>CM036595.1:4762500-14762500 GCA_020745705.1 Hemiprocne comata | reverse complement strand
TCCCCAGAAGTGGTCCAATCTCTTTTTTTTTTCCCATTTCTTTCAGAAGCCTGAACACAAGTTTGATATTTTATTTTTTTCTTTTTAATGAAAACAACTTTTTGCTCATGGGTTGCAGATTATTTTTTTGGGGGGTGGATTTGCTTTATTTAGGAAACAAATTTGATGCTGATGGAAAATTTTTGGGCAGCCTTAAAAAGACCTAGCTTTGTGATATGTCTGTGCTGAGTGCATTGGCTCCTGGTCATGTATGCCTCAGAGCAACAGGCTTCATTCATCCCATGTGGAGGTTAGAAAATATCAGCTGACTGATGCTGTAAACCACTGGACCCAAATGCAAGATGATCTGAAGGGAGGGCAGTGGAGCTCATATATGTTGCATTATTGTCCCTGTAAAGCAAAGTGAAGGTGGCACTTGACCTCAGAGCTGTTGAGTTGCCTCTAGATGGGGAAAAGGGGTGGTAGGGTCAGAGAAGCAAAACGCGTTCAGATTGCAGGGGAGAATTGGCTCCTGAGAAGTGGGGAGATTGCTTCATTTCTCTGCCTGCCCCTCCATTTCACTGGGATTTATTGCTATGAAGATTGCAACTGTTCTTATTAATAACTCTCTTCTGTGCTGCCATGGGTCACTGTCAACCCCTTTGCTGGTGCCTGCATGGGGAGGAAAATGCCCTCATTTTCCAAGGACACTGAAGATCTTGGTGTGGGGCTGCAGGCACAGGAGGGGTGGGTCCAGGTGGCCTGTGGCTCAGCAGTGGGAACACAAAAGGCTGATGGCTTTGGATTTGATCAAAATTGCTGTCCCAGGCTCTGTTGGAGTAATGAAGTGATGGGACTTTTATGGGGCTGACCATTGTTCTGAGGGAAAGAAAAAAGCCAATGGACTTTAAATTATTAAAAAAATAAGCAAACAAAAACAATTTGAAAAGACCCAACCAAACACTAGCTTCAGTCTTTCTTTTGAGAAATAGTCAGCAAAATCAATTCTGGAACTTTTTCAAGAAAAGGGAGCGTTTTCCTTAAAACAAGTGGATTTTCTGTGCTGCTTTCTGAGAGAAGACTTGCCTCCTGGGGAAGTGGAGAAGCTCCTGCTATCCTCAGTCATGGCTGCCCTTGAGGGCACTGCCTTTTGTGGCCATTACTTTCTGGTGCCAATGCTCATCTCAGGCCTCCCTGATCGGTCACCAGGCCTCCAGGTCTCTATTTGCAGGGGCTGTGGTCCCTATGTTTGCCTCCTTTTTAAAATGGTTTTGTGGTTAAAGCATGTTGAAGAGTGAAGCTGTTTCTTTTGGATCAAGTTCCCTGTGCTCAGTTTCTCAGTCTGAAATGAAGCTCCTGGAGATCTCCTGTATCCCAGCAGGCTCAGTGCAGTTGTCAGGAATGAACACTGTAAATCCAGGTTACGTGGCAGGATCACACCTCATACATGAATGCAGTTTAGGGCCAGATTATTGGAGGTACTGAGTTACCTCGTGTCCTTTGGATGTTCAGGTGCTTGGAGTCTTTTTCAGCAACTTCATGTCAGTGTTGCTTTACTCTAGGCAGCTCTGCTATAACTACAGCTCTGAATGATGGTAAAAAAGCAGGGCAAGGTTATTAAGAGCCATTCAGAAATTAGATAACCTCTTCCTTTCAGACAGCTTCAAAATTTCTTGCTTGTGTCTGCAGAGAGCTTACCAGCTGTAGGGTGACTTGGCTGTGTTGTAGAGCCTTTGGGTGCCCTTGCTCCCAAATCTATCACCACCCCATGTGGAAGGTCTCTGAGCACCCCATTTTTCTCTGATAATCACCAGACATATAAATTAATGCTTCTCTTAAAGGCACTCCTACCACTACCTCTGTGCTGGCAGCACATTTTGCAAGCCCTAAGCTATGTGTCTGGCAAGGTGGATGGAATTGCTTCTGTGACCTCTGAGATGAAACCTCTCTGCTATGAAGACCCTGGAAAGAGCCTTTGGCAGTGTAGGGCCTCAGCACTTCTTTGTGGGGTCAGCTGGCACCATGCTTCAGTGGAGCTGCCTGCTCAGACACTTCTGCTGACTTTGACCCTGGGGGCTCTGATGGCATCATTTGCCTTCTGAGTTTTTCTCACCGTATTCTCAGGCCAGGTTTCTCCTGTTCTTGCCAAGGGCCAGAACTAGGAGATATTTGGGGTATTTGACTTGCTTCTGGGTCTCACAGATGCTCTCTGGAGCTTGAAAGTATTTCCAGGGACTGGAAATAGCAACACAGACTAACTACTACTAAAACATTCCCTCAAAGAAGTCCTAGAGAGTGACAAGGCTGGCAGCCACTACAGCACTTGGTGTGTGTTTGGAAGCACTGGGGCTTGCTCAGTGAGCACTGGCTGTTGCACCACCAGTGAAGCACAGGAACAAGTCCTTGCTTGCCTAAATTGTGGCACCAGACACTGATTTAATGACTTGAGTAATGCCTGTAGGGTGAGCAGGAGTTGGAATGAGGAAAAATTTCCTGTTCCCTCTCTTTATTTAGACCGTTTCGCAAATAATTGAGCTAGGGTGCTCGTGGCTGGGTGTGGAAGTTTGCCCCTCCACAGAGGGGACCGTTGAGAACAACTTAAAACTGTGTGTGGCAACTGGTCATTTCCTAGGGGAGACCTGCAGGATAGCAACTCTGTCTGTTCCCAGCCTAAGGAGAAACACTTCTTGGTTTCAAGGGCATTGACCTTGGAGACTAGTCTACATTTTCAAGACCAGGCTGTATGAAAAAATTAATTTTCTTTGCAGAAGAAATGCCAAAAGGACTTACTGTCCTTCCCATGCACAGGTCACCAGGGAGCAGAGAGGTGTGGGGATGGACAAGAGCTTGCAGAGTTTTGCAGTATTGCACTTTTGGTTTTCTGCAATGAGAGATTAATTTGCAGGCTTCCTGGTTGCCACTAGATGACAGCCTTACTCTGTGTGCCAGGGACTTGGTTACCATGATTAGGCGGCAGGAAAATGACACCCTTAAGGACATGTCCTACCTGTCTTGCTTTTCAATGCCTTCTTGCTAGGCAGGGAACTGGGCATGGAGGAACTGATGGAACACTGAACGGAGAACATGGTACTTGAATTTTGGCTGCACTTCAAATGTGGGCAAATGAAAATGTAAAAGCAAGAAACTGCATTTCTTTCAAGAATGAGAAGATGGATTTGTTTTTAGGAGCAGGGACCACTCTCTTTGGATTGTTTCTGCCAGCCTGAGCCAATATGATCCTCAGGCTGGCAAGCTTAAAGCCCCACATCTGGACTCAAGCTGGCTCCCATCAATGTTCGTCGTGAGCTTCCCTGTGCAGGGATATGGCAGATGGGAATGGGATGTGAGGACTATCTTGTTCGACTGTGTCACCAAGAAAGTCACATAACCTCCTGTTGCACTCCTTGGTTGTTTCCATGCTGCATTTTTTCTGTCTTTGGTTTAAGCCATAAAGCTTGCCAACCCAGTTGCTCTTCTCTGTCTTGTGCACATGCAGATGCAGGAACCCAGTTGCATGGTGTTATTTTTGGGTAGAGCATCCCCTCCCCTTCCTTCTGTGGGCTCTTGGGATCTGGATGCTGCACAATTGCTGGGGAGGGGAAATGTAAATTACCCAGATAACATGACTTTGCCATTCTTTTGTTAGTTGGCTGGTATCTACAAAGTGATAGAGATCAACAGGGCAGGTTTAATGGCATGAAAGCTTTCACACTCACTATAATAATATCAAATCTGAATATGTTTTGTATCTGGGCTGGCCTTGGGACTCTGGAGCTGCGTCTAAAAGGAATGCTAAGCAGAGGAGGTAACTGAGTGTAACCAGGGAGATGTTAATGTTGGTGATATGTGACCCAGCTCAGCCCTTTTCAAAAGGGGGGGGCTTGTGGAGAGAGGTTTTGAGCCTTTGGTCAACCACTCAATCATATTTGTACCATACCATGACCTGCCTCAATGCATCTGTTTTCATTGCAGTCCTGGGAGCCTTGAGCCCACCTTGCTGGGTGACGGGTGGCCCTCCCACCTGAATGGCTTTCCACCTTTGCAGGACTGAAGATGTCTTGTTGCTCTGCTCTGTCTGTCCCTGCTCAAGTAGCACAGGATTATGTTTTAAGCTATATTTTGTCCAATGTGTTTTCTGTCCCAGAGCCCTTGTTTTCAGCCAGGGAAGCTAAAGGAAATGTAGGTACCAGCTGGGGGGAGTGTCTCGGTGACCAGGAATGCTTTGCTGTCAGGTTAATACTAAAGAAGCTGAGGTGTGAGATCATTATTGATCAGGATCTTGTGAAAACTTGAATCACTGTATTTATGTCTCATTGAATTATCTTTCTTTACCTCTCCTTTAATCTTTCTCTGTTATGCAATTTGCATATTAATTTATTGCTTGTGTAAGATGCCAGATTACAGATATTGTAATAGGATCTGTGATTAGAAATTTCCTTCAGGAGTGGGCAATGTGGTCTGTTCTTGGGACAGGTCACAGTGCATGTACCTGCTGTGTGTATGTGATTTGGGAGAGAATGAATGTGTCCCAATTTGAATCATATGAATCCATTCCTTAATAGCTGGAATTTTGCTGTTCATTTTTCTTTAGCAGTGTGTGGACATTCCTGTGTCTCAGGTCTTGTTAAGCTTCCTTGCAAATATGTCAAATACCTTTTATAATTTTTGTGCCTTATACCAAAGTTTGTGTATTTGAATTTTGCAAACATTCCACACAACTTCTTGACCTGAAAAGCATGAGATTGTTGGTACCAAAGCCAGGGGATGAACTCCTCTTCTAATCGAAGTGTTTCTGAAAGTTTCTGCTAGGTTTCATGGTTTGTGCCATTGGGAAACTGAGGCAGCAAGCATGCAAGCAGTGTGTTTGCAGAACCAAGAATAGATCCCAGGCTTCATGACTTCTCATACTGGTGACTCTTTCTTGCATGGATGCTGGATGGCTTTCTGATTAAGGCAGTGAGCTGGACCTCAGGAAGCATGGGACAGTGCCATGCAGAGGTTGGGTTTGCTGTTTCATTTTGGATAACATCCTTCCTGATCTCTGGGAACACCTGCCTGTGAGTTGGAGCCAATACAGGCTTGCAGGATTGACTTCCTATCTCTTTTAGGAGCCATCTTTTTATCCAACACTCTGCTGGTTAGAAAACCTGTGTTTCTGCCAGGCAGTCCTGGAAGGCTTGTGCCTGACAGCATGGCTGGCATTACTGAGTTAGTGCCTCTAGACTGATCTGGAGCACCGGGATGTGAGTGAGTGCTGGTAAGGAGCTGGTTTATGGGTGCTCAGGTTTGCTCCTGGAAACAGCTCCGTGCTGTTCCAGGCTGGTAGGAGGGTAGGGATGGATGCAGTGACCACAGGAAGGGAGGGTGGGCAGCCACTGAGCCAGCTCGTTGGGGCAGAAGCCTGGAGGTAACACCAAGAAGCACCAAGTCACTGCTGTGCCTCCCTGCAGGCTCAGATACAGCCTCTTGCCTGCAGAACAGAGTCTGCCCCAGGCAAGGTGTGCAAGGAGAAGCTACAGAATAACATACAGTTCCTTTGTACAGTACATGACACATGCACGCAGGCAGTGATCTTGTGGTTCATATGGCTGCCAGATAACCCCTTTGAAATAGCCTTTTCCTGGAGGTGAGCATTGTTGTAATCTGTGTTTTGATTAGGGTGCTAATACATGTTTATATTTTACTGCTTTCAACCTATTGGCTGAAGAAGGGACGTACTTTACAAGTGCTTAGTTAGCTGGTTTTAATGGGCATAACATATAAATAATAATAATGAGAGGGAAGGAGTTAATGCATGGAGTGGAACTCATTGATTACTATTTATTAGTCATTTAGGAGTGGACAAAATGCTAATTGAAGTGTATCAGCTTGTCTAGCCATGAGTGTTTTCATACTGCTGTAAGAAAGTCATTGCTTTTCAAAACACCGTTAGAGCATTTTGAATTCTAGTAAATACTTTTTTCCATTCTTAATCTCTGAAGGTTTTCAGACTATCATGTTGCATGAAGACATCTGCAAGTAATTTTCAGCAGAACTTTCAGCCTCTAGAAATTTGTTGGAGACTCATCCTTAATGTTTGAAGTGCTGTTTTGGTTTGTGTATTTTTTACTAGATAGAACATGTCTCTTTCCACAAAAAAACTCTGTGTTCAGCTGAGTGTTGTGTCATTTCTGGACCCGATTCTGGTTTTATGCTCACTTTGCTATATTTGCAAATTTATGGACAAAGCAGAGTTCTGTCCCCAGGTGTTCCTGTGTACTGCTGCCTTCATGTGTGTGCACATGCTTGTGTGCAAATGTTTGTCTCTTCATTATGAGCAGTTGTAGATGATGTGTTTAGCTGTTTATTTACACTTTGTTACCCATCCTCATTCTTTTTGAGGGAATTGCTCAGTAACACTGATCACAGCTTTTTGTTCTTTGTAGTTGCCTTTTCCTCTTGTGTGTTTTATTCCTCTTTTTTCTCCTTTCCACTATTTGGGTGCTGAGCTGGGATTTTTACTTGCTTGTGAGAGTGACTTTTCAGGCACTAGATACTTGGTAGTACATCTGGGAGCGTGGCAGCCCTGCAGGCTGGCCTGGCAGGGCTGTGGTCTCCAGGCGAAGGGGCACATGGTGAGATGCCCCCCGACACGATGACGTCCTGCTCTGATCCTTCTTGACATCTGCAGTCACGCCCAGGAGCTCTGAGCAGCAGCGTGGCTCAGCTCTTCACTCTCCTTTCTGCCTCTGTTATGAAGAATGAAGCTTTCCAGCACATTAAATATCCTTTTAGGAAACAGGAACAGAAAGCACCATCTCCCAGCTGTGTGTCAGGGGCTGCTGTGGGGCAGTTGCCTGTGGCTGTGTGGGAAATGGTTTTGTTACTCCCAGCAGTGGCTTTTCAGCTCTCTGGTGCAACACATCCACAGACTGGCTCCCTGCTCACAACGAGCCAAAGGTGGGTTTTTGTCCTAGATTTTGAAGACCTGGGCTTGTAGCTGGGCGTGGAGGCACCCAAAGCTGTTGCTGGGGGGCCCAAAGGTGACACTGGCTGCAGAGCAAGAGAGATGGACACTGGGGACTCCCTCTCTTTTTCCCAATAGAAAAACAAGGAACTGGATGCATCCTGACTGCACCAAAAGAGCCCCAAATCCATCAGCTCTTCTTTTACCCATCCTGCTGTATCATCCCTTGCAGATACTTAGGGGAGAAGGAAGAGCCTGTACATCAGTGAAGGGCACGGGTGCTGGATAGACTGTAATCTTACTTGACAGTGACTTGACTATCTTTTTTTAGTCCATTTTGCATCATTTGTAGCATGAATGATCCTGTGTAGAACTAGGGCCCTAGACATGCTATCGAAGCTTTGTGACTGTGTTGCACACACATCTCCTGCTGTAGCAGAGAATCACAAAGATGCAGGTTTCACCATGTCCAGTGATGGCTGCAGACAATGAGCATGGACAACCCTGGTGTGGGTTCAGCAGCTCCTGTCTTTCCTTCCAGATGATCAGTGCTGCCAGGATTTCTGAGCAGGAACAGCCCCTCTTGGAGGAACTTCTCCATCTGTATTGAAGTTCGCAGCTGGATTTTGGTTGTTTCTTTGGTTTGTTAATATTAGCTTGTTAATTATCCTAAAAAATAAATTTGTGTTTGTTAATCTAAAAATAACAAATCACTATGTTTTTGTGCTTGAATAATCTTAAATTGGTGACCCACGAACTATAGGCAGAAACATAAAAGAAATTTTCTTTTGCGCTTAGGAGCCAGATGGCTCAGTTCAATCTCTGTCACATTGTCCAAATGAAATGGTGTTGTAGAGGTTCATCAAGAAACTCATTTCAGGAGTCTGGGATTACTCTGGAAGAGTGGAGAGACCAAAACCAGAAATTATGTATCTCAACAGGGGACAGGAGAGAAGATGTGGGAGGCAGAAAGGAGATAATAATTATAACAGAATTTATTCTAAGCTTTTCTTTCCTTGCTTACAAAGAAATTGCAAAATTCACAGATTTATTCAGCACCCACGTTTAATAGCAAACTTTTGTCAGTCTGTAATTCTTGGCCTGAAGCTGTTAACTGAACAACTCCTTAAAGCTGTTTGCAATTCATGTTGTGGCAACTCGCTACCTACATCAGCCGGCGATGCTGCGCTTCCCTGTGTGCGACCACGGCAGCGTGAATCTGGGACAGTGAATTTGAACATAATGTTTGCAGATGGATAGCTGTGTGGCTGGAAATCTGTAGCCTGCAAATATTTGAGAGGCTGAACGTAAAATTTGCTTTTGCCTGAGTGTTCATGCCTATAAAGCTTAAGCATTAGAGCTGGTACTGTGAGAAAGACTTGAGTCTGAAGAAAGGACAGGGAGGAGGAAGAGGATGGTTCAGTTTAGTCACTGGAAACATCCAGAGCTGAGAGCATTGCTGTATGGGAATGCAAGAGGGGAAGAGTGAGGATTCTGTAGAGGAAATGAGGGTGTGTAGGAAGGGGAGAATGGACTTTAGCCTGATCAGCAGTTGCTGAGGGCTGATCTAGCAGAAGGAAGTGGCTGAGCCCATAAGGCAGGTAGAGGATCTATATGTGATGGAGAGGCATGGTGTCCTCTGGCTGGATTATCACTTGCTATCTGAGCTGAGAGGTGGTTTTGGTGGGTGAGAAGGGTTTTTGAGATCAGCAGAACCACAGGAAACTGTGGCAACTATAAACCATAGTAAGTCGTCTGCTTTTAGTCACATACATCATATTTTAGCAGAGAAGAAAATTGCTGTATGGAGTAGATGAGCGCCGTGGGAACAGCTTGGTTTTAGCCGCTCCAGTAGTGCAGAGCTGGAAAACAGAAGATGGAAGGAAAAGGCTGGAAAAGCCTCAAGGACTGTTACATTTTAAAATGTACAAAGCCACTGAGTGGCATCTCTGGCACTTACATCCACTTATAAGTGATAATTTCCATCCTATTTGTAATGATGATTTAAAGCAAACCGGGATGTCTGTGGTACTGTGTCATGAAAGCAGGGCTGCCTCCTGCTGTCTTGAGCATCCTTGGACAGGTCTGTTAGCCATCCCATGCCTCAGTTTCCTTGTGATGGATAGGAATGGTGATTTGCCTTTTAGGATGTGTTCTGGCATAATCTACTATAATACTAAAAGGCCCTTGTGAAGATAATAAATATTGCCCTGTTGCTGTGGGATTGCTAGAGGGAAGAGGGTATATGGAGTATGAGAGGTCACTGCAGGAAAATGTTTGGTCAAAGAATAAAACAAGCAGTAGAACAGAAAGCTGGAAAGAGGGGGACATGAAAGTGTGTTCTTGTTTGTTCTCTAAACAAATCACTTTTTTTTTTTCTCCCCAGGGCAAAATAAGGTACAATTAATGTAACAAAGTCTGATGCATTAACAGAGAGGTGCAAAGGTTTGTGAAGCTGTGGAAGTAATTGCTTTGACTCTTGCACTGGAGCTTTAGGATAGCTGAAGAGCTGGGTGATATTTTTTCTGCCTCTGTCATTGTCTCCTTGTTCCTGTGCATCACCTAACACAAAACATCATCCCTGCAGGCTTTGGAAGCTGTTGCAAATTGTCATCTTGCCATTACTGACTTTTCCTTTAACAGCCAGTTTCTGTTTCCATGGCCTGCAGCTACCATCACTGACTTCCCAAAGAAAGGAAGGAGTGTTTTGTCCATTTGCTCTTCAGTTTCTAGATTATTTTAAACTCTTCTCTTCAGAGGGGAGGCTGCATTTGCTTCCATGCCAGGAGAAAGAGCTTACTGAGGGCTTTGTCACTGTCATCACTTTGCTGCAGGCTGGAGTCAGTGTTGTGCTTTATGAATTTCCCCCTTTCCCTCCTCCACTATAGGCTGTCCTTCCAGTCCACTTAGTTGGGCAGCCTCTGGAGTTGCCCCCTAGTCCTTTAGCAGCACAGGGTTGAACTTCTCTGGTCTGGCTTCCCAAGTCCATCTTCCTAAAAGTAACAAAAGCAAAATACTATTTTTTTCTGTTGGCAGGGGAGGGTGTTGAGGCAAGGAAGGGGTTCAGTGGAATAGTGGAGGTTGGGACAAATAATGTGTTTCAGGCTAAGGAAGGAAAATTCTGCTATGGCTGTGCTTTGTCATCTGCCTTTCTTCCCTTCTGTAATGAGAGAGCATCAGATTTGAACGTCTTCAATTAAAGTTTACTCCTGTGAATTTTTGGATGATCAAACAGTCACAGTCCTGAAACTCCCCTGCTCACAGCTGGGAGAGGCTCTGATGAAGGTGGTCTATGATCAGGTGTGAAAATGTAGCTCTATGGTTATGCCTGTTAAGCCTTGGCTGAAATGTGCCCAAAAAGAGCTGGGCTGAGGGTAGAGTATTCAAACTTAGGTAGTTTTGTTAGATGCTGTGATCAGTGATACCAAAATATTGCACACCCCTTTTGCAAGCTCTCTGCCCAAAGCAGGAATGTCCTAGGTTTAGCTGACCCTGTGCACCATCCAGCACACCGAGCTGTGAAGTCCTATGAGGTTAATCTTAACTTCAAAAGGTCTCTTTGGATTGTAAATAAAGCTTAAAACTGGGAAGTTAGAGGTGACCTGGAGGTTTAAATCCAGAGAAATGGAGGCAGTGTGACATCATATGCCAATGTACTATGACTTATGAAGAGTCATTGCTGCTTGCTGCTAGACAGTGTTGGATTTTAACAGTGGAGTAACCTGCTGCAGAGGTGAGAGAACTTGCATCTCCTTGTCCCTTCTGTGTCCCCATCCTCCTCAGAGAGGAATGGCTACTTTAATAGCCCCTATGTTCTTAGAAGATGGGTGAAGTTTGTGAGCTTTAATCTGTTATTTAGCCCTGCCAGGAGGATTTGGTTGCTTCAGTTCAACATTATTGATTTTTTGTGTGTGAGATATTCAGCCTACAGCTGAGGAACATTGCTGGTTGCTGACCTCTCCCAACCACCCTGCTGTGTCATGTGTTGGAGCTGTCTTTTGTACAGATGGTGGGTTCTGAGTCTTGGTAATCAGAGAGTAAAAGTGGAGTGGAAAACCAAACCTGATGGTCAGTGAAGGATTAGCTAAGGACACTGCATGGCATAAATTTGCATTTCCTTTCAATCTCAGAAAATGCAGAGCAAGAGGAAGCACAGGCATCAGGAAAACAAACAGTCTGGTCTGGTTTTGAACTTCAAACATCCACCTCAAGCATCTAAGGCAAAATTACAGGCCTTACTATGCAAGCTGGTCAGTGCTGTGGGGCTGGTGTCTTGAAGCTGTGGAAGAGTAGGTTGACTTCTTTTTGCTGTACATATCATTAATGCCAGAGCCAGCATGGTCCTGTTTGGTTTTTTTTAACCATAATGTTTGACAATGATGCGTGAAGCAGAAAGGAAGTTGTTTGATTTTTTTTTTTTTTCCCCCTCCACTCCAAAGCCTTAGCTTTTTTTACACGCTGTCAGCTCAGGAAAAATCATGTTGAGAGTTTAAATGGAGCAAATAGGATGAACGAATCATTAGGAGGGAAAGAAATAAGGAATGCTAAAGCTTTTTGAGTTTGTTTTTAGAGTCGTACAGTGGTGATGTCTTAAAACATGTGGTCAGTACTGGATGGGAGAGACAATAGGAGCTGCAGGTGGCAACTGTAGTGATGTGGATACTTGTCTCTTCAAGGTGGGACTGAATTGTTGGCGAAAGGAGCAAAGAAGCTTTTCTCCTTGGCCTGAAGACCTGAGGGAACCAACTAAAGACCACTTGCTGGCACTGTTCTGTCTCCCAGTCTTTCCTGAAGTGGTTAGGAGGCAGCAGCCAAATCTCAAACTGGTCTTGAGAGCTCTGTTATTATCTGAGAGAAAAGTAGTCCCTGAGTAGCAAGGACCCAAGCTTTTAAAGGTTTGAGGCTCAAACCCACAGTCTCTGGTTGGGGAAACAGCTGGCAAAGCTTACTCAGAGCTGAAGTATCCAGAAGGAGGGGCCCTGGAAGAAGTCCTAGAGGTTCAGTTAAATACTTGACATAGGAGACACAATGGCTAGCAATGTTTTGCTCTCTTCCTCATAGCCTTCGCTGCTGTGAGCAGGAATACATAGAAACCAATTGGTCCTCATCCAAACTGGTCACTCCTTCAGGAGCACACTGTGGTCAGCACACTGTGGTCAGCACCCTGTGAGAAGCCTTCAATCCAAATGAGTTAAATTTTTCTGTTATTAAATCATCAGTCACTTAAATGAACATGGCATCTGTCCCAGCCCCACTTCTTACTCTGTGGCAATTAAAAACTTGTAAGAGGTGTTCAGAGTTTCTTTACTCAGTTTTTCATGGAGGTCAGATCTGTAACTGAGCTGAACCTTCATCATTCAGTGCTCCATTGAAAGCCCATGGAAATCAGTGGAGAAACTCCCACTGACTGAGTTGTGGTTCACATTCCACTCAGTTGTTTGTTTTTTTCAGAGAGATTATATGAATTCTGATGAGCTCGGTCAATTTTCTGACATGGAAGGCTTTTTTTTTTAAATTAAAGAATGTAGGCACCAGAGATACCAGTTCATTAACTTGGTTTAATTCACTCTCCCTTTACTTGGTGAAGCTGAAAGGGTCTAACCTATTGGAACAGGGCTTCCTGCTCCTCACCTGCATCAATTGCCCTTTCCACATTGTCACTGGGAACGGGGAATAGGGTGGTACTGCCACATGAAATGTCAAGCACACACACTCCATTAGTTTGTACAAGCAAAGGGCAGAGTGCACAGAGCACCTTTGCTTAAAGGCTACAGTGAAAGCAAAATCCACAATGAGGTAACAGCCAGGCTGTGCCATGAACTGGGCGAGAAGTTCACAGCTGCTGGTGCAGCAGGTATCTCCTTTGCAGAGCATGTTTCTTGCAGTGGCTGGACATGCAGCCTGATGCAAGGAGAGCTCTGCATTTTCTCATCTTGCTCTGAAGTCTGTGATGGTCACTCTTGAGCTTTTGTAAGCTCTTTTGAGCTTCTGTATTCAATGTGATTTTACTTGTATAATGTTCATCTGGTTTGGTGTTTAACCAAGTCTGGTCACCACAACAGGAAAGCACAAAACTTGCCGAACTTTAATATGTGCTTAATGATGATTTAAAAATTAACCTCAATATTTTATTGAGGAGCAGTGTGCCTTGTTAACTCCAGGCACTAGTAATGAGGGAGCCTTTCCTTTACTGGTTACCAGGCTGAATTTGGTCAGACTGGATGAAAAGCATGTCCCAAGTAACAGTTCATCTTCTCTCATTGCCACCTGAAGCCAAAGTAAATCCTCTGTTGACATCCCAGTTATTCTAGCAATCATCAGGATGCTACAGATGGCCAGGGAGGCTATAAAGAATGAGCAGTAGGGAAAGAGTCCATGACTGCTTCTGCAATGGAGACTGTCCATATGTAGGAATGCCACAAGAATAGTTGATAAGCGAAGCAGTCAAGCTGATGGTGTGCTGCACCAGGAGAGTGGGCAATGTGTAATGGCCCATGGTGACCTTTGAAGTTCAAAACAGTGTTGGGGGAATAAGTTTTCTCTGTCTATGGACTTCTCTGGAAGTGACAGATGAATACCTGTGTGTAGGTTTGGAACCACGTTTCCTAGATCATGCTTAGGATTGATGCATTTATTGATGGTGGTGGAACCCTGAAGCAGCTTATGCATTTAACATTAGCTAGAATCTAAGCTCCACAGACTCCACCAAAGGTATGACCTATTTTTAACATCAGTCAGGTGGTTTTCACATCTTCCACAAAGCTTCTTACAACTTTGCTTGAAACTAGTAATAGTTTCAAGAAGTCACACTAAGATGGACTTTTGTTTAACTTCTCACTTCAACATTCCAGCTATTTGGAACTTGAACATGAGGGCCAAGGACTTGTAAGTGTTAGGACTGCGTTCTTGTGGTTTCTGAACTGGCTGTTTTCTTAGGCATGAACATGAGAAGAGACTCCTTAAGGAGGGTGCATTCCCTTTGTATTGGGTACAGACACTGCAGGAAAATTCTCTGCTGGAATGTGCATCTGGAATGCAGGAATGCATCTGCACTTGAATTCCTAAAGTGAAACACTTCAAGGGAAGAAGAGGAAAATTGAAAAATAAATTACCATTTCTGGACCTTTCAGATGGACGTGCTCAGTTTGCAGCTCGAAAGTGGGCAAACATCTTACTCTCCAGCACAGTGGGGATGTAACAAAGGTCTTGGACTTGTTAGCTGGCTTTTTGTTTTTGCTTTTTAATTTGTGCAATAAACCCATGAGCACTTTGCCCTTCTCGTGACTGGACACTCTAGTCACTTTTTAGTTCCTTCTTACAGCACAGGTGAGATTCCATCTTCTCCAGAAAGTTAATGTGGTGTGTTAGCTAAAACAGCCAGAGAGGGTGTAAGAAAGGAAAAAAAGAGCAATCCTGAATCTCTCCACTGGAGGGAAGTGTTTGCCATGCAGTGTCGAAAATATCAGTGTAATTTGGTTTTAAATCTAGAGGTTTTTTTCTTTAAGTGCATATGATGGAAACCTGTGAAGCAAAAAGGCAAATACCTTGGTTTGCAGACTATTTCAGCAAATTCTGTGCCCCTGCTTTCAGCTCAGACTAGATGCTCTGGTTTTCCAAGACCACCTTTCTGTGAGATGCTTAAACTTCTGGGGGAGAAAAAGTCAGAATAACAAGTTTTGGGGATCTGTTGCTTCTTAGACCTGATTGAATTACTAGCATAATCTGTTTTGACCTAGACATTTGATACTTGAGTCAGTTTGACATTTTCTTTCATGAGGTCACTAAAACATTGGTTGTGTCTCCCTAATGACAGACCTGATCACTTTTAGAGACTGAAGGGACATCTTTAAGCTCTTACTGGTAAATGTTCTCTGCCTACCAATGAATTCCTGTTCCCAAAGGTTTTCTCAAGCTGTAGTAGCTGGTACCAACTTTTCTATTATTAAAAAGCTTAAATTAGGAGAGGGGAAAAAAAAAGTGGCTCTGGAAAGTGTGGATGTGCTGGATGGCAAATGGCAGAGTGTGGCTCAGCAGTCATGGGTGGTGCTGTCTGTGATTTTGGCTGAACCCCCTCAGGAATTAAATCTGTGATTTGCTAATTGAACACAGGTTTTCCCAGCTAAGTGAAGCTTGAGTTGCTCTGCTCCTCATCTTTGCAGGCAGGACTAAGCCCTGAGCAAAATTAACATCACCTGAGACTATAAAAACATTACCAGGAGGTCCCAGTCCCAGCACAGCTGTCTGCAGTGGTGAAACACAATGTCTTCTGCCAAAAGGTGTTTGATTTCTGAGTGGTAGTAGAGGATCAAGCTGGGACCAGCCTCTGTTAGTCTGTGCTGTCAGGAGATGGGAGTACACTAGTGGTCACTGTTACATTGAAGAAGCATCAGCTGAGTGAAATATAAAAATAAGATAGAATCATAGAATCCTAGGGGTCCATTAGAGATGTTGCTTGGTTGGTATTTGAGATATATTGGTTTATCTCCTTTTTCACAAGTTCCCTTTGGTCTTGGATAAATCACCAAGGGAAACCTCAGCTCCATCTAAGATTTTGCACTCGGGGACAGTTCCTGGCTAGGTCTACATCTTTGGGGAAATACAGCTCACAGGAAATCAAGATGTGGGAATGTGTAGGGCTGAATGTTGTAGCATCTGTTTCATTACCCGTTTGAGACGTAAGAATGACAGTACTGCACTCCCTTGAGAATGCTATGAGGATAAATTAATTTAAGATGGTGAATAAAGAGAGGGGATGCTGCAGAGAATAGGTAGTTAACACTGGTGAGCTTGAGGAATGCCAGAAAAACAGTTTTAGAATTAAGGCACAGGTTAAAAGTTTGGGACACACATTAATGCAGGCATTTGCTTGTAGATTATCTCTTCTCTGGGAGCAGATAGACCAGCTCCCTATTGCTCATAACTGCAGAATTATCTCCTCTGGTCACTGCACATGGAGTGACTCAGTGGTAGTTTCTGATTCTGAGGCAGGAAAGACTGTAGGAAAGTGCTGGAGTAACTTGTAGCACTGGGTGAGCAGTTGGCACCGTGCAGGCTGGTGTGGCAGTCAGAGGTGGGAGCACTGGCTGCTGAAACACTGAGCATTTAATCTTGTGTTGAAGCTCCAGCAAACTTTTCTCCCTCATGCCCACCTTTTAGTAATTTTAGAATTCTAATCAGGAGCATGAAGGATATAAATGCAACTGATCTGTGTGAACTGCCCTTCCTTTCCATCTAGGCCATGTCTAGATGCTTTACTTTAACAGACCTGCTTTGCAGGGTGCTTCAACATGGCAGTCAGGGGACACTGCAATGGGTCATGATAGTTTTCTGCTCAGCAGTGTCTGCTAAAGGATTGCCAGTCTCTTCTGTGCTGTGGCATGAATTTATGCCTTGGTCTTCTGTCTGAAACAAGACTGACATTGCCTCTCTTTGGTGGGTGGCTGGAGGTTTAAGTAATTAAGGTTCCATAAAGTCTTTTCTCACAGTGAAAAGTACCAAGTCTGTGCAAATTCTGTTGTAATCCTTACTATATAGAAGTGCTTTTTTGTTTTGCTTTGTGTTTAAGACAGCAGTAGTTCAGAAAAATCTGGACTCTTTGTAAAGGGCAAATAGTAAAAAAAATCTGACTGAGATTGTGCTTGTCAGGGTAGGAGGCTTTTTTTTTTTTGCAAGTAGTCTGTGTTTGGCTGCAAGGTGCTGTGCACCCCTGGGCATTGGTGAGCTTTTAAGATGATAGAAGAAAAGGCTGTGGCCTGGGCTGACTTGGTCTGGCCATCCTGGCTGTGCACTGCAGGGGCTGGAGTTCAGAGATTGTTCCATGCATGCAGTGTGTGGTTGATGCCTCATGCCTGTGAGGTTGGTGCTGGTATCACTTGGTGTAGGGTATTCTGAGGTTGGGCTTTTGGTAGCTGGGGAGCTCTGAGTAGCAAAAAGCCCTGGGACAGCTTCTCTAGGGGAAACTCACTTGCCTTTGTGCTGGCTACCACACAGAATTGCCATGTAGGAAATGTACTTTTTCAGCACATGAGGAACAGGCAAAGTGGCCTTTCCTCTTGGAACCATGAAGTTTTCAAGGTAGAGCTGATAAAAAACCAAAAAACAAATCAGGGAAAAAAAAAATCTTGGTTTGGTTTTCATCCTCCAGGTGCAGCGAGGCTTAAATTCTGCTCTGTGCAGCTTTGCAAGCCCAAATGAACCTCCCATGTGATTTTAACACCCTGGTGGTCCCTGATCTTCAGGATGCTGGGAGTAACCTCAGGAATGATGTAAGTGTGCTCCAGCAGCACTGCAACTCCCAGTTGGTTCAGAGATGTTGCCTGTGCCTCTGGGAACCAGCAAAGATATTTTGCATGCTCTGCTCTCTTCACAAGGGGATGATTTCATCCATTTTTGTCTCACGAAGAAGGCTTTGATCTTTTCACCACTCACTCAAAGCTTGAGTCACTGGGAGAGAAGTCTTTACTGTCTGATAGCTCCTCTGTAATCTGGGAAGAATAATTTGGTGAGTGTTGGTTTAGTCCCTACTGGGACAGATGTCTGCATCACAAAAAATCAATTTGCCATTTGAATAGAGAGGTTAAATGGACTGTGAAGACTGCTCTCTTGTCAGCTCTAGAGGCAACGATGTCTTGTGATTTCATGATATCAGATGTAAGGCACCTTGATAGGACAAGGAATGTCTTGACTTGGAATAATTGTGAAGTATGCCAAGAATACATGGATATATTTGTGTAAATGTGTGCTTGGGCACCCATGTGTACATGTGAGAGTGTCTATAGTGCGTATGGGAAGAAGAGAAAGTGTGAGTGAGTCAGATCCAAATGTTGACAGATGACAAGAAAATTCCTGTTTAGTCAAAAACATCTGAGGAACCTCCAGGAAACCAACAGCTTGACTCTCAGCCTTGAAATGTTCATTGGTGACCTGAATAACTACCATAATGCAGACCTGCCTCCCTCTTTATCCCCCACTTCTACAAGCTTTTATTTGCCTGCCTCATTTTCATGCCCACATCACAGTTCAAATCACTTTAGCAAGATGGCCGTGCTTAATCTGACTCCCTGTGCCATGTGTATGTAGCTGATTACAGAGCCTCTTAAGATGCTATTATGAGTGACTCTTTGCATGCCCTCCTGTCAGCAGCTTTTCCCTTCCTTAAGCCTCCTGAATGTCTTTGCTCACAGGATTATAAGCCTTTCAATAAATAGTGTGATTACTGAATTAGTGTAAACTTTGCTCTGGGATTGCCAGTCACTCAGTCTTTGGAAAGCAACAGCAATCAGAGGCACCTGTAGATGCTTTCTGGATGGAGGCCAGAAAAGTAACACAAAGATGTCTGTTTCCAAGCAAATCATATTAAGAATTGGTGTTTGGTCTTGCTTGATGTCCACTTTCATGCTCCAGTTCATCTTCTCAAGTAACTAGTGATAGGATGAGAGGAAATGGGTTTAAGTTGTGCCAGGGGAGGTTTAGGTTGGATATTAGGAAACATTTCTTTACTCAAGGAGTAGTGAGGCATTGGAACAGGCTGCTTAGGGAGGTGGTGGAGTCGCCATCCCTGGAAGTGTTCAAAAAGTGTTTAGATGTGGCACTTCATGATTTAGTGCAGTGGTTGTGGTAGTTGGATTATGGTTGAACTTGATCTTGAAGGTCTCTTCCAATCTTAACGATTCAATCCTATTCTATTCTTTTTTCTTCTCTCCCCTTCTCTCTCCTCTCATCTCTCTCTAGTTTCTCACAGATAATAGGAATAATTATCCAGAACCTTCACTGTCACTTAGATGAAGGGAAAGCTCATGATAGCTATACCACTGAAGCTATGTGTGTTCATAAAATGGAACTGCATTCACCTACTGGCAAGACCAGCTCCCTGTAAAGCAGATTGCTGCATCCCCACTGCATAGCATTTGGTTCTGGAGGTGCTTTGGACTCAGTATGGGAGCTGTATGTTTTAGGACAGAATTAGTTTCCCAGGACTTTTCCTCCCCCCCCCCTTTTTTTTTTTTTCCAGGTTAAAATGCTTTAAAAACTGCAAAGGCTCAGGTAACTCTTTATTTCTATGAGCCAGCATGGTTCATATTTTGGTTTGTGGCATGAGAACATGTAGTGGTAGCACAGAGTATAAAGGTCTTTATGTTAAAGTTGGAGAGACACGTGGAGGGAAGGGAATTAAGTCCTTGAACACTTTTGTGCTTATTGTCCATGGAAGTAATTCCTGGACTTAATTTGGGAACAGGTGAAGCAACATGTCCCCTCTGGGTGCACAGGGGTCTTTACTGCCCAGTGGTGCAAGCTGGGCTGGGGTGTGATGGGAAGGGGTGAGCAGGCTGGTGGACAAGAGAGGCAAATAATTAATTAAGTCCTGCTCATTTCTGCATCTCTGAGAACTCAAATCTTGCAAAGCATTGTGCCTGCAGCAGCAGCAGGTATCAGGGTATGCAGAGATATACATTGTTTTCTAACAAAAAAAAAGGTGGAACTACTCCCCTCTTTGAACATCCTGAGATAAATGATGTGACTCTGCTGCCCTTCAGCAGCAACTGCAGAAAAGCAGATGAGATGCATCTGTGTGGCCATTCCTCCTATTAATTTTAGACCATGCTCAACAAATCTTCAGTTTTTCCCTGCCTCAGTTTCTTGGGTTTTGTACAGTGCCATGAGAGGACATATTCCAAAGAGATCCCTGTCTTACTTGCCCTCCTAGATTAGAGTTGTTTTGAAAGACTGTACCCACATTTTAAGATAAATCCTATGCTGGGATGCCTGAGCAGCTCAGAGAAGTGCTGTGTTGTTTAACTTCAAAGCCAAATCTTGGTCTATGTGTCACTTTATCATGCGGGCTATTATTAGAGGATATCACATTCATTTCTTGTTCAGTTCTGATGTGTTACGTGGTTTGGGTGATACTTTAGAAGTCCTGAAGTGGGTTAGGCAACAAGTCCCATTGATTCTTTGTGCACTCTGCATTCCTTGACTAGTTGGCTGCTTTTGAGAAATCTCCTAAGAGTGCTAGGAGAAACAAGAAGCAGCAAGCAGGAAATTGTAAAGCAAGAACCTGATGTATCTGAACGAGTAGCTCAGTCTGTGTTTGGCAGAGCACCTACAGCTAATGGCATGGGAGGCATGGGCTGGGGAATGCACTTTTCTCCCTGTTGGAAATCAACAGCTGATTCCTTCCCTCAGCCACAAACTGTCTCGAAAATGACCTTGCTTTGATTTGAGTCAAGCTTCTGAAAACCAATCTTGGTTTCAGGTTGCAGAGGGGAAGTGTTTATGGACTTGGACTAGCTCTGTGCTCCAAGAAAATGGCTGTCAAGGGTCAGGCTGTGGTAATCGTGACCCAGCTTGCCTCTCTGTGTGTGTGCATGGACTGGGGGTTGTCTGTGTGCTAGAGGAGTGCATCCTGGAGAGCTATTAGGGAGCTCCAAAGACTCATCCTCTCTGCAGACCCAAATTCCAGTGGTGCCTCGAAGGACTCGCATTCACCCCTGTTCTGGTCCAAGCACTTTGTGTGTAAAGCAGGCTGCAGTGGATCCTGTTAAACCCTGGAGGGAAGGCCAAAGGTGAATAATCCAGGAACAGCATGGATGCAGGTGAACTTGCACGTAGCAATCAGAGACACTGAAACTGCAGATGGAATAATTGGTGTGTGCTTTGCCTTTTGTCAGTGATCCTGGTATGAACAAGTCTTCAGGCACATTGACTTTTTGGCTATTACTGTGAGGTTAGTAGTGTTCTGTTTTGACCCTGTATGTAGAGAAATGTTTGCTTGGGGATGACAGTTATTTTTATGCTGCAAGAACTGATCTGAGAAAGGCAACTAGTGCAGTAAGTGGTGCACTATTCTGATAGATACTAGTTTTTTGGGAAAGATAGTATCAGGATTTTTTAGAGCGGGAATCCTTAGTTTTTAGGAGGTCATTCTGTTTAATAATTTTTAAAAAATGTGGTGGAAAGTTAAGTGTTTCAAAGAAAATTCCCCCCTGCCAACTTGGCAGAAAACTGTGAAACTTTGGGGTTTATTACTGCTTTCATTCCATAACAAAGCAAGCACAGACTCCTGAAGCTTTCATTGTAAGTGGCTAATGAGGAATGGTGGGCATGGGTGAAGCTGTCTCTGCTCGAGTGCTCCCACTTTAAGCAAATTTCTTACTGCTCCTTAGCTGTGTTGGCATCATGCCATTCCACTCTGGTAGCTTTTGATGGTTTTAAATCACCTGTTTCAACTAATTATAAATCGGGTTTAACCTTTTTTCCCCCCTCTATTCCTTGGCTGTCTGGCTTTTGAGGTCAGGCCAGACAGTTGGACAGCTGAGCAGATGGAGGGTACCAGAGTGGTGTTTCCTGCAGTGAGGACAAGTGAGGTCTTCCAGATCCCACAGGAGATGCCAGCTTGTTTTTGGAAATGACAGTTATCAGATGTTTGACTAAATCTGATTAAATCCTTCAGCTGTTATATATGCCTGTGTAAATATAATGTGAGTGCAGTTGTCTGGGTGTGCGTGCTGAGTGTTGGAATGATTTTGTTAATGTAGCAAATACTTATTTAATACTTTTAAGTGGTGTGTTTTGCTTCCTGTCTCATATCTTATGGCATTTTGCTGCTCTGTTAAATTGCCCATGTACCTCTCCCAGTGCCTGTTAATGGCAGGTGAATGGGTTTCTAAAGCTGCAGAGAGCAACTGAGCTGGGCAAACCCCTTTTGCCTGAACCTCTGCAGGGACTACAGCCACGTCAGTATTGTGTACACCTACAAATGTACTCTCATTTTTAGATCAAGATATGGGGGAGGTAAAAACTCCAGCCTTATGCAAACTGATGTAGTGTCATGTGTCCCTTGAAGCATCTGCCTCCTGTAGACACAAGGAGTGGCTGAGGCTTCTCTGCAGAATCCATCAGAGGGATTTTCCTTGGTGCTAGAGGTTGGGTCCTGTACCTGCAAGGATGCTGGTTCAGGGTCAAGCACTAGCAATCAGGTTTGTTCTTGGCTGTTTTATCCTCCCAGGCAGAGGAGACTCTTTACAAGCTATATATAACCTGTGTGGTCCCCCTTTCCTGCAGCTTGACCAGCTCCTTGGTTTTCTTAGAATACAAAGGCTTCCACCAAGCTCAGGCTGACTCAATTGATGCTCCTCCTGTGGTTGAAGTGAACAGTACTTTGCCTTAGCAGAGCAAAAAGCAGCCCTGCTGTGGCAGTAAGAGGGGCAGGTTTGAGAAAACTCCTCTTCCTTGGTTTTTTCATGGCCATCTAATGACACAGTGTAGTTCAAGTGTTCCTGTGAAGCAGAGCTCAGTGGCATTCAGCTTGGTCTGAGCATGGAACAGAATGAGATTGAATGCATGGCTGAGCCATACTGATTTATTTTTTTCAATTATTAATGTCAATATTGCAACAAAATAAGGTGCAGCATAACTAAACTAGATGTGGAGGGACCTGGCAGGTAGAATTTATGGTCTAGCTCTGCACTCCTACACTCTGAGCAGACTTTAATGGGAACTGTGTGTGCTTACCACCTGGGAAAAATCAAAAGCCATCTGTTAAGTGTTTGTGGGAGCAGATTTTTCCTTCTGTCCAGGCAGCTCAGAGTTGGACTAAGAGCCTGGAAAATGGAGCCCATTCAGAAACTAACCACAAATCAACTTCAGGACAACTGTTTCACTAACACACTTGTTTTTTTTGTTGTGATCTTTGGTTAAAAGAGCCACGGTCACCAGGTGGGTTTGAGGATGACTGCCTTTTTGTTGTGTCATTTGGTGTTAGTTCAGTGGTAAGAGAAATAAGTTGAAAGATCTGGGCCCTGTGTTCCCTGGATGGCCCTTTAGTTTCTAAAAGCTTCGATTCAACTAAGGGGCTGATGTTTTGTAAATTGTTGCTTGAGGGGAATGATGCAGAAATGGTAGAACATGGACTGGGAGAACTGCAGATCATACATTTCAGTGTGGAAGGGAATAGGACAACATTGATTTCTGTTTTGTTATTGCCAACAAGCTGATTACTACATTTTTGCTGTTATCCTCTCATGGCATCTGTCTCCTGGGTGCAACGGGACACTCCTTACTATCTGTGGGTATTTCATGTCACACTTGGCAGGGAAAAAGCAACTCCTGCCTTGCAAATTACAAAGAGGCACAGCTCAACACTGGGATGCTCAAGGGGCATCGTGCAGCTTTAAATTATGGGCTGCAGCATCCTGGTGTAACAGAGCTGTTCGTTCACATGCTCCTAAGTTGTTCCTTGAATTCTTTGCCTACCTGTTAGTTTTCAGTGTAATTTATTCCAAACCATTCCTGTTTCAGTGTGTGGTTTGCATAGTCAGTGCACAGTTAACGTACTTCAATCTTTGTGGGGAATTAGAGGTGAAAGTAGGCTGAGTTCATGGAAGGACATGAGTAGCAGCAGACTGCCTGACTTGAAAGGCTCCTTATTTTTTTTCAGTGCTGCTGATTTCTGGATAATGACAGATGCTTTCTACTTCAAGGTGAGAAGGAACAGGAGAAAAGAGATTATTAGCTGTGTGGGGGCTGGTGTGCTTCTGCAAGGAGTTTGAAGCCAAGGCATTCAGGTTCAGCATCTGAAATGAAAGATCTGGAATAGAAAGGAGAAAATCTGAGCTGAAACAGCACCACAATTTATGCAGAGCCTAGTGAGTGCTTTTGCCCTGTGCTAGTTGAATTCTCTTTCCTTTAAAACTCAAAAGTAATTGCTTTCCCAATTCTTTGTGCCATTCAACAAGCTGAAATGCTTTAAAGACAGTGAAGAAACACTAAATGTCACCAGCCAGAAACTGGGAGAGATTCAAGAGGAAACAATATGTGAAGCTCAGCAGAGCAATGAGCAGTTAAGGCTCTCCCTTCTCCAGGGCTGCTGGGCCTGCTTGGGAAATGCCTTTGGGAACCAAGAGCCTGAGTACAAGTACCAGATTTTACATCCATAATAAATAAGGGTTAAATGAAAGGCTCCTAATCTTTTATTCTGTCCTGTGTTTAATAAGCAAGATCTTATTCATACAGGTGCAGTGTTATGAATGTTTCCTTGGTGATGTTGATTTCTGCTGGTGTGGTTGTGGCAGGCACTCTCTCTGGCCAGGAAAGAGTGCTCATTACAATTTGAAGGGAGCAGATGGATTATGATTGTTTTTGTCTATGTACTCTTTGATGTTTTTACTTAGTAATGGATAAGAGGTCTATATTCACTAGATGATGACGTCTGCCTTTGTATGCATTTTTAGAGTGGAATTGTGCTGTTACAAGCACATACAAAAATTATACTTTCCAGTTAAATGTTAAAGTTGCCTCCAGTTTGTGGCTGCATAAACTTCCAGACATGCCAAGTCAGGTTTGCAGATGGCAAATGAGAATCTCTGGGCATCCCCTGTGTCCATAGGGAATAGGTCAAGAGGGAACAGGCTTAAAATAGTAGAGGAGGAGAAGTTTAGGAGGAAGCATTAGTGTTAGGAAAAAAGCCTAAGCTTTATCAATAGAGGTAGCTGATTTTCTTTACCCCGGGCAGGATCACAAGTGGCTGGGCATCCAATCCCCAGCAAGACAGGCACCTTATTTCTGGTGTTCCTGGTTAAAGTGGTGTGCCCACATCCTCAGCAGGACTCGCTCCTAAAAGTGCACAATATGGCCTGAGGTTAGAGAGAAGAATAAACATGTACCAGTTTCCCTGCCAACTTCTGAGATGTCCCTTTTCACCTAGAGACAGCTAAGGGCTGATGAAAATTGTGCCCTCCAAGAACTGGGACTTAATGAACTGCTTAGTGACAGGGAGGAATAAATAAATTTAAAGCCAACAAATTTCAGTAGGAAGAGAAATCAATTTTTCAATGGTTTTAAGACGCATGCAAGTAAAAGTAGCAAGAGTTAAGATCCTCTCCTTTTGGCTCAGTTGTGGAGGTGTCTCTGAGGGTTTGCCCCAGCCATTATCTCCCTTGATGGAGGAATGAGTGCTGTGATGAGGATGAGTTTTTCCATGGTGTTTTACCCTCTGTGGCAGCAATTCTAGTAAAGGTGTATCCAGGTAGCTAGCTGTGGCACTGGGACCCCAAGTGCCCTAACTTCCATCCCATTTTCACAGTTACCTGAGCACAGTTCAGACAGCCCAACGCCAGGTCTGTGGGTCTGGTTTACTGAGGTTTTTCTTTGCCTTCCCCAGGTTTCAGCAGTGAGAATGGAAGAAAATACTGCATGTAGCCCAAAAGCACCTGTGCTCTGTGCCTGTTCCCCTTAATGTCAAAAGAGAAGGTGTCCTCAGACTTTTCTAAGGTCAGAAGAAAGCAGAATGGTGCTTCTGGGAATTGTTGGTTTTGATTGAGATGCCCAAGCTTTACCTTGGCAGGCAAAGCTCCCTGTGACTGCTCTTCTTTCCATGCCCAGATGTCCTTTACCTCTGCAATAACTAAAACCAGCCAGGTGTGAATTCCCCTTCTGCCTCCATCCTCTAACATCTTAATGTCTCACTGAGCCTGGGGCAAACTTGCTTTGCATCTGGTTTTATATATAAACCAGAGCAGTTTCAGGAATGCATTTTGCTGCCCTTCAAGTGAGTGATGCAGCATATCAGCACTGCAGTTCTGATCAGGTCCCCCTTTCCTCCCTGCACCCTGACTGCAGCAGGACATCCTGCTTTTATCAGCAAAGACTTGATTCTCTGAAGTGTGGAGGGCCACCTACTCAGCCAGTATAAAATGACCAAGGTCAAAATAGTGTTTTATGGGAGATGAGGCCCTGACTTCTCAGTTTCTGGAAAGGAGGGGGTGTGGAGCAGTGCTGTGTGTACAGAAGAGCTTCACAGGAACCACAGGCATGGTGCCACCCGCTTTGGACTAAGTCCAGGCTATTTTCCCCCAAAGAACTTCCTTTGCACTGTGTTATTGCATTATGTTTGTGTTATGATTGCTTAGAATATGAGAGTTGAACCTTAAAGAGCTTCTGTCCAAAAGGCATTGTGAAAATAAATGCAATTGTGCCCCCTTGCTCTCCTCCTGATGCTTTGGCTCCTCTCCCCCCTCCTGTTAGTGCAATCACATAATTGTATGTTGCTGAACAAACAAAATGGCCTAATGTTCTGAATGTGGTCTGAACAGAGCAGTGATGGCAATGGAACAGATTTTAATTTCTTTGATAAGCAAATGGGCTCAGAGTTGTTTTGCTCACCAAAGGGACAGGGTGTCACTCTTGTCCCTGTTCTGCATTGGTGGTGGTGTAGATGCTGAAGGACCAAAGCAATGGGACCAGAGGGGCTCAGCTGGCCCCACAGCTCTTGCACCATCCAGGTTTTTGTGTTGGCATTGCTGTCCAGTTTCCTTGGGATTATCTTTGCCATGGGCTCCTTCCTAGCTGTGCTAAGTCTCTCTCAGCTACCGTTAATTTCCAGGATGCTTCTTTAAGGCCTGTTGCCAGAAGGAAGAAGAGGAGCCTGGAAAGCAGCAGCTGTCATGTGAGAGCTGTGGTAGATCAGATAGAAGAGTATTTATTTCATCATTCTGTTTTTTTTTTTTTTTACACAATTTCATGGTCCTGGGTAGGGCAGCTGAAGTGTACCTGTCAGTCACAGCATTTGCTGAAGGGCAATCAGGAGCAACAGAGAAAGTGAAAAAGAAGATAAAGCAACATAATCAGCTATGTTACAGTGGGATTTTTCATGCCTCCTATACTCCCTTGCCTTGTTCCTGCCACTATTCCAGCCAGCACTGGCTGTCCAAGGACCATGTGAAGTTTGACCAAATTCCTACCCAAGGGCAGCCCATTGCTCTGGGCAAGTTATTGCAGCTCAGGAGATGGTGACTGTGCTTCCAGCCACTGCTCTTATCCTGCTGTAGAGAACCTTTTACTAACTTATTAGCCTTTATTTACTTTACTCTTGGCAACCAACTCTAACATTTGGATTGGCAAATATTGGTCCAAGTATCTGCCTCGGAAAGCTGACCCTGGAGGTTATGGAAGCTCTTGGGATTTTGGGTCCTAGGAAAACTGAAGTGCACTTTAATTGTGTTGTAGATGTTCATGTTACCACCTCTGGGTCCCTGTAAGCTCCCAGTGTGAAATGGGGGCTTACAGGTAGAAAAGTGCTGATTATTTTAGCTGCATCAAGTGTGGAGAGGCCTCAGATCTGAATGAGCCTCTATGCCTTAGTTTTGTCCTTAACTTCTCACCTTGGAAAGTAGCTAATGAAGTAGCTTTCCTTCTACTGCTTCTGTATATTTTAAAATCTTCAGGGGACAAAGGAGCCCAGGAGGGTAAACCTAATTTTTTTTTGTGGCAAGCAAGTGGGCCTGGGGAATGGCAAAATGTTTGTGTTGAATGAACAATAAAGAAATAGAGAATTTGCTTAACTACATAAAGATATAAATCCCTTATCACCCCACTGTAATGTGGCTGTGAATTGCACAGGTCCCTCAGTGCATTTTGTAGCTGTGGGGAACCCATATATTATGCTGTCAGGATGAGTGATCCCCTGTTTTGGTAGGAGCAACAGGAGTCATTCATTACTTCAAGAGCTCTTTACAAGCTGACAAGGTGGCAGCCTGCTCTCACAATGGCACCTTTTAAAGCTGAAAATATCCTTCTCGTTCTACCAGAAGAGGTTGGACACTTAAAGAGCTTCTTCCTGCTGACTTGGCAGTGGCACTGTCTGTGAGGCAAGTGCCTTGCTGATTCTTCTGCAAGCCACAGCAGGAGGTGGAGGAGAAATGAATGGTTTTAAGGGTTATTGCTGTGTTTGCGACCTCACCACAAATCCTGATTTAAAGGCAATATTTGCAGAAGTGATTTATGAACCTAGGTGGCAGGGATTGGCAAAGGGCTGCAGGCACCAAAGTTATTTTAGAGTTATTTGACATGTTTCATCCTCTGGCTATAATTGAAAATGCACTTGAAGATATCACCAATAATTATAGAAGGGATAAGGACTCCTGGATGTTTAGCTTGGGAGGTGTTGTTTGAGAAGTGCTGGGTGGCAGGAATCAGATCTTTGGCTTGTTGCACTGGGGAGCCAGAAAATAGTGGCCTGCAAAGTCAGTGGTGGCTCTTGAAGACTCTTCTGTGCTCCAGACCTGCAAGATGGATCGAGCCATCCCTGCAAGAAGGAATTGGTGTGCAGCTGCAATGCCAACCAAGAAGTGGAACAGTGGAGCTGTTTGTTTGAGAAAAGTGATGAAGGGATGAGCTCAGAAGTGAGAAAGCACCTCATCTTCAGACAATGCTAATTAGTGCCTTGCTTGCAAGAACACCAAAGTAATAATTAGCACCTATCAGTATTCTGGACATGTAGTTGCTGAAGCCACCAAGTAGCTTTCTCTGGCTCTGGTAGCTCTAGGGTTGGTGCACAAATGCTTTACAGACACCTTTGCTTGTTCACCTTTGAACAACAATCCTTATGGGCTGCATAGTCCTGAATGCAAGGCAATTGGTGTGTCTGGAGGTCTCTCCTCTGCCCTCATTGATGTTCTGCACTGCCTTGGTACTCCCTATATATTTTTCTGTGTTTATTATTACCCGTAGAGCTGGGGAAATACTTTGATTTATGCTTTTTGAGGCTGTTCATTCACATGCAAAATTGCGTTGTCTTTGACTCTCCTTCCACCTTTCATTTTCTAATACTGAAATATTCTCTTGAATTTATTCTCTTCAGCCATATTTGCTGTCCCTAATGCCCTAAGCCTAGATGTGTAATTGTAATTTTTCTTTATAAATAATAAATTTGGAATCTTTGATGTGAATTATGATTCTTTAGCCTTTAAACCACAGACAGTTTGTTTTCAAAGCTTTGTTGTTGCTAATAGTGAAGTTTAAAAGCGTGGCTTTTTCAAAAAAGAAAACTGAAATTCTCTCATAATTACTTGCCTTAAGGAATTGCAGATTTAAAAGAAACACCAAATGTTGTGAGACTGCCAGTAAACTCATAAGGCTTGGCCACTCTGGGAATACCCTCAGATTTTTAATTTGACAGGTTAAGCACTGACAATCTTTAGAGTGCCGTGTTTCATCCAACAGCAATGAATTTTAAGAGGCTTGTAGAGAATTTTTTCCAAAAGTGAGTGCTGAGGCTTGCAAATATGAACTCTCATGTGGGAAAAGCATGTCCAGCCAGCAACAGAGGGAGAAACAAAGCCAAGCTCGTAAACAACCTGTGAATTCACTCAGAGCTGGCCTGCACTGTCTGAATATTTATAAGTGCCTTGCAATAATTTGTCCTTCTGGGGGCAACTGTTGTTCTGTCTTAGTCCATGTCAGAATTCCTTCAGGGAACTGGAGCACAGATGTCAGCCTTATCTGCTACCTCTGCATTTCTTATGTAAGAGTGTTCAAGTTCTGCAGTCAGGAACTTTTTTCCTTGGTGTTGAATAAAAATCAAAGACCCCTTCTCAGTGGCTTTGTAAAATGAGGTGGTTTTTTTCTCCCCTAGATAACTAGGTTGAATCACAGGGTTTCAATAGGGAGGACCTAAATACAGAGGCTGTGTTGATGGTTTCCCCTCTGTTTATTTTCACTTGCCTGATACTGGGTAATTTGTCAGCATCTGCTGCCTTCATCACATGTGACATCATGTTTCTCACGCTGTCCTGTGCTATCAGAGGTGGCAATGGCTGTGCTAATAGCAGACTTGCTGTGTTTGAACTGAACATTTCTTGTGCAACTGAACTGCTGTGTTTAAAGTGAGGAAATCTTCAACACCTCTGGGGGATCTCTGTGCTTTTGGGATTTGTCCAGGACTTCTGTCCCATCCACAAAATCATGTTTGTGCTGCAGAGCATGGCCTGTGGTGGCATTGATCTCATGTATGGACCTTTGGACTTCCATCATGGGGGCTTAATTTTGTAGGACCTGTACATTCATTCATTCTAGGCTTAAGAAGCTTTTATGAATCTCCTGTTCTTGATCCTTAAAGCACTCCTTTCTCTTTTGGGATAGATGGTGTACAGAAAATAAGTCTCATTCTGATATGTTTCTGATCATTAACCCTACTGCCCAAAATGCTGAACCATGCTGTGCACCAGCCCATTGGGCCATTTCTAAAAACACAGAAGCATAAAATTCCCCTGAGGATTTTTTTCCTTTTCTCCTTATTTCTATGATAAATCTCTTTGCAGGTGTGCAGAGCTGGAGGTCTTTTCTAGATTTTTGGATGCAGTGAAAGAAAAGCTCATTTACTGCAAAGAAACACCTAGGAAGAGTTAGCTGAGATGATGATGAACACACAATGTGCCCTTGTGAACTATGCTACCAATATTATACTAAGATATATCTAACTTTATATATATATACACACACCTACCCATGTGTGTATCTCTGCACTGGGGAGGTCAGAGCCATTGCTCACTAGAGTTTGTGAATTTAGTTCAGCCAATGGAAATGGAATGGAAAGCATAATTCTTGTATCATTTTAGTCCTGTTGAATCTGAAGTGACCAGGAACCTAAACTATATAATTGGTCTCGGATCTGGAAATTTCTAAGTGAAATATCTCTGATGCTTCAAGAGACTCTGAACCAAATGACCACTTTTATCCCATCACTGGAGTTTAAAAGAGAAGAATCATCACTGTTAATTATTTCTTCTTAGCATCAGAGTAGCAGGCACATTGCATAGGAGTAGAAAAATAACTGACAGATCATGGAGGATAGAATAAAGTTGCTTTAACAATTGCCATGAGTTGGGGTAGGATTTTTTCCTGTTTTAGCTTCATGGTGTGTCTTAAATTGAGCTGAACTGAAGGGGAAATCACAGAATCATAGGATTGTTTTGGCTGGATACTGAAGAGCAGAGGAAAAAATAAAACTGGTATTGAAATGTGAAGAAGATGAGAGCACATAAACAAAATTACTCTTATAATGTAGTGTCTAGGTTGTGTTACAATCAGAGAGGCCTGGTTTTGGGCTGAAGCTGAGAGAAAATGCTTATAAACCTAAGAACCCTTTGCAGGCCAACCTCTGTTAGAGCTTGTACACCTGGCCAGGCTTGAGTATCAGCTGAGGTGCCCAGAATAATTACAGAGGGGGGAAAATTACCTCTAGTCATTTTTTAATGGCTTCAGAAAGCCAATTTTTTTCTGTTTTGAATGGAACCCATGTAACATTTATAGGAAGTTGTTAGAATCAGATTCCATTATCATCTACTTCGTCAAATTGTATCCAGATCTCAAAGCCTAGTGCTTCCCAGTTAGATGGAAAGAGGTCTCTTCCCCCACTGCCACCCCCAGCCTCTCAGTTTTGCTAAATCTGCCATTCCAGTGTTTTGCTCCATGATACTTAACATCTTTGCCAAATTCAGTTTGTGCAAAATCAGCACAGGAAAATGTATTGTTTCCTAATCACTATGGTTATCATCTACTCTGGTTTCCCCAAATAATTGTTTTACAATTGCATTTTTTCCTGAATAAAAATTAGAAATGGTAAAAGTTCATTTTTAATCTTTTGGTACTTAAGCATGTTCTTGCAGTAACATTTGAAGCAATCTAGAGGTTTGGACAACAACTTTGAATAATTGAAGATATGTAAGGTTTTTTTTTGTTTTAAACATCGGGTCCTACAAACACATTAAGACTATTACAGATGCATAAAGTGTTGTACCCATTTACAGATGTTTTGGGAATTGGGGCTTAACCTTTGAAGTATGGGTTGAAGCCAAATATATAAACTAGGAAAGAAACCTGTGGCACATATTTTATAAAGGCCATTGAACAAGTTTTGGCTGTGAAAAGCCCATTGACACATCCTGTGCATCACAGATCAGACTAGCATTTAATACCAAAGTCCTGGTTAGTCACCATATTCATTATGCCTCAGATACACAGTGAAGATCATGGGTCTAGTGATTCATCAGCTTGTCTAAGTGATGGCCCCTGGGAGTTGCATTGTCTTATAGGACAGAGACCTGGGAGAACTGTCTCCCTTGGTTGTTGTTGTAGCTTTTAGGCATGAAACTGTTTTCTAAAAAAATGCATTTTTCTTTTTGCGTAATGAAATCTTTGCTCTTTATGAGATGTACAGTGAGACTGATCCAGCTGCTCACCTAATCACCACAAGATCTACAGGCATAAAAAGCATTTATCTGATTGGAAGATAGATGTCATCTAACATTTGGGCAACATTCAATTTGCATCAGAGGGTATTAGTCTAATGGGTCCTTTTGATGGGACAAGGGAATGTCATGTAGGCCTCTGAAAGAAGAGGTCACTTGGTGTGAAGGATTTGGGACTATCTACCTCTTCCTTTGTATAGAGATAAATCTCTCATCCAGCTATTTGTCATGAACACACAAAGAGGGAGAGATTTAGAGAGATTTCCTGATTTAGATTTTAGGTGGGTTATATTAGCCAGTAGCTTAGCCTGCAGCAGATGTGCAAGAAAGTACTTTTTCCCCTCCTAGTGAAGTCTGAGCTTCAAACTTTGTTTCAGCAAAGGCAGAAAAGCATTTAGATGACTGGATACACCTTCAAGTACTTGAGTCCTTTTGCTTTGCTTATCAAAATGATTTTGCAGTGGCTTAGTTACAGGATATAAATAAGTATTCCTACTATGGGAAAACACTGGATATTAAAAAGCTTTTGAATCTTGCAGAGAAATGCATAACAGGAACGAATGGCTGAAAGATGGAGCCAGGTGAATCTACAGCAGAAGGGCAATGAAGGTTTGAAAGAGTAATTTTAAATAAGCACTGAGACTAAGGAGGTAAAGAATAGAGTGGAGTTAGCATCTTTTGATACCTTCAGCCCATGATTGAATGCCTTTCTGAAAGATATTTTTCAGGAAATTACATGCTGCTGAGCTCAGTATAAAGATAACTGGGCAAAAAATAATGGTCTGTTAGAAGAGCCTTGTCACCAGTTATCGAATGGTGCCTCCTGGCCTTAGCTGCTAAGAATTGAAGCAGTTGAGGACTTGGTACCCAGTGGTATCAAAGGCATTTTCTTGTAGGTTTTTCAGGACTTGTGTATGGGCTGATAGTACAGGCATGTTAGCTCTGAAGAGAGGGGAACCTTTTCACATTTAAAAAAAAAAGTGTTGGATGGAATTTCCATTCAGCTTATTCTTCTATTTAGCTCTAATTCCTTAGTTAGGTCTTGGTGCTACAGTGTGACAGATTAAGAGAAATACTTCAACTATGCCTTAAGAGTCAGACAAATCTTTTCTGCCAATGACACAGTAAACCCCCTGTTTAGTGCTTAAAATTAAATACTGGAGCAAGAGCTAATCTGAATTGTGAATTAAACCTGATGAGCCTGGACTATTCACCTGTACTAATGTCTCACTTCAAATACAAAGTATATCATAATTTATGGCCACTTTGTAATTTTATGACACTTTCTTGAGATCCTCTTTTTATAAAGATTTAATTTTAAAATTTTATTTAATATTGTGAAGGTTTGTTGCTTTGCTTGGAGATCCTCTAATAGAAAATCTCATATAAGCAGAAGGCATCACAAGGGGGGAAATCCTGTGTAGTAAAAAAAAAAAATTCTCATCTGCTACAGTACGTAATATGTAGCATCTGCCCCTGGGGATGTTTCAAAGGAAAGACGCAGTGAAACTAGAAGAAAGAGTATTAGATGTTTGACTAGTACCTGAATTTTACACTTGCACATAAGTGGTGGGTTTTTTTTGTTCCTCTATTTGAAGAAGGGCTCTCCCTTGCTTGGGAAAGCTGCAAATACTGGTGCCAAGTACCCCATTAGTGGCATCACCAGGGTGGAGGTGAACCCTTTTGTAGGCTGGTACAGAGTCTCTTGCCACTTCTACTTCAAGGATGCTGCCTCAGAACTGTTTTATGTGTAATTTTTAAGTGGAACATTGTACTCTCTCTCCTGAGAGCCATCACATTGAACTCCTGGATTTTTTTTTCCCTGAGATGCTCCCTTGAGGAGCTTCCCTGTCAAACTATCAAATCTCTGCAGAGGGTACTGGCTTTTCTTGCTGTAGTAATCCCTTCTGCCAATTCTTGAGACGCACATGGATCTGAACAGTGTCTGAAAGGACAGTGATATGTATTAGTGGAAAATGCTTCTGACAGAGCAGCAGGTGTTGCTCAGTATAATCTTCCCTATGGAAGTCAAGAAGAGCTTGGTGCCTGCAGAAAATGGTGAGATAGCAATTGCTAGTGGAGTCTAGTGCTGTCCTATCCTGGAGATCTATGCAAGTACAGCTCCCTCTTACAGCCTTGCTGATCAGACACTAATTAGGGTGGATATATGAATATATGGTGGGGAGGAATGATTGGGACTGAAGGAAGAGAAAGAGAGGACTAGTTTCCATATAGGTTTGTCCAGTTTTGGTCTTTTTTTCTCATGCAATGCTGTGTAGTTGCCATGTAAGAAGGGATATGACCTAGGTGGACTCTTGAGCTTGTCTGCTGTGTGTTAACCTCTATCAACATAATAATTTCTGTTGATTAATTGTTAGCACAATAGCAGTGAAACTCCTCATTCTTCAGGGGAAAATAATCAGTTTTCTGTTCCCTGTGGGTGGTGGGGCCTGGCTGTCACACCATACCTCCTTCCTCTTAGTTAGGTCTGTCTTTTAGTGGATGTTGTCTTACGAGAGTTGGCATTGAGATACTGCAGCGATGGAAACAGTACAGATCCTTTGGGCAGGTACAGCAGTTCACCTGGAAAATTATTATAGTAAAACAAAGGGAGAAATGCTGTGTCTGGAAAAGGAAATTTTGAGAAACTTGGAACTCTAAAGCCAACACATCTCTTGTGCGGGTCCGTGCGCAGGGTCTGGTTTTCTGCTGTCCCTGCACCGTGTGTGACTCTGCTGTAGGAGCCGTGTGGTGGAGAGCTGCTTTCCCACTGGTTATTTATACACACAGCAATGTAACAGCCTCTGAGTGAGGTATTTATACCAGAGGGATCCTGGTGCTGTATAAATAATTGCAGCATTGCAGGCGTTGCCTCCTGACTGCATGGTATAACCACGCTGTTTATATGAATCTGACAATATAACTATAGCTGTGGAAGACTATTTAAATACAGCCAGAGAAGTAAGTACACCCTTAGGAAGGTATAACTAACCACAGAGACAATAGTATCAGGTAACTATACCCACAGGAGAGCATAAGCACACAAATAATAGCCACAATATAAATATAATATGGAAGTCAGAGGGTCTCAATATTGATATAATAGCAGTAGGGTGACTTTACTCAGAGGAGAGCAACGTAACTGTCTGAGTAACAGCTATAGCCTAGCTGCAGAGGTGGGAGAGGGTGTTCTGAAGAGTTACAACTGTGATATATAACTCTCCCAGTACCAGAAGATCACCTGCATGTGGCAGAAAGTTAAAACTTAGCTCAATTCTTCATTGGAACTAACAACATACCAAGAATATCTAGGTACCTGTGAACAGGAGTGTGGTTGTCCTATCTGGAGCACTGTAGCTACAATTAGGGTAGAGATGATCATAAGGAAGTTCTGAGAACACCTTTTTTTTTGTAGTTAACTTCTATGGCTGTTAAAGTGAGTAGAAGTTTTTAGCTTGACCTGTGGCTCCAAGAAGCCTTTTGTCATTCTGATATTTATTTTAGCAGCTGCCACTGCAGACTTACTGGCTTTGGCTTAATGTATTTTGTTTGATCCAGCTGACAAGATCTGTTTGCATTTTTTTTGTCTTTATTGCACTTACTCTTAGTGATTAAGGAGTCCAATATGCTTCTACTCTGCTAATGACCAGAAATTGTGCATTATAAGGTTTCAGTCCCCAAATTCCATCATATGATACGTTTTTCTGCAGCAGTCAGCTGCTTTGTGTCAGTCTAACTTTCAAAGAAATGTAATAACAATTTAATGGTAATGGCAAAACAGTTGTACTTCATTAGATGCAGCTGTCTTTTCCTTTAGAATTTCAGCATTGCAAATTTTACTTGACTCTGACTAGTGTTTCATAACCACTCTTCCTTAAGGCCACTTCAGAATATCCCACCTCAACTGATGCTTTATGGGCAAAATTCTAAAAAAAAAAAAAAAAAAGAAAAAAGAGATGGTTCACAGTAAACTTACAGAATTCCTTTCCAAAGGATGTTGTAAATGCAGGTTTGTGTAGACCTCCAAAGAGCTTCTTTCCACACACCTAGGAGACATGCCTGATAGAGAGATGTGTTGATCCAAGATCAGGCTCAGAAGAACCCAGACAAGAAGATATTTGAAGCCTGTGAGACTGCTTGGGGGTGTCATATATGGCTGCTCTGATTTTGATCTTCACTGGACGTCTTCTTGTGCTCACTGCTTAAGACAGCATGTCAAGCTAGATGGAGCTTTAGTTGGGGTCAGTGTGGCTGGAGCTACATCACCTTAGTTGGCTACTGTGAAGCATATGTTAATGACTGAGCTTAGGATTTCCTCCTAAAGACAGAAGAAATTTTTCCCTATTCTTAGGGGAACCACCCACTGTTGGGTGGTTTATGTGAAATGACATGGTGGTCCACATCTTGTTCCCTTATGGACAAATCCATATGTGACAACTGGACATACTGATAGGAGAGGCACAGGACTGAGTGAGAGCGGGATTTTGGTGCTGGAGACCAGCATTGGCTATGGCAGGTGAGCCAGCAAGGGTTTGTCTTTGCTGCTGCCTCTGCCACACGTGCAGTGGGGTGAAGTTTATCACCCCACGTTGTCAGCACAGTAGTGCTCTTGCCTGCTGAAGTTCCATGTAAAAAGGAAGGAGAAAAAAAAGTGCGGTCAAGGGAGGGTGGTTCTTGTATAACGTTACGAATGGAAGGGAAAATACCACCCTCTGCACTTTGGCTTTGAGAAGAGCAGGGGGAGCTCAGCTCTGCTTAGGAAGAGCAAAACATAGTGAAGGAAAGAGGTGGGATTTAACTCACTGGCTGGTCTCCTTTTCGACTATTTCTGTGACTTTTCAAATCCTCTGTCTTGAAGCTCTCTGCCAGGTGAGAGACAGGAAGCTAGCTTGAAAGCCAGGAGAGGTTTCTTGCCTGGATCCTTCTGGAGAAGGAGGTCACTAGTAATGAAGATGGTAATTACCACCTCTCACCTCAGTGGATCTCCATGAAGTCAAAGCCCTTGTCCTTCATTCACTGGTGTTCAGTGATTTGTGTGCTGGGCTGTGTCCCCCCTGAAGCCAAGGTGGGTTTTGCTGCATGCAATTCATATAGTATTTCTGAGCTGCTAAGAGACAGTTCTGCAACCCAGTTTTCCTTCTAATGTTCATTTTTGCACAAAGATAAAAAGTGTTTTCAAGGATTCCCTTGAGGACCAATTTAGAGTTCAGTTTTGATTGAATTAGTTGGATGTATGTAAATAGAATCACACATTTAGCAGAAACCCAGATGAAAGACTCTTTCAGGAGGGCTTGGGGCAGACGTCATCAGTTAGCCTGCAGCAAGCACCTCAGAGCAAATCCTGCACTTCTCCCTTTTATCATAGTTTATTCCTTTCTCCTTCACATCTCAGTCACTGGTGAATACTGTTGTTGTGAGATGCATCTTTGTTTTGGGCGCTTGTGCCTTAGATCTACCTTGGGCCCATGGCTGGCCCCTTTTATGTAGTCATGGGCCGTGGAAAAAATGCTTTTGTGCCGTTCCTGAAGCCCTGCTGTTTGTGAAAACCTGGAGTCATAAATATGGATGGCACAATTTGTTGGCATGGGCAGGGAGGGAGGCAAAGATTAAGGAAAACTACTTTAATTAGCTGTCTGTGTGTTGGGAGGCATGCAACCCATGTGTCAGCAGCGTGGAAAGGGGGATATGGGATGCCTCATTACCTCCCTGCTGTGAGCATGTGGCTGATGAGGAGCAGCTGCCTGCAAAGCTGGCAGCACAGGCAGGGGACAGGCAGCAGATGCAGTGAATGGAGCAGTATGGCTGAGGCTGTGAAGGGCTGCATGGTCCTGCATCTCCATTGTACAAATCGGGAGTGCAGGGACTGGCAGCTTGTTCACACCTCAGATCAGTAAACCTGGAGCACTGGACTCGTCTCCTATGAATCGCTGAGGAAGGTGGCTTCCAAGGGCTCACCTCTATTCCTCATGTCAAAAGCCTTAATTGCAATCTTCTTGACTGTTAGTTTTTCTTCATCTGGGTTCCTCATGAAGTCACAAGATGGTACCACTGCTTGTGCACCCAAACCCACCTGTTCTTCTGTGGGAAGCCACGACCTCTGCAAGAAGTACCTGCTGGGCTGTAGCTGGGAGAGGTTTGAGATGGCTCCAGCAAACAGGCAGTGCTTGCTGCTGGTGAGGCAGGGTTGGGTCCACCTGCCAAACTGCAAACACAGGGAAGGTCATGAGTTAAAGGAAGGAACAACACTCATTCTTTCCTAGGTGACTTGGACATAACTAGCTTGCTTCCTTTCCACCACAGGTCTGGAAGGGTCCTTAGTTTGTGTTTCCTTGGGTTTGCAAAGCTCAGGGCTAGAAGCTGGAAAAGGCTGGGCTTTCCACAGCAAAGAGGACTGTGCACTTAAATATAGATGTATATAATCAGCAGTGGGACCAAATCTTTCATTTTAACCATCTTGTAGAAGCACAAACATCCTCAGGAACAGCAATTGAACCTTATATGCAAAATAATCTTGTCTGTGCTGCCTTCACTTGTAGCTGTGCTATTTAGCCAGAGTCTCATCCAGTTCAGATGTGCCTATACTGGTGCTCTGGTATGTCTGTATGTCATGTGGTGGTGTGCAACCAGATACTCCTAAAAGCAAAGTAAATAAGATGCTGCCTGTCTCCTCCCCCCGTGCCTTATCCTGCCTGCCTGCCTCCCTGAGTTTGGGCTCTTGTGAGTTATTTAGCTAAAGGCTAAATCACATTATGTTGTACGAATTAAGTGGAAACAAAGAGAAGTCTCTGTAGACACCTGAGCAGATGCAAAATGTCAGGTTTGATGGAAAATGCTTAATTACTTCTCCCAAACATACTTTTTTTTAAAAAAAATTCCTCTCTTGCAGTGTGAAATGTTCTCTCTGTTTCAGCTCTCCAGGCTAGGGCTTCTTGTTCCCTGCAAGAAGCTGGAGAATGAGGATGTGGGATGAGGGAGCTTGGAAGAACAGGATCATTTCAACATAGTAATTGAAGCTTATTGTTATTCTCAAGTTTCCTGCTCAACCTTCTTTTGTAGCATCAATTTGGGGGTTTGGAGTTTTCTTTCTGCCCCTCAGCTCTTCTTTCTAGTGGATTTTTGCCCCATATCTCTTTGGCTGCACTTTTACCGCTCACTATATTCCATGAGAGTCAATTGCACGGTGGTGATGTGGTAAAACCTGGGAGTAGAGATGCTGGGGACTGTCTCTCTGATCTTGGGTGAAATTTCTGGTCAAAATGAGATGCTGGGAGTCTGAAATGCTCAAAAACTTGATAGGAACTGTGTGCATGAAATCCAGGTTCAATTCATTGTACTAGAGCTGGTCAGGGCACAAGCTTAAAACTTGCTTTCCACACCCAAGGTGAGTGCACTGTCCATCAGGTTATTCTGGAAGGACCTCTATTTTCTCCCTGCTATTTTTTGCTCTTGGTCTAATGCTGAATTCAGATGGATTTTGTCCCTTGGTGGGACAAATGCTTTTTTATTAAATCCCAGCTACTCTTGCAGGATAGAAAATCCCCCTCTACAAAAGCACAGCAGTTGGGTGTGTAGCCATTCAGAAGGACAGCAGTGAGGATTTGAACACACGGCCTTGATTTGAATACATGGTTTCCAAGATCTGTATTTTTAGCTATTGGAGAGATTTTTGCACAAAGATGTTGAACACTGCATCACCAGCAGAAGCTTTCATATCCCAAATGGTGGAAGGCAGGGGAAGAAGAGCTACAGAAACCATGAGGGCTTTTGGGAAAGCAAACACTTCTGGGGATGCTGAAAACAGCTCATGTGGTGCTGTTCCCTAGGGGTGGGGCAACTGCTGTGCCTGCAACTCTGGTTCAGTGCTGGGCAACCACAGCTTTGGGCTGGCACCAGCAGGAGCTGGGACTGTCCTACAGCACAGGTGATGTGGCTGGGGTTTCTCCCTCATGCAGACAAGAAGGAAATGATGAGTTCAGGGATCTCCTAGAGGCAATAGGTCTTTCTCTCTTTCTAAGCAGCTGCCCTGTTTCTGGGTCTTTTTCACTTTTTCCTGTTTCTTGTCCCATTGAGCACTGAAGCAGATGGCTGCAGGGCACAGACAAGGATGTATAGTGTGTACGTGAAGCCTGTTGAGGGTACAAAAGTAAGATGAATGAGTTGCATTTTTTCATATTTGAAATAATTTCTGTGCTAAATTAGTTTCCTGTACTGGGATTTCACTTCTTTCCAGATCTGCCTGTGTGCCTTCCCTTAATATATTCATTTGTTGAGTCTCCTCTGTCCTACTGGGCCAGCCCAGCAGCAGTAGAGCTTTTCATCATGAAGGATCTCCCAGCACAGGATTTGGGAGGAGGAAAAGGGATAGCGGTGCGTGCACTTATTGTTGTAGTGTTTCCACAGAGGTGGGAAACTAGACAGCGTGGTGAACATCTACAGGACTTGAGAGATATGGCAGGGCACATGCAGCCTGTAGCATGACATTTTGTGGTTCACTTCTTTACAATAAAGAAGAGAATGAAATTAACTTGCATTTGCTCTTAACTTGCTTTTTAAAGGGTGGTTGCCTTAATGTCCTGACTGGTCGGGATCCCCAGGGTGCTCACTGGACTTGCACCAGGGCTCAGATGTCCCCTCCCACTGGGCTATGGTGTTTGGAGCATATTCAGTCCCATCCAGAAACAAACCCAGAGCAGTTCACTTTGATGTGTAAAGTCTGAATTAATGAAATGACTGAATTAATGTTTTGTGCCTCTTGGGGGAAGAGAGCAAGGGGAACATGTTGCCCTATATTTAATCAGAGGAAAAAACTTGTTTAGTTGCACGCACAGAGCCAGGTTTTCTTAGACTGTCTGGTCCCTGTGTTGCTCAAGCACAAGATCTCTGAACCTGCTCCATTCCCCATGTGGCAGCTTTTTACTGATTTGTAAGCTGCTGGTCAGAACAAGGGCCAACTTAAACTTTTATTTCTTTTCTTGAATCTCAAAAATAGGATTTTGAAAAAGAACCATCTCCCCTGGCTATGTGTAGCAGGACCCCGTTGGAGAGCAGAAACCCCCTCCTCACTCCTGAGGAGGTTTTTGAAGTTCAGTTCCTTTATAGTTGTGAAACACTTGGATGCTGCAGCGATTAATGTTGTGGGGAACACAGGACTCTGGTAGAGCAAGCTTTGACTGGGGAGAGGTGAGGTGGGTGCTGAGAGGCCCATGACCTTGTGGCTTCATCAGCGTGTCCAACGGCTGCCTGTTTGGTTATCACCAGTAAACAACTGAAGAGAAAGAAGAGCACCTCAGTTAAAAACAGTATATATCCTTTAATTAAAAACATCCTCCTCCATACTTATGCATTCGGAGGCTGAATTAAGGCAATACAACCACTCTTTAAATGTGCACTTCTTAAGGCTTTCATCATGCCATTTATAGTTGAAATGTTCTTTTGCTCGGTTCTGTTTTTCTGTGTGGTTTTCATGTGCGTGTAGTGGTCAGGGATGGGATTCAGGCAGGGACAGTGTTTGCATGTGGTTTTCTGAGCACAGAAGTGGCAGCTTGGCAGCCTCAGAGCTGCTTGGGGCCAGCCTGTCTGCCAGCAGATCACGTTCCTGATGTCCTGGCACAGTGGTGCCTTGCTAAATGATGATCTGAGCCTGCTCCACGAGAGGCATGTTTTTCCAGCAAGTTGAGCATATCAGTTGTTCAGCGGAATCTCAGCTGGACTCTCCTCACTTCGCTGGAGAGGGCAGAGCACTCTACTGTCCTAATTAATTGTTAATTAAGGGTGTGAGGTCTTGACGTGTGATGCTGGGTGTGTTGTAGGAGCCGTTCAGCATCTTGCAGGATTAGCCCCCAACTTGTTTGCTCAACTCTCTAGCACTGAGCAAACTGCAAATGGAGAGGGAATAGGAAGTTTTTAAAATTTTCTTTCCTTGGGAATCCAGGTCATCTTATGCCTTCCCCAAACAAAATAGCTTTGAGAGAGAGAACATTTTTCTGCAATAACAGTGATTATTTGTCTGTTGTGCTTCCTCACAGAAAAAAGGTTTCTGCAGTTTCTGCTCATTGTTTTGGCAAGGTGTTTTTAAAATTATTCTTCTCTGGGCATGATGCTCTGGGGACTTGATCCTGAATCAAAAGTAAAGGAACAGGGTAGAACTGAGAGGGACAAAGCAGTAAGTTGTTTTGTCCATCTGCAAAATTTCCTGGGTTCTGTTTGGCCCCTTGTTTTAGCTTTATTTATTGGGTAGAACCCATTGTGATTACAATCTTGTTTCCTTCAATGACTTGTCTCAGTCTCTTGGTTTTGAAAACCAACACTGTGGTCTCCAAACCATCTCAGGGGTGACGCTCTGGCTGTTCTTTTGCTGCTTGCAATCTGTTACGCTGCTGTAAGAAGCTGTAAATGGTTGGTTTGTTTGCTTTTTTCTACACAGCTCCTGTAAATCTTTCCTCCCTTGCTCAGGCTGTGACTTATGACTTGTCAGAGGGTTGGCAAAAATCACCCTGAAAGGGATGGGAAGTACCAATTTACTGGTCAAACGGCCATTAGGTCATTTATTTATAAGGGCGGGGAGAAGCACTCCTGGAAATTGCAGCTCTGTTCCTCTTAAGAGTCGTCCCCACTGCTCGTGGCATAGCAATGATGTTGATTGTATTGCTCTCCTCTGCCATGGGATGGCCAATCGAGTGCCTGCAAGGACCTGGGCTGGCAAAAGGAGGAGTGGAGGGTACGTTGCCACCCTCCATGCAGACTCTTTCCCTCTAGATCCCCTGGGAAAAAGGGCTTGCCGAAGCTTTGACATCAGTACTGGCATTGGGATTTTCCCCTTGAATAAAAATAAGCCTCCCCCATGGCTCAGGTTTGTGGCAATCCTAAAAAGGGAAATATTTTCCAATGGTCCATGACACTGGCAAACCTGTGTGTGGGTGGTGTCTTCTGCTCTTTCCCATGAGCAGCCCTGGTCAGGCCGTGGACCTACAAGGTAGGACTTTGCCACACCAGGAGTTTCAAGGTAGATGTTTGCCCCAGCAACAAATTTGACTTGGGGTTTGCAGTGAGAGAGCCTTTAAAAGAGCAGGAGGCTGGGACTGACCATGCTGGTGTCAGTCTGGATTTAGCTGCATTGAAGGGAATAAGGTTAGTCTGGATTGACACTGGCATAAAAGGAGGGCAGAATTAGGCTCATGGTATCTAAAAAATGTCTTAGGTCCTGATTCATCAAAGTATTTAAACATGGCTGAATTCTTCCTAAAGCCCATATGTTAGCATTTTGCTGATAGGGGACATTTATTTTTATTCAGAAAGGACTAAAAGGAACACTTCTGAAATGCTTTTCTTCTGACTGAAAGTGTAATTGGTTCTAAATTTGGGGGCAAAGAGGAAAAAACATGTTTTAGGCAGAGAATTTCTTGTATGGTAAATAGTGTATGTAACCCTGCAGAAAGCAGCTTCAAATTAACATATTGTCAGTTGTGATGATGATGTTGCTAGTACAGTGGTGTAATTATTATTTTTTATAATGAAAGAACATTATTATTTTAAGACAAGAAAACTATGGAATGGTCATCATGTAGGGATTTTTTTTTACTGGCAACAACCTAGTTCTATATAATGTTATAATGATGACACAGTCACAATCTCAAGATAAAACAGGCACTTGTCTGCCCTTTGTGCATCAAAATACCCCAGAGATGTAATTATCTCATGGCTACTACATTTTCTGACAAGTTGCATTGCTTAAATATTGCAAGCCCTGGACACTGATACGTACAGAAAACATTAAATATTCAGTTGCTGATACACAAATGTATAAAAATCCTGTTTCTCTATTGAGTGAGCAGGGGTTTTCAGGTCACCCATTTCAATAGCTATGAAGATATTTGAGCACTCAGGGATTCTTGCTGATTTGAAGTTCTGTAGTATTTTTTCTTGGAAAAGATAAATACCATACCTCCTTTGCTAGGTAGAAAATGGGAATATATTTCTTCCATGTTCGTTCTGCTACTTGTTTCTGTGCACTGTGTGTGTGCAACTGACCTGGCTTAATTCATACACACCCATATAAATAAGCAGTGCTCTCTGCAAAGCTGCAGCTCCTCCCGGCTGTGCAAAGCACACACTGACCTTCCATCCTCCTCACACTGAGCAGCCAGCCAGCTGTGGTCGGGCTGCAGGAAGGCAGTGAGGGTTCCATTTCATCTCTTCCATTTCCCTGAGCTTGGTGAACGAAACTTGAATTGTTACATCGTGCTTGTCTTTTCTGGAGGATAAACAAATCCACCATTCCCCCCACTACAAGTGTCCTTTCTTTGTGTTGAAGCAGTGTGTCAGTGTGAACCTCTTTGGTCATTTTTGGCCAAAGCAACCCTTGCCTTGAGCCTGCTTTTGACCAGCCCATGTCCGGATGGCCTCAGATTCAGGAAGAAAAATGACCAATGCTAGTAGCAAATGTTAGAAGATGCCTCAGCTTTAAAAATCAAAGCAGTGGTTTTTTTTTTTTTTTTGTGTGGTTTTCTTTCTTTTGGTTTTGTTTTCTTTCTTTTGGTTTTGTTTTCTTTCTTTTGGTTTTGTTTTCTTTCTTTTGGTTTTGTTTTCTTTCTTTTGGTTTTGTTTTCTTTCTTTTGGTTTTGTTTTCTTTCTTTTGGTTTTGTTTTCTTTCTTTTGGTTTTGTTTTCTTTCTTTTGGTTTTGTTTTCTTTCTTTTGGTTTTGTTTTCTTTCTTTTGGTTTTGTTTTCTTTCTTTTGGTTTTGTTTTCTTTCTTTTGGTTTTGTTTTCTTTCTTTTGGTTTTGTTTTCTTTCTTTTGGTTTTGTTTTCTTTCTTTTGGTTTTGTTTTCTTTCTTTTGGTTTTGTTTTCTTTCTTTTGGTTTTGTTTTCTTTCTTTTGGTTTTGTTTTCTTTCTTTTGGTTTTGTTTTCTTTCTTTTGGTTTTGTTTTCTTTCTTTTGGTTTTGTTTTCTTTCTTTTGGTTTTGTTTTCTTTCTTTTGGTTTTGTTTTCTTTCTTTTGGTTTTGTTTTCTTTCTTTCCCAGTGTGTGTCAGCACAGAATAGCCCAGTTAGTGTTTTGGAGAGTGGATATTAGCTATGGCTGTGTGTAGACCCTGTTTGTGTGACCTCATGTGTCCATACTATATACATATGGATGCTGTGCATGCCCCAGGGTCTCTTTGGATTCTGAATCTGTGTTGCTCAGGCTGTTGGAAGTGCTAGGTTTGCTGCCTTCAAAATGCTAGGGATGAGGAAGGAGCTGAGTATCTCTCCTATGAGTTTGCTCTCAAATTTCACCAGAAAAGAACAGTGAATTAGTGTCACCTCTTGTATCAATACATGACTTTGGAAAATTAGACTGAGAGCCAGGAGCTCTCACCAGTGATTACATGGCAGCACAGAAACGGGCAACGAAGCTGCAAGAGGTACGTGTGCCCCACTGAAGTGACAGATGAACTGGGGGTCTGCATGTTCCTTGATGAGAAATTAAATGTTCCCCTAGTAATTGCCTGAAACATAAGTTCTGGTGTTTTGGACAAGCTGAGCAGTTGTACTGCTGCTTGTGCTTCCTCAAGTGGCCCATGCAGTGAGGGGTGCTTCACTTGAGTGTACCAAATACTTGAAGGAGCCAGATCCAACATGCTTTTTCTTTTTTTTTAAAAAAAGCAAGTACAGTGAATTCCAGATGGTCAGCCCAACTAGCTTGATGCCTTGTCTCTTGCACTGACTAACAACCCTTGCTTTACAGGAAAATACTGTCTGTGGATGTATTGACTCTTGAGGGTGTTACGTGAGGGCAAGAGGTTCTCTGTATCCAAGTAGCCAGACTGCTTCTAGCCTGAAGCTTTGCCTTCTGTACAGGTGCAGGAGGGACCTTTGAGGTGAGGAGAGGCTCCTGCACTGGCCTTACTGAAAATAAAAAAAAAGCAAGGCCCTGCATTTCCAGATGTGCTGTGGCTTCAGGCTGGGGCAGTCCTGCTGTGGTGACTGAGCACTGTGTGGGTTTGCAGTACCAGTCTGTGGTGATACTTTTGCAATTTGTTGATTTCAATTGTTCTGCAAAGCCTAGCTGGCATCCTGTTCTTATGCTATTTAAAAAAAAAAAGGTTCAAAATGCCTTTTGTTGTGTGGTGTTTGTTCAGCCCTGAGGAAACCTTTCTGCTGTCACCCTCCCTCAGGTATGTAGCTATTTACCTGTTGTTTGAAGGAGAGTATCACTTTTATGCTTCATGTACTTGAAAGGATGTTAGATAACTCCTTTACTCCTGTCGGTTTTTCTTGGACTCTTCACCCCTAAGAAAATGTGAAGCCAAGTGGAATCAGGGAAGGCCTATATAGCAAGCAATTTGTCCATGAAATGCATTTGTTTTTAATTGCCTCATTAAGTCAGGTTGTGATGGATTATATGACCTTACCCAATGCAATCTGACATAATGGGATGCTGTCAGAAGTTCTGAAATAACAGTGATATTCATTTGACTGGGGTTTTCTTGCTAGTCTTGCTTTCTAGCCGTGTCGATCACTCGCAGTGGTTATATGCATTAAGAATGCCTTGGCATGAGAAAAGGCAAGGTCATTAATGCTTTTTGTCATGATTACTTGATGGGCTGCTTATTTCACCAGGAATTAATGCCTTGCTGCTAGCACAGGAAGGAGACATGGGGCTGTTGTGCCATGGTGCAGTGGGATGGGTGTTGGGCTCACTGATTTCTGATGGCGCCTTCCAGGGCTCCATCCATCAGCTGTTACCAGGGACCACATCCAGTAACAGCACAGCCATTCTCTGCAACCCACAGATCAATTTTCAGCTAAGGAGAACAGATATTTTCAATTCTTTGATTGGTGTTTAATAAACATGGCTTGAATAGGCCCCTCTATGCCACCCATCTGTTTCAGAGAGGGATGTGTTGTGTCCGAGGCAAAGCAAGCTTGCTTGGAAGGTGGGGCTGGATTTGCTACTCCAGCCACGAGGAAACAGGAGCCCTCTTTTATTTCCTGGTATGTGCTGGTGGTTTGTGTAATAGATGCCACCCAGGAGCTCACAATATCCCTTAAAAAAAGGAGGAGGAAAAAAAAAATCACCCTCAGGTAAATAATTATGCTGCATTTGAATAAAATTCCTTTTGCCTTTTCCATTTCTCTATTAAAATGTCCCAGATATTAAATCAATTTTTGGATTCAACCCAAACTTATGAATATTTCTATTCATTTATCCCTCTGTCTTCCCAATCCTTTTCCAGAATACTTTTCTAGGCAATGAAGTTTTTGGAAACAGTATTTCCATGTATAGATCTGACTGACCCAGCACATCTTTCCTTAAATAAGATTATACTGTTTTCTGTTTTTTTTTTACATCATGGGTGATTCTATTTAATTACAAGAGCAGGACAGTTGACTTGGATGAAGCCCCACTATGTGTAAATGCTCTTACAAGCATTGATTAGGAGGGCAGGTTTTGGCAGCTGAGTCAGCCAGAAACCTTGAAATATGCCATTTGGGGGCTGTTTCTTGGTGATAATGAGTCTCAACTGCCACAGGCTTTATTCTTTTTTTTTTTTTTTTCAAAATTTTAGAGCTATCTCCTTCATCAGGACAAGGACATTCTTCATATTCTCTTGGAATTGTTATAGCACTGCCTGTTGTCCTGCAGTGGTCACTGCTGTGGATATTTGTGAAGGAAACAAGTGAGATCTAGGAACTGTTTGGAGATAAGGTTATTTGCATTAAAGCTCACTGAGAACTTGATTTCCATAATAGTTTTTGAGGTTTGTGGGATAAAAATGAATTCTGCATCAGAACACATCTAAATTTTTCCAAGAAGTTGAAATTTCACAGCATTCCTCATGACAACACTGAGAGGTACTTCTAGGAGAGTAGATTGCTGTCTGGCATGTCCATGGGACTTTGGCTGAACTTGGCATTATTCTTGTCAGCTTCATTTGAGCTCCTTAGTGGGAGGCAGTAGGAGACTGAGAAAATTAATGTCAAGTCCAATTTGCAGTTGTTGGGGATTGCAGCCTCTGTAGCTCTGTGGATGCCTGTGTTGCCAGATCAGGAATGAACTTGCAAGTGTCAGACAGGGCTGAGTGGGCTGTTTAGCCCCACAATTAGTTTGGCCCTGTGCTTGTAGCACATGAAGTGAAAACAGCTGCCCACCCTTCTTGTTCTGTCTCCAGCATCCATATGATCCAGACTCCCTGCACGGCCTGATCCATGAGACAGCTGACTCCATCTCTCCTCTTCTCTCTCTTCCCTGTTGAGGTTGTCCTGACAGACCCCTAAACCACTTTGTTTCTGAGCATTGTCTATGTTGTGGCTACTGTGGACTTGGAAATCTTGGAGAAAAGCAGCAAAGTGGCAAGGTTCCCATGGATGCCTGTGAAAATGGAGCTGCTTCTATCAAAAGTTTTCTTAGAACCTGCAAGTCCTTTGGAAGAGCATGTGTTTCATCAGAATCCTCCTTTATTTTTGCTCCTCCTCTGTCTATATCTCCTCATTCCCATTTCCACTCTTCTCTTTGCCTCTTCCTTTACTTCTATCCTGAAGTTCTGGGACTAAGCATTGGACTGCCAGCCCCTCATGAACAGACAGAGTTGGCACGTTTTGGGAAAATGTAAGACCATGAAACAGCATGAAACTGTGAATGTTTCTCTGGGGGTGCAGAGGAAGCCATGAAGTTAAAATCTAGTCCTAATAAAAGCCAGGGTGCTTTTACTCTAAGGAAATCCTTTAGCAAGAACTGTTGTTTGGAGCTGCTGTGTGGTGATTATTATTTCAATAAGCATCAACTTCATCTGGGTATATCTCTAAGTGATTAAAGGACTGAATCTAAGTGACTGAATCTGAGTGTCTGGGGAGAATATGCTAAACTTCACTGCCATTGGTGACAAGGTTCAGTAATACCTACCTCCTCAAGCTGAGGAGTTTAGACATCTGCTTTATTTGGGCTTCCTGCAAATTACACCCCCAAGGAGCTTAAGGGAGTGAAATAATCTGTACTGACAGTGCATGGTGTGGAAATGTCCCTCCTTAACCATCCCACTGATACATGACTTCAATGTGGAAGCAAAGGTGGATTGATGGTGGAGAGCAAGTGGACCTGGGATAGACACTGGGAAAGAAATAAATGGAAGAAGGAAGTTTGGTCCAGAAATACCATTTCTTCTGTTTCTTAACTATCTGAAATGCTAATGAGGTAACTCAGCTTCTGGTACCAGAAGCACTGCTGTGGTTTTATTTCTGTTGCAGTGGTGTCTCTTCAGAGGATTTTGTTTCAATTCCCTTAGCACTGGACCAGGAGAGCTGAGCCTCTGAGCAGCTGTAGTAAGTGCATGACTTAATTTCAAAATGGTGTCTCTTGAGAACATTAAGAAGGTAAGGAGCAGTAAGTTGGCTGCTTCTCACTGGGGATGGCAGCTTCAAGGGTCAGGAGACCCTGTCATTAATAGTGAGTGATGAGCCAGCTGGGAAGCTCTGGCACACAAGCTGAGATCCTGGGTGGAAGCTAATGGAAGAGGAGGAAGGTGGTGAGAAACTTGGGAACAGCCTTCCTCTTGTGGCCCCCCATCAGAACTGAGTCCTGGCCACAGGAATCCTTAATTTGAGCAAATTAAATTGTTTTTCCTCCTAACTAGGCTTAGATTCCTGTACTACAGCCCTCATCATTGTGCCACGTGACTGCTTCGAGGTCTTAAATGTATTTGTTTTCTCATCACCATCCTGATGGTGGAATGTGCACTTACCTCTGTTTTTAGCCAGGTGGTTGAGGCAGAAGTCCTGCTGGTTGCAAGGACTTGCCTTGGCACCATGTGGTGCAGCCCATCACCTCTCACAGGTCCAGAAGCAATGCCATTCACCTCTCCTATTGGTAGGCTGTGAAATTCCCTGCCAAGAAAAAGAAAGGTGTTTGGGGCCAGTTGGCAGCTCTGAGGTCTTTCCATGATCTGTCCAGAGGTCCTTACAGCTTGAGCCATCTGCTGCTTGCAGGAGTCTGCCTCTGGCCTCTGTTTCTTGCTTGCAGCCAGAGCTATTTCCACTTGAAATGCTGGGGAGTAGGCTTTTAGGGGCTGATTATTCAGTCATGCCTGACACTACTGGAGGGGGTAGGGTGGGGTTTGTTCCTCTTTAGCTTTCTGATCTGCAAAATAACATTTGTTGGTGTGAATCCCCTGCGAGGCAGTGAGCTCGGAGCCTGTGTGTGAGGTGTGGTGGCAGTCTGCTTGCCTGCAGAACAGGTACAGTCTGGGAGGTGGAACAGCAAACTGCCCACCTCATCCCACTGAAACATGCTGCTTTGTCAGCACATCTTTTGTCTGCTGCAGAGTGAATCTCTTCCTGCTTCTTATGAGCTGCTGACTCCCCACCTCCACCTGACCCATGCACTGAAGCCCACACGGTTGTGAGAAGGGCCATATGTCACCAGGGTTGGACTGAGTCCCCATCTCATAATCAAACTCACTGGAAGTTAATGTCTCTGCTGTGTAGCAGGAGACAGGTCAGGCTAACTTCAGACTGACGTGGCACCTTCCAGTTTCATTCCACTGATGGTTCTCCAGCCATCCTGTTCTAAAAGCTAGGTGCGTAGAGAGACTCTGTTGTTTCTTACTGAGTGATGTCTCAGTATTGTTTCTTCTTGTCCTTCACTTAAGAGTCTCAGGGCTTCAAGTGAGAGCAGAGTTTTGGACCCCTGTATTTGTGGTCCAGGACCCCAGACCTTTTGCCTCTGTGAAGGGGTAGAGATCATCCTCCACTATGAAACCATACTTAGAGGATCAGTCCCTTTAGATTTGGATACTACTGTGCTACTTGTGATACTTCATACTGCTGAAAAACCCCATGTTTCCCTGAACTTGCCTCTTTCTGTAGCTGTCTGCTAGCCTGCACTGGGCACAGGATCAGAGTTGTCACCTTTCCAGATTTCATTATTGAACCAGAACGGTATTTCAGAGAGGCTGTGGGAGAGCTGAGAAATGGTACCTGAAAGCATGAAGCTGTGCTATTGTGGAGCTGAAATAAACCCAGCAGTATCTTGATGTGCAATGTTCAAACTTCTACAAAACAAGACCCAGAGTTTAGCTTTGACAATTTTATGTTGGTCTGTCCATTTCCTCTTCTAGTAGAAAAATGTCTACCAACATATTCCTGGACTTGGCTGCAGCGTACATTTGGGTCTCTGTGAGCCTCAGGGACACTGAGGAAATGTGTCAGTCACCAAATGTCATTTTCCCTGGCTTTTCCAGGGCTGTGGCTCTTACCATGCCTAGTGAGGCTTGACAAAGACTATTTAATGGTGCTGTTATGATCACCCAGCAACCTTCAGAGGCCAGAAGGGCACGCAGGTGCTTCAAGATTGTGTACTACTCTCAAGAAAGTGAAAGAGTCAAAGGTAATTGCAGGAAAGGACCTGGGAAAGAAAACATGTAGGTTGGATGAGTTTGTATGTTACTCAGGCATGTTTAATAATTTCCCATGATAAATTGTCATCCTCTGTTCCCTGGTTTCACCATTGTTATAACAATGCAAATACTGTGGCCACTGTCAGGCACTGAAATTTATTTATGTGGCTGGTTCTGGTTTTGTTGTCTCTGCAGCAATTACAACCCTTTATTTGTCCATAGGTATCTTTGAACAGATAGGTGTTTTTCTAACCCAGAAAAATAAAAAGCAAAATCTGTACCTGATGCCTTTTAAAATTGGGAAGATTTTTAAAGACATCTGAGCCTTTTAGGGGGAGGCAATTTTATTTCTGAGACTACATTTCCTTGAAATAAGCTTGGTGTGAGTGGTTGGAAGCAGCTCTGTGAATCCTTAATTGCTCTGCCAGGCCTGTGCTCTTCCATTGCTTGTAGATTTTGAAATATTCAACTTTCATTTCTGTAGCTGCAGTCAAGCTGGTAAGATGCTGCACACAGGTGGCAAAACTCCAACATTATCCTCTTTCTCTGTTGCTTTGATTTATTGATGCTTTTATTATTTTGTAATCAAGCCAAAACCTCAAACTAATTTGCTTGAAATGCAGCAGTTGCAAGACACCAAGTGGTTGTCTTCTCAAAAGCTTCTCATGATCTTTGAAACAGCTGGAAAATATCTGAGGCAATGGAGTTAAATGGCAGGATGTCAGCAAAAACTTGCAGAGAGGGGTCAGTGCCACAGGTTGGTGTTAAAACAGTTGAAGGCTTCATGACATGAAGAGTAACAGCAGTGCTGCATGGTGTGATTAATAACTGCAGCAAATGAGATGGTGTTTTGTGCTGTCTCTAGCCTCACTAAGCCTTGTGGAAACTCAGGCTTAATGCTACAAGCAAAATATATTGTGGTAGAGAAGGATTAGGCAAGAGCATACCTGTGAGTAATGCTTGGAGTAGGATGCATCCCCTTGTTTTGGAGGCATTTGCTCAGTGTTGAACGAGGACACGGTGTCTTTCTATGCTGCAGAAGACCCATGTGTTGCATTTGATTGGCAAGAACGGTGCTGCAGCAGTTTGTGATGCATGGGTTGACCTGTTGGCTTTGGGAACCTAATTCCAAGTATTACCTCTAGAGAGTGATGCTTTCAGTTTTGCCCGAGGGCTGCCTGTCAAAAAACAAACAAACAAAAAACCAGGCCAGGGGTTTGGATATATTTAAATCTGTCAGCTGTGACTTGGGCAGACCAGAATAGGCAAACAGAGCTGTGTTGCTGCATCCTTTACTCCTCAGGGTCTTCCTGTTGAAAACACCTATCTCCCTTTTGTGTTTGTGGCACACCTATGTTTTTAAAAAATTAAGGGCAGTAGCATTGACTGCTTTCCTGTTTGAGGTCACCTGGGATGCTCCAGTGCTGGGAAATACCAACTGATGCTGCTGGCTAAGGAGCAGCCTCTTCCATGGGGCATAGAGTGGCTCTGCTGTCAGGGGTAGGACTTAACAGGAGCATGAAGAGGAGGAGGATTGCTCGGGCTGAAGTAAAGCAGGAAGCTGTTCTCAGTCTTGTTGGGCAGGAGGCAGCCTCTGCTTGCTGCTGACTCATGTAATGACCCTTGTGCTAATGCTGTTCCCTGTCATTTAACACAAAAATAAAACTGCTAAATCGAGATCCATTTGAAACACGCGTGGTTTGCTTTGGAAAACACTTAATAGCTGCTGTACTTTAATGCTAGGAGTGTGATTGGAAAAGGAGAGAAAAGTAAATAGCTTGGATTATTTTAGCATTATTAAACTTATTATTGAACTGCCTTAATTTCTACCCAAATCTTGGCTCAAGTCAAACAGCTTCAGATAATTTGTGAGAAACAGAAGGTGAAGCTAAGTGGGAATAGAACATGAAGGGAACGTGTGATTACCTGAATGTAAACCAAAGTATTTCCAGTACTCAGAGTAGTTAGTGAGTTGCTTTGAAGGATTTTTCACCCCTTAAATCCTTAGTGCTTTGAGGCTGCAATTTTGGCCTTCAAATGAGTAGAGAGCAACTTGCTGCCCTGACTGCAGAATAAATTTTGAAAGCAGTGTGAGTGCAATCTACAGGATTAACAGCCAGGCTGGCCATAAGGCAGAAATCTTTCCAAAACAGGCTATTAAGAGAGCTCATGATTACTTAATCATGAAAAAGTAGCCCCAAATCGGTGGGGTTTTTTATAGGAAAAGTGGTGATGGTGACTCAGTATGGACAACAACTTGAATTGGTTATGTCAGCTCTAACTAATGACATCGAAGAACAATAAAGTGACTCTTTGGTTTGGCATGATTAGTCTCGTTATTAATTATGTAGACACGACAGCTGCATTAGTGCTAGTATTAACCATCAAAATAAAATCGAATTGTACTCATAAATCTCACTGATGAGGAAAGTGTGAAGGATTACAGCCATTCTCCAAAGGAAAGGAGGAGAAATTGAGTGAGTCTGGGGTAGGAGTGAGATGGAGGCAGAGGAGAATTTGGGGAAGGATACCAGTGTGCTGCAGATTGTGCAAAGGGGAGCAGGACTATGGGTGAAGTCTGCCCTTGTCCTAGGTGGGTAAGGTGGGGTTCTGCATGTTAGTGGGAATTATGGACCCCATCACCCTAGAGCCCTGCAGCCTGCATAGTGCTTCCCACTTCCCTTTGGGGCAGCTTGATATCTAACCTGGGAACCACTGCAAGGGGCTTCTCTGTTGTGTGAGGCTGAGACAAGCACCCTGCCCATCTCTCAGGGTGTTTGTGAAAGCCTTAATGCCTGTGAAGAGTATGGAGATCGTAAGTGGCACAGACCAATGCAAACTGACATGACCACTTGCCAGGAGCAGGCTGATTTGGGTGCTGCCTATGGACAGGAGGAAAGAGAAGCAGGCACATCCATCCTGCCTTGGAGGGGAAGCATGGAGATCCTGGCTCAGCAGAAGAGCTGCCTTTGCTCCTGAGTAGCTGAGCCAGCTCTGACCATGTTAAACTGCTGAGACGAGAGAGTGAATAATATTTCCTATCCCAGAGAAAGGAGGAAGAAGAAGAATTGTACCTCAGAGGGATGTATGGGAATGGCACCATTTCCTGTGGTGGTGCTGCTATTTGCTCAGAGCTGCTTGTCTGGGGCTGTCTCTCATTAAAATCCAGGCATTAATGAGCTGAGAAGGCTGCATCTGCCAAAGCTTGCTACTCAGGTCTGCCCTGCGGCAGTGCTGATGTGGCCACATCTGAGTGTGAGAGCTGAGGCCTGAAAGGGTTAACTGAGGCTGGTGGTGGCTGTCACTGGTGGGCCATGCTCTACCCTGTGCTGGCCTTCTTGTGGGGGTGGTGGGTGTGGGTTGTATCTTGCTCAGCGGTGAGGGTAATAGCTCTATTTATAATGCCTTAAATGAAGTGCATGATAATTTAATTTGTACATCCATTAATACTATCTACTGCAGGGTTTGTTCTTAATTATATCACTCTAAATGGAGCTTTAGGCATATTAACAGGCTCTTGGTCCTGCTGCCAGGCACAGCCATATCCATACCACATATGGTTGCTTGAAGAAGGACCTTTCCATTCCATTAACCCCACTACCCTGGTTGGAAAGGACTCCTTCCAGGTTGACAGTCATTGCCCAAAAAATCACCTTTGCTCTCTGAAATGATCAGGAGGAAATGACAATGGATATTTCCTTGGTATCTGTGTGAGATAGGACTGTGTTGTCTCTCTCTGCAGGGCCCAAGGGCAAAGGGATCCTGTAGGACCTGTAGCCCCAAGGGCAGGAGCTACTTCAGTTCCCAAAGTTTTCCATGGGAAGCTCATCCTGCAAATAGGAACTAGACACCCAGATACCTTTGGAAGCTAGCCCTGGGTTGACCTGCCTATGAGTGAACTGATAATCTTCCTCTGCCATTTGGTCCCACAGATACAAGTGGGTTAATAGACATCTATCTTCAGTCACATCTCATGGTCTGGTTTGCAGCTGAGAAGCCAGCAGTGAAGGTGTGTTTGTCTTCTGCCTGACTCCCAGACAGCTTTTCCCAGGCACACAGGGTTATTTTCCACTGAGCCTCCTGACTCTGAAAACTGTCATTTACCAAACAAAACGATCTTTCAAAGAGAGTGCTCTTCTTACCCCCTGCCTGTGCCTTGGTTTGCAATGACAGGACAGCAGTAGTGGAAAGGACTCAAAATTCTCCATCTTTGGAGATTGCTATGGAGAGGAGACCATATCAGAGCTTCCCACCTCGGGTTCTTGCATCCTTCTCAGTGGTTTGGCTGTTGTCTGAGAGCAGCTATGGCCCTGGGGTGGACGCTGCAGGCTGTGTGGTGGTGTTCATTGAAGTCTCTGTAAAAGTAGCAGAGGATCATTTAAACATATTTAGAGACTCTAAATTACTTGAAAATTTTAGAGACCTAAACTTTCGAAATAGGTAGAGAAGGTATTTGCAGGGATGTATCCAGCAGTTGTGCTACAAATTTGTTGACTAGCCACTTTGCCTTGCAGTGCCTCAGTGTCTGCAGGAAACTGGGTAAATTACTTATCTCTTTCCAAAGACGGTGAGAAAGTGATTGATAAAAGATGCTGGATAAATGTGAATAATTATACAAGTCCAGGAAATTCAAGGTTCTTTCCTACAGACTGCACAGTTATTTAGCATTTCTGATAGATGCAGATGTTATTTGCTGTCTGTGTTAGCTATTTCTAATCTTTGAAATGAAGCCAGAATTCTTTAAGAGACACTGCTTTCTCTGAGCTGATTCTGGCTCTTTTGCCTGAGGAGCATTTGAAATCTGCCAGAATGCATGTATTGTCGAAAGCAGAAATTGAAAACCCTAGATAGGATCTGCTGCCCCTGTGAGTTACTAGCTTTCCCAAGTCATCAGGGAGAAGAAATGCCTCCTCTTGTTGTCTGCTAGAGCTGTGGATGGACAGAGGCAAAATAAATCCTTTGCTCTCCTTCCCCCCTCCCACTACCACCCAAAATTCTCTCTTTGGGTGGAAAGAAGCTTTTGACACAGACGCACGCATGCATACACACGCGAGCGCTTTCCTGCCTCCCAGTGACCTGCCTGCTTCTAGCTGTCCCTCCTTCCCGGGGAGCTGGAACTGCTGAGACACAGGAGTCAGGGAGATCTTGTCCCCTCTCTGCGGCCAGAAGACCAGATGAATAAAGTGAATAAGGTTTGGAAGATCCTTAAGAAGACGTCGAGGAGGAGGAAGAGATGGAGAGAGGAGCTGAGGGTGGAGGAGGAAGGGGAGAGCCGGGAACTCTGTGACCCAGGTGGTTTGTGTCACCTGCACCTCTGTACTGGTGGTAAGGACACAGGAATGCTCCTGCTTGCCTGGAGATAACGTGCCTGTTTGATATCCATTGCTTACATGATGGGAGAGCTTCCTACAGCTGGCCTCTGCTGTTGTGCTTTTCAAGGGCTGAGAAATATTGGTGGGAGAAGCGTTAAGGGCATGGAACTGGGACTCCTGGGTCTCCTTATAAACCTTCCCTTGCTCAGAAGGGTAGCATTTTGTATGTAGCTCGAGTGGGGACAGCAGGAAGTCTTCTTTCTGGTGAGATGGCATTCCTAAAAGTACAGGGAGAACATGCGGCTCATGGAGATTTTTGCTTGCGTTGTTGAGTTTTGAGATATTTAAGCCTTGATATTTATTATGTATATTTGTGCAATAGAAAAGCAATGGAAAATGGACAAATTCAGGTTGCTGTTCTTCTGAAGGATGTTTTTCTCTGCAAAAGTGTGCTATGGCCAAAGTTGGTCTGGACCCAGGCCCATTATATCTATTCTTATCTTCTAAGCATACTATGCTGTGGCTGTAATATAATTGAAAATCATATTGGTTTTAGTCTATCCATAAAAAAGCCAAACAACACAAACCCAGAACATGAAAAAGGGCATTTACAGCATTCACTGACATGTCCAGAGCACGCTTGAACTCTCTGCCGGTGGCTGTGACCCAGCAGAGGAAAATGAAATGCTGTGCACTTGGCCATCAGGCTCAGCTTCCTTCATTCTGCATTGCCAGCATCCAAGGGATATGGAGCGCTTATGAAACTACACTTAAGATGAAGCTACACTCGTGTCTAATGTAGGTCACTGATCTTTTCACTGTCACATTTGGTAGCTTGTTTGCAACAGTATTGTTGCAGCGTTTGAACATTTTATGGGCTTGCTCTTTTTCTTTCTCACCTACCTAATTCTGTTTTTCTGACCTTGTCCTGAAGCATCTCATGGCCTCATCCTTACAGAACCCCAGGCAGCTGAATGGCTTCATTTGCAGCTTGAGACCTGGGGCACCGAGATGTTCCTGGACTTGCTCAGGGTTACACAGATGGGGTAGGACTGGGCACTGGCCTCTGAGCTTGAGGCCTGAGCCAGTGCTGGGGAAAGCAACACTGGTGACTGTCCTGCTCTCAGCTTCTACGTGAAAAATGCTTTCTGCTAAATATCTGCATTGCGAAGGCAGTTCAGTTCACATGAGTGAATGGCAGAAGCAAGCAAATACTGAGGTGAAGGTGGCATGCAGAGCTCAGATTATCTCTTTGAGGTTCCATGAGCAATGTCATCTTGACTGCACTGTGGCAATCAGGAGATCATACACTAGCTTGTCTTGCCATCAGTTCTAAAGCCACCCAGCCCAGAGGACTTTTAACTGGGCTCCCCATAAACCCTGTGGGATCGAGCCACTGGCAGATTCTTTAGCAACATCTTTCTTGGGTCTCCTGAAATGTCTCTTCTTCTTTCAGATCTAAGCTATGATGAGAACAGGATAATCTTCCTGACCAGGTCTTCTTGGCTTGTAGGATTTGGTTTGACTTCTTTTACTCATCAAATTCATTTGTTCATTTTGCTTCTAGTTGCCCAGACTCTCTCCTGTCTTACTTCCTCAGGTAGTTCAAGAGTCTGAGATGTGTTTTTGCCACCATTTTTTTCCAGTGAAATATATTCAAATATTTTGCTTAAACTTTTCATTATGTTTCTTACATCATCTTTACTTAGAAATTGATAAATAAGGAATGTAAAAACTGAAAATATTTAGGTATCAGAAAACAAGGAGGCAGTGGAAAATGTTAGCTAGCCTAACATCGACAGCTATTACTGTTGCTAACCTTGTGTGTATTTTACTTTATCTTTTTAATAGATAATTGTCAGTTGAGAAGGTTCAGACCAGCCCTGAGCTTTCCTCTGTCTGGGAATGTGGTCCTATCAGGGTGGAGTCCTAATCGGTCATTACATTTGGTCCACATTTGTCTAATCATCTGCTACCTAAGATATTGAGTGCTTTGGTTATTTTTTTTTTATTTTGTTATTTTTAAAATCAAAATAATGACACACATCTTTTGAACCTGCAGTTAATGCCAACCTGTATGGGTAATACTAGTTAGATATCTGGGTTCATCTTAGCTTGGACATATGCAGTGGATGTCTCTGAGTTGTGTCTAGGCTGCTTAGCAGGGAATGGAGAGGAATTGGTTCTTCTCAACCCAAAATAGACATCTCAGGCTTGTGAAATGAATTCTTTGGAGAGGCTGTTCTGCTCTGTTGACTGTAAGGGAAATATAAGTGACTGGCTGAGGTGAAGAAGTCTCCTGTGGACTGACTTCTGTGTGACTTGTAGGGCTTCTGGGACGTGAGTGTGTGACTGGCTAAGAAAGTTTTGCTTGTACTGCCTGGCTGTGCTTTAGGTGAAGAGCCCCTCTTTCACAGCCTCTGCTACTCTGGAAGAGTTTGTTAGCCTGAGGCTTTGTAAAAAAGCTGAACTGATGTTTTTTTTTATTTTCCCCTAAATGCAAGATAGGCAGTGGCTTAGGGCCCTTTCTGCCATCGAGGCAACAGTGATAGAGATGGATTGCCAGAAAAAAATGCATCTGTTAAGGCAAATGGGGAGAAAAATAGTGCATTCCCACGGTTGGATTCTCTGCCGGCAGTTATTCCAGCCAGTTTTATCTCCACAATAAAATGTAAATTAATGCAATAATTTATTTTGCAGCCTGGAGGCCTAGCGGTATGAAAAGATAAGACAGCATTTTCCATTGTTTACATAGTGGAGGTGGCTCTTCTGCATCTGCTGCTGTCTCTCTGATACCTTGGCAGCATCTAAATGTTGCCTTTATTATTGAAAACATATATATGGGAGTCTAATATCTTAAAGAGATTAGCATGGTGTTTACAGAAACGTCAGCCAGCCACCACGCCCCCAGGCTCTTGGCATTCATGTGCCTTCTTCAGGAGCACAGAAGCAGAAATTCCATCAGCTGGCCCAGGACTGGTGAAAAAGCAGTTTGTGTAAACACACAAGGAATGAGGGAACGTGTGTGGTTGTTGCTGATGGGAGGGACAAGCAGAAGGGATTGAGGGATGCCGGCGAGCTGCTTCTCTGGAGGCTGGGGAGGGGGAGCAAAGGGAGGGTGGAGAACAATGGGACACCACAGTGGCATTGGGATAATCTCTGATTGCATTTAGGCATGCTTAATTGGCCTGTCAGTTCTTCACATCTCATGCATTTTCATAAGGATTCCTCTTTGCCTCTCGTTTATCTTGTTGTAGCTCCTTGGATTTCCCTGCAGACAGTCTCTCCGGATTTCTTTGCTTTGTTTCCCCCCCCCCCACTTTCAAAGCAGTGCTGAGTTGCCTGGCTTTGCTTGGCTTTGTGGTGTCTGAGCAGAAAAGCAGATCCAGTGTAGGGGCTGTTTGGGAAAATCTCATGTTATCCTCAACAGAGGGAGAGACTTGATATGGGAGGTGGAATTGCTGGTGAACAAGAGGCTCCCTTTGCAATGGACTTGGGCTCTGAATTTAAACCCCCTATCCCAGTCATGTGTAAGGCTATGGGATGTTTAAATCTATACTGAAAGCTTCCCCCTGACCCCCCCTGTCCCTCTCAAAGCTGAGATACATTTACTCTTCTGACTTCCCACCCAGTATCGGCTACCTTAGAAATACAGAGCTACTCAACTTCTAGGTTAAATAAATACATTCAAAGGGATGTTGCTCAGCCTTTCAGATCATGTGTTAAACTCCTACCCTTCCATTGCTAAGTGATGCCAGACCTAGTTGCTTCATCCTCCCACAGGAAATCCCCCAGGCACATAATTAAAACCAAACCATCCTTGTAAAGCCACTGGCTGAGCTCCCCAGAATTGTTCCTACATTTCTTGTGGCTTTGAAGTTCATGAGAGCTGGGGCTTGGAGGCATGTGAAGACACAGAGAGGCAGCCCTAGCAGGTAAAGGAGATCAGGAGCTGCAGTAATCGCTGATGGGCTCCTCTGAGTCATTCCTGTTCCACCTGATCCCTGGGATGAAGGCAAACATCTTCACATAGATGCCTGGCCCAGAGTGGAACTGCACCAACAAAAGTTCAAAACTACATGGCCAGGCTGTCCAAAGGGTTTGAGTGCTTTAGGTGCCTTTGAGCCTGAGGATACCCTTTCAGAAGTGTCTCATCAGGATTTGGGGGCTGGCGCTCTGGATGTTGTGGGGCAAAGGTCATGGGAAGCCAGTGGGTTCTCCCAGGGAAGGAGATGGGAAGATCTGTAGGTGGTGGTAGCAGAGGCCACAAACAGGCATCTGCCTCTTGCCTGTTTTGTAAGATGCATCTGTACCTTGTGCCAGCAGAAGAGCAGCTGCCAAAAGGCCCTCTGTGTCCCATCAGCAGGGTTGTTTTCACATGGCTTTTATGTGTTTTGTGATGACAGTTTGGTTTGTGGCAATTTATTGTCCTGCAGGGTTGTCTCCTCTGTTTATATCCCTTGGGTCTCATTGTACAACAGTAAATCATTGCAAAGCTGATAGTTTAGTTTCCAGCCATAAATTCAGATGCTGGAAAAAGAGATTTGTACAGCCCTGTGCCTCTCTTGTTCAAATGTGGCTGTTCGTAGTGCTCCCTGTACCTCCAGGTGTGAAGATGTTGTTTGGTACAAGTGGTGATAACTAAAATAGTGTCTTGAGGAACCTCTAAATAAATGCTGGCTTTTTTATATGGGAATGCAGGAGGTGAAGTGGTTTGGACAAGCCTGTACATCAGGGAAGGATCAAAGAGACAGGAAAGAGAAAAAGATCCTTTTGGCAGAGCGTTGATCAGCACCAGGGTGGATGTGGTTGTGGTCTGGGGACCGTGCTGGAGCACTGCAAGCAGCGGCTGAGCAGCTGAGATTTCAGCTGCTGCAAGTCCTGGAACAACACTGAGACCAGGCACCAAGGCATGTTCTGCTAATGGGAGCACTATTGCTGCTGGTGGAAAGGGGAAAACCTAGGAGTGGGAATGTGTGGCTCTGGAGAAATCAGTGTTAATAACACTGGGGTAGATATATTTGCAGATAAAGGCAAAGGATCCTGAGAAAGGGAACAGGCTGGAGACCTCAGTAGTCCTCTCTGTGTCTGTGCCCGGCGGTAGGGAGTGTACTTTAAATGAAGCAGTTCTTAGCAGTTATGGTCATATCACAAGATAGAAACTAGTCTATTGAGCTGGAAAGAGTTGCCCTTTTTCAACCTTTCAAAGTGATTTCCCTTGTGGTGACCAGCAGAAGAAGAAGGCTGTATTTCCTAAGTGGTGCCCTTTCAAAGCCCCAGCATCTCTGATCTCTCTCTCTGCTAGCAGGGTCACAAAGCTGCATTATTTATAGCTCCTCCTGGGCACATCACTTGCACATAGCTGTGGAAAGGGGATTGCTGGCATACACTGGAGATTCAAAGGTGACTAAAAGCTCACAGATGGTTATGGGATCTCTAACTTGCAGCAAAGACAATTGTACAAAGTTTTTGATCAAAGAGAATAAATTCATTGTAACCAAACATAAATTTTGCTGTGAAAATACTGTTTCAACATTTCTAGCAATTAAAGCTGCCTTCATCTAGACTGTTGGGTGCTAGAAATTAATTAGCTGATGATATCCACTTTAGAATAAAGACAAATGTTTTCACATCTTTGCTGAAGGCTAATATTTGCAAAAAGAAAAAGTAGATTAGTTCCTTAACGCTCTATAATCTTGCCCTGATAAATATACCTCCTTACCATTAAGATTTCCATGAATTCCTGAGTGACTCTTTCTCACATTTCGTATAATGCTCCAGAGAGTGGCTAAAGCAAAGCTTCAGGTTTCAGCTTTCAGATGACTGGAGTGATCAGATTCAGTCCAGTCCTTTCATCTTGGAGTCACCTGTAATAAATGCCAAGGAAATGGGTAAGAGTGGAAGTGTGTAATGGGACAGACTGTCTTTTTCTTCCAGGGCAAGTATTTGAGTGCCTGTGTGGTTAGAGATGCTATCCAGACCCCACTCACTTACCAGGTAGTTGTAGAAGCTGGGTAGTGCAGTCCTTTTTGCAGCTGGATCTTGAATTAGTCTGCTGATGAGACAAGCACAGGTGAGACTGGAGGCCAATTGCTTGATTTCCTAGGGAAGCAGAGACTTGTGCCAAGTCAACTTCTCAAAATACTCTGCAGCACTTGCTTTGGCAGGTGTTTTTTAAAGTTGAATAATAAAAATACGTAAGCAAGGCCAGACAACACAGGAGTTTTAGAAAACTCCAGGTGCCATCTTTCCTCTGATCAATTTGAAGCCCCACTTTAGGTGCATCAATAAAAAGTGTTTTCCTGCTTGTTCACTTCATGATGGGACCAGTCCATTAATGAGGAAATGCAAATAGACAGTGAGAGTTTCAGGCTCCCTGACTATAAAATGCACCTTTGATATTGGTTTAATGTGTTAACATAAAATATAAGGGTATGGACAGAATTGTGGGCTTTGTGAAGTTGGACGCTGCTAATTAGAGAAATGAACATGGCGATTCCTGGGTTGGGAAATGTAGGGTATTGGGGTAGGAAAATACTTCAGAAATAGGGATAATGAGTGAAGTCTGAAGAGAGTAGACATGGGAGCTGGAGTTCTCAAACTCTCCCATTGGATGGTGAAAGCAAAATTCTTCCTTAGTGGGAAGTGCTTTTCAAAATACCACCTGCTAGTGACATTTCATCCATCTTAAATTATGCCATCATGATGATAATTTCTACGATTTAGGCATTTCCAAACAAGCCTCTAGTTAATTATGGGTCCAGTCTGTTCTTGGGAGAGAGTGTGTTGGGTCACCTCTGTGATGGTGCAGCTCCAGGTCTGATAACCACAGGGGGTGGAAAATCTGCACTTACTGTCAAACGGGGTAAGAAAATCAGGCCTTGTGTGAATGGAAAAATGTTTGAGGTAGGAAAAATTAATGACGAGTTTTCAGATAAACGTATGCATTTAATTAGCACTGGGCTCAGTTCCCTACTCTGCTCTTGGCTCCTGGTCCAACACTGGGCAAGCCACTGACAGGCAAGTTTTCTGCCAGAGTAAACTGGTGTGGCTGTTTTGCAGACAAGAAAGCAAGGCCAGATGTATGTGGCAGTGTATGTGGTCATTAGATCTGATGACGAAGAAGGATAATTTAGCTTGATGTCCTGTAAAAACACAGGCCAAAACCTTCATCCATGGATCCCTAGTAACATAGACAAGACCAAGGTGAATGCTCTGATAGGTTTTCTGGAAGGCAGACATCTGGTGTTAATTTAAGGTGACCAGGACATGGATAATGTGCTCTTTCCTGAAGTAATTTGTTCTTGTGAGTGAAACACTTTAACTGCTATTATTTTGGAAAAGGGATCTTGTCTATAATAGGTTTAGATGCAGAGAATTGTACTTCTCTTGGCTCATTCATTCTCTGCCTCCTTTCTCAAGTCATATTTGGTGTGTTACAGGAACATTTGCAAAATACAGCAAAATCAACCCCCAAATGAGGTCTCTATAAGCAACCATAATATTGGTGCAGTATTTAATTATAGCAATAAATTCTGTGGGACCTTATGACCTCTTGAACACTCCACTACTGATTAATAATAGTGTAACTTGGGACTTTCAATCTTTTTTTTTAAAAACAAAGTACCTTTTACTGGGGGCTAAATATCAGCAACAGCAAATCTGCTGGCACAAACATGCCACTTAAAAGGGTACATATATTTCCTAGCAGAAAAAGTACTGATTCTGCATGATTATTTAAAATTTCCCAATATAACATGTCCTAAAGTGAGGCTGTTCAGTTTCAAAGCTAAGCTGCATGTTGCTGTGACCACAGCTTTTCCTGTCATCTTTTTGGGGCTGGGAAGACTGACGATGCTCTGTAAGTAACAGATTTGTGTATTATCTTTTAACTGTGCTCACAGTAAAATATTGCAGCTGGCACTTAAACTGGGTAAGGAGAACCTGCTTAAAAGGGAAATGACTTTTGGCCCTTGGCATACTAACTTGTCTCAGGCTGTTACTACCTAATTGCTTCACTAGCACAAGAGCAATGTAAAATAGAGGGAGGAGGCTGTTGGGGGGCACATACATGAAGGCAGAGGGTGACCCCTGTCTAGGCTGGCCTCTGCAGTCAGCGTTTGCAAGAGGCTTTTGTTCTCCTAAGTGAGCTGGCAGTCAGAGCGAGTGGCAGCACAGCACACAGAGATAAGACTACTTTAATTTCTTGCTTCAGGAGACTCAGCTGCCTCCTTGGAAAGACTGATGCCTTGTCCATGGATTTGCAGATTGAACAAACATACTGTACCATGTAATAATTAAAGAAGAACAGCTTCAGCATTTCCTGGCAAAATAAACTATAGTCTTAGGCTGAATCCTGGCAACAGTGTTCTACTGGCAAGACCATGCTTCCTGCCGTGGTCAGTAGGCAATACCACTGTGGTCACTACTCCTTGGGATAATCAGCTCTCATACCCCAGTTTGTGACTGTATACAATACTGTCCTGGAATTAAATAGCTGCTGTTATTTATTACTATTGCAGTAGCATTTCCAAGTATGGACCTGACTTCTTTTACACTCTGTGTTGTGCAGAAACAGGAAAAACAGATGGGCTGAGCACCAAGCACCTCAGCTTTTGGTTTGCTGTGGGTGCTGTGGTAAGACTGCAGCATCACCACTGAAATACTATCAGGGAGTAATATAAGAATACTTTTTATATGTGAATTATTGAGATGTTCTAGTCAGCTGATAAAATTATAGGAGAAGAAGAAATCTGAGTAATACTGATAGGGCTCAAGTTGAAAGCTCAAAAAATGAACATAGATGTGAATGTTTAAATTAGCTGCTGCCTTAGCTTTGGGACATTATCTAAATGCCATTTACCCACTTGAATTGCAGAAAAGTACCCATAAAATCCTACCATTCAGCCTTTCTGCCAATCTGGGATGTGATTTGTAGAGAGGACAACTAGGAGGATGTCATCATCAGAGATCTTTAACCCTTAGCCTTCATTTGTCTTTAAATCATCATAAGGCTTTCAGAATACTAAGGGTGAAGGTTAATGACTGAAGTCTGTTTGTCTACTTAGCTGAACAGTTCCATGACAGACTGTCACCTTCATACCTTGTTGTCAAGGTAATTAAACCTAATAGTGTCACATCAAACTTGTCCCCTTGATATTACTCTGTTAAAGGCTGTGGCATCGCACAGGGGAAAGCTGTAGCTATGCTAATTAGGACCAGGAAAGGTACTTGTAAAGCATAATTTAGACCATTTCTTTTTGAGAATTATCTACTTATTGAACGTTATTTCAATGAAACCGTTCATCATTCACGCTGTTACTGGGATCAGTTACTATGGATTATCAGTTAAAGAAGCACAGGTGTCTGTGAGCAGAGCATCTTCTCCCAAACCTTTGTTATTGATGATGTCAATACATGAGAAAAAAGCTCAGCTTGGCTTCGCCAAGCTGTCAGTTTGACCCCTACCTCAAAGTAACAGCATTTGTTAGCAGTATATTTGCCTCCTGGTGTCTGTAAAATCAGTAACCTTGGAGCCTGGGGCCTGTTCAGTTCCTTTGGGGAGGGGGGGAACACCTTCTGGCCACTGGCTACCCTGGTGCTGCTGTGCTGCTCTGCTTTACAGAAGGAGACCAGTATTGCTGCAGGAATTCACACATCAGGAGGGAGGGCTTCATCGCTAGCACACAGCATTCCAGGAGCCTACAGGATATCTGATTTTTGTAGATCAGGTCATCTGGAGTTTGATTCAAGGTATTACTGTATTGGATTTGTTGTTTCAGCATCGATCTGACTTGCTTATCTAAGGCAGACATTTTGTCTCCAAATGCTTTAATGCCACATTTGGCCAATGTTATTTGCTTCTGTGGCTCTTAAAGAGCTCCCACACTCTTGGGGGGAGATGTCTGCTAAACGCAATGGCTTATCTTAACATGCTCTATGGCATGAATTGTTTTTAGAGATCCCTTCAGTCTGTCGTTTGCCAGTCTATTTGACATATCTTTACTGGACAGGTACCCAACAAAATCTGCTTACCAAGGGAAAGGTTTTAACCAAATGCTGGAGTAAAAGAAGGCAGGTTGCTTCATACCCTTTGTTACGGAAATTATTCCACTTAGAAATTACTCGTGTTCTTTATAGAGCAAAACCATCTGGGGTGAACTTCTCTTGCTTTCTTTTTACATGGGAGACACATTGGTTAGCCAGTTTAGTGTGGGCTGATCTATAGTGATGAAAAAATGCCTGTTAGCTCAGTATCTGGTAATACCTGGTTTTACTTTTTGCAGATAATGTGCAAATATGAAATAAAAAGATAACAGGCTGCCTTTTCATAGAAATCTGCAGTTTTCTCCCCATAACCCATTTTAGGGGTCTACCTGCTGATTGTACCAGTAGTCATCCAGAATTGCAGCATATATAAAGTAAGGTTGAAAAATCCTTTAAACTAGTGAAGACAAGATGAAAATAATCTGCACAAATTCACAAAGGCACTATTATCAGCGTTTGTAACATGAATGCCTTCAGGCATCATGGTACCTGTTAGTCAGGAAATACTGCCTTTTAAAACACAGTTTCATACAGTGTGTCATTTTCAGGATGTGTATTAGACACACAGGATTTTGTGTAATTATTCCTGAGGAAGGAAACAAACTGTATGGCAACTTCAAGGGGAAACACAAACCAATTTGATGTCAGCTCTACTTTTTGAATTGTTTCTGCTCCTTTTATTTTCTTCTGATACATATTTTAAAATGTTTACATGAATATAAAACTTTTCCTCCTCACCATTTCTCCACAGTTTGCTAATATAGAAAAAGTGTAATCATTGCCAGACAGATAAACACAGCAGCACATACATATATTCTGAATACTATATATTCATTAATCACATGGTGCTTTGCTTAATTTTTCTGATACTTGGTGTATATCTATTTTCATTATCCTCTTGGATTATTTGCAATGGATTCTATAGCTTGGCAGAACCACTTCAAATACCAGACATGATAAATGGTAATAGATTTCCCATTATACAAATGCTTTTTTATTCTCTTAGTTTAATTGCTGCATTTCTCACTCATCCTATTGTGCACTCTTGATGACCAGTGTCCCCACAGTCATTTCCTTAGCTGAAATGAGGATTAGGTTTATATGTGGGAGAGCTGAAAACACACTTGTTTCAGTATCAAAGAGAAACAGCTGTGTTTTGTTTGTGACTGGGATTTCCTCTCAGATAAAACAAATTGTCTTGGGATACCCTGCCAGTTCCCCTGGCTAAGGAAGTTGTCTGAGCCTCTCAGAGGAGGGTAAAATGGATCTTAATATTTAGGTTTATGTCTGAATGGGCTTAAATTGCAGTGATGAACCTAGAGAGCAGACAAAATGGCACAGTTCCTCTAGACTTATGTGTAGACTGGTATTTCAGCATCATGAAAGCAGTGCAAGATATTTTGATTGGGGAAACTGTGTGTAAATTCCTCTGCTACATTTCCAGCAAAATGAATTGGAGATCCACGTGCTCAGAAGTGGTGAGAGAAGAAAAAAAGCAACCTGAACCAGAGCAAGCAACTGTGTGTGGGGAGCTGGGGTCAGCACTCAGGCTATCTCAAAAGTGGAACATCTGGGGCTCTATGTGGTCTGATCCTCCCCCTTGAGCTCTCACAGCTGTGGCAGAAGCAGGAGGAGAAGCAGCCCTGTTGCCTGCCCTGTCCCTCACCCCATTGTCAGCCCAATGTGCATGTTCCTCATGCAATGCAAACATGCTCAGGCTTTTCATCTTCTGCTTGAGGCTTTAAATACATGCATTATATCTAAATTTATCTATATTTAATATAAATGTATGTACCTGTCAATGCTTTAAACTATATTTTAAAGAGAACAAGATGGATTCAAGAAGAAAATCTCTCATGCTGCTACGTAAAGATTGGTCTCTAGAGCACTGAGGATTGAGTTTTGAGGGTCTGTAATTGGAATTATTGAATTTGAAATTTGGTGCTAGCTCCTCTAGGCTTGATGTTTGTGCTGTGCTGCTGATGCTGCCACGTGCTCAGAGCAGCTCTTTTAGCCCTTTCCTTGCTAGAAAGCTTTCTGGGTCAGTCTGTGCTACATTTTCCTTTGACTCCAAACTTACACCTTTGAGATTGAATTTACCAAACTGTCCATGTGTGCTTCCAGCCTGGACAGTGGGAGGGTGACCTTGGTAATTACGTGCAAAGACTCAGTGGCAGAGCACTGCTGAGATCAGACATTGGAGGTGAATTATTCTGTGTCCATGTCTCTGGGGTCCTCCTAAAAAGATGCAGCGTGTTGCTGCCTGCAGCAGTTGGTCTGGGGAAACAATTTGCCACCCCCTAGGTCATCTGTGGAGTCAGCAGAAATGTTGGCTAGAGAAGCTGCTCAGAGATTTTGTGTTGGTAAACTCCAAAATGTCCATCTATTGTGAGTAGCCTTTAGCACTCAGATACAGACTTGGTATGAAGCTTTCTTCTATAAATCCAGGGTTTCCCCATGGGTTCTTGGAAGGCACCTTTGAGCTCTCCTGGGACCATGGTAAGAAGCTCTTAAGAACTGCTTCTGCCATCATCTGAACTCCCACAGAGAACGTGAAGATTATTTGCTTCTTCAGCTGCTGAAAAGCATTGGGAGAGGCTCAGCTCAGTAGAAAAGCCAGTTGAAGGCTACGTGCTGCTCTTGGTGCAGTTTGGGTCTAAAAAAGTCAGATGAAAGGGAGCAGTAATGCATTGGTCAGGCAGAGTCCTTAGCAAGTGTCCTTCTCCCAGAAGAGTGTGGGGATGAGCAGGGCTGGGCAAGAAGGCAGTGAGACCTGATGTGCCATCATGAACCCTTTCCTACGTCCCTCCACCCAAACAGTGGGAATAGTTCATGATTTTCTGTGTGATCCTCTCTGTGTGCTGTGAGGAGATGGGGAAGAGCAAGAGTGGTGTGGAAGGCAGAGTGTATGGGTGTTTGTTCACTAACATGTGTGACTCAGACTTAAACAGAGCTGCCATGGAGGGGCAAAGTACATCCTATTGCCACTGATGCCTCTCTGGACCATGGATGCAAGTAGGAGACTCTGCAGTCAGAGGATGGTTTGTGGAACCAGGGGCACACAGTCCAAATTTTTGTTGAACACACAGAAAATTGTCCCTATGGAAGCTCTGCAGATTGCTGTTTTGAGGCACTCTTGAGCCATTCAAGTCTGTGGTTACTTAGTGGTAAACCTCTACTGTTGTCCTCTCTCGGGCATTCAAGAGTTCAGAAAATTATTCCTTTGGAAATCTGATTTTTGGTGACAGCATGTGGGAAAAGTGAGATTGAAATCAGAATAATGAGCCAAATAAAAGAACAGGTAGCACTGTATCTTCTCAGCTAGTATCTCAAATGGCCATTCCTTGGGTAGTTTTATTATAATTATACTATTTTTATTTATTAATGTCTAGGATATTGTGTACCCATTTCACCCCACTGTGCTGCCCGTTTTTAGTAGGGGGCAGCTTGGGGATTGTGAACTGTGTCTTGTCACTGTGTGACCCTCAGGCTTTAGGTTTTCTGTGTTGCATTAGCCAGCAGACCTGGCTGGACAAAGGGATGTTTTTTCTTTCAGGTGCACCAAGTCCCCCCTGTCATGTTGGCTTTGAGTACTTGTACAGAGGTCCCTCAGACTCCTTTTTGTGCTATAAAGTACCCTCTCCTGAATGTTGCTGGTCCCTCCAGATGGGTGCATTGGGTCTCACCAACACCCCAATGCACACAGACCCTCTTGTGGTACAGCTGGGAAGAAACCTTCACTGTCTGCTGCAGCACGAGCTTCTGGTGAGGGTTGAATGAGGTGAACTTCTCATGGAGACCCAGAGTAGTTTTGCCAGGAGTGAGGCATCCATTTTGCCTGATAAGTCTGCCCAAATAACTCTGGTGTTTTCTATTGCTCAATAACCCCTGCTGAGAACCAGCTGTATCCTGGGATGCTGCCTGGGGCTGCTGTTGTCCTCTGCTATATGCAACAGCTTACAAAAACAAAAGCTCTCCAGCAGTTTGGAAGGTGCAGCCCTGAACTGCCCCAAGGCTGCTCCATCCCCATCACAAACACCCAGAATGATCCATCATCTCATTTCTGCAAGTAGAACGTGGAACCTGGGATACATCAGGTGGATTGTCTGGGGAGCTGATGTTCAACAGGTGACTTTTGTGTCCCTGGTACAGTGACTTCGCTCTCAGGCCTGTGGGACATGGTTTGCAGATGAAAGTTTTCTTGCAGAAAAGCTGTTTTAGTAGGACTTGCTGTTGCCAGCACACAGCCCCACGCCATGGGTGCTGGTGCTGGGTTTCTGGTGAACTGGTCCCATAAAATCCCAGACTTCTATCGCCTTTGCTTTGGTAAACTCTGAATTAGCTTTCTGGTGAAACACAAGCATGCACCCGTATATGCAAATTAATATGTTAATGTAGTAGCAGATTCCCAGCCCTCAACAGCAGGAGACTGGCGATAGGTTTATAACATCAATGAATGATTTTATTCATCTGGACAAGATAAGACGAAACAGCCGCACACTGCAAGTAGTGTTGGAAAGGGTCTAGCTCTTTTTTTTTGCCATCCTCCCTCCAAAAACTCTTCCCTCTCACTCCCTCTGCCACTACATAAAGCACAACTCCATTTCACAGTAATCGCAAATTAATTTTGAGCCAGCAGCCCCTCGCAGAGCCAGGCAGGAGTGCGGAGGGAGAAGCGGCACTGAGCCATGTGAGCGCAGCGCTGGAGGCTGCGGGTGGGGAAGATGTTTGCTGTTTCACTCAAGTGCCGGCTCGGGGTGGTGAGACGGAGGAATAAAGGTATAGTGAGAGTGGGGTGGCTCCTGCCTGCATGAGGGACTTGGAGGGGACTCACTTGAATGTTTACTTTTCCTTAGCTGAGCAGGAGGAAAAAAAGCTCTATGGTCTGTGATTGATTTTTCACCCTTGGTGTGCATTGGTGGTGGAGAGTAGGATTATTTCTTTTCTTGCATGTCGTATATTTTTCAGAGATGGGATTTTTTTTGCCCTGTTGACTCAGTGCATTTTTATTCTGTCTGTCTTCCACGATTGTTATTGCAGTAAAGCAGATTTAGGTGTGCCTGAGTCTCACAAGGTTTCCCTCCTCCCACATGGGCGCTGTTACTTTACAGGGACAGGCTCTTGGGTTTTTGCTGGACTCTACGAGACGCTTTGGGAACCCTGATGTCTGCCCTACCCCTGTACTTGTTCAAGGAGGGGAGTGGGTGGAAAGGATGAGAAACCTGGGAGGATAACAGGGAGAAAATAAACTTTGAGAATATTTGGGAAGCAGTAATATTTTAAGTATATGTCAGAGCAAGTTAATCTGAGACAGGACAGTTTCTCTTCCGACAATCCTGCAGTGCCGCACGTGCTGAGAAGTTTTTTGTGCTGGACTGTGATCCCCAGGTCCCTTGCCCTCAGTTTTGTTGTGTGAGTGTTAGGTGGGTCTCCGAACATGCATGTTGGAGGTTGCTGTGGCACAGAGCTCTGGGCTCACAGGGTGCTCTGCAGCTCAGTCCCGTTGCCCCTGGTTTCTGAAAGCTTTGCAGTTGAATGGGCCTGGAGCTGCAGCTGCCTACTGGGAGCTTGGCTCTCCTGCCCAAGCCCTTAGTGCCAGCAGCACTCCTGCAGCAGATCAAAGTCCTTTGGCATAAAGAAAGATGACCTGCATTTTTATAGGGACCTCTAAAGAACAACAGCTTTTAGGAGCTCAGTGTAACTTGAATATTATTGATTTCAGACTTCACTGAATGCGTAAACTCAGCTCTTAGCTTCACTTAAGGGGAGAGAGACTTGCTGGTGTGGAGATCTGTGAATTAATGCACAGGAAGTCTGTCAGGACACTGGCAGGTGCAAAACTTCGGTAGCAAAGGAAAAGGTTTGAACACAATGCATATGTTTCTGTGGTGGGCTAGACCTTAAGTCCAGTTCTTTTCTCCTGGCATGCTTTTTTGCTCGAACATCCTAAAGGAACTGGCAAAAGTGTTCTATCATATGGATTTTTTTCTTATGCACCTCTCCAAGGAAGTGAAAAAGATTGTTCTGACATAAGTAGAATAAGTGCATTTGTGCCTGCGAAACACTGAAAATGCAGCCTGAGATTGTAATGAAGGTCAAAAATGTGTTATCCCTGTACTACCTGATAAAGTTCCAGTGGTTTTGGTTGAAATATTTAGAATTGACTTAGATCACCTACGTTTCTTAGAGAAAGATTTAAACGAGAGAATCACTAATCCAATGCTAAATTGTACTGCTTTGATCAAGGATTAAACTGAGCTGGAATTGGCTTTTGGGACTAGGGCTTTGAAATTAACAGCTAGAGAGATCTTGTTACTTGTCCTCTATATTTTGGGACAGCTGATTTTTAAAGTACATCTGCAAAAGACTGAGGAAAACTAAATGATAGTTAGGCACTGTTGCTGCCAGAATGTGCCCATCATGATTGGGCAGCAACCAAGGATGGGAGCTGGTGTAAATTATGCTAACAATTGATGAACTCTCCTGCATTTCCCATGTAGAAATGCTCAAAAATGTCCTAGCTATTTGTTGCATCCTAGGAGATGGTCAGGCCTGGGGAAAACTAGTTATTTGGCACGAAAAAACCTCAACCACCTTTGTTTTGAAGAGAGAAAGGAAGACCCAGCGAAGGGGACTGCAGAGGGATGTGTACAGGAGAGTGGCAGGTACCCCAACCCAGGTATCCATCTGTCCTCTGGTCCAGGCTTTATGTGACCCTGTGTCCCAAACCCATGTTGTGCTCTGCAGCTGGATGCTTGCTAGGGGAGATACCCCTTCTGCTTAAAGTTGATTGTAATTTACTTGTAAGGCAGTTAGTTCAAATCTCAGCTATGGTGGCTGTGGTTAGTTTCATGTAGTTTTAAGTTTAAACATCCTCATGGAATTGAGGATTGATGTCCCTGTACCACTAGCTACTCTCCTTCATAGCAGACCCCTCCCCTCAGGCTGACACTTCTTAGGTAAGCTTTCCCCCAATTCCCTACTTTCTGCTGTATTTTCTTTTCCTTCTCTCAAACTCCTGCTATTCCTCCCTAGATAATCCTCTCACTTCAGAGAGAAATTATTGCTGTCAGTCCTCTTGGATTCCTGCTTTCCTTCTCTTGCTGAGCCCTTGAGCTTTTCCTGGCATAGGGACCACTCACAGACAGAAGGCATTCATTCTGCAGGCTGGCCAGGAGCAGGCACTGCTTCCCTGCCCGCAGCTCAGCTGCCTTTGGCTGACACCAGCCCACACAGCTGTAGGGCTCCTCACTCCTCTTCAGTGTCCCTTGATCCTCTGCAGAAGGTGCTGTTGAAAACCTAAGGAACAGTCACTTGTCCAATACAGTACTCAAACTTTCCTCACTATTAGTGGGTTTTTCCATTGGAAAAACTAAATGGCCTTTGCCAATGCCGTGGGTGCCACAGAGCAAATATCTGATTGAAAGGTCATTCCCCCTGTGCCTGTGTTAGGACTGTGCATCCTGCTGCCATGTTTCTGTGTGGCCAAGCCTGACGTTCAGGTGAGCTCACAATAGATTATTTGGAGGGTGGTGGTTGGTGGTTGGCTTCCCTACTATCCCCCAACTACTGCAGCAAATAACTGTATTTTATAAGTAAACAGAAAACGTGGAGATCCTAAATCATTAGCCAGATACATGTGTTGGTCTGAAAAGTAGTAAATGAGGCTATTTAAAGGTGCCCCCACTGTTTCTTCTGCTTCCCAAAGCACCTGCAGCCCAAGGGAAGGGATGCTCTGCAAGAGCTGGTGAGACCAGGAGATGCCTGAGCTGCCAGCAGAACACATGTAGACCCTGGACTTCACTGCCGTGGCAGAAGAAAAAAGTTGCTTTGAGATGCTCCAGCATAAAACATTTTTACTTTTGTCCACTCTGATTCCTCCCAGTGTGTGGTGTGAATGATGTTAGAGTAATAAAAGTAATTTTGCTGTTCCTTTGTCAAAAGCTGTTATTTGGAACATACCAAATGTCAACATTTGTAAAAGGAAATACGTTGTCTGCTTTCCTTTTACTTAGCTTTGTGTTTTTCTGCCTTTTAAGCTTCACTGACTTGTGTTTACTACCTTTTCTCTTTTTTGTTTGGACTAGATGCTTCCTTTTTGTTGTTCTTGTGTTTGAATGGGAACTGAGGAAGTAGGTAAGCAAAGAAAAACCACCCCAAAAGCCCAGGAACAAACTAGAAGCACTTATTTAGAAAAAATGTCAAATAGTGTGAGACTTGCAATAAAATTATCAGTTTTAGCGTGGCAGCTTTTATACCAACATCCAGATTTTCAAAGATACCACATTTGTGCTTGTAGGCATCGTGATTTGTCCTTTAGACAGAAGTTACAGCATCTTGTTTGGTTTAGAAAGGCATTTGGGTTTATTTCCACGTTTTTGTTGTGAACAGTGTCATGGAAATGAATCCCAGGAATTTGGAACAAGCTCTCACGTCGTGTTGACTGTTTTGCTGTAGAGCAGCATCCCACGGTAAAGAATCCTGACTGCTTCATAGCAGGGAGTGTTTCTGCAACTGAGGTTCTGTTACCAAAATACTTGCTTGCTGCAGAAAAACAAGAAATATTTTTGATCTCTTGTTGGCAAGGAGCAAAAAGAAAGCAAAGCAAAAAAAAAAGGTAAGCAGGTAAACTGTTGCCATCCTGTGGTGTGATGCCAAGACCAGGACACTGCACGGCAAAGTGTTAGAGTGAAAAATCCTATGGAGCATCTATTCTTGGAGGAGGCAGCAGTTGTTAATACTGCATTTATTCTCCAGGCCTGGAGTAATGGGTAAAACAAGGCAGTTTTTGTTTAGCAAATGGGCAACGAGCACACAGAGAAGCCAGACTTCTCCCCCAAATGGAGCTGTGATGCAGAGGGTTGAGCCCATGATCTCAGAAAGCGGAGGCTGTGAGCAGTGTTACAGTCCTTGCTTGGCACCTTTTCTTTAGGATGATAATTGCCTCCTAGGGTTTATCCTCATGTGTGTATTTCATAGTGGAAGATACCTCTGAGGCTGCTGCAGTCAGTATTTATGGGTTGTTCCTTTTGCAGCAATGAAAGCCAGGCAGTGGTGAACACAGGGAGGTTCCCTAAGCCCAAACCACCGAGCTGGTGGTGGCTGTGATTCCTCTTGTGTGTCAGTGTGGCTACACTTCAGCCCTTTTCCATACCTCATTAATAACTCATGATCAGGCATGTTTTATTTATGTCTCCTGATGAAGCTCATTTTTCAGCCTGATGCCACAGCATCCTAGGTGACTGTCACCTGCTATGAGCATTGTGTGGCCCCTTTGGCCCCAGCTCATTCCTTATCTTGCTCCAGGCTCCAGAGAAGATATTGGTCTCTTAGTGAGGTAATTGAGTGAAAAAGGACCCTCGCAGCCCAGAGGCAGGTGATAAATATTTGCAGGGAAGCTGGTGTGCAGGACAACTTGTCCAAGGTGGCATTAACCTTTCCTGCTGGAAAGGTGCAGCATGTGCTGTTGTCCTGAGGGCAAATACTGTCCAGATCCTGCATGTGTGCTTTGGCTGCAACAGGAACAAAAGGCCACCCTGCCTTGGTGTGGATGCATTAAATGAGTGCAGCTGAGTTGCCCTGTGTGACAGTCACACTGTCCCTTTGCTGCACAGAGTCCTGGGCTACTTCTCAAGTAGTCTGGAAAATCTGGGCTTTGTTGTCCCTAGCAGTAAACAAAAAAGAGGTGAATTGCTTGTGCTTCTCATGTATAAACCATGTGGATTTTTTTTTTGGTGTTATTAAAGCTAGAAATGGTGACATTTTGTCCAGTACCTTCCATTTATGTTATCATGATGAACAATCTGTGTGTTCTGGGGGTTTTAATGGGCATTAATTGTCTCTGTAACAACTACCCTGGGTGCTCCAGTGGAGACTCTCAGGAAGAGCCCAGGACGGTGAGAGCAGGCACTGGGGCACGTCAGGGCTGATGCACAGTGGCAGCTCTTGAGAGGGCCCCGGGGTGGGAACAGCAAGGGGACACTGCAGGTCAGCGTTGGAGCAGATCTGACAGAGCCACAGCAGGCTGTAACATTAGATTTTTAGACTGACCTGATTCCTCTTTGCACGGAGGGGAGGGGGTTTTCCAGGCGGTTGCTGGTAGTTAGGTGAAAGGTGTAGATAGCTGCTTATTGGAAAAAATCAAACCCCAAACCCCCAAGCTCCCTAAATATTTTCATTGCTTGATCCCTTTTGATTTCACAGCCTCTTAGCAAAAACAATGGACTTGCAGCCTGAAGAGGCAAGAGGTTTTGTTTCCAGCCCAGCTGTGTGAAGCTGATGGATTGGGGGGGTTTCTGTGCCTCAGACAAGGATATTTCCCACCATGTCCTGATAACCAGCAGTTACAAAAACTGGGAGGGAGATTTCTAAAGGTAGCTAGGAATTCCTTCTTAATTTCAGTAAAAGCTGGGAGTCTAGACAGATTTGGAAAGCTGTTCCTTGGTGCCCAAGACACTTAAAAACGTCCCACCCACATATCCTTGTTTCTTTAAACATCTCACTAAATGGAAAAATATAAGTCCTTAGCTTTTTTCCCCTTTTATCTCAACTAAGAACCTTTTGGTTGAACTGCTTGTCTCAAAAACTTTTTCATTTTTCAGAAAAGATGAGTATTTCTACCAGAAACAGCTTTCAAAATCAGAAGATTGTTTCTTCATTCTCCAGAGAATACATAAATAATGGAGTGTTATTATTATTATTATTATTACTAGTACTACTACTATTATTATAAAACTAGTTTTTTTTGACACGTTAGTGCTTAGGAGCTGGGGGAGTGATCTGCACATGCTCTTGCCATGGTGAATAAATGGCATGAGAATGCAGCTCTTGTTGGCAAGGGGTGACCTACAGTTCCCAAGTGATGTGGAGAACCCCTTGCAAAGACAACCAGGCCCTTTGCTGCTGTGCAATGACACTGCCTGGCCTGTTACCTTCCTACCTAATAAGGAAGCAGAGAGCCTGCCTGGGAGTTGAGAGAAGCACATTAGAAAGGATGGGGTAAATGAAGAGTGATGAGCTAATGGCAGAGTGGAATGATAAGAGGTGCTGGTTGAAGGAGAGCTTGGTGCTAGGGGTGATGCCCTGTCTCATGGGGTGGTACTGCGAGGACAGACATACCTCTCAATTTCCACTTCATCACCAACTTTTGCTTTTTAATTCAGAGCCCCGTGATGTTCTTGGGGTTTTACCCTCAAGGGTCACTGGGTGATGGGGAACATTTCCATCTCTTGTGGTAGCAAGGAGAAATTTTGAAAACATATTATTTAGAGCCCCAAAACATAAACACTTGCCTGTCTTATGTGGGCAGACTGTGGTTTAATGCTAAGGTAATGATGAGAGGGAGGATAGGAAGACCTGACTCCTCCTGAGCAGTGATTTTGACTTTATACTCTTTTTCATCTTAGCACCTTCTGTACTTCAGGTGTCTCATAACTCATCTCCAGGCACAGTCTCCCTCTGTCCTTGGGCAATGGGTTTTTTATTGATCCTGCATTGTGCATGATTGGCAGCCTTGCAAATAAAAGGTCAAACTAGACAGGAGAGTGTGGAGGCCACAGTGATGCTGTTGGGAGCATTCTCTTTGGCTCCAGTAGATGGGCTCCCTCTGAAGGGATGCAGTGCTGCAGCAGTGGGCTGCCTGGACAATGGAATCAAGACCTTCAAAAGCAGTCCTGAGGAGTAATTTTAGTAAATAAATTTGTTCCTATCATCATAATTTTGTTCTTATGCTTCTCTTTTGCTGACTTAGAAATATGAATGAGGCATGGTGTGTGGTAGTAATTTGCTGCTGTATTGCCAGGAGGTCTTGAAAGGTGTTGTAGATCCTGTTATCAACCAAAGCTTGTTTGAGCAGATGGGTTTGACCATTGGATGCAGGGCCTTGAACGTCACCCTCTGCCCCATGTGTCCTCTGGCACAAGGGCATGTCATAGTGACACAAGGGCAGCCCCTAAGGCTGGGAAGTGGTGCTGATTTTCACCCCTGGCTTGCAAACTCAGACAGGCACTTATGGAGAAGGAAGAAAAATGGCCCTTACTCAAATGACATTTTATTTGCTTTATCATATATAGAAAATTCAAGCCTTGAATCTGGAAAGCTGTAGAAGGTCCATGAGGTCACCACTGGCCAATGTACAGAGTGTGTGAGTGAAAAAAAAGGCCAATTCAGATTATAGTGTGGTTTGACAATTGCCATTTAAGTATTTTTTAAATAAAATATAATTCACTGAAGTTTCTAAGGTGCAGTGAGCTTAGGGTCAAAATAAACTTATTTTAAAATATTTTTCCATTCGCATTATTCTGCTAATCCACTGCCTGAAGTTTCTCTGTTTCCATTGCATACATGTCACCAGAGAGGGTCTGGATGTTAAAACCTGGGATCCAAAGAAAGTTGTTTTGCCTGTTTAGTAATTGAGTTTCTTTCCTTCTGGCTCTGTTCCTTACATGCAGCTGTGAGATTTTTGCCTACTTCTATTAAGCCAGTGAAGAACACAAAGCAGCCTGGAAGCCAGCAGTAAAAAAAGGTGAGGAAATAGGGTGATCTCCTATTCCTCTGTGCCTGTAGAGCTTTTTATCTGCAGCATCTCTTCTCTGCTGTACAGGCATCTGACTTTGCATACTCACAGGGATGTGCCAGATCACACTCTTCATTTATTCCAGAACTGACAGAGCATTTGCAGTAGGTTGGTCTTGAGGCCAATCTGCTCCTGTGCCCCAGGGCTGTGTCAGGGAAATTGGTGGGGTTTTTAACTCTATTAGCTTCTAAGTTGCTCTGCTCTCTCTCAGTGTGGCAAGAAGTACTCCTGTTTTAATTGTGAAAATCCACTCAAATTCGACAGAATTGAAAGTCTAAATTCACCTCATGGGCATCCCCAGTAAATTATATGTAATGATCTTCTCCCTCCTTGTGAAAGTCTTAAAATTCAGGGTTTCCACCAGGCTGCCCTGTGCCCCAGTGTGACATTTGAAACAACTAGACTAAATTATAATCCTGCATCAGTAAAAATTATTTCCCTCCCCCCTTAACTTCTTTCTGCCATATTCACCAACAAAAATATTTATTTTCAAAAAAATCCAAAAATCTGGTGTTTGGAGAACAGGAACTCAAGTTATCTACAGGCTGATGTTACTAGTACGGGACGTGTTATATCCTTGCTGGCAGATCTAGGCTTTCTATCCTGTCTCAGTGTAAATACCTGGTAAGGAACTAGGTTTTCATTTGGTACTTTGGTGGAATTACTTTGAATGGTAATGGATAAAATTAAATTACTTTGTTACCTAACAAAATATTTCAACAGCGCATTGCAGAGGAATAAGAGGACAAAAACAATGTGAAGTGAGGTTTCAGTGTTCTGGCTCTGATGGAACCCTGAGATAATAGCAAGGCTACATATTAGCAAGGTATAAAGGTCTGTATTTTAATTTGTTTTTGTAATCTGGCCAAAAAAGGATGTTTTTATGAGTTACGGATACAAACAGCCAAGGGGAATTGGTTTGTGCTGTAGGCTAAAATTAGGGTCCTTTTTCAATTAGTTCCAACAAATCTGGTGGACACCAGCTGCTCTCCTAGTGCAACAGTTAGCTAAGAACAAGAAGTGCTTCTCCAGCTTTCCACTCCCTCCCTGCTCCCTCAAGCTAGCTTATTTAGCTCGGGTGAAAGCAATGATCTGTCTCCTTGCAGAGCGTGTTGGGATGGGATCTGGGCAGGATCCCTCCCTTCACTTTGTGCTCTGTTGTATGGGCTGGTTGCATCCCACTGCACTCAGGGGAAGGAAAACAGCACCCTGTGCCTCATCCTCGGGTCTAAGTGCTGGAAAAAAAAAGTGATTTCCGTGTTTTTCTTTTAATAAGGCTTTATAAAAACTTTTCTCTAAACATGCTGTGTTGTGCATTTGAGGCTCAGCGAGTCCAACATCCTGGAGTTGGAGTCGTGTCCTTGCCCAGGATGGCAGCCTAGTGCTGAACTTTTCTCCTCTTTGTGGTTTCACTTGGATCCTGAGGGTTATTGTAACCCAGTTTTTTGTGGGTAAGTATCTTTTTCTCTCTCTCTCCTTCTTGCTCTTTTTGCTTTCCAGAGTGTAGCCAGATTAGTCTCACACAGCCATGGAAATCAACAGCAGTGTGTAATTCAGGGCTTGATAACTGATGATAGGAGGGTGCAGGGGAAAGAGTTGTGCTCCTTACAAAATTGCCACGTGATTTATCAATCCCTCAGACATCTGTCTGCATTTCCTTTTTTTTTTTTTGCAATCAATTTCAGGAAGCACAAAACCAAAAGGAAACAAACTGCCTTTTCAAATAAATGGTCTATCTTCACAACCTGTATGCCCCTTCTCATTTGAGTGCATTGGACTGTAGAGGAGCAGTCATGAGATAAAATTTTTTTCCTCGTACACAATCTTTTTTCCACTGAGAAAACACATCTGAGCAGAAAATGAGTCCTTTGGACATTTGTCCAGAATCTTACAGCAGTTTGCTTCATACTGTTGCTATTCCTGTGCTTGTGTTCCTTCAGATCAGCATCCATTGCACTGGGACCAAACTCCAAATAGAAGAATAGAAGAGATTAAAAACCAACAGTTGCTGAGATACCTATGTGTGAGCATACTCAGCTTTTCCTGTGAGAAGATGTAGCCTTTTCTCTGCTGACTGGCATGTAATCAAGAGGAAATCTCATCCTTTTTAAGTTAAAGGCTTTGTACACAACTCTGGGTTCCATCCCCCCCCTTCTGCTTGCTTATAGTTTGTTTTGTTTAAAATATGTTTGCGTATCTTTAAAAGTTTTGAAAAAATAGGAATGTAACTGATACGTCCAGCAGTGAGGAAGGTACAGTCACCCCGTCCAATTTCTTCCCAGGTGTATTGCAACCCCTGTGAAATGGTTCAGGAAATTGAGGTAACTGGGAGTTTTTTAATTAAAAGGGAGACTCAGAACCCAGAGACCCAGAGAATCGATGGAGTTTTGATGTACCTGCTGTTAGAAACTCTTTCCTGAGTCCAGGAGGAGCTTTCTAACCACAGTCAGACTGAGGAGAAAGAGACATTTCCCTGAGAAACAGGCAATGACAGGGTGGTCAGGACATTCATACGAGAAGAGAGATCCCAGCTCAGATTCCTGATGTGCCTGATTTAGAGCTGGAGCTGGGATTGGCATCTCAGGTTATTTTAGGTTATCAGCTCTGATATGTACAGCCTTTATATCATCACAGGAAAAAATGTTCAGTTTTTGTAAGACAAAAATCACATCCCCACTCAAGTCTGCTGCCAGTGCAGCAAGAAATGCACATAGAATATGAATCCAATAGCACAGTCTTCCTGAAGTAATTCTTCCTCTGCCTGTAAGTGAGGGCTCCAAGGTTAAGCATAAATTTCTCTAATGTCTCTTCAGTGATGCCAGCTGGAAAATAAAATAGTGGCCAGTTAGTTTACTTGCAGGACACTGTCCCTGGGTATTGGCAACACCTGTGGTCTTACATCCTAGAGATACTGGCAAGGTCTTTTCTTTGACAAACTCCTCCCAGACTGGTAAAGCAGGAAGAAATAACTCCTTTCTGTTTCTGTGATACATAACCAAAGTTTCATGAAAATGAGTAGTTTTTAGAAAGCAAGGAATTTAAATAGTAATAATACACTGTCTGTGTTCCTCCTGTAAAGCAAATGTTGCTTCCCTGAGCAGTTCATGTCTTCTGTGTTTCCTTTCTCTGAATCCATTCTTGTGTTTTCTGATGAACTCCCTTCGTGCCCTGGAAGCAGCTGTTGCTCACAGTTGTGTCGTCAAGCAATAAACATAATAACAGATATTAAAATGACTCAAGAAATTCAGGTACTAGAGCACCTGCATTTATACATTCCTTTCTGGGAATAAAATCCGAAGAAATACAAAGAGGGGATAAACCAGACTGATTTGAACAGCAAAAAAGCAATTCTAGCATCCCCCACAGGGGTAAATTAAAATGGTTGTAGTGTTTCTAATATATTTTTTCTTGGAAAACAGTTGAGAGCTGAGCTTTTGCAGAGTAAGTTCAGGCTTTGTCTGTGTGTCTAGCTAAGGTGGTACCATTTGATGCACGGGAATGGGTTGGTTTCAGGTCGCAAGCAGTGCAGGAGGTGTGCTGATGATTAAAGCCTTAGTGGCCAGGTTCATCCAGATTTTGGGAATCTTAGAGGCTAAACTAAAGCCTGTCCAGCCTCTGCCCCAGCAGCATGTTCATATTGTCACTGGTAGATGCAGATGGATTAGCTGCAGACTTGGGCTTATGCTCACTAAGCTGCATGGGGACATACCCAAGAAGATATCAAGAGGTTGGTCTCTTTCCTACTTCTAGGCATCAGACAAAGTTCAACCCAAGGACTGAAAATCATCAGTCATTAAAAGCTGTTGGGGGTACACATGAAGAGACATGAGGGTGTTAGCAGTGGGCTCAGGCCTTTTGGAAGCCTTGAAGTATTCAGCTGAGTCTAAGTAAGGTTGTCCATCCAGTGCTGCTTTTGTCCCAGGGAGAGCTGTGAAATCCCATTGAATCTGAAGGTCACCAGAGGCAGCCTTGGGTCACAGGGTGAAGTTTGCTCATGTGTGGGTTTGAGCCTAGATCCTCTGTGGTCACTCCTTGTGGGTTCTTGGTCCATGTCAAGTGTCTCCCCACGGCTGTCATGAGCAATGTAGCCCAGAGCAACATTCCCTGGAGGGAGCCCAAAATGACCATTCTGACTGGTGGTTTGGCATGATGTGGAACAACCTCTGTCGCTGGCTTTAATAATGTTCTTGGGAAATATTGGAGTTACCAATGCTACATAACCCCCTTTTTTCTGCTATTTCTGCTGTAGCTTAGAGTAACACGATCTTTTAATTTTCCAACAGTTTCACCACTTTTTTCCCCCTGCACAAAAGCATCAGATGCTGTTTGCTGAATATTTCACTTGTTCTTATTTGGACTGAAGGTTTCTGTTACCACTGGCCCTTAGGGGACCAATTTAGCTGCACTGAACCAGTTTTGCTGTTCAATTCCTTCTTTTCAAAGAGCTGCATTTCCACATCAGTTGGACCCTTCGTATGCTGGCATCTTCCACACTTCCAGCTCAATGAATGTTTCAAAAAGATCTTTCTCCCTCCTGTCTACCCTCACACATACATATCCTTCTGCCATCTAAATGCTGGGGGGATATGAAAGTCATGCTGAGGAGCAGGGGAGATTTTTATGTAAATGATGTACCACAAGGGACACAACCCCATTCTGGCTAAATGAGGCTTTATGCACAGAAATGCAAAGTATTCAGCCCATGTAGCATTACAGTGTTGCAGCAAAGCCTCTCCTAGCCAGTGAGTGCCTGCATAAATTCTGAATTGTGGCCCATATCTTGGCTCTCTGCCCCAGCCTGTGCTATGATACCAATACCACCTTGTGCAATTATGAACACATCCCACAGCATCCCATTGTTTGCAGGGTTCTTGACCCAAGTAAATCTTTGACCTGTTGGTGTCTTTCGACTTTCATACTGTGTTGGGGAAGCCTGCAAAATTCCCTTTGCTCTCTTCCAGCTTTAGTGAGGACTGCAGACAGAGGAGGTAATTTTGTAGTCTGTTGGACTTCTCTGATAAAATACACAGGATTGAAGAGAACATGGGTATTTTGGTGCCCATAGTATTATGAAATAATGCTTGGAGACTGGAAATTCAAGAAGTGTGACTATTGTTTTAGGTTATGACTTTCCCTAACTTAACCAGAGTTTGAGATGTTAATGTCATGGTGGAGGAGAGAGGGCTTTGTGTTTCATACAGGGTATTTTCAGAAGCATCATTCTGGCTTCAGCACATTGCAATCACACAGATGCTTAAGAAAAACCTATCTCACTGTCTTATTTAAATCACCTTCCCACACACAGCTGCATAGGAATCAGCCTCTTCAGACTTTACAAGATAATGATACTAGAGCCAAAACAAACTCCTGGGGAGGATCCCTGAAGGTGGTTTGTGCACGCATCCTTCACTGCAAATACCCCTGAATCCTATATATTCCTTCTGGGCCACTAAGCAGGATCCTTACTTCCCTTCAGATTGTAGCATCTGAGTGATGGATTGCAGAATTCTGCTTATTACCTGCCTATCAGTTTAACTTCTCAAAGCCATTTTGGAAGCTAGTTGCTGTATAAGCAGATTTAATTATGTTTTTTTGCTGTAGCTATTGACACAATGGAGGCCAAATTATCTTTTTCACCCTATCTGGCACAACCCTTTCTCACTAGGATGGAAACAGCCTGATGAAAATAGGTCAAGGGACTGTGATATAATGTTAGTACTTAAGAGCTCCATAGCAAGCTGGTGTAGCACAGCGTCTGTGCTGGGTTGGCTTGATCTGGTGTGCTAGAGAGGAACATGTTTTAATGCTGGCATTGTGTAAATTGTATTACACTAGTTGTGTGGTAGCATTAGTAGTATGTTGTAGCCCTATGGCCTGTGCAGGGATATACCACATGTGGGGTAATACAAAATTTGAATGATTGCAATCTCTATCCTCAGCATGGCTGACTCGATAGAGCATCCAGGAGAGACATTGTGCATGTTCATGTATTTCCCTTCCCATCTCGTAAACGGGCTGTTATCCCTGCTGGCTCCTGTTTACTGGATGCTGCTGCTCAATTCTGCACAGTCAGACTCTGCTATTTAGGGATGGCACCAAAGCAGGATTATTTGTTTGCTCTTCCCATTCCATACACGTGTCCCATTCTCTTAAAGCTATGAAGCCAGTGAGGTGACACGTTCAGAAGACCCTTGCTGCCTCCCTTGGGCTTGCAAAGAGCACCCAAAGCCCAGGACATCTTGATCTCCCAGTTCTCCCCCTGTGCAAAACACATCTCTGAACTGGTTCTACACCTGGTGGAAAAGGAGGTGTCAAGCTGATCCCCAGCACAAGTCATTGATGACTGGGATCCATTTATTTATTTGTGTCATATCCTCTTGGCTCTGGCAGTCGAGTTATTAAGATGAGGCTTGTCAGCGCACCAAAGCGGGTCTGGGGGGGGCTTTGCATCTTTCATGCGGTTTGATCCTGCTCAGCTTGTTAAGTCAGTTGCTTTTGTGATTAATTATTTAATCCTCTCCCTCGGTACTGGGGTATAATAGCACAACCCCCATTTCTGCTGAGATTCACAATTCTTTGCTTTTCCCTGCAAGTGCTTCGTGCCACCTCAAAGCACAGATTGAAGAGCTCTGGGCTGCAGTGCTGGAAGAGCCCGTCAGCCACCGGAGCTGCTGCTTGTCCTGCAGCACCACTGTGGACCCTGGCAAGCAATGGGGCTCTGCCCACTGACAGCCAATGATCCCAGCTCGTGCACATACCAAAGTCCAGGGGGGAGAGCTGTCTTTGGGTCCCCTGTCCCTCTGAACATGACCTCTCACTCCAATGGGCACTTGCACAAAGGAGAGACATCAGCCAGGGCTGGCACTGACTCCAGATGCATACACAAGAATCACAAATAGGAGGTGAACTTGTCAGCAGAGAGACTTTATTTCAGGAGTCAGACCTGACAGCCTGCTGCCCTTTCTCTTTTGGATGCCTTTCGAACAGCTTCCTGTTCAAGTTGTTGTAATCATTCATGTGTATCTTCTTCAGCTGGGGGTGTTGCTTGTTGCCTTGACTCGGTCTCTGAGGCCATGTGTGAAAAGTAGTTCACCAGGTCTCTGCACCCAGTGCTCAGGACAGCATCTGCATATAGAGGGCTTGTGCCCATGTGGGGACAGGTGTGGGGTGCCCCCCCAAGCCTGCTTACTGTGCACACTAGCTGTGCATAGAAGGGTGTAGGATGAATTTGTGCCCAGTGGGTGCTGTGGTTTTTGTTACTGGGGTTGTGTTTCAAAAATGGGTGAGCGGAGTGCTTGCAACACCAGAGCCATTACCTGTCCTCTGAATCATCAGGGCCCAAGGACCACGGGTAATCCATGGACCAGAGAGGGCTGGCAAGTACCCTGTCTCAGGAAGGCACCTTCCTCCCTCCCTGAGCATCCTCAGCTGTGCTTCCTACTTGAAGCCCAACTGCTGGATAAGGCGAGGCCTGAGGTCTGAATAATAAGCAAGGAATTAGCTGTTTTTTCTTTGAGGCAGTCTCCCTGGTTCCTCTGATGTTTGCATCCTGCTTTCATGTCATGCCCCTGTGGCAGGAACCCAGTGCAGCGTGGGAGGCTGTGCCCAGGGTCGGGCAGGCACATCCCAGTGCAGCAGGGTTGGGAGCTGGTGCTTGTGCCCCGGCCCTGCAGATGTGATTTGGAGGGTGTGAGTCTGTCCTTTACCCTACTGCAAACTCCTTGTCTGCTGCTACCCTTCCTTCAGGTCCATTAAATAGAAAAGTGCCAACTTCCCTCCCTACTAAAGGTGTTGGAAAATGCTGATTACTTTCTTGTTAGGAAACTGATGAAGCATTAGCCTGGGCTTCTTTATGTTTTATTTGGGTCCATAAATTAAATGGAAACTCACAATGGTGGGGAAAGGAGCCAGGGAGAGCAATTATTTGTCAGGAAGACATAACGACTAATGGTTTTACAACATGTTAATTGAAAGCATTGGAAGTTTTAGCAAAGTAACACCCAAAATACTGAGTGTGTGGAGCAGAGTACCACTGGCTGCATCACACTCGCTGTTTGGGAAGCTCAGAAGTAACCAAAAGGTGTTAATCAAACAGTGTCTTTAAGACCTTGAGCCAGATGACGTGGCCACAAAGCCCCAGTCCTATGAACGTCTCCATGTCTGTTTTTAAAGCTCAGGCCCCTGCCTACAGACCAATCTACTGCCTCCAAATGTTCCTGTACTGCAGTTTCCCCATAGGTTATAAGTACTGAACAGCTTGTCCCTGACAGATCCATTGGGGATGTTTTGCTTGACCTCCTAGGGCTGCACTTTAGTGTAAAACTATGGAAAAACTTCTTTGGGGCTCCCTATGCAGGTGTGGAGTGCTCATGTGAGTGAGATGTGTGCTCATGGCCTCTGCCAACATGTCCTTGCCATAAAACTTAAAACATGCAGATCCAAGATCTCAAACATCCCCTGGGTGGGCAACAGTGGGTCCCACCACGGTGCAGCAGGGACTGTCACTGTCATGGTGTGGAGTGCCACCAAAGCCCTCCCTGTCCCTGGAGCCAGGTTCAGCTGGCAGGAATGGTGTCTTATTTCCAACTTGGAGAATCATTGTGCGTGCCTTCACCTCCAGTGTCCACTAATAACACATAAATAACCCCCTTGGGTCAGAGATGCTGAGGGTAATACGTAAGCTGGAGGGAATCCAGAGCAGAGGCTGGACTCACTGCCCTGGCAATTAGATCACAGTAAAAATAAAATTCTAGCCCAAAATGCACTTTTCTTTTTCAAACTCAACGAACTCCTGAAATTGCATTGGGCCACGCCGTAAGTTTAGTTACTTTGGGTGAAATATTTCACAACAAACCGGCATTTTAAGATCCCAATATCATAACAATCCATATTGGTTGTATTATTTTTTAATAGTTACCATTTCAAGGGCTGGGTCTTGATGTACAAGCTTCACATCATACTGTTCCTTAGTCTACTTAATGCTCATGGAATTATTCATGTTACAGGGAAATTAACATTCATAATAATTGTGGTATTCAGATTGTCTGTAAAAATGTTTACTTAATAATTTTTCAAGAAATCAGCAAAAAAATAGTTCTGTAATAAAAGAGTATATGAATGAAGAAAGTATGATACACGCATCATATACAACACCCTGGTAAAGTCCCACTTACCAAATAATTAAATCTCTCAAAGTACTATATAAATAAATATTTTATTCTATTTTAATGTGTTTTATTATATTCTGCAGCGCCCTGAGCACCTTGACATCATAAATAAAAGAATTATTAAGTAGAGCCTCTGCAATATGAAAATGAATGCTTAAATGCTTGGAGACTTATAAAAATTTCAGCAGGTTTTCTAAGGCTAGTGATGAGGGTTCACAAGCACGCTCATTTTTCCACTCTTAAGCATTTCAGGTCAATGAGGTACAAGAGGTGTTAACGAAACCTGTGCTCTTTTAATAAGAGCCAGGAGTGTTTGGAGGGCAGCATACCCAACTGTTCTGCTGCAGCTCACTCTAATAACATCTCCAGACACTGCAGTAGCAATAAAGCATGACAAGATTGTATAATAACTCTATTAATCACTTTTTCCGGTAACATGAGGAGAGTGTGTTACAGCAACTATCGAACCCCCGCCCCTTCAGTGCCTTGGGAGATCTGGGGTAATTATTGCAGAGGACCACCATCTGTTGTGTTAGTCTCTGAGCTCACGTTAACTCCTTTTTGGGTTGGTGCATGGAGGGTGTTTTGCTTCTTGGGAGGAATTGGGAGCAGGATGTGAATGCGTCTGTCCCACCTGCCTGCCAGGAGAGGCTTTGGGAAGGGGACAAAGCCAGGTTGATGCAAAAGCACATGAACATGTTCACTCCAGCTTCCCTCCTGAGCTGATCTTGAGTCCTTGCTTTTATTATTTAGGTGATTTTCCCCTGGTTTCATGACCTGGGAGATACGACAGGAGGAAAGCTCTGGGGTGGGAGTGCCTTTGTACTTGGTTTATGGTAGGAACCTGGTGCAGGGTGTGTATCAGTGCCCTCTCCAGCCTGGAGACAGGTCTCCTGAACCCTGGTCAGGGTTGAGGGTAACAACCTTCCTGCTGGTGTGGCTCTGCATTGTGCACTGAGGATCTGCCCATCACAATGTTTCCTGGCAGGGAAATGGTGCTGAAGTCCTCAGTGGCCAAAGATCCATCATGGGATAATGCTGCAGGCAGTCTCTGGATGGATGGCCCATTGCAGATTAAGCACACAATGGGAAAACTGTGGGTTCTTTTCCCTCTTGTGTAAATTTGCACATCTAATGGCTGCTTGGGTAGCAGACACATAAAATCAGGTTAGATGGAGAGGTTTTCAAAAGGATGTTACTTGACCTCTGCCACCCACTCTTTCCAGAGCTTCTCAGTACCCAGGAGGCACCCCAGAAGAAAATTAAGCTTGTGCTATTTCAACCTCCTCTGATCCCTAAGAAAGAGTTAATTACAGTCTTTTCCCTCTTGCTCAAAGGTGGCTGGGTATTATCATCAGAGCTGTAATTATTCATGCTAATTGCTTATTTGGAGACAGAGAGAGAAGGAGAGAGGGAAGCCCCAGACTCCCTATCAGTGATTAGCAGAGCAGAACAGGTGCACTTCCTTAAGGCTGGACCGAGGTAGCACAGGGAGGTGGGAGGAGGTTAGGGATGCTGGAGTGTTTATGAGCAAGTGGTGGAGCAGATCAGGTCCTGCTAATGCTGCCACCTCCTCCGGGACTGAGAAAAAAGAGTATGCACTTCTTGCAGACCTTCCTCCGTTGGAGGGCACTCCGAGGTAACTGTACTGCTGACTAGAGTCTTTATTTGTTTTGTGGCTTAACTGAGGTTTCATTTTTTTTGTTTTGTTTTCTTTTAAATCTCTCCATGAGTGACCAGGGTGGGTTGTGAGATGTTTGTCTGCGGTTTGTGTTTAAGCTGCACTGCAGATCTTACAGCTGATATTTCGTTAACGGAACAAAAACTTCTGTGATCCCCTGACAGCCTCAGTGTTAGTGTGTTGAGTTGGGAAGGGGATAAGGAGGTGATGTGTCTGTCCTCTTTCCTAGTTATGGGCTATTCATAATGGGGTTGATGTCCTTTAGAGGCTTATTCCTCTAACCAGATCTGGGGCTTGCCTGTTAAAAGCAATGGATTTTTAAGCTATATTTGTTGGTGGCTGAGGTTATCTGAAGTGTGATGGTCCTGATGGGATGCTCTGAAGGCAGCACCATAACAAAATCTAGCATGCTGCAGAAGCTGGGACTTGGTTGGAAAATGCTGTGGGAGTCTGTCTCCTTGGGTGTACCTGGAGCGGCTGTAGGATGATGGTGTGCAATGAGTGTGATGGCATATGCTGACTTCTTCGGAAGTGACCAAGTCATTGGTGAGGTGGGAGCTTGTTTGAGGACTTGAGTCATCTCTAAGAAGCAATTTATTTTACTTTATTTTTTCCTGGAATAGCAGGACCATGTGTCCTGCTTGACTAGGTTTGCAAACTGCTCCTGGTATCTAATCTTTGTATGAGTCAGTGCAGCGATGAGCGATCTGCTGCTTTGGTTCCCACTGGTCTTAAGGCTGAGAAAAACAACCTTAAGAATCACACTTACAGGTGACATGAACTGTGGAGGTTTTAACAAAATACCTGGAGGGAACTGCTGCAGCCAAATACGTTTGAATGCTTCTTTATCCTTTTTATAAAGGTCTCTCTGCCATCATCCTTATGGACGGCAGCCACGTGCTGTGCTGAAAGCCAGACCGGACTGCTCTCTCTTCTGGAGGTCTAAAATTATTATCCTTGTGCTTTAACTTCCTAACTGGTCATAATTATGTTTTAATATACTGAATAATCTTTTCATCTGGATATTTTACTACTTAAATTACACAGCCTTTCCATGCTCTTACCCTCTTCCTGAGAGAGGAATTAGCTCAAGTACAGTGAGGTGGGGACTGAGGAGTGCTGCTGCAGGGACTGCAGTCGTACCCATCCTCTGGGGTGGGAGATGGGCAGGGGGATGTCTCCTTGTGAGTATCAGGGAAGTTTGGATTTACAAAGAGGTTGGAGGCTTGGATCACTATTCTAAGAGGTACTGTGTTGATGAACCCAAGCTGAAGGTTTATTTGTAGTTTCTAAACCTTGTGCATGCTGATTATTGGGAATGCTAAATACCTCCAAGAAGGCAAGGAATCCTGAATTTACAGAGGTGGTGCAATAGAAATAGCCTTCAGTAAACCCAACACATTCTGTCCAAATCTGGATCTCCTGAAGATAGAAATTTTTTTACTTCTCTTGAAATTTGTAGGAGTTAAGAGCTTTTTTACTCCCTAAGGTATCTGGCCAAAGTGTAGTGATTTTTTTTTTTCCTTCTTTCTTCTCCCTATATTTTTTGACAATTATCACCTCATCCTTTGCTGTTCTATTCCCAAGCTATGTGCAAGTACATGTTATCCAGCTAATTACTGCTTACTGCTTTCCTATGAACCTTTAAATGTCCCAAACGCCTCCTAAATAATGCTGTTGCACAACACTAACATACCTTCGTGTGCCTCTATAGCAAGCTTCCCATACTCTGCCAGCAGTGCTTGCTTCATGTCTGCCTGCAGTTTATTCTTCTTGGGGGGCTGCAGGATTATGAATGTGTTGACCTTCTTGCACCTGTGTCCCTCAATAGTTTGATTCCATATGCAAATTGCCTGGGGAGTTCAGAAATCTTTAGGCTGTAGACCTGATCGTTGCTTTAGAGGTATTAAAGTAGTGGGTGCTGGTGCCACCAAGGAAAGCAGTACCCAAAAGGAATGTATCTGGAGGCTACCAAATCCCCTGGGAAACTATGGGCTCTCTAACATGGATACAAAGCCTGAGGAAAATGCCTCCATCCATGGAGGAACTATGTATGGTGAACAGTGCATTGCCCTCATTGAGATCCCCTGGTTGTGGGTCTCCACAGGAACTGAATTTACTTTGCAAGGTTCTATGGGCCATGTCTTGTTCAAGTCATAAAAGAATTCCATGATCTATTTTTGTCTCCCCTGTTTCTGCTTTGAGATCAGAGTTAGTCTGTAGGTAGGAGAGAACTCTTAAGTGATGTTGGATTTTTCTTTGAAGTCATTACTGGTAGGGAAACAATTAAAAAGACTATCAGACTCTCCTGCTTAGAATGTCTCTGTTGGTGTGGGTTAATGCTGGCTCTGGACAGACTGGGGCTGAGCTATTGCACTGCCATAGTGTTCACTCCTGTCCCCTAGGAAGGGAAGTGACAAGGCTCCAAGAGCAACTTGTCCACTCGGTGCTTGATATTGGGAGCTGATGCTGTTGTGTGTGTTCAGTGACTGGAGGGGTGACCAACGTGCATCCTCGGGACGTTCACTGCTGTTTTGGTAATAACAATTAAAAAAAAATTAAAAAATTAATATAGCCTAAGTGAATGGAGTGCCTTCTGCTGCAGCTAGCTGACCTGCTGTGCCACAGCAAAAAGGAAGTAGGATGTCTCAGGTGGGGGAGTCCCAACAGAGACAACACCATAGCCTTTGAACTGTTGACATCTAGATTTTGAGGATGTGAGCAAAGAGGCTTGGAGCAAGGCAGCTGCAAGTACAGGACTGAATAAGAAGCTGGGTACTGAAGTTTTTGCCACTTTGGTTGTTTGCTAAATGCCTGCCTTTTATCTGCTGTTGACCTGTGTTGGCCTTGGAGCTAAGTGGAAGATAAACAGACAAGCCTTATGGAAAGCAGGCATGTCGAGGCGGACTTTGTGTGCTTTGATCAGAAAGGCTCTCCTGTAAGCATCAGGCAGCCTTTCCATTGATTGCTGTGGGAGAGAGGTTTTGATGGAGTGAGATGGCACCTTTGGGTTTACTGCATTTTTATTTTTTTTAAACTCCAGTAGTTAAAATCAGAAAAGATAGAGAAGAGGCTTTGTATAAGGCTGGCTTTGGGTGTAGATGGATCAGGGGAGCTCACTCTCCCATCTACATCAACTATTGCAGTAGTTTGGGCAGTGTTATAATTTTCCTCCTTTTTCCTGACAAAATTAATCAATTAAAGCGTGACATCAATCAGCACTCATTGAGTTTGGCAAACCTGAGATTTGATTCTAATTCCTGGAGCTGCTCTGCTTGGTGTGTGTGCGAGTGTCTTAAGGGGCCGGGGCAGCCAGCAAGTCACCATTTGTCAGTTTAAGTTCTGGCTTCATCTCCCCTCGGTACATCTGGGTGGGGGGAAGTGGAGGACGGAGAGTTTACAAAAGTCAGCAAGTTAGTGATTGTCCCAGAAAAATCCCATCTCTGCATTAGCTGTCAGAATGGCAGAGCTGATGACCAAACTGCATTTTCCAGAGAGTGCCCTCCTTCATGGCAAGCTGTGGCAGGACTCTGAGCCAGGCCTGAACAGTGTGGGACCCTGCAGCTGTCAGAGCAGTTTTTCTAGAAATTAACCCTGGCAAATATCCCAGCTAGAAATTGTTGTCTGCTCTAAAGTGTAACCCCTGCAGCAGGTGAAGTTTGGGTTGGCTTTTTCAGACTGTTTCTGTAGCCACACTGGGGCAAGTGCTGATCATTTTTGTGTGTGCTGGGGTTTTTTTGTTGTGTGTTGTGTTTTTTTTTGTTGAGATACTGCTATTGCCTTTTTTTGCCCTCCTGTCATTGTTGAGAGCATCCCCAATCATCCTCATCCCTGGCAGAACTTTAAAACCCTTGCTCAAGTCTTTGTCATTTTGTCTAAACAGTGACATGCAGTGGCCACATAATGTGACAGAGCTGTGTGGAACGAGCTTCTGTAGAGAGACTTCTGTAGGTATTATGTGTGTGTGTATATATATCTTACTAGCACTTCAATATATTTAACTTTTTCTCCCACATTCCTTGCCAGTGCAGCAGCCTATGGTGAGGATTTCGTGGGCTATTCCCAAGCTCCCAGACAGGCATGTTGCACCTTTCTTCTGTATTTCCCTTTCTATGCTGAGCCAGAGTTACAAGGTTCTTTACAAGGTAGTGGTCATTTCTCATTTTCCAACATATAACAACTAAATATTCTTGATAGTAATATTGAGACAATAAAGAACCTGCTCTTGCTTTGTGCTGTGTTATCCTCTTACCCCCTCATTGCACTCTGCACATGCACACATCCATACACACAAACCCACTATGACATTTTCTGCTGAGATCCCCACCAGCTGTAAAGCTTTGCTGCTGCGTGAAGATGTTTTGTACATCCATCATCAGAAAATGAATGAGCAGGGATCTAGTAGGGATTTGATTGGGCAGACCTGGGTGAGAGGCTCAGGTGGAAGTAATGCTGAGTGATCTTAATTCTGTCATAATCAATACTAGGATGCAGGAAGCTCTTGTGTGAACTCTCTGAACCTCCTCCCCATCCCTTTCTAGTTGACTGCTCTCTGCCTTCAAAAAGGTCTGACTTCAGGCGCTGCTGTGTATTATTATTATTTTTTCTTTCTTTACCCTTTGTGAGGTTTAATTCAAGTTAGCACATGAATTTCGCAGCTTGCTGAATTTACATGAGGGGAGCAGCAAAGGCAAATGTCAGAACAGGATCTCAGTTCCTGTCAAAAGGCTGGGAAAGAAGAAGATAAGGGCTGTCCAGTGCTTCTATTAGACTCATTTGGAATATCAACAAAATGTTATGATGACCTAGGCAGGCCCTCCTGGCTTCAATATCTGACTTGTGACTGAAGAGCCTGGTGCAACTGGGTTGGAATTAGCTCTGAAGCCTGATTCTCCCTGGCACCTGGGTTTCTTCGGGGTTTTGATTTGGTGTGTTGGTTTTGTGTGGTGTGTTTTGTTGTTTTTTCTTTTACAGCTATTTTCTCTCACGGGTCAGCTTATGTGGACACCAAAGCAAGAAATAATCAGCTATGCGTTGCAGCAGCACCTTCATTCTTGCAGGGTGATGTTGTGACCCTGTATATGTGTGTGTGAGAATAAAAATATTAAACTGCATCCCTTTCTGTCCTCGTTCTCCTCCCCTAGCCCTGCGTTAGCCATTTTAAAAGCAGTTTGAGAGTCCAACACTCTCAACTGAAAGTATATGCTGCTCCCTTGTGGAGCACCACACATTGCAGGGTTGTGGCACTGCTTTATCTTGTGTGTAAAGGAGCTGGTCTAGCGGCCTCTGAAACAAGTGATGCTCCTTTTAGGAAGGGATTTTGCTGGTGATGAAATGAGGGACTTTCCTGTCTTTGTTTTCCGGTCAGCCCCTGCCTTGGCATGGAACATGTGGGAGTAGCTCGTATTAGCTTGGCTTTTTTCCTTCCTGAGTAAGGAAGGATGGGGATGTTGCAGTGGGGAGAGTTTTCTCCAGCCTTTTTTGGAGATGAGTTAAGCCGAAGAAGCAGATGTTGTGTGTACCGACAGCCAAATACCCAGGACATCAGAGGCTTGCCTGGATGTCTGCCGTGCCCCCTGCAGGCAGCCTCGTGTCTGCAATGCTGCTGCCTGAGGCAAAGTGCTGGGCATTGCCAAACACGAGGATAAATCCCTCTTGTAAGAGATGGAGCAAACCTGAGGTCTGGGCTGGTCCTAGAGAGGAGCAGAAATTGCCACAAGTGCTTTCTGGTCTGTGGAGGAGTCTGCTAAATCCCACTGTCATCCAGCAGCTTCTGACTCTTGTAGAGCTCAATAGATAAATGGCCCTTATGTCTGCTAGAAGTACGTACCACTTGGAGAAAAAGCCCTCTTCCCTTCTGCAGACAGGGAAGGGAGAAAGGGTTGAAGCTGTAATCACAAGAGGGCAGGGTTGGCTGGTGGCTCCTGAGCTCCTCCTCCAGGCCGTGGACTCGGAGGGGGAGCTGGCCTTGCCCTTGGTGCTGGTGGCAGCCGGAGCTGCAGCAATCTCTGAGCTGTCAGCACAAATGGGACTCCATCCCACTGACGAGTCCTTCAGCACCAATATTACCTGGGAGGGAATATATCAACAAGACAAGAATGTCTCTTGTCACCCTTCTCTAGTTGCTTTGAAAGGTCAGCTCTACCCGTGCTATACTTGTGGGCATCTTGCTACGGCCTTAAAAAAGCTTCATGTTAATATTGATGTTGGAATTGAAAACATAAATTGATTGTTAATTAGCAGCTGAACAGTGGATCAAGCAGTGCTGGTAATGATGCATGGAGGTCGGCTTTCCAAGCAGTGTCTGCTCTAAACTCCACAAATGGCATAAATGCAGATCACAGGTCCTGTTTGCATTTAAAATAGCAGAGGTGTCATTGCTAATGAACACATCTTTCTAGCAGCTGCTCAGCAGGCCACTGGTGCTGGCACATTTTGAGAGTACCTTTTGTGACATTGCCTGGAAGGTGCTGGAGTGATCACAGTGGGAGACTGCCTCCTGGTCACCTGTTGGTGGTTGCTCTTGGCACTTTCAGGTAATTCAGAAATGCAGAGTTTGAGACTTTAAAACAAATGTTAGATTTAGAATGATGGGTGGAGACAGTCTTGCATTGTTTCTCTCAATTCCAGGGGAAAACAATTACCTAGATTAATTAAACCACTACCTCCAGGAACCTGCCTGGAAACTGAAATGTAACACAGTGCAGGTACTGTATGGAGTTCTGGGTGCCACAGTACAAAAAGGATATGAAGCTGCTGGAGAGTGTCCAGAGGAGGGCCATGAGGTTGGTGAAGGGCTTGGAGGGGATGCTGTATGAGGAGCGGCTGAAAGCACTTGGTCTGTTCAGCCTGGAGAAAAGGAGACTGAGGGGGGAGACCTCATTGCAGCTTACTGCTTCCTCACTAGGGAACGTGGGGGAGCAGGCACTGACCTCTTCTCTCTGGTGACCAATGATAGGATCCGAGGGAATGGTAGGAAGATATGCAGGGGGAGGTTTAGGTTGGACATTAGGAGGGGATTCTTCACCCAGAGGGTGGTGGAGCACTGGAATAGGCTCCCCAGGGAAGCAGTAATGGCACCAACCCTGACAATATTCAAGAAACATTTGGACAATGCCCTCAGGGACATGGTATGAACCTTGGGGTTGTCTTATTCCGGGGCAGGAGTTGGACTTGGGGATCCAGGCTGTCCAAGGAGGTGTTTGAGCCACCATCCCTGGATACATCTAAAAAGACAGATGTGGTGTCAGGGGACAGGGTTTGGTGGTGGATGTGGCAGAGCTAGGGTAGTGGTTAGACTTGATGATCTTGAAGGTCTTTTCCAACCAGAAGGATACTATGATACTTTTTGGAAGTCCTCATTGCTGAGGAATGAGCTTCTTGTCTCTCTCTGAGGTGTTCTGGCTCTCTGCAGAGTATGCTGGGAAAGGGGAGGCTCATGCTCTCACTCCAGCAGATCAAGAGCAGATCTGCCAATACAGGTGGGTGCCTGCACATGAAACACTGAGGTCCCCAAGTCATGGCTGCTTGGACCTGAGACTGGAGACAAAGCCAGTGTTGGGTGTCTGAGCTGCAAACAGCCTAGATGCTGGAGCCAGTTCTTCAGAGATATGCAATAATTTCAAACTGAAAATTTGAAGTAGCCCATCTCCAAGTGTGGACAGTGTTGTCTGGCTGAAGAAAACTGAGAGGTCATCTCTCTCCCAGGCTGCTGGACTCCCCAGTCCTTCCCAGGAGGGATCAATGAAGGTAGGAGATACCATATAAGCTGTCTGCTGGTGTAGACCTCAAGATGAGGGAATCTGCAGCCTATCCCCAGGACAAATGAAATTGTGCTGCTCACTGCTACTGGTTTTCATTTTGCTCACAGAAGTGGGGAGAGGTAGGGCCAGCCAGTGGTCCTGGGGCTGTGCAACACTGTGGTGGGAGATTGACTGATGCAGAACAGAAACATCTTGTCCCTAGGAGCCGAGTGACTGAGTCAAACTGCCTGTGCCTCTCTCTAGCTCGAGAGCTTCTCTTCCTCAGAGGCTTTTTCTTTTTATTCTTTAAACTTGGAGGATTTTTGCAGCTACATGGCAGAGAAACAAGTGGCAGAGCTGGATTGCTGTACTTACAGCTCTCCTTACAGCTGTAAGTTACAATGCAAAGATCATTTCCTTGTTATCAACAGCTTTTCCTGTTGGCTGTTTCAGGCTCTATGCCAAGGAAACATGGGTTTCTCAGAAAGCGGACAAGCTCACTGGGAAGCAACCAGTGACAACTGGTCAGGCCTAGTCAGAGTTTGGAGGCTTTCCTTCACTCTTCCCCCCACCCCCACTCACTTCTTTTCTTCTTCCTATCTGGAGAATCTTGAACATTATGAACTGCCTGGAAGTAATGTAATCCTTCTGAAATGTCATGTACTCACCAGAGAGGTACTTGCTGGGTTGCGGGAGGGTGTTTGCTTTGTGTTGTGCTTGATGTTCTGAATGAGGAGTTATCAGGAAGAAATCCTTAGTCTGTGTTCTTGAGTTTGATTTGTGTCAAAACAGAAATCCATTGCACAAGTCTACTGAACAGTCTGAAATGCAGAAATCAATGCAAGGTAAGACCATGCGTGGCCTTCACTAGGGATTTTTGGGTCTCATTGATGTCATCAAGTTCAGCACTGAAGTTATCTTGAATAGATCACTCTACATTCTGTGGCATATCTCATGCGGTGGGGGAATAGAGTGGCTTTTTTGTCTCCCTCCTTCAATTAAATTCCCTGGAAAGAAAAATTGGAGTTGTAGAATTGAAGACAGAGCCATGCCACCATCTAAAGTGCGTTAGGATCTCCCATAGCCTTTCTGCTGCTCTGGCTGGGATTGACGAATAGCTCTTCTATGCAGCTTTGTTAGGGTTTGTAGGCAGCTCTGCCATCTGTCAATCTATGGAGCATTTCTAGTGTGAGTCTGTGCTAATCAGGTGCAATACTGGTGTCTTCAATAAGGCTCCTCCTCTAATGAGGTGACAGTAGATGGCACATACCATTAACCTTCTAGGCTGCTCTAATTACTCAATTTCTGATCAGACACAGTTTGTGTTAATATGTGAGGCTAAACTCAGTGGAGTGTTGTCTGAGCTGCATAGGCTTTGCTCTCCAGCAGACTCTTCCCTTCCTTAATTCCCCCAATCTGCATAAGGACAGTAAGACTGAAGCACTGTCTCATCTTGGCAAAGGGGTTATAGGAGGGAATTTGGGCCCAAACCAACCAATAGAGCAAAAGAAAACTGCAAGAACCTCCCAGGTATTGTGCGTGTTTGCACCCGGACGTTTTCTGTATCTTCTCGGCCTTTGTATTTTTCCCCAAATCTCTGCCTTACAAGTCTTGGGAGTTGCTTTAATATGGGAGTTTCCTAATTTACACCCCCATCCCTCACTTATTTAGTTCAAACACTGCTTTAATCCTCTTCTAGTCTTACTTGAGCCCAACATTTTCACATGAATAGGAGCTTAATTCACTGGTTAGTTGTACTTGCTCTCAGGTTTGCTGACTGGTTGACTAACTCCTTGAGTTTTGTAATCCATGAAGTGCTGGTGTCTGGTCGCACACAAAACCAATGTGTAGGGTAGGCTGTGCTAGCACAGGCATGCAAATGTGTCTCAGTAGCTCCTGGGGCAGAGCCAGCTCCTGGCAGCATTGGCTGGGGCCAAGGGTGATAAGGTGTGCTTGTCTAAACAAGCAGACAATCTTCTCCAGAGCTGATGGGTGCTTATGGTGATGCAGAAGGGACTGGTGGTGGGGCTGCTGGCTACAGACTCTAAGCTGGGGCAGCATGAGAAGGACCCCAAACCCTGGCCACTGGAGTGGCTCTTCAGGACACTGTGCAGAATCAACAAGACGCGATGCTAACTTCTCCTGTCAGTCCAACTTTCACTGTGAAGCCTGAAGGGAGATTTCACCCATGAGGTGACTGAGGAGTCCTTTTCCTTCTGTCTCTTCCTGATTGAGTTAGGCAAAATAGGAGGTATTCAATTAGCAAGGGAGCTAACGTTGCCCTCATCTTGATGGGAATGTGTAGGGAACATGTGTTGGCACACTTGGCTTGGCTTAACATGACTGAAGAGCCTCGTCTAAGATGTAATGAAGTTGCTTAGCTCTGAATTTGTCCCTAGGCAATGACATTTGCCTCAGTGAAGACTCATCTTGTACTGTATGTTCATTACAGCTGAATTCTGTTTAAGAATGCTTATGGTAGAACATCCCATAAAATAAAATCAATTATGCTTCAACTATCTTATCTCTACTAAGTATAAAATGGGGATTGATTGTGCCTCTGAGAAGAAAACGCCATGTAACACATCGCATCTCTGTCTAAATGTGTTCCTGGCCGACCAAAACCACTTACAAACAGCTGTAGCAGGAGTAAGATGCTGGGGCTGGATGGGAGCTGGTGCTATCTCGTCCTGTCCTCAAGATGATATGGCAAGAGTCCAATATTGCCTTAATACAGCATCCTTTTTGCAAATGGTGCTTGAACAACAGTCTTGGGAACAGTCCCAAATGTAATACCTGATCGAATCGTGCTCTGCGTGTGTCAGATTAGCTGCAGATGCAATGCTAAAGCAGTCTCGTTTAATGGATTTTTATCTTCTGTACCAGTGGATTCAAAGAGATGAAAAGACCTGGAGTGCTGGGCCACAGCATGTGGGAGGAAAGCAGCCTCTGAGTCACTGGTGGTTATTAAATGACAGCAGAATTTAAATGCCTCGAAAGCCCCAACCGAGCGCTTATGTAGGCTGCTAATTGTTGATCTGCAAAGGCGAAGCCCTGGCCTAACTTCTGAGAGGGCCCTGTTTCCCTGAAGAAATAGAGGATCAAAATGGCCTTTTTGACAGCATCTTGGCTGAGCTATGAGAGTATGTATGATACAGAAGACATGGCCTCCCCTTGGGCTGCCTGCTGAGATGGGATGGCATCGCTGCCCTGGGCCCCTGAAGGTCTGCAGCTCTCACGGCACCTCAGTGGTGGTTCATGGTGCCTCTGTAGATGCAAGAACCAGGGTGAAAAGGACACTTGTCCCACTTTCCCACTGGGGGGAAATGAGTCCCAGGGAGTGATGCCTCAGAGGAGAAGGGCTGCTGGATGCAGAACTGCTCCTGCTAGTGCTGAGAACCGCTTTTCTTTGCTGAAAGATGAAGGTGCTCTTCTAGAATATAAAGCTCCAGGCTCAATTGCCTGTTTGAGTGCAGTTTTCTCCATCCTGTGGTTCCTCCATTCACCAGGTCTCCTGCTTGCAGCTGGGCTGGTTTTAATTTCCTCCAGGCTGTGCTGGAAAGCTTTCTGGTCATGGTTGAGGAACACCAGGTTGAACTGGAATGAAGCATTTCCACCACATAACAGCTCTCCCTGGAGGACTTTGTGGGAAAAAATGTCTCAACCTGCTCAATTCTCCTACAACGCTGGTGCCATAAATCCAAGAGGACCTGTGCACTCACAGTTCTGTGAATCATTGCTTGGTGGGCACTGGTGGCCTCAGAGACAGGATGGAGAGGAGCTGTGTCATGGTGGTGGCATGCAGTGCACTCCTTCCCTGCAGTGTATTGTCACCAGGCTCCCCCAACAAAAATAGCTTGCATGCCTTGTGCTGAGGCACTGCATAAAGTGAGCTTTGCCTGATGAGAACATATGAATTAGAAGCTTACGGCTTCATTTTAAAGTCAGTTAGAAGAAGGACCAACTTGATCTTCCCTGCTGACAGCCCAGAGAGATCATGACTCTCATATCTGTGGTTTAATGTGACTTCTTGCCCCTAAAACTGGCGCTGACTAATTCTGCAAAAAAGACACATTGAGCTAAAGCTCAGTGCCTGGGGAGATGTTGGAGGTATTAGCAGGTCACTGGTTAAAGCAATGTAAAACTTCCCAGGGCTTACTTCGAGGTTAGAACCTTCTCCCTAGATACAAGACCTGCTCACTGTGCAGGGGAGATCAGACACAAATATGTACCTTCCCCCAGCTCCTTTGGGCTCTCAGTACAGCTGGATCCTTCCTTGCTGTCCTCATTGACTTGTTCATCTGTAAGAAAACACAATGCTTTCCTAAATTTAGCTGCATAAATACTGTGGGTGGTGTCTCTTCTCCCCCCTTCCCCTCTTTCGAAAGCCATCTTAAAAACTGCACAGCAATTTAAATGGCAGCTTGATGGGATCCATAGCAAATGACTCTGCAATTAGTAAATCTCTCCTATTGTGACAGCTCTATTATTAAACTGCCATAAATGCCAGGCTATTAATCTGCTGTCTCCTCAATCCCCATGCGTCCCCTTCCTTGCCCATCCTTTTCACCACTGGATTTTTATTTTTTATTTTAAGTTTCAAACTGCCTTCCAGCAAGTGTTTCCAGGCAGGGAGTGTGAGGTGACACTTCCAGGAACGAAGGCTTTGTGGTACTGTCCCTCAGGAACTTTTCATCTGTAAGGTAGGGGAGAGAAAACCTCAAACAGTTGCCTCGCACTTGCTTTGAAACCTCTGCTACTTCAAAGCAGAATAATGTGAAATTCCTAATTTGCAAAAGTCCAAGTTTAGCCCTTAAGGAAGCCCCTTGTTGCCGGAAAGCAAAGGAGTAGGGAGGGAAGCTGTGCCAGCCAAATGGGCAGCAATATTGTCCTAGGAAAAGTCACAGCTGTCCTGAAAGCAGGGTGAACTTTGCAGCTGCTGTTTCCTTCATGCTGTGATACAGGCCTGCATCTCATAAATCTGCTGTCACCCCAGGGCTTGGGGACAGGCTGTAGGTAATGGGGTGCTGTAGGCAACGTGCTGGGGTGGGAGCATGCAGGGCTGCAAACAGGGCTGAAAGCAGAACCTCCAGTTCCACCCCAGCCGGTGCCTCCCTAGTGCAGGTGGGTTGTGTGTTGGCAGTGCACATGTGCACACACTCACCCCTCCTCAAGCAGCAGTGGCTGCCAAGCCAGGGGCAGGGGGAGCCATAGCTTGTGGAGGGGCTTATCATGGGAAGGTGTCTGCTGGCTGGCAAGAAAATGCTTGGGATGTTCCCCACCAGCCTTAAATTTGTGATGTTCTCCTGGCTTACAGCTGCTGGTCTCAGTGGAGATGTTTGCCACCCCTGCAGCTTCCCTGGCACCATGGTGCCCTGTGGAGGAAGAGCTGATGAAGGTGCTGCCTGCTGCTGCCTGGCAGCCTTGTGGAAAATCTGGATGTATATTTAGAAAAGGTGCATGTATAGCTGTCCTTTTCTACACTTCAACAAGAAGCTATGCTGCCCTGTAACCACCATACGTTCCCCTGCTTCTTGGAGAAGAGTGTATCTTTACTGTCTGGGATAAGTCTTTCTACAAGCTTGGAGATTTGGGATTGTATAGACTTTTAACAGCTGGAGTAAAAAGCAGAGAAAACAGCAAAGTGACCTCTCAACGCAAAAAATGAAACTTAAAAACTGTTGTGAGGATGAAGAGCACTGGAACTCTTCTATGATAGGGAATTGCACATTCTTTTTTCAGGCTTTTTCCTCAGCCTCAATGACTTAAAGGCAGCCATGCTGGCGTAAATCAGCTGTATGAACACCTAAATTCTCTTTGCATCTTGTTGCTATAGAAACTTCCCTGAAGCCTGGGTACCTCCACAACTGCTTTGCTGCTCTGGGAACATGGGATGCCTCTGAGCCAGGGCATCTGGTTGAGATCTGCTGTGGACTTGGCTGGTTCTGGGAAGGACTTCAGTCTGCTGCTGCTTTTGGGCTGCTGAGATATTAAAGAAAATGAAGATCTGCATCCACTTAGTGCCAGCTTTAGTCCCTCATGGCGAGAGATGGGCTTCTGCCGAGCACACTGTTAACTGTGGGTATTTAGGAGGCTCTTAAATACAGTATTATACTCCTAATTATGCAGAAATCCTTCAATCTGGCCTGTTTCATCTGGAATTATGCTCAACTGTGAAATCCTGCCAAATACCTCCTTCTTAGAGCTAGGGAGGCTGGTGCACTTGGATTGCCCTCTGCACAGGCAAATCCCAGCCAGGAGGCCAAGCTGTCTGGCCCCAGGAGGAATGAACAGATGCAGGACCTGCTGATGTGGATGTGTCCACCTCCCTTCTCCTTGCAACAGAGAGCAGCTGTAGCCGTGGGCATCCACCTTCCCAGGCCTTCATCCTATGATGTTCCAGTAAATGCTTATGTTGTTGGATGCCTCTTGAGTAAGGGGAGTATTTTTGTGTGTGTGGAGTTCCTTCATTAGAGTGCTTCCAGAGCAGGCTGAATAAAGGCTTTTACCAGAGAAGATGTGAGAGGAGAGAGTGACTTAGGGAGAGCACTGATGTGGCAGCCACAGGAATGACTTGTGAAGAACATTTGCACCCACCTCCTCCAGCTCCAGGAGTGGGTTATCCTAGGGAGAATTAAGGCTACACAACACTTTGTGTATTTAATAGGGTAAGTCAGATCACAAACGTCCTTTGCCGTGGTGCAACTGCTGCCTAAAAAACCACCCCTGTGGATTTGAGGCAAATGCTGTTTCTAAAGGAATCCAGTTCTTAATTACCTCAGAAAATCACAGCAAATGTCATTAATTGTGAGCTAGTTATGCCTGAACCACCACCTGCCCAGCACATTATACTCTCTAGGAGCGTGTAGCTACTGCAGGGAAGCACCTGAAATCTTGCAAGGAAGATGCCCCCTTTGCAATAAATGCCCCTCAGGCATTGCTTGTTGGTTCAGAGCACATATAAGCTTTATTTACCCTGTCTGATCATTTTGATCAAGACTTATTTTCTTGTTTCTCCTCCCCACCCAGCATACACGCATCAATTCTCAGCCATATAGTGAGCAACCCCATAATTTTCACGTAAATCTCCATGTCTTGTTAAGCCTTGCACTGCTTCTTAGCAACGAATTAATAGTTGAGTGAAAGAGTTTTATAGTACAATATATTTTAGAGAAAAAAATATTATAAAATTATCATTCTGTAAGTGATTGGAAAGATTATTTCTGTTACAAAAAACTTTTTATAGGGAGCTCTTTTAAACCTGTAATGCTGGTTCCTGTTCTGCTGCAGGTCTGGTTATTACTGTGTGTCAGGGGTGTCAGGAGATCTGAAGGTAGGAGACAGCAAAACTAGGTTTTTGTAGCTCTTCTTACAGCTTTTGGAAAATATTTTTCTTTCTGTGCTGCTTTTTCAAAGAAAAAGAAAAAAAGAGAGCAGTCAAACCATCTTTTTTGCCAAGTGTACAGCTTCAAAACTTGGTTTTCTTGGCATTAATTCATCCAGTGTTGATTCTGGCCTGGGTTCTCTGTGTTTGTCTCCGTGGAGTAATAAGATTTGCAACCCTGAGCCTTTCAGCATTGTTCCCAGTGGCCCTTGCACAGAAATATGCTCTTGGAGTAGGAGGTGTAGCTCTAGAGAGTGAACTTCTGCTGCAGTTCCTGTGCCTTTGAGTAGCAGAAACAACATCCAGGGAAGCACAGGGAAATAAGAGATTGAGAGAACAGCTCTGCTTTAAACTTTAGGGCAAAAATGAATAAATCTCTAACTTTTAATCCCTTATTGTGTCTGTAACTACTGTGTTTCAGCACACAAATGGCTGCTGAGGTAGCAGAGAATATTGCACTTCTTATGTGTAATCAAAAGGTACAAATGAGAAGGAGTCTGTCTCATAAACTGGGTCACTGGGTTAATAGAATTTTGAAAATATCCCTGCCTAACCCGTGCTGTTAAGATCTCAGCATCCATCCATCTAGATTTTAATACTGTCACATGCCTGTGATATGGGTGTCTGTCATCTGCTTGCTTGGAAGGTTTTCTGTCTTAGTCAAGGAAATACTCTGCATGATAGAGATCACAGCTGAATGCAGCGTGATGCTTTGACTGGCAACAATTTGTCTTCATTTCAGCACTAAATGTTCCATTTCTCTAGCTAGTGAAAGGCTTGATCTAGGATAGCAGCCTAGTGACTACAGGCAAATATTCAGCTAAACTTTACACAAATTCATTTTTTGAAAACTAGCTGAGCCTTTGCTGTTTCTGTGTCTGTTGCCAGCTCCCTGGACTCTTGTGTCTCCTGCTGCCATGGGTTTGACTGAGACAATTTTATGGGTGGTGTTTGCACTGCTCGCTTACTGGGTTTAAGGATGTTCCCTTTGATAGAAATTCAGCAGGAAGTTTTAGGTTTTGGGAAAGAAGGAAAAGGGGAAGCAGTTAATGACCTATTTGCTCTTCTGTTAAAAGAAATGAACCTTTTGTCTAGTTTACAGATTGCTAAAGTTAAGAACTTAATTGAAAGGACTTGAGATGAACTGTTCTCTAGGAAAAGATGTCTTTTCCCTTGGCCATCCTAGAGGAAGCCTGGGAGATGCTATCCTCCTTGTTAAACAGTGATGAAGCCCTTTCCTAGTACCTTCCTTGAAAGGTTGCTGCTCTTGTTCTCAATAGCACTGCTGAGCTTTTATGATATAAAATATAAGCTTTATTGTCCTTCTGATTCAAATGTCAAGTGCTTCAGCCTTCTCCCCATCCCATTTGGCCCCAGGTGCTCTATTGCATTTTGGAGCTGTGCTCTGGGTAGAGTGGGTTGACACACTGTTGATCCTAATGCTGTGGCCTCCCCTGATCTGATAAAGGAATATGAAAAAATGCTTTGTTAATGGGTGTGTTACCCTTCTTTAACTGGCAGTCAGGATCTTGCAGGGAGGCTCCAGATGTCTGGTTTTCTGAGCAGAGTGGGTACAGATTTCATGTGAAGGAGGACTCAGCCCTCCTTGCCCTGTAGCAGCAAGGGCAGAATGGCCATGACCTGATTTTATTAATTTTCAGATGTCTTTGAATGCATTTTTTCTCCCCTTCCCATCTTTCTGAGAAGTAGGGGTCACTGGCATTGCTGTTTCTCTCCTTAACAGCATCTCTCCTAGAGAGATCACACAATCCAGCCAACCCCTTTATCTCGTGTAATGCAAATCCCATCTACCCCAGGTAGTTAAGATTACCAAGTAACTTTGCTTGCAGCTTGGGAGAGCAATAGGTTGTGGTTGCCATTGCAGTTAGCAAAAGCAATTTCTCTCTGCTTAAATGGAAGGCAGCTGTTCTCCCCACCAGCTCCTTTGAATCTTCTCCCAGCCTAGAGCTTAGCAGCCAGGCCCCAGCCACCCTGAAGTCTGTGGGATCATGCTCTGACTTCTGCAGAATAATGACTTTTCTGCCCACGTCCAAATGCCACCAGCTACCAGTTAGGAAGGGAGAATGGTAAACTCATCTATTAGCTGCTCTCTCTCCTGCAAGATTTACTTTCATCAGGGATTTTTATAGGCTAATGCTGTGTCTTTCGTGATGGGGATGTGTGGTGAAGGAAATTTATTGTTCCCTTCCTAATAGAGAGCTGTAATTTCATTTTGGAACAACCACTTTATGTGCGAGAAAGCGATTCCATTATGTCACTGCACAGCATTGGGAGCATCTGTGGCAGTGGGGGCATTTGGATTAAGGAGAGTAAAGGCTGCACATCTGCTGCCCTCCACCCCTATTCACAGAACACAGTGTTAATCCTAAAGAAAGGAGAGCAATTAGCTTGTAAACCCTTCCTGAACCCACTGGAAGATTAGCCATTTTCAATTAAAGCTTTTCAGCTGGAAAGATAATGGGCTAAAATTTCCAGCTTAAAAAAAAATACTATTATTGACCATGTGGTTTTATTTCTGTCAATTTACATCCTTTATAATTAGCTACCCTGGGATAATTAGGAGACTGCCTTGCACCATACCCTGTTCCCCACTCTTTCCCCTTATTATGCAAATGGCAAAATGACTCGTGGTCTGTCTTCTGGCCTGATGCAGCTAGCATAAATCCACTTGTTGTTTGGCCCCACGCTGGTGATGACCTGTAAGCAGTACTGTTATAGGTTCCTGTAACTCCCAAGGAAAAGGAGAAACATTTCATACTGCCCTGAGAGTGCTGGAACTGTTCCTGAGGAGTCTGGAGGGGGGGGGAGGGAGGCTAATCCTGTCTTGCAAGCCCGCAGTAACAAGTGATTTGCAGTCCCTCAGGGAGCTCCACGTACTAAAGCTAAAAGACTTCTTTATATATCACTGGTTCCAGCACTTGGGGGTTACCTGGAGCTGCGTGGAGCTCTGCTTTGTCCCAGCTCGGGAAATAAAACTTCACAAGCCAGAGCTGGAGCCAAACCAGCAGATGGAAACACCTCGCCCCAAAACACATGGCCGATGGGCTCTGTTTGAAGGTATCTGCTTGTTGGAGCGTTTCTGAAAGCCGCATTGCTCCTCGGGATGTCTCCTCGGGTTCCCTGCTGCAGCAAAGGAGGCTGACCTGGTTTCACCCATGTCAGGAAGCTGCACGCTGACTGCTGCATCCTTGCAGTGTCTTCTGGGTCATCTCTGTTTGCAGAGTGTGATCTGCTCCCCAGTGACTCCTGCGTGTGCAGCGCGGGCATTGCCCAGCATGGGCTCTGTCACAGACCCAGGGTGGGAAAGAGGCTCAGGCTGGAGCCAACAGCAACTCGTGGTCTCATCTGGCACTGCTGGCTGTGGCTTCTCTGCTCATCCAGGTGTCCCTGTCTGCCCCACATGTGCAGCCTTGCAACCTGTGCTACTGCAAGGTGATATGTTTCAGGGGGCTTGTGGCTTTGGTCACCACGTGTGTCTCTGAAACGCAGCCATGCCTGTGCATGTTGGTGGTGGCTGTGTTACATCTAAGGAAGAAAAAAAACCAACAACTGACCTTCCAGGGAACTGTTCAAGTACCCAGTGTGGAAATTAGCCCTCAGATCACAGCCAAGGACTTCTGAATGAGGTAAGCTCTATGAGCTATCTGAATGTAAAACCACCAGCTCTGACTCCTGGGTACAACGTGGGCTGTGCTTTTTCTGAGTCACCAAAATTATTGGTATTGCTCCTAGTTCCTGGCTGTGTCCCATGTAGACCTTGGCCAGGTCCCACCTACCTTTGCTCTTCTCCAAGGGTCGTACAGCTTAGATATTGCGTGGCAGTGTGTAAGAGTGGCTATAAAAGCCACTGAAGCTTTTGTTGTGTAAGGAATATGGCTTGGTGCTCTTGGGAGCACCTTGCCTTATCATACTAGTGATACTAACATTGGTCTTTTTGCAGTCAGCACTTTTCCTGCAATTTCTTTGTTGAAATGCATATGACAGTGTGCCTTGGAAAATACTTTATATCTGAACTAGTTAATACAGCACCTTGGAGAGAAGGTATCTGATGCAACAGAGTACAAATGAAGCCTCATTAAGCAGGAATTCAGTGATTCTGCTGAATGCCCCAGCAATTAAATTTCATCTTGATTCATATGCAGGTCAGGAGAGTCTGGAAGGAGAATAGAGGAAGCAAAGCACTGTAGCTCTGTACTATGCAAATTAGTGTTAACGTGGCATTTCATTTATTGTTAATGCATTGTTACACTGCTACTCATTGAAAAGAAACTGTGTGACAACTGCTAAGACTGATGACCCACTTGCTTATTTTTCCATCTGCGTTGGCAGTGCCGCCTCTGAGAAGTCCAGTGCCAGATAAATCTTTTAAGGGGAAGATGCAGAGCTTTTTCTTCCCACAGAGAGGAGTAGAGCTGGATGCTGACTAAACGTTAAGACTTGTCCTTCATGCTGCAGTAAGCTTTAGCATTGTTCCCTCTCTCTCTCTTTCACCTTTGGGGTGACATGTGGCATGGCCCACAACCCTTCTACTGGAAAGAGCCTCTGTTTGGGCTCAAGTCCCGAGTCCTTTTGGAGCAAGAGGAACAAGTCTTCTGTCCCAGCTACTGCCAAGGCCTGAGCTCTTGTGGCATGCAACATAGTGAGGGGTTCAGGGATGCTGATATGCTTCACAACCCCATCAGAATCTTCATACCTCTGCTCCCATGGGGCAGCTTCCCGATATCGCTTGTGCTGATTGAGCTGAGGGGCTGGGGCTGCTGTCCTCTTTTTGGAGGGCTGAAGTACCAGTTCCACACTTTCTCTCTATGTCCAAAGGTCCACAGCTATCTTGCTGTGTATTTCCTGTCTTTGTTTTTGATTAATGTGGTCTGTGTGATGGAATGTTTTCATCTAAGCTGCCTACCCATAGTGGGGAAGGAGGGTATCCTTTCCTACCCCTAGTGGCCACCTGCTTAGACAGATCCAACACTCTTTTCATTCTTGGTGATGTTATTAAAAGATAAACAGCTTTTCTGCTGAAGAGGAGAGATCATGAACAGGCCCTGCCAGGGCAGCACTGATATTGATATTGAGGTGCCAACTGCAGCTGCCATGTACTCACTGTAAGTTGGAGTGCTTTAAAGACCGTAAAACTGGGAACCAGTCCTGTCACTGAAGTATTTGAACATCTATTTTCCATCCAGTTTTTTAGCTGTAAACAACTTGCTATTATTCCAGTGCATTGATCACTAAAACCTGAGAAGGTGGGAGCTATTAGGCATTTTAGTTTCCCCCAGTTCCATGGCACCACTCCTGGTCTCTGTTTCTGTATGGTTCCTCCATTCACACGTCATTCTTTGCTGAGCTGGTTCAGTGCATGCTCAAGAGGATTTTAGTTGAGTCCCAAGGCTGTTTTATATCTGTTAGCTATGTTGCTGTGAAAGTCTGGGGGAGAGGAAAGAAATAAAGCCAATTAGGAGCATTCCCAAACACAGGGGGTGTATTTTGCCCAGAAGAAGTGCTTGTTCTGTACAATATAGCCACAGAGGTAGAGATAAATGGGAGAAATATGCTCTGTCTAGCTGAAAGTGGTGGACCTGCTTTCAGATGCTGTGCATACAGCTTCCAGAGCTATGCTCCGTTTGGAGCAAGTCCTAAACTCCCACGTTGCCCTGGCATAGCTGGTGGTTAGATCATTAACCTCCCGCTACATTGCTTATTGCTGTCTCTTGTCAAGCTCATCTCCATTTGGCTTAAAAAAACATCAGGAGGCTGAGCTTCACTTTTGTTAGGATGACCTCTGCTAACAAGGTCCCTGAACGAGCTCTTTTGTATCATTAGAGCTGGCTGGGGAATAAAGGATCTTGTACTTTGCTGCAGCCTATTTGTCTTCCACTGTTTCTCTTTTCAGCACTGGAGTCCCCAGCCCTGTAGCATTCTACTCTGGTTACCCAGATCTAGAAATCCAGAGCTTGGGGTAAATTGTGGGATATCTCCTAGTGTTCAGTGACTAAGAAAGAGGTGGCATAGCATATATACAGCATTAAGGGAGAAAGATGTTCTTTGTGCTGCCCTGAGGACCATCTCTTTATTGCTTCAGCTGGGGCAGTGGGGCTGGGGCTGCTCCTTGTGTAACCTGAAGTACGACTGAAGGATCCCTAAATGCAGTTGCTCCCCAGGATGCAGAGTACTTAGAGTACTTTCTTCCTCCCATGCAGATAGAGCTTTACAAGTCCTTTCACCAGCATTTTGGACCCATTTTCACAACTTCAGATCACTGAGTGATATGTCAGCTGAAAGGGTGCAGTAAAGAGGAGATTCCTGAAGAAGGCAGGTAAGCCATTGAGGTTAAACCCAGAAATGCTGGAAAATGCTTTGAAGTGACATGAGACTGCCTTGGTGGGGATGTGGCTTGCAGGCATGATTCTGGTGGTGGTGCCTGTTATTTATGGTTCTTGACTCCTGTTTAAAATGTCTGTTGTACCCAGTGGTATGATGTCCTCTGGCAAATGGTTGCAGAAAGCACACGTCTGACTTTCTGGTTCATGGAGAAAAGCCCCAATAACAAGACAGACCATGGTGGGAGGGAGGCCAGAAGAAGAGTGAGAGGTGTACATTAAGTTACCATTGGGACCCTGATGATGAATGTTTTTGTGGATCTGAAAGAATGTTGTACCTAAAATTGTTAAAAGAAACTCCAGTGACTACTGAAAATGGCAGCGTGCTCTTCTCATTTGGGTTTTGGATTAGAATTTTTTAATTTTCAAATCTGTGTAGCTATTTCTCATCTGTGATAGTCCCTCTCACGTAGTCCCGTTCCTTAAATTTGCTGCAGTTAGTACTGATGCTGGTACACCCTGTCTCATTTGTTAGCCCAATGACTTGATCCTCGAGTTTTACTCACAGGCATGATCTCTCACATTTATTCCTCATCCTACACAGAACCCTTTTTGCTAGGTAGACATAAAAAGTAAAGCATTAGTGAACATGTATTTGCAAGGTGGACATACAGACCCTTAAAGTCCAGAGGACTGCTGTGTTCTGTTATGGGGCTGATACCAGCCAGAGAAGTTTTTCAAGATAATTAAATGTAGTTCATTCCTCATGTTGTTAGAGAATCATAGAATGTCTTGGGTTGGAAGGGACCTGTAAAGGTCATCTAGTCCAACCCCCCTACAATAAGCAGGGACATCTCCAACTAGCACAGATTGCTCAGAGCCCCATCAAGCCTGACCTTGAATGTATACAGGGATGGAGCCTCCACCACCTCTCTAGGCAACCTGTTCCAGTGATCCACCACTCTCATATCAAAGAACTTTTTCCTGATGTCCAACCTAAATCTACCCTTTTCTAGCTTAAAACCATTACCCCTTGTCCTATTGTTATATGCCCTAGTGAACAGGTGTTGGATGCTGACCTCTTTCCATATGAAGTTGAGACAAGATGTTTTCTCTCGTCCCTTTAGCTAAAAATCTTCCAGGTAAGTTGCTTCAATTTTAGTGGCTTGCAAAAGGAAAAGGCTGGATCATTGCAGATTATAATTTCTTGCCAGGGTTCTGATTGAGAAGACTAGATTATTTGGAGAGACTGGGCCAGTGCTGTCCCAGATTCAGACTCACCCACTTGCCTGCAAATTTAGCAGGTGAAAATTCAAATGCCTGGACTTGTACCTACATGGAATAGAGAAGGAAATGTTCCTGCTGTTAGGAGGGAGGGAGATCTCTTGAGGTTGACCAGGGGATACGGGTATTGGGAACAGGCCAAAAGTTTGAATATTTAAAAACTGGATCTTCCAGTTACTACAGTTTTGAGCTTTTCCTCTTTCCTGAACTAAAAGCCTTTTGTGTGCATTTCAGCCCAGTTTGGGATGCTGGTGTTCAGGCAAAATGCAGAATGAGGGAACACCAGAATGCCAGTGTCACATGGAGATGAGGTCACTGCAGCGAGGCCTTCTTCCCATTAATCACAGCTCCAGGAGGCATCCTGCATTCCCCGCTGCTCCCCTGCAGTGCTGTCAGGTGTCTCTTCATGAAATGGTTAAGCAGAAAAACATAGAACAACCATTTTATTGTGCTCTGGTGGTGGAGGGGGGAATGGATGGGGGTGTTGGAAGTACCTTTAGCAGTGCTCTCCATCTCGGTGCTCTGCGTGTGTGCATGCAGCAAGGGCTATAATAGCCTTCTGGATGGGTCAATTTATCTTTCAGTGTTCATTATCTGTAAAAAATTAATGTTTAGAATTGGCTGGTGAAATTTGCACTTAAAGGAAAGAATAGTCAAGGACTTCTTCTGGCTCCATTATTAAACCGTTTAAATACCCTTTAATGATTTTTTTTTTTTAAAGTCCATTCTCTCTTTCCCATAAAAAATATATTGGTAAAATAGTGTGTTGCATTTTGGGTCTGTGTGTGAAAAACAGGGTGTCTGCTTAGATTAAAGAGGAGCTCTGCTGCAGGCCTCAGGCTGGTGTGCAGTTGTCTGGGGTTTCTAAATAAGCACAACTATGTAAAATTGGAGCAGATGAAATGGAGCAAATGTGCAGCAGGTGGATAGCTGGGTAATCAGCCATGAAGTGTCCTTCACCAAGAGAGTGATGGGTCTTCCTCTTGTCCCTCCTTCTCCTCCCTGTCTGCTGCAACCAAAAATCAAACAAGGGGGGTTGTAGGCCTCTTGATATGGGTTGGAGTTTCCAGTAAAAACTGGCTTTCCCAGTAAGACATCTGGAAACCACTGGGTCTGCAGTGCCAGAAACAAGCCTTGACAGGGTGGATGAGCAGGAAGAGGGGGCCCAGCCTCAGGCAGACCCCTGATGTGCAGGTGTGCATTTTTAAATGGACGAAGTAGGATGGGGAGAAGGAGTTGGCAATGTAAAATTTTAATTTAAGATCTGAATTTAAAAGAATTAGAACGCATCTGCGTCAGTCTCTTCTGAACCTTCCTTAACCCAAAGCAATTTCTGTTGCTATTAATATGATTTTATATGCGGTTGGAACTTTGGTGTTTCTCTGTGCACTGTAAGTGCGTGTGGTTGGGTGTTTTTCCTCATCATTTTCCTGTGCCTGACTGTTCATTACGTTCATTCAGCTGTCTTCAGAGAGTCTCCTGAGACTTCCTAATGCAGAGTGATGTAAAATCCTCTTCATGTTCTCCTAGACTCAGAGCATGTTCGATGCTAAACGGTCCATTTCAGGATCTTGCTGGAGTGTTCCACAGTCCTGTGACTTCTGATGAGGATGTTTTTGCATGTGGTTAAATAAGTAATGTTTTAAATTGTAGGAACAAATATCTGTCAAGCAGTGGACTAAATCATTGATATTCTGAATAGCCCATGATCTTCCCTCTGCTGTCCTCCCTGTCTTGTTTGCATAAAAGTGTATTCTGTAAATGTCATCCCAACCAATTTAGGCAATGTAAGGTTTGCAGCTTCACTCCCATTGAGGTTCTGGGAGGATTTGTAAGTTAGCTCTGGGGTTGAGTGCTTGGAATTCACAGCTATCCAAAAATGCTCTGGCAGTATCAACTACATCCAGCCCACTACATACATTGAGTTCAAGAGCAAGACAGTATGTGTCAGGTACAAGAAATTATAAACCAAGCACTAGTACATGTGTGTGCATGTAAGGGTAGCTACTCCTTACTTTGCTCAAAGGTCGGCCTGTTCCTGAGAAGAGTAAATGCCCTTTTCTCTAGACTGGCAGCCTATTGACTGGTAGCACCTCTGTACTTGTGTGGATGAGAGCCAAAAGCCCGTGGAGATGGCTGTGTCCAGTAGGGACCAGCCAGAAGCTGTTCTAGCCATGGACTGTCCTCAGCCCATGATGTCTTTCAGCTCAGCATTTTATACTGAAGGGGGGAGCTAGAAAGCATTCCCTACACACTTGTTACTCCTAGGATGGTAATAGGAGATCAGTATATGCCAAGAAAGTAGAACTGAGATTGTTTTTTTTTTCTTTTGTCTTGAGGAAAGACTTTTTTAACATCCTCCCTGCCTCCCCCCAAATTAACTTCTTTCTCCAGTGTGTGCAGTGTGGGGGTAAAAACCAGGCAATCTTAGGTGAGGGCTGGATGTAGTTGATGCTGCCAGAACATTTTTGGATAGCTGCAAATTCCAAGCACACAAGCATAAAGTTAATGTCAAGAAGCACAGGAGGATGTACAGACTGTTCATGAAAAATCAAAGTCTACGCACTGTTCTTTGACTTTGTCAAGCCATAGTTTACGTTGATGCCTCATGCTCTTTTATGATATAATTAATTTATCATTTGATGTCATAACTTATCTTATTGGGCTGCCTAATTCTGTTGGTGTGTGCAGTGTACCCTTTTCCTTCCCCACTAGGAACTCAAGCTGTCCACTTTAACTTGTTTTAACAGTGCCACCTGAAACATGAAGAATATGTTGTGTTTATGGGTTTTGGCCAGAAACCATACAGTAAACATCTTTATCCTCTCCAGGCTCCTGGTGTGCTGGGTTCTTGCCAGCCAGCTCAGTGAATCCCACAAGCAATTCTGAGTTTGAAATGCCAAAATGCCTCTTCTCTTTTCCACCAGTGATGGAGGAACTGGGCAGCTCCAGCCAGTTCTCACCTGCAAGGAAAAAAAAAAAAGCTTTGACTATGTAGATGGCCTGCCCTCTCATACCCTGCCTCAATGCAGCAGGTGTTCTGGGAAGAATTGGATGGTAAACATAAATGACTACTTTTAGCTTTTCGTTCTCCTATTGGACATGTCCATTTTATGCAATCCAAAGCAATGGGCTGTTCTCAAATTAGAAGCTTCTTGTATTTATGGTGCAACTGGAGATGTTTTTTTCCTTTAAGATGCGATTTCTCTGCAGCAAAAGCATTAATAGCTGTGTGAAAAGATTGCTAATTACGAATTTTGGCTCAATTACTAATTAGGTCTATTGTCAGACTGAACAACTTCTTAAAAACAAATTATGGAGCAAAATATCTCTTTTGTAATTAGGTTTTCTTTTTTTCCCTCAGTAATTTTATTGCTTTTGTATAAGTTAGTGGTGTGTGAAACAGCTGAGTTCAAACCAAAATAGAGATGCTGCTACGTTTCTATCCAAGAAAGAACTCTGATGCTAGGCTGAAACCCAGTTCCCTTCTCCACATGGGCTACACAGAGGTAGGGTCCCCAGGTCTGCAAAATTTCCTGCTGGCACATTCGGATGTGTTCAGGCCCTGTTGATTTATCCTGATTCATTTCCCATGGAGACAAGACTTAACCTTGCTACCTCTCCATGGCCATCCTTCTATATTTGTGACCTCTTGAACACTTCCAGCCAAATCCAGTAGACGTCTCAAACAAACCTGGACCCTACTACAAAAAATGTAAATTGCTTTTGTGCCTGTGGGCCTCGGACCATGCTCGTTGTGCTCTGTTTTCACCATTTTTGGAGATAATATTGCCATTATAGATGATACCAGTTCCTAAGGGAATACAGTGACTATTAAGAAAACCGCCTTTTGGACACAAGCCGTGGGCTGGTTGGTACAAACAGGGTTTGTTCCTCACAGCTTGACTGAAATGGGGACCTGCAGGGTGCTGCAGGTGGGGTGTAAGCCCTGTTCACACCCTTGTTGCCTCCATCCTGCATACCCCAGGGCTGGGACGATAGCATCACCCTCATGCTCTGTATATCCAACACAACTCAGCCAACTTTCTTAGTCTTTTTAATAGCAAAGGAAGAAGAGGCTGGTTTATTATGACAATTTCTTTCTACTCCAGTACCCTATCTCCACCCAAAGTGGAGGACCAGCTGTTTTGGGTTAAGCCATGAAGCACCCTGTCCCCAAAGGGCAGGACTCTCCATGACCCAGCTGGTGACCAGCATTGCCCCGAAGCTTGCCCTCACTGCAGTCCATTGCTTGCTCAAATCCTAGCACAGGGCTTGGATGCTTTTTGCCAGTGACAGTTCTTCTGCCCTTCCTAAGAAAGGGTTAAACTGAGTTTTCAGAAAACGCTGTAGGCAGGACATAAGACTGCAGCTTCATACTCCCTTACGCTGTGTGTGTGCGCGTTAGAAAGGCAGCGTAACGCTTTGACAGCAGCTTGACATTGCCTTGAAAGGTGCTGGAGGCTCTGCAAGCACTTGCCAAGAGGGGGTGGGGGAGAGGAAAGTGTGTCAGGCAATACTGCAGTCGCAGCCTCTTCTTGCGCTCAGCCCCACTGCTGCTGCTGCAACTTGGAGGCTCCAACTTCTGCAGCTGGCGGGGGGCGCCACGGCTTTTCTCCTGAAAGCATTGCCTTTCATTTATGCCTTTTTTTTTTTTTACTTCGCTGCCTGAAGTCCCTATGAAAGCCAAGGAAGGGTTCAGGCAGGAAAGGGCCAGCACATCTCGGTGGGATGATGTCTGCTCCTGGCTGCTGGCGCGCGACGTGGAATGCCGCTGGGAATGAAGTGCACGCTCGACATTTGCTGCATCTGCTGGAGAGTCAGGGTTCAGTGGCTGCCTCCCCTTCAACCAGCTGTTCCATTTAATCACTGCACTTCTAACTTTTGCTTTGCAATGCCTGATGGCCAGTCAAGCCGGGAGAACTAGCACGGGATTTTTAGGACCAACTAAAAAAAACCTATACCATTCATTTTCCTATTTCTACACGGGACTGGTGAGGCACACTTTAAACAGCCATGTAAAGACATTTCTTTCTAAAGGATTGCCACGTTGAGTCCTTGCAAACTGGAGTGCCCAGGACGATTTCTTTTATTTTCCTGCCGTGAAGTGAGGAGCCGCGTGTGTTGCAGCCACTCGGCTGTGGGAGGCAGCCTGAAAGTGAGCAGGAGCTTGCTGAAAGTGATTCCAGTTCAGGCAGGGGGAGAGAAAGGAGCGGCTGGTACAGTTAGTTGAATGATTTGATAGATAACAGCAGACATGCTCTGTGGACTGAAAAAGGATTTGCAGTCAGACTTTGGTGAGTGAGCCTGTCTGTATTTACCCCCGTCTTCTTCCAGTCGTTTACTTTTGTTTACTCTGATTTTCTTTAACCACATTAATATTAATGATTTCATATGCTACTTTGAACAGGGTTTTACAAATCCAAACCCTTGCATACAGACTGTGACTTAATTGCTTTGATTTGCAAAACATATCTCTGCTTCTCCAGAAAGAATTTCTACCTCTGATCGTGGGAGGGTACTCTTCAGGCTGCCTCTGTCCTTCCTCTTCACCAGCTGGAAGACTAGCAGACACGGGCTGTTCTGATGTTCTTAAGGCACCTCAGATATTGTGGTGCCTTTACAGCTGGGTTTGGTTGTGGTTTTTTTTTTTAGTATCTAAATGTATGTCTTATTTTTCAAGATCATTGTGTGAGTGGACTGACTATTCAGCAGTGGTGGGCCAGGGGAGAGAAGAGGGAGCCAAGGGGCTCAGCTGAATGTGGTGGGATCACTGCCATCTGTAATCTCCTGCTGCTTTATCTAATAAATATTTTAGCTCCTTCTAGAAATCTGCCATTTCAATGAGATGCTAATCCCTGTTTTAGAAACCCGGCGTGAGCAATTCCCTCTTACCACAGAGTATAAAAGATCTATTTCATTTCTGCAGGAGTGGGTAGATGAGTGTAGACAGGCACCTTTACAAAGGGCACAGTCACCAAATCCTGGCCCCGGTCTTACCAGCAGGGGCAGGTTCTGCTATTTCAAACCGGGTGCAACGTTCAGGTACTTGGTTGCCTGCTGTAGCTCTGCTTGTTGCAGCTGAATATGCTGCATGGAGCTCACTCTACTGCTCTGATGCAAGCGTTTCCCTTCTGAAAGCAAAGGCATTGGAGTTGGAAGTGCAGATGTAACTTATGGTTTCTGCATCATTTTATGTTGCCTGAAGTGATGTAGTGGGACTGACTTTTTCCTCTCCTTGGCCCCAAGATGCCTTAAAGCACAAACCTAACTTTAGAAAATTGTTTCCCTCCCTAGATCTGAGAGGTGAAATGAAACAGGTATAAAGCAGCTTAGCCTGGCTGTTGCCTAATTCCATGGATGGTGACTAGATACAAGGTCCCCGTACTGTAGTAGCATGGCCAGGAGCAGTTTGGGGCTGGAGCTTATTTTGAAGCTGCCTCAGAGATGGCGGTGGGTCCTGGTAGGCAGAGGAAGGCTGAGAGTGTGATTTAACAGGGCAGGAATGCAGCTGTTCCATGAAAAGATCAAAAGACAACTTGGCAGAAGCTCGCATTGTTTTTGGGGCTGAGCCAGAAGCTGTGACTCTGGCTCAGAGGTGGCTGACACCAACCGTGCTGGAGGAGTCTGTGTCTGGTGGCATCAGAAGGGATCATTCGTCCAGTTCCTCAAAGATATCACCAGAGGCATCTGGTGCTTCATTCGTGCAAGTCCCGATGATTGCTGCGTTGGTGATGTTGTCTGGGTGGTGGGTGATCAAATGAGAAGTACTTCTGATCTCAGCCCCATATCTTTCTTGGAGAACCTTGGGTCAGTGTGGTGTGTAGCTCTGTCATGTGCAAGGGAATGGTGCAGTCATTGAACTGGTAAGGAAGCCTTCTTCACGCTGGTCTCAGTCCCTTGCAGCTTGTGCTAGTGATGCTCCCGAGGCCCAAGCCCATGCTTTCATAACCCACAAGGAACTGGTTTCCTCATCATCTCATAGATGAGGCCATCCTTTGCATCGGGAACAGAACAAAGACAGAGAGAGGGGTGGACAACCACCTCTTATTTCATGTCTGCCAGCCCTTTTTCCTTAGTTATTTTAGTGCATTGAGAAAAGCGGGGGGGTGGGGTGATGTGTGTGTGGCTGATGATAATGCACTGGGTTTGCTTTTGCTGAGGCTCAGTGAAGCTCTCTTTTGGTCACTCAGCTGGGTTCTGAATGTGTTTTTTCTCCTTTCAATCTGACTTTTCCACGAGACTCATCTCCTCATCTCGAAATCATCTGAGATGGAAGGTATAAAATAAATTGCTATCATATCACTCATTTTAGCATTTTAAGTGTGATGGGCAAAACCAGAAACCAGATGGATTGTTTCAAAAAGGTATCTAAATGTTTCAGAAGTGCTTCCTGAGTCCATCAGGTTCTTGATTATTTCTTTTCTCTCTTCCAGCCACTGTCAAAAGTTTTCTGATGGGGCATTTTAATAATAGAGAGCTTTTCCCTGTCCTTGAGAATGGAAGGGTCAGAAAATGCAATGATGGTGATGCTTTATGGAAGGTGGGGGAAGCATTTATCTTCTGGTTAGAGTAACTTTCTGTGTGGCTGTGCTGATACCAGTGTGACAGTGTGTTTCCACAAGAGACCTTGCAATCCTGCAACTGGAGGACTTCCCTGAAATGCTTTATGGCCTTTCTGAAGTCCAGGAAGACCTTACATATCTTGCTGTAGCAAGCATCACGTTCCATTGGTCCTTACTGTAGGAGTGGGCAGAATGACAGATCTCATTGAATCTTCTTCATGCTGCTCAATGTGACCAGCTGAGGATCCTGCTGCAAACCAGCCCAAGTTAAAGTGGTTAATTGACTGCAGCACAGGTGACTTCAGATGACCCTTTGTATTTCAGATTTAGGCATTTGTGACTTCATAATTTTTTTTTTATTTTTTAAAATATGGTTTGTATAGAAAGCAAAGGAAAAATAAAGATTGTCAATCTTTATTTGGATGTTCAGGCTTTTCTACTTAGGGTCATTGTTTAGTTTTAGGGTTGGGTTTGGTTCGGTTTTTTTTTGGTTGCCATTAGAAGCCTTGCTTTTAGTGTGAGAGAGATGAACTCTCTGCAGCCCAAGGAGAGCAGTGGGAACTTCCTGTGCTTTCTTCCTGACCAGAGACCTTAATCCTTTATAGGCAAGGTGGGAATGGTCAGGAAAAGAGACTTGTTAATAGATCTCTGTCCCTTCCTGCTGGTTGGTTTTCAGGGGACCAGCTCCCCTGTTCTGTGCTCCCTCTGTGATAGACCCAGATCTTCCCAACTTGCCAGACAGGCTGGGGGAGAAACAGAGAAAAAGATGTCTGAAAGGGATAGAAAACTAGTGTGAGGAGCTAAAATGAAACAGGAGGAAATCTTCATTGATAAATCTCCTAGGAAGAAAGATTTTATCTTTCTTATTGAAGAATTTATCACAATAGTGCTATTTAATATAACTCCTGCCTCATAGAGCTGCTTACGTCACTTGTCAGCTTTGCCTCAGTGGCAGCAAAGTGAAAGATTAAGAGAAAAGTAACTGGGTTGTGCAGGCCAAGACAGGCATCTCTGGGTCTGGAGCTGAATCACAGCAATATTAATTTCCTGGAGCCAAAACTGGGCAGAGAGAATTTGTCTGGGCTGTTCCTCTGCCATGAGCTAGTCCCGGCCATACCAATGGTATCGTCCATCCTCCTCACATTTGAATACATCCATGCTGGAAACACAGCAGCTCAAATCCATTCACCAGACTTAAAAATTAGGAAAGAGCTTTCTGCGGCTGCAATTTTGGTACCACTACTTCCTGTTCTAACACTGAAGACAGATTACTCCTTCCCTCTGTGCATCACTCTTCTGAATTTCCAAAGACAGCAATAACCCTTTCTTTCTCTGCACTCTCTTTAGCATGGACAGATCCTTCCTCCTCCCAGTCTCAGAAGTCATGGTCTTCTATATGTCTGACCAGACTGCACTGATTCAGTCTGAGTGAACTTCAGCTGGACCACATGTTTCTTGAGCTGTGCTACCCAACACCAGGGCACTGCACTCAGGCTGAAGCTTTTATTTGTGCTGAGTAAAACAAAAGGATGATTTTGCAGACCATGCAGACGATGCCCATGTTTATGTGTCCTGGGGTGTTAGCTTTTCTTGCATATGACACAGTACTGTGCCATTATATTTAGTTTGCAGTCCATGGCACCCAAAGAGATGACCTGCAACTATCACTTAGTTTTTCTCCATCCTTCATTCATTTCCTTATTCCTACCCAGGTAACTTGCATGCATCTCTACTGAACTGTATATTTGTTTTTTCAAATGTGTATGAATCATTCTGGGTTAAAAATTTACTTCTCAGCCTGCTTCCAGTCCCTTATAGCTGGTGACTGTCAGTGAACTTAATAAGAGCAATCTCTCTGCGAACATCCAGGTAATTTAATGAAAACCTGGAGTCTTATCAGACTGGGAATGAGCCCCCACAGAACTTCATTTAATGCATCCATCCCTTCTGATTGTGAACAACTGATGAATTTTCTCAGTGTGTGGTTTTCCAATCAGTTTTGCATACACTTCATAATCATCTGTATCCTGCTTCCCAAACATGCTCATAAAAATAGCATGTGAAAGTATCAGCAGCATTTCTAAAATTGAGATAAAACTACTTGCATTTTCTGTCTATCCAGTAATATTGCTCTGCTATAGGAAGAAACTGAGTGGGCATGACATATTTGTGGCAGATCAAGGTTTGTGATTCGTTCTTCTCATTTTCTTTTAGCAGCTCACACACAGATGTTCAGTTCCAGGAACTGGTTTATCATTCTCTTGCCCCTGCTCTCATATAATTTCCTTTAGTTTTGTTTTGTTTCCAAGTTGAACATTGCATTTTGCTCTTCTGCAGTCTTGTGATGTCTTATCTATCCTCTATAAGGTTTTGAGGATACCTGCTGATGGCTTTTGGACTTTGTTGATCAGGTCTTAAAAGTTTTGTTGACTATGCTAAGTATAGATGACCTGATACACACAGTGGAAATGAGTTCTTGCTCTTTGCTAGATATGACCCATTCCACTGAAAAAGGTTTTTATACAAGAAAAAAGACTACAGTAATTTCCTACAACTTTTCATGGCCTATGGAAATTAATTACCTTTTAATAAGTTATTTTGTTGTGTTTTTTTTTCTTCTGTATAGAGGTTACAGAGGTTTTTTTTCTTAAAGGTCTGGGCTCATACACATCTCACAAGTGCGTATTTGTTAGTAGAAGGATTTTTTTCAATGCAAATGCCAGGCAGATTGAACAAAAACATCAGTCCAAAGTGTCAGTTGAACAACTGCTATTTAGGTTTTTTTCTCCAGCACTAACTATTGGAGTCCAGTTTCTAGCCCAGACATTTACCTCCCTGCCAACCTGGTGAAGAAAATCTCATTACTGCTGCAGGAGACACACCCTGTCTTTGAGGAACCCATAGCAGGGGCCTGAACTTCATGTGGTGTGTTGAGACTTGCTTTTGGCTTTGTGTCCAAGTTCATTATTCTTTTAAAGTTTGTTCTGTTTTGTTAATCCATATAAGCCAAGGATAACCACAGTGCCAAAGTGGGTGTAAATGTTAGGGCATGTAGGATTTGATTTATTTTGAAAATGGGCTGTTAAAATGAGTATGTGTCCAATATTTATTGCTTGTGATATTATCTACTTAACTTGAGGATGGTAATCGTGCAGTTTTACCCAGAAGGTCAGAAAAAGGTGTTGGGCAACTTGGAGGGAAGGATGCTTTTGTGTTTTGGCATGTGTAGGTGTTGCAAACAAAATAAACAATTAAAGCTAACAAATAATAATAACCAGCAAGAGGTGTTGGTGCAGAACTGGAGGAGAGAAAGTAGAGCAAAAATAAATATTTAGCCACGTTCATCAATTGGCAATTGAAAGCTACCAGGCATAAGAACATTTAAGGCTCTTTTTGGCTGTCAGTTCAGCTAATGCCTAATTTTTAGCATGTGAGTAATCCCATCAGGGTAGGCATGGTCTTAAGCCTTGATAGGATAGGACCCCCAGGTCATTGTATGGCTGTCTATTTGAGGTGGCAGGATACTGTTTCAAGACAAGTGTGCTTACGTGGGAGTTAGGAAATGCTGGTTCTGTGACAGTCTGACTGCCAGTCTGCTTCTGATTTTTTTAAATAGTATTATTATTCCCTTCATAACAAAAAAAAAAAAAAATATTACTAACCAAGTTTGATGTTCTCAGCTGCTGAATTTATTAATCTGTGGATTTATGGAGCAGTCTGGTAACTGAAGACGTGCAAAATCACCCAGGATGAAGAATTTCTTTCCTTCCATTCCCAACAATTGCCATCCCATTTTTTTTTATTTTAATGAAAGTTTTGGGTTTTTTTCCTCCTTTGACCGTGTGTTTTTCTTCAAGGATCTAATAATTACACGCTCAGAGATGATGGCTTTTCAAAAGCATCTTTCCCAGCAATTTTCAACTGGAGATGTGGATAAAAATATCTCCCCAGTTTTTTATCAGAAATGTTTTCAGTAATGTGCAATTATGAGCTCTGCCTTCATTCAATTCATCCTGGAAGAATTTGCTTCACAGGGAAATTCATTTCCTAGCTGCTGTAGATGCCAGCATAGTTGGCAGCTGCAGGTTTTTGTGGGGAGGAGGGAAATAAAGGCCCAGAAATGAAAATTGAAGTAAATTGGTCCCAACACCTGGAAACTATAAAAGGATGGAATATATGTTTTGTTAAATCCTTGTTAAACTGCTTTACATGTCAGTCCTAAAAAGGCCTTGTAAATTATTTAGTATAACTGAAAGGTGATGGAACTTAATCATGCCTCACTACTGATCTGTTTCTTATTGTGCAGGTTCATGAAGTCATGTTAGTAAGGTGGAAGAAGTTGTGGGTTTCTGCCCAGCAGTACTCCAGCTTCCAATCTCAATGTATAATTAACACTCACGTGGTATATCCTAATGAAGCTGTAAGTTAGGAGCTGGCTCAGGTTTGGGGAGAACAATATTGTTATTAAGGCAAGAAGGGCTGTGGAGCAGTTACAAAGAGAACAAATATGCTTTTGTCCTGGGAAGCAGGAACTTGTGCTGGTGAGAGTAAGATCTGACTCCCTGCTTCCCTGGATTATGAATTAAAATGGGATTTGCTGCATCCTTCTGATTCATTGCATCCTCCTCTTTCCCAAAGGAGGGAGGTAGGTGCCTGATCTGGCATCTGATGCTGTTTTGGAGGTCATACGTCAAGTTATTTGCAGCTATTGAGCAAACTGAGTTGCTCAATATCCCAAATAACTCTTCCTGTCCAGCTTCTGCTCCCTCCTCTGAGCCCTCTTGGTGCCCACAGAGCATGCCAGTCCAGCACACCCATCTCCTGCCCTGTGGGAGCTCTCACCATAACGAGGGTGGGATGGCACAGCTCCAGTCAGCTGCTTTTCCCAGCCAAATATCCGAGCTAAGTAATGGATCTGCTCCTCTGTCTTTGAGCAACCATGTGCATGATTGTACAAATGATGAAGCTCTGAGTCAAACCTCCAACAGGTCCCCACTGTTGGACTGCTAGCCACTGTGCAGTTGTCCCAGCAATAAATCTGCTTATCCACGAGGTCTCAGTAGAGATCCCTTCCTTTCCTGCTGTCGCCATGATGGCTGATCCATATGGAGTCATTACTGCAGTGAATGGTTCAGCCTGAAATGTGGGGGATGTAGCCTGGTCCTGCCCTGGTGATTTATAGAGGATAATTTCTTAGTGGAATGCAGTGCCATTTGGGTAGAATTAAACTCTTGGCATAAGATGAATGCACATGTTTTGCTAAAGGTTGTTTTGTTTTTTTTTCCTCCCAATAATGTAATGCATTTTTCCCATATAACCTACTGTGTAAACGACCATGTTCTTCTCTGCCATGAAACACTGCTCTGCTGCTCATGCTGCAAGAATGCCTTGAACCTGCTGCCCAGAAGCCCCCGAGTGGAGGGGCATCTCTGGGCAGATTCTCTGTAGGCACATCCTCAGTTGACTCCTCTGCAGCAGGCAATGAAGTCTCTCTTGGGAACCAAGTGTGTGAGGTAGGAATGGACTAGACAGGGTCCTGGGATAGAACCACAGAGGTATGCCTGAAAACCAGGGAAATATTTTGGAAAATGCTTAAGTATATCTAGATCTGGATCAGACTGCCCAGATGACTTGTAAACCTTGTACCCGTGGAGTTAAAATCAGTGTGAAGTTAGAATTTTGAGGCACAGGGCTCGACACTCATTGCTTGCTATTTTGCTCCAAAACCAGGTCTCACCATATGGTCCGTTGCTCCCTTACCTGTTCTTGCTGTGTAGCACATGGATCTTTTCCCTGCTGCCCCCACTCCTTCCTGCTGTAGCCAGGCTGGGTGAGACCAGCACCACTGTCAGGGTGGTGGCAAATGTCACCTAGCTCCAGGCTGGCTGCAGGGGCAGCCCAGAGAGCTGCTGTGATTTGTGAGGCTTGGCAAGAGGCATGAGAGAACACAGAGAGGTTTGTTATTAATAATATTAACTTAAAAAAAAGAATCAAAGCAGCTCCCTTTCATTTTCGTGTCAATGTACTGCCTACCTTCCCACTCGAGTGAGCTCAGCAGAGGATCCCGTTGCTCAGAGGGGGCAAGTGATGACCCTGCAGGAACTGGGAAACAAGACGTTGTGGAGGCGAGCGAGCGGAACTCCACTGGCTCCTCTTCTGTCTACAAGCCCCTTTATCATTCAGCAGCCAACCCAAGCAGTGCCATGAGCTATAATTGGCAATTAGCTGCTAGCAGATTTATGTGATGCTGCGTTTTATAAGCAAACAATCATGTGTGTTTAATCATTAAATGGATCTGCTGTAGCTAATGCTCACAGTCTCTTCTCTCTCATCTCCCTGTGCACACACTCCCCTCTTGCACCAGTGCAGACCCGTAGACGTTCATACTTGTGCAAAACTCGTGGCAATGTGTTACTTGGCAGCTGCCTTTGGTTCTGGCAGGCAGTGGCAAGAGGTCAGTACTTGGCAGTATCTGCTCTCAGAGACATCCAGACTCCATCTAGAGGTTAGCACAGTGGGAATGGGAGCTGTGTGGCGTGGGGGTGTTCGCCCCCTAACCCTGAGGACCCTCAGTGTGCCTAGGGGCTGGGCAGGCACATGCACAGCACCTTGCTGAGTGCTCTCATCCAGGGATTGCAGCATGCCCCAGACTTCCTGAGGTCTGGAAAGTAGGCAGTTTTAATATTTGTGGTTAATTTTAGATATACCTGCATGCGCTGCTCTTCCACACATCTATTACACACTTGACAGAATGTGCTGGTTTTAATTTTTATTAGCACAAGTGCCTTGTTGAATCAAAATTAAGTGGGTATTTAGGAAGCATAATGTGAAGCATTACATTCCATGGTCTGTGTTCCTGAGTGGAGAAGGGCTCTCACATGAGTCTCCTCTCAAGACTGCAGTCTTCTCTTCCCAAGATTGCTGTCTTTACACCTGAATTTTTCTGTAAGCTGTAAAACTCCTGGCTGTGACTTCTCAGGTGCTTGTTGTATCTTTTCAGACATATGCCCTTATTCAGATAGAAGCATGCTGGGGCTTGGGTTGCAGTGTGTGTGGAGGAGGCAGGGCTGCAGGTGGAGCTGGGGGTGCTCACCCCAGCCCTGGGAGGGCTTCCTGCACCTCTGCCCTGTTGCATCCCCATTCAGCTGGACCCCCTTCCTTGTTCAAAGGGGGAGAAAGTGTCTGCCAAGGGCAATGCAAAAATGACTTTTTCCCAGTCCTGGGCATGAGTCTGCCATGAGCCAGGCCCTCTGGCTTTTTGGGATGCTCAGGAGAACCCAGGCTGTCACCAAATTGAGAGAGCTGTACTAACCACTGTCCCTGTTCTCCAGCCTGTGGCTCCTGCAGCTGGCATGCTGTTTGGGCTAGTCTTTTGGGTGTCATGTTTTTGGATTTTAAACATATTAATACAAAAATTCACAAAGGGAAAATTAGCCCACAGAACTGTGGGGCTTAAATTCTGAACAAAGTAGGATTTCCATGTGAAAATCCCAAGGCTGTCCCTGTTTGTTTACAGGTACTCACAAGAGTGAGCATCTCTTGTGAGCCTTTCAGAGGGTGGCAGAGCCCCGCTTGCAGCAATGTGTTCTGATGTTCACCAGGAGTTTCCATACCTTTTGGGAATTCTTGTGCTGGCTGTAGTTAAGACTGGGTTCTCCACCTGCTTTGCATCACCTGTGCAATGTGAAGCAAATGGAAACCAGCACAACAGTTTGTATAAAGGCAGCTACATAAAACAGCTGGAGTGCATTAATAACTCTGCTGGAACAAGGTCTTATCCATCTTTCATACTAAACAGATGTTTGCTTTCATCACGGTGGTGCTGTGCTGATCTTTGGACACCAGCCTGTTTGGGAGGATGGGATGTCGGCAGAGCCTGCAGCCAAGGCAAGGCTTGATGGGAAGCAAGAAGTGGGGCAAAAGCAGGAGCAGGGCTCATTGGAAACAAGATTTAATGGGCAATCCACGAAAATTTTTAGCAGCTGGTCTGATGGGTCAGACTGCACTCGTTCCTACATCAAATATATTTGAGCTTTGAAAGTTTCTTGAATCATCACGTCCTGCTAAACTGATATTCCCTGGCACTTTGATTTTTCTCCTTTTCCCTCCCTCCTTTAATTTTAAGCCAGCTTCTTGCTTAAACTTTCTTTAGTCTTTTAACTATGAGCTTATTCCATCTCTCACGCAGCTCCTGTGAATCCTCCTGACACAGTTGAGGATAAAAGCAGCCCAGCCACATACACAGGCCATTGCATAATAGGTGGTTTGTGTGTCAGTCTCTAAAATCTACATATGTTTAGATCAGTCATGAAGTGGGAACATCTGTATATATTCATATATAATGGCTTTTACCACATGAATGAATAATCCAACTCCCACGATTTGGAATTTAATTTTTTTGAAACATTGCTACTTAGCTAAATACTGAGGGGAGAATCACATTTATGGGAATTAAGTCTTAGTGAGGTTTAGTGGAGCTTCATGGATAAGCTGGAAACAAGCCTAAATGGGGTGCCAAAATCTTTCTTTTAAAATAGGTAATGCTGTCTGGAACTTCTTCCTTTTTTCTTGACTCCCACTGTTTTTTAAGCACTTTGCATCAGAATGCAGTGCAAATCCAGCATAAAGCACCTGATTTGCAACCTACTGAATTGAATGTCTTGTCATATCGTGCCACCTTCCAGCAGTACTAGCTGTCTTTGCAGTCTTCCTAAAAGGCATTCTCAAACCTTGGGGGATGCATCATGAGTTGGGGGCTTCAGCTGAAGGATTGCCTCATTGCAATGTCACTGGCAAACCTGGCTACTTTGGTGCACTGGCCCATGGGATGATGGAAAAGCTGGAGAAGGTATGGTTGCCCCACTTCAAAGAAGGCTGGGGACTTCCTATGTCTGCTCTCTCTGGGTCAGGCTGAGTTATTCCTTCTGCAGTCAGCAAAGCCTCTGAGCCTTGGGCCAGCCCTGCCCTCGCCATGCCTGGGGCTGAGCATGCACCCAGCTGTGGACTACAGTTAGCCAGGGTTGTCCTGGTTCACCAGGCTGCTCTGATTTTTCATAGTTCCTTTTGAAGCTGTAGCCTAGTTGAGGTGATAAGATCAGTGCAGTAGCAAATGAGGTCATGGACAGCTTCGATATCTCCTTCTTATAGTTTATTTGACTTTTTAATGCTAGAGCTGATGGCATTCTTTAGGTTTTATTTACATCTGTTTTATTGCTTCACCCCTTGACCCCTGGCTCATGCTTTTATTAAATGTTACTGCTTCAAGCTCATCTCTTCTGTTCCCTGATTTGCCTGTTGTGGTTTTGTTTGGTTTTTTTTTTTTTATTTTATAGGTTTTGTTTTCTTGTGGTTTGCAAGGACTTTCTTATTGCTGTTGGCACTGAGATTGATTCACACTGTGTCTAGACCTGTATCAATCTCAGCCACCTCTTGAGCTGGCACAGCAAATCTCCCAGATTTGATTCCTCATTTCATTTTCTGGACCTTTTCCCTGAGCAAGAGCAGGCTTATAATTGGGGCAGAGAGAGGGTGCTAGCCTGAACAAGTGGCAGAGTGACCTTCCTTGCAGCAGCCCTGCTGGGGTCCCCTTGTCCCTTATTAAATCTTGCTGGTGCAGGGGTTGCCCATGTCAAACTGATGTTGCTCCTGGAGATCAGCATGGAAGCAGGATGTGCTTCACTGGAAGAAGGGGTCTTCTCCAACTCCTCATCTATGGAGTCAAATTTTCTACCAGATTTCCTTAAGATTAGTTTAGCACTCTTAGTTGCTCTCCACATCGCATGCTGTAAGTTTAGCACAGGTGCTAACATTTTATGCATGCTCTTGGGAGCATTTAATTTACTTGTAACACGGGCTCTTAGAAGTGCTATAGGAGCAAAACAAAAAATATATTCTAACTGTAGTGAGTCCCTCTTCAAAAAGGTTTACCAGGCTGAACATTGGCACAGTGTCTTGTTGCCACCTCAGCTTCTCTCCTTTTTCAAAATTATTTCAAATCTCATGCACTATCTCTTTACTTCCCATCTGTATGTGTGTTGGGGAGCAGGCATTCCAGTTTGCTTCTGTTTGAAATTGCCCTTTTTTCAGTAGAAAAAGGTAGTGCAGAGAACCTAGCAGTCATTGTTTTTTGTCTCTGATGGAGAAATGCAGATATATTCTGCTTTATGTGAGAGTGGGAGCTCCAGCTTTGAGCTGACCAGTATTACAGAAAAGACTTACTGTGGATAAAAATGACCTTTTCATTGAACTGTGATTTTTCTTTTCAGCCAACTTCTGCCCAAATGGTATGTTCACCTATTTTATTTTTAGTTTTAGTTTTTTTTTAGACTGGGTTGTTTTCAGCCCAAATGAGCCGTTAACAATTCAGTCTCATCCCCTGCATAATACAGGTCAAAGATCTTAGCCCAATTACTGTGAATCATGACATGAATTCCCTGTCTAAGGGGTGCAGAATGATTTTTAGCAAGATGTCCATCAGTCATCACAAGACATCCAATAACACAATGCCCAGGAGGTTAATTCTTCTCATGGAGTGGAAAGACAGGACACATATATGTTCTCACATATAGGATGAATGTTCACAGCTTCCTTCCCAACATCTGGCTCTCTACCTCTCCACTGAAGAGTAATGTGCTCTCCTGCTATGCTCATGCACTAGATCAGATTCTCTTCTCTTCTTTTCAGTACAGCTCTACCTTGTGCTTCTGAAGCTCCCTCCCTCCCTAGGAAGTTAACCACCTCTTGATTTGACAGTTCTTTTATAAGATCTTGGAGCATGGAAGGCAACAGGTACCATTTTTAAAGCAAAGATCATAGGGACCAAAAGGGAGTTTGTAAAAGGCAAAAGAGGTCAAATAATTTACTATCACTCTGACTGCAGCAAGTTAATCTCCATTTCAGAAGGTGAAAGGCCTGATGTTTACCTGTTCTGTCATCCCCAAGCTGCTGACTTGTGCTGCATATTCACACCCAGGAAGTCCACAAGGATGCTTGGTTCTTGACACTGGCGATGGCACCTGAGTCTTGTCTCCCCATCTCCTCCCTGGATCTCTGAGTCCAAACTCAGTGTTGGGTAAGACAGAAAAAAAATGAAGACACAATATTTTGCAGTGTAGACACTGATAAGATGTCTTGGCTTTAACTATTGATATGTCAAAAATAAAAGCTTTTCCCTGCTTAAGTGTACCTTGTGACAAACCTTCCCAGCTGGGAGGCAGCTTAGTGCCAAGCCCTGTACAGTGGAAGCAGGCATGATGGTTTTTATTAAAACAAAGCTTGTTCTCACTCTTTGATTAACTACAGGGTTAAACAAGCAGTTAATAGTGGCCACTATGTTTAAGTGGCACCAGTGATTTGAGTGCTAAGGCCTAATATACTGTCAGTATTTAATTTCATTTGATTGAAAAGCCACAATAGAGCTGTCTTTTTTATTTGCTTTCACTCCACAGTCACTTAGCATGGCATTTGTTGCTTGAAAGAAAGTCCCTAGGGTTTGGATTCAGCAGGCTGCGTTTCTTATCCGTCTCCATATTCAAGAGAAAGTTTGGAAGCTTGTGTGGAGTTAATAGGCAGAATTGTATTCCCTTGCCAGCTAGAATTTACTGCTGCCTGCTGCATAGATTAATAAACCCAGTTGTATCTAGAGAGGCATTCTTCCCTGGGAATGGTGTTAGACTTTAATCGGTCATTTCTCACCACGTTCCAATTGCTCCCTTGGAAAACTTTCATGAAAGATCAGTCTGAAAATGTATCTTATTCCTCTTTAATTTTTACTCTTGAAAGGTAGATAACACAATCAGTATATCAGCAATATTTCATCTTCCTAGCTTATTGTTGGACTCTCCCCAGCACAGTATAATAAGAGAAATTGCCAGATTGACTGGAAAATGTAACTTTAATAACATCATTTCAGACAGTAGAACCATTGAGAAATAATAATCTCATTGAGTTGGTTTCTGCACTGTTCTTGTCCCTCATGCACAAAATTACTGCACATAATGCACGTGTGTCTGTGCGTGCAAATGTGACCTGCAAGGGGGGTGAGAAACTGCATAGTTTCTCCTGCCACTGGGTCTTTCATAAACACAAACTGATGAAGTTGTCTGAAAATGCCTGGGAGGGTGGGACAGATTGAGGGAAGGGAAGTTTTTTTCCCTTTTTCTCTTTATTTTTATTCTTTAACACTAGAAATCCAAATTTTGCTGGGGAGTGCTTAACAAAAACAAAGGGGAGAGGGGTCACTGGGTGAAAAGGGACCTTTGTGACATGGACATTTTTAAAAGGTGCTTTAGATGAGGTGGATGAAAGTTAAGGTGTTTGGGGTGTTTCTGGGGAAAACCTTTTGGTGCTGAAGACCCAGCCTATGCTATCCTTCAAGAAGCTCTTAAGAAGCATAACCTACCACACAAAAGCACTTCCTCACCAGAATGAGGAAAGAGTTGTCCTGGTATTTTTGAATTAAAGAAAGAAAATAGGTCACAGGTTACTTCAGAACAATAACATAAGCTTCACTTCGAGCAGGTGAGCAAAAGAACCCTTATTTTCAACAGTTTTGCATCTCGTAGCCCATGTTCTTCTCCCTGCCATGCAAAGGAAAATGAGTGGTGAAGCTGGTCTGGAGCTGGTTTGCACAGCAGCTCTTTGCTTTGCTGAGAGTAATAATTTGGGTCTTTCCTGTTCAAAGCACAATTTTAATGACAGTTACAGGACTATCATAGTCTTTCAGGATGATCTCTCTTCCCCTCAGGTTTATGGATGTTGGCCACTGAGTTCCAGAGATGCAAAAAGACAGTACATGGATGGATGTACAGACAGCATGTGAAGTTACTTTTCACAGAACACCAAGCAAAAAAAATGGAGCTGGGTTTAATAAAAAGTTCTAGTCACTTTTTCAGGTATTTTTTTCCTTCATCTCTCTGTACAGTGTGAGTGGAAATTAAGAACTGCTTCCAGGTCCTCTATCACACAATCCCTCAGATGGGCTGATTAGATAAATAAAGTTACTCTGCCCTGGCTTCCAAAGCAATAACAGGTGACAGACAGTGCATTGTAGCAATGTCTCTGGTATATAAAACACATGACTGTAGTGGCAGGTTGACTGCAGATTCTTAAATCATGCTGTTGTCATTTCTTCCCCTTTTATGTTTTTTTTTTAATGGAATGGCATTTATTGAAAGACAGCATGAGGAGTACCAGGTCTTGGCATCACAAGCTGGGTCCAGTGTTTGTTCTTATCAGATGGGATTTGGATCAGTCTTTGGGAGGTGTTTAATATCCTGTGAAAGTTGATAGGAGTTAATTTTTTCCAAAGCCTGGCTTTTCTGCAGAGCCAACTTAAATGAAATTAGATCTTCTACTTGTTCACCAAATGCTGAAACTTTCTTTGCTCCTCCATGAGAAGTGGGAGTCTTCTTCCATCAGTGCTATGTATCTGCTGAGGGCTTGCAGAAGACAAGAAGTATGCTCTGGTATTTCTTGGAATCCAACCTGCTTGATAACAGAGGCATGTTCTGTCTCATATCTTGTTCTCATAAAGGCTACTGCTATACAAATAACTACATCATTGCTGGCTGATAATGGTTGCTTAAAACAAATTGTTCCTTTAAAAGTAATTTTCGTTTCTTATTAAAAAGAAAAAAAAATAGAAGAACAAAGCATGGAATTTTCTGTTGAACAATAGGCTATTGTATCTTTTATAGACCATTCTCCACACCTGTGAATAAAGTAGCAGGTGGTTATGAAATTATACATGCCTTGAAGTGTTGGTAGGTAACTGAATGCAGGCTTTAGAAGAAAAGAAAGGGAGATGTGGAGGGTGTGGGGAGATGAATTTCATGCTGTGTGTATTGGGGAGAGGAAATTAAGAAGTACAACTTCCTCTTGGAATAACCTTGAAGTTTAGACAAGTTCTCCCTGGCTCAGATGGCAGGAGCAACGACTGCATAAATGGATGGAGGAGATGCTGCAAACACTTCTGACAGCACAAGAAGCTGCAGTCAGTGGAGCATGTTTCCAGCTTAGGGAAGGGAGTGCAGAATCATTGCAGTGGGGCTGGACCCCAGGTACTGGCAGCAGGTTGATAACACTCTTGGGATGTTGGGTTTTTTCCCCACCAGAAGTAGGTTGGGAAGCAGGAGTCCATCATCTTTGGGGAAAGGACTTTGTTCCAGCAAGCCTGGTTATTGTATGGCAGGGCTGTCCTCTCTGGCTGTGTTCTCAGAAAATTTGTGATAAGAGAAGTTGAAGAGAGAACATTTCCCCAAGTCCTCATTTGTGTTGTGTGTAACTCATGAATATGTACGTGGTGGTGGTGGGTTGTTGCCAGTGAAGGGAACAATATGAGGCTGCTCTTCACAACAGGCATTTGTACCACAAATTTGTTGGTACATGTATTTATGAAGTTAGGGAGCAGCTGCTCCCAAAATAACCCAGTCAGTTCCAGTCTGAGCTTGCTGGTAAGGGGGAATTTAAAAAAAATCTTCCTGGTGCAAAGGAGAAGTGTTTCAAAGCCCTGATTGGGTCTGGGTGGCTCCAGTGAGAGAGTTGTGTTGAGGGTGCCCTGTGCTGGGAGAGGTGGAAATGGGGTCTATGATGGGCTCTGGGTTTTTCACCCACATACTTCCAAACACCCCACTCAACCTCCTGGAGAGCAGAAGGCTAGGAAAAACTTGGTCTTTTGAAGATTAGGGGTTGATTTTGGATGCAGTGAGCAAAACAGTCAATGTCATGACAATGAAATTGTGCTACAGAATCACAAAGCAAAAGTGATGTTTTTTGTCTTGTTTTTAAGCACTTCACAGGAGCATGGGCTGTCTTGCCTAAGGATTTAGTGTAGTTGTTGCTGTGTGCTTGGGGCAGCTGATGTAGGGCAGGACTGTGAACTCTAGCTCACCTTTTGCAGTATTCTAGGAAAAGCAGCCTGGAGATTACTGGCAGATATTTTCATCAATGTCTTTGGGTTTTATTTATTTATTTTCTTTAGCTTTTCTGATACAGAGCTGGAGCAGTGCATTTCTGGAAATGGGGGTAAGAAGTGAACACCTGTATTGAGCTTCATGAGCTCACGTATAAATTGTCCAAGTGCCTAAGGATCTTTGGATTTTGTTGAGCAGAAGAAAATGCAAGTCCCCTGCTGAGGAAGGCTTGAGGAAGGTCTGGTTCTTCATGGAAACAGAGAGTCTTGCCTGAAGTAGAGACATGGGAGGAGCTCTTGGACTGTGGTGGACTCTGTAATTGAGGTGGTTTCAGGAAATCATGCAATCTGTTTATAACAATATTCACTATTTCTAAATCTATTTGCTTCTTGTGTTAAAGGCTAAGTGCTTTGAAGATGGGAGGCCACTGCTGTGCTGCTCTTGTACAGAGCTGACACAGCCATCTCCAGCCTGCTGTGGTGGTGCTAAAATAGCCCAAACTGGCCTCAGGGGGATGTGCTGGAGGTTTGGTTCTGTACAGCCTTGCAATCAAACCCAACTTGTGCATCTAATGCCACAGGGTGTGATGCCACTTGGAGTGCCAGCCTGGGGAGAGGTGGGAAGGATTGTGTTACTGCCCTTCTCTAATGATGCACCAGATCAAGTAGGCACTGATAGTTAAGACAAGTTGCTCCAAGAGCATCAGAACCTGGTCTCCTGATTTCCCATCGCTGTGTCTGATGTGGATTCTTGTATGTCTAATAGTAAGGTTGACTTTACCTCCCCACCCTTGCTTTCTGACTGAGGGTACAAACAGGAGTTTCTCCTCTAACCAAGATGCTTGTTTGCCTGTTAGTTGCACAGCAGCCAGCTGGTTGATTTGCAGGGGTCAGCTGCATACACTAAATCAATCCTAACCCCTATGAAATCCACAGCTTCTCTAAATCAGGGATCCCTGGGCCTCCAGAACAGTTAGACCCCTTTGTTGCCCAAATGCAAACCATCACCAAGGTTGACTTCTGAGACACCCCATCAGCCCTCAGCTTTCACAGAGCCATTGGAGACATCCTGGGCCAAATCCTCTCTCTGTAGCAACCAGCAGCAAAACTCATCTAAATAACACCACGACTTTTCTTAGTTAATATTCCCAATGGGATGTGAGCTCAGACATCAGGATCTCCTGACATCAATTAGGTCTCAAGCCAACCTCTCTTAAAATGCATATGGGGGAAACTTTCTCAGAAAGAGCACTGATTTAGGAGTTAATTATCTCTGCCTGTGGGGGGAAAAAAGGTTTTTTTCATTTAGAAGAGTTATTAGTCTATGTTATTAACAGAGATCACCTCCTAATGAAAATCAGCATTGGCTAAATAAGATTCTGTGACAATTAGGCTTGCTGTCTGCAAGTTGTTCAGATTCCTGGATGGCTTTAAGACAGTTCCCGCAGAGAAAGTGCATTAATCTTGTGGGAAGACCAAGAGGTAAAACCTCCCATTTGTTTAATGGAAAAAAGACAGTTGGAGACAGTTATTTTGCCAGAGGGTAATTGCATTCCTTGTTTAGAGAAATTAATACTAAAGCAGCATTAAGAAACAAAAGCTGTTCAAACTAACGCAAGTCGGTGTGGTTTTTTTTTTTTTTGCTAGAATAAAAGCTTGAGGTTGGAAGCAGGAACCCAAATGACTGAAACTAAGTGTGATTTGATCCATTTTGAGGAGAGTTATTTCTGTAAGTCAGGGAAGGCACTTATCTGTAGTTAGGTAAGGAGCAGTCAGGAGTACATGAGAGTGGGTCAGGCAGCTAGTGATGATTCAGACTGCAGCTTCCTGGGAGCTAGTCTCCAAGGCCTGGGATTTTAAAGATATTGTAATGCCTGGACAAGCAGGCATGTACTTCAAAAACAGACTATAATCATCTCTCTGTATCTTTAGGTGCCTAATCACCTTTATAAAGTTGTTATATTACTAGAGGGAGGGTAAGGAAAAAAATATATATCCATGCACATGCAAGTGCACTCTGAAACTCAAGCTGTTATTCAAGTCCTAAATTCCATAGGCCTGGCCAGGGGCTACCAGGGCTGAGCTGCCTGCTTTACTCTGGAGATAGACTTGGTCCTACCTGGGCCACTGATTTTGCAGTTGCAGAGTTCCTGTGCCAGGCTCTTGCTGCCTGGTTGAGCAGTTTTGCAGGGCAGTAGCTGCTCCTTGCTGCATGGTCTGGATCCCAGCTGGGATTTGCCCTGTGGAGGAGGCAGAGGAAAACACAGCCTGCCAATTTTCTTTTATTTGGGTGCAAGCTTCTGGAATTGTATTTTGCTAACCTCTTCCCCTACCTCATCTTCCCTACAAAAACCTGTGCCACTTTCTGTGCTGCCTGTCAAAGGGATGGTGCCTCTGATAGGGGTCTTTGGCTCCTGGGTTGCCTTGCCTGGAAACCTGGATGCTACTGGCATAATCTCAATTAAACAGAGACAGCATAAAATATCACAGTGCCCTGGCTGCAGGTGACACACTGCACTAGGGCCACAGAAATGCCATTGGCTACAGACCCTGCAGAGAGCTGCCCATTTTGCCCAGACCTTCCCTTCTTCCTGCTCCTGGTACTTCAGGAGTTATTTTTCCTACTCCTGCATCTGTCCAGTTTGTTTTTTAGGGAATGAGATGGGATTATCTGTCTTTTTTTGCATGAGTTACTGTAAGATACTGTTGCTACACGGGAGGAGAGTTCTGGGCCTTGTGTATAGGTGTAGGGAATTGGGAGCTCTTCTCTCTCTGTTGTTAGTAACCCATTGAAATGACAAAAACTATTGTCAAAGAACTTACAGGAACTTTTCTATGTTGTTACAGATTCCCATGGGATCAAAAAATGGAAAGAGTAGCACTCAGTTTTATTGAGGGTCTTGTGTACTTGGTGAACTTTTCTGAAAGATCTAGAGCCAGCATTAACACCATGGCTTGAAAACCAACCCCTCCCCCTCAAAATTCACAAATTACACAATTATTTTCTTTGGAAAACTTCTGGCCCTCTTGGTGCAAGAGATGCAGCTTGAAAAATACATCTCTAATGACTCCAGCACTGCTTGCTTGGAAAAAGAATCTGTGTAGTCTTAAAAAAAAAAGTTATTTTCCCAGTTTTAGGGAGCAGAGAGATTAATGAATTTTCAGTGCTTGGGCTGGTGATGCGATTTGGGCTGACTGAGCAATCAGGCTGGTTACCAGCCTCGCTTCTGAATCCATGCTGTGCTAGGCAGAAGAAATGTCTAAGAGCACAAAGAGAATGTTTTTTCTTTTTTTAAAGAAAGTAACACTCCCCTCTCCCCCCCAAAAAAACAACAAAAAGCCCCCAACCAACCAAAAAACCAGCAACATTAAAAAAAAAAAAAAAAAAAAAGAAAAGAACCCCAAACAAAAAAGCTCAGGAAAAAGTGTCTCCATTAATACCAGCTTGAGTGGCAGAGCAGGAAATCGGCTGCAAATGAACAAAGAGCCACGCAGCAGGGATGCTAATACAAGCAAATGCCAATTCACACTTGGGCAGGCGGCGTGTGGCAGCTTCCTTTCCTCTTTAAACATTTTAGCCAGATAATGAGCGAAAAAAACCCAAACATTTTTCACATAATCAACCGAGTTTGGAAGGGAAAGGGAGCTGTGGTGCTAATTATTTGCTGGCTGACAGGGCTGTCAAGGAGGCAGCGCGGGATGGTGCGGGGGTGCGCTGCCGGTTGCCGGCAGTGGCTGTAGCTTGGGTCGCTGCTCTTGGCTGCTTGGCTGGTGGTGGAAGGTGGTGTTAACACACGGGCAGCCTCGTTGCTTGCTGAAATGGAAACCGAGGCATATTTGCCAGCAGCTGTTGGGGTAGGGAGGGTGACCTTTAGCCACCTGGGGTTTCATATCCATAGTTACAGAGGTTGTGATGGGGAAATCAAGCTCAGAAGGGTGCTGGTGGCTGTCTGGTCCAGGGCAGTCTGTTATGTGAAGCGGATGGTTGACTGCTTTACTTTGCCAGCAGATCATGGAGTTGAATTTGAACTGTCTTGTGTGGTTTCCTGGGAATGCAGGGATCCCGTCTGCAGCAGATTGTTGCTGCTTTGAGCACATTGCCTGCGGTCAGAGTGGGCAGGAGCGCTCTCATGTGGACGGTGGCTGTACTGGGGTGGTCCTCGTCATCCACAATGTCCTGTGGCACTGCAGGCATACAGGTGCTCCAGTGGCATGTAGAAGCTCCAGCCCTGGATGTCCCAGCGTATTTTGCAGGTGCCTTTTGCAGACCTACCTCCAGTGCTAAAAAAGCAGCTTCATGCTGGGTATTCCGAGCTGCTGTTTTGGGGTTCCTCTTCCAAACTGCCACTGCATTTGGGGATGAAATAAAGGGTAGCTGGGCTGTGCTGCTGGGCTAAGTGGTGTGAGCAAGAAGTAGTTGGATCAGCATTATCCTGCTGCTTCCCTGGGAAATGCTATCTTGTTTTATACTCCTGTTTTCTGACTCTGCAGTTCTGCAAGGTGTGGGGTGACTGAGAGAGGGTAAGGCAGGATATTAGGAAAAAACTTCCAGAGGCAGAGATTAAGATGAACATGGCCAACAGTGGCAGAGATTGAGAGCTCTGAATTTTTATCACTATCAAACAGCTACTGAAGAAGAGATGGCATGGGGCTTTGCTTTTTAAAAAAAAAAATAATTTAAAAATTGGATGCTGAAGTTAAACTGTCCCAAGTAAATTAAACTTCTTTCCAGAGTCATTAAGCCTAGATTAACCTTGATTCTGGCCTCTTCATCACCAGAAGAACCATTGCTATTAAAAATGCTAATTTCATTTTCAAGCCTTCTGCTGTTAGAGTTGATGCCAGGCTGTACCAGCACCCATCTGAAATCAGTGGCTCTCCTTGGTGTTTGCTGCAATTCTTTAGCAAAGTGCTGCTGCTGCTTTCACTGTCAGCAGTGAGTAATGCTGCAGTATCTCTATGGTCAGGACAGTGCTGTTTTATCCTGACAGTTCTTCCCTTTATTTTTTGAAAGGCAGAGCTTTTTTCCCCATGTTTCAAAGAGGTCCTGGATGTTTGGGAATCAAGGTTCAATGTGTTTTGGCAGCAATAGCTTGGTGATGGTCTAGTGCCAAGTGCTAGTTCTTGCTTCATTAGAAGTCTTCAGTTGAGTGGTGATGGAAAAGCATCCAACATGATGCAGGAGAAGAATCCAGAGGCTGGATATCAGACCTTCTTTGGGCTGAAAAATTAAATGGTGGGTTGTTTTTTTTTTTTCAGATGAAACTTTTTATGCTTGAAAGTGGAGATTTGAGTAAGTCCAAATTTTTCACTGAGTTTTGTAAAATTCTGAAGTCACACCAGCTGGGGCAACAAGAATTAAAACTAGTTAAATAATTTTCATTATTTATTTATTTTTTGTAACTTACTTTAAGTGGAAGTTTATTTCATTTCACTGTAAAAAAAAAATATGTTAAAGCCCTTGAACAAAATTCCCCTCTCAGTGGTTAAGTGTAATCCATGTGATTCAATTTACACCATAATTTTTCTGTTTGTGGGGCAAGTGGGCTGCCAGCAAACTGAACATTGGTTTTGATTTCTCTGTGTACAGGCTGCTCTCTGGAATGGAGCAGAACAAAAGTTGTTGTTCCATTTGGATGTAGTGAGACAAAAACTTCTCTGTAACTTAAATACAAGTTATTTGAGGGCTGTGGACAGGAATAAATGGATAAAGTTTTCAGTAACCCATAGTTATACTATTATGTACAACTTCTAAACCTTAACAGCTATTGAAAAAATTGAGAGGGGCAATCCAGGAATGTGGTCACTGGGAATGAAAGTTATTTGATACCACATGGTTACTGGAAATTATTGATTGAAAAAGAGCCAGCTTTTTAGGAAATGCCATAAAATAGACATTTTTATATGGATGGCAATGAAATCTGTAGAACCATGTTCCTTTCTCTGCAAATAACCTCTATGCTATACAGGAGTTTTCCAATAGGAGAATACAAAGGTATTTAAACACTTGAAATTTCAACTTATGCTGGATGGTGCATTTACAGTGCATAATACTATTTTGTCTTTCCTGTCTGTTGTTTTTTTTTTTTTAAGTCACTTAAGAGAAGTTGCTCTCTATATTGTAAAGAGGCTGGAACAGCAGCAGGAAAATGTGACTTTGAAATAATGGGATCTATAAGAATAGGCAATTTAATTCAAGTGTTGTGATTTAGTGCCCTGTTAGTGTCCTGATGTATAACTCCATTTCCAAAGACTGTAAGTTTCTTCACAACCATAATGACAGGCTTAAAACTTGTGAGACTAATGCTACAGCTTTCTCTGTCCTCAGCTGTTCCACATAATTACAGGAGTAAGGGAATTTTTTTCTCTCCTAACGGATTAGCTCCAAGAGGAATAAATCAGATAATATTATTGCCTTTTTGTTTCTTTCCCTCTCTCTCTAAAAAGCAAGATACCCCACGTGGTTCAGGGCAAAGCCAGGGCTGGTAGTGTTATTTCTTGCCTACAGTCTGTGATACAGATGTGACCCCAATCCGGGTGACACCAGGACAAACTTCTTGAAGTGCTCTGGTTCTGTTGTTTGTTGCTTTTGGTACTAATTTCAGCCTCTGTGTTTGCTCTGCTCACAGACGATGGCCCTTACTCAAAGGGGAGCAAGGACTCTGGTGGGATGGACTCAGCCCTGGTCTCCAGGAGGCAAAGCATCCCAGGTAAAGGAGGGCATCAGCTCCTACTCCACTATTACACTTCACCTGGTATCCCTAAAATGGGTAACCCCCCCCAACACCCATTTTGGTGCATTATCAGCAAGGCTTTTGCTGATGGAAGTCACTGGTCTCAGTTAGTGGTATGTTACTGGTGCAATTGCAGTCTGGCCTGGAGCTACTGATGGTGGATACAGGGAGCTGAGAAAAGACTGGTTCCTGCACTGGGCTTACACCCACACAGAGAAAAGCAGCAGCAAAGGAGAGAGGGAAGAAGCACTGCCACATCTGAACTCGCCAGGTGGGGAGTGAGACTAGCAGTGCCTGGCAAGCTTCGTATTTCCATGTGTGACTAAGTTTGTTTTAGTATTTAGTCAGTTACAGCAGATTTGTGTGTGAAATAAACCCTCCCATGCAGAAACACCTCCGGGGGCTGAAGAGGGAGTGGAGAAATGATAGTATGTTTGCCTCTGTTGGTGCTGAGCTTTGCTGGCCAGCAGCACGCCAGCAGGTTTGGATGGGCTGCTCTGGACAATTAATCTCCCTCCTAATAAAGCCTGAGGCTTTATTTTCTCTTCTGACCATTAATGACCCAGTCACAGGTTTGGTTTAATGTGTTGTAGGGGATGGGGAGTAAACGGGACCCTTTTGCTGTTGTTTCAGCATTCAGCAGCTTTCCTGGGGGATATTATGCATCCTCTGGGGCATGTGTAACATGCTGCTGCTGTACTGCAGCCCTGGTGGAGAGAGGCTGACTCTGGGCTCACAAGAACCAGCATGTCCAACAACCCCAGCTCAAGACTTCTCAATGGGGAGAGCAAACTTCAGGTGTGCTTTTCCTGCTCTGCAGTGCTTTGAGCAGTAAAATCCAAGCTTACATGCCAACAGAAGAAAGCCAAGACTGCTCTCATATGGCACTTAACATCTATGTCTTGAAGGACCAGATCCTGCTTAACCAGCTCACTTTTACATCTGTGTGCTTCTGTGGTAGCAGTAGTAGATTTATTGGAGCATTGGTCAAAATCCCTTACCTTGACAGATTGATCTCAGTGACTTGCCTGTTTTCTCAGCAGTGGTTTCTCCTTGAACCCATAACAATGGGCAATTGCACTCTGGGAGTTCTCATTTTAAATACTTTCCAAGGATCAAAATGAAACCCCATTGAAGAGCTAATAATCTCCCCTTGTGGCACCATCTGTGTTGATCAGTCATGTCTGTACTTGAGAGGAAATTTGCAGGATAGTGCTGGACCTTGTTCCTGCCAGCATGGCAGGGAGCCCCTGCAAAGTTTCTGGCAACCCCTGGGTTCCTGGGTAGGTGAATTGAAAACTAAGTTACTGTAGTTGGATCAAAACTGAGTTTAAAGAGCAGAAGGATTATGGACCTGATGTTTTACAACAAGCTGCCAGTGCCATGTTAAATGGGTGCCCAGCAGTCCCTAAATGGCTTCCAGACTGGCACTAGATTACAAAGAGGTTCCCTGCTTGCCTTAATCAAGTGGACAGATTATTCTTGGAAGTGCTTTGCAAAACAGGTAGTGCATGGCAGGACTCAAAGTGAGGTGTCATTGCTGGTGTAATGGTGGCATTACACAAGGAACAAAGTGCTACTGATGAGGCACCACAGTGCCAAATGACACTGTGTTTTCTCCCAGTGAAACAGGATGGAGGGAGGGAAACCCTGTGCCAGCACTGTTTTTCTGTGTCAATATGTTTTTTTGAGGCACCCTGCCTTGCTCTGGAAATCATAGCATGCAAGAGGTTTCAAATGTTCTCTCTCCAAGTAGGGCATCTCATTTAAGCCTGATGGGGTTTCCTGTGCCAACCACCCCCTGGGCCATCTGCAGTGTGGGTTTTAGTCCACAGCTGTGGGACTGCTGTTTGCCATGTGCTGCTAATGCCCACCCCCACCTTCACCTGCATGGTCTTGGAGAAAGGCATCCTGTGTGAGGGAGACTTTTTCCTCCTGTAAAATTGTGGGGGATTCAGTACCCAAAGACAGTGGAGGTGGGTGGATCATGTTGTAGACAAATTCTGCAAAAGCTTCTTAGAGGAGGCTCTGGCAAAGCATGAAAGTCATCTGATTTGTTCCAGAGCTAGTCCTCCTCTGAGCAAGGAGTATGAGTGTTGTCATGTGGATTAATGTAGAACTCCTTTTGCAAAGTCTGTAGAACTCCTGGTCTTTCTCCAGACGAGTGCTGGCTCTCCCACTAACTTAGTTCACTCCTCCATGTAAATCCAGGAATTGTTGTTCCAGGAGTTGGAATTGTTTAGGGACCCTTTTTTTGTAGAATCCAGACATGAGCTGTAATGGGATCAAAACTGGCATCAAGTCAGGCTTATATATAGGTGCTGGACAAACAAGACTGTGATCTTGAACTACAGGAAGGTAAAATGTACACTGCCTGCAGCAAATGGAGAGGCCGTGCTGGTGCAGGAGGTGTGGGGTGTGCATCCCCTAAACCTGCATGTGGAACCAGTTATGTTTTAAGTGACGTGTGTCTTCAATTCCAGCTGTAGATGAGGTGAGTAATATGGAGAAAGTTTGACTTAGGCTAGGTGCACATGGCTGGGGAAGCTGCTGTGAATGAGTGAAGGTCATGCTTCTCTCTCCTTCTTCTGCTCATGGCAGGATCCCACCCCTTCTCCACATGATCTTCTTTATCTCCCGACTGTATTGATGTCTTGTGATTATTTTTTTTTAAGCACATTATTTCAAGACCCACCCTGTTCTGTCCATCCAGGCAGCTACTGCAGGTCCACAGCATCCTCCTACCTGGTACTGTGACTGCCATGCAGCCCTCATAACACCCACCCCACTCCATATCAAAGTTCCTGAAATAGTGTCCCTGGACCACATCCCAGATCCCACCACCCTGGTTTTGAGTCCTCCCACTGCATCCAGCACCAGCACCTTGAAACACGAAGTTTTTATCCTCTCACAAGCCCTCACTCCTCTGCCTCATCCTGCTTGGTCTTACCTGAAAGACCTGCATACAAATGCTTTCCCTTTACTGCTGTGGGTTCACCAGGACACCCTTCTGTTGCACAACCTCAATTTACATAAACAGAAGCTAATTGTATAAATCATCCCCGGTCTGCTCTCCCACCACCTGTAGGAAAAGGGTGTCCTTTGAATGTTTGTCTTTGTTCCTGATCTTTCAGAGGAGTTCAGAGGGGTCACCATTGTGGAGTTGATTAAGAAGGAAGGAAGCACCCTCGGTTTAACCATTTCAGGTGGCACAGACAAGGATGGAAAGCCAAGAGTCTCCAATCTGCGACCAGGAGGACTGGCTGCGAGGTGAGCAGCATAAATGGAGTGCAGAGAGCACAGTAAAACTGGAGAGGAATAGTAGTGTTTTCTAGCTGTGGAATGAATATGATTATAATTAAAATAGTTGGCACCCAATTCCCTTTATTCAAGTGCCCCAGAATGCAAAGATGTTGCTTCAGTAAGTAGAACATCTTTTATTTCGAGTTATTTCCTATGCTCTGTGCAATTATGCTCTGAAATTTTGTGTAGGGGTAGTTGGGATTCTGTGAAATTAGGCAGCCTTGTCAGGAGAGCTGCATGGTACAATACATCTTGATCAAGCTAAGTGGTTTAATATTGTATCTGTTCTGAATACTGAGTGTGTAAGTAACGTTATTGGCTCAGAAAAGGAATGGGAAAAGAAAGGCTCCAAGAAGCACAGAAAGGGAAGGAATAATTTAACAGTTTCAGAAAACAGGTGAAAGGAAAGGTGTTTTCTTTTTCTCAGACAGTTCTTGATATGCTTCTCTTTGATTCTTCTACATGAATGGGAATTGAGCAACAAAGAGGTTGTGAACACATACACTGCAATTGTTGCTGTATGTACAGATCTGAACACTTGCCACTGGGAAAGATAGATGGCTTCGATTTTAGCACTTCCCTCTGACAGCAGGCACATGCAATCAGACAGCTAAGATTAGCCCAGCATTGGTGGCTTGTGCAGAAAGTCCCTCAGTTACTAAAGGTTTGCCAGACACGTCCAGGCTGAGTGCAGCAAACACTTTGTGCCACAGTTTTTATTCTTTTTTATTATTTACAGAAGTGACCAGCTGAACGTCGGGGATTACATCAAGTCGGTGAATGGCATCAACCTGACCAAGCTGCGGCACGATGAGATCATAAGCCTGCTGAAAAACGTGGGCGAAAGGGTAGTGCTGGAAGTAGAGTATGAGCTTCCACCAGCTGGTGGGTGCCTCTCTGAGGATGCTTTTCTTGGCTTCTTTGTGTCCTGGGGTACAGATGGGCTTGCTCATGTATGAGCTGTCCTAGCCAGGCAGTATCCAGGGGCATTTTGACGTTCTCCCTTCATCTGCTCGCGGCGCGGCGGTGGCTGCTGCGGAGCCGCGTACTGCCGGAGCAGCGCGTTTTCCAGCACAGTGGGTGCCTGTTCATGCACACTGGCAGGAGATGGCTGATTAGGTCTGTCTTGCCTTGGAGTGAGGCGGTAGCACAGGCCAATCTGCCTCCTGATGCTGCTTCAGCTTGTTTTTCTTTTTCCCTTTTGGAGAGTGACTACAGGAGGTTTCATTCAGGCTTAAGCATGTTTTGCCAGATCCTCTTTTCTGAGCTCTGGCAAGCGGTGTTATTCCTCAAGATGCTTTGAAACGTTGTGTGTTTTCAGAAGGAACGCTGAAGGAATCTGCTTTCCAGCTACAGGGTCCTGGCAGAAGCCACCAAGCCCAGCTCACACTAACAGGGCTTGTGTCCCAACATGGGAGACTATGTGCTCTTGCCCTCACTTGTCTTTTCTGATTAAAAAAAATTCCTCAGTACAGTTTCTCATCACAGCCTTTCCATGTGAAAACCACCTCCCCAGTTATTACTCATTCAGTTACCCAGATCAATCAGAGGTTGATTGGGCAGAAGAAATAGAACAACTAAAAATAAGATTACATGAAAAACAAAACTAATGAATTCTAAACATTTTGCCCCAGATAGGAACCTATCTTACACTTCATAGCTTTGCTATAGCTGCTGCCTTTATATGAGAAGTATTGAGTATATAAATGACCATATAAAGCCCTAAGAGGAAAAAAAATAAATCTGGATTAGCTGAATCTCTGTCCATCTTCCCGCTCTATTCTGCTGTGAATGTTAATTAGCTTTTGTATATAGCCCTGCTAAAACAAACTGTGGCTCAAATTTTCCATGTTCTCATGCTGACTAGGGATGGCAATTCTTAACCTTTCTCCTTAGCTGTGAGCATGGCTATCAGGACTCTGAAAGCTGCACTTACCAGCTAAGGAGCAGTACCAATACCGCATGCCTCAATCAATAGTGGTGACGTGGAATGTCCCCACCTCTGAATGAGCAGAAAGAGCACACTGATCTAGTGACTTACCTCCATTGAGCTTAGTGATGCTGTTTATGGCTAATCCAAACAAAGAGGCACAGCAAATTACGGGAAATTGTCAATTATTGTCTTGCTCCAGTTCGTTGTGGGCTTTTCTCTCTGGTGAGGGTTTGATACTGCTGTGTGCACCCAACTCTCTTTTTTGTCTTTCTCTCTCTTTCCCTGGGCAAGGAGCAGGAAGAAAGTGCAATTCAATAGCTTGTGCTTGTGGGTTTGAATTTTTCTCCCCAGTTTGTAATTTCCTGCTTTGGAGGAGACCTTGCAAGTCCAAGTCTAGTTTTCAGGTCACTGTGTCATATCATGTCTTTCATAAATAAACCAAGCCCTGTGTTAACACTGGCTTAGGTTTCCCTGCTCCCCGTTGATCTTATGAGAGGCTGTTGCAGAACTTCATGCTTGGATGCTTAGAACAGAAATTGGATGGTTTTTGAACTCGTTTGTGGAGCTTTATACCCTTTGCTTGCAATGTGAGTATCACTCTGTGCCCTGAGCTTTTCCCTTCTGGAGTGTTTCTAGGCTGTGTCCCCATTTGCAGTCTGGGCACAGCAGCAGGAGCAAAGTGGCTGTGTGGGGGACAGTGTTTTGGGGGTTTGTTTGGCCTTGCTGTAGTCTGGCCCCCAGGGCTGCCTGCCCGCAAGGTGGTACCGTGCCTCCACTGTATGTCTTTTGGGTTAGTTTAGTTGGTTTAACCCTAATTTGGGTGCAGGTTGCAAACCCTCAGGGTGCTTAGCAGTGAGGACCAATGTGGTTAGTGAGGACAGTGGGGAGATTTGCTTCAGAAACCCCCTCCTCAGCCAAGGGGATGTGCGTAGGGGAGCCTTCAGCTCTGATTTGCCAGGTTGAAGTCAAGCTCTTGGTCTTTTTTTCGGATTATCCTTGTGGCCATTCATTGCACTTGGTTTAAAGATTAGGAACTGATCTTTACAGAGTGGACCAGGCTGAAATGCCACGTGCAGTTCTGGATGGAGAAGACTGGGAAATCGTCCCATATTCACTGCAGTAGTTCAATAAATCATTAAATAGCAGGGGATGGCAAGGGACAGAAACAGTTTTCTTTCTTTTTCTCTTTTGTACATTAAACAGTACTGTGTATTTAACATAAAATTACTGAATTGCCCCTAGGATCAGTTTAAAGGATTCACTTAATCTTTTTTTAAAGTCAAAATATGAGAGGTAAGGGAGGAAAAAACCATCAACCTTTTGCACTGAGGATTTGGAATTCTAATTTTCTTTAAGGTCATTTGGTGACTCGATTCCTTACGCTGCTGCTGTGGTGTTTTTTTTTAATAAGTTTCTGTCTGCAGCAGAAGCTTCTGGCTTTTGAGTAATGCTGAACACATTAAAGCCAGTTGATAAACGGCAGGGTTTTACTTGAATGTCAGAGTATTAGCTAAGACAAATTTGAGGGGAGATAGACAACACTGAGCTGGTGAAATCATCGAAAAATGTGGCAATTGGCTCTGACGGGGCTTCACACATCTGGGTCAGGCTTTTTTTGCCTCTAAACAGGGAAGATAGAATATGGTATGGAGCTGGACTTTCATTTCAATGCTGTTTGGATGAGTTTTGGTATTATTTTGCAGAGTGGCATGGAACAAGCTTGTCTGGGAGTAACTAGGTCTTCCTCTCTTCCTTTAGTGCCAGAGAGCAGTGCTGGCATTATTCCCAAGACCATTGAGGTGTCCCTCTACAAGGAAGGCAACAGCTTTGGCTTCGTGCTGAGAGGTTAGTGGCTTCTCCAGGGAAAAACAGAGGGGACAAGCACTGGCAGAGGTGATTGGGAAGTGGGAAGAGAAAAGTAAGAAGATGAATGTCATAAACCTCAGCTGAGAAGCAAAAGTGTGTCCTGCAGAGCATCCCGTGCAGCCTTCAAGGACTACTGGTTTCCTAATCCAGGGCAATCTTTTTGCTTTCAGGCTGTGTCAGCTGTTGTGTGATAAATGTCTCTCTTTTCTCAGCACGCTCATTCAGACTTCCAAACCTCCAGTGACTTATGGCTTTTCCACTTTGATTACAGGGGGAGCCCATGAAGACTGGCACAAGTCCAGACCATTGGTGCTCACCTACGTGAGGCCAGGTGGTCCAGCAGACAGGTAATTCTTGTGTTGCATCTCCAACATTTGCTTTCACAGGACAGACCAGCATGCTCTTGGACATGTGTCCTTCTTGTCCTTCTTGCTGGTGCCTCTCCAAGGCTTCTCAAGCTGGTGGTGTGGCATGACACAGGTGGTGTGGGACCAGTGATGTTGGAGAGGATGGGTCCAGTGCTCCTAGGCTGACCCATGCATAAATGTTATAAGCAGAAACTCCTCTACCAGAGGCTGCCACTTAATTAAGCCTGTGCAGATGAAGAGCTGATGCTGTGTTAGAAAGCAGGAGGCAATCTGTCTGTTCTCATGCCTCTAATTGCTTGTACTGTAAATAACCTCTAAATTATTGTCCCAAGGAGTGTTCAGTTCCTACCAGATCAAAGAAATTGACAAATATAGAAATGATAAATATATCTATACAAACGTGTATATTAAAATATACACAAAATATATGCATATATTATATATGTGTATAAATATATATATATAATGTATATAAATATAAATAAATACATATACGTACACAGAAAAAAAATTAGTAACTTTTGCCTGTGGCTTCCTGCAGGGAAGGTTCCTTGAAAACTGGGGACAGGCTGCTGAGTGTTGATGGGATCCCTCTGCACAGCATGACCCACGCCGATGCCCTCAACATCCTGCGGCAGTGCAGCCAGGAGGCACTCTTCCAGATCGAGTATGATGTGACCATCATGGGTAAGGCCAAGAAGGGTTGTGGTGGCATTTTCTCTGACTGCCTGGAAAGTATGTGAAACTAGAGGCAGCAACTGAGATCCTCAGTTTCAGTGGAAAAACTGCTGAGCACTGCACTGCTGACATGGGCGTAGGGGTAGAGTTCAAAGTTGGCTTAGTTGCATGCATTTGAAATGTCCTTATCCCATGATGTGTCTCGGTGGGAATGATGACTGATTTTAGAGAAGGAGGAAAAAGGGGAGTTTGTAATGTAGGCAAAGAGGGCATAGAAGTTGGAATCCAAAGGGGCTGGAATGTCGGTGCCCTGCCAGCTCTGCAAATGTCACTGTTAAATGTGTGCAGGGGAATGAGCTGCAAGCAGGCAGTGACTTGGTGTGGCTGTGGCTTTGATTCTGAATTTTGACCCTGCTTAATCCTGAGGCTATTCCCTTTCTTAGAAATGTTACTTTACATCTGTTCCTGAAATAAATGAGGGATAATCAACTGATTGACCCCATATAAGACAGAATTTAGTGGAGAGCAGAGGGTGGGTATTTCTAAAAAAATGTTCTAAACAGTAGTTATTAAGTTTGAGGTTTTGGAGGGTTGGTGGTTTTTTTGGTGGTGGTTTTTTGTTTGTTTGTTTTGTTTTGGGTTTGTTTGTTGCTTTTTTTTTTTTGATTCGACTTCCAGTTTCAAGCTCTGGGAATGGTTTTATTATTAGCTGCTGCAAAGTCATTTTGAGCTGGCTTAGTGACACGTACTGTTACTACAGGGAGCATTGTTAATGAGTTTAAGGTTACCACCAAGTCCGAAGCTGTGTTGGCTCTGGAAGCTTGTTGAGCTGTACATTAGATTTTGATGTTGCACATAAGTCTCCAGGGGCTTTCTGCCTCCACTGGAGCCACAAGCTGGATTAGTTTGAAGTCACTTCTACACATCTTGCAAACCAGTCCAGCATGTCTGAGCCTAGGATCCAGTGAGGAATGGGAGTCTGTGATATCAGGTTGTGTTCTGATTCACCAATGAGGAGGGAAATCAAAAGGAACTGCATCTGAGAGGGTTTAATACCACCCCACTGCCAAGGAAAGAGAGCTGAGGATGCCAGAAATTGCTCCACACAATGTGCAAGAGGGTTGCTCCAGGGAAAGGGAGCTCCTTGTGCCAGCCCCAAGGGCTTTCTGCTGCCCTTTGAGTCTCCTGCCCCCAAGCTTTCCTCCTCCTTTCAGCAGAAACTCCACAAGTGTAGAGTGTTTCCTGGCGGAGGAGGCTGCCAGGACCTGGACAGCTGTGTGCCATGCAGGCATGAGCTCTGCTGGGAGAACTGGAAGGAAAACCTAACATCTCAGCAGTTGCCTGCAACCTGACTGGCTTCTGCCATGCTACAGGAGCAGCTTCTCTTCAGAAATTGGCTGGTATCCATGAAAAAGAGAGAACACGTAAATGATGGAAAACAGAAACTATCCAAACCCTATTTTCTACCTTTCTATATGATGGTGGTAGCTCCTCGGTGGTCAGTAAGGGATGTCTGCTCCTCTCCTCACAGGCTGGCAGAGCTGGCCCTTCAGGGGAGGTGGCAGGCAGGGTTAAGAGGGATTTTGCACAGAACTGTCAGGTCTGAACAGTAGCAAACAATTACTGGTGTGTGGGAAATGGGCTTTGTTGTTTGTACGGTCCCTTGGTGCCTATGTTGCAGAAAATTGATTGTTTTAAAACCTGACTTGGACCAAAAATAGCCACGAAGGTGTCTTTGTATTTCTTCTTGAGTGACTCTCCCACCCAGAAGTGTTAGGGTTGAGTGAACACAGAGTGATGGCAGGGTTTTATGCAGTGATTCTCCATCTTGTGTTGCTATACAGTGGACCACAGCCAGATACTTCCCAAAATGTAAAAACAACCCCTTTCTTAGGTAATTTCTGCACAGGGAGTGCTTCTCCTTAGCCCCATAAAGGGATAAACCCACCCTGCTTTCTTTTAAGGCAAGATGATGCAGAACATGTAGCTTAAAACACTCTCTGCAGGCTGTTCTGCCAGGCAACAGCTAATAACTGCAACAGGAGATGAGTGCATTATCCCAAATCACAACTATTACAGACATTCTCTTTACCAGCCATGGGAAGATGAAGTGGGAAGGGAAGAGCAGGTGCTGGAAGTAGTGTGAAGATGTTATTAGGCTGAAGGGAGCACTCTGAATTCCCATTTTGAAAACTTGGTGAAGGGGCTGGGGGAACACGTGGCCAAAAAGTTCCCTTGATTCATTCAAAGAGCTGGAGTGTCCCCATGAAGTGGTGCTTGGCCTGTTCATCCTTGGGGAAAAGGGGCTTTTTGTCATACTTGCTCTTCATTGCAAGAGCTGGGGTGGTGTGGGCTGACCCTCAAGGAGGGAAAGTTGTTTTTTTGCATCTGTCCATGGTGAGAGACCAAGGCTGCTGTGGGAGAGTGTTGAATCATGGCATTCCCCAGCTGGCTGTGTGTTTTCCTAGCTAAAATTGTGCAGTGAGGATGAGCTGTGTGGGGTCAGCCCTGCACTTGGTTTGAGGGGTATGGCAGCTACTTGCCACCACCTCCAAGCGCATCCCCTGGCTCTCAGGCTTCCATTGGGGAGGCCAGAGTGGGACAGGGCCTTGGCAAGCTTTTAATCAAATTGCCTGAGATTTCTCAAGGCCACCGAAGGAATTAAATTATTATGCCATTTCCATATAAAAGGAGTGCGAAGTGGGCATGCAGCTCCCTTGGGCATCGGGAACATCTCTGCCCTTTGCTGATGCCAGATAAACATTGCAATGAACAGATGCTTCCCTGTGGTGACACTCTATCTTGTATCTCTTTTCAAAGAGGGGGTGGTGGTGGAAACCACAAAACCCCCTCAAAAATAAACTGGTGACATTTGAATAAGCTGTAAATAAGCTTTAGGTGCCATGACACAAGGTACTGGGCTGCAAGCCTTTAGGGTTGACTCATGGAGAGTAGAAGCTCTCTGCCAGACATGACTAACAAGCAAATGGATTTGCTGTGTCCTCCTCTCCCTACCTCTCCACCTATTTTATTTTAGGCTGGAGATTTTCAGGCCTGTGTGGCTCTTCTGCTGTTGGAGTGGAGGGCTAGTAGCGTCCCCATAAATGGGTGACCATTTGATATCTTGTTGATTTAGTCAATGCCACCTAAAAAGAGCAGATGTCTTCAAAAAGGTGGAGGGCTTATGATTGTATTTGGTTACTAAAAATATTGTTTCTGAAGATGGCATCCATACTTTCTCCCCACCAATGTCAGAAGGTATTACACCATTCATCCAGCAAAGGGAAACGGGAGAGGGATCCTCTTCTGGATGCTGTCTGACTGTACACTGAACAAACATGTATTTTGAACAAGTTGTGTGATAGATGTGCCTCAGTTTCCCAAGCTGTAAAATGGTACCATCCTCCTCTGGAAAGCATAATTTATTGCTTGCAAAACACTTTCAAGCCCTTACATGGAAATCTGCATGGCCATGCAAGGCAGCACATGTGTACGTGGCTTTTCTGTTCCTTGGTAGCAAAACCCTAGAGAAATTATGCAAGCTGCTGTGTCCATATTAAACTTAGTGTCACTGGCCTCAGTGATGCTCTTTCTGCAATGGTGTGAATTTTGGCCTTCAGTACATGCTGAGCAGCATTTGACTTTAATATTTCATGAATGCTGAGCCTCCAAACCAACTGCTTACACTCTCTTGTCTTGTGAGAAAGGACCTTGCTTTACGTAAGGTGAGATTTGCAGTGAAACACAGGAGAGCTGTGGGTGCCTTTTCCACAGATGCTAGATGAGGTTGCAGCTGTGTCTGATGGTGCAGAAACACCTCATGGTGCTAAAGCAGCAACACCACTTGACTTCCTACAGCAAGGTTATTGCATGGCCTCCCCTGGCCTCCCCCTGTTTCTTTTTTAAATTAGCTTGGGTATAATAGCCCCATGTTAATCACGCCTCACAAATATTGCTAAATTGCAGACTCCTGACCTTTGATTTGAGCCAAATCTTTCCCTAGAATAATTAATAGAGGCTTGGCTGGTATTTCCCCAACAAATGCCTCTGCAAAATGAATTTAGAACAATTCTCATCTCTGCCACTGGAGATGAGAATTAAAAGGGATGCTGGGATGGCCTGTGCAGTGGGAGGTGGGACTATGGACTGGAGGCAGAGCTGTGATTTCCCACAGTCTTATTGTTACTGAGGTCCTGGCATGGGAGAAGGTACCCATCTTGCTGAGACCTGCACAGGGGAACACTTGGCAAAGCCAAGAAGCTTGGATGCTGGGTAAAAGTAAGAGGAGTAGGTATTTTCCTTACAAAGAATGGTCTACCACTCCAGCAAGCTTTTTTTCCAAGATTTTTTTCCCCCCTATCTTTTTCCCTTCACCTGAAGAAATATAAGTTTCTGTCCCTGTTCAGTGGGTATGGGCTGGACATACATGGGCTGCAAAACCAAAATATAGCTGGTATTTGCTGTTGGAAGAGATCCTCAGTCTCTTGGTGCTTCCTTTGCTAATGAAGGCTTAAGCATGCTTTCTGCAGCCTCTAGCTGGTTGCTTTGTGTATCCTTTGGTTGCACTGGGGCTGTGCTTTTTGCTACGTCCTGCAGGTCTCCCCAGTGGTTCTTTTTACCAGAGAATGAACAGTGTTTTGTTTGAAGCATTGCATAACCCTTAACATGACTCATTCCTCCTCCTTCCTCCCTCGGGAAAAAGGCCACTGTGAGGAGACCAGGGCCTGACCATCCCCAGGCTGATTCCCAGGGGAATATGCTCTGTCTTCATATACTGAGCATCTTCAACAAATCTCAGGAAAGACCTTGCTATGGTTTAGCTTCTGAGATCTGCATCAATGCTTCTGTTTATCAGAGAGCAAGAATGAGCCATGCATCAAGTTTTTAAGCCAAGTAGTATCAGCATTTTTACTGGTGCATAGCTTTGGAAGAGAAAAGCCTTACTCTGAATTATTAAGGACTGAGAAGACATCAAGTTCTCAGAGCTCTGCTGGCCTTTCCTTCGAAGTGGACAGCTGTGTTTCCATTAAGTGCTTTTGTGGGGAGATCAAACTACCCATGGGGCACTGGTTGTGGGGAGTCTGGTGGTGATAACACGTTTGTGAATCTATCCTCTTTATGAGGACTTTAGGTAGTCTGGAAGCAAATGTTTGCAGTAGAGGTGGAGGGAATTTCTGTCTAATCAGCCAGAGACACAGGCTTTGTTTTTCCTCCCCTGACTCAGAAGAGATGAACAAGTATGGTGCAGGCTTATGCTAACAGGTGCAATTTTGTAGGAGTTTTGTAGTCTCACTTACAGCATCTATTAAGCTTAAAATGCAGAAATGCAGCTTTTAAACATGAGTTACCCCTCTCTTGTCTGATGGGAGAGAGGCTTTTGTAAGCATGTGTCTCTGCTCCCACTGTCACACTGGAGGAGCTGAAATGAGGAGTTGAGGTGACATATTGAAGCTCCTGCTGGAGCACACAGAATTTGCTGGCTCATGAGCTGGTCATCAGCACAGAAGACTTCTGAGTACTGTACTTCAGAAAGTGGGATACTGTTTCTTTGTGCCTTTTTTATTTGTTTGGGAAGAAGCCTTTAACAGTGATGTCCTTCTGATTTTTTTTTTTGTTTTTGTTTTTAATACTGTTGATGTGACTGAGCAATCAGTCTTGCTCTTTGACCCCAAGAAAAGAGGCAGGGGGATTGTTCTATGAGAGGATTGTTGTAACATTTCTTTCTATGTATTTACTGCAGAAGACATTTGGCTCCTTGAGTTCACTTCTTTGTTAAGTTACCACGTCACGCAGACCGCAGGAGGTCCAAACTACAGTTTGCTGATACATGTGGCAAGTCAGCACTATTGGCCAACCCCCTGCATTTAGAAATGGGAAAGGCTGTATGAGAAGTGTCTTCAGATGGTCTCTTGTTTTGCAGATACTGTAGCAAATGCTTCAGGTCCTTTGCTAGTTGAAATAGCAAAAACTCCGGGGTCTACGCTAGGAATCTCACTGACGACAAACATGCACCGGAACAAGCAGGTCATTGTCATCGACAAGATCAAGCCAGCCAGTGTGGTGGACAGGTACAGATCTGAAGAGGCTGCTTCTAGCTCTGCTTTTCCCTTCTCTGCTTCTTTTTTTGTCCTTTTGTTAGTTATATGCCATCCTTCCCTGCCTTGCCTTGAAATGGCCATGTCCACATGTTCTTAGCACTAAGTGTACTAAAAATATCTGACCCAATGCCAGTGGACACTCCTCATGGGGAAAAAAGGTAACTCAGTGAATGTGAAAGCTGAGCTCTGTTTTAAAAGCCTCAGGTCTGACTGCCCTGGAGCTGTGGAATGGCACACACCTATCCTGGAGACTTCTGGATAGAGCCTTTTCCTGATGGCAAGTCAGCTAGTCACCCTTTCCATGGGGGTGCAGGACGACAGACCATTATGCAGCCCTAGCTGTCTTAGTCCTGTTGCTGAGCTGAACTGCTGACTTGTAGGATTTAACTGCACTTCTGGGTGAGCCCTTGGCCATACAGATCAGCTACAAGTGGGCATTTCTGAAACTTCGAAGGTCTTCCCCAAGACACCAGCATCAAGCATGAACCATTTTAGTTGGTATTTTGGGCAGCGCTTGAACTGGAAGTAAAATGTGTTATGAGAAAAAAATTCATCTGAATTCACGTAATAATTTGCAGTTGGATTTTCTGTGTTTCTGCTCTCAACTGTAAGGACATGGATTTTGGCCACGTGTATAATGAGCTCTCTTGCTGTTTCCTTTGCAGATGTGGTGCGTTGCATGTTGGCGACCATATTCTCTCCATTGATGGCACAAGCACAGAGCACTGCTCCTTATTAGAGGCAACTCAGCTTCTAGCTGCCACTTCAGAAAATGTCAAGCTGGAGATATTACCTGTTCACCAAAGCAGGCTGCCTTTGAAGCCTCCAGAAACAGGTGTGTCCTCTGTGCAAACACTGTTGGTTGCCCTCAAAACTCACTCGAGGTCCCTACTGGCTTTCTTGCTGCTTTTGAATGCTGGCAACAGACTCCAAAGATGTTGTCCCAGAGACATCTGTGGAGGAAAAAAAAAAGATGTTTTGATGAAATGCATGTGATTAGATGACATTCTTCAAGGATGTGAATAGGAAAAAAAGGTGACATCTGTGCTTGAATGGGAAAATTGGATTTGGGAATCCCAGGGTTTTGCAGAGCTGAGTGCTGTGCAAGCTGCTTCCTGAGTACCTCGGATAAGAGACTTTAATGGAGAAAGAGGAAAACAACCTTGGGGGTGACAAATGTATTACCAAGCTCAGTTTTAATTTGCTGATGCCTGGTAAGGCTCTATAATGGACATGTCCATTACATGAGGCAGGATCCTACTGGTCTTCCTTAGGAAACAAAGCTATAACATAAGTGCTTATCTTCGAGACCATTGTGTTTGAATGATGGCTGTGTCTGAGCAGCCAGGGCTAGAGTGAATGTGTCTGTGGCTGCTGCTTTCCACCAACCCCACTAAATAAATACTGGGAAAAAAATTCTCCCTGTTGAGGATCCTTACTGCCCACTTTTAGTTTCTCCTTCCAGATGAGAGGCTCACTCAGACTCTCATATAAACTTAATTGTGAACACAGCCTCAGTACTAGTGGGTCTGTTGCAATGCTCGCCTGCAGTTTTGTAACAGTCTGTACTGGTGGTCTTGTAATTCAGGTGTTTCAGGTGTGACTTTTAAGTACCAGTCCCTTTTACAACCATTTTCAATCACTCGTCTCTCAGGGACATGCATTTTAATAATAATGCTGCACAGCAGCCCTGGGCACAGCTATTCTTTCTGTTATTTTCTAGAGCAGTTTGGGGAAAGGAAGAAAATATCTGTGTTGTCTCCTTTTACATGATGCAGTAAAACATAAAAACTAATAACATCTCCATGTCTAGAAATAAATCTCTTACACGTCCAAGTACAATTCAGGCAGAATTAAAGTCATTTAATGAAGGGGATGGATGATTTGACCTTTGTGCCCCACAAAAAATGGAAAGCTATAATCCTTTTTCAATGGCTGTTAAAATGAACTATTCTCCTCTTTCCATTAGTGCTCTGGTCCTAATATGCTTTCAGAATATATGCATTCAGCAGCAGCTCAGGAGGAGGATCTGTGGAAGGACAGCTCAGTGTGTTCAGAACCTTTTTCACCCAAACCCCGTACATCAGATCAGTTTGCTGTGGCAGAAATTCAGAACAGAAAATTAAGAGAACAATTGCAGCACATTAATATGAAAAATAAGGGATATAACAATTGTTCCCAGTTCAGGTTAAACCCTTTAACATGTGAAGGATCACGGGGAAGGATGCTGTCCATCCACACAGCTGCTTGGAGGCAGCAGTGTGTGGTTTGAGACCACTGCTTGGGCTTTCACCTCCACCAATGCTGATAAGCATGGGAAAAGAAGGTGGTGGGGACAGGAGGGGAGAGCACTTTGGGCAAGGGGAGCAGCTTACAAAGCAGTGCTCCTTCCTGGTGCAACCAGCTATGGCACTGTGCAGCCCATGGTGAGCAGCTGAGGAACCACACCAAGGCTGACAAACAGCATTTGGACCTGGGAGAGAGCCTGCCTTCTGCTCCAGTCACCAAGTGCCAACTCCACAGGCTGCTTTTTTCTGAGTTTAGAGAAACAAATGGGCAGTAAGGAAAAATGGGCCATGCAAAAGCAAACTGTTGTGGTTGGCAGGAGAGTGTGAAGCCCGAGGAAAGCAGCAGAGGAGAGCAGACCGTGCAGACGGGTCCCTGTTCAGCACTTGCATCACTGAGTCCTTCCAGCGAGTGCCTGCATGGGGCTTGTCACTTTATTCTTTTAACGGGCTTCTTGTGCAATCAAAATCCAGTTATTGAGGAAGTGGAGAGGGATCTGAAGCTGCAGCTGCTGTGCAAAAATACTAATGCTGAAACACGGGATTTGTCAGGCTGATTGTGCTTTCTCTGGGGGCATTTGGAGAGTCTGTCAGAGGATTATGCCCTGCTCACAAGATCAGCAGGAGCGGATGGTGCCCAGGAGTGTGCTGGGATGGATGGATTTCCTCAGGCAGGGATGATGTGCAAAAGCTTGCAAAAGGCTATTGTAGTTTTTTATCACAGAATTGTCCAAAATCTCTTCTCTACCCCAGTGCACTGACAGCTGAGTTTCAAAGCCACTTTTTCTGTTGTCAGATATGAGCTAAGAATTTATAGACAAATGGGAGACTTTTAATTACTATAAATGGATTAAGTTATTTTATATATATGCCCATAGGCTCTGTCCGTCACGTTCAGCATGTTTAATTTTCTTAAGAACTTTCCCTTTTGTCTCTATAAAGCTACATTTATTAATTTTATTTTTATTTTAAAAGCTGCCTGGCTCCGTATTTACTTTTGAATCCACAACATAGAAAAGCTAGAGCTGGAAGTGTATTTTTCAAGAGCTTGATAGACTAAGTGCTAAACTCATTAAATGTTTAGCAAAGACTAAAAATAATCACTATATTGGTTGGAAAAGCTGACCTAAATGATTTGATGCCTGTGATGCACGTATACAAAATGGATTTCCACTGTTAAAGGCACTAACAGCTGACCTTTAGACAAGACCTCTGGGTGGACTCACTAAATAAACTGAGTCCCTATCCCAGGTTTGCACCCTCAGAAAGCTCTGGTAGTATCAGTGCTGGTGGCATTTCTGCCTACTTGGAGGACACACAGCTTGGAGGAGATCTCATCCTGGGAAGGTGGTTGCCAGTCAGTGCAAGTGGTTGCAGGGTTCAGAGCTCTGGGATAACTCATGGCTGCAGTGATGCTTCACTGTGCACTGCCGTTCATGCTCAGCTGGATAAAAGAGATGCTTGCAATCTTGCTCGTTAGCCAACAGTTCCTCCAGGAAGAAAATAGATCCAGACAGCATGATGCAGTGACTCGGGAAAAAAAACCCCAGTGCTGCTAGGGAAGGAAAACCAAGTGGACCTTGTGCTGCCCAGGGGCAAAAAGAGGGGTTCAGTGAGAACAAATAAGGGACCTGTGCATGGGAGGGTGTTTGAAGCGCTTCAGGACCTAGTGTCGCAAAGCCACCATTCCTGGGACAAGGGATTTCCACGTGATGGACGTCACACTGCAACAAATTCCTGCTAATATGTGCCAGGCTGGGGTTAGGGTTGAAGCTAAAGCAGTTGTGTGCCATGTTAGTGCCATGGTTTAATTTACTGCTTGCCACAGTGTTGGCACATTTTCCTGTGTCAGTGGCCCTCTCCAATTGCCTTTAAGCAGTGGTGTATAAAATGCCTTTTGTTCTGGTGAGCTGGAGGCAGCTCTCTGCTACTCCCCTCTTTCATCCATGTGTGCACCCTGTGATGAATTCTGGGCCAAGAGCAGCCACTAAACAACCAAACACTGAAGCCAAGCAAAGTGCTCAAAGCACGTGAGGAAGGCGTTGAGCCTTGTCCCCAAGAGGGCAGCTCCAGCAGCAAGGTGGGAAAGAGCACAAGCAGGTTTCCCCGGTGCTATTGGGTAACACTGATGGCCACTGTGGGAAACTTGTGGCTGGAAGGAGCGTCTGCATGTCACACAACAGATTGCAAATGGTACTGACATCTGTGAGCTGCCAGCATGGCTTAGTCAGGCCGTTGGCTCAGGATGTGGAGTTTTTTGTGGGGAAGAGGTGGATTTCTGCCACTTTGTATCAAGTGTCATGAGGTTACGTGGGAATGCGTTTTCGCTGCTGGAGCTTGACATACTGTGGTTGGTGCTGACGTGTTCAGAGCCAGTATGAGCCTTTTCTACAATTTCCTGGCTTATGTTTTTACCTTTTCTTCTCCCTGCCTGTGGTGATTTCCGCTCCTGTGGGTGCCATCAGTCAAGGTGCAGAAGAGTGACCACCACCACTGCTGGGACCCCTGTGTCAACTACTGTCACACCCACCACCCCGGGCACTGCAAGACACCCACTTGGAACCAGACACCTGGACAGGATTACTGCAAATGTAACCTTAGTGCACAGCATTGCCCCCATCCCTGCACCTGTCCCTTGATGTTCTGCCCCTCCATTTCATTAATGCCCAGCTCTGTAGACGTGAGGGTGACTCATTTCCTCCTCCATCACCTGGGGCTGTTTTCACAGGCTCAGTGCTGAGGTGCAAAAGTAGTCTCTGCAGCCCAGTGCATGAAAACCTGGTGACTGCAGTGGGTGGGGTGTGCTAGGCAGACCCATCCTCCCATCCTCTGACCCCACCCCCTAGTGCCCATTTCATACGGGCAAGGGCAAAAATGAGTTGCTCTAGGACAAGGAGGGGTGGCTCTGGTGGCATGTAGGATCACAATAGGCTAACACATTCAGCTCAGCCCTGGTGCCACACAGCACTTTAGCAGTAGGATTATGACTGCTTCAAAATCTGTCTGTAAGCCCACCTCTTGTGGGAAGTGGGTGCTGTTCAGCCCCAAGTTTCTTGTCTTATGACAGTAAGAGAGGGAGGAAATGGTACACTATGTGTTGGGAAGCAAACAGGGCATCCTGGTTGCCCAGCAGCTCAAGTCCAAGCTGTGGTGTTTCTTTCTATGTGTTTATGGCTCATGAGTGCCATCGTGCCAACCTGCTGTTGGCTGCCCTGTATCCATGACACATTTCTCCCTTGGTGGCCTGGATGCTGCAGTGACAGGTAGCCCAGTAACTAGAGTTCCTGCACACCAGAAAGAAATGTCCATCTGGAGTCCAAGCCCACTCTCAGTGCTCTTCTGGAGTTGCAAGCCCATTACAAGTTTCTTACCTTGTTTTGAGACCTGGATCTGGGAAGAAGTAGCTAGTCCAAGCCCATAAGCTGTTTTATGATCACCTGTTAGGTGAACCCACTGCTGCACTTCTCTATGCACATCCTTAACATGCTCTGTATTTCCCCAGCTCTGGTGGCTGCCAACTTCTCATCTCCTACCATGAACACGCAGGGCTTCCCCTGCCAAAACTCCAACACGCTACCTCGCAGCTCCCACCCCATGAGCCCCCGCACCACCATGCTGAGGAGGAGGCAGAAGAAGAAGGAGCACAAGAGCTCATGTAAGAATGTTGGTGGGCTAGGTTGGACGTGGTGTGCATGCTTACCTTGGTGTCCTTATTATCCTTATTGTTGACTGTTAGCTGGGGTAAGACTGCTCATCTCAGCACTTTCAGTGCCTCCCTCATCCTTGGGCATTCCCCACCACTGCCAGACCAAGGTCTGTGACCAGATCTGCTATGTTGACCATGGCTACCCTGACCTTCTGCCTCTCTCCTCCTCTCAGTGTCGCTGGCCTCCAGCACCGTGGGTCCTGGTGGGCAGATAGTCCACACGGAGACAACAGAGGTGGTGCTCAGAGGAGACCCTTTGAATGGCTTTGGACTTCAGCTCCAAGGAGGCATCTTTGCTACTGAAACCCTGTCTTCTCCACCTCTCGTCCGTTTTATTGAGCCTGACAGCCCAGCAGAGAGGTTAGAGACCTTGCCCTTGGATGCTGATGGTGCTGCTACTGAACATTTCATGGTTTGGTTTGTTTTCTCTCCTCAGAGGCTCATTTAGATATTTCCTATCATCCTTGTAATATCTCCCATTCTTCACTGGGCATGGTTTACTGTCACTGCCATTTCTGCACTCGTCGGCTGACCGTGGCCTCTCTCGCATCCCAGGTGAACGTCTTGGCACCAGGCTGCAGCTGTTCTGGGAGGAGGAGGAAGGGTGTGTGTGTCTGTGTGAGAGAGCCATTCCCATTCCTGGTTTTGGTTTTGTTTGCTTGTTTTCCCCTTTCTCTTTGAAAGATAAAGCTTTTGTCTGGGTGCAGAAAGGGGAAAGATCTAAACAAGTGGGCCCAGCAAAGTGCTCTCTGCCTGGTTTCATTGCAGCAGAGCCCAGCTATATAAATTGGCCTTAAAGCCAAGGTTTTGAACTGCATAGGAGGGCTCTGGTGGAGAGCAGGTAGGTGCTGCATTTAAGCACTCTTACTTTTGGCTCTGTAATGCAGGGAAAAGAGCAGCTTGGAGGAGTGGCATTAACTGCTGCATGTCACCCCTGGGAACACTGGGAGCAATGACTCTTCTGACAGCTGAGCCTCAGCTCAGGAGTTCTAGCTGCTCTGGCTGAACTTTTCCCAATAGCCTTCCTGGCAGGATTTAAAGTCGGCTCGAGTGCCTGTGCATTACGATGTCCATGTCCTCTAGCAAGGTTTTTCTTACTAAACAGGCCAGTGTGGCTTGAGCTCTCGTGGGGTGGAAAGGAGAGCTGGCTTCATTAGGCAGATGCTATAGTGAGAGGGGAGTGAGCTGGCACTTACACCCTTGTGCTGGTTTCTCTTCCCACCTGTGATTTCCACTGGTTGTCCATCCTGCCCAGGGCTGCTGGAGGTGCAATGAAGTGGCAGTCCTCACCACCTGCTGTAGACCCTTCCCTGAGCAAAGTCTCTGAGGGCATCATCAGCATGTGCTGATGGTTGGTGTCCCCAAGCCAGCCTGGGAAAACAGCATGTTGATTAAAGCCATGGAGGAGTAGTACATTAGGAAAAGCATCTGCAAAAGGAAATGCGAGTCCTGGCCGTGCAGACTGGTGTCTCAGTGTGGCAGCTTCTCCAGGTGGCAGATGCAGAGGCAGGGAGGAGCCTGAGAGCCTGGAGATTTTGTTTGTGGAAGCACAGGGACTGTGGCACAGGAAAAAGTGTTTCCCTGAGTGGTACAGGTTAAGCCTTTTTTTTGTTTGCTTGTTTACAAACAGTGTTTAAAAATGGAAGTGATGGAGTTTTGGTGTTTTTATCCTCTATTACCAGGTTGATTTTGGCTCACACTGCAAAGCACCAAACTCCTTTTATAAATCAGGCAGCAACAAAACCTGCTGCCCCAGGGGAGGAGGGAGATGTGCTGAAATCCACCTGGCTTTGCTTTATCCTCTTGCCAAGCCTGGAGCAAAAGCAAAGGCTTGCAGTGCAGTCTTGCTTGGCTCTAATGTGTCACACACGCTGCTCTCCCTTTCGGCTGCCCACCCAGCAGCATTCATGGTCTCCTGGCTGCTGCCTTCTGCTTTCTGGTGACAGGGAGCAATCCTCTCTGTGTTTGCAGGCTGAATTTAATTTGGGGATTAAATCTCTGCTGTGTGTTTCTTCCTCTCCTAGACCATGCTGCTCTTCCTAGCTGGCAGGAAAACATTGTCTTTCCTCCCCAGCTTGAAGTGATAAGTGCACTGGGTTTGCAGCGAGGTGAAAAAAGCAGCCTTCTGGTTTCATTTCACTTTTTGTTTCCTGCTACCCCACAGAGTTTGTTTGCTCCATCCTTCATAGATATCTTATTCCCTACCCTCAAGGGGTTCTGCTGTAATTGCATTAGAGATGTTTTTCTCCCCTTTACCAGTCTGGGCTCTTGGCTGAGGCTGGGCTATGTTCTTTCCTGTGCTGCAGTTGTTGCCCTTTGCAAAAGAGGGTGAGTGGTGGGGATGCAGGGATCAGGCTCAGCAGCCTGGGTCTGTCCTGTGTGTTCCCACACTCCTGTCCAAGACCTGTGATGCTGAATGTGCTGTTGCACAAGGGCATGATCCACAATAGCTTTGTCCAGCTGACTCGTAGTGGAGGAGCTGCCTCTTGGGTGCCTAGCAAATATGAGTGCTACCAGGGAGGAGGCCAGCATTGCCCTCTTTTCAGGGAGGTTGGGCTGCTTCACATTTATTACCTGCTTTGTGCTAGATTGTGGCAGGTGGTTTGAAGCAAAAGCTCTCACCTCCCTGACTTGTAATTTCTTTTACAGCCAATAGCCTCTAATAGATGTCCCTCCCCACCTGTTGTTTTGTTTCCTGGGTGCAAGATAAAGCCTTTGGGCTCAAAATGAGACAGTGATTCAGCCTCTGTGGTCAGCAGGGAGGGTGGAATATGAAGATGCCTGACGTCCCCTCTTGGCTGCCTTGAAACATGCAGCTTTTGTGTCCTTCCTCCCCCAGCTGTCATTGACAGCAGTGGGAGAGTATTTGCCTTCTCCATCCCAGTATCCAAAATCAATGCTTCCTGCTGAGTTATATGTTTTCTAGCTCTGCTCAGACACAGTTGTTTGACCATTGTGTTTCTGGCTTTTGAGTATGAATAGTTTGCAAAAGGAAAGTTTAACAGCTGGATGAAGTTGTCAGCAAAGCTTTGATCTTTTGAGGGCTAGGCCTGCCCACCAATGTACAGACACAAATGTACAGACACACACAGATGTGCACATCTGACCAGTGCAGGCCAGCTTGGGAGGTCTGTAAGGGCAAGACAGATTGGTTTCTGCAGTCAGCACTGTGGCCATCATCACAGCTGCTGCTACTCACCCCACTGCTGGAGTGACCATACAGATGCTGATGATGCTGAGTTCTTTAGTGCATAATCTGCCCAAGGCTTGAATTTGTGCTGCTCTGCATCTGCTGCTCCATTGCTGTCTTTGAGCGCGAGGAATCGAGTCATGACAAAATGTAAATCTGCAACCCCAGGGAGACATTCCCATCATAGACTACAACACATCCAAACGGCTGTCCTTCACTCTGGGACGTGGCTGTACTCTTGTTCTTTCTTGTTTGAAAGCACTTCTCCCATGTTCTCAAAAACGTTGTGATCTCTGATGTTAGACTCTGCACCTCTGAGACAAATGCTCTGCCTTTGAGAAAGCTATACAGAAGGTTCATGTAGGTTCCCACAGCAGAACCAAGGAGAGGTCTGCAAGAGCCTTGGCTCCCAGGGACCTTCTCCCAGTGCAAGAGTACATGACAGCTGGAAACCGGTGTCTCTGGAATTATTCTGAAGAGTTAACAAACTGCATTGAGTCTCCTTGCCCTCATGGAGGGATCCAGAGGGTTATGGCTTCACTCCACAAACTTTTATAAACCTGCAAGACTGGGACATAAACAACCATGATTGACTGAGACCAACAGTAAAAGAAATAAAATTCTCCTGACCTAACAGAGCTATTGGCTATAAAACTCCCAGGGAAATCTACCTTGAGTGAAGAAACACAAGGAACGTTGTTTTGTGAGAAGGCAGCTCTGGTGGGAAAGGTGGCAAATGTTTGGTTTGATACTGAATGACAGCACCCTGCAATCTCCCAGCCCTTGCGGCTGAAACAGTGGTGCCAAAATGGGCTGTGTCCTTGTGTGACCTTGGAATGACAAAGTGATGTCTGTGTGGTGCTGATGTGGATCCCCCCTTTCCAAAAGGTGCATTCTGGTGCTAGCAAGGAGAGCTCTCGATGCTGGAAGAGGACCTCTGTCGTACTCTTTGCCATCTTCCTATTTGTAAGCTGGTATTTCCAAGCACGTCTATGTGGCTGCATATCCACAAGTCCAGCACAGGACTGTTATTAAACTTGATGTAATTTATTCACAAGGGTGGATTCATTTATACACTGTAGAGTTGTCTTTCCTAATCCACGTCTCCTTGAACAAACCCTTCTGAATTTACGTCTCATAAAATAACTAGTGTTTTTCCATGGGTGGCATGATTTCAGGCAGCAGTGTAAATATTCTGCAAGTTTACTACCTTCCTACCAGTAAAATAACCTCCCTGGGCTCCCTCCAAACTTATTCATATCTCAACTTTTGATGGGCCACCAGTAAGAACTGTTGTCCTTGTGCATTTTTCTCGACAACCTGGCCTTTTGTATGTGTTCTGTTGTTTGGAGGTGAATAATACAGCCAGTATCTGTTGCCTTTGTTGTCTTCGTGTGCCCAGAAGCTGTAGTACCATGTTTTCTTACAATTGAATTGGGTATGAGTGATGAAGAGTGTCTGGAAGGATCAGTAAAAACCCAAGATGTCTTCTGTGAAATATCAGTAGAACCTGACATCTAGAAAGGAGAGGTGCCTGATCATTAAAGGGCAGGTAATAAAGGTTCTCTGGAGAAGGCTTAAAACAGGATAGCTGGTGCCTTCTGGGAAATCTTTGTGGTAAAATAACTCAAAATGTAGAGGTGAACCTTAGCCTTGTTCCCATAACCCTCAAGCTATTTTGGAGACCACTCTGTAGCTTATGTTACTGGTGGAGGAGGCTCTGCTCAAGTGGACAGCCTTATAGACGGGGGATGAGTGGAAAACTTGAAAAGATGTGGTTATGGTGAGCAACTGCTGAAGGTTGTGGAGGGGAAGGAAGATAAGCAAACCATTGCCCATGGCCAGTCACAGGAAATATTACAATCTTGATTTTGTAGAGCCATGGGCCAGCTCAGTAACTTGGAAGATTGTCTAGCTGGTGCTACAGTATATTTAAAAAAAAAACAACAAACAAAGAAAAGGGAGGAAAGTGAAAAGTAAATGTAGAAATGGAGTGGTTAATGTGTGAAAAAACCTTGCTTATAAATACAGAGGGTCCCAAGAGACAAAGTATGCTGTAGCAATATATCTCTAGCATAGACTTGCCATCATTGTTTTTCTTCCAAAGTAAAAACAAACAAACAAACAAAGTGATCTGTGCTTTTGGAGAAAGTGAGTCTAACCCAAATACCCCAAAGTGCCAGCTTGGGAGGCTGTCACATTGGAATAATATTGGCCTTTCAAGGCAGTTAAACACTATCAATGTACAGTTGCCTTCCAGAAATACAATTACAAGGGATAAGTGATTATACAATTTGCTGAGACATTTCAGTGAGTTCATTGGTTTGTAGCTTCAGCATTAGCCATGTATTAAGCAGAGGAATGTCTGCAATTTTCAGTGCCATTAGTTTGGGTTTCAGAGGGCACAGGCACATGGAGAGAGCTGTACACCCTTAGATAGAATAGAAGGACATGTGCCCTTGCATTTATGACTCTTATCTCTTGGCCATGATGTTGACTTTTAAGAATGTGAGGGTTACTTTTTTTCCCTGGAAGTTGCAGAAGTATAACCAAAAGTGGTTATTTAGGAGCAAAACATGTCTGAACTGAAGCAAACCACAAGGGTTTGGTGCCCTGTGACTTTTCAGGGGCTCTTGGCACTGGGGTAAACGTTGCAGAACGAGTTACCTTCTCTTTGGGGCCACTTCTGCAGGATTTGTCACTACTCTGCATGTCTTGTAATGGATTCGCCTGGCAAAAGTAACTCATGATTGGATGTGGGGTTGTTTTTTTCTCCTTTTCTCTTTTTTCCTGCCTCCTTGTTCCCTTTCCCTCTTTTCCCAATGTGGACTGCAGGTGTGGGCTGCTACAAGTAGGAGACAGAGTCCTTTCTATCAACGGCATTGCAACTGAGGACGGGACCTTGGAGGAAGCTAATCAGCTTTTGCGTGATGCTGCTCTCACCAACAAAGTGGTGCTTGAGGTTGAATTTGATGTTGCAGGTATGTTGCCAGAGTAATTGCTGCTCACCACTGCCAGCTGGACTCTGCCAGTGTCTTCGTTAACCCATAGGAGGGAGCATATTCACACAAATACATGAGCTCAGAGGGAAGAGTGAGAGGAACCTGTGAGGACCTTTTCCATTCCTCATTCTCTAATGTGCACCAAGATGGAGGCTGGTTCTTCTCATTCCTTCACAAATTCCTTGTTTTCACCTCTTGGCTGAGATAAACCTAAGGATTAGGTTAAGAGGCCACCTGCACTTTAAATATTTTCTCATTAATATGAATAATATTTAAAATAGTTTGTGACCTTGAAGCAAGGAGGGAGCCAAAGCTATTGGCTGGGGCTAAAGTGCAGCTATATAAAAAAAATAAAGTGGTTTTCCTTTTACATTGACAGAGCTGCCTCAATCATGAAATACAGCATCATGTGAGTGCTTCACTTGATGTTCAGAGCAGGTATTTTTAATGAGAATCCAAATTTTAACCTGAAGTCTGCAGGGCCTCAAGTAACAACCTTATTTGAACCAATAAAGCTGAGTTTTATGGGCTTGTTTTTCTTGCTCCCAAAGAAACCATCCATGCAACTGAAAACTTTCTCTTTTTTCCTATTTTCTTTTTTGTCTGTTTTTGGTTTTATAGAGTCTGTCATACCCAGCAGCGGTACTTTCCACATTAAATTGCCCAAGAAAAGGGGTGTAGAGCTTGGAATTACAATCAGCTGTAAGTATTGCTCAGACTTGCAGTAGCAGTTGTAATAGTCGCTGCTTTGCACGTCAGAGGGGCCCAGCAGAGAGAGTTAAGGTTATGTGGGTTTCATTGTAGGGCTCTCAGTGCTTGTGATTTATCCCAAACAGAATTAGGTGGGTGGGTCCTGCCTCTATGAGCTGGTGGCCACAGAGAAAAGCAGCTGCATGAAGGGTTGGGGTGAAGGATGCATCTTAACTGATCAGTTGGTCTCTGCTGCAGAGTAGTATTTTTGTTGTATTAGTAATTTTGTTTGTATTTCCTTGCTCACAGTTGTATTATGTTCCTTTTAAAAAAGAATTGCCTGCGTCTGGGGGGGACCATTACAGGGAGAGGTGGAGGGAGGAGAGAAAGTGTGAGGTGAACCCCCAGCTTGAAGGGTAGAGAGGGGAATCTGCCAAGAGGAGGAGTAGGGTGAAGATGGTGATGGGCTGTAGAGGTGGGAAGAGGCACTTCAGGGACAGGAGGGTGCTGGGCATGGTTTATGGGAGTCCTTGTGTTAATTAACTCCAGCCTTAGAGGACATTATCCACATGCCAAGACTTGGTGGGCATTGAGAGACACATAAACCTGTTTCTTTTGTTTCTCTATTCTCTAATCACTCTTGATTATTTATTATTATTTGTTTCTCTTCTGAAGCATATTTTTAATTTACAGACCTTTTGGCCTCTTTGGAGAGGATACTGTAAGGGGATGAGATTAATCCCAAATTTCTGGCTAATTTGGAGTCTTCTTATGCCTTGTATGAGCAAATTTTTTCCTTTATGGAAAATGTGAGCAGGGGTCATGTCAGTCATCCCTTTTTCACTGCTGGGTAAACTGAGTTGAATCATCTCAGATTTGCCATGCCCAGAGGCTGCAACCATCTCTCAGCTGAAACAAAGCAACTTGGGAAACTGCAGTAACAGGATCTTGTGCCTAAGCCCTCAGGAGCATGGAGCCAGCTGTGTCTGGGGAATGGAGTTGCTAGGGACACTTTAAAACAAGATTTCATTAAAATAGATAAGCTATTTGTAATTACCTCTTGGCATTTGCAGCATTAGTCAGTGAGTTAATTGGAGGTGTTCTGGTCTAAGTGGGGTGAGTCTCAGGAGTGATGTGAACATCAACAGGGTGTTGGCTTTGCACCCTGTGTTATTTTGTCTCCCTCTTCCCAGCTTCCCCTATTTGTGCCGTGAGGATAATCCTGAGAAATAGCAGCACAGTATTTAACATTTGGCTTGGTAGCAATTACTGTCTGAAGACATCAAAGAGCTTTCTGAAAGCAGCAGGGCACCCGTAACGACATCTCAGTGACAGGGTAGCGGGCAGAGCACAGCAGCCCAGCTGCTCCCAACCTGGGAGTTGCTGGCAAGAATATTAGTTTTTATTTGTGGAGTCTGACTTAAATGGGATCTGCTTCAGATGTGCATTTACACTTCAAACATATTTTTATGTTGAAAATGTTTTCATTTGAAATTTACTTAAAAAACTGATTTCACACACTTTTTTTTGAAATCACCACTAAATAAAAAGAAACTGACCCCTGAGTTTTAAATAGATACCCATTATCCAACTACAAAGCAGATTTTTAACCATATAATAGATTTGATCTTTTTGCGTCTTGAAAATATTTGCAGGACATTATTTACATAATGCATACACATAAATTTAAGAAATATTTGAGTCCTTTGCTGAGTCAAAGCCAAAATTATATTTACAAATGGAGCAAACAACAGCCAGTCAGAAAATGCAGTGGCGAGGATGAAATGCTGGTTGAATCCTAATTCTGTTTTCATATCTTAGTCCATATAAGCCTATGTCCTCATGATCCTTAGCAAATTAGATCATCATTTTGTCACTCTGCCTCTGACCAGGCAGATAAATATACCAGTTTCAAACATTAGAACCAAAGCAAGCAGCCGTATGGTAAGTACCTCCTGCAGAGACATGATGTGCATTCAGGAGTGTGATGCAAGCAGCAAGAGAAAAGAGGTAAAAATAACTCTGTTTTGCTCAGTTCCTCCCAGTTCTGCTGATTTGAATGCTTGTATAGATCTAGAAACAGCTTTTACAGCTTCACTTCTGACAAGGAAAGATGTTTAACTACTGTTTGAAAATAGAGGACTGGGTTTACTGGCCTCCCACATTGCATTCCTGGTTCCTACTCTGTAAAACTGGGGCAGGTTCAAGAGATGACAAACTAGAGTGGGGTCAGTAGAAGACCCCCTGCAGTCATGGCCACAGAGTTGAGTTTGTTCTAAAACGTTGTGGTCCAGCTACACTGTTGATGAAAGATGAGTTGCTTTTGTTGAGTTTTGCATTCTGACTTCAGCAGGCTCACGTGTAGTTCATTCCTCTGTCTATGAGGGTTTGCTGCTTCCTTCAAACACAGGCAGAAAGTGTTATGACCTCATCAGAGAAATGCTACAGCAATAAAAGAGATCAGGTTCTTGCTGTGCTGTGGTTCTCAGAGCTAATCAGGAGATGGGCTAAGTAAAGGAGGAGAGAGCAGGACTCTTGATGGATGCACTGGAAGAATTCATTTAATGGAGCTGGCTGCAGGAGGAACCATAAATCTGCTAGAAAGCCTCATAAAAGGACTGAAAATGCAGGAGGTTTTTGTATGAGGGGGGCAGATGATGCTGCTTCTGGGATGAACATACAGAGAGGGTCTGTTCTTGCTCCTGGTGAGGGACAGATGTTTGCTGAAGGCATTTCATCTTCTCTGAGGTGTCAGGGTTAGCTAGAGGGAGAAGGCTTGGGCTGAGTGAACCCCCTGGTGTGGTCTGTGCACATGGCTGGGTGCATGCAGGTGGGTTTCTTCCCCCTGCTAAAGCACAGGGCAAAGGGATGCAGCAAATTAAGATGCACGTTGCAAATATTTGCATATAGGATTATTTACCCTTCAATTCCTCATAGGATGAATTGAATCCGAGGAATGAGTCTCTCACTGACTGCTTTGTATTTCTGTGGCACCTCAGTGCCCCCAAGCCTCATTTCAGTCTCCTGCTAAATGAAAATTAGCAAAGCAAAACACCAAAGCTGCCTCATGTGTGCTGCTTTTATGCACTTCATCCAGGGGTGAAGGAACAGGAAGGCAGCAAAATCTCTCATTTTCTCCATAGTCCAGTGCCTTGGTTTCTGTCCCATGAAGGAGGCTGCTTTTGTTTGTAAAGCAGCCACTGTGACTGCAGAGCACAGTGCACGTTCCTTTCTGCTCCACCAGGTTCAAAGACCTGTGTGGGCTGTGAAGCTCGACTGTTTGCAGAGACCTCCGAGATGCTCTGAATGGTGGGGCTGCAAAGAGGTACAAATGGAGGTTTTTGACACAGGGCTGTGAAGATGTGGCTCTTGTTAGCCTGAACTACTCATCTCCATTAGCAGAACACATGCCATAAGTGCTCTGGTCTTGCTGGCTGCGTTCGGTTCTAATGACACAATTATGGCTTTGTAGGTTTTCTATAAATCTCTCACAAATTAAAATCTCCAACAGTGAGAAGGTAATAGTCATGTATTCTTGTGTGTTCAATACCTGACCTCTTAAAATAAGATATTGATTTGTTATTAGCTTCTGGAAAATGATAGTTGATTACACAAAAGATTGCTTTTTCTGTTGATTTTTCGGGGGGTTTTTTGGTTGTTTTTTTAGCTGTCTCAAATATCCTCTCCAAGGGCTAGATGTGAAATTTGCTGCAGGGTACAGGTGTGTTGTTACTGTTTAAACAGATATTGAAATTACTGTTCATTTTAGCTATGCATTAATGCTTCATATAGCATGTTTATCAAATTACCTTTATATATCTTAACAAATCAATTCCTGTGCCCTTGGCATGAAGTACTGCAGATAAGAATTAGGTAGTATATCTGCTTGTGGGTGATAAAACTGGGATTTGAATAGACAGATAACTTCAATTAAGTTGCTTAAGCAGTGTAATCACTGTCCTAGTGAGAAGATGGATATGTGAGCCCAGAAAATCTGGCTGTGCTGGCACTGGATTAACCTGGGACCTGCCTCCAGCCTGGTAGTGTATGTCTGCAAGCATCAGGTGCCCCCTGCACTGCCCCTTCCTAACACTGCAGCTTCAGCTGACATTTGCAGCTGATTCACTCTGGTGCTTTTACCCAAGTGGGATGTTCTTTCCCAGGTTTGCTACCTGGAGATTTGAAAGGAAATTGATCTGCAGTGGGGTGAATATCCTGCTAGACTCACTGATAATTTATGCACCTTCTGCTAAAACTAATGAAAGATAGAAGAAAGAAGGGGGTTTGATTTTCACTGCTGCTTTTTGTAATCGATTCTGATTTGCTTTTATTCATTTCATTCCTTAGCTATCCTTAGCTTATTGGCTTTCTGATTTTCTTTGTTTTTTCTCATTTATAAATGCTTGCTTTCTTAAACATATTCTTATGGCATTATTACAGTTTCTCTAATTACACATTGGCAGAATGCTGCTTTGGCTTGGTCAATAACAAAAGACATTTATAAGGGATTGATGCATGTGAGATATGTGACCGTGCCCCTTGGAGGGGAATAAATTACCAATACAAGTCATTATGCATTCTATTAAAAACACAAACTGGACATGTGTTTCTGGCCTTGTCATCCATCACAGAGTAAACACTAAGCGAGCCAGAATCCCAGCAGAGGTGGTGAGAGACTGAAAGCAATTTATAAAAAGTAAATAACAGTATTGATCAATTCACCTTTTTATCACTGCCCTGTCACCACCACCAAGCAGTGTTTTCATTTTGAGTTTCTACCCCACCCCACATTTCTATCTTCACCAGCTGTTGATTTATGAAGCTTTTTCTGGGCCATTGGAGCAGATTTAAACTACCTTTTGCACTTGTAAACCTACCAAAAATATAAATGTATCTGAAAAAGAGCCTACTTCTACCTGAAGTGGTTTGCCCTGGCAGATGAAGGCCTGCCAAGGGAGAGTGTGGGTTTCTGCACACCAGCTTCTGCGTCTGTCTCTCCATCCATCTCTTCCCTCAACTCCCTTTGCTGCCTTCTTGGTTTTACAGACAGGAAAGCAAGACCCAGAGGCACGGCTGGGCATCTGAACCGTGTTTCCTGCAGCAAATGGAATTACTAAGGCAATGTCCTTTGAAGAGAAATAACCACTCTGACAGCAGAAATGAATGGATGAAAAGGCTTTACTCATCTGTGCAAGTGTCTTAATTCCAAAGACTGCAGCCCTAATAAAATAATAATGTAGTTTGAGGGTTTTTTTAATTGCAGGCAAATTGGAAATGGTTTATCTAAAATCTCACCAGGGATCTAGGTATCTAATGCCTCTGACCTTGACTGAGTCACCACTTCAGTGACATTGCAGCTCTCCTGTCTGATGACAGGGCAGCATTGCACAGAGGCACGTTGTGTGAACAGCCCAGGAGGGTTAAAATCGTGGGTCCCGGGGGGGCTGGGGTGGTCAGGGGCAGCCTGGTCCCAGCTGACAAGTGGAGAGCCCAGCTGGGTGCTCTCCTGGGGCACCAGGTAGGGCTTTGGGGTGCCAAAGGTGAATTAATGGAGTTAGTAACTACTATTGTTTAAAACAAACATCAAGTGACTGTTCTGTGGTTTGAGATTTCCTTTTCTTAAGTTTGTATCTTATGCCTCTTGAGAGAGAACAATTACTCATTAAATCTCTCCAACTTCCACTTCAGATTTCCAGGTGCTGACTAATAATGATGGCTTTATAAAGCTTTTCCATTTTATACTAAGTGATTATTTAAAACAGAGGGCTGCCATTTATTAAAGTTTGGGTACTCTGCTGCTATGGACAGTTGTATGCAGTTGTACATGGCTCTTCCATTTGACCAGTCTCTGTTGGAAAAAGATCTGCTTGGAAAACAAAACTTCCAAAAGCCACATAAACCCCAGAATGGTTAAATTTTTAATTTTAAAATTCACGTTGTTTCCTAATGGATAAAGTTCTTGGTCTGTCACCCTTGGTTCTGGTACAGGCAGCCTGTGCTACGTCCAATACTGACACCTATTGTGGAGCTGCAGAAGGATGAGGTCGTCTTCTCTGCACAGAGACTGACCATGGGTAGGATCCCCCTGTGTGTTGCAGGGCTTGCAAGGCAGATGCTGAGATAAACACCCTTTTTGCAGAGCTTGAGGCATGTTCTTGTCTATGCTTGCTTTTATTTATTATTTTTTTTTTCCCCTCCTCTTTTCTCTTTTTATCATTCACAGTCTTTGGACATGTTGTTCCAGCTGTGACTTGGTCAGGTTTAGAGATGGCCATGCCCAGCCCACCACCAGGACTGTGGAGATCCTCCCTAACCCCTTTCTGTCACACTGCCTCTGCCTTGAAACTAGGTGAAAAGTATTTTTGCTAAACTGGATTGTTTTGACAGAACCAGGGTAGAGAGTGATTCAACACGCAGCGCTGCCAACCCAACCCAGGGCTCGGGGTGTGCCAACAGGGTCTCCCACCACGGCCACTCAGACCACCTTGTTGTTCAACTTTCAGCAGCAAATACATGTCCTATATTGAAAAAGAAAACAGCAACAGTAATAACAGGGTGATACATCTCTCCATTGTGCTGTTAATCTGTGGTGTGTGGCCTTCTCCATCAGAGTGGGGTTTTCTGCATGGATGTTAGCTGCATGAGCTGCACCCCATCCTTCCCTGCCACCATGCAGCTCTGCCAGGCCTGTGTCACAGAATCACAGAATCACCAAGGCTGGAAAAGACCTTTAAGATCATCAAGTGCAGCCTATGACCAACACCACCACACCATCTAGACCATGGCACTAAGTGCCACATCCAGCCTTGCCTTGAACACATCCAGGGATGGTGCCTCCACCACTTCCCTGGGCAGTCTATTCCAATGTCTAATCACGCTCTCCATGAGGAAGTGCTTCCTAATATCTGCTAATATCCCTTGGAGCAGCTTCAGGCTGTGCCCTCTTGTCCTGTCACTGGTTTCCTGGAAAAAGAGCCCAGCCCCCACCTGACTACAACCTCCCTTCAGGTAGTTGAAGAGAGTGATAGTGTCAGTCTATATGCTGGCTGATCCGTGACACAGGCAGATTAAATATAGGCACAAGCCCTCGGTGAATCTCCATAACCCATCTACTTCTCTTTGACCTGAGGCCACAAGCTGGACATGAGTGTCCAGATCAAAATTGCCTGGCACCAAGCTACAGTAAGAGATGGAGAAAATAATTCTTCCAGGCTCTGTACCATTCAGCAGCTGCATTGCTGTGCCTGTTACAAAATCAGTCATGGTCTGCTCTTCACTGTCTGACCAAACTCAGCTCTGTTACAATTGAGATGGGCGTCTTTCCTCCCTGTTCAGTACAGGAGGTTTAGTTATATCTGAGAGAGATATCCTTAAAGGTGTTGGGCTATCCTGTGTGTTTTTAAATCTCATAAATGAACATAAACAACAGAGAAGAGCAGAGAAGTTGGTAAGGGGAATCACTCCTTTATGTCTGACTTTCTGTGGTGTTCTCTAACTGCTGTTCAGGCAGGTGGATGATGTGTGGTTGATGCCATGTGCCTCACAGATATTTTAATCTCTGACGTGGACCTGATATGTTCAGATGCTGTAAGTTTCTTTCTTCCTACACAGTTTTTGCTGAGAAGCTCTGTCAGCTTTAAATGAGACAATACAATTCCCATAGCAAGGCAGGAGGGAGTGACGTAAGGTGAAAAGGATGCTCTTGGCATATATTTGGTGTGCAGATGGCAGAGAGGTCAGGAGGGGTTCAAGTCATAAATCTCATAAATCTTGGGTTTCTCAAGAGAGCAGCAGGTCTTGCAGGCAGATTTGAAAATGCAAACACTCCCAGAGATGTGTGCTTGCATCTCCCATGGGCTGAAAGAGTTATCAGAGTCAGATGGGAGAGAAGAGTTGGAAACCACCCCTTCCAGCTCCAGCACCAACACCAGCCCTGGTTTACTTGGTTGTATGATGAACCATGTGTCTCTTTTGCAGCTGCGAGCAGGAAGCCTGGGGAGCCTTTGATCATCTCTGACATCAAGAAGGGGAGTGTAGCACATAGGTGAGTGCTGAATTTCCCAACTGTCAAACTCATTGCAAAATGTATGGCCCAGTGTTGAGAGGTAGAATGAAGTCTAAGCAGTAGCACTTGGGTCTGGGTTTTGCCAGTGTCCAAGGAAGTCTCAGCCCTAGAGGTTTGTCTTAGACCACAGTCAGGTTTGCAATAAACTGTGTATTGAAGCAAGTAGAGTTGAGCTCATAGAGAAGGTGGCCAGAGCACTGATTTCAGAGGTTTGCTGACTCTATAGGAGATGTATGTTTAGCATTTAAGAACATGCAGTAAAGGGCTCCATATATAAGGTGCTATGGCCCATCAGGTAGTTTGCTCTGTCTCAGCTCCTGCTCAGGTGAACAGAGTGAGTGAATTGTGGGCACTGGTGGAGAACTGTACAAATAACTCAGCATTTATTGACTTCACCTCTGATCCCAACACCACATAGCAAGGCTTTTAGAGGAATGTAGTGCTGCCAGAGGGCTCGTTCCTAGGAGTGCTCATACAGGAGTTTCCATAAAAGGTAGAATATGTCAGTTAAACATCAGGCATTTTTCAGTGCTGTAGGTTACCCAGACTATATATTTAATCTTCCTGCCTTGTTCTGTGTTGATACATGCTCTACACAAACTGCCTCTCTTTAAGTTATAGTTGTCCCAGACTCCATCCATGGTTGTATCCCAGGAAAGATCAAGGACAGTAAAAAGTTAACATTGTCATTGCCACTGTGGGACTGAATGTGTCATGAGATCTGGAAGGCAAATACAAATGTACTTTTAGTTTTCTTTTCCTTTCCACATAGAACTGGAACCTTGGAGCCAGGAGACAAGCTGTTAGCCATTGATAACATCCGACTCGACAATTGCTCAATGGAGGATGCTGTGCAGATTTTAAGGCAGTGTGAAGACCTGGTCAAATTGAAGATTAGGAAGGATGAAGATAATTCTGGTACAGAAATCCTGATGCAAACTGGTGCCTGTCCTCTGTAATGACATTTCCTAATAGTCAGTGCAAACCAACAAAGATAAGGGCATGCTGCTTGTCTGGTCACCACTTTCCAATTGATTATAGTCTATTTTTGTTATGCTGCCCTTAAATGGAGTCTGGAAGGTTAAAATCCTGTTTGGTATGAGCATGGCTGAAGACCTTAGGCTTTTGCTTCTAAATGCTGCAAGTCTTTTCTGTGACCTCTTTCATATGGCTCATTTACAAATTCTTCATTCCTGTTTTCTCTTTTAGATGAGCAGGAGACAACAGGTGCTATTATCTACACAGTGGAACTGAAGCGATACGGTGGCCCCCTGGGAATAACCATCTCTGGGACAGAGGAACCCTTTGATCCTATCGTCATTTCGGGCTTGACTAAACGAGGGCTGGCAGAAAGGTGAGGTTTGGGGGCAGAGGGATTGAATTGATATAGTTAAGGGATCTTGAAGCTTGCAAAGTTTCCTCTGCATAAACTCTTCTTAGGTGTTCTAGTCTGCTAAAAAAGGAAAGGCACTATGAAGGTAATCAAGTGCTGTGAAGCAGGGACAGCCCTGCCAGTCTGGCTCTGCACACCAACATGCAGGAGATGTGGGGTGGTTGGACTGAGCTGTCAGGACAATGAGAGAGTCTCAAAGCAGGGCACTTCTGGAAGAGTCAGGTCTAGTGTGCCAGTTGAGTGCAGAAGCCAGGAAAAGGTATTTATCTGCCTCTCCTCCAGAGAGGTGTTTCTTAATCTGTGATTGCCCATGTACATCTTGCACTGGGAAGAGTCCAGCTTGCCCCCATTGTAAACTCCTGTTCAGGACTCACCTATTGCTTAACTATGGCTTATGATGGCAGTGGTGTGTCCTGCTGAAACCTCAGATCTTGGGAGTCTTCTGGCCTATCCTTCCTGGTTGTTTAGTCTGTTACGGATGGAGGTATCTCAGTACAGGGCTGGTGTTCTTCAAGCAGCAGACATTTATGCTGCATAAATGTAGGAGCAGATTTACCTTTGGCAACTGGGGAGGCTGACTGTGTGTGTGCCTGTGTCTGAATATATGTGCATGCGTGGGATTTAAAGGATCAGGACATTGAGGAGAATATAAGGTGGAACTGAGTCATACCCTGTATCTTAATTAATCTGTCTATACTGTAGCTGTGACTTGTAAATAGATCATTTCAGCAGCCCTGACTCACGCTTCTCATAGGGTTGCTTTACCCTGTCCTGCTTGACAGGCAGAACAGCAGCTAAAAAACTCCTGAACAAATAAGTGTAAAGTGCTACAGACCCTGGGGACGTTTGACTGCAGATATGGCCTTTTGGTTCTTTCTGTTTCAAGGCCACAATCCCTCTTAGCTGGCTTGTGAAACAGCTCGGTGCCCTTCTTGCACTGGGTTCCTCGAGCTCTCAGCACACATGCTGCTGCATGTTTCCATTGCTTTCCTTTGGTACAGAAAGCAGAACATCAGTGCCTCCCCAGAAGCAAAGAAGAGGGATGGACTTAGTCATGAATGGTTCTTCTCCTTGGGGGTTTTATATCACTGCCTGCCACTGTAGGATACTGTCTTTTCCCCTAGAAAATAGTAGCTCTAGCGTATCCAACTTTTTTCTGCATAGCAGTTCTGCACTGTACCTGCAGCCCAACGTGAGAGTGGTTAAGGACAGAAAGCCTAAACACTGTCAGGCTCAGAAGACAGTCCTGTACCCTTGTTGCTCTCAGATCCTTCTGCAATGTCATGGCTGTTCTTCCTTTGAACTCAGATACGCATCAGTGACTGCTCCAGAGAAATGTAGTGCAGGCAAGTGCTGCTGTACTACTGAATTTTGATCAGGAGCTGGCAGGCAGTGAGGAATGAAGAGCCTTTTGAGAAGAGCGATGGAGCCGTTCAGTACGTTCACTGTAGGACTAACAAATAATGGCACCTGCCAGAGGAGCAGTGTGGGGATGGAGCTGCATGGGATTTCTCTGGGTAACCTTGTCTCCCTGTGGGGAGGGTGAGGAGCACTGGTATGAGGGCTGCCGGCAGAAAAGGTGCATATTTTTCTGCTGAGATGGTACATATTTTTCTCCTAGGAGTAACAGAAGGGACTGGCTCGACCTTGTCAAGGGAAGAGGGGTGGTCCTAGTGTTAGTAAAAATTGTCCCTTTCCTGCTGTCACTACCTTTCCCTGTGCCACAGGCATTCTTAGTGAGGCTCTGAAGGGTGGGATGGGTTTCCAAAGGACAGCAAGTTAAATCCAAAGCTATGCCTGGCTTTTGCTGGAGCACAGGACGTATTCCAGCAGTGCTGGTGTGGGGTGGACCAGATCCCAGCGTCTGATGATGGGGATATGCTGGCCTTTCTCATAAAGGTCTGTGCTGCAGCTTGGGCTGCTCACTTGATGATGGGGAGGCAGAATGTCCTCTAGGATCTGTCACGAGTCTGTCACAGCAGGTCACGGGGTGTCTAGCTGGAAAAGGCTTCAGATTCAGGTGATTTGGGTTTTATCTTGACCTTGAACATTTTTCTCCTTGTATGTGTCTGATCCTATAGAAACATAGAGAGGCAGCTCAGGCTGTTAGGTTTGTGTTGAGCAGTGGCTCTCTCCCATGTTAGTCTCTGTTTCCCCTCCTGCAGTGCCTGCAGGTGGCTTTAGCCTGGGCCATGGAACTTTTTTTCCTCCTTGGGAAAGGGAGTGTCCCTGAGCAATGCTGTTCAATTCTTGTTGAGGTGTAATGGTTCTTGTTCTGCAACAGCACTTTAAAGTGCCTGATCGGCCTCCTATAGCGCCACCTGGTCAAGTAGATGGGGGTGGTTGCAGGAGTGTTTTGTCCAGCAGTGCTCAGCAGCAACCCATATTGGAAGAGGGAAGTAGGGATGGTGGCCCTGCCCACGTGCCAAGTAAATCCCTTTCACAACTATGCAGCCACTTCTTCTCCAGTGCTTGCTGTAAAGTGCCTGCAGCCCTTTTACAACTTGCAACTTACCCGCTGCTCAGTTCTGCTGTGTCATGTGTCCCCTGAGCAAGAAGGCACATGGAGCATGCAACTCTTTCAGCTGTTTTGTGTTTGAGGTGAATTAAGGACTGTTGATGAGGATGGAGAAGCACAAGGGTTATTAGCTAGAAACAGTTTTCTCTGTTGGTCCCTCTTGTCTTCTGTCTGCTTGTCCTCACAAAGGTGCCTGGAGATGCACAGATGAAAGGTCTGGACTTTTGCTTACTTTTCCCCCCTTGAAGAAAAGACCTTTCTCTTCAGTTGTTTCTGTATTTTTCCCTGCTGAGGGACTTTCACAAATTCTGCAGAGCAGTCATATTGTCCTGAGGAGGGCGGTGGGGCTGGTATCTCGGGCAGGAGATGCATCCCCATGCTGGGTTCAGGGTTACAGCAGGAGGCCCTAGAATGCTGAACCACTGCAGTGATCGAAGGATCTCCTTTTAACTGCCAGCAGTTAAGCTTGATTTTTTTTCAACCACGCAGATGAAACAAATACTCTGGTATCATTTTGATCTGCAATTTATTTGTTTTTTTATAAGTTTTCCCTGGGGGCTTTTTCAGGCTGATGTGGATGGGACAAGATGGACATCTAGTGGCTGATGGGACCATCATGGCACTGTCCAAGTATCACAGCAGCAGCAAACCAAACAGTCCTGCCTGCTGTTTGGCTACATTTCCCAATTTGACATACTTACAGTAGATGTTTCATAGCCTTGTGTCAACAAAAGTATTGTATTTTGGGGAAAGACAAGTAGCTGTTGTATCAAATCCCAATTCTGCAGCCCAGTTTGGAGATGTAACCTGAGAGAGGCGTATCGCAATGGATGAAAAGATCTTGCAGTCCAGATTTGCTTCTCCTTCTGGTTCAATCAATCAGGTTCCTGATAGCTAAAACTCACAGCACTGCTGGAGGAGGAGAGGATTGCTGCTCTTGCTTCCTGCTGTCAGGCAGCTGGAGCAGGAGTGCAGTGAGCTCAGTGAGCAAGTGGGAGCTCCGGCCTCAGCAGCCAACTCTGGCCATGGACACATCCTGTCCAGCCTGCTCTTCCCAGAGCTGCAGCAAACGTGGGGAGAGTGGAAGTGAGCTCCTGTCTGAGGGCAGACACAGAAGGATGGAGGAGAAGGGGGAGGATTGCCATGACTTGTTAGTTTGCTCCTGGCTGTTGCTGAAGCCTGAGGATTTATTTAGCTGAAAGCAGAAGCCAGTGCTGGAACGTGGCTGTGCAATAAAACACAGTAACCTCTTCCAGAGTGCTGGTCCTGATGGAGAAAGTCACACTGGCATAGTTGTGTAGGGGTGAGCTTTCAACGTATCATGAACTGATCTGCAAGTGGTTCGGCTCATGCTAGCACACACAATCTGTGTTGGGCCATTTTGGTTTTGGCATTTTTTCAATGGGTTTCTAGGTTTGTTTCATCATTTCTTTCCATCACTGTGAATGTGCCCTTCAGTTTTATGCGTGATGACCAGTGGACATCACACATTGGAAATGTTTGTGCTTTTAGCACATAGACCCCCTTGCTTTGAAGAATTTTGACTGTAAGTTGGCCTACGGTCCCAGCTCCTGAGGGCCCTGGGATCCGAGGAGTGCATATGTTCTGTGCCAAGTTGTGTGTGTCTGCACAGGTGGAAGGTGTGGGGGACACCCAGAGTCCTGGTAGTGGTGATGGAGAGGAAATCATGAGTGTACAGCATACCAAGGGGAAACCAAGATGTATTTGAAAGTATTGAGTTGTCATGGTTTGCCTCAGGATCAGCAATTGAACCAGAGACAACAACTCCCAATCCCCTCCCCCTCCCACCCAGGCAGGGAAGGAGACAGAGAATTAAGGAGAGAGACTTTGCTGGATTCAAAACTAAACTAGACAGCTTTAATCATATGTACAATTATATGCAAGTATGTTCAGGAATGTGCAAAAGCCTCTTGCCTCCCCCCACCCCCAGCAGTTCCCCCGGCACTCTCCTTAGCTGTGAGCAGTCCCAAAATGTCCCAGTCCACAGGCAGGAGATAAGGAGAGCAGACAGGGGCTGAGGGTAGAGTTATGAGGTCAGAGATGCCTGAGCCTGGGGTCGACGGTGATGGGTGGATGGAGTCCTCCCCGGACGCCGGCCATGGACGGAAGAGAAGGGAAGAAGAAGCAGGAAGGAAGTTGTCTTCTGTGATCTCTGACCTTCCTTGGAGCTTACATAGATATATGGAATGGAATACCTTTGGTCAGTTCTGCTGTCTGTCTAGTCCAGCTCCCCACGTAGGGTGTCATATATACGACTCTCCTGCTCTCAGTAGCCTCTGTAGCGGCAGATTTACTGGGTAGAATAAACTGACCTTTGCATCTCAGCAGAAACATAAACATTCCAGTGTTATCAGCCCACTAGCTGGAACACTTACTGCTAGTTAAAAGAGAGCTTACTGAAGGAAAAAAATCAGTAAAAAGAAAATTGGCTTAATCCTGGCTCAAACCAGGACATGAGTTCAAATGCTATTGCTTCAAGCGGCAACTTAATGGCCTGTCTTGCCGGGGCAAATTGCTTCTCTGAAGTTTCTAACAGTGCCTTTTCTCTCCAGAACTGGAGCCATCCATGTCGGTGACCGGATATTAGCGATTAATAATGTGAGCCTCAAGGGCAAGCCGCTGAGCGAAGCCATTCACCTGCTGCAGATGGCGGGAGAGACAGTCACTCTGAAGATCAAGAAGCAGATGGAGAGTGAGTTGGAGAGCATCATTTGGGGTGGGAGGGTAAAGGTGCAGCCCAACAGGGACCCCAGGTGATGGAGCAGGTATCCCTGTGGGTTTTCCTTGACTTTCCTTTTGGCTGGAGACAGAGGGAAAAATGTGGGTGTTTTTTTTTCACTTCTGACTCAGATTTGTTTTAAAAAGGCAACACAGGGGCTCTCTGTGGTACTGGGAAGAGATTAGACAGCAGGATTATTGGCAATAATAATTTTTTTCAGATTGACACTTTGTGCCATTGGTGCCATTCCCTGTCTGTGTGGGTGTTTCACACAGAAGTGAAGCAGAAGTTGCTTTTGAAAGTAGAAGAGGGCTGATTCTTTTAAAAGTGTCACCCCGAAGATGAGCAAGGGGACTCTGAGTTGGTAGAATCCACGAAAAAAACCCCTACCGGAACGCGGAACGCACCTTTAATTTAACTTTTGAAAGTGATTGGCAATAAATCTTTTGTACCCCTTTCCTGGCTTGCAGTCCTACGATCATTTTTCAAAGCATCTCCTTTCACTCTAGAAAGGTCCTTCTCATTTCCCTGCGGCTTTGAAGCTGTTCTTGACACAGTATCAAAGACCAGGAGCATGCTTAGTACAGGCAGGCCACTTTTTGTCGGGGGTGGAGTGGGGATTGGCGAAACCAGGGAACGTGCAAACTTTTCTCCCTGACTGTGTAATCACAGCCAAACAGAGGCTTTTTCATCAAATTCAGAAAGTAGCTGGTGCACTCTGGCTGCATTTCTGTCCCTCCCAACACCCAGTATTCTCTATTTTTCTGTGCCATGCTCCTGCAGATGTACTTGGACCTACCCAGCCAGTGGCCCACAGTGCTTCCAAGCAAGTGTGGCTGATGTGATGTCTGTCCTGCATCTGGACAATTCTGTAGATCTCAAGGCAGTTTGCAAATGTGTGGCAATGCTCCTATTTTACAAATGGAGGAAGCCCAGCCAGGGTGTGGTGACTTAACAAACAGAGGGTAGAACTGGGGAATTGATTCCTCCTCAGGAAACCCCAATCTTGTTCCCTGCAGCTAAATGTCTTGATCCTTGGTCTTAAATACTCTTTTTTTTTTTCTCCTGCTGACATTTAGCGTTGTCACAGCCACTTGCTGAAATAATTGACATGCAAGTGCCAGTTGGAGACTTGTTAATCATTCTGAGAATGAAGCAGGTGTAATTGAAATTTCGAGGTAATCTTGAGTTAATAATGACGAGCAATCTTCTGAATACTTGGAAAATAGGGACTTTCAGGACACTGGCCTTTGTTTGGTAAAGTAATCTGTCCTCATTGACAAATGCAGACTTTAAGAGGGCTTTTTATCCCAGCCTCCATGAGTCAGAGATCCAGGGTGTAGACGGCTAACATGATTTCTAATCAACAAGGACTTTAAAATACTCAGCACAAAGAAATGCTTGTGCTGAGACACCATTCCTTGTATAGCTTTTGCCTGAAAGGGAATTTGATATTATGATAATAAGGGCCTATTATTACTAAAATAATGGAAAGGAAGGTCTAAGCTTCATCACCCACATTCAGATTGCCATTTTCCAATCACTAATCAGGGAAAATTCAGCCTCAAAAATACCAGGCCCAGGAATTCCACCATTGTTGTGAGACTGCATGGGAGACTCTTGGAGAGGTGAATTGATTAGCCCTGAATTGATACCAGATTGTACAATCTTGGAAGGGGGCTATAGCTTCAGCTGCTGTAGTTTGGGACCAGGCTGTGTTGTCTTTGGAATCTCATTGAAAAATCTGCTTAGAACTGAAAGTTTTCAGCCAGCACCTGACTAGATGCTGCTCTGACACTGTCTGAGTCCTGTCCCTAAAGGCAGATCATGCCAGCAGCAATTTGGCTGGAAGCACGGCTAACCTGAGTAAAAAGAGGTTCTCTGAGACCAGAGAAGCTATGGGTTACAGATTGCAAAGGCCAACACTTCTACGGGCAGGGCTGTTCAAGGAGGCTTCTCAAGGTGCAAGAGGATGTGTTTGTGAATCAAGATTAGGTCTCAACTCTCTCATATTTGGGAATCCTCAAATCCCCATGGTTGCTCCTTATGTTCCATGTGCTAAAAACTCAGGCATTTTTTCTTGATTCAGCCTGAGATAACGGCACTGTATGAAAGCCTTTCAACCACATTGAACAGGCCCTTCTCAGCTACTAAAGGTTCTAAAAGGTTCAGCTAAAAAGGTTCTTTAAAAGACTTGCAGTACTTGGGCATGCTCCCATGTCAGCATAAGCCTTTTCCTGAGGCTTGCTCTTTCTGCCTGCTGAAGAGGTGTGTTCTGGTTTCAGAATTCTATCCCAAGAAGTCGGGGAGTATAAACGAAGTGAGCGACCCAGAAGATGAACTGACAGACTCCCAGAAAACCAGCAAGCTGTCTGAGATATATGCCACCACAATTCCTAGTGTGGACAGTGCTATGGAGTCCTGGGATGGCTCTGGCATTGATGCGGGGTATGGAAGCCAAGGTAAGCCAGAGCTGTGTTTTCTTAGGGGTCTCAGGACCCAGGTGAAGATAGGCAGAGACTCTGGACCTCTCTGGAGACTGAATGTGAGCCTAAGACTGTGGTCTTGACAGCATTTGCATGGCTTCTTACTTCCAGCAAGGAACAAAATGTGGTTTTTGTTCACTCATGTAGTGCTGTGTCCAGTTTAGTTTTTTACTGGCACATTTCTTCTGGCTTATATGGCACCATACTGTTCACAACATTTTCAAAACCATTACAGCCCTTTCAAATTCACATAATCAGGGAAAGTATTCACTGTCCATTTGTATAACAGAGTACTTGGTTCATAGCCCACTTTTAATTCTCCAGAGAGGCCATGCAGAACATATTAATCCTCTTCAGGATGTTTTAAAATCCACAAGAATGTCTTGTGAGTAGAAGCACTCACTTAACAAAATAATTAAGATAATACTACAAGAAAGTATCTCTAACTCTCTAGTGGGTGATCCAATGAACACATGTCTTCAAGGCCAGGTTTATTCAGCTGCAGCTTCTGGCAGATGTATGGAATTGGGATGGAGGATGCTCTAGTCATGGGAACAGATTTTTACTTGGAGGGAACCACTGGAAAATAGTTATTCCAGTTCATGTTTAGTGTCATAAGTTCTTATTAGCCCATGCTGAAATAAAACAAAACCCTGAATCACATCTGCAAGAGGAAATTGGTGAGAAGACTGCTGTCCAGAGCAGAATGTGAGAAGAAGGAGAGATGCAGCAATGGTGTTGCAAAGCACCTCCAAATGCTGAGCAAGGCACGTGCCTGTGCTCACTGTGATACAACTTAGTAGAGTTCAGAGGACAGCACTTTGTGTGTGTGTGTGTGTCTCTCTTCCACCATGCCCATGTCTTCCTTCAGCCTCTGTTTGTCTGAAAACTTAATCTGGGAGTGCAACTGGGACCTGAGGCTTCATTAAGGAGGAGTCCCCTGGCCTTCATAACACTGCAATCCTTCTCCATCTAATTGAATGTTAACACAAGCTGGACATGGGATTTAGCAAAGCAATTGCTTGTTCTGGTAAATTGAGAATGAGTAGTTGAGAACAGAGCCCTGGTTCATGGGGCTTGATGCCAGGTTGCCCAACACCTGCAGGCTGTACCTTTGCTTCAGGGGCTCTCTTGCCTTCCCTGGTAATTGCATTTGGCTGCATGGCGGTGTGCTGGTGCTCACTGGGAAGAGGGATGCTGGAGGACTGGGAGAAGGACATGCAGGATTGCCCATGGGGTGGGCAGGGAAGGCAGGATGCAAGGAATGCACAGAGCCTGGAGACTGGGGTTTACACCCCAAATAGAGAACTAGAGATTGGACTCTGCAGCCTTGTGGGCTTTAGATTCACCCATAGCTTCAGGAAAACAGGGAAGGATTTGGATGAGGGAGCTGTGCTGGGCCTGGTGGTAACGTGCCACCAGGTGGCTCTTAATCCCAGGGATCCAGCCCGTCTCCCTACAAGGAGGAGGTGAAACCCGTGGCACCCAGGTGGCAGCTCTGCGCACATACCCCTGCGTCCTCGGCCCCCTGTGCCCAGCTCGAACCTGCTGCCCACCCGCTGCAAGGACCTGCATCCAGGGACCTTGTTCTGCTCAGGCAGGCAGCGAATGCTCCCAAATGCTGAAAGATGTTGGTAAGCCCTTTACTGGGGCTGTCTCCAGAGCAGTCTAACCTTTGAAAACACATAGAGGAAATGCTCAGCTAAGTGAAATAACATGCCTTGGCATTTTCAAAGAAAGTGCTGGCGTTGTCTTTGGGTATTTCCAGTGCTCTTAAGCTGTTTGGGAGGTCAAGTCTCCCTTAATTATGTGTTTCTCTGTTACCTCTTCCTGTTCACTTGGCGCAGCATGTGATGAAAGTGTACCATGTTTCTTGGAAAGGCTGTGAGGATTTCTCTGAAATGTTGAATGGGCAGAAGGAGGTGGGCAGGGGACTTGAGAGATTTATTTCCACTGCAGATGGCACTGGCATTGCTGAAGAAAGCTCTGTTTTGGAAGGTTTCTGTTCATGCAGCTCCTTTTGAGACCTGGGGATCTTGTGAATTGGTAGTGTTGGATTTGCACATCCAGAGTAAGACACCACGGTACAGGGGAGTCCCTGGGGACAAATACAGCAAAAATTGTCTTATTTCATCCTAATGGTCCATATTGATCTCCTGTCAAATGTGTTACAGATGAGCCTCCCCTTCTCTCAAGCCAGCAGAGTTTTTCCTCTTGTTCCTTGCCTTTCACACACATGTTCCTGAAGCAGTTTTCTGCACCTGCACCAGCTGATCCCAAAGGCAGGGGAGGGCTCTGCCAGCTGCGGGAACTGGCTGGCAACTCTCAAGATCGGGCCTGGCTCTTCCTCACTTACTACTGCTGAACACACTGGAGCTGGTGACCACCCCCAGGTACCCCCAGCACCATCACCCTTGTTGACGGGAGGCTGTTGTGTCAGGCTGCTCTGGATGCAGTTTCTTTGCTGCTGTCCTTCTATAACCTATCACTTTTTTTTTTTTTTTTGTGCTGTCCATTAAATGCCAAAGACAGTTCAGAACCTAAAAGAAGATTTATTTATTTTTTTTCTTAATAGAAATCAGACTTCCAAATCCCTCAAAATGAATGGGGTTGGGCACGCTGAGTGAGGCTTGGTGGCATCTTCTCTTTACCCTTTGAAGGACTTGCTGCCTATAAAGGTGGTTGCTTTAACAGCACAATTTCTGTTGGATTCAGTGTGGAAACAGCAGCAGGTAACTAAGGTTGCAGCTGGCTGGGGGTAGGATCTGCATCTGTTGGTATGTGTAGTCCTGGGTCTGTGGATCCCAGAAGTGGAGAGACAAAGGAGAAATGGGGCATCTTATGGCAACATTCTGAGAGGCTGCTTTGGTTAAAGCAAGAAGAAATGGGAAGAATGGCTGAAGAAGAGGGAAGAACCCTCTGGATGGCTGAAGTAGAAGCAAGTATGCAATCCAGATGAGCTCAGGTTTGGGCCTTGGGGAAGGAGGCTTTCCTGGCTCAAGATTTTCTGACCAGGTATTACCCTCTCTTCTACCACTCCCCCCCACCCCTTTTTCCTTCCCTAGGTACATACATACCTCAGGCTGCAGGCATAGCCCTCCATCCACATGAATGGAGACACAGCAGGCAAAAGAGCAGCACTCCTTCGGGGGACCCCAGGAAAAACTACCCCTACATGGATGGAAGCTTCAGTGAAGATGACTGGGACAAGCCCAGCAGGTATGGAGGGGTGGGAGGAGGCAGGAAGGCACATAATCTGCAAATGTGGGTGTTGCTGCACAGGGAGAAATGGGCATGGGAATGTGATGGAGCAGCCAGCGACATCCTCATCTCTGCATCAGGCAGCCATGGGGAGGGATACTGAGGTGGTGATCTGCTCTGTTCAACCACCCCCACATTGCCAGGTTACCCTGGGTGTAGCATGTCTGTCATGTCCAGGTGACATTTGTGTCTGGAGTTAGGTCGGTCTCAGCTGCATGGACCACAGATTCTTACCATGTCTTATACTCTTGCCATGAAAAGGCTGCAGTATTTTCATAGTTCAGATGTAATAAAAAGTGATGATCAGGACTGTCCCCATATGTGTTGGCCAGATGTTTTTGAGTGAGGATGCAGCTTTACAACAGCTCAGTGCCACAAAACCAAAAAGGCTCTTGGAGGACCAGTAACAGGTTGCATGTCCAAGTTAAAATTTCCCAAAGCTGGAGCTGGATGTCTCTCTCCATCACACTTTGGCCCTTCTAACACCACAAACAAAGCCTCTCTGAGGGAGCATGGTCGAGCTTATCCCCCAGCTCAGCCAGTGTGGGAGAAATCCTGCAACACCTCCCAAGACTGTGGAGGAGGCTGCAGGTGCCCCTCACTTTGGGTGAAAATCCTGCTGGATCTGCCCTGGCCAGAGGCTGCCCCTCGCTGCCCCACGCACGGTGGAAAAGCCTCATTGCTTCTTAACTAACTCTCCCCTCAACATCCTCCAGAGTCCCCATAGTTGTGTGTGTCGTGTTGTTACTGTTGAGTCTTTTTTTTTTTTTTCCCTTAACTTTTGTTTGTCCAAACAAACCCCTTAGAACATCTCATGGCCATTTCCACCTATTTAAAGATGACCAAGCTGGCAGGAAGGCTGGCAGCAGCAGAGACTTTGTTCTTGTTTTGCCTCGCAGCGAGAGCCAGCTCGCGGAGGTTGTTGATCCCCGTGGCCCTCCCAGTGAGGTCACTGACCACTGGAGTTAGCAAATCTGAGCCCGTGTGTCCCTCATGAGGGCTTCAAGCTCTGATGTCAAAGTGCAAGTGAAACGGTTCATGCCGCTGAGCCCTCTTTTATTAGGGAGAAAAACAAAATATCTCTAACCCTGACTACCTTTAGCCTGGAAACACCTCCTGACCCAGTGGTGTGAGCTCATACTGATTCATCTACATTCTGGACATGTTTGTTATATCACTGATCTGAGAGGCAAGAAACTGGTAACTGGAAGGGACATTTGCCTCCTTGGGAACCTGGGAGCGGAGGAAGGAAATGAGTAAGGGGAAAGAATCAAAAATTCCTTTTGGAGGGAAATTTTTGGTTTGTTTTTATGAAGTCTTGCTGGGTGTTTTTTTGACCTTTTTGCTGGGTGTAAAGGCTACTGTCCTTTAAAAGCTGATGAAAGGTGGGGGGTAAATTTAAAATACAATAAGAGATATCAGATACTGCTCTCTCCAGGCAGGCCATGATCCCACAAGAAGCAACAGTGTGTGTGTGTGTAGGTTTATGCCTGCTACAGACTCCCATTTAAACCAGTGGATGGAAAGCAAAGTGTGTACTAAAGACTTTGCAGTTAATAGAGATGTGAAAAAAATCTCTATTAATAGCCTAAGGGGTCATTATGTATTTAATGGAGACCAACATCTCTTTGACTTGTACTCAAGTAGAATGTTTTGACTTTGCTAAGTGGCTCTGGTGGATGAGCATCCCTTCCCATCTGTGGCACTGATAACCATTAAGCCATGAGAGATGCTGCCAGATGTTGCAGAGGTGAAGCCTCATCCATGCAGCTCCTAGTAAGATGTGTGGAAGAGGCATCTGGGCTACTCTAAAGTCACTGTCCCCTTGGGGTCCCTCCTTAAGACACATTAGTAGATTATAATGACCTTGATTTAATACTGCAGAGAGTTTCCTTTAAGAGGCTCCTGTTAAAGTGAGTGCTGATGGTCTGAGTTTTGCACAGAGCCTGGTGTTCACTAAGCAGTGTCTGGTGTAATCTACTTCTCTGGCTCATTCAGAGGAGTTCAGCATGTTTGCTCTTTGCTTTAGAAGTATAAGAATTGAACCTGGCTTGTGGTCAGAGGTAAGAGATGCTAAAACTGCCAAGGTGGGAAATTGCAGAACCCCCAGAAAGACACATACAGTGTTCACATTAGTGTGTGTTTGTACCAGCTTGAGAGGTTCTCTCTGTCCTTATCCTCCCTTGTAGACAGATCTGGTTGCAATCTTTACACAGCCGTAAGTGCCATGACTGTTCTACAGAATAAAAAGGGACCTCCTGAAAGTAACAGTTCAGTGCCCTGGCCATGCCAAAGCAAATGAAGGTTGGTTTGTATGGGTTATACATGACACTGTCAATATTGCTGGCTGTATTGTGCATTTATTTGTCCACCCCAGAGCAATCATTTTTATATACATCTTTGCATTATTTACTCTCATAGAGACCTAATGTATTTATCATTTTCTCACCATGTCTGTTACCCTCTGTGTTTTTCTCTCTCTTCTCAGGTGTTCTGTGTCTCAGATCTGAGCTCTATCCCATCAGCCTTTGTACTAACAGTCTCTGAGGCTCCTGGTTTACCCATAATGCATCCTTTTTTCTTTCACTTCTCTATTTCACCAAAGCGTCTTCCTAAACCTACAATCTTCCTACAGGCACTTTTTAATTTACCCTTTGAACTTTGACATTACTACACCAACTTAATTCTTCCTTTGAAGGACACTTGCCCCGTTAGTAAATGCATGGAGGTCTCGTATTCGGACTCTTGTCTGAAAAGTTCATATTGTTTGCTTTTGTATATGAAGACTCTTCAAGTCTCTGCTTTTACTGGTGAGACACTTGCTGTAGCCTCGTGGCTTTCATCCTGCTGCAGAAGAGTGCTGACAATGTTTGGTTCCTACGTTACAACAGATACCCCAACCGCCAAAATGGCCTTGAGACCACTCATGAGGATAGTTTTTGGCGTGTTTTTGGAGAAGCTTTGGAGGATTTGGAAACATGCGGCCAGTCTGAACTTTTGAGGGAGATTGAGGTAAACCACGTTCCGAATTTGCTGCTGATCTGACTGTTTTGCTCTTGCCATAAATGTTAGACTGTTTCCCCGGATCTGTTAATTGCCCATAGCATCCCTGTGCTGCCAGTTGTGTGAAGAAGGGTTTGAGTTTAATCCATGTCAGTGTTTGTGTTAATGGATAACTATGTCTCGTTAGACAGTAACTTGCGTGCACTTTTTCCTTGAGCTGATGACTTTCCCAGCAGGAACTCCATGCTCTTTTTTGCAAACTATTGCTGGTGAGCAATCTTCACGTGACTTTGGCAAACCTTCCCTGTCAAATGGTAAACCCTCTGCTTGGAAATGTATTGTCTGCCCAAGGCACGTAAAAGCCAAGCAAAAGGAGTCCCCGAAACCCCCACTGGGACTGAAGCCTTGGCCTACTTCAAATATAGACAGGCCCAACATATATCTTGCATTCAACTGTCACTCTGCCGGAAACTGTTTCAGTGAAATAGGTAATTGGAAGCTTTTCAGCCAGCCTTCCCTGTGGAAAAATCTGAGAAAGTAATTGCTTCCTGCAGAAATAAAGGTGTTTCCTCTCTTCACAAACCACTTTCTCTTTTCTTTATCCAAAATGCTTTCGAGGTCATGTTATTGTGTCTGGTGATAGGATGAGGAGCCTGGATTTCTAAGCTGTGGGATGCAAAGAAAAGTGTCCCCTTGAGACTGCTGAGCAGTGGGAAGGAAACCTTCCTACCAGGATGAGACCTGTGCTGCTCCCTCCCCAATTCAGCTCCCTCAGCCCAGGAGGAGGAGTGAGGCACCACCAGCTCCTCTCTCCTCCTGTCTTCTGGGGGCAGAGGACTGGGGAGAGCTTGCTGGGTTGTGCACCCTCAGTGGGACTGTTTTTATGCACAGTTGTAGATTGCTTAGGCTTCAGAGAGAACAGGCAATTTCTGAATAATTGGAAGTGGAAAAGGAAAGTCCTGTTTTGGTCTACATGTGAAAATATTGGTGACAAGGGACTTATTAATTGTTCTTTCCACCTTGAACCTTAGCAACTGTAAGTGGGGTAGGAAATCTCATTTAAATGTATTGTACTGAAGCATGAAACAGTGTATTTATTATCTTAACTGTGCAAGAAAATGCTGACTTAAAAAAAACCCCAACACACAAAACTTCAAACCCCTCAGCCCCCACAAACTATAATTTCTTCCCTTGATCACTTACTTATTTTCTGGACCTGAATGTATTTAGAAATTAGTTTAGGCAACCATTATCAACCTTTCTGAACTCATTGACTGCTGAAGAAAAAGTTCTCTGAAACTATGCATAATGGCTAGCATCTTAATGGAACAGAAGGGATTTGTTAGGTTACTGTGAAATGCCACGACAGAGAAAGTCTAATTCTGCTTAGTCCTTTTCCTTTTCTAGGGATCCATGGTGCAGGGATGTGTGGGCTTTTGAATCATGTTGTTTTAAGGCTTCAGAGCTTTGACAATTATAGTAATGCTTTAAAAAACGTAAAGAAATCTTACAAAAAGCTGAGCACCTCTAGGGTTTTGGTGTATTTAGCTTATTTCTAGAATATTTTTTAACATTCTAGGGACAAAAGAAAAGTGCTCTGTTTTTAGCAGAAATCTGATGTGTTTCAACTCCCCTTTTATCCAACATGAAGTACCACCAATCTGTTCCTCCCTCTCCATATGCTGTGGGAGGTGCAATGTTCATTGGGACTCTTGCTGTAGCACAGGTTTCTAAGCCCCAGCTTCTGGCCTCTTATGATTTTATGGTAGTCATATATTTAATTTTTTAATTTTCTTTTTTTTATCTTTGACCCTTCATTCTCCACATTTGACCAAGAGTTACTCAAGGGAACCCAAGGTAGCCTGGAAACAGGTTCACACACAGTAGCAATCCACTCTCAGACTATGGGGTATGGATAGAAACAGGCTCTTTTCAGCATGGCTAGTGGAGCATGTGCTTTGCTTGGAGGGCAACCAAGACATGGGAAAAAACCATGTGGGGCAGCCACAGGCTGGAGAAGTCAGGAATTGCCCTTTTCTGCTCCTTGCACTTAAACCAAAACAGCTGACAAATTGCTTATGATGCTGCAAGGAGCATTTAAATACCTTGAAGCTAGGGAAAGTGTCAAATGCTGTAGGAACAGCATGCTGTTGGGTTCTCTGGCCAGTTTTGGTATCTGCAGCATGTCAGGGAGGGCAGTAGCACCACCTGCACAGACCTTTCTATTCTCAGCAGTGCTGGTGGTGGCGTGGCATGGCCTGGCGGTCTGGGGGGTGCCAGGGCTGCCCGAGGTCAGTGAACAAATGTACCCTGAGGGCTGTACCACTGCTTGTTGAACTGTGTTTCAAGTGTGTGGTAACTCATCGTCCTTCCAGCATTTAGTAGATAGTCGAGTTTTGTCCAAACTCAAGCCGATGAAGTAATTTTTGTGTGAAGACCTGAAAAGTGCAAAGCTAAAAGGTTTTCTGTATTTTATCCATCCCTATTTGGGATAATGTAGATAGTGCTGGCATTTTCACACTGCCACCAGAATTTGCTTTATTTGCCGTTATGGCAGCTTGGAGCAAAGAGCTGGAGGGCCTTGATTAGAGATGTAGTCAGATGATATTTCCTCTGTGCACAGAAGCAATTGCTCTTTGACTTACTACCTTTAGTATCACTGAATTTTGCTATCTTCTTCCTACCTTTTCGTTTCTCTCCTCTACTTTTTGACATTTAATGGGACTGCAGACCCTTGGAGTCTGAACTTTGAAATGACAGTTTTCATTATGCCATTTAAATGGACTCTGTGACCTGGAGCCAGCTGAGGTTCCACAGTCTGGATTCTTGACTCCTTCGTTAGCTTTGATGAATGTAATCTCATTAGTGAAAAGCGTAGCCAAATGGAGTAGAATCTACTTAGGGGCATCTTTTAATGGATGCTATCAAGGATGACCAGGCTTAAATACTACTTAATTTTATATTTTTAACTCAGTTTTGCTTTATGACGGCTCCCAGTTACTGACAGATAAAATCCTAATTTCTCTGCTGAATTGGCCATAATGGAGTCCAAGGTATTGACTTCCCTGGGCCATTGCCAGCATTGTGCAGTGCTGATGGTGACCTGCAGCCTGCGGGCATAGGCTGAAGAGCCAGGCAGACAGTGTTTCCTCTGCAGGCCTCCTGAGATTGGGATGTTCATCCTTCTTGACTACCAAGAAGGTTACTGCACAAGATGAGCTTGCCTGGCCCTGTTTCTGTAGAATGGGTCATCAAACAGTAAGGAGGTGCTCCACAACTGTTTCCTTCTGAGATAAAGCTCCATGTTTGGGGTGGGAGAGCAAGCAGCAGGTCAGTAATAAACCTGTCAGCAAGCTCCTGAGGTCTGGAAATGAAAGAACTAACTGGAAGAGCTTCTTGGTACTTACTTTTCTGGTTAATGAGGACAATTAGGCCCCCCTGTTGTTGTCTGTGCCACTTTCATTGCTGCATGGTCCATCTCTTCATGCTGCTGGCTCAGCAGAGTGACTTTGTGCCCTTGCCCTACAGGCATCCATCATGACGGGGAGTGTGCACAACCTGGGCCTGGAGGGCAGCAAGCTGCTACTGGACTCTGTCAACTCATCAGGAATGAGCCCACTGAGGAAAGCAAACCCCAGCTGTGATGATGGACAGACTGAGAGCAGCAGCTCCCCTGCCAAGAAGAATGAAAGGAATCAGGACATGAAGAAGATTGAGAAGGAAATGCAGGAAATCATGTCTCCTACCCCCCTTGAGTTTCACAAGGTCTGTGTTGCCAAGGGTTTGGGTGGCTGTGGCACTGTGATACCTCAATGGTAAAAGCTGTAGCAACTTTGTAACCTTCTAGAAAATTTCCTTTGTTCAGAGTGACTCCCAGAAAATGTTCCTTTTTAAAGGTGCCCCCCACCAAGGTTTGCAGAAAAGGTGTCCGGAGACTCTTATTAAGAGGAAGGGATCTCTTCAGAAAAGTAACAGGATTGAGCTGCCATGCTTCAGTGGGGTTTAAACCTGTGCTTTGCTGTTTCCCTGTATTATATGAGGTTTACAGGTCCTTGTGTTCTGGAGTTCATTGACTGGTGCTTGAGATACAGGGGAGAGAGCTCAAAGTACAGCCCTGTGGAGATCTATCAGCCCTTTTCTAGTGGCATGCCTTCTTCAATAGGCTACTTTTCTTGTAAAAATAACTTAAAATAATTTGAAAATAACTTATTTCCCCCCCATTCCATTCCACCCCAGCCCTTCCTGAAGGGGCACACAGGTTGGACTTTGAAGATGGGATACTTGTTTGAATTCAGTACCCAGCTGAACGCAGCCAGTTTAAGCATGGTGCAAGGCAACGGTAATTAGAAGAAGTAATTAACTGTAGAAGCTGTTGATGCAGAATGCAAGCTGGGAAGGGAGCTGGAGAGGATTCAAAAAATTTGATTGTCTTTTTCTTCCTAGTGTGAGTTGAGAACAAAAACTGCAGTTATGGTAGCTGGCTAAAGCAACTTATTCATGTTTATGCTGCTCTTGTCCTTCAGGGCATGGCAAATATGTCTTTAAATAAAACTCCTTTGTACCTGAAGGAGGAAAGCTGTATAATTAGGCATGTTATACGGTGACTCTTCATTCTGCTGGAGCATCTAGTGTTAGCTGTATTTGGAGATGAGGTTAAAGCCAGGTAGGCTGCTCCTGTGTGCCCTCCTGTGCACTGTTCTTCCCGAGGACCGCACATCCATGAGGCTCACGCAGCCACGAATGCAGTGAGGGAGTTAGAGACACATGGCAGAGATACACTCTTCACGGGAGGCAAAGGGAGATTTTGGTGGTGTTGGGGAATCAGTTGTCCCTGGCTCCCAGTGTTATCCCGGGGCAAGATACACTTCCAGCAGTGCACAGCTCCTTTAGACAAGGCCAAATGACGTGCTCAAGGGAAGGGCGATGAGCTTATCCAGTTCTTGTCCTCCATACATCAGCACTTATTGATCTAATTTTTTGGAAAATAACTCCTGAATAATATGGGAAGTTTAAATGTTCTTGCTGAGTGATGTATTAAAAATGAGCTTTCTTCACATTTGACACACTATATTGAAAATTCTCTGTGATCATGTTCCTTTTGCATGTGCTGGTCTGGCATACACAGAGGGTGCACAGTGTAACTTGGGCCAGGGAAGGTGATGCTCCAATAATAACACTTGCTTTGTGGCTCCTTGGCTGAAATATGGCAGCTCAGTCTGTCTTACACTGCATGGATTTTCGGATTTTCTTCCACATTTGAGGGAGAGGGACTGCCATGTGGTTGGTTATATGCCAGTCACCAAAGCATTTGCCCATGATATGTACCTAAACTGATGGTGTCTGGTAGATAAGGATCAATCTGTATTAGCTACCCAGTCTAAAAAAAAAATCCACCCAGCAGACCCAGAGCAGAATTGCTGTGGGTCCACACACATTATCTGTGCTACTTCTGTCCTGCAAACCCTATACATCTCCCCTTTCATCTGCTTCGTTAAACCATGTTCTGTTTCTCCCCCTCCAGATGACACTCCACAAAGACCCGGAGAGTGAAGACTTTGGATTCAGTGTGTCGGATGGCCTGTTAGAAAAAGGTGTCTATGTAAATATGGTCCGTCCGGATGGGCCAGCAGATCAGTGTGGCCTCAAGCCATATGACAGAGTGCTTCAGGTAATAAATACAAAATGCAGTTCTGGAGGCTGGGACGGAGTGAATGAGTGGCTGAGAGGAAGAGAGAAGTGAGACCCATCCATGGCAGCACTAACTTTAAGGAAAGGTAATAGCTAGCCAACTAGGTGAGCACTTAGCCACCAAGCACTCAACGAGACCTGTGTTCTATAATGAAAAATCACTAGCCAGTACCCCTAGGTTACACCTATTCTAGGACACAGCCTGCCTGGCACTGACTGTTTTGAGCTTGGCCAACTCAAAACAAAACTGGAAAGCTGTGCTGCTTCCCCCTCTTACCCTCAGTCCTTTTCCTATTGTGTAAGAAGGTGATTTCTGGATGAACTAGACTGTATTTACCAATATGTGTTCCTGCGAATCCCTGCGTGGAGTTAAGTGTGGTGTTCATGGAGCTCTGTGCATGCCTTTGACAACTAAAAGAGTTCTTTATGAGACACATCCTTCAAGCAAAGTGTTTTTCATGGATATTTTTCTTTGAAAGATACTGATCTGAAAGAGCTGATGCAAAAACAGAATAAAAACTCGGATCAAAAGCACAGTCTGTAATAAATGTGACCATATCAGACTACCACAGGGACAGTAAGAGCATGGTGAGTTTCAGAGATTGGAGAGGAGCTTTATATGGATGAATCAACAATTCCAGTTTTGGGGCAACTCAAATAGCAACAGAGAGAGTACAATCCCAATGGAAAAATTGCCACCATTTGGAAATGCAGATATTGTGACCATATTTGGAAACACTCAAGGCGACGTCTAGTTTTACTGATTTCTAGGTGGGGGTTGTTAGCAGTAGGATTAGAGCCAATATATTATGTACATCAGGTAACTGGAGAACTGGCAGCACTGTGGGGAACTTTGTTTAAGCTTGTTATGGTCTCTAGCCAGTTGGCTGCTAGACAATTATTCCTTCTCGGCTTCAAATAAAAGATGGTGCAAGAATGAACAAGAAGCTAATTAGGCTCTGGGCTGCCTTTCTGTTGAGTGTTGGATGTGTCACTCTCTGCAAGTGCCAAGTGCCCTGGGAGGTGTGCCCGAAATCCTAAACAGAGCAGTATGGGGACTTTCAACACCCCCTTCCACACGCTGCACCTCATGGCTTATGCTGACGGGAAGACGAGGCGAGTGCCGTCCCGCTGACGTATGGAGTTGTGAATGAGGGACTGCAGAGCTGGTACAGGCAGCTCCCGTCGAGAAGTACAGATTGCTGAGGATGCTTCACAGTGCTGCTGCTTTATGGGCATGATGATGTGCCTGAAGGCCAGTGCAACACCTTGTTCCCATATTCAACACAGACCCTCTGCCTCTCGGCTGGATGGATTAGCCAGACCATGGCATCGCACTAACGGCACTTCTGCACTGGAACGGCCTGGCTGGTGTAGAGCAGAGGCAGAGCAAGCTCCTGGCTTATCTCTCCTTGTCCACATGTGGTCTAGAAATTGTCCTTAATTACCACGCTGTAAGGAGCAGTATTGCAGTCAACAGTGTGGACACCAGCTAGGGCAGGGGGACACTGCCACCATCACAGAGCCCAGCTCCATGGGTCTGCATTAATGCTGGGAAAGGGTTTTGGATGAAAGGGTTGCATGGACTCATCCAGTCCTTACCCAGAGAAGAAACCCCCAGGGGTTCTGTTTGCTCCAAAGGTGGGTGGGAAATTCCTTTCTCCCTTCTCTGCTTCCCTTCCCCATGCTGTTTGCCAGCCCCCTCCATCTCAGAGCTGTGATGGCATCAAGCCCAGGTGCCCTGGTAGCTGTAGGCAAGAGAGCTGGGGTGATTCTTGCAGGTGACCCAGCCTAGAAATCTGCTTGAAGGTCTGCAGTAGAAGTGCTTTCACTGCTGAATCCTGCAGGAGGAATTTTCAGCCACCTTCTGAGCCCATGTGAAATGCGTCCAGACTCCTCTGAAATGAAGGATGTAAATGGAGAGAGCAGAAGCAGAAACTGTTCAGCATAGTCTCGATTTACTGCTGGCTGATCTGGAAAATGGTTGGCAGAAGCCTCAGAGTCTGAGCTGTATTTGTTTTCTAGGTGTTGAATATCCTGCAGCACAAATTTAAGGCCAGTAAAAACCGTGATGAAATATGAAATAATAATGAAAAATGGCAACCTTTCTCCTACAGGCTTGAACTGGATAAATTTTGAGCTTTTTGGTTTTGAGCTCTGCAGTGTTTAATACTTGTAATATCCCAGACACCAATGTCCCCCAGACACCGGAGGTCAGGGTTTGTGCCTGGTCCAGACTTTTGTTTTGCCCTTCCTCCACCAGTTATTGCATCATTTCTCAGCTAAGCAAGGATGTGCTCAGCCTGGAGGGGTGCCCCTGCTCTGTTCTGCTGTGAATCTGAAATCAGGGACCCCCAAGGGCTGTGTGTTTTCACAGGTGTGGGTTTAGCACCAACCTTGCATTTTCTGACTAACAAACATGGTCTTTCTGTTGTTCCTCCCCATGGCACGTCCTAAATCCATCCTGGCAGGTAAACCGCATCCGAACGAGAGACTTTGACTGCTGCCTGGCTGTTCCCCTGATTGCAGAGGCTGGAGATAAGCTGGACCTGGTGATCAGCCGAAACCCCTTGGCACTGGCTGCCAATGCTCCCTTGGAGGGGAATGGAGAGCTGCCAGGACAGGCAGCCCACGGCACCGAGGTCAAGGCGAGCATCCAAATGCTCTGAGCAGCAGGAGCAGAGGGGATGGTGCCTGGGGCCTCTGTGGTATTTGGGGTGTTTTTCCTGTTTTTTGCACTGGTATTTGTAAACGCTGTGTGTACCATAATCTTCAAGTGGGGAGGTGGGTCTTCAGTGAGCTAGTGTCTGAAGACCACCAAATATTGCTGGGAAGGTCAGAGCTGGATGCACATCTCGAGCTGTGGGCAGCTGTTGGGTGGTGGGATGAGCTGCCAACAGGAGGAAGGAGGATCCACAGCCATCCACCATGGCAGGGCATCCCCCCTGCCCTCTGGCCTTTGGGGTGTGTGGGGTCCTGCCTCTGACACCCTCCTTGCCCTGAAGGCCTTGGCCATCCTATAAACACACATGGTGCTATTATGTTTCTTGTTTGCATGGTTGATTGCATACAGCAAGACTGAAATGTCTTTCCTTTCCTGTTCTGCCCAGGCCCATCCTTTAAACACTCCTAGTAAATTGATTTCCTCAGCCACCGGCATTCCTAGTGCAGGGCTGTCGAGAGCCCTGTTGAAATGACATTTCAAAATGTGCTTGAGAGTGGGTGGATGCGATTCTTGATCAAAAATTAGTAATTGCAGCTGCCTCCTGCCAGCCCCATCCACGTTCCCTGCCAGGGCTGGCCCCTCATCTCTCCATTGATTCCCATGAGCTATGTGGTGACCTGTGCTGGAGCAGTTCTTAGAGAGCAGAAGGCTGAACCTGAGGCTAAAGGCCCTCAATACCTGCCCAAATCCTCAGCCACTTCATTCATCTGGGCTTTATGGAGCTGCCTGCAAGCCTGGCCTGTGCCCACAATCAAACAGCAGACTAGCCATCTTCCCAGGGCTGTCCCTGATGTTTTGAACTAATAACCTTTTGTCGCCGCCTGTCAGGCAGTGGCATGAGAAGCCCTTTGTTAGCTGGAGGTTTTGTCCTGTGTCCTGCGTGGTCTGGGCAGTGTGTGTGCCCATGTGGGTTTGGCTGCTCTCCCCCAGTCCCCCTGCCTGTGCCTGCCTCTGGCCTCTCTGTGACTTTGCAAGCATGATGCCCCGTGGTCACTCCCCTCCCTCCCGAGAGCCCCCTGCCCTGCAGAGAACAGGGGCTATGAGGTCTGCATCATCTCCTCATATTTCTGCCATGTTCCACCTATTAGCACTTTATGAAAATTTTGATGTCCTGGTGGTGGTGGTGTAAGCCTGGAATTGTTTCCCCCGGGAAGGCTCAGGGGATGACGAGCTTGCTCAGCTGGGGACTTGTAGCCCTGGCACCGACCATGCCTGCTCCCTGCTCACCCTTTTGGTTCCTCCATCACCACCTGCATTCTGGTGGTGCACATAGGGAGTTGGATGGGTATATGTGACATGTTTGTTGCTTTGCTGAGCCAGGACTTGTCCCCCCCACCATCTGTCCCCGAGCTACTTTGCGAGTCTGACCCTCTGCGATAGTGCGACGTATTAGGGTGTCCAGACGTGTCCGGCCCCATCCAGCTATTTGTTGTTGTAGCCATGTTCTCCTTGAGTATGCAATATCCCATACCATTGCTGCCACAACTAGATAATGTGCCATAATTGATACTGTGGAGCATTGACAGTGCAGCCGAAAGTGGTTTTATATGCAATATTCTGAGCAGTGGAAGCTCACTGGGGCTTCTCATAGGTTTTTAATGAAGACTTTTATTAAAGGCTTTAAAAAAAAAAAAAAAGGAAGAAAAACTTGGTCCTTGTATCCCTTCCTATGCATTTTGAATGATATGAAGATGAACTGCATTACTTAAATGTGTATTTTTATCCATATATTAGAGTGTATTCCTTGTAAAGTATTTTTATATGCTGATTTTCTTATGTATCTATGAAAGCACAATATTTAAAAGTACAGCATTTCAAAGAATATTTTAGTCCTGTTTTGGACCTATTTGTAAATCTCTGTATTTAAATGGGATTGCAATGACTTTGACTTTTTTTTTTAATTAAATAAAAGGAAATGAAATGCATTTGTTTTGGTTCATGTCTCTTTCTGCTGGAGGATGATAGTGGGGCAAACTCTCTGCTTCCAGTCTTATTTTAGATTGACAGTAAACCCCCAGTTAAGAAACATCTTGAAGGACAGGGCAGGGGGAGGTACACAGAGGGCTTTGCTGGGTAGCCACTGCTTGTAGGGCTAGTGATGTGGGGCTGGGGTTGTCCCTTGACACTGTCTGGCAGGGAGACTTGGGGTCAGTTGCTTCCCTCCCTTTGAACATGGAAGCAATTTTTGTGTAGCTCTTCACAGTAAGGGCTGGAGATGTCTATGCATAATGGTTACAGCATCACTTGCAGCCTCCCTTGGCCACAGTGGGTTAAACTTTGGCTACTTCATGACAAAACTGCAATGCAGGGAAAGCATGTGTTGGCCATGATGTGGCTGTGGCAGCTTTGCAAAGCTATGGTTAGTCCCTGGGGATGGGTTAGGAAACTGCTGGAGAACAATGTGCTGGCAGGAGGTGGCCTGTCCAGTGCTCAGAACCTGCAGCTGTAGTGGGGGGCTCTGGGGAGCCATGCTGTGGTAGCCAAACCATGCCATCTCTGACACCACGTGTCCAAACAGACGACTGCCTCGAATCCGGAACATGGTTCATTGTGTCCCTACATTGAGGATTTCTTCCCTTTGCTCTTACAAAGAGGTTTGGGACACTGCTATGCTCCCAGTGTGGCCAGCACAGACTGGTGTGCTCCCTGGGTAAGGCCTTAAGGAATCTGCTTAATGGCAAGGAAAGGGTGAGCTGGGTTTTGCAACCCTTCATGGCCAAGTGGGTAATGCAGGAATTTTCAGAGGCTGAGCACGGTATGGAAATTTTCCTGGTTAGACCTAAGGAATCATTGCCATGTAAACAAGCTTATCTGCCATCTCTGGCTGCCCTCCTGGGGCACAGACTTCAGAACAAGGCCCTTCACATGTTTGGCACTTGCCAAAGCCGCGTGGAGCCAACCGAGGTGCTGGGGCAATGGTGAGTTGAACGAGCACCGTGACCGAGAGGGTTTGGGTGTGTACAGCAGGTAGAAGGTCAGCAAGGTGCTGCTCCCCTGGTATGTGCTGCCCAACGCCTCGGTGGGCAGCGTGTCCTCCTGCTAATGTCACCTTGTCTCCCAAGGACCTTGGCTGATGGAGCTGGGCACCGCCATGGGCAGGTGACAGCAACCTGTGACAGGTACATGCAGCCCTTTGACAGCAGCTTGTGGCACTTAGTGGCTTTTTAAATTATTTATTTATTTTATTTTAAACTTGAGATACGTTGCAGTTGCTGGTATCAGGCTGCTCAGCCCAGGCACTGCAGGCTTCACCAAGGGGAGGAGAAATCCCTGCCAAAGTCCTCAAATTACACACAGCAAAAAAAAACCCCAACCAAGCAAAAAAAACCCAAAAACCCAAAACACACCCCAGCCCCAAAAAAAAGTCCCACCCAAATAAAGACAGGTGTGGGACTAATCCCAGGCAGGCGGATTGGTGCCTTGGCAGTGATTAGGGCTTGATGCAGAAATGCTGAGCAGATTTGCATTTAACAAATAAGAGCCACCTAGCTGGTGGTGGTAGGTTGTTTTTTTTCCTTTCCCTATCTAAAATCAGGACTTAAGGAAAGCTGTCTCTGCTTTAACCTTCATCTGCTTAGCTGAACAGGCCATCACTGAGCCTTAAATGCCCAGGCCCATACACCAGGAAAATAAATGTTTATTTTTTTTTAATATAGCTATTTCCCCGTCCCCCTCCCCCTTCCCCCTTTTCTTTTTCTTCTTACTGGGCTTCTCTGGTGTATTTGAACCACAACCCCTTCCCCCAGCAGTAGGGCATCCATGAAGGTACAGCCCAAAAACAAGAGTGCCACAGCAGTAACTCATCAAGCTGGACTCATCTACCTGTGGCCCTGTGAAGGGGTCAAGGAAAGCTGGTGGCTGCAGGAACAGGACACCAGTTGTGAGGACACCAGTGCTCCATTTTTCAAGGTAAAAAAACAAAAAGGGAAAATGGGGAGGTGGGTGGAGGGGGGGGAAGGGCTGGGGAGAGGGGAACTGCTTTCTCGTGGTCTTGTAAAACTGAACCCATGTCCAGTTGCTCTTGATGAAGAGTTGGGTTGGGAAACAAAGCACCAGTGAAGTAAGGCCATAGGCTGGGCAAGACTGCAATGACATGGGGTGGGCCCAGCACTGACCCTTTTTCACTCTCAGCAAAAGGCATTGCTGAGAACATTGGGGGAACAAACAAAACCAACAACCATTGAAGAAAAAACCAAAAAACAGCCCAAAACCCAAACTGCTGCTGCTGATGATCCAAGGAGGTTTTTAGCTCTTGCTGAGCAGTGCCTATAAAGTGCCAAGGCCTTTTCTGCTGCTCACGTTGCCCCACCAGTGAGCAGGTTAGGGATGCACAAGACACTGGGAGGGGGACACAGCTGGGACAGATGACCCAAATTGCCCACTGGATGGTGTGTGCAGAAAGACAGCTGGGGAGGTGGCCTTGGCTCAGGCATCGGTTGCTTAGTGGTGACAAAGTGGGTTGTTTTATTTATTTTTTTTTTTGTATCACTTGTTTTTTTTGGGTTTGTTTTTTTTCCTCTTTGTTGGTATTATTTTTTTTTTGTGTGTGTTGTTTTCTTTCCTCCTCTTTTTAATTATTAAACTGTTTGTATCCCAACCCATGAATTTTTGCACTTTTACCCTTCCCATTCTCTCCCCATTTCCACTGGGTGAAGCAAGTGGCTGAGTGAGTGGCTGAGCAGCTTAGGGAGCAGGGCACATATATACTTTTTATATTTATAGTTATGGACTATTTTATAAGCACAAAAAAAAAAAACAACCGAAAACCAACCCAGACCACCACCCCCATGATAAACAACAGGTCTAAAGGAAGACTTTAGCTACTCAAAGACCAAAAAAAATCATCCAAGAGCATAGGTGGTTTATAAAGGAAAGGTTTATTTTCAGTTATAAGGTGATTACAAACTCATCTAAAAAAAGCAAAGATGACTTAAAAATATCCATATACAGTTTATTTATCTAAAAAGCAAAACAGAAACTGCAAAATACAAACATTTACCATATACACAAAGGCTAGAGTTTTTAGGATTAAATTACACTCTAGGATTTTTTTTCAAATACAAATATTCCATTTTGGAACACACAAAAAATGTTTTAAAAATATTTTTTAGTTTGTTTTTTTTTAAAAAAGTTCAGATGACATTTTTTTTAAGGAGGCCATCATCGACATGGCCTGCTTGCTGTATGTGCTACTCATCACATTACTGTAGTCACAGTTGCTAGAAATTTAAATAATAAAAAGAACCACCACTGTTTTTAGCCAAATACATCAAACAAGATGGACCGCCTTTTGTAAGTGAAGTCCCTGGCAATGTTATCAGGTAACAATCACAACATTACACAGGAGAAAAACAACATCCTATTGAACAACGAGCACTTCAGAACAGTACTGGGTGCTGCAATGCTGAGAGACCAGCGCTGGCTTCCAGGACAGGAGCAGATGACAAAGTAGCTCAACTTGCCCCTCAGGAGTCTGGGGCGGGGGGGCGGGGTTTGGGGAGGGGGCAGGTTTCAGCCTCTCAACATGACTTTGCCACTGTTCTCATTTTTTTTTCTTTATATTTGAGAAAAAAAAAAATCAAATCTTTTTAACATCTCAACTGCAGCAGCAGATAGATTTAGAAACAATATGTATCATGCTAACATGTACTACACTACAGGACCAAAGCCTTCCCCTGCATACGCACACACACAAAAGCACACATGCACAGCTCCTCAGTATAATCAAGTGTCACCTTTTTCTTGGTGGTTGTTTTTTGTTGTTTGGTTTTTTTTTTAAAGCTATATTTTTTTTTCCCCATGATTTCTCTTGATTTTTTCCAAGCTAGGGCCATGTTTTCCCTGTGCTGGAAACAGGAAAGCGAGCAGTGATGCCCAAGTGCACACTGCAGAGCTGGGACCATGGTGGGGCAGAAGCCTCTGGAGACTTGCCCCTTAAAAAAAAATCATCTTTAATTTGCTTTACTCCTAAAGCTCATGGTTGTGTAAAGCTTGTGGCAATTGAAATCTGATGCTTTCACTGATTATTTCAAATCAGCACCCAGCAGTGAAACAGAAAGACTGTGTCTGTGCTGCCATTCAGTCGCCCAGCACTGCCCACAGGATCAGGCTCTTTTCCAGTTGCAGGCCCTGTCACTAAAGTGTTGATGGGGGAGAGGTTTGTTCTCTTAATGTTTTCAACTTGCAAAATTTTGATCTTTTAGTTTTTTTGGGTTTTTTTTTTTTGGGTGGGGGGGTGTCAAAAGGTGTCTGATGCTTCATCTGTCCTTGTTTTAGGACACAGGTAAATTGAAATCACCAATTCACACTGACAATTGGGGGGGGGGAAAAAAAAACCCACACAAATTTTATTTTTTCCATTCATTTTTTTAATAGAAACAAACAAATTCAGATTTTGAATTTATAATTTTTTCAAAGTAGAGAAGCCTTGTCTATGTACAGGCTTGTTTTGGGAAGACAGAAAAGAGCCATGATCCAGTGGAGAGTGCAGGGCTGGAACGGGCAGTTTTCCAGCTGGAGCTAGTGCTGGTCATGCTGGAAGTCTTTCTTGAGCAAGCTTTCCAGCAAACTCAAATTGACCACTGGTACCAATAGAAAATGTTTGTGTCCAAAGTATGGAGCTCACAGGGCTTCTTTTTGTGCTAGTTCATGGTTTTCTTAGGTGTCAAGTGTTACTGAGGCAACTGAGTACTTTCTTTCTCAAGCGTATCTTTGATTACAAGAAATAAACAAGCTAATAGGGGCTGACGGTTCCTGACCTTTGCTCATGCAAATATACAAATACACAACTACACGTCAATCCTAACCACAAGGCTTTTGATGCTGATTTTTTTGGAGAAAACAAGTCCAAGGCAGCTGCCTGAAGCCCACCACACCCAACCTCTCATACCAGGAGCCATGTGGTGCTTTCCAGAAGCCAAGAGACTTTTCAAGGCTTCACTGGAGAAACCACAGTCCAGGATTTTGTCATTACTTTCCCTCTTCCACCACCCCCAATTCAGGAAAGGCAAGTGGTGCCTATACTTTCTCAGTCCTCATCCTAAAGAGCTCTGCAAGACTTACAGACAGGATTTGCAGCCTAGGAATGAAGCAATGTCCCCACTTGTGTGTGTGCACATGAGGGTGAAAGATTCCATCTACTAGTCTACTTAAACACAGATTTATTTATTTGTTTACTGAAAGTTAGCAACTTCCATTCAATCTCCTGGAAATGATGTCAGGGTCATCTTTCTTCCAAGTGTACTTGAGCTGCTTAACTAACTTGTCCACGCCATTCAATACACAGCTTATTTAATATTTTTATATACATTATGCCTCCATGAGTGATCCTGCAGTGACCACTGGAAGCTAATAATCAGTTATTCAAAAATGTTCAAATCCTTCTCCCATGGATAGAGTTTTGCCGTGGATGCGACAAGTGGGAGCTTTGAACCCAAGTGTGGCAAGCACAACCTCAACGAAACTGGAAGTCTCCTTAGCAAATAAAAACAGACTGGGAGGAGACTTGTAAAAGGCCTATCGAATGGAAATGTCCATGTGTCTTCACATCTACTTGAGTTGTCTAACGCTGAGACAGAGAAGAGGAACCAGGAGCATCTGCAGTTGAGAAAGGAGAATGCACACAGGACTGACCACATCTGCAGAAGATGCTATCCTGACGGTGACATTAAAGGCTCTGCTGATGGTTGCAGGGTTTTTTTTTTTGGTGTTGCAGCAATTGTAAGGCTGCACCTTTGTTTGATTGTTTTCTTCTTTTCCTCCTCTCCCCAGGAACAGCAGTGAAAATCAGTTTTGCTGAGCTCTTTCAGCAGACCATTCCTAACTCCCCTCCAGGAGCTGCACTGCTGCTGCTGTAGGGTGACCACCAGTGTTGTTCTAGATGGCAAAGACAGCTGCTTGGCTTTTGCATTTTCATTTACAAACACAAGAACAAATCCATTGTGGACCTACTATCTCACACTTTAAGTAGGACTTTTCTAAATGTGTGGATCTGTTTGGACCAGATGAAAAGGAAAACTACGAATGAGAAGGAAAATGAGAACAGTAACAACAACAATAAAAAACAGTTCTAGTTATGAAATTATACTGTTTAAATTCCAAAATACTGACTACCAGTAGAGCCCCTTACAATAGATGCCCATTCAGTGAGATCATAACTAGTGACAGGTGAACTGAAAAAGTTTGGAAAACTGAGAAAAATATGAAACAGGTCAGAAAATCTTGGGGGGTAGACGTTCCCCTTTACATTCCTAGTATCTCTTGATTTCAGTTCAGCTGGAAAGAATTACTGCTGATACTCTGCTGTTTGCAAGCCCAGAAGAATCATGAATACAATAAGAAAAGGTGTGGGTTTAATCTTGTTTTATTCTGGTTTTAAACTCAGGGATCTGGTTCTAAAGATCTCATGCCAAAGCTGCACTACCTTTTCCCTGGATCCAAACCAGTTCATCTATGACTAGTCACGATAGTTTAATATAGAGTTCCTCACTTACATAAAACAGGTAAAAAACAGCACACTTAAACAAGTAAATTAGGGAAAATATCAGTTGCATTTGCAGTCAGAAATAGGTAGAAAACACAGACTTTTTAAAACAAATTATTTTTTAATAAATTTGGCAGAGGATCACGTTGAAATGCAAATTTACCACCAAGAAAAGTTCAGAAATCTGATAACAAAACTGTTAGGAAAAAAACAAAACTGTAAAAATCTGAGTGTGCTCATTGGAATGCAAACCCCAGATAAACCAAGAAAAATTAATTATCTTTTTTTTTTTTTTTTTGGAGGGGAGGGAAGAGGGGAGACAGGAACTGTTTTCTAGAAACATTTCTTAGCTCTTTGTGAGTCCCAGCCCTCTCTTGCAGTCATGCTAAAGAGCACAGCAGGGCCAGAGGAGGTGACAAAGAGAACCCTTCAGGGAGGTTGTTGCATATGTGTGAGACATTTTCACTTGGTACATGGAAGCGACTGATTTGAATGGCACAGTTTATATTGAAATGGGGCTGGGTTCTAAGTTCTCTAGTAGTTGTACTTTGAAAGGTGTAGTATTAGCCCCCTGGTTCTTCACACAAAAACACTCTCCACAATGTGGGAGATGGCTCAATACCCAGCTAACTTGCTGGAGACAGCTCGGATGTAGCCAAACCATTTTTTTCCCTAACTAAAGTTTGTCTCAGCTCTATAGCACAAAAGTGATGTGCAAACTATATCTCAAATGCCATTGTATCATAATATTAAAAAAAAAAAATAAAAAAAATCAAGCATCAGTGTTTCATCTGCCCTCACAGAAACCATTAAGTTAGACCCCCCCCAACCTGCTACTCCCTCTTCACCCAGGCACATGTGCCTGTTTACCTCAGACACTGATTGTAACTCAAAAATGAGGGTCCAAGCTGAAGTCCACTAAGAGAGTTATCTTTGATTACATGTCCTTGCCTTTGATGCTTAAAGGCTATGCTAAAAAAAAAAAGCTCTGCATGCTTCTTTATTTTGGCCACATTTGATGACACTCACTGGTCCACCGAATTTCTCCAGTAACCTTTGGATGGCTATTGCCACTGGCCCAGCAGGTGACATCAGATGTTTGCCATCTCCAGCTGTGGAAAAATTTCATTTGTAACTCTCATAATACAGCAATCAGAGAAAGAAAACAAAAGCAATTCAGCCATGGCTGGTTTTGTTGCTGCAACTCAGCTATCTAATGTAAAATTGTGTACAAGTTCAAACTACAAATATTTTTGAAAGTTATAGATGCAGCCACTTTTAAAAATTATTTTGGTCCATCTCTTTTAAATCACTCCTTTTCTGTTACAGGAAAACCAACAAGCTAATCAACAAATGTTTGTGCTGCTGCAGCAAGTTAGCCCATGGGACAAAAAACCCCCAAACAAACCAAAACCAAAAATGCTGTGTAGGAATGTTAAGAACTGGATATGTTCCTGTTTAAATGTCAAACTCTGCCCTGACAGGCTAAGCTGATGGCAGAATAAGCAGATACAAGCTCTGCTTTTATCGAGTATTTCCTCTAAATACCTTCGGATACCATAACTGTGGTACAAGAAGAAACAAACCTCTCCTTCTAATACAATGCCCACAAGAAAAAGCTGAATTTCCCCAGAGAACCTGTTCCCAGCACAACCTGCTCAAGTTTTGTTGTGGTTTTTTTTTTTTAATGTAAAAAAAAAAAAAAAAAAAAAAAAAGCTTTTGCCCATGTTTTGGACAGTCTTCAGGGAGCCATTCCCCATGGAAACATCCATCTGGCCCCCATGAAGTGGAACCCCCAATCCTACACTCCTTGTAATCCTACACTCCTTGTAGTGGTTTCTCTTTACTTGCCAGTCTAACCTGAACAGTATGCAACTCCTTCTGACCAAATACAAAACATTTCAAGTGTTATGTGTTCCCTTTGCTTGAACTTAAAATCCCAAAAGCCCTGTTTCTTCAGCAGATAAGATTCATAAGCCTCATAAGTATGTCTGCCACCCTCCACCCCTCCCTAAAAAAACAAACAAACTATGGTTTACCTCACTGAAGGACACTGGGGGCCCTAGGTCTACTGCTGTTCTTTTAGTAACATGGGACAAGGGACTTAGTCCTTTTGTCTGTTCCTGCAACAGCAACCTACCTCCTCAAAATAAATAAATAAAGCAAATCCTCATTACCAAACCTGGCAAAGCATTTTTGAGATACATGGAGGAAAAGCACCTGTTTGCTGCATGATATTATTAGCTTCATTAGTATTATTATTAACAAGGTGTCTGTTAGAAATACCGGTCACACCAGGTGTAGGTGAGTGTTTTTGTTCCTCCTGTTGGGGATGACCTGGTTTGTGTTCACCTTTGGACAGTCAGAGTCCAAAAGGGGTTATTTTATTTTCATGCCCAAAACCAAAGTCGAATAATTAACACACAAACAAACAAGCACGTGAACTTCTGAAGCCCCAAGAAGGCAGGTGCTGCTTTGCATCTCTCAGCTACTGGACACTGGTTCCTGCTGCCCCTCCCAGACTGCAGAATTCAAGTTTACACCAGTGCCACCACACTAAAATATGCTTTGCTGGAAAACTCAGGAGCAGGTACTCAACCTCCCCACACACACAAACAGCAGGCATTTCACTTCAGTAAAAAACAAACAAACCAAAAAACCCTAAAAAATATTAAAAACATTTTTTAAAAAGAGTGGACCATGCCAAATCCTGCAAATGCCTTCCTAAAGTCCTCCCCTCATCTGTGTGACAGGGTCCCAGCACTGTGCTTGGGAGGGACAACCTTTCACACCCAACTTCTGTGCTTTCCTTCCAAACTCTCTGCTTCAGCTGCCCAGCTGTATCTTTCCTCAGGGACTGTGCTAAACATATCTGTACCCTTTCCCTAATGTGACACCAAAACCTGTAATTTACCACAACTGAACCAGAGGGTGGAAATACTACACCTTTGAAAATTCTCTTGAAACAGCATATTTTTTTTTTCTTAATAATGATATCTCTCAACAGAGCTTCTTTTGTGTGTTCTGTAGGTTACCCTGCTCCCAACCATACCAGCACCTAAAATTGCTTTCTGAGACTTGAATATATTGCTGGCAAGACAATCAATTCAAGTGGTAAGGTGTATAATATTTAGAGATAAAGATATATATATTTAAAAAAACCCAATAATAGTAAATTCCTGTAATATGTCTAGTCTGATATGAAAGCTCTCCCTCTACAGAGAGACATCTGCTGTGATTACCTTACAAAATATTAAAAAAAAAACACACACAAAAAATAACTTTCTCTGTGAGAAATAAAAATAAATCCTAGTGCAAATATAAAGCTCTGTAAACCTGGTCCTATGAGAATCTATGGTTAGTAAACGGCAGTTAAAGCAGGTTTATCCTCTCACAGAGAGAGCTCACATCATGGTTTCCACAATGATATGAGTTGGCTTGATCAATCCACCATTCGAAGTTCCATTGGGGCAGAAGGGGGTGCCACTCTCTGTTTCTTTGGACCACCGATTCACTTCCTTGGGGGCAGCCACTGCTTTTATCCTCTGAAAGAAAGAAGAGAAGAAAAGGTGAGAAGATCAAATGGCCCCTGCTTCTCCGTGTGCAGGATGGAGGAGGTGGCAATCCAAGGATCAGGATGGTGGCCACCAGTGTTGAGTGTGTGCCACAGGGCTCTGCAAGGGCACGGGGACATGGCTGTGGAGCACCATGTTCAACTTTTGCTCAGCAGTAGAGCCTGACTTGGTATGGAGAAGTCATCATGAGAGGGCATCCACAGCGTTACCCACCAGCCTGCATGCTGGGCTCTCTGTACTGCAGCTGCTGCTCAGATTACCTGTGTTCTCCTTCCTCTTTTAGAAACAACTCTGCCTTTTAGCCCAGCTGTTCATTGCCAAGTGGCAACTTCTCTCCTACATCTCAGTTCACAAAGGAAGAACTACATGGCATCTGACCAGTGTTTACTCTCTTTCCTTTCCTAACATGGTCTTTGAGGAGACTTTTTTAGACTTTTCTCTCAATAGACAGTTACAATGTAGGCAGGAAAATAAACACTCATGAAAATGAAAATGCTCTGGCCACAGTTGAAAAAGACTGTTAACACTTGGAGGAAAACTAATGCAAGCATTTGTGCTCTGGGAAATGTTCTTTTTTTTAATTCTATTCTTTCTTTTTTTCCTAACCTGAACTGTCCCACTTTCTCCTCCAAGAATACCCTGAGCTGCATTTAAGACTGGTTCATTAGGCAAAACCAAAACTAATCTGAAACCTTAGAATAGAATTGCTAAGTTTCATGCTTGCCCAGTCTCTAAAAACTTCCCACTGGAAGAGAAACAAACCAGGGGAACCTGTGCTGAGCCGCAAAGAGCAAGAGGTTGCCTGCAAATCCAAACCTGAGAGAATCTGCACTGTCAAGTCTGAATCTGAGCCAAAGTTTTCCAAAGATCGGGGCAATCTGGATCCAGTGTTTTGATTTGATTCATTAGGAATTAAAAAAAACATACAATTAAAAAAGCTAAAAAGTGAAGCCCACTGGCAGGAGGGCTGAACTTTTATGCAGTTCCCTAGAGTGAGGGCCTGAGAGCCACACAGGTGGAACTGAATTTCCCTGAAATTTAATGAGCTATCAAACAGCTGGGGCTGATCCAGGTCTGTTTGTCTGTCTGTCTGTCTGTCTATCTTTCTTTCTCTCTCTCTCTCTCTCTTTCTCTTTCTCTCTTTCTCTCTCTCTCTCTCTCTTTCTCTTTCTCTCTCTCTCTCTCTCTCTTTCTCTCTCTCTCTCTTATTTCCTCAGTAATTTGGAGAAAGGTGCTTCCTTGTCCCCATGGGCTGGAGAAGAGAGATGGGGCACTCGGAAGCACCCCAGTCCTTGAGTGCTTGTCTGCACATGGAGGCAATGATTTGCCAAGCTCAAAACTGCAGAAGTGGGATACAAGTAAAATCACCTGGTGTTTGTCTGAGGATAGAAGGCTTCATGTTCTTTCAGTTTCTACTGTTTGCCCAAAGGACAGGTGGTCCTTAACAGCCTCATTTGCACTCACTGCAGGAGAGTGACCCGGCCTTGCCCTAACTGGGCAGGGTGGCAGTTTTCTGCACATTGTGCTTATTTTGTATCAAATGCAGCAAGTTAAAGCTCCCTTTCTCCTCCAGACAGACAACCAGTTCCTCTTACCTCAATGAGTGACCCATCTGACTGTATGATGCGGATGACCATCACCATAGGGATGCAGATCATGGAGGAAAGGGCAAGAACCCAGCCCAGGCCAATTGCCCAGTCTGGGTATGTGTAGACCTTGTTGTAGGTCAGTGGTTTGTACTTGGCCAAAGAAAAGATAAAGCACCCCTGTGGATGAGAAAGGAACACAAAGTGAGTCTCAACAAATTCTGAAGGCAGTAGGGCTCTGGTGCTACTACTGGCCCTGAGGAAGACAGGCAGGGAAGCACGGAGCTGATAGATCCTATATGGAATTTAAATGAATGGAGGAATTATTTTTCCATTTAAGAGCATCTGCATCTGCTTATAGGTAAAATGTTGCTTGACAATAGGGTCTTAAGCGATGGTGCTCAACAGCTGCAGTATGCTGTCTGTTCTTTTTCAGGGCTCAAATATTTGTTGTACATGGCAAGGAGATTACTGGGATGCAGCAAAGGAAATAGTTCAGGCTGAGTGCCTGCCTCAGACTGCTCCAGTCTTCTTGTTAAAATGGCCTAGTAGTCTGATCACTGAAAGTAGGAACTATTCTTTGGAGTGTAAGTTTTCTGTGTTGTGAATGCCAACCCTAAGAAAAATCCACTCAAATGTAGCCAACTGCAATTTGCCCAGGCACAGCAGAGAGCAGTCACATTAACAACTAACATTTGAGAAGATGATGTCTCTGAGGAGTATGTTCAAGCCTCCAGCATGTCTTTGCAAATTGGTGTCTGAATGCAAGAGCCTTCATGTGAAGAGAAGAAACAAGAGGCAGCTCAGAGCTGCTGTGTGGAAGACTTGAAAGAGTCCGGGTCAGAACTCACCACGCAAAGAACTGGTGTGATCACAATCCAGCTCCATTTCATCCAGGGACCAGGTCTGTATCCAATCATATCCTCAATGGCATCATAAATATTATCAGCGCCTGTAACAGACAGCACATTTATCAGACTTCAGCATACAAAAAGGCAGTGGGATTACAGCTGCTTTCCCAGCCCCCTCAAGGGGTATTTAAAGGGAAGATGAGGGTGTCAGATGCATTGTTCAAATGCTTCCCATGGCTTTGAAGTTCAAGATTATTTTCTCCTTGAGAAGCTCAAAAGTTTGGGGACTTTCTCTCACCCTACACACCCCTCATTACTCAGCTGCAGGAGTGCAGTGCTAATCCCTCCTGCCCACTCCTCTCCTCAGACTCTCACTCATCTTGCCATGGGATCACCATGGGAACGACACGCAGCCAGTGGTACACACTGCTGCTACAGAAATGCAACTGATGCAAAAGGAAGGCTTTGTTTGTTTTGCTTCCCTAAGGAGCTGGAGTACATGAAGAATCAGGGAAATTATTTGCTAAGGTGCAAACATTTTCTGGTCATTCCTTTACTGTCTCAGGCAGCTACAGAGGCTACTGTCAGACCTTAGTACTCAGCATCACCTAAAAATAACGGGCGAGAATACACTTTTCTGACAGCTTTCTTTTTGTATTTCCTGTTTGGTTGGCTTGCCCCTTGCAGACATTGCAGCTTTTGAAAGGAAATTCTCTGAGAGACAAACAGAAATTTTCACGGCTGGCCAAACTTTCAACTCTCATCTCTAAACTTAACACATGTAACAGCTTAATTGTGCCATTATTAATTAGCAATGGAAAAATACTCATTTTTGTGTGGAAAAACACCGGAGGCTGGCTTCATCCCAGATGCAAATTTGTCTCCAAGAGGTCAGTGCAAATTTATATTAATGGCATTTGTCTGTTGCTGGGAACAAGATTCTGGGGCAGCTGATGATTAAATGTTTGGCTAGCAAAACCATCACTGACTCATCAAAAGGTATCAGATGAAAGGAGTCTTACTTACCATAAACCCAGGCTACAGCAATACATTCAAAGAATGCAACCCACAAAAGGCATACACCACTAGCTGCATAGTAGTCAAAGAGTTGAAAAACATACATGCCACCCTGTAAAAGAGACACGACTGATTAGGATCCAACAGGAAAAAAAAAGCCCAGAATTCTTCAGGCCCAGCTCCCAGTAACATCTACTGACATATCTTAATGATTGCTGTCTAACAAGAAGTATCAAGCAAGTAGGTAAGGTAAATATTTGGCATTACCTTCCTTAGGGAATATGTATGTTTACTACAGGAAGCATTCCAAACAAGACGACGATTAAACAAAATTAAGCCACTTAGGATAATCTACTGAGACACTTAAATCTTTCCTTCTTAAAAGTATTTTAGGCTGGGCATTTATAGAAACAAATGATGTAAAGCAGTAACAGGTCGCCTCCTAACATTAATGCCTCTCAGATACTAGAAATGGAAGTCAGTTCATCAGGAGGGCCTTCATTTATGAATTGGGTGGAAGGACTTTTTTTCATGTGAATAGTTAATTTTTTTCTTTCTAACTCTCTTAATTTATACTATGCTGTTAGGCTCTTTGCTCTCACTACACTGACCTGTATAAACCTGCACTTTTACTTGAAACTCTGTGTTTGTTAGGCACAACTGTTGCAGGTACTATTTTAATTCCCACAATCCTGCTCTTCCAGTTGTTTTTAAAATCTGGCTTGGATTTTATTTTGGAGATAAATATCACAACAGTGCAGGCACTGGAACATATTCCCATCTTGTTTACACTAGAATAAATCCAGGGGTATTTAATTGATTGAAATCTGTGTAACCATGATAAAAATCTCATTCCCTGCACGCACTGGATGGATTCTCAATCTACTATGCTGAAGGTTCCCAATGTGTTTCATAATTTGGAGCCAGATGTTAATACTCATGTTGATTAGTACCTGAGATCAGATTGAATTTAATGAGGTTTCATTTCTCTGTTCCTCTGACTGAAAAGCCAGGACTACATAGCCTCCATTTCAAAATGCTTTCAGATCTAGGGATGAAAGATGCTCTGTAGATCTAAAGAGCACCGTTCCTTTGTGTGGTTGATTCTGTGCAGTATCATTCATAGCTAAAATTGGTCTAAAAACTGGGTAAAGAAGAAGGCAATTTCCAGCACCAGTGCTACTTACCTCAGTCACCATAGTTAGTCCCAGAAGATAGCTAAGGAAACACACTATAGCGATGAAGATTTCCCGTCGGTAACCCTTCCTTAGGAAGGATGGGTGCAGATCAACTAATGACGTGATCTGTCCTTCAACTTCAACAAACTAAACGGGAAAAAAACAACACAGAAATGTGACTTGAAAATTACCTGCCATGCTTTTTCTCTGGGCTCCTACTTGGACAAACACTCCACAGCAACACCCTAACTGCATTCTGTGGCAAAATGCTGCTCTGAATAAATAAATCAGAAGCCATTCCTTAATAGAGGTTGAAGCATGGGGGTAGCTTTCATGTTGGAACAAGCTTTCAGAATTGCTGTTCACTTCCTAGCAGCCTTATGAACGACCAAAGGGGCTGTGTAATGCAAGCTGCAAGGATAAAGGAACTTAATTGGATGATAGGAAGGCACTTGTGTGACTTTCATGTTGTAGCTGTCCCAGATGAATACAAGATGTGTGCTAGGAAAGAGACAGGCAGAAACACCCAAGAAAACCTAAGCTAGGAGAGTACCTCCCAGCCTTTTTTTGATGTGCCAGAAAACCTCACATGTACTAGTTAGGTTAATTCCACAATTGGATATAATTCTACTCTCGGGTTTGCTAGTGACTATTCAGCCAAGGGAAAGCAGACTTTGATGTGAAATAGCAGCCCTTCTTGACTAAACTTGTCTTTTCTGAACCTGAGAGCAGAGTACCTCTGACTGAGGCTCCGGGCTACTTCTGCAGCAATAACGGAGCTGTTGATACAATTCCCATACAAAGGTCTGGTAAACTATTTGCATGTGTATACCAAAAATGAAGCTCTAAATAGATGAGCTAAAATCTTGTTTTACCTAGCTTCATGATAGCTGTATTTTTACTTACTTGCCATTTGAAAACTATGTGTAAGATGTGTAACTTGAGTTAACCAAATAATCCAAGCCGGATTTAAATAGAAGTTTAAGGTTAATTGAAAACCAGATGCATTTCACCCATGGAGAAAAACAACTACTGAACTACACCCAAACAAATCCAAGGAAATGATGATTTGGCTACTCTGCACTCTCCATCTGGCAAGGTACGAAAGCACCAAGTTCACTAAAGACATGCAGACACCAAGGAGAACCAAGGCTGCCTCTCCAGAAATTATCTTCACTTTAAGTGTATACAACATCTTGTAACTAATGAGTATCAAAGGGGTCTATGAAATAGTGTTATTTCAAGAAAAGCTACTTTTTCCTACTCAGTACCTCCTACTGCTCTTACAGTGTCCAGAATTGCCCTGTAAGAACTCTACCCACTTTGACCATAAGCAGAAGCTCCATTTTGGAAATACAGACTGTCCTGCAAACACCCCATCAAATTTTGTTGCCTCCTGTCTTGTTACTTTGACTTCTGTGAAACTGGTTTTCTTTAAATGCAACCCTTTCCTTTGGGCTGATTTGATCTTAAACTGCTCTGGCATTCCAGAAACCTGCTTGACTGCACCACAAAAAAAAACAGAGGGGTGGAGGAGAGAAATTAAGCGCTTCAATTAGTTTTAATCGTTGTACGCAGTGAGGAGATTTTAAAAATTACTAGACAGCCTCCAATTTGTATAAGCACAGGGTTGTTGAACCACAGCATCGGGCACTTTTACATTTACTTTGGAATGACTGAAAGTTGCTCACTGAAGTTCAAAGATTAAGCCCTAAAGAGCAATTGAGGGCAAATGGAATATAATAAATGTAAGAGATTAAGTACGTAACAACTGTGTAAACACCCATTTACAGATCTCTCCTCACATTTAGGCAAAATGATCATTTCATCCTTACCAGCTGGGTTTTGATAACCTCAGTGAGTTTCCATGTGGGTGTGGAAAGCTGCCTCTTGCCCTGAAAACTTAAGCAATTTTGAATGTGTAGTTACTGCATAATCCCTGGTCACCCTGGTCTCCTCCTAAGTGGACTATCTAGAAATGATTTACAGGTTCTTTTGCAGTATTTAGTCCAACATTCCTGAAAGCAACCACTGGGAAAAATAACCTAACTTCTTGGACTGAACTTTTTGATTTATTCATGCTCACTAATTAGTAGGAGTTTGTACTATACAATTAGTACAACTCGAACCTGAGATGCTTTCTGGTCTGTTTGGAGGTATTGAATGTGTGCCAATGATGTGAAAGTCAACATGATCCCACATTGCCTGGCACCTCTGAGCCCAATCCCACCAAAAAGGCTGTGGCTTTGTCCTCCGACTGTTCATGAAGCCACCCTGCATATACTCTATGGAACGTTTTGTGCTTTTTGTGCCTCACAATGGCTGTGCTTTTCCTTTTTGGCACTTGGCAGTTATAAAAGCCTGTGTTCCTAGCAGTTATTAATTCTTACAAAGTGTTTTAATGATGGGGTATGCATACTGCAGGTGATCATAATGGCACAAAGTCCTCTGTGGAACACATTGCTGTAGTCTTCAATGTTTTTTAAATTATTAAGCTGTTCTCCAAAGTAGGAAAATATTGTACTGTGACCAAAATGGTAGTATTTAGGCCAGACTGGGACCAATGTTTAGGTTATGGAGTCGTGCCCTGATCTTGTGGACTCCATTAACTCCTGATGACAAAGAGCAAACAACATTATCCTGACTATCAACCAACAGACTCACTAAATGCATCCCCTGTACTAAAAAGCAACCCAAATTAATTCCTATTAAACAGCATTAGAGGTTTTCTCATCTTAACTCATGTCTGTAAAACCAGCTTTTCTCAAGTCAGCAGCACTGAGACAATAAGCCACATATCTCTTACCCATAGTACTAACCTGGCTATCCAGTCCAAGCAACAGAAGCATAATAAAAAAAAGGATTGCCCAAAAGGTGGGCAGTGGCATCATGGACACGGCTTTTGGGTAGGCAATGAAAGCCAGGCCTGGACCTAGAGAAAGAGAAAATAGGAAAGGGGGAAGGGAAGAGAAATAGTAAGTACCAGCCCTTGGGTAAAGGTAGCCACACTCAAATGCAGGAATGCCTGGTTCCGTTCAGATAAATCCAAACGCGGCTGGAAATACCAGGAGTGAAACAGTTTGGCTCTTTTATCTGAAATCGAAGCACGCATGACTACAGCAGAAACCACAGGCAAACCCCCGAGGCCATTGCTAACAGATCACCAGTTTTAACATCTGTCTCAAACATGCCAATAATGGAGGTGGGCCTACACCTGCCCTACACAGGGCAGGATTGGGGCAGGGGGAGAAGGGGTGACCCAGGAGAATGGCAGAATCCCATTGCTAGCCCACATGGTCACGATGAAGATGATGATGATGAAACTCTTTTGCATGCAAGAAGGGGACTCTGCTCCAAAAGTTCCCTGGGATCTTTGCTAATGCAACCACTGCCTCCCTCTCTATGCAGCCCCCAAACCCAGGATGGCTTTTCTAGAGCAGAGTTTACACTCCAGGAGTCTGCTCCTTTTCTGTAAACCCTCACTGCTGCCCTGAAGTGATCTCCTAGTTATATCAGCTATGGGCCCTGAAAAAAATGCCTTCTGCTGTTAGGAACTGCTGGTGTGTAAAATCTGTGTAAAATGCTGTCACATCATCTGCCCCTATCCAATCTGTCCCAGCGACGCTGATACGAGCAACATCAGCCTCAAGAGCAGGAGGGATTGCAACAGTCTGGGAGCATCAGTGGGGCTGGGGCTAAGTGCCTGGCTTCCCTGCTCTGGAAACCAAAGCCCTTTGTGCAAGGGGGCTCATCACTAGACTGGGGCTCGTCTGGGCCATGGACCATCTCACTCATACCCACACACGCAGCACACGTGCAGTGCTCTCGCAGGTTGGTCTCCAAAGGGGCTCTCACCTGGAGCCAGGTGCTACCAGCTGTCACTGCTGAGAGCTTTTGTCAAGAGAGAAAGAGCCCTCTCCAAGTGGGAGACAGGAACGCTGGGAAGCTGGCGTTTGCAGCAGGCTCTCAAAGTGGCCGCAGAAATTTGGCGAAGCTGACAAAAAATTTTGAGGGCAGATCTAAACTCAGATTAAACCCAGGAATGCCTGGCTCTTCTGCTTGTTTGTTTTAAGGAGCCTCTAAAACCAGCATTTTCCAGGATTTTGAAGTGGATTCAAGTAATTTTCAATAGGAACTTTTTTAAACTGCTACAGTGCGGGGACAGAAATCTTATCTCTGATCTGTACAGAAAAATCTCTAACACTGCTCTTCCTACCTCCCACTTTTCCTTTCCAACAAGAAAGATGGAAAAAGAAGCAAGAAAAACAGGTAAAAAAATGATTACTTTTTTTCAAACTAAAGAAAACTTTAGGTCACTGAAAATATTTTAACAGAAATAAATACAAATTAGTCAACAATTAAGCAACTAATTTTATTTAAAATTAAACACAACTAGGATTTTATACGACAGAAGATACCAAATAATTGGTGAAGGCCTCAAATTTCAGGGGGCTTTGCTTTTTTCCCCCCTAATTCAGTGGCTACAATGGATCCTCCCTGAGGGAGAACTGCTACCACATGGCATTTGCAGCTGATCTGTGCAACTGATGAGACAGATGTAAAACTGCTCCCCTCAAAAACTGCTGCAATTCTGTATGCTTTGGGCCACTGAAATTGTCCTTGCACCGTGATACAGTCTACTACCAACTTCCCTAAGCCCTGTGCTAGCTCTGATTTTCCTTTGAAAATAAGTGTTGAAATACAAAAAGTCCATGTGAAAGAAAATATTCCTGGCATCCCCTCGACTGAACATAAAAAAATCTAAAAATGGTATTTAATTTGAAACTGTGTTGCTCTGAAGGGTGTTTTGAAAAAGTGAGGCACTTGTGGCTGCCATTAAGAGCTGATTAGGCTTGCCACAATCCCAGCCCACTCGCTGGCTGTTAGCCAGCAAAGTGCTGTGGCACGGCTGGAGAGCGCTGCGGAGGCAGAGCCCAGGCAGGCATTAGGAAACCCACGGTGCTATAGTTAGTCCTGCTTAATCTGAATTCGTTTGCCAGTAGGATTTTTTTAAAAAAAGAGGCAAATCTTGTGCTCTTTTCGCACTGCTATGAATTGCACGAGTGGTGAAGTATTTCTTCCAGCTGAACAGATGCAGCACAGATCAGACAGGACTCACTATGGCCTTGTTGAGCCTCCACTGCTTTCCTCTCTCCCTTTAAAAGTATTTCTGAAAAAAAACAACAACACAAGTGCTATTTATTAAAAATTTGCTTTCACTGGGAAGTCAAAGGGGTCTAATTTAACTGTTAAACCTATTAAAGCCAGTGAAGGCCAGCAGCAGAGACCAGTGCTTAAAGCAGCCCCTCACTGACAAGTGTGTCCCAGGCACGTTGCACCAAGGCTGAATTTGGCACAGGTAAAAAATGTGGCCCTGAGATTCTGCTGGCAGCAAATTTGTTGATGTTTTCCTGGCTTGCAGGAGGGCAAACAAGGAAACAAATAGTGTCATGCATAAGGCAGGAGGGATTTAACTCACTGGGCAGAGACGGGGGAGCAGGATGTCTTGGCCTGGTGGACAATGTCCTTTCCCCAATGCTATGGCCAAGTTGCAGTGCCTCTGCTCATCTTTTCCCTGACCTGGGGGAGCAGTTCTGACCTTGCATCATAAGAAACCAAAAAAGGCAAGGCCAGAAAAAGAGGCATAAGCACCTGCTGCATGTCTTTGTGCTGAGAAGTCAGCAGCGGGTAGCAGTGGCAGCAAGAGCTTCCCCCATGGCCACATGCAGATCCTCGGACGCTCATCCCAGGGGGACCAAGTGGTCTGCAGTGGCTCTGTGCTTGATCCCTACTGAGAAAGGCAGCAAGGAAACTCATGGGAAGTAGTGTGGATGATTTTGGTAATGTTTACTGTCATGTAAAAATGTCCCTTAGGACTTAGCCAAAGTCCAGCCAGTGATAGTTGCAACCTCTGGCCATTAGTGACTAAGGCTGAATTTCAAAAAAAATAGAAAACCTAAAGGAATCGACAACAAAATATGCAAGAGATTGAAAGCCAAGTTTGGGAGCTAAGTAGTGTCCCAAACTTAGTGTATCAGCTATAAAATCCCTTATTTAAAAAAACAGTTTTTTAGCTGTTAAAAACATGCTGTGTAAACACTTAGTCTGTTAATTTGTATTTAAACATTACTTAACAATCCAATGTTACTATAGAATTGTTTAATTCTAAAAAAATGTCAAGCAACAGGAATATAGCTGTCTGTTTATCAGAGCTTTAATAATAGAAATTAGAATAAATATTGACCAGATAAAAACCTAATGTGGAAATACTTTAAAATGCTACTCCTGGAATTGATCCACCTACATATTAAAAAAAAAGGGGGCTATTTATGATTCATTCAATAGGATTATTCCCTTGCTTCCTGTTTTCAAACAAAGCAATCAAACTCCAATCAAAATAAGCATTATGGCCAAGACTGTTAACTAATTGCACTTGTGAGAGGTTTGCCAATTGCAGCCACCCAAAAATCCAGCAGTGCCACCAATGTCATTAGTTTTTCATTAGCTCTTGTGAAGTGAGACATTTTTCTTGAAGACTTAACTCCCAGAGCCATGTGATTAGAAGACATACTGAATTTTAATAGCACATTCGCAGAGGAAAGCTTTCATGCTATGCAGATGACTTGAAATTGCTCAAAAATGTCAGAAAGAAATGCCAAAAGTGCACTCAGGTGACATTGTTATAACTTGATTCTGATTAGCTTTAAGCCTCATGGCTGTCAAGGCCTGACTCATTATTTTTGAATGGTAATTCCCATCTAATCTGTCTGTTCTACGTGAAAACACATGGTTATACCTGCTCTCGTGGACAAGACATGCACAGAGGAAAAATGTCATCTGTTGTGCCTGAGATACATTCCCATGCTATGAGGATTTAGCCTTCTTCAGCTACATATGCATAGCTAAAAGTTAATGGGAAGAACAATTCTGAAATAAGGGAGGAACCTAAGTGTACATCCAGTTTCAAAAAGGACTTTCTCACAGTTCTGTCAACCTCACCCTGAAGCTACAGATGACAAATGCAGGACTGCAAAAACTAGAGTTCCTGTGGTTGAAATGGTCCACAGAACCCAGGAGATGGACATCTCCAACTTCTGTTGCCTTTCAGTGAGATTTGGGAACATTTGTATGTATGACCCTTCAAAAGGGATACCCCCACTGCAGTGCTCTGCTGTGGGCAAGCAAAACTAAGCTATTAAAAATACATAACCACTGGCTATTGGCATTTGAATGAAAATAAAGGTAGTTGGAAAAGAAGGATGGAGTAAGTTTTTGAGTCAATGACAGTCTGGACCCTGGATAATGGTGTGGTTATATTAACTCTAATCTCTACTCAAATGGATTAGCACACTCTAGGAAATGTGTTCGCTGCCCTGTTAATCAAGACAGAGTAAACAATACAACCCCCACTAACTCTCGCTGCTCTACATGAGAGCCCAAATCAACACCGTGCTTATTTTTCTGGAGATTATGGGAAATCTTGTTCTGTTTGTATTGCTCAGATGTTAGCTGCTCGAGTCTGCAGAACTTTGCTCACACACTAGGCGGCAGTGCCCACCACCACTGCCACCAACACCATCGTACCTGACTCTGCCACATCAGCAATGTTCACCCCTTGCTCTTGTGCCATGAAGCCCAGGACGGAAAAAATTGCGAAGCCAGACACAAAACTGGTACCACTGTTCAGGCATCCCAGCAGCAAACAGTCCCTAAGTCACACATATGTCATGGAGCAAGTTAATTAAAAAAAAAATTAACCCATTGTCCCTACTTTATTTACATCATTTAGCTAAAATACTAAACCCCCTTGGATGGAAACTTGCCTATAGCAGTTGTATTTGTACTTGTTGTAGCTCCCCAGGGAAGTCATTGCTCCTAAGCAGATTGCATATGAGAAGAAGATTTGTGTCCCTGCATCTATCCAGACCTAAAGGGAAAGATGGAAAGACTGTTATTACCAGCAGCGTTGCATTGCAACACCCAATGCAAACACACAGTTCAAACTATGCAAAATCAACAAAACAATGCTTTCATTGAGGGTGATGGCTAAAGGATCAGGGAGGGAGGGAAAGAGAACATCACATTTGCCAGTTTGGCTTTTATAGGAAAAAGAAAACTGTTAGCATCAGAGCCCACAAGAACATCATCTCTACAACAGTGTCTGTATCCCTTCCCCAGAGATGCTCAGTATTTCTAGTTTCTAAGTCATTCAGCTGATCCTTCCTGTTGGCACAACAATAAATGTGCTTCACCTCAATAGGAAATGCAGAAGTATTTATAACATTGCTCATTTCTGTTGTAACTCATTTCAGTTAGAATCAACCAACAGTCACTAAACTGAGGAAGTGAAAAGCTTGAGAAACAGGTTTGTGTATTTCCTTTGTTTGTTTTTCTAGCTTTCTGGTTGTTTTTGTACCTGTTCAAATGCAAGACAAAAAGCTGTAGGGGTGGGGAGAAAACAAGCAAAATACAATGCACGTTATAAGATATTTATCTGATCTTGGTCTCATGATTCTTTCTCTCAATTACATTAAAAAAAACAATATATAGAGTGAAATAACAGTACACGATCACCTTCTCAGTTAGTAAATATGTAGCAAGCTATCAAAATGCATTCATTGCATCCCATCTGTTCCCTTCCTTCTGCTAATGCAAGTCTGCTAACACCAATAGAAACCACCAAGGAGTCTGAGCAAGTGAGAATGAAGACTGTGGACCATTACTTCCTCCCTCCCACCATCGCTTTCCAGCACCCTGCTGACTGGTGTATCCTTGGAAATGATGCTTTTGCTGGACTGTGGGAGGGTGCCTGCCAGCTTGAATGAATCTCTTCTACATTATTGGCTGATGCTCAGGGCTTACAACTAATAGTAGATCATAAAAATTATAGAGTCCCATAGAAGAAGATTAATTCATAAAATATAATGTCTCTGTAAAGAAGGTGTCTTGTATAAAGAAGGCAAGACTACAGAATGAACCAAATTTCCACAATGTTTTTTTTCAATTACACTTTTCCTACTTCAGTTATTTAGCTGTCATTGGGGTTTCATTTTAACCAAATTCTCATTAGAAAGAAAGCAAAGACAGATGTTATTCCCTCACTGTGACCAACACTTTAGTATTTTCAAAAAATCCCTTGTTCCCTTTTTTCTGAGGGCTGAAATGATGCTGGTCTGCTCAAGCATCACAAATTTGCACCCTGTGAGCCCAGACAGGAATCTTTACCTAATCACAGTCTATACAGAGTAAGCCTAGCTCCACTAGCCAGGGCTAAGAAATGGTAGTTCCTGTGCCTCAGAAAGCATTTTCTCCACCTTTGCATGGGTTCCCATTCTTCTATTATTTTATTCACTTTTTTCCCAATCTCCTCCCATTGAGCACTGGGAGCTAAGTGACACTGGTACTCACAGTTGTCGCTTGTTGTTCCATCTGTGAAGCTCACGTGTCTGTCCTTTGAAACTAAAGACTATCCTCCTTAAAAAAATGCATCTCCCTTACCTTACCCACAAGAAAGCTGAGATTGTATAACGGGACAGAGTCTACAGCCTCAGAGTCCTTTGACACAAAAAAAATACACATGCATACACACACATACATATACATATGACAGTGACCTTCTCAAGCAGATCTCTGCAAAATATAACCCAGCATTAATGTTCATGCTATATTTGGACCTCTAAAGACCATGGAAGAAAAATATCTATTGCCATTACATCACCACCATCACCCCCCACCATCCCCCTTTGCGTAGGAAATTGTCCCACTCCCCACTCCTGGTTCTGTACCTGTGGGTCAGCTAACCGTGAAATATCAGGATAAAGATAAAACTTGATGCCTTCTGCAGCTCCAGGCAAGGTCACGCCACGGATGAGCAAAACAAGGAGCATGATGAATGGGAATGTGGCAGTGATGTACACTACCTGGCAATAAAAAAGGAAAAAAAAAAAGTATGTTTAGTCTGTGCCACTTCTTCCAGAGATGAAGATAATTTGTTCCATGCTCCCGTGTCTCCTTTCCCAGCGCTTCGAACACATTAAGCCCTTCAGGTTGGCATCAGCCTCAACAGTGGTCATTTCCAGTCCCATAATTTCATTCTTGCCCTTGCTGCCTATTCAGCATCATCATTACTGGAAACTAAGGCTCTATTCATCCAGTTTGAGAATATATCTTCATTATCTTTAACCTCTATTCCCATTCTCTTTGAATAACAGCCTACTTCTTCTCTTCTTGTTATCTTCTCATTCATTTGATGAAAGAGCCCTTTGCTTTAATCTCCAGCGTGAGGGTTAATTGAGCTTGCATTTGGACACTTCTATCTTTAGACCCACACTTTTTGACCTCTAACATTTTGTTTTCTTTCCTCATCAGTGCTTTCTCTCTCTTTTTTTTTTTTTTTTGTTTATAACCACTGTGTTACAGTCAAGAATCACTACTGTTCAAGAAAGGGCATTTTTCATGGAGTCAGATGATCCCCCAGGTAATTACAATTTGCTGCCATGAGTTAAAATGTATTTTTGTTTCCCAGAATTTATTTAACTACAGCGAAGCTCCCGGGATGCACCATTCTTCTTTTAAGTGTGTCCTCTGAGAATAATGAGGAGAACTCAAAGCCTGCATTGCCCAACTGATTTCATAAAATGAAAGGAAATATTTTCATACATGTCCTTTTTAATTTTCTCCTTGCTTTTTCTGTGTATTTTCCACTGGCAAATAATACATATTACACATTAGCCCAGTTTCACCAAAACTAGAAGGATAAAAGCAGGATTTCTGTGCTTTCTAATTTTTTTTTTTAATATAAGCCTGGCCTATGAAAACTCAAAGTTTTCTTATGGAAAAACATATGCCTTGACCTATGTGCAGGAACCGAGTAAATGACACTCAGAAAGTGGCCTTTGCTTTTTGGTAAGGATTCTCTCAAAATGCTGGAGGAATTTTTAAGATCAAGCACATTATCCAAAGCATGAGCACAATTATTATTTTTCCTCATGATTTCATGTTTATTTGTTCAATACACTACTACAAGATTTAAAAACTATGTTTTTTTGTGTTTTGTTGTTTTTTTTTTCTTCTTCTGCTCTCCAAAGAGCCATTAACACACTGGAAAGCAGGGAAGTGCTATAAACAACCATCTACTAAAGTAAACTAGACTTCTCAAATAATTTAAGTCCTCCATTAGAGTTTACAGTTTACTTTTGTGTGACCCCAAAGTTAATGGAGTCAACCGGAGACTTTCCAAAGGTTTAGTTGGGCTTTGGCTCCAGAGCTGCATGAGCTCAGATGCTGAGGAGAGCAGGCAGCGAGTTCCTACCAGCTGCCTTGTCTTAGAAATTAAACCATTTTGATGGATTTCCAAAAAACGCAAAATTTTTAGAGACCTGATTTGAACAGACCTTTTTAAAACCTGTTCCCTTCACAGAGGCTTGAAGTATTGTACCATAGGGAGCCTGGAAAAATCTCCCAGTGCTACCATAACCTTTCCTGAGCAGACATCAGGCTCACCAGAGGTACTGCAGGGATGTGCACTTCCACTTGGCTGCTGTGGGAGATTCACTGTGTTCACCTGTTCTATAAAACTTACACAATTACCCCACCAGGTCATATCAATCAGAAGGAACAGAGAAGCAAACATGTTTGTTAACGTATGTGTTAGAGGTGTGGAAGCTGTTCTTTGGGGCAAAGCTGGTGGGAATCCAGGGAAAGGCACCAGCATGATTTTAATGAGGCTCCATGATAAAAATCACAGAAAGCAAGACAGAATCAACAGTAAAGCAAGTAGTTTAGTCAACACGGGAACTAATGAGGTCTGGTTTCCTACAGAGTTTTGTCTCCTGGTTGATTCTACAGCGTGTAACAAGGTGAAACTGCTAATTGATGCTTCTTCTGCAGTTGAGGCATTGGCAATTGTTCCCTCCTCCTGACTTCTCTGGAGGGATAATAAAGGATGGGTTCACACTGTGGCCTTTCTCTCAGGTGGGACACTAACAGGGTCACTTCCTTCCACCTGGTTGACAAGAAATATGTGGGAACTTAATATCTTGAAACCTCTCCACCTCTGTTAGATTTATCTGAAATACTGCCTCAACCAACAGGTATGAAAGCTAAGAGCCACACACACGCAATAGCTTCAAAAGCCTATTTTCATTAAACTAGGTTTAAAAACAACACTATGTGCAAGGAGTAACCACGTCGTGCTTCATGTTGTTAAGTGATTGGCCAAGATTTGCTGTAATCTGTTTCTTGCACTGGAGTAGGATGAGGTTCAGGAATGATTTAACTGTTATCCTTTAGAGAAAAACAGGATTTTAAAGAGCACACGATGAGCCTAAAACCACAAACTATCCAGGATCTCTGTTAATGAGAGTGCTTCTAAATGAGTACCTAAGTTTAGTCTTCTGTGTCTACACAGAGCTCTTCTGTAAGCAAGCCGCATTTCAAAAATGCTACACATCCAGCAGTTTCCACTGACTTAAACACCCCTACCACAGCTATGTTAACATCCCCCTGCTGCACTGTGGATGAACTTGGCTGGTGTGAGAGCACAGCCAGGCAGAGCAGAGCACCAAGCATCATAGGCCTAAGACCTTCCACACTCATGACATACATCAGTGGGATGCTCATCCTCAGAGATGCAAAGTGGTACTCGAACCGTGCTTGTATCTGCTGCTTGATGCCATTCTAGTAACAACTACTTGACTCACAAGCATTTTGAGCCCTGGCAAGGACTTTCCAAAGCCAGCTGAATCTGTGTCCCTCTTTTATTCAGTGCAAAAATACATATTTTTGCAAGGAAATGGTGAGCATCTTCGAGAACAGCACTACTTAGTATTCCTATCATCTGTGAACTGCAGTGGTTATAAAAAGGGTAAAAGAGCACTTACTTTCCCAGTGGATTTGACTCCTTTCCAAATGCAGAAGAAACATATCACCCAGACGAGGAGAAGACACAGTGCTAGATCCCACTTGATAATACCAATATCTTCAATTCCTGAGGACAAGCTCAGTACATTGCGCCTGAATATTTGAAAAGAAACAAAACAAGAGAGATGCAGGAGCTCAGTTGATGCAGAGTCTGATTGTGATGTCTGAGAGTACATGATGGTGTGTAAGGCAGCAGATACGCAGGCACACCTCTGTCCTTTGAACACTGCTTCCCAAGTCAGCCTGGCTTATGTGAGCAAAGCTGAGATTTGCAGTCCTACATCTTCCCTAGGTTTGTGGGGCTCTTTTTTTCTATATATTGCACAGCATTTGATTTTAAACTACTTTTAGCAGCCTGTGACAACCTCAGCATGCGATAAGAAAGCATGCTCAAAGCACCGTGGCTTCCACATTTGCTCCCTTGAAGATGTAAGACCAGCTCACCCTGGCATTGCCACCAACCCCGACTTTGAAGCCACATGGCAGCATTGCAGACAACCTCTCCATCATGGATGCTTCCAGCTGGCCTGCATCCACGTGTTTCTCCTCCTTTTCAGTTCATTACCAAGGCTGCCGCAAGGAGGAAAGGGACAAAAAGCAATGCAGGCAACTGTCACAGCATGGGGCTTCACAGGGCGAAGGCTGGAGCTGCTCCTGGTTCTCCCCCACAGACCCATACACAATCATTACCCCCAGCACTGTCACCACCAGGGGATTGTTTAGCCAGCTCCAGAGAGCTGGGAAACTGTATTCTGTCACTTGGGTTAATAAATAAAAAGAAATTCCTAAGCTGGGTCTTAAGGGAGCAACATCCAACCATGAAAACACTGTTCCTGCGGGGGCAAAATTCATTAGGGCTTCTCTCTTTTGGATATTGCAATGGGTCATTGTTAAAGATTGATTTAAAGCTTTTTTTTTTTTTTTTACTTGCATGCAACACACACTGTTCTCACACACTGAACAGACCTTGTCATACCTGATGCTTACTTCACTTATCAAATATGTATGAAAGAACAAACTGTCTCACTGCTCACTTAGCTAAAACTCCTCTGCAAATGAACCTACTAAACTCTGAAGTTTAAGTCAAGGAGAATGTTGACCTCGATTACAATAGGAAATGCCCTGCCTCGAGGCTAGAGAAATGACCTTGCTGCCTAACAAATTGTTAATTACATTTGCTTTTCAGACAGCTATAGAAATCAGCCCCTTGCCATCACCTAAGCTGTGGAGAGACCAAACCACAGGAGGTTCTGTACTGGGGTCAGGCCCACAAGTGTGTGTGCAGCTTGGCGTGTGGATCCAGTACAAGACAAACCACTGTGGCTCAGTTTTTTCCCTGAATTAATTAAACTTTCCCCACCCCCCCTGCTATTACCATGGAAATAATAGCAAACGAAGTCACCAATGGAAAATTTGCAATTAGTTTTTGGAAAAAAACCCACAAACCTGGATTGACCAGTTTAATAGGGCTCAAACCCTCATCCATCTGTTTTTATGTCTCTGTTTGCCAACTGCAGTCGGATTACCTGTGTGAATGTGTTCTCACACCAAATGCCTTATTCTCTCTGAACGTGTGTGCATTTTGTTATGGAAAAGGACTAATGGCACCAGACAGGGTAAGTCTGCCCTAATCAGCACAGCTATTCAACAGTTACAAGAAACCCCACAGTAATGCATATTTGGCATGAAGTTGCAGTCCTAGTTCACCTGAGCCTAAAGCAACCAAGGAAAACCCCGCTGTGAGCATACAAAAGAAGAAAATACATTTGTAAGAGGACAAACTTCAGCTGCAGCCTTTCTGTGGCTTTTTAAAAAATAAATGGCAATTTTCCAATCAAAGGGGCAGTTCATATTAAAAAGGCAACCTATAGAGCCCTCAGGAAGCCATGAATAATTAACTGCAAATGTGTTTTAGAATAGGGAGCTCTATTAATGCATCCAGCTGAGACTTCTTCACTTTTTATTAGGGAACTAAAAGCAAATGGTCATCTCACCCAGAGTTTGCCCCAGCAACCCTTTTGAGCTTTTTTTGGAGGGCACCCCAGTGGGTTCCTGAGAGGCAGATATATTGCTTTTCTAGGTGAGGCAGCAAGTGCAGTTAAGTGATGTGCTGGCTTTCTCTGTCCTGGGTTATCTAGTTTCACAAAGACTGACTACCTCAAGGAATCTGCTCAGAATGACCTTAGCATTAAAATTGTTTCATGAACTCTAACCCAACATATTTTTGCAGCAGAAGCACTCAACCTGAATTTGTGATACCCTGGAAATTCAAGTTCAGGAAGGAGCATGAGCTGGGCTAATCTGATAGCTCTTCAATTTTGTTACACAACCCACTGCTGCTAGATTCAGCCAAGCCCACTCAACTGACTTCATGCCATCTATGCATGAAGTTGTTACTAATTCTAATTTATAGTCTCGATGCTGTCATTATCTGTCACTCACAGATAATCAATGGGACAACAGGCTGGGATTGAGTTTGTTGTAAACATGAGTTCTTGAACTTTGTTCATACACCAGGGTGTTCTATGGAAATGTAATAGGAGCCCTAACTGGCTCTAGAACATAAACAAAAATAAAATGAGGAGAGTTATGCAATCCTTGAAGGATATTCCAGCTTGTTAATCAAGAGAATGCAGACAGGACCTTTCATACCAGGAAAGGTGAAGCACTCTTTCATGCTGGATGGACAAGAATAACTAACACTGAAGTAGCTGTACCAGAACACTATTAAAAAGAGAATATGCAACAGTTTTTAAAACTCTTAAGTTTTCCCCCAAAGGCAGAGGCAGCTGCCCTAGATTTCACTTAGTTTTGTTCCCTTTGGGATTACATGCCACTAGCATGTGATGGTTTTTCTTGGGATTTGGACGAATAAAGTCTGCTGATTACCAAATATTTATAAACACTTGGCCAGCACCAGACAATCAGAGGTTTTGTTCAACCACAATTACCCCATAACACTTATCCCTTATGTATTAATACATGTGTAAGCCCTTAAAGTTCTGGACTTGAAAATAAAATCTTCAGAAATAAGACCTGAAGCATGTGATACCAAGAGGTAAGTCTCCTGATACAAAGCCAGATTTGCTTAACCCCCTTTTATTGCTGCTCAAACAAGCATGTGATTTGCACAGAACATTCACTGAAATGAACTGAAATGTCAGGCTCTACTATATGTCCAGCCAGACTGAGAAGGACACGTGTTACTCAGTGTGAAGAGGTTAACGCATCGATGTGGTCAATTATATCTGGGCAGTGTCAGTTTTACACAGCAGTGCTGATGGGGACACTACATAAAAGTCACAGAATAAAAAATGGGATTTGGTTTCAGAAACCAGATACTCACAAACCCCTAAATTAAATCAGAATTAATTGTGCCACAAAGCAGATGGATGTCTTCAGTTAAAGACTATTTATTGACCTGTCTTTTGATGCAAGTAGCTGGCTGCTTGGCAGCTGGATTTGTCTACGATGGCAAAGTACCTGGAAGCTCTTGAAATTATTTTAAATTTCAGAACTATAAAGGATAGTTACATGGCCGGGAGAAAACTAAGTGCTTGCACCATGTAAAAGCTACATGACTGTAATTGCAACTGTGCTGCATGATCTCTGTCCTTACTTTAAGACACCAAAGACAGAGTGCAGAGAGATCAGCTATTTTTAATACTTCTGCAAGTGCCGTGAGTCCCGAAGGCAGCTCACTCTGCTAAGGGTAGTTTCTCTCATGATGCAACACTGAGCTATGGCCAGTATGTCTGTATTAGCAGGGTTACACAGCCAAACTCCTCCCTAGCACGACTCCAGGGAAGAGTTCAGTTCACGATGTTTAAAACCATTATTTGAGGACAAAAGTTAAAGTGGCTGCAAAGCACCAGGAGAGCTGCCTGCACAAGCACCAACCACTAAGCAACCTTTGCTCTGGCTGTGCTACAGACACAGCCAGGGGAAGAGGGAGGGAAAGGGAAAGCACTGTGAGGATTAAGGATTTGTCCTCCAGCCTCAGGCAGCTCCAGTCTGACTACACCTTTTAGGCTGTGTCTACAGGAGGATTTGGTTCAGCTTGCAGGGGAGTTTTGAGGCCAGAAACTTGAAAGATCCACCCTTAATGTGCTCCAATGGAGACATCATTCCCCCAACCTATGGTGAGGCTGCTCTGCCATAAAGCTCTGATGTCCCCTGAGGTCCTGAAGCCTCCACTCTTTTACAACCTGTTTTCTAACTCCTAGCCCTATTTCCTTCTGCTACACTATCTTCAGTCTCCTGAAGTGGATGTGCCACCTGGGGCCCCAGGGGTCAACCTAGCCCATAAATCTGTGCATTACAGGAATAGAAGCTTCTGGAGCAGTAGAACAATCCCGTGGCCACATCAAGAGGCCTCCCCCAGGTACAAGAGGACCTCTGAGCAAAATTCCTGCACAAAATTGAAGATGAAAACAGTGCTTTGAAAGTTCTGGCAGAGTAACTCTATTTCAGGGACAGCACTGTGGCCTGTGCTTCTTAGGCAGACCTTGAGGAGACCTTTGAACATCCTACCAAGCCAGTCACTCACTGGGATTCAAGCCCTTCGGTCCCAAAGTCATTGTGGGAGAGCTCAACAAGTGAGAATTACTTCCTCTTCTACTGCAACTTTCCTCTAAGTTCCCCTAAAATATCCAAAGGTACTACTTAACAAACCTTTTCCAACTCCCTTCATATTTACAAGGGATGAAGCCACCTGGGAAAGTATCTGTTGCTCCACATGGAAACTCAGTGCTCATGGCATGGTGAAAACAATTGCCCTTACAGCCTGCACCCCGACTCTCACACTGGTCACTGGTGCCTTTTGACAAACTGCTCATCCAAGATCCAATCTGCCCTTTATATTTTGGCTCTCGTGTTACAAATTTTAGCATACTTCATAAGAGTATTTTTTTGCGAAACAAAATGCATGCCAAATATCTTTGGCATGAGCATCATTCCTGCTGGGGCTATTGGCTGACAATTCTTTTTTAAAAATAGAGAAGTAGGTACAAGTTGATCAGGGACCAAAGTGGACTTTAAACATGCTGGAAAAGCCAAGCTGGGTCAGAAACGAATTCTACTCTTAATTGCCATCTAAGCAAGCCAAGAAAAAGAAAATTCTTCATAAACTATTTGTAGGTCCTTTGCATTTAAGTTTCCCTACAGGTGTCTTCCTCTGCTGCTGTGTTTTGATGCCTTTATAAACACGGCTATTTGAGGTCATGCCCATTCAGAAATCAGGTTATGGGATGTAATTTAAAATTTAAAAAATCATAGAATCATAGAATGGCTAGGGTTGGAAGGGACCTTAAAGATCATCTAGTTCCAACGCCCTGCATGGGCAGGAACACCTTCCGCTAGACCACCTCTGTCAGTTTAATTGGTGGGGCCAATGCCTTGCATTGTCAGACTAATAAGAGATGTGTAAAAGCTTCACAAAGTGCACTGGAAAGCTAATGGCTGGGGAAGAGCCAACCACAATGGGGTCAATTTGCCACTGTTTCCATTGTACATCCATGCTATCAGGGCATCTGAAGTGACTTCTTTCTGTTCTCATGCTGCATTTAGGGAATCCCAACCAAGAAGGAAACAAATTGTCTTCCAAAACAGAAGTGACACTGGGTTTTTAGGGCTCCCTGTATGCTCTAGGATGAATGAAGTTATACATCTGACACCTTCCTCCACTGCCAGGATGTGTCAGGATGGGCAACAACCGGTAGTGAACACCAGTCAAACAACAGACATCCAGTTCTCTTTTCCTATTTAACATTCCCCAAGGGTCTTCCACAAAATCTCACATCTGACCTTTGGCATGCCACTGAAGCACCCTGCTGACACCATAAAGAGGGGATACTTACTCCCAAAACTCTGTGACAGGAGAGGTGAAGTTAGTGGCATTCAGCGATATCCAGAGGGTTTTGTTCTTCCTGAGAGTGTCTTCCACGCAGGTCGGCGTGTTCCACTTCTGGTGGCAGTGTGCCCATGGCAGGACACTCTGGAACGACTGGAACAGGTAGTAGAGTCCCCAGGCCAGGATCACGATGTAGTACACATTCAGAAGGGACACAATCACTATGGAAGCATAACCAATTCCTGGCGAGAGGGGGAGAGAAAAGAAATGCACACAGACGTGACAGCCGCCTCTTGCTAAGATGCCTTGCGATCTCGTGGAGCTGGTGCTGTTCCCACTGTCTTGTGGACTTGTATCCTGCTCTACCACACTGATCACACATAAGCACAGACCTGCCACCACCTCTGACTAGCAGTGGCACTCAGGGCTGATTTGCTGGCTGTGGTTTGCTGACACTGGAGGGGAGCTCTGTAGGATGTCTACCCAAGTTAATGCTGACCTGGCTACTTCCAGTTTTATTAAAAGGAAGTCAAGGCATCATGCTTTGTTTATTTGGGAGCTACACCATCTCACATCTTAGGTACCTACTTGGGCAGCATCATTCTCACCACATTGTTCCCTAAGCCAGCTTCCTTGGAGGCAGCTCGGCTGGGCAGCCCCTGCCCCACTCATACTTATCGACTGGCTCGGCTCAGCCTATGTGCAAAAAAAAAAAAAAAAAGACAGTTCTTGAATGAGTTAAAAACAGAAACTCCAAAGTTATCAATGTGAAAGCTGCTGCTTCTGCCCCAATTTCACCTGTGCAAAGGAAGCATGGTATTTGTAGCTGTTACAGTTAATTAGATCAATGTTTAACTCTGCTATCAATATTTGATGATAAAAAATGTTCCCTGTTTGTTTTTATAAGCAGGGTCATGGGCAGATAAGGGTGAGTTCTACACAACTTTGGGAGGTGGCCGAATGCTGTTCCAGTGCAGGCTTTGATGAAATACCACAACTGTCCTCCTGAGTCTGGTATCTTTCTCCCAGCTCAGCAGCAGATTCGTACCATGTCTGAAGTCAGAAACAGTCACAATTGTTTAAAATACAAAATGAAGGACTTCAAAAATTCCCATTTTCAGAAAATCTTTTTGTATATAGAATGTTAACTCTCAAAAAGCTTATAAAGTTTGCCATTCAGGAATAAAAGGGAAAAAAATATATTTCCTTTAAAAACTTAGAGCACTCCCTTACAGGAGGATGAAAAGCCTGTGTGGTTCCCTTTAACATAACTCTGATGGCTACCCCAGCACTCGGGGAACCTGCCTCATATTTTACAGTTTCAAATCTTATTGCAAGAGGAACCTTTACACCAGAGATTATTTTTATGCCAGGTGAAAATAACCGGAGCAAGTGCTATTTATTCTGTACAGCTGCCTTTCATTCAGGATATATAGCTAACCACATTATTAGAGCTACAATTTCTCTTTATGGATGCCTAGGAGACTACTGCTATTTAAACAAGGAACATTCCTTCCTCCTCCTCAAAAAAAAAAAAAAAAAAAAGGCTTCACAGAAGTGGGAGGAAGAGGAAGAAAATGGAGCTAAGGCAGCAGAATTACATCAATTTCAGCAGCTTTCTGAGTATAAGGTGGGAGTGTGAGCCACACTCTTCACTTCTGCTTGGGTTGACATAAGCGGAGAGAGAGATGCCTGGAACAGCAGCAGTGGCAGAGCTAGAGTCACATCAGCGTGAAGTGCCCACTCTTTTCAAATGGGATTTGAAGAGTGCCCTTCTATTTAGTATCATTATTCCAAATGATTCTGCCTGTGCTGTCTGGCTGTAAAGGGTAATCTATATATAAGACAGGCATCCTCAGTGATTTTTCTAACCTGTCCTTCATTTTTCACTCTATTTAACTTCCATAGCAGCATTTGTACAGTTCCTGTGAGCGGTGAGAGATTCTTCATTCTCTGGCAAAGGCCCTTGAGTAACACCAGACCAACATGCCTGTTTGCCAGGATTTGCTCAGCTATGATGAAAGTCCTGCTCCTGAATCCTACCACAAAATGATGTCCAGGTTTTGGCTTGTATGTATAAGAAAGGGATGACACCAATGAGTTTTCACTTGGCAGAGGGAGTCTGATTTCCAGACCAGAATAATACTTTGAAGATGCTCTCAATAAAGCCAAGTAAAAGGCTCTAGCTTTCCAAAACAACACTTTCTCTGATACCTGTAAACAAAATGTGCAATTGCCTTTTAAAGGCATAATATGCAATTTCTTTCTTGCTTACTGGCAGTTCTGCCAGTTAACAAGATGATAGCATCAAAATCAATACCTTACTTTGTCCTTCGGACTCTCTGACTTCCACCTTTCCAGGAACCATTATCATACCCTCAATTATTACAGCAAATAGCTGAATTAATGGACATGAGGGGAATAGTGTTGCTGCATATGGTTTACAGAGGTGTCTTTAAGCAGTAAAGAACAAAAAGATGTACTAACCAGTGAAAATAGGGCAGATCTTTTCCCAGCATGTAATTCCACCTTCAGAGGTATACTGTCCTAGCACCACCTCCAGGAAAAACACGGGAAGACCTCCCCCAAACAGGAAAATGAAATAAGGTATAAGAAATGCACCTGTTGAGAAAACATAATAGTACAAAATTGAGATGAAGTGAGTGACCTTACACAAAACAGCCTAAAAAGTGTTGACAGACTTATATAAACAAAGAATCATATTTGATACTTGAATGTCAGTACACAATAGTCTTATTCTGGGGTATTTTTGCTCATATTCAGACTCTGCAAGTGGAATGATTATATGAAGCCGGAAAGGGCATTTTCTTACCTTTTAAATGTGAAAACCTGCAATAACAATGGGCTTAGGCACACAACAGTTTCACATGGCTCTGAAATCTCTTATTCTGAAATCCACTGGTCTGAAATCCTACTGGTCTCTATTAATAGCACGTCTTCTGGTTAAAACTCAGGCTCAGTTGCAGAAGTAAAATAGCAGAAAAGGTTCAGCAGCATAAAATTGTAAATTGCTGCTGTTTTTCCATAACTAAGTTTTAACAAATACTATTAAGTAACAAAACAATCTCTCCTGAAGACTGGTGAAGAAGGCAGAAAGCAGATGTGTGAGTATTCTTTTTAAATGCTGCCTGAAGGCACTGAAAAAGAGCAAGTGTGAGGCAGGCAGACAGCTTCCTGAGAGTGGGAAAGGAATACTCACCTCCGCCGTTTTTGTAGCAGAGATACGGAAACCGCCAGACGTTGCCCAAGCCAATAAATCCACCCGCCACGGACAGCAGAAAGTCAATCTTGCTCGCCCACTTCTCCCGCTGGGGTGGCTTTCCTTCTGCCTCATCCTCAGGCCGTGTCCCCGGGCTCTTGCCGGGTGAAGGTTTGAGGATGTCCTTGTGGAAATCTTTCAAGCACTGAAGCTTTTCCTTTGTTGCCATGTTTTTGCTTTCTACATAGAAAAAAGAAAATACACGGGGTTTGTTGAACAGTCTTTCTGGTGGAGCTCTCTAAGACTGCAAGAACTGTTTAACCAAACTCAGCTCCATAAAAAACAGTTCTGTTAATCAAGAGGAGATATGAAAATACATCTGCTGTTTTCACTGACCAGGGAAGACAAACCACCCTTGGACTCTGTGGTCACCTCTTTGCAGCCAATACAAAGTAGGGGACAGCAAAGGTTTGACACCTCTGCCTACCTGCTGGCTGCACACTGCATCAGCAAACAGTGTTACTGAGCAAGGGTCTCATGCTGTTTCCCTGCCCATAATAAGGTACAAATCACTGCATCTGATCCTTTCTCAAACATTTAAGGTGAAATACACTTAGTATTCTCACTTTCCAGATAAAACCCATTCCTCTGTTTCCCAATAACCTGAACCATTCCGTATCATTTATTGCCTGCCATTTCCTTTCCCTGAAGTATTGTAAAGCTTTCAGAAAACGATACATTCATAAAAACTGGAATGGAAAGTAATTTGTTGTAATCAGCCTACAGGAACTGAAAGAATCTTTTCAGTTTATTCTATTTTCATAGCTGCACTGTTTTCCCTTGACATCAATAAAGGGAAAAAAACAAACCTTTATATTCAATTATTGTCTTATGTGCACCTATGCAATTGAACAGTTGGCCAAGAATGATGGCTCCTTAGTTAATTCAAGAGTCAGTGGCATGAGTCACCCGATGCAAAAACCAAAGCATATTAAATCATAGTTGGTTTTATAATTTACATCTATAATTTATGATGTTCAAAAATCATATCGTTTGTGTAAATATAAAACAAGAAAGAATTACTCTAACAAGTGCCTTTTTATCCAGGGTTTCCCAATGAAAACAATTTAGGCATAACTTGTAGCTTTTATGTTAACTCAGTTCTCAGGCATATGAGGCCAATTAATTCCCCACATAACTCAAGAGACTTTAGCTGGATCTGACCAGTTATTTTTGCATAGTGTTTTGATACTGAAAAGCACGTGAAATTTTCACCAGAAGCAGGCAAAACCAGCAAGTTTATTCCAGACCACAACCATTCCCTGCTTGTACATGCCATTACGGGTGCACAGTCATAAAAAAATCATGCTACAGATTATCCCATTTGATAGCTGCAAGCTCCCTTGTACCTGCTTGCTGTTTTTGATCTCTAACCTGATTTAGCTTGTGGCAGTGACCTGAAACATGAGTTGACATTAGCTCTGCAGGAAGTTTTTAATCCGAACATGATTTTGAGATAGATATGCATCATTGTACCCATAAATCTTTCCATCCACTGAGGAAAGTTTCAGAAGGCTAACACACTTTTGCAAACCACAGCAGCTCAATATTCTCCCTACTGACATATTGGTGGCCTTTGCATTACAGTTACTGCAACAGCAGCTGCCTATCAGATCATGATCTAAAGAGAGACTCTAATCTTCACAACGTTAATCATTATGACTTTCTGTTGTTTTTCTAAAAAAGGCCACTGCTGACTGCACGGAGGTGATATGAGCAACTGCAATACCTCCTTAACAACAGCAGAGAGAGCTCATAGAAGGAGAAAGTCCCAAGGTGATGGATCATCACCCCCCACTGTAGAGGTGTGAGGACAGGACACACATATTCCTCTGAAATACCTTCTATTGATCGCTGTTAGAGACATGGTATGAGATAAAGTACTAACTGAATAAAAAATGGTAGGGCCAGCTCTAGAACAGCCTCTAGGCACCTAGTTGCTTCAGGGAATTAATTCACAATAGCTAACTCGTGTTTCTAGTACCATGCATGCATGGAGATTATAGGAGGTGCCTACAAGAGGAATTCACAGTAGCCTTAACCTCCCCGGGACATCTGCATCTCACTCCAAGTCCCAAACAGGTATCACCCTGCATCATCCCCTGAAGTCATGTCTTGGGGGAGAAAAAAAAATAAAAAAAAATAGGTGCAACTGCTTTTTCAAAGAGTTACGAGGTGGCTGATGTCTTGCTCTCACTGCAACAGCAACTAGGCAGGGAGAAAGCCCAATTTCACTTTCATTTGCTATTTGTGTTGCATGAATTCTTGTCTTTGATCTTGCAGGAGAATGTCAAAACCATCAGGCAACAAGATATTCTGGGCTGTGGAATGGAGGGCAATCGGACTGTCTCCTCTCAAGGAAGCTGTTCTTCACAGAGGTTGCGGAAAGAGGTTGCTCATCAACAGAGGATGAAAGTGTGCAACAGTGTAACTCACACCTGGTGTTCAGGGTACACTCTTGTTTTTCTCACAAATTTTTGGTGAGCTGCTGGGACAGCCATTAACCTGCTCTACACAGCAGAGAGGTATACACATTCATAGATCCCTGCAGGATTAAGGTTTGAAATAGGAGTTTAACTGCTCCCCACTGGTTCTGATACTGGAAATAACCCGAAACAGAAAACACAGGGAACGTTCGTATAAAAAACCGATGGTACTTACGGACTTTAACCACCTCTGAAATGAAAAACTCTTCCAGGATTGCAGTATTTTGCAGTCTACTTTTATCTTGCAGCACAGAGTTTATTTTTCTGCCAGCTCTAACCTTCTTGCCCGTGGATTTACATTGACTCAGGTGTTACTCAGGTCTACCAAGAGTTTGCAAGCCTGATCAATTGACTCGATTCTGTAAATCCTAACACTGCCTGGGACAAGCAGATCACCCTGTGGTTTATCCTAATTATCTGCACACAATTTGTGAAATGTGCCTTTGCAGACTCCAACTTCATAACTGTGTGGGACTGCGTTTTAAAAAGAGATTTCTAATTTGTCTTAAGACACCCCAAATTAATAGCCATGCTTGAAAACTTAATTACCGAGTATAAATTTTGTTTCAGTCTTAGCTGGAGTGTGAAGATGGATTTTGGTCTTTCCCTTAGCCCCTAAATGACACATCCTCAAGGTCACACTTCTGGGGTGGCCGTTTCACCCTAGAGGTGCCAGGAGATGAACCACCACAGCTTTGTTGCAAGCCACCAGCTCTTGCTAGTGTGGCATGGTACAGTACCTACCCAACACTTGCACAGAATTGGTAAGGGCCCAGTTTCACTGTGTATCTCATCTTGTCTGGCTAAAACCTCAATTGTGTTTTGAGGGTCAGCAGCTGTGGCTGGCAGGCACGTACGGTTGACCAATACCATAGGAATTGACGCTAAGCGGCCACCTGGGACTGTGGTCCCAGCTCATGTCACGTTCAAGGGATGTTGGATTTATCCCCCTTTGCTGCCAACCATTGGTGTCCACCCAGCCATTCCCAATTACAGGAACTGTCTACAAAGGCTGCAAGGGTGGGGGGTACGGGCGATTCTCCTTGGCGAAAAAAAAGCCAAGAAAATCAAGTTTGTTTAGTGAAAGGCATTGTCTTTATCCTTAATGGGGTTGGAGTTTCATTTCCTTTAGTTATGTCCCACTGGGTGAGGTTAAAATGGCTCTTAAGGGAAATAGTCTGACAGAGATGCTGAAACAATATGTTGTCACCGCCCAGGTCAGAACCAGAGAATAATAGGTTATTTTTACTGTATCACTTAGTGGGGATGGTATCTGAGATCTAAGTCCATCTGATTCCTCCAAGGAAATATATTGTAAGAAAATGCTCTTACAACCACATAGTCCAAAAGGAGTGATCCAAGTCTGAGGCATATGTCTGCCTCCCAGAGCCACACGTCTGCCTTCCAGGAGCCACATCTGCCTGTGAGAGTACCCCCTCCAGGAAGCTTTGGCTGGCTCCAGGAAGCTCTAGCTTCATCTGATGAACTTAATACAGATAAATAAAAAGCAGCAGTTAAGCATGCTGTTTACAGTGTGCTACTAGGTTGAGTCCAGCCAAAAAGCTAGAGCCTGATCCAAAAGCAAGGGGATGCAGATTGGGCCAGGCCAGGACCTTCTCTCAGGTACACAGGTACAAACAGTAATTAACTGAGGATGAAGTTATCCATTGTCAAATTGATGCTTCTAAAACATAGAAAAATAGAACGAGGGAGCAAGCACGGGTGCTTGATGCTTCTCAAGCATCTGCTCCCTGATATGACCAGGAGCACCTCAAGGTCTCCTCTCCTTCTGCAGGAAAACCACACGTCTGGTGCACAAATTCCCTCATGTGCAATTCCCCTGTAATAGCCCAAGCTCTCTTGCTGCTCCCTGTGACTGATAAACCTTTGGTGCACAGCTGAAAATACCAAAAGCTTAGCCATAAGCAGAGCACTTTCACAGCCAGCCTGGCTTGGGCCATCTACTGTGCTACAGCAATCATATCTTTGCACGTACAGCCTTCCCCTCAGATAACCCATACCCTTTTAAAAAAAATACTGGCATTGACATGTAATCCTTTATAATATGCAAAAAATCAGGGGTAGGGGAAGGAGGAGGCACTGAGCACAGGGATCAGACGATGAGATGCAGATGGGAGAAGGCCACCAGCATGGACAGGACAGACACAACTTACGTTACTGCTGAACCACTGACTTTTTTTTTGACAGACAACTCACAGATTACACATCTGAAAACACACTGTTCAGTTTCTGCTTTGGGATTACAGCAATGATCTACTCCAAGCTTCTTATAGCCTCAGACAAGTGACCAGGTTAACACCTTCCAGGAGGAACCCTGAGGACAAATTAATTGTGGATGCTACCTCACTTAATAATTTTTAAAAATCAAGTCTTCAAAACAGTCGTTTTGCAAATGCTGATGGAAAGATGAAAATCAAAGTCTGCCTGTACACACAAATATGCATTTGTAAATATTTATGCATGCTAAAATGCATGTCCTGTCTTGGGTCTGAAGAATAGAAACCACAGCAAAGGAGCTATTTCTTTTTTGGTCAATGCATATGAACTTTGAATAGATATTCAACATACTAAATTGGTGACTAGAATCATAACTGAACATTTGTTTTCTAGCTCCTTCTTCCATTAGAAAACTAAAAGCAAAATATTTACTCAGAGTGTCTCTGATCTTGATGGGAATGCTGCCTGAGGAATGACCATATGGCTCTACTGCTGATTTTATGGATTATTTTTGCAGCGTGATGTGTACCACCACTACACTTGCTTTCAAGGCCTCTTTTCAACTAAGTTCAGCCTGTGCAGACTGCATGTCTTGAGCTTCTCAATGCTCTCTCCTCCCTGTCTTTCAAAAGCCATTGAGACAGAAATCTCTTTGTCACATTATAAATATTTTTTCTAACCCTGCTTAAGCTCACAATCTCTTTAGACATTACCATCTCTCTTATTTTTCTGCCTTTTTCTACTTTTTTTTTTAATATTGGAAATCAAAGCCAACCTCTCTTAAAAAATTGAGCTTTCCTAGGTCTGCCAAACTATTTGTGGGTTGGCTCTTTTTAGAATTATTTTATATTCACATTAATGAATATTTCAAAATTAGCTTCCCTGATTGCTGCATCAGAGCAGCTCTTCAAATAAGCAGCTTCCACTCTCATTGAGAGCAATGGAAAAGCTGCTATTGATTTCAACAGTTGTAGGATCAGGTCCTGAATAAAACTGCATTTATTATGTTTGGCTCATTTCCTAGGATTACTTGGAACTTTGAAAGCTGTAATTCTTGATGTTGACAGCTTTCCCTACCTCCTGGAGCAGTGTGGTTAAGCCAATCAATACATGATTAAAATAAACAGCCCCTTGATCAAACTTACGGCTTTAGTGCAAGTCCTTCTGACCTGCAGAAGAAAAAGCCTTTATGTTTGGCAGCCCTCGAGGCCACACCAGTATCCAAAGAGCACCTGACTTCATTTATCGTCCTTAACTCATATCCGAGTTCTTTCTGCTTCACTGAACAAGATACCCAAGTTTTCTGAAAAATAATACCACTCCCTTTATTGCACATGTTGCCCCTCCACTGCTAAAAAATGCCTCTAAAAATTCCCTGAACAACATCTCACTGTTGTCTTTGTCTTTAATGGATTCCTCTTTTTCTGATTACTGTTCCCTGGGTATGGGTATTTACTTAAACATCTATCCATTTGTCCTTTCTTCATTCTCAGCATTCCCTCCAACTTTTGCCCTCTCCATTCTCACTCCTTCACCTTTTCCTTGTCTTTCAATACGACTCTTTTTTTGGTCTTCTAAGATTGACTGGAAAATCTGCTTCTGAGATTCTTCTTGGAGCTAAATGCACTCCTTTATAAAGCTGAAGTCTATTCTAAAAGGAAAGCTCAGGGCTTAATGTAATTTCTTTTTCATCCGTTATGGTCTAGACAAAAGGTCTCTCTTTTTCTCCATGTATTTTTTTCTCTCTGGTGTTTCCATTCATGCTCTTCAAATAGGTACCACGTCACAGTGCAGAGTGGTTACAAAATCTTGCATCTTTGCTCAGATTTCAGCAGCAGAAAATCTGCAGTCACATAATACTCTAGAGGCTTATTTTGTTCTACCTATTTCTGTGAAAGAACAGAGCAGTTATGACTAAACCCAGAATGGGAGAAAATTAAAAACTGCTTTCCCGTTGTGTGGGGTGGTAAGGAGGAGAATAAATATCCACAAACTCCAGTGGGTTTCAGAGGGAACATGACCCTGATGCTAAACATGTGGGTTAAAGTGAAGATGATGCTTCCCAGGCTCAGAGGGATGGAGTTTGATTCCCTGGGAAGATGGCCTAGGGCAGCACTGGCCCCCATGGTAGTCAGCAAGGAAAAGTATGGGATGCGGCAAAGCAGAGGACTGGCACACTGTGTCACACTGGTTATGACTCCATCCCATGGAAATCCTTCAGTGGGCACAGCATCTCCTGTATCCCAGGAAGAAACCAAGTGTCTGGCACTGGAGGGACATGGTCCTCTGCTCTGTCCCCTCCTCAAAGAAGAAAGCCCAAGTGTGACCCTTGTGAAGAGGATGACAGGGAAGGAGAGAGTGAAAACAAGGGTTGTCAGAGGCAGAGAGAAAGGAGAGAAACTGCTCATCTCTAGTGCACCGTACTAGTAATTATGTGTGGGAGAACATCCAGTTAACACTTGGTTTTGTCCATGTGAAGCCAACTGCTGACCTAATTTAATGCCTTTGGGTGTGCCAGCTAATGGCCTCCTGACTGTCAATCAGCTGGAAGGAAGCACCAGTTCCCTGCTGCCCCCCCTGAATACTCCAACCACTGTACCAGATCTCCCACTATGATAGTGAAAATAACATCAATTCACTGGGTGACACCACCTCTCAAGGCCCTTGTCTTTAAGAGAGGGCCCTTAACAAAACACAGGGGTATATCCAAATGCTGTGCCAAGGTGGTAGCTTTCCAAGTGAGACGTGCACTGCTGAAAAAGATTCAATGAGCTGTACACATCCTTCACTCTTCAACCACCTTGTATGCTGCAGTTACACAACTTTCGACTAAATGAACACACATTTCCAGATTTGTTTTTGGATTCTGAAGGCCTGCTGTTGAGTGGATTGCAATGCTCTATCTAGTGAGTCTTGGTGTCAATAAAACTTGTTCTACTGCCCCAAAGAAACGACATCAAAATCTGTAAGTGATGCCCCTCATCTGGCTATAAAAAAGCAAAAAACTTAAAAGCCCACAAAGCTTATGAACTTGAATAGTCAGTGATGTGCACTGTGCCTATTGAATTTTTCATGTGATTAATAACATATTGATTCCATGTGACACATCTGCAAGGCACTTTCAGCACATGTTCATGTCAGAAAGCAATCTCTGGGCTATGGTAACTGAGCAGTTCCTCAGTGCAGAGAAAAAAAAAAAAAGGAGTCATCTAGTGAAGCAAATGTACAATGAAATGATTAAGTCATTATTTCAAGAAAATTTTTCTTGGGGATAAATCACTCCACTCTCAACTGTTTTTTCAAGTAATTATAAATCCAGCCTTAAATTTACTGAGTTTACCAAGGGTAGTGTTCAGGCCTCTCTCTTAATTGAAGATTAGTGCACTTTCTCTGTATGTTTTCCAACTAAGTAAAAGCCAGATATATGTATAAGATTACATGTTTTTGGAAAAACAAGTGGTGCTTTCCATACTCAGTAATTGCTTTGATCAGCTTTGTAACCAGGCTGTTGCCATATCTGCCTAGGCCACCTCCACACAAAGCTGGAGTTGTGTTTTTATTGCTTCTATCCATTCACCCTAATATAAACAATAACTGGGGATAGATTTCTATCTCCACCTGTGGCAGCTGTTTAAACATGTCATGCAGTACCTTATTCCTAGATCCCAACACCTTCGGTGGAGGAAAACAATCTTCTTTCTTCTTCTTTGTTCCTGTGCCCCACCTGCATAGCACCTAATTTTTTTCTAGAATACATTAATGGAAGGGAGAGTTGTGCAACACGGCACCACAGGTGGAAAACTGCCAGTCACTTGTACCAGGAAAACAGCTATTACATGCTCATAGTCAGCAGTTAGCCCCATTACAGGCTATAAAATCTGAGAAGGTTACAAAGCCCTGAGGACAGGGCCACGAGCTCTAAAACCTAATGGTGAGTAAACTACTTTTTATTTCAGTCTTGACTTCTCCTTCACGCTGACAGTATTTATCAGAAAAAATAGGAGATGTGATGGAAATGAACTGTAGACTTTTAAGATGTGGAGCTAAGGTGGAGCAACAACCCTCAGCACCACACCATGGTACTTGGGTGACTATGGTGCTCAGCCATCTCTGCTCACTGGCCTTCAGCCACCACAGACTCCCTAAGCACCCTGAGGTTTAATTTACTGTTGTTTTCTTTCCCTCCAGAAAAAAGAAAAAACAAAACAAAACCTGGAACAGAAACTTCAAGCATATGAGGTTTCACACAGGAAATAAAATTGAGACTACTGATATGGCAGAGCCAAACCGAGCACAGGGGGTTTCTGCAGAGGATATGCTAAAAGAAGAAGTGGCAAAGTTGATGAACCAGCTCACAGAGAGCACAACTTTGCAAAACAGGTCAGTGAACTGTAGACTTTCACACACACACAGACAAAAAGTGGAGCTGTGTAGACACTATGGTATTTATTTGCTTTCGTGCAGCTGGTGCCAGGTGCTGGCTTGCATGGCTGGACACTGGCATTTTTTGTTTAATCCCAGAACAGACTTGGCTCCGTCTCCAGCTGCAGCTCCATCCTCTGAGCTTCCATGGCCAGTGACAGTCACTCACTGTGCTCCTGGTGGGCATTTCAGAAGGAATACCACTATGTCCTACCATTTTTCATCACACCCATCTGTTCTGAAGGTCTGAGTTGGAAGCAAAACCTTTGGTACCGACTGCTACACCAACATGCTTTTAAACACCATATGATTCAGGCTGATTCCCAGTCAGAGGTGTATTTTCAGTTCTCTTTTGCCACCGACCTCTGGTATCAGCTTTCATATATGGAAAGCTGCACTCATTTTTATGTCAAGAGATATGAAAACCAAATAGGGCCAGAACAAATACTTCACTTCTCCAAGGAAACAAACATCTAAACCACTTCGGTATAACACGGTCTGCAAAGTGCAGAGCACACACCAAGCACAAACAGAACCCTGATCCCACACTACTTGGAAAAAAGCCCCACCAAATTTACTCTGGAATTGCTGGCTCCAAAGTGAATTTCATAAGAGTAAGGCTGACTCAAACACAAAAAACAAGTACCTGCAGTCCTACCTTTATACCAGTGTCAATCCCACAGGCTGCAGGCACTTGCTCTTCTGTTGGCTTTTGCAGAAAAGCAAAGCCTTCCCAAATATAGCATGACAATATATGAACAGCCAGAGTATTTTTCTCCATCTCTTATCTTTTCAAACAAATGCCAGCTGATGGTTTTTCATTGCAGGTTGCTTTTATAGTCCTACCTTGGCTACTGTAAGCTTAAGCTACTCCTGTTGACCAGTTCAGAGATGCAGTTCACAAAGCTGAACAGTTGAGGATCTTTCTCAGTGCAATTTTATCTAAACGAACATGCTTACACTAGATACCAAAGTGGCACATTAACCTTCCATATCCAAAGTTGTTGTAATCATGACTACAATTGTTTTTCTTCTCTTTGTGTGTGTGTGCAAAAGCTAATTACAGGCAGGTGGGAAACTGTTTGCAGTTCCACCATAAATGATGGGTACGTGACAAACAGCTGTGATAACCATAAAAACAACTCCATATGTAAACTAATGGTAGAAAGCAAGAGAACTTCCTTTGGTTTACTTTTCTGGATTATTGTAAGGAAGTGACATGCATACAAGAGCTACAGGAATGTGATAGTTTTGCAGAAGCAGAAGCCTAGGTGATTCAAAGTCAGATGCATTGCTTTAAATTCCTCATGTGAGTATTATCTGTATTAAATTTGAATTGAAATCTGTAGCTTGTGTACTGCAAGAAGAGGGGAGGAGAAGGGACCTTCAGCCCTACGAAGCAACAGTATCTTCTACTACTATATTCCCTCTACATGGGTCATCACCTTTTTTGTGTTTGAAAGAGCAACCCTTTACATCATTTAAGGAGGCTCTGTAGCAGGAGAGAGAATTGATGTGGTTACATAAGAGAGAGAGGATAGTAACCACTAGAAAATGTATATGAAAGCAAGCCTGTCCTGGTAAATCTGGGATTTAGAATCCTGCTTTGCACAAAAAGGGACAATAAAGGCTTTTAGTTGTTCATACTTAGTCTTTCCTCAAACCATTGTGGTAGCCCCATTTGTAAGCTTTAGTTTTGACAGAGCCTGATCAGAAATAAGGTGTTTGCACAAGCAATATACTTCTTGTTGATAAAGGAGAGATACAGAGAAAAATCATCTTGGCAGATTTGAAAGACCAACCCTACAAAACTATTCCTGTTTTTCTTTTCCCTAGCAATTGGGAATTCCTTTTATTTTTTTTCTCCTATAATAACTAGATCATTGTTGGCAATTCCCTATGCTGATATGGTGAATCTGAGAGTGGTTTAGTTTCCTTTTGGCACAATTAAAACAATACTATTCTGACAAAGGGCAATTTTTGGCTACCATATGGGCCAACCCATGAAAATTCGCTACCCTACAGAGCTTGCAGACACCCCTCTGCATGTCAGAGACTCTTTGGCAGACAGCTGTGGGGCTGGGAAGGCGTTTAGCTGAGGAGCAGATGCTCTGTGCAGCATTAACTCCCTCACATGGTTACAGCCGCATGAGGAAACCAGCACGTAACGGCACAGCGAGGGCAGTTGGTGACTCACTAAACCCAAAATACCCCAAAGCTCTCTTCAAGGCTGCTACAGAATGGGATTTGTAACTGAAAGGGAATAAAAGATTATCTTTACATTTAAACCACTTATCGTCCTGATATAATTATGCCTTAAAAGTCTTGAGTTGATAACTTCAGTTGGCATGTAATAAAGATTTGAAGACTTCTCAAATGAAAACCTGCTAACATTCCAACTTATTTCAGAGATACCCAAAATTTACCTATAAATCTCATCTGAGGTTACCATTTACATATTGATTTCAATCCCACGTGAGTAAACCCACTGTAGTGTCACTGACCTTCAGAAGGTCACTCTTGTTCTCTGCTGGTATGAATGAGAGTGACTGAATTGGAACGGGTATTGGGTATTAAACAGAGCCATAAAATAAATTAGGTTAGATGGGACTTCTGGAGGTCACACATAGCCCAGTCTCTTGCTCAAAGAAAGGCCAACATCAAAATCAGACTAGGTTGCTGATGGCCTTTTCTGGTCAAGCTCTGAAAACCTCCAAGAGCGGAGGGACTGTACAATCTCTGAGCAATCCACTCCTCTCAGGATGAACATTTTTTCCTTATAACTAATCTGAATTTTTCCTATTGAACAAAAAAAGAAGATGAGGAGGAGAAGGGAGAAGATGATTAACACAAAATGACAACACCAAATGGAAGGCCCAATCTTCATATTCTGTTACTGCACGCATACAACAGATGGAAAGAAAATGATACAGAGGGTGAGTGACAAACGGGTAAGCTCCAGGTTAAGTACAAAATAAGCAACAGTCCCTGGTGGCAGCATATGAGACAATACTCATTTTATTGTCAGAGTAAAAACATGTTCCTTTAAGAAAACCAAACAAAAAGCCCTACTGAATGTTACAATGCATGCCAAGCAGTTATTGCTTTCCACAATGTGTCCTGTGACTCACTCTGCCACAATAAATTGGCATATGGTGCTCATTCAGGGTATGTAACTCACACATTTGCAAGAGCTCTAAAGAGCTAATAGTTACTTGGACTGCAGTTAATTTTGGATGCTTTTAATTTCCCCATGGCAATGCAATAAATGTCATGCTTATTATTGTATTTTTATTTTTAAAAAATAAAATACTTTTTTTAGTAGCAGGCAAGTGTCATTAACGCCTGAAATCTCTTGTATGCTAGGGGAATCAATTCAGACAACCTCTGGCATGCAAAAGCACATAAATAATTGGTAAATACTACCTGTGGTCTTCTGGGTCCAGATTTGCCTGATGCCAAGAGCAATCAACTCCTTTTTGGCTGCAAAGGATAGGAGGGCACTCAGTACCTTGCAGAAGGCACTCAGTACCTGGCAAAAATCAAGCTTTCCATATGCCAGAACCCCATGAAAGAGCAAACCCTGAAGTGCATATGACAGAAACGGTTCTCTTCTCTTACAAAGGAAGGCAACCTCCCAGACAGACAGAGCCAGCTCTCCATAAGGTGCCAAACACTCTCCCTGCCTGGGAAAGGTGCACTTCCTATGTTCACCCTGCCTAAGAAACAGCTCTAACTCTCTTATTGAAGGGGAAAAAAAATAAAGCATCTTTCAGTGAGTCTGCCCAAGTGCAGAGGTAGACTGGAAATCCAGTTTTTATCATTAATAAGACATCAGAGATGCTTAAAAGCAGGGACTGAGCAGGAGAAGAGAAAATGAATTTCCTGTAATCAAGATTAGGCGAATGAACCCAGACTACACCATGACTTGTGAGTCACCAAAAGAATATGGCTTCAGAGTGCTAATGGAGCTTTCCATCATCTTGAGATGGTTTAATGGGGGGAGGGGTGTTGGAGGAATCCTATATAGGCAACGTTTACGTAACACTTAAATACCTTTTAAATAAGCCCACTGAAGCCAATGCTATTCATTAATAAAATGGATCAGTAGCACAGAAGCGGCCCACTGGGACTTTATCCATGTAGGACTCAAAGCTGCAAAGCTACAGCAGGAGTGCCACAGGTTTCAAGGACAGCAGGAGTCATTCCCCAAGAAGAGGGTCTGACTTTGATCCTGTTTATACAATGATAAAGCAACAGAAATGCTACTGGAATCAGCAAAGCTACGCTGGAGTAAATGAGTTGAAAAGTAGAGCCTGAATTTGGATGCCTTTGCAGATAATTTAATAGGTATTAAATAGCACTTTCATCTCAAAATGTGACTAAGGAATAACAAACATCTCAATCTACAGCTCTATTGCTCCTTGATCCCCAAGGAAGCAATCACTCCCTTGGTGTTGTTCTGTACAGGCCAAATAAAATGATTGCAAATACAAATATTTTGTTCCTGGGTTTTTGCTACATAAAGTGTAAATTTGGACTGTTTTTTCTTCAGTGCTTAACAAAACAGGTTACAAATGGTTATCAGGGAATGCAGCCATGACCTTCACAGGAATGGCAGTGGTGAATAACAACCTGCTCTGCCTATATCCTCACCTTGGGTCTCCTGAACCTCTTAATTGTGTGGAAGACAGCTGAAATTGTACCTGAGCAAAGGCTGCCAGGGTCTGACCTGTGCTCTTTTATTGTTACTCTGTAGATTCTTTGCTATGCTCACAAAATATTCTCCATCTCCTCAGAAATATCTTTGATTTATTACCATATTTGTTGCATCTTGCTAACCTACCTTCCTCTAGGAATGTACTTGAAAATGTGCAAAAGTACATAAAAAAAATAAACAGACCTCTGGCCTTCTTCCAATCAGAGTGATATTAATCCATGCAGAAATGCTAGTGTCTTCATTGATGAAGATGAAACAAGCGTTTGGGTAATAACCACCTTCTTCTCAATGCAGACTCTCCTCTCCAGAGGAGGAAATGCTGCCTTTGTCCAGATGCCATACACTCATTCTCTTGTTGGTTAATTCATGACAGTGCTAGCTAGATTTTCATTATAGGGTATTACTGGTAGCTGCTGTTTTCATGAAGCAGCTGTAATAAACAAGCAAGATTTATGTTCCTTTTTAAATAGCTTGAAATAATTAGGGTTGTTAAATTTAGACCCTGAAAAACCTACTGATTTCTCTATTTTTTTTAGTAAATACGGAAGCTATGAAGTGCTCTACCATCACCAGTCAGAGTTGGGCCAGAACAGTATCCAAAACGTGGTTTAGATGAGGAAATAAGCTAAGTTCTCCAAACAGTCTTTTAAAAATAAATGATGTGCGGAATGATTGTGCGGAATTGGTTTAACAACTGTACTGCATGTTATTCTTCCCCAACCTAAACTCAGAGGGGACTTCTTTTTATTCCTATTCTGGTCTACACAGGTGGAAAGGGGCACCCTGGATCTGGATCATGCTGGTAAGCTCAGTGGAAAGTATGACCAAAACTGAGAGCCAGGTCCGATTTTTGCAGCAGACTTCCCAGCTTGACAATTTATACTGCATCCAACTATTATAAAAGCCCTCACCCACGCCAGGCATTCAAATGCCAAACTTGGAGCTTGTGGTTTGCTCTCATCTCTGCATAATTTACTTTTTCCACTCATTCCCCCTCAACCACAGCTTCCTGTATTGACAGTCCAGATACTTATTTTAAATAAGTAAACACGATGCCCTTCCCAACCCAACCTGGCCATTTCACAGCTACTGCTGCATCTCAGAACCTAATCCAACAAACCTGCTTAATGACAGCACCAAACAAACATCCTCTAAAAGTTTTTCACTCATAGGTTGGGGTTTTTTGTGTTTGTTTTTTTCCCCCCATTTGTTTGGCCAGTTTTGTGATTTATCAGCCTTACAGTATTTTTCTTGGTGCAGGTACCAACGTCCTGGCAGTCCAGGTCTTGTCAGTGCACTGGGAAAGACAAGATTAAATACTTGGGCAACAACAGAACTTGGCCTCAAGGATTTTACAAGAGGGGACTGATGTTGAGCTGACTACCATCCCAGAAGAGGTGAAGAAAATATGATCTGCTGTGGGAAAGACCACATTGTGCCATGCATAGAAGATATACAGCAAGAATATACTAACCATGTAATGACAAAAGGTCCAAATATTAAGACAAGGTGAAGGCTAAACCTGTCAGCTTTTACATTATGAACTTTTATAACCAGAGAAAGGAAAAGTTAAGAAAGGTATGCAAACAAGAATGATGGAGCTAGGAAAGGAGTCTGGAGTAATGTGCAGAGGAGAGTTGCAATAGGTATCAAAAGATAACATTGTGAGTACTTCTTTGCTCTATATATGATAAAACAGTAACAACTTCTATGTAAATTATAAAATCCCAGGGTATTAAAATAAATACATAGGCACACTGTCTTAATTCCTGGCTAAAATAAGTGGCATGCAATGGGATGGGAATTTCGTGCTAGAAGTATAAAGCCCTACATCTCAGGAGAGCAGTAACATTGCCTGAGGAGCAGTTAGCTGGGAAGCCATGAAACCAAGAAAGACCTAAAGGTGATTGCAGGTAAGAGTTTCTCTATGTGATACTACTGAGTGATACAGGAGAAGTGTCAAAGGCAAAGCTACTTCTGGATGTGTGCATATGAAGAGATGATATGGAAATCTAAAGCATAATGCTATGCCAAAACATCCACAGTGGATAAAGTAAGAGCTGTTCAAGTCTCCACAGATTAGAAAAAAAAAATTAAAAAAAATTAAAGGATATACAAATAAGGACAATAAAAATTATCTAAGAAGAGAGTAAGAGAGCTAAATTAATATGGTCTATAAAGGAGAAGACTCCTGGGCTGAGATCCAGCTATAAATACCTCCAAGGTACTGTGTGTAGAGGAAGAAAGTTAATCCAGCTCATAAGACAGTAGGACAAGAAGCAATTGCTTGAATTTAAGCCTGGAAAAATTCAGGACATTTAATAAGAAAAAGTTACTTGAAGAGACACGTGTGCCTAACAGGGCAGGCTCCCAAAGTGGTAGTCAAGTGACACACTGTGTGCAACTGAGAACAGGCTGAATAAGGAAGGGGCACCAGGAAATGCTGCAGTCACAGCTTTCTACAGCCCAAAGAGAGAACCACAGTCCAACTTACTCATCTTTTACTCTCATTCTCTATGGGTTATCTGAAAGACTGCTCCTTTATTTCAAAAAACAAAACACTAATAAAAAACAAAAAAGAAAACCCAGAACACCCAAACCTAACTACCCATGTAGTGACAACACATCCACACCAGAGCTCAGAAATGGGGTGTGCAGCACTCTGACGTGCAGTGCAGGTAAGGGCAAACCTCTCTAACTCACTTCTGGCTCTTCAGTGGTGTGTGCAACATGAGTTTGCTGGGTGCTGGGCAGGACAGTGTCAGCAGGACAAAAACTGCTGACCCAGCTGGCAGATTATTCTGAGTATCTCAACACCAAGGTCAAAGGCTGAAGTGGGAACTACCTCTCATGATACTCATGGTCTTCCCCAGCCTTGCGTAAAGAGATTCTGCATGGAAGCTTTTCATGTCACTGCATAATTTAATGTACTTTGATTTATGATTAGCTGAAAACCAATACTAGCAGTATTTAATAGTTCTCAGGAGCTCTAAAATAACTTGCATTAAGAAAATAAAATAAAAATCCCCAAACATTTGCAACAGGCCTTACAATTTTCAATGACAAATGGGTATACACAAACGTGAGGAATATAAAACCCAAGTACCATTACACCCCCCATTAAAAAAATCCCATCCAACTGCACTCACCAATCGGGACTTCTGTCCCCTCCTCAATGTAGATGGGCAGTGGTGATTCCTCCATAGGATGAGGCACTGATGGAAAGTAATGAATTGTGGTAGTATTTGTCGCAAAGTGACTACAATAAGACGGTCCCTTTCTTATCATTACAACTACATATGGCTGGTTACAGTCACAAAGAGTCCTTTCTCAAAGTGGTCACCTCCTGTCACAGTGACTGGTCCATGCCACAGGCCTGAGGGGCTAAATCCCCACTGAGATTTCATCGCCACAGGAGTCAACCTCCTCTGAACAAGGAGAGGTCCCTGTCCTGGATGCTTCACGATACTGCTATTTCACTATAGTCTTGCTATTCCCACTCCTGGAGCTTAACACGCTTCTGGAAACTCACACAGCTGAAGAAGCCAAGGGGAGCCAATGCACAGACAGGCACAAATAGAGTTATTGAGTCAAAGTAATAATATTTCATGCACAGAACCAGAAGAGAGAGGCTCTGATGCTCAAAGCTTGCTGCTAGCTGTTGAAAAGCCACAGCAGGTGATGGAAGGCAGCACCGCAAATGGCCTCTGGACCACAAACGTTTCATTATTCATTCATTTTGGAGTATATGTATTTGACTTAGGAAGCTCCAGATTATTTGTCTGTGATACGGAAATATCCAGACAAAAGCCATCAGATCTGCACTGCACACTTATTCTGCAGTTTCCAGACACCATACAGGCACTGCTGTAGGGTCCATCTGTTTGGATTCTTCTGTTTAGGAGCTTCTTCCCTTAAAGGTGGTTTTGTTGCACTATTACCCATTTAAAATCTCTGGGAAGCATGTGCTTCACACGTTTTTCAAGAGGTTTGAATTTCCTACACTACAATGAAATATGAGCTACAAATGTTGAAAATGGTCATCATCAAAACCCTTCTGGAATTTTTCCTTCTTTGTTACCTTTTAAAAATTATTATGTACCTTCTCAAAGATACAAACTCTTAAGCTAGCCTCAGCTAGGATTCCAGCTGCAGGGAAGGAGGATTCTTTAATCCTTTGTGGGGTATCCTTCACTTACTTTTTTCTTTATTGGAAAGGTTGTCTTGTGATATCCATAAAACCAGCCAAAGAACACTTGTGGTTTAAAGCTATTAAATAAAGCGTCTTACAACATTTCTGCTAGCAACACAACCAGAATAAAGAATGTTTTCAACAGATGCTTGACTAGCAACGGGCTTAATATAAACTTCACAGTGGTCCTTTGCAGGATGCAAAGGGCTGACAGTTCCCTGCCTGTACCTAAGCCCACCCCTTGCTCACATGGAAGATGAAGGAAGCACATGGGAGAGGAAAAGCAGAACACAGTTGCCTACAGAACTACCATACAAGCCACAGAAACCATGGTCTACCAGGGCGCCTTGCGCAAGCCACTTTTATCTAGAAGCTGAACTAACATTCCAGCTCAACAATAGCAAAAAAACATTTGTTACCACACGGCGTTTTGCTACATATTAACCAGCAGTTGCTACGCAAGCATAATGGAGTGCTGCAATTCTGAGGTATATGTTATTTAAAAAAAAAAAACAAAAACAGTTGACTTATGGGAAATCAGCCTGAGGTGAGTGCTCGTGGGCTTGCCATGCCACTGGACACAGTACATGCTTGGAAGTTATGCAAAGCAGGTCCTGCATTGGGAACAATGCAGGTGTTTTCCTTGCTAAGCTAATTTTGCATTAAGGGAACGAGAGTCTTCATCTACGCAGCCCCTGAAAACATTTAATCAGGTTTATTTACTAGGAAGAAACACCAGAGTAGAGCTTTCTATACTATACTACTTTCTATACTACTCAAGAGTTTTCAAATCTGAGATCTGCAAGCAAACCAGGTAACTAGATGGTGTGGAAAAAAAAACCAAAAACAAACCCAAAACTGTTTTATTTTTATGACATGCAGCTTTCTTGGTCCCCTGAAGAGTACTGTACCAGGTTCACCCAGACCGAGCCAAATGCTTTCACAAAAACATTTGTAACAGTATTCACCAATGGCTGGTGGCATCTACTCTTATTTTAATGGGTATCACCATAAGTTGTAGAGAAGGCCTGAAATACCTACAGGCTATTTGAGGGCAAATATGCATATACACACTCTCTCTTACCCACACACACACTAGTTAGTACACATGCACACAAACAAATGGCTCTCTAGGCAGAACTTGGATTGTGTAGGATCCAAGGCAGAGAAGCTCACTCTTGTCACAGAGTTTGGGATTCAGGGACTTTGGGGTGCTAAAACAAGCTGTCACTTAGGGTCTCCTCTACTTTGGGCAAACCACTTCAATATTAACCCTCCAGAATTTACACACCAACTTTATGGGCATGCTACTTAAATGTCTGCAAAGTGCTTTGCAATGGTTTCTAAATTCTGCAGTGATGTGCACAGAAGAACTGCACAGAGAGACTTAAGATAACAGTTACTGAGCATTATTGCTTGTAACTACAGCCTATTTTTGCATGCTCTATACTTGGTTTCTATGAACAGATGGCAAATGTTCAGTATTTTAATGTTTTAATGAGCTTTATAGCCCTTTTGTAATTTCATAAACAAGCATAAATAACACTTACATGAAGAAGAGTCTCTCCTGAAGGGATTTTCTCTTCCTGTTTGGAAAAAAAAAGAAAGAGAAAAGGCAAAAAAAAAATATTTTAAAGGAAAAAAATAGGTCTAGCAAGATAATCAGGCATGTTGCAGTGTTATCATAGCCAGTATTTTCTGAATTTTGTCTCATTCTGTATATCAAAAGCCAGGAAGTTACACTGCAGCAGTGACATAGAATGCAAATGCCATGTGATCTGAAGCAAAAAAGGAAGAACTTTCAACTACATTCCAGCTCACTGATAACTCTGTGGCTTGATGCATGAGTTGCTCTCCTACCTATGGGCAGTCTACCTACCCTAGCACCCTAAAGCAGGGCATTCCTGCTGCATTTTGGCACAGTGTAATAATTTTTCCACGCCAGTGCTCAAGCACCGACGGCATTCAAACCCAGGTCAGGCAGCCACGGCAGCAAAGGCGTCCTTTGAGGCTGGGACCATTCTGGGTGACAGTGAACCACAACAGGAAACCCAGTAACTGCTAAAGTGCACGAGCCTTCCCAACAGCCCATGGGTCTTAACAGCCACCCTCCTGTCACCCCGTGCCACCCGCCCTGCTGCCTTCCCAGCCAGTGCTCCCTGGCAGGATATGGGTTTGATCCATGCTCCCCTTCCACCAACCTAGTTGGTGGGTTTGGTGGATGGTCTTGGGGCAGGGTTTAGGGTCAGCACTGAGCTGGTGTAAATATAGATGCATTGAAAAAAACCCAAACAACCAAACAAAAAACCCCAAACAAACGGAGAGACTGATACAAAAACAGAAGATGCTGTAGGACATGAGCTGCAGTTTCAGAGGCACAGACAGGCAGCATGGTAGCCTTTCCAATGGCAGTTTTAAGGGGGGAAAAAAAGACAATCAGTAGTGGCAGTTTCACTCAATTTCTGCCACAGTATGTTACATCAATCAACTACACTGAAAGCAATTTAAAGGGTATTGCCTAGAGTTTACATGCCTTGGGATGATACTCAGCTAGCACAAATCAATTAAATCCATGGCACTACAACAGCTAAGGAACCAAGTAAATAAGCACGTATGGAAGAAATTCAACAAATATTAAATCACTGCATTTTCATCCTCATGCTTTTCTTCCAAATACCAAGGACCCAATCCTGCAAGCAGCCCCCAACCCAGAGTGGCTTCAGAATAAATTGAGTACTCTAAGTATACTGAGTATATGGAGCACTTTGAGGACTGGAAGCAGGATTACTTTAAAAAACATAACCCTGATCCATTCTAGTCACTTAAATTAAGTTAGTGATGAGACATCGAAGAAGCCACTAATCCTACTGGGTAATCTATTCATAGCTGCACTTCTTAAATGATCTACAATTTATTAGTATGACCAATCAAATAAGCATTACTTGCAAAAAGACTTTAACTACCATGTGTTTCCCATCCATTTTTGTGTGTTGTAATATCGTTAAATTTAAAAGAAACAAATCAGCATAATCTTTTCAGAGTCATTTGCCAGCATGATTTAAAAACTGAGTAGGGCAACACTATGAAGACTCCTCTTACTGGTGGAATCTGGCAACACTGCCATAGGGGCACTGGGCAATGTTACCTTATTGCCTGTTGGGGCAAAGCTACAGGGCATTGGAAAAACTAGAAGGGGCAAAATTAAAATAACTGGGGGTTGCTTATGAGTCCTGAGGTGCAGTGATGAAAATCCTGGGGGCATGGCTGCCCAGGAACCATGGCAGCCTGCTGGCAGGTTTGTATCAGAGAGTCTCTTTGAAAACAGCCAGCTTACAGGACTTGGCTAGAAGCCACTGATATGCAGCTCAGTCTTTGTTAGGCAAAGTATCGATTTGGAGGAAATTCATTGAAAGATTTGCAACAATTAGCTGTAAGACAAGATACTCCCCAAGGCTCTACAGACAGAACTGCACTCCGGCTGGGGAGGTTTCCCAAGCAGTGTGCAGCAAGAGCCAGCCAATCTAAAGTGTTTTCATATTTTTCTATAACAATGTTGCACATCTTTCCACATGGCATTTCACACTGCCTGAAGCTTCCTGCCACAGCCCAAATATTTCATCCCTGGCCTTTAAGAAACCTCCAGGCAACCCACACAGAAGCTACAAAGTGACTACGGACAGAGTCTAATATGTCAAATTTTGCTCCTGGCTACAGCAAAGTAAAATAAAATACAATTGGTAGCATTTGAAGCATTCAAAATTTCTACTTGATTCTAAACCAACATGCCTAAACAAACAAAAAAACCCAGGACTTCGATTTAGCACCCTCCAAGCATGCAAACACCTTCTTGGTATCTCCGAATATCACAGTGCCATCTGCGACCTCCTGCATATTACAATGTATGGCAGAAAATAACCCTAACACCGTATAGTAAAAGATGCAGGTTAATAAATTACAGCAAGAAGCGGCCTTTTCCCCCGGGGCCCGCCGGCAGGTGGGGTCCGGGTCCGCCCCACCCCGGGCGGCGCTGGGACCCCAAGGAGAGGGAAAGGTGACTGTCGCCCTCCAGTGGGTGCAGACTCCAAGCAGCCCAAACCGGGAGAGAGGTGGGAAGAGGAAGGAACAGAGAAGGTGACTCAGGCAAATAAAGAGAAAAAAAAACCCGACAACAATCCAAACACATGCAAAGCAGAGACAGTTGAAGAGGAAACACGAAGATGCTGTCTCTGAATGTGCCAAAACCAAAGTTTCCAGTGTCAGTCTAAATGGGGCAACAAAGACATCCTCCTGCCACACTCGTGCTTCAGCCTTGGCTTACTCCAGGCAAAGGACACTGTCACGATGCTGGCGGACTCAACTGCTCACACATTTTGCTTTAAAAAAATCCAACAACCTTCAGGGGAACCTTTCCACAAAACTGGAGGAAAGGAAAGGTAGGCAATGCCAAAAAGCAGTCCGCTCGTCCAAATGCAGACCCAGAGGTAAACACCCAGCTGTCAAAAACCGTCAGGGTTTTCACCAAAGCCTCTCCCTTCCAAATTCCACAGCAGCAGGTTTTAATGGGCTGATTTACCCTCAAACCTAAAGTCATAAAAATCTAAACTGGTAGCAACTGTCATCCACGCCTCAAATTACACAGCCCGACATGTACCCAAATCAGGGCTGCCTCATTTTTTGCTAGTCCAAAACTAAAAACATTTTGACATGCAAGCAATAAAAAAAAAAAATTGCAGTTACCAAAATAGCACTCTCAACGTAACCGGCTCCTCATAGGCACATTTTCTTAATGCCTTTCCCAATACGGTTAAAAAAATGGGAACTAAGCAAAAACTCCATCTTTACACCTTGGCACAAACCGTGCTGGAATATGTGTGGGGTTGTATTTCTTCGTGTTTATCCAGATCCTCTTCCACTATGTTCTTTTCATCGGCACTTCCCTTTAGATGTAGTTCTTATTAAACAGCATAAATCAGCTTTTATAATTTCTAGAGACAAAGTTCTGCCACTCTTAGAGCTGCCTAAGGAAAACACAGCTTGCCTTTCGTTTCATAAATAACACCTACTCTGTACGTTTCTTTGCCTGTGTGAAATAAATTCTCCCATGTTCTTATATGGAAACCTTGCGAGTCCTCCCACATGCCGCCTGTTACAATATCAGGCAGCAATGGGCATTCATTATCTTAAAGCCAGCGGGTGAATTTGGGATCCAAGATACCCTGAGTTGAACCCAGAATTATCATCCCCTCACACCATGCTGAGCTCAGTAACCTGCCCTGTGCAGTCCCTGCGTTTTTCTTTCAAAAGAATCACAACTTTGATTTTAGCACTCCAAGGATCAACAAAATTAAAGGAAAACGAGGGGGAAAGAAAAGGGAGAAGCAGCCAGCCGTATTACCCACCAGGTAGGCCCATTAGCATCAGATGTAGCATTGCCTGTATCAGCCTCTTCACTTGAGGTTAGCGCACGGCAGCCAGAAAAAATACTGCGGGGAGGGGTAGGAAAGCGAGAGAAAAAGGGCAAATATAGCGTGCTCCGTAGATGTGCTGGAGGGCGGCCAGAAAGTGGGTAATTGCTGCAAACTGTTATCGCGAAAAAAAGTTAACGCGAGGTGGGGGGGTGAGGGGGGAGGTACGAAAATAACCGCTGGGGGAGAAAAACCCCGTAGGAGTAAGGAGACTGCTGGGAAGAAGTGAGATTGAAAGAAGAAAGAATAAATTAATAAATGGGAAGGGGGAGAGAAGGGAAAGCGCGCCCAGCGGCACCCAGAGCCGGCGCGGACAAAGGGAGGACGACGCAGCCGCAGCCGCCGACCCCGGTTCGGTTCGGCTCGGCTCCGCCGGCTCGGAGCGGCCGCCCTTTGTTCGCCGCGGCAGCGGGGGTCGGTCCGCGCCGGCCCCGCCACAGCCCCGCCCGCCCCGGAGGCTCCGGTACCTGCGTCCGCTGCCCGCGGTGCCTGCGCGCCGCTGCGCCCCTGCGGCGATAGGGCGCGTTCGGCGGAGCGGTGCGGCGCGACTAGCAGCGCCGAGCGGGAGGAAACGGTAATTTATAAGCGCTTTCTTCCTGACCTCTCGTGTCTGTTGTCTAATGAGGGAGCTTTGAGCATCACCCATCCTGCTGAGTGGAAAAACACCGGCACGGCCTCTTCTTTGCTGGGGAGGGGGGAGCCTAAAGGAAGGGGTGTGGGGGAGGAGGGGCCATGCCGCAGACACGGCGGCGGAGCCCGGGCTGGCAGGCGGCCGCGGAGCGGCGGGGAGGGGCCGGCGGGTGCGGGGCAGCGGCCACCGCCTCCGGGGGGGGCCGCTCCGGGCTGCCCGCCCTCCCCCTCGGCGTCCTGGTGGGGAGCGGGGCGGTCCCCGAGCCGGCCCAGCGGGAGCCGGCCCCGCGGCTGCCGGAGCGGAGAGGCGAGCCGAGCAGCGGGCTGCCACCGCGGCTCTCTGCTCGTTATTTTTTATTCTTTGCAAATTTTTTTTTTTTAAACTATTATTTTTTATCTTTAGACAAAGAGCACCCTTCTCGCAGACAAAGCATCCCGGCGCTGCCCGGCCCTGGCTTCGCTCCTCCGTGGCCACTTTTCTCCCCTGGAAGGTGGCGAGGGCCCTGACTCCGGACCCGCTGTCGCTCAGCCGGGCTTTTGGGACATTTGGTCCCCGCAGCCGTCTGCTGCTGGAGGAGGAAACACAAGGGAGCGTGGCCTGGCAGGTGCCTGGGAGGGAGAGTGAGATCTCTCGGCTCTGTCTCCTCCCAAAAAAGCAGTCCCCGGCACCGGCCAGCCCTGCTCACAGCTGGAGGACAAAGTACCGCCGTGCGATCGGCATGAGAAACGAGCAGGGCAACGTTTTGTCCCGCGTTGGGCTTCACTGCGCCGACAGCCAGTGCTTTTCTCCTGCAGGCTAGCGGGTATACGACTCAAATATACCTTTGCTGTCCTACCCGCATCTCCTGTAGGTCTGTTAATGGAAGGATACAGCAGCATACAGACTCGTAGAACCCCTGCTGAAGACTTAGTAAAATCCTCCATACTGCAACATAGCGTTTGCATTGTGGGGGCAGAGTAGCAGGGAAAACGAGATTTTGAGCCATCTGTATTTTGCAGAAGTCCAGCGCTGCTAACCTTGCACTGGGAACAGCAGAGTTGGACCAAAGCAGAGGAAACAGTCCTCACAACTCTGCTCTTACAGGCTCTCCCAGACAAAGACCCTACCTTCCTACACCACAAACTAGGATGGCAGTCACTGGGTGACACACCTTTGGAGCCCATCACCTATGCTGCCGGGGGATCAAATTCCATCACAGCAGCCTCCAGAGAGGTCTCTAGAAAAGGCTGATTTCCTTGGCTGGTTCATGCTAAAGCGCAGAGAGCTGCACCCCTCCTGCACACTCCTTGCTGGCAGTACAATATGCCAAATCCAGCGTGCCACAGTCACACAAGCGATTTTCCCTGACGCCAGTGCACTCTGTGATTTTCCAGTATCAGAGCTGATTTGCAAAGTGAATAGGTTTTTAACTGAAAAATAGATACAGGTGTAGGATATATGCAGCGAATTGACGACATATGTCTACTAAACAGCCTGGTTTAAACTAATAACATGATGTAGTGCATGCTGCCACCTACGTCTTCTGATTCAAGTTTCTTATGTACTGCAGCTTCGGATTCGAAGGCATCCTTCCCTGAAGGCACCGAGCATTTTTTGAGACTCCAGCAGGGACCACAAACACAGGCAGTGGCTCTGGCAGCGCTGGGGAACGGAGCAAAACACTTCTCACCAGCACAGCCACTTGTTCAGTTGCAGTGAGGATGCCTCGATGCAGATGAGGAACCTGCAGCCACATCAATGAAATGCAAGTAGCAGCTGGAGCCTCGTCTGTGCTAAGGATCCTGCCAGCACAGCTGTACCACTGACAGCAGTGGAATATTTTGCTCAAGTTCTCTAGAGGAATCAAAGCCTGTATTTTCTGTCTCTGGCTCTCCCTTGTTCTGTTGCTCTTCACTCATTAAAAGAAAAGTCAGCCACACAAACCACATAGTTGCTCTCTTTGTTTAAAAAAAAAAACAAACAACAAGGCTGGGGTAAAAAAAACAACAGCCAAAGCTGTTTTGAAGCCAGAGGCATGTAAACAGTACCTGGAACTAAGTGGAATAATAATAATAATTAGACCTTTTGTGTCATAAATATGTGCAGTGCTGTCTGTTGTTTCATTATGAGACAGCACAACTTCTGAGAATGTGCCTTATGAATATTTGGGGAACTCAGCCTCCAGCTGCAGCAGTGTACGGCAGCACTAATGCCTCTGGCTCCTCTGGCTCCCTTATGTAACCAAAATCACAAGTCAGAGCCCAAATTACAAAGCATAAGCATGTGCATAATATTAAGAATATAAATGGTGCCTGAAATTTCTATCCTATTCCTGTAGGTCTGGTTTTAATCTATTAGTATTTTTACTTCTGCAGTTCTATTGATTTCAGTGTGCACTGGTGCCATCCATAGCTCAATCTAGCCTAGCCCCTTAGAAACCCCACCATGAAGGCATTAACATGAACTGAACTAAGGCCAAAATCACTCCAGTTACAGGTAGGTGTAGTCCAAATGACTTGTATAGCAGACCTTGAGATTTTGCAGTATGAGGATGGTATAGAAAGCAGGAGGCAATGTTCCTGCAGCTGCTTTGAAGACCAGGTGGAGGGTCAGGGTTTTGCACCCCAGCCCAAGGCACAGGTTGGCAATCACCTTCCTTTGCCTTTTCACTCTTTCTTAGAGACTATTTTTGCCGTTAACATGCTGAGCTGCTTTCTGGAGTTTTAAGGTGTTGGGTGCTGATACAGTGAGTGCCTCTTGTATCTGTTTAATCCAATAACATAACTCTTTTAATCTCCATGTCTGGGTCACAGGGTTTAAAAAAGACACTGGGCCAAATCCCCAGCTTGGCTACAACGTGTGGAAATCTACCGAGAAGGCACAGAAGTCAGAAGAGGTTTGCTGTATTGGCACCCTGTAAAAGGGATCTCAAGGGACAAGGATGCGAGTGCCTAATTTTGCAGATTGCAGACAGGAACATATTAACACAAGTGTATGGCAGAGTTAGATCAGATTTCTATCAGGTGAGGTGGAGGGAGGGAGATGACATCAGGATCTGAAATGAGCTCATCAGCAAATTCTCCTTTATTTTAAAATCAAAATGGGTTTAATGTTTCTCTCTTTTTTTTTTCAGGAGAAAAAACTTGTTCCTTTTCAATGTGTGGCTGCTAAAGGAAACATGGTGTCTTATGGTCTCAGGACAAAGACAGGGTAAGAACAAGGAGAAGGCTTTGCAAGGACTGAGAAAGTTTTACAAATAAATATTAATATTTTTAAAAGCAAAATTTTTCCAGGCACAAAGTCCAGCAGAACTCTAGGGGGCAAGTAGCACTGTCTGTAAAGAAGGGTATAAGTAAGAATGGCAAAAAGATGCTCAGAGTGAGTCACTCACATTAACAATTCTGCAATCATTTCCTATAAAAAGCTATATGGGGGCAACCTTTGGGGTTTTCCTGTATGGCAAAGTATCCTGAGCTTGAAAAAGGGAGGCAGATTTTGTGAGGGATTTGCACATCATGCTGTGACTCTGGATTGCAGATTTTAAGCATTACTAAACTGGGGAATAAAATTGTTGCTATTGCCGTTACGTACCAGGATATCGCACTAATCCACACAATCCACTAAGTTGCTGTAGTTTTAGTCTGTGTTTATTCTAGATGAAATTATGAGCTGGACAGTTCATTTTTCTTAGTTTATCCATTTAAATCATATATAAATAAAATATCAAACAGAAATCAAAACATGACCTGTGTTTTTGGTACACACCCGGTCATGTGAACCTGCCAGCCATGGAACCATGCACCCAGCTCTCAAGTCAAACAAAAAGACAACTAAAACCCACAGGTCTTCTTGAAAACTAGCCCCAGAGGCTTTAAATTCTCTGATTTTAATGCCATGGATGGCCTATCTTGCTTATGTTTGAGACTGCCTAGCCTTTATGGGATTGCATTCATTGGTCCTTTCCTTGCATCAAGCTGATTACATATTAACTTGAGGCGCTCAGCAAGTCTGAAAGGCTGGAGCGGGTCCTTCTGAACACCAGTCCAGTTTAGAAATGCCTGTTCCTTTACAGGGTCTGATTGCTAAAGTGAGGGGCAAACCCAGAGGAACCAAACAGCCTGGAACCAAAGTGGTCATGCTGGCTTTTGGAGAAAGTGAAGTATCTCTAGGTAATTGACAGATACCTGGAAATAAAAACCTCTTGTAGATACAAAGGCTTTCACCATGATTTTCAAGAGCTCCTGAGCAATTTAAAGTCCTTGAAAGGAATGCACTATAGAATGAAATATATTGGTATTATTAAAGAATGTTTCAAAACTCAAAGCCAGCCAGTTTCATAAAAATGAGCTAAAAACCAATAACAGGTAGTCTGTCTCCTGCTGGATGCTACAGGAACCATATGTTTTGCATTTTTAAAGTCACTTCTAAGCCCATGTATTTTTCTTCACTGCTGCTGCTGGGAAAAACAGTAAAAGAACTATGCATAAACGAGGAAAGTAATTTAATTGAAAAAATAAACAGTGTGCTTTCATCTTCAATTCATATCCAGTCATTTGGGATCAAAATTTTTTAAAAAATAGATACAAATTCTGAAAGGATTTTGAAGGACGACTGTTTCCCTTTAAGATTAATGATAAACATACTTGTGTGTTCAAGGGAGAATAGATCCAGTGTTATGTAACAGGATAAAGAAACAAAATCCTTTTTCCTTAAATTAAAATAACCAGAATGTGTATGGAGTTTAGTCAATCGCTGAAAATTCAAGAAACCCATTTTCTTTCACATTTGCATTCCACATGCTAAAATTGGCATCTTGTAACTTTTAAATGGAATCACAACAATTAAAGACAGAAAAGATTTGTTTGTTCTGTTTGACCATGCTTTGCCAATAGAGAGTTGTTCCCTGAGGAAAATTCTGCAGCACTTGCCCTGTGCAAAAATCAAATTTTATGCTCGTATTTTTTTATGTGGCATTAGTAAATCCAGTTATTGCACTTCTCAGTTTTCTTCTTTTTAATCCACTTATCTAGTACTAGATAAATGGTAATTTATTGCTTTTAATAATTTTTTTGCCTGAGCTAACTATTACATAACAGTTCTTATCAAATCTTGCTATGCCTCCCTAAATTTGCCACGAAGGGGACAAGATCAACAGGTAGCGAATATTCTTTTTTTTTTCACATTGGCATTGTTCTTTGTTGGCTCAATCATACAAAATTTGCAAAAAAAAACCACAAAAGAAGATAATTTTTCTACCATATAACCTGCGTTTTCCACTTTTGTATTTACAAGAGCACTCATACCAGTTCTTCTGCATCAGAATTTGATACATGAAGTTCCTCTTTATCACATGAATTCAATTTTCCAAAAGAAGGCAAATGATACTATTAATAACCAAGATACAAGCCCTGAAAAGGCTAAGTCTGGATGTACTTGCTGCAAAAAAAGGTCATCTTGTTGGATCTAATTCTGGAGACATTATTTGACACAATGCAGAGCAGTTTTAGATTTGCATAGAAAGGCACTGCTGAGTTAAGGTGATACTCACTCTTGCATGAAAGAAGCATGTATGTGCTTCACTGAGCTACTGGGAGCTTTGCTGCAGACCAAAGTAAATCCTGCTTATGTTGGCATGTCCTTGCACATGTCCACACGTAATGTTTTCAGTTCTGAAAGTAAAGCTTCAAGTCTGGGCAGTTTAAGTGATGTTCCCTCAGTGGAGGAAGTCCTCTGCTAACAGTACTTCAGTAGTACAAGATGTGCTTGGAGGCCATGCACATTTTGAACATGCCTTTTCCCCTGCTAAAAGCATACCCACTATGCTGCAGCTAAACATTCTGTTGCTACGTGGTCTGCAGAGAGATTTCCTTGGCCTCACGAGCAGAACAGCTCCTGGGGAGCTGAGATGGTTACACGGGTGCTGCAAAGGCAATATGAAAGGTGGGAAGCCGTAGGAGGATGTAGGCTAGGAGATGGGGAAGAAGTGGCAGACCCACTCTGAAAAGCAATAAAAGGTCAGTAGGGTCTGAGGCTGCCATGCAGAACCACTTCCATTTCCTTTTGGAGTTGATCACTGAGCTAGGCAGGCAGGCTTGACCACATCCCAGGTGACAGTGGGCAACACAGTGGAAAATAGTCCAGAAATTTATGGTGGTGAGCTCACTGATGCAGTCGAGCCCTCTCGACTTACATGACTGATCCAGACAAGCTGATGGATTAAACTCACCAACAAGGAAGAAGAGTGACGGCTCAAGTGAATTCATACATGCTCATATTTCTTTTTATTTGCTTATGGGTCCCTCTTCTCCCTTCCCTCTCAAAGTGATGGTGAAACACTTATGAAGACTGTAAAAAAATGATTTTGAAGTACCTAGTTTATTCCGACAAATCACATTGGCAGGTGTAGGCAAACACTAAGAGAAAATACTGTAAGAAACAAAACCATTCCCAAATGCATGCTTTAACCAGTTCAGACAGATAGAGTTTCTAGCTAGGTGAATTAATGCACTGCAAGCAAAGAGAGAAAGGGCAGCAAATGTTTGAGCATCCAGAAAAAATAGAAAATTTCAAATAAGCCCTGCAAGCTATTCAGTAACCGCTCATCCAGCTACATGACGTTAATTAACAAAACTGGAAAGCAAACATGTAATATAAACTTAAAAACACAGTGCTTTGGTTTTCCGGACTACCAGTCCAAACGCAAAACAAATTGCTCGCATCTGGTGGCAGGGGAGGCAGAGTTGCTTTGGGAGCCTGGCTCTGAACAGGCAGAGCTGTGGAGCAGCATCCGCTGCACTACCCACTCATGGTGGGTCAGAGAGCTCCTGGCACGTCCGCACTCGCCGTCCTCTGGCACAGCCTGGGCACAAACACTTCAAGCATTGCCCGCGTGCTCTGAGGAGGATGCCACGGCTTTCACCTCCGCTCCGTAGGGCAGCAATGTCACTGAGGAGAGGCCAGCAGCTTGTAGGCTTGGGTGACCTTGAGCCTCCCTAAGCAGTTACCTTTTCTGGGCCTTTGGCATGGTCTCAAGTGATCTTTCAGCCAGAATCTCCGCTGCTTAAAATAAATTCAGTAATATTCACTGTGGCATCCCTGCACTTCTCTTTTGGGATACCTGACTCTTCTTTCCCAACCTGGGCAGACACAGGTTTTGGAATGGTTACCCGGGTGCTTCCCGGGCAGTGAGTTCCTGACCTGGCTCGAGGCCAGGATGACTGACTTGGCGTTGTTATGAAGAAAGACAGAATTTTAGGGAGTTTTCTTGCCGCCTCCGTGCTAGTGGTGTGTGTATCTGCCATGTTGTTTAGAAGCACCTTGACAACGGTAGTTTTACAAGGCATTTCCTTCCCACCTCCTGAAAAAGTGATCCATTTAGGAAGAAGAGAAGCTCGAGTGAGGGGCATTTCTTCTTCTCTGACTTTTTTCAAGCCTTCACTGTGAGTCCTGTGGCAGAAGGGGCTGGTAGTGAGGGACAGAGCTGCAAGGTCTTACACTTCCCAGGAGCCACACAGCTCCGGAGCAAGCAATCACAACTGCTAAGGAAAATAAATGACCAAAAACCTCATGCACTGCCAGCTTCACACTGCCTGGCCAAAGCACGTACAGGCACATTGCACTCCCAGCCTTCATCTTGAAGGCCCAGCATATCACCACTGAGTCTATCCTCTGTATAAGCCCAGGGAGAAATAAAGACAGTTGAGAGGACTGATCCAACCCAGCATACAACCCGGGATTCAGGAGCAGCCACCACTTTGTGTTTGGCTCCTTACTAGTTTTAGAAATACTTCTCTTTCCAAAAACTGTGAGTTATTTACTGTTCCTTAAAAAATGACATCTGATCTTCCCTCCACATGTGGTTAATAAAATTTCCTAACAGTTTATTTAAAATGCTTATCTAAGCAAAGTAGCATGTAATCACAAAGCCGCATTCACATAAAACAATACATAACATGAACTTGTAAGGCCTCCCTCAAGCTACCCAGGACTCTTTCAAGTACCTCAGGTCTGTGGGGTGCACAGGAGCCCCTCTGCCCCACAGCTATAATGTCAAACACAACACAAACTGTTAATGACAGGGGGGGGTCTTTGCCTCCCTGAGACCCACCAACACAGGAGATCACAAAGGGATCCTTCCAATCTGGCAACTACACATTTAACCAGGACTGCCCCTGCAACAGGCCTGTTTTGCCTGCCAGGTGCCCACCACTGGTCCTGTGAATAAGGGAAGTGAAGTGCTGGACGGGTCCAGCATATGGCCAGGTGGCCATAGCCTGCCCAGTAGGCAACACCAGCCCAATGCTGTGTCCCCGGACTGAGCAGCTGCCACCTGTCTCTGCCAGCCAGAGCAATCCTGCTTTGTTGTCTTGACATGGGAGGACATGGAAAAGGGGGGGAATGGGGTCAGCACAAAGCACTGGGAGTCTGGCTTTGCACCTCTTACATCTCTTTGGTCAATACGAGTCAGCTCTGATTTGTATCTTATCACTTGGTGATTATTAAGTGGGCCACAAACAGTTAATATTTTGTGCATGGTTGGTCACAGGATGCCTGTAGCACCACGGAATTTTCTCTTTCTGTGTGTGTCAGCCGAAGACCTAAGTTTTCTTATTTTTACTCCTTTGTGTTTGCCTGTCAGGCTCATTAATTTCATAGAGGGTAAGTGTGAAAACTTGTCCCCAGGCTCCCACATTTCCTTGGGAATCACATCGCAGCAACCTGTGGAGCAGCCAAAGCAGGTTTGGGGTGCCCTCAGTGCTCACAAAGACTCCCTTGGTCTGTGTCACCCTGCAGCAAGTGCTAGCCAGGGGACATGGCTGGGGGAGCTGGTGGTGGAGCTGTGTGGCCAGGCTGGGTTATAGCAGTGATTGGGCATCATCCAGAGCAGCGAGGCCCTGGGATTGCCCCATGACAGAGCTGAATAAATCACTGAGCAGAGGCACATAGTGGAGGGTGCGGTGGACCCTTGGGAGCTTTTCCATCCAATTCCCCTGGAGGCCCTGTGAAGCCATGTGAAGTAGGGGATGGCGTTTATAGAGGCACACCCACTGGTCTGCTCAAGCAGAGACAATCTCCAGCCAGAGCAGTGGACCCTGCCACATGCCCATTCCACCTGGCTTAGACTCAGGTTTTCCCCTCAAGCTGAATTCATGCCACCCCAGAGCTCTTGGCAGCTCTGCAAAAGCTGCTGCCTGAATTTCACTTCTCTACTGGGAGACTGAGCTCCCAGTTCTCCCAGTTCTATACAGATTTACATCCAGGTCATATTTCTGCTCTTCTCCACCAGCATCACAGCTGTTTCCTCCAAACATGAAGATACTTTATAAGAGCAAAAGCATGAATTATTTCAAACTTGCCTCAGGATGAATTTTCAAGGGTACTGCAGAGACTGTTTCCACAACAAAACCGGAGCTCTTCTCCTGCTGAATTGTTCATGCTACTTTCACAAATGCTAGGAAAGAGGCTGGCTTTTTAAAAATATCAGCAGATACCTGGAATGGGAATTTGTTTCCATAAATCCTTTAGAAGCTATTGTTGTTGTTGATGTTGTCTGATCTGACCAAAAGTTCAATTTGGCAATTTTTATTAGACCTTGCTTTTAGGTGTAGGCAATTAGCTTAACAAAACATGAGATAGGATCTCTGCTGTGTTTGCAATGCCTGTTGCTCTCTTACCTGGTGGGAAATGGCTTTGGAGGAGCACAACCACATCTTTGTAGCTGTTTACATCACATTTCTGACAGATCTCCACCCTGCTTTCCCCATTTGTACTCTGTTTTTCATGAATAAAGGTCATGGCATTGGCATCACAAAAAATACTGTAGCTGTAGAAGGAATTCAGCTGTCCCCTCTGGGTTATAAAACAAATCAGAGGACAGGAGAGTAATGAACTCAAATGTTGGCAGGGCAGAAATCAGAGACGGAAGAGAAGCCTAAGACTCATGGAGATCTCTGCAGACCTCCAGCATCCCACAAGTCACCTGTCTCCCTGCCTGTGCAGGGCTGTTGCATACTGCATAGCCTCTAATATTTTGCCCAGCCTGGTTTTAAACGTACCCCAGCTGTTAGCAGTAGGTCTGTTGTGGGTACCTGCCTCCCAGCCTAAAAGGTCACACTGCTGGAATTTGTTTGCTAGTAGTCAAAGAGAATTTTCTTTGCATCGATGTCACAGCATTAGTCCAACACCTTACTGCAACTTTTGCTGAGCCAGGGGATGTGGCTACAAGCCACTTGCCCCACTTCAGTTTGCTGAACAAGGCAGTGCTCTGGCAAAGGCACCTTGGTGCCAGGAACTAGTTTAAGTCACTGACTTGTGTGGGACTCTGACCTGGTTGTATCCCAGTGACACAACACATCTTTGTGGCCATGTTGTATCTAGATTAGGGGATAAATGTATAGTAACTACATCCCTTGACTCAGCTATAAAGCCATTCTTCTAATCTTTCTTCTAATCTTTTCTCTTCCTTTCCATCTGCTGATACTTTCCAGTAAGGTGATATTTAATTAGTTGCAATATTCCAGGAGTAATTTCATCACCAGTGCTTGCAGAAGCATGGATCCAAACTCCTAGTCCATGTTTTTATGACTCTCTTGGCATATACCAAAATCTTAATTGTCCTCAGAAAGGGGGGAAACCAGCACACATTGCTGTATTATTGTTACAGCCAAGGCCACGTGACAGCCAACGAGTGAAAGCTGGACATCAAAAGCACTGGGAACACTTTTCAGCATGAACACTACTCAAGCAATCTTCAATTCACAGAATTCAGCAGGAAGAACATTGGAAAAGAAACTCCAGGTTAAGCACATCTTGAACATTCCTTCCCAGGATCACACCTATACGATTGAGTAGTAAGTCACATTCTACAGAAACAGTTGGGGGTTTTTATTAGTAACCAGCCTGGATGTGAATTCCTTGTTTTTTCTTGGCTAAAGTCCTGTGGAAGATATGTTTGAAACAGAGAATTGTCTGAATAAGAACGAATATCAGTTTTTACACAGCATTTTAGCATAAATCCAGAAATTACAACTTAAAGAGTGCAGATCTTTCTTGTTGCAAAGCCCCCAGGATTCATGTGGCAATCGCCAGTAATCAGATAATGTAGAAGCAATTAATAAAATATGTCATCATTAGAAAAATTTCCAACACCGGAAGATTTTGCAAATTACCCAGCAGGTTTTGCACATCCTCTGGCATTTGAGATTTTGTCAGTAATGAAAGCAAAATGAATGCTGAATACAAGTATAAGGCTTAAAGCCATGTCACACAGGCTCAGTGTGCACAGAAACAGTATTTTAAGGTAGCTGTTGAAATTTAAACAAAATTTTTAATTTTCTTTACAAAGCAGTCTCCTCTTGATTATTAACAGAATTTAAGAAATAAAGAGTTTTTTAAATGGAAGACAATCACACTCCTATTTTCCCTTAGCATTGACTAAGAAGTGGTTGAGGTTACATCCCCATTTAAGGTTTCCACACCTCGTCGTACTTTGCATTGAATTTCCTCCATGAAGTTTCATAACTTCTGCTAACCTTGCAGGCCCGGGAGGCCTGCTGAGAATAGCTATGCTCTATAGGAAGTGGTTTTGATGTTGCTCTGGCAACCTTAAATCAGTACTGAGTAAGCAGAGGTGCTGCTCAGTGGAGAAATAACATCAGACACTTGGCTTACATCCTCATAATTAAGAATGGAGGCAGCAGTTCTGATGATGAAGCCTAATACCCTTCAAGGAAATTGCAATTCTCTCTTTTATTCCTCCCCTATGTTTTAATTCGATAACGTGTACTCCTGGTGCTGCTTATTGCAGTGCACTCTCAATGACTGTGGAACTGTTCTTCCCTTTGCTCACATTGTCCCCAGAAATGAACTAAAAGTGGGTAACAAATGCTTTGTGGCTCTGTGGTAAAATAAAGCGAGAAGTATCTCACCCACTGGAGAATCCAGGTCCCCTTTCACTTTACTCCAAAGCTGATTGCATTTTGGGAGAAAGAAATTAATCCTCCTTTTTATTTTTGTGGGTTTTTTGTTTTGTTTTTGGTGGGTTTTTTGGGGGGTTTGTTTGTTTAAGGTTGCTAATGTGAAGCTCCTTTCTAAAGCATTTGGGGATCATCTGTTGAGAAGTCCTAAAGAGACACAAGGTATCCCTGCTGCTTGGGTTGCAAAGCTAAGGCTCAAGCTCTGAAAAAGAGAAATGTGCTTAGAACAAAGAGGTTTTGAACACAAAACCAAATCATAGCAATGCACGCTGACGAACACTTCATCTGCCTGCTGCCATTTACATTTTTCAAATACACATGGAGTAGTATTGTTGAGGACCTTGGCCACCTTTCTCTACCACCAAGCCAAATGTATGTCAGCTTTCTTCAAAACTAGTCCCTGCTGCCACTCAGGTATTTCTTGTTGTTGCGTTTGTTTCCATTAATCTTTGAATTGTTTCCAGTCTGCAACCATCTTTCTGGCACTGAAAATGAACAGGATATTTCAGACAGTTGTCTTAAGGACATTGAAAGAAATTCTGAAACTCTGTCCTCCATACCTTTTACATAGTCAACCCCTATTTCAGACCTTGTTTTAGGCCTACAAAAGAAAGGCTTTGCCACCTTTGATTGGGTTTGATTGTTTTTTCCCCTTTGCTTTTGATTTTTTTCCAGTTTTCTGGATAGATTTCACACAGCTTGCCACCACAGCTCTAGTGGACAATAAAAAAATGTATGGGAACTCTTCCAAAGTACGTGTTTGCAAGGAGTGCTACGCCAGGAACATCATTACCAGAGTCCCAGTAACTAATCCAGAACTGATGCCATAGCTTTTATGTGTACCAGGGGCACTGAAATCCATGCTGAAATACTTGGCAAGTCTGCCCTTAAATTGGGATATATTCTATTGATATTGGCTACAATCAACCACAACATTCTTTGGTTTTGAGGTAGTATTTCTGAAGAAGGAGGGTTTGTGATGCCAGTTCTTGTCATGTTTTCCTGTCTCACCCTATCTCCAAGCCCAGCTAATCTGATGATATCCAACTGTCCTAATGAGCTGCATCTACTTCTAGACTGAAGTGTTGACAGCTGCCTGTCCTACTGCCAAAAAAAACTTCTGAGACGACTATCTCATTCCTGCAAGTACGCAAATTGCTTAGTTTCCAGCCCAAATATGAGACATAATGATACTTCTTTTCATTGATCCAGGTCTAAAAAAGGTGTGTCAAGCACGCACTCAATAATTTTCTCACGTGCAGTTTAATCCCTCAGCTGGAAATGTGGTTTCTCTCTACTGGTTACAGAGGAGAAATCAAGGGCTCATGTCCCTTACAGCAGAGGAACAGTCACACAGGATAAGGTCAGCGAGAAGGACGTGTTCCTCCAATTAATGTTGGTATGTGTTTGCTTATATTTTTATACATTGGTAATTCTTCCATTTGCTGCTCTTAGATTCAGAGCACATATCAAGAGCTTCAGCTTGTTCTCATTCAGGTAGGATTTAATGCCCCTAAATCTTCACCAAGACCCAGCCCATCTCATGCACATGGGATTCACTTTCTTTCCCACAGATAAGGCCCAAAACCGATGGACCTGAAGGCTCATCAGCCTTTTCTTCCCCTGGACTGCAGGTCCAGAGCACTGAAACTGGGTAATAGGTGAGCAGATAAGACCAGGCTTCCAACAAGCCATTAAAAACCCATCACAGCCTTCTAGAGGGGAAGCTAACTAAAACAGAGACTGAACTTGCAGGAGAAATTTTATCTTGGGTGACTTCAGTATCCACAGGAACAGTATACAACAATCCCCAGACAAAGATGGAGAACAGACAAACAGAAATACTGATCTTGATCCAAATGCAGTCAGAATAAATAGAAGCAACACCTTCACTGACAGCTGAGCAGGGCAACTTGTCTCCAAGCAGAAAATAATAATTTTCTGTGTCAAAAGAAAACCCCACATATACGTGCTGCCCCTTGTAACTTTTATGACTTGCCAGATTCCAGAAATCATGGAAAACACTACTGAGCCAGGGGCCAAGGAGCAGAAAAACCAGAGGAAGTGCATCTAGTCCTGGCAGACTCCTGTGGCAGCCCAGGTCACTGTTGAGGCCTTTCCCATGCCAGCCTTTCCCACTGTTTTCACAGCTGAAGGTAGGACCTATTTCTTCAGTTCCTCACATACATACAAGCCAAAAACTCAAAACTCTTATTAAGATCAGACTGGGAAGGAAGAAAAAGAGAGTTTGTTATTGTTCTAGGGTTTTTCTTTCTTTTTTATTTTTTTTACTCTTGGGATTTGCTCAAACATTATAATGGTGGAGACCATATAAGTAGCTAGATTAGAGCAACAGACATAACAGTGGTATTGGACACAGAAATAGCAGCCACTGCCAGTTCCATGGAAAGAGAGGACAAATGAATAAACATCGGTCATAACATCTCAAACCACCAGGCTTGGAAAAGCCTCCTTATTTTAGGAATAATCCACTGAAAGACGCCAGGGCTGGATCTGACCAGCTCTAACTTTTTCTCAGGAGTATAACTGCCATTGAGGAAGAAAAGGATGTTTGAGGATGGATAAATCCAGGAACCTTCTATGCCATCACCTTTTAGTTACCAAGCTCTAGGGACAAATACAAGGGTTTGTTTGGTAGGGCTTATTTTTGTTTTTATTTTAGTTCTGTAGTTTTTCCTAAGCATTTTTTCCAATGTTTTTCATGCTGAAAAATTGCCTGCAGCCCCAGGATATGGTACAAATTGAATGCAAAAGCAAGCAAAACATCCAAATAGGTCTATCTCTCAACATCTCATGAATACAAGATGGTCTCACCACTACAGGACCTCCTCCCCTGTGGCAGCAGATCTGCTTTAGCAAATCTAACACACCATCAAGAGTAAGGCAAGGAAGAATCCAGAAGCAAACAGTAAATATGTTAACTGAATGTCAGTGCAACTATACAGTAAGTCCTATTCCAGCCTATGGGGCTGGAAAGGTATTTTCAGTGTCTGGTGTTGTTTAGGAAGATGTTTCTGAAGGAACACAGGCTGTGCTGTTCTGGGGAAGGAAGAACTGGCTTCTTTTGGATTACTGAAAACTTAGTAAATAAGCTTTCTGCATTTCCTCACAGCTAGAGGCCAGTCATTGCAAATCAATTACGACAGCTGGAAGCTGAAAGAGGATAAATTCTCTGATTTGACCCAAGTTCCTTGCATTATAGCTGGTGTGTGCAAAATGTGTCTGCGTTCGGTGAAGTGCAAGATACTGAATATCTCTGCCTCAGCAATATTTGGAGCTTTACATTGAGCTGAGTGCTCAAATCCTGAAAGGTGGCATTGGGAAGCCAATCCCTTGGGACAACCCTGGTGTAAAATTCTTTGGGGATACTTGAGTAGACTGTGCAAAGGGTTCACTTAATGTGTCACAGAGAGGTGACATTTACCTTCCGTAGGGCACTAAGACGACCATACATTATAAAACTATGCCCAATTTTGATTCACTCAGCAAAAGACAAGTACTTAAATCCAAGCATAACCGTGATGCAGTTTTAAGAAGCTTGAGATACTGATTCAAGATGGAGATGCCTAAAATACACATTAAGGGTGAAATGCTGGCACCATGAAAATCAGCAAAAAAATCTCCTAGTGGCTGCATTGGGACTGTATCCATACAGTTTATCCAGACAAAGACAGTATAAACACCAGAGGCTCAATTGTCCCTGAGCTAACAGTGCTCAGTTGTTTAAGTGCAGGAAACGACCCACCCTTTTCCCACCTTTGTACACCCAGGCAGGGGTCAGACACAGTGTAGCTGCCATGAGGGCAAGGCTGATCCAAGCTCATGTCTGGCATAGGGTGACTGAAACAGGGAGATGGAAGAGCTGCTGCCCTGGAGCTCTGTGAATGATTGCAGAGGTGGCCACAAATGGGGCAAATGCCCTGTAGCCGAGCAGATATGGTCCACTAGTTGTTCTGGAGAAACTGGCTTAAACCACTGCTCAAAACACAGTTTCCTTTCTTAGAGTATAAAGACAATACTCAGGTGATATAAAGGTTTCAAAAGCTTATAAACAGAAGTCGTCTAAGGAAGCAAAAGTACCTCTGCCATCAACACAACACATCCCACCAGTATCTTTTGCCACCATAGCAGGATTCTCAAGTAGTTGTTTTTAATTCAGGACTGAGGTGAATTCATCCTTCTTGTTCATTATCTGAGTAAGCAAGTACATACTTCTCTCATTCTTCATATTTGTCTTGATTATTCACTTTTGGTAATGGAACATACAACAGGAGAGGAAAGCTGTGAGTTCACTGCCAGGGAGTGCCTCTGCAGGCAAAATGAAATGCAGGTACAAAAATCAAAAGCCATGATGGAAGAGAAAACTATCTTTCCATTATTTCTTAAGAACTCAAGGCAAAATAGTTGCCCAGTCCTCTACAGGAGCTCTCCACAGATTAAGCATTGTGAAGCCCTCATCTTGCAAGCAGCACGAGGAGGCGTCAGAGCTGAATTTCCATGCTACATAGACGTGCACATTTAATCTGGTTGTGCTTTTCTTAATATGCAGAGATGCTAAAGTCAGCTCTGATTCGATTCATCAGTTCCAGCTCGTTTTCAAGCTAAGGGCTCTCATAAGCAGACTCAAGAGCATCTGGGCAAATTTAGCTCCAACCAATTTGCCTCTAGAACATCCTTTGAATACATTTGCATAGCTTGTGTTCACAGAGCTACATAAAACATGCCTTGCCAGCTGCTGGCTGGGTCTCTCAGGCTGGCATGCTGCTGTTGCTGCTGACTATGGCCTCGACAAAGTGCTTACAGTAATTTTCCTTTTCTTGATATTAAGTGTACCCCTGTATAAGGGTGTATAAGAAATGCCTCCAATAATGATGACTTAACCACTGGACAGGCAGCATGCAGGCAGGGGGCTTGTTGCTCCACATCACTGTGCCACAACCTTGACCTAATGATAGGATATCTGAGAGTAAGAATGTAGACCAATCGCTACTACCCGGACTTGGCTTTCCCACTGCAGCGTAGTGCCAAATTTGATAGTCTCTTTGGTGATCCAAGCACATGCCCATTAAGACAAGTTTATTTTCAAGAGGTCAGGTAGCAGCTGATGGGCAGTGGGAATCTTTTAGCATTTCCAAAACAGGCAGCGTTTGAATGAACAATCTACAGATGCAAACGTCAGTAGATGTATTGGCAATACTCTGTGCTAGAGTCTTCTTGAACTTTGAGTACTTGCAGTTTGGTGCCTAATTATAGTCCCTACAGCAGTTCATTACTTACAGCACATTGGAATCTAGGGATCCCAGTCAGATTCTGAGTCCCTTTCTGCCAGGTGCTGCACAAACAGAAATGCCAGCTCTGGTAATCATACAGACTAAGGCCCTGCAAACTCTCACTCATGGGCTGAACTTTCTGTACAGCTGTAATTTTACTTGGTTCAGTCTGATCTGTGCAGATATGCAATTCTATTGTGTTCACGTTCTTTATCTATTTAACACCTATTGAACTCTGTGCAACTGCTTAAAAGCATAAAGTAAATCATGCGCATAAATGTTTGTAGAATGTGGGGCTTAGTAAAGACCAGCAGCAACATAGGCAAGGGAAAGCTTGAGAGAGAGGGAAGATAAAAGTAACCATAAAGGGAACTTGTGATTACATAGACTAGCTACATACATAATTTGTGGGCTTTGCAGTTTGGGAATTCTGTCTGTTTGCTTAATGTAAATGAGCAAGAGAATTTAAAGAATCTCTGCCACCTACTGAAGCCGAGAACTGAAATGTTGTAGGCCTCACCCAGCGCATTTATAAGTCCTTCCTTGTTCAGCAAAACACTTGGCCAGGTTTTTAGCTCTAAGAGGAGAATACCAAACAGCACGTTTTCTGCAAGCACTGAGGGCCACTTGCCTGCAAAGTGCAAACCCAAATAAACACACTGTCCCCCAAATACTCCACAATGAACATAAGGAGGGAGGACTCCTGAGAGGTTTGGGGGTAATTTTTCTTTCAATATTTGTGAACTTTCTTCTGCATTACTTGACTAACTCGAACCAAAAGCCACCTTTGGGAATGTTCTGTATTCAGAGTCTAATTTAGATGTACCCAATTTAGATGCAAGTTCTCATCATGCATCACTTTTAGAACAAGTTTGTTTGTAAGCTGTTGACAGAAAATGTTTATAGTCCTATTATACTTGAGTAAAATATGTGAACTGAGTAATGGATGTAATATCTTTTCCTTTGGCTCACTGGAGTTTATTTCCCTGTTGTGCAAAGTTTTGTCCAGATTTTTTAAAAAAAGGTCACTTTGTCTCAACTCATGCTTTTTATTCTTCGTGAACAGTTTAATAAGCTGAAGTTTGGAGAGTTTGCAGAATGTGTCTGTTTTGTAGTGACATTATTTCCAGGGAACCAGGATTCCTAAAACGAATTACGTTAAACAGAAAGGCGTTGTAACTCCTCTGCTGTGGGAACACTAAGATAACAAGTCACCTTTAACTTACTGACACACTTTGCGTTTTGACTACTGAATACTTGCAACAATCTACACAGAGTATCAGCTATTTGTAGCGCTCAGCAAACAGAATAACAAAGGTGAAACTCTGAATGATTTTTTTTTATCAGTTCTCTGCTGGTCTAAGTTTCATTTAACAAAGAGTTTCTATACTTGCTGAAGGTAAGCATACACTGAAGATAAGCCATAAGCCTGAAAGCTTTGCTGAATTCATACTTGGTTAGGTATGATTTTACAGTTTTTGCTAAATCTGGGCCAGAGCGAACAGCTGACTTACGATACTGACGGTAACAATCAGGACTCCAGGGAGGGTGTGGATGCTATTTTTGATCCACTTAATTGATTGCTATTCAAGTTTTGTGTCAGTTACAACATGTTACAAAGATACTGAGACTCCACAAGCAGGCTTAAGTTAGCTTCTTGATTTAATGACACCTCATTTTCTCAAAGGTCTCCAGAGCCCTTCAGCTTTTTACCTTGCCCAGTGGCTTTCTTTTCAACCCCACGTGCCAAGTTGGCTATCTCACTGGACATTGATTTGTGAAAGGAACAAGTCTTCCCTTTACTTAACATGGACCTTGTTTGCTCTTCTTGGCATCAGATCGTTATTACATCTGCAGGGAGGGTTAGCTTTTAACCTGTGGGTTACTGTAATGTGTCTCCATCGAGACAGAGGCATGCCCCAGCAGGACAAGGTGCTGTGAAAGTTCAGGTTGCTGCTGCTAGCTTCCAGCAAAGGAAATTATTTTTCAGCCACCCATGTTGAATTGCCAGTGGCCAGCACAGCACAGAAGCCTTCTGTTGGACAAAAGCTACTGGACTATTGACATTTACAACACCTAAGACACAGCCCAGCCAGACCAGCAAATCAAAGTCTGAATCTTGAATTTCCTTCTGAGGTCTTGATCTTGTTAAGCTTGACATGCCTAAGAAATCTTCCTCCGTTATATTAATCCTATTTATTTGAACACGAACCCAATCCTTTTCCTACCCAAATTCCCCCTGAATAGAGTGAGGAGAAGCCAAAACTTGTAGCTTGCACTGCTGAAAGAATATGTTATGAGCAGGCATTATGGGCTTTGGGAGGAACAGAACGCAGTACATGATTATAAATCACAGGATCAACCAAACACAGGGTCCTTACAAACTTGCCTTGGAAATGAGCAGAGGGAGGCTGCCAAGGCTCAGTCACCGCTATATTGCCACACACCTTTGCAATAACTTTGGTTGATAGTTCTCTCAGCATACCTGCCTGTGGACAAACCACACTTCCTGAAGGCTTTTCTGACCTTTATGTACAGACCTTGCTCATTCCAGCAAAAGCAAATTAAGCTCTCAGCCCGCGAGGAAAGACACTTAGATTATGACAACCTGCTGACACACATGATAAAAGTGTTTTTTCAAATCAAAATAGCCAGAATACCCCTATGAAATATTCTTTCTCACACAGCATACTGTTTTCTCATTATGTGTGTTGACATTTTTCAGACTGACCTCAGCTAGATATTTTGTTCCGGAGTCCCCATTTAGTAGAACATTTAAACAATAACACTTTGAAGCATGCTCAGTCTCTCTTTTGAAGTCCATTCAGGCTCTGCCCTAGGGTCAGCAGGCGCATTCCAGCAATGATGCACGGACCATCTGCTGTACAAGTTTAAATCCCACTGGTCCTATACCTAGAGGTACTAACATGTTGCATAACTTGCACTGAAAAACAGCCTGTCAGTTCAGACAGGGTTTGGATTTATTCCTATAGTTCTCTTATCCTCCCGCTGGAGGGCCTGCACACAGTAACCTTTAAGTGTGGTTTCCAGGTACTACAAATTAAGAAGATAAATAATAAGAAATGACATTAAGTTCTTGCACTAAAAACCTTTATTTTCCTTTGACCACCTACACCCTGGCTCTGTGATTCCCAGAACTCACTGCCTAGCATCTCATTTAGGTGTCTTCCTATTCCAGACTTTTCACTTAGATGGAGTCTGGTCTAAGTTACCATAAATAGTGGTCCATGGCTTAGTGTCAATTGCTGAACAAAGGAAAACCAGGACGGGACAATATGAAGGGTGAGTTTTCCAAGACAATGTCAATGATTCAGATGACCAGTGACCATTTACGTGTGTAGGAACCTGGCATAAAAAACGTGACAAAAATCTCTGCCAAAATATGTCTTTGTCTATATATTTTATCCATTGTGCTTTAATGTTAACTAGTCATTATTAAACTTAACAATGCACTGGCTAAGGTTAATGTATCTCAGACCGAAGCACTCTTGGTCTCATTGATGCTATGTAAACACAGAGGAAGGAGTGGTCCCTGCCCTTGGGAGTTTAAAATCTAAACTTGGACAATACACTTCAAACGTATGGTATATCCTGCAGGCTGAATAACCAAACTTCAATCAGCATTAGCCTTAACAATTAATTTATGTTGCACATATGTTCTGCATTTGGGGGCATTAGCCCTGATGGGCCCCTTGAAGGAAATGTATGTACATGCTGACCTTTTAATGACAACAGAAGGACATGGCAACCAGCAGGAGGAGGCCAGCTGAGACCTGTGGGTTGGAGCATGGCATGAGAGTAAGCATGGTAGAGGGATGTAAATAGGGTACAAAACAGGGAGATTCAGAAATCTTGTAGCTTAAGCAAAGGAGTACAGCCACAGCAGAGCAAGTTTGCAAAGCAGTTCTAGCACTAGTTGAGCACTGAAATAAGTGGGCACATTTCCACTTTTGAGTATCTGTCACTTATTTAGATGCCTCCTTGGAAACTAAGCTCTCTGGAAAATCTGTCCTCAACGGTGGGTGCTGAGCACTACACAATCTGGCCTGTTCGTTTTCTCAGTATGTGGTTCATCTGTTCTAAGGAACAAGTCCTTCTGGAAATGTGAAAAAAAGGCAGAAAGAAGTGTTGGATACAGAAAAGCACGCAGGCTGCCTCGTGGGCTAATGATCAAGAAAGGCAGAACAAGCAAAATTTCATAAACCAGATTAACTCAAATGTCTTGTTACCAGGACCCCTTACAAACATTGCAGCAGTCAAGGAAAGATGGTGGACATGGGTTAAAGCACTGAGTAGGAGTCAGAAGATATGAATTAGCTGGTTTGCTAATTTCCCTGCTCAAAATGTTCTTATCTCTCCAAATAAAGAAGTCAAACAGGAATATCTGCCCCACTACCCTACAGGAGAAAACTGTAAACATTAGTTAGGATCAAAATATGGCTTCAGATAGAAAAATCAGCCTATGGAGTTGAAAGAAGATCCTCTGAGGCTTTCTGCCTCCAGAAAACAGTTGAAACCAGCATGAGGAGACACAAAGTTGAAGAGCATAATGTGGGACGTACTGCCATGTATGGAGAAATCCATTCCCAGCTGTGGAGGGACATAAATCCCCTATTCATTAGCCATGCCTCAGGATGGAGTGTGACATAGCACTAGTAGTGGCCAGTCAACCTTTTAGTTAGACCTCCTCAGACCTTGCTGTCACCTCTGATCCCCGTGAAACAAAGCGGTTGCCTTTTGCATAATGCACCTCTCTCTTGGCATCACCTCTGAACTTGTCCTTGCGTCTCCCTGGTGGGATCCTGTAAGAGGATTGGGTGGGCCAGGAGGGAGCAACTCCATTGTTTGAGCACAAAAAGCTGCGTTCATTAGTACACAGGCATCTTAGAACCAGTCATGGAAAAAGTAGAATGGATTTGCCATTAAATCGGATATTCTTGGAGGTTTTCCTCAGCACAACTCCCTCTTTTAAGCTAATAGAAGCAACTGAGAGATCTGTCCACTAATTCCTGAATTCCACTCCCTGCTCTGACTTCAACTCTGAAGCTAATATAATCCTCTTGGTTCCCAACAATGAGGCCTCAATCTTCCACTGCCATAAACCAGGCTAACTCCTTTCACATAAGTTAGTGTTACCCCATTTGAAGATTTGGTTCAGAAATTAGGGCACCATGGGCCAAGCTCCTGCAGAAATACCCAGGAAAACCTGGTCCCCAGAGAAGTTTACACTCTAAAACAGCAAGATGTATATACTTGTGAGCTGTTCTTATCATATTGTAGGCCCATGGAGCAGCTACCTCCTGACAGGACACGTTCCTCTGAGAACCAGGCTTACGAGTGATGGATCTCTCTCAGGAGAATTAACTGTCTTCAGTTGCTGCTGCCAGAAAAGGGAGGGAGCTTTGCAGTGCCCATTGCACAGCCATAGATTAACTCTATGGAGGAGCTGCCAGAGACTTGCTTGGTTCTTGATCCAGTTCAAAGGGGCCAGGTCAGTAGCTGGTAATTACCCAAAATTTAAATGAGGTTCCTAGTTCACATCCATTGCATTTTTCTAGTTACATTTTTCCTTCTCCTTGGTAAACAGCAAACATTTTCTTGGAAACAGTCTAATTTCTTATGCCAGTGGCAAAATAAACCCCAGCTCATCACGGATGTGTCCTTTCCAAAGAACTACCACAAAAATGTCTGAAACCCTATAAAGGTTGTTAATGACTCTAAATCTCCATAGGGCTTTTTTTCCCCCCTTCCTCTTCCCTCTTTTCTGCTTGCTCTGATGAGTTGGTGAGTTAGAAATGGTTTAAAATACCACAACAGCCATGGCAGGACATCAAGAAAGAAAAAGGAACAGGGTTTTGAAATACTTTGTGTAAGGCTCCAAGCACTTGGGTTGGTGCTTAACTGACAGGACTTTACCACACAGCAATCAGATGATCTCTCTGCAGCTTTGGGAAATAGGAGAAACTCTGGAGAAGGGTGGGGGGGAAACAGCCTCTGCCACATTGGTCTTTATTGTCTTATGGATTTTATCACAGTATTGTTCTTTATTTCCTGCTATTTATAGGCTCTCATGTTTTGTGCTGCTTTCATGTTTGTGTTATCTGCCTTCCCACGACATGCTTCACCCCAGCCCTTACCTACAGCTGGATCCATAAAGGCCAGACCAATGGTTTTGAATGGCACATCAGGCTCATCTTCTTTCTCTGGGTGACACGTGCAAACTGCCCTTTTCTGAAGCACCAAGCAACCCAAGATGGAATATTTAAATGATGGTGGTTGCTCTGCACACTCTTGCATAAAGGAGCCAAGGAGTTTGCCACTGGACTTTTGGGTAGCAAGCAATGACATTATTTGAGAACCCCAGCCAGCAATGCTGAGACTGTTTCATCTGAAGTCCATGCTTTACAATGGATTTACAGCATCAGTGCAGGACTTGATAACCACTCCAGAAACTTCACCTGAATTTTATAACTCATCTTTGTGTAAGGTACTGCAGAGAGAATGTGCTACATGAACTATTTTTGTCCTAATTCCCTGTGATTTGGGGATGTAATTCCACTGACCTGAACTAGTAAAAATGAAGTTAGTTCTAGTTTGACACAAATTATGAGGTTTGTAAAAGCCAAGTCCCTGCCCTAGTAAACTTACTGGCTGAAAGGTGGCTCCAATAGGCTGTGGGCTAGAAATAAAAATGGGAGAGATGCAAAATAATGCTGAAACCACTGAAGTCAGTGAATTAATCCAACCAGTGTCCTTGTACCTCACCCCACAGCAGTTTCCAGGAAGCCAACTCCAGGCACAAAGCAAAAACCAGGCTACTGGTTAGATCAGTTGGAACTAAGGGATCTACCCCCAACAACAGTCCCCTCCCTACACTTAGCAAGTGACAGCAACCCTCTCACATTGATCCACAAATTGCATCATTTCTCCTCCTGTAAGGAGCAGCCTGCCTTGGAAGCAATCACAAAGTTCAATGCTGGTAACAGCAGGGAATAACCCTTCACCTAAACAGAGAGGAACAGCATCCCCTGCTTTGGGACCCTTTCACAATATGTATCCAGCAGCAGCAGCTGCAATGGGCTGCTGGAGAATTATAAAGAAAATGAAACACTTGCTTAGACTTGGAGCCAGGCTTGGCCAGCTTTTGCTTAGGGGATTTTTGGACAAGTTATCCCACTGTTTTACCAGTGTGTGCAAAAAAGCCACAGGACATCATTTTTAAGTGCTGTAGAGCAGCATAAATGCATCTGCTAGTCTATGAGAGTCATTCTGTTTTGCCTCAAATTGTACCTATTCTGGGAGCATCCCTTGAAAAAAGAAGCAGAATTTTTCTGTAAGCAGCATGAAGAGCAGGTTTCTTATTCAGAGAGTTTGACACAGGTTTCTGTAGTTATCCCTCATTCCCTATGGCAACCAGATTGAAAGAGGAGACATGATAGAAACAGAAAGCATCTACAATGCACCAGGCTAGGCAAAGATGAGGAGAAGTAAGAGGTGGCAAAGCACATGTTCATGTTGGTGAGTCCCAGGATTCTTTCTAAGGTGATGCTAAGAAACAAATTTATGTCAAGCGATGACCATCCCTAAAGCAAATGCCCTGCCTCCCAGGCAGAGTCCTGAAAGCTACCTTTTAAAATTTTTAGTGACCATTACAGTGAAATCATCCATTTCATCACATGCAAACAATGTGGGAGAAGCTATGTGACAACCCTTTTCCAGGTCGGGAGAAAAAAAAAATTGCCACTAGGGTCTCCACAACACTGGAAACCAAAGACCAGACTACCTCTCATCCTGTCTGAGAAACAATTCAAAGTGTGAAACCAAAGGTTTCCAGCAGAGACTGCTGCAGAGACTTAAAAGACAGTGGTTCTGGAGCAACTGCTGTAAAAACATAGCCCCAGCCCTCCCAGAAAGAGCTGAATGCCTTGGTGTCCATGGGGATCACATGGATTGGGGGTGTCACCTCTCCCAAACCCACCAGCTACATTCTCCTTCTGCCTTTTGTTTCACTTGATGAAAATCTCTTTTCATCTCAGTGTCTGGTATGAGCCAACTCCCATTTATCTCCCAAGACACACTTTTCAGTGTGTCATCAGGTGCTCTCTTGGCCACCATCTAAGGCATGTTGACAGGTTGCAGTAGTTTTCCAGTCAGACTCTGAAATGGTTATTCACACTTTTATTGTGGCAAGATTAGATTATTGTAATTCTTCATTGGCTGGCTTCCCAAAGCGGGCTCTGCACAAACTCCAGATGGTGTGAAATGTGGCCGCCAGGATTTGAGTTAAGAAGCGACAGTATCATCCATTCTGTAAAAGCCTCTACCTTGGCAACTGGTTAGATGGCAAATTAATTTCAAAACTGTCCTTTTTCCCTCTGTGCACAGCTAACATCAGATCTCTGTCAGCAATCTTATGATTCATTATGGTTCAGAGTGCATTACCTGGGCTCACACTACTGGTAAATAATTCTCTAAGAAGTGATTTCAAGAAGGTGAAGGTAGTTTAAACCTGATTACCATCTGCTTGTTCTCTTCTAAAGCCTGTGCAAAAGCTGGGTGGGATACTGCAGTTGATACCCTTTGCAAACAGTAGACAAAGTGTCAAGGAGTGATGGGCTTTCCTGCTCTTATTGCACCAAACCTGCAGCCTGAAGACCTTCCCCCCCCCCATGAGCAACTGTCTCCAGGCATAAGGCAACAAACAATAGCCCTCCTCTGAGCATGGCTGGTGAGAAATGGGGGTGCCAACATGAACCTACAGAGGTAGCCATCTAAATAGAGAACATCTCCAAAGCTCTTCTAAATGGCAGGTGGCTCATCTCATTCCTTTTAACCCCAGCATGGGCCACAAAGGGGACACCCAGACAGTGGCCAGGCTCCCTGCTCCTGCTTTCAGCACTGCAGGGCCTCATCAGAAAACACAGATTGCTGGTACGTGTTCCTATGTGCCATCTTTCACTTGTGTAAACAGTGGCTACACAAACAATTGATTGGATAATAACTGACATCATACAGACCAGTACAAATAAAACCTTCCGGTGTTTTGGGCTTTTGTCTTCTTAGAAGTTTCTTTTTCTGGAAGAGCACGATAGGAAAGGTATATTCCTTCATTTTTCATTTGTTTTTATACTGAGCCCAAGAGTTAAAACCTTTCCTGATTTAACTCACAGTGGCTAAATTCCTACAGGCCTTTCATGCAAGGGAAAGTCTTGGGTGGGCTGCAATAGAAGTCTAGTAAAGAATGATAATTTGGCTTCTTTTTATTAACTGCTATTTACAAATCAGTATGTGATTTGTTGCATAAGAGGGAGAAAGGCAGGGGCCAGCTTTTGCTGTGCAGTGGAATGGCATGGTGAACACGGCGTGCTCTGAGCTGTTTACCTTCCCTGTCACTTCTGCAGGGAACCTGTGACCTGCCACTCATGGATGTGGATATAAAAGCTCATGCTGTTTTGGTTGGGTTGTGTTTTTTTTTGTTAGCACAAGACAGCTGACACAAATTGCTTGCTTTAGGAAAACAACCAAACCCTTTGTTTTGCATGAAGGGAGTGAAAAACCCCTGTATATAAAGAATTGCACTGACTCTGCAAACAGTTACTGCATAAGGAAGAGAGAGTGGCAGTCAGCTCTGGGGTCACACTGTCTGTAATTTTAAATCTAAAGTACCACCATCATTTTAGAAATTCTAAAGCCTAGAGAAGGTGTTGAGGACACAAAGTATTTCCCCATATGGATAAAAATACATTATTAAGAAAAAAGAGCAGTGTGAGTGTGGGCAAACAGGCAAAATCAGGATGGCTTACCTGAAAATGATGAGATTTTGGAATTTAGATAAAATGACTGATCTGCACTTGCTATGGGATTGTGAAGTATACAGGGACCTTTTCTATCACTTTTCTGCAACCATCATATCATGCTGGATCAGATGTCTGGCCATCTTAACAGAAGAGAGCTAGTAGGAATGGCTTCAGGACTACTGCAGCTTGTACCACCCTAATAACAGCTTCCAGGGCAGGAGTTACCATGATCTAAAACCAGCACTTTAATACAGACCTGCCTCAAGCATGATGTTGCTGCCTACAAGAGGTGCTGACACACCCATCAGTTGCAGGTATCCATTCATCCCATTCCCAGGTTTCCCCAAATTAGGAAAGCACCCACTGGTGCTGAGGGTAGAGTTTTAGTTTCAATCTGGAATGAAAATGCAACTAATTTTACAAAAGATCTTTTCATTTCCCAACATCTCATTTTAAAGGCAAATTTTATCAGTATTTGTTCAGCTGAATCACTTCACCAGCGGGTGGGCTTGAGATGCCTGAATATAGGCATCTAGACATCTTAAAAGTTTGTGATCACCTAAGGCACCTGCATGGGGCTGGCAGGTAAAATGCAGGACCTTCAGGACACACACATCCTCTTTTAGGGACAGAGGGAGCTCATGTGGGATACATGGAGTATCTTACATAGTGCCAGATGCATATGTGTAGGCAACTCAGCTGCCTCCCATGTGAATCCACCTAATGTTTGCAGAGAATCTGCTCCCATCTTCTGTTGCTGTTGAGAACTGAACCACGAATGCCTCCTGTGCATTTCAGGAAACTGCAACAGGAGTGCTAGGAAAGGTAATGCCTACTTATTTTACATAGAAGATCACAGACAGCCTACTTGTATCTATGCACATGTACCTTATTCTAGTAGGAGGTGACTATAAAGGTCTCCATGACTCCAGCTGTCATGACCTTGAGCAGCTGAGCAACCTGAGCCATGATCTGCTCAAGTCTCTATGCACCCAAACATCAATCCATTCAGCTCATACCTATAATGGTGATAATCACCTGATGGACCACATGATAGGCTAGAGAATCAGATGGCAAAGCTCACCCCACTGTGTCACATAGCCTACCAGCCCAAACATGTGCCATTTCAAGCCAAGTTCTTTTCCCAGATGAAAGGAAGTCTCTCTTCATCAGATAAACCACACAGTAGTAAGTGCTGTGACCCTCAGCTGTGAACATTAATGCTCAGTATGCCAGGTGGCTTAAGCTGTAAACATGTAGTCTCCTGCTGCTGTGTAGCTTTCAGGCATCCTTCCATATTCTTAATTCTTCTGATAAATTTGGAGAGATTTGTTTCCAAAGAACACATTTGCCAGTAATTCATAACATAAAATGTCACACATTATAAACTCTATCTTATCTACCTGACTACAGACAAGAGAGAAAGAGCTCAGATATTCATATAGAGCCACTTTTAAATAGCTGGGGGAAGCACATTAAAAAGTTGCATGCTATTCTCTCTATGTAACACCACTGTCACTGTAAGTGGAAATGAGTACTCGAACCTCAGGTTCTCTGCAAACCTAGCTGAAGAGTGAGTAGAACAAGAAATAGATCATGAGCATTCATACAGAGCCTTTAATTAGAGGCAAGAATGTGGCTCTCTGTGTAGCAAGGCCATATCTTCACATGGTGCCAATCAACACAGCTCCCTTATGGAATTACATCAGTTTGTGCCAATGAGGATTTGGTCCAGGTATGCATACAAGGATGTCTGCCTTTGCCATGGAAACACAACACCTAAGCGAGGGACCACACAAGCAGCTTAACAGCAACTGTATTAATACTTGACAGGGCAGGAAAGAAAAATGAAAACAATTGCTCTAATTGAAACTATGGGGGGTGTGTAAGTAGGGCAGAATGCACAGTAATTACTTGATGTGGAGTTGAGCCAGAAAACCAACACTAACACTCCTGCTCTATGGGACTGTGGAGGAGCCTAAGTAAACAGAATTTTGGTTGTCCATCTTTGGCTAAAATGGTTGTTTACACAGAAACAGAGAACTGTGTAAAAAACCATGGTGCATGCTCAAGTTTGAGGAATGAAGTGGGGCTGCAAGCTGAGGAGCTGAATTTCCACCCACAATTGCACCAAATGGCAAAGAGATGGGGTGCTCCTGGGAGAAATGCTTCGGCATGGAGAGAAGATCTGTGTGTGGCAACAGCTTTGTCCAGTTATGGACAAGAAACTCCAGGTTACCTCAAATGAAATCAAGGCTCTGTTTACATGAGCATTAACTTGAACATTCCAAATATCCTCAGGTTGGAGGTGCTCCCAGCTCCCTCTCCCACAGCTCTGCAGCAGCCACCTCCACCTTGCTCACCTCCCTACAGTCCACTTGGCACATGCCCACCCCTATATCTTCCTTACAGCCATTGCCAGCAGCCCTGCTCCTTGCTCACCACCACATCCTCTCTACAGCCCTTCAAACAGAGGCAAACCTGAACAGAGAGCTGCCCAGGGACCAGTTACTAGAAAGGTCCCTTCCCTCACTGTGGTGGATCCCCAGGCATGGGACACATGAGAAGCATGAAAACAATGTTTAATAACAAATAGTATCAGTTGAGAAGCAGATATAGTATTTATGGGAAAGACTAGATGAAGTTCTGGAGTAGCAAAGCTTTTCTGAGGAAAAGCTGATGGGCAATGGCTTGCTTGGCGATCCCCATTTGAGGTCCAACAAGCATGTCTTAGTCATACAAGAGGAACAACTTCAAGCATCTGTTCCATCATCAGTCATTGCTTCAGCAAGTAGTGACTGCAGCCAGCTGCCAAGCCAGGGTTACTGGGCTGCAAGTCCTGCACACTACCAGCACACACATCTGAACCTGTGACCCATAGGTTCTGCAGACCATCACAAATTCCCTGAGACATACAGTTCCCCACTGCCTTGCAGGTTGTTTTTAGTTAGACGAACTCAAATGGCTGCCACAAAAGCTTAATCTCTTTCCAGCCACACTCATGCTGAGTGTCAATAGGAAAAAGTCCCATGAATACGCTTGATAATTACAGAGCCGTGGCTGTAGCAAAGAACAAAGTATAATGCAGGCTTGAATACTCAGGAAATTGACTGCTGATATGTTTCCATTCATTGTTTTGTTCTCTGTTCTCAATGTTATATTAAAATCTCCTGCTAAGAACGAGCTTTCTTGTTTAATGGAACTTGTCAGTTAGAGGAAATCTTTTGATCTATTCTTTAAAATAATATTAATTGGAAATTTAGCACTTGTCCCTATCTTAGTTAGCAAATAATTTGAAAACGAAAGCTGATATTTTTCAAAATTTGTTACTTGCAAAACAACATGGCCCATCACTTTCTAACTCTAAGGCATTCACCATCCCTTTGCTCCGACTGTTCAGTCCTGGCTATTCATTAGATATGTTGATCGATCGCTCCAGTCACCTGACATTGTTTTCCTGACTCTATTAGTGAAAAGTGGCAGTAGTGAATAGCAAAGAGTAAACATGGTGTGAATCTCTGGTCATGAGAAAATTCATGAAACTTTGCAGTTTGTGAGCGTTTTTATTAAATCCTGACAACAGCATCAACTTACCCAAGTGTGACCTCACATCTACAGGAAATCACGCTCAGTGCTTCTGTCTGCCTCTCCACTAACACAACTAGCAGTCTATTTTGATTCTGTATGGCTCGTAATTAAATACTGAATTTGCATGCTTGCTATTCATCCTGATTCCCAGCATGTGCACTCACAATAACAAATCTCAACTTCCGGCTCTGAAGCTGAAGTACAGCTCAATCTGGATTTTAAAGTCCTACAGTTTAATGATATTTAAATCTGAAGGTTTTGCTTGGTTCCTTGCAGGCATAAAACAACCATTTAGAAAAATCAGTTTAGACTCTACGTAAGCCTGTAGGATTATTTCAATTTGCTAGTTCTGAACCTTTGGTGAAAATGTGCAAAAATGGGTTGCAGTGGATGGCTCAGAGAAACAATATTTCTTTTGTGAATGTCTTCCTGCTTCCAATTATATCAGAATTATAGAAGGGGAAATAGCTGATTCCAGGGTTCATATAATTAGATACAATACACTCTATCATCATCAAGATTTATGCTTTTCTTTAGGCAATCTTAAAGATTTTAGGAAACCAGTGTTCATGTCAGCATAATTACAAGTGCCATCACTTTTAGGAATTTGACTCTACAGACAGAGAAGTTGTGATGTGAACCCCCTCCTCAAGAGGCAGCAGCATCAGCACTGCTCGTAGACACTGAACATCCTCCCTTCCTCTCCACCTTAACAACTCTGTCAGGAGATGCCTCCCTGCTCTGGTGACAGCAGGCTTGATTACACTTGTGCTCGTTCCTGTAATTTGCTTCACCTTGGCCCTGCTAAAAACATTGCCCTAGTGCTGCCCACCTCTGTCAGTCCTGCAACGTTTGCTGACACAGAACAGCCAACTGCAGATTACAGGCAGTGAGACCCTCCTGCAAAGGTGCCTTAACGATGGGACATGCCTCGGTGATGACTGTTCATGATGTCAGGGCAGCTTGGTCTTCCTGCCTATATCTATCATCCTCCTCTACTCCATCTCCCCAGCTCCTAACTCAAGCAGCTCAAGTCACAGAGAATTCCTCTAAAACAAAACCATTTCTCCCCAGCCCTGATCCTCTCTCATAACAAGGGCAGAATTGTTCCAAACAACCCGAGGGAAGAAATCCAAATAGGAGGTGACCTCCTTCCAACTCTCAGTACTGGGGGCTGAGGTGTGGCCCCCTCCCCAAGCTCCCAGGGTCACTCCAGCACCTTTGCCTCATTCCCTGCCGGAGCAAGGTCCTCCCACAAAGCTCGTGTTTTCCTGTGGCCCATGAAGAGCCCTCTGTTTCCCCGTGGGAGTCATGCCCACGGGCTGTGGGCTGGTGACATCAGCTCCTCTGCAGCCCTCGGCGGGGCCCAGCACGCCGGCTGGCCCTCGGCATTTGTTTGGAGCTTTGTGCTGTGGATAACAGCCGGGACTGTTTGTTGGGAAGGGCGAGGAGCTGAGGGCGCGGCTCGGCACCGGCCAGCAGCTACAGCAAGTGATCTGTTGTGGGGGGGTGCAATCTGGAGAGCCAGAGGAGTAGCCACAGCAACCCTGGTTTTCACTCCCGCTAGCAAGCAGTCCTTTTCCCAGCATCACCGGATTGGTGCCACATGCTACAGCCTTGCTGGCTGTGCCAGCCACCCTGGGACACCAGCACAGGCTGCAAACACCTCATTATTTGATGGTGTTGGCACTTCATCTGAGACCAAGACAGAGAGGGTGTGGCTGTTTTTTAAGACTGCTCCAAGACTACAGTAAGAGCTCTTTATGGGCATAAAATTACCATTCTGCAATGCTGGCAAATTATTTCCTTTTCTAGGAAAGCTGCTTTGTAGTACCTCAAGGAAGTTATCCCTCCGGTGTTGCAAGCTACACCAGCAGCAGTGAAGTCCTGTGGCTCTGACCAGAGGCTACTACAGGTATTTTGGTCAAGGGATTGAATGGCTTTATTACCTTGATGGATGCAGAGGCAGCTCAGGAGTGCTCAGCTATGCAAACACAATGTTGCCTCCTCAGTGATTAAGAGGGGAGGGTGCCCATGCCAGGGCAGAGGAGGGGAGATGGAAGGATGGAGGAGATAATGGTGACTTGAGGAGACTGCTCCAGCTCTGGGCTTGCCATTTTGAGGAGATAGACACCCCATGAGCTTCAAGCTAGTCCCCTTCCCTCCACTGCAGGAGCATCCAGCCTGGTTTGCCAGGGCTTTGCTATAAGCAAAATATGTAAAGAAGCGCTTTTGCTAGTGCTGATGGAGATTAGAGCTGTTTCAAAGTGGTTTGCTCACCTATGGCCTTCGTTTAAGCTACACCAGCAAAGCCCTCTCCCTGTCTAATGGAGAAGGGTGCTGGGTGAGCTTCCCCAGTCTAACATTGCTTTTAAATGTCAATGATGCAGTTACAGAGAGGCACAAAGCAAACTTCTCCCTTCCAGTGCAAGAACAGTTCTGCTTTTGCTCTGAATCATTGCTCTAAGCTCACTATTTTGGGCCTGTTTGAGGATTAGACTACAACTCTAACCTGCAGTTCTGCCTTAGCTTTGACTGAACCTCCATGAAAAGGTCAAATACATTTGAAATTCCAGCACAAGCCATGGGAAACACCTGATGGCTGCTATTGCTTTCTGAGGTCTTTTTCATCTATGAGACTTCAGTACCCTGCACCTAAATCCTTCCCCCAGTTTGTCCTCCAACCCTGGCAAAGACAGTCTGTAGCCAAACAACATCCTTTTTTTTTCCTCCCCCCTTCTGGAGGCACAGCAGCTGTTCTGTTTTCCTGCTGAATGAAGGAATATTTTACCAGCTACAGTTTACTGATTTGCAGATTTTGGTGACAACGCTGTCACAGAGTTCCCACCATCAGCCCCTGCCAGTGTTTCCCTTCTGCCACACAATACTTGTGCCTTTCAGCTGGGCCAATGCAGTGGTTCCCGGGGGCCATGCTGAGCTGGGAACTGATGTAGTTGAAATAAATTGCATAAAGCAAAAAAAAAAAAGGAACAAAATCCTTCCTATTTTACAGGGCATTTTGTTCATGGCTTTTAACCTCTATCAGCTCCCGATGCAGTTTGCTGCAGGGTCATATGAGGAGTTATTTGGGGACAACTGGGAGAGGGCTGAGCTGGAGCAAAACGGTGGGAAAAAAGTCTGGGATGGGAATACCTCAAGGTATTTCTACTAAAGCTTCCTTGTCCTCAAACCATGGCCAGGGTTTCTTATCTTGGACTGACATTACCCACGAGATCACCATAACTTTCCAGTAAACAGCCAATTCATTTCACAATTTATACATCGTTACACATCTCCCACATAACACAGAATTAGCTGTACAGATACAGATTCCCTTAGGGCCTTAAAAGGATCCCTAGGCCTCAGTTTTCATTTTTAAATGAACACAAGCATTCAACAGAGCTGTAGACTATTAATGCAAGACACCACTTCAGCAATAAACAAAATATTTTCCTAATAATTCACTTAATTGTCCCATTCACGGACCTGTGCCTTTGGAATGGGACATGGTTTGGGACTCCAAATAACACAAATAACAACAACAATAACAGCAGCACATTCCATTTCACTGAACGAAACAGTGATATACCAAGAGGCTCGTGATACATTATCACTGTCTGTGCAGGAGTATGGGTGTGAAGCAGGAGGCTACAAGAAGAGACAGAACAGCTCCTACAAACGACTTTTTTCCCTGGTGCTGCTATGTGCCTTTTGCTCAAGAAGAGCAGCAAATACATTAACACCCTCATGAAAAATGAGCTGAGGTAATTCCATCTATGAGCATGTGATCAATCCCGCTGCACAAATGTTTTCCCTCTAGGTCTGTATCTGAATCTCACTCAGACTGACTCACGCTGCAGCTCCGTACGTCACTACTACCCGGCAGCGTCAGACTGTCATTTGTTTCCTTTTGGAACGGGATGTTCTATAATAGCTCCAACTCCCACTCGACAGTTCATGAAATTGCAGTTCCTTCACATACCTCCTTTGTTCCTGAGCAGCAAGGAGTTTTCAGTTTGTTTCTAAGGTGCTAAAACAGGAGAAGAGACTGGCCTGAGCCAAGGAATGTCTCACCCAAACCTCTCATAGGAAGTGTCTTTCAATAGAATGGAGGTGAGATGATTCTCAGTGCACTGTAGAGTTCGTTCTTCAGGGAGACAAATGAGGCACAGTGCAGAACTGTTGCTTCTAGGGTTGCTCCTTGAAGTACAACCAACATCTCATTCATAAGGCTTCTTCTCCCCCAGCCAGGCAGAGACTGTCACAAAAATGGAAGCTGAAGCTCTGGACATGCTGGCAGAGCCATCAAAGCAGAACCAGGTGCATTGCAAAGTGCCTCATCAATGATGGCCAAATATGCAACACTCACTTTTCAGCACTGGCTAGTTTGATACTCTGCTCCTAAAATGCTAATCTCCATCTGTGTTTTAGTCTTAATCAGGATTGTGCTTCAGAAGTGAGTCTCTGACTTACTATGCTTCAGTTCATACCATGGCAGCTTCAGAGCTCAGTCTATAGGATTAAGCTAGTGCTAGTCTCCAGATTAACAATGCCAAGTGTCAACAGTCTAGTCCTCAGCACCAACTGGTTTGTTCTGCTGGTTTGGTGCTCCTGTTACACCAAACTACCAGCTACTACTGCTTGCTACTTGCCTTTTGGAGCCAAAAGCCCTGGAGTTGTTGGATGCCAACACACAGTCGCAAAAGGGGGAACTTGATGTGGTTCCAGCAGTGCAGCAGAAGGGCAGAGGCTACAGCCCCCCAGGGATCCCTCCCCACATAAAGACCAAGTTCATCAGGATACACTGGTAAAGCTGCCAAGTTTCCAGCTGGGAACATCCTGACAGGCAGCTGATACAAAGGGACAGAACCAATGGAGTGGAGAGCAAAAGAACAAAAGGGTGCAAAAGATGATGGCATTTCTCCTGCTTACTTTTGGGATGTTGCTATGATTTAAGGCAAGCTAAAATGGATTTGTCTTCAAACTGGGTGCACCGTGAAATGGATGCATCACTATGCAGAATGCAACATTCCCTGCTCCAACTGCTGCTCCTCTATTTATCAAAGAGCTTTAACTGAGTGGAGATCTTGAATTACTTCCTACGGGTGAGGCCATTTCTAACCAGGAGGTCAATGCCAGCTTCAAGTGTGGTAAAAACAGTATTCCTCACATTCTTCAGAGAAAAACTATCACTTATTATCTGCCACTTGGAATAAATGGGAAGCTTAAAGATGATCTGGAGAGAATTTGGAAAAGTGAGGCTTATATTTGCAAACTGTGCATAGCTTCTCTCTGAGAAACAGAAAAGCTCCTGAGGCTAGTTCTCTGCAAGAAGATGTCCTAAGAGTCTCTGAAGAGATTTATTCTGACCTCCTGGACCTTTGTCCAATATACATTCATTGAGGTTAAATAAACAAACATTAACAAACCCAGAGCTCCAGACCTTTCACTGTCCTGCATTGAGCCAAGACCTTAAGTAAAGAGGATTAGGACACATTTATATTTCCTTTGACATAAAGTCCAAGCACGGCTCAGCCCATCCAAATTGTTGAGTGAAAAGACCTTTATGGCTGCACTACCTTGCATTCAGCTGCCTGAGAAATCTTCAGAAACCACTGCAAATGCAGATCATCACAGCCTGGCATTCCCTGCTCGCTGCAGACACCTTCAGATGCAGCACAGGCTGAGAAAAGCAGTCACTGACCCAGCCCTGACTTATTTTCATGACAGCTTTCAGGAATCCTCCTGGTACTGTCTGGCCAGCTAAAGGTAGCACTGCACTGCAGAACTAGCGTTGCTCAGGCTCCCGGTGCCGGCCCTCAAGCTTTGGCAGCCGTCGGGACAAAAGACAATCTACAAATGCAAGTCATAATCATCTTACAGGCATCACCTATACCTTTACCTGGACTTACCTGGATTGATGTGGACAGCAGTGTTTCTCTTGACATTCAAAACAAACGCGTGCACTAAAGAATATGAGGCTTCTTGTACACAGGGTATTGTTCTGGATTTCGTATTTCTTCGGGGTTGTCTTGGCAACGAAGGGGGTTTGCCGCTAGAGGTGTGTGAAACACTGGGCAACAAAAAGCAAAACGGCTTCCACTGGTTTCATTCCATCACCCTGTTAAACCAGGCTCTTTATCAACCTGCTAGGATATTATGAGCATGATGTGTGTCAGGAGAGGCAGCACTAATCAGCACTGACTCCTCCGCCCCCCCCCCCCCCCGAGACACTGTGATTTTGAAAACAGCAAAAAATTGTATCTTTCATTGGAAATTTATGTCCATCCAGACATGCTGACCTGCTCTGTTCACTATCTCCCTTCAATTACCTCTTTCAGGAATAGATCCCTGGAAGGCAATGGAGCCCATTATGGATGGTTTTAAGCAAAACTTGTTTGGGGTTGGTTGTTGGGTTTTTTTAAGCTTCAGTCATGGAAATTTAAAGTTCCCTCAGTGAAATCAATGGAGTTACTATGGACTGATTCCAACGTAGAGTTTGCCAATTTGCCCCAATATATATATGAGTCTTTCCTAAGTGAAAAGAATAGATGCTGGACAGTTAAGACTACACCTGGTCAGCAAGGGAGTGGAAATGCCCCACTTACCTTTCTGGCTCAGCTCCTTCTACACACAACAGACCTTTATTCCCTGCAGATGAGGTCCAGGAATTATTCTGGAAAGTTTTAAAAGCATTTTTGGAGGCAGATATATTAATGTCATTTGCTTTTATTTTTACTTACAGAAGGCATTAAAAAATTAACCCAAACAGCTGTTCAGATTCCTCTATTTTTAATGTAGAAAAGGGAAAAAGAAAGCTGCACAGCTGTGCCAGTAAAATGCAAGCCAGGTGGCCTCCCTAAGGCAAAGTTTTTATGAAATCTATGAGATGTTTTTATTATCTGAATTATTGTATTATTTTTTTACTACTTTGCTCTTGTGGATTCTTGAAGAGGTATTGGCCACTGATTTCTTATCTTCACCCTCTTCCCTCAGTGTCTGAGCTGTACTGTAACTCAACACAGATGTTACAGCAATTCAGCCATCAAGGGTGAAAATTGCCCTTTTGGCACAATCCCTCCTGAACCTATTTTGAGGACTTGAATGGGATTTAAGGCTGGATAAGGAGCAGTTTTACAGACCTGGCCTTCCCATGGGGAGAAACTCAGGCTAGGGCATCAAACATCTCCCTAGGGATGTGCAGGGGATTGCCCACAAAATGCTGGTGGAGGGTAATTGTTTTCCAGGTTAAGTCACCTGAGATGCAGTTTTGTTTCAGTTCCTTGACAAGGTAGCTGGATCATCCTCAAGCAGAGGCTAGTGACTCACACAATAGTCTGCAAGAACAGTTGTTTTGTATTCCAGTATATGAAACATTGTGGATTTGTAAGCTGCTAGCCAAATTCTCAGCCAGGTGGTGCTGAAATCTAGGTCATCAGGTGGATTTACATCACAGTTGCCCCACTGCTGTCATCTCAGGGCGCATCCTTACTGACAAAGGCTCATGAATTTTCCTACTGAGGTCTGGAATTCCTCAACCAGTCTCCCATCCTGCATGGAGGAAATTTTAGCCTTCAAAGCTCTGGTGCGCCTTCTGTGCACTTGCTATCACAGTCTCATTATGAGAGGCTTCCAGCCACCTTCTCCAAGCCCTGTGTTTCATGGCATCATGCTCCATCTGTGCTCCAGGCCATCACACCATAGTCCAAACCCTAAGCCCTGTCCAGCTACTCAGGGCTCATCTGTTAAGTCCCTTCCATATAAACTCTCCTAAAGGTATGCTTCTGTTCCTCTAAGGGAGCTTGCTGATTTATGGATATGTTTTCCAATGATTGCTTATTGATATTTTCTTCCCTGAGTTCTGTCCTTGGATTATGAACTCTGTAAACAAAGTGAAAGCTCAAAAGTGTCTGAAAATCACCAGCCACAACACAGGTGTTACAGCAAATGATATTCATAATAAGAACAGCAATGACAATTGTAGTAATAAATAATTTGTGGCTGTTATTATTCCTTCTTCTGTTCCTAAAAATTTTCACAAATACAAGCTCCAGTTTCTGAGCCCGAAGAAACATTTTCAGGTCACAGAGTAGAATCATAGAATCATCAAGGTTGGAAAAGACCTTCAAGATCATCAAGTCCAACTGTCCATCCTATAACCCCTAACCACTAAACCATCTCCCAAAATACCATGCCCACAAGAAAAACAGCTTAATATTATTATAAACATATATCTAGCTACTTACTATTATATAGTGATTATCTATTGAATTATTTTGCTGAACTTTCTAATTCTTAAAGATACTTTTCAGCTTATAGCATAGTGGTAGCACATAGTTAAATATTTTATATTTATATACCAGTATGTCTTTTTGGTTTTTTTTTGCTCAAGAAAGAAAATATGTAAAAATGTCTGTATGTGAGAAGGACCATCTTCCAGAGAAAACCACAGTAGAATCATCACTGAGTGTAAGGGAAAAATTCATTCTCCTCTAAATTATTCCCTTTTGGTACGTTTTCTTCATATTTAGCAGCTGGATGCAATTCCCTCTATATGCACTAACCCTGTGTTATTACAATTCTAAAGTGATATATGTTTATTTGGAGTCTAACAAGATCATGAATCAGGAAATAGCCTAGCACTTCATATTATGTATTTATTTATTGTGTTAGGATTAAATTTACCTGGGTCCAGAGAATAAAATTAGGCTGTTACAGCCCTTGGTTTCATATAAGTTATTTTCCTCTCAATGCCTATGCCCTGTGGACAGAAATATATTTCACTGGTACTGAATGAGAATTCTCCCCTTCTCTTATTGCCTTCAGGTACGATTTCTGTACCTTCTTTCCTGCTTCCAATTTTGTATCCATTACTGCAATGCTTGAAAACATGAAATACCAACAATCAGAGCACAAGAAAGTCAGTGTGTAAGGAATATTTTTTTGTTCCTATTCAATCGTTTTGTAATTAAAGAAATCCTACTCAGTAATCTGATGCCTTCAGTGACATTATTATACTTCTGAACTTAACCTATCAGTTGAATTTTGGGGGCTGTTTGGCCATCAGAAAGGAGGACTATTTTGCAGACAGTTTATGGGATGCATATTCGGAAGATCTCAGGTCTTCTCTGCACTGAGCAAGAACTGAAGTCTTAAAGACTTAGAGTCTGCATGAGGTTAGATAGTATTTGCACACAAAATGCAGGAGAGAAGATAAATGAACAAACAGCAAGCTTATCTCGCATAGAAGAGTTATAAAATCATTAATCCAGTAAAAGTTTATTAAATTATTTGGCTAAGACCCAGCAAGGATTTCACAACACTACGAGCAGAGTGTTGAAATAATAAAAAAAAAAAAAAAAACAACAAACCAGAACCTGGCAACCAAATGCTCAGTTTCAGAGAAGCACTCCCATTTAAGAAACACTTCAGTGTTTCTTAGATAAGGAGCTGTTTATCAGCATGTGTGTATGTTCTTCCTGGAATCAATGTCCATGTAAGTTTTTCACATACACCAACATTCTCTCCGTGTTCCGTGATTTCTCCTCACTCAAGCACCAGGAACACAGGAAAAGTGCAAGTAACAAGCATATACAGTTATGAAGAGGTGTGATATATACATTTTATATTTACTTAGTGATTTTGGCTAAGATAGAGAACACCACAGTATCATGAGTTAGCCACCAGTAACTCCTATCACTTTCTTGTGCACAGGGAAAAAAAATCTCTTAAGAACATGGATGGACAGGAATATCTCAAAACAGGAGCCCTAGCAAAGGCAGCCCAGGCAACTGCTGGTACAATAGGAAATGGGATCTGAAAGCTCTGAAATAAAACAAAATCAAGGCATAACCTATATAAAGACAGTGAAATACACGCCCTGGACATCCAGTAAAACCCTGGTGTAATTGTATAGATCATGTAGCATCCTTTAAAACAGAATGTTTCTGAATTTCTGCTCCTGACATATCTTTTCTTAGGAATACTCTGGCCATTTAGGAAATATTTCACCCTTTCTTCCAGCATACACAGAAGCTTGAAAACAACATAAATGTATGTACTTGCTGATGCCAAACACTTCATTTGCCAAGAAGAAGTGATGCATTTTGTATTGAGATTACATTATGACCAAGATGATTTTTTTCCCCTCCCTCTGGCAAGTCTTTAACAAAAATACCTCCTGATAAAAAAACCATGTAACTCACAGGTTTTGCATGTTCAGGAAAACTTCTCTCAATAGTTGGTTTCCCAGTGTTCATACAAAACAAGCTGTACTGTAACCTGCTTTTAATCTAGCTGCTAGATACTGCAGAGGTAATGCCTTGTGAGATGACACCACGTTTTTTTAAGAAGGAGCTACCCAGTGATAAAGATCTTCTGGAAAACCAGAGCTAGTTAACAAAACCAATCACTGAATATCCCCCAAATTCTCTTACAAGAAAGGAAAAACTTTGCCATCATAATGTAAGGCAACCACCATCCACAGTAAGAACTCAGGCCAAGCCTCAAGAGGTGCATCACAGCATGAATTACATTATAAGGTCACTTAGTGCAACTGCACGGACCAACTGATGACAAACATGCCTCCAACTTCTGTATCCAGGTCTGCTCTCTTGCTTGGTAAAAGAAATAAGCCCCCATATGAAAAAATATTTTATATATCTACATTTGTATATGTAGTTTTATCAATATACAACATCATCTACTATAAATTCAAATATTCTTTCTGGGAACAAACCAGGCACCATCAAAACACAAACCCAAGAAGAAATAAATGGGAATAGATTAAAAGATGGGATAACTGACAGGTAGCAAAGAAATAATGAGAAAATATTTGTGAATATGTTTATCATTACCAGAGAGATCTTCCCTTGCATCCAATTTTAGTTACTTTTGGGAATAGCCATGTGACTATAAGTTTGTTCATAGCTGTTATTCTCCAAAAAAAGTCTATGTGCAAGATTTGGCCCTGGAAAGCAGATGAGCAGAAATATCATGTTTGATATCAAGACTGTTTGAGTCTTGTTGAATCCTACCATGATAAAACTTCTTGATTCTCCTTCCAACAACCAAATCACATTTTTCTGAGTCAAATGTAGTTTCTTAAGGCTTAAGTCAGTAAGTGACTGAGCTGATCAATCCCACCATGTGAACAGACTCATCACCATTAAGCGATGTCAAAAAAATAACCACATTAGAAAAACCAAAAGCTTGAAATTTGGAGCAGCACAGAGACTGAAAAACTTCAGGTTTTACGCAAGCAATTTGTCAAAAGAAAAAAATACTCAACTTGACAAGGAAATTCTTTTGCTGAAAATCACATGCTAAGTTATACGATTACATTTCTGGTGTTCCCCTGCTCTTCTTCCTGAGTTTGTATCTAAGAAATATTTCCAGAACTTGCTGGTTTAGTTACCTCCTTCAGAGGCTTGGCATTCAGACATTCCAGCAACAGAGCTGCATTATTATAAATACTTCAGCTATAACATTTCTAAGGAAATTAGACCAAATATCATCATCTCCTGCTGACTCTTACTTAAATTTTAAATTCACTAGTGTGAGAGAAGACACTAAGGTAAAAAAAATGATTTCATTAAAAGCAAAAGAGGAAAATTATGACAAAAATTCCAAAGCCTGGGAAGGGAAGTCAGGAAACAGCAAGACAAGAGATGATGAAAACCAGCACTACGTTGATGACTCTGGAAAATCCCAAGTCCAAGTACTTCACAAATTTTGTTTTGGTACAATGAGATGATAAACAGCACAGTTAGGTTGGACAGACTTTTTGGAACTATTTGAAAATTTTTCTCATTTATCCTTGCACTTGAATAACAGCCCACTCCTGAGCTTACAGTCATGCAAATTCTCCCCATGCACTCATGAAGTTACCTTGGCTTCCAGAAGATTTCTTTTTGAGCACAGACGTCACCACTAATGTGTACCTTCTGGCCTTCAAATTTGTCACATAATAGCTAGTATTTAGATATTAGCTGCTATCTAGAAATGAGTACAGTTTTGACAGGACTGAGGTATTTCATGACCTTGCAGAGGTACATGCAATGAATCAGTGGGAGCCCATCTGAGAGGTGCTCTGTCACTCTCTTGCACTCAGAGCTGCTTTACAGAATGACATATTATCAAAGATAATACCCAGCCTTGGAACAAGCAAATCACAGACTGACTAATACAGAACATTAAAGCCAAAAGTAATTTTCCCTGCATCCCCAGAGAGCTGTAACCAACACTATAGAAAACACTGAATGAAATCTTGCAGTTTCTTGTGTGGAGCCCAGTTGCAAAGCAGTAGTGATGTAAGATTTGCCTGGAGTTCAAAATCAGCCCTCTGCATTGTTCTGAGAGCTCACCATTAAAAGAATAACTATGAGCAATAAAAAGTCCAAGAGGATGAACAACTGAGAGCCTTGTCAGAAAATCTGCAAGGGGTCTCAAATATATAGTAAAGATCCTCGCCGATGGATTCCCCAGAGTAGAAAAATTCTACATTACCCACAAACCACATTTTTTATAAACTGTTTCTGTCTGGATACAAAGCAGCAAAGTAGAGCATTTAACATACAACTTGTAAAATTTAACAGTTCAAACAAAGGAAAACAACCAAGACTAGGGCTTATCAGAAAATTCATATCCCACTTCACATAGTTACTTTTTATTCTTATGATTCACCAATGAACCAGCAAATTGGACTCTAAAAGTGAGTACTGTGGATTTGGATGCACAAAGAGAAATGAAGCAGCGTGAGCTTGAAGCATGTCACCACTACAGGCAACTGCTGTGGGTTTTGCCACCCGATGTGTTGATAAGGGATTAAGGTGTTTGCTGTTGATGGGTACCCTGCTGCCCTAAGCTTTGAAGAATGCAGTAGGTCCTAGCAATTTTGCTTGGCTCAGGTCCCTCCTACATGGGCCACGTGTGACCAAGAGTAGCTTCTCATGAAGAACACAGCAGAAAAATCAAGCACGCTCTGCCAAAAAGCCCCTGGGAAGCAGGCTTTGTTGGCACATCCCTACCTTCAAGCAAGTGGCCAGTGGGAATGCATCTTGGAGTTATTCAGCTGCAGGCAAAAGTGGCATAAGGTCTCTTCTAAGGTAGAGTCTGAAAATAAAATTACAGAGGATATGACTGGTAAATACAAAAAGGGAAAACAGAAGAAACACATACCAAAGAATATGCACAGACAGAATAGGAATTTCATTCTGTTACAAACTGCATTCACACAGAGGACACATACATAAAGGATTCTGTTCCTCCTACTGGCATTCAGCCCTGGGAGGGCTGATGTTCTAGGCTACAGGGGTCCATCCTTTCTCTAGCTGGTCAGATACCTGTGCAGGGACCCCATAATCACCACATCACTTTGTCAACAGGGACCAGCAAGTTGAGATGCCTGCGTGCACAGAGGTGCTCAAGGAGGCCTTTATCTGCTGAAATTCCTAGTGCTCTCACATCTACTCCTTGTTCTCTCCTAGGCCACTCCAGGAAAGGATGTGGGTGAAACAGCTAGCCTGGTCATCGATTACCTGTTAGGGTTCATCATGTTAAAACACTATATTCTAGAGATAAAGTGAGATAATATCTGAGAAAATGGAAATAAAAGGTTCAGCTAAGAAAAAAAATTGCATAAAATACAAAGAACACTAAAGAAAGAGAGGTGACAACATACAAGCTCTTCAGTCAAAGAAAGGGTAAAAACTTGGCCCTACTAAAGTCAGTGGGATGTGTACCAGAAAGCTGTAGACAGCTTGTTTTATCCAGGATTTTTAATTAGTGATTAAATGATTCAATGGCAAGTTGGCTGTCTTAAGAAGGAAAGAAAATCATAGAATAGCTCCAGCATGCCTCTCCCTGCCCCACCTACCCCTTGGGAGGTACAGATCATACACAGCTTTTTTATGGGAGACTTGACAGGTATTTCATTGAACCTGAGCTGAAATCTGTAGTTTCCCAGGCCTTGCCTCCTTCCCCAGTTTGGGGATGAAGATAGGAAACACCTGCCAATGACACCAGAGACACAGAAAAGAGCAAAAGTCCTGTGCCAGTAGAAAGCACACTGGAAACTTGGCCTCTCCAGTACAGACATGGTCTAACTGATGGTGGATAGTATATATGAAGAAATGAGATGCTGCATTCTTTTAATTGACATACATTTGAATTATTCTGGAGTGACATACCCACAAATAAATAAGGGACCTCACCGCCTTAAGGCATAAGTCACATTGTTAAAAGCCCCACAACCCAAATGATCTAGTCACACCACACACTCCTCTTATTCTGCTTTTCTCAGTCTCCTTCTGCTTTTCCCTTTCCAAAGTACATTTGTTTCTATGGAAACGAAGCACGTCATTGGAATGGACAGGACTTGGTGACATCGCCAAGTGCAGATAGAAAATGCAATTTAAATAAGCATTTTGCAGTTTCTAACAGGAGCTGAGGAAGGCGACGGGTGATTATCCTGCACACGTGTGTGCACACGTGTGTGTGTGTGTGTGTGTGTGTGGGTGCCCACCCACCCACCCTCCCCCCGTGCAACCTACACACATGCAGGGCCACCAGCTTCCCGGGACAGCACGCAGCAGAAGGCTCAGCAGAATCCCTCCCATCCTATTCTGCTTTAATATAGCTGAAAATTGCTTTGATGGCTGAATAGCTTCTTTGTTTATAACTTGTTCTTAGCTGACTCTGCTGCATTATGTGTCTTTGTAAAGAGATTACTTTGTCAAGAACTGAACATATATGGTCTGAGCATGAACAATTCAGCATGATGAACTGCATTCATTTTACATGACATACGAGGCTGCAGTCCTGCTGTCTTTAATGTGTCTGCTTTTCTCTGTGGGTTTCGTTTTACTGATCTTAAGTGTTTTTTAAATTTTCTTGCAGTCTTTGGGGTTATCTTTATGCTTTCCTAAACAGACACAGAGACTTTTCAGTACATCGAATCTCAATATGTTGTATCTTACCCTAGATGTTTTACAGAACCAAGTTTTTTGGCTGCTATAACAGAAGATCATCATTCTCCGGTTAATTATCCACTCACAAACATCCTATTCTTGCTCTGAATTGCTGCAGTTTTGTTAGTATTTGAATTAGCAGGGCCTCAGCAAAGGCTTCAAAAATGGATTCCACTATAGGGAACACCATACGGAACAGTGTACAGCTTCTTGTCCTGTCCCTTCATCCCCCACCCTAAAACAATCAAATCTCTGTCTACATGACTTCAGCACAGCTGCACGTGAGCCAGTCTCTTCTCTTTACAAAGCCTTACCAAAAATATGAGAGCAAAATGAGCTTGCACAGCATTACTGGCACCTCCAGAGTTCACTGACCAAGCTTTGCAGGCTCTGCTGACTACCACCTTTAATGGCAACTCTAGGCATCTTTCTCTGGTTTCTCCCAGCTTTTTCCTCTCTCCCTCTCTCAATTTTTAAAATAAACACTGCTAATTCTGATGGTTAGATTATATGCTTCAGTATGAAGATGACTAAGAACATTAATTATCCTGACAGCAAAATTCCTATTGACTTTGTAGTAGGCATTACATTGATCTTTTGTGAGTTGGAGACTGAGAGCTTTAGAGACATCACTGGAAGCTTTTCTTGTGTGGGGGACAGTGCTGGGCCTTGAAGCATCTCACAGTTCAACAGGTTTTGCTTAGTCCATAAACTGGCAGAACTCCAACTTACACTGCACCCTGCTTTTTGCACTCTGGTATTTTACCACTTCTGAAAATACCAACCTTCTCTAAGAACTGAGGGGAAGTTTGTCAGACAGACAAATCCCTTCTTATCTCTTAGTCATAACCATGATCCACTTTAGATGATTTAAAGAGCTTCATACATATTTACCTTTAAAAAAAAGATACAAGAAAAAGACTATTTTGCAAATCACTGTTTGAAAACAGAAGCTGCAGAGAGATTCCTCACAACCTTATTTGCTCCCACTCATACTTCTAATGTGCACATATTTCACAACAGTTGGCACACTGTGCTGATTTGTTGAATATATGTTTTTAAATTCACCGTCCCCATAGAAGTTCTTTGTACCAGAAACTAGTGCCTTGACTAATTAATTCCTTATCTTTCACCTCTTCAGCAAATGATGGACTGTTGTCTATCCCTGACAGAGAAAATGCTACTGACCATGCAATATTCAGGTAGATGATGAAAGGCCGCACAGGCAGTTCAGAAACAATTATTCTCGTTGTACTGGGAATTTTCAGATTTAGCAAGAAGTCATGAGATCTTCAGAGTCAGTAAATTTCCACAGACTGTTTCCTGTTCTTCACCCCCCCTTGTGGCAAACCTGGCTGAACCACCAAACATGTCTCAATCGGTCTGCAACCTGCTCTGCTGCAGGAGACCTCAGAAAAACCCCAGGCCAGCAAACACGAGACATACCAGGTTATGGTTGGTCCCATCGTGGGCGTTGGTGGGAGAGGGTTGAAGTCAATTAGACAAAAGGCACTAAAAGCATTGTGCAAAAAAAGAGCATGACAGAGGAAAAAGGATAGTTTCAGTTTGGAGAGATGTAAATAATGTCCAAGATCACAGGGCCTTGATAAAGGGGAAAAATGAGAAGTAGAGAAGGGGAAGGAAGGTGCACCATCAACATGCAGCATGATCATTGTGGAGTAATTAATACAAATTTACATATACCTTGTATTTTCCTTCAAGGAGAGCTCCATATTGTGAATATCTTGGATTGTGGACTTCCATATTAATATATCCTGATTGTAGGGCTGCTGACACCTAGAAATTTGAATTTGTTTCCAAAAACATCTAGAATCCCTGCCTTTGGCTCTAGTCTTAGTTGTTTCCTACCAGTGTATGAACATGAATATTCTTTTGTACTGTAATAGTTAATAACAAGCTAAACATGTCCTACCTAGAGAAGCATCCATGGGTCATTGAGTGCCAGTCTGCAACCATATAAGAAAGCATAAGACCTTATTAAAGGCCACTTTTCAAAAAAGCACCTTAAATTTTGGGTGCTGACAATAGGTCAGTGCATAACTCCTTTTTGACTAAAGGCATGTAACTCAGATTTGGTACCAAAATTGGAGAAAAACAAACATTTTGAGCATGATATCAGCCAACAAATGGCAAATGAAATTGAGAGGAATGTTTTGCAATTTAAGGAGGCAAATAACACAGCAGAATCAGGCAGATGCAACTGTCAGTGAAAGGATGAATTTACTCCATTGGGTGTAGGGCCTTTTTGTGTTTTTCTTTGGGACTATACAGGTGTGCAAGACAGTGGATTCCAGGCTCATGTCTGTTCTGGCTCCCCATGGGCTCAAATGGTTGATCTGCATCAAGCTCCTCATGGACAGGAGAATACATTTACCCAGAAAGGAGATCTTGTATGTTCTGGTTTCTAGAAAGATAACTAAAAACAGAATGGCTGATACTATTAGCAGATGGATTCTTTCCTTGTTCAGAGTACTTTAAGCCTTTAATACTTAGTTGAAAAGTGGGCATGGTGGGGGCAGAACCACAGGCCCAGCTCTCAGTGCTTGTACATTGACAGATATAAAGGTGATGGGCATGAGCATGTCGGACCACTATGGATCAAAGCATTTAAAATTGCATCTGCAGAGTGGAATAACTTAAGGAAGCCTATTGCAAATGGATCTGAGTTATCAGTGGCTTTTTTCACAAGGGTTGGCAAGCTTTCTGTGGATCTCAGCCAAGTAGTTCCTAAAAGAAACTTTGGAAATCCTAAACCAGGATCACCTCAAAGAAACTCCAATGAGGCTTCCTTTGATTAAAAGTGATAGGGGTAGGTGCAAGAATTTCCTCCTTCTCTTGTCTCAAAGACAGGCAGTGTGATTTTGCACAACTGCAACAGCCTGGCCCAGCCATCCAGAGGGAGTTTCAAGTTCTTCCTCAGCAGGGCCAAAATCCACCTGAAAAAGCAGCAATGGGAAAGGAATCCCTGACAGACGCTGCCCTGGCCTGAAAGCTATGAGGCTGCTCCAGTCCTGCTCTGTAAACAGGAATTGCCTTTGGACCCTTAAAAGACAGGCACTATACCCTTCTGGAATGGCATTAATCTCTCTGTCACAGAGGTCAAAACAAGCTTTCTATTATAAGCTCTGTGAAACACACCTCCTTCCCAGCCACTCACTTGCAGGGAACAAAATCCAGTCGGCCAAAATGGTCTGTGTGTAACAGGACACCAGAGCAGCCACTTGAGGCAACATGAGTGAGGCATTTTGGAGCTGAGAGACCTCTGAGCTGGAGGCTGAGCCCTCAGTGAGGTAATAGCGGCTCAGTGCCACAGTCAGGGAAGCAGAAGACAGTTTTTGCTTTGCTTCCTTGCAGAGGACAATGGTCTACTCAGACAGTACCAGCTAGAGAGGCTGCTGCCTCACCTCCTACCCAAGGTCCAGCAGGGCCTTTCCATGCTGCTGCTCCCCAGCAGCAACGGCACTCCTTACCTGCCCCTGCCATGATTTCATCTTCCCTAGCACTTTCACAACAGTCCTTTTTCATCCACCTTGATAGCCCTTGTGACAGCTAGAGCACAGGTGAGATTGGGCCTTGTGGTTTTACAAATGACAGCTTCCCAGTCTCAGAGTCACGTTGGCTGGAGCAATAATTGACATGTCCCAAGGCACAAACACTGATACCTTGGGTGTGGTAAGCTGGGGGTTAGCTGAGGACCCTTTAACACATTATCTGTGTATTTTCCTAGGGGTCCAGGCTGTGCACTGGCTTTCCTGATAAACTTATCAGTACCAGAGTGAAACATCCGTTTCATTTGTACTGTTTATGCAGAGTCTGTTTCTCCAGTTGGTAAGATAGGATTGAGTGAACAGGGTGACCCCGTGTTTTCTTCCATCCCCCATGAACATTGACTCCAAGCAGTGTGTGCTACATGGCAGAAGATGAGGGAGAGATGCTGTGTCAGGGGCCAATCCTCCCCCTTCCCTATGCTAGATGTCTTCACCTCCACACTGGAGGTCTTCTACCCCCAAACATCATTCCCAGCCCCAACCCAACCCCTAGAGATGAGGAAAGGCTGTGGCACAGTATGTGGATGCCGATTACATCTCCAAACAGGAGGAACACACAATTGGTGGGATCCGCCTGCTTTCTAGCCCCTTTGTGCTCAGGGGCAGAAATACAAATAAGCCTCAATGTCTTTTTCCTGCTTATATGAACCAAGATCCGTTTTTCAATAGCAGGCCCTGGCAGATAAGTATTCTCTTTTCTTGGTATTTATTTTTTGTGAGGGAAAGCCTTTCACTGGCTCCCATGACACTCCCCTCCAGCACTCAGGAGATGCAATGGGGCAATGGGTAGAGCTGTGATTCAGGGATACTCCTACACGTGCTGGAAGCTGCTGTTGCCATGCCCTCCCCACATAGCCTGTGTACAGGCAGCCCAGGGCACAGCAGTCTGCTACACAGTTGGAACTTTTGCAGATAGATTAGTCCCAGAATGCCCTAAAGAAGGATTTGGTTGAAACTTTGTGCCATGACCACAGAACAGGTGATGATGTCCCTGTGCATTCTCAGCTCAGCTACTCATCTGCCCTCATCCAGTCCATTTGCTTGAGTTGCCTCAGAGAAAATAGGACTGTAAACTTTGAGTGAGTTTTCCTCCTAAATTAATTACATCACACAACCATTGCTAATAGCTCATGTTGTTTCAGAAGGACCACAGAGACAGAAGCAGGTAGGAATGGCAACAATCCTCCCAACAAGCCCAGGCACCCACTGGCAGCAGCCGCACCCACCCTTCGCCCACTCAGCATGTAACATCATGCACTATGTGAGACAGCAACCCAGAGCCCATCTAAAGCAACACACACAGGACATGAACAATTACCTTTCCTCTGCTTAGCCTCACCAAAATGGATATTTTAAAAACTGTTCTTTAAAAAAAAACAACACTAAGTGACAAATCCAGCCCTGTGCAAACCAGCAGAGGTGGAGGGCCCTGCAGACAGCTCATAGGGTGAAGACTCAGGTTTGAACTTTATCATCTTATTGCACTTGGAGAAGTCCCTGGGTAATTTCCTGGTTATTTTCTAGGTTATTTCCTTATTGCTCTCTGGGTAAACTAGGTCAAAATGCCTCTCTTATCTAAGCCTCAGATTGTCAGTATAGAAAATTAAGTGATGGGACAAGTTGTCCTCTGCTTTTTCTGCATGGAGTTCAACCTTACAGAAAGGTCTTACAACATCTCTCTCCTTCAGTAGAACTAGGAAGGTCTTTGAAATCCTGAAATTTACAACAGCTGAGAAGTGCTACATGTCACTGTAGAAATCTCAAAAGGAGCATGTCTGAAATGTAGACAACTAGACTGATTTGAAAAGATGTGCTTGTGTTGGGTAGCTTTTTGTCCCTAAGAGTGTGTGGGGAAAGGTGCACTATCTATAATTGCTTTTTCTTGACCAGCCTGCCAGCTAAAGTAGGAATACTTTTATGAATCACAGTATCTAAAATCTCAAGAAGCAGTATAGGAACAAAGATTTCCCCACCCACTGTGGTACATCCCCAATTTGGCTGTTCCTCCCAAGACACTGCAGTACATTCCAGCCTGGTTGGCTGCTGCTCTACACACACTGTTCATTCCCCTGTGCTGACCTTCTCAATTAAAAGCTGAGCATTTAAAGCCACTAACTTTTGGGGGTCCTGCAGCATGTATAGTGGGATCTGATAAAGGGAAAGCCATGGTGAGCAGACATAGCAGAAAGATGTAGAGGTTGTCAAGGGTCTAACTCTCAATCAGTACATGTGGCCATCAGGTTACCCTTAGCAAAAAAGGGTAGTCTGCAGCTCCATTAATAGGAGCTATGAAGTTTTTTTGAAGGAGGTAGGCTTTTTTTAATAAGATGCCTGCCAGCAACAATGTTTTACTGCACTGTTAACATGTAAGGTAAAATATACCGACTAACAGCATTTCAAGAGGTGAAGCTGTTCTTCAGGGTCTCTGTATTTCAGTCTCTGCATCAAATACGACAAAAACCTGAATGAATTTCTGTGTATGTTCCACTGCATCAGCACTCCTGCTATCTGTAGCTTCCCACACTTTCTCATATAATAAGATCCAGCAATATGGACAGATTTTCTTCCTTGAATGACTCCTTACTCCTTTAGTGTTTCAGGATTTGTAGGTAATTTTGATGTCAGGTCTTTAAAAATGTATCCAGTCTTTTCAGGGACAGAGATAACCAAATTAAGAATTGTAACTGAGCTAGACCACTACATGGAGACAGAGGAGGAAAGCTGTTGTCATTGCAGTGACCGTTGTTTCCTACAGTATCCTTTGGCTACCTTCCACTCTAACTGCCCCCTTGCCGGGCTCCTCCTTCTCAGCTGTCCCACTTTGAACTATTTATCTTCTGTTTCATGGTCCTGCATGGGCTATCACCATTTTATATCTTCACAAGTCACAGTAATGACTTACACAGCCAGGCTTGCTACACAGGCTCAACAGCGCAAGCCCTTCGAAACACATTCCTCAAGTCCACTTTTCATCCCATTATCAGATTGGTACTGAATGAAGGCCAAGTGGAAAATCCCAGTTTGAAATGCACTCCTGAGGCTGACACATAATGGCTGTGTTCAGAAAAGGTTTGGTAAGAGACCTCTCCATATTCTGGACTATGTGAATTGTTTGTGTCTAGTCTAGTTTGAATCATTTCTGGGATCTCAGGTTAAAGTCTCACTTTTCATATGTAAATATTCTAAAGGACCTATATATTAACAAGGTACCACTAGCCAGAATCAGAACTAGCTCTGCTTAGGCTGTTACCTTGGACGGAAAAAAAACATTTAGCTATCAACTGCAAGACACAATTGGTTCCAGGCCTTAAAATGATGATCATTTGCTGCACTAACTATAACTATTATAAAGCTAAGGCTGGGGATTCAGGACAACAAAACTACTTGAAGACTTTAGGCAGGTCCCTCACTGCCTGTTGAGAAAAAAAACACAGCTAATTTTTGACAGTTTTAAAGCTTCTTTGCTTGCTATAGTAGAATAAAAGAAGGTGTCACAGTGATAGCTGTAGTCATATGATTATAGTGACCTTCAGCCACACCAGGTCCTTTAGCACACGTATGTGCCTCGTGCTGCACAGAACAGGGCCTAGAGATGCCCGTGTCCAGGAGCACCCCTGCACATAAGATCCCTGGAGGGGTTTTGCAAACTGCTCATATGAACCATTGCATTAAATTACATTTAGCTTGGGTGATCAGCAGCTCATCAGTTGACCTCTGGCTCTGCTTCTCAACAACTAGGAGCATCTGACATAAAGAAAGCCCTTTAGAGAAGGCACAGGAAAAGAAATAACCATGATAATTAAGCTAGATAAAGTGCCTTGCAGAAGAGTGCTCCACTCCAAGCATACCCTGACATTTCTGACCCGTTACAAGCGATGACAGAAACATTTCAGGAATTTAATGTGAAGTGTTTAACTGAGACACAGAGGAAAAGAAATCAGTAGAATTTACAATTGATTTCTCCCTTACAGCTAAAACATGTTAGCTTGGAAGACTTCATAAATATTCTTAGCCACTAACGTGTCTTTATTTTAATTATACAGGAGGTAAATAATCTTCATAAACATGGTACAAAACCACAGTAGCCCAGCGTGTTTATGATGAATTATTTACTTGTAGTGCAAATGTAAATGCAATAGTCCTATCACCATACCCTGCTTAGCACTTAAATACCATTTTTTCTAACTTATCTCCATCATTTGAACTTAAGGGCATGGAGGAATGCTTTGAATTTTACATATGATAAGTATTTCTTTGAGAGTGGATCTGTAAAACCGCAGCCCATTTCATAATACTAAGCACCTTTCACATCCAAAACACCTAACTTCTACAACATCCTCATAGGAAACATGTTGGTTTATCCATTTTAAAAACATGGTTAAACTGAGGCCTGAAAAAACCAAATTAATTACCAGGGTCAAAATGCATGTTAGGTACAGAGCTGGGGAGAGAAATAGGGAAATCCTGACTCAGATCCCTAGTTGTCTGCTCTACCAGTTTGATGGTATTCCTTTCCTTGCCTACATTTAAGAATAGATTATCTGGATGTCCCATTCAAATAAAAGGAGTTGAATGGAAGATAACTCTGCTTCCTAGGATGGTTTGGAGCCCCCCCAGAAGAATTTCAGATTTCACAGAATTTCACAGATGAAAATGTGTGAATTATTACTTAATTTGGGCAATAATTTCACAAGCAGACAAAATTCAAGTCTCCTGTGTTGTAAAAGTAGCTCTCCTTCTTAATTTACTTTATAATCTGTTACCTGGCATCTGTGGCTTCATCCAGATTCACATCACATCACTGGAAAGAACCTGCCAGAGTGCTTCTTTTTATAGCTATAAAGATGAGCTCAAAGCACAGCCCAGGCTCTGAATATTTAGGAATTTTGAATTTAGTTCATACTTATCACAGATGTCAAACTAGGATAGCCTTTTAATGATACTGAATATTAAATTAATTGCTTGTGATTAATACAGGAAGGTCACAACTAATAAAAGTTCTTTCCATCCAGGTGGTTTTATTCAGTGTCTGGAATAAGACATGACTACTTGGATTGAGTATCTCTAGACACATTTCTCAGTTTTTCCTGTTAGTGGAAGCACAGAGAACTGGATGTGCTGTCTCCTAACACTCTGGTTTGTGCCTCCAGCTATGTTTAATCCATGTATCAGGGCTGCAACTTGCTACTACTACTAGCTGAAAGTGTGATGAACCTGAGAAGAATCGGAATAAAGACAGCCTACAGTTATAACATTTTCTGCCTCTGATCTCCTAACCAGAGCAATATCTTGCAGAGATAGAAATATAGATCCCATTGAATGGGAGAAAGTTGGCTGGAAAAGGCAGCAGCATCCCTTTGATGGCAGAGCCAAGGAAGAAAACCATCTAACTCTTCCTTTGCAAAGTTTCCACTGGACCAAAAACAAAAGTAGCATTCAGTTTGGTTATACTTGAGACTGGCTTTTCAAATACTTATCAGGGACTCCTTTTTTTCTTTCTCCAATTCTGGACACTGCATGCTGTGCCCTCGTGCCTTCCCTCCTCTCCTGTGGCTATGCAGCCTGGCTTAGGGAAATCTGCACTCTGACTCGTGCTGCTCTGCATTTCCTGATGGCCTCATGTGCTGGTTTAAGCTGCCTTACAGGGCAAAAAGCTATTTGCAGGTTTAATATTACAACAAACAGGAAATATAGTTCTGTTGTTTTATTTACATAAAGAGCAATGTCTCTCCATGTCTTAGTCTTGTGCTATTAATAAAGTCCATGTGAGGAATACACAAATTTACATCATGTGCAGAACCTGTCAACATAACTAGACTCCAGCTAGAATAGTTTCCATGCTGTCTATCTCCATATAGCCCATCTTTCTGGGACATGTGACCCAGAAATGTGTCATCAGGACACATGTAGTCACTGGACTGATGAATGGAATTCAAGGGAAATAGAATCAACAATGCTGCTTCTTCCAACCTCTGCCCAGCTTGTTGCCACTGCTCTCTGAAAAAGTTAGAGACATGAAGATGATGATGTGGTCCCAAACTTGGCCCTGGTTTTACCTTTCATACAACAGGCTTCTTTGTAATGCCATATTTTTCCAGAGATTATTAAGAAAAAGGAAGTAAAAATCCACAGATGTCAGTTTTTAAATGCAAATAATCACTCCCACACAATGGCTGAAAGGCAAACTTGTACCTTAAGATTTGCAACTGACATCACTGACATTTTTCATTGTCCAATCAAAATGGTGAAAATAAAAATAAACAGAGAAAAATACACTGGATTTTAGCATTCTTTCACAATTCATAACCAAAGCTGAGGTCAGCAACACAGAGTGAGAAAGATGTTTGGTTGTAAGTCATGAGTTTAAGCAGTCTCACTGGCATCTTGTGGAAACCTAAAAACTAAATGGATGTCCAAATTAGAAACACTCAAAATGAAGCATCACAAATAAGCTCTTTTGTCTAGAATAAATAGAACTAAAACAGTCAAACGCTCAGGAAGATAACTGATACAACATCGTTCCCTTGGGCATCTTCATTAGTGATTAACCCAGGGTGTTTTAAATGCCTAAAACAATGAAACTGGTGGACAAGCTATTCTAGTTCTCCAGGCATGACCTGTCCTCCTAATCTCTGCTCACCAGGTCTCCCCACAGCAATATCCTTCTAACACCTGGCATCTTCCTTCCAGCCTCCAGCTGGTGACTCCCTATTTAATCAGCACAGCCATCAGGATCTTCACCTACCAAATCAGAGCAACCCTTGATCTTGCTACCATGACCTCTGCCATGCCTATTCCCAACTTTATTACTTTCACTCATTGTGCCAAATCTAAACTCAGACTGTCAGCACTTTAGGGCAGAGATCCCATCACATGTGGCATGAAGCACCCCTGTCACAACTTCTGCACACTTTACGTAAGAAACATCTTTACTGCCCAAAGGGATGAAAGAAGGACTGAGCACAGTTCTCAGGCCTGATTAGGTTTGAAATCAAGGGTAGAAATTCCACTGACATCAACAGTGCAGCATCAGACAGAAAGGGACTGATCCTGAAGGTACTCCTAAAAGCTTCTTGAACGGTCTCTATCTTCTGTAGGATGAGGGATTTCACCTGACAAATTGAAGTCCTAAAGCCAACAGACCATTTTAACAAGAACAGTGAAAACTCCTCCAGCAACACTTATTAGAAAGTCACCTGTCATGAAAGACACAGCACTAAGGACTCTTGAGATTCACAAGTCACTAGATGTTATTTTATCATTCTCTCTATTTTCTTCAGAAAAAAAAAAGAGATGGAAGATAAAAGTTGAGATTATGTCACAGCAGACAAATATCTGTTTATAGGAAGATAAGCCTTTTCCACTGAATTCAAGTAATCTTCAAAAGATGACTATGAGCTGCATTGCCATGCACTGTACACTTGTGTAGTCTCTCTACTTCTGTGTCGATATTACCCTTGTAATGTAAGTTTTTAGATAAAATATGTCATATAGCTCAGCACCTCCAAGTCCAGTTACTAGTTAGAATGAGGAAGGACATCAGTGTAAGTGGGAGGCCTTTTGATTATATCAGATTGACACTGGATACTTTAACAAAAAAAAAAACAACAGTAAAATCATGTACTGGACATTGTTTGAGTATCCCCATGTGGATTCTCTGCACCATGGATTGGTCTGCTGCATCTTGCCCCAGCTGCATCACAGCCAGGACAGACTCACACCTGCTGACAGTTTTCTGGTGCCTAAGTTTATCCCTGTGCTCTAAGGAGGTGAACCTACCATATTTTAAAAGATGAACACACTGAATAGTCACTGTCTCACTGGCATATATTTTGTATTAGCTGTGGATAATCTCCCCCCTCCCTCTCCCTGCCCTTCTCATTATCTGGATAACCAGCTGCAAACTTCTGAAGCAGTAGTTTTGGTAGGCATCACAGGGGTGTATCATGAAAGAAAGAGCTCAATCATGCTGATATTTTAATTACAAGAACAGAAAGTTTCTGCCTTTCAAATACCTGTATTTCAGATCTTGTCCAGCATCCAGTAATCAAAGCTGACACTTCTACACAAGTCAGGCTCCCTCCTCCACAGAGTTCATCAGCCTAAGGTCTGCCTGGAGGAAATCCACACTTTAACATGAATTTGGGTGAAGTTTAATGATACAGAAATGTATCAAAGCAGCAGCCTGTAGAAAAGCAGGGTACAGGAAGCAGTGACCTCCAGTTCTCTTCACAAATGTCCTGTTGCAAAGGTGCTCTATTGGTATTTATGTTGAGAAGCAATAGAGGGGCTCCAGGGTGCTAAGGCACTTGTTGGGCTTTACATAAGCAGGAACTCCTTGCTCAGTGGGGTGGAGCTTTGAGCCTCAGGCTAAAAAAACTGGCTGGTCACTATCCAGACTGCAAGGATTTCAAAACATTTGGTACCCATGGGCTGGACCCACCCACCTGCAAAACATTACTTTCTCCCTATGCCATTTACTCCCTTCCGAAAATGCCACAACTGCTTTTACTGAGATGTAGCTCAGCCTCACTCTGAGGGGAAAATATACAGAACTTTTGGACAGTATCTGATATGATTCTGTTCACAGCTTCCAAACTCCCCTTTAACCATAGCCCAGGGAGTCAGTGAATGGATAAATCACACTGAACTGCACAAACACCTTCTTCATGCTGCACCCATAGGTATCTAGAGAAAGAGAGCACACACATCAGGGTGCAGGATCTGACTCAGAGCTACCTAGGAAGAGTCAAATGAGACACCAGGAACATCACATACCTGAGGAATTAACATGTTTCTTTGGACCTGAACAAAGAATCTTGCCTGCATGGGCTAAGGTAACAACAAATGCATATTTTTGCATTATTTATCCAACAATATAAACATATATCACATTATTCCAGGATATCTCTTCTTAGCTATGCTGTCGTCTGTGGGAGATACAAGAAGCAAGGCTTGTAGTCATTTGGGAAAAACAGGAGGTGCAGAGTTTGTAAAAAACACATCCAAGTGTTATTAGCTAACGGTAGACCCTTCCTTTTCTAGAGTCTACTTTTCTGATTCTGATAAAGCTGTTGCCTCTGTTACAATGTTATTTACCCCAAGATTTGCTTATTTACTTAGCTATTAACAACCAGGTACCCAAGGGGCTGTATTTTTCTTTCTACTGGATACAGTCACTGTGACCTGTCAAAGAGTCCCCCCTGTCTCAGCTATCACACATTCAGCTCAGGACTGTGACTTCTCTGAAATATCTAGTGATATAAATTCCTGGAATGAAAAGGGAAGGAGCTTTATGCTGTACATATGGGAGCATGGCTGCACAGAGATAATATGTCAGCTTCAGGAGACTTGTAACAGCAAGGTTTTTTTCATTGCTTTATCGTCTACATGTCTATATATGGGATATTACTGGAAATCATGTGACTTCCCGAAGGTTCAGCTTCCCTTGTTTGTAAACATGTGTAAGAATTTCACTTTCTGATTGCTGGAAAAGTGAGGTAGTTGTCAGTAAACTTTTGCTTTACAAAAAAAATTATGTTCATGAACATAATTTCCTTGACTTATGCTAATCTTATAAAACCAATATTCAGCTGTAACCTTCTTTTCCAAAGCTCGGATGCACTGGCATGAAGGTATGAAATTTCATTCCTCATGATGACATTGTCATCAACAAAAAAATACCTACATGAAATTATAATAATTAACTGTACTTAGCTGCATTTTCTCTGAGAATTTCTGCATGTTCAGAGTGTGGGAGTACTGACTCATTCTTTATGAGAACACAGTATAAATTCTGTTAATTATTTGTGCTGAGTCTGGTATCTACAATTCATTTATTATTTGAGGATTACAGGGCTCTAGTAATTTTTCAGTTAAATGCCATTAATATTACAGCTGGCTATGCTACAGACACCCTGTAAGATCTTGAGAAATCATTTTTCAGATTGGGTGGAAATACATTGAATATACTTTTGTTCAACATATTTGAGTATTTCTTCTTTGAGTGTACTTGCTTGTCAAATGAAATAATCTCAGCAAGTCCAGCAGGACAAAAAAGCCAGCCTCAGCTGCAGCTGGAATTCATAAATAGATATTATGCAGCACCAAAAAATATTGTGCATTGTTAAAGGTTTCTATGAAGAAGTGCAGGACTGGAAGTTACTTCCTTGCCATTTATCAGTCCCCTATTACAAGTAATCTCAGAGCTACCTAACAGTTTGTTAATTAGTGGTCACAATTATATAAAATTAGAAAGAAGGAAATAACGCAAGCAAAGCCATGACACACTTTAGACCCCTCCCAGACAACCTCAGATTGTCTGTTTTGAGAACACTGCCCATGCCTGGATCTGCTCTGGGTCTGCCCAGTTCCACCACTGAATCAGCCACAGCAGAAAAATCTGTATGTAGCAGTATGTGTTTGTATAAACTAAGAAATTATGGCAATATGCAGGGAGGAGGAAAGGAGATGGGAGATGAGGGAACCAGCAAATGAGATGACGCAAATTACATCGAGCTTGAAAGAACTTGTGAAGGTCTTATCTTGCTGTAGATCAGTTGCTGTAGTTAGTTGAGCTACTTCACCTTTCCGATAAACTAAAATGAATCTCCCTTAACTTCAGTGCCATTTGCATCCAGAGTTCTGTGTGTGTCTGGCTGTCTCTAGGATATACACTAGGAAACTAATGGAAAGCACCCAATAGAATCAATTGGGTAAGATGGCTGATGTTCTCCCTACAGCCTTATTACAAAATAATATTTTGGGCTGAGATGACTCAGGAATCAGCATCAACTTGCCAACTTGGAAGGCCCTAGGATGTTTGCTTCAAATAGTATCCTGGTAACAATTTTATATGTCACATTCACATACACAAATCCATACATAATGAGATTAAAGGTCACAGCTCCTTAGGAGAAGCCCTGCTCATACTGAAACACAAAAAAGAGTCTGCTGTCTACAAACAGAAAATTTACAATCCAAAAACACTTAAGGAAGTAAATTGATCTGTTTCTGCAGCTCTTCTCCATAATAGCCTGTAGCAAGAAGAGCCCCATGATAATTTTTTCATGCTATTATCTGACATTTTTATCATGTCTGGCTTTCAACTGGGAGGATTATGTTTTGGGGAAAGGACTTATTCTGAAGACTCACCTCTTTTCAACCTATCAAAAAATCTGTGATATTTTTTGTGTCTAGGAGCTCCATTAGGAGAGGAATAAGCCATTGCACTACGTATCAACAACTGACACGTGAACCTGATAACCTTATTTTAAGAGCACCATCACAGAGATGAGCTCTGTAAACAGCAGTAACAGGTAAAATTAAGAATGGGAATAGTTAGACTGCATGTGAGAATCAAAAATTACCACGAGTCCTCCAGAAAAATTTCCCTGCAAAGACGATGCCATACACCTTGAGATGATCATAGATAGTATCAAGGTAAAGAAACAAACAATTCTACTAACAGAAATATGTTGGAGATGAAGCATAGCTAAAGAGATGGACTGGGTCAGCTGTAGGGCTACATTCATACTTTAGTAAAAGCCAACAATCAGTTGAGTCATGGCACAAGCTGGCCACTAATATCCTGTAACATGCCCCTAGACCCATTCTTTAAATTGCCTGGTCACTTGTTGCATGTTACCACTACAACAATTTCAAGCATAATTATGATATCTGTACTTTTTTCCCATGGGTTATTTTGCAGAATGGAAAAAGGTATTTGGGGGAAAGTTTGGGAAATTGAAGTCATATGATTCAATGTGAAAAACCAGTCTGCCTGAAATTATATATTCAGAAACCCCTTATTTATAGTTCAGCATGTTTCAATGGATTCCAAATAGCCTTAAGGGCAGCTCCAAAAGGTATGAAAGGTTTTATTGTGAAAATAAAACCTCAGATTTCTCAAACAAACCAAAGGCTTGGTTTAAACTCTGAAAAGAAACTTGTGGAGACCGGTCCAGACTGGGTCATCAGAATTAGAGATAAAGGCTGGTTCTACACCAATCTGGTCATATTTGAAGCACACCTGTGAGTTGCAGCATGAATGACTGCTATGGTTTCATTAAAATTATTTCTGCACTTTAGATATGCACATAGAAGCCTCAATTAAGTCTTACCTATAGATTCAGTCTGGAGCAGAGCATCCTGCAAAATCAGGTGCCATCAAGAGCAAAGTTCCCAAGGACCTTGACAGAGAGGACTGAAGATTAAGCATCACCATTAGCTGCTATTTGAAGCTATAAAGGCTTGGCATAAGTTCATTTATTCATAAGGCAGCTCACAAAGTCTTTATCTTGCTGGAAAAAAGCTGCAGTAGAGTTTTCTCTTGTTTAGAAGTCTCTAGATCCACCACCCAGTGGTAGATTTAAGACTCAAGAAACCTGGCCTCTACTTGCTCTGAGGTTCTCACTCACAATAGTCTGCTGGCTTCTACTCTCTCTAGTACCTATGGCTCTAGGTCAATATTTTAGTTCCTATAATAGTAATTGGGATAACCAGGCAACTTGGTTCCACCTTGTGCTGTGGCCTAGTACCTCCAGCACCATCTCAATGCACCTTGCCCAGCACTGGAACAGGACCAGTCTCTCCATTTTTGAGCCTGAAAGACAACACACAGGAAACCTGCTAGCTGCAAAAATCTTTCTGTCCACAAATACCTCTCAACATAACATTTAAATACCACACAATAGTTTTGACTTTACCTCTGCATTGTACCTAGCACATACTCACAGCTGGGTGTTGCACCACACAGACATTGTTGCTTTTTGCAAATGGTCTGTGTTGGCTTATCAACCTCTGGGCCTCATTTCCCACCCCTGACTCAAACTTGTGCTATTGCTGTACTTGCTTCTAATTGCCAAGATGTACTGCTTGCCATCTCTATACCCTGGGATGGCAAACAGGGTGCTATGGACATTGTTCAATATATCCATTTCATGGTGCTGATGGCTCCTCTTGTACTGACATCAGTTTTGTATTATAAAAGCCCACCTGACTTGCCAGTGATGCTTATTTTTTGTGATTTTCCAAGGACAATTCAGAAGGTTTCCATAAACCTTAGAGGCTTGGCTGCCAGGAGACTTGTACTGCAGAGACCCCAGCAGGAGAGTGTGACAGCAATCCAATGTTCATCAGGGGGTTCTGCAGGGCTTTGAGAAATAGGGCTCCCATCAGCAACTGAGGCACTGCAAGTCCCTAGGTTGGGCTGAACACTGACACCACTGACAACTGCTTATTACTGCTGCCTCAAAATATCTCCAATAATCAACTTTTAGATACCTTTACCAATACTCCTAAAACTTACTGGTTTTTTTATTTAAATAATGACAAGGTACAAAATTAGTAGTGTAAGCTACTCTAATTTTCTAGTCAGCTTGTATTTTTCATAGTAGGACTATTATAAAGTAAACCACCAGGATTCCAAATAACAGTGGTTTTCTCTTAAGGCATATATATTCAGGGCCTAGCCTTGGTAGCTTTTGAAAGACGAGGACAGTAAAGGAGGCCATTTGGAGACTCACTCAAAGACAACCCACTTATTTCTGTGTACACATAAGCTGCACAGACCTTACTCTGGCCAGACTAATTCCATTAAAACCTAGGTTAGCTTCCACACTGAGGCATCTGGCTCAGCACCAGGGGCTTTTCACCGAGGAGGAGTGCAAACACATCACTGAAACCTCTTGGGAGAGGGACTTGACTTTGCAAGTTAGACTCAGACTTGACAACAACCTTAAAAAAGCCTCCACCTCTTCCTATCAAGACTGCTGAATCTTATTTTTTGCTTGACAGATCCTGTTTCCCACACACTTGCCTCTCCTCTCCTTCTCCTTGTCCCACATCCTTCCCTCCACAGCTTTCCTTGCTCCCATCTTCCTAATAATCTTGGGCTCGTTTCCAGAGATCTCCTTTTAAAAATACAGCAGCATGCTATAAACAGGCCAGGCTTGTCAGCTTTAAAAATCACTCGAGTTACTGTTTTTCTAAGACAAGAGAGAGGAAAAAGGATATTCCAAGGGGACCCCCTTGACGTGACCACTCATCTATCTGCATCAGCAGTTCCCAAGCTTTTCAGCTCGCAGTCTCATTTCTGAGCTTGTGACCTCTCTTCCATCAGTGCTTCTTGGGGTCACGACCCTAACTTTGGAAACATCTCATCTGGATCAGTCAAAAGTGACACTTCAAGAATAGCGTTCTAGTCGGTGCCATGTTTGTTTATGCTCCTGAGTGGCATGAATACCCTGAAGTTCAGGTTAAAACTTGTCTCTTTGCTTGTTTTTAAGTCTGGAAAGAATTTCTGGGTGTCACTCAGCCAGCAGATAGTGAACTCTAACTTTTGACTGTTCTGGTTAGAGGCAATTATATCCCAACTGACCTGGCATGGCATTGAGCCCTTGGCTGCAAAGTTCAGCTGTGCCTGGATGAAGCAGAAATTTTGCTTTTCTGCAGAATCTGGAAAAGTCATTGTTTTGTTCAGTTGCATGTCATGATCATTCAGATACAATAGTTACTATACCCAAATCACTCCTTATACACCAACATGGTTTCCTCTGCCACACTGTGCATCCTCACTGCCTCACATGCAATTGTACAAACTCTAGTAACCACTTTTCTCCACATCAGTTTGCCTCTTTACAGTCACTGAGAATGTGTGGTTAGTGAAAATTTTAATATTCAGATTTCTAACTCTGCTTTGTCATCTTTGCTCACTGGTAAAAAGAATGAGGGGGAGGAACAGCAAAGTGGTTTGAAGAGGTCTTGAAAACACTGCAAAAAATGCTAAACTTTCAGAACATTTGCAGTTCAGATGTGCTACAGCTAGTCCTGCTCTGGAATTTCCCTGGAATTAAAATAATTGAGAACTTTTCAACTACCTGTTCTTCCTGTTTCTTACATCATATCCCTGCTTAGTCTGCATGTGTCTGTCAAGGTGGTTCCACTACTGCATTAAAGGCCAGTTCCTTTAGCTTTGCTTTCCACAGAATCTCTCTCACCTGGTACACTCTCATTCTAAACTTAAAGCAGTTGTTTGACTTTCTGTTTGACCTCTGTGTATTCCATTGTTACTGTTTTTCAATTTAAACAGCCCAGAGATATCGGCCTGGACACACCAGGCTGGAATTTGGGGAATGTAAAGTGGAAGCGTAGCACCTGGGAGCAGCCAACCCTCATACCTGCCTTTGGAAAACACAGAATATAAAACTTGAGTCCAAGGGGAACCAGTTAATATGAGTATGTTAAAGAATCTACCACCATCCATGCGCTTAAGGGGATCAAGTTACTGAAGACCAGTCAAGGAGACAGAGAGGAGAAAGACATTTGGGGTCTGTGGCTTAGCACCACTCAGGCACATGTGAGCCCATGAGGCAATTGGGTAAAACTCCTTTTTGCAATTATTCAGGCTCCATATGAGGTTTAAGTATCTAACTTTGGTTGCTGCCAATAACAGAGATTAGGCTGGAAAGGTTTCAGTATGAAAGGCAAACAATGAAGCCAACATCAGGGCTTCTCCTTCCCTCAAATACAAGGGCAAAGCCCCACAGCCTGGCAGTGTTGGCCAGCAAAAGAAGAAAACAAAGTTATGCTTTGTTAAAACAAAACTTGGTGAGCACCAGAGCACATCACCAGCAAGGAGAAATTCCTGTTTGAGCCTGTAATGATTTGCATGAGACCATCACTTGTTTGCTACTGTACAGCATTTTCAGAAGGTTTACTGATCCCTACTGAATTGCAAATGGTTTGTTCTTCCTGTCTTTTGTTGACATGTTGTGCCTTTAAAAGTTCACCAAGGTCAGGTTTGTCTTCCACCTCCTCTTGTGCCATTACGAAATGGAAAGCTGGTGGAGATGTCAAAGGAATCAGGCTTGAGAAGCTGGTGTGGTTATTGCTACACAGTTGAGCAAACTCTGAAAAATCTCTGCCCAAGACATCTCTAATTTCAGCCAGAAGGGTTCAGATGGACAGGAGATTTCAGGTTTGTGGGGAGTTGTCTGTTGTTGAATTTTACCTTTAAAATAAAAATATAGCTATTTGGATTTGCTTGAATGCTTTGGATTTGGATGGAATTAAAATTTAGCTGGAGAGGATCTAGCACTGGACAGATCCCAAAATCTGCAATCTCACAGTTTCTAACCTCACAGTTAGAAAACATGTGTCTCCATGAATAATGTTCTACATAAAGGAAAAACTGTACTATTAAATGGAAAACATCAAAATACTATTTTTCACCGTAGTAATGCACATTAAAGAAGAATTGGTAGTCCCCAACTCCATATAGACTAGATGGAATTTAGTTAAAAAATGCAGATGGACAACAAAGCATTTTGACTGATAAGAGGAGATAAAATTTCCTTTTGAATAAAAGGCCCATGATCAAAGGTTTATGGCTGAAAGCCTAATTGCATCATAGCTGTTGTAGCTATGTGGCTTCTGAATAATGAGGTTAGACTCCCATTTGATTTATCAAATGCAGGGGTTCTTGTTTCAGTGGTGTATGGAAGCACACTTTGAAGTGCATATTTAATATCTGGATGAAGTTCTCATACACAGGTGCAATGCTTGTAAAACATCCAAGAAAATACAAAGAGGCATTTAAGGAAAGACTCCTCTGGCTTGGAACAGAAGTTCTTTTCTTAAAGAATATAAAACCATTCAGCTGATATTCAGGGTCTTACCGCCAATCCAAAGAAACCAAACAGTATATGGATGTGTTAGAAGGTGGTAGATTCTAACTCTTCAAAAATACGTTCAGGATTTTTCTAGCAGCAAGGTCATACACTTTGTTAATCCAGTAGAATATGACACTGGCAAATATGTTTCAGAGAAGGTGGATGTCAAAGGATAAGCAAGTGGAGTTCAGCTAGATCCCTGTTGTAGCTTTCAAAGACACATATAATCATAGCGGTTCATGTCATTAAATGGCCACATCTCTCCTACCACTGCCAGCAGACAAGACTGCAGCAGATAGCTTCAATGAATGTAGACTTCAGGGTACCAGACAGCCTACCCTAAATTATAATAATTTTGAGGGAGGGGGAAGTTGGGAACATATGTAAAAGATGAAAATGCTTTTGAGAAAAGAGAAACCTTGCGAGAATTCACATAGACACAAAACAAGGGACAAAGAGAAGTCTAAAACAAACTCTGCTCACCACTCTGACAGGCCTCCCAGAGGACAATTGAGCTGACAAGCCTTGTTAAGGCTCCCACTACTTAAGACTCTACACAAGATGATGCTAAGGGACCCATTCTGCTCAATTTATTACAGGAAAGATAAACATACTTGCTCCTTTTGTTCATATATCGGTTCTGAATTTATGTCCATTAACCACAAACTACATAGAAGGGAAAAAGTAGCTGATGAAAGAATCTTGCAAAGTGGCAAGGGAACTAAAATTCTGTAATTCTGAGTAAGAATGACTATTAGAAAGTTCAGAGCCTCCATGTGCTCCTGTACCTGTCAAAGATCTGGACAAAGTAAGATTTTATTTGTGAAACTGAAAAATACATGTTGTCCTTGAATGAAGGGGATTAACTTCAAAAAAACAAAGATGTAAAAGGAATAATTGACCACAGTTTGTTATTTCTGGCCCTTCATTGGCATTTAATCCCTAAACCAGCTCAGCAAACAGAGACACGTGGAAAATGAGTGCAACTGGGCATCAACATGAGAGCAGTGAGTCTTACTCCACCAATGCTCAAAGTAAGTTAACTGTATTACATGACTGTAAGATTGCATGTGAGACACCAAATCTTCCATCCCAAAGATAGAAACATTTCACCCACATCAGGGAAATGACTATGATCCTACAAATTTGGAGGCTGATGAAATTAAGACAAGTTTCTTTGAAGATGCTGAAAGGCACAAATGACAATGTAAGACCAGGGAATCTGAAACTAGTAGTGCACAAGACTATATGAATCAACAGCCCAGTGTTGCTGGGGTCAAACAGTCAGCAAAAAAAAAGAGCCACAGGGCATGGGTATTTGAACCTGTGTCTGAACACATCTACAATCAGCATAGCATTGTCCATGTGTCATGCACAAAAGCAGACCCTATTTCTGCTCACTACCCTTGAGGAATGCTGCAATGTTGCCTTATGACATGATACTCACAAGATGGGCACTTCTCTAAATTAAGTGCTTTCTCATGCCAGATAGTCTTTCAGACTTGTTTTTTTAGTAGATGCTTTTTTAAATAGCTTGTTGTCCAGTGACTTGGAGTCACATGCTTGTGCCATTGATCATTCAGAGATTATTTCAGAAATTCTTAGGGAAAATCCTCAGACTTGTCTAGCTAAATAACAGAGCTAAGCCAGTCACAGAAACTCCCTTCTCTGCTGGGAACAAATAGAAGACAGGGGGAGATGTTTCCACAGACAGGACCAGAGCTAAGGCTAAGGAGTGAAAGGGGCTCACCTGTAAGTTTGAACTCCAGGGTTATTGCTAACAAGCAGAAGAGCCAGAACAAATGGTCAGTGAATTCCCACAAGTAAAGATAATTACACAATGAGGGTGCTGAACTGGACGGGAGTGCTGGAATTTTATTTGGTCAGCTCCTGTTTTCTCAGAAAGTGCATCTCTGCAAAAGAGGCAGAGACAGGTCAAGGGACACAGACTGACCATGCAGACAGGAACAGATAAAGCCAGAACTAAACCCAAGAGGGTAGCAGAGACTTCAGGGTGGGCTTAGTCACTGTTTGGGAAGAGCAGTGGGGACTCCCCTTGCCCCTGGCTAGTGCCTGGCTGTGCCTGATGGGCATGAACAGAGCTCTCAGCACTGGGGTCCCAGTGGGCTGCACTGACATCACTTCTAGGTCTTATGCTTTACTAATTCCCAGACATGTGTGTCACTGATCTGGGACCATTTGTGTATGTGTGGAATGACAGTTCCTTGTTCTCAGCTATCCTAATTGCATATACATGGCAAGGATAGGAAGGGGGGCACAGCAGCTTTAGAGGGATAAAGCAATTTTTGGATCCTTGCATGGCCCTTCCTTTTCTCTGGCATGAACTAGAGCACCTAGAACTAGATGTGCTGTTTCTCAGGGCCTACGGTGGACTCTACTGTGGTGCATCTCAGCATGGCCCATTTGCAGTGTCCTCCTGCAGTGTTTCATGAGCTGAAAGGAGTATACGAAGTGGGTTGTTCTTGCCTCTCCTGCCCCCTTTCTACAGCCTTTGAGAGCTGTCAGGACAGCACATGAGAGACTAAGTACAAGCAGGAGTCAAGTCCTGCCCCAAGAGTGACTAAGAAATTTGTTAAATAAACTGGCTGGTAAAGGTGACTGGAAAGTCTGATGTGTGTAAGTGCAAATCCTACAGCACAACCTGTCTCCAGAAGGAAAGTACATGCCTTCAGATATATCCAAGAACACCAGAGACCTCAGGAAAATACTCCAAAAGGTATCAGGCATCCATTAGTAGGAATGAAAGCTTTTCCACTGAATCCTGCATGTTGCCACAGAACTAAACTCCAAAAAGTTTCAGCAGGGCTGACCAGGTGGCCATCTGCCCCATTCCACTGAGGCCCAGCAGCCTTCATAACCTCCACCTCAGGCAGCACTGCATGTGGCCTGACTCACTCTCTTCAGTGTACCTGATGGACTTTAGACAATTTAGGTACCCAGAATTTAGGCCTCAAAACTGCACTGAAGTTACAGGGTACAGGGAAGTGGTGCAAACAGCCCTTCTCCTTGCTGTCCAAGCGTGAGGACGCAGAGTGCAGCACCATCCAATGCATAACCAGAAGCTGCTGTAAAACTCCTTGTGGAAATGAGATCTGTTTGATTTATCACAAATTTGCTAAGTAAGGTTAATATCCTGGCATTGACCCCTGCCTTGCATGCCCTTAGTAATACTGCCATGCTTTGTCTCATTAAGATTTTACAGCAGAACAGATAACAAATGGTCAATAACCCCTTATAAACAAGTACTTTTCTTCTTCTTCGCCTCCCCACAGCCCCCACCCCGTTGTTGCAGGGAAGATATTACTCCAGCCAGAGAATTTGTTTCCAATGTCATCCTGTAACCACCTTATGCATGAAGAAAGTAATCTGAAAGTCATTTTACCCTCAAAAGGAGCTGAACAGCAGCTGTTTCTAAATTCTTATGTCCATGCACTTACAGCAGCTCATCTGTAGAGTATTTTTCAGCTACACAATAATTAAGCCATTCCTCATGTAAGAGTGAATTCATTTGCTTTGGTATTAGTCTGAAATAATAGTTCCAGAAATTGATATATAATCTCCAACTAAAACTAAGATTAAGTTGAGGCTGCCAAACTCCATTATTCCTCAAAACAGCTTTAAAGTCCCCAGTCAGATTCTGATCTTTGTGTGAACCTGAACATACCAGATTAAATTTAGAAGCCACCACTTTAAACTGGTATTTCTCAGTAGCCCCAGTGTAGCCATAAAAATCAGAATCTGTCCTCAATATCCCTGCACACTAGTACTGTGCAGAACTAGCTCCAGACTATTTATAGCTCACGCTATATATACACACTGCAGCTTCCAAAAGCATATTTTATCTTTTGGGAGGACAATGCTTTCAGAAATGCAATAAAAGGCAAAGTTTTATTAAAAAAAAAAATCTGCTCAAACCCTTAACCTGGAAGAGTGGCCCCATGCTGCCAATCAGATAATAAGCTTAATTCTTACATCACACTTTATTTGTAGCTCACTGTGTAGTTAATGGTTGCAGCTTATCTAACAGGAGAAATGTGAAACCAGAGTTTTAGAACAATAGAAACAAGGCTGTCACCAGCAGCCTGCCAGTGAATCATGTTCCTGCAGTCAAGTTCTCCCAGAAGGTCATTTGTAACAGAAATACATCTCTGCCTGGAGCTGGCAAAATGCTAAGAAGTATTTCTCAGTTTTACCCTAATAAAATATTCAGCAGATCAATTACCAGAACAACTTCACCTGGTTGTATTTTTAAGTTCAGTTGATTGCAAGTCTTAATAGTAAAGGTTACCAAGTGAGCAAGCCTGCTTGCCTATGTGTCTGGGATTCTAGAGGTGGTTTTACCTTCACCCTAAATTCAAGGTATATGAAACCAAGCTTCTACAAACCTTAAGACAAAAGTTACTTACTGTTCTTTCACATTTTCAAAAAAGAAAAAGAAAACAAATATTTTTAAATACTAAGCAACTTTCTTCCATACCAGTCAGAACAGAAACCCTGAAACCACTGAAAGATAGTGAGCTCTGTAAAAAGGATTTGCCAAGAAACAGAAAGCAGCACTGACACTTTCTCTTTTGTGTTCAGATATGCAGAAAAAAGACAAGTACAAAAAAACCCTCAATAATCAGGTACTACATGTGTCATAAACATGGAATCTGATTTAGCCCATACATAATTATTTTAAAGTGACTGCTCAATCTGCAGCTTAAAGAGAGAAATAATCTTCTGCTGCACTTGCAAAAGAACCTCAGATTTTCTGCAGGAAGGAAACGAACAGATGAGGGGGGAGCTATTATTTTAAGACTAATAACACTGGCACAAACAGCTGGCAGTTGATGGCATATTATTTATATGTGCAGTTGCTCATGTTTTTTAACAGATAAGAAAGCAATATCTCATTTGCAATTCAGGTGAGGAACATGAGTGGCTCTACAGCGCCACTGGCCCCATGGCCACGTTTCTTATCATATCAGAAACATCTGTCACAGTGCAAATGAATTAATTATAGAAGCACATCAAATATGCAGTTTCAGGATGAGACTGCAGTCTGCAAAGGAACCAGAAAACCAGCCTCCCCCAATAAAGCTGGGATGGTCTGTCCCATATTCACCAGTTGGGAGGAGGGCAAGCACTGGGAGGGGTAAGAGACAGAAGAGAGAAACCTTGGAAATGTCATGATCATAAATTAACTCTTCTCCAGGAACCAGCTGTGTCTGAGAAAGGGCTTGCTCATGAGGGTCTGGCAGTTCACACACAGGGCATGCAGACACTGCAAAATTGTTCTCACATCAGTGCAGTGAGTCCTCCACTCCTCTGGGCTGCAGACAGACCTGACTGTAATCCTGGCATTTGTAGTCTAGAGGGCTCGACTTGACAAAATACCAATAGCCTGGGGTAGAAAAGATAGGTGGGGAGGTAGCCTGGGGGGGGGTGTCATCAGAAGTGGGGGCTCCATGCTCAGAGATGGAAATTAATCCACTGTCAAGGCAGCTGACAATGAAATAGGAGCTTCCATTTCCAGGGAAGGCAAGGTGTGTCTTCGATCCATGCTGAGATGAAAAACAGGATGCATTGGAAACTGCTCGTGCACCCATGTTAATCCCTGCTGTAATGCTGCACCTGGCACAAATTTAGAATGCAATTATTTGCAATATGGGCCATATTTGTCTCTGCTGGTGTTCTCCAGGGCTAGGTCTAATACCCCTGTGAGTATGACAACATTTTTGTACTCCTCTTTAGCTGGGATAAAGACAGCTCAAGGTGACTTCAAAATCCCTTATGCTTAGAAATGTCACTATAGCTCTGGAAGCAGGCGGCTGGACTAAGAACACCATCTGTGTCACATTGAGTGACCACTTCCCTGCGGTGCCTTTGGGCTTTTATTAAAAAATAAAAGATAAAAATGACTCTGTCTTTTGCCCTTGAAGAGAAACCCCTCTGAACTTCAGCTGACGCACAGGGAAAAACTACAGACAGGCCCTGGACTGAACAGTTACTTCTGTAGTCTATGCACAGCACTGCCTTTTCTGTCCCACCAAAGACTGCTTTGGGGACCCTCTATGGCTGCTGCTGCAACTGTGTGGATGAAATGTAAAAGATCCTCTTTTTCCCCCCAAGGAGTGTTAAAACCAGGCATGCAGCTTAAGAAAAATGGAGGAAAATACCTATTTTAACTTTGCTTGTAATCATAAAACATTCTTAAATATGCACACATCAGCAGAAATAGAAGGTAAGGGCTCCCATTCTAAAACAAACAGAAACATGCACTTTGAGCCCTCATATGAAATGGCAGTAAAAGCCCAACCCAATAATTATTTTCCTTGATTTTCAGCCAGACGAGGCACAAGACAAATAAGTCATCAAGGACAAATAAAAGGAGGTTCATTCATCGTATTCAGGGCTGGAATCTTTAATGGTCACCAAATGAACTAAGATAACTAAGTAACCATTGTAAATATTAATCTTTAAAGGAAAACAATACTCCCAACAACAGGAAGCCTGATAAGACATGAGATGTTGCCATCAGTGTTATGGAGTCTCTCTAACTTCCTTAGTTTTTTCTTATGCCTGTAGAGGGATCAGGAAGGGGAACATATGGTATCTCTCAAAGGAAGTAAATTAACATTATTAATAGCTAAGTGGGAGAGGTGAAACAGTGATTGTTCGTGGTGGTTGTTATTGTGCTTTTGTTGGGGGGGGGGGAAGCCTGCTGGCTAGTGAGTTTAAGCACTCAAGCCAAATTCAAAGTCTTGTATTTATAAACAGAGATCTGATAACAGTTGCCTAAGCATCCATGATGCTTTGCCAGAGCACGCACATCAAGCTGATAAAAAGGGACTGTGTCCTGGGGTTTGTTCCAGGAGTTAGCTAACACAGATGACAACCTACAGCATAGGTCCCTGTTCCTGAGGAATTCCTTGCATGGACCCTCACATTCATCTTTGCATTAATTTAGTATGAAGCAGAAGTAACAAGGATGGGTCAACCTTCTGAGGAACAAAAGGTGTCCTGTGGCATCCGCTGAGGCAGCTGATCAAGGGGCCATTGAGGAAGTGGGTTCTCACAGGCAGTGGTCCCTGATGTGGGACATCTTATTTTGAAAGCAGTGCAGCAGTGTGGTATGTAAGTGTCAGAAGTATTTTGTAGGGTGTGATGATAAAGTGCTGTAACAGGATGGATTGATTTGGTGACCTGGAAGGGTCCCTCAGAGTACTGGGATCCCTTGCAATTTCCCTGCACTAAGAGAAGGATTTACCTTTCTGAGGTCTCTGCTTTCATCTGTCTTCCAAATACTTACAAGATAGTATTTATTTACTCTAACACTTGCAGAACATATGCTATAAGCCATAGCTACTCAAAAGGATGGGACTCTGATTCAGCCTCAGCTCTGTTTGTCCCAGAGCACCTGAAAGCATAAAATGCATTCCTTGTTTCTTCAAGAGATCCTGTACTTCCTACTTCCTTCCCAATCTTGAAAGCCTGAGGCAATTCCTAACTGGCCTGACAGAAGGTGGACTTCATGACACCTTTCATGCTGAGACAATCTGCAAAAAATGAATTTGGCAGATCTTAATAAAAACGAGAGGACTTGATTAAAATTACCCAGTGAGCTCAATAGATATAAACAACTTCCCTGAAACTTGTTTAATAAACTCTTTAGAAAGAAACCAGTGGATTTTGATACAATTAACTAACTGGATCTTAACAAAAATTAAGCAGCCTAGTAAGAAAACCTCATGCTTCAGGGCACATGGTGATTGCTTTATAGAGACAAAGGAATTTCTTCTGCCCTTGAAAGCTTCTACTTCAACTGCAAGTTGACAGCTGGATTTTGGTTTCTAGAGCTAAACAGGACAGCTTGAATATCTTAAGACAATACAGAGTTTAGTTAAATTTAGACAGGTGCAACTGCTCTGTAAGGAAACCATTGTCCTACCATATAACTCTACTCAGAGATAACTCAGTAAATGCTGGTTGAGTTTGTGTCTTAAAGCTGGTCTAAAATACCTCTTCCTGGGTGATGATGGGATATTTTATTTCTGAAGAAACTCATCACATTGACCAAGAAGTTAATGAAAGGCTGACAGAGCTGTGCATTGTTTGCTGGTGCTGTGAAGTTAAATGACAATGATAAATTGTTCTCTGTGCTGCAGCCCGGGTGGTTTATAATGTTTCCACACTGACAATTTTAGGGCCCTTTAGTATTTCAAGTTATGTAAACTTATAATAAAACTGTTCCTCCTTGGCTCTGAGGAGTGGGACTTTCTGCTCAATCAGGACAGGGCTGAATTCCAGACACGAAAGAGAGGATGCTTTCATGATGGCTTAGGAGAGGATGTTTCCAAAACATCTAAAGCAGTAGGAGACTGATGTTTAGCCAAGACAGTTCTACAATCAGGTGAGACACTACCTAAAAGAAAGTAAACAGGTCAAGCCAGACTCTTCAGTGACTGAAATACGTTCTGAGAAAGGTTAACAAATATGCAGGTCTTCATAATCTTAACTACAACTGACATCACCCTGATGATTACATCTCATTACACTGTGGTCACACATTCACTTCTTGTTGCCCATCCCCACCTTCCATCCATGTCAGGCATCAAGTGTGTTTTTTTGGTGGTGGTAGATGAAAAAGATTATATTCTAAAACCATCACAACCCCAAAAGAAAAGGAAGATACAGTGTGCTTCCAGGCAATCACAATGCCAACTCCAAAGGTTTAGAGATCTCACAACAGGTAAGTCCCTGTGTTACCCCTGTATCAGTGGGGTCTTGGAGAGTGTGAGTCTGTGGCAGCTGGAGAACATGACCAGGATTAAGCCACACAAAAGACAAACACACACAGTTAACCCCTGCACAAAGCTATTGCGACCCATTTTCTATCCTTATCATGTAATTAATCACACTTTGCAAGAGCTTCATGGAAGGAGTGAGTTGTCTGGGGGTGGCTGCGATTACTCAGATGTAACTTGGACTCTCCACCCAGGCAGGGGAGTATGGGGAAATACAGCACATCCTCCCTCTGCACTCACCCCCCTTGGGCCAGGGTGCAAGAGCCATCCCTTTTCCTTTCCCCGTGGCACATGAGAGTGAAGGGCAGACTGGGCTTCTGCCCTGCTCTTGACCTCAGGAGCAGCACCTGGAACAAGACATCAGGTGACAGCAACAGGTTATTTGTGGTAAAGCTCAGCAACTTGATTACTAATCTCTGGAAACAAGGGGGAAGCTGAGGAAGGATTTTGACCCTGTGGTGCATCTCAGCTGGCACAGGCCCACACTGCCTCCCAGGGCCACCCCAGGGAAGCGTGCCTGCAGGGCACTCTGCTCCTCACCCCAAGTCAGGGCATGCCTGTAACTGCCGCAGGACAATTTACAGACGAATATTGAAGATAATTAAGGATAATCTCTGCTTTAGGTGTCTCGCAAAGAAGGTCAGGTACTCTTTCCTTGTCAGATGTGATGAAATTAGGCAGCTACCATTAATAGCAGGTAATTTTTGTTCTGAGAAAACAAGTAACAAACCCCCCTACCTAGAACCTAAAGGTTTCCTAGATTTAATCTTCTCAAAACTGAAACAAGATCATTATAGTGAGTTCTGCCTCTGAAGAGCTGTAACAGTGAATTGTATTACTAGCACCAGTCTCCTGTTGGTATACATATTCTTTATTGTACTCACATTAGCAAGACAGAGGTGCTATAATATTTATGTCCTGAGCACAGACAATAACATCCTTTCAAATAACTTGGCAGGTCAGGTGGATTAGATAGTCACATGGAAGCAAAAGAGGAATCTGCCCCAGCAACTTCTATTTTTTTTTGTGGTCTGCTGATTTCATAATATTTGGTCATAAGATGTTTTCGATATCCACTTATTATCATGAGAAGCTTCTTCCTAAATAGCCTTTGGGTAACAGACATTTGCATCACTGGCAATGTGGAGAAGCTGGGACAAACTGATTCCTGCTCTGGAAAAATCCCACTACTCCACGCCCAAGGCGACTTGAGAGGGCATGTGCTGCCTGTGGATGTGACAGCTGACACAGGAGGAGGTGTGGTAACATGGCATGTTCCAGCCTCTGGTTTCACAATCCTTGTGCTCCTAAAAGCCCAGTTTCCAAGAAAACTGAGTGAAAGCAGGTCCTGTTCTTGTGAAGAGAGCATATTCCTTGGGAACATCTGTATTGTGCCACCAGGGGCAGTATGTTGAAGGTGAAGGACCAGCTAGCCTGTGGTCAAGACAGTGCTCAGACAAGAGGCAAGTTCAATGATTTCCATGTGGAAACATAGATCACTGTTACAATCAAGCCACCTGTAGTGCTCCTGGCCTAGCAATCCCCTTTATCATGCCTTCATGTGTGCCTTTCTTACTACCTCTAGGCATGTTGCTGCAGTACTTCAGCAGCTTCAGCAACATTAACATAGCAGCCTAACTATATTTTAATTAAGCTTATGAGATGGAGAACAGCATTTGATCCTGACAGCTGCACAGAGAAATTGAGCTTCTAGAAATAACCATGCCCACATAATTACAAAAACAGGAACTGAAATAGGCCTTTCCATGCATTCTAAGTAACTCTGCAGCTCTACACACTTCATAATGTTACACAAATCATATTATCTCTGTGCTTTCATAATCCATTGAAACCTCAAAAGATAAACAAGAGTCCCCTGAAATGACCTGTCTACACCAGATCAAAGATAGGCAAGGGAAAAACCCTTGCAGTGTTAGGCCAGTCAAACTGTCCACAGCTACAAGAAGCTTCTCCCTAAAGCAGGTTCACCCCACTTATCCTCTTCCTGTGACAGTTCAGCTCAGACAGACTAGCCCTGGTTCTCTGATCATATGTTTTCATTAAGCCCCAGACAGCTTGATAAATGAGTGTACCAATGCAAGCACCACAGTCTGGCCACTGTTGGGATAACTGATTAAATGGGCTATTGATCCAGCCTGGCACCTGCCACCTTCCCCAGTGACCTTACAGGCTGGTACAGACAGACCCGAGCAGCAATGGCATCCAGCTCCAAACTCCTCTTCACCTGGGGGAAAGGAGGAGGGAAGGAGCCTCAGTCTCTGATTCACTCCCCCAGCAAAGTCCAGCTCGGTGATGGTGTGATTAGCACAAGCCCTGGAGCTTACATAGGCAGAGCAAACCAAGCAGCTCACCATCACACTAGATACAGCAGCAAGGCCATCACAGAATGGTGTCACTGTCACTATCTGTGATAACAAAATCTGTCTCAGCTTTGAGCTGCTTGCTCAGCGGATCTTGTCACCCATGACCGAGTTCACTGGGTGGTGAGTTCACAAGGAGGCTCCTAGCAATGAGCAGCATCTCACAAGTAAAGCCCAAGGAGCAAAGCTGATTTGCTGCATACCAGTCTCCAGGTTTGTTGCCTTTGTTTTAGTGGACGGTGGGGTTCCCTGCAACCAGAGATGATGCAATTACATAATGCTAGCCAAGACCTCCAATCAAAGCCTCCCCGGAATTAAATTAAAAGTCTGTACAATTAATTTCATATTTTGCTGGCTCTCAAAGGAGTGCAATTACAGGGCAGGGGGATGGCACTACTTTTCTACTCTAGGACATGAATCTGAAGCTTGCCAAATCTACAGCCCAGCTTTTTAACTCAACTTGATGAGCACAGAGTCCTTATGCCAGATGTGCCTCATGGAATTGATGCTTGTGTCAACAGGCTGCTGTATCAGACTCACCTCCATTCTGTACCTCACATGTATCACTACATGACTGCAACTTAAATCTGCAAGCAAAAAGGCAGAGAAAGATGTGCTCTGACACCCTGTCCCCCTCTCAGGAGTCCAATTCAGCTTTACAATGAATTCTGTAACAAGACAAGAAAAGGCACTGGAGCTAGGGAGCAAAAGAGTAGGGCTAATTTACTTTTAAACAACAGTACCACTCAAGGGTTTCTGAATTGCAGTTAGCCCTTTTGTTTGGCCAATAGCAGTTATACATTCTCCCAGCACATATGCAGGCCTTTTGACTACTAGACCTTAAAAGAACTACTTATAAAAATATAGATGCCATCATATTACTTTAGACTGAAAAACACAGGCTTGAGAAAAGCATCAGATAACTTGTCCAGAATTCCATAAGAGAAGAGCCCAGAATCACACCTACAGCTCTCCATTCTTTAACTAATGCCCAAATGTCTGCATAGTTTTCAGTCTGGCTCTGCTGAAATCTTTTGTTGTGACAAGAATCTAAATGTTTTATATCACTTTTGACTTCTAAACTATGAGACACATTAGCAGGATGTTCCCAAAGCAGAATGGAAATGTTTTAGTTTGAAACTGTAAAGATGAGGTGGGCTCACATGGTCAGAAAGAAAAAAGCACTTTGTATTCAAGGTAAGAATACACACAGCTTGATAATGGATGTCAAGTCTGACTTTTGCTCCTCACCCCATATCCACAATGAACTAGATTAAATACTTTGTATTGCACCTCTTCCTCACAGGGCACTGGAGATACCTAATAAACCAATGCCAGTGACAAAGTGTGCTCATGTAAGTCAGTCAAGTGGCTAAGCCTGCAGAAACCATGTGTACCTGCTTGGAAGCACTGCTGGAAAATTTGGCTTCTACCACATTTCACAGCTATGATTTTTAAAAAGGGGCAAAGAGCTGAACATCCAGTGAACATCAATGCAGTGAATGATGAATGCTGACTGCATTTCCTCAAGTCCTTAGAAATTAATCTAACACATCAGCCAAGAAGAATGGTTCAATCTGTATTACAATCATGTAGTTAAATTAATGATAACTTCATACCCTTAATCATAGACTGAGAGGGACAGTGCAGCATTTCCAGCAGCCTAGAAATGCATCAGGTGCAACACAGCCCTGTGGCAGGAGCGTGTTCTTTCCACAAGTGCCTTACACACAAAGCTGCATCAGGCTTGGTGCTCCTTGAATAGTCTCTCAGCACCATCATATTTGAAATTTTGGGTTGGAGCCCTGCTTATTCATCCGCAAGGAGAAAGTCAGACTGATCTGTTATTCTATCCTGAGCCCAGCTTAACTTCATTAACTACCAGAACAGAGTCACACTCTGTTAAGTTTGTACTTTCACATCCCATAGTAACTTTGAATCCTAGCTGTCAATGCACTGACATTTATGGTCTTCTACTATCACTCTTTTGTTTAGGTTCAAACTTCATTCATTGCCTTCTTTCACTAGGGCTCTGTAACACATTCTCTGCCCTGGTACCTCCTACCACCTTCTTCTTGTTTAAACCATAAAAAGTTTCTATCGGTCACCAAAGAAGAGGTAGTTTCCATGGAAACTCTGAAGAACAGGCTAAGTTAACGAGGCATGAAACGAAGACAGTGTCCTCAAGCTCACCCATTTTGAAAATCTAGGTCAGCAATGTTTGCTTAAAACATTCCACTCTAAAACCATGTTCACTTGACTGTTACGCATGTAATAAAAAGAGAGGCTCTAGCGTACCGCCAACTTAGCATGTTTAATACAATACCATATGCCCATGTGAATAAACCATTCTTAGAATGTCTCCCAGCCTGTTTCCCCTGTTCAGTTTCCTTGAACCACCAATGGGCATTTCATTTTATCATCCAGTTTCTTATCTTCACCAAACATTTACTCTGGCCATTGTAATCTGTCTTCTCAGGTAGTGTTCAAGTAACCTGCTATGATCTCATCGAGGGCAGGAGGTATTAGCTATGTCACCCGTTATAATCTCATTTAGAGGATCTAGAGAAACAAAAGGACTGTGCACATGGAAGTCAAATTCAATCACAACTTTAGCAATACACAGGCAGAAGCCCAGTAATGAAACTAATGCTGAAATTCCGAAATTGGGTTTAATAACAGCTGATCCTGACTGATGTCAGCCACCCACTACAAGTAGCAAATGTTGATTTGTTAAGGTGTAATGGACCATGCTATAGTAAATTAACCAAATGCATTTAGTGGGTTTCCTTAGTGAGAATCACAGTCCCTCTCAGGAGGAGAATCAGCCATACCAAGTGTTAGTGCTAAAATATGCTGTCAAGTACATATGGTTATAGAAGGCTGCCTCAAATAAACTGCTGTGGAGGGAAATAACACTGATTTACTAGCTATTCTCTCTGCTAATTGAAAGCAGATGTAATCAGTTGCAGTCAAATACCTTTTGAAGTGCAACTATTTCACTACCAAAGATACCCAGGTTTTCAGGTATGTCTCAGTCTATCTTCACTATTTCTCTCTAGAATTTATGCTGCCTGAGGGCCTTTAGTGCTTTGGATGGCTGACTGATGACCTCTTTCCATTAAAAGGTAAGGTCCTGTATAAAGAGGTGGTTTGCTTTGTCTGTCCGCAGCTGATGGTGACAAGCAAGAAGCAAAGGTTAAGAAAATACCTATAACCTTATGACCTCCTCAGAAAGCAAGGTGCACATGATGACAGCTTACAAAAATAATCTGCTGTCCTAGTAAAACCTATTGAAAACCATACTAAGTCCCTTGTGTTATTAAATATCAAATCTGAAATAAATCAAGCATTTTTTCTGGCCAATCCCTTTGTCCCTGCCTAAACCCCTACATAATGTGTTAGTTTAAGAGTGACATGTAGCCAGACAACTTATCTGAAGCAGAACAGCAGTCCCCAGAAACACTTTCGTGTAATCCAATTACACTAATTAAAATAATTATTTCCACTTAGCTTGCTGCTGAACTGCTTGCTTGGCACATCTAGAGTCAGCACACGCAAAGGTCAGGTGCAGCCACTCTAAAAATCTAGGGAGGACAAAACAGGAGTGCTGCAGGATACAAGTCTCTAGATGTTGGTAGTGGTTTGGTTTTGCTCAAGTATGTAAGTTAACAGCGGGCAAGTGAAGAGACTGACTTGTTTTGTCTTGTCTATACACCTCATGCTCCCCCTCAGCTCTTACTCCAATCCTCAGTTGTGCTGCAAACTGAATTCCCAGCCTAGGAAGTTTTCTTCAATGGTAAGTTAGAAACCAAGATGTGCTGAAACCTTACAATTTCTGTTCAAATGGGTACTTTATGATTCTTATTCTAGAATCAGCACAAGGTAGACAGCTCTTTAAACTTGCAATTGAACCTTCTGCTACCCATGCCTATATCTTTTGCAGAAACTCTGAAGGAAAAAGTGATCTATTTTAGAGAAAAACAGAGGCATAACTGTCAAACTTATTTTCTATTTTTCAGTGAGCTGAAAGGAAAGTTGCCTTCAACTCACTCCATGTTGCCACTATAGCTTTATCTCCACCACTTTACAATTTCCTAGCATGCCCATCTGCTGCCAAATTCTTCCCTTAATACAACCACAAAAAAAAAAATCCTTTGCTTCCCTCCCTTGAACCTGCAACAAGCCACAGTGGCTTTCTAGTTAACTACAGCCTTCTTATGAAGTAGCACAGCAAGTTCTCAGTCATTCCTACCAGACAACCATACAAAACAGCCTAATTTAAGATTCCTGTATCAGCACCGTAGACCTCTGATAATATCTTGAATAATGCCTCTAACTGGCTACCTCAGCAAGTTCCTAGGTATTTCAAAGTGCCACCATCACCATTCCTCTTCCCCACAAAAGACAGCAAGCCATTTTTCCCTTTTGCTAATCCAGGACCTGGGGATTGCTGTCTCACCATCTGCATTTGGCCAAAGCAGATGGAAGCAAAATGAGAGCTACGGATTTCCCAGAGCAACAGTAACTTTGGTATAGCAGACACTGCTGTAAAGGAAACTGGTGGCTACAAGAACTGGAACATCAGGGTTTCTCTCACATGACCTCATGCTCTCCCTCCCTGCTCTCATCTATACGCAAAGGACAAGGCCCCAGTGTGCAATAGTTCCCTGTGCCTTGGATTTTTAAATTCAATTGGCATCTGAGTCTTTATGCTGTGCTTATGGGATAACCTCACATGCCTCCCAATGACCACAGTGTTACCTGTCAGAGTGTGTGTCTTCATTCAGAAAATATATGCCCAGACTTTCAGCCAAAAAACAGATGAGCTTGGATTAGTTACTGTTTAAACTCTTGGGTGAAGTTAAAGAAGTTAAGTGTAACACAGCAAAATAAAGTAATACAGTCATCAGCCAGCTCTCTGATTTTTATGATGATGGGGAGAAAAAAAATAGCCTGTTCAGTAAATCAATAAATCTATTGATCTGGGAAGAACATAAATAATGGGATATATGCCAAGCACACTTGGATAGAAGGCACAGAGTAATCCATCTCCAAATGGCACCTGCTGATTTGCTGAACATATTATATATGCCGTTGTCATCTATTGATTGTTGTGGAATTGGATCAAAACACCCATCTCTTAGCACTGGCAGTAGTATGGCCAGGACCCAAAAGATGAAAATATACAACAAATTCCAGTTAAGAATCTTTTAGGTTCCCTCTCCTGTGATTCTCATTCAGAGGATTTCTGGCATATTCATTTATGTTGCTCCAGAACCTCTTAGTTATCTTTAATTGAAGCTGATGGTTTGATGACACACTGCATTCCATCATACAGATGTCCTACTTTCTATCCCAGGAATGCAGCTAGTTTGGATTATTCCAGGGAGATTGTGAGATGCTAATCCATTCTTATGTTACGTGTTGCCTGGGCTCCCTCACACTCTTTGCTGGCAGCTTTAACAGGCAGGGCCATGAATTTTTTTGCAGCTCAATCCAAATTTATCTGCAGAAGATGCCACCTGAGACTAAACATTCTTGTATCATTTTGCCAGGTTTTAGATCCCATCAATGCTTTCCCCAGGAAGGAAGCATATTGATATTAACAATTTCTCTGTTAACACTTTTTGCTGTTCATTTGTCTGATCCTCTGCACAGGCAAACATGGCTCCAGGCTCATCCTTTCCCTTTGCTCCTGGTGGACTGACTTAATGATCTGAATGAGAGTGGAGAGCATACTAATTAAATTCAGACATTGAATCTAAAGCAGGAGGTGCTGCAAACACCAGGGAATGCAGGGGAAAACACAATTTAAAGAGAGTTCATAAACCGAGGGACTAAGTGGAAAACCTGTGAGAGCACAAACAGAAATGCTTGGGAAAAGAGGAATAACAACAGGTAGTTCCATAGCAGATTCACTGCAAAATGCTAATGTTAAATGGACTGTAGAAAGTAAATCAGATTAAAGCTTGGAGTAAAAGACAGCATTAATGAAAACAACACGTGGCTAAAGATACTGGAAGTTTCCTTGATAAGAGCCAAGACACATCTCTATGTTCAGTTCACTCCCAGGATGCTACAGGCCAGAAATACAGCCAAAAAAGCCAAAGGGTGAGAGGAAAACCAAAAGTGATTTATAAGGATAGATATCAAGGACTAAATGTGAGTGGCACAGCCAGATGGAAAGGGGAGGAGTAGAAAGGCTGGCAAGAGCTTGCTAAGAAAACTACCATGGAAGAGAGGAATTTTCAAGAGCTCAGGGGGCTCAGCTGAAGGGAAAAAAAAAGTCAAGCTTTGAAAAAAATGAGGGTCTAGGGTTACTGTCCAGAAATAGTGAAGTATAGAAATCTCTTGGCCTGAAATATATTCCCCAGGGAAGTATAACTGATGGCTAAAGCCCATAAGGAATGGGCTAAAGGGCAATAAGGAAGAATTACTGAGCTTTTTTTTTTGTGCATAAAATTGCTAACTTTTTAAGGCACTAAAGGGCAAATCATCAGCTGAACCAGACCACTGCAGCTTCACCAAAGCCTGTGCCATTTTACACCAGCCAGGGTCTGGCATACCTATCATAACACACGTGCTGAGCTACAAGCTGTTATTTACCCTGCCTCAGTGTACCAGAGTTCCTTTGCCCTTTGTTATTCAATGCATGTTTTAGGAATACAGTGCTGGAAGAGCCTTCTAGATTGTCTGTTCCTGTCTTTTGGTTATTACAGTGAGCAATACCCCACTCCAGCTGACAAACTGTGAAATGACCTTGGTTGCTTGCTCCCACTGCACTTTGTAAAAAAGACCCCTTTATATCTCGTATCAGAGGGTCAGAAAACATAACATTATGCCTAAAATTACTAAGTCCAGTTTAAAAATTCCCCTCTTTCCTTTGCTAAAAAGTTTCTCCTCCTACCTTAGCATATACCTCTCCATAGTGAGACAGGGATAAACATATCCTCCTGTTACAGCTGAAAAATTGGATGGAAGGTGAATTTTGCTAGAGAACTAAAGATGTCACTATCTGGCTTCTTCAATATTTCCATAGGCCATGCTTTGAACTAGACAATACTCATATGGCCCCAAAACGGCCACGATTGCCAGGACCAGTTGTAACCACATTCTTTTCTGTTTTTCAGAAAGTCAACAGTATTGAGTAGCTGGAGATACCAGACTGAAACCCTAATCCAGAAAAAGTCAGCATCAGCTCTGCCACTGGCAATGATTTTGCTATATCTACATGCCCCAAATGATTGCACCATCTGCCATTGCTCCTCTGCATGAAAAATCCCTCCCCCACCTGAAGTTCACACCAGCAAAGAGCTGTTGTCCCTCCCCACATAATTTTTGAAGGCACAAATGAACATCCTTTCACCTCCACATTCAGTGGTGCCTAACTTGCCCTGGGTCATCACCAACAAGATTTTCCACAGGGTTAATGATTCTGGGAAGCTCTGAAAAGCATCAGAAATGCAGAACTAAGGTTCCTGCCAGCAGGAGCCAGAAGCCTCATGAAACTGGACTGATCCCAACTGTCCCAGGAAAAGGGCATTCACCCCACCCCAGAGAAGGAAAGAAAAATCATATCCTGGCTTATGAAAGGTAACAGAACTTTAATTAGAAGCAACATTTTACTTTCTATGCAAAGAATCGCATGGACCAGTAAAGATCTTTATATGGCTGAGCAGAAGGTGACTGGGCTTAGAACTGTGGAGCAAATTCACCCTTTGACATTGCATGTATGAGGCCTTTAAAAGGCCTATTAAAAACCATTTTCCCTGCCAGGTATCTTCAATGATCCAGTTTCAATGAGATTATCAAAACAGGTATTTCACAAGACACTAGAAATCCAACAGATTTATGGGGAATGATACTAACAGATCAATTGATATATCTGAAAGAAGCAAACAAGCTTTCATGTGACTCCTTCAACTCTGAAGGAGAAGCCACCAGCTTCACACAGAGGCTAGAGATACTGCTCCAAGCTGACATTAATGCTCAAAAATTCCACCGTTTTGTAAGGCCTATATTCATTTTCTTTTGTCTGGCAACTTTCTGCTCACTGCAAGGCCTAAGCAGCATCACACACTTTCTTTTGCACAGGCTTCCCCGTTCCCCCCTCTTCTAAAAGGGCAAATCACTGAAGAATAGAGTACAGACTTTGCAGTTCCTGTCCAACAGCTGAAGATAGGAGAAGCCAAACAGGAGAAGGTTGCTGTACTATGGGATGTAGATTAGGGGGGAAAACCAGTATCCTTTATCAGGTCATGCAAGTTGAATAGGAAGGAACTGGCTCATGCTGCATGTCCCTGAATGCCTTGCAAATATTAACTAATCCTCACAACACTCTTGTGAGAGAGGATACTATAAACCATTTAAACGTATGCAAGCAAACAGCGAGAGTGTCCAGAACCTGCCTGTGTGCTTTGTTAGTGATTCAGGAAGTAGTTGTTCAGTCAAATACATCTTCCAACACTCTCCATCCAGTCCATCTGGCTCTAGTGTCAGCAGAAAACATGACCAGAATCATGTTGAAGGTTCAAGCTTGGCCCAACCCTGTCAGACAAGGTGGGACCTAGATTTGAAAGGAAATCTGTCCTGGGATTATGGAAGGAGTAGAGTTTTAAAGGACTGGGATGAGAATTTAAGAAAAAGACTGGCCATTTCAGCTCAGCTTTGGAAATTTTGGGATTGGTCCAGTGTGACTCAGTAAAATTTGGGTGTGTGGCACTCACATTCACACAGACACCAAAGAAATTCTCCACTTAGAGAATTCTCACCACCAAGACTGACAGACTGAAAGCTATTTTCCCATGAAAGACATATCCTCCTTGTGTGTCTAATCCAGGAATTTAATGCAGCACTTCACTAAGTTTACACCCTTATGTTCTGTCTCCTCAGCTTTATTCAATTTCCCTGCTTACTAAGACATGAATTTCCACTCTTTATTTAAGCTGGTTAGTATAGGGAAATGGCTTTTGTCTTCCTTTTTGATAGAAAAGGCTTTCATTGGCAACAAGAACCTGGCCAGATTTATCCTGTTTTCCTGCCCAACCTACAAGACTGAAGGAAAGTGGCAACAGAAGAAGTTTAGCCTCCCAGCCTGTGACATCCAGTCCCTTGTGGCTAGGAGTAAAGTGGGGTAGCTGTGAGAGTGGGGATGGTCCAGTGCAGCAGAACTACTGGAGTCCACATCCAGCTGAGAGAAAATAAAAAAAAATTGATCTATATTTGACTTTTAGCTGACAATTCAAAACCTTTAATAGAAGTCCCCTCTGCAAGGGAGGCACATCTAGCTATTTGATATTAGGATGTGATCCAGGATTCCAGGATCCTTTCCCAGCCTTGCCACCAGCCTCCTGCATAACTGCAGGCTAGCAATCATTCAACATTTTTCCCTCAGTTTATCCTTCTTTATAGGGTGTTAGAGTACTGAAATGCATGACTTCAGAGAATTGTAGGAACACATCCTCTATGTGGGGTGCAATGAACCAGCTTGCTGCTTTGACATCATAGGCTGAATAGTGAGTGAATTGCTCCATGCCTTGGTTCTCCACTGACATGAAAAGAATTTTCACGTGCTTTGAGATCTTGGATGGAAAAAGAGATGCAAACACAAAAGTGCTCCTCTTCAATTAAGAGGAAGAGATAGGTTAAATTCTACCCTTTGGTTCCCCCCCTCCATTGGGACTGGCATGAAAACACAAAGATGACAGGCTGGGCCCCATTCTATTAAGATTTAAATTTAGCAAGAAACTGGAAAATTACTGGGAGCCTCGCGCCTAACGTCTGCCTCAGTTAGAAGCAAATATGCATAATTCTCGTCCCATAGCTAAATTTGAGTGAATGATCAAACAACAGGCCAATAAAAGATCTGTCCAATGCAAACCTTATCTGCCCCTAGATGCACGTATCTGCTTATAATAGCCTTTGTTAGTTAAACAAAACAGAACCTTTGTTGCTAAGAAGTTAATATTGTTTAAGATTCACTGGCTAACACACAGAACAATATCCTGATTTCCCCCAAACACATTCCTTTTCTACTCTTAGTTTCTTCCCTCCCCCCCCTTTTTTTTCTTTCATTTCAACTTGGCTAAGGCTGAATTTTCTTTAGGTGAACTTGCTTGCAAGATGATACGAATTTTGAGGCAGGCAAACATTTCAGTTGATACAGTGAAGGGTAAAAAGCTGTTCAGATAAGAGCAAACAATTAATTTGAAGAGCAGAATATAACTAAAGTAATTCCTCAAGCATTAAACAGGAGCCTATTTGCTCTGTCTCCTACCAGCTCACATTTTTATGAATATTTCCCTAACCTGCTTGTAGCCTTTTAAACTTGTGTTGCCAGTGCCCAAGATTCCTTCATCCAAACAGTGAGTTACTGTGGGATAAAACCAACCATAGTGTTCCAATGCCTCTAAGAATGAACACCCTGCAATGCTTTCTGTGGTGTATTTTTTAATTTGATCATTTCTAGTGCTGGGATAGTTCACGACACAAATATCCACATAGAAATGAAAATAAAAAGAAACACTTCATTACCAGAGCATTATCAGTCAAGATGCCAGACGTAAAACATGTCCTTGGCAGAAGGATATCACTCTGTTGCAGGAGCAGAGTGCTGCTATGTCCATCTCGTGATAGCAAGGCTACATTTCATATCCATCTGCTAAAATCATCCCACCCTCTCCCTACATTTTCATGCCCTGCAGCCTTATAAAGCCTACCATTAAAAACACACTTTTGCCAGGATAATTCCACCTGCCCTGGAGGTTTCTGCCCACAGAACTCTGCCCACTAGAATGGTTACCACTTCATGGCTCTGACTGATGTAGCGTGCACCAGGAGAATTCCAGAAAGTCAACTGGTTTGTAAGCTGTGACAGCCCTCCAGGGTCCCTGGCTGCAGCTGTCCTGCAGAAGCTCTGCAGGGTAAATGAGGCCATGGCAAACTCTGTGCTGCTGTAACTAGACATCCTGAGCATCTCCACACCTGCCTGCAGCCACATTTACAAAACCCAAGAGCATCTTTTTGCTTTCACAAAGACAGCATTGATAAGAGTCACTTTTTACAGCATGTGGATCCCTATCAAAGGTGAACATCAAGCATTCGGTTTCACTGTTTATCAATTATTCTAGCATAAGGATTAATGAACAAATATTTTTGACAGTCTGAAAAATTAAGTCTTTCATTTTACACAGAAAACAGAAGCGGAGGCTGCATGATCTAGGGATCAGTCTGAGAGTCCATGATAGACCTGTTGAAGGGTTTAATTCCAACAGGCTGGCAGTTGGAAATCACTAAAGCCATGAGCAGTCCTTATAACCACACCAACAGCAAACTCCTCTTCAGCAAGTGCAAGAGGATGGAAAGCCAATTGAAACCTGTGTCCCATGCACAAATTCACTCTGAATTTCTGCTGGCACCAAGTAGGGCTCATTATGAGGATAATGTTCAGACTTAAATGTGTAACACAGCCAAGTAGTGACAGGTAGAATGCCTCTCTGCACGGAATGCATTTGACACCATCTGCTAACTCTTCAAGGCAGGAAGGTATGAGATATGCTGCAGCATAGTAGAAGTGACTGTCAAAATTAAAATATGATCATCTGATGTGTTGACTGAGTTTGTCTTGCAAAAGAACTTTAAAGTCTGGCTGTCTGCAGGCTCCTGAAATAACATTTCCCAGAGATTCACAAAAAACTGCAATAAAGTAGCCAGTAGAAATGCATCGTTGCCCCATACTGGGCAGAACTAGAACCTTTCACTACATGTCATCAACCACTACAAGAAAAAAGCTCATGGTGACTCATCCTGGTTGAGGTGGTAAGGATCTGTGGCCTCATCTACTGCAGTTTTGTCCACTGTGAAATCACACATGGCTGTGATACACTGCACAGACCAATTGCAAGGCTTCCACATGACCCTGAATTTTTTAAGTGTACCAACAGTGAGAAAGCCTCAATTCATGTGTGAATTTCAGAGCTAGATGGAAGAACGTGTTCCTTTTCGGACCAAGAACCGTCAACAAAATCAGATTAAACTAAACATTAAGTGGAACAGTCCTAAACCCAAGAAAATTGATGCCATGATCAAACAGATTATCTTATCTCAGAAATACCTCCCTACCCTCTACAGTTAAATACAATCACAGAGCAGAACACAGTGAAAAAGATTCAAAGCATCCATCAAAAAAAACCAAACAAGTGTCCTAGATCTAAATTGTGGAAAGACTATTCCCTCTTGCCTTCAAAACATTTCATAATCTGCATTCCTGATTGATTGGGATATCCTTTTCCAAAGCTGCAGCAGACTCACACTCTCTGGAACCAGAAACCAAGATAAACCTCCCACTTGCTGATCCAGCAGCTTTTACAGGATTACAGAAATACATATCACATGCACACAATTAAAAGCTTACAATGACAGGACTCTCGACGGCACAGAAAACCCATCCCCACAAAGATCAAAAGGGACAGTGGGTGGTCAGCAACAGACAGACATTACTGGTGTCACATCATTGCAAGGCACAGCACTGCATGGGTGCTTGGGGCAGAGGGAATGGCCAAGCAGGACCAGATAGGAGGTTTCCAACTCAGTTATGGATGGTACATGTTGCCATGAACTCACACCCCAAACCCAGGCCAGAAGCCTTCCTTTGCAAATCCCTTCCTGCCTTACCTCACCTGGGGCTGCACTCGCCCACCTCTGCTCTGCATGCAGGTTCCTCTGCCATGGACCCTTCCATGCACATCTAGTCTAGCTCTGCAATAGCCCCTCGAAGTTTCCCCTTTCCTCCACCTCAGCTTATGTAAGCTACTACCTGCCTACTATTTTAGATTATATACAGCAACTTGATTGGAAAAACAGAAAGTTTGGGGATTCTTTCCGTCCCTCCCCTCTTTGGTTTTCTGGAACTACTTCTTCCCAAACATTTGTAAATAGTGCCTGGAGTTACATTCCAAGTTCCAGCAGTAAACATTAAACTAGCTAATATATATAGAAGGATCCTTGTTCTTCCAGTGTATCCAGGCAACCTTGCAATACAAAGTTAAAGCACAGCTATTTGTTCAAAAAAGTGTTTTCACAGATATTTCCTCTTCCCCCACCCCCCCTTGACTTTTTCCACTAGGCACTACTTTTGTATTTATCATCTGGAGATTCAGTTCCCTTTTTCCTTTTTAAAGCCTTTATAAGAACTCTTTTTAAGAGCAGAAAAGAACGGACAGTTAGTTTATAATAAAGTTTGATTTAGTTTATGAAAAATGAAAGAAAAAGAGCAAAAGTTTCACAAGAACACCTGAACAGAACACCTTCGTAACATGCTGTGGTAACTCTGGAAACAAGATCATTTCCAAATGCTAGGGAAAATCAGAATGATGTAGGATGACAAACATTCACACAAACACTAAAGCAAGCTGAAAAGGTGGGCTATTGTATCCTACCCAACACTAGCTGAAGTTCTCAGAATAAAACATGTTCCCTCAGAGAACATAGGTCAGGTTGAAGTAAAATTTATCCAAAGGAAAATATATTTTATTCAATTTTCGAAAGGAGGGAGCTTTGGAATAAAGCAAATATCTCAATAGAAAGTTTTTTTCATTTCAACATGTCAACTCAAAATGATAATGGTCATTGACATATTAAGCACCTTTATTTTGCTAGGCAGTGTTGATGTACTTTGTGTCTTATTTTAAAACCTCTTCAGAATATTTTTTTCTAGTTTACCATTAAAAATTTCAACTTTTGCTATTCTGATTAGAAACAAATTTTCCTTATACTAAAGTTTTCTGCTGGGCTAAACAAGTCCCTTTGCTGATCATGCCCTGCCCTAAATGCCATTCTTTTCTCATGAAGTGCTCTACAGTACATAGCTGACAGTTTTTAATCAGACTAATAGTCAATTAAATTCGGCCAATTTAAAAAAAAATATGGTAACATTGTTTTCACAGCCTTTGGCATGGGGTAGAGGGAGTAATAAGGAAAAAGCTCTGAAGATGCAATGACTGGTGTTGACAGTAGCATTCTCATGCCATTTTTTGCAAAGCAGTCTTAGTATTTTCCAGCTGTCTTCAGGTGTTCACCAAGCTGAACAGTGAGTGACACCAAAGCTCTGAAATCAACTCTTACTTCCTTTACGGAAGCAAAACCTACTTCCTAAACAATAGTTGTCTTTACAGAATCTGCAAATCTGGGGTCATGTAGATGAACTAGGAAAGCCAGCCTGACACGAGGAAGAGCTGGAAGTGAATTTGCCACATTTATTAAGTACAGAGCAGTTAACACATCTCAAGCATCCAGAATGAACTTCCATTGCCTTTTCCAGGCAACTTAGTTTTCAGCAACGTGTCTTTTTCAGAGTGCTTTGTTCCTCAATTTACCAAAGAGGAAGCAATGGGTGCAAGGGCAGATGCTGATTTATTTAGTAAGCACAGACTCTTATTGGGCAAGTTGCTTTTCCTGAAGTTGTTTATGCTGAGAGCTGACTTTGAGAAGCTGAGGTCAGCAAGGGAATATAGTTTATGGTTTGGCCTCAGAGTTGCTGTGTAGTTTGTCTTCCAAGTCATGGTGTTCAGATGAAACTATCTTCACAGTCACAGCATTTTTCCTCACCTCTACTAAATCTTGACTTGTTCTTGAACAGGTGATCATCTTAGATGATTACCTACTGCTTGAGTCCACAGGGTGATACCTAAGCAAAGGCAGCAGGTAAGACCCACTATGAATTTCTTATTTTGAAGAATTCCTTAATTCTAACAGCTTCACTAAAGAATATGGTGGGTTCCACTAAGATCGATGGGAATGGTGAAACATACAGGTGATCATCTTAGATGATTACCTACTGCTTGAGTCCACAGGGTGATACCTAAGCAAAGGCAGCAGGTAAGACCCACTATGAATTTCTTATTTTGAAGAATTCCTTAATTCTAACAGCTTCACTAAAGAATATGGTGGGTTCCACTAAGATCGATGGGAATGGTGAAACATACCTGTTAATCAGTGATTTTCTATTGTCAGTGGTACCTCAGAAAAACTAACCCCTAGGTCTTTGATGCTACATTATAACTATCTCATTCCAATGATAACACAAGAAGAACATCACTGATTTGCTAAGTGGTGCAGCTAACAGCAATACAAGAAAGATGCTGTTACAACCCATCAGTTTTCAGGGCCCTGATGCTTAAAAAAAGTAATAAGAACAATCATAGCCATGCAGAAACTCCATTTTCCCAAAATTTCCCTATTAAAAAATTAATGTAACCCGAATAAAGCAAAACATTTCTAACAAGTTTCCAGAAGTCTCTGAAAAATGTCAATGGCTGTTCAGCCACTGCAACATGTTTTCTATTCCACTGCTTCCATACAACAAGGGAAACAGTGGTTAAAAGGAACAATGTTCTCATGGTTATAAAACACACAAGACTCAGCCAGGAAGTCAACAGCCCTGTTCATGCTTCCGGTGCAAGTTCTACATGGTACTTTCTCTTTGTTCTGATTCTTCTATTATTTTTTTCTTTTAAAAAAAATTTAGTCATACCAAACAAACTAGCCGGAATGGAAGGCAAACAGTTCAAAAGGGGTTTTTAAATTGCTTTTCCATCTCAGCTGTAGAGCACTACAGAAATTACAGAATCACAGAATGTTAGGGGTTGGAAGGGACCTCGAAAGGTCACCTAGTCCAATCCCCCTGCCAGAGCAGGTTACACAGGAACGTGTCCAAGCAGGTTTTGACTGTCTCCAGAGAAGGAGATTCCATGACTTCTCTGGGCAGCCTGTTCCAGTGCTCTGTCACCCTCACAGTGAAAAAGGTTTTCCTCATGTTTACGTGAAACCTCCTATGCTCCAGCTTTTACCCACTGCCCCTTGTCCTATCATTGGACATCACTGAGAAGAGCCTGGCTCTGTCCTCCCAGCACTCACCATTTAAAAAAATGTAAACATTAATGAGGTTGCCCCTCAGTCTCCTCTTCTCCAAGCTAAAGAGACCCAGCTCCCTCAGTCTTTCCTCATAAGGCAGATGTTCCACTCCCTTAATCACCTTTGTGGCTCTGTGCTGGACTCTTTCAAGCAGTTCCCTGTCCTTCCTGAACTGAGGGGTCCAGAACTGGACACAATATTCCAGATGTTGCCTCATCAGGGCAGAGTAGAGGGAGAGAACCTCTCTCGACCTACTAACCACAGCCTTTCCAATACAGCCCAGAATGCCATTGGCCTTCTTGGCCACAAGGGCACATTGCTGATTCATGGTCATCCTTCTGTCTACCAGGATCCCCACATCCCTTTTCCATATACTGTTCTCCAACAGGTCAGTCCCCAACCTATACTGGTACACGGGGTTGTTCTTTCCCAGATGCAAGACTCTACACTAGCCCTAGTTATATTTAATTGTATTTCTCCCTACCCAGGTCTTCAGCCTGTCCAGTTCTCAGCAAATGGCAGCACAGCATTCTGGTCTGTCAGCCACTCCTCCCAGTTTAGTGTCATCAGCAAACTTGCTGACAGTGCACTCTGTTCCCTCAGCCAGGTTGTTGATGAATAGATTGAATAGTACTGGTCCCAGTACTGACACCTGAGGGACTCCACTTGATACAGGCCTCCAGCTAGACCCTGTCCCATTGACCACAACTCTGTCTTCTTTCCTTCAACCAGTTCATGATCCACTTCACTACCCAATCATCCAGACCACACTACTTCAGTGTAGCTGCAAGGCTGCTGTATAGTATTACTTGCAGCAACAAGGCTGGGTGAGTACAGAGTGCCTGGTGTGCTCCCTGGCACATCAGGAGGGTGAGGAATATTGATTTTGCTGGCGATGAGCTCATCTTGATATGATCAGGGCTGAAACATTTGCCACCTTCCTTCTAATGTAAGGTAGGTGCTCAAGTTTTTGACACACACAACATCACCTCCCTTAAGCTTTGTGTAAACAAATGTCTTGGCAGGAACTCACATTTCTGGATTACTTCTGCACATAAATATGACTTCATTTCCTTAAAAGCAAAAAGCAGCTAGGTGGGGGTTGGGGCTTGTTTGGTCATTAACTGTGCCTCCCTCCAACCCCCCCCCCATCACCATCAAGAAGTTGGATATAAACAGAAATATAATTCAGACAGCCAGAATACTAGCTTGGAGGGGCAAACTTTTCCAAAAGGGAATGGACATTCACCCAAGAAAGGTGTGTTTCTGTTGTGATAACTTCCAGTTATCTGAATTCAGCAAGTATTACTGTCCTACACCTCAGGAGTTAAAATGCATCACCCAGATGGGCAAGGGAAGGCAGACCCACCCTACAGGCTCCAGGTATTATTCCTCCATTCCCCACTGGCAACAACTTCAGTACCCAAAAACCTTTCCCAGCAGTGGTGCCAGGTACAACTTTGAAGCCAAGTGTCTCCCCATTCTCCAACACCTTTTTCCACAGACAGCCTGGCCTGGTTTCTGAAAGTAGGGTCTGGTCCTCAAGCAAGCCCTTGTTCCAAAGCTGCATAAAGTAAACCTTATAAAGTTTTGAGCCATACCTACCACACAAGGCCAACTATAAATAAAATCCTAAAGCCATAGAAAAGCCCTGCATCTAACAAGAGTAAAGGATGGGAAAGGTGATCTGAAGTTTTTGGCAGAGGGACTGACTCCTTCTCCACTCTGATTCTTACAGCTGATGCTGTTAAGATGCTCCTAGGAGAGTGTCAATGTGGTAGGTTCACAGAGCAATGAGTTTTCCCAGTCATGGAAAAACAACTGCTGCTATTGAAGGATGGTGCTGAAATCAAAGCCCCCCAACTCCTGAAAGTCAAGAGAAAATGCACAGACAACTTGTAAATCAAGGAGACAAACCCAAGGGGCAACCACTTAAAACAGATGGACCAGATTCACAGTGTGACTTGGATACCACCATGTCAATTTATACCATGTGAGGAATCCATCACGCATATTTTAAAGCAGCAAACTTTGACTAGATTAGGCTGCCCTTAATCACGAAAACGTTCTCTTTAGGGAATGGCTGTCACCCAACAGAGAATTAAGAGAGCACAGCCATTGTTAGCAGGAGAATGGAGGCCAAATGCTTTTCTGGCCAGCCCCTGTAGAAGGGTTGTAAAGTCAGAAGTGAGAAAGAAGCCTCTTTGCTAACTCTACTGGCACTCCAGCAGGACTCCAACAGGTTTCAGACCTACTTTTCCTCTGGACAGAACTCTGTATGTTCCTTCAAAATACATATTTGACAGATGGAAAAAACCTTGGAGAAGAAGCAAGAGAGATTGAGAACTGAAATACAGACTAGGCGCTGCCTTGGCACACTCAACCAGCAATCTGGAACTAACTTATCTGATAGAAAAATGTAATTGCTGTCATCAGCAATCCTCATTATACACTTTAACTGCCCCAGACTACCACATATTGCATATTCCTTCCTTCCTTTCATGTACCCAGTAGCCAGCAGGTGTGCACCAACCCAACTTTATCCATGTGAAATAACAGCATGATTCCCCCAACAGCAATCCCTCCCTTTTCCCCCAATCCTGCCTCCAAGTTTCTCAGGTGTACATTAATATACACCCTCAGAGAGAAGCCTTTTCCACCCTCCTCCATTAAAACTCATGTAGGACCCAGCAATGTAGTTTGACAAGGCAGATGTATAAAACAAATAGAGACAGCTTGCCAACTGCAGAGCAGTCTGGATCAAGACATGAGGTTCATCCAAGACACAACTTTGTTGCCTTCATTTGGATTATGCAAAGAATAAATTAGGCCTGGAGACCAAATTGATCCACTTGGATATAAGCTGATAGCAGTAATTAGAGCTTGTATGAACTACTGCAACTGCTGGCATCTCTTTCTTTGGTTCTTTGCTGCCCAGCAGTCTAGTTCAGTTCATCACCATATTGAAAAGTGAAGCTTCAATTCTTAGCAATACTTTATCTTGCCCAAAATATTGCATTCTAACCCTGTGGCAAACCTGGACAGAGTCTAGAAAAAGGCAATGAAAATGGGAGACAGATTCCTGCACACAAAGGCATGAAGGAAAGGCCTACACAGCTCAAGGTGAAGACAAATCCCAGGGGACATGACAGAGCTATACAGACAAGACAATAGCATAGGGGAAGCTGGCAGTGCCACGTACCCATGGGGGAAGCAAGAACAATCAAAGTCTTTACTTATACCACAAGCATTTAGCTTCAGTCAAAAATAAAATTATTATCTTCCTCTTCTCCAAAGCCACAAATTAGACACACAGATAATAATTCTGAAGAAAGCAAAAGCTGTTGGAATAAGTTTGAAAGGACAGTAAGTTTCAGCACTTTAGACTCTTTCAATATGATTTTGAAAGAAAACTCCACCTTTAGTCTGGTTCTTTTCTCATCATCGACAGGATTTCTTGGGTCTGTCTCAAAAAACTTGTGTTTGGAGAAGGGATGCTGTTTTTCTGGTCACTACCCTGTCTTGTTTAGGACTTCGTGTGCTACATGCCCATGCTTTGCTGCTTGGATGTTCCTTCATTTTAAAACCCTAAACCAGTTCTGGTATCTTACCAGATGGAAGACCTCATTGCTGCTTCTCATCAAATGCAGAAGGTTATATCAGCCAGAACAGGAAAAAAAAAAAATTAAAATTGCTCCAAGAACCACAGTACCTACCAAAGCACAGTTTATTAACTTGTAACTTTAGTCTTCATTCTAGTTTTAGGTGAAACTGAGTCTGCCTCTTGCAAGCACTGGACTGCCTGAAAACCAGATCTCGTTCAAGAATGGCCAAACTGTACCATCCCCAAGAGAGGAAAAAACCCAAACCAGACATTAAATGACACTGGGAGAATTTTAAAACCTGAATATTTGTAAAAGAAAGAGGGAATAGGTGATGCAAACCTACTGAGTGGGAGATAAAACCAGGTCATGCATTGGCTTGGTTCTCCCACTTGACATGCACAGTAACACAAGGGGGATGGCTAAGTTCAGGTTGGAACACACTTCCTGTGGAACACCTCCCTTCAAGAGCAAGATGAGCCATCACCTCCTCAACCCCTGCAACAATGCTGCCTCTGAGAGCAGCTGGCATGCTGAGACCTGGCACATTCATGGCACATGTAGAGGTAATAGTGCTGAGTATGCTTCTGGCTGCAGCAGCCTGCTGAGTAGAGACATCCAGCAAGACCTCACCCACAAAGCCCTTGGTGCTTTTGTCTTCCTCAGCCCACAGAGCCAGCAGTCACTGGCAGACCACAGTGTGCTCCAGATGCTTCCAGGTGCAGACCATCTACTGTGGGTAGGACAAGCAGAAGCATCAGGGCCTTTGGTTTGTGTAAGGCCTCCAGCAATTCACAGAAGCTATGTAAGGGGTGGCCTTGCCATGTATTTTTGATCTCCTTACTGGTTCAGCTGGGGAGGCAGCAGCTGACCACAAGAAAGGCTCCAAATTACCAATGGGCTCAAAACGTGTTTACTGAGAAACAGGCCCTATGCCTTCCTCCTCCCCCTCATTTTTCAGGCAGGCTTCATGTCTTTCTGAAGCCTCCATAGTCATTGGAGTCATTTGTGTCAGCAAACTTAGTAGTTTGCATTAGTCTGAGACATCAGTATCAAGCTGTTCATTAGAATTATGTCCACAGGATATTTAGATAGCACAGACATGAAGTGACTTGTGGCACGTTTCAGATGATGAGAATGTTTCTGAATACTTCAGTTTCTGTTTCCAAAATATTTTTGACTCAAGTGGTAAAGGTCTCTGGAAAATACCATTTATGCTGATGTTGTATAAAGACATCATGATGCTGACCTCTAGCAAGAACAGAGGCCAAGGATCCTAGTATCATTACGAAGGTGCCCCTACTCTGTCTCATTAATATTTATCAAGTACATATCAAGGACTTCAAAACATCTTCAGTAATTTAGGACTAGAGTTTGAGTGACCCATCATCTCCTTATGACTAAATAAGGAAAACACTTTTGAGAGATACTTAGAAGAGATCCATTTCTAGCAGGACTCAACAGTTCCATGCTTGCCACCCTGGGATTCCTTTTTCTGCTTAGCATAAACAAGAGCATGGAGAGGACAGACATCCAGCTCAGGTTGTGCACACACTGCAGGAATAAAACATAGGTGTTTGAAAAGCTTAGCTTCCACTCCAGTAGAGCCACATCACCTGATGTCATTAATAGGGTTGGTAGTTCTTTTGGAGGAGTGTCAAGAGTTACCAAGGCCTTATATACTTTAGCAGCATTGTACCTGCTAACTGCTGAAATTCGGCTTTCAATACCTGTAAGCCACCAAACCCTTCATGTTTTCACTTTCTGCTGACCACTACAGAGCCTGGAAGGGTCCATGCATAGATGGGCATGTGTGTGAGTGCACCTGTGTGCCCTCTGGAAGGAATCAATGTCCCAGCAAGACAGTAACTACAAAGCCAAGGGTGTCAGAACTGGGTACTGCTGGTCACAGCTGCTGAGACCACTCTCCTCACTGATGTTCTCAGCTAAAGGCATACTGAGAAATGTATTCCATGGAAAAAATTTGAAGCGAGTTGTGATTTAAAAAACAACAACTAGGAAGTGCCATTCTCTGGCAATTACTAAGGCCCTCCCCTTGGAGTATGTTTGACAGAGCTGACTGCATGGTGTTCAGTTTCTTCCCCAAACACTACAGTGACTAAAGAAGGCAGGGAGGCAGAAAAGATGAATCAGGAGCCAATTTTCACTTGATGAGGCCTTTGCAACCAAGGTCTGGTTTAAGAGCACCAACTGCCTCAAGGTCCTTTCTTATCAGTAGGGTATCTTTAAAGAAGCTGGTCCATCACTCAGGATGTGTCTGCATTTGGGAGAACATGAGTCAGCTGGCCAGAGAGATGGGGAAACACCAAGTAAAACTTAAGTGAACTAATTTCCTCTCCTGTGGACCCTTTCAGCCAGGTCAGAACAGGCACAGTTGTAGAAAAGAGATGTATGCTTTTGGTGTTATCCTTCTCTGCCAATCCTACATGCATACAGCATACCTCCCTCCAAGTATTTCTGAAAACTAATTAAAGAGAGGGAGCTTTTTTCTGATTTGGCCTTTCTGAAAGTGTTCACATAGGGAACTTTTGTGGGGCTGTTTTTAAAGGATGCAGACCTTGCAAGCCTGAGGCAGAAGGACTACAAGACACTGGCCACGTTTGACTCAGACTTGAACCCACAAGAATGAGGAACTGGTATGCTGACAATGCAGAAGAGGAAGATAAGAAGCAGAGAAACAGTGCTGGATATAGATATCTTAGTGCATGAACAAGTTGTAGTAACCAATCATAGAGAATAATGGTGCACATGCTTTAAGTAAAGTATCCAATCAAGATAAGTGCTTTGTCACATGGACACGAGCTGAGAGTATTAAAGCTTAGCCTTCTGGTGAACAAAGGGTCTTCTGATTCATCACTCAGGAGTCTGTGTCATCAATCCCTTCAAACTTTCTCTTGAAATGCAACCTTGACCTAACTTTATGACTTTGATCTATAGACCCTGACATGATCACAGCTTTCATCAGGGAGCTGTCCTTTTCGAGGCAGGACCCAATGGAATGAGTATATTTATATCTCAACTGCTATAGGTATATGAGTTTCTGCTGTCATACATGATTCAAATCCTGACACCACAAATCCACTGAGGAGCCTCCAAAACTCCTTTAAAACCTAAAAAAGCAGGTGCTTGCCCAAAAATCCCACCTGTAAAACCTCATATCAGATGCTGTGAAAAAATACTGAGTTGCGCCTGCCGTAAAAAACCCAGTAAAGCGGGCAACAGTCAGAGCCCTGACTGGCTTCTGTTCCTATTTCAGCCAGTAATTTTGTGGCCAAGAGCATATTACAGGATGTGGGAAAGCAGAATTCATCCCTGAGCTTCCCATTTTAGGGCCAGGGCTTGATTCCAGCTTTCCAGTGTACATGTATATACTTGGCACAGTACAGCCAAGGTCCTGCTGCAAACCTAGCCCTTCTGGTACCAACAAAGAGTAAACACTGAAGTATCTTCCTTGACTTTCTAGTCTATTGTATTTATGGTTGCCAACATGAGATCTTTTTTATTTAGTGCACACCTTACCAGCTCCTGAAGACCAGTATCCCTGTCGAGGTAGAATCTACAGTCCAGCAAGTTGAGAGGGATCAAGTCTAATTCCTTGTCTAAAAGGCTTAAAGACCTCTATTTTATCAGGTAAGACAAAGGGCTTCCTGGCTGGTAGATGCCCCACTCACCCCAGCCTTTTACTGAGATTGAGAAAAGCTGTACCAAGGAGCTGGTCCAAGGGTGATGCTAGCTTAGCAATGGAGGGACTTCCATGGCCTCCCACAGTGTTTATCCTCCCTCTAAACCTTGCACAGTATTTCTCTACTCTCCAGTGCTTTGTGCAGTCTGGCTTTAAATGCCTCGAGCATTGAAGCTCCTTGAATTTAGACAGACCAGCCAGCCATTAGGAAACACTTTGCCAAAAGCCAGCTTACATATTGATTTTTGCCTTTTTATCATCTTGCTGCTCTTGTTCAAATTTTTTTATCCCTCAAGGATTTTATGTTTTCTTTTTTCTCCTCAGAGTAGGACTCTGTTTCCCAGTGACTACTGGACCTTAGCTTAGGATTGGGAAACTTAACAGAAAAATCACCCAATAATGTTTTACAGTTTTACTAATAACCCTGATGCTTAATTTTAGTCATTCTTCAAAAAATGTGCAAGAAATTATCTTTCCAAACCTCTGGCCAAGTCTGGTGGCCAGATTTATTTATACATGATCCCAAAATCCTGAAATCATAATAGTTCCAAGAAAAGAGAAAAAAGGAAAAGAAATGCACTTTATGGGATCTTTGGTTGTTTAAGTCCACATCTATTTCTGCTCAATATCCCAAGCCAGTTTGAGCTCCCTGACCACCACCATTCTCCATTTATTAGACTTGTTTATGTAATTTCTAAAATTAGAGAGGAACTATATTTTTGTTACATTAGAACATGAGCTTTTCTTAAAGACTGGGATGTTAAGGAAAGAAGCCACTAGGGGAAAAGGCAGGAAAAAGCTAAGAACATTTCCTTCAGCCAGCTTCTAAAACACTCTGTGCATTTCCTCTCCACATGAGTTGGAGAACAGTTTTGGAAAACTGTTGTTTCTCACACACTTTCATCTCATGGTTGGTTTCAGAGATATAAGTACTCACAGCTGCATGAAACAAAGTAAGAATCTGCTATTTGCAAGTATTATTCCTTTCTTGATCTATAAGAAACTGCCAGTGCTGACATATTGCTCCTTTTGTCCATTCAGTCCCATTCCTGTCACAGCCTGCTGGCTTTGTGCTGGGCTGCCCACATCTCACCTGTAGGACTTCCCCCCCCCGACACAAGGCTGGCAGGCAACATGTCCCTGCCATTTGGTCTTGCAGAAATGTCCTGAAGACTTTGTAGTTACAGCCAAATCATCCTGCTCTCTTCAGCTACCTCAGTCAGCTACATGGACACTATTAGCAGCTCAGAGTCTAAAGCACTAAAAATCCATTGGTACCAAAATTGCTTCCCTTTCCACTCCTCTATTTGCTGGACACAGATTACCTGTAATTGTTTGCTTTAAATCTAAGCAGAAGTGAACATTTCCCACACGCTCTTCTACCAAAGTACTCTGTATTTAGGAATGCACATGACCATTCCCCTCCTAAGGATTTTTAAGAGCTCTGAAAACATAATTAATCATCATCATTCCTGAAGCTGGTAAATGTTAGAACATCTTTTTCCAGGAAGTGCAAGCTGAGGTTCATCAACTGATTATACATTTCCAGAGCACAGGTGAGAAAAGCATCAAGACTGAATGTAGAGCCTTATTTCTGCAAGCCATAAGGCACATGGAAACAGCCCCACTTTTCTCCCTGCCTCTCTCCCAGGAGGGTTCAATGCAAAATATAATCCTATCTTACCTGACCTTGTCTCTCTCATCTGTAGACACCACAAATTTTACCTATCAACATTTGGAAATAAAAATTGCTCCTATTTCAGAAACAAACATGTTCTTCCCTGATGACTGTGCCAAACATGAGACCTGAATATGAATTGACTAACCTCAAGGAAAACTCATGTGTTAAACTCAGGTATGCTTCCCATAATAAACATGAACTCACAGGTCCTCCAGCAGGTCAGATCAGGTATCCACATAATGCCAACGGGTGGCACTAAGATGAATTACCTTGCTCCTTAAACACACATCTGATAAGAAACCACGCCACCTTACACAACCCTAGGAGCAGAAATAACATCCCAGCAGTGTGTTGTGAATGCTGTACTTACAGACAGGAGGGGTAAAAATCCACCACTAACACTAGCCAAAATTCCCATCTCTTGCTTACCCCACAGATCATTTTTCTGTATAACACCAGCTTTCACACTCTTCATACTATCCCCACCCACTCAGGAGTCCTGAAGACTGCATGACAGGGGCACAGAAGAGGCTGGGTGAAACAGCTTTACTCCAGTGTACAATAGCTCCTTCCTCTCATCTGGGTAATTTATCCTATCTTCCACTTAAAGCACCTCCAGGACCCTGCAAGTGCACATGTTCAAGAGAAGAAAGTTATCTGTCATGAAATCTGCAGGCACAGCATTTACCAGGTGGGACATGAACAATTGCCAGAGAACAGTAGAGACCTTTATTTGTCTTCTGGAGAAGTACCTTCTGCGTGCCAGCAGAAGGGCACGTAGTTGATCTAAGTTTGCCAGGTCAGTTTTTAGCACAGGCTGCTCCCATTTGACTCCTCCTCTCCTGTTGAGCATGTTTTCCCTCCCTGGCATGCAGTAGCCTTGAGAGGAAAGTTACTGTGCCCAGGAAGGGCTTGGCACTGCACTAATGTACATTGACAGTGTGTTTTCTTCCCTGGCATCTGGCCACACACAAATCCCCTTTGAGTCACTCCCAGTGAGAAAACCAACACCACCGTTCTGCTCTGTTGAAACAGTAAGGCTGAGAGAGCAAACATAAAAGGAGCTGCCTATCAGAAGGGGCCAGGGATGAGCTGATGTCTGGAAGCATTGGAGGCAAGGAGAGGGAATTCCTATAATTCCTATCAGTGTAACACTGATAAGGGGGAAGAAAAAAAAAGTAGTAAAGGATTCTGGAAAGTAGTAAAGGATGCTGGAAAAATACCACTTGGCAGAGCAGAAGATACACACTTCTGTCAGTGACCTACAGCAAAAGTCAAGCCTCACAGGCCAGATTCTCACTTTCTACTTTTATTATTTTTATTGCCAGAATATTTCTCGCAGACATCAGGGCCAGTTTTGCCCTGCTCTGTACACATGTGGCAGATGCCATCTTGGCAAGTACTAGGGTTGAAACAGGGACCAGAGCAATAAAAGCAGGATTCTCTGCAGCTTGAGGTGGAAAGCCAGGCGAGCCAACGGGGAGCTATAACAGACCAATATCCTCTACAGATTGGGCACAGATGTGGGCACGTAACCACAGGCCAGTGTGTTACACAAACACATCACGGGGACAAACCACACCTCGAATACTTACAGCCTAAAAAGGCAACAGAGCAAGAACGGGACAAGCAAAAGATTGCTAAGGTGAGAAAAGAATCTCTAGTTTTCTCAAGAGAACAATATCAGAGGATAGAAGTTAATATAAATCTCTTTATAACTAGAGAAGAGTCATTTGCAACACTGCACCTCTTTGTGTTTGTGCATGCAGGATCCAGAAATGGAGTGGAACCTGAGGTGACATTTTCTCAGCAACACAAATCCCCTCGGGCTACTTGGCCAGAGTTATTGAAGTTCTTAGTTACTTTCCACTGAAACGAAACAGGTAGAGGGGAACAAGTCAGAGGCTTCTTGGCCAAAGGTAACCTGCCTTCTGTCTTGGAAAAAAAGCAGAACAAATGTCAGCAAGACTTCATTCAAACACTGCAATGACTAAGTCCTCTCAGAAACCTTCAGATGCAGCCTCTAATATGTCTCTGAAGGCAGAAACATGGCAGTGCATAGGAGTCATAGGTCACTGTGTGAAGCCACCTCACTTCAAGCCAGATACTAATCACAGGAGCATCTCAGGCATGTTTGGGACCATTTACAGACTCACCAGCTGGCAATTCCTTTCTGACCTTTTCTCACAGCAAATATATAAAAAAATATAATCATGTAACTGATTACACTTACTGCATACTTGAAAGCAATCCTATGCCCCAGGATGCTAAAAGCTAGTTTGAAGAGCTGATTTGTTTTCAAAGCCCTCTCTGACCAAGTATAATTAGATGCTACTAACAGTAATTCCTTGGCTATGTCTGTAAGCCATTTTTCTCAGACCCTCCTCCAATTCCTGTAGCCCCCAAAGTTGCTTCTAGCAGCCCCAGTTGCTCTTCTTTCTCTAAAGATGCCTTGTTTCTCCCTCATCCTACTCCAGAAACTCCCTAGATACTTCTGCATATCACCAATATTTGATGAGTGTTGGATGTGTCAGCATTAGCACACTAACATTCTTCTAAGATGAAGGGTAGCAGCATTGACACCATAGCATCAAGACATGCTATTAGCAGGAGGAACAGCTGTCTGAGGAATCAGACCTCCTACAGCACTTGTAGGATCAAGTAGTTGCTTGATCAACAGGTGATATCTGAGGTGCATGAAACCATAGCTGTACTAAAACATGGCAGAGTCTGGACATATTCCTCTTCCCTTTCAGATACTCTAAATCAAGAGGTGACTTACTTTTAAGGCTTAAAATATGCTCTGAAACTTTGGGTTTGAACAGATGTAGCCATCCAAAGTCATTGCATTTGAGATGGAGGAAAAACTGCTAGCATATTATAGCCTTGCAAGGAGAAAAGGCAGATAAACTAACCTATTTCCATAACTGCTGTGTTGTGTGATACACCAAAGAACATACAATCTCATACACAACAGGCAAGGATGCTCACAAGATTAAGTGTAACTCTGTCGTTTCAGGCAGATACTCAAATTCACACAACTGAGGAGCAGCAATAAGTGGGAGAAGTAAAAATAAGAGCAGACATTGAATGACTTCAAAGACCCAGGAACAGCACAGGAGACCAAACCTTTACCACATGGCACCCACCGTGGAATGGGATAGATAAACAAAACTAAGTTAAAATGGAGATTGTACACAAGGCGTAAACCCTAGAGAGCTCAGCATCTCCCAAGATCACATCTCATACTGGGTGTGAGTGATGACTACAACAGCACTGCTACCTGTTTCCAAAGCAGTCAGCCTCATCCTGTCTCCTGCCACTAGTCTATGACAAGAGCATCTCCCATGTGCACATTCATGCTCATGTTTAAATGCACCTGTACAAGTGTGCAGCCCCAGCTCACACAGGGCCCTCACAACCAGTTTGTTAACAGTTGCACCCACAGAAACTCTTTTGGAAAGGGAAAGCAGCAGATAGACTCCAGCACTCAAACCAGGATTAACCAAAACTAACTCACTTGTTACATAAAGTGTGAGACAAAAGCATATTTCTGATGCACAGTAGGAGGCTTCACAGCACTTGAAATTATAGTAAGAGGCTTCTATACTCAAGCTACGTAAAGGAGACATCAATTGCTCCTAGAAGCAGAGTTGGGGTGCACAAAGATTAAGTTGGAGTTACCTCCAAATCTTATGGCCGAGGACCCTCACTTCAGTTCTTCACTGTGTTGGTATCTTCTTGGCTTCCCCTCCTTCCACCACCATAAACAAACTAGCTTTGACTACCCCTTATGATTGTACTGGGTCAAAGCCTTCAGTTTTTCCAAAACATGCATTCAGACTTGAGATATGTATATGCAAAAAGGCATATTTGTACATAAATGCCTATGTGTGTGCACACAAACACAGTGCTCAGGACCAGTCCTGTGGAGTCAATGCAGAAACACCACTAGAGTCAGGTCAGTGTTTCTGCAAAGCCCAAACCATGGACTGGGGCACATCTGTAGCTGGGATGAATCAGCACAGATGATCTAACACAAAGTACCTCTTTGTTCTCATGTAAAACAAAATGGGGAAAAAAAAACCCAAACCCCCCACGAACAACCAAGTTACAGTTCTTAGGAAAAAAGGACACACTTGTTTAAAGACATGGCAACCACCTCCTCATGCTAACAGCAGTACCAGGTGCTGGAGTGATTCTGCTCCCCTTGAACTTACCCTTGCATGAGTCATCTGAGAATGTTGAAGCTGACAGGTTGCTTAAAATCAATACTCATGGATTACATTCACAGGGAGCTTTAAAATATTTTCTAATTATTTTTGCTTCCACTCCAGTGAACATTGTTAATCAAGATCTATTTCCAAAACACCCTTATTGTAGCATGCTATACTCCACAGGAGATGCACCAATTGGGTTGGACACCTTCCAGCTCAAACTGGATGACCAAGTTACTCTCATTCTTAGAAAACGTGCTTTTTATGTGCAGGGAAGTTGTATTTTTCTTTATTTAGGCAAAAGCCAAAGGGGAATGCGTGGCTGTGGGGAAATCAAGCAGCCTTTCTTGATCTCACATTTTGATGTCCATTCAATACTAGGGATATAGCTAAGATTTTCTTCATTTATTTCTTGTTTTCTTTCCCAGGTTATTTCCTCATGCTGCACATAAAGACCCAGCCTGGACTCTGCCCATGTGGGCACAAAGACATGCAACACTCAGCCTCTTCATCTGAGTGCAGTAGAGCAAACCTGAAGCCATTTTGCAGCTCCAAAGTCTTGGGATCCAGCTCTCTAAGTCTTGCATTGATTGTTGGGCTTGGCTAGCACCATGTGGTACATGGCAGTTCCTGTCTGCAGAGATTTCACACTTCTCCTGGTTTTCCTCTGCTTTGCATTCCTAGTTTTTTTACATCCAAAGCTCAGCATGGGGGAAAACAAATACAACACAGAACAAGCTTCAATACTTCAAACACAGAGTAACCTGAAAGAACCCCAGCTAGTGCAAAAATCAGAACAGGTCCTAAAGAAAAAAACATTAAGGTTTGTAGACAAAGTGATCCTTTTCTCTTCAGAAGGTTTCTGAGCTTCAGAATCCTTTTCATGACCTCCCTAATTTAAAACTGGTAAAACACACAAAGTTATGCATGTTTCATTGTCTTGACATTTCATCTTTAACAATGTTGGGAAATGCTTTGAAAAAAGCTTTACTATACATCAGTACTTCACATGAGAATTGTCATCAATGTGAGAGGCTGTATATAAATAGCTTAAAAGTATAGAATCTTAGAATCACAGAATATGCTGAGTTGGAAGGGACCCATCAGGATCATCAAGTCCAACTCCTGTCCCTGTGTAGGGCACCCCAAGAATCACACCATGTGCCCAAGAGCATCATCCAAACACTTCTTGAATTCAGGCAGGCTTGGTGCTGTGACCACTCCCCTGGGGAGCTTGTTCCAGTGCTCAGCCACCCTCTGGAATCTAAAGTAGTCATTAAAAAAATTTCAGTAAGAATGGCACAAGATTAATTTGCTCCAAGGTGTTCTAAAAATTAACCTGTTTAAAACCAGTTTATTTTCTAAGCCTCCAAACTGCTTTTACCAAAATAAAAACCTTCAAAATAAATCTTTCCTGAGAAGCTTTGAAAAAACTTATATTAAGAATCTGAAAACTAAGTTTCCTTTTAAAAAAAAATAGTAATACTTCTGTTAACTAACCCACATCAAGAGGCAGCTCTGAATCTGACAAAAATAGGTCCAAGACTCTACTAAGCGTATTCTCAGGTCTGGATTCTTTCATAGCTCAGTTTTCCCTCTATAGCCACACATTTTTCTGATCACCAAAGGAGGTGCAGAGATCCACAGCTCACCAAAAAAATTCACATTGTGATCCTGAAGATCATGAACTGTTCCAGCCTGGTGTGTTTGTTCAGTTTTACAACTATTTTTATTGATTTAAAGAGTGTTTTCACACTGCCTCTCCTCCCAGGCATGTTTAAACGAGCAGTAGTGTGCAGTGCCAGAACTCAACAGAAACATGTTCTATAGACAAGTAAACAAAACACCCGATGGCTTTAGCTGCTCACACCACAAAGGGATTTTGAACAAGTCACTTCAAATTATGTTTTGGTCTCTGGACACAAAGCTGAGTTGGTTTAGAGCTCTTCAGCTGTGTTTTGGGTTGTGTTTTTTATATTGTTTTGTTTTTTAAGCCATTGGCTGGCCCAAACTCCCCAAAGATGTGGTCTATTCATTCTGTTCCAGCTTAAAGACTCAAACTGGACTTGATTTCAGTAAGAATTGCGTGGTATGTAATGTGGTTATAATTTAGCCTGAAAACACAGGGATTCATCTCTACCATGTATGGCTTTTGTGCCCAGTGACTGCTAGCCAGCTAGACTGAACCACCAGTCTAAATAGACTGGTTTTGATAGGCCTTAATTAAGCACACCACTGGTCCGAGAGCTGCGTTGCAGCTGAGGAAGTGGGAATCGCAGGTCTCGGGATGACGATCTGTCCAGTCACACTGGAGTCAGGTTAAAAAAAAAAATTTGGGATGAAAAACAGCAGCTTTCCCAGAGAGCCAAGGTTAGTCTTTGCCATAAATCTGGTGGCAGTGGCACGGAGTGACACACCACCTCCTCCCGTGCAGAGCTGGGGCCAGCCCGCAGGAAGCGGCCGCCTCCACAGGACTGGGCAGCTGGCTCCCGCTGCCATGTTTATCCATCCCTGGGACACTCCAGCAGTAAATTTCCTGTTGTGTGACAGTGCAGGCAGGAGGGAGGAGGGCAACCCACACGTGGCTCTAGCAGAGATCACAGCTTTGTCAGCAAGAGCTGAAAATACCAGCTGGCTGGCACTGTTTTGAGATACAGCCTCCCTGTGTTGCCCTTTTCATCCCCAAGCACCTTTCCTGAGTCATACATTAGTACAAGGGACTACACCCTATCCACCTATAAACTTCTCCTGGAAGACTAGCACATCTTGACCTGGGATCAGCTACTTCCCCCACCACTGGCATTTCTTCTTGCTGATCATTGATGTTAGAATGATCGTTTCAAAGTTCTTTTCTTAAAAATGGATTCTGAGTCTTAAAATTACTCTGTCACAGTCCACTGTCTTCTGCATCACCAGCACCCCAGACAGCATGAAGCAGACACAGGCCATAGGGCGTTCCTGCAAGGAACACCACTGTAGCCTTCACAGCAGTAGCCTGCAAGCTTCCTCTCACAGTTCAGTTCTACTAACCTAGCACAAGAGCTGACAGAATGCTTCATTTTGCTACCCACCAGCCCTCCTGATGAACTAACTCTGCCCTATCACAATTGTTATGTCAGCTGCTGCTGAATCCACTCGAGAGCAGCAATTGAAATCTTAGCTCCACACTAGAACATGCTGGCAGGGAAGGAGGTGAAACTACAGCCACCTGTATCTAGCTCTCCATCTCAACCATTGGCATCACCATGATAGGCTGCTGTGAACACCTCCTTACTGCTTCTATCAAAAATTTTTGCTAGCAGGCACTGCCTGTATTTCATGTTGAAGAAAACAAGCCTGCTCCAAATCTGGAGAACCTTCCCCCACACACCCCCCATCCTACTTTTTTTTTTTCACTCTGTGCTCACTTCTACTGCCCGCAGGAATATTTACTGTTTTGACATCAACTCGCATCAAGAGCCAGGAGGCATCTGGCAGCATTTTGTCAGTGACAGACAACACATCCTTCTCATCTGGTCTCTATTTTGTGAAACCCAACTCTTGCAGACCAGCACAAGTTCTGCATTTAGAGCACAAGTGCCACATTAGATGGGAACATTAGGATCTTTTGCTGTGTAAGATTTTGACATCTCCTCACTTTCATGGTTAAGAACTGTTGACATCATAAAATAAAACCTCGAGCTGAGGTTCATGATGTTATTATGCTGTGGAAGAGAATTGCCTGGTGTGGGAAGTTTACAATACAAATAACATCATTTTGAGCCATGGCCACACTATGTTCCATATTTGTGGCTTGGGTAGATTCTGATACATGTCAGCATGTCCACCAAAACCCACTGCACTGTGTGCAGCAGAGATATTGAGGGGGCTCACATGAAATGTACTGGATCCAGAGTCTGATGGCAAAGCCTTGAGCATCATGGAGCTAACATGATAGAGGAAAAGTGATCAGCACCATGACAGAGCAGCTGAGCAACCAGTAGAGAACAGAGATGGCTGGCAAATAAAAAGTCACTGAAGGACAGCATTTCAGTCACCTGCCCCTGCACACTCAATTTGTTTTTTTTCTTTTTTCAAGCAGCACCAAACCAAAAGTGGTATTACCACTTCTAATACTTTTATTATGGCCAAAGCCAACAATGTATTTGCCTCCTTCCTAAGGTGTTTGTACTTCGTTACTGCACTGATACTTTTAATATGGACTGGCTTTTTATTGTGGAGCTATTCTAGGGCACTCAGTATTTTGGTGACTAACAGTTGCTGCACAGTTTTTTTTACTGTAGGGTTGCTCACAAGTACCTTGTTTACCAAAAAAAAAAAAGCAGGTGAGTTGTATTTTTAAAGGGAGGTAGAAGTATTACTAAAGCTTGAAAGTTCAAAATAAGCCACATTAAGAGCAGTCTGAATATGAGCATTAGGTATTTTCTTTCAGGGCCCACAGTGACTTGTGTGGCACTTTTATTCCAGCCAACAGATAGGAAAGCAATGTATTTGAAGCCTAACCTTCTACATGTCTCTAAACATAAGCAATACACTGACATGGAATGCCAAATTTGAGATCTTTTGTAAACAGTTCCATTTAAGCCCCCCTACCTAGGCTTAAAACTCTTCCTCCATCTGTCTAAAGTGCAAAACTTACTTGGGTTTACTGAGTGGAGTTGCATAGTTCTCAAGTTTCAAATCTAACAAAGATTTTTACTGAGGTGTTTCACTTCCACCTGGAAATTACTACAGCTGGGCAAATAGCTAAATTTTCTGTCCAGTGCAAAACCAAAAAAATCCAGGAAATACAGTTTATATTGACTCAACGTATTTATTTTTTTTTTTAATACAAAATGTTTAATGATTTTTCAAAGCAAAAAATCTGACTCCTCCAAGAGTTCTCTCTTCAGGTTATTTAACCCTACAGAAAGCTTTTTGGATTGTTGTGTTTATTTTTTTTCAGAGAGTGATGGGGTGGAGTGGTGAAGATAGCAGGAAAGAGGGGCTGTTTGTTCTTTTTTCTAAGTGTAGACCAACTCATCACTGAGTTTCAAATATCTCAAGATGCTTCAGCATTTCTGTAATATTTTGTTCTGAAAACACTGAAGCAGAACAATTAAACTTAAAGTAATGGGTGCAAAGTGGAGCATAGGAGGTTCCATGTAAATATCAGAAAAAACCTTACTGTGAGAGTGACAGAGCACTGGAACAGGCTGCCCAGAGAGGTGGTGGAGTCTCCTTCTCTGGAGACATTCAAAACCTGCCTGGACAAGTTCCTGTGTGATGTGCTCTAGGTGACCCTGCCTGGCTGGGGGGTTGGACTGGATGATCTTTTGAGGTCCCTTCCAACCCCTAGGATTCTGTGATTCATTCAGCAGAAAGTTTGTAAACAGCCACAGGGAATGGAAGAGTTGAACACTTTCCTATTCCATGGAAGTCTGCCCCCCCATCCCCTCAAAAAAACCCCCAAAACAAAACACCAAACCAAAAGGACAGCATTTAAACATATTGAATATGCATGTTACAGCTTTACAGATGTTCAGCTTAAGGACTTACAGAATCAAACTATATGTGAATCCAATCTGTAGATTAATTGACATTCCAGCATCTCTCACTACAGACATTCCCAGATAATTACTGAATCCATGGTGTCATTTGAGATGTCTGTGAAAAAATAAATCCCACCCTGATGAAAGACAAAGCAGTACAGCTTCTCCTCATGAGTTTCATGCAAATAAAAGCAGAAAGCAAACATTTTTTCACACGCCAGCCATTTGAAAGCATCTGTTTGCACTGTGAAAATGGTGCCATTCTGTAGGCAACACACGCCCCCAGGCTTTTGCCATCCATCATCTTTTCTCTTGTAATATTGCAGTTAATCACCAAATCAGCAGCTTTCTAACTTCACAGCTCTGCAGTTCACTATGGTAGAAACCCCTGGATCAAAGGTCTAAACAGACCATAGGCACCATCTGCCACATCCAGTTATTAGAACATTTTTAATGTAATTAGCAGTGCATACTGCATTATCCCACTTGCTCACAAGTCCTGGTAACTTTATGTGCAAATCGAGCACATAACTGCACTAAACCTGCATTGCACTGCTCTCTGCAGGGAAAGGAGTGTTTCACAAAGCTTAGGACATGATGGAAGTGGAGGAGTTGAGTTGTGGAGCCTACTGGGAGGCCTTCTCCCAGCTTGAACCACCATCCATCTCTTACAAACTGACCTGAGCATGCTTCTGTTTTACCACTATTACCAAAGCTCGCCAGTCCTCTGCTGGTGATAGTCCCCTGCTATCACTCCCCAGGAAGCAGACAGAGAAGACCTCTACCAAGCCAGCTGCCTACATAGTCCAGCAAACAAGACATTCACCAGAGGCACAAGAGCAGCAACACAGAAGCCTGACAACTTTTCTGCAGAAATACCTACAGCAAAGGAAGCAGCTCTACCCTTCTGCCACACCATCCTGCCAGTGCCCCTGAACTTGAGCTTTCAAGGTTCCTCTCATCCCTGGCCATTCTGCTGAGGCTGCCAATAAGGTGACAAATAGTGTCAGTTATGACTCTATGATCTGAGGTGCTGACATATGGCCCCACAGAAACAGGACTGCGCCCAGAATTTTTATTTCCACAGGCCATTAAAGAGCTGCCAGATAATGACGACCTATAACTTCTCTATCCCATTTCATGTAAATTTCAAGTTGGTGACAAAACGTGAAAGTCTCTAGGTACCTGCAGTCACCCAGGCATCTAGAATAAGGAACCATCTAATCCACAGTGCTGCCTGTCTATTGGCCAAAAGGATTTTATAGCCAAAGATAAACACAGCTTTCCAATTATCAGCCAGCTACAGTATCAAGGGCACGTAGTCTTCCCTCCTGCTTTATACTATGAGAAAAAAAACTGGTGGTTCTTCAGAAAAGATGTCAAAATCCAGCTGCCACCACCTACTGGAACAGATTGATCACCTTCAATTCTGGCAGAAACCTCCCCTATCAACAGCATGTATACATTGCTTTCCTTCCCTTTAATATCAGCCTGCCCCAGAAAAGTCTTTCAGGCAGGGTGTTACTGTCATTTTAGTGTTGATATTCATAAATTTAAAAAACAATCTGCAGTCATTTGGCAGGGATAAAATGCCTTTTAGATCACCGATTTCAGCAGCAATTTTTTTTGCCAGCAAAATTCTAGTAGACACTGTAGGTTTGAAGGTACAACATCTTCAGTAACAAGCTCTCTTCATCTCCCACAGATTTTTTTTCATTTTTGTTTACATGCAACCCTCTTTCTCCTCTTCCTATTTCCACATCTTTTCTTCCTCCCTCTCCTCTTCCTATTTCCACATCTTTTCTTCCTCCCTCTCCTCTTCCTATTTCCACATCTTTTCTTCCTCCCTCTCCTTCTATTCCCACCTTTTATTATTCATGTACGTATATATCCTGCAACATGCTGATTGACTAAGATCTCTTCTCAGAGCACACATTAAGAGTGAAATTTGCACCAAAAATGCACCCTATAACCTCTCCCCCTTTAAACCACTACTAATTCTGCCTTACTCCCTTTACTTCTCATCTCCCCACCTCTGGTCCCCATAATGGGTGTTCCCCATGTGGGTGGTTACAGCAGTGGCTGAGAAAGAGTTCCTCACTGAGCTTGGAGATGACAGCCTGTTATGTGTTTTTTATTTATGTCCTGTAAAACACAACATGCAGCATTACATATGAGAGACCCTGTAAACAAGCTGAGAGCCAGTTGCTTTATACAGCATGGAAAGTTTCTTTTTCTTGGAACAGGCAGGTCAGCTTGGAAGGGAGTCAACTCTCAAGGTCTTTCTCCCTCTTTGGAACTCATCTGAAACACCAGCTAACACCGAGAGCACTGCCCAGGAGTTAGGAAAGCCAAACAAACAAACAGATCAGTGTAAGGCACAGCCTCAGCTACAGCAATGTTTCCATTTCTTGACTGGCCAGGCACTCAGAGGTGGGGTCGTGTCATCAGACCACTAGTATTTCCTCAACTGAGAGGGTCAGCAGTCTAGACATTTCTGCTAATGAGACGCACAGCTGGGACTGGCAAGCAGCAGTTGTCCCAGGGTTAACATATGCCTGTGTGCCTCTCCTGACAGAACTGGGAAACCAAGGAGAGAAAACCTGAGAACTGTTCCAGAATTAGATCAGATGGCCCCAAGCCAACTTCCCAGCACTAGGTGCCCAGAGAACAAGGGGAGAGGCTCAGATGCAAGTTTCACACTGACAGGGAGGTCCAGCACCAGTGATGGTGAAGAGAAATGTTCATTTGCTCCCTTTTCCAGCTCACCTCTTGCACCAGCTGAGACTACTCTTTCTGCTTTGTTTCCTCTCCTATACCCAGCAGTCACTCAACAGGATGACACTTCTGAAAAATGTCCAGATGCTTCAGCTGTTTCTATTCTGCCTGGCATAAGGTGATTATCTGAGTCAGCTGGCTGTGCTCTGCCAGGTCTTCTACAGCCAGCATCCTGCCTCTCAAAAACACCAACCTAATTTTGGAAACACCAGTCCCAACTTCAGTGCTCCTGATGAGAAGCAGAAAAACACACTCAGCTTAATCCCAACTGCAGAAAAGGATCCAGAGAAGGGAAGATGCCTGAATAGGAAAAAAATACTAGCTCCTGCTCACTTACAAACATTTTATGTAGTTGTTACATGAGCAAGACTGAAGCCTTTTGCCATACACATTGTCTTGGCATAATTATTCCTCTCTCTGCCAAGGTAACCTCCCTCTGAATCAGGCCATAAGGAAGAAATAGAGCCAGGCAGGACTTCTACACATCTTGGCTCAACGTACTGCAAGTGTAAGCTGTGTCAGGCAGTACTGCAGCAGCAGAAACGTGTTACTAAATAGTATGGGAATATTAATAAGCAAGAGATGAACACTTACATCTGTCACAAAGGATCCTTCAGAACCACAAAAAGAATAAGAAAGGAAGACTAGAACACACTAAGCTGCTGTTCAGGGCAGTACTCTTTTGTTCTAGAGGGAACAAAGTTGCCCCACGCAAAGCATCACAGTGGTCATTTGAAGTGACTACCAAGGCCAAGACTTGTCAAATTCGTTTAACTCTGCTCCCACTGACATCAAGAGGGAAACAGATTTCAGTGAAAATGGATATAAATCAGTAAGAAGCACTTTTGAAATGCTTGCTTTTATATTCCAAGCCCAATAGCAATAAAAAAGCCACCAACAAACAAACCAAACCAAAACAACCCCAAAACTCATCTCATTTCCATGTCACACAATCAGCTCTATCTTTGTCATGCTTTATCAGTACTTTTCCAATTGCCCTTAGAGCTTTGTAACGCTGGAGGCTCCACACACTCCCAATGTGTCCCAGGACTTCAGTGCCTTAAAATCCCATCAAAACCTCTCCTCCAGCAACATAAACCCAATCCTTCTTGTCCAGTTTGCCACAAAACACAGTTTGCTTCCTCTCTTTTTGCAGGGATTTTAGTAGAAAAATTTTCTTAGGATCTGAAGGCTGTAAAAACTATGATCAGTTAACACTAAAGCAATTATGTGCAGCAATACTATGATATCACATTAACATGCCCTAGGGATGCAACAAAATATAAACAGCAATGAATTAAAACCTAAACAATAGACCACAACATCTTTGATGTTCACAGATAAGAAAGCTGCTGTAGTAAAACAGTAAGAAACAATTTTAAGAGGCCTCACCTCATCAACAACACACCAGTTTCTAGGCAATTAGTCTTTTTTACTTAGTAGTGACATACAGCCAGGCACTGTTCAGACTTTGAGACATCTTTCTAAGGCATAGCTTTTGGTTACCTCTTTTCTAATAAAGAATAATGAAAATAAACTATAGCAAACCTTCAATATCACTCACCCTTCACAACACAGCCACGTCTCCTCATTTAGTTGTGTATCTGCCTTCAAGGCAACTCTGCAAATGAAAAAATCACAGCCTTGAAGAGGAGAAAAAGAAGCTTCTTCGGGCAGGGCCTTTTAGAGCTGCAGCTCATCAGGTTAACGAGGCTACCAAGGTGTCTGTCTCCTGGGTTCATCAGGTGTGCTCTGACCTTCCCCCAGAAGTACTGTGTCGATTTCAGTATACCTCTTCATCCCCAACTAAATATTCTGTGGGACTGTGAGATTTACAATTACAGCTGAAACCAGAAGGAGCCTGTATGCTATTTCCAGTTTGGTTGTGGATCTTCTGGTGGAAAAGCACCATGTATTTCTAATCCTTGAAACCCTGGCTTTAATGCTGCATCAGCTGTGAGCCCTAATTCAGATCTGAATCCTAGCTGTTTGCAGTTTTCTTATTACTTGTATCACCTGTCTTTAATTGGCATGTCAAACAGATGTTGTCTGTCACTGAATGTGGCTCCTGTTTTGTACTTTAATCACTCAGGAGCACCTGCCCTGTATTACCTAGGTAAAAATCAGGAAGAAAGTTAGACCTTTTGGTCTAAGTATAATGCTGGGGATGAAGTACCGTGATGCTCCTCAGTGTGTTCTGTTAAGGCACCATTTTAGTGTCACTGAGAGAATCAGTAAGTGTCTCTGTACCTTCTCTTGAAAATCATCTTCTCCATATTGAAAATAAAGCCACTGCCTTCAGTTATCCATCCCTGTGGGGGATGGAGGAGGAATCATGTTTGTGCAGTGCTTTGTAATCCCGTGTTTTTAAGAATTATCTGCTGGCACCAAAGTCAGAAGCTGTAAGTCATTCAACAGCCTCTGACTAGGAAATTAGATTCCACTGACATCCCTGGGAATGTTCTCTCTGGCTTGAAGCTGTTCTTATTTAGGTATCATCATAAGTGTGTCTTGCAGCCAGTATTGTTTTGTGGCCAATACTATTGCTATATCTCTATAAATCTGCAGACACTCTGCAGGAGGAGTGTAGTGCCAAAAAAATGCAGAGTTCCCTGCTCTGTTTCCAGTTTGGGAACACACACTGGAGGAATCTGGCTAGATAGATGTGGCATACTGAACACCTGAGAAAGCCATTCAGTAACTAAAGAGGGATTTCTGCATGTCTCTCAATTGAAATTATTTTCCCTGCTCAAATGTTACAGCAAATGAGTGAATAACAAGCAGGAGACATTGCATATTAATGTTCCTAGGACCTGTACCAGAAGAGGTAAAGTTGGCAGTCACTGGGGGTGTCTGTGTGTTCTCAAGCCTTTCTTTTCTCCCCTGCCAAAACCAGCTACCAGTCTTACTTCATAATATGAAGAGGGTAGCAGCATGGTGGAAGACTGCTTACTGCAGGAAAAGCAACCCCTTTACAGACAAGAACGGGAGAAAAAAGAACATCAATCCAAGCCTATGGGGCCAAAGGGGACCTTGCACTGCTGCAAGAGCCACCTTCCCATCTGTGCAACAACTGCAGCAGAGAGCTGGGAACCCCAGGGATGCTCTTTCTTGGCACCCTCCCAGGTTCTGCTCCTGCTTGTGTGAATGAGAGAAGCTCTGGCTTCAGCTGCTATCCTGCCTCTTTCCAAAACCCTGCAGTCTGGCAGGAAGGGAGGTGCTTTAGCAAGGGGAACTCAAATTTATTCAGTACAATTCAGCCTGCTAAGGAGGACAGCTCTAGCAGAGCAGGTGGCAGCATTAGAGTGATAGGAATACCTATAATGCCTACAATAGCTTTGCAGCAATAATCAGTATTATGCAAAAAAACCCCACAACGTGGCACCTCCTGGGCCTGGGCTGTCTACTAACCAGTGCTGCCACCCACAGCAGCCACTGCACCCATTCTACCACTTGCTGTGGTCCAGCTCAAGTGTCACTATCAGGTGAACAAGTTTGTGCCTGTCATAACCTGCCACCATCCTGTCTTCTACAGCACATCATCCACTAGGCAGGATGACTCCTTCCCCAGGTGAAGTATTAACTTGCCACTGGACAGTGGCAGTCCCATCCTTGGAGCTGCTACCTGCTTGAGAAGATGGAAAGGGAAGAGGATGGAAAGTTGCCAGTGCTGTACTGACACCAACTCTCCGTGTCATGTGCTGTAGCCATGGGATTTTGCCCTTTGGCTGGCTCTTAAATGACTTCTCAGCTGGAGTGGGCTACTGTCTGGCCTTGCAGCTCACAGCACAGGAGGGAATCTGAAGAAAGCGGCTGCTACACTGCTGAGATGGGGACAGTGGGTTGTTATTATTTATATTGTGGTGCTGCCTAATATGTTCTGGGTACTGTCCAAAGGCAGAGAGAAACATGGGCCCTGCCCTGGAGAGCCATGTATAATTGGAAGAGCAGTCAGTGCATTATCCAAGCTGCGGGCTCTATGAACAAGCCATTCCTCCCATTCAGAGAATTGTTTGAGGCTGAAGGGAGTGTCGGGGATCATGCAGACCACCCCAACTACTGCCACAGACTGGGATTTATTTAATCTTCCCAGAGCGACGGCTGGAAGCTTAGAAGAGATTCCACAGTGTCCCCTGATAGTTTGTTCCAATTGCTGTAACTCTTCTTGGAATTATGATTTTTTTTTTTCCTAATATTTATACTAAATGTTCCGTGCTGCAGCCTCAAGCCATAACAGCATTTTCTGTCATTTTACTAATGAGAGTATTTGATGTGTGCTGTCCCTCAGAACATCCCTTAATGTAGCTGAGCACAGCCAGCCTGTCTCCTCCATGGTACAAACCAGCCCAGGGCTCCCAGCATTTCCTCACAGGCCACAGCACTTTTGTGGGTCAGTGCACAGCTCCAGTCAGCTTGCCTGTCTTCATCTCAGCTTGTACAAATGAACATTAAACACAGGAATCTCTTTCTCCCCCCTTACTTAATACATACCACATGGCCAGTGCTCTCAACGCCTCCAGCATTCAGGCTCTCTGAGCTCTTTGCAAACCATCATTTAGGAGGCTTCACAACCATTGACACAATGTAGGACTCTTTAGTTGTAATTGAACTCTTTTGTTACAGAAGCAGAGAGATTAAGTGGGGTTTCATAAGGTGTTTCAGCAAAACAGTGGCAGAACTAAGACTTGGATCCAGAAGTGCTGTGTGTGAACCTTTAGGCAACACTCCCTCCATTCTGTCACACACATTTCTGTACATACATCTGAAGAAACACACTGATATGATGTTCTGCTCACATAGTCCTGGCAAATCAAATTCACAAAGCCAAGTATCTCTGAAGCAGAATCATGTAGTTATTCATGAACTGGGGATCGACATTTTCTTTAAATTTCTCCTTTTCTCTTGTAGATAACTGTTAGAAGCATATATGTTGTGGTCTCAGCTGTGAAAAGCAGATTAATTATTTATTGCAGGTCTTTCTGGGCAAAGCCTCTCAGAACAATTTTCTAATCTCTAGTGCCCCAGCTGAAGCCCCTGGCAAAGGAACTCAATTTCTGGAAGCACTGTTCATCTATGCAAAGTCTTTTATTGGAGTCTGGGCACCCAGAATCCTAATCCCCTCTGAAAATGTTGGTCATCATGAGCAAACAACTGGTTAAAGTGTGCAGCAGTGGCCTGAGTCCTCTCTTCTGGATACAGCTAAATAACTGTGTTTTTACAAGGAGGAGTCCAGGACAGAATTGTGTTGCACAACATTATTCTCTCTGAATTTGCTCTCTGAAAAGCATTCATGGGCTTCATCGACGTTCTGCCCTTGCTACAGTGTGTAACACTAGTACAAAAAAGTATTTGCTTTTGTCAATTTTACCTGTCTTCTCTTGGGGTCCTGAATCACATCTTAGGCAAGCTTATAGGCACTCAAGCAGGAATAATCAGTGACTTTAATTGGCCATTAGGCTTAAATATTTAGGAAGAGCGGTCAATTAATAATCAAGATCTAGACAATATTCCCTCAATTTATTTGCCTTGAAATTCCCCATGCATTTGGGGCTTGCAGAGTAGCCTACTGGTTAGAGAAGTGTAATTGGTATCACGAAGCTTGATATTTCTTCTCAGCTCAGTACCAATGTGTTCATGTAAACATATTGCACTTTGCTGAGCACCTGAGATTAGTCCCATTCTGGTCTTGCTGTTCTCCAGCTACAGAAGGAAGTTAACACATCACAAGGCTGCTGAGAGCCTTTGCCAGCCCCTGTGCACATCACCATTTGGAAATCTAAGTGTTTATACTGTGCAATGTTTCATAAAGAAAACTAGACCTCAGCAAATAACCTCAAATAACTGGAACGACCTGGAAGAGACTGGAAGCCTTTAAAGGGGGGCAGCAAGCTGCGTTGTGGCCAGCCACAATGATAACCATGGCCATCATGGTGACACTGATCAAAGAACAAATGGAAGAGGCAACTATGGGAACCCGCTGAATATCCACTCTGAGGACTTGGAGATGAGGAACTGCACTGCTTGTGTGTCCTGGTTTGAGCCAGGATAGAACTAATTTTCTTTTTAGTGATTTTACTTTTCAGGTAAGTCCCTTCTATGTAGCTGTAGTTGCTGAAATTAACAGCATGTTTTTCAATTAGTGTCTGCCTCTAGGACTGATAACCCTCCATGTTTATAGTCACAGTGAAAGAATGGTTTGCAGAACCAAGGGCACTGCTTGGTTCTGAAAAACATCTTATGCTCTGAAACCAGAAGCGAGTAAGGGGGTCACACCTGAGACCCTCCTTTGGGGAGGAGCAGACCAGACAGGTGACCAAAGTTAACCAAACTAAGTATCCCATCCCATACACATCACAGTAGATATAAATTTGAGGGATAAGAGGGACTTGCTCTCTCTTTGTCCATGGCCAGCATCCTGGGAGGACTCTGTCCATTTATCTGCCTTTGATCCTGATCCCTGTGTTCCTGCACCCCAGCATTCCTGCATCCCAGCTCCCATCTGCGGCTGACTCCAGGGCTTGAGTCCAGGACTTTGCAGGGCCTGCCCTGCAGCCTCGGTGGTGATGTGAGCATTATTGGGGGGTGGGGAGAGAGCCTGATAGTGCTTTTGTGTATATTTGTATATATTTAATTACTTTTCATCTCTACTGTCTCATTAAAGCTGTGCAGTTTAGTTTCCAACTCTTTAACAGTCTCTCTTCCCTATTCCCTCTATTTTCCGTATAAGGGGAGAGAGGAGGGTTAACAGAGAGCATCTGTCTTCTGTTTAATTGCCAGCCTAGTGTTAAACCATGACACTGTGGAGCCTTGCAAGGACAAGATGAGTTACAACATGGCAGGACTCTCAAAATGCCAAGGAAAATCAGACAGGTTGTGCAGTCAGTGCAACCAGCAGCACCACTGCAAGTCTCCCACTTTGGAAGAGGGAAGGATGATCGGTTTGGGTACCCCCAGGACCAAGAGGCTGCAGCTGGCTCACTGGCATTTGCTCTGGGTTAAAACTGACAGCTGCAAAAACATTCCATGAACTTGCTGTTCTTTGTGGGGTTTGTCACTCAAAGTCAGTGTTTGGCTAGACTCAGAGGAAATCACAGGCTCTGTTTCCAGCACATGGAGCAAAATGAAAAGCCACAGCTAGAACAGCTGCTTCCTTCAGCATCCCTGACCCCTCGGGTGGAGGCCAAAGCAAGTTGCTTCCCCTGTTATACTCACTGGCTCGAAGGACAGCCCTCACACATGCTATTAATTCTTAGTAGGGAGGAGAACCTCCCAGGGGACCTCAGGTAAAGTTGGTGGAAAGCAAAAAAATCAAAAAAGAAGTTTCAGGTTTTTTTCTGCACAACCATTAAATAAGACGTGCAAATCTTCCCTGGAAAAGGAGTTTATGCTTTGTGGAGAAGAGAGCCTATCCCAGGTGAGTGCTTTCATGGCTGTGCAGAGACCCAAGATGCTGGAGTTTTTCCAAATCAGGCTGTAGCATTAGTCTTTCAATTTCTCATGAGGAAGACGGTGTTTCAAAGTGGTTCAAAGCATGGAGTGCCCACCCTGCTGTGGTGCCCAATGCTGGGGGCACTTCTCTTCTCTCCTCCTTTCCAGCTTGCAAATGAGAAACTTTCCCAGCAGAATGTTAGCTGAAACTCCCCTGGGAGAGTTGGTGGAAGAATGTTGACAAATCCTTAATGTGTGACTGGGCAGAGATGGAAAATGAGCACTGAGGTGTTCTGATAGGAGCATATTTAGAAAGAGCATTGGTTATCTCAAGTACTTTCTGATCAAATGATAAAGCAAGGTTTAACTGCTTCCTTATGTTAGGTGACCTCTCCCTGAGGGCAGCGGGCTCAGAAGTGAGCCTTCAGTACAGTAACATTCTTGTTTAGCTGCATAGATCCTTAGTGGGTTATCTGAGAGCATGCAAACAAATTGGAATAGGATGGGAATGAAACCCAGATTCCCTGTGTCCCAGGGCTCTTTCTATTTACCAGATTGTCATTCCTCACAGACCCATTGCATGTGACTCATATCTACAATGTCAGAAGTGAATCAACACACCCCACTAAATGAAGGAATGTTTCCAGACTTGCTGTGACCTAAAGTTCCTCAGAATTTCAGTCTCCCTAGGAGGGAAGGCAAGGATGGACAAAATGGCCAACTAGACAGGAACAGTCCTCATGCACCAAATAAATATTTTCATAAAATTATGAAATGTCATCTCAGAAATAGTTGATTTACTCCTACTGATAGCCTCTCCAGAACTACACTCTACTGAAAGCTTGAAAACTCTAATTTCCGGGCTATACGTATTTTCAGCAAAATATAACCATGTTTTTGGCCAGTTCATGCCTTTCTATTTCTGTGCCAAAGTTGATCTTCAACTTATATAGGTTTTAACATTGGTTCTATGTGCCAGAACAACCATATCACCTCTTGGCCTCGTATTCTTAGGCATAATAAGAAAAGGTTACTTTAGCCTTTTAGATGATAGCTTCTCTAGAAGGACCTCCCTAACAGACCACTTCATTCCCATTTGATTTCCTATTTCTCCTCTGCATTGACGTTTTTTTCCAGCTTTGTGTTATCAGCAGATTTCTCCGGGATACTTTAAAACATGTTATTCATGAAGCTTTCAAGATAGGCAGCAAGGTTTTCTTTGAAGAATTGGACTGGTAACTTCCCTCCATCCTTTTTTAACATTACCCTCTGTTACCTCCCCTCTAGCCTGTCCTGTTTCATTTTTCAACTCTTATGTTAATCCTCAACTTCTCCAGCTTTGTTAAAAATTCCTTATCATGACCTTATACCTTTATTGTTTCACTGAAGTCCAGACAGATGTGATCTATCACATCTCCTTTGTCTAGATCAGTTATCTTATCAAAGAAAACCATGAGGTTAGTCAGACATGATTTATCCTTGATAAACACTAGTGGTTTATCCCATTTTTCCATTACTTCCTTGTCCTTAATTATTGTTTCCTTCAAAATTATTCTCATAGCCTTATACTAGATTGTGGTCTGCCTGATAGGTTTATAATTTTCCAGGTTACTTTCTCCTGCCATCTTAAGTATAGGTACTACATTTTCTATTATCTAATCATATAGCACTGTCTTCTACTTGATGGATTAATTAAAATATTTTCCAACAAACTTGAAATGTCATGTACCAAGTCGCAACATTTGAGAGTGAAGATTATTTGGTTCCCCAGCACAGGTCAGTTAAGCACCCTGCATTTTCCTTCCAACTGGGCCACCCTGGATTTTTTCCACATTCCATATCTTTAAAAGGTACCTATTACAAGTTTGGGTCATCCCTGGGCTCCAAGTCCTAGTGACCCCTGTCACACCTCATGCACATGTAAATTGTGTCAGGAATCCACTTTAAATAATAATAATAAAAAAAAAGCTGGGGTACACCCACCATTTTCTGCATCATATCATTGTTACTGTATCTGCACAACTTTGACTCCCCTCCTTACCTGCCACCCTTGTCTTTTCCTCCTCCTTTCTGCCTTTAAAATAAGAAGGGACGAAAAACTTTTTGTCTCTGACAAACTTCCTTTGCTTCCTGTTGGCTCATATGTGCTTAGCTCAGGAACAGAGAACAGAAAACTCCTAGAGCAATCAGGAGACACTGATTCTGATTATCCACTCTGAAAGGAAAGAAATATCCTGGCTGCTGGTGATGCCTTCCCAGATTACTTCTGAACTGTCTATAGGCAGTTGAAGCCAGTGTTATATTAGAAGACTATTTGATTTAGCTATATGTGTAGTAATGTCCAGAAAGGATGCTGAAGTGAGATGTCTAAATCATACAGATAAGCTCAATCTCCCTGTTTCAATTTCAGCTACAGGCTCTTTGAGAACTCCCTGTCCCTTTCCCTACTTAGAAACCTTATTAGTAAGTGGAGTAAGTGGCCTCTGCTCAGCTCAGATGGGTTTGCTGCCAGATGTCTCTACAGGCAAGATTACTTGTTAACCTCATTCTAATAATAAATATGAACACTGCTTTCACAATACCTTTCAGCATGGGAATTCAAAGTGTTGTAAATACGTTGAGCATTTTAACAGCAATGAAGAAAAAAAATTGTAAATTTTGTTTTAACCTTGTAACAGCAGATGAAAAATAACACTGGGAATAGTATAAATGTAATGGGATAGATTTGCCTTTCTGTTGGTTAAGGCCAGGCTGGATGAGGCTTTGTGAAACCTGGTCTAGTGGAAGGTGTCCCTGCTCATAGCAGGGAGGTTGGAACCTGATGGTCTTTAAGGTCCCTTCCAACCTTAACCATTCTGTGATTCTATGATTCTATGATGTTAGGAAAAACCTCATCTTCAATAATCTTTTTCAAGTTCATGGTGATGCTACTAACATCCCCTTCAGCCAACAAAGATGGCTCCCAGAGAGCAGTTTGTATAAATGTGCTCTGTGCAACTGGTGAACAGCATGTCTCCACCAAAACAAGGGAAAGCATTCCCTTGGATTCTATGATAGTAGTTTCACTGTTTTCCTGCTAGGTTTTATTTAACATACAGTGAATCCATTAAATTGATGTTTGCTTCTTAGGGATGTCCAAAAGCTTCAGGGAAGATAAAAAGTTGCAGGTCATCCTGCATAACAGCCTTCTTGCTCACTGCCAGTCTTTTCTCCAAGTAACCATCCTGTCATCAGTGCTGCCCTGCTCCTGTAGTGGTCTGACTCTGACTTCAGCCACCCTCAACACCCTTAAATATTGAAGGCTTGTCTTTTTCCAGTTTTTCTTATCCTAAAGAAAATGTGATGGGAGTGCCTTGGGATGCTCATGGTCCTCCTAAGAACTTGTGCTGTCTGTGACAATGGTTGCCTAGGTGCTGCCAACAGCAGTAGTACTCCTTCTCCAAAGAAGAGCATCTGGAGCTGAGCCACCCATGGAAGTGAGTGCTCCTTTGCAAAGCATCTGTGCTTAGTACATTCTGGAATGTACTAAAAAAGGAAAGACTTTTTTTCCAAGCAAGGTGTGATGGCTCAAATCAACCAGACAACTTCTTTCTGCTGGAGGACAATGTATAAACATCCATGATACTAGAAGCCTTTCACACTGCTCCAACACTTCGGAAACACCACAAGTTATATTTTGTGCACCACAGCAAGTAGTATCAGTGAACTGCCTTTCCTGCAGAAGGGAAGAAGGTCAGAGCACTAACCCATGCTGTCAGCTGCAGGACTCCCAAATGTGCTTGGGCTCCTGGGGGTGTGAAAGCTCTGGGAGCCCCAGTTCAAGGTGGCAGTGCTACCTGGGAGCTGCAGACCCTCAGTGCCTATCTGGCTTTCTGCCAGTCATACTAGCAACCAGGTACAGATCCAGGGGAATTTAGCCTGTATTTCAGAGGGAATTTATTCATTTACATGAAACAGAGTTTGTTTGTTTTCAGTGAATCATTGCTTTCCGAGGAAGAAAACATTTTGTCAGAGAACTCCCAGCAAACTCTACCCATGATTCACTTTCTAGGTTTCAGCAGTGAAACTCAAAATCAGCTCCAATGCCCTCTCCCACCTCTGTACAGAAAGCTCTTTAATAGCCTCTGCCTCTGTAAAGGTCCCCTCAGGGCACACTGACCTTGCTGCAGTTCAGTGGCACTGGAGAACACAGCATCCCTGGAGAGGGGGCATGCTCTGAAGTTTGGTTGTGGTTTAGCTTCTCTAGCTCATTCCCCCACTTTTTCTTCAGCATTTAATACAAAGCCTCAAAACATTATTTTCTCTTCCGTCTCCCTCCAGAAGTATACTGGCATGACTGGTCTGCTCTTCTCTGAGAGAGTAAATCAGCTGGAGACCTCATAAGTTGAGAAGTGTTGGAAGCTGCCACCATTTTGTCACAATATTCTAAAGAATCTGCTGGTTTCATATAGGGCTGGCAACCAGAGTGATGTGATAAATATAAGTTTTCTCTTTCTTTTACTTTTGTTCCCTCATGGCACTAGGAAAAAGATGCAATAATTGAACAGCAAAAATGAGAGAAAAGAAAAAGAAACTCCAGGTTCTGAGCCTACTAGTCTAAAGTGGGGCCTGCAATGGTCTCAAAGACACGAACTTCTTACAGTTTGTGCAAATAAGCAGATAGAGACGGATAGAGACTCTGTTAGTTCTTTCTGAGCAGAAGCTGTGACAGGATTCAAACCATATTAGACTTGAGAGAACCCACATTGATACTCAATCATGGGTGCAAATCCACCAGGCTCTGTTAGTTCTTGTGCTTGTGGAAACACATTTTCTATTTCATTATTTTCAGCCCAGTCTTCCCACATTAAGAAAGGCAGATGCTCAATGTTTTAAACAGAGTCAGCAGCAGGGACGGCGAGAGCTCGCTTGCTTTTTACCGTGGCAGATCACTCAACTCTTTAATAACCAGAGGTTTTTGTTTAGCTATTTATAAGATGCTTAACAAAGGGAGATGTTTATACAAACAGAAAATACAAACTGAATATAACTCACTTCCTCTCTCAGGGCTTGTGGTTTTCCCTACCTGCAGGTTCTCTGTCCTCAGCCATTCACGAAATGTAAGGTAGGCAGGGCATGAGCTGCTAATATATACTTGCAAAATAAAAAAAACCCACAAGATACTTTTGGCTTCTTTTCACTCCACAAAGAAGAAAAGGAAGAAATGTCTGGAGTGTTTTTTTTCCTTAACACCATCCTATGGAAGTATATACCAGGCCTGTGGCACTTGGTAGTGCAGACCCCCTGCTTCACACTAGGCAAAATTTGGTGCTGTGTGTTTTGCCCTTTGAGTGTGGGAAAACACTGTGGGGGCAAAAAAGAGTGCTGGTGCTTTCCATTTCTTGCATTAATCCTCTCACCCTGTGGAGTTATCATTATCATTCAAATAAAATTATAAAAAAACCCAGCCATCTGCTTAAAAAGCACAGGCTGGTCATAAATCCACTGGGTCCCTTAGATTTAAAAGAGGGGAAAATGCTTCCAAGCAAAGAGGCTCTTATGCAATGCCAGCCCCCTCCCTGGGAGTGCTGAAACCTTTAATCACCTAAGGAGGGGGAGATGCACTGAGGCTGGAGAGCCCCATGTCAATATTATTCCTCTTACATAACACCCTGCTTTATTTGCTGATTGAATGGGCTTTTTTTTTTTTTTTTTCCCCTAACTGAACTTGTCCCTCGGATGCCAAAAGAGCTTAGTGGTAAATTGCAACCCTCCCCAGAAGAAAAGCAAACCTCACCCACAAGCAAAAACAAAATACCATCACAGATTGAGATTTGCTATCTAAAAATAAACAATCATTAACAACAAATAATCCAGCAAAGAAGGTAAAGCGAGCAATGGGCACCTGGCTGACACAGAAAATTAGGGCTAGCCTGGCAGGACAGAAGGACAGAGTTCCCTCCTCTCTTCCACAGACTTGAAGCATCTGCTACATATTTTCTTTACTCTTCTGCAGGGAAAATGTTTTATTGATAAGGTCTCTCCTAGGCTTGTGATTACCCCTCCTCAGGGCTGAGGGAGATTTGAAGCTGGTCAGCTTGACATCATGTCTAGACAGTCTGTTTTATTGACAAGCACTCAGTGCACCTGTGAAGAGACCAGTGAGTTCAATAATGTGCAAAATGGGGCAGGAGGAACCTTTCGGGGCATGTTGGACACACTGAGGAGACTGCACAGAGATGCTCACTTATGTGCATGTCCTCTTCCATGGGTGCAAGCACAGCCCTGCACACTCCTGTCCAGGTACCCAGCTTTGCATAGTTTGACATGATGAAAGCACCATCTGTGTTTCCTGCAAGCACACACACAGGCAGCAAAGGTGCTCTTGGCACATGCACAGAGCTGTAGTGCCAGCCAGCAGCTGCCCCCCTCACCTCCCTCACGGCACTTGGTGGCAAGGTGACTTACCCCATGGTAGGCCACCACATGGCACCTCCAGCTCTCAGCCATGTGCCTGTCCCAGTGGTAGCTGAACTGCTTGGGAAATGCCCCTGCAGTTTACAACCTGATGCTTTAAGGCAAACAAACTCAGAACCAGTTTTTCTTAAACCACAACCACTTTGGACTAGCTTTTTCCGAAGTTGTGAGGGGATGGCACCATGTCTGCCTTCCAATGAAGACTGCAGTCCCTTTGAGCAGATCCCTGGGCTCTGTGATAAACATATGTAGGTGCCCTCTCACTGTACACACTTGAATACAAACAACCACATATTTGCACATGAAAACAGACCCACATCCCTTGCCCTGCCCTCTTTCAGGGTAGGTGCACTCACAAGCAGCAGCGCTTGGTCCATCTGCCCAGCACAAAGAGTCTTTCTTTGGTCTCAATTCATTGGTATTCATGTGCAAAAGGAAAGGGTGGAAATCTTGAGATTCCCCCAGGACAGCTAGGCACTATGATTGCCCTTGTCATCTTTCAGGCTCACATGATAAAGCTGCTGTCTGCAGACCAGGTCCATGCCAACTGAATTGTTGTCTAGGCCAACCAACACCCACAGGGTCCAATCCCTTTTATGCTCTCCCTCTTTGAACTGGGTAGAAACCATCTCAGTGAAAACCTCTGGTATTTTTAGGCCAGAGCAGAGCTGCCTGAATGGCCCATGGCTGTTTCCCTGTTTTCTCCTTGGGAACAGGGCATGCAGAAGGCAGGGAGGAAAAGGCACAGTCACAGCACACTGTTTTGCAGCCAGCCTCAGCTGCCTGGGTACCACACAGAGCCTGCAGGCAGTTTATTCCAGAAATAATATAGGCCTGAAGTAACTCTACATATAGGAGGAGTTCAAAAGTTGCTCAGAGCCACCTTTGCTAAGAAGTGGGACCAAAGACCTAAGAACGGCTTCCTTCCAGCGCTGGTTAGCAGCTGGCTGACTCAGCTGAACATCCATCATGCAGCAAAACGTGATAATTGTCTTGATCTGTGCTCCCCAAACCTGCCAACTGTGGCCAATGCCCACTGTTAGCAAATCCGACCCTCATTATCTGCTCTCCACCCTCCTCTTTCCAAGGCGCCGAGCACTGTAGTGCGCAATTAAGCACCCGCCATCAAGTTGCTCCTGGGCTGATTTGTCATCGCCAGCATTGGTTTGGGAATGTTTGTTGGGAAGCACATGGTGGCAGGGTCAGTGGATGTTGTTGAGGTTTTTCCTCTTGTGCCTGGGGGCCAGAAAGCTTTGTGCATTTCTCAGTATGTTAAACTCAATTAAAAAAAAAATTTAAAAAAACAACATCAGGATAACTTAAAGCAGATGTGAGCACAACAAGCCTGAGACCCTTCTGAGCACAAACACGGCCGCTTCATTGCAATTCCAAAAGGCTTTTCTGGCAAGTCTCCCCTCCATGTCCTACATTCTTTCATTCCAAGGAAGACAAACAATTCAGACTGGAGCAGCAAGGCACGTTTTTCAAATAAACAGGTTCCCTCAAACAATTTTTGCCTTTGTGTCACCCCAATACATGCATTCCTCTCTTAAAGTATCTTCTGGGATGATCTAAACGAGAATTTGTGTCGCACCTTTCATTTAAGGTGTTCAAAGCACCTCATCCAGAGCCTCTCCAACGGAAGTGTATATATCTCCATGTCCCAACACAGCATCTTCATGACCTGAAGTTACAGAGAGAAACTGTGGGATTTGTGGATACTAAAACCAAAAATCCTGTGGAGCCTTTCACTGTTGGAAGAGGAACAGAGTTGGAATATGAAAGGGACTAATTGCTGGTGACTGGGGTTCAGTTCTCTGAGAAGCAAGTTGCTTGATTGTTTCTGCTCATCACTGCCAGGTCTGTGTTTTTTAAGAACAGATAAAACCCATTTTACCTTACAGGTCTTTCAATGGCACAAACACAGGACCATTTCTGGACAGAAGCACAGTCTGTAACAAATTACCTGGTTCACTTGTTACCTTGGTTATCATCTTTGTCATTTCTACTTGTGTCCCTCAGTCCAGCACCTGCCTTGCCTGAAGTCACTCATTCCTTCTTCCCTTTTAGCTTCTAAGTTTCATGCTTATTTTGCCAGCTACTTTTGACTCTGGCTTTGACTTCTCTGACTAATTCCTGGACTCTGCTCCTGTTCATGAGCTCTCTATAGCTTCACATTGCTCCACTTGTCTCTTGATGGGGAAAAAGTGCCAAGTCTGGGAGGATTTTATTAGTTCCAAGTTTTGTTTCATTATCTATTTTCCATAGTCTTCTCCATGTGAAGGAACAGTTTCTCTCTAGAGAACATCAGGAGATGGGTGGAGACAATTCCAAAACCTACACCTGGGATTTAAGACTGTTTATCCTGGGCCTTCCACATACAAGGAAACAAAACCAAGGTAGACTCAGCTTATAGCTCTAGCCTTCTACCCAGGGAAAGCATAAACTCAGTACTAGCAATCTCCATTTCAAATCAAGATTGCTTGGAAATATTTTGAGCTGCCCTGTGTAAGCAACTTGAAGGATTTCTTATGCTTTTCAGTTTAATGGCATTTACATTAATAAAACAGATCGTAAAGAATTAATAGTAGTGGTACTAAATATAATAGGAGATAGTAAATAATAAATAGTAGATAATAAAACTAATTGTTTCACACAAAATAAATAAAGAGGGATTAAAAAAAAGAGTGAATGCCTTCTGCAACGTGGGCACAGATTGTCTCCCTGCTACAACAACTTCATCACAGGTTTCAAAGCTGGACTAAGTAGGGTGCTGTTCACTTAGTGGGACACGGGTACAGATGTGATGGTTGATGAAGTTGGAGCCTCCTGACTCCAGTGGAAGAGGTGAAGCAAGAGAAATGAGATGGCCTTCATAGCAAACCTCTTACAGGAGGTGGGTCGTTGCATCCTCTAAGAGCAGAAACATCTGCTTCACCCTCCTAATAGGATTTTCATATTCCTCATGAGCTTAACATGGGAAACTATGTACAAAAAATAAATTGATCATTCCAAATCATGATGATGAAAAATCTTTAAATCTCCCAAATCCCTCTAAATCCCTTTACAGGATTCTGTACTTCTCACAGTAAGTTCCTTTGGTTAATTCTGCCACTGAGTTAAGGTACCCAGAGGAGAAATAAAAAAGCTGTGCTTGAAAAACATTTTTCTTTGACTGCTGGACTTCACAGGACCTGAAAAACCAAGGGGCAAGCACCCCACATCAAGGACAGCTGCATAAACTTCCTGAGCACAAGAAATTAATCATAATAAAAGGGGTTTTAATTTTTTTTAATACAGTTAGGTACCAAAGATAAAACGGTTATTTCCCAGAATTGTTCCTGTTTGGCACAGCTCCTGATTGCTTAGATGAAGGACTTTTATTATTGAGCTTTCTGTAACCTCTACCCTCAAAATCTGGGGCATATCTTACATGGAAAATACAGAATGCACTAAAATTGCAAGCATTCCTGGTTTTTGCATTCCCTCATACCAATATTTCTTCCTCCCCTTCAGAAAGTCACCCCAGGGCCATGCAGGCAGCAGTCACTGAAGGCTGCTTCCAAGCTGACTTTTGGCTAGTAGGAACAATTCTGAAAGTTGGATGAGACAGAATCGAGCAAAATAAATCACTATATAAGCCAATCCATATTTGCTTCTTCTGGGATAAGATGGTAAATTGTGTGCTAAAGGGTTTCAGGGTTTTCCCATATTGATTGTTGTTTCAGAGATATCTGCCTACAGTGCTCAAAAGCTGTTTGCTGGTTATGTGTTGCTTTCTAGATGGTTTTACAACACAAAACTGTGGTTCCTCTCTGCTGCATGAACCGACAGGAAATGAGAGCTCAGTGCTTATTATCTGGGGCCAGCTCCACAAAGTGGCTTGGGAATGACAGCCTAAACCTGAGCAGAGTAGTGTCCACTCACAAACCAGGCTCCAATTGAAGCTGGTGAACAGGAGGCAGGAGGAGACAGAGGAGAAACGCCCTTCTGCTGCCTAAATACAGTATGACCACAAACACTGCAGTCACTTTACACCTTTGTTCACCCTGAACCTTTAAGCAATGGCGAAATGAAACTATACTGAGAATCTCGCAGAAGTGAGTCCTACCCTGTTCAGCCTGGGCTGTGGGGCAGAGGATGAGCAGCACAGCTGGGACCTTGGAGCACACATCACAGCAGCTGGTCCTGAGGCAGGAGAGATGGGGGAAGCTGCCTCCATCCCCATCTGCCAGAGCTGTATCTAGTTCCATATGGTAATTGTATTAGTATTATTTCATCACGTACAAACAGTGAGTCTAACTGCTAGCTCATCCCATAGGCTCTGTGTGCGGAAAATACAATTTAGGGACACACTTGATCTGTAATGGAATTTAACATTAAAAACAAACATAAAACTATTAAGTGCAAGAAAGGAAACTGGTATTTGGGGATGGAGGAAGAATTGTGGCTCAGTTCTTGAAGGCATTGACTCAGAGGAATAGTCCCTTTGAAATGATAATGCAAATGTGGAGGCTTTTCAGCAATTCCAGATAAATCCTTCAGGCTTGTGCACATAGAGAGGTTAATTTGGTTTCAAGCAGTATGGATTAAAAGCAGAAAAGTTACTCCTGTTTGATTCCCTCTGTGGTCACTACTATTTTGTAATAAAAATATCTAACTCTGAACCAATACAACCCATCCCCAACCTGGTGTAAGTCTATTAACTCAGACAGTCTTTTCCAACTAAGAGTGTTCATAGAGACAATTGGTTGGGAAGGGTCAGGACTTGCTTCACAGGCAGTCAAACCTTTACTGGGTCAGAAAAAACACCTGAAATGTGGTATATTTACTAGATCAGACTCAGATATCAATTATATTATTAACAAGTTTAGGATAATTTTGTTTTCTTCCACAAGCTAACTTTTAATCTAATGCAGTGTAAACACGATAAGAATCTGATCACTGAATTTAGAGGAAGTTTTTCCAAGAACTGGAAGAAAAAAGCATTATCAGACCTTCAGCCATGATTCAAGGAAAGTCATTTTCACAGGAGAGGGTGACAGGAATGACACTGTAATTCCATCTAAGTAGTTTAATAATTTGCAATTTGGAAAGACAAGTTTCAGAGGAGGAAAGGCATTGCAAGTCCTGAATTGCTTGTAATTTATTTTTTTAGCTAGAATTTGTGTTTAATCTGCTCCAACAATGAATGAAATGTTTTATGAACTTTTTCTGATGCAGATGCAAACAGTGAGAAATCCAAACAATTCACCAGTCAGGAGAATAAAAGTGCAGAGATACCTTGAATGCTGAAGAACCAGCTGAGGAGAACCTTAGAGCATAGCCAAGGACAACCAAACCTGTAAGATACCAACAAACTACTTGTGAGTTCAGGGGATGCTCTGGAGCCTAAATGCAGAGATATCTAGCAATTCACCACTGGGCTGCAGAGCTCCCAGAGGAAGCATCACCTCTGCATCTACCTTCTGCTCAGGAGTAAAGCCTGCACTGTCCATGGGCAAATCTGTGTTTCTATAAACTATCAATAAACCTGCAAAATACAGCCACCTCCAAAAGGGAGCAGGGCAACTCAAAGGAAAATTATCTAGGATGGAATGTATCTGGTCATGTAGCAACACATTCAAACTCCAGCAAACCCCCTCCCTCCTGCCCCGCACACAGAACCCACCAGATTCACATTGTCCTCTCACCACAAACTCTTTCCATCATCAAGCCAAAACCGTACCATGTCCAGGCTGAGCTCAGAGGGGCTAGTCCTAAAAACTACCTTTATAAGTCTCTGTGTAGTGGATGAAGAAAGGAAGAATGAATTACCTGACAAAAAAAAAGTGAGCGGCAATATGGGAATCTTAAAAGGCTGGAAGTTTTAGCCCATAGCATCGTTCAGTTTTCTGCTGGCCCTCTCAGACTGGCTTGCTGTCCTCTCCTACAAGACTTTGGGATTGTTAATAATATACATTAATGTACAGATTTCTCAGATCAGGGAGATTAGACAAATAGGTAGATGGAGCAATTTGGAAAAAAACAAAAAAAGGGATCACTGGGCAGTGGACACCATAAAAAGATCAGTCACATCAGTCACTGTTATTAGTATTTGTGAAGCACAGCAGGGTGCACAGACTAGGGCAAGAGGAGGCCCAGCACTGGGCTGCAAATGGAGAGAGATGCCAAGCTATAAATATGCTGATATATTTTTACATTTGTTGTGGCAAAGTCCGGATGGTCGTTGTGATGCTGGGACATGGCTGGGGCTGTTTTCTAATTATAATTAGATTCTGTTACTTTTCCAGTGTCATTATCAGAGACACAGTCATGTGTGCTCGCTTTTAAATGCTACTGGCCCTACTAATTTTTCTGGGCACAGGGGAACTCCACAGGCAGAAGGGAAATAATTCCAGTCCCAGGAGCGCCTCCTTCTGCTGTCAGATGGTGGGTACCACTCTCTGGTATCATCGCAGTTCACAGCAGGGACATGCTGGAAGATGCTGTGACTGATTTTCTGATGTCAATCACAGTGTGCACCCCTCCAGCAGCACACCTCAGGGGGTGCTGGGGGTCCCTCTGCAGGTGCTCTTGCCTTGCTCTTGCTGCTCGCCCTTATGTGCTGGTGCCCTCACGTCCGTAGGCTTTTTTGCACCTGTGGATTCAGAGGCAGGATTTGAAATCAAATGTACTGGAACATTTTCAGAATCCAAAAATAAATGACACCTGTCATTATAAAATGACTTGCTGAAGCAGCCACGCCTGAACGTCCGTGCCTCGTCAGAGCGCCTGATGCTGAAGAGGCTTTTTGTTGTCACTTGCTGTACCCTTGCTCTGCATTCCACAAATGCCACTGTGTGAACCTTCCCAAACAAGCTACAAGGAGCTGTGGCCAGGAAAACCAGGACCCTAGGATTTGTGGATAAAGCTGATGTGCAGAAAGATTCCAGCTGAAAGCACTAGAGGACTTAAAGGAGCAGTTCCTCAACTACAAATCCACAGAAAAGTGGAATTAAATGATTGGACTTGACAGCTAGGGGGAACTATGCTGTCCCTGTTTAATCTTCCTTGTAGGAGGATATCACAGCCAAGGCAAGGGGAGGAATCATATGCTACCAAGGGCATTTCTGACACTAAGCAAATAGTAGGAAGAAAATGGAGATGGTTCTGGACAAATGTACAAATGCTCCCAGAAGCCTTTGCCATACAGCCCTGGTCACTGGTCTGTCTGATCAGGTTTCATCAATGCTCAAGCCTCGGAGCTTCATCGACACCAAGCTAGGAGATTCCAGATTCTGCATCTGAGCCATTCTCAGGATGCCTCCCACCCTGTGCAATGACCTCTGATACTGAAATGTAAAGACTCATGGTCCGTTGGACCCTACAAACTTCATTGTATTCATGGAGATACATCTTCAGGGCTGGTGTATTCCTTTATGTCTGTGTCTGAATAAATTGTTGGAGCTTCAGAGGGAAAAAGCTTTCAAGATCATCCATGGTGTTGCTTTTAGCAGCTGTAGGCTGTTCTTTACATGGTCTCTCTGTGTGTGAAAGGAAAAACTGACTGACCTGATTGACCTCTATGTCCAGAAAGAAGGTATTGGTGCCCAGAGTATGTCTTCTTTTGCTCAGCATCAAGCCCTGAGTTCTATTTCCTTTTTATCAATAGCTCCTGATTATGATTCCTTGAATATGTAGATTGTTTTGAAGTCACCTTTAAATCAACTTGTAGAGATAGGTCATGTATACTTAGCTCTATTTACCTTACTTTATTTAGCTGCTATACTGCAAGGCAAGATGCTTCCATCAGATAGCCCTTCACCTTCCCTGTTTGGTATGAACATCAATTACCTTCAATCCAAAGGACCAGTCACCTCTGCAGCCTGGGCTCCTCCACGGATGGGTGCAGGACAGGGTGATGCAGGCAAGCATTTCACCCTACTTTACAGCTTGGAAATGTAGGGGTACACTCTAAAAAGAATCCTTTTTGCTTTTAAGAACACTATATTCATCCTCCAAAAGAGGCAGGCTAATTGGCTGGCTGCTCTGACAGTATTTTCTCTTGGGAAAAGAAGTTGCAGTCCTTCAACATTCAGAACTTTTTAATTCTGGTGCCAAATGCATTTCTCTGAATTAATATTGGTGGAATGAAAAGGCTTTCTTCTCTGCTTCAGTCTTCTCTCCCAGGATAAATCTTTTTGGAATTTGCTTTATATATTGTGCTTTTGAATGTCCTTTTAAATGTTAAAAAATGACTGTGTGAGAATGTCGCCTTCTCATTAGCAAAATTTACTACATATTTTCCTCCATTGTTACCAGTACAGTTCCAGCAGTGTTAACAATGGGAACCCTAGAGCAAATGGTCTGGCACCAGCACTTGTCATCTCACTATGGCTGGTCAAAAATGTGTTTGAGAAGTGGTTTTGTTTTTTTCAAATGTGCTTGTTTTGAGTAAGCATTTCCAAATGATTTTTTTAAATAAAAATCCAACTTTTAGTTAGATTTTAATGAGGAAGATATTGGGGGTTTTATGCTTTTTTTTAGGAAAATCTGTGGTGGTGACTAAAAGGAAAAGAGTTACCCCAGTACCTACCTTTCTCTTGACTGGGGGAGGAAGTTGACAAAAAAAGACCAGGTGGTATGATTTTCTTCATTGGAATGAAATTAAGCAGTTCTTTTTTAATTCAGAATTTCTAATAAAACAGGAAAAAACCCAACCCAAACCATAAACTTTCTGATGTCTTTAAAATTTTTATTCTAGTGTATATGACTTCTCTTTGTACCACAGACCAGTGTCAGTAAAATACAGCCCATTGGGACAAGACTGTGCAAGCAAGTTTTTAAATTTCCATGAAGCTTTCAACACTACAGGTGCAGAAACCTGAGCTAGATTCAGCAACGGTAGGAAATACTTAAGTAGTGTTTCTAGCACTAGTTGGAAGTGCTAGCAACAAAGCTCCCTGCTGAAAGCTTTGTGGAATTCAGAATGGTCCTCTCTGATATTAAAACTTGATAAGCTACAAAAGCTTCTTCCATTCACTGGAAACTACTACTTTTTTCCCTTTTGCTATTACTGAGATCTCCTTTGTTACCACAAATCTTTGCTGTAACCAAAACACAGAAAAAGCACATGCTCTGAAATCCTTCAGCTGTGCCTTCCTATAGCCATGGAAACAGCATTTTGCATGCCCAGGGCAAGGCAGGTTGGATTTGTTGTGGGGTTTTTTTCTTGCAATCTGTCACGAAGTCTGTTTGCTTCTTGTGAATATACAAATCAAGATGCTGGATTGAAGCATTTTTGTTTCCACTCAGATCAAAGGTCACACCTGGACATGACCTGAACTTGACCAGCCTTCCTCAGTGAATTTTTTTTTATGCTGTTCTCATAATGAATTTAAGTCATCAGCTGTTAATACTTCTGCAAACCTACTGCTTCCTTCCTGGTGTTAGACAAGGATTCAGAGGACCCAGTTAATACTCACAGCTCTATCCAATTTAAGAAGAGGATTTGGAGTTCAATTAGGTCACTTACTGGCTGCTTCTGAACCTGAGCTGGGAGCTGGGACTAAACTGTGTTAGAACCTTCCATTGGGTCAGACCAAAATAACCCGATACACCTCAGCACACCTGAACACAGCCTCCCACCTCTTCCCGTTTAATGCTCTACATTCCCCCATGGAAATGCCTGCATTTGTATAAGAACTTAATCACTGGCAATGCAGCCTCTTTTATTTGATGCTGGCATAAAGTGATATTATTAATAGTTTGTGATCTACTGCACCTTTCATCTAAGGATCTCTCCCAAAGCATTTTAGGAGGCTGAATCAGTTTTCAAAACACTCCTGTGTAATACTATCCCTATTTTACTGGAAGGAAAACTAAGGCGGTGGGAGGCAATTTTCCCAAGGGTTCATTGGTAGAGTCAGAAATAGAGTCCTGGACTCATGCTTCAAATATAGCCTACGTTCTCAGCCCATGTCTGAAAACTGAATGCAGGAGTCCCCCCTTTCAACGCTGAACACACCTTCTGCCTGGTGGTTCATGCTTCCGAAACAGCTGCCTGTTGCCATGGGAACTGCAGTTTAGATCACTGGACCAGATTTGCTTCAATTACATCAATGCAAATCATGAACAAATTCATTGAAATTAATGGAGCTTCTCCAGATTTCTATGAGGGAGGAAGGATATGGAGCAGGATCAGTCCATCTGGATTTGGTATAAGAAGGTGATGATCTCTTGAGAGGGAAAAATATTTTCTGATCGTCACAGGGGGGAAAGGATGAAGGGTACCTTACAACAAAGGTATGGAAAACAAATCCAAACCTTTCCTTTACCCAGGGTGACCTGATATTCTCAGACCTACTTCTGAACATCAGTAGAAGCTCTTACAGTTCCCAAACAAGTATACTGCTTCCCCCTTGTACGGAGCAAAGACCAAACTCATACCGTGAGAATAAGGGATGGTGAAGAATGGAGTCAAAGATCTTACAGAAAGTGGAAAGGACCAGTTTGTGTTGCTGTTTGCAGGAAAGGTCTCACACGGATGAGGGAGCAGGTAGTGAGTCCCCAGGTTGCCTCCCTGTGGCCTCTTCCTGGAGGGGAAGGGAATGCTTGATGGAACAGGAGTCTGAATAGACGAACAGTTTCTTCAGTGTCAGCCACAACACCACGAGAACCTGAACTGCTGCTGACCAGGGAAATGGAAGAAACGTGGGAGGCAAGATGTGAAACAGAGCAATAGGAATCATCACCCCATAGCTTGCAGCAGCTCTCCAGGCCAGAAAGCAAAAATCAGGCTGGCACAGCCAGTGTCCCCTCCCAGTCATGCACCACTTGATGTGCAGTGAGAAATGGAGGCTGGCACTGGGAGAAGAAGGGTATGGTACACTACAGGGAAAGGGCATCTCAAAGCCTTGAAGGTTGGTCACCCTGCACTTGTGCTAACGCATGAAGTCTAATTTGAGATGAACTTCTCCTGTTATACTGGAAAGCAAACCATCCTGTTTCCAAGGCTGAGTAAACAGCTGCTGTTTCATACAGTTCCCAAAGATACTGGAAACACCCTCCTATAAAGCTCAGTCTTTCACATTGGCAGAGAATGTGCTGTTAATCTTGCTGGACTTCAAACACTTTAATCTACAGTTATTTAACTTCATTAATTAATATTCAAACTTCCCCAAGGCACCAGCCATGCAGATTAGATCCTTGCTGGCCACCCAAGAGAAACCCTTTGGATCAGGTAGATTCAGTACTCAAAGAAGGTGTTATCACTGTGTCAAAACTGATGCAGATTTTCTGAGTGGAGACTACTGAATATCCAAGCAAAAGATGGGAAACTGAAGAGCAGCAAGACTTGGCACCATCTACTGTTCCTTACAGAGAAAAATTCTGCAGAGCTTTCTGATCTATTTAGATGTTTACACTGCAAAAGCTGTTCTGATCTGGGGTCAAGGGGCACCTGGCAGTGACACTGGACAGAGGTAGGACTCAGCACCCAATTTAGAGGACTGCAGCCACTGTCCCAGGGGGACATTGCAAGATCACCCTTGCGTACGCCAAAGATGCAGGAAAGATTTACTTTGAAAAGCAGAGCTGATCAGACTAAATGTTGTGGCCTAATGGCATGGTGACCTTGCTAAAGGTCCCAAAGCTGGATCTGGGTCGTGCATGGTCAGCCAGGTCAAGTTTTGGATACATATTTCAAAAGCCTCAGTATTTCTTGCAAAACAAACATTATTCTTTTGCCAGCTTCAAAATAAGAGGTCAATGATCTGATTCAGTATCTAATCACATGCTAAAACTTGGATTTGTCCCACCATTGTATCATAAGCCTGACCTGAGGTTCAAGCCTTTAAAGAAATCCCCTCCTACACGTGGAAGTGAGGTTCAGGCTGAAGGTTCAACGTGAGCACTTTCCACACCTGCTGCTGCTGGAACTGCTACCAAGCAAAATATGACTAGAGATAATACAGAAATTAGGTTTCTATGTTGCCAACATTTCCAGTTTCTTAGCTCCATTTCTTGGGAAGATAAGAATCCAAATTTTATCTTTTTTTTTTTTTTTTTTTAAATCAATTTTCCAATTCAAAATATTGGGGAAAAGCTTGAAAAAGAAACACAAAATTGATTTATTGTAAGACGAACAAATTGTGCTCTTAAAAAAAAATTAGTGGTTTTATGTTCACTTAATTATATGTGTGAAGGTCCAACATATAAGATTTAATTACTGGAGGTTAGTAATACTACAGATGCCATTCCCACGAGACAGCAATATCTGTTCATGTAGGATAAGGGCAACAAGCCAACTTCTCCCCTTAAGTCAGACCACATTAGTCTCCTGCACAATCCCCTTGAAGATTTATAATTGGAGAAAGGAGGTTCTCCACTGACTCAAGAAATTTTTACCATACATTTTTACATACATGATTACCATAATTTGAAGGAGTAAAATATTTACAAGGAAAGGCAAAAATTCTCCAAATTTGAGTTGGCTGCTCTTTGTTAAAAGTTCAGAAATTAAGCAGTTGTATTAATACTGAAGCCATACTTTGTAAATAGCTTTCTGAAAAAAGTAAAAATGGGATTATTTCTAGGTCTGATGGAAACATCAATGAATGAATATTTCCACTTCCAGATGATCCAAATACGCTCTTTTTCTCAGAGATCTTGGAAGAGGAATATTTGAGGAAGACAGTCACAAGTTTCCAGAATTAGTTGCTGCTCCACACAGTTTTTTAGAGACATAACTCTGCTGTACACTACAGGCAGTAGCTTAACGAAAATCGTTTGGATCTCTGTTTTATCAATACTTTTTGGAAATGGAAGTATATCATAGCACAAGACAGAGAGTGAACAGGTAACATTCAAGCTACAGTTTTCTAATTTTATCATGCCAAGCACCTCTGACCATGAACCTACACCAGAACAGCGACAGACAACTCAGCATTTTCTCCCATTCCTCATGGCTGCCCATGGAAGCTGGTAACCAATGCAGTCATACCAATCCATTGGATTGAAATTATAAAAGGAGCTTTGCAACGTCAGAAAGTACCACAAGACAGAGCTATGATGCCTCCATGTAAAGGCCTTATACCAGGAACTTCACCAATACAGCTTGCTTTTGCTGACGTTTTCCTGGTTTGTTTTTTTTTCAGTTACTGTTCATTGCCATTTTTCAGACTATGTGGCTCTGTTCCCAGGGGCAGAGATCAGTTACAGTAACACTCTGAGCTCAAAAGGATGGAAGCTGAAAACTCTGTGTTAGCTAAATATAGATACAGTTTGGTTTGCATAAATGAACTTTACCTGTAGAAGTCAAAAGCACATAGCACACTGGGGTATGTAAGTCCTTGATTACTGCTTTTCAGTAATGAGACAGATTAACAAAGAAAAAACATCCAGACAAACCAAGTTCTAATTGCATGATTGTGTCAAAACCAAAGAGCCATAAAAAGGGAGCAGCAGTAAATTACCTCAGATGCTGCATGAAAATAGAAAAAAAAGTTTGGCTATCATGTTCTCCAGCATGGCTTTCAATTGCTAGAGTTGTTGATTTGCCTGTTTTGCAAAGCTTTTTGGCTTTGAGAGCTCCAGTTCGTTTCCCAAAGTCAAAAAAACATCCTGTCCTGTTCTCATGGTCCCAACACGCAAACCGCCCCCACCTGCAGCTTGGCCATACCCTGCACCCAGGCCATGCAATGGAGAACCATGCAGAGATCCCTCAGCTAGCTGAGACCAGACAAGCCAGGCCCACACTGGGGTTTAGCATGAGCAGAGCTAACTCAGGTCCATCCAGACATGCCATTAGTCTCCTTAGAAGAGAGTTTCTCATAGTGAAAAATCAGGTTCAGATGAATTAAAGTCAATCTAACCTGCGTGCTTAAAGGGAGAGGAATGGATGCTGTGGAACAGGGATGCTTCAATGAATTCCATGTGAATTTCCAGTGAGGCCAAAATTTGGACTAATGCATTAATCTCCACAAGCCTCTGTTTTCCCATGTAAGAAACCAGGGTATAAAATGCTCCCTTTCTTCAGAGAGAGGCCACATGGGTAAACCCTCTTATGCTCCCAATAGGGACCATTTGCCAAAAGTTGTAAAACATGTAAGAGATTCAGTCCCATTCCACAAGCATTTGGTCTTTATTCTAAATTAAACGTAGGTACAAAACATAGAAATTAATGGCCAAAAAAATGGGGAATTCAAAATCTCAGTGATGAAAATGACATCAAAACGTAAAGCTAATGTCACACAACAGCTCCTCCCTGCACCCTTTCCCTGGTGCAGAGCCTGACCTACTTGATACATGTTCCTGCACTAAGGCCCCAGTGCTAAGTATCTTAGACCCCTCAAATCGCATTCCAGACTTATAATTGCAAAGCAGCTGTGAGCCCTGAGCCCTGCCACCGAACCTCCCCATCTGTTCAGCCCATCTAGCATTACAGCAGAGGACAGCATGAAGGCTGAAACTGTATCATATGTGAAGACAGAACCTGCTGCACTGCCCACAGGGCCAGATGAGATCACTTGCACTTTCATGGACTTGAAATCTTTCAGGCTTTAGAAGAGTAGTGGGCAGAGGCTGATCAGAAGAGGGAAGAAGGGGCACAGGCAGAAGGATCAAATTCTGCAACATGACTCTGGCAGCTGAGTCAAAAAGACAGACAACCTTAGCTTCACTGGGCAGGAGATGTTTGACTTCTGGCAGGGCTGAGAATAACTTGAGAGCCCCTTAGAGGAAAACCTGATACTGTGACTTTCACCAAACCCTCCCTCTCCACATCTCTTGCTATTAACTCTTTCTGTAGCAGTTGATTTTACATAGTCTTAAATCATCTGACCTGAAATGTATACCTCGAGCAAAAGCCCTTCCTGAATTTGTGTGCTATTGCTTAGTGTGTTGATGGGGAAGAACCTGTCTCTGAGTCAAACTAAATAGTGGGCCTTGTCCTGTAGTCTTTACTAATAATATCAGCAAAGCTCCAGGTGAAAGCTGATCATTCTTCAATCACAAGAACAACTACGGAAGTGTAGAGGAAGGATTTCAAGATATGGCATCAGCTGATTTGCACTAATTCAGTTTCAGGGGAACATATATTTTTTTCTGGGAGCTGGAAGTTCTTTGACTTGTTATCTTGTCAACATGTAGACTGTGAACAAGCAGGGAATACAATACACATCTCCTGAGTCACACGACTTTTAAATCCTCCCTAACCCCAAGCCCTAAGCCCCTACGAGTGGTCAGCAGGTGCTAAGAAGATGGGAGGAACAAAGCATGATGCCATTTCCCCCCTGTTGAAACAGAAGAGATATGCTGCTGCTCTCCTGGTACCATTGATGCCACGTAACAATTCAGGCAGCTCTGTGCTGAGCTCCAGTGGTCAGATGTTCAGATGTTCATGCTCAGGGCTATTATTGTCACTTCCTCTACCCTGCCTTCCCAGCTAAACTCTCCTCTTTTAACCCTGCTGCTTGTGTCTCCAGGTGGACTTAAGATCCCCAGTTGCCCTCAGGGTAAGGAAAATGTTCCCAGTTGATCTTTCTGAGAAGTTTCTGCAATCTGTGACCTACCCATGAGACACCCAAACCCGTAACACAAGTGGCATCTCACTGACTGGAGCTCCCCATCCCGTGCTCCACACAGCCAGGACACTCCATGACCCTCTGTGGCAGCAGTGCCTGAGGCCCAAATCTGCTCGCCTCAGTCCATGTGAGATTGCACGTTGCCAGAGGAACTGCTCCCCCGAGCACTCCTGTGTGGGTGTCTGCTTGTGTGTGTGCACGCAGCCCTGCACGTGTGCCCGTGCCCGCGAGCACTGGGCTCCCACATGGCAGCAGATTGGAGGCAGAAGCTAGTGTCTCACAAATTCATTTTCTGGCAGAGCACAGATGGGGGAAGGGACAAGCACTCTTTGTCAGCCCACGCGTTACACTGAGTCCCAGCCTGGATAAGCCAAACCTCTTAAAGGCACAACATGCGTGTGCTGCCCGCAGCAGCTCTGCCCTAACTCCCCTGGACCAGCTGGCACGAGGGCAGCTGGGAGTTCAGCAGCTGGGGCAGAAGGGATGGTGACGCACGGTGCTATATCTGGAGATCTGCTTTATCATTTTCTGTTTTAACCTCTGAACCTTTGGGTTCTGAGGGACAGATCCTGAGCTCTGGGCATGCCCTCCCTGCATAGCCCTACAGACACTGGTACAGCTACTGGTGATGGTTCTTATCAAGAGCTGGCTTGAGAGACTGCTGACCAGCAAACATGGATATGTGTCATCACTGCCACCAAATGCAAACAAACCACACGTTACCCAAGTGCACTGCCCCACAAAGTCCTACTTTGGATGCAGAGTCTGGGGCCATATAGTCAGAGACATCAGCCAGGACTTTTTGTCTGGGACAAAGAAAACTGTCTCCACAATTTACCTGCAGTACTAAGGCAGCAGTTTGGTATTTTCATCACTCTGGTATGTGTTTCCTCCCTGCCTAAACATTGGCATATTCAGAAGCTTTAGCAACCTATCCAGAAAAAATATCCACCAGAATAAGATGATACTGCCTTCCTGAAACCCCTGCCTGAAGAAGTGCAAACATTTCCCAGGCTACTGGTGGAATCCCACTTCTGACTCAGGGTATGTCTAATCTCAGACTGCTGGAAGGCTGGAGGACATACTGGGCAAATGATCATGCTGCACCTCTCTGGATCTTCTATCTTCACCTTTGGCTAAGGCTAATGACAGGATACAGAGCAACACAGATTTTTAGCCTGGCCTAGAAAGTCTGTTCTTGTAGCAAATAAAGAAATCTATTTTACTGCCTGGATAACTGTTGGCTCCACACAATTAGGAGCAGAGCTGAAAGGGCAACATGTCCTTTACTCTAGATCTCCAGCCAAGTCCTGAGGCACAGGTTCCACTCACACACAGGCAGGAATGCTCACGTGGACACTTGGGATATCAAAGCATTTGGGCAGCAACACATGTAGCAACACATGACAAATCTTCAGCATAAGATCTGGTTTGCTAGCACGTGTAGACTGGCATCCCCAAAACATGCTAGGAAAAACCAAGCACTGTCTAGGAAACACTTGCACTGGATCATTCTAACTAATAGTTTTGGGCATAGCTCTTGGGTGTCTCTCATCTCAGACACACTTATCATGGAACAAAGAGCAAGTCTGACTTTAAAGGACACACGACTTAGGCTCCGGAATAAGCAGAATGGCAGCATGGACTGTACTGCTCAAACAGAGCTGCAAAAAGCTTCTACAGGCCAGGCTGGACAGTTGGAGAAAGATAGATCTAATGTCCCATGTTTTGTTTGAGAACTAGCATCAGACATCCAACACATGGGTTCTGAAAATGTTCCCTGATACCAGGTACTAGAGCAGAAGAGAGGAAAGCACCTTCTGTTGTCAAAAATCAGTGCACAGGGCTCAACTGGACCCTGCCCAAAGAAGCATGATGGTCACATTTGATGACATTCAGAGGACTGTGTCAGTCTACCACAAACTTGTAACTCAGGACCACTTAATCTTTTCCCAATGATTCCTGAGGGATCAGCCTTTGTTCTGAATATCCATACGGTATGTCCACAGCAGCCTAACATAGACACTGTGCATTATCTGTTGTGCGTTTGCTCTCCTCTGTGAAGGCATGTGTAGTCCTCTCACTTGGGAAAATATAACTGAGGAGAAGGCAGCTTGAAATTCTCACCTATCAACAAGTCATGACACAGCCCAGTCTCCAACCGCCTGTACTTGGCTTGCCAACACACAAATAGGAAATATCTTTCTGTCTTCTTCAACAGGATTTCAGCTCATATTAACTGTCTGTTTTGTGGGGTTTTTTTTTCATAATGACAAGTCCTTTTTGGAATGTTCCAAGGTCCTTATAAGGCCTTACCACCTTAATATCAGAGATGGCATCTTTCTTAAATACCAGTAGTAGTAATTTTCACCAGTATAAAATACAGTTTTTAATTGCTGACTGTACAGTGATGTTGAAGCTGGCAGTTTTATAATGAACTCTGGAAACTGCAATTAGATTGCGTGTTCAATAAATTTCAAGAGCAACCAGCCTATGCCAGGGCAAGATTTCACAATTTTGTATTTTGAATATCAAAAATACATTTTCTTTCCAACTCCCAGAAAAGAAAGGATAGAAAAAGAAGCCTGGAACTGACCTACTTTTATTGCCAAATCAGTCCATTATTGAGCCAAAAGTATTCTATCAAACTTCTTATTGTTCTTAGCAAAGCAATGCCACATTTCTATGAATTCAGAATGATTTGTGAAAAGCAACCTCTCATTTTGTGACATGCAAATTTCTACACAAGTCTTCCAAAAAGTTCCAGAGCTCCCAAACTTAGGAAATTGCCCCTGTGAGACAATTTCCATAATCTCCTTGATCTTTCCCACTTATTAAAGTGATAGTGCTTACTACTGCAGAATACAAGCTTGCCAAATGTCTGGTATTTTTTCTATGGACCCGTTGGTATTTGATAGTTTTTCTAATCCCCAGCTTCTAAATTCACATGATAAACTGATAATTTCATGGAAGCATAGAATGGTTTGAGTTGGAAGGGACCTTTAAGATCATCTAGTTCTACCCCACCTGCATGGGCAGGGACACCTTCCACTAGCCCAGGTTGCTCCAAGCCCCATCCAACCTGGCCTTGAACACTTCCAGGGAGGGGGCATCAACAATCTCCCTGGGCAACCTGTTCCAGTGTCTCACCACCCTCACTCTAAAGAATTTCTTCCTAAGGTCTAACCTGAATCTCCCCTCTTCCAGCTTAAAACCATTACCCCTTGTCCTATCACTACACACCCTGGTAAAAAGTCCCTCCCCAGCTTTCCTCTAGCCCTTTCAGGTACTGGAATGCTGCTATGAGGTCTCCTCAGAGCTTTCTCTTCTCCAGGCTGAACAGCCCCAACTCCCTCAGCCTGTCTTCATAGCAGAGCTGCTCCAGCCCTTCGATCATCTTTGTGGCCCTCCTCTGGACTCACTCTGAGAGCTCTATGTCCTTCCTGTGTTGAGGCCTCCAGAACTGGACCCAGTGCTTCAGGTGGGGTCTCACAAGTGCAGCTTAGAGGGACAGAATAACCTCCCTCGAACCCCTGGCCACTCTGCTTTTGATGCAGCCCAGGGCACAGTTGGCTATCTGGGATGCAAGTGCACATTGTTGCTTTGGTTTAAAAAGAAAGAAAATATTTTAGGTCTCATTTGCAAAAAGCAGCTTCAAGTTATGAACCCTGAAGGCTACACCATCAGACAATAAATAAAAATAAGTACCAACTTATTATTATTTTTAAAATGTAAATGCAAATCTCAGGGTTTTCTGGAGTTGTATGCATGATGCTCTGAGTGCTGGGAGTTGGGGTCAATGAAATAAGCTCATTCCCAAACAATGCATTGAGAAACAACTTCTTTTTACCCTTCTCAGATTAACTCAATTCTCAGTTCAAGTGTAACTGTTCACAGGCAGCAATTGCTTTTCTGGAGAGATGACTGGGCCTGAGGGAGCAGTGCTTGGGCAAAAGTGTCCTCTTACCACTGTCTGGGAGAACACACTCTCCACAGCTATGCCAAAAGCCCCCCCCTATCACCACTGCAGCTACCCCTGGCCTTTCATATCAAGTTTGATCCTCAGCCTGTGATTATATTTTTCCACCTACTGACACCAGCTACAAAGTGGGTCACTTGAGGGTCTGAATAGAAATCATCTGAGTGATCTTCTTGATAGTAAGGAGGAAGGACTCAGGACAGTCCCCCTTATAGCTAGGAGACACTCAACATTATGACACTCAGATAAAGACGAGAGAGAGGGAATGGGATTGGAAGTAGGATCACTTGAGAAGGTAACCATTTCTCTGGAGACAAGAACCTCATAAGACCTTAGCCTTGACTCTGACCCCAGGAATGTACATCCACAACAAGCTACACATAGCCAGATGTCTCACAAAGATCACCAGCTCTAAAAAATTGTAATACTTTAAAAAATACACACAAAAATTTTTGCAAAACCTTTCCAACCTGAAGCGTTTCTTGGCTGTCTTGTATATTACTCATTTTTTTGAGGGAAACTTTTCATTCCCCCTTCCCATGTCTAAGAAGTCAGCAAACATCTAACTGTTTCACTACACAGATCCCCTTTCAGGATCTCATTCCAGTCTTGATTAACCCATAAATGCACTGTTGGAACAAAGAATGCTCCTAGCATCTGTAGCCTTGGACTTCAGGAGTTTGTTTTCATTCCAATCTCTTTGCATATATGCACAGATAACACAGAAAAATCCTAAATGTGGCTGGATTTTGCTGCAAGAGAAGCAGAGGGGAAGCAGAGCAGAAGCAGAGGACTGTCAAATGACATGTACAAATAGTAGGATGTGGCTTCAGAACACACCGTCTTTACAAGAACTAACAATTTTTTCTTCTTTTTTTTTTTCCTTTTCTTTCCTTTTGGCTTTTAAACTAGCCCACACAGAGCACAGTCCCTTTTAAAATCCCAGCAGGAACTTCCAGAAAATTAATGGGCTTGTTGAGACCAGGTCCCAGCTTCACAGACTCCTGAAGCAAAATTGTGCTCTATGTAGGCTGTCAGATGCAATACACAACAAATTCAAATGTTCAGAATTTACCAGGAACTCGGGGCAAATCTGTAGAAATCAAAACTGTCCCAATTAATTGGGATGTCTGCCAACTCTAACATCACATGTTCAGACCAAGCGTGCAGTATAGAATACATTTCTGATGGCCAGATCCCTTAGCAAGTGGTTTAGCATAAAGAAGAAAAACCCTCCTGTCCTCTCACTATTTACAGCCTAGGGAAAGGCTGTAGAAAGCTCTCCAGATCTGCTTGGATAGACAAACGCAAACTCGCGTCATGGGCATTTGTGCAACCAAGTGGTCTGGGATCCTGGAGGAACACAGGGCTCCCAGGAGTCCTGTTAAACAGGCTGAAAATACACAGCTAAGTCTGAGAGGAATCCTTGTGTAGAGTTACCCTAGTATGAGCTGGGGCAAATGCTAACACCTTACTTTTGTCCTGAGACATTTGTGAGTAGCTACTGACCCCAACAGAAGCTGCAGCTATGCGCTGGAGACAAAACTCGTTTGGTTTTTGTTTTTTTTTCCACTCAGTATTCCTATTTCTGTGCCAGAGCATTTCCAAAACACCATTTTCCATCAAGTTTTCCAGATTACAATATTTCCATAAATGAACGCATAGCTCAGAGAAAGCCCTGAGGGATTATAAAGAACATCTTTTATATCCTTTACGTGCCACAAAACTCTGGCTAATGCCAAGGAGGATTCGCTGCGCACACCCACAGGTCTGTGCCATGGGCCTGAAGAAAGACAGGCAAGTTGATGCTGCACACATCTACACTGACGGCCAGATTTTCAGGCATGTGTGCACAAACACTCCTCTTGCACTTCCAAGAGTGCAGAATTCCCAGGTCTCTCAACTCAGTGCAGCCCTACCACAACTCCATTCCTGCATCTGTTCACTTTTCCGTGGAGTTGCTTGCATGTGAAAACAAGTTACAAGCCCAGGTTCCCACCAGGAACCTGCAGTGGGTGTCTTAGGGCAAAGAAAAATGTCCTAAGTTCTCCATGCTAATTGCACACTTGTGGTCCCCAAAAAGAGCAGCCAGGCAGCAGCTTCATCACGCTGACTGCTTTGCACTTCTTTTCTTTCCTCCTCTTTTTTCTCCAAACACATAATTTACTCTGCTTGAAGGAGCCTATTGAGTGTGTATCTGTCTGTAACAAGCTCCTTCTGGGAGCAGCTGGACTGGTACACACTGAATGGAAAGGCATCCCACCTCCCTTCAGAAGAGGCAAAGGAAGGGTACTGGCAGGGGACAGGGAATTCAGGCATGCTCTGGCATGCAGCAGTGGCACCCGTCCGTCCCACCTCCTCCTCCCAGCTCTGCTTGAACATTCTGTGCTGCTGCTGGCTGCTCAGGATGTCACCATGAATAAGTATAACTGTCAGATTAAATCACTGCCTGGGTGGGATCTGCTGAGCCTACGACACACATTCTGGGCACCTAAGTCAGGCCAGGGAATCTGTCCAAGAAAGAAATCTAACTGGAGCTGCTTCACATGGCAAATCAGCTTTGGGGCTAGAGGATGAAAGTATGTCCTGCCCTGTGTCAAGAGTGTTAGAGGGGGTGAGAGGAGGAGACATATAGACTCCCTTCACTGCTAATGCACTTGTAGAGTAATTATTTAAGTACCCAGAGGCCCAGAGCACGAGGATGAAGTGATGACTATTGCTGACAAAGCAGAGCTTTGTGTGGTGGGAGCACAGAGAGCCTGTGGGCTCTAAGCAGCGATGGTCAGAGGGGTAGCAAAGGTTTATTCCTGCCACCCAACACCCAGAAAAGGCTAGGCTTTATCTTAAAGCCTCTCCCAGTGACAGTCCACACTGCAAGTTCTAGCTGCTGGGGAAAAAGGCATGAGTTACTTCACTCCACCTAAGTCCTCAAAGCTGCTGGCACCGTGATGGTTCCACCCATGAATTCTCTAACCTAGTCGGGGCTCAGAGCTTATTCTTCAAAATCGTCCTTCCATGGATTACTAGCAGGCACACAGTACAGAAAGTGCTCATTGGGTCAATCCTCTCAGCAAAGTGGAGGCAGTGATCTGCTTTCCTAACAGCTTCTGAAAGGTCTGGCCCTACTTGTCTGCACTGCTCTGTGTCTACCCCAAGTCCATTTCACCAATGGTTCACCAGTAGTGCTCACCCCATGATGCTCTCCAGACATTTCAGAATATCTCAGGGAAATAAAAAACCAGAGTGGTCAAAAACATAACTATTGAGAAGTTAAGGAAAGGGCAATCATATATGGGCATTCCTCCCCCATTTGCAGATTTCTTCATATGAAAACACAGATTTCTTCATATGAAAACACAAGCAAACTTATCCTGTGCCTGCAGTTTCAGCTACAGCTATGTCACCACCATTTCTAGGTGTGCTAACATCTGTAACATTTTATGTTGAGCTCTTTTCCTCCCACTTTAAATATTTCTCCTGTCACTAACCGTTTGTGGAAACCATGGTGTTCTGGAAGCTGTGTTTCTTACATACATTTGCCACCTGCCTGGGAGTGGAATGCTAGTTTCTGATGAGTATTTACTGCCATGCCATACCTTTGCATGGCAAAAGAGGAGCCCTGTTTGCCCTTGCTGTGACCTTTGGTGACCCTGGCACCAGGCCAAAGATCCATCTCTGAGTGGCTTCATTCATGGCTGACTGTTTAATCAGGCAAAGCAGCACTAGTTTAAACAAACTTCCCTTGAATGTGCTCACTGAATGAATAGTAATGACCATAACATTTTATGCTAATACTGTCTTTCACCCAGTGCAATGCCAGTGCTTCACAAGGGGGGAAAATTACTTGTCTTTATTTTTATAAAGTGTGGAAAAAGTGAACTATAATAAAGCGAAACACTTCTGCACAAGTGTTCATTGGCAGAAACAATGGTGCAGATCCCAGCAGGAAACACTGCCAATCTCTGGCACTAACCACTACATGCTACTCCCCAAGCTGGCAAAACATGGATGCTCCCAGAACTAACCTCAAAGTGTGCTGCTGTCTCAGTGAATCTCAACGCAGTCACTGTTCTCTTACTGTCACTGAAATAAAGAGTACAAACAGTACTGTGGCTGTGGCTGTTAGCCTAATCACAGACCATGAGGCCCTTAATTAGGACAACTGAAAGGCTGACTGACCTTTAGTGGTCCCTAGCATCCCACAAGAAAGACCTTACCACTAAGAAGCTTCTCTGTGCTCCCCAAAATCCACCTAAGAACCCACCCGCTCCCAGGACCAATCTCCTGCTCTGACTGTTGGTGGCTCTCAGAGGTGAGAAGTGACACATATCCCTGTGTATCAGCCACGCTTCTCTGCTTTCTCTGGATTTAGTTTGCCATTGACACGTTGAGCAGCTGTTTGGTTTCTGTGAGCCAAGCCAAGCAGCATGCTGCTTTTTGATAAAGGAAGGAATGGGAAGATGATGATTGGAAATATGAAGAGAAGAGGGCAGCAAGAAGATAAAGAGAGAGTTCTGAACACAGAGGGAAGGTAAAACTGGGATTTAAAGGAGGGAGAACTACAGACACAAAGAGAAACTGAACACAGATGGCCACATCTGCATAAGGCAGAGCACAGATCTCAGGCTGGGCTTTGCCAAGCCTTCAGAGTGAAGACCCAATTAAAATGAAAGGCAGAAGACTGCTGCCTTCAGCAGAACACTGCTCCCTCCCTATGAGATCACTCAACACGAGCCTGATGCTGTCACTGACCCTACATTGTCCGACAAAGTCATTCTCTATGACACCCTGCAGAGGAACAGTCATTTGTAGCAGGCTGGGGGGTAGAGGGAAAATGATGGGGCAGGGGAAATATTGGGCCCCGCAGTGGGAGGCATGAGTAACAACCAGACAACCCAAAGCATCTGACCTCAAAGAGCTGTGCACAGGGGACACTGGGACTGCAATTCTTGCTAGGTTTACAAAAAGGAATGTAAGCCTAATTTGTGGCAGTGGAAAGCCACTAGGGCTTTAGGGAAATTAGTAAAAAGAGGTGTTGCTGTGCTACTTTATAGGAACTTGACATGATGTTCAAATGCTGTCTGTTGGGAGCCTGGATTATTTTATTATTATTTTTAATAACTCCAGAGGGCTTTCTTTTGCAAAGGAACTCAAGCTGAGATGGTGGGTTTGTATGTTCACTATTCATTTGGAGGGAGAATTGTTTGATGGATGCTGAATTTTATGTTTCTTTTGCAATGAGAATTGCTGGAATGTTTTGTGGCCCAGATCTGTGTTCTCATTTTCACCACGCAGTTATGTAAGACTCTGAAATAATAAAATAATGCTGACTTTTTAAAGGAAAAAAAAAATGGTTGCATGTGCTCTCAGTGTGATGGCCTGCGTGTGGTATTCAGTGAACAGCAGAAGTCAGATCTGTAGGGTCCATTCTGATGGGTCTCTGACATCCATCAAGATTCTTTGTTCTACCGCTGGGAAATGAGAAGGAATCTGTGCTTCAGAAGCACAAAGGATTACTGGATTTGTGTGTGTGCTCCAGACTGTATAGATGTGAATTAACATCAAAGTGTAGATCTCTCATGGCTCTGATGTGTGTATTTTGGGCAAAAAGAGAAATGGAACATATACAGCACTGAGAAGATCGGGTGATTTCTGCTGTTCACCTGATTTCCCTTGTGTACATTAATTCCCTTTTTTCAACCCAAGGATATTTTATTTTACAGAGGAATGGTCATTTTATTTAAGCTGAAATGAAATACTAACTTGTCATCTAGTCCAAAGCACTTCACCATGCACAGCACAACTGATTTCTTTATCTCCCAACATTCCCCGAGATGCAGGTGTCTAGTCAATCTCTGCTCTCCTGTTATGATGATTCCACAACTTCCCTAGGCATCTTGATCCACAGATAAAATACTCTACATACAGGTTTGCCTGATGTTTAGTTTAAATTACCCTGCTGCAGCCTGAGTTGATTTCATTTGTGTTCCCTCTTCATTGACTAACAGGTATAATTGATGCTTCATTTGCTTTTCTCAGTAGTAACAGAAGGTTGCATTAACTGTTTCTCAAAATATTGTCTGGTAACATGATGGGCTAACTAGGTATTAAGATAAAGAGCAAAAAAAAAATTAACAGATTAATATTAATGCACTGCAAAGACTGGGAAATCAAGCAACAGAGAACCAGGAATTCTATAGGGACTAAATTCTGTTTCTGGCATTCTTTGAATGCCAATTCAGAGTGACTCCATTAAATACAAAGAAATTTGGGATGAAGATATGCCAAGCTGAGAATCTGAATTAGAGTCCCAACTGTTGTACAAAAATACAGAGATTATTTTTTAATGAAACTTAGTTCTTTCAGAGATCTTCAACTGACTGTAGCTGGTCTGTTACTCAGTCAAGCTAAATGAGTGTCAGTACACCCATGTAACAGAGGTGCACCAATCTACAGTAGGGATTTGGGAAATAAGTTTGTTAAGTCTGTGTAGTTTCTCCACGTAGAATGACCCTTTGTATAAATGAGACCCAGTGGCTCGCAGTACATGGGAGGAAAATCTCTCAGGGTTCTCATTTGCAGTATCCACCAAATACATCCCTGGGGAAATCAGATTTGCTGCTGCTTTCCCATACACAAGAAGAAAGAATCATCCAAAGCTGATCAAAGCAAGAATAAGCTGCTGCTGCTCCAAGACCTTGGGAGGATACAACTAAAACCAAGGCATGTATAATAATACAGGACAAAGGGGTTCTGCTTTTATGTTGCTTCCAACCATGCTGTGAACATCTCCAACATCCTTTGCCAACATGGCTGTGATGAAATCCAACAGATAAGATTTCCTCTGCCCTTTTAAGAGAAAGTTTGAACACCCAGGGAGCTCTGCTGGAAGATAATGGGACACAGACTGTCCATTTTCTCCAAAGGATCAAGATTAATGATAGGCGGATGATTAATTAAAACAAAGAAAAATCCACTGAATTGTTACAAGATTTCATAAATTGGCTTTTCCACCTTCATGATCTGGAAAATCTGAAAAGATCCATTCTCAGAAGTAATTAAGATCACAATCTGGTCCCTATCTTCAGGTTTCATCATTTCCCATTCCAAATCTACTTGCACACAAATACTGGGAAGCTGTTATATTGTAAATCAATCAGCTATCATGCAAGACAGGAACTGAAGCCTCTGCTTTTAGTACAACTGAGTCATTTGCCATGACTACATGCTTCTTGATATGATTTACTGCTTCTGCTGATCCTTACAGAAAAAAAACACAAAACACAGTGCCTTCCTTACATTTCACATCAATAAATACTGAGAACCAGAGATTGACACAAATTGATTTTTGCATCTGAACATCCTTCCAGTGTTGGATCTGCCCTTATGCTTTGCAGCACACCTCTTCCTGAGCCACAGGAGAAATGTGAGACACAATTTGTCTTGGAGATGTTGATTTCTTCCTTTCAGACAAATAGCTGTTTCTGGACTCTGAACAATGATTCTTTATTTTTCCTGCGAACACTTAGAAGAGGGACATTACATTTGCCAAGAATATGGCTCATTTTATAAAGAAATTCATGAAAAATGAGAAGTACTTTAGATCTTTCTCTAGCGTGATAGGGGAAAGAACTGGTGAATAAGCAGATTGTGATGAAGAAGTTTGCTTCAGTCAGAGCGACCAACCATGATTTGGTGAATACAGTAGGACCACACAGAGTTTTCCTTTCAGAAAAGGTTGTACTTTGACTAGCAAGTCAGTAAAGCTTTAGATTATTATCCTATTGGTAGCTATTGTCTTTACATTATTATAATAAGGACCACTAAATTTTCAAACAGTTTCTTACGGTCATATTATGGAAAGTATTATTATAAATGATATAAAATGTGTCTTTAAGACGTATTCTCAAAACACATAACCGAATTAGTCCACTCATTCACACCTCCTGTTCCCACCTCTCTGTGGTATTTCTTGGGTGCTGATGACCTTGGCAGTTAAAAGTTATTTCTATATACATGATACATAGGGAACACCTAAGAATGTTCAGTTGTCTCACCATAACCTCATCTGCTAAAGATGTTATTTAATGCTATCTTCCAAGAATCTGTGCTTACAGGACTCAAGGTGAATCACTTGCCTGGAAATTTCCCTTCTCTTCTTAAAATGGGAATCTTGTTTTGGTGCACTCTTATGCTGAGATAGTTTGGCTGGAACTGTGAATGCAAATATCAACTACCTTACGAGCTGTTGAAATCCCAAGATTTGTAGACAGCCAGAATGACTTGAGCTCAAATTTCCCTAAACTGTGATTATGTTTGGACACAGGGAGCGTAACAGACTTGTGTAATACAGCATGAGCTGTTGAAACAAATCGGGATCAAGCATGCCCCTTTGGGCCTGCTACAACTGTACCTAAAGGAAGTGAGTAAGAGAAAACAACTTCCCTGACATGATGCTTGTTCCTGTACCCTCCATTTGGACTGTTTTGTGCTGAGCTTTGAAGAGCAAAACAGATCAGTAGCGGCCTCAGAGCAGTAGGTGTGAATTCTCTAAAATGATCCATGCATTCCCCATCACCGAAGCAGACACTGAGGAGTAGGCAGGCCAGGGGAGGAAAAGGAGAAGACAATGTTGAATCCTCTAGCTGCTCCTCAGAGGAGGAGGCATCCCAGAGGCCTGGTGAGATCACAGCGTGCTAAAAATCTGTTACATTCCTTTGGGAGCCCAAACTGAGCGCCCATTGCTTAAGGAACAGGAAAGGTTGGGTATCTTTGCTGCCTCAAATGAAAGCTTACTGATAGTGATCTGTTCTGTGGCTATTGTTTGAGTCCTCTTTCCATCAAATAATTTTCTCATCATAATCTAATGACCTTACTCAGCCTAAAAGAGTGGTACTGCAATTCATTTCCCATAGAATCTCACACCCAAACAGTATTGTTACAGGTCTCTGTGGACTTGCACTGAAATAATGTTTCCATGTAAAGTGACATTGTTGCTTCTCCCTGCAGACTTGCATTGAAACCATTTTCCTGTTATATTTCAAATATTATGGGGCTGTTAGTCTCCACAGACTAACTCTCTTTGGAATAGCTTTCCACAGAATTTCACATTTTAAATGCCATAATCAGTAAGCTTAGACTAGCACAAAGTTGTTCCCCCCTAAAATTTCACATTCAAACAGCATCAGTTCAGTTCCCTCCAGACTTACATTACAATCCATTTTCCATTCTAATGACATTGCAGAGGAGATGTTGTAGTCGTTGGTGTTACATTAATGTTGCAGGCAATTTACAATTCTATGACTAGAAATTGCAATGGACAAAATACTGACCCTTACAAAACAATATTCATAATCATATAGGACATAGCTAAAACAGTAGGGCTGCAACTTCACAGATAGCATAGAAATGCCAGGCAGTTAGCACCCAAGGATCTAATTTTTATCATGCTAGAATTTGCCCTCTTTTTTATGTTGTTATTCTTTCAGCTTCACTAAAAACCTTTCCTTCATTATGAAGTCTTTGACCCCTCACTTTTCTCTCTCCTGTGCTATATACAACTTGTACTGTCTCCCTTTCTCCCACTACTGTTTTCCATTTATCTACTGTAATGTAATTTTAAAGACACTTGCTGATGGCCTTCTTGTTTTCCTCTTCGGCCTCTTGCCTTTCAAATGGAAAGCTCAAATTAACAGCTTATCCTGCAGTACAATCCATTCCCACCTGCCAAAACTAATATGACATCGGTCAAAGATCAGGAACCCCCAGATCTGCTTGTTTGCTTTGTGTTTGTTTCATCCCCTCTTCAATCTCCTGTTATTTGAACTACAGAGGAGACTTAATTTGTAGATTTTTCTATGCAAACTGGGGCCTAGAAACATCTATTTTTATGAAAGTCATGTGAAAGTCAAAAATCACATGACTTAACATTCTGTGGCTTTAAGAACAACATTAAATATCTTGAAAAGTGCCACCTGAGGACACAATGAGAGGTGACTATGCAGGGACCTAAGTGGCATGGTTAGAAAGTTTCCACCTGCTTCATACCCAGCGAGCACATGAAAGTATTGGGCTCTCTTCAGTATTGCTACCTCTTATCTGAAAATCCACAAAACTCTGGATTTAATACTCTTGTTCTAGTAAAAAAGCCTCAGATTCCTGGAGAGTAGAATGGACTTGTTTAAGGCTCAAAACCTGAAACTCTATGTCAGAGGGGCGACAATTCTGATAAAACCTCCTTGTCTTTCCTAGATTGAACAGATTTTTGTCTAGGGGAATAGGACACCTCGGCTGCATCATCCAGCATGTATTTCAGTATGTTACCATGCCCTTAAGGCTAATGCCCCTTTGAGTATATTTGGACAGAAAAATGTTCAGTTGACACAGCCATACAGCTACTACGACGGGTTGTCCCGTACCACGCACATGTCCTGTGAGCACTGAAATGATGCAACTATTTGACACAGAGTTTCAGTCAGCCTGTTATTATGTGGATTTGTAAGGGTGCTGTTTAGGTCCATACTCAAACTCCTTTGTATTTTAAAAGGATGCCCTCACATCTATGGCACTGACCTCTTTCACTGAAACTACAGGTGCAACATTGCTGTTTGTTGGCAAGAGATCAATGATGCACTTTGGCAATGCACTTCATTTTCAGCCAGAGACCCTGGATCAGGGTCAGTGTCTCTCCTGGCACTTCACAAAGAGGGAGTAAAGCAAAGTCTTTGCCTCAAAGAGCTTACTCTTCATAAGAGTTCAAAAACAAGCTGCAAAAGCCAAGGCTAGAGGCTAAAAGGAGAAGGAAAACACCAATGATTAGAGAGCTCCACCTGCCCAGTGTCCTGTGTGCTCACAAAGAACAAGGAAAACACAAATTCAAGCCCTTGCTCTGCCTGAGTCAGGCCTAGAACTTGTCTCTGGGTCATCTAAGCTAAATATCCCAACTATTATTTTTTTAATCAGTTTCTGACCCCGTTTTTCTCTTTGAGAATTTCCATTTTGTCTAAATAATTTAATATAAATTGGGCCAAAACTAGTGAGCACACGTGCCTTACAAGTGAAACTGCTGATTTACAGCCTAGCAGCAAAATGCCAAGCTGAAGTCCCTCCTCCGAATTACACAGAGTGGGATTTTAACCCAGGCTCCTGCTGCAGGTGAGTTCTGTAGCAACTTTGCTACTGCTAAGTTGGGGTAGGGCTGACTTCACCTCTGCTCCAGCTGATTCTTGACAAATCAGCATTTTTGGAAGAAAAGAGTATTGTCAGAAAGCTCCTGATGAGCTCCTTAAAGATACACTTGCATAGCTGGACACGTTAGCTATTTTCCAGCTTAATGGCTCTGAGTAATGTCATAGTATCTCCAAATGCTGCTCAACTTAGCATCATTAGTTGGTTGATTTCTCTCAGGCATCACAGCAAGAGCACAGCTTAGGCTTCAATGTTGACAAATAAAGCCAGACCTTATTTTTTAAAGCAAAGTAATGAACACAATGCCTCTAGTGACCTCCCCAAAAACTCATATCGATCAAACATTTAAGAGGGAGAAAATCTTAAATATTATAATATGCAGATGAACATATTAGCTAACAGTACCTGAACATATTCTACAAGAAGCCCTAGGGAATTTGAATTAATGGGAGAAGCAGAGCACGCAAAAAAAAAAAAACCCTTCTTGATGTCACTTTGTACTGAGCATTCAAAAACCACACACAAACTGCATATAAACTTGGCAAGTACTTCAAGGGGCACAATCACCATAAATCTGGGATAACTCTCTAGTCCATTCAAAATGATTTTTTAAAGTACTGTTCTGTTGATGATGTCTTTGTTTTATTTCATCCGGCTTAGACCATTCTAAACTGGCTATGTTTTTCTTTTGTTTACAGAAAGTGTCTCAAAGCCATAAGTCTCTGAAAGTCATCAGGATTCTTATTTCTGTGGAGACATGGCTCAAATGTGGATAGGCTGAGTATACAAGTGTAAGCTGCAAGTGATGCCCATGCATCCCTTAGTAGCTACAGGATTTATTTCTCACATTTGCACTTCCCTGGAAAACTGTTCAGTTTTATACCTTGTTGCTCAGTTACTAGATTGGGTTAGAGTGTGGCCATAACATTGTCCTCACCCTTCCCCTAAAAAGATGTGCAATTTTTTGTCCTTGAAATACTACAAACTAACCCCGCAAATCCATCCAAAGCATATTTAAAAAACAAACACACAAAAAACAAAAAAACTTAGTTATGGAAGCTAAATACCACAATCAAACTCTTTCCAGTAGCATATTTCCAGGTGACATATTACACTGTGACATATTACACACTTTAGGATAAAAACAGGCATGGACAGAACATGACAGAACACCACAGTGTCAGTCATACACTCCCAATTCTGCAGTTGATAGTTTTGGGAGGATATTAGAAAGCCCCAGAGTGACAAGCAATATGTTGGGAATGAATTACAATTTCAGGGTTGTTTATAGCCATGGAGAAAATGAAACATTAAAAGTTTCACATGGGTTGCACTCAAGAATCAGCTTAGAAGAAGAAGAGATGCTGTTTGTCTGTCTTTAAAATAAAAGCATGTATGCCTTGGATTGCCCTTGAAAGTACTTAACTGTAGCATATGTAACACCTACCACTCAAGAGCTGAGTCTATCAGCCACAGGGGAAGAACGTTGGGTACTTTCTCTTCTTTATTAAGAGTTTATAAACAGTTTTCTGATCTTTAACAACAAGAATATTTTCTTGGAAAATACAGAAATTAGTGAGCAAAGAGATTTATTAATTGTCCAAGCCCTTCCCCTGCTTGTAGATGAATGGGTTAGTTGAAATACTAGCAATTTTTTCTGATATCAAACACATGTAAAAACTGGAGCACAAATGTGGTCCTACCCACCAGCAGCTCCCTGACAGCTGCAAGGTTGTATCTTCTGACAATCAGATGGAGCAACGTAGGAGATGTAATATATATTAAGGAACACTTGGATGCTTCAGAACAGTCAAGTGAAGAAGATAAAATAGAGGGCAGCAGTATCTTACAAATGGCTACAGAATATGTACAGTAAAAGCATATACTATCTCCTCTATCTAAAGAGAAAAAATATTAGCACACTTTACACAGTGCTGCAATAGGGTGACAAGTATCTTAGGGGCACTGGTACTGTCCCTGCAGGAGCCTGTGTACTAAGGCAACAGAAAAAAGAGTGTGATGAAAATAAGGGATATATTTGGAGACATCAGAAAGCAATTTGAGCAGATACTTGGTGAAGCAAATGATTCCCAGGACTGATTGCCCCTCATTTGGAATGCTACCATTGTACTCTGTGAGAATGGAATTAGCCCTGAATGCTTTGCACCAGTGGAAAGGAGATGTAATCTCCTCTAGCACAAAATGCAGCATTGGGGCTTTTTCATTGACAAACTAAGTGTCAGCTAGCACAGGCAAATGGAAAAGGTGTTAAAACAAAGGGTCAGGAACCCCTCCATCTTACTCAACTTTATGAAGTGGTTGAAGATCAGCAAATGGGAAGTGGTCGTTCCAAGTACGATCTATGTGGGATAAGAGAAATTTTCTTCTGAACAGCAACGAGACTGCATGTCTGAAGTGGCACGTTTTAAACACTTTTACAAAGGGACATTCTTGACTCTTATTTAACTTATGAAGTATTGAAAACTACAGATTTTGTCTCTAACTAGTATTTCCCTAGAAATTAAATAATTATCATTGTTATAATGTAAAAAAGAGCAGCAGGATCCAACGCTTGGAGACAATACACTTACAATGCAGGAGTCACAGACAAACGTCGGGGAATACAACTCAGGGACAAAGATTGTGTTTGCAGTCAATATTTTGTTAAGATCACATGAAATGGGTAGGTAGAGACAACAAAACCACCATTCCTAGAGTTTAAAGCAGCTTAAAGCAATATTTACATGAAATTTTTCTGCCAACTGCTGGCACACAGCGTTGGAAACAGACAGTAATTTAGGAGAATACTCCACTTGGTGCCTGAAATCATTCTCCTGCCCAAGGCCTCTGTTGTCCACTGCTACTATCTAAAACAAAACAAGAAAAAAAAAGGCAAAAATCCAAAAGCAGCTATTCACAGGGAAAACCAGGAGGCATTCTGCTCTGTTCTTTGGTTAGTCATTATTGAAATCTTACATCAATCATAAATAAAGCTGGAAAGACAGATTTTTTCCCCCCTCTAAAGATTAATCTGAGTCACAAAATTAATTCCTAGATTCATTTATATACCTCAAATTTCCACAAATTTTGAGCTGGTGAGAAAAACTTTATTTCCAAATATGTACTGAATGTAGCCTTAAGTTTCAGATCTGAGCTCAAAAAGGAGTATGAATTTTCCTTTAATCTGAAGAAAAGGTTTACTTGAATCTACCGTTACTTTTAACTACCTCAAAGTAAAAATTTACAGTATCTGTTTTCTGAAAAAGAAAAATACTTGACCTGGTAACTTAAAACAAATGACTAAGTACATTTTTTAAAATTATTGATAGAAGAAAGTCTTACATAAAACTAAGCTGACTATAGTCACCTCTATACAGACTAAAAAAGTTCCATGTCTACAGGGTCTGTCATTGGGTTATGAAACTTTAAAGTGCCAGACAAAAAACCACTGAAAAAGAGGCGTTCTTGGGAAATATTAGAAAGTGGTTTCGACATTTCTTCAAGATATTATTGGTAATTTGTTAGTTCTGTTTTGAGGAGAGTATCTTCTAGGAAAGTGCAGCCATCTCTTCATCAGAACTTCAAGTAATTTCTCAGACAAATCCAGATCAAAGAGAGAAGGTGTTGAAAACTAGGGTTCCTGGGTACCAAGAGAGCTGTCAATGCTGCAAGCCTCACATGGCCTGCAGAACTGATCCCTGGGCAAATCAGACTGAAGAGAACACCAGTCCATCAAAATAATAAAACTGGTAGAAACAAATGGTAGGTTTCTAGGTCTTAGATTGTTGTCATTAATTTTTCCCAATTCCCCATTTTATCCTACCGTATTGTGTCTCTGTTTTGTCTTTCTTCAGCCTCATCAATTGACTTTTCCTACATATTTGCTGTATCTAGTGCTAGAAGCTGATGGGATACAAGCACTCTAGCATGTTTCCACAAGATAGACAAACGAACTTCAGTTAAAGATCTGATGAACTGTCAAGATGTGTGGTCTGCATCCCATCTATGAATGAAGTACTGCTGGCAGAGTTTCTCAGGGAAGTTGTTCCTCAACAGTTTTCATTTCATTTTTCTAAAAGCAAGATTAAAAATCAAATGCTGGACAAAGAACCTTTTAATCCTCTCTGAAAATAGACTGTGCAGCTTTTGGATCATTTCACTTTTAGCATCTGTAAAGATCTTGCAGACCAAACAAGGTTTTCAAAAACACTCCTCGAATTCCAATGCCAGAAAATAAACTCCATTCCAATGCCTTGAAAATAAACCCCATTGCTACCTAGGTGGAACCAATCATAACTTAATAAGCAGCATCCTAAAGGAGAAATTCTGCCCAATTACCCCTATGCTGCTTTTAAAGAAATAACAAGACAAAGGGGAAAAAAACCAAGCCTGTAGCTCTGATTCTGCCCAGAAATCAGTTGAGTGGGAAGATCCCATGCTAACATCCCCCCTTTACAAGACATAGCTGCACTTTAACTGAATACAGCTCCTGACTAATTTTGGCTTCCTTGCAGTTGGTCTCTACTTTATATCTGAAAACCAATCTCAGAACTCATCATCACCTACACATATTTACTCACACCCTCAAAATTAAGATAGGCTCAGCTTTCAATAACCTTTACCCACAGATACACTGTGTTCATTTTCACAGCTAATATTCTCACTATCAGATTAGTGTTACTTCAGACTGGAGAGTGACATTTTCTGTTTCGCTAGAAAACACTGCTCAGGTAAGAGGACTGCCAGTTACCTCATCTTCCTGCCATCTCTACTGATTTTGATCTCGATTGGATTGCTCTAATTGACTAATATTCCTATTACTTTAGGAAAACACTTTAACTGTGGCACCTATTCCATGAATTTCACTACAGTTACTGTTGCCAGCAATACAATACACACAAACAGTGCCTTTACAGGTGCACTCAAAGTTCAGACTAGTCATGAATTACAGCTATGAATGGGAATTAGGTAGAACATTCCTTTCTAAGTACTTAGAAGTTGGCAATCAAGACTTCATTTAGTAACAAAAGCATTAAGCCTAGAGGATTTGGCACTAAAATGGAGCTTCTTTCTGAGGCAGAGATGATTTTACTGAAAAAATTTATAATTGTACTTATAATAAGCAAGGGCTGGGGCTGGTAGCATCAATTATCACAAAGATGGCTTGACATTTCCCATTCATTATAAAATCTTCTTTTCAACTTAACCAACCTTTACTCATCCAGGCTAAAATTTTCCATGCTGTGTGACTCCCTTAGAATGATTTATTTAATTAAAAGGAAGTTTTAGCCAAAACAGCCTGCTTTTTCCAAGAATGAAACTGGAGAAAAATACATTGTTTTGGCCATGCTAAGGAAAAATCTGGGAATCTCTACACTTCAGAAAAGATCCTGAAGGAGAAGACAGAGTTTTCATCATGCACATGTCTTGTGCTGTTCCTGTGAAACTCTGAAGCTGTGTTTCAAAGACTCTAAGAAATATTTCTTGAAGGGGAAAGTATCTGCAATACTAGGCAGAAGTTTGTAAAAAAAAAGTAATCCATTTTCACTGGAGATCTCCATTCCCTGGCACCTACATGGGAAAGGTGCACATGTGCCAGCCCAGTTATGCCCCTAAGCTGAGCATGCAGCATTCGGGATAATGTTGTTGAAGCTGTTTTATTTTTCTGTATGCTCTCATTCCCACCTGTTTGAGATACAACCCAGCATTAAAGGGCAGGGAAAGGTCCACAACTCCTCTGTGCTTTTAATGACCACCCTGCTGCCAAGCCAGTAACACTGATGGTGAAACTCTTTTGATGCAGAAGGTGAAAAGTACAGTACTGGTAGGAAGGGAAAGAAGCTACTTGAACCAGAGTTTGGCAAGGCAAGGACTAGAGGATGGGCAAAAAATGAAGCACGGGGCTTTTTAGGTGTAAGAACTGGGGATGGTGGGAGAGGGAAGAAGATGATGAAACAGCTCTCCAGACCAGAACTCTAGAAATGCACTGATTTGGGCTTAAAAGCACCTAGCAGAGATGGAAAGCTAGGTCATTTACACCAAGTAACATCATCCTAGTGAGGATGATGTCCTTCAGGTCCCCCTGTGGTCAGTGGGGAAAGCACTTGTCCCAGTGGATTGCCGGTCACAGTGACCTAACTAAGCTCCTAATTTGAATTGCCTTCTGGAGAAATCTTTCTCACCAGGGAAATAAGCTTCTAGAGAGTGAAGTTAAACTTTGTGAAAGCGAAGCTTTGACAAAGGCGAGAGATCATTCATTGCCACAGTTCAGCTGGAGAAAGGGGTTTGGGAATTCTTCTGGGAGTTGGGGAACTGAGTCTCTTCTCCATCTGCTTATCAGTCCAGGTCCCCTAAAGATGTATAAATGCTGGTCCTGCAGAACTGGATTCCACCCTCCACCGCAGTGTTTGTATTTATTGTTAAGTAAATCAATTCATCTACATTTTTACAGCTTGTCAGTCACCCTCTTAAGGACCCTACAGAAGACCTTAGAGTCTGAGCTGGAAAACTCCTGAAAGCAGCTAGAACTGAAAGTGGTAGGAACTATGTTTTGAATCTATGAAATATTTTGCAGTGCTGTGCACTCAGAAAAAAAAATAATAAAAAAAATCAAGTCCCAGACACTGAAAAACCTTTGGCAAGGTTTTCTCTTCATCCTCATATCTCTGTTTGCCATCTGTCCAAGTGGGGGTGCAGTATCCCCTCACTTCATTGAGGCGTTGTGAAACAGATTATTTCATGTCTGTGAAGCACCCAGATAAAATAACAATCACTGCAGAAGGAAAGCTCCCAAGGAAATTAATAGTTCTGTATTCAGAGCAGGCTTTGAATAGTGTGCAGTAAATAAGCCATGGGGTACACACTGAACAATGAAGATAAAAGAAAATATTAAATAGCTGCCCATTAAGTGAGCAGTATCCATCCTGCACTTGAAACAGAGCAGAGATTTAACAGTGTGTGAGCTTGTGATTAAGGACAATGCCACCATAATGCATAGGGAACAAAGACTATAGTGAATGTGTAGCAACAACTTAAATTCTTGCCTTTCCCAAGTTTTGAGTATTCGACTTGGCCACTTCATGAGAACGCCAATTTCTCTTAATTTAGCTCCACAGAAAAAAGGGACATAGATAATAAAGATTAGAGAGGGGGATGGGTTCCAGAACTGGCTCAACACAAAGTCCAAGGGTGTCTGGATTCAGTTTATATTAGAGAAGAAAGCTGACCACAGATTTTTATCTGGATCCAGATGTCCTCAAATTTCAGAGCTAATCAAGATTTGGTTTTGCTTTGGCATCCACTCTGCTGTGACTCTCACTAATTTAGGAGAGTTTTTCTATGGACCTTTTCATTACCTTAACCATCATAAATACTAATCCTGCCATTAAATTCTACCTATTCTTGGTAAGTATAGAGAGTTTTGTTTAGCAGCATCATTAAAGAAGGGTGAGGTAGATATAGGTCTTCCTAAACAATTTGGTTAATCCAGGACAGAACATGTATTTTTCACTGTAAGACTACAGTCAAAGGATAGGACAGAGTAGATACTACATCAGGAGTAGAGGGCATCCTAACAAGGTCAGGATGGAGCAGGAATGGATGCAGCCCTGTTGGAACAGGAAACCTCTGAAGGCTGCAGGCATTCTCATGTCAGACCTCCTAGAGCTTTCCAGCCACCTTGAAACCGTGGACAAGAGCAAACCCAACAAAAACCAATGGAAACAGCTGTGCCACAGAGAAAGGCATATGAGTTTCATAAGAAAAGTGTATTTGACCCTTGTCTTGACCAACACATCAAGAAACTATGTGGCATCAACTGCTATCCAACTGCCTACAGGGAATATGAGAAAAGCAGAGGTTCATAGAGGCAGGAAATCAGAAGGTACAGGTAGAAGGTCCCATTTCCAAGGCAGAAAAATCATAGAGCTGAACCTGCTGTTGCTGCAGCATCTCCTTGACATTTGCTTCAGCTGTACTGTGTGAAGCCATACATAATCAACAGACCATGTCCCATTTCATCTAATAAAGCATTTATATTTGTGTCCTCCTCCAGGCTGTATGCTTTTAAGCTTCCAGCTACATAAAAAGGGAACATGCATGCAGGCTGCTGTGCACTGGGAGTTATCACAGTGGTAAGAATGTACTCAGTTCAGGCATCGAATCACACCACTCCATACATGCATGCTCCTGAGGGACTGCTTTTACAAAGTTTTTACTCTTAAAAATTCAAACAAAATGTAAAATGAATGTAAAATTATTTTTTATACACTAATTTATCACAAATGCCTTGAAAAGAGGCTGGCAACAAGAAGGATCAACTGTAACATTTTCCATGCTGTAGCATAAATAACTTTGCTTTATGATGGCTGAAAGCATTTGCTTTTATCCAGTATTAATTTCTTAAGTGTCAGAAAATTACATGGATGTTTGTTCTCAAGTCCTGAGACAAAGGTTAGAAGCTCCTGATTCACTTGTTTTGTTTTATTCACCATTACATAAAACCTACACTATCTGTCCAGAAATTATAGGAACAGCGTATCAGAGGAAAAGGGTATTGACATAATGGGAAAAAAAAGCAAAATCAATTCTAATCTATTGTTTTCCCCACTGGATTGGCAGCCCAAAACTTGCCTTGACCAACCAATATTCTAATTCTGGCCACTGAATCCCATTTCCCACAGAAGAACATGGGCAATACTCCTCTCTAATAGCTGGGATGCCACATCTGCTGAGGACCTAATTCCTGCTCCCACGAGGAAAATTTCTGTTTCAAAAAACTACTGACATTTCATGCTGGTCATGATGAAAGCAATAATTGCATTATAAATGTGCACAGGAATGTAAAGAACTCGGCTGTTACATAGCCATGCACCCTGAACTGCTACTGCAGGTATCACTGCAAAGTTGAAATTCTGTGCTCCTCTTATAGACCTTACCACTGACACATGGGAATTCTGAATCCTGTCTGTAATCCCAGACCAAGCAGCTAACACATTTGCAGCACTTCTCCGAGAGCCTTTTCATTCTCAGCATCTCCCTATGCAGTTATACAGCAAAACCACCAGACAAAGCGTTTCTCCAATACACAAGTCCTGTCTTTGCTCCCTAGGGCTGCAGGAGGACCGGGCACAGGCCTTCTCCAGTAACTTGGTACAACACCGTCATCTAGTGGAGCCAGGAGCAGGGAGCCAGCTGCGCTCTTCCACCTCCACACAGCTGCAGTGCCAAGTGCGAGGGGTCAACAGTAGCCACCCACCTCTAACTACGTATCAGCTTGCTGCTTCTCACTTATAAACCGTCGTGAATATCAATGACGAATTCCATGCTGTTCATTCTTTTTTATTCTCATCCTCCTCATAAATTCATTTTGAAAAGGGTATTAGAAAAGAGACCTGTTCTTCAGAGCATCTGCTGGAGGTCTGTGATTCAACATGTTTAAGCATAAATACTTTCCAGTGCTGGGCTGCTAGTACATTAGGAATAGACAGTTAACGAGTTTTGCTGGGGAGAGCAGTCCTGTTCATACAAAATGCTGCAGAACTAAAATCTGATTTTGTATAGAGATGTTCACTGTGAGACCTTAGAATGTTTTGAAAGTCTTAAGCAGGTCTGTCTTCTCCCCAGATGGCAAAGAGGAATATCAACACGCACTTAGGGGTGGTGAAATCATGTTGCTAGATCTGACTCTAGGTTCTTTAGAAGATTTCTTGTTTAACACCACATCCAAGTTCATCTCTTCAGCTTTCCAGTTTGAGTAGCCCACCTGAAACCTTTGTAACACACCTTCAGATTGCTCATTTCACACAACCCCATTGAACATTATGAAGAAGTTGGTTCTTGCTATGTTTGAAAGATGTGTGCAGGTGTTTTATGGGAGCAAACCGAAATGCAGAAGCAGTGCACATCAGAGCTTAGCTATGGATAACTGATTTGCTAAAAAAGGGGTACTGTTAGCAGAATGGGTCCAACTCCCTCCTTCTGTGTAGCTACAGTGAACAGAGCAATATCTAGGTTTGCACTGACCTCATTATCTACACATCATGACTACTGGTAAAATTAACTACCCAGGATTGTCTCAATTGAAGAACAAAATTAAATATAACACCCTTTATCAGAGTTACAAAGTTACTTTTTCCTCTAAATACATAATTTAGTTTTCAAATGCCAGTTTTATTACACTGATTTCTCAAGCCAATTTAAAACAGAGGATATTTCAGAAGGAACATCACAAAAATACAGCTTGCTCTCAGAATTAAGGTTTCTTCTGTAAGCTTTACATAGCTTGTTTTAACAATAGAAGCTCAAGAGGATTTTGTGTTCTTCCCTCCCCTGCTTTTACCCCAGGGAAGGGCAGCATTGCTAATAAAACCCACAAAGATCAACCCTAAAAATAAATATCTGCTGTTGGTCTAGCTTTGGCTCTTGAAAGAATATGAGCTGAGTGGTAATTACACTTCACTTTCAATCCCTATATGAATTCAGTACTGGAAAGATGTGTCAGACTTTTACCTTTCTATCCTCCCCTGATCCATCCATCAGCATTTACAAAGCATTCATCATAGCAAAAAAGAGTGCTGGAGATTGAAGCCCTTTGTTTATTCACACAGTAAGCAGCACAGGCAACAATAGTGGAAGCTGCTTCTTTACATTACCCTGCTATCATTCTTGCACCATGCCCAGAGAGAACAAATTTAAGGGTGAAAAAGCATCCCTTTTATTCATCAGCTTATGTTATGAATTTGCCTACTAAATTCTTTTAAGGTCTCTCAGGGAAGGCAGAGTGTACATACAAATATGTAATAAAAGATATAATCTCTCTCTGAATGCCTAGCTTCCATTCCATCCTTAGACCACCATGACTTCAACACAGCTATTACGTTACTAATAAGTAGACTGGGAGGTATCAATTTTACAAGAGAGTACTTGTCTGATGATAACACCACCAAAATCTAGTGAACACTGTTTAAACACAAGAAAGAAAAAACAAGTCCTTTACCAGTCATCTCTGCTACTCTTGGGACTGTTTATATGTTTATCTTCTGGCCCTGAAGAATCCGCATAACAGCTTCCTTGGTGGTGAACAGATTTTTATTCTTTCAACTCACGGCCTTTACAAAATCCTGTCCTGAAGCTCCTGGTTCTTGGTGCTAAAATAGGTTAGTAATGGCTCTTCCAGCATCAGATGGGGGAGAGTTATTTCTGTGATGACTGGATTTCCCACTTTGATAACAATACTGTCCTGTCTAAGTTCACTTCACTAGCTTCTAATAAGCCAGCAGCTAGAAGTAAGAATTTTTTTGGGTACTTAAATAGTTATTTTCCTTTTCTTCACCAACACTATTGTAAAAATAATTGAAAATGGGGTAAAACAATCTAAGTCTAAATCCTTCCTTTGCCTCTCCACAATATCAGATTCTTCTCTTTCATGGTAAAGATTTTCATTAATTTCACTTCAAGGAAAGAATTTCAAGGGAGGAATAGAATTACTCATTTGCCTGCTGTTCTTGGCAGGCAGGGACATGCATGGAGCAAAGCCACAGGTCCTGTTATTGCATTCAAATTAGAGAAAAAGAGAAAGAGAGAAACAAAGGCATTGCTGTTTCAAAGTTAGAAAGGAATGAATAATGGATTTTGTGGGTCACACCAACCTGTACAGACACTTTAAGTTATTATTTGAATCCTGAGGTCTTCAGGGGGTCACTCGTTTCTTAAGCATCCCTCTACAGTAAACTTAGAAAACACATAGCTCTGGATAAAGTTGATCTCAATTCTCCCACTCACTGTTGAAGATTGGTTGCAATCATGTCAGGATCACTTGTCTAGTTTCAGGCTCTATTGTGAGGCTTTATACCAATATAAGACATTACAGGTAAAACATGTCTAAAGTTGTTTCAAAGAAGGAAGAGAATGTTTTCAGTCTCCGGGAGAATATATCTTTGGGAAAAACCTGAATCTGAGAACATCCACTGTCTTCAGTGGATCTATGACAATCCATATCAGAAGTCCCTTAGTTTAATTTCCATTTTTGTTTCAGTGACCCCTGCTGAACTCAAGACAGACTGAAAACAGGAATGCAAAGTGTTGTAGCAGAGTGCCTAGCACAATGGAATCTGTCTCAGTTTGGGTTTTCAAGCACTACCAGAATATGCACATAAAGAATGAACAAAAATTAACATGTTTAGTGGCCTTCTGACTAGACCTGAGTATCATGGCTGTCTAGATCAGAGAAAGTGACAGCCTACAGACTGTATCTGACCTATGGGATGAGTCTGTCCCACTCCCAAATGATTTTGCACCACAAGGTCTCTGGCTGATGATCAGAGGTGGATGTAGCTGTGGGAGCTGCAGCAGTCATCATTCCCATCTGTTTACAGCATTTTTATGCCAGAGTTCATTGGTCTCACAATGAGGAGGACTGAATGGTGTATGTAGTCCTATTCAGTTCTCATGTGATATAGCTTGTTTTATTCATGCAAACTAAATTAGCTCCAATCTTTGCTAGTATGTTAGACTGGGAACTGTGATAGCTCAAGAAAGGAAAAGGGGGAAGATAGAGGGGAAGGCAGTGATGTGTCTTCAGATGACAGTCAAGCCTACCTGTGAGTGTAAAGCTGATCCTCAATATCCTTCTAAACCACATGGTTTAGAAGCCCTTCAAAAGTGCTACATTATTTGGCCAAAACCTTGACATTCTGTGTCTAGATAATCCTAATTCTGATTCACAATTCCTTCAACTAGTACCTTAAATAAATCACTTCATAGTCATACTTCAACATTGGAGGTCAAAACTGCTCATTGCCAAAGCATTTAGGAGAGAACTAGAAGGGAGCTGTTGTTAGTTAGTCACCATCCATTTCCTCCTCGATCTTAGCAGTCTCCAAGGGATCCGTGGCTGCAGTGAATCTCCAGTCCCTCTGAAAGTTTGTCATTGACTCAGGGGAGCCAGAATTTTACACAGAGAGTTGGTAGCAGCTTCAGACCAGCCCTTCTTGAGAATTCAGCCCTAGGCATGCTGAGACACGAGTTACAGAGTTTAGGCAGGGTTGTGTGGCTATGAATAAAATACAAGGAGCATTAATAATGCTATAAGCCTCATTATTAGAGTCTGAAACCAGAAGTTTCCAAGAACCTGGAACACACGTGAGAATGTAAGAACAATCATGCTGAACCAGCTGACAGCTCCCTTTAGCCCAGTACATTGTTTTCAGCAGTAAGGTAAAGAGTATAAGAAACAGGGTGTTTATAGAGAGCAGTTCTTCAAGGGACATCCTCCTGCTCTCCAGCAATCAACAGTTTAAGACTGAGACATCACACCAGAAATACTGCGTTTAACAGTCACAAAAGGATCTACCCTCCATAAGTTACTACAGTCCCATTTTAACCTACATGGACTCCTGACCACCACACCATCTCATGGCAGTAAGTTTCTAAATGTAATTATGAGTTTCACAAAAAAGTGCTTCCCTATTATTAGCTGTAAACACAAAATCAGTCAGTGCCATCCAGCTACCGGCCAGAGCAATGCTCATTCCTGCACTAAGTACTAAACTTCATTAACATCCTGGGTAATTATATGACACCTTAGACTGTTTAAATCTTAATGATTAAACACAACCTTGAAGGATAAAGAAAGTGTTTTCAAGAGGAGGCTATGTTGGGCATCATCCAAACTGCCTCCTCTAGCAATACTCCCTACCCACTGTCTAGACTGATGATATTCAGATAGGAATCTGAATCCTGATGGCTACACTGGAATCTTAAGCATGTAGATCATCACACATTGCTAGCCAGAATACCTTTCTCTGCTACATGCCACTGCTTTTAGAGCAATGGGACAGCATGCTGCAAAAAGCTATATTAAAATCCTGTAACAGACAGGGGGGAAAAAAAGCTTCCTCTGCCTTCTGCACACAATGATCTCTATCTCCCCACCAGAGCTGTTATGTCTCAAGGACATAAGCCAAAAGATGGCTGCACAAGCTGCGTTCACTTCTGTGGCTGCCTAAAGCAACCCACTGGATAAACAACAGCCATTCCAGCTGAATAATAAGAAAACGAAGTGCATTGCCCATTGGTGGTATTTCCAGTGGAGTGCAAAGTGTCACAGGATAAAACAAAGAAAAGCAGAACCTTCTGCAAATAGCGATTTCAGCATCTGCATAGCTTGCAAGGGTATTTCACATTCAGCATCTGTCTCAGAAAGTTTCACCTTCAATACTGGTTACTGAGGGAACAATTACATGCAAGTAAATTGGCTCTATTAAATCAACAGGGTCTGAAACATATGGGGACAAGCCAGTGGGCTTCTTTCTTCCAGAAATAAGCCACTTCTATCATGGAAATAATCTTAATGTTTGCTGACACTGTAATTAAGAATTAAAGCTGCAGAAAAATGTGAGGTTTGCTAAAACACAATAGATATCTTTTATCCATACAATATATGGCACCAAAATATTCACTGTTCTGGGGAGGATAATTAATCAGTCCTCTCTTGCTGAAGTTCTTTTAATTGTCTGTGATGGGCTGCGTTAGGGGGGGATTATTGAGTTTTAACATTGAACAAGAGCAGGCACCATGGGGAATATTTACACGAATAAAGATTGCATGATCAAGATCTTTGATCTGGGAATTGCTATTCTGTAATCATCTGTAAAGCACCAGGAGTGTCTCTGGCACTGTATCTATAATAATAAATGATTAACAATAAATCACATAATTAAATCTTCGCTTTGAACATTCTTTTCATAATTCTTGCCTCAGATTTAGGTTCCCACATCAGACATATTAGGTCCTCATAATATTATTAAAGTTCCTACACTTCAGCTTTTAAAATTCCCCTAGGGATCTATTGTTTCTTTGTTTAATGTGTTTATGAGCCAAAGGCTCCATTAAATACAATAGGGAAACTCCCAGACCTTTAAAAACTTTGCCAGCAGGGACATTTCTTAGGAAACAAGTCCATTTTTGTCATTCCATCATGTAACTATTGGAAAGTCTATTGATCAGAGAAGTTCCAGGAGAAAAATAGGAATAATGCTCCCCCTGCCCCCCATCATGAAGTCAATAAGGACACAAGGCCAGCCTGGGCAAAACTGCTGCACACAGAGTTTTCCTTCTTCCATTGCATCTGGTCATTCACATAATCCCATATTTAGGATATTTGGCATTACAATCACTCTTTATGCCTCATCACCTTTGTAGATGCTTTCTGTAAGGATGAAGAAAAGACAAAGCCTCCTTATATTTCCTTGGTCTAGAAGATAAGGAGATTGGTAGATCTCCATTAATCTAAACCCAACCTGTGTATTGTCCCCTACAGATTTGAATGGAATATTACATCTCAGATGGGATATTTTGCCAAAAACAGTAGAAATTGACTATAAAACACTGACCTTTAAAGGTGAATTCCCACCCACCTTCAAGGACATTTCTTAACAAATATGGAGAGACACTCTTTAGAGACAGCAGGAGAGAATGATGAAGCCACTGTCAGTATGCTGAAGAAGCTGGAGTCTACCAGAGACAAACTTCATGGCCTGAACCCTTGTTCAAAATTATTTGACATTGCACTCTGTAATTCAGATAATCAGTGAATTCTGGTTTATTGTAGAGAGGTTACCTTGTCTAGTTGCAAGGTTATCTCAACTGCTTGCCTCATTTCTCTAAGAAGTAAAACTAATTTGGAAATTTAGGTCTCCTTGGTGAAGCCACAGAGGATAAGCTGGGGTGCTGTGGTTTATCAATTCAGCTTCAAAATTCAAAGAAGGCAGAATGGGGAGTTCACACTTGTGTAAAAGTGTACCCCAGGGATATGCAGGGTTACTGTGTAAAAGCCTTGAGTCTAAAGTGAGAATGCCTGGCATCAATCTGAGCAACATCACACCAGTAAAGACAGTTCATCCACAGTTGAGTTATTGGCTTCTCAACATAGAAGAGCTTAGAATGAGGGTTAAGTGTGAGCCATGGGTAAAATAGAAATTCCTTTGGCCTCCACTAATTCATTTTAAGTGACTCCTACTTAGGGTCAGATAATTACAAGTTCTATTTTGTTAAACAATTAAAAAAAACAAACAATCTGTATCAGGCTGGAAAGTTCTACATTCCAGTGAACATGAGGGATGGTGAATATAGCCTGTGGGCCAAACACAGCCCACGCAAATCTTCACACTGTTGAAGCTTTAATCTTTGGCACCCGGAGGTACAGCCCACAGAGACCAGAGGATCTCAGCAGGCAGTGCTCCATCTTGCTCCAACCTAACATGTCTCACATGCTAGGGCCTGTACCTTCCGTGAGCTGTACTGTACACCACCACCAAGGAGGCTCCCAGCTTGCTCTGTCTTTAACTACTTGGGGAGTGGGGGCTTAGCTTGGATCTCAAGAGGATGAGACCTAGGTGCAATTTATGTAGCCAGCACAGTTCCCACAGGGCTGCTTCTTGTTCAGAAATTAGTGGCTGACAGTGTATATTCAGCCATCAGTTTGCTGATTCTTGATGAACTGCATTCCCATGTAATGAATGTCCTATGCTAATATTTACAAGTCACTAAAAACACAAACCAAGCACATTTCCCTACCTCACCAAAATCCAATGACACACAACCAAAATCATATCAAAATTAAGTATATGCTTGGTTGTAAAGATGTCTGAAAGGACAGCAAGGGGTAACATCACGCAAAGTTTCACATAAACAAGGGAATATTCACAGTAGATAATTTATATCATATGACCCAGTGTTAAACATCAAGGAGTGTTAGAAAAGTGAAGCTTGAATAAATGTAGTTGTAGCTGTGTCTAATATCTTTACAGGACTTCATGGTATAACTATTAAATAGATCTGGTAGCATAAGCTACCTTCCCAGATTGCCAGTGGAAATTAATAATATAGAATAAATAATAATGTAATAACACATATATGGTATCTTACTACTAAAAAATGTTACAGAATCTCTGAATACACCAGTGAAACAGCTAAGAACAGACTGAAATGCAGAGAAGGTTTCCATGCCAAGAGTTTCAATCAAGTCAGTTTACTGGCTAGTGTAGAAGCAGAGCTAGCAGTACAAGAGCCCTTATGCAAGTACCAGTTGTGCTCATGACACCCAAGTTATTTAGCTGTGGCAACAGGATAAGGACTAGAATAAATTATAATTTCTTATTTCCAGATCTTGGACCAAATCTGAGGATCACATCTCATTTCTTAGCCTAGCACTGTGTCTTTTGAGTTACCTTTTGTTGACTTGAACTTTATTGCAGTATGATCAACCACTGCCAGCTCTCGGTAGAAAAAGAGATTGAATAATTCAGGATAGAATCTTTTTTTTCAAGACTCATACTTAAAAGTATATTTTAATCTTTTTAATATTAAAACCACAAAGAAACCTTAAAACCAAAACTTGTTTTCTACTAACATTACTCACTAATACTTGTATTATGCATTGAAGGAAACTAAATTTTACCCTGTAGGTTCAATTCAATTCCTCCTCCAATACCTTAATTATTGGAGGTACCAGCTTCCTTGATGTTATCAGTGGAAACCATGATCCATGTACTCATGTCCAGCCTGCACTACTGGGCTCAAGCATTTAAGAGACCCTTTACAGAGGACAATCTATCCTCTTTGCAGTTCTGCCACAGTCTCAGCATGCAATCTTGAACAAAATGTTTAATTGCGATATCCTGCTCTTTTCTTCAGATGAGAGAAATTAGATAATAATTTATAGCCTTCTTTGTAAATGCTCTCAGGTTTATGAATGAAGCATTCCTCCTTCCCTTCCTATTGCATTCCTGCAATGGCTTTCTGTCTGAAACAGAGGATGTTGGGTTAGAATGGTAACTAACAAACAACCTAAAAACAAAAAGAACCCAGTCTAAGGTCAGCATAACCTGCAGTAATTGCTTCTGCTGCTCTTAGACACACACCAAGATTAGTAGTCACCCTACACAACTCTCTAGAGTTTTCCCCAGTGGGGAAAAAAAAAAGGTAAGACAAATCCTCTTGCTCCAAGCTTACTGTTCAAAGAACACAAAATACCAAGTTAATTCCTAACTTTTAAAGAATATTTATTTGAAGAAAAGTCTGGGAAGGAATCCTATAGAATGTAACCCTTGTGTCTCTGGATGCTGTTACTACTTGCAGAACTTCCAGATTTCCCCAGAAATTCCTAATCCTCAGAAGCAAAAAGTGTTCTGATTAGTTTCTCACATAATCATCCAGCCCATAAACACCAGAGCCAGACTGAAGGGAACAGTTATGCAACAGGGCCCTGTGGAAGAAAAAAAAACTGCTCAGGGCAAATTGGCTGCTTACATCATATATTTTCATGCTCTGTTTACAAACACTCTGTATAGGAATCTCCATTTTGTTGTATAAGATGTGGGTGAATAACTTCTGATAGAGTAAAAAACCCAAAAACTTATTGAATATTCTCCTCAAATTTCAATCAATCTTTTAAATGTCATCTGTTTAGCTGAGAGGTTTTTGTTTGTTTGTTTTTTTAAATGTCTATACATTTAATAGACTAAGTATGGTGAGTGGGGATACCTTCAATATACTCCCTTGGAATTCTTTTTTCAATTCACCACAATTTTACAATTCACCACATTCAGTTCTTCTGAACTCTTTTATATATTACTGTTTCATGTCAGTACTAAGACAGAGGGGACTCAAACCTTTGCTCTTCACTAAGGGGTCTCTGATGTTACTTTAAGCTGTAGCTTACTAAACATTTTTCCTCAGTTGCAGTGCTGGCTTAAGGCAGCTCCTGTTCTCTGAACTGAACAGAGAATTGATACAGGTTAAAGCAGATGTTCTTCTACCTGTGTCAGTTCCCCAAGCTGCTCAGACACTGCCAACAATTCCTACTTAGGCCCCACAAGCACTTTTATCAGCAAGTACTGGATAACTTGAAAAATATTGGAGTTTTTCCCTCATCCATCACACAGACTTGCATGTAACACCCAGACATGAAGGAGAAGAGAACTCAAGCAGTGCTGTAACAGTGGGTTTCAAGAGTGGAAACAACACTAGATTTCCTCCAAGACTAGAATACCTCTGAGCAGGGCAATGCAAGAAGAAGGGGATTCATCTCTAGCTAAAAGAAGAAAATACTACAAAAAACTATGTATTTTACATCTCTGGACATTGAAAATTTTGTAGTCAGGCTCAAAAAAGTTTTCAAACATTTTTATATACTTTTTGCACTCAGAACTCAGCATGCAAAAAGATATTCAGCCATCATTTAACTCTCACCAGAAATAAAAATCCTAGGGATTAATGACTAACATTAGCACAATGCAACTGCTAATGCCACAGGCAAGGCTTACATTTAATGAAAAAACAAGTGGGTGGACAATTAGTTCAAAGGATGCTCTGCTACTCACAGTCTAACACCTTCCCTTCAGCACAAGGAGAGGACTTCCTAGGGTAGAAACACCTTGAACAGAAAAAAAAATGCTCAGAGATGTACCCACATGTTTTGAACAGTCCACAAGTTAAATCCTTCCTTACATGGCTGCATTCTTTATGAAATAGCTGAAAAAGATGGTTTTGATAAAGAAGTCATGTCCAGCTATGAAATCAATGCAGTGTCTACAGAAGCTTTGTCAACACACAGATGTTGGTGTTTGCTGATGTTTTAGAGAGTTTGGTGTGTTTTTGTTTCTTTTAAAAATTCTAATTACTAGTCAGAGAAGAACAGCAGAGAAATGAAAAAAGCTATCAGTCACAATAAAGAACATACTGGAGTATGTTCTTGAAGCTGACAACTTAACTAGCTCTCGTCTTCAAAAGAAGGAAAATGCAAGGGACATTTGGTCAGTGTTTTTCCTTAAATTTTAAAATTGATTTTTTTGTGATCAAATGGGTCACTTTTATTGAATTAGATGTACAGCTTGCATCGTTTTCAAAAAAAGAAATTAAGATTATTAGAGACAGAACTATACGAAAGAATACAGACAGTAGAAGAGACACTGGATCAAGAACCAGCAGATCTCTGTTGCAAATGTGATGGTACTCCTATTTCTGTGATTGTTTTCTTTATGCAGCTGTGCCAAAGAACAGTGCTCATCTCTTTTCAGAGCTGTGTGAAGCCTGGTACCAGAAAGATAAGATGAAGAAATGGCTGTCCAGGAAGTTTCATACCAGAGATGTCAGATCCCTTCACAAGAATGAAATCTTGTAACCTTTCTGTGGGACAGCAACACAAAAATAAAATCCAGAAGTAATGGAAAATTACACAGTAAACTTCATATTCAACACTTGAAACACCACATGTAAAGTATTTCTCCTTAACTCATGAGACAGTGCATGAGAGGGGGGAAAAAAAAAAATCAGTGTACACATCACACTGCCTCAAGAAAGAAAAAAATGCTATGACAGCTGGCTTTAGGGCTGAGTATAAAGGACAGGGATCTCTTGTGGTACCCCCAGGATGATGTGACTCTGGAAGCTGCACGCACACAGCAATGTTGGGTTTAGGTTGGTTTTCAGGGAATGAAGGCAGGACAAAAGTTCTAAAGGCTTAACATGTAATCATGAGGAAAATCTCCATTAGCTGGTACTGAGATTAGAGCCTGTGCTTTAAGGACAGGACAGCATTAATAGAGAAAGAACTCTGATATTTTAATTGCTCCAATAGGCAGTAATAGCAATCAGAAGGTTTGGTATAAAAAATTCTTAAGACTCATGTTCAATTTAACTATATTGTCTTCTCCTGGGCTGCAGCAGAGCTTTGGATGTCTTGCCAGTTATAAGCAGCACCTCAGTCAACAAGAATTTAGCTTGGAGGAATGCATTACAAATGTTGAACAAATCAAATTAGCTCTCAGATCTTATCTGTTGATATTTCATTTCTTCTTCAGACTTCTGTTAACCACTGGAATGCAACATCTGGGCAGTGGGGGAGGAAAGTGTCTTACTAAAAACTACTAAAGATAGATGCTACAGAACAAATGACAACATGCTGCTTTACCACAGCATCTACAGCACAGGATACACCAGTAACAGTCACCTGCTAACTTAACCAGAGCAATTAAACACTAAGGATGAGTGACAAAGTTAGTAATCTGTTGCAGAGGTTATTTAAATAAATCAAGATTTGGAGCACCATTTACTTGTGTGAATTCTTTTTTTCCTGCCACTGAAATTTGGAGGCTCTGGAAGAATCCAGTGATGCATTCAGTTAGGACAGCCATAGGCTTTGCACTCAATTTTGGACATATTTTCACTGTAAATTTAGAGCACCATACTTGCTTCTTTTTTAAAGGAAAAAGTTTGCTTTAGTTAAAGTTCTTTGTGATTTCCATAGAACAGATTTGGAAAGGGATCATGTGACTTCCTCAAAATTTGACAGAGCATTTGACACTGATTAGTGTTCAGTGGCAGGCTGCAGTGACATACACATTTGATGCAATTATTTACATAAAACTAGAGGGTTTTGCAGCCTCCTTACCGACAAGGATGATAACCTGTGTGTGCAAAGAGCTGAGTGCTGTGAGAAAGAAACAGGACCCACAACACTAAGCTCTCCTGTAGAGTCTAAAATTGATCCACTATTGCAATAGAGTTTATGGAACTGAGGCTTCCACTTGTCAGTTTAAAGACACTGGTGAAAGTTTCTTGCTCAAATCATCCAGAAACAGGCTGGGCAAGATGCTAGGTCATCTACAGCAGAGAGCAACAACATATTCACATGCACTTTGGGTGACATGAACCAACAGCCAACAGATCAAAGAGCATCATATCATGTTTAACCACCACAGCTGCATGAAGCATTAGGTCTTTACCAGACAATTCATTAAAGAAACTGTTTCTAAAAACCTAAAGCAACTTTCATTGTTAGAACCAAAGCAAAACTGGAAATGTATCAATTACCTGAGGTAAAGATTTTTATTTTTTTTTTCTCTAAATGTATAAACCAGATCAGGCTTATTGAAATTTCTGGAGCTATCCCAGCTTTCAAGAACCTTTTATGTTGCCACATGAATACTTTGTTATCTTCACAAATAAAATTTATCTTTTCCATTTAAGGTTTATGCTATCCCTTACTTTCAGAATATAAAAATGTGTAAGACTAAGGAACACTCTACATACTCTGGATCAAATAACATCTTTCTAATTCACAAAATGAGCTTACACTGGACTATTCTGATCTCTTCTAAAAACTTCTGTATGCACCTTAAGTAAATCTTCATTCTTACCATGCACCATACAAAGAAACATTGCTAAAACCCCCCTTCATGATCAGTCATTACCCAAAACTTCCAAAGGCTTATGCAGTGTTTTCTGCAACAGTTTGTCCACCCACACAGACAGTCAGCATGCCTAGTCTCTTGCTGTTGCAGGCAGTCACATCATAAACTGATCAAATGCCATTGTAAAACTAAGCAGGCTTTTTGGCCTAAGTTTCCAAAATTTGGGAGTGGGCCTCTCTTCCATTCAAACTAATTTGGGTAACAATGAAAAAATTCACTCATAAACAGGGTTTCTGACTACATCTTTTTCCGTCAGTGGTTCTTGTTTTCCGCTCCAACCCACATCTTCTATTCTCTTCCTTCCACCCATTCTTTCCCCCCCACAGAAAAAGGCTGGCTTGGACACCGTGCTTCAATTTTCTGTAGAACTTTCTATTTTTCTTTCCCATTCTTTTTGTTTAGTATATGAAAGCAGCTTCCTGTTTAGAAACATGGGAGTCCTACACCCTTAGTAATGATGTATTCAGCCCATCAATGATCTTGGCATGAATGGCTTAAACCTTAATAAGCCTGATGGGACTTTCTGTACATGTCATCATCAGTCCAAAAAACAATGCACAACGTTTGTCATCTTGCACTGAATCAGCTCCCTTTTCAGTGCTACAGTTCTAATAAGAATTCTAAGGGTTTACAAGCTTCCTTCTCTTAAATATTTCAAATTACGGATTTCCAATGCCTACAGAACAAGAACAGAAGCACCAAGAGGAGAGTTCTGTTGTTGCAGAACTCCCAGCATCATCAATACTGTTCTTCTTTTCCAGCTCTGAGTCCCTGCAGCAGTCTGCCATTGCTCACACTGCTCAAGTCTTACTATAACCTATTATCCAAATCCTGAGCTTGTCCTGTGCTCAGGAGTGGGAATGAAGCACAATTCAACCTCCGTGCGACTTTTAAAAAATGTCCCACCAAAACACTACATGACCTAGAACAAAGTTCTGTCATGTTCAAATACATAGGCTGGATCATAATCTATTTCTATAGGTTCAGGAAGGCAGCAGTGTTGGTGAATTGAAATAAACTGAAATATCTGCCACTTTGGGAGCCCAATGTACATACACTCTGAGTGCTGTTCCCCCTATTTTTAACTGCAGTGAAGCTCTCCCGTGCAGTTATTGGACAGCCATACAAGCACTTGAGTCAGTGGGTGCAGAAGCAGCTGTCTATACCACACACAACAATGTGCTGTTCTTCTCCAAGCAGTGCTTGTGGAGTAAAGTGGTTAACCACAATTTATTCTATACAGCATCACTCTTCAGCTAATGCTACTAGCATAGCTGCTAGCCTGGAGTTCGTGGATTTTCAATCTGACAATGCAAGGCACACAAACTGTTTTACTTTAACTCTTTTGGGGGCTTGGTCTGTGCCTACATAAACATCAAAACATATTTTGATCTTTACTTATGGGTGAGCAGCAGAGTTAATTCAAAACTGTCAGCAAGTGCCATCCTAATTAAAAGCAAATGACTAATTGTACAACTACAGGGCCTGTTGACACAGGCTACATACATCAGTCAGGCAAAGCCAGCCAAGCTTGCATTTGAGGCAATGCAGCCCCATCTAGCGTTCTACATGGGTGTGAGATTCAAAAATCAATTTTACAGTGAGTCCACACAGGAGTTTCAGTCAGCTGACACCCTCCCAAAAGCACTAAGACACCAGCGGTTCAACTATACCAGCACTGCTGAAAAAGGGAAATACATAATAAAAGTCTTGTTAAAAAAGAGCTGCTGAGAGTCAAGTGTTTGCAGGCAAAACAGGAATTCTTTAAAGACAATAAATTGAGAAATTACTGTACTACCTATCAAAAAGAAACTCTAAAGGTTAAAAACTTTCAGAAGGCTACTAGCAAGGCAGCTACTACTGTCTATAAAAAGATACTAGAACTAAAGAGGCACCATTCAGGAAGCTGAGTAATACTAAAAATTCTGGCAGGCTAAAAACATAAGGCAATATGAAAAGGCATTTGAGAAATCTTGAGAAATTATTAGAGAAAAGTTAACCATGAATTATTTTTCAAACACATCATTAGCAGGAATCTTGACAGAGGGTTAGTAGAGCCAACAGATTATCAAAAACCAGAAAGAACAGTAAAAAAAGACAAGACTGCAGAAATGCTTTTTCAATTTATTCTTTTTATTCCACACTCATCATGGAGGAGCTTAGACTGGCTCCCACTCTGGAAAGCTCACTGCAAATTGGAGGATCAGTAAGAGATTCTATTGGACATTTCACAGACATTAACAATAACCAATCTCTATAATCAGACAGTAAAAACCCAAGAAATCCATTAGACAATAGTTGAGTTAGCAACCACCATGCATAACCTCTCATGTAAAACTTGTAAAGAAGCAAAAGGTGACAAATGAGAAACCTTTGAAGAGTTCTACAGGGATTCAGGTGAGCTATGTAGGTGAGCTGTGTCAGGGGAGCTAACATCTTTCAACTGTGCTGGTACTCAGTAATAACAGGTGTTATTAACAGATAATAATCCTAAAATTTATCAAGGCAGAAGTTCCTGATGTACCGACACCTTGTGTATCATGTCAGTCCTCCAGTTCAAAAATCATACAGTACAAAAAAAGAATGGAGCAGCTTTCATCAAAGATTGAATAGAAAATCTGTTTGCTACCTGGAAAAAAGAAAACTGAAGGACAATTAGGACTAGAGAAGATGGAAAGGTACATGTATACTCTGCTATCTCTGAATACCACCAAGCCAACACTGTTAAACAACATGAGAATGACAGGCAGCAAGTTCAAAACCAAGCCCAAACCATGCCCAGCCAAAGCCAGCAGTATTTCTTCAGAGAACACATGCTCAGCCTGTAACATACCATAACAATACATAGCAAGGGACTTACCAGACTCCTAAAAGGATGTAGACTAATTAATGGAAGATAAATCCCACAGGTTCTGTGAAACATACTCTCTCCCTCTACCTAGATGTGGAAACTGGGGAATTATCACTGTGTTCACCTATTCTTACTCTCTCCTCCTAAGCATTTACATTGGCCTCCTAGAGGGGTAGAAAATCAGATAATACTAAAAAGTATCTCAATGCAGTCATTCTTGAACTCTTCCAGAAGAGCAGTTCTAGCATCTTTCTTCCAACATCAAGGGTTGTGTATACAGGGAACAGGAGGTGATGGGAGCTAACTCTTGCAGAGACTAGGAACAGATTCAACAGGAACCATGGAAAATTGTTGTCATCCTAAGCGAGACCAACTTGAAGCAAGGATGTTACACTGAGGGCAGTCTGCTACAAAGGCTCCACGGACCTGTTCTTCATTCAAATAATGCTACTGTAGTAATGTTGTACAGATGCCACCTTCTCCAGTTGCATACAAGGGACCTAAACATGCAAACAGTACATAGTACAGTCATACACAGGTTTAAGATAACAAATTGTGTGTGCACAAGAGGAGCTATTTGTCCTTTCTAGAATCAAGTGCGAGGAATATGGTAGTAAGTCTCCACATAATTACAAATTTAAGACTATAACTGCTATTAACACACTAATTCTCAGCAGTATCTTCACATTTCAGTCAGCTATCACTATTTTTTCAATCCATCCCAAAGCTAGAGGACATTGCATGAGAACAACTGAGGACAGATGCCACCTATAAGCCAGAGCAGATTTGGTATCTGTCCCTGCTTTCCTTATTTATCTTCCACGTGTATACATTTTACTGCCAAAAGGATTAGTATTCCTTTAAGAAGAATCTGGCTTGAAGCTCCCCAAGGCAGACTTTGCATTCCACAGCACTGTCACAAGCTATGGACATAAGCTATGAAGATTTTAACCATAGGAGAAAGTGTCAGAGCAAGCTGCTTTTGTTAATGTTACAGAGCACACCTAAAAACATAGATAAATTAAGTTTATTAAGTCACAAGTCAAGCTCTGTAGGAAATGGCCCAGTGTAGACCTACATCTCTCATATGCCTTTCAAACATATGGTATGAAATGCTTTATAAGTTATCTTTTTTCCCCCCCATAGAGTAACAAGAATAAATTGCAAACAAGGTAGGGCTGAGAAAGTCTGTATTTAAAAAGCTTTGTTCAGGATTCTAGTGCACCTTCACTACAGATAACTAATGAGCATCTTAAGCATTCAGTAGACTTTAATGAACTGAAACAGGCTCCAGACAGTAGGAAATGGAAGCATGCAACAGGCAGTTTAACAGAATGCGAGGCAACAAACTCAGTAGACTATTTCTGCCTTGCAAACCACAGCTCTGTTAACAAAGCCACAATAAAACATTGTAAAGAAGCCCATCATCTTTACTTATCCTAAGTGGAAGATGGGTGTGTATACATACACTATTTAGCTGTTACAAGGATGTGCACCAAGAATTTGAACACAGAAAAAACAAATTATACCAAGGTAGATTCATGTAGTACTGCTTTCCCAAACATCAACCTGCCAAACATGGCTATCAGTAAGGACAGAAATTGACACAACACACACTGAAGTTACTATTTCCTCAGAAAGTGAGGCTACACACTACAACTTAGTATATCACTGGCTCTATACAAGATCATAAGAATGTGTTCAATAAAAACACGACAAGTCAAATCCGAAAGATAACCCAAATTTATTTAAAACAAAAAATTAAGACAGCACTATTGTCAGGATTGAAAAAAATGGATTATTTTACTGCTGTGACAAGACAGCCAATTTACAAGGGTTACATTAATTCTGGGAAAATCAGGTTGAGTTTACACTGCTTCAACTGACTACATATTCATTCTGCAAGACAAACTCGTTCCCCTCCCCCCCTTCCCAAAAGAGTAGACAAAAACACCCTATAAAAAAAACATGTCCAGAATTCTGAGATACATGATTGAAACATGAACCAATGTCCAAAAGCCTGAAACTTTCCAACAGGGTTAAATCCTTCATTGCTTCAACCAACCCTCAATGGGGGAGCTACAAGCACAACGCCGTCACCTCTGACAAACAGCATGGGAATATTCCTTTTGGTAGACTATGAAGAAAGAAAGAAAAAGTTTACATTACAAAAGTACAGTTTACAAAACATACCTGCTAAGCATAGGACCAAATTCAACCGTAACAAAACACCAGAAACAACTCAAGAAACACCAAAACACTCAGAAACAACAATATAAGCTGAGACATACAACCTTCTGGCTTGCTGAAGAGATTGACACAACTAATACCACATCTTTGCAGATCCCTTGTACTTTCATAATGCTTTGCTGAAAACAGTTTTTTAGATCTTGGTTCAAAAAGTAGTCAGCAATAAAAGACTATAACAACATAATATAGTGTATTTTTAAAAATTTTTCTATGGAGATAAATACACTGAAGTCCTTACTTTATAAATTTCTTCATAGGTTTCTTCATCAATCTCTATTGTAGTTACAGTTTCTTCCACATCACCCAAAATCATATTTAAGTGCTGATCATATGCCTGTAAAAATGAAGTTTATGAATTCTTTAAAAATTCAACCACAAGCTCATTGAAATGAGAATTATGGCACGACTTTCAGACATAAATAGTTTAACCTGATTTTGACCAAAAATCTGCCACTAGAATCAGTTATAGTTATGATTTCAAACAACTGCCAACAAATCAGTAGTTTGCAACATTAAGAAAAAAAGGGAAGACGTTTACATTCAATGAAATGCTCCTCCAAGAAATAACTCTGAAGGTTTCAGTAAAGACAGACACAAAAACTCAGAGATAGATGCATTTCATTTGCATTAAACCAGCTATACATTCTCTGCTGCCAGTCCAGCCTCCTGGAATTGATTGCCTGAGGCTAACTTAATGATATGAAAGCTGTAACCCTTACAATGCTGCCAACACTTATTCCTTAAAAAGTTTCATTCTTAATTCGGCCTTAAAGACACCTCAAGGTACATCACAAGAGGAGGCCTGCAACATTACTGCTTATTTCACAGACAAAGAAATAGAAAAAAACACTGGTACTACATTCAGGAGACAGAAAAAACAAAATACATCTCTTGAATCTCTAGAGAGGCATTTAATAACAGACTGAACAAGGTACTAAGCAAATTAGATTTTTCCAGTGATCACATTACACTTCTGGTAAGAGAAAGTGTTCAGCCTTGTTACAAAGATGACCTTTAACATTTGCACACTTTTAACCATGAGATACAATGACTTGTGTTTTTAAACTAGTTTTTTAAACGACTGATGGCATATCACAAGTAAGCTTGTGTAATACACTGTTGTACATGAAATAAGCCTGCCCAGGGCTTAGCTGGATAAGCATGGTAGTTTTCTGAAAGTTTTACTTACATGTAGCCTGCCTCTAAGCTCTCTGTCATTCCTCATTTTGACATAGATTCGCTCATCTAGACTGAGTCTGATGAGATCGAGTGGCTCCTCTACAGTATTTGTTGTTTGTTGCTAAAAAATAAAATAAAAAGTTATTTTTACAGAAGAAGCATGTGAACTCTTCCACTCTTCAGTATTTCTGGGACACAGAAAACAGGTAAGAACGTAGATGCTAATATTACAAATCATTCCTTTGCATCCTGTTGAATCCCAGTGCAGCTGATAATTCACCAGCCTGAGCAAAATTAATTAAAATACTTCCGTTTAGTTTGCTGCAAATCACAGCTCACACATACTGTTGTATAAATGGTATTCCTTATCAGCAACCATTGTTCATACTGCGGCAGAAAGCCTCATTTGCACAAACCAGCCAGTTGATGGACCAGCACCACACCTCTGCCTTCAAATCACGGCCAGAAAAACAAAACACACACTGACACTTTTGCCAGCACACACCACAGTCTGCTGGGTAACACACTGCCCCAAAGATCCATCACTCCTTGAGGCCTCGCTCAACAACACAGCAGTCGTGCCAGGCCTCAATGCAGGTTAGAAACCTGAATGCACACCGGGCTGAGGTCTATTTTCTTGTGATAAAGGCGTACTTTCAGGATCACAGCTAAAATGTGTGAGCACCTCTGTGCATATCCCGAAGCATGCTACTTTATTCCTCTTCACTGAGGCTGAGCCAAAGGTATTTTCCTCAGCAGCTTTCCTCTGTTTCCCCCCTCCGGTGGTTCCGGAGGGAAATGGGCCTGAAGCGAACCCTGCCCGCACTCCTAACAACCCCAGCGGCAGCACAAGGCCCGAAGCGCGTCGTGAGGTTCTTCATTTCACACAGAAAGCCTCCCCCGGCGGGCTGCGCCTCGGGAATACTGCCCAAGTGGGGGGTTCTGCCAGGGGGTACGCGCAGCCCCAGCTGGGCAGTCGAAAGCCTGCCTCTATCCTGAGCCCCTGCAGCCGCGGAGGTTTCTGCAGGCCCGCGGAGGGAAAGCGGAAGGCGCCGGAAGCAGGGAGAGGAGCAGAGAAAGCCTCGGTGCTGCCTCCCACCCTGAGGGAAGCAAGGAGCCACTTACCTGGTCGACCTCATCCGCCATCTTTCAAACCGCCTCCCGTCTTCTCCCGCGAGACTTTATGGCCCTTCCTCTTCCCCTCCGACGGGGGCGGAGCGGGGTCGGCACCGCGGGGCCTGCAGCGGGGTCTGCGGAGGGGTCTGCGGCCTGCCGGCTGCCGGGGCAGCGCCATGGCCAGAAAGCGCAAAGCGTCGCCCCGGCCAGCGGCTGCCAGCAAAAGGCGCTCCAGGGGGCTGGGGACACCGCGGGGCGAGCTGGAGGAGGAGAAGGAGGAGGGTGAGTGCGGGAGGGAGGAAGGCCGGCGCGAACCGGGCGCTGCGCCATGGCCGGGGCTTGGGAGCGCTCCAGGCCGCTGGCGTTTGGGAGGAGGGGGCAGGGAGCAGCGGGTGTCAGTTCACCCTGAGGGCAGCGCTGGACCGCGGCAGCCCTTGTGAGGGAACGGGCTGTTACCTCATGCTCGGGGCGCGGATAACGCGGTTGTCCACAGCGCTAAGGGGCGGGGCCATTCGCACAGACATCGGGGGTTTAAATCCGTGTCCGAAATGTCTGGCGGGGCGCACCCGCGGTCCGGAAAGAGTGACAGAGGCTGAGCGACCCGGTGAGGGTTTGTCTCACCTCAGCCGTGGCGGGGCTGCGGACACCCCCGCGGCGGCGGCCGTGACATGCGGGTCCGTGTCCCGGGAGGAGCCCTGAAATCTGTTCCTCAGAGCAGCTTCACAAAGTAATAATTTCTTTTGAGTGGTAAGTACGATGCTTGTTTTTCAGCTGACCCCATTGGGAATCTTTATGTACATCTGGTCCAGTATATTATTATGAGTATTTTCCTTAAACAGGTCTTGTTCAGTTTTTACCTCTTTACTCAGAACCAGGGACATGCTACTCATCGTCTTCTGTAGCTGGCTCTAATGAAGTCTGTGGAGGTATTGTTTCTGATTGCCATCGAGATGAAATTTCTTCCTTCAGCATATCTTCCTTTATTCTGTCCCTGCAGATGATTTTGAAGAAGAAAAGCCCAATATAAAGAAAAATGGCACAAAAGCTCTGACTAGGGAGAAGGAAGAGGATTGTGATACTGGAGTTTCCAACTCAGCAAATGAGCTTTCAAAACAAAAAGGGGCAAAATCACTAATAAAGGAAAATAAAAAAAATGCTAGAAATAACGGGAATCGTAACAAAGGAGAAATGTGCAGGTAAGTTTATTTATCATTCAAGGGTATATGAGCTTGCTCTTCATGTTTCTTCTATTTTTTTAGGGCCCGGTGCTGCATGTGTGCATGTGAGCAGTTTAGTTTTGGCTGTCAGTTCAATTTAGTACGTTTGTGTCACACAGCTGAACAGAAGTACTGTCTTATTCACTGCAAAGTCACTCCTGAGAAAGATTGTCTATATGGGAAATACGTGAGCTTTTTTAAATATAAAATTTTATTTCATTTGTCACAGTTTTTACATGGGTCTAGGGAGACGGTACAGAATCCAGCATGAATAGGAATGTTGGCCTGAGATTTGGGTTTAAAATGGATGAGCAGAAGTCTTTAAACATATCATTTTCTGTTGGTTTTTGGAATATAATATCAGCACAGTTTGCCCATTGCTATAGCAAATTAATTAATAAAAAGAAATTAAACTGACTGGTCTCATGTCACTAGCCAGCCAGAGCCTTGGGTATTAGTGTAGTGAAACAGAAACAGTGTCAATTTCAGTACACTTTGAAAGTTCATTATGAACAAATGATTCAGTAAACCATTTCTCCAAGGACTCATTCATACAACCTGTTCTAAAGAATGGAGCCTTCTGTAGTTTCAGGCATCTTCTTTCCTAAATAGCCTTGCAGAACCAGACCCTAAGTTTGCACTGAAAAGTGTTGTTCCATTGAGCCCATGGTTATTCAGGGCAAAGACAGTTGGCTTTACAGAGAAGGTATCTGTGGTTTAACTCTCAAATACTTAATCTGCTGTTACTGATGTGGAGGTCATGCTTCATTTATTTCCCTATTTTATTGTGTTCTTTCTCTATTTTCCTTAAATAAACAAGCACCTACACTTCCTGATGCTAAAGACGTTTTGATAATTTGAACAGTGACCCGCTGAACCCCCCTCAGAAGGACATGAAGAAAGAATCTCCTGTTAAAAAAGAGATGGATGAGGACAATGCTGACAACGATGATGATAATGAAAGTGAAGATGAATGGGAGGACGTTGAAGGTAACAATTGGATGCTTATTTGTTTAAGGAGGAAATGTTCTTAACATTTTTCTTCTTGTGATTTGATTTTTGAACCATTACTCATTTAGATTCAGGTAAATGTATATACTCTGTATCCTTGAAGCATGTTGCATGTGCGTATTTGTATCTTTCAAAGCCCCTGTCTTAGAAGGCTTTTAGAATGGTTCCAAAGTAGAAAAAAACAGACAGCTACTGACCTGCTGGTAGTGCCTTGAATTTGACTCTTTGTTGGCTTACGTTAATATTACGATGCCATTTCTCAGCTGTTTGTGTTGTCTAATGGTGAACAGCTAACAATGGGTCAGTTTGAAGATTCAGAACTGCAACTTCCTAGTACAGAAGAGTGGAGATGAAAACAACTGAGCTGTTTGATTAGGTGGCTATCAATAAACTGTAATAAGAATCATGATGATCATAATCTTCATATTTTGCTGCTAGAGATGCATGCCTTCTGTAATGAACAGTTGTTAGTTTTTTCTTTGCTACTCTACAAGTACCTTTCAAGTCACATCTGCTTCATTCACCTGTCTTCTGATGGAGTTTGTCCGTGGCAGTCACTTGCCATTAGACTGTGCTGAGCTCATTCCTCAACAGCAGGTGGCTGATATCTTGCAGTTACTGGCATTAATTAATAACTGAGCACACAGTGTTATGGAAGATCCAGGAGCTGAATATTACTGGGGATGTTCTGTTTGTAAGTTTTTTGAACACTTGAGAAGGATTAGATAGGTTCTTATCCTATTGGGATAGCTATTCCATGTTTACTTACCATTTAGTCATATTTTATTTTTTCCAGAACTCCAGGAACCTGCCACAGATAAGTTAGAAGAAGCTGCTGCTCTTCAGGCAGTGGTGCTGCCAAGCAATCCTGTTGAGATAGAGATTGAAACCCCAGAGCAGGTGAAGAAAAGAGAGAGGAGGTAAGAACGGGGAAGACAGTGGAGGGCTTTTAAAAGGGTGAAGTTAAAAATACACTGTATCTTGAGTGTCACTGACTTGTTCTGTTCTCGATAGAAATCCCCATTTTGTGCAGGCTGTTGAGTTGGAATAATGCAAGAAAAGTTTACACACTGACAATTTTACCAAAAATCTGCTGTGGAAGTTGGTGGGAATGGAGGCTTTTGAGCTCCTGTGAAAATCAAGTGTGCTTTAATATCTACATTTCCAAACCAGGAGCAGTAGTAGCTCTCTTCAAGGAGAGCTGTGGGTGAATGACATTGTTGTACTGTAAACATCTGAAGAGCTCAGGTGGAAGCCTCTGTGTGCCCATACCTGAGGTGTGAATAGGAGGGACAAATGAATGTCCTTGGCAGCTGGGAGCATTATACCAAGGGGAGCTTTCTTTGTTTGGCAACTGGAGGCCTGATGATATCTCATGCTGTTACAGGGTAGGCACTGTCCCAGTCCAGCCCTTCATAACAAAGCAACCAGAATATCTGTTGCCTCTAAGTTAGAAGACTACATCAATGAAGAGAAAAACATTTTTCAGGAATCTGAATGGAATGTTAGCAGTAATCTGAAAGTCAAACAATTCAGGCAGTGAATTGTAAGTTTAGTATGGAGCTGTCCAAAGCTATCTGGTAAACCTTTGTTAAATGTGCACGGAAGATTCTCTGGGATGGATTGTCATTGTGAACTGATCCAGTTCAGGAATCTATAAAAAAAGATCCATACAAAATCCACAACATCCATTTCTTTTGTAATCTTATGCAGAGAAAAAAGGAAGGCTGAGTTTGAGATCTATCTTCGGAGAATGATGAAACGTTTTAGCAAGGAGGTTCGTGAGGACACACATAAGGTATTGGTCACAGAGAAACTTGGCAGAGAAAAAATTGAGCATAAAGATGTCTGAACTGATTCTTAATGAAGAATAAACTCCTTTTGATAAAATAATTTGGGGGCATGGCTAGAAGTGAAAAAATAAAAAGGCTGTAGTCATGAAACTTATCTTAAACTGGAAGTTAAAAACATCAGTGACTGCATTAGTAAAATTCTCATTCAAAGCAGATATGAGTAGGGTGTCTATTTCTTTATTGAGTATGTATCTACTCATTCTTTTGGGGTTAAACTTTCAGTCATGTAGAGCAGGAGATGCTGACAGGGGCTTCAAGGCTATACTGACTTCTGATGGTGATCTGAAGACAGCCCTGTGTTCACCCTTCAAATGCCTGGGAGACTTTATTGTTGCCTGTCTCTATTAAAAGGAGCAGTAAAGCCTTCCTCATCTTTACCATGGGCAATAGTTCCAGCAAAGAAAATCTCTTGTAAACTCACTATAGAAACTTTCTTCTCTTAGGTTCACCTCTTGTGTTTATTAGCAAATGGTTTCTATAGGAACAGGATCTGCAGCCAGCCAGAACTTCGTGCCATTGGTCTATCTGTCATCCCCACCCACTTCACAGAAGTGCCTTCTGACCGTGTGGACCTTCTGTACCTTTCCAACTTGGTGAAATGGTAAAACTCTGCTAATCATTCTGTCACATAGAATGTAGAGCCAGGGTTCAGGGAGAGGTGTAAATGTAATTACCAATTTTCAGTGATTTTTCTGATTTTAAATACAAGGGTGAGAAACTGTCCTTTTTACAGAAAGAAATTATAAACTATGGCGTTCAAGAATACAGTCACAAGCAGTTGACAATAAGTCAGTGTCTCCTGTTTCAGGTTTGTGGGAACCTTCACTGTCGATGATGAGCTTTCCACTGAAAAAGGAGAGCCCCTTCAGTCGACCTTGGAGAGGCGTTTTGCCATCTGTGCTGCACGAGATGATGAGGAGTTAGTTCATGTAAGTGACTGGGAAGTGCAGGCTTGGTTGCCAGGTTGGGATGCTAGACCAGTCCTGCAGTGCTGTCAGCTTATACACAAAGTGGTGTTTGAGGGATGGATTTGGAGAAAAATTGGTGACTTGGATGATTCTGTGGCTTTTTCTTTTTGTTGTATTTTTATCTGGAGTTTGTCTGTGATTAAATTATTCAGTTTGAACTGTGCCTAACTGGAGCCTCTACTTGTGTTTGGTGTTGCTGAGTTGCTCCATGTTCTGCTCTGGATGGCTCTATGTACAGTGAATGGAGCTTTGGCTTCTTGATATTGCTTTAGCAGTGTAGCTCAAAGAAAACCAGCTTTATTATAATAGATTTCTTCTGAAATACTAATTGGAGCAAGGAAATTATTTGGCTTACTTGCAGCCAGAGAAACTCTTTACAGATCTTTAGTTAGAAGGTTGGTAGTTTGTTACTGAGTCACCACCGAAGGCCAAAGGAGTTGAGCTTTGATTTAGAGCAGCCCGAGGCAAAGGCTTCAAAAGGACTTTAACTCTTCAGTCATTTTGTGGTGGAATTGGATTAAGGGAAGAAGTAGTCAGTTGCTTCAAGTCACAGATTTTGGTAAAACAGGCAAGGGAGGGGGAAACGCAGGAGGTCAAAGTGACCCAGAACATTTGAAAGAGCAGAAACCAGCTGCTGCTTTGCAGGTGCATGGCTTGCAGCTCTGCCTTGTTGCTGATAAAGTGGGATGCAGCTGCTTCTCTGCTACAAAGTCGGAAGCAGTTGTGGTGGCTCTGCAACCATGCAGAGATGTCACATTCTGGGGCAGGAGGAAAAGATAAAGCAAGCCTTTCTTGCACAGCTTCAGTTGAGTTCTATGCAGGAAGGCAGTTGCCACTCACAGCCAGTAGCCAGTCATTTGGGACTGTCATGACATACTTTGAACGGCTGGTGTTTCTGCTGGGTTCAGCTGATGTGGTTGGCTTTGGCCACCTTTGGGAAGCAGGATTTGGAGTAATCTTACTCAGTTTTCCTCAAGAATGAGAGACTGATAGAGTAGATGGGATTCTGCTCCTGAAGAATGGTTCGTTTAGCCTCTTTAGGAATTGGTTCCTGATCTGTGAGTAACAGCAGTACCCCTGTCACAGCAGTAACATAAATAAGAGCCAGAGAAGACTGTGCAGTGCTTTAATACTATAGCAACTGGGCTACCTACACATCTGTGTCAGTGTGTATAGCACTGGGTAAATGTAGGAATGAAAATGAGTTGGGACAGAACCCAGACTGTGAAAGAGTTTCAACAGCGTTTTTTGTATTATATACCATGGAAAAAGATCAAACATGCTTTACTTTTTCTTTTGCAGATATTTTTAATTATTCTGCGAGCATTACAGCTGCTCTGTCGCCTCGTACTGTCTTTTCAGCCTCTTCCTCTCAAGGAAACAGGAGCAAAGGTAGTTCTTGTTGAGTGTGGGAAGGAATAGATCACTGGATTAGAGAGCAGGATTAAAAAAATTTCTGGCTGCTGCAGCTTGAAGTTAATCACTTACTGCATGAACCATGTCAATGACAATGTTTTGTCAATAGTGTAGAAGACATAAACCCTTGATTTTTAGGTTTCTCCTTTAAAAAAAAACACACCCATTTTGTGTGTTTCAGCAAAAAATATCTAATGCTTCAGTGGTTTTAAATGTCTTTAAAACTTAGACAGCAAACACTTGCTGCTTGAATACAGATCTCTTCTGCCATTTGCCCAAAGTTTTCAAGTGCCTAAGACATGCAGATTGACCATGCCTGCCAACCTTTGGTCTGCATGCACCTCATGTTGATTTCAGCCTTTTTTTTTTTTTTAACCTGTTCTTAGCCACGGTGATAAAAGTGACCTTGTCTGTTCCTTTGCAGGGAAAAAGCTCATCCAAGAGGCAGTCTCTCAGTGGTACCTCTGAGGGGCAGGAGAGCTCGGCCATAATGCCCAAAGCTGTGGCAAAAAAAAGCCCCTGCAAAAAAGCAAAGCAGGATGAGAAGTCCTCAGAGACTGAAAAAGACAGGGAGCCAAAGAAACCCAAAACTGCTCAGACCAAAAGGACGTGCAAGTCAAAGTTAACTACAGACAGCCAGGAGCAAAAGGAATTGGGTAATGAGGAAAGCAGTTCAGCAGAAAAAGATGTTCCAGTCAGGCCCAAGAATGATCGCCGGCGACGAGTGGCCTCCAAAGTGTCTTACAAAGAAGAGAGTGAAAGTGACGAGGGCAGTGTTTCGGACTTTGAGATTTCAGAGGAGGAGAGTGATCTTTCTGATGAGGATTTTGAAACTGTCTCTAAAAGGCAGAAGAGCTCCCTGGGCTCCCGGAAGTCAAAGGTAACAGCTACAAAAAGCCCAAAAACGGAGCCTTCAGAATCGAGGCTATCTAAAAATTCATATGGAGCTGAGCCTAGGCCAGCAAAAAGTATAGCTCCAGCCTTGCCTCATGCACAGAGAAAGAGAAACAAAATAATTTCTAGTGATGAAGATGATGGACAGCAGGAGGTAAGGAAAGTAATGGGCACAGACCAGTGGCTGGAAGTTTTCCTTGAATGTGAGGAAAAGTGGGTGTGTGTAGACTGTGTTCATGGCAGCGTTGGCCAGCCCCAGCTGTGCTTCACAAATGCCACAAAGCCACTTTCCTACATTGTGGGATTTGACAATGATGGGAGTGTCAGGGATGTGACACAAAGATATGACCCAGTGTGGATGACTGCAACAAGGAAGAGCCGTGTGGACCCTGAGTGGTGGGAAGACACACTTCAGCCATATAAAAGTCCCTATGTGGAAAGAGACATGAAGGAGGAAAATGAGGTAAATGGAAATAGGTTATTCAGGACATTTAGTGCCAGGTGTCCAGTCCTTGGGTTCTCATTCAGACAAAAATCATTACGAATCTTTCCATGAGGAAGGAAGTTTGGATTTGAGCTTGAAATGATCAGTTTGAGCATGTTTTAAAGGGAATATACAAGACAGATCAAAATAATACCAAGTGAGAACTCTTCAGATAAATCTGGATAGCAAAAATACATGACAGCCCATGCTGGAAACTGACTGTGATTTCTGTACAGCATAGCATTACTCTGCTTGGAGAGAGTTTTCAAAATACATAGATCTGGGTACACATCTAAGTATCTCCAACAAGAACGCTTTGTTGGCTCATCTGATTAAGTTTCTGGTGTTTTTGTCCTCTGATCCATACTATAATCATTCTTATTTTCTTACAAAGGGTAGTGCAAGAGAGTTGTGAAATCACTCTTCTTTGTATAATTCCTACAGTTTCAAGTTAAGCTTCAAGATCAACCTCTACCAACAGCAATTGGAGAGTACAAAAACCACCCTCTTTATGCACTGAAGAGGCACCTCTTGAAATATCAGGCGATCTATCCTGAGTCAGCTGCTATCCTAGGGTACTGCAGGGGAGAGGCTGTGTACTCCAGGTGAGTGGAGCATGTTGTTACAAAGACTCTGATCTTCGTAACAAATTGAAGAGCTAATTTGTGAGAAGAGCATGATGGTGTCAGCAGTAGTCTCAGACCATGTGCATAGAGAGAGTGAAGCATTTAGCTGCTCAGACAGCATTTGCTTAGATACAGCTTTTTTACCATTCCTAACGTGAGTAACAGTTTGGAATTATCATATGGAGAGACTTCAGAACTCTTATGGTTGCTTCCTTCTGGCCTTTTTAGAGACTGTGTACACACACTGCACTCCAAGGACACTTGGCTGAAGCAAGCTCGGGTGGTGAGGATTGGAGAAGTGCCTTACAAGGTAAGAGGGTTTGATTTCCTCCTGTGCAGCCTGTCTGCCCTCTGAAGTTTAAGCTCAGTTCTGTTTTGGTTTTTGCCTTGTCTCTGTCAGCAGATGTAGATTTCTCACTTGCTTTCATGGCTTGTGATAGCTGCATCATGAATCTGTCCACCTACTGTGCCTGTAGTTCCTATATACTACCCAAAGCCCAACTATGTCTTCATCCCACCCCAACAGTATGTAGCAGAACTGCACCCTTTTCATCTTCTTCAAATGCATCCTAGCATTTTATATGATCTGCAGGATCTGGCTCCCTGTTGCATACCAGTTTTGGACTATCATAACCAACAGGTACTGAAGCTAGGAACTAGACATTTCTTCTCTTCCAGAGCCTTCTCTTTTGATGTCCTAGGAAAGTCTGAAATCACTGGCAGCTTCTTACTGTGGTATATTACAGGCTTGGTTGTTGTATTTGCACAGATGGTGAAAGGCTTTTCCAACCAGGCCAGGAAGGCGCGCCTTGCAGAGCCCGCAAACCGGGACAAAGAGGACCTGGCACTGTATGGTCGCTGGCAGACAGAGGAGTATCAGCCACCTATAGCAGTGGATGGAAAGGTAACTAGGGAGGCAGAGGGCTGGTGTTAAAGGAGGTGTTTTGTATGGAGCTGAGGACTTTATTTTTCCAGAAGTTGCATGTTTCTGAGGTGACACCAGTCAGTAATATCTGGATTCAGGATTAAGAGTTCTGAGGTAACTGTACCCAGGAGGAAATGGTCAAAACTTCAGCGAGGGCTTTCTTTCCTGTGTACAAGTAATGGGTGCTAGCAATGCAGACTGCTAACTGTGATTTTGTTAATGTAATTTTCCCAGCCCATGTTTGTTTGGCTAATTCTCTGCATTACAGCCTGAGTAACAAGGCCTGGGCAAAGAACATAGCTAGGAGATAATCATGCAGCTAAAATCTAGGATTGTGCCTTGTCATGTGAATACTAATTCAATGCTGGAGTGGAATGTAGCAGGTCAGACTGAAGAGAGAGTCCCTGAGTTGCAGCAGGGATTTTTACCTCTTCTCAGAGAACGGGAGTGCCACCATTTCTCTTTATTTTTTGCAATAACAGGTTCCTCGGAATGAATATGGAAACGTCTATCTCTTCCTGCCATCCATGTTACCCATTGGCTGTGTGCAGCTGAGACTCCCAAATCTGAACAGATTGGCACGGAAATTGGACATTGACTGTGCTCAGGCCATCACTGGCTTTGATTTTCATGGCGGCTACTCGCACCCGGTGTATGTAAAGCTTTCTTGTAGCTCACAGATTTTGATGTCCTGCAGAAGCTGTTCAGAAGTTGCATACCCTGTGTTAAGGAGTACGTGTGATGCGTTACACACTTACATCCTATGAGGCAGACAGTTCTGTCAAGATGCAGTAGCTTTTGGTTTGGCTGGGTCAGCAGGCATTTGCTCCCTTTCTTTTTTCTCCTAGTAGATGACAGAGGATTGTGTTCTCCTTCCTAGTACCGATGGCTATGTTGTCTGTGAGGAGTACAAAGAGGTCCTCATTGCTGCCTGGGAGAATGAGCAAGCAGAAATAGAAAAGAAGGAGAAGGAGGTAAGAATTATTTTTGCAGCTTCCTTATTGTTATATTTATTAAGTAAATTTCATTGAAACTGTGGACAGTCAAACAAGGGTGGGCTGTGTAAGCAACAAACGTGGAGCTCCATGACTGTGAGGAGATAGTTGCATCCCCCAAATGCCCCATTTTGGGCTTGCTGTCCAGACTGCAGTGGATGTGTGGTGATATCTGACAGAGTGCATACTCTGGAATAGTTTTCCATGGCTGCCAGGAAACAAAAATGAGGAATACACATGTGAGGTTGAAGTTTTGGAGGTGGTTCTGGGGTAATATACACAGTCAGGGTGCACATTAAAAAGTGACAGTAATTCATGTATTTAGCAGATAATTGGACACCGGTACATTTTAGTCTTAAGAGTCCTACTGGCTTATAATCTTTGAATGAGACACATTGAAGTTGGTGTGGTTTAAAATCTTCAAACTTCCATTTTCTGTGGGTGGAAATACATTGAAACTGACAATAGTACATTTTTCTCTTTTCAATAACAATCCCACACAGAAGCGTGAGAAAAGAGCTCAGGAGAATTGGAAGCTGCTGACAAAAGGACTTCTCATCAGAGAGAGGCTGAAGCAACGCTACTCCACCAAGGTATTCTGCATTTCTCTTAAGTGATTTCTTTTTCTGGATGATATTTCTCTAAGATACTTTTTCTGTAATTCCCAATGTATCATGTTTCTAGCAACAGAGTGTAGAACTTTCAGAGTGTAAAAAAAAAAAAGTTTCTCTTCCCTGTTGTTAGCATGTGACTAGCAACTAGTTAAAAATTCATTGTGGTCATGTCCAGGAAAGATTAATTATTGTTTAACAAGAGATAGTGTTTCCCAAAGCATCACTCTCTTGGTATTATTTTTTGCTTTGACATACCCCCTTCCTAGATTCATTCCTCCAAGCCATGCAAGGAGCTGACAGGGTGAGAGGGGGCTGCTTTTTTGTTATGAAGTCAGATGTTTTCATTCTTAATCTTTTCCCCATTGAGACAGGTGAAAGGCACGATCTATTTAAAGCACGTTTATTTTCATTCTTCCACAGCCAAAAATGTTTTGCTTGTGTTGAAAGAATGCTTGACATCCAGGAATAGAAACACTGCTTTGGGTGAGAAGCTTAAACCAGAGCAGCCAACTTTTGTAATGTCATTAAGTGTCACTGTGGCAGAAGACAAGCCCTTTCAGAAAAGGGTAGTTATGAGTGATTTCTAGAGTGACTTTCTGATTTTCACACCGTTTTTTTTCCAGACTGAGCCATCAGCACCTGAGTCACAGAAAGGAGCTGGATTCTCTTCTGATGAAGAAGGAGGTCCAAGTTCAGAGACTGCAGTGGAGAACATGGCCATTTGTTGGCCCCAAAATCGCCAGTTAGAGAAAAAAAAAGAAGAGAAGACAACCAGAAAGAGCAAGCGAGAAAAGAAAGAAGAAGCAGCACAGTTGTTCCCTTTTGAGAAACTGTGATCAGAACAAGTGTTTCTTTGCCATTTCCCAGATGCAAGAAACCTAGTGACACCAAAAGTATCCCTTGCCAGTTAAGGACTTAGTCTCCCTGTGCACTTGTGTTTCTGAGCTATCAAGGACCAACCTAAATTAGTATCAAGAGTTTATTTTGCTATCACAGGTAATTAGGTTCATGCTTTTATCCTTGGACTTAGGAGAAGCAGATGTGCAGTAGTACCTTCTGAGAAGATCACTTTGAGCTGTTGAGATTTTTTGCTCTCTTTTGTATCACTCAGCACTAGTAATTCTGTTTTCTGAGGCATTCCTTTCATTAGCACTGTCTTTTCCCATTTTTATCCTTTCCATTTTTTCCTGCTTGCCCAGAACCAAAGCATGAGGCTGCTATTTCACAGTCTGTGGTGAGCTGGCCAAAGTACCACTGACATCTTTGATTCATACTTAATCCAAACCATTGGTGAGGTAGAGTTCTGGTCTTTCTGTCTTATCATCACAGAAGGGGAAACACTTCCTCTAAGGTGTAAAGAAGCACACATCAAGCTGGGGAGGAATCTGAAAACTCACTTTCTAAAGAATACCTGCCTTTTTGAAAACTCAAATTTTGGCTTTTCAGCCTATAATCTTCCTTTCAGAAATCCTGTGCGTTAGAAGGGAGAAGCCCTGACCTCATTTCAAACTTAAGGTTAAATATGTCTTCTTAAGTAATTTGAACATATTTGTTTGTTTTGTTTAATTAAGATCATGTGGATATGTTCTGGAGCAAAACATGTAAAACTGTCATTGTCAGAAGTGAAATTCATTGCAACCAGAGAGGTCTTGTAAATGTTATCCAGTAGCTAAACATTTAAAAGCTGTTAAGAATGTTAAATCTACACAAGCTTTTCCTGCATTCTTGTTACAGAAATGCTGATCTGTATTTTGTAGTGTTTTTATAACTAAATTACACTGACACTGTCTCTTCAAATATAGAGGGGAATACAGTCTAGTCATTACTGGACATTGTTACAGAGGAAAGACTGAAATGCTAGAATGTGGCTTACATTTAATCCTGGTCAGAAAAAAAAATCTATTTTTGTACTTCATTTGTAGAACAAAATAAAGTATGAAAGGGTAATGTTATCTGTTACACCTCCCCTCCTTCTGCCACATTCCTCTGGAAGCAGCTGTTTCCCTGGAAGAGCTTTCATGCAAGGATAAGGACACGTCCTATTTCCAGAAGTCACGAACTGGGTCCTAGGATGTCACCTTGTTTTAAAGTTAATGGTCTTCATATTGAGTTTTTTAGCTTTTGTCACCAAATTCTAAAGGAATTTTTTAAAAAAAACAGCCTAAGTTGGATGTTTGGAGAATGGACATGACCTGTATATAAGGCTTCAAGAAAAATTTTCCATCTTAGATGAACTGGTAACACTGCAGTGGGAACAGCAGAAGCAATTCCTCCTGTGTTAGTCACTGTGCCAATAGGCAGGATACACCCTGAGATGAGCACTTTGAATGTGAGGGCCCACGTCCAGCTCCTGCTGGGACTGGGAATTTTTTGTCTTCTTAAAATGGGAGCTAGTACCAGCTGTACCAAAGCAACTCAGTACTTCCTAATTTGGGACACTCAACACATACACAAAGTTATGAGTCTAGGCACTATTTATAGTCGGTGGGAAAAGAGACATCATCTGAGAACAAGATCCTACTCCTCTGCTCTGCAGGGAGCCAGCTCTCCTAGGTTAGGAGATGCATGCAAAAGATGAAAGAGTAAATATGCTTTAAGGGAGACCAAAGCAGAAGGGAAGATGAACAGATCAGGTACATGTTCTGTCAGATTTTGGTATGGAAACGAGAAATACTGCTTTGGTCATTCCTATGGAAACATTTGTGTACCTGCAATGAAAATGAGCCTTGGCTCTGCCAGCACGCCTGGCCTGGGAAACATGAAGCTCTTGACTGGGAAAGGAGCCTTTATTGTGCATCATTCCTGTGCACATGTTTGTCAGACAAAAGTATTTTAAGCTGTTGAATGCATTGGTCAAACCCTTCGTCTCACCCAGTCAGGTTGAACCATCTTATTTTTCAAATACTCTTGTGGAGACAAGGATGTTAACTATTACTTAAGTATTCAGTAACAGGGAGTAAAACCATGGCAGGCTGGAATCAGCCTTTCATCCCATACAAGTATATAGACCAGATAGCAGCTGTGCTGGAATTAGGAACTTGCTTCCCAAAATGGGGAAGGGAAGTATTTGCAGGCTAAACAAACCCCAACTGCACCTTTATCTCAACCAGCAGTAGAAAACTATTCCATGTGGAACTACAAACTAATCCTCCATGTAGCTGAACATGAAACATGCAATACTTACAGGTAATAAAAAAGAATCCCACAGACAAACCTCTTGAAAACTGTACTTTATTAAATATGCAAAAGCTCAGCACTTCTGTAGAAAATTGTATTTTTATCTCTAATACAGTAATGCTAGTTAGTTTCCTGCAGCACTGGTAAAACAGCAGTCCCAACACTTGTTCTCCTCAGGGGAGTGCAGTTCATAATGGATGGAGCAAAAGCTGATGCTGGGGGCAGCAGGAAGATCACACAGTATTACCAACACACATTGGCTGTGTGCATGAGACCACGAGCACTTCCTATAACCCCTGGCTCACTGCTGCCTTTACCTGCAGAAACGAGCTGGGAGACTGAACTGACAACGTTCAAATACTAGAAGAATGAGAAGAATTAAGGCTAAGTCTAATAAAGTAATTACCACCTCTCAAAGATGTATAACTCAGTTCTCTATTTCAGTACCAACTGTAGCAAACATTTGCTCGTACTTAGATTCAAGTTAAGTTATTTTGTTACAGCAAACACATTTCTTCTGATGGTCCTAACTGGATTTCATAAATGAAGACTATTTTTGAACTGAATTATGTACACTTACAGGAAAAATAACACATTGTAGTGTAGGGGCACATCTGGAAGCCAGAGTACCTAGGTGGAGAGAGACTTAAAAATAGAACAAGCTGGTCTCTAATCTCAAGTACTTGTTACAGCATAAATATGTAAACATGAGCCATCACAACACTAGAAAGAAGGCATTCCTCTAAGAAAGCTCAAAATTTAGGCTACTAAACTATATAGAATCTAATCAGGCAAAAATGGTTTCATTATTTAACTACATGGAGCGTGTTCATTGCCCTCACAAAGTGAAAGTCAAGAAAGGGACAGTATACACAGCAAAAAACCCCCAAATATTTCCAAGAATATACATTAAATTATAAAAGTTCATTTTGTTTCAAGGCAACAGATTTTAAGGGTTAATGACCTCCCAGTTTCCCCTTAAGTAAGTGCAATTTGAAGTTCAATTTTTGAAATTGTATAGTCCCTGCTACCATTTTGGTACCAACTTTAGTCTTATAAAAAGCTGGGCGAAATCAATGCTTTCTGACAAATCTGTCCTACCTCAGAGCACTGCTAACCTGGCTGCTCATTATTTCAAGTTACTTTAAAAATCCTCAGTCCAAAAGCATACATTTTATAACAGTTTTGTGTGAAATGTGACTAAGGTGTGTTTTCCCTTTGAACACAGACACTTCCAAATGCATTAGCCAAAGAAGTGGACATGATACATGCCTGTGCATATAAGAAAAAGCAGCAGATAGGGGGTTTGTCAGATGCATTTCCTAATGATATCTAATCACTGCCCATGTGATGAAGGTGGCACCTTTTCCATACTACACGAGGTGTCCCAGCTGTCACTGAAGACTTGCCAGTTCTCAAACCTGGGAATTAGTAAGAGGTACAAATCTGCTTGTTGGCAGACTTACAAGGACTACAGACGCTGCAAAATGACTTTTCCCCAAAGTCAATGTCATTAACTTCCTACAAACAGCATCCTGTAGCCATATTTTTCATGGATAATGTGTACCAACAACCACATTCGGGCCCCCTCTCCAACTCATGGTGAACAGTGCTGAACTGTGATAGGCTGTAAGCTTACTGCAGTGCCCGAGACAGAAATGCACTTGAGCAGCTTGTGGCAAGGACTCGGCACAAAATCTGACCATCTCCTTCTCACTGCTGCTTCTTCGGTGGAACACGAGACTTTGCAACCACAATGGGAATGACAGAGAGCAACCCGATGAGCAAAGCCCAGAGGGGGCGGTAGAAGAGCCAGCCAATGGAGATCGTCAGCAGCGACAGCGAGCTGGCTACGCAGAACGCAAATGCTTTTAACCCAATGTCAACCAGATCTCTGACCACAGGAAACCAGTCCACTGCAGAAAGAATTAAACAAGGAATACAGCAGTTGACAAGATGACAGTTTAAAAAGAAGTCTTATTCACGCCTAGGATTTGCACACAAACTACTGCAATCAAAAGACAAACTCGAGTTATTTATCAAGAGCACTGGATGAGGCATTTCAGCAGAGTATCCTCAAGGCATCTGATAATTCAGCAACAGCTAAATATAAGGCAATGGTATCCTCAGCTCTTCAGACAGGAAGTAATCCAAAATTAAGTCTGAAGTCTTGTCCAAGGCTTGAGAGGCAGAGATAGTCTTGCAGCTATGGAATAAATCTAGGGCAACTGATACAATATGCTAGCACAAAAACTAATTGCTGGCAACAACAAATCTTGCAGTAGCATGTATATAGATAAATATATTTTTAAAATGTTCACAGCTACAAAGCAGATAATAGCTTTGATGTCTGAAGTTCATACATGTCTGAGGCACTGTCCTGCTTTTCTGTAAGTTTTTATTCCAACATTTTTCTACTTTAAAAGGATAAATGAAAGCTTTCTTTGCTGTTTGTTCACTGTAGTGTGGAACAACCAAACACAAAAGCATGTTACTATCCAACTACAAATTAAAACCTGTTGGGGGGGAAGACTGGTGGTGTAGAAAGCCATTAGATTGCAGCACCTTGAGTTAGACTTGAAAGAACCAGCCCGTGTGCTTCAGCTTCTGATTTTGGTAAGCACTGGGCTGGGATCTTCTGAGACTGGTAATAGATATTTGCATATTTTCTTTTAATGTTCACAAAGCTGCCATCCAGTTCTGAGATCCTGTTCACCTGCACTTGTCTAGAGTGACTTTCAGATCAAACTCAATCCAAGTTCAAACCAGATTCCTCATGACCTCCAAATTATTAAATGCATATGTGAGTAAGAAAGGACCTCTCTAGGGATTATGATCCTATTTGTAAATCCTTCTACCTTTCTGTAAAAAACTTACCCAAAGTGTGAAAGATTCGGGTCATTAGGCTGATGCCTACAAACATGGACAGCCAGCCTGCTGCACGGAGTGCCCAGGTCTTCATGGTGTTACTCTCCAGCTCTTTCTGAAACACTTCCTGAAAGCAAGCACCATTACATGCAGCCTGTTTCCCAATTTCTTTTGAAATCCTCTTGATTCCAATGTATTATGAGCAAATGAGAGCCAAAAGCAGTTTAGGAGTACAAATTCTCTTCTATAAGACACAGTGCAGCTCATTCTGCTGGGCCTTTTTGTGCAGTATTGCAGCACACCACTAGAGATTCCAAAGAGCAGCACAAGGGAAACCAGCATTTTTCTAAACTAAGACAGCCAGACAAGCACCATCCAACACACTGTCACAGGCAGAAAGCACACAGGTTTTTGCTGCAAATTGATACATTCAACATTACTGCGGAAAATAAGACATTAATAAGTAAATGTAATTAAAGGAGGAGTGATCTGACTTCACTATGTTTGGAAGAAGAGAAAAAGGCAACAATACCCACTAATGGCTGGAGGAAAGGTGTATGAAAGAAAGTGAGCAGCATTTGGGGAAAAAAAAAAAAAGATTAATGGTATGTGTACATTTCATCAGGCAAAGCAAAGCATCTATTTGCATGAATTCTGAGTAAGTTTTTTTCAGAATGGGTTGTGTGTCCCTCTGGCTCCATAAAACAAACAGACGAAGATGGCTAAGAGATAACAAAGCACTTAATGGGAAAAGATGTGTATGACTGATTGATTACTTGTACATACAAGTACTCTACAAATTACTCATTTGTAGTGAGTTAATTTCCAATGAACTAGAATTCAATCTAATGAAAATTCAAAGCTCACAGCAGAGACCTAATTCTACTGCTACTCTCTTTCAACTCAAAACAAAGGCCTTTTTAACTGCTTTCGGGAGCTTCTTTAAATTCTTGACATCTGGGATTTTTGCAGCAGGGCATGAAACAATCATTAACAAAAATAAGCTTACTAAAAGGAAGAAATTGCTGTAGCATGCAGTATTTATTGGAGCATAATGCTCTGCCTGAAGGTTCTTTCTCAGCCAGAAGAGCGATAAACGTTTCAAACAAGCCTAAATTCCTGCTCTTAGAAGCTGGAGGACTGCTCCTATGGTTTGTTTAATTAAAGCCTGGTTTTTACTATTTTTACATACAACCTTTTCAAAAGTGTGTGATTGCATATGTAAGTGGAAAACTACCAAAGAGCAAGTAAAAGCAAAATGAGAAGGTACAGAAACAGCCTCTAAAGCAAGAGGTGTTCAGCAGCCACAAGCCACACAAGGGGATTTTAAAAAAATAAAAAATAATAATTAAAAAAACATATATATATAGCTCCTCTTTAAAATTAAAACAAAAACCATCAGGAATAACTCTAGCCAAATTGTGTACTGCTAGTGGGTGAAGGGCAGAATTTTGCTGCAACACAAAGAACATGCAGAAACCTGGAAGGCAAACACAGGATATCACACATGGTCCTAGAAAAAGGAGATAGAAAAGCCAAAGCTTACCATCCATTACCTCCCCTACAGCAGGTCTGAAGGAGAATGATGGCTTATTTCCCTGCTGCTTCTACACTACCATCTCCAGTTTTAACCCTTCATGAGTACATTGTGGTATCTCACCTCCACAGAGAGATCTCCAAGGTAGAGAATCTGCAGGACATCTCCAGACTTGGTGTGATATGGAACCAGTTGATCACCTCGCTGGCGAGCAATCACAGTCACCTTGGAAGAAAGGGAAAAAGATTTACTGGTTACTGAGTTGGGAACAGAGTCTGCAAAACAAAGAAACAGCTGAAGACTCACCTTATCAGCAGAGCCCAAATGGGGATCATCTCCACTCAGACCTGCATAGAAGAACGAGACACGAAGGTCTCCTACCTACAAACGAGAATACTGGAAGTCAAGAAATATTTCTTTACAAAGGAGAATCATAGGAAAGCCAGCTCTGCATGGGAACACCCTTTATGTATCAACACTTTTTCTGAATGTTTATGTCAAGCCAAAGGATACCCAGAATGATTTCCAAGCTGTTCTTATACTTGTTTCAGGCCTGGTAGCCAAAACAGGGTACCTCGAATGCTGTTCTGAAATACCCCCTCTGATTTAGCTGAAGGAGCACATGAACACCAATGAGCTCCTATGTTCATCCCTTGTCATTTCAATTTTTTGGCAGAGGAGGGCAGGCAGCACAAGCTGACAATCAGCTATTTCACTGTACTCTGCTCAGTAGAGCAAGGCACAGGTAGAACCCATCTCCCTCCACCATCCCGTGTCTTTCCATTTAAAAGCACAGCAGACTCAAAAAAATGGAAGACAAAGCTTGCAGGATCAGAAGCTCCCTGCAAGTGAAGCACTCTTGCTGAAGGACTGTACTAAGGTTCTCATCCTAAGTGATGGTCTGCATTGCAATTTCTACGTATTTAAATAAATATGGGACATGCCCCAACTTTCTTTTTCACCTAATAGTAATCACTGCTTTGGTTTATCTTTCTCATCTTACTTCTGGACGCCTGGGGTTATCACTGTGGTAAAAGTAATCTCCTCCTCGGGTGACATCAGCATGAGGATCCTCAAGGTTTGACAAGCTCAACTGCTTGAAGTCATCAATTTTCTCCACAAGACCTAAGCAGAATAAATAATCAAGCTCAGCTCCAGTGTCTAATTTGGAACAGTCAATTTGCTGGCTGGCTTCCTGATTATCACCTGAAATGACTGCCATTGTGGAAAGCACCAAAGTCTGCTGCTGATGCACCAGCAGACACGAAGCCAGTACAAACCAATCCTTACCCTTGGAGAGAACAAAGCTGCCAACCTGGACATTAGGCGAAACTGCAGTGAAAGACTCCACAGCCATGGCACTGGGGAACAGAGAGAGTCCCTGATTAGTCCCAGAATGACAACCAAACTCTTTATTTGAAGTACATAATATACAGTGACGTGGGAAAATAACGGAAGGTTGTCGAGGAGGATTGTAAACATGCTCAAATGACCTGCAGATGGGGTGGAGAAAACCACATATATCATACTAAACAGCAAGTAGCTTTGTGTGTAACACAAGTAGAACATCTGTATTTAGATAAAACGTAATCCTGTGATAGAGTTAGAGACACCCTATCAAACATACAGGAGATTCCTGTCCTGCCATGAGTTAGATCAAAGCACAGTGGTAAACTATGCCTTGCATCAACCCTGGAAATACACATGGGAACAGCAGGTTCAGTGATTTAACCTGAATTAATTTCGCTTCCGCTGTCAACTGCTACAACTTATCTGCTAAATTAAGAAACCTAGATCATAAACCTTCTCCATGTAAAGGTACTTCTTCTACATCATGTCCAATTTAATGAAATTCCAAACTCAAGAATCCTTTGCTTACAGACTTGATTTCATTCTCATAAGCAGTACCCCTGGAATCTCCTTGGCAGTATGGAACAGATTTTGTTTTCACAAATGTCTAAGTTGCATAAAAAGATAAGATGGATGGACAGGAGGAAGCCATGTAGTACACACTTAAAATAGTCTCATCAATGCTAGGCATGAATTCTAAAATTCAGCATGTCTGTATACACTGTGCTGTCTCAGGCAAAGATCCACTGTAGTATGCTCAGTCTGTGATTTGTACCAATACAACTCAGATGAAAAGTTCTCAGCCACAGCACTTTTAAAATTATGTAGTGCAATAGCACTAAATCAAAAATGTTTCTTACTCTCAAGTGGAGATTTGAACTTACTGGAAAAGGCTTGGAGAATTTTCATTAACAAAAAAGTATGCATGGACAGGAGACAAAGCAGGTATGTCATCTGTGCATCCTTTTTTCCATTATCTCTCACCTAAACTAGTCTGCTAGTTGGGACTTATAATCAAAACCACATAGATCTTTGCTCTCCCTTCTGAAGCAGTACTTCCAAATAAAGGACACTGTATTTGGACAAGCTCATACTACCAAAACGAAGTTCAGGAGATTTTGCAAATTTCAAAGTTTTGTTGAAATCCTGGCCCTACCATCTCTTTGGCTCTAGTTTTCACCCACACATGATGGTTTTTGCCAGATGGCATCCTGCATCCTAAGGAACCGAGCAGGTGCTGTAAGGATGACACAAAAGCTAAAAGCTTTAAAAATGGCACACTGTAACTACAGTGCTGCAGGTGAGAGATACAAGAAACAAATTATGTATGGGTTACTGCTACAAATAAGCCTGTGAGCTCATCCATGCTAGATAGAAAGCAGCATGCAAGTGGTGTGACAAGCTCATGGGATGGCTGCTGTTCTAGCCCTGTACTTGGAATAGAGGAAAGAATTAGTAATAGACTGCACTAACAAACAACAGAAGTCAGAAAGGAGCCCATTCAAGTTCTCCTACATGGAGACAACATGGTCTAGAGGTAACAAAATAATAGCCTGACATCCAGCCATTACTAATGGATAGCTCAATTCTGGTTCCACCAGGCAGCTTTGGACTGATCTATAATTTCTCTATGCCTTAGTTCTCCCAACTAGCAAAGACCAAGTTTCCACTACTTCACTGTGTCACAAAGAAGAGTCAATTAGCTTTCATCTTTGTTCAGACTCAGTCACAGAATCTAGAGTGACTGTGCTAGATGGTAAATTACCTGGGGTTTTTGTGTCCTATTTCTCGATCAAAGTTTCTGCTGTTCACAATTTCTGATTTCCATTCGGTATCTAAAGAAAATTTTATGAAGGTTGAGGAGAAAACAGGAAAAATTGCAGCTCAGATTTCAGTTACTGAAGACACCTCTCAATCAATTCATCAGTTCTAAGTTACACTTCTAATAATACTCTTTACATCAAGGTATGTATGTGATAGCCTGTACTGATACTTTAATTCATGCTCCTAGCATATTAACAAGGAATAGCAGGATTTAGGAAAAAAATGGATTTCAAGGATAAAATTGTCACTGAATTTTGCCCAGTGGGAGCTTTGCTGTTGGCATCTTCCATGACCGGGCTTTGATTCCTCACTCCACTCTTTGGGAATAATCTGGTTTTGTGAGGAAAGGCTGCGAGCTCTGCTGGAACTAGCTGATTTCATTGCACTCAAGGAATGATGGAAATGGTATCTGTATGTGCCACTGTCAAAAATGCTTTGCTCCCTATGCATCTGCATGCTGCAGGGTCCCATGCTTCATGGAGCTGGGGTGTTTTTATGACCACACCCAGAAATTGCTGCACACCCACGTTACACCTCCATCTGCTTTAATCAGAGATAAATAATGCACAGAGACCAATCTCCAGATATATACGATGACTCACAGTATTTTTCTGCCACTGGGTAGATCAGAATAACACTCAGTTCTGCTCCTGCCAAAACAGCATTTGGCAAAAGCCACAGAGCACATCAGAAGGTGCTGCTGGTTTTCACTAGCTGGTATCAATACCTAAACAGGCTCTCAAGAGGCTGTCTTACAGACTGGAGCTACACTGTTCTTCCCTGTCTATTTTCTTCTGCTCATGCCTGACACATGCCCACTTACTCCACTTCTGCTTTTAACACACTGTCATATCTGCCCATATCCTATCACTGAGGACCTTATGGGCCCTATCTCTGGAGCATCCTATCCTTGAATGCTGCTCTGAACCTCTAGCAGTTCTAAGACAAGACTTAGATTTTTCTGTAGTAGTTGCTTGCTACACAGCACACCTACTTTCATCTCAGTTACCTCAAGAAAAGGGGCTTTAACATTTGTTTAGGAAACAGAATTTTTGCTTATTTCTTCACGTTCCTTTCCTTCCTTTCCCAACAAGAAAATACAGGATTTACAAAAAAATCAAAACACACACATTGAAGTCCAAAGTCACATGCACAAAAGAAAAGGGACTTTCTGTTGATCAACTTACTGTATGAATACTTTGTCTCTTTCTTAATCTCACCATTCTCTTCATATTCCCTGCAGAGAAAAGAGGTGGGATGAGAACCAAAACAGTGCACACACACCCCTGCTCAGGGCAGAATACACTCAAATGAAATGCACAGACAGCTCACTTGCAACACAAACATCTTTGCAAGTCAACCAACTCTTCTCTGAAGTACCTCTTCTGAAGACAGAGATTCTCTATAAAAGGAGAAAACTACACACAAATGCTAAAAAAGCCACAACCCTTTTATCCCCATGTTGCCAACAAGGTGTTTACTAGATCGATGTAGAACATCAAGTATTAAAGACAGTGAGACAAGCTGAGCTAAATCAATAAGTCTCTTACAGATGCTGCACCACAAGCGTGTTAAAACTGTTATTTTTCACACCTTCACAATCTCTGACTTTTTTTTTTGAGACACAAAAGACATTTAGAATGTCAGACCAAAAAAACAGCTAATAACTTTTATACTACTGTCAGTGGAATTATTATTAACAGAAACAGCTTCCCTCTTCTGTTTGCAACTATTAGCAAAGTACCTAACATCTCATTACAGTTTTGTAAATTCCCTTGAAAAGATTCCTAGACTGCAATATTACCTGTTATAAAGTATTCTAAGTGTCTCTCAAGCAACTAAAATTTGCACTTTACTTTCACAGTTATAAATCAATATTGGCTTTTGATTATTAAGGTTAAGTGGTAGGAGAGTCTATTAAAAATAAAGAAATTGTGTCTTGGTTTAATTAAGTACTTCAATTTGCATACCTATGAAGTACCAAAGAAATTAAGAGATTTAAGAGATTGCCAAAAAGTCTCAAGTGTCCATAAGTCTGAGAAAATAATCTGCCTTCTACATTCCATTTGATAGAATTGGGTTTTTCAGTTGCTTTGAGATATTCTAATGTATGTCAGGCTGTTGGTATCAACAAACTAGTTTTTGGGTCAATGGGCTTATGAGAGTTTACTCTATAACTCATTGAAATTGTTGGCTTTGCTTACTTTTCTAAGTCAAAACCCCTTTGGGAGATTTTAAAAAACCCAACCAACCAAAAAAAAAAAAGCCAATAAGTAAATCACTGCCACTGTGGGAGGAAGGAAGAAAGCCAAGGGAAAATATCATTACATTTCTGGATTCAGCAAAAATCTTTTTGTACTTCCTTTTGGAGGACAGGAAAAAAATGTCTTGAAGGTCTGTGTTCAAGTTTTGAAGAATGGCAGCAGGGAAGGCTTAGCAGGTGCAGCGAAAAAGAGAATTATAAAGTTTTATTTGAAAAAAAATCAGGACCAAATATTTTGGGACAATAGTTTTGATTCTGTTAATCATCTATCAGGCCAGGAGGGAGGGGTAGTTAAAAAAATCCTAACAGGCCAAAAGTACATCAATAAATAAAGGAAGCTTTAGGAACACTAGAAAGGATATAAACCAACTAAATTTTGAGTAAAACCACAAGTGTTTTCCCTTTTTTCTTCTTTTTCATAAACTGGTAAAGATCTTTACATTCTGTTGAATACACATATGATGAAAATAGATCAATGGGCTCTGAGGTGGCCCAGCATCAGACAACAATAAATAAAACAAAACTCCACAGATGCAGCAGGGAGGCCAAGAAACATTATATGAAGTTATACAAAATGAGAAAGTGGAAACATTTGATAAAAGGCCTTGGATGTTATTCAAATTTTGCCAGATGCAAATTCTGCAGCATTGACCATCTACAAGACCTGATGTCTCCAAGGAAATTATAGTGACTCTCTAAAAAACACTAAGAGCTCTAGAATTCTCCCACTTTAATGACCTGGGTTTTTTTCTTTGGGGGTAGGTACAGGAAAGAAAAATTGCCATGGGCTCTTGTTAATACAACAGCTTCATAAACAAATTTTAAAGATTAACTTACGTGGACTCTTCATGTTCTACCCACTGGTACATTTCCACGTTACGCTTCAGTTTGACGGCGTGGATGGAGAGCCCATAGCTGGGATCAAACAAAGGCTATTTAAAAAATAAGGAAAATACAAGTCAGTATAAAAGCTGTACCTCACAGCCTCTAACACTATCCTTTTCTTATCAAACTCATTTACACACCTGACTGTACACAGCTAGCATTATATTACATGCAGTTGAATATAGTGTAAGTGTTATGAAAGATAAAAAAGAGCATCTCTTTCTATCTCTGATCAATCTGACCTAATGAATCTTCATCCAAAATGATTGCCATAGTGAAGAATAAACCAGAACTGCTGGCTAATGGCATGCAGGCTTAAGTGTTTGTCGTGGTTTAACCCCAGCTGGCAACTAAGCACCACACAACTACTTGCTCCCCCTGCCTCAGTGGGATGGGGGAGAAAATTGGGAATGAAAAAAAAAGGTAAAACCCTTGAGTTGAGATAAAGACAACTTAAAAGGACAGAAAATCACGTGAAAATAATAATAATTATAAAAGAGTATATGAAACAAGTGATGCACAATGCAACTGCACACCAGCCACTGACCAATGCCCAGTCAGTCCCTGAGCAGCTGGCTCCCCCCCTGGCCAGATTCCCCCCAGTTTAACTGCTGAGCATGTTGTCCTATGGCATGGAATATTCCTCTGGCCAGTCGGGGTCAGCTGTCCTGGCTGTGTCCCCTCCCAGCTTCTTGTGTGCCCCCAATCTCCTCACTGGCAGGGGAGTATAAGAAGCTGAAGTCTTTGACTTGGCATAAGCACTGCTCAGCAACACCTGAAACACCAGTGTGTCATCAACATTCTCCTCATCCTAAATCCAAAAGACAGTATTCTATCAGCTAGTAGGAAGAAAATTAACTCTATCCCAGCTGAAACTAGGAGTGTTTAAACCAGGGGGAGATTTTCTTTTGCTGGAAGCTACTGTGCTGTCTATGCTGTGTATGTGCTTCTGCAATGCACAGGAAATGTCATCACTACTGAAAAGTCAGAACTTGCAGAGCCTCTGTACTGCAAGAGCCTGAAGGCTTTACAGTATCATGAACACACAACAGGTTCCCTCTACAAACGGGAACTAAAATTATCCAGCAAAGGCAGAGGGAAGGTAAACACAGCTAGAAGCAACATGTTGCTTGGGAGTAGGGAGACCAAGGCTGTACAGTATCTCCCTGATTCCAGGCCAAGAACCAAAGCTTGGGTGGTAGCTGGCAATGCTTACACAAAAGGAGAAAAACTACAGGTCCTCTCCCTGGATATCAAACATAATTTTAATTGGCAAAGATTTTTCCTTCCCTCTAAGTTTGAAACACTCGTCTCTTCAAGATATTATTTCATTTACCTTAGATGTACTCAGAGCACCAGCTAAATGCACCAATCTCCCTTCATTCTGCTGAGACACACTGTGGATGCTATCAAGAGGGATCACAAGAGAAAGTCCCTCATCAAGAGATTGGGCTGTTCTTAAAGCTCGTCCCTGCAATCAAGAAAAACAAAATCAAGTTGTGGTGAGTCAATGTCACAGCAGTATTTTGTGAGAAAGGTGAACAAGTGATCTGAAGACCTCAAGGAATCCTTGTGTATTCAGCCTCAAGGCATATTCTCTTGAACACCCTTGTACTTCTGCACTCCTTCCTTCTGTGTCTGACACAGTTTGGGGCTGTACTTCTTATCCATGCAGCAGGACCATTAACATTGAATATGCTCCTCAAACACACACAGATTATTCCTATAAGAGTCCAAAGATATTGCTCTTAATCTCTTACCTTGTTCATTGCTCATGAATAACTGAAAAAATTATGCCAATTATGGTCCCTTTCCACAGACCCATATGACTACTTGGCTAAAGTTTTCCTTACTTTACCATCATGTTATGGTGTGCTTTTTCCTGCAAAGCCAACAAAATTGGGAGTTTTTTCTTCTTGTAGCAGTATAAAAGGAAGTCTTAAATGGAAATTCACACAATTCTGCTCCCCCCCCAAAAACTACCAAATGCATGCATGTTTGCAAAGGTAGGGGTTAGGATTCCCTGCATACTCTAAGAATTTTTTAAAATCTAAAACGAAGACATAAAATAGCACTGAGAATAAATAACACCTTCAATTTTGCAACTGGAGTATGAATTCTTTTAACTCAATTCTAACAACTCTAGAAATGAGGACTTCATGTTATACCAAGAAAAGAGAAAAGACTGGAATGTGGCTGGCTCATAGAACACACTTTCAGTAATACTACAGCCTGTTTCTGCAACAGCCCATAGGGTTTGGATCCCACCTCTCAACACACACTGCCACTACCTATGGCAACACCTCTCAACTACCAACAATACCTTGGATCCCACCTCTCAACACACACTGCCACTCAGTTCTACAGAAAGACTATCTGTGGTCCAGTCATTTTACTCTGCTGTTAGAATCCAAGGATACAGTCCTCTTCTCATAGATGAAATAATAAAGCTTTTAACATGATCATTTTAGTAAGCCTATAAATGCCAATTAATTGAATGTCATCTCAGCTGTGACATTTTAAAGCTGTATGTAAACACTGATAGTATTTCCACTTACTTCATTGGTAAAAAGAAGATAGAAAGACAGAAGAAATGCCACAAGTCCCATCAGCATGCCTCCAGAAGTCTCGCTGAGCCTCTCCAGGAACCCTGGTTTGGACTCACTTGTGATTTTAACATGTTCTTTTCTGCTGCCTGTTTCAGAGAACTGTTGGAGATAAACCAAAAATGCATTATTGGTGTAAAAGGGGAAGGCAGTCTGCTTAAAAATAAGCGTTTTAGCTTTGTTAATACTGCTGCTCTACAGAGTAGCACCTCTTGCCTTGCACCAAAACTTTCTCACACATACTAAATGCCTCATCACACTTTTGACACCAGAAATACAGTCGGTAAACAAAACGCAAGCCTAATGGAAAAGAACAATTTATATTACAGTGATTTAACATGTTCCCTCAAGCCTTCATCAGCCTGCCTCTCGGTTCCCTCCTTGGTGCCCACACCCTATATTCAGGCCATGACAAATTGAGTAATACCAGAATTCCAGACCAGCTAAAACATAGCTATAAATAACACTCTACATTTTACCTCACCAGTGGAAAAGTGCCTGCATACTTCCAAATAATTACAAGAATAAACAGCTTACAACAAAATTGCTATTGCTGTCCTAGCCCACGCCACATTAAAGCACGAAAGCCCAAGGGCTTATATATACCCGCACTCTTCATGTGTACGCTGGCTGTGGGGAGTAAGCAAGAAGTAACTTCTTCAGATTAGCACACATAGCCAAGGGAGGAGGTGAGGCTTCTCTGGCTCACCTCGAGATGCCAGGCGGGATGTGACAGAAGCCCCTCCGCCGCACCAGGCGCTGCACAGAGCCTCCCGCCTCAGACAGGCCACCTGGGGGAGCGGCCGGAGAGGGCAAGGGCCGACCCGAGGGACCGCCACAAGCAGCGCGGAGCAACGGCAGGACCGGCCCGAACAGCACTTACATTCCTCGACATCTTGAGCTTCTTGCTCTTCCCGGGTACCACCGCGGAGAAGCCGCAGCAGCCACGCACCAACAGCCGCCCGCAGCCACACCCTCCTCCTCAGGGCTCACCGGGCCCTCCCGCCTCCCAGCCGCTCCCCGCCCGAGGCTCCGCCGCAGTGCACGCCTGGACATGTAGTTCTCTCCGGGCACGGGGCAGGCTGGGAGATGTAGTCTAGCACCGAGATCGGGGCTGGCAGAGCTGGTTGCTCCCTCCCCTGCGCCGGCTCTCTGGCCGCGTTCGGCAGGAGGTGCGTCAGCGGCCGCCGGCGGGCAGAGAAGGTGCTTCCGGAGGCGGGAGGTCATAGCGTGGAGCAGCGCCCGCTGCCCGTTGCTGTGGCGGTGGTAGAGGAGGAGCGGAGAGGGCAGTGGGGTCAGTCTGCACGTGTGCTGCAGGAAGAGGCACCGGAGGGCTCCGCCATGTCCTACTGCAGGCAAGAAGGTGCGCCCAGGTGTCTTCCCAATGTCACGCCACCGGGACAGGCTGGGCGGGCTCGTCCTGAGGCGGCCCCGGAGTGGGGGAGACGCCGGGTCGGCTGCCTGCTCACCTCTGCCCGTGAAAGGAAGGTGCAGCCTAAGGGGAGAAAAGGCGCGAAGGCCGCCCGTGGGCCGTGTGTGGCGGGGGGGGGAATGGCTGCCTTGCCTGGCCTCCCACCTCCGACCTTTCTTCTCACGGTAGGCGGGAAGCCACGGCGGGCGGTTGGCCGTGAGCCGGGAGGAGGCGCGGAGGACCTCCGCTGCCCCCAGGGCCCGCCCGCGCTGTGGGGCCAGGCGCTGTGCGGGACGCGCGTCCCGGCCGCAGGTAGCGGAGAGCACGGTGAGAAAGTGCCGCCCTGCAGCGGGTTCTTGTACCGTCCCCGTTAAACGGCCGGAGCTGAGCGTGTGTGCACCTCGGGGCTCTTATTTTAGCTCGCCAGGCTTTGCTGTGGAGTGGCTGAAGCATGCGGGCGCGGCGCGGAACGGTGCCCTCCCTTAGGGGTTAAATTTCTGTCAGCTAAGTTTAAGCGGCCAGAGGTGTGGGTTTTTTACCTTTTTAAGGAAGACACCGTAGATGGTCAGGGTTGGTAGAATGCAAGCTTTGTGTTTCTGTATTTGTACAAGGTGTTGTGTTGTTCATAAGGCTGGACCCCTTAATATTCTGGGGTAGATATTTTCCCCCCATTCCCTTTACCTGATGTAAAGGGACTAAATGTAAAGTTTCAAACTGGAAAAAAAAAAAAAGCCATTCTGTAGGTCTAAATGCCATTTAGAAGTTACAAACTTTGGCACACTGAATGCTGATTTTGAACTGTGATGAGGTAGTCATAACCTATGGACCTCATTGCTTTATGTTTTAAATTTATTTATTTTAAAAACATCGTGGATCTTTTCAAGATCTGTAAGTTGCCACATGGCATCGTACCAAATTACAGGTACAGAGGTTAGAGTTCGTGTGTTTCTCATATAAGAAATAACTGGGTATGCTACATTGTAAAGTTTGCTGGAGTGCAGTGCAGAGTTGACAGAAAACTTTCCCTTTGTAAAAAGATTGAGATTTGTCAGTTTCTCAGAGATGTTTAAACACATAGTGGTGACTGAGCAAAGTAAAGGAAGTTACTGAACATCTACTGCTGAGGTCACACTGAGGGGCAAGAAGATATTAATTTCTAATATGCTGAGTCACTGTAGTGGCCTTTATGAATTTGGAGAAGAAAAGGAAGTTCTTGGGGAACTTTTTTTTTCCCTATGCAAAGAATATTCATTTGTGCTTTCAGAAAAGTTTGAGCTAGCTGTTCTTTTATGCATGTGTCTTCTTGGAGTGTTTTTTTTATAGCTTTACTGAGTTGTTAGAAAACTCTACTCAGATTTCCAGCCAAGCCTCCCCCCACCCCGCTACAGAACTTCTTTGTTAAGTCAAGAGTGGCACAAGAGCAGGAAGTACATATGGTCTGTTGTTTTCTGTCCTTGGTAATGTTCACAGCACCTTTCAGTATAGTTGATTCTACATCGTTAAGGTGCTCTTCAGTATTTAATTCAGGTAATTACTGTAACGTATTACACCACTGTTTAATGAAGAGTACTGTTATTAATAAGTATCCTATTGAACACTTCACTGTAACCCCATCACCTGGTTTAGTCCTTGTAATGGTGTAGCTCGAGCTTGTTTTGAAACAGCTTTTCAGCTTCACAGTTCAATGAACTGTACTGTGATCTGCAGCCATTACAGTAGGTTGCTGTGAAATTGGAACTTCAGAAGAACAGAATTTCAGTTCTGTGTGTGTGTTCCTCTGAACCAACAACTGTTTAAATTGAAGATGATTGAGAAGTACAACAGAATTCATTTGCTATTAGCACTAATGCATCGTGTTGAATGTCTCATTACCTTGTGGTGTTCATCAGCTTTGTAAGTGAGTCCTTTTGTCTCAGTTTTCTCTGAACTTTTTCTTGTTGTCTCCTGTATGGTAGGAAAAGACAGAATTATATTTGCGACCAAGGAGGACCATGAGACACCAAGCAGTGCTGAGCTGGTTGCAGATGACCCAGATGACCCTTATGAAGAGCACGGTCAGTAGTAAGCAGAGGAATGGAAGTTAGAAGTGACAGATCACACATATGTTGTATTCTAATAATCTTTAAAAAACCAAGAACAACAGAAAACAAACCTTGTATGAAGTAGGAGCAAATAATTAATTCATTTGTAAAGACTGAGAACAGTGGTTATTCAATAAATAAGCACCCAAACTCTTAGCAGTTTTAACTTCCAAATCAGGACCTTGCAAGTGACGTGATTTCCTTACAGTGGTTTAGTTTTTTTCCTCCACATTTTCTAGTGATCTTTCAAAGTGGCCAGTTCAAGCACTTTAGTTGATGGCTTATAGCTTTGGTCAATAGCCAGAGATATCCAGAAAAATCTTTTTCTTCCTTTCTTTTATTAGCAAAGCTAGAGCTTAACCAGTGAAAATTATGGTTGTTTTTTCACTGTTTTAAATTTTGAAGTGCAATTTTCAGAGAAGCTGAAGTGAGTTACATACCACTGTCATGGATGTGAGTTGCTCACCTGCCTGTGTGCAGCTCAAATTGCCTAATTTCATGATCTCTAAATAACTGATTTAATATAAATTGTATGTATCTGACTAATCCTGTACTATATAAGTAGCAATATTTATAACTAGTAGTAACATCTTTCAATATCACATGCCAGGTAAGTTCAAATTACTCAGTTTTCAACTGTAACCATTTTGCCTGGGTAAGGTGTAAGATCGAGTTTTCAGTGAAGATTACAGGTTTTACATGAAATAGATCTAACCTGCAAATGGAGATGTAAGAGAGCAGAATATTTCTGAGATCCAGACTTATAATGTGCAGATTGCACGGGCCATATTTGAGGTTGTTTCTAATGGGTAAATGAAAGAATACTTGCTATTATTAATAAAATTTGCCCTGGGTTAATAAATTGACATGAATATCTACCTGTGAATTTTTGTTACATTTTTCTAATTCCCTTTATGTTTAGAGATCTTTTAGCATCTTCACTTTTGTATGAAGGGGTATCATTGCTTTCAGCTCAGCTGAGGTTGAAGTAAATACTTCATTCAGCCTTTTTGAAATTTTGTTAGAAAGTTATGCAAGTGGCTCCGCGACCTTTAGAGGGCAGTGTTTAAGCACATTCTAGCAGCTGGAGCACGCAGGGTGCTTTGTTAGCTGGTATGGTATGGAGTTTATTTTGAACCGTAGCTTCCTATGTCATTAAAATAACCTCTGTCATCCGTAGATTTGTGTTTAAATTGTTTTGCATTTAGCTGCCTGTCTTGACTTCTTTACAACTGTTTGTAGTCGGTAGATAGATGTACATGTTTTGCTTGTTGGCAATGATGAGTCCATTCAGTTTTGTAATGACCCAAATGAGAACAATGAAAGAATATATAAACTTCATAGAGCATAGCTTCAGTGCCATGTGCAGTGATGAATGGGTGTGGGTTTTTTCTTTTTGTCAGGACTAGTGCACACTGGGTATTTTGGTTTTGCACTGGCTTTTTGAGGATGTGACAGAGTTTGTGACTGAGGTTAACTTGACAACCTTCAAACTAGGATGAAAAGGAAAAAGTTTTTTCTCCCTGCTCTCCCTCTAGCCTTTGGTGTTTTGTTTCAGAAAAGTGTTTAAAAGCTGCGGTTTAGTATCTGTTAGGAATTCTTTTACATCATATTTTTAGGTAAATTGTTTTGCTGGGTAAGACCCAATGCCCAAACTGCCTGTTTGGTAGAAACAGTCTATGCTTTGGGCTTTGTTACCATCTTCACCATGGAAATGTCATTTCAGCCCCTAAAGATTTCAAATAGAAACACCTACAGGTAATAAAATCTGTGGCAGTTAATATCTGTTACTGCTTTGACAGATGGAAGATGGAGCCTGCAAGTGATTCATGTACAGTGGTTCATCCTCAGGTGGAAAACAGTACCTGAAAAGGGCTCATTTTTAAGAGTGTTTACTTCTGTCACTATGTTATGTGGAACCGAAACACAATCAGTTTTTAACTCCTTTCTCAGGCAAATTTAAAATCCACTATTGGTCTGTTAACTGAAGAGTTAACAGCCTCTAATGATTACATAGTGGAGTTAAGTTCCCTGTTCCTTTCCTATGGCTTTCTGTTTCCTTGAAAAACCGGAGACTGGTTGCAAAATAAAGCAAAGAAAGACACTTTTTCTAGATATTGCACCTGGAGAACATACAAACCCTTGGAGATTTTATCATTCACTGAACTGTTAGGTCACCTTGTGTGATGTACAGGTAAACAAAGTGGCTTGCTGTTTAGCTAAGTAAATCAATGTATGCAGTCTATGTTGATGTTACACATGGCTGCTCAAAGTCCACCTGTCTTTCCCCTTATGGTCTTTGGTGATAATTAAATATTCTGTTAATAAAAGGGGTCTATCTAGCAACATCATATGAATGCATATTGGTCCTATAACTAAGCATCTGTTTTTGACACTGGATTTTAAGAGGAAAGGGAAGGTTGCCCATCTCAGATCTAGCATAGTAAATATACTACAAAGGTTGGAATGTGAACATTGAAAGCAATTCTCTTGGTATTTCTAGAGAGGAGGTTTTCTTCCTTCTGTCTCATGCCTCATACCTCCATCCCAAATTATTCTTCTTCTGGTTGTACATGTACCACAAGTGTATAGTCTTGTGCCAGACATTTGGGTAATAAACTAGCCAAATACAAGAGCCACTTGCTCCTGGTTTAAATGCCATGCCCATTGATTCCTCTTATGTGTATTTTACTGGATATGGAAAGGCCATGGTGAGGAGGAGAGGTGGTGGGTTTTTTTTTCCTAGGAATCCTGTATTAACAGCATATTAGATTACTGGCTTCCTAAACTGTAGAGCAGGGAAGAAAATGAGAGAAAGCCAGAAGCTGGTCATGCCAGGGACACCTTACAGCAAAAATGTGTGTCTGTGTGGTTCAAAATGAGAAACTGTTTAAATACTGTTAGTAGGTTTGGGTTGGGTTTTTTGTTTTGATTATTTTTTTGTTTGTTGTTTTATCATTATTATTTTTCCTTAGCACGTGGTAAGTTACTGCCATGTTTTAAGGGCTCTCTGAAAACTTCTCACTTGAATGATCTTGGGCTACAGCGCATCAGATCAAAACAGAGAAACAATTGACATGTCACAGAATGTAGCTGCATCTAGTGGGAGTGAAATTTGTGGGCAGGAAGACATATGGGCAAAATATTTTGAATATGTTGAAGTGCAGAAGCTCTGGCTTGTGTGGTTTTTATTTAAAAGAAAATTGGAAAGGGCTTTGCTGTACATAAAGTTACATGCAGGTTTTTCTAATTTAGCTTCTACTTTGAATAGAAGACTTGGTTTCCAGTGTTCATCTTCTGTGGCATAATTAACTATAATGCCTCTTTTCATCTTTTCTGCTGTGCTCTACACAAAACAGTCATATCTGGGAAAGAGTAGATTTTTTAATATAGATATGCCATAATCTGTATTGTTTTCTAATACACCTGAAACTTCAAATACAACTTTTTGTAGGGACCATTTTCAAACTTAAGATAAACATGTAGTTTGGTATTTTTTGATAATTCTTACTTTGCTTCAGGCATTAACAGACATTAATCTTTGAGCAGTCTACTTTATTCAGTAGATCACTCGGAGAAAACTTGTGCTCAGTTTCTCTTGGGAGAAAATAAATTTGTATAGTATTTTTTATTTCTATCAATTATGAGATTTTGGGAGGTGAAATGTTAATGGCTCACTTCAAGCCGAAACATTGAAAGGAATGAAGCCATGTGAAGTGGGAAGGCAGACAAACTGGGGCAGGTTCAAGCTAGCATTTCATATTACAGCATATCTCAGAGTTTGCTGTATGTGCCTTTTAACAGCCGTGACTGATGGAAACAAATTACGAATTCACCTGCAGCAGTTTTGAAATAGTATTCTCACTGTAAGACTTATTTCTGGTCTTATGTGTTGAAGATGGAATAATTTCATGGGAAAGATCTCTAGTTTTCATTGAGATCTTTACTCCCATCAGTCAGAATAATTTCTTATTAGGTGTAGATGAAGAAGGCACTGGTGAGTTTTATGTTTGAAAAGTTGGTGTTTTTTTTGCATTACAGCTGTGGTAGGAGAGTTTGCTAAAAGTACTTACGAAGTTGCACCTCAAAAACAGTTTGTTGCTGTCCTCTTCCTTCTCTTTTTCTCCAGACTTGTTCCTGTCATCTTATTTTAGAGACAGTGTTGAAATGGTTTCCACAGAGGACAGATGAAGCAAAAACCCCAGTTCTTTTAAGAAAGAACTTGAATGATCAGATGTACAGGACTGTTTTTGTGGCTGATGATGTCCTTTTCAATCCTGCTTCCGAGGTGTCTGTCACCTTGCACAGTGCATCACAGGCAGATAAACTTGTCCTGCCATTGTTTGTCGTATAACAAGGAAAAAACTTTTCTCAGAACAGCAGTAGGACTTAATCACAGCAAGTACAAAGACAAGGGTTGACATAAATGCAGACGGGCCTGCCTTCATCCGTGGCATCAACAGATCCCAGGAGCTAAGAGATGAGGTTGTGTGATGGCAGCAGTTACTTCCTAGTGCAAGCTTTGATCTGCTATGATGTAAACAGGGTTGTTTTTTAATTCCCCAAGCTCAGGCTCAAGTAGATTATCAGCCACTGGATCCATAAGGTTCGGGCTGCATTAGAAAGAAGTTTAAATACTACTTTAATTAAAAATAGTAATCCTGTCTATTGCAGACTTGCAATTCAGGGAGAGTGATGGATGAAATCTGTTTCCGTTTTAATTGTGTTCTAAGCCAGCTGATGCACTTAGTCATTGAGGTGTGTATTCTGCTGTAACTATCAGTGAGGAAATGCCCTATTCATCTGTTTTGGTTTGGTTTTTTAAAGCATGTTTTCTGTGCAAATAACATCTGAAACTGATGCTGTTTCAGTGATTTGAATAGATGCAGGGTAATGCTCATGGGATAGACAATAATGCATTGTTTGTGGGATAACTCTTACATTGATAAAATTTGCATGCTGACGAGGCAGTTCTGGATCTAAAAGGAACAATTTAAGAGAATTATAGGTAATTTTATTGCTGTGGTGTCTTCAGGAACGTTTTAGAACTCTTAATGTATTTTTTTACTTTTGGAAATGTTAGAAAAATGACTGTTTAAAATGACTGGTTGGTGTTAGTGAGGAGGAATGTAAGACTTCAAAATCTAGCTTACAAAGCAAGCCATATTTCTTCTGAACTGTATGATCAACATCTTTCTGCTTTATGTCATCCTTGGCAATAAGGAATCTGGCACCAGCCATCCATTTCCTTGTCCCAGAAGTTCTGCTTTTCCTCCAGGCAGCTAAAAATGCACTGTACTAGATATATCTTCATAGTACAGTGATTATTACCATAGTTTATTAAACTTTTTTGCTGAATAAAGCATGATCTGTGAAAAAGGACAGGATTACTGTAGTTGACTAAATCATGCTAAGGAGACTTATTTTCCATAATGAAAAGGAAACTGATCAACACTGAGATTTGACTGGATCAGTGTAATTTTCAGCTGAATTGCATTGACTGAGAGCACATCATTGATGAGCTACTTTTTCTGAACATAAAGATTCATCATATTCATCATATGGGCCTATTGTCCAAGGAGTTGCTAGTGGGAGTGAAACGTACATCTGGAACACTTACCTTTTCTTCTCTTTTGTTTGTTCAGGCTTGATACTGCCCAATGGAGATATCAATTGGAATTGTCCATGTCTGGGTGGAATGGCTAGTGGTCCCTGTGGGGAACAGTTCAAGTCAGCCTTTTCTTGTTTCCACTATAGTACAGAAGAAATAAAGGGATCAGACTGTGTGGACCAATTCCGTGCCATGCAGGAATGCATGCAAAAATACCCAGATCTTTACCCTCAAGAGGATGAAAATGAAGAAAAAGAGAAGTCAAGCAAAGATCTGGAAGCTACTCCTATGGAGGCTCCTGTTGCCAAAGAGGAGAAGGGATCTAGCTAATGAAGATGCAAGGAGGCTGTTGTCTCCATATCTCATTTTCAGAGACATGGACATCTGTGTCTGTCTTTTGAGTCTTCAAGAAATATTTCACCATTGTTCTACACACTGTATCATAGTAAATAATTTATTGCTGAAGGAGAAATCTCAGTGCTACAGCCTTGCAAATAAATACTGCAAAAGGAATGAATATATGGATGTACTATGTAACTTATCAGACATGGTTGATACTTTAACAGCTGGTTTTTACCCTCAAGTTCTCCTTGGGTTTTGACTTGAATAATGCCTTTAAATGTGTATGTCTTTCAACTAAAATTCCAGTAGCACACCAGGTCTGTCTTCATTTCAGTATGTTCTGATCAATAGCTGCTCTTTTTTAATGTATTCTGTTCTATTAATAGAATTTGCATTAAATTATTGTTTTTCCTAAAAGATTTTTTTTTTTGCCAGAGTGAATACAGGATGTTGAAAATGGCCTAATTCTAGAATTTGTAAAATAATTTCAAACTGTCGTATTGGATTATGGTTGAATTTTAATACCAGCATCAGGTAAGGAGTGCCAGGAGAATGTTGAGATAGGTATCTCCTCTGATGTCACTTGCTTATTGTGAAGGCTTTTGCATTTTTAAAAATGGTGTGTTGTGCAACCATTGATAGAAGTGAATGCAAAGAATGTTGATCACTGGCTTTATTTTTGCTCTGAAACCACAGTTTTTGGGTTCCTTTTAGTTAGTGCCTGCTCCTTCAGTGTATAGACAGGCTCTTGTAAAATACTTTGAGAATACAATGAGAATGTTACCTGGTGTAATGATGTCAAAACAGATACTGTGACTTAAGTGCATATTAAAAAGCAAATACTTTTTACCTTAATTGTAAGCTCCTGTTTCTGTGTGGTGTTTTCTTGTTAACACTGTTGACATTTGACACACTCTACTGCATTGTAAGCAGGCTTTGAATCAATTTGTGGGTTGTGAAGATCAGTTGCTCCAGCTTTTTAGATTTTTATTCTTGTCCCATTCTTTCACCAGCCCCAGGCAGGAAGGCATAAAAACTTAGGGCATTTTCAGCAGCTGTAGTAGATTTTGGATCATGAAGAAGCACTACAAAGGACCTGAACAGCTATTAAAATATTTGAAAATTACTTTAGAAGTGCAAATAATTTAATAGTAATTCACTATAGTTTAATACTTTTCCTGGCAAAATGTAGGCAGTGAGAATTGTAATGCAAAACCAATTGTACCTGTGGCTTCAGAAACTACTGATTGCAGGGTTATGGGTTTTTTTTCACTCTCCTTATGTGTTTGTTAACTAACCAAAGCATAAAAAGTTGTAGTGGCAATAATGCAGCCCAGTAAGTCTAGTGATGTTTAAACGCCTGCCTGCCTCTTTGTGTAGCAATCTTGAGTGCTCAGCAACATGGTTTCCAGGTAATGTTTAGGTGTCTTCTTGTTTGTGTTATTTCAGTGTTAGTGATGATGCTTCTGAATGTTTGAGAGGAACTTTTGTTAAATATTAGTGTGTTTGAACTGTTTATATTTCAGTACAGGCAATTAAGTGGCTAACAACAGCTCAGTTCTGAGGGCATGAATAGCAGCTGCTCTCAGCATCTCTGTGCTTTTAACAGAAAGAAAGTGACAGAGCTTCTCAGTGTGACTCTTTCACTGTAGGAAGACAAATGCCAAGTTAACCTGAGTAAATGGGCACAAAAGCAGCAGTGATAAACCTTGACACTTAGGCATTTGGATCATGAAAATGAAATCTTAGGCAATCAGATAAATGCTGGGCACCAAATAAATTAAAAAAAAAAAAAAATCACGTGTACCCAAGCTTTTGGTTGTTTAAATGGAAATCCAATGCATTATTTGTGAAGAAGCACGAGCTGTTTGTGAAGAGGTCCTCTGTTCTAAGAACACTTTGCCTCCTATTTTTTTTCTGCTGTGCTTTTCTTTCCCACGTTGCCTCAATGTTCTGCAGGTTTTGGAGTTGTCCTCTGTACCAGTTTTTATAGCATCTGTACAAAATGTGTAAGAATCCTGGTCCTGCAGAAGCTAGGGACCTGAACCCAATACTGATAGAGGGAACTTGCAGCATATAATCTAACAGATTTGAAGGTGTGTTTAGGGTGGAGTTGCTTCTTTCTGACTCTGCTGTGGCTTGGTAACCTGTCGTGCTAAGTTCAATACAAATATGGAATGTATGTAAGGGCCTTACATCAGAAACTGAAAACCAGCATGTAATGTGTTTGAGGTGTTTTGAAAAATGAAGTCGTAGCTCTAATCCTAAAGAGGTCTTTGTGGAAATTACCTTCTTTTCTTCTTGTCCTTGTCAGATCAGAAATAAGCTGAACTGTCATCACTTCACTGCATTTGCATTCTGGATAATCCCTTAAAATTGGAAGTAATGTAACTCAGACTAAAATAAAGATTTAAATAAAATGTCTCTCATTCACACCTACTTTTTTCCCCCTCCTTGCTTCTGTGCCTTCTGTGAGTGCCAACCTTATCTAGTTTAATTTTTTTTTCTTTTCCCATTAAAAAATTAAAATAGTAATAGGTTTGCTGGACGAGGCAGAAGAGCTGTATGTGGAGAAACAAAATGCAGTCCCTCCTGTTTTCTGGTTTAGTTCTAAAGAGTACATTTAGGTTAGACATGAGGGAGAAATTCTTCACCATGAGGGCAGTAAGGCACTGGAATAGGTTGCCCAGGGAGGTTGTGGCTGCCCCCTCCCTGGAGGTGTTCAAGGCCAAGTTGGATGAGGCTTTGTGCAGCCTGGTCTAGTGGGAGGTGTCCCTGCTCATGGTATGGAGGTTGGAACCTCATGATCTTTAAGGTCCCTTCCAAGCTTAACCATGCTATGATTCTATTATTTCCTGTTGTGGAATTTGTGTTTTGCCACATTAAGAGAAGCAAAATGAATTCAGACTTCCTTCTGGATTTTAAGTTCATGACAACCACATAGTATAACTTGAACTTCAGTGAGAGATGAGGAACTTAGAAGGTAGATAAACAGTAAATATGTATTGCCACTTTCTTGGATCCTTGAAAGTAAAGAAGCTATTCAGTGTGGACTCTGCAGCTGATTTTCATGATGCAATTTTAGAGTCAAGTTGTCTTTCTTGATCATTATATATCCCTTGAAAGTATTACAGAATCTACATGGAAATCTTTTCCATCTCTAGTAATAGACTTGTTTGTAACTCCAGAATAATGGGAAAAAGTTGTCTGGAATTCCTTTTTTTTGCTATGAAAATCAATACAGTTGTCTATGTCTAGATAAAATAACTTTCTGTTATGTTTCCCAGCATTGTTTTGTTTACATTATCTTCCTCTTATATTTGCATGCTTCCATTTGAAATCTAAAATCAATCAGTGGTTATTTTAGTATAAAGTGATAATAAAATCATCCCTGGCAATATGTGGGAAGCTTATGAAATAAGTTGCATTTTTATTGTCTGGATAGTGCTGTCTTGTTCTAATGTGTTTCTTATTTTCTGCATAAATAATGTCTTGGTTCTCTATGTGTCATCAGTGTGCTACTGATTCTTAGAGGGGCAGTAGTAGACTGAAATATTTTATGGAGTAATTTTGTAATGATTTTATTCATGGTGTGTCTGATGCTTTTGTATGACAAGTCAAAAGTAGCCATTAGTGGGAAGTAGGAAAGCTTTCATGAAATAATTGCTCTTTATTTAATTATATGTCTTTTAGTTGATCTCTGTCCTGTAAAAATGGACGTGTTGAGTATGATTGAATGTTTATTAAGAGTTTATCTAAAAGGAACTCTTCACAAGGCATGAAGCACTTCTAGATGTAGTAGAATTGTTTTTAACACAAATTACTTAGCCTGAACGGTTATGTGTGGATATAACTGCAGTTGAATTTTATCCATTTTATTTTTAGAAGAAGGAGGGGTGGTTTTAATTGTATTTGTCCTACAGACTTTATCATTGCTCCTCAAATGCTGCCGTGTACAATATCACGTTTTAATCATTCTTCAGTTGTTGCACACCCGTGTAATTCTGGAGTTCCTGCAGTGGTGAAACAAGCCATAGTTTTGAAGGTGGGACTGGACGTGTCACGGTTTGGCTGCGGGTTGGCAGTCAAACCAGTAACAATAATGCTCTCAGTTCCACCCCCCTCCCCCAAGGTAGGGAAAGAGGGAGAAAAATGAGAAAGAGAGGCTTTCTGGGTTGGAAAGTGAAACATTGATTTTAATTATTAGTGATAAGGGAATATATATATAATTGTAAAGGGATGTGCAACACCCGATCCCCTCCCTCCTCCCCCAGTGACTCTCACAGCAACTCTTCTCCCTGGTGGCTCCAGCTGAAGGGGGGAGTGTCCGGGTGCACCGACGGGTCCTGGGATGTCGGCTGGGAAGAAAAAAATGAAACAGAGAGAGAGCCAAAGAGAGGGTGGTAGAAGCCACAGTAAACAGAAAAGTGAGAGAAATAGGAAACGAAAGGCTTGACTTCCATGTTGTCTTAACCTATACTGAAAGCCAAATAGAGAAAATATGATGAGAAGGGAATATTCTGATTTGCTGATCCTGCCTTCGGTCTAATTGGCTCCCTCGTAGCAGGGGGGGGAGGCTGCAGACAGTCAGAAGTGACCTTGGTTATTATCAGTCCACTGGTGCTGCTAAAAAGTTCACTGAAAGAAAAAGAAAAATAAGCAAAGAGAAAGTTCTCTTCACCCTGGCTCAAACCAGGAAGGGATGTTACCAATTTGATGGAACCCCTGCACGATGCAGGCCACAAATTCATAAATAACTTGTGATAACTTGCTTGTTAGGCTGGGGTTGTTCCTTAAATCAACTTAAAATTAGTCAGTGGAGCAAGTATCATATCCTGATGAGGATAAAGATAGCAAATAAAACTTGTCTCTTACAGGTGAATGTTCAACATAAAATATATTCTAAAATATACTTAACTACTGAAAAGGGGTTAAAATCAGATTAAAATGCATTTTCAGGATGTGTTTAAAAGTTACTCAGGTTTTCTTCTGCTTTTATCTGCAGTACTGCCTACCTGCATTTCAAAGACCTAGCTTTAACTTGTGTTTAGTAACTTTCCTAGGGATGACCTTGCTTCAGGTGCAAAAATGACCTTTTTTTCTTTCTTCCCTGCGGCAGCAATGATGTAAGCAACAGTGTCTAGAGGGAGATGTTTATCTTAGATTTTATTCTAAGGATCGTTAGGTCTGGGGATCTGGCAGGGCAGTGTTGGAAACAAGATCTATATCCTACGCAGTTTGTGCTGAGAATGTCCTTGTTAAACTTTACAACAATGTCTCCTGTTAATCTAATTCACTTATCTGATCGCACGTCAATGGATCTCTTTAAGGAAAGTTGTTACTTAAATAGGTAGAACCTACTTTCTTATTCCTAGGGAAGAAAATAGGATATTAGATGTTTTTTAGACTCTTGTTTTATTTCTCATTAAAATTCTACCAGTATTAGTGTGGAACAGTATAGAAAAGCTACCAGCAGTTTGTAATTTATTCTTAATCAGCTTTATTTATTGGACGTCACTTCATTTTGTTGAACAGCACCAGCCTGTCTGCAGTTGTTTTTCCACTGCTTTTAACCCCTCTGGAGCTGATGTTTTGTTAGTGATACTGAGACCTTGATACGGGGACCTTTAGGGGAGACCCAGCCAATAGAGAAGATAGAGTGACAATTTTAACATATTAATAATTCTTAAATTATAATTCTTCCCCACTAATGCAGGGTAGTACCTAATATGGTTCATGGACCAGTGTGACATTATTGATAATGTCAAACTCGTTTACTTGGTGGTGAACTCATAGCTAGAGCATGGGATTCTGAGGGCCTGAAACAGTATGATGTTAGGCTTTTTTGTTTTAGTGCTCTTCACTGTAGTGTTCTGACTGCATAGGGTAAGATGGCTAGAATTCTAGTTCAAGACTTATGAATCTGTAGTTGAGCATGGAAGAAGCAGAAGCTTATCTTTCAAGTGTTGATGAATAATGATACTATGAAGGCCAAGAAATACGTCAAAGACTGCTAAAATACTGAGCTATCACTAAATGTAATGCATAACTTTCTACTAAAGACACTCAGCAGTTCAGACTGCTGCTATCTCTAATACAAGAATAAATGTTTTTGCTGTTTTTTTGTGGTTTTGTTTGGGGATGGAGATTTGTTGCTGTGTTTGGTTTTTTGTTTTGTTTTTTAACAAATAGCCTATTACAAATTGGTATTGATATAACTGTGAGCAGACAGGTCATGAAGGCCCTGTTACAGCCAAAAGAAAGAGCACAGGAAGATTTGTAGTTTTTCAAATGCAGAGGAGCCAAGTGCCTGAGAATCTGGGTTAGCAGAACTTGTACAGCACATAGTCCCATGTTGGCCTGTGTTACTTGTCATGAAAGCACCACACATGACATAAAGCTGCTGTCTACTACCAATATACAGGGAAAGTCTTCCAGATCAAAATTCTCTTTTAATACTCAGACCTGTGTATTTGCAAGTGGTGAATCATGATGTTTCTCATCACTAAGCCATAAGACAAAGCATGATAGCAGTATTGGTCATATCATTAATGTGTGAAGAATGAAGACTGGGTTGTAGAGGTACAGTTTCCTCTGTAGATGCATAGAGAAGGTAAGAACTTTTGGAGAACCATGAAGGGTCAGTGCAACTGAACCTAGAGTTGCAAGGGTCAGTCTCTGTAATAGACTGGCTTGGTTTTAAGTACGGAGCCTGACACAAGCAGACTTCTACCTAAGTTCTGAGCATTTATAGGTAAGGCATCTTCCACGTACCTGTCATGCATTTCTGTTTTCATGTCTTGCATCAACTCTGCGTAAAGGAGCAGTTTTATGACTTGTTAAATAATTTTTAGACCTCAAACTCGCAAAACTTCATGTGTATATTTCTTAGGAGAATTAAGCACCTGCAGGTGCCTACATGGAAGATTTTGCAGGATTGGGTTTTAATCAGTCGTTGAATTAACGTGCAATTTACATAAATTAACTGCACCTGGTTTATGTTTCTAATGTGTACACGTTCTCATACCATATGTACTTTCTTTGCAAGTTGCTTAGTAGAAAAATAACGTTTCATGGTTGCCTTATTAGCTAAATGCTTTTCTCTAATTGCCTGACTCTGCTAACACCATCAAAGCAAGAGCCTGATGCCTGAAAAGTTTGTGGTTTATTAAATAAAAAAGAATTAATGTGCATATGGTTTGAGAATTGCATGGTTTAAAATTTTTACAATAGATCCCAAACCTCACATCAATATAAATGTCTGAGTATTTTTAATTGAAGTTTTAAGTACAAAAAACAAAGTGCTACAACACATAACACACTTTTCAAGGTCTGGGGGACTTGAGTACATTCTGTGAACTCTAGCAATTCAAAGAAAGCTTACACCAAGCAGCATGGGAAAATTATGAGACATGGAAAATGCTACAGAGAAAACTTAATCTTACTAGCAGTGAGCCACTCTCAGGAGAGCAGTGCTCAAAGCTTGTGTATAGGTACCTTTTCCTTCCTAGCTGCTTGCCAAGTGCATGAGTTGGAGAAGCATTAGTAGCAGGATCTCAGTACATTGGAGTTAGGGCTCAGCACTCTTAATGGCCATCTAAGGAACTACTTTGATGCTTTAAGGGTCCATGTTGCCCGAATGATCATGTATTCATGGATACATGTGCTGCACAGCTGTTACAGAGAGTTTGCTGCTATCTGTGGGAAGTTACATGTGCTTCTGCTCCAAACTATCACCTGCCCTGTTAAAAATTTTCCACTTCTCTTCATGTGGGTAAAGGCTTTTATTTCAGCCTTAATCAGGATTTCCAAGTGATATATCATTGCTACTGTTTTGGTATGTGGTTGCTGCTGCTTGTGAGGCACCTTGTCTGTTTGGGTGCTGTAGTGTTGTTCATGTGGCTGTTTTAAAGACGTCCCATTTTAGACAAAGATGTCCAGCCATTTCTGTATTGGGCAAGTGCAACCTTTTTTCCATGTTTATATTCTTTGTATTTCTGTGCCACCTAAGAGAGGATGACAAGGTATGTGATACTGTACACAAACCTACAAAACAACTCTTTCTCAGTACAGGAATACCAGACCTTCTATGGTAGTTCTCATAATTTACTGGTATGACCACCTGTTTGCTTCTTCTGAGGAATATGTAACAGCTTCTCCTAGGAAGACAGCTGTCCTCTTGTACTGTCTGATGCTCATTGTCATTTCAGGTATCTGTACACAAGAAAATAACTTTTCCTTTCCAAAGTCTCATGGTGATAAATTTAAACTTTCTCTTCTTTAATCAATAGCTGTTCTAACTTTATCTGCTCCATTCACTTCTATTAGATACTTCTTTTCAGATGGGCTACCTGGCTTATAGCACTGCAGAACAGTGAGATTACACATGGTAGTTCTGTGTGAGTTGGAACTTTATTTTTCTTCTCTGTGAACTCAGATACCTGGTTAGCAGAAGTAGTGATACCAATAAGAAGTCAGCTTGCAGTATTGACTCATGCTAAAGTGGAATATGAAAGTTTGCTTAAATACGGTTCTGACTATAAACAAAAATGGAGTATGATCATCATTAAGTAAGATCCCCTGAAGGTTAAATGGCCTGTTTTGAAAAGCATGTTCCTTAGCTTAATTCTAAACCCACACTTGATATTCATTTATTCTGAGAGGCCCTTTGATAACAGACTGTAAATTCATGTACACATCTTTATTTTCATTGATACTTGAAAGACAACTAGTCAGTCTCTTTGTTGAGAGACAATTTCTGGAGACAGTAAAGAAAGCAGTTTCTATGCTCTTAATTTCTGTAAGCTGACATTTCAAATTAAGCCAAATTCCTTGATTAAAAGTGTTTTATTGCATTAATTAAATGGCCTGTTGGAGATGCCACAGGGTTGGATACCACTTTAGGTAACAACAATAAATAATGAAGTGAAAGAGGGAAGCAATGGCAATGGAGGAGGGGAGACTTTCTGAAAAGGGGGGGAAAGAAACACTGTTTATGCACTGTTGGGAGAAAAGTGGTGCTTTTATTTTGTAAATATCTGCCTGGCATCCATTTCCAAATGAGCTGAGGATTTTTCTGCAGTTGAACCGATGTGAAGTTAAATGGAAAACAGCAACAAATAGAATGAAAGAAGCTGGTTTTTCAGGTTCCCAGTGATAAAGACAACAAATCACTGGCTTAAGTTGTAGACTGGAACTTCCATCCTTCTGTGTTAGCATTAGGTTTCTCTAGATACTCCATGCGCCAGTCAGTTCTAAATGAAGATATCTCCTCTTTCCTGAGACTATTAAAAATGTACAGACATGGACTAGGAGTAGCCCATGTGCATGCTTTTTCTCTGTAACCCACTGAAAGAATAGACTGACTCATAATTTCTCCTTTATTTGATGAAGGTATGTGCTCCAACCAGCCTCATTTGATCTTGAGTCCTTAAACAGGAGACACAGGTCTTAAACTACAATTTCCTCAAAATATTGTGTTAGGCAGTGATTTAAATAGCTACCTCTGAATTACTGCAGTGTAAAATTGATTTAGAAAACTGCCTTTGCAGAACTGAACTGTTTTTACCTAGAGTGCAGATGTCACCACTCCTATACTTCTATGGAGGGAAAAATAATCCCCAGGCACAATGGGAAGGAATCCTTGCTTCAGTATCTTAACCTGAAGTGTGACCAAAAGAAATAAAGCAGAATGAGAATGCTAAGTGCAGTCAAATGCCAATGGTCTTGAACAGTTTGAATAGCCAGGTTGTTCTCACAGTAACTATAGCTACCCCATTTAATATGCAGTCCAGCCAATCCATTTACCTCCTCCTGCTTCTGCCTAGTAGCTTTTGTGGTGCTACAATCTCAACATTGAAGCAGCTATTAATTCCTCACATTTGGGCTCTTTCCTAGCATAAGGCTTTTGAGTGGTAATTGCTGTGAAACCTTTGTGGTGTTACAGACTGAACAGCAAAATGACCTTAGAGAGCAAGGGTTGGATTTAGAGTCAAGTTTGAGCCAAGGTTCTTTCTGCAGCAGACCTGATGGTAGCAACCTATGGCTACAAAGCACCTTGTCCCAAGACATCAGATGTTAGGTTTTTTTCTGTTCAGCAGTGGGATAATGTGGCCTTCTTGAAAGCAACCCGTTGTATTGGCATAATTGCAGTCTGATGATAAATCAATCTGAGCTCTTTTAAATCAGTATTATTTGACATGCTTGTTTAGTATTATGCCACTTGTAAAGCTGGAAGAACTTGCTGCCTGTCAGTGGTCACTTATAAGGAAAACCCAAGTAATGAATGCATGATGTAAGCAGCTTACACATTAATACCAGGCTCTGACCTGAAGTATGGAAACACTAATCCATATCTTTAGTTTTGCCTTGTAAAATTATTTTCTGGCTGCATGCCATCAGGCTCAAGTTAAGAACTGACTTGAAACCTACATATGATGCACTAGCTAATTTTGTATGATAAGGCGGTGCATTTTTATAAAAAGTAGTCATGTCCCAAGTTTCCTGTCTAAGCATATGGAAGGAGAAAGGATGGTAAGTCTGCTTTCATCACTTCAGGAGCATGTTGAATGGGAACACATGAACTAACTACACCTTCACTGCAGTGTTACTAGAAGGCAAAGTTCAGTACTGTAACTTTGAAGCAGAAATTATTTGCACCCAGTTCGAAGAATGTCTGATACTTGTTTTCCCAAATATGCTTTCCAGGGTTTCACCAGGCTGTTCATGTTCACAAGGAGTTTGCTGGTCCTAGAGTCCTCTTGGCCTGCTATAAGATAGTCAGTACCTAGTTAAAAACAAACAAAACAAAAAAAAGGGGGGAAAACTTCAGTCAATAAATAGAAGAAAACAGAACTAAAAAACTAAATGCAGATTTTCTCTATTTCATAAGCATGTGGCATGTAGCATCTTACCCAGCTTCATCCAGTTTATGCATGTGCCACCTTATGTATAAACATACTTGCATGTGCCTATTGTCAATGCTGACTCCTGGGCACACAGGTTCTGTGTTCTCAGGTGATTATGCTCAGGAATTGCAACTACAAATTAATTTAGCTCCAGTGGCCTTACAGTTTACAGATTCAACACCTCCTTGTGCAGGTAGCCAGGTTTGAGTCTGATCTGTCTGACTTAAGCTGTTGTGACTCCATGTGTGTTGGTAGCCTTACTCCTGGCTTGTATGGGGGAGCAGCAGAATTTGATCTGAACAGATGTGGAAGTTGGTATTATATATGAAAATAGTAAGCTAGACTTCCTAGATTATAACCTTAAGATACAGGTAGCAGGGCCTCAAGAAAGAGGTCTGTGAACAAGAAGTGGGTAAATACACGTGGAGACAAGAAACAAGTACTAGTAATAATCATGCCACTGCCTTAGTAGATGTTTAAGCACTCTGTGTTGTATTAACTGTGGTAAGTAAAATCCCCTGATTTATCAGACTTTAGAGAAACAGGCACATCCATGGAAGTTACGTGTGAGGTTTTGCACAGAGATCTGCAGGGGTCTGGTGGCAGCTGGAGAGGGCTTTGTCCCCTCCTGCCACTACTGCCCTCCTCCTCGAAAGCTGCATGCTGGAAAGCAACTGGTAATGCTTGTGTAGAAAGGGGGTGTAAAAGCCCCAAGAAGAGGTTAAAAATAAGGTTTCCACCATGAGTCAGGACTCACTGTGACCTTGGGGCAGGGGTTCAGTCAAACAATATGTTGAAACCTGCAGAACTGCAGTGATGGGGACCTGTCCATAGGTATAATTTATATCAACAGATCACAGAATCACAGAATCCTAGGGGTTGGAAGGGACCTGGAAAGATCATCTAGTCCAACCCCCCTGACAGGCAGGGTCACCTAGAGTACATCACACAGGAAATTGTCCAGGCAGATTTTGAATGTCTCTAGTGAAGGAGACTCCACCACCTCTCTGGGCACCCTGTTCCAGTGCTCTGTCACTCTCACAGTAAAGAAGTTTTTTCTGATATTTACATGGAACCTCCTGTGTTCCAGTTTGCACCCATTGTCCCTTGTCCTATCACTGGACATCACTGAAAAAAGCCTGGCTCCATCATCCTGACACTCCCCCTTAACATATTTGTAAACTTTTTTGAGGTTGCCCCTCAGTCTCCTCCAGGCTAAAGAGGCCCAGCTCCCTCAGCCTTTCTTCATAAGGGAGATGTTCCATTCCCTTAATCACCTTTGTGGCTCTGCGCTGGACTCTTTCAAGCAGTTCCCTGTCCTTCTTGAACTGAGGGGCCCAGAACTGGACACAATACTCCAGATGCAGCCTCACCAATGCAGAATAGAGGGGGAGGAGAACCTCTCTTGACCTACTAACCGCACCCTTTCTAATGCACCCCAGGATGCCATTGGCCTTCTTGGCCACAAGGGCACATTGCTGGCTCATGGTCATCCTCCTGTCCACCAGGACCCCCAGGTCCCTTTCTCCTACACTGCTCTCCAGCAGGTCAGCCCCCAACCTGTACTAGCACATGGGGTTGTTCTTCCCCAGATGCAAGACTCTACACTTGACCTTGTTGAATTTAATCAGTTTTCTCCCCGCTCAACTCTCCAGCCTGTCCAGGTCTCGCTGAATGGCAGCACAGCCTTCTGGTGTGTCAGCCACTCTTCCCAGTTTAGTGTCATCACCAAACTTGCTGAGGGTACATTCTATACCCTCATCCAGGTCGTTGATGAAAATATTAAACAGTATCGGTCCCAGCACCGACCCCTGAGGGACTCCACTAGTCACAGACCTCCAACTAGATTCTGTCCCATTGACCACAACTCTCTGACTTCTTCCTTTCAACCAGTACGCGATCCATCTCACTACCTGATCATCAAGACCACACTTCCTTAGCTTATCTACAAGGACGCTGTGGGGAGACAGTATCAAATGCTTTACTGAAATCAAGATAAACCACATCTACTTCTCTACCATCACCTATCCACCTAGTTACTTCCTCATAGAAGGCTATAAGGTTGGTCAAACATGACTTCCCCTTGGTAAAACCATGTTGACTGCTCTTAATGACCCCTCATCCTTGATATGCCTAGAGACAGTGCCAAGAATAAGTTGTTCCATCACCTTTCCAGGGATGAAGGTGAGGCTGACTGGTCTATAATTACCCAGGTCCTCCTTCTTGCCCTTTTTGTAGACTGGAGTGACTTTTGCTATCCTCCAGTCCTCAGGCACCTCTCCTGTTGCCCATGACTTACCAAAGATGATGGAGAGTGGCCTAGCAATGACCTCTGCCAGCTCCCTCAGCACCCATGGGTGCATTCCATCCAGACCCATCGATTTATGGATGTCCAGATTGCTTCACTGATCCCTAACCCAACCCTCATCTACCAAAGCAAACTCCTCCTTTATCCTGACTCCTTCTCGGGCTCCTGGGGAGAGTCTGCAGCAGTAAAGACAGAGGCAAAGAAGGCATTCAGTACCTCTGCCTTCTTTATGTCCTCTGTCACCAGGGCACCCACCTCATTCAGCAGTGGGCCTATAGTGCCTCTAGTGTTAGTTTTATCTGCAATGTATTTGAAGAAGCCCTGTCTATTGTCTTTGACCTCGCTTGCAAGATTAAGTTCCAAGGATTACCCAAAGATTTCAGCTGTTGTTCAAGTAAACATATTTATCTCTGTGGTCCACTAAGTTGGAAAGACAGCAATAGAGAATGTTGAATTGAGGAATGTATCTGCTCAGCCACTGGCAACATTACTCAGCACTAGTGTGGAGCTTTGCAGTCTATAGTGTGACGTTTCTGCCTGCAGCAGAGCTGGGAACAAGGTTGCTGCTTTCCACTACCCTGCTTCTCCACTGCACTGCTGCAGGGAGATTCCTGTAATTAAAAATGAACAAACATGGCTCATTCTGATAGAATGGTTAGGGGGCAAACCTAGGGACCTATCCTAAACTGGTTATAAAAACAGGGGTATTTTTTTACTTAAAGTATATGTTTTGATTATTTAAGATTTTTCTTGTTTGTCTTAATTGGAAATGAAATTAATTTGCTTTCATGCTTTCCACCCGTGGCTTCCAATGGTTTCCAATGTGTTGCAATTGTCAGCTTTAGGCTTTGATGGAACAAACCATTAAATTCACTAGAATTTACAGTAGAAGAAAGAAGGTGAACTCACTTTCCATTATTTGAAACCATTACAAAGAGAAGAAGTTTGATTCCTCCCAATTTCCAAAATTTTCTTAGAAATTTCTAGTTTTTTCCAAAAAGAAGTAAAGGGTGATGTGAGAATACAGAGTGAGAAAGAAAACTCTTTGAACATAAAAATACAGAGATTTTTCTTACAAACTTTCTTCTAATCACAAATATTCCGGAAGATCAAATAAAATCATTTCCAGGAGGTTTGGGCTTTTTTGTGAAACCTTGTTCTCTGATAAGCAAATGCTTTTTACTGCAGCTGTCTATTGACTCCCTCTTTGGTGTGGATGAGTCAAAGGACTCTGCCCTGAAAAGACTGATGGGAAGTGTTGAGTAGCCATAGCTAATGTTCATAATGAATGGTCACCACTGTTTACTGTAAGCATTTTGTCCTTACCTGGATTGAGAATGGGACAAGTACATCCCCTGTTGGTCCAAGATTCTGGGTAAATGCTTCTGTTGCTTCGAGCAATTTTCACTTTGCCTGCTTTCAGAACCTTCTTCACTTTCACAACAACTTCTGCGTGGGTCCCTTTGTCATGAGCTGATAGGATTCTTGCTTTTATCACTGCCAGAAAACATATCGAGATAGAGAACAACAATTAATTTTATGTTGCTAAAAGGTAGAATTTTAACACCTTGAAAGAAGACATGAAAAAAATGCTGCAGTTGTAGAGAAGGTGCATACCATTGCTGATCCACTTCAGTCAGTTCATCTAAATTTGGAGAATAAAAAATAGATATTTCTGTTGAAGTAGTTAACTGATCTTTTCACCCTGTTATTTAGCAACTATTTTTAATGGGATGATGTCAAGTGCTTGGAAATCATAGGAAAGCCCTTGCATATATACATGGGAAGGGTGGAAAAAACAGATCAGTAGCTAACAGTCTGGTTTTAAGTGTACTGGTTCTAAGCTTTATATTTTAACAGTTTGAAAACTTGTGTTTAGCCTTTTACACTGGCCTCTCAAAAATTTTGTCCTGTGGGAAGGGACTGTCTGCTCTGCAGGAAGGAAGTCAGGAAGTTTCCCACCAGACTGCAGGCATATCACATGGCTAAAATTCCATGATTGCAAAACAAACCAGAAAAAGCATTTTTGTTTTGTGGCCCAACATCTGGTTGCCATGATAAATTTCTGTTCCTTTAATTTAAAAAGATCCCATAACTTTTTTGGCAGGGTAGTCTCATCTGGATTGGCCCCACAAGCAGGCTTTGTTGTGTCATGACACAAGCACATCAAACCTTTGGATCCCACAGCTTTCCTGTCTTCCTTCATGTGATGGCATGAACCAGGTGTTCATTAACCACAGTATTAAATACATTCTTGGTAAACAAACATGGCCATTTGAGCCTGCATAATGAGTGCTAAAACAATGGCAGTTTAGATGCAAGGTTTATATCATTGTTCTTGATGTAGAGGCCAACCATTCTCCCAAGTTACAATTCCAGCACTGCTGGAATTTTAGGGCAGTAGAAAGAGTAAAGAGGGAAGCTAACTGGGTGGAAAGGAGAACCACAGAGCCTTGAATGAAAAATGCTATTCAATCCTGACCAGAAGTTGGACATGTAATGAGACAAAAAAGGCAGAAGAAATCTTACCTCTTATTTAATGACTTAGCCAGTCCTGTCATTTTTCATAGCTATCAGCCAATAGGGTGTACAGAGAGAACATTATGAAATTATGTCATACCTTGAGGGCATGTCACCCACTTACCATAAGCATATTTCATTTGGCAGAAGTCAGTCACACTTCCAAGCACCTTTTCTTTGCACACACACTTTTCTAGCAGGGGAACCACAGAACACAAAGGGTTGGAGAAGAGCCAGGACATGAGAGAGAAAAGAAAAGCAAATTAGATTCAGTTATAAAGTTATATATATGTATATAGCTCCCATAATCTGGATGGACCTAAAGAGTAAGTTTGAGAGTGAGCTCAGTTATTTGAAAACCTGTTTCTTATTAGATGATACAATAATTGTTTTGAAATCTGATCAGTACTGTCAAGCAAAATGCAGCCCTCATGCAGCCTGTTTGCAGTTAATAAACTGATACCAATAAAGAGATTTGTAAGAATCAGATCCAGGTGTGAATCATGTAAGTAATAGTATATTTGTTTGATCCCATAAGCTAAGAAATGTTGATCCTTGCTGCTATTAAGGTAATATCCCTCTCAGAAAAGTAAATTATGCAATAGGTTCCACTGTAATCTCTGGGTCTTACAAAACCATTGATGTTGGTAAGTGCTGACCTTCATACACATGGCAAGCAAAACAGAACTATTTAAAGGCTCCACCTCATTCTATAAGCCTGCTTATTTTGTACCTTTAGCTAGATACAGTATACTTAGCTTTCTCTCCTAAGCTGTTATGCAATGAGGACTATCTTAAAATCACTTCCATTCCACCCAGAGGAGGAATTCAATGATGTGCATTTCAATGACATCTGACATGATGTCTTTACAAATAGCATTTGAAGTTCTGAACAGCAGCTGAATGCTTGAGAAGGAGCTGTGTAAAACCATAAGCATCATGACTATAATTACGACAACAAAAGGGAAGTATTTTTTCCACACCATCTTATTGATGATTTACCAATTTCCAAAACCAAAGTTGGATAGTACAGTTGGCTTGGAAAATAACAGTGTCAGTGGAATGATAAACTATATAGTTCAGATTAGCAGATGTTGGCAGCAGATGGGGGACAGACAAGCTAGATATGAATGGGGGAATTCAAGTCAGGGTGGAGAAAAGAAAGAATTGCCACTCAGTGAAGTTTCTGAGTGTTCCCAGACTCTGGGTGGTACCTGGGTGCCTCAGTGCAGAAAATCCCTGCTCATGGTCATTCCATTTCCACTCCTCTTCACTCTCGTTGGTTGGCATTTGCACAAGGTCAGGGATTCGTCCCCCAATGGGGATGTTAAAGAATGGCTCATTGTCATAGCTGGAGGGACACACAAAACAGAAGACTTGGTTAGGACATGAGATGGGTGGGAAGCAGGAGTTTGTAGCATGTAACAAAAGAGCTTACTTTCTTCAGGCTGGGAGTGCCAATAGGAGCAAGACTTCATGCTATATAGAGAGATCACAGGATCTAGACTTTTACTTAGGCCTTACCACTTTTAACCATTTTTTTTTAAGCAACTAGGTATTGGGCCTCTTTTGTTTTTGTTTGTTTGTTTTTACTGAATTAAGTAACTCAAAGTTGGTGACTGCTTGTTGATATCACTAGGAGCTGAGGACACCTGCAGGACCCATAAAACTGCAGTCACGCAGCAAATCATAGAATTTCTGTACTGATCAATGCATGTTTAGGGTAGACACAGATGCCTGTCCTCTAGAAACAAGAGGGAGACCTTTTAATTCATTTTACCTGGGACACAGGTGAGAAACAAGTTCCCTAGACTCTTCCATCTATTTCCAAGGCAGATAGCTGTATTTAAAGATGCTGTACATATTTCTATGGGGTTGTGGAGCTGCCTATTATCACTTCAAAAAGTCACCATTTCAAGATTGCCTTGGATAATACAATGCACTTAAAAGTGTGCCAGCCACCAAACGGTATCTAAGAAACCTTTTGCAATGCACAGCTGCCGTTTCAAATGATTGTGCACCCTCCAATTACTGTAACTGCTGCAGTATTTCAGTTAAACTTTGTTTCATTTCCCCAAATCCCATCTCGAACCCAAAAAGGAGGGCTTCTTTACCCATTGAAACAGTTTCCAGTATGCTGGTCGCAGTCCCTGGCACAGTCACAAGGGCGACAGCCATTTTCTCCAAAGCCCCAGTAGCCCATGAGACATCTATCGCAGTTGGGGCCCGCCACACCTGGCTTGCAGTAGCAGAATCCAGTCTTGGGGTGGCATCTCCAGCTCCTGCTGAAAGTTGCGTTGGCTGAACCCACCGGCTGGCAGGAGCAAGCTATGGAGATACATTAAGAGGTGATTGAGATTGTGTTCCCAGGGGTCATGTGGTTAAGTGACATTTTTGCAAGGCTGATAAACTCATACCCTCTGCCTTACGCTCAGTAGTTTTAAGTCAGGACTGGTAAACATTGCATGGTTAGCCTGCATTTGCAATGTTATTTTTGTTTCATCTTAACTCATTAAGCACAGCAAAACAAGTACAACTGGGACCCATGTATGTGTGAAAGTCAGTTCTTCCCTACTACCCAATTCTTGACCGTGCAGCTGTTTGAAGCAGTGGCAGGAAGCCTGCATTATGTGTTTATTTTTAAAGGAGCTTCCAGGTGATCTAAAGTGTTTTGCAAAATGATTCACTAGCATGGATGAGGTAAAAAATGATAGCTGAATGATAGCCTGTGTTGTCTTTCATGTGAACACAGAGATCACAAAACTACCGTTTCCTCTGGGGCCAGATGTGGCTTATGCAGGTGGTTCAGGTGACCTGAAATATTTTTTTCAATTTCTGCCTCCATAGAGCCCACAAATTTCCTTCGGTGCCAGTTCTAAGGGACACATCTCACCATGCAGTACTATGTGTAAGGAAGCTGAGTGAGCCAGCAGCATGCCCAGGTAGCCAAGAAGGCCAACAGCATCCTGGCTTGTATCAGAAATAGTGTGGCCAGCAGGACTAGGGCAGTGATTGTCCCCCTATACTTGGCACTGGTGAGGTTGCACCTCAAATACTGTGTTCAGTTTTGGACCCCTCATGACAAAAAGGACATTGAGGGGCTGGAGCATGTCCAGAGAAGGACAACAAAACTGGTGAAGGCTCTAGAGCACAAGTCTTACAAGGCGTGGCTGAGGGAACTGGGATTGTTTAGCCTGGAGAAAAGTAAGCTGAGGGAAGACCTCTAAATCTCTACAACTACCTGAAAGGAGGTTGGAGTGAGGTGGGTGTTGGTCTCTTCTCCCAAGTAACAAGTGACAGGAAAAGGGGGAATGACCTCGAGTTGCATCAGGGGAAGTGTAGATTGGATATGGGGAGAAATTTTTTCACTGAAAGGGTTGCCAGGCATTGGAACAGGCTGCCCAGGGAGATGGTGGAAGCACCGTCCTTGGAGGTCATTAAAAGGCTTGTAGACGTGGTGCTGAGGGACGTGGTGTAATGGTGAAATAGGCAATGCTGGGTTAATGGTTGGACTTGATGATCTTACAGGTCCTTTGCCACCAAAACAATTCTATGATGAAATTTTTTTTTGTACAAATGCATGAACAGATTTGTTATAAGGAGGGCAAATAGAGTGAGAGAAGAGCTCTAAGCTCACCAGAATCATTTTACATGTAGCTGGAGATGAGCAAATAGAAGGAAAAAAACCCAGATCTTTCCAATGGTATTACAAGTTTGACACCAGGCTGGCAACTGAAGGCAACTTGACAGTAAAACAGATAGTTACAGCTCCTGTGGGCAACTCTGCCTTCACAGACAGTAAATTGTCATAATCCCACACCACCAGTACATTCCCAATGTGACAGCATCAGGGAGTGAGATGGAAAGTAATATATAGTGGTGCAAAACCAACACAGTTAACTCCTTTCTGTCAGGGCAGAGGCTGAGATGGTCAAGCCTTCTCCCAACAGCTCTGCAGAAGTAAAATGCCAGCAATAAACATAGTTTCTGATATTTAAACAAGTTTGATTAAAATGAGAACTGAGCTGAACTCGAGACCTTCATATTTCAGCTCTTTTTTGTATTAACAAAGCAGTGTGCGCTGGCTTTTGCATGCAGCAGAGACTGAAAAGGAAGTGCATCAGTATTTCATCCATCTGGAAGAGAGCAAAAATAAAAATCTTGTGGCTAAGACCGGCTTTAACAAAGATTTTCAGTTAAATGTTGGACACCCAAGGTGTTTAGATAGCTTGGATCAGGGGCCAGCCTTTTGGATGCTTATCTGAACCAAACACTATCTCCAAGCTTTTGAAGTTTGCCCATCATTGCTTCTAATCAAACTACTTTTCTTCATGAGCTCACAGATAAGAGACCAAATGAACACACTGATTCCACACATCATTTTCCAAGGGGAAAGGGGAAGTGTATGACTATAGTGTTAAGTGTAGCAGGGACAGATTCACTTTCATCTGCAACCTCCTATTTAATGCTCAAGAAAAGATCTTTTGAAAATGCGAGATAAAGGGTGAGCAATTTTCTTTAAAGGGCATTTCTCTTATGATCTGCTTACTACATAGTTATTTTTTCACCATGCTCTGTGTTCTTTATGCCAATATTTTTAATAATATTATTACACTCTGCTGTAGACAGATCTTAGTCAGTTGTTTTCAAGGGACACTAGCACAATAGCCTAAGGACAGAAAATAAGCGTGCTGTCATGGGCAATGTACCCAACACAATAAGCTGGTTGGCGGATGGCAGCAGGCTCGCCTGTTTGCCACAAAGCAGTCTTGACTTTGGGAGCAAACCCAGGGATTTTGCTGTCAGCTCTGGAGAGCAGGTGTAACAATGACGTGTTCATTAACACTGACAGTTTCAAGGAAAATTTCTGATTTGTTGCTGTTCAACTTGAATTATTTTTGCCTAGATTTTTGCAGGGCTAACTACAGCACCCTAAAAGAGGAAACATCTTTGTTCCATCCATCACAGAAAAAACTGGATGTCTCAGATTTGGGAATAAGGAAGGGAAAAACATGCTTCCTTTACTGCAGACAGGTCTGAGCCACAAGAACTAAGAGGTTGTCAACAGTTGGGTTGGGTTGGCTTGAATCCAGATTTCTGATTTACTTTGATATTTCTGTATGTAGGATCTACCTGTGGAGTTTTCAATATCAATTTCTTAGATTTCTGCAACTTTTGGGTCCATCTTTATTCCCATATTATTTCCGGTTTTCAAGTTTCATCAGTTAGGGTCGCATAATCATTAGCATCACTAGACTACCTATCACCAACTGAGATGCAGATCCTGATTTGGGAAGATTTCACCTTCTCCCATCCTATCCCTAAGGGAAAGTATTACAGGACAGTGACTGGCAGCATTGGCAGAAGCTGATGAGGAAGTAGGAAAAAAAAGTGATTTGTTGTTTGTTTGGGTTTTTTTCATTTTGGGGCTATAGTTCAGGAAAACTAATGTTCCCAAATGAACTGTGGGGTGTATTCCCCAATTAGAAACTGGGACAGCTTCTAATGGATCAGAAAGCAAGCTGTATCAATAAATGTTCAACACTTTCAGATGAGTTACACAAGTGGCTTGCAAACACTTTACTCAGTCTGTGTTTATTTAGCATTTCAGCTTGGGTGTGTACATTGTCTGGCTTCCAGAGTATTATGGCCAAAATCCCAGTTGTGCATCTAAGGAACTCCCAAAATAAGAGCCCACTTGTCACATGCTGAAGGGGCAGCTGTTGATGACTGGGTTTTATCTGTTTAATAGTACCACAGATTTGCAGATAAACCTCACCATTAAGGAAACATAAAGCAAGTTTCCAAAACCTCACCCTTCTACATTTCCCAATACTTGACAACACAGCATCTTTCCCTGCTGATTTTTGCTTCTTTTCTCTTGGCAAACCCTGGTTTTCTCTCCATCAGCCTCCCTGTCTAACAAAATACCAGCCAATGTAACAATGGCCTTGTTTGTCAAAGGCATCATTGATTATGTTAGGGACGGTGTGCAGACAATTCTGGCTCAGAGATGGCTGGTTTATTTGTGTTCTCCCCTTGACAGCAGTGTTCTGAAAAATTTCATCATTGTACTTTAGGATTGGTTATCGGTCACAAAGTGTCACAAAGCATCCTCTTGCCTTTTAGTCTCACTCCTATACTAAGTTGTTTGGGTTTGTTTGGTTTTTTTTTGTGTTTTTTTTTTTGTCAGAAACAACTGTAAAAAGGAGGAGACAAGGAATAATGAAAATGAATAATTTATACAGCAGACTCCACTCAAATCCTCAATACATTTGTCTGCCCTCAGCACAGCTGTCTTTCCTGTGTAATTAGACACAGATGTAAAATGTAATATTGGCTATAACAATATGGTTCCAACTTATAGGAAAATAGCAAGTGCTCCAAGTAATGCAGTGGACTTTGAGGCATCTTGCCTTCACCTTCTGTCTAATAATACTACCTAAGATATGGCTATGAGCAGACTCTGGCTATTTGATGAAAAACAGGCAAAATGAAAAAAAGGAAACAAAGCCTTTTGAATCTGAAATATATACATGTGCATCTTTGGAGCATATGACCAAATCAGGGCAATTTTTAAAGCATATCAGATGTGGGGATTGACTCAGCCAATCATGTTTCTTAAATGAAGGAAATAAGATAGACAGCTGTGTGTGTGGTCAGGACTGATTAAGGCAGACTTTGAACCAAGATGTGATCAGGCTTTTGTGATTTTACAATTAAAAAGTTCACTCCCTCTGCTCAGAAGTAAAAGGATGAGAAGCAGAGCTTTTCAGTGTGTGTGTGTGCATCTGGGCACATTTTAATTTTCAACCCCTGTGCTTAGAGTAAAAAGGCTTGTTTTCCTGGAGACCTTTTTTAATGGGTCTACGTGCCTGCTTTATTTTTTAAGCTAAGCAAAGGGTGAGTACAAAAGATGGTGCCATTTCAGAAGGATCCCTTAAGCCTCTGAATAAGCCACAGGAAAGAGCCAAGGAAACAGCAGCTTTTCTAACCATTGGTTAGGAAACGATTAGGCTTCCGAGTCAAAGCTCCCATACAAGTCTATATCCAAACTACTTAATCCTGTGTTGTCACCCCCAATAACAGGCAGGTGTATGCCTTGCTCTGGGGCTCTTTTCATGCCTTCCTTTTTTTTTTTAATGTAGATCTAAGCAGTGTCAAAACAAGCACATGACCTGGCTCTCGTTCATCCCCAGCTGCTAGGAACAGGAGAAGAAATGATATGAGAGGCAGGCAAAAAGACTAGCAGATTCACAATTACATGTCAAATTTCAACAATATTTTTTTTTAAGGGAATGTCTTTGCAGTCTCCCATTAGAGGGTCAGCAAAGGGTGGTTTGGATAGTGGCAGGACATCCAATTGTTATACAACTTTTTTTTCTTAGCAGTGATTAGGAGAGAATGCTGTTCATTATTATGACTAATGCTTAAAGACTCTTTCTGGGCCTGGGCAATGTCCTGTTAACTTTCTGGGAGCCTGAGGGGGATGTCACAGCTGAACCTAGACTTTGCTCTGGATGGCAGAGCACTCTTCAAGCGTGCTTTCTCAAAGGGATTAGCACAGCATTTCATTCAGCTTTTTCATCAGATTTCCTTTCCCAGCTCAGTATCTACTGTACACAAGGGTCAAGTTTTTATCTCCCATTGAGGTTTTTTTTTTTCCTCTGAGTTCAAAATAGGAAGCTGAGGACCAGGTTGCTCTCACCAAAATCATCCATTCAGTCTGCTGTTTGCAGTTTATTACTGCTTTTCAGCACTTGCCCAGTGGGTGGGTTTTTCATTTAATGTTGTTAGTTTGGCACTGTTTGCTTGTTTATCTCAAAGTGAGATGATGCCTTAGAATTGGTACATTTAAATCCTCACACACATGCTAATCCAGAAGCGGCTGCTCTTCAATTTATGATCAGCAGGCTGAGGTATGAGAGTACCTGGTAGTCTAATCCTATTTCTTACATATTAGCAATGCTCAAAACAGTAACTTTTTTTTTTTTAGTAACTACAGTTGTTTATAGGGTCACACAATCTGAATCATTTACTCAGACCAAACCAGATTCAGTTTAATAGCAATACTGGTTAAACAAACTGAAAAGATGGACAAGAAGAGGGCCTCAGTCTTGCATCTAGCATGAGGCCCTTCAGTTTAATGTCAGCTCTAGGCACAAGGAGCTGAAGATGGTTCTGGAGGTGAAATCTTCCCTCTATCAGACCCAGTCTAGTCTAACCAAAACAACTATGCCTGTGCTGGTGCTGCTTACACTGATAATAACCAAAGGAGTAAAATATTCCCTGAAAATTCTCTGCAGAGGTACAACATGACATGAAGTAAACACACACTGCCTGCAAACCACATGGCTAAGTATTTGGGGATCAGTTCTTTCATCATAAAAACCACTACTCTGTTAAAGAAATTTACCAAATGTAATTGTGTTCAGTCTCCTCCTCACCTTAAATAAAAGGCACAGACTAACCACCCCCTCCCACGTTTCTCTTAACTCTGTAGTTATTTCTGCAGTGTCCCTTCTGTTTCCATGTAGGTACAAGCATCATGCACACATCAGTCTGCTCTCAAAGCTGAGGCTCTCTAGAGTGAGCTGCAATACCCTTTCCTTATGTCTTGGTATGGCAAGCATTCCTGCATGCCTTTACATGCCTGGGAAACAGCCCATTGACTTGAATCATGCACAGACAGGGTCTATTTGCAATTATGCCAAATGAAACCCATTAGATTTATCTCTCCCAACAGAAACTCTAGTGCAGGCTGGTGATCCAGAATACCTCTTAAGTCAAGGAAGAGAAATAGATATCCTCTAGAGGGCAATTCAGCTCATCTATCTCAGACATCCATGTTAGACTACAATAAATCACTCCCACTGTTTCTGCACTGACTGTACAGGGAGCCCTGAGAAGACATACAACATCCAGGTGGCTAAAGCAGGATGGCAGCTCTCTAGGCCTGAGCGTGCAAGTCAGTGTGGAAACAATTGCATTTGGGGGCCTTCTTGCTGGCAGCAGCATGTTCCCAGGTGAAAAGAACATTGTTGTGCTTCACTGGCAGGATAGGAATAAAGCTCTTTCAACAAGGTAAATTTCTGAACAGCTACCCTTTTGCTATGCAGAGTATTGGCAGGAGGTACTGAGAGGCCTGTAACCAGACCAGACAAAAGAGGCAGAGGCAAAGGTCTGATTTCATCCAGGCAGACTGTTCTAGGATTTCCACACAGATAGGCTGTATTTTCAAACAATGTTTTTTCCCCTTTGCTGCTCTCCAGTGCTCCTTGACTTTAGCAGTTATCTAGTATTACACATGATGTTGGTTACTACACCATAATCCTGCTGTTTAATACAAGAGTTCATACACAGATCCTTCAGGTACTGCGAGATCAAAAACTAATATGGCACAACAATTTATTCTCATTACAATATTTTCCTGTAGCATATCTGCTCAAAGTAGAAACAGGAATAAAAAGGGGTCACCATAGAACACAGGGTGCGTTAGATAAGCTCACCTTCAGCCCAGTCTGCTGGTCAGTGTTCTGTGATGAACACTGTGAAGCTTAAAAGAAGGGGGGTGTTGAAGCTATCTGTGTAGGCATTAAGATCCAGTGGAAAGAATACAAAAAAGCAGAAACATAGGATGTGTTGCACACAAAGTTTAAACAATATCACAGGTCATACAGTCCTAGAGAGAGGATTGTTTGTAACCCAAGTGTTTAAGAGGTATCTTGATGAAGACCATCAAAGGGTCAGGAAAGATTCAAAAGCACATGATGCCAAAGAGGTGACAGAGGGTGAAGTTCTCTGTGCTGCCAACTGATGCCTGAGCTATGGGGAAGGAAAACTATCCAAAGGGAGAAATGAAGTTATGTATATTGTTGGAAATCGTGACCTCCAAGTTAGATGCTATATGGAATCCAATGTGTGAAGCCTGGCAGGACACTTAGGAAATGTTTACTCTAAGTAAGGGAGATTTGGGCTACATTCCAGACTGGATGGGTGCAAACTACCTTGTTCCAGAGGTTGTACGCCCACATTAGTGCCTCTGTGACTGAGTTTCTTCCTAACACATCCTGCTGAAGTGTTAATGTGGCAATTAATTTGGGCAGAGCACCCCATAATACAGCTGTATAATCCAGAGATAAGTCTGAGTGAGGTCTCATCTAGTTGTTCCCAAGTGGATACACATGGTCTCATGCTTCCTACTCCTCCTACAGCCATTATTATATATATTTGTGTGCCCTGATGTTGCACAATCAAATGGAATTTAACAATAGTGTACATATAGGTACAATCTTGAGAAATGCAGGAAAACCCCAGCTAATTACAATGGGACTCAAGAAAAAATTAACTAAGTTATTTTAAATGCAAGCACAAGAAGAATGTACCTTTCCCCAGAATGAAAAGCATTTGGAGAACTGCAGCAGTTATCACAGAACAAATGAGTGATTCCAGGGGAGAAATAGACACAGAAAATCAGAAAGGTGGCCTTTGGTCAGAAAACTGTAGTTTAGGCACAGGATGCAAAGAAAGGATACTAATACTCGTAAGTTATTTCTATAGGAGTTAGTGATTTCTTTCTTTTAATAATTCTTCTAATGATTATTCTACCATTTGTCTTCACCTCATGTAACAAGTCACTTACGTTTGCAGGCCTCGGGAGAGGACATGGGCTTCCCTCGGTCTCGGTAATACCCCGGTTTGCACCTCTGACACCGATGTCCCTCCGTGTTATGCTTGCAGTTGTCACAGACTCCACCACTGCTCTTTCCTGATGCCAGCCAGACACTCAGGTCAAAATGGCAGCTATCAGCATGGTTGTGACAGCGACACTCTGGTGGGAAGCGGGAGAGTGCATTTTCAGGCTTATGTAATAGACACAGCAGTACTATTCAAATGGTCTCATTTTCCTACCGTCAACCATGGAGGAAATATCTGACACACATTTCATCTGCCTGAAATCCTTGGTTTTCATAAAAAACTAGAAATTGTAACACGGAGTGAGAGTCTGAACAGGGTCTGATAAGCTTGGGTGGTTGTGAGCTGTGTGGTATCCTTACAGTAAGACAAACCAACCTGATGGTATCGTAAGCCCTGCACAAAACCCTAGAATGCTAAAATACCTGAGGGGACATAGCTGAGCTGCATGAAGAACAAATTTCTGCCTTGTAAACTCCACTTCCCAATAGCCCAAATGGGTCAGCTGCAATAAAACAACACGAATGCTGAAATTTTCCATCAATGACCAGCAACTTATCCTCAGTTTGTATAATAGCACCATTAGTGTAAATCCACAGAAGTTGTTGTTAGGGAACTTTGCCTGGTGGCAGGGTAAGTGTTCATCCAGAAAGCCTGGATCAGTAAACTCCCTCTCACTTACTTCTGCATTCATTTGGTGCCCCTGTTTTTCCATCTCCTGGCTTCCAAGGCTGATCATTGTATAGGGGTGCACATTTCTCACAGTGGTCCCCTGCTGTGTTGTGTTTACATACACACTTCCCATGGACCTGTCAGGAAAAAGAGAACACATTCAAATAGCTACAAGCAAGAACATGATAGAGTGTCCAACAGCCTCACGAGGAGGTGGGACTTCTGCACAACTCCACACATCTGCCTGGCACTCTTAGGAAACCCACAGAGCCTGGAGCTGAAATATGTGATTTTACCTCTTCACACAGCCACTAGTGTGAAGATAGTAAACTATCTTCCAGTTTAAATGTGTGTGGCAAAAATTTCTTTTGAACTCTCCAACTGGCTGTTTTACTACTACATTGATGAACAGCCTCTAGACTATTTAAATTGGGTAAGCTAACACAGTTTATTTTGATTTACAAGTTTAGGGCAAGAGCATGCAGTGAGCCTGAGCAGCTAGTCATGTTCAGGCAACATCAAATACACTCTTGGCTACCAGAGTTGTCACAGGAGAGCACACCCTAACAGAGGATCCTGGACCCTGTCTTATTTGACATTAATAGTGCTCTGGAAATGTGAGTAAATATATGCCAATGAAATCACCATTAATTGCTAAATTATAAATTGTTAGAAGAATGAGAAAGTAATCCTGGATCTCCTAGCACAATTATAAATGTAGCAGTAATATTAAACCTAAAAAATACCTAAAATATACCTGCAGAAAAATAATCCAAACCACATACTCTGTGAGGAATGCACTGATGTTTGAAGAGACACAGGTTCAGTAGGCACCAACTTACATATGAATGTTCAAGGGATAGATTAGCAGAAAAAGTTCAGTAAATTTTTCGGCTCTGTAACTAAGAGCACTGTTACTCCAAGTGGATAGGAAATTGTACCTGAGATATTGTGTACAGTTTTGGACATCTTTTTACCAGAAAAATGATAAATTGGAAGATGCTCAACAAAAATGAGTAAGAGCTGGCATGGCTGAAGGATGGGGCTGATCTACAAGCACTAAGCATATAAACCCACCTAAGTTAGGAAACAATCAGTTTACAAAATATTTGAAGGGGAAACAAAAAAGTGTAAAAAGTCTCAACTAAAACTAGCTGAATAGTAGAATTATCTCTGTGACTATTTGCTTGAAAAAGTACTTGAAAATAGAACTTGCTTCCTCTGTACTTAGCTGTCTTCATTGGAACACAGAAATGAATGTCAATAATGGGAATATTCTAATATATGTCAGTTTTGGAATCAGGTGCTCACATCAGAAACTTGACCTTGGAAACTGAGCTGGTCCAGCCTTCAAATGGAAAGTTACTGATGAAACTGGTTTGTTCTCAAGTCATTTCATGCACCAGGAATAACAGCCAGTTCCACTATAGATTATAATTCATTGCACAAGATTCTGTAATATTGAGCTACATCAAATAAGTGCTTTACAGGTTTTTTTGTTGCCCTTGGTTTTTTTGGGCATTGAGCTTGCTTGTGTTTTGGTTTTTTTTAATTAAGAAAAGGGATCCCAGTATCTGTTTGCAGTGTCTCAGAGAAAGGATGCCCCTGAGAAATTCTTTGAGAAAATATCCAGCTATGGAGTAGGAGAAAAGGAAAGGTGGGACCATAGGTCATGTTCTACACCCATCACAAGAGAAGCTGCTCATTTGTGGTATTTAATATGCAAGATGACCCTTGTACTAGAGAGGGAAATGTACAGAAATCAGGGACTAGAACCTCCTCCCTCCGTGCACTGTTGAGGTTGCCAAGGTCTGTAACATCACTGTCACAGCTCTGGCCCACTGCACGTTACACAAAAAGCAGAGGCTGAGATTTCATTTTGACTGGGGTGTGAATTGAATCTAATCCTTTAATCTCACCACTAATGTGAGTTATGTTTCTCCACGGTCTTTCCTGAAAGTCAGGCTCTCCCTTTGCTGTCCCCCCTCCCCCATCTCACGTAGCAGGTAGCTTGGGATCAAGAGAGCAATGTTCAAAAGAGCAGTTGCATGAATGCGCTCCCCTGCCCCCAAACCCATCTCCCTGCAGCAATTTGCTCTCCGCTCCCCTGGTTTCTAATCCTCCCAGACCAGATATGTCATGTAGCTCACACAGGGGATAGGCTGCAGCTGATGCCATCGCCCCTCTACGGCCAGCTGGCAGATTTGCTGCTGCACAGAGCGGTTGGCTGCCTCCTCACGGAAGACTGAGCACAGACTTCAGGGTATGCATTTCTGTCAGAGCTCAGCACCAGTGAACCTCAGGAGGATACAGCACGTAGCACCTTATGTGATGCCTCTCCAGACCTTTGTACAAGAAAGGCATCCATGTTCAACGCCCTAAATAGGATGACAAATTCAAGAGGCAAAGACCACAATAATAAGCAACAGTGTCAAGCTTCTCACTGTTCGGGTTGGGCTCTTCAGGTTTATAAATTCCCCCTGTGGACACAGAGACTGCTTTTCAGAAGCTATAGAACTGAGAAAATAACCAGGAGTGGGGGAGATAACATAAACCTGACCCAGAACCATAGATTTTAATGTCCCAAAACTTCAGGCTGTCTGAACTTTACAGGTCATTCCAAAATGGACCCAACCCAAAACCTTGGATTCAGCAGCTTCCTAGGAAAATGCCATTGTATTTCAACGTGCAATTTGTAAGTTGGCCCAGTGGGTTTTTTAGAGATATATAAACACATTGTGCATTCACTATATAAAAAAATTACATTAAAGAAAGCCTGTGATTTTACAGTTGGGAAAGAGCAGAATTAAACCATGCAATCTTGTTTTAACCTTGAATGACATGATCAAATATTCATTATTCCACAGAACCCTGTGCTTCCAGTACACAGCACAGATGGTGTGAACACTCATGAACAATTATTCAGAAAGTAAACAGAAAAATTCAGTGAGAAAGGGAGAGTCCAGTTGTTCTTTGGAGATAAGCAGATGTGTTAGCTTGCTCACTAGTTTGTTGCAAACTGTAGTTTGTGGAGGCTATCGAGGAATGGTATGTTGTGAGTAGGACAGAGGCATAAAGGAAGCTTCCTGCCTGTGATCCCTGCTGTTGAACATTTTACCAAATATATGTGGAAAGATGACTGGCTTAGACAAAAGGCTTGAAAAGCCAAGCAGCCAGCAGAGCAGGCAGAAATAAACAGTGGAGCTGACATTAAACATTTTTAGAAAGTGTTAGTTCCAAGAACTAACTTTTTAAATATAGATTTAAAAACAGAATTAAAGGGTATTGAGGCAAAGAAAAGATAAAGAGAAAGCAAGTCTGCCATGTGTTATCTGTGAACAGGTAGCTTGTGGAAGATTTTTTTTCATGAAAAACAATCTCAGACAGTATTCATAGGTGAAAAGAGCTAAGGAGGAGAGTGCATCATGAAGTACAGAAAGGAGTTAGGTAGGAGAAGAGAGCAGAGAAAAACTGATCAAGTAGGACACAGTCTAGAAAGGTGATTCATGGATGTAAGTGGCCATTGCAGGAGGACTGGTTAATGCAGGAGAAATTGATCTGGGGGAGAGACCTGTTACACTTAAGTGTGAGGTGAAATAAGGGTAAGTGAAGTGACTGCAAGTAACAAGACAATTTGTTCTGTTAGAGAGGAAGAGATAGCACAGGCAGCCAGAGACCAAAGTACAGGAAGGAAAAATAATGAAATACAAAAAGCTGTCAGATAAAATAGGAAATGGGATATCTGCTTAGGGAAGGGAGAACGTGAGAGTTGCACTCAACACCAACACACAGAAAGCAGACATGTCCCTGGCTTGTTACTCACTGCTGAAGTCTATTGTCTCCCAAAAGTGGGTCCAAAAAATCAGAAATGTGAGCTCTCTACCAAATGCAAGACCTGAGGACACACTGGATCACAAAAATGATCATGTCAAGGCAGAGAAGACAGCCAAAGAAATACAGGTTATGGGGGGGGCTACACTGATATTTTTCTATGCTCTAGAAAGCAGGGGCAGAGTCATGAATAGATAATGATGATTGTCAAGGAGCAGCAAGGACCAGTTGCTCTTCAAAGATTGAAGAGCTATAAGCTGAGTGTTACCACAGCCCAGGCTATACCTTTACTGAGGGAGGCACCATCCAGAGCACAGTGGGCAGACCAAGGAGTATACCACAGTCCATTGACAGCCTGACACGAGAAGAGGACAGACCAGGGACAATGCAGGAGCAGCAAAAGACAGGCCCAGAAACAAACTCACTACATGTATTCAAATTCCATCCAGGAGGCAGAATGAGAGACAAGCTACAATACATATGAGGAAGTCCACCAAGGAGGGAAGCCACCTACAGCAGATGTCCAAGGTCCATCCAGGAGGCAGGCAGACACAGCTACAACACAGCTCAAACAGGAGCTGATGGCTGAAGGCTGAGCTTAAATGGAGCCCCCTGGCCAATGGTCACAGAGCATGGGTAGGAGTCCCAGGTGGGGCTGGTCAGGGCTGTTAAAGTCATTTCAGTGCCTTCAGGACCCTGATAATAGTGCTTTGATTGCCACTGGCTTGATGTCATTGGAACCTTTAGGATATCTGACTACTAGGAGGCATCTGAGGAAAAAAAACACAAAAAACCTTCCACTTTCTAGATTTGGAGCTGGCCCCACCTCCAGGTGGAGGGAGCTTGAAAGCAAGGTGTGAGGAACTAAGGCTTACATGAGAGTCATGCCATCAATTAGGAAACCTAGCTGGTTTTGAGCTAAAGCCCAATTAGTTTATGACATAGATTTATATGGATATATATGAATGTATTGGTACAGCAGGGGAAAGACTGAGACCCAGGAGATTTCTGTCTCACATCTCTCATATTTCACTTTATCTTCCATGTTCAATATGTGACACTGCATCACTTTACAGCTACTGATCCTTAGATACAAAAGTATTTAGGCCTGTATGTGCTTTTCCACAGTGCTCGTTGCTGCAATAAGTACTTCAGAAATATTACAGAATTTATTTTTATGACACCTCCCTTAATCTTCTCCTCATTACTGTGATAACTTTAATTGTCTCCAGGGATCTTTTCTATCTGTTAGGGCATCATTGTATTGAGAGTTCAGTTGCGCTGACAAAATATTTTGAAACTGGACGGTACCTTCCAAAGTCGTTGTGGGAAATGGATCAGAGAAATAGATGCACTGGCAGACAGGCAGACTGTGTGATCATATAAACCTCCCCATCTCATACAACTAGGCTGAAGTACTGTGTACATAACCTGTAATAGTTTGTATTCTTGCAGTTCTGCTTTCTGAGTGTGTTCTGCCAGGGTTACTCATGCATGCTATGAGCCTTGAAAGGTGAAAACTGTTGCTTTAAATACTGATATTCTGGCTGCATCAAGCTTCCAGTTGTCTAATCATCTTTTGCAAAGTGTAGAAGTTTATAGGCAGACATACTTGCAGTTACAGGATATTATTAGTCCAGGAAAGAAGCAAAAATGTTATGTTATACTTTCAATCACCATCATATTGCCTTTAATGGCCACTTGAAAGCAAGGTCTGTGTTCACGTTTTGGTATAGCAGCTATGTTCTCAGGCTGTAGTTTCGTGATGTAAAGTCTTTGGGGACAATCTCAATTTGAGACATTTCTGCTTTCCTTACTATTTCTTCTATGCTATCACATTCTGCATCGTGCCCTGAGATGTGTAAATTGGGCTTTGAAACTAACCATGTTAAAAAAAAAAAAGTTAGAACTGGTTCCTCTTTTTTTTTTCCCTTGTCACTAGTATTTTTAATCTGGATTAATTCCCTCATCTGCCTCCCAGTACAGTCATGCTGCTACAAGTCTAGTATTGCTGCCAAAGGCTTTATTTTGTGTATCTACCACCTGAGCAGTTTTGAATCAGGACATAGAGGAGGTTATTGCTTCATGGATTTCAGTGCCAGGACGATCAGCTCCAATAATTTAGCTTGATCTCCTATACTAAGACATGAGTTTAATCCAGTAGTTCTTCCATAGAGCTCAGTAACTTCTTGATGATTTATAGCAAACAGTGTAGAACCATATCCTGCTTTCATACAACTGTTCCAAGAAATTACATTATACTTATTAACCTTTGACTTCACAAAGTTGCTTCACCTGAGTTCTGATCCACAGCAAAGAGAGAGGGAGTGGAAATTTACCATCGGGTAATTGTGTCCCACAATTCTTTTTATTTTTTAAACTCTGTTCAGCTTTGTGTAATACCTGAAGCCTTTTGTGTTCTCTCTGCCCATTTAGATTCTTACAACTTTTGTCCTTTCATTATGTGTTACTGTTGTTGCTCTTTCTCCTGGGCTATTCTCAGTCTATTTTGGAGCTTTTTTCCTAATGAATGAAGGTTAAATTTGGAAGCCTTCCAGAACAGAGCAACTGCTGCTGATTCGGAGAAAATGTTTTTCTTTGGGCTCTGTATTCACTTTGTGATGTTGCCAGAGAAATTTTGGATACAGCAGTTTGCAATGACATCAGAGGCTAGTCCCTTACCTGCTGTTAGTAAAAGGACTTTTTCTGGGTCATTTTGAGTGGTTACACACAAAACAGTATCTATTATTCTGCTTTGTTTCTCTTACAGTTCAAAAGGGCTCTGTTGTCTCTCCAAATGAAGAGATGTATCCATGCAGAGTTGTAATAAACCCTTCAACATCAGGTCCTGGGTAGAGCACATATGACTTTTAAGAGGGTAAATTAAAATTTTCCTTCAGCTTTTTTAAATTCACAAAGACTTAGAGGAATGGGTGGCTTGGGAGTAACTCCCAGATTACAGTGCCTGCTATGGGTAGATTGACAGTTTAAATTCCTGCTCTAAACAGAAGTAGAAAAAAACCATTATTTTCCTATCTCACTTTCTGGTTTCTGGGAAAAGGCCTAATAAGTGTGTCTACCAACTAGTACACATATGGGTGTTCTCTGAGGGAACTGAATTTCTGGCTCATACTTGGTCACTTTGGTAAATTAGGTCTGAGGGAACTTGGCAGAGATAAGTAGAGCTGGTTCACTTGGGGCAAGGCCACCTGAGCCCATACAGGTTTTGATCTCCATGGCAGTGAGTGGATGAGCTGCCCACTGGTTCCAAATTCAGTAAATAGGTAATGGTGAAGAAAAATCAGTGATAGGGTTTAGTTGAATATTCAGACTGGCATCACTAAGCCCTTTTCTGAACAGTAACAAACGAATAGGATAAATAGGCCGGAAGAGGTACAAAATGCTTCATGTGAGGAAATAGAACTCATCTTGTGACAGTTCCAAGACACAACTCCATCCTCTCTCTGAAACATTATATGGATCATACCATAAAAATTGTGGTTATTCACTAAACCATAGACACTGAAAACATTGTGTTGATGGTATGAATGCCAGATGCTCTGGCTGAAACCCACAGGTTCTCAGTAGAGCTCATGGAGAACCTGCATGGATACCAAGTTGAATACACTGAGTATAATCAGAAGAGGGTAAAAGCACAGCCCACACACCCTATGTGCAACAAGCAACTTAAAGATGCAGTATGCCAGGGTGTAATGTCAGGGTACACCAAAGCAGCCAGATTAGCCCTCTTTTATAAGATGACATAGCACTCACAGACTAATTTAGTTTTAGAGCTCAACAGAAGTCAGGGTATGTCTCTTCTGAAAGTGAAGGTGCTGCCAGTGCAGGTGGATGAGGCTGCACAGCAGCACAAAAGTTCTCCTGCTCAGTGCTAAGTTGAAAGGCAGGGGGTGGGCAGAACTTTCTACTAAAATACCTAGGAATGGTTCCTGGAACCATTTGAGAACTAACATTACCTGAACCTTACCTGAATGCCAATTCAGAACTGGGTGAACTACTGCTTACATGTGTCCCTGCTATTCCAGCTGAAATGGCTTTAATGCAAAGTAGTGCTGATTCTGTTGGGTGGGGAGGACAATTGTGTTAAAGTTTGAGTCTAGCCAGCAAAACCAGAAATGTTCACAAACACTGTGGAGAGAATCCCAGATTACAGAGCCTAAACCGGTACTGAACAGGACTCTGAAACCTTTAAGATCTTTTCATCAGAGCTATTACTGCAGGTTCTGTGCAATTCTGGGAGATACCTGATAGAACATCTGAGTCGAAACCACAAGAAACCTAACAAGAATTAATACATTTTTTGAAAGGAAACACCTCAGACACCAACCCAGAGGTATGCTTGAATTTAGAGGATACAATTTATCTAAAATAATTATGTACGGTATTTTTGCTTGGATTAAAATTTTTAACAACTCAGAAGGACAGGGGTGTTGATTTTTGTGTTGGCTAAGAACCAGCTCCTGGTAGTAATGGGGGCATTACTTTAATGTGCTAGTCTTCCTCACAGTCACTCTGAAACTGCAAGAGAAGCACGGGATGTATAGTAAAGCCCTTCTTTAGATTTATGTAGGTCATCTTCAGTTAAGGTTTCTGGTGATTTTCACAACAGTGAGATAAAATAGGAACTTCTGGATGTGACTTACAAGACAAGTCTGAGTATCCGTTTTCAAATTTTATCTAAGTAATTGAGTACTTAACTGTAATTTAGAGTCACAGTCTTGAAGCACATCTTGTCCTAGGAAACTAGGATCTCACTAAAACTATCCACTAAAATTAAAGAGAACCTTTCTGTGATGCTCCCCTGTCAGCTTCTTTGTTATGTCTGAACATAAATGTCTGAACCTTTCTCATCCACCTGCACGCTCCCACAGGGATGAAATGCTTTGGACCACTGTCAGTAGCAAAGGTGTCAGCAACAACCCCTTCCTTTTCATGTAGTTCATGTAATTCATTACTACTTTTTGCTCTGTAATTTATATGATCTTCCATATTTTCAGATCATTATGAGCAGAGCTTGAAATCCATATTCAGTTTTATTTTTTGGAAAAAAATCAACACAGGGATCTATTTCTAGAATGTATTCTGACATGATCCAGAAGCTGTTTTGTTGTTGTTTTTTTTAACATTCCTGATGCTACTCAGATAGTTGATGTACACAGGGTGACTTTGCTTAGAAAAACCCCTACTCTTTGAGTTGCCAACTACAACAGTGAGCATCTCTGAGTGCTGGACATCATACAGACTGGCACAGCTTGGATCAGATAATGTGAAAACTTAGCTGGGATTATCAGTAGAACTGCACAAGGTATTTGAAGAGGGGGTAATATTTGCAAGGGATACAACAGCCAAGTCACCTAGAAAACTGCTGTAGAAAAACAAGTTTTACCTTATGTAACCTCCATTATGCCAAACAAGGAATCTTACTTAGGACCAGATCCTGCTCCCTTTGAAGTAAGTGTAAACCTTTCCATTTGCTTCATTATGAATGATCAGACCCACAGGGAGTCTAGTTTGTCTCTGTAAACAGGATATAGAAGCAAAAGAAACATCCGAGGCAACTTGGAAGAATTTCCGGGCAGTGTAGTCACCAATAATTAACAAGTAAAAAAGCCCTGATGCTTTGTACAAAAACATATTAATCCACATTTACTTTTCTCTGTCCATACTTTCTTCTCATGGACTAGAAAGAGAATTGTGAAATGTTTGGCAAACAGAAAGGACTTCGGTCTCGATTCTGTCTCCTGTCAATGTGCACTTTCTGCTTTATGAACTTTGTTCTGGAAGCACTCCTGGACTCATCTAAAATGTGGCATCAGAGCAGATCCTGAACCTGACAGCTCCTACTAACCTTGGAGCTTAATAGAGAAATAATTTACTGCAGAGCAACACATAACTTTATACATCCTGCAACAGATAGAACAGGATAAGGTTCCATTGCATCCAGTGGTAGAAGACTAGATGTATTCAGGTGGCCAGGTCCTGGTGGTTGCTTCCCTTATAATGGCATATTAATGCCCTCTGTTTAAAAGAAAATGCTTCTCTGTAGTTTCTGTGGAAAAAAACAATGTCTATAAGAGAGGAAAAAGGAGCTACTTGTAAGAGTTTGAATAATACAAGCTGTGAAATTCAGAAAGGAGAGTTTTGCCCTTAGGTATTGTGAGAAGCTATTTAAGTTGGGTATGACACTTCTGTGCCTCTTTTTTGTTTGTTTGTTTGTTTTGTTTGTGTGGGGTTTTTTTTTGTTTGTTTAAGGAAAGGAAATAGAAAACCAGAAAACTTCACTGTCAGCAGCAACAAACCCCAAATTCAAGATACAGTCGTCCAGGAGTTTCTTCCCTACTTCTTACAGTACCCATCTCTATTTCTGAAAGATTTTCCTCTGTCTGATATGATGTTCTCTGTAGTTAATAAGGGAAGTGTGATCTAGATAAATGGTGTTGAGGTGGGTGCATGGCTTGTTAAAAAAAAAAAAAAAAGTAATTTTGGAAGGGTACTACTGGTTTGCTGCCAAAATAAAAAGTCAAAGGACTTTTCCATTGGATCCTGTGGAAGCCTACTTTGAACCTTGCTGTGCTCAATATTTTCACAAGTGACCAGAAAGAATATGCATGAAGCTATCTAAGATTTCAAGTTATGAGGAAAGATGTATCATTTGTAGGTTGGTTTTAGAATCTGCAGTTTTCTTGTATCAATTTTTTTTGTACAACACTGGCATCTGTAACATGACTTCTCATAGAGCTGCGTTGCTTATTGGCAGCCTCAGTGGAGAAGCCAGAAGCTGAATAGGTTGTCATGACAGAAATGAGAGATCCACAGACAAGTTCATCATTGACAGCTCATCTAGTACTCGTAGATCATCAAGTCCCTCCAAAACGGTGTTGAAAATTGTTGGTTCAAAAGTGAAGAAAAATTTGCTTTAATTTTTCTCTTTTATTTAGCCTCCATATAGTATGAGTCTAACAGTGTTAGAAGTATGACAAATGGATTCCTTTCAAGAGTAAGAACAGACTTACAAGTTAGCACAATTATGTCTCTCCCAAGACCTAAGTGCAGAATGATCTCAGTTTTTGGGCCTATCCCATGGCAAACAGTTACAGTTGTTTTCTACATGGACTTGCTTTTGGTTTTGTTAACTACAAAAAAATAAATAGATTGTAGGAGGACTCTGAACTCTTAAGAGACTGAAACTCCTACTATTAAAACCTTTCTGTGGAAGTCTGTGTTTTTCCAGCATTTTATTTAATTACTTGACAGCAGCCCAGGAAACATGAAGCTGCTCTGCCTTCTTGCTGTGGTGTCACCTACACTAGCCACATTACAACTGTGTGTCTTGAGACTTTCTTTGCCCATGTGTTCATTAAAAATTAGATGTGGTCAGTGGAATTAATCAGATTATTTCTGGACATGCAGTATTTGTCTCTAACATCCCTTTTCCTTATCTTGTTTTAGTCACCATGTAACCAAAAGCTGAACACCTTCCCAGGCTTTGCACAGAAATTGCAAGATGACAAAGATTTTTGTTGCAAGGTAGTTTGGCTGATATGAAATGTATAACTGGTGTTCACCACTGCTCTCTCCTTCTGCATGTGGGCAAGGAGAGTGAGTATCATATTGTAAGATTCAAAATTATACACTTATATAAACTCTCTCATGCTACCTATGTAAACCAAATCCTGAGATTTGGTTTACAAACTCTCCCTTCACCACTACGGGATCATTATTGATAAGTAATAGGTAAAATGTAAGAGGATCCAGGAACCTGATTCTTCCAGGAGTGGATTTTCATTCTGTATTTGAGAAAAAGCTAGGATGTAATGATGAAAGAACAGAAAAGTGGAGCAAAATAACATCATCATCTTTACTATAGATTTGTATGACCTGGGATTAAAATTTTAAATTTTGACCACCTGAAGTTTCACACTTCCCTGATTAGTAAAAAAAACCCAAAACCTAAGGAAGGATACAGTAAGAACCTTCCAATCATATCTGCGGAATGATGATCAACTGTGCTTCATGATCATTGGGGAGGGTGGACAAGAAGGAATCACTTTAATTTGCAGGACAGATTATTTAGGCAGGCACTGAAGAAGAGCTTTCAAAATGTCAAAATGGAAACAAGCACTATTCAGAGATTTCCAGAATCCCGTTCAACAAGCATCCACTAGTGAATGGCTTAAATATGCCTGATCATACCCTTATGCAAGGACAGAGACCAGCTCATTTTACAGTCTTTTTCAGCCCTCATGTAGGGTTCTAGAGGTAGTTAAAGCTCTGAAAGGCTTTTCTCATTTGAATCCCTGCAAAGACTTGCTAGTATCTGTGCCTGTGCGAAGGATGTGATGCATCCACCCTCCTGTCTCCTGGGACATGAGTCACTCATGAAGTGCATTTCATCAAAACTATTTCACCTTCTGCCCCATGAAGTCACTGATGGCACAAGAAGATTCTATTCCCATGTGACTAGTGGGGAAAAAATATCCAGTCATAGTTTACAGTGGTTATGCCTGTAATATACACAATTTTGTGTTTTCTTTTTCTAATGGGCAGTGTTTATTCTTCTACCAGCTGTAATCATTTATCATGTTATTCATCTGTTTGGTTGCACTATATGCCTGTTTAACAGTTTGCAATAGGGAGGACACACTCTTCAAATAGCTTTTCTCCACACACTTATGTAATAAGTGAGTCTATATTTAGTTAACTGAACCTGATAATATCACCTAGTGCTAGAATACCGTAACTGAATCTTAGATTTGTACCACAGGTGCAATTTGCAAATATTGTGAAACTCATACAGTCCTAATTATCTTACAATATCTGCTCTGAACCTAGAGAAGTTGAAAGGGAGACAATGAATACACATTTTAAAAAAAAACCCAACCAAATGTAAAGTGTACCACATATCTAAAGGGACAGAAAGTAGCTGAAGATGTCTTTCTTGAGTCTATTATGTCAGCGAGCACCAGGGACTAAACTCCTAAGGGTTGTTTTGGTTTACCAAACCAAACCCATTACAGAGACAGACAGCTATTTGGAACCAGTGGAGCTATTGTCTAGTTTAAAGTGGCTTGAATTCTGTGATGTGTGTGTTTAGATGTACCTGGATATTTGGTTAGCATCATTTCCCTGTGACTGTGATTACAGTTTTTCTGTGTAATGCTTGCAGCTACAAGGCTTGGCTTTTAACAAAAAACAAAATAGATTCTGACTTATTTTAAGATGAATGGGTAAAAGAGTGGAAATTATTTTCACATCCTGAACACTGATGTCTATGTAGAGAAAGTAACAAAACCACAGGAAGTTGGAAACCTGTAAGTAAAGGCTGAAACCCTCAGAATGACAGAATTGCTCACATCTCATAAACTCAGAAAATCTGGGATTCAAGATCTGATGCTGAAATTCTGGTTAGGGCAGTCTCTGCATTAAAAAGATTACTTGAGTTCTGTGCAATTGCATAGGTAGAAGATTTCATTCACTATATTTGGGGTTGGGTCTCTATTCCAGTGACAAAGCCCCTTCACAATTTATAGGTATTTGAGGTCCAGAGTTTTTGGAAGGACCCTTCTCTAGCAATGGAATTAATACACATGGAGCTGCAGCAAGGGTTATAGGAAAATGGTTCAGGTTTCACTAATGTGGATTGACTGCTCGGGGAGGAGGCTTGGACAGGATCATACACAAAATGTACAGGTAGGCTGAGAAAGCACAAGCAGGTAACAAGTCTAGTAAGTTAGTGAATGTCTAGAACTCACCGTGTTCTCGATGACTCCTGACCTGTTGGCAAGCTCGCATTCCTCTGCATGCCCATTGCAAAAGCAGCTTCCCCGGATGATCAGGTCATAAATAGCATAGTGGGCAAATCTCTGAGGCTTCTCTACCAATCCTGACCCATGGCATGGACATTCCTGTCTTTTTAACAAAAGGAGGCGGAGGTTGGTGAGTTTTAAGAGATCTTGAGCCTCAGGACTATAGGGGTCTTCGATTTTGTTAGCCGGACTTAAGACACGATAAATCACCTGAAAAACAGAAGATACACATCCAGGAATAGAGATAGGACTCTGCATACACAGCAAACATCCCACGGAGATTTTCAGGAAAAGGTAATAGTTCCTGTTTAGAAGATTCTACATAAACAGTTATGGGGCTGTGACTGATCCAAGAACATCACAGCTGAGCTACCACCAGCTGGCCAAGCCAGAGCAAGTGACTATGTACCTGCTTTCATCCTGTCTCAGATGTGAGATAGGAAATGCCTTAAACATCTCTCCCTGGCTTTACTAAGCCCAGTCACTTGTTGCAGTTCAGCCAGTATGTGGTAACTTGTCAAGCACTGGTCACTTCCTTGTGTTTCTGAGCCAAGTGACAACAGTGTCACTCAGAGAAATCTGAGGTTTATTGGCATAAATGCCAAATAATGCCATGCAAATTTCTCAAAGCATTTTAGGAGCATGACCTTAGCATAAGATCTAGAGTCAGGTAAACTAAGGCATAAGGGGATCTGTAAAAGTAGTGGAAACTGTGGTCAGACTTTTGGCTTGGTCACTTCAACTATGTGCTAGAAAACACAACTTGGCTTAGGGTGAGTAGGCATTGAGAGAACCCTGTCTTCCAGGGGTTTTGCCTGTCAGCCAGGCAGTTTATTTAATAGGAAAAGAGAAGTAGTTACACTGCAGTGAGCTCACAGGACCAAAAGCACTTTGTGACTGGTGTCTGACTGTGGGTTGTTACTCTTGGCACAGCTTTTATGCTGTTTGATAGTTCTGCAGAGCAGCAGCAGTTTGGTTTTGAGTATCACTGTTCTAATTTGGTGTTTAACAGCGACTAAGGGGACTAAAGGTATTTTAGCTCATGCACTGCTCTACCCTTCTGTATGTCTGTGGTTGTGTTTGTTTCTGTTGCTTTTGGGGAGAAGGTGACAATGCAGGGCTGCACCACAGTCCATGCCAGTGGACTAGAATCTGGTTGCATTTGTTCCCAGGCTTAGACGTCGTCTATGGATATGTTCACTCCAATTTGAGAGATATTTTCTCCTCTGGTTGAGTTTTTCTATCATGGCAGAGGGACTTGCCCTCAGGGTTCTTTGCCCCTGCTTTGTAAGTGGTGAGAGTGTCTGTATAACTCCGTTAGCAGAGTGAAAGCTTCATTTCCATAGGGATTCCCTCCTTCTTTCTCTCTTTCTCTTTCTCTTTCTCTTTCTCTTTCTCTTTCTCTTTCTCTTTCTCTTTCTCTTTCTCTTTCTCTTTCTCTTTCTCTTTCTCTTTCTCTTTCTCTTTCTCTTTCTCTTTCTCTTTCTCTTTCTCTTTCTCTCTTTTTTTAAATTTCTTTCGAGTGAACCAACCAATTTCAATACTTGAAGCATGTAAAATACTTTTGCTCCTTTTTGCCTGCAGGAGCCAGAAAATTGCTTGTGGTACATGCATGGAAGGTAATTCAGTTGTATTTTGATGGCACATGGGGAGAGAAACCCCCTTAATTAACAGAATCAGCTGCCAGGCTTCTCACAGAGCTACACCTGGCAGTACCACAGCAAAGGCAGTGGTCCATTTCCCACCTGTCCACAGCATTTTCTGTTTGGTTAGATCTGTTCTTTTTTCTTTTAATTCCTTTCTCTTTTACTGTGAGCTACTTACAAATCTGCAAACAGCCCTGTTTGGTGAGCTCAGAGGTGCCTGTATTTCCTTGTTTGATAGTTATGGGCAGATTGCCCAGGCTGTGCAATGCAGGTGTTTACATTCCCCTGACCAGTGAAGCCATGGCAAAATAGCCCAGGCCTTTCCACCCCAATGTCTACATTCCCCTGGTCAATGGAACCATAAGCAAATGGGCCATTCTGTTTTGTCCAGGTTTCCAGCATTCCTCTTATTTGTGGATTCACAAGACAAAGACCAAATCTCCTCCGCCAAGTTCTCCTAATCCAGGGTGGTCTGGTCTTTTTAGTGGAAACCAGTTTTAAGAACCACCTCTCCTTCTTCTCAGTCCCCTGGGGATGACAGAGAGGTGGAGTGGTTTTTCAGGGTGCTGAGCACCTGGCTGTGTACAGACACACACATCTTCCTCCCTCATGGTCACTGAATCTAAGGCTAAGGCAGTGAACTGGGTGGAATTTTCTTCAGAGTCTGCTAAAGTCAGAGATCTTAAAGCAGGGTTAAAAACAAACTAGTAGAATACTAATGGTTAAAAGTCCTTCTGAAACTGTTTTAAATTGGCATAAAACAGAGAAACGAAGGGTAAAGCAGTTTGTTCAGTTAACAGTTTTTATAAGCTCTATTCTCACATTTGGCTTTCTTGTCTGTGAGTTCTCTAATATAAATGCTTAGTAAAAATGATATCTCCTTTCAGGCTAGCTCTCCAGAGGATACCTGACAGATCACTGCCTTGAGAACATAAATGCTAGAGGTGCTTTGCTCCAGGACAAGATATCTGAAGAAAGGTAATCAATATGTCATTAGCCTCTGCAAGATCTGCACTGGTCCTGCCAGTGACTTCCTTATACGAGGCTGGGCAAAAGGCTTAATGTCCCCATGCTCCAGAGCTCCCAGTTGTCAACAGCTATGGATCTCCTTACAGGAGAGAGAGAGAAAGGGTGAATGAGTTGAAGCACAGAGTTTTTACAGGCCATTACTAAAAACCTATTTTTTATATAGCATGGTAAGTTTAAAGAGATGGCTTAATGTTTTGGGACCTTCAGTCAATTATCCATCCTCCCCATGTCTTAATTGACACCTAGATAGCACTGACTTCTTGAGGCAAAAGAACAGCTGTTGGGTGCTCTTCTCTCAGCACAGGGCCATATTCTTTCAAGAAGCTGTATTGTGTTTTTTTTCTTTGCTTGACACCTTGGAAAAGGTTTGAGTTCCCTGTGGGTTTATTGTTTTGCAAATATTTTAATTTCTGGCCTTGCATCCCTTGAGCTACTTTGGCATTTTACATATCCTTTTAGAATGCTGAACATTATTAGTGAGTAGCAATGTCAATACTTGGATATCCCCTAGGGATTGTGGCATCCTTTTCAGAAAAAAACAGTATTCCATTCCGGCTGAGGTACAGGAGTTTGCTTGTATGATTAATTCATGACACATTTCAGTCTGGAATAAGCTCAATGATGAGACTGGATTTGTTTGTCCTTATCTCTCCCAAGGCAAGACTTGTTAAGTGTTAAAGATCTGATCTGGGTGACATAGCACTAGTGAAGTCTTTTGGGAGTGGCATTCATATGTTCTTCTTGGATTCCAGAACCACTAGGGATTTGCCTTCCTTAACTTTGTAAAACTCAGAGATATTGAGGGCTTGCTTAAACAAAGACATTTGGTATCAGCAGAGTCAGAGCAGACATGTTGTGCTAATGTAAGTAGGTTTAGGTAAGCTGCCTTTTGCAGAGAGGTGGCACAGTTTTATTTGGTATTTAAATCAGTTTATTACCATTATTTCATATACGCGTAAAACTGGAAAATGAAATTTTCCTCTTTCTGCTGGAGGACACATTCTCCTTGAAATATTGGAGGTTAAAACTCTTGAGCACAAGGAACAGTGTAATGTAATCACCATGTCTTAGTTAATTTTTTAATATTTGATTGGATGTTTCTTCTCACATTAAAGTGCCAGTCATTTGATCTTCCTTAACATATGTGTTGCCCTACTGTCAAGAGCAATATGTTACAACCCAGAACTTATAATTATTAGTCCACTATATGTATTGATTAAAATAATTGTAGAGTGGGAAGAATTTTTAAAACAGATCTGATATCTCACCTTACATGCCCTGAATAACATTTCCATAAATCCATAATTTATCTAAAAAGAACACCTAAACCAAACCACTAAAGTTTCTTCTGTAAAAAAAATATGTAATTATAGTTTAAATGGATGCATTTGGGTTTTTGGTTCCCTAAGAAAAAATAAATCCTAAATTAGGAGACAGGTGGTGGTTATATATACGTGTTGGTAATTTTATATGGTACAAGGAAGAATTTTTGTTCTATAAAAAAGGAAGAACTGTTGCTGTGACCAAGATACAGATTTGGGAATGTGACTATTTGTTCAAAGCCCCAGCACAATTATTCAGTATAACATTCAGCAAGTAACTTCAGCCTTGGGCTGTTCTGGATTGCCAGTGAATTCAGTAAGAGTAGAAGCCTGTTTATGTCCTGCTTACTCTTTTAAAATAGAAGATACAGGTATTCAAGTACTTCATGGAATGGGAAGAAGATTAATAAATTTGTGTCTGTAAAATTATCTGAGAATCCCTAGAGATGGGTGTTCAATGCGCACGATTTTAATAATAGGTAAAAGGAAGAGTTTGGCTGTCTCAGCCATTTCTGCACAAATGTTTTAAAGATCTCCTAAAGTCATGAGCCATGGTAAGAAACACTACATTTTCACTGTGTTATCTGTTCTTTTTTGTTTTTTAGTTCACGGGGTTCGTGTTTCTGAAACCTATGAAGCAGATTCCTTCTATACAGCTAGATATTTGACTTCTGCCTTTTGCAGAAAGGCAGAAATGTGATTCCTTTTCCATTTCCCAAAGATATTGTGCAAATTTGCAATTTCCCATTATATTAATGTAAAAGACATGCAGACAGTGTAATGAAAAAGAACTATGTTCTTATAATGAAGATGCAGGCTCTGAAGAGAGCTTCCCATGATGTCCACTGTAAAGCTATTTCTCCTCTAATTTAATCTCTTATCTGGTATCAAGCTCTGTGGAAGCTCTGTTCTTTGCTTTAACAGGCTACTCTGAAATCTCCCAGTCATTTCTCTTAACATCAGTGTTCAGCTTCCAAAAAAATAGCCTATGCACAGCTGCACAAGGAAACCTGCTGGTGGTGAAGTCTGCTAAAGGACGCCCTAGAAATCTTTCAGCTTCCATTGAACCGTGTGGAAGTTGAGGGTATTCAGCACCTCTGTAGTCTCAGCCCTTTGTGGAAATACATCTTATATCCTGAGTTTCCCTTATAATCAGGAGCTGATGCTGGAGCTGAATGCTGAGTAGGACATTCACGCTTATCTGCATATCTGCTATCAAGCGCATATTTGTCATTCTCATTTTTGAAAGTCAATCAGCTGCGCCTCAAAAAGATGGTCACTACTCTGTCCTCTCCTGACCTTTCCAAGAGCAAGGAAGTTTGGAGAATGCTGTAAGTGTGCAAAGCTAGGAAAGGTAGCTACTGTTAGAGGTTAGGTTTTGCTGTACGCAAGTTGGCACAGCTTCACAGGGGGTGATGTTTTATCGCCAATCAAGAGATCATCTTCATTCTGGAGACAGTGTCTCAGATTTTTGATTTCTTGCCATATGTTTTGCTTCTCCATTCTTGATGCAGATAATTCTGTTTTCTTAACTTGATCTTCCAGCCAGCATTAGTCAGAAACGATGTGGACACAACAAAGGTTCCCCCTTGCAAGCTCATAGCCTAAGGTCAAGGAATATGAGTCATAAATGGAGGGCAGTGCCAATACATGGCCTCCTACAAAAGAAGATCCTTGTGCAGAACAAGAATTTGATATTACAAATCATCCTTAAGCTATGTTGATCATGTTGCACACAATCAGGTTAATGAGATCAGAAATGTCTGTGTGCTTATATTAGGCCCATCAGAAGGAAGCTGCAATAAAAACTCTCATCAGTCCTAAATCCTCTTCATTAAGAGATTTTCATGTGAGTTGATTTTGTTCTTAAAGGAATAGTAAACAATTGTCTCAGAATTTTTCCTACCCAGTGGCAAATATAATCTGATTTATTTGATGGAGCCCCTTGACTAAAATTAATTCTCCCATCTTGTGGTACAATAGTCTTTACTAAGAAGCAGTCTTTTTCCTGTTTTGAAATATTGTTCAGAGCTCAAAGAAAGTCTAACTATTCTCTTAGCTATTTGAAGGCCCATTCTGATGATTCACGGAATAGTGGTTTTTAGTCAAGATATACTGGTTTTCTGGCCTAATGGAGAATAAACCTTAGAAGCCAATATAGAATATGATAGTTTGTTAAAGAACAAACTTAATTGGTGCATTTGATTTTTTAAATTTCTCTGATCTGGGTAAACTCAGCTACTGCCAAGACAGGAGCATCTTGAATGCATTCTGTGTTTTCCAGAAGAGAAAAGGTCAATGTCCCTTCAATTTGAATTTGCTTTGAGGTTATTCCAGTAATCCAGTCAGTGTGGCATTAATATTAATCTTTAGGCATTGCTGCCAATATGATGATGGGGAAAGACTGCACAATTGAAGTTAGAAGCAGACAAATCTGAAGAAGTCTTGCAGACTTTTTCTCTTCCACAAACAAAATGTCTCCTGTAGGTTCAGGTTATCCACAGGTGTAAATCTCTACATCTGTGTGGAAAGGCAAGGTTTACAGGGAGAAGCAGTGTCTTCTGTCCAGCCAGGTATTGCAGTTGCAGTACAAAATCTAGATGATTGGGCACAAAAGCTTTCAGGTTACAGTCTGTATACAGGGAATGGATAAAATTCATTCCATTCCACACATCACCACCTTATGTGGGGATGTGAGAACATTTATTGACGATGTGCAGTGTCCTTTTTCATTGTGAGGAATGGTATTTGCTCTGGAGTAGTAAAGTGCAGCATGAAGAGTTCTGTGATGCAGACAGCCTGACTGGGAACTGGATTGAGAACAAGGAGACTCATTTCACTCCGTCTGCTGAATTGTCAGGAGAAGTTAAACCAACCCATCACTGTCAGTGTCAACCAATGTCAGCCAAGCTGTATACTCGTGAGAGAGCATCCATTTATTCAAAGTGGAGCCAATTACATGTCTAGGTCTTGGCTGAAATCTCACACCTGAACAGACTTAGCTAAGTGTATAATCTCACCATGACAGTGAAGTGTGGACAACTGTCGAGCAAACAGTTCAGTGTTCATTTGCCTGGAGTTTGAAAATTAAAACAATGAATCTCTAACATTCATAGCATTTAGACAAGAATTTTTTCACATTTGAGATGTGAAAGAAAAAATCATGGCTCAACTCCACTAAGGTTTTATCAAACATGGTGAGAAGAAAAAACAATATCTGCTCCTTTGTATGTTCAGGAAATGTAGGAGCAATGCTCAAAAAAAAAACCCCTACCATGTATTTCTGGCTGGTTTATAAGGTTCCATGTCTCTGAAATGGCTCATTACAAACCAGGTCAGAGTAGGACACTGGGTGACCTCCTGAAGTTCACTTGCGAGGGATGGGAATGCTGGACTGGTCTCATGTCAGTTCTAATTCCCTTCAGAGACAAATCCTTGAGCCCCTTAATTCTTCCTCCAGGGAAGCAGGGTCTGGCAGTGCTATCTGCTTGTTTACACTGCCAGTGTTAACTGCTTCCTCTCAACTTGCCTCTGCATTTTATCTTCTCTACAGTTCAAGTTAAATGAAATGCTGAACAGACGGCCCTAGTCATAACATTTGGGCTCTTACCTTCACTAGTGACTAATCCCTCCTGGAATTCTTTCCAGCTGGGAGTCAGAGTAACCCAAGCATCATGCAAGAGGCCAGTCTTGATGACTGTTGGACAATTTGCTGCAGTGCAAGACCCTGCCCTTGCATCTTGGCTACTAGGAATTCAACCTTGTGATGTGCTGAGCATGTTTCTTTTCAGTCACCCCACTGCCAAATGAGATCAGACCTTTAAGAAGTCACTGAAGCCTCAGTGGTGACCTCTTGAATTATTGATGTTGCCACTTAATGAGGTGTGTATGTGGAGGATCCTCTTTTGTTTATCAAAAGATCTGGCATGAATACAGTAAAATAAAACCCTGAGAAAAGACAGTAAAAAATGTAGGTCCCTGGAACAGGATCACATACATTCCACAGAGAGCCCTGTCCCTGGCCTGGTTTGGTGTCCATGCACAAGTGGTCCCCCTCTGCCATAACTGTTTCTTTACTGTCCCTGTAGCTGGAGAAAGGCAGCAGAGGTCTTCAGTGTCAGTGCAGAGGAAAAGGTCTTCTATAGGGTTGACTGTGGCTTCTGTCTGAATAACCTGGTGGCTTTTGAGGTAGAGAGGACTGCATCCCATCACACCATGTCTTGATCTGGCATTCACAGAGTGTGGTTAGAACAGTGATTAAAAGTCTTTTAGCTACAAAGCGAGTCCACTCATCTTTGACAAAAGGCACTGCTGGGGACTTCTGTCCCTAAAGAGTTCACCACAGGATACAAAACGGAGAATGAACAGGTCTTCTGCACAAGGCACACTTAACATGTTGCCATAGAAACCAGTTACTTAATTCAGGCATACACAATTCTTCCAGCCCCCAGTGAATTCCAGTAATGGGTTTATTATATCACACTTCATTGGTGTCATCTGTCACACAGACACTCACATAAATGAACCAGCCTTGGATTCGAAAGTCCCTTCCACTAGCTGGACCCAATAGGGGAAGGGCCTCCTTTTGGGTCTGGTGGTTATAAGCAGGTCAGAGTTCTACCCTGCTTTGCATGCTAATGTCTTCCTTTCATGCAAATTTAATCTTCGATGGAGGAGAACATTTGTTTTCATTTCCTGATATTCCAGTTTATTAAAAACGTGCTCTTAATCTCTCAGATCCTTGAGTGCATGTGCCGTCAGGATGCAGGTTGAAACATTTTGGTTGCTGTTTCCCCCAGATGATCTTTGAACTTGTAAGTCACATTAATGTCTGATGCAACATTGTGGTAATTTACATTAGCTGACCGGAAGGCTCATTTTAGGCTCCGTGACTGTTACAGTACAGCGTTTTTAAATGTGAAAAGCAGATAGATGGACAAGTAGGTAAAAAATTCTCAGTTGATGCCTAAGACTTCATGCAAGCATTGCCTGTAGATGCACTTACGGTAGATGAACAGACCTTAAAAAGGCAGGATTGGTTTTAGTTCATGATGTGATGTTGGAGGTTGGCACACTGAAGCTGATGAGCATAGCAGCAACTGCTCTCCCTTCAGAATCTTTAAGAATGTTCAGCCTTAAGAGTAGGATAAAGATTAGAAGCAGAAGCAAACAATATTAAATTGTTTTCCATTTATTACATAAATTATATATATAATTCCTTAGTGACAGAAGTAACAGACAAAACATAGTGTACTTAACAGGACAGTCAAGACTTAAGATATGCTAGTGGAGGATTTTCACTGAGAAGTATTTATAATCATAGAAAGTTAGGTGTTGGTTTTGTGGTGCTTCATGTGAAGCAAATGATGTGTAGGCAATTGGCAGTGAATAAATTGCTCTGCCTCCTGTACCAGAAATCATCAAGAGAGCAAGTTTATTGGCAGAAGAATGAAGATGTGGGACCTAGGATCTCAGATAGATTCTAGCTGCAGAGCTGCTCTGAACAGGAGTAAGTGATTTAGTAAATGCTGGAGTAAAAGAACTGTGAAAGAGATACTAGGAAGTCTTCTTCTTGCACTTCTACAGGACTTGTTCCCCAATGCATGACACCTTCTGTCTCAGCTGTACCTTATCTGAAATGGAATGGAGCTGTGTACCCTGCCAGGGATGAAAGATCAGGGATAATCTACAAGAGGCAAGGGATACATCTTAACTTAGTGATACATTATGTTATGTTGTGACACTCTTACATCGGTCACCCAAACGTCTTTTGATTTCATTCTGGTCTCCTAAAAGTTTCCCTTCTGCCAAATTTTCCATCATGCTCCCAGGAAAAGCCTCTTTCAGTGGTCTTGGAAGGCCACCAGCGTGTGCTGACTCAGGGAGATGCATCTCAGATGTATGTAAGTTCCTGCAGCTCTACCTCCTTCTCCTTTCACACCTACAGCCTCAGATCTGGAAGCCAGTTGACCTGGAATTTTGTTTCATGATCTGTCCCACATGGGTTTTAAAGCCAAGTGTTCTTAGTAAGCCATCTTTTTTTTTTTTTTTTTTTAAATTTATTTATTCCTTTTGTGCCCTGTTGAAAAGGGATTTCTGTCTGTTCACCAAGTGAACAAGACAACACTCAAGAAAAGCAGTGTGTCGAGTGGAACCCCTTCAGCAGTGAAAAATGGCATGTATCTCAGAGCATGAATTAGCATTTAAGTGGAAACAGTTTCGATCATTTCAGAAGTTTTGTCAGTTCATGACATGAGCTCCTCAGCCATCCAAGGTGTAGCCAGAACCAGTAATTGGATAGGTCAGCATGGAGGTGAAAAAGAAGCAGAGAACACTGGAAAGTAGTGGTGGGGATTCAATCAGCTTTCTTCCAAGTCAGTTGTGAGTCAGTGCTTGAGGGGATGGCCTGATGACATTTGTGACATTTTTAAAATAAGGTGTAAAATTGCAGTTCTGAGATGTGTGGGCAAAGCTCCTCAGACTTGTAGCAAGAGTAGCAGTGTCACTCAAGCAAATCTGATCAGGTATCACTTTAAATAACTACACTCTGCCTTCCTTTCTTTTCATTCACAAAAGAATCTGCTGTGTCACATTGCTGACCTAAAAAGCCTGATGCTTTTGCACCCTTGCCATAGTGGCATTTCATGGATTGATTAATCTCTGTAAAGTCTGTCCAGAATTTCAGAATCCTCTTGGGTTAATGTGCTGTGAAACAGTATTTGTCTTGTTCTCTGTTAAGTTGCCGTACAGATTCCTGTGTGCTGCTTTAAAGCTTCAGCTCTCCATCCCGTGGAGGAAGTGACCTCTGTGTGTATGCAATTTTTTGTAACAGCTCATGAAAGTATTTGGGAGCTGCAAGTGTATGACCTGCAAATATATGTTTGGTTTTACTATCGTTTGATAACATCTATTACCACAACATAGATTGATTAAGCATACACATACTCATTTCGGTGGTGTTGTTGCCCAAGTTGACAGAATCAGTTTGACACTTGTAATCACAAAGGCTTGTGTTGGATGAATGTTTTATTATTTGATTTTCTGACATCGAAGTCTCAGATTTGTTGTAGCAGCAACACATGGTCTTCATGATATTCCCCAAGGTTAAGTAAGCACCAAAGCCAACAGAGTGCAGGGCAACAGGGGATACTGTACTACAGAAGGAATAGTTGTTTTGCATTTAAGGCCAAGGCATTTGCCTGAGTCCCTGTATTGTGTTCCTTATTCAACCAGGATTTTCTTGTTTTACCACAAAGCAGTTCACCTTTCTGTGCTGCTCTTTCCCCATCTGTGAAACAGCAATAGGACCCTTATATTTGTGCTAAAGATCATTAAATGGATCTTGCAAAGTACTTCCAGATTTTTGATTGGAAGGCACACAAGAGTGGAAGATTATATTAGTTGCCCAGATTCTGTATTGACGTGGCAAATAATAATCTCTCTATTGAAGACATTTGGATTTATTTGACTTAATTGTATCATGATAACTGACCAGATGAATTACTGTTCCAGGAACATGAAAGTTTAATAGTCAGATGATCTGCTCCAGGTTTCTAATATGCAGAGATGTTTCCCAGCCCATTGCACAAAGATGAATTCAGTCTCTCCTTACTGCTGTTTCCCTGTCTCAGGTATAGTGCACTAGTTTCTTTTTTCTCAAGTGCATTTTGAAGTGCACTGCTGAAACCACTCTGTTTTTTCGAAGCCTATCTCGACCATCCACCTCACACCCGAGCTTTAATTGTAGCAAAGTATTATTGCCAAAACTGTATGATTGCTTCCAGACAGGGAAGCCAAGAGGATTGTGGCTTCTCTAAGGAAGAGGAGGAAGTGAAAGGACTCCAGCCTCTGTTGTGACTTTAGGAATATCTTATAATCTCCCTTCATGCCTTTATGCCACCTCTGTAAAACAATTCCAATGATATTTACCATCCTTCCCATCTAAACTGTTTCAAGATCGATGAATGAGAAGAGTTATAACTAAACTAAGTATCTGATTACTACAGTCATCAATGTTGTTTTTGTCAGAGGAATTTATCAGAGCAATTATATATTTATTTTTTAAAAAAGCCTTTTGCAGATGTTTATTTGCACATCTGAATACTCATACCAAGGGAGGGCCTGTTCTCACTGTTGAATAGTGAAACCTCACTGCTCACTTCAACTTGCGTTTTCTAAATGGTTTCATTTCTGGAGCCTATGGCTTGATACAGTCAGAGTGATCTCCCCCAGCAAGAAAAGTATGTGAAAACTTAGGAGAAGGATGTATTTAAAAGTTATCCACCTTATAGGGAGAAGAAGACCATGCAGTTCATGTGATGCTAAAGTAGGAAAACAGTTTGGATAAATCAGTCTCCAAATGTGTATTTCTCTACAGCTATTTTGTCAGATTTCTAGTTCAGTTATTGGCATCTTCAAAGTAAAACTGGGCAATGTTAATCCTATCCTGTGCAACTCTCCTAAAATAAATTTGTTAAAGTATTTCTATGCAATTTCCCTGATACATAATGTCTCTTCTTTCCCTTTATTTTATTAACACAAAGCCTTTGGGGACGTGCTACCTCTCTTGATTTACGTGCACAGTATCTCTTTGAGCACATACTCTCTGATATTCAGCCAGTCTTCAGCTCTTTGACATTAAACTTAGTTCAAACCTCAGTTATTGCTTACCTCTCCTCTGGTGCAGGGCACTGCATCTGAATACCTGGAAGTGCACATGGAGCCCTCCTCAATGAGATCATCCTGGAGCCCAAAAGTCGCTGTGCAATTGACAGAGAAATACTTGTAGGGCCTCCAAGTCTGCCCATAGTCTTGGGATCTTTCCAACACCATCGCAGCTGGGCGAGGTGACTTGAACACAGCAATGACATGGGTCAGGTAGAATTCTGTTTCAAAGTCCAGTCTGATTTCTTCCCTGTGTACCCCTTGGGCAGACTGCCACCAGGAGATGGGGTTTGCAAAGAAATCGTCCGTCATGTCAGCAGGGAGATGGGAGTTATCAGGCTGGTTGGCATTGCATTTTGTGCAGCGAGGCTGCCCACAGCCATGGGAGACCTGATGGAGGAGAGTCTGGTCTGGGTAGAAGCAGTACAGTTCTGTACTGTTCTGGCCACACGTGGTGAGAGTGACTGGTGTCCTCCCTCTTGCAAGGTTTCCCACTGGAGGGTTGCAAGAACGGCCATTACAGCGGAAGGATCGTAGCCTCATGGGATCTGAAAGACAGGCAAAAGAAACACAACTGAGTAGAATTTCTAATATAGTTCTCAGGCTGTAACACAGGTGACCATGTAAATGTTTGGAGTCCTCATCTGGGGGCTGACATCTAAGAGGACTCCTTCTAAGGAGGGCTGCATCATCTTTTCACACAGTTTGGAGGGAGTTTCTCAATAAATCTAGTCCCTGGTTTTGGTGCCTAACTCAGCAGCTGAGGCATTTAGAATGCTTATGGTGCTTAATTTTGAGTTCTGTTGAAAGTGCAGATGTGTCAGTCTGTTGAATTTGGTGTTTAGCCACAGAAAGCTTATTTTCTTACTTTCACTGTAGCAAAGCTCTGTATCTGAGGACTGAATCTATCCAATGCATTTGTTTTCGTTGTTATTGGAAAGCAAAGTCAAAATGTACTAAACACTGCAGATCCGTTAAGAAAAGAGATGATTCCTGCCCAACAAATTGCAGACACTACTTACACATATGAACACACGAAGGAAGCATGTATTTCTATAATTGTGCATTACTGGCATAATTTCAAGGGATGTTGAGTTTCTGCTGCTCCTGTTGAGATCAGCTGGAGCTGTTAATACTTAGCAGAAGTGAAAATCAAGTGTCTCTTTTATTTCAATACCTTAACCTGAAGGTAGGTGACTATATTCTATTTGCCAAGTGTGCAGATTCTGGCAAATTTTTGGTATCTTCAATGTATGTATCTACTTATTTCTAAATTAAGAAGAGGTAGGGATACCTACAAAGTTTTAATGTTGTTTGGGAATCACTAGTGTCATGTCTTGTGACACTAGAGTTAAAGGTCATTCCAAAACCTTACTACCATACTGGAGAAAACTGGTTTTTTAATGGCATACAATGTCCTCTTTGCAATTTAACAGTCAAGAAGGAGTTAAAGTCTGACCTTGCAAGGTCATAAATCTAATCCAAGAGGTCACAAGTCAGATGACTGGATGTAAGTCCTACAGGAAATGACCTTTTCAATGAAACATAGGATGACCATAAACCCTGGGTAGTCTAGGAGCAGTTCAAAGGTCTGCTATTAGATCAACATTCTGGGTCAAATTTTAAAATCCCTATCCAGTTTATATTCAGCATTTCCACAGGCAAAATCAGTTTTAAAATAAAGTTAAGTCAGAGAAAAAAGTCTCTAATTCAGCCTGATAAAAACATTCAAATCATAAATTTAGTTAGATGAAACTGATGTCCCTCCCTCCAAAAGGAATGCTTATGGTGAAAAAATGTGCCCAGCATGCATGGTTTTGCCTCTGGGTTGCTTCTGTCCTTAGTTCTTTAGTAAGGTTTCTGCATAGGCCAGAAGAGAAAGGTCAGAGATGGACTTTGTTTCAGAAAACACCTCATGCGTTTTGCTTCCCAGGAGAACACAAAACAAAGTTGCTGTATGTTCGCTCAATCCCACTGAGCAATGGTGAGTGCCATTTTATCTCATGTACAGCATAACGTAGACTTAGTCATCAGATAGCAAGGAAACAGATCATCCAAAACTGCTCTTGACCACTCTTAGAAACAGGTGGAAGCCACATTCAAAGGAACTTGGACTTAATGTGTGTTTGCCTTACAGAGATTGTTAGCAGCAGCCTTGTGGAAAGAGGGATTGTCTGGAGACACAGTAGGTTTCCTCCTGGTCGAGGTTGTGTTCCACCAGTGGCTTGGATGGGCTGGCCAAGATTTTTTTTAGTATCCCAGCAAAGTCCTAGGAGACTGGCAGAGGTTAGAGGGCAGCAGTGCCTGAACTACATGTGCATCTAATAGTTCTTGGATTAAAGGAATGAAAGCTGCTCCTCCTCAGTCCCACCACCACTCCCTGTGTCAGCACAGAGACAAATTTTCATGAGAGAGGAGTTGAAGAAGTCATCTGGAGATGAAAGAATAGAAGAAGGGGATGTTTGGCTTTATCATTTCTATTCTTTGTTCCCCAACTTCAACAGAGCAGGTGATTCTTAGCACTACTGGAGATCCTCACATCATCCTGTCTGCTTGATGACCATTTCAATGTATTTTCTTTCTAATTATGAACTTCTTATTCTATCTGAGTACACCTACAAGGAAACATCAGGAGCTTCAGAGATTTTATCTGGAGAATTCCTTGCAATCTCTCTGATTTTGTCTTGAGAAAGAACTCAGGTTTCCACAACAGTTGTTTAGCCCTTTCTGCAGAGCAACTGAAATAACAAATTTTTATCTCTCTGTAGGGTGAATTTCACCGAATCACATTGAATTCTTGAAATAAAGATAAATCTATCCTTGCAGGTCAGCAAAAATATAATAAGCTACAACTGCATGCCTCAAACACTTTGGTAGAAATTACCAGAAATAAGGAAAGCAGAGCAATTTCTTTGTGTAAAGTAGATTGGATATGAAGTGATCTTGCTCAGTGCTGCAGAAAGGGGTCATCTTTGTCTCCAGAGAATTTAACTGGCACTGATCTTACAAATGAGCTTTGAACAAGTATTAGCTCTGACCAAGGGTCGGGTTACTTAGTCTTGATTAAGAATGGGTCCATATTACAAATATTATTGGATTATGGATAAATATACCATGTAATTGAAAGAAAGTCCATCTCTGTTGATGGATCCCACCAGTGAAGCTTTCAGAGAGGAAACTGGATGCTGGAGTTCTAAGTTTAAGGAGATACACAGGGGAAGCTTTGCAGACAAGAATATAAGAAAGTAAAAAAGGAAACATTTTTTGAAGGTAATGGTTGCTTTTTATATTTCCCATAAATGGGAAATAGTCTTGTACTGAGTCTTGTACTGAGTTTTTCAGCTGTTTTTATGTGAACCTGGAAAAGGAAGAAAAACATGGTTGTTCTCTTGAGCACAGTCACTAGAAGGTTTATCTGCTCTGCTTGCTAACGCAGCAACATCAATAAACAGTTCCTGCCTGAACTGCAGTGTCCTTCCATTAGGAAAATGGGAGAAGAATAAAGTGCAAATTAGCAGAAGGAAGTTTAAGAGAAGGAGAGAGGTTGGAAAACAAAATCTGCAGTCTATTAAAAGCTTTGCATTTAAAGAAATCAATTGGCAGAACATCAGTTGACCTCAAGGACAGCGCAGCCTGTCCACCACTCACAGATTCTGTGGAAACAAGTTGAAATGTTGAATCTGGGTGGTGAGGGGGAACCACTGCAGAGGAGAAACAGCAGCCAGGCAAACAAACAACTTATCCCAACTGGCAGGAGGGATTGAATTGAATAATTCATAAAGAATTAAACACTTTGATTGTGCCTTGGCACTGCATGTTATTGAAGTTGATGAGCTTTTACTCCATGGAGGATGGCTTGGCTCCATAAATGGTATGATTGATTTATTTGTTTGTCTTCTGGTCCCTCAGAGCTGTGCCACAAAGTGGCAGGTCAATGGCACATGCCCAGCATGTGTTATAACAATGGTGTTATCCAATGATTAGGGAATCATACAGTTCAAGAGAGGTCACACTATCGATATTCCTGGGACATAATTTCAAACAGACATCTTTTACTTCAGAGCCTTGTAATGCAACAGAGCATTGTAGACATTAACTAAAATGAGGCTGAATTTATTTTAGGGTGCTTTTTCACCCTCCCTTGGATACCTGACAGAAGAAAGGTCTTATGGCGACTCAGTCAAAGCCTGCTGATGTGACTGGAAAGATGCCTAATATTTTCTGAGTGATATGATTTGGAATTTTTATTTCTTTTCCATATGCAAATCTAAGTTTTTGTGTGTTCAAGTCTCCTACAGTGAGACAGGACAGCAAATTACAGTTCTGAGCAACATGTAAACAATAAAACTAAAACCTTTGGACATCTTCTGCTATGCTTTTGATGGAACTATTTCAGCATGTATGTCTGGATTTCACTTGTTCTATATCTGTTTATCTATTTTCTCAATAATCCAAACCTTTAAAATGATCTTTTAAAGCTAAACACCCTGGGTACATGAGTTGCTCAAGTTTTTCTCAATCAAACCTAGAACTTTACCTCTTAATACTTATAACCTTTTGTCTTGTCTGGAGCCAATATGCAATAAGTTTGGCAAGTCTTCATCCTTTTAAGAGTAGCTCAATTTATTTCTGCATTAAAACAGCCCTCACAACTGGATCTAATGAGCCAGCTGTCATAAATACCCCAGAGGTGAAGTTCTGAATGTGCCATAAAACAAGCTGCCTATAAAAAGCTGCCTCCTTGACCTGAGGCATGGAAGAATAAGATCCCAGGTCTGGGCAATAGTCCATCATGACCAGTTGGAGTCTGCCACCCTACATCCCTCCTGGAACAAGGGTGGGCTTCAACACCTTCATTGGCAGATGAGCTGAATAACCCCAAACCAGAGGAAATCCAACCCTGCTGATAATCAGGTCCTGCAATTGATTTCAAGCTAGGTGCTAGAAATAGCCATTTTTGGCCCCACCACGCCCTTTTTTGGAGGGCTGCCACCAGGAGGAGAGCTGGCCCTGGCACTGCACCCTGGGGGGCTGCTCCCCTGGGGAGTTCTGCACTGGCCAGGGCTGAAGCAAGAGCCCAAGCTGTTGTCAGTCCCATTAACTGTCCCAATACCCAAGAGTTTTCAGAGCAGAGTTTATTTGAGGGGTATAACGCCCTGCACCTGCATAAGACTAGGGAAAGGATTATCCAAGTGGACCAGATGACCCTTGAGGTGCCTTCCAATCTGGCATTCTGTGATTCTATGATCTCACAATATAAAACCTAGGTGACTCCTCCAGCCTAACCACTAAGGGTTTTTTTTTAACCCTTGGTTTAACCCTTGGCATTATATGTGAGGATCTATTGTCAACCCTGTCTTCTCTGCACAGAGATGGTGGAAGGCAAATATTGTACTTCCCACAAATACTGTACCCCATGTACTCCCCATACAACTACCCCATCAATTTGTTTCATTTCTGTCCAGGAGGGACCAACTATAGGGCTGAAAAGGGAGATTATTCTATAGGCTAATAAAGTATGTCAAGAACATGCTTCCCTGTAAACCTCTCTGCTCAGGAAAAGGCAGAGACTTCCAAATAATTTTACACAGACTGGCTAAACACTGTCTGAACTGACCTCAGTCTGAGCAGTACTGCCTGGCTGTAACAGGACCTGAAAGGATCCAAGGTTAATTCAAGATTTTCTTATATTGCTCCTTAAAAAAAAATAATTAAAAAACATTATAAAATAAACTTAAAATGAACAGGTAACCCTTGTGCTTCACAGGCTAATGGTTATTGCAACCTTTTGACCAAGCAGCATGTATTTATTTGAAGTTACATGGATTCCTTAGCATCATCACCTTCAACAGCCAGTTGTTTTGCTGTTACTCACTATGTCCTACAGCATTAATCTGTGTGTGGTTTGCTTCACACAGAACACACTCCCTCCCCTCGGATTCACTTCTCAAGCAGTCACCTGTGGGTTGCATTTCCTTGAAGACACATTTTCACTTTGTGAGTTGGATGCTCAGCAAATTCTGGCTAGTTTGTAACAGGCTGCTTTTTACAACAGCATCAGCACCTTTATGAGACATTTCTGGAACCTTTCTGTGTCAAAACATGTATCTATAAGGAGAGTCCTAGCCTGGGAAACTAGTGAGTGCCCACAATCAGATGTGGAGAGCACTAAGGTGCCATGTCCTCCCTCCACTCATTCCCTGCCATGTGGCAATAGCCAGCCTTTTTCTCGATTGGGTCACTGGGTAATTGTGACAGGCTTGTAAATTCATAAGCTGTTTTCATTTTTTAAGAAAATAACCCTTGCAGTTATGGAGATCTGATGTCTGTGCTATCAGAAAGGTTCTAGCTGGGGAATAATCTGAACTGAAGCCACCTGATCTGCCTGTGACTTCACTGGAGCTTGCAGGGTGGCTGAACACTTCAATTGCTCTCCGATCCCTGCAAGGTAGAGTGTTGTTCCTGTCCTAATACTCCGAGCACACCGGTGAAATTTAAACCACTGGCATGCTTTCCTGCACAAAAAGAGAGATCCCGAGCCAATACCTCAAACAAAAACTCACCAAGGATGTATTGTTGTTTTATCATTACTTATTTTTATTTTTCTGACCTGATCCGCATAATTAATCTCTTTTAACCTTAAAGATGTATTAAACCACAGCAAGAAGAAAACAATCTAATGCTTTGCCTCCTTTCCCTTAAGGAATTTGTCTCCATTGCAATCTAACTATTTTTAGGACCCTATGTAAATACTGTTACACCTGCATCATTCCTATATATGCATATTTGTACCCCAATATATACATACACAACTAATCAGTTTCTCCTTCTGTCCTAGACCATTTTCCTTCTAATGCTGATTTAATCTTTCACACTTCGTGTGAACTGTTAAGTCAGGGAATACACTGAATGAATGGATTGTCTTGGATAAACAGTAATTCCTACACAGCATCTCTGACTTTTAATGATGCAAAATGAAGTTAACAGAGAATGATTCAGAGTGATGCTGCCCAAGGATGTTGTCATTTCACTCATGTCCTGCCTAGGAAGGAGTGTTTCACCTCAAAACAAATATCCAGCATATCTCAATCCATCTACATCTTTCTTTCTCTCTTAATTTTCTTTCATTCACAAAAATAATATACTTTCTTCTCATAATGATGTATGAAACTGTACATCCTATGAGTCTTTGGAAGGAGACTGAGCTCTAAAGCTCTGTATTGCAAGGAATAAGAAGCATTTGTATACATTGAATAACCCAGATTCCTTATAAAAATCCAATCTAAAATAAAGATGTTGACATAATTTATTTTATTTTTTTAACAAGCAGACCTGTTTTCTTTCCTTTTTCCCCTTGCTAAACTTATGATAAATTGTTTAATGAATCACAATAATGATTTATTTTGCTTACCTGCTTCCCCATGGCCAGAAAGAAAATATTCCAAGAACAAAATCAGCATTATGCCTTTATGCTGCATGGCTGTCAGTAAAATATCTGTCCTCAGTGAAGCAAAAAAGAGCTGCTGCAGTAATCTACAGGTTTGGTGCTTGTATGGCTTTTCTGTATTTTCTTTCTTTCTTTCTTTCTGCTCACCTTCCTCTCAGTGTAGGGGTCAAAGCTGCTGCCTCATTCTCGTTCTCGTTTGGGTCCAGAGGTGGGTGGTTGTTTTTTTTGTTTTGGGTTTGGTGGTTTGTTTTGGTTTTTTTTCAGGACTCAGATGCCTTCTAGGTGTCACCCATACATTGCTTCCAATAAATAAATAAGTAACAAGGAATTTATTTCTGTGTCTTTACCCCTCTCCATGCAGCGGGCCGGGGACGTTCACATCCCTGATGCAGCCCCTCGAACGCACCATCGAGGGCTGATGCGAGGCGTGGAGCTCTCTTCGGTCCGGTCCTTTGCGATTGTTTGGATGCTATTTCGAAACTTTCATTTCTGCTCCCTGCTTTTTGTGGAGCTTTGTTTTGGCTTTGCCTGGGTTCCCCCTGGCCACCTTCCCGACCCCCCCTCACCTCCCGCAGCCTGCGAGGTGGGCTCCGGGCAGCCTGAATCCTGCTTTGTTAGGGCTGCCCTGGTACCTTCCTTCCCTTTGCTCCCTGCAGCAGAGGGTCATAAGAAGAGCAGAGTTGGCGTTTCCTCCTGAGAGATGATGAGAAGCAAGTGCGTTCTTGGCTCTTCCCTCTTATTATTTTTTTTTTTTAATTTTGGTTTGTTTATTTTATTTTATTTCCCTCCTCCCTCCGCTGTCACGGAAGCCACTTCTTCCCCACCTCCAAGGGATTTGCTTCACACAGCGAGCGCCAGAGGATAAGAGTAAAAAACAAACCCAGCCCCAGCTCGCCGGTGCCGGTGCCTGGGAAATCCCTTTGCTGGCTCTGCCGCTGAGCCGCGGTTCCCGGCCGCGATCGGGGGGCTGCCGTTCCCGGGGAGGGGCGGGAGAGCAGGCACGGGCAGGGGACTGCGCCCCTGGGGTGGAGGTGCAGTGCCCAGAGCTCAGGCAAGAGGGAGGGGGAAAGGGGAGGGGGAGGGTGAAGGATCCTGCCTCCCTCCTGCCACAGCAAGGCTTAGGGCTGGGGGTTTCCTTCCCTCCCGAGGGTTGGTTTGTTGTCTTCAAGTTTTGTCTCTGCCTCCCTGTCAGCCTCTAGCACATCTCTCAGTCCTAACAGGGCAGTCCACCTCTCTGGTCCTGTCTGGCTGCAAAGGGGATTATTATAACATGTGATCTTCTTCCTGTTCTTTAGATGTGCTCTTTTTTTTTTTTTTTTTTTTAGGGTGGAGGAGGATGGGTCGGTTCAGCACCTCCTCGTCGGCTGGGCTGGTCCTTGTTGCGCTCAGATGCAGGCGTTGTTTTCCAGCCGCATCTTCTCCTCCAGGAGCCGGTGCGTGTGTGTGTGCGTGTTTATCTGTGTGCGTGTTTATGTCTGTGCCTGTTCATGTGTGCGAGTGTTTATGTGCGCCTGTGTGTGTGCGCAGGGCAGGGGCAGCCTGCGCAGCCCGCCCGCCCGCTGCCTGCTGTCCCTGCTGTCCCTGCTGTCCCTGGTGTCGCTGCTGTCCCTGCTGTCCCTGCTGTCCCTGCAGCACCCTCTGCCAGCCCGCCCGGCTCATGACACCTGCCCAGCAGCGGGGCACTGTCCGGCGCCCAGGGGACACAGCCCCCGCCCAGGCACCCACAAGGCAGCCCCAGGGCGGGGGAAAGAGAAGGAGGGCTTCGGGGTTTGGTTTAGGTATGGCCTGCTCCGTGTTCAAACGGGCACATGCATAATCATAATCACAGAAAATAATTTCTCCCCAAGAAAGCTGAACTGCATAAAATTGATAATTTAAGATAACACCCTCACCAGTCCCTCGGAGCAGGTTCTACTGACCTGTATTCTTTATCGTATCTGCAAAGCTTACTTTAAAAAAAAAGAAAAACTCAACAACAGCAACAAAAAAAAATAATCAGTATGACAACATACTCTGCTCCAAATCTGCTGAAGTCTCTTTAAATGCAGGGTATATGCAGGCAGTCCAAGAAATAGAGCTGTAGTAAGAATAAAAGCTTGCAAGGCAATGGACACATCACAGAAACTCGCTATAAACAGAAGTAGTGAACTGTCATTTAAAGAACACTATGTATTTGCTAAATTATCTTTTGAGGAAACAGAAATTTAAATTTTCACAGACAGGAAAAAAAACTTAACTGTCACCAAAAGAAGTAAATTGTATTTGTGCCTGATCTTGTCCATAATGACAGACATGAGCTGGGACAAGCCAGGCAGCCAGGGGACTTGTGGCTTCCCAGAGAAGCTGGGGTGTCTGCTCTGACACCACTGACACACCTGCCTGCCCCAGCCAACACTGGGCATGTCCCTGAAGTCGATCTGCTCAGGTAACTCCAGAACAAAGCTCACAGGGACCCAGAGAAGCTCCAGAATGTAGCGATCAGGAGGTGAATGTGATCAGCCCTAGAACTAATTTTAACTCAGGAGGCAAGTTCTGCCTCCTCCCTGCCCCTCCCCCAGCTTCATTCTCTCTTTCTTCAGCTTTCACAGCAATATAATGCCATAAACTTCTGCTTACTGTCACAGAGGGAAGCAGGTCTGATGGGAGTTCAAACATACATGAGGTTATTCTTGTGCCCCTGTGCTCACAGGATCAGACCTTAGAGGGATTTGGAGAATGTGGGTAATACAAGAAAGAATAAAGAGATATTTATTTCCCTTTGGGGTGTTTATGTAAGGCAGGGTTATGTAGCTAGGTTCTGTGTAGAATTTTCTGACTTCACCCTTAACTTTGCTTTTGCATATTTTAGATAAGAAAACCCAATAGAAAATTTTAAAATATGAAGGAGCTTTTCCCACTCATTTTTTGTCTTTGCCTTTTGTTTGAAAACAGCTAAAATACTGTATAATTACAAAACAAAATTCTCCTGCCATAAATGACAGTTAGTATCCTTCAGAGGGTTTGACTGCTTTGTGCTCAGCTCCTCTGGGATATTTCAAGTTCTTTCAACTCAAGCATCTTCAGTGGGAGCTGGGGATGTGCAGTATGTCCTAGAGCTAAAGCCAATGTGACATTAATGAGATGCTGTCATTTAATAATTGTTCTTTGCTGTCGTTGCTTGTTGATTGCTCCCTTTGTAGGAAAATGCAGTATTTTTTTAATTCCCAAGTTTTAGGCTCATTCCTAACTGAATTGTTTCTCCCAGCTAATTTCACCAGGCTTAAACTGTGGCACTTGCAAAAATTCCCTGGCCATGAGCTGTATTTCCCTGGATGTAATAAAGGTCAAGAACCTCCAGTGTAATTAAAACAACAACTCAAAATGGAGAGCAAAGTTCATGTTTCACTCTAAGTGGAAAGTCAAAGTTAAGTATATTAATTTACTCATGATGTCTGGATGGCAGGTATCACCAGACTTTCTAGTTGTTGTTGACCTTACGGTACAAAATTGACTTAGAACTGAAAGCCTTAATTCTTCCTCCCAATTATTGCCTGTCTTCAGAAAACCATGACCAGTGCTAATTTCCAGTTTCATACTACTAAAATCCATTCATGCCTGTGAGCTAAGAGGAACTAACACGTCAGGGGGAAATTTTGCCGTTATCATTGACAACTGCTGTTGTCTAGAAGACAAATCTATGAGCTCTGAGGAACAGCCCACACCTAGAAGTGTCAGAGAACGCCCATCTCAGTTGAACAGTGTGTAAGAAAAGTGACATGAATAACAATTATTCATTTGAATCACTTCCTAAACTATAGAAATGTAAATGCACAATCCTTGAGGTCTCAGGCAAGGTTCATGCTCCAGACCATGACTCTCACTAGGACATTGGGGGAATCAGATGATTCGGAAAGTGACTGAGTTTGCTCTAGTGGCTTAGCACAGCACCAGTTGACAAAGCACCAAGAGAATAAACAGCAAAACTGTGAATCATTCATTCTGGGGGAGGGAGGAAGAACCAATGGCATGGCACAGAGTGGGGAGGTGTGTCACCTGTGCTGCCTGCCCTCTCTGCGTTACTGTCCTGTTTGCAAGAGCCAGAGGACAGGCTGTCCTCTTCAGGTCACCCCAGAGTGGTGGTACATCTCAATAGCTTGTCTGCACCCTTCGTTGTCCATTTCTTGTACCTCTCCAGTTTGCCTTGCCTTTCCTCCTTGTATTTCTTCAGCAGCTATGACCAGCTTGAAGGATATCTGTCGTGGCCTTCCTCTATACCCTTTGCCTGAAAACAGGGGTCGGAGGAAAGGAATACCCCATGCACCTGTGAGAACCCCTAATCTCACTGCTCAGGAGAAAAAGGTAACAGAGGGTTTTGCAGGGCATCACTGCTCTTTCTTTCAGATAAATGCAGCTTGGGGCAGCAGACCTGATTACCTCAAATGCTTTTCTGAGTGTGTGCCTAATCTTGGGGCAACTGTATTTCCTTGGTATTGTAATTTCAGTGGATAATGGCACAAAGTACTGGCAACTCTTCTGCTTGCCTTCTTTTTCCCCAAAGATAAGCAGATTGGTATGAGGGAGATTTGCTGCACAACAGCTTCTGACTTTAACTGGCTAAACAAGAGGCATGAGACTTCAATGCTGTCAATCCTGCATTGTTCCTTGGAGATGAAATTATGAATGCTGTTGCAAAAACACTGCATATGTATGGGAGTGAAAGTTAACCCCTCAAATACAATAAACATCAAGTGTGGTTAATCAACACCATGGTACAAGCTCCACATCTGTATTTTTGCATAAAAGGTCCAAAGATAATTTATTTTAATCAATAGTCTGAGCATCCTGGAATTTAGGCAAGTTTGTGGGGAACTGAGTTAATTATTTGTCTTTAGTTGTGTAATTCTTTTCATGTCTCTTTTTGTTTGAATAGTCTATGCACAGAGTAAAGTAATAATTGCATTATTTCATGTTGGAGATTTTTAAAAGTCATCATCAGAAAACAATGGTCAATGGGTGGAGATTCTGAGGAATTTGTGGGAGAGGTTAAGGTGAGTTCCTTAGTTTGAAAGTCTGTGCTTCATGGCTTAAAACATCACTTACAATGTGGCATTCTGGTCAGAACACAGAAGTCCCTTCCTCACTAACAAGTTGCACGCAACTTGCTTGCCTTTGTGGGAGTTCCCCACTGGCATCAGCAGCCAGATTCTTTTGAAGTCCACTTCCACAAGCAGAGGACAGTCTAGGCAAAGGGTAGAAAGAGAAACAGCTCTGAGATACCCAAATGAGACATACTTTCATGTCAGGAGTATTCATGGCTGAGGCATTCTCTCTGTGCCTGGGACTGCGCAGACACAAGGAAGTGTGACTACTAAGTCTGCTGAAGGGGGCTGTGGTGATGGCTGTGAAGACAGAGGAGCAAGAGAGAGCTTAACTGCTTGGCAGAACTTTGCCAATCATCCCCATTTTATTCCTTGCCTTTGCTAAACCACTTTTCCCCAGGAGACGTCTGTTATAGCATGAATGAGTCCATGTTGCAGGAGAGGAGATGGTGTCTCTCAGAAGGATGCCAAACCTTACTCCCTATCTGGGACAGAACGGTAATAACCAAATCCTCATTCCCTGTGTAGAAACTGGGATAGTTTTCTGTGTCCTTTAAGTGTTGCAGGGAGATGGCAATAGACTGATTTTCTGGTCCCAGTCTACTGTCTTAACATTCTACCCTCATCTCTCCTTCTTATCTATCATCTGATAAGAGGTCATGCTAGTTGGGTTTTTTCTTAGACTGTTAAAATTTTTTAAAGGTTCCTTTCTGATTTATTTTACTCTTAATTCCACCTTAAACTTACACTCAGCTGGTACTTATGTTTTATCTGAAAAGTCAAATATTTTTTTTTAAGAGGTCTTGATACTTAGAAAAGCATGTAGACAGACAACGATATAAAATGTTGTCTGTCTACAAGGTGGTTTTTAAGCCTTGAGACAGGCTTCCAGATTTTGTTGGCCTTGTGTAGTGCTGAGCATATTGTGAAGCTTGTCTTTCTGTGTGACACTTAATTTCTAACTGAAGTAGTCAGGGGAAGCTTTGACAAAAGTGAAGTTTGTAGAATGAATCATAGAATCATAGAATGGTTAATTCTGGAAGGGACTTTAAAGATCATCAGGTTCCAACCCCCCTGCTGTGAGCAGGGACACCTCACACTAGACCAGGCTGCACAAAGCCTCATCCAACCTGGCCTTGGACACCTCCAGGGAGGGGGCTTCCACAACCTCCCTGGGCAACCTATTCCAGCACCTTACTACCCTCATGATGAAGAATTTCTTCCTGATGTCCAACCTAAATCTACCCTCTTTCAGTTTAAAACCATTACCCCTTGTCCTATCACTGTCTTCTCTGGTGAAAAACCCCTCCCCAGCTTTCCTGTAGCCCCTTCAGGTACTGGAAGGCTGCTATAAGGTCTCCCCAGAGCCTTCTCTTCTCCAGGTTGAACAGCCCCAACTCCTTCAGCCTGTCTTCATAGCAGAGGTGCTCCAGTCCTTTGATCATCTTCGTAGCCCTTCTTTGGACCCTCTCCAACAGCTCCATGTCTTTCCTGTGTTGAGTTAATAATGTTTTGCTAATTTCCTCAGGATTTGTCCTTCTCTTTATTTGCCTTCATTCCAGCCTAAACCCTTTCTACAATAATAAACCTTAGAACTGGCAATGTTTTATTTTCTTGGGCCTCTTTTTGTGGTTATAGAAAACCTATAAGTGAGCTTTATAAAGTTCTATGTGTTTTGGGGCTTGCTGACTCATAGAATCATGGAATGGTTTGGGTTGGAAGGGACCTTAAAGATCATCTAATTCCAACCCCTCTGCCATGGGCAGGGACACGAGGTATATAATTCTTCCTCTCATACCAACTTTAATCTTCTTGGATAAATCAAGCCATTTCTCAGAACTGATTCTGTTTATATGTTTCCTGAGCTCTCTTCCTTCAGCATTCTTTGCCTGAGGCCTGAAACAGCCACATCCTCTCTCCCTCTACAGCTCAGGAAACTCTCGCCTTCTGTTTCTCAGCATCTGTATCTTAATGTAAATAGCAACAAAGAAATGATCCCTAAAATATTATGCATGGTGTGTCCTTTGCAGAACAAGGATGTTGTATGCTCACTACTCCTTAACATTCCAGGAGAGCTGGTGCAGCTTGGGGAGAATGTCCACTTTTCAGTGTTGCTCTGAATCAGAAAAAACACGGTATTACTTCAACCATGCAGCAGTTGCCTTACTTATCTTACAGCCAAGTCATGTTACAGTCTTCCTGTTGGCCCAGCATGGTTATCTGTTACCTTATGGCAGTTATCATTTGTGTTTCTGTAATAGGGCCCTTCAGGCATTAATGGGCCTTAATGACCCTGATGAGCCTCACCTGAGATCTCCACCCACACCCTCTGCCCACCGATTTATGGGCTTCATTTAAGCTCAGGGCTGGGAATTTAGTCTTCCTTGTGTTTGGGTTGTGTCTGTCTCTAGTTCTGTTACAGCATGTCTGTGTGCCCAGCCAGGGACCACATTGATCTGGTCTCCAGCCTGAGGGCTAACTTGCCACTATGAACATTCTTGGTGATTTCTGGGCTGTATCTCTCTGTGGCAACCATCAACAAACCTGATCCTGACTTGTGCTCCTGGCTTGACTCAAGACCTGCACTTTGCCATGATCTTGCCTGATGATTTGGACCCCTGCTGGAACCTGGCTGCCATCCCTGGGATGTCCTGCTCACCTCCCTCAGGTACTATGAGGCTGAGCCCTGGCTGCTGAGGTGCCTGTCTTGCTGGCTGTGCCACTCTGACTTCCTATCCTTTAGGGAGCAGCTGAGCCTTGCTGCTTGTGGCATCCTAGTACAAAGAGCTGAAGCTATTGTTGAACTTGCTGGAGTAGAAGCAGGACATTTCATCTTGATGGTTGTTCTGCACATTGGTTTTAGAAGTTCATATATAGATTGGGAAGGCTGACCTGGCTCCTGTTTTGGACCATCTAGATAATAAAGAGCTAGGTTAAACTTCTGCAGCCCATGGGGCATTTATAACGATGGCCAGTCAGAAACTGCAGTGTTTGCTTCCCAGCTGAGCTGATCTAAACTGGGACATATCAGGAAGGGTAAAAGATGGAACAACAATCTTGCTTTTCCAGTTGCTCTTTAGAGAATAGTGTCACTAAAGATTCTGGGCCTGAGTATCATCAGGCAGAAGATAGCAGGTGGGAGGTGAGTCTCCACTGGGAAAAATAGAGCTAAGAATTAAACTGTTGTAGAGTTAAGTTAGTCATTTGCCCAGGGAGACTGCAAATCTTGGTGTGAGCAACTCAAGATCCTTAACCTGGAAGTCCTGATAATCTTGTTAGTAAAGGGAAATAAATGCTATTCCTTCTGAAGAGGCACTGGCTTTTCAAAACACACTAACAAAGAGGCTGGTATACTTGATTTCTTAAGAGAATCCCACAACAAAGGTATTTCCATTGGAGCAGAATTTCATGGGTTCTTTTGACTGTCTTTTGTTGACATTGAGAAATCTGCACCTTGATTAAATAGCAGCAGTGTTATGTTTTGCTGTATAAATGCCAGCAAATACAGAAAGACAACCCTACTAGTGACTAGAGCAAGAAAGGGATGTTAGATCCACCTGGCAGATCTCAGGAAGATTTTGCATCTGATGCTGGCCTTGCACTGAGCTGAACTGAGTCAGTAACTCAGCAAATCCACCATGGGTTTTTCAAAGCAACGTAGCAAGTTCAGGAATGTAAGTGCAATTGATTTTGTTCACATCACATCAGTGAACTATGGACCTGGTTTTTCAGAGGTGCTGAGCATATGCAGCTTAAGCTTTGTCAGTCAAAACTATAAACAGGAAGAACACCTAAATATCAAATGCACTGTGTCTAATATTCAGAATGCAATATGTCAATTATAAGTAAAATCAATCCTACTTAAAGTTCAGAATAATATTTTATGTGGTGCTTTAATGAAATATAAGGACAAATGTATTTGTATTGCCTTTCCACAAAAGCATCGTGATCAGCTTATTTGAATTTGCTCCTTGAGTGCCTGTCTCAGGTTATTCAGTTTATGGCTTACTAATGAATATGCAAAATTCTCCTCCATGCACATGGCAATTGCCATTTCATAAAGCAGTCAGGCTCCATCTGAGCACTTTTAGAGCCCCAGCTCTCCTATTGAGAGACTTACAGAATCTCTTATATTTAAATGATTCTAATTTCAAGACTACTTTTTTTTTAATGGCTAATTCACAGCTATTTACTTCTCTTCCAGCATTTCCCTGGAGCTCCTTCTGTTTTGACACTTATCCTGCAGTGAGACAGCAATCAAATGTCACCTTTGTTCAGTTAAGCTAAATGAGCCACAGTCATAGTCCTCTTTTATAAGATCAGTTGTCTATTGTCTGTGCAACCCAAGGCATCCTTTCCACCCTTCCTGTAACATGGATGTTCATGTTTCATTAATGTTTGCATCATAAAAATTCAGGCTTCTGCTAACGTGTAACATTACTAGGATAGAGGCTTAGTTTAAGTGAATTTATTTCAAAAACCAAACGGATTTTTCTTGCTTGTATTTTTAGGATGAAGAAAAATATTTGCCCAGCAGTTTAATTATAATGCAAATAATAGATGGGTCAAAGACTGAGTGATCCTTGCCAGACTGGAAGAAAATGGTCATCTTGATAGTTCTTTGTAGTTCTCATAGGCAGCAAAAATACCAAATGTAGGAATATTTTCCTCTTGTTTTTTGTTGTTGCAAGGGGTGGGGGTGCTTTTATTCTTTCTTTAGAATTTTCTTAGAGGAAGAACACAGTGTGATGGCTGTTTGCCTCAGAGATTGACTTTGAAAATCCCTACATATTTTGTCTTGGTGTGGAAGTAGCTGGGATTTTTGTGTTTATTAATAACATGCCCTTGAAAAATGACTGCTTACCTAACTGGAGAAGAATAAGGTGGTATTGGAACATGAATTTGCATTTGCTCATCTGGTAAATAGGTTTCTCCCCCCTGTTATTCTCTGTGTGGAATGGCAAATCCAATTTGTGGAGTTTTACTGGTCTGATCCTCAGCAGGTGTAAATCAGTACAGCTTCACTGATCTGAAAGGGTCTGGCTGTCTGCCCCTTCAGCAGCAAGTGTGGCAACAAAAATCTCTCTTACTATGTGGCATTTCTAGATTTGGAGATGTTCTTTCAGTCTGCTCTAAGGTATGTGAGACCCACATGCTCAGATGAAAGGGCTGGAGAGGCTCTAGCCATAAGAGACAGACCACAGTCCCACTGGTTGAGAAGGTTTATTACTGAGCTGAGGGCTTCACAGAGCTTGTCAGGACTTCTTACCAGGTTGGAGGGTGATGATACCTAGACTGGATGGTTCCAGATGCTTTTGTTCTTGATAACTATTTCCTGTATTACTCTTTCACTTCCTCTAGAAAATACTTCCATAACTGTTTGAGGTGCCAATGGCAGGTGTCACAGACATGGAGTATTGTTGCTATACTCAGCCCTCTCCAAAACTGGGCTTCCCTGGTTGTTTTGTAGACTGTTACCAGATTCGGATGCAAATTTGATCCCTTTCTATCCTTTCCACAGTCACTAAAAATCAGCCTAAAGATGTGAAATTCCATATGATTTGTGAATCTCCAACTAAAAGTAATTTGCATAGTGTCACCATTTGTCAGGGAACTGACAAGATCTTTTAGCACATTCGCATGAAATTGGCTTTTTAAAGATCACAAAACCTTTATTCTCATTATGGTTTTAATCAAATGGAACATGGAATACAGAGACATGACTTAACAGACTGTTACTAAAGATAGTGATTTATTTATGACTTCTTTCATCCAAAAGGACATACTGTACTTTGCAAACCCTGGGTAATGTCTTTGAAAGCAACAGGGAGTATGAGCCACGTAGTATCATCTGCAGGATTTAATTCAGTGCCTAGTAATCACTTTAGCTAATTTGGAAGTGATACATGTAGCATCAATAAAATAATGTAAACCACCACCCTCTGCAATACATTATGATGCTAAATGAAACGAATCTTTAATAAAACTTAGCTCAAGAACATCTTCATCTGGAAATATGTCACGAAACTCAGGGCTAAGGTTCCTGTTTTGAACGGAAAGTACAGTAGAGTCTTCAATATCTTTAGGAGTTCAGGGTCTCAACCTAAGGATTTCTGAACAATATTTTCCTTGGTAGTTCAGTGCCCCCTAGCACTGTGAAAGGGAATGAATCCGTGTCTGATATTGATAGGATTTAACAAATCTCCAATGTATCTCTGTGTAGATTTGGAGGTTGGGGCAGAAAGGGGAGGGTTACCTGTGTACAGCCATTGAATCTACAAGACAAGATGCAGGTGGAAACACTTCAATAGGAAAGCAGGAGCTCACCTGGTGTGAGCTTGGCCTTTTAAATTATATCATCTTTATGATAGCTTAGGCAGGCTTCCAGCTGAGCCTGATTGTTCAGGGTCACGCCTCCATTCCTCCTTTACCTCAATATTTGTCTCTTTTGGGTTTTTTGGCAGCTGGCTTTGCGCAATGCCTTGAGATATTTCCCACCTGACACACAAAAGAAGCTGGCACTGGAATTTGCTGAAGAGCTCAGGCTGTATGGCCATATCTATATGTACAGGTTCTTTCCTGATATTGAGATGAGGTAAGGACTGGATGGTTTACATTGTATTTGGCTGCCATTTGCTCACCAGCTTTCACCCGTGAAACTGGCCTTTAAATAGTGGCATTACTGGGTCCTAATTTACCTCTTGTAGGTCATGTCATAACATAGTAATGAAGTACATCATCTAAATAAATTGGATGCTCTGTGTGTCATTAGCAATGGTTACATTTCCAGCGAGGGATACTGCACATTTTGGGATGCTCTTCTGTAAAGATGCATAACCATGATTGTTCATCCTCCAGCTTTCATCCTGTTCTCTGTCCTCATGAGAGTGCTGTGGAACTAGTAGGGAGACTGTGCACCCTTCTGGACAGGCCGTGGCAGGGCCAGGACAGCCTTGCTGCTGGAAAGCTCACCACCACTCAACACAAGGAAAGGGCTGTGCAAGGCTGTGTGCTTGGTAATGCCAGCTTTACCACACAGAGTTCCCAAATGCTCTGCCCCGTGGCCAGTCTTAGTTTCTAGGGGTTAATCATCACTCAGACAAATGTCATTGAAACCTGGACAGAAAACTTGCAATAGTCCTGAGGTGCTGCAAGTCAAGTCTCAACTGAACCAAGAGGTAAGATCAGATAAGTGGATGGTTTGAGAACCTGCTGTGAGTGGCTGGCTGTTTCCCAGTCTCACAGAGGCTTTCCATGCTTAAAAGAAATACTTTACATTTTTCCATCACTGGAACTTGTATCTGACCCTGGTTTGTAATATGCTGTGACTGTTGATTTTGGAGCATCATTTCATTCTAGGGCTGTGTATGAAGCAGAACAGTTTTGGAGAGGGCTGCCAGGGGCTAGCTGCTTTTTTTTTTTCAAGACTGATTGATTCATTTTTTAATCCAGAAGGGGCCTGGGTAGTGTCTATACAGACATCTGAATAAAGCAAATGACATGAAAGCACTTTGATTTCCACAGACACCTAAATTTCCGTGCTGTCCACAGTAGTCTGGGGTCAGCCCTTGCAGAATTCAGCTAAGGGGAGGATAACTGGAAGAGTGTCTGAAAGCTATTGCAGAGCTGGACTTCAGAGGACCCTGGTCCTGATCTACAGATGTGTGCACCTTCCAAGTAGGCTTGGATGAGACAGTCCACCAGCTTGTTTCCATCACTAACATCAGTGACTTTTATCACTTCAAATATATTTTTTTTTACCATTTCACTGACCACTCTCTCTAATAGACTCTTATAGTCACAGATTAAGAAAATGCCTTTTGTTCTCTGTAGTCTGGTAATATTTGATTTTGGTTCTGTATGTCCCAGGCAGCACAGTCCAACTTGGTTCTGTTCCTTTTAACAACCATGTTCCCATACCAGCACACTCAGCTGATATCTGAACTTGGGATTTCTTGTGTTCTGAGCAATATTATGTGGAAATATATTCTCTTGATGAATTGTTACCATTCCACAGAAATCCTGTTATTTTATTGCATCAAGCTTAGAAAAGAACAGACTAATTTGAAAAGTATTGTGGAAAAATTCAAATACTTTCCCTCCTGATTTGGCAATGACTACAAGGCATTTGTTTTAGTATCCTGATGTAAAAAGCTAGGATAAAGTGCATATGATCATGGGAGGAGTCCATTTTCTAAATCTGTAGAATATACATTCCAGATCTTGGCTCATGAGCTGGTCAGTGGATGACCAGTTTTTTTTTGTAGTTGATGTCTTTTGCCTGACCTTTTAAGTGTAACTGTCTTCCCTGTACAAAGCAAGTCTCCAGCCACTGAAAATCTACAGACCAATAAAAAGATAATTTAGAAACTATGTCAAATGATCCTATCTACCTTCAGGAATTTCCAGCATCTGGAATGGTTTTCTTGCTTACAGAAAGGGAAAGAGCAAAACTCTTGATCTTCTCTTTGGTATCATACATTAGAGGCCTCAGCACAATTCTACTAAGACCTGTGCAAACACAGCAAAAGATCTGTCCCTGCCCTGAAGAGGTACAGTATAAATCTAGCACTAGAACTTTTAGAGCAGTTTAATATAGCAAACAAGTGGTGGAGAAGATAACAGTGAGATGATTGCAGAAGTTGGCACTGAAGCATGTTAGTGCTAGGAAACCTGACTCAGAATACCTTTCTGAGGGTTTCCCACGCTTCACCTTTCAACTTTCTGGATGAAATGCATCCTAATCAATAAAAAAGGCCCATATTTCTCTTAACTAGCTCATTATTTGAGAGTTTCTTTGGGACTGAAATTCAAACTGGGTGTTTTTTTCTTAGAATCTTAAACAACAAAAACTGATGAGCCTGAAGGCAACTTCCACTGCTGTTTCCCTTGGCATTGCAGGACTTAGTTGCTTGGCCTGGCAACTGTGCTACAGAGGCCAGTTCCAACATCCTTAAAATCCAGTTAAAAAGCAGTAAGAGCTCTTGGCCACCATATTTATAACCAATTGTGATTAACTGATTCAGCAAATGATAAGCTGGATACAGTCTGTTCCTTTGCTTAGTTCTGGTAAGTTAAAACCTGATTTGCCCATTAAGGTACATATGTAATTTCAGATCTTCAGTTCTTCCTTATTTTTCCCTCCTGAATAAAAGCCTGCAACTCAAATGAATGTGTTGGCATGCAGGGGTATTTCTGTGGGATATGTTGTTGTGGCTGGTCTAGGGAATTGGAGTGTCTCTCCTAAATCTCTTTGAAAACCATTTCAGAGCATACCCCATAGGAGACTACCCTTGCAAGACCAAATCAGCAGCTGCCATTATGTTGATGATCATGAATAATCTGGATCCCTCAGTGGCTCAGGTAAGGTACACAGAAAATAAGGAAGCTGGATTCATGGGGCAGCAGCAAATCTACAAGTTACTTCCTATTTATGCTCTCACAGAAAAAATGAAGAATTCAGTCATGTAGGTGAAATTAGTTCTTGTGCAGATGATCATCCTTCCATGGAATAAGATGTTAGTTGTTTATTAGCCTTGTGCTAGTTTTTTGCTCCAAGGTACATGCCAGCCCCTGTACATGTAGAGCTGGCTGCTGTGTGTTAGCTAAGCAGGCCAACCTCTGTAGTGCCAAGGCAGGCTCCTGATGGAGTGCTGTGCTAGAATGCCCATTTCTGGGAGGCTGAGCCTGCAAGGGACTAAAGATGATGCTTTACTTTTCTTGATTCCTCGGCTTCGGGGTCTTTTGTATCAAGTTCTTTAGTTTCCTGCTGTGTGCAGTTGTTAATCCAGCACTGGCCTAACAGATCCCTACAACACCAAGGCTCACTCCAGCTCCCACTATACCCAGGAGCTTGGCTGCTGCCTGTGAGATAACTAGAGCTCAGCTCCTAGTACTTTGCTTCTACAGCATATGTTGAAAAATTAAGCACTGATGCTTCTTGTGTCTTGTAAAGCTCACCCCTCAAGGACACAGTTACTTGATGGTTACAGAACCAAAGTCCATTCTTACAAACCCCACACAGTGTAATGCATCATTTTTGGAAATGGGGGACAGGCCATGCAACTATGCCCTTCTGGTCATAGAAACTTCCAGCTTTAAGTGCCAGTAGCAACCAGGCTATAAACTCAGTAAATCCTGGTCTAAGGGAGTGTCCGGGGATGTCTGTTACAGAAACTGCAATCCAGGAGTCACTTTGTAGCATTCTGCATCCAAAACACCATTGTAGCAATAACAAACTCCTCATTTTGAAAGGTGTTTGTCTTAAATTATCACTTATGATTATATTCTCTGATTTCAAGAAATTAAAGGGAGTGTTAATGCAGTAAGCTATAGAAAATGTTATTACTGAGATAAAAAAAAAATAGCTTGGAGATACAGTGAGATGTTTCAAAAAAGTGCTTGCCTTGCTATTGTTAAATTGTCTTTCAGTTTCCTCAGGAGCTTGTCACTTATGGAGGGAACGGGCAGGTCTTCAGCAACTGGGCACAGGTAGGAAGGACACTGCTGCTTTTGCAACTTGTTTCACCAAATCAGTTTCACTCTCACCCACGCACATTCTGCTTAGGCCGTTTGTGATAATTCTTGGCAGTCTCAAAATACTCCAAAACATCCTGTCTGGCTGAAGGAATGCTCAGTTATGAGCTGCGTAGATGGGGAGAGCTTTATTTAGTAAGGAAAACACAGTCAGGCCAACAGAAATTCTAAATATAATACCATAAACACACCAAGCTGTGTATGATGATGTAAAGACCAGTTATTTTTCTTATGCATTTGTATGTGCTTGTGTATTTTGCCTACATAATTTTAGATTCAAAAGGAATTCCAGAAAATAAAAAGTATATCTTTTCCTTGTTTGTTTTTGGTACTTCTGTAGCATTTTTCACAAGTAGTGGAATTTAAAAAAAAAAAAAGGGGGTTGATTAGAGAAAAGTCTAATCCTGAGTCTTTTTTCAAGAAAATCAGATTAGCTGTAAATATTTACATGACCAGACCATAGTGCACTTTACAGTCAGGTCTAGCAACATTATCCCTGATCTTCTGAGAATAATGGCAGGTGGGTAAAAAAGCCCATCTAAAATCAGAGTTGGGATGTTTAATGTGTGGTTGTATAATCTCTGCTCTTCTCTATCAAAACATGGTAATAAATACACTTGCTTTAATCCAAGTACTGCAAAATGCATGTGGGAAACATTTTCAGTAGATCTTTGGCATCAGCAGCGTATTTAGACTTAGGTTTGGTATGAGCTCAGTTTATTACCTCAAGAAAAAAAATGCTCTGGGTCTGAATGTTCTACAGGTGTGTGGGGGCAAGAAGGACATCCAATGAATCACCATGCTGAGTGTCTGTGGATAGGCACAGGTATGGTTATTGTGAATGCCAAATCCACATCATCCCTGCAGCCTTTGGTATGCCCCGGGGCCACTGAATGGGAACGGGTGGAGATGTGGCATTGAGTTTTGCAGTGCAGAACAGAAACAGCACAGCTACAAAGCTACATCACTCTGAAGGGAAGCACCACCCCCCAACGTGAAGAAGGTCTTGATTTCTGATTCTGTAGCTTTCATAAGCAAAAGCTGACTTAAGGAGCCAACTTCTGTCATAAAGGATCATGTATGCACCTTGTTGTGGCTTTATCTGAATCTGGCCTCTTGCTTATTAAAACACCCAAGCAAAACTAACTGGTAAATAAAGTTCTTACTTGGGGGACAGGAACAGATTCCTCACTGTAGCATGAGACTGAGTGACCTGGGTTTGCTTCCCGGTTTGGCTGTGATTTTTCATTTGTGGCTAAAGGAAAGCTCATGCTTCAGTTTCTGAATCTGATAAATGGGAGTTAAATGCAAGTCTTAGGCAGCTTTTGAGGCAAGAACTGTTCTGACCTTTTAAAATAAAGGTACTGTGGCAATGCATGCTGTTTCTTTATTCTGTGTATTAATTAGTAAATGCCAGTTAACTAATGCCTGTTAACTACGTAAGTTTTACAGCATTTCTGATGTGGGCAGTGCCAGCAGTTGATCTAGCAGGCTTCACTGGGCTGACATTCCTCAGGCAGATGCTGGGCTGCAAGGTGCAGTAGAAGAGCTGCCAAAGTCAGAACTATTGTCTTTTCTCTTGTTCTCATCCAAGCCAGAGCTATGACCTGTAGTTGTTTCACAGCAGAACAAACAAAACCTCCTTGGTTTTGCTTACTTAGAGTAGCAACCACATGAATGATTAAGTTATGACAGAACATTTTGTTCTGTTTGTGGCTTGAAAACAACAGGGTTTTTTTGGAAATCAATCACTGCAAAATTTCTAGTGAAAAGGTGTGGTTTGTTTTATATCATCCATGCTGACCTGTGCTTTCTTCTCAATAATTTTAAAAGAAAGAATTCCAGAGCAAACTTTACAAGCCTGCAGACAACAGAATTGTTATTAAAGCTAGGAAAGGGTTCTGCTTCTTTCTTACTAGTTGTGCCTTTCAATGCAAAAAGATCAAATGATGTTTTTCTCAGCCTGCTAGAGTTGAGAGTTCAGCTAGTTACCTGTTCTGTCCTGGGACCAGAATTTGATTAGTCAACATTTTTCATGACACAAAACCAAAATGTAAGAAACAATATATTAACTCGAGTAACTCTTTCCTATTCAACCTACAGTTTAAGAATTAACAGGGTTAAAAGGGACTGGCTCCAAATCTGTATCATTTTTTTTTCAGATCAAAGACACCACCACAGAGGTTAAGTACCCATCACAACTGGTTTTGTTTATTTCTCACTGATACTGCAGTTCCATTTTTTTCTCAAAACTTTCTCTGTGTCCCTACGGAAACCCTAGTTTCAAGTTATTGTTGAATTCCAATGTTACTTGGGAAAGCTCCTCTCAGGCTTAGTTGTCACACACTGTAAGTCCAGTGGAATGTAATGGCAGGCAGTGAGGGGTGTGAGTCAAATCTATAGATAGCTTAGATGGTCAAAGTCTGCTTTTTGGCATAACTCAAGAGTAACTATTGAATTATGCAGATAAAGATGAGATTAATTTATTTGTATTCTCCTGGGTGTCTCATTACTTCCTTCAGTGCATAATGGAAGCTAATTTTTTTCTTTGAGAAACAAAATTATTTAATTTTTAAAGTGCACATTTTACTATCCATTTTTTGAAAGGATGACAAGCACTAGAAGATGCTGAATTATCCATTTCAGGTTAGGATCAACAATATATGTGGGTATTTTCAAGACTTTCATAGGGAAAATTTTGCAGTTTGGCTTTGGAAAGATCGCCAGAAAAGTTCCAGATCCGAATGGTTAACCTCAAGATAAAATTAGAACAGCTTTAAAAATGAAGTGTTTCTGGAGTTTGTAATGGAGAAATTATTCTGGAACTTATTCAGACTTTTGCAAGTTGGTGATTTATATTTCCTGCTGAGTGATACCTCTTAATGGCCTTTATTTAAAGCAAGAATGTGTTGAGAGCTCTGGCTGTTATTCCATATGTGAATATACCTCATTATCTCTATAGCTGCCCTCATACTCAAAAGTTTAGCAGCTTCACAAAGAAACATGCATTTAAGATGCAAATAGATTTCATCACTCTTTTTGCTTTTCCTTTCAGTTCTGGTTAGTAATGCATTATTTGTCAGAGATGACTGAGGAACAAACACTAGTTATGTACAGTGGACACCCTCTGGGACTCTTTCCCAGCCATCCCTATGCTCCTCGATTAATCATTACTAATGGCATGGTAGGTATTATCGTCTTGTTTTCCCTTATTCCTTCTCTTCTGTTTAGTTTTCAAGTGTTTGCTGTATTAAAATATAATTTATGCTACCTGAGCTTACAACAACACACAGGAGAATCCAGGGTCCAAATTCTGCAGCATTTATTCCAATACAGTCAGTCTCACCTCAGGTGTGCTGATCTGCAGTGATGGAGGGAGCCTGAGCTGTACATCTTGATGAAAACACCCAGGCTCAGTTTAGAAGACTTAGAAGCCCTCAATAGGCAAACAGATGGTTATTAATCAGATGCTCAGGTATCTAGACTGCTTTTCTTGGAAAGAAAGCTGGACAAGGGAACACAGTGGTTCATTGCCAGTCTTTTGAGGCATTCAGTATCTGTCTCCCTGCAGGCTAGTTTTGTGGCTAGAGAACTGCTTTCCTTAGAATTTGCATGATAATTACACTGCCAGAAAGATCAGACATATTTTTTCTTAATACTAGAATGCATGGAATAAACCACCTGAATTACTCCTCCTGTTTTTCATTGTTTTTCTATATTTTCTATATGTAGGCTGTTAAAAAGATCTTCTTAATATCTAACTTGCTTATGTGGTTTTTTTAAATTGTTTTCTTAGGTTATTCCCAACTATTCCACCAGAGATGAATATGAGAAGATGTTTGCTTTAGGAGTAACAATGTAAGAAGACACCTCACTGTTCAAATATATCAAATACTTAACTAAAATGCAATTCAGACATCAAGCAGTGGCTAGTTAAAATCTCTAATGCAGATGGATTTCAACTGTGCTGCATTAAGTCCTGCTGCTGCAAAGCATTAATGCACACCAAAGTGGAGTTACTTAGGAGTTTATGTTCAGCCACGTATATAAGGATGCAGTTGAGGTCCACTAGGAATTAGTATTAGGTTTGTGTGGGACTTGGCTGAATTACAGCCTGAAGCCTTAATCATAACTTACTTATAGCACTTGCTAGTTCAACTTCCCAGTTTTGCAATCTGCAGAAAACACAAATTATGAAACATTCCTTCACACTAAGTGAAAACTTTGAAGCAGCAAGTTATTTTTTTCTATTGTAATTAACCTACTTTTTTTACTGCTGAACTAGCTGATGAGCACATAATTATTCTGTTGTGTACCATGGAGAGACTAAACTAAAACCACTGAAGAGCTGGGTGTGTAAAGATAAGGAAGCTGAAAGAAATGAAAGGGCATGAATAGAGAATATCCATTGCTACTTTCCTGGGAATTTCCTAGGAATGTGGACAACCGTTTTGGGCTAACAACTTCAAAAGTAACTAGGTGACTTAGAAGTGTGAGAGCCACTGAAAACCACTGGCATAAAGATGCCAACAAGGTGAAAATGAGTGTCTGTGTGTTCTAATCACTAAGAGAAGTTTACACTCAGTTTTTTGATCCATGCATTTTTAAACTCAATTCAACAAGATAAATGCTCCTTCAAAAATATTGCTAATGAAGATACTTAACTAAGCTGTGAATTTGATAATAGCAGATCTTTAGTAACAGATTGAAGTACATAGGGGTTTTTTGTTATATTGGAAACATATGTGGACATGTACAGAATTAATTCCAGGCTGAGTAATGTGGTATCACTGTGTTGCTATTGCTAGGTATGGTCAGATGACTGCAGGGAGCTACTGCTACATTGGGCCTCAGGGAATAGTCCATGGGACTGTGGTAAGAAACTGTCTCTTTGTTGATACCTTTTGGGGAAAGGTCTGTTTGTCAGTAGTGTTTGGAGTGGAGGGTATTTCCTGCAGGGGCTGGTAACCAGAGTGGATTGGATTGCTGTGAGAGGATGTTAATGGCTGCCAAAGAAATTCTTATTGCTCACTTCTTAAAAAAATGTGTCTCCTTCCACTCAGATAGTTTATGCACCTTAACCAGAACACAGATCTGAAAGATCTGCAATCAAAGTCTCAATCTCAGCTCATATCTAGCTACAATAATTGAAGTATGAATTGACAAAATGTCTTAGGAAAAAAATTAATTCTTTTGCAGCTATTCTGAAAAAGTCTCTATACCCCAACGCAGCAAGTTGGGGAACCAGTGAATGTTCTATTTCATGGTGAGAGAATGAAATACAACTGATAGTTTTATAATGTCTCTTTGTAATATGCTTCCTTCTTAAAAGATGAAAACAGTTTTATAGTCCCAATGACCCTTGAGTTTCAAAATCTGTTTGCAAAAGGAGCAGAGATCTTTACCTTTCAGGGACTGTAGGAAAAATAGCTCCTGCTAACTGCTATATTGTGTTGTGTGCAGCTCACAGTGCTCAATGCAGGCCGTCGCTACCTGAAGGCAGAAGACCTGTCTGGAAAGGTGTTTGTTACTTCTGGTCTTGGAGGGATGAGTGGGGCTCAAGCAAAGGCTGCAGTCATTGCTGGGTGTGTGGGGATCATTGCAGAGGTGAGAGCAATGCTGCTTTCATTCTGTCTGCTTCATAAGCTGAATCAGAACCCTTGTTCTCCTGATCTGACATGTTCCTCAAATACCTCTGATAAGCCCAACTCAAAAAAAGGACATGCTTTAAGATCTGTCTGTCCTTTTCATTGCTTAACATTTTTCACTGCTATTCCACTCTGCTCACTTGCTGGTTCAGACTGTAGCACAAATGATGCAGAATAGTGCTGTCAGATGAGCCATTCTCAGTGCTTGAGCTACCCTCACTTCATGTATGAAGGGTGTAACTCCCACAGGCAATTCCACAGGCACTCTCTTATGCCAAAAATGTCTGCGTTAAAAAGGTGTTAGTCACATTACATTTAATCTTGAATACCTCTGGCACCCTTATCAGATGCAATGGAAAGTACCCAACCATTAAAAGTGTTAGTATGATTCACTCATCAAGGTTGTGACTGAAGTTTCTTGATGCTGTGATTCTTGGAAGTCAATGGGATTTTGTAAAACTGAGAATTTTAAAGTTGGCTTCAGTATGAAGATGGCCTGGCTCATTACAAGCACTGATGAGACTCCCTTGTTTGTAGGCAATGAAGGTTAGCTCTGCTGAGGGAAAATACTCATGGGGGAGAGTTCTGTAGTACCATTTTCCCTGTTCCCTGAAGCTCACTCACAGCAGATATCCTTTGTAGTGTGTCTTTCATCCTGATGTAGTGTTTCTCTGTTCTAAATGTGTTAAAATAGCCCATCTATTTCCTGCCATAACCAAAGATAATCTAATAATGAGCTGTGATTCCAAGACTGCTCATGTCCAAGCAATCGGAATAGTATATGATAGGATCCACTGGATCTGTAGATATCCTTCAGTATAATATATAATGCAGAATACCAATATAATAATTTTTTATAATTATATATGCCTATAAGTTTTGAGTGAGTGAAAGATATTTTAATATAAAAAAGTAACACTAAGTTCTACTAATACCTGCTTTTTTCAGCTATTACACTTATTGTAGGGTTCTGTTCTAACAAATCAGATGGAAGGATGGACTATAGAAACACTGCAACAGCTTTCAACAGAAAATGTTGCACTGCAGTTCTGTGAAAATGATAGTGAATATCTTTAATGGTGTTGACTGTTGAGAAACAATAATCATTTTCATCCATTTCTTTCCTCATGACTACCCTTTGAATTCAATACATTGGGGAAACATTCTTGGTGGAACAGATGTGGGACTGACCAAAATGCAATGAGCTCTTTTGACTATCTGCCTGTGAGGAGCTCTTGTTGCTGCTCCAGAAGAAGACAGATTTTTGAGAGCTAAACCCCAGCCAGAGCTCACTGGAGCTGGAGTTTAGCCTTCTTAGCCAAAGAAATTTATAGACAGAATTAGCTGGCAGACCTCTGCTGTGGGCATGTCACTTGCCACAATGAAACGGGTGAGAATATTGCAATCTGACTGATGGGGATTGTAATTAAACTTCAAAACATAATGGGTCAGACTGCCCACGTGGCTAGCTCTGGCTAGCTCAGGTCTCATTCTTGGCAGGTTAGGGTTGCATCTGTTTTACAATGACAGTGCAAAAGTGGTTTTGGTAGCACGAGTTCTGCATGTATTTGACATCTCAACAAGTTCCCCCTGCAGATGAAATAATTGTATTCAATTTATTATTCAATAAATTATTATTGAATGAATTATCTTTATTCAGATTTCTACTCTGTCACCGTGGTCTTTCAAATGGTAGAATAGAAAGGAAAGATTCCAGTGAATGCTATTCACAGCAGAGCTTTGTCCTTTTCATCTCTATGGCTGCAGATTATTTTGTTCAGGAGACTGAATGTTGCCTGATTTGTACCTCCTGTGAGATGAGCTTTGTCTGAAATGAGCCTCAGGAGCACATGTGGATATCTATGTATATGTACATACTAATTATTGAAAGGAACTATTTATGCAAATGACATGGATGAATTGTGCAAGAGATGCCATTTTGTCAGCCAGGGCTTCTGAAGCTCAGACAGAAGGGATTAATGTGCAAGTCTTTTACCTCTTCCATTTGACACGAAGCAGATTGTAATTTTATCAAATAATTGTCTGGAGAGACAGACTATCTCCTCTGAGCTGCACTAGGCTCTTCAGGGTTACAGTGGAGGTGACATTAGCTCATCATGTTTGTGCAATTTTTTTAAACTACTGAGATGCTGATTAAGAAATTAGCATTTTTTTGAAAGTGTGCTTCAAAGGAAGGTAGAATTCCTGAAAATGTTGGCATGTCAGTGAAAGACTAAGACTTTCAGAGAGGGCTGAAGTAAAATATATAGGATGTAATAACAGATTTAAATAGATCTGATCTCTGTTATGCTGAGCTTTAAATTAACCTAATTCCTGTAATTCATACAGATCATTTAATATCTTTCCTCCTGTGCTGATTTAAGCTACCAAAGAATCTGTCCCCCATGGCACCTGACTTTATTGAATACTTTTATTGGCAGTGACACTGATATTGTCATAATCTGGGGTTTTAGAAGGATAGTCTATATTACTGATGTGCAAAATGATGGAAGGTTTCTCATGCTAAGAATAATAAGGAAAGAAAAGGTTTCCTGGTGTTCAGGCGACTCCAGAATACAGAATTTATGTAATTTACATATAAATACTTTGTTAATGAGAAATAATAGAATGGAAATTATGGGGGTGGATTATAGAGAAGTAAAAAAGCTTTAATGAAATACTAGAAGATACTCAGGTTGTGTTCTTGTGCACACACACCACTGTGGGTGTTTAAATCCATTGCTAAGACAGAAAATTGTCTTGAATTAATTTCCCTACTTGCTTTATGCCACTGATAGCTCATTATCAAAGTATCAATGATGTGCAAGTTTGTACCCTGAACCATTAATATGGGATCTGTGCCAAAGTCTCCACAGTTTGTCTATCCATTTGTATTTTTATCCAGCTGTTTCTTATGCATATACACACTGTCACACACACACAAGCTGAGCACAGAAGAGAGTACAGTTTTGGGATTGAACTTGTTTAGAGCTTCAAAGTTCAAACAAAAGGGAATTAAAGACATAGTTTTGTTTTGTTCCATTCCACTTTTCAGAGGCATTAGCCAGCTGGGACAAGAAAATGCTTTCCTCTTTTCTTTTCCATATTTGGTTGAGATTTGCAACCAGTAGTCAAAGAACAAAAGTGAGGGTCAATTTTATTCAGCAAACCATTGCTTTGTCCTGGATAGCCTGGCACAAATGTCTGTCTCTGAGCTGATGAGAGAAAATATTTTTTTAACTAAATAGTAATTTTATTTTCACAGAAAATAGCCAGAATCAAAAAATAAATTGGAAACATTTGGGGTTTTATTTTTTCAATATAATAATGAAAAGAAACAATGAGAATTAAAATTATTGGTAAATACTACCTCTTGTACAGTTTTAATGATAATTTGTGGTTTGTAAAATATTTTGGGAAGTGATGTATGAAAAAGTCTGGTTTTCTTGCTTTGATCCTGGAGTAAAAGAGAACAGAAGGTGTAAAAAAAAATCAGAGGTGAAAAGTATTTGAGCAATCTCTCTATATTCTTAAGGCCAAGGTAGGGCTATTTCCTTTACTTCTTTACTACTCTTTCTTGCAGGCTAATTAAAAAACTAAAGCTAAAAGTGACTGGACAGGGGAAGCAGGAGATTTATGATCCTTTGTGTTTCTTTTAGGTTGATGAAGCAGCACTTTTGAAACGTCACAAGCAGGGATGGCTGATGGAAATCTCCAACAACCTGGACCATTGCATCTCTCGCCTTAGGTATGACTTGCAGCATAACTCGGGGAGTTTACCTCTGCTCCCTAATGCTCACTTCACATCTTTCTGCATTGTGCTACTTTAGTGTGCATCTAAAAGGGGTTGAGGGACACCTCTTCTTTTTCCAGGTCTGCTTTTTGAATGTGAATCCACTCTTCCAAACAGCAGCAGTCATTATTAGTGACTACCACTGCTTACTGCAAGCCACTTCATATCATTTATGTATGTTAGATGTGTCTTCATTCAGTTTCATGAATATGCATAGAGCAATTACAAACAATGTTACACTTGAAGCATCACTCAAGCTTTATGGAATCAGTGGCTAATAATTACAAAAAAGGTTGACAGATCTGTTGCCTAGTCGGGTGTTAGAAACCACATGTAGACTTTTTTGCTGCATTTGACTCTGTGTGAGTTGTACACTGCAAGATGGAATTTGATGAGGTACATTTTCTTCAATCTTTTTATTCTATTCTAGAGACGCAAGAAAGAATAAAATTGCCCTTAGTTTGGGTTACCATGGGAATGTGGTAGATCTGTGGTAAGTAGCATATATGGATAATGGATATATTAATGCTCTTGCTTGTTAGTCAACCTGAAACTAGTTCCCAGACTTGGAAGAGACAAGAGGAATTAAACCTAGTGTTCAGTTTATTACTCTAGATGTTCATGAAAAACTGTCTTGGCAAGAGGCATATTTATCTTTGTGTTCCTGTTCCCATTGCTTCACATGCACCTTCTCCTTTCCTTACAGAAAATTGAATTTTTAGGGAAAGAAATCCCTGAGATTCTTCCTTGGATGAAGAGCAATTATCCTTATCCTTTTAAACTTTCACTAATTGGATAGCAAGAAAATGTCTTTGACTTGAGTGAAGAATAGAAGTATTGAGGTATTGATTGAATAAAAAGAATTAGATGATGGATAGAAATCCTGGCACTCTTGAGGCTTTATCCAATGGTAAATCTTACTGTCATACCATATACCAAGGGTGGAGACTGACCAATAAGACCAGTATGTCATATTGGGATCTGAATCATCTCTCAGCATTCATGCACAGGTAAATGTGAAGTATTACAGTTGCACCTAAATCATTGTTACCATCGTTTTCCACCTCCTGGCTGCTCAAAGACTTAGCCTGCCAAGGACATACCTTTATAAACAACTTTTTGAGATGGAAGAAGCTCACCTGTAAGAGGGATTAGAATGCAAAATTATAGCTTCTCTTGGAACACTCAACTCATTGTCTTCTCCAGGGAGAGGCTAGTACATGAGCTGGACACAACAGGAGAGCTGCTGGTTGATCTGGGGTCTGACCAAACTTCATGTCATAACCCATTCAGTGGGGGATACTACCCAGTACAACTTGGCTTTGAGGAAGCAAAGCAGCTCCTTTCCACCAATCCAGGGAAGTTCCGGACCCTGGTACAAGAGAGGTAAATGTTTTGGTCTACATGTTTTTAACCTTTAAGTTTAGTTACTCTGCAAGCAATCAGATCTTTGTCTTTCTCACAAGAAGTTTCTGTTTGTTGATATTTCAGTGGAAATCTGGAGTAGAGCTACAGTACTAATAATTCCCAACTTTGCACTTATACAGCTATCTCTCAGAATCTGGGAGACATCACTTACCCAACAGTTTTTGGAGTAGTTTCTACTGCATAAGATCAGATATCTGAACACTAATTGTGTTCTATAAATTCCTAAATTGCATTAGGTTTTTAAAATATGGGACAAAAAGTACAATTCCACGTGGTCTACCCGTTGGTTTAGGATCAGTGAATATAACAGAAAAAAACCAACGGGTAAGCTAGAAGAGTCCACCTATCCTACTGTGCTTCCAGCTGTGGCCAGTAATGGCTTTTTGGAAGGATGTAAGGAGGGGACAATCTCACCTGATCACTTCTCCCAGCTTGCTGCAGCTGTAACTAAGTTCTCTTTAGCATCCTGATCTTGGGGAGCTACTCCTGATTTACAGGTTTGCAAGTAAAATTGAAATTTTACGTTCTAAAGGGAGCAATTTGACATTATTTATATAGAAAAAAGGAGTACTGTTGCTCTCAACTAGTACTTTTGAGACTTTATGGCTCCTATTCTTGTTTTGTTCACCTTGGACATTCCTGTTGGAGACTTTTTTCCAGTAGAAGGTAGAATTCAGGCACATAATCTATTTGACTTTAGATGAGGAACCTACAAGGACCTCTCCAGTTTCCTAATTCTGTATCATACTATTCTAAGAGAAATGTATCAGAAACACAAATTTCCGGGAGGAGTAATTTGTAACAAGCTAAACATGACCTAAAATAATCCAGTTTCATTTGTTAGGCACTGATTTACCTCTCTAGAGTTCCAAGAGGTTGCACCTATGCATGTACAAATCTATGTGAAACTATGCATTGAGATTAAAACTAGATAATAAGTGGAAACGGTATCACAGAGAGCAGTCCTGGGGTATGGTCCACTTTTAGAAACAAAGGGAAAATTGGGCTGTTTTGGCCAAGGGAGAGGCCAGAAAAGTTATGTTTAGCCATTCCCAGTTTTTCTGTCTCTGTTCGCTTTGTGAATGTCTTAAACTATTTTGGAGTTTCATGTAGGCTGTTTGTTGTTGTTACCTGTCATCATCAGAGCTGGCTGTGTTTCTTTGCTGAAAGACATGATCCCTCTCTGCTAATTAATGAAGTTCCCTTAACAACTGTAAATCACTTCAAAATTTGGGGCTAAAAGGTGCTACAGAGACTGAAAACATCTCAATTGGTATCTTATGGGTTTATGTTTGAATTTCTCTGGGTCCTTCAGTTCCATCTGCCTTTTCCTACTCTCAGGTCTTTAGTGAGTTCATGATATTATTCTTTTTGATATTTTATCAACCTGAAGAGTAACTGTTTCTTTCTTTATTTCAGTCTGAAGAGACAAGTGGCTGCTATTAACAGACTAGCTGATAAGGGCATGTTTTTTTGGGATTATGGCAATGCTTTTCTCTTGGAAGCTCAAAGGGCTGGTGAGTAGATCCTGGTGTTGTTGAGAGGAAATCCTGTATGTATGTTTTGGTAGGATAGGGTTGGCCAGTATTCTATGCTAATTTTTTAGTCACTCCCTCATTCTCTGAGATCCCTGACCTTCTCTGTGGCTGAGGTAGAGCCCTCATGGGAACCTGGGTGCAGTCTGGCTTAACATTTTATAGTTTTTCTTCATCAAGTCACTTACTATTAAAATTATTTTATAGGTGCTGATGTTGAGAAAAGAGGAGCCAATAAAACAGAATTTCGATATCCTTCCTACGTTCAGCACATCATGGGGTATGTTGGGGAAAGTTCAGAATAAAGCATTCAGGAGCCTTGTACTCCCTCTGTTTAGGGGGAGAGCACTGCAGGGATTCCACTCAGTGCAAATCTTGCATTGTACTATAAATGATGAAGTCAACAGTAACAGTAGGAAAATTGATCTCACAGGTGTTATGCCCGAGTTAGTCTTATTTTTCTCCACTCTGGAGTAATGCCCAGTGTGGTTTAGGAAGATGTCCTGTTGGCTGTAAGCATCATGCTTGTGTTTTCTATTGGCTTTCCTAGAGTTACTTGCATTTTCCTGTGTGCAGGGGAAAAGGAGAGCCAAATCTGGAGGGGCATGTTGTATGTGATTAACATAAGTAAACTCCGACAGCAAAGGTTTTACTAATATTTTGTACTGAAAGGCATGGCATCTCTTGATAATTTGGTGTAAAGCTTTATCCTTTTTCAAATTAAAAGGTCTTGTGAAAGCAGACACCAGGTGTGTGAACAGCAAGCTAAAACATTGCCAAATCAAAACTCTTCACTCCTGTACATGAATAGCATTTTCTCTTTTGTTGCATCAGTTTTTCCTAAGCAGCTCTATTCAAGAGAATTGCCAAGCCTCAAACTGTACCTCTTACCCAAGCTGTGCATACTGCTCGTAGGAAAAGCTGAGCTCAGGAGATCTATTGAGGGAGAGGACTTTATAACACCTTTTTCCTGACTCAAGCTTAACTTTCCTATACCATGTGAATAAGAGTTTGAACATAGAGCAAGGCACCCACCAGAGTAGATTTCTTCTGGAACTCCAATGAAGCACGTCTTACTATTGTGTGTAAACAATGTGGACAGCAAATGAGTCTGGACCCAGACACTTTTTCAGAACCTACACTTGTCTGATAGTACAGATGCAGTCAGAGTTAGCCTGGGGTAAGGATGAAAAGACCAGGCAGCAGGGAGAGTATATTTGATGAAACAAAAGTAAAATTGCAATTCATCTGGTGATGTACTTGTTTGACTGAACTGCCCAACACTCCTATCAAAATTCTGGTCTGACTGTATTTTTATACATCAGTCGATGGCTACATGAAACAGCACTGTTTAATTTCTCAATTAATGGTTCTTGATGCTTCTGTTTAGATTAGTTCATTGAAAATGTTTCAAATTCTTCCGTCTCCAGCTAATGAAAGAAAAGCACTGCTAGCAGCCAGGATAAATAAGGAAAGAATTTCAACTATCTCTTAATGAAACATGTTCTCTTCCCAGGGACATTTTCTCCCTGGGATTTGGGCCATTCCGTTGGGTTTGTACCTCAGGTGACCCACAGGATCTTGCTACCACTGACTCAATTGCCATGTCTGTGCTGGAAGACACTATACGTCAGGGAGGTAAGATACCATCCCATGCCCCCATCACTGGGGGTGCTTTTGGGGAGAAAATGAAACAGAGTTGTGAAATATGTTAGCTTTTGGCTAACACACTACATAACTATATCAATATAACTGTAGAAAGCAGTCTTTTGCCTGTTCCATGTGGGCAGGAAATCTTGCTGTTCTCCAAACTCCTGTTTAGGAGCGTAACCAGTACATAAAATGTAAAAACACTGTGTAGAGAGGTTATTGATCCCAAAGCTATTGTTACAATTTTGGCTAACAGCCTTTCTTTCCATTTGTTACAGATTTCCCTGCACTTTGTCACCTTGAAACTTTAGGGCAAACAATATCTTTCATGAACAGGTCACCAAGAGTTTTTTTTAAAGGAGTCAAATTGCTTTGCCCCTTTCTCACAGGTGCATGAGGCATGGGAATCCAGGGAGGCTTTTAGAGGCTAGTGAGCAGATCAGTGGCAGGAGACCCAGGCTTCCTGGGTGAGGTGCTCCATCCAGTGTCATTTATTTGTGATTACAATTTTGAGGTCTGACTTTTTTATCACCTGTTAAAAAGTTGACAGCTGTTTCTACAGCTGGGTGAACCAATCTGGAATATCTGCATGGCTCTGTGTGCTACTCTAGTATCTAGGAATTGCACTGTCTTTCACTCTTCCATATCCCTGAACATGGGCTTATTACTGCTATCCTCTGCTTATGAGTGGGAACTGAGGAAAAGCTGATTTTATATCAGGAAAAATGGATCTTAATCTCCCAGGTTGCAGTGGAAGGCCCTACCACTTCCCCTTTCTTTGTCTACTTTTGCTGTAACAGAATAGCAGGCTCAAAGACTTAAGTGTCATTGTCCTCTAGCACTGGAGTCCCCTGCTCTTCCATTTTCAGAGAGGGGAGCTTTGTGGTTCTCAGAAGCAAGGAAATGGATCACAAATCCAAAGCATGTCCTATGGGGAGGAGAGCATGATATTTTAATCTGGTAATACTGAAATATTTTGTCTTTCTTTCATGAAAGACATCATTGAAATATGAATAGAAGTGTGAAACTTTTGAAAGCTCCCTTTCTAACTGGAACAGGTAGCACTGGGAAGGATCTAAGTGGCATTTCTGAAAAGAAAGGACCACAGATATGTCTCATTTGAAACAAAACAACTGCTGTCTTCCTATAATATAAGGCTGAAGTCCAGCCTCCTCCTCCTCACATGAGATGAATTATTGATAGTGTAGGTCTGACCCTGCAAGGTCCTTAGTTCTGTCTATCTCCTAAAATTTCTTTAGGAGTCATCTTCACTGGAGCATGAGGTGCTTGTAATGCATCCTGTTCTACGAATACCAAATCTTTCATGTTTTTAATTTGGTCATTTGGTTTAATTGAAGGGAGGGTGAAATCCAGTTCTGTAGTGCTGGGTCTGTTTTCAAAAATGTGCAGTATTTTTTCTGCCACGTACCACAATCTTCAGTAAACTTTTGTCAAGACTGAACTGATGCATGACCTTTGGAGGGTTTGCATTGCAAGACTAGGGAATTAATCAGTTACTGTGTGTACAATAGTATGTGGGTGTTTAGATAGATAATAATATAAAGCTGGGGAGAGAAGCCTCTTCCACAGACAAAAAATACATTGAACTCTTGCATCTATATTCTTAATTTACATGAAAAATGACATTAAAAAATACCAACAGGTGAAAACAGGATTAAGGGCAAGGCTGTTATTGGTTTTCCTGTTGAATTTGGCAGGACAATGAGAATAGGATTTCAAACAGAAAACAGAATTTGGCCAGAAAAACAACCAGCCATTCATGGAGTCAGGCTCTTCAGTATTCCACTTGCTGTCCACTTCCTATGGGACCTGGGCTTGGACCAAATTGCATGATCTGGATATCCTCACATACATATATCTCTAAAATCTGAATTCACCTTTGAATTTCATAAAATAATCTGCTATGAAGTGAGTGAAAACTCCACAGAGCTAAAGTCTGCTACATTCCAAGTCTAAACTTTTGACCTGGCATCGAGTCCAATGTTAACATTCTTCTTTGGAATTAATCTCTGGAGATGAATTTTTGTGCTTAAACCACACAAACTCTGAAACAGGTCCTACGTTATTTTATTATCTGCTTCCACTCCTAAGGTGCCTCAGCTTTTAAGTCAGCCTTTGCACGAGAGATGCAGCACTGATGATTGGAATGTAACTTGGATTTATGACCTCTGTGATAGTTTGAAGACTGAGCTGATGCCTAACAACAACACAAATCTCCCAAGAGCAAAGGGAGCCAATCAATCTGTTGGTGAGGACTGTTCCTCTGAGTACACAATGCTTTCCAGTATCTTTAAAACCCTAAGTACAAGAGCCTATGAAATACCAGAAGCAACACAGCAGCTTGTGTGACTTCAAAACATTCCTGTTGAGGTGGGGAGGTGGAGGCAGCAGTTTAGCAAATGAAACACATGCAGCTACTCTAAAGTTATGGTCTCCCTAGAAAGAACTGTCAGATTTTTTCAATTGCAGGAAGCAAGAATACATAAAAGGGAAGATTCTTCACTTCCCCAGGGATAAGGGTTGAAATCCAACTTTGGACACATCACAGTTTAGGACAGAGAAGATAACTTAATTGGAGCTGGCTGGGAGGGACAGATGTGCTTTGTTGAGATGTTCTATAGAATTAACAGACAGTAAGATGTTTTGTAAGTCTGTGCACTGTGAAGTATAAAATATGGTAGGTACCCTCTGATCTTATAAAGGTGATAGCAAGAAACTCATTCTCTGTTCAGTTTTCGAGAGTAACTCCTATAAACTCTCTTTAAATATCTCTAATAACCTAAGTGAATACTACCCATTACCTTCTAGAAGATGCTTCCTTAAAACTTATGCTTAAGGCAGCACAATCCTACACTAGGACAGCACTAGCAGATGTTTCATCTTTCATTCCCTGAGAAGCTAAGGCCTGACATGTTAATCCTCATTGCAGAGTTTAGAAGCTGTCACTTGGAGCCAACTCCTAATGCACTGACAAGTCTTTTCAGGATCTTTAAAGCTCTCTGTGTGGAAGGTCTGCCTTTGCAGGAGTGACAATATTCCACAATTCCCTTTAACCTGGATTAAATATTAGTATCTTGCCTTTTCCTCTTTCTATTTTCTAGTTTTTTATGCATATCTGCTTAAATATTACCTAAGTGGAAAGGCAGTAGTCTAAACACTCACGTACCAGGGGCAAAATCAAGTTAGCAGTGTGCAGTTTCCCCAGTTTAACTGACTTGCAAATCTAAGTTATATGTACATTATAATTTGACTTGAAAATGGGTCACAGCTGGAAGGTGATGGGGACCATGCTATCTTGGCATCTGCAGAAATGATTATAACTTAAAGCTCCAATGCACGAGCAACTCACTGTGGCTTAGCATGTTGCCAAATGCCAGCTGAGCCCTGGTAGCTGAGAGTGTCTCTCAGGACAAGGGAATGTGACATTGATTAGCCCATAGGCAGTAACTTCTTCAGCCACTGTAACCTCACCTGAGCTCACACTCAGCCTGCGTGGGAAGGAGTAACTCTAAAAAACCCAAAATTAGGATGGTAAGACAATGCTTCTCTCCCATTCCATACCCCCTCTCCCTTCTGTTTCTCACTGGCTACAGATGGTGCCAAGCCTTTGGAGGCAGGTGACTGTACTGAGGTCACCATGGATCTGCCTGATACATGCTGTATTTCACTGTCTTTTACTTCAAATACTTTTATTGTTACTTCTCTTTGGTTTGGCTGACTGGGATGGAATGACACAGATATAAATGAGAGGAGAAGCTGGAGAATATAAAGCCATTATATATAATTTTCTTCTTAGATAACATAAAGCTGTAGGGTGGATTTACACGTAAAGTTGCTATGCCATAATAAGTTTTTCCGTGCAGTTTATGCTCCATAGTATTGGGAGGCAACATAGCCCAGTTTGTAGGATAAGAGACCTCAGTTTTATCTTGGAATAAAAACATTCACATGGGCCATTTAGCATAGAGCAACTGCTGTGCTAGAAATCTATACCCCAATATACCCCAACATTGGTGTAACTTATCCTCAATTATGTATTGCCAGCTGCTTCTGAGATTCCTGCTAGCTGACTCAAAGGAGTCATTTACTAACTGATGTAAGACTGGGCAGTAGCACCCAAAGTCATGGATTTTGCTACTAATTTAACAAAGGCTTAGAAAAGGATTGGGCATTTAGTAGGCAGCAAGCCAGGTGACCAAAAATGAACCGTGCATGTAACCCATATTTCAAGGTTTGATTTAGTTTGCTAAAAATCTGTATGGGAGTTATTGCTCCAGCTGTCTCCTGGGTGACATCTTATACTTTCCCTCTAAATATATGGTACCAGTTAGTGCATCAGCTGCACACAGGAGTCTATGTAGCATTTCCTATATGCGTGCATGTATCCGAGAGCAGAATTTGACTTCCTAGTGCTGTCAGATGAGTTTAATTAAATTTAGAGCATATTGGATTTATTTTCAAAACCTCTTCTCTTTCTTGCTTCCTCTTGCAAGTGAGCACATCTGTAAAGCAGCAGTACCATGACAACATCCGCTGGATTCGGGAAGCTGGCAGGCACAGCTTGGTAAGTGCACAACCTCCTTCAGCATATGCAACTGCTCCTGGTCCAGAATGCAGTTTCTGAATACTGGAGTGAAAAGCATGAATGAATGAGCATGTAGGAAAACACTGGCTGTAACTCCTAGGGCTGGTAACTTAAACCTCTCTCCATGGCAGGGCTTTAGGGTGAGCTGAAGCAGTTCTTTCCCTTCACTTCCTCATCTGGATATGTATAAATACTCTGGTTATAGCTAGTCTTACATCTGCAGTGAGACATGTCAATGATTCACCCTCCACCTCATTTGTAACTACCTTTCTTTCAGAGTGCTATTCAAAATGTCCCTCTTGGCATGGCTTTGGCCCAACCCCTTTGTGCCTGCAGTTCCCAGTACCCTTTTCAAAATGGGTGATGGGGCCAAAGAACTGCCATCCTTTTGAACTGTGGGAAGCAGGATGCCACTGAACCATCCTTTGTTTTTCTTTCAGGCCAGGCTCCCACTGCAAAGAAACTGGTAACACTGTAGGATTCACACATGCTCTCCTCATCTGGAAGCCAGATTAGTCTGTGGGGTAAAAACTGGCGAGGAGGATAGCTGTGCAGGACAGATGTTCTTTTCCATTCTTTGTCTCCATATTTCTCTTCCCTTCCAGCCCACCATCACCAGTTCCAAACCTCTGCTTTTCAGCTGTTGATAAGGGATTTGATAGGGGATTATAGTCTAGCAATCAGGTTGACTTAAAAAGTGGGATTTATTGGACAGTAGCAGCTGAATACAGAAATATATCTTGCTGATTGTGTGAATGGAGATAAAACTCAGTTCAAAGAGGGATTTTAATTTCTTTTTTTCTGGAAGCTGGATGTTGATGAAGAAATTATCTGCACTTTCTCCTTCAGAAGGGAGGGGGTCACTCCTGTGACTCCATTTATCTGGGGCCTGAAGATAAGCCAGTTGCACAGCAAACCTTATCACTCTGGCATTTTTGTTTTCCAGGTTGTTGGCTCCCAAGCCAGAATCTTATATTCTGATCAGAGGGGTCGTGTGTCTATAGCTGTGGCTATTAATCGAGCGATTTCTGAAGGGAGGATTAAGGTTTGTCTTGTTTGTCTTAATATGGTCTGGTAATTGTGTTCAGTATCTGAGACTGGGGTGACAGGTGGGAAAGAAGAAACTTCAACCAGTGAGAGCAGAAGAGCCTGCTGTTTACATGGGGGCAGTATTCTGTTAGCATGTAGTAGACCTCAGTCCTCCTCTCTGCCTGTCATCAGTATTGCCCTACATGATGGAGAGATGGGTTTAGAAACTTGCTGAAATAAGCTACCTTTTATTTCATGTTGGGGATCTGCCTTACTTTCTGTTTGGCCATCTACAAACATGCTGGATCACGCTGTGATTTGCTGAAAACACAAGGCAGGGACTGTAGCTCCTTAGCAGTGCCCCAGACCTCACAAGTACCAAGAGACTGTGCCACTCCTCAGTGCTTCTTACCCTCTGTCCTTCACTTTCAGCCATATTATGGCTACAGGCAGCTCTGCAGTCAATATTCATGTGCATTGCAAATATGCACAGAGAAAATCATTAGGCTTGATGCTGCCACTTGCAGTGCATGAGTAATATCTTGTCTGCATGAAATCCCACTGACCATATGTAGTGGTGGTCAAAGTGCATACTATGGGCAAGGTTGTATAGGTATTTTCTAAGCTCTTCATGAGTGTTGTAGGTAGATGTACAATGTGACATTGTGGGAGGACCAAAATCCTGAAGGCACCAGTCAGTAATTATACCTGTCCCTTGCTGTGTGTTCAGCAGTATCAGACCAAGGCATTGTCAGTCACTCATCCACATGTCCTTCATAGCTAAATTACAATTACACTTTTTAAAGGGGCAAACTCAAGTAAAACTTAGAATGGATTCCAAACTAGGAAAAGTCTGGTTTTTGATACTCAGAAAATGTTTGTTAAAATATTGCAAATGCTGCTGACCTTCTCGGGATTCAAAATGAACATCACTGTAAGCTAGTCTCAAAAAATAAACCCGATCAGCCAGAGAACTCTTGGAACTATGACTGACAAGGTCAGACTCCCAGGCCCTTTGGATTTTGTTGCATCCTTTTTTTTATTTCTACGAATCTCCATTCCTTCTCTTGCAAGCTGGGTCTATTTTCAATTATTTTCTAATTCATTGCTAACATAAAACAGAGCCAGCTAATTCCAGACCACAACACACCACGAGTGAATTGACAGAATCATAGAATGCCAGGTTGGAAGGGACCTCAAGGAATTCTTCTTATGTAAATCTTGTGTGTGGCAAATGATAATGAAGACCTGCAAGCTGATCTAGATTCATTGTGTCAGTTAAATTCCAGATCAAGAATGGACTTGTTTGACGTGTAGGAAATCACTGATTTCCATTGCCAACTTATTTTTAGTCTTGAAGGCTTCCAAAATAATGAAGAAGTGTAAAACTTCATACTGTTACTTTTCATTTTCCACAGCAAACAAGAACTATTTTTGAACTAAGATTTTTACATACTGAAACGTCTTTGAAATATCAGGAAATAAATGCTCAGATGAAATAACCTTACTGCCTCTCCTCTTCTCCCTGCCCTCCTTTGAGGATGCCATTGGCATAAAAACAAGCTCTTGTTCTTAGTTATGAAAGGATGGTGGCTTTAATGAGCAGCATGTGAACAACTGCTTTATAAGAAATAATAGCAGGCAGAGACAGTGTTTCAGGGGGCTTAGGAGAAGGGGACAAAGCTGAGGTTTGGGGTGACATACATGAATTCAGCAAATTTTGATCCTTGGTAGCGTTGATGGTCTGTGAAGGATTTATTTTTCTTGTCCTTGGCTTTTCCAGGCCCCAGTAGTCCTCAGCAGAGATCACCATGATGTGAGTGGGACCGACAGTCCTTACAGAGAAACGTCAAATGTTTATGATGGATCAGCCTTTTGTGCAGGTCAGGAGAGCAACTGAGGCTTGTCTGTCCAGGCAAACAAGAAAATTGCTTTAAAAGATAAATTAGGTTTTTATTCAACATTGAAAAAAATGTTTTTGTTTAACCCTTTGATCCCAATTAATCAGATTTCCTGAGAAGCTTTGTGGGATTCACTGGTGATACAGACATGAATGTTAAATAGGAGGGGTCCAGAACAATGCTGAAAATCCAATGAAGATGCACCTGATTTACCTGAATGTAAATGGAGAGCAATCTGTCTCAGGACTGTATCTTCTCTTTGATTTTAATTTTGCACCTCACTCTTTCAAAGAGGTGATCTGAGCAGAATTACAGCTGCATTTCCTTGGGATCCACAAAATCAAAATCAGGTCTATAATATTATTTTGCTTAAAGCAAAAAGAATCACAGCTGCTTTCATTTCCTTGCCTGAGGACTCAAGCAAACAGTCTGGGGCTTCTGAAAGGAACTTTTCTGGTCATAAGTGAACATACTTTGATAGTGAAAGTATAAGAATGGAAGTCAGGCGTTCTGGATTAGACTCCAAGCCCTGTTGCTCCCTTACAGTGTGACTGTGGGCAGATCATGTAGGTTTGCTAAACAAAAGGAGCCTTTAATTCTGCACATCTGACCTGAGCAAGCCAGGCTCTGCTTTTAAATTTGTGAAATGTTGCTTTAGAAAAGTAAAACCAAGAAATACCAGATTGCAGACCTAAAAAAAATGTGTGAAACACTAAGCAATTTTTAACCGAAATCTTCCTCAATTTTCCATCCATAAAGTGAAAATTATGATAATAGCTTTAGCCCAGCAGTGTTTCCTCATGCCAGGAGCTGACAATCACAAAGTGGCTTGAGGTTGGAGGATACAAGCTGCTGTAGAAGGAGAAATTATGATACAGGTAGCTGAGCATATTGAATTACTTCCATTATGGGAATTCATAATAGAACCAAATTATGGCTCAATTTTAAGAATAAAAGTTCCCTGCTATCTTAACTGTATTTCCCAATGCAATTTGGCTTTTAGCTGTGCCTATCAGTCTCACTTCAACACTTTTTGAGTATGTTGGCTAGTTCTAATAGGCCTAATGGATAGATGCCTCAAATAATGTTTGGTTCTGACAAGCTGTGAGAAAATTCTGCAGCTGCACAAAGAAGAGGAATCCAGTGTAATGTCTCCACCAAGGGGCTCAGCAACATAAGTAAACCTCAGGCAATGCCCTCAGAATAGGGCAATAGAAACAAAGCTTGCTAAAACCCCATTGCTTATCATGCTATGTATTTTTCTTTGCATTTTGTGATTTACATGAACCATTTGCCTTCTCTAAGGGCTTATCTAAAGCCTGTTGACCACTGATTTCACTGGTCTTTCAAACCAGGCCTAACTCTGTTTTACTAGATAATCCACTGGAGGTAATGAAAGGTCTTCCTCTCTCCCTTCTTTCCTGTTGTTTTAACATCACATTTCAGCTGGTTCAGGTGAAATTGGCTTCTCTCTAGCACACAAGAATTTTCCAGAGTGTTTGTCCATCTACTTTTGTTTTACAATAAGTACCTCAGCCTGACCCTTGGCAAGATTGGGTCAGCACTGCTCTGCAAAGTGTATTTCAGCACAGATATTTGTAGAGTTAGTGACCTTTATTGATGCCAAGGAGCAGCACATTATTACATCATTAGTCCACTTGCCATGCTTCTTGTTCAACCTCCACTCTTACCATGCTAAGGACTGAGGAGGAAATCTCTACATTTTAGCATATGGGGGATTTTGATCTCTCCCATTTCCTCTTGACAGCCCTGTAATTATGATAATTGGGTTATTAAAGTGACATAATGCCAGATAAAAGATGACATAATGGGGCTTTTGACAGGATTTAACATAGATTAGTGCTCAAGTAAGCTCACTTTTCCATCAGACACATAACTGTGGGTCTGTAAATGTGGCTGGTGGGGATATTGCTGTTTGTTAAAAGCATAGCAAATGATCTATTAAATCTGTCCTGATTTCAATCTGGACAAATGTTTTCAGTAGATTTTACCCTCTTATCCTCTGTGTGTATCTCTTTCCACCTCTCTGGGTTTATGCGTTAGCAAAAATTGTAGTGAATACACAAAATTCTAGTGAACAATTTGGTGGAAATAATGCATTTGACATTAGTCAAATTACATTTGTGTGCTAAATTATTTTTTTCTTTTAAAAAAAAAACAAAACACAAACCCTTCTCTGTAATTTCAGTTGTTTGTGTTCAGGGTAAAATTCCTTCATGTTCAGAGAACTGGGGCAAGTATCGCTTTACCCCAACTTTTGTTCCCAAAATGCAAATCCTTAGCTTTAGACTGGCTTTCTGCACAGAGCTGAATTAACCCTGCAGTCTGATCTGAAAATACTTCAGGCTTCTGAGAACTGCAAGGTGTGTAGTTTTCCAGGTGTCTCCCCCCTGAATGTGTCTAGACTGTTCTTCTGTGACTGAAGCATCTCAAAGGAGAGGTTTGAATTTCTCTGCACCCTGAAGAAGTATCTCCCAGCTGAGGAGTGGTAGGTTCTCCAGCTGCTTGAATTGGATCACAGATGCAGAAAGCACCAGGGTTCTCACAAACCACTGTAACATTGTCACTTGCTCTCTCCAGAGTAGGGGCAGAGATTGGGAAGAAAATCTCTTACCTGTTCCTCCCAAGACTGAGATGTTCAGTGTATATCTATGAGAGAAGCTGAGAGTAAACTCTGCCTCCAACACTGCCTTCATGCAGCCAAAGTCAAGGTGCTAGTGGAAGGAGTGAGCAGTCCAACACACACATGAATGCAGCATGTCAGAGCTCTAACCCCTTTCCTCTCCTCCTAGACATGGCAGTGCAAAACTTTGTAGGAGATGCATTCAGAGGAGCCACTTGGGTCGCATTGCACAATGGTGGTGGAGTTGGCTGGTAAGGACTTGTTTATGTTTCTAAAGCTGGACTCTGAATCCTGTTACCAGCAGTGTGTGTGGGGGGGGAGGAGAGACAGGAGGGGAATTGCAGAAGAGACTTATTACTGGAGTAATACAGTGTTGTGATCATGGGAAGGATGGGTTTGGAGACAAGGATTTGTTATAAGGTCAAGTGTGGTGTTGTAGGAGGCTTTTAAAATTAATGCCTGTATGTCTAGAAAGTGTTTTGGCTATTGGCCACACCACAGTCTGAAGGAGTTAATTTGCCAAACCAGGACAGCCTGCTGTGGTCTTTTTGAACAGATCCTGCTTCCAAAGTTGTCTTCACATGTGCACAGCCAGAGTGTTAGTGGATGGATTATGTTTAGGTTTCCCCTTAAGCTGTATTTAAATCTGTGACCTTAGGACCCCACTATAAATGCTCGTGTGCTAAAGTGCAACAAGGGGTTATTGATACAAAACAGCTCAGGTGCCAGCAACCCCCCTGGCCTTTCTCCCCTTGCTCGTGCTTGGTAGGATAAAAGACCAGAGCCAAGTAAGGACTGGATGAAACACCACCTTTACATAAGATGCAGAACTAAGAAATGCCTAAACTGAGAAGCAGGATGAAAGAAATATTATACATGGAGAGGGAAACTGATCTCCATCATATGCCACTGAAGGGTTACTCTGGACTGGCAGAGGCATAGAGACTTCCCAGCACAGTCCAGCAAAGCCTCTCCCACTTACAGTCCTATCTTCATTTGGTGGTGTCACCAGTCAAAAGATCCACAATCCTCTATTAAACACTGCAGTGAACCCTTCTGCTGCCATGTTCCACCCAGCTCTGGAACATGCCAACAACAGCAAGCCAAAGAACTGGTAGTAGATGTTATCCTCAGTGACATTTGATTATACTTAATTGTTACTCAACTGGTGAGCTGCATCTAGAAAATATCCCTTCAAGTCAGATGGAGAATTCCCTCTCCTGGACAGTAATTCCTTTGATTTCAGAGAAGTAACTAGTGAATAGAAAGGTACATGAGAGCAAAACTGAACAGTGGGGTAAGAAAGCTTTCTGAAGGGTCTCACACATAGAGTGAAAATTTGCCTTTATTAATTTCAGCTATAACAAACACCATGGCCAGGGTTTTATTCACAGCTTCCATAACTCTGCATGGAAAATACACACCAGAATACTTTCTTACTCTGATTATCTCAATCTCAGACTACAAATATAGCAGCAGACTAGCTCTGTTTGAATTGCCTTAGCTGAGTTTAACCTTTTAAAATATTTGTTTAAGAAATGCAAGCAAAGAAAATAACTTTCCACCACATGTTGTGCAAAGTATTTGGAATATTTTAATGCTAGTTATAATTAAGAATTGCTAAAATAATGGCTTATGCTATGAATGCACTGTGCATTGGTGATGCTTCATTCAAAAGGTACAACTGACCATATTCTCTGTCTCTGGCTTCTGTAAGACCAATCCCTCCTGCATGTTTTTTGCCCTCTGAGCAATTTAGGGGGAGATCAGTGGAAAGATGAAACTGCCCTTTCTTCTGGAAAAACTGGCACTGGCCGTGCTGCAATTTCAGTTATGTTGTTTCTTATGTGGAGTTACAGCATTAGAAAAAAGCTCTTCCCCAAGGCAGAGCAGAGGTGGTGTCATTAAAGTAATGCATCAGAAAATTAGCATGTGGCTATTCACTGAAATCAAACTATTGATGGAAAACCAGGGCTTGGTTATCCTTTTTGACATGTCCTATGGCTGCTGTGAGTGCCTTAGCATTGTGGGAGAGTATCTGCTCACCTTGTTCTCGGGAGCAGTCATAGCCCTCTGTGATTAAATTACTGTGCTTCAGTGAAGAATGTGGAGCCTGAAAATTAGTCCTGTCTCTGCATGAGCCTTAATAAGCCACCATGCTGAGACTCAGATGTGGTAACAATGTCATGTCATTAGATGCAGTGGTCTGGAGAGGCCCTGAAACCAGGGCACGACAGGTAGCTCTGCTCTGCTTAACTAATTGCAGCACCACCCTGACTAGTTAAAGGGCTGCACCCCTTTGCCTTCTAAGGAGAAAGAGAGGAATAATTTAAAGGTGGTAAAAGAAGAAAAACACCTCCCAGCCGTAACAAATTACTTTCTTTGCCTGGAGGAGATAGATGCCTTTAGATTTTAGCTCTAGGGAGCTGGGAATTTAACTGACTTTGCAATAAAGAAATCTCCACGTGCTTGATAAAATCTTGTTATCAGCCAATTTGGAAATGTGAGAGTGCACATGGAGGCTTCTATTTATTTATTAACAAATACATATGTGGTAAGAGAGAAACCAAGTTGTCACTGGCAAGTTTCTGTTCAGGGAGTTCAGAAATGGCACTTACACTGTGTTCAGCTTCCATCCCTCCCTGCAGAACTGAGCTTGCCTGGAACTGCCAACAAATCTGCCACGTCTTCCCTACAAGCCTGCAGAAGTGCCTGTTACCTGCTTTGTTTTTTCTGTGCCACAGCCTTCTGGGGCAAAACAGAAAAAGTAGGATTAATATTTATTTAGCTGGAATCTGCACCACATGTGCTGTTAGAGAGATTTAAGATTAACGTAGTCTTGACTATAATTACAGCAAATGAATGTTATTAATTTCTTGCTGCCTGTTCATTTGCAGGAGAATGTATGTTAGTATGAAGCCTGAGTAACCTGTAATAACAAAAAAGGCAGAAGCAATTTAAGAATAGAACTGCACTCTTGACAGTGTGACATCTTGATTGTGAGAGAGGCCTTGTTTTCTTTGATCACCTTAGGAGACGACATCTGGAAATTATAGGAGGTAACTTAGGTCAAAATGTCACATGTTTCTTTAATTACCTGAAAATGTGACCCAATGCTAATGAAGGCAGAGAGCTCTCCTTTAAAAGTGAGAAGCTTTTGCTAGAAAATCCATCCTAACAAACACTGGCATTTAATTTGAGTGATTTTTAGACAGTAGAACAGATTCTGATGAGTGATTCTGATTTACTCTGGAGTAACGCCATGGGAATCGATGGAGAGGCTCTAAATTTATGGAGTGCAAGTGAGATCAGATGCTGGGTGTTCATGCCTAAGCTTCACAGGTTGCTCTTTGGGATGCTGTGCACAAGGGGAATCTTTGCCACTGAAAGGACATCATCTTCCTGGGTGGAGTATCTTTATACAGCAATGGTTCAGAGGTCTGACTTTCTTATTGTCTGGTATTGCCCATATGCTGTCTCGAGGTGTTTGTACTGTGATCCAAATTACACTTCAATGGAATCACTGATATTCACAAGTGCTCTCTGGCTTGGTACTCTGGCAGTAAAGGATAGTGCTAGTTTGCTCTCTGTACACAGAAATAGCAGAGTATGGTGAGATAACTGGCCCTGGTCTGAATATAATTCTATTTGTAATGTTGTCATCTGGTCTGGCCCCCTCTTTTGGAGAAGACAGTAATAACACAAGCCATTCAAGAAGTAGAATTTTCAAGGAATTCAGATGTTTGCATATTTGTTTTGATCCCCAAATGAGACCAAGAGCAGAACTAGTGAAAGATTTCACACAATAAAAAAATTCTGGGAATTAAACTCCATGCTGAAAAGTCTTTCCAGTGGCAATCAAAAAAGAAACATTTTATTTTGAAGAGTCAGAGCTTAAAATAGTCAAACATCTCAACTGAAAACATGACTCTTTCAAATTTTCCTGCTAAAGATAATAAACGGATTCATTCGCCAACATTCTGCTGTGAGAACTGTCAGTTTCAAGAAATCAACAGAAAATGTATTTGCAATAATGATCTATTTAATAATGGTGAAGTGGAGGGAATTCACAGAATGGTACCATGATGGTGAGGTCCAGAGCTCTAAGTTCCTGACTCAGCTAGGTGACAGGGTCCTACTTAGCACACAGGCAGTGTATATAATTAGTGAAAGGGAATTAACATCATGTAAATAACAATGTTGAATTGAAAATGAGAAAATGTGAGTTCTGGTTTCAGGAAGTAGATCTCAGGTTTGTGAGGCTCCAGTGTAGTCACATTTCCCCATTTCCTGAGAAGCTCAAGTTACTGCTGGAAAACACACAGGAAGAAACTCTTCCTGGTCTGGAAGACACCCAACTCCTGTCTGATTCGTGGGCATGTCTGCTGTTATTCTATGTAAATTTTGTAAACTTACTCACTGTATTAACTCTAAAACACAGAGGACAAAATCCTGCCTCCAGGAATCTCCATTAGTTGTCTTTCATAGCATGTGGTGCTGTATGATCTGCTCGTCCCTCAGGTATTGCTGATGCTGAGTTATATGTAATGCCAGAACTCTCACAGATCTACAGCAACAGATAATTATCCAACTGCATTCACCACTATTCACCATATGCAAAGAAACAGAAATTTGAGCAGGGCAGACTCAGCAAGACAGACAAGATGTTTTCTCTGCATGTTTTCCCTTTCCTTTTAAAACCAGGCTGGTATTTCTCCTAAGTATAATCTGTTAGTTTTAACATATTTCTGCTCTTCTGCCAATAAGTCTGCTTCCTGAAAGGTTGGCACTGGTGTCTTTAAACATCAATGTATCTCTTACAAAATGAATGACTGTTTCTGAAATGATGGAGGCAGATGTGCATTAAGTGGTGGTTAACACTTTTTTAATAAAATACTTATGCTCTCTCATTTGTCCTCAGAGAATATAAATAGATCCATCTGTCTGCTTCAATGAGCACACAGTTCTCCTCATGATTGTCTCTAAATGGCAGGCTCTAGTGTAGCAAACATGAATAACTTAAGCTTTAAAAATACCCTGAGATGGGGAAGGCCCCAGCCCATCAGAAGTGCTGGCCTTTCTTTACTTGTTTCTGGAGCCAGTATAGTGTGCAGTTCTCAGGAGATGCAGCCCAAGCTTAATTTTTGGCACTCCTGCTGGCAACAGATAGTGACTTCTAGCTGAGCATTACAGGAAAGATGGAATAGGTTTGCTGCAGGTCAGGAAACTAGACCTCTGTCCTGATAATTTTTTTTTTGTAAGTATAAAAGGTCACTGACAGTGTCCTTATTCATCACTACTTCTATGTTCTCATCCTTTTTCCAGTGCAACTGAACAAATTCACTCCTCTGAATTTTGTCGCATTGGTTTGAATTATTTTAATTCTCTTACTTCTATATTTTTTAGGGGCGAAGTGATCAATGGGGGATTTGGCCTTGTTTTGGATGGATCTAAAGAGGCTGAAGAACGGGCAAAGATGATGCTCAGCTGGGATGTTTCCAATGGAGTAAGCAAAACTCATATATGTTCCCTTTAACATCTTCCTTTATCTGGGACTATGCATGTTTAGGTGCTCAGGTTCCAGTGCTCCTTTTCTTTTTAACTGAATGGGAGCATAAGCACCGAGAAAGGAATTTTTGGGATCTGACTTTTTGTATCCCAGAAATAATTGTAATGGGCCAAGAGACTCATTCTATTCATTGCTTCTAGTATGGGTGATTGTCAGTGTGATTTCTCTAGAGTCAACAGGTTGGGTGGTTTTTCTCTAACCAAATTTAAAGGACTTTGGGTCCATACAAAAGCCTGAATAACTCTTTGGTAATGTGTGGGGATCACCCTGCCTGAGCTTACACATATTGGAGCCCAATATTTTCCACACATCTCAGTGCATGTTTTGTTATTTTTTCAGCAGAAAGGGAAGCATGCTTATGATAGTTTTTGTTTGGCATGTTGGCATTGTTGCTTGCCTATGTAATACAATTGACAACTATATGAACTTCAGTCTTGTCTATCCCTAACTTCTAGATCTAGGTGTCTTGAAGGGCATGTCATTTCTGTGCCAGCTCATCCAGCCCTTGGTACCATTAGGGTTTTTGCATTCCATTACTGTCCATTAGATCCTGTGTGGGTTTAAGACTAGGATCCCACCTCTGAAGTGGCAGAGAGGTTTTGATTCAGTACTTGCAGAGAACTAAATCAACAGGACCTAGTGTTGCACAGTCCAATTAAAGGACAGAACCTGTTGCATTTCAGCCACATAACCTCACAAGGACCTGATGTGTTGAGGGAGCTCCTTGTCAATGCTGACATGATCTCTTCTGTTTTACTTCTCAAGAGATTTGCAGAACTCCTTCTTGCCTTAGACCTAAACTTTTTTTTTCTCCCCATGGAATGACTGGGGATAGAAGAAAAGGAGGAACAAATTGCAGCATATATTACCTGTCCCAGATCTGAAATAATACACTAGTAAACTGTGAAGGAAGAAGGAGGAGCACAATTATATTCAGTTGTAGATTAGAGTAATGAAGGCAAACCCTCAACAAGCACTGCATATCAGAGACAGCATATTAAAAACAATGAATATTTGCTGCTCTGATTTATTGCAAGCAAAAGTTCCACTCCTCCACATACGTGTTGAAAAAGGACAATCTGAGAATGCTACCCATATTATATACAAGACTGGAAAGAAACTGAAGTGTGCCCTTGAAAGTATGCTGCCAGGAATAATCATAGGTGAGTGGCAGGGAGACTGAGTTTTTTACTTGAAAAGTCATTCCTGGCTGTTATTGCTATGGATGAGTTTATTATTAGCCTTACATTAATCATACACTTAAATATTTTGTTATATTGGAACCCAAGTATTTTCTTTCTCAAACAATTTTGAGTCTGAATATTTCAGACACTGATTTGCAATTCATAATAGAGATTTGTCAGAAATTGAATACAGGGAAAGTCTTACTTCCTTTATGCCAAATCTTGACCTTTTTTCATCTGGGGAATCTTGCTAGTACACAGATCAAAAAGCAGAGCTTTGCTGTTGAAAGAGGGGTTTACCAGTTCCCTGGCTGTCCATGGAGATTCGTCCTTACTTGCTGGCAGAGAATTTGGCTCCTTGATTTCAGTTTGAAAATGCATTGAGTGACATCTTCCTTTTAAAAATATTTATCCCACTACAAAAACATCAGTTGCTTAAATCATGGTGTTATCTAAAGCAAGTGCTAGTTTTACAGAGTGCACCATTATTTTTAGTGAGAGGATGTTGTAAAGTTTATAAGGTACTTGGCTCTACCAGTGTCACCTGCCCAATAGTACGTTTCTGCATGGAAATGTACCAAGTCCACCTAAACATTACTCATAAAAATAAATCAGGTATTGCAAAAGTTACTTCAAAAATCCATAAAGAAACTAGGCATTGGCAGAGGGATGAAAGATTTACTATGATGAAATTGGGTGCCATGTTTGCACAAATGTTGTGTAAGATGGATGTGGCAAGAGAAATGTGCAATTTTTACACCCTTTGGTTTTCTGGTCTGACAGGTCGCCAGACGCTGCTGGTCGGGTAATGACTATGCTTATGAAACGATCTGCCAAGCAATGAAAGAGAATGCCACACTGAAGGTGACTCTCCCTCACAAGGTGGTGGATGAGAACATCTTGGAGCAAGCCCTGAAACATTAGTGGCATTCCTAGTGCAATGTTGAACTTGCAGATCTATTTGAAGTTGCTTTCTTTATCCTATTTTTGCTTTCTGGCCAAACGATAAAAGCCTTGCAAATGTCTCTTCCATGTGAGTTCTCTTTTTTCCCCTTTGACTTGTTAATGGGGCAGTATCTGTATCTGTCTGTGACAAGTCCACTGATGTCAGGAACAGTCTTCTCCCTAGCACATTTGGAACAATGTTTGGGGTAAGAAACTATTCATTGCAAGGAAAGGGACTGGAATTTTGTTCCTGAAAATTCAATTAAAAAACAAAATAATCCACTTATTCATAATAATTCATAAATTAAGGAGGGTCTTAGGTCTGGCAGGTCAAATGTGGAATGGGAATTGAAACTGTTCATTCTAGTTCAGAGTCTGCTGGTACCAGCAGACAGCCACAAAATCCAGTAGGCAAACGTATGAGTGTGCAAAGAAACTTTTCCACTGGTGGAGGATGAAGTGCTGTCACATGTGCTAGACTCTGGCTTTTCTATATTGCCATGAAAGGGTTTGGTGATCACAATAGGAAGTGACAGATCCACTGTGCCTGGCTAGCACACCTGGTCTGCGTGTGTCTTTCTCTGAAATTTTCACCACGAGTGGGAACAGAATGTGGTGCCAGGAAGTGGGTGGAAAAGCTCGAGGGCATTAAGTACTAGACCATTTCCAAACATCTTACAGCAAGGCCAGGAAGAAATGGAACAACTCATGATCAATTAGTGTGAGCCAAATTCTGCATTAGCTTGAGATGGTGCTGTTCTGCTGATCCAGGTGTGTTTACTTTACTTCCTCACAACAACGAGTTTGTTCTTTTGTAGAAGCCCATTGCACTTGAGCAGCTTCTAAATGGATGGAAACCTCCAGAAAATCTAGATCCTTAGTGCTGGCTACTGATTTTTAATGAAAAAAAACCAAAACATGGGCTACTCACACATTTGGATGTGAGGGGTCCAATTAGTAAAGAACTATAACAAAATGATCATGTAGACTTCCCTTCTGGAATAAAACGCAACTGATGTGAAACAAACTAAAGCACCAGAGACAAGACAGGGTGGGCTTCCTTCACACAGAACTTGATTATAAAGTAAAAGAGAGATAGAAAGGTCTTTTTAGTCTCCCTCTTCCTGGGAAGAGGTAGGAAAGCTCAGAAGGCAGTGTGCCTAGATGCAACTGAAAGAATGCATATTTTGCATCTGAACCTACCAATATCTTTGTGTTAACAGTAACTCACTGAAGTATTTTTTTATTTTACATACACATGTCTATATATGTGTATGTGTGTAAAAATTATTCTGAGCTATCAGGTCTTGTGTAAAGCCTGGCCCTTTTAAGGGCCTCACTCAGAGATGAGCACAGAGCAGCAGCAATCCCTACTCTGGTGTGCATGGGGTATTATTGGACTTGATCTGTCCTGTCACTCAGCCTCCTTGGCACTGCATGCATGTGCTTTGGAAGGGAAAGGGTAAACCTGTGTTGGCTGCTGCAGATGAAGTGTGATGAGCTGCAGTCCTCAGGGCTGTGGGGACTCAAAATGATACAACAGCTGGATTCTGTGGTCCTTGCCTGGTAAGCACACCCTGCAACTCTATGGCCCCTGGTGCCAAGTAAAGGAAACCATTTATTTTGACTCACAAATCGGTTCTTTACTCTGTTCACGTACTGTGTATGTCTCCAGATGAATAGTGAGAGTCTGGCATCTGCTTGTAACTGAACCTTCTGTGAAGTGCAATCTGTAGTTGATTGGAATTGCTTTATATTGTGGAAAAAACTGCCAACATTGCCAAGTTACACGATTGAGATGTGAGTAGTTGTCAGCCAGATTTGACAGCCTTTGCTTTGACATATGTTATGTATTACCTATTATTAATAGCCACACTGGACTGGGTCCAGAATTAGTATCTTGGTGTTGTACAAAACCATTCTAGTCTTCATAGCCCAACAACACTGGGATACTGTTTTGTCAAGGGGAACAACCAGAAAATACACACTGGCTTTTCTTTACTAAGGAATGTAGACCTGCTCCGTAGACTAATCCTGAGTTGAAAATCTGCCAAAGAAAAAATAGTGAAGAAATATTATGAATTCTTCACCTTTGTATTGTTTAGCACTGCGGTACCTGCCAGCATGCTCACTTTCATATTCCAGACAAAAAAGGAATCTTGTTTTCATCCTTGTAGCTTTATTGACCAGAGGACATAACCTTGAAAGTATGTTTGTGTATAATGCCACTCAGGTCCTGGACTGGCTGTAGGGAGACATAGAACCTGAATGTCTGAGCACTATACAAGAGCTACTGGTTGAATTTCAAATGATAAAGTCTTTATTAATGAAGTAGCATGAGTGAGGTAAAATGAGTTACAGACGGGTAGTGAATTGATGAACAGTTGGTCATATTTATGACCATTCACTGTTACTTATTTTAACTATGTAGTATATATAGTTACTTATATACATTTAAATATTTTTGGTCTTTTAACAGCATATCTCAAGTGCTTAATAAATGTGAACTGGCTGAGGTTTACAATACTTTTGGGAGGCTACAGTAATCTGTTACTGCCTGGGCTGAACTAGCTGGTGGTTTCCAGCACACAGAACTGAGAAACAATCCCAATGTGAAGATTGCCCTTTCTGAGCTCTGCTGAGCCTCTGTTTTATCTGTTCTCTACTTGTTTGCAGAGAAGCTGGGACTGTGACTGGGCTGTTGTTCTGTGGGGATGCTGATTTTTAGGTAGCTGACCTCACTGCTGGACAAACCCGACACAGGGAGAGCAGCCCTCAAGCCATCCACCTGTGGCATTGCATCAGATCAGGTTAAGTCAGTAGATACAGAGGGAGTGAATTTCTGTAGTGAAGTCTCAAGTTTGCCATAGGCTGAGGCATCCTTCTTGTGAATCTTAGTACCTTAATGCTGTCCTCAAAATGCAAACATTTGCTCCCCAAAGCTTTTGCCTGGTTGCAGACAGAGGCAAGACCTTGGTGATAAAGGGTAATTAATGCAGAACGCTTTTATGTCTGTAACTACAGTGCTTTCTAAGCGTATGACATGACAATATGTGACATAAGAGAGCTAGTAGCTCTCCTAGTCAGGGCCTTGTTGAACCCCTCCAGGCTGTGCCAAACCTAAGGTATCTGTGCCTTGATTTTATTTATTTTTTTCTTCATGTTTGACATCCTTCAACCTGGGATGCACCTATATGTTAAGCAGTAAACTCCTGAGCAGACCTTACTTTTCCTAGGAATATGAAGGAAGGTACTGCAAAGACCCCTACACAGGGAGACCAGGGTGGCTAGAGGCAGCCGAGAACAGGAGTGACCCACCCCCAGTGACAGCAGTAGGGTAAGGTGCATTTCAGAGGCAGCTGAGCTCAAGCACTCAGTGGCTTCAGACTCAGTACAGGTGGCTGTGAAGGTGCACAGTGGAGCTCTGGGTGTACCTACACCTCTATAGCAATCAGTACCAGCTCTGCTGGAGCTGACTGTGCCTGGCCAGCCGTCTCCCATCCTTCCCGTTGCAGATTTGATGCAAAATTTTTCAGAGGAAAGGAGGAATAATTTGCTGAATAGAAGGATCACAGCACCATCTGCTGGGACTGCTCATCGGTCCTGCAGGAGGAGGTAAATACAGGATCATTTTCTGTTTTCCTTAAGTATTGCAGTACCAGAAGGCGGCTGAACATTCTTCCAAAGAAACCTTGGACCAAGAATGAAAAAACTTTTATGCATGAGATGATTCTGCAGGGGGTTTTGCCTGGGTTCAACTGACTGCTTTGGCATAGCTTCTTCCTTGACATTAACAGGATAAACAAACCCTGGAATAATCCCCAAATACTGAAATAATTCCTAATCTGGCACTTTGCCTATCGAGTCGAATTAAAGGTACAAGCTGGTGTCCAGCAGCCTCCACGGCAGCCTTCCCCAGGGGAGGTGAAGCCGCCAGAGCCGCGGAGCCCCGGGGCAGTTCCGCCCCGTCCGTGGTTCCGCGCTCCGGGTTTCCTCGGCACCTCCCGCGCCGCGCCCGCTCCGTAGCGCCAGGCTCCGGGTTTCCTCGTTGGCCCGTGCCAGCCCCGCCCCGCGGCTCCGGTTTCAGCCGCTGCTACAGGGACCCCCAAGATGGAAACGCAGGGGCTGCCCGCCGCGGAGGCGGCCCGGGCCCGGCCCGGCGCCCAACATGGCGGCCCCGCCGTGCCGCCCGCCGCCCAGTGCCGCCCGCCGCCGCCGCCCGACTGGGAGCCGGCGGCCGCTGCCGCCGCTTCCTCCTCCACCGCCAGCACCGCCGCGTCGGGCCTCTACGTGAGCTTCCCGGTGCTGCTGGTGGAGGAGAAGCAGGAGCCCGGCGCCAGCCCGGCGCCCAGCCCCTGCGCGCCGCCCGCGGGGCCCGCGCCCGACAACGACGGGCTCCTGCTCGTTTTCAACGTGGTGCGCGGCGCGGCCGAGGCCGGACCGGGAGGCGGCGAAGCGGGGCGCGCCCAACCCGGCCCTTCGCTTGCTGAGCCGCCGGAGGAGGCCTCTAGCTCGGCGCCACCGCCGCAGCCTCCCCCGCCGCCTCCGCCGCCCCCCGCTGGCGGCGATGGCGAGGGCAGCGGCGGGGCGGAGGACGGCTCCTTCTCGGGGACTATCACCATCAACAACCAGAGCCTGGTGGTGCGCATCGAGAACGGCGTCCTGACGCTAGGGCCGGGCGCCGAGCAGGCCGCGGGCGCCACGCCGCCGCCGCCCGCACCGCCCGCGCCCCCCGCCGCCGCCAGCCCCGCCGAGCCGCCGGGCGGGCCGCGGCCGCGCTCGCCGCCAGCCTTCCCCTGCCCGGAGCCGCGTTGCGGCGAGGCTTTCCCCCGTAAGCAGCAGCTGCGGCTGCACCGCCTCTCGGCTCACGGCGGTGGCGGGGAGGACGGCCGGGGGACGGCGGGGGGGGCGGCGGCGGCCCGGCCCTTCGGCTGCCCGGTGCCGGGCTGCGCCTGGTCTTTCGCCACGGCCTACAAGCTGCGGCGGCACCTGCACTCGCACGACAAGCTGCGACCCTTCGCTTGCGCGGCGCCGGGCTGCACCAAGCGCTTCACCACCGTCTACAACCTGCGGGCCCACAGTCGCGCCCACGAGCAGGAGGCGGCGCACAAGTGCGAGGCGTGCGGGCAGCGCTTCCCCAGCGCCGCCCGCCTCGCCGCCCACCGCCGCCGCAGCCACCTGGAGCCCGAGCGGCCCTACCGCTGCGAATTCCCCGGTAAGCCTCTGGGGCTTGGTTCTCTTCCATCCCTTTCACAAGAATAGCTCGCTCGGCTAAGGATGGGATCGCTGCCTTGGGCCGTGCTGCCGCTCAGCTCGCTTTTCCTCCTTCCTGGCCTCAGTCATCCAGAGAGAAAGTTTGTGAGCTGGAGGATGCCGTGCCTTCACTGGCCACCTTTCTTGGGGCTTTGTGCTGGTGTGGTGAAATGTTTTAAGTCATAGCCCAAGTCTTCAGTGGTATACCTTAAACCGGGCAGTATGTGTTTTGCTTCTGAGCTTGTCTAAATAATAGTTATCCCTGAGAGTAATTTAGTTTAGGGTTTCACCATTAGATTTTTCTGTGTGCCAGGATGTAATATCGTGGAAAAGAGATCGTTAAAAGCTCCTCACTGAAGGTTGGGAGGGAGGAAGAATGTAATTTTCCTGGGTCAGTTTTGCTTCCATTCTCTCCCCAGGGTGTGAAAGGACGTTTATCACCGTGAGTGCGTTGTTCTCCCATAATCGAGCCCACTTCAGAGAGCAAGAGCAGTTCTCCTGTTCATTCCCTGGCTGTAACAAGCAGTATGACAAAGCCTGCCGGCTGAAAATCCATATGAGGAGTCACACAGGTATTCACCAGGGTGACTTGTATCTGGGGATGTACATGAAAGGTAGTATGTGGAGAGTGGGCTTCAGTTCACTGGAAAAACTCAAAAGTCTAGAAGGGTGAGAGGGTGCTGAGAGTTATCTGAAGTCAGTAAAAATGCTTTATTCCTGGCCTTTTTGGGGTAGGAGTCTGCTGAATGAACTTGACAGATGCAAAGTAGCTGTGGATATGCAAAGGTGTGACTTCTGGCATGTGAATTCTGTTCAGAAAAATGATCCCAGCTCTATTCCCAAATTCATAGACATTCAAAATATTGTGTAAATTCTAATCTTGATTGAAACAAACAGCTTAAAATCTCTTAAAACTTGTGGAATGTGCATACCAAGGCTTGGAACAGCAAGAAGATAAATTGCAGCTCAGGCAAGCAGTCCTGATTTGCAAGGATCACTGCTAAGCTGCAGTCCAGCCTTTTAATATTTTAAAGGCAATTGTGTGTACTCTGTGCTGCCCTCTGTTATCCTGGTTTCATGGCTTTACAGTGTGCAGCTTGGTTTTTTGGTTATTTTTTTTAAAAGTAATTTTTGTTAAGTGAAAGTTTATAAACTTAACGGAAACCAGCTTCACCTGCTACATGTTGTAATCAACATATAGTCACAGGTCATGAAAAGGGGGAAGAACATTTCAGTTGTGTTTCTGTTTTGAATAATGCTGTTAACTGATTATTGAAGCACCTTCAAGATAGCTCAGATTAGTATGAGGTGGATTGATAATTATCTGTGCTCCCTAGTGCATAATGAAAGATGCAACGGCCTCGAGTTAAAGAAGGCTCTGATTGTATCAGAGGGAAGGAGCACAGTGAATTGCAGGAGAGGGTGGTTGAGTCTTCTTGTCTTTAATTCAATTTAAACAGCTTTTGAGATTTTGTAGTAGCAGCGTGTACTTCTGTATTAGATAATTAACAGAACCTTTCTTTGTTTAAGGTGAAAGGCCTTTTATCTGTGACTTTGAAGGTTGTGGCTGGTCTTTCACCAGTATGTCCAAGCTGCTGCGGCATAAAAGGTAGCCTTGTCTGATTATACTGTTCTAAGTCACTTGCTCTTTGTTTGCTTGTTTTTCCTCCAGTAATTGAGCAGCAGTGGATTTAACCATGCCAATGGCAATTTCCTTCCCTTGTAGGAAACACGAAGATGACAGGAGATTTATGTGCCCAGTAGAAGGCTGTGGGAAGTCCTTCACAAGAGCAGAACACTTGAAAGGCCACAGTATAACACACCTGGGTACAAAACCATTTGAGTGTCCAGTAGAAGGTATTGTTCCACTTCTTCTATGTGTTAACTGGTAATTGATGTGTGTATTACCTAAAGCTTGTGTGTGTCTTCCCCAAACATAAACTGGTTTGCAACAGTTCAGAATGAGTCTACTTGCAGAGTTTGAAGAAGCAAAACTAAACAGAAGATGTTGTAATTGAATGAGTGATCATTCTCAAATTACTGGATTGTGGATAAAATATTGGTTTGTGCTCTAGCTTGTTGTGGTTTTTTTTTAACTTTTATTTTTTCTTTCTAATGGACAGGACTGCTTTGTTCTGGAAAGTACTACTTCTGATAGTTTCTGTAGCTCAGCTTTTTCACTTGATTCATCAAAAGTAGTTAAAAGTGGTCCTATTCAACACCTTCCAGGCCACGTTTTGTTGTTGTGACACGTCATCTGGAGTGTTCAGTGGTTGTGGTGTGGTAGCCTCTGCTGATGGACAGTGGATGGCTGTGTGAGTGGGGTCTGTTGTGGGCATAAGGGAGCTGTGCTGGTGCTTCGTCGGTTTCTCAGCACTACCTGCTTCACTTCAGTGAAGGAACAAAGATTTTGTGTCTGATCCAGAATATTCTGCTTCGTAAAGTAAAACCGCTCTAGTAGGTGATTGTTTCTCCTTTTAATGGTTTTGCCAGCAATTGTCATGAAGACTTTACATTTAAGATGCCATAGTGGGGAGAGGCTGTGCATTACATTGAATGGCTTAAGAGTTTCTTGCTGTCAGAAACAAGTCGTTGAACTGTCCTACCCACTGAGATCTCCTTGCTATAAAATGAGAAAATATATATTTAGTTTTATTCTGATTCCTCTGAATGTTTGCACAGGTGCTGCAAAACAGGAAAGAGAATTCTGCAGAGCCACTCTTGATTTGTTTTGTTAAGACACTAAATATGAACTTCAAACTGAAACTAGGTGAAATTTCAAAGTCTTGTATATGTTCCTGCAGGCTGTTGTGCAAAATTTTCAGCACGAAGTAGTCTGTATATTCACTCCAAAAAAACATCTTCAGGATGTGGACTCGTTAAAGACTCGTTGCCCTGTATCCAGCTGTAATAAATTGTTCACTTCCAAACACAGTATGAAGACACACATGGTCAAACAGCATAACTTCAGCTCAGGTAAAGTATTTATTTCAAAGTGTAGGAGAGTGTAATGGAAAAGCTAAATGCTTTAATAAGGGAAATGTGTATTTACAGATGTTGAAGTCCCAGCCCCTTTGATATGCGTGGCAGAGTCTTTACTGAGATGAGTTGTTTCCACCCCCTTCTAAAATTTTCAGTGAGATCTGGAACTGAGTATCAGAAAATGAGAAATTGCAGCTTTTTAAAATTAAGCAGAGCTTGTCCTTTCCTGTGTCATCTGTAAAATATGAGCAAGGATTAAAAGCACTTCTTGTTGCACTCCTTTCTCTACTCAACCCAACTTGGTCTTGACTCGCTGTAGTGTGATCTTTGGCACGTGCTTTTGTAACTGAGATTTTTAAGTAAAGAAATGAACTTATTTCAGTGATCTTATCTTCCTTAAATCTGCTTTCAGGGAAGTTGAGAAGTGTTTCAGAAGGCTGGGAATCTAGACTTTTAAGCTTTCTCTGACCATTCATATTTTTCCTCCCCATTGTCTGATGAAAGGTCTGTCTTACAAGCAAACCCTTCTCTTCCAGATCTCCTAACTCAGCTGGAAGCGACCAGCTCCCTGACACCCAGCAGTGAACTCACCAGTCCAGGACAGAGTGATCTCAGCAACATAGACCTCGTATCCCTGTTCTCCAACGTGTCTAGTAACAATTCTGGAATTGCAACAGACATGGCACTAGTGAACTCTGGGATTGTCACAATCGATGTTGCTTCGGTGGGTTCAACACTTGGAGGAAGCCTGCCTGTCAGTAGCAGTTCTTTAAGCCAGGCAGTCGATCCCTTGATACTGGTGGCTAGCAGTGATATGCCACAGAGCCTGGACAGTTCTCTCTTGCTGGGAACCAGTACAACAGTCCTACAACAAAGCACTTTAAATTTGGATGATGTACAGACTGTCAATGCAGAAGCCTTGGGTTCGCTGGCATCTCTGTCGGGGAGGAGTTCTGGTCAAGATGTGCATGGTTTGACATCCAGCAATAATTTAACCATTGAAACAGCCACTTTGACTCCTTCTAGTAGCCTCGGTGGTACCAATGTGCCTGAGTTACTAACACCAACTAAAGCTGAAAGGAATTTGCTTCCTAGCTCGGATGTTGTTGGTCAGCAAGAGGGCAGCAAAGTAGTGACACAATTTGTCTTCTCCAACCCTCCAGGGAGCTACAGTGCACAGAAAGAAATGGATCTTGGCCCGGTGACTGGCAGCTCATTTTTGGTATACAATAATTGTATTAATTATACCTGCAGATGACCGAGGTGTCCTGACTTTGGGGATATCCATTGATACTTGTACTTTATGGGGAGACTTCACTCACATATTTTGCAGATCAAGCATTTTGGCTTTTTTTGATGAAGGATGTTGAATGTTACGGTGAATAGTGTGTTGTCACAAGTAGATTCAGTGTGGTGATGAGTTCTCTTATGAAATACTGGAATTCTGGTGGGGAGAGTTAAGGGCGAACCTTTCAAAAGAAGGGATTAGAAAATAAGCAGCTGTCTATCTGAGGATGAAGTGAAATTCACAGAAATGCCCAGGAATATGTGGTGCATTTTGTGCATTTTATTCCAGGGAAAGATTTGGGCTGGGAGAGTAAAGGGAACATTTTCATCTCAGCCTTCATTCCCTTTTCAAATACTCTTCCCTTTCTGCTTGACTTAATTTTTTATTTACATCACAAAGTGAATGTTTACACTTAAAATCTGAACACCTATAAATGTGGAGCTAACTTCTTTTTGTGTTGAAATCCAACTATTAAGTAAATATTTATTTACACAAATTTACTGACACTCTAATTAGAAGAGCATGGAAAACTAGGATTCATTTTTGGCAGTGTAAAAGATAACTGCACCTGAAAACTCCTTAGTCTGTGTCCGTTGTCTTGCTTTGTTGTTGCATTCAAAAAACTTGGCATCTCTTGGCTTTTTTTTTTTTTTTTTACTAGGAGAGCAGTGGGTCTGCAAGAACAGACTACAGAGCCATTCAGCTAGCCAAGAAAAGAAAACAAAAAGGGAATGGGAGCAGCACAGGTGAGAAGTCATTAATTTTGTTACATTTGCTAAATACAGTTAATTCAGGCTTTTTGGCAGTGAAATGGGAGTGGGTATCTGAATACATCCTTAAATATCCCATCCAGTTATTGCTAGTTAAAATAATAATGCATGTGGTGTACCATCTGCTACTCAGGAAAGTCATGTTCTGTGGAATACCATGTTCACAGTAAGTTTACAAAGGAATCTGCACCATATGTTTAGTGATTGTTAACAAGGCGCTGTCTGTTCATCTGCTTTTTATTTCCTTATTAAAAAATATTAAGGTCACTTTGCTTTCTGTCCTTTATGCTTTGGGTCTTATGTAGTGGGTTCTTTTTTAAGCAGTACAGACAATGCAAACATCAGCTGGATTTGTTTAGCTTCATTGTTTCACTTAGTAACTGTGTGCGCAGTGGTAAGACATTTATTTCTTAGTTCTCCAGAAATACGTAAACCACTCGTAGATTTTAGCCATATGGAGAGTTCTTATGCAGGGTGATGTTGAGGTCATCGTTTCAGATGTGTCCTCTTAAACTGTAGTTTGACTCAGAGGTGTCTCATGTGAATTGTGCACCATTTAAACGTGGTCCGTGGCTCACTAGACTTGGATGAGCTCTGACGTTTGTGTTTGCCCTTGGGGCTGGGGTCGAATATCATGTATGTGTGTGCATATCTATATATATATCTATGTATAGATTAGTTCTTCCTTGCTGTCTCTGAAAATCAAGGTGATAATTTTTAAGGTGGGTTTTAAGAGGCTAGTTCTGAATTGAGCACTGTCGTGTTTCTGTGTTGGTTAAAGGCATCCCTGCAGAAATTCTGTCTGGTTAAGGAATCATCACACAGAAGGATAACTGCTTTATGAAGCTAGTGCTAAGTGTGCTTGTGTTATCAAACACATGCACGTGTCATGAAACATGCCTTTTGGACATTAGTTTAAAAACATGACTGCATTAATCTGCATGACTCTAAAATGACCTCAGAAAATTCCTATTTCTGTTCCTACTTTCAGTGGTGCACTTTTCACCAGCTGTTGCCTTAATGCTTCTGTGTGTGTCTCAGAGTGATCTAAATTAGAGTCTTGTGTTTGTAATTGGTTAACTAGGTTGAATGAGCACTGTAGAGGGAGGTTCAGCGTTTAAAAAGAAGTTATGGAAGCCTTTTATTTACTATACATTTAAAAACCAAAACTTGAAACAGCTGAGGGAATTGTATCTCTAGGTTTATTTTATTAGGTTGTTGGTTTTGAGCTTGTGATACAAGTAGCTTGTTTTAAACTGAAAAAATGCTTAAGGCTGTGGTAGTTGTACTTCTGCAGTCTGTTCTTCCTAACAGTCCTTGAAGTCTTTCTGGGAAATAGATGAGCTTCACTGTACTCTTTTAAAGTTTGAAAAAACTGATGTACATGACTTCTCAGGAAATGAGTTGCAAAATTAAAAATAGAAAATGCAGTTCTACTTCCAAATTCCTTTCTGTAAGTCCACAAATACACTGATATTTCTGTGCTACCACAGGGGTGAGCCCTCAGTTTGTGATGTGATTTTAATGGCATTCATGTAAAAAGGTGCTCTATCAGCCATTGGAGTTCATCACCTGATTGTTGTCTGGCCTTTTAGCAGTTACCAGGTGGTACGTAATTATATTGCACTGTTCCAGGCATTTGCTGTGTAGGGTATAAAATTGTATAAAATTGAAAAATACTAGCAGGAAACTTCTGCAAATTGCTTTGGATCATTTAAATATTAAAATTGCTTTCTTTTAGGGGCATCTGGCTCTGGTCAGAGGAAAAGCAAGGGTGGTAAAGTAAGCCCTACCAACTTTTCATCATCCGCTCCTGGCAGTCGACTGGGTGGCAACATAGTTCTGCCAAATGGAGGGCTGACAATAAGGGACCCTGCCACTGGAGCCCAGTATGTGCAAATTCAGCTTCTTCAGGTAAGAGCTGAGGTAGAAAAACACACTCATCTCCTCTGTCACCCAAACTGGCACATCTATGGAAGAGTCTGACTTAACTGTAAGCTTGGGTATTGGTGCCCCTAGTGGGATCCTGAGTTCTGCAGTAATGTACCATGTTCATGAGGGCATTCACCCACAAGAAGCACTTTCCTGGGAGGTTTATATGAAACTGGCTTTAGAGGGATCTATAAATACCTGGAAACACAGCTGGTTTAATCATGCAACTGCTAGGGGCCCAAAGGGAAGCATTGTGGAAATGGGTAAGATGTTTTTATTTGATTTAGTAGTAATAATCAGTCCAGCCTGGAACATGTGAGCACTGAAACTATAGGGAAGATCCTATTCAGCTTCTTAGGCTGGGTACACATGATGCAGGGAATGTTGTGGTGGAACTAGGAGTTGTAGCAAACTTTGTTCTGCATGTGTGAGTTGTGATCCTTCAAGGGCTTAGGAATTTCCTAGTTTGGGGTGTGTGGGCAGCAAAACAGATGCTACATTTCTGTCCCTAAATACGGGATAGTTTTTCTTGAACAAGGAAAGGATGACTGTCATGCAGTGACTCTGGGGATGCACAGGAGCATGACCTTTTTCTCCAGTCTTTTCTGTTGGTGACACCCCCCAGATTCTGACATTATTCCACCTCTCTGTCATTGACAAGGTAAATGAAACTCTGATGAAAAGATTCCTGCAAAATGAAGTTTCAGCTGAAACTGTTATTTCTCTAAACTGTTGAAATAAAGCAAAATTTTTTTTTTCTAAAAATACCTAGTAATTGGTGTGGGATGATTAGTTGGAGCGTGGCAGGTAATATGTTTTTGCATAGTATCCAGAGAGAAAGTTCCTTACACTTTCTTCCTAACAACATACAGTATGAAGGAAGCTATGGACAGAGTTCTCCATCTAATTTTCTGATGGGTGTGAATGTTTGAAACTTTTTTGTTAAATATCAGCTTCACACAACAAGATAAAACTTGTTGCAGATTTGAGTGTTAAGTTTGTTGAAAGATGAACCATTCCTTCCTTTCAGATCTTGCCAATTTTCCAAGTTGAGTGTGACAGGCTAATAGGTTGTACACTGAGCTAGGTTCAGATTTAAGTGGCAGTTGGCTTTCTGCATGCCTTTGTGGATCTAGGCCTTACTAGTACAGTGCACTGGCTTTATCATTTTTTTTCTGAGATTGTGAGGTTGAGTGAAATTTCCCACATTGTGTTGAGATGCTTGGAGGATCTTGTAATCTCATCATGTTTCTGCATTCACAGGATGACTCCCCGGGAGAGGGAGACTTGCCCTTTCAGCTGAGCTCTCAGTCCTCCTCATCGCATTCTCAGCTTACAGTGGATTTACCTGTTCACATACTTCAGGTATAACATGTGGGAGCCATTGGGTTTTATTGCCTAGCTTGAAACTGAAGACAGTTTACTGTGAGGACTGGTGTTCTGCCTAATGAAAATACCTTGTTTTCCATTGGGAGTTTAATTTCACTTACCAGAAGTCATAAGCAGAGAGCTGCGCCGCAGGGTTGATCTTGAGCATGTTACCAACCTTTGACACATCACAGGCAGTTGTTTTTCTTTCTTAGTTACTCAGTAATGAGTAACTAAATGTTACTCATTGATCACTGAAGTGCCCCATGCTTGTTTTCCTGGTCCCATCCTGCATATATTGAGGCAAGAAAAAAGATCAGAGTGGATATGTAGCAGGCTACGGGAAGGGTAGCAAGGGGGAAATACAATCTTGATCCTACATTTCAAAGCAGTGTCTGTATGGGAATGGCAGTTAGATTAAAAAATCTACAGTCTTTGGTTTCACTACTCACCCTTGGTAACTACTCAGTGTCAGTGTTGTTTGAATGCAGAGAGCTTTGTATAGCTTCTTGCAAAAATGTTCTGTTATCTGCTGTTCCAATAAACTGCATGTTAGTGAGTAGGAGCAGCTGAGAACTGAGCAGCAATGAGTGATTAGTATGTGCATAAATCACATTTTCTACTTGACCATGTGGGGGGTTGGTTTTGATAAACTACAATGCAGATACTCTTACCAAATGTGCTTCTCCTGGAGGGAAGATAAAGCTTTTGTATTTGAGAGAAGCATCTAACTATGCTAAATCTGGAAATACTAGGATCATTGGCCATGGAGAGAGTTAATGGAGGAAAAGCAAATAGTCAGTGATTTTAAATGTATTGCTGTTAGTAATGTGCTCTGAAATGTTCCAAAGAAAAACAGGAGTGGCACTGTCTGAGTGGGTCCACGAAAGTAGGAGAGCTTTGGGTTTCCTCTAAGCCATTCAGATAATTTCTCTGGTCTTGGATAAATGTCAAGGTAATCTTGCTGTTAAGTATTAAAGGCTTAGAGGTGAAAGCACTGAACTCTTTATGCTGTTCGTTTTAACAGGAACCACACAATTCCACTGAAGATGATGCAGGTTCTGATAACTCTCAATTCACTGGAAGCACAATAAACTTACAGGATCTGGAATGACCATTATTAAGAACAGTTACTCGAAAACGGGCAGTCGTGTCTTGACAGAGTGAGAGAACTGTGTGGGTCTTTTTCCAAGGAAAATCTGAAAACTAGGAGTGCTGGATTGTGGTTGCACTCTGTGCAATTTGCTAAGGACAGCTGCAACTGAAAGATTTTCTTAAAAAATGTAAATCCCACTTGATGTGCCTGTGTAAGATACCCTGTCTGCCTTGTGGTTGGCGAGACTGAGGCAGACTGCTGTACAGTGTTGTTTCAGGGAGAAGTACTGTATTAAACTTCAAACTGAGGTAATATTTACTGTTTTCACAGAAAGCAAGTATTTTACAGCTAACAAGTACAAACTTACAATCCTGCCTACAACAGCTAAAACTTCCCTTCTGTTGGTCTCCTGCTGGGGCCAGTGGCATTGAGGAATTAAGAGCTAAAATTTGCAAGTGTTTTTCACACACAAAAAAATGATTGTTTCGGCCCTTCTGTTTTGGCAGAAAACTGGAATAAAGTGTCACGTAACAAAATTAATATCCTATGCCATGACAACAAGGTACTCTTAAAATCTTTGTTTTAGAAAGCTAGATTCTAAATGTTAACTTAGCTGTGAATCAGTTTGTAGCTCATGTTGAGTTTCTCCCTTTCCTTGCTCCTGCATCCCAAATACTTTGCTGAATTCTTCCAGCAAAACTTGAAAAAGAAAACTGCAATAGAACTGTACTCACTGTAAGTGATTAGCTAAGAGTCCAACAGCACCTGAGAGAGGTTTGTTTTATCTTTGTGTTCCCTTTTCTGGGAGGAATGTTGACTGTCACATAAATCTAAGCACCTTTATTTTCTCTCATCTATAAACTGCTGCCAAGTTACCTGTGAACTGGCCACTATCTTTTTTATTTTAGGTTTTGGGTTTTTTTTTTTGTTTCAATTGAGCACTGGTAACACTTGTTCTTTATTGATATCCCAGAGCGTCACATGCACATGGGGCTTCTGGCTGGTTTACAGAATATGCAGTTTTCTGAGTATTTATGAGAGGAAAAAGAATTGTTACCTAGGAAGATTTGCCCCACTGAAAAACTGCAGTTTCTCTTAGGGGCAGGGGGAGAGGTTGTATGTACTGTACTTACCTGGATTGCAGACACCTAAGGAAGTATAGAGTTGTATAGGAAAAAAAACACACTTTGGTTACATTAAGGTAGTAATTTAAATGTTTCTTAAGGTGATGTTATGAATACCTATAAAATTATGTATAGGAGTTTGATAAAAGGGTGTATGTATTGTTTTTTATTCTCAATGAGGTGTGTGTATGCACGTATGTGTATTTTTTTTTTTTTACAAAATAAGAATGTTGTGATCTTTCTAATCTTGCACATATTTATTTATTTTACAGTTATACTGGTGTTGAATTCACACGAGGTCATTCAGAAATGCTTTTACTTCCTGTGCCTTTCGAACTATGTATGTGTCCAGATAAATGCTTTTTTGGTTGAAAACTTGAGGAAAAAAAAAGTATACAGGTTACGTTCAACTTCAGATCCTGATTTGTAGGCAGTATTTTATCCTCTGGTTGAACCGTTTTTATTTTTCTATCTTTAGCTTAACTGAGCATTGAGGTCTCTCTGATCCTCTCATCCTGAGTTTACAGCTTATGTCCAGAGAATCCCTTAACCCTCTCAGATTGGGTTTCCAAACCAAACTACTCGGTAGATGAGACCTTCTACCTGGTAGCTGTGACTGCAGCATGGAGTCAACTCCTGAGAGGTAGAAAGGTTGAGGAAGAATGATGCTGAAGGGACAACTGGGTCACCATCTGGTCTAGTGGTCACCATCCTCTCCCCGGAACCTGAGACACCTCGTGCTCCCAATGCCTGCATTATTCTGTTCTCAAGGACCATACCCGTTCTTAATCTATTAAAATGGCCAAGGAAAACTCCATCTTTTTATGGGACTTGCAACCACATCTTTCTACTTCTGAAAATGTACCTCAACTCAGCTTTGTAAGTGAATGTAAAGTGCTAACCTCTTGGGGCCGAAAATGGGATCACTTGGCTTGAACTCCATTGCTGGCAATGGATACCTGAGGAACTGCTGGTGCAAAAGGGTTAATAAAGCTTTTTTTTTATGGTCAGTTTGTCACTGGGTATTGTTCTTTGTGTGGATGCATCTGACCTAAAGCTACTTGTTAGCAGCTTGATTTCTACAGAGCTTGTGTTTTCCCTTTGCTTGTGTCTTCTCCACAGTAGTGGGGTGAAGTCTATAATGAAACCCATCCTTTGGATTAAAGCATGGCTTTTGTTTTTCATAGTCCTTTAATTGTTTTGTGGTTATAATAAATGTCTTTCAGGTACCTGGCTTAGTTGTACCATAACAAAGGTTATGCAGGACTATGATGAATCTCACGAGTCAGGTTTGTAGGGATAGTGCTATTTGTGTCAAAACTGAGTGTTGTTGCTAGCAGGAGCCTGAGGAGCAAAATGAGAGAAAATTGTTATTTATTTTCTTAGGCAGAAGATCAATAGGGGGGGAAAAAATGGTTGTTTGGCACAGCAACTTTCCCTGGGATCTTGGGGTAGGAATTTTCATGGGATCATGAAGTTCATCAACTGAGGGTGGCTTAGACTCTTCACAGGCTGCAGATCTATGAAAAACTGAGCAGTATCAGTCCTCCATGCTGTGGTTAAGGCTGTGCTGTCCAGTGAAATAGTAAGAGGAGTTCTTCCTTCTCCTTATCTATTCTTGGTTGTGCTTTTTCTTCTCCTTCCTAGCAGGTGGGTTGAAATGAAGCACATTCCTCTGCAGAGGAAGAAGAGGTGTGTGCATCAGTACTGTGCTGGAGCAGTGTGTCTGAACCATGCAGCTAAAGCTGCCCTACACTGCCAGGCTCTGCTGCCAGGGGCTGTGGCCTCTTGCTGTCTGTTTTTCTAGCCAGGTTACAGTGTGTCTCTTAGGGGTGGTTTTTCTATTAGAAAGTAAGTGTCAAGCACCTGAAGGCCATGTATGTACTCGTGCTTCAGCTCCTACAAAGTACTATTGCACCTGTAACTTTTCTGACTAAAGCCTTCTTAGTAAGATCTCAAGAGCATGGGAAGTTGGAAGTCTGAAGAAAAATCTGTGGGAGCCTGCCAAAACCCTCTTATTTTATCTTGGGTACAGGGGAGGGGACTCCTGGGGCCTGCTCTCATGCTGTCACCAGCTTGGTGTGTGACTGAGGACTGGGAGGTCCTCACCATTGTGTTGACCTGCGGAATGTGCAGCAGGAGCCATGGTCTGAAGCTCCACGCTGTGCCTCCTGGGGGGCCAAAGCTCAGTTTGGTGTCATGTGGGACCTGCCAAGGAAGGTATGATTTGATGGTATGGCTGAGCTGATGTAGGGGCTTGCTGCCTGGGGGAGTGTCTTGCTGCTGCCTGGTTCCTCGTTTGCTCACTTTCATACTTTTTAAAATATTGCCAAGTTAACAAGTTGAAATGACCTTAATGAGAAACTTGGCAAGTGATGGAGGGGTCCATGTGATCAGGACACAAAGACAGAAGGAGGACACTGAGCTGGAGTAACTGGCAGCAGTTGCTCAAGTTGCATCAGTCCTGTAAATTGGGCTACCCCTGAGGATGAGTGCTGCCCCCACCCAGCTATGGAAGCCCCTAGCAATGCACTTCCCTTAAACTCTTGGTGTTCAAATACCCCCCAGCTCCTCTGGGGGTGTCTGTGGAGGCACTGGAGTCCTATGGATTACTGCACTCACCTGTTTGTTTAGAGTTGCCAGTGGTCTTTCCAGGGCCTGCTGTGATCTTTCCAGGGCTCGTTGCCGTCTTTCCTCCTGCTGCTGCTGCTGTTCTCTGAGCTTTTCCTCTCTTAGCCAGTTAAAGGGAGCAAATAAAAGATGGGTTGAATGGGGTGTGCAGCTACATCAAACATGCTTTTGATGCCCAGCTTGTCTAACAGTGTAAAGCCACCAGAGCACAGGGGTTTGGGTGTAGCCCAAGCTGGAGTTTGATGCCATGAAGGTGGTTAAGAGGAGAACACTGGGCGCAGTTGATCCTACTCTTTTTGGAGCAAAGGGAGGAAAAAGCACATCAAGCTTTGCAGATGGATATGTCAGACATGCTCTGTACCACCTTCAGCAGGTGACCTGTGCTCTACAGTTGTCAAGGATGCTTGTGGGTAGACAGTGCTTATTGCATCTTAAGTTCGCAGTAGTGCAACCAAGTCTGTACTGTACACATGTGAGTAGGGGGGTTTTCCATCTGTGGAGCTACACTTTGCCTAAAGGGGCACAGTGGATACTGGTAACTGGCTCCTATGGAAATGCAGCAGTGGAACAGAAACATGCCCAAGCTATTGAACACTGTGGTGGAGAGGAAATTAATTCTTAACCTTGTGATCTTCAGGAAATTTTTAAAGGCTCCTGAATTCTCCATCCGCAGAGTAGAATAAAGGTGTGTCTTATTTCTTTTGTAAATGAAGAGCCCAAAACAGTTCACAGAACAGAAGGAAGAAGCATCACACTCTTTCTAGTACAAAGGTGACGAAAGATGCAGAGAGAAAGTAGAAGGGAAATGTCACTGTTCTGGCTTTAAATCCTCGACTATTTTTTTTTTCTCTGCTGGATCTGATCCACCCAGGGGATCCACCAGCTGTCCAGTTGCATCTTTGCTTTTTGTGAGGGGAAATGCCATGTGTGTAACTAAGACAAAAGCAATGCATCTTATCTTGGAACCTAAATCTATTGTGTTAATTGGCTACAATTTAATTAAATAATACAAGTCACGTGTAAGTGTTTTGCAGAAGAGGTGTTTGAAAGCTGGCATTACTGACAAGTGCCCTTAGGTACCTGTTGAAGTCTGACAAAATACCAGGGAGTCAGATTTTGAGTGCATTAAATACCTACAGAGCATTAGTTTTCTATGTATTCAGTTCAACTATTGTCACTGCAAATTGTCTTCTTAAAATTGTGATTCTCAACATTGAATCTGCTCAGGAGATTTTTTTTTTTTTTTCCTTTTCCTTTTTTCTTCTCCTTCCAGGTTTTGCTCTTTTCTGATGTAGCTTCCAGGTCTTTTCTAATGTAGCTGTGGGCTGCTGCTCACTGGTTGGGAGATGCAAACCCTATGAACGGGAAACCATTATGGAAGTAAAATGGGATGTATTGGTCACAAGGGCTTTCACATTGCTGTTACAGTGTCTTGGGTTGATCTGAGAAACTTGGCTCTTTAGTGGCTTTGCTTTTGGCTTTTAGAAACATTTAAAAACAGAGGCTCCATTACCAGAAGTGAGTCTTACCTTATCCTCTGTTCCTTTCTTATGGCTTTCTTAGCCTGTTCTATCTTTGCCAAAGGGATTCTCTCCAGGTTGTCCAGTAAATCATTGAGCTGTTTTTCTATCACCATGAGCATCTCTACTGTCTGCAGGTTTGCCTTATTTTCTCCAATGCAGTGGCTATAAACTTCCAGCACCTTCTTGTTCAGGCTTGCAAGCATTTTGTCCTAGAGAGGAGAGGAGATATGGAGAGAGACACAGCTGAGTTCTTCCCAGTAGAACCATCATCCCACCAAAAGCAAAGGAAATTGGTACACTTTAATTCCTTCAACAAGACCCAATTGCTTGTTTCCCAGTTTGCATAGCACCAGTGTCTGGGCTAGATGGCTGTGTTGAGCCACACTTGTGTTGGTCTCATCTTCCTAGCTTTGCTGTGACCTGGGACAGTTTGCAGCTGCAAGGTTACCTCTGTGAGCCCTACTCCCACCTTGTAGCAACTGCATGGAGTAGACACCTTTACCCCAGTTTGCTGCCTCAGCAGTGTCCCAAACCTGCCCTTACTATAGCTCCATTGCTGAGAAACAGCCCTGATCCCTCCCCAGTGCAACCTGCTGCCTGCTTTTTTCCCAGGATGGATGTGGCTGGTGGAGAGGAACCATTTCTGCTCGTGCTAACCCCCATTGCACTGTGTACCTGGTCATCAGCTTTGCCTTCTTCCGAGGAAAATAAATTAACTTTGAGCTTCAGATCAGCTACTCTCTTTTCTTCCTCGGCGATGGAGGATTTGAGGATATCTACTTGCTGTTTCAGCTCTGCTAACTTCTTCTCCCTAGGCCAGAAGAAAAGGAGTTTATTTTGAAAAGGGTATCTCTGAAACACGACGACTCTGCTGCTTTCCAGCCTGAACCATCCCTCCTGCTGCCGGCAGATGGAGGTAACACTTCATGCCATTTCTGGGGAACTTGCACCCACATCTCTGAGCAGAGACAACTTGTGACTTTTCTGGATTAACAGTTACTGTGCTGGTGTGGGGGAGAAGCAAGCACAGCTGAACGTTCATTATTTTTTAAATAAGTCTGTGGGGGTAGTATAATCCATTTACAAACTTTCTCAAGGGTATAAGATGCTCTTTAAATGGGAATATGTGAGTCTACCTGCTAATTAAATACTGTATTGCAATTACACCTGGTTTCTCTGCTGGCTGGAAGGGTTTGCATTGGGTCGGAATAGGTACTGATCTGGATCACTGCAAGACATGCCTTATTTCTTCCTTTGATCTTTCCTCATTACAGGGTACTTCTGGCTTATGTCTACTCCAGGTTGCTGAATGCATCAGTTCCCCAGCCTGTGCCTTGAGGACTAAGGGGGCTAGTCCCAGGCTCAAGTCCTGTCTCCTAAATTACATCGACTTTCCCAGGAGCTCACAAGGTGGTGAGTTGGATGGGCTGCAGCTGGGCTTGCAGGTATGAGGAAGAGACTCTTTGTTGTGTGCTGCATGAACAGCATTGCATGTGGTCTGCAGCGTGCAGCCTGATGGCAAGGAGCTAGTGGGAGAAGAGGGGGGTCACTTGTATTTGAAAGTTAGGGCACAGGGACCCCTTCCCAGCAATCACAGGAGCGCACTTACGTGCTTTCACGTGTGGTGATGAAAGTCTGTTGGACCTTGTCCAAATTTTCCTCAGACTCCGGGAGATTTTGGAATAAGGACAAGATCTCTTCCTTTTTCTTCGTGAAAGCAGACAGCAGTTGTTGGGGATCAGTAAAATACAACTCGGGGTCCTGGAGTGGAAAATACGTGCAGTGAGTTTTTGTCCTTTAAGCTCTTTTCTATTGAACTATGTGGAGGTTGGTCTGCACCAGTCCTGGCTCACATGTTCTCCATGGTCCATGACTGCCCATGTACAAATGTCTCCCACCTTTCTGCCATGTGTGGAGCTTGACACTGCCTTAGTAGCTCACCCCCAAAACAAGTGGCATTTTGGGAAGTGAAAAGTGGTGCAAACATCTGTGAGTGGGAAAATTTCAATTTCAGGCATAAAACAGCAACTTCACTAATTTAAAAATCTCCTATTATGTGATATCATACCTCACTAGGTGATGGCAAGCTTTGAGGTAAGATGAGAGGTTTTTGAAAAGTGGAGAAGGAAGTTAAACTAAGGTATTTATAATAAATTTTGCTAAAATGTTATTTATTAATTTATAAGCATACATTTATTATTAGTGGCTACAGTAACTCCTCAATACCATAGTGACCAATTAAAAGGTAAGAGAAATTGGTAACATCAATAAAGGACACAAAACAAACAGAAAGTGTAAATATTTCAACACAAGACTTCTGACCTCATCTTCGTCCGAGCAGGTTTCACTTTCTGCATCGTCCAGTAAACTTCTGAAAAAGCATTTTCTGTGTCAGGCCCTTAGAGAAATGACAGCTCAGAGGAGACCTTGTTAGTGACTTACGAACACTGTTGTTTGCTGCTCTTGTTTGTTCCTGAGTAGTCCTTTGCACATTGACATGTTTGGCCTCCTGTGGCTGTGGGCTTCATGGGGGTCAGGAGGAGCTGGGGGTCACACAAACATGCAGCATAGAAGCTACAGCTGTCCACAAACAAGCTGCCTTTTGGGCTGCTCTGGGCTCTGCTGGCCAGCAGGGTCAGGACATGACGCATGAGCCTGAACTAAGGGTGTTGATCCAAAAGCCTTTAAACCAGATGGGAGTCTGGGCTCCTGGGCAATGAGAAGGCAGAGGCAGAAGCCTTGTTTAAAAGGCTCAGGCAGCAGCACAAAAAGTGTAGCGAAAGCCTTGTGCTCCCTGTGGGATGTGGTACTGCTTCCAAACAACATGGTGTAGCCACCATGGGAGTCTGCAGTTTTTACCTGCCCTGGGAGAAGATTGTTGAGCTTCTTCCTCTGCACAGCCTATCACCAGCAGTACAGCCTCGTTCCCTGCTCAGCCCCAGGGACAAGCCAGCACTATAGCTGGAAGAGCAAGGCAAAAGGTGCCTAACTGATGTTGGGAGCAACACTTTCACTTGCACCTGTCACCCTGTGCCAGGGAGGGGTGAAAAATCTCCCTTTGCATCATGTTGATGTCAGCCCCACATTATTCCTGCTTTGGCAGCAGCCCAGTAATTGTGGTGGCTTTATGAGGGGTGGCACATGGCAGCCTTGCTTGGTAGGACTTGGCACCTGCAATACTCTGAGTGCAGGCAGAGGAAGTGGCCCTGCAAGCCATGACTTGGTTTGAATTCCACTGATAGTCATGGGGTTTTTTTGCCCTAGGAGACTCACCAGCCACTCACACTTTGCTTTTCCAAGTGATTTCTTTCTTTGCCTCAAGAGGCTGGAGCTGGCCATACGTGTCTCATACTCCCACCTGCCCCCCCTTTCCTCAGGCTGACCCTGCCTGCCTTACAGCAGAGTGACTCTGCCTTGTCCCTGCACATACTGCCTGAAGGCTCTTACTGAAAGCAGACAGTCAATGCTCTGTGGGTCTGCAGTGACCTTGGACCTTCATAATGGCAAAACAACAGGCAGCTATTTGCACGGCAGCTGTGACCAACAGAGTGAACCAGTAACTCAGCCACAAATTGGCCACAGAGAAGCTTTGCTCCAGGACAAATGTCCAAGGTCTGTAATTCCTCTTGGGGTCAAGGCCCAAACTCTTTGGGCAGGCTCTCAGCAGAAGATTTGAGGATGGAGCTCTGTTGGAGTAGGTACACAGATACAGGCTTGCACACCTGGTGGCTTTCTGTTGGTATTTGGGTTTGCTCCACTAAGACTGAGATCTTGGTATGAGCATATTTCCTCTATACTGATTTGAGTGGTCTCTACATTACTTAAATCAGTTGTTCTCGTTGTCTTGTACTTACAGTTTTCCTGTTGATAGAGGCTTCAGGAAGTTTTTGAGCTGTGGCCCAATCTCATGTAATGAGCTGAATTCCAAACTTTCTGAAGGCAGCAGGGAACTTGGCACATCCATATAACTGGTACTATATGAACTGTCAGAGTTTGCCTTGGCTGTCGGACTCTGGCCTGGAGACAAGAAGGGATGTGCACTTAGAGCATGGGGCTGTCCCAGGGAGGAGTGGGCAGCTCTTCCCTGGCACTCACCCTGCTCTGTGGTGGTGGGAGGTGAGGCACTTTCTTCATTAGCTTTGGATGATGTTTTCAAATCCTTTTCCTTTGTGTGCTTTTTTCCATGTTCCTCCTGCCACTCTTTTGGAGACAGTTGATAAAGGAAGTCCCTGTACATCTTGTACTCCTGCAGAGTATACTTCAATCTGGATATATCACTGGGGTGAGAGAAATGGACAAAGCTGGTTATCAGGGAGGAAGCCATCTGTTTGAACACATTCTTTCTAACTCTCAATGTTCAGCTTCACCCAGAAAAGGCACAAGAGGGCACATGTCTTCATGGACATGTAAAGACAAATAAGAACCTGCCCTGTCTGCTCTCTGTAGTTCCTCATGTGGAAACTGTCTGGTCACATCTCTGTGTCCAGACCCTTGCTATGGCACTGGCCTTGCTAATTTGCAAATTTTTACTTGAAATCATAGAATGGTTGGAGTTGGAAGGAAACTTAAAGATCATCTAGTTACAACCCCCCTGCCATAAGCAGGGACACCTTCCATTAGACCAGGTTGCTTCAAGCCCCATCCAACCTGGCCCTGGGGTGTCCACAGCATCTCTTGACAACCTGTTCCAGAGTCTTACCACCCTCAGAGTAAAGAATTTCTTCCTAATTGCTAATATAAATCTTTCAGTTTGAAACTGTTCCCTCTTGTCCTATCCATTGCAAAAAGTCATTCTCCAGCTTTCCTGTAGCCCCTTCAGGTACTGGAAGGTGCTCTAAGGCCTCCCTGGAGCCTTCTCTTTGCCTGTCTCCACAGCAGAGGTGCTCCAGCCCTCTGATCATTTTTGTGGTCCTCCTCTGGACTCACTCCAAGAGCTGCAGGTCCTTTCTGTGTTGGGGGTCCCAGAACTGGGCACTGTACTGAATGAGAAATCTTGCCAGCTCAACTCATAATGGGAATGATAATATTTTTTCTTCTTCTTTCCCCAGGTCACCCTTAAAATGCCTTACTTAGTTTTGTTTGGTTTTTAATGTAAGACTGGGCATTTAATTTTACTTTTGGAATATTTATATTTTCAAAAATTATAGTAAAAAAACCTATTTGACATGATTTAAGAAACAAAGCCAGCATCTGGAAAACAAAAGCTAAAATGTTTTGACTCTTAAAATTGAACATGTTTAGAAATATTTTCCCCCAATTCCCTTTTTCCCCGAGGGCTGTGAAGTTGTAGTGCTGTAGGGTTGTTAAAAGCCAGGCAGGAGCAATGTACAACCATTACCTTTTGATGTTCTCTATTTGGGAAGTGATTGCCTGGACCTCCATCGTTTTCTTTGTCTGTGCTGCTCTTTCTTTTTTGGCACTAGGGAAGAATGAATAAACAAGCCATAAAAACAATTGAGCAGTAAGTAGGTAATGAACTGAGGTGCATATAAATGGGGAAAAAGATGTGGGGGGAACACTGGAAGTCTCTTCTATAGATGTACCCCAGATGGTGCTTGGCTCCTACCTGAAGGCCCTGCTTGCTGTGGCAAAGAGGTTATGGAGTCCCAGTGACACTTCCTGGTTAGGGACTTGCTACTTTGGCTCTGCTGAGCATCAATTTTTGCTCTGCCCTTGCAGTACCTGTAAGGAGCCAAAGTGCTCAACTTACTCCACTAAGGGGACTGTTCCTGTTGTGAGAGGTTGGGCAGAAGCATCTCCCTCTTGTAAAAGGGGTTGTGAGAAGAGCAGAAGTGGTGGGGTCACCAGCAGGTTTCTTGCTGCACCAAATCAAGGGCTTCTGCAATGAGGGGATTCCCCAGGTGTTGATTTCCTTCCCCTCTTTCAGTGAAATGGGGAGGAAGTGCCACCAGGACTGTAACTCTGGGAAAAGTCAGACTGTTAGAGGATGGATGTTAGCCAAAACCCTGCAGGGAGGTCAAGAAAAAGACCTGCTGTGTCCAGCACAAAAGAGCACACAGATGGTTCCCTCAACTTCCATTACATTTTCAGGGCTTGAACAGTGTTTTTTTGGTTCTCCTTCAGGAACTCATCAAATGTAGCAGCCTCCTTCTTCAGGCAGTATTCAGACTTTTCCAGTTTTCTTTCCTCCTTCTTTGCTATGTTCTCGATCCTTCGAATCTCATCTTGCTTTACTGCCTTGGCATACTGAAATGAACCCAAAAGGCAACACATCACATTGGTTGGTTTGGTTTAAGGGTGTATTGGTTTAGCTTTGTTCTTGGTTACCTGATTGTTGTTGGCAGAGAGGGTGAGGATTTCAAACCAAGGTATGTGTCTTAGTGCAAACCAGGTCCATAGGGGCCAGGAGATGTTTCAGAAGTAACACAGCAAATATGCAGTAAATCTAAAGACAGAGCCTAGAAGTTCCAAACACTCCTGGCTGACAAAGATAGATTCAGTTGTGTCACAACACAACAGTAGAGATGGCTAATGGGCATATTCCAGCACAGCTCCCTAATTTTGAGTTCAGAATGGCTCCCAGCTTTTATCCATGTATGGGACAGCAAGAGCCAAAAGGTTAGTGTGTCCGTGCATCTTGGGAATGAAATAGTTGCATGGCTGCTACCAGTGGTGCAAATGACCTATGTTCATTTATTTCTTGGTCAGGGATTGCTGTGCTATAGACTTTGAGTGCCTAACACAGGACAATCAGTTCACAAAGTCTGATGTGTGCCTCCTCAGTATGATCTCCGGGCAGTGGATCTCAGGGTTAAAAAAAACACAAAAAAACCAAAGCAATATAGGGAGGAATAATGAAATGAACATAAAGTGACATTCTTAAAGCCAAGTACCTCAAGTAAAAATAGCTCTCTTCTGTAATTTCTGTAGTCATGGAAGGTCTCCTTTTCTAATGGATAATCTGAAATTGGGATATAAAGTTGATCAGACTAGAAAGGGAAATACAGGCCAGGTAAAACACAGTGAATATGTAGACTTCCATGAGCATTGATGTGGTTGGCATTGGAGCCAGCAATACTGATTATTTTATTATAGTTTTGACCTTGTTTAGGATCAGATTCATATAGGTTTTCATGGACTATAACCAGGTTAGAATGGAGTGGAGAATCTGGTCCTTAGAAAGGTCAACGTCCTCAAGACATTAATGGCAAAACTTATTCCTCACATCAGAGACAGAAAATTTAGGCTCACATCCACTAAAAGCCACCTTTAGGTCAGCTTAGTGGAAATGTCTCCATGCCACGAGGTTCTGTAAACTCTCAGCTGACTGCCAACTGATTCCCAGAGATTCCAGCTACTGTGAAGACCACAGGAAATGGTGGAACCCAGGCTGCTGTGGTGGGGTTGCCACATGATCTGTAAGTAAATGCATGAGATGGAGATGGCCCAGCCATAGAGGTTGGCAAGATGCAGCATGTAACTTGTGTCTGCAAGAGCTCACCAAAGTCAGCTAGAGCTGCTGACTGCTTCTCCCACCCCCTCTTTGATTTTTGCTTTAGGCTGTTACTCAGCTGAGCAGCACCTCTACAAAGGTGGTCACTGTTCCCTACCATTTTTACTAGCTATCTTACATGAACAATGCCCTTGATGAGTTTTCAGTCTCTCTTCATCTGGTGCCTGTTTTCTGGCCTCCTCTTCTTCCTCCTTTTGCAGAGCTTTCCTGAGCCCTTTTTGCTTTGCTTTTATTTTAGTGGAATGAGTCATTTTCTCATGGATTTTCATGGTCTTCATCCTCTCACGTTCCTATGAGGAGAAGTCAGTTATGTGGACAGGGTGATTATATGCTTTTTTTTTTTTGCTGTAGTTTTTAAAGACATGAGTGGTTATTCCCAGTCTAGGAATTTGCAGGCTACTGATACCCTGCTGATGCATGTTTGCCTGTCTAATCCCAATGATATTCTCTCTCAAGGCAACTGAAACAATTTCTTAGCATTTGTCCTCATTAGTTTGTTGATTTGTATTCTGCATCCAGCCACCAGCTGTGCCAGTTTGTACCTACTCAGTGTCCTCATTTTTCCTTCCTGGATTATTCCTGGGAGAGAATGGAAGTTTTCAGAGATTTATCCTTCGTCAAGTCCTCTAGGAAAAGGGAAGAACAGGGCAGCCCATGCTCAATACCAGCTCAGTCCAGCTTTCACATAGGCATGTAAACCTTCAAGTTTGGATTGAGAGGAACTATTCAAACCCACTTCAGAGCTTTCTGGAGGGTAAAAGGTGGTTCATGCTCAGTGCTTTCATGTGGGCTGAGGTGTAATTCATTGCTGTCTGCACAGCTGGGACATGAGTTCAGCTGAGGAAATCACTCAGCAGACATCCTTACTGCACTTCTTCCTAAGGCCTTCCCCATACTTACATAGTGACCTTCAACCCAAACAAAAACTAGACTGTATCAGTCATCAGTGTGAGGTGAGGAGGCTTGCTTCAGCTTGTTTGGAGCTCTCCCTTTGTGAGTTAGAGACAAAGACCTCTTGCTTCCACAGTACCGCCTGCCTTCTCTGACTACTTGCAACAATCAGACCTCTCAGAGATGTGACAACCTCTTCGTAACTTCCCACCCCCTTTGGACTGCATGTCCTAAGGAAATTCCACTGCAGAAATAAGAAAGAAAGAGACATTCCTGTGACCCAGCTCTCTCATCTGGTGGGTTGCAATTCCCTGTCTTATGGAGAGAAACCTAAGGCATGAAACGCATGTTCTTCTTCCAAGACGTTCATTTTGCTGGCACTTCAGAAGAAGGTCACATCAGACATTGGAGTACAGCTTCCCAAGCATAAAGCCAAGCCTGTTGAAGTGCAAAGCAAGAGATCTTGCACCATATCTTTATGTAGAAATCAGTGCTAATATCACTGACAGGTCTTTTCTCCAGGAACAGGAAGGAGAGGTAAATCTACCTTGAAATAAGCAAACGAAGTGACAATATCCACATTTTGCACTAGCAACCAGAAAGCCAGTACTCAGCTCTTGGTAAAGTTAGTCTCTCATCATGGACTTCAGAAGACTTGAAGCTGATTTAGGGGACTGTCAGCTGAATTTGGCAGCCATCATTTCTCTCATGCACTAAATCTTGGTATTATATTGGTTGGTTGCCTGCCTTAGTGAACTGCTTGTATCTACAGTGGCCTAAAGTATACATACATACCTCCTTGGCCTTTTTTCTTTCCTTGTCCCATATTGAGACAATATCCATATTTGGAGGAATTGTAAATGGATTTTTCATGGCGTTTTCTTCAGCCTCTTCTGGGCTTTCTGCAAAAAATTGATGAGGCTGTAGAAGAAGTGAGGCAGAATATCAGGACCCAGTGTCAAGGGACTCTGATCTGCTGTGTCCCACCTGATGGGTGAGCAGTAGCTGAGACCTCTGCATAGTTTATGTCACTTGACCATATATGCTGATCAACTTGCAATTTCAGACAGGGATATTTGTAAGTCTGGAGCTATTTTACCCATCTCATCTGATTGTGGGCAAAAGAATCTGAATACAGGTTTCTCCTTCAATGAAACAATGAAAAGCTGTCAGAGCATTGGGACCTTACCTGACAACACAAGTTGGATTTCCATTCCAGAATTGGATGAGAGACTTTCAGATGTTGAGTCTGTATGGAGAGGTGACATCTTTGACCCTGGCCCAAGGAAAACCATAAAAATTGAATCAGTTGGGACCTGCCAGTAACTGATGCAGTAGGTTTTACAGCAGTGATGGGCCTAGGGGCTTTCTGGATCTTAGCCACTGAGCCTTTTGTGTCTGTAAGAATTAACAAAAATCTTCAGGAAACCAGAAAATATTTGTGCTCTGACCCCAAAAAGGAGATGTTCATGCCTGGCTTATGTGAAAGCTGTGTAAAACACAGTCCTTCTCACACACACAGTGTTTGGAAATCAAAGACAAAACCGTTTGTAGATAACAAGCAAGTCAAGTCCCTTGCCTCTTGTTCTATCTCCAGTTCTGATCCACACCTAGATTTTTTCATCCTCCTATCTCTGGCTCACAAGCAAGATTTTTACTCCCTGAAGCTCTTACCAGTAATTGCTTCAGCACTGTGTTTCCTGTGATAAGGCTGAAGGACTGTTGGACAACACAGACATGCCGCAGGGAACTCTGTTGTGTTTAATTTTAAGCTGTCAAACTGTTGAAGGTTAGGTTTTTGCTTCTCTGAATCCTGTCTCTTCTTGTAGTCTTTGCTATGGGTGCTAGGAGAGGAGGCATAATCGTGATGGTCTCACTTAAAAAGAGCAGGTAGACCATTGTTATTCTTTAATCAACGAAGGCAGCAAGCTGCGTCCAGTGAGGTATTAGTTCAATTGATGCAATTCTGCTGCTGGGACCATTCTTGATCTTCACTGTTTTAAGATACAGCAGAAAAGATCCTTTTCCACTTGCACTAGTTTTAAGGCTATTTTAGAGCATCATTTTTTTCTCTGAACAGCCTCCAATTTTTATGTATTTTGAGCTAAACTCATATGACCTAATTTCCATGTATGTCCTTGGTGCTTTGTGTTTCCTATTGGCTGTGTCTGCAGCTGCCCAATTATTATCTTATTCTTTGGAAGTGCCAGACTTTCACTGTTGATGAGACACAGAGGCTGAGGGAGAATTTAGGCTGGTTCAATACATCCCAAATGTTTTCTCTCTGCTTTTCTGTTCTTGAAATACCTTTTCCAAAAGCCTCCTTGACTGGTTGCTTAGATTTCATGTTTCTCTGAACTTTGGATGACTTAATGGGATATTTTTCTGTAGGGGTCTCTTGTCTACATCCTGGAACAACATAACCCCTACTGATGGTGTGAGTTTTGGAGAAAAGCCCATTGGGACAGGGGTAGGAAGGCAGTCAAATGCCTGCAGTGTTCAGCTGAATACACTTTGTGAAATAAGCAGAGCAGTTGCATCAAACACCTGGATGTTCACCTTGACTTCTGTAATCTAAAACCCTTCTCATAAAAATCTTGTTCAAGAGGTTGATTTAAATTCCTGCTACAGAGAATGGGACAGAAAAGCAGGACTAGACAGAGGATACTGACATATGGAAAATTAATTATAAGTGCAACCTGCTGAGATAAAAAAATAATATAATATTAAAATATAATTTTAGCGAAGTATAGGAATCTGTTTCTAAGATTAACTTATAAGTATGCATCTTATCTAGCTATTTTTTGTTTGAGGTTGTTGGGTGTTTTTAATAGACTGTTTGCACATCACTTTGGAAATAATGCCAAAAGCTACAGAAGTGCTGGTTGTGCTAATTATAATTAATAAGCTCAATAATGCAAATAAAAAATTGCTTTGTTGCTAGAATAATTTGGCATATATTTCACTGCCTCTGACATTTTTATGTTGCAGTAGCTACATACCAATAGCCAGTAGTAAGGGAATCAATAGATAAGGAGTTCATGGTTTTAATTTACTGAAACATTTATTTAGTGCTTTTCCCTAAAGTCAAGCTGCTGCACAGAAAAAAAAAAACATGCCAAAGTAAACATGCAAACAGTTCTAAAAAATAATACAATAAAATCCATCCATCATGCTCCCAGAGCACTGGATGAGCAATGCTTTATACACTCAAATGATTTAGATGATACCAGCACTTGCAGAGAAGGCTCGTTATGCTCGCTGGGAATCCACTCCAAGTTTTGAGCTGGAGAGCAACTGTTCCAGGGATGTTTCATTTCCCAGTACGTCCCCCCCACGCCCCCGCGGAGGAGGAGATGCGTAGTGGGGGCGATTGCCTGGGGACACAAGCCAGCACCTCCACTCTCAGTGAGACACCGGATCTCATGTCGCAAACAGAAAAGAAATCGCTGTGGTTGCCCTCACCCCTTTATTTTTTGGTTTCTCACCCAAAAGAGAGCTCCGCCAGGCTCCTCTCGGTGGGGGGCTGTGATCAGATGCGGACATGGACGTGGCTGTGGTGGAGCTCGGCTCGGCTCCGGGCTTTCCCCCGGCTCTTGTTTGCAGTGCCATGGAAACCAGCGCTCCTGTTGCCGCGCCGTTACCGACCTCAGGGCATGGGGGATGCACCTCTCCCTTCTGGCCGGTAACTGCCCGGTAATCAACCTCTTGAACAAGGTCCCGTGCGGCGGGGACAACTGTACCCCCGCTGATGGAGCAGGGCTGAGCCAGCTGCGTCCTCCCGGAGCCTGGTGGCTTCACAAACTCACCTGCCTGGCTGCAGAGTGGGCACAGGGGCAGGTCTCCTGAGGGGGCAGCTCGCTGAAGTCCAAACCAGATGTTGGGATGGAAAAGGAAGAAAAATTCTGTGGTGTAGGAGGTCTCCCTGGTCTGCTGTGTTCTTTATTCACTATTTCAGTCCACATGGCCAGGGAATCAGGTATTTGACCCCGTCTCTGCAAGGAAAGTGGGCTGAGGAAGCAAGAGCTGAAGCCCCTGGTTGTGGACATGGCTGTAATTTATCATTTCAGAGCCTCTGCCTCAGTCTTCCTGTTTGTAAAGTCTGAACAGACACAGTTTGGAGACTATGTTTGATATGGGTGAACAAGCTTAATTTACTGGAGGTTCTCTAAGTCAATAGTACCATAGAACCTCAAATATCACCTTCCAAAATATCATACAACTCTAAAGATGGTTTGATAAAATATCAGTGGAAAAATGTAATACATTTTAATGGAGGAAAAGATCCTTAAATCCCCATATTTACTCTTTCCTGTTTCTGAGAAGACCAAATCAGTTCCAAATGGACCGTGTTCTTCTCTATATTCTTTGGACTCCCTATGAATACAATTTCAGCTTTCTAAAATAGCAGTTTCTTTCATTTACCAATAGGTTTCCAAACAGCTTTCTCCAGCTGAATAACTCTTGCAATAAATAGCATGATTTTCTGTAAAGTGCAAACTCCCATTTGATTGTTATAGTTCTTTTCTGTAATTGCTGATTATCAAGAGACTAGATTTGGGCACTAGAAGGAAAATGCTTATACAGAAAGAAATTTCTCTTTATTCTGTGTATGAATGCTTTGATTTTTAGCAGTGAAGCAGAAAACTGTGGTGCTATCTTTAGTATGTTTTGGGAAATTTCCCAAATATATTGAGGAGTATGTATTAAGAATGAGACTATAGAATAATTTCCATTACCAAAAATATAATTAATGAGTAAATTGTACTTTAAGATGCATTTTTCTACAGGCATAATATCAAATGGTCTTTGTTCAGAAATACCAGTTTATTACAGAGTTGTGAATTTGCAGCAGTGGTAACAGCACAGAAATAGAGAACAGAAAATGAAGACATTTGAACAGCTATAGCTCTGTCTGGCATAATCTCCATATCAATAAATGATACATTTATGTATCCATTGTTCTGCTCTGTGCTATCCTTGCTAAACACTTATTTCCCCAAACTGGAACAGAGATTATTTAAAAGCAAAGATGTATTTTGTGAATTCTGGGAAATGTGCAAGGTCTTTGTAGCTTTGGTTCATGCCATAAGACACTCAGGCTTTGCTTTGCCTTCAGATCAAAGAAGTTTTTAAGGCCAGAAGAACATCTGGGGTCTATTCTTAGCCACCATTAACTTGGTTAATGAATGGAATAAGTAGCCTGTGCAACTTCATTGGAGAATCTGCCTGGTGACAGAGGCTGTGCAGCTGACCAGTGCTGCAGCTCCTGGGGGATTTCTGGGTTGTGTAATGTCACTTCAGGGCACTGTGTTTTTGGGGCTTGGTAAAAGTTCGGATGGCACTTCCTTGGTGTGCAGCTCAGAAAGACAGTTTGCATGGGAAGAGTGGCAGGTTGCTGCTTACATTTCCAACAGGATGTCTGCAGATCTGGGGGCTTGCAGGAGGTGGTTTTGTTAGGACATGGGATTGGAATTTCATAATATTGGTATTTCTTTGCTCCCTTCATCTCTTTCTTGACAGGGTTACTTGTCTTCTCCAACCCTTGGTCGCCCAGTTCGTGATGTGAAGAGGTTACTTGTCATCTCCACTCAGTCACCCCACTGGTGACAGTGGGATGCTGATCCCTACCACAGAGGTGCTGCGAGGGTTAATTAGTGTTGGCAAAACATTTTGAAATGGTTGGTGGAGAAACGCTGCCAAAGACGAAAGCTGAGTAAGTATCTAGATAAATAAATAATCCCTTGTAGTCTTATCATTATGAGAAATTCCCTGTGTAGCCAGGATACTGCCCAGGTCACTGAGCAGTCATTTCCTTGTTGCCTGGAGTCTTCTCAAGGGGACTCATTAAGTATTTCACTTCAGTTTCCACCACATGAGCCACATTACATTGCACACACAGAGAAAAGCCTGGCAGTAACCAGCAAACATCACAGAAACACTGACTTGGTTGAGTTTTTTCTTTTTCTGGAGCCTTTGTTCCTCTGTTTCACAGTGAATCATGTGGCTGCACAACCTGCAGCATCCCAGAAAGGAAAGGGGAAGTCAGAGCCTATTCCCAAGGGTTAGATACAAGGAAGGAGGAGAAGGGATCTGCAAGCAAACGTCTACAAGACAGTGCCTGGAAGGGCTCTGCTGAAGGCAGTGCAGCCAGCTTTCTGCTTCAGTGTGGTCTCTGGTGAGCTGTCAGGAGAAGTTTTTCTGCTGGTCTGGGTCTCCTTGGGACACTGTTCTGCCTAAGGGGGAGGCAGCTTCAAGTTAGTTATGGAGATCCCATGGGGAGTATATGGCTTCTCACACACTTTTTGCAAGGTCTGTGCACGCTGCTGAGCTCTGTAGAGAGGAGGAGAAACAGTGATCATGTGGTTCTCCTCCATTTATGTTTTATTCACAGTACAAATTTCTGCATCAGCAACACAGCTCAATGAAAGGTGCCAAAAGAAACAGTATTGGAGTCAATATCCATCCTATCTGACCAGCAAAAAGGCCATAACATGTCTCTGTTTCCCTGCAGGTCTTCTCCCCAGCACCAGACTGTCCTGAAGGCCAGGCTGAATGGCCACGTACATTGACTGCTGCATGTGCACAGCAAATCATGGACCTCAAGACAGTAACACGGATGGCTACTGTCTCTTTAGGTTATGGAATACATGGAAGTGATGACCTGACAGAAAAGGGTTACTATGGCTTGGAGTGGAGCCATCCCAAACCAGGGTGAGCAGCTAGTGCAGAAGATAAGCAGGACACCTCCTGTGAACAGCAAAGCTGTGATATCCAAATGCCCCATGGTGTCTGATCACTGGCACTCCCGTTTATACCCTACTCCTTCCAGCTGAAGCTCACTTCCAGGAGAAATTTTATCTCAATGCAATTTTTTGTGCTGGAAGTGTCCCCTGTAACCTTTGCCTGGCCAGAGTCAGCCACGAGATGGCAGCAACTTTGTATGGCCAGGGCTGGGGATTTGGCTCAGTGATCCACATTTCCCACTCTGGCTTCTCTGTGCCCCTTTTACCTTATAGATGAAGTCTCCAGGCTTGATGAGCACCAAGAAAAAAACCTGGCCCGTCCTCTGGGTATTGAAGAAGTGTCTCCAGAGGAGCCTCTGCAAGAAGACCTGTGAGCTCAACTCTCATCTTCGCAACCAGGCTGATGGAGCACAACTCATCCAGGTCTCTGTGTCCTTCCACTTATCCTCTGTTTTTGGGCTGTCTCGTCCAAAATGAATTTGTAGTATTCTTTCAACTGATTTGATTTAAATCTAGTGGATGAAAGCTGCTAAAATCTCTGAAGGGACTAATGGAAATTACAAGACAACCCCTGTCATATATCCTTTTACTGTGGGTGCACATGGGTGCTGTGCAATGACTTGGACAAAAAGCAGCAAGTGCTCAGTGATTTGTATTTTGCACTCATTCTTGCTGCAAATGCAGACTCTACCCTGCTGAGAAGAAGAGAAAATGTTCTGCAGTCTTCATCTTGGGACCCTTGCCAGATCTGGGCCAGTTTCTTCTGCAATCCAAAGTTTATGTTTGTGTGTGCTGTGGTGGCAAGGAGTCTTTCTTGCAGTGACTGTCAACAGTGCTCTTCTCAGACAGCTGCATGCAGATAAGTTCTGTGCTGTCTTCTAGCTCCACAGCTAGTGCAGCCAATGCCATGAAGAGTTGCTTGACTAAGGCTCCCTGACTTCTAGATCAGTCAGTGTGAAGATTGCTTGCTGATGAGTTGTGGTGGTGGTGTAGCACAGCCTGATACAAATGCATACCATTTGCTAGGGACCTCTGAAGGTCTCTGGTCCAACCTCCTGCTCAAAGCAGAGCTGACTCCAAAAGTCACATCAGGCTGCTCAAGGCCTTGCCCAACTGTTTTGAAAACGTCTAAGGATGGAGATTTCACAAACTCTCTGGAAGATGGAGGACAAGATCTGGGAGGCTGTGCTGTGGCCCCACTGGTTTGCTTTGCTGAGAATATAAATAAATGATATGGTCACGATTTCAAGGCCAGTTTTGAATAACCATGTAGACCTGAACCCAGACTGAAAACTGTAACTAGTTCCAGACTTTCCTCAGAGCCCAGTACTTTTGGGACCCACGACTTTGCATTTGGCCCATTGTAAAGACAGCCACAAAGCTGCAGCCAAGGAAACTTTCCTAATCAGGGCTATAAATCCATGTTATTTGCAGGGACAAATGACCCAGGAACCTGAGGTTGCAACTCCATGATTTTGCATTAAGCTCCTAAGGCACAGTTCCAGCCTTTTTCCTGGCCCTTGCTTTGTGGCAAAACTACAGCTGCTGTGACTGCATGGGAAATAATCCAGCTGAACAATACCCTGCCTGACAAAAAGATCCTTTTTATTATGATCACCATGATAGCTGAAGGAAGAGGGACACATGGGCTGGGTGAAGGTGGAAGTGGCCCTTTAAGTGACACTGTGCTCTGGTCGGCTTAGGGAGATAATGAAAGTGCAGCTTTGTGGTGGTAAAACAGGCTGATCCTGCAATCCCTGCACATAAATGTCCTTCAACACGGATGTATGGAGCACACCAAAAAGGATTCATAAAGTTATGGGTTATGCTGATTTCTAAGAGCTGTGAAAGGGAGCACGTGGCTCCAAATTCTTTATGCTCACATAGCATGGATTAAAGATAAAAACAAAGTGTTATTCACTTTCCTCCTGAGCTGTTTCAGTCCTGTTTACCTTCTTCTCAAGAGAAGCTTGTACAGGAACTATTGACTGTGATCCAAAATTGTGGCTTATATTCCCAGGGTAGCTCATGGGATCCACTTCCCCTTGCCAGAGAATGAGGCATCACTGGATACCAGCTGCAACGGTTGATGAATGTTTGGTGCCAGCCTGGCTGTTTTCATGCAGGATTTGCATCTCTATTTTAAGTATGGAGTACTGAGGCACAGGGAAGCAGAGTTGGGGTCTCTGGTGGGACAAGCCTCAAATCCACAACTTCTCATAGCTGTTTAGTTGGGATCACAGACAGCACAAACATGCTCCTCATGCAACATCTTTATTACTTGGAAATGCTAGAAAGTTCCCACATTCTGTCCCTATTCCTTTGCCTGCACCTGTGTGAATGCCCGCTGTTCTCTCCACCAGGATATCAGCAGATCCTGTAGCTTGTTTTCCATTGAAATATCTCCTCTTAGGTAAATATTACATCTGAGGTTGCTTTGCCAGTGGTTTTCCTACCTGGAGTTTGTACAGCAGGTCAATGTCCTGCTCAGAGATAAGAGGAATACTTGCTGTGAGTGCTGTTTGCTGCTGTGATGTGCCACCCTGCTCTTCCCTCAGCAGCTTCTCCTTTAAAGGTTTTTGAATGCTGCTTAAGTTGTGGGGTTTTTATCAAAGTGAGGGAAATTTAAGACAAGCCATTGAGTATTTGGACATAACAGAAGGACTTGTTTATTGCAACAGCCGTGGCTTGTAAATTATTCATCTATGTGTAATTGAAACACTCAGATCCTCAAAGGTCTTGTTACAAAGGGTGAGGTGAAGGATCAGCGAGCTTCGAGCAAAACAGGAAGGTTAACAGGTCCTGGGGAGCCCTTCTCCATCCACCTGCCTCTACTCTATGATAATATCTGTTTGCACAAGAAAGCTGAGTTGCTGATAAGTGAAGCAATACACAGATATGTGTCTGTAAGGCAGAGAGGGCATCTATCAAGTATCTTCCTGTGTCAGTTTTCCCTCTAGTGGGAAACACGGATTTGAAGCTGTTTGCAACGAAATGTATACACAGCCTGTGGGCACGTACCCAGTATCAATGCACGAAAGGCTCTGGCCTCTGTGAAATGGGGAAGAAGTTTCCAAAGGCCAAAAGAGATCAGAATAGCCAGCTAAGCAGAAAAGAAGCCAGCACACTTGTGCTCAGCAGTTCTGTCTCCTGACAAAACTGGACTTCAACTAATTAAAAAGAGCAGATGCTAGCTGAAACATTAATTGGAACAAGTATCATCTTTTGTCTGTGCTTAAATCTGTATTCTAACTCTCTTGTAGTAGGTTTGGAGAGAGAAAGAGTTAACCCTTTAGCTGGCTTATTATTTCATTAGGCACAGCATGTTCTCAGAAGAGAGCATAATGAAACATCTATGAATAGGTTTGGATCTTTTTTTTTTTTCAGGAGCAAACAATTCTCTGTCTAATAATGCAGAACCATCATCACAACCAGCGTTCTCAACCCTTCCTTCTCACAGCGTTGTTAGAAAAGTGATCTTCCTCAGCTTTCAGAGGCCTTGTAAGTAGTGCTGGGCACAGGGCCAGCTGCTGTTCTTCCCTGTATGTATTGTATTAAGAGGACATCTCTTCTTTAACCTGTGCTCATCTGATCCCCTCAGCCTCTGAGCCTACTCATTAGACTTGATGTATGATCTATAGAAAGTACACAGAGTTCAGCAGATATCAGATATCCTTATAAATAGCCTGTCTGCCCTGCTACAAGTCTGTAGCTATCCCAACATGAGCAAAACACTTGATGTATTGAATTCTTTCTGGAACTAGGATGCTATCAAAGATTTTCCTTTAGAGCATCCAAATTTGTCCTCTGCTGGAAGCGGGTACTTGACTGCAGGCACCCCTGGTCTGTTCCAGATTGGCAGTTCCTCAGTCTTGTCCTAGTCTCCAGTTCCTCCCTTAGAGATGAGGGAAAGGCATTGTTTGAGTAATGAGGCTCTTCCACTGTTCCCTCCCCTCCTTGCTCCAGTCCCTTGTTGCAGGAGAGGCTCCCTTGGCACAACTATCAGCCCTGGTCCTTCCCTACCACTTCACTCACACATCACCCTCAGGCTCCTGCTACTTCTTTCATTCTCACACCCCCAGTTTCCTCCCTTTCCATCAGGGCCAGATCCTGTTTCCTCGATGGGCTCACCTAGTCAATCTTGAGTCTGGCAATCCTTGCTGAGGTTTCTCCTGTGATGCTTTCCTGAGCACCAGCACTCCCATCTAACTGCAATATGCCCTGGCTTCCAGTGGACCAAGAACAGCGAAGACAGCAATCCCGGGTGCAAACTCTTCCCTGCTTCTTTGGTACATATCCCTTAACTCCTTTTTCTTTTGCTAACTTCCTTGACTGATTTCTCACCCTCTACTTGCACTGAATGAGCCTCAACTTTGGCTCCCTACGAAATTGCCAGAGAGAGACGAATTTAGGCAGGAGATCTATGGAGGCTTAGGGGGCTGCTCAGGATATTTTAGATTATCCCTGACTCATTTTCTTGCAGATCTGATGCAAGAAGTGAGTCAGATCCCTCCAATGCATTTTGACCTGATGGTTGTGGCCAGCAGACAGCTGAGCAGCAGCTTGTGGAGCTCATGTTGTTTTGCAAATGGAATAAAGTTCACACAACACGGAGGGCAGCTGCCTATATATGCCGTTAACTCAAAGATGTCTCACCTGAAAACAACCTGCCCATCACTTACCCCATCACTGCTCACAGATGGAATTAGCTCCTGAGGGCTGCCTATGGTGGAGCAGGCAGGTATATCTGAGAGGTGACCCTCTTTCCCAAGACAGGGCAAAGGTCTCTGCCCTGAGATGGAGAGTTCATACATGAAATGCTCACAGTTCCCATTCCCTTTTGGGCAGCCAGGATTCTGTCCCAAAAATTCTCTCCCTCCTTTGGGCTTTCTGTTTTAACAATTCTGCCAATACCAGTCTTAATGTAAATTTGTTTTTTGTGGCTGCTTGCTTTTCCTAGGTGTGAAAGCTGTCATTACTAAATGACACCCATTTCCCAGGGGTCCCTACAGCCTGTGGGAAAACCCTTCTTTCCCCCAGCTCAGCTGCAGGTGGGTGTCTCCTGAGGCCAGCGGCTTAGGTAAGTCTCTCTTGACTCAGTTCTTGTTGCACTGAGTTCTCACTGCCTGTCTTCCCTCTGGATGTGTCTTGTTGGCAACTGACAGCCACAGGTGAATGGCTCACACACTGATAGATGTCTAATTTTTAAATATTTAGAGGTTAGGAGATGAAGTTCATGGAAACTTGTCTCCTAATATTTACCTCCCGTGTTCTGCCAGCGTCTCCCCTTACCTACACCCACCCCAGATTCATTGCCCTCCAGATCTCTGTGGTGGGCTGCTGCCAGCCCTGGTTTCACTCATCCAGTTTCTGGTTCAGACTCTGCCCAGTTTCTTCCAGCAGGAGACAAACTCTTACTACAGCATGAGCATCCCTGCAGCCCACCCCCTTCTCTCCAGAGCAGCCCTCCTATATTGGGCATGGTGCTCCCCTGGAGCAGCTGGTCCCTTGTGCTCCCCTGAGGGTGAAGTTTGCATCTGAGCTGTCTGGAGAGAGCATCAGCGTTGCTGCATTTGGGCTTGGGAAAGGTTTTATGATTGCTTCTTAGGTTGTTCTTTGTTGTTGCTAAATCTACCTGTATGCCCTGGAGATGTGAGTTGTATCCCAACTCCAGACCTTTCCCTGCCAAGAATAGGGGCAGTGATGCTCTGAGCCTCTGATGAGAGTTTCTTTTGGGCACAGCAGCAATCTCACTCTGCTGAATGCAGACTTGTGCCAGGTTAAGCCATTGCCCTTGAATACCTTCTCTGTTCTTGTTCCAGTGCAGCTTCTAAATTAGAAGCCCTACTGCATATGATATGAGCAGGGATTTTGCAACACTTAGAGGCTGAGTCAGGCATAGGGACAAGAGCCATTTCTGCTGCTGAAAAGGCTCAGTTGCATTCAGGTGCGTGCTGCAATGGTTTTCCTTCTCACCCCATCTCCCCAGGGGTTGTGCAATATCAGCAAAGCCCCTGGTCAGCCCGGTGTTGGAGGAGCAGCTGTCCCAGCACTGGCAGCTCTGTGGGGCCCCGGGTGCTGCCTGGCTCAGCAGGGACTCTGCTCGCTGCCTTCCCGTGGCTTTTTCCCCTGTCAGCAACAGCATGTCCAAGGTAAACTACCTCTTTTTTGGAACAGCTGTGGTTTGATCTTGGATTGGCAGCCTCTGTCTTACTGTGAACCTTTTTGGTATAGCAGCAGGACACCATCTGGGTATGGAAAACAGGCTGAAATAAATTGCCGTGCTGCACCTTTTCCAATGGCCCACCACACGTGTGTGTTTGTTATATGGGCTAAAATTTACTGCTCCCAATTTCCCTTGACTGTACCCTGAAGGGAAGGCAATCTGGTGCCTGTCCTTCAGATGCAGCCCCTTTTGCCAGTTCCTGCTTTTGAAGCTTCCCTGATAAAATCTAAAAGATCTTGTTAAGGTTGTTCAGATTAGTGGTAGCTATGGGAAAAGGTCTTGTAAAATAAGTGTTTAGATTTCTCTTATCCTTGTATTTAGTTTCCTGTAGACCTTTCAGTGCTTTCTGAGCCTGGCCTATGGCTAAACCATTCTCAAGGACTAGTTAAAATACCCTTGTTTATTTTCTTGATACTTTTTATAGCATCTTGTAAATAAACATCTGCCTTTGGCATTATTAAACAGTGATGTTTTACCACTACAATATACCACTACTATATTTTGTTACAGCTGAAGTAACAGAACCCAGTTCCTAACTGTAGGTCTTTTAAGTTGTTCTAAGTTTCCCTGTTTGAATATATAGCATTGCTTTGGGTTAAACCCAATGAAACCTCCAGCAGTTTGTCTGATTTACCTTCCACTCCCCATACACTGTGTTAGACCCAGGACTTTGTGCTATGCTCATCCTGTGACACAGCTTGATTTCTTCTCAGATGGTAAATCCTGCACCTCCATTAATGTATGGCTGCTCAAGATGGCCCCTTGAAGCAGCCCGTGTGGCTCCTCAGCAGGCATGTGGACTTGAAGACAGCCAAAGAAGTCTGTTTTCCTCTCAAAAGGGAGAAGGAGGAGGCTGCAGTAATTGAGCTGACAAAATTTTTCACCTCCTGTCTGGGACTCAGTGGCCTCCAAAAGAGGGTTGAGAAGTGCCAAGTCCTCAGGCTGGCCCTGTCCCATGTGGAGTCTGCCTTCAAGAGTGGCTTAGGAGGCTCTGCTCAAGGTAATTTTTTTTTCAGCATTTTTATTCCTTTCTGCACCTCTTGTTCTGGGTTGCTGAAACTTTTCCACTGGCTTGCATTTTTATGAGGATTCATCTTCCCCATTGGGCTCTGATGGCTGGGCCACCTTCCCACCCCCTGTTTCCAGAAAACTATGCTGCAGCTGAGCCTCACCTTGGGTGCCTGGACATGGTCTGGCCCTGCCCTGGCAGGCTACAGCTCTACCAGCAGCTCATCTCAGCTCTTTCTGGGAAAACTTTTGCAGAATCTCATCCTTTTCTGCAAAGCCTCCATTCCTTGGTCCATCTTTGAGCACAGTGGCCCCTCCATTGCTCATCTTCCCTTGTCTCAACAGAAATCCCTCAGCATTCTCCTTGAAGGTGACATCCCACCCCTGAGTCCAGAATTGAACCAGTTGCCCCAGGCAGCCAGCCAAGCTGCCTGGAAGCCCTGGGAGCTTTCTCTGTTCCTGCCTTTGTCCTGTTCCTTTGGCTGCCTCAGAGCCTTTTTTGCATTGTGTGCTCTGATTTCTCTCCCTTCTATCACCTCCAAAAACATCACCATCTTTTGGCTTCTCCATTAATCTTTCTTGAGTCTCTTACCCCAGAGAAGATCTAAACATCTCCATGCACTTATGCTGTCCAATGGGTCCCTGGCATTTTTGTAGCCTTTATTTCTGTTGCCCAAGCCCATTGGTACTAGACAGTGCCCAAACAAAATTAAAAAATCCAAGGACTGTTCAAACTCTCGCCTCCACTCTATGCAAACAGTCCTGCTTCTGAGGACAAACAGGTCTTCTGTCTATCATTTTGCTACTGCACAGTGATGCCTCCTCTCTTTTAAAATGTTTTTGCCTCAGCGCAAGTTATTAAACAGCTTTTTAAGCAGACTTGCAGTGCTTTAATTGCCAAACTCTTGCTGTTTCTACACACTGAAGGCCAGATCCAGGGGGTGCTGAGCCGGTTTGCCGCGAGTCGTGGGCCCGATTCCTCAGTAAAGTCTGTTTTGGCATTGCACAACGTGTCTGTCCTCCGGGGGGACCATGTGCAATCTGCGATTGGGACAGACGTCTGAGCTTGATCCCATTGGAATGACGTCAAAGGTTGCAATATTGTCCCTCTTGCCGGGGCTGGCAGAGCCCGGCCTGGCCATGTGCCCCTGCAGTGGCTGCGCCTGGAGCCGCTGCCGCTCCCACCCGCACAGTTCAATGTCACCACATGGCAGCGCAGGTGGCCCATGTGGCCTTGCAACGTGGAGATCTGCTCACACGTCTGGCTCTTCCCTGCAAATTCTGGCTGCTCCAGAAGCCTCTGACTGAAAGGAAATGGAGGTTGCTTTTAAAAGGGGCATCCTCTGATGTTGGCCTCTGGGCAGATAAAACTGCAGCGAACTCGCAGCCTTTCCTGTGCTTGGAACCCAGGCATTTGTCACAGAGAGGGTGCCAGGAGGTCACTGGCTGTGGTTTGGCTCTCATCTCTGTGGCACTGGTTAAGAGAGTAAGAGTACAGCATCTATAAGCAGTTATTTTGAATGCTTGCTGCAGAGGTCTGCTGAAAGCAACAGGGACAGTTAAAGCAGCAGCCTGAGCTTGCACCCCACCACCCGTGGTGAAACAAGGGTGACAGACAGACAGCTGCACCTGACTGCTGCCATAGGGAGGCTTTCCCAGTGCTGCAGGGAAGGAAGAGCCGACACATCCTCGGGGCAGTGTGGACTGACTTCCCTGGCCCTGAGGCACCCCCCGGCAGGGGAGTTGTGAAATGCTGGCGTGCTGCTCAGCAGGACATGATTCATTGCGACCTCTTGGCATCATGACAAGCGTTGCCTGCTCCTTGCTGGCCCTACCAGCTGGTAAGGCGGCTGCTGACATTTCACATCTGCCAGAGCCAGTTTGAAGCGGGCTGATTCCAGCCCCAGGTGTGTGAAATGATGTTTCTGATTTGGTCAGCTGTTCCCTGGCCCACACCACAGTCCCTTTTGACAGCTCTGCACATAGGTTGGGGGGAAGGAAGGAGCGTTTGACGATTTCAATTTTTATATGATTGCCCAGGCAGTTCTTAGATTCTTCTTAAAAAGGTGTTGACAGATGAAGAACAGCTCCCAAGTTTTGATTTTGGAAATACTGGGATTTTCCAGGCTGTAAATCCAGCAGGAGGAGATGCAGCATGCCTGTGGCTGTGCATGGCATCCTCTCCTTCAGGCAGCTCAGTGCTGGTCAGGGGTAGCTGCTCCCTGGGCAGTGCCACATGTGGTGACTGCCCTGGGGAAAGAGGGAAAAGGACAATCTATGATGTTAGCAGGAACATTTTTGATGGGTCATTAAGTGAATAAGCTATAAGATGTAGGAAACTGTATTAAAAAAATTTGGTAGGTTTACCAAAATGGGAGAGATTGGTTTTTAACATGTAGGAGCAGAGGTAAGGTATCTTCTAAAAATTTGTAATTTTGAGCTGGAAATAGGACTGAGACAATTCTGGGAAGTAAATATTTAATTACCAGATCAATTTTGATAAAGACTAAGTGTTTACAACTGATTTCTTTAGCCTTTGCTGAGCCCACCAGTTAAACTCCTGGATAGTACTGGTGTTGCTGTGGGTCCCATCAGCAAGTAACTTACACTTGTGATTATAATTAATTTTGCACACTAGAAGTGAAAAACTTGACATCCCAGAACCAACATCCTTTCTGTCTTCTCTGACAGTGATAACTATCTTATTTTTAGGTGTAAAAGCAAAATTAGTTTTCTTCACTCATCATGCTAGTGAGGCTGTGAGCAGAAGGGCTGGCACAGCAACACTTTGCTCTTTGCAGGGTAGAAATTAGCCACTATTTACCTTAGGGGCTGTGATATTTAGACAAGAATTTCAAAGAGAGTTACAAGAGTGAACTTCAGTTAACTGACAGGGTTGCATGGTCAATGCTGAACTATAATAGAGAGTTGATACTTGTTGATTGACAGGAGCCGTGGCGCTAGCTAGAGAAGCCCTGCTATCTGCATTAGTTCACAGGGTGATCACAATTAAATGTAAGCTTAAGCAAAGAGAAAAAAGTCCAGATCTAAATGTTGCTCAAGCCCAGGAAAAGGGTAAATCAGCTTTAGAGCCAAGGGCGGGTGCTGTGCTGTGCCTCTGTGGCAGGCAGATCCTGGGTCCCCTTGGTCAAATGCTGGGTGATGTGCTGAGGTTAGAGATAACCTTTCTCGAGGAAAAAAAATCAATTAGCATGTCATATAAATAGAGAATGAAATAATTAAATAAGATGTTCTCTCCCATTCAGTTACTCTAGGCTTCTCTCATAGCAGCTGCCATACTCCTTATGTCATTGGCACAATTCAGGGGGGTCTTCAAAAAAAGGCTTTCTTGTCATCTTTTTTTCTAAATATTCTTCACCAGACAATCAAAGTGCATTTTATAAACATCACTTTTTTCAGTATTGTAAAATGTCAAGATTATAATCCTTAGGGAACAGGTGGAGAAACTGAAGAGCAAGGGGATGAAGGGAGACACTTCTAATCATAAAGACAATGAAATAGTAGCAGAATCAGGAAAGGACATTGTTTCCTCTCCAGCAGTGTTTATGGGAAAAAAAATATATGCCTGTAATCTGAATTTAGCTCTCCATTATTTCTTGTGGAACCAATAGGGGTGAATATTTTGCTCCCAAACACCTATAGAATAAGAAAGTTAGCATCTTTAGATCACAGGATGTATGACTAAATTTCCCCCAAACTTTTTGACAAGTTCAAAGTTGATGTGAATGAAAACACTTGCTATGATCCCCTCTGTATTTTGAGGAAGAATGATCTAGGTCTGAATCAGTGTCTTCTTCATGGCTTACATTGCTACTAAGGATTCATTAGGTGACAAAATAGAACATTACATCACAACGGGTAATTTTTTACTGAATGATCCATTTGCTTGGGATTATTTTTTTTTATTTGTTTTTAATTGTTCTGCTGAGAATATCTGCCCTGTGGCAAGCAAAGCAGTCAGCTCTCAACAGCAGTGAAATAAATCTCAGTCCAGTGCAATGCAAATTGGGAAGAAGTTCCAGAGAGTGGTGCTATTTGAAATAAATTGAGGAATTATTTTGAAAGCTTGCATGGAAGAAGAGAGTTTTGCCAGCTATTACAATTGGACTTCAGAGTAACTGCTGAGTGGGTAATTAGTCCCTCAGGAACAAGAGAGTCTGGACAAATGTAAGACAGAACAAGAGGGGAAAAAAAAGTGTATGAAGAATTAACTTTAGAAAACAAGCTAGAACATTAGTCACAGGAGGGATATAACTCAACTTTCATTTAATGTTTATTTCTGTGATGAACACGAATGTTGTTCTTAACCCCTGTACTGATCCAGGAAATAGGAACCTTCTCTCTTTTTAAGGCAGCCAGACTGTTTTGTTGAAGTTCATCCCTTTGATAAAAGGGTGAAGGGAAGGGTAAAGAAATTCACTGAACATACTGCAAAACCAGCAGAAATGACTTATACTCAGGTGAAGCAGGGAAAGAAATCAGTTGTGGAATTTGTCAAGATATTATGTAGCGTCTCTTGTGGTCTTCAGCAACTCCCCCATCATCCTCCCCCAGCAACTCCCCTTGGCAATTAGCCGAGGTTTAAAAGATAATGCCCCCCCAACATTTTCTCACAGCCTGTCTACGACACAGAGTCTCATTTTCCCCTGTGAGGAGCAGCATTCCAGCTGCAAGGAGGTGATTCACCTACCTAGCATGTTGGAAGATGTTGGCATACCTCTTTGCTGGGTTTACAAAGATTTGATGAAATACAACTGCAAAGAAAGCTCAAAGCATGTGAGACACTTTTGAGGTGACAAAGTGCACATGTGGTTGGTCCTGCCCCTCCAGAGCTCCTGATTCACAGTCCTATGCTGTAACTATTGAATACAGACTTATTTGTAGAGTTTCTACATGTGGTTTTTGTGGTTCATTGCTCCCATTATTTTCTCAACAGCAGCAATTTGCTAATCATTCCTCTTTGTAGAAGAGGAAAAATATTGCTTTGGATGTTTGGAAAAGAGTGGAATTCCTGTGTCTCTGGAGAAATCAGGAGTGTTGCAAAAATATGCAGTTTATTCAGGTGTGAGTGTGTGTAAATGGGCCATATTCCCTGAATTGTGTGTCTGGAGGGTTAACAGTAACATCACAGCTGAAGGTTCACGATCAGACTCCCACACCTACATCCTCCCAATTTTGAGGACTTTGTACTTTGGTGCTGTCTGTACTCTGTAAGCTCCAAAGAGATTGAGTAAATCTTGCTGGGCTCTCACCATAAATTTGGCCGAGTGATGGGGTCCCACTTGCCTGTTCTGCACTGGCACCCCCAGGAGCACTGTCTGTTGGTGCTGCAGTGTTGCATTTCTGACCTGGATGCTCTGCTGTGACCTGAGCAAAGGTTACTGATGTTTTCATGCAGGCTCTGTGTTTACTATTTAAGGTGAGTGTGAGGCTCTGGATTCCATCGTTTAGCTCATCCTCTCTGTTGCCCAATTCAATGCAAATGGCCAGACAGGCAGGCAGCTCTTTCTTGAAAACATTCAGCTTCTCAAGACATATGCCAGTTTCTGGCAGACATGGTGATGACAACTTGTGATGAACACAACACAGTCATAGCTGTTAATTCTGTAAATGTTGTCTTCAAAATCACCATCTCCTCTCACTACCTTAAGCTGCTTCCCTGGAGTTCTCACCACAAGGGTCCTGCACAAACACACCCAGCTCTGGCATATTCCTTCCAGGAGAGGGCAGGGGAATACAGTTTATTGCAAATCCACTCCTGAACTAGAGCCAACATTTCGTCGTGTCCCAGATCTTCCAGTACATCTTCCAGTCTGTTTTGCTTTCCTCAGGTTGGATGAGCAGAGGTAGGTGATGTATCTCCTCAAAGCTAGTCAGTGGGTTTTGTCACATTTATAGACCTACCCGTCCCTGAGTCAGCATCAGAATGGATAGCTTGGACTAGGCTTTTCCTGTTGCTCTTGAACCTCCCACAATCAGCCTCAGGTGTCATGTTGAAGGCATTGGATTCTGTGCAGCTTCAGGACCAGAGTTTGAACAGCTGAGCCCCAGCTCTTCTGCTTCATTTCTCTATCAAGCCAGGGGAGGCAATGATGGGACAACTTGTCTGTCACACACTCAGCAGGCCTATATCCCTGCCAAAGGTGGTCTGATTCCCTTGGACATTCAGAAAGTTAGCAGGTGCAGCTCTGCTTGTGGGTGCTTTTGCCAACAGATTAAAATGCAGGGATTGTGCATGGAAACCCCAAGTCAGAGCTGGACCTGGTGTAAGATGGCCAAGAGAAATACCAGTCAGAAAGTCAGCTGATGTTTTCTCTCTCAGTGTCTTAATGAACAGAAGGTTTGGGAAAAAAACACAAACTCTCCTTGGCTCCCCACTGTCTTTAATAGTCCAAAGGGTATTAACATTAAAAAAAAAATCCTAAAGTTAGTTTCTTCCAACTTATCTCTCCTTAGACCTATGACTTTGACTTGAAAAGACAACTTAATTTCCGAACTAGAGAAGAAAAGAAAAAGAAATAAAATCAATAAACTGCTGGTGCTGCAGCACGGATGCCCTTGCAAGGCCAAAGAAACCAAGTCCTGAGATTGCTGTTGCCATTTCCACCTTGTCCTGCAGAACCCCCGTCAGGGATAAACATATTCTTTGTGTCAATATTTCTGTAGTACGGAGAGAACTCGCAGTCCTTATCTGTGAGTGTCAAGGACTGCTAAGTTAAAGTGATGGTAACAGTACTGGAGAGTCTGACAGGCTTTTTCCTTGGTGTTGGTCTAACTGCTGTGGTGCTGAAAGCCACAGCCCAGCGGAGCTTGGCCTGACACAGCCAGGGGCTTTGTGGCACATGGGAGGGATCCAGCTGGAGAAGGCTAATAAAATAAAAGAAATTAAAAAATCCCCAAATAGAATTTTAACTTCCTTTGATTTTTTTTTCTTTGCCTGCTTAGTTTTGCTTCTTTCATTGGAAAGGAGCAGCCTTGATTTGTAAATCATGTGGAAATGTGCGAACAATCAATTCAGCCTGAGTAACCCTTGTTTTGCCAAGTGGCTGCTTGGCTCATCAGATTACTAATACTTTGCTGCTGCATTAATGAGGGATAGCTGGGGCAGAAATACCACAGGTGACCTCTAAAGATGGCAAAGCACTTACCCTGTGCAGCACAATCCCTCTTTTTGCCTATCCATGAAGTTCGAACACTTTCCCTTCTAGTCCCCTCGAAAATGAGAAGTGATTTGTATCAAAAAGCTGCTCAAACAACATAGAGCAGATGGGAAAACCCCAGACAGGAAAAATCAGCCTCTCTACAGACACATATGGGAAGGCAAAGTGTAGGCAGAGCCAAACGATTCTCAGGTGTAAACTGTTGAGCATAGAGTAGAGGAGCCTTTTGCTGCCTTTCCCACCTTTAATGGGTCTGTGCTACGTGGCATAACAACCTGGGAACAACTTCAGCCTATGCGGTTTTTTTAACTTTATAATGCAATGCTATTATTATCTCCAGGGAAATTTTAAAAGGCTTGACTGCCGAGGTTTATTTGCCTTTCCTGACTGGATCTTTAACACACAGCCTTCAGACAAAAGCCAATGAAAAGGACCTTAACTTTATGTTAGCCCTGGTGTTTGACTGGGCTCCAGGAATGTGAGAAAGGTTGTCTGAGCAGGGGAACCAGTTGGACTGAAGTTCTCTCCCGAAAGGTGGCAAAAGAGAAAATGGAAAATCCCCAAGCAGGATGAAGGGACAGAGGTAATAATAGATTTTAAAAGGACTTGGTGGAGAGATGAAGAAAGGGAAGGAAATTTCTTTGCAATGTACAAGAAGGATGGGGCAGGGGCAAAGTATAGCAGGGAGTGGGGGCTCTGTTTTGCTGAAATTGACAAATGAAGGATGTGACCTGATGTGAGGCATCAGTCACAAATGCACAAAACCTCATCCCCAAAAGCCTGTCCAAGCTCAACAGTCATTCCTGGTTCACATAAAAAGTTGGCAGTGAAAAGTGATCAAAACTCATTATATTTGTCTAAATTGGTGCATTTCTCCAGCTGTTGATAAAGGCTTGTAGTGTTTCCAAAACCTTGAGCAAAACTTAGATGTGTGTCAATTTGCTTTCTCTGTCTAGGGACTCCAAAGAATTAATCAGTAAATCAGCTCACAGCTTCGGAAGTATATTCAGATCTTGTGGAGGGGTCGAGAAGTGGCTGAGTCAGCCCAGCAGCTGGCACCTGCCACTGTAACTGGTAATTCTGGATTTTGGGTTTTAGCTCCAAAGTGCTCCTGTGGATTCCAAAACCAGGTCTGTGGTTGGAGGCCCTCAGAGCAGAGTCATGGGTAAAACAATGTGAGCATCCTGAGAAATAACATTTTGCAAATAAGATCTCTGCTCAGAAGGGGTGCTGTAGAGGATGAACCTGTGGACATGTTTCACCAAGGATGACCCCAGATCTGGGCTCCAAGTGACAATTACTTTTGTGTGTTTTCTTATTCTCTGTTGTACAATGATGGGTTGGTGCAGAAGTGAAACTTTTTACACTAAAGGGAGATATCAGAACTTGTGCTATCGTATATCCTGTTTGTTTTTGTGTCCTTTGTCTCTTGTCTAGAAGTTTTGTCTGAGCAGAAGAAGAGGATTTTGATATTTGTGCAGGGTGTCCTGATATACAATAGCTGGCCAGGGCAGTAATTTCTACAAGAGTGCTGGACACCCAGAAATGCCTAAGGCACAGTCACTGAGCATGAACACAAGGGCTTTGCTGAAGTTCCCCAGTGCAGCTGATCCTGTGTGCACTGGAAAGGGGATCTGGACATATGCAAAAAGTTTGGTGCATCCAGAACTTGTCACATAGTGCTTAAGTAAGCTCAGGTCAGGGGTTTATCCCGGATGCTCTGGACTCGCCTTCCAGGCACTTTTGTGCTACATTTTAAAATTTGTACTTATTTATTTGTTTTCTCCCAGGGAAATCTCAGGGAGAGAAACAGAAGCCCTAGCTACACTTTTCTGCTTATTTCCGTGGCATTTAACCCCCCAGTGTTGCCTTGTGTTGAATGGGTGAGATGCTCTGTAGGGTTCTGCAGTGTAGTTGAAGTGACTCATCCATGAGCTGACCAAAATGCCCATGAATTGAAGTGCTTTTTCATCCAACAGGTGTCCTTGGGCTCAGACTCACAAGCTCTTTACCTGATTTCACAAGTTACTGCCTGTTTGTGGAAGTGACTGGTCCATTGCAGATGGGAAAAGGCATTGGATCTCTCCTCCATCATAGCATGCAGCAGCACAAGGGCTGGCACTGGCACAAGGGAAGGTGGCTGGACATGTCCTCCTGTAGCATCACACGCTTGGATCTCCTTGAGCCCACTGAAAACATCACACTCTTGTATTGCCAGCTTCAGGAACAGTTAATGGTGCAACCCCAGAGCTGTGTGGTGGGCAATGCACCCAGCCTTGAGTGGTACTTTTAAGGAAGAGGAAAGATTGTGGGCCTAGGATGAATGACACTTGAGACACACACCATTTTATTCCCATGTAAGGTAAATATGGGATTTCACTGCCTCTCCAGCAATTTAGAGTCAGGAATTACTATAAATAAAATATAAAGAAATAGTATTTTGCATGTACTTTAGAGAAACCTTTAATGTGTCCCAATACATGTGTAGATAAAAATAATGATAAAATTAAGATTTTAACTTCTGGTTGTTTTCACGGTAATAAAAATCATAAGGGAATTTCAAATCTGTATAGCCACCAATTCAAATTCCATTTAAGCTCAGTCTTGAGGGCTTAGTATTTTAGCTGTATCTAAAGGCCCTTTGCATTGCACCAAGCTAAACTTCGGCTACTTGGGGAACAGGATTTAGTGAGAGATAACAGTAAAGGAAGGTTTGCCAAAAATCTATCTTCAGTAAAATTATTTAAGGGCAGGGTTTTTACCAATGTAAAGCTTCTTGTATCAGTGAAGTTACTCTAATGCAGAATTTGGCCGTGATGATTTTGTGGAAGTATAGGATCTAGGAATTTGATGGGCATGTATTTATGCATTACTCACTGAGGTAACGTGGAGTAGAAGAGCGAGATCTGTGTGAAATAATAAAATGAGGATAATCCCTCCTTTTTCCTGCAGGACAGCGAGGCCCACAGTCCTGCAGTGGGAGAGTGAGGATGGTGCTCTGTCCCATGTAGCCCTGTGCACAGACCAGTTGTCAATGAGACTGTTCTGGTATCCCAGACTGCATCTTCCCAGGGGTCTGAAAACTGAAAAGCTGAATTTGAAAACCCACTGATTGAGCAGAAAAACTCAGCTCTGCTTCAGCTTGCACCACTCAGATGGGCTTCACCGCTGCACGAGTTAAACACGGATCCTGATCCATGCCAAACATTGCATAACTGTAGTTTATATATATACGTATACATAAAAATAATGTATATATTTATATTAAAAATAGCTAGGACTGTAATAAAACAGGGAGGTACCCCAAAACTCAATACTCCCATCAAGTTCCAGCAGGTGAGCAGGAGGTGTGTGAGGGCATAGAACATGGACACCTCTAGGGTCCTCCTGATTCTAGGAACTTGCACCTCTCTGGGATCCTATACATGGCCAGGGGCTTGCACGCTTCCAGGATTATGCACCCCTCCAGGGACTTGCACGCTTCGAGAGACTTGCTCATGTCCAGGGATTTGCAGACTTCCAGGGGCTTGCACACGACCGAGGGCTTGCACACTTCCAGAAGCTTGTAGCCCTCCAGGGATTTACACACTTTCAGAAGCATGCACACCTCCGGCGATTCGCACACTTTCAAATCCCTCACCCGCGCCGGAGCTCTCCATGTGAGGACCCTCCCGGGCACCGCCCCGGGGGCCGGGCGGGCGCTGCGGCGGCTCCATTGAGGCCGGTGTCGGGCCGGCCCCCGCAGCGGCGGGGCCAATGGGGGCGGCGGACGCGGTCGAGCCTCTCCCCGGCCTCCCCCGCCGGTCCCGTCCTGTGCGAAGATATAGTACTACGGGAGCGGGGCCGCGGTCCGCAGCCGCGCACCCGCCTCCCGGGGGAACTGCGCCCGCCTTCCGCCGCTCCGCGCTCCCTGCGCGCCGCCGGGGCTCCTTCTGGTTGTTGTGGGGTCTTTTGCGTTTTGTTGTTGTTTTTTAATTTTTCATTTTTATTGTTATTTTTGCATTTCTTATCATTACTTTTGCTTTTTTGTTTCCCTAATTATTTTTGTTTTTTAATTTGTGTTCTTATTTTTGTGGTCTCTTTTTTTGCTTTTTTTTTGCTTTTTTTTTTTTTTTTTGCATTCTTCTGCTCGCTCTTGGCATTTTCTGCCCCCTCCCCGGCTTGCAGAGGAGTTCAGGTAAGGGTGTGCGAGGGGCGCAGAGGGTTGCGCGGGTGCGCGTCCTGCCAGCGGTGCCCCTGCACCCCGTTATCGCAGCAACAGTAGCCAAGGCGAGAAGAGAGGGGGGGGGGAGGAGGCTGGTGGTGTTTGTGGCACTGCTGCGTGGCCCCGGGGCGGGTGGAAGGTTAAATCCACCCCCTGGCGGTGCAGCAGAGGGTACCTGGTTGCGGCCAGAACTGGGGGACAGTTTTCAGGTTGGAGCTGTGCTGTACCATGATGTGACAGGCCGGGGGGGGGGGTGGGTTACTCCCGGTCATCTCAGCTAGGGGACTGGGGCGCGGGGGCAAAGCCTCCTGAAAAGAAATTGAGGGAGTAGGAAGACAATAAAAATCCCCAAACAACAACAAATCCCCAAAACAAACAAGCAAATGCTTTGCAGCCGTGGAAACCTGGCTGTGCTTGCGCTGGGGTAGGAATTGCGTCCGTCCGTGGCGCGCCCCCCCCCCCCCCGCTTTCCTCCTGCTGCGCGTTATTTCGGGGCACGGTTGGCTGCCGCGTGGCTGGCCGGGGGTGAGGGGGGCAGCGGGGGCTGCTCTCCGAGGGATCCACCACCAGTGCCTGCTGTGGATAAAGTGGTTCCTCTTGTTTCTCTTGTGGAAGCCAAAGTTTGGGGGTGGAAGGACAGTAGTTTCCAGAAATTAAGGCTTTGGGAATGTTTCTGCAGTTTCTCAGAGGTGGTGGGATTGGAAAGAAACTGGGAGACCTTACTAGGAGCCCCCCTCTCCATATCAGGAGAGTAGCATGAGCACCTTGCAGAAGGGATGAGAGCAAATGGGTTTCCTGGCTCTTGGCTGTTTTATTTTTTTAGGGTTTTTTTGTAGTGGTGTTTTTTAGGTTTTTTTCCCCCACGCATTTCCAGTGTAATTTCTTAGAAACGCTGGGCCTGGTTCACTGCCCGGTTTATGGCTCTGTCTGTGGAGCAGGAGTCAGCCTGAACAGATTTAAAACCTTCTAGGGAACAAGGCAAAACCCTAAAGAGATTAGTCCCAAACTAGAAGGAGCTGTAGCAGTATCCATAGGAAATGGCTGTCAGCATATCTGAGCCCATATATCGCTATGTGATCAGTTGTGCTGGACTGATTGGCCAGACATGACAGGCTGGGAAATATTTCCCTGTGTTTCAGCAAGTTCCCAGGACTTAACATTTTAATGTTACTCTGAGCCTGAATATGCCTTCTCTGTTTTTTTGGTGGGTTTTGGAGGGTTTTTTTGGTAGTTGGTTTTTTTTTTTTTAGCTGGCAATTCGATGGACAGGTTTTAAACAGAACAACATGTTTCTGGCAGAAAGGACATCATAACAACCCAGGGAGCTCTTAAAAGTTGGAGCCCGTCGTGCTGCTGTGTGCTGTTGAACAGCTGCTGTATTTCACTCCAGAAGTGGCTGTTTTTCAGCAGCTCAGGCACTGAGGTCCCTCTATAGGTGCTTACATTTCTAACGTGTTTTAATGGCTCCTAAAGATGAAAGTGCTTTATGTAAACAGCATCATTAATTTTCATAGCTTGCGTAGCCCTGCTGTTTTTTTCTTTCTTTTTTTTTTTTTTAGTCTTCTGGTTTTGGCTGTATCTTCAGGCAAACTAGGGCTGAAAGCCTTTCGTTCCTAGTTTGGCCTTTAGGATAAAATATAGCCCGGGCCTGATCCTGCATTCCAGGCATTCCCCAAAATCTTCTTGGCTGCTCTGCAAGTTTCGAGAGTGCGCAGAAAGCAGATCTGGGCGGTAATGTGCCTGGATCTATTTGTCGCTGACAGTCCTCTCTCTTCTTAATATTATTCTGGTTACAGCAAGTGACATTGCTTCTTGTCAGAAGAGATGAGGAAATGAGCGTGCTGTCTCTTTTCTGCTGGGGGATGTTTCTCCCAGCAGTTGCTAGGAGTTTGTTGTTTACCCCCCCTCCTTTCAGCCCCTATTCAAATTAGGGTTTAGCTCTATTCCTAGTGGAATATATGGATGTTTTGATATGTGCCTTCCTAGTTCTCGCAGCCGTTTAAAGAAAACTTGGAACCTTTTTTTTTTTTTTTTAGAAAAAAAAAAAAAGAACCTTACCAACTGCTTTTGGTGCAGGCTCTTTCTCCCCACACTCAGAGCACGCCTGCTTTTCTCAGAAAAAAATCACATTGCAGTCCAGATTTCACTCATGGCACCATTCTTCAGAAGTTCAAGCTGGAACAACGCAGACATAGAAGGGAGGATCAGAAACCATCTGAGGGCAAGTCCTCCTTTCTGCCCCACATTTCACAAGGCAGTCATCAGTTTTCGTGCAAGATAGAAACAAGCTGCTTGGGTGAATTCTTACTGGAAGCCAGTACAAACTTCTCAGAAGCAGATTGTGCTTTCTGTTTCAAAACTGGGAATAGTTCAGCTCTGGGACTTGTGCTGGAGGAACTTTCCATTAATGCAGAGATTTAAAAAAAAAAAGAAAAGATTCAGTGTGTTACAAATAGTTCAGCTCTTCTGAGTCTTCACTTTTACTATAAGAAATTATTAAAGTCTAAGGTCACAAAACAGAGCCACTAACCTCTGTTTGAACTTCCTCGTGTTCAACACACGTGGGTATTTCATTATCAGTTCAGAGGCATTGCTGACTGACAGGCTATGCATACCAGCAAAATATGCAATCTTACTTTTAAGTCTTTCTTTCAACCTGCCCCTACTTCCTCTATGTGCATATGGAAGAAGCTGTATCTTTAAGAAATACCTTTTTTTTCCCCCCCCAGTTTCCTGTGAAATACTAATAGATGCTGCCAATGGGATGGAGCTCTTTAAGGGTTTTGTGTAAAATGTCTTGCACTGTGCACGCTGCAGCACTGAGCACACAGACACCTTTTTTGATTTTTCTCCAGAGAAAGGAAAGATGGGGCAAATTTTGGAGACCAGGCAAGCAAGGATGCTCTGCAATAGCAATAAGAACCATCCCCTTCCCTGCACAAAACTGGGAGCTATTGACTATTCATGGCAAAGCGTCCAAAGCGCAGCGGCAGAGCCTGTGGAAAATGACAGCGTGTAACAAGATTGACTGGCATTTCCTTCGTGCTGGGTCACATGCCTCCTAATTCACACACACACAAAACCTCATAGGCTGATCAAATGACTTCTATCTCTGCAGTCCACATACCTTCCACAGAAAGAGTTGTTTTATTATGCACATGTACAGCTCTGTTTTCAATCAGTCACCTTGAGCGAATGACTGAGGGCCAGTGTTTGCTCCGTCCGGAGGTCTCTGCGTTTGCTCTCTAAGAGGCATAGTCTCTGTCCGTAAGCAATTTATTTTTTTTCCTCTGGGGGGGAAAAAAAAAAAGAAAGAAAACAAATATGCAGATGCCCCTCCTGCCTTCCCCTCTCCAGAAACCCCTCTAGGAAGTTGGCTTAACGGGGAAAGTGCAGGATGGTGGGTGAGCATTGCTGTGGGCTGTGCTAGGAAGGATGGATTTTGTCCTTGTGCCTCCGTGGGGTTGCAGTGGGATTATGGCTCATGTAAGCAGGGACTTGTGGGATTCTGCCTGCTCACTGCCTCGACACGGGGGGGGAAATGGGAGTCTGGCTGCCCACCAGGAGTCATGGTGGGTTGAGATTGTGGGGGTCTGTACGAGTCCACCCCCTTTAGCAGCTGGCATGAGGTTCAGATCATCTCGACCCCTGAACCTGGAGAGAGAGGAGTATGGAGTGATGGGGTAAAACCAGCCAGCTTGCCAGGATGTGGTAATTAGCTCAGCACAGCGCCAGCCTTATTAAGGGCAGTGCAGGTGATGATGACGTTGGCACACTGATTCATTACATCTGGAGGGGAAAATCCGCCTAGTAAATGCTGAAGCACAGTAAATATTTTTGGCTCCTGACAGATTGATCCTTGCATTATGCTGATTAGTCTATATTTGTGGAACTGAGGAAGTTAAAAATAAGGTTGGTGGAAAGTTAGAAGATAAGAAAAGGATTTGCGTTTTATGGCCACCAGCAAGAAACTTTTTTTATTTGGTTTTTTTTTTTTGGTGGTAAAAATTTCAACACTTTATTTTTTTTCTGCCCATTCCCTACTTTGGCTCTAGGTTTCACTGTTAGGTGAAAGCCCATAATTTATTTTCTCTTGCCAGTAATAGTCTGGAAGGGAGTTGTAAATCCAAAGCACACACAGTTGGGAAATGATTTCTGAAAGAATTCTTTTGCAAATACGTGGTGCAATCCTGCAAAACGCTTCGGCCCTGACAGTCCTTAGGGGGGTGGTACAGACGTATCACAGCGTGTAGCAGCATGTGTACAAAGTGAGGCTGGATGCTTAGGACTTTCCTGTGAGCTAGAGGGCTTTATGAGCTTTAGTTCATGGAGATAAATGATTAACCGAATTCTGACTGTTGCTGTTTGGTTTTCTTACACTCAGGCTCTCACCTGAACTTTCACCGCCTGGTATATGCTGTTGGGATATCCATAAGAGATCGCCCAGGAATGGTGGATCACTTGCTGCCTACTGATGAATCCTTTTCATCTACAAGATCTTCTCTTGGATACTTTGGGGACATGACAGCAGGGGTGAGGTCCTACCAAATGCTGCCCTCTCCCCTGTCAGAAGATGACAGCGACTCGTCCAGCTTTTGTTCTTGTTCCAGCCCAGACTCCCAGGTTCTTAGCTCCAGCTATGGAAGCACGTCCAGTGCAGAAAGTCAGGACAGTATCTTAGACTACTTATTGTCCCAGGCATCTTTGGGGAACACCGCTGCATCATGGTGGGACAAAAGGAGACTTCAGCCAATGGTGAAAGAGGAGTACTTTAGGTTGCCCGAATTTGCTGTGGATATGGAAGACTCTGGACCATTTCAGCCCACGCTTGAGGAAATTGAGGAATTTCTGGAGGAGAACATGGAGTTGGAGCTCAAAGAAAGACCTAAAAGTGAGACCAAGGACTTGAGAGCTTGCAGCCAAGTTTCTGTTGCTTCGCTACAGCAAAAAGACCATATGTTACCCAGTGCTAGTTTAAAAGAGAGCAAAAACGAACAGTTGAGCAGCTCAACAGAAGGTGGCCAAGCTTCAAATGGCGGAATGTCCCTGGAGAATGGGATACCGGTTATGCTCCAAATTCAGCCTGTACAGATCAAACAGGAGTCCAACACGAGCCCCAGCTCCCAAGGACCAGCACAAGAGAACATTAAAATTGCACAGCTCCTAGTCAACATCCAAGGACAGACATTTGCCCTTGTGCCTCAGATAGTTCAGTCGTCCAATTTGAACTTGTCCTCTAAATTTGTCCGCATTGCTCCCGTCCCCATCGCCGCCAAGCCAATTGGGCCAGGAGGCATGATCCAGGGTCAGACGGGAATCATCATGGGTCAGAAATTTCAAAAGAACCCTGCAGCAGAACTCATTAAAATGCACAAATGTTCTTTTCCTGGTTGTACCAAGATGTACACGAAAAGCAGCCATTTGAAAGCCCACCTGAGGAGACATACGGGAGAAAAGCCTTTTGCATGCACGTGGCCGGGTTGCGGATGGAGGTTAGTATTGGGGTGCAGCACTGCCCAATCCCCCTTCCCCTTTTTTGCTCCCTCGACCTAACCTGCCAAACAAGTAGGCTTGCACTCTCATTTATAAACTGTTTCTGTTTCCAGAACTTGTTTGGTTGGTTTGAGAATTAAGACCTTTTTCTTCCTGTTAGGTAATCCAGGGGCTTTGATAAATTAAATACCAAAGTATCACCTGCTGGCATCAGCTGCTGAAGCATCTTAAAAATATAAAAGTAGTCCATTGTAATTTATATTTCATTCTGAGAGGGTCAGATCAAGCTTGTTACCACAGCAATACCTTGTGTTCACACTGGTCTGGTTGCAACACACCAGCTGCAGCAGATGCTTGGGTGGCACCAGCTGTAAGTGAACTGGATGGTTTAGGGCAGAATCCCTGTGTCTGTGCATGGCTCCAACTGCGTGGGGCTAAACATGATCCCTGAAGGGCTGTGACAAGTGAGTGTGGTTAAGTGCAGTGGTATTATGTGTAGTTTCAGAGAAAATGTACTCCATCCCACTCCTTCTGGAAATGCTGGCAGTGACACTTCAGCATGCTCTAGGTTTTATTCTCTGCGTCGATTCAGAAAAATGCATGGGTGCCACTCAAAGTTGCAAAAAGCTGTCAGAGGTAACATAACCAGAAGGCTGAGTTAAGCATTGCTTGAATGGAAGATTGCAGGTTTGATGGAGCAAAATGTTTTGCAGAGGGTATCCCTGGATTTGTTCGTTTGTTTTGTTTTTACCACTAGTTGAAAAATTAAAACTTTGTAAAAAAATCAACCTTATATTTTAAGGAAACTTTAGGGGAAGCCTTCCTTCTTCTTTCCAATTAGCTGGATTACTAGCCTGCCTGCTGGCAAGTGTTAATATACAGCACCACAAATTATGACAGGAGAAAACAAAATCTTAACTCCCTTGTATTAAATTGAACTGGATTTCTTTCAAAGGCTATCCTGCAGAGCTGCTGCGAGCAATGTCTAACGAGGAAATGGGTTGTGATCATGGGGAACAGGCGAGATAAAAAGTAACAGGAGAGGGTTGTGTAAAAACACAAGTATGTGAGACACACAGTGGTTAGAGATGGCTGGATTGGTTTGAGGGGAAAGGTCAGAACGGGGCTGAATCCTCTGCTCCCCAGCTGGATCCATTTGAAGTTTGCTTCTTGGCAGGATTGAGGAGATCAATGCAGTTAATGTCTTTGGTGATTGTTGTTTCCCATTTCAGTTTATGGTAGCTTTACAAACTGGTGGTGATTTTCGTTCCTTTTCTACTGGTGGCACTTCTGAGTGGGGCTTGGTGGCTTGCAGCTCAGGATGCACTGAAGTTAAAGCCATGTTATTTAGCTGCTTGGTCCCATGAGCTTTGGTTGCCCGAGTAGGTGAGCACAGGCAGCAGATGTGCCTCCTGCCTATGAACATGCCTGTGGGTGTTGTGTTGACTTTCCTTGTGCTGGGATATGAGCAAAACTCTCTTTTTTGTGACAAATGCGTGTGGCACGTTAGGATTTCTCTGATCCATGCTGAGATTTATACCAATGCTCCCAGAGGTTTTTGTGGCTCAAGATCAGGAGCCTGAAGTGTTGCTTCTGGGTGACCTCCTCCAGCTCTGTCTTATTAAAGAGCTGGTGTTTCCCAGGTGGCAAAGCCAAGGGTTACATTTAGGAGAAGTATTAAGTGGTAAGGGATGGAGATTGAATTTATACTGGGGTGCCTGGTTTCTCCCAGAATTACAGCCAATGGTGTGGACCAAAAGCAGGATGCAGGAGTATGGAAGGCCAAGACAAGTGCAGGTCCTGCAACCTGTAGCACCCTGAACTTTCACTTTCAGCCAGCCACAACTTTTTAAAGATGAGAAGCCTAACAGGGATGAGAAATTAATTACTAGCTATGAGGAGCATGTGTCCTGTCCACAAACAGCTACTGGAGGGGCTTTTCAAACTCTGTTGCTGTTTGCCTTATTGCATTTCACAGCCCAAGCTGGTACTCCAGTCCCCAGCACCCCCAAACTTTGGGAGGGCTCTGCTGGGAGTTGGGTGTTTTATAGCCAGCAGAGCAGGCAGCACCTAGAGAGCTGCTTCCTGTGCTAACAGCAGTCCTCAGCACTGGCCTGGGATTCTTGCACATACCTTACCCACTGCTCCCACATCAAAGGCCAGACCCAATTGAGCACTGAATTACTCAGTTCCCTTTCATCAATAAACCGTGTTTACCTTTTCCAGAAGTTCAGCGAAAGCTGTGATCTCACATGAGTTGAGTCAAATGCATCTGGACTCTCTGTTTGCTCTCAGGTTTATATGATCTCAAATGAATTTAAGCACTAAAACGCTGCTGGGCTCTACTTGCCCCCCTCTCGCTGCATTCTTGTGCTTGTGTATTTATTTTTTCACCAAAGACACTTAAGATCTGAGCTCACTGAAGATAGCAATTTAAAAAAACAAAACAAAGTGTTGCCTAGCACAAAGTGGCTGAGCTGTAGGGGGACTAAAGCTTTCCCTGCTCTTGGGGCAGCCCTGCTGTGGTGATGTTGTGTGCTTTAAATGCACCAAGGTGGGGATGTGCACACAGCAAACCCTTTTGCCCACTCCTAGGACAGCCAGAGAGCCCCAAGGACCTCCCTGGGGGAGGCTGATCTCTGCTAGCTTGTGCCCTTTCTCAGGACAGGGCAAGAGCTGTTTTCAGCAGGCTGCAGAGACACGTTCACAAGTGGCTGGTGACCCGTGGCGTTCAATAGCCCGCTGTACCGGTGCGCTGAGCCGTGTCGTGCCAGCTTGTACCTTTGGCACAGCAGCCTCTGGATAGTGCTGTCCCTGAGACAGCCCCTACCAAACAGCTGAGCTGCAGCACAGGATGGTCCCCAGCAGCCGTGCTGTGGCATGGAGCAGGAGAAGCTCCCTCTTCCCCACTGCTGGCACAGCAGAGTACAAAGCTGTGGTTGTTGTAGGACCCGGGGGATGAGGCAATTGTGTTTGAATCCCTGGGGCATCCTTGGGCTGGAGGTGCCTCCTACAGCCAGTGCCGCAGGGGACAGCGTGCAATGCTACCTCTGGTTTGGTAGGGAGGGTTTAAAGGCTTGTGATGTGTGTGGCCGGGAGCATGTATGAAACTGGATGAGTGTGGGGAGGACAATGCATGGGGCAGGTCAGGACAAGTGTCTCACACTGGCCTGTTTTGATGGTGCTGTGCAAAGGTGTTTGCAGGTGAGAAGGAGTGCTGCTGTACTGTAGCGGTGCTTTGGGGATGGGCAGGATGAATCCAGAGCCACTCCTCTCCACTGCAGAGGAGAGGTACAGCCTGGGTCAGTCTCAATGGCTGGTGGCCATGGTAGGGGCCATGGAGTACTAGGCTGAAGCCACTGACCTTTCTTGCCCTGTGAGCAACGTAGTGATGTCCTCATATGGCCGGGAACCACAGGACATGTTCTACACATCAGAGAGCTCTAGGATTTGGCTCCAAGGCAGATGTAGTTACAGGTCCTTTGGGGTCTCACCAGATAGATGGAGACTCTTCTAGTTGCTGTGGGGTTGCCCCAATCCCTCCACCTTTCTTTTGAAGGAGGAATCCTTTTGGAGATGTCAGTGACTTGGGGTAGTGAGGTGTTCCTTGGGGGTGCTTTGTTTTTGTTTGAATTTGACATTCCACTGTGGATTATTTGCATTTTTCTTGGGGTGATCTAGAATGTGCTGCAAATATGTCACTGCAGAGCCAGGCCACCAGTTCCCTTCGGCTTCCTTGTCCTAACCTTTGCGTTGTTTTTTTGTAAACACACTGACAGCTCGAGGTTTATTTCTGTGGGCTCTGTAAGTTGATCTTTCCGTGACTGCTGGGGAACAGTATTGCAACATTCCTGCTTCTTCAACTAAGGACATCGTTATGAAGCAGAATGTATTTTTGTCGGATGAACTCATCCAAGCTCCCAGGGTATGAGCAGAGCTGCTCATTCCTGATATGCATGTCTTTTTCCTCCACCATCCATGCAGTCCCCATCAAAATGCACTTGCGGAGCTCTTGTGCAGGATGAGCCACGTGCATGGCCAAGGACCTGGGGCAATGCAACCTGGTCACATCTGGTTTTACTCCTCTGGGTGATAAACCCGTATATGAGAGGACAGCTCTTTGCAAAGGTGCTTTTCCATCTGCTCCCTCTTTTCCCTGAATTTGGTTGCCACCACTGTCAACGGGTCCATTCCTTGTCCACTGCTGAGTCTTACTGAGGCAGTCTGCACAGGCAACATCCCGCCCTCTCCAGAAAGATGCTCAGTCCCACTAATCTGTAGCTCTACAAGAGCACTCCTCCAGGGATGCAGCTCTGGAACTAGCTCACTGCTAAGGACTCAGGAGAAATCCCTGGCCCTGCTGCTCCCAGGCCTAAACTGTGGTTTTGGGAAGCCATGGCTGGAAGGAGCACAGGTGCTAGAGAAAGCAAATGTGCAAGTACTAGGGGTGAAGGGAAACCTCTATCATAGCCTTTATGAAGAAGATGCATCCCAGACAAGGAACAGCTTGATGTCTCCATTAGGGCATCTGTGTAGTGTTCATCGTGGTGAATTTGACTCTTTCTCATCTTGGGAATACCAAAGCAAGGAAAGGGAGAAAAGCAAGAGAATAGGTGATGGAACCTCCTCTAGAAATTCCCTGGGGGAGATGTGTCCATACAACACCTTACCCATGGCAAGCATCTGCATCTGCTTTGTGCTGGCTGCAGAGGCCTCTCTGGGTAGCATCACTGAGCTGAGAAGCTGGAGGAACTGAGGAAACCATTCCCAGCTTTCCCAGTGCCTGCACCCTCTTCCTCAACTGGCAGTGGAAGATCAGAGCTAATTAAAACCTTTATGTGGAAACTTCTTTTTCTTGCATGAAGGACTTATTCATAGGAGCCCAGGGGTCCTGTTTTCCCTCTTTCATAAAAATAGTGTATTCACTCTATTGGTGATGTGATATTTTGCTCCAGAAGGGCACATTTTTCTACATGTTCTTTCCCCCATTTATTCAGCTAGTGCCCATGACTTCATTTATTTATTGTAAATAAACAGCTGATACCATTTCTTGCAAGCTCTCTTTCTGTGCCGCTCTTTGTTACTGGTCTGGCAGCAAAACACTTAATTGCCCTTTGTCAGGCAGCAAATTTTTTGTACCCATCTGGACAGGGCTGTTTCAGTGTGACATTATTGATTAACCCTGTGGCTCCCAGTCATGTCCAAGCTGGAAATGGAGCCAGCCCTGCTGTTGAGACCAAAGGATTAGCTGATTTGAGTTCAGTAAAGCCTATGGGATTCACAGTGGCTATTTGGGGATTTTTCTGTGGACATGGAAGGTGGTAAATATCTAAAATTGAAGTGACTGTGAGAGACGATTTTTGTAATTAAAGGCTCAATCTTTATTTCAATTTACCCATGAACTATGCTAATGGCCATTGGGACCCACCTGGATTTCAGCTGTTACAGAGACGAGCATCTCTGTTACTGAGATGTTAATGAGCATGAACAAAAACCCATTTTTCAGCTGGATCTGGTAAGCCATGTGCCTTCTGGGTAGCTGTGTCTGGCTGTTATCTGGGGTCCATCTCAAACAAGGTGCAATTACTGGATGTCTGTTGTGCTCATGTCAGTGGGAGCTTGGAGCAGAGCTCACTCATTGGTTGTTACCTCTACTTGTGAAGGGTCTGTGCTTGAATTTGCAGGAGAGATGTTGTGGGATGGGCTTTGTAGGGGAGTGGCAGTGCTGTTTTTGTTGAGCTGCACCCATGCTGTTGGGTTTAAGGCAAGGTTGGTATGAATGTTGCCTCCACACATTGCTCAGAGTCCACATGGGTTGAGGTTGATAATTGTGTGTTTCCATCATTGCTTCCGACTGCCTGTGGGGACCAGACTGGCCCTGTTGTGTGTCCCTTTCAGTTTGCGTGTTTAGATTTTACCAGAGGTGGAGTCTCCCAGTGGCCCAAGGAGAGACTTTTTTTTTTTTTCCACTGTGAGATAATTAGTAGTGTAAAAACCCAGTTATCTGAAAAGGCTTCTCTTCTCTTGCAGGTTCTCCAGGTCAGATGAGCTGTCCCGGCACAGGCGTTCCCACTCAGGGGTGAAACCCTATCAGTGTCCCATCTGCGAGAAGAAGTTTGCTCGAAGTGACCACTTGTCCAAACATGTCAAGGTGCATCGGTTCCCACGAAGCAACCGCTCCGTCCGCTCCATGAACTGATGGGTCCCGCTTTCCCCTTCCCGCCCAACCATCCTACAACAGCCAACGACAGCACTTTGCTCACTATATTTCTAGTGATAATTTATTTGTCTCCACAGAACAGTCAATGCTGTTACTTGATACCACCATGTCTGAGTGTCCCATGTCCTTTAAAGATGATTGGAGAATGAAGTTCTCTTGGGTCAGGGGAGGGGGCTGCTTCTTCCTTTTTTTTTTTTTTTTTTTTAAGGATGTTATTTTCCTTCTATCTTTCCCTCCTTTACTGCTGCTTCTTTTGGAAATTACAGTGTTTTATTTTTAGCTGTTTTCTGCTGCACAGGAAAATGTAAGAGTTGCTTGCTGCTAGTTAATTATAGCCCCGGCATTCCTGAGGGCTTTGCTCATGTACAGGCCATTCATTGTGAGTTTTTATTAAGCTGCTCTATTTGTCCAGTTTGGAAACAGCAAATTCCTTTTGAAATGAAAACAACTCCTTTGTTTTTGGGTCGCCTGAGCCAAGGATTTGTAGGGGCTGGCCATAGGAGGAGGAATAGTGGGAGTCAGGAACAGGGGGAGGCAAGGCATGGAGAGCGCTGGAATGCGCCTCCATGCCTCTCTGACTTCTCCAGCTCACATTTACCTTTTCCTTGGTTAGGGCTATGTATAAATATTTATGTATATATATTCATACATACATATATATATTTAAGCAAAGACATATCCCAGGCAAGTCTGGAAGCTCAGGCTGGATGAAATGGCTTGGAGTGGAGCCTTTCGGTGTGGCTGAGCACATACCATGTGCGTGCTTCTCCTTTCCCTTGCTGCCGTGGGGGCAAAAGGATGCCCATGTGTCAAAGGAACTGCTACTTTCCTTTGACTCTGGTTTACAGTATCCACTGTCTTTAGCAGAAGAGCTGTTGTTTCGTGTGTAAAACAGCAGGAAGCCATTTGTGATAATGGCTGAGCTCTGCTCCCGTCCTTTTGTGCCATCTTGGGGGAGAAACCAGAGCACCAGCCCTGGAGGTGTCCGTGGTCCTGCTGAGCGTCCCAAGCATCCAGTGAGACTCAACCCCTCGCTGGCTGGAGCTGAGTCTCCATTTGTCTGCTGGCCAGGAGGGTCTTGTAGGATGTACCTGTACCCAGGAGAGGGTGGGAGGCATCATGGCCTGGTGGGACAGCACCGTGAGATCTTCTGTTCAAGGGTGATCTTCAGTGCTAATCCTCTCTTTACCGACAGCCATGTCAGAGCTCCATGCAGCTGGGGTGGGCGAATGGGTGAGAACAGTAGCCAAAAGAAACAAATTTGTGTGGTAGCTGGCTAAGAAGGGAATTAAAACAAACAATCGGATGGTAGCAGGCAAGTGATTTTGTTTGTGTTTCTTCTTCTTGTTTTGTTTTTCCTTTTGAACTCTGGCGATTGTAAGAAGCTTTAGAAGAAAATAGAATTCAGTAATTAGAAACGATTTTATAATGGATGTTGCGTTTCCTTTCCATTTGCAGACAGCATCTGTTTGTCTTTTTGTTGGCAAAATGGGAAATAGGAAACTGCGATTCTAGCGCTAGGCAGAGCAGGAGCCCGCGCTAAAGCGAATGCATTCCTTTTGTCCTCTAGAAATTAATATAAATGAACTATCATCTATTGACTGGTTTATATCGCATCCTATGAATGTATGTAAATAAAACTGTACATAGATGCATATCTATATAAAATATCTTTTAATAACATATCAAAATTTGTGTAAATTGGAAACAAAAATACCTATAAATACCTATAAAGCCAGTGTACATAAGTTACAATTCTGTATATTTTCTTTTGTTCTTCATAAAAATATATTTACTTTGACAATAAAATGAAAATGGAAATTTTAACTCCCTTCTTGGAATTATTTTTAATTAATTTCCTTTGTAGCCAGCTCTGTAATCAGGACATGAATGCTTTACATTTTGATTTACCTGGATGTAACTTTTCAGGTGCTGAGTAACAGGGAGATGATGGAACAGATCTGAAGTTGCCTTCAGAAGTTTTTCTCATCTCAGAAAGTTCTTGGGAGGCGCAAGATGTTTCAGCTCTCCCTTCACTGGAGCCCTCCTGCCTCGCCTAGCAGCCACACGGGGACCCAGATGCCTTCTGTGGTTTCTGACTGCCATGGAACAGGTCTGCAGCTGCAGTAAAACTGTGGTTAATAAATTAGAGCAAGCAGGTTTCAAGGAAATTCAAGCTCTAGTGGTTAGTGTGAAGAAGAAAGGGCTTCAGAGGCTGCTTAAGACTGGCAGTGAGTCACTGTGTGACCCAGGACAAAGGACTCAATTGCCGTGTGCCACAGTTTCCTTTCTCGTAAAATGGGGTTACTAATGCATCATGGTGATACTGTAGGACTTAAATTATGTTTGTGCCTTGGATGGAAGGAGCGAACAATAAAACCAGTAGTCACAGGATTAGATTGTGAAAGAAAAGCTCAGTATAGTGGAGGTCTTGGTGCCACGGCGCTTTAGTTGGCTCTCCTGTAAATCCCATGTCTGAAAGAGTAATGTGAACAACCTGTGGTATGAAGCATGCCTCGGGAGAAGACACCCTGTCCTACAATGACCATTGCTTCCCATTCGTAACAACAGGGGCATGAAGATGCTCTTGTGACCTACAAGCTGGGACATCTCTTGCACTGTGCTTTTGGTTGCTTGGCCTCCACTGGAAAAAGAAACCAGCAATGTTGCTGGTGTCTCCACAGGAGAGTCTGAGTCTCCATGGGAGCAATGGTGCAGTGGGTCCAGATCTTATCCCAGCAAGAATCACTCTGAGACTAATGGGCATTTGGGGATAAAAGTCTCTCCCTGCTGAACAGCCACCAAAACCTGCCAGCTGATGAGCCGAGGATCTCCAGACCTCTGATTATTTTTCCTAGAGAACACCTATGAGTCTGGCAAGAGGACCGAGGGATGTGGCAGAGTAAGTTCTGTTCCCTCTAGGTTGTTTTTACTTCTGAGATGTAGCCTGAAGACCAGAGTCCTAAGTACAGATGTTTTAAGAGTGCTAGTAGCTTTCAAGCTGTAATTAGCAAGCCTGCACCAAGAGGATCTCCAATTCCCTTCTGTTCTCACCCTATTGACATCATGCATTAAACCAGCTGCTTTATTTTAACCAGCATCTCAGTCTCCTCCCCATCTCATCTGGAGTTCTGATATTGCTGTAACATTGGGCAATTCACCCTGCAAGACACTCGGGGCAGAAGTTATTTTTCTGCAAGAAGCAATACTTAAAGCTGAAGTGGAGTAATGCAAAATACCTGCTGGTGGAGCACAGCAGTATCTAAGCTGTTTTAGCCTGAAATATTTTCCATGAAACACTTACTTGCTTTTATTATTTTTTTTTTCTGTTTGTTTTAAGTATGGTTTGAGTGTGGGTTTTGTGGGTTTTTCTAGTTAATACATGTAAGGAAATTTAAGTTTATGTGAAAGTTGCAAAATTTTGCTCAAGTAGGGCCTTGTTTGCTGTGAAAGGAGAGTTAGTTCTTCATGAAAATTAATGACATTTTCAGAGGTTTGTCACAAAAAAGTAGAGATTTCCAAAATAAGATGTTAGTGTTTGTTTTATTTAGAATTACGAGCCTGCCTAGGCTGTGCTGATTCGAGAAAAATGTGGCCTTGTCTTAAGCCTGATTATTCTTTATCCACCTGAAGATAAATATATCTAAGTGTTCTGATGCCACAACTGTAGATGTTTATCATGTCCCTGCTTCAGCAGCTCTTGAAGGCAAAGCACAGCATGGCATCATTATCTGCATAAATCTCATTGACTTAAAACACCTACAACTGAGTTTCTGAGGTGTGAATGGACATGTGTGCAGTGTTAGAGCCTTCACATAATGATCGTGATCTGATTCCTAACACTTGCAAAATTTCTTTCAATTTCTAAAAGGTTTTACTGGCATTTTTTGGCTGTTTATAGTCTCTTCATCACAGCTAGGGGTGAAGGAATGATGTTATGAAAGGTGAGGAGCCATCGGCTGGGGAGGTTGTACTCAAGGTATGGATTAAGTGTAAGCAATAAGAGTAAAGTATTTCTGTAAAGTGGTGTTTCTGTAAGGTGACCTGACTTCTGTGACCTGTGGCTAAAGACAGAGCAGTGGAGTGATGTGGCTGAGACCACAGGGCCATGCAGAGGGAAAATGGGCACAGAACCAGGAAGTCGCAGATCTCCTGTGCCCCAGACAGTGGCACAGAGCACACATCAATAACACACAGCAGGTTAGAGAAGGCCAAGAGTAATAGGACACGTGAGACATCAGATAAGCAAAGAAAGGTAAAGATGGGGCATGAGATAAAGTCAGGCTGCACTGATAACGTTTACCTTTGGAAAGGATGCCAAGGAGAGAGCACTAAGACCTCACTTGCTGGTGTGTTGCACTTGAGAGTCACTAAGGTAAAACACACTAAAAAAGGGTCCTGCTCCTCTGACCTGCATTCTGTGGGGGCTTTTTCCCCTGGCAGTTTGTGGGGGAGCTCAGGCAGCTGCACTCCTGTGGAAAGCAAACCAGCCCAGCAAGCAGGAGGGTATGAAAGAAGGTGGCAAATCTGGCTCCCTGGAGGAGCGCTGGTGTTCAGACCCTGCAATGTTTGCAACAGTCCCCTTCTTTCTGCCCTCCATGGGGGGTTGTTTCCACTTAAATCCTTCTGCCAGGAGCCTTCTCCTTGTCTAAATGGCCACTATACATTGAATCCAAACAACCAGGTGACTCCAGCACAAAGCCAGTGGCAATAAGCCAGTGTTAATTATTACCCCAGGCCCCTTGAGTTATGTAAGCCTGGATGTGCTGTACCATGGGTTCTGGGCTCAGACGTGCCCTCCCTGTCTGGCAAAAATGCCAAGGACCTGCCAACACACAGAGAAAGCTGTTCAGAGCCAGCTGGGATTTTCCTTCTCCCCTTTTGACAGCACCTACGAAACCCGTTATTCATTCTGTTCAGCAATTGCCATGCTTTGCTTACTTGTTATTCTGAGATGTTACTTTTAAATAATGAGTTGTGCTAAGCTTCCACTGACTTCAGCACAAGCCAAGGACAGTGACTGCCATGGCTTATCCAGGGAAAAAATTTCCTAGCTAAGGCAGGGACCAGAGATTCTGATGGGTCCTTGGCTTTCCTTGCTCATTTCTTCTGGGACATCTGTGTTTTTGTGGCTTTCAGTCTCTTATCCTACATATTTTAGTTTTGTTTTTGCCTTTTTTTTGGGGGGGCTGGGGGTGTTTGAAGGTGTGTGGTGTGTGGAAAATCAGTATTGTGAAGAATCTTCTAGCCTTAACATGTAGTGTGTGTTTGCATATAGCTAGAGAGATGGGACTTAATGATTCTTCTGGTTTAATGATCCTCTGTCACGAGGTTTGTAGCTCCTCAGTGGTCAGCATTTTAGAGGTCTGAGCTTTGATCTGCTCTGCCAGCTCAGTGCAGGTCTTGTCATGTTTCCTACCTGAGTATCACTTTTCTAATGGTTTTGTTATTAGGCTTACTCAAAACCCAAGTATGTACTTGATCTACAGAACTGAGGCTGGATTAACCTCTTAGCCCTTGGAGAACTCTGCTGTAGAGAGCTGTCATCAGCTCACCTATCCTGCCCTATGGCCTTGGTCAGCATCTTGCTGAACCCCAGCACTTTATTTAAGTGTTCTGTGGTTTAGAGCAACATATGACAAGGCTCTGGCCATCATGAGCAGAGGGCAGTGTCCACATCCCTGCTGAGTGCAGCAAGCTGAGGTGTTGGGTAAAATGGAATGAAATACATGAATGTAAAGTAAACTGCTGGGAAAGCCAGCTCTGCTCCAGCTCGTAGTGGTACATGTCTGGTGACTCTTCACCTGCTTATGTTGAAGTCATAAAGGGAGAGAAAATTGAGGTGAACGTGGCCCCTAGTTTTCTGGAAGTGAACAGAGGAAGGCAAACAGAAACTGATGAAACTTATGACCGAACAGGTTCTGTTCTGTCTTTTCCAGCACAAAGAGAGGGACAGGTTCTTTTCACAGAAAAGGCTCTGCTTGCTGAGCAGGAGGAGGGTGTTCAGAACTAGCAACCAGCATCACAGCAGCTGGTGTGTACTGCTCTGTGGCAACAGCAGCTTTATGGCAGGGGGCTTAGTGAATGATAATCATAGGTTGTGCCTTGAACAGTTGGCAGATGTAAGAGAAAGGGCTAGAATTGCTCACTGTCAGTCCTTTGGGTCCCCTTCTTTGTATAAGGATACTGCCTTTCTCCTCCTGACTCTGTAGCTGATTCTTGGAGTGGCCTCAAATGAGTCTTAGCACTTTTCAAAGGAGAAATATTATTTATTCATTTGATCCAGATACCAGCAACCTTAATAATTACAAGGCACTCTGAGATCTTTAGTGGAAACATCTATCCAGGAATTGTTTTAGATGTGACTGAGGGTGGAGTCCAGCAACACACAAAAAGAAAGCTACAAAGAATTACTGTTCTGTATCTGAAAAAGCCTCTGGCATCTGCCTCTCCTATTGAGTCTGACGGGCACCAGCTTAAGCCCTGCTAGTTATTCCAACATTATGGCTGCAAATACAGGGATTTAGCTATTGGCCTGAAAAGCATCCAAGCATTTAGTAAACTCATCTTCCATAAGTGAAGGAGTGACGTGAAAGTTTGAGTTTGGCTGTTGACTGCTGGCTTTTTCTGAGAAGTCTATAAAAGACAGCCAGGTAGTCTCTCACTTTTTGTTTCTCTGGTGTGTGTTGTTTTTCCATGGACAACATGTACTGGACCTGAGCGAGTTGGCTGGTGCTGGATTCATTCAGATCGGGTGTCCCTAGTGGCAGATAATGCATCAGGGAGGCCAAAGGGCTTGGAAATTTTGTTATGTCAGAAGGGCCGTCCTGCAGCTAGAGTGGCTGGAAAAACACCCATCTGTGCTGACGGGTGCAAGTGGGATCATGGCCCAGTGCCTGTGCTGGACCTTGGCTCTGCTGTGCTGGTTCTCAGGTCTGACCAGGACACAGTGGCACCGTGGAGCCGAGACATGGATTTGGGCATCCCAGGGCAGGGCTGAGGCAGGGAGCTCCTTGCTGTAAATGAGATCTCTCTGCTTCAGCTGATGTGGAAAAGGCCTCTGGTATGGGCTTGTCCCTTCTAGAAGTGTAAGATGTTACTAGGGAAGCTCAGCTTTGGCTGGAAGGGGGAGCGTGGGGTGACGACCAAGCTGTCCTCCTCTCAGAAAATCAAGTTAGCTACAGCTGACAAGTTTGCTGGTAAACTCTCCCTCTTGCTCCCTAGGAATTAATGGCACAACTGGAGGGTGTTCATTTACCTGCCACCCAGGACCTTTAGTCTCCTCACAGGCTATTCCAACAACTGATAAATAAACACCCATTAGTAACACATTTCCCTTCAAAAGAGCATGGATTATCTTTGTCACTGAATCTCCTTCTGAAGCACTACCCCGCTGCCTGAGCACTTACCCCTCACTCAGTATCACTGCCTTGGAGATAACCCAGGTTTGTGCTTGAGATCAGTGACACCCATGAAAGTTTAATGCAAATCAATCCATGTCATGCCTAAAGGAATGATTAGCAAATTAGAATTGGTCCTGATGACTTCATGTGAGTTACCTGATACCCTGTGACAGATCGCTGGTGGATGGAGGACTGTGAATCCAGGGAGAGCTGGAACCACCTTCTTCACTTTTCTCCTGAATTTTCATGCTAACATTAGTGAAATTAATTAGCTGTGCTACATTAATAGTAATATTTGGCACTTCTCTAGCATCTTCCAGCTGAGGAGCAGAACATGCTCCCCAATGGGGAATTAAGCCTTTCAAGCTTAATAAAAAGAGTAGTTGTCACCTTTATTGTGCAAATTCATAAATGATTTGACCAACAGTTCTTGGGGAGCTTGTGGCAGAGCTGTAGAGCAAACTCAAATGTACCAATTCCTTCTCAGACCCAGGCCTCAGTCACAGCTTTTTCATTTGATGTTATTTTGGGATGTGTACACACTGATATATAGATGCAATTAATTAAACATGGGGGGAGAAGTGAGGATGCTTTTTAGTTGTCTGGAAAGGCTTAAGACCTGCATGAGGTCGAGCATGAGAAGTGACAAATGTGCTCATTCTGCTGATGCAGCAGGAGTGATGTTGGTGCAGGTGTGCTGTGGTCCTCGCAGCTGCTGCAGGACCTGGGGAGCAGTAGGGGAACAACTTGTCTGTATCTGTGTGTGACTTTTTGAGTCTTTGCAATGGATCTAAGTGATCCCTGCAGATGGATTCATGTTCTTCATATTCTGTGGGGACCATGTTGGCTCCCACAGTAAGTAGCAAGAAGTTCCACTTGACTTTTTTTTTCTCCCTGACTTTATTGCCCCATAAAGCACTTCCACACTGCTTAAGACTTCACCCTGAGGCTGTGCTCAAAAGGAAGCTGATTAGCAACCCCAGAGGTTTAATTGCACTAAAAGCCAGCTTGAACTTTGCAGTACCTTCCTATACATCTACCTACAATCTTTCCTTTCTTAGCTTTGATACTTTCTGCCTCTCAGGGCTCTTCTCAGAAACATTTGTTTTAAAGAAAATGATCAGCTGCCAATGCAGTGTATGTGAGCTCTCTATCTAGCTGTTATCTATTAACACATTTTAGATTGCATAAGAATGTCTGTTCTGAAAGTTAGTACAGAAGATCTAGTCCAATGTAATCTCTGCTGTTTATTATCTTTTATTCAACTTCTTCAACTAGATAATTTGCACTGGATTTAATAAATGCTACTCTTTGTTGTGATGAGGTCTAATTATTACTTTCAAGGAAGTTTAGCAGCTCAACAAATAACTAGTCACTAGCTAGAGTGATGTTCTGTTGAGAGAGAGGTTTCTGCTTCTCTCATTCATAGCGCCCAGGTAGGTATATGTAACTGACAGAGAAACCTCACAACGGAGTCTCTGTGTCACAGATGCAGGATATCTGCAAAGCAAGAGATTGCCTGAGTCAGCTGGCAGGCCAACAAGATGCACAGGGCAAAAAAAGCACATTTGGGGCTGCCCAGAAAAAAAAAAAAAATCCTTTTCATTAGAATGTGGAAATATGGAAGTGTTCACCCTAAGATGTGGGAGAGCAAGAGAGACAACAGAATGGCTAATGCAGTGGCAGCCAGACACCAGGGATGCAGCTGTGCTGGTTCAGTTCCCAGGGCTGCTGACTTGTGCCTATGCCATGCCTGGACCTGCCAGTGTTTGGTGTTTTAGTGTTGCTCCTTCCTCATTTTCTTTCCACTGAGGCTCTCCCTGTGAACTGAGGATGTTGGGATTTTACCAGAAAGACTCTACTGATGAACTAAAGACGAAGTTTCTAGTGCAAAACGTTGCAGCTGGATGGCTTTTATTTAAGTGAGCTGCTGATTGACAACTTGTGGTTGTCACTCAGCTATGCAGAAAGTGAGGAGTAGAATCTTCTCTTTGTCCTTGAGGGATCCCTCATGAGGCCACATCTGTATCTACCTTAAGCCCCAGGACAATTGGGTGTGAAGGCAGTGGAGGGCTCTCTATAACCCACGTGTCTGTTGCTCTCACATCCTCTCTCTTTCTTGTTCAAGGTCTTCCACCAGTCAAAACTTTTCTGTCAAATGAATTTCAGAGTAGTTTGGGGTTTTTTTTTCAGTTTTTTTCTGAAATATTTTTATGCTTTTCTTTTTGTCAAATAGGAGTTTCAAGGAGAGTTGTGTGTTTTTGTTCAAACCTCAGCAGGTCTCTATCAAGTTGAATTTGCGTTCACTTTTCAGCAACCCCAGAAACATGGTGGTCACAGTAGAAATATGACCTGCCACTTTTGACATTCTACCTCATGTTTAATCTGTGAGGTTGATCAGCAGCACATGGATTTGGAGACTCTCTTGTTTTGGCTGTAGGCACAGAGACCAAGACAAAAAAAAGAACACTTGCCTGGGTGAAAACTCAGCTCTGTCAGTGAAAACTAAAATTGTACTGAATTTGTCAGAGCCATGGTGTCACCCTCAGCTTGTACTCAAACAGTTTTTCCCACTTAGGGTTAATGACTTTGCTGGCTGGGTTGATCTGGGAGGTAAATTAGCCGGGCCTGGGGCTAATCAGAGGCCTCAGCTGAGACATCTCCAGGCTCCCATCAGGGGAGGGGCTCGGGTGGGTGGGGTGGTAAGGGAGTACGTAGAGTTTGGGTGCAGAACTCTCCAGGGAGCAACAGAGGAAGGAGACTGCAGTAAGGAGCAGCTGGCCTGTGCAGTGAGATGTTTGGAGGAATAAACCTTCAGCAGGTACTGTCTTAAGGAGGCTTTGACTGATGTGGTTGAATATCTTTTTGGGGGGGGAGTTTGTTTTTTTTGAGGAAAGAGGGTCCCTGCAGAGGTGAAAGAGGCTTGAGGCTGGTGAGTAAAGGCAGTTTGCTGGTGTTTGAGCCCAGGCAGTGATGAACTGTGCTTGGCTGGAAGGAAGCTGAGGTACTCCTTAACTAAGATATCTGAGTTTGGAGTCTTGGTTGTGTTTGGTCTTGCTTAAGATCAATCCTTGGTTCAGTTCAGGTGGCTGAGCCTAGACTGTGCCACAAAGTGTGACCCAGATGATTGTGCTCCTTTCTGGACCTGTTTGTTTTTTTTTTTTTTCTTTTTCTGGCACAGAAGAGAGGGCTGCCTCCTGCTCCAGTGTCTTAGTGTAAAAAATAAATCTCTTATCAGTTCTTTATTTTCCTGTTCTCTGGATAAAAGAGGCTGTGCTCTGAACCATAAAGGGAAGCAGACAGGCTTTTTTTTGAGAGGCAAGAAGGAGCAAACACAGTTTAGCCTCTGAGCTAGAGAGGTTCCTAGTACAGGGCACAGTCCAGCTTTTTCCACGTGTGGGCTTGAGCCCAGACATCACCCTGACAACATGTGGGAACATAAATAAAAACAAAAATAACTTCCAGATGAGAGATGTATGCAATGTTTTCTTTTACTGGCATTTATACTTGCTTATTTGGCTGAAGTTGACAATCAACTCTGCTTATTGCAACAGTGTAGCAGGAGGATGCTAGGAACAGCAAAAGTGCCTGTTCAGCTGTGTCTGCATCCCGAGAGGGGTATGAAATCCATGGCAGCCACATTAGGGAGGCCCTGTGCAATTTTCAGATGGGGACAGGGCCCGGGAACCAACCAGGCTCCAGTCTTGTTGGAGCAAAACTTTTTGGGAGACCCTGACTGACCCATAACTGTTTAGGACCTCTTGCTTTGTGGCCCATCTTGTGAGCCTCCTCTTGTCTGACTGTGCTGCTTTAGGTCCTCTCTGTGTTGTGCCCTCAGGAAATAAGAGCTGCCCCCCGAGGATGAGGTTTTGCATTTTATCTTCTTTCACTTGCAAATTACATTAGTAAATTTTTTGAAGTGATTTTTGGCTGGAAGAATCCCTAAGCACCCTGGTCTTGGTGGGATCAGGGTTGGTTTGAACTGCATGCAGAGATACTGGGGGTTTACCCCCTGGCCTTATACTGGCACCAATGTCTCGTTCCCTTCTGCACTGTGTACCTTAATCATGGGGCCACATGGCTTGTTTTTTATCTCCTCTGAAGCTGGGCTAAGAAAGCAGTGTCTCAAGCTCTTTTTTTTAATGCCAGAAGATAAAAACATGATTTCTTGTGTGTGTATACAAATACACACACCCTCACTATAGATAGTACAAAAATATGCTGCTCTAAGCAATACTACCAGGATGCTTATACATCATTCTGTGCTGCAGCCCTTAGAGGAGGTCCTGGGCTACCTGGCCATTGAATTTATTGCTGATTTATCCTCAGAGCAACATCACAGAAGGCAGTAATGGCACCAATTTAAAATTGGTGAGAGCAAAAAAGGGCTGTTGGATGCTAGGTGCCCTTGTAGCTGTGTATCCTCTTTTTTTTTTTCTTCTTTCTGGAAAAATCAGTCCATGAATATAGCTTGATTATATTACAATAGGCAGTCCCTGATGTTGCTGCTTTGAGTCTGTATGTCTAACAGGTCTAAAAATAACTAAATAAATCACTGAAATGAGGTAGTAAGCAAATAGATTTACCCAACTGTTTATTAATAAACACATGCACACGAACCTATATTTCTATATTAGAACATGGCTCTGCGTCTCCTGTGGGTATAAAAAGAAAAACACCTGGCAAAGAGCAAGGGCAGTAAGGCAAGTACAAAGTTTCCACAGTAAATATACTTGTGTTTGCTGAGCAAGTGTTGCCTTGGGAAGGCAGGCAAGGCAAGCAGCTACCACTTGCTTGCAGAGCCTCAGATTACCAAGCACAGAGCGAGCCGACTCTCTGACAGCTGCAGATCTGCAGATTGCAGTTGGATTGTAGGGGGGAAGTATCTGAGAGAAGGGACATGCAGGCATCCTTCCCAGCCTCTCTCCATGTTGACCGTGTGCATGTAAAGTCCAAGTGCATTTCCTCCTTGGAGTTTGGCTTCAGAAAGCAGCCAGGAGATAGCACAACAGCAAAACTGAACCTTGGTGTGTTTTGGGTTGGTTTGTTGCTTTTTTTCCCCCCTTGTTTTTTTTTTTGTTTTCCTGGAGTTTACTTCTTGGAGGCTCAATGTATGCTCTACTCCTCACCCTTGCAGAGATCTCTCTGCTGACTTACTGAGCAGCCCTCTCACAGCAGCAGTGTAGTGGTGATTGAATGCAAAGCTTTCCTGGTTGGACTCATGGTCATTTACCAGCAGAGCTATGATGTGGGGGGTAAAGGACAAAGGAGGCACACACAGGAGAAGCTGAAGGAAGAGTGTGCCCAGGTCATGCCAGGGCCTGGCAGAGGTTCCCTGGAAAGGGGAGATCAGGGTGTCCCAATTATGAGTGTTGTTTGTGCTGTGAGGTGGGGGTAGCTAAAAAAACCCAAGTGGATGCATCCATCCTGTTGGCTCCTTTTGTTGCCTTTCCATTCCTGTTTGCAAGCTATGGCATACACATCTCCCAGCCACACTACTACTACTGCTCCCTCACTGGATCAACAGAAACATGCTGAACAAGGGGCAAAAGGATAAAAATAAACCCCAAGCAAGGTACTGTCTCACTGGGATGTGTTTTGTGACCAAATCTGGGTCTGTGTGGGTGGTTGTCTCAGATCTTTGTGTGCTGTTTTCTAGCTCTGCAAGAGACTTAACAGTTCAACTAAGGATAATACATCTTTATAATTAAACAAAGTCTTGCACTGAATTAAGACAAACCCTCCTATTTAATTGCCTTCAGCTATAGTGGCCCAAAGGAAGCATCAGGTTCACACTAAAAATGATCTGAGCCCACAACAGGCAGTTGAACCTAGGCCTGGCTCCTGTAACAGAGTTATAAAGCTTTGTTTGGGTTCCCCCAGTCCCATCAGGAGAGGCAAGAAAAATTGTTTTTATGAAGTTGTTGGATAACATAATCATGCTTCACAGCTTTATTTTACATACCACTGCAGCTGACTGTCAATGTGCAAAACCTGAATGTTTGAATTACTGGTGCGGTCTTAACTCCACGTTTGGGGAAGGAGGATCAGAAGTATTGGAAAGTGCTGTGGTTTGGTGATGTGTGTGTTGCTGCATTTGGCTGCATGACCTGCATTTTCTGCCTGGGATCTGCTGATGTTCAATCAGAATAACGAAATGACGTTTAATTAGGTCACAATTGGCAGTGAACTATAACTTCTTTGTATTAAAAGGCTTGAATAGGCTGGAAAAATCCTGTGAAATAGACTTGCTATCTCCTATCCCTCCTAGAGATACTCTGCCTTTGTGTAAGAACAGGACAGGCTTGAAAAGTTACTGTCCCAGTAGTTCCTGGTTGTATCTGAATGTTCTGTGTTGGCAGCTACTACCTGCAATGAGATCTTCCAGAAAGAAACAGTAGGCAGAGGAATGTGTCCAGTGCAGACAAAATCCTTCTTTGAGCTAACATTGGTAGTAGGAAATGAAGAAGTGTTTTTCCTCCTAGTATTTTCATTAAAAGCTATGTTCAGTTGGGATGTTGCCAGAGACACATCCGGCCATATCAAAGCCACAGGAAATTGCTGAAAGTAATGGTCTACTGAGGTCCTTTGGCATCCATGTACTGAAGATGTGTTGGTTTATGTTAGCAAAGTAGGAGCTGATAAAATGAGATGCTTAAAGTATTCTTGTTCTACTGGTGGACAAGCATAAAGCAGCCCCAGTTAAAAGGTCCCTCCTGGATGGCCATAGATGCTGTTTCATTGATGAAAAGACAGTAGTTAATATTGAAATCTGTGGAAAGAGTGGCCTGCCAGACATTTGAAACAGTAGTGAGGCAGGCTAGACGTGTTTAAGCAATAGTAGGGGATGGGTCACTTCATTTTGCTGCAGCAATCTATTTCCATTTTTTTCTGGCTCATGGGTCCAGGGCAAAGCATACTTCACCCCTGGAACTGTTGTCCAAAGGACAGAATCTAATGAGGCTAAAAATGGATCATGCTTATTCTTCTTAGCTCTTAAAATAACATAAATTGTTGTTAGATTGTGGAAATCATTAAAAATCTGCATGCTTAGACACAGGCATATTAAGTGATTGTCAAACATAAAAGATCAGAGGAAAGAGCTCTCTACCAAAGCATGTTGTTGCATGGTTTCTGGTAGGAGGCAGCTGTCAAACCCTGCACCACTGAGGAACTGAACATTCTTTAGGACATGTATGAGAATTTCAGTGGTCTCGTGGTTCCACAGCTATTTCTGAAGTTGGTTCACAAGGCAATGGCTAACAGGAAGAGAGCTGCATGTTTTTAAACAAATAAGAGGATTTAGGTTAAATATTAACTTTTGGTCATTTTAACTCTGATAGCTTTGGCCTTCAGGTTGATCATTTAATGAGTTCCTTCTTGTTGCTACAGCAACTGCAGCCCTGGAAGACCTTGATGTTCAAGTCGGGGGGGGGGAAGCTTGTCCTGAAATTTGCTCAGGCTTCTATTGATAAATGTCTGTGCTCAGAGCCTATTGCTCAGACAAACAAGGCTTGGAAACGTACTGTAGAGTTTAATGCCATCCTTGCACAACCCCATCCCAATCCATCGGCTCTTGCGCACTGTTTAAAAAAAAATAAAACCCCCAACAAAGTTTACATTTTGTGCCCTCCTCTGCCATGCTCTATGCCATTCAGTGCTGTTGTTTTAAGAAAGCAAACAATCTCATTTGCTCTTCTTGCTGGGTTATCATTGTGTGCAACGTGATTCTGGCCCGTGAACGTGCATGCCCTGGATGCGCTGTGCGGCAGTGGAGAGTCCGAGGTGTGACAGAAACTGATTGTTGGAAGGACAGTGTTCATCAGTGCCCACCTTCCAGCATGTGCTGATGCACAGCATTGTGCCAGATCTCAGCTGCTTCTTCTCTGTCCTTTCAGAATAAAACTTCTGGCCAGAAGGTCCTTTTTTCTTGGACCTCTCCCAGACTTAAAGCATTCGAAATTTCCCCTGAATGCTGGTCCTATTTTACAAGCTCTTTCTGGGATCACTTCTTAGCTGGTGTAAATCAATATCAACTCGTTGAATTCACTGCAGGCATGATAGTTAATGTCAGATGGGGAGTTTGGGTTGTTGTTTTTGCGGCAGTAGAAACCTCCTCAGTTCTGTCCACTTCTCTGCAAGATAATCTTAATTGTTCTTACAGTTCTCTCTCTAATTTTCAAGGATGACAATTCTTTCTATGTCTAGGCAATTGCATCTCCATCTCTGATACAATCAGAGGTCCAAAATGAGAGACATTTTTCTTTCTAGTTGGAATGCTCCCTCTCTCTCTCTTATAGAGGTATAAATATTTTAATGAACTGTAGGGCTACAGATGTACAGCTGAGTGCTCATCAAAGCTGATAGGAAAGCTTCTGTTGTCTTTAGTATGCTGCCCCGAGGACATCTTGTTTGAGTCATGTTTCACAATTGTTTTTAAACATAAAGCTTTATAGCCCAATTTAAAGTACAGCTGGCAGGAAATATTTTTTTCCTATCCTGAGGAACATTTGAAACATTCAAAAATAGTTCTGCTCTGTGCTGAGATTGACTGACAGCTCCCAAACTGGAGAGCAGAAGCAGCCCATTGAAACTAACTAAAGCCCCACTAATTTGGATTCTCCTGGAGAAGCTGAGACATGTTTAAATCCACAGTCTGAACCTGACTCTGAGTCTCCTGTATCAGGGTGGATGGCCTTGCCAAAAGTACTTTGCTACTTCATGTTTTCTCTTCCTGCTCTCATTCTGAAAAGTACATTGTGGACCTGAGATAACAGCATTTTTACTGAGCTATCACTGTGAAAGCTATTCCCAGGAACTGTTTCAACTTCAGTGAGTCTGCATTTTCCATAAAAATAACATTTTGTCAAAACCCTCCAGACTGTTTCTCATCCAAGGCCTGCTGAAGTCAATGAAAAACATTCCCCTTCAAGAGAATTTTAATTACTATTAAGAATACCAGAATAAAAGCATAATCACATAAGGAGTTTGCTGTCTTGATCTTTGCTTTTTCTGCACTAATGAAAAAAGAGGAATGGGGCCATTGGATAAAGATCTGGACTTCTCTTTGGTTTGAAAAATGAGGTAGGGGACTAGTTCATGCCTGCCAGAAAGCCTGTGTTTCTTTGATTGGTGGAACAGTCTATCAAGGAACAGGTTGTCATAAAGGTCAGCCATGGCCACAGGGAGATAGCCTGGTCAGATGTGTGTTAATACAAATTCACTCTAATTTTTTATTTAGAAAGGCACAAGAAAAACCTTCAACCAGCAACACAGCCTTTTCCTCCTCCCTTGAAACTTTTGGCTGATAAAGCATCATAGGCTTTAAGGATGGCTGGAAGAAATACAAAAAGCAACAGTTACAACATGATAGGTTTTTTTATTATTATTTTTAAAAAGTATATAGTTAAGAATGAATGACAACCAAGACAAATGAAATGAGCTCTCCACCTAACTTCATCCATAGGAATGTGTGGGCATGTGTACACACACACACACAAGTATCTTGGTGAGCTATTAGCCTGGAAGTGACTCAAGTTTTAGAGTGATCCAGTTCTCTCGGGAAGAAGAAGAAAGTAAAGCTGCCAACTTCATGCATCAAGTGGAACAATAATCCTGAACTAAGAGAAAAGCTTCCAAGTCTTCAGATGGTGAATTATTTATCTGCTGACATAGAACAATATGCACTTTGTAGTTGATGTACGAGATTCCCTGTGTGTGTCGTGTTAGAAAGCAAGGGGGTGCGGAGTTATACAATTATTCTTTTTTTTAATGGGGGAAACGCCCACTCCCTCCACAGCTTTAAAACCTATAATTAGCCACAAGGGAATCCAAATGTCTCCAGCAGCTTCTTTTGAGGTGTTAGATTATGTTACTAGGACCAAAGGATGCTGTTGGCAAAAGCTGTTGGAGTCAAAGCCCTGGGATTATCTGTCATTCCCCAGGACAACTCCAGCAGAATATCCCAAAGGGCCCCAATCAGTGCACTCCAGTTGCTTTCTATTTTTTCCCCTCTCTTTTCTCTCCTGAAACTCTTATTTCTCTGGCTTTTTATTTTGACTGCAAGCCCTCGTCATGGGGATCTTGTCTTGAAGACTGCCTGTAAAACACTTTTTACCACTTTGCTGTTGGGAGGATAGTAGAAATATGGTTTGCTTCTCAACAGGGAAGAGCCATCTTGGAAAATGAGTCTTTGTCCCAGGTTTGCCAAGTCTTGGCCCCAAAGTTGAGATCCCAGGCTGAAGGTCTGGCTGAATGCAGCTGCTTTGGGGCTTCCATTGAATCCCTGTATGATGAGAACTGGGCTAATTTCACCTGGAAACTACTTGAGCTATCATGACTTTGCAACATGATCATAAAATAACTGGTGCTAATTATTTAGAGTTTATCTAGAGGCAAAAAGACTTTGTATTTAATCACCAAACTATTGAGCCAGCTTTTAATTTCTTTAACTTTTATTGAAGGTTTTCTGTGGACTAATTACATCATCGTCCATGATGAGAAAACTGGTATCGCTCTTCCCAGCATCCCTGGAGCAGGCAAGATGCTTCTGCATGAATTGCCAGAGGCAGACACCAATACCACCCTTCTATATAAAGCATTGACTCTGCAGATTGCCTCTGTAGGATGTAATGCTGGGTTATGAGCCATAAAAATGCTTCAGAGGTGTTTAATGGTGTTAGGCGCAACTATCTCCTGATGGGAATAAGCACATATACCCAGTAGACAAGTGTCCTCTGCCTGGCCATCAGACCAGTGATGTTCCTTGCCCTCTGTGCTGGCTTTCTCAATGGGGAGGTCCACTGCTCAAGAGAGACTGGCTACCTCTGTGGCCAGTCATGCGGGTCAGGGCCAGGGCACGTTGCATTGCAGTTGCCTGTGTGGGAGACCAATGCAGGACTTCAGTCTCCACCACTTCAGCACTTTTCTTTGGAGTAATCCTCACGTGCATTTAATATGAGAAAAACACCTAGGTGCATCCCAAGTTCACATTCAGGGCATCATGCATGTTTTGCCCAGGTTGCCTGTGTGTAGTGATTTTTGTCTGGATGCATTATCTCTGCTCCTGGAAGCTATGGCTCTTGGTGTATAACCCTCAAAGTAGAAGAGCAGCATGAAAAATACATGCATGGGGGAGTGAAAGGAAGATCAAGGATGTGATGGTCCCATCTTGCGTTCTAAAGTGAAATAACTTAATGTACCAGTTTCCAGGGAGCTCAATGAGAAGCACAAGGCATTTTAAACTGCAGTACTGTGGACAGGAGGAATCCACTTTTGGGTCATTCAGAAAAGGAGAAAATTGTGTGGAAGCTCAAGGAAAATGTGGCTTGATGGTGATTTTTTTACCTTCTCCGTGATTTAATGAGAAGAATAGTTTTCATGATCAGTCTAGGGATTTACTGGTGGTGATTTAGCAAGAATTTCTTGTGTTAAACAAGATAGGAGACCAGTTCCAGTTATACTAACCGGATCAAATGTCAAACAAGCTGATTAAATCCATGCCCTCAGGCTCAGTGCCCTTCCTTGGCTGCTGTTTTGCAAAGAGGCATTGATTACAATTAGTGCTGATCACCATTTTTTTTATAAAGGTATTATAAACTACAATTTTATCTTGTGGTATCAGCTGTAGCAAAGGGAGAAACCACAAACATGAAACTTTACACTGTTTGCTGCATTCAGTTAACCAGCTTGATGTAATTAAAATCTCATATATCCCCTTTCAGAGCCTTTGCTTCCTTGTTTCAGGATTGTAAACACCTGCAAAACTCTCTTGCAAATATCTAACCACCACCTGTACTGTGACTGCATGGCAGGACAATTCTCAGCCTTCATTACCTTCACTGTCCTGGGCAGGGATTGCCAAAGTTGCTCTTTGCCTTCACTTTCTTTGAGCTTACACAATTTTGCTGTTAAGCACATTGCAGAACGGCCTGGTGACTGATGAAATACTTTGCAGGGATGACAGGACACAGTGGAGATCTTCACACTGTGCTCTTGCAGGAGAGAGCCACGCATTGCAGGGGGTCAGGGTCTGTCAGAAAACCTCAGACCTTTTGACTGACATATTCATGCTACAAACTTGGTCATGATCTGATATTTTCAATGAGAAGAACTCTGACTTTACACTGAATTCAGGTTTGAATCCAGAACAGTTGTTTGTCCGAGCCTTAGAATTTTTTATATTAAGACCTTTCCATCCTATACATTTGGGATCCCACCACTATAAATGCATTTTGTGGTATATTTTCAGAGTAATGATCAGTGTGCCAAGTGTAAGTTAAGAGTGGAGACAATGTGAAGGCATTTGGCTTGGTGGCACCATGGAAGACCTCTTGCCCCTGTAGAGCTGTGTATGCCCAGGTCTCGTTTGTTCAAAATGGGGGAGTTTGGCACATGCCCATGCTTGTGTTGCACTCGTAGGGCCAGCTCTGTGGCAGGCTGTCAGCAGGAGAGCTGGATGCAGGAGCTCAGCTGAACACTGAGTCTGTGGCATTCTGGTCTTATACAGCCTCTTACACCCTGCCTCACCTGGGCCTTTTCATAACTGAGTGAAATCAGTATTTCATCTCCTCAGAGAGATTTGTCTTGGGGACTAAGAAGGGAAGGGCTTCAAGAACAAGGGTTTGTAGGAAGGGCTGAGCTGCTTCTCTGGCTCTGCTTCAGCCTCATCCAGTTGGTGAGATTTCCACACAGGGAAAGTGGGCACAGAAATAGCTGAACCTGATATATTTATGTTGTGTTGGTATTACCATTGCTGCGGATCATTGTTTTATAAACACTTCATCTCCAGGAGAAGAGGTTTGTTCTCCTCCCAGCTGCAGGTTACAACGTGCTGGAAAAAGATTGTGCTGGAGCCTTGCCCTCACTAAGAGTAAAAGAGGGACAAGGGTTGTCTAGGTTGGCCCAGGTGCTGCTTTAAAACACTTTTAAAGAGATACTCTGTTCTGCATGCCTTTAAAATATGGCTAATGTTGGCAATGAAACAGTTCAGTGCTTGCTGCAAGGTATCTGTGTGTATGTAAAGCAATGCAGGTAACTGCCTGATGCATGCCCTAAGTTTCCTCATTTATATTCAAGTGCTATGAGTGTGTAGGTACCGGACTCCTGAGAGGTCAGAGAGACTGAAAGAGAGGGGAAAGATTTTCTGCTTGTCTTGGATTCTTTCTTTCATCACTTCCCTTTCCAATAATCTCAGTCCCTAACCCTAACACGGGCCATCAATGCAGGGGCTGTCCCTGCTGGCATGGCTCCATGCTGGGAGCAGCTCTAGGCAGACCTTGCACCTCTCCCAGCAGCCACAAGGGCCACAGTGTACAGTGGATTTGTTGCAGGTGCAACAAGTGGCAATGGCAGACATTGTCAAATCCAGATAACCTCACTTCTCCGAGCTTGCAGGACAGTAGGTACCCTCCTAAGCTGAGGTTTGGTAGGAATGATTCCTAATCTGCATAAAAGTGAACAAATTTTTTGCCTCTGAGGCCCCAAGCTTTGGAAATCTCAGCATTTAATTCTTGTTGAAGTGTGTGGATGGCAAGCCTGTTCCTCCTGAGCGAGGCTGTGCTCTGGGACAGCTGACAGGGTTCACTGAGCTGGAAACTTGACCCTCTGTAACTCTTTTTGGACCCTGTAACTGCTTAGCAAGTCTTCCATTTTAACCAGCGCACTCATGTGGCGCAGTTTTAATCCTTCAGTGATTGTGAAGAACAGTCATTTAGAGTGAAAACCTGGCCCCAGAGGAGATAGTGGGAATTTCAAACTGGCTTCAGCCTGGGCCACCTTTCACGTCCCCCACAAGGGCACTGAGCAAGAGGCGGGGAGAGCACTCACATGTATCAAGTGCAAAATAAAGCCGGTGGGTCGGGAGGAGGAAGTCAGGGTGCTGAACTGTGCGTTGAGCTGCTGCTGCTGCCAAGGGACTCCTGCCAAGGAGGGGGATGTGTACTTTACATGCCCCATACACACGGTCTCTCCTCTCTCAGCTTCAAGGCCACAGCGTACCAAGCACTTTGGTGAGAATGCAAAATGCACAAATAAATAGCAGCGGCCTTTAGCTCCAAACATGTCTTGGTTGGTTGCTCCTGTTTTCTTGTTGGAGGAGTGGTTCAGCTAAGGGAAAGGTGATTGAACCATTGCCAGAGGGGGAAAAACACCTATTAAAAGTAAAATAATTCAAAATAATTCAAAATACTGGAAATGGCTCCCTTGTGTGGGAACAATCTTTTGCCTTGGCCGCTGATCTGTCCTTAGCAGTCCTTGCTCTTCTCCTTCTGGCAAACCCATTTCAAGAGCTCTAGGGTGACTCCTGACCTGGAGTTAAGAGCTGGGGAAGTGTCCTGGTCCATACCAATACATGGGTTAGCTGCAAGAAATGGTGAACAATGCCAGGATGTTTGAACCAGCTGCAAGTATCTGGAGTCTGTGAACACTGAAGGAAGGAAGGGAAGGGAATGGGATGCTAACTCAATTTTGAGCATTAGGAGTAAAAATCTTAAACTGAGCAATGGAAACTGTAGGTTTAAATGTCAGGATATATTTCCTAACGGTGATTTTTGTCAAGTTGTTAGGTAATCCCAAAGGGAAGTGGTGGAAATCTCATACATGGAGATATTTCTTAAATTATGTTTGGATGAAGGCAGCAGAGAATACATATTTGCAAAAAACAGTTGAACTAGATAAACTAGGAGTATTTTCCCATCTCTAAAGTGTGATTTATGCTTTAAACACTGCCAGACCCTGCAAACTAATTGGTTGTACTAAAAGTGACTCAAACACGATTGCTTATATTTTTATACCCCTCATGATGTTAAACATTTGGTTTGCCAGGAAGAGTTGGAATATCCAGGACACACTTTACAGTGAATGGATTTCATGAACTATAATTACTAGGCAATAAATCCATACAAGTGGGAAATGTCTCGGGTCTTGTGCTGGATAATCGGAAAGGACAGGAACTGGCTGTTTTGGGGGGGTTACATTTTTGTGCAAACTTGGAAGAAATTAAAACACCAATGCTACTTTTGACAGGCCACTTAGGGCAGAGGCCACAAAATTGTTCTTTACATTAACAGTAAAAAATGTATTTGCACAGCTATTTCTCAGATGGAAGCTAGCACAGAGACAGCTGGTTTTAATTACACAAACAGATGCAATAGCTGAGCAATTACAACTTGATCAGGAGCCCATGCAAGGCAAGGGGATCTTTAGCTGTCTGTGCTTTAAGTGCTTGTATTGGGCAGGATCAGACCCTCAGATGAGAAATCTTGTTCTCACCACGGCAGTCCTAGGAAGCTGCAGGGAGTAGGACTTTTTCCTGTGGCATGCTCTATTTGTGCACTAGCACACCTTGGTCTGATTTGGTGGTGGGTACATGTCTTGGGGACACCAATTTGACTGTGGTTCATAGGTTTTGTTGGTGTTTCTTCCTGCTTCCAATAGGGTAAATGACAGGAGAGTATGCCTAGATGGATCTCTGGGCAATTCCCTGCCATCATTCTGGGGGAGATCTCAGCTACTTCTTGTGTGTTGCCAGAGGAGTTTGCTGCTGATCACTACACTAATTGCTATCAGTGGTAATGTATTTATTATAATGCTCAAAAGGAGTTTCATATTACTAAAGACATTCTGAAAAGGGATATTCTTGCCCAAAAGAGTTTGGATTTTAAACTTGCATGTGACTATTGATCTGTGACTGATTTAGGCACAGACCACCATGGTACCAAAGAACGAGCAGGTTTACCACCCCACTGAAGGCAAACAACTTTGGTTGTTGGTGGCAACATGAGTAGGGTTAAGCCCCTACAATCTGTCTCTCTTTTCAGTGTCTTTAAGCACTCTTTTTCCTCTCCCTGTTTGTTAAATAGGATGCACAGAGTATCAACAGGCAAGCCACAGCTTTATCCACGTATATATTCACACACACACACACACACACACATATATACAGTACAGACTTTAAAAAGGGGTAATTATAAGCTTCCAGCTGTCCAAACTTAGCATTACATTATTATCATCAGTCATGGGGCTGCAGTGGAACAAAAATCTAGCACTGCTGAGCTGGACAAATGCAAACTCATGAGAGGGAAGACATGCACTTGTGCATTCAAGGAATTGTGCAAAACCCCAGCCTTGAACTGCTTGTCATAATAAGCCATGGGTTCTTCAGGGGGTTCCTGACACCCCTTCCCCAGGACAGACCCTGTTCACTTTGTCCAACTGAATTGAGAGGAAAGTCTTCAAAGTCAGAGTCCAGTCATCAGGCTCTTGATTAGACCCTGAAAATAGCAACTCTGACCCATATGAGGTTGGGCCTTCTCGTTTCTCACTCTGTTTAATATCACTGACAACTCTGTGTAGGAGGGTTGTTTCTGGCATGTACACGAGTACTCATGAAGCATTGCTCTGATGATTAAAACATGTGCAAAACAAACCATGTCAGGTTCTGCCCCCTTCCTCTCTCAGGGAAGTCTGCCCAGCCAGGATAGGCAGCTGAGACCCTCTGTGAGCCTTTACTAGAGAGAAGTGAGAGTGGGACTATCCAGAAAGCATCCACTGTCCTTTGGCTTTTAAGGCCACTTTGTATCAGACTGACTCAAGCTGCTTTCCCATCAACAGGAGCATGACTGTGTGGCCATTCCAAAGCTCTCTGATCTGGCAGAGTCTGGCTTGGTTTCCCTATGTCTCCACGGCAGCAAATTATGCTGCAGTGGACCTTGGTACTGCAGGGTGAGAAATGAAAAGGTGACCTAGCTGTTGGAGAAAAACATAGAGGCCCCTGCCCTCGGGCTGGGCATCCAGCCTGCCATCTGGTTGTTAAAATTACAGCTGGGTCCCTGGTTGGTTAGGTTCCCTCCTTCCCCCAGCTGGACCTGACTCTGGGGGACATGCTGCCTGCATCTGGCTTGCAAGTGTCTCTCTTTCCTCCTCCTTTCCCTGTCCCCTTTTTTTCAGATCCCCAAATCCCTCCCTGTGTGGCAAAGAAGGGGGTGTGGGGATCTCCCAGGCCACCTCTTCAGAGATGTTTGATATTGTTTTCACAGCCCTGCCCATTCCAGTCTTGTCTTTTTCTTCATCCATAGCTCCATGCTTCTCTTAGGCTGCTCCCTTTACTTCTCCCATGATAAAAACACAGCAGATATTTAGTCATCTTTTCCTCGTTGTACTCCTGTTTAACATCTTCCTTTTATCACAAGTTTTTCCTTTACTTGTGTCCTCACAAATTACATTAGAACTACTGTCCTAAGCAAGGAGGAAGTGTCCTTATCAGTTTGTTAATGACTTCTGGCCATCCCAGACCAGCTCAAAAACTTTCTCAAAGAACCTGAGGATACTCAGAAGCATATAAACAGGAAGCACTGAACACCATATAGGATCAAATCTGGTAGGAAATGGTATGATATGAAGGAATGACTAAGCTCCAGATTTGTTGAGTCCTCTGTCATATGGTGTTGAGCAGACCCTTACCCTTCATTCCTACCTTTGTGATGGGAATAGTACGCAGCCCACTTCAAGTTAGAGTGGGCACCTCTTAATTCCTTCCAGAATTACACCCTTGCTATGCAAAGCTTGAGTTTTATTGCAGATCCTAGACCAACCTTTATCATAGCATATGATCACTGAATTTTTTCTTTGGCTAGATGCTGTTTCATTGCAACTCCTGCTGTGACTTTGCCCACGCTGCCCTTTTTGTCAGTCTATATATTTTTCTGGTTGTAACCATAGATCTCTGGATAAGCAGTATCAAATATTGCTTTGAATATTGAGCAATTAGATTATAGAAAGCTCCTCCACAAAAGCCAATGAAATTGTCTCTGGTGCACATACAGTTATCAACACTGCTTTGGTGCTCTGTTCCCTTTTGCTTTATTAACCCTGGCCCTGTGGGCATTGAGCAATGATCCAAATGATATCTGTGCTGCACGTACAGTGCATTCTGCTGGCAGCTTCTACATAGCAAGACAACAGAATAGACTTCTGAAGCTGAGTGCTTTACTTGCAAACACATTTACAACATTAGCATAAGCTAGCTTATCCTTGGAAGCATCCATGGCATATGCATGACTGTTCAGCCAAGAAATGGACATGCACTCACACTAAATAGGGAAAACTCCCCTCTCTACAGTGGCCTTAGCTACAGCAGGAATATTCTGCACCCTCCCTACTAACTTTTATCTGCAATTAGGTTTTTAATCATTCATAAAGTGACTCTGAGTGAGACGTTATGCTTCCTTCAAGTGAACTCTAGGGGATTCGTGCTTTCTTTTTGCGCAAGTGAGCAGGATGTTTTCCAAAGAGGGACTGAGAGAACGATATGGAAAAGAGCTGTCTGACAGGGTAGGGCACACACTCTCATGCAGAAAAGCTTATTTCAGTATCTTGCAATGGGCTTTATTTTTACTTCTGATGGCGTCCTTGGGGCTTTGTTGGCTACATGACAGCAACATATGAACAATGTTACTCATCCAAAGCTACCTGGCACAACCATCTCGAAAAAGAATAGAGCCACAAATAAATACAGCACAGATGGAAGTGATGACAGCAGCCACATTTCAAATAGGTTCATCTTTGTTTAAATGGTGTTTTGATGAGGAAAGATTAAATGATGTGCTGGAAGTGGTGCAGTATGACTAATGAGAGGATTCATAGAATCATAGAATTCACAGTTATAAGTGATTGTAGAGGAAATATCAGAAGGGATATAAACCATCAGGCATTCACACACTCATGGATTGTCAGGGAAAAAATTTGCTGATTGGCAAAAGATATTACTGTTGCCTGTTTTTAAAATCTTTCTCTGAGATATTTCAGCCCATTAAAACTATCTCCAGAGGATCCAGAGATTAAATCTTGGGCCCAGAATTGTCTTGCAGCAGCTCCAGGCTATGGCTGCATGGACTAGTTGGCCTGACATAAATTGGGGCTGATTTCTGGCTTGTCTGTTCCTCCCCAGTTATAGCCCAGCAGCCCACTGTGGCACTGCAGAGGGTTGAAAGCAACTTGCTGTGTCTTCATGGCCAAGGAAGTGCACTGAGATTTATTCAAGGGTATATCCAGCTGCAGAGAGGCTGCTCCTTGCAGGATGGCAAATTTGCAGTGAATTGTTTGTGTAGCTCTACTCAGGGAGAACGGAACAGCAGGAATGTCCTAGCCCCATTCATTTGGTGGGGCAACCAAAATTTTCAATTAAATTATGAGTATTAACAATGTATTGCAACTCTGTGTGTATTTCCTAATGAATTTTTCCAGTATTTATTAGGCATCTTAGGCTGGATACAAGTCCTGTTAGTGACATATAACAATAATAATTAGTTCTACTCTACAGAAAGTAACACTGAAGCAGAGAAATGATCTGGCAGGTGCTTAGCTCAGGGTTAGAACACAATTAGTCCCCAACACCTCTCTAACCAAGAAGCTCTAGTCCTTGAGATGTGTGAAGTTTTTCCTTTCCAGTAGTTTCAGTATTTAAGTGATTCTTTTGGTCTTGGTGCTTTCTGGGCTAAACCAGTGTATAGCAATGGAGAAGACTGAGGAAAAATTCTGTGTATGGCTCTGGGCAGTGGCTCCACATGCAGCATTAGAAAACAGTTCTGTTATGAGAAGTTCTTCAGCTAAATACTGAGGTTGTTGTCCGTATTGACCAGGAAAGCTCAGCCCATTTCAGTGGGATATGGCAAAATTTACAGTCAGGCTCCTTCCTTACTCTGTGAGATTGTGCTACACCCATGTCACTGTGCAGTACTGTTAGTCACAGCTGTATTGGTATTGCAAGACCTTGGAGATACCACAGAACTAGGAAGACAAGGAGACAGCACCCAACAGCTCCAGCCAAGCCCTAGCACCAAGGCTTCAGGGACCAGCACACAGAACAAACCACCTTTTCTTTCTGGCAACGATTGTGATCATTGATCCCTGTGGCTTTGGACACACAAAGGAGAATACCAATAACAAGAAAAATCCAGCAAGAGAGGGAGAAGTCTCTGTGAGCTTTTCAGTTCAATTCCTATGTTTCAAACCTTATCCAAAATCTAATGGATCGATGGGAATCCTTCCAGTAATTTCAACTGGGCTTTTCTAAGGCTTTAATTAATGGCCTGGTTGCTGTGATTGTGCATGTTCCTCTCACAGTACCACCGAGGGTTCTACCTCCAAGAAAGAATTAGGCAAATGGGGCTCCTTGATCAAGATTTTACAAATGGCAACAAACTCATTTGGGAAGGATTTGATAGCTAAGGTTTGTCTCCAACTGTCTAAAAGTTTTCTAGTATAAATGGAAGAGGAGAGAGCCATTTTTTACCCTATTTATGACTGAATTCCAGCTGTATTTAGTTTAAGGCTAATTTTCTGATAAGAGGTAAACGTTTAACGTTAAGACTAAGAATGTCTTGGGATTAAGGAGCTCTTTGGAGTCAATGTGAGTGTTTGGCATAGGACTGCAAACTGCATCTGACTTGGAGGAGAAAGATCATGCTGTAGTGTAAAGGTTCAGGCTTCTCCTGAGGTTTTCTTTTTCCCTTTGGGCAAGGGTCTCAGTGGTGTGGTGTGTCAATCCAGCTGCTACCCCTGATTCTCCATGTTTCTTTTTCTCCTTGTGCCTTTTGAGGATTCTGTCACATGTCTTTTTTAACCACGCTGCTTATTTGTTAATAAAATCCTTGCTTTGCTCTCTAGCACCCACCCCATGTCTCATCCCCAGAAGCCACAAAATCAGCTATGTTTCTTAAAAGCCAGACAAGGTTTTAATAACCAGCCAGCCAAGAGAGGTTGGTATTGAGTGGCAGCTTGTGGGTGCTCGTGTACCTGCTTGTACCCACAAACAAGGCCTTGCAATCCTTGCCTTGTGCCAGAAAATAACTGGGTTTTAAACCACAGAGCTGCAGGCACAAAGACAGGGCTGTGGTCAGGACTGGGCTGAAAGAGCAGTGCCTGTTGTGGGGAACCTCACTTTATGACTGGCTCTCTCTGGGCTGCCTTAGCAATGTGGGATAAAAGATGATAGTATGTACTCTGTAGGAGTGTACATATGTGTGTGTGTGTACACCCAGAGAGAGGCACATTTATAAACAAGCTGCAGAACACATTGAAATGCTTGAACACACTCCAGTGTGCGTATGGACATCTTGTTCTCTCTCTCTCCTTCTGTCCTTGAGGTATCAGGTTTCCTTGTTTACAGTCTGCCTCATTCAGGATCTGGAATTCCTAAAGAGCAGCAAAACACTATCATGTGACTGAAGACTTTTTCCAGGAAAAGCGGAAGAGATTCTAGGAAAGGTCAGTCATCTCGTTCTCACTTGCTTCTGTCAAGAAAACAGAATAAGGAGATGAAGCTAATGTGAAGTCCTCAGTCTCTTGTCTCTCTGAGCCTGAGATGACATCTAAGAGAAAATCTAATCCGTGATGCAGAATTCCTTACACTCTTCATATGTTTTTCCCTCTTTACTGCTTTATTCACATGGGACACTTCATACAGAAGCATTATTTCTGCCTCTTGGTGTGTCAGTCCTTCCTGTGGCTTCCTTATTTCTGAAGGGTTATTTCTGCATGTGCTGTCACGAGTGGTCATAATTTTGCCTGTGACATCACTAACAAGACCATGAGACAGATCCAGACAACAGTACATGTAGGGAGGACTACATTAACATTGTAAGAGAAAACAAGTAAAGAGTAAAACACAAAACTAACAGCTCCCAGGTCTCATATGCCCGAAGTATCAATGAGAGCATTTCTAAAGCTCTTCTCATTGGGAAAGAGCAGAAGTAGCAAACCTTGAGAATATGGGGTTATCTGTATGGGAGGCATCTGGGTTCCTGACCCTGTGCTATAATTTTCAAAGACCCTGAACTATAGCAAGCCTGCAGTGCCACTTCTGGCTGTGTCCCACGTGTCCCAGGAACTTCCCATTTCTCTCCTTGAGATGGGACCATTCTGACTGCCTCAAGGAGAAGGAGTCCTCAAGGGCTTTGCCTTTTTAGATGTTGCAGTCATGGTTCCTGGCACCCTCAAGGTTGTTCCTGGCACCCTCAAGGTTATTCCTGGTCCTGGATGAGATGAAGTCTTAAGGATGAGGCAGGGCTGAAACCAGCTGCTGACATGACTTGTTCAGCAAAGAGAATGGGTGTGATGGAACAAAGTGCTAGAAAATATAATGGAAATCCCTAGTTACCTGTCCAATGGAAGACTGGAAGACAAAGCTCACAGGGCTGACTTTTAGTAGAAACAAGGTAGACAGTTTCCTACAGTAGCTGTCTCATGGTTGCCCTGCCCTGCAAGGCCATGTTGGCTATTGCTGTTATGAAGGAGGGATATGATGTGAAGGACACTGTCTGCTCTTGAGGAGCTGATGCTGAAGCTCTCCTAGAGGCTGCGGATACTGCTTCCATCCCTCTTGCTGGCAGCAGCAGGATAACACTTAGATGATGATAGATACTGAATCTTGTTCTGATAACATCATGGTCAACAGCTAAAATTCCCATTGCCTAGATTTTTGCCCTGCAGCTGTGTGTCTGAGTTCTCTGGTCTAGCTTCAACAAGGACATGTATGAGCATACTTAAGCTTTAACAAGAATCCTGTGGAAAGACTCACGTGCTTCAGCCCTTTCTTAGATTTGGGCTCAAGCTCTAGCCCCAGACAGGACCAAACCCATAATGATTCTCTATTTCTGCACAAATCTGCTGGAAAATACACTTGTCTGGGGACCTGCAGCAGGCCAACGGTTTAGAGCTTTCTCCAGGCATCCTCCACTTGTGCAACCCACTCCCACATCTATACAGGCAACCTGCACAAAGTCCTGTTGTGCTGTGTCAGTATTGCAGGGCTCAGTGGTGAAACTGGAGGGGGAAAAAAAATCAGCAAATATGCAGCGAAATACATGGCAGCTCTATTGCCAGGAAGTGAGGGCAGTAGGTGCCCTAGGCTCCATTGACTATTCCAACAAAAATCAATGTTGGATTAAGGAGCAAATCCAAAATTTGGGAAGCAATAAGGAAAATTAATGTCTGCAGAGTCTTCATTCCTGAGACATACTGACTGTAAGACACAGGTGCCTGTAAAATCTGGCACATTGCTATGTAGTGAAAAGAAAACTCATGGCTGCAGCATGATAAATACCTACAGCACCTGGTATGGAAGCTCAGCCATGTCAAAAAATTGTGATTCACTGGCTAAAGCCACAACTATAACTTAAAATTTGCCATACTGCCTGAGATCAGTGTCTTAGCTCCTCTCACTGATAGTGGCCAGTGGTGGTTACTTGCAGAAAGAGGAAAAAAATGGGTATAACTAAAGTCTGTCTGTGCAGTTATAGCCAGCAGTAACCTGGGGATCTTCTAAGCGAGAAGTTCTTTGGGAGTTTTCAGGTTCATACCAGAGATCATCCATAGGCTGATCCTCTTTTTGAACATGGTTATGCCCTTGCACTTCATGACATGCTGCAGCAACCAGATCCATGAGTCCATGAGGCTCAATGTATGATATTTTTGTTTTACATCTACATACTAGTATGCTATAGTATGTAGCATTTCTGCACGTTGTCCCTTGCCCATGCAACAACTTCAGGCAATTTTTCTCCAGGTTCAAGACCTTTGTATCAGTCAGGCAGTGCAGAGATTTGCTCTGGTTCTTGTCAACATGCAATCATCTGGCCACTGGACTCTTGTTTACTCTGAATAGAGGTGTGACTTTGAAGAGAAAGTCCTGGATCAGAAAAGTCCTACCCCAGAAGGTGCCTGCCTTACATCCTGTGACAGAGTTTGTACTGAGTGAAGTCTTGAACCATGCAATCTGTTTGCTAACAGGAAGACTTATGTGCTGCCAGGCTGCAATTCCATGTCAGTTTGCATCAACAGGTCTGACTTATTTTCCTGAGCTCTCATCTCAGCTGCTATCAGCTTGGATCCGACCTGGTGGATCAATGAAAGTGATGACGCTGTACAGATTTGTTTTTCAGTGGCATTGATAAACCAGTGTTGCAAGATCCTCAGCTCAGTCTCAGGGTCTGGCTAACTGAAGGTTGTGAAATTTCCAAAGGCGACAAGGAGAGAAAAAAATAAAAGCAAACAAGCAAAAAAACCCACTCTCCCCTGTGTTGCAACTCTGAGTGCAATCAGTTACAAACAATAATTCTCTCGCTGGACACTCAGATTCATTTTAGTTGGGTCCATGGAAAGTAATTTCTATATATATCAGCTAGATGTCTGACCTGAGGGTTAAACCAAATAAATTTGCTTGCAGAAAAGTTGCAAATGCAAAATTCTGGCATGGCAGTCCAGGATCTGCCCTCAACTAACACAGTTTTTCTCGATATTGTGACCACGTTGAGCAATTGTACAGGGGAAGGGAAGACTTAACCATTCTGAAGAACATCTGTAAGCTAAAAACCAAGCAATGAGAACCACCAGAAATGGAAATACTTGATTAATGAAGATATCTGCTGTGAAACAGCATCCAGGGCTGCACTGGTGCTTCAAAGCATTCTTCCTCATCTTCTTGGGCAGCTATGGTTTTAGCTGTGCCATAGATAAATGAGAGGACCCAATTCCCCTTTCTCAGCATTTCAGTTGCTTTCTTTGACTCAAAGTGTGAGCTAGTGGCTGGAACATGAAGGTACTGTGTTTAATTTGATCCAATTCCCACAGCAACCTACCGAAGCATCTCTGGTATTAGTGGGCATGTCAACACCTGAACATGACACAAAGTCAGAAAGAGTCTAATGAGTTGGTTGAATTATGGCAGCACTTAGAAGCCCTAGTCTTGGGCTGTGAGGGTGATGTATAGGCAGGGGACACTCAGGTAGTCCCTACTTCAATGAGCCTTGCCAGAGCTCAGTGTGACTTTTGTAAAGCACTCCCTTAAGCAAATCCAGGGGAAGAGGCCAAAGGGGAAGCAGGAACACAGTTTGCACCTGTGAGTTTAGGAAAATGGCAGAAAAGCTTTAGGAAATTCTGCTCCAGTCTTCCCATTTGGAAGAATGGATTCACAATGTGATTTCAAGCTTACAGAACCCCCCCAGAATATAGGGCAGAACAAAAATAATCTAATTTATTCCAATCCCATCCAATATTATTTCTCACTATTGTGAAATGGCCATAAATTCATCTAAGGCTTTTTTACTACTTTAAATATGTTGACCACCTGCAGGATCATGTAATGCATATCATTGCTATATGGACATTGTTCCTTAGGGGGATTATCCTTCAGCTGGATCACAATATGTTGCAAGAGGAAATCCCTGTTAATGACCTCTGCAGCCAGGAGAAACCTTATGAACATTTTTACTAGCGTCATTGTAACAATAGAAATATGCCACACTGTGATGATCATTAGATTCTACCCTTCTGTGGAATTGCCAATGTGGGTGACCTTTTTTTCAGCAAGGACAAAATGTAGCACAGAATAGGTTCCTGATTCAGCTTACCAGTGCTTCAGTGGGCTGGTCTTCAGTGGCCTTTCACATGCATGCAAGGAGAGGCTGAAAGAGTAGGTATAAGAGTAGGACAAAGCCCTTCCTACCTTTTGATGCATTTGCACTGAATGTTGCAGTGTAGCAACTGCTGAGAGCAGTTCTTAAGTTTTTCACTTTTTCTTGATTAGTATCTTGACTTTTGTATTTGTAATTTGTTACATTGGGCTCTGCATGTAAAGACTGATGGCAAGTGAAAGTGGTAGTAACTTCTGACTCAACCTTTTTATCAATAAAAAAATCCTAAAATGACTGACATTGCATCAGCTAGGGCAAGAGTCTGATCTCTTTGTACTTCAGATACTGCTTTGAACCATAAACTCAAATGGGGTCACATATACAGCAAGGGGCATGAGTAAACGCATCCCAATCTGCCACGTGTCATTGAAGTCCTCCAAAGGGAGGTACAATTGCAGGGTGACTTGTTAATGGTTCCTTTGGCTTTTTATGACTCCTGTTTTGCAAAGAGTGGTCATGTGCTGTTGTTTTGAACTTCACTCATGTTTGTTCTGTTTCCTCGATCTGCCTTTGTGATGGCCACTCCCAGAGCAATCAACCCTGAAAAAATTCATGTCTGTACAGATGAAGCTCAGTTTTATTCGCAGCTTTTCCCTGAGAATATGGAAGTTTTTCTTCCACCTGCTTTTTTTTTCCAAAGCCTTCCTAATTTAAAGAGCAGTGGGTTACTTCTGGTTGCTTTGACGTCAACTCTTCCATGTCATCTGCACATAGTCTATTATTTCTAAGATCCCAAAACCACATTTGAAATGTGTCAGGTAGACTTCCTGTTGCCTGGCATTTTGTGTATGGGTGTTCACAGGGTCTGTGTTAAACTTCTGAGCCAGGTGTACCAAGCCTAGATTTTCAATGAACACGAGTTGTAATGACACCATAGATACGGACTCTAGCACAAAAATATTTAAACCAGCACAAGCTGAAGCTGCTGCACTTGGTGATTGTGAGACCCTGGCACTGCCTTTGCTTTCTTACTGGGTTTACTTTTTAAAAGTGGGTTCAGCACCAAGTCAGTGTTAGGCTATTACAGATGGCTTGTGTGCACTCAATGTCATTACCTCTGTATTATACCTCCTCACATTTCCCATTTTGTGTGCAAAAATATCTTGGGCCACTCTTCTGCTTGTTGAGGGGTACCCAAGTAATTCTGCTGAGTTTGGCCTGGTTTCTCTTCTCTCTTCCTTAATGAATGGCTAGTGAATTATATTCTAGTTCCAGAGAGAGAATTGTTTAAACTCCACATGCCAACAGTAGACTGTGCCCTGGACAGAGCAAACAGTGTCAGGGAGACACTAGTGTTCTGAAAATGGCCACTCAGCACCATGGACCTCATGAGAGCCCTGTGTTCCTACAGAGACAGAGCTAACTTGCATCCACACCAAAGCACTGAAGACTGGCAGGGGCAGAAGCAGCCCATGTTTGGATGCATAAAGATGCTACATTATTAAAACCTCCCAAAAAACAATACAGAGAAAAAAATAGTGTTTCAAAATTTGAGCCCAAAGGAAAAGCAAACTGATGTCTAACAAAAGACTTATTTTCTTCTCCCATAGAGGGGTGTCTGCCACTTACTCGAGCTGGCAAGGCAGTGTCTCAAAGGGCAATTTAACCAAGTTGCATAAGGCCTTGGCTGGGTGGCTCTAGAAATATAGGGCCTCTTATCTGAACGCTAGCCACATCTGTTACAGATCTTGAAGGAATTATCTTTGTGCCTGTCAAACATCTGCTTTGTAAGCAAACAGAGGCTGAAACACTAGTGGTGCATATGACACTCTGCAGCTCATGGGGCAGAGCCAGGAGGCAGCAAATGGGAGCTCTTTTTTACCCTGGCATCAGAAACCTGATGTCTCATGGGTGACTCCGATGGATGGGTAGGCCCTAATCCCCCTCTGTTACATAGACCTATGCCTTGTCATAGAAAAACAGCTAGTGTGGTCCAAGGACTGATCTCAGTGTCTTTGGTAAGCTATAAATCATCTACAGCTCTCCTGAATATTCTGGCATATAGCCTACAGAACTACATTTATTTTTCTCTCTCACCACCGAGGAATTGTTCCATATAAATGTGGGTAGACCCAAAAGAGCTGATGATGAAAATCAGGATGTGCATTGGAGTCCTTTGACATAAATATCTTCCTCATTTTCTGTCTTCCCTCCCTTAGTCATCACTATATTTTTCCTCGACAATATAATCCCAGTGATTCCTTTGTGAACCAAGCTAGCTGCTTCTCTGTATCTCTGATACTCTCCATTAGCAGCACCCCCACAACACATAATAAATACTCCTTGAGAACCTGGCAACAGGGAGTGTGGGATGCCTGTATGTTGGGTAACAGGACTACTTTGTGCTCTCTTGTGTGTGTTTATATGCTACCACCAGTTCCAAAAAACCCTTGATAAATGCCCATTGATTGTGACTCTGCACTTATACGTGTGTGTCCAGATCTGGTTCTTGTGCAATGTGAACCTTTGCTCTTCTGACATGTAGAAGTTGTGGGAGAATCTAGTCTCAATATGAGGGCTGGTCACCATATGAGGATACTGGTTTTGTTTTTTCTCCATTCAAGACTTTCCTTCTTTGTGCTCTATTGAAAACCACTGATACTGAAAAGGAGGATGATGACAATATGAATGGATGAACAATAAGGTGAAGGAATGTAAAGGGTTGTCCTTGGGTTCCTCTCATGTTTTTTTTCCTGGTAGAAACCTCTAGGTGTTCCTACAGTGTGTTCCTGAGCTGTTTATCCACGTCTTTCTGAAAATATCTTAGTACAAAGTGACGCAGCTTCACATTTTCTTAATTGTTTGCATTTGATTATACATATAAAGATTGCCTAACTGAACTCTGTGCCAACAGTTAACTACAGTTCAAAGGACCTTTTGCTCAGTTAACAGGTTGGACAGCATTTCCTCCACACCCTTCAAACAAAGTCATGGTGTAACACATGAACATGTAACAGAACTTTCCTATCAAAATCTCCAGCTCTGGGGGGGGGCCCTCAGGCCAACAGGTTGCAAAGGACACCTCTGGGCTGAGTAGAAAACTTATGCATGATGTTCAATGTTCCACTGAAAAAGTGGGAATGCAGTCTTCATGCAAGACCACAAGGTTATTGCCAGTTCTGTGTGTGTCAGCTGGAAACTAATGAAACAGTATCACCTTGCAATGAAGACAATCTTATCAAGGCCTACCAACTAATTTCCATTCCAGTTATGTTGCTGCAATTTTTATCTCATTATTCTCAATGACACCGGGGAGAGGAGGTGTTAATATAAAGGAAGATTGTGTTTCTAGTTACAGCTTAACACTATAAAGCAGAGAGAGTGGTTATTGTTTCAAGCTTTGCCACAGATCTGGGTTGCTTAACATATCTTTGCCTTAGGGCTTTTATTTTGCAAATTGGTGTGAGCAGTTACACGTAGCTGTGAATCTAAAATCATTACTATATTTAGAGTGCTTTTTTCTGGGAGATAGCACTGGTGCATAAATATCATTGCAGTGCAGGTGGCTTGGCTGTATTTGTCATAAGGGAGATCACCTCCCAAGTGCCTTCTTGGATTCTTTATTTCAGTTTAGTTTAGGGCTGGAGGTGCTGTTTGGCTAGGCAGGTGTCTCACTGTCTGAATGAAATCTGAACCTTCAAAGAAAGGAGAGCAGCAAGGAATGGACTCAGCCAAGGGCTGGCTGTGAGATATGGGGCTCTTCAACTTCCAGGTTCAAATCTAACAAAGTTAATAGAAATCACATGGCTTTCTTGCCATTTGGCAGCCAGTTGAGAGCTCATGTAGTTTGAGTGAATTCTACTGTCAAGTTACAGGACAAGTGACTTCATCAGCTCTAAGGACAAGCTGGGAACAATGAAGAAAATGGAAGAAACTATATCAACCTAAGGCAGTGGTTTGGTACTTTAAAGGAGTGATGTGTGAGAGCAATGAATTAAGTCTTAAGGATCCCTTTTTTTGACAGAGGAAGATGAGCACCAAGGCTTCTTCCTGGGAAATCAAGTAGGTCAAAATCTTCTATCAGCTCTGAGGTCCTTTCCAAGAAACTGGATGAAATCTAGTTTTGATGAATCAAAAAACCTCACAGTTCTAACCACACATTTTCTTTCATTTTTTTCTGAGAAGACAGGTTAACCTCTATTTTTGAAAAAGGCTTCTTTTGTCTTCATACTCACAGAAAAGATGGATGTGAATACAAGGGAGAAGTAAAGGGATGGTTTGCCAGCGTAGTCAGGGAACCTGCAGGATGTAAAAATGTCCAGTGAGTCATGGATGCACAGTGATATTAAAAAACCTGCTCTAAGTGTGCAGCCTTTAGAAGGGCTTTTTCCCCTGAAGAGCTGAGATCTAATCCTGGCACCATTCAACTCTGGCCTTGTATTACCTCATGGTTTTCCAACTGCTGTTACGTGTCAGCTGGTGGCCATTTTACAGCAGCTTGGGCTTCTTGTGTACTGCAAAAGAGCAAGCCCTGTCATTTCTGAAACACTCCACTAATTTGAAAACAGATCCCAAGACACACTGTAGCCTACCTGGAGGAGAAAGGAGTTTCCAATTTTCTGCCCATCCCAGCCTCATCCCTGGGGAGAGCTCTCATTTCTCCATGGGATACAGAGCGTGCTTATAAAAAGTGATGAGGGACCAGTGTGCTTCTCAGTGGGGAGTTAATTAACAGCCCTGGGTGAAACACTGGGAGGAAGCTGGCCATTTTAAAAGAAATTTCTTAATCTTCCTCTTCCCTGAAGGATGCACCAGGCAGGGAGGCTGTGGTGGTCAGGGCCTATGAGTGGCTGAAAGTGCCCCATGTGGCTGGGGAAGATATTTAGCTGGTGGGCCTTGAGGTGAGCTGGAGGGTTGCATGTCCTCTGGTCAGCAGTGATGCATGGACTTGGTTTGCAGGTATGTGTCTTAAGAGCATTTGTGTTAAATTGTATGCACTGTAGGAATAAGCAATCTGGCTGCTCTGGAGTTAGGAGAAGGCTGGAGTAGGGTTCTGTCCTGACAGAGCCTGCAGGACCTGGTGGGGAAGTGCCCAGGGCACAAGATAAGGCTGTCATTGCCTTTTTGAGTATGTTAAAGTGTTGGCTTGCTTGTGCAAAAACTGGTCTTGGATGTAGGAGCATATCTTTGCTTCACTCTTGAGGTGATGATTGGGCCATCTGCGTTTGGAACTCCTGGTAATTTGTTTTTGTGATATTTGCTTGCTTCTGACTATGCTTGCTTTATCCATCTTAATTTCCTGTATATCTTCACTTACCTGAAAACCATTAGTGCCTCTTTTTTGTAGTTGCAACATCTCATTTTAGGTAGAGGGGTTTGTTTGTGATGTTGTCTGACTGGAATTGAAGTATCAAGAAGTCAGCTAATATAAACAATGTCAAGAGAAATGGCTAACTACCTTGTGTGTTTCCTAATGCCTAGGCACAGTCCTGCCTAGGCACTTTGGGTTTTTGTCTCTTTACATTTCACTTTGAGTTTCTGGTTAGAGAAGCAAAGCTTGGCAGATGCAGCTGACACAGTTCTTCCATATGAAATTTCAGGGTGGGAATAGAATTTCTGGGCATTTTCAGGTAGAACTGGATGTCCTAAGCCAAGGTGAGAGCTCCTGAATTGTGAAAAAACTTTAGAGGTTTTGCATGCAACCAAGGAGTAAATATGGGCAGTATGTCAGATTAAAACAAGAAAATACTGTTATCCACATTCCTGCAGTGTTAGCAAATAAAAATTCAACTCATGATTGTGTAACTGGGGAAACTAAGGCAGAGAGTGACCAAGACCATGCATGAAATCATTGAATGATCTTGGAGTGTCATCTAAGGATTCTGGGTGTGTCTTCTGGTTAGAACTGATGCTTTTGGGTGTCTCGAAACTTAATTAGAACCTGGTGTGTGTGTGTGTTTTGTGGTTGTTTTTTTGGTGTGTTGTCTCCATGTCATTCCTGCCGAGATTTACACTCCCAGCTGTAAAATATAAGGTACCTTTTCATTGCCTAATTTTGGGTGCTGTAGAAGTGAATTGCCTGGTTTTGAAAAATCCTTACCTAGCCTCCACCTTCTTCCTTGAGTAAGAAAGACCATCTGTGGGAAATTGTTCCACCTACATGTACCCCAAAGCTAGAGTCTAATGTAGAGAAACCTCCTTATCTTCTGTCTGCTGTAGTGCACAGGTGAGAATGGGGCTTTCAAGAACGTGACTTGCCATTTCTAAAATATGAAAGTCTTGTGTAAGGAAGAGCAGATGTACCAACAAAACTGCCAGAATGTGGCTTTCTCTGTGTGACTGGTGCATGTTGTTGATTGAAACTGGGGTGTCACTTTAAGGAAATAACAGATGGAACTGTGAGAGGGACAAAGAAGTTAAACCTTAGCGTGTTTGGCATGTTAGTGTAGGCTCTGAGAGCTCCCAGAGGCATGTGTTGGTTAGCAGTTTTGGCTCACCACAGGTAGTAGGAGGTTACACTTGTGAAGAACTAAATGTACAAGTTTATTAAAACACCAGTAGCCTGTTGTCTTTCTCCAGGATAAATTTGTTGTCTTCTTTCATCACAGTTTATAGAGCATGTTGAGACACAACTGAGAACACACTGCTCTTGTTTGGAGGCAGGGAGTGTTCCTGTGAATGGGAAAGCTCCATTTGGATTAATCATGGGTGATTAGGCATCTAATGGCCTCTGCAGCTTTTTAGATCTGAGGTCCACAGCAGCACCCGATGCAAAAATAATCTGTGTGTGACAGTGAGTAAGAAGTAACATGCAAGGGCATGTGTACTGCCCTGCCTATAGACATGTACATGAGTTCTGTTTTTGCAGTCTTGCCATTTCATACTCTGGCCAGATTATGTCTCATTGCTGCCTTCATGATCACTTCTTCTTGTCCTCATAAACAGGGTTAGTCAGCATTTTCTGAGCTTTTTTTGGGAATTACAAGGAGCTAGAGTTGTCAAGAGTGTGTGTGTAGAAATAATACCAGTAAAACTGTCCTCCAAAAGGGAAGACTGAAACTCAGAGATTATTTCTTTTTGCTTAGTTTTATGAGCAAAAAATGGATGCATTAAAAAAATTTGACTGTGATAAGTGAAATCTTTGTTTTCCTTGTATGTCTATGTATTTTTGTGGGTGATTTTAAGTGATGGGAGGAGGAACACACTGAACCATCCCTTTTTAGAAATGTCCCAATGCCCATTTCAGATCTAGACCTGCTGCTGATCTGTTCAGTCTTTCCTCTGGAGAGTTTCATGGAAGGTTTTAATTTCTGCAGGCCATCTCTCTTTATGCTATTCCATGTGCTTGTAGTGAGGGAGAAGGATCTTGTTTTCAGATGTCTAAAAATGTGTTTCAAAGTGGAGTAAAAATCCTGTGATGTCTTGTTGTTCTGCGTTTGCACAGGTCCTGCTCAGCAGGACTGCTCATGACTGAGGTGCTTGATCTCTAGGTCAGTACATAAAAATAGTAAAATAAGCTGTTACCTCTGCAGCAGGCCAAATTCCTAAACCTGACTCATGTGAAAAAGCAATGCTCTTTTAATACCAGATAAAGCATCTGTCAACACATTATGCCAGGTTTCTGGAAGACCAGCAATACAACTCAAATTATGAGACTGTTTAAAATGTATAGATAATAGTTTGTGATGTGAAACTTTTAAGTTGTGATGAAGCAGCAAAAAATCCTGCTGTGTAAGTCACGCTGTCTGGGAAGCCAGCAATCAGACAGCAGCAGCTCAACTGACTCCCCAAACCAGCCTCCTAATGGTGCTTGACATATCACAGGGTCAGGCACTCGGTTTCAAAAGACTACAGAGGCTGGTTTGTTGCAGTCAACTGCTTTATTCATGTTCTTGGAAGGTACCTCTCACCACAGCATCTTTACTGCAGCTGACTTGAACATGATGAGGTCTTGTTGTAGTGATTCATATAAAGCAAGGTGTGGGTCCTTGATCTCCTCTGAATACTTGTTTGCATCCTGATGACTTTTAAGAATGAATAGACTATGGGGTGATCAAAGCTTAGCCCAGGTTGAGTGGGGTGGAGGAAGGAGATATTGCTCAATGAATACTGTGCTGGTAATTGCTGAGCAGATGCCTCCCAGATTGTAAAACCTGTCTCTTTTCAAGGCTGCCTCTGGGAGGCAAGATGCAGCTGAACAGATTCCAGCCTGACAAGAGTGAGAAGGTGACCACAGTGCTCACTCAAAGTTTCTGCTCAGTACCTGAGTAGGGATTAGGTATGCTCTAGGCTTGTGTTCTCCATCTGAATGCTTGTCCTTCCCTCATTCCCCTTGGACTTCTTTGCTGCAATACATACTATTTTATAGCAACACTTTTTAAAGTGCCCCAGGTGGACACAGGTAGAAATGTAAAATTCTTCAGAGAGTAGTTTTTTTTCCTGAAGTACAGAACCAAATTAAACTGGTATTGCAGATCCATCCACTGTGACACTGACCTTCACCAGCAGTTTTGTTTTTTTTTTTTTCCCATGTAGTTTCTACTCCAATTATGTGACCTTATTCTCCTGGTTTCCATCTTGTGGCATGAGATACTTCCCAGCCTATGCTCCAGTGAGAGGCCACAGGCTTGGGCCCTGATTCTGCAGCTGGGAGTGTCCTTACCCTAGTTTCCATGAGTGTGCTACAGAAACCTGCTGGTTTCTGTACTAAAATAAAAGTACAGGTGTGTGTGTTTGTGGAATTGGGGCCTGAGAGAGCAGAAGCAGAATGTCTGAGAGAGTGTGTACTTCTCACTTTTAATCCTCTCATATGTATGTGCTTTGAATTTGTTCTTGAAGTGCATTCACTTTGTACCTGCTTGGGAGTCCTTTTAAGAGGAGGAAAAGGAAGGAGAACAGAAGTGTTTTACTCTTAGGTTATGATAGTTCGTTTTGACAGGGACTGGGATCAGTTTCTCATTTGTTAAGGTAATAATCTCTGTGTCTTACAGACTCTTGTCCAAGCATCTTTTGGTGTATAGGGCACAGATCTTCAAAGTCAGCAAAATAGTGGGTCTCTTGGGGACACCTTGAATGGCTCATGAAGGGGCCTCCCAAGTCCTGCCTGAAGAAAATTTATGAAGGCATGGATCCAATGTCATTCTGTAGTGAGAGGCTTTGAAAAATGTGTGACTGTCTTAAGTGGGTGACAAATGGTTTTCATGGGTGTAGAGAGACTGTGTGCTCAGAGTCAACACTTCAAGATGTTCCTGGAGCTGAAAAAATGACTAGAGGAAAGCTTAGAGATCTGGGATGAAGCTCTGAAATGGAAGACTGGCTTTCAGTAAAGTTTTGTAGATTGGGCAGTGTATGGGGTTGTGCTGGTTTTTTTAGTACCCTTTTCTGGTTTGTTTGGTTTTATTTAAAGCTATTGCATATACTGTCATAAGTCACAATGAGAGTCATACCTCAAAAAAGCCAGAAAAATAAAAAAAGTAGTTTTATTTTTGTGCATTCTCATTCTTTGATTTCATAATTTCCAAGTGACTAAACTCTGTATTACTACAGTTGCAGGGTGACAATCATCACCACTAGCTACAGAAATCACGTATCGTACTCATCAGGTCTTACTTGAGTCATTGGTGAGGGCTGTGTACCTGCAGGGTGATTCAGCCTGTGCTAAGACCTTTGGTGAAATAACATCTGGATGTGCCTGGCTATCTCTGTAGGAAATGGGAAACAGTTATCACAGTTCCTGGGTTAGGAGCATGTGGCAGGGATCAGGCCACACCTCATGAAAATTTATCTTCTCATCAGTGCTTGTTGCCAGTGGGCATCTTTTCAGCAGGAACATCCTGGTGTAGCAGTGTCCCAACATTTTTCAGAAATGCTGGTTTCCAGCAGTTCCTCTTCCTGCTCTGGTCTTCAACTTTGTGTTGAGTAAGGTTCCTGTGCTGAGAGTTGATTATAGACTTAAACTGATAGTGTCCCAAAGCTGTGGGAAATCCTCTTTAATGCACTGGCATGCTGAAGCGTGATGCTTCTGTGGTAGAATATTACATTACTCTTTTTGATGCCTCACTGGATTTGTTTGCTGCTTGCTTCCAGTAATACTGGAATACTGTGTTGTCTTGCATTTTAGAGGAAGTAAGTGCCTATGGAAGGTTTTGATGCTATGGACACTTGAAGACCAGCTTGTTTTGTGAAGTTCAGCACTCTCTGGCAGCCAAAAGGGTGACAAAGCTAGCCCAGACTGCTCTGGGGAAGGGGAGTGGCTGTGATGCTTAGATCTGCTTGTAAATATTTCTTTCCCTACATTTGGGGGTTAAGATCCAGTTCAGATTAAGCTGTAGCAGCTCACAGAAGAGAGGCAGTAAGGTTACCTGCACCAGAAGCATCTGTCATGCCTCCTTGGAGCCTGGCAGAAAGGGTCACTATGCTGCATCAATCCCAGGCATTAGTTCTGAGGACAAGGAGACAAATACCAAGAAGAGCTTTCGGTTACTTTCTTGTTAACTTGGTTCCTGTGGAGTTTTTGAGCTATGGTGTTTATTGTAGAAACCTGTGACTGAGGGACAGGAGACTCTGTTATTCAGGATGCAGCAAGGTCACTTGTCTGGGCAAGAACATGTGCTGAACTCATCTCCCCATCTCCTGCGGTTACATGTGCCCGTGTGCTCTCATACTGCAGAATGAGGTGGAGGCCCTTTTCACTGCAGAGCTTCTGTCATCAGGTGTCTAAAATAATCTGAAGATAAAACGGGAGCATTCACTTTCCCTTCCTGTCCAGCCAGAGCCCAGAACAGGCAGCAGAGTCTGCCTTCCAGACTTGCAAGTAAATTGTGCAAGATGTTGGCAATGAAAGCATGTGGCGCCTGTATCCACAGCTGGGGAGCTGTTGCAGGAAGGGGTCAGGGGACCCTATGCAGGACTGTGAGAGATGCCAATGTAAAAGCCCAGCCTGCATTGCCAAATTACAGCTCCTGGGGTGATGGAAGGAAGTACTTGTAGGAGCACTGACCTTTGAATCTGCTTTCCTTACAACGTGGTACGTTGAACCACAAGTCTTCAGATTATGTAGATGAGTAATTTTCCCTAACAATACACTTCTGTTTTCCAGTGCTGCATGAAGGCAAGGTAAATGGTAAGAAATAAAACATGCTTCATTTAATGGGAATGGCAGCAAGACAGATGGCTGATGGTCGATCACTTACTGCAGGTCTGAGAATGCCAGCTCCTGGATAGAGTTGAGCACTGAGAAAGTGCTCAGTCTCACTGGAGGCCAGTGAGCTGTTGTGCTCGTGCTCATTCATGAGCTGCTGTGGGAACTCAACTGCATTTGTGAATGTGTGTTGTCTCTCAGGATGCTTGTACAGCAGTGATTGTTCTTCATATAAACATCCTCCCTCTCAGAAAAACCAAGCAATTTGTGCTCAGCCAAGTATTTGAAATTCTCTAGTTTCAGAATTTTTCAAAAAATATTGTCATTCAGTTGTGGAGAAGAAATCATGCCATCCACCCACAAATAAAGGGGAGCAAACAGTCTGTGATCTCTTCAGGCTAAAACCTGTTTGTTCAAAAGGTTTGGCAGCTACTTTCAAATAGCAAAGACCTTCACAAAAGCATGGACTAGGTGATGACTGGTGTTTGGTTTGGGTTTTTTTTTTTTTCCAGCCTGCTTTCCTTGTATCCCTTAAGCTGCATACCTGCTGTACCCTGACCTTTATGTGCATGTCTATAAAACATAGGGCTATTGCACATGAATAGCATGTGCTTAAGTGACTGGGACAAATAGGAGTAATTTCTTTTAGGGCAAGGAGTAGAGCTGGTAAGAGTCGCCCTTTACTTGTTGCCCATTCTTTCCAGTCACCTTATGCATATAATCAAACAGCTTGTCTCTTGCTGCTTTTTTCTCTAAATAAAATGAGTAAATTTCCTGTTAATTGTAGCGAAGTCCAGCAAGGCCTTCACAAAGCTGTCTCTCTCCTTGGCTTTTATCTATAGCATTTTTAGTTTGTCTCCAGGGAATTGTTAACTGAGTTGGATCTTAATTCATTATGTGCAACACTTTGTATTGCTACTTGCTACTGAATTCTTTGCACTACTTGAAAGTCTAGGCCAATTTTGCATGATGGAAGTTTTTGAGCTGAGCTTAGTATAGGAGAAAGTTTCACATGCAGGTGGGAGGGAAATATATTTTATAGGTTTTTTTTGTACTTTAGAATCAAAATGACCACACAGATCTTGAAGGTAATTTAACCTGTGTTTGCAAGAACTGTATTGTTTTGGGTGGGAGCCAGGATTTCTACAAGGAGCTCAATAGAATGTAGCTGTTCAGCTCACCTCAGAGGTATTGTAGGAATTTGGTTTTGGTTGGCAAAGCTCTAGTCCAAGTAATGCCTGTTCCTCTCCTGTAGTACTCTTGCCTGATTGTGCCAACGTGAAAGTTTGTAGGTCCTTAGAGTAAATCTGATTATTGAAATGAAGCAGGCTAAGAAAGCACAGCTAGGGGCAAAACAAAGGCATTAGGCATGAAGGGCAAGACTGTCCTCAGCAGCAAATACAGTTTGCAGAATGTAGTGGTACCTGGAGTGGTGGCACTTCAGCTCATTCTGAAAATTTAGGTTGTTTTTTCCATACAGAGAGGTAAGAAAGCAAATTCTTGTAGTAGAGTCTAGGAAACTGATAAAAGCACCTCAGGGTTTGGCAGCACCAATGACTTCAGATTTCTGTTTGAGGACTCTGCATTTTTCAATTTTTTTATTTTTTTTTTTAAGTAGCAGTTTATTCTGTATTGTAGCCTGCTGCAGATTGTTAGCCAAAAGTTATGAGATTTGAATCTGGGAGTGGATTCAACCCAGACTGGTCTCTTCTTAAAGGTGACAGATGCAAACTGATGGATGAAAGTCTGTCCTGGATGGGCTTGTATCCTTGCTCTGTCCCAAGGCAGATGTGTATGTGCTACCTACTTAGCAGACCTTATGCAGGGCTTTCTGCTAATTCCACTTCGCTAAAGACCTTCCTACTCTGCTGCTAAGGAAGAGTGGATTGGTGACAAGACCACAGGTCTCATTGCTGAATCTGAGTCAGCTGAGGAATAACAGCTCCATGGCCAGATGAGAGGTAGAATTCTTCCTAGTGCTGGCTATCTGCTCAGAGCAAAGGATTTCCCTTAGCTAGGGCAAGCAAACAAGTTTATGCAGGACTTCAGCATGCATCACAAGATATAATTCTCTTTCAGGTGATCTGCTTTCATAGTGAGTTCTTCTGGACTCTTCCTTGAGCTGTTGCACTCACTGACTTAGTGTAAAAGATGATGTTTCAGCCTCTAATACCTGCAAAATAGCTACAACAGTAAAGTTTTGGCTTGTCTGAAGCACAAGAACGATGATTTCTCTCTTTTACCCCAGTACAAGGAATCAGCCAAGGGGGAATGAGATATGAGAGACTTTCAAAGACAAAAGAAGACAGCTGAAATAGGAAGAATTATGGCCCATGCATCTTGTGTTCTCTCCCACTTCTTGAGGTTGAAGCTGTGACCTCCTTAAAGCAAGAAAGCTTTAACACAAGAACTGAGTTCTTAATCTGAGGAGGGTTATATTCTGAGAAATATTTTGTATGCACAATTATGAGACCAAAAATTTGCTGGTATAAATTAGCACAACTCCACTAAGTGGCTGAGACCCAGTTTAGACTTGCATGCATCTCTCCTCCTTTTGCACATAGCTGTATCTCAGTCTTATCAGATCTGTCACTGTCCAGTAACAGAGAGAAAAGTCAAACGATAGAGGGGTGTTTGTGTAGTGGCCATTGGATGCTGAACATCAGAAGCTTCTCTGAGTGTTTCAAAATCAAAGTAACTTATTTTATCTCATCTGTCACTGATTATGCAGTGCATTCTTTGCAGCCCTTAATTAAAAATATATAGGACATGGTAATTTATTGCCTGTACCAAGAATTACATACCATACTGCTGTTGGAATTAAGACTGTAATTCTATGAACTGTGTAGTACTATGGAGTATTATGTACTATACAAGAGATTACTTAACACTTCTGTTTAGCAATACTTGATTGAGCAATAAGGTACAAAGCAGCACCTAATGAGATCACACTACATACGGTTTAAAAACCTCTAAAGCTACAAGACAACGTGGGTATCTTGTAGTTAGTGACCTGAGTCATCATAAATAATGCTGACTACCCACATACCAAACTGTAGTCATGTTATAGGGGTTACTGAATCAGAATTTGCCTGTGGATACCCTTGTCTGTGTGGGTAATGGTGCTGAAGTTAGTAACACTTGTTAGTAAAGTACAGCTTCTGGGAACTGGGTCAGATCAGACTTTAGTATCTTATTGTAGGGTGTATTGTACCATAACATACTGTTCCATTAAACATAAGCTTGTACTCTTAGCTTTCAGTGCTGTAATAGCTGTGATTAGCAGCAGCTCTCCTCCTATATAAACATCTACCTTTCCCATATAGAATTTTTTTGATAGTTCTCCTGTTGGCTGTTTCCAGAGTGTCTCCTGTGGGAGGTTTTCTGCCACTTCTAAGCTAGGCAGATGTGGAAAAACATGTTGAAAAGCACCTTTATGTTAACACAGTAGGAGAGTTTCTGCATATGATACAAAAATGAAAACTTTAAATCTTTAGACTTAATGAACTGAGATGTTAATAAGCAACCAAAAGGTAGTACAGTCTGGTAGGAGAACTTACGGCACAGATGAGGTCAAAAGCAAATAAAATGTTGGTTCATATGCACGAAGCTCTGCTCTTAAGTTTTTAATTCTGCAGTCATTAGCAGCAGAATGAAGTTGCACAGCTAGTACGGTCCTGCTCAGGTATGCATTCCTTGGATGAGGTGCCAACCACTCTGATGTCACCCTGACTTCAGGGTGTCCTGGCTCAGAACCCTCCGTTCCTCATTCTGTTTGGTGAAGGCTCAGCCCTGCAGAAAGGGACTCCAAAGTGCCTCTTCAGTGCAGAGAAGTTTGGGGTCCTCAAACTGAAGAAATCTTTGTGCCAGGGGGCGAAACAGGAAGGTTCTTGTAATTCTGTTTTGCCATGTGTTAGTTAACTTGTGACAACAGTTACACAATTGTAACCCTGCTGGATTTCTGCTGAAATGCGTGGTTGGATCTCAGTTTGTCTCTGTCTGTTGCAGCTTCCCCTGATGAAAGTAGGCTGCAACAGTGCTCATTGCCTGAGTCTTGCATTCAGTCGGCTGCAGGTGTGTTTTAAAAGCCTGAGATTCTACTTCCATGTGAAGTTCTATAGCTCAAAATAGCTCAGCTGATTATCGAAGTGGCTGAGACCAAAGCTGTTGTGCATAGCACAGTGAACAACAGGGTTGAGGAGCAATCAGGCACTTCGAGAGGGCCAGATGTCATTGTGACCTTGCTTGATCACTGTTGTATATAAGTGGCTTTTGTCAGGCAAATTAATTCAAACACTGACATAACTAACAGCTGAGAAACAGCACCCAGCGTTTGCTTAACCTGTTACTTTGAGGGCCTGCCCCAGAATTCTCACTCTGCTGACATGAACACTGTGAAGAGGAAATTGTGTAGCTACTGGCTTCTGCTAGGTAATTTTGACCTGTTGACAGTTGTCAGGAGGCTTGCTTCAGTGTTCCCTTGAATTTCTTGGTAACCAAAGCGAGATGTATGCATCACAGGCAGAAGAGGCAGAGAAACTGTAAAGATTCTAGAAACTGATGTTTTAAGAGAGGAAAAGAATGATTTTCTGTTGCATATGCAACTTCCTGAGGTTACTGTGTCTAGCGCAGTGCAAGGGAGGGGGGGGGAAAGTGCTGAACTGGGTCATGAAGGCTGCTTAATTCACAAGCCTGCTTTATGGCTGATGTTTAGATTTTTGCAGTGTGTAGAGCCTTTGTAGGCACTGAGGAGTAGTGCTTGCTCTACTGAACTGCTGTGTGCAAAGCACTTCAGAGACACTAAATTTTCTAGAATTGTTTGCATCAGTAGCTTGTGTACTGTTACATTTGTTGCTGCTTCTCTTTCTGATTTTTCCTTTGATTCTTGGCCTGTAGTTTAGTAAACTCAGCAAATGTACCTTTTTAGCTTCTTCTATTTGACAGTGGGGAGGCAGAATGACTCCCAAAAAGTAAAAAATTGCCTTACACAAATCTGCTCTTCATACTGCATTGATCATTCTCTGTTCCCATGTCTTGACCCCTTTGACTAAACATATTCCTCTATTTCTGTGTAGAGTCTTGATGCCTTCTACCTTGCTTTTCTCCTTAGCAGGTACTGAACAGACAAAGCTAGAATCTTGCCTTAATCTGATCAGGGAGATGGTGAAATGTTTAATAGCCATCTACAGATTTTCTGAAAGGCATTAACATCCAGACAGAGGACAAGGATTACTCAAGGAGCAGCCAACATCAAGGGTATAACTTGTCCAAGTTAGTTAAAAATAAATTGAGCAATGGAAAATGAAGGATGTATATCCAGAAAAAAAGTTTCCTGGCAGTTATCTGTTTGAGGTTTTTAGCATTGCCCAAGGAGTAAGATGGACTTGGTTAAGCTAGACACATACCTAGGACCAGGCTTTAAAACTGGGATCCCAGAATCAAGTTTCCAGAGTCTAAGTCCTTGAGTCTAGGAGATGGCTTAGATCTTTCTCTTTAAGACTGGACATAATTTATTTCTTGCCTAAGCAGCGTGTTCCCAGCACTATGCTACTGCTGCAGTGGGCTCAATGACAGATGGAGGAGGCTGTTGTGTTGAGTTTCTACCTTCTCTCTCATTTCCCACACCTGATGTGACCATAAAATGAGAGATCACAAAGTGACAGGGCTTCTCTGTAAGCTTGAGACTATTGTTGGTATTACTGCTTTCTTGGGTAGCAAAGACACAAGCTTTTCCAAGCTGGAAATATGATATAAACTTTCCAGCAAAACTAATTCAATGATAAACCAGTACCTGGTCCTTGCTGTATTTTTATATTTGCAATTGGTAATGCAACAGCATGCCAGTTACTCAGAAGTTTTTTAAAAATGCAACCTTTTCTGTAGTAAAGACAGGTGTCCATAGGCAGAAAATGTCTGATTTCTTTGGGAGGCTTCTGCATTAGGTTGTATTGTGTGGTTTCTTGGAGAAATAGTGGGATTGGGGAGAATTTGAGCCAAATGGTCACATACAGCTCAACTGTCAGCAAAACCATTAGCTTACTACTGAGATACATCAATGTGCATTTCCCTCGTAGCCAGCACTGTTCTGTCTGATGCCCAGCTCAGGGGTTCTGTTTTTCTGCATGGTATGATTTCACAGTGGCCTCCCTTGGAATTGCAAACAGGAAACCAAGAGTCTGACCATTTTTTCTAGTGGTGGGAGATACTGATTAGTCCCTCTAGTATGTGATCTTAGAAAGGCAGAGATTAAAGCCAGCTAAGATAAGAACAAAGAACGGGATTCCTCAGTTCTCAAACCAAACTTGAAGATGGCATCAACTTTCCCAGTGTCTGGTATTTGCAAATGCATATTTTGAGAACTGGCCTCCACTGTGTCTGTGGGCTGGCAGAGCCTACTGGAAACTGCTGGGATGGGGACTAGGTGTCTCTCAGACTCTAAACCTCTGCTCAGCTGCCACCAGTGACATCTCATCTGTGTGTGATGGCATGTTTTGATCATTTTCAGTATTTGCTCGTAAACCAGCAGGCCCACCACTCATTGTGGATGTCACAGTTTATTGCTGGGTTCCTTCTCCCATATGTCTCTAGGCCAGGCCAGCATGATTCTCAGTATCAGTATGGGTTTGTGTGTGAGAACAGAGTGTAAAAGAGAAGACTGAAATAAAGGAGCAAGCCCAGAAGCTTGCTTGACCTAGCGACTAGCCAGGTGCTCCCAGTGGACCTAAGCAGTTGGCTTTTCTTTCTGCTCTGTCACTTGAGACTTGGAGTCAGTGTGTGTTTCTGCAAACACATGGTCAGTAATCGCCTCCCAGGTTTCTTGGCAGGGTGCTTATTCCAGACATCACTGTCATTTGAAGTGGCTATCTCCCTGTTGCTTGGTTGCTGAAGCTAATGGCAGATACTCCATGGGAAGGTCAGGCTTCCTGTTACCTGCCAGGGGAATGAAATAGCAAGAGGATTTACAGCAAGTGCAGCTAGGAGGAGAGAAGGTGTTATGAGCTATCACAATTATGTGTTGTTCTTTAAATGGGTTTTGCAGCATCTGTTCCTGTCATTCCCAAATCATGTGTCAGGCTTGGATGTGCCTTAAGGTGTGATCATTTGAGCATAATAAATCTGGGGTTCCTTCTGTTTTCTCTTGATACAGGGTGGGAATTTTAAGAGATTGAATGTAAGCGTGACCTGCGTGGTGGTTCTGATGTGATACGGGGTATGAGCCAGCTGGGGTTAACAGGGCAGGTCCCCACCCTGAAAACCCACAAGCACTGTTGTCTTTTTACCTTGTGCTTCTAGCCTCAGGAAACTGACCACCCAGAAAGTGCATCTAGGAAGAAATGAGGGTATGAACCTCTACTGCTAGATTTGGAATTGGAAGTCCATAAGTTTAGGGCAGAAAAGTCTATATACTAGGTTGAATTTTCTCTGGCTTATTGCCTCTTAATGTGAGGGTTGTGACCTTTCAAAATTATCACTGTTCAGGTGATGATAGCTGGTTGGATGCCTTATTGAGAGTGTAAAATGGAGTAATAATGGTAAATAAGAGAAAAAAAAGTCGAAAGAGTTAAATGCTGGAGATCCACGCTGGCTTTTGGTAGAAACTGCACATCACATTCAGCAGTTTGATATTGTCCAGGGGATAGGTAGACATGATTGACCTCTTGAGTATACTGCAGAGCCATTGTTTTGGTGGTAAACATACTTTTTGAGGTGCTTTTTATCTTCCCCTGCACTCCCACCCCCTCAATGCTACAAAGATAGCTGTTGACCTAGAGCATTCCTCCTTCTTTCTCTGTTCAGTTTTTATGCCATGGCAGATATTTATCTTTAGGCAGGAAGTGACAGGGTTGGTCCCTGCTGAGCTGTCAGATAAACAGAAGCTATTCAGGAGCAATGTGATTTACACAGGAGTAGCTGCAAAGAGAATGGGAACAGAAAGGAAGGATGGGCTGGGATAAGATGCCGCTACGGGGCTGAACAAAAAGGGGCAGAAGTGATTCCCCCAGCATATTCTGGGGAAGTGGAGGGGACAACTGTGGTAGAGGGAAGCTGTGGTAGAAGTGTCTGTGGAACCACAGCTTGAGTCTGACCTCTCATTTTGAAGTTTCTGATAAAACGAACCCAGAGCAGAGCTAAAACAAAACATCATTACATGCTTTGAATAAAATGTTACTAAAACCTGATGTTCTTCGGGAAGGACTGCTGGCTCCTGAGAAGGGGCACATGTTCTATTTTCCAGTAAACTGTCTGGAAGTCACAGAACCCCAAGGCAGATTCCTTATTAACCTGCATCTTACCCATAAAATAATTGTTTTATCAAAACAAAACATAATGGTTTTAGCTGGAACTGAAACTGAATCAGAACTATGCTGAAAGGGCAACCATTCCACTTCTTGTTGTGGATTTATTCTGTGACTAAGTCTAAAAGCACCTCCATAGGCCTTGCATTACAACCAGGGCTGTTGCTGGGAAGTGTTGGATCTTGCTATTGCTGCCAAGTTCAACTGCTCAGGCTTTCAAGGTGGGAATTATTTGACTGTCATTATCCCTTCAGAAGATTCAACTTGCCTGTCCCCTTTATGGAAATAAGATCAGTGCTTCTGGCAGGCCAGGACTTTGGAGATGTTCATGTGAAATGAGAATCAATTCTCTCCTGTTAATTCCACTGCAGATGGTTGTAAGTTCTACTTCCAAGAATGTGGAGGTGCAGCAACATTGAACTTGGGGGAAGGCTTGCAGATGGAAGATTTTGGTGGTGGGTGATTTAGTGTAGCCTGTAGGGCTAGAGTGCTCTCTGCTGTTGCATTGCAGTTCAGAAGAGCTATAAAGAAGGAGCTGGTTGAGTTTCAGTCCTGCCAGACTTATGGTACCCTGGACAGTACATCTAGCACAAAGCAGGTAGTGGAGCTTAAAAGGAGAATTCTGGTGCAAAACCAAATACAACCATGTCAGATGTCAGACAACTGTATTCCTTTCATGCTAAGCCATGAATAAGAAAAAAAATAAAAATGACCATATTGTTTGGGGTAGTAAAGCTGCTCACTCCTCACCTTTCACCACAGCTGCATTTCTTTAGAGATGGCTTGAGGCTACTTCTAAAGTGACAGTGAACCCTCTTTTCCCTTTCTCCTCTTCCTTCATGTTCAAGGGGCCTTTTCCCCACCTCTAGAATTCCTGCTAAAGCCAAGTTAGTTACCTTTGGATCTTCCTTGTCTGTGGAACAAAGTGCTTGTTTGCAATTGACTATTTTGGCTACCTCACAATACCTGTTTACTTGGCTGTTCACTCATTATAGGATGTGGAAAGAAACGTAGTTCTGCCCTGAGGAGAAGCTGGGGACAAAAATTTTGAACGCCTTGAAAGTTGCTGGATATGATACTGGAGAGTCCAACATTGGCATTTTCTTCCCGGTTGTAACAGCGGAATTTCCAGTGGTGTCTATTAGAACTGTTAATGTAAAGGCTGTAATAAGAGTTTTGAAATACATACACATTTTGGCTATGACCTCACAATTTGTTTGTTTGTTTATTTTAGGGCCAGATCTTAAGGGAGGAGGGAGGAATTACAATGATCAGTAGTACAGAGTTGGAGATTTGGATCTCTCTTCCTGTTTCTAATTCCAGACCCCTTGTCAGATTGTAATTTTTGTAATCCCATTTTGACTTCCCTTCTGTGTTTTCAGATGGTTGGAGTACTCCTTGTTTTCTCATAATGAGCTGCTGTTTATTGCTTTAAAGGTAGAAGAGGAATTTCTGTGTGGGGGTGGCTTGGAAAAGCACTTGAAAAAGAATGTCAGGGCATAGAAGCATTTCAAATCACTATTGTAAGCATAAAGCTTTTCAGCTGATCTGTGCAGTGTAAATCTGACAGTTTTGTACAGTGTTTAAGTGCATCGTCCCCTGAACTAGTTTGGAGACAAGACTACACATTGCCAACGTCTAATATCTAATTTACTTTGTGTATGTATTTTTATCAGACCTGGAATTCTAGGTTTATCTGGACCTGTATACAACTTGACTTTTTTCCAGTCTAATTTAGTACAAAATTGTTAAAAATAAGTTCATTTTTCTTAGGGTTTTATACGCTGTCAGGGTTCTCATGTATCACTTAAACTGATTCTGAATTACTGAGCTTTACAAGATGGACTTTAAACTGCAAGCAGCTGGAGGGAATTTTCTTAATTCTGTCAGTTTGGGATTTTTTAAAGGGAAAGAAGAATGAATTTTATCCTTTCTGCCACTTAAGCTTCAAACAGTGACAATTTTGAACATATGGAAAATGAAAGGGTCTAGTCTCTTGCTGAAGTGTTGCAGACAGAATTGTATTGAAGTAAATGCAAGGGTGAGTCATGCAAAGAATCAGAAAGTTAGATTTTTTTATTATTATTATTATTGTCTTGGAGAGTATTGGATCTTCAAAACCATGGGCATAAATGAAAAGGTAATTTTCAAGTCTGTGTGACCTCAAGGTAGAGGAAGCCCAATTATTATGCAGTTCAAGGCTGCTCCTGTCATTCCTGGTCAGTGAAATCCACAGTGATAAATTTGCTCTGTTAGGAGTAAGTCCGTTACAATAACTGTAAGTATAGTTTACAATAACTATATGAGTTTGAAGCATCAGGAAACGAAATCAATGTAAATTGACACATCAGTCTCTCTCTCTTTTTTTTTTTTAACCTGCTGGCTGTTCTTTTTCATAACGGGACACCTCACTTTCTAAATCTACAATTTCTGGGTACTGTGAGATATTAAGACTTCCTTGTAACCCAGTGACACAAAACTTTGCATTTATACAGTGACTGTTGCAAAATTTAAAATGCATCGATCATTTATTCTCATCTAGTGGGAGAGCAGTAGTTAGAAATTTTAAATATAGTTTTAAGTCCTTCTTAAATACTGCTGGCTGTGACTATCAGGACACTTAAGTAATGGAAAACCACTGAGGAACTATAAGACAAAACTGAAATTATCTTTTGGAATCCAGAAGGGCTTTTGATATTTCAAAACAAGTTTTCTAACATCAATTTTTGGATATATTTTCTACCTACCAGGAAAAGCAATAATAAAGGATTTTTAACTCCGAAGTACAGTGAAAAGAAATCTTTCCCCACAAAGAGTTAAATGTTGCACCTTGTGTTTTAGTCTTTGAAGCATTTGGGATTTAAGGGTGCCATAGTATTATGTTGTTCTCCATAGACAGTGAAACTAGACACTGAGATTTTAAAGTGGAACCTGGAACTTTTTGGTAATCACAAGACTAAGAGCTGATCACAAGCTCCAAGATGAAATAATGAGATTTGCAATGCTGTGAAGGCAGACTTTTTTTTCTTTGACAGTAGGATTCAAGTGTTTGATCTGCACTCATATGAGATCAAGGACTTTCCAGAACGTAGCATAGCTTTATGTGATTCATAGTCCATGGTTAAGATCCATTTTGTTGCAATCTCTGAAAGGGATGAAATGATAAATAGCTGAATGAGTCTTCCTCATGGGCACAGTCTTCTAAAATCAAAAGGCAGTATGTGAAACACTTGGCTTGTGCCAACATTATGCTGCATATGTCAGTCTTCTCTGGTGATTGTGTGTGATGTTTAATCTTGATGTAATGCCAAGGACAGTGCAAAAAATCTTAATACCGTGGTTTATAATAAATGTAAGACTTACAAATAATAAAGCTCAGGGACTGGCTAAAGAATAATATGGCGACCCAAGAAGAGGTTTAAATATTACTGATAATGGGTGAGCTGTGAGTAATGGATGTGAACATAAGATAGTGTTCTTTTGGTGGGAGTAGTTTAGGAGGGGAAGGGGATACTGCTCCTGGCAGACAGACGTGTGACTCCCTTCAGTCTCTAAATGCCATTCTACTTCCCTGGTAATTATTCTGCCTGACAAGTCAGCAGTTATGGGAAGAAACTGAACATAAAGAAGCTCTGAGCAGGGACAATTGTGTCACTGATCAAGCTGGTCATATTTGAGCCTCTCTTGTCTTTCCCGTATTGAAAATGTTAAATGTATGTCACTTGATGAGAACTTAATTTTGTTTCTTTAAGCAGTATTTCTCTTTGTTTCCTTAAGCACTATATAGAAAATGCCACTATATAAAAGGAACTCACCATCTTTTTTTGAAATGGATGTAACTGGGAAGCTCTGTGTTTTAGAATTTCATTGTTTTCTTTCTAACTATAATTTCTTATTTTGTTCTAAACATATCATCCTCTGAGAAAAGTATTTCCAGAGAAATAAGATCTGTCTCCATCCAGAGTTAAGATATTATTGCTGCAATGAGTTTTGAAATTTTTCCATTTAGGGGGAGGAAATTGTCTTCTGTCAAAAAATTAAAAATTATTACTTTTTTTCCTTGGAGCCAGAAGCTTCCTTTTTGTAATGAGCAACTTTTTTACACAAAAGTTGACTTAAAGACCCTGTTTCTCATTGAAAACATTTGGGAGGAGAAAGAGGCAGCTTGCCTTAATCAGATGATGAACAAGGTTGTCACGAAAAATCAAATTCCTTTGTTAAAAATAAGGCAGAAATGAACCGGAAAAATACAAGATAAACCAATTGATTGAAATAGTTTAGGAATGAAAAGTTTTACATATAGAAGATTTTTCACAATTCTTAGATATGCAAAAATGTTCACACTATTCCTAGTACACAGTTTTGGACAGATGCTCTGTGGTATTTGGAGCAAACAGATACAGAAATCCATTCCTAGGGGACATCAGAGTCTGTTCAGCAGATGCCAGTGCTCATATATTGACCTGCTAAATATTCTGTGAACCATAATGCTAGTAATTGTTTTATTTAGTAGCTTCCACATTGCCACAGTATCAAGTTGTTAGTAACTTTTCTAAATCTGATTTTTATATTTAAACTCCCTGATATGATGCACTGTAGCAGCTTATCCTACCAAGCATTGTGAATATTTCACATATAGAAATTATATGTTTCTCTTGGAAGAGTGGATGAAGTCTGACTTTTTGCGTCTTTTCTTGAACCAATTTTGGTGGCCTTAAATGAAAAGTTTAAGGTTTGTTGAGGGGTGAACATAGAATAACATTGGGAGGGGAAGGGAAGATACAGTCCGGCGTGAATACTTACAAATACCAGTTAAAATCCAAGAGTTTTTCTTGATGAGAAAACACTTATAATTCAGTATGCCTGCCTACAGACAGTTTGACATTTGGGCTTGTACCTTGGCTGTTCTGTAGTCAGAAAGGAGATGCAGAGAACTAGCTACACAGCAAGAACAATTAGAAAATTATTTGCATAATAAATAGGAGGAATTAGCCCAGCTGAAAACTAAAAACTTTCTGACAACTTGAAAACTGAAAGCCTGTAGCAATTGTTGAGTAAATTGCCATAGTCACTGTTGACCAAAGAAACAAGGAGCCTTAATGAAACGAAACACATTGTTCTTTATGCAAGCAGACAGTTTCTTTGACTCCATTATTTATTTTTTTTTGCCTATTCAGCCTAGTCACTAATCTGATGTAGTGACTCAGTTATTTAGTTATTGCTTGGTTTTATGATTTCCAGTTCTCTGCAACTGAGAGTTCTCTGGGTCCTGTTTGTGTGCATGCACATATATATAAATTTGACCTACAAAGGAAAATCACTTGCTAATGGTTCTACATCTGGGCTCAGTCTGGAAGACACTCAGATGCAAGAAATGTCTGGTTCAGTCTTCACCAAAGCTGGTTAGAAGCAAGAGTCAAAATTATGACCATGTGCTGTGGTACTTTTCAGTTTATTATAGCAGCAAGCTTAATGCCGTGCTTCACTATCTAGTGAAGTAATTTGCTCCTTAAAGACTGAAAGAGTCACTGCCCTGTGTAGATAACCCAACTGATGACTTTTGTCACATTACAGTAAAAAAGCAAGTTGGATACTTTCCAGTTTGTGGTTGTTTTGGTTTTGTTTTTTGTGGTGGAAAAAAGTGCTTATGAATCAAATCTGTTTTTCTTATTTTCAATGGGCAGCAGTTTGAACCAGTTCTTTGTTTATTGGGAAATGTTTGTGTGCTTTCAGAGGCCACTGAGTCAGAGAGCCATACGGAGCAATTGAAATTACAAGTAAATATTTTCTTCTTTCATGCAGTTAAGTGCCTAACAAATCCCCATAAACATGAGCTTTGCTAAATGAGACAGCATAAATAGGCTTTATTAAACCCAGACTTAATTTAGTCCACAGCCACTTTGAGAACATCTGGCAGTGAGGACCAGCCTTAAAGTGAATGTAAAAGTCACTAGTGCTGACTTTGAGGCCACAGCTGTGTAAATGCTCCTCAGTCTGAACAAGAGCTGGGCTAACAGTTCTAAGCATGGCAACAGGGCCTCAGTGCTGGCTTCAGTGATATAGGTGGTTCAGAAGGTGCATTGAGCAGCAGATGACTTCTTTGCCTAACCAAAGGAAAAATTACAGCATGCTGCTGCAAATAGTCCATCTCTTTCTGCAGCTGCTGGGACTGAAGAATGGTAGATTGGGTTGGTGCCCCTGCCACTCACTTCCTGCACACCTGGAAGGTGTCAGTCTGTACCTGTGCTCTATGGTACTCAGGTGTAGATAGGGTTCCTGCTTTGGGCAGACCTGGATGCCTCCTCTTTCCCACTTCAATAGCTTAGCAGGTCCAGACAGGGAGCTGATGATGGGAAGGGAGATATTTGGAGATGCATAGCAGAAGGTGGAGAGGAGTAGGGGAGCAGCCCACAGCTATTGCATGGGCAGAGTCTGCATAGAGGGAGGGAATATGAGTGTCCTGGCAGTGTAGGTCCTGCAAGTGTACACATAAGGTGGGCGAGTCATTGAGTTAATAGAAAAAACTGAAAGAATAGAGCAGAAAAGGCAAACTGACCATAAATCTGACTCTTCTGAAAGGTTCCTCAGAAACCTTCCTCAGCTGACATTCCTGCAGGTCCCAGTCACCCCCTCCAGAACTTGCTGCACCATGAAGAGAAAATGAAATAAATGTCCTTGTTCATTCTTGGAGAGGCAAACTGAACAATTTTCTTGCTACTGAGAAAACTGTGTACTGGCTCTGGGAGCTGAATTCTGATTTTAGCTGCTGTTGTCTGAATCCAAAATACCTGTGTGGTGTAGCTCTGTCTTAGTGCTTGAAAGTGTAATCAAAGCCTGAGAGTGACACAGTGTACAGGGATAGGTGATGGTAAAGGTTGAAGACATCCTTCCCCTTCCACCATTGCTTTTTGTACTCCATTTGGTGCACTCATAGCTGTGTTGAGTATGGCCCCTTCCCCTTGCTTCATCTGGGTTCAGAGCTGTGCCAGGTTTTTTACAGTCCATGTTCATGAATATGGACCAAGACTGACTAGCAAAGAACTTGTTTGTGTGGAGGCAGAACTTGGCAAGTTTTTAACTTTGTCTCTTAAAAGAAGCCCAAAGAGGCACACAGATAATTGCTTTATTTCATTCAGTGCTTTGACACTCAGTGGGCTGGGAACTACAAAGTATTAAATTGATAACAGTGAAAGATGGCAGGGAGAAAGGTTTTCACACTGGACTGATACAGTGTGCCCAACATCTGATCTATTTTCTGTCTGCTTTTCATTTGTTTATCTTGATTCAACTGTCTTCATTTAGGCTCTAAAGGAAATGTCCAAGCTGATAAAAATAATTGTTGTTGCTGAGATCTTTACAGAAGCTTTCTATGTGGGAGAAAAGTTTCCTTTTTTTGGCTTCTCAGAAAGGTGTTTCCTACAGCTCTGAGCCAAGGCACACTGGATGAGAAAATGCATGCATTTCTACACCCATTTCCAAGCAAAATATTATTAAATCTGTGGAGCTTCTTTACGTCAGTTGGCATTTTTGTTACAATTACAGAGTGTACTTTTAGACTGGCTGAAATCTGCACTTAAGGAAAAAAAACAAAACACCAAAACAACAAACCCAAAAACGTGCTCTTTAATATGCAGACATGTAGGGAAAGAGTGTGGTAATTAATTTGGCTTAGTTTGTTGAGTCTGGGCCAAATACTGATCTCAGTTATGCTGGCCTCAGCTGAGTTGCTCCAGATTTTCACCAGTCTGACTGAAGCCAAACTGTTCTTTTATCCATTACCATTTGACTGTTGGTATTAATAGTCTGAGGGCAGGAAAGAGGGATAATTTTTAAGTGGAAGGATTTGCTAGAGTCCTGTCCTAAATACATATCTTGAGAATCTTTTAAAATATGCAATACATATTTTCAGTCACTGGTTACCTGATGTCATAGGTGAGATGTTCCAAGGTTTTCTACATATCTTACATTTGTATAGTGCCAAAAGCTGGCTCCAACATCTGTGTATCCATATCAGCCGAGTCTCATGTAAGCTCTGAAAGTTCTTCTTGAACACTGTCAGTAGCTGCCTCACTACAGACCACAGATTAACACATCACTGGGGCAATGTATGCTTCTGTATATTTAATAGCTTTAGCCTTCCTAGTCATGTGCAGCTCTTAGGACTTTGCTTTTGAACAGTTTTGCCTTTAAAGTAAAATATTTTAACATAAACTACTCAAATACAATGATTGAGCCTGTAGAACCTAAGACTTTCTATGGTAGAGAATCTATAGTATTTTGTGTGTATGTTTGTGTACATGCACACCCACACTGTGAATGAAAGCAGGGGCTAAGCTTTCAGTCCAGAGGGGGTATTATCCCTCTGTTATTTTGCATGGGTACTGACACAGTGCAAGCTGGAGAAAATCACTTAAGTCCTTAAGCCTATGTCTATGCTAAAGCCTGTTAGATACATTCTCAGAGATGGGAACTTGAGCATTTGTACCTTTATATTACTGGCATTGTCCCTGGCCTGCTGTTAGTCATGGAGCACTCTCCCCAACAATTCCTCAGCATGGTCTGGGAGTTAGTGCTGTTTGGCACCAGTCTGCCTAGGTGTGACCAGGCTGCTCCAAAGAGTAAATGAGTCAATAGTATGTCTGTGGAAGGCTCCTACACCAGTAGTCCTAATTATTGAAGAACTACCCCATGTGAGAAGCAAATCAGGCCTTTTTTTTTTTTTATATCCTTAAGCTTTATTTTTACTAGTAAATTAATCAAGAACAACTCTCGTCAAGTCAGTGATAATATATGTGTTAAACCAGTACAGGGTTAAAAAAGAAGTCATGTTGCTTCCTATCAGATGTATTGAGTGTCCTTGAATTTCTTACTCAAGATTAATCAGCAAAAAGAGATTTGGTTCTTAAATGGTAAATCTAGGATGTTAGAGATTACCATGATGAAACACCCCTTTCAAAAAAAGATAGTACTGATGTTGTGCTGCTGTGTCAGCCAAAGAGGCTGACCAAAATCAGCTGTTACTAAGTACAGCTAATGCAGAGATGTCTACCTCTTTCCCAAAGAGCTTACAGCCCAAGACTACAAGAGAGCTTCACAGAGAGGGAAAAAACACTGCATATAGTATATGTAAACCCAATTCCTTTTTCTGTACCCCATAGCTTTAAAGAAGAGGATGTGAGTGTTGCAAGACACATTTGAAGACTCTAGAGGTATGGAGTAGAAACCGGGATGGCAATGGAGAAATTTGATGAAGGTGGAGAGGAGGGAATGAGAACAGAGTAGGTTGAAAACAATTGTTTTAAGCCAACAGTAGAATACCAGATTGGGCTGATGTGGAATAGCAGTAAAGAAGTTCAGAGGTTGAACTTGTCTAGTCTAGCATTTCTTTGAGATGGACAAAGGGCAAGACTGAACTTCAGAACTATGGAAGAAAAGGACATTAAAATGCTGTGATGTACATGTAAGAAGGAAGACAGCTACCTTGAAGCTGGGCTGAAGTCCAAATGACAAGGAGGGTGGCAACGTGGTCAGCTTTGATGGAACGGGGCAGTGGATTAGCCTCAAGGAAAAGGTTAGGAATTCAGGGTGGGAATCCTACTCCTCAGACTCTGCCTTGTATAGACAAAACTGGCAGGACAACTCAAAGGGGAAGGGAAACAAATGTGGACAATGGCAAAGGAGAGTGGCTGGTTTAATTTTTTTTTGGTTGGATACCAAATGGATTGCAATGTTTTTAGGGGTTCTCTGCACTCCAGTCCTATGAGAAGATTGCTAGAAGATGAACCTATAAGTAAATGTCAAGGATTATGTGCTCCTTTCAGCATCCGTTCTGTAGGTTCTGGGAAATGTTAAGATTTGCTGACTGTCCCTTTTGACAAATATCCTTGTAGAGAGTGAGCATATCATGACAGTAGCTAGGTCCTTTTCAGTGGTTCTGTTTGATACTACAAATACGTTATTGTCACTTGTAACTGCTCTCCTGAACATACTTAAGCAAAGTAGTGCATCCTGAAATTAATCTGGATCTGATCACAGTAACTCTGAGCATCTCTGCAGATTTGTCTAAATCCAAAGAAACTGGGGTAACCTGGGCCATAGTTTGGCCTTGAGTGTGTGAAGAACATGAACATAATGTCTGAGAAATTGTTCAAGAGATCTATTCTTAGATCTCATCCAAAAAAAAGTGTGCAACATTGGATGGCACCAAAACCTTTCTCTCCTTCCATACCACAAATACAAGATTTTGCACAGTCTTCTCTTATTTGCACCTTTTAAAATGTTTGAGAATATGGAAAGTGAAGGGATAATGTCAAGATGTAATTGTGTCCAATAATGGAAGCTACAAAGGAGAGGCATGATGTTACTGCTTCAATGAACTTAGTAACTGAAAATATTCTTGTTACATAACAAATGCCTGGTGATAAATCTGGTGTGTGTAGAACTCGGCCTTTGCTCAAAGGAAGCAGTGCTGATTGAATTATGTTGGCACAGGAGTGGTGTTAAGAGAAGTGTCCCCAGCCTCTTTCCACTTGTATCCCACTGTTACTGAGTAATCTTGTGAGTTGGGTTTTTTGGTTGGCTGTATGGTTTTGGTGGTTTTTTTGGTGGTGTGTTTTTTTGTTTGGTTGGTTTTGTTGTGGTGTTTGTTTTTTTTTATTTTCCCAGAGACTTCAGTTTCCTTATTGTCCTCCACTCACTTCCATATGGTGTTTTTTTCTAGTTAACAAGAACTAAAATTGGCTTTTATGGAGGGATCAGCTGTAAGAAAAGTTAGAAAAAGAGATACATCTGCATGGCTTTTCATCTTCCCAAGCAGTCTAAAGACCAACTGGAGAGACTTCAGCACTGAAAGTCTAAGTTACTGTTGCCTGAGCAAAATCACTGTCTTGACACTAAGAGACATGGGCACTAGGTAGAGTGTGTGCATTCTATGAATAGGTTATATATACCAAAATGATGCCATCTGAAATAAGACCACCACAGTCCTGGTGGCCTGATCACATTCAGATAACTGAGGTGCAGACTTGGCTCCATGTTTGGACAGAGCCAGGAGATGTTATCGAATGTGAGGGATTCTGATTTCTGATAAGGAGCTGTATGAACATTGGATCCAATTTGGCAATCTTTTCACCCAGCTCTCTTCCTAATGTCTTTATGGTCAGCTGAACCTTCTGGGTCTTCCTTACAGTGGGTATAAAGCATAGGGTCTATGGACACTCAGGTGTAGCAGACCTTATATGGTAGGATCACACATTCATCTTTCTCCCTGATATTTGGCTAGAACTGCCATGTTTAAATCCATCTTGCAATGTACCAGGTTAGAGAGACCTGACACAATCTTTCAGGGGCTGGTGAGACTTGGCTCCAGTGAGGGTGCCCACTACAGATACTGCCTGGGATGACAGCAAAATAGCCAGTATTTATAGGCATCAGTGTAAAAACGTAGCATTGCATTTAGAATACAGTGGAACTGAGCCCAATTCACATTTACTCTAAGGTATCAAAGACATAGTTTGTGTTTCTTTCATGTTAGTCATGACTCCATGTCCCTCTTCTGGACATCCTCATTCAGATGTGCTCAAGCTTCATCTGTCATGTCAGAGGGCAGCTACGTTGTTTTGCTTGTTTGCAGCAGACCTGTTATTTACTCTGTCTGTTTACATAACCTGCAAGACTGGTAACAAACTGATTGCAGTTACCCTGGAATAAACCTGGAGTGATTCTGGTGGAGCAGTTGTTACTTTTCTTCAGCCATTCAAGTCAGAAAGGATTGTATTAAACTGAAAGCACGAGGCAGTGAACTGCTTTCTAGCCAAATTCCTGAGGACACTACAAAACCTCTTAGAGGGAAATCAGCCAATAGGGAAGGAAATTCATGTGTAAAGACACAATTCCTTATCAGAAAGCTAGGGTATGGTGTTTCAAGTATAAAGCTCACCAGATGTATCTCAGATTAAAGTAGCATCTCCTTGTCTAGACTGCTCTTCCTTGTACAGTTCCACAAAGGAATTATCTTGCAGCCCACATTCTGACCTCACACTTGTATTGCTGTAGATACAGAACTCGATAGCTGTGGTATTCCACTGTTGTACATGAAACCAGAACCAGGTCAGGTGCTTGAGAACAACTCTTGCAAAAGGAAGCTACTTTTCCAGTGTCTCTGTCTGCGCTTCCTTTCCTTTCACCCACATGAACAGCTGTGAGAGTGTTTACATTCCAGGCTCTTAGACTAAGAGACTCTTTACTTTGGCATCATGGATACACATACAAGTGCAGGAAAATCATAGTGAACTTGCCTACCCAAAGAAAATGGGTTTATTTTTTTCCTGATGCTGACCCTGCCTTCTTCCTGACTGTTTTGTATGACAGATCTTAAGAAATAAGCCCCCACCAAAAAAAGGGAATGTGGATAAATTGTGTAGTACAAAATTTGGACTGCTGGCTGTGTGTTTGCATGGGAAAACTCCCTGGGTAAAGTTACTGCTGGCTGGGCATGGAATAGTTTAAGGATGTTAATTACAAAACAGTGGAGGCCTCCAATAAAACTAATGCCTCACAAAGACATGATGCTGAATTTAATTATAACAAGCTAACAAACAAGATGTAACTTTGTTCTCTAATGGGTTTATATTTATTGTATGTGTCTGTGTGTGATTACTTTTATGTGTTTTTTAGCACCAGTAGCTGAAAATGAACAAGTGTTTAATTGACCTTGGCTTAAAATATTTCTGCGGTGTCCAGGTTCTCTTCTTACCAGTTTGTGATGAAGTGGGCATACAAGCAGAGAGGTCTTCCCCATCACAAAACTGTGATGATCCTACCAATACTTTTGCTTATGAGTTTAACAGAGTGAAATGACCTGATTTATTTACTAGGAAATGGTGTTTTCCTCATGATGAGGTAGCACTGCAGGCAGCTCAGACCATTCTGGAGTACTAATTCCCACAACTTTGAGAGATAGGGTGGGTTGAATGGGTGAGAACTAAAACCATCTCCCACAACTGACCTAATTCCCAGACTGGGGTGGAGAAAGTTCCTAACTTTCATTGCAGGTGTTCTTCAGTGCATGGCCACTGCTGAGAACACAGTTGTGTAATAACATGAGGATAAGACTTCTCTCAATCTGAATGACATGCAAGGTATGTTTAGGACCTTTCCTACTCTTCTCCTGACTGGGTATCTGACACTATTGGATCATTTTATTCTGAGGAGCTGCTGCTGTGATAACAGCCAGTCACTTAAATGGGAATCTGCACTGAGACTGTGCAGGATCAGAAGTCAGCCAGGCAGCTGCATGTTGCAGAATCACAACAGATCACCAGATTGTCAAAACAAACGATAAAAAGTTATAAAGCACTGCATACCCTTGTTGGGAGGGTTACTTAGGAGGTTCTGGTATGCAGGGTTATGGCAAATGTCACTGAGTTACTGGTGAAAATGCTATAGCTGTACCTGGGTGAAAAAGGTGTCATGTTTAGGGTTTTTTTGCACAGGCATGTAGCTGTGGAGCACCTGATCTCTGTACTTCTGTGTAGTAACCACAGGGTGACAGCTGTCTGAGTATTCCTTGGAGCATTTTGCCATGGGCTGTGCATCCAAATGCTGTCTACTCATAGTGGCTTACTGCTACTGGAAAGGAGAAGCATTCTAGGGGCAGGTTGTGTTAGATTTTATATTAAGGTCTATGCTGTGGTCCTTCTCCTCTGGATAACTTCCATTATTTAACTTGCTTGCACTTTGCACTCAGGACCCCTGAGATTATGGATTTGTTGCTTTGTTTGCCAAACTAGCTGAATATTATCCACTTATTTTTATGTCAAGATCCCAGACTTGGTGTCTCGTAGTTTAGCAGAATTTGCTGTTGTACCGTGATGGTCTGAGGCCCACGAAGCAATGTTTGGAGTTCTGGTTGTCTTCTCTCTTGCAGCTGGTCTGCTCTGTAGATTTTGCAGTTCATCTCTGTCTGCTCCTCTTTTTCTGCTCCCTCCTTCACTGGTTGTACTTATCTAAATAAAAATATCATAGGGCAGGGATGGCCCGTTGCTCTTGGAGAAATTCTGCCTCTCTGATACGAATAACAAAATTTTACCTCATTTGATTCTGAAGTCTAGATTTTACCCTGCATTTCTACACAGTGCTTAGCAACATGAGACCTTGATCTTTATTGGGGAGCTAAGGTGTTATTGAATCAATAATGATAAAGGAGACGATTGTATGGGAAAGTAAATTCTTTTTGTTTTTATATTGTGCTGGATGCCTGTCTGTTTCTCCTGTTATGGATCTGCCTTACCCTTCTGCTCAGTATTTCCTCTTGAGCCCTTTCCAAAGGCACTGATTTCAGCTTTGGCTGTGCCAACATAAACATGGAGATGAGTGAAGTAATTTGTAGGTTACACCTTTCTAGCTGAGTCTGCATTTGGGAGCAGAGTCTTATCCACAAGGTACCAGTTCAGGCTGATGGCAATAAAACAATGACTCTGTGACAACCAGTGCCTGGAGGAGTCAGAGCTGCTTCTACTACACAACACAACTGTTCCCATCAGATGCTAGGTTCCGTGTGAAGTGAAGGGTGTGCTATCAAGGACCTCACTTCATTGGGAACACAAAGTGGGTAGCTCTGTTTCTGCAGCTCAGCTTTTCATGCATTCTCAAAGAACTTACCATTCTCATTATCAGAAAGTTTTCTTATATTACAGGTCTAATTCTCAAGGGTACTTCAGTGAATCCTCAGTCTTAGCTGAACCTTGGGTTTGATGAGCATAGCTCCTATAAGAACCAGAGTTATACTGATCAAACTCAGCTAATTGGTGTTAGAAAGGACATTTACGATCTTGGGCAGTGCTGCTTACATGGTAGATCACAATGACATTAATGGTGATGCATTTTTGCAGTAATTACTGTTAATCACAGATGTTTTCCTTTCTTGGACTGTTTCCGGAAGCAGTGGCTTAGGTGAATTTGCAACAATATGCATCCTGGAAAAGGCAAGTTCTCTGGATGCTGGCCTCCAGGTATCTCCAGCTGGGTGGTGTTATAAATAAACAGTGCTGTCTCAGGGGTTCCTTGGAATAGAAAGTGTGGTGCCCAGGGTATTGCTGCTCTGGCTGAGCTATGTTCCTCTAAATACCCTCTTGCTGCAGTAGCTGATGGGTGATGCTTCTGCCAAATGTGTCTGTTTTCCAGAGCATCTCACAGACTCGTTTTAATTGGCTTTAGTTTGAAGTTGTTCTCAAGCCATCATCATGCTGACTTGTACAGACAAACAGTCATGGCACTTGTTCCCAAAAACAAAGTACAAAAAAGCACTCTAGCCGAGCCCAAAAGGGCAGAACTAGTCTAGCTGGTGAATCTTGGTTATTCCATTCCTGGTATTTGGTCATCCACTCCCAGATTAGTAACAGGAGCTTTAAGGCTATGAATTCAAACACTGATGCGGCTCTTTTTTTTTTTTTTTTTTTTTTTTTTTAATTCTTCTGACTGCTTCACCAGGTATTTCTGGTCATTTTCTTTCATTCATTAGGGCCTTTGATAGAAATACCTGTTTGCAACATTTAGGTGTCTTTCAAATACTATTTTTAACATTCATTTTTTGCAAGTAAACATCTCAAGTTGACATGCACTATGTTTCATCCATAAGCCTCTCTAAATTTTTCATGTTTGTTTGTTAGTTGACTGAAGACACTTGGAAAATTGATGTGAGTTGCTCGTTGGCTGGGATGCTGATTTGACATCACACAGGTTTTCGTGGAGCCATTCCAAACATTCCCAATGTTAAAATGATCATGTTTGATAGAATACTGACAACAGGTGCCTTGTTATTGCCAGCAGTGGCCTCAGACTGGCTGCCAATATGTAGTGTTTGCCAGCATGCCTCAAATCTTATGCTGGGCTATTTTAAGACTGTATTCTGTAAAAGAGCAGGGATGCTTTTAAAATACCTATTACTCTTTAGTGGAGATTGCACGTGACTAGAATATGCAAAGCTGTAAAGTGTAGTTGATATAGCCTTTGTTATGAGTTGTATGCTACTGCTTTGTAGAGCACGATATGAGTAATTCCACCTCTTTGAACATAAATTGGTCAAGCTGGGTGCTCCATCCAGAGCAGTACTTTAACAGATCCTATTAAACAATTACATGGTAGCATTACTTAGGGACATTTCCCTCTGAATTCCTGGTGGTTATTGTTTGGCTGGCATCCTGGAGCCAGAAGGTAGAGAACTCATATCCTACTTAGTGTCACTGTGAATGTTTTCTCATTATCTGTGTAATCATTGAATCCTTCTTTTAGTACTCCATTGTGCTTTGTTGTATCTCACAGTGCTTGTTTTACTTTTATCTTGTACTATGTGTTGGGGGGAGTGGGATTAGCTCACCAGTTGGAAGAAGAGGATATAATTTGTGTACACGAAAAGATACTCCTCCATTTCAGATCTCCTGACTCGCGATCTCGCTTCGTGTCTCAGTAACAATAGAAGGAAGTTAAAAATGACCAGATGGCAATTGACTAACTCATATATTTGGCTAAAAAGCTACCACCATGAACATTCATAATATAGAGCTGTAAAATTATATAGACTGTAAAAACCTTCTTTACATCTTTAATGGGTTTCAGAGAATCACTTTGTCTAAGGGGAAACTATCCATTTGTATGGATGGCTGCAGGAAAAACACTGAAAAACCTGGGAAGCAGATACATCTTCTGGCTATGTGTTCTGATCTCTAGTAAAGATATGGAGAGTTCTGCAACCTTTTTAGCAATAACTCATTTCAAAAAAACCCAAAAAACAAACAAAAAACCCAAAAACTTGAAAATACTGCAGATCTTTTTTCCCTGCTAAGATATCTCAACATAAAGTGTAGGTCACAATCAGGATATAAAAGGGATTATTAACAAGAGCAGGTGTATTTCACATTTAATGTGTAATTGATGTAATATGTGTTTTAGAGCAGGTCTTATCAGCTGTCTTGAACTGAGATTTTCCATTGATGAATGGTGAAACTTTTATCAAACTCTCACCTTTCCTGTCCTCCCTAACTTCCTTCTATAATTCACACCACAGTGAGTACAAATTAAAAGATGTGTCCTCGCTGGTGGAGGAAGGAAAAGAACTATGAAGACTGGAATCTTGTACAAATTCAATGAGAAAAAATGTAACTTATTAATGAAACTTCTTTGTTAGAATCACAGATTTTTTTGGTGAATTTGGAAGGTCTGCAGTATTGTACTTGTAGTTCTGAACTTTCATCAATGGAGCAAACTGGAGAATCTGTACATTTTAGCCCAGAGAACCTGAGAAACGCAGTGTTTGTGTCTTTTAAGGAGTTTTTATAGGTCAGGCTTTCATTAATACTGTTAAGTTTTCTAATCTCATTTTAGCTGAGCATTTCTGTTGCAAAGTGTAGTAATGCCAGAGGATTAGCCAAGCTGGGGTTAGTGCTGCAGCCTATAGGCTTTAGCTTCTTCAGTGCCAATTACAGCAGAAATAAAAGAAATGCCACTGAGTGCCTGGTGTGAGCTCATGTAATGCAATAGTGTGCCAAGCTCTGTGGTGGTTCATAAATGCTAATATGTTGCTCCACAGAGAACATTAAAGATAAATTTGGAAAGAAACATCTCGCTGCTTATTTCTCATTCCTAGCTAGTTGATTTTTTTTTTTTTTGTTATAGATAATTTTTTACTGTTCCCAGAATGGCTTCTCAGCATTTGAGTACATCTCGTAATACATCTTAGCTTCACAAATGTTTAGTCCTCTCTATCCAGCCCCATTGGTTGTCCATGGAGGACAGTTTCTTTTAAAAGAAACTCGGCCCATGCTTTAAGTTTTTAAGTAGCTCAAATAGTAATTGTGCCTTGGGTTATTGTTAGAATTACAGTGACAGAGACTAATTAAAAAGAATGCTATTGCCTTTTAGGAAGAAAAACAAGTTTAATTGGTAACATCCCAGACATGTTCTGCCAGAGTCTTCCTCTCATCTTTTCCTAACTGGTTTTGATTAGTGTAATTTTAACCATAATTTCTCTGTGTAACTTGGCTTCTAAGATTCTCTCTGCCAAATTGCATTATTGTTTTCTGCTTGAAAGAACTGTTTACAAGTGTCATTTTCAGCATACTGTTGTGGGAAGGCACTGTACTGTTGCTGCTGCTTAGCGTTCTTTCTTACTAGCAAGCAGATAAGCTGAAATTTAAAAAAAGGTGAGGAGAAAAAAGCAAGTAGTTACAGAGTAACTGTTTGCACTCTACATTTGTTTTGGTAGCACTCATCGATCTTCAGTTCAGAGCAAAACTTTGTAACTGAGTAGCAAGGTATGTTTGGGCATTTACCCCGGACAAGGAGGAGTTCCCCGTTTGTTCAGCTGCTTTCCACTAGCTGTCTTTGTTCTGATCTTGCAACCTACACTGATCTGTTTCAGGAGCCAAGGTCTGCTGGTCCATCCTTCTCTCTGTCCCTTTTTTTGTGGGCCTTATCTTGAAATGTGGGTATTTAGTAACTGGAAAAACAGTTTGTTTTAAAGCAGAACAGGTATTTCTAGTGCTGAGTATAGGCATGGAAATATGAAGGTACCTCATACTGCTTATAGGGACATAAGGATTTAAAGAGCACTGGTATTTTGGGATACTGTGTTTGGATTTCTGGAGTTAGAAGGATCTTACCTGTGCTCTAGAAGCTGCAGTTCTCACAGTAATCTATAGACTTTCTTTTGCACCAACTGAACTTCAGGAACATATCATCAGTGTACTGTGGCTAAACCACAATTTTTACTTAGTCTTAATCTGCGATAACATCTTCATCAATTTAACCAACTTGCTTGGGGAAATGAATGGCCTTGATTCAGTGATTTATATGTTGTAGATGCAGTCTTTAGATGTAAGGTGAGGAAAACCTGAATGTGTAATCATCCAGCAGCTTGTGACAGAGGTCTGTGTTCATTGAATGCTACTTGCTGGGGTTTTGGAGGAGACCAAAGAGTTCTTTTTTTCTTTTGACTTGCAAAACTCCCATCAAAGTTTGTATGGAACAAAATCACGGATCTAGGCTCTGCTAAGCTGGACATTGGGTCTTGCAGTGCCTAGTCCACCAAACACATTGGTCAGCATCTGACTCACTTTCCAAGTGTCCAGTACATAGAGGATATGACTTCTTGGCACCTTAGCTGGACAGTACTCAAGTGAATGAGGCCTCTCCATGTGTCTTGGCCATGGTGGTGACCTTCACCCATGCAGTTTCTGCCACGTGACATCCTGAAAACTTCAGTGGGATTTAACAAGTAACAAGCCTCTGGTATGCCTGCACCCTATGACAGTGGTTACAAGAGAAGCTGAAACAGGTGATGAAGGTGGTGTGCTTATTAAAAGCACTGAAATCTTTGCCAGTGAAAACCACTGCTTTGCAGGAGATGTTGGTCAGATGAAACAGTGCCCAAATGAGCTTGATTGCTGTGTGCTAGAGGGAGCTCAAAGAAGTATTTAGGTAATATGCTTCCTGGAGCTACCACAAAGGCCAGAGAATCACAGCTGCTGCATGCTTTTTCTCCACAGCTTGTTACATTTTGAGGAGGGTCCAGATAGGGCTAAAGTTTGCTATTGTGCCTGCGTTTTTAGCTATGCATTGAATTAGAAAAGGGACCTGGGGCTTTCTCTCACTCTTCAATATCCAGCAGGAGCTGGGCTTCAAGCCTCTGAACGTTAGTTCTGAAACCTCTTGGAAGAAGTGCGTGTATCTCTGTGTGTCCTGAGGCAACCAACTTCTTGTTTTGAAGCCTGCCTCAGCAGAGGGAAGGTCTGTGTTTCCAGTAATGAAAACCGCCGTAGCTCCAAGTGAGTCCCTTGCGTAACTGACAGATGGATGCAGGGCAGAGCTTGATTCAGCCTCGAAAAGAAATAGTAAACCTACAACAAAAATAAAAAGATCCTCAAAGCCCCAAGCATTTCAAACACAAAATCAAGTACTGATTAACCACAAGCCAGGTCATATATATAAAACTGTGTGCCAGCTGCAGCAGAACTTCTTCTAGTAGGGTCATTCCTTTGCCTCAGCCTAACTCCTTTACCAACAGAGATTAACCTTCTGTGGACAGTGTATGTGTTTCAGTATTACCTCTGCTGGCAGCCTATGTGATAATGTTAGCCCTCTCCTAATCCAAGTTCATAACTGAACCAAGCCCAGAGATCCAAAGTCTTCTGAACTTGAGGGGTGGGAGGAAAGAAACTTCATACAAATGCAGATTTTTCTGGCTTGTGGATGCCACTAAAGATTACTGGGGAAAAAAACATTATCTTGCCTTCATTTATGGAAATAACATTTATATTCAGTTTTGGGCCTGTTCCACTGTTGCATGACTCCTCAGGTTTCAGTGAGCTCCACCAGCTGGGAATTTGGCATTTTTTACCTTATAATGTAGGTTTTAAAAATTTTCTTCTATATGGCTCAGAGCAGTTTGAGCCAAGGCATTAGAAAATTTGTGGCATGTCAGCCCTACTCTCAGCAGCATGGTGGAGATGTGTGCATATCTGGGCACTACTCAGCACTCACATTTCTCTGTAAAATTTCCCTGTATCAGTTAAGTTGGGACCTGGAGGGGAGCAAGGTGGAATAGCAGGAATAGTTATTACCTTGATATGCTGAGATAATTGCCTCTCTCTTGAGATCATTGTATGGGCACACAAGTGGAAGGCTGTGTATGCATGAATGGCACCAAACATGCCATGAAAGTGGTGTAGCTCATTTCTTGATACAGGTATCCGTGGGGAAAGTGGCACCACCACGTGGTTTTGTGCCCAAGTCTCCACCTTTTTATGATTCTTGTTCTCCTATCATCCAGTATCCTCTAGGATCTTCTCTACGAGACCTTTTTGTATTTCAGCACTACTTAGAACAACAGAGATCAGGCTCTGAGAAAGACCTACGATGAAAATTTTCTCAGCTCACTGGGGATGTTTTTAGCTTCTCCTCCCCATGTCTCTAAAAACAGAGAGCCAAAAACAACAATGAGTCACTTGCTCTTCCCCAAAGTACAAGCTTGTTCCTACCCCACCCACATCCAGAGATGTATTGCTGCAAAGAGCTGTGAGAAGGGGTGCGAGCTGATGCTGAGCCCATTCCTGAGGATACTTGCATGTGTTTTATCTAGCTGCATCGTTGATGGCTCTTTTTAGCTGTGGCACAACATCTGTGCAGGTGCTCCATCATGCATTGCAGAAGGGATGGATGGAAAGGGAAGGGGCTGTAAAGAACTTGTGTTAAAATTGATTTGGCTCGGTTTTGCCTGGACTGAGGAGTGTTCATATGATCAGCCTGGCTAGCTGGATGTTATGAGCAGCTGTGGTACATTCAGGGCCACATTACAGCTTCAGAAGGTTGTTTCTGGAGTGCTTTGCTGAGCAGAACGGGGCAGTTTGCTAACTGTTTGCCTTCTCATAAGTGTGGATGTAGAGGAAAATGAAAGGAAACCGTAATGTCTCTGAAAGCAAAAGTTGTTAGCCACAGAAGTCTGAATGTTTTATGGACTCCTTTTGCCTCACTCAGAATACTTACAAACTGGATTAAAGGGACATGGTGGAAAAGTTGTATTGGCCAGTTAATGTACATGGCATGGGAATAGATATGAGCTTCAAATGGGCCAAGGAGAAGGAATAGACTCAGTCACCACCCAACTGCCCTACAGACAGCTTGGCCAAGGCACCCTACCAGGGGATATTTACTACTGAAGATGACTGGTTTTGCCTATCCCCATGAATTCAGGGAATACCTTAGTTGCCCCTGGCCCCCTTAAACTCCTCAAGCTCTTACCAAGCGGAGCCTTTGCCTGGTTGCTTTAGTTTGATTCAGTATTCAGTGGCACATGACTTATGAGCTGTGCTTGCTGATTTAAGATCTGTATGGCTGGCAAGGAAATCAGGATCAGGCACTTGGCTATTGTGCAAACCGGGATGACACATCGTATCCAAAGAAGAACACAGGAAAGATAAAATTACACAGATTGTTGAAATACTCTCCTCAGCTGTGTTGCTCATGCGGATGAGTAAATTAAGAATAAGGGTTGTTGGGTTTTGTGTGCAAGTTGTTTTTTTAACTCCATTTTTTCCCCTCCATTTGTGCTTTACTCAGCCAAGCCAGCGATGCTGGACTCTGTAGTGTAATTTGCAATTCTGAATTTGGGTATTAACATAAAACTGTTCTTTGGGTTTCTACCAACAAATGGAATTGTTTTATATTTTCCTTTCCCAAGCTCCAAATACAATTTGCTTTTCTGACACACCACAAAACTTGTCTTTCTGACTTACTGGATGTTTTCTTACTTTCTTAACATTTTCCTGAATGTGTATTTGAAGAATTGTCTTTTTCATTTGGTGGTACTTGAACCTCTCAGCAATGGAGATTCAGCCATCAAGTATGTGAGAGGAACTAAGCTGGGGGTGGGAAGAATTACAGACTTGGGCTGTGTGCTGTCCTGTGACAGCACTGCAAGTTTGAAAAGATTTCACTGAAACCTGTGGTGTAATTGAGAGTAGAATCCTCTTGAATTGCATCAAAGTGAATAACCAACAGTTATAATCAATATCCTCCTGGACAGAGTTCAATCACATTTGATCAGTATCTTTGCTGCTGAGCAGTGTGGCAATCACTGGTTTTGTTTAATCTTTTGTTTGAATAATAAATTCCTCTTTCATTATTCCTAAGTAGGGATTTCTGCTGAGGCAAAGCAGGTTTTTTTTCCCAATGCAATTACTCTGCTGTTAAAGTGAAGTGCTTTTCTCTGAATACCAGACTGTGCATCTGAGAATTAACCTGGAGGTGTGTTTCCTGAGATGATGGGGGATGTATAGAGCAGTTAATGATCCAGCTCTGGTGTAGTGAGACCATCCCAAACTGTGATCACCAAAAGCTTGAAACCAGCAGTCCTCCTTCTGTGGAAGGTGCACTTTCATATTGGTAGGAGGAAGGTCAGCATTTGAGAATGCCTCAGGGGGTTGAAGATAGGGGAGACACAAGCACATAATTCTCATCGCAGAGCCACAAAGATGATTAAGGGAGTGGAACATCTCCCTTATGAGGAAAGGCTGAGGGAGCTGGGTCTCTTTAGCTTGGAAAAAAGGAGGCTGAGGGGTGACCTCATCAATGTTTACAAATATGTAAGGGGTGAGTGTCAGGGAGATGGAGTTAGGCTCTTCTCAGTGATGACCAGTGACAGGACAAGGGGTAATGGGTGTAAATTGGAGCATAGGAGGTTCAAGGTGAATATCAGAAAAAACTTCTTTACTGTAAGAGTGACAGAGCACTGGAACAGGCTACCCAGGGAGGTTGTGGAGTTTCCTTCACTGGAGACATTCAAAACCCGTCTGGATGCGTTCCTGTGTGATGTGCTCTAGGTGACCCTGCTCTGGCAGGGGGGGTTGGACTAGATGATCTTTCGAGGTCCCTTCCAACCCCTAGGATTCTATGATTCTATGATCTAGAAAAATGTTTAGGGTGGTAAGCTGAGGAACTCATGAACTTGAAGTGTCAGAAGAGCTGGCACATGTAAAGGTCCAAGGCATAAACAAGGATCTGAGAAATTTAGGTCTAGATTTTTCAAAGGTTGCAGCTCACCTTAAATTTAAAGAAGACTAAATCCCTAACTTTCCTTGAGGTTGAGGGCAGACCTGGCACCATTCTCCCTGGGGCACGGATGGAGTTGGAAAACAGCATCCAAACAGGGTCAGACTGTTCTGGTCATGAGAAAGATATGAGGAATACATTGCATTTAGACAGGAATAGGAGACCTGAGGCTGAGGGCATGAACTGCTTTTCTGCAAGAAGCTACCCTCCCATCATCTGCTATCAGTGCTGGCTGCTCTAGGTGCCTTATGCCCTTCTTCAGTAGCCACCACTGTGGATTTCTAGGGCTGTGAAGTAGGGAAAACAAATACTTGGACCAGGAAGGTTTTACCATGCCTTGCTTGTTGTCCTTGCAATTACGCCTACGTCTGACTTCCTATCTCAAGATCACATAAACAACCGTTGTGGGACTAACCCTCAAGTTTCCCTGAGTGCCAGGGATCCTTGCTGACTGAGACACCCAAACTTCATTTTCTTTGCCACCACACATGTAAAACAAAAACAGTGCAAATGAAGACATAGAATAGAGTCTGCTCTTAACAATAAAGACAAAAAAAAATACTGTTTATTCTATGTTGTAGCACTTGGTATCAGGTATGATGTGGCCTGAAACAAACTTCAGAAATGCACAGAAATTGGAAGAAAAGTCTTTTTAATGTGAAAAATTCTGCAACGTGAAGGATGTTTTGCAATTACCTGCAAAGAATTGATAGGGAGTGTGATTCAATGACCACTTACAACGGAGACTGTGTTGGAGATGGCAGTGGGTAGATGTTGAGTGGCAGCAGAAGGGCTGGAGCAGGCCTAGAAAATAAGCTAGGTCCCAGACTTTGGTGAGATCCAAAAGGAACAGGAACTTGCAGCTGCCACCTTACCTAGTAGTAATGTGTTGCCTTCATGAAAGGCTGATACTTCCAGCTCTCAAATGCTGTCTGCCAACATGCCTGTGTTGTCTATCAGCATCCCCACCCTCTAATTTTGGAAAGAAGACTGAATTTTTTCATAGTGTCCATGAAAGGTCACTGACCTGAGGTTTTAGTCTCTGCTGTCATTGGCTGGCATTTGGTTGGTAACATTTGTTCTCTGTTAGTATATTGAGGGGGCATAGTTAAGAAAAGTGTAGTAAAAGTGGATTAAATATTTTAAGACAGAAGCTTAAATTTTTCCATTTGCCCTTCTCTTCAGCAAAAGACTAGGTATTGAATTAAAACAAAAAAAGTGTGAAAATCTCCGCTTTGTTTAGAAATCTTTTTTTTTTCTTCCCTTGATGATAAAATCCTGCCCCCTTTACCCCTTCTCTCTGTTTCTCAATTGGTAGATGAAAACTGAACTTTTTTGCCCAGGTTTAAAGAGCCTTAAATCCTAAACTTGGAGCAACTGTTCTAAACCATGTGATTTCTAAGATAATTAACTCTTCAGGAACTAGCCCTGCTCTCCCCCAGGCTTCCAGCTCCCTGGTTATATTGAGAATAGCATATAGTGGAGCTAAGGTCTGTGGTGACAGTATTTTAGACTTGTGCAATTATCTTGCCAGAGGCAAAGGATATTCTGGGAAATCAGCCAGGAGAAACTTACAATAAGAAGGGCAAGTGGTATAAATGTAAGAATAGGGTGGGATGCTTGGATGAGGAAACAGTTGGAATTGTGTTCAAACTGCACGGCAGCCTCAGAAAAGGAAGCTTGAGTGAAGGCATTTATAAATGCTAGGGCTTTGTGTAGACCCATCCTATTAATATTAAGAAGCTTGAGGGGACAAAAAAAGATAAACATGTCACTCTTGGGCCATAAAGACAGTTGGATCAACACTTGGGTACATACATCATGAATTCCCAAGTAAAAAGGATCTGGCTTTCTTTGGTGCTGCTCACATGGCAGAACAGCAAGCCAAAGCACTGTAAAGCGTATGAGGAGGGAACAAACGTACCAAATCAGCCAGGATGTTTAATTTGCCTATTATTGTTCCTGTATTTCTGCTTTCTGTGCTAGAACAGAATCGAAGGGGCAGAACCTCTGGCTTCTGCCAAGTGTCCTATCCTCATGGAACTTAAGCTTTATTACTTTTTTTCATGAGTGCACAGGAGATCCAGTTCTCTAGCATGGATAAGGTGCTCTCTGATCCAAGCATGTAAGTGCATAAAGCAGCAAGTGACTGCAACAAGAAAAGGCTGGAGAAGAAATAGGTTTAATTGTTTTAATGTGTGTAAGTACAGGTGTTGGAGGGAGCATGCATCTCTTCTAAACAGGATGCCAGTAGGTACATTTACTCATAGAGAAAACAAGGCATGTGCAAATAAAGTTGTGGTGGAGAAAGCAGCTGAGGGAGAAAGTCCAAGGGAATAGAAAAGAGAAGAAAAACTCATGGAATATGTAGATTCCAGTCATAACACCCCCAAAAGGAAAACAAAATTGCTATGAAAAAAGAAAGGTATTTGATGAAATAAGGCTTTGTGTTTCTTTAAAACCACCACACGCCTTCAAATCCAGTTCCTTCTCATGCCAAGTATGTTGAGGTAACCACATTGTGCTGTTGGAAAGCAAGCTAGTAAGTTTTCTCATTTAAGCACTGCATGCTGCTGAAGACTCATGTCTGCTCAAGACCAGCATTTGCTGGTTGAGTACAGGCCTTTCTGCATGAAGATCAAGAGGGGGCAGGAAACCTCCTGCACCCCAGAGAACAGTCACCAGATCAGGCAAGGCATTTGTCTACAGGTTGAGTTTGTATTCTTAGCACTCCACCCAGTGTGGCCTCTTTGCTCTGCATCCAACTAGTTAAATTCCTCTAAAGTGTAAATGTCAAGCCCATCTTTCCACACAATGCAAAAGGATTCCTGTTCCCACCTTCATCACTTTCCCTTCCAGCTTCTCCCTTCCATCACAGCGTGCACTGGAGAAGTACCCATCTGATGGTCACAGTTTCACCCTCACCAAAGCCAAAAGCCACAAAGAAATGTCAGTGCTAACCCCTGCTTATAGCAAATTCTAGGGGATTGTTTGGGATACAATGGATCTGGCCATGCCTTTTATGTCTTACTGCAGAGTTGCCTCTGTCTCTGCTGTTCCTTGGCTGCTTTTGACGTGCTGCTACTAGTGCCAGACCCTAAATGGACAGCCCCTGCCCAGGGCTGGACTGTCAGGAGCTGTAGCCCCTTCTGTGGCTGCTGCTGCTCAGATGCAGTACTGGTGGGAGGTGTTCATTTTTTTTTGATGTGTACTAGGCTACTGAAGTGAGCACACAGATTTGGCAGGGATTTGGGAGTTGAAGGAACACAAGTGTTGCTTTCATTCTGTGCCTCAGTTCCCCTGTGAGAATCGTGGGATGTACAAAAAGCATAAAACCATTCCACAAGGAGTGGTGATGTATTCAAACAAGCAAGGTGCAAATGAGAAATGAAGAATGAGGGGGAAAAATAACTGTGTTACTACTTGTTTTCTCTTATCCTTCTTGGGAGCTGTGTTTCTCCCGCTCTTTTGTCTGGGTTGATTGTAAAGTTAGATCACAATATGCTATGGAACATCTTTCATTACATTTTCTACTTAAAAGGAAGAAATGGTTGCAGGGACATTTTTATGAAGAGCTTGGTTTCATTCTCCTGTGTTACTTTAGAACAATTTCATTACCTTTGGAGCCTCTTCAAAAGTGAATGTATGAGATCTGTGAACTTTAAGGGTTGTGTTAGGGTGGGGGTATTGGCCATCTTGTTCCTCTTTCTTGCTTTACCCTACATGTTTCTCAAAGCAGAGGGAGGGCTGTCTCTGCTCACCCATGCTGTGCAAATTATCCAAGTATTTGTAAATTAGAAATACTGTAGCCTGGAACATTGGTTTCAGCTGGTGAGTAGATTCCTTCCCAATCTGTGTCCTGCCAGCCTTGCTGTGCAGCTGACGTCTAATGTAGGTTAACAATCTCTCCTTTTGGTGGTGCAGACAGATGCAAGATAAATGTCTAACATTTCTGCTATTTCCTTTTCTTCTGACTCTAGTTCTACTTGTTCATTCTTCAGAGGACAGATCACTTCCTTCACCAGTTGTCTAATTATATACAGTACCTACCAATGTAAGAAGAATGTTTAAGCATTCAAGATGTTTTGTAGCTGTCCATGCTAGTTTTGTTTGCTTCTGACAAGCTGGATTAATTTTTCCCCACTTGTTTTTAATTTTTTGCATAAAGTGGCTGGTGGTGTGTGTGGAAATTCTTGGGGATAAGTGAAGGGAAGTATCATCTCCTTTTTGTTGCACATGAAGGAGAAACAGCCATAAGAAACTGGATGAAAAAAAGTGAAAACACTAGAACTACATCCTCTGCACGTGACACAGCAAGTTCCTCTTTTTTTTTTTTTGACTCACATTACATCTTTGCTTGGTAATAGGAAGCAGGTCATCAAAATAATAGCAGATACAATTAGGACACTTCTGAAATCCTCTAGATTTCCTAAATCCTTCTCAGCTGGGCAAAACAGGTATGTCACTGAGGATACCAGGACATATGATTTCTCTTGGGAATAAAGGAAAAGAATGCTTCTGCTCCTTTTATTTCATCTGTTAGTCAGCTTTGATATGTTGCCTACAAAGGGCTCTCCAGGACACCATGGTAGAAATGAATGAAGCTGTGTTTGGGATTTCACTTTTCTTAGTGAGTTCTTAAAGGTAACTTGTCTGCAACTGCTGACTCCTTAAAGGCATTACTGAGAGATGGTTTGAGTCTCTTATCATTGATATTAAAGCCAGCAGAAAAGTGCATAGAAGCCTTGAACCCAGTTATGCAAACACAACAGGTGCAGTGGAAGGATAACCATGGTATTTTTCCAGCACATAGTTAATGGTAAACTGGCTCATGCTTCATCTAGACTAAGCTGACACAATCTGGTGGACTTGAAAGAGAGGAGGAGGACATCAAGGAAGATGATTTCTCTACTCCAGACAAAGGGAGTGCACTGGATTACAATTTCTTTCAGGAGACTTCAACAGCTGGATATCAGCATCTGGCCCAGACTTTTCTCTCTGCTGGGGATCTCCTCCTCTTAGCTGTGTCTCTGTTTTCATTAATGCTTTGAATGGGAAGTGGTGCAAAACACATATAAGCAACAAAACCTCAAAAGCTGTTCTAGCTTCAGAGTTTTCGAGGAGTATTTCCAGTTTTAACTTAAAAATACTTTGGGATGTTTCTCTCCTTGTTGCACATTCAGTATAAGTGTAATCATTCATGCTGAGAAACCTTGCATACAACCTCCCATATAGTGTTTTTAACCCAGGTTTCTGAAGTAATATGACCTAGGCTCTTGTCTTTGTGTCAGGCTTCATCCTCCTGCCCAGGAACATTTGGTTGATTTCAGCTATGCTGGACAGAGAGGTAGTTATTAGTTGTCTGTCTACTTGCTTCAGAGAAAAGCAAGCAGCTACCAGAAAGAGAAAAAGGAAAGTCTGTGGCAACTCCGAAAAGAGGCGTCAGAGAAGTCCCATGAGAAGGCCTTATGAAAGATACCAGAGAAGTTGTGTGTCATACATGATTTTAAGTGACACCAAAAGATTGACCTTCAGGATTCAGTGCTATAGGAAGAAGTGCATGGCTTGTTCCAGAGATCATGGAAGTGCTTGTCATACTCTTGAAGAGGTTTGTTTTCTTGGATAGCCTGGGCTTAGATTTGATTGCCTTCTGCAAAGGTTACCTTTGTTCACAGATGCTTTACAAGGCTGAATGTTGGGTAATGCAATGAAAGGCAGAGACTGAAAGGCACCTTCATCTGATTAAGAGTTTTTGTGTTCCTAAGTGTTGCTTTATTGTGACTTGGATGGATTTCTACATAATATGAATACTACTTAGGGTATTTTTGTTTTGCCTTTTTTTTAACCTTTAGCTGCTAGTTCATAGGTCCTTGGAGAGGTACTTAATAAGGTGGAAAAACCATCAGAATGAAATAAAAAAAAAGTGGAAAGGTTGCATGCATCCTTGATGTATAATGGAGTAATAATTCAGTTGCAATACAAATGATTTATTTACTGTGGAGTCATTCTGTGCTGATAATAAAGGCACGTTTCCTCTTGGAACAAACCATTGCTGTTTGCAGATCAAAACCATTCATTCATGGAGTTGTTCTTCTCGCCCATGTCTCATGTGTGAGCATCACCGGGTGCCAAATACAATCAACACAAATTCTGCTCTTCATCATCCTGGTATCAGCCTTGCCCAGAGGAGAACTTGGCTTTTAGACCTTGTGTCACGTTTTAAGAAAAATAATATTGACTCACATTATTTCAAAATCATTGTTTATAGCCAGCAAATTTTAAACCAAATCAGTCAGGCACGTTTTCCTTTTATGCTCGTTGTAAAATAAGCCATGGAAAAGGTTTCTGTTTACAGAACTGGTTTCCCCCCCCCCCAAGATTATTACGTTTCACATGTTCTGGTTCCTCCCCAAATTGTGCTATTGTTCTCTTCAAAGTTGCCCAGGCCATTAATCTCTCTATTGTTTCCATTTGGCCTCAGGATAGGTCAGCTGGAAATTGTATCGCTGGAGAATATTCTGTCTTGAGAACACAAAAAAAGCAGTGAGGAGAGCCTCCAAATACTGTCAGCTCTTCATTCAGGGTGTACAACTAAGTAAACCCATAAAGGCTGTGTTACTAAATCCTTTATCTCCTCAAGGCCAGCAGCACATACTAGGCATCAAGCACCGTGTTCAACAGCAGCTCCTATTCTCTCCTTCAGAAAGCACGTATTTTCACATCGTATTTCCATGCTGCTCTATTTTTCTCCTTTGTTTTTAACTATCCACCAGGGTCCTCTATATTGGATATGACAGTTCAAAATGTGTATTTAAGGCTCGGTGACACAGCTAATGCTGTGGCCACAAAGGAGCAGTTATGGCAATTGAACCGTGTGAGCGGCTGCAGGGTTGCAGATCCATCAGTCTTTCCACTGTGACTCCTCCTCACTCCCGCAGGATTTATAGACGCGTTTTTGAGAGGACTCCAGTAACTAAAATAAAGATGTATTTGTCTCCACAGAAATGTTGTGGCCACGTATGTGGTTATTTGGAGAAAAAAAAAAACCCAAACACAATCCTGGAATCCCATCAAACTCATGCTGTAGTGACTCTACTGATGGATTTTCAAAGTCTTATCTTAAATCATGTGACTTTTAATCTATTTCTAGATTTTTGTTTACTGTTTCTGCCTGACATGTGGGACAAATTAAAGTGCTTCAAGCAAGAGCATGTACTCCTTAGGACAGGAAAGGTTAATTTGGCTACTTTCTGAATTAGAATGTGATACAGTTTTCCATTGTTCAGTTTTCTTTCTTCATGTCTCCTAAGATCTCTGCTTCGTTCAAGGCACAAGGTGGGTATGTTCTGGGGCAGAATTTGTATTGGGCAGAGAGGCAAAAGCATGCTGGGAGCTGGAACAAGGTCAAGGGGTACAGATGATACAGGCAGGTGCCCTTATGAAAGCAGCTGAATAGCACCTCTCTGTGCTGGAGTCTGTGCCAGCCTTTGCCCCATAAAGTCTTGCTAGTCATTAGGGAAGTTATTTGAGCCAAATTTCTTGTGGATGGCCACTGCTGGTGTGTTCCTCACTTCATGTGTTGGTTAGTATAAGGTGCTGATGCTGGATGACAGTTACAACCCCAAACAAAGACCAGAGGAGCTGTAATTTTTACATGGCAATTTGGACACTCCATCCAGAAGATCTCTAGCTGGAAGTTGAGTGAGCTGTGCCCACATCCTGAGCTGGCTTGATGATGCATTGCTGTGTTACAACAGGACTGAGCCTGTGCTTGTAAACCCTTTCTCACAGCAGGAACTGTGGCTTGTTAGCAGATAGATTTCACTTAGAATAGAATAGAATCATCCTGGTTGGAAAAGATCTTGAAGATCATAAAGTCCAACCATAAACTAAATCCACCTACCATACATAACCTAAATTACCTGTTCAGTGCTTAAAACATGTCACTAAGCACTATATCTATATTTCTTTTTAAATACTTCCAGGGATGGTGATTCCACCACCACGCGGGCAGTCTGTTTTAGTGTCCAACCACTCTTTCGGTAAAGAAATTCTTTCTAATATGCAGTCTGAACCTCCCCTGGCACAACTTAAGGCCATTTCCTCTCATCCTGTCATTATTCACTTGAGAGAAGAGGCCAACTCCCACTTCCCTACAACCTCCTTTCAGGTAGTTTTAGAGAGCCATGAAGTCTCTCCTCAGCCTCCTCTTCTTCAAACTAAACAATCCCAGTTCCCTCAGCCTCTCCTCATAGGTCTTATTCTCCAGACCTTTCACCAGCTTGGTATCTCTTCTCTGGACATGCTCCAGCAACTCGACATCCTTCTTGTAGTGAGTGGCCCAGAACTGGACACAGTACTCAAGGTGTGGCCTCACCAGTGCTGAGTACAGGGGCATGATCACCCCTTTACTCATGCTGGCCACACTATTCCTGATGCAGGCCAGGATGCTGTTGGCCTTCTTGGCCACCTGGGCACACTGCTGGCTCATGTTATGTCAGCTGTCAACTAGCACCCCCAGGTCCTTCTCCACCATGGAGCTTTCCAACCACTCATCCCCAAGCCTGTAGCTTTGCATGGGGTTATGGTGACCAAAGTGCAGGACCTGGCACTTGGCCTTGTTAAACCTCATACAATTGGCCTCGGCCCATCAATCCAGCCTGTCCAGGCCTCTCTGCAGAGCCTTCCTACCCTCAAGCAAATCGACACTTCCTCCCAGCTTAGCGTCATGTGCAAACTTACTTAGGAAGCACTCAATCCCCTCATCTCTAGGTCATTAATAAAGATATTGAACAAGATTGGACGCAAAACTGAGCCCTGGGGGACATCACTGGTGACCGGTTGCCAACTGGATCCAACAGGGATTCACTTCTCAGGGAATGAAAGGGCCCTATGAAAAGGACATCAGCTGAGGGCAAATGCTTAAACTTTCCTGTTAACTGATTCAGTCTAGGGAGAAAGACCACAGGTTTGCTTCTGGGGTGCTTGAGGGGCTTTCTGTGGAAACATGCTTTTGGTGGGGGAGGTTCCCAAAATTTTCAGTGCCCAAAAGGTGCTGCATCCCAGCCATTCCCTACACAGAGGCCTCCCAAGGAAAGGGCTCATGGGACCACACAATAGCAAACCAATTTATTTTGTACATGCACAAGGTGACCAAGTTCGATTCACACAAGCAACTTTACCACCTCAGCATAATATTTTCTTGTTTTTTGAAGGAAAGAAAAAACAAAACCCATCCACCGATTTATTGGTGAATATAGCAGAAAGCTCTTGTTTTCCATGTCCAGTGCAGCAAGTGCATGTTTGAAGGCAGTACCACAGGGACTGATCAAGTACCTGGTCTCACCACTGTTCACTGGGAGCTGGTTAGGAAGTTTGCTGAAGTAGATGGGTCAAACATGCCCTTTTATGTCTGGAAACTTAGCAGTCCCAACCTTTCCTCATTAGAACTAAGGGATGTTTCATTTTTCCATTAGAGGCTTGTGATTTGGGAGACTGAAGTCTAAGGTTCAAACTGTGGTGCTGGGTTTGTGTAGTTAAATCTTGTTTTTAAGAAAACCCCACATCATTATGTTTTTGGCCTTCATCTTTATTTAGGTGTTGATTTCCAAGAAACACTATAGTAATCTGTTGAGTGGGAGGGAGCTCTTGGTCCTGCAGCTGGAAGCTCCTCTTACTCCAGGGAAAGAGGATGCCTGATTAGCTCTTTTAATTTTGGTTGTTATACCCAGACTGCCAAGAAATGTACTTGTGAGGGAGGCCTACTGCATGCTCCCTGGTTGCAGCCTTAGGCTGCAGCCTCCTGTTATATCATCCCCAAACACTAGGCAAGTGCCTCTCTTGTGTGAGACCTCGTGTGTGGATTTGCATCTGTTCCAGGTCAGATGTGCATCCCTCTCATATGACTGTGCATTCAGGGTTGATACCAGCATTAGAGAGAGGAAATTCAGGGAAATGTACATTGGTGGAACTCATCTGGAATGCCCAGAGCAAAGTGGAGATTGAGGCTGCAGACTGTGACTAAGAAGTGCCTGCATTCAATAGAAAAGGGAAAATCTGAAATGCTGTCTCCCATCTTCTTGTTCATGACCTTTCATAAAACTGGCACGATCTTAATCATTCCTCCAAATTTTACTCTAGCCCTTAAACCAGAAACCCCTTATGTTCGAAGGGACATAACAAAACACTTAAGTAGACATTCCACCTCTGCTCTGCTCTTCTACAAACCCTTTCCACTGCAAAGTTTGATTTATGACCTATGCAGAAATCCTCATTTGAATCCTAATCTAGCATTTAACCATGCAGTACTTATTTGTTCATAGCTCTTTCAAGGAAGAAACAGTCTCATTTGGCCTCCAACAATCTTTCTTTGTTAGCAAAGTACTCAAGTCATCTGGATTTCAGCTGTTGCCCTCTTTGTTTTGTGTTTTTTTTTTCCAAATTATTGGACACAGCTATCTTCAGAAAACAGAACGTATTGGCTGTACAGAGAGCCCATTGTCCTGTCCAATCAAAGAGAAACCACCACCATGTGAAATGAAACATGGCCTAGGGCAAGCATGGGTCTGGTGCACGCTAGTGTTTGCAAACTTGCTCTTGAGCTTCTGAAGCAGTCCCTAAGTCAGCTAATGATGAGTTAGGGTCAGCACACTAACACATTTTGAAGCAAGAGGATTAGTATTTTGAAAGGATAGTGTGATTTAATTTGTGACAAATGGTATGGGCATTCCTTTATTGATTTTTTTTGTTGTTTATTTGTTGTTTGTTGTTTTGTTTTTGTTTTTTTTTTTTTGTGGCGGTGTCCCCTCTGAACAGGTAATATGCACTTAGAAGTTTGTAACTTATTACTGTGTACTTAGAGTTCAAAAGAAATTAGGAAGGAAATGTAAAACAATAGATGAGAGAAGCAGCAGCATCTCTTGCACATAGTAACTGGGTAGAATAGCTAGGAAGAAGAAACTTCTTAACTTGTAAAATTGGTTTACCTGTACTGAAAAGCAAGAAATGAAGCACTAAAATGCTTCATAATCTAGCCTAGAAAAGGAAGGGGGTAGTGCAAAGAGTCCAGCTGTTGGTGAGGCTGGCAGACCGATACACCATCTCACAAAAACACCAGGAAAACACGTGCTCACACACCCTCAGAGTGCAAGCAAGCAAGGCAGGCTAGGGGTGGTGTTCGTGGGTGCAAAAGGGAGACTGAGAGAGATGGAAGAGTAAAACCTGAGGGTGAGTTTCTATTGTTTTAACTTACAGATCTAAGTGCTCTGTATCATTGAGAGAAAGGAGAAATACTTCTGTCAAGGGAAAAGTCTGGTTTTGAGGCAACTTATTTTTCCTGTGTGTCAAAGGGCCAGAGGCCTTATGGCTACTCCACCTATTGGTCCACAGTGCTTGTGTTCAACAATGGTGGACATAGCAGCCCTCAGGACCCTTTCTAATAGTGAGATGCAGAAAATTCAGCATGTTGTCTAGGGGGGTCACCTGAGGGTTCTAAAATAGGTTGGAGGTACTGTTCAGACCTCTTGAAGACAACCTCTCAGAAGCATTACGCATGGAGGAAACCTACTATGATGAATAAGGTTACCAAAGGTTACACTGAGATGACTGCCTCAGTATGGTTGAGGAACTAAAAACAGACCAAGAATCAAACTTTGGCTTCGTTCAGGAAAAATATCCTGTCTTGTACAGCAGTGAAATTTAGTGGATATGGAAGGTGCAAAATGGAACTGGACAAGAACAACTTGAGTGTTAGGAGTTTCATCATAGAGCTGAGCTCTCTTCTGTGCTGCTGCTTTTGTGTGGAATAGACTCTCTTTTGGGGCCTCTTCAGTTAACTAATGGCATTCAGAAAAAAGCTACAGCAAACAGAATATATCTGTTCAAACTGTTTTCCTGGAATGTCCCTAAACAAAAGCTAATTCCCTGGAGGGAAATGCTTTAGTGCCCTTTTGCTCGGAAATCATCAGATTTCAGTCAGTTCTGAAAACCCATAGTTGTAATAAAATTATTCTTTCCAAAAGATACTTTGGTTGTTTTCCACCCTGCTCAATGAGATCCATATTCCATGGCACTGACTGTAAGTCAATGGTTTGGAGATTAATGAATGTCATGTCATGAATGTGTTTTTACTTTGTCATGGGGAGCCACTAGCCAATTAAATTCTGAAACAAGGGATTTTTTTATTTTCTTACTAACATAAAAAACCTAAATTAAAAAATCTGTTACTGCTATGGAAAAAATGCCATTTTTAACCCTGCTTTGGTTAATACTCTGGTAATCTGAGGCAGTAAAGGAAGTTAGGGACAGACCTTCAGTTTTATTTCCAATAACTTTCAAGTGTCAAAGTTTCTTAGTTTATTCGTAACTTAGCAACAATCTGGGTACATCTAATAAAATGCTTAAATTTCATGCAAAGAAATGTAATTTATTTTTTTTTTAATGAGATGGTATGGTGTATGCAGATAGGTACAGGTTAATGTCTAGTTTCTAATTTTTGCATCCCACCCCAGTCTCTGGAACCCAGCTGGAGATTCAGGACTATTAGTTACAATGCTCCTTGCTGGTGTACTGAAAGGCCACTTTACAAGATGCTGTCCTTGTCATCTGAAAGAGAGAAAATGGAGAGCAAGGGTAGAACCCATTCAGAGCCAAATAAATGTCACAGTAAAATATGCTGTGAGTGCTTCCTGTGGGCACTGCAGAGGCAGTGAGCCTGGCTGGAGAGTGTTGAAAGACATGGCTTTGTGTAAGAGTGCTGATATGTGGGAAACATTAGATTAAAGGGGAACAACAGAACAAAACCACTTGAGAAATGTGTCTGCTGAGCAAGGAAGAAAGAGTCCCCAAGGCGGGTTGTGGGCTTGTTCTCAGTGCTTGTCTCAAGTTGTGATGGGTGTCCATGTAACGTGCTGAGACAAGTTGCCTGACTGGTGGTAGCAGCAGCTGCACTGGGAGCTGGAGGGAGATGGAAAAAACACATAGCTGCTACCACATCACCTGGCAAAGACTGATGTGTTAATCGGTGACTAGGGGCTTAGGAATGGGCAGTGCTTCCCCCCAGGGTTCCCCTCCCTCATACCTGGCCTGACCCACTTTCATTTTTTCTTTGAGCTGTGGCACAGAGGGGAAGAGTGGAGAGAAAGAGGAGACCTAGTCCATCCTCCATGAACTGCAGGATGTGTTCAAGGGCTTTGTAGGAAGAAGGTCTAGAAACAACATTTAAGTTCAGCTCTAAGAGACTTACCTATTGCACCTTTTTCCTTTACCCACAGTAGACTGCTGTGGGATATGAGTAAGATAAAGCCCTGAGAAGGTGTGATGGCCAGTGGTTCTGAGATCTTCATCCAGAGGTGCAAGGATATAAACTGGAGGGAATTCAAAACAGTAAGATTAGATGTTGTGTTCTTCTCTGAAAAGTGGCTTTCCTATTCCCCTTTGCCTTCACAGATCCAGCCTTGCTAAGGCACACTCAGGATGAGGACAATTCCCTACTGTATGTTCAGTCCAGTTCAAAGTAGAAATCCCAAAGGAGGTGGCTTTTTGTTCTGTTTCTTCTAACCTGAATCAGTCACGAATACTCGGAGTGACCACTTAATCAGAGGTTCCTTTGCGGTTTCAAAGGATTGTCTTCCAGATTTAGCATGTTTCCAAATAATTTCCTACTCTTCTGTTCTTGGAGCCAGATCATCTGCCAGCTTTGTCAGCCAGGGTGAAATGTGGATAGTGGACTCTAGGCATTTTCATCCAAAACTTTCAGATAATTACAAAGTAATAAGTAGATAATTTTCACCATCCTTGGAGAGTAAAGTTTTTACAATTGCTGGCCAGGCTTTTTGACACAATAAATTCAGAAAAGAAAAACAAGTTTCCTCATGCTGAGGAAGACAAATCTCTCTCTAGTTTTTGGTGGTTAACCAGTCCTGTATAAGAACCATGTCTGACAATCATTCAGATATAGCAGTTGTGTACAAGTTACATGTTGTTCAGTTTGTAACTCTACAAATCAAGACTGTGAAAAAACTGCTAACAGCTGTCCAGATTTCATTCAGCAGCAAAACTGGAAGATGAGGAGGTGATTTAATGGCAAACCCCTTCCTTAGCAGCTCGAGGGGCTCTCTTTTGAATTGGATCCTGGAAATAATTATTCTGGTCCTGATAATTGCTTAAGGATCGACCAAAATATAAGAAAATAAAAAAGAGAGGATTGAATTGAATTCAAATTTGAGATCCAGGCTCCCTGAATTCGGGATTTGTTTGGATCTGGGTCTATGCTGTGTGTCTTGAATCCATTAATGATGGAAAAAATAAAAAATATAAATGATCCTAACACCACCAGTTACTTGTAACAGAGAACACTGTTAAATATGTGAGTTCTCCATCACTTTACATTAATTTATCCAGTTATTCAAACATAGTTTTGAGTATTCTGCATTGACCTTTCAAGCAACATGACTCTAATTTAGCTGTTACTAAGGTGGTTCACTATCTCTTTTAATAGTAAATGTTTTTAATACTTAATGTTTATTCCTGAGTTATGATCTGAAATATTAAATGCATGAAGGAAGTGGAGAAAGTTCCACAGGGGTCTACAAGTATGGCATCACTTTGTGAATACTGATTGAAGATGGGCTAAGGACTTGGTTCAAAGTGCCTTTATGAGGCTTTTAATCAACTTCCAGGGGATTTTGGCTTAGTCCCTTTTTTCCCAGTTAACTAACTAAAACTACGAGACATTAACAGCATAAGGTGCTGCTGGACTTCAGTGACAGAAATGGATCTTGAGAAAAATGAGTCTGTATACAGATGGACAGGGTACTTGGACAGCCTCTTTGAAGCTTTCCTTCTTTTCCTGTTTGATGAACTGGCTTTGTGATACCCCCTCATTGGAGGAAAAGCAGAAGAAATGACATTCAATGAAGGCTACCAATAAAGCCCATCAACCTGCTAGTGCAGACATGCCTCTGTTCTGCCGTTTCTGAAGTGGGTCAGTGAATTAACAAAAGGGCTTGAACATGCTAGAGGAGAAAGAGACAGGTCTTTGCTGCTTTGGCTAGAAAAGCTATGAAATCTGCATATTTCAAGGGTAAAATTGACTGATTTAAAAAATTCACTTCCTTTTCCTTAGTTTTCTTGCCTTGCCCTGAAGATCTGTTCCAATAAAATGGGGCATCTTAGGTCTTATAGACATGAGGTCAAAAGACCATGAATAAGAAACTGCAGAGAAATGGCATGGGGAGGACGGGAGGTAAGAGCTTAGCTTTGGGACTCCGTGGGGAGTTTGACTTCAGGATGGAGGAAGCAGGAGGAGGTTCAGACCCTGAAATGCAGCTCAAAGTTAGTACCGTTGTGTGGATGATGTCCTGATGTTGCTGCCTGGAAACATATTGTTTTGAATGTTTAGGCCCCAAGGATGTAAAAGCTTAAAAACTGTATACCACTGGTCCTGTCATCCACCTCACTTCTGGAAGCAAATTGTCAAGGATGGGGTTCACTGTCCAGATGTGACGCTTAGGATATATAGATCAGTCTTGTGCCAAGAAGGAGAATGATACACACCTGAAATGTGGCCACTGCATCTAGTCTCCCCTTAAGTATATCTTAATTTTAAAAACACACACAAAAATGCTAAGGGTCCCTCCAGCCCCATAACCCTTCTCTAACGGTGTCCAAGTGAGTACTCAGGGAAGATCAGGAACAGGGCAAACATAGAGGATATTCTCCCCAATGCAGTCTTTCAACCTTCAACCATTTTCACAGAGGTCTTGAGTCTTTTTGGATAGTCTAATTAGCAACCTTCAGTGAGCCTTTTCCCCAATTAAATTACTTCCATTGATTCCCTTTGGCAGGGAATCACACAAATCAGTTACCTGTTGTGTGAGGAGCCATGTCCTCCTCATGCTGAATTGGAGTCTGTCATCTTCAGAGATAACAGATACCGCTGTTATGTCAGGTCAGAGTTGTGTTTTGGAAGATACTGTTGGGAAAACAGTCTGATCACTTCCTCACTAATTCCACTTCTACAGATGAAGGAAAGATGTGATACAGCTCCACACCAAAAAGCATTTTCAGCTCAGGGGGGTTATACCAGCTGATACAAAAAGTGAATCCATTAGACGTAATGATCTGGGCAGTGAAATGAATTGAAGGGGATGGGTTCTGGCAAGGCAAAAAGTTTGCATTAGGTTTTTAATGTCTTTCCTTTTGTTTTCCAACTCTTTCTCAGTTTCTCTTCACAAGACTCCTTAAAAATGAGTTCATAAATTTTCCACTTGCCACAGCCAATATCAGATATGTGCAATGGCGCTGTAGACTGGACCCAGATCTACTGGCAAATAATTAGACACTAATAAGAAAGTGACTTTTCCCAACCTTGGCGGCTCCATTTTTATAATTACTGGTTGGAGCTGCTGACACAGCAGAACTTGGAAAATAATAGACCATGTGTCCTCCTAGCAGGAAGGAGTGGTCCTATTTTTATAGTGCATCTTGAATGGCCAATTTTAATTTTCTACGAGGTTTAGGAGCAAGACCAGGATATGAATAATTGAGAGTGGAAAAAAATCTAAAGCCAGGAAGAGACAATGTCTGAGAGAGATGGGTGATGCATGCAAACACTTTATGAAATTAGCACAGATAGATTTAAATGACAAATTTTGAAATGCATTTTGACTCTGTGATCAAGTAGACAACAGAATTGTTTGCCAAGGACATCAGGGAGGGCTTGTCAGAGAAGTGTTTGGGTAGAAAATATAAAATGCTTAAGATTTGCTTGACGTAGCAAGATAAAGAAGAGCATTGTGGAAAACTTCTGTTCTCATCTGCATCCTCCTGGTCTGTCTTGCTATGGCTAAGGAGGTACTTGCTGTAAGTAAAAGATGGCACAGGGAATACATAAAAGGGAACATTATACGAAACATCTATAAGCTACCTGGGCAGTTTGCTGCCACCTCATCCCATTTAGGGTTCATTCAAAGAAAGGATTAGAATCTCCTTGTTATCATTGGCAGTGCTCGTAGAACAGGAGGCACAAACTACTCAGCAGGAGTGTGTGTTCTCAGTGTTGGGTACTGATGTCCATACTGAAGCTGACATGTTGAGGTTCTTGATGTTCATGGTTGGATCTGTAGAAGTTGCCTGTCATCTCCAGGGACTCAAAGGTTCACCCTTCCCTAAGTGTTCTAAGTGCACAGATAAGTACATTTAGGTCCGACATTTTAGAAATTTGGGGCTGGGTTCTGTGCTAATGTAAATTATCAGTGTTTGACAAAGCAAGGAGGATTTACAGCAGCTGCAGATTTGACACTTCTCCCCAGTGATTGCCTTGGGGTTCAATTCTGAGCTTGACAGATTGTGTGGTGACTCTTGTGCTCTTGAGCCCTTCCGTGGAGAGGTATGTTAAATTTTGCAATTCATCATCTTCCCTTGAGCTAGACGAAAAAACAAAGTCTGACTTTCAGCCACGAGGCTGGCTGAAGCCATGGCATTTCTAATCCAGGGGAAAAAAGAAGTAAAAAAAACCCAACACAACCAACAATTAAAACAGAATTTTGGTCAATGCAGATAAAGAATAACTCCAAAGACTGAAAATGTGTGTACTAAAATGTGTTTGCACATTGAACTTTTCCACCTGTGTGCTCAAGAGTACACAGCTGTTCACATCCACAAGAACAAGTGAAAATCAGAAGGGCTGCAGCTGACAGTTACCATGTGCAGATGTAAACAAGAATGCACAGTGGAAAGCAGAGAAGAATCAGGCCTTTTTGGTTGAAATATTTCTCTGGCTCAGATCATAGGAGTTGCCAGCAAAGGACTTAGTGCCAAATTCAGTAAGCCTCTGTAAGAATGTGATGACTGTACTCTTCAGCCACTTACACTCCTGTAAATCAGCAACATCTGATTAAAAGACTATGAAGTTACTGCAGTATCAGCTCAACTGAAATAAAAGGATGAGAATATTTTTCAGTATAATTTCTATAAAAAAATTCTGAAATAGAAGATGCAAAGCAGGACACTGTTGCAGACAAGAGAAGATCTGATTGCAATTTCTTGATTTTTATTATTATTAATTGCATCTTTTCTAGCCTGAATGTGTTTTTAATTCATTAGCTTCAGTCAATGTTCAAGTACATTTTTATTATTAGAATGCATTTCAAAACTGTCCTGTATGTAGTTTTGTGTGTGTTTGGTTTGAGTCAGCAGTTTACAGTTTGTACAGAAGTAACATTTGCAATACCTAGTCCTTAAGGAATTTTTCAACACAACAAGGTTATTTCATATGAGCAGTTTAAAAAAAATCAAAAAAATTACAAACATCTGTATTTTCTCGAGGGAGACATAGATTATTGCTTACAATGGTGTGGGCTGGAATGTGCCTCTTTCAGCTGGATGAATCCATGTGCTGTTGCCAAGAAAGTTTTACATTTCCCTTTTTCCTCAGCTGCTGTATCCAGCCTTGGCACTGTATCGACTTATTATATTTATTTCTTGGATTTGCTGTTTCCAGCTTTGGCATTTACTGCATTTCTGTATTTGTCTCCCTACCCCCCTGTCTGACATCATTCATGTGAGATCAGGGTGGGAAAAAACCCACAGCTTGGAGAGTCTATTTAGGTATGATGGTAAAAATAAGAGCTTATCCAGGGAGAAAAATGATAGACAGTTGGCCAGTTCTGAGCAGGATTGTTCTCCAGGACTTTTGCTGTTGTTTTCAATGAGATCAGGACTGGGCACTTGGCTGCAGTGGGAAGTGGACCTATGCCACGTGGGTTTTCATCCAGACCACCACAAAACTCAGGAGTGTTTAAATCTGGCTTCCCCTTTGTGAGAACACGCAATGCTTGGATGTACGTGCGCATGAGTTGATTTTGAACGTGCCATGTAGGCAGAGCCCTGGCTCTAATGTTCCCAAGCAGAGGTTTGCAGAGGGATTGTGATCGTCTTTGGACTTTAAACAAGAGGTATACTGGTGCCATCTCCTTGTGTCTTCCTTTTTCCCAGCAATGCTTGTCCCATAAAAGGGCCAGAGACAGTGTGGCTCACTGTAGTCTTTCCAAGGCTGTAAATATCCAGCTGTTATATAAAAAAGTTGGTGCTTAATACATTTTCAGGAAGACAATTCTCTATTTGTGCTCCTTTCAGCTCCTGTATAGCTTATATTCAAAGAAAAATGTCAAGAGACAAGGCTGTTTTTTTAGTTGCTCCAGATTCTGAATGATGTTCTTTAATGCAATATTTATTCTTAGTCTTGGCCCTTTATAATTTTGATTTGATTTATTTAAACCACTGTGAAAAATCTTGGGGGCTGGCAAATTGTATTTCTTAATTGCCTGATTCATTTATTTAATTTTTAATAGAGAAAATGAAAATAAAACAAGCCTGAGAATTAATATATGATGTATACCACAGCCTCTCTGGATGGGTAACGTGAATCTGTCACACATGCCTCCAATATAAATCACTTTGCACCACAGGGACATTAAGACTCTTGGTACAAATGTACATGTTGGGAAATTGTTCTACAAACATTACATGTACGTGTGCAGTAGCTAATTTGCAAATCTGAAGAACTTGGCTTGTTTACATCATCATCTGAAATAACCCAGGGTGCCTGGTCCATGTTGGAAAATCGACTGCTTTGCCATATGAAGCTTTTAATTAAAACAAAAAAAAAGGTAGTTGGGTGGTATCACAGCACAAAATGTCCCAACCTGGTAAACTTTGTATTTAATTTTGAGTTTACTTTTAGCACTCATGAATTAATGAGGCATCTTTTCCTTTCTGAGGGTGGAGCAGGGGATTCTCTATGTGGGCAGAGGCAGCAAGTCCTGCACTGCTGCTGTCCCCACTACAGGGCATGGGGGAATGTGTCATCTGCTGAGCACACAGTACTGAGAGCTCTGCTCAGTCTCTACAGACTGACTGTTACAGGCTCAGGTCAAAGAAACCAGCCTTCGAGCTTGTGTTATAGTGATGAATGACTTAAGCTTTAAAGATCTTACTTTGATCTCTGATCTGTTCATCAAACCGAATGTTTTATCAGTTTTTCCACCTAAGATTTATGTAGAAGCGTCTGTTTTAACGCACTTGGAATCTGCCTCCAGCCTGAAGCCCTGAATGCTAAGCTTCATTTTGGTGTGTTGTTTGTGTGTTTTGGTTTGTTTTTTTTCACAAAACTAGGATTAAATCAGATGCCTTTGAGAAAAAACAAGAAAATTATTCTGAGAGGATTTCCTTGCCCTGAGGTGCCAGTGAATAGCCTGTAAATTACGGTGCCTGTGGACCAGCCGAAAGCTTTGTTTCTTATTTCTGAGGGAATTGCTTGAGCCAAAGGCTGTCTGCCTGGGTAGACTTTCTGGGATATGAATTTATCCTTGTCTGCTGTGAATAGAGCTGAAGATGCTATCTTCAAAAAAAGAATAGCATATATAATAATTATATGGAGAAGTCTCTAGGAATTCAAATTCAAGGATGCAGTGAATGAATCAGTGCTCAATTAAAGTGCTTCTGAAGTAGTTGGATGATATAATGGGAGAGTAGTTTAAAAAGGCTTTTGTCTAGACATTACTATCTGCTTGTTTACCTAGAAAATAAGTGTACCAACCAGTAGTAACAACATGGTTGCTTATACAATATCATTGTGCTCAACTAACACACCTGCAGATTGAATTGCTTAGTGCACCCTGAATCATAGGGAAGTCAGAGGATGTAAATTAATATCTTGAGTTTAATTTCTTGTGTGATTGCAGGCAAGGGCAAGGAAGCCAAATTGCAATGTGAGTACCAAAGGTGTTATGTGGTTTTAAAATGCAGCCCAAAGCTACATTTTCTGTTTTATGATTAAGTGAGGACTAAGTTGGTGGCCAAAGGTTTTAGATGTTGATAAGTTCAGCCAGCAAACAATGCTTTATATGTGAAACACCCTCTTGTGTGGTCATAGATGTTCAGAAGTAGATCAGAGTTTAGCTTGGCATGGCTTAAAATTCAGGTCTAACATGTCTGTAGGCTATAACAGTGTGTAATGTGATATTAGGAGGAAAAAAAGGGGGGTTGTGAGAGACTAGATTCCAGTGAAATTTAAAATACTTCATTCAGTGATTTTCGGTTATTCAGGCACCAGAGACTTTTGAAAACTCTTCAGCAGCTTTAACCTTGAGTGATATATGTAGACTGTAGTGTATGCATAAGAAAATCTGGGTGTGCTATTGAAATAGTTCCCCTTTTAGATGTGTAGTCATAACTACTTTGATTGATAACAGAAGTTTAATAATATAACATGCAATTGCAGTTCTGCTGGATTATTTGCATCGAGGGACTATCATAAAATTGCAAGTCAATACCTGTCATTACAAAGAGTGAACATGAATGGATGTTGTAGTAATGAGAAGACAAAGATTTTGGTTGCAGTAGAAATGTGGCAAGCTCTGTTGGGCAGTATGGTTTCTAGATGACAGACATGTCACAAGAGGCTGGTCAGCAAGAGCTGCCTATCTCTATCAATCTACTTAAGTGCCTGCATGTTAAAAAAAGAAAAGCAATTTGATTGTTTGCCTGTGATTATAAGAAAGTCACATACAGATGGCATTGAAATTATTATTCAGAATATCAATAATGCTCCAGTGGGGATCTGTGCAAGGAGCTGGACTTTAAACCAACACGAAATGTTGAAGATGAGGGAGAACGATGCTGCTTTTGACTAAAGTAGGAAGAGGAAAGGAACCTGCACAAGGGTTGTTGGTTCAAGATTTCCTTACGTCCTTGCCCACAGAGAAGCTCCCTGCTCTCTCAGTATAGTCACTGTTTTTGCATAATCCAGCCCTTGTTCGTGCAGAGCTGTAGTGACTCCAAACTGTTAATCATGTTTCTCACACCCAGTAAAACACAGCTAAGCTCTCCTCCATTCCCCTTGCACTGTGGATCTGGTCTCTCATCCTTCGTGCTCCCCACACCACCTCACCCTGGTTACACAAATCAGCCAGCAAGCCAAGAGAAACTTCTGAGCTTCTGGCGGTAACAACAGTTGGTAGGAGCCAGGTTTTTGCTGTATCATCTCCCTGAGGAATTGGTCAGGCAGGATAAAGGGCCAGCATTGGAGTTCACGGGGGCTGCTCAGTTCCCAGAGCTGAGGACACCCTCCCCCCCAAACCCTCCTGCTGGAGAAGGCTGCATTGGCACCCTTAGCAGCAGGAGGCCACAGGAACATCCTCCAAGTAGGATCTGTCATTTGGGACCTCAGTGGTAGGGACCATGGAATGTGAAAGGGGAGTATTGAGGTTTTTAAACATGCGTGTAATACCCACTCACCAGCTTGGGACTGGTCTGTCTCTCTTTGTAGCTGGTTTATATCCCCAGGTTTTCTGTCATGCTCTGAGTCTCAATTAACAAGTGTTTGTTTATGTAGTACTTGCTCTAGGCCACTATCTGCCTCAAAAAGCAGAATACACAACATCTAAACAAAGAGAGCAATGTGGGCTAATTAATTCCTGCTTCAGCAGGAACCAAGAGATGATCTTTAGGCCATGCTGAGGAGAATTCGGCTGGACCCTACAGAAACACCATCTCTATATGGGAATGCTCTAGTGACACAGGCCATCTTGGCCACTGGCCACTGGGAGATGGCACTTTGCTTGTCCTGTTTGCTGAGCTGGGGCATTTGGGCTGATATGGTTCCAGAGGTGAGCTCAAGCTGTAGAACTCTGGTCTCCTTGGTCTCTCTAGCCTTCTGCTCTCAGTTAATGGAGAGGCTCCTTCAGTGGATAATTCAGACTGTATAAATCACTGTCATCTATTGACTTTCCTATCAGAGGGGAAAATGGAAAGCTGTTTCCTTAGCTGCCTCAGTGAATATCTTCCTTCCCTCAGGATCAGTCTTTGCTGTTGTACAAGCCCAGGACAGGGGGTGCAATCAATTCTGGCATGTGCTTTGTGTCAGATGTCTGTGGCTACGTGTGTCCACGCTACGTAAATAAATGCCAATAACTCTAGTATCTTCTTTCTGCAGCAGCTGACACCAGGGTGTTTGGGGGAAGGATTTTGTCTGCCTGATGCTAGCCAAAGAGTAGAGAGGTGGCTGGTCACACCATGCCCAATGACTTCACTGTGTTGTCGAGTGCACATCCCTTCCCTCTGCTCTATGCTTGAGTATGGATTTGTATCCCCGAAATATTTCTCCAGCTCTCTGAAAGGCACCCACTGGGTAATCTTTACTGGTGGCTATAAAATTACTGGGTAGAGCTGGGCCTTCTGGACTCTTTCTGTTTGATTCCCTACATAACAAATCCTGAAGGCCTTTCTTCCAGTTTCAGTCAGGCCCTTAACTGGGATTTTTCTTTCCCAGTATTGCTAGTATCACTGTTGCTGAAGGATATTCATTAGCTCAACATAAGATATTGGGGCTAGTCCAGGGATGGCTGGGTGAAATCATAAAGGCTGTTTTATACTGGAGCTCAGAGAAGATAATTTGTTTTTTAAAACTTGAATTCAGTGGGAATATCACCTGTCAGCATCTGGCACTCTAAATTGCTATGTCAGTTTGTTGGCAGAAACTACCAATGGGACCAGAAGTGCCTCTGATTTACACCACTCAAAGCTGATACTGTTTTTTCGGCATCACAGGATACACAGGCACAGCTAAAAAGCCATTCTGGAAAAAAAAAAAAAGAAAAGTTAGACGTTTTCTTCCTACTCATGGGAGCTGAAAACTCAAGCTTACTGTAAACAGCCTTGGAAAACATTTTATGTTTCCAGAGTTCTGAATCCAAATATTTCCATGAAGCAGTGACACAGTTTGAGAGTAAGACACTTTTTTCTTTTCATTAGTATATTTGTTCTAATACATGTACAAGGTTTTTAACATACTCCTGTTGATTTTAGGGACAAACTTCTGCCTTATCAGAGCAGATTTTGGTCAGAGGCGGGGAAAGGGAAATGTGTACTTCCTTAAATAAATACCTGTATGTGTTTTCAGTATTTCTGGGTATTTTATTTTTCCAGCAGAAGCTTGACTTTTTTTATAACCATCGTTTAGTACTATGGAAAGTGTACAGAGTTGTTTTGGCTGAATGGAGCAAAGCAGGGGGTTGAATTTTAGCACATTTAGTAGCACAGAGATCTCTCTTCTGTGAAAGACAGGATTGTATTATGTAACAGTCGGGCTGCCAAATACTTCTGCTGGCAGCAGTCTGCCTTCTATGCACCATTGACATCAAAACCTAATGAGGTTTGATCCAGAGAAGGGATTTGAAAGGACGTCTTGTTTTTCTTCCATCTTCACAAACTGAACTTGTTTTAAAAGGAGGAGGAAAAAAATAAAAAAATAAAAAAAATACAGAGTCTTACTTGATAAATGAGGAAAAATAGTGGTTTTTCTCTGAAGTTTTGGCTGTTTATTGGTTTAACAGCTATTGCTCAGAACAAGCTGTTTCTATTTACGGTGTTTATCATATCAGCTAACCTTGTGTGATGGATCGAGGGGGCTGGAGGTCAGGTCTGCACATGTTCCCTCCACGGGGGCTTGCTGACAGCTTACCTTAGTACCTCCTGTGCCTAGTATTTATACATACTCATATTGACCATTACAATAAACATAAGACCAAACAAGTGTTCCACTCCCTATAATCACAGAACCATAGAATGTTAGGGGTTGGAAGGGACCTCTGGAGATCGAGTCCAACCGCCCTGCCAGAGCAGGACCACCTAGGGCAGGTCACACAGAAAATTGTGCACACTAAATAAAATATATCAGGAAGTAAGTGGGGAAAAGGCACATGGGAACATAACGAGACAGTGTGTAGGGGTGCTCAGCTCCATGAAGGCTGCCACACTAGGAGCAATGTAGCACGATGTTGTGCCAGAGGTATTGAGCTCTTGCTGAAAAGCAGGTCTTACTAATTTACCTAAAAACATATGGGATATGTTACTGGATAAGAGCAAAGGTTTACCTGGTCTGACATACTCTCTGATGACGACTGGTGACAAAGGCTGAGAGGAAGATGAAGGAGCAGGCCATGTGTCAAGTGGTCTGTTGCCTGATACAACACTGACCAGCAGGTTAGCCATACCTTGAGTTGGAGATTTCATAGACTGTGACTCTGTGAATGTGTTTAATCCCATTTTGAATTTGTATCATGTGGTCACAAACTCCATGGTTTGTGCTATGTGGAAAACTTTTTCCTCTGGTTTGCTTTAAGCCTGATCTCAGCTTGCTTGGATCTAGGCTACTTTCTCCACACTGTTGTGTAGAGAAGCATGGGATCACACATGCTCATGCAAATGCAGAGCAGCGTTAGGTCAGATATCTCCCTTTCATGTTGCTATTGCAGTGCAGACATAGCTGGTTTGGACATAATACAAGAAGGTTTCAACTTATGAGCTTGTGTTGTCTTTTTCATATTTTACGGTGATTTTGGGGCAGAGGTTAAGTAAGGATTTAAATCAAGAATGAAGGTAATATAGAGATGTTTATTAGAAACATCTTCCCATGAAGTGTAATATAGTTTGTGGAGACAGGAACACAAAGTTTCTCATTTGAAATTAATAGCAGAGTTGCCAGGACTAGCAAAATGGAGGCAAGAATGAACATATGGTCAGCATGTTGAATATTTTACACAGGTACAGTTCTTGCCTTAGAAACGTATGGCAGACCACATCCATTTACCTTAGCCTCACCCAAGAAGTTCAAGATTCCTTTGTTCATTTGCCAGTGGGGAAGGCAGTACATGTGGGGGTTAAATACCCAAATGAAAACACTGAACGAGTCAGTGGCAGAGCTGGGGTTGCAGCCCAGGAGCAATGTCTTTCTCTAGGTAGGGAGTCTCCTGCCTGCATTTCTCTGGAAAAGTATTTCTGGTCACAATGTTAGAGGTGTTAACTGCAATGAAGTTTGACAGTTAAGCTTGTATTTCTGCTTTAATCTTAAAAGTTTCAGGGCTCTTTTGCCTGTTCAACAAGTTCTGTCAAAGCTGTTTAAGAGAAAACTACAGAACACAGGATTGTCGTTAGTTTTTTCTTGTTCAGTACCTCAGCTGTTGCCAAAGCTCTCTGATGGTTGCATGTGTAGGAACAGAAACGTGCTGATAACATTCAACTTTAGTATCTGTGCATGTTACCAATGCTACAGGAATGGAATGTGAATGATAAACAGCATTGCCACGTGACGACTGCATTTTGCATGCAGGTCTCAGCATCCACTTCTCTCCCCTAGAATAGCTTCCAGTTTGCCAGGATCCTGGGCAGCTACAGAAAGCTGCTTGCTTCTAAGGTAACCTGTTAGAGGAACGAAGTTGTTTCCCACTCTCTTTTTCTCTCCCCCTAGATTTTCCTTCCAAAGGCCCAGCAAGTTTCAAATCAATACTGCAGCAGTGAAAACGTGTCTGCATTTTAAAGTGACATATGGTGAAAATAATCTGATATCACAACACTGGAGATTCCTCTTGTGAGGAAGGAGTAATTATGCTGAAAGTTTTCTGGTCTAGCATGGTAATATATAGAGATGTTGGGACATATACTCAGAAAGGACCAAGAAAGACCCTCAAACCCTGACTTGACTTGGAATTTTTGAAGTGCACAAGTTCACGTGGCTTTCAGAGAACTGTTAAGTCTCAGTATCTGTGAAGACAATGTAAATCAGTGAAAGAGTCTTCAGACAGCATCTCAGAGGAGGGACTCTAATGATAGGCCATAGAGCAGTGCCTGATGGGGGCAGAAACTGCTGAGTCTCCTGTAAAAGGCAGTATGTGCAGTTGCATCCATTTTGCTATCACATCCATATCTACTTTTGTTATCCTGATTAAGACTGGGATAAAGAGAGGGATTAGTAAGATAGGCTTTTATATCCCAAAAATTTTGGACAGCAAGTGTACTCTTATTTTAATAGCTCCTGCATTTATAGGAATGGGTTGTTTTAACTCTGGATATGACTGAAAACCAAGCCAAATTGATTTATCAAAAAATAAAATATTAACGTTTTCTTGCAGCTTGAGAGAGTTGGCTGGGGACACAGTTCTTAAACCCATCCTCATTTTCAGCTTGCATTCCGAGTGGGAGATCTTGGCCTAAGGAGGCAGGATAACATTTGTGTCCTGTTTGTGGTTTGCTTGGGTTTGTGTGTGGACTTAGTACAATCTCAAGGAATCCACAGTTGCCTTGTGAGGTTTTCACAGGTAAACATCACAGAATGGAGTAATTTTGTAGTTCAGTCTAGTCACTTAGTGAAAGTAGAAGTTGCTTAGAGGATGGACTTAGTAGAACCAGGGTTGCCTAAAAGGCTATTTTAGCACCACAGTTTGGTGTGACTTCATTGGTTGTGGAGGAGCTGTATTCATGTCAAAACATAGTGACAAGAGGATGAATTATGTTCTGGATTTTTTAATGAGGAAAATAAAAGCACATAATTTAAGCTGGAGTGGTGTATAGTATGAACCTATTCCATCGGGGGCACATTTGGAGAAATAAGGGTGTCCTCTTCTTTACAATACATGGGCCAAAACCAGAGCATGGTGTGCAAATTGTTTTGCACAGACATGGCGAGATGCATTATTTGTGATGCTGCTTGACAACTGGACACTGTTCATTGATTATATTAATATATAGTAAGGCAGGAAAATAGTTGGCCTTTGCTTCGTCATTAATCCGAAAATGTTGATGTCTGTAAAGCCTTTACAAGAGGTTATTTCAATACATGTATTGCAGCAGAACATAAGACAGGATATTTGCATAACACATTGGATGTGCTCAAACTTTTCTCAAATACAGAGACTGATGTGGAAAAGTGAAGGAAAAGCACCAGACTTGGCAAAGCCCAGAATACAGGTTTGGTTTCCAATAGCTGCAAACTAGCTTTAGATGTTGCCCAGTTTTCAAGCCAGGCGATGTGCCTAGGCCCCACTATTTTGTTCTGCCCTCATTCTGGAAATGTAGTGCATCCCAGAAGCCAAGGCAAATATGGTGTTCACTTTTGCTGGGTTATGTTTGGCTGACATTTCCTGAAGGAAAGAGCTTAGGAAAATAAAAACTTATTTTTTATTGGGCATCACAGTAAGAATAAGAACAATAGCATCTCATTAAACAGAGTAGTTGCATTTCCTCCCTTTTTTTCTGAGATAGTAGGAGAAACAGGCAATGTGCATTGTAGTGGGGAGTAGAGATTAATTCTCCATCTATCTAGCAAAAAACAACAATTTATGCAAATTTGTTTGGAGAAAAAACTGCATATTTACTTTTCTATCTAAAAGCCTGAGTAGGTAGCCCAGATCTTGTATAGCTTCTACAGGAAAAAACAACTTTCCGTTTCTGACTTCTGCCTTTCAACCATTTAAAATGGCAGCTTTGTAGCATCTGGCTTCCTCAGGGAGCCAAATGTAAGTAGGATTGTTTCCACTTCCCAGGAAAGTCAATAGAAGGGCACCATTTGTTTTTTTATATGGGCCTCTGACAAAGCAACTGAGGGGGGTATTATGTGGCAGTGTGGCACCTAGATTTCATGGTGATTTGTTTACTGTAAATACTGCTAAATGAAAAGAGTATAACTGCAGGCAAATTGTGACATCTGTAAATTCATGTCTGTCAACAACATGGATACAGTAGAACATCTGGAAAGGACCATATGTTCCTCTAGCAAGACCTGTCTGCCTAAATCCGGGGTGCAGTCAGCCTACATCTCATCAGTTGAAATCTCAAGGTCAGTTCAGCAGCTGGAATTATCTGCCCATTTTCCCAGATGTGCTCTGTGTTGGCTTTTGCAGTACTATCTTTGTCATTTAGATGCCACCAGCTTTTACACAGAAGACTTACCTCTTTGAGATCTTTGTGCTTACTATGTGAGGAACTCTGGATACAAACAAAAAAACAATTAAAAAAGGGGGGAGTCTTTGATAAGTAATGACTATTTTGGAATATTTATTGCTATGCTGTGTCTGGAACTCTTTGCAAAGAAAAGGGATTGGAAGTTAATCTTATAAAAGATGCAAACACCTTTGCATTGTGTAATTGTCCTTGTAGCTATTTAAATCCAGTATCAACAGCTCCCTATGGAGCAAAAATTAAATAGTTATGATTTCCTATGAGCTAATACAGGCAATTCTGCACTGAGCATGGTGGCTTTCATGAATCTCACTCTTGTACAGGCACCCATCTAACACCTACACATAAGGTCCCCGAAGTGCTGGCTTTGGTGTTGGGAAACAAAAGATAAAAATCTTTGTGTTTAGCAAATGTAAAAATAGGCAGGATAGTAGAACTGCATTCTGGCACTGTGCCCTCTGAGAGGAATGACAAATGGATTAGGGAAGCTGTGTTTTCGTTATTATTCTGGGGATCTGCCCTTAACAGTACTATGCATTTGTTCTTGGGCAGGTTGCCCTGTTAGGATGTTACAGGTTAGATGCACCAAAATTAAGTCACGCTTTCCTCAGCCACATCTTCTGATTGTCAAATGAAATCTTGATGTATTTATAGTCAGGGGGAAAAGCCCAAACCCAGCAGCAACAAATTGTTCCCTTCATGATACAACAAAGGATAAACTTTTATTGCTTTATGGGTTTGCTTCCCCCTTGTCACTTGGCTGCATCTCAGAGTTATGATCATACCTTTTAACAGCAGAATGAAGCAGATTTGCTCCGTATGTTTCACACTGTATATTGCTACACTATCTACTCTAGCTGTGCCCATAGCCCAGTGACTCCCATGTCAACGCTGTGAGAGCCAGTATATTGCAAACTCTTGGCAATAGCAGCAACTATTCCCCCTGAAAATATTGCATTATATTCCCTGGCAAAAGAGAACATGTAATGGAATACAGATGATGTGAATTAATCTTTGAATAAGCATTTAATTTTTTTGGCCAAGATCTGAATGCTCTTTTTTTCTAGCATTCTCATAATGAACATGAAAAGATTACAGGATTTGTGAATTTAGTCAGTCCTCTGGAAGCTCTGGCAGCTGGCTCAGCTTTGACTTGTTTATTATTTTCCCTTAGTAATTAAACAAGTCTACAAACTCAGGCCACAACCATCATTAAAGGCACTTCCAGAGCAAGATGTAAGATTTGGGACTCCATCACCTCACTTAGCCTCTTCTAGCTAGAGATGCTGAAGAAAAGTATCCTGCTGATAATTTGTTTGAAAATTTAATTTCAATTAGAATTGAACAGGTTGGCTTTTCTACAAACATATGGATTAAAAGTATTGGTATAGCTGAGATACAGGACACTTAAATTAATCTCTCCTCTTGGGTAACCCATGCTTTCATTAGGCTCAACAAAGAACACACTGCAACAGCCTATAGTAGGTCTTGCACCCTAACCATTTCCAGAATGATGTACAGGATGGCAGAGAATAAATTCCAGTAATTACATAAAGCTTTGGTTAAAAATACATGGAATATATTTGAATATTCACAAACTCATTAGCAGAAGATGAGAGGAAGACTCTGTGGCTTTCTGGACAATGGAAGGGTCTAGCACCAGCGGTGCATTTGCGTCATGACAGAGACAAACTGGGAACTGAGACAGTGATGAGCAAGAGAGGAGTAGAAAATCTAAAAGGATTATTTTGAACTGGATCCCAGAAACAATGGGGTGTAGGTAAGATATTTCAGGCGAGGCTTGCTTTGGATCAAAGTTTCACTGGTGAAATGAGAGTGCTGTGGGTTCTGGCCTATATCCCACTAGAACTGCATTAGATGCCATCCTGTGACATGTGGGATCTCACATTCCTAATGCAGTTGAATCTGCAAGGCTACATGTCTGCCTTGTAGGGATGGGTCTAGCCCCTCTCTCACCTCTCTGCATGGGGTGAGAATGTGGGAAGTTACAAGCCACCTGGTGGGGTTGGTGTCATGGGCAACTGGGGAGGATCCATCAGGGAAGGGGAGTTTGCTGTTCTCCACAGCCAGCAGTGATTGTGGGCTGAAGGAATAGGGATGCAGTCCGGAGCTTGGCATTTAAAAAAGGAGGTGGTGACAGGAAGATTTGCAGGCAACATATGTGGAAGGAGAAGGAGAGTTCAGGGACAAGGAGTTGGTTCAGGTGCAAGAAGAATGTGGCTGGAGACAGTGTCACAGGCACTGGGCCGTATTGGAAAGTTTGCTTCTCAAATGGCTGTGGACTTTTTTTGTTTTCCCCTCATTGTTAGCTCACATGACAGGTTGGTGCAGTTCAGAGCTGCATTTCCAGCTGGGGGCTCTTGGTTACAGGGGAAGATTGTCTTATTGAGCATGTTTCTGCAGGGCTTGTGTTGGGAGGTGGGAAAATATGGTCTTGGGCTAAAGCCAAGGAGCGGAGCAAAGATAGCTGGGTTTTATTTCTGATCCAAACACAGGTGTAAAGTTTGCAGGAGTTATTTAACCTTCCGTTTCCCTTAATGTAAAACAGAATAATAGCTGCTTCTGATCTAAAAGGATATTTTAAGGCTTAATTCTTTGGCAAAGAACTTTTGAAATAAGGTAGAAAACATTGAAAGCAATGTTCTCACACCTGGGAGTTCTATCTGACTTTTAACTCTGCCCCAAAGGACATCCACATTTTGGCATCTGTACTTCTGTTTTACAATATATGTGCAAGTGTTGTGTTTGCTGTTTTCCTGCTTAAATTCATGTGACAAGGTCAGATGACTTCTTGTCTGATCCAGAAATGTCAAACTGATTTTGACAGCAAATTGCAGTGAGGCCCAACCATGGACATCAGGTGCCTTGCTACAGTTTTCCCCACTTTGTAGTAGAGTGTTCATGGATGACACAGCTAGGGCTGAATTTGGGGTAGTTCAGCTCACAGGTAACTGAAAACCTTAAAGGAAAGGAAAACAGAGCAACTACTTTACAGCAAGTATGGTAACATTTTACCCATTTCTCCCATATTAAGGTCTTCTGTCAGAAAAACTCATGTTTCCCTTTGTTTCCAATGGAGTATTGAACCATTTATTTGTTTACTGATGGACTGACTTCTAGCAAGAAACTACGAGGAGAAATGCAGTGGGACTGTGACTTTCACAGATTGACATCAAGCAGGAAAATCCGACAGCTTTTGGACACCTCTCCCAAACATGATAACAACTTCAAGTACCAGCTAGGCACTGCTGTGTGTTTAGGAGTGGTCAGTATCCTCCTGGGCTGGTAACTTCAATAGATAAGAGAAGGAAACTGAGCCAGAGTGAAGCACTTCTGTTCCCATTATATAAATGGGAGAGAGTGGCCCAAAAATTATGTGACTTGCTTGGGTTGTGCTGGATGTTTGTGGCAGAGTTGCCATGTAACCTAGACCACTGGGACCCAGCATTTAACTCAGCCCCTGTACTGTACTTTTCTCCTCTGAGGCACCAGCAGTGGCTGATAGTTTTAAATTATTACTCAAACAGGTTGATTAAATTCCAGCTGTAAGGCTCTATTTTGCTGTTAGTAGAGCTGGTGAGTGTTTCTCTGGGATTCCTCTCCTCTCTCCACCCCCTGGGGTTTGCTGTGTGCAGTTATGTATCCCTTAAGTTTTCCTTGAAAACTCAGATTCATTCAGTCCCATGAATGCAGGATTCACAGTGGAGCTGACACATTTCATTAAACTCAGCACATTGCGTAGAAGCTTGGCAAAGGGTCCCTGGGCTTTATTCAACCCAGACACACCGTGTGACCAGCTGTCACAGATTGTGTTGTAAAATTAGAATAAAACCATAAAACACAGTTGAGGGGGGGGGGGGAAAATTGTCTCTCTCTGGAGACAGCACTTTGAGCTGTCACAAAAGATTCACAGAGACCGTCAGACACAGGCACACAAAAAGGCTTTGTGCAAAACTCAGCTGGTTTAATTTTTTGTGCTTGAACACTATACCATGGGTAGGTGCCACTGCATAAAGCATTTACCTTGTTCTAGCTTCAGCATGAAGTTCTGCTTTTAACTTTGCTGTCCAGAGAATATACAGGTTTTGGTGAACAGTGTATCCATTTAACCAGGCTACAGGTTTAAAAACAACCTGTGAAAATATTGTCTTGTTGTGCTACATTAGAGAACAGCATAAGAATGGAGAGTTGTGCAGCCCTTTCCCATAAAGGAACTAAAATATCTTTGTATTCATTAGGTCTGCCATTGTCTGCGTGACACAGACACATATACTGGTTGTCCCTGTTTTGCAGAGCTCTTTTTTCTCCCCCCTGTTGTATGAGGCAGCATGTTGTGGGATTCTTCCCAAGACAGATGCATCTGAGTATGTTTTTTTGGGGGGCTCCTTTTGAGGCTTCTCTGGCCTCAAGGACTATTAAGTAACCTAAACCCAAGCACTGCAGTTATGACCTCTCCTCTTGACACCACATAAGAAATGTAGCTGGGTGGCTAACACAGTGCATTTAGTGCATAGGATGCTGGATCTGGAGAGAGGGATCTGCACTGCAAGTGTTTCAGGCATCTTTTGGGGGACCATCAGGTAGGAATCAGCTGGTTCATGAAGCTTGTTATATCTGTTTAAGCAGCTAAAGAATTGTTACAGAGTTGAATTCTAGGACTCTGCTGCATTTGGGGACTCACTTGGAGGCACTGAGGAACTGATTTGAATATCTGTATTTTCTCTTCATGGCAAATGGAGATCTTGATTGGCTGAAAAATAATTTTCTAAATTAGTGGATATGAGGAAACTGTGGCCTAAGTGAATTGGCCACAAACAGCAAGTGAGTAACAGAAGTGGGACAGAACTCCCATTTCCTGAATTTCACCATTACAGTTTAACTGCAAGGTGTCATTTTTATTGTCACTGTTAGGTAATGGGGTGATGTACAAATAGGCCATAACTTTGGTAGAGAAATAATTTGACACCTCAAGGCACAGATAGATGACTACTGTAGATAGTAACAAAATTAGTTAATCAACAGTGATGAAATTATATCATCATCCAGTAAGTGAAGCATGCAAACAATCACTGGAATCTATTCAGTGCCTGCTGTTTACCTTGATTCATGCCAATTTATAAAATGGGTTAAGCTATTTCCATTCCAGCATCATGTTCTCCATGTGGGAGAAAGCTTGCCTAATGAAATGCTTCCAAGTGAAAAATTCTGTTCTGTGGCTCCTTAATCTCTTTCCTCTCTGATAAGGAGTGGAGTTCTATGTCCCTCTTGAGCAAAGGTGGTAGAATAGATGTATACAGTGTGGAAATTAAATATATGTGAAGTTCTCATTTGTTTGCATTTAAGAACCACATATAACCTTGGATAAAAAACACCACCTTGAGGGTATTAACAAGCATCTGCAATGACTTTTCTATGCAATGTTATCAGTTACATTCATTTCAAAATTGGGTCAGTATGTTGAAAAGGCAGAAAGATGAGGCTGCTGAGGTTCTTCAGCACAGTAAATAAATGTTTGTGTTCAGGTCTGTTCTCTGTTGGGCTCAGATCAGGTTCCTATTCTGAACACTGACACAGCCCTAGTGCTGGAGATGGAAAGCTCCCACATGCTTCATGATAGCACTGGCAATACTCTGGGATGGATGGATGGATGGATTAGGGCCTGGAGAAGGCCAGGCAGCTCAGTTTCTGTAGGTAGCCTGCATTTTGCTCTTCCTAAGAGTAGTATAGATGTTTTGAGTCCAATTTACAGCAGTTGTATTAGAACTGCATGATTCACTGCATGGGAACAGATGTGGCTTTTTGCAATATATAGACAGAGGTCCCACTTGAAACATTATTTTGTTCATAAATGTGTAAATGAACCCACATCTGATAATAGGAAGCAGTAGGCTGGTACCTGGAGCCAAACAAAGCATCTCGAATGCAAGTGTGGAGTTGATAATATGAGAAAAAATAAATTATGAACTTGGGGTTTTAATTGTCTTATACATAAGGAAGTGGCAATGTTCAGCATCTCATGGGATTTAACCCAAGAAGGGATATCTGGCAGTTCCCCTTATATCTGCTGTGCTCCTAGAGATCCACAGTATAATGTGTTTGTTTTTTCTATATGAGCTTATTAAATGGCTTTTATAAAAATGAATGTCAGGTACAGCCCTTCTGCAAGTCATGAGGCTCACTGACAGGCTCAGAGACACTTTTCCCTGAGGAGCAATGGGATTTCACAGCCCCCTTTTTTCTTTGTGTTTTTTCTTTTTTTCCCCCCCCTCCTTATTCCAGCCAGGGATCTGAGGAACAAGGCTGCTTGTCAGGCAGTGTTTTTGTCTAAAGTGGTATGTGACCAGCCTTCCCAATGAAATGCTTTCAAATGGGCTGCCTGGGGGATCTTACAGCAAATTTGCCCTTACTGCAGTAGTAAAAGAGCTGCTCTGATATCTGCTGGCCTGGCAAGGCAGATACACAGGAGTGAAGCCAGCTGGAGTGTCCTCTTGACTGAGCAAATTGTAAAAGGGAGTCCTTATTCTGCTGGGAAGAAGTTGTGGGATTGGCTTTACTCCCAGCCTCTGGCAAGAGGATGTGTCCGTGGCAGGGAGAGGGTTTTGTCCCTAAACACTGTGATATGGCTACTCTCCTTCCTCAGGATAGGGCGTTCTTGGCCTTGTAAGGGGACTAGGGGAGACAGGCTTGAAGGGACAGTAAATTGCTTCAGTGGCAACACAAGCTCAACCAGGCCCCAAATCTGAGGAGAATGGATGTACCTTTATGCTACCTTTCCTTCTCTCTGCTTATTCTTTGCTCTCCCAGTATTGCAGAAAAGCCCTCAGGCTCTGCATCTTACTGTCCATTTGCTACTCTTTATTTTTCCAGCCATGTGTTTGTGTTGATTCTGATGTAATGAAGTGGTTATTGTATCCTCAGACATGCTATTAGGCATTTTTTAAGTGCATAAAAGTTCCTGCTTGATGCGTGCAGTATAGCATCGTGTGTACATTCAGGCATTTTGTTTGCAGCTTCTGAAGCATCTTCCCCAAAAAGGTAATGGAGGCATTTTTCCCTTTAAACAATTAATACCTAAAAGAAAAAAGGAAAATGCTTGTGCTGCTGTTCCCTTGGGTTTTTATATTCTGAAGAGCCCCTCATCAAATAAACTATTACCAGGCTGGGCAGGAGGGTTGGATCTTCAGAAGTGGAATGGCTTAGGCCTTTTTAATGCAAATCTGTGTTTCTGGGAGCTTATTTAACAGAAAGAAGTCTATGAAAGCAAGGTCTTTAAGTGCATGCAGGTTTCTAAAATCTGTTAATTTGAAGGGTAGTTTAGGTCTGGCAATTTGTGTTGATAAGACAATTATCATAATGGCTATTTTCTTCAGACTGAAAAGAAACCCCATACTTCTCTTAAGCAGGGATATCACAGACTCAGTGTAGTATATGTGAACTTACAGATGTTTAATGGACTTTAGAAATGGACTGCTTTCTGAAATGAGAATTATCGCTAGCATTAAAATGTGCATAAGATTAAATTCTGTTCTCAGTAAATTCAAGGTTTGAATATAGAGAGTGACGGGTAACATTTGATTTACCAATTGCTGTCCAGGTAATCATACCACTGGGCAAAAGTCATGGGCATAAAAGCATTGCACAAAGTTGCTGGGGGAGTAAGGTATCCCTAGATGTGTAAATACACCTGTAGTCCCCTAAGGATGGAACACAAATCAAGGTAGGGGCAAATGCATGTGTAGTCATGAGCTACATCCATCATTTAGCTTACTGTTTGTGTACCTCAGTCTTTCCATCTGCAATCTGGGAATAAGTAGCTGTGCACTTCCCAAAACTGTTATGAAACTTCATGGATGAGAATTTATAGAATGATTTCAAGTCCTCTGGCAGTGGGGCAGCATATTATTAGAGTCAGAACTGGGCCAGATATTGAGTTCATGAATGGACCCTGGGGACCATAGCTTGACTCAGATGCTGTAGGTAAATTTAAATCCATGCCACAGTCTCTGTGTCTGCACAAAATGGCTGTTTTCCTTTTAATGTGCTGTTCTTCAATGGGTTTCCAGCCTTTGCTAGCCTGTCTTTGTGAAATGAATTTTCCCCATTCAAAAGCAGCAGTGTTTTATTTTTGTTTTAGCTGTGCTTGGGAATGCAGAGCAATTCAATCAAGAGGAAAATACACCATGAAAAGCTCTGAAAGCCCTGAGGTCAAGGATCTGAAGTTACCCACAATATTAATGACAAACCAGTGGCTGCACCATGGCAACGGCCAAAAGAATATGTGGCGTGGAAACCATAAGTAGTGTGGGGCTTTGAAAGAGCACAACCGGGAGAAAAATGGAAATTACATGATGTTCTCTTTGTTCGGTGCTAGGACAGCCATGTACAGTCTAATCCCTGATGTTGGTGAGCCCAAGACTTTCAAGAGAGTCCTGTAAGAGGCAGAGAAAGGAGTTGGAGCTGGAATTATACTGCTGAAAAGTTTTATTTAAAGGGGGAAAAGTTTGGGTGGTAGCAAGTTAGATGAAGTTCCTTTAACAAAAAGGATGCTGATGCTATATGACCTCCATGCCTGGATTCTCCTCTGGGTCTCTGCTGGGTTCAAGTGAGTCACTCAAAAAAAACCAAAACATTGGTGGTGGACTTGATTAGAAAGATGAACCTCAGCTCCTTTGCCAGAGCTGGGAATTAGTGGCAATAGGTTGTGCTGTTGACTTCAGAGGTTATTGAGTTTCCTAATTAGGAAGTGAAGGGATTGTTCTCAAAAACACCTCTAGATAGAATAGCTTTTTATTATCTACTTTTACTAAGAGATTATGTTGCTGTAACCATCTCTGCTGGCTTGTGAGATGTGAGACAATACACAGCTGAAGCTACAGAGGGCTGAAGTGTTCAGCTCTTGCATCACATGGCAGTGCTGGGGAGCAGAGAATGAGGCAGGGAGAGAGATGCAGCTTGCTTCTCCTGCGGGGCCAGGTGAAGACTGCAGTTCCTGTGCTTGTAAGTGTGTGAATTACATCAGGAAAAAAAAACCCAACACCTCTCTAAAGGTGGTGTTACAGTAGTCCTGCTGTCATCTTCTTTCTTACTAGCAGAGGAAGCACTGCTGGAAGCATGGGATGCTGTTTCACCTAACAGAAACATGCTGCTGCTGACTGAGCAGTGTGGCACCCATCGTTGGTCCATACCAGTTTGTCCTGGTGAAGTTCTGGCTTCGACAAACATTTCTTGTTCAGCAGCAATGACTGCAGCAAGTAGCTGGCAGTGGTGCTGCTGGCTCTACAAGCCAGGAATGATCCACACTCCTAAGCTTGAGTAAGTGTGTTTTTGTCACCATATTGCACTGTGCTGAACCCCTGCCTAATCCTCAGGCATACGTTAGCATTATGGCTTGACATCAATGCTGGCAGCTGCAACTCTGCATATTTTTTTGCACAAACGCCCTTTTTCTCTTTTTTTTTTTTTTGGCTGGATGGGCACTTCAGCCATATGACTCTACATGGAGCTTTGTATACATGTGGATTTTTTCTTTTTTTTCTTTTTTTTTAAATCAAGCCTGTACTCTTCAGAATACCAGTGATATAGATAGTGACTCAAAACCAGGTCATGGTAAACTGGATCACTGAACAGCCCGCAGTTCTGTGCTGCTGTGACATCTGTTGCTGTAGCATTTGTTGTGTACGCTTGCAATCAGATGACCTAATTCTCTTTGTGTAAGCAGGGAGAGACCTGAGGTGTGAGGAGAGCCCTGTGAAGGAATCTGTCCATTGAATCAAATTGGCCAGAGGAACTCGATTGCAACAACTGAATGAAAAGAGATAAAAGAAGCATAGAAGGCTTGGGAGGGGGGTGGAGGAGGGTAACTTCACTTGGGAAAGGAACAACATGAGCAGGACAGCATGACTTTGTGCAAGAATATTAAACATCAACGAGGGAGTGACCAAGGGAAGGAAAACCATCTGAAATCAGAGAAGAAGGTTTTTAAAATAAAAAAACAGAGTTCCTTGGATAAAGGCAAGAACTAGAGAAGTAGTGAACATGTTGCAGTGAATGCTGCAAAGGATTGCTGAGCCCCTAAAATATACCCATAAGACTCTTTTAATGGTATGAAAGGCAGTAGCTCAGGTGTTGAATTTGGAACAGGAAGGCTGTGCAGCTTCTGGGCACTCTGGTTAGCAGTCTCCTTTGAAGCACTCTGATCACTTGGGAAAAGCTGGGATTAAATGACAGAAGGGAACAGAAAGTTCAGCTGGGACATGTGGCTGAGAAATGTGATTGCGTTTTCTTCAATCAGCTGGCATTTCTTGGGTACCTTTTAATTTCTTGTTTCACATATTGTTCAGTGGCTACTCAGCTGACCTTCTGTGTTTTACTTCTGAATGTATGAGAGTTGTCTTTCCACACCTTCTACTGCTTGTGCCACATATATTTGGAGCAACTGGTCTCTGTGCCATTGGACATGGTTAGTGTGATGGAGGTCCCTTTCCTTTGGACACCCTTAAGATAATCTTAAACTCTTTGAGAGGTATTTGGACATTCCTGCACAGCTGGGTGTTGGCTACATTGAGGGTAAAGTTCAATGCTGATGTGAAGGAGAGAGAAAAGTAACAGTAGTGGGTGCCCCATCTTGTGTGACTCTCCAGACAGTCAAAGCAGGCAAAGTGGAGAGGAAGTGTGTCTGTAGTATCCTTGCCCTCTTGTGCTATTTCTTTCTCCAAGGGCTATTTGGCTGGTCAAACCAGATATTGAAAACTCTGAGCTACTATCCCCTCAAAAATGCTCAAGATGTTGTACTTGGACTAAGGAACTACAAACGTGTCTCTCTCTGGCTGCTATCTTGACTCCCCTCATTAATACCTTGATATTTCTCAATGTGGTTGCAAGGTGCTGGAGCCACAGCTGCCTCATAAGTACAAGTCCTCACACACTCTGTCACTTAACCAGCAGTGGAGGCCTGTGGGGATCTGGAGGCTTCTCTGTGACTTCAGACCTATCAGAAAGTAAACCAGGAGAGGGCTAAGCCTGCTATCACTGCATGCACAGCCTGGGGCCAACATGCACTAGAGCAGTAAGGCCCCAGTGGAGCTGTTATCCTTGCCTGTGTGACATATTTCCAGGCTTGCAGAGTGATATAGTGTGTCTTGTCGATGTTGGCTGCACAAAACTTTCAGTATGCAAAGGAAGATTGGCTACTGCCCCTCCAGCTGTTAATAAAGTGGTACGTGTCAGTATCTGTCAGTAACCCTGGGTGTAATATCAGAAACAGCAGCTACAAATGGAAAATCACCAAAGTGCAAGTCGTACTGACATGCTCAGTGCCTGACATCAGATTCCTCAGAAAAGATCCTGAGGAATCTGGGAACTGTGGCACATGATGGATTATTTCTAGTTTGGCCTGTCTCCTCCATGCAGCTTATTTATGTCAGTCTCTGCTCGTCCTGACAGCTGGAGGCTTGTGGAAATGCAGCTTATCTCTCACTGCCTTTACTATTCCCACTCTGCCAACAGGCTGGCGTAAGTATGAGTGTGACACACACGAACGTTGATCATATGTCATAAGGTGACAAAGTCCTGGAGTACAGTCTGCTCTGTTCTTTCCAGCAAGGATGCAAAAAATAATCGTGCATGTTTGCTGGAAGCAAAAGACATGCTGAAACTCCAGCTGTTAAGTTCCTTCAGAGTTTGTAAGTAATTGTGCACCAAGAAAAACAGCTTACCATGGGTTACAGAGAAGAGGGAGATTCAATTTCCATTGCTGCCTCCTGATCCCTGCCAATAAAATCTGCAAAGGCTGCTTCCAGCTCTTGCTAGCTCACCAAGGGGCACAGTCCAAGATCTTCCATCACAGTTTTTCCACAGACTCTGTTGTTGCAGAATCAGATGTTAACAGTCTGCCTGGGCAGTGTTGAGCAGGCTTGCATACTGGGGAGCACAGTGTTCCCTGGATGCCAAGACCTCTGCAAGGCTCTGAGCACTGTGCAAGTGTGGGGTGAGACACAGGTAGAGATGTTATTCAGTGTAATCATGAGCTTAGAGCCAACCTGTCAACGCTAAGTGCTCCTGATCCCTCCCTGTCCTTGGCTCGACCCAAGAGCCTTTTGTTACATTTTCTCTCTCTCATCTGGCTGAGGAGAGGAGTGATAGACAAGCTTTGATGGGCAACTGGTGTCCAGCCACGATCAACCCACCAGAATTCCACATCTGTAATGGGTCAAAAACCAAGGCTGAAGCCAAGTTTGTAGTGGCATTTCCACTCTGGATCCAAGTTTTCTTTCAATGTCTTATGTTTATTTAACCCGAATGCGCTGGTGGATAGACTCACACAGGCTGTGCAGTAGCTATTTTGTATAGTTATACTGGTGTCATTAATTGGTTGATCCTCTTTAATAACACTGAACTCTTGTTTTACTCTGCCTAATAATTTATTTCAGGGTCTAGGTTCAGCTAAGGGGTCAAGTTCCCTTTGAGCTCATTCTCTACAGGACAGTGCTTTTCTAATAGAGATCCCAGGGAGGTAATGGCACTTGTGGAAAAGGTGATTTCACCCTCAAGATAGTTTGAGTCCCACTCACACAGGTAGAAGGAGCAGAATGAAGCTATGGTGGCTTCCTGCCATGGGGAAGGAGGGGAGCTCACTGCAAAGACTGTTGTTTTCTGGACACCGGGGCCAAATTTGTTCTGTTAGCAAATCTGCTCTCGTAATGCATGAGACCTTCCAGCTATGCCAAGGGGGCAAGATGAGCCATTAGCTCTTGCAACAGTTCCAAAAAAAGAGCGAAAGTCCTGTGCTGCTTGTTCATGGCCTTCCTGCTGTTTGCACAGGGGAAGTCTAATGCCATTCCTCTGCCATATTGTTTCTCATGAGTATCTGCCAAAGAATGCCTGATGCAAAAAATAAACCATGGCAAATGCCGTCTGTTTCCATTCCTGTATGGGGAATGACTGGCTTATGTAAGGCACAGTGTGAAACCACTGCAGAGATCACATAAATATTGCTCTATTGTGGAATGTACTGGGAGCATAGTTGACATTTTTGTGGCTGATAAAAAATCAAAGCTCATTACCACTCCTGTGGTTTACCCTCTCTATGTGTGTTTGTGTGTGGGTCTGTCTATTTCTGTATATTAAAGGCTCTGGGTCAAATCCTGATATTCTGAGTCTATTTTTACTTGGTTGCTACTCAGGCAAAACTTTCATTGACACTAACTGGAAAGCTGCCTAAGTAAAGGGCGCTGAGGGAATTGAGAAGCTGGCTGTAACTCAGCTAAATTTTTATTTCTGAAATTCCCTTTCTTGAGATTTTTCATTATATTTTATATATTTGCAAGTTTAAAACTGGTGCAAATTTACACTGCACCACTGGAGCTGAACATTGATTTTGTGCAGCTGGGATCTTTTTTTTGCTCTGTATTTGGGATAGGTGTCCTATGTCTGTGGGGCTCTGCACTTTGTAGGACTTTCCCCATGGAAGGGGTGGGGGTCTGTGGGTGAAGCCAGCCAGATGGCAGTGGAGCAGTGCTGACTTGCACTGACTGCAGATCTGGCATGCAGGATATTTATCTTTCTTCATTTTTTTTTTTTCCTCCCTCATTCCTGGAAGTATTTTGAGTTTGATGTCAGGAATTCAAATGAGTCCCCTCCAATCTCAAAGCTCTCCCTGCTTTTTTCCTTATAACCTGCTGCTTCCAAGCCTGTTCTCTCTGACCCGCTGCCCCTGCCTCGCACAAAGGCAGTGGTTGTCATTTGGCATGGAAGGCCCCACATGAAAGACACCTGAGGAAGTGGCTTTGGAGTGAAATGCATATCCAGCAGATGAAACAATCCTCAGGGTGGTGAAAATGCCTGCCAGGAAGAAACTCTGGACTGGGGGCAGTCAGAAGGAAGATATTTCCTTTTATCATTAGTTTGGTGTTTTTTGTTGGTTTTTTGTTTGTGGTTTTTTTATTTTAGACTCACTAGAATCATGCACTTTCTTATCAGGAAATCTTTGAGTTGAGAAAAAGACAAGTCTATCCTCTACAGGTGATGCTGCAAAAAAGGGTGGCAGAGAGATGTGAAAGGAAATGGAGGAGTGGATGTGAAACAAGGGTGGAGGGAGGTACTATGTCTGATACAGGCTGGAGTAAGTCTGAGAGGAAAGATGTAAACCAGTCCCTGAAGTGAGTGACAGAGCCTGTGGTACGTGAAAACAGTGTCAGCAAGAATAAACTTGTATGAGTGCACAGGGGGTTTCTGTTTCTTTCAGTGGCACTAATGAAAGTTGTCAAGTTGCAGCTACTTACTGGACACAGTCAAAAAGCTCTGCTCTCTTCTTTCTCGTCATAGCCTGAGCTCTACTTGCCTGGTGTTACCATTAAAACCAGTTTGGAGTTTGGGAACCTGGGACCCACCTATCTAATTCCTTTCTTACTTCCCTATGAGCCAGCCTGTGTTTTAACTAATGGGGTCATTTTCTAGCTAGTCTTGGAGAGTATGGGTGAGTCCATGCTTGGGGCCACAATGCTGGTCATGGAAAATAAGCTGTGTTCTGATTAATGCTGTGTTCCTATGAGGAAAGCAGTGGTGGGAGAGTTGCTGAAGGCTTATTGCTGTCTTTGCAGAGAAGAGATTCCTGAATTGCACTGTGACACTCTGTGGAACCCACAGTCCTGTCTGCTGGTGTCAGGTCTCTGAATCTCTCCAGAAAAGAGGTATATCCATATTATGCTCCCACACCCATTACTCATGGCTACAGAGAAGTGACATCCTGCCAGTACGACCTTCAAGAGGAGGTGATGAACAGGTTAGCAAGTAAACAGGTTGGTTGCTACCAGTGGTATATGAAGCTCTCTGGAGGTAACAGAAGGATGACCACTATACTGAGAGATGCTCCTGCTGAACATTATTCAGCCCTAACTTAACGTTCTACTAACTTAATGTTCTGCAGATTTAATACACTTGAAATGAGTTGTATATAGTGCTCATTATCTGGCCAGACAGTTTACCCCAAGAAATATGTTAGGTTGACTGCTGTGAATTTTTATGTTAATCAAGTTTAATATGAGCTTAAACTGCACATCCTGTGTAAACATCATCTTATATTGATGGTGAGAGTAGAACAAGGAATTTTCCTTTTGTCAGTCAGCTGTAAGGTCAGACTTCAGGTCTCTTACCCTCTGAGATGACAGGCTGTCCCAACTATTGGGCCAGACAGCTGATTCAGCTGAAAAAACATAAATCAGTCTTCAAATGTACCCCATAACTTCTGGGGAAAGCATGCTGCCTTTCTTGGGATATCTGCAGAAGCAGTAACATGCAGAAATCTTGTGTATTACAAGCCTTTTTCATGAGGTTGCTGATTGACTATTTAGGACTGAGTAATTTGGATGATTTTGCATAAGAAACCTCTCATGTTTCTCAGTTACATTCATTATTATACTTAATATGTAATTACAGTTAGGTAAAACACCATTTGACATTAATTCCATGTTACTGATGAAGACAGAACTGAATTACCCACTTGTAAGTGTCTTATTTCATGCTTCTTAGTGTCAGAGCCTCCAGAGGAGCATCTCTGAAATATCTGCAGAGCAAAGCATGACCTTCCTAGAGCTGGATTGGAGTTGTGATGCAACCTAAACAATTAACATTTAGGATTTTTTTTCAGATTCTCATGTTTCTGGACATTTGAAAATGTTTATGAGACCTCCAGAAGGCTCCCAGGATTTAATTAATGCCCCAGACAGCTGGTTTTTCTGGTGTGGGGTTGGTCAACATGAGTTTATATGTAGCTGAGAAGCATTAAGGGCTTTCACTGGTACATGTTTCTGCTCCCTAGCTCAGGGAGGGAAAGATGGGCACTCCGTGCAGCAGAGCTAAAGCATTTCACATGGGATGATGTGCACGAAGTCTCTTTAATCCTCAGCCTCTTCCCTTATCCTTCTGGGGCATATCTGTGCAGATGGGAACAGACAGACCCTAAGCTCTGCTTCCTGATTTCCAAGCTGGCCAGACAGGAGCTGGTCCTGGTCCAGGTGTAATGTAGGTGCATTAGCAGTGGCACACCTAACCCCTTTGCAAGGCACAGAACCACTGGAGGAGAAAGGTTGTCCAGGAGTGTGGGCATTCCAGGGACACATGCAGAGCTACCTCTGCTGTGTTTTTACTTCAGGGTCCTGAGTCATTTGGTGTGTGAAAGCACCAGCAAGTAAGAAGGTGTCCAAAGTTAGTTTCTTTTCTTCCTTTAAAGTTCTGGGTCATTATGACTTATCTTATAGTAGTATTGTGAAGCTTCATTTCTTAATATTTCCTGACTGAAACAAGATTCTAAAAGGAAGGTGTTAGACAGGAACTCCTGTGTGTGTCTCCAGCTTCAAATCCAGATTTTTATTTCCTTGAGGAAACGCAAGGGAAGATGTGCTTTGCACTGGGAGGCAATGACCAGATTCATCACCCCAAAGGAATTATTTTGCCTTCTTAAATTACCCTGGTAAAAAGGTAATTTCCTGAGAGAATGCCAGGGAGAATCTCGCTGCCTGGTGGTGGAGTGAAAAATTGTATGTATGCTTCTGTCCATAACATACTTACATGTTCAGGAGTAAGGAGCCCTGTAGAGCTTCAGTATGCAGTGAGTCTGAGTGCCTGTGAGCTCCCTTTCCTTGTGATTTGTCAACAGAACTCATAACTGCATCCACAGGGAGTTAATTATGATATATTTGATATGCCTTATTATAAATCACAGCTGCAGGCCTCAATATATATAGCAAGCTTCCTCCAAGTCTATCATTTAGACCGATCAACCCAAAATTGCTGCAAGGTCAAAGCTATTCAGGAAGCTACATTAACTACAAACTGACACTTGAGCTGAATAAATTCACTTCATCCAGTACTGGGAAAAAAAAAAAAAATCACCAGTTGTCTTTGGATAATGAGGTGTACTTGATAACAGGCTTGTGACTGCATCTCCACTATTTCATGGTTGTCTTGCCTTGATTTTCTGTTCCTTCCATTCTGCAAGAGAAGGTTGGCCCCTTGCTTTGTTTTGGAAAGAGCGAGTGACATAATGGAGACCAGATCACAGGACTGAATGAAATGATTCATAGTTTATTAGATGTTAAGGCCAGAAGGGACCGTTATGACCAAATCCTCTGACCTGAAGCAAGTCCTCTATTTGTATGGGAGTGATGAGGTTATCTTTTAGAGGAAGTGTCTTAATTTCACAGAATGACAGAATCGTCCTGGTTGGAAAAGACCTTTAAGATCATCATGTTAAACTGCTTTAAATTACCACAAGTGATGGGAAGTCTCTCTTGCATGAAGAGAGACTGAAGCCATGACATCCCTCTGCTCCCAGCCAAAGTGCTTGGGGCTCAGCTCTAACATGATCTTTTGACACTGTGCTATGTCTCTATGAATTGACTATAGCTCAAGAAATTAATACAAACTGCCCATTGAAAGGAAGGAAAGGAGATTAATTAAGCTAGATTTTACTAAGATTCAGGAGGCTGTTTCAAGTACTCTGAACCAGGCTCTGGTATAAGTAAAATACCCTTCTGTTCATCTTGAAATACAGACAGTGCCAGGGGCACTTTGACATTGCTCCATTCAAGTCCATAGTCTATTAGGTGATCTACAGGAGTGCACTGAAGAGTAAATGCAAAGCATGGCTCTTTGAACTTAGCAGAAAAAAGGTCTGAGGGTGTTTTGCCCTGGAGTGAGCTTGATCCTTTTTCAAGCAGATGTATGACATGTTTAAAAGCAGAGGGAAGACTGTACATCAAATGCTTTAGAGCCTGATCCTGTCAGGGGATCTGTTCCTGCAAAATACTGGATGTCCTCAAGTCACTGATGAGTGTGAGAGCAAAAGCTCTCCAGCACATAGCAAGATCAGCTCCTTAATAAGATAGTGCTGTGCGTTGGGAAAACTTCTGCCTGAGACAAGAAGGAATGCAAGCATCTTCTATAGGCATCTTGTATACTGAAAGGCAATAATTCTGTATTTTTCTATGCACCTAGTTTGATCCTCTGGACAAGAAGCTTCAGACAAGAACCAGAGCATTAACTCCCACAGTGCCTCTGTTCACAGCCTGGTTGCTTTGCAAATAACTTCTTCCTCTCACAGGCTGCTCAGACGTGTGGCTTTACTGATGGCTCATTTACTGGGAGTGTGCCTGACCTTTAGAGGGTTCACATTCAATTACTCCTCTGTGTCACTTTCTGGTCACCAAGCAAATATCTCAAAACAGCCAACAAGTCAGTGCAGCTGATGAGGGTATTTCCAGTCAAATCCCTTAGCAGGAGAGAAAAAGGAGACATGGGAGTTGCTCAGAAAGTCACATGCAAAGTAAGAAGCATCTCTTCAGGAGTATCCATTCATGCATCCCCTCCAGCTTGCCTCTAGGTCATAACAACACCCTTTTTAAAAAAGTTTTAATTACCACCACTATTGTGGTTTGGGAACGTAGCAATAATGGAGTCTTTAGGGCAAAAGAAATATAAATATACCCATCAACCCCATTGACAATCTTCATATGTAACTTGCAAAGATATTGCATGAATAATTGATGGCATGGTTCACATTGTGCCATTGATTCGCTAGCTGCTGACTGAACCACCCACCCAACCCTTTGAAGATGAAGTGCTGAATATTTATTGCCATCATCAAAATTCTGGCTTTCGGTTCCATGGAGAAGGGCCAGCACTGAAACTCCAGCTCCAGCCACCCCAAACATGGGTGTTGTTTGGAAGCTGATCCACGATTGGGTTCCAAGTTCAGCAAATCTTTATCATGGAATGAATAAAACTCCAGGTGTGACCATCTTGGGGTCAATCTCTGGCCTCACTGGAATTAGTGGGACTTTTGCCAGTGGCTGGAGTTGGAGCCAGGAGTGCAGACTTGTGAGGTTCAAGATAGGATTGTATTTACAACTTGATCTTACCTCCTTACTTAAACTTGGGCAGGAGGAGAAAGTGTTCCTGAATTTGTACCCTGTTCTAAGGACCTAAGTAGAAGCAGCTAATTAAAAATGTTCTCAGGCAATGAGGAAAACTTTATGATCCCCTGCCCAATCTTACACCCCTGTGGTGTACACATCCCCTTTGTTGGATGTTCTCACTACAAGTGGTTTAGCATGTTAGCCTAGCACTTCTGGAAACTTCTAATGAATTTATCCCTGTAGCCAGAAATGTCCCTCAGACAGCAGACGGACTCTTTCAGGAAATGCATGATATGAGATGGGTCTGTCTTACTTCTAGGACCTCAGTCACAACCAGTCTCTTCCCTTGCTGGCTGTAGTTAGCTTCATCTGGCAGCCCTGTTCTGCCTGGGGACAAGTCAGGTTTCTCTGTCTGAAGAAGAGTTGTGTATTAAGGTGATGCTTTTCTTCTGCATGTCGATTCACAGAGGCTGAAGGTGGAAGGAAAACAGGGCTGCTGCTTTCACTCACCCCTGTTCCTTTTGCACCTGCACGGTGGGCAAACGTGGTGTGTCTCAGCCACACACACTGCCAAAACACATCCTCAGTGCCTGCGTGTTTGGGAACACGGAGCTGAGAGCCAGCCCTGCCCCAGCTGCAGAGCTGCTGCTGCCCAGGGGCACTCTGTGCGCCAGCTGCTGGGGACCGCGTCCCATTGCGGTGCGGTGATGCTTGCTGGGACCGCAGCTCTGGCTTCTGACATCCAGCTTGCTCTCTGCAGCACTGAACCGCATCAATCCGCCTCTTTCCAACTTTGTTACACCATTTAAAATGTTTTGAACTTCTGATGAATTCTGAGCTTGAGAATTAGCTTCTGTGGGCTTAGGTGAAGGAGAAGTAATCCACTGAAAAACAAGTGTTTTAAGAAGGTGTCTATGCTACTTCTGGAGAGGACGGATTGCCAGTAGGCAGAGATAGAGAATTTTCTTCTGCCTGGAACAGGGCAGGATGTTGGACAGATACTGGCAAGCAAAACAGCTAGGAGAAAAGGAAGAGTAAGTGATCTATATTTTACTCTGGCAAACTCTACCACGCATTTCTCATTGTGTGCTTTAGTTTTTCCTTGCTCTAAAAGGGTCTTTGGATTTAACATTGTGAGCATGGGGAAATGAACGCTTAGCACTCAGATTCCAATGTCTCCTTGCACAGCATCCATTGGCACATACACTAGACTCAGTGAGCCGAGGCACTTACAGTGTGAACTTTCAGGATTAAGGTTTTAATGCAGGCAAATGGCAAATGCTGGACAGATTCCCTTGAGCAGCTCTCCCAGTGTTGCTCTGAAATGCAAACGTCCCTGCAGAGCTGCAGTGCTAAGTAGTTATGCCAAAATAGTTGTTAACCAGATGAGAAGAAACCAAACTCGGTGCACGGGCTCTGCCAAACCCAGAAGCCACTTGGTGACTGTGGTCACTCTAGTCCATGGCAAAAGCCTTCCTCATGTATGAGCAGAAAGGTGGGCAGTGATGCCAGGCTTTGTTTAGTGCTGAAGATTTTTTTCTGAGATTTATCTTGTCGGATTACTGTTCTTTAAAATTCAGTGTTTAAGGCAGGTTCCTTCCATAATAAGCAGAGAAAGAGAAGCACTTTAACTGGGTCCCTTCTGAAAAGAAGATGGATTGGATGAACTGCCCCCTGACTCTCTTACCTGCCTAATGTTTAATGGGTTTGATCCAGCCTGTTTCAATTTTGACATCTGCAGTGGGGGCTTTAGATGTTAATCAAGTTACACTGGGTTAATACTAATCACAGCTTACATTTTTCCTCTCATCTGTGCAAGGCAGAGATTTATGTAGCTCAGCTGATGTGCTGAGTAAACCAGAGCAACTCGAGTGTCCAAGAAGGGGAAATGTAGTTAACTGCAATTTATAAAATACCCAAGGATGTACCTCCAAGTGCTGAGAGTTTGTTACTTTCAGGAGGTAATTAGCTAATATTTATCACAGCTAGTTAGCAAATTGTGGAGTGGGAGGGCAAGAACTCTGAAAGCCATCCATCCTCTGCTGTAGCCACCTGTGTGTAGATGTTCATGCCTTTAAATATCTCCATTATTGGAGGCATGCTGGCCTAATGCTTCATTATCTCTGTAGTTTGAAAGCTCTTCCTAAGCTGAAGTGCAATTTCCTGTGACTTGCTGGATGCTTGTTAGCATTTCAACACAGATAATTAAACTGGTGTATTAACGGACAACAAAATAGACCAAAAATTCCCAAAGGATCTTTAAGCAGGAAAGAGAGAAGTACGTCTGCAGATATACCTAGATTTCAGCAGTGAGAAGATAGTAACTGTCTGCAGTATTAAAGAGAAGGTTTTGGAGATGTTCTCTGGAAGAAAGGTTGAAACATTTAGCTGCTGTTTTTTTTAAAGTTAGTTTGCTCGAGAGAACTGCAAAGGGCCCTCCCAGCTCAAGATAATTAAAACTATCTGATGATATAGTGATTAAAAAATGAGAACTTCAGCAAGATCCTTTTTGCACCTATTTTTGCATAAGGCTTTTTCTGGTCTTTTTTTTTTTAGACTTGTAACCTGGTATTTGTTCAGTTAGAGTGATAGTCCCCTGCTGTTATAAATGGAAAGGAAGTTGTTTTAATGCTCATTCACAGCCAGAGTTTTCTGGGAGGGCGCAAATTCTCCAAAAGCTCATTAAATTATTACCTTCATCTCCGACTGCACACTGCACAACACTTACCCCTGGTCTTAATGTCACCGTCCGTTCAGGCTTAGTATTACAGAGCAGATCACAAGATGTGATGTACTACTTACCCTGCTGCCAGGGGCTGCAAACAGAGTGTCACAAATATGGAAAGCTCAGGGCCCACATTCCTATTATGGTTCTCATTACTCTGAACTGCTTTGCTGCCAGTTCAGAGTTTCCAGGCAGTGCAGGGCAGGGTCCATTCACCAGACTGTCTCTCTCTTGTGGCACAGGGCAGTATTAGACACATGGTGCTCAGCAGATTGGTTCTCATTATTAGCCAAGTTCTCCAGAGAAACCTCTTTGTCCATCATTTCAAGGACTCTGGTTTTCTGCTTAGCACACAGATACATAAATAGATCTCGCCTTAAGATATCAAAGCTGGTTTGGGTCCTATTTGTGGCAGAAGCTAGCTACTAATGGAATAAAAATCCATAAATGCAATCTCTCAAGTGGCTGCAGCTTTTTTCACCCAAGTATTTAAGAAAGCTTTACCACAGAGCATGCTCAGTTGTTAATTGCAATTATCCTTGTAGCATAAAAGAGAAGACTGAGATGAGGGAGACTAAAATCCTGCTCAAACTAGCAGCACATGAAACATGATTTACTTTGCCACCTCTAAGCTTTCTTTTTCAACAGGTGGACCGTGCTGCCTATGAAGTGTGCAGTAGTGCCAATATCCTTCAGGGTCATATAAAATCTTTTTGGTAAACAGTTTAAATAGCTGTTTAGCATATATCATATGCTATGACTTCCCATTGTTTCTGAATCAGAAGGGCTTTGAATCTAATACAAACCACTCACTGCTGATAGAGGGAAGCAACAGTTCTGTTTATAGCCATGGTCACAGAGGGGTTTGGCTAATACTGAGCATGCAGATTCCTGAAAAGCCAAGGCATGTGATGGCTGCTGTCAGCATGAGACTGAGGGGCAGCACATGGGCTGTATACCCATGGGCAGGCTCTCAACCCACACTTGCAAAACTGCCACATGCACTGCTTGCATTCAGGAACCAAGCACTTCCATGCACAAAGCAGATGGTGGCACACAAGCAGGAACATTCTGTCTTTTCCTCCATGTCCAGGCTGCAAATGAAAAAACAGAATTTCTTGGAATGATCTTTGTCTCTGGTGTTGTAATGTTATATACACTTGCATGTAATCGGATTTCTAAGCTAGTTTGATGGATTATCTGAGCTCGCCATGTCAGGATGAGATCTCCTTGCAGAGTGGTGTATTTGAACACTCCAAGTTAGAGTCTGAGCCTGAAAAGATGTTCCTCATTATTAGGGAGAAGGGACTGGGAAAGAAGACGTCAGGGAATAACGAAAGTGGTACAATCTACTGGTAACAAGGGGTTACAGAGTTTAAACAAGGAAAATGTTTTCTTCTGCTTGGAGTCTTCTGCTGATACGTCTGTAGCTTTACGTGAGTTAGATAGATAGATAGAACTCTTTGTGTCTCAGTTTCCTTAAATGTACCACAAGAGGAATGCAACCCAAGTTGTAAAGGGAGATCTGTGTATATTTTTTAGCCAAGTATCCCCAAAGTCTTTCACAAATAGAAAGGTAAGTTCAAAACAAGCTCAGCTGGTCTGGGTAGAAGGAAATACACAGAAATAGTGTCCCCTGCTCCTGGAATGTACCAGTGTCTGGGACTGAATGTTACAGCAGCACTTTTTCACAGCCTGGCACAGCAGTTCACAAGGCAGAGAGATCAGACACTGCATATGTACTAAGAAGAAGTAGAAATGCAGATTTGGAGAGTGTCATTTACCTAGGCTGGAGCTGGGATATCATCTGCCTAACAAGCTTAACTCCTTCACTCTGCACCCATGTTTGATAGCACTCCTTTTACAGTGTTTTTTTTGCATTTGTGCTATGGTGGTAGAAAACTGATTCCAGAGATGCTGTATTGCATTGGCAGGGCAGCTCCAGAAGCAGCTGTGAGTTGTCCACACATGGGCATTGCAGCTACTGCATCGCCTGGCTGGATGCACCTAGTGACTTTCCAGCCGTGGGAAATACTTAGACAAACCAGAAGTGGTTTTGTTATAGTGCCATAGAACAGGGGTTCGTGTGGTACCCGTGGCTGCAGCACACAGCATCAGAAGTGTTTTCAAACAATCATTTTCTTTTTCAAAATGGAAGACAGACTCAGCAAAACCTTGGAAGTTCCTGTCTTCCTTTACTCCAGACTGCACAATTCTAAAGCTGGATCTTCTGAGAGGTTGAGAATAAATTAGCCCTTCTCTAAACAGTAAATAAGTGTGCTAGCAGACCATACATCTGTGGAGGATTAGACCTAGAAATATGTTAAGTGTTGTAGCTCATACTCAGAAAAGACCCCAACCCCAATACTGGCTGGGTTAACATGCTGGGAGCACTTCTATTAAATATAGAAAACAGTTTTCCATTTCACAAGCCAGTTATAAATAAATACCTTTTTTTTTTTTCAGGAGAGCCTGGCATGACCCCAAATGAACTTGATCAGCCTCTGTTGCAGAGCTGTAACAGGCAGCTGCAAACCTGTTGAACCTGTGACAAGGCTGACAAGCTGCAGCTCAGCTGCAGAGCTGGGACACAAGTTTTTCCTCTCGTTTCTCTCTTCCTGTAGATGAGACGCTCTGAGCAGGGCTGCAGAGGCTCTGCCCAGGAGTCTAGTGTCTGTCCCCTTCTCCTGTCTGTGAAGGAACATACACTGATGGGCAAAAGAAAATAGAGGGAACTTCACACTTTGCTTGGTGTGTGAGAGAAAAATCATGGCTGAAACAGAACTGAAAATGCTGAAAAAAGTTGTTGCTGGTGGTTTTCAGTGCAGAGAGTTTGTCAGATTTGGGCTTGCACAAATAAATGATGCTGTGAGCAAGAGTTTTCAGGTGTGCAGGCCTATGGCAGGCTGTGCAACCTGGGGAAGGGACACGTGAGTGCATGGTAACTGACAGGGAGAAATAAAAACTCTCTATTTGCGCTGTCCTGCAGTTTGAAGGTGACTGAGTCTGGATCCATAACCTGCATTTTTGAGCCCAACAACAGCAGAATCGGAACATTTATGTAACACTTATCTTCTTTTCAGAGCTTTGCTTAACAAATAATCTGCTTGAGGAAGCCTGTAAATTGCTTGAGGATCCTTGGATAGAAGGCATTGCGGAGGGAGAAAATGTCTTTATTATTCTTATGCTACTGATACATCTTCCCTGCCGTACCACCCACAAACAGGTTCTGCTCTTAAAAGGTAATCTGTAACAATTCTGTGAGTCTGTTCTACAGCAATGGTCACGTATTGCTCCCCTGGGTGACCACAGGTTGGCTGAGCAAAGAGTGGAATATTTGAGGAGGATGTCAGAGATGTACTGGTGTGTGCTCAGATCTTGTTCAGACATGAAGTGGAGAGGAGAAAGGGTGCATGAGGGTGGAAACTGGACAGTGGCTTGTGGCAACAGCAATATGGGCATAGGCAAATAGCAAAATCCCCCTTGCTCTATTTCCCTCATTTCAGTGCTCTTGCAGGACACTAGCAAGGATGGTGTACCTCCTAGCACAGATGTGTACTGGGGACAAGTGACTCTCATACTAGCTACAGCAGGAGACCTCCTCTGGTTAGGGAGGTTATGGCTACATTCTTCTCCAAGAAGGCTTCTGCTTGAGTCTTTTCTTGGATCATCTCTGTCTCAGAAGTACAAAGCACACTACTAAGTCAGTCTCAAAGTCTATGCAGTTGGGTTGAGCTTGATGCCTTCCATGGTTTCCAAAAGCTCTAAATGCTGTCTTATGGGAGTTTTGCATTGGGATGTTTGGAGATTAAAATGCAGTATGCATATGCATTTGGCAAGTCTTGAGATAACGTACACAAACTGCACCTGCCTTCTTAGAAAATGACTTTGAAAAGATGCTCCTAAAAGTCTATGACTTATAATACCCTTGTTAAAAGCCTCTTCTTGGTAATGAATGTGACTGTGCTCAGTATTCATAGTCCTCCTTAAGCCCTATATTTTCTGCTAAGACTTGTAGACTTAAGCCAAGTTTGAGGCCATTTTTTATGGTGATCTGTGGGACACCTGTCAAGCAGGAGCTGGACTGAGACCAACAACTCATTCCAGACACCACCAAGCAATCCTTAGCTTCTGTTTACCCCTAGCCATTACTGCTCTTGATACAACTATAATTGGTAACTTGGGAGTGAAGTGGTTTCTTCTTCCCTTGACTAATTTTCTCTGCTAGGTAGACCTGCCCAAATCCCTTTGACTGCATACCTTGTTTTGCTAAACAGCATTGCTTGGACTTCCCAGATCCTTTCTCCAGAAAGATTCAGCTTTTCTGGAAGGAGTTCAGACAGGAACATTTGTTGCTATTTGCAGCAGCAAACAGCTGAGAAAGTAAATGCAAAGATTCATAATACAAATCAGCAAAAGGCAAGAGTGAAACAGTTACCTGAGGAAATACCTTAACAAATCAGAAAGGCGTTTCAAAATGATCATTTGTAAGTCACTTACTAAAATCACTTCAGCACAGCTGTGCCCTAAGGAATTTCTATCTAGACTAAATTCCTCTTAAGTAAGAAGCATTTATCTATGGGAAAGGATACTGAATGAGAGATTTGTTCCTCTTTCTTGGGGGCGATGATATGGCTCTGATATACTCAGTGATGCCCAATGTTCTGCAAAACTAAGAATTTTTGAAAGATGGTTTATTTTAACAGCTACAAAAAACATGCAGTAAAAGGATCCCTGCCTTACTTTAAGAAATTGTTCCCAGGCAGAACTGATGCTCTCATTACCTACTTTTGCAGCTGTTCCATTCCAGCAGAAAGATTTCCTACTGCCAAAAACAAAGATGAGAGTTACCAGTCCTAAGGCTGTGTCCTGTATCAAGACACTTCAGGTATAACATATTCTGGAATGATTCTGCAGGTTATCTTGAAGTGGTCACTATAAACTGGAAACCAGAGAAAGGCTGAGTAGTGGCAGCTTTTACCTCTTGTTCTGATGTGCATTACAGGGAACTGATTTTAGTGCTTAGCAGAAATGCAGCCATTTTCTTTCTTAGCAAAGGTGCAGTTATGCAAAATTAAGCATGGTGAGATGACTAAATAAACATTCATTTTGCTATCTTACTGAATTTTCAGGGGTTACAAAGGTGATTCTCTTTTTAATAATCAAAATTTTATCAGTGAATAGAGCATATTTTGTGTTGCCATTAGTAAACTACTTATTGGCGACTAGGAAAACTCTGATTATTGTTTTGTTTTGTTTCTCCTGCTTACTCAGTAGCCTAAGCTGTTGGTAATGGTGAGAAATGGACTCTGCAGGGGCAGCAGGGAACAGGGATGTTCCAGGAGAATGGGAAAAAGGCTGTTCTGTGTGTCACCATTTAAGGCAGCTGATAGTGTTATTAGTCAAAATAACGGAAGAGCTTAGAGGTGACTCATGGATGAAAATAACTGGGTAATTAGCAGCAGTGAACATTTATTTAAGAAAAACAGGTTGTTTCAAATTAACCTAGGATCCAGATAGGTTGACAGGTTACAGGTGGTAATCTGTTGACTGGCTGACAGCAACACTTTAATAACACAGTGACTGTCTCCTATTGTACATGCAACCACTCAGCATTTTAGTTATAAAACCCCATGAGCCAATGTGTCAGTCTTTAGAGGTCTAGAAGGTGCTAATCAGTCACTGGATTGACAAACAAAGTCTTCTGTTGTGCAGATAGGTTCAGTTCTCTCTGAATTCAGCACCAGTGCCCAATATTGGGCCCCATTCAGTAGCGCACAGTTTGGAAAGATATTGAGGTGAGTTTTGAGGAGAACCACGTGAATGAGTGGAAGCTGATCTGCTTCCTTAAAGGTGAGGGACTTGAGAACCACAAGAAGAGAGAAAGAATTTGGGAATGAGCTTATGTAGTCATAAAAATGTAATTGTATTCAGGGACTGGAAGCTGAAACTGTCCAAATTCAGCCTCATAAAGAAGTGCATACTGGGTGGTGAGGTCTTAACACTTGTGCCTGGTTCTCCACCACCGGCTGTTTTTTTGTAGGTCAGGTACTTTTCTAACAGAAATGCTGCAGTTTAACCAGCAGTTAATCTAAAAATGTGCTATGTCCTTTGAGTCACATGGGACAGTGGTCCTTTCTGGCCTTGCAAGGTACCAACCACAGATGGGCTGAAACCACAAGGTTCCAGTCTGGGATCTGAGTCTTGTACTCAAGCTGGTGAGGTTTGGGGTTTGGGTTAAATATAAACCAAAATGAATGCACTATAATGTGTTTGTTCTTCTTATTTTGCCTCAGGACACTAACTACGGGAAAACCACAAAGTGTTTGGCTTCTTCCCGCACTCAGACAGTGGCCCATGTCTCAGAGAAGAGATGGCACATGAAAAACTTCCTGTTTTGAAGCATTCCCTGTTGGGGTACCAGGTACATCTTTTCCACAGTCATCTAGATCTGCACCACTAAATCAGTGTCTAGCAGTGCAGGGCTTGGTGAGGAAGGACAGATTCCCTAATGTTTGTCTGTGTTTCCCTTACTATATTGCTCATGATACCTGAGGAAGCCCAGCAGCGTAAACATGCCCAGAGGTGGTAAACATGCTCTTGGTCTAATTTGCCATCCTGCTCTGGGGGTGTTTCGAAGCATTCCCATTCTGTGTTATCAGTTTGTGTGGGAAGGGGGCCTGTTTGTAAGGCCACGTATACAGAGGGCTCGGACATGCGTCCTTGGAATGAGGCAGCTGGATCCCATCCCTGGCTCACACTGGCATTTTCTGTTCTGTGGAGGCATTGGCACCATGAAATGTCAGGTCTCAAAATGGAAATGGCCCAGCATTGTTCAGGACCGATTCCAGGAAATGCCTCTTGGATAGAAGCACTCTCTCTTGCTGCCCCTTCTCCATGACCGTGTGAGGAGGAGTATCTAAAATAGGTCATTGTTATGCACAGAGAAAACCCTGTTCCCTAAGCTCCCTTGGTTTCCAAGTAAACGAGCTTTGGAGGTAAGTTAGTTAAAGAGGCTGATTCATTAGCAGCAAGGGAAATCTGAGTGTTGGAGGGGTGCCCAGCTGCCCAAAGGGATTTACGTAGTGACATGCTCCTCAAATCCTAACAGAACAAGCCGAGTGATACACACACAGGCTTGAGCATGTATCACAATCACATGCTTGCTAGGCTCATTTCTTATCTCACGGGTTTCTCTGGAGAGTATCAGTTGCTCCAGTCCCTCATAGGGTTTTAAATTTGTAAGAGAAGGAGGCACAGTGATGTATCTTCTAATGTGAGAAAATTCTGTATCCATCTTCTTTTCCAAATTAGGTCACCTTGTAAGGCAGTTCTGGAAGGAGTTTGTTCCTGCTGTTATAGCGGCTGTAAATAATATAGGTGTTACAACATACTTGACAGATTTCATTGCACCATCACTAGTCTATCTGAATATCATATCTCAAATTAATAACGAATTAATTTTATCTCCTGAAAGACCCCAACTGTCACCCTTCTGTCCAGAATGAGATCACTTTGGGCAGTTATTCAGGAAAGGGGCCAACACGTTCTTCTGGCTTCTTTACCAAGGGCAGGCTTGTGCACAGAGATGAGTGCTCCCCTTTGTCAAATCATCTGGAGTGCAGGGAGGAGAATTCAAACTTTTTGGAGCATCTTCTTCCACTTTGTTGGTGTGTCAAGCGGGAGTACTAATTAGTGCCAGTGATGAGATGGGCACTTGTCCACAAGATCAGAAACAGAAACCTGCAAACTGCTCTCGCACAGGACGCTGAGCAGCTGTCAGACTACAAAAATCTCTGGCCCCTCCTGACCCGGGCCAGATTTGAACCATTGACCTAAAAGTGAAAAGCTTGAAATCCCTGCACAAGCCACGAGATAAACAGGACTTGCAGAGCTGCCTGCCCTCATTCCGTGTTCAGTTGCTGCCATCTAATGGCAGATGAGGAATGGAAAGGCCTCGTGCAATAGAACTATGTTGTCCTTGGGGGTCTAGTATGTGGGAACACCTGTGCAAATAATTCTCATTAAGCCCCTAAGAGTGCTGGGGAAACCTGGAGATTTAGGCTGCCTTTATTCCTCTACAGAGTAGTTTGACAAAGGAAGGTTGTGTTGCAAGTCAAGTAAGATGTGTCCCACTACAAAAAACAGATCTTTGTACTGCTTTTGCTCTCCTGTGCTGGGTTACTTCTACATATGAAAGCTGAGTGAAAGTCTGTGGTTGTAACCTGAGTTAACAACTGTCCCAAGGAAAATGGTAACTGAGTGGTGGGTGCCTGTGGCAAGGAGAGGTGACAAGAGAAAGCAGATAGGGGGTGGTACTTTTTATTTCTCTGAGTACCACTGGTGCACACAAAGCATCTGCACTTCGAGAAACCTTGATACAGAAAGAAAAGGAGGTGGATACTAGAAAAAATTAACTATCTGGAAATTACTTGGTCTGAAGGCTAATAGACAAGAAAGCTCACTTTCCTTCAAATAATACATAAAGGAAAACGCAAAGAAGGAGAGATGTCTCCTTCTCCCCCTTGCCCAAGTCCAGGAAGTTCCTTCTGTGTTTTCTGTCTTCAGAACGCCAGATTTATAAGGCATGCATCATGTAAGGTATACATTATATATCCATTTTGCACTGCCTGTTTCTGTTTACACACAGAAACAAGATCTCCAAATAATACTTTTAAGTGACACTAGCTAGCACTGTCTCATGGAGGAGAAAGGTTAGAGATGACATGTTTCTTTATGCATCCACGCACTGCAGCCGTTGGGTGTCCAGAGACCATCCCATGGTGGGACTGCAGCCCAATGAGCCATGGAGCAGTTCCCAGCAGCCTTAATAGAGCCCCAGTTGGTGGCATGGGAGCTTGCATGGCCCAGCAGTCAAACCAACTCTGTCACCAGAGCTAACTGAAGTCATAAATCAATTCAGAAATACTTCCAGTAGTTCCTAGTTGCCAAAGAAATGGCATTTTGAAACAGGAAATTGGGAAGAAAAAAAAATTGTCTCCATACAGAATAATGGAAAAAGCTGTAAAATCCCCTCTGTTTGGCTGAAAGAATAGTTGTTGGAAAGAAAGTCCAGGAGTGAAGCAGCATGGATGAGAGGAAGGGAATACTAAACACGTGTTTCTACTGGAGGAAGCAGTCTTTGAAAGCACTGTGGAGAGAAACAGAAATGAGTGTAATGAGTCCTCAAATGGCCTTGTAACTGCTGGCACTACCTGCACATCTGTGAGAGAGCAGAGCAAAGAAGCACACGTGAATTCTAGCTCAGTGGGGAGAGACAACATTTTAGCACGAAGTTGCTCAGTGTTGTGTCAACAAGCACTTTCCAGACTACAATGAGCAGCTGAGCTATCCTATCTAAAGAGTCAGAGCAGCTCTGTTTGCAGTCAAGGTCCATTCTCTTACGTCAAAGCCAGGATCTATCTAAACACTGCTGCTGCACTTCTGAGAAAGTACAGTTTTGTGCCATTGCTGAAAGTCAGCCTTCTCAATTATGTACCCACTAGTGATACACCAGGGGTTTCAGACTGGTACATGGGGACATGGTGCTCGAGCCAGACAGTTATGCCTCCTTGTGCACACAGAATGAGGTCTGGCAGGGTGCTGGGAGCACCTGTTTTAGCTGATGGTTGGAGCCAGGTAGGAGATCCCTTGTAGAACGGTGACATTCCAGAGCTGGAACCATTCCCAAAATGCCCTGTCAATCAAGTTCTCTAGGAGACTTTCCACTTGCTCAGTAGATATTTTTCTTTGAAGCTCAGGGGTAAAGTGATAGCAGAATACATTTTACAGGTCTAAAATTGTCTTGGCAAAGTTGCTGTTTTTTGTCTGTGTCCCTTTCCATCTTATTTCTCACAGGAAGACACCATCTTCTGACCATTCTCGGGGAAGCATCAGTTGCAAAGTGAAGACATAAAATTACACCAAGTGAGCTGAAATTTAAGCCTTGTCATTACAGCAGTGACGTTCAACAGTTAACATGAACCCTCAACAGCAGCTGCAGGGTTTCGTTACTGTCACTTAGAAAAGCCTTCAGTTCCCTTTGGTGTGTCCTGCTTTGAGCCAGAGCTCACAGGCCCAGAGACACCATTATATCAGTAGAAGCCCTTTAGCATAGCATGACATCTGAGAGACTTCAGCAGGTTTTAAGATTGCTTTGGTGCTGAGGTATGATGTAATATCCTCAATTGTTCTGGAAATTTGAGCTGCATGATTCAGGAGACTTGCATGGGTAGAGTTACTTCAATTGCTTTATGGGATTTATGTGCTTAAATGTGATGGATGCTGTGATCACATTTCTAACATGCTCGTTTGATATGGGAGGGGGGGAAAAAAAACAAGTTGATGGGTGTTTTGCTGTGATTGCACTGGAGGGAGGCTTTTGCACAGCAAGTGTACATACAACAAGGGCTCTGGCAAGTGGCAAAATAAGAGAGAAAAAAAATCCCAAAGAGGAAACGTCTGTCCTCAACTCTTTAATTGCAGCCTCCTGTTTGCTTTTCCTGTGTTGAAAGTTGTTATCGGAACAGGTGACATCTGCCACGGAGTTGGGGAGGGGGAGTGGTGTGGTAGGAAGCTAGGGGACGTCCAGGCAGGCAGCAGAAGGTGATCCGGCACCCTGTGTATCCCGGGTGCTTCCTTCCAGGGGGGCTGTTTCCCAATCAGGAGCTTTCCTTGCTGCAAGCCCTCCAGCACCCTCTCTCCCGCACCGAGCTGTCTCCTGTGACTGCTGGGGAACAGGAAGGGTTATAAGAATAATAATAATGATAACAGCAACAACAACAATAATAAATAGTAAGAATAGCGCAGCGCGGAACACAGCCGCTGCCGGCCTGCAGAGAGCGGCGTGGGCGTGCGCCCGCTCCCCGCACGGCGTCGGGGCCGTCCCGGCGGCTGCCACTCACGGCACCGCCTCTGCCGCCGTGGGGTCGGGCTCGAACCCGCGGCCACCTCACGGGGCGGGCTCCCAGCCGCGCCGCCGCGCCCCAGATGTGGCGGCCGCCGCCTTCGGTTGCATCGGCCCGGCTGCGCCCGCGGCCCTGCGGGCAGAGCCCCGGGCGGGGCGAGGAGCCGGTAAGCGCTAGGGGGGGAACTGGAGACGGGTTTCCTCTTCCCGCACAGGGGGACTTTGCTCCGTCCCTCCTCCATGGCCATCCCCCTCCCGCGCCGTGACTGGGGCCTCCTAGCTGTTTCCATTGCTTCCCAGATGTTGAGCAAGAAGAAGATTGATCTTACCTGTGGCAGTGCAAGGGCTTAGGGCGTCAGGGGCTCATCCTGAAAACGAGAGCATGAGAGAACATCTGCCAGCTGTTAATCCGCATGAGTGATGCCAGGAGGTGATGGGGAAAGATTTGGGGCACTGCCAGGGCCAGCAGTGGGGCAGGCAGGATGAGTGACGGATATATCAAGAAATGAGATGTGATGGCAGGAAAAGGATGACCGGTAACAATTTTGCATGTTTGTTTTTTCTTACGTGGTGCTGTGGGGTCCTGGCAGCATCCATGCAGATAGATGAGTCACACGGTGCCTGCGTGTCAAGTAAGGCACAAAAGGAAGAAAAAGCGTCCAGATTAGAAAGATGATTAAATAATTATCCTGTTATTGATAAATGGTGGACAGCTAGCTGCACTGTGCTAGGTCTGAATTACACCCTTTCCTGGACTGCAGGATGCTAGGATGTGAACTGCTCCCATTTCATGGCTGGGTCAGATCCTAAAAAGGGCTGGATTCTGCTGGGCTCCTCAGTTTTCATGACCCCCAGTGTGAGAGCTGGTGGGTCCAGAATCCAGGCTGTGTGCTGCCTTGGCATCCTTCTAGGCCTTCTCAGGGTGAGAGCCAGAGTGCACAGTAAACGCTTCAACATGAACATAGGCTTGGGAAGAGAGACGCAGTTACAGAAAGGGAAATTGATTTGATGCTATACAAAGCTGAAGGTAAACTTAAGTACTATTATTTGGGTCAGAAGAGTATCTAGGGTCTTGGGAATAGGTGGTGGTTTGCCTTCAAGCTAGCGGAGTGGTCAAAATGCCAACAGGTTTTCTGTCTCTGATCCTTCTGATGCCTGTTATCGCATTGTTTCTAATTTTGTGTTTCAGAAAAACTTTGTCATTCAAGTAAGCCACCATGAAAGGTGAGGAAGTTCGGCAGAGGAAAAAGGAGGGCAGGACTAAGAATGGAGAACGATCCAGGCACAAAGGAAAGAGCAAGGGTAAACACAGAGAGAGACGACTTGGCAGCCAGGAGGCAGAGGATGTCTCTTTACCCGGACCACAGAAGCCGTTGGCTGAGGAGAAAGTGGATATGGCAAAGTCAGCGGAAGAGTCAGCCATCGCAATTTGCCTGCAGGTGCTCCTGCCATACCTTCTAGCTGGGCTTGGCATGGTCTTGGCAGGCATCGTTTTGGATTACGTTCAGGTAAGGGAAAGGAGCTTATCTGATATGCCTGGAATGGGATAGGTGGAGGACTTTTCTTTAGAGGCAGGGGATTTACTCTAGGGAGGCTTTGCAGCAGTTTCATGTGCCAAAATGTCCTTCAAAGTCAGCTATTGTCTACATTTGTGCAGCTCTCAGGAGACAGTGCCTGATGTTTTTCTGACCTTCTTTCTCCTCTGGAGATAAAAGATTATATGGTACTAAAGAGCACTTGAAGGGTACAAGGCATCTATGTAGGAAGGTGCAGTCCTGTGCAGCGATTTTCACTTGGTCATGGGATGAGAGTGGCTGAGTTGCAGCCCCAAGGTCTGTGGTGGCATAGGGCTTTTCTGCAGTAGAATGCTGGCTCTGGAAAGTCCTGCATCGCCTGCTTCATTGCACAAGGAGCCAGCCAGCCCATCACTGTTAATGCTTCACACCATCAGCCCAGCCTATGCACCACATCCTTTTCTAAGGCCTTGTAGCTGATGACTAAAATTCTTGAGTCGTCTTCCAATCTTACCTCTGATTCTGTGACAGTCAGGACCCAACCTTTCCTATGGTGCAGCAATACAGAGCTTTAAGGAAGTGGTGAGCACCTAATTTTAGACAGTTTAAAGCTGCAGTTAATTTCCAGTTTATAAATTGCTGTGCCTTTGTGCTCTAGGTGACTCACTGCTGTGTGCCTTTTTGTTAACCCTTGTTATTTGACTAGCTGGCTGTTGGGTCAGACTGTCCTGACCTACCTGATATAGCGACACTGAAACCACGGTGCTTGTATTGACAGCTTTCACAGATCTGGAGCTGTGTTCTGCTAGTAGCCCTGGGCTCATCTCCTTAAGCTAGGAGAGCTACAAAGGCTTAAGGTTAACACAGTATCCTTAGCTGACCTTAGCATGTACTCAATACCCAGCAGAATGTCTAGTCAGATCAAAAAACACTGAGGCACATCCAGAACCCAGTGGCATGCTCCTTTTTTTCTTCATAGATGTTATTCTGAGAGTATTGAGCCTTGAGCAGCCACTTCACTTTTATTTTTCACTGTTCAGACCTGCCCATTCCAATGGATCTCTGCCACTAAGTGCATGTTACCTTCCATTGTGAGATATTGAAGTGTGAAATAGTTTGAAATAGATGGGTTTATGATGTTGGAGGAGTGTTTTTCTTTCAATATTCTTCCCTTAAGAGTATTTTTTTTTTCCTAGGAAGGACTGGGCCACTAATATAAACAGAATGTGAAGCAAACCTCGTAGTACTTTGAAACCACAGAAGTCTGGTTTCTGTTTTATGCAAACGAACAGTTCACAAAGAGCTTTCATGTTAGTGCCTAGAGCCTGGGAAATCAACCCATGCAACATCTCATAGGAAAAACAGGCCTTTGGCAATTCACAGAGTGGCTTTTCATGCATGATCATGGACTGCTTGAGCATGTCTCATTGTGGACTCACTGCTGCTAGGAACTGCCCTTCCTTTCTAAGCCAGTCCTGGCATCTGCCCCTCCTGCTGCTGCTGCTGCTGTTTCTGTGGGGCGACAGGAATGGCTTTGGGCCCCAGGCACTCTCCATAAGCTTGCTCTCAGTCCTCCCACATAAACTCTTGTCTTTCCTAAAGTGGGGAAGAGAGGAGCGAGGTAAGAAACAGGAGAAATACACAGCCTGATCTAACAGAGAACTAGCAGAGTTAGAAGTGATAGTATTCCAACAACTGGGATGTGTGGTCCCTGAAAAGCATTGTCCTACCATGGGCCTAAGGCGTGAGAATAGTGCTGTCTGTTGCTAGCACTGCCATGTTGTAAGAGCACTCATTGGTATCCCTGTCCCTTCTTTGCAGGGATGGTAAGTCTGAAACTGTACTCTCTGGCACTTGTCTTCTTCCTGTTCTTTTTTTTTGTACTGTGCCATTGGGTGGAGACCCAACATCAGGGCCCACCAAAGAGGCTGTTTCTGCTTTGGTTCCTCCAAGGCATTGCTAGTTTGCAAGCATGGGAATACAGTGCCTTTGCATGCAGAGAAGGGCAGCAGTGTACCTCCCTAGGTTTTGTGATGATGAGTGGTGCAGCCATGAGATGCTTGGTGGGTTTTTTTTTCCCCAACTAGTTACAATCTTTCTCACTCTGTTTAGCAGCACTATGTTTCCTCTCAAACTCGATGCATCTCTTTGTGGACAAATATGGTATATCTCTTTGCCAGGAAAATATGATGTATCTCTTTGCTGAAAAATATGGTGTGGATCTTTATCAGAGGCTCCTTAATTGCATAATAAAATGACCCAGTGTGTACATGCAGGTCACCTGAAACAATTACCTTCTCTACCTACTGATTCATCAGTGGAAGACTTTTTATGGTGCTTGCTTAGAAACAGAGAAGCGTGATAAGCTCATAAACACTGCCAGGCTGATGCTTTAGTACAGGATGTGTTGCTGCTGGGTTTTTTTAATGGCATTTGAGTCATTCAGGCTCATTAATGTTTCCTTTACATTAATGTTTCTGCCTGTGAGCAATCCAGTTGGCAGATACAATGACATATGGGACTTACTATGCACATTATCAGATCTTTGAAAACCTGTGGTAGTTGTTCAGAGATTGTCCTTTATTTCCTTGAAGCCTCTGTGAGTTTCTAACCAGAATTGGGCTTCATGCTGTTACTTCTCAGTTCCTGCCTGGGATAAAGAGGTTGGGTCATGAGTGATTATTACAGGATTTTTATTAACCTCCTTCTTCCAGCTATTGTGGGCTTTCTTCCAGTTAGATTAGCTAAAATGTATTCCCTTGTTAGCTTTCAGCTAACCAGACCACTGCTAGGGGGAAGAGACACATGTACACACCAAGGCAGCTGGCAGTAGAGGTTTCAGGGGCTGTACCAGAATATCAATCTAGAAAGCAACCAAGCACAGAGTGTCCCATCTGTAGCCAGGGCTTATTTTCTACCCTACCATGCTTGCAGAGAGATCTGTGGTGCCATCTCAGCCCATTAGGCTTTGTCCTTTGGTTTGTGTGAGTTCAGACCAAAAGAAACACACCATCCAGATGGCTGAAAGCTTCCTCAGTCCCCTGTTTGTCTTTAAGCTGGCGACCCTGTCACTAAGACAGAGAAAGAAAAGGAGCCCCAACAGAATACCCCTACTCCCTTTTGCCACGAGCATGACTTTGAGCTGAAGAATAGACTTGAGTCTTCACTCAGCAGAATACAAATTCTTTGGCTGTATGTGGCCATGATGCAGCTCTGATTCTTGAACATCTGTCAGCTGTTTGACCATGGAGACTCTAGGGTGAGACCCCTTCTTTCAAAGACAGTATCTTCTTGGGAGTGTGCAGAAGCAGAGTGTTTCTCCTTAGGACAGGAAGGGAGGCCAGCTCACTGCATGCCACGGAAACCTTCACCCTTTCTTTCCCTTGCCTGCGGTGTAGTGAGATTACGGAGCTACCTTAAATAAGCTCTGGCTATGACTCTTATCTTGGCCTTTGCAAACTAGCAGAAAGTTGAAGTGATGACAGCAGATAAGACTGTTCGCTTTTGAAGCTTATTGGCTGGTTCTCTCAATGTTTTTTTTTTCCCCTGAAAGCCAGCCATTCAGAGGTATAGCTGGCATAGACTGATCCTACATCCTGCAGAGACCATGGAGGGGACTGGAGGGGCTGGGGTCTAGAAGACAGAAGATCACCAGCTAGCTCAGCTGTGTCACTTGCCACAGATGAGACCTATGCAATATTGTCAGCTGTGAGAAATGCAGGCTCGTGTTTTCCTTGACCTTTTTTTCACCTTGAAGGGGAGCAAAACAGATCCTGGTTGTTAACTACCCACCTCCTCAGCCTTGGGACAGTGAGAAAAGTTCAGTGTTGCTTATGGTGGGAGTAAGGGAACTGGGGCTGGTTCACAGCAGGCTTGCATATTAAACCATCGTATCGAAGGCGAGCTGCACTCTGACAAGAAGTGTAACCTGAGGAGAAAGGACACCAGTGAGTTTGAGCACGCTGGGGGATTCTTGCATGACCTGTCACTCTTTCAGTGCTGTAGCCTGAGCAGGTCTTACTGGTTTTTACCGAGGTGGCGGGAGCTGAATGGGGTGTGAGCTCGTTTCTATTCGTCCACATACACCTCTGCAATCTTTTTTTCTCTTTTTTAATTCCCCCCTGGATATAACTTGGAGAAATAGTGTCTGTCAAGTTTGCTGCCATCTGGGCTCAACACAGCTGAATCAGTTTTGGAGGATACCCTTGCTGCAACCCTCTGGACGTGCTCCTAGGAGGAGAAGAACCTGAAGCAATTTGGCATCGTTGCTATAGTTTGAGGAAAAACATTTCTTCTGACTTTGGAGAGTTACCAGGAGGATCTGTATGATGTCCTAATCTCCCTCCATTTGCCCTGATGAGCATGGGGTAATGGTGTTTGACCATGGTGGTCACCCAGTTACAATTAGAACTGTGCTTCCATGGTAAGAAGCTGAGAGGTTTCACCTGCGAGTTGACCAGGTCAGCCAGTGGATTTCTTCCAGAGACTTCATTCTCCATTGCCTCCCAGATTTTCGTGCCATTCCTTCTGGCTGGCTTGGGCATGGTAGCTGCTGGCCTCTTGATGGATGTTGTTCAAGTAGGTATATGTGTTTAGGTGATGTGCTAGAGAGAGAGTGGGCTACTTCACTGACCTTGAGTTTGCGTGGTTTTGTTTTTAATGTGTGTGGTCCTAGCAGCCAGCCAGCAGGATGGCTGTAGGCTTTTCCTGTGCTAGAGAGACACTATCCATCTTCTTTAGATTGGCACCTGGGCTCCTTGTAAAGTGGGATAGTGTCTTTCAGACAGGCTGCCTGATGCTGCCCTTGGTGCATTAGACTGGATGTTCCCTTTCCTGTATCTAGCTATACACTTTGGTGATGACTCCTGTGAAGCAAGTGGGATCAGACTGTGGCATATCACCCTATTGCCTGATAGTATTTCCTTGCTTCAAAAATTGCTGATAAGGGAATCTAGGTCAAGGTTGTTATTAACTACCTGTCTCCCTTAGAGGCAAGTTTATGCTTTCAGTTCTTTGCAAACAACCTAATGTAATCTTTGGTCTAGAAGGCATTTAGATACTGTGATGAGAGGCATGCCAGTATAAAAAGATTAGCGTTGCCTACAAACTGAGTCCTTCTTGGCCAGATTCTGAAGTGGGTGTAAATTTGGAATAACTTCCATTGACTTTCAAAGAGTGCTGCTGGATTTACACCACTGTGCCCACAACCAGAATCTATCCCATCTGTCTTTCCTTTGTACCAGTGACGCAAATAGAAATGCAAAATTTGATTTAGTTTGGGCACCTCATGTCAGTGGATTTACAAATCAAAAGGCTGGCAGAGTTTCCCAAGGATATATCCTGCACTCTGAGCTCACTGGAGTACATTGGATTCTCTGGCATTAGTACCACAGCAGGAGCTATATATGGATACTTGAGTGTTTGGAAAGACAATACCTTGCTGTTTTTTCTTGCATTGGAAGAAGTGAAGATGGCAGAGAAGTTGAATTAAAGGGAATATGAGGAATATCAAAGAAGGGTTAACTGGAGTGGCACACACTGTTGCTACGCTGTGTTTGTCGTCTCCACCTTGCTTAGGCACAGACCTGTCTTGCAGCATTACAGAAGTTCTCAAACTACCCAAGATGCTGTGTTAATAGTTAGCAGTTATCTTTGGCCAGATATCTCGTAGAAGGATACAGACATTGTACATACCCACTCCATACCCTTGGCAGGTGAATAGGTCTTCGTCTAAAAGGCATTGAACATGCTTGCTAAGAACTGGGCTCCGTTAAAAAATGTAACTGTGCCCCAACTGATGGAAAACACAAGCCATGTATACTTAGGTTGCATGTGCCCTTTAAATACCAGAACACAGTCTACTTTGTGTATTTGTTTGCTAGACTCTTAGAAATGGGGTCATGCATGGAGTACAATAATAGGAGACTTATTTTTTGGTTAAGGTGTTTCCAAGTAAGTTGGAATAGAAGCCATCAGTCAGTGGGTTCAGCTCCCAGAGGAGGGAGCTAGTGTACTGAGAGTCACAACTGACGTAGGAGAGATGTTCGTGAAGTAAACTGCTATGGTATCAACAGCTCCATATTTAAAAACAAAACTAGTAGCTAGGAAAATCCAAAGATCTTAGCCTTTAAAGGTTTGGCTTATCCTTCTGTGCCTTTTTGTCTTTGAGATGCCTATTTTCAGCTTTTCTTCCTGAAAGTGTGAGAGGTAGAAACTCACTGTCCTGTCCAACTAAAACCTGACGCTGAGTTTGTTTGCTTGAGGCCAGGTACCGTAAGACTCATATTGGTAATCATGAGGGCTCACACTGCTGAAAATAAGGTTTTTCTAGTGCAGAAGTCTGTGATTTGCCCATTTTTCAGGAGTGGTCTGACTGAGAAACACTTTGCCCTATTTGCAGTCAGTGCAAAGCCTTTTCAGGAAACTCCTTGTCTGCCTTTGACAGGGAGACATATAGGCAAGCTCAAGGATGGTATCTAGAGCATATGTGTGAGTTTAATGGTGCTGCCCTTGTTACAAAATATAGAAAATATCTTTAAATAATGTGGTTCTGTGCTGGGAGTCCAGCTGACTCTCATTTACAGGCCTGATGTTGCAAAGAGGAGGACAAAGTGGAAATTGCTTGTGTCCTATCAAACTTTTCAGGATTTTAGCAGTTTTTTATCTGCCCTGGGATGAAACCAAAAACTTTTCATTTAAAAAAAAAGAAAATCAACAGAGATTTGTCTAGCCTGGTTGACTCCAAGGCTCAAGCTGGGTCTCTCATGCTATAATAAACATTCCCAAAGAAGTAGCCATTTGCCATTTTCTCTTCTTGGCTGTGCAGATGATGCAATCTGTGCAGGGCTGGTAACTTGGCATGGGTCTTTTATTGCTGGACATTTGCACCTCTACTCCAGTGATCCTTGGCCAGCTGGTCAATCCAGATTTGCGGCTGGCTGGCATTGTGGGAGGCCTTGCAGGGCCCTGCCAGTGTTTGGCCAACCCTTCTACAGTAAGGTGAAGAATCAGATTGAAGCTAGACTATAGGATTTCAAACCAAAGAATTCATGGGGAAAGCTTCCCTTTCATTCTCCCCCTCCACACCACTGCAGTGGGAGACAGTCCAAATAAAAGTCACAGACACAAGATATCTCTATCCTTTGTTGATAAAAGCCCATGAGATGATTAGCATAGAAAAGGATTTTGAATTGGCTTGTATTTTATAGTCCAGGATCTTTTGATTTTTCTGTTATCTCATTCAGGGCAATGGAAAAACCTCTAAGATTTCTTAGCTGCTGCCCTGGAGAGGTAACAGGACATGGATGGGACTGTGAGGACAGCGTAAGGAGGGACAGTGGGGATAGACTGCAGCTGGGGAGTCTGTCTCAGTACATCATAGCCTGTCTTCCTCCACAGGATCCCATGAGCAGATCCTGGCATGGGGACCAGCTGCAGTGCATCATGGAGTAACCAAGTTTCTTCAGAGCTGAGCTTTAAGTCCATAACTCCTGTATGGGGATGTGAAGTGGGAAGGAGTCTATTTCTGGCTCAGTGTCCCTGTGTGTGTTTGCAAGGAATGTTTCTATTCCTTCTAGGCCAGTTTTCATCTTGAAGACAGAGATGCTTCATAGACATAATTCAGCTGTCTTCATTCAGGCAGCTTCTTGTCTGCACAGCTCTAACCTGCCACATTCACCTACTTCTCCAGCTGACAGTCCTGCAAGGTGACAGCATGGGGATCATCTGTTTATTCCGTATTTCTGCAGTTTCTGACTCAATAGAGTCCTGGCTACTGTGGTATAAATCGTTATAAATCTGTCCTCAGGCTCTTGGTGAGTCACTAATGAGACTCAAATGGAGGCAATCAAGTCAGGGTTCTTTATTAGTACAGTTGTGACTCTCTGTTAATTGTTCAAAGCCTTTCAGTGTAATTCTGTGCAAGGCAGAGTCCCAAAAAATCATACCTCACGTTCTGAAACGTCTGTTACGATGGCTTGAGACTTGGAAAATTCATCATGAATAAAAATATTGGAGCTTATGTGGATGTAACAAAGTCATATTTCCCAAAGGTGATCTGTACAGAAAATAGGAACAGTTGAGTTTTTCTGTTGCTTTTTTATTTGTGTATCTTCTGTGCAAAATATGCATGGTCTTAAATATGAATGTGTGCACACCTGTGTAGTTTAAATGATTGGGGGTGTTTTACATTGTGACTACAGAATGCGTTTTTTCTCCTCTTCCTTTTGAAGGTGTCAAAGATGTATTTGGATCTTTATTCTTAATTAAAGAGACAGGAGAGAGGAGGATTTGAATCCTTAAGAGAGATGCCTGCCCCGGCTTCTCTCAGGTATTTAAGTTCCATTGTAGTGTGTACAAACAAAACCGTAGTGTGTCAAATAAGGTGACTATTCTCATGTTGTCTGTTATTTACTCAACAGTAAATAACCTACCTTTAACTTTTAGAAACGTGCCTTTTTCTAGGTCATCACTGCAAGGAAATGTGCCTTTTTGTATTTATAATAATGTTTTGTCTATTATGTGCACCTCTGAGGGGTGTCTTGCACCACGTTCTCAGGGCTGAATCACCCCCACTTTCATTCACCCTGGCTGAGAAGGAAGCTGTGAGGTCCTCCCAGCAGATGGCCACACCATTGGCTTCCCACAGCTTCCCAGGGCACAGGCAGAGCAAAACACCAAGTCAGTACACCCTGTATGTATTTCACAACAGGCTGACAGCTGAATGTGTTGACATTTTCTGAGTCTGTCCAACCTCCTGGAATTTCAAGTTTATAGAATCCTAATGGATGTGAAGAAGGTGGGAAGGGATCTGTTGTTCCTTTCGTCCTCTAGTGCCAGAATTCATGACTGTCATATGATACTCGCCAGTGACAAGTTAGAACTAATGAACAAATTGATCCTTCACGTGATATGCAGCTAAATGATAGAAATTTTTGCCACAGTATGGCACGTGGGTTGGAGGCAGGAGGCTGCATGAGTACCTAAAAGAGAAATCCTTTGAACACAGGTAAGTGTTCAAACATCCCCCCCACACACACCCCAGCTCAGTACCCTGTGGCAGGTAAGTTGAAGGCTGGAAAATACACAGGAGGATTATCCCATCCACGTGTTGTATTAGCAGATTCTTGTTTTATACACCTGAATTTGACTACTGGTGGAGGTAAGGATAGGTTAGATGGACTTTTGGTCTGACTCTTTGCAGCTGCTCTTTTTCTCTTAGATGTTGAGATAGTTGGTTTTACTTCACGGAGAGCTGCTCAATTCTGTGATTTCTTCCTGATGTGAGCCTCCCTTGACTAAAGCAGGATTTTGCCAACATCCTTGAAAAGCACAGAATGGATTCTCTTCCAAGGAACTGTATGGTAGATTAATTAGAGAAGATGTGTTAATCAACAAAGTTTCTTAAGGTTTCAGATCTTTCCCAGTGTTGCAGCTGATTCAACAGCTTTGTATAGTTCAGTTTCAGAGGCACAATGATAATCAAGATATTGTCCCAGCAGTTTGGGCTTACGGGATATCTTAATTCAAAATCCTTTTTCCAGCTGTGCTGGGAGCATGCTTGGTAACAGGAAGATTTAGGAACTGCCTGTGGAGAAGAGATACAAAAATCTTCTTCCCTCCTACCACCAGTCTTAGATGCTTAGTTAGAATTTGGGTAAAAAAAAAGACACAACTTTTTGTTGTTAGATCATTTCCAGATCTTTGTGTTTGTTCTTATGTGTCTGGATAGCAATAGGTGTTTGTGTATCTAGTGTCAGTACAAAGGATGGAGAGCAGGCTGTATTTCATTTGGCTTGTGGACCCTAATTATTTTTCATGTTGTTCTTGGCTAATGCTAAAGACACATTTTAATTTGTGGCTTACCAAAATCATCTGCTGCTCTCAGGAAGAAGGTTCCATCCCTGTGTTTTGCTGTACATGAGATCAGAAAGAATACTGCAAGCTAAAAATTCCTTTCTTCTCTCCCAGCCCAAGGCAGCATCTGTCCCCATGTGCCCAGCAGACACCTGTAAGGCTGGTGGTGAGATGGGAATCCACTTCCCTTTGAAGCAAAAGCCACTGGTCAGCATCACAAACTGAGCTTCTTGCCTTTTTTTCTTTCTTTCTTTCAGCACTGGGATGTGTTTCGGACAATTACAGAAGTTTTCATCCTGGTTCCTGCCTTGGTTGGCCTGAAGGGTAATCTTGAGATGACACTGGCATCCAGGCTCTCTACAGCTGTGAGTGTTAACAAGGTGGTGGTGGTGGTGTGTGTGGGGAGGTGGGGGATTAGCAGGAGACATCAGGAGATTCTGCTTTTATATAACCACACTGCGTGTATGAGACATGCCCTTTTCTGCTAAGTAGAAACTAGTGGTGTGTGAGTGTTGAAATAATGTGTTTGCCCTCATTTTGTAACTGGAACAGAGAATTTCTGTCTGTGCTTTGAAGGTGAATTAATCCCTGGGTGGCCAGTTGCTGATATTTGGGGCCCTGTGACACGTGAAGGAGACAAAGCCATGGCTACACAGCTGTCAGCTTCAGTATTGGATTTCTTTTCTTTGGGTACTGATCCTTGAGAGACCGAGGGCTTCCAAGCAATTCTTCCTTGCAGGAAGTAGACTGGGGCTTCTTGAGACCTGCAGTAGCTTTTGCTACTCTGGATTTTCTCTCTCCTATCTCCCTGAGCAGTTGTGTTTGCTTTGGGCTGTTTGTATTGCATGTCTCAGGAGAAATTGGAGCTTAATAGAGCAATTTAGGGGGAGCAAAAGATGAAAAATGGTTTATTTTGTTCAACTTTTGGTCTATGTGGGATGGGGTGGATGTGCCCACTCCGTCTTTAGCTGGGTGCCCTGCAATCACCCTGCCACCTCCATGTGAGCCTCTGATGCTTCTGGGACATTGGACCTGGAGCATGATGGGGATATGTCAAGAAAGAATTGCATGGAAGACTGGGACATGCCAACCTGCACTCACCTCTCTAGCTTTAGCAGCCCCTTTCTTACAGGGACCAGGTGAAACTGCCTGTGCCACAGGAACAAGCTTTCAGGGTGTTTCTCTTGGCTCCTAGGCTAACACCGGACAGATGGATGATGCCCAGAAGCAATGGAAAATGGCCACCTGCAATCTAGCCCTTATCCAGGTAAGTAACTTCAGCTGGGAGAGGAAAAAGGCCCTTTTCTCTTGCTGTGCTGCATCCCAAAAGCATGTGTTCCCAACAGTGCTGGACCCAGAGCTGTTGATTCAGGGCACATATTCTCAACAGAGCCAACCAAAGCCCAGGACTTGACCTCCAATAAATCTCTGTGTGGCCCCAGAGTTTGTAGTTTAGCTGCAAAACACATCTACACATTCAGTGCCTTTGTTGATAAACTGAAATAATGAAAAAAAACCCCTCCTTTTGCAGGGGGAACTCTGGCACAACGTGTGTTTCACAACAGCCCCTAGATAAAGTCTGTCATTTACTGGCAGTGTTTGGGATTCAGCCTTGGGCAGGAGGGCAGAGATGGGAGAAATGTGCCTCTTGTAGCTTTTTCTGCTTGTATAAATCCAGCAACCAGCCTAGAGGTTGCACATGGCAAGGCCACAGGGCTTGCAACATATGTCTGTGTGCTTTTCCTTATCTCCTTCCACAGCTTTCAGCTTGCTAGGAGTACTGTGTCAATGGGGAACCCATTTTTGTGTTGACCAGGTCTATTCCTTTGCTGATGGACTCGGTGTCCTTTGCTGAAACGTTATCAGCCCTTTTCAAGCCTCCAGAGTTTTTCTCCAAATTTTGTCAGGATTTTTTTTTTTTTTTTTAATCTAGTGGAGCCTTGCAAGGATGCTGCTTAAATACATAAGCAATCAGCATCTCTGCAAGGCTTTGCCCTCCTAGCTGTGTGTCAATGCTGCGGTCGCATGGAGCCAGGACTGCCTGGGACCAGATGCGGATGATTGCTCACCAGCTGTCTGTTGGCCCTCAGGTCCAGGCCACGGTGGTGGGACTTCTGGCTGCCATTGCTGCTGTGATCCTGGGAGCCATCTCCAAGGGCTCTGTGGAGCTGAGCCAGGCTGCCGTGCTGTGTGCCAGCAGTGTGACCACGGCCTTCATAGCGGCGCTTTCACTTGGTGAGTTGTTTTGGTTCCTCTGATCAAACATGCAGCACTCAGGTGCAGAAAAAAACTGTCCTTTCTGCCAGGAAGGCCCAGCTGACATCCTTTTGGTCTGGCAAAGGGAGGAGGGATGCAGGGAGCATTAGTTGTGCTTTTGCTGCTTTCACCCCTCCTGCATCCTACGTTTGCTTCTCTTTTCTCGGGATCTGTTGTTTGCTGGGCTCTCGGCATCCACAGCTGCAGTCAAAATGTCCTACTTCACATGACAGGGGAAAAATTCCACATACTATGTGAGGTCATACACACATGCACACACACTTCCCATATGTGTCTTGGGTGACACGTTAGCCATCTACATTGGCCCTTTCCTAGGGGAGAATGAACTAATGCCATGCACAAAGCAGGGTATTGAGAGTCTGTTAGCGGGCAACTACAGACCACGGACCTGGAGCACCTAACACTGCATGGAGGATTGTGGCCAGCCCTGGGGCTTGCTTGCTGTGAGCTTTTGAGCCAGGCAGGCCGCTCCCCTGGCTATTCCTCTTGCGAGGGAAATGTGATGGGGTGGACGGGTAGGAGCTGCTCTGTGCCGCCGGCAGATGCTCAGTTTGCCGGTCTGCCATACGAGGGCAGCATGGCACCCTGAATGGAGGGAGCTGGCAGAGTTAGATACAGCAAGTTTTCTAAATGAAAAGGACAAGTTGGAGCAAGTGCATTTCCTGAAGCTGGAGTCAAAGGGTGACTGTAGATGCCTTTGATGAAAAACATGGGATGAGGCAGTTTTTATAAGAGAAAAACAGCAGCCCAGCTTTCATTAAACTCTTCCCTTCAATCCCCTAGCTCGGTGTGATATAAAGAGGCTTGGCTGCCATACCATCACAGGCTTTCAGCTAGCATTAGTTTCTTCTCTGGACATGGTCACAGGCGGCCTGTGTGTAGGTGTGCACGACGGGAAGCTGCTATTTTTATGACCAGGGAGGGAAACAGCATGAACTGTGCTGTGGGGAGGGGAGTGTGGGTGTCTGGGAGGGCTTTTGTGGAGAATGCCATGTTGTGTGAGGATATGTTTCTGTATAAGGGATGCTGAATCAGGGAAGGTGCACACATGGCACTTCTTAGGGGAGAGACAATGCCCCTGTGCGTGCTCAGCTTTGGTGGGCCTGTGCAAACAGGCATAGAGAGGTTGTGAGTTGGAGGCAACCACCATTTCTTAGGCTTCCTTCAGTGCATCCTGTCAGCCATGAAAGGACTTTGAAGATATGTCATGCGTCTTGTCTCAAGGCTGCCCTTGCTAGTCACACATGATTGGAGGCTGGTCAGGCAGGGTTTATTCCAGGTTCCTCTTCCAAAGGCCTGTGAGAGATCTGATGGCTCAGAGATTCCCACATGTTCATCAAGGTTTAGGATTTGTGCTCATTAACTTACCTGGGCAAGCAAAACTTCCCTCCTCTCCAATAAGGCTGAAAAGCAGATGAACTTTACAGATGCAGCTCAGAGGATAGGGGGGAAAAGGTGATGTGGGGCACCTTCATAACCCCTTGGCCATAGAGCTGCTCACAGCATCAACATCCACCCAGTGCAAATTAAAGCAGCCCTAAAGACTCTGGGACACGAGGGGTCAGTCTGATAGCCAGGCTGAAAGGCTAATTCAGGCTCCTGTAAGGAAGTTTGTTGGTTCAAACTCAGAGAAATTTTGGTCTAATATGGAAAGTATCTGTGTTATGGAATCCAGAGCAGGGGATGGCACCAGGAGGCTGCTGCATGCCTGCTGTGTGCTTATCTATGAGTATGCTTCATGCCTGGTCCTGCTTCAAGGCAGCAAAGATTAGGCTGCTCAGGAGGGAAGCTTCTACATTTGGGCTGCCTGCTGGTATCTCCTTTGATCCCTGGAATTTGCCTGTGTGCCTCTGGGCCTTTGGTGCAGTTCATAAGGGCAGAGTCATGCCCTTCAGGATGGTGAAAGCAAGAGGACAAATTCCTGGGGATGTCCAATCCCCAGCTGCGTGGTACCGCTGTGGGCAATCTGCTTCTTGCTTTCCCAGATCCTGTGTCCCTCTGGGAACCAGAACAACAGCTCTGGGGTGAAACACAGCAGAATGCATTCTCTGATGCCTGCTCTGTGTCTTTTCTAGGTCTGGTGATGATTGGTGTGATCATCGGAGCAAGGAAAGTTGGGATCAATCCAGATAATGTTGCCACACCCATAGCAGCAAGCCTTGGAGACTTGATAACCCTTTCCCTCCTGGCGGGAATTAGCAGCACACTCTTCAAATACATAGGTATAGTGTCTAGCAGGGATCTGCAGCTCAGCAAGGGAGGGATGAATCCTTGTGAAATTATTGCAGGGTGCTTACCCAGTTTTGGGATGTCTCAGAATGCAGGCTGTCATGCCACTGGGGTAGAAAAATTATTAAAGAGGCTTTTTTCCAGGCTTTATTTTAGTAGCAAATTGGAAGGCAGAGCCTAAGAAACACAACTGGGATTTATGAAAGAAATTACTAACGTGTATTGCATAGCTTTGGAACAGAAGGTTGACATATGTGACACTGACTCTGTTCCTGCATCTGTTGCTAGCCAAGCATAACTACTTTCTCTGCATGGGTAATAGCAGGTCTTTTCTCACAAAGCTATTTCAGGGTTTTTGGCATTTGTAAAATATTCTTGTATCTTCTCATGTGGAGAGTTGTGGATGAACAAGTTGTTATCAAATTGGAGGGAGGGAGGCAATGCTGCATTGGTTTATGCTCACAGGACTGAGTAGGAGTTGTGGCTATGGGATTAACTATGCTGCTGGTTGGCAAAGACTTGGGCACCTCTTGACACTGAAAAGCTCAAAATATGTTGCAACTTGGTGACGTTTGCCTGACTGCTGCTTGGAAAGTGCCAGACTAGTTACCGTAAGCCTAACCGAGAAGAGAAAGAGGAAAATAAAAAGATCCAACAAACTCAACACCACTTGAAACCCAAACTGGTGCTTCAGACTGTAAGCTGAAGCAGCGAGGCAGCTGTTCTCAGTTTGCATAACTCATTCCATATGCCAGCAAGTGAGGGAGAGGAGTACACATTGCAGGGAGAGGCCCATGAATTGCTTCTGTCCAGTCCTCCTTGAGCGTCAGAGGTGCATTTATTTAATAAGCTTTTTCCATGACGCCATCACACCTGCCTCTGCAAAGCTAGTTTGTCTCTCAGTCCCTGTGCCTCTGATAGTATCTCCCAGGGAGCACATGGCAGAGCAACACGATAACCTCTGTGGTTGTGACCAGAGACCATTTGTGATGTTTTCAGAGTAGTTTAAATAGCCTCTTGAGGTGGAAAATACTAAGCATACAGACATTTAGTCATCAGGAGCATGAAGTGAAGCAGGTAGGAGGAAGGCACTGTTGACAGTGGTTGAATAAATCCATTTCCCTCCCCAGTGTGTAGTAAGGGGCAGGTCATGCTGTGACAACTTCTGGGTCTTACCTAAATATATCCTTAAAAAATACTAGTGAGTCTGTAAAGTTTGGGAGTACTCTGTGCCATCTGATGCAGCACCCTCTCCTTCTGCAGAATATCGTTTTGCCAATGAAGATTTTCAGTTTTTTGAAAAATCATCCCTGGTGCTTCCCAGTCCTGCATAACGGAGATACAAACTGTGCCAAAGGGTTGCATCTTGCTTATGGGCTGGATGTAAGAGAATGTGGCAGAACTGGAATGTGGAGACCAAAGTCCATTCTTCCTACCAGGTGTCTTACTGTAGGCTTTGATAAGGTTTGATAGACTCCAGTGCTCCTTGTTTGCATTATTAAAGAAGGAATTAATTGCCTGAAATAACAAGGAGTGGAGGTAGGAGATCCAGTACAGCAGCTAAGACTATCATATAACTCATCTGTCCTAAATTACTCCGGGTGATAAAGTACACTGGCAAAACAGCAGCTATTTACACTCCAAAAGGGGATGCATTTCAGCCACATGTGAAGTGTTCACCTCTTTGTGTAAGAGTTCTTGATTCATGGAAAATTTTGTCATATCAGTGCTATCTCATCCAGGTAGCCCAAGGCCCTGGCAATGTCATTTTTTAAAAATGCACACTTTTGAGCCTGCTTCATCTCTCAGATTACCTGCAAAATCTGTGTTACAACCTGCTAGCTTTGGCCGAAACACAGAGACCAGATGGAGAGCTTTGTTGAAGAAGCATTTTTATATCACAAGGGTTGGCATCATCCCTATTGCTTGAAGGTGCTTCTCATGCTTCTGAGTCATTTTTATTTTCTTGTAGTGCTCCACATCTACTTACTTTTTTAATTCCTTTGCTTCTAAAGGTCAACCCTACTGAATGGAAAAAGCACCTAATGGAAGCACATGTAAGCTTGCATGAAAGAAACCCCAGATCTTAACTGGCTTATATGTGCAAGAGAGCATTTGTTCCTACAGAGCAGACCAGCTGCTCAGCAATTCTGCTGGCTTGTCATCAAAAGTACCTTTTACCTCTTGTTTTAGGTGAAGGCATAAGGTATCTGTTTTAAGTGTCCCCCTAGCCCAGCTGTTTGATTGGTATCCTGAAGCCAGAAATTTTTTAACTTTTTGTTTTGCTTAGTTGGAGATGGAATTGGAGACGTGCTCATCTTCAAATATAACTTACTTTGAATCCTGCTGATTTTCAAATAATATCCTCTAGCAGTGAATTTCAGGGGTTAATTGTGGATTTCTGTGGTGGAGGGAGGTAGTTGTGTGGGGAATATCTTGGTTCATGTGATTTTTCTGCTCACATAACACAGCTGGAGCAAGAGCCCTGCTGCCTTTCTTCCAGACTTAGTGCAATATTATTTTGGCAACCTGTGAAGCCAGGGGCATTTAATTCAAGATTTCTTTTTTTTGTCAGATATTAAATACCTTTCTCCTCTGATCTGTGCTGTCTTCATTCTCATGATCCCTCTCTGGGTTGCCATTGCCAAGCAAAGTCCTTCCCTTGCTGAAGTCCTGAAATCTGGATGGCAGCCGGTCATTGTTGCAATGAGCATCAGCAGGTAAACTGAGGAACTGCTCCCAAGCCCATGCACATTTGCATGCTGCAGGGAGACCCCATGCTGCTTTAGGAAGCCATCAAAAGTGAAACTAGAAGGACAGCAGAAGGGTATTTTTCCAGTGCTTCTCAGCCATTGGTGTCCCTCCAATAGGCTGTGAGCAGATAAGGAAAACACAAATGACTGCAAAATGCAAGTCATTATTCTAAGTCTCACTCACATAGCCATGCACCACGTGAGTGCAAGCTAGAAAACCAAAAAGGGAGATGACAGTCACCACAAATAGACTTCACCCTCCTTTTCATCCAGCTGTAAAGACAGAAAACTGGTGAGTGTAGGGCCAGGTAGTTCATTCCACCTGTGCTACATCTTTCAGACCTAGGTGAGATCTGGGACAGAATTTTGAAAGCTGCTACAACAAGTATAGAATTGTATACTGGGGGGGGATGTATGTTTTGGGGAATACTTGTATATATATACTTGCATATTTTGGGCTCAGTTTAGCTCAAGGGTGGGCAAGAAGCTCTTCCTGATCTCATTATGTCATCAACAAAAACTGTAAGGCAATTATCTATTGGTGAAAACTGAGCTGTAAAAGGAGTAAATGGGGAATAGTCCAGCCCTGGCAAGGGGGAAGAAGCAGTAACTCATCTCAGTGTGCTATCTTCACAGCATAGGGATTGCCCTGGGAAGAGAGATTGATCCACCCTCATTCCCTGTGCTTTTTTAACAGCATCGGTGGGCTCATCTTGGACAAAACTGTAACTGACCCAAACTTTGAAGGCATGGCAGTTTTCACACCAGTGATTAATGGTAGGTTGGGCAGGGTGGATAAATATGCATGCTTTTTATTTATACCTCCCCTTCCTCCCCAAGTGTTGTGGTATCCACTGTTGACCCTACACAGAGACCTGTGTTCAAATCCCTGCTCTCAGCATGAGTGGAAGTGAAGCTACTGGTCCCCATTACCTCCTTGCTTACTTATATCTTGAAGTGTCTCTGGAGCAAAATAGTAGTCAGGGCTGAAAAATACTGGCAGAGCTGTGGGAAGGGTTAACAGCATCTGATAGTTGTCTCTGAGAGCTATGTTGAAACCTTTACTTTCATAACATCAAACCTACCAAGAATGTGACAATAAATCCATATTCCCTGTCACTCTCCACTCAGCAATTTGAGCTGTGCAATCATCCCCTATACAGATTGTTGATAAAGATTAATATTTTAAGATATTATATGTATGTATATGCATATAAAAAGATTATATCTATAGATAGATTATATATAGGGATTATATATATATAAAAAAAATCTTTTGAGTGTATTTTAATATTTGTTTGAAGCCTCACAGTAGTTTTATACACACACATACCAGTACAAACTGCTGGGGATCCTGGCATCACTGAGGATCTGCTGGGTTGTTTTTCTGATGTTGTAGTGTTCTTGCAGGCCAGGCCCATTCCAGGGGAAACCTATGTCCCTAGGGCAGACCTGGCCTCATGCCACCCTCAAAGCATGGTGTCCTCTTGCAGTGCCAGAGAGTGACACCCAGCTGTCACCTTACTGCATCTGCGTAAAGACAGACACCTTGCTGACAAACTCTTTCCAGCATGGTTAGCCCAAGACCTGTGTGGCAGAGCTGGTGGCAGAGTTACCCAGTGCTCTGTGTCTTTCCGCAGGTAGCTCTTCACTTTGCATGTGGAGGGGGGTCCTGCAAGGCATGGCAGTGCACAATTCAGAAACCTCCCTTCTTGGGCTATGTCAAGCTAGTAGTAGCATTTTCACTTTGATTCTGCTCTGGCAAATCTCACATTTAATGATGGAGTGTTTCCTTCTTCAAGGAAGGGAAAACATAAGAAGCCTGTAGGATCTGGCTCACTGTAATCTTTTTAGTGGCATTACTACCCTGCAAATACTCAGGATGGTGGAGGTTTGCTCCATAGATCATCATCCCTCTCTTTACTGCTGGAAAACTTAGCTGGTTTTTCGTATTTGCTACAATTAATCAGTCCGGAAGAAATTAATTGCCTTGTAATTACCTAACATATTTGGGCTCTGATTCATTCTCATATGATTCCTTTTCATTTAACCAGTGTGTTAACCAGTCTTCATACAGACATATCATCACTCTCTGTGATGTTTGTTTTGTTTTAAACAATAATGGCTCTCTGGGTGAGTAAATCCAAGAAGTGGCCATGAGCAGCATCTGCCATTGCCTGTGCTGCGTTCCCCAGGTGTTGCTCACAGACTGCATCAAACCAGGTGCAATTACATCATCTTCAGAGGCCACATGGCATTTTCAGCTGGTGCTGGGAAGCAAGGGAAAATGTTTACAATAAAGCAGTCAGAAGGAGATGATCACTGGAGCCTTCCTGATTTCTAAGAGCTGTTCCTGCCACATGAATAGTGCATCATCACCATGACATGTCGAATTAGGTTTTCTCTTTCTCTCACTACTGCTTTCAGTGAGCTTGTAAGTGAATGCAGATCAGCTCACCTTGGGCTAGGATCTAGACTGATCTTTCTTGCTGCAGTGAAGGTGGCTTATAGGTTTACTGTGTTTTGTCCTCTTAGGTGTTGGAGGGAATCTGGTCGCCATCCAGGCCAGCCGTATTTCCACATTCCTGCACTTCTGGAGTATGCCTGGAGTTTTGCCGCACAAGATGAGGCAGAATTGGCCCAACCCATGCACCACATTCTTCTCATCAGGTAGACCCTGAACCCTAGGTGTCCATGTCTCAAGGCCTGTCATCACAGATAGCTCCTTTATCAAGCCTGGTTGGCGAAGGACTAGGTGGGTTTCAAAGGCAGAACTCCCTTTCCCCCTCACAGGGAAGACAGTCAGATTGGAAAGGATCTTTGCCCATCTTTGGAGTGGGCAGCTTGGAAAAAAGCTTGTGGCATACTTGCTCATTGGCATGCAAAGAAACTGGCCTTCCGGGAGCACTAAAGAAAGAAATTGAAAAAGAATCTCAGTTTTGATCTAATAGAAAGTAATTTTAACCATGGCCAGCCTAGAGCCATCAGCTGTGGACAGAGGGGTGAATAGAGCATAACCTTGCTGAAAATCAGCAATCCCTCTATCTTCAGTGATGAATAAACCTAAGTATCAGCAAAACTGGATTTGGATCTGTTGTCTTTTTAAATTGCGGGTTCCTCTTAATTTTCCCTGCCAGGTTGGGAGCTGCTGCTAAAACAAACTGAAAACTGGGAAAGTGGGTTGCAGCAAGGCAGAGCAGAAGCAGTGGGAGGCACAGAGCAGCCGAGAGGAGTGTTTGGAAGGAGTGGATCAGCATGGAGCGCGTCTTTGGCACATAGTTTCAGTGCTAGACAAAGCTGCTGGGCTAATACTGCAGATGCTCCTGATTGCTGTGTGATCTAGACAAGGCGTTAGCAATGTGGTTGGTGGGAGGGGACAGCCCCAAGTCTGTGCATTCAAATACACAGCTGTGTCCTGTCCTCCCCCGGCCATCTGCAGCTGCTGTCATCACAGCTTCTGTCTCTGTCCTCTGCAGAGGTGAATTCCAAGTCAGCCCGAGTCCTGTTCCTCCTGGTTGTACCAGGGCACCTCGTGTTCCTCTACACCATCCATCTGCTGCAGGGAGGCCATACATCTCTGTCCTTCACCTTTGTGATGTTCTATCTGACTGCTGCTTTACTGCAGGTAAACCCTGAACTCTTACCTAAAAGGAACCTCTCAGATACCATGAAACCAAAGCAATCTCGAGGCTAAACAGGAGTCATGGTCAAGGTTCCAATAGCAGCCCACATTTCCAAGCATGTGTGCTTCCTACCAACCCTCATGTATCTTCTGTGGGCCCAATAATAATTCATCCAGATTGCCAGGGTCTGGTTTCCTACATGGATATGACTGCCCTGAAGGATGAGTAAGGCATCTTACATGAGGTGAGGAACAATTTATCATCATACCCTCTGAGTGTGCAGCGACACAATTAGCAAGGAGGTACCTCTTGCTGTAGGTGGTACCTTGTTTTACCATGTTCACATCTTGAGTCTCTAAGCCCTGAGTACTCCTAGACTGCCACTGGTCATCCCAGTGAGGGTAAAGTGAGAGAGAGGCTGTGAACCCTAGCCAGTAGGTTTCCCCACTCATTTTGGAAACAGTTTTACATATCATGGTGAAGACCTAGGGATCCTTCTGGGCAGGGCAATATGGGTCAAAAGCGAAGGGAAAACCCAGGCCTGAGAAGTTAATCTTCAAAAATAAGGGTTCTGGGTAGGCAATGGGCAGTTCATCCAGTTTGTTCTGCCTGCTCCCTTTCACTGTTTGCCTGCCCTGTAAACTTTGTCATCTCACTCAGAAATTTATGTGTCTGTTGCTTGAACTCACAGAGACTTTGACTTCACTTGCCCTTTCCAATCAGTGATTCATTAATTTGCAGGGTGAGGTAGCTGCCTTCTCACTTTGCCTCAGAAGCAGCCTCGTGTCTGTGGGTGAATTCCTTGTGTGTGTAAACAATCCGCTTTTCTCAACCTTTGCACAACCCTAGGCCCAGCAGCACAGCCATAGTTGTAAAGGAAAATATTTGTTCTTCTCTTATGCATCGGGGTAACTCCTCAACCAGAGCCAAGCATGAAAATATGCAGAATAAATGGCAGTGAAAAGAGCAGAATCCCAGCAACGCCACTGACCCTGAAAGATTCCCATGAGGCCAGTGGGGGGAGAATATGCTCAGCCTGGTTCTTTCTTACCCTCCATTATACTTTATAACGAAAGACAGAAAGAAAGAGAGGGGCAAGTTTGGGTCAGCTCGAGGAAGCCCTAAGAGAAAGATCAGAAGGGTAGAAGACATGACCTCAGAGGAACAATTGAATGGACTGGGGTTAGCTATTCCAAAGAAGAGAGGCTTGAGAAAAATCTGGTTAACAGCCTTTAAGCTACCAAGTTTTTTGTGGGGAGAGACAGAATAGCATTTTCTCTGCAGTCACTAGGAATGAAACATGAAATCATGGGTTTCAAATAGAAAAAGGCAGATTTATGTCAGACCTTGGGAAAAACAAGAACAGAAAAAAAGCCATGGGACTGCTTGCTCAGCCTGTGACATCTCCATCTCTGAGGGTTGTTCAGCATAGGTTGAACAAACCACCATCAGGAAAGCTGTGGGCATATTTGATCCTGTATTGAGCCAGAGGAATGGTCTATATAAAACTCTTGAGTTTCCATCCAGCTTTAGTTTTTGTGATCCTGTTATTCAATTTGCTTCCCCCATCTCTCCTCCTCCCTCTTCCCCCCATCCAGCTTGCAGTTTTCACCTTTATAAATGCCACCTCTGGCTTTGGTTCCTGTTGTGTGGCAGTCTCCCATGGAGGGACCGCAGACGTGGGGTGCAAACTCTCTCTCCCTCCTTAATTCAATTAACTAGGCAGTCTTTAATCTTTAACCAAAGTATATTTTTTCCTCCATCTGTTTATCAGAATCAGGAATGAAATAGGAATTAAAAGAAATCACAACAAAGATTTTAAAACTGTGGAGATGAAAAAGAAATTAATTAGTTCCTTTTTTTTTAACATGTCACTGCTGCTTGGGATAACTTTGATGTAAAAACTGCCTCAAACTCCAGTTGTCCAATGAGATTTTTAGGAAAAACAAAGTAGACACAATCTGAGTTTCTAATGGAAAAAAGGATGAAGAGAAAAAAATCTGGCCATAAACTTACCCTTTGGGGCTGCCTGCATATTCACAGCAGCCCTGTTTCTGGTGGGGTGAATGGGAGCACACCCATTCATGGCTTGGAAAGTAGGAACTGTTCTGTTGGAACTATGCTTTTGGTATGGCCAGTCTCCTGTTTTGGGCTACCCGATGCTGGTGAGCAGTTCCAGCGTGGTCCCCACACTTGTGGCTGGCAACATGGAGCTGTGGCACCAAGGGCAATGCCAGGCAGTGCAGTGGCCAAGCACATGAGCCAGCTCCCAACCAACTACCCATCCCAGTGTGGCTCCATCCTGCAGAGAAACAGTGGTTCTCTGGGGAAGGTGTTACCTCTCGGTGATCCCTGGTAGCTCTGGTACCTTGGCAGTGGTCACATCGTTTTGGCAGTGAGCTGGAGGAGGCTGTGCATTAGGTTTTTGCTGCCTCACAGCAGGGCCTGTCTTGTGTCTCCTCAGGTGGGAATCCTGCTCTATGTGGCTGACCTAATTGTGCGCCTGATGTGGAGGAAAGCACTGGATCCAGATAATTTCTCCATCCCCTACCTCACTGCCCTTGGGGATCTCCTGGGCACTGGTTTCCTGGCCATCTGTTTCCGCCTGGTTTGGCTTGTCCACGGTGCAGACATGAACCTGGGGAACTGAGAGACCATGCGCTGCTCTGCATCACTCGTGTGTCATGGTGCTTCTCTCTGGGAAGACAAAGTACTTGGTGATAAGCACTGGGTCACCCAGCTGGATTGGGCCTCCCCTGCTGCCCCCAACGCCCTGTATGTCCTCCCCATCGTGCCTTACAGCTTGGCTCGCCCACCCTGAGGAATTAGCATCCACAGACTTGTGCCCTCACAAGTGAGTAAGCTGGTTTTAAACTGCTCACCCCTGCGCCTGGCAAACAAGGCATCAAGGAGCACTTGGACCATTTGTAATAAATGAGCATTTTGATCAGTTTCAGTCCCTAACACCTGTGGCGCTGCTCCAAAGCCTGCCGAGGTCACTGCATCCGGTCCTGCAAGTGGATGTTGCAACCTCTCCATCCAGCTCTGACTTTCCATCAAAGGAAATTCTGTATACACCTCCCCTTTCTCTCCTGTTGCATTGCTGGAGGAGAGCAGCAATCGGGTCTTTTAACTTGTCTCCTCTCCATTGCTCAGATGCTCAGGATCTGACGCAGTGATTTCCTCACTGGCTTGTGCCCAGAGGGAAGTTATCTAGGGATATCACCTGACTGTTCTGGCAGCGTCTCTGTTGTCTGACTGACAAGCTGGATTGATTGCATTTTGGGGGTAGGAAGGTTTATTTTTACGGTTTATGAAATGTCCAGTAGTTAAAATGTTTATAGAAATACACACAGAAATAAAGTGGTTAAAAAAAAAACGTAATGCTGTAGATTTGGGGGTTATTTTTTTCTTCCAAGGCTCTACCTGTTCTTGTTTACTTCTTTCTTCTCCATTCAGGGTTGGACAATACAATTTCAGTAGGACTGCAGGAAAATCAGTGTCTCCAACCAAGAGCAACCTTTTGCAGCCCACATGTGTCAGGTTAGAATGAAAGTCCATTCCCTCTTCCACAGTCACCATCCACTCCTAAACAATTGCTCTGCAATGGGGCTAGAATCTGCATGTGTGCGTGAGGACTGTGATGGGCTAAGTGAGGACTTGGCATGAAGATTTTGCAAATGACTCCTTAGGTCCTCACTCCAGGGTGGCTGTCTTGTGCTACCAGAAACACAGCAGGAAGGCTTGTGGGGCTGAAAACAGCCAATTCTCACTGAAATGGAAGAAACAGATGGTAAGATGTGCAAGAGTTAGGAGTTGAGGACATGGATATTAAACTTGTGAAAAATGCCCTTCAGCCTCAACTTGAATAATAATCTGCCTTTGTGTGTGTTGGAGGAGGCACAGGGGTAGGTCAAGTCCCTCAGCCTGCTGGCAGAAGCCTTGCTCAAGGACTTGCTAGCTCTTAAAAACTTAAATTTGAGCTGTGTTGGGTACCTTACTGGCCTTGGCTGTTTCTTTGTTCCTGGTGCTGCTTCCATATCCCAGAGCTGCTGCAAAGCTGAGGTCCCTGCACAGGATCAACATGTGGGTGAAGGTTCCTCACAGCAAAAGCTGTTCAGCTCTGGGCTGCCAGGCACAGGGAGCAACACTCCCTGAAAAAAAGTAAGCTTCACTTCCCTCCTCTCCAAGCCTTGTCTTCCTTATTTTGTTATGAAGGATAAATTACCACATGCTGGCTGAGCTGGAGACTCAGCACATCAGCTTCATGGTGGGGGAGCTTTCAGCATTTGAGGCACACACTCCCCCTCTTTTGGGCCTCGCTGCTTTATCTCTCGCTGTCAGCTCTGCTCCGCTGCGCTGCCATCGGCCCCCAGCACCCATGGGTGAGAATTGCAGCAGCAGCTGATGGGGCTCATGGGGAAAGCAAAGCAACTGTCTGATTGCTGGTCCCAGTTCGAGGGGTCTGCATTGGGAGATATGTACTTACATATTTTACTAAATTTAGACGAGCTTTTTATTTTGTAAACATTTAGTAGCTCCAATTTGGCACTGGCTTGAGCAGTCCTGGAAAGTAACTCCTTCTGCCTCAACACCATCTTTTCTCCTCCTTGCTGCACGTCCCCGCTGCCTTGGAGAGGTCCTCTCTGGACCTTGATGTTTTTGCTGCTGGTGTCAATCAGGTAAGGCTGGTCCTAAGGCCAAGCTACTGAGGACACCCCACGGTGCTAGACATGTGAAACTCTTTTAATAGCACAGATTTGCCCCTGCTCCTTCCAATCTTCTAAAAGCCCCAGACTAGCTGGAGCCCGTGGTTGGTGCAGACTACAGCGGACTGCAGTCACCCTCCTCCAGCATCAATTCCCAGTGCCCAACCCGAGGCTGCTGCTCTGCCATGTGATTGCAACAAAGCCCTGGCACTGGTGCATCCCTTCATTGAGGGTTTTCTGGGCAGAGCCTGGCTTGTTCTGGTTGTCACTGTTGACAGAGGACACGGATGGGAACACGTAATGGATGCCATCTGTGTCCTACTTGTCTCCCAGCTGGGCTGAGTGACCTATGCTGCACTTTGCCTGTGCTGAGCTTTGGGGTTTCCCCCTTGCATGAGGCATTGGGGCTATGACCTGATGTGGGGAGGTTACAAAGGGCACAGCAAGACGTGCTGTTCTCCAGGGTACCCCTTGGTGAGCAGCCAAGCATCAGCCTCGTGCCCATGCACTTAGTGCAGGGAAAGCACATAAGACTGAAAATTGCTTCCAGCCTCAAGAGAAATGATATAACCAAAGGAAATGTTTTCAATAAAAGGGGATTTTTTTTATTTTCATTTCTTTAAAGGCAGCAAAAGGCTAGTTATTTGTCTGTTCAGCCTGTTTACTCTTTTTCCCTGTCACGGTTTGACTCAGGATCGACAATTACACCAGAGACAACAATGCTCTCGATCCCCTCCCCCTCCCACCCAGGTAGGGAAGGTGCAAACAAGAAAGGGCCTCTGCTAAAAAAAGTTCTATGTAACCCTGGAGCACAGCTTGGATCAGCATTCCTGTAACTCCATCTGAACCTGCCCCTCCAAGAAAGCACCCCCAGTCCCTCAGGGAGCAGGCAGCACTGCTGCCTCCCCATGGCACCCACTGCCTTGGTGGCACTGAGCCGAGTTGAGTTGTCTGGGCATCGACCCTCTCCCCTCCCCTTAAAAGCAGAGATTTGGTGCTTAAATACCTGCAGAATCCTCAGCTTTTAAGAGCTTTCAGTATGTCACAGGACACTCTACCTGATTTTATGCTCTCTGACATGTTGTATTGGAGTGATATTGCTGGGGGGGAGGTTTGGTGAAGGGAGTTGCTTTCCTCCCTTTTCCTTCACAAAATTTGCATGGCTTCAGAGCAAACCTGTGTGGGTATCAGAGCCCAGAGGGGGTGTGGACATTTCATAGTTATTTCTGTCTTTAATCTATCCCAGCAGGAAAGTCCCTGCCAGCAGAGGGCCTGGCTTCTCTGCTGCTGTATCTGTCATTACTGTGCCCAGCTTTTCACTGGGTTGGAGCTACCCTGCCACAGTCACCAGCACCTCCGTTTGAGCTGACAGGGACTTTTATTTGTATTTATTCTTCACAGTTCCCAAATAATCAACTTCCTTAAAAAGGAGGAGGTGGGAGAAGAGAGGTGTTTTCCTGCTGCTGTTTAGTCCTTGGCTGCTGACCTGCTCATTTGGGCTCAGTGCTTGACCTGCACTGAGTAACCCATCAAATGCTACGAGATGCCAGTTAAAGGTTTGCTTTGTTTGATCTCTAAAGGGAAGTAAAGCAAATGTGGAGTGTCAGCAGAAGAATAAGACTGTTTTTGAATAAAGCAGAAGAAACAAAGAAAGAAAAGAAGTGCATTGGGCTGGATCCTCCAAGCCCTGTGCAGCCATCAGCCAGCTGACCCAGGAGGCAGTGAAAAAGCATAAACATTTTTACTTTTAATCTCCCTTGCTTTCCTTCAACAGTATTAGCAGGAAGGTTTAGACTCCTGAGATCAGCCACTAGTTGTCTGCAAATAACCTAAATCTCAGGCTTGTGTCAGTGTTGTGGGATGGGTGGCACGGAAGAGCATGGGAGTTTGGGAGGGGGTAGGTGCCTGCCCTGCACCACCACCACAAGGCTGATGTGTTGGGGTGCTGGGGTTGCTCTCAGGGAGATCCCAGCTGCATTGGGGAGGAAGGTCAGTTAAGGGCTCACTCAGTCCTGTTTGCAAGAAGGGTTTCTCTTTGCAAGAGAAGGGGCTGTCACCAACCATAGAGACAGATGGGAGCAGGGGTTTGTTTTCAGGTATAGTCAAGCATTCCTTTTCCTTCCCCACTCCACACCCCTGCCCCAGCTTCCACTCACTGCCTCCATCCTAATACAGTATTTTTCCAGAAACTCTACTTTGTGTGAGATGTAACATCCTTACCAGGGACAAGTGAAGTGCCAGCCAGCAAGTCTGAAAAGCCTCCTTCAAGCGTGACACCGCTTCCAAGACATACTTGAAAACACTTACCTTTTTTTTTTTTTTTTGCCCTTCAATGCAAGTCTATTTAATCCTCCAGCTGGTAAACAACCCAATCTGTGCTGTGCAGCAAGCTCTGGAAGGAAAACTCCCTATCACTGAAGCTCAGTGTTGTTCCACTGGAAGGAGAAACTCAACAGCTTCACATGGGCCACCCGGGATGGGAGCAGCAGCTCCATAGCATGAAATACCCACAGCATGGGCAAAGTGCCCACCACGCTCCAAAGGCTGGAGCAGGCAGAGCTGTGAGCAGCACTCCAAGGAAGGGGCAGGCTTGCCCTGAGCTGCTAAGTCATGTTGGACTGGGCTCAACATCGCAGGAAGGGGTATGTGTGTGTTTATATAATCAATGTGGTGATGTACACACAGGCGTCTGTAGACATACAGAAACAAATGGACATTAAGTTTTACAATCATACACAAATATAATCACTCAAGATACAGTAAGTATAATAATAAATGCTGTTTAACTATTCTTGTAATGCATCCTTTATACACATATATGTATTACATATAATGTATGTATAAATATTTCAATTATTTGCAGTAATTCTATTATACATTATAATATAACAATTATTTACATTGTATATGTGTGCACACATGGACATATCAAAATTGCTATTTTTGCATCTCTGGTGCTCTGCACCAAACCCCAGGGCCAACCTGGCAGGGTGGGCACTTGCCCCCCTCGCTGAGCACGCCTGTGGTGCACTGGCCCTACGTTGGCTGGGTGACACAGGTGTTCTGTGACTCAGAAGTCTAAATGCTGCTTCATACGGTGACATATTTTGGTTTGGTTTTTTAATTATTTATATTTAATAGGCACTTGATGAGGGGGGTTTGGAGGAGGGAGGGTTTACAGAGAGTTTGCAAGGTTACTCATTGCCTGAGGCTGAGCCGTGTGCAATCATGACGTCTAACTTGGATTTTTCCATTTGTCTTTGGGCTCTTGTTGCTGAGCCAGGGTGACCTTGGCAGCATTAGGTGCAGTGGCTCTCCTGGTTCTCCTGCCCCAGCCCATCGCTGCCAAAGTTCCACTGAGGACTCCTGCCTGGGCAGAATTGGTGCTGCTGGGCCAGCAGGTCCCAGGCACCCCACACACCCCAGCAGATGAGCTGCTTGGTTATAGGTAAGGCATCTAATTGCAGCCACATTTGCTTGGGTGCCTCCATTCCTTTAGCAGGGTCAGTGCACTTTGTGCAACAGGGACACCTCAGTGCTCTCACCTGGCTGCTTTGGCAGCCACCAGCACCTCCAGCTTTGCCATGGGAGGTACCCTCCTTGTCCCTGAGCCCAGCTGCTTCCAGCACTCCCCGGGTACAGGAGCTCAGTGTGGGGCCATGGGGATAATGGCCACAATTACCCCTGGGCACCAGCCCTGCAGGGAAGGTTCATTGCCCTGCAGAAATACCAAGTTGTTGGGTTTTTTTGGCAGTGTAAGGCTTGTGTTTAAGGGCACCAAAAGAAGTCCATGCACAGGTAGAAATGCCCCTGCTGCCCTTTGCTCTTTCTCTAGGTGGCAGCAGCTGAGCTTATTCAGTGTGGGATGGCTGGTCCTGACTTCACCTCGTTGGTTACAAGGATGCCCAAGGAGAGTCTTCACCTCCACTCATCATCGAACCTCGGCCAAACTGTAACACAGTACATGGTATGTAGTCCCTGTCGCTGGATTAAAGGCCATTATAGAGTCCATCTCTCACAGTCCCACAGGCCATTTGCACCAAAGCCCCATTGCCACAAAGACAGAGACATGCTGCAGGGCTGCATTTTGGTCCTGTGGGCTATCCTGGCAGTACATTTGTACCCTTCATCACCTTTCTCCTTGGAGACACAGTGGGGTGCTCAGGCAGGGTCTAGGGGGTGACATACTGCTCCATCCTCCTTGGGAGCAGACTCTGAGCACCTGCTTGTGTTTCAAGCCCTTGTTGTACATCAGGTCCCATCACATTCCCAATCCCAAGTACAGGAGAAAACCAAATACAATTGCACTTTAGAGAGAGGGCCTAGATAAGCTCGATGTTTTTCTCATCTGGCAAGAAAAAGGGGTGCAGTGAAACAGATAAAAACCCTCAAACAACTAGAAGCCCCTCAGATAAATGGTTCCCATCACCCGAGCCTTACAGGAAATTAAAATGCTTGTAGTTGGGATCACCAGTCACACGATGTCCTCGTAACTCCGTTTTCCTCCAGTCCCGCAGCGTTATTCGGTGCGAGCCGGGGAAGGGTCGGGGTTGCCCATTGCCGGGAGCAGTTCAGCAGCCCCCCAACCTTCCGGCCTCTGCCCCGGCTGCTGCTCGGCTTTGGCATGGGCAAAGCGCTTCTAGCCTGGGAAGCTCCAGGCCATTTTCTGTTTTGCATGGGGAAGTTTTGCTTTGGAAAGTGGTATTTAGGCAGGGAGAAAGCCAAAGGTGTGACCTAAATGGGTTGGATTGTGGCTGTTCCTTGTTTTGGGGTGCTTTTGTTGTTGTTTTTGGTTTTGTTTTGGTTGTTGTTTGTTGGTTGTTTTTTGTAAAAGTTCAAAGGTGGCTGTTTCCAAAGGTCCTACATGACCAAAAAGACACCCTGTCACGGACCAAATCTCAGCAGGGTATTGCCCTGAGCAGCCCATGGTGGAGGCTGGAGGGAGTAACAGTGTGTTCCTGTGGATTTGCTGTTGTTTGGGGCACTGGGTCAGGTCTGACGGGGATGCTGGGGGACAGGCTACTGATCAAATAGGCACGGCAACCGGTGCCATCTCCAAATATTCACCATTGCAGGAAAGTTTAGAAACCAGTTGCCTAAAACACCAAGCCCAGAGTGTGCTGTTCCCTTGCTTTCACTCCAGGAGAGCCCAAAGGGGCTCCCAAGCAGACAGATACTGCCTAAACGCCCCCAGCCAGCACATCAGGGTAGCTGTCTGTGTATCTGCTCTTGCTGCTCACTGTGCTATCAGCTTTTAAGAGCTGCCTCTAGGGAAAAATATTTAGGGGGGGGGGGGAAATTCTAGCCAAAAATTCCTCCTTTTCTGACTCTGAATCTGAGCCCAAATTATGATTCATGACCAAAAGCAATGAAAAAGAGCTTGTGGTGACTTGAACAATGATTTTTCCAAGTAGAGGCAGTGCTAAGCAGGGAATGCGAGACTCCTAAGAAAGCAGTAGGAATGCTCTCCAAGCCTGAGTGCTGCAGATGAAATTTCTTGTACCATATCATTTTTTTTGTGAATTGAGTTTCAGCTAGATAGGTAGGCACTAAGGTAGCACAAGAAAGGCCATTTCCCTGAGATCTCCAGTCCAGACTGGGAGAGTCACTCAGGCTGCCAGGATCACCAGCAATTTTATTTACTTTTCTTTTTCATTGCTTTGCTAAACCCCATCTCTGAATGGAGCACTCAAGGAGGAAGAGTCAGCATGTAGGTGCTGATGAGAGGCAGAGAGGAAAAAGGTTAGGATATAACAGCTGAAAGTTCTTGGATGGAAACATTATGTTTTAAAAGAGCCTGAGAGCACTGGGGTTTTATAAAACCTCCCATTGTATTGCACTAATAAGTCAAGTGTTCAGAGCTGAGCCAGCAGACACACTCAACAGCAAATTCTATTACTGGTGTGTTTATTTACAAAGGCAGCCACTGACCAAGGCTGAACATAAAAGAGGAAAGAGTGAAATATGGATTTAAAGAAATACAGCTCCTTCAAATGGCTTTAATTTAAAATCATAGGACTGGGTTTGTAATTTTCTTGTATGTTTTGCCTCCTCCTCCCCATTTCTTCTTTAAGCAATGAATTGGCCAGCCAGCCAGCCAAAGGGAAATTTTCCTCTAGGTGTCTCTGTCCCCATTATTATTCTCTCATTTTCCCCATTATTTTTTCTCTTTCTCTCACACACAGACACGTGTGCATGTGCGCACACACACACACACACACACACTCTCTCTCTCTCTCTTCTTTCGCCTTTCTAGTCCAGCATCATCTTTTCCTTACCATAGTTATCTCCCATGTCCCAACACCGTGCTCCCCAAAGCACTTTACAACCCAAACCTGCCCCAGCACCTTTCTTCATTCCCTGGTGCTGTGTCCCCATGTGGGAGGGAGCAGCATGTGGTAGCAGGGGACAAGAAGCCAGCGTTGCCACCTGGGTCTTGTCAGCCCAGTGGGCCCACGGACAGGACACAGTGGAGGACATGAATTCATCTGAACAGACACCTGCACCCAAGCTGTATGTATGGCTTTGTAGAACAGTTATCACCTGCTCTTAAAAAACAGGAGGTTGGGGCCTGGATTTGGTAGGTTTGACCAGAAATCCAGAGACACACACGCCCACACACACTGACCACTCTGCTGTTGTAGTTCAGGGGAAAGCACTATCTTTCTATCAGCCCCCACCTGCTTGCTGCAAACCTACTCCTCTCTCTCTCTGTTTGGAGTATTTTGTGGAAGGAGAGGAACAAAAAAGCCCTCCAGGCTTTGTCAGGGAGAAATGCGTGGTCACAGTAATAGACCACTGCCTTCCCTGGCAATGGGGGACGGTGTGGGAAGCTGAAGGAAGAGGGAGGAGAACAAGGTGAAAAGAAAAGGTGGGAATGATTTTCAATGAAAGGAAAAACTTACATTACATTATTCCTTTATTTCAGGTTCTATGCAAGTCTCTTGACATGCTCCATCCTGCCCTCCAAGATGCCACAGCTGCCCCCAAAACAGCCCAGTATGGAGAACAATCTGAAGGGATCCTGCCCAAAAAAAAAGAGCCTTCCCAAGACTTGGATCTACAGAAGAGTCTCTTACTTAAAAGGAAGTCCCCAGCCAAGGCAAGCCCTCCTACCCAACAGTGTCTGGTCCCACCACCTCCCCACTGTTGTGACGCACCTGAACCTGAAATGCTTCATCGGAATCGGACTGGGAGCTGGTGCTTACATCCTCAGCACTGTGCACTCCGCTGCCCCGACCTGGTGGAGGGACTTGTTCTTATTCATGTTGATCCATGTGCAAAGGGCTGGATTGACTGGGCAGCATTCAAGTTTTCAGGCTGGAAAACCAACATAGTGGATATCATTTTGGCCATGAGGAACTGCAGGCAGATCTCGATTTGATCTAAACGTACAGGCTTCATATTGCACAGGACATTAACCAAGATAACCATCAGCTGTTCCTCACCTCATACAACAGCTGAAGAGACCTGGAAATTGAGAGACCAGTTCTTGGCATCAATGAAAGCACTGCACAAACGCTCAAGTGCCCCACCTTGCTAGTGGTTGGTGACAACTCACCTGCCTTGGAAGCAGTGGTTGAATGCAACTCACGTGTTGACCCAACCAAAACTACTTTTCTGAAGATGGCTAACTGTGGGGCCCTGCCCCAGGTGGCTCAGCCTGGCAAGCTGACTGAAGCCTTCAAGTACTTTTGCAGGGAATGGGCAACACTCCCACAGCCAGCACAACCAGGCTGATTCACTCCCATACCCACTTCTCCTCCAGCGTGGGCTCTGGAGATAACATCCACAGCCACTCTTACACCGGCAAACATGATGAAGGAAGTGCTGGAAACCCAGAAGGAATTGACCTCCAGGATGCACATCAAACCACGGAAGTGTCCAGTTAGTCAGGAGCCCCTCTTCAGGATTCAGACAGCTCCACTTGCACCCCACTGAACCCACTCACAATCTAGCATTTCGTCCAACATGGCATTAACTTTTCTCCCTAACTTGTGCATGCCCATCTGAGCTGCCACCTCCTTGGTAGTCTGTACTTGACATTACTTTGGTCCCCGCTGTATGCCCTTGGCATCAGAACCTCTTTAAAATGCATTAACATTTGGCAGTCTTAGTAAGTCATGTTTATTATAATTTATTAAATAAAAAAGAAAAAAAAAGAGCATGTAACGATAGGACAAGGGGCAATGCTTTTAAGCTAGAAAAGGGTAGATTTAGGTTGGACATTAGGAAAAAGTTCTTTAATATGAGGGTGGTGGATCACTGGAATGGGTTGCCTGGAGAGGTGGTGGAGGCCCCACCCCTGAAGACATTCAAGGTCAAGCTTGATGGGGCTCTGAGCAATCTGTTCTAGTTGGAGATGTCCCTGCTTATTGTAGGGGGGTTGGACTAGATGACCTTTAGAGGTCCTTTCCAACCCAAGACATTCTATGATTCTATGATTCTTTGTTGAAGGATGGGAGGGAAAGGGAAGGAAATGCTCGAGCCCTGGTGTTTTGAGAGGTGTCCTCCCTCCAGAGCATGCACGAATGAGGCATCAGGATGTGGAGCAGACCATAACAGAGAGGGCTCAGAGAAGAAGTCAACCAAGAGGTGAGCAGAGGGTGGGAGGAGAGCAATTGTGACAAGACAAGAGTTACCCAGCTCTCCTTTGCCTCTCCCCCCAGCCCCTGCCTCATCGAATGCGGAGGTAGGAGGGGATGGAGTAATTGAAGAGCAAGTAGTCCATTTTGTATAAATTAAAGAGTCTCCTTTGGTAGAAGGGGCTAATGTCCTGGAAGAACTGGGCTGTCATGTCATCTGTTGTCCTGGTGGTCTTGGATGAAGATGGGAACTTGACACTTGTGTCAGCCCCAACCAGCTGAAGGATGTAGCTGGCATCTTCAGCCAAGGTCTCATACTTGCCCACTACGTCGTAGTGGACAATGCAGGGGTGGCAGAGTGAGTGCACCCGCTCCCAGTGCTCGTTGAAGGGCTCCTCCCGCTGCGTCCGTGGATCCAGCAGATAGTAGACGAACTCCTCGAAGCGCACGTCGTCCCCACGCTCCAGGGCCTCGTCGCTGGGCTCCTGCCGGTGCCGCCGGATGATCTTGGTCCCGTAGCGCTTGTGGAAGGCTGTGTTGTAGCTGCGGGTGAACTTGTTGCGGTACGCTGAGACCAGCCGCTCAAAGGGCTCCCGCACGAAGATGAACTTGAGGTAGCTGCGCAGGCGGTGGTTGATCTCAGGGATGCTGTACTCAGAGAGGGTGCGCAGGTTGGATGAGACATGGGCCTCGTTGGCGGGGATTTCCAGTGGGTCCTGGTACTTGCCTTGCCCTGTCAGGACCATCATCACCCTCTTCCAGTTAGTGCAGGCCACTTTGGGCACATAGCAGTAGAGCAGCCCGTGTGTGTCATCTACCACCAAGTGCCGTAAGTCATCAGGCCGCAGGAGACGCCGCTTGCGGGTGTAACGGTTGCAGATGTTGCTCAACAGTTCCCGTCTCTGCTGGTGAACCGCCTGCAGTGATGACTGCTCAAACTGGGGAGAGAAAAAAACAAAAGAGATGGTCACCAGCTTGTCCAAGATGATCATGGCCAACACACAACACTTGACCCACAACTGTCCCCATCTCCTTCCCTTTCCTGGGTTTGGCAGTCATCCATGTGAGATTTTGGAGTATTGTGTCCAGTTCTGGAGCCCCCAACATAAGAAGGACATGGAGCTCCTGGAGGAAGTCCAGAGAAGGGCCATGAAGATGATCCAAGGGCTGGAGCACCTCTCTTACAAGGACAGGCTGAGAGAATTGGGGCTGTTCAGCCTGGAGAAGAGAAGGCTCCAGGAAGACCTTACAGTGGTTTTCCAGTGCCTGAAGGGGGACTACAGGAAAGCTGGGGAGGGACTTTTTACAAGCTTGCAGGGAGAGGACAAAGGGTAATAGGTAAAAACTGGAAGACGGGAAATTCAGGTTTAGCCATTAGGAGGACATTCTTTAGTGAGGCACTAGAACAGGTTGCTCAGGGAAGTTGTGGAAGCCCCATCCCTGGAAGTGTTCAAGACCAGGTTGGATGGGGCCCCGAGCAACCTGATCCATTAGGAGCTGTCCCTTCCCATGCAGAGGGGGTGGAACTAGATGATCTTTAAGGTCTCTTCCGACTCAAACCATTCTATGATTCTATGACAGCACTGACTATGAACACAGCTTGCATTGCTGCATTTAATCCTTGGACCTGTTGGGGGCAAAAGACAAAATAAAATGTGATGTGGAACTGGATAAGAAGTCAAAGGTAAGAGGGAAGAAGAAGCAGTGCAGAGAGGGTTAATATTTGAATATTTGTTACAGCATCCCTGTCACGGACCGATATTACTGGTTATCAGATGTCGGGATGCTTCCGTGTTCTCCTTCAGTACGTGGCTGAGTGCCCAGCCTTTCAGAGGGAGTCTGCTATCTGCATTTCTGCCATGGCTGTTTCAGTCTGTCCTTGGTTTCAAGAGGCACTTCGCTGGCTTGAAAGGCATTTGGCTGTGTGGGGGGAGAACTAGTCCGTTCCCCACAATCCGTCCCCCACACACAGAGGGCTAAAGCTCTCCCTCACACCAGACGGGGGGTCATGTGTGACCCTATGTCTCTGGGGGGGGCAAACAGTGCAGCCTCCTCCCATGAGGAATCTACATATAGTCCTTTATCTCTTTTGACCCTAGCATCAAGGCCTCAGAGCCACTGCAGTAGCTTCCCAGGAGCCCAGAACTCCCTGACTCCTGACCCAGCTGAAGCCCCTCTCCAGATTTGGGGACATGCCCTTTCCTGTCATGGTTTTCATCAGAAATCCCCATTAAAACATCTGGGAAAGGGAACCATTTCCAGGAACTCAGAAGCAGAAGGTCCCCTCTTCCTGCCCACCCCCTTCCCATTTTGGTCACAAGGGTTGGGAGGTTGAGTGATCAGCCCTGATGTCACTGCTGGGAATCTCCAACACCCTTGTCCAGACCAAGACCACTACCGGCTTCACCGCCTCTTTGCTAACCTGGGGCAGCTCTGACCCCATGGAGATGTTGCTTTAATGCAATGCAATGACACTCATGTCGCAAGACGATGGTGGCTTCCACTTTGGGCTTGTGAAGACAGTCCTGCTGGTGTCACAGGGTGCCACAGCAAATGTCTCTGCAGCCTGCAGAGCCGTGGCAACCTCAAGATGCAGGGTTTGCCAGTATTGTGGCCAAGGAAGTTCACAGCTGCCATTTTTCCCAGAGCAAATATAATTTGGTTGCTTATAGACATTAAAGCATCAACCTAGACAGTAACATGAAGTGGGGTGTATGGAAAGGAGCTCTGGTTCCGGCTGCCGCAGGCACTGCTGATGGGCAGGGGGGAGGCAGCAGGGGTGGCAGCTGGCTACAGGGACCACCAGCATTGCCCTCTTCTTCTTGGGGGCTGCAGAACATGACAGCCCTGTGGATGTGAGGAGTTGCACAGCACATTTGGTGGCTGGGGCATGTGGCCATGGCCCAGCCCGTTGCACCGGTTGGAGGGTGGTTTCCTGCAAGACTTCCTGTAGGGAAGCTGTGGGCAAGGATCCCTCTGCAAAATCAAGTCTGGCTACATGAGTGTAAAACTGCCCACCAGGGGCAAAGCACAGTAGAAGGGACCAAATGCCTTTTGCAACTTCAACCACAAACCCCCAAGCTCCCACTAAGCTGCTACGGGCAAGTGGGACATCTTCCCTGGTGCCAGGTCACCGATGCTGGTTGGGCCGCACACACCAGCCACTGGTGAGGGCTCCCTGCCTCAACCAGCAACCGTGGCTTGTCCTGCAGAATTCCCTAGCACGGGCAGGGACCCACTGAGCCCACCTGGAGGGGAGCGTTTGCCTGACCAGACTGTGCCTTGCTGCCCCTTTCTCAGCAGGTGTAGCTGGCACAGCTCAGGGTGATGGAGAGGCCTGAGATGGCCCAGGATTATAAATCCCTCATAGCTGGGTCCAGCTTTATATATGGGGGGGTGTGTGTGTGTGTCTGTGTGTGTGCACACACGAATACAGCACTCAACATGGAAGCATCTATCAATTATTAGGTCAGAAAGCACAGCAACAATGCTCTTGCCCTGCTGTGATGGCTCAGAGTTGGCTTTGAAAACCTCCAATAGTGAACATCTCCTGGGATTGCCCAGCTATGGTTCAGCCCATCAGTAATGAAACCATTTTCCCAAGTACCAACAAGGGCCATAAGCAGTTGTTATAACAGAATTAAAGAATCAAGTAGGTTGGAAAAGACCTTCAAGATCATACAGTCCAACCATTAACCCTACTCTACCAAGTCCAGCACTAAGCCTTATGCCCAGGCACCACATCTAGGCAACTTTTAAACACATCCAGGGATGGTGACTCAACCACCTCCCTGGGCAGCATGTTCCAATGTCTGACAACCCTTTCAGTCAAAAAATTTGTCCTAATGTCTAATCTAAACCTCCCCTGGTGCAGCTTGAGGCCACTTCCTTTTGTTCTATCACCAGTTACTTGTGAGAAGAGACCAGTGCCTACCTCTTTACAATGTCCTTTCAGATAGTTGTAGAGGGTGATGAGGTCTCCCCTCAGCTTCCTTTTCTTCAGACTAAACAGCCCCGGTTCCCTAAGCCACTCTCCATAAGACTTGTTCTCAAGGCCCTTCACCAGCTTCATTGCCCTTCTTTAGATACACTTCAGCACCTCAATGTCCTTTCTGAATTGAGGTGCCCAAAACTGGACACAGTATTCGAGGTGTGGCCTCACCAATGCCAAGTACAGAGGGACAATCACTACCCTGGTCCTGCTTGCCACACTATTTCTTATATAGGCCAGTATGCCATTGGCCTTCTTGGCTTGGCTACCTGGGCATACTGCTGGCTCATATTCAGCCACCTATCAATCAGAACCACCAGGTCCCTTTCTGCCAGACAGCTCCCCAGCCACTCTTCCCCAAGCCTGTAGCATTGCCTGGGGGTGTTGTGGCCCAAGTGCAGGACCTGGCACTTGTCCTTGTTGAACTTCATACAATTGACCTCAGCCCACTGATCTAGTCTGTCCAAGTCTCTCTGTAGAGCCTCCCTACCCTCAGGCAGATCAACACTCCCTCCCAAGCACCCCACTCACCCTTCACCCTCCCATTTCCCTGTGCTTATCCCCTTACCTGGTCGCCCTCGTACAGGGCTTGGAGTGGGCTGCGACCAGCCTTCCCTTGCCAGAGGGATCTCATAACGCCGTCTTCTGTGGCTGCAAAAAGAGTGAGAAAAATCAGAGGGGCTGGAGGGGCTGCTTCTCTAACCCTCTCTGGGGATGCCCACACTGGAATGAGGAAACATCCCCTGAGAAGAGACAAATTCATTTGGCTCTGGGAGAAGATGTTCAGGCAATTCTTGTCCCTCCCCCTTACTTTTTAACAAAACCTGCAGTTAGGGTTCAAAAAGGTCCCAACCTAACCTTTAAACAAATGTGAGACCACAAATAAAGACAACAGCTTGTTACAATTTCAAAAGCAATTGGGAACAATTTGATCCATGTGCATTTGGGAAGTGTCACTGTGTTCAGGCTGCATGGGCAAGGGAGATGACAGGACCCTGACCAGCATCGCAGCCTCATGAGCAGCGAGACAGCATCTGTGCTTGGCAGAGACAAGGGGCAGATCCAACACCAGCAGCTCTGTGCTGAGCCCCCACAGGCTCAGAATTTGCATTTCCAGGCTCAGAAACACAGTAATTAGTAGACAAATTGGTCAGATGCTTTGTCTGACTGGTAAGTCCTTTTAAGTTCTTATTTACTTTTTTTTTTTCTTCCCTTCTAAACCAGCAACGTTTCCATGAGCGTTTGAAGCTGAAAACCGAAGCAACCATTGCCCCTTCCCTGCCACGCATCTGCAGGGTTGGATTTCAGAGGTCTATTTGCAGCAACACCAAATCTGAGGCTGGATCTGGCCAGCCACGAACGTAGTGCTGGACACCCAATGAGTGACAGATGCTCAAGTTCTCATGCTCATAAATTATGTAGGGATGCAGCCATCATCCAGGCTATGAAGCATCCATTTCAGCTGCCACCCCTCAGCACCAGGGACCTGTTTCCAGTGCAGCGTGGGCAGAACCACATGGCCCAGAGATCCGAAACCTAATGCATGGAGCCAGCCATGACAGGGAACGCAGGCTCTCTCTCTTGCACTAACATCTCCACGCAGCTGTCCCACCTTTCACCCACCCTCTGATTCTTGTGTCTGACCCTCTCTGTTGGCAGAAGATGCCATGGCAGTTTTCACATGAGAAGATGCTGTCTAACCATGGGGGTTGTGCAGTCCTGGAAGTTGTCTTCCACATAAGAAATCACACTGTGAGTTTCAAAACAGAAGATACTTTTTTTCTGAAGGGGGTGATAGGACACATTGCTCAGAAGATTGTGGCCTGGGAGGTTCTTCCAGCCTTCAAGTTCCTGTTCCTACAGGGACCTTCTAAAATCTCAGCAGGACATATGTGGTGGAGGGAAAAGCATTTCTCACAAACCATTTCTGGCAACATAAAGGTTACTAACACAGAGGCTTTTTGCACAACAGTTTGGAGCTCTGCATGTTTTAGTTCACTGACCATCACCAAACAAAACTGAAGTTGTTATACAAGCTCCAGATGGCATCTTTTTAATCAAAATAACCAGAAGGAAAAATCCAAATCCCATCTTCATCTTCATGTGCTTATACTCAGCTTAAAAGAAAACTGCTCCACAGCACAAAGTCACCGGGGTCTAAGCTAAACGTTATTAATTCCTGAAACAGTAATTAGGAGGAAATGACTGCCTGACCTCACAAGATTTCATCAACAGTGCATGTGTGCTTGTGCGTTTGTGGGAAATGACACTTCCTGCAGCACTGGATTGATCAAGATGTGGCTCAATGAGAACATACAGTTTCTTCCTCAATCCCCTGTATCAGTTACCCCACAGGAGGGTGAAACAGCATCTGTGCTAATGAGAGATAAGCAGAAGATCCAACATACACAGCACTGGGCTGAGATGCTTGTCCCAGAGGAGCCCCGTTTCACATTTCCAGACTCAGCTCTCTGCAAGTGATGGGGAATGAGATTGACCTTGAAAACTCGACTCACTGCAGCTTGAATGTGCAAGCAGAGAGCACTAAACTCAAGTACCTTTCCTGGCCGGGGGTGATAAACTCCTGTTTGATTCAAGAGCATGACCCTGCTGTCTGCAAGCGCCCTGCACCACAGCAGACACTTGTCCTATATTTAGTAAAAGCGAAGTGTAGGCATTTGTTTTCGAGATTAACATGTGCATCAACCAGAACCTTTCTTAGAAGGGACATAAACAAACCCCGGATGGTTCAGGTTGGCCTGAAGCTGCTAGAAATGCAAATTGCTCATGCCGGTGCTGTGCAGGGATGAGTGGAAATGCCATCTCAGAGGAAGGCTTCAGTGTCTGGTGCAGGGTCAGGTTGTGGCCCAGAAGGAGCGGGCTGGCTTGGCAGGAAGCTCTTTAGGGTGAACAAAAAGCAAATCTGCAGTAAAGTGGGGAGTGAGCAGAAGTTGGGTGGCATTCTGGGCGGCACCTTTCGGTGCTGCTGAGACAGGGGAATAAGCCTGACCAGGGGCTGCTGCACCTCGCCTGACTCTTGCCAACAGCCCCAGCAGAAACATTGCAAAATAGATTTCCTCCAGCCTTTCCCCAGCACAAGATCTGGCAGAGAAAAAAGGCCCCCTGGGATCCCTGCTATGCTCATGCTGTACAGGGTTCCAGAAAAAAATGGGAAAGAGAAAAAAATAAAAGTAGAAAAAGCTGCCAGGCTGCTCCCGTGCGGCTGGAGAAGCCCAGGAGCGCTGAGCTGGCAGGGAAGTCACCAGCACTCGACACTCACTGCATCTCGACAGCTTTTGCTCTCCAAAGCAATGACACCATCCCCTGCCTGGGGCACTCGCCAAACCCTTCAGAGCAAACGTCTGGCCCAACGGCAGGTTTTTACAAGGCTCCAACTGCAGGAAGTCTTCCCCCCCCGCCCCAGAAACGGTCTGCTCATGCTACACCCGCCATCCCAAGGAGAAAAGCAAACAGGCTCCTGACTGGGCCACGAGGATGACTTCTGGAGAGTGTGTTAAACCCTGCAGCAGAGCAGGAGATGCAGCAGCCATCAGCACGGCACCCTGCCGGGCTGGTGCGTGCGGAACAGATTGGTGTGCCCCATGGGACCAAAGTGTCCATCCTCTGCAGGGCTGGGGACAGAGTGGCCACAAACACCTGTGGCTGGAGGCAAGTCTGGGCCACCTGTGCCCAAAGCATCTCCAAAACATCTGGAGCTGCCTGGCAGAGCAACATTGGCCAACACAGCCGTAGGCAGGCCACGGCTGCTGTGACCTGCCCAAGCCAGTGGGAGGCTGCAGACAGTTAACAGAGTCCAGCCTCGCAACACCAGGCTTTGCCACCTAACACAGTTCTGCTCCATGACCCCAAGCTGTGGCCATCCTCTGCTCACCATCCCTCAGCCCCAGCACATGCAACATTTCTGCTTGTGCACTCCTTTCCCAGTCTCTCTACCATCACCAGACCCCAGGTTCCTAATCACGCAGCTCTATGAACACAGCTCAGCCCTACTTTGAACACAGCTCAGCCCTACTTTGAACACAAACCTCCTCTTCCCCAGCTGCTCCATCCCAAACACCTCATAATGCAATCCCACAGCATGCTCCCATCCTGGGGTCTCTCCCTATCTTGTCCTCACCTTCACCACCTACTCCAAGCAGGCACTGGCCCACCTTAGGAAGGCTGAGCTCAAGGGGCTCCACAGTTTGCTGCAGTGCACAGCTAGAGAGGAAACCAAACATGGAGGGGGAGCCAGGGAAAGGCTCAATTCTTAATCTGTGCCTGTTTCTTCCATCAAATCTGGGATACAGCCTGGACTGCAAGGAGGAGGAGGAAGAAAGGGGGCAGATGGGCAATGGCATTTATACATCCCTCTTCTTCCAACTGCTGAAACTTCAACAAGTCAATTACCCTGTCCCCTTGTAGCACAGCTCCTGGGACTCCAAGAAGTTTGGGAAGACCCAGGAATGCTGAAATATATTACAGTGTTGAGGAGGGAGTATCAGCAGAGTAAATTAATGGTTCATGCTGCATTTTGGCACCATGGCCCTGAGTACAGCAGGATCTTCCATCATGGGGGAGCTGCCAAGATCTTCATATCCTGGCTTTCCTCCTGACTTTATAGCTTGTTACTGAGGTTCCCAGATACCACCATATGCAGCAGTAACCCTCAGAAATTTAGCATCACCACAATTGCATCCGGAAACAGGGACGTTACTTAGCCAAGACACATTGACTTTCTAAAGGGGAGAAAACATCAACCCTTGGCAACTGCTGGTTCACTATTTGGATAACAAGTATCATGACAGTGTATGCCCGTGATCCAAATCCACTGTGTTTTTCACTGAGACAAGCAGAAGGAAACATCACATTTGTCCTTTGCATCTTCAAAGGATGAGGCAAGGGAACAGGAGTGATGCAGACCAAGAGCCTGAAAACCCCATGCTAAGGCAGTAACATTGACCAGAAATCACTGAATGAGATGAGCCTGAAAGGGAGCTCAGGCACATTTTGGAGTCTCCTGTGCTACAAGTGCAGCCCAGGTTTTAGTGCAGTCCCATGAAAACCAAAGCTCTTCTCTTGCAGCAGTGTGACATCAGTACCACAGCAGGAGCTGGGGTCTCACTGGCTTGCCAGCTCTCTTTGGAAAAGGGAATGGATTTTAAAGCTGTGAATATTTAGGTGTACTAGCTGACTGCAAAGACAGCCAGACATGTGTGAGGTGAGGGAAAGACTGGATCATGCCCATCCCAGACTTCAGGAAGCACCAGTGAAAGAATTTGCTGTTCTGGCTGCAGAGACTTTTAATTACGGAGGGAGGTTCTCGTAACCACAGCAGCAAATCCAGACCCTGCGTTGAAGAGTTTGGCCAGGAGACAGAATTCAGGCAGCAACAAGCCTGCTAGGCTGACATCAGCATTACCAAGGCTTTAGAAAACAGTCTGAAGAAAAGAAAACAATGAAAAGATGTGGGTGTGACTGGGTAGGGGAATAAAATCGACATGGCATTTCTAAGCACAGCTTACACCCATGCAACCTGATCCGGCAATAAAATAAGCCATTTCTGTAGATCAAGCATATGTGGTAGATCTTCACCCAGATATATGTAACACGTGAGATATGACATACCACAGGAAGTAAGTACTTCAGCCAGAGAAGATGAAGTTTAAAGGGTGAACTGTAAGGGACACAAGCAACTGGAAAGCAGGCAGCATTTAAATGAGAATATACTCGGCAGAAGGCAGATTTCTAGTAAAAGATCTCCAAGATTGGCCTTGGAGTCAACGCTTCAGGAATGAATAGACATAAAAATAGAAAGGTACTGATGGTGGACAAAGTGTTGAGAAAGGTAGGGAGAGACTAAAACACCAAACAGGGAAACTAAAGCTTCATCCTGGGGATGTCGCCTTTGACCAGGGGAGTGGGAATGCAACAGAATTTAAGTTTGTAATGTTGGGATTCAGCAGTTTCAGTTACTTTGCTGCTGGAAGTGGCAGGAGGTCCCAGATGCATTAGTTCTGGGCTGTCAGCTGCCAGTGTGACAGTCATAAAAAAGGCAAATTAAGTCCTGAAACATACCAGGTGAGGTATCTGCTGTAGCAGCAAAAAAAAGCCAAACATGAATACTGTTATCCATAGCATTGGTAACCCTCACCTGCAGCACTGACAGCTCTGCTCTCATGGGACCAAGGCAGATCCAGAACTGCTGAGAAGGGCTGTGAGGCAACCAGGCAAACAAAGACTTGCTGCCCCATGGGAGACTGCAGGGGCTGGATGGGTTTACAAGCTGAGCTGGGATGTGATTGTTCCCTGGGAACACTCCCTGTTCCCCTAGCAGAGGGGTTTAGGGCTAGAGCATGGAGTTTTCAGGCATTTTCCAGGCCAGACCCTGGGGCCATAAGGAGCCAAAAGCTCCACTCATGGTCCCCAATACAGAACACTGGAAGGAGTTAAAACCTGGAAATTTCAGTGGCCTCCAGCCAAGGGGAGTAAAGAGAGAGCACCCCAGAGGCCCCCATGGAGCTCCTCTGGACCCCACCGCTGTCTCCCCACCGCTGTCTCGCAGCCCCAGCTTCACTTCCTGTTGTGTCTACACAAAACCTAAAAAAAGAGAAAAAATAATCGTGCCTGGCCACCCGAAACAATCAGTCTGGGTGTTAATTACAGCCTGCAACTCCCCGCGGGTGAGTGGGCCAGGGGCTTGTGTGTACTGCAGGAAGCCCCAGCTCTCTGGGCAGCCCCTCTTGGGGGTATCTCAGAGATGCTCTCTCTCTCAGACAAAAAAAAACAAGTCTGAACTTGAGGGCGGGAGGGTGTGAATCCATCACATCTGTGATGGATTTGTGATGGATTCTGGGATTTGAACATAGGAAATGGTATTGGTGACATGAACTGACAACCTGGCACACACGGTGCATGCACAGCTGTGCAGCACAACTGTATGTATAGGATAAAGAAGAGTTTATGGTGGGAAACAAATAAGAACATCACCACTTTATATCGAAAGGGGAAGCAGCCAGAGTTCTACAGTGTAAAGGGAACAGCACTTGCCTAAAGTCAGCCACTGAAAGAGCCAGAAATTAGGACCTGGATCTCTTTGCAAGCACAGCAATGAGCTTTTCCAGACTTAGCTGGTTTTGACTCCTCTCCGGCATCAGTCATGGGCAATGAGCAAGTGCTTCAGTCGTGCCAGTGATGGCTCACTCGTCCCTGACTGCAGAAACGCGGCCCCGCTTCGTGGAGACAGGCTCCTCGCTATTAAAATAACTGCACCCAAGAGACACGGAGAAGGATCCTGTCATCTAATTTAAGAAAGGATATTGAGACTGTGTTATTCAAAGCCAAGCCCTAGCTGCAGCCACTGGCTGCTGAATCTGTCCAATTTTCAATTTTAACATCCAAGAGGGAAAAAAGGAGGGGAAAAAAAAAAAAAAGAACGAAAAAAAGAGAGAGAGAGGAATAAAAGAAAATAGAGCTTGACAGCAGCAGTGATAGATCCAGACAGTTTCTGCAGCCTGAGCTCAGTTTTCCCTCCCAGTTTGATAGGAAAGCCTGGGACACACTGCCTGGTTGGTGGCTGGACACTGACAGCGTGAACATAGTCCAGGGCATGGAGGCCAAGAAATCATACATGGAAACAGCAGTCAAACCCCTGGGCAGTGGCTTGTGGTCTGTGTGAGGAGCTGCCCTGCCTGGAAGGATCAGAGCTATTGGGTCGAACCGTGCTGGTCCCAGGGAAGCAAAGCTTAAGCCTAGCAAGTTCTGCCTTTTATTCTTGGGCTTGGACTGGTGGAAAACACATTTATTTTATCTCTGCCTAAGCACAGGAGCTGACTGTCGTTTATTTGGCTTTTCGGGGTTTTTTTAAAGATACTTTTCAAAATGAGGGTGATGTGGGATCCCAAACACCAAAATCCCCTACCAAACTCCAGACCCAACTACTTAACACTGCTGAAGGTTGATGGAGATGAGGATCACATTAGCAAGCATTTTCTTTCTCACACACTGGATTCATCTGTGAAAACGAGTGGCAATTCTGGCGTTCAGATCCTTATACATCTTCAGAGCTAAGGGAGCACCTCTGGGAGTTAAAAACAAAACCCATTCCTATTTTTATTCTTATAGGAAGGTTTTGATTTGGGAATGCAAATTTTTTGCTTCAGCGAAGAGGCAAAACCAATCTAGTTAGATTCCTGGGACTGCTCATTTTCACTGCATCTAAAATGCTGGGGATATAGACAACAGAGGCTGAATTAAAATGCTAGAGAAGAAAGGAAAGGAAAAGAAATCTAACAGAGCCCCATGCTTGATTTGCTTAAATGCATCCTTCAGCTTTGTGAATTCAGCCCAACCACCTCCGCTGTGGAGCTGCAAGAGAAATGAAAAGCAGGAGGCGTAACTGGCTGCACTTCATCCAGGTGTTTGCCCCAGATCCCACTCAGTGGCTCAATGAATTGCTCCAAAAAGCTCAAGTCTGCTTGAGCATCTTCTCTGACAAGGCTGAAGATCCCCCACATGCAATGGTGATGTGGGGAACCGGGGGGGGGGACATGACTGCCATGTGAGGCCACATGATGAGGGGGTGACCACAAAGCAAGAGCACAGCAAGACGTGTCCTCTGGCAGGGCCCTGGAGCTCACAGTACCTGCTTGTGTTGCTGTACTTAAAGACATTAACCAGAGAGCAGCCCTCGTCCCCCATCACGCTGCTGTGTCGCATGGCAGCCACCTCCAGCGGGTTAGGTGAGACCCTGCCTCTCACTGCCTTGCAGCACCACTGGGAAAATGTGTATTCCCACGGTTCACAAGAGAAAAGGGAACACTCCTGGAGGGATGGGCAATGGGAGTATTAGGAACAGGACATCCAACAGGAGCACAAGATCTGTAACTGGTTGCACCCCTGCAAGGGTCTTTGAGTAAGTCCTTCCCAGATAACCCAGCCAGGCTAATTCAGCATATCAGAAGGGCAGGATTAGAGTCACCGTTATGATCCTGCTTCCTTGAGCAGGTCAGCAGGCAAGCACATCCCTGTCCCCTGCAAAACAACCATGTGACTTAATGGCATCCCTCCGTGTCACCAGCTGAGCCACAACCTTCAGACATGGGACCTGGAAGCTCAACTGTCCCTCTGAAACGACTAGATAAATGTCTTCTCTCACCAGCACTGCATCCTAACTCTCAGGTTCAGAAACTGCCTCTAGGCAGCTTGGTTTTGGGCCACACAACTCTATTTTCAAGCACAACCACCAGCTGGATGTTTGGCAAAGCCCCATCTCCAGCCAGGCACCATCTCTCACAAGGACCATTACAGCAGCTCTCACTGGTGTCACAACCCCAAGAGCACGGACAACCAAACGATGTCTATTCTCACAGGGATGGGGAGTAAAACACAAGAGTCTGAGGCTCATCTGCTTGTCCCTCAGAGGGCTTAATGAAGGGTATTTAATTTCTTTACCATTACATGACTGCTGCTGTGAGTTTGTTTAAGGCACTTCCCTCACAGCACCCACGTGACATGGTGGGCTGGAAAACACATATCTGCTCAATTTGGGCCTAAGCAACAGATCACAGGAAGTTATGGATCAGGTGGTGCCACACACCCTTGTTTAGAAGTCCTGCTGAATCTGGCAAGCACATGATCATGCCCAAAGACACCCCGTTACTGACAGCTCAGCCCACTGGGACTGCTCTCCATGGGAAGGGACACTGCTCCAGTCAGCAGTTCACATGGTCCTGACTTAACACTGCTTTGTTCAACAGAAATTAAACCAACTGAGTGACCTGAACTTGGCTGGATCAGACAGAACCAAGCCCCAGCAGCACTGGGATGCTAGAAAGCTTACCTCAGTTTTTTTTTTTTCCCACTGCTAAACATTTTCTACCATCCCCCCCCAGCCCTTCTGGAACAGCCAAACCAAATAATTAACTCCCTTCCCACTCCCCTCACCTCCCAGCACTTAGAAACTGCAGAGGGCTAAACAGAAGTGCGTTACGAGGAGGTTACCCACAAATCTAAGGGAAAAACCACAAATAAAAGCAGCTTGGAGGCAAACCTGAGCAGGGCAAGACAGGACGTGCACACGGGGAGGTTTACACAGAGAATAATCCACGTACAACAGGCACCACGACCTGCAGCAGTGAAAGACAAATCTCCTGGCCCATCAGCTCAGATGGATGAACCTGCACACATCTGCCTATGGGAGAAGGTGGTTTTGCAGCACCACGGGCACCAGGGTCACCTAGAAGTGATGTTATAGCTGCCAAGATAAAGTACCATTTCAGGGCAAGATGAAGAAGGGAAACAGGATGAAGGCTGGATCCTCTTCCTCTTCTCCAGTACCTAGCTAAAACATGTCCCATCCCCATGAAGTCAATAGAAGAGTCCTACCAGACCCTGTCACACAGACCCTCTTTCTCTAGAAATCTCCCCCTTTTTCCCAAATGACTTTTTTGGCTTTCTGGGAAGCTACTTAAGGCTGACTCCATGCAGCCACCGATAGCTCTTGATGGGTGATGGGGCACCACATCCCCAGCACCCATTTTCAGCCCACATCTCTGATGATGAAGCACCCCCAGTACCTCCTTCCCAGACACATTCCTCAGAAGAGGTACCACAGGCAGTGACCTGAGGTGACACTTCCCATTCTGAAGAGGCCCAGCTGTACAAACCTCCTAGACAAGAGGGAAAAGAACGTTTTCCATGCCCCCTGGGACAAACCCTTCTGCAGGATTTCCATCCTCAAACCACACAGTTCCTACACACACAGAGATCTGAAGGCATTGGGGATCCCCTGACTGCACTGTTACAAGGTGTACATGGGCTCTCCCCGATGCCCAAGATGCCTTCCTCTGGGAAGGAGATGGAAGGAGGTGTCACCCTCTAAAAAGAATACCCTTGTTTGCAGTAATCATCACCTTGCAGCTTCACCAGAGTCCCAGGGCCGAGTGGCACAACTGGATGGTAATGGTAGCCAGGCTCCCTGGCACTAACAACAGTCTCCCTAGAGCCAAGAAACACACTCGAAGAGGGGACAATGAGTCACTGTTTTACATGGGATCATGCAACGAATCACACCACCCTTGGCAGGAAAAATCATTCACTCTTCTTGGGATGTGCCCTGCCAGTTGGAAGGCAGAGATTCATGGGCAGGAGAGGAACAAGGGGGTGTGATGCCTCCAGGAAATGTTAACTCAGGGTGTGGATGAAGGTCCTAAGCTATTTTCTGTGGAAACTGATGATGGGGAGAGCCGTGCAGATGGTGAGTACACATCCTGCTTTCATTCCAGCCAGCCAGGGAATGGCTGAGCCTGCCAGAAGCAGCAGTGGTTGTGGTGAATGTTTGGGGGTGGAAATGCATGGCCTCGGGGAACTGAAGCGGGACCAAAACTCCAAGCACATCTGCCCCCCCATGCATGAGATCTCTGATATCTGTATGATGGCATCTGCTGTCTGGGACTTGGGGCTCATGGGACAGGAGTGCCTCTGGCATGTGGCATCAGGGGACAGAGCAGCAGCAGAGTCGCTGTTTCTCTGATATTGGGACACTTACACCATCCACAAAGTGCAAATTACTCCCAGCACAGGGCCCTCACACACAGAAATACGAGGGCAGACAGGCATAAAGACAGCCCAGGAACCCTAAGTGTATTAAATGCACTCACTCAGTTTCCAGCCTGCTGGTGAAAGGCAGATGGATGCTCCCTGCTTCCTCAGAGCAGAGTTACAGCGCCCCTCGCTCATGACTGTCACCTACCCATAAACATTTCTATGCTTGATGACTGATGCTGGATGCAATAAACTCCAGACAGCAGATACAGAGCATTCATTCAGCCTCCAGTGCAAAGTGCCACCAGCACCAAGTGCCACCAGACTTCATGTTTCTCTGCCTGGTTCCAGCTCAACACAGACACATTGACTTTCATAGGAAAATGCCTCAGCCCAGCCTCCCAAATGCTGTGGCAATCTTCATAGGGGAAGCAATGCCACTGTGCCAAGGAACAGTAGCAGACGCCTCCTGAACAACTGGCAAGACAGAGGCAGCAGCCTTGGGGCTGGCCCCCTTCCCAACCACAGTCTCTTGCTGACTGTCCCCATTGTCACTGACTTTTCAGCATCTCCTCTTCTAGCTCAAACATGTCATGACCAAGATCCTGACCAAAAATCACACCTGAAGAGCGCTTTCTGACAGGTGACACACAGAGCTGGCACAGAATTGTGACAATAGGACCTATTTCACATTACAGCCCTTGTCTTCCACTGAAAGGATCCAGAAAATACCTCTCCAAGGAGCAGCTTCTTCATTCTCACACCTCAGGGTCTGCTGTCCCTTTGTCACAGACCATGGCTGGAGACAGGATGCTGGGCAAGATCAACCACTGCCACACCACTGCCTGTGTGCTGTTCAACACCATGTGTGGCTGGGACGGGAGGGGGACAGCGGTCCAATATTTGGACTTCTGCTATTTGGACTTTTCTCCAAAACACTAAAAAAAGAGGGATCTCTGCCAAAAATGCTCCAAAGAAACATGGAAAACACTGCTGACAATGTAATCTCCACTGTCCATTTCTATTAATCCTCTCACAGATTTAGCAGGAACTGGAAGGCACGGTGCTGACTTTCCACCTTCCCAGATGCTGCAAAGCCGGTGTGACCCAGGGTGCAGCCCCTGCCAGTGCCCCTTGGAGAGGCACTTCCCAGCAGGCTGCTGGAGCACTTGCATGTCAAAAGGGGACAATGGGCTCGTGTGTGCATTTTGCTTCTTGTGCCTGGATGACAAACCCAGCCCACAGAGCTTTATATTTGCAGTGCAAACTCAGCATTCTGCAGTTAACACTGGAGCTGAGAGACAATTTAGTATGAATGTGCTTGCAGCCAACTCTGTCTTCCATATGCTCCATGCAACTGCTCAGACAGCAGCCACAGAGGCAGCTGGGAGATTTGAGAGGGTGTCATCAGATGTACTTTTTACAGCTGCTACAAAAAGAACATGAAACTCCTGATGTGAGATTGGGTCTGAACATCCTGCACTACTGCAGATTTCTACTGCATGCCACATGCACTGGGCAGGCAATAATTACCTTTCTAACATTACTTTTTGTGGTTGGTTTGTTTGGTTTTTCCCCCTTAACAGGAGACTGCTCAGCCTTTAATAACTGCCTGGAATAGACTCCTGAAACCTGAAATCCCTGGATGTCCAAACTTCAGCCAGATGACTCCTGGTTAGGGACTGCTGGCAGTACCCAACCTAGCACAGGACCAGCAATTGCTGGTTCCAGAAGCGACTGTGATGCAGAGATCTGGCTGCTGGACATGCTTTAAAACCACTCTTGATACTCAAGATCAGAACTTGAGCTTTACTTAGGAGGAAGTTATTGCAACTACCATTAGGAAGAAGATATTAAAATTACATACAGACGCTCCTTGTTTTCTATAAGCCTCACAGAAAGTCTTTTCTCTCTTGATGTCTGCTTTCTCACACAGCTTACTTTATGTTTCTGAAGGTAATTTTTTTTCATTTCTCACCGATGGCACCTCTTGGACTATCACAGTGTCACCAGACATACCCAGGCACTGGGGTTGGCACAGCTGGCCCTTGGCTATGTCTCTCTCCCCTTGCCAGAGACAGCTCAGGCTCTGTTTTTCAAAGAAGGATTTCTTACTCCAGGTTAGTCAACTTGAGTCAAGGATCAGCCAGGGAAACTCTAGTCAAGTGATGGAAAAGAGTGACAGCTATAGGATTAGCTCACAATAAGTCATGCAGAGAGGGAAAGACAGAATCCAGCTGCTTCAAGCAACCTGCCAAATGCCACAGCATCATCTCTGGGGATCAGAGTGGGACCAGAGCCAACAGCAGCTGGTATGGACGCTCTGTTCAATTCAGTGGTTCTTCCTAAACCCTCATGTCTCTTGGGTGGCAGGAGTCTCTTATCACCTGGTACCAGCCTGAGGCAGATATCAGAAAGGTTTAATAGAAGGATCACAGGCATTTGAGGTGGGAGAATGTATTTCACTGGGGCAACATGCCTGCTCTCTGCTGTCACAAGGAATGCAGCTGAGATCTTTATAGGAAACAGAAAATTAACATTATCCAGCAGGAATATGGCCTCTGTGAGCAATTAAAAATATTTGTGCACGAACACCACACAACCTTCTGTTTTCAAATGGTTAATTCCTCCTACAAGCCAAGCTAGAAGCTTTCCAAGAGCAATTTCTCTTCCCCATTATGCCTGTCGCTCTCCTGGCCCTGGCTGGCTGCTTGCATATATAATGCAAGCCTGAATTGCCAGCATTTCCATTCCTTGTCAATAAACCCTTCCTTTCCAGTCTGCTGCTCGACAGGAATTGCAGCAGAAGGGCTTGTGCTGGCAGTGCCAAGGCAGAGATCCCTGCCAGGATGCACAGGGGCATGAATTTCAACTGACCCTGCACCCACACACTGCAGCAGTGTCCATACCCCTGCAGGCTCCCATCCCCGGGCAGGATCAGGCAAGCTGCAGAAAGCTTGTGGGCTGAGGCAGCCACATGGATCTTAGAATCCAAGAGCCCATCTGCATCAGCCTGCTGCCTTCTGCTCAGCTGTTGAGGCCACGGCAGGCCAGGATGCTGGGGGACCAGGCTGGACTTGCTCAAAACCTGCCTGCAGGCAGGTCTGGTTCAGGCAGATGCTGTCTGTGCCCTCTGCACATGGGCTACCTACACACCTACAAGAAAAAATGAAGTCTCTCTAACGTCGTAGGTCTCACTGAACTTGCCTGCTGAATACGTTTCAAGCCATCCTGTCAGCTCTGTGCATCTGGAATTGATGAAAGCCGCAACAAGCACATCTTGGAAAAAACACACACTCAGCAAACACTTCCCAGCACATCACCTTGCACACTGCCACCCTCCAGCTTTGTTTCACAGCTCTTGCCCCTCTGCTTTCAGTAGAGGCAGCTGAAGGTCTGTGTCCTGCCTTTCCACACACCAGTAGGTCATTAACCTGTGAGACTCACTGCCACAAGATACAGAGCAAGTGGCTTTACAATGCACTGAAGAGATGCAGGAGCTTGCAGAAGAGGACAGGAGCTAATTACAGCCTGCTAGAAGCTAGAGAGAACCACCTCCAGCACATAACTTCTCATTGCATAGTTCCTGGTGTCCACTTCTGCTGCATTTAGTAGTAAGCACTGCCTAAGGCCACCAAAGAGCCCTGTCTTCCCAGCTAGCATGTTTAACAGAGGATACAGACATCTCCAGTGCCATTGCAGCACTGAGATGCAACAGCACCACCAATGGTAGCAACTTGTCTGAGTGGTTGTTGGATTTGTCACCCTGTTTCTAGTCAAGCCCTGAGAGTGGCTGTTAGCAGCAGGTGCTCTGAAGACATGTCTTTCCTTTTTACAGGGCATGAGCACGGTATAATGGAGACCTCAGGAAGAAGGGAACTGGGAGTCTTCCATCTACACCCACCCAGCAGTAGCCATTCATGGGCAACTGAAGCAAAACTCCACCAGCCTCAAATCAGCCTTGTTTCAGTCTCAAGAGTGCCCGTGGCTCCTGATCCTCTTAAGGTGAGAGGAAATCAATCTCTCTAATACTGTCAGGAGTAAACTTGGAAAAGATCCAGCCATGAATATGCTACCCCTGCACCCTTGCCAAAAGGAACGGCCTGGCTCTGCAGATGTCTGCAGGTCTGAACTCGCCTCCTTCCAGTGCCACGGAGACACATGACCATCCAGAGACACTCCCCATGGCCAAGAGGGTAGAGTCACCAGCTTGCAGGGAATCAGGATAACAATGGGGATGGGGAATTGCTGAGGAGCTTCTGACCTCCAATTAGTTTGTGCTTATTTCCCAGGTCCCTGCCTTCAGGAAAGCCCTCTGGAACAGGGGAGCCAGCCCCAGAGACACCCACACCCAGCCGTTCCAAACAAACATCACCTTTGAACCTCATGTCAACATTGCCCATCATCCTGCAAGGTCAGTGAAGCAACATCTGACCAGAGAGCAGGCTTGGATCAGGTTTCACATTAGGGGAGGCTGCAGATCCACAAGGAAAGCAGGGCTCCAGGAGAGACCACTCCAAGGGATGCCTCAGACCCACTGCAGCTGTTCGTGCCCTAGAAGGGCTGGGAGAGCAGCCACGAAATGGAATACTGTTACTCAAGTGGCATTTACAAAGTAAAGAATAAACTGTAAGCACTGTTGTGACACGAGTTCAGGACTCATGGCCTCAGTGTCCCTCCATACCACAGGTGACAAGGTGATGGGAAGGGACCCATGGGACACAACACTTCCTGTGCACTGCCATGATGGTCCAAAACATTCCATGGCAAATCTCCACACATACCATGGGTAGAAATGCCAGGACCTGCCCATCTGCTGTGCCCAGGCTAGAGCCTTGCTGATCTACGACTTGGGCCACTGCAGAGACAGTGCCAACTTCAGAAGAAACTTTTTGGGGAGAAAGCAGCTTCAAGTCCAGCTGGATAATGCTCTGAGGGAGTCCATGAAAATTAAGTCCCATTACGAAAAAGTGGGTCTCACCAGCATGGGGGTGCTTCTTCAGGACAGCAGGTCCCAGCACCTGTGCTCAGCCATGGTTTGTTTACATGGCCATGTAACAGACTTGTCTGAGCAGGACACAGGTCTCAGATTCGGGGCAGTGAAGTTTGCAGCATCTCCCAGCTGCAGAAACAGCTTCACAATGTGACACACCACCACGAGGGCTTAGTGACAGCCAACAGGCAGAGCAGAGCCACTGGGAACACGGAATTAATTTGTCTTTCCCTGCCCCAGTTCATCAGAAATGGTCATTGATAAGGTGGGGGGAAAGCAGGAGATGCTAACAGAGAGGGAGGCAGACAGGGCTTGAAGGAGCCAGGCTGGGCTGGGAACAGGGCTGGGAATGGCTGGTGCTCACAGAGCCCAGCTGTAGGTGCAGGAAGCTCTGGTCACTGCAGGGAGAGACTGGAGACTGCACGGGCTGGTGTGTGCAACAGGGACAGCAGAAATAGGCAGACGCTGAATCCACAAGCACTCACACCCTCAAAACCAGACCTTCGACCATTTTTAATACCAAATGGTAATTTTTCATCTCAGCACAGAGCTGCTAAAGAATGTGGGTTACGTGGCCAGACTTTCCTGCATGGGTAGATGGTGACAAGGCACCTTGGTTGCAGATGTAGCTGCCAAACCCAAGGGTGTCAGAGCTGCTGCAGTACGAACCAGTGCGGAGAAAAACTGCTTTCTCCCAGGAAAGGCCAACTCCCAGGTCTTCCCAGCCAAATTCCCATCAGTCTGCCTGCCCATAAATTTATGACTGTTTTATCTAATCAAAGCTCATCCAAATATTAAGAGCTCAAGGGCACTATGGGGAAAACAGAATCAGCCAGGCCAGCCAGCCTGTTCCTCTGTCAGGCTGCAGGAATTCCCCACTGGCTGGCTCAAGGCTGGACATCTCCATGCCCTAAAGCTAAACCTGCTCAGTGCCATCCCAGCAAGCTAAAGGGAATGGATTTGTGCAAGATGAACAGATTTTTATTTCCTTCTCTGAGGCAAGGAAGATCTGGTCTATCAAGAAACAAATCCAGGCTTTTTCATATCTCTGCTTCTGAGCCTTCAAAAGGTGGGAGCTGGAAAAGGTTGCGAGGCATGGATATTCAGAAAGCTTATCCACCCCAGCCACCCCAGCAAGGGCTGCTGCAAATGGCCAGGGAAGAATGAAACCTGCTCAATAGCATTCAAAAGAGATGGTGGGACTGAGTTTAGCTTCCCTCACACTACCCTGTCCACCAGTAAGCCAGCACAAAGATGTCCCCACAACTACAGCTCCTGCCAGGCTGGGTGGGTCAGCAGGACAGCACCAGGTCCAAGGTGGAACTCTGATGGCACGGCTGGTGTCCAGACCCCATGATCACGCTGCTGTTCACAAGCTTTTCATACTGACAGGCCATTTTTGAGGCAGCTGCCCAAGGCAAGTCCAGGCTGAAGAGGAGACATTTGAGGTTGAACCCTGTTAATCAGAGCTCTGCATCTGATTTTACTGGAATTACATGGGGTGCAAACCTGCAACAGAGCAAAAACTAGGCTAGCCAGAATAAACCATGACAGCCAGCCATGAAGCAAGGATCCTGGCATCTGGGGATGAGCATCAGGAAGGGGGACAACCACATAGGGTGGCAGCATGTGTAGTGCATATTTAGCACCCTCCCACCATCCAGCCCTGCTAGAAGGACTTTACTGCCAAGGGGGCAGTATTTGAAGAAGGGAAAAATTAAAAGAACCACATGAAACAGTGGGGAAATTGCAGAGGGCTTGCAGCTGAATATAGACCTTTTCCAGACAGGAGACAAAGATAGGGTGTCCTAGTTTGCAGCACCACAAGCTCCAGAGGTGCAGGTACATATATGGAAGAAAGCAGACTGGTCTGAACTGGACAGCAGAAGCTGGGAATATGGGGTTCAACCCTCCACTGACACCAGTCACTCCTCTCTACCCAAGAATGATTTTACTGAGGGGGAAAAACAATACCCTCAGTTCTTAGGGTAGCTCCATTTGTCCCTGTTCTCAGCATCAGGGCAAGCTGTGGAGCGAAGGCAGGACCACACATGGCAACGTTCATCTGAGGCCTTTCAGGCCACTGGAGCTACTCCATGAGATGTTCCCTCCCTCTCAGACCACCAATAGTCTTTAACTGCCTTTTAACAAGGAAAGCTTTGGGCATTTGTCCAGCTGTGCCTCAAAACCTCAATATGAACCATTCCCCCTTGGCCCCAACAGAGGTATTTGGGGAGTTAAGCTCTTCTTTGGGTACTCAGCTCTGAGGGGGAGTAATGGGAGTTAAGCACCTAATGCCTTTGTAGTTTCTTGGCTTCTGATAGTGGGTCCTGGGAAAGACAGCTGTGTTTGCACTGGGATTAGGAGGGAGGAGGGCTTGTCATGCTCTCCATTCAGATGCTTGTGGGAAGGAAGGACCAAGAAAGAAAATCCAGCACATAATAAAACCCAGCACTAGGAGTGCACCAGCCACTGCAAGAGCCCTCATCTTCCAGCCTCAGGCCTAATCGATGATCACCAAAAGGTCCTTCCTGCACCAACTGAGGGAAAGGTCCTACAGATCCCAAATGCTGGTTTTGTGGAGTCCTTTTTGCAGGATAAACAGGAGTGTGGGGTGCAATGTGCTGCCAGAGAGAAACGGCCGGGCTGAAATGATGTGGGGATGCATGGCCAGGAAAGGCTGGATCCACCTGGCAGAGACATGACTCTCTCCCCCAGGCACAGAGTTAATTCCCAATGTGTTAAGTCCCCTCCTTCTGCCTCCCAAACCTCTCTTGTATCAGAGATTCTCAGGAAACTGCAGAAAGCCAAGAAGGACTAGAGAAAGCATTCCTCATTAAAAGCCTAGCCCTTAGGAGCAGATGGGCTTCATTACTGCCCTACTCTCCACACTGGACTGGGCAGATTTTTCTACCGTGACAGGTCACAGCTACAGCATTTCACATCTTCTTCAAACACAGCAAATCTGAGGGGTTTCCAGCCCATGTTGCCCAATGTCTTGTCTGACAGACATCTCTGTACTTTAAGCACTGGATCCTGGAAGGGTAGCAGCTGCATCCTGGGCATCACAGTGTCGTGACTGGGAATCTGAGCCAGGCAAAACTGACCCACGGCAAAAGCAAACAAAACAGAAAACCCAACACCATCTCACAGGGCATCTTAGATTTCACATGCCTGCCCATGTTCATTGCGTTAGCCAGGGTGAAGGCAGTGTAGCCCTCGTTATCTGGAGGGCTGAGGACATGTGTCAGCCAGCTGTAAACATGACCTGGTCTCAGAAGGTGGCCAAACCACCCTCACATCCCAAGACAGTGTCTGAATTTCAGCCTGAAAATGCCTTTAAACAACAGGGAGGAACTGAGGTCTAAAATAGGCTCTTTCCTGCTCTGAAAAAAAAATATCCCTGGTTTGTAAGGGTCTGCTAATATCTAAGAGTGCAAGTATCTCTGTTCAGGTGAGGTCTAGGTGCAGTTGTACATTCCAAGACTAGGGTTCAATCGAATAACTTATAAACTCTATAATCTCTCTGACTCTATAAACTCTATAATAATTTGTCTCTCACTGAAGGGACAAATCTTTGGCCATAAGGATGGAGCTGACCGAGAGTTCACAACAACAACCACAGACTTTGGATGCATAGCTCAGACAACTTGAAAGGCCAGATTTGCAATGATGAGAACCTAGAGCTTCTCCAGGACCTGCTAGTGCTGAAAGATGCTGGGCTGGGAAACAGAAACCATCCCAAAGTTGGCAGAAAGTGGTAGCAATGGGTATCTTCCATATCCACCTTGGTACGTCAGAGGGCTGCTAACCACACCAAAATGATGAGGCAGTTTCCTGCCTGTGATACGTGCTATGTGTGGTGGTGTGGCTTCTGGCACTGCTCCTCATCCTCCTCTAAGATCCCAGTCCTCCTCACTCAGGCTTGGTCAAATGGTACCTCCACTCCAGAAGTGGCTGAAGGAGTCTTTGTTCTATCAGTGCCTAGAGGAGATGCAACTGGTTCATGCAGGAGCAGGTAAGGATGGAGAGAGAGATCTTCTTGCTTCCCTGCTTGCAAACCTTTCTGAGGCAGTATCACAACCTTGGTGTTATTACAGTCCTGGTGCTACTACAATCCTGGTGGTATCTCTTGTTGTGAAAGAATCAGATCGAAGGTTGGGTACATCTAACCTGCAAAGCCCTGGGGAAGTCCAACTCATGCTGATAGCCAGCTGTGAGAGAACATGGGGAGTGCAGAAGCCAGCGTTAAGCAAGTGCTGCCACAAAGATGTAAGAAGCAACAGCTGGATGCTACAGTCAGACAGAACCAGAGCAGACATAAAGCAGCATTCTGAGATTGAGGGCTTTTGCTTCTTTCTTATTGGAGAAGATGGTTCAATGCTGGAACAAACCAGAAACAACAGGAAGCAGAGCACTCCCTGTCCCATAGGCTGCCTCTGTTCAAGGTCTGCTTTTGTCCCCCCCAGTCACCTCCAGCACACATGACACTGGACTGGACACAGGAAGGATGGGGCAAGAATAGAATAGCCTGGCTCTTACCCAAGGGTCTCTTGGGATCAGAGTGAATGACCTCACCCTCCCTCCTTGCCTCAGGCTTCCAAAGGTGCCTCTTCCTCCAAACGCTTCTGAGATTGCCAGGGGATTTTTTTCTCAAATAACTCTGACCAGAGATAGAAGTTTTGAGAGGGGGAAGGTTATGCAAAATACTTCATATAGCACCCAGTTTCTCATCGGGAAATATGTTCTTTTGGGATGGAGGAGCTGCTTATTGGCTGCTTAGGAGACTGCAAGTTCATGCATACATCCTCCTGACCCCTCACTAGAAGCCTGAAAACTGCCAGCCCTCTGGATGTCAGTACAAGTTGCCTACTCACGTTTTCCCAAAAGATCTACCATTGGGGTCGCCCAGAGAAATTTTAATCAAGTCTGTGGTCTGCAGAAATCACAGACACAGATGATTGCAGGGCCTTACCACCTGCCACTCACCTCCCTCTACCTCCTCCAGATGCTTTCCTTCCCTCTACCCCACATCTGTACTAGCATAGCCATTCCCAGCTCCTCCCCCCATTGCTAAAATTAGTGCGGTTCCCCTGAGAACAGCAGTGACCAAAGCTCTGAATCAGCAGCCTCCAGCATCTACCCTGTGCCAGCCTAGACATGCTGCAGCTGGAGTTAGATGAAACAATGGTCTGAGAGCACCAGTGCTTATTCTCACCTTCTCTATGCAGAAAATTTATCATGTGCAGAAGTCAGCACAGCCACTACTAATGATACGCTACTCCTGGAAGAAAGAGCAGAGGAAGATCAACTCAGAAGATGGATGACAATCATGCTGAGGCCAGGCAGCATCTCTTGGATGGCTGTGGGTTGAAAGGTGTACAGCCAAGGCCTCCTGATGGACCGTGTCACTCCCAGCACCAAACTGGCATCACATGAGGTTTGCTCAGGAGCTGAGTGTACCTGCTCCCATCACCAGTCCAGATGCATGAGGGTCCAGCCATGCTGAACACCGACTGCTCTAGCCAAACCCCGTAACTGTCCACTGTGGTGGTCCTGGCAAACTGCAGCACCACTCTGATACCCCTTGGCCATGTTTCTGTGAGCCTGGAGTGAGATAGCTGAAGGCCAACAGGACAGGCATGTCACCACTGCCCTGAAGCAAGCAGGGCACAGTCCATGGGTGCAGCTGCATCCCACACCCAGGGGAGGACAGGGACTACAGTCCCTGTGTCTGCTCACTGGTACAGCCTACAGCAAGAAAAGCCAACATAAAACAATCAGGATACAAAGTCACCACATGCTGGAGCGCACAAAGCCACATGCGGATGGATGCTCTCCGTGGGGAGCACTGAGACTCATCTCACCTTTCCTGAGCACCAGCCAGGTTGGCAAGCCCATTCCTGCCTCCAAGACGTACAACAGGGATTCTGCCCCTTACTTCTGTACAAATTCAGCCCAGCACCAAAATAACCAACTCAGCATGTAAGAGCAGAGTTATTTCAGCACACACCGGTGTGTGGGTGTTCCTCAGCCAGAACAAGAAAGCCTTATTTCAGCACAGCCCTGGAGCTCAGTGCAAACTGCTCCACGCACACAACTGCCCAGATGGAGTTAAAACGGGGAAATGCCGGCAGAGGAGTTAATTCCTGCTCCCCCACCCGAGGGAGCCCTTAGCACTCTCAAACTGAAAGTTTTCTGGTTACACCATCCTTCTTCCCACGTTGTATTCCTTGTCCTGGTGACTGGATGGTTTGATCCCTACGTGCATTTAGCAAGGGTTAATTCAGCATGTCAGAGGTAATGGACTGTGGGTGGCCCAGGAAAGGCAAACTGCAGAATCCTGCTAACTACGGAGAAAAAGATCCGAGTGCTCCCAGGGGAAACTCATAACACTGCTGCTTTTCCTAGCATTTTTCTTATTATATAGAAACCGAATGACACTGGACAACCAGAAAACTCCAAATAACCTCAAGATAACCATCACGTTAAAGATGACATCTCTGTCTGCAAAGTATTTACCTATTATTGTAAGTTGTAACTTCTAAAATTTAAGTAATTGGCCTCAGTTTGCTTCCCACAGGGATAAAAAAAAAAAAGGGGGGGGGAATTTGTAGCTTCCCTCTCTGTATATGGTAATGACCTTTCCTCTGCTAGCGTTTTTCACAGCAGAGTAAAGGAAAAACTGTAAACTGAAAAATAATAAGGGAAATAAATGGCACAAAAAATGCAGGCTGAACCAAGGGAGACAATTATGTGACTAGAAAATAACCAGATTTTAGACAACATGAATAGAACTTTAATTCAACTCTTTTGTGAGCTTTAAAGGCCAAACCTGTAGGTGTTCACCACCCTTGCAAATGAGCTTCCACTGAGTGACAAACACCCCCGGTTTCCACCAATTGAGGACCCCTACTTCAGACCTATCACCATCTACAGGACCTTTCAAAAACCACACTTTTCCCCAGTGAAAGAAACAGATTTGCAGCCTATCAAGGGTGCTGCATTTCTCAAAGCCCCAGCTGGCCAGCACCTCTCAAGGGAGTGTTCCAGACCCAAAAGGCCCCAAACCACTTGTGAGATGCCATCATGATTACCATCACCTGGTTTGCTCTGACCTGATGGGAACTCTGCATGAAACTATGTTGAGATCATACAAGGGATTAAAAGTCAAGCAAGCACAGAAAGTTCTGCTGACTCAGGCATGCAGAAGTCTCCTTTTGAAAACCAGAGTCCTGAAAAGAGCCACATTTTCCAGTCAAATACTAGAAAGAGAATCCAATGTAAAATGCAATTGTGTCCCTGTTAGGAGCCCTGGAGACTCAAGCCAACTCAGAGCTGCACTTCTTACTGAGCAGTCCCAATACTAAAATAAGATGCATATATTGTTTCTTTTTTAAAAAAGAAAAAAGTTATGATGGAATACAATACTGGTTGTGGTCTTCTGGAATTGCTGAATTCATTTGACAAACTTCACATGTCCTTCTAGAAATAACATGCTTGCCAAAACCTAACTTCTTTTCAATCCTATTCAGCCAACAAGTTAAGCCTTTTTTTATTTTTAGGAAAAAACACATTTAAGTGATTGAGCCGCCCTTATAAAAGGAAAATCCCATTTCATTTATTCCACACTGATAAAATTCCACTAACGTTTCAGTCAAATCAGTCTTCTGAATTTTAAGATGTAACTTTAAAGGCCCCATTGATGGATTACTGTGGTAATCAGAAAACATTAGTGCATTGTTAAAACTACACGAATTACCCAATAACATCTCCAAGGAAAAATAAGCTAATTTCCCCAAAAGAGCAGAAAGCCAGCAGGGAAATAAATAACCCCTCCAGTACAAAACTGTTTATATTTCAGTTATTACTGCATTGTTTCCCAATGTGGAAGATATTTCTAAGAGCACACACTGAAGAAGCCCCTTAAGCCATTCAACCAGATTCCCCAGGACTTTTAGTGACCGCGGGTGTGAAATAGACACTTGTGGAACTGAGCAGCTCCTCTAAGCAGCCCGAACCCCCAGCACAGCCTCAGAAGAACTGAGCTTGACGCTGTACCCGATTTCATGCTCTGCTTTAACTGAACGCGGGGACACTGGACGGGACAGTCACCCAAAAGAAGCTTACTTTAAAAAGGAAACATGAATTTAATCCCAGCGCCAAACAGCAGCGCTGGGATGGTAAGTCACTCACACATTCCAAACAAACACGACCGCGAAGTTCAATGGTCTCAGCCGAGAAAGCAGCAACCTCCAGGCAAGTTCAGTGACCCGAACTTCAACTCCCCCGCGATCGGCCCCTCTGGACCAACCCGGCGCTCACCGACACCCAAGTGATTTCAGGAGCCGGGGCTGATCGCGCCGCCCGGCGCCCCGACCCACTCCGTGCCCACCCGCCCCCACCATCGATCCCACCGACCGGCCGGGCCCGCCAGGGGTCCGGCCGGGCCCGCCAGGGGTCCCGCCGAGCCCGCAGGCAGCCCCGCCGTGGCGGACCTACCTGGGTTGAGGCTGCTCTGGAAGTAGAAGACGACCAGCAGGAACGAGCCGAGGCAAGCGGCCAGGGCCAGCCGCGGCGCCCGGCTCCGCCGCATCCTCCGCCGCGGCTGGGCGGCCCAGCCCCGCGGCCAGGGCTCGCCGAGCGCCCGCCGGCCCCGCGCCCCGCCCCGCTCCGCCGCCGCGGCCGGGGCCGCCTCGCCCCGCCGGCAGGAAGTGAGAGCGGAGCGGAGCGGGAAGGGGAGCTGGGGAGCTCGGGCCCCAGGTGTCCCGCGGCGCCGGGCCCCGTCCAGCCCCGCCGAGCGGCGGGGGCAGCCGGGGGCAGGGTTGGGGGGGGGCAGCGGGGGCTGGGGGGATTTCCTCGCCCGGTGTTGTGTCCGCTCCCTGCCAGTTCTCGGAGCTCGCACTTCCCTACCCGGCTCCCGTCATGACTTTAAAACTCCTCGCAGGGGAAGAGAGAGTTACTGATGTGCTGGCAGGGCTCGGGAGTTTCCTGATGACTGTTCTCAGCACGTTCAGTACATCGTAAGCATCACGGAGTTTCGTGGCCTTAAAATATACTTCTGTTTGGGTTTTGTTGGGGGTTTTTGTTTTGTTTTGATTTGTTTTTTGGCTAAAACCCTGGCCCTGCAGACTTTAATTGAAAGCAATATGCTTCTGAATAATTTTAACTAAAGCAATGAAGTTGTATAGCACGAGGACATAATTTTCTTCTAATTTCTGCATGGTTTTGGAAGGCAAGAGCACAAAGCTCTCTTACCACATCCTCTGACCTCCAGGCTCTGCAGTTACTGGCGAAACAAGCTCTGAGCTTCTCTTCCCCCGGTTTTGAAATAGCAGCAATGCTGTTGACCCACCTCTGTAAAACACTCAAGACTTACTCAAAAACCACTTGCCAGATCAGAAAGCTGGGCTAAGAGATGGATTCCCACTGACAACAGTCAATCACTGCTCCTCTCCATCTCCAAAATACTTAGTTTAAGGAAAAGAGGACAGATCAAGAAGGAACTACTGAGAATGACAAAGAAAGCCTGGATGTGTGCACATGCTGGGCTTCATTCTGCCCTCAATTAGGGCAGAGTAAACCAGGAGGAGGAACTCATTGCAGTGAAGGAAGCTGGAATGAAATAAGAACTTGAGCAGTGTCTTTCAGGCCATGCTGAGCTATGGCCATGGAAATACATAGCTCTTTGAAGTCCCTGTTGGGTGGTCTAGAGCGGGGCAATAGAAATGTGACCACAACTGATATACTTCCACCTCCTTGCAAGGACACACCAGTGTCTGCAGTAACCCGCTGGGAAGATAACCTCAGGTTCTGAGCCCTGTGCCTGTCAGTTGTGTGCAGGGAGAGTCTCTAACCCCACCACTGGGGCACAAGGCAGACCATGCTAGGGGAGGGCTGGGAAGGGCTCTGCAGATGCAGGTCGTGCTTTGTTGGAAGTGATGCAGAAATTTTGCCCCCCTTGGTGAGTGTGCAAAGAGCTGGGATCTGTCTTACATGCAAAGATGGTCTGAAAGACCCCAAGGACAAGGGGCTGGCTGAGTCCAGGTAGAAAGATGGAGTGTGCAAGTACATTTTGATGTCGGACATTACCCTCCTAATGGGGACGCACCACAAAGTGAGACCTCCCTGTATTTTTGTTTCTGAAGAGGGAACAATCTCAACCTCCAATAGCCTCAGAAGGTAATAAAGTCTTGTGGGTTTTGTCAGCATCAGAGGAGACCACAATGGTTATCTGGGTGTTCACTACAGCAAAGGGGATGTCTGGCACTGCTGTCCTTGAACCTCCCAAGGGAACAAAGTGAGGTTCAAAGACTGAAGGCATATCCAGCCTGTGAAGTGAGAACCCCCTTCCAGTTGCTTTTCAGGAGTAGTAGGGTGCACTCAGACAGTTTGGGGAGCTTTTCACTATTTGAATCTCCTGGTACTGAAACACTGGAAAATCTGGTCCAAGGCTCTCAGAGGAACAAAGAGAAATAATAACCTTCCTTTAGCCAAATTCCCTGGGTTCAGCAGGAGATAAAAACAGTACAGGTGACCAAACTTCACCCATAGTCAGAGATTCCCTTAAAAGAGCATACAATAAAACATCCCAGTTGAAAGTCAGACACTGACCTGTTGAGTCCTGCTGACTGATGTCTGTGTTTCATACCCGGAGGGCAGGGCCGGGGCCATCTGCAAGCGTATCAGATATGCGAGGCTGGTCTTCCAACAGTCTGAGGTGAACGTGCTGTTCAGATCTGCAGGGCTAGAAGGGGAAGCACAACATGAAGATTTTACAGGATTCCTACTTGGGCTCCGCTGCAAATATGATCAGCTCCAATGCTAAAACACCATTTTTAGAAGGACAAACACATTTTTAAGGGGGGAAGAGGTACATTAAGATTAAGAACTGTTCGGCGGCAATGGCACCAGCTGCTGGGAGGTCAGGGCTTTATTGTTGCCTGTTTCTGTATGTCTGAGAAACCTCCCTGGTGCTACATGCTGATGTCTTGTACCATCCCCCTTTCCCTGCATACAGAAGACTGAACAACCCCAGCACATAAGGCAGACAACGTGTCTGGTGCTTCCCTGAGAAGAGAGGTCACCCCAGAAGCATAGAAGGGCACAGGATTACACTCAAGCTCTCAGACTCCCAAATTATTATCCCACACCTATTTCTAAGAGAACTGTCAGATGTGGCCTGCATTGGAGAAGCCACTCTCCTTTCCCAAGCCTCAGTGGTGACAGGACAACGGAGGCACAATGCACACATAAAAATAAAACTGCCTAGTGGCACATGTGAAATAAGTGTGGCAGTTTTCTGCAGGGTGGCACTGAGCCTGGGCCCCTCAATCTCTGGTTTGCCAGATAAACTGAAAGAACTGAGAAGTGAGTATTTGCTAGAAAATGGGCAATGGCTCCTGCCCTGTCAGACTGTGACCTCCCCATATGTCATGGTTTGAGCCTAACACAACAACAAAGAAGCAGCCACATGGCTGCTCACTCAAACCCCCTTGAGAAATAGGCACCTCACCTGGCGTGGGGTCCTCCATGGCTGCAGGTCCAAGTCCACAGGCTGAAGGTCCACAGGCACCCCTACTGACACCCTCAGGGAATGTTCTACCGTGTTCCTCCAGTAATGCAGGGGGACAGCCTGCCATCTTGCCATGGGCTGCAGGGAAACTTCTGCTTGGGCACACCCTTCCCCTTCTTCCTCACCAGCCTCGGGATCAGAACTCCGCCACTGTTACTCACCTCTCCTGCTCAGGTCTCTCTCTTGCTCTCTGCTCAAGTCTTAGATAAATTTTTTCAGATGTTAATACAGAGGTGCATCCACTGTCTCTCTAATGGTTTCGCCCTGGCTACCTGAGCTGGGGGAGCTTTTAGTAGCTTCTTACAGGAGCCACCCCTGGGGCCTCTCCCCAGCTACCAAAAAGCCCACCAAACCAAACTAGCACACCATGGAAGGGCCACCCTGCCCGCACAACGCCTTTCACCATGGGGCTCAGACCATGGCTAGAGCTATTTATGACTCTAAAGGCAATATTGATAACCAAGAATAAAGGTCTAAAGGTACTAGTAACATAGCATGGAGGAGAATTGTTTGTTACTGCCAAGGCCTGGAGCTACATCTGACTTGTAGGTGAGAAGGGAGTGTTTTTTGTCTACAGAAGGATGCTGTGTCTTTGGTGCAGTACGTGTTTGATTCCCTCCCTGCTCATTAGTAGTGCTTGTTGCTGTCTTCTCAGCAGGTTTCTGAAAAATGCTTTGCTGTTTCCCAGGACCTTGGTGCTGCTGAGTGAGATTAACCCCAAGCTCTGGTCTGGTGACCATGTTGAATAGAAATTAAACAGCAGCTAGTTTCAGCTGGAAACTGGGGAACCTGTTGAGCTCTTCCCCAAGTCCTGGTTCCCAGCTACTTTAAAAAGGAGCCTTTCTAGGGGGTATTTTGATTTTGCAGCCAGTTTTTTAATTCTGGAGCCTGAATGCCACAGAAATAATTTACCCTGGCCTCATGCTGGTGAGACCTCCATCTGCTGATGGTCAGGCATCAGTGCACACAGTGTTTGCTGCTAGAGTCCTCAAATTTTGCCAAGCTAGCAAGCACTTCAGCAGGTACTTAGGGTATTAGGCTGTACTGCATCAGTGTTTCTTCTGAGACCAGCAGCTGGGGAGCTACTCCCACAGATGACCATGGGTAATCTCTCTGTTTTCTAAGAACTGCATTGGACATCACCCTGCCTCCAGAATTTCTATGGGCCCCAGTTATCCTGATACTCAATGCTTTAAATATTATGGCATCACTATAATGGGGCAACTGAGACCTTGCGAAGCCCCAGCTCATCCCCTACTTGAGCAAATGTGTGTGCAGCTTGCTCTGAAAGTTTCCCTGAGATGGACACCTTGTGGCTCTGCAAACCCTCAAAAACTTTTCCTACCACCTTGTCTGAACCATCCTTGTCATAAGTGGGTACCACAACATTTTACTCTGAAAGACAAGCAGGGTGCCTGGTTATGTCATCTTTTTGTATTAACCAGGAAAGGTCAGTTCTGCTAATAGCACCAAGCTGAAACACTTGCTTTCTCAAGCTGTGCATGGATTTTCCACCCTCTCCTGTAGTCCCTTTCACCTGCAGGATGTGAGTTTTCAAATATTATTTCATCAAAACACTAGTGTTTATGCTCACTTCGCACTGATATGCAACAGCCATCATTTAAAGCAGCAGAGAATCATGCTGGGGTGGACTTTTGACCATTAAGTGCTGAAGTAAATATTTGCAGGCTCAGCATATAAGAGAAAGAGGTTGGAGAAAAGGTAAAATTTACATTAAATACCTCTGGAGAGGTTAACTGGAGAATTAAAAGTACATATAATAAAATAAGACTTGGTGGATCTGTTAAATCTATGGCCAGATTTCACCACTTGTTCATACAAAGTAGTACTGATGCCTTGAGAAATCTCTTTGATCTCAGAGGGACAGGGCAGGGAATAAACAGCCTGTCCCAAAGACACTCCACATCCTAGGGAATCCCACTGATTTGGCAGATGTCACAGTGTAGGTTGCCTAAAGTTAAGCAAGTTCATATGCTATGTTAGAAAAAAAAAGGTATTAAGGGTTAGGACAGTGCAAATAGCATCTTGTCCTCAGTAGTTAATATTGTAACCTGGCTAATTCCATAGCTTGCCAACCTTGCTGTTCCCAAACAAAACACTTTTCAGAGATCCTTTTACAGTTATCTCCTGGAAAATACCCCTAGAGACCAAGAAACTAAAATCTGGGCTCTCACTTCTCATAATGAAAAGATGGCCTCTGTCAAAATAGATTTCCAGAGATCATTCCTTCAAATTTCCTTCTGCTGCAATGAAAAGGAATGGGAAAGGGGAAAAAAAAGAGAGACAAAAGAAAAAAGAAAAAGAAAAAGAAAAAGAAAAAGAAAAAGAAAAAGAAAAAGAAAAAGAAAAAGAAAAAGAAAAAGAAAAAGAAAAAGAAAAAGAAAAAGAAAAAGAAAAAGAAAAAGAAAAAGAAAAAAGAAAAAGGAAAAAAGCTGCAGCTGTTTTCTTTTAGAAGCACCAGTGATGATAGGAGCAAACCAAATTACAGGACTACTCTCTGCCTGCAATGGTTGCATCCACTGGAAATGCTTTTGGTATGATGGAAACTCTCATCAATCATTTTATTCAGCAGTGGCAACTAGGGACAGTGTTTGTCTTTTGTGCCTGGCATTTATATTTCATTAGTTTATATACTGTTACCAGCTGGGAGCTTGTTTTCTGCTGATGTCTGATTTGGAGGCTCGCACGAGGAAGGGCTGTGATGTACAGCTACACACAGGAAAGCCAATTGCCCTTGATCTTAGCACAGCACTGGGAACTGCAGTTCCTGCCGACAGCACGAGCAGCAAACCTGTGGAGCCTCCCCTTAGGAGCACAAGACTTCTCCTTTCTTGCACATCCACAGCAGAAAGCTGCAGCCTTTCTCCTTGCTGCCCAAAGCACCAGCTGCCACCCCACGGCTCTATCTGCCATCCTGTAAGAGCTACAAGCAGGGTTATAAAAAGAGCAGGGGGTGCTGTGATGTTGCTGCACAGCAGGGGTGGGAGCCAGCTGATGGAACCCTGTAAAGCCCTGGAGCAAGCTACCTCTATGGTCCTGCCCATCATATGTCAGGGCACAGCAGACAACTCAATACACAGCTTCTCCTGCATTGCAAGGGAACACAATTCAGAGGGGGAGATGGAGAGAAGTGGTTTTTCTGCTGTGTCACACAGATCTCCTGCGAGCAAGACTTTGCACCCAACAGGGACTTGCACACTCGTTGCTCTTTTTTACAGCCTGGTTATGGTGGCTGGGAAAGAGGAGTCTGAGCATTTCCAACACTAATAGGTCTTGCAAGAAAAAGCATGTGTTTCAAGTTTCCCTCTGGAGGTGGGAATCGCTCCTTCTCTTTCCTTAAGATGTTTCCTGCTCCAAGGAAGAACTGTTTCTGCAATATCACGAAGGGTCGGAGGGGAATGGTAAAATCTCCTGAAACATGACCCATAGGGTTTCATCTGGCTCACAAACACCTAACTCAGAGGAGGTACGTTGCCAGACTTTTCATAGCACCCAAATTACCTTCTCTTGCAGATTTCTTAGGATTAGTGGCCACTGAATAGTCACTATTTATTAAAAATATCCCATGCCTCGTTCTTATTGTGTGGTGCAAATCCCGACAAATGACATCAAATGCTGTTGTGGAGAAAAAACCCAAAGACATAGTTACATACCCAAATCCCTCAGGGCAGGAGGGGCTCTCAAGGACCCAAGCCTGTAATGTTTTGAACAGATGGAAAAGCCTGGCTGCAGCCTAAGCCCTGCTGCATCACGTCACAGTGTGGCACAGCAATATTAAAATCCCTGGGGGATTACAAGCACTGCCCAACTGCCTGAGTTTGGGATTAAAAACACATCATGGCCAATCTTCCCCAAAGAGAACAAGCCCTTCTTATGATGGCCAGATCCACTGTGCCTGCACTGCTGTAACTTAGGCCAGGACTGGGACATGCCCCTCTGGGGATGTGGTGCTTCTGGTAGAAATGACTGGGCTCAGACTGGTGAACAGACGTGCCACCTGCATGCCAGCATGTTTTGACTGGGTAGTCTGCTGGCACTAGCACTGGAGAGCATCCATGTAAACAGCAGCCAGGCAGTCTGCCTCCGGGAGCTGTGGTAGCTTCTAGGAAAGCTGAGCATGCATACAGATCTCCCTGTTTAGAGTACCACAGCATCACAAACAAGATACTCATGGTACTGGAGCCAAGTAACAGGCAGTGGAGGAGCTGCCAGCTTTTGTTACAGTGATGAACATCTTTACTAAAGCCAGTGAAAGCCACATGAGCACACCACCGAGCTCCATTTCACTGCGCTCACCAGTATAACCTCACAGTGCCTTCCAGCTGTGCACCAGGAGAAGTGGCTAACATCTGTCCAGAGTTTGTTTTGAAACCCCTCCATGAACAAACACTTACTGTACACACTTGTTACTCCATGGGGTAGTTAAGAAGAGCTGTTTTCATGCATGTGCACACAGAGACACCTATTTCACAGGCATGGTACCAGTTTGCATTTGGAGTGGAGAATAGGAAAGGCTTGTGACAGTCCTCCTGTCCTTGGAGGGTTCCTGCCTTGATCCCAGGAAAGCCTTTTCCCAGTCAGAAATCCCTTGGGTGAGGCAGACAAAAGCTAAGGAAGGGAGAAGGTTTATTTGGCATAGTGACTAATTCTCAAATTCTTTGCAAAGCAGCAAGACCAAATGAGCTGAGTTTTACTACCTGCTCCCCTGAAGCTCTTCTAGAAGAAATGAGCCTGCATCTTAGTTTCCTACCATCTACAACTGGGGGGAATACAATGGGCAGTCTGCATTACTGGGTAGCACCAAACCTCACAGTAATTTGTCATGACCTTGCTAGCGTATTTGTGAAGTCTTGATCTGTCAAGCCTGTCTCTGCATTCAGGTCCAATTGGGCCTCCCCAGCAGGTGAGATGGACACACGACATTCACCATGTGCTGACCTTGCTACCATGGTTCCAGCATGTTAGAACAATAAATTATTTCCTTGGAGCCTAGGGATAGTTTCCATTCAAAAGATCCCCAAAATGGGGAAACAGGAGCTTGGAGATGCCATCAGGAGGTCTGTCCAAAGCAATCTGAGCACTGTGCTCTTTAAACCATTTGGCTGAAGCTGGTGATAACTGAGAGGGAAGGAGCGTTTGCCCACACAGGCACGGCGCCTCTGCTGATGTATTTGCAAGCCCAGAATTGTTAGTTTGAAACCTGTGATGCAAAGGCCAGGTCTTTGGCTGCTGTGAGCATTTGCTCAGAGACTCTGTTCATTTTCATCTCAGCCAAGACACCACTTCCAGGGAGTCTATACATACATTTGATAGAAAGAAATTTGTTAACGGCATGCTTCATACCGTCACAAAAGGTATAAACCAGATTATTATAAGCTGGGTTTTATTTGCTTGGAAGTGTGAGACTCAATAGCACAGACAAGTCTAGTATTTTAGGAGCAGAGCACGTAGCAAAAATGGCTCAGAATTTTTTGTGAAAAGTCCTGTTTCCTGGAGCTTTATCTATTTATGCTGACTTGTTCATGACCAGAGATCTCCAGGACCAAATTATCTGATCTTGTGATCGTCTTTCCAGCAGCCAGCAGCTAAAATACAACAAGAGAGAGACACCGTAGTTTAAGTACCTGGAAAGTCCCTTTCTTAGCACAAGATTGGGATTTGGGGGTTTTATCTCCAGCTCCCTAGGTTTGGGCAAAGGCAAATTTCTCCCTGAATGTGGAGTGGGGGGGTGTACTCTGGTGAGAAGTGCTCATGGCCAAATGAAGCAGCTTCTCAGCCTGATGGGACATGGCGTGCTGCAAAGAGCTGTCTTCCCTGCAGCATTCACTTTGCTGCTATTATGCACACATCCATCTGAAGTGGGTCCAAACACAAAGGGAAGGAAAAAAACCCCAAGGCTGTAAATAACAACATAAATTGCCATCAGTGGTCAGAGCAGCACTATAAAAGTCTGCTTGACCACAGAACAAACATGTTGAGAAAGCTCCCTTTCTCCTTAAAACCCTGTGCTCTAGGCAGGGACAGAGGTCCCATATGTTCTCACCCCTCTTACATCAGGGAAGCTTGGCCAGGTCTGTCCCTTCTCAGCACCCCATATCCTAACAGCATGACCAGAACATCCATGAATACTGAGTTTGCTGAGACACACTACAACAAAGCAGCCTGACCCTGGAGGAAGGGGGGAATGAAAGTCGACAACAGTATAAAGCTATGTTTTAAAAAAAACCAACTGTGTGGCTTGGGTACTGCCCTCACTGACCACATTTAGATGAGTCTTTACGTTCCTCTGTCACTCCAGTACTCCTGAAACATTCCCTCATGACTAAAAACAGAGTTTCTTGTTTACTAAAGGGGATACAATTAAAATAATAATAATAATAATAATCATCTAAATAGCATTTGTGAGGCAGCACCCTGCATGTACTGCAATAAAGTCAAACCTGGGTTTGTTACTGTAATTTTAAGCATAGAGAACTAACTGCATAGGCCTAGACATGACAGGGCTGGTCAAATCCAATCTAAACAGCTTCTATTTCATGGAAACCCTAGCTGAAAAGGCATATAAATATTCTTTGTCCTGCAATCGTCCATGACACTGTTTTTTCACTATTCTAGGAAGCCCAAGATACTATTTTTATTCAGACTAAAAATAATAAAGGCTTTTCTCCAATCCTCTGGGTGCCTTAATTGAATTAGGTCTGCATTAGTAAACTCCAGCACTGCTAAAATCAGACAGCCACCGACCAGAACGTCTAGGAGGCATATCTAGGAGGCATGGTGTCTGCCTTCTCCAGAAACACTATCCAGAGGTGTCTTTTGCAAGAAGTTTCGACCTGGAATGTTACCAAATCAGCTTAGTATGAGGTGGAAAAAGCACATTCCAAGTCTCTGAGCCACCACAGAGAAAGCCCAGCCAGCTGGCTCCTCTCTTTTATAAAGACATCTTCCAAACAAGGACTTTGGGCCAGTGTTTGCACAGTTAATTGTAGACAGGAGGGGACAGGGCATTGGAGTTGCAGCTGGAGCTTTTATTACTACCACAGCAATTCAGGAGAAAAAGCCCAAGTAGCCCTCCAGACTGCAGGCCAAACAACTTAGATCAAAGGTTTGCAGGTAACGCCTCAGCCTCTTCTCGCAGATGTTAGCCATGGGCTGGTGATTCATTAATTTCTGTACCATGTGCTCCCAGAAACATAAGCCAGTGAGTCCCAGGCTTAGTTTCCAAATGCTTTTAGTTGCAGCCCAGTGAGAATACGCGTGGCCCCCCTGCTGTGGGCCATCCTGGAGGACGTACCAGTATGACCTAGGAGGTGACCTCCTGTTTAAGTGCAGATAGTCCGGCAGAGTAACTGGTACTCTGCGCTGCTCAGGGCACAGCCAGATTTCTCTCAGAGCTTTTGGGCTGTAATATTAGCACTGCTGAAAATGTTAAAGGACAGTCTGACTGTTACCAAATCTATATATTGATGGCAGCTAGCTCCTATACCTCTTAAGCACTTGCTATATTTCCAGCTGGTTGCAGTGAGATGGGCTCTGTCCTTTCCAGCGTAGCTAAAATAATCCACAGAAACACCCCTGAGCCTGACCTTCTCTGAAGTTTGCTGTCAGTGAGAGGGGAAAGAAAAAGCTAATTCTTTTCTACAGATGTTCTCAGCAATACTGTGATTTCAGCAAAGCCAGAGAGAATTCAAATGCCTCTCTCAGCTGAGGAAGAAAGAAGAGTCATATGCCTTCTCCAGACCTTTCCAACTAACAGTGCAGCCAGTGTCACTGAAAAAAAAAAAAAATAAAGCAAATAGTAGGGTGGTGGGTTTTTTTTGGCTGTTATTTCTGCAGCAGTAGCAGGTTACAGCAGAAACTGAATATGCTACTGTGCAGAGGTTTGATTCAGTAAACTGGGCAGTCTTAAAAAGAAATCAGTTTTCAGACTTCAGAAATTAATTTACACAAAACATGATTATGTCTTTCAGTGGGGGCATGTTCAGAAAACACTAGCCAGACACGGTACAAGATGATAGCTTCAGAGTACATTGAATGTTTAAAACCTGAAGCAAAGAGAACTGCACTGAAGCTAGCTCTGTTTCACTTCCATTTGGCATCCTGAAGCTAGCGGAGTGGAGGAGTCTCAAACAAAGTGCTTCAGTCTCTCTGTGACTTATGTCCTGAAATGCCCCTGCCCAACAGGGCAGTCCTCCAGTCCATCCTTCAGAGGGTTCTCCCAAACACCAGTTGAGGGTGTAAAGCCACCTCCAGCCTCATGGTTTTATCAAAGCAAGGCTAGGAATACCTAATAACTAATGAGGAAATCAAAAGGCGCTGCTGAAATTGCAGGGGTAGCAGAAGAGGACATGTGCTCTGAATGAAATATGAATCATCACAGTACTGCAACATGGCCCTCACACAACTGGCATGGTGTGTGGAGGCTGAGGCCCTCCATTCAGAGCTCCCCTTTGCACCACAAAGCTGGTGAGATCCAGTGTCTGCTGCTGTGCATCAGCCCTGTGCTGGAGCAGGATCAAATCCCTCTAGGCTGATAGCACCAGGCTCATGTCACTTTTTAATGATGTCTACAGGCCATGTGGAACGGCCTCCTGCTGCACTGCAAAGCAGCTGTAAATGAGCAGTCAGATAATGAGAGGGAACCATGATTATATATTACCTAGATATGGCTGGCCCAGAATATAAACTCTGGCTCCACACAAGGAAAAGATTAGGAAATGGGTAAAAATTGTAATAAAGTTGTGTTACTCAGACAGTAACTCAAGACTCTCACTCACACTGCAGTGCGCTATATATGGGTTTATTGTCCTCTGCTATGCTGCTCTCTTAGCTATATTTCCTCTGGTAGTTGGTCTGTAGCCCACCAAACTATTCCTGCAGAGATTCATGGTGCTAAACCAGCCAACCATGCAGCCAAGGCTAATGCTGGCTTTCCAAGACCTCCTCTCAAGATTTCTAAAGCTTGACAAAGTGGGCGTGACTCCATGGATCTCGTGAGCCACCACTTGACTACACAGGAATTTATAGTTCTGTGGTCACTAAAGCTTTAGCTGAAAAAGGGATATACTTTAGTAAACATTTTCCAATGAAATCTTAATTGGACTGTACAGAAGCCAAGAAAATAAAACCATTGTCTCAGCTGAAGCCTCCAAGATACGTTCTGCAACCAGTCAGGACAAGTGAACAGCAGAGAGAAACCTAATCTGAAATCCCACCCTCTGTGACCAAGGCTGGAATGGCAATGAATGACTCAAAGCAAAATCTCCTCATTTTGACAGCAGTGTGTCCAGCACTTATCCTGGGTTCAAATAAGTCTGATCTGCAACTGCATGTTGACATTTGTGAACTTGACAGTGAAACTTTAAAAATTGCTCTGAGAAGACTATAAAAGAAAAAGTATCAATCAATAGCAAGATGAAACTACTTCATGTGCTTCCTTAATGTGCTAAATAATGGCTGAATAAAGTAAGAATATGTAACAGCTGAGTGAAATATTAGACTGAGTGAAATATAGACACATGGCAGTGCTAAAAGTATCTGCTTTCCCTGCACAGAGAAGTGGTGCTATTTCTATACGGACTTTGCCAACAAAACTTTCCATTCACTCCAGCTTCTGAAACAATTAATCTCATGGAAACCCGAGTGGGAAATCCTGCTGGGGAACCAAATGCTTTAAAAACAGTGCTTTGGTGAGAGACCCAATGGCAGTGAAAGCCAATGCACCTGACTTTCTGGGCTGCACTTGAAGAAAGCCCCCTTTAGTTGCAGTGACAGATGTGAATACCTCTGTTCTCCTGTATCAAGGCTTTCTTGCCAACTTCAAATCATATTAAGTGCAAGAAAAGGGGGGAATCTTTCCTTACCTAGCTTCAGAGACCTGTTTTTCTCCTTGTTCAAAAAGCCCTTCCATGTGCCTGCCCTCAAGAATATTGGTTGCAAAATCAATCATCAATCTGAAGAAACTGGAATAAACGCACTTAGTATGAGCATTTCCAATGAGATCAGGTGTCCAAACCTTCTCCAGACACAGAAGATGCCATTCCTGACAGTGCAGGAGTTGGTACAAAATAATCATCTGAATTGCCTCAGTTCCCAGGACCCCTACACACACCTGGGTAGAGGCAGGTTCCAGAAGGGTACTCTGAGACAAGAATGAACCTGGCAGCCAGGGAAAGTATTGGGAAAGTGAGAAAGGCAGTGTCATCTCCCAGTTTTGGTGGCTGACTCCAGAGGGGTTGTAACAACTGGGATTTGTTCAAAAGGTGATTATCCAGACTCATAAAATCAACTGAAATCAGCCCATTTGCCAACTTCGGGAAGGTACAAAGGTTCATCTGACCACATGAGATGCTTTCAATATCCCTGTGCCCCAGTTCAGGAGCCAAGGACAGATTTGCAATAATTCAATCTCCCACACAGAGGGGAAGGGGAAATGAGACCCCACGTGGATTTGGTGAAGAGATGGAGAGAGGGGACAGCAGCAAGCTCCTCAGCTTGGATGGTGGGAGAGAGGACAGGAGCAGGGAAACTGAGTTATCCAAGAGGCAAAAAAATGGGCTGTGATTTTACCATTTGTTCCATACAGGCTCTGAGGACAGCCCTGCCTGACACCAGAAACCATATCCAAGACGTGACAAAGCTTCGAGTCCAACACGTGTGGGTGGTAGAATTTATTTTACAAACGGGAGAAGAATTTCTACCATAGCCCAGTAAGTAATAAGAACAACATTCAGCAACACAATTCCTTCATCTTGGTCATAGAACAGCTGAAACGTTTTAGCTGAAATTTAAAGCAAATAAATCAGCGTAAAGCAGACACTTTCTGGTAGGGAACTTTCAACCCAAATAGTTGCAACTTGGCAAAATAATTAGTAGGTGACGTGATTACTGCTGGAAGTGCTGGTCTATTTTAACAATAGGTGGTGTACCTGCATCATTTACTGCATGCACAAAATCCAGTATTACAATGACAAAGACAGAAATGAAGGCTGATCCTGTTAATCACTAACACTTAAAGCTTTGTAAGGAAGTCAGGGAAAGCAGCTCTTTCCTTGGAGTCAAGAGTTGGTAAATTCACTCGCTCTTGCAAGGAAACTCCGGTCGCTTAATTTAAATTTTCACAGATCAAAAAAAGCCCTCCAGGTGGTTTCTAATCCATGCAGTTAACTGACCCTATGAATTTTGAGACCCTCTCAAATAACATCTTATTTTCCGAACCTTTTTGAAAAGCCTAATAAAGATGAAACAAGCAGCATTTTTATTACCTGTTCTAACATAGAGGCCAGGAATGGAAACATCAGGGAACACTGCTGGGTCAGTAGGCAGGGGCTGTGGCTTCTCAGCATTAGAAACTTGAGGATGGAAGGGGGGTATAGGTTGTACTAAGGTGTAGGCAGAGCTGTGTAGGGGCCTGAAGTTAGAGGAGGAGATGATGGAAAGCAGGGGTGTGCAGAAGGAGCACCCAGTGGGTGCACCAGCCTGCAGGTTGGATTGACAGTTGCGTAAAAAGAGATTAGTATAATGTCTGTGTCCTGGGTTTTGAATTTAAATTCTTCAACCAGATTTTGGGGAAATATTCTAGCTATTACCTAAGCAAGACAGGTGAATTGGCAAAGTAGCTTCAAACACGGTGAACCCTGTAGCCTCATTGGGATCAGACTTGTATTCAAGCACATCAAGATGTGCAGAATAGAGTCCCCCCAAGCATCTCATCAAAGCAACAGCCGTCCCCCAAAGCCACACTCACTGACAAGCTCTGTCCCTAGTTCACTGTATTACATGAGTCCTGTGTAAAACCAAAAGGGAAGCAGATGTGAATGAAGAGCTTTGCTCGCACATTCAGCAAAACTTCCCAAAGCCAGCACAGGCAGGAGGAAAGCCCAGTGGCCCAGGAGTGTCAGCAGCTTTCCCCGCCACACTTCTGCTTTGGAAAGGGGTAGTTGATGCTGCATGGCAAGCTTCAAAACGGTTTTAGTGATGCCACTATAAAAATACTTGATTCAAAAGAGGCCATATTGCCAGAGAAGTTAATGTCATGGAGAACACAACACTTTTCTCGCAAAAGGTACACAGCCAAATGTACAATGAATCTTGAAAGCTTTGTAGAAGGCCCATAAATGTTTTTGTGTGCTGATGAGCTGAAAACATGGAGCTCTGTGCCCTACCAGTTCCTTTCCATTTAACTCACTCTTAAACCAATTCCACATTCACTACCATTTCGAACCCTCTGTTGCACATTTGGCTCTTGTAACATGGACTTCTAATCCACTAATGCCTGTCCTGCACCCCGTTAGGGCAGCAGCAGTCACGTTGCAGGAAGAAAAATGGTTTCAGTGTCTCCAAAAAGTACCCCATGTTGTGACAGAGGATCCCTCCAAAATAAAACCCACGGGGAAAGCCCCATGCTGCAAGCTTGCAGGCTGCCATCCAATGCAGCCTGCTCTTGGCTTGTACCAAACAGCCATTCAATATGAGTATCTCAGACCTGGATGCTTTTTTTGGCTTTTTACTGACCTGGCAAATCCAGAGATGGTGAGGAGTCCTCCTGTAGCATGTATGGGAAGGGATGTGGGGCTGCCTGCAGCAGCCATGCAAGCTGCAGTTCCTGTCTTCAGGGTGTTTTCAGAAGACAGCAGATTTTGCTCTGAAGGAAAAGGAGAGAAAGAGTTAACAGAGAAGTCATGCATCATGAGGGCAACACTGATTTCCAGGTCTCTGAGGCAAATGGAAAACATTCAGCCTTCTACTAAATTCTCTTTATTTGCAGATTTATTTTCTTTATTGAGGGTCTCTCACAGTTCAGGAGTATACAGACAAGTTAATTGAATTTACTATGAAGTGCCACACTCTGCTATGAAGTGTTTCATACACAGGCAGGATTAAAAGGTTTCACTGAATTGAAAAGCTGAGTTACATTTTATTACATTCAAAGGGGCCAGAAAACAGAAGAATGGGAGGAAAATAATTTTCCATAGGTGAAAAGAGATGGAAGTTAATGATGTCTCATGATTAATTTAGAGCCTCTTATGCTTTCTGGGTGTTAATGTTGAATCAGCTAGACTCCTGCCAATTATCTCCTGCAAGGTGCCTTTAACTACTAATCCATTTTTTGGTTCTGTTTGAGTTCTTTTACTTACACATCTCAGAATGTAAGTTCACATTAAGTTCTTTTCCAGATTAAAGGGTAAACCTGTCACTTTGCTTCAACTTGCCCCAGGAAATACTGTGTTATCAGTGCACTAAAACACAAACATGGGTACATAGACTGGGTTTTTATAATTTTAGCAGGATCTCCCTTGTGCGCATGTACAATTCAATCCAAACAAGCTCCCACAGTGTCTTTGATCTCTACTGTAGCACACCAGCCAGCCTGCTTGGATATGCAATTGGACATTAGAAATGAAATGTTGCAGAGAAACTGGCTGAATTTCAGGAAGATGAGGCTTTTTTTTTTTCCTGGGGAGCACACCTTCACCATGAGTGCAGGAGCTTCTTGCAGAGATGCAACAAGGTTTCTCCCCATGCCGAGAATGCTCCAACCCCAAAAAGCTGCACTTTCCCGAGGATGCCTACTGCAGCAGGAAGCCAGGTCTGGTACAAATCAAGCTCAGGCTGTTCTATCAGGGTATTTATGTCCAAACCTGCTCAGGACATTGCTGGCTGACACAGGGAATAAAGCCATTTCTAGTACAAAGACAACCTCTATCTGCAGAGAGGTTATGCTGCTCTTTAAAGAGCAGCCAAGAGCAGAGCATGCTCTTCAACCCCTGCAGCTGCCCACGAGCAGCAGGAGCCTCTCCTGCCGAGTGCCTGGGACTGAGGGACCAAGCCCCGGCAGCTGAACTGACACCATGGTGAGCTGCCAGGTCTGCTCAGCTAACAAAGGCACCACAAACTCCCAAAAACACCCCCAGCGTGTGCCTGTAGTTTTGTCTACATTCAGTGTTGAACCTCACGGGCGTTGCAGGCTCCCCTTCTCACCCCTGTGCAGACAAACTCCCTCTTATTTTCATTTAAGGGAAGGGATATATACACACACACACATATAGATGTAAAAGCCCTAATAACAGAAGAGCATGCTTCCCTCTTTGTGCACGGGGAACATCAACAGGAAAGAAGCCAAGTGGTTACTGAGCTCCAGAAGAAAAAAAAACAAACAACAACAAACTAGTTATCCCAAAGAATTATAAACCAAGGCTGAAAGATATTTAAATAAATAAAGACAAAAATCTAGAGAGGAGCACTACAGGTACAGCAAAGCACCCAGCCCCTGGGAGAAGGAACATTTATCCACCAGCAGTTCTGTTGTGCCAGAAGTGTCTCCCAGCCACCCGCTCATCAGTTACAACGAATTCCCCTAAATGTCCTGCATAACACATGCCAGCCTGCCGATGGCAGCTGAGATCAGCCAGAAGTAAATCGTCAGCAGGGGGATGTTTCTCTGCAGGTCATTAATCTGCTGGTTACAAAGCTGCTGACTGCCAGCCACCTTGGGCTGACTGGCCTGGCTCTTGCAGAGCACTTTCCTTTGGCTTTTGACCCAACTGAACATTTACACGCACTCATATTTCTAGTATTTCTTTCATGATGCTCTTTTGGGTCTAAGGAAGTGTGTGCTGTCCTTGTTTTGGACATCTCCTCCCTGCTGCTGTTGCAGGGAAAGGGATGGCTCCCTGGCAAAGACCATCTCAGTGCACAGATCCTCCATTTCAGCTCGAGCATTCCTTACGAGCAGGCCATGTTTTTCTCAAGTACATCCGTTACTCAAGCTGACCTTACGCTTTATGCTGGCATTTTGCTTTTTGGCTGTTTTTCTCCCTCTCTGCACTCGTTACAAGCAGTTCACTGACAGAGCAGGCTATTGCACAGCCCTTGGGCTGTGATTGACCATGTAAGATCACAAGATTTTTTTGTTATAACGTCTCTAAGTGGGGGGAAAGGCAAGGCTTTGAAGTAAAGAAGGTTGTGTTCTTTTCTTGAGAACATCAAATCTTCTGGATCAGACAGGCCTTGCCCAGGGCATTGTTCCTAGAAAAAGGATTGTTTTAGCTTTAACCTCAAACTACACCCTGAGCAGTGACGGGCTGTGGGTGCAGATGGATGTAAATTCCTCCAGCTGAGTTTCCAGCTGGCCAGATATGAGCTGGCTCTAGGCCAGGAGCCTCTGTGCTGTGTGAGCAAGGGGCTGAGCCCAAAGCTGTGGGCTGGAGCCCTCCACGCACAACACAACTCCCAGGGGTGGGAGTCAATCCCTTCTCTCCATCCTAGGCTCTCTGGGCAGGGAAGGGTGCTAGCATTTGGACAGGACACCATATGCTCACCATAACCTGCCTGCTAATGCAGCTCAGACCCATCTGGCCCCATCTGACTCTAGCAAGAGGGTCGCACCTGCCTGCAGATTCAGCATTATGCATTTTTAAACTTTTTTTTCTTTTAAATGCAGATCTCTTGAAATCTTACTCAGAGTCGCTTGGCTACCAAGTAAGTGGTTCACTCCCAGTGAATGACTTGCAACACCATCCATTCGGGAGAAACACACAAAAAATAGATCAGCAAAAAATTGCAGGGTCACTTGCAGCATCTGCCACGTGATCCCAGCTGGGGAGCAGGTGGCTCACTCCTTTGTCACCATGCCTTGATGTTGGGGATCTAACAAGACAGCCAAGTAACTCCAAACACTGTGGGAAGCAGGGTTTCATTAAAACAAAATATACCAGGCACATTGCACGCATTGATTTGTAATTCTCACCAGTGGTTGTGTTCATAAAGTAATTGCAGATGCTTGCTCTTGTTGCTTGCAAAGAGAGCAGTCAGATCTTAGTCTCTCTTGCTTAACAGCCTCTGCATCAAAGACCTCATGAGAGGTTTGGACACTTTAAAAGGATCAGCAATTATCTGTGGTGCTGGCTCTGCATTTACTTTCCTTGCATATTCATGCCAGCAGTATTTTAGCATGCATATAACAGAAGGAAGCAAAGACTGACAGTGGGGGATACAGCTGAAGTGAAGCAGATGTCTTTTAAATTCAGCACACATACAGCACAGTAACACAGAGTGATCGAACAGCAACTAGAAATGAAAACAGAAAAAAATGGATTTTATACTTAAAACTGAGCACTAAAGAAAGAACAAAGAGCTGAAGTGGTGCAAACCAAACTTATTTTATAAAAACTCTTCACTCTGCATACCCTAGTCCATTGCCAAGTAGCACAGGTAAGGAATTCCAATGTAGTTTTATGTTGGCCATGTCCCTTTAATTATTACTTTTTGTCACAGCACATAGGACACCATCAGGCCAAAACACAAGGGGTGTTGAAAGCACAACTGTTCCTTCCCTTTGGGAATGAAAGTTTTCTGATTGTTATATAAATATATTTGGATCTATGTTTTAGGGATTCAGCCCATTAGCAATTATACTATTAACAGTGAGTCACAGAACATTTTGCTGACATCTTAAAACATGTAACTTAAGGTCAGAACCTACTAAACTTTACTGAGCAAGCAGACCTGATGTGAAACAGCCGCCTTCTCTCCAGTGGGATTGCTCTAATGAGCAAGGGTTTGCAGCATGTGATCTTAGATTGTGAACTAGATAGAGCTGCTTCATCTTAATTGCAAGGCACTGGGCAAGAGCAAAATATAAGGATAAAAGAGCAACTCTAGAGAAACAGCAGATAATTATAAAATGAAAAAGAAGCAAGGGTGGAGGGTTTCTCCTTTTAATCTGGGAAACTTACTCAACTGAGGCAGCAACCAGTGGTCATTAGAAAAGTGCTGTGACATGCAGGCAGTAAAAAAAAAAAAGCTGAAATCCAGCCTTTTACAATAATCACAGACCTGAAGACAGGCATTCAGCTTCTCTTGGAACAGCTCTCTTCTAAAAGCAGACCTGAAATGTAACCCACATGCCAAAGGCTATCTTTGGTACAGAAGCCCTTCTGGATAAACCAATGCGATGAGTTTCTTGGCAGTGGAGCAGAGTTACTTGTAACTCTGATTTGGCTTTTGCACAATGCAGATGAGGCCATGGAGAGAGGCAGGCAGGCTGGTGAGACTCAGCTGCTTCATTTTGCTGCAGCTCACTTCGAATTTTATGAAATTTTCAACCATATGGATTAGACAACTGCCTCCTCTGCCACACTTCAATTTCCCTTGGGTTTCAGAGAAAGCTAAAAAAAAGAGAAGTAAAACTCAGATTAAAACACAGCTTCTGTTTTGTGTATGTCCCTTTTGGGTCAAATCACACAAAATGGTTGAGTTTACCTGGTTTTGACAGCATACCAATATATCAGCTTGCACTTTTCTCCAAAAGCTTGTGATTTTCTGGGCTGCCTGCATGGCCGTGGCCTGGCTGCTGTCTGTGTGGCACAATCACAGAGGTTTTACACAGTTTTGCTTTTTGCCTGGGTACATTTCTACTAAAGCTGTTTCCCTGCCAAAACCACAAAGGTTGAGGCAAAAAGGAAAAAAAAACCCTGCAAGGCTGTCAGTGAAACTGTTCTTAAATAAGGTGACATAAACCTTGCATACAAGAGATTAAGCTTAATCTCTGAAAAGGGACAGCAGAAAGGCTGGTAGACTTCAAAATGAGCTTCCACAGCTGTGTTTTGGTTGGCCAACAGCTGCTCTCCACTTTGGCTGGGGCTGGCTCGGCTCATGTGAACAAGGCAGATTATTAAAATACAGCATTCAGCAATCCCAGCCTTGGAGCACTCAGCAGAGCAGCCTTCTCCTTTGTATTCCACTGCTTTGACTGGATGGAGAAACAAAGCAAAGAGGAGCGATAACTTGATGGGCCTGTGACAACAGAGTCAATGATAATTATATGCTGCTGTCCTTCCTTCAAAGCAAAATATATCATTTACTGGCTTACAGCATGTCTTTTTGTTTCAAAAATACCTTTTGGGTAGGGAAATGCATGCCCTTCTCTGTCTGGTTTAACTGCTTGGTTTAATTTGCCTTATTTTAGAGGATAATAGATAAATCAGGAAGACATGGCAGAAGGTGGAATAAATCAAGCTAAAAAGCTTTTCATAACTTACTAGTCACCACAGAAGGAGAGAAACTGCCCATTTTCCACAGTAATAAGCTATGCTACCAACCTGAAGAGTAGCTTAAAATAATTAACAGTACCAAAAAAGAAAGGGTGTGTATGTGAGTGGATCTGCAGAGCCACTCCACCCAGTACAATGGGAAAAAATCAACTGGGCGACCTGCATTCCCATGGTAGCTCAGAGCGACTGAGCTTTGTATTTCTGTGCCTGGAGATACACATTTCTTGCACACAACCACAAGTGATGAGGCAAAGTAAGAGCTTGAAGGGTGAAGGAAGACAAAGCAGGCAAGAAAAAAAAGGACATAATTTGTACAAGATAAAGAGCAACTCACTGTGTGTTTTCAGGAGTGCTGGTTTTCATCTTTGCAGTAATTATATCATTTATTGGGCAATTTCCTGTATGATATTTAGAGTTACTGTGGGAGGATGTCATAACATCCAGGTTTATTAGATAGCTTGTGGGACCTTGCTGTGGGAGACTATAAGAGGAAAGAATGAGAGAGATAAATTGTCTAAGAAAGATCAAGTGCTCTGTTTGAACAGGAAGGGCACAACACACTTAACAGAGACAGGGGAAATAACCACACAGCACCCTTTTCCTGCAGTCTGGTATTCAGACCTAACCTGGTATCTAGAGCATCTTTCATACTGACAAGGATCAAGAAAAAAAGGGATGCAAGCATGGCCAGTTTCTGCTGGGAAGGAAGGAGCTCAAAGGAGAGAGTCAGGTGCAGAAAGGCTGGAAGATCTGGAACAGAAGACTAGAAGGAACTCTGGGGGCACAGAAAGGCTTCTTAACACCACTGTGGTGGCCACATACCCTTCTTATTGAAGGGCTTCAGGATGACTCTGCTCTGGGGTCTGGACATTTGAGGCTGATCAACAACCCTGTTGATGATGGCAGCCTGGAAACCACAGAGTTTTGTGCTGCTACTTTGATACAGGAGCTTGTAGCTGATGTCAGACAAGTTGGCTGGGCTCTGACATACATGTGGTACCTTATTAGAGCTTTGGTTATCAAGGTCTGTTCACCATCATCTCTTTGCTCATAGGTTTGTTTCCTCAGGAAAGTCCGAGAATGAAAGTCAGCACCATTCACTCCACCTTCATGACAAAGATATTGAATTAATACTTTAATAAGTAAATTGAAACATAATTTCTGTTTGGAAAAATAAAACACATTCTGTCAGTTGCTCAGAGAGAAAAATTCAAAGTATTCAAGTTTTATTTCTGGAGTCAAATCAACTTGATTTCCTCTCCCTCAATAGGATGTCTCTTTGGTATTTTATATCTTTTCTGTATTTTGAAATGCCAGTGTTTTTGTTGTTGTTAGTGAAAAAGATGTTAAGAATCTTCCCAGAGTGCACTCATGAATAAATGTTGAATTCACTCATTTCCTACAATCCATCATCTTGTCTGTGCAATGTTACTTGAGGCAACACTACTGCAAGTTTGTCGTGGGGCCCACTCCAGGTCTCTTTCAGCCTCCACCTCTGCACAGAGCTGAAGGCATCACTGCTGACAGTTTGGCCAGCAGATCTCAAACAAGCAACATCAATGAAGCAGAATCTCCTTGGTGGACCTGGCAGAGGGGGGATTAAATCTAAACACTCAGCAGTGTGTAAAGAATGGAGGAACCAATTTGAGAGTGGGCTCATCTGATCCCAAGGGCTTGGATGTTTTCATCTCTTGTTCCACCATGCACTGCATTTCTTGTCAGTGTTGGACACACAAGTCTGCCACTGTCTGATTCAAGCAGAGCAAACTTGGTGAGAAAAGGACAGACTCCATGCTCTCCTGTCCCCTGGAAGCCAAGGCTGTAGGTCAGGTGGTGGGAGTAGGGGGCACCATACATCAGAACACTTGGGATGCTGGGGAGGATAAAAGCTGCACACAACAATGTCTTTACTGTGCAATCACTCTTCATTGCCATGCCCAGTTTATGGAGCTGGGAAGTTTTTCCTTATTTGAAAAGTAGGCTTTATGGACCAGCAGCAGAATGGTAAGGTGTGTCTTCACTGTAAAGTTTTTATTTACAGCAATGATGGAGCAGAGAAAGAAAAGCTTGGGATTTAGCGCTTCAGAATTTGGAGTGGCTGCAGTTAGAAATATCACCTTTTGACTTGTAGAAACAGCACATTTGATCTGGGAATTGCTCAGACAAGAAAAAAAATCAATCTGGACTGGTATAATTTGTTATTTACACAAAGTTGTTCTACTCTTGAGTGCTAAAGGCTTCACGCCTTTTAGTTATAGACATTTTTCAAGTAGATTGCACTGAAGACTCTAAACCCCACACAAGCTCTTGTCTCCCTCTTGGCTGCTGGTTAAAGTTTTAGTTTCAAGTAGGAGGTAAAGCAGCCAAGTGTATGAGACAGAAGTCTGCAACTGGGCACTGGTGACATTAACTCCTAGTTGGGAAAACATTTAAGCTCCACATGTGAGGTCTGTGAGTAGCTGTCAATCTCCTGTCAAGGTGGATTTTCCATGGACTGTCCCAAAGAGCCACACTGGGCAGAGCAAAAGAGAATAGTGTCAAGCTCTGCTCTGCAGCAGCATTTTAAAGCTGAAGGCATAACCATCCAGCTTTGTTCATCTGGAGGAAAGACATTGCTCTTTGCTTTTTGAATGCTGGGTTTGTTCTGCACTGCTGCTAAGCCAGGGGAAGGGGTGGTGGTGTTTGTTTTTTGTTGCCTTTTTTAATAAAACCCTCTGTCATCTGAGGAAAACCATATCTGGGGGAAAACTAGGAAATTCATTTTATAAAATGAATGCAAATGAATGCATTCATCTACGCTGTCTCTTTATGCAGAATTTTATTATTGATTATTTGATTATTTCCTTTTCTACCATCTCCATCTGCTGTCTGGTTACAGCTAGTCAGGTTTACCATTTTCAATGTCACTGATTAATGCTTTCTACTGGAGTAATATCATGGTCTCTAACATTTGATGTGCAGAGCAAGGGTGTCATCCCAGCAGTGCAACCGTGTGGTCTCTAGCTCTTTTGCTGCAGTACAGAATTGTGGGCCTATTCTGCAAGTTTCATGTGGCCTGAGATGTTTTCAGTTTTGTGATGGAGTCTCGTGCAGTCTCTTGGAGCAACACTTCCATAATAAAAATGAGACTGGTGGTGACAGTTTCCATTATGGTAAAGCAGATGAGTTCTTCAAGCTCCTTTTGTCAAAATTAAATTTGTCTGCTTGTCCTCAAAAGATAATTCCTCTGTTTGAAATGTAGATTTGCTATTCAATTAAATTTCTCTGCCTTCTTAGATAGACTGAACTTGTTATTCAGTTCCCTAAATGTGGCACTAAGAGGGAGGGAGGAACTTGTTCACAGCTCTTCTCCCCAAGGCTGTGTTTAGGATCTGCAAAAATTAATGTATATGGTGCAGCTCCCTTGTATTTGCTGGGCCACCTCCCCTGTAAATACAGTCTCTTCATTAAAATAAGTCTGTGACCCTCCAGCAGTTCACTGTCACTTCCATGACCTTGGGAGGTCAGAGGCTCCTTGATAACAACATTCCTGTTTGTTTTCAGCTGTTTTCTCACATGCGCCTACGAGTGACCCCCATCAGCAGAACATGGGACACACACATGCTCATCACTCAAAACAGCACACAAGGTTTCATTTTAGGTCAATCAGCCTTGAAAACAGCCTTTTAAGATGAGATCTTACCTTGGTGGATGGGTAGGAGTCTCTGGACCCCGACCATAAGGATTTTTCTGATTCCTTTCCTTCACTTCACTACCTGCTCCAGGGTACATTTCTCTAGGGAGGTTTCCCACAATCAGGAAGTGACTCTATATGTAGCAGCTTGCATAGCATCTGACCTTACCATGCAGAACATTCAAGCAGTGTTGACCAACTGTGTCAGGGATGCCAAAGTTTGAAGCAGTCCAGAGATACAGGGGAGGCATCTCAAACTGGAGATACAGCAGAGGCAAGGGATTAGTTATCAAATCAAGATGGAAAGTAGTGATTTGGAAACTTTACCCCTTCCCATAACTACCGATTCAGTGAAGCATTTTTTTTTCTGCTCTGCAGTCATAGCCAGCAGCATATACAGAATAAGGATTGAAATATTTTGAAGTGCTGTCACAGCGTGAATGATTTTCTTTAGAGCATAAAATCAGACTGCAAAGTTATTTTCTGTCTGCAGCTACACAAGAAGAATATGAATGCGATCATATCTGGCCCTGGGCATACAGGAGAGCAGAACTGGCCTTAACAAGATTCTCTTTTTTTATTCAGAATCCTTCTAAGAAATATAAAATCTAAAAGAAATTCTGGATCTGGCTAGATGTCTCATAAGAGGAACGGGATTTCTGCATAGCTGAAACAGCATGACTTTGATTATTTGAAAACACATGATTTAATCATTTCATTATGCATACCTTTTCTCAGCAGGCACCACAGCCTAAGACAGAGACAAGCATTAGATAAAACAACATGCTTTCTAGCTAAAGAGATTGGAATCAAAGAGTTTAATCTTGCAAGAAACTGATACCCTTGGTGCCTTTAGACTTAGCTGCAAACAGCAGGTGTTCAGCATAAAACCAAATCGAGCCTTAGCAGAGTCCTCTGCTCAGAAGTGACATCCTGCAGGATGACTTTGCTTTCTCCCTTCCATAGTGCACGTCTCCCCATGTCCCACCTTCCCTCCCCTCTTCTTCCTCACACTCGTGTGTGCAGAGTGCTGTCAGTGTCCTGACATCCACTGCCAATTCGGGTGGCTCTGACCCCCCTCCCATCTCCCTGCCACCCATCCATCCAACATCTGTCCAGGCTGCAAAATCATCACAGAGGAGACCTGGATCTCAGATCTATCTATGAAGCACCTAAGCAGCTTTTTTGCACCATATAGTCAATAAATACCCTCAGCACAGTGTCTTTGTCCTGAGTCACAGAGAGCTACTCAGTATCAACGCACAGCACAGTACTTTGGTTAGCAGCAGACAGTTCATCATACGTGGTTAGCACGCAGATACTCTAGTTTTCCTGCACAGAATACCTGGTATGTCCCTCTCTGCAACGCCAGGTCCTTTTCCTCTACTAGAGAGTGGAAACAACCAGGGCCAATGCTCTGCCCTATCCTGTGAGCAAAGTCTGCCCTGTACTTCTCCCTTGGTACAGCAAGGAGCAGTTTGGGGTTGCTGTCTTTGCAGCACGATGTGAGCTGCACAGCCACCCAACCCAGACAGGCCCGTTATTTAGTGGAGGGGGAACAGTGTCTGGAAGAGTCTGCTTTGATTGCAGAACAGAGCCCACCTTCACATCCCAGCTCTCCAATTCTCCTCTTGTTTTGGCAGACAGCTGAACCAAATGGCCTCTATTTCTGGTGAAAGTAAAAGAACATGCACTGAAATCCCCTGGGAAGGAGCCCACAAAGGCAAGGTGATGGAATAGGCTGGTTTTGCAGTGCTGGAAATGAGGGGCGCTGCAGTTAGCTCTTGGGGTGGGTGACAGCCAGGCACCAGCTGTGCCCGTGGTCCAAGCTGGGTGGGAGGTGAGTCCTCTGCATCAGGGAGGCACTGAATGCCCAACTTAGGGCTCATCTCTGAGCTTGGACTCAGTGCTAAGCTCAGGAGCCTCTTAGGCTCTGGATGGGAGCCAGCCCTGGCCCACGTAGCACCAGTGTCAGTAGAGGCTGTGCCAGTGACCAAGTCATGCCTCTTTAGCAGTGCAAATGGGGCTTCTACAACAGGACCAGCACAAGGTTGGTTGGCAAAAGGCTGTTGGATAATTTCCCCCCTCCCACAGTGGGAGGAGGTGGGTGAGGAGCAGCTGCCAAGGCCAGCTTTTTCTGTGCACCTTGAATCCCAGCTTCACACCCAGGTCAGCACCCATCATCCCAAAGCTACTGTCCACTCCCCAGGGAATCAGGTTGTGAGGAGTTCAGCACAGGCTTTGTAAAGTCAGAAAGGTCAGCCAGACCTGCATGAAATCTTCTCTGCAGAGGACACCTGGGGTGTCCATCCCTAACAGTCCACGCAAATGTGCTTCAATCAATCTGCAGAAATCCCCTGTAAGAAAGAGCAGAGACCTCAAACTCAGTGTCTTCACCACGACTCTCTACAGGTAAGAGAACCAGAGCAAGGGGAGTGACCACGCAGCCCTCTCTGCACTCAAAAGGGGGATGAGAACACTGACCAGTTTCCTACAGGCCTAAACTAGCCTCACCCAGTGACCCGAGGAGGAAAAGCTCAGTCTCAGGTCCTGAAATGTGGTCTCATGGCCAATTAAATGCTGTTCAAAGGGCAGCAGAGCATCTGAGAGCACTTTGATCTTGGAGATGCCAACCAGATGTGTAATATCTACTCAGGTGTTTGCGCAGGTATCAGTAACAGTCCCTGCACATCAGACAGACAGGTTTCTTCCTGGGTTTGCCAACAGAAGCAGCAGTTGCTCACAAATGACAGAGAACAGAAATAATCCCTACCTTTTTTAACATCAAAAACCATAAAGCTTCACAGCTGCATGGTTCTGAAATTGGATTGAATGACTTGACTTGCCAAAACCAGAGATCAGAGTCCTAGGTCTTTCTTTCCACAGCTGAAAGCATGAATAGCACTGAAAGAATAGCACAGAGCTGCCTTTCAAATACCAATTGTGACTTTAGAAGCATTATTGGGTCTTACCCACAAGTAGCCTCAATCCAAAATGGATGTGGGAGCAAAGAAAACTGATTTTCAACACAGGCATTTTATTATTTAAAGAATTGATTTTTCTTTCTGAAGTTATATCTAAAACTAGCCAAGGAATCTGGATTTCAATTTTAAAATAAAAAGCATTTGAGTTCATCTTTAAGTAAGAAAGCAGAAGTGTGAATATTTTCTCTGCAAGCAATGCAACAACAATTCAAAAGCAATAGCTGTGCAAGCACAGACTTGATCACACAGGGATCCAGGGAAAAAGGCTCTGAGGATGAAGTATTCAATTCCAAGAAATTGCTTTCCCCACAGATACAAGAGAATCCCAGGTCTGTTGACTTCTCCTGGTGCTGTAGGACCTCATTGCTCAACCAATATCTCTCTGCTTAGAGTATCTTTCTGCTTAGAAACAAATCTTGTAGCTTCATATATTGTCCCATCACCTGAAATACTTGAGCAGCTCAATGTAAATAATGTATTTACCTTCCTAGTGCCCTTTGAGTTCCAGCGTTGTTACCACCACCTACCTTTTACAGCAGGGAAAACCAAGCTGTAGTGAGTCTAAATAACGTGTCAACAACAGCTCATTTTATTCATTGGTCATTCATTAGTCACTCAGGTTATTATAGATAAAAAAATGTTATTAACAGTTGAATTATTGATTCTGGCATTAAGATCAGATGTATTTTTCTTGCAAACACAAGGATCAGTCATCTTTTTACCCACGACAATATCACCCTTTACAGGCTGAGTTGAGAGCTCAGCAACACTCAGGGGCATGTCTGGTCTCTTGTTATCTAGGGAAACAACCTGTGGGGACTCTGACAGCAAAGACTAGATTTATATGTATGTGTACACATTTATATATACAAAGCATACCTATATTTTAAATCTTCATATGTGTATAAAACCCCCATACATACATCAACATATCTATAGGTAGATATATAGGCAGAAAGATGTAAAAATATAAAATCCGTAACTGCTGCAAAATTAACTATCTTCGAAGTGTAACATTCCAGTCCCGAAAACCCTGGAAAGCTATTCCCAGTGACAAGTGCTTTCTCTTCCTGCCTGTTTATCACATACCTCAGCTGCAAAACTCAGAACCACTTCTTGTCACGACAGAGAAAAGAAGTGAGATAACAAACCAAAACAATGCAAATCTTTAAATCCGCCTCTGCTCATGTTACCAGTACTTGCTCAATGAACTCTGGTGTGTCTGTACCCCAGCTAATGCTCACCTAAAAAGCAATGCTGATAATGCAAAAACTCAGGGCCTGCTTAAAATGCTGAGTGGGGAATCCACGGAAGGGCATGATCTAATTATGCTGGCACCAAACCAGAAACATCCCAACCCCCTGAGCAGTGAGCTTTTTGAAGCAAAGCCTTGTATCAATTTTGCTGATGTCTGGTCCTTGTGTTCATAATGCCCCAGGTAAGAAGCTGCATCCAAGCTTCCCTGCATCTTTGCAGTCTTTGAAAAGCATGATCCAAGTTTTGCATCTTGAAGCCACATAGACAGTGAATGATTAAAAAAATAAACTCCCTGTCCTCCCCAAACCTGCTGCCTGTTTTACATTCTCAAGCTTCTTTGAATCTGTACAAATGCTAGGAACCAACCAGACAACCGATGAATCAGGAAATTGGCTCATCTCTTCCAAGAACACACATTAAAATGAAGAAAGAGATGAAGATCAGGGGACCTGATGCCCTTCAGGGACTGCTGCTGGAAGCTTTGCCTCTAGGTGATAAAGGGGGAGGTGGTTAATCCAGGGCAGATGGAGGTAGATAACGTTTCTGTACTTGTACAATTCTGTACATTAGTCCAGACAGGAGTCTATTAACAGTGTCTGATGGAAGCAATTGTATTATTTATTAAACTGACAAGATCAATTGGCTGCTTTGTACCCGTATAAAGAGAGCTATTGTACTTTCATGTCCTTTTAAACACAGAGAATAAAGCATTCCCTGGGGTGCTTTCATGGGCTGCCTTCGATTAAGAGTTCTGAGAACATCTGATATTGTCAGAGATCAACTCGCCAGATCCCCAACTGGATTTGCAGCCCTCACAAAGAAAAGAAGATGGTAGCAATTATAATTAAAAGTGAGCTGAGAAGGAAAGACCTTACCTGACTTAGAGGAGTGCTTTTACTTACTCTTCCCAAGGACTAGGCTCTCAAACCTGAGGGAGACTGACCTGCTTTTATAGCACCAGCAGCAATGTCAGGACTAGCATCATGGCACTGATAACTGAAAATAGGATATTCTCTTCTTCACCTGAAAAATGGGAGGGGGGAGGAAGATGACAGTTTCTAGGATGTGCGTAATTCTTAATGGGGCCTAATTCTGACAGGCTAAAGTGTTGTGTAAATTATCAGCAGGTTTTAAGATGAGTTGTGCAACATATCTGTATATCCTCAGGTGATGTAGGCAGAGGGGAAAGCTTTTCCTGATGCCTCTGACTGATAAACCCCTTGCCTACTGTAGCAATCTAGTTACGAACTTTCATCCCAGTGGCTGAAAAGAGCTCAAATGCAGCATGTAGCATGCTGGACACAAAATATTTAAGAGCTGCTGCCATCATGTAATTAGTGAAAGACTCTACAGTTACTTTCCCTGGGGAAGAGCCCAAGTCTATTCTTATTTAGGTCATGCTACTAACCATGTGTTTCAGCACAGACCTTTACCTGCAGGGTGTTTTGGGGAGTACATCTGTAGGATGCAGTGTTATAAACTACAAAATAAGCAATTTCAGTTCATTTGGAGGGGATAAATATGCTAACCTAGTGGTATACTTGATAAATTAATAGCAATGCTGTCTCAGAGCAGCTATTTCTGGGCAGTTATGGAATTTTTCAAACATCTGAATGCCCCTTTTACTATGTGCTCCTAAACAGAAATGTGCACTGAATGCACCAAAGCCAGGCACCAGTTTAGGGAAGGAAAAAATTCTTTGTGAGTACTGAATCAGTGTTGTGCTAAGTTTTATTGTGCCATGATTATGTGTTTATCAATCTAGAAATAAAATCTTCTGCAAGCTGCCATGTACCACTGTGACTCTTGTATGCAATGAAGCTCAGACTGGGTCTCTCCCAGCTTCTCCAGAGACTGGAGTTCACTCTGCTCAGAATTACAATCGAATAAACTCTTAGTAACTCTCTTAGAGGACTTCCATGGTTTTAATCTTAATTTACCTAAATGTAAATGAGTTTTGCCTTATATTCAAACCCAGCTTTTCCATTGGATTTTGCCTGGTCCTTACTGTGAACGTAGAAAATACATATATTTTAAGCTGAGATCTGTACAGCCTAGTGTTCCCAGTTACATGACATCTGTGTCAGTTTAATTCCCTGCTTTTCTATTTTCCTCCACTTCTTACCTCTGCTCCCTGGGTGTGCAAGCCTTTGCCAGCAGTGCCAAGAGACCTCCTGGCCTACTAGCTTCAGTCTTCAGCGTGATCTTAAAAACGCCTGTGATTTTCTATGATCTTCTATGATTTTACTTTCCCCACTCTAATCTGCAATCTGCCGCTTTATCATCTCCCCTGGACCTAATAAACCTGAAGATGAGTGTTCAGCATCAGGCCTGTGCAAGCGCTAGCACACCACCATGAACCAGCAAAGCCTGCGCCCCACCTCCCGGCTGCTGCTCAGCACTGCAGGGAAACCGGCTGCCAAAGGCTTGATCGGTCAGGAAAATTAGTACCCCCTGTCGTGTCAGCCGCCGCGGCTTCACAAAATAATTATCTTTCTCGGTTGGGGAAGTAAAAAGTGGCTAAAGACATCTTAACAGCAGCATCGTCTGCACCCTCTGTGGAGATCTGTATTGCAGGACAATGTTTATTGTTACTATATATATGTTGCCCTATATATTTTTACATATTTTTTTTATAAGCTGGTTTCCAAGGTACCACAACGTGATGCTGTGGTCAGTCTGTGTCACAAGTGTCTGTGGAAAGGAAGCTCCGATTTTCCTGCTGTGAGGTACCTAATCCTCACAGGATCAAGCTACATTGGGAAGAACTCTAGCACTGCAATACTGGTGTTGGGTTATTATTATGGGCAAGAGGACAACAGGGAAACTACTAGTGGAAAAAGATGGCAAGGAATTACCCATAGAAATGAAAGGAAGGAAGAGCAAGGTAAGTATTTGCAGTGGGGGGAAAGGGCAAGGAACACAAGTGAGGCAATACACAGGCAAACATTCAGGTTTGGCCATCACACAACACCCATCAGTGCCCACGTTCCCTGGTCTATAATCCTCTTAGATTTGAGGACAGTCAGTGTAGACAAGCACTGTAAAGTGCAGTTAGTCACAAAAGTTTCCTTGTTCACTTTTAAAATATCTATCAAGAGGTGATTAATTTTCTTACAAACTGTATTGAGAAAACATCCTTGTCTACTAATTTATGTGTAAGTTTAACAGAAAAAGCTGAGCTTGCCTGCAGGAATAGCCACATGTTCTCAGAAGACAGTCTTAATGTCTCTAACCAGCCAGTGATGCTAGCCTGCGTGCACAGGAAAACAAACATATTTCAAGGGAACAACTGTGTGAGAGTACAACATATTTCATCCTGCTTCTAGTCATTGGAGTCTCAGCACAGTGACAAATGTGTCCTTCCCTGTAAGTTATACTGAGTAGCTAACAGTTGTGGAAAATACCTATCCAGGGATGGAATAGTCCATCTGGATCACAGGAACCTTCTGCTTATCACGAGCATTTCTTAGGAGACCCCTCTTTTCTGTACTCAGTCGGTAAGGACAATCTCAGGAAATCTGTAGGACTTGCTTTTGAGCTATCAAAATCATTCATAGACAAACACTATTCTTTTAAAGTATAACATCCAAACTTTCAAGGTCCTTTCCAACGTGGCTTCATTTCCAGAGACTCATCCTACTAAAGTAGCAGTTTAAGGTGAGTTTCTGTATTTTAGCATAATTCACGAGCTTTCTTTAGCAATATCATTCTTTAATAGCCCAACTGTAATGTAAGGCACATCAGGGGCTTTTTCACCTCTTACACAAGAGCAATGGTGACAAACTGAGAACATTTCCATGGAAAAACACCTACATTTGCAACAGTGAGTACCTGCGTCACTGAGGAAAGTCTTTCTGGGACCAGTACTTCCTGGTTTTGTAAACTTCCTGGATATAATCTTCTAAGCTATAATTATAAGACAAGTTTAATCATATATTGTATAATGAACTGACATTGTGAGTATAGCAATATCCTGCATAATAGCTAGAAATCTAGCTGTAATGTTTTTATAGAATCACATATGAATTACTTATTATAAATGAGACCAAACAGAATCTAAGAGGTCTTTACATTTCAAATGTCCTCAAAAATCCAAATCTGTGTTGAGTTTGTATGCCTGCTTGTTGCAAAGCAAATAAAAAACACAGGAAAATATATGAAAACCAACCTTTTTCTCACAGTCTTAATTTGTCTTGCAGGACTCTTATTTTTGTATGATTCTATTTTTCCTCCACAGGATCATTTCTTGCTCATCACACTAAATGTACCTTACAATATTTGGAGGTCTGTCTTAGCTCTGTTTCTCAGCAGGCCACCAATGTGCTTGACTATTTAAAATTTACCTCTGAATACAGAAAACTTAACTCTGTTATCTCCCCTTCTGTTGTGCTTAGCAGTACTTTATCTCAGGTACCATCTTTAGGTCTCTTGTAGGAACTTATTAAAAGAACCACTGGGCATGTCCTGCCAACTCAAGTCTGTACAAGGATGGAGAATACCTTTTTTTTCTCCCACTGAAGAGCTTTATCTCTTAGAAGCCTTTTCTGTTCTTTTTCCAGAGCTTCAGAAGAGGATCGATAAGAACTTATCACACAATCGGTCTCTTGGGCTTAATTGTGTGCATATTGATGTGTGTGTTCAGAAGATCTGAGCACGCCTGAGTTCAGCTCTTGAGCAGAGCAGGTATCAAATTTAGAAAGCAATTTGAATACAGCTTTGATCTTCCTCCTCTGTCAATGAGTATCCCCCGTGAGTTCAGGTCTTACAGGAGCCAAGTCATAGAGAACTTGGGCAATGTTCATGCTGGGTCTTCAATCAAGTACTTTAATATCAGCAGGAAAATGGTTTCCCTTCCTCAAAAATCTCAAACACTAACTGGGACACACAGTACCTTGTGCGAGTTTACACAGGAACTATGACAGAGACAAGGAGAGGACATGAGTAAGGATTCAGGTAAAGCCAAATCAGCTGCAGGCACATGAAGATAATTCAAGCCCTCAAAGTTAAACCATTATAGCTACAGTGCATTTTTGCCTCTGAATTCATAGACCAAAGCAAACATTTTATCACTAATAATAAGGACAGTGATAGCGTCCTAAGTACCTATCTTTATTTTTTGATTAAGTCTGTGCCTTATCCAAATAGAACTCTGGCTGCCAGAAGAGCTAGAAAAATTGCTTTTTGTCTTTTTCTCTACTTACAACTTATTTTTTTCTTTCTTGGAATATTCTGAAGGTCTATCAGGGGATTAATTTTCAGTGTCAGGAACCTAAAAAAGAGGTGCACATAAGACAGGCCACTAGCAGTAAGAAAAGTTTTCTTCACCCTCGTTTCCTAAACCAACAGCCTGTGACATGCCAAAGCTAGAAAGCATTGGTTATAAACAAAGCACCTCAGATTCCCATAGTGAGTCTGGCTTTCAGTAACCTCTCATAATGTGACACTTCCTACCAAAAGATCCTTTGTGTGAGGAAAGCAGAAGCAGCAAACTAAACAACCCACAAAAAAAGCTTTCAAGGCTGCGATAGCATAATCCCACTTATTCATAGCTCAGTTGAAGTGCTGCCTATAAAACCCACTGCAGTGATTTATTCTGCTCTCATTTCAATATTGTCAGGAACGCTGCCTTCCTGCTACAAATCTACTTCCCTTTGCTCACAGAATAACGCAAATAAATACAGGAACGTTTACACTAATAAATTCTACATTGCATTTAGGCACACGTATTAACTTGATGTATATCTAGGCTACCTCTGCAACAGCACAGGCTGCGATTGTGCTACCAGTAGAGGTCAGCAGGAGCAGAGGAAAACATGCTGAAGCTCTGGTAGATCCTTCCTGTCCTACCTGGGTGCCAGAAGGCACCCAGCTCAGACATGAGGTTTGAGAAGGAACCCGAGTAGGAGGTTGCCAAAGCAAACATGATTCATCAGCATTTCTGCTTTCTGACCTAGTGGGTGCAGGGCTGGAAGAAGACACGCATGACACAGAGCTGCACTTTGTACAGCGAGGCAAAATGGTTTCATACAAACCTGTTCCTCAGGCTGCATCTCCAAGCACACGTTGACAAAGGAAGAATGCAGGGAGATTCCAGACTTAGGAGTTTCCAGATCCCTGTCACCTGCGAGCTTTTTCCCCAGTGATTATTCAAATTGTCTGTCAGAATAATTCCTTGGGATAAAGGCAGTCCCCGAGCTGACGTTACTCTTCGCGGCTGTGAGCTGAGTCTAGGAACATGATGATGAGGGTCCTGACGATGCACTAATCAGGCTGTGTAGTAGCAATACAGGAGTTCAGGAAGTTTAAAAATCAACATTCCTATAAGAAGGATGTTTATAAAAAAAACCCAAAAGCCTTTGAAACCCATCCCCACCTGCACTCGGGAGCATGAGATTCCATCTCGCACATCCTCACCTGAAGGGTGCACATGCTAAAAACTGGTTCATGGCAGTGGAATTCTCACTGCAAAAAGTATTCCATCAGTGAGTGAAATTCAAATATGATGTTTATCGTACACAAGAGAGACCACGACTGAACTAAACAGTCTAAGAATAATGTTGTGTTATGCCTTTTTGTATCGGAATAGGCAAAAAAAAAATTCAGACTACAAGGCTTACAAGCCATCTACTTTCCAGAACATGTGCATATTTCATCTTGCATACTGCTTTCATGCCCAGCACCCTTCTGAAAAAAATATTCTGAATCTTTTATTTTGCTAGCTCTTAGTTATCAGTATCTGGTACTATAAAAATACATGTAAGAGTTTTCTTCTATAATCCTTAGAAAAAAGATTAGAGACTGAATAAAGGATCTGTGAGAAGTGAAAACTCACAATGGCAATTGATCAAAAGGCATTTTCTTCTATGAAAATTTCTTTGTTGACTTCAAAATTAAATTTAAATTAAAAACTTGAAATACAGATTTAAAAAAAAAAAACACAAGACCTATGGCAAATACAGTAACATGCAGGGAACTTTCTCAATGGCAGCATCATTTCCTTTTCCAATTTAGTTCTGTGTGTTGAATGAGTGGGATGTACATGGAGCAGAGTACCAGTAAGCTAGCTGGAAGGAGAATGGGGAAGAAATAAGTCAGTGCTACTGTCTCTAGCATTTGTAAGGAAATTCTCTTCAGAAACCCAACTTTGATCACACAAAGAAAATTCCTATTCAAAAGCCAGCTAAGCACAGTGTAATTGCTAGATGCAATTTGTGTCTGTATGTAATATGAAAGGTTCACTTTTCTTCAATGGGCAGTAATCTGTGCTTTGGAAGAAACTCTTTAGTAAAGCAGGATGTGAAATCCTCCAGTCTTTGGCCAGAAGAATAGCTCTTCCTGCAAAACTTGCACCCTGGCACTGAATTTCACACAAGGTTCCTTTCTTCTTCCTTTCTAGTGTCTACTATGCAACTCCAGACATCTGCAGCACAGGACTGTTCTTAAATATATTTAGCACACGGTGGCAGGCTTAGCTGCTGGGATCATTTCTTCTCTACTCTGAACTGATTCTTATGTTTCTGGATGCAGCAGCTCATTTGGAATTCAATTCCTTGTATTTCACAGCAGTACAAGTTCAGCTAAATTTTTTACAAGTTCAAAAAGCCATTAAGGAATCTCGAGACAGAAAAATCCATCTGAGGTCCTAGTAAAGCTCAAGTAGCAGCAATACTACAGTGCACTGGATGCTATGAAGATGTATTGGAAGAGTGTCAGGGTTTACTTTTCCTGTGCTTTTAATTTCCTCCATATTGGACTCTGTAAGAGGCTACAGGCACCTCTAGCCTGCCTTACTACGTCTGTTCAAATGTTACATCCACTTGCTGAGAAACCTTCCAGGTAGGAGTCAATATCAGTGACCCCAGCAGCATCAGCTTTTTCTCCCTTTTGGTATTTTAAGATGGATGAACATGGTAAAGATATAAGAGTAGTTATATATTATGAACATAGTAAAAGGGGACACTAAGGTTAAAGCCTCCCTTACTATGTATTAATATGCTTGCAAAGCTCCAAATCAAGATTACAGACTAAGAACCCTGCCCCATTTCTGCTTCACCCTTACCTGCTTTATTTTTCCTCCCCACGGTGCTGCTATTTCCTTTATTTTCCATGCAAAAGTGAAGAGTGTGATTTGTCCTGGGTTCTCCTCACTAAATAGCCCAGTGAGGCTGCGTACAGACCTCAACCACTTCAGACAATGGTGGAAAGTAAAAAATATATATATTTGAAATAAAAGACAAAGCCAAGAAAATATTCAAATAGATTTTAGAATTACAATTTTTTTTTCCAACTGAAATGTAGATCTAAAAGACAAGCTTTGCTTCTTTGCCTTTCACATAGAATAAACTTTGCATATTTATGTATTTGGGTATTTATCCTAATTCACAGCTGCTTGATAACATTGTGAAAAGGCCAGCACTAAGTGATTCAAAAAAGCTAGATCTGAATCTTGTGGAAATTCAGATTATCCTGATTTCCTGCAGTGTACACATTTTGCTCGAGTGCTGCTCACTGACAGCGCAGTGAGGTTTATTTTGCAGTCGATGGAAACAGCCAAAAAACAACTGAAGAAAAGGGAAGTTCCACTAGCTTATAATGGGAAGGTTTTTTACACATTCCCATTTACTGGTTGCTGCCAATATCCAAGAAACATCTGTATACGCTAGTGAGAAACTTAGAGCTCTACCTGCACAGCAAGATATAAAGATCATTTTAAATAGCTTCTAAGATACCTTCTAAAGCAGTCAGGAAACAAGTGCAGGAGTGTTATCAAGAAGGCTCTCAGCCAGCAAATTCTCCTAGATAGCCCAGAGCTTTATTGAACAGCTTGCCCTGGTAGATCAAGGAATCAAAACGATCTATGAAACCATCTTAATGTTGATTTAGTAATTGCCGGTGAATACAACTCATCTCAGGCTAGATGAGGCTCAGGAGACCTAAAACCCATCAGCTCCCCAAAATAGATCATGAATGGAGCTTTAAGTGATGCTGACACTGTGTGTGGATTCCTCTCCAGGGGATAATTTTTTGCCACAGGAAGAATCCATCACCTGGTAATTTTATTCCATTTGGGAGGCAGTGAACAACTTCAGGAAGCAACAACTAAATTAACCTTAGAAAAGCAAAGCCAGACTCAATTGAAGATGAGGCAGCATTTTACCATGGGGACTTAAGCACTGTGGCTGTACTTACATGGGCAGCTGAGCCTACTGACAAACACCAAAATGGGGCATCTAAAGGCAGCACAAAGCTGACAGGCTGCTTACAACTCAAATATCACAGGTTGATCTCTGATGCTTTAGAAATACTAAACTTAAGCTGAACTTTTACCATTTCTATCATAAGGTCTGGACATTATAAAACTTTGAGTCCTATGTCAGAACATCTCCTAGACCTACTGCATTCCCAAGAAATCAGGTCCAAACCGAGAAGTATGCAGATGGACTGTTCTACCAGCTCACTCACTGACCTTGTCCTTTAAGTGCCCCAGTTTCCCTGTTTGCTTCCAGGGATTTCTCAGAGCTCTGCTGTTTCTTTTGGTCTGCTCCACCCTGGTTTTCTATCTATTGCCAAGTATTTTCTCTTCATTTATATGTTCAAAGAACAAAACTAAAAAATGCAGAAATTAATCACCTCTGAAACTTCTTTGTGAATGAGCACAGCCTGTATCTTGTGAGGACCAGCAGACTGTGGTCCATTTCAGCAACATGGGCAGACAAATCTGCTGATGGTGACTAAAAACTGGGAGGTTACCCTCCACAAACCGCTCAGAGCACTTGCTGGAGGCACAATGTGTTCTCCAATGCCTACTTTATGCTAGTAATATACCTCAAGCTGCAAAACAATCTAATATATGCAAGCAAGGGGCAGGAAGAAAGAATGTGCTCCATGTAAATTTAGCCAACATGTCCTCAGATCTAATTGCTTTAAGTGCTTGGCAAAGCTGACAGGATTTAATTGGTGCGGAGACTGACTCCCAAGCCTCCTGACAGAGACATTTTTAGAGCTGTACTTGCTGACTAGGGACAAAAAAATTTTAGGAGTCCAAAATAACCTGCTATTTGCATGGGCTGAACATCTTCTGGTGAGGCCATGAAGCAACAGGCTTGCAGACCACAAGACAACATGGCATACCCATATATGCACAGCTAGGCATAAATTGCCTAACACGGTACCCCAAAGTATGCAGCGATTTGAAGTGGAAATGAGAAATTTCCTCAGTTCTGTGAATGGACTTCTGATGCATTCTTATTGAATATAAAATGTATTTTTTTAAAAGTAGACTTTAATCCCTCTGAGTCAAGATCCACACCTCCTTATCAACCCAACCACATGGCTGTGAAGCTGCCAACACGCTGCTGCCAGGCCAGGGGCAACGACATGCACCGACTACACAGAACAGGCAGGACTGTAAGAGTATTCCCAGGTACTCTGAAACCTTTGACATAGCATTATTTCTCTAAAAATCCTCAACGTACTTGAGATTGGATCAAGATTAAACAAATCAACATGTTCGAACGTATTTTGGAGGTGGGAGAGGAAGGGAAATAAGCAATGTTTAAGGAGTTGCCTTCCATCCTCTTTCCAGATAAAGTTGGAACGCTGACTGGCCCAGCCCACATAATTGTGTCCAAACCACGACACACACACTCCCTTCACACATTTCTCAGGAAAACAAAAAACAAACAGAAACCCAAACCTTCCAAAACAGTCAGGGAAATTTAAGATTTTAGTGAGCAGCAAGCACCAGATCATTATTATGATTTTAACTCAACTATTTGCAAGAATCGAGTAAGCCACTTTTAAATGCAGAAGAACCAACCAGAAAGACCTCAGTAAAGATCAAATATTTGCTGATGAACCTTGTACGCAGCATAGCTCTGACCATGGAAAATTGAATCTAATCAGTTATATTGGTTAAACTACACGTGGGTGGAATTTAAGTGGGTTGTAAGCAACTATGGTGCAGAAATCAGATTAAGCCTGGGAGAAACTGTAGTGTGTGATTATCATGTGATAATTACTCAACATTTTGACAGAGCCCAAGGCCCGACTCAGCCCAGCCCTTGACTATGAGAATGCAGCATAAACATGTGAGTATGAAACTGTATCACTTCTATTAATCCACCAGCATTTCCTTTGTGGGAAGTCCATGGGATTCTGGCGAAACCCCAGGGCTGCTACTTCATGAGAACTCCTGGGGACCATAAGCAAGGTCCAGACCCCTGGAGAAGGCAACGTCAAGTCAGCTGGAGTGCAAATTTGTGTTGATAACCTTTTGGAACTGGGTCACCACCAATCGTTCAGTATGTGGAGTTCTTAGAGAAACCCATCTGGTCCTGGCATCCATTTGATCTGCTCTTCATGCTGTTACCATAGCAACTGATACTTGAATGAAAATCTCTTAGCAGGTTGGATCTACAGACATCCCCACCACATCACAAGGTAGCAAAAGTGGATTCTTGAGGCAGGTCTGGGAGGCATTTATCTGTGTATGTACTAAAAGAGCTTGTCCTTGTTTTCCATTTGTTCTTTTTCTTTTGACAGAATAAGCATCAGCACACCGATTTTTCTTCACTAAAAAGTACTCTAAGTCAGTCACAGGAATGATGTCTTTCCATTTGGCTTGCTGTGCAGTCTAAATAGCTCTTAAAACACTTGATTTCTGTGTTAAGTTTCTGTATCACAGACAAATTGAACATTTTTTGCTGTAAACACTATTGCTGAGCAATGTAACAGTAGCCATGTGCTTTTTCAGAAATAAAGGATGCTTTACAAAAGTATAAAAATCTGATTGGATCTTCCCAATTTAGGTTTGTCCTGTTGAATTTGACCCAGATTTCTTAAATACCTCAGGGAATACAGACCTAATGTTCCAGTTCTTTGCCGGATAATTTCAATGAAGAGACTGAAGGATGCAACTGGGAGAAGTGAGTAGAGAAGATAACTAAGCCTGAAAAGCAGAAGCATGTTTCAGTGAAGCTTCACTATTACACAGTTTGCTCACTAATTTTTTGCAATCAAAAGAACTGAAAAAATTTTTCACACACAAAAACCTTCCCAAGTACTACAGCAAAAATTGTTTTTAAAAGCTTATTACTTACTCATTAATCAAATTTCTTCCAACTGGCTATTTAAAATTAAACAATAAAAGGCACGTTAAGTAGATTTCTGTTTGGGGAAAAGTCTGGGGGACTTTTGTTTTAATGTTTCCTGGTGTAGATGTGGGCCTGGAAACCTTCCTTTCACCCTGTTGTGCTCTCCTCTATCATCGGTTAATCAAATTTGAAGAAACAAAGAAAGTTAGAGCAACCACCATGACTTACTCAACCAGGAGCAGAACAGTAACCGATTAAAATTTCTGGCACAAACCTTCCTGTGAACACATTTGCATGTTTATTAGCTGAACTTTGCCTTCTGCAAGCACTCTTGTGAAAAAAAACACAACAACAAATCATTAGTACAAAATACAGCAGGAAACACATTTTTAAAGGCCAAAAAAGCTAAAGCGAAATGGAAATCTGTTGCAAGAAATGTTTGAGACCTGGTTTGTCCTTCTGCAAGCACTGAGGCCAGAGACCCAAGATACAAATTTTGTTAGAAGACAAGTCTGAGACTTTGTCTTTAGAATTTGAACTAAAATTTGAAAATCCTAATTTGCAAATTCTGATGTGGATCTTCCCTGTCAAATGGAAAGAATCCTATAAATGCAACTAAACTTTTTTCTGACCTCAGTCAGGTAAGAGCAACTGAAGTAACTAGAGAAGAAATTAGGTAACTAAAGAAGAAAACTCCAAACCTTAATTTGACACTTTCTCTTCAGTGATTCACTTAATAATATTTATATAATAATATTGAAAATCTGATGTGGAAAAGCAACATGCAGTGTCATACCACAACTGTCTCTCTTCTTCAGCAGTGAATCACTACCCACCCCTTTCCATTTGTGAGGGCAGAGGACAATTATTTACTTGTCTGTTAACAAGTACCATGTTTTTTCTCATACTTCTCCAGTGACTTCATGGAGTTTTCTTTAACTAGAAGAGCAAAGATGCTTCCACTCCTGTCTCTAGCCCAAGCATTTGTTTTAAAAGCTCCCAAGTCATTTAACTGTTGGTGTTGAAGGGAAGCTGGACATTTCTGCTCTGATAAGGGCTTTCCTTTAAGGTGTCAGTCCCTCTTAATTCTTATCTTTCAGGCCTAAAAAGCCTGCTAATGGCCATGCACACGAGGCTCCTCATGTCAATCTTTTATTTGCATTTGGCAGGAAGACTCTTGGGAAGTTTTGAGATTGCCCCTCAAGTAGAGGCAGGATCACAGTCTCAGCCTCTCCCTGCATACTCCTTCGTATTCCAAACAAATTCCTGTTACAGTCCTGGTGGATGCCATGGCCTTACTTCAGATACTGATTTGGTAGAGCAACAACAAAGCACACAAACTTCTGGTCTGTATTAATTCGCATTATAACCCTTGGCACAGTATCAGCTGACAAAGGTCTACACCATGTTTTAAATCAATTACCTTAAGTAGTAATTGTTTGGTAACAGTAAGGGAAGTTCAATAAACAAGACATATTTGATAAATCAATGCACAGAAAAATCCAGATATATCAACAGATAATGACTTTACATGAATTTACTAAAATGAGACTACTGGAATTGAACTATTTAAATGCACCAACTTCACATTACCATTTTAACTTGGTATGTTAAATACATCTCTGTCTATTTCTTGATCTTTATACTTCTGCTTCTGGTGAGACAATTAGGTATTACAAGGAGGCTGGGCTGTAAAGTCCAGGCTATTTTCTTTTTTTTTCAGTATTGTCTTAATAGAGCCACTGAAATAAAAAGATGAATTACATTATTCCAGCTGAACAGCTTATGTAATGTACCTCTGTTCTTACATGCTTCAAATTTAGTGTTTTAACAAAGGACTTCACTCCTCTACTCACCTATAAATGAGCGCTACTGGAGCGGCAATAAACACAGCTCTGCTTTCTCACCAGCTAAATCTGTTTCCTCTTCTGTGAAATCACTGCTGTTTTACATCATTGTGAATTAGGTCAGAAACAAACCCAGCGACTGCTCATTCCAGCTACTGAAACATACGAAGAGCGGCTGCAGGGACAGATCTGTAATAATGCTTCTCATCTCCAGTCAATTAAATTGAGACCACGCAGAACTGTAAGAAGTACAGAGTGGAAAATTTTGGCAGAGTGACTGGCAAGCTGTAGCAGATCTAACAAACCTGAAGTCTTATAAATTCATCTTTGCTGTGAACTTTAATCAAATGCTATAAAAAGCCCAGCTGAATACAATAAAACTTTAAAGAGTGAAGATCATTAAAACAGACACTTCCCGTTACCTCATGGTGACTTGCAGAAAAATCTTATCAACGCATGATGCTCATCCCCTGTGTTGTAACCATAACTCACCTCTCCAGAAAGCAAACAGCACAGCAATGTCTGCATTCACCAAACCCCTGTTCCAGAGGCAGATATGACAGGAGACCAAACATGTTTTTGTAAGTTACAAAAGAGGACAATTACTCCTACCGAAGGGGATAGGAGTTTTTGGAATGTGCTTTTGGACATAGGAGTGTCTTTCGAGAACTGTTGAGTATCTCTACAAATGAAAAACAGAAATTAAGTGTAATTACTATTTCTGGCAGCTTGCATGAGAAAAATAAAGCATTTATCCTGTCACTGAGGCTCAGGATCTCAGTGCAGCCTCAGGACTTCCGATCAGTTCTTTTGGCATATCCACACTGCTGTTAACACACACTCCTCTTTTGGTTTTTTTATTCCACCAGCAATTTTTAAAAAGTATTTAATTTTCCTACAAGATCTTGTGGTTAAAACATTTGTCTGACATTTGGCTGTTTTTATTTATGACAACTTCCCCAAACCCATCCCACAGCTGCAGTTCTTTGCAAAGAGCATCCTTAACCTCCCCCCCTTCACTCCCTGCCCAACCACCAGCTCAACAGCAATCATTCCCAGATTTTTCACTCCTCCTCCCACCTTTGGCAGCAAATCCAGACCTCTGTATCTGCCCTGCCTGCATAGCAGGTATCTTCTATTATATTTATCTGCATTCTCTGCCTCAGAATTCCTCTTTCCCCATCTTTATGCTTGTCAGCCATCTTGCTTGCCTCTGGTTTTGCTGGCATTGGGCACCCCCCCACACCATTGCCTTTTCTTCCATCAGCCCTACAGGACAGATTCTTTCCTCTAAACCCCACAAATGACTACTCTGTGAGATCTGGCTCACTGGTTCTATACTCAGCACACATCTATCTGTTTAGACAGCAAGTTCCAGAGGGCTTTTCTTCTGCACCTTGCACAGAGCTTGCCATTGAAAATGCTGCCACCGTCAGCCCCAACACAGTGACATGGGCAACGCTCCTTTCCTGCAAGTAGGAGGGAAACTTGCCAACAGAGAACGGGGTTTAAACTCCTCTTGACAAAGAAAACAAGGTTGAAACAATCCATTAGGTCTCTGTTTACAGAAACCAAAGGGGTATCAAGAAACCTCAGTTCAGAATGGGTTGTCTAGACAAGTTTCATGTCAGGTAACGGATGGTTTAGTTTGGCAAACAACCGGAGACAAGCAAACCTGCTGGTATTACCTGCAAAATTTTGCTCTGTGGGAAACAAAGGGCACAACTCGAATTTAGAGGCAGGTTGTTTTTGGAGAGATGGTGCCTGTTTTTTTGATTTCTTAAAAGTATTTTCAAATATTAGATCTGAAACACAGCAACATATATTACCATATTCTGCTTAGAAAAATAAAAAAAATAAATACTAAGGATGATATTAAAAGCTGACAACAGAAAATCTTTACTAACTCCCTTTCCTGCAGTGTTTTTACCATGAGATTGGTCTGTCAGACAGCACAAAATCTAAGGCAACTTGTTTGTAGTCTAGTAAATACATTTTTCAGGAGCAGATTTTCCCCAGGCTCCCTCTAAGGCAGAACGGACCCACTCTTACCCAGCCATGACCTCCAGGAACAGACTCATCCCAGCAGACACTCAGCCAGGAAGAAGTAAGGAGGAGAGAGGATGATGGAGCTGTTCAAAGCAAAGGAACTCCTCTGGTGTCTCTGGTCAGTGGAATAACTTTCCAAGTTGTAATATTTACAATAAATAAAAACATAGAACACAAAATCTGTGCCCAGATGAGGCCAGAAACTTTTTTTCAGAGCAATAATTGTTCTTTCTTTCTTGGAAGGCAGGCCAGCTACCCTGCAGACAGAAATAAGGTAAGGCTACTGTGATTAGAGAAAAAAAACAGATAAATTTAACATTTTTATGTTTGACTCTGTATTAAATGACAGAAACGGCAAAAAACTTATACTGATTGTTTTTTCACTGTTTCTGGCAGAACTTCAGAGGCTTTAATCAGCATTTGCCCCTCAGGGTTTCTACAAACAGGTTTCATGCAGTAATTCTGGTGGAGTAGGATGCACAAGGTGCTCTGAAAACTTCCACCAGACACATGCCCTTCAGCAGGCATCAGCAAATGCAGCTTCAATTGAGAAACTAAACATAAAAAGCCTGTTTTTTTCAGATCACCAGCAGTTTCTGTTGATAAGATAATAATTTACTCTGTGTGTTGCTTTAGGTTTAGATAGCATAATGTAGCATATTATGGAAGCTCTGGTTACTACCTTGCTTTTGTATAAGGCTGCTTATATTTATTGCATGTTTAGTTTCCAAGTAAATCCTATAAACAGGAGAACAGGTAGAAAGGAGAACCCAGGCCTAATGACAAGAATATTTGAGGCTATTACCTGACCTCCTTTTGTCAGTGTTTGAAGAGAAGGGAGCTTATTAAGAAACCAAACCCTACAACTTTAAGATAAGGTAGTCTGACCTGAAGGCAGCCAAATTTAAACATTTTAAATCAAGAAGTTTACCTCCCATACAGTTTCAGAGAGGGTTCTGCATAGGGTTTTCACATGTTGCTCTCCAACAAACAAGCTGATAAGAGTTTGTGCACATCATTTCAGGAAAGTATCAAATCAGGAATTTTTTTATATGGGCCTATTTCTGATGAAAAAAATTTAGAATGTATTCAGTTTCCTTTACCTTCAGGAACATGATCTGAATAGGTTAATTTTCAGCTAATATGTTAATTACTTCCTCAATACAAGCTGAAGCTTGTCTTTCTTGAGATGAAGATTTGTTATGTGCTTTAATTTAAAAAAATCCCCTTCTAATACTTTTAACTGTCATTGTGGTGTTTTAAGGAAAGTCTCACCCTCTCACTGATTGCTTTCAGATCAAATGTTATGAGCAAGCACATTAGGACAGTTGCCATTATCTCCACATGGACTGAAACTCATCAACACTGCAGAACATTTTGTAAAATCAGGATTGATGATAACACCAGAGATTATTCAAATCATACATTGACCAGCATCAGAACTAATTCAGCAAAAAAGATTAAATATCGGAACAATTCTTAACACTGGAAACGGTGCTCCAAGGAGACTCCTCTGTAGCTTATTTCATACAAATCCTACTTAGATGGATGGAAAAAATGCATTAGAGTACAAGGAATTACCACTGCCAATATTGGTGAGGAAATAATGAAAAGATGATTGGCATAAATTATTCAGAAACCTTATGACACAATCCTGACCCATATATTGGATTGACTGGCATTCCAGAGCTGAGAAGTACTAAGGTCAGACTTACTCTGGAGCACTGGATTTCTTTACACACTGTATTGTAAACAGAAAGTGGAATTCTCATCCCATGGGCACTTCTAACATTTTTACATTTATTTTCAGTGCAAATAAAAACCATACTGAGTTGGAGTCACTGAAGGTCTTACACGCAATAGTATAGGAATATCAAAATAATGTAAATATCATGGACATTGAAATGAAAGGAATAAAATGCCAATATAAAATATTTCAATATTGCCAGAAAGAAGTAAGGTAAAATTATTCATTTTGATATTTTCCTATAAAATTTAATTTCCATCAATGTATTCACTTAAGATGGTTCATTTTTTTATGAAAATGCATTGTCAGAACAGAAAATTGTATTTTTTTCCAGCTGGCTGTCATTATTAAAGATTGATCTGATTGTAAAAGCATTAGAAAAAACCATTAAGAACTCAGCTTTTGCAAACTTATTATATGGAGAGTAATTTTGATTAAAGTTTCACAATCCACAAGAGGGAAGAGCAAATAGTCAGAGTAATTGTCAATCATATTCAAAGGACTTACATGAGGCTCTAAAGTGACTTCATCAAGAACAGCTAAGCAGGCTGCTAACGTGAATACAACCATTTGGACACAAGATCTGCCCTCTTCCTCTGCAGGTCCTGTGGTTACACACCCTCAGTAGCAACCTGTGCTTTGGTTGTATCTCCACTGTAATCCTGCACATTACATTTAGTAACTTTGTTTTAAGAGCAGCTTGCCAGAGTCCAATTTACTGTCCTGTCAAGGAGCAGATATCTTTGTGTGTCTGACTTTCCATTTTCTGCCATTTCCAATTTAGCTCCTGCACCTTGTTTCTATGGCCTTAGGTAAGCAGCTTGCTTCTCCCCTTCTGTTCTCATTGTGACCCCTTCATTCACTTCTTCATTGTCACTCACCTCCTTCTCTGGCTTTTCTGCTTCCTACCCAGTTCTCTACAGAACTTGTAGTGTCACAGACCAGAAAAGTTTTTCCCTTTCCCCAGGAATAATCTCCTAACTTACTGACCTGTCTCTCATCCTACATTAAGTTTAAACACTTTGAGGCTCTTTGGGGAAAAAAAAACACCCCACATTTCTATCAGTGGTAGGACTTCAACAGTATCCAGAAAACAAAGAATAAATGAGCAGAAACTTATTTTCCGCAGGAAAGGCAATTTGATTCTATGCCAAGTTAATTAAGGGAACTCATGAAGATACAGGATGCCTTCTGTTCAGACATAGCTTTACTTTTTTTCTACAGCCTCGACAGCTTCTGTACGTGCACTGTACATCCACTCACCAGGTGCAAATGGAGATCAAATCTCAAGTGTTTCAATGTCCTCAGCTGACTTTTTGTAATGGTTCTATCACTAATTCCACTAAACGATGGCAAAATTAGTTTGAAAAAAAACAGATTATCCTGGAATTGCTAATAAAGCACTAAGGGGGACAAATTAAAGAAATTAGTGTAATGTACTTGCTTGTTAACAAACTTTTGATGCTGTTGTGCATGGAGAAAATCCAGTTTGGAAATGCAGTTGGGCCTGTTCAAACATACTGAACTTTTCCCCATCTCATGCACCACTAAACTTCTTGCAGACTCTTGAGTGACTTACACAAAGTACCAACATCAATGAAAAAGTGGCCTACATTTCCAATTCTGCAAACCATGAGAAGCATTTCATCTGGCCCTTGAATGTAGTGCCTCTATGAGTTATTATGTATACTTTCCACATGAATTATGAAATTTAACCTGTCATAGGTTAAATAAAAAATATTCCTTCCCATGTAGTCAGTATTTTTCTGGTCGAATGTGTCCATTTCAAAAGTTAACTCAAGGAAGTTTTCTCCTCTCCTTAAATCCACCTAACTCCTTCTAGGTGCCCCTGCCTTGTTTCACCCTAAATAATTCCTGTATTTATATCCTGTAATGGTGGGCATTTATCACTGGCAGTTCTCAAGGTAGTCTTGTGATTTGAAAAACAGAACGCAACTGGCCTTTAGTGTTTGCTTTGTACATTGCCAAAGCTCTAAACAGCCCTTCATTACCTGCACTTGTCAGTTGCCCAGAAAACCTGAGCTTTTCAAGCCTTTGTGAGGACGGGAACATTGTCAAAGTACTATTCTAAGAATCCTGGATACACATTTACTCCTGCTGCAATTAAAGCATTGCTGCACATTTTCAGAGAGCTACGAGGCCCAGAGAGGTGGTGGTGTAACTCCTTCCCCTTTCTACTGTGGTACCTTGCAGTGTTGCATCTCTCCAGTCCTGGTGTGGACAAGTGGAAGGAGCCAGAGAGGTGTGGTCAGCCTGGTATTGAATCCAAGTAAGGAAGGTGGGCTTGGAGGGCAGAGGAATCAACCTTGGGCTACCTTCATGTGACTACACTGTCCCAATTGGAGTGAGCTCAAATCTGCCCATAAAGATTAAGTAGAATCATCCATTTACTTCATCCAGTCACGAACCTTGAAACCTTTGCAGCAGGTTCAGCTGGTAAGCTGGAAATGTACACCAAACCTTCAGAAGAATCCTTTAGGTAATCAGTTTTAGAGGACAAAGTTGCCTAGCAGCTTAAGACTTTTCATTTTGCAGAATCCATGTAATGTAAGTGTATTTGTTCTTGCTTTTGAGTGAAACAGTTGAATGCCTTCTCTGGGCAAAGTGATTCTTGTGTTTTAGTGATTAGAGAAAGCCACTGTCTCTGTACATTTCCCGAGTTACAAGATAAATAACAAGTGGAGAAGGTTCAGTCACCTATCATTATGTTGGGTGGTTTTCCCCACAAAAAATCACCACCCAGTCTGCTGGGCGCTGTACTGGGGTGGGAAGGGACTCACCAGACAAGCTGTAAGCCCTGGCTCACTCAGTACTTAAAAACCAAACAGGTAAACAAAAACAATGCAACACACAAGAAAAGAGAAGAACAATAGAGGGCTGGGTAAATGCCTGAAACACTTTGACTTGATGTGTATTTCTGGCTTCACACTACTGTCTTCTCACACCTTGAGTGAATAGTACATTGTGATGTACTATTAGCATTAATAACAACATAGAACAACACTGCCATGATCAGCACACCAGGGAGAGGAAAGAAAACATAGAATACAATCTTCTTACAAGAACAAGTCTAATAAAGTGACCATGACTATATTTATTCTTAATTATAGATGATATTTAGTCATCAAAGCACAGGTATTTTCCTCCCAGTAGAAGCAGCACAGACAATGCAATGCTTTCAATTATGTGTTTAAAGGAAAAAGGGAGGATCTTTATCCTTTTAAATTCTGATGACTCCAGAGATATTTTATGTCCCTTTAAAAAGCAAAGTTGTAAGGCCAGTGCCTGAAAACAGCGAAAAGCCAAAATTCCCAACTATTTGGGGTGAGGGAAACTCAGACTCAAGCACCCAATCCAAACAAGAAAAAGCAAAGATGTAAACTGACACTTCCCACCTCCCACATGAAATCGTGAACGCTGGGCCAGAGTTTCTCAGTACAAAATAATTAAAAATCATCTTGGTCCTTAGGACCTTTTCTGACACAAATTTCAAGATGGTATGCTCCTCAGAAACATTTAAGTTTTGACAATCCACATCTCTTACTGGCCGCTAATATAGTTAAAAAATGTTCATCTTGCTCCTGTTAAAATCTCCTTAATTCTACCTCAGTGTTTTAATTCATGCTCTTCCATGAACTTCAGTACAACTTTTGGGCATTCACTTCATTTCCTGCATACCCATGCTCTTGCTGTGATGCTGTGATTTTCCCTATCCATAAATTTTTCTGGCATAGTGAGTGTCTGTAATTGTGACTAATTCATATCTCCTTCACATGTCAGATTGCTACTGCAGTAAAGCTCGGGGTGCTCAGCACAAGAAAAGCAGCATGTCCCAATGCCTGGAGAGATCAGCCTTGCTCAGTCTGAGCTCCTGGTTGGAGTATTACAAAAAGTGTTTCATATGCAATGATCCCACAGATTGCACAATATACCTCCCAGTACCTTCAGGATCTCAAGGGTGTCACACCCATTCAATCCAGAGCCACATAAAAGTCAAAAGAGTAATAATCTTCCCAACATTCCTCTCATTGTGAAGATGGAGTAAACTTATGTGAAGCTCAGCTGTGCACACAGCCAAGCATGTGGGAACAGCACACACGGCCTGAGTGTCTGTGCACCCACTGAATCATAACAAACTGTTGGTTTTCAATAGCTACCCAGGGCTGCAAAATGACTGCATTATTCATTCAAACCTATGATGCAACTTCCTTTACTGCTTCCTGATTTAAAACTGGCTCCAGCAGAGGGAAGATAACTACGTCGGGCTGCACGGAGACCCCACAAAGCTACGTTAGATAAGGCAATGAGTCACTCAGTGCACTTCCCCTTAATCTCTGCCTGGGGCCACCACTCGTCTCCCACAAGCCCTGGCAATTAAATAGGGGTTCTTACACCTGAGCATATGAGTGCACTGGTATATGAACACGTGCATAAGATAGAAGAATTATTCTGGTGTTTTCCTATTGCTACACAGGTAGTTCTCTCACCATTTTCTGGGATAAAATATTTAAATCAGTGGCGTGTCTGGAGATGGAATTCACAGGCAAGGGCTTGTGCAGTACATTTGAAAATAAACCACTACTAAAAAGAAATGACAAATGATGAAATAGACCTGCCCTGTACTTACAATCCACTTCTACACACTCACTTCAGTGAAAACAGATTTAATAACCTTTTCTTCTAAACATGATTACTGCTCTTACAGAACTCAGTTTGTGTTTTGCAGTTTTTCACATCCCATCAGTACAATTCTTAAGGAGTTTTCAGATGCAGAGCTAGACTCCATTGCCCTCTAAAACACCTTTACATACCCTCTGAGACTTCTGGTGCTGCAGAGTTTATTACTGAGGGCAGAGTAGGAATTGCAGTCAGAACTGCCATGATAAAGATTACAGCATGGAATTTGTCTAGCAGGATTTTCACTTGATGCCCAAAGCCCTGCAGGTGGAACTGGCCAGATCTAACAATTCATGACTGAATCTTCGTGTCTGGCTTTTTATTAACAAATCTAGCAGATAGAGTAGTTACTGTGAACTAAACACACATCTCACTAATTCTGTATCATAAAGCTATGCTTTGATAATAATTTGTTCTTAATTTACTGAAGTTAGAACAAAAAAGCCCTCCAAAATGCTACTCTAAACCAGCTTTTATTTCCTGCCACTTTATTCCTAAAGGCAAAACTACCAATGTTCACTTTAGGTTTACTGTATTTGAGCAGTTGCAGTATTTCTTCCCTCTAACTTTTCCCAGATTCACAGTAGATTTTAATTTTTTGACCACAGAAGTTTACAGAAGTTCACTAAGGCCATCAAAACTCTGTATGACTTACCATCTCCTGCCTATCCTTCATTAAAATGTCAGCCAAGAACTCCATATTCAGCCAGGGTGTGGGACAGCCACCTAACCAGGCTTCAATAGTCTATTTGACCCAAGACAAAACACTTGGCACTTTGTTGTGTGGGGTTTTTTTGTTTGTTTTTGTTGTAGTTGGGTTTGGTGGGGTTTTTTGTTTGTTTGATTTTTTTGGTCAGAGTTTTAAATAAAGGTGAAAAGACTAACATTACAAAGCTAACCAAGAAGAATGGGGTCAGGCTTCCTGATTCCTAATGTCTAGCTTAAAACCAATCTTATTCTTCCATTCTAGTCTGATAACTATGTAAGCGTGCTACAACAAAGTAGAAGTTAGAATTAATTCTATAGAAAATCTTAGAGAAATCCACACCCTCTGCTACTGCACAATGTAGTGATGAGGGTTTTCTCTGCAAGTACCTGGTTCCACTGTCTGCTCTGAATCAGTGGAAAAGGACTTGGATTCTACCACCCACAAATGTGTATCAGAACCATGAGAACAGAACTATCAGAACCAGAGCGACCAAACCAGCCTGCCCTGGTTTGCTCTGGTAGCTTTCCTTCTGGGAAGGAGGTGAAAGGAAGCCAAAGGAAAGAGATGGAGGTTTCTTTACATCTGATAGCTAATTAAAAGAAGTTTGTACACTTGTGGAATGCCTTTGGTTCCTTGGGAATTAAAGATGCAGTTGGACGTGTCAGACACTCCCTGAGACATTAGCTTCTTCTCCACCTGCTCTGTGGCACTCCTGGACGTACCTTGCCAGGGATCAGAACAGCTTTTTTGAAATGAAAGTTGGACTTTGAGAGACAGCCTAGTGCTCAGTGCTCCAGCTCTTGATCTGTAGGTTTGATACTATTAAAAAAGAAGTGGGGAGGGGGGAGGTACCATGCATAGATGCAGGCACAAGCAGCAAAGCAGCTCAGTCTGCCATCCCCACTCTCCCTGTGTGCTTGAAGATGTTTGCACACCAAACTGTCCAAGGCAGCCAATTACCAGAGACAAACATCAACGGCCTGGAAATGCAAACTAATCCTTGGCATTAAGGATGAATGATATCTATTAACTATTGTGCTGATGCTTTAAATGAAATTTTGCAGCTCATTGAGCACACCAGTGGAAGTAATTCTTCCCTGGCCAGAATTAGAACAGTAATACAGCAAGCTTTTTTGTTGAAAAGGGAGATGAGAACTTATTATGACAGGAAGCAAGAGCAGGAACAGTAGTCCATCCTGTGAGTGCTGTAACAATTTGGTCTACCTTTTATATCCTAAATGTGGTCTTTTTCTCTCTTTTTCCTCTCTGAGATACAAATGAGATAATGGGATTGTTGTGCTGTATCAGTTGGTGATTCCCTAGAGGCCCATTAGAATGGCCTTTGGTAATCGACTCCACTACAAAGCAAATGAAAATATCTAAGAGTCACTATTACATTATACAGGAGCCACAATTTAGCAAGATTAGAATTATTTTATTAGACAGTGAAACATGGTCTATTTGGAGATGCTACCTGATTTTAAATTCAGTCATTATCTGAAATGGTATTTTCTTTGTTACTTTGGAGAAATGATATTTCGAAGGGTCTGAAGAGAGAGAGAGTATTGATTTCTTTTTTTCAGTGAACCTCAAGCTATCCGATTTTCCTCCTTATGACCTGATTATGGGAGAAATTATAAATTTAGTTTTGAAATAAAATGAAAACAAAGCTAAAATATGTGTTTTCATGAGTATTTGCACCAGATAAGACTACAGTCTGCCCGTGACTGCAGCTCAGAAAAATACATCTCCCTGTGATTAGCAGTATTCCCACAGATATTTTTTCTTCATTTAACACATCTTTCACATAACCTTAAACTCTTTTACAGTACAGAGGGAGCCTGAACCTTTAGTGGTACCTCTAAATCCCCCACAGCAATCTGTGTAAACAGTTATACACTCAATCCTCTTTGCATACACAAATCAGCTACCAGGGTGCTACCTGACAGATGGGTACTTCAGGAGACAAAACCACATATGCTTCCACTAACTTACCCATCTATTTGTAAGATGAGCTTTCTAAGTGTGGGATTTAAACTTGAAGCATATTCAGAACACAAATAAAATCCCATTAAAATGGAAATTATTTTTCTGCCTCCTTTTATCAAAACTTTCTTCTTTTTCATTTCCCTCATCTTCAGCAAAGTTATGATTTCATATTTGTAGCTTCTTACTTAGTCCAGCAGAATAAGCAGCATTAGCAAGGTGAAAGCTTATACTAACACATAAAAGCCTGGGTATTTTTAATAGTATTAGGAAGGGAAACAAAGCAACAACAGCACAGCTTCTTTTAGAGTCAAGTCACAGCTTGTACACAATAACTTACTGTATAATGTGAGGTTCATAAAATAGGGATGTAAAATATTTGGTTAATTTGAGACTCTCAGCACTCCATTTGCCATAAACAGGTCCAGGTAACAAGGGCTTACAGAGAAAACAGACAGCAGCACAGAACCAGCAACTCTTACTTTCCTATTCAAGCACTCATTCACCCACTTTGTATATTTACACTTAACATTCCCAGGTGAGATGAAGTGATTCTTGCATGTCTAGTCTATGCTTTACAGGTTATCACCAAATAGCCTGAAAATTCCAGTCCTTTCTCCTATTCTGCCACGTGCTTCTTACATGTCTTCAAACTCCTTACTTCTTTCTCCTTAGAAACTTTTTCTGACCTCTCCCTCACAATACATGCATGAATAAAACCAATAACAGAAGCAGGGGCTTTTCATTTTCAGGATAGCTGTGCCTGTCTTCAATGAAGAAGATTAACTAAATGAACTTCATAAGTCTCTGGTTTATTTTCTGTGGCTTCTCTAGTTGTTGGGTGTTTTTTTTCCCCATAGAAGAGGACCAATATTGACATTGCAACTAGAAGTCACCAAAATGTGTGAGGCACCAATATATTGTATTATCTACATTCATATATGCACACACCCACATCATCATCTGATTTGGTTTCAGCTAAAACTTACTATTTCTAGTTTTTCCTCTGTCAATAAAGTAGGAAAAAGAGGCAGCTGAACCAGAGACATCAGCATCTAAGGGCAGAAGTTAGAACAAGAAGCATTGTCAACAAGGTGCAGTGTGAAAGAGCAAAGGCAAAACCAGTACCTTGCTGTGTAGGGTCTGATGTCCCACAGTATCCAAACTGAATTGTTCCACTGGTGTAATTGTACAGAAGGTGATGTTGGACTGGAGCAAGGACACAGACAGAGCTCTCCCATCTTGTCTGGGTGCAGAGTGAATGCCTTCATCTAAGCCATGGAGAAAGGGAAAAAGATAGCAAACCATAATGTAAAGCTGAAGTTTCACTAAAGGAAAAGGATTAGATAAATCTTTGCTATAAAGCTTCCATTCAGCTAGTCCTCTACTGAAGAATGGGCCTTGCTATTTCCAGATGAAGTCATTCAATTCAACTTTATGCTAAAAGCTTGTCCCACCTGACACACTTAAATGGATACCAGCAAATACTTCATACATTTTCAATCACCAAAACGTATTGGAAACTTTCAAACAGTGATAGAAGTGTTGCAGAAGATGAAGGACCGAATCTAGTTGAAGATGGCCAGTTGGCTTCTTCTCGTGACCACTAAGGGCTTACTTTGTTGGTTGGGACCTTTCCCAGGCATTTAATTTCTTTGACAGATCTACTACTCACCCAAAACTTCCAAGCTTTACCCAGCCACACCTGTGTTAGCCTCTTCCCTGGAGCAGGATGTTTCAGTGTTTTGCAATTCCCATTAAATCCACAAACCTGTTGTCAGCTCCCAGCACTACTACGCTGCTGGATTTTCCACCTGCTTTTCACAGAATGGATTACTGACAAACCCAGAACTGGATAGAACTGTTCAAACGTTTGGATGCTGCGAGGAGAAAAGCAGCAGAGCAGATTTGCCTTTGTCAGACATCAATGTTCTTTCACCACACAGGGCTGGAGCACAGACACAACAAAGAAAACCATGAAATAACTGTCAGAGGTAGCTAAGATCCATTATAACACGCTGCAAGTTAAATTGCACGTGACACTTTTTCAAAGCAAATAATCTTCCCCTGTAACAAAGTTTCTGTGTCATTTTAAAATCCTAATAATTTGCTGCAAACTCAAGATCAAGAAAAAAAACCCCAAAATCAATTATCTGCTACAGTTGGCCACTGGAATCAGATGCTACTGTGGTATGGATGGGGTGATTGCAAGAACCTGGCTTTTTCCCTTCCTATTAGTAAAGATTATACTGCATTAGATAATATTAAGAAGATGGAGACAACTAAGACAGTGATGTATTGTAGAGCTGGACGGGCTAATTTTAGACCATTTAAGCTCAGAAACTGGCAGCAGTTTTTCTGAGAGCTCAGTTAAGACTAATTTACAATGAATCATGTACTGAGCTCATCCTGCAGATCGCAAAAATGTAAAACTATCGTGCACTTAGATGATAAAAAAAATACTGTGCTACTTCCTGTAGGTTACATAAAAATGCTTTTAGAAGCAGTAATGCAAAGGGGACATGACTTGCATTTTTAGACTTATGAATGCTCTTCCAAATGTAATTAAAAATGACATATCCTATTAAATCACTTAGTACATACCTTAAAGCATATGGTGCAGAGGCTTCTCAAAAAAGCCAATTACACAGTGTAGTTCTGTACAAGGCCAATGCTTCAAAGCAATTTTCAGATGTTATGAGTCACATATGCTTCAGAAATGGAGAAGCTCTTTTTAACTGCCGAGAAGATACACAACAAATAAAATACAAGCCTCTCTATTTTTTGTTGTTGTGAATTAAAAGAAGTGCATCACATATCTTAGCTTCAGAACATATATTCACAAATTATTAGGGAGGTCTTTTAATGGGAGAGGTTCCCATTTATACTGAACTTCTGTGTAAGTGAATCAGGGGTAATGATTAGATGATGGATAGGGTGCAGTTTTGCTGCTACTTGCCTATTCCCACCAAAGAACATTAGTACTAGAATTCATGGGTAGAAGCCTTGAGTCTTTGCCTTGCAGCTAAATATTTTATTAGCCTTATGAGAATCTTACAAGGCTGCTGATTCTAAGTGGATACATGAAAGCTTTAGGTTTATTTCTATTATCTCTGTTTAGCCAAACACTGTTCTCTGTGCTGACACTTAATGAAAACCAGCCCTAGAATACATCTTTCTTCCACAGTGAAGTATTTTTCTTTCCCAAATTTGAAAAGTTTTAGAAAAGTAGTACACAGAAAGCTTCAATGTTACCTGGACATGGTAGGTTTCTTCTTCTGTTTCAGAACTGAAAGATACAAACTGTCAGACCAGAGGATACTGTCAACACAAGCCCAAAAGTTAACCTTCACAGTGTTAGGAGAAATTATCAAGTATGGTAAGATTCCTCTTGAAAAGCAGTATACCTTGCTGGCAGCATGACACCAAACAGTGGGATCAGAGTCTAATAGAAATCCCAATGCAAATTAAAGCAGAAATAGTGCCAAGATCTTATCTTATGAGCAGACAAAGATCTAGTAGAGGTATCTCCCAACTTCAGCACCAAATCTGACTGTAGGGGTTGAAAAGTGAACCATATCTTAGCAGTTTTAACTTCTAACTGCGCAGGCAGTACAGGGGTCCTCAAAATCCTTCTTTAATGCTGAAATTTACCAGCTCATTATATAAATATTCTTCCTTAAAGAATCACCTCCTGTCACTAGAAATTCACAGAATCCCAGAATTGTCAGAATTGGAAGGGACATCCAGAGTCCAACTACCCACTAAAGCAGGATTGCCTAGAGCTCATCACTCAGGGCTGCATCCAGGCAGGTCTTGAATATCTCCAGAGAAGGGAACTCCACAACCTCCCTGGGCTGCCTGTCCCAGGGCTCTGTCACCCTCACAATAAAGAAGTTTTTCCTCATATTTAAGTGGAAGTTCCTCTCTTCCAGCTTGTGCCTGTTGCCCCTCGTCCTGTCACTGGGAACTACTGAAGAGAGTCTGGCTCCATCCTCCCTGCACCCACCCTTTAGATACTTACAGGCATTGATAAGGTCTCCCCTCAGCCTTCTCTTCTCCAGGCTGAAGAGTCCCAGCTCTCTCAGCCTTTCCTCATCAGGGAGATGCTCCAGTCCCCCAAATATTCAACAAAGTATTTCATCTCCTCACCAATACCTGTAACACACCCACATTGTGTCTATTGATGTAGTCTCGCTGCCCCATCCAAGGATTCAAAGATCCACAAAAATTATTTGGGTGGAAAAGCAGATTTGTGACAGCCTAGGTATGTACATGACATGTGCAAACACCCCATTTTATCCCAGCATTTTGTTGTTTTAATAAAAATATCAAATCACACAAGTTAATATTAATCCCCAAGGAAGATAAAGAGTACTCTCATCAAATTATGTTCCTGTGAACATCATTAGAGAACAGACAAATCACAAGATCAAGGAAAAATTAACTTTGGTAATGACAAAAAATCAGAAGCTGAAATTGGCCTTTAGCCAGAGGGCTTTTAAAACCTCTAAAGAAACTTTAAATACAGCCTTGACATTTTTCTAATGTTTAGAATTTGTTTTGACAGCAACAACTAGAGCCTCCTGCTTATTAGCAAATGCAAAGTCTGGACCAGCCTAAGAGTAAGTTTATCATGAACACTTTCCCTCAGACATCTGAGAGGCACATAAGTTTATGGGAGAAATTCTTGGAAGATGACAGGCAATTAAAAGCATTGACATCTTATAAAAGTAGGTGAGAAGATAATTGAAAAATACAATCTGAGTTAGGGCACAGTGAGTTCAATTTGTTGAGCAGCCAAATGCCTTCACTGTCTAAGCTTAGTAACTTGCTATTGTCTCAGAAAATGAATCCTGGATGTCCTTTAGTAACAGCACTTTTGCAAGGTCAAATGTTAATATACAAAGAAGAATCAGACTTGCCTAGCAGCTGGACCTGAAGGAGAGGTTCCAGCAACATCTGTATTCATACAAAGTCAACAACATACAAGACTTTAGTTTCAAGTATTTACAGACTCACGGGAGCTTATTTCTGAAAATCAGAGGAAAGACAAATGGACTGAGGATCATTGATTCCAATACCTCCAATACTCTCTGGAAAAGCTGACTACAGCTGAAGTGGTTGTCTGGCACATGAGGGCAAACACTGGTACAAGGACATTTAGAACTCAAGCAGATCAATCTAAAAGAATGATAGCTCAGTAAAATAGTGTCACTGTTGCCTCAGAAATGTGAGGTAGATGAAAAAGTGCAACCCATGGGACTCTAGGACATATCCTTTTCATTCCAGGATCCTTGAAAGAAGACCAGAGTATGATGAATAGGTATAGAAAAGGATGGTGCTCAGAGGCAGAAACAAGCTGAAATAGTGTATTTCCCCTGCATTCCTGGCAGATGTGGCATTCAACAAAAACCAGTAAGTTTCAATATGCTGACAGAAAGCTATGCTCACATGCCAGACGTTCATGTGTGGAAACTGTGTTTTATTAAAAACAGCATTGGTAAGATCAGGTCTGTTACAAACTACAAGGGAATATGTACAAGTGCATTTTAAAAGGCCTCACTGGCACCCTTTTGTGATGGCAATAAAACTTGCTTCTGTGTTCAGCAGTCATTTAACACATCTTCCCAAATTCCAGGAAAGGACTCGGGGTACACTGCTACATACTGAAATCACCACAGGAAAAATAGCTCTACTGCACAAAAGTGTCTGGGAATTATTACTTGGCCTTTGGAACCAAATACTCTAATTATCCAGAGTCCAGTCCACAGCTCTCTGAAAGCCACACAACTATTTTTTGCTTCAGAGACCAGCATCTTAGAAATTCCCACAGCAAGTTCTCAAGTTCCTTGAATAGTTGGAAACATCTACCATCCAAAGACATAAAACTAACTTGGTCTTATTTTAATAGATATTAAACCTGGACATTTCTACATAATAAAAAAAGGCAACTCTGGTCCAGGATTGAGTATGGTCTGTTTAATGTACTTTTTAAGGCTGTATCACTACACTATGGGATAGATAAGGACTGCTATCCCACATCTGGTTGATTTGTACTGGTAACTGGTTTACAGGTTTCAGGAGAGCCAGACAAAACCAGGTGAAGATTTATGAAAACGCAGTCTCCCACCATTGTATTGATTCCCAGCACTCCCAAATTCTGCATAAACAGCTCAATATGTCTTCAGATGCAGGATATGGTTTTAAGTTTTTGCCTGCAATTCTGTTGTCACAAATCTTTAACAAGACTGAATACAAGAAGCATCAATAAAACTGGTCATTTTTTGTGTGTAAACAGATCTCTTAATACTCCATGTAATTTACCTTAATAAACCAAAACCTCTGGCCACAAACTATGCCAAAAAATAGAAAAAGGGTGAACAGATAAGAACCTGAATCCACTGAAGCATCTAATTCCTGATGAGGGAACTGCTGAAGTAGGAACATGATTCTGTAAAGATACATTTCCAAAAAGATTTGCTGCAACCCTTACTAGAATTTTGTCTTTATGAACAGATTTATTATTTAAGAAATACTGTGAAATCCACCACCTCTCCCCAACAAGTGTTCAGAATAGCCTAACATCTCCCTGAGGGGTTGTTTCCCATTTCCACTGTTACTGTAGCAATTCTGTTTAATTGCCACAGTGAAATTTTTAGAGTTGTTTTCACCCCAGGATCACAGAGACAATAACATGTGAATCCGAAACATACACATTAGATCAATTTCAGTCAGCTCGGACAAGCAAACCATGCAGAGTGGTAGAGAAAATTTAATCATGACTCTCACACATTTTTACTGCTTCCTTGGCCTTCACTGTGGATGAGAAAAGTTCAGCCCCTTTCGTTATCTCTCGTGTTGCCATTATTTTTTCAAGATGATGAACTAAGTTTGACTGAAGCTTAAAGAACCCTGCTGCAAGAAACTTTAGATTAATCAGCTGACAAAATGTTAACATTACTCTTTTTCACAGAGGTAATCCAAGTTTCTCCCCCTTTCTTCAGTTTATTGGCCTCCGCCTTGGCAAAAATGCAAATATGCGCAGACTTTAGGATAGAACCAGAAATAGAAGAGACTGCAGCAAGACTGGTTAAAGGTATTTGTCTTCAAACAGCTGCTATTAGTTCTAAAAAAGAAAACAAATTAAAACCCAAAAAACCCATACCAAAACCACAAAACCAAACCCCAAAAACCCATGAGAAGGCTTTAATCAGAAAGGCTGTAGCCATTTTACATCATTTTCCTGGTGCCTGAAGGCTGGATGATACGGTCCTATACACAGGACTCATGAGCATCTAGAAATTAATCTTACCTTCTGAGCATGCAGTACAGAAAAGGAACCACCCCCCACCTCCCCACCTAGGGAACTGCAAGACATTTTACTTCAGGCAAGTGATCTTGATGCAAAATATACATCCTATTTTTCTGAGGTTATGTATCTCGCAATGCTGATTTGGTACCTGTTGAGAACCATTTCTTTTTAAAAAAGGAAACAAAAAGATCAAAATTCACAAGTGAACAAACACCAAGTAAGTTTGTGTTCTTCCTGAGCATGGATTAGAATACAAGCATTTTACCTACCATTTCTCTAATTAATAAAAATAGCCTGTGTATCCCCTGCTTTAAAAAACTTGCCTCATTTTATGGCAATTCATTCACAAAGCAGTAAAATATCAAGAATTTGCCCCACTTTTGTTTTAATTGAGGATACTGGAGCTTTCCCATTGTGGCATCTTCAGGGAGATAATGTGTCTGACAGGTTACAGAAACCTTCACAGAAACACAGCTGAGAAAGAGACTCCTCCTAGAAAAATGACTATAATTCTATACTCCAGTAGGATCTTTGTCCTTTTCCTGCCCCTGTTTGGGACTATGGGATGTGTTAATCCAGGTGTTACTGTTATTTTAATAACAGCCACAGAAAAATACCCTCATAAAACAGGAATTTGCTTATGCAAACTTAAGCAAGGTGCTGTTGTACAGTAGATTCACTTCAGTACATTCAAAGATACAGTTTGACAGGGCATAGTTTGGAGATTGGAAAGACAGTAAGCACCTCTGTTTTGCTTTGGGTGAGACCAAGATCCCCAAAACTCCACACACTACATTACCATCTAGCTATCAAGTTACACCAATTCCTGCAATCTGCTTTTTTTCTGAGATTCCCTATGGTTTCAAAAAAACAGAAACATCAATTACTCATTCTACACTAATCCTACAAAGCTTTAAAGAGTAGTGCTGTGGACTGCAGGAGAACAGAACATTCCTTCAGGATGTCTTCTGTAGTTCTGGGATACAAGATGCACACTTGTTTCAACAGATTAATTCTGCCCTCGGCATTGGCTGCTGAATCTCTGAAGAGAAACAGCTTGGGAGAAGACTTTTAATGGCCTCTTGAGCTCATGTAAGAAAACAAAAAAACCAAAGCACCAACTGAGGCTGCAGGAGGGCTCCACATTTCATCTTTGCTTAGCCCAGTGGCATCCTGGTTTTAGTGTAACATGAGACAACGATAAAGAGTATTAGACTATCACTTAGTTTCTTTCCTGGGAGGTAAGAGCTTCTTAAATTAAAGGTTATCATCTTTCATATTGTAATAATTAATGAATACATTTAATGTATCATCACTGATAAAGAATGACTTAGGAAACCACAATAAAAAAATCAGTGTAAGAATTACCTTATGACATTTTTATGTTTCACTCTGAAAACCGTTAAGTTTTTAACTGTATGTTACTATTTTTAGGACTAGCTGGAAAAATGATTTAGATCTTCAGGGTATTAATAATGTACTTACAGCTCAGAAGCAATGAAAGAGCAGGAAGGTGAGCATGCCAGAGCTTAGCCCACCAAGTCGCCCCCACCAGAGGAAGGAGTGATGGGCATTTCCATGGTGCTGCCTCCAGTGAGACTGGAGGAGACTGTGAAAAAGGCCACAACGTTGACCAAAGTCAGAGATGACCATGGCCCCTCTCTACCACGTGTTGCATGGCTTCCTTCCTGACACGAATCAAAAGGCTTTGGAGGAGAGCTGCATTTAAATCAAGTCTTTGCCTTATGGCTTCCCCTCCCTGCTTCCATTTCCTTGAGCTCAAAAGCTCAAAAAAACCGCCAAACAACCAGACCCCAAATGAAAACACTGTAGCAGATACCACACAAGTGTGACCAACTAATCCAGTTCGTATGTTAGGTTTACAGACAAAATATTTTTCTTAACTTTATATTTTGGTACACATAAAAATCACTTACAAAAACATCAGTGGTAACAAGAAGTGTGCCGAAACTTCCTTTTCTTTGGCGGAACAGAAGAAAACAGACACATAAGGAAATTATGGCCATACTCTACTGAGGAACTCACCTTCTCTTTTGAATTTTGACAAGTATTGATTTCTCACTGTCTGACAAATACAGCTGTCTTCCCTACTGTACTGGAAGTAACTCAAGGCTCAACAATCTTCTGCAATGGTAGGAGCAATCTGTGCTTGCCATCATATGCCACTAGGATGAACTGCAAAGACAGATTAATCCCTCATCACAAGTACAGACTCTTGTAACACTGAAGCAATACACAGATGGTGTGATACTACACCTAACAGCTCTGCCCTACTCATACTATTTTGTGGACAGTAGCAGGACCACAGGGAAATTGCCAAACTACAAAATCCCAGTGCAAAAGCATTAACAACTTATTTGTATTTGATTTTAGAAGAGGGACTGGAGGCAAAAGTGTCTGTGGGAGGGGGACTCACACTGGAGAAGTTTGTGAACTGTATCCCCTGGAAGGGACCCCACACTAGGGACTTCCACACTGGGGAAGAAGGAGGTTTTAGTGAGAAATAAATAAATGATCTTACTCTGGTATCAACTGGCAGTAAGTTAGTGTTTTGCCTAGAGCAGTAATTGGTGAGTGGTCTCACTGTCCTTATCTCGACCCATGAGCTTTTTCAGTTAATTTTCTTCCCTTGTGGTGCTGAGGAGGTGGAGTGAGAGAGCAGCTTGAGGGCAGCTGGTGTCCAGCCAGGGCTAACCCATTGCACCTTGTAAGAATTGGAACAGGGAAGTCCAGGAATTCAGTTTAACACAGGGCCCCTAACAAGGCCTAACGCAACAGTGGGCGATCAGCCAGAAACAGATCTGCCATCAAACAGATCCTGTCAGTGACTCTGCTCTTAACACATCTCATTTTATAACTTTAAAATGCTGTGCAAACAGCAACTAATCCTCTCACTCACGCAATATGCTTACCCTCAGAGATGTTAAGTAACCAACACAGTCACACCACAGATGCAAGACAAAGCAAAGTTCTAACCTTTGCTGTCACTGCCCAGATAAGCAAACCCAAGTACAAGTCACAAACGTGTTTTAAAAGTGTGCATTTTCTGCTGACTGAGGTCAGGGTCAGTGAGGTGAACTGAAGCCCCTGCAGACTGTGAACTACATTAAATGCAAATATCTCAAGAACAGAATCTTAGGCTCCCTAATTTAATAACTCCTTTACTAAAGGGGAGATATAAAATGGAACCTGACTTAAAGGGGCTGTTTAGTGATGCTTCATCTGATGTGGGAGGCAGTTGGCCTGCTTCCCAAGTATATTTTCCTCCACATCCCTAGCCCTGCAGGGACCTTGAATGTTATGGAGATGCCAATCTGGAAATCAAGGAGCCCCTTTAATCACCTTCAAGAGGAATAGTCCTCCTAAAGCTTGTACCTCAGCTGGGAGGAGAGAGAGGATTGTCAGAGGTCAATACACATTCAAGAGCAATAGAAATGCAATGGGAGGTGACAACTGTAATTGAAAGCCTGGGAAGTGACAGAGGAAGGGGAAGGGAATTAGGGCAGTTTTGTAGAGGTGTTTGCTCCAGGCAAAGCATGGAGTCTCTTATTTTGGGGACAGAAACAAGGAAGATCTTGTATGCCAGAGGGCAGGTCATCATCTTCATAAAGGTGGACAGACAGGTAGAAGAACAGAGCAAATCGGGCCAAGGAAGTTCTGCCTGCAAAGGGAGGGAACAGTGCATAGTAAAATCTTTGCTTGTCTCTCCACTCACTCACTTGTACCACGACCTACACCCAGAAAAGATGGGATGAAAGGAGCAGACATGATCTGGCAAAGAACCTGGCTGATACAGCCCTAGGACAAGGTTTTAACCACAGGGTGGTAGAGGCTCTACCATAGTTTTTCTTTCTGCCTGCGGTGAAGGAGAAAAGGAAGAGCAGTAGATGAAAAAACCCATATGAAACCAATCCTTCCCATCCCCACCAATTCCTTCCTCTTCTGCCCAACCTTGGCCACCATGGCCTCCTTCCCTTGCCAATGCACAACACCAGCCCATGACTTCTACTCAACCACCATCTGCTATAGTTCAGGCCCCATCAATGCTCTAAATTGCCCTCTGCCCACACACTGCACAAGCCTCAAGTCACAGCATGTCAAAGGGAAGATTACACAAGGAAGTCAGTGCCAGGTTTCCAAGAGTCACATTTTTAAAAGGCAAGAAGGTGGTGAACCGTGCCAGCATCTACCCACAACTACCAGCTGCTGTTAAAAGTACACAGCAACTACAGGCTCACAAACCCTCAGTTCTCAGTCCACTTAATTACAGCTTGCACACTGCTCCAGGCAGCAGAAACAGACAAGTCCAATCAATCACAGCTGGGGACTCAGGGTGCAGTGGGAAAGGGAGAGAGAGTGAATTTCTCTGAAGACAGCATTCCTTATAGGACATTTTACATACCAAAACACCCCTACTCTTGTACTTCACTAAAAATAGGAGACTGCAATAATTCCCATTTAACTAAGTTAAGATACAGCACTTTTGTCCTTGCAGTGGACAAAACAAAGGTTCTAAACTGATTATAAACCTTGTTTATTATAAATGAATTCTTCCCAAAAAGGTGTGTAGATTTCTGTTGTTTTTATTGTTTGCTTTTTTTAAGAAAACCTTTACTATTTAGAAATCAAAGGTAAACATTTTAGATTTTTACCACTATAATTTTTGGACTGTAAGCATCATTAAAGTGGCAAGTAATTCAAAGAAAAGCTAATAGAAAATACTACAGCTCAGAAAAACTCCAAAATGCTTTATCTACTTGATCTCTAGGTAAGACATTCTTTTCTTCCCTACCCAGAAATATCTGCTGCAGACACACACACAGCTGGTTTTGGTACTTGTGACAACTTCTCCCCTTGCAGAGCAAGGGCCACAACACACACACAAACATGACTCAGTCACACTTGTTGGTCCGAAAGCAGATCAGTGACATTGGCTCTGCCAAATAAACAAATGGTATTTTTACCCTGCCTTCCAGTTAACAGTCAGCATTGTCAACCAAGCATCTTGTCATGCTAACACTTCTGAGCACAGGACTGTTCCCGTTTTTGCCATGCACAGAAATTATCTTAAAAGGGTGGCTGCTATTTTTAGAGGCAGCACTAGAAACTATGCAACTCAGCTCCAAACTGTGAGCTCACATACCTTAATGATGTTCAATCACAGACTGACATAACACACATTCACTGTGTACTGTCAATTAAAAAAAAAGGTTATTTATTTTTTTTTAACCTGTCTCCTCATTTACTTGAATTACAACTATGAGAACAGATTATATAGTGCTACAAACCCACAAAAAAGTTGTTTACTTTATTAGATCCACTCTATTTTTAGTTAAAACACTTGACCTTTCCTTCCTCTGCTGTTCCCACCTCTCCTAATACACATCCAGGAATTTTTCTCCTGCCAGTATTCAGGGAAGGCTTGACAAGCACAAGATTTAAACACATAGGAACTCCAGTTCAGAGCTAAAAAATAAAAATATTTGTTTTCTTCCAGTATTTGAGATGTGTTGAAGAAAGGTAAACACTGAGTCTTTGTCAAAAGCCACTCCAAGGGTAAAACTGAGAATCTGAAGCTTTACACAGTACAGTCATACAGGAAAAATCTTTGTCTTATTCTGGCATTTCAAGGCTTATTATAGAATATTCAGCTCCCCCTTTTGTCTCTGACTTGCCCCCACCATTCTTACACAGGCCAATTACCTGCTTGTGTTACACAAGACAAATTACAGTGCTCAAAATATAATTAAAATTCATGCTATGTGGAAAGCCATCTACTAAATTGATGATTGTTTTCCATATTTATTAACTATAATCATAACCACTCCTCGACCTGGAAAAGATAGAATTTCACCAATAAACCACACAGCTTTGCTGTTTATCCTGTTTTGAGATACAGTCCAAATACAGAGTGCCATTATCATCAGTAATCTAGACAAAACATTGCTCCAGCCAAGAGCAGGTTCAGGAAGCAACTGAGCATTTTTAACTGCAGCCTAGAAAAGGTTCCTGGTATTATAGTACCAACAAATATCAGATAAATTTAAAGGCACAGAATACCCCTTCAGAATTTGCTGAACAACATTTAAGACAACAGAAATGTAAACACACCATTTTGCCTTTAATGCCACTGCTTGAGTGTACTACCCATGTTTACTAATGACTTGGAGCAATTGAGTTTCAGGACAAGGAATCTGTTCCTTGTTAGCTAGAGGGAAGATTGTCTTAGACCATTCTAAACCCAGTTAGACCTGCACTAGCTGAGTTTCCATCAAAGCAGGTTTGAAAACTGAAGACAAACATAAACAAATACTCATTTAAATGCCACTTATGTAGCTTAACAATCAAAGACTCTTCCTGCAGTTTGAAGTGTCTACTCTTGTCACTCAAGCAAACAGGCACAGAAAATGCTAGTGTTTACTACCTGCAGTTGCTTGGTCTACAGAGAATCATTTAATCATTTAATTCAGGAAAAAGCTGTCTCAAAGCCTTTGCAGAACTACATCAGAAAATTCTCCCCACACCTGGCCACTACACCAGGCTTGCAAGGTTTTATTTTCAGTTGTATAAATAATACATTACTAAGATACAACAAGCTTGAAAGGTGCTGGGCAAAAGAGGGCTTTGAGAATGAGACAACATGGCCCCAATGTCTGTGAGAACTGACAACTTGAATGTTTAGGGTCACATCACAGCTAGACTGCAGGCCTAGAATACTTAAGATACTTTAGAAAAGACTGAAGCAGGAAGCCATTCCATTTATTTAACTCAGCCACAGACCAAACCAAAAAAGATTGGAAAAACAAATGTCAGACTACCTTCTGAGGTGTTTAGTTGGCTGTTACAGGTTTTTACTTCTCAGATTCTACCTTTTTCTCTAATACCTACTGGCAAGCTTAAAATTTTGGGTTTTAACTATGTCTTGTTGTCATGACACCTTTTACTTTATATGTGAGCCTACTGAAACACAGCAGCATCTTCACTTAAAATATTGTTCTTCCTATTAGCTACCTACTGTATATTTTAGCTGGAGAGTTTTAAGCTTAAAAGACAAGAGCGCTCATTGCTTGTGAAGTGGCACTTAGAGCTGACAGCCTGGGCAAGTCTGACACAAGGAACATCTGCAATTAGTACACTGTTGCAGATATGCAAGTGGTAATTATTGATCAATTAACTTGAACCTGCAAATCAAATCTGAATTTGAAATAAAACTCAATTAGTGCTTACTAATAGCAGATTCAAGGAAGTTACTATTCACTGACTTGTTTCCTCCTTCACTTCCTATATATCATGGCCACAAAAGGTAAACTTTGCCATTACTGGTCAGTTTCTCATGTTACAAAACTTCCTGAATGTTTTATTGTTTACTAAGTTTCATTTCCCCTGTTTAGGTTGTGCAAAGTGTGTAATACATTACCTGCTACTAGCTGTCCACCCTCATCTCATTTATTTTTAAAAATAGCTGAGTCTCTGGTTCATCCACTTCAATTTAGAGATTAAGGTCTCTATACACTACTATTATACCTCCTTTATTTCAAACTATAACATCTGACCTATTCAGAGACAAACTTTCAGGCATCCAACGTTCTAGCAGTGCCACTCTTCAAGGTCACTGCTGCAGAAGTGCTAGCAAGCAGGTGGCTCTCCAGTATTTCTGAGAGACCAGAACAAGAAACTCCCAAGAGCTCTGCAGCAAAGCAACACCAGAAGCTCAGCAGTGTCTCCACTGCCAAGTGAAAATATTTTGTAGTACTACTAGGCACCAACAGCAAAACCTCCAAGAGTTACTAAATTCAAACATCAGCAGTATTTGTTGCTAACACTCTAGCTATAGTTTACTGAGTATCTTTCAGCTAGGTTACAGTTAAAGGCTACAATGTAAGTCTTCAAATTCTTCTGGAGGATACAGAAGTGATATAAAGTTGTTCTCAGTTTCAGCAGACAGTTCCACATACTGAAACAGAAGCACATTAGATTTCTTGAGCAAGCTCCCAGTCGTGGCAAGACAACTTCTTTCTCCATTTGAAAGATTACAGCATACATGAGACTTGGAGGTTTTAGTATTGCATGTGATAAACAATATAATTGAAGCACAATAAAATCTCAAGCATGCAATAACAAACTGTGAGGTCAGACACCACAAACTGTTGTATGCATTGTTTATTGAACTTCAAATTCCATGGTACATCCTAGATTAAATAGATAAAAACTGTTTACTGTCATACAATGATCAGTCTTTAAAAATATTTCTTTGGACAAAACTAAGAGCCAAATTCAAGCACAAGTCCCCCAGAGCAGAATGCTAGGGGTGAAAGAAAGCTTCAGAGTACTGACTGTACACAACACTACACTGCTTCAAAGAGAAATTCTATACAACATTTATTACCATCATGGGCAGGCACCTGCTATATTAGTGGGACAGATTGCTCTCACACCCTGCTCCTCCAAGACTTCAACACTCCACATAAGAGTACAGACTTAAAGTTCTGGGTTCCTACAGAACTGAAATCAGGTTTGAGACTATTAGCACTAAATATAGCCATAAACAGCAAGAGCAACTGACAAGGTCTTGTGCTTTTGCTCTTGAACTCTGACGCACAAGATACCAACAACTGAAATTTTCATCGTGAAGACATGATGTCACCTGAGGTCAAACAACTATGGATGTGTACAACAGTGATGTCTTGGACTACTTTGAAGTTTTAGACTGGCTGAGGTGGGAGACTAGTGCTTCAACTGCACTGCTCAACATTTGTGCCATCTCACTTTAACTGAATGCACAATTACGTAAGACAAAATGCATCAGAAAAGATATATCAGTCAATTGTAAACTGTTGGCAAGAATCATTCAATTATATATTTGTCCTCTATTAGGCATTTGTACAAGACACTGGAGCCTAGAAGCATTAGCTTTAATTTGTGCAAGTTAAGGATTTCCTTCTGGAGGAGTTCAGTCATCTGACTGGACGAAGAGGTCTCCCAGCCTTGCCTGGCAGTCCATCAGTTGTAGCTCACCTCATGAGAAGGTTCTGAGCCAGAACGTCAAAAAAGCACAGCAGTGCTGATTCCAAGCAAAGTCAGGATTTACAGTTCAAGATTTCCCTGCTGTATTACTGTTTCCATTTGTAACACTACTTACTGAGGAAGCCTCACAAAGGCACCACTCCCAGCTGCAGTACATACAGTGGTACTGATGCAAGTGTTTGCTCTGCTGCAAAGCAGTTGGATGTGTTAGGGCTTCCAGAGAACCAAGAGTGCACAACATGAAAACATGTAAAACAGCAGGTTTAACCTCAGCAGCCTCTTTGAGAGATGTCTTGTCCTGAAGATTTTGTAATATCCATTGTAGTGAACACCTGTAAGACACCAAAAGAACAGCTTATTTAATGTCACTCTGTATTATCATCCCCATGGCTTTTGGTCTCTTGCAATGTAACACTACTAAAGCTCTTTAAACTGTTACAATGGAAAACAAGTTGCAGTGCACAATTAACATTTTCTACCACATGTCAGAATGTTATGGTTATAAGTTAAGCAAATACTAAATAAATCTCATAAAGTACAATGCAATATTCTTTCCTTGCATCTAGGTAACCATCTTCAAAAGCAGGTTTTAAATCAAGCTGTGCCCCTCCTTGCCCTCCCTTACCTCTGCACAAGTTGGATGGATACCAATTGTTTCATCAAGTAATTCTTTGGTGAGTCCACATTTTATTGCAGCAGCAAAACCTTGGGTAACTTCACCAGCATTAGGTCCAAGAACATGAAATCCTACCACACGATTCTTTAAGACAGGTGAGAGCAAAACAGGAATCAGTACTTGGTAAAGTTTAACAAAAGTTCTAGTATGCAACTCCTTCTACACTAAAAATACATGTTATGTAAGGAGGTCAACAGCTGAATCTTAAACAAAAAACTGTCTTTAATAACAACTACTCCAAAGAATGCAGTTTTGCAGTTCTTTTCAGTTCATTAGAGCAGAATTGAGTTTTAATATCATTGCACAGCACTAATTCAAAGATACTTCCTAAAACTAAACAGACTAATTTTGTCAGCTGCTTTTATGATTTTATAGACATTCAGTATGTTTAGTACCTTCCGATTTTAATTATTTTTCTACACTGAAATTAGATCAGAGGTTTATCATGAGGGATACAAATTATGTTATGAAACATTTTCCCAGGACATTACTTGACCTTCAGAGATGTGTAGCCCAGGTTTGGCCATGATTTGCAAGACAGGATACAAATTCCTCATAATGTGAGCAATTTAAATACACTACCTTAGATTCTCCTGCAGGATCCTAGCAAAAAAAACTTCCCATACAGCAATCTAAATAAAGCCCCTTCTTCCACTGTGCTCTTTTCATTTGGATTATTTCCAATGAGGCTCCAATAAAAGCAGGACTTTGAGCCTTTTGAAAGTCTTTGAGAATGGGTTAAGGGTGGGCTAATAAGGAACACAGTAAGCTTACTTCCTCTTAGCTTAAAAGCCATGCTATTTCATCAGATCATTCCTTCTCTCCAAAGTGATTTTAAATACCAAAAATTTTCCTTTGTCTCTTCTTACAGATAGTTTTGGAGAAAATGCCAGGCAGCATTGGCACTATTTTTTTTGCAACAAGATCACTTTGCAACCTACTCATCACTTGACATTCCTTCCCATTTCTCATCACTTTTCTAGGACCAAGCACAAGTTTTCCTAGTTTGTACTAAACATACAATACTCTGCACTTTGCAAATGGCAAAAAACCCAAGGTCCAGGAACGTAAAGCAAGACTCCAGATAGTGCAGGTACCCAAAACCCACCTGGAAGAAAAACCCTGGCAAATTTCTTCATGCATCTATCCTTAAATAGGAACTCGGGGTGAATTTTCATGATGTATAAAGCTACCACTTGCTCAAACAGCTGTTTTCCCTAAAAACCCCCAGAACAAACCAAACAGCTCTTTCTGAATTGATTAGACCTCTTATAACAAATACTGTTAACAGAATGGATGGAGCTGGCCTCAGGCAGGCCAAATAGAAGACACATCTTTTGACTGGTCTAAGAAGACATTTCAAGTATACACTCAGCATACCCATTTCAGCTTGCTACTTACATTGTCATGTTTATTGCAGATGATCTTTGCATAACAAGTATTGTTATCTCTGCCTGGTACTGTCCATTCAAGTGGCCAGAACAAACTGTGATAAACCTGTGAGGATGACAAGAAAAGAGCATTAGAATTTGGTTAATTAATTCAGTCAGCCATAATGCTAGTTTTTCATGTGTTTACACATAAGTGGTTTGACATTTAACCCACTAGATCTTCATAACATACACCAGACAAGCCAGTGATTTTTCTTCCCAACCCAAGTAGTCCATCCTCCAAAAGTCATTAGAGGAAGACTTTACTCAAACCATGCATTCCTGATCTAAATACTCAATTGAAACAGAAACAGCTATAAGAGACAACTTTAATTTTGTACTTTTTCAGAGGAAGTGCTTTAGTAGTACAAAATTAACATCCAGTTACTATGCTTCAATCTATTCTGCAACATGGTTAGTGACAAAAGCCAAATAATGCCAACTGTATTTGAAAGCTGTAAGGAGTTAAACACAAGGCATGCAAACAGCTTTAATGGAACTCTTTAGAGAAGTGAAGAAGCCATGAATTACCATAAAACAGGGAAGTTATGCCTCATGCTCATACAGCCATAAGAAAGGTCACGAATAAATTAATGCCCAATTCAAGTAGAGTGAACAAGCAGAAAATAGTTCATCCCAGGAGTTTGGAATACTTCAGGAATACATATTTAATTCACAACGACAAAAACACCATGTCATTTTGCAACCCGAGTTTGGCCTCCTGAACTCAAATGCTCCTTAGTCACACACGAATAGCTACACACAATTGTAATGGTATCAAGTCCAGTCCTGGATTTCTGGAAGTCCAATACCTTGTTAGCCAGATGACACTTCATGATCAAAGACCTATCTAGCTAACCTTCTAATTTGAACATTATGCCTTGAGTGAAGAGCAGCCGGGCCCAAATAAAACACTCTCAAGCAAGAACTTAAACAAGTCTTGAGTGCTCTCACCTCCAAGTTCTGCTTTCCATATTCTTCTATGGCTCTTTCTTCAGCTAACCCACAGCTGCCATATTCTAAAGGAGTAAACACTGTCGTTGGTACATTGATATAGTCACACTAAAAATAAAAAACAAAATTTATATTTAGACTGTGCAAGTTCTATACAGTACATAAGAGGAAAAGCTGTATTAGCACTTTTTTTACGAAACACTTGTAGTGCCCACAGTCAATTGGACAAATCAACTTGCATTATTGCAGTTTTGAGGCAAAAAGCACAGAAACAAGTTGAAATTCTATTCTTACAGCTTTACCTTTGTGGAACTACCACCATAAAGCCTGCGAGCTAGCAGCTTCCCTGCTTGAATGGCAACTGGAGTAAGTTCAAGCTTTCCATCCAATATATCTCCAATGGCATAAACATAAGGCACATTGGTTTGCTCTTCATCATTCACAGGTACTTTCCCATTCCTTTAAAACAAACCAAACAGAGGAGAGAGTTCAGTGTAACAGCCTTCCTCAGAGCTCAGCAAAAAACAGAGGGGGAAGTTCTGCTACAAAGATGTTACTCTAACTACTGAGCACATTTAATTAATGAGCTTATGCCTTTTTTACCTCAACTGCTAACTCTTCAGAGCATCAATTACCTCCAACTCAAACACATGGCTGAAGTCAGTATTCAGTGACCCGGTTCTGACAGGAGCAATAGTGCATGTCTGAGGACAATGAAGTTACTCAGACACCTGTGGACTTACAATTTTTTAGATCTTTTAAAGCTTGTAATGTACATTCTCCCCTATGGGGAAAAAGAGCTGCAATATCACTCACATATTTAAGTTGCTCAGTGAATTGTTAGCTGCTGCAACCTGATCTTAATTTTTTCTTTCCTAAAGAACATAATCCCGTCTCTTCCTTTCCACTAGTTTTTCACTGACACCAGGGAGAAACAAGAAGTTGGATCTGTAGGAATTTAGTTTGATGCCTCTTTAAAACCCCAGATTAATTTACCACGAGTTAAACAAACATTGAATTTAACAGAATATTAAACTGTAGTTTCTAATAAATGAAACAAATATATTCAATCTATTCCTTAAGCACAATGGCCAAGAAGTAGATATTAGCTCAGAATAGTTCCTCTACGAACTACATGTTAAAGAAACTGAGTTAATGGACAACTGTATTCAAACCTAGGAGAAAAAAGGTTTTAAAGATTCCCATAGTTGCCCAGTATAAGACTGAGGACTTGAAAAGCTAAAAAGGTATCAGTATTGTTTAGAGAGGCAAACAAAAAATCATTGCATCCAGTGGTTTAAGGAAGTTGAGCAATACTCACTTCTCATTGATTTTGACACCAATAGCCTCTAAACCGATATTTCTGGTACATGCATCACGACCAATGGCTATCAAAACCTAAAAAAACAAAATTAAATGCAGTAATTTTATGCAAGAAAGGCATAATCAGCATTAACATTTCCTTTGCTCTTATTATGAAAAAGTTATGAAGCATATGATTGAAGTGACTTTTCCAAATAGTTTTGAAAGGGCCACCAACAGTTCAGGTTCCTCCATGTGCAACTTGTTTCAGAGATGGAACAGACAGCAAAACATGAATATCAGAACAAAGATAGAAGAAACAGCATACATATGAAGCAACAACAGTTCATATGAACTAATTCCAGACACTTAAAGTATCATCAATTCTGCCAACATGCCTCAACTGAAGATTAATATTGAAGTTGCATGCATTTTTTTATGCCCGTAATTTATGTGAACAAGTTTTCAAGCAAGATTTCCCTTTACTTTTTTCCTGAACAACTTTTACAGTGTTTTAATACATTTTCATGTGTGTGCTGCTATATTCAGTTATTTCAAATCCAGAAGTGCTTACAGTGTTATACTCTTCCTCAAAGATTTCTGGTCCCTCAGTAGACCTTGCTGTCACTTTCAGTCTTCCAGGCATGCCTTCCTCCAGCCGGTCAACCTGTATAAATATTTTGTAAGCTTAGAATTACCTTAAGGAGCAGAGCTCACTTACTTTGTCACTTCAAACCTTGACTTACTAATCTATCATTCAGCAGTAAAAAACCTCTCATAAAACATTGATTCCCGTACAGGTCCAAAGCCTTCCCAGACAACATATGCATTTTACATGTGCTGTTTAAAGCAATTTTGTGCAGGGGAAAAAAAAACCTGAAGAAAACACTTGCCTGAACAGGTACAAACTTCCTGATGAACTTTACGCCGTGTGTCTCCATGTGAGCACCTATTTTTTCTGCCATTTCTTGGTCAAATCCCCGAAGCAGTATGGAACGCACCATCACTGTGACATCTAGACCTAGACCAGCAAGAAATCCTGCACACTCTAGAGCCACATAGGAAGCCCCCACAACTAGAGTTTTGCCAGGGCAGTAAGGCAGGGAGAAGAGGTCATCACTAAAGAGAAAAGAAGTGTAAGTTACAAGGTTATCTCAACCTAAGCTTGTTTGCCTTTGCGAACACTAGAGCAGACAAAGTTCAGTCTAATATGCCTTTTCATCTCACCTTGTAATACAGTATTCTTTATCTCCAGGGATACCCAGATATCTAGGTCTTTCTCCTGTTGCCAGGACAAAAGTCTCTGCTGTGTGATAGGTTACTTGTCCTTTTCTATTAGTTGCCTGTTCATATAAACAGTTAAGAAAGTCTTTATCATGGAAACAGGTTTTAAGAGAAAATAAACCCCATGTAATCCTCCCCTTATATATTGTGGGTAAGTTTAATATTCACGAATAAGTAGTAGTCTGAAACAAGAATTAATGCATTTAGAGTAGCCATGCAGGTCACTGAAGAACAATAGGTTTATGTTTCAAACTATCAGGCTTTTCTTGCATTAAAGTACCATCATTTACTCTTTCAAAATCCTGCCCATTTTGCCTAACCATTTAGACCAAATTGTTCACAACTTTTTTCAAGTTATGAAAAGCCACAACAAATTAAGCCCCCCCACCCTTCACTTCCAATAAAAGGCCAACACAATGCTAGCAATAGAGTAACATCAAGTAGGCTACTGTAGAAATTAAATAACCCACTATCTGGTTATATGATTTCAGAAAGCCTAAGACCCAACCTTACATTAATTCAAACTAACTTGACCTCTAAAGGCCCTCAGACTTGGAAAATTTCATCTTGCATCTCTCTCAAAATATGATCTTCATTCCTGCTCTTTTAGTTGGTTTTCAGCACAGATGAAGGGGAACTTCCTCCCCATTGAGTCATTAGGTAATTCAGGTAGGAAGGGATCTCAGGAGGTCATCTAGTCCAACCTCCTGCTGAAAGTCTGTTTCACTTCATTTATAGACTAAGGACACTGAAGTAGATGACCTGCATTCCAGGACACTAGAACAGTGGGTAGATGAGGTAAATTGAGCATACTACTATCTTTTCAGTGCTGGTCTCTTGGTTTGAAACACATGTAGTTCAGCCTTCATAAACTCCTATTGAAAACAGACAATCACATCCACTGAACCAAACAGTTGTCTTCAGTGTGCACTTCTAAGTTAACCTTGCAACAGTGGGATCACACAGTAGGATTGCCAGCACGTGCTTCGTCTTGCAAACCCGACAGTTTAACTCTTATGCTGATACAGCGTAAGCTTCTAGCAGTGCTGTTACGCAACCCCTTTATCTGAATTTGATTTCAACGGTTTTTATGGTTTAGTTTGAACATTTTCCAAGTGGCTTTTCTTTTTTCTCCACTCAGGCTGTTGGCCTCAGTCATTAACTTAACAACTGTCACAATCTTGCTCTATTCATGCAAGACCTAAGTTTACAGATATCCACGTTACTCTGACATAAGTTACTAGGTTTGCAAACATTGTGGCATGTACTAAAATACAGTAATAATTTGAATCAATAACTTATTTCATAAATGAGTTTTTGACTTCAGTTAACAAGTTGGCAATGTCAAGATGAAGCCTTTTCCTTGCTGGATTTTAAAGATCTGGTTTTGATCACTAGTTTTCCCTCCCAACTAAAGGTTTTAAACACAGCACATACCTTAATTTTGTGTGGTTCAATGAATTCTCCGTAAGAATTCATGTATGTCACAGACTTCTCTCTTAAGGACACTCGATAGCCCCAGTTTAAAGAACCAATGTAGTTTTGAATTGCTTCTACCATGATCTCCCAGTTGTGTTTAACTGGAACAAGATTATCAATTTCATGTTTAAGAAAATCGAAGTGCAATGAACCCTTATAGAAAACTTAGGTTTTATTCATTATATGTTACACTAAGCAAACAATTATCAGTAATGAGGATACATATTAAAGTCTTATTCTACTATGCTAATATTTACCTGACTTGTTACTATCTGAAATAAGCCCATTCTAGAATGTCTTTAATTGCAATAATACAGCAAACAAAACACAACTTTTAATCTTAAAGGTGTCTATGACTCTAGGAGGATGGCTTCTGATTCACCTAAGAAAACTACTGAACTCTGCCTCTAGTTTATGAAGTCCAAAGTACAAGAATGATGTAAAGCTCAGAGTCTCATCAGTACACTGCCTTGGTCTGTCCCCTGTGTTCTTAACTAACCTTGTTCTTCGTACTGCCACCCGTATTTCCTTGAATCTTGGAGTGCCTGACCCAGAAGTGCTGCTTGATGCATGAGCTTCTTAGGAATGCAACCTACATTTACACATGTGCCACCAAGTCCTAAGATGGAAAGAATCATGTTATTACCTGCGTGAACAGGATATTCATGCTTTTCCTATATGGGTGATTATACAAAGCACATGATATCAGTTGGTGATGTTTGCTACACAAGCAACATGGAATTTCTGCTGTCAAAGATTTTAAAATACAATAAGAGCATTAAGCTTACAGTTTGTATTTGGTTTAAGAGGTTACCTGATTCATTGAACCAAGGATACCTACTCCAGAGTGCTTCAGATTTTAGTCACATTGGCAAGTAAGCAAAGCAAAAAGCACAGAGTTCCTAGAGTTTAGTATCACCTATTACGTGGAATTTGAAATATGTATTTGTTTGAAATCTTAGCTATGGAAGCACATTCATACCTCAACTCAACAAAACTTCACCAATTAAGTTCCTTTCTCATTCTCAACTTCCTATAGCATTAATAAGGTCAGACAGCAGCTGTCTTTAATTATGGAAAGGTGAGGCATGCATAGCCATAGAGTCATACTGGTCTAGAGATGGCCTAGATCAGTTGTCCATGAAATAGAACTAGATGAACTAAAAGGTAAAAAATCCCACGAACATGAGAATGTGAACATGCACACACACACTATCCAGACACAACATGAAAGTGAACAGAACTAGAACTACATTTGTCAAAAGAACTGAGATTGACCAATGCACAAAACAGCAATTACCATCCAGAAACCCAGGCATGCCAGGAAAACAACTCCCTTCTTATCTGTGTTCCAGAATTACAGGAATTTAGCCACAATTTCTAAGAATACAAATCCGTAATATCGAACAACTCAGTATGTATGACTGACACTCAGATTTCTTAAAACACAAGTTAACAGAAGCTTACCCCATGAGGTTCCAAGAGGTGTTGGAACAACATAATCTAATACCATTACTTTCTTTCCAAAGGCAGCAGCTTCCTATAAAAGACAGACAAGTCAGCGTAACTGAACTTTTGCATGTCCAAGAAAGCCTGTCTGCTCATTTATGGTCATGACATACCTAGCACTAATAGAAGGCTCCTTAGCTCGTTAGTCTCACTATTATATATGGCTTTTCTACCTCCTTCACTAGACAAAAACTGAAACCCTTCCAAACCTATTACTTTCTTCCAAACTTTGAATGGATGCTTATGTTCAATGCTGCATCCCTATCATCCTACACTGTCAAAAGTCACAATCTGAAGAGGGTATGAGATGGGCTTATCAGCCTACGATTTCCTACCTCACCAAAAGAAGTATTCATGCTGTTAGCTCTCCCTTCCTCTCAGGAGGGCAGAACTGAATTGGCATGTTCATGAAGGAAAAAAAGTAATGTTAATAACCTGGAGACAGTTCAATAGAGGACCACCAAGATGCTGGAACACATGCCTTAAGAGAAGGGTGAGGGAACTTGACACATTCAGCCTGGAAAAAAGGATGGATTTGAAAGGAGGCCTTTTCAATACCTATAAGGATGTCATTAAGGTGACTGGGCCAGGCTCTTCACATTGGTGAACGGTGGAGGGACAACAGAGAATGGCTCTAAGTTGAAACAATAGTTTCAGATCAGATATAAGGAACTTTCACATCATGAGGACGTTTGAGCAGTGAAACAGGTTTCCCAGAAACGTTGTGCCACCTCCAACCCCTGGCTATTTTCAAGACACAAATGGGTGAGGTCCTACATAATCTTGTTTGACCTCGCAGTTCACCGTGCTTGGAGCAGGAGCTTAGACTAGGCATTCTCCTAATGTCTACTCCAACCTGGATAATCCTATTATACTCTAAGGAATTACCAAGCCCTTGAAAGACCAAACTGAGTAGACTCAGACAAGGACTTGGATGAAATCTTTAGGTTCCCCAAATCTGTTTAAGAACTCCTGCACAGTTACAGCAATCCTGGCTCAAAAAAGGTATTGTATTCTTGTATTCTGTGAACACCTGACCTCTCCCACTGTTAAGAACTGTCAGCATTAGTAGCTTGCTTAGCATCAACAGCTAGATCTGCTGAAGCCTTAGGCCACAAGCTACGAATTTTCACCTAGGTATGTTGAACCTATGTTGAACTTTTATCTAGTCAAGTAAGGGGAGGCCCCAGAGACATTTCAAGCCAGAAGATAAGGAAGCTACAACTGTCAGCTGGAAACTGCAACCTTAGAGATAAGACAAATGGCCCATCTAGAGACAATGAAGGGACCCAATGAAGAACAGAAAGACCCCAGACCCTCATGTTACTACTATTGGTCTGAACTGGTGTGTGAGGTGAGGGGAACTTAGATTATAAGGGTATATCTACCCAGACACTTCTTTGTTTGGGGTCCTTCTCCAGAGACATCCAGCTTGAGCTGTTCTTTACTACTGTACCACACAATGAATTCATCCATTGTACATTGTGTTAGAGACTCTGCTCCAAGGAAACCTAGGGTTGAGCTTGATGGAAGAGGAAGCAGCCTTAAAGTGAGTGTGTGTGTGAGCATGGAGTTGAAAGTGCCCAGGTGGGCTAATTGGAGCCACTCACTGCTTTTCTAGCAGTTAAAGTCTCAGGTGGTGCGTGTGTGACTCCTTTAATGGAGTGTGAACACCCGGGTAGCACCTTCTCCCTTAACACTACCACCCTGCACAGGCTGGTAATGATCACAGTTTATAACCAATGTCCCAGAAGACACTTGTGAGGGAAGATCTGGAGCAGTCCAAAAATGCCCAATTGGCCATTTAAAAATTCAAACTGTCTGCCTTATATTAATGTAGTGAAAGTTTCCCATCATACCTTGGAACATGCAAGTCCACCTGAGCCACCACCAATAATAATGAGGTCATAATCATAGGGTTCTGTATCTTTGCTATCCCCAAGAAGTTTCTGCAGTGATCCATTTTGATAAGCCTGGGAGGAAAAAAAACTCAAATTAACACACACATTTCTGAGCAAAAAAACTGAATGACTTTGCCTCCTCTGACCTAGGTCACCCAGTCTGATACACCATACAAAATTTAATTATAATGAAATAACAAATTCAATCAGCAGTCTTGTCTACTTCCAGGTGATTTTTAAAGAAAGGTTACCTGGAAAGTTGAATCACAGCCACCTATGTGAGTTCCATTCACAAATACATTAGGCACTGTCCTCTGATTAGTTAACTCTGCTAACACTTGCTGAATACTGGGTCCATCATCTAAGAATAAAAGAAACATGTAGATTATAGAACAATTTTCAAGAATCGAGCTTTTAAAACAATCTGAATTAAAGTCTGGAATGCAATAACTGTAGGCCTGCCAAGAAAACAGTTCTATTACAAACATCACATTTGTAGACTTCCTGAACATAAGCAAGCCTTTAGAAACTGCTCCTCAAAAAAGCATGCTTAAACACTGAGGATGAATTGCTGCTTCAGGCCATGACTCTACAGAATGGAGTAAACTTGAAGAGTTTACTCCCTGTATCTCCTGGATTCTTATCGGTCTCTTCCTGATAGTGTTTTACACAAATTATTTTTCAGGCATCACACAGGATCCTACAAACAGCTTTTCTTTCATAAGAACTGTCTGGTTTTGGAATATGTTCCATGTGCACACAGTTTTGTTCAGCAGCTTTGTATTATGAGAATAATGTGATGGGAAGAATCAACATGCTATTCTACTTGCCCTAAAGTTACCTTCAGACTTTTTCTACTCACCACACTCTTTTAAACATTACACTTTTAAGATTATCATTGCCTGACCTGTCATCTGAACCATCAGCACCTACACAGGCTCAACTGGGGTCTCTCAGCAGTTGTCCAGCAGTAAAAATGTGGAAATTAAAATTTACAGTAATCACTTTGACTAAAATATTCTCACTTTTAGTATCAGTAATCAGAGAATTGCAAAGGAAATACACTATTAATTAGGAGTAATTTCAGAAAAAAATGACTGTGCATTTTACTTTTTCCATCTTTAATTAATTTCAATAAAAAGTAAAAATAAGTAAGGAGAGATGCTATGGATTAATAAATGTTTTTCCCAAACACTGCTTAGACACGAACCCTTAAAAATGCATTAGCACTTTAAAAAAATGCATTGGAAACTAAGTTTTACCCAGAAAAAAATTGATAATACATGTTCAACAGTGCAATTAAGAGTTTACTAAGAATTATGTTAGAAACTACTTGTTCTGAAAACTACATTAAAAGCTACATTCATTAGGTACATACATGCATAAGGCAGCACCCATGTACTAAAACCAAAGCAGCTTAGGCTTTAAAAAACAACCTTGAACTAGCAACAGCCAAAGTACTGGAATTTACCCTTCCTTCCAATGACCCAGCAGCTTTCCCTATGAAGGTCACCCATATACCAAGTCAAACATTAACAACTCATCTAAGGCCACAAATTAACCTAAGGTGGGAGAAAAAAAATCACAGGCTTTTTCCCAAAAGACAGAGCTCCCAAGAGAGAAATCAGATCTCACATCCTCTATCAGCTGATTATTTGTATATAAAGAGTCAAAGCCTTCAGTTGTATCAAAAACACATTCTGTATTAAAATCCATATTGAAGCCTAATTGCTTTTATCTCTGCATATATTAAAATTGATTTTAATTGTTTTACATATCCTGCAGTTTGTTCAAGACAGCTTAAGGAGTCATGCACAGTCACCCATTTTTAGTTACATTAAGCAGCAAGTGGTTTTCTTCCCTTTACTCACCAGTCACATCAAGTTCCAAAGCATAGTACTCCACTCGCATGGAGCGGAAGAGCTCCTTCACCTACAACAGAAACAGACACCATGCAAAGGTTTCAGAGGATTGAGACACAGCTCAGGGTAACATTGGATTGTTGGACATACACAGGCAACTTTTAGGTCTTGGTTATTATGCTGAAAGGGCCTAGCTCTGCATGGCTTTGGTAAAGTTTGGCACTACTTCTACGTTTGCATGTTCCTCACTTAAAGGCAGGCTATTTAACAGCACTTAGATTAAGCATCCCACATCACAGCAACCTTCCAGTACAAGTGTAATTACCTTCAGAAAAAGTTACTATATACAATTTGCTTAGCTGCAGAGTTCTGCATCCCTGGCAGACACCAAAAGCCCTGAGAATAACCGCCATGTGGAAAAACATCAAGAAAAGAGATAAAGTAGCAGCCAGATTTCTTGATAATATTAAGAAAATAAAAGGAGTAGAGGATAACAAACACTTCCAGCTGCTGTACCTCAAAAGTTTTAGAACAAGCAGAGAACAATTACTGTCAGGAGTCGATGAGTTGGGTTTAACAGAAAAGACAGAGGAAGAAACAGCTGCGTTTAAATAATTGACTACCTCAAGGAAGAAGAGAAGCAGTATTGCATGGATTAAGAACTAATGTCTTGAACTGTAGAAATTGAGATTAGACTTTAGGAAAAGCTTTTCCTACTAGCAGGACACATTGCCTAGGCTGCTTTTCTCCTGCACTGCCATGATTAAACTCAGATACAGCATCACTATAACGTGTCCTAGAAACATGTTTCATGCACCCAGAAGTCAGCAAAAATAAAATAACTATACACATAGTTTTAAGAGAAAAAAATCCATCCTAAATAATAACTTAGTTGAGGTTTACTGCTGCCTCAGCCCTGACTGTTCTGGGTGTTCTTCCAACACCAGTTTTGGGTGGACAGAGGGTACCATTATCAGATTCAAAACATGTAGCCTTTTAGAACTGAGATTTTTTACAGTATTATCTGCTAAACTGGTAGTACTGAAATTGTGAACTGTCCTTCCAGATGGACAAGGCCGTGCCTCACTGCACAAGATGCAGTATTACATATGGCAGTATTGACTCCTTCAAAATATAATTTGCAGACCTGCCCCTGCAAATAAGTATTGTAAGGCAACGTGTGAAAAAATACCTCCATTAATAACTCTGAAGGTGAAAACAGCTCTAGCACAAAGCACTAAATGCCTGTGTGATAGATCCACTTGCCAGCACAGTCTGAACAATTAAGCACACTAAGGTGCTGCAAATTCAGAAGAAATCTTTTACAATCAACTTTCTGATGAACTTCAAATTCATTGACAATGCTCCACTAAGAGTAAGTTAAGTCACATCTAATAAGCTTAAAGATGTCAAACACACGATGAATAAAATGTTTTAAATGTTGCTGTGATCCATGCTGTTACTACACCAAAGGTTAAGTATTCCAGTGCTTTCTACTGGAGTTTCAGCTTCATGCAGACAAACACAAAGCTTTTTGTAATTCTGTACCAACTGCATAGTAAGTTTCCTACCACACCATACTTAGATCATAATATACAAAAATAACCTCTGCTTGTACACCTGATTACATTAGTTCTACAATTAGAGTAATTTAAGTTGAAAGGGACGTTTGAGTTCATCTGATCCAACTCCCTGCTTAAAGCAGGACAAAATGTGAAGGTTGATCAGGTTGCTCAAGCACTGTCCACTCCAGTTGTAAGTATCTACAGAGACACCATAACCTCTCTGGGCTATTCCAATGTTTGACCACCCTCACAGTAAAGAATTTCCATTTTATCTCACTGGAGTATCTCCGATGGCAAATTGTATTTACTGGTTCTTGTCCTTTCCCTCTGCAACTCTGAGAAGAGTCTGGTTGTCTTACCACTTCATAGTGGAAGACAGCAAATAAAATCTCTTCTTAGCCTTCTCAAGGTTGAGCAAACCGAGCTTGTGCTCCAGTCCTCTAACCACCCAGGTGTCCCTAAAAACTTTTGTCCTAAACTCCCCGTTACATTCAGACTTCTAACTGGAATGACTGGCCATGGACTGCTGTTCCAAAGCCCAAGCTGAATGCTATGGAAGATCTAAAAACCAAAGCTTAAAGAGACTGCTGCTACGAAGTGGTAAACTAACAATCTGGCCAGAGGTCACAAAAGTAGCTACTTGGCTGCTGGTTTGGATTGCAGCAAAGCAGCAAAGTAACAGGCAAGTTTTCATAAGGCTTTTTTTGGGTTTTTTGTTTGTGTTTTTTTTTTAAACTGCTAAAGCATTGCAACAGCAGCAGAGAGGATAGAACAGTGAGAAAGGATTACATTCAAGAAAGCATAGGTTAAAGACAATGCATTTAGGCAAGTTTTACTCTCCATTGAAGATATGGGGTAGAGAAAAAAGACAAATGTCAGCACTGTAATGAGAGCTATCTATTGCACTTTATGCTTATGAATGGAACATGCTTGTGTTGTGCTATTGAAACAGGAAGTAACAACTATATTATCAGTTACGAAATCTTCAATACAGGCAAGACACAACAGATTATTTCAGTTTGGAAAAGGCAATTATTAGGAGGAGTAGAAAGATAACCTACATAATGAGTAATATCTACATAAAGGGAACAGGAAATTATTTCTGAGAAATACTCGCTGGAGCAAACAGCAACAACTGCATTTACCATAAAATAGTTTTAAAGTAAATCTCCATAAAACACATAAACCAGAAGACTTGCTGCCACTTGACATTGTAAAGCCAAAATTAAGAAGAGATCAAAAGAGCTATTAGACCAACTAATGAAAGAAGGATCCAGCAAAAACTTTCAACTTAAGATTAACACAAACTCAGATCAAGAAAGCCACACAGTACTATTAACTTCAGCAGTACACTGGGAAATTTCTTTCTCTATAACTCAATCCTAAGAAGTCAGTTCTCCACCAAGAGTTTGGGACAGGATACTAGGTTTTACAGTCACCAATACAACCATTTCCTTCCCTTCTGACCAATGCAATAGCCTCATTTACCCACTAAATCCTTCCAGTTTTCACAAGATGAGACACCAAAAAAATTCCCAGGTATTATTAAACAGTAAATAATTTATCTGAAACTGAGAAATTGGTCTAACATTTTAAAGAGCTCTCCCTATACATGTTTCCTGTCACTAGGGTAGCTAAGCAGGTTTGAAATAAGCTTCATATAATAAAATAATAATGGTATGTCCTAGGTCTGCTGTTTTACATATCAGCTAACATTCAATAATAGCTACAGCTGAATTGACTAGAAACCCCTGTGGCTATAGAACATAATTAGTAACAGCATAACATATAACTAGAATAACCAGCAACTTCTACGCAACCATAGTTGTTGCTCTTAAAATAATTTCAACATATCACAGTGATCAGACTTGGCAATTTTTCATACTAGAAAACTATGTTTTCTTTATGCATTTCTATCTTACTTATTAAACTTTTTAGGGTGGTAAGAAATTAAAGAACACTCAAGTTATGTTGTAACAAGGAAGTCATTCTACATCATCCCCTCTCCACTACTGCCTTGCTAAAGCAATTGAACAATAAATTACACTTGCAGGAAAATAACTGCACAATTGTCTAGTTACACCACTAGTTAAACTGAACAGATTCAATTAAATTCATTTAGAAAGTTTGTTTGCAGTGCTTTTTTGAAGGAAAGCACAATCTTAATTGTCTTTTAGTATGGCTACCTCCATTTGAAATAAAGGATTCTTCCCACCTGCCAAATTAGGTCCTTTCAGAGCATGAGTTTCTCTTCACTAGTGCTAATCACCAGCAGCTTTTCAATTAAACCTCCCAAAGGTACGTTGCAGACACAGTAACAGACACAGCACACACTGTTCATACCCATCTCTAGGAACTCAAAACTATGTGATTACAGGCTAAGTACCCAAGCTGTAACTACACTTTCAAAATATATTCACTTCAGTATTTCTACAGACTAGAACAGGTAGCAAGACTGCTGCATTATCCATGGTTCTCCCATTCCTTTCACTATTTTCTAAGTCTACAGTGGGAGGGGTTGTTAGTACTCATACTGCTGCAGATATTTATCTGTTTTGTCACCCAATGTCTCATGTGCAGCTTCCTTCTTCCATAAGCTTTCTTCTAATTGTTCCTCTGCAATATATACCTCTTCTACATGTTTTTTTCATTACCCTTCTCTTCCGTTCCAACGAGGAAAGTATGCCAAGGCAATGTGCCAACTAGAGCAACCAGCTCTTCCTCCCACCACACAAAGTTTATCACCTGTTCCTTCATAAAGATTCATATAGGATCTTTCATCTCTCCCTCCTAGAAAGGGTCCTGAGAGAGGGCCCTCCTAGTCATGACATTCACTCTTCCCCTTTCCAAGACAATGAAGATAATATTCCTCATACCTGATTGTTTCCCTGAAGCAAGGAAACCTGCCCAATGGAAAAGCTCTGAACAAACACAGGAAAGAACATTCATCTGGAATTTAATTACTGGACTACAATCATGTCTGTTTTTCCCTTAGGCTCCTTGTGTTAGTCTAGACCCACCACAACACCAGAAACACATGAAGGAAAGGGTTGCAAGGTTTAAAAAGTTATGATGCTATCGTGTGAGCTCAAAAACACTGGAAACCCTGGACTGAGTGCCATGAACATAAGCACTTGAGTAATCACAATCACTAAAAGCACACAGAGAATTTCAGACAGGCACAACTAAGTATCTCAATGGACAGCACTGAAGTCCTCAGCAGAAGATACCATTTTTGTCAACCAGACTAGACCTGAGCAAGACTGCAGCCCTTCAGTTGCTACAACCTCCACAGACTAAGTGGGTAAGCACATTTTAGAAATATTTGAGTTGCCTGCTATGCTACGCTGTGCTATCTTTCTGTCAAAACATTATGCAAGATTAGGCACTGGTTTTGTCTATCCTCTCATTCACAGAAGCTTTCCTTCCCAACACCTCAACTAAGTTGCAAACAAGGTAAGATATATTAATTTAAATTTTCTACAACAAAGTCATAATATCTCCTCCCAAAAAAAGGGCTATTTGAACTAAACCTAACGTACACGTGGGAGTGCAGCTTCTGAGTGTTCTTCTGGTTATCCATTTCATTGAGGAAACCAGGACCTGATCCCACAATTCCAATTATGTTTTTCCACCAAGGCCACATCTAATACAGTGTTCTGAGGTTTAATTAATTTTTCATAACACGCTCTTAATAAACATCCAAGAATTACAAGGCCTATAAACACCCAGACTCTGTGCAGGCTATGACTACAGTATGTCAGTATCATAAGGTTCTAATGAAGATCCTGGTTTTTTTAGTAACTCTAGCTCACTTGTCACACCTACCCTGTGATACTGACGCAAAACCAAGGCTAGATGGATATTTTTCTCTAAACATCACTATTAATCAATAGGTTTCTTTAGTTTTGTTAAACACATATTATGGCCAGCATTTAGAGCTTAACACTCTTGAGTCAACCTTCTCCCTTAAATTTCAAAATAGCAGAAAACTTAACTTGTCCCTCCCTAGGGAAGCAAGTTTGCCGGAGCTGAACACTGATGTGACACTCAACCTTTCCAAATTAAGGAACACAACCCGCACCCTGACTTCAAGTAACAGATACTAAAGCTGTTTAACTGAGGAACAAGCATGCAGTGTGGAACTCCCCACATATTCATCTACCCCTTCACTCACGTAGCAAAGGTTTCCGAGTGGTGGCACCTAGTGCTAAATTTAAGTGGGATGGATAGAGCGCTACTTCTATGCTCTCTAAACCCCCGAGGTGCCGTGACGAGAAGCAGCATCCCCGCAACGTTTGCCTTCCAACCCTCTTCTCCTGGCGCACCTACCCCGCCGGGGCGGGCCGCCAGCCGAGTAGCGGGCGCCCTCAGGGCATATGCCTCTCGCCTCGCACGGGGCCCGCGCCAGGCCGGCCTCCTCCTCGCGGGGAGGCAAGCCGAGGAGAAGAGGGAAGCGGCTCCGAGAGCTCCCGTCCTGGCGGCCGCCGGTCCCAGGAGAGGGCCGGGGCGGGCAGTGAGCCGAAGTGAACCCCGCCGCCGCCTTACCTTATTGCAGTAGGGGCAATAGCTCTTGCTGAAGATCATGACGCGGTGGGAGGCGATGAGGGTCCGCACGCGGAGCTTCAGGCCGTCCCAGTCCGGGAGCTGGGTCTGGCCCGGCGGCGGCATGGCGGGGCCGGAGGCGGGGAGCGATCAGACTCAGCCGCCCAGCGCGCACCGCTCGCACAACAGCACCCGCGCTCCCAACGCCCGCACTGACCCTCAGCCGCACCCCGCCCCTTCCGGAGCGGCGGAGGTGACGAGGCGGACCTATCTATCCGCAGGGAGGTGGGGGGGAATGCCCGTTTCCCGCTCGGTTTCGTCAGCCATACGCACCGTGAATCATTGTAAAATAATAAAAAGCTCCTTTGATGTCAGAGGTAGAAGGGTCACTATTTACCTAAAGGTGATGTAGGGAAGGATAAACTTGCATTTTGGAAGTGTCCCTCCCCTCTGAGAGGAGGTGTGGAATAACCCAAGGGGGCGGTGAGAGGGCGCATGCGCAGGGGCCGTGGCGCTGCCCAGGCGGCGGGAAGGGTGCGCTGGCTTTGGCAGCTGCCGGCGTGGGCACAGTTGTGGGTCCTGCCGCGCCGCCAAGGGCTGGAGAGGGCAAAGAATTCCAGCGGGGAGCGACTGGAAGGGACAGGCGGGAGCTGGGGCTGGGTCCGGGAGCGTTGGCTTTTGCCCCGCCTCCCGTTCTCACCTCACTGACTGTCCGATCCCGAGGTCGCGGCGATCGTCCCGTGTCCCGGCGTGGAACAAACACCCGCAACGGGGGCCGGGGATGCGATTTTTCCCCCCTTGGTTCCCTATACATTAGGGAAAAGGGAGCGGGGGGGGGGTGTGTGTAAGCTTCCCCGATCCGTCTTCACCTGCTGATTGGGTCTATTACACACAAGGAGGAGAACAGGGGAGCAGGGGGAGCATTTCCTATAATGAAATAGGTCATGGTTTGAAAGCACATTAGCCAAGAGAACAGAAGGAAGCTTCTTTTCTTAAACATTACAGGATTAAGGGGATGCTGAAACATCTGATACTGCTTATCATTACACATATCTCAGATTGATTATTCACTTCCCAAGACTCACAGTAATTGTCAGGACTGAGGAAGAAGGGGACATGTTCCTGGCCTGCACAGTGGAAAGAGCCCCTATCAGGGCATAGAGCGAGAGCAATCCTGTCTGGTTACTCCCCTGCTTCGGTGGGGTTTTGTCTGGGGAACAGCAGGATGTGTGCTGAGTTCCCAAGGACCAGGTTATCTCCCTGAAGAGCAAGCCAGCACCAGCAGCTTTCTGTAAACAATCATAAGGGGTTGCCCTGGTTTAACATCCTAAGAGCTTCACTCATGCTATTAAAACCTGCAAGCTTCTGAGTGACAGAAATTACTTTCCATAGGTGAGGGAAGCACAGAGACAAAGCAATTTAATAATGTTCAATAGGAAGTTTGTAACAAGTAATAAAGTCCAGTGCTCCCTCCCATGCCTGCCACAGAGCAACCATACTATTTACTAATGCTAAAAATAATCACATATAAAAGCTGTAATGCCACTGGTGATGAAAATGGGTCTGGTGGGAGACAACTGAATTAACTTGCTTAATTCCTTTTTGATCATGTGTGGTGTTCACTGCCCAGTGAGCTTGAAAAAATGTATATTACATTTATTTGAATGTTGGCAATGAAAGAGTTCTAGACTAAGAGTGTTTCTAAACTCCCCACAGAGAAAAACAAGTCTCAGTTTTGCAGCCTCTTATTTCAGTATCAGCATGTAGGAAAGTGGATATGGTACCCACAGGTCTAAGGTTTGGCATAACATGCAAGGGCCAGAACTAGCCACTGTTGTCCCTCCTTCTCAGACTCCTTGTACCTGATAAGACACATTGCTACCCTTAGTATTCTTACAGGAATTAATATCACAAACCCAAGGGTTTGTGTCACTGTCTGAAAGTTGGAGGGTTTTCAAATTGAACTTGGCATTCATCAGCTCCAGAAAAGTCAGAGACTAATATATATTCAAAATATCTTTTTCTGTTGAAATGCTCAAAGCTGATGGCAATGTGCCAAATCCCATGAGGAATAAATATCCAAGGCAAATCATGTCACTTGTGCATTTTTTCCCTGTTCTGTTCTCTCTCTGCTGTTGATTATTATTATCACTGTTAACTTAGAGCAAGAATGGGGTAATGGTTTTAAACTAAAGGAAGGGTAGATTCAGACTAGGTAAAAGTATATAATAAAGTTTTAAACATGCTTGAACTGTGTGTCTCCTTGAGGCTAGTCAGCAGCTATACAAAGAGCTTATTGGATGATACTAAGGTTCCCCACCTTCCACATGAAAGGCCTTGGTGTGCTTTCTCTAATATAAACAGACAGAATAGAAGCATCTGGTGTCATGAAGACAGTCCTCTCCTATGTATTACTCACCTTTGTCTGAGGATTAGTAAAAACAAAACCACATAAAATAGTTCTTATTGATGTAGCATAATGTGCTTTGGGAAGGCATTGAGGGAGAAACTGGTAGGGGAGGGTTGTGAATAGAATAGAATATTCATTATTTCTGCAGCTCTTGCACAGGACTAAGAGGGCTCTTCACATCATAAGGGTCTGATCCTGTATTTAAAAGTGTAATGCTACACACCATTCTGGAAAACATGGAGCATGACAGCCTCTGCCAGAAAAAAGGCTGCAAAAGACAAATTGATGCAGATAGCAGGTGTTGGAAGCATTTCTAAATGAAGTTGCTTGCAAGAAGTTATTTGGAGAAAGGAGCAAATGGCTGGTAGAACAGAACCAGGGAACTGTTTTAAACATAACAATGTGAAAGCCTTACTATCCTTTTGTCTAAAATCAAATACATGTGTCACTGGTCTTGTCCCCATTCCACAGGTACATTCAAATAGCTGAGAGCCTTGAGCTGCTGAAGGGAGTCGATTTAACAGTGAAGAATAGCCAGAGAGCTCCATCCCAGCCTCATCCCTTCGTTCCCTGACTCAGTCCTCATGTCACAGCACAAGAAAGGAAAGAGCATGACCTATCTCCAGCTTTATATTCCATTAAGGATCTGTCTATGAAGTATTCCTTAAGGTTGCCACCTCTTTTATATATCCAGAATGCTGTAACATAGCTAAGAAAGATCAGACAATGTGTCTTAAAGATCAAGAAGGTTAACAAAAGCCCTAAACTGTGGCCTAATTTTTTCTCACATTATTCCAGTGCCTTTCCTGACCGTCTGGGAACTTGCCCTGTCAGCACCAGGAGAAGAATAAGGGTGCTGCATTTTAGAACTGCATTTCCTGTTTTGCAGAAGGAGCTCCAGATCACCCCAAAGCCACAAGCATTTCATGGTTAGAAGGAAGAAAAGAGAGGCTGGTTATTTCTTTAGAAAATATAACAACTGTCTGTTCTTGAATTACCATAGAGATCAGTCATAAGCCAGGAGACAGCCAAAGTCCTTGGCCATGAGCATGGTTACACCCTTTGTCAACATTAAACGTGGAGAATTAATGGAGGCTGAGCCATGCTGGAGGCTGTTGAAAATTGGGTGACATGCAGATGGCCTGCAGCTCAGGGTTTGTGTATTAGTGTCAAAGGATCTCAAAAGCCTGGCACATTCACAAATTTTGGCACCATTAAGTATGGCGCACATAATACAGAGCATGTAACGAACCCAGTGCTCCAAGCCTAAGACTGGGAGAGTCTTTCAAATCATTAGAGACTGGCCAGGGAGGGAGGGGTAAGAGCTTAGGGAGAGATGATTGAGGAAAATGAACTCTTCAGCTGAATAGCAGCACTCTGCAGGAAGAGATGAGCATAGCAGTAACTTCTGTTAGTGGTGGTAGTGCTAAGATACAGTGAGCATACACATGGCAGGGGGCAATCACATCTTCATTGTTGTAAAGATTCAACATTCCACCCAGAAAAGCTTGTCTGGACAGTGTCAGAGCCTAGATGTTAGCTGCTATTGAGAAGTCAATGGGGGGAGCTCAAGACCTACCAGGAATAATTTTTCTTCAAGACCTTGAATAAATAGTGAGAAGCCGTTGTGCTCCTTTTTAAAGGGTGTCAGAAACAAGGCAGTTAAAAAGAAATAATCAAAGTGGAAGAGTTAGGACATGCATCCTTTAATGGTGTACTCATGTATTTTTTCGTTGCAGAACTCGTTTGCAAAGTAATAAAAGATGGAGTGGGTGCTTTAAGTTCACTTTCCTGGTTTTGCAAACCATCTGCTAGTTTGTGCCTGCAAATGAGAGATGGCTGAGCATCTGCTTTTCTGCAGACGTGGTGTTGGTGGTCCCTCTTTTTCATAATTTCTCCCTGGGAGTCTGCTGAATATGTCTCATCTAATCTTACCTATCACACTTTCAGTCTAAAGTGTATGGTTAGTGTCCCTTGAACAATGTTTAATTTTGTTTAATATAATTATTATAAAGTGTCAAGGTGAGCATGAGGTTTTCTGAATGCGTCATAATTAGATTTTCAGCACTTTGGCTCAGGGAACGTCTCCTACCAGAGGTGTAGGGCAGAAGGTTGGTTGATGATATAATTTGTATTTTACAATAAACAGTAGTATAAAGCGCGCCAGATCTTTTTCCTCAGGTGGCTGCAGTGAGAGGGAAAGCAATCAGGCTGTCAGGCTCCAAGGATTCATGCAGACCAGCATCTCCCTTTGCCCACATGAAACTTTAATGAAGTCAGAGAGGCTCAGGCTGGATCTAAACCTGTGGAATAATGACCTCCACAGTTCCATTGTGCTAAGTGCTGCAAGCCAGAAGCTTTTCCAGAGCTGACAGAAAGTGTTGGTGCTCAGCTGCTTTACATGATGAGCCCTTTATTTGTCTGCTTTAACAAACAGCATGGTGTCCATCTCCTGTGCACTAAGTCACCTTTCCATGCTAAGTTTCTTACGAGGGCTTTTTAAAAGAAAAAGGGAAAGAAAAGAAATGTAGAGATAAAGGATAAAAAAGTCTTTAATCTTTGAGAAATATTGGAACTTGGCTGTATTTCTAAGCAAAACCACTTCCTTTAAGTAGTCCTAAGCTGCACATTTCCCAGGAGAGTACTTTAATGAAGGTTGTTTTTTTGTTGGTTGGTTGTTTTTTTTTTTCAATTCGAGTCAGCTTCAGGAAGACAACTCTTTTGCACTTGCAATGCAGGGGTTCTGGCTTGGGGTCTACTCCCTTTTGCATTTCTCACTCCCAGTGAAATTCCTAGTGTCTTCATCTGTCCGCTGTGACTGTGCCATTCCCCACTTGAGAGAGAGACGGTCACAGTCATCACAAGTTAAAATTTCACAGCAGGGAACATTCAAATGTTCCCTACAGTTTCTTTAGCTAGACCAATTTATTTTATCCTGCAGCTGCACAGGAATGCTCAGCAGGGAGATCAGATAAGAAATTCAAAAGCACAGCTTTCTACATTGCCTTTTGTCATAGATTTATTATCAAGTGTGTCTCTTAAAGTCTATTTACATGCTTTTTCCTTTAGGTAATTAAATACCGTGCTGAACAGAGCAGGGATTCTCCCAGTTTTTCACCCTTGGGGTGGCTGCATCAGAGAGGGATCTTTCTGTGCATCCAGATTTCCACCCAGTTTGTAGTTGCCCTCTCAGTTTTTTTCTTCCATTCTGCAGACAAGCAGGCTGGACATCTCTGAATCCTTGGAGTTGAGAGCTCTGCCCTTTATGCCTTATGGTTCACACATACTGTGCTCTCTGCTGATCAGAGTAGTGTTGCTAACTGCAAATGTCAAAAGAAACCATTCTTTAGGATTTTCACGACTTTGGTTGATTCTTAATAGTGGCTGATGCTGATGAGGACAGGCTGTTGGCTGAATTTTGGGAGCCATTCAAGGTTTTGCATCTGCTAAGTAGGGTGGTTCCTTCAGTAAAAACAGGCCCGCCCAAGAGGCTCATGGTATTTCCTGCTCCTGGGTGGTGATCTCAAGGAGCAATCTTTCTTGTGGTTATTTGATGCTTCCAGACCTGGCTGGGACCCAGGAAGATGCAGGAAGCACAAGAATGTAACAGACCTGCATTTTCTAGAAGTTTAGAGGTGGATGAAGCTCAAATTTCAGGGAAGGATCAAATAAAACCATATTTCTGCTGGAATACATTTCATGACCTTGCTAGATAACAGCATAACGCAGAGACAAGCCCAGACTGTTGTCAAATCTTGGCATTTCAAGACATATCTCTGAATTTCTGTGCTTTGCTTAACACACTGATAGAAACTCTACCTTCTTTTTTTAGCTTCTGTTGCAAACAATGGCTTGGAAACATGGGTCTCAAATATCAGGCCAACTATCCACAAAATCTAAACATTTTTTAATGGCCCAATTTTTGAGACAAACTGATGGGTTTTGTACACTTTGGCAAGACTCAACAGTTGGGTATTTAGAGATTGTGATCTGATTGACTTTTGATTCAGGTGGTGCCTATTTTTCTAGGAGGTTAACTTAGAAACCAGAATGAAACATTCCCAGACACTGGTGGTTGATCAGCTCTGAACATAGTCTTTTGGAGTATCTAAAATGATTTTGTGCTTCAGCCACAGCACCATCAGGGTGCTGCTTTAAAATCCTAATGCCTGTGCACTCCCTGGTGTCCCTGTATTCAGAGGTTCCTTGCCAAGAGAATATTCACAGTATTTCTAGCTAATTTGAAATTATTGACTTTATCATTGGTGAATCTGTGAAGCCTTAGTACTTTTAGTGAAGGCCTAAAATCCAAATCAAAACAAAAGCATTTATTGATTTTAATTAATTGAGCCCAAAGTGATAGTAGCTCAAAGTAAAATTTGCCAAAGTGCTGTCATTGGCCTTGAAGTTTCCCAAGACTGCCTTGAGTTTGTCCTCCTCTTCTGCAATAATCCACAAAGATCCCTGTTCCTGGGAATGGCAACACCTGGCACTGCAGTCAAAAGAAGAGTAGGATGAAAGAACTGACTTCTTCTCAGCCTGTCAGTCTCTCCTGGGGTGGTGCTGCTTGCAGCCAGCTCCATTTGATCCAGATGACCCATCATCAGGACTGGGCAGATATTGTGGTCTTCGGTCGTGCTAATCTTGCATGTCCTTCATTTTGTTCCCACAGATCTTGTGTCTTGTCACAGGAGGATGTGGTGGATGGAGGTGGGGGTGGTGGGAGGGACAGAGCAATGAGATGATAGCAACTACTTATTTAACTAAAAATAAATGGGTTTGGAACTCTGCTTGTAGAGGAGGGACAGCCAGGCTAAGGCATGGAGCTGCTAGCTCTTCTGTGTTCCCTACTTGATTTTTCAATTGCTTTTGCTCTTCCTCATATGGAATCAATTTTTTTTTATTTTGACTTTTCTCAGACTAAAGTGTTTTATGTAGTACCTTGGATGTTACTGAGTCATTGATAAGTACTAACAAACAATCTGCTTATCTCAGTTTGAGCCAGAGGATAGGCTGCAAAGCATGGCAGGGTTTTTTTCTCCTTTTAGTATGTCGGAGAAAAATGCAGCAGAGGGCACTGTGTTGTTAGGTTTCAGGGGAGCATTTACTGAATTGCACTGGGTGGCTGGGAGTAGCCCCCTTCTGAACGCCTGTACAACTAAATAACAGAATATTAAAAGCGCTTCCTCTGAAAGTGAGGGTTTTATGGTTTAGAAAGCAGTCTTTTTTATGCTGTAAGGACTTGGCTGTTTTAATTTTTAGAGTACCTGGGAAGTGCTAGCATCAGGATCTTTTTCTAATATGTACAGGATCTGAAAGACAGCCTCATTAAAGGAGCAGCATAGAACACAGTTAACATCGAGTAGGCAGGCTACCTATAATAATGTCATGTTTTGTCATTTATAATAGATAGTTCTTCCAAACCTTTGGGATTCCCACAGCACTTGGCAAATTAAATATTTGAACGTTGTTAAAGGGAAGCTTGTTCAAGGAGATCGGGCAGCTGTGAACTGGGACATGGATGCCATTGCAGGAAGAGGTAGAGTGCTGAAATTACATTTGAGAAAAGTCCCCGCTCACACAAAGCATGCCATGGGAGATTTTTAAGTGTCTCTTCAATAAATATGGTCTTGTTTAAGTCATGATTGGAGAGAGAGCTGGGTACAGTAAATAACATGCAGTGTTTTCACAGCACCGAGCTCTGCCGCAGGGCTCATCGCACAGCAGGCTGTGTGCAACCCCCTTTACCTTCGGCTGACGGCTGAAGATGGATCTGACACATCTGGAAATGGAGTCCATGGTTTGAAGAGGCCCTGCTTGTTCAGACTGGAGGCTGGCAGTGCAAAGCCATCCCCCCCTGTGCTGTTAAGATAATGTTGAAGATAATGTTCAGATAATTAATTTCTACATGTTTCAAGTCAGTGGTGAATGTTTCTCTGACAGACAGGGACTCTGCTAGGATAAATACTGTACTTCCCTGAGCTTCCTGTGGAGCAGGGTTTTGGTTTCACAGACTACACCTGCACACAGTGAAGCATAAACCCACAAAGGGCTTATGAGGTCAATTAGATTGCTTTTGTGCTTGAAGTTCAGTGTGTGCTTAGGTACATGATAATAGGTTATATTTTATGTTACTCGTAAAGCTAGATTACTGGAAGAGGGAAAGAGATCCAAGGAGAAGGATGGACTTCTCTGACACCATCCTATCAAGGGACTGCCAACATGGCAGGACATGCTAAGGCTGAGGAGCAGGTTGAGCCCTGAAGAATGCAGCTTCATTTCATGGGAGCAAGTAGTTCAGTCTGTCCTGTTTTGGGTCAAAATCAGGATGTCCCATTTCAGTGTAAGTTCATGAGCTTTCCTATGGGTTTTCAAGGGAAATGGAAAGTGGAAAAGCAGCTATAAAAATGAAGAGCATTAAAATCTCAAAAAATTAGAAAAGGAATGAAAGGAATGAGTAGAAAGCCTTCCTTTCTCCCCGTCACATAAATGATGTTCTTATCCTAGTAATGGTGACAGGAGGTGGTCAGATGGCATTATTTAGCTGAATGGTCCATGTCTCCATGTGTGCTCAGATAAAGTTCAAAATGACCTTTAAAAAAATCCATTTTTAAAGATTCTTTTTACTTCACAAAGGTCCGACTTTAGTAGCTTAAATTTAATTTTGTTCTTGAGGGAACTGGCTGTGGGGAGAGAAGGCAGCACCAGAGATGCTCACAGTAAACTAATAGCAGACAAAATGTCATTTCAAAAAAGTGAGTGGAAAGCACGTGTCATTGCAAAGAGGAAATTAATGAATTCTCTTCCCTTAATTCCTTTTCTCAGGTTTGATTTCTGATGTCTTCTGACTGCCACTGCCTCTGCTTATGTTAACACAAACTTATTAGCTGAACCCAAGGTGACCAGAACTGAGGCGCCGCAGTGGTCAGCTGCACACACAGCCATACTCGTGGGAACACAAGTGTTTCCAGCTCTAGAAGCACACAGTTTCTAGACAGTCCCCATTGCTCCTCAGAAAGCACAGGCTGTGGGTTTTTTCCTGTAAATCTCCAGCAACAGAAGGCTAAATTGACTGCAAGCACTTCACAGCTGTACCCCATAAGGAACAAGTGACATATAAGCACTAGCAGACATGTTGTACAAGGCCAGGAACTTCATCACTTCTTAAAAAGCAGTAACTTGCTCTCCTTAGTTCCCATGCTAAGGAAATTGTAGTGACACAAGGTGAAGGAGACATTGCAGGGAAACCTTTGCTGGCACTGACTGGATGAAGCATTCTGGCACTGGTCTGTTGCACAGGAGTGGAGACACCTGTCTGAGCCTGAGTTGGTCTTTGCTTTCAGGGAAATTTGATTTTGAGCTCCTTTCAGTGTTACTGTTACATAGAACAAAGATAACAGTTGTGCCAGTTTGCCCCAGTAAGAATTATAAAATGCATTATTGTGACAGGTGGTAGACAACCAAAGGAGTGGGCAAATGTCTGTTGCAACCAACAGAAGAAAAAGGCCAGCTAAGACATTGGTGTAAGCAAAAAATTATCCTGGAGTTCTCATTACTGTCCATAGAACATAAGGTTCCTGCTAGCCCACTCCTCCAGCCTGTCTAGGTCATCCTGGAGGGTGGCTCTCCCTTCTGGAGTGTCAACCTTGCCACTCATCTCAGTGTCATCAGCAAACTTCATCAGGGTGCTCTTGATCCCAACATCCAAGTCGCTTATGAAGATGTTAAACAGCATAGGGCCTAGGGGGACCCCACTTGTGACTGGATGCCAGTTTTAGGAGGAACTAATTACTATCACCCTCTGGGTACACTGTGTCAGCCAGTTCCACTTCCCCACAGCACAGACCACTTGTCAAGGCCATAATGAGTCAGTTTCTCCAGGAGGAGGCTGTGTGGGGCCGTTTCAAAGGCCTTGGAAAAGTCCAGATAGACAATGTCCACCACTCGTCCTGCATCAACTGAGTGGGTTACTTTGTCACAGAAGGGGATCAGGTTTGTCAAGCATGATTTGCCCCTGGTAAATCCATGTTGGCTTTTCTCAATCACGTGCTTCAATTGACTTGTGACAGTCCCCAGGGGGATTTGCTCCATGACCTTTCCGGAGACTGAAGTGAGGCTAATGGGTCTCTAATTACCTGGGCCCTCCTTTAAACCCATCTTACAGATGGGGATGACATTAGCCTTCCTCCAGTCTTCAGGGACATCTCCCAATCTCCACGACTTCTCAAAGATTATGGAGAGTGACTGCAATGACATCAGCAGCTCTCTCAGCACCCTAGGGTGGATGGCATCCAGGCCCATTGATCTGTACAGGTCAAGCTCCTGTAATAGTTGACACACCAACTCTTCCTTCACTGGCGGTGGGTCGGTGTCTGCATCACCCTGGACTTTTGTTCCTATGGCCTGGGACCCAACAGCACTGGTCAAGACAGAGGTGAATAAGGTGTTGAGGATCTCTCCCTTTTCAGCATTGTTGATGACTAGTTCTTGTTGCTTGGAGGATCCTGGCAGGGTGCTGTGGACAGCCCCACACCCTTATTCTCAGAATTCGGGATTTCTCATTAAACGTATCCACTGGATGGTATCACACCAAACCTCCTTTCCCCACAACACATGGACCTCCTGGTCTGGCCATTTTAAATGTTGGATCAAGACTGGTTGCTGAGCCTGAGGACACTTTTATTTTCTTGCACTTGAAGTATCCAGCTCCCTGGTGAAGTGAAGCTGGAATTAGCTGTGCTGGCAGCTTTGGTTTGGCTTGTCCTTTGGTTAAGCTGCTGACAAGCTATTTCACACTGCTTTGTCTTCCCTGGAGATCCTCTCGTGGGCTTGTTGGGAAGAATAAAAGAGATCAGGCTGGTGGTGGACAGCCAAAAATACCCATGTGTAAAAGCAAAATGGACAGGCCAATATATGAAAGTCATGTGGGTTTGGCTGGGTCTTCTTCTGGCACAGGAGGGAGGCATAAGCAGCTCACTATGGACTGATGGCTACATGGTGCTTTGGATGAGTTTTTGCACCTAGCTCCCTCCCTGCCTGGATCTCTCTGCAAGATGATGCCTGATGGCTTGGCTGTATTGGCCAGGTAGCAGCCTGGCCCTTTCTCTCGGCCCTGGTGTGTCTCAGAGATAAGAGATCTGTCAACAGAAGATCCAATTATAAGCTTGACTGGCTAACCCAAAACAGCAACTGGAGGCTGAAGTTGGTGTGCCTGCTGTGGATAAACCAGAAAACTCTACCTGCAAATGCGTCCGAAGACTGCTATTGGAAATTATTGTCTGTTGCTTCTTTATTGCTACGGACTAGCCTGGCTGCTTCTAGACCTCTGATGCAATGTCTCATTCACAGGACTCCTGTAACTTTTCATTTTTCTCTTCCTTCCCCCCAAACACAGTAGACCTCCCTCTAACAGCAGTTTGTGTTGGAGCTAATTCTCTGCTGAGCTATTCTTATGGCAAACAAGGAATTAATGTATAATGCCATCAGCCTGTCCCTGCAGGAAGAACTTGGACCTGAACATACTGCCTTCCTGGGAACATCTGCAAGCTCAAATATTTTTGTATTATGTGACTTGACTATGGGCTGTCTGAATGACCCCAGGCAGATAGTCAAAGATGACTTTAAAGGCTGGATAATGTATTTCACAACTGTATAATCCTGCAATAGCCTGGGGGGTTAGAGTTGTTTTGTACTGGTTTTGATGTAGGGCTTATTTTAGGTTTTATGAAGAGATTTTGCTTTCTTAACTAACACCACAGTAGGTTACGAGCTGTTCTGCATTTGCTTCAGGCTCTCTGCATACAAACCAGTACTTTTGGGGGGTCTATGTTCAGACATGCACATGGGTGGAGACATGCTGGCCTATGGACACAAATGCATCCCTGCACATTTGTGCACTTACTACACTGAAACTGCCACATGAACAAAGACCTGTATCTTCTAATGTCAGATGTATGTATATGAGCAAACACGTGCTCATACATGCCAAGAGGGAACTGTATGTGTGTCCATGCGGAGATGTGCAGAAACAGTCATAAATGAACTTGAATTGAGAGGCACCTTTTTGTAATGTTTGTTCATGTACAGGCTGTGCACATATTATTGCTTGCATCCTGACTCTACTCAGACCTCTCTCAAGTGACAGATTCACCTTAGCCTCACAGTACATGAAGTAGTGATGAAATCTGGAGAGAAAAGTGGAACTGTAATGTAAGAGAACATTGTAGCAGTCCATTTTGAGCTATTTTCCTCGTCCTTTTCCCTCACATCTTTCTAGTCTAGTCGTAATAGGTGCTCCTCCTATTTTTCTCCTCCAACATCCTTGCTTATCAACTTTAATAAGTAATCAGGTGTGATCAATGGCAGCTACTACGCTGCTGCTCCTCTGCTTGCTGTTACGGTGCAGAGCGATTCTGTGAAAATGACCTCCCGGGGATCCTGCATTGATTTAATCTGAGCTGATCTGAAACTTCAGCCATTTTCCTTGTTGCATTGTCCCTGGTAGAGCCTATCCTGGAAACAGAAGGATGCTGCAGAGGCAACTACTGGTGTGTGATCTGGATCTGAAGCCTGAGACAGCCCTTCTGGTGACATGGGTGCAGGAGGGCAGACATGGCTCAAGTTCAGGCAGGGAGACCCAAAGAGGGCACTTAAAGTTCTCTTTTTTTGCATATATTTGCAAGCTGTGAGTAAAAAGGCACCACTTGTTTTCCAGCTGTCAGAGTTCACAAGGGAAGTGTTATGAAGTGAGGAGTGAGTTGGGAAGGTAAAGCTCTCTTCACCCATCCTCAGTAAGCACTGGAGTTTCACCAGTGGAGTATGAGAGACAGAGCACAAGGCTGGCTGTACAAGGTCACATCAAATACCCATCTAACCCAGGCCTCTGGTATTGGCCAGCAATGGGGGGGTCTGGAAAGAGAGAATAAGGAAGAGGTCTGATGGATAGTGGCCATCTTCTGCTGCCTCTCCCCAGCAGCTGACGAGTTGCAGTTCAGGGAACAATCTTGGACCTAGCAAGTGTGTTAATGGAGGAATTTTGTAAACAAGCTGCCAGCCCAGGGTGAAGCTAGAACAAAATAAACAGACCTGAGGGCAGAGGGGCATGGCAGCCCTACAGAGGCGAGAGCAGGAGTTTAGCCTATGATCCAACCTGTGTTATAAACACAGTATACAAGCAGTATGCAATAAAGTATGCCAGTGTCTCAAACAGGAAGCTCAGGATAAATTAGCACCATCCTTGTTCTTTTCCCCTTTTAGAGAAATGAATTTTCCCTGTTTAAAGAAATGAAAGCCAGGGACTGTAGACCTATGCTCCTGGTGCCAGTGTTGACCCTCTCTTCTTTCTACCTGAGACAGATGAAAGAAAGGAAGGTTTGCATGTGATGAAAAAGCACCAGAAGTCTGGCAACTCTGACAACAGTGACAGGTCTCCCCCTGCCAAATCAAAGGAGTTTGGGTTAAAGCCTTGACATCAGGGCTCTATAAGATACACAGGATCATGAGATATGTAAGGTTAACAGAAGGTTAAAGCCTCAAGTATTAGAATGCCTGTTTTCAGCACATCTGTGTTTTCAGTTTGGATTGACTGCTGTGGCACCCTTTGATACAGGAGTCACCTTACAGCCTGCCTGTAGCTGTAACCAACAGACACTGCTTCTCTTTTCTCCCTCTTCCCTTTTGTACACCGCCCATTGCATCACTGGAGCAGGATGAGGATAGGGAAACCCTCTGACCCCAGTGTGCAGCCTCCCTGAATCTGGGAAAATAAAATTCACTTCTCCCCTCAAGCAATTATAAGCGGCAGCTATTTTGCTATTCAAGGATCGTGATTTCAAACCTCGAGGGGTTAATGCACCAGGGAGGCAGCTGATGCTTTCATGCTGGTATGCTGTATCAAACAGCACAGTTTCCAGGAAGATGAATATCTGTAACCAAGTAGCGCAGCAGAGCCCAAAGCCTGTTCAAAAGAATTCTTTTTGATGATCTGGTTTTATTACTTTCAATGAACTGGAGTCTCCAAGGTACCAGTGAATAAGGGATGCTGAAAAGCAGCATCTTGTATACATGTTTCAAGCTGCGTCTGCTGGTACTAAAAAGGATGAAAGAGAAACTGCTTAGCAATGACCCTAGGGCCTAAACTGAGCTCAGGCTTCCACGGGGCATTTGCTGAGACAAAAAGAAGATCTTAAGCATTTGCACTGGGACACGACAACCAGGATGCAGCCTCCATCATTCATTTTCCCCATTGGGAAAACTAATCCGTTTCCAGGACAGAGCATGTGGCATGTGTTATATGTTTGATAAAAGCTCTTTGCCAACTGGAAAAAAAAAAAAAAGAAATGTCAAATCAGGAATTATGGGGCTCTGTGCTAGCTGGAGAATCTAGGTGATTTAATAATACACTATGTGAGACACTGCACTGGTCAGGAACCCTCCACAGAAATATAGTGCTTAAATTCATGGTTCGTGTTTTGTCTGTACATAATCTGTGGATTTGAGTGCAAATCACGTCTTGGACCATAAGTATATGGACCCACCTGGGAACGTGGTTCAACATAACCCCCACTAGACATGTGAAGGAAGGCAAAAAAGAGTGAAACCTGATCAAAATCAGCAGAAGGTGCACCCAGTCCTGGTTTCTTCTTTAGGCACCAACCTGCCATTTCTGTAACAACACTGAGGAGAAATTTTACAGCTATAGACTGGAGCTCAACTTCTAAATGGACAGGGGCTGAACTGTGCAGAAACCCAGACAGTTTGAAAGTGCTCTTATCATTAAAGGACATGAGCTAGTGCCCTTTCTGCCTAAGCTCTGCATACACCCTTTTAACAATATTAGCCTGTGCATTGCCTCTCAGGGCTTTCACTTTGGAATTCAAATCATGTGTATGTTTTATAAAAGGCTCTCTAGTGTGAGCCTCAGAAATACATATGCACTCTCCAACTGTGTGGGTTTTCTCTTTCCTGCCTAGTGCACAAATTACTCATTGTAACATGATAAATGAATGGGACTGTGTAACCCTCCTTATAGTTTACAGTTTTTATGGTGCTTTGCCACCATATGTTATAAATTCATGAAGCAGTTGTAGTGTGTAACAGGTTTTTCTGTTTGTTTATTTAGTTATTCGCTAATTCTTACAGCTGTATACACATATATGGTTGTGTGTGTAAATATAGATAGATATTTGTCTGATGGACTGAAGGAAGCCTAGGAGAAAAGATCAGCTGCATCTGGAGAGCATTTGAGGGGCAGAAAAGAAAGATAAAAATATTGACTTGATATCTGGTGAGAATTGAGGAGATTGAATGGAAAGTAACTTCACAGGAAGAATTCATATTTCATGGTCTGCAACATTTTGGGGCAATTTCTGCTAACGTCAACTATATTGTACAGTCAAGGAAATGTAGAATATAAAATTGCATTGTGAAAAGCCTGGGGAATCTTCATGTGATCCTGCAGCTTGCAGACAGGGAACAGAAGTTGTGAGTCAAGGAGTGAGCAAAAACACAGCTTCTAAAAAAAATTATGGGATTTCTGATAAGCTTTGTCATGGGATCATATATGCTGCACCTCCTGAGAAGTCAAGGGAAGCAGCTAAAAGGAGTGGTTCACGGGGAGAGCATCTGGATTCCCAGGTATAGATGTGAAGACATCTTCTGCTTCAACCAGCAGTGCAATAGTCTGCCCTGAAGCACCCGTGAAGCTCAATAAACTTCTGTGTGGTGCAATTACAGGAGGAGCAAACCTAGCTGCTCCATTGTGGGGGGTACATTGGGAAGGGGCTCTTTGTGAATTGGGCTGTCTTCTTGCCTACGATTCTGTTCTTTTTCCTTCTGTCTCGTGACTTCTCTGCAAGTACTGTTTGGTTAGGCCTATCTGTTTGTTTCATCAATTGTGAATAGGGAATTATATTCACCAAGTACTCAGACAGGTTAATTTAATTTCCCCACATTTCCTGGTGGGAAATCAAGCTGGTGTTTTAGTGGGAATCCCCAGACATTAAGCCTTGCAGTCAAGGCCTGACAGAAGGAATACATATAACTGCCTATATATCTATATCTGTGTAAGTATGCATTTTTTTCATATACACAAAATCAGGCACATACATGGGTGTGTAAATGTATGACCATGTGTATTTATGTCTGTGCCTGGCCAGTTTCAGCATCCTTCTTGGCAATCCCACTAGCATTCCCATGGGTCTCACTGACTGAGTTGGACAGGACGTGTTTACACTTTATTTCAGAAACACTGTAAAAACAAGAGGATCTTAATCATCACTAACCACGGTAGCTGCAAGTTAAATATCTGAGCTCTTGGAAGCTAATTCATCATAAATATCCTGTGTGTCTCCAAGAAGGGGACTTAGGGAATCATTGCTAGTTCTATCTGAGGGAGTTTATTAGGGACATATATAGTGTAAGTGAACTGGAATAATGTCTATAATGATGGATCTGGTGCTTCTAATAAGAACGGTTCCTAGTTTTGTATCTTATTTTACCTACATCATATCTATTTCCCATTTAGGAAGGAACTTTAAGGCAGGACCCACTCTTTGAAACCATAATTCAAGCTTAGGACGGCACAAGGGAATTGGGGAGAATATACCAGAAGGGGTCAAACAGGATGGAGGAGAAAATAACAACAGAAAATAACAACAATAATTTGCAATATCCTTTTTCTGGCTACACCAAATCAACCATGGGATCCTTTTGTCTGGTAGCAATTACAACATGGATGACGATTCAGAGAAAGGAGAGTAGCTTAATTAATAGTTTCATCAAGCCAGTTTTCTTCTAGCTCAGAATGAAGGAAATTCTTTCTTTGCTCTCCTAGAAGGGCAAATTATGATGAGTATTTTCCCATCAGGTGGTTTTATTTACCTACTGTCATGTTTGTGTATATATTCTGGAAGAAAGATAAACCTAAACTCTGGATCCAATACTATGGAATTTTGGCAGATGGAAGATTTATACCTTGCCTTGGAGTGCAAACTTGGCTTCACCATTGTGCTGACAGGCTGAAGAGACCTCTCCATATGTCTAATAAGAACCATACTTCATCTGAAGAGTATGATTTCCAGCCCTTGATTTTACATCAGACGTTGCAGGTACTCAGCCCCTCCTTGAAGTCAGACCACTTCATTAGGCTCCCAAGCAAGGTTTTAGAGGAATTGCTTCAGCCTTTTCCTTTTGAAAGGAAGAAATGCAGATTTTCTTACTTGCCTGCATAAGGACTTAATTGAAAAAAATGTTCACAGTAGCTGCAGACATCGAAGCTGTGGATATTAGCTTCCTCAAGACAATTCAGGCCAGTAGCACCTTGTTCACTGCAGATGTTCCTCTAAGTGTGCATAAACTACCCTCAACATGCAGCTAAACTGCATCTCCAGAGAGGCAGAAGTTTACATGCTGTGCTGCAGTGTGGAGTTAGGAAATGGACAGCTACAGCTGGGAGTTTTTATAAAGAAACAAGACTGCTTTAGCCATCCAGAGAAGCAACCTTTCTTCATATTGTGCTTTGAAAGTTTTTGTTTTATTATTTTTGTGGGCAGTTGGGGAGGATGTGGAGGAACTCTAGCTCATAAAGTTAACATAGCAGCTCATCAGCTTGCATTTTGCCTGAAATAAAAGCAAATTATTTGTTTGCTCTATAAAGCAAACTGTCTCTCAGATATTTTTGTTCAGAGATGTTATCCACTAGCAGCAATACAGCACCTGGTCTGTACCAGGGGAAGCTGGCACTAAGGTCTTGGGTGAGTGTGTGCATGGGAGTGTATGTGAGTGCTGGAAGAGGGGAGAGAGGAAGGAACTGGCTCTTAAAGAAGCTTAGAGAAAAAGGAGGTAAAAAAATAAATCAACTGTGTCATTTCTTTTTCTATGAATTGATTGAGAAAGATTAAACAATTTATTGAATCATTGCCAATCCAATGAAGCATTTACCAGCACAGTCCAAAACTGATTCTTCGAGTAACAGTGGAGATTCCTCAGCTCTGATAGGCCTTGAAAGGGTCAGGGCTGTTCTGAAAAATGGTCTTGAAGCCAAGATCTCAGTTGTGCTTCTGTCTGAGGAGTGGTGATGGGTGAACCTCATCCTTCCTCACTAGTAAAATGAGTGTTTGCAGTGCTGCAGGATTTCACAACTGCCATCTGCTTGGGATCTGATCTGAAGGTGAGACCCAGGGAATGCAGTAGTTCTGTGACTGGTGAGATAATGGTTGTGATGTTGGTCTGTACTGTGGTGTTGCAGAGGCTGGTCTGGAACCAGCCTCACTGGTGGTTGTGTTGGGTCTCTGAGCTCTGCTAAGGAATGTAGGTGGGCAGAGCTCTATGCACAGGTATCTCTAGTCCTGTTTACACACAGGCTTCTTGAAGCCATCTCATCACCCTGCGTGGCTCTGTCTCCATTTATTCACTGAACAAAAGCAGGACTTAGCCCTCACTCATCTGCTCCAAAGACATTCACATCCCCTGTCCCTAGACAACCCTTCTTCTAAAGACATCTCTTGGCAGTGCTTCTCCTCTTTTTTTTGTTCTTTGTCTCACGCCAGCCAGATCAGGATTTCAAGGTAAATTCTTGGAAGCAAGAACAAAATGGAAATGGACATAACTTGTGATATTTGCAGATCGTAGATCTAGATGTGCCAATTGTAATTAATTTAGCCTAAGGTCTTGTTTGAGCCAGAGAATTTCACTCAGTAATTCCTGAAGAATTCCTTTGATTTCTTTGATGTTATTTGACTTCCCCGTTGGCAAGTCATGGTCTCCTGTAAGATTCAATCTCACAATTACCTGAACTCCCACTGTTAAGTACGGAATAGTCCTAACTCCCACTGAGTCTGCTGAAATCAGCTCCAGGCAAGATCAAGCCACGAGTCTGTTCTCCCTTCTCCCCTCCTCCTCACCTGCACATCCAGTTTTGTTGCTTGTTAGGTTGTGAAGTCTTGCCTTTAAGAGTCACCACATTTGTAGTGCTGTCTATCCCCCTCCAACACCTCTGAGGTGAGCATGTGTTCCAGTGGCAGATCCTGTATCATAACACACCTTGTGCCAAGGACACCGAATGTCATAATCAGCTGAAAGGAAGCTGGTGTTGGTAATACATGCAAATGCAGCAAGAGACCCACATCCCAAACTGCCATGTAAATCCGTGCTTGGCATCTGCAGCCACATGCTCTTGGTTCAGTATCTTAAATATGTTGGAGAAGGTGGCTGCCAGGCATTGATTTCTGACTCTGATTTACAAGGAAAATTCGCACTGCGATGTCATAACCTTTTCATTGCCTTTGTTCTGAGCAGAGAAACGGATTGTTTTAGACAACTCAGGACATGTTTCCAGGACTGCAAGTGATAAACTGAGACACAACTGGCCATCAGCAGAACCACAGTTTCTGCCTGTCCACCTGCTCCTATACCTTTCCCAACAGCAGGAGAATATTTTGTTGCTTCAGCTCTCAGGTTTGTGTAGTCAACAGAAAGAATCAGGTTGTGCTAGAAGAGTGATGTGGGACTTAAGAAATGTTGGCTTCCCATCAGGGCTGCTCAGGTGATTCAGTGCAAGGCTGTGGGCACTTGCAGCTCGATAATCAAACTGCTACAAAACACGTGGACTTTGAGTCTGATAGGGCATAGCCATGAGGTAGGTTTATTGTCCTCTTCCTGTCTGCTGAAGACAGATGTGCTCAGGGTCTGGCCACATCCATCCCTGTGTCCATGTGAAGGTTTCTCAAGCTTCCTGCCTCCTTCTCTGTGCCAGGGTAGAGTAGCTCCTATTATAATAAATGTTAGGAAGGCAAACAAGCTCATTCTGTACCAGGCAGCACCAGTGGCAGGTGAGCTCAGACCTTCCTCCTACCCTTGGGGAGATCTGTGCTATTTATCTCACTCTGAATCTCTGTCTTAATAGCTGCAGCTTCTTGTTTCAAATTATTAGTGATTTGATGACTGACATTAACAGTGATTAACAGAAACTCTGCAGAGGAAGCAGCACTGTCTGTGTATAGACTATCTGAACTGGGCCAGTCAGTAAGTAGACTCAAGAGAGATTTATTCTGCATCACTCCCAGCCCTAGAAGTATGATGCTAAACTCTATCTCTGCTTTATGAAGCCTCTTATGGCACCCCACTGCTAGATTCAACAAACCATTTTGCATATATTTACTGTCTTCCTAGCCCATAAAAGCTGGCTTTCCTTTATTAACTACAGTTTACTGCCACTCTCAGCAGAAGCAAATAATGGAAATGAAACTGTACTCATTTTCAAGACCCCAGTATACTTCCAGATGTTGTTCACATTGGTAATGTCTTGTCAAACTGTAATTGCATGCATTGTGATTACAAAATGGTTAATAAATAAGTGTCCCCAGATGTTATCATTTCCTCCACCCTGTATTACTATTGCAATGCATGAATCCTTCAGAGGCTCTGATTCATAGAATCATAGAATCCTAGGATGCCAGGTTGGAAGGGACCTCAAGGATCATCTGGTCCAACCTTTCTAGGTACTACTATAGTTTATACGAGGTGGCTCAGCACCCTGTCAAGCTGAGACTTAAAACTGTCCAATATGGAGGAATCTACCACTTCCCTTGGGAGACTATTCCAATGTTTGATTGTCCTCATGGTGAAAAATGTACCTCTTGCGTCCAATCGGAATCTCCCCAGGAGCAACTTGTGCCCATGACCCCTGTTTTTTCCATGTGACTCCTTGTAAATAGGGAATCTCCATCTTCTTGGTAGCCACCCTCTAAGTACTGAAACACTGTAATAAGGTCTCCTGGAAGCCTTCTTATCTCAAGGCTGAATAAACCCAGTTTTCTCAGCCCCTCCTCATGTGGCAGGTCCTCCAGTCCTCCAATCATCCTTGTGGCCCTCCTCTGGACCCTCTCCAGCCTGTCTGCATCCTTTTTGTAGAAGAGGGAGTGAAAACACAGGGGGATAAGATATAGGACTTTCATTCATGCATGTGGACATACATGGCTCCAAATGCATAGGTGTCATTTTATAGCTAAATTGCACACCCCAGCCCAGGTGTAGGCTCAATAGGCAGCCCCCACCTCACTGTGCTCCGCCACTGCAATTTTTTGGCCAAGTCTAGAATCTAGTTGTGTGGCATTTTCACACATACAACTGCACAATTGGAAAAATCATGACCCAGACAGCCTGGCACAGTTACCAAAAGCTGTAGCAGAGCTGCAACCAGGATTTGCATATCTCACCTCCTCCCGGCCTGTCTTGGTGTGCCTCCTTCCCCTTCTGAGAGAAGGCTCCTGAAGATGGTCCTGCTGTGGTGTTGCAGGACTTGTCTTGGTGCCAATGGCTCTAATGCATGTTTGAAACTAGTTTGGCACCTCAGAGCAGAAAATCAAAGTAGATCTTTACATTGCATCTACTCTTGCATGTGTGTGGTCACTTTGGTGATGAGTTCTGACAGCATAATCTTATTAAAGTTCATTCCTGACAAAGAATATAGATATGGGTATAGGGGAAAAATCACATCCTGTTAGCAGTGACAGCATAACCTTTATCAGGGTACAGTCCTATTAATTGCTGAAAAATTTCTACTGTAGAGAGGCTGATTGGGCTCACAGTGGGCCCTACCTCCACTTGCTTTTGTCCCAGTTTAACTTAGACATTGTAATTCATTTGCTCTGTGACTTCCCTTGAGGCCATTGACTTGGTCAGTTCACAAAGCATCTCGCAGCAATATTTTAGGAGCAGCTCATAGCTAGACAAACCTCTCTAGCTCTGGATTCCAAAATTTGGGCCCATTTCCTCTCCTTCTGTGCTCTTGGCCTCAAGAAACAAAATGGTTTTAATGATTTAGTGTCCGACTTCTGTGCTGAGTGTAGAATGATGCAATCACTACCATTTGTTTTTGTGGTAGCATCATTTGTACAAACGCATCCCTGATGATTCAGAGGCAGTTGCAGTTGGTAGGTACCAGGATGTATCTACTGAATGGGTTTTTAGTAATATATTCACTAGAAATTAAGCTGAAACTTAGCAGCTCATTTTCCAGATGCCACCGATGCAACTGTCAGACAGGAACTTCCAGTGCCTGCTTGCCTGAGCCAGGATTGAACTGGAGATTTGCAAGTAAAAAGCTTTGGCTTACATTTTCAATCACCAGTACTGATTTATATAGATTTATTTTTTTTGCATTCAGCTTTACCAGAAGTTCTGAAAATCTACTCTCTCCCTAAATCAGATCACCTTAACTTTTCTCAGGTTGGACAGCCATAAGCAGAGGCACTGAAAACCACCAGCAGGTTGAGAAAATATGAACTTTTGTTTCCAGTTACAAAACACTGAGCCTTCCATGCCTCCTCCTGTCATGCATACAGTGAAACTTACTGGTCCTAATGGAAAGCCTGTCACCCTAAGCACCATATAGGCATTTAATAAGAAAAACAGTCTATGCCTTGAATAGCAGTACATAACCTGGAGCTAATTTACAGTCTCAGGGTTAGAGGTGAAAGCATAGAGAGATGAAAGGAAAAGACTTCTAAACCAGCCATCTGCATTTTGGAACCAGATCCCACTGCCCAAATTGAGGAGTGTGTCACACTGATAGTCAAGGGCATTCAAGCCATCTTGAAAATTGTATTTATTTGCTCAAGGTCACCCAGGGTATATGGAGCAGAGGTAGGAGCTGTGTTCAGCACTCAGAAGTCCTTGGCTAAGAAGACCTAAACCACACAGTCATCCTGCTCCACAGCTCTCCCCATCCACACAGGCTCATAAGAAAGAGGACTTGGTGAACGTGCTCCATCAACTTTTTTTTTTTTTTTTTTAATTCTGTCTGTGGAGGAGATAATATTAATTACTGTGTATTCTGCAAAGCAATAAATAAATAAATAGATGGAGATCTGGAGGAAAAAGGAAATCCATAAATTAGAAACTGATGATTTATGAGACACCACCTGAGGAAAATTCTCCATCTCTTTTATGCTTGGCTATTTCAATGCTGCATTCTCAGGCTCAGAGAATGAATCCTAATATGCAGATGAGCCTGTGATAATGATTTTGTGCTGCCTGGATTACAGAACTGTATTTTTGATGCAACGTATTTAAAATATCTTAGCAGGGCTCTGAGTTCCCTGCATAATTTGATGAGCAATAAGTAAGACACGGGTATGCCATGCAAGCAGCAAAATGTTAAAAGGTTATAGAACTGTATTACATCCAGTCATGTGAGAGAGCAAATTAACAGTGCTGATCTTCCAAAGAGATGTAGGCTGTAGAGGGGTGATCATCAAGTTGATCCCACTGGGAGACTTCAAAAAGAAAAAAAAAAAGAAAAAAAAGAGGCTTGCTTCTTTTATGGACTTGTTGGCCCTTGCTGGTGGGCTGCAGGGACTCAGCTGTTCTTTCAGCTGAGTTTGAGTTCACTTTCAAATTTGTTATATATATATTTCAATATATGGGAAAAATATATTTATTCATGCAGTGGCATTTTCTGTGCTTGGTTGAGACATAAGTAAGAGTCTTGGCACCAAAATCAAATACTTTGGAATATTTTCCCATTAGTTGGCTCTGTCAGTAAAGTGGGAAGCATGACTCCCCAGCATGCAATTCCTACTGACATTCAATCAAAACATCTGACCTAACATTTTAGTACTGACACTCAAATTACAGGGCATCTTCTGACTAGCTAACCATTCCTTTTTTTCCTTTTCTCCCCTTCTCTTCTCTACCTCTTTCCCTCTCTCCTGCCTGTCCCCTTTCTTCCTTTAATGCAATGTGTGATTGTTCCTTGTCAGGCTGGAGCACGTTCCCATCCCACTAAGTGTCAGCCTGCTTCTATCAGCTTGCAGCAAATTGTGCTTTCCCTGAGCAGTGGCTGATGGAATGAATAGCAGCCCGGAGATAGTCCTGTCCTTCACAATGCAGAAAGGCCAAGAGTTCCCACAATTGCTTTTCCCTGTGAGTGCATTATGGTAGCAGGTCAAGGGAGCCAGAGTTGGAGGGGAGAGAGAAGAGAACTAAAAATAATAGTCTAGAAAACTTGGCAATGTCCTCATTATAATCAGATGTAAGCAAAACAGTAAGGGCATGAAAAAAAGCCCTCACCCAGAAAAAAACTCTCTCTCTCTCTCTAAAGTGTTTGTGTCAGCTGAACCTGATGTGGTTTTGCAAGGCTGAGGTTCAAGATTTTAAGCTGTGGATGAAGCCACAGCTTCATCTCCTCCTACCATCGTGGTCAGAAAGGTGATGTTCAGTGGCCACTCTTTCATCCTTTTGTGCTTGTCGTTGATTTTCTCCCCACTCAAATCCTACATGTGCTCTGTGCAGAGACAGAGTTCCTTCTCAAAGGAGAAACCTCCTTAAACATCTTTATTTTGTTGCTGTTGTCATTTTAATGTCCCATTTCCCAGCTGATGTGTCCTAAAGTGTCCTTCATCCTCATCTGCTGCTGAGATCCATGCCATGACAGCTCTGGACAGCTCCATTTTGTGATTGTCACCCCACTGCCAGGTCATCAAGTCCCTCAGGACTAGGTCTCTGCCCAGCTCTTCCCCATCCAAAAGCTTCCATCCCATGTCTCACGTGTCTGTTGGCAGTGCTGTGGGCTGATGCACAACTGAGCACCCCTGGTTCTCTGCAGCAGGTCCTATTACACCACCTCCCATTACACCCTTTGCAACTGCAGGTAGAAAGAAACACAAGCCAAAGTAAAAATAGGACCTAGCCCTGGATTTCTTGCAGCCTGTGTCCCCCATAATAAAGCACCTTAAAGGTGGGTGGTAATTGCATTACACACTGCATTACACAGAGCTGTTGGTGAAATCTGAACGTAGACCCCAGTTTTCCCCCCAGACATCTCTCCTGGCTGATGCACTGAGAGAGGGAGGGAAGTGGCAGTTGGGATGGGCCTCCTCTCACCTGCCCCACTGAGTGTGAAAATTCTGTGAGACTCTGCTTTAGGACCTGCTGGAGCAATGCCTGCTTCCCCCTCCGTTCCCAAGCCAGTATGTGGTGGAGCCGCACGTCATCGCCTCGTTACGTACAATTGATGTGTCAGGGTTTGTCTGTGTGTGGTGGCTGCTCCTCTGGTGCTCCTGGCACCACAGCCTGGCCCTGGGCTCTGCCCCTGGCTCTTGGCGTTGTGCGGAGGCGGCAGGGCCACTGCTACAGCACCAAGGAGCACAACCCAAGAGCGTTGCTGGACAGTGCTCCAGGGAGTGCCTGGCTGCTATTAAACCCTGCCAAAGATGCTACAAGGCTTTCCTGAAGAGCTCTAAAGCAATAAGCACTTTTTTGCCCTCCTGCCACCTCGAACAGTAGCAGCAGCTGTTACCAAGCCAACAGCAAAGCAAACAGAGCCCTTGCACTGGGGCTGGGAGATGCTGCTAATGATATTCACTCGCTGCGGTTCAGAAGCGCCGGCAGAATGGTCACGGAGCAGTTAGGCATCCCAGACACGGAAACACTGGATGTTTATGTGGGGTTGAGTGTCCCCTGTCTATTCACAATTTTTTTGCCTTTTTTTGAACTGGAGGCTTTATGAGAAATGCCTATAGATTATACTAAAATAAGAAACAAAGATACTTTCCAGGGTCCCCATCTAGCTCCATCTCTGTTGCCACGTGTTGGTGTTGCACCGGGCTCTGAGCAAACAGACGGTTTCTCCTTACTTCCTGGGTTGGCAGCATATGGCTTTCTAAACGTGGTTAGTTTAGAGGTTTGGGTTTGTATCCTAACTTCCAGGAGGTCCCCATCACTGTGCTTCTTCTGCCTGCCAGTCTGGTGGGCCAAGTGAAGTTCTCATGTACTTTGACTACATGTACCCATGGCATGAAAATTATTGTGAAGCGGGGCCCAGCGTTATCTATGTCTCCCAAATCTTCCATCCTGGCATGGAAATACAGTGGGTTTTCAGCCCCGCTGGGGGCCAGGTTTGCTGTAGTGAAACAGTCCTTGTTCTGCTGCTCCTCCTGGGAGCAGCAGTGTTGCCAAGTGTTGCCAAGGCACAGGCTGTAACTGGCCGGAAAAGGAGGGCTTTTTACACCTCCAGCCTTCTCAGTGCAAAGAAGTGGGAATAAAACAGAGCTAAGGGGATACTTTTCCACTGGTATTCATGTCCCTTGCCTTACTCTTCCCTCACTTGACTGTTTTTGTCTTTCTAGGCTGTGGGATCTTTGGAGAACAAATGTCTCTGTACCAGACCTACCGCATTTAGATCCCTACAGAATAATTCAATTCATCCAATTTCTTTCTTATAACAAGCAGTGATCTTCCACCCCCAAGCATGAAAGTAGCTGTTGTAGTGCTACCTTAGCAAATCCTGCTGCCGAAAATGTCTCTGCTACAGGGCTCTTTTGTCCAGGGTAGAAAGACATAGTGGGAACCAATGGCTAGGAGCTCAAGCCAGATAGATTCAAAGGAGGACTAAGGAAATAAGGTTCACATTTTAAACCGTGAGGTTGATTAAGCAAAGAAAGTTCAAAGAAAGTGGTAGATTCCTTATATCCAGCTGGCCTTAAAACAAGCCTGAAGGCACCTTCCAGAAGATCTGTTTTATCGGACACAGGTTGTTATGCTCAGCACAGGTTATTGGGTGAAATGTAATGGCCTGAAATAACCAGGAGGTTGGCCGAGCTGTGCTAATGGCCTTTTTTGGCCCTAAGCTCCATGACTCAATGAATAGCATGCATATAAAAAATACTCTCTAAAGCAAGCTACTTAAATGCATGCCTAACTCCAAGCATGGAAGTATTCCAGCTCTCTTCTGCGGGACTTGCCTATGAAATCAAGACTCGTGTCCTGCAGGCTTGATCTGATACACCTTGAAGTCAGCAGGGATCTTTTCCCTGACCACTTCAGGCTGCAGATCAGGCTGTCAGAGAGACATGAATAGGTTAGTACAACTCCTGGAAATGCGTTTCATGCTGAAAGCGCTTTGCACTTGCACGAGCACTGTCTGATGAAGGATCTCAAAGCACTTTGCAAACATTAATTCACTACTTAAAGTTAAAAGACAAAGCAGATGAGCTTTGTGTCTTTCTTCAAGCACCATTTATCAAAGGAACAGGTTGCACTTGTCATGCTGATAACAGCGAGTAACTTTCCTGCTTGCATTGTGTTTCTAAATCCTGTTTAAGTTGTTTTCCTTCAACATGAATAATTTTTGGAACAGTTTTTGAAAGAAAAATGCAATCCAAGCACACTTACTTATTTTGTTGGTGGTGCTGGAAATTAGAGTACAAACACTTTATCTGCATTACAAATACTATTACAAAGTGCTGGGGTGCTTTAATCTATCTTCTAGAATTTTTTTTAATTATTATTCATGCTGGAAGTGCTTCATCTTAATACTCACAGTACTACCAGAGGCACACACAGCAGCACCATCCCCACTAGAGGGTTTCCTGTGTTTTGTTTTCTTTTTCCCGATGCTCTTATTACTTGGATGACATTAAAGTATAAACAAGCCAACAGATGTGCCCACAACCTGGTACCTCTCTTGGTGGAAGGAAATACTTGATTGCAGGAAGAGGGGTTTTGTGTGTGTGTGTTAACATTGGGATAGTGTCCTAAGTGCTACTAGATGGTGGTGTTATCAGAAAGGAGTTTGGAAAACGTTGCCTAAAACCACATGGAAGACAGTAGATAGCTGCAGGGAAAGACCTGACGGTGTTGGATTTATGTTTGGGTTGGCTTGACTGATCTTGAAGCCCCTGCTCTGCAGCACAGATATGCCTGCCTCCCTCTGGCTGTTAAAAGCAAAAGGATGATGATGATCTGAAGCTGCAGTATGAGGGGAATTACTGGAGCTTCAGTTCCCTCAGAATGAACCATCTGTCTAGCAGCCAGGGCAAGTCTAAGACAGGAGACCTCAGCCTCCAGGCTGAGCCCTCATACTTAGTCCTTCCTACAGGAAGAAGGAAACCTGATAGATGTGGGACAGTTGTATTTAAGGATGGTGGTTCTCTGTGAAGAATATTATTCTGGGTGGATGTCATAGAATCATAGAATGGTTTGGGTTGGAAGGCACCTTAAAGATCATCTAGTCCCACTCCCCCTGCATGGGCAGGGACACCTCCCACTAGACCAGGTTTCTCCAAGCCCCATCCAACCTGACCCTGAACACTCCCAGGGACGGGGCAGCCCCAACTTCCCTTGGCAACCTGTTCCAGTGTCTCACCACCCTCACACTAAAGAATTTCCTCCTAATGATGTCTCATATCCTCTGATCATTACTTGCTAAAACTCAGCACACGATCAGCCTGAGACCTTGTGCACCCAGGCACAGAACTGCTGGAGGAGTGACCACCCCAAACAGGCTGCACACATGACAAAGCAGAGAGGTTTTCCCTTATTGCTGCATTTCAGGGCAGAAATGCCACCTCCTGTAAATCAGTGGTTTCATTCAAGTAACTGCAACTTAAGGCACTTTACAGCAGTAGAATGTCTGGCCCACAGCAACCAAATTTATTCCTTGATTGCTCAGAAGAGGCTCAATCGTTTTCTGGATCATTTGAAAGCTGGGTGAATCGGGACTCACAAGGATTCCTGTCAAAACTCTCCAAGCCAGCTTTTTTTATCTGATTTCCCTCTCCTCCTCCTTTTTTAAGCAAAATCTCATCAATCAAGCTATTACAAGGAAATGTTCGTATTTTAAGTGCATTTGCTATGTATAGACAGAGTCAGCACACACATCCAGCACATAAAAATTTGATAGTCCACATTTCAGAAAGAGATATCAAAAGGCATAATTTAATATGTTCTCTGTGAAAAAATCATGAACTGCACATCCTTAGTACTGTATATTCAACAATCCTAATTACTGAAGCTATTTACATTAGGAAGATAATTTTCAGAACTTGAAGGGTTAGAGGGAGGTGGTGCAGGTGGGCTGTTTGATTTTCTGTTGTATTTTGATTTTTAGTGAAGGCCGAGTCTTCTGATTCCTGGGAAAATAAGAACCTGATGCACTGTCCTACAAGACCACCAGGGAACTTCAAACACCATGAAAGCAGTGTTTGTCATAATCATCTCTCTCACGATGGACATTGATTGAATTAGGCTATTGCACTGGAAAATGCCTAGCAGAACCAAAGCCTCTGAGATTTCTTGGCTGGTTGGGTCTATATGTGGTTCCTGAAACCTACAAGCTGATGGTTTGTTTGTTGATGTTTTCACGGGTGTGGAAGGAGGTGTGGAGTGGCAATGATTCAGAGGGGTCTGCAGGTGGCCATTCAGTAGAAGTAGATTGACAAGTGCTTGTGTTGGGCTACCTACAGCAGGCCTTTGCTTTTGGTATGTGTTTTAGGACACATAAGAGCAGAGAGATATGAAATTATTTTATAACCTGCATTGTAGGCTGACCTGCTCCATTTCTGAGATGATGTCCCATGGAAATGGACTGATTAGTCTATAAATACTTGTGAATCTCCCATCTTGCCTCTCCATGTCTCGTTCATGGATGGATGCAGGAAGGTGTAGTGTTTTCACATTAGTGGACAATCACTTCCTAATGGGATGGCATGTACGTTTGAGGGAATGTGCTGAAATGTATGCAAATGTGTGCAAATGTATGCAAATTTGCAATCTACTTTTTCCCCACCTCCTTTTGCAGAGGATATTAGCAGGTATGCAAAGATCTAAAATTATCCAATTGAGAGGAATGCCGTGAATGCTGTCAGGAGGAGCAGATACCCCAAAGTTGTGGATTCAGTAGAATGGATGTACATGGAAATCTCTCCTCCCACCCATCCCTAATAAAGAGATTAATCACTTTCTCCCTCCTACTTCAGGAAAACCTAAAACTGTAAACACCTCATTGGGCTGGGGGCAGTGAATTAATGTGAAAACTTGGCCTGCTGCTGAAATGGAAGGATTTGGCAAACCTAATGGCAGAGCTCCTTTTGCTTGCTTTTTTTCCCAGTAATTTGGAAATTCAGTGACAGACGGATGATTTTCAAGCTAACTCCTCTCTGGATTGCTGAAACACAGACACCCAGAATTTGACATTTTGAACAAAACAATACTTGATCCAGACAAGTAATACAGCAACTATGTGATTGCAGTGGGGGGGTTTTCTTCCTTCTGCAAGAGTTATTTTTCCTTCCTGTTCTCAACAGCAAACCAGAATGTTCTGCACCCTCAGAATTAATGAGTGGTTGATTGGATGATTCCCACAATGTGTTGGGAATAAGACATCTGCATTATTTCATGACATCATGAAAAAAATTTTTAAAAACCCAACAAAACAATCATGCAATTATCCATTATGAGAAACACTTGCATAGTTTGGGTCTGAGCTCAGGCAGACCTTCATCCAAACTTTGGATGCATCACAGTCTGGCTGTTGGTGCACTTGGGAGCACTTTGGATTAATGGTCTTGCATCTACATGACACTGGTGTGTAATGGCTAGAATAAGACAGAATGCTTGAACAGCTCTGAGAGTCTGGATTTGGATTAAAAGATAACAGGTTCTCTGCAGCACTTTGCATTGTCTTGGAGAAGTTCAAGGTGATTCCCCAGTCTTTGCCCAATCCATTCAGCTCTCCACAGTTGTCTGAGCACAACTGGCAATCTCATAAGCAAAGATATACTTGAATATAAATACTTTATTTCCTGCACTCCTCAGGCCAGTGCTATGGAAAGATCCTGCAATCACACACCATCAGTGATGAGCTGTGCAGCACCAGGTGAAAACATGAGCAGGAGAATAGCAGGTCAAAAGGAATTAGGCACATGGAGACATAAGAAGGGCAATGAAGCTGGTGAAGGGTCTAGAACACAGGTCTTATGACGAGCAGCTGAGGATGCTGGGGTTGTTTAGCCTGGAGAAAAGGAGGCTGAGGAGAGACCTTGTCAGTCCCTATACCTGAAAGGAAGTTATAGTGAGGCAGGGGGTTGGTTTCTTCTCCCAAATAAAGCAAGAGGAAATGGCCTCAATTTGTGCCAGGAGAGGTTAAGATTGGATATTAGAATAAACTTCTTAACCAAAATGGTTGTCAGGCTCTGGAACAGGCTGCCTAGGACAGTTGTGGATTCACTATCTTTGGAGATCTTTAAATAAGTGTAGATATGGTGCTGAGAGACATGGTTTAGTGGTGGACTTGGCAGTGCTGGGTTAATGATTTGACATGATGAACTGAAAGGTCTTTTCCAACCAAAACGACTCTATGATTCTATAGAACTCCTGGTTTCACTTTCTCGGGTTTGGCTGAAGCACAGGGGAGGCTCAGAGAGCCATTTCCTCTTTGAGTTAAGCAGTGGCTCCTCTTCCTCCTCCTCCTCTTCGGAAATGCTTTGGAGAGTCTGAGAGAAGTCGGGGGGGGGGGGGAGTGGGGGGAGGGAGTCTGAAATCCTCGCTTGCCTTCCCCTTGCTCTTTGCCAGTGCTGACAGTCCGGGAGGACCCCGGGAAAGGTGGCCACAGGGTGTCACTCGCACCCCACGAGTGAACCGCTCACAGAGCTCCCCGAGCTCCTCCGGACCCTGAGGCAGGGGATGGGGGGTGAAGGGGGGTGGGAACGGCTGTAAGAGCTCCACTCCGGAACGGGAAAATATAAACCTTGATGCTGCTGGTCGGAAATCGCGACCCCTTTTCACTTCACCTTTGCTAGTCTGGATGCTGCCGGGTTTTTCAATGTGCTTGTTCCTTCTCCATTTACTCCAGTCAAAAAAAGTCTCCCAGGAAATGAATTATCATGGTCCAGTGCAGACACAAGGAGGTCTAGAAGGGGATGTGTGTGGGAGTACTAATGAGAGAGGTATCAAATAAATGGAAATTTGCAATAACCTGCACTGTTAATATTTGCATATTTCAAACTGTCATCTAGGCTTTGTTTCCAAATATCTTTTGGAAGGACTAGGGTTTTTTTTATATTTTTCTTAGACCCACAGGATTTTTTCTTTTGGATCAGGTTCTTGGAACATTCGGTTTTAAAAACAATTCTTATTAAGATCTATCTAGCAGTCTATCTGTCACATGCATTTTCTGCATGTACAGGCACACTGTCAAGTGTCTAAGATTTTCTAGCTTGAAAACCTTACATTTGGAGTTGGCAGCTTCTGGCATGTGAGCCAGGTGGCCTCAGGAAAGCTGATTCAGCACGTGGCTTCTGCCACTGCCTGCGGGACTTGGACGGCAGCAGCATTTGCACCCTGCTGAGGCAACTACCATTTCCAAAGAGTTTTGCTTCTTGACCTGGGAAAAGGGATTGGGCAAGGAATGAAGGCACTGAGCTTTCCCCTTCTCACTGCTTTTTCTGCATGAGTCACATCTTGCCTGCCTTAGGCATAATCCCTCCTGCTGGGTCTGTAATTTGCCCATTTGTGTCAATTTACAGGTTAAAAAGAAGGGTCCCAGTCCTGCTGCTGCTGGGTCTCCAGACAGCTTGGGTGGAACTTCCCACTTGGATGTTCACAGCGTTTGGGGATATGAGTAAAGGATGCTCTTCCTTCTTGGCTTGCAGTCCACCAGGGTTCATTGCAGGAGTGCTTGGTCTAGTTATCTCTTACTCCCCCATTTCTCTGATGAGTTCTCTAAGTGTGAAGATATGATATCTTGTCTTCTTTTCATTTAGGCTCAGCACAATCCACTGAAAAGAAAAAAGGAAGAAGAGAACCCCCACCTCTAATATTTTAGCTGGTCATCAGAAAATTTGTAGTGTATTTTTTTCCCTGGTTGTATTTAAATATCTGTTGGGGAAAAAAAGGTGCATTTGAAAAAAAAAAAAAGAAGAAAATACCTGCTATTTAAAGGTAACAGCTGTCCAGCAAAATGTATTGATACAATATTTGAACTAATCTTCCCATAGGTGCCTCTTTACAACCCTTTATGAATAGTTAGAAGAAACTCAGTCTGTGCAAAATGCCAAGGAATGGCACAAATAATTCCTTACCACACTGCCCACCCCGCTGCTGTAACACTGTGATCTGTTGGCTACTTTGGCATCTAGAGAACCACGTGAAGAAAGCCAACGGATGCATATGCCTTTCCTAGAAATCTGTTTTCTAACACACCTCCTTAGGCTCCTCTGTGTAATTCACATGCCATCACTAGGGATAGAGGTGCCACTGAGTTTTGTTTGCTTGGAGGGAGTCCCATGCCTGCATCCAGCAAAGGAGGAAGCACTGGAATATCCACCTCAGGAGCAAAGGGCCCTGTCCTTTGTGCCCATATCTGCTGCTTCTCTAGGTCCTCCTGACCCATCAGAGTGGGAGATCAGATCTGTTTAGAGCATATGGAGTCATTCCACATCACTAAGTTAGCCTGGAAATGGGAGTTGGCAGTGACTGTTATCTATTACCACTTGACAGAGGGTTGGCTGCCTGTCAGACTTGTCTGTAGAGTCTCCTTGCACAGGCATGTGTGTTCCCATTGCAAAATTCACCATCCCAAATGACATCAACTGCGCCTTCTCCACAGGAGCTGAATTAGTGCTAGAGAATCCCTCATCCATCAAAAGCTGGAGCCAAGTCATGCTAGGAAAACAGCAGGATGAGGAAATTGTGCTCTCTGAGTCCCACTTGTTTTATGGATGGGTCAAGACCTCCAACACCAGGGTCATCAATCCAATTAGATAGCATACTTAATGAAACCCTGTGAATGCTCATTATCAGAAAGTGCTGCGATGTGTGTGATAGGAGGAGCACAACATCACAGACACAGAGGCAACCTCATGGTACTGGCCTGTTCAAATATCCTTTTCCTGGGCATGGCTCCTGTGGCTGCTCCTGCAGCTTCCCAGCCATTGTCAGTATCTCAGAGGTGACCAATATTTGTGAGTCAAATTGTGCCTGCAGTTAGTGTGGAGAAGATGGAAGCTGTGGGCTGCTGCAAGCTGCTGCTTTTCAGTGAGTTTGTGAGATTAATGGAAGGAAAGGGCACTGAAACTCCAGATGTTCTTCTAAAATGTCTGGCACTCTCACTTCTCCACTGGCCTCAGATCTGGTTTCAGCTCTCACCCTTCTTCAACACAGATGTCTTTTTGGACATCTTGCTTGTCTCCTCCATCCTAGGCTGAGGGACTCCAACTTCCAGTTGGCAGAGACCATCCATCCTACAGTTCTAGAAGTGTCCACTGAGACTTTCAGGCTTCCAGCCCAACCATTCTGGCTTGCCCTGAAGTATGGTTTGCTTCAAAGAGCCCTACAACACTACAGCTTCCCAAGAGGTCACGTGCCATCTTCTCTTGGTATTTCTAAACATGATGCTCTCCCTTGCTAAGCAAACAGCACGAAAGCAAAATAGAAACAAGGGAAAATATGACACCCTCTGCTAATAAATGCAAAGCGATGGAAAACAATTTTGCCAACTAGGCAACTCAAATTAGAGTTCTCTCTCAGAGGAATATGGTCGATTTGTAGCTCTTATTACAGTGTAATGCTATTTCCCTAAAAGTTTGTGTGTGCATTTTAATGAATTCATAAAACCCGGACTGTAAAAGCCCCATGGGGGAAACCTGGCAGCTCTTTAATTCAGCATTAAACCTCAACTGATGTCAATTGAATTGATTTCTGTGCATAGAAATTGCATCCGTTGAATGAAAACTTTAGCCCTTGCCATTCCCCCTTTTAAAGCTCACTGTAATACAATTGGCTCCTTGAGTCAGGTTCAATTACATGTTGAAAGTTTATAATCTGGTGTGCTGAATGGAGGCTGTGAAATCAAGAGAGAAAACCTAGCTAACCTGATTAAACCTCATACCACAGCCTTTCTGGGGCCAGTGAATCCTCACTGTAGCACAGGGGACCAGCTCCTCTCTGAGTATGCAACTTGTCCTGATTGCAGCCAAAGACTTTATTCTGGTAACAACCACAGTGACCTCAGTGGCTCTAATGGGAGTTCAGAGCTCTGACTTAATTTTTTTTTTTTTTTCCCTCTTTTAGCCTAGGGAGAGCTCTGAATCAAAACAGGGATTGTGATGGGAAAGGAAAGATTCCATGGCTTCACTGGATTTGGGTTCTTTTCTAGAGTTAGACATATCTGTGTTAGGGTATGACCCTAAGAAGGACAATTTGCAGACATGTTTTATGTGGGTTCACAGCCTTTGACTTTTGCTATTAGTCTGGGGAAACTCCAGTAATCCCCCAAATTTTGACCCAAACAGAGTCAAAGCCAGGAAAGTTTTACTTGTTGGAAAGTTTTAGTCGTTTCCACAAACTCCACTTCAGTCTGCAGGAGTAGCAGCTAACTTCTGCAGGTATTTCAGCAGATGCAATCTGCAACAGATCTTATATTTTGGATTTTATTTCCAGAATTGCTCCCAGTTCTCCTATGAATATAGTGGAAATCTGATGAAAGTGGCTTTCATTCTCACAGCTCTGTCAAGGGTCAGCTCAATGTTAGCTGTTCTCTTTGCCTTCCCAGTATTTCAGGTACTTCTAATGCACTTTCACTGCTCCCAGAACCAAAAGATTATGAGGAAAAAAAATTGTGTGATGTTTCCACCATTAAAAACCAATCAAATGGGCTTTTTCCGTATTTCAGCCTTGGGTAGATTTACTTATTCAAACCATTTGCTTATCCTGAGCCAACATCACTGTAACTTACACAGCATGGAACTACCCTCCAAAATCTCCTCCGGTTTGGTTTGGTCATATGCAAAGAATTATTCCTTAGTAACAACAGAGTGTTGGTATGGTGTATTCCAGCCAACAGCCACAACGTTTATTACAGCCATGGATCCTCACACACCCATCTGAGACAAGTGTTACAACCCTTTTTTATGGATGGAGTGACTGAGCCATAGAGATGTTCAGCAACTTGGGAGGAGTTGGCTGATTTTCTGACCTCCAGCCCTGTGCTGTGGCCTCCACCTCGTTTCCTCCATGGGGTGTGTGAGCCATGCCTGAGCCAAAGCATTCAAAGTTTTGGATGAAACAGCTTTCCTTAATTTGATGTCTCAGCCTGCAGCTTAAACCTATGTCCCCACTTGAAGCCCCTTTGGCCCAGTGGGGCTGCCTGTGGTCACTGTAATAGTGTCAACCCAGAGAAACTTTAATCCTTTAGTGAAAGATAACTGCAGGTCTCTGCTTTTATTTGGTCTGCTGGTCTAAGGGAAAAACCACATCCCCTTCACAGCTGTTGAAGGTAAGTCAAGGACAAGATGCTTCACTACATCTGGGTTAAAAGGGCCTCCTGAGTGGCATTTGCTCTCCATGTTGCACCAGCAAGGCCTCTGGTGGGCTGCACGATGTGCCAAATGGCCAGGTAGTCACAAGCCAAGCTCAAAACACCTACCACAGTGAGAGTTTACATCAGTACTGGGAAGGGATGGGATCTTTTTCCATCAATCCTGAGCTGATTTCCTAGTCCCAGACCAAAAAAAGTAACTTCACATCCTTCCTTGTGAAAAATACCCCAAAACCTGTCTTTTTTAGTGATGCCATAAGAACTGAGCTAATTGCAGGAGAACATGTGCTTTTATTTGAGCATTTCAGTATATGCTGCATCTTTCACAGTGGGACAAAAGCTGCCAAACACATGGGAGGTCGTTAAGAAATGGTCACAGGTGACAATTAGTATAAACTATATGGAAGCAAAAACCAGACTCTAGGGGCTTTGAAAAGCAACCAATAATTTTGGGCACAGCATCACAGAAGGACATAATATTCCAGTGTCCTGAGCAGCCTCTCTGGAAACACAATGGACTAATACAGCAGGCAACTTTCCTCTAGTTCAGTTTCTGTTTCCTTTTGCTTACCTGTAGCTTCCTCAGCCCAGTGCCACAACCCACAGACTCACAAAGCAGCAGTTTGCAGGACTGCATTTCCCCATTATTTGGCTTTTTTTGTGCACGCTCTTCCTATACCATGAACTGTGAAGCCTGGTAGATCTCTGCAGGCCTGAATAAGGGAAGTACCAGGGATGGTAACTATCAGGCATGCAGAGGGTTAATTTCTCTGTTGCCACCTGCCTGAGTGGGAACACAGACTGATTATCAATGTCCCTCAGGTCCTCTGACCTTCTTCTCCCAAAAGACAGAGCTACCCTGATAAGCTGTTGAGTAGAGTGAAGCAGCAAAGGGGAAAAAAAAAGAAAAATGCTAATGTTCCACTTCAAAATAAATCCCCATTTCCCTACCCAAATACCAGGGAGAAAATGCCCTCAGTGTAGCCCATGTGCTTATCATTTTACAGCCACAACATACTTTCCTTTGTTGGCTTTGCCAAGTAACATGGCTGAGATGTAAATTGTTAGGAAGAAAGGAACAGCAGAAGGAGGAGGGTTTTTTTCTTCTGTCTCCCTTCATTCAATTTTTTTTTGCTGTATCATCAACTTTAGGCATCCAGCAAAAAATAGCCGTGAAATATGGAAATGTCTCGTTCATAGCACAGTGATTTTTAAAGGCTTCTGCTGTGCAAATGCAGCTGAGATAGGCTTCTACAGTCTCTTGTCATCTTCCACTGTAACAGCACTTCCTTGCTATTTCACTGAATAAGCAGATACAACGAGAAACTATTCACCAAACTAAAACAACATCAAAAGCCCATTAAAGTTCTGATTTAAACTCTCCAAAAAGCACAGAAAATTCACAGCAAAATAACAGGCACCCAGGATCTGTTCACAGCTAGCCATCACCCTTAACACTGTCCAACTGTGCTTGCATATTGGATGGCTGGCACTTAGCTGTGAGTTCCTAGATGCTCTGTGGCCTTAAACCAAACTCTTAATGGCCTTTTCAGTGTTTCTTCATCTTAAACAACATGAAGCTTTTCCCTGTTCCCTCTTTCTCTTCATGGCTGTTTAGCAGTGCATGGACAGAGCTGGAAGCTATGACCATCCCCTTGCAAGTACCCTCAGATTGCAGTGACAGAAGAGGGTCTGAGCAGGCAGCACCATGTTCCCCCTCTATCTTGTTCTGCCCTGTGTGGGCCAGAGATGAGACCCTTCTCTGCAACCCATTCACTGCTTGCTCTGCCAAGTTAGTACTAGTTCGAGTAGGAGCTGTGGCTAAGCACTCACCTCATAATCTTACCCCCTCACCCTGACCTCACTTTGCTGAGAAGCTTAAGTATTAATCCAAACCATCTTTTGCCCCTTCAAGCTGGATGAGAGACTAAGGGCAATGCAAGCATCTGCAGGAAAATTAATACCACAGAAGTAAGGTGTGGCTATAAATTAATTAAACTTCATTAAGCCTAAAGTAGATGTGGCCATTCAGAATTCAAGTAATGGTATCATGTGATGGTAAACCAGCTGAAGATCCTTTTAATGTTTAATGAGGAAATCCAAATAAATGGTTAGTGCAATTTCATCAAACCACTTTGAATTTGCATTGCAATTATCCTGGAGGAGCTTTCCTTGCTGGTGCAATCTTGTGGGTGTTTCTCTAAATCTGCCCAGCTTTGCCACCGCTGCACCCCTGGAACCAGCACACCTGATGCACTGAGACCAGCTGAAGTGGCACAAAAGGGTTTCTTTTTAATTTTTTTGGTGACTTGTGTCCCTCAACCAGTTCACTGGGTGTCTTCACAAGGACAAGTAGGAACGTGGTCACAAACACGGGAAGGGCAGGACTATGGTAGGGTCAGCTGCCACAGAGCAGCATGCTGTTCATCCCAGGTGGTTGGTTGGGCAGGGAGCTGGGCAGAGTTTTGAGTCAGCCTCTCCTTGAAGAGCTGCTCCCAGGATCTTGACTGAGCCTAATGGGCCTCTGGATGCTTTACAGATTCTATCAGTGCACTTAACCAACTCAAACGAAAAATCAAGAAACTGTATTACCAAAGATAACCTGTTATTGATCATTGTAGACTATCAAATGAAACTGTCAACTCAAAGTCAAATCAGCAAATCCCTGTATGAAGCTGGAGCTATATTAGGCAAATCATCAACTACGCAGCAGAAATAATCTGTCCTTGTAACCCCTGAAAGGAACTGAGAAACTGGTTCTACATGTAGTTTGGAAATGGGAAACTAGACTTTATGCCTGACTGTGTCCACTGCTATTCTCTTGTCCTTTGCTAGGACTGAAAATATGCAGACTGAATCTAAGCACCTTTGAATCCGTATCGAGGGAAGATAATAAAAACCAAATCAGCTTTATTTCCACGTGCTATGCCAAAGCAGAAAGAGGCTTTATTTTTTATTCCAGCAGGAACGCAAAAAAAAAAAAAAAAACCTGCATGATTTTAGAATCTCCCATTTGGAACAAGAAATCAGAAGTCTGGGAGGTAGTTAGCTGTGGATCCATTCCTCTTGTGCATCCTCTTTACTACAGTTTGACATCTCCAAATATCCTTCCTGTCTGCAGAGACAGCAGGCTATTTTGTGCTTCATTCACTGTAGGCTGTCAAATAGGAGAAATCCCTGCCCTGCGGGCTCTGTCCTGGAGGACTGTATTTTGCAACTCTCAGTTTAAAGCAAAGCCAGGATCTGTCTCCTCTCTGCAGATCTCCTGCAGGGTTCCACGCCTTTCTCCTCTTCTTTTGCCCATCACTGCTCACCCTACTGGCAGGGGCTTTCTTGCTGCCAGTATCCCCATCCCTCTTAATTCAACCACAAGGAGAGAAGAGCTTCATGTACTCAGCTCTTTCAAGTAGGCTGCATCCATCATCACTCATCCCAGCAAGAAAAAATGCTTGGAAGGGGCATTAGTGTTATCACAGCCTGTGTTGTATTGACCTGTGTCTGTAAAGCACAGGAAAGGTGGGATGGGAAAGAGAAGAGAAAATTGCTCCGAGGACAGCTCGTCCCTTTGCCAGCACTTTTTCTGTGTGAAATTCAGTACTGCATACAGAGTGCATTAGTATTGTAAATCCTTACAAACATCTGATAAAAGAATCAACCTGTCAAAGAAATGCAAGTCTCCATATGCTAGATACGGAAACGCAATCTGAAATCCTTTTAGAGAAAAGCTGATAAATAGTGGGAATTCAGGGTGTCAGCAGAGATACAGCTCAGATCACCCTCCTCCCTTTAATCTGATCTCCAGGATAATCCTAGTAAGAAAGGTCACAGGGCTCACAAGCCATGAGATGTCCTATTTGTGAGATGAGAGGGCAGTGGTCACACAGGTGTGCTGGCCTGCTGGTTACAGTGCTGGCTCTGCATAGGCTTTAGAAAACTCCACCATGAAACCTCAGGATACTTTGCAGCTAGCTAAAGTCAGTCTGCAGGTGCCCTGTGACCTTTAGACTGCAGGGACACCCTTGTCACACTTCTCTGGCCACAGCACTTGTGTACGATGTTTGATATGACATTGCTAAGGTGTATGAACAGAGAGGCTGAGACAGGACTGAAGCCACACCTTTGCCACCTCATGTCACATCTCAGGCAACATTTTGCATCCCCTGCAATAGAAGGTAACGTGGGCTGCTTGCTATTAAGATGTTTGGCAGCTGGCATCACAAGGGATGAGCATAATTCACAGCTTGGACCTTGTCCAAGTCCACTGAACTCTGCTGGATTTGCCACTCGCTGTGATGAATGTCCCCATGTTCTGCCTGGGAGATCTCTCATCTAAGGGACACAGTCACAGTCCTGATTTGATCCTGCCTGGTGAATGGTTGGGGCAGTTTTGCTGCTGGAATAGGAGAAAAAACGAATGAGTGCAGAAGGGAGCCCAAATTAAAACTGCACTTGGGATGTGAGTGAGGACTGCGTTGTTGTAGCTTGGGTGGAAAGCAAAGCACATGAGAAGAAACTCTAATAATGAGAAGCATCACTCTTACAAGTTGATTCATTTAAAAATTATTATATATCCAATGCATGAGGGTCATTCTGGGTAAACGTTTCCAACAAGTTTAGTTTCACTTTGAGGATTTGTTGTGTTTGCACCCCTCTGAGTTATCTCCTGCTTCCTCCCTTGGCTGATGTGCCTTGTGATTCCAGCCAGCTCCCCTTCTGCTTCTCTTTCATTTTCTCTTGCTCATATGTGCCCTTTAAAAGCTCAGTTTTCCCTCTCTTTTCCTGCCTTTCTCCTTGCTCTACTTCCTCCTTTCTGCTCCCAGGGGACATCCTGGATTTAGCACCACATTGCCCAAGCAAATAACAGCATCAACCTGCAGGGCTGAAGGAGACCTCAGGTGTTCACCTCTCCCTCACCTGCTTGGTGCAGCTTTAGTTATTCCTTTCCTACAAATACCTTCAATAATTTTAAATATCTCCATGACAGAGACTCTGCAGCCATTGAAGGTAGCCTGCTCTGATGCTTAAATACTTGTGGTTTTATGTAAATTGGTGTCCAGTGGGCACAATTATGTATAACTGGACATCTTCAGATCATGCCTTTCACCTTCCCAAGGCCTCATGTCTCTCTGAGATTATATTTTCCCTTTAGCAGAATAGTTCCTCAGGACAGCAGGAATACCCCTGTGTGACATTTGGGTCAGTCTTGCAGAACCTTCATGCCCTCACAGGTTCTGAAGAGGATAAAAATCCCATTGCCCAGTGGGTTTTGAAATCGGGCCAGATGCTCAGTCAGAGCAACTCCAGGAGATGTCAGAGTTCTCGGCAGAGGAAATTAAGAAAAAAAAAAAAAAAGTAATGTCCTTTCAGGTAATTCAAAACAGCTCACTTTTAACAAACAGAGATGCTATGCCTCAATTTGCCTTGATTTTCTGTCATATTTATAGCACACAATATAATGAAAAAAATAAATGAGAAGTCATTTCAAAATGAAAACCAAAAATATTTTGCTTCCAAAATGTAGAAACAGGGCATTTCAACCATTTCAATATGATGCTTTAAATATCTTTTTTTTTTTTTTAAGCCAAGAAATGCCATTGAAAACAATCTTCATCTGAAGAACTTTTCAGTTTCAACAAACCGACACTTTTCACTGAAATTCCCATATCTGTAAAGGTTTTTTGTGGGTTTTTTAAATCCAAGAATCTTAAACATTAATTTGTTGTTAGGCCTCAGAGCACTTCTGAGAGGTGGTTAAGTGTTATGATCCTCATTTTGCAGAAAGGGAATCTGACTCATAAAGAAACATAAAATGCAATTGAGTTCCCACTTACTTCAGTGGAAGAATTGATGTGCCCAAGGTCAGAGAGAAAGACAATAGCAGAGCTGGGGGAAAAAAAACAGAAGTTTTGCAATCAGTGCCTTTTCTGCAACCACCAGTCAGCCCTCCCTTTGCAGAGTGATCATAGCCCAAAATCAGCAATGTCAACCCTACTAAACCCTCTCCTCAAGCTGGAAACCACCCCAGACTTGGAAAGTGACTGAGATCTTCCTTCTCAAAGATATTTGGGGCCATGATTCAGCCTCATTCAGGTTCTTCTGTCTCTCACAACCACCCAGATGCTGTGGTCAGATCCTATTTGGTTTAGTAGTAGAAAACTCCTGTTGACTTCCCCAGGAGGTGCACCAAGCCCTTTGAACTCTCTTGGTTTAACCTGTGGTTATTAGTTTCTGCACCCAGAGAAGCTTTTCTTCTCTGCTTGTGTCTCAGGAAGAAAGAAAAGAACAAAGCTGGCAGAAGGTAGTCCCATTTTATTGCAATGCTGAATAGCTTGTATCTGGATTAACTTTGAAATTTATAGAGCTAAAATATAGAATGTACCTTGCACTGGAAAACAATGTATTCATGGGCACAGCCGCTGCATACAAGGTTTTAAGGTTTCCTCTTGTCAGTCCCTACATGCTACTGTGCCTTACAGGCGTTGCTATTAAATATCTTCTGACCTTGGATGGATGAACCTTGTGTGTGGTGACACAAATCCACCCAACCTCCCTGTGCCCCCTCCTGACACCCTTCCCACAAACCACCAGCTATGGATTGTGCTACCTGCTTTCCCCACTCAAAGGAGGGAGATGGGCTTGCAGATACCGATGCCATGTCCTGCAGAGCAGTGCAGGGAGGTGAGCATCAACAGAGAGAAAGAGAAGATAGTATCTCTGCCCCCCCTCTGTGTGATCACGTGCATTTCCCTGTCTTTTGAAGTCCTGCACCACCTCCTTGCCATCCAGTGCTGTGCAGGCAGCATTCAGGTGGCAGCTCAACCCCTCCACATTTACCTTTGCTCCAGCACTTAAATTGGTCACGGGTTACTGCAGCACAGACACGTTTTATGCTCTCCCTCCCCCCACCCCCATCATTTGGATTCACATAATCAAGCCACTTGCAGCTGAAATTGCTCATAGAAAAATAATTTAAAATTGGTTCATTAATGCTCATTTACGCAGAATTCTTAAATATGATAAGAACATGAGAGCAAAAGAGAATGGATCTGAATAAGAGTAGGAGGATGTTGAAAGCAACTTTTCTGTAATTGTGAAATCTTGTGTCTAAATATGTTTAGACAATGTGAAAAGTAAATTTAAGAAGCTAGGATACATACAACCACAGCAAGAGAGGAGATATCTTAGAGAAAGCAGACATCCCGCAGCTTAAGCTTTTTTGTTTCCCCAGATGGTTCAGGATTCTGATGTGCAAAACTGAAGTCTCACCACGGCAGCCAGTAGCTGCATCTGCAGTTGGAGAAATGGGATGAGGACGGTGCCTTCCATAAACAAGCTCAGCATTCACATGTCCTACCTGGCAACAGAAGAGGGCAAAATAACAGCAGGTGACTGCTCAAACTGGTGGAGCTGTGCTGAATCACACCAGCTGAGGATCTTCCTATCACATCAAGTCAACAGAGCTGGGCTGATGTATGTCATGAAAGGAACTGGCCTTGAGAACACATCTGCACGGGGGTGTTAGCCACTGTGGCAGCTAAGAGATGAGCTGCTACAGAGAGTCCATCCAATCCAGTTGCTCTCTTCTTCTACATAAAAATTAAGCAGTGATCCAGTAAATGCAGAATCCTATCCCTGATGATGGCCATATACTCCTCAGAAGGAATTAAACTGCTGAAACACGTCGAATTGTACAGTATCTTAACAAAGAGGTCCTCTGGCAATTAATTCCTGAGTTAGCCACTGATGAACTTACACTGTGAAGCATGAGGATTGATAGCTCTTGGAATTTTATTTAATAAAGATCAATTTAAATAGTCTGCCTGAAAAACAAAAGGAAGGTTAATGAAGGTAGAGTCTTAAATTATATAGATCACAGCTCTGATTTTCATGCTAACAGAAAACAGATCAATGGCAACTGTGCAGTATAATTGGAAATGTAAGAAAACTGTAAACAGCCATACTGTGGAAAAAGTAATAAATACTACTGGCAGACTAGAATGAAGGCTATTAGAGAAGCGTAATACTGAACAGAAAAAGGTGAACAAAAGTCTTGCCAGAGAAAAGCTGGGAGAGGCCAGGCTACAATTCAGTCAATGGGAGGCATGGGCCCTTCTGTATTACCTTGCCAAGTCATCTCCAGAGTTGCAGCACACCAGAGTCTACATCAGACCTGATTCCCCATTAGAGCAGTAAATTGCTGAAAATAAGCACAGATAGAACTTCTCTGAGCACCAGAGTTAGGCTGGGGGAACTCTCTCACTCCTGAAATAATTGTGTTTCCAGGACCAAAAGCCACAGAGATGCAACAAGGACTTGGGAGGAGACAGAGCAGTCCATGTGGGAGTGGAGAGCTGCAGGGAGCTGCGTTTTTGCATGCAGCAAGGGGCTGAAGTGGGCAGGGGAGGAGGAAACGATTCAGGTTAATGTCACACCATGGTGACACGCTGCTGTGTTAACACCGTGGCACTAAGGGGGCAAGTTTACCACAGGTAGATGTCAGGATGGTTCAGGGCTCACCAGCCTGCTGCTGTGCTTTGGCATGTGATTACCACAGCAGCACCTGACTCCAGAGTAAATATTCCTGCGTGCAGCTAATGAGGTGGCTCATTAGCAGCCTGCACAACCATTGATCAGACTCACACACTTAGACACAGGAACCACACGCATGTGTGGTCCTGTGCTAGGTTTCTCCCTCTTGAAGGATGTGCCCATAATTGTTTAAGCTACCCTGCCCTGAGAAATAGAGGAGAAGTGCTGACTATTTACTAATAAAAGGAGCCTTCTTTCTGTCTGATAAACCAGGCACTGCTTATTTTTCTGGCTTGTGTAGAAATCTCATACTGAATTGGACTGTAATGTTCATTACAATTGCTCTTTGGAGTGCTTGGAGAAGTCCTTTAAAGTTTCATCAAAACAATCTACGATAAAGAGATGGTTATCCCATCTTTGTGTTAGCAGACACCTAAATTAATGCATTCATAAAATGAAAAATTATTATCTTTATCAAGGGGATCACTGGTGTGCCAGGCACTATGGTGTTTCTAGCTTTTTTGGGATTGACAGATAGATAAATCAGCATGGGCAAACTTCAAAAGGTTGGTGGCTTAGAGGAGCTTAGCATGTGGTATGGCTATCTCCCTCACCTCAAGGCAAGACATAGCATGGGATCAAACCCTCTTAATGGTAAGTCAGCATAGACAGCCAAAACCTGACTGCATGAAAACAATGCAAACTCTAATGCTTAATCATTCATACTTCAAGTTTCGACACAATATTTAGGTTGGTTCTTATTTTATCTCAAGTAAATGCTTAAGAATTCCTCCGCTCCACACACACAAAAAACCCAGCCTTGTTCTGTAGCCTTTAGCAATGAACACCAGGGTTAGGTTCCCACTGCAGGTGGATACCGAGGTGAGGAACTTTCTTTTCCTCAGTCTCTTTACTGTCTCTGAACTTGTGCAACACGACCAACTCAGTTCTCACTCCACAATCCCTGAGTATCTTTTGCATGTTAGCCATCTGTAATATCCCCCATTACTCTGCATGAGGTAGCCAAAACTTGAAATAAAATTAAATGTATGGTAGTTACATCACTCTACCACAGCTGCAGAAATACTGCTTCATCTTTTTACTGGCTATGGATGTTGATAAAGAATGCAGATGTTTCCAAAATACTGAGACAAGCTCAAAATGCAGCTGCCTTTGGATCTTGACTGTTCAAGGACTGTCCAGACTTAAGTTTTAGGATGTAAACTTCCTCAGAACATCCTGCTCTTTTATTTCAAGGAAAAACAAATTCACATCTGAGGTGAGGGAGATTTTGGCTTTCTCGTCCCTGCTTGTTCTGATCAAATCTTACAAAGTGTGTTTCTTCCTCCTGTTTTAATTTTTAAAATTGTATGCAAGCAGCCTAGAAATGCCTCCCCAGCCTGACTGCCTTTATAGTCAGGGGAAAGAAAAGAGCACCTGCAGAGTATAGTCAACACCTAGAATTACAGAGAGCTAGTGGAAATGACAGAAAATGGGGGAAATCTCTTCTGCTTGCTTCAGTCACTAACAAAGGGCTCTGCATTCTCTCACCTTCACTCAGCAGAATACTCCTGCTATTATCTGATGGCTATTTTCACAACTGCTGGGCAGCTGGGTAAGTTTTTCACAAAATGAAACTTAAGCATGTAACCACAGGAGGACCTTGCCTTGCTCTACTTGATTCATCTAAAAGTTAGTAATCTGTACCTAATCTTGACACCAATGCACTCTTTTAATCAATAAAGAACACCTCAAAGTGCTATTCCTTTCTAAGAGGGTGCCCAAGAAGGATGATATGAATATCCGTAAGCAGAAAAATTAAATGCACATGGGCAGGCACACATATATATTATTCCTATACATATGAGTGATTCTACCACTTTTCCTGGCAGAACAATATGATCTAAAAGATCTATTTGAGCTCTGTAGGCTAGACTCCTCTCATGCCTGCATAAATCAGTGGGAATAAGTGCACTAAAGTGAAAGGAGTTATTCCAGTGCTAAGCACTGCAAAATCAGTACAAGCCAGCTCTCTCTAATACATCTCTGTCTGCTGTCCAGACATTCCATATTCTTGTGAGGGTAAATCCTAATAGCTTTAATCCTTACTGACTTCCAGCACTGCACACTTCAACAGTCCTGCCCCAGGACTTCAGGGTTTGGGCTGCCAGGCAGGAGCACATCCCAGTCCTCAGCCAGCATGTGCCTCTGTTTATTTCAGCATGTTGCTGCCACTTGTGTCCTCTTACAGCATCTGAAAAGTTCTTATTATTTCTTCTCAGTGTTTATTCTTTTCCCATACTGGCAGATGGTCATGTGCCACTCTCAGCCCCTTTGTTTTCCACTTCTGTATGTCTCTGATTGTTGGCACATCATCTCCAGCATTTCTTGGAAACTTTCAGCATTCAACTTTCTCAATGTGTCACCTGCTTTTGTTCCTTCAGAGCCATAAAAGGAAATGATTGCTTGGGGGGAAGAGCTACATATATCATCCAGAGTGTATCATGGTTAGGTGGATGTAGTGGGGGAAAAAAAAAATCTGTGTGGAGGAGGGCTGTCTTTCAACACATCCATTTGCCAGGAGAAGAAATATGGCAGTTGGACTATTTTTTTTTTTTTTAAAAAAAAGGGAGGAGGAAGAGAAGCTAATTAGCTGCATAAGCCAGCTCTGAAAAAACAAATAGCTAACACTCACATGCACTTGAAATCATGAGGCTGCTTCCCTGTGTTTACATCTATGTGTTTAATAATGCACAAATTCCTCGCTTGCTGCATTCTTGTGCTACACCCCAAGCTCAGTGGGAGTCAACAAACTGGCCTGGTGGGGGGAGCAGAGGACACAGCATCTCTCCTGTAACCATACGGTGGCCTAGGAAAACCCCACAGAAGCAACCCTGGAGCATGTTAGAAAAGCCCAGCGGAACAGAGAAATACAAAGCTTTCAAATTAGGGCATCTATGTCCCTCTGTGATCCACACTGACAAATATTTCATTGCCTAACAAATTTGCAGGGATAGTCCCTCCTGAAATATGCTGCTCCATTGCATTTCCCTCTATTAATAATCAGCTGGCCTGCAAGATTATTCCCTGTTTGCAATGTAGCAATAAGTGTGTATTCTGGACAAACAGAGCTTGTTAAGAAAGACTTTTAGGTCTTCTTGCTGGCCCTGTTGCTAGGAAACTGGAAAAGCTACTGAAAAGCTGCTTGAGTGTGGTGGAGTGTATTGCTGGCAACCAGTGTCACTTGCCCTAGGTGATAGCCTGCAGCCTTTAAAAATACTGAAACATACCCCAATGCCATCACATTAGTACCAGAGATGTTGTAAGGACATGCAGTTAATTAAGTGGCCTGTACTTGTATGTTTGGAACTCAGTAGCCTGATGTAAATATCACCATTTAAAAAGCACTGGAGAAATGTTTCAGACAAAACAGGCTATATGAATTGCTGGCCATTAAAAGTCAAAGCTGGTCAAGGTGTGAGTTTGCAGCAGGGTGGTAGAAATCCCTCGTGTTTTTGCAGTAGTAGCATAGCCCATCAGTCTCCCATTGCATTTTAATTTGGTTCCAAGTTGGAGTCTGGAAAGTAATTTTGAACAGGGTGGCAGCTCTCCTTGCTCAGAGTTACCATGTTCACCCTTCACACATCTCTGGGTCCTCCTCTATGGGATGCATATATACCTTAATCTTATTACTGCAAATCTTCTTCAGCCAAATAAATCCCCAGAGTAATTCCAATTGTCAGGAGACACATGGTCTCGTGTGGCACTAGGAATATGCAAGAACATGAGGATGAAAGCTTCGATGTGCCTTTGAGAGGGTGTTGGAAGAAACTATAAGCAGATCAAGAAGCATCCCCAACGGACCAAACAGGCAGAAGCCCCCGGGAGCAGCCTGAAGGACACGTACATCATGGACCACACACTCCTGAGCCCAACACAGCCCTTGGGGAGGGAGGTGTTACTGAAGAGGAGGCAAAGCCTTAAACACCATCTGAAACACCAGGTATCAGCTGGTGTTTCATAGGAGAGGTCTCTTTGTCCTCTAAACCAATCTGCTTGCCCTCAAAATGGACAAAGGTACTTTTTGTTGTAACTTTTCCATCTCTGTGGAAAACTTCCCTAAGAAAATGCTGTCTGAGGGTTTTGGGGAAAGAGTACATGGCTCACAGTACATGTTGTGCTGGGATGCTCCTACAGCCAGCATGGTGAGCTCCAGCCTTCAGCAAGGATTGGTACCTGATATAAAACTCCTTTCTGTAGCAATGTGTTTGAATCACTGCATTCAGGAGTACCAGGAGATCTGCTATGAAAGGTCTTCCCTAGAGCAGACAACATAGTTAGATTTTGCTCTTGAAGCTGGCTTCTGACTGGGAATGGGATTTTTTTCACCACATTAAAAAAAAAAAAGTATTAGAGATACTAACATTTTGGCTAATAATTGCTTTTTATTGGCTAGCAGAATTGTGGCTAGAAGAGACCATGCTGTGTCCCAGTATTCCAAACCTGTTACCCTGCTCCAGCCAGATACCCTGTCTTCACAGCAAAGACTTAGTGCTAGGCTGGGGATGCCTCTGCTCCTGATATGGGAATAGTGATGGCTTCAGAGTCTACCCCTTCCTTTCTCTGCAAAGGTGAATCACAGCTTTTACTGCCCTATTCCCACTTGCCTGGAATTTAGGTTATGGCTATTTTTTCTTACTGGGCCTTTCTTTAGTATCTTAAACTCTCCAGGACTTTCTCTTCACAAAAGGTGCCAGGTCACTCTGAAGTGCTGCTATTTGTTTGCTAACAAATACAGCTAACAAGTACAACTGAAAATAAAAGCCTGCAGTTTCCACGTGGAAGATAAACATTTTTTTCACACTAGTTAAAGTGCCTCAAACCATCAACAAATAACACTTTAAGAGATTCAGATGTTGTATTATGGGGACTGGCACAACCAAAAGATTTTTTTCCTGCATCAAGCCCATAATGTGTGATTGAACTAGACGGTGATTTTCAGCCAGTTTTACTTTGGGGATCCCAACTAGTTTCAAGCAGAGGTCTTTGGGCTCCCCATCCCCACCCCAGGGTAAACAAACTGCAGCTCAACAGAACTAGAGGATCATTTCATAAATACCATCCAAAATTGAGGACAACCTTTCTGCTGCTGGAAATCACACACTTCAGCAGATAAAATTTCATATGTGATCTTCCACCACTGGCATAGGGTGGTGGCATCACACCCACCCAGGCTGCCAGCATTCCCTCCATGGCTTTCACCAGAAAGCTGCTGGGTTTTTTTTCAGTTTGTTGTTTTGGGGTTTTTCTGCCAAAAAGCTCAGTGGCATGAGATCTCCTCCCTGTTCTTTGAATGAAACAGCGGCTTTATTACTTGTTCTGAGGAAATGAAAACGGAACACAGGTGCCATGCAGTAAAACGAGATATGAGGAGGGAAAGTGTGGGATTCAAGAGTGTAATAAATGTGTTTACAGTTGTGCTGTCTGCTCCTAGGACTGGGCATCGACAGAGACATAGCACAAGGGGAGGAGGGAGAGAGATTAAGATGATACCAAATACACAAAGGGATGCCAGACTCACCACTAAAGGTACTCGGCTGTGGTTAAGCAAAGGATGTAAACTGAAGTGGTTTGTATACTCAGGTTCAAGCTCATGCAAATGTAATAACCTCTCTGTCATCTTCCAAGCAACAACAGCGTTTGCCTAAAGAAAAGTTTCTCTGTCTAGGTCAAACTCATCCAGAAACATGTTGTGCATTAAGACTTGCAGAAAGGGAAACTGCTGCAGCACTGCAGGTGCCCTGAAGGACTTTGCTTATTTGTTTTTGGTGGCCCTCTAGAAGATTCACATTACAAATCATCACCTCAGGGGATCAAGCTCCCCATGTACATAGCTCCTGCTCTCAAGTCTTTGTCACCTAGGAGACCAGTACCTCCTTAAACCCTATGCTGCTACTGCGGAAGGACAAGACCAGTTATATAACTTTATCAGAGGTTTCATCTCACCTGTATGAACATCCTACTTGAAATTTATATTCATGACTGTGTTGCCCATGTATCCCCAGCCCATCCTTGTGGTGTTTAACATGGTATGTCTGAACTGAATCTGTCAGTATTCACTGTGCTCCCTTAACTCTTTGAGCGGGCAGGCTTCCCCTTACCATGGTATCTGGGAACTCAACAGTCAGTAACAGACACTATCACCACAACACCCCTGAAGGGAGATGAGACAATACCTTTCAGGGCTATTTTTCAAAGGTCTTGATCCTGTAGGAATCTCACACAGCCAGGTGGGGACTTTCATGCCCTTGTCCTTGTGCAAACTGACAGAGCCATTCCCCATTCTCAGTAGTTGTTCTGCAGGAGAAAGCTGGTGGCCAATGTCACAGCTCACGTTTTCCCACATGCCCTGTCCTGCTCAGCAGTTTTTCCATGAACTTATCTGAGCAGCACTCCATGCTTTGTGCTATGAAGATCAAAGACTAGGGTGTCCAGAATAAAAAGCTCACAGTTACCATGAGGCCTGTCTCTCAACATGCTGGGAATAGAAATGTAGCAATCAGACTTCAGGATGAAATCATATTGGACATGCTGGCTTCATCTCCAAAATACGAAATTGTAAGGAAAGAATTACAGCTAAAAAGCATTTCACATTTTAGTAAGCTGCTCTGACCCATGCCAGATCTGGAAAGAGAAGGAAAAGGAAGGGGGGAAGAAAGCCTGTGGGATGCAAACAATTATAGCCAGTTGGGTTAGGAAAAAAAAAATCCATAAACAGACTCCTGCTCCCGTACTATGATGCACAATTCTGTTTGAAAAGGGAAGGGCTGTTTGGCTTATTTCAATTCTCAGGATCACATTATTTGCAAATAGCAAATATCTGGATGTTATTTGCAAATCTCCCAAAAGCTTATTTGAGCCTGACTCATACATTCATTTCACAATCATTTTTAGGTGGGATACAGTGCAGTATTGAGTTAGCTGCTCTCCCAATATACCTTTATTTAGCCAGGCCATCAGAGAGCAGAAACAACAGTCTATAGACAGCCAGCTGCAAAAGATAAATTACAAGCAGAAAAAATGAAGAAACAAGCAATTTATGAGTTTCTTGTTGAAAAACATTTGCAATTTAAAGAATATTTTCTAATTCACATCCAAGAACAGGGATTCTCAACCTCCTATGCTGTGGTTTGCAAAAAAACCCTAGAAGTTTTGAAAGTTTCACATTATTCCCATGTCATCATAAAGAGATTACTGTGATGATGTCACAGTTTTAGCTAATAACCAAGTAACAGATGCTCTCTGTCATGCCCCACTACCCTCTCAGGGGAAGATAAAAAGGGGAATAACAGAGAGAGACTTTAAGGTTGGAAAAAAAAACAACCCTGGAATAGGTTTAATGAAGTAGCACTAATAATTATGATGGTGAATTACAAATATTTACAAATATAAACAAACAGAACCTGCACTCCTCAGTTTGTAATTACTTCCTGACCAGAAAAGTCCCAAACCAAACTTAGCAGTAGATGGAGGTACCTCAGTCCAGAGCCTCAGTGACAGCCCACAAAAGCCTTAGAGCTGCCAAGCCAGTCTTTCTCAGGTAAGCAGGAGAAGAAAACTGGTCTTGGTGAACAATGTTCTTCTCCAGCAAGAAAACAGGACACATGAGCAGAAGAGGGAGAGATGACAAAACAGACCCCAGCACAGCAGCCACAGAGGCCAGAGAAGGACTCTCTGAGGAACCATTTTATCCTGAGCACCATGGGCTGGAGCACTGTGATTGGTCCATTTGGGTCACTTGACCCACCCTGGCATCCCCACTGGCACAGCCATGCCCCCCAGTGTAATGGCCACAGGCACAGGCTGCTGGGGGGGGTCCCAGAAGGTCTCAGGTTACTATGGCTATGGGAAATTTTTATCCTGGTTCTTTCAAACCAATGGTGCCAATGATGATGAGTGATGCCACACTGGGTGGCTCACCTTGAATTTCTTTGTTAACACAGAAGCACGGCAGATCGCTGTAGTAATGTTTGAACTGCACCTTGATTACATGGCAAAACTACCAAACCAGGGATGAAAGAGACCCTTTGCCTTCTTCACTCATCAGTAAAAGTTCACTCCCTTCATTGTTCAATATTGTGTCAGGCAGTAAACGCCCACAGATATTGGTGTTTCTTGGCTTTCAAATATTCAACATGCCCGTTATTTTTGCAGGGTCATGGGTGTTTACAGATGTCACATCCAGAAAGGTTTTTCTTGAAATACTTATAAACCATGTAGACACTGTAACATGGCAGGTTATGGAATAAGGTCTTTTTACTGCAAGCCCAACTCTGGCCAAGGGGATGACGGGCAGACTTTTTAGGAAGAGGGCATCTGAGAGCAACACCCACGGAATGGTTGAGGTTTTTACATTTAGTTTCTCCCTTTCCCACAAATGCTGACTTCTGCTTGCAGGATGGCTTATCCAGCCCATCCCCATCTGTCCACCACAGCTCTTTGCTGAAGCAAACACACAGCAGCCAGCAGGACCTGCTTCCCAGCCTCGTCCTTCCCTGCCAGCCCATTAGCACAGCTTCTGTCCCCTCCCTGCTCAAAGACCCGCTCGGCCAGCCGGGGACCCACCTGCCTTCGGAGTCTGCAGCCACAGCCCGAGTGATTACCCATGGAAACTGCACCATTAGGTTCCTGTATTAGAGACACTCAGCCAGGCTCAGCAGGAATCCAAGTTTATTAACAAGAAGAGGGAGCATCATGTGCAAGAATATCTCTACACTTGCAGTACCTGGAGGGAACATTATCACTTATCAGCCTAATATTTCACCGCAGTCTTTCTTTCACAGGCTCTTGCTTCCTTCTCCTCACACAATAGCATAAACAAGCTAATAGACAATTGGCAAAATGTGCCAAAACTGTTTATAATTTGGAGGAATTTTTCTGACCAGCCTGGTGAGAAGAGATAAGAGAAAACAAAAATAAACAGTAAGTGAAACACAGTAGGGCTAAAACCTGTGCATTAGGTCAAAAAAAGGAAGAAATCTCTGCAGGATTCCGGGGGGAGATTCTTTTTTTATTGGTGTTTTTATGTACAAAGGGAAAGGTTAATAGAAGGTCTGAGCAGAAAGGTTCATAGAAAATTGTCATCTGTATGTGTTTTCTTTTTGAAGTAAGAGTTTACAGGAACCAAGGGAGGGGGTAAAACAGTAAAGACCAAAGGTAGTTGAAGGTGGAACCGTTTGGAAGAACTTTGGCAAAATCACTTAAAATCAGAGGACACAGATTTGTCAAGACTGAAATGCATTCCTAAATCATGCCAATTTTTGCCCAAATATTGTTTTGGAGGAAAGAAAAGGGGACAGGATGAATGCTAACATTGAAAATACCATTGGGAAAAACACACATTTTTATTTTTCTTCTCCAAATTAATTTTCATTTAGATCAATTTTTTCCTAATTGAAATGACTTAATTGGTTGTCCATAAAATAACAATGAATATTAAAACAAACACTGCAGATCTAGAAAGTTTAAATTTATCCTAAATGAATCCCTGGGGTATGTTTTCTTTTGCAAAGTATCATGTCATTTTCCATGCTTGGTTTTAAGCCAGACTGGAAGCAAAGCTAAAAAAAAAGGCAAAGCTGTACAAAGCACAATTTCCATCATTTGCCCAGTGATGGTTTCTGTGTGGAGCAAGACAGGAAGAAGCAGCTGCTAGGTCTGAGCTCCTCTCCAGATTGGTCTCAAAAGCAAACTACTCTCATGTTAAAGGACTTGTTTTCATTGTGATTTATGTTTTGTTTAACATAATGTCTGTTGTACTGATCATACCAGAGGTCCACCTAAGCCAGTAGCCTGTCCCAACAGTGGCCAATAGAATGCATTTTCCAGGGAAAGGTGATAAAAAATTCCTGGATAGAATGATTTTTCCTATCATATCAACTCAGCCCTGGCAATGAGCTGTTTAGGGATTTCTTGTTTCATTGTTTTGCACTTTATTTAAAAATTGGGATCTAATGGAAAGCCAGCAGCTAATGGAGAAGTTCTGCTGGGCTCTGAGGACTTCAGTGCTCAGGAGGAGCAGTTTGGGCAGTCTGGGCACAGTGCTGGTGTATCCACAGAGCTTTTGGAGCACAGGCAGCATGAAACTATGATTTTCTGTACCAGCCTTGTGATCGGGCTTCAGCCACAGCCTCACTAATTTAGAGTTTGTACATGATGGAATTTGCTGTGAACTGACAGCCCTCCTGCCATCCTGTCCATGTTCCCAAGATTGATACTAGACCTGTTGGCTTAATATGCATTGACTTAGTGAGAGCAATAGTGAGGTGCAGCAGCATCTCTTGTCCCACTGGTGCAGGGGCAGAGGATGGCCACGAGGCTGAGTCAGGGCCATGAGGTTGTTGTCAAAACCAAGCCTGGAAGATGACACTTCCCTCCCAGGCCTCAACTGGGAGGAACATGACAAATGCAGGAACTATTTCTGAAGGAACAGAATTCAGGTGATCCTTAGTGCTGAACTACACTCCTCTCTCCTACAAAGCTGATACCCTGGAGAGGTTATGAATTAGATTTTGTTGTGGGCTGGAGAAACCAGTGCTCCCATTTTCCTCTTTGGGATATCATTGATACGTAACCTGCCTTAAATTTATAGTCAAACTCTAGACACTTCTTGCTGTGAGCAATTTCCTCCTAAAACAGGTGTATTAAGCCTAGAATAGCAGTGAGATGGGCAGGAAAATGTTGTTTTCCTCCTCCAGAAGAGCATTGCCCTAGGTCTGCAAGCAGCATGGCAGGGTTGTTTGTGCTCATGTTTGACAACAACACGTTTGTGTGACAAGATAACAGTTAATCTTAGAAGCTAGAAAGAAGATTTTAAAAGATCTGTGTTCAGTGAACTTATGGATGTGACTTGCCAATTCATCGTGATCGTGTTCCCTGTGAATGGGTGCTCATTTTGGGAGCTGTGTGCAATATGTCTAGGATGTTTTACACAATTTCTCAGGATATTGTGTCATATCAGCAGAAATTCAACATCACGCAGCTCTTAAGCAGCAGAACTTGACATTTCCGTTCAGCTTTAAAGAAAGTAGCATTGGTTCTTCTAATCCTGATACTTGCCAATAATTCAGGAAAAGCAGGCTTAGCCCAACTATAGACAGAGCAATTTGCTGCTGGCTAGGTTACTAGCTGAGCTTTTCAAGGTATATTCATGTGGAAATGGGATGCTCTTCAATTAGCTGGCAAACTGCAGCAAGAGGAATGGTGAAATGTTGAGCACAGATATTTATCTGATCATTATCAGTAGTGCAGGTAGCTGGAAAACCTGTGAGAAGTAACAACAGGTTTGTAATTCAGTTTTAACAGAGAACACATTTGAACATGAGAACATAACCGGTTTAGACTTGGAAACATGGAGAGAATTACCATGGAGAGATTAGACAGCCTCAATAGGTGGATAGGTGTGTAGGTAGAGGGAAAGGAGTAAAAAGAAATCTGAACAGAAGGAAGAGAGAAATTAGGCTAATGAAATAAAAGATGGGTGTAAATGCCATTTCAGGGCTTGCTTCTTTTAGAACTTGGAGCACTTAAAAACAACCAACAAACAAAAAACCAAAAAAGACAGAAGGGTTTTCTCTACAAGGAGAGCTGCTAAGGCAGGAGGAGAAAAATGGTTACCCAAAAGGCCAGTGCTCAAATTTGGAGGAGGATCAAGACGTGCTGGCTGCCGTGCTCAGCCCACAGTGCTCTAAGAGACAGCATGGAGCACGTTTAGAAGACGGGAGCACTCCACAGCAAAACAGGCAAAATATTTCTTTGTGAAACTGCTCTCTGAAAGCCCAACCTGGTAACTCATCTGGAGGGAGAGCGGTGGGGAGCTGCCACCGCCGGCTCGCTGTGGGAAGATAAGTTGCTGTGATTGAAGAATGATCATCCCCCAGTCGTCCATTGCACTTTCTGCCTGAACTGCTGCCATCTACAGAGAATGTCAAGTCCTTGGGGCCTCGTCTCCCTGCATCTCCCACATGATATCGAGGGCCTGGCAAACACCTTCCCAATAAATTATTGTTATTGCAAGGAAGGGAACAAGCAGGGAAAGGACTTTGCAGTGATCCTAGCAACATTCAGCCTTCAGAAAGCACATGTCGTGGGAGAATTTCAAAATGCTTCCAGAAGCTGAGGAGGCAGAAGCAAGTTAGGAACCTTTGAAGAAGATGAATAGCAGGAAGCATCTCTAAAAGACCCACAACGGCATTACTGCAGAAAAAAACAGCTGCAAAATGAGGTAATGACTCTTCAATACTTTCCAATATGCTGGCACAAGTCCTCTGTGTTTCATCTCACTATCTATCAATGTAGCATTAGAAGATCTTAAAGGGTTTACAAGTGGATGCAGGGTTAGTCCAGTGGCCTCATGGGGATGCTGACCCCTCTTTCTGCAGGAGGCACAACAAGGCAAAGGTCATCCTTTTCCATGCACTCAATAACACAAGAACCAGACCCCACTGTGGTTTTTTTCCCCCCCCTCAGACTCCCTTCCTCGTCTAAAATTGCCTCCTGCCGCATATTTCGTTCTCCTTGGATATTAAAATAAATTGAAGATAAAAAAATAAGAACAGAGAAAAGCTGGGGTAGGAGGAAAGAGGAGGGGAAAGCCCTGTCTCTCTGTGTCCCTCAAGAGCTGAACAGCACGTACAAAATAATTTCCGCTCGATGCATAAATGACATCCTGATTTGTGAAGGACCTGAGCTGCCTCTCCCAGTGCAGCATGACCCTCCAGTGCCATCAGATCCTGCTCCTTTCCTGCCCCACTGCAAGAGGATGTAATCTGCTGGCATCCAGGGCAGGACAGAGCCCACCTGGAATGGAAACTTCATCAGAAAAAAACCTTCAGAGGGAATTGACTCCAGCAAGTGCCTTTTCTCTATATAAAACAGAGCTTTCTGCATGTAGGCAGCAGAAGAATAGATGGAGACATGTCAGAAAGTGATGCATAGGCAGCTAAGTGAAGCTCAAGCATTCATAAAGAAACAATGTTATCAAAGATGAATAGCTTGAAAACTGCTTTTAGGAACATTTACACAGGGTTTCACCTCCTGGCAACACGAAACGTCAATGCTGCTCTGGCACGCTGACTCACAGCAGAGCAGGACAGCTTTACAGAAGGCTCATGCTATTTTTTCTTCTGCACCAAGGTCTGTGCAGAGGTGTGTGTGCAGAGGGGTGGGGAGTGCAGCACCGAGGAATCACCCTAAATTGGCTCCGAGAGGAGTTGTTTTCAGACTCCTTGCCACGCTTTATTAGCGTGGAAATTCAATAATCTCATTAATTACGGAAAATAATGTAAGGTGGATCTGCTGGGCTCCTGAACAATTTGAGCTCTCCTTCCGTGGGTAATTGCCAATGACATGTCTGAGAGAAATATCACAAAGATACATAACAAAGGGCAGCGCAGCTTTACAGCATAGATCTTGTTGCTATGGGAACTTGTCTTTGCTCCTATCCCAGAGCTAGATGATTTATGTATGTGCAAGAGTTCCTTTATTTTAGGGCTTTTGCAAAAGAGAAAAAAACCCTATCAGGTCTCTATCCACACCTATCCATCTGGTTATCTACCCAGTTATCTAATAATTCTTTCTTTATTATAATTAACTGTCTATTATATTCTTTATCCATTGCCACATTCTTCCAAATACTCCACTACCTGCTTTTGGGGGATAAGATTTAAGACAAGCTGAGGGAAGAAAAAAATGTGGATATCAGTTACTGTGTGCATGCTGCATGGAGGTGACCACCTTTCAGAAGCCAGAGTGAAGCAGTCAAGCTGTGTGTCATGAGCCCCTGTTGCCCTAGTGATGCTCTCTGTGCCCACATGCAGCAATATGACAAAAGCATCTCCCTTGTTTCTGAAAAGGAATGATGGAGCAGGAAAAACTCACTCCTTGTGGATGGTCAGAGAGGGACAAGGGTCTCCCACAACTATGCTGGGCATTTGAAGGTACAGTACTAGAAGTAAATGCTGAAAAACCTGGAATGACTCTCCAAAAGAGAGTGTAACTCTCATTAACAGACCTCTTTGGTCTGTTCATCTTGTATAGCAAATGTTTGGGTGGCTACATTGGGTGGCCACCTTGGGTGGCCAGGTGATGTTTCACTAAAAGGTGGAAATATAACATCTCAATTCAGAAACAGGCAGATTTGGCTGCACCTCTTTGCTGTCTTTGCATTTCATGACTTGTCAGGCATTTCCTGGTAAGTCCTTGGGTCAAGATGTACCTGAATTTAAGATGAGATTTTTTTGGTGTGGTAGTGTTTCTGTTAGGGTCATTGGGTGCTCCAGTGGGACTATATAAACTAACTGTACATTAATAAGAAACTACCAAAAGCTTCACACTCAAAAATTAGTGTCTTGCAATCACCAAAGACCTATCAAAGAAGACGTTCAGATTCTGGCATGCACAAGAAGTTTTGAGACATTTTGAGACATAAAGCTTGTCCTGGGAGCTTCTACCTCTAAATTTATTTCATCCCACATCCCCTCCAGTTATATGAAACTCCTTTAAACTGTATATGTGTTTGTGTAGAGCACTGAGTGTAACAACTTGCAAGTTCAAGATATGATATGGAAAACCTGGCCAGCAGCCATCTTCAGGTCCACGTTCATCTTTACATCAATCAAAGCAAGACACTGAGAAACCACCTAAAGCTTCTATTAAGTCAAAATAATATCTAAAACACAATCCTGCTCTTATTTTGCCACATGCTGCAGCATTACTCAAAGCTATTATTTTACTGAAAGATTGAACATGATGCCCACGACTTTGTTCACTCCATGCCTAGAAACAATTGTCTTCTTCTAAAATGTATCAGCAAGTCAGTGCTTTAAATTTTTGAAGGAAAAAAAAAATAATGTGAATGACTTGATCTTAAAAAGAAAGTGAAATTCCATATTTATGAGAGTTCTCTGTTAGCCTGGAAATTCACTGATCAGTGAAACCTCACTTTTCAAGTTCCGGGAGCTGATTACACTCCAGGTCTAATCAGTTCCTTGCTGCATGGAAACCTCCTCCATGTAGACCTCCTGCTTGACTTTCCACCCCTTAGACCAGCTGCGGTCGAACCATGGCTCTGCCTACTTTGAAATGCTGAATCAAGAAATGGAAACTATGCATGAGGTTACAAAGGATAAAACAAGCCTTATGGCATTTGAAGCACTCCTGCCCTGTAATTTCTTGGGTCCTCATCATGTGGATGGCACGCGTGCAGAAACCACTTTCCTAATTCATGTCAAAGATAAAAGTTAATCCCTTGGCACAGCTGATCAACTCCTCATACCAGAGCTCCTGCTCCTACCACGTGTCTGTAGCCAAGAGCAACTGCTCACTCCTCCCCTGTTTCCTCCCTCACTCTGAGGTTCAATTCCTTCAAGCTAATCAATATCCTTATTAATGTTCCAAAATCAATTATCCTAATAAAGCCTGGAGGGAGCCAAAGGCTTGCTGTTCAGCACTCACCTTTTATTATCCCGACTGTTTATTTCCCCATTGATAGAACTGTCTAACTTTATGACAGATTATGGGTGAAACTGCAGTACTCAACACACTTGTCAGCCCCAGAGATATGTTGCGTTATTATTACTATTTCAAGAGCCTTTTTGCTTACATTCTCTGGTTGTACAGATGCTTTAGAAAGAGTCCCTGGCTTCGGTCTGCTGGAATATGATAGGGAGTGTTGCAGCTCCGTGCTGCACATCAAACAGATAATAATCAGTTAAATCTATTCAATTATAATATTGCCCTAGGCCATGGCACTTAGTTTATGCAGTAGGCAGCACTCTGTGATCTGCAGCAAGATAGGTGCGGGGTAGATCACCTCGTGGTAATTTCACAGCAAATCAGGTGAAGGTACATTCAGAGGCATGATCCCTAAAGCACTGGGGTAAAAATGGCATCTCTCTTTCAATTAAATCTCTCTTTTCCTTACAGAAGTTGTGCCAAGCACCTGGAAGAAAAAGAGAGAGAAAGACTCTGATTCCTTGTGGAAATGCGGCATCACGGACGCGTTCCTGCAGAGGCAGCTCAGGAGCAGGGGCATGGGCATGCATCATGGGAGGGAAGAGGTGGAAACTGCTCCTCAGTCTTCTGAGCACTGAATTCAATCCCTAGCTGCTGTGCATGTCTGCATGTATATTTTAAGGAAATTCAAGCACAGGGTTGTTTCTTCCTTCCTGGGCTTATTGATCAACCATTTAAGAGCACAGAGCAGGAGAAAAGGCTGTAGCTCAGGTTATCCTCTAAGATCATTCTAGCAAGGAGCTGAGGCAGGAAAGCAAATGAAAGTCTATCAATGAAATCAACCTTTCCTAAGTGCTCTCCTTGACCTGGCATGCAGTGTCCATCCTGGCCAGCAGCCTGCTCTGCTCATAGCTGGCACTGAGCCCCTGGCAAGAAGAGCTGGGCTGGGAGTGCTGGGGAGAAGGTCTTCAGTTGTGCAGCCTGTCCCTGGGCTGCAAAACATCTCCTCCCTGCCTCCATCTTTAGACAAGAGGCTCTCAAGCTCCAGGGAAAACTCCTTCGGATATATGTGGAGGAAGGCATCTGGAATGCTCCTTTCTGACCATCCAGGAACAATTTTTGTACCCTGTGCAGTAAATCTTTTACCCAAAAGATGGCAAGAGAGTGGGGAAATTGAACCTGGAAGGACTGAGAGCTCAGCAGACAGAGTCCTTTCTTACTTACTGGGACAAGGAAAGAAATGTAGCACTTACTTCTTTTCAGTTAACCAGTATCAGATAAGATCATTCATACCAGTCATCAAACTGATAATGAGACAGGCCCCATTTCAGGGAGATTATTGCTTTATTATGGAGAGAGCATTCAGCAGATGTCTTAATTTTGCGGAATTCATTTCACATTATCAAGATTTCCGTCTATCTTATTTGATTTAACATTTGTTAAGAGTGATTTGTCTCTCTCTAATGCTTAAGACCAGTGCAGTCCAATCAAGCAAATTGTCTGTAATTTAAAGAGTTCCTGGGGGAGTCATAACAGCAATAGGACCTTTTGGGTTTTCTTCCAAAAAAGAAAAAACCCAGGAAATACATCCTGTGTTAATGATTTCTCTCATCCTAGTCTTCTTTTATCCCAGCCTTTCCTGCCAACATGCCCATATAGCACAACTCCAGATAAATCAGAAATGCAGTGAAAAGTGGCATGAAAGCAGCGTCACAAAAAGAAAAAAAAACTTGATTGAAGTTGTGAGCTAGCGAGAGAAATGTGAGCCCATCCGAATCTGAATTAATTAAAGATTATATTAGCATCTGATGGCGCCCCAGGGAAAAGTACTTTTTTCTACTCCTTTCTGTTTTAAAGGCAAATACCAAGAAAAAGCATTTAGGAATCATGCAAAAAAAAAAAAAAAAAAAAATAGTTCTGAGGGTGATACAGCTGTCCTCTGACAGTGTCAACAAGGCCAGGCCAGTTAGGTGTTTTTCTGTAGGAAGGAACAGGCAGACCTGTGCTGATTAGGAGTTTAGTTGAATAAGAAAATCAGTGAATTTTCAAATACTACTGATCCGTTTTTATTTTTTTTGCAATGGAAGGGAGGTGCAAAAACTCTGTGTAGGTAAAGAGCCCCATGCTTGGGTCACATGGAAGCTGGGATCTCCTGTCCCTTCATGTCTTGTCACATTCAAACCATCAAGGCATCCAAAAGGATGACCTCTCTGTTCTGCCATTCCCTGAGGTACATTGCCTCAGTTGCTTGGGGCTGAGGGTCCTGCAGAAACAACCTCAATTATGGAAAAGGGGGCCCAGGGAGTGCTCCAGGGAGAAGAATTTAAAAAACAGCGGCCCCAAACAGCAGCATGTGTTGCTAGCTCCACCTGAGTGCATCAGAAGCAGAAACACTGCCAGATTTGCACAGTATTTGGCACTGAGCTGTGAAATCCAAGCCCCACTCCCTGGATGTGCTCTGCTGAATTAAGTCAGGAGGAAGGAAGTAGGTAATTCCTCCTTCCACCCACTTCTTCCTTCTGTCCCTGTCCCACATGGAGCCTGGCCTCTATAGCAGACATCTTCCTCCCAGACAGAGAAGAGATTCCCCCAGATCCCAAAGGCTACGTGCGAGACGCTGCCGGCACACTCGCACGTCAGTAGGGGCTGGCGTTTGCTGATCAGTGATGCAATAAGGATAATGACTAAAGCAGATGAGATATTTAAAGAAAACCAACCTATTCAGAATTTATTTTTTTCAAATAAATCCATTGACTTTGAGTTGAAACTTAGCTGAGTCATTATGTGCTTTGTTCAAAGGTGGATGCCAAGGACATGTGTCACCAGAGATCTTGCTTAAAATTCTAGCATAGTCATCAGCAATCAGGAGGAGCAAGAGACACGAAACAGGAGAAGGCACCACATAAGGTATGGCCTGATACAAGTCACAGCTTGACTGAGTCATTTCTTGGGAGACTGATTGAGCTTGCAAAGCCTTGGCAAGAGATTCGACAGTGGGGCATGTTGGGGAGAACCGAAAAAGGAATGGATCCCATGTGGAGTGAGAAATAGCAGGTGAAGATGCTCTTTGGAGCAATGGACTTTCTGGAGAAGGCAGTTTTGGGAGCTGTAAGCAAGGAAACTGCTCAATGCTGACCACGTTCTGGGAACTGGGATTTCAAACGTGCTTTGTAAAGAAATAAAATCACTTGTCAAAGGAACACCTGGCTCCATTGTCAAAATCTCCAAAAGAAACAGTTTCCAAGGGACAGATTACTGGCTGTCTTCTTGGCCCAAAGCACAACAATAATCCAACCCAGCCATGCCAGCAGTTGCCAGTCCCCAGATGAACAGATTTTAAACCCTAAAAATGATGCATCCAAAAATTTAGACTTTGACCTTCCTGCTTTAGAAACACACTCCAGCAGCAGAGAAGCAGAGGTCTATGCTACTGCAGAAGACACTTCTTCAAAGCGTTTCCCTCAGAATCGCATCTGTGTTGTGTTTGGGAGTCCTGATGCTCCTGATTTGGCATTGATGATCCAGTCTTGGTGCAAGAGCCCTCACACCCTGCAGGAGGGATGCTCATAGCAGCTGGGGCAAAGAACCACTGTCCCTGTGAGGATGTGAAATATGTTTCCCAGTCTGGCCCTGGTGGATGGCAATTGTGGCAGACACAAAGGGGAGGATAAAAAAGGCTGATCTGTTTGAAAAGACTAATCCTTGTACAAACCCACTTCTCTTCCTCTAGTCAGGAGCAAAGCTAGACCAAACCCATCCTATCCACTGGTAACACAGAACAAAAGGTAGAGAGACCTGGGAATTACCCTGCTGTATTACATGAGCCAAAGGGTCATATTTCAAAATACAGATTTTTCCAACAAGTCTCTGTGAAGAGAATGGAAGGAAAGGAGGATCCCTGCAGAGCCTAGTCCTCAGCCAAACTAACCACCCATTCATGAAGTCTGCAGCCCAGGCCTGTATTAAACTGCAGAGGATAAAGCAAACTTGATAAAATCTGCTTTTGTGTCAAAGGATCCTGTGATAGTCTGTAGGTGGGAGCAAAGGGTGGAAGAATAAGGAAGGGTCTGGAAGTTAATTATTTTTATTACTATCTGCAATCCACATTTTTGGCTTAAAAACTGTGATCTGTTCAGCACCGGTACAGTTGAAGTATCATTTTCATTCTTGTTTTTATAATTACTATTTTTTTCCACTTTCCATCTTACTTGATTCCTGATTGTTCTCCACAATCACGACCTAGCTTGTTATTCTATTATCTTCCTCTAGAGGCTTTTTTGTAGACTCTGTAGGAGGAGATGGAAGCTTTGAGGTAGAACTCCCCACAACAAACCCTTTGCCATTACTTCTTTTCTGCATTTCATGCACTTAAATTATTTTGATAATAAACACACACAAAATCAGGAGAAGGAAAAATAAATACAGACCAGAAAAGTTAATTTTGGTTCAAGAAGCCTTAAAGTGAATTGCAAGATGTGAGTTGTCTTGTTTTAAAATGTGAGTAGCCAGTATGGCACATCAGTTGTGATGCTTTTGCTGAACACTTGCATTGCTTTGGTTTCAGTTGTCTATGGACTCCACAGAGAAGCAGTTTTGCAAACAAACAACAGAACCATGTCCTAGCACTGGTCTCAACAGATGCTGAGAGAGATGTTCTTCACTGTGGGCACCTGTCTTCATGGCAGGGTGGCTGGGCACATCTAGCAGCATTTTGCTTTGGGTTCCCAGATGCCCACAGTAACCAGCTCCCATACTGGCTGGGAAAAGGTATCCCTGGGGGACAGAGAAGTGTTATCCTCATTTTACAGCTTAAAAGCTGAAACACAAATAGTTTATTTGTCTAATTTGAGGCAAAGCAAGAAACCCGTGGCAGGACTGGGGAGTGCCCCCAGATCCCAGCCCCAGACAGATGGCCAAGCCAGCAGCACCACTGTTCTTTCACTCTGACCTTTCAACAACAGAGAAGCATAAAATGAATTTACTTCTGCATCTGAGCAAATGCTGGAGGGGAGATTTGTTTTCCTGTTCTTTTTGCAGTATCTGCCTAGCTCTGCTGGAGACTGAATAAATGAGATAAAATGCATAACCAAAGTTGCAACACCTACTGATGCAAATTTTTCTTGGCCAGTACTCATGGCCACCTTCATTTTCTGCAGAGAAGGGAGTGTCTGGTGCTCAGACACTAGAAAACCATGAGTTTGCTTGAGAGCCTGCTCATTTCCCACAGCCCAGCCTGTACATAACAAGGAAGCAGCCAACCAACAAGTGATTGCTAAACTTTCAATGCAGATGGCCTCTCAGAAGAGGATGGGATACAGTCCTGTCTTCATCCTGAGCTTGGTGGCCTGGTGACCTTCATTTCTTCAGAAAAATAAAACTACTTTTTGCAGAACTAGCACCAAGACCATCCCTATTGGATAATGCAACAGTCACTCACTTTCACATTCTCAGCTTCATATTAAATTGCAACACAGACCCCATTGACAAACAAATTAGCCAAGTCAACATTTGAAGGATTCTCTCTGCTAATGATCTCCGGTCCATGAAGGCAAACCTAAAGACTTGAGGCTATACAAAACCATTGCAGATGAGGAACCCAGCTGTTGATACAGCTGGCATCTATGAAGCATTTGTGATGTAGAGTCCAAAAGAGATCCGTGCATAAAGTGCACTGCTGTCGAGACATCAGGTAAGTCAAGGGCTGTGCTGTTTACAAAAGCTTGGTATGAAATGTCCCTCTGCCCTCCTCACTGTATGGACAGCCCAGCCTACCAGGACTGAAGAAGTTACAAATGCACATGTGATAACACACAAGGTTCCCTCCAGCAGGGATAACACTGGGATTACAGCCATACAGAGGGCAACAGCCACAGGGAGGAATAGGAGATGATGGCAAAAGCAGATGATCCTAAAACAAAAGCAGACCTACCCAGGGTAGGGAGGCAGGAACAGGCTGAGGACACTAACTTTAGGGTATGTGAATCTTCAGCACATACAGTAAAAGTGTGAAAGCTTTCTCAGAAAATGGGCCTCAAACATTTTCAGAGCAATGCATGCAGTGTATGAGGAAAGAGGCTTTAAGTGCATTCCTCCCCTGCTGATCTCAGGGCACTACCACTGCTATCAGGCACCTCTGGGGAAGGGACCACTTGTGTTCCAGGATAAATTTGCATAAATTAACATTAACAGGCTGTAGTAAGTTAAAGATCCAAGGACTGGAGCAAGGGAAACTAAGAGAGGAATCAACTCCCCTGGGTAGGAACCAAGGAAAGCCAGAGGTGTGCCAGGCCAAAGGGCAAGGCCAGGGCACAGTCAAAAAACAGAGAAGAAAGGCATAGTTGAAGTCCAAGAAACCAGTTTGAAAAATCAGGCTGTGGCTCTGGCAAAGTTAAGAAAGTAAAGGATTAGGTTTTGAACAGGGCTGGAGGAGGCAGAGATTAGATACTGGATTACAGGGAAATTAGAATGCTAAGGGCAAAATAGTCATAGGCATACGAATCTAAAGCAACACTGTGCCAACAGCTTTTTTAGGCAGTAGAAGTGCTGAAATGGATGCTGGAGAGTGTCTCTTCAGAGCTGGTGTGACTGTGTGCTTGCTACTGTTTGACCTGCTCCCCCAGGACTTGTGAGGCTGTGTTGCACTCTAAGACTGAATCAGGCCCAGCAACGTTTACTTGCTTTGTACAGAGAAAGGATTTTTGAGGATTGATTAGCTAATATTTGTACAGAGCTTTAGACATGTCAAGGGCTCGGTTTAAGTAGGCTTTTCACTGCTGAACAGTGATCTGTAGGTAAAAAAAGAGGCAGAACATGTTGGCAAACAGAGTCTCAGCTCACTGGGTTACAGAGCTGGACCCGTCTTCTTCTCCAGCTTCATATAAAGAGTCTACAATGAAGCTGAAATGTCGCTTCAAGACCTCACAAAGCAGGCTTGCTGCATCTTTGGAAGCAGCCAAAACTTTTTGGGGACTGCAGAACCTCGGACACAGTGAGTCTGGTTCAGAAGTGATGTTAGTGGAGCTGTACAAGGACTTTCTGGTCTCTGTAATGTGGATGCAAACCTCACCCAAGCTGTTGCAGCCTGGTACATAAGGCAGCATCCCATGCACACATGGATGAGAGGGAGCAGCTACTGCTGATGGTCATGTGGTAGTTAGTAAAAGATCCAGAGAGAGCCATAAGAAAGTTTCAGGGTTGTTCACCACCCTTGTACTGGCCAGACCTTCTTGGCTCTCATGGAAAGCCTCTTTTCTCCTGCCTTTTCCTGCTCTCCCTTCCACAGCCTCCTTCAGCATTGCTCTTCAGATCGGTTTCTCACTGCTTTCTTCCTGAGGCAGAAGCCCCTCTGGAGGGCTGGCATGGAGGCAGCCCTGTCTCAGCCCTGCAGGAGGGCCTGGAGAAGGGCTCATTGCCCCCTCTGCAGTCTACCTTCCCTGGGAACCTCCTTGAGCTGTTACCTGGGCATGTCTGCATTATGCCTTTCTCGCCTGCTCCATGACATCCAACCAGAGATAGATGTTGCTGAACAGGATAGGGATCCCTCAGGCAGCAGCTGTGACAGCTAATGCCTGCTTTGTTATGGGATTAATTATCCTTCACCTTCCATAAAAATGAGGAGCCCCTTACTGCCCAATGGTAATCGGGAAAGTGGGCCAGGTTTGATGATAAACAGTAATGTCTGTATGTTAAAGCAGAAATTCTCACAATAAAAGAGGCAGTGGTGGTCTTCCAGCAGGGTGTATGCATTTCCCTTGCCCCTGGGGTGAAGCACTGGCCTGCTCTTCAGGCCCACAGCACGGCTCCATACCACTGCTGCAGCTCAGAGCTGTAGTGAGTGGGCAGCACGGGGGCAGAGCACAGCAACACTGGGCTTTTAAAAGCTTCTTGGCTCATCTTTTTCCAAGGCAAAGGCAGGTACCTGACCTGAGGGCCCTTCTGTCTGTCTCCATGCTGACAAACCCTCCTGCAACAACTTGAACTTCAAAGTTGGTGGGAGAAAAATTGCTTCCCTAGCTCTTTCCAGAGGGACTAGACTAGTTAAGAGGAGAGACGTCAGTGCTGTCATCAGAGGGCACAGAGTATATCTCACAGGGGACTCCTTAGCAGGGAAAGAGAGAGGAAAATCTGGGCCTTTCTGTCTATGGGAAGATATGCTGAGTATCCACTTCATCCCCTTGTCATCAGAGGGGAGAAGGGGAAAGGGAAAGAGAAACAAAGCTGGTAATTAGCTTCCTTGGGTATCCCAAGATGATTGCAGTTCAAAGTATTTGGTCAGGACCTTGCTACATGCTTTCTCACTGCACTAGACAGCACGAAAGAGGACAAATGAGTGAGAAAGCAAGCAAACTGGAGAGTTGCCTCATTGTTAATTAAGTGTCTGGTGCTTAGAGGAGCAATTTCTCCAGCTGCCTCTGGATGGAAGAGACACTTGTGAGCATTAGGAGAGAATCCTGTAGGTAGCATCTTAATAAAGCCAACACACTGCATCAAGGAAAAAGAACAAGGAGGAGAGAAAAGGAAAGGAAAAAATTAAGCTTGCTGTCTCACTTTCAAGGCAAGAATCTGGGCCAGAAACCCCAGTAAACCTGGGAGGCTCAGAACCAGTGCTGTCTGGCAATCCCTCACGGAAAGCCACGGGCTGTCATGGGCTGAGTTTTGGCTGCTCTGCAGTGAATGGCATCAGTCTTTTGAGACTACTTTGGTGAGAGCCTGTGGAAGGCACAGTGACCTCCACAGGGACGGCCATGGCCAGCCCCATTCCTCCACTGGCACGATGCAGCATTGGATTAGGTTTTTAGAGGCAGCCCCACGGGACATTGACCTGCCTGTCTCCCATATAGGTGTTGGGGACCTGAGCAAATCAGTTGTAATTCAGGATGTGGCTGCCCTTAGGAGGGAATGGCCTTACTGCTTGTGACAGCTCATAGCCTCCTTTGCCCTCTGTGCATTGGAAAGGGGTTCAGCTACCGTCTCCTCTTCAGCCTGGGTAATTATGTGCTACTTTGGGCCAGGTTTAAAAATACTGAGATGTTGTAACTCTGCTGTTCCCAGAGCTGACCTGGGGAGGAAATCTGCGTGCTGAGCCAGTTGTGAATTCTCTCCTATACCATCTGCCAGAGAGCAGGAGCTGATGTCAAGTAAACAGAGAGAGGATGTCTGTAAATTAAGGGAGCACTGAGAAATGTTTTAATACAGAATAACAAAAATTGCCTTCTCCTTCATAAACCATCCTAAGATGTGTAACTCACAATGTGTGATAGAGACAGGTACAAATGCTGCCGTGTACTCTGGTTTATAAGTGGCTCTGTAACCGGTGTTATCATTTTGTCTGCTCAGTATTTTAACATCATTCATTTGTGCCATTGCAAGGTGGCACAACAACGCATCTTAGAATAATTTACTGGGAAGAAGCAATTGCTATGAATCACATCATATTGTCATTATGAATAAAGTACATCTACATGCGGTGCCTTCAAGGGAAGAGTGGAAGAAACGTGCTCACCATTCAGCTTCTCCCAGACCTGCATTTACTTTTCTCCTTTCATTTCAGTTGTTCTCAATCTGCCCCTGCAAAAATAATCACATCCCAAGGCTCAATGAGGTTTTTTTGCCTCTCTTTTATTCTTTCTTTTCTTTGTTTACCAGTTGTGAAGGCTGGCTGACCATGACTTGTGGGCTTTCTGGAACAAAGACTACAGCTAGCTAGCGCTCATAGATGGATGCTTTCGTGATTGACTGGAACAGAATCACAGAAAAAGTCAGGTTGGATGGGATCTCTGGAGGTCACCTAGTTCCACCCCTACTCAAAGCAGCGCTAACCTGCTTGCTACTGACTTTCTAGTACATCAGCCTGAGAAACTGAAACCTGCAAGACTTACAAAAGATGAGAAGAGGGAAAATCAGAAGAGCCCTTCACATTCAGCAGCATGAAGGTCAAGGTACTGTCACTAGATTTGAGTATGCTGATCCTGTCTCTGCCTGGTTCACAGCAATATAGAATATGTTTTTACTGATTAATTAATGAATAAATTAATTTCTAGAAATCCCAAACCAAGAAATGCTGCTCTCACCCAGAGCAGGAATATGACCTTGAGACTGCCAGAGCCTCAATTTCCCAACCCCGGCATCTTTCTTCACTGGCATCACTTTCTTCACTCTGGTTTCTCAGCACACAGGTTTTAGTCAGAAAACAGGCTTTGTCCCCGGTCCATTTCTGAAACTCATGTCCCCCATACCTTGAGTTTTCTTTGTCACAATTTGGAAAAAAAACCAAACCAAAACCAAAACCAAAAAACCCAAACAAACAACAGAAAGCAAAAGACAATTTTCAAACTTCAGAGGTTGACACAAAATGAAATTGCTATTTTCTCCTCCATTTTCACTTTCTTAAGTCATTGTTCTCAGAGATCCTCCTGATACTTTTTTTATTTCTCTCCCCCCCTTTCTATTTCATTTTCAATCTGGTCTCTCTCTCTCTCTTTGACAATCCTGCCTGGCTGCTATCCAACAGGCCTGTCCAGTTTCTCCTTGTACAAGCATATAACACAAAAGAATACAAAGAAGACTGGAAATGCAATTATAAAACTGTCTCTTCTGCACAGGCATGGGGTTTTTTTAGACAGCAACCTCCCTTTCAGCACGGTTGGAAGGAAAAAAAAAAGGTAACTAGAACCCTTCTGAGCAATGTCATTATTTATTCTGGATGAAATGTCCTGCAGGAAACTTTAATTAGGCCACACATATGATAAACTAACAGAACAGGCTGAAAGAAAAAATTAAACAAATGAAAAGGGTAATGGTGCAATTACCTATATTCCTTAAAGCCGTAACTCTTGGAGGTGAGCCCAGCTTATTCAGGGTTCAGGAGCTGAAACTGGGACATGCACATTGAAGTTGAAAATAGTGCACACACAACTGTGCACACATAAAGTTCTCATTTAAACAGCTTTTCACTGGATATTTGGGCTTTTCAAGCAAAAGAAAATACTGGGAAATACCCCCTCACACAGAACTCTCTGTGAATGCAAAATTGTGGGGTATTCAGTTAGTATAAGAAAAGCTTTAAGGTTATGTGGAAGAAAATCTCCCTTGTCAGAGTGTTGCAAGATACACATGCGTGTGTGAGCTCGTCCGTGTGTCCGTGTGTGCGTCTATCAATACTTGTACAGACACGTGTACCTGTACAGTGCAGTATTTATTTCCTGAAAAAACTTCTTAAACTGTCAGCTAAATTGCCTAATTGTGGAAAAGTAGGTGAAAATTTGTCATAAGATCAGCACTGTCTGAAAATACAGTATCAGCAATTAAAAGAAATAGCCAATCCACCAACTGCTGAGCAGCAATCTATAGCGCATGTTGCAACATTCTGCTGATGTCTTCTGCATCCTTCTCCAGTACTCATAACAACAAAAAAATCATTTCAGACCTCAGGTGAATATCCCCATTTAAATGTCCCCATTTAAAATGATAATATTTATTAGCAAATATACAGAAAAAAATATAGAAAATATAGAAGATGAAAAATCAGAAGGAGGGGACTCTGAGATGGCTTGGGACATGCTGGACCTATGTATTTATGGAGAGAGGACTTTGAAGCATGAGTTCTATTATCTACAGCATTTCCTACATTCCCCTGGAGAAAATGGGGTCTTTTCATTTACTCTTGCACTGCAAACACAAGGTATATGGATGGCCAAAACACATCTTCAGGTATTTGGTGCCTTTAAATGGGAGCAGGGGCTGGTGAGCACTACCCAGAGAAGTGGTTTTACCTGGTTGCAGTTCTTGTGAGCATCACACAAGTGCACTGCCATGGGTCAAGAAATCCAGCAGGAAAAGGAGGGTTCAGTCTCATGGGCCATGACCTCCTGGGGATCTTTTGTGGTGAGATTATCACCCAGGCATCTTTCTAGCTAGTTATCTTACAAAAGGAAAGAGGCAGGACACTTGTCACTGGATTTTAAGCCATTTTTTAAAAAGAGTAATTTTTTGAGATCCCCATTGAAGTTACTACTGAGCTAATACAGGCTGATGCCAAAGATTATTTTTGAGGCAACTGTATTTATAGATACAGAATTCAGCAATTACTAAAGACAAACAAACAAACTTCCACCATGTCTAATATGACAAATTTTCATTAATTACCTCTATTTTTGATTGCTCTTTAGTCATTTAGGGAATGGCAGGTAAAACTCACAGCTGTTATTTCTTTGTTATGTGGCCCCTGAACATTAATGGTGTATGGGACTAGTGGTGTCCAAAGCATGTGGAGGGGTTCAAACTTCAGGTGTTCTCAATGAATAGAGATATCTGCACCTTGGATTCTGACTTTTGGCCATCTGTCACATATAATGTACTAATGCAAAGATGACAGCCCCTTGGCACCCCATATGTTCAGTCTTTCCTGTGAGCATCTTGTTGGAAATGTATCCTTTTGGGGATCCTATTTTAGCCTGTACAGCTCTGGGTTTTCTCTCTCTTTCCATACAAGAATTGCAGACAAAGTCCTCATCATTTCCAGATGCCCCCAAATAGTTTTGTGCACCTTCAGTGGTGTCTTGAAGACATCAGGGTGTCTACACCTCTGCAGCTGGACACTCCTCTGTGTGCCACACAGGAAACCTTTGATTTCCTTTAACCATGAGACATCAGTGGAGTAGAAGGACTCTAAGGAAGAAGGACTTTGGGTTGCTTCAAACGTCCTGCAGTCCTTACTCAGCATGTAAGCCTGTGTTTAAGGATAAACACGTGCTCCAAGCTTCATTGCCTTACCCGAGATTTAATCCTATCAGCTTAAGCATATGCTTAGGAACTGCTAAATTCAGTCCTTGAACTCACAAGCCTGTTCCAGTGGAGGAAAGGCAAAGATCACTGTTGCTTTAGTAGGAAAAAGATAGGGCTTCCAGCCTTGATGCAAATATCCCAATTTGAAGAGAAAAGGGCAATTCAAAGAGAGGTTCAGAAAGGATCTGCTCTGTCAGCAACGTTGGTTCTGGCTACTGTGTTTTTCAAAGTACATAATAAATGTCGTGTATTAACATACAGCTAACAGACAGGCACAGTCATTGGATGTATATGCAATGTACCTTCCTACTACACATTGATTTTTGTCCAATAACTATAATATGCACTGATGAAAGGTGGCAGAACCTGAAGGAAGCCTGGCTTACAAACCACAAATGTCTAGAGGAATCAGAAGCTGGTGTTCCCCAGGGCTCAGTGGTGGGGCCGTTCCTGTTTACCATCTTTATTGATTATTTGAATGAGGGGATTGAGTGCACCCTCAGTAAGTTTGCAGACAACACTAAGTTGGGTGGGAGTGTCCATCTGCTTGAGGGTAGGGAGGGTCTGCAGAGGGATCTGGACAGGCTGGATCGATGGGCCGTGGCCAATTGTATGAGTTTCAATAAAGCCAAATGTCAGGTACTGCACAGCCACAACAACCCCTGGAAACGCTACAGGCTTAGGGAGGAGTGCCATTGGTGCCATTGCCCCACAGCTCATCACATCTCACATTCTCAGGCATCTTTACCTGGGGAAAGGAACAAAGATGCAGCATGTGTGAAGGTTAGTGCAACAACTTCATGTGTACATGCAGGGGGATGGTGAGAGCTGGGGCTCAGTGCGTTTTGCTCCCTCTGCAGAGACACCATGTTCATGGATGTGGAGACATGCTCTGCAAGGCGGACCACCCAAATCCCAGCTCTCCTCACCCTCCTGGGATAACTTTTGGCTGAACCAGGTTTCACCTTGCCATTGTGTCAATCAAGCAGGTAGACTGGCTTGTGTGCCAGCATCCTTTCTACAGGCAGCAGCTGCAGGCACTGCAGAGCAGGTACCACTCTGCAACGATACACTATTCCATGTTAATCCACCTTGCAAGCACCTGAAAGGACTTAACCACGTGTACCATACAAGCACCCCGCTGAGACAGCAGGAATAGGAACAGACCTGTAATTACCAAGTAAAGACAATGAAATCACACGTACTCCCACCACCTGCGGTTCTAAATGAGGAGAAGTGTTAGTTACACTGTTGTATTTCTATAGCATCTCAGGAGAAAAAACAGAGGGTGTAATGAGCTACTAGACTTGTGATAAGCTTATAAGTGGCAGAATTAAAGTGCATTCACAATTTACCCCAATCCACTGCTCCGTGAGGAGGGACGCAGAAGGAAGCACAATTAAACTTTCGCACTTCCCCTTTAATTTGGGTAATGAAGAACATGCCTGTGAGAACGATTTTGAGTTCTTTTACAGACCCCAGCCATTTTCCACCCCCAAATGGAAAGATGTATCATGAAGAGAGGAAAGATACACCCCAAGGTGGCTAGAAGCTTTAGCCATGACATTTCAAAGGGCCTGAATCTGGGCGGCTTGGGCTGAATTATAATCGCCAGGTGCCTGCTTTGCCCTAAGTGGAAAGGGTGAGTTCACAGGACTGATAGGAAAGCTGCTGTTTGAAAGAGATCTATAGAAAATGTCACTTTCTTCTAATATGGACTTAGGAAATCCTAAGAATATGAATATGAAAATAGAAGGATGAATATATTCCCAGAAGTAGGTTCCTCCATGAAGTGAAGCTCTCCTGAGGGGAAGATGGGCTTTTTCATGTCTTTTAATGCTTTATTTTCAGTACTTTGAAAAGAGTATTCATTCTGAATTTTTTCTTTGTTCACTTCTTTGATTACTGTTGGTTTGGCGTTATATGGTTGGGAATCCTTTTAGGTCAAAGGGTTTAACTGACTCTGCTGGTGGAAAGGTCTTTGCAAAGAGGATGTTGCTGAAGTATTTCCTTTGGATGGTCTGAGTTTGTATTTGGTATGTCTGGAAACATCATGCAGTCTTTTCACTGGGGACACAGAGTGAGGCACAGCTAATTCAAAAGCTGACAAATATGCATTTTCTTATGGGCAAGAGTGTGGGGCAAAATCACAGTCCACATTATCTTATTCATTTCATCAATAGGGTTGTTCATTTGAGCATCTTCTTGGGTGAATGGGTAAATATTTTAAGTCTTTCTTCAGATGGAGCAGGTTAGAGAAGCCTGTTTACAAGTGTATTCTTAGGTAGATTTCTGAACAGAAACTTCTGTGGATTCAAAACAGCTTCTGACATTAGAAATTGTGCTTTGGCCTCTCTCTAAAGCAAGAGAGTTAATCTGTTCTGGACAGACAGGCCCTTTGGAAAACATTCACTTAAAAGGAGAAGGAAAAAAACACCCTGAAAGACATTTTCTTTATTCACAGAAAACAGAATGTCATGGAGAAAAAGATGAGGGAGTGTGTGTATAATCATGTATTTATTTATCTGAATGCCACACTGAAAATTTTGTAGGTACAGAAGATGATGAGAAAGATAAGGCACTGAAGTGATTGTTTAAACTGAAATTGAGTCTCATCCACTGCAGAGTTTGAATTAAACAAAAATAACCTAAAGCAGCAACGTAATAACCTTAAGTAAGCCACTTTTAAAAAGCAGCTTATACATAATGGAATTCTCTCAGCTTTTTACAAATGTTCCACATACGTTCAGATAATCATCGAACTGATGGGCTTTCCTCACAGACAGCTGGAAATAAACACTGATCTCAAAACGTGAGCATGTCTTCTTGCCTTTCGCCATACATCCAGCCTCTATATGTTGTTCTTTATCAAAGTATCTAAGTGCTTTCAGCAGACCAAAGCATCCTGGTTTTATAGATATATAAATGTGTTTTATAGCCACTATAGGGATTGCTATGCTACAATACACTAATGGTTCACCCAAGCAAGATACTCTGGCTATAACAGTGATCAGTGCTGGATGTTTCAGTGTAAAGAAAGGCTCTAGTGTCTCTCTGAACTAAGTAACCTATAAATTGTTCAACATTACCACTGCTGACTCATTATTATTTTCTTCTGGTGAGTGCCACTGTAGAGATAATATGCTAATAAAATAATTATTCTTAATTGTTAACTAACTGTTTCCGTTTCAAAGACACAGGGTAAAAGTAAATACCAACCTAAAAAAAAAAAAAAAAAAGGAAGATAAGAAAAATTGTAATGGGGAAATAGATAGAAGGCAGAAGTATAAATCCGGTCACAGATGGGTCTGAAACAGGGACCCAGGCAAATCTGCTCTGTGCAGACACTGAGGACCTTTGAATTCAGTAAGCTGGACCTTACCTATCATCTCATTAGCCTATGTGTGCAATTATAGCAGAACTACCTTGATTAGCCTAGCCCTGAAAAAACTGCGGGAACAAACAATTTTCTTTAGGTGGTCTGTTCATGTGAGGGGTGAAGAAAACACCTGGATCTAGATGGCAGCACTTGGGAAGTTGATGAGAAGAAATTTAGACCCTTTGGCTTTGCTCAGCCAGGTGGACAGCAGCAGCAGCAGAGCTCTGAAATGTCCTCATCCATCCTCTGCTACCAAATGTTTCCCAAGCACTGCTAAGAGTCGACCCTTCAGCCAAGCTTGCCGTGCCCTTGGCTTTGAGTCCCAGGCAGCAGAGCAGCAGCAAGGGGCAGCTTGGTGCCTGATGGCAGAAGGGAAACGTGGTGCCTGTGCTGATGCAGCCTCTTCCTATCAAAGAGAAAAGTGTAGGGACTTGAAAGAGGCTCCCTGCGCCTGAATAACACAGTGTCAGTTGCTCTAATGAATGCAGATCCTGAGTGCATGATGGGTAATTAGGGCCTTTGATACCTGTGGGGAGCAGGTCATGATTTTGCTGTCAGGAGCTTCAGTGCAGGAGACACATCATTACTGCAGTCAGTGCTGATTATTACCATACCTGCTCACTGCAATTTCATATTGCTTTTGGGGCGAAAAAACAAAAAATGCTGCATTGGGGTTGGAGAGTCTCTCTCTGTCTTTTTTCTTTCCCCTTCTTTATTTTTGTTTTGTTGAGGAAAAGGAGAGCACCTCTGTGTTTTCACACAAAATTGTCTTTCTTATAAGGAGATGAAAATGAGAGAAGGAAGGAACCTGACAAGTATCCACTGAAAACAACTCTTTAAACCAACAAAGCACATCCGCAACGTGCCTAGATCAGTAGAGATCAATAGAAGATGATGTTACTGTGATGTCTGAGTATGCATTTGCCCATCTTACTTGTCCAAGATAGGAACAACACGTTCTTGTTAGATACATCCCAGGAGGCAGAGAAATTCAGCAGACCTCCCTGGTTCTCTTAATAAAATACTGGAGGAGTCAGAAAGATAGATGAACAGAGAAAGAAGTGTTACACGAGGGCTGGGTTACATCCTTGGGAGAGATGAGGTAGTACCACTGGCTCCAGTTCAGAAAACCACTTAAACATGCAGGCTGCAGCTCTCTGCTGAGCTGTGATGGACCACCAAGCACCTTCTTGTCTCCCAGTGTATGGGAAATACTGGCAAAGCTCCACTGGAGATGCACAGTGCACGTATAGCTGGGGATGCAGGACACATGCTGGGTTGCGCTGGGATCCATGGCACTCATCAAGGTTAATGAGGGGTGGCTAGTTAAGTCACTGAGGCTGAGGGCTTAGTTATACACATCTCTCAGTACAGTGTCTAATTCAGCAACTGACTTGCTTCATTTTAAATACAGTAGATCTGGTTGAGCCCAACCTCTTGCAAAAAATGGGATGAGAGGGAGAAGGAAGAGATTAACTCAGAACTATTTGTGTATTTGCCATGACTCACGCATGCTCGCTTGGTTAAATAGCTTTTCCTGGTGTGGAAATGCACTGGGTGATTTATTTCCTTTTCATAAATAAAAGATTTGGGATGGAAGAATGGCTATTTTCTTTTATACAAGCTATTACACCCTAATGGTTGAAGAAAAGATCTCAGTTCAGCTCCCTGTGGACAGCTTTAACTTCCTCTAATACCTGCTCTGAGGGGAGCTGCTGTTGACACCAATGTTTGTGCAGCCTCTGACATGAAGGATTTTGATACCTCAGTATCATGGGTGATCATCTAACTCTCACAGGTCCCAGGAGTGGGAGGATAGGGTGAATTAAATCACCTGTCCAAACTTTAGGGTAGGTATGCAGGGGAGCTGGGAGCGATGCCACATTCTCCTAAGTCCCGGCAGACTGCTGGTCCCACCAGGCTCTACTGCCCTTCTCCATTCAGGAGTACATTGTGTGCTTCTCGTTGCACCTCACCCTTCCCAGCCATGTCAAAAGGCAGCAGAAACCATTTCCCCAGGAGCAATACAGAGCAAGCAGGGTGAGCTTCATGCCAGCCCCCCCGGGTCCTGGAGTGGGTGTCCTGGGGTGTCCTGACTCAGTCTTCCTCATGATTTCTGTTCAGTTAGAGCACACCTGTAGCAAGTTTGATAGGGAAATTTGACCTTCTGCTGTCCAAAAAACCTGTTATTTCCAGGTTTGAAGCTGGTCTCTTATCAGTGGTACATTTCTCGTATGGAAGAAGAAGAAGATTCTTTATTGCAGGTTATTTTGTGTGTGCAGAGTGTAGTTACACTTTCAGTTGGCTTTTCCTTCAGTGCATTCATCAGCTATTGCTTGTTTATAACACCAGAGACATGAACTTTTTTCCAATAATGACCCTGATAATTATAGCCATCTCATTCAGTCTTAACCGACCAGCAATTGTATCCTGGTTCAGGATCAATGGGAAGTTAAAAGAATATACTTATTAAACTCAATAAGGATAAGTTACTAGTTAATGATGTGAAAATTATGTCACCAATAACTGTGTAATTACATTCTTATTAATGCATTCAAACATCTTGCCATTTAATTGGCATTTAACAAGCTCATTATAGCAAGATAATTAGATAGCCATTAATTGGTAAAACACTGATTGACATGTAGTATGTTAATAGATGTCTAGTGTGGTGTAGTTGACTTGCTATATGGTAATTTAATGCTTTCATGCTCCTATCAATTAGGTCGTTTTAAATATACAAATGTAATGTATTAGAAAATGATTGTATATTTATTGGCAAAGTCATCGCAACTGAATCAGTCAATGTATTATTTGCATATGTGTTTACTTTACATTTCAATACAACCTCTGCTGGTATTTGTAGGAACTAAAATAAACAACTAAGCTCCTGAGGCCTGCTTTAGTCACTATGCTACAAATGGAAGCACAAGCATCCAGCGTGGTTCATGACCAACATGTGGCTCTTGAACCACATTAGAGCTGAGTCCCCTGACCAAAAGAGAGGCCCTGCGGGATAATCCTGAACCTTGGCAGAAATAAAGCTATACTAATCACTGAGGATGGCATCATTAGCTTGCCCTAGGGTGCAGCTATGTGTCCAGTCCAGCCCAGCAAGGTACTAGTATCCCATAAGGAAATGTTCTCATCTCCCATCTGTGAGCCCCTGCCAGAGCATGGCTCTCTGTCCATGGTGTTGACCACACAAAGATTTTGACACGCTGCTTGTAGGATCAGGGAAGTTGATGTTTCTCTTCTAAGAGTCACCATGCCTAAAAATCTTGTTATATGTTCAATGGTAAAGCCTAGACTCTCTTATTCTGAAGTCCTGACTACATGTTGCTAGCAAGTGGCCCTGAGGAGTGATCTGGGATCTGCCTGGAGCAGTAATTCTGCTGATGGCTGCTAAGTGATGTACAAACATACTGACCAACCCATTATCTTAATTATCCTTCCCTATGTCACGCCTCTGACAGTTCAGTTTCTTGTGACACTCAGAACATGATCTGGAATTATATGCTGTCCACTTGATATTAGAGCTTGTTCACATATGCATAATACTTAGCTCTTTTTTTTCTAAGGTTGTCAGATGCATTGAAACAGGACAGAGAGTTTAAGGATGTAATAATATTATTATTGTGTGCATTACAGTAGCAGCTAAAGGTCCAGCAAAAATTGGTTTCCCTTCATGCCAGGCACTGTATAAACACAGAGAGGGAGATGCTGAAGACCCTGCAGTCAAAATGGACTGAAGAGTCAAAGGGCTGGTGTTGGACAGCCAATGTCAGGAGGGAGGAGAGGACAGAAATTAATATTGCAATATGTGCTAACACATGGAGACAAAAAAGATCTTGAAATGGTGCTCTGAGATGTCCAAAAAGCAGAAAATTAAAGTCTTGGTCCTGCCCCAATTCTCTGCATCACTCTAAAACACTGCCACGAGTAGCCCGTTTCCACAGCATGGCTCAGTTCTCCAAGTCATCCAGCACTTCCAGCCCTTGTATCTCAATTAACACCCTAGCATAGCCTGTGCTGCTGATGGTTCCTCTGCAGCACATGGGTGTGGAGACACTCAGGTCTGCAGTGAGGAACTTCCTGGGACTGAACAGTCTGTTCTTAGGGTAACAAGTGAATTCAGAACAGGAGATCTCAATTAAGCATAGAATCATACCAGAAATAATGAATTAACTTATAGTACATTTCCCCAGGTACCACAGGAATGGTCCCAATGGTGTATTAAGTGGAAATGATAATGTGAGCCTGATTGCAATGATGATGTGAATATTGTTAATATTGATATCCCTGAATTAGCTCAGAGGGAGAAGTTTCAGTTCGAATTTTGCAAACATTATGTGACTATGGTAACCTTTAGAGGAATCCTTTTAATTCTTTTTTCATTATTTTTAATTTCAAAGACCAGGAAAATAACAAGAGTGACAGAGTGACTAGTTCACTAAAAATTGCCGTTACGTGACCATGGAAATATGAGCTTTCCTTGTGGAGACAGACAGCACTGCAGGGTATACAACATTGTGCTGTATTTTGCTTATCCCTAGCATCATTCGTCCAAATGTAGGTAGTTCAAAAAGGTTCAGAAAACACAGTGAGTTTCTATTAGGGGGAAGTTTCAACAGGGCACTAAGGAGAATGCTTTGTTTCTTCCAGCCATTGCAGTAAGAAAAGAGATTTAATGCATTGAGAAGTAAAGAGGAGGGATTGCTCTGAAAAACTTAGGAGTGCTAGAGCTGCAGGTCAGCTGAAGTGCACAATGCAAAGCAGTGAGGGTGGAGCAGCTGCAGTGCACAGGGATGGGATGTTGCTGGGGAGCTGAATATTCATGGGTATTGGGAGAACTTTGCTCAGGTCCATGGATGGGATGAGTTGGGACTGTGGATCAGAACAGAGGAACATGCACAGATTTTGGATGGTGGCCTGGGGGACACAAATGGGTTGGGGAGGGATGTAGCAAGATGAATGTGGGCTGCTAGAGCTTGGCCCACATATTGTGAGTGGCTCAGGAGGGGCTTTGGCTAGAGGTGGAGTCAGGCAACCCATGATGGGCTTGGGGATGCAGCCATAGAATGATGGAAGAAACTCTCTCACCATCCTCCTCTTGGGCCTGTCTCTGGCAAGCATAAATCCCTGTGCCATCATCAGTGGCAGGTCAGTGAGACAGCATTTATCAAAACACACACTTGATTTCCAGCAAAAAAGGCATTTCTGTAAGTACAGGTCAAATAAGCTCAAAGGACAAACTTTCGTATGGTTCAGGTAACTTGGAGAAGTGCCCTTGAACACAGTGGGAACATGCGGTGATGAGCAGAACAGGTTGCTCACCCCCGGGCATAGTAATTCCTGTTTTCTCTACTGCTCCATTTTATTTTGAATTAGCAGCCAAAAGCAGGTAGGCAGCTCCTGAAATCATTTGCTTACAAGCCCTGATACCCATCTGGGATCAGGACAGAAATCAGATTAAGCTTGTTTGTGTGTTAAATGTTTAGGAAAAAATTACTTGTTCTAATAAGGGACAAGGGCTGAAATGTGCTCCCCAAAGCAGGCAGCCCTTGTGCTTATCTGCAGCAGCAGCCTGAGTCAACTCTGATCACACCAGACTCTTCCCTACTCACCATGCTGCTTTCCCACCCTTCCAAATCACCCTTTACCTCCCACCACACAGAAAAGATGGGATTAAAGAAAAAAAAATATACTCCTAGCAAAATGCCAAGGTTTTAAATTAAATTTAAAACAGTTTAATTGCCTAATTGCTCAGCTATTTTGTGCAGTTTATTAACAGAAGCAATTCTTCGGCAGTCATGCCAACATAGCAGAAAATTGGCATTTGAGCCAGGGGGAATTAAAGAGGCAGAGTGCGGAACTAAAACAAAAAGAATGCCTCGAACCTAGTGGAACAGACATTTGAGGCTTTCATCTCATTTTTATCTCACTCCCTAATCTGCTGTAGAAAGATCAAGGCTTGGTTTTGCTTTTTAATGTGGAATGACAGTTGCTCATCGCCAGTGTCTTTGCATTTGGAAAAGTACTAGATTTCCAAAGAAATTGATGTCTAAGGAAGCAGCACATTTACAAAGAAAACAAAATGCTATTCTTGCCAATAAGAGTTAAAGAGTTAATCTAAAAGAGTTAATTTGATGGCATTTTTCATAATAAACCTCACTGTTAAATATGTGTGTGTGTATTCAAATAAAACTAGCAAATCATCCATATAAATGAATGCATGCACTGACTGAATAAAAGAGATTAATATTCAGTTATAATGTACCACACTCATCATATGCTCTTTCCTTACCATACAGAAAGAAAAAAAAAAAAAAAGAAAGGAAAGGAAAGGAGAAGGCAGGCATGATACAAAATAAATAAACCAATATTTATTGCACGTAAAAGAGAAATTCAAGTCAACTGTGGATGACGCTATTGCTCTAATCTTTAGGGCTGCATCCAAGTACCCATCTGTGGAGCTGTGGGTATGTCCTTGCTGATGTCTCCTATACTTTTTGGGGTAGGCAGCCACTTGGGAAGCTCTTGCCAGGTGTTACACAGCAGAGACATTAAGAGGGGGACACCAGAACAACGACTGGGACTTCAGTGTAAGTTTATTTCCTTTGTGTATGAATGATGGAAACAATTCACTGCTTTGGGGAGGATTTCTATAGCTGTGATGAACCTATTGTGTCATAATTCACCCTGACTCAAATTGAGAATCCTGTGCACAGTGATGGTCGAGATGATATCCAGGGCAGTTTTTGTTATTGTCGGGGTCAGGATTATGGCCCAGTGTTCTCAAAGCAGGCCTGCTGCCCATTGTGTGGCTAATGTGTAAGCAAGTGAAGGAGTTGTGTTCACAAACTGAATTTCCTGCTGGTGTCTGGTAAATTGGGACCACTTAAGAGATGACACATCATGGGTGAAATAAGCCAGAGCAGATCCCTTCATTTCTGTGTTTGAAATGCATTCTGAGATGCCCCTGTACATTTACAGGAAGGCCTGCTTGAAACAGCAGCCCCATCCTTCCAGCTGTATGAACACATCACAGTAAACAGATTTTTCCAGATGGTGCAATTTGGCAGGTTTCCTGGAGAAACTGAGAGCACCCCTCCTGTTGGTCCCCATCTCCAAGGCACTGTGGATGAAGCCAGGTGTAGGAGAGCTAGGTGCTATTTAAGAGAGTCAGAGAAGTCTAACCACTCTGCTTGATTTTTTTGCAAACAACCCCACCTTGGTTATAGTTCAGACAAAATATCTTTGATATATTTTGACATATTACATTCTAATGCATTTCTCTATCTGAAAAACTGACATTTTCCATGAGAAGCAGATATTTCCTGTGAATAGAATTATTTAGGTGCTAACTGTTTGTTTCAGAAAGTGAGTTTCAATGCAAAATGTTTGCATTGGCTCCATTCTTCCATCCTGTGGAGAGCAGGCAAATTTGCCTCCTCTTCTGGTGAGCTTTCATGACTCTGTCTCTCATTCACGCTCGGCTTGTTTCAGCCCTTGGCTGTAATTGTACAGCAAGGCAATGTAGGTGACAGTCAGATTTCCATATTCTCAGGGCAGAAAATTAGGAACCATCAAGAGCAAAAGCCATGGTGATATTCAAAGCAAGTGGGTGGGATTTCAATCTAGAGATGCAGGGGAAGCTCCCAGTCTTATCCATTCACTGCAGGTAGAAAGGGATGAGGAGAAGAACTCATTTCTTCAAGTAATGGACAACTACAATTTCTTCTGGTTTTTCACCTCTCATCTAGAAAAATGGTGAACAAAGCATTCAGCTTCCCATCTGTTTGAAGCTTCTGACACTAGGTGATGACCACACATTTATTTTCTCTCAACCTCCCTGTTAATCTCACTGTACTGAGAGGGTTTATCTTGGGGCTTGCCTTTGTTGCTGAGAAAAGTGCATTTTCCCACGGGAAAACACATGTGCTTGAGCCCGGAAGCACCTGATGAGGGCAAAGAGATAAAAGTGCAGCCAGGACATGGAAAGTAAAGCAGCACACGGTTGCTCTGTGAACTGCAGGACATCACAGCAGCACCAGGCAGTGCTAAGAAGCATGGAAAGGCACTGACCATCACCCAAGCTCTGTGTGCTGTGACATGTGGCACCTGCTGCTGTCTTCCCCCCCTTCTGCCAGACCCTTTGGTGTGTAGTGAAGGCAGCAGCCTCTGGCTCCCCTGAGTCCCCAGAGCAGGTACTGCGGGAGAAGGATCACAGATGCTCAGCGTGCTCAGGGGTTGTTGCTCCTGCCTCAGCAGCACATGAAAGAGTGCCTTGATGCACCTGAGAAGAAAGAGTTTACATTGCAGTGAGCTATGACCTACTTTTAAACTCTCTCTCTTGTGGTGTGGAGCAGGTTTTGAGCATGGCTCAGCCCCGGCTGCTGACATGCACTTTTGCAACTTATACCCAAGGGAGAGCACATCTCAAACACAGCAACAGCCTGGTCAGTGCTCTGGGGAGTTCCTAGCTATTAAACCTAGATCTCACGCAGCCTGCAAGCAGCCCCAAAGTTGTCTGCTTCACACTGAATTTCCACTGATTTTGACCCCTAATTCGCTTTGATTCTTTTAAAGATCCCAGCTTTCAGGCCCTGGAGGCAGCAGCTGCAGCAGCCTGGGACTCCTCATAGCCCCAGAGATTTCCAGCTGAATCGATGCCATTTGCCTTCTGTGTTGCAGTCCTCTTGCCAAGCACATGCCCTAATTTTCTGTCCTCTAAGTCTGGCATTGCTCATCTGCTTGCAAATGCCCCACAGCACGAAGTCCACCTCTTCTCTGTGTGCTCCTTCTGTGATCTCTCTTTTTGGATGCAAATGCACTTTTGACAGAAGTCAAACTCCTCTGTGCTTCCTGCCCCATGGGGGTAACCTAGAAAAGGGGCTGCAAATAACTCCTCAGACCCATCTTTTGATGTCCCATGGCAAATCTTAGGCTATGGATCACTCAGGTGATCTTTCAAGATCAGAGGAAGAAAACAGTATTTCAGCTCACTGGGAGTAGTAAGGACTACTTGTAAAACAGGTGTGGGAGATAAACTCCAGTCCTCTGCCTTCTCATAGCAGCTTTGGTGGACAGAAAAGTTGAGATGCAAAGTAATATTTCACTTAGTTTTTTCAGCTTTATTTAATGTTTTAAAACCAGTAAAAATAATACATAAACTCTAGAATTTCTTCTTTTAATTAGTGTTTTGAGGAAGAACTGGAGAGAAGGAGAGGGATTACTTTCTATTAATCTATTAATTTGTTTTCTCCCACTCTTTTGCCAACATCCACAAAGTGTTTCATTTGACCTCATGTGGCCTTCTGGGCTGAAAACCACGGTGCTGGCCTGAAGAATGTTACTGGGCTTCCTCAGCTGGGCACAGGGGTAACCACATCATGCAGGCCCAGTTCCGAGAGAAGCTGCAGCAAGATGTGTGCTGTCTGGCAAAGCCAAGGGAGAAGCCAGCCCTTTGCTGTCAGTGGAAGAGGAGCAGCAGGAGAGGACAGCTCTGGAAAGAAGGTCCACTGCATTGTGTCAGGTGCAGAGATAAGAGCACACTTTGCTTATTGTGCTGGAGGGACATTCGGAAGGTGTGTGGCATCATGGGGGGACGTGCCAATGCGCAACATCATTAGAGCCCTCCAGAGCCTGGGAAACACTGGGTGGAGATGGAAGCTGGAGGTCTTCTCTCCTCACTTTTCAGTTGCTGCTGTCTCTGAGTTTGTCTGAAGGGCAGTCTCACGTGGCTGGAATGGAAAACCCTCCCAGGATGGTCTCCACCACCCAGTGAGAAGGAACGGGTGGGAGATGGTGGGTTTTGATGCTCATGCAAGTAGAGGTACAAAGGAGTGAGGTGTAATCTCCACTGCAAATCTGGATGAATGTCTTTTAAGGATAAAAGAGTAGAGTCCATAAAGCAGAGAAGATCAAAATGCTGGTATGTAGATGTGGATTGGAACTGTGAAAAAGGTCTGCCCCTCAGGCAAATCCAGAATTAAGCTCTCATTTCAGTTTTGATGGTAACAAATTCCCACCAGTAGATCTGCTGAGGCATCCACCAGCCTGGAAAACATGATCTGGTTCTGAAAAGCCAAGTCTTCTACATGTGGGTTCCAAGTAAAGGATTAACACTTTAGAGGGAAAAAAAAATTGGAACCAAGTATACAAATCCTCACCACCCACAGTCATATTAATATAGCTTATAGATCAGAGAGAGGTTACACTCAGGTCATGTCTCTATTTTCCAACGTATCATTTGGCTGCAGAGCTGGGAAAATAACAGTGCCTGTAAACTTCTCTGGTCACTGAAATTAACTGGAAAAATTAGATGTGAATGCATGGCAGAACCCTCATCTTCCAAAGCTGCTAAAACTTCAAATCCTACCTGTATCCCAAGAGAAATTTTCAATACTGAGCCGATTTCCTAGATTTCAACATTTTTTTCCTTCATGTTTTTAAAATAAAAATAATAGATAGTTAATATGACAGCCCAGTGATTAAACATATTTAGTTCCTATTGAAAAGGAAATGGGTTATGACTCTGCATGCAGGCAATGTACCATTTCTTCTAAAAAAAACCCCAACTTACAATTTCTTTTAACAGAAATGTTTTCTTTGGCTAATCCCCTTCTTCAGTCTGCTCTGCCTAAATTGTTTTTCTGAGAGGACTAGCATATGATACAGATCTGATAGGTTGTTTTATTTTGGACCAATTAATTGTATTAATTGGTACAGCCAATGATCAATGTTAATTTAAAAAATAACTACAAAGGCTTACAATTTCAAAGCTTTCCAAGAACATAGTTGAGTAGTGAAGCCATGCTAGGCATATAGTTAACCCTTCCATCTGCAGCTCTGTCAAATAAATCCTCTCCTATGCCTGCACATGCACAATAGCCTCATTAATTTTAACTGGTGCTATCATGGGACCAGAGAAAGAAAAAAAGTGCAGCTCACTTCCATCCTTCTCTTCCTCCCTTCCTCAACTGAAATGATGGGGAATGGATTATGACATAAACACTCATTACAATCTAATGGATGTTTTCATGTGATACTACAGAGACACAGTGAACTGGAAGGCCCTTCTAGGAGGACACATGGGATGAGTCCTTTCTCTTGCTAGACCCACTGGCCAACCTTCCCTTGTGCCCTGTGAGTATCACATCATTAGGGCTTTCTGTGATGTTCTGTGACACAAAACTTGACTTATGGCAACAGGAGTCCCAAATATGATCTACTCAGGGCCAGACTGGGATAGATTTCCTCCGTAGCTTTGAAGTTAGCAGATTGGCAGATTAGTAACTGTCTGTGCTACAGTTTGGATGGCCTCAAGAAAGATGTGATGCCTCCTCAGAAACATTGAGAAACTGGGAACATTATGGTTTGAACAGCTGTTTAACACAGACCTTTTTGAATCAGTCATTTCCTCCCATCCCAATAATCTTTCCTGCTAGTGAAACCTATTGAATCTGACATTGTCAGAAGTGAGCACTTTCAGTGGGAAGCCAGGGATGCATCCATCTTCCAACAGTAGGAGCTGCTGTAGTATTGCACATGCCCCTGCAGACACCCAGATTAACGATTTGACCTGGTTCCAAATGCAAAAAAGTGCTTGTGGCAGAGGCTTTGTCACAAAGGCTGCCAAAATATTCTGCCAGACAGCAATAAACTCAATTTACATTATAACTTAACACTTCCTTACCTCTCATCCTCCTGCCAAGTATGACAACATAACATGCAGGAGCCTGCAGCACAGTGTAGGAAAAAAAACCTCTAACATTTTCAAGCAGAAAATTCCTGTGAAAGACCAATATAGTGTCTTGGAGAGCTGCTGGAAACTTCTGGAAATCACTGCTAAGAGTGTCCTTTCCCCCAGAAACTACCTCTTGCCTAGCTCAGGGTGTGTACAGAACATGCTGGACAAAATCACCATGCTGTGTTCCTGCAACATTTCTGTTGTGCCAAGAGACAGAAAGGTCTTGGGCTGATCTTGTCTGACATGGCTATGGAATAGCAGCTCCATGGCTGCCATAAATGTATCTTTATGCGTTGACCTGCTGTGCTCGGGCCTCACCAAGGAAGACTTTTTTGCCATGGTGCTGCCATGCTACTTTGCTCAGAAGAGGCTTTGCAGCTTGTAGTCAAGGCAGAGCCAATTTTGCCCTTGCCTCTACTGCAGACAGCTGCTCCACCTTGCTGCAGAATCCTCCTGCCCGCCACAGCCTTCCAAATTCCTCTGTCACCTTCCCTTTGCCAATGTTTTTTCCTCCTCATTGTCACTGGAGACTAAGAGGATTTAAGGTTATGTGAAACACACTGTTTAAGAAGTGCAAAGGGAATTTCTGTCAATAATCAATAGAGTTTCCTTCAGGTATACACTAATGTTAAGAGCTGCAAAGCATTAGAAACAGTTTTGTTGCTTGTGTTGTTATCTGTGTTTAGATCTGACTTAACCAGCACTTCAGAGTATTTTTGAACTTGATAATTTTTTGCTTGGTTCCTAAAAAGCAAAGCCAACAGTCCCCATTAAGGAAGCACAACAGATGTCCAGAGGACACAACGAAGAGCAGTTCATGGAAGCAGTTCAATTGCTGCTGGAATTCTGCTGCCTTCACCAGTTGCCCTGCTACAATGACCTCCAAACTCTGCTAAGGGCATTAAAAACACCAGAGCCAACTTCACTCAAAAAATATTTAACATGAAGTGAAACAGGTTCAAATGGAATGAAAAGCAGAGCACCAGCAAACTGCAGCAAAGCACAAAATCTGCCTGTGTTTCCAGAATAATTAATGTATTCTGACTACATCAGCTATGTGTATCCATGCAGTAGCCAGCCATATTAAATATTTTTAATGTATACAGCCATATTTTGTCTCCAGCAAGAGACTAATGCTGCAATCTCTGCATTAAAACCCTAGTATTCTCTTACAAGAGATCCATCTCTGAACAGTTCTGATGGAGCTCCTCTTTTCTTCTTTTTTTTTTTTTCCTGATACGGGTAAATTCACCTACATGCACATGGATCCTTTTATGACCTCTTACTCCAAACACTCAGCCTCCTCTGTCCCAATTTTGACATCTAATGACAAAGACCTGTGTATTTTTCTCCCCATCCAGATGTGGTTATATCTCTGAGAAAGGCCTGGTGATTGCTGTGCTCTCCTATCCTTGAAGGAAGAACTCCTTGTTAATATAGTTTTCTGGAAAGTAGCCTGTTTATGGCCAGATGACAGGCAGAAAGGACACACAGATTTCCAGTTGTGAATGTAGACATACCACAGTGTTTTGCAGTTGCTAACTCTTAAGTTCACAAGCAGTTTGGAACAAAAGCTATGCTGTGCAATCAGGCTCTTATTTTGTGATAAGCAGGTACAGAAAATAATGTGATTTCCAAATAAGAAAGTGGAGGGCAAAAGCGCTCTGAGCTGGAAATGAAAATAAAAAGCATTCCCATGTGTGTAGTATGGAACAAGACCCATTGGTTTAACTCCAAAAGGAAAACACAGTGTTCTCCTGGGTGTCTGGAACTGTCTCAGACAATCCACCTTGCCATTAATGCTAGTGATTTGCTTTACTTTTTGATGCACAGATGCAGTTTTATCAAGCACCAAGGCTCAGTAACAGAACAGAGCCATTCGATCCACAACTGCTGCCTCCAAATCAGCCTCTATGGCCATCACCATGAGACAACTGTATCTAAAGCATCTTTGGTGATCCAGGGGATGAGGTTAGTGGTCCAGCTCAGCTCCTGCCAAGGAATGGTCTACAACAGCAAATAGTACATGCCTGAGGCTAGGCTCGCATTGACCTTGCTGTTGGCAACCCCTTCAAATAGACTAAGGACTCGTCCAGAGAGCTGCGTTCCCTTCTTGTGCTTAGAGGATTGTGATCCAGAAATCCAGAAGAGGCACCCTGGGTCTGTGCTCAGTTCTGAACCTATATGGAATTGTGGTTTTGGTTTTAGCAGCTTGTCAGGCAGCCTGCTTTCACTAGCACAAGTAGTGCTTTTTAAAGGAATCTACAAGGCAAATACCTTTTGTCTCCCTTGTTCTGGTAACAAAGGCAACGCAAATTACTAGGAAGGCTGAAATGAAAACGGAGAATGAAAGTAATTAAACCCCTCTCCTACCAGCCATGCTGAGCCTGGCTTTCTGCTCTAGCATTATACAGTTAGAGTCAGCAGGAGCAGAGCTCGCTGTAAGAAGGACTCTCAGAATTATCTTAAATGGTTCTAATGTAACTGATGTTTTTCATTGTTTCTTCCATGTGCCAGCCAATGGCCTCGCATATCTGTCCTGTCAGTTCAGCACAGTCTGTGCAGTGAGCTACACTCAGGAGCCCCATGCATCTTGTCGACCCAAAATTAGCAATTGAAATAAGCATTGCAGAGCACAGGGTATGTGCTTGTCCCAGAACGACAGACATACAATTTTGGTGCACCCAGACACTCATTTCTTGGTGCTGGAGAGGTGTTTGGGTGTGCAAACGTGAAGCTTAATGGTGCTGGGATATGCCAAGTAGGGAAAAATTCCTGCATCTATTTTCTTTGTGTCTTCTTTTTAAGGAGTGGATGTAGCAACTCTGAAAGAGCCAAATATTAGTGCAGATTGGAGACAGGAATCCTGAGGGCAGATACCTTGCCAGATTCCCCCTACAGCTCTGCCAAGGCCCTTTGTTTCTGACCTGAAATGGCCTTGTTCTGGCACAGAGGCTTAGCTCTGCTTGTATTACTTTGTGTTCAACTACCTTGGGCATCCCTTACATTATCTCTGGAGCACAGAAGACCTCTCTCCTGACTGGCAGGATGCTGTAGTCCATAAACACATATAGCGATGATGAGGCCCTCTCTCCTCATCTTCTAACAGATATAGGGTGAGGCACTTGTCTTGCAATCTCCTTTGCTATCGCAGGTTTGCTTGAGCATGGACAGCTTCTCCTGATCTAGGAAGGTTGAAGATACTAAGCGTACAACAGAGGAAGGTGGATGAAATCACTCATTTGGATATGACTAAAGCCATATATGAAACCTGGTCTTCCAAGATGGAAGTTGCTCACGTGACCACCCTGGAACACACCATTGTGGGAGGCTTTTGCAAGCATTGGCACTGATTTGCTCAGCTCCCCTTAAGCCTGTGGGATCACAGCCCCTGTCAGAGAAGAGCTTTACCCTTATGAAGAGTTTCAGTATTTTTGACTGATGAATTTGCACATTATATATGTGAAGCCATATGTGACTCTGTCGGAACTGCTCCAGTTTCCTATCCCTTGCAATGTGTTGTGCTGCTTTTAGCACACAGAAACATACGTCTCCTATCACTCATATTGACATGCTGTCAGTTTGATTGGGCCATTTCTCCACCACTGGAGGCTGGAGTAGCACTGCTCAAGACAATGGGTTCCCCTGATTTATACCAGGTACAACTTTTCCCTAAAATGATGAATATGTTCAAAACAGTGCCAGAATGGGGTAGAAACTGGACTGCATTATTGGTGGGAAAAGCAGGGGCCCCTCTTTATTTCAACCCAGACACCCTTCAGACGTGCCTGCTGTGTTCAGCTTGGACATTGCAGTAGCTTCTTTCCATGGAAAGAAGCCCCAGACACCAAGAGCAACACTCTCTCTGAATTGTAAAGCTGTCTTTGGTGCCATACTAGGAGCTCTTAACACACCCATAGGAGTCCTGGAGAAGAAGCCCTGCACAAAACACTGTGTGGATACTCAGCACAAACAAAATCCCTGTCCAGAGTGGTTACAGTCAAAGTGTGCAGCATCCTGCTTACAAAGGTAAGTTTGGCTCTGCACCCAGCTGACAAAACAGGTCAGAAGTTCAGACACACACAGGGAAGGTGCAGACAGCCTAACAGAAGACAGAGCAGAACAGAAACCTGGAAAGCTACCTATGTCAATTAATAGTTTTCTTTTTTTCTCCCCTGTGAATAAAGGCATAGGGAATAATAGCAGGCACTGTTCTTGTTAGGAGCAAAACACTACCACCAAGTTTGCTCCAAAACTTCTATCCTCTGTCATGCAGTGGCCAAAGGAAAAAGGCAAAGCAGTTCAAAGGCAGGAGGGAGTTAATGTTCAACTGGTTGAGCAGAGTTTGATACCTTTGTGTCTCATTAATATTTATGTGGGTTGGGAAAATAGAAACCCTGTGCAACAAGTATGGAATATATGGGCTCAAAACTCCACTCAGCATATAGACACACCCACCCTGTGCAAATTAGTGGCACTTGATGCTTTACAGCTCTTATCAAATCATTGTGCCTCAGTCAGAGTTACACCTCATTTCCCCCTCCCCATAAATATATTATGATCACATAATGTTTTAATAACTTCACAGGAAAATTGAAAATAAGGCAAAAATGACAACTTACGGATATAAATTTCAACAACCTGTTTTTGGGTTTTTTTTTTATGAAGTCATTAAATGCTTCAAATTGAACAAAAGGTAGACTCAGAGCTTTGTTTAGCAGTGAATTGGAAATATGACAAAGTCTATAACTCTGGGAAAATAAAACCAACTTTGTCGACTAATTTTCTTTCCACTAGGCTCCACAATTCAACAGGCAATTATATGTTTTTAAGAGGATCAGTAGACATCTTGATGAATTCCCAGCCTGACCATTGATGGTGATTTCACCATATCTCTTTCATTCACAACTGCTTTAAGCAAATATGATCTTTACTGTGATTGATGGGGAAGGAAGGCATTTCAGCATATACATGAGGATACAACGATGAAATAAAGCCACTTCTTCAGCTTAGCTTCTTAATGTGATTCTCCTTTTGTCTTAAAATTCGGGACTAAATTTTTATGTGGGCTGAGTTTCAACCTTCTGTATGCTATTTGCTGGAACTCAGTTCTTTGTCCAAACTACCTTTCAACCTGCTGACAGCAGCTCTGAACTTTGGAAAAGAATGGCTGAACATGGCATCAGGTCTGAAAACCAAGGGTTACCCTTCCCAGCTTGAACAACCCAAATCAAACCCACCTCATCAGGAGACTCCACATTCAGTTGGCACCCTTAATGTCTCTAACCCTCTGTGTTGGTTCATCTCCCACAACAACCACTCGTCCTATGGGATGGGTTCAAAAGCAATTTTGGAGCAGTTCACAAGGAAGCAGGTGGCACCTTTGGGTTGAGAAACTTTCCCAGAGAAGTGTGAAAGTCCACAGCAGAAGAGAAGCAGTCAGAAGCAGCAGCTGACAGGCTGGTGAAGATGCTCAGTGTATGGAATTACAGAAGATGTTCTGCTGGTGGCTAGAAAATTCATATGCTGACATGGAAAGAAACTCTAGTCACCTTAATTATAAACAAACAAACAAACAAAAAAAAGGTGTTCTATGAGGCAGAATGGCATCATCAAAGTGCTAATTCTTTCTAAGACTGATTTATTATCTGCAGAGCCAATAGATTAACAAAACAAAACACAAAACACAAACTGGGTGTGTTACGCTGGGAAGTCACCAACCTGATGAAGATTTACATGTAGGGATGAGAGGGGGAAAAGCCATCGCTTTTCAATTCAACTCATTTGAACTTGTGCCAGGCACAACAAGGGAATTGAGAAGATCTGGTGCATGCATAATCCGTATGGGTACATGTACAACAGTTACTGTGAGAAACACAACACGTGCAGGGACACTGCATTGAATACAGGTCAATGTACAAACAGTGAGGAAAAAAAAAAACAATGGTGGAAGTTGGATAGTACAAATCTGGGGATAATGAGAAAGCCTTTTTGTTTGCGTCTGCATGTGTGCTGGACGTTTGCTTGCAGGGGGTGTTATGAGAACAAGCTTCATCTGACAAGCTTTTTATTACTCCCATTGAAGTATGAAATTTAGCCTGGATTTGAGTAAAGAACTCACCTTCCCTTCAACAGTCCTAGGAGGCAATACCAGAAACATAGGGGAATGGAGAGCTGGTTTGGGATAATGTGAGCAAAATATCCACATCTGACATCAGCCTCTCAGCTTTCACTGTGGATGAGACCCTCAAAACTTTTCCAACCCTTCCTGCAGCCCTTTCACTTTTCTCTTGCTTACCCTTCAGGGTGGAAACATCACTCAAGTGGTGACAGCAGCTTATTTCAAGTAAATGGTCCCTGAAGTTTTATGTAAGGGGCTAAAGACCAGAACCTGAGTAGCTTCAACAGTCCCTCTTGCTGAAGTGCCTTCTTGAGGAGCAAGAAGCTTGGTCTTAGACATAGGACTATGTGACAAAGTCTCATCCTAAGTCAGTAGAAAAAAAAGTCTCTCACTAATTTCTGATCAACTCGGGAAACTTAGGGGTGTTTAGCAAGGAACATGGGTGAGGAGAGATTTCAAAATCTCTCCTGTTGGCAGAAGGCAGGTTATGTAGGAGCACACAGAACGATTCCTCTTCTACCTGCCAAAATGCTGGCACCTCCTTTGTCTCCTTCTGCAGCATCATATCACCTGCCAGCCAGAGATGGCAGGAACTCCAGACTATCCAGGGGAATGGACATTCTTATCAACTAGCCATCGTGACTCCCCAAAGTCCCAGACCTCTCATCACTGTTTGGGCAACCCAGCTCTCCCTAGAGCACCGCTGAGGATCTCCATGCAACACCCAAACCAGCAGGTGAACTTCTTGACATAGTAGTGAGCAAGAGGGAGCTGGTCACCATATAATGCAAGTGAGGCACTGGTGGAATATCTACCATATTCCGATACATAAAGCAGCTCTTTCTCAGGCTATTTGCTGACAGGTCAATGGTGACATCCCTGTTACCCACCCACCCTCAACTGCTTTGAAACACACACCAGCATTTGTTGGTGAGATGGATGTCTTTCAGGCCAGAGATGTATGGTGTGGCTGTAAGGCCATGTAAATCATCCTAATAGCAAAGGCAATGTCATGTGTTCTCCTCAACTGCAATCTACACACATTCAGCATGAGGCAACAGGCGAGCACCTGCACATATGCATATTGAACTGACCAGCACCATCTTCCCAACCCCAGCCTTGGGAATTAAAGTCTTGCTAGGGCAGAATTATCCATCATGAAGAAAAGCGGATGAAAACTCAGAAAATAATCTGTTTTTAATCAATAGTTGATCTCTTTAAGCAAATAATTTCCAAATTTAGGAGCTATGCTAGCATTGGGAGACCCAGTAGGGATTACAGCAGCAGTTTTACAGCAGAGTGCCACCAACATGAACTTAATTTACTGAGCCTTTAGAAGGAGGAGGGTGAAATCAGACTGTGGTACAAATCATGTCACTACTGTAAGTTTAGTTTGCCAGACACAAATATCCTTCCATCCAGGTAGCCCAGTGCTATAAGCTAACATATGTCAGACTGCCATAGACCCCCAATTTAAAGTTTCCATTTGGCTCAGTGGGAATTAATTGTTAGGTTCTGGCTTCTTCTGTTTTCTTTCTAATGTCAAACACCCATCCAGCGAGAGCTGCAAATAATACCCTCCTCAGGGTAAATTGTGAGCTCATTGCTCGTTTAAGTCACATTGAGTGAGAATTCTCCCTCACTGTGCTCTGTGAATCAAAGACAGAGCATATGCAATCATCTGAAGCAGCAGCAGCAGCCGCATTTCCCAGAAAGCTTTGGGAAACCTGACACAATTACTGATCAATACCCTCTCCAGTTAATTGATGAGCCATGGAGCCAAAAGGGAAAAAGAAAAAAGAGAAGAAAGAGGCTATCAATAAATAATCTTAGTTAGGAAACCGAGGTCTGAGGGAAGAGAGGTGCTTGAAGTTTAAGGGAGGATGCCCACGCCTGGGAAGAAAAATGAGGACTGAGAAGAAGAGGAGCATTCTTAGATAGATGTGTCTTTCACAGATAATGGGCATGGCAGAAATTCAGTAAGATGCAGTGATGAACCCTGGAGAGACTGAAAGCCTTGGGTCCTAAGGGAAGCATCTGCTCACTGCTACTGAATTGCTACCCAAGGCTCTCATCCTGACCCTCTCCTCATTTAGACTCTGGGAAGCCTTTCTTAGTCCCTGCCCACACTGAGCCAGGTATTCCTTCTTTTATTCAAGGTTGAAAATCGGTTTTGTGTACAAAGGGGTGGCTCTGAACTGGACCCAGGTTAGAGACCCAGCTGATGCATTCAGTCTGACTCACAGCAGGACAGAGCCCTGCAGTGTGTCAGGACCATGCACAGCAGAGGGCACAGTCCCAGGAAGGTGTTAGCAGAAAGGCCAGAGAGGAGGACTGATGTTCATCAGCAGCATTTCAGGGCTGGCGGTGAGTGATGAGGGATGGGAGAGGCAGGAATCATTCCTGAGGGAAATGGAAAATGCAGTTTGTGCCTTATTGCGTGTGTGTGTGAACTTTGAAGAGGAGGTCTTCCCTTTTATGAGCTGGAAATACACTCACACAGGTAAAAATCAAAATGAGATACATTTATAAAAAGAGGCCTGTGACTTTGTTAAGATGTTCAGAGTCTCTTGGGGACCTACCAATAAATTCCTGTAAGCATTATGCATAGTAGAGAGAAAACTACCTCTGTGAACTGAAACCCAGTGCTGTCCCAAATACATGTTAATCATTTAGCCTCTTGCAACACAAATGGCTGTGCAGGTTAACACAAAAAGCTCTTTTCTCCATTATACCAGTTTCAAATTCCCTTCACCAAATCCAGTTGATGAGCTAGGTGAAAAACTTTGAAGAGGCTGGTGAACAGAGCAAACAGGCTCACCAAAAGGCCACAGAACAAAGCCAAGGAAGATCTTGGCCACCTTAATCTGGCAATGACAGCAGTAGCCCCACTGCCTGGTGCTTTTCAGCCTTGCTACATCTGCAGATACACCAGCCATCATCCATGAAAGAGTTTGGTACACTAGCTGGAAGAATTATCACATACAATTCAGGTAGACCTTACCTTATGGCCCTCTAGACCTTACCACTCATCAGAATCCAACTTCTGCCCTCTTTATTTAGGTCTTTCAGAGTTGCAGCAAAGGAGTTACCAAAGGTATTTTTTTTTTTCGGTAGTAGAGAAAGCTGGAGCAAAGGATATGTGAACATCTGATTCACCCTAGGCATTATCCATTTCCCCAGGAAAGTGCTAAAAGTTGCTGTGCACAGGGAGAATTCTTCAAAGTCAGAACACAGGACATGTGGCACCCATTTATTCCTCCTTGTGCTCCCAGCAGGAGATCCTCTGGCTGGAAGGCAACGTTGCCTCACTCAGTGGGGCCTCTGGGACATGATGCAGGAGGTTCTCAGCGTAGTGTTTCCAAACCTGCTCAGGTTTAAACTGACTCTCAGGGCCGAGTCAGTTTAAAAAAGTGCTTTCCCAAACAACCATGGTGAAAATCCCCAAATGCAGCAAGTATCCAGCTGTAGGAAAGCAGGAGGGAGGTGAACTTGTATTTCTTCTAGTGGAATAGTAAATTACCAAACAAAGCATCAGGGAAGTTGTGGTTGAGGCTAAGGACAGGGAGTTTTGGACTGCTATTCTGTCACATACCTCTTCTGTGACCTTGTATGGCCACCTCAGAGGCTGAGTGCCCCATTTAATGAAGCACACTTTGTCTACCCCTTCTAAAGAGAGCAAGAGCTCTCCAAGGCAGAGAGCATCTTTCTGAGGATTTGGTTACCACCACAGGATGCACCTGCAGGTACATCCCCCTGCAATTAGGGCTGTGACTGCAACTTTGCAGAAATACCTACCATGAAGTTCATCACTCTGCTCATGTTTGGATATGAGACACTCATCAGCACTGGCCAGAGCTCCTGCATGAATACCCTAGGCACCAGCTGGTCAGGGCAGTTTGATCTCCTGCAGCTTCACAGCTATCAGTTAGGTGTTTGGCTTTCACTGTTGGGTGAAGCTCACTCAGCACAGCCACTCGGGCTGACATTAGAGCCCTAAACATACTGGCATTACTTGAGTCTTTTGCAATGCCAGCACTACGTAGCCTGGTGCTTTTAAGTCAGTGGATCAGCAGGCAGCACAGAGAACACAGAGGACTCCCTCCCAGGGGTTATTGGACCCCTCACTCCCAGCACACCCACTGTTCACCCATTATGCCCAGCAGCTCTGCACTGATGCTTTGCTCCTGTGGAGGAGTGCTCAAGCAGAAGGCTGAGGAGGATCATGGCTGGCTTCCACTTCTTGAGCCGTGTGGGGATGGATGCAGCTCTGCCATAGCTCTGGAAAGAGGGAGGGAGGCTGCCAGAGGCAGAACATTGTCAGAACCAGAAGGATGATATCAGTATCACAAATACAGCCTCTGTAACTTCCTAATGTTGGTATCATTGACTCCTGTGTTGGTCAGGAGTCATGCTGTCTATCACCCACTGCTAATGCAGGCAGATGCAGAATGGGGCCAAATCACCTCATAGAAGGGCTAAGCCCAGGGTCCACCTCATCCCAGCTATGGAGAGACTCCGAGCCCATAAGTTCAGCCAGGCATCTCTCTGTATCTGAGCCTGAAACTCAGTTTCCCTCCGCAAACACCTGCTGGAGCTCTGCTCCCAGCTCTGCAGCATGTTTGTCCTGTCACTCTGGCTTTGAGTCACTTCACTGCATACACCTCTATTTCACCCCTCAGAAAACAGGGCAATATTTGTCCTGACCTGTGTCTTATCGGTATCAGGAGGCTTCATAACTGACAGCCAGGAGAAAGGTGTTGAAAGGGGCTCCGAGCCTGTTGCTTTTATTGAACACATGGGAAAGGCTGTTTTATCGGCTGTCACATGTACTAAAGACAACACCCTCTTGTCTTTTGGCTGAGGAGCTGACATGCTTTTGTTTTTGTGGGCAATCCTGGCCTTTTAAGGAGCCATTTCTAAGCCACTGGTTCACGCTGCATCCATCTGCCTTGTTTGTCTCCATTTGATCTCCAGGTGTCAGCAGGAATCGGTGCCGTGCCTTACTGGGCAAACACCCTGAATGCTGTGACTGTGGTGGGGGATTATTCAGCTCCCCCCATCAGAGCAGAGTTTAATGAGCAGCCCCAGCAGAAGCCCAGAAGTTTCTAAAGGAGGGAAAATATGTGTGTGTACATGCATAGAAATAGGGAAGGGGGAACAAGGGCGCCCCTTTGAAACTCCTTCTTGTTCTTCCCTTTGATGTGATGGCAGGGCTGGTGTACACACACACAGCTTTGTTGCTTTGATAAATTCGTGCCTCACAGGCAAGATTTCAAACGGAATTTTCAAGCACCTTCCCTTCCATCTCCTGACGAGTTTGAGCAGGGAAAGTGGGGAAGTCAGGTGCACGTGGAGAAGGTGGGGCCACAGCTGGGGAAGTTGCAGATGTGATAACCATTGGTGGCACCAAAATTGCTCTTGGCACAGATAAGGTGGAAGCACGGGCTCTCACCTCGCTCCTGTCTCCTAGGCTGGTGGAAGGTGCTGACCCTGAGCGGCAGGGCCACCAGATGTGCACAGGAATGCTCTCACAGCTGGGAGCAGAGGGCAATGAAATACTATTCCCACTACCCTGTGAGTTTGTTGTGGGTTGTGGCCTGGTGGCACAGAAAACAAAACCCCACTGTGATTTCTATTGACTCGCCTTATCATCTGGAGCCTAAAAATGAGGCTGATGTCTCTTGTCTCAGGAGTGGTGCAGTTTTGCAGAGATCAGGAAGGGATCCCTGTGCCCCTGCATAAGGGGAGACAGAAGTTTCCCTCTACCCTTAGTGAATAAATGAGATACTGTCTTGTGTTAGAAGTAGGATTTGGAGCTTACAATTAAAAAAGAGTTTGATGTAGGAGCTGGGGGCCTCCCAGGAGGAGTCTGGCTTGAGAATTTTAGTGGGGAAAAAAGGACACATCCAGGACTGTAACCTCTAAAATATTTGCAGGGGGAAAATTCAGTCCAATTAAAATAACTGTGAGTTTCATCATTACCTCCAGAGAAAAGAGGCTTGTTTGTCCTTTTTGATCTAAAAGCCTCAGCTAGAGCAAGAGCACATCTCACACGGATCCACCACGCAGAGTTTCATGCTGCTGTCCCCATCAGCCACATGGGCCATCCTTCCCCGAGCAATGCACACTCTGCACCCCTCCTGGAGTGCCCAAATACACCCTCACGTGCCTGGGATGCTAATGGTGGGTCTTAGAGAAGCGTGAAGAGAAAGAGTGTCCACTGAGAACTAGCTGTCATATACATGTGAGTAATGATATGCATGTGGGCACAATAAGATCACCAAACAGCATAAAATCTCACCAGGACAGATTTGCTCTTGCTCTGGGAACATTACCAATTCTGACACATGCACAGCTCTGTCGAACCCTCTGCAAGAGCAGAAGTAGTGGCAATGCATGTGGTACATACAAAGTCTAGCACACCTCTCCTGCAAGGCACACCTTTTCTGACAGAATATGTGGCAGAGGTTTGGCTTACTACACATGCCAGGTCCAAAACCTGCTGCTTTGTTATGGGAAACTCAGGATGGATGGAAAACTGAATGGAGAGATCACACAGATTTAGAGAAACTGGGGGAAAATTTCGTAACGTTCCTCTTACCTCACTCTAAACATTCAGTACTTTGATTTCTCCTGTTCACATTTCCCCTGAAATTATGCATTTTTCATTGAAGTCCATAAAAATATAATTTCTTTCTCAAGAAAGTTCTAATACTGCAATTTGGTTAGTTGGAGGTTTTTTATGGGATAGTAAATTACCTTTAAAAAAGATCTGAATTTTTATTTTGGGGGGAAATCGAGTAATTTTACCATGGCAAGGTTGAAAGTAATTTGGAAGACACTGTCAAATCTAAAACATTATCTTTTTTTTTTTTTTCTATCCCACATGAAACATTGCTTTCCTGATCTTCCCACAAATCTCTTTTATTTTTTTCTGCACATTTTTTTTAACCACACTTGCCCAAACCAACTTACATTCAGATGAGCAAAATAGTTCCTACAGTATGATTCTCATACATCCATCAAACCTCAGACTTCTGTCAGGGATGGGGAAAAAAAAAAAAAGAAAAAAAAAAAGAAAAAGAAGACATTTTCTTTCTAATGGATTAACAACCTATCCATTTCATTTTATATTGAGGAATTCTGTGATTTGGATTTATTTACAGAGCCAGTGGAATACTTGGCTGAATTAACAATTTTTGCCTGGTTTATAGTGAAAGCAGAAAAACCCTCTTATTTTACCTTTTATGTGATATTACAAATCAGCTTAGGTTATTAAGGAATTCTATGGTTTTCTACTCCATTATACAGACAGAGCAACGTAAAGGGCTTTAGCATGAATTGGAAAATGGAAATACTCACTATATGCCACATATTGCCAGCAAGCAATATGACATCAATGTGTTCTTGTAGCAGCAACATATGGTTTCCAAAAAAACCCCATCCTTAAATATACATTGATTTTTCTGAGATGGGAAACTTAGAATGAAAAACCTGTAGGAGATAGGGTGGTGGACCTCAAATCAAATATTATGATCTGCTGAAACGAATCTAAATTTTAGATTGATCTCAAAAGCAGCAGATTCTTGCCTGAACTTCTGTAGTGATTTGAAAAAGATGGTGTTGAGGAGCTGTGCACATTATCACAGAGATACGTAGCCAAATTACCTCTGTCAGGATGAGACAGAGTTTCTTCTCTGACTACAGTGCCATGAGGCATCCTAAGAGCCCTGCTATGATAGATTATCGTAGGAAAAGGAGTTCAAAAGCCAGAAAGTACCTCGCATATACCAAAAAGAAACATGTTGATATTTCCTGATAGAAATTACTAAACATTTATTTTGCCAAAGTTGTCTGTTTTGCACCAACCCACTCAAAACCAAATGTTGTAATGTCAGAAATTCACACCAGGTTGCAGCTTGCATTTCCCATTAGCTCTAGCAACAAGATATTTATGTAGGACTTGTCATTGTTCCTTTTGAGTCTCTCCTAAACTTTAATTAATCTGTCCTTTCAACACCCCTGCAGCCCTGTAAAGTAAGGATACAGCTGGTATTCCTTTTTGCATGATTAAACGCCTTGCCCAGAGTCACCCCAGGAGTATGAGGCAGTGCCAGAAATACAGCCTAGCTATTCTTAATCTCCAAAGGCTATCCTTCTTCCCATCTCAGCCTTTGACAAATCTTGGCAGAGGTTCAGTCAAGTCTCATCCTCAATTCCTTCAACAGTCGGTTCATATTCACTAAGAGCTGAGCTCCAGGGGCATATGATATTCAGCCAGGCTGGCTTCTGCATGGTTTCTTGGCCATATCTGAATCAAGCCAAGGCTTTGAAATTTTTGAAATCCATCCACTGCTCATCCTTACTGCTCACCTCCAGACAAAGAGAAGCAACTGCTGTTCTGGTACAGTTAGAAGGAAACTTCTTTTTCTGCATTTATTCAATCTTATGTAGCTCCCTTTCTCTTTCTTCTTACAAAATGTATAGCATATAAGTAAGCTATAAAAAGCAATGAAAGGAAATTTATGCAAGTAACATATTAGTGCACCATAAGTTCGTCTCCCTTCAATGAGCTAGACTGAGATAAATCTTGATGTCTGAGTTTCATGCTGACATGTTTTTAGGTGCTGGCTAATATGGAAGGTGCCAACTGGAGGGCATCTAATGTATCAGCCTTGCAAATCAAGGTCAACTACCCATATAAAGACCTGACCAAAATATTGCCAAAAATCAATTTCACTGTTCTGCTTTGCCATGGGGAAAGTGCAGCCATGGCCATTTGTTCCCTTCCTGGCACTCTTTGGTGCAGCACATCTGTTGCTTCAGCTGCTGTTAGAGCCTTTGGCAACTCCCTGCCCCTATCTGGTCTTTGCCAGCCTGCTTTGCATGGTAATTTGCATACCACATCCTTTCTGTTTGAAACCATGGCTAATGAAACAGGTGGCTGTCATTATTAACAGCACTTGCTAACTAACTCCAGTCCAGCACCACCACTTCTTGCAACGTGCCAGTGCTATTCCTCCCTTCCACTGCAGGGTGGCTGGTGCAGCTGGCTGATGCCACCCCTTTTCCCACAGTCCTGCCATTCCTCTAAAAGGAATGAAGAGGCTGCCACCAACCCACCCAGTATCCCCTTCCTGCAAGATGAAGAATTGCCTAGCCCAGCAATTCTTAATCCAAACTCTCTGCCATCCACAGGGAAGGGAAGGAACAAGTGGACAGGTGGAGGGGGCTGGGAAAGCTGACAATGGCAGTGCCACAACCACAGGAGATCTGTTACGGCAGGACCTTCACTACAGCACAACTGCTGGAGCTCTTCTGGGAGGAAGAGCTGACCTGAGGGGTTGGTGGCCTGGCCAAGTTGGCCCCAACCCTCACCGCTTTTCATCACAGATTTTGTTTCTCGCCTCCAGTTGCCAACAAGTAGGACAGGTCTTGGGAATTTCAGTCTGAGCAGAGCTTTGTGAAACAGTATGAAGAACAGTGGAGAGAGCTATCATTCAAGAGCATCCTGATTCCTGCAAAGTATAGTGCAGAGCAAGCTTTTCTGGGACCAACTGACTCTTCAGGAGATGAAGTCAAATGGAAGGACCACATGGTACCACAGGTGACTGCCATCAGGCAGCTCTGAAAGGCATCCTTCAGCATCAAACCCTCTCCACTAGACCTTCTTGCCACCAAGTCCTCAAAAAGTGTGTCTCACTTCCATTTGTGCCTTAGTAAGTTATATTATGGTCCTTCAGATCAAACTCTTGGGAGAACATTTCAGCATCCTCTTCATCTACTGAGGAGATCAACCAACCGTTTGAATCAAGGCTTGTTTGGAAAAAGCAAGAAGAAATCAATGGTGCACATTTTAGCAAAGCACATGGCATAGATACAGCTTCTTTTTATCTGGCTCTACAATAGAATTTCCACTGTCCTCAGTGAAAACATGTCTGTATTAATGAAACACACTAAATATTGCTATAATAAACAGACATCATTATGTTTCTTGGGGCTCCCCCAGTCACGGCTCACTGTACATCATTAGTAGAACAGTGAAACAAAATTACAGCTTTATAATAAAATAACACATTCTGTATGGTAATTTACCCCTTCAGGAGACGTCCTCTCAAATTCATCAGATTACAATACTGATTCTCTACAGTTCTTTGAGAAACACAATGTTGAACATGATACGCTGCTCTCGAGTCCTCTAGGGAGGAGCCGTTGTTCTCATTTCCATCAGTAGAGCTTACACAAACAGACAGGAAATCCAACAAGATTCATCTCCATTATGGTTCTTCCCAAAAGATCTCTCCTAGGTCAAAGGATTGATGCAGAGATACCTCAAGCTCCTCCTCTCTTTGCACCTGAACACCTTGCTACACAAGAAGACTTGGGTAAGTCTTTTAGAATTTGCTGCAAACATCAATGGCTGTGGAAACAGTCTGCACTATCTTTCATTCAACAATGTTGTAATTTGGACTTTGTGTCACCTCAGATAGAGATTTACTGGAATAACCTTTGGCAGTGGTCTGAATTCATATTGGACTTTTTCTTTGATAGTTTGTATGGTGTTATGGTAATGAGAGAAAAGGAAAGCACCAAGAAAGGGTCTTCTCCAGCCATGTGTCATTGCAGACAGTGTTTTTATGATCATTATTTTCTTTGCTCAAAGTCTTATACAGCCTCAGATCCTTGAAAAGTCTTCCTTTTTTTTTTTCTTTTTTTTTTTCCAAAGGATTTTTGCATGAGAAATACAGTCCATTCTAAAACACATGAAGCAACCCTGAAGAACAAATATTTTGCTTTTCTCCTTTATTTACATTCCATTTGCTTGTTTGCTTTTTTTTAAGATTTTTTTTTAAAGTTTTTTTCATTCTCATGTTAGAATAATATTATCTGAGAAACCACATAGTCATGGCTTTCCACAGCCATAATGCAGGTAAGGAAAAAGTAGTAATTTAAGAATGCTTGTAAGATAATCTTATGTGGCAGATCTCATTGTTTATGAAGATTAGAGATCACATGAAAAATTTTTAAACTTGGTGTACTTTGTGACATGGTGATATTGCAGACATATTCATGGACTTGCTGTAAGTCATTCTGAGTGTTGAATACACCCAAGAAAAAAGATCCTTTGTATAAACTTGGATAAATCCTGTGCCAACTGTGCACAACCCCTTCCCCTATTGACCAGTCACAGTCATGGGGAGTTGAAGGATCTACCTGGAGACAAGAAATGATGGCTTTCAACACCCTTTCTATCAGGTTTTATAGGGTTCACAGAAGAAAAAACAGGAGTTCTGGACCATCAGTTACATTTCCACATCCCATATGAGATGACAGTTCTGCACTAAGGATGATGGTTTTCTCTCAAGTTACTAAGACCAAGAGCAGGTAACCTGGAGGAACAGACTTCTGAAGAACAGGAAGAGGAAGAAGCACTTGACTAAGCCAAATTACCTGATGCTCATCATACTACTGAGGCTCATTAGATCTAAAGTGTTCCTGCTCAGTGAGGGCCAGACCTGCAGAGAGAGATTAATATCTGTGCTGGTTTTAATTCTTCATATTCCCTACAGAAAATACATCCCATCCTCCACTCATGCTCCATCCCTGGAACAAGTTAAGAAACTCTTCAGCAAGGAGCAGCATGCCACTGTCAATCTCTGTAGCTATGAATGTCGCTATTTGCAAGGGGTTATGGAAGTCAGGAAGATCTTACCCACTGACAGACAATTTCACCCAACAAACTGTTTTGGTATTAAGCTTTTAAAGGCTGGTAAATCTTCTGCTCTATTAAATCCAAAACTATGGAAACCATTAATTGGTGTCTTTCTTACAGTGAAACCCTGGTTCTAATTTGACATATACGTTATGGATCACTCTACCCCTTGGTTCATAAAAATGATCCAACTTCTCCTTGCCTCACTGGTTGAGGCCACTTTCCAAATGCCTGTCCACAATCTTAGATGAAAAATGATAGCCCTGGAAAGGTGATGTGTCAGAGGAGTGTGAGATGCACGGGCACACATGCAGATGTGAGGCAGCAATCTGCTGAATTAAAATTACAGACAGGGGAAATGATGAACTGCCTCGTTAATGCAGCTTGTCACTCCAATGGCCTCACTCCATGTAAATAAATAGGGGATGGAGGGGGAAAAAAAGAGCATTATTAAAGCACAGCTAAAACAAAAAAGTACTTGGGTCATCACCTGCTCTAAGCAACATCACTAATGATATAGCTGTAACCTCATGATGGCTTGGTCTGACCATGGCATTTCTAATATGTGGTAAGATCCTGCAGGAATCTGAGCACTGCTAGGGAAGGTCCCAGCACACCCAATTCCTCTGGCTGTATTGATCATTCAAGGAATTCATCCAGACATTGCTCAATGCTTAACAGAAAAGGCCCCACACTAATCTCTGAGAGTTTCTTTTTTTTTAAAGCTTGAAGTTATATATGTTCCATACTGGGCTTTTTTTGCTCTTTAAGTTTCTTTCCAAAATTAAATGAGCTGTGCAACACAGAGGCTTCTCTACCTACTTTCAATCAGCTCGTTAAATACACAAACAAGCTGAAATTTCAGGGTGCTCCAAAAGCGAAGGCAGCTGTTCAATACCAGCAGCTCAAAATGATGAATGCCACATTTACTTCTATCTGAAATGCAGAAAGCAGCTTTGCACTTTAATAAAGCCACTAGGAAAACTAGAATGAAAAAGCTAATCACATCACAATGCCAAAACAATTTGATGGTTTTGGAAATGGTGTCTGAACTCATGTTAAGGTCCTCAGTAAATCACCAGGAAACAGTGCTCTAGGGAAAGGGACAACCCTCTGTTGAGAGGCATACCAAGGCTACCAGCTTGTGAGGGTCCATGTTCAACATAGCACTTCTTATAGGAGGAGCTGTACAAGCCCAATGGCCTTTGTTTAGCTCCAGACTTGCTGATTCTACTCTGCATCCCTAATTACACTCTGATTTTTATTTTTTTTTTGCTTAGAGGGTAGTTGTTGTCTTATCCCAGCTTTCTTGTGCACTTTTAAAGCAATAATAGGACCTTCCAGCATCCATCAAACAGCTTTATACACAAGTAAATGTGTATGTGTCCATATCTACGTCTGTCTATACAGATTCAGCTGCAACTCATCCAGGATTTCTCTTGTGATTCACAAGCAGATCACTGAGTTAAGGGGTTGTGCCAGTTTTTCCTATGGTTTTGTTCCAAACCCTTTCCTCAGGCTGGAAGGAAGACTCCCAGCTGAAGTGAATGCAAAGGCTTAGGGAAAGAGTTTAGGCCTGAATATTTCAGAGAGCATATTCCACACAAGGCTGCTGGTAACTTGGGAAAATTATAGTAAAATAATGGAGAGATTTTCCCTTTCATACTTTCCTTCTTCACTGAAACTGTGATATGAAAGGGAGGCATTGCAAGGGCTCTGAGTGGCCTCCCTTGAAATTCCCCATCAGCTTGTGCTCATCTGCACATCAGCTGCAACAGAGAGGGCTGGAGCACTGTGTGAAAGGCTGGTTGGTCTCATGGGCTACCCAGTGGAGTGAATGCTAAAGCCTCTCCAGTGATGTCAGTGTCAAGTGGCTTCCTCATTTGATGGACTTCAGAAGTCTCAGTTATTTCAATTACGGATAATCCACTTATCCAGCTGCCCCTATAAGTTCTCAGAAACTAAAGGTTTTGGGTTTTTTGTTTCTCTATTCTTTTATATATATTGGATTTCCAACAGTGTGTGCTACTATCAAGCCCTTCACTATGATACTAGAGAGCAAATTTCATCCCTAGAGACTGCACTCAATCTGAATGACAACAATAGCCAAATTTGATAGGCATATACTGCAGATTCTCATCCATCAATGGGGTTTCAAAAGAAATGTGGGACTTTGTTAAGTTTTTATTCTTTTTTGTGCTCTTACTTTTCTATCAGATTCTTTACTGGTGGAGATGAGAGGGACTTGCCGGCAAAGGAACAGATTTCCCTCAAAAAATCAGATCAGAGGCCAGAAAAGGTTTTTCCCTGAGACACATGTGGACATCCAGCCTTTTCAGGCCTCAGCATCCATGCTGCTAATAACCTTTTCATTGAAGTCCACTTCCAGCCGTCAGCTGCAAATAAATATGACTAAAGGCCTACTGTGTGTGTTACCTCTGAGCACACCCCAGACCTGTGCACAGCATGCATTTGCAGCACACATTTTCACTGGGCTGCTGCTGATTTGGTAGAACTCACTTTTCTTAATCCTCACTCCTGAAAACCTTCTGCAAACCTGCCCCACGTGCCTACAGCTGCTTGGTGCTCCAAGTCACTCCTGGGTTTTCTTCTACCTGCAGCCAGATGGAAACAGGCTGCAGGAGCCAGATGGCACACAGAGAAGCAAACTTTTTCCTATGCGCCCACGAAGAGGAGTTGTCCTCTGGTGAACTTACCTAGTTGCCTTCTTCTCCATCCTCCCTCATGCCATTCAGCAGCAGTAGTAGCTCTCCTGCCCTGCAGACACAGGCTCTGCTCTCTGTGCTACAGGAGGGTCCCATTAACCCTCCTGAGGTCTTTATGGACATTTTGGGCAGCTATACATTGGAGGTATACTTTCATGATCTCATCTTCATGCTCCTAATTTAACACAGAGTGCAAGCAGAGGTGCATGAAGAGTAGAAAAGAAAATGGGTGTGAAAGAGGCATTTCCTATCCATATTTCTTTCCGTGTCATGAAAACACACCTCCATCCCCTGTAGCATTTAATCAGGTTGTTTTAAGCTTCCTCCCTGTGTACAGAGGTAGGGGGGAAGTCCTTGGCTAAACCCAGAATGCCATTTTGTGGCAATTTATGAACAAACAAGCATCCCATCAAACCAATCCTTAGAAATGTCACTCCAGGCTGGCACTAAGCAGAGATTAAACGATGGATTGTCAACCTTCCTTTTTTATTTGATGTTTTGAATTTCACTGTTCCTCTCTTTCATTAAAAATGAACTAGAGGGAAAAAAAAAAAAAAAAAGAAAAAGCACAGAATAAAATAGAAGCCTTTTACATCTAAAAGTCAAGATAATTATCTCTTATATCCAACCCACTCCTCCAAGACTCTGAATGAAGCTATCATTAAAATCTGTGTCCATCTGGTGACTTTTCCACAGCTAATTAGGTGAAGAAGCCAGTTAACAGATATGTTCTGCTGAAATATCTCTCTCTTCCTCTTCTTAAAAACTTCCAGACATGGCTCATGTACAACCTGGATGCTGCTTGTTCTGTGCCTCAGGTGCTAGGAGAACATGAGAAGAGACACGGTGGGAGACGGCTGCTTTGGTGACCTGCTCACCAAGGCCCTTTCATGGCATCAGGGTTGGGGAAAAAAAAGGAGGAAGCGGATGCACAAGACAGCAGGTTTGACTTCCGCTGCACGGGAAGCCCTTTCGGGAGCTGGTCGGATGTTGTGCTGGCAATATTTCAGTGTGTTTCTGAGTGGGGTTTCTTTTAATACTGTGATTTTCTCCCTGTGGTTGGTCAGGCACTCAGCCAGCCTACTAAAGACTCTCTACCAGATCCCCATCTGCTGCATTTGTTAGCACTTGTCACCCTAACACCTAGGGGCTGAAAGGGATTGATTTCTCCTGCGTCCAGATGGATGGTTCGTGGGATATTCCCTCCTCCTCCTGACCCTGCACCAACTCTACTGCTGGCACTTAGCACTGCCAATTTTCAGGATGGCCCCAAAATCACAAGGAGGGTCCCGTGGGAACCTTCCAAAATGGAATATGGTCCATCCTGGCTATAATAAATGTGAGTGGAGGAGCATGCAAGGTGCACTGGCTGCACTCCAGGGACAGTACTATAGGCAGCATCAATTTCAGCATCCTGAGACCTTCTCCAGGGTCACAGTAGAATAATTCATCTTCCCTTACACCTTATAAAAGATTGGATCTCCTGACAAGGACAGTGGGTGAGTATCTGAGTGTGGCAACCGAGGGCATAAACCCCTTAATAATTCTGCCATCAAGGACCCAGGAGTCCTGTCCAGTTACACACATGGCACAGTGCCCAGGGTCAAGGACAGCTGACTGATGGACTTGCAGAGCTCTCTATCCAGTCTGTAGCTCACTTATCCAGCCTAGTTCTCCCTTTCCAGGTGTAGCTGGCAGAAGCTTGCTGCCCTTTTCCACAAAGGCCCCGGGGCTCACATCCCCACACCTCATAGCCCCATAACTCACAGCAGGATACCCAGCACTCTGGTTTTGTGCCCAGGCACACAAGTAATGGCTGTGCACATACAACCTGCTGCCATGCTACATGCACACCCAGAAGAGGAATGGGAAAGGACCTTAGGATTTCTGAGGGCTATTCTAGTATGCTATGTAGTCCCTCCTGGTTAAACAATCAGGCCTCTCTGCTTCACCATCTCTATTTAGCTGTGCTGTTCAGGAATATAAGTCCCTGAAAGTGTGAACACTGCGCTCCTCACTCCCTCTCTCTGGAAAAAGGGCATAATTACATTACTATGGTTATAATTCTAGAAGGATTGTACCAAGTGAGGAGTGCAACAACTTCCCAGTCTTCTCTCAAAGAGGTGTAACTGAGGCCACAAAGACTCTGACACAAGGAAAGCAGGACACACTGACCCAAAACGTCCTGGCTGTCTTTAATTTCTCTATTGAATTCACTAAAAGAAAAAATTACTGGAAGGATTTTCATTTTCATTTACTTCCAAAGTCTGGGTCCAAATGTTAAGAGAGCCCAGAAGGGTTAATGTTCACTGGAGTTCATCTCTAGCCAATGACTCCCTGCTGCTCCTACATTTACATCATGGAATTGTCATTATGGCTAGAGATGAGAAAACTTAATGAAATTAGCCCTGTATGGACAATGGATTGAAATAGAGCTTGGGGAAGAATTGTAGCCAGGGAGGGATTACAGACCATAAATATATCAAAAGAAAATAACTTTTTAGATACAATCACAGCTCCCTATAGCATCATCTAAACAGCTACACATCCTGTTTTGCACTTTACCACTCATGAGCAGCATAGGAAAAGCTGGGCAACTCAAACACACAAAGAGCATGAACAAAGACTATTTCCTTTCACGTTACTGCCATTTTCAGGAACACTGGTTTTCTTCAAGGCCAAGCAGGGAAGGTGCTGAGCCAATTAAGATATTTTTCTTATCTTGTGATAAGTTCACCATATTGGAGTTAACTCTGCCTTATACATCTTCATCAACAATGCAATATCCCTTATACCAATTTAATTTTACATTGCCAGCAAGATAAAGGCAATTTATAAGTTTCAATGAGTGCAGCTTGGCTGGGCTCCAATCCAATCCAGGGAGTGTAACGTTTGCTGGGGAATTGCTCAAGACCTTAATGTCTGGCATATGGTGAGCTGCTTTCATTTCTGACCTGTGCAATTAAGGTCAGCGGCGAAAATTACATTAAAACAGTTCTTTATTAATCATGTTCTATCTAGGGCAGATGATGATGACCTCTAAGCACAGATATCTGGCAACCACAAAACAAAATACTATGAATCTCAAAAGCCACTCACTAACAAAGCTTTGCAGTAGATTTTCTTTGGTGCTTTGCCCCTTTGCCCTTGCATTTGAAACAATACAGTTTGGTGGTCATGTCTTGGGGGAAATAACAGGAGATCAGTGCTAGAGGGAAATCTTCATTTAAAGTTTGGTACATTTCAGAGGGACCTGAGAAGGGAAATCCATAGGGGATTTTTTCTACCTCTCTCTTCTATTGGTGAAACAGGTACTAGTTCTCCAAGAACTGGCTCTGAGTATTTCTTCAGACATATGGCTGCCTGAAAGACAAACTGTTCTCCCTTTTGACATGCTGTGAAAATGGTCTTGCCTGGAAGCTTAGGATTAGCAGAACTTTTATTTTCCTGAAGCTCAGCTCAACATTTTCCCCAAAAAGATGCAAATAAAAATAAATTCCCAATGTGCCATGAATTTGTATCATGAAATAAGTAGAAAGAAGCCACTCCTTGCTCCAAAGGAATACCCAGAACTTCATCTTCTGGACCTAATCCAAAGCCCACTTAGAATCTCGGATATTGGTTTAATCCATTTTTGGTTGGATTCTGTCCTGACACATCCCTCAACCTTGCAATATGAGCACTTGCAGCTGAGGTCTTCTATTGCCCCATTTGAACCCAACTACCTTTGAGTCATACTGAGACTCTTCAAATCAACATGTGCTTTATCCTTTCCTTGGTGAGGCTGATTGTTGCAGTTTTTTGCTATACAACTAATGCAGTGATGCTGTGACCCCCAGTGCCGTGAGTTCATTCCCAAGGTCTGGAAGAGAGAGAGTGAGGCAGGCCAAAGGAGCAACAGACTGAAAGGCCACATCAGGTGCCCCAGTGATGACTGATCTACAAAGGGGACACAGTGTCAGAGTCAGTACAAACAGAGTGATGCTGGGTGTGAAACATGAAGAAGTACAAAAACTCCAACACATTGGAAATGAAATGTAAAACAGAGGAATCCAGTCAAAGGCAAAGATGAATTTCTAATTTCTATAAAGAAAAATGTGTAAATGAGGGAAAGACTATCTGAGTCCATATATCTTTATTCCAACATTCTCAAGTCTCTGCAGTAGGAGCTAATAATAGGAATACTATCTCATCTCTCTTTTCTTTGTTGTACATCACTAATGCTAAAAGAAAGAGGAAAAAGAATGAAGACAAGGTGTTCCTGCCATATTTTTCATTAAAACATCAAAAACATTAAATTTAAAAAGAAAACAATAGCCAAAAAATTCTAGTTTAGAGTCAAATATGTTTTCACTCTCAATTAATAAAGTGAAGAGCAAAGCAGGATTTCACCAAAGCTGGCCAGCCATCAGGAAGCCATTCTAGTAAGATGCTCCTTGAAAATACCAGTTTGGTTTGTTTGTTGCTTTTGCTGTCTTTGCAATTTTATGGATGGCACAAATGCCATGGATTTTTCCAGCAGCTTTGGTGCCTGCTTTCCCACCAGAGTAAAGGCACACAGAGCTTCCACAGTGCTGCCCCAGCTCTCTTCCAGACTGCAGAGAAGCTGATGCTCTGTAGATTCCACATCAGACCATTACCAAGCCTGAATGTGACTTCAACAGAAGTGATAAAAATGCAGTGCCATGCCATGTCTGTGTGTCTGTCTATGCACTGAGATGCATCCCATGGCAGTGCTCCCTAACATTTAAGGATGTTGTGCCTGGAGGTGGAGCGTGCAGCTCACACCCTCTTCTTGCCTGCTGTGCCTACACACACAGACATCCTACCCTGGCTCACTGTAATTAGCCCTTTAACTTTTGCCTCCCAAAAATGGCTTTGTTTCTCCTCTCTCCCCTTCACCACCTCTCCATCTCCAAGGATTATTTCCACTATGTTTTGCTTTGATTTTTTTTTTTTAACTAATTCCTTTTTAAACGTTAGCTGCGTGCTACTCTGCCTTTTCACCTTGCTGATATGACCTTTTTCTCTTTCCATCTACCTGATACATGTAGCTCAGGACTTCTGTTATCCCCAAGATAGGTTTATTTATCACACTTTTATGACTCTTCTATCCACACTCTACATCTCAAGACTGGCTCTCACGGAAGAGGGCGAGAGGTTGTTGTGTAGCAATCTTTGTTTATTTTAAATCACAGTAAACCACTTGAGCTGGAGAGACAGGAAGAAGAAACCTGTGTTGACTTCTTGTCTGTTTTTTTTTTTTTAATGGAAAAAATACACCTGCAGCCTGGGCTACTTAGCACATGAACCTTCCTAGCCAGAAACATCTTACCAGTTGAGAGAGAAGGAAACACACAACTACAAGATCTATTTTACCCCCACGTCATGTCTTGAACAAGCAAAAATATGTGACACATTGATCAAGATAAGCAGCCATGCAGGCTTGCATTGCAGTGAGCATGGTGATGTGATGTATTCCAGACACACATAAGTTCACAAGCTAATCCTTTATGTCCTTGATCCCAACACCATTCACATCAGGCATGTGCAGGACTAGCTCAGTCCCAGGGACTGAACTGAACTAAACTGAATCTGGTCTGGAAAGAGGGCTGCCTCCCTCTGTAACCAGCTGGGGAGGGCAACGTGAAGTTTCTTTAGGTTTTAAGCTGCAGGATAAGATGTAACACCAGGTTCTGCAGAAAGCCAACTAATGCAGTCGGCCCATCAGAGTTTTTTGAGCCAACATGAACAATCAGAACAAGCATCCACCAAATCAGTACTTTGCCTCATGCAGCCACAGCATACCTGGTCCAGTACTGGAAGCCTTAAATCTATTTTGGTTATATCATCAAACCAGAGATGTAAGAGTCTGTTGGTGTGGTGGAAAGTGGTTATGTGTCTTCAGTCTCATGACAAAGTGACCTGTGTCTAACCAGAGAATGTTATATAGATACCATCACTAGGATGTGCAGGATACCATCTGACATTTTAGTCTGCATTGAGGATAAACAACAAACTTGTCATGCTGTCACAAGTGTTAATGGAGGACAGATCCTGTTGGTCAGTGCACAAATAAAAACCATAACAGGAGTAAAGATTGTAGAGATGAAAGACAATTGGTAAAACATCTGCATTCAAGGTCCTGGGAACTTTTCATCTGTGCAAGTTAAACAGCCCTTCATTTCTCCTTCTAATAACTTACAAGCCCATTAAAAATATATATCTATGTATTCCCTCACCCCTAGCCCTCCCCAAAACCAAATCTTTAATCAGCTACACTTTTTAATGAAGAATCAGCAGAAGCAGCAATGAAGAATGACCCTGAAGTAGCAGCCGAGGTGAGGCAGGGATTTTCTTCCCTTTGCTCTTTTTTTTTTTTTTTTTCCTTTTTACTCTGCAGCTCCAATTGTGCCTTTGAAACATCTTTCAGTACCGGAGATTTGTCCTTTTAATTTCCTCCCCGTTTGTGTATTTTCCAGAGATAATCCCTGGAAAAAGTGTTTTCATTGTTATTAGCAAGTCAGACATTTCTGCTCTTTCCTAAGATATATGTTAACCTCCTGGGCTGTGCAGTTAAATGCTGCTTTGTGTCTGGACAGTACTTGGCAGATATATTCCCCATCCAAAAATGAAATCTCAAGGCATCACTGCAATGCAAGGAATAGTCGGGGTAGAAACAATCAGCCTTTCCAAGACTTCTTCTTATTCCAAAATATCCCCCATACATAACTTCTGAAACTCAGCTCTTAAATTCAGGGTGACCTGGATATTTTTGACAGAAGAGCTTTACTCTGATTAAGATAATTTTTATTCCCTTTAATCAGAAGACCGTATCCATTAGGTGACTGGGTTTTTTTATGTGTTTTTTGAATCAGTGTGTTGCTGTATTGTGAATAGTCTTGGCTCTTAGAAATGTCAGCTCTGGATTGTGGCACTGGTGAGGATACCGACAGAGGCTCAGGCAGGTTTCCCACACAGCTCTGTCAACCCACCTCTAACGTGACATGCAGCATCTCCCACCAGTCCAGCCTTGCCTACCCTCAAAACTCTGACAAAGATCCCCAGGCCTGAAGCTGCCTGTCACCCCAAGAGATCACACAAGGCTGGAGACAAAAGGACAAACTTCTTTCACCAGTAAAATGGAAATCACGCCTTGAAGGCAGCTTCCAGAGGAGAAAGCTGGTGTATATTAATGTCTTGCTATCCTGGAACAGATCTCTGTAGAAACCAAGAAGCCTTACAGTACACGTTTCAGTGTTTTCTGTACAATCCTGCTCAGCATTAGTTATAAATCTTATCAGGTGATAGAGTGTTTGTTCTCACACAAATAAAATAACAAATGGAGTGGAGATTGCAGAGAGCTGACAATCACCGGAGGCAATGCAACACTCAAGGCCCTGTGAATCAGAAGAACTTTTCAGCTGAAGAAGCTTAACAGCTCTTCATTTCTCTCTCCAGCAACTTATGAGCCCATTAAAAATATGTATCACTGTATTCCCCTCCACCCAGAAGCCTTCCTCCTCCAACCAGCTGCACCATTCAATGCAGACTCAGTAGCAATGAAGGATGGTCCTGTAGAAGAACCCCAAGGAAAAAGCTTTTTCTTTCTTTCCTTCTTTTCTTCTTTTTTGCAGATCCAGTTGTGCCTCTGAAATCTTGCCAAACAGCTGGCACCTTGTCTTTTTTAATTTCCTCCTTTTTTCGTGTGTTTCTAGGCAAGGTAGCTGGAAGAGAGGCTTTCATCTTCATTAGGGCCATACGTTTCTGAAGGTTCATTAGGCTCTTTTTTTGTTGCTATTGGTGTGCAGTTGTCTGCAACGAGAAAAATAGCCTCAAACATCATTAGTCTGCTAAAGAAAATTTCAGTGCTCCTTCCTGGGGCTTTGGGAATTTGTACTGTGTTGAAACTTCAGCAAAATCAAGAATCTGACATCAGGCTTCTTCCTTTATTCTTTCTCATGTGCTTTATGACAGACATCATTCCTCAGGGCCCAATCTTGCCTTTACATCAACTGTGCTGTAGTCTTAAATAGAAGCCAGGGCAAACCAAGACTCTTATGTTTTTCCAAGGCAGCAACACACCTTCAACGATCACTCCCTGAGGCATAGGCTGACCCATTCATCATGAGGGGTGTTGACTCTACACATAAAAATGACAGCTTAAATGGTATTTAATGATATTAGCTATTTCCCAGCTGATCATTTTAGCAGATTCATTCAGCCATGTGCAAGCTGGCTAAGCTTGGGGCAAAAGGCCACACCTGGCCATTCAGGAACAGCCCCCTTGGTAGCTGAGTGCAGGTGAAATCAGGGGCCATTTGTTGAAGAGCTTTTCATCTCGTGTCAGCTATCGGGAGGGCTCCAGGACCCCTCTCTGCTGACCCCAAAGCTAATACACAGACACAGCGTGTGCAAGTTCCTCCTAATGGTTTTTGGCTTGCAATCCTCTCCTCAGCATCTGTCTTGCTTACCTTTGAGGCCAGTATTTTTTCCTAATTTATAGACTAAATAAATGAATCCATGACCTCTCAACAGACACCCTGCCACATCCTGGTGAACGTCTGGATTATTTCTAGCTGAGTGAATTAAATAGTCTGGAAACCCCAAAAGAACACTTATATGCCAGAGCCTGAATGTTTGTCCTCCAGAAATATTGGCCAGTGCTTGAGATAAAAGACACAACCTTCCATATGAGGGTGCTAAAGACTCTGCTCTCAAGGACAACTGTCTTTTAATCAAACTCCTATTCATCAATCATATGTCAGTCAATCCCCAAAATCAAATTTATGTAAACAGCCTATTCACCTAAATACTCTATCCACTTTACCTAGCTTTATAGATGACCCCAATTTCCAATGGGCTCTGTTGGTTCTTCCCAGTATTTCTGTCTGTGTTTGCACATCTACTGACAACTGTTTTCATCTCATCTGCCTGTTTTCAGCAGGACCCAAGTCCCAAGGTTATCCTACTTCTAACACCTCTCCCCACGGAAAGACCGATAAAATTTCCTGCAATAAACAACAGATCATTCTCTGCTTTCCTGGCCATGTTTCATATATCTTCTACAAATGACCAGTCAAATGACAACTTGCTGCCCTCATAAACTTCTCAAAGTGCCTTCCAGAGACATGGTGGGCTCTGCAATGTGCTTAGCTTGCCATTGATCACCACATACATGGTACCAAGAAATAATCTTATCCATGCAATGAGAAATTGGAAGGGAAGATGTATTGTAAGCATATTTCATCAAAAAAAGTCCTTAAATGTAATCGCTCAAACTAGACAGGAAAACTAATTTAACATAATCACTGTGATGAGGCTCTCTGTACTTCATGGCAGCACTGCTGGCTGAGCTTAACCTGACTTTGTGGCATAGGGGTTACACAGAGAATTGTCTGCAACTCTAGGAAACTGCCTGCAGCCTGGACAGGCTTAACATAAACTATGTGGCCACCAATTCAACATCCTTCAAAGTAACAAGAGATTTTGGGAGACACAGACTAGATGAGGTTGCTGTAGCCAGCTATTTTCTACTTAAGTGGCTACACTTTTACCTTTCTCTTGAACAGTTTTTACTCTGCTGATTGGTGTGGTGAATGGAAAATTTACAGCATCATAAGAGATACCAGGAGATTAAGGGAGAATAAAACACAATTTCACATCAAAATAACTCATGGAGAAGCTGCTTCACTGACTGTGAGATTAATTGTCATCTTGAATGCATTAAAAACCTCTACTTGCTAATTCATATCAAGTCACCCTAAGATTTCCAGGCAGTTGCACCAGGCAATTACTGATTCCAAGGTAGCTTGCTCTAATATTTAGGTCCAGCATGGCTATGATCCATTAGGATCTTACTGCTCAATTACGAAAGGATCATTAAAAAATTATTTCATATCGTGGGAGTGATAATAAATCAGTTATTTAAGGCCAAGGTTTATTCTACAATGACTAACAGATCAGTTTTGAAACTTTGCACTTTTGTTTTGGAAAGCCTTGAAACCTTTTGAAACCTTGTTTTTTGTGCACCTGGGCTCCTAAGAACTATCTCCAATTCAATCACCCTCACAGATGAAGACATCTCCTTCCCCTGAACATAAAGTTGCCCTTGTGCCACAAACCATTGGCCAAAACATTGAGAGGGTTATGCCTGTTTGTGGATGCCCCCTCCCTGGAAGTGTTCAAGGCCAGTTTGGGTGGGCCTTGGAGCCACCTGATCTAGTGGGAGGTGTCCCCAACCATGTCAGGGGGGTTGGAACTAGATGATCTTCAAGGTCCCTTCCAACCCAAACCATTCTATGATTCTATGATTCTGTTTGCCAATCTGCTTTGTAAGAATAATCCCTAAACATTTATTATTGTCCACAGTTAAAGACAAGAGAGGGAGCAGGCTGAACCTTTGATCTGACCTCCTTGGAGCATAGCTTTGGTCCTCCTTGGAAGTCAGTCTACTTGCCTGTAATGGGGATGAGGGGCAGGTTTCATAACAGTAGTTTAAATGAGAGTAATACTATTGAGGCTGTGTAAAGCCAACATCCATGACATAAGAGTGAGGCCCAGAAATGTGTTTTTCTCACAAAGGGAATTGGATAACTGTTCCAGGATTGTCTGGATTTGCATGCCATGCTGTGCTGCTGTCGCTGCATGGTGAGCACGTTTTCCTTCAGACAAGGGCAGATCACAACAGACAAAGGAAACCTCTGTTTCAAGCAGATTTAAAGACTATCCATGCATGCTTTAGAGGCACAAATTAATCCACACACCCCCCCCCCCCCCAAACCAATCAAACAGCAGTGTCGTAAAAGTGGAGACATCAGAGTGCAATACCCCTCTCTGACTCTCACTGCACACCATATACATACACACAATGTTCGTCTCCGGGTCAGTGGGAAAGTTAATTAGAAGAATGGAGTTTCTTGTGATGGGAGATGCCATCCTGATATGATTCTGAGTCCTCTCTCTGCATCTGATGAATTACAAATGACAGCGAGGGAAGTGAAGGACACTGGCAGTGACAGTTTGTCAGCCATGCCCACTCTGTGTACGCTTCTTTGGGTGGGTAACTTTCTCTCCTCTGTTCATTTCAAACTACTCACTACATCTCCCCTCCTCCCTTCTGCCTCCTCTCCCTTTCCTTTCATTTGCCAGCAAGCACTGGAAGGTGAAAGAGAGGGCAGCCCCTTTGAGCAGACTTCATGAGCTGCAAAGGGGAGGATTTGGACAGGGCAGTGCAGGAAACCTCTGGATGAGGCTTTCCAGTGTGATAACTGTGATGCTGGGCAAACTGCATCTGTGCATCCTGCTGGAGCAGGTGCAGACTGTGCGCTGTGCTGTCACTTGCCTCCAGACAGGCAGGCAAAAAAGGAACCCAGCAGTGAAATATTCCTTATCAAGAGATGCTGCTTCTTTCCGCCAGCCTATGCATCTCTCCATCAATCAAGAAGCCAGCAAGTAGATTGGAACAGGGCTTAGTTATTCTCAGTTCTTTAATTCCTCTGTGTATTTTTGGAAGTTGTTCATCTACCACTACAAAGTTCTTGCTCTTCTTAGGTGTGTTGTTCCGAGAGATGGCTGCTGTCTTCCTGCTACAACAGTGGCTGGGCAGCAACATCCTTTGCACAGGGGGATTTTTCTCATCACAGTATTTTTTCCCTATCAAAATACACGTCTCCTAAATACTTGTTTCTTCCCTTAAAAAAAAAAAGTTAGTAAAAAGTTAATTTTTCAACTTAAAAGATTTTGGGGAAAACCTCTTTTGAAGTTGTAAACACATTTCAATGAATTTCAGAAGAAGAAAATTCTGGTTCTATTTTCTTGCAAATGGTTGCAAGACAGGCTGGTTTTGGATGAAAAAATTTGGCAGTTATGGAAGTTTTACTGGGGCAGCAAACACTGTGAGTGATTGGAGTGTACTGCACTTCTCCCAAGTGCTTCTATGGCACAGAGGCAGATGAAACACGCATGGGCCCTGAGTCCTGATCGTGGTGTCAGGATAGTGATTTCAGCACTCATTTCAAAGGATGGAAAATTAAACAAATTGTAATAGAGAAGAGTATATGTTCATGAATCAAATTGTGACCATGTCTGAGTGAAGACGATTGGTTGTTAACTCCACTTCTATTAAAGTTCATATTCTGAAAGGCTACACAGCTGCTAAATAAGGGCTGAAATAGATTTCTGTGCTAACTTCAAGGTCATGTTTCTGCAGCATGATGGAATACATTAAAAGGCTCAATTTATGCTCACCAAAAATATATATGTAGCTTATATTAAATAATCCTTTGCCAGGATCTCTGCCTCTCTAGCTTTTTCTCCTTTGCCCTCTATATTTAATAGAAAAAGTTATTTCAATATGGGAAGCTTTTCTTTACTGTATTTGCTCTTTCTTCAGTGGAAGCCCCAAGGAAAAAAAAAAAAGTATCTATATATATGTATTTTATCTTTTCAAGTGAATGATGAATCAAAGTTCTCAAGTCTCTTGTCCACAAAATCCACTGACCTCAGTCCAGCTATTTATTGTCCTTAGCCTAAGAAAGCAATAGCAACAACCCTGATTTTCTTCTGCTTTTGCCTACACACAAGTTCTCTGCCTATGAGTAGGCATGTGCCATATTGTGTGCAAGTAAACTGGTTCTTCTTCCGTCACCTCCAGCTTAACCGAGGGGACAGTAGTTTTGGATAGCAGAATTACTAGCCCCGTATTCAAGGACCATCCAAAATATCTCAGTGAGGCACTGAAGCACAAGGACAAGAGATGAATTTCTTTGTTATTACTGCCTGCTGCTGCAGGAATCAAAGGAAAATGCCACATAATTCAGTAAGATCTGCTACAATCCTTAAAGGAATACTTCCAGTAGGAAGTGTGCAGCACCCTGTTAAAAATTACTATATGGCTTTTAGGCTGGAGTGGGATTACATCTGACCAGGTTGGAGCACTTGCAGAGATTTGCCATCCTGGCTTCTGCCAGGGGAGATTTAGCTTCAAAAGTATATTGAGTTGATATCTGCTGAGTTTGTGCTTCTTTCATAGTGCATCCATCAGAATCCTTGTAACTGAGTCCTTCCCTGAACCCTTTCCATTGGAAGAAAGAGCAGGGTTTGCCCTTTGGGGCAGGCTCAGATTGGACTCAGTCTTCGCCACCCCGGAGGTTGGGGAGGCTGAAGATCACCTTCAGATGTCTCTGAATTTAACTGGAAATACCTCATGCCTTGTGGTACACCTCACGTTTAAAACTGTGAAGATATTAGTCTTCTACCATGGATGGTGCTGTGGTCCCAAACCAGAAAGACCAGCCAAAGCCCCTTGAGACTAGAACACTGAGCATTGTAGGACAATCCAGGACCACAGGTACCTGCCTGGGAAGAGTGTCTGTGCCAAAACAATCACCATTTTATCACCCTTCTATTAAGTCCTCTAATGCAGAGAGAGCAGCTCACAACCATTTACTTTGCTTCTTCCACCCAGACTGAAATCACAGGACATGTATGTTTTACTGCTCACAAACCAGCTCTTGCTCTTTCTGCCACATCTACAATGCTTGTGATTTTCTTGGCTCTGGCAGACAGAGAGACCTTTGATCACCTTCTTGTTGCACCCTTTGGGCTGACTGGCAGCACTGTGTCCCGTGGTTTTTGCCCTGAGCTGCTCTGCCAAATGGTTTCACATTTTGAAGTAGGAGAGGAAGCTGTTTTCTGCAAACAGATTATGAGTTGAAATATTTCCCTGAGCTCCTGTTCACAGGATTTCTAATGCACTGGGCATTAGCTCAGCCCTCTGATGAATCAAAGTCATTTTGTAAAAATGGCACCTTAGTGTTGCATACATATTGCCCCTCTACAGCTTTCCTGGCACATTTATTCAGTTTACCAGTCAAAAGTAGTTTCATGCTACACTAAGCCCAGCAGGGTCAACACCTAACCTATGAAAATCAAGCTATCTCTTTCTCTCTGCTTCATACATCATCATCAACCAAAGCTGGATAATAGAAAGCAGGTTTTGATCCCAGAATGATTATTGCTGCTACTGCTGCTGCTGCATTCCCTGGAATGTGGCAGGAAGAAAAACAAAGAGGGGAATGTGATTTTGCAGTGGTTTGAACGTGCAGACCTGGGAAAAAAAGCAAGTGCATCATGGCTTGTCAAATACAGTGAGGGCACCATGTGGACAAGGCCTGTGGGTATCTGTGGTGAGGCTGCAGATGTGGCTGTGGCTTGATGGGAATGTACCAAAAAAAGCCAGCCCAGGGAAGTTGGATGAGCTGCAACCAAGGGTCAAAGCAGTAGGATCTATCATTTTCTGGTGAAGTCTGGATCAAAAAACATCTAATCAGTGGGCTTCTTCTTGCAGCCAGGAAAGAAACAAATGCCAGGGGCGCTGGAGAACGGATAGGTGTGTGGTATTTGTGTTAGAGTTCTGTGATGAACATGGGAAACTGCTGCCAAACAAGACCAGGGACTGACCTTTCAATGACCCTTTTGGGAGCTGAGATGATGGAGGACCCTGGTATTTCAACCATACCCTTCAGTACCTCTGAGCTAGAAGCTTAACACAGGCTGTGAAACATCTGAGAAGGCTTCAGGAAAAACTCAGATGTTTGGTTCCTGTGAACAGTGGTCAAAAGCTTGTCTGCATGTAGCACAGATAGGACAGGAAAGGAAGAAAGGAGTAATTTAGGCTGCTCATGCCCAGGGCTGCCAGACCCCTCTTGCTTGTGAAGAAATCAAGAGTTGTACCTGGTTATCCAAATACAGGTACACAAGCTATGCATATGTTAATTCAAACAAGTTATGCATTTTAAACTGATCAGTGTTCTTCCTGACTCTCCCTGATTTTCTTCACTCACAGCTGTAAGATGGTGGTGTGATCACTCCATTAGATATGGCAGTGACGATCAGGGCTGTGCTCTGAAAATGGCCAACAATCCCCAGCTTTTTGGGGGGACCAGGAAGCCCAAGGGCCCAGGATATCTGGTTCTGGCAGAAGTGAGCACAGCAGCAGGGGTAGGTGAAGAAGCTGAGAGCAGGGACATGTACAGATCCCTATGCAGATGCATGCACTGCTACTGTCTGCAGATGTCACTGAGACATCATCTCTTTGACTGACAAACCCAGGAAAAAAATCTTTCCAGATTGACCAGATGCAATTCTACAGCTTGAGATGAAAAAAAACAACCCCAAGCTGTGGTAGGCAGAAGCTGAAACATCTCTCACCCTTTGTGGAGCAGGCACAGGGGGGAACTTGCTACACACATACAAAACTTATTAAAGTTTTGAAATCATAATTAAAAGCATGCATTTCCATTATGTAGCATAGGCTGAGCTGTGGAATCAGAGCTGAGCTTCCTCCTGCCTGCTACACCTGCCCTGCTGCACACTGCAGCTCCATCCCCAGTTGTCAGTTTCACACGCTGCTCAGTGTGCACCCGCACTGCTCACCTGCCTTTCGCTGGAGCTCAGCATGGCCCCCCTGCTATTGATTAATTTGTGCTAATTAAAACCAGCGGTGTTTCTGCAGAAAAGAAAGATGTGTGAGTGTCAATAAATTATGGGAAATTTCACAGATTAAAGATTGCCAACTTCTGCTTGAAAATAACTAAACAAATGCTAACAGCTCTTTCCAAGGAGCCCAAATTCACTGACAGAGCTCCATGAAAGGGCTCCAGAGCTCGTCTCCAGTTTCAGCCTAGCTAACATTTACAGTGATGCTCTGTTCAGGTTACATACTGAAAGACTTCATTTTTTTCAACATAGGTATTTCTGTTCTCAAAGCTAATTTGCTCTTCCTTGCCAGCTACTCAAACCAATAGGTTGAATCAAGATTTTTTTTGTGCCAACAACGTGGCAACCCTGCAAAAATCCCAAGCAAATAAACACAGGAATTGTGACAAGCCACCAAGCCAGCAGTGCTTGTTAGCAGCTGCTGGTAATAAACCTGCTGGAAAGAAGATGCAATGAAGAAAACTTTGTAAATCCATCACAAACAGCTGGGGAAAAGCCCAGATTTTAAGGAATGAAACTGGATTTAGGGACCTGAGATAATGGTAATTCATAGCAAATCAGATTTCTATTGTTGTGAAGCCAGAGAGACCGATCGAGGGAGCAGGGAGGAGCCCATCCATGAGCATGGTGGCACTGTGACTGCTCTCCCATGCTTTCCTTTCCCTGCTGGTGGTCTCTGTCCTGGCCCCACAACTCCCAGTTTTCAACACAGCACCTTTCCTTGGTGCCAGGAAAGTGAAAGCAGTGGTGTCAGAAGTGAGCAGATTGCAAGGGCAGCTTCAGGAGATGTTGGTTATCAGGAGGAGTGTCACCATGGACGAGTTATTCTCAGGGCTTACAGATGCACAGTGGCTAAAATGCAAATATACCCAAGTTTTGCAACTTGCTGGCAACAGAGGATGCAGACAGCATCAGCAACAGGCTTTTCAGCAGGGACAGTGCACTTACTAATTTTCAGTGGGAAGAGTGAATTCCCTGGGAAAAAGATGCTTTTTGAGGCCTGACACTACACCAGCGAGGCTGAGGATGGGGGTCTTGGCAGTGAGAGATGTGTGTGTCATTCATTGCAGGGTAGGTTTAATGACGCCCTCTTGCCCTTGACCTTTGGAGCTGTGCAAGGGAGCAGAGGGAAGGAAGTGCTTAAATGTCAGCTCTGCACAGAGGTAGGTGAATTTCACAGCATTAGAGGCAGCTGGCCAGGATGAGGTCCTGTCCTGGTGGGAGCACATCATCAAACATGCTGAGAGCAGCAATGACAAGTCAGGAAGTTCCTGCCATTGGCTTGGTGGGATGAATTAACTCCCGCATTGTTGCTGCCTCCAATTAACTCCCTTGCTGCAGGCTGGGCCCTGCTGTGTTTTGGTGGGGAAGGACTGAGGGGGTGGAGAGGGCTGGTACATGGGAGCTGTGGGGCAGCACAGGGGCAGGTGCAGAGCAGGGGCTTGGCTGCACCCACAGCGAGAGAAACACACCTGGAAGTAGACAGCAATGTGCTACAAACATCACACTGCAAAGTCACACAGTTGGGTGCTATGTTAGAATTTTTACTGCAGAGCAAGGGAGGGAAAGGGGGATTCCTGTCCTTTGGAAAGCTTTCTCTTGGAAGACTCAGATTTACTAGTCAGTCACAACAGAATAAACCTCATCAGAACGAGTGTTTCCAGGAGAAACAGGGAAGTTCTGATGCCATTGTACAGGGCAGAAGGCTGCACATGGGATGTTTTGTACAGGTTATGGTTACTCACAGTCAAGACAAAATAGTTCAAACTGACAAAGGTGCCAAGTAGAGGCGTCTGCTGAGAAGAAGCTGTTAACCTGGCATGATGGGTTTCAGCCTTTGGTCTGTGGCCTCCTAGGGTCAGAAAGTCTCTAGACCTTAAAAATGTGCCCCAAAGCATTAGTAGATTCCAGAACTGGGTTGTCATATGGACAGACCAAGGACAGAGACAGGACTGACTTCTCCATAGGTAGTACACTGGATCAGACTGAAAGTGTGTTTTGCTCTGTGGCTCACACTACATTTCACTCCTACTGAGGAATGTGCCTTTGATCTGATACATACCTTAGGCTGCAATCAATTAATCTCAAGAAAGTCCATCCCTAATGACCACTACCTCAGGATGAGAAGGAGTTTATAAAATTGAGGTAAAATTTAGCATTAGCTAATGTGAAATGTAGCCTGTTGTTTGTTGCTGGAAAGACAAGAAGACAAGATTGACAGTTGTGGAAATGTTCAAAGGGCCTTAATCTATAGACGTTTACTATTGTATACCACCAGCTGCCTAATCTGGATAAAAACTCCAGAAGTTGCACTCAAAAATCCAGCTGATGAAAACTGTGGGCTCCTTATACCTCATTTAGTATCAAACTGTAGGAGGGTGGACATGCTGCACTGATATACCCATAAATCTGGGATGGATTTACTTTCATCTTCCTATTCGGAGAACTGATCCACTCATCATAGGTTTATTTTTCATGCTAGAAAGAATAATAGTAATCTTAAAGTGTAGTTTGTCTCATCCCAATAAGGACATTAGGATGAGTGCCTGTGACTCTCCTTGGCTATAACTGGAGCTCAAATGGAAATGTCTGCCTTGTAGAAGTGAGATGAATCCAACCCCTTACATACAGCAACCGAGGGTCATATTTTTGCTTTCCTCCACAAGAGAGACAATCCTTTCAGGCTGCTTCTAGTGCAAATTGCTCAGCATTTTTCTAGATGGGTGCCTATGCATTTCTCTGTGGTGCTTCTGTACCCTCTTTCCAAGCATGAGTGTTGTCCCTGTGTGGTTGCCTGACATGGGCCAACAGGTGTCCTCATGGCTGTCATGGGTGTTGTGCTCCCAGCTCTTGAGGAAGAAGATGTGAACTCTGTCACAGAGAGGGGGGAAGGCATGGCCCACTGAAGGGTAATGGTCAGCCAGCCCAGTAAGCAGGACCCCTAGGCAAAGGCCCCAACTTCTGATTTTCAGACTGTGTTGTCTCTCTTCATCAGCCAACAGCATACTTGTAGCTGACCTGGGAGGAAGAACAAAAGTCCTTGGCGAGAGAGACATGGGGTTTAAGTTATGTTGAAAACTCATGGAAAAGAAATTACAATGTAAGAGGCATTGAGTGGTGGGTGAGGCATTAAAAACCATGGGCAGTTGAACTAAGCATGAAACTTCATGTTCAAAACAAAGTACACACATTTCTTCCCTGGAAAACGTATGCTTAGAAGATTTCTTGGTTGAAGTGGATAGTTAAGGACACAAGTGTGAATAAAGCATTTTTCAACCCCTCCCAAGGCCTAAGTGAAGATCTTGCCTTCCCTCCCAGAGCATAAGTGATCCTATGTGCCTAAACTCTGGAAGACATCAAGGCACCAGCAGTGCAGAGACAGGAAAAGTGTCATGGAAGAGCCCTGGGGACAGCTCAGGTACAAGGTAAAGGAGCAGCTCAGCCACTCTGTACATTGACACATGCTGAAAGGACTTTAGAGTCCAAACCAGAGGTGCAGAAGTTTGTTTTAGTTGTGAACAAATTGCACAGCCAGCAATTTAGGTGGATGAAGAGACACTGAAGTGTATCCCTCAGGTGGGACACCAAAAACTGGAACTGCAGAGGCTGACACTAGTCAGATGGGAATTGCATGGGGCAACAGTGAGAATCTTGCACAGAACCCACTGTCCAACACGATTAATACCCTGCATTTTCTGTATCCATTCACAAAAAAATGTAAAACAATGATGAAGCAGCTCTGGCTGAGGCTGGTGATACACGTGATTGTACCAAAACTTGCATTGGATTTGCTTTTTGCTGTCTCCAAGGCTGTTCATTCACGTAAAGAGGTGACTTCTGTGCTCAGAGGCTGAGGGTGGCTTCTCAATCTGCTCTTTCCTCCTACGCTCAGCTGGAAGCTCAGTAGAAAATATTGGATATATGACTGGCAGTGTTCAGCATCTTTGTTATTAGCCAGACACTGAAGTGAATGGAAGGATGATAACTTCTATTAGTGACTCAAGGAAATTATTTGATGTTTTTAATCCCAGAGATGCCTGTGTTTAGGACCTGATGTGCGAGAACGGAGGTGTTACGTGCTTGGCCTTCACTTCTCCTTTCTGTGCTCAGCACTATGCCAGGATCAGGCCTCTGCTGCTCCTTTCAGTGTTTCATGGTGGGAGACTTGGGGCCTCTACTTCATGGGAGTCAGAGATGACCCAGGACCATTACACATTCTCTCCCTGGGCTTCCCTGCATGCCAGGAAAAAGCCTTTTGCTTTATTAAGCAGTCACTTGGAAACATCTTTGCTGGACCTCTGCAGAACCAGCTCTCAAACTATGCCATGAAACCCATGTTACCTGCCAGGCTGTGGATGCTCTGCAGTAATTCACAGGCAAGTTGGGTGCTTACAAGATATTCTACTACCATGCCTTAAGAACAACTATATTCCTGCAGTAAAACATGCCTGAGTATCAAACCACTAATACTGAAAACAGACTGAGCCCAAACTCAGGGAAGATAAAATGCGAATAAAAGTATTTACAGTGTCTAACTAGACAACACAGTGTCAGGTGGAGAAAGGCAAGAAAAAGCTACTTAATCCAGTAATACAAGGAACAAACCTACAAAGTCTCTTTGCTTCCCCCTGTATTTAAGTTTCTCTCAGCTAGCACTACTGACTGGCTGGATTTACAGCAAGGGCCTCATGGTGGGGCTTCTCCAAAAGTGGGACTTCTGGGGAAAACATAATGACAATACAATCCCCCCAGGCACCAACAGACAGTTTCAATATTCCCCTGTCTGCACACTGGGAAGCTTTATTCATGAAATGCCTCTTATTTTAAACTAAAACAGTGCCTATTATCTGGTCTCCAGACATCTCAGAACAATGTTTTTCAACAAAGCTGTAATCAGAGTTCTGTATTTCTTCAGGCCTCACAGCTCGCTCTATTGCTGGAAAATTGGGGGTTGCTTTTTAAGTTGCAGACTAGAAGCAGGGGATGTACTTCCATTTATCCCAACAGGAACAATTTAGTCTGAGTTACATTAGGAGAAATACTCTCAGGCTTCTTAAATTTTCAAGCCGCCTTCCATTTATTCATCATGAAAATTGTTTTCATAGTACATCAGGAAAGTTGGTTTGTCCTGTAAATATGCAGATGAAACCCTTGTGGGTTGAGAGAGGAGGAGTGAGGCATGAAAATCAGCTGCCTTGGGGCAGCTGAAGAGACAAGAGCAAGTGCTGAGAAGATGCTGAGCTGACCAGAAATTGCATGACCACATCAGGATGGCGTTGAGCCAGAGCTCAGACACCTGGCTGACAGGCTGGGTTTGTTTAGCTGTTTGGGCTCCATGCCATGGTACTGCAGTGAGATGGGTGCTGGTCAGCCTCAGGCGTGGGCAGAATAAGCCTGTGTCAGTGGAATGAGCACACCTGCAGCCCCAGTCTCCTTCACACCCGTCACTCAGTTTGGAAGGAGTGAAGAAATGCATCTCATTTTCCTTCCCATGTTCTTAGTGCTTGCCAGTAGAGTTGAAAACTGTCCATCCTTCCATTTATTCTTTGCAGAACAGTTTGAATTTGATGGATAAACCAAGATGAGCACTTTCTTATAAAGAGGAATATGTCCCATCTTCCCCATCTTCTCAACATCCAGCATGATGCTCCAGTAGTCAGCACTCAATAGTTGCAGAGAAGTATGAGAGGGTTAGAGGTTGGGCTTCCCTCGCTACTCTTGAAACAAAGAAAACACAACCTGGTCAGCTGTGTTTGAATCTCCAGGCTTGTGTTGGAAAGGGTACCTGAGGTGGGCAGCTAAGACAAAGATTTAACCAGAAATCACAATGACTAAATCTGGTTGAGGAATGTGCAGCTCCCTGCAAAAACTATCAATGGAAGTACAAAAAGTGTGGGTTTTTAAAAAATCCTGTATTTTAGAGGAAATTGAAACCCTGAAGAGGTATTTCACTTTAATAAAGTCTCTGTGGTATCTCATGCAAGTCAAGCTTCGACCACTTCAGGCTCTCACTGTCTTTGTAGGTGAGACCTTCTGCTGACACTCCTCCTGTGAGGGTTTTCTCCCTCAGAGAGGGGAAGCAATGGCCCCAGGACCATTGCAATGGTCCACCACAGAGGAAGCAGGAGATTTAGGGCATTCAGTCCATGGTGGGCAACGAAAATAAGACTTGCTCGGGCAAAATCCCCTGTGTGGCAGCATTTCCAAATCAAAGTATTTTAATAGAGACACAAACACACACACACTGGGGATCAGTTTTTTTGGTATTTTTTTTGGCTGAAGTATTTAGGGTTGCAGTCAAAATGTTTGCATTTTTTAATATTTGTTTTTCTGAGGAATAATTGAAGTTTTTGCTGCAAAGCAGATACTTCACACAATAAACATGTCTTTTAAAAGAAAACAAAACACACTTTAGAGGGAAAATTTTCGACCATCTGTCTGGCTGAAGGACTACTGAAGAGGGAATACCAAGGGTTTATGCAGATTTTTTGCAACTCTTTGAGACTCATTAAAAAGCAGAAGCTTTGGCTCATGTGAGAAAAGGTGAAGGACACAGAAAGGAAAACAAAACAACAGGGTCAAGTGGAATGTCACAGTTAAAGGAAAGTAGTTCTGAAATAACTATGAAAGTTTTCAGTAGCCATTTTCTATCTTTCTGGTGTGTTTTCCTGCATGCAGCAATGGGGTATTGCTGACTCTCCTTGAAAACAGAAGCAGCTTCATTGCCATATTGCTGGGGAAAAGCACTTTTCTCCATCAATACCTTCATTAAAATAAGCAGGACTATTTGTGCAGTGCAGTGCTCTTCAGAAGCAAGCATCAGCATCTACATCTGGCCCAAACAACTCAGTAGAAATTCCCCTACGCCGTGGAGCCGTGAGCTGGTTCAGGCGCGCATGTGGAAGAGACAGAACAGCAGCAACCGGTGGTTTGTCCCCGTGGCTGATGGCCAAGGTGTTGATTATCATCATGCAAGCAGAGGATCAGCTCATCAGGGGCTTGTTTCTCTGCACAGCTAAGAAGCTTAGTGCAATAGAGGTTAGCTTGATTCCAGGCAAAGCAGCCAAAAGGCTGGTAATGTGGGTTTCACCTCGCCTCTCCTACTGGGCCTCACCCCCTCTTTTAGCATAAATCCTTAGCTCTGGACCCAGAGGTGGTGGGTAAAATACTGGTGGGTCCTTCTCCATCCTCTCTGTCAGGCAGCTCTGTGTGGTTTAGCTCTTCCAAAAAAATAAAAAGAGGAGGGGGGAATCACTAAACATTTTCTATTTCAAAGCAGATTTCATCTTCCATAGAAAGTAATACTGCCTCCAGCCATGTGTAACTTATTTTTTATCCAACAGAGTATATGGGCTTATAACTAGATCCTGATAGGAACCCGGGTTTAAAACATTATTCACAGCAGGTTATTTGATCTTTATTTGCTGAATGCACTCAGCTGAATCCCTATCTCCAAACAATATGAGAAATAAAATGCTGGGCATGCTTCATTGGCCAGCCAGCTCATCTTGATTTGCAGAGACTACATCCCTCTCAGCAGTTTCAGAGACATACCATATTCCAGGCACTAAGATGCAGGTTTTCCTTCCGCTTTCCCCACCTGAGCAGTTACCATTTCTTGCTTTTCTCCTTCTCCCAATTAGAAGCTTTAAAAACCACTTCAAACCAGCCCTTTCCTCTCCCTTCACCATGACTTTTGGGAAATTGTGCTCCTCACTGCATATTTGGGGATGCTCATTCAAAAACACTTGCCATCTGTTCTTGTGCAGAAGGTCAGATTCTGATAACCTGCTTAGGAAGCCACAGGACTGTGTGGTGAGACTGGTCACCTGAGAAAAGATGAGCTGGAGAAGGCTGTGAGACAATGGCAAACTACTGCTACTTCATTCAATTAACATCACTGCAGTGACACTTCTCAAAGCTGACCTTGTCTCTACCACATCAACTTTGCTGCAGCTGTGCCAAAGGTGGACTAAGACATGGCAGGTGACCACTGGGACTGCTTCTTTCAAGAAAAACCCTGATGACTGCAAACCAGATTCATTACCAAGCAGGACAGATAAGGCTTTGCTGTCCTGAAAGGGAAACCAGAGCAGCTAGGGGAGAGAGGCCGAGCTGCACGCAAGGAGGTCAAGTTCTTCATTCCCGTTGACTTTTGATGAGATATGTCTTTGAAAATTCTCCCTCAGATATTCTGAAATAAAAGTCCCCAGATTCCAGGCCAGAGCCCAAATATGCTTCAGAAACTCCAGCGTGAAGGGTCCTGCTGTGGCAGGGCTCTGGGGATAGTGGACATTGCTGCAGCAGGATGGTGTCATTAAACTGGACAGCATTCTGCTATCGCAGATAGAGCAGGCCAGGGCCACCTTGCACATGAATATCAGTAGCTCTTAAGTTCCCTTCCCTGGGATGCATTTCAAAGCCTATAAACCCATCACAGCTAACTCCTCGTGCTTCGCTTCAAAGACACATTAGGAGGCCATCTTGCTGCTGGGCAAAGGGTAGGTTATGTTCCTTTTCCCTGGGTGACAGCAGAGCAGTGTCATTGACCCAGCTGAATGTTCCTTCAGAGAAACACAAATTAAAACCACCCCCTGTTGTCATTAGCCAACTGGCTGCACTGTGCAACTGGCAGATTTGGCCCTGTCCTCCTTCACATTGAGTCTGGGGGTGTCACTGCGCGTGGATGGATGTAGCAGTGACCAGGACAGCTTGGTGTTGGCTCTGTGGTCTGAGGGCAAACACTAAGGTTGTGTGTGGTTCACTGGGGAAGGAGGGGGAGATATGGGGAGGCAAGAATTAAATGTCTCACTTTTCTTTCCCAGTAATTAACTCTGGAAAAGAGAAGAGAGAATAGAAACACAAACCAAACAGTCAGGCATGCAGCTTTGCACGGCTGAATTAGAGTCACAGTTGGCCTATCCCCTTGGGAACACTACTTTGCTATTAATAAAAATATAAACAAGCCCTTTTATTTATTTATTTTCCCTTCTCTCCCCCAGTCCTTTGATTTCTCTTTCTCTGCTTCAGGGAGCTCTGCTTCCTTTCGTTAGCTCTGCAGAGGGAGTGTTTGACGGGACGCTGCTCTGGGAAAGACAAAAATCAAGGATGGAGGGAGTGTGGGGAAGAAGAAAGTGGGCAAAAATTATTTTAACCATTTCTAGCAATCACATCACCTAGCAGGATTGGCAGAAATGATGCCCTACATTTATTCCTCTGCTGCTGCTGCAGCTGCAGGTCTCATTCCCACAGGCTTCCTCTAACTCCCTGAGGCCACCCCATCCTTGCAGGTACCTGTCTATCCCTCTTCACCCCTGGGGGAAGCTGTCTGGAGCCCCTCACTGAGCCAAAGACAGCTTTCTGGTTTTACTGGGCCCACGTGGGAACAGGGGCTGTCAGGCAGAGTGTGTGGGGGAAGAGTTACCCATCGAGGAAAAGTTAATTGCCCACTTTCAGGCAAGGTGATGTTTGTACCGAAACCATCAGCAGAGTGCAGTGGATCTCAGTGGTTCAAGAAAACACAGAGAGGAAAAGCATGTCAATCAATGTCAGGTTACTTACTTTGCAGGGGATTTTTGCCAATTTTGTGGGCAGGAATGGGTAAGGATTGAACTGTGATAATTCTGTAGTAATTCTTTATACAAATTAGGCATTCATCTGAGTCTGAATTTTAAACACTTGCCTTAAAAATCCTAAATTACTGAAAAATATTTCACAAAGCTCCTAAATTAATGATGCAAACTATTTGCTAGGCTTCTTTGCTGGATCCTTAGAATGGGAAAAAAAGCAAATTAAATAGGAGAGCAAACACAGAACTAGTGTTGGCCTACACACATGCCTGGGTTCTACTTGTGCCCCTGTTCGGGGGATCACCTCATCAGTGCCTCGAGCCCTGATCTGAGAAATATTTGGTTGCTGAAGGGACAGGAATGATTTGGAGAAGGTCACAGCTTGGTGTGTTATTGCATTTTGTTCCAGAGACATACAAACTTTGAGGAACAAGCAACAGTCATCAACATGGAGGTACTCATGATACGAGTTGTCCCTGTGCTCTGTAAGTCCCCTTGGGGAGCTTGCAGAAAAGGAGATGCCTCAGTGATGCTGCTGAGGGATTACTTGCACTGGTCATGCAATCCCCCTTGCCAAGCCCAGGAACCAGCCTGATGTGCTTTTCTCCTACTAAGAGCAGAGCTGCAGGGCAGTGAGGAATGAAGAAAAGGGAAACCAAACTGCCAGGTCCCTGCAGGGGCACCTGAACGACAGAAAGGAATATCCCAGGGTCTCTACCCAGATACAAGGCCTGGCACCGCTTCCTCAGGGACCTTTTTGTCTTGGACCATCCCTCTGGTCTTTCCATCAATGCTGTTTTGAACTTACTTTAAAAGTCAGGGAACTAAAAGCAGTTTCTGCCTTTTTTCTCAGCAAGTGTGGAGTAGGGAAGGAAGCAGCCGACACCACAGCCGGGGTGTTAATGGTCACATTAACTGAAAAGGGGCAGCCAAAGCAGGATGTGTAAAGCTGCCCTTTAATTTGCTGTTACATGGAGTGGAAGATTTGAAAGCATATTTCTGGGTAATTAATTCAAAGAGTGATTCTAATGGCTAATGCTGTCTGCTTTGACTGCAAGGGAGGTCTGGGGCTGGAGAAGGCAGTGAAGGGAAAGGAAAATGCTTGGAGGTCACAGGCAGATGTTAAAATATTTTGACAGCCCACATCCAAGAGGCTAAACTAATGGGAAGCTTTGGCCAGCACCTACCAAGAGGTCTGAAAGTGAATCCATTTATTTTTCTCCAGTATAGCATCCATGGCTTGGAGAGTGGCTTGTCCATAAATCACCATTCTCCCTCTGGTCAGCAATGCCATCAGTCATTCCCAGTGCCCACCAGTCTGCTCTCTGTGTCATTGCAGAAGCACCAGAGAGAGGGATTTGGTGTCTTTTGAATTCAACTCCCAAATTTTCAGTGACACATAGGGTAAGCTCTGCCTTCCTCTCTACTGGTTATTAAAACCAGTGCAGCAAAGGTACTGCACCTGTGTATGGAAATATACCTGCTCCATAGTGCTGAGGAAATGAAATTAGGAAGCTCTATTCATGGTGTTATCATCTCTGGCTGCTTGGAAGGATTTAATCAAACCACTGCAGCTTGCTGATGAGGATCTCCGCAGCTCACGAGTTTGGTTCCTCCTGCACTGCATATCCCTGTGGCATTTACTAAACTCCTTCATCCCACCCCAGTGGGCTTGGAGTTAAGCACATCATTTGAAAAGGCTTTGCTGGGACCATTCTGCTGAGGTTTTTCAAAGGACTTGGTCAGGAGGCTGGAAAGGCACAGCTCCTGGCAGTCGTGTTCACTGGCTTTCACTGCTTGTGCTTCAGAGAGCACTAGGAGTAAACAGACAGGGTAAGAAAACTTGTGAATGTGGAAAATAACTGGGAGGATATTTGATTCAAGTTTAAATTTTGAAACAAGGTTTGGGTTAAATTTTTTTATCTCCTTTGCCTGTTTCCAGAGATGAATTCAGTTCTTGCTATGTATTAGTCCATCCCTTCAGCATCTACTGTTCCTACATTTCTTGTAACAAAGTATGTTGATAAATTGGAAAGCACATCTTTCATTTTCTGTCCTAAACTTTTGTGCAGAACTGCAATGCATGGAAAAGCCTTTTTTCAGCCCTGGCCTAGGGTGGCTGCACTTCAAGATGGGTGAAGGGATGCCATGTGCCTGCACCACTTGCAGTTGCACTCACAGATGTTCATTAGACCAAATCTGGCAGATTTCCACTCTAGGTCAATGCATCCATTTTGTTCAGCTCCCTAAAAAGCAAAAGAAGCACAAGAACTCTGTAGGCAGACATAGGCATATACAGAATTAAAGGTGCCAATATGTATGGCATAGACCATCACAGAATTTGGAGCAGAGTCTCACAAATCTGGAGCCCCCAGAGTTTGAGTACCAGGGTTGTGGGTGGTGGCAGAAGACAATGTCCTCTCCATATGTGCTCAGGAGCTTGTGTATCACTGAAGGACTTATATAGCACTACAAGTGTGCAATTTCATCTACAGAACCAATGCTCAATTCCATGTTTGCTTTGTATGCAGTCTCTATCACTTCATAGCTCAATTAGGTAAGTGCTTGCCCCGTTGGCTAATCAACTGTATTTGGGCATGCACCTGGACTTAGTGCAGGACTAAACTCAGCATTTGTCTCCTCAGTCCAAAAATGTCTAGAACTTCTGGTCATGCCGAATTATTTATTTATTTATTTATTTAAGTTCTGTAAAGCTCCTTAGCCAATTCTGAAGAAGCCTGCATACCTGCAGTCGGTCTCTCTGAACACATTTTTCATTAGCAGTGCTCCAGGATGGCAAATGAACAGCAGTATCTACATACACATGCAATTAACCCATCGCTTACACAACATCTACCTCCAGGTACCCCAGGAAAATCAATGAGTAACATTCTCGGATCAGCAGCAGTCATCAGTCTCTCTTTGCCATCAGTAAACAGGCTCTCACCCCCTGCCCTAACCAAAGGATGCAGACAACAGAAGGCAGATGCAGCCCTCACGTTCCCCTCTGAGCAGCTGACAAAAATCCCTTTCTCCCCTCGTGTGATGATAATGGCAGGGAGGGCACTGTCAGGGCTGTGCTGGCGTGTTCTGCCTGGCTGGCCAGCACGGGCTGCTCTTCCTTCACGCTCCACTGCCACTGAGCTCCGTGCAGAAGTTGCCTCCAGCAGCCCTTGCCAACCCCCCTGATATTTTGGACACTGAGTGCTGCATGAACAATAAGACCCTGGTGCTTGGGAGGGAGTGGAAACAGCTCTTCTCTCTCCTGAACTGTGACTGGCTCTCATTGGTTAAAAACAAAAAAGTGAGATATTTCTTTTTAGCATTTTATTGCAAAGGGACATAAAGGCAGCTGGGGAGGATTTTTCCCTTCCTGTTCTTTCTTGTCCACTTCTGTGAAGCCAGAGAAATCTTCGCCTGCTGAAGGAGGGTGTGAAAGCACACGGCAGGTTTTGCAAGTGTCCATTAAGAACATAAGGTATGCCCAAGACTTCTGTGTTAACTCTCATCCAAGCTTTTCATGGCATTGGTGTGAATGCAGGTAACATCAAGCAGCAGCACCCACGGCTCAGAGGCAGGCTGGCAAAGCTGAGTTTTACTGATTGGGGAGCAGGCCAAAGAGAGCAGCTTTCATCCACTGCAGCCCCCAAATATCTCTGGGATTTTGCATTGCTCTGAAAAAGTCTCCAAGTTCACTTGTTCTTGCAAAATTTATTTCATCTTGGGTAGCAACCTCACAGCAGCAGCTCCTGAATGATATGAGTTGGGTTAAAGATTAGAGCTGGGATGCATCTCCTCTCATCAAGAGCAGGAGTGAAGAACCAGATTGAAGAAACCAGATCGGAGGTGAACATGTTTATTCGTCGAGTGCCAAAATCACCCACATACACAGGGACAGGGGGCTTAAAAAACCTGGTATTTAAACCTTACACCACACAAAATAATTAGCATAGAGGGCAGGACATAGTAATAGAGTTTCAGATTCATTTTCACGTGTTGTCTCACTAATTTTTCATGTGGATACTTCTAGAGCTTTTTTCTTTATCTTTATGGTTATCTTTATGTTCTTTTTTGCCTTGGGGAAACTGAGGCATGACAATGCAAGACATGACAGGACTTGGCTGGGGTGGTCTGACAAGGTGCTGAAATTTTCCCAATCTTGAAAACCCAAAGCCAGGGAGTCCCAAGCTGCTTGTGGGCAGCCAGGTGAGGGAGGGTAGGTAAAATAAAAATAATGCACCATGGCTGTTATCTTCAGTGCCTTTAGGAACAACCCTGTACTTGGTGTCCGGCAGACCAGTCCTCCTCGCTTGTTAGTGTGCTTGCTTAAAACCTGCTGTCCCCAAAACTTCCACCAATGCTGAAGTTAATTTACTGTCCTTTGCCACCTCAAGCAAGGCTGCAGTGTAGAAACCTGTGCTGGGCTGATTCATGTCCAGACTCTATAGAGATGGGAAAACTTGGGGAGTGGCGCCTAGGAAGTACCTCCTGGGCTGACAGCAAATTATTTTATTTTGAAAAATACAGTAGTTTTCTACTAAGAAAGGAAAAAGTTAATTCTGCAAAACTTCTACAACTTAAAAATCACTTCAGGCTTTCTGTGGAATTCCCAAATTTTGGCTGCTGAGAGGAAAAAACACCAGACCTCTACCCAGAATGAACCAGGGGAAGAGCGAGAAAAGCCATCCCCACCACTACAGCACAGAGACACGTAAGAAAAAGCCAGAATTTTACTTCAGAGTGAGGATGGATAAAATGCTCATGTAGTCACAGATCCTAAGAGCAGCTCCTAACCTATGATTAGAATGACTAATCTTGCTTTCTAATACATATATACGTTCCCTTCACCCTACTAAGCAAGGGTTTATCAGCCAATGTTTGTCAGACCAGCTCTGAGCTGGATCTTTGCAGATGCAGCTGAGCTGCCTACTGCCCCATTCTGAAACTTGTCCAGATCTCAGAGCAATGCTGGCAGGCACCAGAAAAGCACATGTTTTTTTTGGCTGGTGTGAAGAGGTGCAGTGCAGTGCCTTTGGAGGAGAGGCAGGAAGGGGCTGGGAAGAGCTGGCAGTGGCATGATGAGTCCAGCAACTGGAATAAAGCCCAGTTAGAGACCCCACTTAGAGCTGAGAGTCAAAGGGACCTTGTCTTCACAAGGGGCTCATCTTAACACCATGCCACAAAACCACTGAATCCCAAACATGGCACAATTCAGCCATAGTACCAGAGAGCTTCTTGTGAACAGCATTCACTTTTTGGTACAGGAAGGAGTGCATGGGACCAAGTGTGGGAAGCAACATCTGCAAGGGGAATCATGCTGCAGGTGATGTGCTAGCATGGGTAATTTGGGAATGGATAAATGGGCAGCAGGTCAGGAATGAGGTTCCTGGAACAGCTTCACCAGGGACTAAAGAATGGGAAAACAGAAAAATGGAGCACAGGCTGGCACTATGCCACATTGGCAAAGCTCTCTGGAGTGCTGGGCATTGCAGAAGCAGAGAATGATTTTGGCCAGGCTTCAGCAACCGCTAGAAATGGTGTGCATGTGTGAGGGCTGGATAACTGAGGCTTTGGCAGGTGGAGGGCAAAAAAGTGGCTTTTCTGTTATGTTGGAAAACTCAAAATTTCACAGGGAAAAAATATGCATGAGTCAAATTAAAACAGTGCATTTTCATGAGGAAGGATTCAGCTCCCTAAAAAAAAATCATTTGGGGGCCAACTTGAAATGCTGCTGAAGCAAATAATTAAAAATGTTTGACCTTTATTTCTTTAAAACTCTTTTAAGATTCATTTTTAAATGTAAAATGCCATTTTGACACAAAAATTTTCTCTTAAAAATAACTTATAAAATGAAACATTGCAGCATTTCCAAATATTTATTTCACTTAGAAGGTGTTGAAATGCAGCGTGTCACACTTTCCTACAGCTTTGCTCTGCTCTTTTTATTCAGCCTATGTAATTTTCTCAATGTAACTTGAGCAGTTTTAGTTCCCCTTGAAGTTCTGCTTTGTGGGATGAATTTACAATTTACTGAAAGAATATCTTTTCAGTTTTACTTTAGATTGAAGTAAATTAGCAGAGCTGTTTTGGGGAAGGAAATACTCAAGTTTAGTTCCTGCTGTTAGAACTGCTGATGGTCTCCATTAGCAAAACATCACTTTCATAAGACATGGTTTCATTTGAAAGTACATAGAAGACCTGAAAACAGAGCTGAGAAATGATAAAAGAACAAAAAATTATTTGCATAAAAAGACTACTTACATTTATGGGATTTTTTTAAACAGCATTTAGATGGAAAGCTGATTCCTCATTTTTGTCTGTGCTGGTATTTTTTCGCAGGCTATCTGAAATTTTAGGAGTTAAGAGGAGAAAAAAAATCTTGCATTGCACCATATATGCCAAAGAAATGCAATACAATCTGATTTCACTCCTTTCTCTCACGCCTGAATGTGCTCATTTTTGCTTACAAAAGGAAAGACACAAAAGAATTGTAAGAAAAGGAATCAGATGGTGCCGCCCGATACTGTTTCACAGCTAAAATGTGAAAACAAGCCCAGCTTATTCTGCAGACACTCAGGTCTCAAAAAAAAAGGGGGGTTATTATTCTTTTTAAAGGGAATTCTCTTAAAGGGAAATTGCTCAAAATTTTATCAAAAGCATCATTTATTATAACTTAGCAGAGCAGTTGCCTCCCAGTGCCGAGAGCCCTGCCAAGGCGAGGAAGGCTGCAGAGGCAGCGTGCCTTTTGCCTGGCTCTTCAGCAGCACCAGCCCCTAGGCTCTGGGTCTCCTGCTGCTTCTACATCCTCTGCAGATAGACCCTATGGAGGGACCTACTTGTTAATGTCTCATCACTTAGTGATCCCCTCCTCGGACGATGCCTGACCTTGAGAAATGTCAAGGTCACATGTCTGCTCCGTGCTGGATGGCACAGGGTGGGCAGCACAGGGTGGAGCACACGGGCATTTGGAGGCAGCAGGCACCCAGCAGCTGGCATCTCCCCTCCTGCCAGGGGGTCTGGGCACATCACACCTCCAGCTCCCCACTGGAAGCCCAGACCCACCTTGAGGGAAACAAAGCAAGACAGCACATGGTGTTCTGCAAAGACTGTGCCAGGACCTATATTGCTCTCAGAAATTGTGGTAATGAGGAAAACAAATGGTGTTTAGTGGAGTGCAATCGTTACATCAATGTAAACAACTTCACCTCCTCCTGCGTCCAAGGTTCTGGATATTTGGCACAGTGTATAAGCACAAACAGACTCACCCCCTCCCTCCCAGGGCTACAGCTCTCCTCAGTAGATGGGTTTCAAAGGACCAAATCTCTCAAAGGCCCTTTAGGGAAGGCTGCTTTCCCCTTTCTCCCTTGCTATTCCCTCCTTTGCCTTCCAGAATTTAGTGGCTTTTTACTTTGCTCAGGTCAGGGTAGAGGCCAAGAGAAACTCTTCTAGTCTGAATGCTTTGTGCCTTTCTCATACGCTGGCAAAATAACATCTTAGCACAAGTGGAAGGAGCTGCACTTGGGAATGATTGTTATTTTTTAGTTCTGTCTCGGCAAACAGCCACTTGCAGCATTTACTGTCTGCCACATTGGAAAAAACTACATCAGTCCCCCGGAACCAAACTAACACTAGATTCACAGTCTGGTTCAGCCAACATGGCCCATCATTGCTGGCTCTCCTGGCAATGGTTTCTGTCATGGTTAAGTCTCATCCTCCTGGCTTTCATCCTCAAATCTCAAGCACAAATTGAAACAAGGGAAAACTTGCTGCAGAAGGTTTCCAGCCACAGCTGGCAGGGCTGAGGCCCCACACCCAGGCAAACAGGGAAGCTGCTCCTTTGCTTTGCAAAGCCACCTGCGGAGCACGGGACACCAAGGTACATCACTGCCTGCCACCACATCCCCCCAGACTGTAGCACCACCCCTGGTTGCCATCTCAAGAAAGCTGGTGTACACTGCTGCTCTCCCTTGCTTCTCAGTTTTCAACAGCACAGCAACTGGCTTCAGGAGATGCCAGGTCTGGCTTGCCCTATAAGCCTTGCACTGTCTCAGCTGAAAGGGAGCCCATCCTCCATGTTCATGTATCAAGCAAAGGTACAATATCCTAATGAACCCAGGAAACCTCAAGTCTAGACTTTGCTCATCAACACTGATTTGCTTTATAAACATGGGTGAGTTACAGAGCTTATCTGAGAAACAGGAAGCATTTGGATGGTTGCTTCTAGCCACTTCCATAAGCTTTCAGACGAAAACGTGACGATGAAAACATCTCAGTGAATGGGACTTTATACAGCTTGTGGTTATCTGAATAATCCTTAATACCAGCTCCCTCTTTCCACTAGATTTCTGCTGTGGTTAAGAAGCCTAAAGTAGTAAGATTAAGAAGTCTAAAGTAGCAAGAAATACGCCCTAAAGCAGTCAGCTAAGGATCCAAACTTAATGGGAACATCTGCAAAGGACGGAGAGTTGGAAAATTAGCTTTGCAGTAGGTTGTCTCAAGGCACAAAGGCATTGCTGCTAGACAGGATGCAGCAAGAGGGAGCAAAACCTGCACATCCTACTGCCCTGGCTCCTAGGACAGAACCTCTGCACGGTTTCAGTCAGGAAAACTTGCACTGTCCTGAAGTTGCTCTAACACAAGCCATGAAACAGGCCTCACTTTCCTCTGTCCTACCAGCTCTGTGAAAGAGATATCAGAATAGCCCAGAGCCAGCTGTCCCCACTACAGCACAGCCTGCCCAGAAGCAAGAATGTGACCCTAAAAGCCACCTCTAGCATGAGTCACAGTAGGATCACCACCTTTCCTTTCCCCAAGGCATAACAGCAACATAAACTCCCATCCCAGCACCCTGCCCCCTGTCTTTTCCCTTTTATCACCTGCAGCAGGGCCTGAAAGCTCACTGAACACAGCCAGGGGCATCCCACCAGCCCTTAACCCTTCCTTCTCTGCTCTTCTCCCACAAAGCCAGAAGAAAAGACAGGATAAAGCAAAAGACACACAAGTGGAAATCCTTGATCTTTGTAAGTACGAAATACCTACAGGAGCAGTAGCTAGCCATAGTGAAGTGGGAACTTCTGAAGATGCAGCTTAGAGGAAAATTCTGTCCTGAAGTTCAGGAGGGCAAGAGTTACACCAGCAATTTGAAAAACATTTCTTTGTCCAGATGGTGCCTTGAACATAAACTGTCAAAGTCATTACTCTGACTTTATTATCAGGGTTATGTTTTCTTTATTCCTTTTAATATTCCATATGCTGGTCATATAATACATTTCTTTGTATTCCTCTTCCCTTTTATTCTCTTTGTTTGTTCCATTCATGACTTATCACCTTCTAGTGGCAATTTAATTACTGGATCTATATTATTAGTATCTTTTTTTTTTTAGAATATAATAAAAAATTTCAGTACAAAACACTGCAAGTAATTCAATTTCCATCAGTGAGGAAGGAAGTTGGACGCATTCAATGAAAGGGAGGAGAGTACCTGACTATAACATTTTTAATAAAAATATAATAGCATGTTGTACTTTTTAGCATCTTCTATTTGGAGAACTTTGTGGCTTCATAATCATTAATATTGCTTAACTTTTCCACTGTACTTTTAATCTATAACCTTCACAGTGTTTTCTGAAGATGAATCAGTATCAGCCTCTCTATTTTGCACCCACAGAAAAAAAATGTCAAAGCAAATACAATCCATCCAGCCAATTTTACTGCTGGGATGAGATCCCAGGTGTCCAGGAGCCCCAGACTGAAGCCCTTCCCATTGGATCATATTGTCCCTCAATATAAACCACTGCTCATCCCTTTCCTTGAGTGCTAAACAGCCCTGTCTCCTTCCCAGATCTCCTTCAGCTATCAAAAAAAGACCAGAGTCCATTGCTTGTGTCTGTTTTTGTGAATTCTGCCTTGTCCATATCTGAATTACACTGTGTGTTTCTCTGGGCAGGACCTATGTTTTCCCTGGGGTGGGAGAGCTTCAGAAGGACTTGTTGCAAGAGGAGACAAAAGCAACTAAACCCCAGCAGCCCTCTGAAGACTTTCTGAAACATCAGTTTGCTCCTTAATCACCTGGGACAGATTCCTGTTTTTACATCTTGCCCAAAAAGTCAGTTTCTCTAGGAGCAGAGAACCCCAAATCTGGTTGTCAAAATCCCCAGTGACTTGAAGGAGATGAATATGGGTCAATAGTTCTGGTCTAGTACAAGGTGTTAAGCAATCAGGCTGCAGATTTGACATAAAAACAGTGACACAGTTCTTCAGTTCACATGATGCTGAGGTCCAAAACGTGGATCCTGAAAGTTTACATGGGTGCAAAAGATTGCCTGGGTAAAGCAACAGAAGCAAAATGCCCAAAGAGCTGCTAAGTACAGAGGTGTCACCTTGGGCTCAGAAACTTCTTGACCTACAAACAATCTGGTGCAGTGTTTGAAGACGGGTTATTATGTGGCCTCTATTCTGTTCCCTAGCCATTAGCTACTGACACCAGAGATGGGATGCTGGGCTCACATTATGCTGCTTGGCAAGTACCAGGCCAGATGACCTGGAGAGGAGAGTTGCTTGATGGCCCAGAAGTACCATGTCTTGCACCACACCTGCGTGACTTGGAACCTACATCTCAGGACACACTGATAGGAGAAACTCTGTCTGCGAGGCAAGATCTACCTCTTGCAGACAGATCCCTTTGTCTGTGTAGTGGCTCCCTGCCTTATCCATGGGTAAAAGGTTCTTCTAGATAGGGCCTATGGAGCTATATCCTAAGCAGGAAGCAATTTATTTTGTCATGCATTCTTTTCAATACCCTTGCTCCCTAATAAAATGGAAAATTACTCTCTAAGAATTCATGTTTCCAAATAATGTGTGTGATACTTCAAAATGGCTTTTCTGCCACCTCTCACTTCTTTCTAAAATAGGTAGGTTCTTACTTTTCCTATCCATAAAGACAGTTCTTCTTCTGAGGCTCCAAACACAGCACTCAGAATGACAGATGTTATTTCCTATCAGTGAAGTGTTTAGAACTTTCCTTATTTTCCTTCTTCTTTAAATACCAGTCAGTTTGCTTTTCTGTAGATCAAAGCTTTCATGGCTTTTTTTGTTTGTTTGTTTGTGCATTTGTTTCTTAGGGTCAGAAATTATTTAGAACACAATGGAGAAAAAGAAATTACCTTTTCTTTCCCTTTTTAAATGAAACCACTAAAAACATTTTCAGCTCCAAAATTATCACCCAAACTGAAAACACCCACAAAAACTGAGAGGAGAAGAAAGAAGAAAACCCCTAGAAACACGTTCACGGGACTAGCATGTGTGTAGCAGATTTTTTTAAGTTTTTTTTTTATTGCTAGGGAATTATTGTATCTGCGAGCCAAAACAACAGCACTCCCTGATGCCAACTCCAGCTGTTCCTCCCTTGTAAAATTTATGAGCTGTTTTCAAGACCTTGAATAGATCTTGAGATAGAACTTCAGTGTAGCCACAAAGATATTTTTAATTGCTGCAATGTTGTCAGGTTTCCCTGGGACACAAAGCTTGCAGTTAGTTGGCTGATTAGAAACTGTGCTCCTTAAGATGCCAGCCTGCAGGGTCACTGAGCTAAAGTGAAAAGTCCAGCTAGACTTCAGTTCTACTCCAAATCCTTGCTGGGAGCACCAGCAAACAGGCTGACAAAGACAGGCTTAAATAGTTTTAAACAAACAAGTGCATTAGTGGGAGATTTCAGGATCTTCCCAACAAGTTCTCCACAGAGATCCAAGTAGCGTCTTGCAGTGTAGGCAACTGCAGCTCCAGTGCTCACGCCCTGCCACAAATTCTGTCTGAGCCTGAGGTGGACACAGCAGCCTGGCACGAGTCCAAAACATCTGGCCTCACTATCTTTAGGTTGTTATGTAAAAGTATCATCCTGAGCACATTTTACCTTTAGAAGTCATCCAGCAGGTATCATGAAAGTAAGAACTTTATCTCATCTAATCAACATTCAGATTTCATAATTATAATTCTATGTCTGTTCCTCCCCTAAGGAAAGACATAATTATTTATAAAATCCTAGAAAAGATGATGGACAAACCATGCAACAACATCATCAGTCCTGGATAGGTTGTCTAAAGCAACTGAAGTGAAGGCTGCTTACCACCATGTTCAGCTAGCTGGAGGTTATTAGCTCAAGTACTCCACCCTCCATACATTCTCCCAGCCACCAGAAACAGAGAACTAAGCACAAACAGATGACATGGATTATGCAGCCACTAACTAAGAAAGCCTGTGTCATTTCAGAGCTTATGGCTTTATATATTTTCATACCACAGAGATCTCAAACCTCAAGGCATCTCAAGATTTGTAAGACAAAAGCCTTAAAATATCTGCCAAGGACACACAATAAAGGACATAAAAACTTAAACAGGATATTGGAAAAACAACGGGATTATTAATTGCTACCTTTTAAGCAAAGCTGTCTGTAGTATTAGGTCCCTTTGTGCCTTGGCATTTGTAGCCTTGGTATATTAGAGCCATAAAAGAAACTTGCCTCTCTGGACACAGGTAGAATCAGGTGTAACACCAAATTGTTAGTGGTTAGCTCATGATCCTTCACCCTGCTGAAAATAAAAATCCCTGAAGCCTATTCTGCTGTCCCCATTTTGGCCCATGCAGAAGATATCAGGAGACATCCCCATGGAAGACATAAACCAGCCTAGCCAACCTGGGAAGAAGGAGATGCTGTCACTTACCAGGTCAAAAGACTGATGCAGAAAGTAGGAAAGTCACAGCTTTATCCTCTCCTGCCCTTTGAGATTATTTACATCTGTAGGAGTGCAGGAAGCAATCAGCCCCTCTCTCTTGTCTGTCAAACCATACAGTGTCTAATCCAAATCACTGTTAATATTTCATTTGAGTTCAGTAGACTTTGGAGCCAGCCCCAGGCTCAGACTTAGCATGTCTTTTTGGAAGCTCAGTATCTGATTATTATTAAGATGTGAGAGGCTCCTGTGAAGCAGAAGCCTTAACATTCCTGTCGAAATGAGACTTGAAGCACTGAAAGGGAGAAAAAATGGATCTGCTGAGCTGTATCTTGCCCTGCTCTCAGGAAACTCAGCACTGGTCCAGGAACAGAGGGAAGATATGGAAGTGATGTACTCAGGTGACTGGAGATATTTTAACATGTAGTCCACAGTTTCCAGTTCAAACTGCATACAGGAACTTGCTGTTCTCTGGGATCCTGGTTAAGGGTAAGCTCTGATGCTGTTTTTATCCTTGAGAGACTTTGCACTTGTCTTAAACTGTGGTGGTGGTGGAGTGTCCCCTGCTCTGCCTCATTATTTAGACAACACAAGGCATAAAAGAGTCAATGGCACCAGATGGTGACAGCTGGTTTTACATCCCTTTTTTACACTATGTATAGCTTGGCTGGACCTGGAGAGTTACCTGAAGGAGTAGGAAGCAAATAAGAAGACTCTTAAGTCACTGCCTTTTTAGTTCTCCATCTTCCCTCACCATGGGACCTTGTTGTGAAGAGTCTGGCAAGCCAAATGTCGTGTCAGACACCAGAACACCTCCCACTATTTGGGGACACACAGTGTTCCCTGTACCCTTCCTAATGACTGGAGTTCTCCTAGCTCTCCTTGGTGTTTGGAGTTGTTCCTCCATGCCACTCTGTCACCTCGACGTCTTCCCACTGCTGCTGGTAAGATGTGAAGTCCAATAGCTCCAAGCCAAATGGTAGCACATCCTGTAAAAATGTAGTATTTTTAAGAATTAGTAAGAGCAGAAAATTACAGATTGCATTTGTGTTTCCAGGATTTTATTTTTTTAATACATTTTTCTTGATATGACTTGATGCAACTGATTAAAGAAATGCAGCATTCTAGAAAATGCAGTCTGGACTGCTCATTAGAACTCTGACCACCATGCTAGCTGTTTGATCTTTTACTGCCAGTCTTAAGTTTGCTCACAGGTGTTATGAGCTGGTTTTGGAGTCTGTAATGAGTGGTAGCATGTGGACTCATTGTAACAGGGATCCTTCCTGAAATGGGTAATTACTGTAGCATGGTCACCAGAAGTAATGACCCTTGTCCTCATATAAGCTGGTAAAAAAATCCATTAGTATCCTCAGAAAAGACTGTGAGAAACATATGAAGAACTTGCTTAAGCCTAATGAAGTCACATTAGTGAGATGTCAAAATGTAACCCTCATGCCATGATCATTTTAACCCCAGCAGGGCCATAAATTCTGTGTGTGCTCAGCCGAAGAGGCAGAGCTCTCCCATTAGCACTCTGAGTTACCCATGTGGATGGCAAAGCCAGGAGCAGGAAGACATTGATGTCTATCCTATGAAAGAGGGATTAAGAAAGAGTCTGTCAGTAGGAGCCTGCTAGTGAGAGATCCCTATAATGGCAGAGCAAGTGAATGGCATGTGTTTAAAGAGCCCATAATCCTATATTTACACAACAGTCCTTAATGGCTCATTCAGAGCCACTGCAAAGAACCAAGTAAATAGTGTGGTTAGAAAGTCTGTTACTTTATATTTACTCACCAGAGCGTCTGCTGTGGGAGCTGTGAATGTCACAGAGAGCTAAAAGGAACATTCTTCTGATTTTTTATTTTTTTTTTTGCTATGAAAAGCTAACTAATAATGATACTGAAAACCACTTTCAATAGGAACTATACCTTCACTTTGCACCAGTGAAGGAGAACAACCATTAGCACACTTTGTCAAGGAAAGGGATGCATTTATCATCACCTGGAGTCTTTTCATAGAGACTGGATGTGCTCAAAAAGATACACTCTTATTCAACAAGACGTTATTGAACTCAATAGCAGTCACCTGTGTGGTGGGAAAAAACTCATTCCCTTCACTGCAAGAACTACTGGGAAGGTATTAAATGGTCGGGTTTACACATATATTATTCAAATGGTCTCTTCTGCCTTTAAAATATACTACATTTGAGACCGGACATGAAATTTATTCTCTCAAATGTTTATTCATGTAAACACTCAAATCTTCATTAAAGTCAAAACTGTACACACAAATCAGAGTGAAGCAGACAGCTGATTAGCATGTGAAATGAAGGTGATATTAAATATTTGGAAATTTGCATGGCAAATAATTATAAATCCAAAGTTCGTGGTCAATTATGAAATGGACTGTAAAAACCTAACAAAGTCCACTCAAACAAGAAAAATTCACAGAAGAAGCCTCAGCTACTATCTATTTTTTTAAATTCCTGAAACATTTTCAAGATATTATCTGAACTTTAACTACCTGATCCTCAAAATTCCTATGAGGTATTGGCAAGCACTGGAATGGAGCAAATAATTAATAAGAAACCATTTATGCTATTATTTTTTCTTTTTGTTTATGATTGTCTACACAGATCATTAAATCTATTTATTATCCACAATGACTCACACAATTCTGTCAATAATGCTTTGCTTGCAAGTAATTTAAAATTTGCAACTGGAAGGAAGAAGAGAGGAATCATGCATGCTTAGTGCTGTTTCCTGATTAATTACAAAAGCCATGTTATCAGCATGGGATGACCCATGAATTAGGAATCCCGTATTTATTAACTGAATGTATAATTTAAAATTTCTCTTCAGTAAAAAATTTAGGACCTCCTCCGATCTGAGGACAAAGGTGCTTTTTCCTTATGTTACAGGAATATACCGATGCATGGTCACACACATCTCTCAGTGTGCTCAGAGAGGCTGAGATGTAGAGTAGAAAAAGGGGAAAAGGGGATAAGGCTGGAAGCGTAAGTCTTCCTGAGCCTTCTCATGGCTGGGGACCTAAAACTTGAAGCCACTACTTCTACATCAATACCACTTTGTTTGAACAGATCTGATGAAGCTTCACAGTGATGAAATCTGCTGTTTCCTTCTCCCAAGCACTCATGCTACCAGTCTGAGAAATAAAATGTGCCACAAAACTAAAGGGAAATGGACCAAGAATATGTCAAATTGATGTTTCCTAACAAAATGGAATGGCTTTTTGTGAGACAAAAATATATTGTGGAACATCTACTTTATGTAATTACCTTATTGATGGTTGGAGAGATGGAGCACAAGCCGGCAACAAGGAAACAAAAGGGATAGCAACCAGGACTTTCCTGGTGAGACATCCAAAGTATGTAAGAGTTCATCTCATGCAAGAAGAGCAAGATTATGCCCTTCTTCTGTACAACAATAAAGTCCCAGCAGTATCACTGATGTTTTCCCTGGATAGTCTTCACAGAGGGTAGGCCCTTTTCTACTGCAAAAGTGCATTTCTTCATTGAGTTTTGTAACACATTTAATTAATTTAGAATGCCCTTAAGTACACACAAAGTCTGTGATATTGGGTATTAGAAGTTGGATTGCATCCCTTGCCTCCTGTTTTCAGTATCATTCAGTCCTGGTTTTTCCACTCAAGCTCTACAGCCCCAGACTGCAAGGGGTAATTTCAGTTTGGATGCATGGTCTCATCTTTGAGACTACCTACCAGGGCTGTGAGCAGGGCTCTGTATGCATTTGTGTAAGTGTTGCAGCTCCTATCCTTCATTTGTGCCTTGCCACTCTTACAAGGTTTTTCTCTATGGCAGCAGAGGGAATGAGGTTAGAGCAGCTGTTCTCAAGCGTTTATTTCCAGTTTGTCCTTTTCCTTCTCTTGCTTAGTCTTTTCCCCTTGAGCCTAAGTGAAAGGGCTCACCTTAAAGCACAGCCAAAACGTCTCCCCCAGCCCTGAGGCGGCCGGGGCGGCGGGCGGGGAGCGCGGGGCGGGGTTTGCAGCCACCTGACAGGACTTGCTGTTTGCTATGAGAAACGCGTGCAGTGAATCCTAAGAGTCGGGCAGGCGTCTGGGGAGGTGCAGGGAGGGATCCGTCGGCAACATTTAACGCCGATTTTTGGCTTTTTGTCCACCCGGCCCAGAGCGGTGCCAGGCCCGCTCCCGCCCTGCAGCCGGCGGGGGAGGCCGCCGCTTCACCCAGCGCTCTCACAGCTGAGGGGCCGCAGGGAGGGCCCAGCGCTGAGGGCCAGGGCAAGATTCCTAATGAGGCCATGCCCTCATGTGTAGGGAACAACCATAAAACTAAGGAGTGCCCCCCGAGAGCTCTGGCTCCGGGCAGTGTAACTCCTGAGGGGAAGGGAAGCCCACAGGCCTCACGCGGCCTGCGCAGGGCTGGGCGGCAGGCAGCTTTCCTCGGCTGAGGGTGCCAACGGATGACACTCCAGACACTGCAGTGGATCTTCTCCCACCCTGGTGTCCGTGGCCAGTGGTGGGAGCAGAGCAGCTTTGCTGGATGTGGCCCTGTGTGTCCTGGTGGCTTCACGCCATTTCCCTCTTTTGTTGTTTTTTTTTTTAGTACTGGCTTGATTATATCTGGGGGTTCTTCACCCAGTCGCTTTAGCTAATTAAATGTTTTAAGATGCCACGGTGAAAGTTATATAGACACAAGCAATTTTTGTGAACTGGTAGCATTAATTTAAACTTGATTCCAGCAGAGCATGCTGCGATGTTTCGGGCTATTAGCCCATCGCTAATACAGACTACAGAACAGTTAATACCAGTCCATTCAAATCCTAGACATATTTTGATTTGCTGAATAGCTTTAATTCTTTCAGAGCTGATCAAATAATAACAACAACAGTTACAATAACAATAAAGGCAATTCCAGCATGATTGGCTAATCTGATGGGTTTGCTCCCAGTTTATTTTTAATTTCTGGCAGCAGTGATATTGGAAATTAAAAAGCTCTCTTGACACTCGAGTGACTTGAATCTCAGACCAGATGAAATGAGGTGACTGAAGCAGCTCTGGGCCTTTTATTCTCTCCCATCATTATCACAGCTAATAAGAAGAAACAGGGAGGCTGCCCAGCAGTGAAGGCTGAGGACCCCCTCCCCCCTTTCCTTTTTGTGCCATCCAAGATAAAGTACTAATTATCAGGAGAGCTCAAGCTCATTTGTAGGAGGAAGGGAATTGAATGCTGCTTCAGTGAAAAGACTTAGCTCCTGTGTGCCCTTGGGCAGGGATTGAGGTACTTTGGTGATTTAAGCATCCAAATTAAAACACCTTGAAGTGACAGGCAGACATCCCAGCAGGCTTGCTCCTCTACTCTAACCCTTGTTGCAAGGTGCAGCAGAAAAAAAATAATTAAAAAAAATCACCCAGATCACCACATATGGACAGCCTTTCACATGAGACACAAAAACTCGGGTCCTTTTCTCTTTTGGACAACCAAGATGTAAAGCTCTGAAGTGTACATTTACCCTAGGACACAGGGAGATGTGGATGCAGTTAACACCTGGAGGTTCACACAGTATTTGCTAGGAAATGTCTTGTGGAGAAAAGCAGTTGGATTGAAAGTTTGGGGATGAATGAGAGTTTGGCCTAGTTCTGGCTGGAAAGGACATACTTATTCATGAAAGGCCTGATTGCACTGTCACCGTCACATTACCGACACATAGCAGTGCAGGCTGACCTCGCTGGGCACAGCTCTCTAATGCAAGGGAGAACATTTAAACATTGCACATTAGTCACAATGATCTAAACAGATGGAGAGGTCGAGGTAAAGGTAGGAGGGCAGTCCAACTACAAGAGGCTTTAGAGTTCATCTCATCAGTCCCTCTATCCCAGGGAAGGAGCAACTCAGTCTAAATAACTAAGGATGTTTGTCTCACCTCTTTTAAAAGACCTCCAGTGATGGAGACTCTGCAGACTTTCTGGCATGGTCTTCCACATCTAAAGCCACCTACACTGGGACATGGAGAGGAGAGCCAGAAAGAGGACTGCAATTTTACACTCAGCATCAACCAAAGATCATGCCCAGATCACTAATGCTCTCACTCTGGAGCTGTTGAGGGAGCTTTCATCCTAAGCAAGACTAAAGCAGTGGATGAGGAAAGCCTTTTCCTCACTGTTACTACTGGGGAGCCTGTGCCTTTCACATTGAGGGTTTGGGGAGTGAGGAGAAGGCTTGCTGTCTGCTGCAACAGCTCCCATGCCTGACAGACACAGAGGCCAAGCTGGTAAGTGAATTTCAGGCTAATGGAGGTGGATGTTAAATATTTGCTATACTTGAGCGGAAGGGCCTTTGTCACCAATTACCAGGAGATGTTAAAGGAGATGGGATGTATTTAAACCCCATTGTTTGCCATTAAAACAGATTCTTTTGCTTCTTTCCTAGACTAAGCAGCTAATACACTTTGAGCAATACCAGAAGGGCTCAGTGGATTAATCACTGTCCTTGAAAACAAAAAATTATTTATTTTAATGCGTGCAAACGTTAGTCAAGAGATAGGAGCAAGCAGCCACTGGCTCATGGGCCAGATCTGAGTCTTGAGTCTGGTCTCTGTGTACAAAAAGGCCCTTCAGCCTCAGCTCTGACCTGAAGGCGAGCAGAGGCCAAGGGATATGCCTGGCAGGGGAGCCTCAGGCGTCCCTCACTGGTGGCCCTCCTGGCAGCCACAAGTTCTCCCTACAGTACCTGCCATCCATCCTCAAGGTGCCTGCTCCAGAGCTAGGGAAAACATCAAATCCTTCAGGGTTAAAGAAAAGCCTGGTAACTGCAGAGGCACCTCTACCCATTTCTCACCACCTCTATCCCTTTGAGATGTGTGAATTCTAAAGCCCTTGGCGGCTGAGTAGATGGGTGAATAGACAGTATTAACTATGCTATTAAGTACAGCTCAATAACAATAAGTATCCCTTGGCCCTTTCCCTGTTGCTAAAAGTACAACACAGAGAGGCTTAAAACACTGCAGAGGATTTCTTCCCAGCTTTAATGCCTGTGGTATCATTCAGCCTGGCACCCAGAGCAGCACAAGACACTGGTCTCCATCAAGCCCCATCTGCAAGTGCCTGGTGGCTGCCGGCTCAACGAGCCCCTTGACCAGAGAATCGCTGCAACTCCGGGAGCACTGGCAGGCTGTTGGTGTTCACTGTTTCATGCTTGTCTCTTTAGGCTCTGTAAGGAAATGCTGTGCACTGACACCCTTATTGGCCCTGGATGAATCAGATTAATTATTCCAATGAGAATTTTCCCCTAGCAAGTTATTTTCCTGTTCAGTGCACTTTGTAAATATGAACTGCCTCTTCCAAAATCTTCCTGTGAATGATCAGAAAATCTTGTTTTTCCAGAAAGGAAACTGAGGCATAGGGAAAGGTAAATGGCTTGCACAGGAGAATGTGTATAAATGAATCAAGAACCATTTTATTAGCATTCTTCAGGAAATCTGTGAATTATAATTACAATAGGTGATTGGGCAGATTTTTGCCAATACAGTGTGTGGAAGAGCAATTTTAAAACATTCTCCATCTGAAATTCTCAAGTGTTTTCTGGCAGAGGGGGGAAGCCCTGAACAGCACATTTAAACTGTCTGCACAAAAAACCTGTTTTTCTCAATTGCATCTTGCAGATCCATTAGAAATAGTCCATGAATTCCCATAGATCCCTGCTGCAGTGATTAGGAAACACTGTCAATAGAACATTTTCATCACAGTGGAAAAGAAGATGTTAGGAAATTTGGTTTTAATCCAATGCAGAACAGGGAAAAATCTGATTTCCTAGCTGTCCACCAAGCAGAATGCCCAAGCAATTTTTGTTTTGGAATTTAAATTTTATATTGCTATAGAAAGAGGAGACACTGCCAAAAAATAAAGACACGTCTGTTAGTGCTAAGCAGCATCTACTCATGGGATTTTAATGAAGGGATGCAAAAAAGAATGGCAGAACAATTCCAGCACCACATCTGTGGTAACAGGGGCTGTTGGCATAGGATATTAGTGTACTTTTTGCATTTCTATAGGCATGTTAAACTCAAATTATGCAGATACGAAACTAACAACAAAAATACAAATAAAAGCTTCCACATATGTTACAAGGACTGAAAATTTTAAAAGTTAAAAATTTCTCAAACAGAAATTTCCAAAATTTTATTTTGCCACACTTTGGATTTTTCCCCGGAAGAAGATGCTGATGTTTCATTGATCCCATGAAATTTTTATTTTGACTGAATAGCCTTTTCCAATAGAAAACAGTATTGGTATAGAGTTTCTAAGCAGCTCCAGTCCTTAATCAGCCCATGATTAGAGAGAGGCAACTTAAGTGGCTTAAATAGAAATACAAACCTTCTAGAAGTTTAACTGTGGAAGAGTTGGAGAAGGCATCATGAAGCCTGATGTGACCGTGTTTGCCTACCAGAAGCACAGATGGGTTAAGAGAAAGCACCAGGTCAGGGATTTAGGAGAGTCAGCTCAGCAGTGCCAACATCCCATCAAGGTTTGATACTCAACCAGACTCAACCTGCAGAAAGCAGGCAGGATGAAGAGCAATGCAGTCCTTCCAACAGGATCAGCAGGAGTAAATCACCTTCATGCAGGCAACCTTACCCCAGGACCTGTAGGACATGATGAAACTGTCCTGCCACTAAGGCTAAATGATGGTGTTGGGACAACGGCTGATGCTGGTGCTGTCTGTGCTTGTGGGGAATAACCTGGGAGGGAATGGGAAGAGGCAGGCCAGGACTTGCTGATGGCAGTGGAAAGGTAAAATCCTGGGCTGTAATCCCCAGTGAATGACAAAGATACAACTAAGAAATGGGCTAAGTTGCTAAAGATGCCTACATTTGTGTATTGCAAAGCCAAGGGAATGACTGGGAGAAACACATCTCCCAGTTTATGTTCTCCTTTCCAAGGATTTTTATCTTCTCTCTTATTACGAAGATAAACACAGGAGACTTTCTATCAGGCTGGTGCCTGCTACTTTCCTCGGGTTTAGGAGGCAGCACTGTGTGCTTCACCCCTGGGAGCCCTCCATTTGCAGGAGAGCCAGGAGAGCTTGTGTTCCGAGGCAGCGCTGAAATGAGGATCTTCTTCTGGATGAGCCATAAAGCAGCTTACTCCAGATGAGCCAGGAGGAGCTGAGCGGAAGCGTGTCTCAGCTGGAAGTCCCTCTTAGCATCTATTTCAACAGCAGGGTTATCTTTGCTGCTGAAAGGAGATGTTACTGTGAGCTACGACAAACTCATTGAGTTTTACAACAACACTGGAAAACTAACTGCAATGAATTTAGAAGGGATGCTCAGGGAATGCTAAGCCAGTCCCTTCCTGCTTTTAGTTTGGCACTACTCATCAGACCTTGCTCTAAGGCATGATACACAAGTTTGGATTGTGGCCACATGCACACACAGACACGTGCACATTTTTTATTTTTGTAGGGTTGCTCACATGGGTATGGCCACTGGGAAGTACTTGATTTAAGTGGAGAATATGGAATTCTGAGTTGATTGGAAATGAAAGAGGGGACAAGAGACTCCACTGGCATTTTCCTGAATTCACCAAAGAACAATATCAAGGGGCATGTGAAATCCTCAGCATTTTGTAGCAAATCAACCCACTAATGAGAAAACACACATGTGGCCAAAGCAGTGATTGCAGCACAAGTTTCTTGGCTTCAAAACTGCCACTTAAGCTACAGGAGAAAGAGTTGTAGTTAGCAGAAATGCTACAGCTACTTCACCAGCATTCTCCCAAAGCCCAGAGCCAGAGAGGAGTCCTTTACTTGACAAAAGGTCACTAGCGTGTTGCCTACCCCAGGACTGGTTTAGGGCAATTAAGGGGGTAGATTTATGGTGACAGACTTTAGAGGAGGGCTGGCTAGGGCACTGCTAGGCTCAAAGTCATGCCACACACCAAGGGAGCTATTCAGGTGCCTACATACAGGCATTGTAGACAACATATGGGGTTGGAGATGCCTGCCAATGGTGGGTGGACGTGACACAGGAACTTCTGTAGCAGTTCAAGGCAAGGTGGGATGCCTGAAGGTCTTTTAAATGTCACTGTGTTTCACAACCTACATTGCTCCCAAGGTGCCACAAAAATGTTGTGGGGAGCCCTATGCCCACAGCAGGCAGTGCTTTATATTGCTGGAGGATGCTAGCAAGGACACACCATCCTCAAGAGGAGTCCCAGGAGGGGAACACAGGTCAAAGAACAACCTGTAGCTGGTACCATCCAGAGAAGAAAAAAAAAAAAAGCCAAAAACCAAACAAAACCCTCCCCTCCCCCCAAAAAAAAAACCAAACAACCCACAAGGGTATGCTGAGCAGCAAGAACTGGAAAACCAGCAGAGCATCTCCATTGCTGGGAAAACTGTAATGCCTACAACTGCCCCGGAAATTGATTTCATCCCTTTCACAATTCCTTTTTCAGAAGGAAATTGGGGACCTTATTGTTATTTATTATGATCACAGCTAGATCTTCAGAGATTTCCTTAATTAGCATTATTAGACACACAGCTTAATCTTAAAATCCTGGGCTTGTCAGCACAGCAAATTAAAACTTTCATTTTTTTCTCTTCTGTATGCTGGGCTAGAGAGTGTGTGAAGAAAAACTGGGGGTCTCCTGACAGTTTCAGAGAGTCTGGGAATCTGTCTTTAATCTTTGATAACTAGAGCAGGATACGCAGAGCGGATGAGCGAGAAGGGTCAGTTCTGTGCCAGAGAGGGAAATCAGGGGTCATTGCATTTAAAAGAAGACCTATCTTTTGCACAACAGATGAGCTGAGCATACAACCTGACGCCTCCCCCCTGGCAAGAGATTTCTCAAAACCCTCCAGGAACAACGGGAAAAAAACCTGCTTCAGCTAATGAACACTGAATTGTAGCAGAAAGAAACCCTACAGAAGTATCTGTGACTTCCACATTAATAGCAAATGAGTTAGTTGTGATTGATGCTATTCCAGAGAACACCAAAGGAATTAATAATGATTAGGGCCATTATTTTAAAGCATTACCCCCCCTAAAAACCCAAAGGGAAAACAATTAGATGTCTTCAGTGGTTATCTTTCACAGTATACTTACTGCAGTGATCAGACACGATATTATGCCTATTAATCAACAAAATGATGGAAAAGGATGTAACTCATGTGTATCCATGAAACAGTCCTTAGAAGCACATGCCTTATTTGCTGGTTTGCCTATGAATCTGCTGCTGCCACAGAGAAATACATTGTGGTTTTTTTTTTGTTTTCCCAGCAGGAGAAGGTGTCCCATGAGTTTGGAAACAGGTTAGAGAGTCGTTCATTAAAATGAAGAAGCCAAATAAAACCACCCACACTTAGGGACAGATTTTGCATAGATCATATAACTCCGTTTAGCCCCACTGGGTTTGAGGGAAAGCAACCAACAGCAGATCTCTCCACTCAATTTTTTTTAGCTTACATTCTCCAAGCCCTGGATGATCAGTTTGTCATCTGTAATGAAAGGTTGCAGTGAGCCTTATCACTATATTGCAGGGAGGAAACTGAGGCTCTGAGATGCCATGAGGTTTTCCTGAGGTCACACACTAATCAGTACAGAGCCAGAGGGAAATCCTGATTTTTGGTTTTCTGCATTAACCACTGAGTTAATAATGTCTCTTTTGTTCATCTCTGGTGTGTTGATTCACTTCTATCATTAATGGGTCATGACCCAAAGTCATTGTGCAACTGTGTCATGGTCTTGCAATGCAAAATGAGCTTTTAGTAATGCAGCTGAGCCTAATGGGTGGGTTCAAACACAGATGCCAGCTGGGAGATGGCTATGGGGTGCAATCTCTCCCCTAGACTACCAGCCCCATGCAGAAGACATGGCATTTCCATCTGTGTGATTCTTGCACTAACAACAGGCCAACTAACAACTAGCTGCTATGAAAGGGAAGGAGTTCATTCCTGCACCCAGCAGCACCAATGGGTGCAGACTCATGCCCAACTCAAGCCTGGCTAGAGTTAATAGTTCATATGGTTTATATACCTTCAAAGTGGGTTGACTGGCCAGGACTGGTTGTGAGGAAAGATGGTGGAAAAGTGGGATTGGCCAGTAACGTGATGCATCTGCTTCCCTTCAGGCAGGGCAGATGAGATTTCATTATATCTAAAGCCACAACATGCCAGAAGATGCATAGCCACACCAGCATCTCTCTTCTCTTCCAAGGGGTAGGTGTGATGTCCACCATAACCCCATTGTAGCTGGAGAAAGGAAAGGAGGCAAGCTTGAGTGCAAATCAATGACAAAACAGCATCAACTCTCAGGACTGTTTTCTTTTCCAAGTTAAATTTAAGCCGTAATTAAACTCTCCCAGACTGCATACACTTGGCTTCCATTTTCCTTTTGAAAAGTGATCTGAATTTCCCAGCCAATTCTCTGTACCCCTCAGTCACAACTTTGATGATTAACGTCCCCAGGCTGGGCTAAGAATCCCAGTAGGAGCCTGTAATCAAGTTCCTCATTGATTCTTGTGGTATGGGATCAGAAGCACAATGATGAAGCAATCCTAATTTTGCAGCCAGAGCCAAATGCCAATTAGATTGTTAGTGGGTGTAAACTGAGCTGGCATTGTTCTCCCTGGAAGAGATAACGATGATTTACACCCAGACCAAGATCTGCCATACTGGCCTTTCCTGTGCTGTAATCCTGTGCTCCTTCTCCCTCTGTGGTCCAACAGCCCATGTGGAGGTGGGTAGAAGTGTTTTTCCATAACTGTGAGTGTCCATGTCTCTGGAGTAAATGGGAAATTATCTGCTTTTTCTGCCCTCAACAGTGGGAACAAGCATAGTCCTTGTTTTAAAGGTCCTTTCTGAAGTTGCTCTGAAGTTGAGCAGTGCAAATCCATCTGTCCATGCCTGCCTTTTATTACAGCCTAAGCAACCCGCCTGCCCTGGAGCTCCCTAGGGGGGATGAGTCAGGTTCCTGCACTCTTCTCCCTTGGGGAATGCTCTCCTGGCTCATGGCAACAACTCTGGCTCTTCACAGCTTCCAGAGCACCACGGCCCAGCTCTGCAACACAGGACATCTCCCCCCTCCTCCCCTGGCTGCTCAGCAGTTGTCACTTAGCTCTTTCTTTCCACATCTGGGGTTAGCATTGCTTTCAGAGACAAAAACCTTGTGATCCCACTACCACATAAAGCAAGGAAGCAAAATAAAAACCTTAAAATCTGTCTTCAGAAATGAAAGAGTAGCTGCATAAGGCTGTGCAGAGCCACCCACCCATCTGGAGCAGCCCGTCCCCACCCAGCACCTCCGCGGTGGTGCTGGGGAGGCAGCCTCTCCACAAGGGGTTATCCTGCACCCCTACAGGAACAACCCACATTACAAACTGCAGAAGCAACATATATTCAGGGAATTAATTGTATGGAAAATTATCCAGGCTATTAAAAGCCACACGAACATGCTGAATATCATGCATTCTAAGCGTACACAGAAAAACATCATTTTGAAGGGGATTATTGTTTAAATAGGCAATAGAGGTTCTAGCAGATAAGCTTCCCGCTCCTGTCTTCTGTTATTGTCTGGAGCACATTATCTCCACCATAATATTCTCAGCTCTCTCCAGGAGTATTGTCAGAGTGAAATGCTATTTTAAAAGTATATGTTTATGTTTCAATAGACCTTATAATAGCAAACATATCCACCCAAGACACAGTAAGTGAGAGGGAAAAAAAGGAGTAGGAAAATCGAGACAGAGGTTGCAGCTTCCCTGGTATTGAGTATAACAGGAACAAATATTACCCAGCAAAAGGTAACCTGTTTTGGTTTTTTTTCTTGCTGCTGAGCACAGGGGATCCCTGCATCCAGAGGAGGACTAGCTAATGTGTACCTTACAATGGGACAAGGAGCCAGCAGGACACGCCACTTTGGCAACAGGCAGGCCTGTGCAGGACTCCAGACCCTCTGTAGTGTTCATTTTCCCACTGGTTCAACAGTTAGTTCACTGCATTTTCAAGCCTGAGTTTAAAAGGTGTGAAAACAACCCAGTGCAAGGCTGGGTCATCACAGGTTCCTGGCAGTCTGCTTTGAATTGTGAAGTTTGAGCAACCCTGATCCTGCATCTGGTACTTGCACAGAGGCCTGTAGGCAGCCTGTTGGGATGCTTCAGAGTTTTGCTTTGCTGTGCATGTCTGTGTAGATGGGCCTGCCTGGGCTGTGGCATTTACACGTGGGAGGGGGCAGAAACTACCCCTGAGCCTATAATTCACTTTTGAAACTGTCAGACATCTTTACAATGTATTTCTGAAAGATATACTGTATAGAGCAAATTTCTAACAAGCTTCCATGTGGTTTTTATCTCTCAAGTGAGAGAAACCTGATAAAGATATAGATCCATTCTCACATCTTGGCATAAAATCCTATCTTATTGGTTTAGATCATTCTGTGTCTTATTTTTTTTTATATGACTAGTTTTTCTAGTTCCAGCAGAAAATACAAACACTCAAGAGATCTCATTTTTCTGCTAAATGGATTTTCATTCCACTTGAGTTATCTCTCTCTAGATATAAACATACACACACAGATACACCACATACACCCCCTCACCTTAAATGCCAAAGACACCATTAAATGTAATGTTAAAATAAAAAATCCCCAGGCTCAGGCTCAAAAATCCCCTCTTTTAAACATTTAGAATTTAAAAATATACTTAAGTAGATGTTCTTCAAACTTGAGTCAATTTTAGCCTCTCTAGTGAAAGCCCATAAAACAAGCAGAGTTGCAATTTTCGGCAGGAGCTATTCTGGGAACAGTGCATGTGTAGTAACTCCATTGTTATATATGGGATGAATGTGTTCTCTATTCATGCTCACCTAAGTTAAATAGGTCAGCTGAACAGAAGCAAATTCTCAGTAATCTTAAGAAAATATTACAGAAAAGAATTAATCTAGAAAGAGAGATGCACTTGCTTCCTCCCTGAGGGGGGGGAAAAAAAAAAATAAACTACAAAGGACAGTCTGAATACTGAATTTATGGCAAGCTTTTTCTTACAGACTCAGAGCCAAAAATCTGCTGTCAGTTACATTAGTATAAATCTGGAGCTGCTCCACCATCATCATTAGAGTTACAGGCCAATTATGTAATGAAAAGAAGTATTTCAGGCTTGCCAAAAATCTTAAATGTAGGTCCCGCTTCAGGCTGTGCTGAAAGCCTAGATAAGTGGCCTGAATTTCAGCACACCCTTCACCAACATTTCCTGTCTCTTACCTATTATAATTACACCTATCAACAGTGTATGTATAGATTTATACTGTGTAATCAAGCATTATTTGACCTCTAGTTCTGGAAGTAAAGAGGAAGTCAACCCATTGACTTTCCACTGCTTTGATGTTAAACTCTACAGACAAAATACTATTTGGAAGAGCCTGATAGATGGGCTGGATAAAATATCCAGAGAGTTCTTAATGCATTCATTTGCCCTTCCTTTAAGACATGTCTGTCAAAGGAGATCGTATCACCAACAGTGCTGGAGAGATTCAGGATGACCTGAGATGTTTTCAGCGGCAGGGTCCAGAGGAAGATTTTCTCTAACTTTGAGAAAATACATTGTGCCACTGACCTCTTGCTTCTTGCTCTTCCTCACATCTTTCCAAGAAGAGGTTTTAGGGTAGCAGCCGCTGCTCAATTTGTAGCAGATCGGGCATTTGCACTTTCTGATTTAGCTAACAAGCCCAATATATAACACTTACCAGTCTTCTGCTCGCTGTCTTACAAATTTCTAGTACCAAAGCTGATGAACTTTCATTTTTTTTTAAAAAAGGCACTTTTTATGAACTGGATTTATCCAACAAAAATTGTGTTACCAAAATCATCCAACCATTTCTGCCAAAATCTGAGCCCCTGCAGAGCTGCCACCTGGCACACGGATGTGCACACACAGATGTGTATATAGCCACACAGGTTTCACAAAAAGTTGGTACTAAACTCCAGCCATGGCTGGAGAGCAGGAGCACTAATCAGTTCTTACTCACTGCACTGTTGAAAGGCAGAGTTTGCAGAGTGCCTGATGTGGTCTCTTCCTCCATCTTCCTGAAGATGCAGAGTATGTAGAAATGTGAAGGGGAAAAAAAAAAAAAAAAAAGGCAGGTTATTCCCAGGGGTGTAATTGGCCAGCAGTGCCTGGATCACAGCCAGAAGATCAGAGGAAGAGAGGAGAGCACTGAGTAATGAACCGCATGCTTTTAATTTCACTTAAGAACTCAAAGCAGGAAAACCTGAGCTGTATCCATGGGGATTGCAATCAATAGCCAAGCAGATAACAAAGAACTGGTGCTCAGGATAGAAAACTGCCTGTGCCCATTAGTTTATTGCTCGGCCTTTCTTTGGGGAGTCGCTCTTTCTTGCCTGTGTTTTTGGCTCCAGCTCTGAATCCTTCAAACACTAGGGAGCAGCAGCTTCCTTTGAAAGCCTCCTGGCTGCACGGCGGGGCTGTTGCTGTCAGCTTTTGCCGTGTTCCATCCCTTAAAATAAAAGAGAGAGAAGCGGGGAAAAGGGAGGGGGGGGGCTGGTGGGAAAGCGTTCCTGATGATAATTTGATTGCATGCATTAATGATCAAAGTGTTGCAGACTAATTACCAACACTTACCTCTCAGATATTAAGTTAGCATTTATTCCCCCCCTTCCAGCTTAGGTTTGCATCTACCCCCTGTTCAGGACAATTGTCTGCACCCTGACACCCCGGGCAGCCTGATAAGCTCCCACCCAGGCTCTGAGGGAGCATCCCCCCTGCAACACCAACATGTGCTCCCTGTTGTGGATACTCTGCTATTTCAGGGGTCTTGGGGAACCAGGTCAGCCTGGGAGAGGGAAGTTGAGCCAGTTTTGCCATGATCTAGAAGGGTTATTGGGGAAAAAAAATTATCAGCCACCTTCCTCTTCATGGCGTCTGCAAAGATGGATCCCTCAGGGTGGTTACCTCAGTGCAAGGTGCCTGTGTGGAAGCAGTCTCAACTGGGTACCTGCCAAGCCAGAAATGCAAATAATGACAGTCCCAAACAATGTGCTTTTTGATGTTTCTTCCAGCATCCATTTTAACTAGACAAATGCCAGCCTGCTGCCATCTGGTAACAAGAGGTACTAAAAGCCTCAGTGAGGAGCAGAGGGAATCTGGGCGATATTACCAGTTGCGAACAGGTTGCAGAGGAGGAGATTTCTTTTTAACCTGGGCTTTTCATACTCAAAAATGAACACAAAAGACTCTGGTAATGACAGGGAATGAGTAAATACTCCCTCAAATGCCCCCTCTGCCTCTGCCCTCTGTGGCAGCAAGAAAAACATCCTTGCCTCTTTCAGTACCTCCTTTCTCTGGGGGAAGGGTAGGCAGGAGTAAATGCTGGGTTGGATTTTTTTTTTGTTGTTTTTAATGAGATTATCTTTAATTGACTAACACCTTCCCCTGAGCCATCTTGCTCTGCTCAGAGACAAAATACCACGGAATTGGCCCATTTTCCAAGAGCACTGTGGTATTTCCGCTCTTCCTGCAGATAAATAACCTTCATGCAGACTTGGCTACCTGCTTGCAACTACTAGAAATAACCAACAAACGAGGACTGGATTCACAGCCAGTGGCTATCCCATTAACCTGAGTGCTGTCAGAAGAGTTGCATCCCTTCTGCATGCTGCTGAGGAGTGCTTTTAATGCTTGCAAGGGACTATTCCTAGGGATGTTTGGTCTTTTCCACCTCACCCCTTTCACAGGGTGAAACTAAAGTTGTTGTAAAGTAAAATCTTCAGAACTGCTAGTTCTTTGGTGGTGCTCGAGATACAAATGGGTCCCCATGACCTTATGGCTCCTTCATTCCAGAGCACGGCTGTGTCCAGGGAGGTTCCCAAGCACGCAGCTTGATGCTCAGTGTCTCGGGGATGTTTGCAGGCAGTGGCACAATTGGCCGAAAGCCGGGAGAGCACGGTGAGGCGGTGTCGGTGGAGCGGACGCACAGCAGATGAGATGTCACTCTGTTTACTTACACGTACTGTGCACAAACTGCCCATTATTGGCATTGCAAAGCTACTGGCTGCAGGAGGCACAGCGTCGTCTTTCAAAAGGCTGTAATGAAAGTGGGTCAGACATTTTCCCTTCCCGGGGCAATCTTTTAGCATAAGCAGGGATTTAAGTGTGCGCAATTCCCATTATCTGCAATTGTTATACTCTTTCTCCCAAAGAAAGGGCTTCATAATTCGACCAGATCTGTCAAATGCACACACAGCGATGAAAATAGCCTATTAGATGATAGGGGGTTGCCCTTTCAGTGCTGAGGAGGGGCTCAGCCCTTCTGGGAGAGGATGATTCCAATCCTGAACTGATAAACTGTGCTTGATCACAGAGGAAACATTTCAAGGGGTAGTCTTTTCATATGGGCATGCAGCTATTCTGTTTATGTATTGCAGGGTGGAGCCTAGCTTGTACCTGGGTCTCCTCTGCAGCCAAGGGGGTGGTTTCAGGCATAACCAAGGTGCTCCTGGGCTTCACAGCAGAGCCAAGGGTGGACCAGGACAGTGAAGTCAGGAGTTGTCTGTGTGGTTCATCTCCCATGCAGACAGAAGAGCAGTGGGCCCAGCACCTGCATGCAGGAGCTGCACGGCAAGAGAATGGCTGGCCCTTGTCCAGTCCACTGACAGTGGACCATCAAATATCAAAAAATATGGTACAACATCACCCAGAACAGTAAGGGAGTAAGTTATAGTAGCAAAATGTCTGTCAGATACAAGTCTCTTTAAGCCCCTGAAAAGCTGAACTGGAAGCCATTTTAAAGATGCATCAAAGACCCCTATGAGAGGCCAGTCTGAGATCACTTCCCCATCTCAGGCATTAACAATTGCTGTCAGCTCTGCTCTAACTACAGACATTAGAATAAGAAGCAGAAAATGGAAACAGAGCAAAAAATGTAAAAACAGTAGCCCCATAGTAGCCTTAAAAATTACTTCTGTGATTCTTCCTGAAAAAGAGTATTTCAAAACCCTTTGCTGACCTGACCTTGTTTCAAGATGCTCCTTCTCTTTGGAGGATGTATGGCTAGTAGAGGAAAAGGGAATGTAGTAGGAAGGAAGTGAGAAAGATAAAGAGGAATTCTGTATTGTGCAGGAAGGAAAGACAAGACTGGAAAAAAAATATTGAAAAACCATCCTCATACAGTCAAGTGTGGGTGAGGCTGTTGCTTTCTTTTGGGTCTGAAGGCAAGTTCTGGGATTGTTCTCACTGAAAGAAAAGATACTGCAAACAGCTTCTGATTTCTTACCCTTCTCATTTCCTGGGAACTCGGTGGTGGAGTTTCTCAGGTAGAAAGGCTGTCTGGCAGCTCCTGGGGCTAAAACCCTTTCCAGGGACTCTGTGGTAGACCCAGAGGGAAGACAAGAATTTTTGCAGTTTTGCTGTTTCTTTCAGAACAGCTGAAGAAATTATGCAGATTAACCCTCTGGTGCCATATACTAATGAGCATTTGAGAGCTTCCATGTTTTTGGAATCCGAGGTGGAAACAAACCAGCACATGTATAAAAAAATAGAAACATGATGAGGTCCCTCTCCACAAGGTGAAAGCACAGCAGTAGTCAAGGAGGCAGCTTTCTAGTGATGACCTCAAACACATCCAGTATTTATTCCTGTTGCATGGGTTCCTGCTCACCACTCAGAACATCTTTCTAACTGGCAACTCATCCAACTCTACCCCTGATTGGAGAAGAACTCAGTCTGGCTCTTGCCTCTGTACTGGCAATAACGATTCTTCAAATGGAAATTAGCCGACAAATTTGATGATGATGCACGAGCCAGAAGAGAATACAGCTCACTCTGCCATAGCTCTGCCATCTCCTCAGGGAAAACAGGAGTAAAAATCCATTTGTGTTTGCAAACAAGATGTGTCTTGAATGTCCACTGGGGACCTCTTGAGCAAGGAGGTGCCAATTTTACTGTCATTTTTCTAGACATCACACAAAACCTGCAGCCCAAGTGCATGAGGTATTTTCTTCTCCAATAAAGACCTTTGCCCTTGTGTGCAATACTGAAAGTGTTTCAATTCCTGGAGGACTTTTTGTCCTTCCTAATGTGATTACTAATCTGGGGATCTCTCATGCAGAAAAGGGGAAAGGAAGTCCACAGTTTGTGTATTTTCTTTCTATTTCATTCAGAGCTGCAGATAAACACAACTGGTGGTCCGCCTTAGGGCTGTAGCTGCTGGGTCTTCATCAAATCTACCAGGACCACGTGTAGCTCAACAAGGTTTTCTCAAGAAGACAGGAAGGAAAACCCAGGTCTCTGAAGACCTTACCTTCCAGCAGAACCAGTGAAATTTAGGACTTAGGCAGCTCCAAAAAGGTATTCCCACCTCATTACAAAATTAGCTCCTCTTGAAAATACCTCAAATGCCCATTTTACTCAGAATATACCCAGGAACTGGGTTTTACTGATAAACGGAAGGGTTCCTGACAGTGCATTATTCCCAACCACCCCAAGCTTGTAATTCTGAAAATGTACCTAGAGTCTAGGATGGACATTTAAGATTAGAGGCAGAAAGCTATTAGTGCTCTCAATTTCTAATTAACGAGTAAAAATCTATAGCAAATTAGCCATCTAAATAGGAGATGGCACCATAAATACCTTTGTAGACCTTGGGCTAAATCCTTTTGCTCCCACCATAAATGACTGTTACCCTGTGCTCCACGTTTATCTCCACAAGTGGATCTAATGCGAAAAAGCTTCATCAAATTTAAACAATAATTTTACAGAGAAAATTAATGAGAAGTCTAATTTAAGACCATGGACGCTAACTCAAAGGAAAACTTAGCCTGAATATCTGAAAACACCACATAACACGTCTGTGAAACTGGAGATGTGTCACTTCACAGAAAGAAGAAAAAAGGACATTGAAAACTAGACTGGATAAAACATCATGGCACTGAGGGAGAAGCCTGTGGTGAGAGGGGAGCACAGGATCAGTAAATAAGGCTTTTTGTCCTGAATTTTTGTCCTCAATGAAGAGGGAAAGCCTTCCTGAGTTTACAGTGACAAAGAGAATGTTGCTGCAATCCCTTTTCATTTAAATTAGCAGGTCATCCTGGGAGACGCAGAGAGAAGGAGGAGGGAGAGGAGGGGACCTGCTTCAAATGACTAAAAGAAAAACAAGGACATCTCAAAGGATGAAGTGAATTGCTCAGAAAATGGAGTTCACTTACACATGCCAACTTAGCATAAAAAGGCACTAAAACACAAAAGTCCCTGAACAAAATACAGTGAATACAGCAAGTTGGAGACGTGGTCACAGGGAGTTCTTATCCAGGTGCTGGCTTAGTAATTGGGTCAATGTCTGCAGATTCATGAGTAGAGGTGTCCCACAGGGAAGCAACAGAGCATGCTCATAACCTACCCTGTATCTCTGAATCCATCATCCATCCCCAGATAGCTTAATTCATTTAGAAGGAAAAAAAATATATAATTTGTTTCTAAACCCCAAACGAGGCAACAAATTTGACAGTGAAAGAGAGAGAGGCTGGCTGTATGTCCTTGGTAGGCTCTTTGCTTTCCCTTGGTAAGCCATGAAAGGTAGATTAAAAAAAAAAACTGTTGTTTCAGATTTGCTTTCCCAAATTTTTCCCCTGTCATATTTGTTCTGCTCTGTTCTCCAAGGGATCCTACGGGCTGTCTCTGAAAGGGCAGCCTTTACAAAGGCTGAAAGCAGGATGCATTTTGCCTCCTGACAGTGTCCTGTTCACAGAGCCATCTTGCTGGCAGCTTGGGGACAGCAGATCTGAGCAGTCCCCGTGGCATGCTAATAAGCCAGGAGGATTTGAGGAGGAGGGCTCTGCACAGGCTTGAGGTAGCCTCAGGCTCACAGGGGGGTAGGCGAGCATGCCTGTCTTAAGGACGACCCAACAGAAAACCTCCACAGCCCTGTTGTCCTCCTCATGCTGTTGTCCTCCACCAGCACCATGCATGACGTGACCAGCATCTGCCATGGGTTCCTCTCTCCAAGGAGAGAAACCCTTGTACAGCCAGCAGTTGTATTAGGGGGTTCATTTTTTAATGTTCAAGCACCTTCATGGTGATAGGGGAGGGTAGAAGGGACCCATCTGGCACTTGGACAGGGACTCAGCAAGCTTTGCAGTGATCTTAATTGCTTTGGGATTTGCTGGCAGCCACAAACTGAACTCTAATACAGAGAAGCTTCCTCCTGTGTTTAAAGAGATCATAAAGGACAGGTGTAGAAAAAGAAGTCTGTAACACTAGAGAGTCTCTGAGTAGCGTGAAGACCCATATGAAGGACCTTGCAGCTTAGACCACTCACTGTGATGGTCTACATTAGAAAAAGAACATATCAAGTCCAATGAGTAGCTCAAAAGTGCAAGGGGCAACTGATACCTCTCTGACTGCACTGGACGTGAGCAGTGTTTTCCCCAAAATATCAGCCCAGGCTAATGAAGTTGTCTCATGTTATTTGCACACACACTGAAATCACAGTCCAGTCTAAGGATTAGAAGACAATTACTACGGTAAATCGAAGACCATGAACAGGGTCTACTATTTGTCTTCAAAGCAATTTTGCTATTAGAGAGGGAGAAGAAAACAAATCAAGCAAATTATATTTGTTTTAAAATTATCAATCTCCTCATCTGACTCATTTGGCCAGTTTCCATGCTTGTCAGGTGTGACTGCCTGTACAATTCTCCATTGTTTCTAATGACCTGTTCAGATTCAGGTTAATTGACCCACTCAGACATCTTTCATTAGCCTTCTTATTTTAATAAAAAGCACTTGTGAAATTTAGAAACACTAAGATGAATCAAGATAAAAAATTCAGTTTAAAGAAGGTTCTTATTTAGCTGTTTCCCTCCTTGCTTTGCTCTGGGTAATGGCTACAAGTGGGCAAGTGGAGGTAGAGAAAGCTACAGTGCAACACAAAGGGTTCCTAATTGCTCCTTCTGGTTACAAAGAAGAGGTACAGCCAATAGCTGCCCTTTCATCAGAAGGGCATTAATTCAAAGCCCATTGTGTTTGTGGATATCTTGGATCAAGCCCTGAGATAATTTTAAACCAGCTGTAAATACCTGAAAAATACGTAATTAAGAGTCCTTTATGAAGGTACTTCCTTGATGACCTGAAGCCATAGGTTGAGCATTGGAAGGTGTGGGAGAGGTGTTCAATATTTATCTCTCTCTTGCAAGCTGGGAAAACAACATTTAAATTAGTAATAAACTCACTAGCACCTTCAAGCAAGGCCAGTGGCTTGAAAAGGCAAAACTCCCATCAATTTTCCTTGAAATACCTGTTGGAGAAACTCAACATTCAATTGAAATCCCTCCCGAAGTTCATCAAAAACTTTTCACTCCCCAAAGTTCCACTGTGGGGGGGAGGGTTTGTGATGTGCATAACTTGACTGTGTCTATAATATCAGCACACACTACATTAGCTCAGTAAGGACTGCTTGGAATTTCACCTAGGAAGGAAGCCATGAACCCAAGAAGACCTTTATCTGCAGGTGTTCGAGAGATGATGAAAGAGTGAGAGAGGCAGAACCAGGTAGCTGCGCCTTGGGGAGAGAGAGGAACATCCAGGGTTTGCTGGGGAAGACATGGGGAAGTCTGCAGCCAGCCTTGTAATTGTAGCAGTCTTATTAATAAAGCAGGAGCACTGGAGAAGACAGATGATCCGGAAGAAGCTCAGGGATTAAGGAGGAAGCTTTGTAGAATTTTTCAGACACCATCAGATGTGCTTTAATATCAGCCAATGCTTACTGGAAGAGAATGAACAAATAATCAGCTGTAAAACAATTCTTCCTATTTTGCCATATTCTTCTACTTAGCTTTTAGTATTTCAGGGAATTTTTGATTTTTCAAGCACAGTTAAAGGGACTGGGAGTGGGGAGCTCAGTTCTTTTCCTCTCCACAGGCTCCAGGTTGAATTAGCTCAGTTTTCAAGTCAGTTTCTTTGTTTTATTAAGACTGCAGGCATATGTTTAAGGGTTTTATACTAACATAATTATGTATATAGATCAATAGAAATGCCTATTATCAAGTAGGTACACAAGTACACATTATAAAGGATACATGGTTTTCATAGGCAAATCATTACATACAGCTTAGCATTTTGGTGATTGACACAACATTGTTATAACTAAATTGGAAAGCATCTTTTTCTGGAGCACCTGCCTTGCTGTTTGTTGCAGAGAAGAAGGATGGGAGTTGTGAGACTCCCCACACTGTCCCTTCCCCTTTTATTTTGCATTAATGATCCAGCAGGAGAGGAGGCCCCCTAGAGAGCACGAGCGGGCAAATCTTTCATTTGGAGTCGGGTTTTCGATGTCTTTATGCCCGGGCGATGTGTGCACCAGGGCATGCCAGGCTGCACAGCCTTTGCTTCTTCCTTGCCTGAAGAGGTTGTACATACTGGTAGAAGTCAGTGGACACCAGGACGTCCTCCTGAAGTGGAGGACACTGCAGTTCCCATGGAATTGTGCTGGCAGGTACAACCTGTGACTCACGTCCACCTGGGGACAGCAGTGCTTATTTTAGCACTGGTGTTAGGGGGTCTCCTAAAGCCTGCTCTCTTTGCTCACTGCAGCTCCTCCTGCCCTATCTGTTTCCAACCAGTAGTATGGATGGCCATTTTGGCAGGGTTATCATTCTCTGTGGTACCCTGGAGCCCAAGATACATTTAGACACTGTAATAATACTGATAATGATAATAATAAATAAAGCTGGAATCTTGGGAGGACATTTATTTTAATGATTCCAGCTCTGCCTGCTACATTCAGAGGTAATATCAGCTATCTGTCTACATCTTCTTTAATCTGGCTAACTAATTTGAAGTAATATTTATCACATAAAGGCTCTAGGTATTTGCAAATACCTCTTCTGTCCATTCATAAAGCTCAGAACTTGGATTTCCTGGAGCAGAAGATCCTCAGTGCTATCTAGCCCAGGCTTGAGGCATTTTCTGTTTTAAGCTCTACCCTGCAAGTGCTGAGCACTTCTCCCTGGTGCTGGGCTTGTTTACAATGCCCAGCCTTCAAGGAGAACATAGAGATTAATACAGGAGTTGAGCAGGGATACAGTGATACATACCCAGATAATCTCCTATCCTCCAATTCTTCATGGTTCAGTGATGTATTGAGCCAGAGATGTGATGTCTTCTTAGTTAATAACGCAGGAGGACTCCTCTTCTATGAAAATGATCATTCCTGCCCTGAACCTATGCAAAATTTAAGTATTCAGAATTTCCTGTGAGAAGGATTTTAACAGCTTATCCATACACTGGGCTGAGAACACCACCCTTGTGCTCCCTCTGTGCCTGCTGAGTGCTTATGTCCTTTGGTGCTTCCTTGTTCCTCTCTTGGAAAAAATGGGGAGCACTTGGTCCCCCTGGTTTGCAAAGATCACCATGAAAAGATTTAAATCTGGCAGCAGATGCCTACACCTCTGAGGCAAACCCACTGAGCCCTCATGCATCTTGCAGCAGCCTGAGAGACATGTCAAGGGAAATTACTGGGCAGCATCTCATCTGCGTTGTATCTCCTAAGAAGGGTCTTGGTGAGCAGTTCAGAAACAGGCATCTTTTATAGGACTGAGGCCTCCTTATTTGCCTGACAGGTTGTGCTCTCACACTCTTTTTCTCTCGCCTTGTCATCCAGTGCGATGACTCATGCAAATGAAGAGCAGATGAACTTAAATAAGGAAAGTCCTTAGGGACTATCAAAGGTCACAGAACTTGGGGACAGGGAGGGGGAAACGTATTTGCATAGTCACCATGACAGTCACCAGAGCAACAAACTATTAGGTTCTTCCTTGCTGATGGATTAACAACGCTTCAACTGCAGTACCTGCTCCACAGTCTCTATCCAGGAGAGTCAGCCAGGCCTTCAGGTGTTTAACTAGCACTTGGAAAAATCCTCAAAAAGAGAGGAACTTCACTGTAGAGAGTCTGTCCTCCCTCAGGGCGTCCCTGGAGAGAGAACTCAGCTCACCCACTCCACTAATGAGTGTCAGTGCTGCTCTGTGCAAAAACTCCTCAAGGTGAATGCATCAGGTAGGAACATACACAGATACAAAGCCACAAAGAGGAAATCTTTGTTTCCAAAAAGGGGTGTATGTGTAGGGGAGAGCACCCTTTCTTGTACTTCAGTCCCTCATCTTCCTTACAAGCTTGAACTTCTTGAATAAAAAGGGATGGAGTTGAAATGGTGTCTCTGAGTCTACAAATGCAGGATTGTTATCAACATGTAGCTAAATCACTGCTGAAACACCATCTTAATAACATGCCCTTGTTATAAATGGCATCTGTGTGTGCTGATTCCTGCTTATTTCTAAGTCATGTTTGCTCCCTATTTCCAGTAAAATCAAGAGTTTACTCATGATCTCAGCTCCACAGAGTGCAAAGGCAAGTGATCCTGTTATCTCCCCGATTGAACAAGCTCTGTTGATGGCATAAGGCATGGAAAAAGCATGTCCCAAACAGTGTTTCCAATGACCACTCTTAGGGAGATCATCTGCCAGCCCAGGGCCAGGGCTCTTTTCTTTTTACAAGGGGTTTGAATGAGGTAGAAGATTGCATCCCTGCTGGTGCTTTTCCTTGCTGTTGTTTGCAGGATCCCCAGCCACAGAGCAGCAGGTCTCCTCCTGCACCTGAGCAGGGCACATGTATGGGAGTGAGAAATGTGGGGTTCCCTCTCTGGCACCCCATGGGTCTCCTGCAGTCCCAGAGTGAACCCTAATGCACAGTACTGTCTCTGGAGAGAATATCTTCCTAGAGAGCCTGCTGCTCTGGGAACCTTCCCATGGACATGAAATATTCCTCCATTTTAAGGGGAGTGAGTGGCAGAATTGAAATAGCAAAACAAAATTGAGAAATCCTTTCTCTTTCCTGGTATCTTTGCTGCTTCATTGCTTAATAATAAATGCACATTCCCAGCTGGCCTGAGGGCCCCTCTCTCCTGCCTGGGCAGAGGTGCTATTCATTCATGATTCACAGGGGAGGGACGGAGTCACACACTCTCCTTTCACAGTCATATAGCCCAGAATCAAGAACTCTCCACAAGACACTATCTAATCAAAACCAGACACTCCCTCAGGGCACCATATACATTTAGGAAACAAGGACAGTCAGCCCTCCATGACCAAACTTCTCAATGAAGGAGAGAATGGTCCTTTTTCCACCACACTCCTCAAGCTTGCTTGAAAAATAGAACAACATTTTCCTGTCCTCCTCCCCAGTTCCCTACCCCCAAGTCCCAAAAGCAGAGGAGTAGCATGCCCACAGCTCACCCTCAGAAACACTGCTCAGGGGATGCACCCATCTCTGATCCCCTGCTCAAGACAGAGACTCTGAACATAACAAATGCATTTCTTCCTGCCTTCCCCACAGTGGGGCTGAGGGAGGACATCCACAAACAAGGCAGCAAGTGCTACTAGTAAGATGAGAGAGATGACAAGGGAGAAGGATTCTTGGTTTTGTTGCTGGTCCTCCCACTGTTCACTGTAGGGAGTGTGGATAAGTCATGCTCAACCTCCCTCCAACACAGTGTATTTAATGCCATCTGAGTTTATTTCTGTAGTCTCAAAAAATTCATGCTTGCGTTCACTTTGTTAGTGCCCACGTGTGAGATCAGACATGCAACAAAAGCTACTGCCTGCCCATATCTGAGAACACATGTTCCTTGCTTAGGACAAAAGAAGACCCCTGAAATTGCTTCTGGCCTTGGCACATGAGCTGAGGGAGTTCTGAGGATCATAAGGAGTGAGGTAGAAGATGCAGTGTAACTCCTGAGGGACAGGGAAAGGTGTCTGTCACATCCAGTCTTGCTGAAAAGTTGACATGTAGAAAAGGATCTTGGGAGGAAAGAGATTTTCAGTCTTTTTTATCAGATTTTCAGATACTCTTCAGTCATCCAAGGCATCACATTCCAAAATCTGAATGATGGGGAATGGGTTGCCCATGGGGTAGTACTGGTAGGACAACCTGATTTCACAACTGCCAGCTATAAGTCACCTCCCAGTACTGAAATCTCTGGGGCAGAGACTTCTTCGTTCTACCTACCTTGTGCCTAAGACTGCAAAGGCCTTAAATCCTGATCACAGCCTCTGAGTACACACACAGGACTAATGTTGAGAGAAGCAGCAGGTTTGCAAGGAGAAAAGCCAGAGTCAGACTGTGAGAAGGAAAAGCCACTGAGAACAGGGAGTTTAGACTAATGTGTTATTCCCAAGAGTGTTTTTCCTGCTAAAGCAAAGGGTTGCTTAATGATGGGCCTGAACTCCTTCCATGTGAAGCACCATGAAATGCAGCATGACAGCCCTGTCACCCCACTCCCCTGATCCTGGGTGGGAACTCAGGGTTTCACCCTTCCCTCTCCATTACTTGTGGCTTCTGTGACACACACGCTGCTTCGGGAGGCTAGGAAGGGGACAGCTCAAACTGGAAAAGAAAGCATTGAAAGGGATGATTACATGTGGGGGAAAAAGAAAAAAACCCACTTTCCTTCTTATAGAGGGAAGCTGCTGGCTGATTGCTTTAGGCAGTACACAGAGGTTGCTTTGTAACACACAGTTTTCTATCCAGGGCCCTCTTTTAACTGCTGCAACAGAAGAGGAGGGAGAAAGAAAGAATGGAAGTGGATTCAAGGCCTCTTCACAGAGAAATGCTCAGCCCACCTTATGAGGCTTTTATCCGCTCTTGTAAAAAATAACTAGATCTGGTTGAGGCTTACAGAGCTCCCTGTTCTCATTGCTACCAACTACCAAGCCCAGATGGCCAGCCTGTTTCCCTCTGGAGTCTGCAGCTACCTCTTACCCCTTCTCTTCCTCTCAGTGACTGGGTTTTCTACAGCCTTCCTTGTGCAGGTGTCACTGTGTCGGGTCAGACCTGTGTGACTGGCCAGTGTCTCCCCACGCTGTCAGAAAACAGCTGTATTTTTAATGTTACCACCACCTCATCTAGCTAAAAAGGGCTGGAGGTGATGGGTGGGATGAAGAGATAACAGCAAGTGTATGAAACAATAGTAAAGATTGTGAGAAGGATGTGACCAAATGTGGGAGAGGCACTACCTATGGTGATGTGCAAAACACCTTTGTTTTTTAACTCTATGACCCTCCAGTGACTTCTTCCTTCTCATGACGATGTTAGTCACACACTTGCTGGTCCATGTACTAAACTTGGGAAGCAGCTGTTAATGCCAGCTTTCCCTCAAGATCCCCTGTGTCTCTCCAAAGCCACGTCCTTCCAGAGTCTCTCATGCCTCACCTGACACAGAATCCTGTGTTTTACACCAGGACCCTTCTCACTGGCCGCACATATGTTTTCAGTCAAGATTTTAGCTGCTGAGAGTGGAGAAGGCAGCATGTTCTTTTTATGTGCATAAACTTCTCTGTTGCCTCCTACAGGAACCAATCCAGGGGTTCCAAATCCCCCACCCTGATTTCCAGTGCACAATGATTTACAGGTGTCCCCATTGTCTCACCCATTGACTCTCTTTACATCCTGTTATTTATTTCAGGGAAACATATTTTCCTTTTGAATGATGTGAAAGCATTTGCTTGACATGATGGGAATTTATGAGTTGTGACTCTCGGCTCCTCTCCCAGGGCCCATGAAAGCAGTGCATTGCAGGGGGTGAACAGTGTTTGCAGACAGAACCGAATGGACATGGCTTCCTGGTGACAGGAGATATTTATGTATTTGCCAACATCTTAGTATAAAAATAAGAAGCATTACTGCAGTGGGGGGGGAGTATAGAAGGAACAGCAAACTCAAACACAGCCATCAATCTGCTGCCTGCGTGGGGTGGGAGTGGAGCACAGGCCTCAGTTACCTGTCGTTGCAAGCAACCATCACATAAGGACACAGATGATGGAAAATTTTCCAAGGCTTCTGTTTGTTTGGGTTTTTTTCTCAAGGTCTTCTGCCCAAAGAGCTTTGCATGGAAAAACAGCTCAAAGTTGACAAGACCTGCATATATACTAATGTATTGTCAAAAGGGGTGCAGCAACATGGTGAGATGGGGTGTTGTTTGGACAAAGAAGATAGAGCAATTCAGGCTGGGTGATACCGTTACTCCTCGGTGTCGGAAGGGACTCAGCACCAGGACTCGTGGGCATGTTTGTCAACTGCATTTTGGGCAGTGACTATCAACTTGTGTGATTGTTAACTGTCAGCCTTTCACAGCCAGAGTGGTTGGTATTATTAAGGTTCAGTCCCATTAAAGAAGTCTGAGGTCGCTTCCCTTTCACTTCTACCCTTTTGCCTTTTCTTTCTCTCTTGCTTCTCTCTTTCTCTCCTGGTGATCTCTTTCTTCCTGAGCTGTCACTGCAGATGAGGGCTGAAATTCCTTCCTTTCGGTTCCATTCCACACCAAGGGCCTTGCCCAGGTCAAGAGCCTCTCCAGCTGCATGGGGATGATACTGAGAGCACTTCAGGCTTTTATGGGCTTGAAAACATCCTTCTTGACTCATGAATTGCTGTTTATGTGTTCTGGCATGGAATCCAGCCACCCCTCAAGTGTGTAATTTGTTCCTCCACCACCAGGTTTCTCCCTGAACTTTGTGGGCAGTAGCTCAGGACCCCACCCAAATGCACCATCTGCACAGCAACTCTGAGAGAGAGAGATGCTGGCACAGAAGGATCAGCCAGGGATCCCCAGGAGCTCAGCATGGAAGAGGGAAGGTGCTATAAAGGGGGAATCATGCTGTCAAGAAAACTTGAAGCAGAACAAAAAGTGTTGATTTTAACCATTTTCTGGGGGGCTTCCTTGCCCCTTCTATTTTTGACTTGTTTCAGTAACAAGACATTAAGCATTTGTGTGTATGTGTGTGTTCACAAACTGTGGATAGCTGTTTGGCTTGTACCATTTTGTGCTTTAATTGTAAAGGATGAGCTTTTTATAGATGCATATTTCAGCTTGTAGGCCACCCTGAGGATACAGCTGTCTCATAATTCATAGTGTGTTACTGGTCAATGAAGTCTCATGGTACATATTTTACCTGTAGAAACAAAACTTCATTCTCCAAAAGCTGAACATGTCCAAGCACAAGAAGAGGATTCTGGGTATTCACATTTAGATGCAAGTACCTCTTTGCTGCACCCTTCATGCAAGCATTCTGAAGGAGTTGGATAAAAGAGGCACAGACATGGGTCAGTCAACCTACTGCTGCAAATGCAGGACATCCCCGCCCACCATGTGCTGTATTTGTGTGACAAAAGCACGAGCCAGTTCTCAGAGTCACACGTGTCCCCCTTGGGGATCTGCAATCCAGTTGCGTTCATCCCGACCCACATGGCACGGCAGGAGAACAAAACCTTTTGACCGTGGGCTTTTGTGCAACGAGCTCCCCATGAGAGGCTGAGGAGACCATGCTTCCTGCAACAAACAGTGCCCAGATAAAACGGAGCAGCTCTCCACACTGTACACGTTACTGATTTTTCTCTTTTCACTCGGGCTGTGTGTCCTGGAGGAGTGATGGACTGCCAGCCCTGCAGCTACTCTGCCCCTTCCATACTCCCCTCCCACCCCTCTGTTCAAAACTGACCAGCTGTGCACTGAAGACACAAATAACAGCCCGAGTGGGAGTCGGTGGCTGAGACACCGGGAAGGAGGGTGGCTGTGTGGCACGCAGGGACTCGAGGTGTGCAGTTGCCACATGAGATCTCAGGCACGCCAGCTGCTGGGACCCACCCCTGCAATCTGCTGGTACACACAGCACCACAGACAAGGGCTTTAAAGAGGGAGGAGAAAAACCCACAGGAGCCATAAAAATTGTTTAACCAAAGTTCAGGAACCTGTTATTAATTTCTCCAAGACCTCACAGTCACAAATGCCCAGCTTTTCTTTGCTGCCAGGTACAGCAAATATGGGGTGAGGCAGCAAATCACAAACAGCTTCGGAGCACCACAGTAGCTGCTGGTCCCCCACTGCTCCCCACTCCCCAGCAAGCATATGGGCAGAGTGCATGCAGGGACTGGAAACCTGCATACCTTAGAGCCCCCTGAAGCCTTTCTGGTTTGAGGCATCTTCCCCCAGATTCCCAGCAGATGTACAAACCTACAGAGTGTGTTTTCTCAGCAGAGCCACAGCCCATGGATGAAATGCAGTTTGAGATGACTGCAGCTGTGAGGGCACAGGAAAGGACTTTCCCACAGAGCACATGAAACTGCTGCTCTGCAGTGTACAGTCTCATGGTAGTTTGGCCAGCCCATGCTTGTGGGTACAAAAGTGGGCAAGCTAGAGGCTAATTCCCTGACAACGTCTCTGTCAGGAATGTGGGGCATCTGCAGCAGACATGCTCAGATAACCCAGCACTGATGGACTTCTTCAATGTATTTATCCTCTAACTCCTCATTAGTTAAGGCACATTATAGATGATGAACTGAAAAGGAGAGTCTAGGCAGGGGAAGAGCTGTATGCTAGAAGACTGAACTGGGCAGCTGATCTCTCTGCTCTGAACTGGCCTCCCCAGGAGTCCAGTGTGTGACAGTGTATGACCAGCTACTGGTGTGACACTGATCCTGGATGGAATCTCATCTTCACCATGGGGCAGGTCTCCACAGGATCTTACATTCAGCACACATGGCAAAGCTATCCTGCCAGTGGCCTACCAATATCTTATCTATGGATTAAAAAAAAAAAAAAAAGGCATTTTTTGGAATAATGTTTCCTTGGCTGAGCCTGCCACCCAGGAGTTGTCCTTATCATCGTGTTTGTAGTTCCTGCCTGCCAAACAGGAACTGGATTTTAATCAACAATTTGTTTCCCTTCAGGGCATCAAGCAGTCCTGCTTAGACTTTGGGATGTGACCAACACTCCCCTACTCTTCATTCATACAAATGAGCAGTGCTGTTGCTTAGCAGTGATTTCTCAGCAGCCATGAGGCTAAAACTGGCCATTTTCACAAGGTCCTCTGAGGACAGAGGAGAGAGAAGGGAAAAGCAAGGCCAATACTAGGGAAGACAAGGACTGAAGCCTTGTATCTCTGCACAAGCTGCTGGGACTCCAAGTGTTAGAATCACCAGCACTCTCTAAAGAATATGGAGAAAATAGATGGGAATAATATCTTTTCAGTTGGGAGGTGGATTCTCTTACTCCAGCTTTCCTTTAGGTCCCTTCCAATTGGGGCACATTTCCCTGAAAATGGGTCTGGACTAATCTAGGAGTAACACTGTGGAACATGTCACCAGGGATCACCTCCAAGTGGGTCACAATAAAACACAGACCAAGACCTTGCACAGAGCGGTACATACACAAACCAATTGCATCTAAAATACCTTGACATTATTATTGTTCATTTTTTGAAGGGACAGAAAGATAGTTTTGATTCTTTTCTGCAGCATTTTTCTCATCTGGAGATTGGCTTCCTTGTGGGGGACCCAGGACTAGAAGTCTCTCCTTTGAACACACACAGATTTGGGGGATGTAGATTACATTTCTGCCTCTTGCAAAGACATGACCACCCTTGCTCACACTCATTGTTCTTGTGCAAAGGGACTGAAGCCCTCACCATGGTAGTGTGCTAATTCTCAGTCTTACTTTCAGCTTCCTGGACTTAGTCTGAACTTTTCTTTGTAACACTAATGTTGCGGAAAATCTGTTGTAATAAATGAGGATCATTATTGTTCTTCAGGTCAAGCAATCAATGCAGTAATTTCCTCTCACTTTAATGCTATTATTTGGTGGTATCTTTTCCAGTAGAGTCTGCATGAGAATCAAGTTGAAACTGTTCCCGGTCACATTTACCTGGAAAATCTTCTCTAGAAAATCAAGACTTTCTTCCGATGAGCTTTAATCAACGATGATCATGACTGCTACTCTCTGAGGATTCCTTATCTTCCAAAGATGTCACCAGACACTCTCAGGGGATGGTGTAACTCACTGTGTATTTCTGTATGAGAGAGAGATCACTATGACCTTGGATTGCAGCCTGAACACATTTTTGGTTTGCTTTTTAGCAGCAAAGCTAAAAAAGAAACATTCCCCTGTCTTCTATGGACAGTCACATCAGCTCTCAGTGATTAAAGAAACCCAGAACGCTGCCTGGAAAGCAAGGCTCAAAACACTGCCAGTTGTCTTCCATAAATTCTGTTCCTTAAACAACACATCCATATATAATAGTTTAAATAAAGCAGGGCCAGATCCAGTCCAGAAACAGAAAGTAGCTAAAAAGGATGCCATTATTTAGGGCCTTCCATAATACAACTAGTATGGCTTATATATTGGTGCAGGGGTCTGCAGGCCTTTAATTTTTCTGACAGGTTTATGCCCAGTTATCCTTTCAGAGGCTGCTTTTGATGCCTCTTTGCACTGCCTGATATTGCAGAAGTCATGCAGAACATCCAACACAGATCCTAGCCTTCTTTGACTAGGATGTGTCTTTCCCCAGCACCAACTGTGTGGTTTGGCAGAAGTGGAGGAGATCTTATGTACAACATATCTGGGGTTCTTACATCAGCAGGGGCTGATTCAGGCTGTGCACATGATGTGATTTGACTGTCCAGTAAAATTTTGCTGGGTCTCCAACTAGCTGATAGAAGGAAGACGAGAAACTCTGACCCAGTTTCTTAAAATCATCACAGAGATGTGCTCCAACAGCATCCAAAAGCAGCAGCACTTCGTAAAGGCCATTGTTTGCTGAGATAGACTTGGCCTGGCATCCTCCTGCCTGTTAGAAAGCGCCTTCTGCATCATAAGGATGGTGTCCAAAAGCAGAGGGGGACTGGTGGAGCAGAAAATTTGAGGCACACACTGAAAAGCATAGAGTTGACTTCGCTAACCAGCTTTCCCTTGTGCTTAGCAACATCTCCAGTGGGCCCCTGGGAGTTTTCAGTAGTTGGGAGCCTTGTTCCTTGGCAGAAACACAATGTTGGCTGTTTAGCATGCTGCTGAACCTGTAATCTACAGCCAAGCAATGGCAAATGTAGCCAAGTGAACAGCAGGCTTGGAAGGGGGTTGTTTTCGAGGGCTGATTTCCTCTGCCATTTGCAAAAGGGCATCCTGCAGCCAGGCCATATGATTCAGGACTTTGCCTCACTGTGGATGTGCTGCTTCAGTGCTCTGCATGTGTAAAAACCAGCACCACACATGACAGATTCAGGTGACATAAGGTGACTGTTCAGTGGGTGGGTAAGAGGCTCATTAAAATCAAAGAATGTGCAACCCCAAAGAACACACAGCAAAACTAGATGCTGTGCTTTTCCCCCAAAGTACTGACCAATGCACAGCTCCCTCATGCACCCGGCACCTTCTGCAACACTGTTTTGTTCTTCTTGCATCACTATTGCTGAATCTCCACTCTGTTCCAGCCAGCTTTCCTTTTTCATGGAGCCACTCGTAGTTGTTGCCCACTTCAAGAGCACATACAGGTATCTCAGCCCATCCAAGACCCTCATAATCATGATCCACAACATTGCTTGCTGCTCCTCTCCTGGGTAGTTTTGAAGCAACAAACACCAAACACAATAAATTGCTCCAAATGGCACAAGAGTTTGCTGGTATGGAGAAATGATGAGCAGAACAACTGCAGATTTCATTTTCACTTGTACTTTCAGCCAGAAGTGGTATGGACTGATGACTATGGCAAGTTGAGCAAATTAATTTTTGCCTGTGACCTCTGCCAGGGTTTTAATGCAAGGTCTAGTACACTAAATGATTACCAAAGGAGAATCTGTGTACGTGTGTCGAACCACATCAGTGCCCACATTTCTGGAGAAGTGTGACGGATACTTCTAGTGTAATCCAAACTTGGGGAAAATGTTTAGTTGTCCTCTCACCAAAAGCATGTCATGAATTTGCATATAGTGAAAACAGGCACATCCTCTCCTTGTGGAGCAGTCTCCCCTCCTCCCCTCTCCCCACAGTGAAAGGTGAACTTTCTCACTCAGCACCATTCTCTGCTCCATTATGTCCATATCGCTGTGTTCCCACACCCCTTTCCCTTCCTGTCATTTCCAGCCTGCAACTGGGATCACTTGTACTGAGCTTTGTTGACAGAGGTAAAACAAAAATAAAATTGACTACAGCATAATGCATTCAAAACAAAAACCTGGGCTTCCTTTTTAGCTTGTTGAACAAAAAGCCAGGATGCAAACACTTTTGGGAAATTCTAGGCTATGTCTCAATTGTCCTGTTTTGCAGTTCCAGCTCCAAATGAGAGACTTCGTAATGGGTTATTTTGAGATAGAGAGAGCCAACCCTTCTGATAAAAGGAGCCATGACCCAAGTGTCCAGATAGTACAGGACTTCATGACAGACACCACACACTTTGAAAAGCCAAGGAAAAGAGAGATTGATGTGTGGTTCACATCCAGGAGATGACAACACATCCATAATGCTCCCTGTTGTGGATACGGGTCTAAGCTGGACTGAGCTTTGGCAGACTACCTGGGCAACCCAGTGACACTGGTGCCATCAGACTGTGCCAGACCACTTCCTTATGGAGGTGTCACTGAGGTTACCACATGCCCTGTCTTCATACTAGCAATTGTGGAATGTGCTGGGGGTTCTGGGACAACTCTACCATCCATGCTATATACCCCACATCTCCTAAAAGAGCTAAGATGGGTCTGCAGATGCAAAAAGCCAACCTTTGCACTGCAAAATCATCCTGGGGTTTAGGCAGCATTACCCCCATCCCAAGCTGCCATATGAAGTTTGGCTCAGCTCCATTGCTGGAGTCTGAAGCACACGGCATGAGCCCCACATTGAAGCAAATACATGACAGGCAAGTGCAAAAGAAAACACAAATGCCTTGGTCCAGGCATGGTGAATTCTCACTCGCTTCCTTGAGCTTGTATCCTCACCCTTTCCTCCTCAGCCCTCCCTCTGTATGTCAGATTGGCCACTATCCCTGGAGTAAAATCCATCTGACAGCTAACTTGCAGGCTGACAGCATTGCGGGTGACTCCAGGAGACCCACAGATTGCCCTTTTGCCCTTGTTAACATCTGTATTATGAGCAGCACTAATGGCAACATGACAAGCTGGAGATAGATGGATGCAAACAAACTCCCAGCAACAGTCACGGGAGAATTATTCACATCATTATCTATTTCTTCATTACCTGCCAAGATTCAGGGCATTTATTTTTTTGACATGTGCTGCTGGTCAGTTTAGTAGATGCAGGTTTAATTCTTGTCCTTTGTTGAAGGGAGGGAGAAGAGACACAAGGATCAGAAAAGCTTTGCCCTTGTTTATGGGAAGGCTGTAAAAGGTTGAAGGAAAGCTGAATAAGGAGGGGTTGGACGGGGCTTTGAGCAACCTGGCCTTGTGAGTGGTGTCTCTGCCCATGCAGGAGGGTTGGAACTAGATGATCTTTAACGTCCCTTCCAACCCAAACCATTCCATGATTCAATGATTCTATAAAGACCATCCCCAGCAGTGGTGCCAGTCTGGTTATAAGTTACGGGCACAAGAAGCAGAAGCTTTGAAGCTAGAAGCCAATCTCCCTCAAAAAGAGAGGACTCACAGAAAACAGTTATTGGGGCAGTGAATGGTAAAGAACATCACTTGAAGTTCAGTGGGTGGACAACAGAGCAGATAGTAGCACTAAACAGGAGCTTCCTCTCCATGTGCCCAGATATATTGAAAGGAGAAGGACTAATACTACCTAGGTGTGGGAGATGGTTTTTCCTTTATCCAGGGTGACAAAGAGACTTTTTGGTCAGTGTCAACACCAGCTCATGGAGAGATCCATGAAGGAACATGCATCCAGAAACTTCTTTGTAGAGGAGCTAGACAAAATGCAAGAGCCACATGAACTGGATGGGGCATATCTCTGTCTTTAAAAGTTAGGCAGGTGTTTGGGTTATCCTCACATTACTCTGAGTGACCACCATCTTTGAGTTCTGTGTCATCTGGAGGCCTCAATACAAGAGATGAATGAAGAATGTTCTCCTCAGGATTCTCACTAGTTGGAAGGATATTCTGATGCTTGTAAGGATGAGATGTGGGGTGAGGAAATGGTGTGAAGCATGAGCATTATGTGAATGTGCTACCTGCATGGTAGACCTTTTGTCCATGCACTGGAGGCAGGAACTAGCTTGCAGGCAGTAACCTGTTATCAAACTCTACAGAGCCAGAAACTAGGGGAATATTGGGTAAATCTACAATTAGGTCTCCTTCAGACAGGGCACAGAACAGTGTTAAATTGAAAGTCTAGAAGGAGAGCCATTTCTGAAGAGAAGGGGTAAGGTGAGATTCCTGAGTCACTCCTCAATAGTGTATTTCAGCTGTGAGAATAGTTCACCTTTCGTATCCCGTTCAGTCCTGGGCCTTTGCAGGCTTTCAGCTGCACTGCCAGGCCATGCAGGTTGTTGGCCTTACTGAAATGGGCAGCTTCATGCTGGAAGCCAGACAAAGGCCAGCAGTTCATTAGACACAGGCCAAAGAGCACCTGCACAAGGACATATGCTTGAGTTTTGCTTGGCCCTTCAGCAATATCAACTGCTGATGGATATGACAGGATACATAGGGGGTAAAAGCTCCACCGTCCAACCAAATTCTTATTCTCTTAAGATGTACAATTTCCAGTACCCCAATGCCCTTATTTCTCCCTCAAGGTAGCCAGAAACAGTTAATCCTGTAGTATATATTAACTGAATCTCTCACAGCTTTCTTGATGCTAAAGTCGTCACTTTATGTTTTAGGTGACATGTCTAATATAAGTGGTGTTACCTTCCACCAGGCTCCTAGCTGATGACTCCAAAGATCTTCCCAGAAACATGCAACCTGACTAGAAGCAAACTTGCCCAACTTTCTCACCAATAAGAAAATCCCATGGAACCAGATTCAGCAGGGAAGCAATACAACATGCCACACGATACAAATATATATTTTTATGAAGATAAACCATCTGAGTTTTTTTTAAAGACATTTGCCTGTAAGGGATCTCATCCCTTCATATGCTTTTCTTATTTAAAAACAAAACAAAAAACAAACAAAAACAACACACAAAAAAAACAAACACAAAAAACAACCAAACAACAAAAACAAAAACAAAGAACAACCAAAACTCAGCAAACCTCAACATCCAAATTACTGAGATTGCACAGAGAAAGGGGTTGGAGAGTAACAAACTCTTTATGAGCCATTCTGTGCTTTTCTAAAGGACCCCCCGGATTTTCTTCATTTAGATTGATGAAAAGACAGCATATTGATTATGTAACTGCCATCTGAAGCCTAATAATATATACAAGAATTAAATGGAGTTGCTGAGGAATTTAACTGGCCTATAAATAGAGAGTGGCATCTCCATTAATTCATTAAAGGTATATGGGAAGTGTAAGGTATTCCAATTAACATTTCATAAGATGGTTGTAGCATGTTAGTTATGAACCAGCATTTGTCACTTTCTTTTTAGCAATTAAATGATATCTAATTCCCTTGCCAGGCTGGAGCTGTCTCCTTTGATAGCTTTCAAAGTTTCCAGGGAGAGCATATACAGAAGGTAAAGAGGTCCTACTTTTGCTATCTTTTTTTTTTTCACCTCTTTTTTTCTCTCCTTCTTCCTTTTCTTTCTCTCACTCTTGCTCTCTTTCTGACAATTAGAAAGCATTCTGCAGCCTGCACGGGCTTGTTCATCCATCATTCAGTTAAATAACCACTAGCTAGATATATCTTGTTTAACCACAACAACTGGCCTGGTACCAGATGAGCTTGATATTTATTTAACAAACAGCACTGTCTTCCTAGATCTAAATTAGAGCCTTATTTGAAATACTTAAAGTGTACCCATTACTGTTTGCCCTCAGTGAAAAATCCAAGTTCTAGTTACGTCCCTGCTCACTAGGATTAGAACTGTCACAATATTTATTTAACAGGAAGAGGCATGCTAAGCCATGCTGCAAACACTGCTGTGCCAATATGAAGAGGAACTTACTGCTTTTTACAGTGTTTCTTTCTCTGTGTGCTTTGTCTCCACCCCCCCCTCTTACCTCTTCTTCCTGCCACTGCTGCCATCCCCACACTCTCCTGCCCCACTGCCCCCCTCCCACATCTGGCATTTCTATTGCCCACAAAGTGAATCTGACAGAAAAATGTGTTAGAAAAAGGGCAGTGAAACATGGGGCTGGTGCTGATGGAGGGAAGGGGGGCAATGCATGGCCTGTCCTCTCCTCTCTCATGTCCCCTGTGCCCCGGACTGCACTGATCAAGGACAATGATGACAGGGTAAGGCACAGTCCTGCCCTCTTGGCTCCTCATCCTCCTGTATCAATCCACCCTTGGTGAAACTCATGCTTCACCACAAAGCCACTCCAGCTGGAAGATGAGTGTCCCTTAATCATTAGTCCAGATCATTTCCCACAGTACCAAGGGCAGGTTTACTTTGGGTCTTTCCCTATCTCATGGAAAAAAGCTCAATGTACATTATAAGGGGGCAGGACTATTTTTCCTGTTTCACTGGGCACTTCAAATTCCCATTCACCACAGGGGATGCATGAGCAAATACCCTTGGTACAAAGGCTGGTATAACCTAGTCACTTCTCCTCCTTTTTGAGATACAGATCCCTCCCTCTGCTCTGCAAAGCCTGCTGAATTTCTGGAGCTGTGCAGAGAGAGAGAGAGATCTGGGTTCCAATCTCCAGCCCTTTAGAAAGACAACAGTACAAGGGAAGGAAAAGAAGCAGAGGAAAGGTAGGAAGAAGCCTGTGCTAAGCAACATACATATATTTTATGCTGATAATTCTGAAAGAACAAAGTTCCTATCTCAGGAAGTTAATATTTGTAGCCTCATTTCCTCAGCAATCATTCTGTCTGTCAGTTCCCCTCTAACAACTTTTGAACCAGTTGGCCGATTTCAATCAAACTTGACAGACAGCTGAAATTCTGAGTGGTACAAAGTTCCTGCAGGACTTATGAGTATTGGTGCCAACATCGAGCAGAGACCACAGTCCCCACTGAAGGGAGCACTCCTAAGGGTTCAGGTCTCACAAGGCACCACGGATAGACATCATGGGCACAAATAAATCTTCTGTGCTCGGAAGGACCACCCTGTATGATGTTAGCACTGGAACCGTCACAGTTATGGGTGATTAAATGTTTCTGAATCCCAAATGAAAACTGGGTACCCACAAAGAGAAGAGGAGGAGAGGGTAGTGCAGAGGAAAGTGTGGGAGAGGGTTTGTCAGGTCCTTTGGGACAGACACATTGCAGTGTAAAAAGGAAAGGGAGCTCCAGGGAACACTCTAGGTACTTGAGGAAAGGTTCAAAAAGCAAGGGAAAGTATAATAAGCCTCACAGCATCACAAAAATTAGGGGCGGAAGAAACACTGTCATTCAGTCTACTAAAAGTATAATGAGGAAAGCAAATCCAACTGCTTTCAGCTAACCCATCCCAGTCCCTGGGTGAGGAACGCTCCTTTCAAGGGCTCAATTCCAGAGCTGACAGACTTGTAACAGTCAATTATCGTTACAGCTACAGATGGGAAAACCTGATAAAATGAGTCCTGTATGGACAGATGATTGAAATAGAGCTTGGGCAGGGACTGTAGCCAGAGAGAGATTAGTGGCCATAAATATATCAAAAGCAAAGGACGCTAAGACACATGCATAGCTCAGCATAGCACCACCATTTATAAACTGCCATGTGTCCCAATTCATACCTCACCATTCATGGGCATGTGAGGAAAGGCTGCACAACTCAGACCCAGACTCTGCATGAAAAAGACCCATTTCCTTTAATGCTACTGCAGCTTTCAGAAACACTGGTGTGTTCCTTTTTTCCAAGGCCAACCAAAAGAAGCAGCTGTGCCTATTAAGATGTTTCTCATATGGTGTGCTAAGTCTGTGCTAGAGTTAACTTTGCGTGTGCATCTTCATCAACAATGCGACATCGCTTACACCAATTTGATTGTACCTTGTCTGGGAGATGAAAGCAATTTATAAGTCTCAAAGAGCACAATCTGGCTGGGATCCAAACCCAGGAGTGTAGTGCTGAAAAGAGAATTGCTGGAGACTTTTACATCTGGCATATGGTGTGCTAGTTTCCTTTCTAATCTGAATAATGAAGGTCAGTACGAAGTGCTGAGTTGGTCTTGTTGGCCAAGACATTTGATGACCTACTCACACAGATGGGGATTTCAAACCCTGACCAACATGGACTAGGAAGGGGAAATCTAATCACTCACTTCGCTGACAACTTTGAAATATGTACTGTCTTCCTCATTTCTGGCTATATTTTTCTGAAGAAGACAGAAGCCATGACTGGGCTGCAGCAGTGGAAGATTTCTACAAGCTCTGCCACATGGGGCTATTCGGAAGCGCACCTGGTGGATCCCACTAGCATCTGTGATTAATTGAGAGGATAAATCCATTTTGCTGGAGTGGTTTAGATTTCCAAAAGTCCGTCAGACTATTCCAGCTGAGCTGATTAGAGTTCAGCTCACTGGGAGTCATTACTGTCAATCCCACCAGCTGGCCTGAATTTTGTGAGGAGAAAGAAGCAAGAAAAATACATTTTAAATGAATAAATCTATATTTCATGATTTTATGCAAATTGATTTTCCCCAAAAGTGGTCCTATTCCTAACATTGCCCCATCTTTGTGATGTTCCTATATGGCTTGGCTTGCTGGTAGATCTTCAAAAAGAGAAGTATTTCAAGAGTTAACTGTCAGCATCAATGAAATTAAGAGCACTTTGGATATAGATGAGATAAGGGCACATACAGCCTCTGGATATAGACACATGTAGAGGTAATGAATTCAGTATCTAATGCAAGATCTAAATTCTTGCATTCAGCCAAGTTATATTTATCACAGACTCTGCTTCTTAGAGCAGTCATAGCTGGAGCATGATTAGAAATGCAGTTCATTTCAGTTGCCTCAGACTACTTAGCAGCTGTATTTGCCATAGATTCTGCTCATCTGCCAGTTCTGGAATTTTTCAGCACTTCTTTTGCATCCGGGAAGAAAGGGTAACCATCTTTGGGAATGACCGTGCCGACCTAGAAGCCTGTGTTTGAATAAACCTCACATCTCCCTACAGGGAATTATTCGGTTGCTGCTGCTTTGTGATCCTTGCAATTGCTCACTCAGCCATGAAAGAGTGGGGAAAATCCCTGGGAAATATGGGATGGACTGAAAGGTATTTTTCCTTTCAATAAACTCAGGCCGGTCCGTTCCAAAGAGTGGACCCACTTTAGCATGCCCTAAGGTGCCTGTAGGACCATAACTGTGAGTCTGTGGGACCATGACTGCTCAGGACTTTCTGAAATGGAATTATTGAATGACTATCCCCCTTACCCAGCAGTCAGTACCAGCAGGGTATTTCCCACATCTGTCTTTTCCCATCTGGCAGAGACCTCCTCCGTGTGCTCCATCCTAGACTAGGCTGAACTACCATCCTCTAGTCTATTCCCAGCTTATGCATAGAGCACTGGCAGTAGTCCTGTATGGAGAGGCAGCCAGCCCTGATCCAGTCAAGACAGTCATTCAGCTGAAGAGGAGGCCCAATAAAAGGAAAAATACTCATTACCAGTGTCAGGAGTTGCCTTATGAGAAGTTCAGCTTCCCAGGCACCATTGGTAGCTACAGGTAGTTGCCAGCTCTTTTGCCCCAGAGCAGTCCATTACCTTTGGTGATACATCCCCTCACTCACAGATGACAGGCTGGAAAGGTGCGTTGGGAAATCAGGCATCCATCATGCTGTCCATGCTGCAGGCACAGCAGAGAAACTTGCCTGCTGTGTGAGTTAGCCCACACTGAGCTCCACGCTGCTGCCACCAAACCACTCCCAGGATGGAGGCATCCTCAGGTGTTTCTGCTCTTGCCTGTGGACATGTTTGTCATCTGTAAGAAAACTGAGGACTGCGTCTGCAAGGCTAAGAAGGATTATGGGGAAAAGGACAGAAAAACAGAGTAACTATAAATTTAAATATCTACTCCTTTGGGTAGAGGAGTAGATCCATCTCCTTTGGGTGCTCTGTCTTCCTCCACCTCTAGTGTTGATGAGCCTAACATTTGTTCCCAAGTCTAGTGGACATCAGCACAAGGCCCATGTCCACTCCAGCATCAGTGTACATTACTCTTCCCTCCATCTCAGACACTTTTTGCTAGTCCAGCAGAGGGATCTGTCACCAGCTCCATCGCAGAGAGCTGAGACTCCGTCAAGCCTAGAGACAGGGTCAAGATTTTTTGTCACTCAATTTTCCTTTTTTCTTGTTCCCTTTTCCCTCTAGTAGTTTATTCAAGCCCAGAGAAAGAACTAAGGCCCTAGCTCATGTAGAGCTCTGATGTATGCAAATCCTCCTTGTGCTCCCATGGCCCTCTTTTTTTTCCCCTTCTTTCCTTTTAATTCTAGATTTGAAAATAAAATGCGAGCTGGCTGCACTGAGATCTCTCATGTGTGCAACTTCCACTTGTGGCAAATTGGAACTGTTGATGCAAGCAGCTCAGATTTATTTATATATTTAAAAGGAAGGAGGGAGGAGAGGGAAAGGGAGGGGGAGATACTCATGGTGGAAAGGAGAAAGAAAAATAACAGATCCAAGCAAAAAGGGATTTGAATCTCAACTACTGCTCCCTGGCCCATATTATCCAAATCCCTCCAGCCTTGTCTGTGACTGCCTCTTGCCTAGTTAAAAACAACAGGCAAAAGATCAAAAACATTTTTTTCCCCACAACACTAAGAGTTGTTGAGTTTTGCAGCTGCCATTAGCAAACCAGAGTCTAACACCGAGACTGATGCAATTAATACTTGGTGCTTCAAAACATTAACATAGCTATTTATATAAATTAGTAACCTTAAGCCCAGGCGGTAGCATTATTACAGCATTACTAATTAAATCACAATAAGCTTAGTTTGCAGTAGTATTAATTATGAAGCTGACATAGTGATATTGGAGATCTGATTGGCCTATTGTCAGTCATTACTCGATCGGTAATGAACCAGACAGGCAATGAAAATCAAAGCCACTGCTCCAACAGTGCTGCTCCCTAATCCTGGGAAGAAGGGCCACCATTCCAGCAGGGAAAGCATCAACATCCTCCCATCAAAACAGCCACAGAGCATGCACAGCATTCAGCACTATGGGGAGGCAGGAGGTGGGGGGCTGTCTCCTGCCACCTCTACAGTCCTGATCCCGAGAAGCAGAAGTTACTTTTTTCTACAGCTAACCAAGAGGTTGTGGGCCTCTCTTGTGAGAGCAAGTGATGGAACATGCCTTTATCATGTCTAGTGGAGACTCCAGTTTGGGGGGATTAGAGAACATCCTCTAGGGATTTTTTTATGGGTAGGCAGAGTGAGTGTAGGGAAGGACATTGATTTGATAAGGGAGTCTGTTGTGGGCACCTCTGTCGTAATTTATAAATGGCTTTTTGTGAAGAGCTGGCCAAATGTCTTTTTTTGCCAGAAAAGGCAGTGGGACAAAACCACTCTCTCAGGAAAGGGTCCCACCATAGGCTGTGCCCAGGAGCAGGAGGGAAGAATGGGGGGCAACAGCAGCAGGCGTGTCAGCAAAAACCCAGGGGTGCAAATGGGGAACAGAGGCTGTAGGGTGTGTTCCCCACTGAACACAACATGCTCTCCCAGTGCTGGGCCTGAGGAAAGGAGAAGGTTAGCAGTAGGAAGCTGAAGAGGAGTTCAGGGTGGGAAAAACAAGTTGGTCTGAAGCTGCCCTTTGTTAACATGGCAGTAAGGGACACGACAAGGACAACTGCAGAGCAGCCTCGGCCTCTGCTCTAGATAGGAACCCAAAAAAGTCTCTCTTTCGGTCTTCTCTGGTGCTGCAGAGCCCCAGGCAGACATCTAGCAGTGGTCCTCTCTCCTATATTACTGTAGGTCTCCTGTAAATCCATAGCTTTTTGGAGTGAAGGCCCCATAAAACAGAACGAGAGTACACTCAGTGACAGCCTGTGCATGTTTCATTAAAGAGAGAGCAAATGACTGACAGGTGTCAGTTCAGTCTGCACCTGCCTCTCCTTTCCCGATGGACCTAAAATGATGAGCATAGAAATGCAACTAAGCCAGATGTCTCCACTCTTGTTATCCACAACAGCAATTCAAAGCAACAAAACAGTTGGAAGATTCACATGGAAAGATCTGGTATCACGGAAAGATCTAGTACCATGGAAAGATCTGCTCAGCTGATGGAATTGGAGAAGAGAAAGAAAAGGTGTCGCTCAGTTTCAGCACCAGTTAAAGAATGTGCAAGGTCCCGAGCAATTGGGGATCACCTCCAGCCATCCACGAGATGGCAGACACCAGCCCTCATTGCCAGCTGGCAGATTTCTCCTCCATCTCAAGAGGAGCTTTGAGCTTTCTCTGAAGATGGGTAGAGGGATTTTGCAGGTTGTATTTCTACCCCAAACTGCTCCCTGCACAATGCCCACTGTCAAAAGCTGCTCTGTGCTCACCAGGCAAATCTTGCTGGCACCTCTCCCTCAGTGTAAGTGTTAAAACACTGACCTGCAGCATCATCAACAACAACAAAAGCCTTGATCTATCCAAAACAGAACACAGAGAATGCAATGTCTAAAGTAAACAGCACAAGGCTCCCAGAAGGGACTGCAGGATATAAGTCCCTCCACTTTTTAAGGAAGCAGACTCAGAGCTGCTAGGGGCCTCTTCAGTGCTGCAGCACCCAGGGCCACTGCTGCGTGCTCAGAGGGGGCACAGCACTGTCTGCCATAAATTCCATGCACTTTTGGGAGACCCCTGCCAGTTCACACCCGCTGAGGATCTAACCCTTTTTTTGCCATGATGATGGGGCTCTTGGAGCCACAACCCCAAATCCATGGGTGTTCTGCAAGGATCAGGCTTTGAACACTAGCTACAAAGGGGAGGATGGATACACTCCTTCTGTAGGTCCTGACTTTTGGAAGCTTATGTTCCTGCTGTTGCATAGGTCAGCAGATGGCACTGCTACATTTAGACTTTACAAGGTTTTTTTCTTCTTAGCATGTAAATGTGTTTTTGGTTCTACAAGAAATGCTGCATTGCCGTTATTGCCTTCTCATTGCTGTTTGACTGCTGAAAGTCCAGTGCTCCCCTGGCTGCTTACAGCTCCCTGACCACAAGCCACTGTTGAAAACTGGGTGATGGTGAGACAGTTTGGAAGTGGGGACTCTCTGCAGGTTGGATTTGGCCAAGTCTGTTCCAGGGCACGCAGAAAGACTACACTTAGATTATATCCAGTTTTTACAATGCAGGTTTCTTTTTCAGAGATGCCACTTAATAAAGGTGTGCTGTCAGAGTGGCAGAACCTTTAGCAGTGCAGGATGTTGAGATGATGCCTAGGAATAGCTGTGCTAGCTCCATTCTCCCTATGCCAGCATCTGGTCTCTAGCAGTGGGAATAAAAAGAAGCCTAAGGAATAACTACATGTGACATAGTTAATATTCCCCCAGCCATTTGCACCCCAGTGTTATCCTGAGCCTGATGGGATCTCTCTTTCATGCTCTTAGCCAGTTTCTCTTGAATCCCACCTCTCTGATAGCACTCACAACATCCTTTAACAAGGAGCTTCGCTGCCAAACAACCTGTTGCATGAAGAATAAAATTTTGGTTTTTTATTTGCATTGAGCCTGACTCCTGTTAGCTTCATTTGATGGTCTTGAATGTATTTAGTGTTCGAGGGAGTGACTGATCAGTCCTACCCTCCTCATGCCACTGACAGGTTTGTTGCCCTTTGTCATTCCCCATCAGTTGCTGCAGAAACCAGAATACAGGGAGGAGAGAGGGGTGAGAAGCAAAGACAGGCGGAGACAGTAAGATAAGCAGCACAAAAGCAGGGACCACAAGATAGTCTCAGCTCTCTACAGCCATGTCTTCTGGCAGAGTCTGTCTATTGCAATGACAAGGTGGTGGACAGGGAGGCAGGAGAGGTGGAGGATGGGCCTGGGTGAGATGGGGCTCCTCATTATAATCCATATGGAAGGATATGAAGCCACTTTGCTGCAGGGGTTGCCAGGCCAGCCTGCAGTGTGGCCCAGAGCCAGAGCTGCTCGAAACGTGAGGAGATGCCTGAAGACATTGGCAGGCATTATAAGGAGGCAAAAACTGAGAGCAAAGAAGAACAGGAACCCCAGAGAAGACAGTTAAATCACATTTAGGCTTAATTTGGATGGGAAAGTGAGGAGACCCTGGAGGGATACCTGCTCTGGCAATCCACAAACTGGAGCCAAAATCCAGAAGAGGCAGCTGCTGATCTAAGGGTGAGCTGGGAGCTGTTGTAGTCCAAGGAAGTTGGTAAATAGCTATCAGTGAGCACAGAGAGCCCTTGAGGGGCCAGGGACACTGGAAAGTGATGCATTTGGAAGGAAGCCTCAGCCTCTCAATAAAATTTTTGATTTTTCCACTTTATGGTCAAGAAGTTCCTTTCGCCCCAGAGAACAGGGAGAGCCAGCTGCTCTCCAAGAGCTATTGCAGGTGGTTAGGGAGATTCAGGCAACTACAAAGGCAAAACACAGAGCTTTTCAGCAAGCTTATTGCAGTACTATGGTGTGATATGTATATTCACAGCACCCAGGCTGGCAGTAGTGTCCTTGTGGCTTAAAAAAACCAAAGATAGCTGAGCCTATCTCCCACACACTACAGAGACCCAAGGAACAAGAGTACAAACTGGTCCTTTGCCCCCACAAGGAGGACTACTCTGGAAGAAGCTATTCAAGGGCCTCTACTTAGCGTTTCTGGCAAGCTGAATGAATGCCTGGGTGCTGCCATGAGCTGCATGGACAACTGCTCAAGGGCAGGGGGCTGCAGCACCCCAGGGAGGTGCTGCCGTGCTCAGAAATCCAGAAAGCAGAAGCAAGGATTTAAATGAGGAGAGAGAGGTCTTGAAAAGAGCGTGAGAAAAAACATCTCCAAACATCAGAGGGGTGACTATGAAGGATGGTTTGGTCCCACCCCGGGCAAAGGCAGCTTGCTGGGTGCGTGGGAAGAGTCTCTCTCACATGACTCCATTTAAACAGCTCTGCCCCATCACATGCCCAGGGAGATCCCACAGAGCAAATAACCAGCACTGCCTTGAAGCATCTGTAGCTCTCTCAGGAACATCAAACACCATGACAGGCATGAAGTGCCAACAGCAAAGGGAAACCCTTCAACCCCTTGGATGGGGACAAAGTAGTCTGCATACCTAGGCACATCCAAAGCTCCCCCAATTTCTCTGAAGCTCTTTGCTCACCCTCTTGCACCACCTTCCTATTCTAATTTGCAGATTATAGGAGTGGGAAGGAGTACAGGAGCCAAAGGATTTTGTCAGGCTGCGTTGAAAGCAGCAGTATCAACTGCAGCAGCAGGCAGAGCACAGCCAGAAATGACCTCACCAAGCTGCTCATCTTCTTCATGCATTTTTATCCCTGGCAAAATCCCTGCCAAGCCAGAGTGTTCTCTAAAGAGGCCAGGCAGGAGCATCCAGCCCACAGGAGGAACCCACCATCATTGCCACATTGCAGCTGCTCTTGGTGTGCTCACTGTAACTGGGAGACAAGGCTGAGCAGAGGAGTCTGGGCTGTTTTTAAGCATCCTGGGCAGATCTTAGACTACACAAGGTGGTCATAAAAGCATGTACTAAGTTTTCATAGATTATTAGAATTATGAATCAGTCAGGTGAAGGAAGGCAGGCAGGGGCTGCAAAATTAAATGGAAGGCTGCAGAGAGAAGCACTGCCTAGCAGAAATATTCTTAGAGTACATGGAAAGCACAGCTGGTTTTATTCCTTGCAATGGATTTTTACAAGAAACAAGATGTTGCTTTGCTTTGCTCTGTTCTCCCTTGAGATGGGATTCAGATGCCGTGCTAGAGTCTGGATTTTACCCAGCCTGGCATTTTGGGCAAACTCTTCTGGAAAAGCTGTAAGTGTTGGAAACTGGAACCTGATTTGGACCTCATTGCTCAGATATGAACTTAGAGTGTGTTTGGAAGGGGGTTTGGTTTGATGCCAGCTGCTACACGCAGGGAAGTATGGAGGTTGGCAAATACAGCCCAAAAAACCACAAAACCACCAGCTCAATATGACTACAGATTTAAGCTCATCTTGTGCCCTGAGACACTGAAAATAGTGTGTAAAGCAACTCTTAGTCTGGCTTTGACTGAAGATAGAAATGGTGAGGGAAATGTCAAAAGCAATTTGGAACTGAAAGCTAGTAAGACAAAAAAGAGGATTTGGATGACTGAGGCTTGAATATTTGAGTCTTATCACAACAAGCAGTAGCTGTGCTCATGCTGAGGGGAGGGGCACTGAGGTCCATGCCCTCCCAGTCCTGACCTCCTGCTCCTCCTGAGCAGAGGACCTTTTAGGGCACCCAGTGCTGGTTTCCTACTTGCCCACACACCTTTGCAAACTGAGCCTCCTGGCAAACTGGGGATTTCTGGGTCCTGCAGCTTAAACAATCCCAGAGTGAGAACACCAGTCCTCAGCAAAGACCTGTGCCTGGACAAGCTGTCATGCCCTAAGGAGCAGTGCTTGATCAAAAGATTGCTAAAATAGGACTGGGTATGATGCAGGCACTGGCAAGGCAGCAGCCAGTTTTTGACAAAACTGTGGATAAGCTGCTGTGACTAAAGTTTTTGAATCCTCCACCCAAACTTCAAGCTTCAATTCAAAATGCTGATTTCAAGACATCTGGTTATGGCATATATTCCTCCACACTGCCCTGTCTCCACGCAGCTGTTCTGCATTTTCTGCTCCTCTACATTTCTCAGTTGGGCTTGCAACAGCAATAGTATCCTGTTCATATGATGTCTTCTTGTCCAGAGAGGTTAGCAATTGTAGAAGTGTTCAAAGCTAAAGGAATCTGGACAACAAAAATGGGTCAATGACTTAAGGCCCAGAAGTAGAGAATGAAATAGGAGCAGGGAAGGACAACAGGTTAGGAGGTGAGTGGATAAAAAAGGAGGTGGCTCATTGGCTGATGGGGAAAAAGGGATGGTACCTCTCTGGTCAGTAGAAAAAGCAGGTTAGTGAAAAAGAGGCAAGGAAAAACAGCATTGGGCTTTGGAATCTTCTTCCACCAAATCATAAAATTTCTGTATGTCATTAACTGATGTATTATACTAAACTGTCATTCCAGGCACTGAATGCCTTTACTGCTCTTTTAACCCCCTCTGATAGCCCATTGTCCCTTTAGCCATTTGCCTGTCTCACCCCAGCAGCTCTGTGCACCTGCCCTGACCTCCACTCGCCTTCAAGCAAATCAACCCATGTGGTTGCCCAGGGGCAAGAGGCAGAAAAGGAAGGGCAAAGAAAGAAAGATTATTTTTGGCTTTTTTTTCAAAGCAGGACAAGCACTCTCTGTTAATATGCAGAATGTCTGTATATCTCAATTACACGCCTCCCACAGGGGCCTATTACAGCTACCCTAGGCAGCCAACATGTGTCAACAGAGCAAACATTGAAGGCTATCCCAACGTGCTCCAAAAATAAAAAGCAGAGAAAGCAGGACACAAGCCTGTCAGCAGCTGCTTCTTTATTTTCTCCCCTGCCCCTTCCCCATGTGGTTTTCAGATCTAGCTGCCTGGCCTGTACCTTATTTGAACACATGCAGGAAATTGCAAGCCCCCCCCTGTATGGTGGAAATGGGGAAATTACCATTGCTCCATCACACCTTCTACAAGTGCATGTTACAATTCATACAATTCAATGTTGTTTTTTTAAATGGTTGAGATTGGAAGGAGGGAAAAATGCAGTACAAGAAGAATTGTTTGAGTATTGAATCATTCCCAATGAATGTATTATTCCCAAAGCCTGGGTACCTGAAAGGCAGAAAGGCAGAAAGAAAGAAAGAAAGGCAGAAAGAAAGAAAGAAAGGCAGAAAGAAAGAAAGAAAGGCAGAAAGAAAGGCAGAAAGAAAGGCAGAAAGGCAGAAAGGCAGAAAGAAAGAAAGGCAGAAAGAAAGAAAGGCAGAAAGAAAGAAAGGCAGAAAGAAAGAAAGAAAGAAAGAAAGAAAGAAAGAAAGAAAGAAAGAAAGAAAGAAAAAGAAAGAAAGAAAGAAAGAAAGAAAGAAAGAAAGAAAGAAAGAAAGAAAGAAAGAAAGAAAGAAAGAAAGAAAGAAAGAAAGAAAGAAAGAAAGAAAGAAAGAAAGAAAGAAAGAAAGAAAGAAAATCCATCCTCAAAGACCAATAAACCTTACCCTCAACAGGGATCTGTGCCCCAAAATAGGCAAAAAATCCCAGCAGTCTAAAGAGATCTGTACTTTTAAGTTCCACTTAGGAGAATTCAGAAACAGTCATGGTGGAGAACAACAGAAACCCAGGGATGGATCAATTTGGCAAAGTGAGCACTGGAACTGATGACCCACTTCACTCTTACAAAAACCCTTTTTACTGGCAAATCTCTTGTCTATTCCTATCTCACCCCCTGACCTTTGTGCAGTACCACCAGGTTATTCACTGAGCTGAAATTTCTGGTAGAGTTTTACACCTAAGCAAAAACTGAAGAAAATAATTTTGAATGAACAAATCATGCACGGGGAAAAAGGGCAAATCCACTTCTAGTCAGTTCATGACTGTGTACTCACTGGGAGCTGCCCAGTAGAGCTCACAGCTTCTGCTGGTTTTTTGGCTGGCGTTGGGCTCACACAGCACTGCCAAGACAATGCCATTGGAGCCCTGCTGAAACCCCAACGTAGAACCACAGCTGACATCCTTCTACTGTCAAGAGGGCTAATGTGAAAGGGATGCAGAGGCTGGGCAATAGTGTGTCTTTTCTGTTTTAAACTTGATTTCCTGTGATTGAGCAAGGGAGAAAAACATTCAGAATTACTGCAAACAAGTGCAAAATATTTTGAAGTCCCCAAAGAAGGACCTGGTTACAGAGCAGCCTGTTGACTTTATGTGGTCCAAAACCAGCTCCTGTCTTTGTAGATGTTTTTTCTGATACATCATCCTCCATGTATTACTGCACCTTCTCAGAACTATCTTGCTCGTCCTTCCACTGTTTCCTGTCATATCTTTCCATTATCTGAGAACATTGCACTGTTACCATTAGACTGATGCTTATCCACTCTCTGTCTTCCTTTTTTATCTTACTTAGCCTGACTGCAGTTCCTATCATGCGGGAAAATGCTTGTTGGTATGCAGAAGTTCCTTCTGCCTATTATATTTTGCACTTTTCAGTTGCTGGTTCTGTTGGACAGAAAGTGTCTTTTCTTGCCACACGTGGAGGGCTCAGGCAGGAAAAAGAAGTGAGCTTCACTTTAGGTTAAAGCCCGAGGGTCAGATTTAGGCTGTTCAGTATCTAGCACTTCTGAGGTGGTTTCATGCCTCCCTCATGCTGTAAATCCTAAATCAAAGCACTGAACTCTTGAAAATCTGATTTATTCAAAGTATCTGATGGAGAGGCAGAAAAAAGAGCTCTGTAAAAAAAAGAAACCAGATGACTTTTCCCTGCCATACTGCAGCAGTGGGGTGCCCTCCACCACACCTTGAACAGGAACACAGCAGGCCATGGTCAGACTTGGCACTGGGTCCTTACTGAACACCACAAAAGAAGCTCCATCATCCCACCTGTAGGCATCCACAGCTCCTAGAGGGATATGAAGGTGTCCCCAGAAGCATATGCCATGAGATGCCACCTCCTGTTGCCCAGTTGGCTGCCACCAGATTTGTTGATTAACAACACCTATGTCTGTAAGCACCAAGTGCTAACGACCCCCAGATATGGTAGACCCCCATCAGTGTTTCTTCAGCCTTGAGTCAGCCATGGGCAACTCAGCCTCAGAAAATGGCTTCTAGCCTGAAGATGTTACAATAGGCTTTCATGAGACTGCTGACAGGGCTTCCATCTCATTATTTCCTCCATCAATATCCTCTTTTTTGTATAAATTTAGAGTGAATTACAGTTTTCATTCAGAATAACGTATAGCCACGAATGTATTCACATCAGTCAGAAAGGGTACGTTTATTCATGAACACTTGAGTGTTTATTTCAAGAATATTAGTGGGGATAAATGAGCTTCAGAGATACCAGTGGTGCTAAGTAGCTGGGAGTATTCCTCCTGCAAGTGTACTTGAAGATTTTTTTGAGCAGCTCCTATTTATGACTTGCACAATGGATTAGCTGAGCACTTCCACATGCCTCCAGACATTATTTTAATAAAAAGGGATTCTTTCCTTTTAGCACGTCCCTCCCATCCACCCCATCAGTAGAAACAAGACTGCACAACGTGGATGACCACATGTACAGCCCGAGTAGTAAGTCAGAAATAGCTCTTACTCATTGCAAGCCATTGGTAGATGGAGCAGCATTTGAATTTGGCTGCACTGACTATAGTTTGAACAGTTGCGAAACTGCAAGTAATCAACACTTTAATAAAACTCATAATCTGCTTGCAGATAGTCTGGCAAAGAGAAAACTGCTAAAGGAGATAAATCATTTGCAGAAACCATTTTCAGTGGATAATTTGACCAACTCCAACATGATGGTATTCATGTGCAAAAGCACTGAAAAATCCTTTATGAACAGACAACTCCTGCAGAAAATTACTACAGAAGATTTCTTATTGCTATGGAACAGAATTGTTTGATACATTCATAGAGACAGTATCTTAGAAGACACCTGACCAAAGAAATAATTTGTGCAAACCACTGAACTTTTCAGTTCCATGAAACATCTGGCTTTGCAGGGCTGCAGCAATGTTTTACACTCCAAGTCTCAAGCATGTACTTAGAGTTTAGGCATGTTATGTGAGCATGTCAATTCATTGCTACAGTGAGTGAGATTCTGCCTGAAGTCTGTAGAGTTACATGAGGCTACACACAGCAGAGACTCTTCTTCAAAATACTTAGCTAATAGTTTACAGAGTGACTCAATAATTTAAGAGGATTAGTAGCTGGAAATGAAGCCTTGCAGCTATGCATGGTTTATTTAGTTCCACTTCAAATTTACAATTATCTGATGGTTGTTTGCTGGCCTAGGTGAACCAAATTACCACCTTCAGAACACTTCGAAAGAGACTGCTGTGTACTTATCACAGACATCATATCACCCCCACAAATGGCTTGGCAGGGTAGCAGCTGAAAAAAAAAATCCTTCAAGGACTGACGGCTGGAGCACTGAGCTCTGTGCTAAGGCTGCACATGCAAAAGCTGTGTGTGAGGCAATTTTCTGGCAGGGCCTCAGTGTGAAGATCCTGATAGACTTCCTACAGGCCACCCCACTACAGTGCTGATGGATGGCAGTTAGTGTCAATTTGGAAACGATTTAGGCAGTTGAATGCAAAAAAAAAGGGCTTTATCCCATTTGAATTGCTGGGCCAATCTAGTCTCCCATTGTGGTATTTCCAGCCTTCCTTGCAAGCTTTGTTCTGAGCATTAGAATTACTAGAATGCCCCATTTTAGTGAGCAAATTTTATTAATATGCTCTACTACCACCTTGACCTTTAGTACTCCTTCACTTGATTGGCTTATCATCATAGAGCTGCCTCCAGGTGGGATGGCAGGGATGGATGGAAAGACCAGGCAGTTCATCAAAGCTTCACCTCTGAGAAAGATCAGCAGGTCCTGCAGCAGGAGAGAAACAATTACTGTCCCAGAGCTTATTCCCATGTTGGAGCAGCCACCCAGACTGAGAGCTGGGAGGAAGAGGCAGATCCTCATGATGGATGCAGGGAAGATCAGAAAGAATAGAAGGAAAATGGATCTGATGTTTCTGCCTTAGGGAAATAAAAATCTGCATTTTGGGCAAACAGCCAAGCTGGGGTTTATTGAATAGAGAGTACACGAGGAGGGGTGTTGCCCTGCTTCTGGGTAGATCAGAGAGGTCGTTCTCTCTCCTCAGGGAGCAGAGCTGAAAACTTGGAAGATGTTAGAAGTGCAATGAGCTGAGAAGTAGTCAGTAATGTGCACACCAGGCTGGTGTGCCAGCAGCATGAGGTGGCTGCTCAGAAACACCAGCAAGTGGTGCTCCTTACTTGAGCAGTTGGAAAGAGATCCTCAAGGGCATTGGGTAAGAGTGTTCAGACTTGGCCAAGGCAGGGGACAGCTTTGGGCAATTAGGCTCATGATGCCACCTAGAAAGCTGGTCTGGCACAGCCAGGGAGCTGCAGAGAGGGTTAGGGAGTAAAACAGAGTAAAACAGCACCAAGGTATCAAGAGCAGAGCACATCAAATGAGCCCCAAGTAGCCTCCTAGCAGCTGTGTGGATAGCCCCACCAGCATCCTCTGGTTTTATTTCTCCTGCTGAAAAGCCACTGAATCTTTTATTTTTCTTTTCCCCTGAAGAAGAGGAAAAGTAAGACCAAATGGCTTCTTTTGAGGCATGCACACCCACTGACTCTAGCAAAAAAGACAAGGAATGCAAGATCCAATAAAGTGAAAATAAAAATCCATTAAAATTCTGTTGGCTTTTACTCATGGAGCTTATTTGCAGTAGGTGAATAGTTAGAGCCAAAGACCATAATCCTATGGCACGCACAGCTCTATTATGAGAAGACACTGATCCAGCCCCAGCATCAGCTTGGCAAATAGCACCTGGCTTTAAGACAGAGATGCTCCCTTCTGCAAGGTGGCAGCCTTCCTCCAAGGTGGGCTTTGGAGAGCAGCCCCCTGTACCTGCTGCCTGTAGAAACGGGTCTTGCTATTCTTCGGTTGCTGAATGCAAAGTCTACACAAAATTCAGCTACTCTGAAAAACCTCCCCCAGCATCCTTGCTGTTTACTCCAGAGTGGTGATAACTGCCTGGGACCCAGCTCAGACAAGCAAGGATCCTTCTGCCCTGATCCCTTCCTACCTCTGTCCTACAAGTGCCTGCAAACACAGAACTGATCAATAGGAATGGGGTTCTTTTGCAAAACAGGTTGAACTAAGATGCTATGATGAGGTTGTCAAGGAACAAGAGCTGCTGAGATTTCAAGCTGCTGAGTTTAGTCCCATTTGTTCCAGCAGACATCCATCCAAGGCTGAAGCAATGTGCTGCATGCACAGTCACACTGGGGCTCTCACCAGTTGGTGCCAGTAAAAATGTGATGTCATCTTCCCCCCTCCCAGCTGATGCCAGGTGCCGAGTTCTCCAGGTCCAGGGTCTCCCCATGTGCAGATTCTGGGATTTTGGCTCACCCCAGCATAAGAGGAACAGCCTGATTTGTAATTGCCATGGTTTTGGACACTGAAGTGACCACTTCATTGCTTCCTGCCCATCAGCAGGTTTCTGAGGCTGTCTAACCCTGCATAGTCTTCAACCACATTTTCCAAGGATCTTTTTTTGCCACAGGATCTGGACTTGGGGGACTACCTGCCCAAACTAAGCTCCTAACCTGGCTACAAATTGGTCCTGGCCCTACCTTCCAGTCTTTTCACCACCTTAGGGTGCCTCTGGCTTTTCTTTGCCTGCCTCCTTTTCTCATTCCCTGCTCCCCAGAGGACAATAACACTTCAGAAAAGGCTTTAGGGGTTTTCCACAAGGAGAAAACAAGGAAGCCCAGTGACAACAACCTAATCAGCAAACAGCTCAGCCAAGGATAAATTCACATGGAAAGCCTGTGTTTGTTTATTACTAATGGGTAACAGAGATGATAACCTTTTAATCCAAAACCATAATGAAATATGCATATTTGTTAATGTGCAACTATAAAATGCAAATCTTGCAAACACAATGGGGAAGGGCACAGAAAGCACTCGGCACCAATCCTAATTTATTCCTTTGGCTTCAGACATTTATCCAAATTGAGTTGTGTATGTAATATAAAGTCAAATGAATATGTAATTGTAATGTATATGTATAAACATTTTCATCTCAAATATGCCAACTGTTTATCATAATAGCAAGTAATACATATTTTGCCAAATAAAAGGTTACCTATTAAAATACTTTTACACTCTTCCCACCCCAAGCTTTTGTGCTCTCTGTAAAAGCTCTATTTACATAGAGACAATTTCTGATTTTCCCTTTTGAGCCACGCTACCCAAATTCAAAAGATTTAAAAGATTAACAAAGTAGATTCGGAAAGATTTTTACACAAAGATCTTCCCCCACCCCCCCCTTCTTTTCCAAGCAGCACAGAAATTGCTCTCCTAAATATCAATTTAAAACAATGGCTAAAAAGCTGAGCAATTTCCCCCTTCTATTTCCAGCCCCCAAAGAAACTGCTTCCCTTGTTGCTGTCAGATTAACTACATATTCATCTACATATTCATGCAGTAGCAACTAAGCTTTATTGCTAGTCCTGGTCACCACTGCTTTTGTAAATCATCTCTTTGGCAGCCTGGCAGACCGAGAGCTAGAACCAGCTTCACACACTGTATGTGAGAAGATCTACACCAATTTGTGAATATCGAGGTTTGGGAAGAGACCAGGAAAATAAAGATTCGAGACAACTCTTTTCCTAACACCATCTGAAATCAAACCTCTTCCTGCAATGGAAAAGTCCAGGTAGTTTTTCTTCTTTTGGTGGGACCATCATGCTTATGATTCCTGGGCTACGGTGTGGTGAGAAGTATTAATGTCTGAAATTTAGCATGGCTTAATTGTCTGAAATTTGAATGCACGGCCAGGAAGTCAACAGCAATATTTCCTTTGACTTTACTGTGCAGTGGACCAGAGGAGTCAAGGCAGAGCACAAAAGACTTTGTAATCAACCTCCACCCATTGCTTCTTCCATCCCTCCTGACTCCTTTATTCACTTTCCCACTGCTGCCATAACTACACACTGCTTTTATTCAATCCTGCCCAGTGCATTCAGCATTTTCTCCTCTTGTCTTCTAAACAAAACATTTTCCACCTCTTTGTGTTTTCTGACTCTCCTGAGGACCAGAGGAGTGTACCAATAACCAGAAGAGGAAATCCCATTTCTATTTATAGCCTCAAATTCTACACATTCAGGAGTTTTGGAGAAGCACACAAAGTGCTGGTCACTTACTTATTAAAACTGAGCAATTTTCCATTCTCTTTTAAACATACTCCTGAAAATGGAAGGAAAGAAAATTTTGATGTAGGATTATAACAGACTCCCATTAAACAAGTAAGGGGAGTGTGCAGATTTGCTCTTTTACCCATTGCCCTGGGCTAGACTAAAACAGCCTTAAAGCAACATACCCTCAAAAGCTCCAGTGGTTCATCTGCCTGTGGCCTGAAGGTCCAGCTCCTGCCCTGCCAGGATTCACCACTCCTCTTGCTAATACGATTGATCCCTGGAGGGTGGTTGAAGGTTGCCTTGCTAAAACCTGTCCAAACTCCAAGGAGGCTTTGGCAGCAGTGCCCTGGTCTGTCAAATTCAGCAGCAGACAGAGCCACAGCACAGTCACAGACTTGAAGAGCAGCTATTAAAGTCTTTAGAAAAGGAAAGTGGGCTTTTTTTTTTCTCCCTAGCATGTATTTGTTCAAATAATTTATAAGGAAAGCAGCCAGACACCACCATGCTTTACCTGTTTCTCCCCATTTGGACCGTCCAGAGAGACGATATTCCGCAGACAGGCAGCATGGGAGAAGAGGCCTATTTGCTTTTGGAGAAGGCAGGTGAAGGGGCAAGGGAGAAAAAGCAGCAGGCCAAATGAGAAGTGCTCCTCTTGAAGTCTTCCATCATTTCAGACTCATAAATCATGACGCAGATTAAAGAGAAATTAATGCTGTGCAGAAATGACTGGGGGTGAGGAGCTGTCGGTCAGCAGCAGGAGTGACTGTGTATGCGACAAAGCAGTGAGGATCTCCAAAAAGAGAGAGGGCTCGTCAGCCTGGACTTGTTCTTTAATGAGGAAAGACAGAGAGGTCAGCATGGGAACACGATAGCATGCAGCTGCATTGGGGAGACAAGGGGCACTATTTAAAAAACCTGTCAAATGACTCTCCAGACCGATTTGTATTAAAGCCTTATTCACATCTTCTAATGAAAAATCCTCCTGCATCAAATCACAATATATAAACCTTAAAAGAGAGAGAAAGTGTGTGTGTGCACAAGAGAGAGAGGAGAAAAAAATCAAAGGAGTAGAGGTTAATTTCACTATTCACCTCCCCTGTTTGGGGAAAAAAAATAACACAGATGAGGAAAATAGTCTACTTTACCTCCTGTTCTTTCGCCTTTGATCCTCCAGTGACATTATTTTAAGCATTTAAGTTTCTGATAGCAGTTGGGCTGCTCACAATTTCTCTCCATTTAGTGGCAGGTTTTGAGTGTATCATTCAGTCCCGCAATGGAAGTGATGGAGCAGGTACATGAGAGTTTACTTGCTTCCCTGGTGCTTGGGCATTTGGGGCTAGCAAGTAGTTTAGCGTGTTGCTGGTTCAAGCTCTCTGAGGCTCTCTGCGAAGCAGGGTGTGCAAAGGTGGGGAGAGAGTAAAAACTGACCTTCCTTCTTATTATTTCATATCTAAGGGAGGTGAGTACAGTCATCTTCTAATGTAATTTTTCTCTCCTCCTCCATAAAAAGTGTTCTCGCTATGAGGCCAAGCCAAGAAAGCATAAATTGAGTTCTGATGTCCCAGCCTGTCCATGCAAAATTGCAACAGCAGTGACAGAAACTCGTGAGAGTCATTTTGGAGAACTTGGCTGTTCCACAGCAGGTCGGGAGTCTTTATGCAAATACTGCAGTAGTACCTTCATTTATGGCTCCTGTTGATCCCACTGCCCGCAGGATGCCTGTAACCATAGCAATGGGCTTAGATAGGAGGGTTCACTATTGTGAGTGGAACAGACAGTGGCAGCTGATGGTATCAGCAGAAAGAAGTATCCAGACAGAGTCACTGTGGATGATGAGTGGATAATGGGAGAGCACACTCATGGCCCAGGCAGATGATAATCCATAACAATGGTGGTAAGTCAGGTAGACAGCAGTGCTCAGACACCATGGGACTGGCATGAGAAAGGAACAGAAAGAAATTAGGATAAATGTTCAGCTGACTCAAATGTGAATACATCCAGATGTCACTATATACCATATCTAATAGAGCTATATGCACCCAGTCTAACTCCTGCTCAGTCCATGAGGGTTTTTCAGCTCCGGAACAGGGCTGGAGGAAAGATGGGATGTTGCCCCATCAGTTGAGGTCTACTGGGAGCACAGTGAGGAGAACACAATCCACTGCATTTGTAAGAGAAACAGCCTTGCTGGAGACAGTGCCTTTACACGAGCATCTGAGGACAACCTGCACGTCAAAGCACGCAGGTTTTGCTATAGGAATTTTCTAATGCAGTAAGACATTTCTACTGACAAATGGTTCCTAACAATCTACTCCAGCTCTTATATACTCTCATTTTTTATTCAGGGGTCTGGGGACCCCACAGGTAGAATGGACTTTCTTTGAGCCTAGGTGCACCACAAGTCCCTTGGACACCAGGTAGGCTCTACATTTGTGTGGACAACCCCTCTGACAGCTTATTTGGCTTTTAAGAGATGTGGTCTTTAATATTGCACCATTGGGTGCAACATCTTTTTTTATAATCTGCTCGCATTCACACATGCAGAAAGGATAAAATACAAGTGAGGAAAAAAGAAATCACAAAAAGGACCCTATTTATCAAAAAAACAATTGCTCAGTAGTGGCGGTGAAATAGAGATATTGTTACTTAGTGATAATAAGGGAAAAAAGCCATTGTCAAAATGATAAGGCCATTTCTGTTGTCTCCCTAAGTGATAATATCTCTGCTACCACTAGTGCCCGAGTATTGTTAGGATATTTCATGGCAAGTGTTAGACAGAATAAGTTATAAACTAAGCCCACAGCTAACTCCAAAGCTTCCAACTTCACCTCCCCCCACAACCCTGTTCACACAACAGCCTCTTCTTTAATACCTTTGCAGCAGTGGTTTCTATTCCCTATGGCTTTTTGTCTGCTTCCGTTTAAATATAACACTGCTCCTGAGACAGTTGACAAGGTACCTTTCACTGATAAGCAGCCCAACTTTGTCTTGCAATAGGTCATCAGAAAGCCAGACTGTCACATCTTGAAAAACATAGGAAATGCTCGTAAAAGTGCCAGTGAAATCAGTTGGGTTAAAGAAAGAAAAAAATATTAAAAAAATAAAAAAAAAAATTTAAAAAAGTAGTAACATTGAAACAAGAATACAGAGATCAGCTGAGAATCTCTGGCAGACACCCTGATGTTCTTGTAGAGTCTAGAGATAAAATTTACCCGTCCGCTCAGAAGCAGAGGTTGTCCTCTTGCAGGGACTTGACACAAGTGGAATGTGCTTCAGTGGAACGTCACTCTCCCAATGCAGGGGGAGAACAACCAGCCCCATGGCAGCTCCAGCTCCACAGCACCTCCAGCCCCATGGCAGCTCCAGCTCCAGAGCACCTCCAGCCCCATGGCAGCTCCAGCTCCACAGCACCTCCAGCCCCATGGCAGCTCCAGCTCCACAGCACCTCCAACCCAATGGCAGCTCCAACTCCACAGCACCTCCAGCCCCATGGCAGCTCCAGCTCCAGAGCACCTCCAGCCCCATGGCAGCTCCAGCTCCACAGCACCTCCAACCCAATGGCAGCTCCAACTCCACAGCACCTCCGGCCCCATGGCAGCTCCAGCTCCACAGCACCTCCAGCCCCATGGCAGCTCCAACTCCACAGCACCTCCGGCCCCATGGCAGCTCCAGCTCCACAGCACCTCCAGCCCCATGGCAGCTCCAGCTCCACAGCACCTCCAGCCCCACAGCCACCCCAGTCCCTCGCAGGAGCCAGGCAGTGGAGGGAAGGTCAGTGCTGCAGGGTTGGTCACTACCTCCCTGCAGCAGTAAACAGAAAGGGAGTGAAGAGAGATGGAAGGTCTCATGCAGAAGATAAATATTCCTTTTTTAAAAATATTTCCTTTCCTATATATATCATCAGTATTGCCACCAGATGATGGAAACCACAGGGTCCCTGCTACCCACAGCAGTGGTTCTCTATATGCTTTATTCTCTTCCAAACCAGCAGGAAAAAATAATCACAGGTGCACGGCTGATGTCCTGTAGGTTCAGACCCGTTTTCTAGCAGAGGGATGGCAAGACAGTGCAGAGGGGGTTTAAACCACTACAGAGGAGCCTCTCTGAGCAGAGGTTGTGTGCTGCACACCCCAGCCATGGGAAGCTCTGCAGATCTGGGAGTGGCTGCTTGGAAAACGCTGATTTCCAAAAGCCATTGCAGGAGGGAGAGAAAGCAAACCTAGCCAGGAAAGTATATCAAGGCTAATAAATCCAAAGAGCAGCCTCAAGCCCTCCAGGGAACAAGAAGTGTGCCTCCATACTGGGTCACACATCAATGTCCACATGGTTTGGGGCCAAAAGCCTGTTTTCTGCTCCTGTTCTGGGAGCAAGCATGCTGCCAGATCTGTGTCTTGGAAAGAACGGGACAGGATAAATACAGCGTCCCAGACAAGAGACACACAGTTCTTTGTGTCATGCCATTCCTAAAATCTGGGATGGCATAGTGTCCTGGAGACTTCCTTCTATTACTGAGAAAAAGGATGTTTCCCAGAATTGTCCTAGCCACTGGAGACACACAGTAATATGTCTGATTTTTAAGCACACAGTCAGTCAGTAAGGCAAAAAAAAAATCCTGGAAGAGAAAATTGCTCAAATTGTCAAATTTTGGTGCTTAATATTTAGTAATTCAGAAAGAAGCACCAACTCAAGTCTGGAGCCATTTTCTTCACTTCTCTCTCCCCTGGTTGAAAGTAAGGAAACTGAGTTCCTGGTGTACATTTTAAGTTTCACTTTAAAAAGCCTTTGTTGAAGGTGGACCTTTGCCCTGTTCTCTGCAAAGGAATGAGCAGCCCTGGGCAAGTAAAATGCAGATATTAGCTGGATGGCCAGAGTACAGCCAGCTCTGGGGTGGGACATGGCCCTTCATCACCCACCCAGCACATGGCAGCTCCAGAGTAAAGACTGTGCCTGCCTGCCTGGGCAGAACAAATGTTTACAAATAATTTTCTCAAATGTCTTCACCCCCTTCTTTGGAGATAGTTAGAGTGATGCTGCCAAAAATAAATGAATAAACAAAAAGATCAGCATCCTGGAAGTTCCCCACAGAAGGTGATGTGAGAAGCTTCAGCAGCAAAAGCTGTGGAGGAAATAGACTGGGGAGGGTTTGGGTTTTTATGTTCTTTTCCAAAATAAATATTTGAGGCACACCATGGGAGTTGAGCAGCAGTGTGGTAAGTATATCAAACACAGAGAATCCCCAGATTATCCAGTCTAAAGGTATTAGCTGGCTGCAGAAAACAACCATCTTGAACCTGTGGTATTAGGAAGGGTGCAAAAATATGGAAAAGCAAACAAATAAGGTATGAAACAGCACCAGGAGTAAAGCAATCCCTAACAAGCCATCTGAATAATCAGGGTGAGAAAACTCACCACTGCTGCTCCTGTCTGTCTCCTTCTGCAGTTTTTTCCTCTCCCCCTTTCCTGCACCCCTACCTGATTTGAAATCAAGCTGACAGAGAGCTACACAGCTCATCAGGATGGGGGGCAGCTGCTCTCTTCAAACAATTTCTTAAATGCCTCACTGAAGTCATCCATCTCCTCTTTGTCTCTGCTTTGCATCTTCCAGAGGCCTTTAAAAAACGGGGTGTAACATGTGGAGCTTAACAATTGGCAAAGGCTGAGTTTAAGTGCGTTTGTACATTTGCAGATTGATCCCAGAATGATCAAAGATAAATAATCTCCCCAGCTCTCCTTTGTAAAAACTAATGAAACTTGGGGTGAGGAGAGGGAGGGAGGCAGTGTAAAGCAGGGTTCACATTGCCAGGATTTTTTTTATCATTTCGTTGTAATTACAGAAACAATTTTTCCCACCCATTCCCCCCTTCCTAGCACCTTCATTCCCCTCATCTCCAGTAAATATGTTTAGATAGTTAGAACCACTGCATATAACTTGGCCTGGTCATAACTTCAGAATCCCCCTCAGTGCCCCACTCCTTATTTTGGCTGTCTGTGCCCACTCTCCATGTCCTTTATAGGCAAGTGCACACTGAGTAATGAGCATGGGTGACCTCCAGGAATGCAAAAAATTTCACTTTCTCTCCTTCAAATGCTCTTGTGCCAGCTTCCCTTCCTGCACCCAGTGCCCAGAGCAGGAGTGAGCTCTGCTACAGCTCAGGCACCAGCAGGTCCCTGGAGCTCTGCTCCTCCCAGCCTGGAAAGGGGAAAACTCCTGCAGCAGCCTTTGCTCCCCATTTGTCATGCACATGGGCATCCCAACAGCTCTCAGAGTGGGCTGATATTGCTTTCACAGAAAGCTACATGGTACTTATTTGGCAGAATCCCTGGAAATTAAATAAAAATATAAAATTAATGGTGCCATTAATGCCATCCCTGGGATGAATAAAATGTCTAAGAGGAACCTTTGCTTAGCTGTTTTAGCCTGCAGCCCTTCCTGACATCTTTGGGTTACTTATTGTGCTCATATAGTGCTATAATGAGCATCATTTCCAGATCAGCCATAAGGGGCACTGAAGTATATCTTCTGAAAGTTCATGCTACTCTCTTAGCTTTGCTAATTCATTAAGCAGAAGGCAGACAGAAATATTGGAGAGCAACCGTGAAAGATGAAAAACCTGTGAATTTAAAGTCTTTCTGCTCCAAACTTCTAACAGTTTTGCAGTGTACGTAGGCTGTGCATATGCAGGGAGATTCCATGTGCATATATGTATAAATACAATAAAAAGCTTTAGCTCTGTCTTTCACATGGGGAAGGAACTCATAAGAAAACCTGCAACCAGAGCACTTTTAATTTGCTGCAGTGTCCATTCTCCATCAGCATCTGAACCCAACAAAGAAACTAAACCAACATCAGGACTGCATCCAGGCAACGGCACAGCACGCGCATTTTCCCTGTAGGCTGCTCCCAACTCTGAGAGACAAATTACAGTGCCAGCAGAGCTAGACCCAGGTTTGAGCTTCACATGTGAGCTCGCTATCACATTCAAATGTACTTGGTAAAATAAAGAATTCACAGTGGTGCCTTTCCCACCAAAGAAGCAGCAGAAGCAACCCAAAGTCTTTGGTCCCATAGACTGCGATAGCAGTTTAAACTTGACTAACATGTCTGGCACTTTGGTCTCTGTTGGATTTGAAAGACTTTATCCAAACTTCAGAAATTATCCCTGAATGTTGATAGGGAGGTTTTAGTGGAAGCATTCAGCTAAAAACAAGCCAGCAGAAGAGAGGGAAGGAAGGGAAAGAAAACATTACAAAGGGTCATGGCTGGATTTGCTGAGCAAATGAGCTCTCTTGTGACTATGAGATCTCATCATACTCCTCTCAGTTTTGTTGTAGGAAGCAGCATAAGACAATGACTGACCTTCAAGTACAGAGTGGGAATATGCAGACTGACTCTTAACAAGAAAACCCACCTAAAAGTGTATAATCAGATTTGCCCACAGGAGATCTTTGTCTACACTGCTGTTTAATCTCTCCTACCATATAGCTGTGTGTACTTTTAAAATAGATCGATCATGCTTGCGTTTTTTGTTTTTTTTTTAAAGAGGATATTATGGTTTGCTCTTGTAACACAAAATCAGCTGGAGTGGAGGAGGGGATCAGAGGCAGACTCAGCTGGCCTACAAAATCCATAAGCTGTTGGGTTACAGGCAGTAGATGCAAGGCAGACATGGACACCTGGGCAGGCCTCACTGCAGCCCCGCCTGCCAAAGGCGAGCGGCCAGCCCTCCCCGTCCCACCACACTCACCTGAGTTGTTCTTACTGTCACAATGCATCGAGGCCACAGGGACTGGAGGCTGCACAGGAACAGGGGATGAGACAATCCCCTTCCCAAAGCTTCTGCTATCAAAACCGTCAGGGCAGGTGATGGTGGGAAGGTGAGCATCAGCCCAGGTTTGGAGGGAGAGGCGTCACACTCAGAGTGCAAAGGTGAGTTGTAAGAAACTGCTCAGCCCGTGCCCATTCCTTTCTGATGGGATTTAGCTGCTCGGCTTTAAAATGGTTTCAAACCTGCAAGGCAGGGCAGGTGAATCATTCCCATGAAAGAAGCTTGCAGAAGGGCTGAGACTTGAATCTGAATTTACCCAAATTTACTCCAGACCCTTAACCACAAGGCCAAAATACTCTGAAAGAGCTAATTTCCTCCAAGGTCAAGAATGACCGACCTCTTTAAGCTGTTACAACATTAGGTCCTAACCCCGAGGCCCTCTCTCTTAGCATGAAGCCTTTTACCCCTGTCCCTTTGGTTTTAACTTTCACCCTGACTTATAAGTGAGGATGAGGTGTGTTAAAGGAGGATCTTGAGGGCTGGGTTTCTCTCTCAAACCCGTTTTATCAATTGTATTCACCCTGATACGAAGACAAAATGTCACTGAACAATTAGAAATTAAATCCCAGACTTGTCAGTGCAGGATCAGACAGAGACACACTCCAACTTTACTCACTAGGGCTTACCTTTTTTTTCTTATCTCCCTGCAAACAGGCCCCTGGGCTTTTTGATTTATACTTTACCATCTGAAATGTATAAAAGATGCGGTGCTTTTGCTCCCTATGAATCTTCCACAATTTTGTTCAAAATTTTACTGAAGATGACATGACAAATTACCACCAGAGTCAATTTGTGCTAGAGGAGGGCATCATTAAAAAACCAGAATAGGGACACACGCACAGAAAAAAAGGTAAAGGGAGGATGGGGGAAAGAATGGGCTTCTGACCTCTTTGAATATGTGACACTCCAAAGGCAGCATTACCAGGATGAGACTGGCAGACTAATTACCCACACTGCAGGTTCCTTGATTCAGGGGAAAAGGAGAACTCAAAAGCTCATTTGACCCATTCAGTAGGACTGCTGTGTTTCTTGTTAGCTATTTTGGAGAGAGCAGAGGAGCAGAAAGCAGTAGGACTTACCACAGCATTGCTCTCCAGCCTTCCCATGTCTCCATCACTGCAGCTGGACCCTAGTCCCCTCCTCTCAGTCTCTTCGCCTTGCTCTGCCTGACTCTAACCCCAAATTTCATGAAAAGGTAAGAGACAATTTGATTAGGGCAGATGCTTCTCTGCTTGCACGGTACGAAGAAGGCTTTGGTCTTTGGTGCAGCTCAGAACAGTTAAGTAGCAACAGGTAATTTGATATAAGGAGCAAAATAAGCATGTAACATGTTCGTTTTATTTTCACAATGAGAAGTACCATAGTAAGCAGTATTGTTATGAGTCGTGTGCCATGTGTTACTTCTCTCACATCTTTCAAAAGTGTTGGAAGTGGAGCTTGTTTGTGTAGTGAATAGTGTCCCTGGTGTTTGCTTCTGTATCTTGTTTCAACACTTTCCGCAGACAGAAAATTTGTCTCCCTGCTGCAGTCCTGGGGACATTTTTCTTTGTAAACAATGATTTTTCACCACAAATGCCAAGGTATCAGCTGGGATCAAATTCTGAAATACTTGTGAAAATATCTGTTTTTACACATGGCTGCTAGCAAAGTAAACATTAGCTAGGTTACACACAGCCCTGGATAACAGTGGACCCGGTATGTTTGGTCTCTATTGGTCCTACAGGAATCTTACCCTATTCATTTTTTTACTAGATCCACAGATATTCTGAAGTGCCTGAAATCATGTTAATGTAGTATTTCAATTCCTCAGCTAAAGCCAATTCGTTTCAGGGGTGACTGTACTTCGCCTGTCATTTTCTGAAGGAAATCTGTCACAAATCTTACTTTTTGCACACAGGTTACATGTTACAGCAATTAGAAGATCCTGAGTATTATTTCTGTTTACACTTGGCTTACTGAGAAAAGAAAACACAAAAGAACACATGGGTTTTGGCACAAGCAAAATCTAGTGATCTTTTAAAATCCCTGCACCAGGCTTAGCAGATGCATCCAGCCTATGTGTACCTAGAGTGCTGCTGAATTTACAATAAACAGTATGTCTGGCCTAAAAAGTCTTCTATCTTAGGTACACTGACTGCAGGACACAGCTGCTGTGCTAGCAAACTTATCAAGTGTGCCTTAATGGACACGGTCTGGTGTGCAACCAGCCTGTGTCCAGGTAAAAGCCAGCCTGGCTTCCAGCCAGACCTCCAAAGCAACAGGACATTCAACTGCAGCATCTGCCCAGCTGCTGCACTGGGGAGGCTGCCAGTGGAAAGCCCTGCAAGGTGTGGTGGATCCCAACCCCATCCGGATTTCATGTGATCTGAAGATATTCTTAATAACATATTATTAGACTCTTCTAACACAATTTTCAGAGGATTTTCATTTGAAAGCGCTTCCTGAACCATCAAGCCCCAGATCCCTGGTGCTGCAGGCGCCAGGTCATGCAGCACTTCTTGTAAAGCTTTGGCCTCACTGTATCTTTTGAAAAGGAGATGGTGCCATAACACGGTAGATTTAACGATCAGAACCTCCCAAGGTCCATTCTGAATTTACCTGTAGACAGTTTGCTAACTCTTCTCCTCTTTGAAAGACCTTTCTAGCACCTGCATATTCTTTCACTTGAGTCTATTGATCCCCACCCTAGTGTTCATCTCGTTTTTTTGGGTTTGGTTTGGTTTTTTTTGCTAGACTCCTGCAAGTAACCCAGTAAACAGAATGACGACTTTATTCTTCCTTCTTCCTTCTTTCACAGCAGAACCAGGCCCTGTAGAGTGAGAAGCAAGCCTGGTAATGAGTGTGGAGGGTGTGAGGGGCCGGCCCCCAGGGCCTGCTGTGCGAAGGGGTGTCAGCATTGGAAGCAATTGGAAACAAAAGGACTGCCTGGTGCCTCTGGAAATAACGGCCTGCATATAGCCTAAGGCCTGCATATGGAGACAACAACAGAGATTATGCTTCGTTGCAGAAGAACTGCCTGAGCAAAACGGGTTTTTATAGGCGAAGGAAGAGCTGAAATGGTGGGCTGTGGGTGGAGGAAGAGTTGAAATGGTGGGCTGTGGGCGGAGGAAGAGCTGAAATGGTGGGCTGTGGGAGTCTCACTGACACGAGCTTTCTCTCTGTTCCCCCCCGGTCAAGGAGACGGTCGAGTATTTACGGACTGTAACATTTTAATCACTCTTCTTGAGAGGGCCAGGTCTAAAAGTAAGGTTGGATCCAGCTGCACTTAGGCTCCTCTCTGAGAAGGAGTTTAGAAAGCAAGGAGTTTCAGTCTGAATCTCCCTGGGTTGCCCTACCCAGGCCCTGACAGAGGGGCTGCAGCCGCCGCTTTGTTCCTCTGCTACCCGAACACTCAAGGCCTGCGGGCTACCCTGCTCCAGAGGAGATAAGCACTTCTGCTGGCTGGAGGAACAAGCCTTCCAGGAGTGACCAAGTGAGCATGAACACCAGATCACCCAGGCTCTCTGACGGCTGCTGCTCTGAGGAATGAGCTTTTGGACACAGGGAAAACTTTCGTGCCTCAAGGCAGCATGGGGAGCACTGGGACAGAAGCTGAGTGAGGCACCAGCCCAATTAGTACCAGTCTGAGCAGGCACCATCTGTGCTGCTGCAAATCATTAACAGCAAAGGCCGAGTCCAGATGCATGTGCCTGAACAGCAGAATAAAGTAGCAGCAATCAGAGATCTATGCAGGGCAGCAGAGCCAGGTGAAAAAGCAGAATGGAGGAACAGGGTCCTCTTGAAATCTGGACTGAGATGAGCTTCTGGCTGGGACTCAGGCTGGCCTTGTTTCCCCTCCATCTTTGCCTAACAGCTGGTCTCCCTACACATCTTCAATTGATCGGGTCCTTCCCCTCTCCACGTCCTGCCTCCCTCTATTTCTCTGTCTTATAGCTGAACATAGGATGTAGTCCAGCCCCTACCTCTTCATCACTCCAAATACCCTCAGCTCTTGAATTCGTTTTTTTTCCATGAGCAGCATCTGGGGACACAGATTGACTGAAAACTGTGATGCAGCATAAGCAGTATCATAAATAGACTCCAAATGACCCAAGAGGAGCCCAATGCCCACTGAAGGATTGAAAACACTTTTTTCACTCCCTTCTGCAGAAAAAAGAAGTCACCTGCTTTTGTACACTTGCAGCAAGTTCTGCCTGATTTCAGTGAAAGTAATACTCCTCATCTTCCAACTCCTTTTACCTTGTCTTACCTATTCCATATACATGCAGCTCTCTAATACCAGCACTGCAAGCCCAGCAATAGATTTTGTCATCTTTCAGGAAGTGGCTAATAAACTAGATTGGATGCTCAGTCCTGTCATGTAGCAGTTGACCTGTAGGACCACTGTTGCCAGCAATTTCACCCCAGTGACACAGGCACAGTCCCCATTTAATCCTGAGACTTTTTACACCTTCCTCATTGTTCTCATGTAGCAATTCCTGAGCAAAATGAGCTGTCAGGTTAAAAGGGGAACAAAACCAGGTTTTGGGGATTTTTCATGACCCTGAGCCTGGCTGAACTCAGAAGACACTTTCCATTGCCCAGTTTCACACAAGTGAAATGGGCTTTGTGGAAGGACAGTCCTTTCAAGGATTCTCACCCCTTCTTTATCATTAAAATAACATATACTCAACAAGTCATCCACTCCTTTTATCTTTTGTTCCTCCCCTGTAAGGAAGCATGAATTACAAAGCACCTGGGGAAAAGAAGGTTGTCCAGAAAAGCTCCTTTTCTTTAGGTTTCTATCTAAAGCATCTTCTAACGGAGACTCAGGAGTACAGCTGGGACCTATCAAGCCTGCCAGGAAAGAAAAGCAATTGGCAGAGACTGCACAGTCCAGATGATCCCATATTCTTGGGCTCAAATTCATGCTCCTCCCTCCCCCCCCCAGAAGTTCAAGGGTATTGAGATCAGATTATTTGATTGACCTCATTATATATAGAGGGACCATCTGCAAAAGCTCAGATCTGGCTTCCAACTTCTTCCAAGTCCAGGTCTGGGAGTTTGATTTGAAGCTCTGCCTAACTCATTCAACCTCTGCCAGGGCACAATGAAAGCATGGTGCAAGATACCAAGAATCTTTTCTCTAATAGAAGTGCTGGACCAGATTTTCAGCAGAGCTCAGCTCCTACTCTGAATTCCTGTTTCTGCCCTGCCTTTCAGATGTGCCCACCATCCTATGGCTCCACTGCTAACTGTCCTTCCTTGCCTATTTTACACCTACCTGCCACATTAAGGAACTATCAGAATGCCTATTAATAGGTTATATAAAACTGAAAACCAGTGAGTTGAGATGTACATATGGACTGTCTCTACTTGCAAAGGTACATGGCAAGTGATCCCTTCCAAAGGGAATGTGGGAGATCAACAGATTTGGCACACGCCCAGATTCACTGTAGGTCTCACACAGGCAAAACATTTCATAAACAGCGAGCAGCTTTGACAAGAGGCCTTTTTTCTTTCCTTTATTCCTAAAAAAAAGAATTGCATCTTTGAGATCCCATTGACAGCCATTCTCCCTTAACAATCTGCTTGACTCAACACAAGCCATGCTCTTGAGACTTGTTAAGGGAGGGGTAGGGAAGACATTTCTACACTGTTCTCTTCTTTCCTCCTTTCTTTAATCAAAGAAAGAAAACAGGAAAAGAAAAAAGAAAAAAAAAAAGAGGAGGAGGGGAGCCAATAGCCCCCTCCTCCTTACTCCTTGACTTTCTCCTCTATCTCCCTGGCTGTCAGATGTTCTGACATTCCTTGCACGTAAGTGTTTTGCTTCAAAAGTTAGAAGAAGGGGGGGAGAAAGAGAAACTGCATTGCACAGTCCCTGTTGATAAGGTTCAAAGCAGACAGAGACGCCTCAGAAGCACATGCAGTCTCTCCCTCTCTCCCTGTTATAAGGGAAAAAAGAAGAGCTAAATTCCATGGCAGACTTTGCTTTCTCCTGCTGCTGTTATCTTTCCTTGCACACAGGCTGGAGGTAGGGGAAAGATAGAAACTGTCCTGTTTACCTTGCAGTTTCTCTCCACCCCCAGCCCCCTTTGAAATGTCGTCTCTAAGCTGCTTTTGCACTCCCAATTTTTAACGGCATTTGTAAAAAGAAAGAAAAAAGTCTGGACGTGTTTGTCTGTCGAGTTGTTGTTCCTTTTCCCTTCCCCCCATTCATTTAAAACTTCTCAGAAGCTAGGATTAGCCCCACTGAGGTTACTTAAGGAAAAACCCCTGCCAAAAGTCTTCCTTGATGTAATATTTCCCCAACATTATCATTATCTGACTTTCCTCTTCCTCTACCCGTTCACATATCCCTCTGATTTTCCCTCCCTACTCAGCAATGGAGTAGCAAAGAAACACCACTAAGTTATGACCACATTACTCATCTGGGGAATCCAGCCAAGGATGCTTTGGCCTAGCAAAATAGTCACAGCCATCTGTCTGTCTGTTGTGCTGGAGGAGAAACAAGCACACAAAAAGTAACCAAGAAACACACATTTACTAAAAAAAAAGAAACCCAAGAGCCATGAAAGTCAGAAACTAGCTACTGGAACCAGCAGTCACAGAGAATATTAAGACAGAGTTTCAGTCACTTCACTGAGATATTTCAGATGAGCCTGGTGAGCTAAAAGCCCTCCCTTTATTGCCTTCAAAGGAGAATTAAAACAGTGAAGAGATAGGTGTAGAGAAGTCAGTAAAAGTTAAAGAGCTCATCAGACCGTCCCCTCACTTCCCATCTGTCTAATAGGAGCATCAATCTGCTTAAGGTAGAATATCCCCTGCAAGGGCACCTTACCACAGGTCCAGCTGGCAAATGAGGTTAATTTATGCTTTCTCATTAAGGTGATTGGGACTCAGATGTTGGGTGGGTACCTTGGCCTCTACAGGTGAACTATATCTGCTCCTGGCTGTCAGGAGCCTCCTCCCTCACAGGTGAGGGCTGTGGATAATTTAGAGCTGGTGTTTCTAAACACCAGCCAAGAAAAGCCCAGCCTGTACCTTCTCTTTACAAGCTGTGCAAAGCCTTTTAGCAGCAGTTCAGTTACTGCCAGCCATTTTGGGGTAGCAGTGCCACGTGTGGATGAACCTCTGTTTACATAGTCTGGCTTATAGAGAATAAAGCTTTGATTGTCTCATCGCACTAGGACTGATGAGGGCAGAGGTTCAATCTCTCTTGAAGCTTATCAGCAGCTCTTAGTTTGCATCCTGAATGTGTCCCTGTATGTTCTGCTGCTGGGCTTCCTCTGCACCCTTCAGCTGAAGAGCCAGCTACAAAGGGGGCTGGAGAGGGGGGGATTTACCTGACAGTGAGTATCAGTATGTTTCTCTTTCCCCTACTGTTGTTGCATTGACTGCCTGAGTTAACAACTCAGAAGTGGCGTTTGAGGAGCACACAAAATGGTTTTGTCAAAATGAATGATAAGAAAGGCTTGAATTGTTATCAGTGTTTACTAGTAAAAGCTGGCAAGGCAAGAAAAAACCCTGACTTATCCCAGTCTGTTAACTGTATCCAGATTGTTGCTAAGTTAACAATTTATATCAGACATTAAATATTCTGTCTTTTCTCTGCAGAGAGGAATTAGTGCTATAGATGGAGAATATTTCCATGCCCAGCAATGCAGTGGCTCCAGGGGGGTGCTGCAGGCTGCTTTTAGCCTGTTGCACAGAGAGCAGAGCAGAGAGGGAGGATTTTCAACTGAAAGCAATAAAATAGTTACTGCTGCTCCACCTGGATTTGTTCCCAGCACAGTGACAAGTTCTTGTCTCCCTTTCTGTGTGTTTTCCAGCCAAAAGAGAGGAAACTTGGAAAACTCTTAAGTGAAGACCCCATCCAGCTTCTACTTGGTCTGAATGTTTGAAGAGATACGAGCTCTACTCCTTTAAAAGGTAAGAGGTGTTCTTACTGTTGAGGTCTCTCCAAGTTAATGGATTTCATCCATGTGATGAAGGGTATTGTGTGCTGGATGCCAGTTAATGCTTCTCTCACACAAACTGCCCCAGAGGTACTGCTGAGGGATGACTTTACATTGAAAACATCTTCATATTGCTTCACAGAAAGCCTTTGCCTTGGAAAGCATGGACTGCTCTTCCCAACAAGCCAACTCATACTTTATGAAGCTAACTGGGCCATATCCATGACTACAACTTTGTCTGATTTAGTTGGGAAGCTTTGTCTGACATCCAAAATATGAATTCCTGGTCTGAGGGTGTGAATATCTGTGGCTGAGGGCTTTAAAAGAAGCCCAGGAGGGCAGCAGAAGAGCTGCGTGCTTTGGGGTCCCTTTGTGCCCCCTACCCTATGAACAGGTCCTTGCTGCAGAGGAACATTTCACTGCACCCTGTTCAGTCCCTGTGCAAGAAGACATCCTGTCTTCCTCGTTGCATTACAGCACACCACATTTCCCCCCTTTACAAATACTTGTGGTGCTGAGGAATTTCTCTGTGAATAACAGTCATCAAGAAAGAGAGCACAAGTCATCTGCCCACGAGAAAAAGGGATAGAGAGGAAAGAGAGACTGGGATGTGCTGGGGATAGCTTTCTGCAGCCTGTGGTGCCAGTTCTGCATTGCAGCAAGGGTGTTTCACAGCCAGCAGAGCAATGCTCCTGAGCAGAGGGATACCTGGAAAGTGAGTCTGAAATAATCTGGTAGCTACCTCCATCACTTCCCTTTATAATTCAGGGGCACAGCAGTTCAGATGCAAAATTCAAAGTTGTAATGGAGCAGTTTGGGAACACATATTCAAGCCACAATTCAGGATCTGATTCCCCATATGCCCGTCTCAGACTGTGCTGTAAAAGAAGCATTTGGGGCAGAAGAAGAACTTAGCACTGAATAATAAAAGCAGGAGACTTGGACTTTGTCACCTGTTCTGAAGAATGTGAGTTCACTTTCTGAACAGTGAAGCAGCAATAAACATCCCAGTAGGCAAAAGCAAACCCATGCTGGTTACTGCTGTATGTTCACAGCTGGCCTCACCTAGCCTATCTTGCCTGTGGGCACGAGATCAGCCTGTTCTGCAATTCACCTGGCTCTTGATGCCAAAAAATGAAAGTTCCTGCTCCTCACATCTGAGGCAGACATTTCAAAGTTAAACATCTAGTCTGTTTTCTATTTTTCCTTCAAATACCAGAAGTGATTGCACCACATGATGGACTAATTGCCCGTCAAATTTAATTTCTTAAGCTAAGGCTGCTTTAGAGCCAAGTGAATGAAAAGGAAAAATACCCTGTCCAAACCCACTAAATTACTATTTTTATGCCTGTATAGTTACCTAGAAATTGGAGCTTTTCCTTAACCTTTTGGTTTAACTGTATAGCAAATACATTACTGTCAGACTAGGGCATTAGATGCAAAATTTGATCTTCCAATAGGTCTTCGTATCTAAACTGTAATGAACAGAATTTCATGAAAGTTGCACTAGGGCCAGCTAGGAGCAAAGTCCTCTTCTGTTCTCATTATGGAAGATCAGAGACCTTCAACATCTTTTCCTACAGGCTGTATCTATATTATCTGCTGGAACAAGACTGTCCATACATACATACATATATAGATAGGTCCATCTGAAGATCTCATAAAGACAAAGGTTTAATGTTCTTCAATCCTAGGAAATGGCCTCACGATTTATCTGCATGGTGTGCATCACAGGATGCTAAGTATGATTGACATAGAGAAAACTGGGGCCTGTGTGTGGATTTGGGTGCAAACGTAAAACCAGTCTCAACCCAGGTTCTCATTCCTCATGATTCTGGAGGGTAGACTTCAAATTTTGACAAGGGGTTGGTAGGATGGTATAGTCTGATATAAACCCACACACATTGGAAAAAATTGCCAAGAAGTCTCAGTGTGCAAACCTTTGGTGGGAATGTCTTGTAGCTCAGCTGCTAAAATATCTAAAGGTTGGATTTGTGTGTGCTTAGTCTCTTGACCTTGGAACCATAAAAGGGAGTAGGATAGAGATTGGTGAAAAGGGAAAAAAAGAGAGCAGACTGCTTGAGCTGAGTGAGAGGAGCCCAAAGCTGTCTAAGGAAACTTTGAAACAGGAGAGAAATAACATCAGAGGCTCCCAGGAAAGATGATAACCCTACTGCTGTCAATAACTATGGTATCTTTGGGACAGGGAATCTGTGCAGTGAATCTAAAATTTACAGCTCTCCCAATAAGCCAGGTAGGCATCAATGGCTTTTTTTTTTTTTTTTACCTTTCCAAGAAAACACAATACAAAGCTAGAAAATTACTTGGGCGGAACATCACTATGTAAAAGTGTCCATTTACTGGACAAATGCTGAAAAAAGAGGCAAACAAAAATTAAGATTTTCTGCGAACTGGTAGAAAACCTTGAAGTAACTATAATAATTCTTGATGTATTATCAGAGACACCAAGTCCAGCTCTGATCTGCTAGTGTTTTTCATCTGCAGATCCCAACATGCCTCCCTCTGCCTCCTTTCTTACAGGAAAGCAGGAGAGAAATTTGTTATGGCTGAGTGCCTCAGGTCACACAGCCAGCCAGTGACTGGCAGAGCTACCCAGTCTATCTCCCAGATGCAGTCTAATTTATTGATTTTTTCCTCATGTGGGCGTAGCCTGTAGCTAATGAGAAGAAAGAACAGTGAACAAAAATTATTCCCAGCTCCCACCACCTACCAGAAGTGTCCACTTCATTTTGTCAATGCTAATCTGCCTCAAAGTCTCTCCTATTTCCACTTTGCACGCCCTGGGTGGCTCAATCCTCACCAGCAATTTTGCCACCCTCTGTTGTGCTGAGCATCATTATCAACCCTTTGTGTAGCCAGAGGTGGAAATATTTAATGGGGACAGGGTGGGTGGTTTCTGAAATGATAGAATACTTGTAAAATCTGTTATTTGTGGAAACTGTTATCAGTTAACAAGTTACCAGCCAACAGCCTGATTTCTATCTAAGCCATGTAGACATGGTCTGAAAGAAAGGCTTGAGGAAATTTTACCAAGCTTCTTCAAAATTTTTAAGTGATCATGGGCTGTGCCTGAACACAGGGATTTCACAGCACATGTGTAAGCCTATGCACGGAGAGATAAGGAGAGGTTTTACTTGTGTTGGAATAGCACAGCAAATGGTCAGGAACTCTGCTGAAGTCTCTGCCAAACCCATGCTTTTCCTGGGTCCACACTGCTTTTGTGTGCAGCTCACCACACTGAGGAGCTGAGTGGAGGGGGTATTTCTAGCCCCTCCTCAAATGCACTGAAACTCCCTTCTCAGGGGAGGTTTTTGAAGATGGCTGGAGCTGGTTCAGCAACTGTCCCTGGTGAAGTGAAGACAGTGTACATTCATCCATTCAGGTCTATCACCTTTGTCAAAGAAGGTGTCGTTTTGATGTGAGAGACTGGCTGGGTGCTTAGGCTTTGAGCAGCTTAGTGTGGCAGGATTTTAGAGGGAAGGGCTAGCAACAGTAAAGGCAGTGAGTGACAGGTGAAACATGGTGTGTGTCCATACAAAAAAAAGACTGTTCCCCTCCCCCTACTCTCCCCCTCCTCTATTTCAATATACACAAGCACTGTTTTTAATAGAGCTGACTTCAGAAAAGCAGCAAGCACAGCAAGCATGAAGGTCTGAGTATTAGTCTGGAAATCAGATGAATAAATAGCCTTGGGAGGATACTTGCCTGCTGTCTCTCCAACCACAGCCCCTTGCCTCTCTGGGGAATTGCTGCTCCTGGTACAAATAGGTTACACTGCTGAACTTGTTTCTCCTCTCTATCCCCGTGTCCCACCCCAGTCTCTGTGGCTCTGCAGTGCTCTCCATGAGCCTGATCTCCAGAGCAGACCCCAGCTCCCTCCTGAGCACCAGCGTGGTGCCTCCCTCATCCCTGGACCATGCTGTCCTTAGGAAGGAAACCTGGGTCCTAGGCTGTGCAGCAGCTGCAGTTTCTTCTGGTAGGTCTTCAGGGTGGACAGTCGGGTGTAGGTCTCACTGCAGAAGATAACTGTCCTCCCTGATGTGGACACAGCCTAGTGCCTGTTTTCTCTTGGCTAGGTGCCTTTGCAGGCTTAGAGCCAGATGGTGGGAAACACAAGATAATAGGAGCTTGGGTGGAATTTGTGCTGGCTGAATCCAGCCCATTTAATTTGTCCAGAGAAACTATATTTTTTCAAAAGAGATATAGAAACAAGGGATGATTCTCCATTGTTCTGCATGTTACTGGCAATAGAAATGGAAAATATCCTGGACAAAGCCAAGAGCTGCTCAATACTTCTGGGTAAAGGGAGGTGTTAAAGTTGTCTGCCAGCTGCCTTATCCCTTCTTCCTGCCTTATAATCAAAGGATGGCTTTACTGTGCAGCCAACAGTGGGATGCCCCACCTGCACCTGCTTCTCCCAGCCATGCGACTGCAGTCCTCTCCTCTGCACAGTGCTGACCCTCACATTAGCTGCCTTGGGGAACTTAAACCAGCAGAGGATTATTCACTTCTTTTGTAGGGTTACTTCTCCTATTGCACTAAGCTTGAAAGTATCCCCTCCCCCAATAACAGGCTGCAGGGAGGTCCTCTGACCTGGGTGTGTGTAATGAGGAATGGTCAGCACAGAGGCACAGCCCACCCTGCTTCCCTCAGAAGAGTCGCTGTGACTCCTCTCAGAGGTCCATCCTGTTGAAGTGGCTCAGGGTCAAGCTGGAAGGCAGAAAATAGAATAACCTTTAAGCCAGTGTCTTAAAAAGGGTTCAAGCTCCCAAGTATTCAGATAATGGAAAATACCTGCAATCAGGCAGTATCAGAGAGGAATTGCTCTGAAGAAATCAAGACTCAGAGGGTGGATTGGTGTCAACAGTCCCATCTTCAACAAGGATAAACTCTCTGAACCCACTCATTCACCTCTGCAGGAAACTGGTTCTAAAAAGCCTGGTATGAAAGGAAAGGGAGAGTGGGGATGCTCTTTATATGAACCTAGGCATCCTGCTTGAGAGTAAGAGAAACACCCATTAACTTCAAAGCCTGGCTTGTTTGTATCTTCCTTTGAGAGGAGACGGCCCCAAGGAAGGATCTTTATTTAAAGGGCCTCCAGAGACATTCTGTACTGAGCAGAGAGGAGCAGTGGCCAGGAACCAGGGAGCCAGCTTCCCTGCTAATGCCAGCACTGTAATTAGATGTGCTGGGTCTTGCATGGGAAGGACTGGCAGGCACAGTCCCTATGCATTTGAGAAGGGATTGGAAAAAGTTGCCACAAATACATTGTAATGAATAATGTCCTAGCCAGCCCCTGGGAGGGCAAGGGGAGGTGGGGAGACTCAGACATTTAGGTTGATACCTAATAGGTCTTTTCCATCTCTGATTTCTATGATGTGCTGTACACAAAGCAAGAAGCAGCAGCTAAAATCGATGCACAGCCAGAGCCAGGTGGAGAGGTTTTAATCAATCTGAGAAGCCATTTATTGTGAGAATCCAACAAAGCGACAGAGATTATCACTACTAGACATGAAACCAGAACATGGAAAGCAAGAAAGAAGCATTGAGCTTGTGCTTTGTGGAGCCTGAAAAATGTACCTGTTGCCTCTGTCTTGGACTTAAGAGTAGCATAGCGGAGTGAATAACCTGGGGAGGGGAGGGGAGAGAGGGGATAGATTAATTCCCAGCTAATAATCAGTGCTGGAATTAGAACAGGAAGATCTATCTCTCACTGACTGCTTTCTGGTCTGCTTTACTGCAGAACCAGATCTTGATGCCCTGTGCACAAATTGGTTGGGAAAGCCATGACCAAATCCCCATTCATAAAATACCAGACAACACAGTGCAACAGAGCAATTTTTTTGCTGCTCTTCAGCCATGTCTTCATTTAGTCAGCATGCATGCATTTTGCATCCCCATTTTCATTCCAAAACTTCCTGGGCCATGGGTGTAAGAAACACACAATCTGAACAAGCAGCTGAGAGTTGCAGAGAGGAGGAAAAGCCAAACAAAACAAAACATTCATTAATCTGTCTTTAGTGTCTTTTCCCCCCTGCTCTCCCCAAAAGGGAAGATTGCAGGGGCTGGCAAGGGGGAGGGACAATCCTGGCAGAACTGCCTAACTATAAAAATACGAGTGCAGTTGCTAAAAGCCCAATATATTTTCAAATGATGTGCTCTAATGGAATGTTGCTGTACATCTTTGATGATGAGATGGGAGTCGTAAGACAGGCGCTTTCGAATGTGCTTTTAAACGTCTGTCAATTAGAACAACATCAAGGGTTCAGTGGCTGGGAAAAAAGATGACAGTAATGAAAAAGCTGGGAGGGCAGCAGAAGAAAAGAAATATAAAGACAAAAAAAAAAGAATCAAAAAAAATAAAGAAAAAAATAAAGAAAAGGGGAAAAAGAAGACAGAAAAAAAGAAAAAAAAAAAAAAGAAAAAGGAAGTGAAAGGGAAGAATAAAGACTCATAAAAGACAGGGAAGAATAAAGATTCATGAAACAAGATTGCACTCAATTGTCCCCCAAAATTATATATTCATTCATATCCAAGAAGGATGCTGAGTGCAGAGAAAGCAGAAAATGCAATGCCTCTTAAAATCTGATTCCCTGCATTACTCAGCATCTCTAAGTCAGGGGAAAGAAAATGGTGCTCAGCCTCTCCCTGGATGGATCCCATGCTGGGAGCTCTCCCTGCAGCTCCACCAGACACACACAACTGTAGGAAGATAATTTAATCTTTGAGAGGCACTCAGAGACTAAGTTGAGGATCACTGTAGGAAAAAAGCCCATGAGGAAATTTGTAAGTGGTATTAAGTGCAGGAGTGAGAGAGCAGTAAATAAGGCACTGGGCCACAAAGTGAAGATAGGAGGAAACAAACATTGGGCTGTTCCCCCAAGGGAGCAGCAAGGAACCTGTGTTCAGGCAGTGAAAGGGAAGGCAAAGGTGCTGATGGGCACTGTATTGGAGGTGGGTACAACACAGAGACCAGGGACATGACATGTCTGGAGTGAGGGTGCTGCTACTGCCTTGGTAATGTTGCTGTTATAATTTTGCCATTTCCTTCATAAAAAAAAAAAACAACAGGAAGTCCATAATTTAGCACTATTTTGCCTCTCCTCCCCCTCTGTCCTGCCCTGGGTCACTGGCAGGCTGAAAGCTTTCGATTCAACACATTGACCTCTGCCACTTGAATTAATGACTGAGATTGATAGCAGTAATGAGCTGATGCAGCCTGCCTGGGTAAGGGCTGTGGGGAAACAACACACTGCTGTCAGCTGTCCCCAGCTCACTCTTCCTGTGCTCAGCCACCCCATCACTGTATGTTGGAGTCTCTCTTGCCCAGATTCTCTCTGGGCCATGGGCAGCCTTGATGGCCCGATTCATCTTCTTGAGATGGGTGGCTTTAAGCTGAGATGTCCTCAGACTGGTTGGTGAGTCCATGCACTGGCATCTTTCAGTGTGTGCAGTAGCAAACCCCAAGGCACCATAGTAAAAATCATATGTGGGTTTGGTTTGGTCTCTCAAGTCTGGTGCCCAAACTCATCCTAATGCAAGACTCAGGTGTCTAAATGCTCCCATGAGTGTCAGTCATGGTGTCTCTGTGGCTCAGTTCCCTCTTTTGCAGAAAACCCTACTGTGCATGGTCTCATGAGACTTATCTGAAGTAATGCAGGCCTCATCCACACCACACAGTAGGTACCTGAGGCAACTTCAGGAGGAACAGAGGCTTTGGCAGAATAAGTTGTTTTGTGCTGTAAAGAACAGAAGCACTTGCTGAGAAATAGTCCTGACCTCTCACCAGTATGGTTGGGATTTAGAGACTTCTGTTCAGTTAGTTTCTAGAACTACACATTGTTTATGACCACTGCTGCAGCGAGCTTTAGAAAGTCACAACATTTACCATATCCAGCTCCTCAAGAAACTAACTAAATCCTCTTCCTTCTCCCCCTTTGTTGCTTGCAGATTGTTCATAAATGTCATGGCACTATTTCTCTGGGTTTAATTGCAGAGATTCACACAGGTTACAGCAGGAGCTCCCAGGCATCCTGGTCAGTGCTTGGTACTCTCTGTGCTTGGTGCTGCACAAAGGTACAACAACAAGGTGGAGATACACGTTAAACCAGTGTGGTGAGGAGTCCTCTCTCCAGATTAGTCTCAACTGGGTATACTCACCTTAATGAGTAAAACTGGAGGCTTCTTGTGACTTTCCTCATACAACATTTGAAGAAAGGCACTTGCAGGCTCTGTCTTGTGTGCTCTTCCCCCATGGCAGTGTAATTAGCTGAGCCTGCAAGGAGAGAGGTAATGAAAGGAATGTGCTAACCTAAAACACTTTGTGTTTCTGCAGGATCTGCTGATGTATGGTAACTTCTTGCCTTTGCTTGTAACTTACATACCTCAGCCCTATTTCTGTACAAAGCAATGCTTGTTCATGTGTCACCCAAGAAAACACTTTACAAGTTGTCAGCCATGCAAAGGTGTTAAACATTGGGGATGGGGTTTTCCAGGACAGGCAAGGGAACCAAGAGCCCCAAAGGCTCTTCTGTGTAACATCCTTAGGCATTATTCCATATATATAATAAAAATACCACAAAAAAACAATTAATGGCAGAGCTGGCTGCTGCAGAAATTTTACAGTCATGAAAGTATGAACCTTTTATCAGGCTTTAGCACCCACAGGCGCTCTTTCAAATTCACTGAAGGTTCTCTCATCAGCCCTTACTTTCCAGCATGCATGTTACAGTTTGGGAAAAATGAGTACAGCTCCACTGCACTGATGCTGGACCCCATTTGCTGTCCCTATGGCAGGAAGGCCAGTGTCCCTGTGCCTTGAGGACTGGGCTCTTCCTCTCTGTGTAAGGCCACAGCCTGCTCTGTGTTGGGGATGCAAGGGACATCACACAGTGCTGGGCCTGCAGAGCAGGGTTGGTGAGGGGAGCAGGACCACACCAAAGCTCACATTTGTGCTCAGCTCAGGTGGCACCACCCTGTACACCATGTCTGATGTTTTGGGAGCTCAGTGGCTCAGCTCTGCCCGAGCTTGCCAGCCCTGCTTTCCTTCCTGCAGAGACACCAAGAGGGTCATCCAAGCTTCCCATGCCTCCTCACCCTCCCTGCACAGCTGAAGTAATATTCTCCCCTGTTTGGAGAACAAATGCATTACAGGCTGGAAGGTGCTCAGATATGCTGGTAGAGAGGGCTGTGTAAGTACCTCTGCCGAGTGGGTATGTTTAAGCAGTCACCACTCAGATCTTCAGTCATCATTACCCAGAGAAACCAGCTGTTCTTCTGCTATTTATGATCCCCCCCCTTAATTCTACCCTCCCTATGACTCAACCCACAGGCTTTAAAGTGTGCAGTGTATTGACATTTATATAGTACATTTCATACACTTCCTCTCAAAGCTTTTTACAAAGCCATGAATTACATACCTGTCACCACTGAATTCATTCATCCAAAAAAGAAGCAGTCATTACGCACTCGGCAATGAGCCTCATAACACTACCCACCATCCAGTGTGTGCATGTGTGCACCAAAGAGATAAAGTTACTTTAGTGCCATTTCTACTATTAAAGCAACAGAGAGCAAGGGAGGGGCAGGAGAAGGATGGGGGTAAATGATGGTGGGAGGGTCTGGGTCTTTCTCCTCACCTAGATGTGGAGATGTAGCATATATTAACTTCTTAAGAGGCTGCAGCTGCAGAGAAATAATTATGTGAGTGGCAAGGTGCCTCCATCCCTGTCTATAGGGGAGATAATAAAACAATAGAATACTTTGCATTTGTTTTGCTCCTTTCATTCTGGCATCCCAAAGTGCTTTTTAGACATTAATTAATTCTCATTAAAGAAAAAAAAAAAAAGACAGCACCACCACAGCTCTGGAGCAGATCTCATTTTGGAGGTGGAGGCACAACAGAAAGTCTGTTTGCAGACTTTCTCCAAGCTGCAGAAAGAATTAGTGGCAGAAATAAACCCTGGAGCCTTGATTCCCAGCTTAGTGGTCCACCTCACAGACTCACCTCCCTCTCATTTACTGCTGTCAACCTTACTTCTTTTTAATCAGTATTCCAGCAGGATGGCTTTCACTGCTGAGGAAAGGCTGCCTTAACTTTTGCCTTAATGAACCAAGCATGTGCAGAGCATCTAATTAATATCCCTGGCCTTGGTTGCAGGCAGAAAAAAACCAACACAACTTCCAGATTCCAGTGATTTTAGGACATATTTTCCACCAAACCTGTGAAGCCCATCTGTGTTGAGAGGGACTGGCAGGGACCAATTCAAAGCCATAAGGACTGAACTGAATCTGCTGAATCCTGCACATGTCCTGGAGTTCCCTTGAAAAGAGTAAACCCTGTGGTGTGTTACTCTTAGGCCAACTTTTACCCCAGCATTAGCCCTAATTCCTCCTCCATGGCTACATACTGTGCTGCATTGGCATGCTGGGTTGCAGGATGCAGCAGATTCAGATTTTGATAGTCAAAAGCCTGTCCCAGCCCTTACTGAAAAAGGGCTACTCCAGCCCAGAGCAGATGAAGAACAACTTGGGGAGGGGGAACAGCATAAACCAGGTATTAAGAGATTTATTTGGTTGAGGGACTGAAATTGAACTGTGGTGAAGTGATAGTTCCTGGTCTCATTCAAACTCTCCAGTCTCAGCATTGAAAAGCAGGGTTGAGTGAGGGAAGCCAGTTAAACTGGGGAAAGCAGTTAAATGTTTTGGGGTTTTTTTTGCTTTTGCTACTCGTAATCTGGCTACTGTGACCCCCAGACCAAAGTTCATGGAAGATATTGTTCTAGAAGAGGGAAGTGCAGAAAATTAAGTTTGGGAAAAGAAAGGCTCTTGCTGAAGGCTGCCACTATTCTCACCTTTAGTGTTCAAAGAGAAGCTAAGAGGAAAATGTGTTTTTTTTCGTGGTCACCATCAGGTGGTATATGAGACTCACTTCCATTAGATTAGTTTTCTTTTAGAAGGGCAGAAACAGATTCATGTTCACAAAAATCAGTCCTGAGAAATCCACTGTTGCAATACCATCAGCTCAAGATTTCTAGTTGATGAACTATTTTCTGGACTGTTCTGTCAGTGATTGGTAGGGATGAGACGATGTCGGCCACAGATGCTCATAAAAACTGTGTCTTTGCCTGACTCCTGCTCAGATCTCTTACCAATTTCTGCAGTCATCAATAACGAAGGTCATCCAGACTACAAAATATCCTGAAAAATTCTGGTCAAGAATGAAGGAACCAAAATAGTAATCCTGTTTTGAATTTTCTGAGTTTCTTCTTGCTGGGTACACAACCTGCCAAGAATTCACCCAGCTCTGACAGCTTCCAGGTGATAACACCACTCAGCTTATATCAAAGCACCTATGATGAGTGATTAGCCAGGCAATCCAGTAGATGGTTAGGCATGCAGACAGATAAATGAGAATATATGGATCCTTATTTGCAACCCATCCAGTGTATCATTGCCTGCAGTGTGGTATCATCACTCACTTCTAAGGGGTTTCTGCTGCTTACTATACTGGGTAGATGAAGCAAGTGCAGGTCATTCAAGGCCTTGCTGTGGTATATGCTGACACAGATCCTGTATAGCTACACTGATGACAAACCCCTTGTAGAGAAATATCATGTCTCACTGGGGATGAGTCAAGCCCAGAGTTTGTAAATTCATTTGCAAACAGTGTGTGGTTTAGCAATTACAGCCTGTTTCTAAATCCAAGTCATTAATTTATTAGCATTAATGCAACTCAAACCCACCTCTATATGTTCCTTTCCCTAGGCTCTGGCCACAGCATTGAATGGTGTGCTTATGTGGCTGGGAAATTTGTCTGGGAATCAAACATGTCAGTGACCAAATGCCATCCTCCCCTGTTCAAAACCCACAGGCCCACAGGGAACAGGCAGGATCTGAATCGCTGACCCTCATGTAGCATTCAAAAGCAACAACACCTGTCTGGAGAAACAGCTTCCCTCTGTCTGCATTAGCTGAAAAGCACAAACATGGAATTGCTTTTGCCTCTGTGCACCAAATCACACTTCTCAATGGGGTTTTGGAGATTAAATACATTCCAAATCTCCCAACAAATGGTAAAATAGAACATAAACAGCAAAGAGGGCATTGCTTTAAACCTAGTTAGATTGCAGTTATTATGAAAAAATGCATTTTACATTTCTTTAGTAACTTCCACAGCAAAACATTCAGCAGGCTACTGCTGAGATTTTGAAAGCAGTGTGTTGGATTATATGCCTAATACCCACTAATTCAAATGAAAAATAAAGATAGGCATTTACATCTCCTACCTATTCTGTCTTCCCTCCCCAACACACACGCTGGCATACCCTTGCATGGACACAGAAATCCCTTTGACCATGCAGTGATTTCTGTAGTGGAACTGCTGAGCTGGTTATTTGGAAAGACCAAATCTTTGTTGTCAACTGACAGTCATAAGAATGAAATCTCAAACTGGTAATGCAGGAAAAAAATGGAGAAGACAAAATGTTTTTATTGATAGTGTGTGGACAGAAGACATATCACCCGAGCCCTAGAAAGGACACCACAATTTCTTTAAGAGTTAAGATGTTGAGGGTGTTCAGTCTTGCACCTCATTAGAAGTAACTCCTAGAGAGAAAGACTCACCATCTTCTGTTTGGCCAGCCCCTCATCTCAGCCATGACCAGAATTTCAACCATTACATCTGTGGGTGGTGCCACTGGGGCATTCCTCAAAGCCTGTCTCACAGTTTAAACCAGGCTAATCCCACCTGTAAGTTGGGTGTGTTACAAAGGAGAAAGCTGCTGTGTGAAGCATGGTGTGTTGCAAATGAGGGCAGAGGGGGCTGAAAATCATAGGAAATTTAAATCTGGTTCCAGTTCACAGTGATGTCAAACCACAGGAAATGAAAGCAGAAAGTGGAGTTTTATGAAAAAAGTGGCAGGAGTCATTATTATATGTGCAGTATTGATTGAAGAAGATCATGTTGCCCCCAAATCGAAATGGCTTTTACGTGTTTGGGCCCATCCTGACAAAAACACTTTCTTCTCTGTTGACAGGGCCATGTTGCCATGGAGATGCAGGGCTGGATGCTTGGCAAAAGCACGTTTCAATAAGGCAGGTCTAATGGATATATTTTTACAACATTCACAGTTCCTTTCTGCTCATTTTCTCCTGAGCAGACTCGTCCACTTCTTCCATTTTGCCACTTGATGAAAAAATATCTTTTAATCTTTTAATTTAGCTTAGATTTTCCTCCCTCCAGCACCAGAGTTTGGCATTAAACTACTTATCTGAGACGCTCCACACTAAGGCCAACTGCCTGCTTTTCATTATCAGGTTGGGTGGCTTGTTTTCACCCTCCCTCCTCCATGTCTGAAGCTCTTTGCTGCTTGCTGTATGTTATAGATGTTGCGATATAAGGAGCTTATAGCTTCATGCTCTTGCTAGTGGAAGAGGCCCTAAGTTCATCTGTTCTTTAAGAGAAGCCCTTCTGAAGTGTTTAGGACCACAAAGCTTTGCTGTGTTGTCTGGTACATGTCCTGGAGCATAGGCTGACTCTGCCTGTGCCAAAAGCATGGATGCTAATGCAGTGTCACCTAGAGTAGAGGCACAGATTGGTTACATGTGTTTAATTCTGGGTCTTTGGTTTCTTTTTCATATAAGCAAATGCAAGTTTCTTTTAAACTAACATGAATGCAAGAGCAATTTCTGAGTATATGCAGGTACACAAATACAGAGGTAGCTTATTTCACATCCATTTCCATTTGAATGTCTTCTATTGGTTCTTTCCATCTGATTATCTTTGACCGACTTCTGGAATCTGTTTGAGTTTCTTTTGCAGTCATAGCCAAAAGGCATATTGACTAGAAAGGGATGCTCACATAAACATCCTATTTGAATGGATAGAACAGTCTGAAAGAATATTTTCAGTAAGTGAATTAAAGAAATATATATTCATACCACAAAATGCAGTTGGGCCATGTGGCCTCTGTGACCAATTAAAGTAAGTCGATGCCTTTTGGATTGGGGATACTCTTAATGAACTTCTCCTGAAGAAAAGAGCAGACCAAGAAGTATTTGCATCAGCAAGCAATTTCAAACAACCCAATTAGCTGGAAATCAACACCACAAGCATAAAAATTAAAAAACAGAAAAAAAAGAGGCAAAATTCATCCAATAAATTATTCATCATGAATTATTTGTCCAGTTTCCTTTGGACCTGGTTTAAGTTATTGCTAATTAGTCATGGAGGCCTTTACCTACTTGGTTGGGAAGTGGAGGAAAAACATTATCTCCATTATCTCCAGCAGTGATTTGAAGGCAGCTCCTAGGAGCTGGTAACTCAAAGCTTGTGTCACCAAGTGACTATTATGAGATCTCTTGTTGCAGCTGACAATAACACAGCCCGATTTTCAATGGCAACAGTCATCAAAGAGTGCATTCATCTTTTTCCCCCTAAGTCAGGGCTGAGACACACTGTTGGGTCAATATTTTGGAGATGTCACTGTTCAGCACATTCAGTGAGTGCCTGAAGGGCTGCAGACACCAGGGCTGTCACTCAGACATGTTAAAAAGCTTGGGGTGTTTCTTTGTCCTTTTGTACATGCTAGTGGTCTTGGAAAAAGAAAAGAAGAAACGAGTTTGAATATCATGGGATTCCTTGTTTCTTTGGCTTTGCCTCTGTCTGGGCTGTACATCATATAATAGGGCTGTGGCCCAGAATGTGGGCTGTAAGATGTGAGGCAAATCTGGTAAGGGAATAATCATCCAATAAGCAAATTCATTTCATCTCCTCATGCTTCCATTTCCCCATCCACAAGATGCTGCTAATGATACTTCCCCTGCCCTAAGATCTTTGGATGAAGGGGGCCGTGTATGCAAAAAACCCAGCATTAACTTTTTATAAAGGCTAATCCTCTTTGTCTGCTTTAACCACAGAAGCATGCAAAGCTCGGTGTTAGATGTGCCTCTGCAGTGCAGAGGAGCTGTAATTGGAAGCTTGGAAAGGTACAGGGGAGAAGAGGCAAAGATGGCCAGAAGCAGGGAACAGCTTTAGGAGGAGGAGAGAGCAGGTAGAATCCTGCGGATCAGACAGTGGATCCTGAGGGAGGGATGTGATGAGGTCTATGGGACCATGGATGGTGGGGAGGCAATGGAGCAGAAGCATTTTTCACCTTGTTGCACAATATAGGAACGGTTTGGTGGCAGATTTAAAACACACAGAACACAGTCTTTTCCACTTCAATCCTAGTAAGACTGGGATTGTTCCCTAAGATCTTGTTATTACAACAGATGAAACTGGTTTTTAACATATCCCTGACCGATCTACTGATTCTGGGGAGAATTGCCAGATTTCCTCACCATCCCTGGGATAACTGTCAAATTTTGCAGTGTTTTGAAGACCTGTGCACCATTCTTTCCTAAGCACCAGAAGTTTGTACCTGCATTGTATGTGTCTGCAAATGCCCCTGCTGGGAAGGTAACACCACGACTGAGAAGGCGTCCTATTCATAGGTCATCTGCATCTGCAACCATTGGGTGAACTCATGGTTAACTTTGGTTACCTTACCCAGCTGATTACAGATAGGAGATCAGAAAGGAAAAGGTCTGAGTACCCTGATGTCTTCCTTGTAGATTTTCTCTGTGGAGTTTTCACATGGTCACGCTTCATTGATAAAATGAGTCCCAGGAAGGTTTATTCATTTTGCTGCTTATTGTTTTCTCTAACAGGTGCGATCACTATAATTAGGTCTGTACAACGGCATCTTCTTGTTACTGGAATTCCTTCTGTCTCTCAGATGCTCCTGGCTATAGCACTACAGTGGCTGCTGCTTAGAGAATGAGTGAAAATGAGTTGTTTTCTTTCCCTCCTTTTCTTCATTCATCCATATTAAGCCAAGAAAAACATAGCCTCTGCCTGGCACAGATCATATGCTCCTTATCTTTCTTAGGCTCAACTGAAGATGTCACCAAATGCCCTCCCAGGCCTCTGTTACAGGCATCTCCCTTGAAAACACAGCACAGACCAACACAAGGGAAGATGCCACCACAGGAGCAGGCATAACTGACATAATATGGGAAGGAAAAGACTAAGGCTGTCCCAGGAGAGCTGCCCTTTGCCCCCAGATTTGGAGGGAGAGCCCTGGGCAGCTCCACCATTGATTCTCTTGAGGGATGGCAGGGCCAAGGGGAGCACAGTAGTGGAAATACCACAAATGGGTTCTGCCAGAGCAGTGCTGGGGGAGAGATTGATATCCAACAGTGAAATCGGTGTCTACTACATCTTTTGCTGATTTAGAAGCTGTATTTCCTTCCTTCCAATTTAATACACACACATTTATATAACCCATCAGGCAAGTGATATAAAAACAGGCAGGGGCCCAGTTCAAATATCTGGAAAACATGTGGATGCATCTAGTTTAACCAACAGAAAACTATCCTTGAAGGCCCCAGCAAAACCAATGCCTTCCCTCCCAGAAAACAGTGAGCCTGCCTAGAAAACAAGAGAAAAAAGTCTCTGTTGGCATTATTTAGAAGTGGGATCTTTTCCCTATAATTTTATTGCCTCATTATATGATGAGCCAAAAATACAAATTCAAATAGTGCTTTGGAGCAGGGTCTTTCCGGGAATGATGGGGTTGCCTGTTGGCAGCGGCCTCAAGGCCTGATCAGTTTGAGGCCACGAGCAGTGACACTGCACTGAGGAAATGAGGCTCTCAGGATAACAACTGGGGGGGTATGTGCTGCTTTCAGTCAATCAAGCCCAAACTCAGCCACAGAGCAATCAAGCTCAATTCAACCAGCTTCTGCATTATTATTGTTATTATTTATCACTTGAATTACTGGAGCACCTTGAGGAGAAAACTGAAATGAGAGCAAAGAGGACTGGTGCTGTACAAAGATATAATGAGAGCGTGACAGCCTGGGTGAGCACACAGGCTGCAGAGACAAGGCCAGTGACAAGCAGGAGAAAAATGGGGTTGCAGTTAGCCTTGGCAAGCTTAGTCTGTCAGCCCCATTGGTGATGATCCTGCCCTCTGATTTCTGGCAGGCTGCTCAGCATCCAGCATATTCAAGAATCCCTCCATAGCTGGTGGAGACAGAGATGGCAGTGCAAAGCTGGAGTCTGATATAGGTCTTATGCAGAGCTACATGCTTGTCACCATGGAGCAGCATGGGAACATCACCCTCCTAGAGGTCTGGACTGCAGTGAAGCACAGAAAAATACCACTGCCCTGGCCTTGATGCATGCTCGTAGACTTGATAGTCCATCATATACACAGCAGTCTTTTCCAGCCAGTATCCTACATATACAGATACTTATCCCTAGCACGCTTCACCAGCCCTTTTGGGCCTTAATCCTTCCATTCTTCCTCAGGTAGGGCCTTTCACATCTCACTAAAATCGTTGCCCACTGCTTGCTTCATCCAGCCCTTTGCTCAGTGCCCGCTGCTTTCAACAGTAAAGCTGATGTGTCCCTTGGTATGTCAGCTGGGGTCTGTCCAAATGAGGCAGGAGTCAAGTCCCTTCCCTCTGCCTTGCTGCTGAGCTCACACCAACTGTCATCTGTGAGTAATATGCTAGACATGTTTTTTTTTTTCAGTTAAAAAAAAAAAAAGTAATTTATTTTCTAATTACAAAAGAATATAGGAGTAAAAAAAAAAAAAAAAAGGAAAAAAAAGTAGAAAAAGAAATTATTACTACCAGATGGAGAATCACCATTTAGCAGGAGCAGGCAAAGAGAAGATTCAGTCAATCACAGGGTAAGTGATAAGACACCAGAGAGAACTACTGCAAAGAAAGGCAGCTCATTACACAAAGCACTAAATTATTCTTATTGGGACTTCTCCTCCTTCTTTTCCCTTTTCTATTTTTTATTCTGAGCCATAAAGCAAGTAATTCCACTGAGACCCTCTTTTAAATGATTAACATTTCCATTTTAACTTTTGTTTTTGATTGTGTCCCTGCCATTAATCTTTATGTCTTTTTCTGTGCCCTGCTGTTTCACCTCATCTTCTGACTTTCTCGGTCTGTTTTCCACACCCACAAAAACAGCCATAAACCCTGCTGCAGGTGGGAGCCTTGGACAGATCAGGCCAAGGTCAGGGGGGATGTCCCAACACAGCATCACTCCAGACCCCAGCATCATTGTACCTCATCAGCAGCGGCACTGTCCCTCCAGAGAGAAATCAAGCTGAGATTGCCTTCCTACATTTATTTGCATGGATGTTCAGGACCAATTCAAAAATCTCAGGTAAAGAGAGAATCCCGAGATAGATCGTGCCAGCAATCCCTGCTTGACTGAGATGGGAGCTGATGATATCCATGGCTGGCTGAGAGCTATTTCTGGCTCTATTCCTTTCTCCTGAGCAGCTAATTCATCACTGGGATGAAAAGTTTTGGGCAGCACAGTGTTTTCAGCCAGCATGACAGCAGTGTCTGCTGTTTGAGAAGGCAGGATGGGAACCATGGCTCCCTTTTCCCAGGGGAGACCCTGTGAAAAAGGTGGTAGGTCAAAACAGACCGTCTTTGCACATATCCGGGTAAATAGGAAAATGAAGGGAGCATTGATCATTCACTGGTGGCTCCCATTGTGCCATGGGTCCCAAAAGAGCTGCAAATTGCTGGGCTCTGTTCCCATCCTGCCTCTGATCCTGGCCTGTGCCTGGACATCCCCAGAATCTCCTCCTACCCCTCTTTCCCTCTGTTACCAGAAAGGTAAATATGATTGCCTTCCTTTGCAAAGTCCCCTGTAAAACACTGCTGATGTGGAGCAAGAGCTCAGGTTTTATAGCTGCCTCCTGTAACTGAGGAAGCCAGTTCCCCTTGGGGCATCCCCTTGGCAGGAGCGAGCCCAGCCACCGGTGCTGCTGGCCCATAATCCTCTCTCACTACCAGTTTCCTTGGCCTGTTGGCATTTATAGCTTGTTGATGTGTTTTAAGCATGTGAGGCAAAATACAGATAGTCAGGCATTTTATTACTCATGTTCCTCTGGCCTTAATGACAGAATGTAGTGCCACTTGGTAATGAACTAGGCCTGGGCCTGGGCCATGAGGCCTCTCACAGCACTCCAGTCTGCTTCAGTCTGTGAGGAGACTAGTTGTTAAATGACTCAGTTTTGTCTTTTCTAGAAACCGTGCAGGCAAAAAGTAGAGGTTTCAGTCAATATATAAAGTACTTCTTAGCAAATGGGTGAGGTTTAGCTTTGAGCAGCACGGGGGCACCACTTAACTGTGGCGGCTTAAGAATATGGATACTCGCTTGTCAATAAAAACCAAATCTTGCACTTGAAGCAAAAACAAATTAAAATTAATTAATCAGTGGAAAACACTTCATTTGAACTGGGAAAAGCAGATGCAACTAGCAAGTCTAGGTGGACAAACAAGATAATCAAATCAATACCCACACTTTTCTTGCTGGCTTGCAGCCACAGGCTACAAAGTGAGAGCAGGCATGTGGATCTGCTTCATTTCTATTAGCTATCAGCTGGTTCCATAATTAAGTGGAATTCAAACCCACTGGGGAAGTTATTGCCCTGTCCCTGGGTGGATCTTGTCTGTGTGAGGGGGGCAGCTCACTCCTGCTGATGGTGCCTCCTAAATCTCATCTTGCTTCTGCACAAACCTCGCTCCTTCCCTCTGAACAAAAGCTGGCTGCAAAATGTGAATCGTAGGAGGGTGGTAGATACTGGAGAGATCAACCCAGGCCATTGTTGTACCAGCTAATCAGTGCCATCGTCAACAGAAATAGGGGTGAGGTTATTAATGCTCTAATTGAGAACAGATTATCCGTCCCAACACAGGGGCAAGATTTTGGGGAAAGATTTTGCTTCATTTTTTTTTGTTTGCTTTTAGCTGTTTAAAAGTGCTGCTCAGATTTTGCAGATGGCTGTCATCGTGTTCAATGATGTGTGCCCTCTGTGGGGACAATCACCAGTGCCAGAGGGCAGAATAGCTACAGCAAAGGCCTAACATATCTATGAAGAGAGCAGTGTTCCCATTCCTATCCACCTGGCTCCAGCAGCACATCCAGTCCTGTGGACTGGAAGCACTGCTGATTTTAATCAGTTGAAGACTCCCTGTGAAATTTGGATCAGGAGCTTGGGAGTTTCACTGTCTCTTACTAGAGACTAGGCCCAAGAACATCTCAACTGAAGAGAGCAGAACTTTTCTTTTCTTTACTTAGGTCTTTAATTATTATTTGATATTTGCTCTCTACGAGAAGGAGTTCTCTTGGTCCTAGACCTGGCTAGATACTGAGAAGAAAGTCTCATAAATATTCATTTAAATCTCTTCCAAATTAATTCTGGTGCAGTTCTTTATGCTTTTTGCTTCCCATGAACATTCAAGCAAATAAATTTTGCTAGGTGGGGGTGGTAACAAAAAAACAATTTCAGAGAAGTGTAGAGAATATTTGCCAAAATCCTCCCAGTTTTTCACTTTGAAGTTACAAGAGTTTCAATAGTGATCAGATCAGAGCATGAACAGTTAGTGTCATCCTGCTGGGGCTGAGAAACATGCTATATCACCTACACACTCCAGCTAAACCGGGCACACTGCAAATTTCAAGAAGCACCAATGACTCATAAGTCAAACAGGTGGTTTGCAAATTCACAGAAAAGGAGTTTCCTTAACAAAAAAAAAAAAAAAAAGACAAATCACAAGCAGAACAAGAGCAGTTCTCCCTAGATCCAGATTTAATTGCTAATGAATGCTTAGCTCATCTCCTCTGCCCTCCATGCCTTTTTTCTGTCCTCTTTCTTAATTTTGCCTCTTATTAGTTACACTTCAAGCTTTTTGTTTAGGCAACAGAAACATGTATTTCACCTGCAGCATTTTCTTATTCCTGAGATGAATGTGAATCTGCTTTAGAGGCTGGAAAAAATCATTACTCTGAGATTCAAGGTCTGTTTGCTATTCCAAAAGCTTGTGAAAGAAGAGAAGTTGAGTTCTGATGATCAAGATTGCGTCTGTGTGTGTGTGTGTATGTGTTTGCATTCACACCTTAATGTGCATCTCGATGGTTCTGTTCCTTCCTCACCCCCCTTCCTCCACCCAAGGTCTAATTAAAACAAGAATGCACCAGGCTGCCTTTTGCTCTGTTTCATCTCCTGATATTTTTATGTTAAATCCACCAAGGAAATCTCCTGAAGGCTTTGAAGTCTTGGGGTGTGTGAATAAAGATGTCACAACGGTAGACACAGGGCTTCTTAATGAGGACAGAAGGTTTGATGTCGGAACACTTCAGTGCCCAAAGGAAAGAGATGCTCTCCAACAAGCTCTCCCTTTCTCTCTCTCCCTCTCTCTTTTTGTATTCTTGCTGCAAGGGCCTACTTTTTTTTTTTTTTTCCTTCTTCTATATTTTTTATTCTCCCTCCACCTTTCAAGGAGGAAGGGGATAAATTATAGGAAATGCGGGGAAAATGCACAGTTTTACAAATCCCATCATTCATGCACCATTTCTTTATCTCAGTTCATTCCTGTATCATCTGAGGAACCAGCCCCATCCAGACTCCTACTGTCTCCTTTCCAGTCTGGCCTGAGGTAACAGACCCTCTCTCTACCTCTATCTTTCTCCCAGCCAGAACGTTCTGACTCAGGGAAGGAAAGTTTAGCTGTTTTGAGAGGAGTTTTTGCTTGAAAGAATCCCCATGAAGTCAAAGGTTAATTTAATATAACTGAGAGGAACATCTGATCCCTAGAGTACAAAATTCATTATCACAAGCATGGTCAGTGACAACAGCTCCTAATGCTCCTTGGGACCTTGTTGTGTTTGAGCTCTTCTATGTCTGCTTTGAATGTACTTGCTGTGCCCTTATCCCTGTTGCTTTCCATCATTGCATCTGAGAAGTCAGCTTGTAAAATCATGGGGCAAATAGAAACCAAAGTAGCTTATCTCATCCTGTCATTCTCCACCCTATATAGCCAGCAGAACAACAGGATGCCAGTAAGGCAGGGCTGGACATCCTCTGGGGCATCTCAGTTCTATGGTGGAGAAAGCTTTCAAGTTTTGTGGAGAGAAGGCAGTTCCTACACATGGGAAATGCCTGTTGGAGCCAGATGTCTCCTCCCCTTTAAGGTGTGCTGCCCTCTGAGGGAACTGGGTGGTTGTCTTGTTGCTAACCTTCGAGGCAGGATGCGGTTCACATGATGACCTGTCACTACTGAGCCAAGCTTCAGTCTCAAACTTGAGATCCCTGTTTGTGTGTTGTCCTTAGAGCTGGCCAAGGCATCTTGAACAAAGACCATTCTGGCTCACTCCCCATTTGTCTCCCAGCATAACAGGTTTCATGATGGGCTCCCTTCATGTCCTTCCCACCTGTGGACCATTTATGAATCTCTTTTCTCTTTTCATAATTTCTCTGCAGGATCTTATCCCTCATCTTCGCAGTACCTGAGCACCCTCCCCTCTACTCAGCACACTTCATTGCCCATACACTGCAATCCTCCCAGGGAGACAGTAGAGTCAGTGGCAGGGGATGTTGTTTTGGTGCTGTTTATATACAGGCTCCTGGTCTTATCCCCTGGACCAGTGAGCACCTGAACAAATGGTCTGAGGCCTTGCAACCTCAGTGACTCTGAAGTTCATGTCTTCGTGAGAGATGAGGGGAGTACTTTCTGCTTTGTAGTAGAGAAAAGAAAGTTTTGGGCAATGCTGTTAAATCCAGCCCAGTGGCTGCGGAAGCCAATTTAGCTCCCAAGGATCCTGTCTGTGTACTTTTTCATTAAGCTCAAGCATAGCTGGAGTTTTTGCTGTAAACCTCCAAATTTCAAGCTCAGCATGAGTCAGTCCCAAAGTGTTAAAATATTTAAGGCCTTTTTTCATTCAAGAGCTGGATTTATTGACACCAAACGAGCTGTATTATTTTTCATCTCAGAAAACCCCGATGTTTGGAGTTGGTAGCAATGATGATGATTATTTGAAATTAAGCTCTTTGCGTTGACTGACCACATCTGCTCAGTTCCATCCTTGTCAAATAAGGCACAATCTGCCTTCCCCATCAGGATTCCTCCTCAAAGCCTATTGCATTGTAGCCCCCTCAAGTGATGCTAATACATTTTAATAGGGACGTGGGAGCACACTCACCTCCTTGGTTTGTACTTTGATTTGATAGTCTAGGGCCTGTGGACTTGTGGTCCCACTGCTGTGAGATGGCTGGAGGAGGGAGGTGAGCCAGGAGATCCTCCCTCTGCATGCAAAGGGACCTGGCACAGGAGCTGGGCAGGAGGTCCCAGTTTGGTGTTGGAGCCAGGATGGGTGGTCTCATAGCAAGGATAGAGTGCTTTTTCCTTACGATTATATTCAGAAGGGAAGGTGGGTAAGTCAGCCTTTTCCTTCCCCCTCAAAGGAAATCACAGCATTTTTTTTCCCTCTTCTTTCAATAAAACAAAGTGCATAGACTCACTTGATTCACTTTAATGGTGTATACAGCTCAGAGAGGTGGAGGTTTGTGCTCGAAAATACAGAAGCATGAGCTGAGCTCTGACCCTTGTGTTTACTGATCAAACCTGCTGCAGCAATCAAAGGTGCTCACTGTTCCCCTGCCAGAGGATGTGACCCCTGAGGCAGAGATTTGGACAAGGTGTTTCTGCCTACACCGTGATGCTCTCCATTCACCAGACAGTGATTTACCATCAGCCTCCACATTGAGAGCAGAAGTTAACACAGCATCAGTGAGTGCTTATCCCAGGCAGAGGGGCAGGCAGACAGCTGGGTTGGTAGCCTGTTACAGCAAGCTCTGCCAGAGTCTGCCTGAACTGAAGTCCTTCTCTGCCTGTCGAGCTCAACACTCACTGTTGTGATCTGTCCTTAGACCAGGGCTCTGACTTTACTGTGCTCAAGACTGTGCAAATTCAGCAGAGTATCAAGTTATTTGCCCAGGGGATGGCAATTTTTAAGTGGGTGTTAATGAATCTGACAGGTGTCTACTAAGAGCTCCAGTTGCAATGTAGTTTTGTCTATTTACCAGCCTCTTTGCAGGCTAGAGCACCACAAAAGCCTGGTCTGTAAACCCAGCAAAATCCCAAGGAAGCACATGGCCAAATCCCAGTTTTCCAGAGGCAGCCAAACCTGGTCTCTGGATCTGATCATCCTTTGAATCAGAGAGGACTTGTTTAAGCCACCCAGCTCTCCACCACTGTTATAATGAACTCATTGCTTCCACCATAGGACAGAGGATTAACTCCTGCACAGGTTTAAGGTCATCTCCTCTCCCTGACTGGATGAAACCATCTGTTTTTTGTGCTACTGACCTTTGTCAGTCCACATTAGTTCAGAGAGGCTGGTGAAAGAGCTCAAAACTTGCTTTCTGCAGAGCCATGAAGCACTGCTGGGAGCTAGATGGGTAATGAAAAAGCTGTTCAGTTTTGTTTTGATTTCCAGATCTTCATGAATAAATCTCTGCTCAGGTCCAATCAGATTGTTGCCTATAAAATTCCCTGTCTATTACTTTGGTCCTGTTTGCCTGAATCTCTGATCTCCACAGCACTGCAAGCCAGTGTGTTACCACAGCCCCAATTACCAGCTGTGGTTTCTGATTTTGTGTCACCAACCCTCTTCACCCCAGCATGCCACCCTCCATCCTTTGCTTTTCCACATGCTTCTAAATACTTCGGCATCTTTTTCCAAAGGCACCCTGTATGCAGGTAACTCCTGGCCCTATCTTATAGTAAACCTGTGGGATTCAGTATCTCCAGTCCCCCCCACCTAAGCCAAAACTTTTCAGCAATACACTGGGCTCAAACATCCCGAGCTATCGCCGTGCAGGAGCACGTCTGCCAATACAAAGCAGCAACAGCTCACGAAAATGATTGACACTAATGGAAGCCGTTTCTGAATGTATCCCTCTGTCACCAAAGCCTCTGGAGGAAAGTTGTCCATCCAGCTGCACGGGTAGGAGGGAGTTCAGGACAGAATGCCGGCAGAGGGAGCTTCCCACTGCATGTGCCACAGCCCCATGTTGCATCTGGTACTCAGAGCTGGGCAGGGGGGCAGTACGAGCATTATACATCACTTAGCCTTTCTTTGCCTGGAGCCCCGGGTCGCCGCAGGAGCATAAATGCCGTCAAACTGTTCTGATCTGATTTGCTGAACTTCCAAGGCGCCCTTTGGCATTTATTTTATTAAAAAAAAAATTAAAAAAAAAATAAAAAAAAAAAAAGACAGTTTCTTCATTCTAGAAAGTATTTTCTTTCCTGCTTTGTTGGTTGTGTGATTGTTTGGTTTACTCTGCTATTTTAAAAGGTCTGTCAGGCAGCCACAGAGGGAACAGATTTCCACGTGACCAGTCGTGCACCCTGCAGAAAGCACATAGTTGTGCTAAGCAGTCTGCCAGCTCTCCGTAGCGAGGAAGTTAGCTGTTTGAGCTGGTCTTGCCATCCTTGTGAATAGCATCCCTAGGGATGGGGGATGCTTCTCAAATGAATGGCTCCCTGCCAGTGGACCTTCAGTTTGGGAAATCCCATTTGGCATGCTCACGCCTCAGCATCCACTCGCTGTGCTTTCTCCCTCCCCTGAAGTGTTACGCTGGTGAGAGGTGGGAGAGAAATTTCTCTTGGCCGGGTCTGCAGAGCTGCATGATTGCAATGCCTCAGTTTGGATGAAGGGAGAAAGCTGCCAGAGATACGGATGGGCAGTCAGGAGTCAGGGTCCCCTGGGGGAATGACCAGTGACCTCTGTTATTGGAACAGACATAAATGCAAGGGACCTTGATTGCATCACTTGTAATTAATCAGCAAAATTGACATGAAAATAAATAAAGGGAAAGGATCTAAAAGAAATCGGGAAAGCCAAGTTATTCATGGCTGACTGTGCTGCTGCCTCCCTTTTCCCTTGTCCCTCTGTAACTACTTAGCCTTAAGATACCCTAAGGCCAAAGGGAGGAATGTCCCACATTCTTGTTCCTATCTTGTCTTACTTTTGTCCCAGTAAGGAGAGCTGCTGGACTAGTATTTGAGGATTTTGATCTACGATTTTCTTCCAAAGCTCAACGATTGTAGGCAAAGGGCTGAGTTCTCATATCAAAGAATCTCATTATGCCCAGTGGACATATCAGGAGATGGAACATAAGTGATTAAAACATTTAAAAGTCCTTTCCTGCCTCCAGTGCTTCTCTGTGCATTTCTGATGCTAGGGTTGCACATGTAACATTTGTCATCTGCAACATGGACACCAAGGAGAGCATGCAGCTCAAACTGCCTGTGAGCAGACATCCAGACCTCAGACCAAAGCACACCTGCTGTGATTCCTAAGAGAGCTGGGATGTACCCTACGCTTAGATGTTTTCAGTCTACCCAGGATCTATAAAAAGAGGTGAAGAAGAAATATCCACCAGACTTTGAAGTATATGGAGGAAACAGCAGTGCCACTTGTATGCATAGAATTGTGTGTAAACTCAAGCCAGTTGCATTCTCTCTATGGATGGATGCCTTCAAAACAGCTGTAGACTTGGGAGCAGGGAGAATGTGTCCTTGGGCAGTGTTCCAACAGTCACAGGTTGTCCAAGGTCCTTTGGTATTGTGACCAGCTGAGCATCAATGTGCCAAACTCTGCTAGCAAGAGCTTCTTATAGATGGTGATGCTGGGATCAGGCAAGCTGGCAAAAATGATGTGTGTTCAGCAAAATTTGTCATCCATTTTTTCCTATAGAAATCACCACCATTTGAAGCATCTGCAGTGGCACTGCAAGCCAGACCAGCTGTGCCTGAGCAATTAACTCAAAGTTCAAATGAGGTTTGTTCACAGAACTGGGGTGGGAGGGTTGAGTCAAAAGTGGTTTTCTCTACAGCATGTACAATTTTGACCAACACCCCCTTTAAAGTTCCCCATGTGTAATACAAGAAGGCCTGAGTGGTTTACCTTCTGGTGTGGCTTCAAAGCAAGCATCATGCTGACACTGGCGTCTGTGTAAAGATGGAAACAAGGAAACTTACAGAGGGAAACCACCTCACTTCAGTCAGCTCCAGCAAGTGTCACAATAAACTTGCCTGCAGTCGAAAAGGACACCACAACTGTAAAACACCTGTTTAGCAACTCTTTGGATTGTATTACTGCTCGTGCCTTAGATTACTGGCCTGGAAATATTCTTTAAAAGCAAATACACTGTCTACAGCTTCCAGTGCATGTGTTTCCTTCCACACAGCATGACCAGTTTCCTATTTCTTGTTTTGGCTCTGTTTTGCAGATCTCATGCCAGGGGCTGACCCAGCTGAAATCTCTGTTTCTAGTTCTGCAGAGTGAATCACAAGCCTTCAGCTTTTTTGTTGTTACTTCTTTTTCAGGAGCAGAATACTTTCATTATCCTTGTTTTTTTAAAACCTCATTAAATGCAGAAGTGATGGGCAGTGACCCATGAATTTGGAAGCAGCAATACTTCTTGGAGGATGTTCCACTTGTGGGAATCAGTGATTTTGCTGATGTGCAGAACAAGAATTTGACTGCCTTCCATATAGCAAATACATACATTGCCAGATCCTCATCTTGATTACATCTGTATCAACCTGCTTAAAATAAAATTAGCTGCAATGACAGTGCAGGATGTGGGCCAGGTGCTGTACATTGTTGCTACTTCCAACACAGTGAAAAACCTCTGCTTCAAACCCTTGCCCTTGCCCTCTCTCTTTATCCTCTTCTCTTTCTGGCAGCCTATGTGGATGAAACTAGGAAGTTTCCTACTAAGCTTTTTGCTTGCTTTCCTCTAGCCTTACTGCAACTTCTGAAAGTTCAGTTCGGTGCACTGTCATTCCCCTAAAATCTAAAGTGGGCTGGCCATGTTAGCATGTCTGTAGCTTGGCCTTTTCTCTCTCTCAGAATGAAATAACCAATATTCCATATTCCTCCTTTTCTGGTGAGCAGAGCTTCTGATGCCTGGCCTAAGGTTAATCATAGGGTTAACCAAGTAATGAAAAAATATTCTGGGAAAATGCAGAAGATTTCTTGCTTGGCTGAACTGAGAAATCTTTCTTTTTTAAATTCAATGACACGGAGCAGCCAAACAGATCTCTCTTTCCCCGTTGCTCTCTTCTGCTGTGGGTCGGCAACATGATGGGCTTCTCCTTCCTTACAACTTGAGGGCATAGCAGAGAGCTGCAATTTGCTCTGGCCCTTTCAGAAAGTCAGCTCCTTTGTCCCTTTGCTCCAGCACTGGGTTACAGGAAGCCACCCAGCAAGACCCAAAGTACTTCTGCATTTGCTATGGCTTGTCAGCCAAGATTGCACGTGCCTTCTTGGAGGAGGCAAAAGAGAGTTTCTTTGTGCAACACCCCTGTTTCTGTGGTGACTGGTGCAGTAACAGAGTGACAACCTGCCTCTCTGTAGCCAGAGTTGTCTCGGCAGTTTCTGGCTCAGTAAGGAATAAATGGCACCTCAACTAGGCCCCTGAGTCCCATAGGGAGTCACTGAAGCCATATACAAGCGACACTGAAGCTGCTAGTCCACTGTCTGAGATGTTCATCTCTTTCCCTGAGGGAGATTCCTTTTGGGAAGGTTGATTATCCTGTTAAAGCTGTTTTAAGGCTATGTTTGACAAGGGTATCCCTTTCTTTCCAACTCCATCCTCTGAAGTCCACTTATCAGTTTCCCAATTTTTCCCCTTGTTGGGCTGTTCTGATTTCTCTTGCCTTGATCTGATTCCTGCTCCTCCTCAATTCCTCCCCTCTCTGTCTGTGGCTGCTCCCATCCTCAGGGAGGAGCAATGCTCATTCATACTTAGCTGGGCAGCCTGCAAGTTTTAGCAATGACTTTTTAAGTTATTATTTATTCCCCAAGTCAGCTTATGTCACATCCAGGAGGGGAGCATTGCCTGTTGCCTTTCACAGACAGCTTCTAGGTTTTGCTTGAAGTCTACATAGAGCAAGGGAGCCTTGATGGGTGTGTGCAGAGAGCACATTGTTGACAACCTCTTGCTACTGCTCACATTGCTTTCCACTTCTGCAGTCCATCACATTAATTGGGGAGCAGCCACACCAAACATCCTGGATCCAGATTCAGAGTCAAGGGCCCTTCTTTATACCTTCAGGAGGTGGAAAATGTGACAGATGAGGCGACGTTCAGGGATATCCTAGGGTGTGGGCTTCTGGTGTGGGAGAGCAGCATTCCACATTTCACCATTGAACACTTGACTCTGTAGCCAAGAAGCATGTGGGAGTGCTTATGGGAACAACTTACCCACCTCCAAGGAGGGAGGACAAGAAGAAATCCTGTAACTTATTATATATTTGGGTCAATAAGCCCCATTTGGAGGATCGATGAGCTCAGGGTTTTAAGCAAAGGATATGTAGAAGGGAAGAAAAAGCAGGAGGAGTAGTAACAACACTCTGAATTATGAGTTTTTGCATCCTGATTACCTAAAGACCCAGGGGGCTGGTGTGCTCCTGGCACAGCTAACTCAACCACCCTGCAGTTCTTGTGCACATGGGGGCAAAGTCCTGTTGCAGAGTCTAGAAAATGCTACATAGAGCTGCTCCTTTCCAAAATGACTTCTTTTTTAACGGCTTGATAATCTGGTAGGAGTTGATCCTTTACATCACTTCTTTCATGTTGCCTTCTACTCATCAGCTGTTCCTTAAGAGATGAACAGACCCATCTTCATCTCCTGTCCTGACCTGCTGGTGGCTCTGAGGTGCTGCCAAGCAGCTGTTGCCTTACACTGGGGAGAGGGCTCTTTTCTCAGGGAGTGGGGGTGATATCTCTAGACTCAAGGTTTCAAAGTGCTTCCTAAACTTCTAGAATAAAAGCCACAGGAGAAATGTAAAATATTAGTGGTATTTTAAGAAAGTGTGTGGGTGTGTAGACACAATTAATTTTCCTTTTTATAGGCCTACATGGAATATCTCCATCTCTGAGGAAGATGCCTAGATCTATGGAGCGTTGGCATCCCCAAGGAGGGCACTGCTCTGTTCATGTTAACAGAAAATGCCATCGAAATTAACAGTGCAAGAACACTGTTGTGGTCAGGCTGTGTCAGCCCCATAAATTATCGGACGTGTGAGAGGCAGCAGGCTCAGGATCACTTCGTCCTTCCCAGGCTGAAACAGCTCTTTCTTCCTTGTTAAATGCAGGCAGTAGGAGTCGTAAGGGATTTTTGTCATGTTATTCCCCCAAGATCAGAGAAGAGCTGATGCGATTTGGAGATACACTGTGTAGGATTAAACAGCAGAGGGTATGCGTGCTCGCACACATGCAGGCAGAGTGTCTGCTCTCATGCTATGTATTGTTATTGACACAGTGCACCTTAATGGCTATAATGTCAATGGGCACTTTGGGACCTTTACTCGTGGATTATTAATGCATTAGACTGCAGTTTTTATGGGTTATTGTGTCAAGAGCAGGGGAAGTGGATGCCTACAGTATATGGGCAGAATAAGGATATTTTTTAAGCAGGGCTGTGGTGTACACTGGGAGTGCTGCACCTCAGAAATCTGGTTTAGTGCTCTATTGTACCTGCTCTCAGCAAGTGGGGTCTCACTGCAGCTTTGAGGACAGCATGGAAAAAATGTCACCATCAGAGAGGAAAAAGGACAGTCCAGGGAAAGGAAGAGATCCTTACAACAGTAGCTAGGCAATCTCACGTTGCTGTCCCAGGCTGTGGGGAGATTATTTCCTGGCACTAGCCATTGATACCCTGGTACATGAAGATTAATAGGCTCTTTATTTTAGTGTTAGTAACTGCAGGTGCTGCTTTTATTTGTATAAATGTGTGCTGCTCTCCTTGCTGTGGGCTCAGCCCAGGACAAATCCTCTCCTGGGACTTCAGGAGGGAAACTTTCTCACGCTGCCTCTTTGCCTGAGAGCAAATGTCACACTGCAGGCTTGAACGTGAGCGTGGGGGGTGTCTCCAAAGCCTTTGAAGAGAATGGAAACTGCAGGTGCCCCGTGCTGTTAAAGGGGCTAGATCCTGACATTTTAAAGGGCCTTTCTGAACACATCATAATTTGCAGGGGAAAGTGACGCAGATGTAACCAGACTACGGCTGATCTTTTCTGGGTAAATAGGATATGTATATTTGCCAAAGCCCCATTTGTCAAGACATGATGGTTAAATCTGTAGATGAAGTGGAAAGGGCAGTATAACATGTTCAGACACCCTGAATGCAAACGCAGCCCTGACTACTGTGCTGGGGAGGAGGAAGAAGGGGAATCCTGAGAGCAAGGAGGACACGCATGACATTGTGTGGTTGGAAATGTCCTCCCTGGCATTTAGCAATGAACAGTGCTTGGAGAGATGAGTGAAGGGCTCTTAATAAGAGCTCTGGGTTAATTTCTGGCAGGAATTGCCATCTTCCTTGTAATCACTACTGCTCCATTACGTGCAGACCTGAAGAAATTATCCTCACAATCAAACTAGCTATTGGGCAATAGAAACAATAATCAGCCAGTAATAGAAACAAAACCCATATCACAGGCTGTTCCTGTAGGCACTCGCTCTAATGTATGTGGTCTGCAATGGCATGAAGCAAGAAAAAAAGGCACAGAGGGCCTGAACCCAGGGAGATGCTGGTTCTCCAAAAAGCTGGAGGGCAAGAGATGACATTGACCCAGGAGGGAAGTTTCTTATTTACAAACTGCTGTTGTTAGACTTAAGGCCCATGTCTTTTATTTTCTCAACTTCTCATCCTCTCAACTTCATATCTGAAGGAGGCGAAGAAATTCCTCGATTTTCCTGACAATGCTGAATACAGTTTGATTTTTCATCATGTCATATTTGGGCCATGGTAAGGCCCCTGCTTTTATTGTGTGACGACACGGAAATTACCGAGTAATTACAGGATTATGCAGCACCCTGTAAATTAAATGTTACCTCTTTACCTTTTATAGAACAAAAAATAACCATGTAATTACTTAGTGAATTAAGCTGTTAAGGTCTCATGGTAATTATACATGGAGTCAAAAGCTCTGAGTTCTTCTGGTAGTTACAAGAATTATCTTTCATTTTTAAACATATGTTGCAGTTGGATCCCAAAGCCTGCACATTTCCATTTTAATAACACTATGGCCTGCCCAAATGAGAAGAGGCATATGTCTCCCATCTGAGTGTGCAAATAGAGTGAACATGTATATATAAAATAGATTGGACATATGCAAAACTGACCCAGGTTCGTACCAGAAAAATTATATGGATTGAAATGGAATACCAACAGAGGTAAAACATGATTAGATGGATGATAGCATTTAAAATTATGTTTAGTTTCGTAGCACTGGAGCTTGTTTTCACAGGAAGCAAGTCAGCATGATGTTACTTTTAATATACACGTTTATATTTTGAAAGCAGACAAACCACCGATTGGAAAGCTTTGTCCCCTAAAGGGAGGCTCAGGACTTGCTGTGTGTAGGTGGGGTTTGCCATGTATCAGCAAGGTGAGGATGACTGTGCTGGCAGGAGAGTCCTGTGAAACCAAACACATGGGTGATGTGAGCTTGGCGGGTGGTCCTGGCTCAGGGGAAGAGATTTTTCCACAGTCTTTTGGCACTAATAAGACAGACCTCTTGGGTGTGCTGGCCTGGGACCCAGACTCTCCAGAGGTAGCCAAGAAAGGACATTGCACCACAGAGCTGCAAAAAGGAGAAGGGCTAGAAAGGAAAAAGGGTTTCTGCCTTGTGGCAGAGGCTGTTCCCATCAAAGGAGCTGCAGGAATAGGCTTCCCTCCTTAAAAAGTGTCACCAGAGAACTGGGTCACAGCAGAGGTTGCTGAGTATGGAAAAGCTGTAGCAAGACCAGAGACCATCCAGCCTGCTCTGATCAAACCAGATGGAGACAGAGTGGAAGGGTCCAAGGCACCAAGCAAGTGAAAAGAGTCCGTTGGACCAGTGATTGCAGGTGCTGAAATACATGGTCAGATATTTGTTGGGCATGAGGATCTATAGCACACAGGAATTGCCAGTCTTGTTCTCTCTATCTTCTGCTCTGCTCAGAGTTGGCTAAAAATGCCCTTTTGTTATTTTAAGATTTGCATAGGTTTTTTAACTGTTCTGCGTAACTCTTTTCGTGCTTAGTTTTTAACCACACAAAAGTAGACCTGAATGTTTCAGGTTGTCTTCTCCTTTCTTCAGTTTTTCTATTTCCAGCTTTTTAAGAACACTTTTAAAAAATCCCAATGAACATTACTGGTGGAATAATAACTAGCTTCAATGTCCTTTCAGATTGAAACCCAGCATTTTCATAGGTCCCAAAAAGAGATTATTTGGCTTTGTAATTTTAGATCTCTAAATCTGAAAAATGGGATGTTACAACATGCCTAACACCATCTGAAAGGTGCAGTACATTCACCTTCAGCTCTTCAAAAAGGCGTTACGTGCACTTACTAGCTAATTTTATAACTTGCTTTGAAATATGTAGCATGTTATATAAGTGCTCGCTTTGGTAGTTGTGGCAGAAAATACAGAACCAGGATAGGGAGCTGGGTTTTTCTTTTAATGAAGCTTAACACTGACATTTTAACTATTAACACTGTGTCTGCAGTTTCTATTGCAGACCTAACTATTTCACCTACAAGTCATCCCCAGTCCAAACAGTAATTGCTCCAGGTACAAAATGAATTGAAGTAATTATCTTCTAATCTTTTTATTTTGCTTTTTTTTTTCTCGTTTTGATTTCATAGTGTTTAAATCCTGCAGGAATGCTGCATGCTGAACACAGTAACATGCATTTACTTCAAAGAGTCATTTCTCTCCCCTGGTAAGCAGGTGGTCTTTGCCATAGAGATGCAGGGGTGTTCTGGTGCAAACGAGCTTCTTAACATGTGCTTGTTGCATGACTTTTTTCCCCTTACGTCCATCAGTTTCCCTGCTTTGTAGTTGCTATCCGGTGAATATTAAAAAGCATCCTTTGGGATTAGATCAGAAAATGGGGGGGAAAGAAATCATGCTCCATCTCATTCCTAGTCTCTTGCGTAACATCCCTTCATCCTGACACAGATTACTGCTAGCATTGTACTCGCCCAGTTCCTCTGCCTTAATAGCCTTACGTCTCATTGGAAGTGAGATCAAAGAGAGAAAAGTACCAAAGGGCTTACATTCAATTAACAGGAAAGGGGCAGGCTTTATATGTGCTCAGCAGAAGCTCTGATTGCAACAAACTGCTGACTGCATATCATGTACTATCGCTATCAGCATGTGTAACGCCAGCCCTTTCCCTGCCACACTGAAAGGTGGTCTGGAAAGGCATTTTTCAGTGCTTCCTGGCTGTGGGGGGATGGAGGAAGCAGGAGAAACCCATACCCCTCTACAGTGATGCTCAGCAGGAGCGCTCTGCCTCCCACTTTTCTCTTTTTTTTTTTTTTTTTCTTAGAGCTGCAGACTGGAAGCTCTGTCAGCCCTTGACCAATGTATTGGACAACTTGAATTTTTAATGATGAGTGGTTTCCCACTGCTCTCTTACATGGATCTCAGAGGCTTAGCTTGCGGCAGCCAGAAGTCCTAGGGCAAAAGCTGAGACCTTTGACCCTTCCTGTATATTTAGTGTATAACAATGAAATAAAGCCCTTCTCATTTTCTCAGATAAACTATCCACATTTACCTTCTCCAGCTATTTGTGGCATTAGGAAAAACTGAAAAGCTGGGTGCCTGAGAGCTAGCTTGTGATTAGGAGGCATCTGGGACCATCCACTGCCATGGAAAACATGATACTGGGAAGAGGAGAGACTTGACTTGCTATGGCAGTCTGGTTTTACCATTTTTTCGTTTCTCCTTATGAAAGACAGAAGGAAGAGTGGCAGAGCTAGGAACTGGATCATAAACATGGGTAACAATTAAAGCATAAAAAAGATGGGGCATGGATCACAAGGATTGTCCTTTCAGAGCACTGCTGAAGTGAGACCCCACATCCCATCCACTGCACACTCAGTGCTCTTTGCTGTTCACTCCAATTATGTTGAAACCTCACAATTCCCAGGATTCTGTGCGTGATGTTTGGAACAGGCATGAGTGCCTAGCTTTGTGCTACTGCTGGAATTTTTTTTAGTATTAGTTTTTAGAGCTCTGAGGCAGCATGGATCCCTATTTGTATTAAACCAGGGTCTCCACTGAGCTGATGGCTGAGATAACCTGCATCCAGAGCTGCCTGAACTCAGGTGACCTGGTTACATCTGCATACAGCCCTGTTTTGCATTCTCTTCAATTTACTTCTAATGCAAACCTTGCAGAGCAGGAAGTTCCTGCCACACACACACGCACGAAATCTTGTTCCTAGGGATTCAGTACCTGCACTTGCCAGGAATATTCTCAACTGCTTTAACCTTTTAAAATTTTCCACATTACTGTGGGAGATGACCACTCCACACATTGCTCACAGGTTAACAGTGCTATAAAGAGTGCAGCTGGTCAGTGGAATTGGAGAACACTGAAAAAGTCAAAGCATGCCAGCACTGCAGAGGTTTCCCTCCAAACTAGAGTACCCTGTGACCTTCACTTAACCCTTGCTTTCAATGATTGCAAATTAAATTAGGCAACTTAGGCTGAGCTCTAAAAATCTAAATTAATCGAAAGATGAAACTACATCAAACAGCTTTCCATCAATGTCAGGCAGTGTTGTCTGACACACCTACACCAGACAGACATTTCTGTCTAGGAGCCTTACAGAGATATATTCAAATAAAACCCCAGTAACTTCACCAGTGCTGAATGACATACATGCTTTTCTATCATAATGCAGTCTTCCCCTTGAATAGAGGCAGATCTGACTGGAGATCTTTTCTACAAGGTGCTTTTCAGTCTTCTTGGCTTATGCAGGACTTACAGGTATAATACATGGTGTTTGCATAGCAGTCAAAGCAAGGATTTCAGCACTGTAAATACATCACCTCCTTTCCATCAGCCAACTGTCTGTGCACAGGTGCTCACTCCTTCGACTTCAGCAGGGCAATATCCAGTCTCCTGGACTCCAATGACCAAATACCCACCAGCTGTTAAATATAATGACAAAACAGAAGAGCACTGCAGCAAAGCATCCTGTGACACTCGTCGTCTCAGAGCTTCTTTACATCCTCCATACAGTGACACCAGAGAAAAACAAGAGGTGGAGACCAGTGGTCTTCAGGCAGACCTGTGCATGGGATCCTCTGTGGGGCCTCAACTTCTGAGCAATCTCCTGTACCCAGGAGCAGCAGAGCCAGCGGCACCTGCCTGCAGCAAAGGAATGGGATCCCCCAGCTAAACCAGTAATATTCTTTCATCAGTGAATTAATGGGAAGAGAGGAGTCCTGAACAAGACATGGATTTGCACAAGACACTCAGCTCTTCTTATTGGTATTCTTTATTGTGGGCTTTATTTCTTTTATTCCCTGCATACCTACCTGACCCTTATTTAATCCACAGCAACAAATGTGAAAGCAAAACCGTTTACTGAGCTTCAGGCTCAAGAATTTCTTTTTTCTCACCCACATAAATCTATATCCCAATACCAGGAGCTAAAGCAAAGAGACAACTTCACAGAAACACCCCACAAAACAAGTTCTTAACTCCACTAAGAACCCAATTCTTCACTAATTTAGTTGACATTGAGTCATGGAATTGTCAGAGTTGGAAGGGAGCTCTAGAGATCATCTAGTCCAACCCCGCACTAAAGCAGGATTGCCTAGAGCACATCACTCAGGGCTGCATCCAGGCAGGTCTTGAATATCTCCAGAGAAGGGAACTCCACAACCTCCCTGGGCTGCCTGTCCCAGGGCTCTGTCACCCTCACAGTAAAGAAGTTTTTCCTCATATTTAAGTGGAACTTCCTCTCTTCCAGCTTGTGCCTGTTGCCCCTCGTCCTGTCACTGGGAACTACTGAAGAGAGTCTGGCTCCATCCTCCCTGTACCCACCCTTTAGATACTTACAGGCATTGATAAGGTCTCCCCTCAGCCTTCTCTTCTCCCAGCTGTCTCAGGCCTTTCTCATCAGGGAGATGCTCCAATCCCCCAATCATCTTTGTTGCCCTCTGCTGGACTCTCTCTAGTAGTTCCCTGTCTCTCTTGAACTGGGGAGCCCAGACTGGATGCAGTATTCCAGATGTTGCCTCACCAGGGCAGGGCAGTAGTGGGGACGTAATGATGTAGCCTGTGAGCAACTCCAATTTGTTCAATGCCACGGTCAAGAAATGGCTGCTTAGTGTCTGATTTACTGGCCAAGAGGATACTCTACTTTCTGAATTCCCATGGAGATGGCCTGATTTCCATAGCAACTGGATTCTCTCTCTTCCTTTTAATAGGTAGAAACACACTTACATCCTGAACATGCTAGATCATTCTGAGTATTACTGTGCTTTTGGATGCTAGTACACTTTCTAGACAATGTATTGAAATACAAGAACCTTAATTATATTTTTGTATCCACCTTTAGAACTGGTGGTGACTTCATTTTTCATCTGCTCTTAAGATTTGTTATGATGTGAGCACAAAGCTTTCTCTTTCGCTTTCTTTCTTCTCTTATTCCTTACCATTGTTTCAATTTTCTGTTGGACAACCTGCAATGCAAGGTCATGACTATTGAAGAAAGTTCTTGGGGAAAAGACAGCATTGATAATACCAACAAACAGCAATATCCAAGATGCATGGGATCTATTTCTAGAGAGAGAGTTTGGTTCAGTCTCTGCCCCAGAGATCGATTAAAAATTTATGCTATAATTCAATATGTCAGATAGGAGATCATGTCAGCAGTAAGTATATACATTATTTGTCACCTGTTTGTTGAGGCTTTTAATGGTTTTAGGTTTTGATTTTACACAGTAGCTTGAAGTGCCCTCTTTAGGTCTGTCCTTCCTCAAGTACATCTTCACTGCTTCTCCTTTCTAGACTACAGCTGAGTTAGTATTGAATGAGTATTCTTATTAAACCAATGCACAAAGGAAATGGTTTAAATGAGGAGTTTCTTATAGCCATTGTGAAGGCATTCTTGGGGAACAAAAGATGACATAGACCCTGCAAACCATCTTCCCAGGGACCTGCTGAGGACACATACATGACAAGGAGTAATGGAAATAGGCTTTTGGATAGTAGTAACATCACACATCAGTCTGATTCCTTAAGGAAAGGAGTACCATGGACATCATGAGCCAAGTCTGGGAATTACAAGGTCTGAAAGGGCAGGGTTTGTACCTTAAATTGCATTTGTGAAGCACCAGAGAGTTGGTGTGCTCTGGAAAGCCCCAGGTTTATGGCAGCCTTGGCTGCCTCAGTGACTGGTACAAAAGCTTCTACGTAGCAATGGGTGGTGACACAGTCAAAGGAAGGGCAGCAGGAGGTGACAAATGCAGACCTCATGTCTTCCAGGACAGCTGAAGTTAGTGACAGGTATTCCTGGCAAGTTAAGCCATCTGGGAAACCAGGAAGAAAACCCAAACCCAGGAGGTGCGGAGAAAAAAACAGTGCTGTTGCAGAGGTGCTCCCCCTTTAGCCATGAATCACAGGAATGGAGGGCCTGCACTGAGGGTGAATTTCACTAGTAATTCTCCCACACAGCAGTCTGACCATGCCTCAGACCTTCCAGTGCTTCAGTGCCACCTCTCCCTGAGCACACATTGCCCTCTTTCCCCTGAATTGGCAATTAAATCATCAGTTGCGGTAGTCCAACGTACCACAAAAGCATCCTGATGGTCCTGACAGCACTTTGCCAATTTGCTGACCTCTGTTATGTTCTGAAACATGAGAGGTTACAACCAAAATCAACCTAAAAAATTGGCAGTTTTCCTGTGACCCACAGCCTGTGACATCCACCCTCCCCTACAGCTTCTAAACAGCCATTCAGTTGCTATCATATCCCCTCCATTTTGCCACCCCACTTGCCCAAAGACCTTTGCCCAGTGCTCAGCTGTGCAGCACGGGGGTTTCCCTGACTCTCTACCAGGATATGGCTCTCCCCTTTCCTCCTCTCCTTCCTCTCCTCGCCCCTTCCCCAGCTAATACTGAAAGCCACGGAGGAAAGCATAGCAAATTGAAATAAATGAGAGCAGAGGAAGAAAGGGGGAGGTTGGAGGGGGAGACAAGATGCGAGCTCCCAGGGCCCTGTCACTTCAGCTGCCTCGGGGCTTGTGGGAAGAGAAAGGGAGGGTGACAACCAAGCCAGAGGTGGAGCAAAGCCTGGTCCTTGGCGGTGGCAGGGGCTTCATTGCCTGTGACCTTCAGAGCACTTAGCGCTGATGAGGAAGATTCAGACGATCCCATCAGGGTTGTTGTGGGGGTGGGAAGGGCATCTGTGTGTGTGAGAGAGCAAGAGGAGAGCAGTGTGGGGTGGGGGGCTGCTGCCCGTGCCTGCCAGCCACTAGGAAGGGGATCACAAAGATAAAGGTGCAGGGTTTGGTGCTGGCATCACAGCATCTGTGGCTTCTCCTGAGCACCCCGGGAGCAACCTGAGGAAACCTGTCCTTTGGGCTTTTCAGAGAGATGCCCATAGAGGGCAGTGATTTGTCAACAAATCTTAGAGAAAAGAGGTTTGGTGTGAAAAAGAGAGACACGGAGAGTCCAGGCATCTTCTTGTGTCTCCTGTAGGCGGGTTACTTCTGAGTTAATAATGGACTGCTTCTTTTTTTACTTCACCTGTCTCTCTTGAAAATGCAGACATCACTGGGAGGTGGGAGAGGTGGCTTCCCCTTCCTGTTTGCCAGAGGAGCAGATGGTCCCACAGATGATTTCGCCTTGCTTCCCTCTGTCAGTAAAAGATCCGTAGCCTAGCTCCGAGAATACCATTTCTTGGCAAAGATGTACCTGAAAAATAGCAGGGAAATTCCCAGTACTGTGCTTTTGTGCTTCTCTATCCTCTTTTTTTTTTAATGTCTTTAATTCTGCCAACAGTGGCAAGGTGCACAGCTGCAGCTCTGGTTTATTTACTTAGAAGACATGTGAGGTGCTCAAGTGTTCCTGCCAGTAGCCTGACCTCAAGGGAAACCCTAGGGAAAGGCTGCAGACTTGTGTCCTTTGCCAGGTCCCGTGGCAGCTCTCAGGAGCTGTGCCCTCCATTCAAGGGGCAGCACACACCTCCTTGGGGCTGGCAGGGGGTTGGCAAAGCAAACCTTTCAGGTCAGATCAGTGACCAAAACCCAGGCTTACCGTGGGGCTGTGGCATGAGTGCACAGGGGTGTGGTGGAGAGGACAAAAAGCCCTTGCTGCCCTCTCTTCCCCAGTGGCTCTGTTTCCCCTGCTCCCAGCTAATCCCACTCCTCCCCAGGTGAGACCAGCAGGGAGGAGACCCATTAACAGCAGCTCTGCTGCAATGTCTCTTTAAAGAAAGTGCCAGGAATAAAGATTTACCTGCAGGTTTAGGAAGACAATTATTGTACGTTAATTAAATATGAAATGACACTTAAGAGCATATCCATTGCCTTAACAGCAACTCTCTGTAATAATAATAATGCTTAGCACTTACATAGCTCTTTCCATCCATACAGTGCTTCACAAACATTAACTAATGAATCCTCACAACCTCCGTGTGAAGATAAAGAGGCTGCTGGCATGATGGGGAGGGGGAAGAGGAGATGTATCAAGGGAATAAACTCTTCTTGGCCTGCTGCTGCTTTTCAGGCTGCTGTGATTTTTGTTATGCCTCCTTTCTGTCAGCCTTCGCCTAATTGTGCTTCACTCCAGCACCATGCGGTGAGCAAGTAGCAGGGTGAAGAAGAACACCAGCAGAACAGCAAGGCAGTACCTGTGGTCACCACTGGGGCAGGCCCTGGCTCATAGCTCTGGGCTCAGAGAACCTGTGGCAACAAGTCCATAGCACTCAAAACTGCTTCATCCCATCCCCTTTCCCTCAGGTTTGCCTGAAGTTGGAGTGTTTTGAAGATGTGGCTGTGAGAAGAAAGGTTCTGGCTTGGACAGAAACCATCTATAAAATGCAGAAGTCCAGTGCTAGGACTGAAATAGTCTGGATTTTTTGAAAATCACTTCTGGTGAAGCTGTGCCTTGCCTTCAAGACTTACTGGGGAAGCCAAGAAGACTCCTGAGCCTACTTTGCTTCTCCAGGGTGGGATTTTTGAGCTGAAAGCCCAGGTCTCCTGGCCAGTGTACCTCTGTGGGAGTGGACTGTCTCTTGGAAGACGTGCTTGCTTCATCCCTTCTGAGCTCCCTCCATGATGACCCACCCTTTGAGACCACTGCTTGACCTGGAGGGGATGGCAGATGCTGCACTAAGTCTATGTCTCCCAATATGTTTACATTTTCCTCACCGTATCTTCCTGTGATTGTGCGATGTCTTTCCTGGGAGAGTCAGGAGACAAATAAGAAAGAAACTTCATTCCCTCTGCAAGAAAAAGGCCTGACTCTTCAGAAACCCCAGCACCATGCTCTGCTCTCTTATGGCAGCACTTTCCTCCTGCCATCTCCCACACAGCAGGCCTGGCTCTCTGTCCCTCTGCTCTGTGATTTTTGTTATCCCTCCTTTCTGTCAGCCTTCATTTAATTATGCTTTTTTCCCTGTTTTTCCAGGTTTTTTACCTGGAAACATTGAAAGGGCACCAGGTCCATGGCCATCCCCTTCTATCCACATCTGGGCTGTCTCACCCTAATGACGAGAGCATGGGAAGGCAGGGGAAAGTTGGGAGCAATGGGTCAGGGCTGTTAGGAGAGAGGAAAGTGATTACCCATCCCTTTTCAGGGAGGGGTTTTCTACACAATCCTCTTCCAGACTCTTTTTTTTTCCTCAAGCTCATTCCTCTTAAAAAGGTAATAAATATTCAAAACATCCTTACTTATATTAGCAGCTGTATTCTAACAGCTTCAGCACCTACAAAGCCAATGCCTGTGTATATCCACTAAGCAGTTGTCAAACTGCATTGCTCATAACATTTAGGGCTGATTTGGAAGGAGGTCTCAAGGCTACACTCTACAAGATACTCTATTGGCCAATGGCAGGAGGCAAAAAGCAACGTGACCTAGAAAATCTTGTCGTCTTCAAAGTTCCCTGATTTGGCTGTTATTTATTTAGCACTGTAAGCCCAGCAGATCCGTCTCCAAGTCATCAAGGGTTGGTTCTGTCTTCCAGAAAGGTCTCAAGCAAGCCTCCGAGTTTGAACACAGTAATATTTTCAGACATAGTCCTGTCAGCACCAGTGATTTCAGCTGCATTCCCAGCAAACTCACTGGTGGGCTTCTTGGGATTGCATTTGGATACAAAAATGTCACACAGAACTCTCTGTAGCTTGGTGCAAAGATTGCCTCCAATGTTAAACAGAATCTGGGTCTTTCTGCATAGATCACAGTTATCTTGTTTTTATGTGTTGAAGAGCCCTTGATAAGCCAGTGGGAAAAATATATTTAGTGTGTGAGAACTCACCTGTCCAGCCCTAAAGGTATAGACTGATGGAAGCCAACTTCAAGTAATTTATTTATGCCTCAGTCTCTCCTGTCTCAAAAATTGTTTTCCTCCTGCTTTGACTTTATTTGCAAATGCAGCTCCTGACCTCAGGGTTTTGGGAAGTTCAGGTGATACCAGCAATTCTGGCAGCCTCCTTTAGTGACAGGCAGATGACCAGGTCGGGTGTGTTTGAGCTCAGGTCTGCAGCAGCAGGACTGTTTTGTTGCATCCTCGTGAGCAGCTTCCACATACAACGTGACCCTGTGGACCCCCTGCCCCGTGCACAGAGGGGAATTGCACAGTGCATACCTGCTGATTGGACCCGTGCAGCACAGGGAGCAAAATGCACTGGATCCAGCTCACCCAGGGCTCATCCTTTGCACTCCAGGAGATTTCCCCAGCCTTGGGCCAGGGCTGGCTGGAAGCAGCAATTCTCCCACCGCCATCCTCACACTCACATGGTCTGGAGCTGGGATCTTTCTCCTCCTTCACGAGTTAACAAATTGGCTGTTCCCTGAGAGTGGATAATTTCTTCTTAATGGTAGCCATTTCTCAGCACATACTTTGGCTGCCAGCTTTTGAAGGTAATTGCATTGTTATTTAGGAAAGTCAAAGGTGCATTCTTCCAGAGTGGCTCTGGCTGCGAGCAGGCAGGCGGAGGGCTGGCCAGGAGATGGCTTTGTGTGCTCTTGTTACAGCGAGGTGTCACTGCGGGCAGCCAGGAGACAGGGATGGATGTACATCTGCCTCCCCGCTCCCCACTCTTTTCTCCCCAGAGAAGAATCAGTAAGAAGCCATTTGCTGCAAAATAAAGACAAGCATTCCAGTGGTGAAAAAACACAAGGCAAAATGTTCCTTTTTCTCATAAGAAAGTGGTGTTGCAAATGACCTTATTAAAAAAGGTAAAATGCTTGTTTACTTAAAGTACTTGTTTAAAGAGATCAAGGGAAAATGTGGCTTTAGGATATTTTTCTTTCTCCTTTCTCTTTCCTCCTAAATGAGATTGAAATACAGTTTCACATTTGCAAGGCCCAGTGCCCTTTCTGCCAAGAAATCCATTGACAGTCCAATCAACAGACATGTTCTGGTTACAGGAATCAGGCATCAGTCAAATGCTTGAAAGCCAGATCCAGCAAATGCAGCAGATAATACTATTGAAAACAGCCGATGGGGGAGATGAAAAAGTAATTGGAGGATAGGTAAGAGCTGGTATAAGCAGGATGGATCGGCATATTGCTGACACGAGGAAGGGAGGAGGCAGAGGGGGAGAGCTAATGAGAGGGGTAATTCTAATGATAGAAGTAGTTCAATGTGTCAGGCTTTTGTTTTTTGAGTGCTGAGAGAAGGATTTATTTGTGCAGAGGCAACTCAGCCCAGGGGATTTGTGCATCACCTACACCATGCGTCCCCACTAGCTTCCAGAGCTGGTTCAGCCCCAGGATTTGGCAGGGTAGATCCATAGTAAAAGGCTATGCAGCATCAACGGGGAGGTCTGTGGGGCTGGACTGGCCGTGAAAGTACTGGAGTGGAGGAGGTGGTGGTTTGCAGAGGGGGCTCAGAGTGGGTTTAGCAGACTTAGCAGCACGGGGCAAAGGGCCTTTGGGGCGGCCCCAGGCAGACGAGGCTACAAGCGCCCCGGGGGGACTCATTACCACAAGCAAAGCAGCACTGGTCTCTGCTTGCTCGGGGGCCGCATCACTAAACACAGTCATTTCAATCTCTGCAAGCCCTAAAATTTGCTGATTTCATCCCAAATGTAAAAATCTAGAGAAGACAGGAGTGAAAATGAACAGAATAGAATCTGATTGTATGGACTATATCTCCTAATTTATTCCAGAGCCCTTGCTAGTAAAATACCCAGACTCTGATTAGAGCGGTGAGCGCAAGAGAATTACTCACTTCCTATGGGTAACATGACGAGCAAATTACCTGAATTTCTTGTAAATCTGTAATCCTCTCTTGGGACTCAGCACTGTGGAAATTGCAGAAAGGGCTGTTGATCTCATACACTGCAGTATATACTCCCTCATGCTGAGGCTTGGGTGGGTTCACCTTCTGGACATCAGCCTGCCCCTCTGGGTTATTTTTGCATCTCTGGAGCTTCACCCTCTCTGTCCCACTGCCCTGAGCACTTGGCTCTGTTTATTGCCTGGCCCAGGCCATTTTCAGAGCTGCTCCATTGTGGGCCATTGCTGCAGCATGGAGAAGGGGTCAGTGGGGTTGGCAGGGGGAAAATTGAACACTCTTTTAAGACAGCACAAAATATTCCAAAGTAATTTGGATCTGACTTGAGCAAGTGATAAATGAGAGCAGCATGGCAGTGACAGGTCAATCAAATATTTATAGAACTCCATCCATTAGCATTGCAGCAGCAGAAAGGAAGTAATGAAGTCAGGGTGCTCCTAGACCTGTGAGGGCCACACATGCTGATCAGCTCCCCCAGAATCTGCAGGCATGTGTATTTCCCATGCATGGGACAGATGAGTTGGTGGAAGAGGTAAAAAGGGATTGGGATTATGCACCACTGTATTTTAGAATCAACTCCTCTGATCTTCTTGGGTGAATTAATGTATTGCATACTGGTGAACAGATACTTGTCCCAAAATGAGAGGAAAGCTGAGTGACGTGTGTAGATGTATACATGTGTGTGTACACACTGGGAAAGGGCATCAGGTTTTGCAATTCTCTGGAAAAGCAGTTGCTACAATCAGTGAAATGCCAGAAAAGGTTAAACCACAACAGCCAAGAAACCTTGAGAACAGAGTGGAATCAGAAAGCCTATTTTTAGGATCACATGACATGGTTTGATTAATATTTTAGGAGGCAGTTATCATATGCTAAGAAACTGAAGGATTATTAGCAGCATCCTAATGTGCCTACTTTCAGGGTTTTAACAAGGGGATCCAGATTTTTCCCTCCTCACCTTTGATTAAGCCCATAAACCAGAGGTGCAGAGAAGTGGTGCATGGATGCCGTGGAAGGTGCAAAGACCTGTGGAAAAGGTATTCATTTGATTTCAGCACTAAAATGGCAATGCCACAGTGCAGCCCGTGCTGAGGCAGAAGGCAGCAGTGCACCGCAGGCATGTGCAGATGGGGCAGCGTTTAGATGGGATTATCTCCATGATGCTCCCAGGCACCAGCAAAGCAATGCAACAGCAGGCTGGTGAGAAGGGCTTCCCTGGTGTCCAAGTTAAATAAATACTTGACTTTAAGCGCAGGAAGGATTGCACTGAAGTTCCCTCTTTCATCTGCTGATGAGATCTATGTGTCTGGTCCCATAAATGTGCATCCTGCATCCCTTCTCATGGTCCCCGGGGCAGTTACCATTTCCTTCAGTAATCCTTGCATCATTAAGTGTGGTCAGCATGTAATTGTCAGTGCTTAACTATGTGCTGGATCTGGGATTCATGTAATGCCCCACTTCATGCTGTATTCACCAAGAGTTGAAATCCTGTGGATTCTGGAGGAATCTGGGAAAGGGAAACAAGCTCTTTATTCTTCATTCACTGATCTCCTGACAAAGTTTCATTCACCTAGTCTGGTAGCAGTAGGCAAGCCGTGTGTCAGAGGCAACCAGTCAGCCAGTGGGATGAGGCAGGGCCCGGCACTCACCAACAGCCCATTTGCTGAAAATTGATGATCCAAAGTTGCATGGGGAATTTGTATGAATGGAAGAAAAGACAGCCAGTAATTGGGATCGGTGGGTGAAGTGTCAGCAAACAGAAGAAAGGGATACTTTGGTGACAGTGATAAATGGTAGGAGCTTTTGGTCTCATCTGGAGGAGTGAATTGGAGCAAAGACTTTGTAAGAGAAGACGGAAGGAATAAGAAGACAGTGGTCTGATGGATGTTACAGTGGAAAAAGACTCAGAAAACAAAAATTCAGCTGACCGTTTTTAGGCGTATGATCAGAGGCAAGTCACAAAGGTCATTCCCTAAGGCTGAGGAATTTTTACATCCCCAAGAATAAGCCAGCAGGCTGGAAAGGGGATCTACTGTACAGGCCCTCCATCCCTGCAGTAGGTCACCTCTCAGCCCACCCCAGTCCTCTGCTGGTGGAAAGCCTTGTGGTTTACTCCAGCACCTGAAGAGCAACCACTCCTTCAAGATTTCACTGCTCCAGTACAACCCTACGATTCACAGGTTTCCTCACCCTACACAGCCAGCTCCAGACTACCTTCCCCCACGTGGTGGCCTTGCAGCACCCTCAGCTCAGTGGTACATGAAGTCACCAGGCACCCATCACTGGAGACTGGGCTTCCTCTGTGCTGGGCACCGCACTTGCAGCTGCAAAGCCCTTGGGAGCAGCCATGGGGCTCTCTGGGCTGACCAGCACTGATATGAAAGGTCTGTGCCTTCATGGGGAGGGGCAGAAGCCCTGTGGGTCCCAGCTGGGTGTCCAGGGCTGAGGGAGAAGGCAGCCCTGCAAGCATGGGCTCTCGGCAGGCACTGGCATGCTTACCACACAGGGCTGGTTTATTTTTGTCAGCCTGCCCAGCAGATATGAGTCAGGGAGGAATTTTGCCTGCAAACCAAGTATGTGCAATAACAAGATGCCATTTCCAGAGTCATTTCTTTGACCCTCACCAGCGTTTCAAAACACATCTCAAATGCAATTGGCACCTCTGCCCTGCCAATTTTAGAAACATTTTGCTTTGGAGGAAGGACAGGAGCACAGAGGTGATTATGCCTCCCCTCCTGGCAGCTTCAGAAGTTGTGCGACTTACAGGGAATGTCAGAGATGAACAGCATGTAAAAGAGCTCCAGCAAATGCTCTTTCCCAGAGCACCAGGACGTGCCTCTGTCCTGCACATTTAGATGGTGGAGGATCTTTGCCACTTACAAGAGAAAAGCTCCTGGCTGAGGTAGCTCAGACATCCACCTGGCACGTCCTGAGACAGTAGTGCTGGTGACAGGGAGAGGGACAGATTCTGCTGCCAGCAGCACAGGCGGGGAGCCAGCAGAGTCAATGGGAGTCCATGTTTACTCCTGTTACTCTGCCTCGTGCAGACACTGATAAATGTTATGAATTTTTAAAATTGAGATTCACATTAGTTTCCTTTAACTCATTTTAGATTTTCTGCTTAGCTTTATTAAGTGGCTTTTAAAAGCAGTTTAGCCTGTATGGCTCTCACTGTAGCAGCCCTGCCTCCCAGCCTGTCTCGCACAGGAGTGAAGCCAAGCCCTGGGTGCTCACAGGGAAGGAGGAGGGCACTGGGGATGGGGCCTTGTGTCCATTGGGGTGAGAGAACCTTGGAGGAGCAGGGAGATGAAGGAGGGTGGTGAAAGGAGGTGTCAGCTGTGCTTTAGGGCCAGCTTGGGCAAAGGTGGCAGCTCCTTTCAGAAGGATGTGTCCTGAGTCATAATCCAGAGATATTTGTGCTCCCTTCAAATACAGGCAGAGGAATATTAATGCAAGAGCTTTGTTTTCTCTTTCCTCAAGGGCCATACAGACAGGCATCTCTAGGCACTTTCAGGCAACAAATCTTGGGCTGTTCTCCCATACATTAGAGTAAATCAGGAGTAGCCCCAGTGGAGTAAACAGCATACTCCTGATTTTTTAAGGCCTGATCCAGATTTCCCTGAAGTCAGTGAGAAGATGCCAGCTAACTGCTATTGGATCAACCTCGGAATGCCTTGTTGTAATACCATAAGCTACAGAAACTCTGCCTACCACCTGCCATTTCATTTTTCATGACACAATTATCATTTTTAACAATGCCATTGCATTTTCTTGGCTGAAGAGCCTCTGGAGACCCTGTCTGAAAGAAAAGCTTCCCCATGTCCTCTTCTCTATGCTGGCAGGTGTATCTGTATTATAGCAAGCCCTTCCTAAGCATCTCTTCAAAGACACTCACAGCTTCATCTCCTCTAATCTAGATGCACTTTTGACATCACCAAATAATTATGCTGTTACACAGTAAACTGGTGGTGGGAGATATGCAAGTGGTGAATCTCTCTTCTGGTGGCTAAAAACACAGTAATCCTGCCTATTGTGTGACACAGCAGAGTCCTCCTGCATTGCCTGGAAATTGAAGCAGGTGAAAAACAGGCTCAGGATGGGCAGAAGAGTAATACTGATTTATGGAAGACAAACCTCTGAGATAGAGATTTACTCCCTTGGGATTTTCTTTTTCCAAGAGATGACACCACGCATCTGCAGGACTGGGACCAGGGGAGATAAAAGCCTGAGCTGCTATAAGCAACCAAAGGGGACCAAGTGCTCTGGTGTGGGGATGTGCCTCCAGGGACATAACTCTCTTCCCCTGTTGGCATTTCATTTTTTTACCATTGATTATAACAGGAGGGAAGAGGCGGAAAACTCATGTCATTCCCTGTCCTGTGGGTTGTGGTCTGGGGGAAGCTGAGGCTATCTAATCTAATAAGGATGTGGTGCAGCCTGCAACACCTGGACTCTCCTCTCATCCTTTGGGAGTCTTGTCTAAATGAAAAGTACAGAAAGGAATTAAAAGTCCACAAAAAACCCAGAAAAAACAAACAAAAAAAACCAAAACAAAACAAAAACACACACACAAAAAAAACCCACAAAACCAAACCAAAACAAACAAACAAACAAAAAAACACACACAAAAAAAAAAACCACAAGAAACCACAACCAAAAAACAACTCAGCTGATTTTCTGCTTTCGTTTGATTGGCGACTGACTTTACATCAGGTGTCTCATGCTGCTTTGAAGGGAGATTTTCCAGCAGCAATGGGAGAAGACTTTGCATCAGGGCAGGATCTGCTCTGGGGGGATAAGGCAGGGCTGGTACAGGAGTGGCAATGTTGGGCATCAGCAGAGAAAGCTGACAGCAGGGTTGCAGGAGGCAGATGCCCTCTCTGTGCTGAAGCCATACAATAGCCGACCCAGCACCATAAAGAAACGCTCTCAGCCCTTTACATGCACATGGTGCTCCTGGTGCAACATCACACAGGGATGTGACAGTGCTGTGACATTCACTTGCTTTAAGCTAAACCCGACCTAGCATGCACCTTTCACTAAGCTTAGCAAGGAGCAGGAGTGGCCAAAGCCAGAGGGTGTCTCAAGAGCCATAGTGGCTGCAACCATGCCAGCCATCACCCTGCTCCTCACCTCCTGCTGCATGGCACGTTTCCTTGGAGTCTGTCTCTCTCAGGATAGGATAAGACAAGAGTGTTGACTGCAGATGTGGACTGACATTCCAGGCAGCAGTGGCAAGTGGGAAATGGATATATCCCAATGTGATGCATCTTCCCATTGAATTCAACTCCTCAGTGTAGATAGCCCCCGATCTGCAGAGAACACTATTTAGATGGAGGATTTTATTCAGATGGCATCTGAAACTTGTTTTTTCTTGAATTTAATTTTAATTAATTATGCTGCCAAGGGTGAGCTAAAATGGCCTCTGTTTTTAATTTTTTTCTCCCCAGAGTGCATGTCCTTAAACTCCTTCCTATAATGATATGATTGTAGCTTGCAAAAAGCCAGTCTGGATTTATTATTCTGCCTCTTCCCTTGTCCCTTCTAATCCTAGAGAGAGCATTGCAATGACTGCTGGTTAGGAAATTAGTTAAGTGAACTGGATACTGTATTCTCTTTCTGTATCACTCCTTATTAGGGAGAAAAGATAATCTAGTTCCCTCTCTCCCCTCCGCTCACCCTGCATTTCGTCTAGAGCTGATGTAGAGAGCATTTCAACTGACTGCTGCAGCCTGCTTGCAAAATGATGCACATCTCAAAGCCCTTAGGATAACTCTTGACTTGTGGTGCAAAGCACAGCAAGTAGTATCATATGTGCAGAGAGAGATGGTGAGGAGAATTGCTATTGGTGCACGGGTGCTCAAGAAACAAGCCTGCCGGGTGGCTTCTGCGCTAGGCAAGCAGCAGTCTATCACCTGCCTCACATTCAAGCCCTGCCCCTGCAAGCAGTCAGTATTTCAGGTGTTTCCAACACAGTGCTGCAGTTTGCCTTTGGGTCCATATAGTTGGACTCCTTCCATTGAATATGCTCGATTTGGTGGGTCACAAAGCAAAGTAGTGTCACAGCAGTGAGCTGACCCGTGTACATAGCCCACGTATTCAAGAAAACTGTGAAGAAAAGATGCTTTCATCCAGTTGCAGCCTGGCAGTGTGATTTCTTGTCATCAGAGGAATGTCCACAATGGAGACCTCCTCCTCCAGGTGGTCCATGCATCACGTTCGGAGATCAAAACTATGGGAGGACTGCAAACAGGGGCATGTACGAGGTAGCTGACCTCTTTAGCAAAGTGTGGACAAGTCACCTTACAACCTGCTTAAAAATATTGTCAAAATTAAACTGATTCTGTAGCAGGCAAAAAGCCAGAAATGTACTTGTAAAACATTATTGCAATACAGTTAATAGTGGAATTTGCTTGTCCATATGGACCAGTTAAAGGAAGGAATTTTCCCGAACTGGGTCAATTTATTGCACAGAGGCCATTTTAAAAGAGTATCTGACAAAGGGATAGATTAGCCTGTTATGAAAATAAACTCCCAGAGAACTGAAAGGACAGCCCCAAGGAAGGCCAACCTGATAAGAATGGAGAGCTATTAAATGAAGATACTCTTTGTGCTCCAAATCCAAATATATCTCATGCAAGAACAGAGCTTTCTAAAACAAATCCCTGTGACAGATGAAGGATTTAGGCACAGCCAGGTTGTCTGTTTAATGAATTCCCAGCATTTACCCCATCGAGGACCTACACACCACTGTTCAGAACCTTTTTCATGTGGATTAGAGCAGCCACAAATGACAGAAGACTAATTTTGCCTTGTTACCCTCCTTCACAACTCATCTGTCCTACTTTTTACTTTTAAAGGAATGAGTAATTCAAAAAAACCTCCAGTATTTATGGTTCTTTTAGGCTCACTGACTATATGTGAACCATGAGCCTAATTACATATTTTAGGCGCATATGTAATGGTTGGAATGTATCAGGAAAACCTTGACTTGGAGGAGGATGATGTCTCAAAATGAAGTTATAAGCCCTTTCCTGTACCAGGCCATATCCTATCCTGCAGGGACCTTTTCATCTGGACATGCAGCCCCTTTCTGGTTCAATTCTGCATTAACTCTGGCCTGTTGACAGAAGCTTTATGAACCAGTGGAAGAAGAAGGCTCAGTGGATTATCTGGTACACCAGGGGAAAAAAGGAAGGTACAGAGCAGTCCAAGAGGATGCCATTTGGACTGCACGGGGTGTCAGCCACTGTTCAGAAAGTAACAAGCTGAAATCCCATGTCCAATGCAATTTTCAGTAATGTTGTTTGTTTTTTTTTAATTTTGTTTTGAAAGTGGCTATTGAAGCACTGCACGTGAAGCATTTCACAAGAAATACCCAGCCTGATGGCTAGCCCCAAACTGTTTGTAAGAATCAAGAGTCAGAGGCATTGTTTTAGGTTTTATTTAATCAACTGAACTACCTGACAGTTGAAAGAGAAGCTCTTTTAAAACAAAATTGAAGCCCTCCATGCCTCTGTCTCTAGGAGCAGCCACGAGATGGTGCTGGGTGTGTGTACCCAGCCTCACCCCCTGAGCTGTGCAGAAGACACTCAAAGAGTGATGTGGCCTGACAGCCATAAGAAATGCTGAAGTCCCAAATGAACAACTCTCCATGTGTACCCAGTATTGTGCAGCCCAGACTTCCACAGCATTTTTTTACAAAGAGGTGCCCTCCAGCTCATTGCCTCCCAGCCGTGGGAGACTGACATCCCAGCATGAGTGGCTTCTGTGGGAGCTGGCAAGAATGAACGATGATCTTACTGCTTGGTGGCTACCAAATTCCTGCCCTCCAGGGACCACATCTCATGCAGTGACTGCCTGGAAGGAATAAAACTGCTCCAGAAGGGTTAGGTTTCCCTTAGCTCCTGTGTCCTATAAGCTCTCTGTGGATCTCTCTGATAGATCCTTATGTCTTAATTGGCTTTAAATGTCTATTTTTGGCACCTGAGTCTCTCCCCAGGAATCAACTGTGAATAAATGAATCTCCCCTTAGCATTCACAGAGGCAAAATGCATTGGGAAACCTACTGGTCTAAGTCCAAATCCAGCTCAGATTTGCCTCAGAAACAAACCTAAGTTGTCTGTCTTCATCCTTGACCTTGTTTCCTTTCCCTTGGCATTTAGCAATCCTCTTTTCCAGACTAAATAGCACAAGAGGTGCCAGGACTAGGTGTTAGCAACCATCCAAGTGAAGAGTTGCTTTAAATCCAGACGGACTTTCTGACTTCTCCTCCTGTTCTCCTGAGCCACCAGCTATGGAAATTTTTCACCTCTGATAAAGCAGATTAGCTACTGGAAATGTCAGAGAGAGGCTACAGATGGCTGCACTGAGGGGAAATATTTCCTTGCTAGCCCTGGAAGCCGCTGAACATGGGACCCCAAGAGGAACGCTCCACAGTCCATTGCATAAAGTGACTTGGTCTGTGAGGCTGTTAATGCAGAAACACCCCAACGTGCAGTGAAGTTCACTAGCAGCAGCAACTCAGACCTGCAGAAAGCTTTGTGGAGGGGAGGCAGGGCTGTTTTTTTTTTCCCTTTTTCCTCCTTCCATCTCTTTCTTCTTTAATTTTGGTAATGGATCAGAGTCAAATGAACAACATCTGGCAATTAGCACATCCCTTGCCTAGCTCCAATCTGCCACTAAGTTCTGAGTGTTTGCCTTTATTTTTAAATGGGTGGCTGTCAGAGAGAATTAAATGGTGCCTAAAGAAGCACACAGACATTATAATTAAAGGCACACCAACCTTGACAGGTAGCTGAAGTTCAGAATTTCAACATTTCATGAGAAAGGGGGCCATTGGAACACGCATGTGCTCTTAAATTCCATGTGTTTTCCCCAGCTGATCTATCCCCAGGTGCTTTTTATACACCCATACTTGCAATTAATTGTCTCTCTGTCTGCTCCATTTCAGCAGCCATCCAGCCCAGTATTGTGCAAAGAAGCATACTTTAAATCTAGGAATAAAACTGGAATACATTAGCTGTCACTGCGCGTGCTTCTGGGGGGCTTTGCTGTTAACAAGGGTAGAAATGATTTAATGGAAAACAGAACAGGAACATAAACCTGCTGGTGCACAGAGCACCTGAAATGATGCAGCCTGAAGTCCAAGGCAAGTGTCTTCTAGCTAGGAATGAAATGCCTAGTGTTCTGGGCACTTTCCTGCCAGGGCATGTTAATATACTCATGGTCTTCCTCCAAATCCATGATTTCTCATTCTGCTCCTTCTAGTTCAAACAGAGCTGAGTCTTCCTCCTTTCCATATTGACCCATCCGATGTACAAACTCAGCTGACTATTTTATGGAATACAGGGAGTATGGAAATGGGGTTCATCTGCAACCTGCTCTGCTTTGACCCCAGTGCTGAATGGAGGACAAACATCATATTGATAGGATCTATCCTGCCCTCACACCCTCATTCAGAGGATTTCAGCCTCTGAGGCTGCCAGTCCAGCAACTCTCCTTGTTGTTGGCTTAGGGCTGTAATTGCAGGGCACATAAGGTGGCAAGCAATGGTCCCCTCTCAGTCTTCAGACCAGTGCCAGTTTTACAGAGGTGGGCAGAGCTGTGCTGTTGGTGGAAGGGCTGTGCTGCCGTGGAGTTGCTGTGCTACCACACAACTGCAAGTTTGAATATTACACCAGGCAGCACAGGTGTGGAGAGTGCAGGCTCCTCACATCTTGCCTTCTCATTCTACACTTGCCAGTCTTTGGTCTCTGGGTGGCTTTACCTGCTGTCTGTAAGTTTAAGTTGGGCAGCATTTTTACCAGATTTAACAGCCATGCTGTCCCATCTGGTGTGGCTTTATGAAGGTGATGCTCACAATCTGGCTTTTAAGTTTTCAAGCAAAGATTTTAACAAACTCACTCCACTGATCCTTGCATTACCTTCACAGTACTTGCTTTGCTGACTCAGCTCCCTGAGATCATCATACCCTCTTAGTGTTTAACAACAACCTTGTGAATTCACTTCCAGCTGCCCACCAACCAGGATGGTTTCCTGCCCACCCTGGAAACCTAAGCTGAATTTGATGCAACTTTGGTTAGCATCCTAGGGAAGAAGAAAGCGGAGAGAAGGAGTTATGAGGAAAGGGAGGAGTAACACAGGGAGGAGTGACACAGGCATAGTAAAGCAACCAGAAGGCCAATGATAACTTGAAGTTGGTTTCACAAACCCCTGCTCCCAAGTGCTAGTGGTGCTTTAGCACTGAGCAGCCTCACCTGACTAAAGCAAGGAAATCTTCTGTTGCCCTTGTCATCCAGCCCAGCATCTCTGCTTTGAGGAGGTGGTGGGATGTCCCACCAATCTGAGTTCACCTGACACACCAGCATGACAGGATGAACCTGCTGGACCTGGAGCAGTGTGGAGGCTGTGGTAGATAGCTTTGGCACTCGTAACGGGTTGAGGTAGCAATGCTGAGGGCTCATAGACAGGCTATTCAGTGGGACTGCATTAGGGAAAAAACTCCTTCCCCATCTTTTTGCTTCAAAAATGGCTGTAAATGAAAAATGACTGCAAGAAAGTTGTCATGGTCAGCCCAGGACAAAAGTAAATCAAGGGAGAAACACCAGAGGAATGGTACTTCTCTCTCTCTGTCCCACACCTTGCAGCTTCTTCCCACCTGACTCCCTACCTCTGTCACTCAACTTCCAATATCAACCTCTTTCTTTTCACCACCTCCTTCCCCTGCTCTCCTCCCCAGTCCCTCTCCCTGTCTCTGATGGATGGAACCATTAGTGGAATCACTGTAAATAATGTGTAAAGTTAGAAGTTACAACAAGGTATCTCATTAAAGCTGCTTCACTCATCTTACTTCCCAATTAATGTTTAAGGCTTCGCTGGAATGCAGTGACAATATGTCACAGCATATCATTGTGGCAGGTGACAGCAAGTTAATAACCCACTGGCCCTTAAAGGAGCCTTTAATGTCAGCTGCAGAGGAGTAAATAACATTGGTTTCTCCCCTCCCACCTATCCCCCCCCCCTTCTTTTCTTTTTTTCTCTTTTAATTCACCGCAGGAATGAAAGAGTTTTGAGCTGAAATAACATTATCTCATAAAGCCATCTTCCCCCAGAGGCAGAGCACCAAAGGTGTTGCCCAAGGGACTCTGGGATTTTGGCAATGTGACAGAGTTGCTCCAACTCCCCAGCCTTAAAATTCAGGAACTCATGGAGTGTTTGCCTTCACCACCCTTTCTGCCTCTTTTCAGGGCGTTCTTCCTTCTTTAATAAAAGAAATTGCCTTATCCATCTTTTCTTAGGATTAATTTTTACCCCCTTCCCACAGCTGCGAGCCCCTAAACACAACTTCACAACATCAGTGTAGTCAAAAGTTTCTTTTCATGTATAACAGTTTTATCTACCATTATTGAAACTTTCTTTCTTTGACATTACTTCTTTACAGGGGATGAGTCATTTTTGCCTTTCCTTCCTCTAAGTACCTGTTCACTTTGAGTGCAATTGCTGCTCTTTACCCACCTGTTGCTACGTGATGGGGCTTGAGCCTCTCTGGACATCAACCACCACAGACTCCAGACCTGGAGCAATCCAAAGTGGCTCTCCTGGAGTCCAGGTAACTGCTCGGGGTCATCACAGAGCTGCCAAAACTGGAACCAAGCTCCTGATTTCAGAAGAGGTGTTGTGGTATCAGTGTCACTAGCCTGATCCCCTCTGGGGACGTAAAGATCCATTAATCACACAGTGATACTACATAAATGACCCATTATTGGAAAACCATTTTGCAGATGTATTTCTCCCATGAGGAGAAAGAGCAAAAAGCATGCATGTATAGCATTTATTTTTAAAAAATTGCAGGAAAAATGCCTAGGTCTTGGGGAACAAATCACACAAACTCTCTGCTCAGCTCAGGCACAGATCCAATACTTCATATCAGGCAAATCATGCATGGATTTCTCATGGCATTGATTTCCTCCTGTACAGTGGGTCTAAAAATGTTTGCTCTCCACACCTGGGTTATTGCTTTAGTGTTTGGAAAGGTCTTTCAAATTTCAGGCTAAACAGTCAAGTATTGTGATTCTATAAATACTTATTCTACTTACTGTACAAGGGATATTACAAATAGGTCCTCAGACTTCTGTTCTAATAATGGGAAAATTCAGGATGAATATCAAGAGCAGGTTCCCAGAAATGAGATTAACTGTTATTGCAAAAAGCTCCCAAAGTCAATGTTGGTTCTTTCAGAGCATTTAAAACTTCACTAGTTCCAAAATTTTGGAAGGTGCTATTCTGCTCCAAAAGAATAGGGATGGCAAACCAAGCTGTGTTACATCTTCATGTCAACCTGAATGTGCTACAAAACACACTGTGTAGCATAGAGTTCAGGAGAGAGTCACAAGTATGAGAGGATCATGAATCCCAAAGAGGTACAGGCAGTAGCAGGATGATCATGTAGCTGAGTCTTAAAGCAGCCAAAATTTGGTCCTGGAGATGGACTTCTGCATCTTAGATTGGAAACCACAGAATAAAAGGAGTTGGAGTTCAGTTGCCCATGGGGGTCCCCAGTAAGGTGGCAAATAAGAGAGCCCTGTATTGTGGGGAGCATGGGCAGGGGGAGGTCTGCCACAAGCCAAGGGTCAAGCATGGCATCTAAAGTCCTGCCTGGATCTAGACTTTCACCCCTCTACCTTATGTGGGCCATCCATAAAGGTGACTGATTCAACCACCTGGTTGTGCCTCCCTGCACGGCTTGAAGTCTCATCAATTGAAAGTTCACACAGTGCTTTGAGATCCTTGATGAAAGGCACTGCAGAAATGCAAATGTGCTCAGCTCCTTCCCCCCTCTTCTCTAGCTCAAATACATTATTGATTTGCTCATTTATCAGGGGCCACTTGTCAAAAATATAACAGCATTAGCAGCACTTGACGTAATAGGGGAATGGAGAGGTCTGTGATTAAGTTTAGACAGCCTTGTTTGACTTCGTTAATTGGTTAAATATATTCAGTTACATGTGATGCTTCAGAATTTCGGCTCCAATAAGGTATAATATTAATTTTAATTAAAGCTCAACAGAGTTGGCCAAATATTGCTATTTTCTGAGTATTTTTCTTAATCATATAATTCATATTCTGCTATAACAGGGATTCTGGTAGTAACTGAGGCCTGGAACATTTTGTCTGACCATGAAGAGGTGAAAGAAGAACTAGACAGGCTAACTTTGAGAAGTGAATTTATTAAAACCTTTCTAAGCTGAAAAAAAATGGGGTGGAACAAGGAAAAAAGTCCCCTCTGCCTCAAGATAGGATTAACCTACATCTTTCTTGACATGTTTTTTCTGTGATCTCTTAAAAATCTAAGATGCTTATAACAGACATAACTGCAAGAAGTTGCACCTCCTCCTGAGTTTACCAAGGAGTCTTCACGTTGGCTGTCAACCCTAAGGCAACCCTGATGATTGATTGCAGTTTCATTTCTGAAGATCTGCCTCCATCACAACAGGAAGGGCTAGTAGCAGCCTACAGGTTGCCTTAGCCAAAGGTCCCTAAAAGCAGGGACTCTTACCACAGACGCCTGATTGTTTCCAAAGAAATACCTGTTTTGATTTCCTCAAGGATACTCGCATGGGACACTGAGCCCTGTCTCCTTCAGTCCAGTGTTCTTCTGGAGAGCGGGTATTTGTGCCAGGGACATGCTCACATGAAGGTCAGATTTGCAAAGATGTTTCACATGACAAGAAACTTCCCTTAGCTCTTGCACAGAGAGGTTTCAGTCTGGCTTGCCCAACTGCTGTCATCCTTGGGCCACAGAGCACATCTGTGGTGACATGAATGTGCAAGCTCCAGTAACACTGCCAGACTGGTGTAACTGGAGTGGACTCACCTGACCTCTACAGCATATTGAGGCATCCAGCAGGTGTTCAAAAGGGGGAGGTGGCTACATCTGACCAACCACCCTGACGTAATAATTACAAGACTTGGCATTGCTTTTTTAATGACAGCAATTGGAGGTGCAAATACAGGCACAGTGCAGTAAAAATAGCTCCCTGCTCCCATGAAGCAGCAGCTGCATTTGAGGACTTTTCCCAATGCGGAGCTCTCAGGACCACCCCTCTGGCTCTCCTACCAACTCTCCACCCCTCTGCTTTGCATTTCAATTATTTTTTCCTTCTCTCTCTTTAAAAGCAGACTCAAAGAACTGAAAGAAGAAAGATGGAAGGCAACTCTTGGGCTGACTACCAACCAGAGTCTGGATTTCTTTATGTTATATACACAGATGGTCAGTTAAAAAGAGATGATATTTTCTTTTTGCAGTATTGGAATACAGCTCTGCAAGCCTTTGTTATCTGTATAGGTGGTGCCAGGATGGGGTGAGGGTGGAAACAGGATCTGTTCTCTCAGCTTATCTGTCCCTAAGTGCATTCAGCTCAGATATTTTGAGCCTAGTGTTAAAAAATCACCCCCTTTTGCACAGTTTGCCTAGTGCTCTCTGCTGCAAGACCATTAAGGTTCTGATCTCTTTATTTCCACAGAACCTAAATGGCCAAGCACATTTATAAGCATTTTGTTGAGCAAGGACCCCAGCTTGGCCCAATGATCACACCTTATCTAACAGGTGAATTCATAAATCCCCTTTAGAGCATCTGTACTTGAGAAATGATGTCCCGGACATGGCCGATAACTCTCAGCACGGACTTCTGCTGGTGCATTTCTGACTGGAGGAAGGAGGCACGTAAGGAGGAACCCTGCTCTGATTTTTTATCACCTATGAATGGTACATCTGCCCCTCAGAAACAGCCAGAGAGGTGCCTGTAGCGGAAGGTGAGGTGGCCCATTTCTCCCTGGGGCCTTGGCAGGAATGCTCCAACTCCAAATGACATGGCTCCTTGTCACCTTCAGGGCCAACTGCTCTCCTTGCTCACATCTTCCTCTAATCCATGTTGGACATCAGAAGGGCAGATGACTGGGCAACTTCCAACATCCAACAGAGGGGACAGGAATAAAATCCTTTGCCTTGTGTTAAGGATTCTTGGAAACCTGATGCCTGGGTGGTGTGTTAGCAGAATTGCTGGCATTTAACAAGTATGACAATGGGATAATGCATAAAAGGCCACTAGCAGGTTGGGACCCACACTGCAGCAGCCCAAGAGAAGAAGCCTGACATCTCAATGTTGTTTGGGTGTCAGAGAAACCAGAGTTATGTTCTCAGGGGAGTCAGTCATGGGGCTGGAACAGAGCAAGATATAATTATGGAATAATGCTTGTTCTTTTCCCACCACTCCACCCCTTTCTAAATTAGCTGTCATGTCACTAAAAACGTTTCTGTGTTCCACAATCAGTCCACTTAACTGTAACAAAGCAGCACAGATCTATCAAATTCACAATGAGCTCCACTAATGACCACTGAAATTACCAAATCAGTCCTGCTTCCCAACACTCTGGCCTTACCTCCACACCCCTCGTCAGTCATCACTCTGCTTGTGGCCCTGCTCGGGGGAAAAGATCGTGTCGGAGGCTCTTCTGGATGCAAAGTGTTGAGGCCGTTTGGTTTATGCCTTTTTTTACTGTGAGGGCTCTAGGCAGTCACTGGAGGCACAGAGGGAAAAGCAGCAGAGCTACACCCAGCAATAAAATACCAGCAGAGAACATTGTTCCTGGTCCCTGATTATGCATTTAACTGCATTGCTAAGCACATCTCTTTTTTTTCTTCTTTTTTTTTTTCTTTTTTTTTTTTTTTTTTTTTGGTAACTGCTCCTCGGAAGTGCAATCTTGCTGCTATTCAGATACAATGTGGCTTCTATTCTCTCTCCCAGTTTTAATTATGTGTCCGCCGCTGCTCCTTCTCCAAGCTGGCGGGCTCTGAGATTCATAATTTCAGCCTGACACCATAGTAACCACTTAGTTTGATTCAAGACTCTAATGTCATCACTGGCTGGTCTTGAATAGAGCAGGGAGAGAGGGTGTAATTTGGAGGCAGCATCACATAGAAACTGCAATTATTTCTCCCTTTCAGAGGGAAATGTAAACAAAAGGTCATCGCTGGTCAGTGCTCTTCATTTCCATCCTCGCACACTGACAAGCTGACTTTTCTGTTTATTATTTATTTCCTCACCCACCCGCATGCCTCCACACCAACACCAGGAGCAGCAGCCAAGGTTAGTTATCACCTCTCTGTAGGGGTGTGACAACACCCCCAGGAGAACTCCTCTGCTGTTTGAAAATGGGCCCAAACAGCTTCTAAAACCAGGCTGGGGACCCATGAAGAGACTGGAGGGGACTGTCTCTGCTGGGGCATGCAGCCACTGCAGCTCTCCACAGCCAGATGCTAGAGCAGCCAGTCTGCACCAGTGGCAGCCAACCCTGGCTTCTGCTGTTCTTGCAAGAAAGGGACTTGATTGCATATCTCTTTCTCTTTGCCTTCTCCCATGCAGATGTCAGGCAGAATTCCTTATATCATTCTCCTTAAGTTAAATATATGAGTCTCTTGTCTGGACATCCATGACTCCAGAGAAGAGCCTCTAGTCCCCAAGAGCCACCTTGTCCTCTGCCAGCTCAGAGGGAGGCCTCGTGGCCACGCAGGCTCGTACTGAAAGAGCTGCTGGGCAGCAGTGCCACAGTACAAGATATCAGCCCATGCTCCATGGTTTGCCCCACCTCTAGACACAACCTTTTTCTGATCCCAGTGGGAAAGGCAGAGACACATAAGACAAATATGGGAAAGACTGATGGATGTGTCCACACAGGGAAATGGCAATTCACTCGGCACCATTCGCTGCAAAACCTGCTGCACTAAATGAAGCTCTCCTGCCTTCTCCCAATGGCTCAGTGATAGAAAGGAGTTAAGTGAAAATAAATGCTCATATCAAATCACAGGTATTGATTTTCTGAGCTAGTAAATGAAGGTGCTTTATCTCCAATGGGAGATTGAATGTCTGTGTGTCACGCTTTGCTCCATTTTCATAAAAAGGAAGGCACGGTGGAATTATTTTACCTGGCTTCACAGAAAGCATAGAGGGAGCAGATTCTCATGTCAACGAGAGAGCTATCAATCAGGAAAAATGCCATGAGCATGATGAGCCTGGGAGGCCATCCTTGGACATCAGCTTGTCCTTCAGCAAACGTGGCAGCGTCTTTCACAGGTCTCTGTAGTCCCTTTCCCCTGCCAGGTGATGGGGACCAGCAGCAACCTGTTCTCTGCAGTTTTTGCTTTGGTTTGCTAGAAGATAAACTTACATCTAAATCATTTAATTCTACTGTCTGGTTTGAGTTGAGAACAAGGGTTTCTCTGCTACTTATGCCCATTTTGAGTCCTAATGAGTTCTGAGCGGGATGTGATATTGAAATTATAGCTACATTACATTTAATAATCTTCAGAAAACCTTTAAGAGAGCTGTACATGACCATGAGCAGTAGTTTAGAACATCAAAGCTGACTGATGCAAAGTAATTAATGTAGACAGGGGCAAGTCACACTCACAAAGGTCCTTTCGGAAACATAATCTCTTTTTAGCCAGGTTCATCCACACAGGCATACCTTGAAGTGAAAGAGCTAAATTTCTGCATCTGAGAGCTACAGATCTGTTTTCAAACCTTCCATCTCCTCTGGCAGTTACCCACCTTATCTGGCAATTTTCTGGCACAAGCCATCAATCTGTGCAGCTCTCCGCCCATTTCACTATGCAATCAGCCCTGATGTATTTTGCTGCTCATGTATTTCAAAGTGGAAGAGATCAAATATATAAAAACAGATACAAAGAAGCAAGTCATTAAAAAGCAGGCCCTGTGCTTTCACAGCAGAACATGGATTCTTCTGGTATAAAACTGTGCTGCTAACTGCATTTGCACTCCCTGCCTTTCATGACCCTGCTCACCAAGACAGATCAGAGAGGATCCAGTTAAACCCACCAACAGGCAGAAATAAAATGGCAGGTAGATTTTAGGCAGGAGTGAAGTTTGCATGGGTGAGGGATGATTAGCAAACACTTTTGTTCTTGACTTGGAGCATGGCTACCTTTTCAATCCCCACAATATTAATTCAAGAGTCAAGCTTTGAGTCAGAGTTTCCAGAGGCACAACCACCGATCTCAAACTTCGAGGCTTCTCTGTGTCAACACTAAGAGACTTGGGATGATATTCAGAGTTTAAGAGAGCCTTTACCATGTTGACATGGCCTGAAGATATTTCTATGTCTACTCCTAGCCTGACAATTTCTACTGAAGTCTGAGAGAACGAAGTCAAATCAAAGTCCATCAGTTTGGTGGAGGAAAGTTCATTTGTCCTGTCGTGGATTTGCACAGGATGCTAAGACGGAAATTTGGCTTTTGATTATTAATAGTTGAATCTAAGAGGTGGGGAGTGGCAACATGTGCCTAAAGAAGTGACAGTGTTCACTTTACTGGGAAGAAAACCTACAGTATGTGGGAAGCGTATCAGACACTGCCCCCATCGGCATTGAACGTGGCCCTGCAGGGAAATGCTGTCTTGATGTCAGGCTCCCAGAGTGCTCTTTGCTGTGCAGTTGCAAAGCAGCACAGCGATACTAAGAGCAAGAGTTTTGTGACAGCATCCTTTGAAATGTACTTTGTTATTTCGTGGTTATTGTACAGCCCTTCTCAAGGTGGTAAGTGAGCATCTTCCAGGACCTCAGATCCACTCAAGGAGGTGGGCACTTGAAATAAATAAATGGAGCAAGGCACTCTTCTGTGGATCTCGATTGAAGCAGTGAAGTAATTTTTCTCAGAGCCATGGGGCAAAATAGGTGAGATTTCCTTTTTATTCCCAGAGGGAGGGAATGATAAAACGTTATCATTCTGTTTTGGTAGGATTTCAATTTTCATGACAATCATTTTACACCACCAAGATTTGTTAGCCTCTTTACACCAGGTTGTGGGGTTTTTTTATAGTGGAGGAAGAGGACAGGTTACTTTTTATTATTATCCCACTCACCCACATGTCTGAGGCATCTTTTTCAATAATCTTCTTATTGCAACAAGCAGAAACGTCGCCCTGTACAACCTCTCCATAGAGTGTGAACATCAATCCTCTCATATTAAGCCGAAGCTAAAATGCTCATAGACAAATTGTTAAAAAGAAGAAAGCATCCACACTGTGGTGGAAAAGGTAAAATGCAGTAATTGTCCAAACCTTTCAAGGCAGAATGTCTCTGTAGGCAGGGGAGGACCTTTTTCCTTTCTGTGGCAAATTGCCAGAAGACTCCAGGAAACCTCACTTCACCAATATATATTTATTTTTAGGCACAAAATCACCTTTATTGCCCTTGATTCCTGTGAATTTGTTCCAAAGACAGAAAGGAGAAGCAAATATCTTCCCCTGCCCAGCTTCCTGCACATGCTATCCCTGTCTCACATCACTGCTCTTTTTTGAGTAGTTTCTGAATGTGATTTACTTGCAGCCTCCCAAAGAAAAGAAGGAACTCCCTGCCATGTCTACACAGCAACAAAAGAGAGAACTGGAGCATGTGTAGACATATAGGATGGATTAATCTGATTAAATTCAGGCTTCTAAGTTTAAGCTAGTCACCCAAAGCTCCTTTCTTATAGTAGACAGACATCTCATCAATATACAGTCAATGGAGGCAGAGGTGTAATTCATCTCATGTCAAATTAGATGCCTAAAGTAGGTCACATGAATCACACCCTTAAGAGCCCGTTTCCTTCCATTGACTATAGAAGGATCCTAGCATGAGTAAATCATTTGTAGATACAGAAACCAACATTGATGAAGTGACTTCTATCCATTGCACAAAGCCACACTGTGCCATTGAACCTGAGCAGCTCTTCTGCCTTGACACCTCTGATGCTGGGGTTTTGCAGTTGTTGTTACTCACCCCAAGAAAGCTGGACAGGTTCACAGGTCTCACTGAGGGATCCCAAGGCAACCTAAGAGTGCACTTCAGACAAGATACAGCAATGTGGAGCAGACAGTGCCCTTAATGATATTTTTATCCTGATCCTAGATACAGCCTACCAGACAACCCTGTGCAAGACATAGCTTTATGGATCAGTCATTTGAAGGCATTTTCTGGCAATCAGAGATGACTAGCCCTATGGAAGTCCTCACTTATCATCACCATACCTGAAGTAACCAAGGGGCCGAGAAAGAAGATGACAATATGAATAAAGCAACAGAATATAGGAGCTCAGCCCTTTTTATCTGTTATGTTGTATCTTTGTGACTTTTGGCAATTCACTGCCTCTGTGGCTCCATTTCCCACCTGCAGCACTGAAACGATTGTCTCTTCCTTCCCCCTCCTCTGCTTCATGTCTTGGACCACAAGTGCTAGGTGACAGGGGATGAAGATGTGAAACCATGGCCAGTGAGCTGTTGATCACTGGACTTGATACATAGCTTTAGTCCAAATAGCAATGAACATAAGTGTCTGAAGGCAGGGGAAGCATCTGAGCTTGGCTGGGAATGAGAAATGGGTTGTCTGGGTCATTTTGTAGGGGAAAAAGCCTTTTTCCTTTCTCTGCCAGGAGATTCTTTAAATGACCTTTAGGGAAAAAAATAAATAGAAAAATAACCAACAAAACAAAACAAAAAACTGAAAACCAAACTTAAGCAAGACATCATGATGAAAACGGGGCTGTGAAATGCACACCAGCCTGCTCAGGTTTAACCAGAAGCCTTCCAAAGCAGAATCCAAAAGTTAGATGTGAGATTTTGATGTCTAGTGTAGATAACTTTTTAAAGAAAAGGAAAGAAACCTGTTATGGGCTGAACAAGACAGTGCTTTTCACAGCTGTTCCCATGAACCCAGAAAGACAGTCCATATATTATTTAAACCATCCAATTTACTGAGCAGCTCAAACAGGTTCTCTGTACAGTAGTCAGAGTTGATGAGGGCTCACGGAAAACTTTGCAAAACATTCTGCTTGCAGCCAGTTCTGCTGCAGCCATAGGAAGTTTTGCTCCCTTGCCTGGATCATCTGCATGAATAAGAGTCTTTGCTCCTGTCACCCCTTTCCTGCATGAGAGCAGAACCTCTGGTGATAGCAACACAGTCACCTGTGCTGCTGGAGAGAGAGGTGTTGTAGAGCTTCATGGCCCCAGGCCAGTGCCTTCATATGCAGTGATGACTCTACTGGCAACATCATAGCACAGATGTATCAGAGAGAGCAGGAAAAAGTGAGCCTTTAATAACATCTATTCTGAGATCTGTTGGAACTGGAATAGCAGACATTAGCTGGAAGGCAAGTGCTCCCATCCATGGGTTTGAAGGTAATTGTGTTTAAATCTTTTGTGATCCAGCCAAAGAACTGCCTGTCTGGAGCTCCTTGGTTATCAAAATGATGCATATGCCATAAAAGGAGGTAGAAGTCCACCTGTTTCCAAGTAAAACCCACACAGGCAGGGCTCTAAGAAGCTGTGAAACTGGGAAGTAAACCAAACTTTCTCACCCTTCAAATAATCTTGGGGTTTCATTTTTCAGCCTCTGCTTGAATGAAAGTTTGCATCTTTTGTTGAGGTATCCAAACAAGCTCTTTTTTTTCCTTAGTAACAATCCTTTGCCTCTCCTGGATTTTCTCACATCCGAGTCACGACGTGATGTGTTTGTATTGGAAATGTCTGGGAGCAGATCTTCCCTAACTAGTAGGGGATTGGAGAGAAACAGCTGAACAAGTACATGCTGGTACACACACAGACACACTCACAACCGACCTAGCACAGCTAGTTATAAATCTAATAAACTGGCAAGCACTGCCATCCTTGTGCTGCCTATAAATAATTCACTGCCAAGATGCTTGTAGGAACAGCACCTTCTGCATAGTCCATGGGAAACTCTAATGGGTACTGAGCCCTCCTGACTCCAGTTGTTAATCCTGTTTATTGCTGCAGTGCCAAAGGGCCAAGGCAGAATGAGCCCCCTTTGGGTTAAGCACTGCACAAACACAGACTCTTGAGTTTAAAAGGACTTTGGGAGGAGAAATTTCTGATATAACTCTGTTAGCCCAGCCCCAGGACTATCAAGATGCAAAATTTCTTTCCTCTCCAAGAAACAGCAATAGCTTTTAGGCAAAATTATGTGCTTTGTGTAAGAAATAGACCCAAGCTGCTGAGTCTGGAGTCTGATAAGGATGTGAATGTCTCCAGCTCTATAAGATTTGGATGAGTTTTGTTCATTGGAGTGGTGTCTTTGTAGTATATGTCACCCCATTGTGAGGAGGTGGCAGAGAAGGGAGGAAGATTTTGCCCCTTCTTCTGGGAATGCATTGTTTCAGAAGCATAATTTACCTGCCAGAAGGTACCTGTCCTCCAAAAGAGGAACTCCCCTGCAGTACATAAGTCTCTGACCTGGTGGCTTCCCCACATGGTGCTTCATTGAAGCATTTATGGGGAAAAACAGGGACGAGCTTGTGCCCCCTCAACCCTGGGCTGGTTAGCCATAAAGAAGCAGCTGTGGAGCAGGTATTTTCTACAGCAGCAGTAATCATGAAGTGAACAAGATCTGTTTCAAGGGGCAGCTGAGCAGCCCTTAGACCATCACCAACCTTGACCAGTGGCATAAAGGTAGAAGAATCTAAAAATATCCCATTATCTTGTGAGCCAACCTGTCCCTTTCCATTGTGGTTTCTAAATACTCCCTGGTGGAGGCTGAGTTTTCAAAGGAGTGTTGTTGAAAACATTTGCTTCAAGGGGTCCCTTTTGCTTTATCCAGCATAAAGCAGGTGAGAGAGGATTCAGCAGAGGCAGTTCTAATCTCCTCTCTACTGCCCACTCTGCTGCAGCTTAGAAATGGCATTTCAATTGCCTTAGCTGTAAAGTAGAGGGGAGCTACAGGTCTACAAAGCTCTCTAAGATCTACCAGTAAATGCTCCCAGTCAGTGCTGATCAATATTATTGATTTTTCTTTTTTAAATCCTGAATCACAGTCTTGATTTTTCAAGGGGCATGACCTAGCTGAGGTGGCTCTATGGTTCCCTGAGCAAAGCCTCTTGCCATGACTTCCACTGGCCATGGAGTGCAGGAGGGGACATTGACTCCCAGCTGAAACTCTCACTTCATCCTAGGCTACCAGAAGGATCCTGCACATACTCCAATCTGCAAACCAACCTGTCTACACTTTCTTCTGGCCCATTCCTGATGAAATATGCTGCTTGGACTGGTTGCATACTAGCTTCCAGAAGGTCATTAATAGTGCTGAGCCTAAACATGGAGATTGGACACACCTGGGGGGACCCCCAGGATTCAGGGCTGGCAGCTTTTTTTAGAAGGAAATTTAAGAGGGATGCTGGTTCCCCACACAGCAGCAGCTGGAAAGAAAAGGTGAGGTACTAGTAACCCTGGGCAGGGAGGGAGTTCCAAGAGCTGTGGTGGTCTCTGTACAACAAACAGGTCCAGGCTGTCCCCTGAGCCTCACAGTGGGGACTGTGGCTATGGGCTGCAGCCATTGAGGTGAAATTCCCTGAAATTAGGCATTTATGCACATGTGTATAATATAATCTTGTTAACCATAAAGCAAAGGTTGGCTCTATCTCTTCCAAGGTGGGTTTTCCAATAAGGCCTTAAATGAAGTGTCTCAAATAAGGATTTAATTTAGACTCAATAAGGAGAGTTATTGCTCCATAATGAAATTGCAAGTAGTTATTGCAAACACATTTAGTGAGGTTTAACAGCCTTGTAATAGATATGTAGAAGCTGTGGCCTGGCTAGGAAAGTTCAGTGAATATCTTCTTAATCTTATACAGGTATTTTATTTTTTTTTCCTCAGTACACAATTACAATTTCATTAAATTCGTATTAAGCGACAGCCATGGGTAGAAAAACCCAACTAGTTCTCCAGCATTGGCTACCATTGTCACCCCTCCAAATTGCTATCTGCAGCATATTTTGGAGTTAAATTCAATCCTGTTATCCCCTCCATAGTCTATTAAATGTATTCCATTGAGGCTGGCATCAGAACTGGAGGCCTGAGAAGGATTAGGAAGTACTTCCTCATGGAGAGGGTGATTAGACAAAGGAATGGACTTCCCAGGGAAGTGGTGGAGGCACCGTCCCTGGATGTGTTCAAGGAAAGGCTGGATGTGGCACTTAGTGCCATAGTCTAGATGGTGTGGTGGTGTGAGGTCACAGGCTGGACTTAGTGATCTCAAAGGTCCTTTCCAGCCTTAGTGATCCTGTGATTCTGTGATCAGGTTTAGGGTGCAGTGTGCTGATATTTCATGAGCAGCTCAGGAGAGATATGATGTCTGCAGCACCTTCAGTAAGGTGCTCAATCACCCACCCCCTGGGCCTCACTAGGTTAGTGCTCTCCTCTCTCTAAACATGGAGACAGAAAGCCCTTGGGCTGCAGTCAGAATGGGTCCCCAAGAAACCTGCCTTAGTCTGCTCCTGTTAATTGCAGAAGTTTCTGCCACAGAATTGCCTCTCCCAAAACCTCCTACCTGCCCATTAGGCATTCACCTTAGCTAGATGATCTCAACCCAGAGCAAAATGAGAAGCTCAAGCTTGAAGGCAGCAGGGACAATAGAGGATGCAGGTAGAAAGCAGAATCAATGACTTTAAGAGAAAAACTACAATCACACCCCATGCTGTCACAAAAACAGCCATGCCCCAGCTAACAGAGGAGAGAATCACACTTTCTTTCCACCAACCAATGACTTAAATTGGTCTAATGTAGGAAGTCATCCTGGGTAATCCTAATTTTATAGGGTCTAATGGCCATCGCTTAGCTGTGATCACACTTTACCCAGTGTGTGAAAGAGACACATCTCAAGTTGGGCTGGATGCACAGGCAAGTGAGAGATTATCTGTTTTACAGATGTGGAAAATGAGGCAGGAAAGGGGGGGTGGAGGGGAATAAACCCACCCTGATTGACTAAGGCAGTTCCTTAGCATGCCACAACCTGCATGAACGGATCCTGAGCAATTACAGAGATCTCCCCTCTGTATTGGTTTTAAAGATTACTCTCCCTGTAATCTGTCTTTTAGGATCTAAATGGCCCGTGACAAAAGGCTTCTGATTAACTGCTTCTTTTGCTTTGCTACACTTCTGGGTGAAACTGGTGCTCCTGAAAATAACATAACTGAATAAAGATGAAAAGGAGAGACAGCTGATTGCAGACTCCCAGTGCAGGAGGCTCTTCAGTGTCAGGTCCAAATTTGTTGGCCTTTTAGCCACAATTCATTCTGGGTCAAACATAATGTTCTCCTCAACCAGCAATAAAACATTTCATTTAAAGGTTTTGGGAAACTCATTGTAGGTCTATAAAACATCCATATGAAAAATCACTTATGTTACTTTTTTCTACCTAGAGGAAAAGTTTTCAGGTATTTTAAAGCAGAACCCATTCACCAAAACATAAAAAGCTCCAAAAATTTTTGGCTGTCTCATGCCCGCATTTCAATGGAAAATGCTCATAAATTAATCCATCCAACTTTACTATCAAAGGAAAGCAAGCTTCACATTTAAGTTTCTTTTTCCAGTGGGATTTTACCAAGCTGAGAAGGTAATTATTTTTTTTCTAATTTTCTTTACAAATGTTCCAAAAATCAGCTTTATAAGGACCACGGTGGCTGCAGGGGGAACAAGCAAAATAAACACGCTAAAACCAAAGCCAACAAATGTAACAACATTGTCTGCACTTAGGGAAAGGAAAGATAAAACCAAATATAACAGTGCACAGGGAAACCATCTTCTTTCCCTTTAGCAATCCAAGTACTTGCTGTTACATCAGTGAGGACATGGTTTCCAGCCATGACAACTTGTACTGATCCACAGCTGTTTAGCAACACAGGACACACACAACTTCAGCTTATAGCTCTGCTTTTTGCTTTCCCTCAGGACAGGTGAAACGCTGCATTACACAACTGTAGGACAAGCAAGTGGCATCTTTGCTGAATGGCTTGGATAATGCTTGCTGGGCACATGCATGGCTGGAAGGAAAGTCTTGAAGTGATGAAGGATGCCTGCGAGGAGGAGTCAGGCAGGCATCAGAGATGGCCATCATGTTCTGGTAGAGAGGAGAGGCTTTTTTTTTTACACATCATCTAAACTGCATACAAATTAGTGTGGCCACAGGGTGGAAGATAACAAGCTTGAACATCTCTCAGGACTCTGCTTTTGAGAGGGCTTGTTGGCAAACTGGCTATAGAGGAGAAGGGGCAGAGGGAGTTAAGTCCCAGGGACTGTGTCCACAGCACCACGCACACTTAAGCCAACAAGGAGGTAAACATCACTGCGGTTTGTCAGAAGCAAGAGTTGGGATAAAATCCTCAGCTTGGTGAGCAAGGCAATACCTGCCATATGCAGCAGAGCAAATTAGTTTTTCTCTTTGCCTTTAAATAGGTGATTTCTATCTCCCAGGTCACTCAGCAGAGGAAACCTGGGTTGCAGAGCACTGTTGGTACAACTGCATGTGCAGTTATCCAGAGAAGTCTTACACTGCCTGGGAGAATCTTTTATCCTTCATCTCAGAGGGAATTTTTGACAAGGCCTGGATTGGTTAGCAATCCTACTATGCATCTGTTTTTCATGGATCCACCCAGTTCTCATCCAGGGAACTGAACAGAAATTTTGTCTATTGAAGCATTCAGGGACTGGGCGACTTGCTTGTTCCAACCAGATCCTGAATTAAGCAGCTGGACTGGGAAGTCAGAAGCATCCCAGCAAGCAACTGGCCTGTAAACCTGATGGGCTGGGTTCTGCTCTTCTTTGCCCTCCTACACATACACCCTGAAAAGGCCAGGGAAATCACTTCACCCCATTAATTAAGGAGTAGCAGACAAAAGCAGAGGAATATCTGAAAGACCTCTGTGGTTTTTATGCTTATACATTGCTGTTCCAACAGAAAAAAAGAAGTGAATTTCCTCCCAGCCCCAGAGACCTCAAGATACAGCAATGTCCCTACAGATGTCAGAACAACTCTCTCCTTCAGGTTTTCATGAGATCTCAAACAGCTGCTTCATTATTCCTTAAAACAAAAGGGTAGTTGGTGTTCCAGATGTTTTAGCTTGCAACTGAATTATTTCTTCCTTGGCTCCCCCCAACATCCTTCCCCATGCTTTCTTATGCAATTCTGCCATCTAATTTGCAAGAGGAAATCCCATGAGCACAACCTTTGGGCTTTCACCTCTGCCCCATCCCAGCCCTATCACTCATTAGATATACAACAACATTCAGAGGAGATATTCCATGGACAGAAGTAGGAGATAGCTGAAGTTTCTGCTTTTGAGGGACAGGCTTCGTGGATAACTCCTGAATGGGGGAGATTAATAATGCAGTAGAAAACCTGTAAGTTTAGTGATTCAGCTCCTTTCCTATCAGCCATTGAACAAACAGCAAAAGATAGACAAACTTTCCCTGGGAAAGAAATCAATTAAATAAAGCAGGATGCATGCTTATTTGATAACTCATCCCTCAGCCCCTCAATGATTGTTCTGCAAGGTGAGCATAACCATGGTGTACCCACCAAAAAGAAGCATTTCCAAAGCTCACCATCAGAAAGGTGAGGTAGACAGAAGGAGAAGGAAAGTGGGAGTCGAGAATGAGGAACTGAGTTACCCAACCTGAGCCTGCAGAGACACATCTCATGAGCTTCCTGCTCGAAGGTGCCCAAGCCCCACTTGCCCTGGGCAGCTGTAGCACAAACCTATGGACGTTGTAGTCACCAGAGCCCTTTGATCTCTGCTCCACTGCAGGAAAGGCTTGGGGAGGGCTGATTCCTGTCTCCTTCTGATGCACAAATATCTTCAGCTGCACCTCTGGGGAGAGAGGAAATTGTCAGCAAAGTAAATTGCTTTTTGGATTGCTTTTTGTCCCATTGTGAGAGCTTCACTTTAGGAGCTATCATGGGAAGGGGTGACATGGTCAGGTGAAAACCCCACATCCCAGAGGCTGCTGCAGGGGCACAATATATTAATAAACCAATTCCTTGGGGCTGATGCAGAACAGCCGCTGCTTCTTCGGAAGACTATAGTTTTCTCCTGGAGGGGTGTGGAGAGAATTAAGTATTTTATACCTAAATAATAAAAATAATAAAGGCAGACAAATAAATAAATAAGTCAATCCTGCTTGATAAATGCATTATTGGCTGTAGTAGGAGCAATTACAGGAAGAATGGGAAGTGACAGCTGCAGGCCCCAGATAGCCAAGTCACAAAAGGGGAGTTTTAGACAAATGTTCTTCAGATAATGGGTTTGTTTCTCATCTGTTTTGGGGAGGGAGGTGGCAGATACAGGAAGCATTAGCAGGCTGTGCCACACATAGGAGCAGAGATGCTGCTGTACACACCCTCTGCAGGAATAATCTAATTTTTTTTTTAAATTTTCTTCCCCAGTGTATCTGACTTCATATTTTTTTAAAGTAATGTGGGTTTCACTGTCCTCATCCTCTCTACACTGAGCTGTTCTCATAAAGAGAGGGAAAAGAGGGTCCTGGGATTAGCTTCTCTGTTGCCGGATGGGGAGCTCAGATGGATAAAATCATGGAGTGACCTTTGGAAATGGGATCACAGGCTCAGAGTGTCTGTGTTGGGAGGGGCAATGGAAATTTGATGGCAATAGCCCAACAGAGACAATCCAGAGCCTGCTGTCAGGAAGCCTCTTCCTCCAGATAACTCAGGTCCTTGCAGAAACCAGCTCTGCCCAGGAATATCTCATTCAACAGGTGTCTGTTTGCTTTCCCCGGGTCAGCCTCCCCTGAACATTAAATTCTATCTCCCTTTATCCCAAGTCTGTTGCTTAAAGCAACACATTTCAGCACAGCAGCCTTGCAGCCCCGGTGAGCAAAACCAGCATCTCTTCCACTATGTCTAGTTTCTATATTTGTGTGCCCTGTGCAGCCTGATCTGAAATCTGTGTATCTGCTCTGCTGGGTGCTGCTTGGCTAGGACATGGAGAAGCAGCAGCTTGATGGGGATCGTAGGGGATCATTCTGCTCCAGACCTTGTGCCAAAAATTCAAGCCATGGTTGCTGGGAGCTCACTGTAACTTCTTGCCTTGATGCTTTTCCCACTAAGGATGAACTGTTGACAAAGTGAAGAAAATCACCTCCACTTTTTTCTACTGCCCAGCTCTACCTATGCCCCTAAGACTGGGATTCATAGCCTTGCCTGTTGCCCTTTTCCTGTGTGGCACACACCTTTAGCTGCTTTAACCCATGGCATTTTTCCAGTCACACAGTAATGAAAGCTTTTGGCTGTGTCAGGAGCACGGGAAAGCATAGGTGATGGAAGGTGGAGGGAGAATGACTCCCCTGTATAGCAGGACACGCCGTAATAACAGTGTGAGAACCAGTTACAATTTGCTGGGGATGATGACACCAAGGTCAGACAAGCTGTGTTGTAATTCACGTCCAAGAAAATGTAACCAGACAACGAAGGATCACTCTTCCAGTTATTATGACCAAAGAGCATACAGTGGGAAATCATAGAGACCTCTCTACAAGACCCCTCTGCCTTCAGCTTAGCTCCATCTCAGCCTAATTACATGCCCTGGTTTGCATTAGCATTGTCTACTGGCTCTCCCATGTCCCCTGCTCACTGTGTGTCATTCAGAGCCATTAGCACAGATTGCACAACCATACTAGGGATCCCCCCAGGGCATATATAAACTTTCCACACAAAATATTATCAGTCCAGCTTAAGGCAACAGCCAGGAGGGAAGATTTCAGCCTGAGTGGTTAGAATTTGGAAAAGTTGTAAGTAACAGAAAGTGGGGTCTAGTAACAGGAAGTGTTAAGCAGCCTTAATAGAAAGCACATTATGAGGCCTGTGCTCTGCATATAATGTATCGTCTCCAAGTTAATTGCTCATCAGTTCAGTACATAAACAAAGACGGATGCTGTGACTGTGCAAGTGTCAGGGCTCATTGCACCAAGTCTCTTGCTGCCAAAAAAAGGCCCAAGCTGAACACCACCCCCTGCCTGCCCATGCTGGCAGTATGTCTGGGAGAAAAGCTTAATACCAGACCAGGTGGCCCTCCTGGGGTCTGTCACCCTGTGATGGTTGTTCTCTCTCATGCCAACAAACATGTCCAGCTGCAGCAGGGTCACTGCCATGTCTCCTCGTCTTACGTGTGCTCCCTTCTCCACCCTCAGGAAGGCTCATAGGCAGCTCTTTGGTAATTGCAGCACCTGCCCAGTGGTGTGAAACCCTGCCAGTTTGGCTTTTGTGCAAACAGACACCCACAGTTGCTGGGACAGAGGTACCAACCCTGCTGGTGTGGTCTTCTTAGAGCAAGGAGGGAGGATGGGAACAGGGAGCATCCAGCAGTTAGGGTGTGCCCAGGGAACCAGAGGCAGACCAAGAAGTGTCATGGCCTGTGTTGTAGGAATATGTGTAGGTTTGAAGCTGGAGGTCTGATGGACTTTGAGGGAAGGGGAGTTAGCAGGTGGGATGGGTAAGGGTTGGAGGGTAATAAAACAGGACTGTGAGGGGGTCATAGAAATTACAGGTTAACCACAGGTTCACTTGATTATTCATTTCTTACAGGAATCTAGATGGGATAGGTTCATCTGAAGATGCCAGTTAAGAACTCAGACCAAATTTGCAGACCATTGAAAAGAGGAGAGAGGAATCCTGCTCATGGTATTATGATTCGATTCATAGGAATTTTGCTTTTCCATCCCTCTCACCATTCCTGTGTGCACAGGGCCCTGCTTACCTCCCTTGAAACGTTACCAGAGGGTCCTGAGCTGGTTCCTCACTGCCATCCTTCCATACAGATGAGTCCACAGAGCCTGGGGTGGGAAGGGGAGAGAAGAAGGAAGCAGAATTATTTGGTTATTGTTTTGTGAGAAACAGATAGTGGATCTGTGGTCCTTCACATCCAGGAGAGGTCAGTCCACACTACTAAGTGGAGCATCACATTTTAAGCATGCATGCCCTGTCATATCAGGAATAGTTGTTCCAATCTATCGTGGCAGCTGAACCTCCTGCATGGCCCTGGCACAGCTGGAATTGAGATCACTTGTGTCCTGGGTGGTGCCAAATATTAGCCTCTTCCCACTCTTGTGCACAAACAACTAATGGAAATGGGCAACTCAGCCCCAGGGCTCAGCACAGCCTGGCTGGGACAGCAGCACAAAGGACGTGTTGCAGGGAGATGCCCAGTGCCCAGAATTGATCCTCACATCACCCACATATATATGGATTGCTGGACCTGGATCCAGAGATCCAAACCCTTGTATCTACAATCCATGGCTACCCTGGGGTACCATGGGATCTCATAGGGCACTCTTTCAAGAGCTGTTTTCTCCTTTGCCCACAAAGACATGCTTTTTCTGTGCTGCATGTAAAGACATCAACCCCATTGGGAAGCTGGAAAGGCTATTTCCAGCAAGCTGGGAAGTCTGCACAGCCAAAATAGGCAGCATGAACATCCCTTTGCAACTGTTTCTGACTGGTTCCCAGGGCTGCCCAGAATATCTTTGCCAATTGGAAGGGGAGGGACACACATCTGCATATGTGTCCATGGACACATGTTGGGCAAGAGGCAAACCTGATGTTTACTAGCCAGGGACAATAAGGCCAGGACCTTGCAACTACCCCATGGGTCTCTGAGTCTGCACCCAGCCTGTGGTCACCACATGGCATTGAAGACTGAATTCTCATGACTTGCTGAGCATCCTGTTATCATCCTGGTCTGTCCCTGCTGGAACAGAGCTCCTCAGCACTTGGTCTGCCAATGCTTTCTGAAGCAACCTTAAGTGTTGTCCATGAGAAGTGCCCAAAATCTGGTATTGCTGATCACATGAATGAGGGGTGTCACCTAGAATCGTATGGCAGGAGGCTTAATGAAATGTTGGTCTCTGGCAGCAAATAGGTCTAGAGAGGTCACCAGGCTGTTTCTAACCAGAAGAGGATGGATGGCCAGAGGTGAAAATCATCTGCTCTTGGGAGTCCACTGTTTGCAATAGTCTTACTGCCCTGGAGGTAGCATACGTTATCCCATGGCAAAAGATATTCTAATTTGTCTTCAGCTCAGCCTGCGAGTCTGTAATCAGTGCTGCTAATCTTTAATAAAAGGGGTTCGCAGGAGCCTTTGTTTATAATGACATGGTGGGTGATAGCTCTTTCTTGTTATAATCCCCTCTCAGAAAGCATGTGATGGTGAAAACATCTTCCTTGACAGTTTGCTTAAATTTTCATTTGCCAAAATGCTGAATAAACCTCTTGTTTGTCTAATGGAACGAGGAGGAATTGTGACACTTTTATTGTTTGTTTACTTCCTCACTGGGGCACCAACTAAATTGAAGATGTCATCACACTGCAATGAGAATCAAGCTTCTTAATTTAACTGGTTGGTTTGCAAACAAGGGTCTCCAAAGCATCACTCAGCCATACAGGCTCTACAGTGACCACAGACTGAAACACATCAGTGAGCTACAAGCAGGAGAAGCAATGCAGCGGGGAGGTAATCCCAGAAAAGCTGCTTCTTTTACAAGGTATTGCACAGAAGCACCGGTCAAACAGCATCTGTAAAACCAGCAGCGAGAAGACAAAGAGAGCAATACATTTTCCTATAAATCCTACATAATTAGCAGCTGCTGCTGGATTAATGCTAGCACTAATTCTGAATGGAGGGGGGGGGGCATGTAGGGCTGGATTTCTTGCCTGAATTCCCTCTATTATTCCCTCTTTTTATGCCCTCAAAACCAGGAGTGGAATTACTCTCACTTTACACCACACTAAGCTAAGAGAGAAGGCAGCATTCAGGATGCAGATGGAGGAGCAGTCCCCCACGGATCAGTGAGATTTTCAGACAGATCAAATGTTGAGCTTCAGGTAATTGGCAGAGATCCTTTAATGTCTGAGTTTAACACTCACCTACTAGAAGAGAACACAATTAGGCAATGAGATGTGGAAGAGTCTGAAGTGCCAGGTATAATAATTCAGCCGTAGTACGCTGTTCAGCGGAAAGCTGAAGTCTGAGAGCTGTCAATTACACCAGGGGTGAATTAATACAACCAAATTCATGCACTGAAGCATCTTATTATTGCTATGATCACAATTTATTATGAAGCAGTTTGGGTGAGGTGATTTTTTTTAAATTTATTTATCTATGTTAATTTTGTACCCAGGCAAATAAGTTATGAGTTGGGAATTGTATTAATTTCTCTGCTTGGAAATATTTTAATAGCCGATTAGGTCGTTTGGTGGTTGTTGCTTTTTTTCTTTCTCTTATTTCTGCTCATTATAAAATTAGTGTTTTGTACAGCAAACACCATGGGGTAACAAAACATAACCCCTCTTTGTTCTCATCCCACACAAAATCTACTGATCAGCCCCTAAATTTAACCTCCTGACCAAACATTTCCTTGCCTCCCCCATGAGCATTTGAAGGGCTGGTCTCTCCAGTGCAAACAGAAGTCAGTTTTACAGTCTGGAGAGAGCTCTTCCCACCTCCCCCAGACAAATAAACTGCATTTCACTTACAGCAAGCACAAGGGGGCTCAGTGATCAGAATCCAACACAGGAAAATTATAGTTCAGCCACAAGCAGCAAATAAAGTCACATACCAAGGGCAGGATCACACTGTCCCATCCCAGCCTGCCATCAACAATGCAGGTCCTTGCAGGCCAGGCAAGCTGGAGGGGGACCACACAGGTAAAGGAAGCCACTAAAGTGCCTTTTGTTTCTATGCAATATCTAACCTAGGCACACACCCAGCTGAAAGTCACTGGTGTTTGGTGCACCTTTGGGATTGGTAGGAAGCTCTCCCTTCACAGGACGTGGCATGGAGGACACCAGGTGAAGCCAAGGATCATGTTGATAGCTTGGACGTGCCACAGGAGACCTTGGGCAGGTGGCTGATGCCTGTGTGCTCATTGTTGTGGTGAAAAAAACTCCTGGGGTGCCCAGCCAGTACCTTGTAACTGCACAGATCCAACCTTCATAGAGGAAGAAAGGAAAAAGACAGGATTAGGAGAGGAAGAAATAATGCCTGTGGCCTCTCCTGCTTCCTTACAAAGCTACACAAGGAAGAAACAGTAATATTCAAAAGTCCAGCTGCTCTCAGATGATGGTGAGAGGTTTTGCCCATCCCATTCAGACAAACAAAGATGTCTGAATATTTGCAAGTTTTACAACTTCGAAAGTCTCAGACAGTCTTAATTAGTTCTTCACCTTTAGTTAACAGTGCTCCAGAATTTTCCTCCTCCCCTTACATTGCACGGGTCAGGTGAGTTTTGTGGTCTCACCTTCCCTGCTAGATATTCATCTATGGTAGACCAGGAGTGCCTGCCGAAAACAGCCACAGCCCCTGCCCCCAGCACGTTGCTCAGCCCCAGGTCTGGCTCTGCCTTTCTGGACACCTGCTCTGAAAGAGAAGAGTCTTTAAGTGCTTCAAAGTGAGATAAAAGGACACTCCAGTGCCTTGGCCACAGATATTTCAACACAGGTTTGACAACTCTAGCTGCTAACATCAGTAGCTCAGAAACTTAGAGAAATCCTACAGTAACATTTTTCTTTGGCTTAATTACTGAAGTAGACAAATTGGAAATTGGCCTATCATGAAGATAAATAGCAATAAAAAAATGCAGTTGAGAAAAGTGCTCCTGCTAAATTATAATTAACCACCCACCAGCAGCTACCTGACAGAGGTGAGAGGGGAGGCTGTGAGCAGCCCCTTGGATCGGCCGGCAGCATTTCCCGTGATGCTCCTCGTTACTGCACCTCCGGGGCACTTAATGCCCCATTTTGCTTTCAGTGCAATTATAAAAGGCCACTTACATTTGCCTCCCCGCTTCTTTGTCTCCCTACCCCAAGATCTCTAATAGTCTAAATTATCAGCAAATTGCCTATTTGATAAGGGCAAGCCATTTTGCATTGAGAGCTGAACTATTTCCCACTTCTGGGGGATAATATTAGGCAAATAACAAGCATCATTCTTTTGACATGCACAATTATTTGCCAAGTGTATGTTTGAATAGCCTGCTCCTTTGTGTGACAGGGTCCGTTCCCCATTAGCATACTTGACAGATGAATATGCTGGGTCCTTGTGGAAAACCTGGCAGTAACCATGGTGATTGGGAGACAATGTTTTGAGTGAGGGATGTATTATCAATTTCAACTGGAAGTAAAAAAAGTGTATCGCTAACGAGCTGATCTGCAATCCAGGAGAAATACATTGTTCCCAGGTAATTAACCCAATCTCGGTACTAGTTTTAAACTCATATAAATTAGAGGCAGAGGTGTCTATCTGTTTTGGTTTTTTGCTGGTTCACAATGGAGGTTTTTCTCCTTGATTTTTAAAGTTCTCTTTGAAATAACTGAAATGTGGTTTACTTCGTGCTACGAAATTCTGGGGGCTCCAGGACAAAGTGGGTAACCAGGACACTGTGTTAGAGGGGTGCATGGCCAACTGTGCGAAAAAAGCCCCCAAGGAAGGCTCTTTCTTGACCATCACCTTTCAAGTTAAGCTGGCTTTATTCTGAGCTTTCTGTTGGGAGCTGTGGAAGGAGATGCTGCCCTTGCCACTCTAGTGAAAGCAGGCAGATCAGCAGCAGCTGTAGAGATCTCTGCTGACTGTGCTGAACCAAAACCTTTGGCCCCCAGAATCTGCCAGCTTTCTGGCATGCCATGGTTGTCCCCTCTGAGAGGAAGGGGCTGATTGAGCCCCTGGAGAACCCCACTGAATGCTTCTGAAATAGTGGTTACAAGTTACTCCCCAAACAAAACTAACACTGCTCTTGTGACTAGTGGGGCAACCCCCAAACTTAGAGGGCCAAGGAGAGAGAAATGAGAAGAGGAAACTATTTGCTTTTACTGACTTCAGAGTTGTGTTCCCCACCTTGTGGATGCAATTTCATCTCTAGACTACCTCCGACATTTGCACTGTGTCCCAGCCTCTCCTGCACACACAGGTTTCCCAGATAAGTCTTGGTGGAGAAAGACACACACCACCACTTATGGTCACCTGGAGCATCTAAAGAGATGGCTCTATATGCAGCACCAAATCCATCACAGGGAGCAGAGACATCCTTATGCCTTCATTTGATTAGAGAGGCTGCTCACATGCCTCTCCCCCTGGGGAAAGAGACTAAATAACCTATGCATACCAATGCTTTGCCTCAAATCTTGCCCATTTAAATCTATAGAGAAGAGGAGCAAGACTAGCTTTTCCCTCATGCTCCACTAATAAAAAGGAGCAACCTGTTTGAAACCATTACCTGGTCCCTCTCTGAACCCCCTGAATCCCCACAACACATCGCCCTGCTTTATTGCAAAAATAAAAAAGGCAGATTATAGAAACAAGACTATTATTAGCAGTTTGATTAGGAACATATTCTCTACAGTCCTTCATTAGAAGGAACCTCCCTGCCTTTTTAGACACAAATTTGCCCTCATTTTCCACACATCTGGTACTCTCTTTTATTATTATAAAATATCGACTCGGAAAATACTGAGTCAGGTGCCTGAGGTTGGAGAAGGTGATTTTTTACTGAAGTAATGAATCCTACTACCTTTCAGGACTTTAGTTGTCCTTGCCTTTTCCTTGTTCCTAGGTCTTTTTCAGGCAAATGTTTGATTCCCCCTCCCCACCCCCAGCTCCGATTCGGTCCCCATCACTCTCCTTGTTCTGGACTTTGGCAGGTTGAGAGCTGCAATTAGAGCCAGCGTTTGTGGTGTTGGCCATATGGCTGGCAATGCAAAAGAGCAGCTGCACGGGAATCTCAAAATGAGCCCTCCTCAAGGTCACTGCACGCATGGCAGCCTGTGCCCACCCAGGTGGGACCCGCCAGCTCCTCGCTGGTCCATCTGTGATCACGCACGTACCCATCGAGCGCCTCTGCTGCAAACTAATGCTGGAGCAGCTGCAGAGCACTAATCATGTTGCAAAGGCTTTGCACAGCGCTGAAGCCAGGAATGTTGGGGGCTTCTGCCTCCACTTGGAGAAACCAGCTGCAAATTCCTGTGAGATCGCAGCACTGCAGGGCAATTTCTCTCATTGTGACACCCGTGTGGCTCCCGAAGCTCCCAGACAGGCTTGGTGAGCTTGGCTCTTGGGAGTTGCGGGTGCTTCCAGGTATTTTTTTTGTTTGGTTGGGGTTTTTTTTATGGAAAAGAAGGGAAAATAAGGTAGGGGACAGGCTGAATTCACTTTGGAGAATATAGCGCCATAAATGCAAGGTCTAGGCCAGCGCTAGAACCAAGGTTTCCTTTTTGTCAGAGAACAGGGGCTCTCAGGGCAGCAAGCACCTTGCTCTCCTGAATCAGGCAGATTTCTGCCCATTTTGTTACTGCAGTGACCCTCTCCTTCCCAACTAAATTATAATTGAAAATATGGGAAGCACTTTGTCCCTTTGCCTGATCCATAGTCTCAGCAATGCAATGAGTGAAAAATCCCAGCACTGCAATCACAAATGCACTATGCCCATGCCTAAAGAGCAGAGTTTTATCCCAGATTGGGCAGATGATGATTATTATTATTATTGTTGTTGTTATTGTTTTTATTATTATTTTAGGGGAGGAGAGTGTTTAAATCACTTATTTTCTGTAGAAATAGCCCTGTAAAAAGCAACAGGAACATCTTCTGCACCCAGTTGCTTTTCAGGAAACCTAGTGCCAAGCTGACCAAGATGGGATTTCTTCCAGGTCTCTCTGACATTAGCAGATATGCTTTAAACATGTCATGTTTATAAAAGAGCAAGAATGTAACCTGACTGAAGCAGGCATTTCCCAGGCTGTTTATCACCCTCCAATAAATGAATGAGACCATCTGATGTTTATAGGCTCTAACTAGACCAGAAGGGCACCCTCCAGGACTGTGCCAACTGCCCTGTTCTTCTCAGAGGGCAGAAAAGTGCATGTCCCAAGGTCTAAGACACAGGCCACCGAGCAGCTCATCATCCTGAAGGAAGCTGGGGAGCTTTATGTATTGTATGGCATGGCCCATCTCTGAAATGCATCCATTGCTGCATTTCCAGGATGTCTCTCTTTAACAGTATGTGGCAAAACCAGGCAGCAGCTCAACACAGGGAGGGAGAAAGGCTGCCACAGCTATCTAAAACTGCCAGGAGAAATTAGCCCAAGGCTATTCTTCCCACAGGACACAGCCTCCCAGTGCTTGCTAGCCTGGCTCTTGTGGCAGATTTAGGACCTGAGGCTCTAATTCTCCCCTAAAAAACAGCAAGTGAGATCTTGTCTGCCTGTGTTAAGATTTGCTCCCCCCCCTGCTCCTCAGACTAAATCTATATGTGAAAGGAAGAGGTTCCCAGCTAAGCACTTAATTCCCCATGCTGTTATCTATAGTGACAAGTTTTGGTCTTCATATGATGCTCACAAAAAGTAACAGTAAAGAAGATTGCATATATAAAATTTCTCACAAAAATATGTAAAACGTTGTATCAATGGGTCTTCAGAATTCTAAAAGAAATGAAAGGTGCCTGAAACTAGAAGAGTAAAAGAATGTAATAGAAATGTTAAGAATGAAAATTACTTAATAACTTGCATTACTTTGTGACATCCCGATGCCCAGTCCCAAAAAACAGGCACTGGGGGGCAGTGAAATAGAAAGGCAGAGGACGTGAAGGTGCAGAAGTCTTTTCTGGGATCAGACATGTTCCTTCCCATGTAGACAGAATACTTAAACCATGGACATCTTCCTGTGAGTATTTAACAGCACCTAATTTAGGTTTTACACTATGTATTGCTATGCACGTGGCTGCAGAGAGCAATTGAAAACATCTTAATGAGGTACTTGGACTCCTTACATAGTCCATGAAGAGAGCTGGTGACTGACAAACAGCTGAGAAAGGCTGGGAGCAATCAGAGCAGCTCTGCTCTGTAGAAAACACAAAGCACAGCACAGTATGAACTTTCTCCCTTCAGGCAGGAAATAATTGCCTGCCTTCCCAAACCAGGGCATTTCTGTGCCTACATGTCACCACATGAAGTTTTCAGCTGAGCAAAGCACAAAACAGGAATTAGGTATATTCTGTGTTTATCAGTTTGAGATGGGGGCTTTCTGGGTTGCTCTGGGGTGCAAATACCCCCACACACTTTGCTGACCAGCCTCAGTATGCATAGTTCTGAGGAACTGCTTGTTAGAGAGAAACCCCAATTCTGGTGGTGAATGCAAGGTTCTGGTTGCTCAAGACCTGTTACCTGCATGCCTGTGCTCCAAGGCTAAAAAACTGGGTGGTGACTCAGGAAGAATCAACCAACCTGATTTTCTCCTGTGATAACCCCACCTGGGAGAGGTGCTGACCTGTTTCCAGCAGTGAAGACACCATGTTGGACTTCTCAATGTCCCTTATCATGAGACAGGAACCACTGATGCTGCCCAGGTCAGCAAGGTGACCAGCCAGGGTCGTGTCCCACACACAGGCTTTTCTGGGCTGCAGCAGCCAGCTGTTTCCAGAGAGATCCAGAATGAGCGTTACTATTAGACATAGGCCTAAAGACACATTAAAACATAATGAAGTGTCTTAATCACCTTTTGTAAGCTAAATTTATCACAGAGAACCCTGTAAAATGAAAGTGAAAGAGCAATTCCACAACGACGCTTACCCCGGACGGATTGAGAGATTATTTGTTGTTAATGAATGGCAAATTCATTGCTGTCTCATCCCCATGAATTAAATTTGTGGGGATGTGGAGCAAGGGCCCTGGGCTGCACAGAAAACATTTTGCAATCAGCTCACAGCACCTGTTTAAACTGCCTAGAAGCCTGGTTACACTGATACTCTAATGCCCAGACACAGGCATGTCTGCCTCATAATCCTCTGCTAACCTGGGGCTCAATAGCTTTCTGGCCCCTCCAAATTCAATTGGCTCCATCAGCAGGTTTTTCCTTCACAGAGCCCAGGGGGAGAGTGCTATGATTTCTGCAGCTTCTTTAATGAAGCCAAGACATCTCAGTCTAAGTGGTATCTTCCCTTGAATAATTAAATATTTGACCGTGGCAAAATATTTGTGGTAAGTGCCCCAGGAACACGATGTCTGCTGGGCTGCTGAGGTCCCAGCAGTACTCTGGGTAGGAAGCACCTGCAAAGTTGCTGTCCTTATCCACGTGTGTCCACACCAGATGATGCAAAGCACTGGGGACTTCTGGTCTTTCCTCTCCCCACAGCTCTCTCAGAGCTTCCACCCCTCCAAACCTGCTCCATTCGCTGCAGCCCAGGGGCAGTGTGGATGGACACCCCACAGGATCCCTCAGTCCCACAGACTGGCTGCTTGGGCAGGGCCTGATCAGCCTTCCATGCTACCCTGAAGAGCAAGGGTTTGGTGAACACACTGAGAGGCCAGATGGACTGTATCCCACTGGGGTCTGTTACAGACCTTTACTCTGTTTACCACACGTGGTCACAATCTCTGTCCTCTAGATGTGACCTGGATGCGCTGTTCTCCTGTAGCCTTAACAACAGTGAAGCTGGGCATTTTGAATGTGGAAAAATCCATAGACAAGGCAGAAATGCTCTTCACTCAGATCCACTTGAATTCTTCGAGGGACTTGGGGCTGGAGGAGCACCAGCTGTCTCTCTAGCTGAGCAGAAGCCCTTGTTTCCGACTGTCACCAAAGGCCTCCAACTGTCACCATTGAGCAAACCAGTGCAAGCTTCTCTGAACACAGGGAGGAGGGAGTTTGAATAACTGGCTCTCAAGCCCAGATCCACCAGGCATCTCATATTCTCCTGTTCCCACCTCAGGCGTGCCCTTTCTGAGTGCTCTTCTGCCTCTTTGACCACAAATGTAAGTTGATGTGCTTTAAGACACCAGATCTCTGCTCTTTGCCTGCTCTAGCCCTGGCCACTGCAAAGCTGAACTTTTCTTCACAGGGCTAATTTCTGCACAAAGCAGCAGGGGCAGGATGCACTCTTAAAGGGTAACTGTCTTAGGACTGTTCCAATGGACGTTATAGGAAGCCTCAAATCATAGCTGGGAAGGTCCAGCTCTCTGCTTTACCACTGATTCACTGCTTGACTGTGGATAAATAAGTAATTTCACCTCTTTTTGCTCCCATATAAAAAGAATTGATGGTGCCTTTCCTTTGTCAAGCACTGTGCGATCTCAGGGTAAAACACACTCAGAGTTTTATTAATTCTTCTTTTGTGCTCTTGTTATTACGGTGAACTGTGCGGTCATGCACCTTTGAAGTAAATATCAGCAGGAAGCAGAAAAAGAGAGTCCCCAGCATCCAGGGATCAGACAGTCCCATCGATTGCAAACACACAGCCCCATTTAAATGAGTGGGTGCTGCGCTGGGATCGCCTGCTCCTGGCTTGGCTTGTCTGAATGCCCTCAGTAACCTCCTGGACACACATCCAATCAAACGGATGGCACAGGAAAAATATCTTTCTTCCTACATTTGCAGCTCTGCCATCATCAAAAGCCAACGGCAGAGCATGAACTTCCTGCCAGGAGACGCTGGCTAAGCTGTGTGTTTTCCTGGAGAGTCTCGTATATCGTCCTCTTCTGAAACGTGGCTGAGGCAGGTGGCTGTTTGTCAGGCTGTGTGCTGTGCACCTACTGGAAGATTGTACAAATACAGAGTCTTCTTGTCCTTGAAGGGCCTATAAATAAATGGGCTCTTACCTTGACTGCAGGCTGCAGCATTAGTCAACACTCAAGCAGTTCATTTGTAAATTTGTACACAATAGAATGCAAGACACTTGAAAAAGCAGCAGAATGTACCTTTTTTGTATGCAAGTGGATTTAGCACTTCAGCAAACTGCCAGACTAATAGGCCGAGGGACCAAAGGTTCATATTCATCTGCAGCAACACTTCTCCTACAGCTGTGGTGTTTGTGCTCCCTCTCTCCTTGGCCACCTGGGCAATGCTTCCAGAGCCTTCCAGGGGGGCTGAAGGGACCTGAGAATCCCTCTCTCCCCAGAAGGTGGTTATATTGCATCATGACTACCCATCCCTGGGACATGGATTTTTTTTATTCGGCCTTGCAACCTGAGAGATGACAGGAGCAGATGTCTTCCCACCCTCTATCCCCTTCCTGCCCCCTCCTTTTGTCTGGCACCCAAATGGAAAAAACTTACAGTCTGTCTTGTCCAGGTCTGGGTACTCAGCACACCTGAAAAGCAGGTCCAAAGCAGTGCACATGAGCTGGATGTCAAAACACAATATTGCTCTGCTGGTCACTTGGTTATTAAATACATAACAGCGATAATTTTTTTTTCTACCTCTTACTAGTCTTAGAACTGGATGACCTCATTTATTCCTCATTGACTGTCTTCCCTCTACCACTTCAGTCATTTGTATTGTTTATGGTCTTGCCACTTTGAATTATTTAATTTTGCAAAGTATTTTGGAGAGATGGTTGTTTGGTTCAACATGCCATGTTACCCTGCCATGTCTTTTATCACTGTGATTCTTGGCAGTCCTACTGTACAGGAAAGTAAGGGACAAAGCAAAGGGGACCTCAGCCTTGTCATCTACATGAAAGAAGACCCATCTGTCTGATGGGTCTTGTTTCATGGGCTATCATCTCTTGCCTCAATTGTATTGTGTGGGGTCCTGTGTTCTTACTGAGGACCAAGGACAGGCTCTGCACAAATGCCTCTAAAGGAAGAATTAAAAACCACCACATTCTTGGTAAGGCTAAATGAGTATTCAAATTGGCTAATAAAAAAGTAATGAGGAATGCCTGGAGCCCTGAGCCACCTACAGAAAATCAACAAATGCCAGCTACAATGCAAACACTTTCCCTGGTCGGCAGTGGAGATTTCAAAACAAGGCAGAAAGGGTTTGTGGGGACGACAGAGGGGAAAGATGTGGGAATAGCAGCTGCTGGAGGAAGTGCAAGGGAAAATCAAGGGGGAATTTTTTCACTGAAGGCAAAGAGAGAGCAATTCACAGCTGAAACAGGGTACAGAGCCAGACTTTTGCCCCATCCTCCCCAAGGTGACTCCAGGAGCAAAAACTCACCTGGGTATTGTATGGTGTCCTTGACAGCTGAGCAACGAACTGCTAGGCTTCCTCCTCCATCCCAGAAACACTTGGAGTTCAAGCAGTGTCTGTCAAGGACATCTTCAGGTTTGGATTCAGGTTCTTCCGTGCCATTCTCCACGCTGCTGGCAGGATGCTCTGCCACCACACATGGTTTCATGAAGCGTAAGGCCATGTGTCCACTGCATCATAGTGGCCTTGTAATGTGGTCCAGCTTGGAATGTTTATCCTGGAGCTCACCTCCCCTAGACATCAGGGGATTTAGCCCACACGAGGCTCCTCACCTTTCTTCAGGTGTGCCTAATTAGCCTCTGGTGCTTCCTACCTTCTTCCATCAATGGTGGGAATGTAAATTACATGTCTGATGCTGAAATAGATAAAGTTGGTGAGATGTGTGCTACTTAAGAGGTGCACAGCATTGGAATAGACAGCCAAGCCACCACTTCCCTCAGTCATCCCGGTGGGAGGAGGTGACAGTGGATAAGTGTGTCTCAGGAGAGTGTGAAGAGAACTATATTAGAGATTGTGAAATGCTCAGGTAGCCTGGAGACCATATAAGTATCTATGACAAGACAGTAAGAATAATTAGCTCGACAGCTGTGGGTACTGATCAGGAGCATTTTTAACAGTATCCTGTCATGGTTGGGTCTATTACTAAAGTCCAATGAGGTGTTGATGCCATTTTTCCTTGTGATGGCTTTCCTTCCAGGAAGCATTGAGGTGCACTTACATTTCAGTAGGTATCTTGAGGGTCCTTGGCATATTCTGTCCCTCATTTAAAACTCAAAGCATCTTTTAAAAAATGACAAGCCAAAGAACTTGAGTCTAACAGACCTGTGGGAATAAAGGCTAACTCTGCAGGGGCCACAGTGTTAGAGCATAAATGAGCTCAGAAGTAGGACAAGCAAGCTTTAAAATCTATATTTAAATGGGTAACAGGATTCCCTGGCCTTCCAGGCTCAAAATACTTCCCTCAGCAGGCTCTCTCATTTTATTTATCTCTTCTGCTTCAGAGCAGTGGCTTAACAGAGCATCTCAACTTCAAAATATGAAGGAACAAGGGTGGAAAAGTTAAACAAAGTGTCATGGTTGGAGTACCCCAAGTTCAAACTGGGGTGGCAGTCTGCAGGTTGGTACTTGTGTCTTCACAATGTGCTTCTCTAACCTCCTCCAGAATGATACCTTCCCCTGGGAGAAGCTCAAGGGCTAGCAAAGGAGAGATAAGTAACGTTGACTTTTGTACCACAGCTAAGAATGACAGAAAAGGAGTATGAAATAAGAAAGTCCTGGAAGAGAGCCAGGGAATGTGTCTTCCAGAAACATATAATCTGTAATTGGGCTAATTCTGATGTATTTGTGTCTCCAATTCTTTGTTTCCCTGTTGTCTGTATAACTCTTGATTGGAACATTCGGCTTTGCTTTTGTGAGTTCCTAAATCCAATCCTCTCTGATGATGTACATGAATGTACATCTGATGGATGTTTTCCAGCACCTTTTTGTTGCCTCAATTAAGGGATAATGAATAAGAATTGTTCCTATTTGTAAAACATCTCCTGCTATTTCCTGCTTCCCGATTGGTTGAACAATGTGTCTTAATTAAACACAAAGTCTTGTAACATCTTTTAGGGGAGAGAGACCAAGACTAGGAAGAGAGAAAGAAAAGGAGGAGGAAGGAAGAGGTGAGGGCCTTTTGTACTTTCAGTGACTTCCTTGTGGAGGCTTATTTTATTTGTTGCAGCAATGGTCACACCTTGCAGTTTTCCCTGAGTCTGACGTTGGGAGAATGGATAAGGACATCAGAGCAATCTCCACTCAGATCCATAACTCTATAGAATACCAAAATCAATGTTTCAAGGAATAAGAAACGAGATGTAGAGCCTTTCATTTTTAGTCACCAGACAAAATCCAGTACATCTCCCGAGGTGCAAAGAGACATAACCCTCACCTGGATACCTGCTAGGTCCTATGTAACATAAACTTACAGATAGCACATAAGTAAAATAAATAAAATACAATACAATAAAGTAAATTAAAATGAAACAAAATAAATAAAACCACACTCTGTCTCAGCAGAGATATGCTGGAAATATGAGGTCACAAAATTTTAGTAACCTCCTCACTATGGGTCGATATTTACCAGGGTGGGAGGTGAAGCCCTCTCTGCACTGCCTCTGCTGCCGTGTGAAGGGAGGGCGGGCACGTCCTGCCATCTTTCACCAGCACACAGTTCATTTGATTATATGATTTTAAATCAAATCCATCCGGATCTGAGCACAAGCATAGAAGATGCAATTTCATGTTTTAGCGCAATTAAAGGTATTACAGAATGTCATCTATTCTGCCCCAGAAAAAGCAGCTTTAGCCTGATCTTCAGCCTCTGAGATCTCCTCCGTCACCCAATCAAACGTGTTTTGTCCTCTGGTTAAAACCCAGAATGGGTTTCTGTGTGGCTCCTGCAACTTTGAACTCAAAGTCTGTTGGATCAGCACCTCCTCCTGTCTTGGCTTTGTGGGGAGGATGGCGTTACGTGCTGCCATGCCATCACTGACTAATCAGATTCCATCCACCTAACTTCCCCCTCCACAGAGGACGAGGGGTGACCGCAGGAAAGCCTCACCCTGCACAGAGAGCCTGGCCCCTGCTTTAAGTGGAGCCATATGTTTCATGCTGAACACACAACACTGGCAAAGGAAGGAGGCAGTAAAAGTCTTTGGAGCCTGTGTTACACAGGCAAACATTGCCTGTGAAAGGCAAGCCTGTCTCCTTTGACACTGCTTGTAATCCTGATGTCATCTCCTCTGCTCCCGCTTGCACACACAGTGTTTATTTTGTCACGGTGCATCTGAACACAAGACTAAAACCGTGTGGGGCAGCAGAATTTTGCACATGTTCCAAAGCCAAGTCCTCATTCCCACAGTGTATGTGTGTTTAAATATAGAAAAGAGGAGGCATGACAGAAAGATGAGGGAATCGCATCTGGTCTTTGTCATCCTAATATAATTCCATAGTGACATCTGTGAGCCTCAAGCAGCTCCAGCTGAAATAACTGGCCAACCCTTTCTATCTGCTGGGATATCCCAAGCAAACCCACGTCCTGAGCTCTGCAGTTTCTTTGTATTTTCTCCAAGGAATCTGGGAGTGAATATCAGACCTGTGAATATGGGATCTGTGCAGCAAAAATATTCCATTTGCTCTAGTGTACCTAATCCATCTGTAGCTGAGAACAAGGAGACATGGATAGATTTTTAACTCCATTGACTCAGTGCAGATAAAAGAAGGCACATTAACCCATCTGGATCCTGGCATCATCTTTTGGTTCACAAAATACAGAGCGGCATCATAAGCATCTCCCATTGCTCTGCCTCAAAGCTCTGATCTGCAAGCACCTTGCCAGATAAGAAAGAAGAGCTGAATTTCCATGGTCCCCTCCAACCCAAGCTTCTCTGAAGATGCCAGTGAAAGGACGAGCTACTTTGTTCTCTCTGTTGATACCATGTAAAATGTGCTTAGGTACTCCAGAGATGGAGGCTCCTGTAACAAGGAGATAAGCTCAAGGTAGTGGGCTCTGGTGATAGGGACAGGGATGTTTGAGTGCTGGACACAATGCTGAGGCTCTCAGGAAGACATCAAATGGGCTGATAAGGATATTCCCCATCCAGGCGGAGCCGAGACCTGGTGGTCAGACCTTTATCTTTCCCCCCACATGGGCTTCCTGCTCTCCTTTGTGATAAAAACCTTGTGCTTAGACCAAGGAAAATAAAAAAAGCCAAACATCCCTGGGGCACTTCTTCCTCAGGAGGGCACCATGCCAGCTTGGCACTTTTCCCCCTCATCTCCTCCTTTCCTTCTCAATATCCCATCTTTTCCTGGCTCCTTCTCTGCTGTCTGTTCCTTGCCTCAGGAATCAGCAAAGCTGGGAACATCCTACGTGGGAGCATTGCTGCTCTCTGCACGAGAGATGCCATAGGGTTTTTTCTTTTTTCTACTGCAACTTAAAAAAAAAACCCTGATTCTGCTAGCCACTCAATAATTAATGCTTATGAGCACTGATTCAGCATGTCAGGAAGAGAATTTTGCACTCTTATTGTAGTCTTTTGTAATTGAATCTTATGCTGTTATATTAGTATGGCCCCAGGTGAGCATGCAATAGCTGAAGGGGGAAAAAAAGGTAAGATAAAGGAATTACAATAGAGCCAAGCTAATGTGAGAACAAGGCAATGTCTGCTGTGCCTCAAGGTGTTAAGTTAATCTCTGATAAGTTATTAACTTATTAATGGGCTGAGAAGGGATGAACTACTTTTTCATCCAAAGTCCCAAGTGCTCCTCGATTTCTTCCACATACTTCTCCTTGTCAACTATATTCTCCTTCAGCTTTGCCCCCCCATTGCCCTGCCTCCCTCCCTCTGTGTATCCTGTTGCAGCCATAATGAACTCAGCTCAGAGGAGCTTCTCCATGGAGCGATCACATCGTGCTCAAAGCCTGGGATGTGGGGACTGCAGGAATGGTTCAGGGGCAGAAATCGAGAGGATGAAAGCTGAATAAGACTGTACACAAGTTTCTAATTAATCTCTCCTCCTATTGTTGACTAATCACTTTTTTGGAAAACCAGCCAAAGGACTCAGATTTACACACCTCCATCCCAGCTCTCAAGCCAACACTGGTTTCACAGGGAGTATTTCTGCAGTCAGGGCCTGGTGTATGGTGTATTGTCTGAGAACATGGTATTGCTAGCCCTTCTTCTGAGGTTGTCCTCTTTTTCACATTTCTCACTGATTCACTCTAAAACCAGAGCAGCAGTTCAAAGCTGATGAAATGGGATGACATTCTGAAAAGCTCAGGGAAAAGCTTGAGTAAAGAGGGACAGCTCATTCCTGGGGGGGTGTAATTTCTTCTCATTGTTGGGTTCACTTTGTCACTGGACTGTCTCGCTCATCCTTTATTCTGAAGCCACAATGAGATAGACTTCTACACTGGAAGGGGGCTTTTCCTCACCATCCCTATTGCAGAGCCTCAGAGCACCAATCAGAAACTCCAGCTTGTATTTTCCTCCACATCTCTTCTGTCAAGAAAGGGCATCAACACAACAGACTTCTGGCATCATGATTGGAGCAGGGACCTCCCTGCAACACCTAACCAGAGCATGACACTGCTTCTTCAGTGTTAAAAACAAACTGTGCTTTCAGTCTTCCCTTCCAAGTTCAGACACTGGTGCTGAGGTTGCAGGAAGCAGTTAAAAAATATACAGAACGTTATAATCTACAGAAGATGACGAACCTGATAATTCTTCCACATTAAAAATCAGTGACCTTTCAGCCAAAGAAAGGCACAAGCCATCACATATCTTAGCACAAAGCAGACAGAAAATAAGCAGCAGCCAACTTTGGAAAAACACCCAAAGGGTCTTATTTGAATCAGCTGAAGCTTCAGCCCAAATCTTTTCTTTTGCTTGGAGACAAGTTGGCATCTCTGCCTGTGCTGCTGCTGCATGGGGTAGAGAGCTCACCGGAGCATGAAAGAGATTGTGATGAAGATACACTGACTGTCATCCTCTTTCTTCTGGAAATAGACTCAGCTTCATATCCACATGACATCTCAAACACCAGCATCAGAGAGGGGGGAAGGAGGGAGTTGGTTTTGATTTGTCCTTTCTGGTTTTGATATTGTGATTATTATTTGCAATTATTTATCTGTAGGTCAGGTTCTCAGGTATACAAATAGAGGCAAAACAAATCCCCTTTCCCCTCCTTGCTTCAATGCATGCACCTCTTTCATGCTGCACCAAAGCTGGTTGAATTGTTCAGTAGATAAAAGCTTTTGTTGAAGATTCCCCTGCATTCCCACTTTGTGAGCTATTCCCATGCCAGTTCTTCTTTCCAGCAGTATCAGCTGTGCATATAAATTTTCTGACTCATCTGGATGAATCCTCTTCTGCCAGCTGGCTGTTGGAAAGCATTCCCTGAGACCACGTGCCATTTGCTCTGCAGAGTCTGGCTGGTACTGATGTTCCTGGGGATGTTGCTGTCCTGCCAGGACGTGATGCACATGTCGCCATGATGGGGAAGGAGTAAAACACCTTCGATCTCCAGGGCTTACCTGCAATGGGCTAGTTCATACAGAGGCTCTTCTAGCCTTTGCCAGGTGACAGCACCTTTAAGATGGTCTTCTGTCAGCTGAAGTTCATGAACTCATGGGAGGGTGACTAAGGAACCAGTACCAAAATACTTTGAAAGCAGTTACACTTAAGAAATAAGATTGGATCTTGCAGGCATCCAGCCAGCAAGATGCAATGACCTACAGCCAGCCAGGTTAAAATCTGTGCTCTGTCCCAGGTTCTTTGTGAAACCTTTGGTGTGCCACTTCACTGGGTCTCAGTTCTCCCTCTGTAAATTTTGGGGAAATAACTGCACTGTCCTGATTCACAAATGCACTGTAAGGATGATCACTCCAGTGACCAAGGTCCTCATGTCCTCCAGCATCAAAGGCCAACAAATACTTAAGAGAAACTGTTTTGCCCCAACAAGGCAGTATAAGCATAGCCAGGGATGGAAAAAAGGTTTTCCTGCCCAAGGAGTAACTTTGGGGAAGAGCAAGGGAGGGGCTGCACATCCTACCAACCCCAATCCAAATTGTCATTCTCATTCATGTTTATGAAGTGTTGAGATCTGTAAGCATTTTCATTAAGACCTAATGCTTGGCCAAATACACAGGAATCAAAAAGAAATTGTGAAAACCTTGTGGTTATGACCACAGCATAAATACATGGAAACAATCCCAGACCACAGCACAAACCTCATTGTCAGATGGAGATAATCATCCAAGCAGACTCCCAAGTAGTGAACGTCAATGACAAATGGGAGGTAGACCTCCCCACAGACATAGGAGCACAGGCATCCTGTGTGTTTTCTGCATGAAGCCATAAATCACCTGCAGCATTATAATGGCCGTAGAGCTGATAAAGGCTATTTGTGAAGCTGAGCAGGAATCGGAGGCCTCCTTTAAATGCAGGAATTTGCATCAAGTTGTTAGTGCTCAGTTGATCCACATGATCACACTGACTCCTTGTGTGAAGGGTCTTGTGTGAGGAATACAAACCACACACACAGAATCACAGAACTACCAAGGCTGGAAAAGACCTTCAGGATCATCAAGTCCAGCCTATGACCAACACCACCACACCATCTAGACCATGGCACTAAGTGCCACATCCAGCCTTTCCTTGAGCACATCCAGGAACGGTGCCTCCACCACTTCCCTGGGAAGTCTATTCCAATGTCTAATCACCCTCTCCGTGAGGAAGTGCTTCCTAATATCCAACCTAAACCTCCCTTGGAGCAGCTTCACCACTGGTTTCTCATTTTCCTCAGCTCAAAGGGCATCCATGCTCCCCTAACCACTGAAAGCAATAGGACCCCAGTTACAACCATTGAAGTACACTAAAAATTAGCCCAACTCGAACTCACATCTACAAACAAAGCTGGTCACACAACTTGCTCATGTCTGGCTGGTTATCCTGAACAGACGAGTTCCTGAGTTGCTAAGCTGGTATGATGAATGGAGCCCAACACACAGGAGTAGTTCACATACAGGTTTGACTTCCCTTGCTTATCAATACCTGTTGCCAGGCAGGGGAAATATCACTTGTCCCCTCCATGCTTACCTGCCTTTGATCATATACAAACCAGAGAGGATACCTAATATGTCACTCGTATGCTGTCCCCTGAAGAGAGAAGGGGAAGTCACTGCACTTGTATCGCTTCCTGTGTCCCTTAACCTTTACTTACAGAGCTTTTCATGTCCCCAGAATTATAGCTGTCTGATGCAGCATTATCCCATGTTGACTTGTTGTCATATTCATGGCAGCATTACATTTGCCAGGGAAAAGGGGCTCCTGGCAGTACTGCTTTGTGAGACCCTTTATTATATTGATGCCAGAAGAGATTGCCTCTTTGATAAATGAGCATGTACCCATGAATAAATACAGGAGTACATTTTATATGTGTTGTATATCTGCAGTGACAGAGTAGAGGTTTGCACAGGTGTGCACTTCTAGTGTGTTTGGAGGACACAACGCAGCAGTAACTGGCAACCATAGGTTGCTCTATGTATGTTCCAGTGATAAATGGAGGATCCCAGACAGACATCTGGACAAGATGTTTCCATTGCATCCCTCCTTTGCAGCACCTGGGAGATACTCACTCTGCACTCTGACCAGGTAGGATAATGTTTGGATACAACAAGAACTCTCTGTGAACATGAATTTAAAAACTCAGCTTTGCTGGTTGGTTTTCTGGTCTCTCTGAGGCAAAAACATCAGAGGGATGGAGCTTTCCATGTATTCCCAGATTGATACAAAGAAATTGCACATAAAAATTGCTGTCCTCTTGGCAGATTTTCCTGGGGGCACTGTGTAAGTGTGGGATTGTCACTGGGATGTTTTGGTGAACACCAATTGTTGGGAAGAAGCAGGTCCAAAATGGTTCAAGGAACAATGCCAGACTCCAAAGCCCATTTTGTTTGCTCAGTCCTCTGGATGAACAGCACTGTTTCTCCTAGAACCCCAGGCCTGAGAGCCCACACCAACCCACACCTGAGGCAGAAATCTGTGTGCTGCCCTGTGTGGTGGGCAGTACAGAAGACTGCCATGCAGAAATAATCCTCAGCAAGAAGTCAAAGCGAGGATGGAGAACATCATTTCACTGAAGACCCCAAAGGGTAAAACTTCCCCCTGAGTGCTTAACTGGGAGGTGCTGGGGAGCCAAACCAGACTTCATCATCTAACCCAACTCTGCAAGAGAGAAATTGGGAGGGAAGAGAGAGAGCACCTTAGCCATTCTCATAACTCCCCAAAATGAGCTCACAGTCCCTGAAGGAGGGAATAGCAGCCTGCCCCTTGCCTGGCACCTCCCTGCCTGACACCTTGCCTGTGCCCAGGAAGCAAAGGAAACTCATTTCCCAGCTCCTCCTGACCCTGCCTGAAAGGCTCCTTGTTATATTCTCTGAAAAGTTTCGAAGTTCTCTTTGAATACCATAACAGCAAGGTGATGGTTACCAAGGGAACAGGCTTAGAGAAGGTCAGGATTTTCTGGTTATTTTTTATGCTTTATCTTGGCTGAACGTTTTTGCAGACAAACCAAGCTGGTGTCTTTCCATCCTGCAGAAGTAAAGCCATCATCCGCTTGGAAGAGGACTGATAAGAGGGGAAAGGGATAGCTCAGATTTCCCACACCTGCACACCACATTCTGGGGGAGTTACCCTCAAAATTGCCTGGGATGTGAAAACCCTGTAGTACTATCAGCAGTCGTGTTTTCAATCCAGGGACACAACTAGTTGACCCTTGCAATAATGAGTTTAAAACTGGATTTGCTTCCAGGCTGCAGCAGAGATACAAAGTAAAAATATCCCCAGAGCATAAAAAAGCAAACTGAAGTAGCAACTTGCCTGAAGTAAACCAGCACAACCCTTGAAACTCTTGCGTTTCCGTGGAGCGGTCGCTTTCACCAAGAGAAAATTCAGCTCTCCAGGAAAGACAGGAAGGCTGAGGTCTAAACATAAGGTCTCACACACCGGCGCATCACGTGGCCATGAAGTGACAGGGCGTGGAGCAATTTCTGCTGAAATAAAAGGCCCCAGGCGTGGAGTTAAACTTGAGGTAGCTAAAGAAGAGCAGAGCCTGCTGCTTCCCTTCATGTGCTAATTGCTCAGCATGGTTGCCTCCCGGCCACAGAGGACCGGATCTCTGCTCTTTTAGGAGAGTGGTTATCCAGTGACCAGGGTCATTTTCATGCTGCACATGGCAACTGTTGTGCTACTGTTACTAGTGGTATGTTTGATTTGCAGTGCTGCTGTTACCCCCAAGCCTGCCTGAATTAAGTGAGATACAGGAACCAATGAATGACTGTTTTAAGTTCCTGGTGCATGTTGAATGCCAGCTGCTGCCAGTCTTTCTCCTCTAAGAGCCCTGCCAAGCATCCTTACCCTCTGCACTTCAGTCTGGATCTCTTTCAAAGTCCTTCACTAGGAAAAACACTTTTGCTAATGAAAACCTATAGCTTTGCTGGGCCTAATTGTGAGTACTGCTAATGGGGGGGTCTCAGGAGACCCTGTTCTGTAAAGCAGGGCCACTTGACATTACTTCCAGTCCTTCACAGGGTCAGGCAAACAAGCTTTCCCTACTGCAAGGAAAGAGCTGGCTCTACTGAATGTCTACATGTCAAGGCAGTTCAGCCAAGGTGTAATCAGCTCTCATGGCATAGCCATGAGCTTCAATGCTTTGTACTGGTGGCCAAGAAGACTATTGCTGGGAACAAAACTCTTTCCTGGCTCTAAAAGGAAATAAAAACTCTTACCTCCAGCTTGGCCTTCACAAAAGAAAGCCCAGCTAATCGGGCTGATCAGTTAATGACATACGATTTTTGAAAGAACAGGTTTTGATTTGCAGAAAAATAGATATTCCCAGCACTTAGGTGCTTGTGGTTTGTGCTGAAATAGGTGTTTTAGTGCTGAATTGCTGGGACTGTGGGCTTTTGACTCCTCTTTCTCAAACAAAGAGTCAGTGCAAGTAGCCTTCATGATTTGTTCGTGTGCAGCTTTCACAGTCCAGGTGTGTGTGGGGGAGGTGAGCAGGGGAAGCCTGCCGATGCTGGTGGCCCTGAGCATAGCCCTCACCAGCACACATTCATCAGGCATTGGACAGGCACACTTCCATCTGATTTATTGATATTTAATATTTAAATACCAGCTCATCATTCAGCCATGATGAGTAGATGTTCGATAAGAGCAGAGAGGAGCCATCTCCTGCCAGCCCACCTAGCCTCCTCCATCACTTACTGCCAAGTGCAGAGCCCTCTCCACGCTCCCTGGGCTCAATGAGGGGCTGTGCCACACACAGCTCAGCTCCTCCAGCCCTTCTCACCCTTCCCACCCATTCACCTTGCTCTGCCCACATCAGAGGCCTCTTAGGATTCACAGTCAGAACCCAGCAAGGAGATTCATTTGAGATATCTCCTAAGCAGGACTGACAAAGCTCTGTTCCCCTCCTATCACCCTGTGGGGTGAGCAACCTCTCCACTGCTTGTGTCTGTACCAGTTTCTCAGTGTCACTTTTTGCTGGGCAGCTCTTTAGCCCTGACCATCTCTGTTAAAGTTGCCCTTCCTTAGCAAGCAAGTACCCTGCCTAACATCTAACAAAATGCATCCCTCCCTTCAGGGCCCTTGCAATAATAATTCACTGTCCTGACACATGCAGCTGGAGCATAGAGGACCTCGTCCACTTAAAAATCACTACCACACTTCTGGGACTCAGAACCCAGCAGTATCTGAGATAACTGAAACAGCAGGAGTTTTTGAAAAACAATTTGTTCTCCACTCTTTCTGCATCTTTGTTTGCCTTTTCCATTTCTCTCAGTTCGGGGGATGAGGATCAGTGCTAGGCTCACATTTATCAGTGCTTGGCTCTCCAATTGTTACTTTGCAGCCCTGTCTTCAGGCCCCGAACGTGGCATTTCCTTTCCCCCAAAAAATAGTACCACCCACAATTTTTCTTCCAACTGCTGTCCAAAAAATAAATAGTACAGGAATGTTTCTGATGGTGTCAGGCTTTGTAATTGTTCATTCATTTCAACTCTAAATTTGGGACTGAATTTGAGCTGGCAGTAGCTCTTTAATATACAGGACCTGTCTTATTACATCTCTGTCTAATGCATATTTGGGAGCTTTTCCTGAAAGCTCTTGTATAAAGGAGTATTATGACATCAGGAAGTCTAAAAGTACCTGAACTGCAGATGTGATAAATTCAGCAGGATGATACGTGCCTGGAATTTGCACTTGCCTTTTTCCATTGGCAAATGGCCGCCTGGGCTCCATCCCCTGGGATAGCTGTAGAGAACAGCCAGTTTGATGAGCCTAACCAGCCATTGGATGTCACTTTGGCTCCACACTAATTCAAGGGAAACAGCATTTATCTGGCAGCCAGGCAGCCAGCTCTTCAGCAGCTGAGAGTTTAATTATCAAAGGTTCAGGCAAATCTTGCTCTTGCTATCTCCAACCAGCTGCTGCAGAAAAAAAGACCTTCTGGCCCCATCCAGAAGTTTGTGAAGCTCTCGCATGTTCCCTTTCACTGCTGAAATGAGTCCCAGCCCATTTGCCCTTTCCTGTGAAAGCCCTGGGCTTGATGCCACTAGAAAAAGGAGGAAGTGAAAATAATATAGTGAGGAAGGGTCCTGGGTGAATGGGGGTGAACAGCAGCAGCCAGGAATGGGAGCACTGGGCAGACTCCAGCTGGCACCTTGGTCCAGCCATGGGGGTTTGCACTGATGGATGGACATGGCTTCCTCAAACCACAAGACACTGTTATTTTGCAGCCTCATTCTGCAGGGGTGGAGCTGAGCCACTGTCTGAATCACGTTCTGTCCAGGCTAGCTGTGCTTCCACTGGTGGACCTCAGCCTGAGGTCCCAAAACAAAAAACAAGGGCTACATTTTCCTGTCTTCTGCCCCACTTCCACCCTTCAGCAATCCCAATGCAAAGGCTGGGGATTGAACAGACCAGTGCAAGCAAGCTGAAGGCAAGGTGAGAGAGGTCTCTGCAAAGGCAGCCATCTTCTACAGACAGTGTTTCTGCAAGAGCAGGTGCCAGAAGATGCACCAGGGAAATGACGGGGGAAAAAGATGACCCGAAATGAAGCCATCTTTTCCGCCAAAAAGAGGACATGAGGCCAGTGTGTGAGGAAGATGGAGAAGACATTTGTATCCTGGGGAGTCCTGCTCTACTCTTCAGTCCCCCTCATCCCAGTGGACATCCCATAGACACTTGTCATGGTTCCCCCACATCTGGGCTCAGGTACACCTGGAGTCCTCTCCCACCCTCTCTATCATCCACAATCAACCCAAAAATCAAAGCTCTTGATACTCTCCCGGTTTCAGTTCAATATCCAGACTACCACGTAAGTGAGACATTCCAGACCTGAATGATGCACCATTTCCAATAGATCCTTTTCACTTCTATGGCAGGGATGTCCCTGCCCTTTCAGTCCTGCAGCAGCTGGTTAATAACGGGGCCACTTAAGTGCCTATCAGAAGAGTTTGTAACTAATGTGCTAGTGATGCACCTGCTTTTCGTTATTCTCAGGCTCTCTGCAGACACAATCAGACACAATTGGCCATTCTCAAGGCACATTTATCTTTCAAATATGAAGGCAAGAGACTCAATTATCTTTTTCAAAGGTAAGCTAAGATTCTGGTGAGCAAATTAGTTATCCTTCCCATTCTTCTTCAAAATGCCATCAGGAACCATCATAAGCAAATACAATCAATCACTATCTGTTTTTTCCCAGCTGCATGAACTGGAGTAAAGATCTACATAGGGAAACATGTTGTCTGCACTCCCACCCAAGAAACAGGCTCTCCAAAGCCTGGACATGATTTTTGTATTGGAGACCCCAGGCTGGACGCAACATAAACACATGCTCAGGGCATGTGTGAACCTCAAAGAGAGGGAAGGAGAAAGAACCCGTAAATATCAATTACTGGTTGGAAACATAGAGCCCTCTCTGGCCCTTCCCCATCAACTCAAACAAACTTGGAAGCCATCCAGCCAACTGGTGGAAGAAAAACACAAACTGGAACAAGTTCCTTATATAAATTCGACCCTGGGATCTCTCCTGTAATCCTGAAGCACTGTCACTAAGGCCACATTGCTTTGGGTGTCTCATTTTTCCAACCTGTGTGAAAAAAAGAGTTTACTTAACAGCATCTCTCAGGTTTTCTCTGCTCCCTGGTCTCCAGACCTGTCAGTTTACTTACAGCATCACCAACTGCAAACTGATTAGTCCAGTCCCCTTCTCATCTCCCCTATGGTTATCACTTCTATTAACAGCAAGGGAGTGATAATGGGGAAAGATGATCAAAGCTGCTGGTATTAACGCAGGGGATTAAAGGTATTTATATTCCTGATCAGTGCACTCTAAGTGTGGAGAGGGAACCACCACAAATCAGCCTTTTCCAACTGAGAGTGGCTGCAGTGCCACGACCTAATTAGCTACTGGCTAATGATTCCTTTGTGGCTGGCTGAGGGAACAGCTTGCTCACTTGGCCACTTCCCTCCCCAGCCTGATCTGCCCAGCCTTGTATCCACAATGGGGTGCAGGCATTTGACCTTGGGCTTCAAAATGCTCCTGAGCTCTTGGGGGCAAGGCCCACTGTTGAGATCAGGCCAACTGGTGCCTAGCAAGCAACTGAAGTGATGTGGACAGCTCACGCTGGAACTGCATCATGTTATCACAGGGGGGGAAAACACAACTTACAACCTGGTCTGGGTCTCTGTGGGAGGTCCAGTGAGCATTACACTGCGAGAGAGAGAAAAGACACCAAAAAAATCCTCGCCAGGTTTTATGAAGGCAGAAGTCCTTTTTAACCATCCAGGGAGAACAGTTGTGTTTAGAGCCACAGGTCTTTGTATAGATTCCACTGATGTTCCAGAAGTTGTTCAGCAGCAGGCAGGGATGCAGGAAGAGGAAGCAGGACCAGCTCACCTTGGTCAAAGTTGCGAGCTGCCACCATGAAACCAACGTGAAGATGCTTCACCTGGCAGGGGCTGGAGAACAATGCAATGGGCAAAGAGCAAATGGAGAGTACTGGGAGCAGGGGGGTGGGTGAGAGACACCTTAGGGGATGCAGAATTTCACCTTACATGGAAGGATGAGGACACCAGGAAGCTGTCCACTTCTCTTCTGCCTCCCCTGACAAGTCTTTCAGGGGGTACCTTGCCCTCATCCTCAGAAAGCTCACAGATAGATCCCATTGCAGCACTCCCTCCCAACCAGAGAGCAATGCATGGATGCTCAAAGACTACCTGAGGAACAAAGGCAACTCCTTTCCAAGCCATCCAGTCTGTGTAAGCTGCCCACACTCCATTATTGAGCTAAAGAAGTTCATACAAAGTCAGGGCACTCTTACAAATAAATCTTTACAAAAGACTAGAAAACAGATATCTTTAGGCAGCTTTTGGTGTCAGCCCAGCAAGCAAAGAGCAACCAGGGTTGGGTTTGATTTGCAAGTTTGAACACTGCTATCTGGGCCATAAGGTGCTTCCTCAGGACAACTATCTGGAGACTGGATGGGAGCTCTTCTTCTTAATTATTGCTAAGGTCATTGCTCTCTTCAAGGCCAGCTAGAGTTACCTCTGACTATCTGCACAACTATTTCTTCCCCCCTTGGCCCCCTTTTGTTCATTACTCTGTCTCTCCTCTATGCAGTGTAGTAATGTCGTATGGGTTTATTTGTATCATCATAATTGGTTGCTGTGGAGACAATCATTATGTCACAAGTATAGGCCAGGGAGTTTTGGCTGAAGAATTAATTTCAAAGGGGCCATGGAGGTGAGCCCTGCTGTTTTAGTGCACACTCCCATCCTTCTGCTCACACCAGACCTATTGCATCCACAGGCACCCCCATCTCACCTGCAGATGTTGGTTCCACATGAGACCATGTGTGGCCAAGCTGACTTGCTCTGTCAAAGTCTCAGAGCAGAGGTTTTTTATCCACATAACAGAGTAGTGACAATAGAGGGGAGAGGAGACACAACTGTGAACCACAAGAAAAGGTTGGAGTCAGCTGGGGAAAGGCAGAGGGAACAATGATATCCCTAAACCTCTTCCACCCCAATTCTTTAGCCTCTCCTCACACACAAGCACAGTAAAAATCCCTCTGAAGGGGGCTGGAAAGCCCTGAGAGACCCGTGGGGACTAATGAACACTTCACAAAACCCCATTATTTTTACTCATTCATCAAAGCTTTTGTGGATTATCTTACTGTCTCGGGCTTACAGCTCAACCAAGATTGACTTTTCTGGAGAAAACCTTTTGGCCATAGGCTTCTTCCAAGGTCATGACACCTAGTCCTGTATAACAGCAGCCTGTCATATAGGATGATGTGGGCTTCTTATACACTCCATCTTCAGGATGTGTTTGTCAGCAGGTCATGGTCTGCTGGTGTCTTGTGTGTTATCAGAAGGAGCAAGCAAGAGATGAAGGCAAGTGTTTTGTGCACCTGCATCCATCCAAGGTCAACAAAAATCACTAACAAACTGTCCTCCTTGCAAGATCTGATTGAAGGTGAGTGTAGAAGAGCTGACTGGCATTAGTGGGCTCTGGATAAATGGCACTGTTCACCTCGGGATTGTGAGTTCACAGGAAGGTCTGTTCACTGTTGACCACCATTCGTTAGTCTCTGGCAGTGACTTGACTTCTGTGAAATTAGGGACCAGTCTTGGATTGGGTCCCAGCGGAACAAGTGTCAGTGTCACTGCAGTTGCTGTCCTTCTGGGACTTTTGGCTGGCTCCACAGGGAATTAATGAGATAATTCAGAGAGTCCATACTGATGGCTTAGCACCTTTCTGGGAGATGACCCTGGAGTAATACTGGGGGAGTTCCTGCTGTGTCTCCGTGTAGCTGTGCATGGAGCTCCAGCGCTGGTTGATGGGTGAAGGCCAGACTTAAAGCAACAAAAAAACCCTCAAAATAAAATGAGAAAGGTGTGAGAAAGGTCAAAAACTCCCATGGGAGAAGTAAAGAGAAAGGCAACCAAAATGACCATAAAACAGCTGACATGTGAGGACAGGAGGTGGATAATGATTTTAGAGAGTCATGTGAGGATGCCTCTGACTGTTGCCTACCTTTGTTGTTGAAGGGTAGTGTGCCCACCCTCCTGGCCCCCTTTGCCCTGTGCCCAAAGCAGGTGCAGGGGCTGCAGATGCCCTATATCCCACCCCTCTGTGCTCCTGCATTGCTGTGGCCATGTCAGACCCCAGGATGGGGGGAAAACACTGGCCACATGAACCATCCAGGTGGTCTGTGGGTCTTAAACTGAGTGTTCCAGTATATATTGAAATAAATGCAATAAACCGAGTCACTATCACTTGCATGAAATTTGCTTATTGTTTTAAATCATCATTATCACCCTCATAATTAAAATCAAGCAACAGCTTAAAGAAACTAATGAATGTTTTTATACATGAACTTATCACAGGAAGGGGGGGGAAACATAAAGTGAAAATGTGCCTGTATTGCTAATAAATATTATTGGAGGGACTCCCAGCTTTTCACATTACCACAGTGTGATATGACAGCCTATAATGGATTACTCAACTGCCCGAAGCCATTGTAGGAATAAATCCCTTTTAATATTCATGTGCAGTCTTTGAGGAAATAGATGTAAGCAGTTAATACTTTTCTATAGACAAAACAATGCAGTATATCAAAACAAAATGTGTGCTTGAAAACAAAAATCACGACGCTCCTGCACTCTTTTTTTTGCAAATCAGAAAAAATAGGACCTCTAAAAAAAAAAGACAATTTGGGGCACGATGGTGCACACAAAGGAAGATGGGGAGAGACAAGATATTAGCAAGGTTTGGAAGAAAGACATGAAAGGTATAAGAAAAGATGATGAGCAGTTTGTGAATCTGTGGTTGCAAACAGGGCGCTGATCAGGGAGTGCGGGAGGAAGGTGCTGGTTGGCAGTGGGGATGCTGGTTGCCCTATAAAGAACCCACTGGGGCAGGAGGAGTATATGGGTGGCCAAGGAAGATCAGGTGCTTCCCAGGAATGGGGCACAGTGCTCTGTGAGGCGCAAGGATGCTTGGAGATGCTGAGGTGTAGCCGTGTTTATAGGAGGTAAAGGCTACAGTAAAAGACATTAACAGGAAAGCTTGTGCAGGGCCAGCTGGGGCTGCTCCCTCCCAGCCCTCTGCTCTCTTCCAGCCCTCTGCTCCCTTCCTGCTTTTCCTGTTGCAGCTGATCTATAAAACCTGCCAGGTTTTTCTTTCTGGTTTGTTTGGGGTTTTCTTTCTCCCTTTACACAGTGCAACAAGGGAAGCAGCAGTGTAGAGGAGCCTTTGTGCCTTTTTGTATGGTATGGAGTGAGGGAAATGAAGGTTAACCCTTCCTGCCCCAGCTTTTTGTGGGCAGTCGACGCTTGGAGGGAAAACTGGAAAGCAAAACCCTCTCAGGGACTGGAGGGAATGGCTGCAGCCATTCAGACGTGAGGGGGCAAAAATGAGAGACTTGATCTTACCAAATCAGATGCAGCTGAGATGTGAACCAAACTTTTATTTGGACACCATGATCTGTGGCTATAAATTGGATATTAGGAAAAACGTCTTCACAGAAAGGGTTGTTAGGCACTGAATATGCTGCCCAGGGAAGTAGTGAAGTTTCCATCCCTGGAGGGATTTAGAAGACGTGTAGATGTGGTGCTGAGGGACATGTTTTAGTGGTGGACCTGGCAGTGCTGGGTTAATGGCTGGACTTGATGATCTTAAAGATCTTTTTCCAACTGAAATGATCCTATGATTCTGTGAAATGGCTGTAGATGCATCTGAAACTATGAGAAAGAGAGAGGCAGAAACTCTTCAGTTCCCTTCCTGCTGTGAGATCTAGGCAGCAAAGACAAACTTAAATTGAAGTATCAAGAATAAAAAAGGCCCCTCTGGGACTCATGCTGCTTTGATATCTGTGGCTGCCTGGTAGGCAAAAAAGTTGACTCATACATGCCTTCTGCTTGCCCGTGTTCAGAGAGAGCCTGTGATTACACCCTTTGTCCCTGGAACAACCACAGCTTGGGGTCTGTCTTGAATTAGGGTGGCCATGATCCAAGCTCAAGGAGACACCATGTTCTTGAACCAAATTAATTTCAAGATCTAGCTCAGGAGACTAGCACTGCTCTGAATGTTGAAGAATTTGGTCAAAGTAATGAATCTGCAAAGACCCTCAGGGTGCTTGAACTTCTTGCCAAATGCCACTGGCTTCCGTGGAGCTGCTTGGAGGACTTGAGGGTGGTTGTGTGTTGAACCAGCCACAACACCCTGAGATGCTCCTGTGCTTGAAAATACTCTAGCAGGATAGGCAAGGGGCACTATTTTTTAAGATACCCAGTTTTACAATAGTAATTCCAATCATCAAGACAAGAGAAAAACCCAAAAACTTACCATGTTAACATGCTGGACGAATCCACTCAGCTTGCCTGGATTTTATTCTTACGTCATGTTCATGAACAGTGGGGCTCCCCATCTGGGCAAAGCTTCAGCTGTGCAACCATTTACATTGCCAGCAGCGTTGGAAAGGCTCTGAAATCAGAAATATTCCAGGAACACATGTACAGACAACGTTATTCTACATCTCTTTACTAATTTATTGTAAGAGAAAACTTGTTGCTGTAAACACCAGGAGTGTCCCTTTAAATGCCAAATGGTTTTACAGGCTGTACTGGGTGATACGAAAGCCGAAAGCCGGCCAGTTTTATAGGTCACACTCTTCTTTTAAATGGAATAGGTCCAGGAGACAATTGTGAACTGGAATGGGAAAAAACCCTCCCACCCTCCTCCTTCCAGCAGAGCAGAGGTGTGTCTTGCTTCGGAAGGGGAAGAAAAAGTTTCACCTTCTAATTGTTGTATTGAGTAGCTCATTGACTGCACTTTTTGTTCAATACCTTTTTTTACCACTCCGATTGTCTAATCAAAGGCTTTTTCTTCCCTTGGTTTAGCTTTACAGCCTCTAGCATTGATCCAAAATCAGAAACGAAAGAGGAAAACAGGCTCTGGAAAAAGAGAACACAATTAACACCCAAGCAGCTTCATTTTTGGGGTGCCTTTAAACATCTTGCACCTCTCAGTCTATTCTCCCATTCTTTTATTTTCCCTTTTGTGTTCAGGAGGTTTCTTTAAGGAAAAGCCTTTATCAGCAGCTTAGGGAGAAGATTAAAGCACCCATCATGGAGAAACAGGTTACTTTTTGTGTCCGAGTTCTTAATCCACTTTATTAAAATGTTCCAAATCTTCCTTCAAGAGAAGAGATCAGAAGGACGTTTCCCTGTCACCCCTGGCATACCTTCCTTCCGGATACTTGTGCTTCATTAGAGGCTGAAAAAAACTAAAGGCAAGGAAAAGAAGAGAGAACAAGACTGTTCACTGAAGTGACTGGTTAATACAGGATGTGGAGCCTTCCACTTCATGGTCACTGGTACTGCTCTGGCCCCAGGCTGGAAGCAATTGAAAGCTTTTCCCATCTGAAAGACACTGGTGTGAATCAAGTCAGAGATCTCCAACTGTTTTTACCTTTGAGGTTCAAAGAAGGAAAGAACATTTTCAGTGAGCAAAGCCAAACATCCATCCAGCCTGCTGTCCCCTTGCTGAGGGGAGGATTTTGAGCCTGCTTTGCTGTATGATATACCTGCTCCCACAGACCTCAGGCCTGGCATTTCTCACCTGAAAAGAATTGATCTCTGTGGTTAATAAACCTTGATGCATTTTCTTCCATTGTATTGTCTGGGTTTTTTGTTTGGTTGGGGTTTTTTTCCTGAATGTCCATAATCCTTCTCTGCATTAACATGGCCCTTCCAGAGCAAGGCTGAAGAACATTACCACAAAAGCTGCTGCATGGGTGCCTCTGATCTCCAAGGGTGCCCAGTGAGTCACTTTTTGTGATGTTTAGTTTGAAGGCTTGCACATAAAGACCCCAGCAAATGAAGTGCTTTATTCCTCTGGCAGCTGAGGGAGACATCCTGGGGTAAACAGACTAGATCAGGTCTGAACTCCATCTTGGATCTGTCACCACCTCCCCACCCCAAGATCCATCCATCATCCCAACCCTCCTTTCCCTTTCCCTTTCCTTTTCCCTTTCACTTCCTTTCTCCTTAAGCTTCTCACATTGAATTTTCACAGTCTGTCTGCCCTAATCCAGAGATATGGCCACAATATTGTACAGACAATCAATGAGACAAACTGTCTCTGATGGTGGAAAACTAAATTAAAGGTAGGATAAAAACTGCCATGAGTAGCCCTGATAGAGGTCTAATGAGGTAAGAGCCATGATGGCTTTTCTATGTACCCCATCTTGGATTTAAAAGACCACTTGCTTTCCATAAGTAGCTGCTGTTTTGTAAAGCAAGTGTCTATGATGCAGACACTCCTCATGCTTTCTCAGGGTGCAATTACTTCCTTATCTTTCTTGTACTGCTGTTTCTCTTCAGCTGAAATGAGTTATCCAGAGTGAGACTGTAGGGTTAATCGTTTGCGTTGGAAAAGTCTGAAAGGGCTGGAGAAAAGTATGGTAGTCTAGAAGAGTGAAGAGCAAGGAGGTGACATCTTAGCAGGCAGAGATAAGCACAGCATGCTCCTGAGAAACAACCATCGCATTTCCCATCAGTGCTGACTCATTAAATGGCAGGTTCATTAAAGGGGAAATACACACTAACTACAGCTTGAGCAGTTTCATACTCCACAAGGCACCTAAGTGATTGGCTTTTCCCCTGTATCTTGACTCTCCTGAATCAAGAGTATCAAAGTAATCTGATATTTAAATGTGTCATCCAGCTAATAAAACTGCAGTTGAAGGCTATATTTTATTTATTATTCAAATACAGCAGCTCTTTGAGGCCTTGGCTGCAGTGCAGCCCTGCTTAGTTAGAGACCATCTATCCACAACTCGAGAGCCAAATCCCTTCTGTTCCCCATCCCAGAGACAGCCACATCTCCGAGGGAAATTTCCAAAGGGCTGCAAAGGTCTAGGTGTGGGATCCTGTTGGTTTTCCTGCACTCCCAACTACCTTCAACATGCCTTTGCAAAATCTCCTCTCCAGTCAGGATGACTGGTGAGCACTGCAAGAAAAAAGGAGCCCAGAGCTAAGATCATTTGCAACAGAGTCCAGGCCACTCAGTGTCACTGCTGTGCTGTAATCACAAATCGTCCCTTTTCTGCTTTTTATAGCAGGCATGCTGCTGCCTTTTGTATCCACTGACACTCTTCTTCCAGGTATGGTACCATTCAGCAGCCTGGCCTGCGGCTATCTTGGTGTCCCACATTTATCTAGTCTCTCCTGATGGCCTCCACAGAGTATCTGCTCTGTTTTCAAAGCCTGTTTTTCAGCCACTTTGAATTCTGCCTTGCTCCTGGAGCTCCATGCACCCTCACAGGCAAGGCTTTTTAAAGCAAGGCCGTGGCAGGAAGTTGTCATTAATACATGATGCAGAACCAAATCCAGCTCGCTCGAATGCAGCTCGATTGGCTCAGTGGGGCTGACAAAAGATGAACTGGGTCTTATCAGTGAAGGGAGCAGATATGACACAGGAGCGGCGTGCGGCGAGCAGATAGGAGCTCTGCAAAGCGGACGGCCTGGCTGCTGATAGTGTGAAGGGGCTATTTCTTTTTTTTCTTTTTTCCCTGGCTGTTTTTGAGGCTGTTGTTTTAAAGGTGACACCTTTCTGACCACAGCCACTGTATTAATGGGTAAAAGAAGTAAAAGTGACAGACAGCCCAACAGAAGAGTGCTGTGACGGAAGGTCTCAGCGGGGCTTGTTTGTCCAAACGAGCCACTGCCTCCCTGGGCAATTTATCCCTCACTCCAAATGCATTTGCTGGATTTAATGACAAGTTAGTGACATTCCTGCAATTAATCCTATCAAAGAAAAGCAATTTTACACGGAGCTGGTCCCATACTTCCTACTCTGAGTTTTTGTTTATGAGGAGAGGGGGTGCCAGCTGTCTCCAAGTCATGGAACTACAGTTCATGGCAGTAACAGTGGGTTATTAACCAAGTGTCTTCTTCTGACATCTGAAACCCGCACAGCTAAAAAATACAACCTCAGATTGTCCTAACAAGCAATCTCCAAACTGTAAATATGCAACAGTGAAAGAATTTTTTTTGCCAGTGAAACACTTTAATGAGTGGATGGCTCAGCAGATATTTTATGCAGCTGCTTTCCCCGCTGCAGATACTGAGATTTATTGTACAAAGGGAGGGGAGAAATAAACAAACAGGGGAGGACAGTCCTTATGTTGTTGGATTCCACCTCATACTCAGGTTTGGCTGATCAGATCCTTCTGCAACTCTCTTTTCCTTGGATAAACTATTAATGGTCCCATCCACTGGGACTTGGAGCTAGGAATGGAAGTAGGCCCCAGTGCCAGAAATCCATGCTTCCAGTGGGGGTACTGATGACATATAACCAAAACCTTTAAGTATCAAGTGCTCCTTGAATACCAATGGCCTCTTTAGGAGAGAGAGAAGCAAAGGAGAGGGAGTCAATGGAGATTATGTATTTCTGCAATTCTGAGAAGCTCTTCCATATTCCCTTTCAACTGGGAGGTTCTTAAGCTCTTTATCCTTTTGTCCAATTAAATGACATTTCGGATGAATACTAGCCCCAAAACCAAAATCAGAATACCTGGAGGAATGGGATCCAAAAGAAACAGTCTTCCTTCCTGACAGTGATGGTGCACTAAAAGGGAAAAGAATAAGCCCTATATGCATTTTCCAGAAGGCTCTTCCTAATGATCATAACCTCCAACAACAAAGTCTTTTTGTAAAACATCATCTTTAGAAATGTTACTAAAAGAAAAAAAAAATCAAAACAAACCATACAAAACAGCACACTCTCAACAGATTGACAAGCTCTCTGAGCTGGTCCATGAGCCATTCTTGCTGTCATGATGTAATTTTCACTTCCCTTGGACCTGAGGTCCCAACTGGAGGAAGAAGCTTACACCCCACCTTGCTATTGGCAGCAATATATTCATCTGGGGAGCCTGTTGTATTGGTGACAGTGTAGAGCAATTCTTGTTCTGACACCACATCAAATTTTGAGCAATTTAATAGTCATAAACCAAATAATAGTCATCATCTGACTTTGAAAATAAAAAAAAAAACAAAATACCTCTAAAAACTGTTGTTGTTACCGCACCTTCGTGTTGCAAACTGAGCCATGCAGTCTGGTAGTTGCTCGGAAAAGGTTTATCCAACACCCTGTCCAAAAGCACTTTCTCATTCATATTTGTTTGCAAGGGCTTCGAAGAGGGACCAGCCAGACACAGAGACTTGAAGAAAACTCCTGGACCAATGTGAAGGTCTTGCTGTTGAGGACACACAGATGAAAACATCAGCAGAATAAATAAGACGCTTTGCACCTTCCTTATTTATCCAAAAAGCTATTTTTGTTTATTAAAACCTAGTTACTAGCTGCATCTCACCAATAACCTGGAGTGCTTGCTTGGTTAATTTAAGCAAGCAGAGCTTTGACGAAGTAATTTTGCCATCCTCGGGGATCTGCCAGCTTATGCAGGTCTTCACTATTTCAGATGAAATTGAGTTAATTTTCGCTGAAATTGCTTCTTAGCAGACAAACACATTCACCATCACTGCAAGCTTATGCCTCTGCAGCTCTATTATTCTTTAATTTACACACCCTGGCAGCAAGGGATTAATGCCTGAGACACACAAAAGGCTACAGTGTGGAGAGGAGAAGGGAAGGAGAGAGAGAGAGAGAGAGAGGAGCTCTGCAGGGAATAGGTAATGGTGTTTCAGTTTTATAGTCAAAACATTTAAAGTTTGGCATTAATATGGAGTCAACTCCTGTTGTCCTTTCACTCTGGAAATGCATTGGCTAAAGTCTCACGGCAGAAAACATCTCAGCTGCTCTGTCAGGCCAGGGATGATGGCAGGTCCCTGTAGGATTGCCAGGTTGCAAGGGCAATCACTGGGATATTACAGACTGCTCCACATCAGTAACTGATTGCAGAGGGTCAAGATGGTGTTGAGCACAACTGCACAGGAAGGCCATATTCTGCTTCTGCATCTTCCACAATGCTCTCGTTTCAAACAGGAGTTCCCTTGGGAAAATGCTGTTGCCAAGGCTCTAGGGATGTTTTCAGATGCTCAGAAATTAAAATACTAGGTTCTCATAAGCATCCAGACAAAAATGTAACTACAGCCAAAGCACCTGCATATGAGTGGAAAAGGGGGATTCCACTATCTGGCTTTTCCAGAGAGAACAGGCAGAAGTGCAAAGTTCAGCAGAACATGTAAAGTCTCTAGTGAGATTTTAGAGTAGCAGCATTTTAAGCTAGTCCCTGCTGATGATTGATCAGAATAGCAATTATGCTTTTTTAATGTTATCACTTCAGTTTTCCTTAATTAAACAGCTAACCGTTTCCTCTTTTATTGTGTACACCTCTGAGCTATACACAGGTTATCAGATAAAACATGGCAATGCCATATCATATGTTGCCATGTAGGCAGCAATGCTGTAATGAGATGTTTAAATCCCTTATCTTCCTTTGAGGGCCTGCCCTTCCTTCCCCTTCCCCAACTACTACCAGTGCACAGAACATACCAAGATCCCACTCCACTGCCCACACGTCCCACTTCCAAACAAACATGTTAATGCTTCTTGCCACTCTCTGCTCATGAGGAGCCCTCTATCAGCCTGCATTAGTATTCTGCCTTCAAATAATTTCCTGCTTCCTCCTTCAATATGATGCCTATCAAATGTAGACACCACCAGGAAGTCGCTAATGTGCTGGACCACTGCAGCTTATGCTAATTTGTCTCATTGTTGTCTAACATCCAGCTATTCTTCCTGATTTTTTATTAGATGTTAAGGCCTTTGGGTTAAGGGCTATCTTGTGCCTTTGGCTTGAGCACCCTGTCATCACAGGTATGTGCTGTGAAATCTACAAATTTAGCAGAAAAAAAATATAAAGTTCTTGGGCTGCAAAGCAAGGCAACTATATGAAGTATGCATTTGTATTTGGAATGCAGATCTTGTGACATACAAGAGATCAGACAAGGAGGGTCCCTTTCAGGCAAGAACTCTTTGTATCTTCAGCCTGAGAGATAATCGAGTGGGATAATTTTTGCTACGGAGTATAACAGAGCTCCCAGCACCCATGGCACACCAGTTTGCCTTCCAGGGCTCCCCAGGGAGCATTTTACTCTTCTGCCACTGTCCCATATGGTTGGCTTTGAGGCCAGTGGAAGGAATATTGCTTCTCTCCCCAGTTTGTGGGCAACACTGGCCCCTTTCTACCACCAGAAAACTACACTTGAATCTGCCTAACACTAACACATTAAATTTACATCTTTTGATACTGTTCCTACCTGAGGGCTGTCATTGGTAGCTGTGGTAAGGATAGCCATGGGGAAGGAGGTCCTCAATACAATTTATGTTGAAGAAAATTAAAGAAACTCTGGTTCTCTCCATAGAAAAAGCCTCACCATCTTTCAGGACTAACACCAGCTCTGCTGCATGGCTGGGAAATCCCAGCCTCTTCAGCAAGTTGTTGTTGAATCCTGGAGTACCTCATGGTGAGAAAGGAAATGTCATTGCTTTGGACTCCCAAGAAACTCCTGTGCATTCAGAGAAAGACCAAAATTGAGACAAAGAGAAATGCCCTTCCCTTTTGCAGAAGAGGGAAGGTAGGAAAAAGCAGGAGACATTGACAGAAAAAAAAACATTGACAGAAAAACAGTTCTGTTGAGGTGAGTGGTAAATACTGAAAAACACCAGGAGCAACTTCTGCCATTTTCCCAGCAAAGTTATTTCAGAAATCAACTCCTTTCAGCTCAGTTGACTTTTAGCCTCATGCATTTTTATACACTCTCTGCAAGAACGAAAGGGATATTTACATTTTTTAATAAGCCTGACAGTTTGAAAGTAATTGGGGATTTATAACGGGTTTGTTTAGGTCTTTTTGTCCACTTGAATTCCAACTGCTAGTCTCAGGCCTAACAAGCAATATTATCTCTATGGTGATGAGGAAACCACAACAGGAGGCCCTGAAGCCAAAGAGGAAAGCACTGGTGTGTTTTATTTTGTTATGTTATAGTTTTTCCTTTGAACCTGCATTTTAAAGCAAAACAGCATAACAAAATTTAAAGCAAGAGCAAACTTCCTCCAGCCCAATGCTCATAACTCTGGCTTCTTCCCCTGATTCTCCCAGGAGCACATAAGCCAGTGTCTGATCTCTATCAAGTTGTTTTTTTCTTCCTGGCAAAGATTTGCATTTATTTGTTCTATTATGGTTCTAAAATGATCTTAACCCTGATTTTTCTTTTGGGGAAATCAAATGTTTGGTGGTAAAGATGAAATTAACCTGCAAAACTCAAGGTCTGGGATCAGTTTCCTGCAGCTGAATCTCAAGGACTCAGTTCTGCTTGTCCCTGAAAAGACAAGACAGCTGTATGGTGTGATAGAGAGAAAGGAGTAAAAGTCGAGAAGGGATCTGATCCAGCTGAGATAATGGGGATTTCAGTGGGGACTGCTATCAAAAACAGACTCCTGGGAGTCTCTTTGGCTTCCTTGACACTACTGAGGGACACTACTGGGACTTCAGTGCTGATTTGTCCCAGGCTCCTCTAGACAGGGGCTGCTGACATATTACAGGTGTTGTGCTCTGAGCTTGACTTTCAAACTGGGTCCTTGCTTCTTTGTGCTTCAGTTCCCCACCTCCTTAAGAGAAGAAACAGCAGTCCCTGTCTTCTGCAAGAGTAAGGATATAAATGCAACAGAGATCAGCAGGGCTTAGTGTTGAACTCGGAAGTGTCCATCAAACCCCACAAAAAACAGTGATCATGAGGAAAAAAAACCAACAGGACTAGTACTGACCCCCTGATCAGCAGACATCAGCCCACAGGTTCAATTCAGCACAAGTGAGCACCAAGCTGTGATGCTATGGGACATTCCTGACTTTGTCCCAGGCAGAGCCTCTCAGTTCACATTTTCTCCCCCCTGTGCCTCAGACCTCCATGGCTTGCAGGGCACATCAGCACATCACTTCCCAGGCCCCACGTTGCTATTTTTTTTCTCAGAACAGTTAAAGCTGTGGAAAGAATGACCTTCGTAAGCAAAACAAGAGCAGTGGAGTTGTTGCCATTAGCTATTTCTCTTGCTTGCTCTTGACTGTGTGGTTTAGATTGAAACCCATGCAAGACATACAGCCAAGGAGTTGCTTTCTCCACTGGGCCACAGGCATGGGACTGTGCAGCCTTATTTCCTTCCACCGTGGAGCAAAGAGGGACAAAAGGGACAATGCCCATTCCTAGTGCTTCCTAGCTCCCATAATCCCCGGAGGACCTTCTCCAGTTCCCTTGCAGCAGAGAGCCATAGGAGCAATTCCTTGCTTTGGTACCAAGACCTGCAACCTGTGCCAGTGCTTCCAGCTCCTTGCTGCACTTTCCCAGCACATCCACCATGTGTATGCAATGATTCCCAAGCCTCAGCACCTTGTGGAGGGCAGCAGGTAGGGAGCTACAGCTGGTGGGACACAGGGAGAGGTGGATGAAGAGTCAAAGACAGGGAGAGGAGATAAAGGGAGATGGGATGGAAATGGGAGAAAGGCAGCAGGGGGAGAGAGGAAAGGGAGAAATGAATTGAAATGAGTTAGAAAATTCCAGGCAGAGGAGCTTGAGCATTCAGCAGCTGAGATGTGGGGCTTCATTAGTACAGACCGACGGAAGATGGAGACATTAAGGAAGGAAATGTGTGACTCACAGGGGAAAATGGGAAAAACAACACACCATAGCAGCTGCTCGGTTTACTTCAATTAAAGAACAGCTCAAAGGGTATGTTAAGGGGAAAGGAGAGGGAAGCAAAGAAAGAATAAAAAAAAAAGCCAACCAGAGGAAGCAACTGTTACCCTCAAGCACCTACACGAACTGACTCAGGCATGTGAACATGGAGGCAGTGTTCCCTGCCCTGTGCTGGGCTTCTTGCCCTGCAGAGCTGGGCTGCAGCAGGAGCTGATGGCCAGGGATCTGCCCAAAGAGTGTGGAGCCAGACACAGGGCAGCCAGCACTCATGAAAACGCTGTCCCAGCTGTCAGGTGGAGAAGGGAAAGGCAGTTTCCCTTTCCACAACTCTGTGACACCTTGGAAATGGGTGAGCAAGGCTCACTACACCTAAACCACCAGCCCCAGTGTGTCTGAGCCAGGAAGGAGGATGGCAGTGGTGGGTGTGTTAATCTTAAACATCACTCTCAGAAGAGCTGTGCTAGGCAAAGAGAAGCACATTGCACTTGGCTCCAGGGTGGTAGGGGACACTGCCAGAGCCTCAGTGCCACTCCTCAGCAATCCCAGCTCACCTGCCCCAGGCTTTGCTGCCAGCAGCAGCCAGAGCCAGGCAGCCTCTTGCAGCCACCTCATCAGCAACCATGGCTGGCTGGGGTGCAAACACTTCCCTTACCTCCTCCCGTGGTGTATCAGGATGCAAAGAGTTCATTTAGGTTGGCTTGTGCTCCTTTTCCAGAAAAAAGAAGGTTGACATTAATTCCAGAGTTCTGCATTATTTCAGCTGCACCGGATGCACTGGTGGGAACATCCTGGCACTGGGCAAAGAAGAGAATGATCAAAGTGACTCCTATCTCTCCCTTCCTCTACTAATTGCCAACCCTTATTTCTCAGACCTCATGAGCAGTGAGAAATATTATAGTAAAAAATTCATGGATTCCAGTGAATCCCACTTTCAGCTTTCAGGTAATAAATGTTGGAAATAAAGAATGAAATTGACCTGGAAGAGCAAAGGTGAGACACAGCAGAAGGAAAAGACAGAAGAAACTTCCACTTCTCTAGGTATTTCCTCCTTGCAGCTTGCACCAGGACAAGAATGTGTTAAGGATTTATAAGGGAAGAAAGTTTTCTGTTTAGAAGCCACTAACTGCCACAGATCTCTGGTTTCTTTACCGGTTCCTTCACGTAGAGGTTTATCATTTTGCTCCAGCTGTGACACCAGCCTGCAGGGGTTAGTTGCTTTGCTTGGTTGACTGAAGCCTCAAATCTGGAGGCTACTGGGTCAATCCCAACTTATGGCCTTCCCAGGTCATCAACAGAGGCAACTCCTCAATGTCAGAAAAAGTCTGATTTCATTTGTGGTTGGGGAAAATCTTTGTTCAGATTTTATCCTTCCTGCCTTATCTTTGGGGATGCTTCCCAATTCCTGGATGCAGCAAATCCATGACCTTTGGCTGACTCATTCCCTATACGAGCATAGCAGTGGATTTCATGGCTAAGTCCCATGGCCTCAGGATAATTACCTGCCCAAAGTCTCAGATGGAGTGCCTAGATACAAGCAAGCTCCCAAACTCCTGACATTTATCACTCTAAAGAGCAGCCAGCAGAAAAGTAGCCCCCATCAGATAACAGGTGTCAGTCAAGATTTCAATGCATTCGGTTGCAGCTTGAAAAGGACACATCACAGTATCTCTGCAGAATGAAGCCTGGTGAATTTTAAATCTCCACAGCATGGGAATCAGCACAATGGATCCCATCTCCATACATGATAATGGGAAACTCATCATTCTGTTACGTGAACTTTCATGCCAAAAAGTTGCCACAGAGAACCACTGAGGGCACAAGGGCTTTTTCTTCAAAGCTTCTGAGATAGGCAGCATTAAACGTGTTTGCTTTGAGCTGGCTGTGTGTTAAGCTTCCTCTCTGTCCCTTCATCTTTCCCCAATCAAGCTGTGTCTCAGTCAGCACCCAGTTGTTAAATTGTGGATGGATTAAAGAGAATGACAAAGTGCTTTTTTTTTTTTTTTTTATGAAAGTGATGTTTATCCAACACTCATCTGGGTGACTGTTAAACTTCAGATCCTCTGCTCCTCTAATGATGGTTGCATGGTGGTGCATTCAGAGTCTTTGCTTTGCACAGTAGTGGGAATGTTTGATCTAAAGGCTTCTCTTTGACTAAGATTAAATCTGAATTTGGATCATCCTTTGGGGTCTAATTGCGTAGGATTTTGGTGGAAGTGCTGCAGGGCCACAGAGTAGAATTCCCCAAATGACCTGCCAGAGCCCAGATTTCAATAACATTTTGGGCAGAGGACAAAATTCATTTCAAAGACAGTAAAATCAGCTTTCTTTGTTCAGCATTAAAAATGTTTTTAAAGGGAGGATGATCTCTCTAATCAAATTCCTAGAACTCGTTCATGCTTTCAACTAATGCCAACTTGGAAGAAGCATTGACCAGTTTCAGACCCTCTCTGATGGACATGTGGGTGGACAGGGATCAGACTGACAGTAAGTTGCTCAAAACTGCAAAGTTTCAACACTGCATTAAGCATAATTAAACCTATCAAAGATGACATATTCCTGGAAATTTTCTGTTGCAGAGCTAATGGCAGAGGGACTCTTCCAAAACCCTCCACATAATTTCTGGATGTGTCAAGCCTTCAGAAACTATTTTAACAGGCAGACAATGTCTTGCTGTGCAACAGAAGGCTCTGGTTTAACTACAGGAGGTGTTGGACCAAACAGTTTGAAGTACCTTCACATTTCCTGGTCCAGAAAAGTCCACTCTCTGCATTTTGGGAGTGTCACCACTTAAAGAGATAAATAACTACCTGCCAGTTAGCTCCTCTGGTCTGTGACCTCCAGCAAAGGGCAAACACTTCAACACAGCAAGGAAGCACATGATGACACTGGGCTGCCTGGTAAGATGAACACTGGTTCCCCACCTTCTCAACCCTTCGAATGACGTCCAAAAAAAAAATAGATGTTTTCCCAAAAGTAAATGTAGCTCTCTGTGATACCCAAGCACAGAGCTGATGGTAGCCAAGAAATAAATGCAATAGCTGCAGTGTCACTCTCTGGTTCAACTTCCTGCCAGCCCAGCCATGCAATGATGAGAAGTTTCCCCCAGAACAGCAGCTTTCCTCCCCACAAAAGAAAGCTAACCTGGGTTCAGGCTAAGTAAGAAGGAAAGGCCTGCGTCAGAGCAGAACAGAAACCACAGGACTTGCTACAGCTTCTCCTCAGCTCTTACCCAGCAGATCCCAGTGCCCGCCCTGTCCAGGTGAATATGGAAAACTGTCTTAGAGATACTAGACAGACTATGCCATGCACATCTTAGCACAAGCCAGAGCTAACACCCAGAGAAATGAGAGCATTGCATCAGAGCCTGTGAACCATCCTGCAGATGAGGCTTTCTTTCCTGCCCAGCAGCACTCCCCTCATTGCCACACCACCACACCACCACATGCTTCCAGCTCCAATTTCACATGCCCTGGGGAACAGGAAAGTTGGGTCGGTGCCAAAGGAAGGGTGAAATGTTGAAATTCTTACCCAGCTGAGATTAAATTAAGGGAGAAGGGATGGAGCACGCCCAAACCAGTAAGACTTCGATAAATGCTCATTGTCTTCACTGCGAGCTGGGTTTGAATAAGAACAGAGAAGTTCAGAATTTGGCAGATTGTATATAAAACATTGCAGAATGACTGCTATGTGCATGCAGCTAGTCTTCCTGCATAACTTATATAGGAACATACCATATGTTTAGAGCATCAGGCAATCAGGCCGATCTTGGATCATATTATAAAGCTTTCCTACAGTGTTGCATTTGTTCTAAGCAGATGCATTTCTCCTCACTGCCCTCCTTCCCCCCTCACCCCAAGCTTCCCAGCCCGCCCAACACTCACTTATAAGGAAACCAAGTGTCCATCTTTAAAAAAAGAAATAAATCAGTATCCAAAGGAATCTGTTCAGAAAGAAAATAAGTGCCCATTTCTGCTATTTTTGTTTCAAACAAGCAATATGATGCCAAACAAACTAACAAATGGACAAACAAGAATCAAAACAAGAAAAAGGGAGGCATGAAAGCTCATAGGAATTAGGTTCTGAATTCTGGAAAGCCGAATGGTGATCACACCAGTCCTCAAGTGTACAGAACAGATGAATTCAAGAACAGAAAGAGAGCAAATGATAGCAGATACGCTCTGGATGAGACATGTCCTGCATTGCTTATGAGAAGGGCTGGATGCTCTTGTCTTTAAAGTGTATGGTTTGATTTTATATTAATTCATCAGCAGCATCACAGATCTCAGGGGCTCATCTCCGCTCATTATAAGTGCTTTGCATTTATGGTTAGAAAAGTACAACCATTTGATTTGTCTCATCACTGCTCAATGCTGTCGCCATGTTACCCTGCTAGGGAGCTTTTGGCAGACCCCTCTAGTATCAGGAGCTCTGCTGGGCCCTGGCTCACCCCCAATGGGTGCCAGATGCCCCATGCCAGTGTGGTTAACCCACCTTGTGCACATCACCATAAGGGATGGAGAGTAGGTCTGTCCTCCTGTGATGTTTCATGAGATGTTGCCTCCAGCAGTCCCTAGGAAGACAGAAAAACCACCTTGCAGGCAAGAGCCAACAGGCTCAGCAGCAGAGCAGCTGGGAAACACTTGCAGCTGGTTCCCTAGCCTGTACGTGGAGTTCCCTCCACTCGTGCGAGCTCTTAAGGCCATGTTTTATATCCTAATTAAACTGAAAGAAAAGGAATTGGATAACAGTCTAAAAGATTTGCAAGCTACATCTATTTCAGAAAATGACTCATGTTCCCACTAGTGTAGCTCATCAGGTCCAGCACATGCTCTAATGTGTGGGACTAATAGATTTGTAACAGTGATATCTAATATGAGTCTGTTCCGGTTACATACTTACCATGGGTCCTCTCAGACTTTCCATCAAAGCTGCTGAATGAAAGCATTTTTTATTAAAGAAAGAGGAAAAAAACCCTTTTTGCCGATAAATTGCTCAGCACATTAGCCCCCAAAACAATTCACTGAGGCAAGGTCATATTTCCCTTACATTAATTTAGATCCTTGGAAAGTTCAATGAGATGAGAAGACAAGACAAAACATGAGAGGCTGTGTCTTTGGCTGCCATGAATCAGCTTTGCTCCCCATCAGCTGAGAATCCAACCATATATCTAGAGAGAGCTATAGGAAATATATAACAATTTCTTTGCAGTCTTGGGGTCTGGTAATGATGATCCATATGTTGTCTTATTACTTGAGAAGGAAGGGAGCAACTACAAGGACAAATGACACCTGGCAGGTGAGAGTGGGTTTTATGGCCCCATAGGAAAAACCCTTTTGATTTCAGAGAGCTTGAGTTTGTCCCATGGTGTTGGGGGTCACCACAGTTAAGTGGAGGGGAAAATACTTTGTTGCTTTGTTTTATTTCCAGGCAGTATTTCAACAGGATACGTCCTGTTGCCAGTCTAAGGCAGGAGCAGGACATGACAAATCAAGTCACAGAGGGACAGGCTTAAGTGAAATATAGTCATGATGCTGTTGCTCTGCCGCTCAGTTATTTCCCATCCGCTGCTCCAAACAACAAGGAAAGCTGCCAGATCTGAACCCTGTACTGTGTGCTGTCCCTTTGATACCACAGCTCTCTCCTTCATGTTTACACCCTTCAGATATTTTTAGGCTTTTTTTTCCACACACAGAAGTACGTGTTGTCATTTCGTAGCCTCGTTTAGCAGTTTGAGGCTTCCCACATAAATCAGGTTTTCCAAACGTCTGATCATTTAGTGATCAGAAGGCAGAAGGGGTGGTCTGGTCTCTCCCTCCCAGGTCTTCATTATCTGGTCACATTGTGATGGCCCAGATCAAGCATGTGATTCATTTTGAGGACAAATCAGATCCACATAGGGAAGGGCTGTTTCCTTCTCACCGCATAATTTGCCTCCACAGAAGCAGAGGATTTTATTTGCAGTAATATACTATTTCAGACTTATCTCCAATTTGTCATCTGATGGCACCTCAAGGATCTTTTCTATATCTTACCTGAAACTGGTGCAAAATAGGTTGTCAAAACTGTTAGTTTCTGACATAGTTGGAGGGGGAGGGTGTTCCCTGGAAACACCTTATCATTTAGGATGAGTACTTTTTGAAGAAGCTTGATTTTTCAAATTATTTTTTACCAGTCTTCTCCCCAGGGAAATACTGTTTTAATCTGCTTCATCTTGAGGCCTTCTAGATCCCTTCATTTAGTGGATTGTCTCAACCATTTTGGATAGCATTCCCGCACATACAAATATTTGGCAGGTTTAACAGCAAGAAAATATCAAATTACAGTTACAGATTTGTGGGTACACTCCAGTCTGACTAGACAGACAGCTAAGCACTATAAAGTGTTCTGTCAAATAATTATTCCCATAAAATTTCATTCTCCATGGTGGTCATGTTAATCCTTGGTCCTTCCTTAAAAAAGATTTCTCAGAACATTCTTGTTCTCCCCCTTGGGTACCATTAAAACAAAACACCCCAGATCATTAAATAGAAGTGCATTCAACCCATTATTGTGGGAAGAAAAAGCTGTTTCAGGCCAAATCCTGTTATGTACCATGTTTGTAACTTCATTCCAGGAAACCTTGGAGCAAGATAAGTCCATGTTAACCATTATGGGGCGTTTCTTAGCAAAAAATCTGCTATTGCCATAGTCACTCCTCGCCATCCCACCCTTGCAATGAACTCAAATGGCTGGCAGATCCAAGCTGGTTCTTGACATGAAAGTGAGCAGGTGGGTTGCTGGGAGCCACATGACAATCACCCAAAGCTTGACGAGATCTTTCCTCTTGGCCCATGTCTGACCCCTGGTGCTTCCCAGCACCAGGAGCTTCTTTCAGGGCAGCAGCTTCACAACCAGAGCCTGATCACAACCAGGTCAGCACTTCACCCTCCATCAGGTATTAAATCCATCACTGTCCATGACAGCTCTTGCCACTGTAAAATGCAATCCCGCCTCTTTACAGGCTCTGTGGGCTACAGAGGTGGGTGGGTAACCATAGAAACGACATTGTAAACCAGCATGGGAGTCGACACGTAATAAAGCGCTACTGCTGTGCAACACCTGAGCAGAGCCCTTCAGGAAGAACATTATGGCTGCACTTGTAATGGGTTTGAGCAGGGATGTCCTGGGCAGAGGGTCAAGGGCAGTCTGGACAATGGGGTTAGCTTGGGAAGGCAGGTACCACCCATTAATACCACTTAGGGTCCCTAAGTCAAGGGCCAGAAACCCACAATATTAATACTGTTTTTCATACAGCTTCTGAAAACAGCAGATGATGCTGAGCTCTGGTCCCTGTCCCTGCACAGCTCTGGGGCTGTGTTCACCAGAATCTCCAACAAATTTGTAGGACCCTGCAAGCCTGATCAAAATTTTCTGGAGGAAATCTTGATTCTTCTTGGCTTGTTCCAAAGACCAACTCATGGACAGACAACAACCTTCTAATTGCACGAAAGTACTTAAACATCAGATACCCTAGAAATAGTGGTGTTCAGTAACCTACAGTAACCTGCAGAAGCAGGTCTACAGATCAACATGGTAAAAATACCAGCTTCTATTATTTCAAACAGAAGTTAAACACCAAAGGTGCTCAGACAGACACGCCACAACCAAGGAGCTTTTCACCTTAACACTGATCTTCCTGACTGGGGGGGGTTGATCATGGCTAGATGCCAGGTGCCCACCCAGCTGCTCTATCACTCCTCTGCTCTGCAGAACAGAGGGGGGAGAAAATAAGGTGGAAAAAACTTGTGGGTCAAGATAAAGGCAGTTTAATACTGCAAAAGCAAAGGCTGTGCATGAAAGCATAGGAAAACAAAAGATTTATTCTGTACTGCCCATCATCAGGCAACGTCCAGCCATGCTCCAGGAAGCAGGGCTTCAGTACAAGTAGCAGTTGCTCCCAAAGATAAACATGTAAAACGAATGCCTCCCTTCCTCCTCCTTTCTCTTTGCTTTTATTGGTGAGCAGACATCATATGGTATGGAATATTCCTTTGGTGGGTTTGCGTCAGCTGTCCTGGCTGTGTCCCTTCCCAAGATCTTGCCTACTCCTAGGCTACTGGTGAGGGGGGAATATTGGAGAGACAACCCTGATGCTGTGGGAGCACTGTTCAGCAGCAGCCAAACCACTGGTGTGTTATCAACACCTTTCTAGCTACCAGTACAAAGCACAGCTCTGTAAAGGCTGCTATGGGGAAAATTAACTCCATCTCAGCCAAACCAAGTACCCTGACTGGTTCTTTCAAGACATTCTATGAATCCCAGTATACTGTGGGGACTGCAGCAGGTACAACTATAAAAGCTGTGGCTTCAGGAGAAGAGGAAGAGCAGGTGCTCATCCTCCACATTCATATTCATCTGTAATGGGGACAACCACCATCTAGACCTTAGATTTCAGGCCAGCATTACTTCTTCTCTTGCCATATCTGTATCTTCAGCAGTAGAAAACAATGATGCACATGCAGCACGATCCTACTCTGACACTGGTTTCTGTCTATGAATTCTCCTACACAAAGGACATGCTAATAAATCATAGACAGACCACACTGATCAATTCTGGCCAACAAACCAGCACTTAAACAAAGTCTCCTTGCTCAACGTGCTATGCTGCAATAAAAAAAGTTCCTCCACATCCCAGGCAGGTCATTTAGCCTCCTGTGCAAGGAGAATGTCGAAGAGATACACATGTAGGCATTAGGAAATGCTCCCATCTGATGTTCTCAAAGTAAGCTCTCCAACAGCTCTGCATTTGCTCTTTAGTTCTCCTAATAATTAATGAAAAACAGAGTCCAGTGGGAAAACTGTCATCGGGTAATTAATAAAAAATGAAAATGAGAGAGCAAGAAGACAGAACAGAGATGTTGCAGAAAGCCTGCAAATTGAAAGAGGCGGACTTACAGTTGTGATTTCCTTCCCAGTGTTAGAGGGAACATAACGTGTTCCACGTTCATCAGCAGCTCACTCAGGACTCTCCACTTCTTCCATTCACACTTCTGAAACAAGAGACAAATGTTCATGCCCTGCACACACAGATAGGGGAATGGCTGTCAAGAACAAATTTCCAGAGCCCTGTGGGGATCTATTACCAGGTGATCACTTGAAAATAAAGGTCACTGTTTGTTTTCTACCTGTGGGTTCAATCTGCTTATCTGTTTGTTGGGGGTGGTGCATTAAAACCCAGGAAAGATGTCCTGTCTCTACCAAAGCAGTGATAAAATGTCCTTTTGCCTTAGTATCTCTGAAATGCCTCCCCAAAGAGCGAATGCTCAAGCATGTTTATTTCCCTGCTCCTAAAGAAGACTAGAGAATAGTTAAAAAAACAAACAAACAAACAAACAAAAAAACACACAAAAAAAAAAAACCTCACCAGACTTTAAAGATCAAAATTTATGTCCTGTTGGGAAATGGGGTTGAGAAACCATTGCTGGAACTGCCCATCTCCCTGCACTGTCTCCACCTGCGGTTTGCCCACAAGAGTGCCTGAGCCAATACAGTGGCTGGGGAATCTTGAGAGGGAAGGGGATGAAGATGGATGGTCTTATGATTAAGCCAGAAGACAGGGATTCAAGGGATCTGGCATCACTTACAGACCTCCTGCGCTGACTTTGGGCAAGTCAATTAACCTCTCTGTGCCTCTGCTTGCCATCTGTAAAATGGAGATAAGAGACTTCCCTACGGCACAGGAGTGTTCGAAGGAGAGTTGTGTGTTTGACAGATGCCCCCATCCAATTCCAACAGGAGTCATGAGACTTCATTGACAGGAGAGTGATGGAGTGGAGAAGACCCACTGCCATTTGGGGTTATGTAGCTTTGTGAAAACTCAATAGGTATCTGTTCTGCTTCCCTCGCCCTCTCCTTTGTGCCTGTCTGTCTTCCAAGGCACAAATGCTCTCTTGACCAAGCACTGGCTCTAACACCAGCTGTGAGAACCCACAAGTCTCATAGGATGCTTCCCATCCTTCCACATGGGCTCAAGCAGATCAGCAATGATTTTTGCCTCTAAAAATAAATAATGTAATGGGAGCCTCAGAAAAAAAAACATGGAGAGTCTGGTACTGCCTTATCCTGTGAGTGTGAAAGTTCCCAAGGTGAAAGGCTCTGCTACCCTGGGTGCCACTGCCCTTGTGCCCTCAGGGCACCCGGATAAATCCGCATTCCCGGAGGAACATCAAGCCCATTGCAGCAGTGCCAGAGGCCTCACAGCTGGCCTGGCCTGTCCATCTCTCCCACCATGCCACAGGGGCTTGTTAATCCATCCAAACCTTTTACAGCTCTGAAAAGAAGGAAATGTAATTTGCCATTATGTCTTTTGGTTTCTGGATATTTTTTTTTAAGACATCAGAAAAACATGCCTGTGCTTCCACAGAGAACATTATATTTCCCCTACCAGCTTCACAAGACAAGTTAAAGCATCAAATCCCAACCCTGGCAGAGCCCACCTGACCTTTCTCTGCAAGGCTTGGGGGGAGGATTTCTTTCCCTCTCCTGTTGTGTTTTTTTGGGCATTTTTTGTTTGTTTTTTGTTTGAGGTTTGTTGCTTTTGGTTTTTTTCCCTTGTATTAAAATCCCATACTGTTATTAAAAGGAATTGTTCAATTCCTTTAATTGGCTCTGAAGATAAATTCTTCCCTCAGCCCAGGGGTCATGGCCATCAGCAGCTATTTATTAGCTGCATTGATTGAGAAGAACAGCCTTTAAATGGAAATAAATTGAATTCTACAGCAAAGAGGATTCCATACAGGCTATTAACGTAAGACGTGAGCTTAGCGGTTTTATTTTTTATTTATTTGTTTCCCTCCTCAGCTCATAGCTATTGCCAAGCTCCCAGCTACCTCCAGTATCTCCCATCAGCCATCCCCTCCTTGCTATGGGGACATCCTTACCTACATGGGTGAGAGCAGGCACAAGGGTTATGATGGAGACTTGGATGAGCTCAGGGAGGCTCCAAATCAGATCCCCAGGAGCCAGTGAAGGAAGGAGGGGTGATGAGATGTCCACATGCATGGATAATAGAAATGAGACCAGGAGCAGAGCTCTCCCACTCTCTCTGGGGCATTTTTATTATATTTTTGCCTTCTGCTCTGCTCAGAGATTATCTTTGCCACCCCCTTGTTGGCTCCAGAATACATTTCATGGTGCTTGCCTTCATTCCAGAGTTTAATTGCTTGAGATTGTTACTTGTAGGCTGTTAATTTATTAAATGCAGTTCTCCCATGTTACTCTGAAGCCCAGAAGAATCATTGCTTTCTATTAAAGGCAGTGGTGCATGCCCACTAGTCTTTTTCCTCTGGTCACCTGTGTAATTGCAGCTCTCTGCTAAGATGGAAACCTCCCCCTAACAGCTTAGCATCCTCCACAGGGTGGGTTTGGCTGAGGAACACATACAGGGGACAAACTCAGGGTGTAAAGAGATAAAATTTCTGTGTTGTCCACAGAGGAGTCTGTGATCGCATTGGAGACACAGAAAGCCTTTAAGCTGTTTGGGTCACACTTCCCCAAATGGGACAAAAAGTCAGGGGCTCCTGATGACTGATGGTCACTAGAGGTATCTTGTAGACCAGACCTTGCCAAGATACGACAGTGAGTCTCTACAGCATCCAGTGGAGGCAGCACTGCCCTTGCCCAGCTAAGCACAGAAAAATCTTCCTTGGTTGTATGGGCCATCTTTTTAGTCACACACATCCCTCAAAGCCAGACACTTGCACCATAAACTGGTGTCACAAGTACAGGTGGGACTCATATACCAGGAGATAGACATATACACACACACATGTATATCTCCATTTACCAGGTGGCTGATACAAGCCAGAAACTTCCCACTTCTTTTCAACCATCATCTGTCCAACAGGTCCCTCCATCTCCAAAAGGCTGCCCAGCTGCCATCACCATGCCCTGACTCTGCCCTGCCTTTGAAGGGTTTCCTTGGCAGCCCCATGTGCACGTCTGATCCTACAGAGCTGCTCAATAGTGTCTAAAATGCAGAAGCAACATCCCTTAGGGCAGTGCCTGAGCCTGGTTTTCATATTGATAAAGGAAGGAAATAACAGACAATTGGGAGACAGAAAATGACTGTGTATTTGAGATACTGCTGAGCAGCAGTGTGGGCAATGTCTGCCCCTCTCAGACTGTTTTCGGATATCCTGCCATCATGAAAGGCAAATACCCCACAATACACTACAGTGTCAACAGCTCACACAGCCCCCTTGTGTTATGGCACAGGTGTATTGTAGACACACAGAGTGCAAGTCTCCCTTGAATGTGGGTGCCTCCGATTTGTATCCTCACCTAGATTTGTTGCTGAGCTTCATTGATGCAAAAGTACAAGGCCAAACATGAGATAAAGCCACCACTAAACACTGGGAGGAGGCACTGGATCCAGGCCAGCTGGGGGGATGCCTTGTGGGTTTCCAGCCTGCTGTCAGAAGGGCTTAGGAAACATAGAGTCATAGAATTCTTTTGTTTGGAAAAGGCCTTTAAGATCATAAAATCCAACCATTAACCCAGCACTGCCAAGTCTACCACTAAACCACGTCCCTCAGCACCACAAGTACACAACTTTTAAATCCCCCCAGGGATGGTGACTCCACCACTTGCCTGGGCAGCCTCTTCCAGTGCCTGACAACACTTTCAGTGAAGATATTTTTTTCTTAACATACAGTCTAAAGAAGTCTGAGTCCTCCTGCAGTCCAAAGGCCAGTGATGCCCCATGAGGCACCCAGACAACCTGTGACACTTTTCACAAAAAGTCAGTGTCTGGGGCACAGCACCCAGGACCTGCAGGCAGGTGCAGGCAGAGGCACAGGCAGGGGTACCAGCTCTCGTTACCCACTAGCCAGCAATAATAACAGTAGAGTTACAAGAGCAAAACAATAACGGTTGTTTATCTCCTAAATAGTTTGCTCATTTTAGCACTCTGCCTCCAAGTGCTAGATAATAACAGGATACAAGGCAGGCGGTAGCTTTCTGTATCCAAAACACTGTGGGTGCATCTGTGATTGTAAAGAAGTTGAGAGTTGTTTTCCAGATCCAAATCCTGGAAGTGGTGAGGGCTGCAGGTGGTGGTATGAGCTGTAGATTAGACAGGATCTGGGGATTTCTCAGGGACAGGGAGCTGGGGCAAGCTAGAGTAGCTGCCCTAGTGTCTGTGGACTGGCTTTGACCCGCATCTTTGAAGCTCTGGTTCACTACTCCTGAAACAGCCTGCCTTATTCTAGGACTGCTTTGCTTTTACCTAAGTACTTGAATTTAAGGACAAATGTCCCAGGATTTAATCTGAGATCTGCGTGCAGCAGCAGACAGCAAAAGATGGCATTTACAAAGATCCTAAAAAAACATTTCATTTAGATTAAACAAGGCAGTTATTGTGTTTTAATATAGAAATCGATTATTATAAGTATGTGTATTGAGCTTAACAGTTTAGATCTGTATCTATTTCATCACTGTTAATCTTTGATAAATATGTTTTTAATAATCTCTAAGTATTTATTGAACATAAAACTGTCTTGTGAAAATGAGAGTGAGATTGCTAAAGATACTTATTGTACCCTGCTTCAACACAAATTCATTATTAAAACCCTTTCACTAGGGTTTACTTTTAACCGTAAGATAACAGATGTGCATACTGCATAGTAAATCTACAATAAATATATTTGTAACAGACTATTGAGATTTAACCTGCAATAACCATCTTAATAAATATGATACGTTGAAATGGCTATTGGACAAGCTGCTTTTTTTAGCTCTGACAAATACTTGGAGGATATGGGGTGAGGAGGAGGAGGAAAGTTGTGTACTGGTAGAAGGCAGTTTATTTACCAGTTTTCCACAGCCCTCACCTACCCTGACCACTGGACTCATTGCTATTTCAGTCTGCAAATCTCCAGCCCCTCATTTGAACATGGCTCTGCCACTTGATCTCAGTCCTAAGTCAAATTAACATTTGGCCCCCACCATTTGTACAGCTCCAGCAGGCTGTGGGATACAAAGGTTGTTAATTCAGCTCCTGGTGCCCTCAGATGGTGCTCTGTCTGCCCAATAGTTTTGCAAAGTAGATAAACATCCCTGAGGGATCAGGAACAGACCAGAGCCCAAACCCCTGGGCTGGAAAAAAACCAAGATCTCTAAGAATATGGATCAGCAGAAAAGCTCAAATGAGGAGATTTCAGCTTTGAACTCAGCAGAGGCCACCAAATACCTTTGATACATGAACTAGACAGAAGTCTGACTCCAAGCCATCACAGGCAAAAGACTTGACCCGTAGGGCTGCTTAGACCCCCTGGGATACTCTCAAAGATGTTTGCATCACTTAATGAGTGAGGTTAGTTGCAAAGAGACAGCTCTAGCAGATATACACAAAATTTCACTCCCAACACTAATCAAATAAGAGAGGAGCAGAGTAACTCTTCCCATGTCCTCTCCTCTGGGTCCTACCCCATTTGTTATATGCTGACTAGTACGGGCCCTGTAATTCTTCCTGTAGGCCACCATCTAAATCCCATATATCAGACAGAGCCAAAGATCTCAATGTGCAACTTTTAATTGAGCTGTATCATCTGCCACAAACATGAAATTAATGGCCCTACATCATAATCATAAATTCATACATAGCCCCATGCCCCAGCAAATAACTCTTTGCAGTGATACTACAATGGTAAGCTGATTTGCAAGAAGTGCACGCTACCCAGGAATCCTAATTAACCAAATTAACACCATCACTTCAAATCATGTCCCAGCAGTAGGACATTTCCGATTGGCCCCAGGCTGGAGCAAAGCAGCCAAATGAAAACCTGACAGCATCTCCCCGGGTCCAGCAGGCCAGCCCTTTACAAGGAAATATCTTCTGCCCATCCATACACATGAGGAGGGGAGCAAAAAATCTCGCTGACCCAAGCCAGACTCCAGCCTGGTGACGTGGTGCAGCACAGGAGCAGGTCTTAGTTTCTCATGCACTTCCCCAGTCTAACCAGCAGCATCAGAAACCCCTCCCTGCCATGCTGACCTGCTCCAGAGGGTTATGACACTGCCAAATCCCCCCAGAGAGTGCCAAATCATTCTGTGCGTGAACCAAGCAATGGGTCTGGGTTCATGAAGAAGAGCTAGTAATAGAAGCCCTCTCCACAAAACTCAGACCCATCTCTGTGAACCCACTTGCTTGCTCTGCTTTCCATTTGTTACTTGCCCAAGCTGTTTGGAGCTCAACATCTCCCTCTCCCCTCCCTTCAGGGTAGTCAGGTTTTTCTATTTCTGACATGGGAAAAACAAGTTGCTATTTTGGGAGCATGCAGTATTCAAGCCCACGACAGTCTCAGTGCTCCCTGCATGAAAGATAAGATCCATAACACAGGTGCCAGAGGGACTGGCTCATGTCTCTCTACATGTTCAGCCTGGATGATAGGGTAGCTTTGTCCCACCAGGGTCCTCATGCTGAGACATTGAGTGGCATCAGCTCCCCAGTCTCAGGGCCCAGAGCTCACATCCCTGCTTTGAACTGACACTCTAAACACTGTGATGGGGGTTTGGACCAAGAGAAAAAGGAGTCTCTTACCAGAAGTGGGGTTCGAACCCACGTGGGCATGTGCCCATTGGATCTTAAGTCCAACGCCTTCACCACTCGGCCATCCTGGTGGGATAGAAGCTCTCTTCTGGCCCACCAGGTCCTCTTCTGCAGGGTACACACCTCACCAAGCCCTTGAGGTCCCAACTTCAGATAATTCCCAAACACAGCAACACCTTCCACTCTTCATTGCTTTCTTTTATGTCCCCAGCAAACTGATGGAACATCTCATTGGGAAGCACCAGGTCTCATGGGCCATGGAGGATGGCACAGCCCCTGTGTGCCAAACTAGATCCTCATGCAAGGACCACAATCATGGGTGATAAACCTGCCAGGGTCCTTGGTGCAGGAGAGCTATCTCTGGAGGGTCTCAGCCTGACCATGCTGGGTGCCCAGGGGTAAGGGAACTAACTGCTCTGACAGCCTGACAGCACTGAGCCAGACACACCACACAGCTGAAGCACTGTCTTTGCACATCAGGTCCCATTCCCTACTCCCTCCAGTCTACCTTTGGGACTCTACTAGGGCAGGAGACTCTTCCTTTTTCCTTTGGGTGAGGTATAGATCTTTTTCTGCCATCTGGGAAAAAGAAAGGAAAAAAGCAAACAGGAAAACCTCTGTTGAATCAGACAGGATTCAAACCCTGAGCCTCCAAGTACCCAGTGCTGGAGGTCTTTCACCCTTAAGCCACAGGAGCCTGAGAATTTCTGTGTCTGATTTCAGCCACTCTCACTCTTCCCAGATCAGCATCTTCACATAGGGATGCTATCACACAGAGAAACCTCGTCAGGCCTTTTCACCAGAGGATGCTGTCTTCTGGAGACACACTTGGCCAGGCTGTCCTGGCCCTGTCCTGCTTGAAGATGAAAGCAATTCCCTTGTCGCTTCCCCAGGGACTGTTCGTGACTGTGCCCGGGGGTAGCTGAGCTGCTTGGAGGGCTTTTGTTGGCAGCCGTGGAGGTGAGAGGCACTGGTCAGTAAAGGAGTGTTTCCAGGTTTCAAAGGAGGGTGACACACAGCTCCTCAAGCAGGAGAGGTCACCCTGGACTCCAGAGATAATTCAGGAGTGCTAGGAAGCAAAGCAGAAGAACCCCACTTGCAGATGCTGCAATTCCTCAGCTAGGCAAACGATTGTGTCAACCTATACACATCCAAAAATCCTGCCAGGATCAAAATTCATCCCCTTAGGTGCTGGCAGGGGACAGCAACTTTCCCTGCTCCCCTTTGCCCCTCATGATACAATCACAGTTGTCTACTGTGCTGGTCTGTGTGTGCAGAATGAAGCTCAGCATCCCTGGATGCCTCCAGCTGCAGCACCCGCATTAATATCTAATGAAGCCATGCTAACCAAGAGTGTTGTGCTTGCCAGCTCCTGAGGAATCTGCTCCTAATGAGTGACTTCAAAGCATTAATGAGCTTGCAAAGCTCTCCTCTTCGTTTACAGAGCTGGACTTCACACACTTGGTATTAAGACAGGGGTCACCCATCAGGCAAAGAGAATGCGTGTGCATGTCGGCGAATATAATATATTTGTCATCCTCCTAGAAGCAGAGATTAATCATGCCCTCTCAGAAAGGAAGCTTTTATTCTGCATCTGCTCTTCACAGCATGGAGAGATGGGAACTGCCCACAAGGATGTCCATGACCAACACTGCTCAGACCCCCATAGCACCCAGTGAGCTCAGCTTTGTAGTTAATGTCCCACCTTAACCCTTTGGGTCCAGGCTGGGAATTGCTACTTGAATTGGCAGCCTGAGACATTAATGAAGTGGTGGAATTGTGCTCCAGCACAGGTTTAGGGCATGCATGGAGGGAGTGGTATGGATGTGTGAGAAAGCAGGTTTGACTGATGCTTTCTGCTCAGTGGCAATCTCCCAGCACAGGCAAGGAAAGGAGATGCTGGCCCAGAAAAGCAAGGGCTGCACAAGTCAGCTGCTCTCTCTGTGAACCACTCTCTCCCAGCCACAATCCCCTTCAAACTTCCCCAAACTCACCATAAATCTCTGTGTTGAAGCAGCCTCCAGTACATGACTAACATCCCAGTTGCACTAATTTGAGGAGCTGAGCCCATCCAACCTACTGAGTTAGGAGGAGGCGATACAGACAAACTGTGTGGAGGACCAGCAGCAGCCTGAGCACAAGCCTGCTCCTGGGCACTGCTTGTCCCTTGTTCCTCTGCATTTTTAGACCCCTCTCACTGCTGACATCCTGGTTGGCATTTGTGGTGTCACAGGGAGGCTTGAACAAGGCACAATGAGATTTTGGCTTGTTATTGCACCCCTGTTGAGGAAATCTCAGAAAAATCTCCATGTGCAGCCTACAGAGGCACTGCCATCAGGGCAGCTCAGCTTCCCTCGCCTGGTTCAAACTTACCATAACACGTATCCAAGGGGGTCACTTCCACAACTTGGCTGTATCTAAAAATTCAGCCCCAAGGAAACGCTTCCTAGGGTCTTCCATGGCTGTGGGTCCCCCACAAGATTGGTTGGCTTCACCTGCAAACCTGTCCAGAGAGCTGGCTGGGACTGGAGCAAGCCTTGCCCCTGGGGGGGCTGTAACATCAGCTGAAGTACCTGCAGCATCCTGGATGTCTTCTATACGATCCCAAGCCAAGCTGGCTGTTCCTTGCTTGCAGCATTCCTGTGAAAGGACAGCTTGAAGGTGACATGGCTACAGGCTTTCAGAACACATGTTCTGTAAGAGAAAGACATTAATAATGTCCTGAATTCAGAAAGGTGGTGTCCTTTGCTTCAGAAATGCATTGGCAATGGTAACAGGAAAGCAGTTTCTCTTCTCACCTTTTCTCCCTCGAAAAGAGATCTCCAGGCACTAGGTCTCTTCAGTAGGTCTGTGTTTAATTTAAACAGCCACTAGAGGCAACCACCATCCCACATGTTGATACTGCAGCTGGAGAGTAGCTGGCTGGTAATAATGAAAAAGAAAAAAAATCCAAAAATCTTAAGGTTATGAGCAAGGAAGAGTAAAAATGGCACTCTAAGAGATTTCGAGCGAAAATTCTCCTCTTTAATAATGCAGAGGCAAAAATAAACTCTACATCATCGCTTTAGAAACTTGTTGGAAAAGGGTATGACAGGGTTCTACTCCGTGCTCTTATGCCATTTCCCTGCTAGGAGACCAGCTCAACATGGGGGTTAAAAGCACCAGGAACACTGTGGTCCAAATGTTTGGCTCAGAGCAGCCTGACCAGGGTCACCTTTGGTTCAGTGAGAGCTGACAGCTTGGCTCCACCTTGCACAGCAGCTTGGGAGGAAATTTCACGCTGCTTATAGCAACAGGGGTCCTGTGTTGTGAGCATGTACAGATTAATGAGGAAACTCTTTAGACTTTGTCAGGTTTAAAATTCACTACTGATGTCACATATTTAATTGTAAACTGCAGTTCACTGACAAAAAGAAGAGTTAAACAGAGTAGCATTACTATTTAACTGGTCCTCAGTAGGTTTAAGAATAAACAGGCAAGCAAGCACAGAAAAAGATCACTCTTCCTTCCTGTCTTTCCTCCCTGTCTTACCTCTCAACTGATAGGCAGTTCAGGAAATCAAGCCAGCCTCACTTTGTATTCCAAAGGTTTTCTTTACAGAATGGCTAGAAAATACATGTTGCATTCCTATTGGTGAGAGCTTATACTCTGCAGAATTTGACATGATGCCCTGCTGCTTGTTGGCTCAAGTCAGCCCCTGTGGAACTACAAACCTTATGGTGCTGTGTAGCTCAAGAGGAAAGGTTTTCCATGAAGCTTTCAAATACTGGTATTTGGCCAGAAAACCAGACCACTTACTGTGGGCACACAGGCTGGATTAAAAACCAGTGGAGTTGTGCAATTACAGGAGGTTATTTATCCCAGAGGGAAAAGATGTTTTCTTTGTTGAGTAAGTTCTTTCAAAAAAACCAACAAACCCTCATCAAACTGAAAGCAATGCAGCTACCACAGCTAAAGCAGTAAGTCATAGCAAATAATGCATTTGTCTACTTTCTCCTGCTCAGGAATGATCTCCCAGCTGTTTACAATTTTCCACAAGCCATTGCTAGTCTAAATTATTCTCCCAGTTATTTTCCACAAATATTTCTTGGACAACAGACAGTTTCTCAAAAAATTAATCTTGAAGGCTCAAAATATATACAGGCTTCACATTGTTGTTTCTACTTTGGTTCTGAGTGGGCTCACAGTGAGATGTCTGGAATGAATGGTGGTGGTTTGGCATTTCAAAGTTACCACCTACTCTCATTCAGTTATTCCCATAGATATTCTGGACATGTGTAGTTCAATAAGGTTTTACTTTTTTTCAGTCTGGACTTGATTTTGTGAAAGATGCCCTCATGGACCCATCTCTCCCCATCTCTATTCCCCACCTCTTCCAAACACCATCACTTACAACACAGAGAAAATGAGTCACAGCTGTGCAGAAGAGAAAGCTCAGGAACTCATCAAGGATCACAGCACTATGATACTGATGCCTCAGATGATGAGTGCCCAAATCATGGAGTCATAAAGGGACCTGAGGTACATGAGACATTCAGTACTTGTCCATCTACTCTTGCCTAATACCGTCAGAGTTTTTCTACAGTCATTGCAGAGAAAGAAACCTGGCTGATCATGGCTTGAGGCACATGATCTCTGAAGGCCCCTTCCAGTCCTGTTCTCCATACCTGAATTTCAGCATATATTGGTCACCAGATATCTGTAAATCAGGCTCTGTTAAGGGCCTTCAAAAATAACACTAGAAATTCATATGTGTCGTATGTTTTTCACTGTCTTTTCCCATGACAGAGGAGCTAGATGTGGTAAACAAAGGCTCCACAGAGAACTCCATCCCTTACAGGTCCATAGCTCAGGAAACACTGCAGCATGCTACTCTCAGAATCAACCCAGAGGGGAAGTGAGGCAATTGAGTCATCACATGGACAAATATCAACAGGAGAGTCTTGCATGCGTCAAAGAAGTCTCCTGCAATTATTTACATAGCATGGACAAAAGTGTTGAAATGAATGGGAAAAACCTTTTGTGCTCCTCCTGCAGCACCAGCAGTGCCCACTACTGCTCGTTATCTCAGCAGGGAAGTGTGCAGGCGACATATCACATCCCAGATGTCAAGGTGCATCTGCATGAATTCCTAAAATGGCATATGTTCTTTAGCCCAGAGCTTGGCTCCAGGCTAAGAGCTAAATTTGATATTCTCTGCGGCTAAAACTTCTTCAAAAAACATTTTGTGTTAATTAGGAAAGGGAAATTTTGTCTGCAGCCTGTAAAGGAAGATTGGCTTGGGAAATGGTATGAAAGTTATGGTTTTTGCAAGAGCAAAGAGAAAGAACAGGCTCATTTCTAAAAGCACCGTTCCTAAGAACTTCTGAAACGCTCAGAACTTCACTGAACTATAACAAAAGGCACTGCCTAAAAGCAGAACATCTCCTTTGGCTCAACATATCCTCTCCCAGAGGCACCAAATCACTCCTGCTGCTCACAAAACAGCTTCTGTCTCCTTTTAATAGTTTTATTTTTAGGCATTTCATATTTAATTCTCTCTTTTTCCATATGTAAGGTGCTTGGATGGGCTGCAATGTCAAACAATAATTACATCTGAGAAAATTTAGAACCCACAGTGTTAAAATGAGTCTTTGCTCTTGACAAGTGAATGAATGTAGGCAGTGAGGGGATACACTTTTATGAAGGAGAGAACCCAGCTAACAGTGTAACAGCATCTCTCATGGGCTGGGGGCACCCGGTGTCAGATGTCAGTGATTTCAGCTTTGGAACACATTGGTACATGCCTGGAATTGGCATGATCTGAGACCTAGAGGCTGGGGTCATGCAGTGCTATCAGCACATACATGGCCCTACCTGTGAGCAGCTTTGAGGTAGGACTGAAATGCAGTTTTGCCATCCTCTTAACACCCTTGGACGAGCTCAAGTGCATGTGTCTGTAGCATCACCTTGGTTAAGGATTAAGTATTTCCCAGTGCCAGGAGGCACCCCTGTGCCCACCATTAGTCTGCTTACAAGTGAAGCAAAGGACTAAAAAGACCTGTCTGCTCTCTCCAGTCTATGTTTCTGAAGCTATGGGTACCTGCCCCAAACAGGCTTCCAAACCTTTACAAATTACCTCTGTTCATCTGTGCTGTAGCAACTGGCCACATCTGCTGTGCTAAATTAATTTGTGATAAAGTTGCAACTCAGTCCAACACAGCACTGAATCTTGGGCTACACTGATGTGTTGCCACTGCCGGGGTGTTAGAGGAAGCCACTGGTGACAGCCTCCAAGTACTGGGTTGCATTTTCCAACAAGTAATCAGAAAAGGTGAGTTTGATCCTCCACCCATGGAGGTGGTGCAGAAATCAGATGACTGAGGCTGATATGGACAACCAGAAACTTACAGAAAGACCAGGAAAACCTCCTTGTCTCTAAAAGAGAGCATTGTGTGCCTTACAGTGGACTCCAAGTAGATATCTATAAATACTGAGAGCTATCAGGTTGTTGTGAAGAGTAGGTGTATAGAATGAGCTCACACATAGTGCATACAAGAAGCTTTTTAGGGATGACAAATTTATAGAATATATTTATTTTATTCCCATATCGGTTCCCAGCTGGACTTCTTTGCCGTCTTGAAAGAGACCAACTTGCTAAAAGCATCAATAATGTCAAAAATCCGAGATCCTTCTAATTAGATGTGACTTCTGAAGGGAGCTGCTGAAGGCTGAGAGCTCACCTGCTTCTGTGGGCCTACACTGCCTGACAGGAGGGCACCAGGACCATGTGAATTTGTGTTTTCATTTGTTGCCTTTTATCTCAGGTTCATACAACCAAAGTGAAGGAAAAGCACCTCACGGAAGAGAAGGATAGGGAGGAGGGCAAACCTGTGAAGTGTCTGCTAGCAGTTCCATAGCTTCAGGTCCAGCATCAGCCCTCTGCCATTGGAGACTCTTCAATTTGCTTTTCCAGCTTCACTTCACATCCATCACCCTGGCTCCTGTCCTTGGCTCCTTTACTCCTGCTGAGCAAAGGCCTTTGAGGAGTCAGGCCATCTGAAGTTGGAGCTGGCATTCAGAATAGTTTACAACACAGGCTGGCTATCCCAAGCCATAGGGTTGGTGGCTTCCTGGGAAACTGGAAAAGAAATTTCCAAAGTTGAAAATACAGATTATTTAAAAAAAAAAAAAACTTCATCAAATTTCTGCTATTTCTCTGCAGTTAAGAGTTCTTTTACACTCAGTTTTCAGAAGAGCCACAGTGAAATTAGTACTAAGCCCCTCTGAAGTCCTGTGGACATCAAGCACCTCTCTCCTACAGCTTCCTTCAAAACTCCTGATCATAAACAACAGACGGACAAGCTCTAGCATATTTCATTCATTCACCTCCTTTTTTTTTGGTTGCTTTTTTTTTTTATAGTGTGTGTTTCAGGTTTTTTTAGAAAGATATAGTCTTTCTTCTGGGATTTACAGCCTGATATTGTAATAATTAGGGAAAGTAAACCATGTGGAGATTTTTTATGATCTGTTTTAAATGTAGAGTTTTGGAAAGCAGACAATGAAATTATTATTATTATTTGCTGCACAGCTGTGCTAAAGCACAGGGGAAAGAGTGAAGAGACACTAGTATTTGTTTATTGGGCTTTCAATTGCTATGACAAAGAAAATAACAGCTTTGGTCTTGGTCCACAATGGAGTTAATTGGTTACACCTCAAATTGCATGTCCTAAAAAACTCCTAATTAGCAGCTAAGTACAGAAAAAAATAGATAGCATTTGTTCCTTTGTACTCCAAGAGGACCTGTGAATTCACAACAGACAGCTAAACTTAAGATACAAAAACATCTGATTTAATGTGTATAGAGGCAAGAAGTGATGTGTGGCTGTATTTCCAGGTTCTTTCTCTTTCTGTGTCCATACTGCACCCAGCACGACAGGGCTGGGGTCCCTAACACCTGCTCTAGACAACTGGGACCCAATCTAAAAACCATTGATCGTATTTTCTGGGAGACTTCTGCTGCCTCTAGCTGTCTGTGGGTCAGGCCCACTGGGAGATGTTTTCTGTTGGCACCCCAGTTTAATTTCAGAGAGCTCTTTAAGAGATTCCCTCTCTTTGCTCTTTCATTTACCATTCAAGCCCCTCTTACTGCAGGAAGGGACTTGGAGCAATGTGGGAAGGAATGATCTGGATTTGAGCAGCGAAGGTTCTGGGAAAGAAAATGTAGAGGTGTTAAAGGACCTGATGCGAAGACTTGCTCTGTAAAAAGGGGATTTCTGGGGAGAGTGCTAGAAATTATACACCCAGGCCAGCAATTCAGACACCCAAAGTGCTTGCTTTAAAACTTGGGCACTGAAGGCATTACGATGAGGTGACAGTTTACACTGTAGCGAGGAAGCACAGCCAGTGTTTTAGCATATGTCTGCAACACAGGTCCAGAATCAGAGGTCAACATTTCTTGCCTGCCTGATGGCCCCCTAAAATGAGTTCATGCATCTCAGTGCATCTTCTGTCTGGTAAATACCTGCAGAACAAGGCCAAGGCAGGACACTGGTGTTGCTGGTGATCAACATCTCTGCCACAAAAGAGGGAGACTGGTAACTCAGGAAGGCAGCAGCTGTGTTTCACTCCCAAGTAGTATCTGAGACACCTAGGGCTGACTGATAAAAGCAGGAGGCAGTAAAGCTAACACTTAAAAATTTGAAAGGGACTGCTGGATGCAGAAGAAGACAAGAGAGTGGCAGAGCGTTTTCCCAAAATTCAACATTAGTCCTCTGGAGATGGATGAGAGAGAAGCTCTGAAGCAGCTGTCCATGCTGCCTTCTCTCTCCTTTCTCTCTCTAAAACATTCACATGGATAGAAAGCTCTGGCTGCCTCCTCCTGTCTGTCTCCTTTGGGACAGCCACACAAACATTTTGACAACCCCAGCCCAGCTGCCACGAGTTGGATGTGAGGCACAGGGAGATGGTGACACACTGCCCAGCCTCTTAGTAGTGACATAACCCCAACCCAGGGACCAAAACCTATTAGTCCTGTACCAAAATGATGGAGAGAGACAGGACATGCTCGACTAGAGGAAGAGCTTTGTAAGAGGCAAAGTGTCTTCCCTCCACCTCTCTCCCACAGCAGATGAAACACAATGAGCACCATAAGGCCAGCAAGTGTTTAACAAAAGCCCTTCTTTGGGCACTCTCTGCTCTGCTGTTTGCATGGCTGTACAAGGCAGATTGCTGTCTCTTATTAACTAAATAAACAAGCAGCAAAAGTTGAGTGAAATGGAAACACATCCACAGCTTGTCTGCAAATAAAGACAAACGCTTCCATCGCATGGTTGAACCCAGCTGTCTGGCTGTTACCTGCTTAAACGGCTCTAATTTCACATTAAGGGAGGTGCAGTCAGAGCTTCTCCTCCCGAGTGGAAAACCTGGCTAATGAAACGCTTAGGTTTGTATGGAGTCCACTTCGATGTGCCAGATGAGCCTTTTGAGGAGCTGAGGCAGGTGTCCTGGTCCTTCTGCAAAGGTGAGGCCCCAGACTGGGCCATTGGAGCCAAGCAGATCACAGGGCTGAGTAGGCACAGCAGGAGTGGGTAGGGGCTGCTCCCCAGTTGCCCCCTGACATGAGGGGGTACATCCAGTTTTCAGTCTCTTACCTAATCCCACAGTGCAAGGAGCACAGAGTCCTTGTCTCTGTGCCAGCCCTGCCTGGATCTGGGCTCCTTCCTCCTGGCTCCACTGGCCTGGCTCTACTTCTAGTAAAGGTTATTTTTTCAGTTTATGCATCCCTTCCCTCTGCCATTTATGCAGCCCTAGCCCTCTTGCTCTCCTCTGGGAATATAGATGGGAAGAGTAAACTGTCTTTATATATAGTCTGAGGGGGTTGACTTTGAGTCTCATGTATTAATCTTCAATTTCTTTTAGCTTCTCCTTTCCAAAGATCAGAGTTCCTGACCAAGTTTTGCTGCAGCCCATGAGGGTGACAAACACAGCTAGATTGTGATCGCTTGTGCGTAGGAAGCTATTTGTCCTGAACCACTTCCTCCATGTTACTCCAGGTGAAGTTGGAAAAAAAAACAACTTTGTCTACCATGCCTTCCAAGTACCTGTTCTGAGGATAATTTGAAGTATTGAGACATTGATTCACTGAACATCGTTGGCTGCTAATATGTGGGCAGGCAAAGTCACCCATTATTGGTGATTTACTAGTTGTAGGTGCCTCTTTGGTCTTCTCCAACGTTGTGCACTCAATAACCTCTTCCCAGGAGGCAGCAAGGGGGACAGACCTATCAAGACATTCTCATGATTGTGACTTACAATTCATGGCTATGAATTTGTCTTCACTTAGACACTGTATCTCACTGGATTCAGGGGAATCTTCCAGAGCCCTACAATATATGCAAAACCAGAAGTTCCTCTTGGATTGAAAAATTATGATACCAGCACCTCTAATCTGCTTTTAGCGGCTTTCTGTGCTGCCTCTGGCTCAGAAGTGCTTAGTTTGCTGACAAAAATCATAGACTCACACACATTGGAGATGGAAAAGCCCTGCTAGGTTCAGCTAGTCCATTTCTCCTACCAGGGAAGGAATATTCCCAGCAATCTGTTTTCCCTGTTACTTTGTCTTTGCTATTTTTAAACATTCCATGTAGCAAAAATACATTTAGATTGTCAGGATTTCAGAGCCAACTTAGCTGTGGAAGTACCAGCTGTAGCCTAACCTGCTTTGTCTGGTGGCAGCAGCTAAATTGCTCTCTGCTGCCTTTGAAGTCAATGGTAAAAGTCTTATTGGCTTCTGTGGGAGCATTCTCAGGCCTTTGGTACGGATGATTAGAGCAAATAGCTATGGAGCACTGATAAGCCATTCTTACACTATCGCTTTCCAAGCCGTAACTGCATTTTAATAGGCAAGAAATTGTCTCAGCAGCAGCCAGGGTGCAATAATAGCAAAGCCAAGCAGAGCACATGGCAGACTGGGTCTGCACAGAAGTGACTCCTGCCACGACCGTACAAAATTATATCCACAAGCCCAAATAGGTTTGGTGGAGTGCATGATCCAAGGGAACAGTGAGAGGCAGTCCCTTTTGCACCTCCTCGAACTGTAAAACCTACCAGAGGTCAATTCAGCTTGTAGGTATCTCCAATGTGTTTTCCCCTTTCAACAGACTGTAGCATCGTGAATGAGGGAGGCTGTGCACAGCAGGGTATACCCTTACCTGGGGGCAGAATATAGCACAGGTATGGCACCATCCTACTATGTTAGCTAAACAAAGCAAAAAAGACTGGCTGTTGAATCATAGAAGTTAAGAAGTTACAGAATAAAGCTTGACTGACCTTCTCCAGGAAAAAAAACATCCACAACTGCCCCACGAGATGGAGCCCTCGGCAGTGGCAGGGACACAGCCCTGATGAAGCTCAGCCCTTGGCTTTCTCTTTTTAGTCAGTAACAATGGCAGGTAGTGGGAGCCAGGGTTGGATTTAATTTAACAGTTGTTGTGCTCTGCTGGGACAGCTTCCTCTGCCTCCACATTTCCTGCTTGGAAGTTCTCCCAAAAGGATGAATTAACCAATATATGACCTGTATGGGAAATGCACTTTATTGAAGCTATTTTTCTAGGGTGGAGCTGAACAGCTGTTTAACAGCACATAGCTGCACTACATGAGAGACAGTAAAAACACACAAAATAAACTGTATTGAGGTACAACTGGGCTGTAAGGAAGCAGAAGGTAATCATCTCAAACTGTGATTTTTTGCTTGTACGCACAGGGAGCGTCCTTGTGAGACAAAGTGTGCCAGCATGGGGCATCACAGTGTGCCAGCAAGCCCAGGGGAAGGGGACCATGGTTTTACCTTCCCCATAACACCTTCTTGTGCCATAAACACGGAAAAATTAACACCATCCCTGCAGGCCCCAGCATCCTGGCAAGGAAAACCCACATGCTAAAGCTACAGTGGCATAGACTCCTGTCCCAAAACTGCTTAGTTTGACATGATAGAAGCAGCAAATGACACAGCCCTGCTGTCACTGTGGGGACTGCTGTGCCTGAGATCAAGCACAGCTCAATCTTCTTTTTTATATAGGGTTCAGCAATCACTAGGAGCTGTAAGTGTCCTGGAAACAGCCCCACATTAACTTCATGACAAGCAATGTCTGAAGGCATCTCAGGGCAGATTACAGCTCTTCGGGCGTACACAGGGAGATCTCTGCTGCTGCCAGCCAGTCCTCATCCATGGAGCATGTCCCCCTATTGATGGCTCCTGCCCCAGGCCATGAGAAGCATCTCTGGGGGGCAGCACAAGGCTGTGAAGCCCAGGCAACATCAACATGAGAGATGGAAACACCCAACATTTCTGTCCAGAAGCCTCAGTAAAGCCCTTGCTTTCCATTCACATCTCATCCTCCCCTCCACAGGGTTAGCAGTGCAATTAAGTTATTGCAAATTTACATTAGGGCTGGAGAGAGCTGAGAATCTGAACAGAAGCTTTAAAAAAACCCACATTTTGTTCCTTTAAAGCCTGACATAAAACACCAGACAGATTCACCATGAGTTTCCTGTGTGTGCACATGAGTTATACACACAGTGAGTGTCCCGTTATCATGAATTCTGGAGATGTGCTCTTTTTAATGGCACTGATCATAGGGAATTCATTTGGTCTTCATATAGCTGTCACCTGTAGTACCAGAGCGATTTCATTCTAATTTAGCATTACTTAATGGTGACGATAAAGTTAAGTGTTAGCCATCTGAGTCTTTTCTTGGCTTCTCTCTCTCTCTGACACAGCAAGAGTGTGACTGCAGGGTGTTTTATGACCAATAATTCAAAAGAGCATGGAAAAGAAGGAGCAGCAAATATCAACTGCTTGTCAATCATCCGCAGTCTTTCAGCTCGAATGGTTATACCTGGATCTCTGATCTTTTCTTCTGCCATCTCTGATCCCCCTGTTTGTTTGGAGTTCTTTAGGTACTGCAACCATCAAAAATACATTTTTTAAAGGTTCAGGTTTGGGAAACCTGCAGTGGTTACCCACAATGATAGGAAAATGTGGTATAGAAAGCCATACCTAATGGCTGCATTACAGCAGCCAAATTACAGCCAGCCCACCGGGGTGGCAATGATGGGGTACCCTGCAAGCTGGCTGAACACATGAAAATGCTGCAGGGAAATTGAGTGTTGTTATAGCATCAGTTATACAGCAACAAGTGATTTGTCTTCCCAAGCCCCTGTGCCCCCCTCTTTTCCCCCAGCTCAGAAAGGTAATCACTCTGTATATATCAATGGCTTGTTTAAAGTGGAGATGAAAAGCTACAAAAATACAACTTAATTGAACTCTGTACTGTGTTATTACAAATGCTGCTGACCTCACTTGCAGTCCATTATCAGAAGGTTCTGCTGAATGCTTTAATTAAAGACAATAAGGCTAATAAAAAGGCATCATTTTCCTGTCTCCAGCGCTGCTGGAGAGTTGGGGCTGATGAGATTATTTCCCACTAATGCTCTTCTGTTGTTGTTGTTTTTAAATCTTTTTCTCCCCATGGTTTGCAAATACTGTCTGAGCCTGAGTTCTACAATATTCATTAGGAACAAGAAAAAAATCGGGTTTGTTTCTAAAATGCTCACTAATCTTTCACAAGCAGAGCCTCTCCTGTTTCCAGGGTGGACAGCGTGACAGCAGTGCTGTTTGCTACAGGGCAGGATCTGGCCCAGAGTGAGTAATGCAGCACCTCACCATAATTAACATGCTGCTTACTAATGGCCCATATGTGCCATCTCTATTTACTTGCCTACTGATAGTATTAACGGTACCAAACCAGCAGTGTTTCCAAAGCCAATTAAGGCAGCCTCGCTGGGCAACTTTGTCTCTCCAGCTTTGGTCCAAAAAGACTGAAGAAGAGGGATAAAGCACAGGAAGGCATCAGTGAGGATTGCCATGAGGAAGGGAAGTTGAGTAGCCAAAGTGCTGTGGAAGGAGAGATTGTCACAAGGGGGGTGGGAAAGGTCTGCAGCAGGACAGGTCTACTCATCTGCCCACAGTGGAACATGGTGAGAGATAAGGGAGGCAGGATGGTCTCTACCTCTGGGTGTACCAGAGTGACACACCATTCCCTGTCTGCATCCCTCTGCCTTCAAGGACCTCTGCAAGGGTTTGACCTCATCCATCACACACATCCCTTGGGGTCAAATAAATACCACAAACAAGGGGGGGGTGCAAAGAGGGGATGGGTGCTCACTGTATGGGTGCTTTTATGGAACAGGCACATCCACCCAACAGGCTGAGCCATCGATTCCTCATACACCAGCTATGAAACAGTTAAAACTTAACTAACAATTCAAGTCATGTTTGAACAAGAGACCTAATGGCAATGGGTATTGTAGCCCTGCTGTGAATAAGCCAAACCATTCAGTCTTACTGTGATTAAAAACTCCTTCTTGGACAAGGGAACAAGCAGCCAGACAGTAAGTAAGTGAACTTTGCCCCTGCAAGGAGGAGAGCAAACCACTGAGCCAGCCCAGTTTGCCAAGACTTTTATAGGGAAGGAACTTTTACAATTAAATACAGCAAAAGGTTTCTTCCACTGTGAGCCTCTGAACACAGGTTGAAAGAAGCCGAGTCGAATGTGGAAGCCAAGTTAAGGGAAAGAAGAAAAAAAAAAAAAAAAAAAAAAGAAGAAGAAGAAGAAAAAGTCTTGATCTGAAGGTTGCAGGCTCAAAGTAGCTAGAAACCCCATAAAGTGACTGAATGGGAACAGTGAGGGGTGGGCAAAGACCACAGCTCCTCCCTGGGTAAAAGATGAATCTGTACTGTGGAGCAGACTGACCTAGTTACATATTTCTTCTTCACTGTCCCTCTCTCTCTCACTGCTGCAGTTGCCAGGCTGGGATGTTGCAAAGCAAATCATAAATGACGTTTCTGCCAACCAAGCCAAGCAAAGGAGAAACCAGGAGCTCTGCAGATGTGTGCATCTCAAGCAACACTATCTCAGGCCTTCTGGAGGAAAGGCACTGGCCTGTGCCTCATCAACTCATCCAAGGTGGCTCTCCCCATCATGTCCTTCCCATCCATGTTTCCTCCACATGTCAGCAGTTGCATGTCATTTTTGGCACAGTAGGAACAACAACTGCCACTGTGAGGCCCTGCTGGTCTCTGCATTCGGGTAGATGACCCTTCAAAGCCAGACCCCAAGCCATACCTGCATCGTGCAACGTGTGGCAGAACCAGTCTGGGTTCCCTCTGGCACGGAGGGAACACATCAGGGTGAGCCAGCACAAATCCCACTGTGCTCCCACGGTAGGCATGGGAGGTCCAGCAGGCTGCCAGGTACTCCAGGAAAGCTTGTGGGTTTTTTTCCCTTTTGTACCCCAAGGATGGCCAAGGCAAGGATACCCATCCACACTGACCCAATGAGTCTCTAGAGGCCAGGAGATTTGGAGAAACACTCAGGATCTACATCCCTTATCCAACTCAGATCTCCAAAGCATCCACTCTTACTGCAGACTTCCTAGACAACCAAGCTTAAACCATAACCAAGCAAGCTGAGATGGGGTGCAGGGGAAGAATTTATCTTGATGAGCAATTAGATAAAGAAGCAGCTGCCAGAGGAGACAAGAGAAACTACCAAGGGAAGCATTTCCAAAAGAGTCCATCTCTCTCATGAGCCATCCCTTTGGGGAAGGCTGTATTTTGGAAGAATCAATACTAAATGTAGGAACCTTAATGACTTGTGAGGAGTCTCCAGTCTGTAACTTCTAATAAGAAATCACGGGATAAAAACATTGAAATCTTCTGAACTTTACACCACACAAAACTCTAACTTTTTTTTTTTTTTTTTTGGCTCAGAAGTATTTTTGAAGTGTGTTTGTCTCATCCTCAATGAAAAAGTGTTTTGACAGGGGAAGAACCAGCGGTGACTGTGAGGAGACCCATGCTGTCAGTCACAGCTACCCCTTCCAGCTAAAACAAGGGATCTCCAGAAAAGGAGTGCCACAGATGCTGGTGCAGATGCTAAGCAAATATGAAGCCAGACAGAGTTAATTTTGTAAACGGCTGCTGAGACCCCACTTTTCAGCATCACTTAAAACATCCTTACTTAAAGCTCTGCTCCTCCCTCCTCAGCATTTTCTGTGAGTTTATCTCTCTGGGCAAGCTGAGGTGTTCCTGGCTCCTGTGGACAACCTGGTAGAGTATTTTTTCCAATGCACCAAGTAAACGTTGCTGTCATGGATGTATTTTTCCTCACCTCAGCAGTTCTGAGGAGTTTACAGTACACCAAAGCAAAGTCCCAGTCTTACCCTCTCCCTTCCCTTGTACCCCTCAGCTGTTTCACAACCCAGCAGACTTACAGAGGTACAGTGTCGTGTCTAACTTACAGAAATGCCATTGCTCAGGCAAGATGACTCCTTGAGAAATGATGAACTTCAGCTTGACACAAGCAAGGTACAGGAGCTCTATTTTTACTCACCCAAAGTAGCCTCAGCACATCCATCTGAGTTCACCCGTCCCCTTCCAGAACATTTTGTCTGTTAAAGAAGAGGAATTATCCATCAGTAAAAAGCCTAGCATGAAGATTCAAGTCCACCAGCCCTTTTTGTAGAGGCACATTCCTACCCTGGCAGCCAGAAGAAGGCAGTGCCCTAAAGGAGGATGAGGAGCTGCTGGAGGAGCCTCTCTCCCACTGCCCCGTTCCGCCTGCAAGGGACAGGGGGAGCCGGCAGCCGTGCAGCTGGGGCCAGCACAAAGGGCTGCCACTCTCATCAAGCTGGAGGCTAATTAGGGAGCACGTCTTCAAACACAGCTGCCTGTGCTGTTTGAAAGCTCCCACACGCTTGCTCTGAATGGGGAATGCTGTGGCCCACCAGCACAGAAGCAAAACCAACCCCTTCCCTCACTGCTGCCCCAAATGAAAGCTTGGGAGCCAGCAGTCACTGCAGGGAGGTCAGTGGTTGGTCACCATTTTCCAGCCTTTCCAACCCACAATTTCCTCTATGAGCATCTTGAACAGAGGGAAAAGGGTGGGTCATTATACAAGTGTCCTCAGGAAGAGGTAAAGGCATTATTGGTAACATCTACAACCATCACTGCATGAAACTGGGTGTTTATCAGAGGTGGCTCCTTTATAAGAGTTGCACAAATACAATGTGGGGTGAATATGGGGTCCAGTAGGTGAACCAAAACATTTGAAGAAGAAAACAGTATGATTCATAAGCTGAGATTTAAAGGAAATCTTGGTTTTGGGGGAAAGCAAAATAAACCAACAAGAAATGTGAGGCAGCCACAAATAATTTAAGCCTGAATAGAATTTTGTTTAAACTTAGTTGTTATTTGACCCTTCTATTTTCTTTTCAAAATTGAGGTCCTCTTTCTCATTTTAAGTGAAAAAGACTAAGCCAAAATGGAAGTTTAATGTCTAAAGATTTGGTCTCAAAAAGTTTCACCTGGTAAAGAAAAGACACATCTCATCCTGAAACCTGCAAACCAATCCTTCCAGCTTTTCCAAACCTCCTCCCTGCATTTCTCACTAGTGACACACAATGACTCCAATTCATGAGCAGTTTCTATCCTCTTGCAGCTCCACTAATTGGCAAATTCACTGTGCACTACATGTATTTTACCTGTGTCTGCAGGAATCAGAGTTTTCTGTTCTCCCCACTCCTTTCTTCTCTGCCCCTTCTGCTCCCCAGTCCCCCACATCTGCCTTTCTGCTCACAAGTCCTGCTCATCATTTTCCACATGCACACAAACACACTTCTTTTTCATTTGTAACATCTGCGCAGTCTGACCAGCTTCCTCTGTATTTTTTCATATGTATAAACTCAATAAATGATGCAAATGAGCCACCACTTAATTATTTTCTCAGCTTGTCACACAAGGAGCAATTTAGAGTTAGGACCCGAGGTGGTGAGGGGCAGCACGCTCCCTCCCACAGCAGGGTATGGCAACACTACTGCTCCCCTTGCCTCCCACCCACCCTCCAGCTTTCCAGCAAAGACTCACTTCACAAAATTTAATTACTCTGCTAACATGTCCCATATGCTCTGTGGCAGGCAGGGAAGACTTTAATTATATTTGCTCTAGACATGCTGGGGAGCACGGATTCCCCCATCTCCCAGGGACCCAACACAGCGCCCGTGGGGATGTGGGTGCTGCCAGAACCATAATGATGCTTCAGCACCAGGCACTGAGTACCAAAATATCCTCTTTTTCCTCCTTCTACCCCTCTGCACACACATCCACAGCTAATGGTGAGCCTGCAGACAAGGGAAGGCTCTACTGTCTAGAGAAAAGCAAATCGTCCCTCTTGCAAAGTGCTGAACGTCAATGTTAATGAACTGATTAACAATCATTAACAATTAGAAAGCCCTTCCACACCATTGCTCATTTGTATGATGCTTGAGAGACATCATCCCTTATTTGGGAAGTGGAGGACAAAATCTGTCCACAGCTGGCCTTCTTTTCTCCACCCCCCAGCACATCAGCACTCGGTCACTTGGCTTTTCCCCTCCTTCTCCCACCCCATTTTACTTTTCATTTTCACAGCTGCCTCTGCAATTGCTAATTTCACAGCCATCAGGTGCTGCTGAGGTGGCAGGTAGTCAAAACCATTTTGGGGCGCAATATATCAGGCAGGAAGTAGACAAGGAGCAGGCAGGAATTTTTTTGACATAGCATTATTATGCAAAGATGCTCACGGTACCCAAGGTGCTTCATACAACTGGCTTGCATTTTCTGGAGACAGAAATCTCTTTTCAGGGGGAGAGGGGCTGGAGGCAGGAGAAATCTTTTCATTCAAGATTGTACTTAAGTGTAAGAGCAGAGTATCTATTGTAGTTTCTATACTTTTTATGTGGTTTGTGGCTTATGTGACCCAGCCTGTAATCTGTTCCACATCTTATACTGCCTTGAATTTGATCAAGCCACATTTGAATTGTGATAGTCTGCTTCATTGACTGCCTTGTGGTAAACCATCTCCTACCAGCTCCGCTTAATATTTTGAACAAGGGCCAGTCATTACTGTTTGCAAACTCTTCAGGCAGAGGGGCAGTTTCCAAGGATATTGTGAGTTGGAGAAATTCAGCAGATGATGCCTTTGAAGAGGATTTTCCCAAGTGTGGGGTATGAATGTGCATGTAGGCAGAGTATGTTTGGTAATCTCCCTGTGCTTCCTCCATCAAAAATCCAGCTGTGGGGTCATGGCTAAGAGCAGGAATAGCACTGCTTTCCTGGGGATGGAGGATTGTTCCAGGGTCTTCCACAGGCTGTGGATTTCCAAGCCCCATTGAACCTTTCTGCAGGATCCATCAGCTTTTCTGCCACATTAGGGCATCCTGAAGCCAGCCCATGCTCTCCTGACAGTCCAGCCATGGGCTGTGCTCCAGGCGCAGTTTGGCAGCAGAGGATGCTGTGCAGAGAACCAGAAGAGTATCCCACACCGGGGTAAGAGATGTTCCTCATAGCTGCACCCTTTGTCCTCTTATGTGAACTGCTCTGCTTGAAGAAGAGCCACGTTTCCCCAGTTTACAATGTGCTTTTGTTCCTGTGGAGACACTGCAAGCTGCCTGGGAGCTTGCTTTTCCCCCTACACTAAGTAGAGTCTTGCCCCATGAGCAAACTCTGGAGTTACGTGTGCAAGGCTCATGCCTTGTAGCATGGCCTCTCTTCCTCCCTGTCCCACTCTGCTCTGGAGCTGCTACATGGAGCATGAAATGAGCACATGCTCTAGCTCCACATCACCAATTTCTCCTGTGAGCGGGAGATAATCCACAAAGCACTAGGCAGGAGGGTGGCACAATACATTCTCTTTCAACAAATGTTCATCCCAATGCCTTTCTTCCTCTACCATCAGGTCTCTTTGAGGTCCCATACAAGCAATACTCCTCCAGGAGAGCACTGGTCTGGACAACTCCCTCCCTTTCCCAAGAGTACCTACATTGCATTAACAAGTCCAGGTTTCATGCCAAGGAACGGATGTGCAGCTTGTCCAGCTCCACTTTAGGTTTTGTACAGAAGCCAATTCGCTTTTCAGGACCATCATTATTTCTTTTTAACCTAAAGCCTAAAATTACTACCCAAGCTGAGGGAAGGGAGGGGGAGAAAAACAGAGGGGAATAAAGGAAGTAGACAGAGGGTAAAGTCAGCACTGGGGACATTTCAGCTAGAAAAGCTCAGACTGTACTTTTGAGTGGCTCATCCCCCTATTTAGGAGCATGGTAATGGGAGATCCTGACCTTCTCTGTTTTAAGCATTTCAGTAGTGGCTCTGCCTTTTGGGTGAATCAAATTGATTTAGACCAGTCCCCTAGTTCAATTTCTAGGGCTGCGTGGCCAGAACTCCCTAATCTGTGAACAGGATTTCATTGTGGTTGGGCACTTCTGATCCTTCAATTTATGGTTTGGCATTAAATTGGGCTCCAGTGGTGCAGGGCCACTGAGATTATGTGTCTGAAAGATCAGGCGAATGTAGCTCATGAGGTGGGAAGATAGAGGCATTCTTGGAGCCTCCCTCTCTCAGTGAAAATAATCCTGTGACATCCTGCCTGTGTGATCCAAAAGGCTGCAGTTTTGAGGGCAGAATGAAATCTTGTTCGGGAGGAAAAAGAAATAAATTCTCGTGGAAAACTGGTTTGCAATTAAAAGAAGCATTTCTTCTAAGGTGCCAGTTCCTCACTTGCACACAATGGAATTAACTGAACAGCTGAAGTTGCTTCAGAGCCCAAGTCTATTTTTCCATTCTGGAGGGCAGGAACTTCTGCAAAAATATCCCACAAGTTTGTTTTTTTCCATTCCTGGGGGAGAGGCAGACAACACAAAAACACCTAATTGTAGAAGCAATGCTTGGAAATACAAATAAATCCAAAAGGAAGTCATGGTCTTAAATCAGGGATTGATAATCTGGCAGTGAAACTGCCAGGCATAAAGAGATGCTGCAACTATAATTTAGATATTGTGGACTTAATCCTGGCTAGTGCTGCAAGTTGGCTGGACGGGTCTGAGCTGCAATAAAAGCATTTCTCTCCTTCCTGCCTGAGGGCAGAGCAGTTTTCCCTAGCAGATATTTCAGGGGCAACCAGGACTGTGCAAGCAGTGAGCTCAGCCTTCGGCAGAAGACAACCTGCCAGTCTTGCTATAGTGCTTTTCACCCCATGACCTCAAAGCACTGTGCAAGAGACAGCAGCCAAGTATGCCTAATAAACTTCTCAATCCAAATATCTGAGAAAATGTGATGGTAGCACAGCAGCCTGCCAGAGGAGTATCTTCCACTGCATGCAACATGGGTGAGAGTTGTATGCCCTGATGTACAGCAAGAAAACACAAGGAGATGCCTGAGACAGCAGAGACAGCCTGGGCTGTCTGCATAGGACCGTGCAGCCTGATCCCTCCTGCCTTTGGACATGGCTCCTAGGCTGAGCTAGCCTACAGAAGGTGTCCAGGGACATCCTGGATTCAATCCAAGACAAAGCCCAGAAGCAACTTAACAAAGGAGCAACACAGACAATGGGGGTCCTTCTACAGGCTCCCCAGCCCTTCCTGCAGCAGCCCAGCAGGGCCCCCACCCTGCACCAGCCTGACTCAGAGCACAGCAATGCCCAGGCAACATTCCCTTCTCCTGGGTAATTTCCTAGGCCCTGTATTGTTTCAGGGAAACACGTATTTAACAACTGGTGTCTTTCGGGGCGAGGATGGAAATGGCTTTTTTTTTCCAAAGAGTCTTTCTCTACTATGTCATGAGATAAATATCCAGGGTTTGTTTCCTCACCCTTAATATGAAAGGTCACTGCACACAGAGACAGTAGGAGGGTTTGGCAAGAGACCTCAGGGACATGGTATATTGGGATAACGGAGGTAAACCCGCCACGGGGTCACTGCAAACTCCCCCAGTACCACATGGAGGATGCAAAGAGCATGCAGCTCACCTGAGAGCCAGGCTCAGCTCAGGCACAGCTACATGATCCCAAGAAATCACACATCCCCACCCCTGCACCTTGCTTTGGGGAGCAGGGCTCTGTGCTGGACAAACCCCCTCGCAACACAGGGGATGAGCACCCCCTGAGCCCCTGGTCCCCCTGGTCAAGTTGTGTCTCATGCCACCCTCTCATGCCCCATCGATGGGACAAAACTGCACTGGCTTCTTAAACACAGTCAATAAGCAGAGAGACAGGCAGTACTGTTAAAATCCCACCAACATCCTGGTGATCTAATGGACTCTCCAGTAAGGTCTTATTAAATTCCAAGTCAAACTGTGACCAGTCACAGTAATTACTGAATATTTAAGAAACAGCAATTGACAATTTAGAGCACACTAACAAACATCTCATGGAGAATTTAATGCTCTTTAATTACTATGCAATACCTGTCCATTTGGTGACACCCTCCAACCTGGATTTATATGTTAATTTGCTTCTGTTCTTCTGTGTTCCAGCATTTTAGAAAAGCGGAGAAATAAAAAATAAAACTAAAAAGAAATAAAATGGGAAGAGAGCAGTTCTCTTGTTGAGGGTTAGAGCCTGAGGGTAGAGAAAAAACCTAATAAAAGCAGATGCAGTGCCAGCTTTGCCCATCCCTGTGTGAAAAGTCTGAATTCTGCAGTCCATCACTGCAGCTTTCCGTGTCATGTGAGATCCAAACCCAGCCCCATCCCTCTGCATGCTCAGTCCTGACCTCAACAACCTCCATCACTCCCACCCCAAGGTTCAAATACTCCCAAAAAAAAAAAAAAAAAAAAAAAAAAAAAAAAAAAAAAAGCCAAGTCAAGCAAATAATGCCTTCGCTGACCAACCTGCATCCTCAGGAACTAGGGCAACACCTGCCTGGAGCTCATTTCCCTCCACACAGCAAGAGCTGAGGCCAAATCTGAATCTGGGGCCTCTGTGCTAGCCGAGGCTCATAACCCCAGCTGTGCTCTCCAGCTCACTGCCTGCCTTATTAGAGCTAAACAGCATCCTTATTTAACACACTTCAATTTAGAGTGGAATGGATATTTCTTACTTCAGAAAGTCTCACCTGCCTCTCAAATGGCTCTTGGCTCGCCGCCCGTTCTCACTCACATTTTGCCTTTAACAAGGCAAGCCTCATTCCTCTCAAATGGAGAAGAGCTGGCAGAGCTTGATTGAAAGTTTGGAGTCCTTCCCCCTCCCCATCCACTTAGATGCCACAAGAGCCCCCAAATTTGTATAGTTTTCTTATTGCCAAGAAAGTAAATCTTTTGCAGAGACATCTCCTAGGTTTTCGTCACAGAAACTGAAGTTAAAACATCTAACAGAGGCAGCAACAAAGACAGGTACAAAAAAGAAAGGGGGGGGGAAAGATGAGCCTTGTTTGCCAAGCTTGCCTGGCCTCCTGCTACCCCTGCCCCCATCTTTTCTTCCTCCACTGCTGAATCTTCAGAACATCCAAACCCAAGCTAGAAATATCTAACAAGTCAATTTTTTTTTCCTTTGCATCCCCAACCACACTCCCTCCATAGGTAGCTTGAAATGTAGAGATCCAAGAGAAAAGAGCATCACTCACTGCTCCCACTTCCCTAACAAGGCCTCATTACACTGCAGGGAAAACTTGACCCTGTTGGAAGTGTCAATCCGAGGCTCCACGTTCATCCCTCACATGGTCCCCTTCGCCTGTAACTTAGCAGGTGCCACAGGGGGGTTATTCTTCCTTTCTTTGATTGCCATAGGGGGCAAGCTTCTCTTTTTTTAACAAAGCTATTTTAAAACAGGTGCTTAACTCTCTGTGCTATTTTAAATGATGCATAGGGAAAAAAAGCCCACAGCAGAGCCACAGTTTGGTACAAAGACTGGGTGAGCTGAAGCCCATGTGCTCCTGTGTTCCAAGGGATCTTGGCGAAAGGGATCCGCAAGCAACTGTTTTGAAGAAAATGATCCATTTGGGGCCAGAAGATGGTCATTCAGCTGGGAACAATCTCAAACCTGCAAGAGCCTTCCTCAGTTTGCTTTTGCAGGTTACTAGATACCCATGCTCATCTCTCAACAACGTGAACTACATTAGTGCAAGGTGAGGATCAGGATGAAGGCTTCAGGCTGCCAGACACTCTGAGCTCTGTGCTTCTGGCCGTTTGGTGTACTGATGGCTAGGCTGCAAATTGGGTGAAAGACCCTCCACAGCCAGGAGGGAAGAATTAAACACACACAATGCTCAATACCCAGAAAACAAATTTTCACCTCCATCCCCAACAGTAGCAAGGTAGGAGCCACTAGATATCCACAGCTCTGGAGACTCAGCTTGGATTTGCACTGTGGTCCGGGGGCAGAAGTTTTTACTCTATGTGTATTTATTATTTTGGTACACAACAGATTATAAACCAAATCTCTGAAGTTACAAACCATGTAGTCAATGTTTATCTGTGGTGTTTTGATTATTACTAAGTTGTTCATGTTCAGCAAATATGTTTTCTGATAATCAGCTGGCATTTACTTTATAGACATCTGTGTTATTAAACACACAGAGAGAGGGGATTTAGGGATTGTGATAGTAAATGGCCCTCGTTCAATCTATAAAGCATCACGTGCATTTTTCCTGCTACTCCATCAAGACGGGCTACCCTGGGTCAAACTTCTGCCTAGCTCAGAGAGATGCTGCATCTCCCAAAACTCCTTCCCCTCAAGCAGATGAGGCCAAGCTGCCTGCTAGGTAAAGGCATCCCATTTCTCCAGCTGCATCAATGCTGTTGTCTGGCACTGAATTATTTATTTTCCTCTCACTGTGAATGGAAATGATCTGCAGTTTAAATGGGATGAAGAGAAGTTTTCATCAAAGGCACCTTAACTCAGTCAAACACACATTGGAGACTTCCTTAGCTGTGACTGTCAGGGGTAATAACCGTGGCTCTGATCAAACAAAAGGCCCTTCAGACCCACTTAGTCCCTGTAATCGGCAGGTTCACATCTCCTCTTCCAGCTGTCAGGGAAGAAAGTATTTAAAGAGCTTGAGTCAGACGGATATGAGAATGTTGGGCTGTGGAATGTGAAAGACTTTCCTGTAGATTGGAGGTTGATGTGATGTTGGCAGTCCTGGGCTTTCTCAACACCCAAACACTTTGCTGTGCAGGCTGGCAACACCCTCTGTTTTCCTTCTGACCTGGCAGAAAAGGAGGGTCAGTGTTAGCAGCATTCATGTTGGCTAATTCATATGGAAGTGTAGGGCTATTACAGTTGTCACTGGCACATCAAACACCGAGTTTCTCATTTCCTAAAACTCTTCTGCCCAGACCCCACCATCTCTTATGACCCCTCTCCTATACACCCTAACTTACCAGCAGGTCTGCACTCTACCCATCACCAGGTCCTCCTACCCAAACCCACCCCAGGGTTCATTTTCTCACCTCCTCTGTGCTGCCAACACCAGGACCACTGCAGACATCAGACCTCCTCAGATGCTGGTGTCCTTCTCCAGGTCCCATGGTGACAGAGGATGCTGGTCAAACATCCTGACTGATATCACTGGAAAGATGGCATGCAGCTGGAAGCAAATCAAGGATTTCCTAACCAGGTTCATTGCACAGACCTGGATGTGAAAAGTCTTTTGTGGCAGCAAAAATGCCATGGTGTTCAGTGGAGATCTTGAGGTTAAACTAAAATGTCAGCAAATGGAGAATGAGGGATTATTCTGTCTGCCTCACCCCTGCTTCTTTTCCCCCAAACCCTGTCCTCCCCACACAGAAATTCTTCCCTCCCATGCTACTCTGAGAGCTGCCCCCAAGTTTCAGATGCCTACCCTGGGGGATGAATTTGGAGGGAAGAAGAAGGATGCTCTGGCATCACCCAGCCAAGCTCTGCCAACACCAGCACAGCCCCACAGCCTCAGGCTCCCTTCCTCTGCTGCCCCCACCACCCACCACCACCCACATTGCTAGCATTAAAAGGATTACTGAACAAAATTATGAGAGAGAAGGGATTATAAGGCATTATCAGCCTTGATCCATCCCTAATTTATTACTGGTCAGACACATGAAAGGATGGCTCCAGCACACCCCACAACAGTGAGGAAGAAATGACACTGGAAGGCAGCTAGGAAAGGCTGTGGTAAATGCCAACACTTATTTGCTGATGCAACTTTCTTCCCAGAAAGTGCTCCTTTAGAGAGTGGTACCTGAACATGGCCTCTGCTATCACCTGTGGTATAGTTTGTGTTCCTGTTTGCACTCACTTTTTCTCTCTTCCTCATGCTTCCACTTTCTTTGGCAATTTGCAGCAAAGCCAGTTTTACCCCAGACCCTGGGGCTTGCTTCACAAGTCAGCTGCTTCTCTCAGCAGCCAGGGAAAGCTGATGCTTACCTGGCTGGCTGAGAGATGCCTGGTTTTCCTGTGCTAGGCTGGGTGACTAATCATAAGGTATTTTTCTTAAAATTCTTATGGATTGAGGCAATCACCACAACAATCAGAGCAATGCGCAATGAGGGAAAAGAGGAGGCATGTCATTTCAGCTCTGCTCTCTAGAGGAAGAGATAACTGAAGATCTATTTTTCTGTGTTTCCTGGCCTGAACGGAAAGGCTGTTCTTATCCCTCCCAAACCACTGTTTATTGGGAACTGGCCAATTTCTATTTTATTTTTTAATTCTCAGGGTTACACGCTGGTAAATAAGAACTAATGGCTAGTCTCTTGCACCCTCTCCAGTACCCAGCCCCTGCAGTGAGAAAGAGCCATCCTATAGTGAAAGATTGGTTTTACCAGTAAAAGCCATTTTTCCTGAGAGCAGAGCTCCAACTAGTCTCATGGCTTTGCTGGGCCCATTCCCACTCCCTTCCCCAACAGACCAGCTCTTCAGCAGGCTCATGGTGCCACCTGAATAGAGTTGACCCCAAAGGATTCGTGATACCTGACTAGGCTTACATGCTTCCCTGCTGAACTCCACACCTCAGATAAGGATGCCCATGATTTTGGGGTGCTCAGCCTTCCTGAGACAGCTTCTATGCCTGGGGATCCTACAATAAGACTTTAAATCTCAGTGAAGCTCCTTGATGGAGGACCAGGAATCCCCAGCCCAAGCCTCTCAGGTTACCTGTAAATGAAGCAGCTGTTTCCAGCCCTTCATCCCAGCTACACCATCAGCCTCTGTGTCTGCAAACACTCTAGTTTTGGTTCCTCACCCAGCTGAGCATTGCCAGTCTGGTGGGTGATTAAGTTCTGGCTTGGGAAGGGCAGGTTCTCTGTTCACAAATAGCTCACAGAACAGCAGCCCTGAGCTGGCCACTGCTTTGCCTTTAAGCTCAAGGTGGTGTGTGGTCATAGCAGGCTTCAAACTTGCAGGTACTTGCAGGATGTGGCTGCACATTGTCTCTTTTTGCATCACACTTTCCCCATGCAGCTTCCCTCACTGCAGGATCATCACCCAGCAGAGTCACAACCAGAACACTATGTCAGGTTTCTTTTCATGACCCCCAAAGCCTTTAGGCACAGAACTCAGGCATTTGCACAAGACTCCCTAGGTTTGTCCACCTTTTTTTTTTTTTAAAAACCCCAGCAGATGTGCAGCACCTTCAAATCAATAAAGAAAGAAAGACAAGGCAAGCTGCCACTAAGCACCACCTGCTTAGAAAAGATCAGCTAAAATTATTTGCTGCTACACAACAAATTTCTGCTTGCTTGGTCCCCTCGTTGCTGTGCTGGAAATGACTGAGGTGCAGCAGGATGAAGACACTAAGGAACCAGCTGGCATCACCTTCCTCACTGCATGGGGCACTTGGGCTCTGCTGCAGCTGCAATTTGTACCCTATGTTAATGTAAGGGATGAAGCAGGGACAGTCAGTGATAGCCCTTTCCTTGCTTCAGGAGCTGAGAGACCCCAGTGGGGGAGCCCAGAGACCATCTTTCTGCATCCAGCTGAGCGTTTCTGGGAGGGCGTCCCTCCAGCTGCTGGGACAGGCAGGCGGCTTCAACACGTGAGCTCCGCTCTTGCCTGGGGGACAGAGGTCCTTCTCTGCTCTGCACAGAAGAGGTTAAGGGAAAGCAAGAGCTAGCAAAATTTCTGAGGAATGCTGGTTTTGACAAATGCACAAATTGGAGCCGATTTGGAATGCAGATGTATGTAAACACGCATGCAATTATCCCATCCCTCCTGCGTAATGTTGCCTTGCAGCCGCAAAGGCTCTGAGAGCTCTGGCAAGGCCAAGGCAGTTAGATCCATTCAAATCAGGGAAAAGACACTGGAAAGGTACCAGGCAAAAGACTGGGAGAAGAATGAGGGAAGGTGGCATCTCGTCATTAAGTTAAACATGGTCCCATCTGGCAGCAGGACACCCTGGCTTTGGGATTGGAGCTGCTGATTCCCAGGAGCCCATGGGCTGAGTTGGGCATCCTGCTGCCTCCTGAATTCGTAAGGGACAGATGGCACACAGAGACAGGAGATACTAATGGATTTCTCTGGGTGGATACTGATAGGTAAGGAAAAAAGATGGGGTGGAGGAAGTAGAAGAGGAGGTAATGGTGTGTGCTGAAGGGACCTCATGGGAAGAACCTCTGGCCTTCACATGCACACACAGAGGTGCCTTTTAGGTCCAGCTGCCCTACACAGGAGCCAGAAGTGGGTTTATGGGAAAGACAGTGGGAGTTGCAGACCTTGTGCCCACTCCATCACCATGGAGTATTTACCAATGCTGCTCACATGGCAGGTATACTTTGCTGTATGCACAGACACCAAGGGCCACTGTCCTTGGGCAAAGACTTCCAGGACCCAGCTTCCAGGGTCCTGTCTGCCCTTCCCCCCTCAGAGACCTGCAGCTTCATCAGGGGCCCCCAGGGCCTGTCTTGCAAATCTTTGGATCCCAAGCCCACAGATGTCAATGAGACTTTCAAGAGCTGTTTCCCTGCTTTGCCTGCAAAACCCCTCAATCCTCAATCTTTAACCATTTCATACAGGAATGGGATGGTAAATGCCAGGCTACAGACATTAAGACATTTGCCCAGGATTACACCATGAGTCCTGGAAATAGAAACCAGCAGTCCTGACCCCCACATTCTTGTCCTAACCACTCCATCAGTGCCCTCCATGGTTGTTGCCATGGAGATTATTTTAATGCCACCGATTCCTTACCAGGACATCACTGAAATGGTCCAGCAAAAGCAGTACATAAGCCCCCAAGAAAAAACACCTTTCCCTGCTCCTGCTTCCATGGTGAGCTGCAGCAGGGCTGGGGCAGAGGTGAAAAGCTTTCACGGCTTTCTTCACATAAGGAGCCCATTTTTAATATCAGGTTCACATATTTCCTATTTACCTACTGCCAGTCACCCCTGCACTGATCTGAGCTGTAAGCCCTGGCAGGGACTGATCTCCCCATCCTCACAAAGTACCTGCAAAGCCTCAACTCTGCTTTTCATAACCATCTGTATGAACAAATCTCTTTCATTAATCCCACATCTTCCCCTGGTCCTGGGTGAGCCTCTCAGCACTAGCCATCTCCCGCTGCTCCAGCACTTGAAGCTGGATTTAGAGATGAGAAAAGCCCATTGAACACAGGACTTCCCAATTTAAATAGATAGGGTGAGGGACACATCAAAAATGAAGAGAAGAGCAGATGTCCTGTAGGCTCAGTAGGTCCCCAAGCAACTTGAAAAATCTCAGCTCGTGGAAGAAAGGCATAGACTTGAAACAGGTAAGTCCTGAACTGTTAAAGAAATCCTGCCCCCACACCCTTCAATATGAGCATTGAGAATCACCAATTGTCCTGCTGAGGATCCAAAAACCCTCCTCCAAGAGCAACTAAAGCTGGAGGCTTCAGAGAAAGGTAAACAAGCATCCGCACATGTAAATAAAGCATGGTAATAAATGTCTTAATAATTAGCAGTGATACAGATGCAGCCGAGCAAACAGCCCTGGATCCAAAAAAACAAACAAGCCCTCTGCTTTCTGCCCTAGCTCCAGTGATAATTGCTTGCACACCTTCATCACAGATGATCCCAAAGCTCTTAATAAACAGAGACAGGGATGTCATACAGAGTGAGACCTGGGAGTGGCAGTGGTGTGGGACAGGTCTTCTGCCTGGACACCCCAAGGCCATGTTTAGGTCCAGCACAATCACAGCCCAGCAGTGCCACAATGAAGGTGCATGGTCACACAGAGAATCCCCAGCAAATCCTGTTGCTCTCTAGGAACACCATTTTCAGATTATTGAGGGAAAAGTAAAAAAGAATTGAGGAAAACTGGGCACATTTCACCACTCTGCTGAGCAGCCCCAGCCCCTAGCATCAATGTTCACATGGCTGCTCCAAAACTGCTGTGGGCTCCATGGGATGGCACTGAGCAACACTTGGTACCTGTGCTGGTTCCTGGCCTGTCTAGGACAAAGCTAATGCTCACTCTAGAGCAGATACACAAGACTTTACTCCTAGTTATCTTCCTATCAGTTATACAGAAGAGGAATCATACTATGACAGGAATAAAAAAGGAAAAGCAGAGCTGGAAGAAGGAAGAGGTTGTATAGAAACACACACATATGTATAAACTCCTCCCTTCTGAACTCCAACTGCAAAATAACTCAACCCTTTGAACTTTCTCTTTGACTCCAGAGCTCTTCTAACTTGGTTTTTTCCCCCTCCAGACTCAAGGATGCAATTCTACCCTCAGAAAGAAAATCCTCCTTTAGTAGCAGTCATTAATTGGCTTTGGGGAGTCTGGGCCACCAGATATGCCCCTAATCCTATACACACATCCAGCCCCATGTTCAGAGCTGGCTGCCCAGCAGTCCTCTCCACAAGAGGCTTGTTAGGGGAATTAGCTGCTTCCTTCAGCTGCCACAGTGTCCGGTTTGATATATTTTTCCTAAATATGGGGAAAAAAAGGGAAAAGGCAGTTGGAAGATCATGTTTGTTGGGCAGACACTGATGTGAATTTTTATCTCTCTAAATGGTGCATTTCTCTATTACTGAGGCACACAAAGCAATGTCAGTCACCTTGTCCTAGTACAAAAGCTAGGAGCTTACCAAAAGGTTGGCAGCAACACACAGACCAAGGTAGGTGTCTGGATGTTGTGAAAGTGAGTGCCAGTTTGATAGGAGCTGTTTAGATTGTGAGGGTGTTCGAGTGTGTTTGTCATGATTTAAAGCATTAAACCTTGGAAGTGGTATATGAAGGCTGACATCAAATAGTCTGAACAACATATATGTGTGTGTGTGTATGTGTGTTTTCAAAGGTCTGGGGAGACAAACACAGCTCATTGTAATGAATTCCCAGCTACCCTTGGAAACCTTCAAGCTCAAACCTCTTCCGGTGAGAGGGGTTTATTAAGCAGCCCCTGGTTGCAATGCACTATTTCCCCAGGTGGTCCTACCTCCGGAGACTGCTTGCTCATGCAGGGCATCTCCAAGGAGCAGGTAGGTGGAGAGGATCTAAGAGGCTGGGTTATTCTCCTTCCCCAACATTAGGCTCTTGGGCTCAGAGACTGATCATCCCCTAAGGCATGGGAAAGAAACTCCTGCAGAAGGTAATTCAGGCAGGGGGAAAGTTTAGGTACCCTACACCTCTCCACGGAGGCCTCACACCCATAACCTAACCAGTACATACCAAGAGGAACTAAAATGAAATCAGAATTAAACTGAATTACTGCCTTGAACAAACCTAAGCCTATTCACCCATCCAAACACATCTTAACATCCTCTCTAGAAGGGGAAAAAAATAGCCAACTCATACACCTTTTATTAAATTATTCTGACTTTTTCTTATTACTGTCTCTCCTGGTTCAGAGTAAGGCATTAAAAAGCCACAGGACACATTGATCCTGTCCTATTTCCCATTTAATATTGAAGCACTTGAAGCTCATGGGAAAGGTCATTCTGATCACATCTCTACCTGAGGAGATTTGGATTGCATAAATGAACACCCAGATGCTGGGTCTCCCACCTGCCACACACAGCTATTCCTTTTGGGTCAAATACTACCAGGTTGCATTGAGCATCCTGTTGGTGTTTATTGAAAGAAATAAAATGTCCTTTAAAAGGAGATAAAGCCAGAAAAGGATGGAGTCAAGAGGATCTCCAGCTGGACTGTTATCCTGGAAATCACCATAAACTGTAGAGGTGAGCTCCAAATGAAAGATCACACAACAGGGACATAGAGGTAAGCAGATGGCTTTTAGAACTGGGAGTCTCACACCAGCTACAAGCAAGTCATTACCAACAAGTCACAGCTGTGCTGGACCACATGAACAGGTGAAAATGTGACTATGGTAGGGTGTGATCTCACTGTCAGCATCCTCTGACACTTCTTCTCTTCCCTAGCTGGTCCTAATGCTACCAAATGTAGGCATTATATACTTAAAGAGACTGGAGCCACTTCTCCTTAGGAGGCCTTTAAAAACAGAGGTGGGAAGGAAGTTAACAAGATGCTCTGTTGTGGTGGATGAGCATAGTTATCATTGCAAGAGGTGAGGAATGCATCCAGAGAAATGCAGAGCTTGCCAAAGAGCCTGCAGAGAGCTAGCAAGGCACAAGCTGCAACTGGGAGGAAGGTTTCTTCAGCCAGAGTTTGGGAGGGCACCCTGGGGCCACAGTCTGGCAGTGACATTGCTACCAGGCTTTGCCACGAGGATCAGAAAAACTGGCCTCCTCACTGCCTGCTGTCCAAGTCTGCCTGCTCTGGAATGCATAAAGACAGGATGATCTGAAATCTTGGAATTAGCCCCCATCGTGAGTGACTGGCTACAAGCCATGGTTGGGAGGGAGCACCTAGTGCCAAGTTTCTGATCTGAGATGGTGGGCTGGGCTGTAAAAGCCAAACCAACTTTAGCAGTCAGTCTGTACCATGTGCTTGGCTTTTTTTCCAGCTGCTTTGCCCAATATATCTAAAGAGCCTAGATATACTGGCAGAGTCTTGGGAAGGACTGTGCAATTGGTTTTGTGCATCTCCAGAAACAGGAGGCAAAGAGAAGGATGATGCTGGAATGTCTCCTGCAGCCCCTGCAAGTCACTGTCAAGTAAGTTTACAACTCTCTTCACATCTGTCAGTGTGAAATTCTTGGGAACAAGCTGGTTCCTACCTGCCTTGAAAAGCCTTGTAGCTCCTGGACATCAGCTCCTTGCTGGAAGAGGTGTTGAGCCTCCTGGTGCCGAACCATCTGCAAATCTTCAAAACACTTTTGTCTCATCTGCCAAAAATTAATAACTAAGAATATCATTCAAGCAAGATAGATCTGACCCCACCTCAGCCACCCTCCCCTCTGCTTTAGCTTTCTAGAGACATTGCAGAAAGTCTCCTGGAAAAGCCCACCTGATCCTTTCAGACAAAGGAGAGAAAAAATGTCACAGCAATGAGGGCAAAAGCACTCTTCCTCCTCTCTCCTCACCTTTTCCCTCCTGTCTCATTTTTTTGGCCACACTATCAACTTCTGTCTGATTTGGGTAAAGCCAGGCAGCTCTTCTGTAGCTGGTGCCCAGAAGATGTCAGAGCCCCAGCTTTTCCCCTTTTTTCTCACCGGTGCTCGGAGCCAGCCTCTTGGATCGACTGGCGGATGACATGCCTGGCTGGGCTGAGGCACTCGAATCGACACTTCCCCAGGGTGCTGCTCCTGATGGAGTTTGCAGCAGGAGCTAAAAGCTGCATACAGATAACTCTGCCTTCCCCCTGCTTCCTTCCTGCTTCCTTTCACCAACTCAAAGAGAAGAGAGTGAAGAAAATGGCACTTGGATTAAATAAACTAACAACCAGTACATGGGGCTTTTAGCTGTAAGTGAGCCAAGTGTCCTGTAACATTAAATAAATGCAAGATTAACCTTCAAGGTTTCCACAGTAAATTATTTATCTTGAGAGACGAAGAGGTCAGGATTGAAACAAAGGGTAAATATTTGACGAGTGCTGCGAGCGCCGGCTGCACGGCTGAGTGCCGGCTCTGCCGGGGCTGCCTGTGCTTCCCTGCCACAGGGACAGCCACGGGCTGGCCGTGCCACATCCCTGGGATCCAGACATGAGGGCAGACAAGGGGATGAGGACAAGCCTCTTGTCACCCTGCCCGGCAGAAGCTGCAATGTTGGGGGAGAGCCCCAGCAATCTGACAGGGGTCGATAAGTTGTTGCATTTTCATGGAGCATCCCATGCTCTGCAATTAGCAGCTGCAGCTGCCTTCTATACTGAAGTATTATTAGCCACATGATTTGCATATAGCCATGTTTGTAGCCACTCTAGGAAGGGAATTACCTGATAACAAAATACCCTGCTGTTCATTCTAAGTGATAGACTCAGAAATATTAGTCTGTTTAATCAAAGCACTAACAATACTGAACAGACAAAAATATTTTGCCATTCCCTAGCTGGCCTTCCCCATTAAGATCCTCAAGCATTCTTCTGTCAAAGAAATGCCAATTATTCTCCTTTCAGTAAAAAGTTTAAAGTGTAGCTCCTACTAGGAAAGCATTACAGCATCCGTTTGACAGTGAACAGCAATTTTGTAGTGTATTTTAAGGTGAGAAACACAAAAGACACCTACAGCCAGAACCAATGTAATTAGTCAGGATGTACAACAACTTAAATTACCATCTGTGTACTTTCCAGAACTGTCAGGCTTCAGAAGGAGAAGCAGGCAGGATCTTGGTGTTAACTCACCTGAAGAAAACTCTCCTAATACACTTTTTCCCTAGAAGGAGCATCACCAAGTCACTAATCAATAAGATTCCTTGAGGAACCCATTTCCTCACTCATGTTCCTGTCCCAGCCTGAAACGGATGCAAACCAGCATAGGTGTAATGGACCTCACAAGATTATGGTGTGCTGTGGCACTGCCTAGCAGCTGCAGGAGGTTTGGTGTTAAATGGAAAAAATGGGGAAAAAATTAAAGCTGTGTCCTACAAGTTAAAATACTTCAGTTATTTGTCAATACAACAAATTCACATCCTTGTATTCAAAGCACATCTTAGCGAGGCTAGGGTGCTCTCTGCCTCAGGTTGGTACTCAGCAGATTATACAAAATTTCTTGGCAGCCTCGGGGCCTGTCCCGTTGGTGTTCAATGCATAAAACTCTTTGCAAGGTGTAAGGTCAGAAAGGGATTTTCTCTGGATGAAGAGAATCACTGGAGTGGGCTTTTACACTCCTTCACAGTAAGGTGTGTGCTTCAGACTGCTGGATCATCTACTTATTTCCACGTAGCAAATCCCTGCTATTTCAGAGATCAAAGATACTGGCATCACTTTTGATCTCTTGGTGTCTCCAAGGAGTGCTTGAGCTGGTGGGGTTTAGTCTTTGGCCTGGGGTGCAGGTGTGCTGCAGAACCCTCCTGAGCGAATGCCCCGCATGGTCCCTCTACTCCTCTACCCCTTGCACCAAAGCCTCCACCACCACACACAGCCTCCAGAGTCACATTCCTAAAAACCCCTGTCACTCCACACACTCCTGTGAGACACAGACACACAACCAGGAGCACAGCAGATCATGGAAATGAAACGCACAAAGTGAAGGGCCACCTGTCCCTTCACTGCCAGGATGCCTTTGCTTATCAGCTGGTGAAGGCTTTGCCTCTGCTGCCAGGGAGCTTGAGTTTTGCCATAGGATAAGAGAGGTGAGTAAGCTGTGAAACCCAAGTGGCAGCATTATATGTTGCTTTCTACCAATTACAAGCACAACTATAGGAAAAGCCATAGCAAAAAAACTTGACCTGCTCCACTCCAGAGACTTAGCTGGAGCCTATTCTAGCTTTAATGTAGTCTCTTAACGCCTACTGTGGTTAATGGTTCCTGCATAATAAGGGGGATTACAGATCTATTACAGATCTGTCACCTCTTAAGGAATATGCCATTAATCATGATAGTTTATTTGCAAATTGGTTTATAATTTTGAAAATCTTTTGCAAATTACTTTAAATGGAAGAGAGTGGGGAGCAAGGGACTTTCAAAGCAGACTTCCATGTTAGTTTTTGTTCCTCAGCTAATGCCCCATTTTGAGCCAAATCACTGCTTGTGCATGTCTGCATATGTATATAGGTATTTATGTATGGGAATAAAATGGATGAGCACAACCAGCCACATATGAGTGACAGCTGTTAGCAGAGATCATATAGCAGGGTGCATCTGTCTGCACACAGACACACCGGACAGTCTACGTGGGCAGAAGAGCCCTTTTGCAGACTGATTTTTGCCAGGGCAGCTTTTCCAGATGAAAAGCAACTGACTATTTGCAAGCACACCTGCCTGCTACCCAAGAATCCACACCCGCACACATCCCTGTGTGCATTTCCTTTCACCAAGCTGGTTTGCACTGGATTTGGAGGTTGGGCTCAAGGCTCGTGCCCTCCTCACCACCTGCCCTCTCTCCAAGCTGCACTCAGCCATGCAAAATCTTGGTGTTACACCACACACAGGAGGCAGCAGCTAATTAGCGTTGACAATGATTAGCAGCTAATAGTTAGATGCCCCTCTAGCTGCTTGGAGAGCCCTGCAGGACAGAGCACGACATCAAAGCAGGCTCAGACCCTTCCCTCCTCCCAAGCCCAACCCATAGTTGGGTCAGTGCAGATGAATCCCTTACCTCCCTACGCTCCCTGTCTCACCCCCAGCTCCCACAAGGCTCTGCCCTTTTTTTGCCTTTTCCTTAAGATCACCCTGAAATCCTCTTACCTACCAGACACTCCTCTCCACTCTCCTTATCTCCAGCCCTTTGCATCCATCCTTGCTCCCCACCCCCGCGGATTAAGTAGACTTTGCCTGGATTACAGCTGCCAATCAAGTTCAAGTGCATTTTTAATGGTTTAATTTGTGGCACAAGGTTTCAAATAAAATCATCAAGTGCAGTCGATTAAACTCATTAAGTCCTTACGGACTCGTCTGTGTACTGCACCGTTATCAGATTCAGAGACATGAGAATTAATTAGGCCGCTGTTATCCTTTGTCTGGATTAGTGTGTCAGACCCAGTGGCTGGGTGTTTTCCTGTGAAAACACGAGGTCCATAATCTCCTTATGAGCACAACTGGGGAGACAGAGGCCTAAGAGATTTCTTCAACATTCCTCAAAGATCAAACAACAAGAAATTCACTGCTATTTTTTTTTTCTGTCCCCTGGTTTCCTTTCTTTCTCTTTCTGGTTTTGTGTGTGTGTGCATTTTTTTTTCCTCCCTTAAGTGCACTGTGCAGCTCATGACTAAAGGCAGCCAGGTGGGAAGAGGGCAGGCAGGTAGATACTGGTTGCTGGTACCAGGGCTGGAAATGCTCCTGCATTTCAGCATTCCAGTCCTACCAGGGCAGGAAATGCCTATCAACCTCCCCTTCCAGGGTACAGCAGGGATGTCCTGCAAGGCTGCTTCTGCTGCAAAGGGACTATTTTCTCTTCAACCTTCCCATGCACGCCAAACAACCCTTAGGTCCTTTGGGGCTATATCCCCATTGCCACATCCTTCGGGTAGAGCAACTAAGGGTACTCAAAGAGACTAAGACCACCCTCTCCACCCCTACAGATCCAGAGTAAAGTGAAACCAGAGCTGACACACTCACCAGGATGCTCCAGATGCCACCATTTCTGTAGCAAGTGTAATGCCTCCAGGATGTGTGTAGGAACTGTGACCCTTCCACAGAGCAACCATTGCAGATGATGAGCTGCTTGGAGAGATGAATGTGCAGGAGGGAAGGACAGTGTTAGCCACTGGTTTTCAGAACTGTGTAGTCCTCAACATGAGGATGTACAGAGCTGAGTACTCATGTGAGTACTCCAATCCATACTGGAGAATACGTTGGGCAGATAGGTCAAGATGAAGACAAACAGGGTATGCATAGACACTCTCAACCTGACTGTGCTCCCACTTGCAATATTCTGGCCCCTATCCACAGAGCAGGATCCTGCTACACAAATACCAACACTAAACAAGCTGCCTACATACCTTGCCACCTACTCTACAGAGTAGAAATATGTGATACATGTTCACCATCACAACAGGGCTTTTAACAAGCAACTGCTCACACTCTTAATACCAATATATGAAACCAATACATATACCATGCAATATGCTACACAATATTTATATATATGTAGCTGAACAACTGGACTTCTGTAGTCCAGGGGAGACTTATGAGTTTCCTTATAACCCCAGCAAGGTCAACCCACAGAACTGGCTATATTAAATTTGTACATATATAGTTCCCAGGGGATAACATTTTAAGTGGCTTTCTAATGCTGTGAGGAACATCACTGAGATCAGGGATCTGAAAATCTCTCCCCTCATACTACGGCTGCCCCTCATTTGTCAAAGTCAGCTATTACAAAGGAGGCCAAGAGATGGGACATCCACAGCAGGTGATGACACCCCATGTGTGATGGCCAAGGGTTGCTACCTCAGCCACACCATGGGCAGTGAAGTTCGTTGGTCCTTGACAAAGCTGTTATTTCACAGGGCAACACGGCTGTGGAAGGGCCTTAAAAAGGCATATTGCCAAAACAAGCTTTGTCCAAGAGGCTTTTCCGGTGAACACAAATCCTTTCCAATGGGCCAGCTGCCGGCAAACAAGCTGCAACAAATTTATGAGACCATAACCATGCTGTAAAGAGATGAACTTAAGGGACAAAGAAAAGTAATCCATATTAAGGCTGGCAAGGGCTTTGTGTCTGCTAACAGTCCTGCTGAATTGTATTTGAGGAGACCTGAACTACAGCAATTTCTAAACTAAATCACTTGGGCCTGCCAGTACTTCCATGAGTTTATTACAGAAATTTACTCACAAGGGTCAGTGACCCCTCAGTCAATGACTCCCTCAGGTGACTTCCCGAGCCATGTTAAGCTACAAGTATTTGCTCTCATTCCCTCTGATCTTCTCTTTCTCTCCTCCTCCTCTTCCACTTCTTGTTTCATTCGCCTCTCTACTGAATCCCTTCTTTTTTTCTCTCTATTGTCAAATCATGGGAGAAGGCTACAATGTGACAAGGCAGTGTTGGAGGAACAATAGGATGTGAAAGAGCAACAGAGAGGCAAAAAGGCTGAAGAGGAAAGCCGAGGTGCCTGAAGGTGGTGGAGGGGAAAAGGAGGTGGGAAGAGCCACAGGGAAAGCAGGAAAGCAGTTACGCTTTTGGGAAAGATGAGGATTTTCATACCTACTTCCCTGTACACATAACATGAAGAGAAGGATGAAGGCAAGAGCAAAGTCGCAGCCTCCAGAATAATTTTGGATTACTAAGGTGGAGAGGAAACAACAGGAGCTGCAGGGTGTAAATGGAGGAAGAGTCAGCAGGATTTGGAACAAAGAAGGAAGACTAAAGGGCACAGAAGCGGTATGAGCAAGAGGGGCAAAGCAGAAGGTCTGGTGGCATTGCATGAGGCAAAATGCAGGCTGCCTTGTTAATGAAGGTGAGTACACCCCTCCAAAGGTGGGCATCCCAGTATGTCAGGTGAATTCTGCTCTCCTTTCCTAAAAGGGGTGGTAGAAAAATATGCATTTCCTGAGCTCAGAACATCTTTACTTAGGCAAGATGAATCCTACAGAAACCTTGTCTCACCATAGTCAAACTGATGCAACATCAGAGTCCTGCTCTGCTACTGAGCAAGTTCTCCAGGCCTGGCATAGATCTAACCCTCATCATTTTCCCAGAAGTAAAGTAAGTAAAAAGTAAGTAAAGTAAATAAAAGGAAGTCTTCAGGAAGTATTTAACCCTGGAATATCAACTGCTGAATGTTTAAAAGTATCCCAGTCCACAGCAGGCTGTCTGCCACCACCCCAGCCCTGCCAGCCTTCTCCTGCTTCTGCCCAGACACCTCTGAAACAACCTTCAGCATTTCTTGTGGCAAACAGAGTTTTCCACAAATTATTCATCACAAGTGAAAACATACAGACTGGGCAGGCATCTTTCCTCCCTTCCTGGCTCCAAAAGGTACTTCTCCTTTCAGTGTCTCCTTCCCACTCACCTTTTTCCTTTCTTTTCCCCTCACATGGATAGGGAATCGATGAATGTCTCTTTAAGGCCCATGTCTGCTGCCTTGCAGCACACCCTTGTAAATCAGATAAATATCTCAAGGATCCTTATCCTGGGAAAATTGTAATAATTGCCCTAAATTGAAGTATCTCTTTTTTTTTTTCTTTTTTTTTTTCTTTTTTTTTTTTTCCCCCCTTCCTTTTCTTCCCTTGTTCTTCTTCTCTTTTCAGCTGGAGTCCCTTGTAATAACAGGTGTGCTGACTGCTAATTCCTGCACAGGACCTACCTACCTCCTCGCTCAGAAGGGATGGACCTCTGTAGCCAGTTCCAGACTAGCTCCTGAAGGGATTTTTAAGCAAGATAGGATGTCAGTCAGGAACCTTTTTGTAGCTCCATCCAGGTCTCTCTTGGAAAAGTTCCTCCTTGCTGGTACACCTCTGACACCCACCTGTGCAGGACATGTCTGCTGTGGTGGGAATGGAAGGTTCTGTCTGTAAGAACTAATGCAGGGCCAGCTCCAATGCCCACCTTCTGGTGGGCCAGTGCTGTAAAAAGCCAGAAAAGGGAAAATGTGAACAAAAATGGAAGGACGGAGATAGACAGGAGTCAAATGAAAGAAGATGGAGCATTAAGAAACAGCAGGAAAACACAGTAATCAAGTCAAGTCAAGAAGGCCCTGAGCAATCTTATCTAAGCTGGCCTGCTTTAAGCAAGTCCCTGAGGTCTCTTCCAATCCATACCTTTCTATGGTCCCATGGCAGGACAGGGGAACACTACTGCTGTATGAGAGGAAGGATGGACCCTCAAACCACTCACCATTACTCAGTGTCGTCACCATGTGCTTCTCCCTCCACCTACAGAAGTGAGAACACTTCCCACCAGCTAAGAGCAGCACCAGATACATCAAGTTATTAACCCTCCCTTCCACCATAGTTTCAAAAGCCACCAGAAGAGCAGAGGATAGGGCAGCAGGTGAGAAGATTGAGGGGCAAGCTGCGACCCTGCTGTTTTTCTCCTGGGGGAAGAAAACTTTGCACAGCAGAACCCTACAGTGTTTTGCTTTTGGTGTTCTACAGCTGAACAAACAAGCAAATTGGGACTGTCAGAGGGACTGAAGGTGAGTGATGGTGCAATCCAAAGGGGATGATTACTTCTCTAAAAGATTTCCAAGCAGCACCTGGGGTCTCTGGGGGAGCCAGCAAAGAGGATTTTTAGGTGACTTTGCGTAAGGCAGAGTGAGTAAACACAGAAGGTGCTCAGAGAGCAGGGGTGACTCTGCACTCAGAAAATTAGGAAGGCAGCAAGCAGCAGATGGTGATACGATGGTGCTGAGTGTGGCCATCACAATGACAGGCCTCCTTCAAGTGTAGATTAGACCTTCAAACCCAACCAGCTCATGTGTTGGCTAGGAGAAAGAAGAGCAGACTGGCTCCAGGCCTCATGGGATAATCACTGAGCTTGGGTGAGCAGTTTTGAGGTTGCAGGTGGGTTGAGAGAGAAGAAAAACAGCTGTTTCTACTTCACACAGGTCTTCTGTGCCAGGCCACCCTTCCCTCATCCCTAGCACAGCCATGGCTCTCTGCAGACTCATCAGAGCCCATTATTCTGAAAATGCTCTTGCACACACCAATATTAACCTAAGAGCCCAGGCAGGGCTTAAAGATTAATGTGGTGGCTGAACAAAGTAGTTCAGAGTTGTGGCTCCACCCAGAGGCTTGACCAGCAGGTCTTTACCCGTTGCAAGTTTGGGGAGGAAGGAAACAAATTTTGGGAAGGTGGCAAACTGCTTCTCTGAAAGTCTGATGAAGAATGAATGGAAGGTAATCTTGTGAGTCAACTCCCTCTTTTCAGTTGCAGCTCTAATTTTCTCACCTTCCTTTGTCAAATCACCAGAAACAGCCACAACAGGGTACCATGTCCTGTACCCAGGGCACACGTAGTGGAAGGTGACTCCTTTCCTTGCTCCACGTCACCCATGTAGACCAAATTTGATCTTAAAAGTAGCACCACCAGTGCAGAAAATGAAGGTCGGTTCTCCATGGCTTGCCTAAACCCTTGCCCTAGCTCTGCAGAGAGGCTGAGAACAACTTTGAGTGCTTGTGGGATGGGATGACCCCTACCCAGCCTGTGAGCCACAGGAGTCATTCCTGGCATCAGCAGGCTCCACAGGACACTTCCACTCCTCTCAGGCAGAATAGGCTTGACGGTGTTTTGACTCCCTTCTCAGAGACTCCCACACGGCACTTTACAATCCAACTTCTCTCTCAAATGCACATCCCAGGCTGCATCCCAGAGATGTGTGTCAGGCATGAAGTGCTGTCAGTCAGCCCCAGTCACAACACATCAGGGCTTGGGAGAAGTCTGACTGATCGGGGGGGAGGGAGCATGGGTACATGAAGAAAAGGCTGAACAGCGAAAAAAAAAGTAGAAGGGCAAATCAAGCGGGAAAATGTCAGGGACAGCTCCATGCAGCAAGGAGGTTTTTCATCTGTGATACAGCAGCCGTGTCAGGCACTGAAAAGGGCAAAGATGTTCAGATACAGAGTCACAGGGAGGACAGAAGAGGAAGCTCCTGGTCTGAAACCCTGCATCCCTCATCCACGTGGCTCCAGGCAAGGGGAGGGCTGAACCTGGCTGCCACATCCACAGCACAGCAAGCAATGTACAGTGGACTGGAGGGACAAAGCCAGCAGATAAAGTGTGCACCTGGCTAAATAAAACTGTAGAGTTGGCTCCTGTATCAGCAACCTCAGCCAAGAATGACCAAATGGCCATGTCAACAGGACTGTCTCTCCTGTGCCATGGAAGAGTTCATGGGACGCAGGGAAAGGTCACTGCATTAATGACTTGGGGCACTTCTGCCACCACCCAGATGTTTTCCTGCATGAAGATACCTGCAATCCTAACTGTCGAGAAGGACAAAGCTGGGCAAAATAGGAACAACTGAAGAAGCAACCAAGGCTGTGCTCATTTAAAGACAAAGGTGAATACATTTAGGGAAGGGTTGAGAAGAGAGATCTGCCTATAGAATGGCGCTGCAGTGGACAGGAAAGAGGTCCCTCTGCTTTCTGGGGGATGGAGGACATAGAGAGAAGACCTCAAACAATGCATAAAAGTTCGAGGTTAGTCAAGTATGCCCATATTATGAATTTCAGCCTCTTTCACCATGCATGAAATGACTAAAAGTTCATTGGGCTGAAGAGAAAGAGAGGAGGGGCTGAGGAGAGATGACTCTGTAGCATAATTTATACAAGTGTTCACTGGAGCTTGAACAGGGACCCATATGTCCCCCACTCGCAGGTGAATGCCCAAGCAACTAGGCTGGAAGTCCTGTTTCTTCTTTCTCCCTTAACTGCAGTCCAGGGTTTAAATAATATTTAATTGTTTCTCACAAAGTGGAAACCTTCAAATGGCAGAACTGAGTGGACTATTCTGCTACCTCAAAACCAGAATGCCCTGATAATCAGGGGGGTCTTTCCAGGTGGTTTCAAGTGTCTTTCAGAGGAGAAAAAAAATGAGAGGGGAGAGGGCTCTAGTCACTACGTTTTTTTCTAAGAGAGGCCAATGTTTCTCAGTCGGTGCAGACCCTGATCTCTGAGCCATACCCAGAAGATGCCTCACAGACTGGGATTTGCCAGCAACAGAGGCAAGCCCAGAGTAGCCTGGTGTTATTTATGCATAAGATAAGCACTGACCTGTTGACCACACTAAAAGAGGAGGTGGATCTGGCAAAGAGCAGAAGCATATCCTCAGGGAGGATATGGAACATGTAAATACGGCAGCTATATTGAGACTCAACAGAGCAAGGGCTCTGAGGATCCAAACTAGACCCCTAAAATGGCTTTATGTTTGAGGTACAGGATGCCTCTGTCAAACAGGCCTGTTTCTCCATAAATCTATGGGAGAGCTCAACAGACTTGTGCTTACCTACATCATAAAGAAGATACAAAGGAAGGAACCACATGAGAAACCTGCTGCCCAGTCAAACCATTCCCACGGGAACCTCAGTGAGTTGTATCAGTCTCTTGTCTACAAGGAGGCACCATTACCTCTCTAGCTCAGATAGGAGGTGCAGGGACAAAATCCATGAACAACTTTGATTTCTTCATCCCTGAGGGACAGATGCCCTTGCATGAGAACTATCTGCAGCTCTGGTTTCATGGGCTGTGTTTAGCCAGTTTGTATAGGGTTGGATTGGATTTTTCTTTTGGCTGCATGACAGACAAGGGAAATGAAGTGGGTGGTGTATACTCTGACTTCTAGAGTCATTTGTTAATCTCTGAGGAGGAATCTTATTAGAGAAATTGAAGAGGTCATTAGGGGTAGGGATGGGAAGCTCTGAAAATTACACATCACCTAGAAAATTGACTGGAAGAAATGGGAGTCTCTGTGAAAGCTGACTCATGGGAAAAGGTGAGTCTATCCCTCCTGCTCCCTTTTATTCACCATCTACACTATCACTGGTGTTTTTCCTCTGACGCAACATGACCTCAGCTTCTCAGCTGAGTGCTACAGCTGGTCCCTTCATGCATCTGTCACACAGCAGATGGAAGAGGTAGCAATAAAACTAAGAACATGCAGGGAAATCCAGATGGGGAGCAAAGAAAGTAGTGTGAGACCCAAATCCTCTAAACCTTGAGAACCTGAGCTCAATCACCTACCTTTAACTGGGAAAGAGAGCTCATGAGTCAGACCACTAGACCCCATAGCTGGGGTGAGGAGCCAGCAGTCTTGCAAGTCACTTTTCTGATCCAACAAAGAAGAAATGGCTATAGAAAGGAGATTGCAATGAGCCTTGCCTTTCACTGGCTCATCTGAATCATAATCAGAAAGTGCTGCAAAACATCTCGACAAACCCAAGAGGAGACCCCAGGCACCCCACCACCCCCTGAGCCTGCCCTCCCCCTGTATAGACAGCAGTCCGACAGCACATGCTTGCAAACCCCGGCCTGGCTCTGGCTGGGTTAATGTGACAATTCATTTCTGACAGCGTGTCAATACAAAGCAATTTAGGAGTGCATGAAAAATCGACCCGAGGTAACAGGCAATTTCTCCGCTCTGCTGGTTAGACGGAAGTAGGGACCAACGAGGCCAGCATCTCCAAGCATGCTCACCCCCACAGCGCCTGCTCTGCCGGCACCCGCTGGTATGTTAGCAGCTCTCACCAGAAGGAGGATGGAGAACACCAGGAGCAAGACCACTCCCATGGGGCACAGTCTCAGGATAGGGGGGGGTGAAGGACAGTTGAGGCTGGCATCCCATTCTTTCTTCCCATAAATTTTTGTTAATTGGGAGGCATGTGTCTATGTAAAGAAACAAAATGGATGAAAAGGAGTAGAGAGCCTTAAACATACACGTGATTATTAGGCAGCACCTTGACTTCAGGTTCATGCAACTTGCCCTATGGGCAGGGACCCACTAGCTGAACCACTCCAGGCTGGAGAGGGACAAGCAGGTGGTCTAGACAACCCACAAACCTGCTGCCAAAGATGTCATCTTTTCTTTAAGCCAAACCCAGAGCAGGCGTGGGTGGGCCCTGAGAGCACCATCCAACACTATGCTGCTGCCCTTCCACCACGGATACAAGCAACACATTTCACAGTGGTGCGTCTCCCCAGGCAGGGACTAATAGAGGAGATGGGAGTTTACAGGGAGAGCAGAGCAGGCAGTGGGAGAGGAAGACAAGGGCACTGGCATCTCAGAAGGCTAGCCTGCCCTCCTTCCTTACTGCCACCAGCACAGATTGCAGGGAGGGCAATCCTCCACCTCTTGCCCACATGGTAGCCACCAACAGTCATCTCGGAGTGCTGCCTCTGCTGTGCCGTGAGAGCACATTGGCTCAGACACCAAGGCTGGCATAGAAAAATGGAGGGTGAGCCCAATCCAAGCAAATCTGTTTGCAAATGCAGAGAGCAGCAGTGATGTGCTGGCAGTGCTCCTCCAGCACGATGGGCTAACGGACACTCCCACCACGCTTAAAGCATCAAGGTCTGGCATTATTAAAAGCAGAAAACACAACAGACGGAGACCATGCTGCTGAATCCAGGTCTTTGCTCCCTCACAATTCCAGGATGTTTCACTCTGAAGAGTTGATTCAGACCCTTCACTCATCTAGAGAGGCCAGAAGTGCTGCCTGCACTAAGAGTCAGGAGAAATTACACTTGCTGCCTAGTTTTTAGATCAAACAACTTCAAACTGGGCTGAACTTCCTGACCGTGCCATGCACCCTACACCATACACACAGCAAATCTAGAGGGGACTAAACGAGGAAATGCAGAAGTCAAAAAAAAGGAAGAATGGGTAGAGAGAGGAAATATAATATTACTGTGGCCGTGCCAGAATGACACGCTGGGTTAAACCTACTCTTGGATGCATTTTCATCCAGGACACCATGGGATACAGCCAAGGAGGTAGGGTTTGGTATTGGGTCCTTTTTGTGCGGTTGCATTAAGAGTAACATTCCCATTTTATTTTGATTTAATAAGCTAGTTAATGTGTGTTAGCAAAATTAAAAGTCATTATTAAAGGCAGATGTACTGGTGTATGAATAGCTAAGCATCAGCTTTGCCTTTAGATCATCCGCAGCTTCAGCGTATGCTTCTAATAACCAGCTGTCACTTACCAGAGATGTGGTAACTCTCTTATTAAATCCTAAATGGGCATATGGAGGTTACATTTAAAGCAGTGCTTCCCCCCCTCTATCTTTTCCCACACACAACTGAGCCAACTCACGAATTTCCTGCAACATTTTTTCCCTTCATTAATGGGATGCATGTTGAGATCAGAAAGGCCAAATGATGACCTGCCTTTTTGTTTTTACATCTCTTTGGAAAATCCATATGACTCTCTCTGTGTCAGAAGAGTCATAATACATCCCAGATGCCTCAGAGCTAATTGTGCTTTTTCTCCTAGAAGCCACTAAGCTCCCCTGAGAAGCCTTTCAACCACAAGCCCTGTCTGGCCAGAGCTGCCATGTTCTTGAACAGCTCTGCAGTAACAGGCTGGTGAGCTCGGCTCTTGGATGAGCCACCAGCAACAAGCCAGCACAAATACCTCCTTAGTCCCAAACTGCATGTTCAGAGGGTGCCAGAATCTGGGCACTGTGGGGCTTGCAAGAAGCAGAGTCTGTTTCTATGATGGGAGCAGGAGCAAAAGGTTAAGCGAGAAAATCAATCTGATTTGCAAGGAACCGGTAGGGCTACAGTAAAAATGCCACCAAATGCAAACAGTGCTTAAAATCAGGAAAACACTTCCACCTCACATGGTTTTTCACATCTTTTGCTTTTTAGCTGGGGCATAAGCAATTATCAATGCAGGAGGCAGCACCTGTACCTTCCAGCATTGTGGTTTCCAGTCAGGAGCAGAGGGGACAGAGGGGACTGACTTCTCCAGCCAGATCACCTCCAAGAGGTTGAATTTTCATCAGCTGAGCAGGAATAACAAGAAGGGCCAGTTCTGCTCTGTCCTACTGGGGTCTGATATCAGGACTCAGCTCCTGCAGACCCCTTCCTGCTGGCCCCATCCTTCCTGGATATGAATCTATATGTCCTTAATAGCATTTGAAGAGACAGTATGGCTGACTGGGGCAGGGAGGTGGGCAGTAAAGGAGGAGGCAAGAAGGGGAGAAATGCAGGTGGAGAATTGGAAAGCCCTGGTGCTGCAACATATTAACATTGGTTTAGTGTGTGTCATTCCCTGAATGATTTGGTTGCAATGATGCTCACAGGTCCGTTCCCCGCTCCCTCATCCTTCCAGCCCACTATGGTGAAAAAAACATGAGATATGGGGAACAGGAAATAGGGCCCCACACTCCACAAGCTGCTCATGGTGCAGAGATCCTCCTCACCTACCCCAGTGTGGTGGGATTTCCATCACACTCCTTAGAACTGCTGTGAGAGGTGTTTCAAATATCCAGAAGCTCCTGTAACTCCAGGTTGGTGCTCTTTCAAGACACATGCTGTACCAGACTCTCTCTCCCTGTAAGAGGTCAGCTGGAGCAGCAGGAGGAGCAGGGAGTCACCACCTCTCACAGGTACCCCTTTGAAGGTACTATTTCCCACCCATACCTCTACAGGATGCTATCTGGGATCCATGCCTCTGCTGTCACTGCCCTTGCCCTTACACTGGGCAAAAGCTAACACCAGCAGGTCACCCACCATGCTGGAAAACCCGGCCATGATCTTTCCTCTATGAGAAAGAGTTGGCATCCTACCTTGACTCCTTTTTTTTCCATCATTACCAGAGGGAGTCAGGACTTGTTAACAGGTAAGAGCATCTGTGGATATATTGCTACAAGATCTGAAAGAAACGGAAGCAGACTTTTCCTTGCACCCCATGGAGATGAACAGCTGGACTGTCTGCTCCAGGCTATGGTCACTGCTGCCTTGAGAAGCGGAGGAGAGAATCAGGGGACTTGCTCTCCTTCTGTGCCCTCCGCTAGGCACTGCCATCAGCCACAAACACAGGTTATTTGTGGTCTAAACTTTCCCATCCCTATGTCTGAAAGTCCTGCACACTGTGCTATTAATCATCCACAGAAATATTAAGCTGCTGGAGAGCTGACACTGTCATGTGCTAACCTCATTCACTTGAGGATCAAATGTCTCAGCAAAAGCAGGAGCAGAGTCCAAACGTGGAGCTTCCACCACCCCTGGTCTCCTTACAGCCCTGCCACATGCACAAACCCCTTTTTCCTCCAGGTCTCTCTTCCCACAGCACTGACCACAGCTCATAAATTAATAAGTGCATGTATTTTTTAAATCAGGTTTGTGGTGAGGGAGACATTGAAGATGAAGTGGAGGGGAGGAGGGGGAGAAAACAAAACCAATGCATACAAATAGTTCAGATATTGCAAAATGTTTAACAACATGTAAGTCCTTCAAAGCCACAAACCTCTTGGTCCCTTTCCACCAGCACGACTCACTAATAGGTTTGCTGCTAGGGCCTGTGTGAAAGGCGGTGGTGCATGAGGACCCAGACTCCTCTGTTCTGCCTCCAATTATGTGCCAAGTAAAAACTCCAGAGAAAAAATAAACCCAACCTAATCCACAGTCATTCTTTAATCTTGTGCAGCTTATTAAAACCAAGAGGACAAGATAATCCACCCAGGCTGGCAAGTTGGAGGCTGCTCATTCTGTCTCCAGAAGAAATCAGCTCATGTTTTCTACTGAGGGTCCCAGGAGGCTCAGAGACCAGAAGACACTGAGAATATGCTACAGAAAGAAAAAAAAAGAAAAAAAAAAAAAAAAAAAAGAGAAGGTAATTATGGGAAAGGTTCAGAGGAAAACATGGTTCTGCACAGCTGCTGAGAGTAAGCAGGAGGAGTATTCACAGCAGAAGCTGCTGGATCCCCACTCCTGGTCATCAGAGAACCACATTTGAGAGGAAGAGCCAAGGCTGTTATTGGGAAGGGCAGAAAGACTGTGTTTCAAGCCACACAGCAGAAGAGATCTAGGCTGGATGGGTCCCACAGAGGGAAAGAGCTGGGCAGGGTGGACCTTCATTTAGAACACATGCTCAGCGCTTACGTTCACATCCCTTGCTCTGTCACAGGCTCCCTTAGGCAAAGGATAGAGATGGTTCAGAGGGACAGGCATACCCAGTGGGACAGCACAACGGTGCATGGCATGACTGCAGGTGCTGGAGAGGTGAGAGAAGCCAGGAGGAGCAACAAATCTGGTGGAGCACATGTGCTCTGCTTCTCTCAGGAAAGGTGGGAAAGAGAAGGTGGCAAGGCAGCAACACCTCCACTAATGCAATGGATGAAGATGTATATCAAGATGAAAGAAGTTCATCTGGGGCCAGGTCCACTTGGACTAAAGAAAAAAAAGTAGCTCTATTAGGAGAGTGCTGAAAGTCCTCCCTGGAGCAGTGGGGATGGCTTTGGATAGACACTGAGATTTCTGTTAACATTATTGACAAAGAGAGAGAAGCTACGAAAAAATACTCATTCTGGGGGTCTCATTTCCTAAACAAAAACTGGAACAGTAAAAGTCCACACATCCTAGCTGCAACGGTTAAAGACTTGAACACCAACCACAGATGCATCACCAAGCCACGACAGTGTTTTAGACTCAATATTGGTGAGGGACAAGAACACTGGGGAAAAACTGGAACTGGCAAATAACCTTGTACAAAGTGATTTATTTCAAACTCATGCTTTATTTTGGTTTATTTTAAACAGAAGAGACAGATAAACAACAGCAGAATGCTGCTTAAAGATTCCTGGTTTCAAAAGGGCAAATCCAGACTTGGATATAAACAGGAGGTTCAAATGTCTTTAAACTAAAGGCAGAAGTCCCTGAAGACTGCACCTCAACCATGGAAAAAATACTGAAATAGCAGCTTCTGAGTAGCACTTAGCTTACTGGAATGAGTAGGGTAGTGGGGATAAAAGAAATAAGGAGACAGCATAGAAAGGGAAATGATTAAGTAGCAAAGACAGCAGTTTTTTAGGGGCTGGGAAATAGAGGGATGGAGTGAGAAATGCCAGAAGTCAGACTGAGTTAGACCTGGGGAAGGATATTAAAACAAATAGTGAAAGGTTCTCTGGCCATACAAACACAAAGATAATAAAGACAGAACAATCCACGCTGTAATGCAGGATGGGGGAAAAGAGTTCACAGAAAATCTAGGTGAGGTCTCAAGACTAAATGAATTATTCTCAGCAGCTTTGGACAAGGACAAAAATTATAAACGTGTGAATTTAGCTGGGTGACCCATATGGAGAATGTACTCACCACAGCTGAGATGGAAGTGAAGGTCCAGTATCTTCCTGCAATCAAGTCATGAGACCAGGTAGCTCCTATCCCAAATTCCTGGAGGAACTACCCCATGAAATGACATAAGAGGGACCAAGGGCTTTGATAAATCCACTAGTAAGGAGGTGGAATACTTAAAATGCAGAACCTGTAAGTAAGAAGGATGAAAAAAAGCAATCTGAGCAGCTGCCAGCCCATGTACAAGGGAAGCAACAAAGTCTGGGGAGGGCTTTGAAAGGCAGGAAGTACCAGACCTGGCATAAGCCTGTTTGGGCTTATTTTCATCTTTGTCTCACTTTTTGTGTTAATAATTGGTCTTCTAGATAAAGGAAAACGAGTTTAAGTGAATCATTTAATGTATGATGAGAAGTGATTTGTTGAGGTAAAGAGGACAAGACGTAGCCCAAGCAATGTAGGGGCAGGCTGGGATTTGGTGGAGGGAAGGGGACAGTTTGGCTGCAAGGAAGTTGGCAGTGGAGTTCCCTGAAGAGTGGTATTAAGACTTACCCTAGTCAACAATTTCCCTAATGAGCTCATCTTAATGAAACTAGCCCATGAGAGAAGAAAAACAGGGAAGACCATGTGGACATCACACTGGAAGCACAGTTCAGGGGTGCCTCAATCCCTGAAGAAAACTATGCAGTCTTCAAGAATTCCTACTGCAAATGGGGAATTCATAAGTTGAAAACTAATGAAGACCTTTCTTGTAAGGAGGCAGTTACAGGCTGATTAATGAGATAGAGCCACAAGGCACGAAAATTTGCTTCAAGGGAGGGTTTCCACTGGTCATCCACTCTCAAGAGCAGCAACAGATGCAAAGAAAAGCTGCTAGGATCACCAGTGGATGAACGATGGCCCAAGAAGCAGAGGCACGTGAATTTTTGGTTTATTTGGCTGAAGGCGGTATGATTGCTCTCTCCATCCCAACTGTAGTTAGTAAACAAGGGAAAAAGCAATGGAAGTGGAAGGATGACATGGGTATTAAAAATACATAAATTAGCTAGAAACTTCTCTAAGCTCAAAGCTATGCCTCACCAGAGCAGTGAGGCAGATGGGGCAAATAAAGAAAAAAGAAAAAAAAAAAAGGGGGAGGAAATATTGTTAAGATGGAGCCTGCTAAGAGAATTAAAAGGATGTTATGAGATGGTTCCCAGCTGGGAATTTGGCCAAGGTACTGGGGTTAACACACCCACTACTCTGAGAAGTACCAAGGGACTTCTAGCAGCCAGAAATTGCCAAGACTTGGGTTTTAAATCTCCACTGCTGAAATGCCACTATTTATTCAGAGCAGTTCCACTTGAGCAACTGTATGAAATGCTGCTCTGAGACTCTCAAAAGTCTCCCGGGGAGCAGGCAAAAAAAAATACATATATTCTGTCTGGAGCTGATTCTCTTTCCACACTTCTTTTGCCCTCATCGCTCTTCACTACTAACAGGATTTGCATCAGAGCAGCCCAGACCTCAGAGCCATGCAGCTCCCAGCCCCTCTCCCTGAGCTTGTCACACCGTGCAAACATCACCTTTGGACAATGAAGCATGAGGAGCTGGGTGCCAGGCAGCCAGGAGGGACTTTGGCCACACAACATACACCTCTATGCCCCTTCTGGCAAGCAGAGAAAGAATCCAGGCATCGAGGGGTATTCTACAATTTAGATATGTTCAAGAAATACCTGCTAGGAGCAGATGCTTTCAGAGATACTCAAGACTTAAGATTATAAGCTTACCTGGAATGAAAGAAAACTGAGCTGTCTCCATCCTAAGCCAAATGAGGAGGTACCAACACACTCAGTTGTTCCCAGTGAACAAAGAGCTGATCTTAACATGCACCATACCCTTATGCACATTCCATGGTAGAACAGCCACTAGTTGGAAAATCCAGGTATCCCAAAGCCCAAGTGTATTTTTTATGAGCTCAAACCACCAGATCCTGAAAAAAGAGATTGCTCAGCCAGGGCTCTGCATCTGTTTAGGAATTTCTTTTACTCCATATTATTTGTGCCATCTGCTCAATGGTTCTGGTAAAAGGCTCCACACCAAAGCCTGAGCATGACCCAAGGAGCATTGCAAGTCCTGCCCTGCCAGCAGTGAGCAGCATCCACAACAGAGCATGTAAATGCCAAAGCACCACAAAAGAGAAAATCTGAGTGGACTTAATCCTCCTCCAACTGTTTAGCTCCCTGTCACCCATCTCTTGCTGCTCAGTTTGGTGGCAGGGCTGAACCAAGAGGGAAGCTCAGGTGTTAGGAGCAGGGCAGGAGGTAGAAGGGTGCTTTGCAGTGGGCAGCACTTCTTCTGCCCACAGGCATCTGCATCCCACCAGGCAGAGAGGTAACTGGGAGCAGCCAGAGTGGCTGTTACACAGAGGTTTAACAGTAAAACCTCTCACTCCTCTCTGAGGCCATAGCTTGGCAGAAGAGTGTGCAGGTCAGTCCCCAACCCTGTGACGCCTAAGGCTGCCAGCAATGCAAGGCACAGTTGCAGTCTTCCCCTTTGCTCCTCATCCAAAGGAGACACCTTTTCAACTTCCTCAGCTGCAGCAAGGTCTCAGAAGCCTAAATCACAACAGAAAGGGCTGAGCAAACTGCACTGGATGCTGGCAGGGACTTGCCCAGCGCTGCTACACCAGCACTACCCTTGCCTTTGCACCACCTGGACAAAACCAGGCTGCCATGGCCATGCTGCACCCAATGCACCCTGCACCCCACACACATGATGCCTGGCATCCCCCCAGCCTTCTGCTGCCCCCCAGGAGAGGGGCTGGGAAGAAACCGGGCTGCCCAGTGTCAGTCCTGGCAGTGCCCAAGGGGCTCTGGCCCTCCTGGCTGCCCACCCACCCCCTCTCTTCCCCTGCCCTTCTCCACTTGCTGCATGAAGGGCTCGTTTGACCTCAATCTGTCTGCTCGGATTAGAGTCCAGAGCTGTTCCCCACTGCCGAGCACGGAGCCCTGTCAGGGCTGCGAGGATGCATCTGTCATGGCAGGTTATGGGAGAGGGGGTCCAAGGAGGGCTGCCACCCACCATCGCAGGACACAGAGGTGAAAAGGGACAGTGCTGGCTCCACCATGTGTGAGCCACCACTCCTGGCAGCAAGGGGGAAGAGGCACCACCATCCCATGAAGCTCAGCTTGCCTGAGAGGGGGTGGGCACACAGAAAGGGTTTAGAGGTGAAGAAGAAGTGGGGACTCCTTGTTATAACTGAGTGGAGGTGGCTGCATGGACTGAGCCTCAGCTGCAGGAATATAGGTCCTCTGGGTATGCAGAAGTGTTTCTTCATAATACTCCAGAGACACCTACAAATAAAAGCAAATTAAAAGGTAAGTATATAAAATGCAGCAGGGCTCACTCTTTGGCCCAAGGCAAGCGACACAGCATGGGTCAAGATAGCTGCACTCCACTCCTTGTTCCCCAAATCAGTGTGACCTCACTCAGACTGCTCCCTGGAAGCAGTTGCTGGCCCATGACATCCCCAAAAAGAGCTCCTGCAGGAAGCCCCCTTGACCTTCACTCTACCTTTCCACATGCCACCAGCACCTTCTGCTCTGGCTGGAGCCCAGCACTACAGAAGAGATGAATCCAGAGGAAGGATCAGAGGGAGGGGGGAAGGTGCCCATTAGCCCTAGGTGGACAAAAAGGGCAGAGACATTTGCACACAGAGCTGACTGGCCAGTCTGGAAAGAATCAGAACAACAGCTGCAGTGATGCCCCTTACATGCACACAGTCCTGCAAACTGGTCAGGCAGAGAGGACAGCAAGCCCTGGAGGCCTCTGTTGCATTGGCTGAGGATGACAGGCCAAGTCTGACAGCTCTGCATGCTGTCACCATCTATTGCATTGCATTCCTTGAAGGACAATGGGGAGAAAGCAATGTCCAGAGCCCCAGTGAGCAGGCTACTAGACACCCTGGCACAGCCAAGAACTGTCTCCCAGCTGAGAACACCTTTCCAAGTCAAACATCTCTCCTCTCTTTCTTCTAGAAATACCAGCACAGTGTTTCCCCCGAGGTTACAAGACAAATGTTCTGGCAGAACACAAATCATCATGGGCAATTCTGACTGCACCAGAACCTGAGCCTCAGGAAGGACCAGTGCTCAACTGCCCTGGGGACATGAAGTTTCAACAACGAATGAAGATTGCTGCCCACCATACTGCACCAGCGTGCCTTGCACCACAACAGCGTGTTAAGTGCCCATTGCTGGGATTAAACAGCAGTATTCAACCCCTGACCCAAGCCCATAATTATAGGGTTCCTGGTGTGGGTGGGATTCTACTAACTCTGCAGACCAAGGTCACCTGAGAAATGTAGATTTAGCCTCTGAAATGGCTCAAAATCTCATGTGCTCAATGCAGACATTTCCAGCTCAGTCCTCCCTGGTTGGAAGGAGATGTATCAGCACTGAGGGAAGAATCTCTGCTAAGTCCCATCCATACCCAGAACTTCCAAGACTTTGCCCAATCCAACAACAAAGACATGCTGCAAATGTGTAACCTATGGCTAAGATGTACATGCAAGAGATGCATTTCAGTATCCTCCATTTTTTCTCACTCTGTCTCACCCAATTTGGAGTCACAGCCCCTACTACCCCTTAGTAATAGTCCCTAGAAGGAAAACCCAGAGGAAACTCCAGCCATGCTGGAGACGTGACAGATCTGACAGGGTTAGGAGAATCCACACTCCACCCAGTCCCTGCTAACCTCCAAGGGGAGAAGCCACTACCTGCTCTGAGTTACAGCTCTGTGGGCAGAAAACCCGGCACAAGAACAAACCAAGACCACCCACCCTGTCCACTCCATCCCCATGGCCACTGAAGTTCAGCCAGTAGCTGGGGTGCCTGGTGACACGATGGTAACATGATGGAGGCCTGGTTGCATCTTCGTGCTGGAGGACAGCCTCATCCTGGGGCTTCAGCAGTGAGGAGAGTGGCATGTCCCTCCAGCTGCCCTGATGGCTGGCCCAGCTATGCTCTCATTCCTCTGCTCCTCTGACTCTGCCCAGCCCACAACCCCACAGCCCAAAAGCCTCCTCTTATTTCAGTCCAGTGACACAGAAAAACAGCCGTCAGGATGGGGGGAAGGGGTCAGATGCCAGCATGGAGAAATCCTCCGAGTCAGACACACAAACAAACCCAAATCTCTGCTTCTCATGGCTGTCACAATAAGTAGCACAAACTGTAGCTGCAGGAAAAAAATCCAATAGACACCAATTAAATGCATGACTTGACTGCCTCTGCCACGGCAGCCAGTGGTGGCTTGCTGGTGGCAGTGGAGTATCACCGGTCATTGCTGACACTGCTGAGCCTCTGCCTCTCCCAGGGGATGCCAAGGACTGTCAGTCTCACTGGTGTGACACACGCCTGTGTACCAGCTAGCTTATCGCCAGCAATGCCATAAAATCATTTCTGTCCTGCTGTAAGAACAGGGGATTGTCACTTTGTCAGGAGCCCAAATCTCCCTGGCGCATTAACAGTGGGTGGGCCCAACGGAAAAAGTCTTTTAGGCTGTCCAAAATATGGTCCAGCACAGGAAGGGACATGTCTGCTATAGCTTAGCAGGGTGCTATGGCCAGGGCCAACCCAGCAAAGGTCCTGTTCCATCCCTTAACATGATGGAGAACAGGACCACTCCATGCCAGGGATATCTGGAGCAGCTGTTGGGTGGCAAGGTGGGACAGCCAAGAGAAAACCCACAGCCCATCCCCAAGCCACAGTTTTTCCTTGCCTACCCACAGTGATGCTACCATCTGTTTTAGACACTCCAAAGATGACTCCGAAGAGTCACACTGGTGTGATAGCCACTGCAGCACCATGTTGTGCCAGGCAGCCCGCCCACAGCATCCCCAGCAACAAGCACTCCCAAAAAAACAACCTTCTTGGTGCCAGCAATCAGGCAGCAGGCATTGCACCACAGCTACCCCAGGCATCTACCTCATGGTCCAGCTGGTGCTCTTTCTGGTGTGCTCTGGGCCCCGGTATTCCTCATAGCACTGGTGTCTGCTCCTCCTGGCTTGCCCTCCACACTGCTGCCAGCACCCCTGGATGCACCTCCAGAAGCATTTGCTGCATCACAACCACATCTACAGGCAACATACTTCCCTCCTCTTATTAAAGCTGCAACCACTGGATTTCACTTCCTTTTATTAAAGCTGCAGCCACTAGAGGGTAATCCAGGCCTCCGAGTTAGATCAGCTCCTTGCTTTGATGCAGTGGGCAGCAGGTAAATGCCTGAGTCCCAGCAACTAATTACCAGATACCTTGCAACGTGCCCGGCCAAAAACACCACCCATACCCCCCCATGGCTAGTTAGAGAGCCCTTCTGGCTGCTACTGAGCTGCACAACCTGGAGAAGGCACCCTGATCCAATGCCATGGTCTGGGTGCAATTGTGACTCTGTTTCTTCCAGTTGGATGATGCTGCTCCTCCAAGCTGATTAAGAATAGTATAAAATAATAACACTAAAAATGAAATAACATTTTTAAAACCCAACAGAACCCTGAAATCTTCATTAATTATGAATTTTTCTTGGCAACCGTTACTAAGAGAGTCTCCTCTGAAACTGATGTTCAAAGAACTTTACATCAAATCTTCAAACAGCTGAGAAGGTTCAAGCTACAAAGTCGAAACATCTGTTGCTTTCCATGCATTTTTCAATGGGGAGATCAGAGAGGAGAAAGAAGTGAACAAAATAATCCTGGTTCTGTTTTATTATTTAAATACAATGACAGCCTATGATACATATTATGCATAGAGAGAGAGAAAGCAAAAATGAAGGCAGAGTGTCATACAATTCTACCTACTGGAGCCAAAAATATAATATGCTTCCATTTGCTTTAAATTTAGCCCTTCTGGGAAATGCTGTATTAGCAGCCCTGGGGGATGAAGTCTAAAACAGGAAAAAAAGGGCAACTTCTCCAGCAGAAACAAGCTGACAGTCTCATCCCTCCTCAAGCTGCTATGGAAAGCCTAGCTATGGTGGAAAAGCTAGGAGGCACAGCTATAGGTGAACCTCCCAACTGCATCTAACACCTCCTCCGTTACTCACAGCCAGCAGGGAATAAGCAGAAAGGATTGTCCTCTGTGCCTGTGGGCAGCATCAAGCAGACAGGGCTATCTCCTAAAAACTGTCTTCAAAAATACTTTCTGTACTCGGCTTCTTGCCCTAAGGGCAGACAAGGAATCTAGAGGCTGGTACCTCGTCTCTGGTACCCTCTGGAACTCTGGTACGTCTCTGGTACTCTGATGGAACCCTACCAGTTCCATCTAGTGAAGTCTTCACCTGGCTGTGAGGTTTTTCAAACTTCTCATTGGAAAGAACTAGCATCTTTTTACCCCAAACCAAATATTTCAAGCAATAAAACAACAACAAACATTCCCAACATTTTCCAAGGCTTTGCAAAATATTTGATGTCAGGTAGGATGGATATCACTTTCAGTGTAACGCTGACATTTTTTTGTTGAACAGGGAGAGGAAATTTCTAACAACATTTGGTTTCAAGACCTCAATTCAACTCACAGCACAGAAACCTTTAACCAAGGTATGGTCAGAGATGTGACCCGGAGGTTCTCAAGGCCTCTGCACTTGTGGTGTTTCAATCATCGTCCCTGGATCCTCAAGCACTGCTGCATCATAAGACCAATCCCTGATGAGAGGTTTGCCAGCAGACAAGCTCTTCTTTAAACAGGAAAACTGACTTCAGCTTTCAAACCATGTGCTTTAGGGCACTGCTGCCCCTCTGAGAGCTGTTGCCACTGCTAAGTTGGAAGAAACCTTGTCTACCATGGGTAGATTCATCTAGTGCCAGGAAGCAAGATCAATTAGCACACTTCAGATGAAGAGCTGGACATCAAGGACATCCATAACATGAGGCTGGGAATGGCTTCTTGGGTTGCTGTACCAAGTCCCTGTTGTCACAGGCACTGTGATTTATTATCCCTTAATAGACATAAAGCTTTGGTTCAAATCCCCCAAAAAGGAGGGTGGAGTAAGCCTGAGACAGACTGACTGGCTCCCAAAAGCCTTGTGAATCAGAGACTCATGACCCAACCCTTCTCCCTGCCTCAAACCCATCCTGAAGCATCAAAACTTTCCTCAAGACACAGTTTTCTCCTCCTACTGTGGCAAAGGTGAGAGTTTTCCCCCATGCCTCACCCTTTCCAGAAGGAAGGTGTCAAAGTCCTTCAAAGGGGCTTTTTTCTGCCCTGAGAGCCTGCTTTCAGCCCCAATTCATTTGGAGGCAGCTGAGAAATTCTGCTGCTACTGGCTCAGGGCAGAGATGAATTATAAAATCTGCTCCTGAAGGCATGTGAAACATCATGCTCAACTCCTGACCATCCCTTGTTTTCAGTGTAATTTGTAATTTCAGTTTGGGCTCCAAAAGTTCAACAGCCCTTGGGGCTTGGTTGGGTCAGAAAGATCAGAACAAGAGAAGGAACAAGGAATTAAGTTGGAGCTTCCCAGCTGCCATCCCACCGAGGCCTCCCTGGGTCCCCAGGCAGCTCCTGCCCTGTAGGTCCCATCAGGTTTCATTGACTCCTGCCCTGTGAGCAGACAGGAGCCAGGAGCAAATGCTGAAGCCAGTGCAGAAATTCCCTCCTCCCCAGGCAGCAAGTTTCAGTTACCACAATGTGAGTTTCTAAGTGGATTTATCAAACTAGGCCTATAAAGCAAATTGAATAATCTTGTGCTTCAGACCTATAAAATATAAGTATTATACTCAAAAGGACTTTGACAAAATAATAAAGATGGAGAGTGGAGGAAAGGAGTGAGGAGAGCAACCAGGGCCTTGTTAATGTGTTGTAACCCAACCGAATTGATGCCTGGCTCTGAGGTACCTCTCCATTGTGGGATCTGCCAGGGTGCATCCAGCTGTGAAACTGCATGATCTGGATGCAAAGCTGATAAACCTTAAGCTATAAGGCTGTTTGGCCACTCATTTTGCCCAAGACTGCTCCTCTTGCTGCTGAACCTCCAGATCACTCTAAAAATAAGACCTGGGGGGAGAGCTGGAGAAAAGTGAGATTCCTGAGACCTTGGAGAAGACGTGGTAGGAGTTAGACATGTTTCCAAAAAAGAGCATCTGGTCTTCCTGTCTCTGCTGAGCAGGACCAGTAACAAGGGGATTAAATGCAACAAGGAAGATTTAGGCTAGTCAGAGGGAAAAACACAGTGAGTGTGAGCATGGAGAAGCCCTGTTGTATGTTGCTGGTGGAGACTGCAAACTTGCAGCTTTTTCATAGAAACAGTTAAGGGAATATCGCACCACAGTTTGGGACAGAGTGAACACCAATGCATTGGGCAGGTCCAAACTGAGGCCTTTCATAATGCTAAATAAATGGCAAATCAGACTACCAGGCTTCGTGAGACACACCAACAACCTCGGCTCTTTGGGAGCTACTTTGCTTCAACTGCCTGTGAAGGAAGCAAAGCTGAGAGCAACCATCAGCTGTGATAGACCAAACAGGATCTGTAACCCCAAATGAGTGGCAAACGACAGAGAGGGCTTAACTCCTTGGCTCCACCTCTATCCTACCTCTACAACACTTACACAACCTAGGAGAGTTAATCCAAGAAATTGAGCCATGAGTCCTACATCTCTATCTCTTCCTAAATACAAACTCATGGGAGCCCACATGTCCACTTCATGGATTGCTGTCTGGTAAGCCTGGAGCACCATGCTCACATACACGCACCTGAGCTGACAGCACGTATTGAGTCAGCCCATGGCACCATCAGCCCTTTGGCTCCAGCCAGCCTTGGCAGGACACCAGTTGAGGACCACTTTTCCACCCAGATGTGACACATATCCAGCCGTCCACATAACAGCATGTGGTGTTTCCCCTACAAAATCAGCACACAGAGCTGCAAGATGTGGTGGAGCGGGGTGGTAAAATCATCCAGCCAGCCCTTCAGTAAATTAATTATCCAGCCTACAAATTTACCCCCTTGATTTCCCATTCCAGTGACCCCCTCTGGCCATCCACTCAAGCTCCAGCAGACATCAGACCCCTCTCCCTTGGTTGTTATTTACTCTCCACTCGCTGCCTCTCTTCTGCTCCAGTGACCCTACTGTTCACACGTCCCTGCTCCGCCTCTAACCCGGTTTTGGTTTAGGGTCTGATTAACTCTTGATGCTGAAGGGTTTCACCATCAAAGCTTTGTTGCCATGGCAACTCCTGGGGGGGGATTTTTCAAACCAACATGTCCAGCTAGCAGGATGGTCAGCAGGATGGAGAAGCCTCCAGGGATGCTCGAGTCCTGCTCTGCAGCAATGCTTGTGCCTCCTCCCACTGCCAATTACTGCAGATGAGCATCGAAATCCTGCTGCCCTCTTTAACTCTCTCTCTGCATTACCACCAGCTCATGCACTTCTTCCCCCCTCCCCCCTTTTTTTTTTTTTTGTGCCATGTGTCACCAATTTTACTCATTTTCTGAGTTTGTCTAGAATAGTAAAAGATTTGATTAGAGCGTTCCCAGTTTTAATTGTAATTAGGACAGTCATTGTATAAGCTATAAAAGGAAATTGGGCTACCACTGAGTGGAAGAGCCCCTGAGAGAATAAGAGCTGCAAAGGGAGAATTTCGTGCATAAAAAAAGGGGAAAAAAGTCAGTTTGGGGAAGAAATAAAACTCTGGCTCAAGATAGTGTGACAGCCTCAGTGGCCCAGGCATCTGGGACCATTACAAAAGCCTGTTCCTAGGGATTTCAGCATGGGTCATGAATGTGTTCTTCCATGCTGCAACCTTCTGCATAACCTTGGGTGAATCACAGAATCACAGAATTACCAAGGCTGGAAAAGAGCTTTAAGGTCATCAAGTCCAGCCTATGACCAACACCACCACACCGTCTAGACTATGGCACTAAGTGCCACATCCAGCCTTGCCTTGAACACATCCAGGGACGGCACCTCCACCACTTCCCTGGGAAGTCCATTCCAAAGCAGCTCTGCTCTCATGCCTCAGTTTTCCCCACTGGGCCAAATCAAGGGGGTCTGTGAGCTAATGACTCATTTTACAATGTGCATTGTAATCCTTTGTAATAGAGGAGAGACAATCATTGAAATAAACCACTTGATACCCATCACTTACCAGGATTCACCCTGCTGGTGGCACCAGAGCTGCTGAAGGACACGTCTGCAGACAAGAGACAGCGAGACACCCCTGGCCATCATCCTGGTCCCAAGGATGGATGTTGGACATTTCTGATTTTTCCAGCAGAGGGAGAGGAAGGTTGGTTCAAGCCCATCACAATGATGTTGATGCTGGGAAGGACACCTAGAAATAGAAAGTGCAAAATCACACCAGTTGCCACCTCAAAAGCCCCTGGAGGAACGGGGCTCCCCCAATGACAGCATCACTCCAAGGTTTGTTGGCCTGGGACCTTGTTGACCACCTGTGCCAGGCACATAGTGGTGAGCCACCAAGTCGTCAGGGACCAGAGGGACAGACAAAACACCTACAGTTGTGTTTCTCAACTGACTTCACCACACAAAAAAATTGCACTTGACGGTCATGGCTGAGATTCCCAGTCATGATCTCCAGACTGCCCGCTGCTTCCCACCTCCAACCCCTCCAAAGGGGGACCCCCCTCCAAAAAGAGGCAGAGGGCAGTGCCCAAAATCATGTCACCTGCTCTGCAGGGGAAGTGGCTCGAGTCTCCAGAGATGTCAATCCAATGCCACAAAACTCAAGACAAATTGACTTTTCCCCTTCCCGCTGCTCTAATTCCACCAGGGGAGACAGTCGTGAAGCTCTGACTGCTCATGGCACATTAATGTGTATCAGCCATCGCCTGCCACCTCCTAATGATCCCACCTCTGATCCAAGCCTAAAACTGTGGGCTTTTTACCGCTACATTTAAAGCGAAGAACAAACATAAACCAGTCACCTCCCAGCGTGGCTGCAATTTTCATTAGTCCTGGCAGGGAGAGGAAGGGGGTGTTGCTCTGCTCGGCCCTTACTGCCTTCACAGTTTATGGATTTTTTTTTTATTATTTTTTTTTTCTCTTCCCAGCAGCTCAGAAGAAACTTAATCATCACCTCTGAGTGAGAAGAAACCCCCCGTCGTATCCTTCAACTTCAGGGGCTACGTGGTGTTGCTCTGGCCTTTTCCACACATGTGAACCCAGCACATGGCCTGGCACTTGCAGCCGTGTTAACACTCTGGTTGGATGTAAATTTATATTATATTATATTAATCATTACTTTTTACCTGTATTTTTAAATATATATCTTGTGTGTGTGTGTCTGCATGCTGATCTGCATCTGGCCACAGAACATTGCAGACACAGGAAGATGAAGCTGAAAGCCTCTCTCCTCCAGGAAGTGGCTGTTTGAGGGCTCATGACCCCAAAGATGTGGCAGCTCCCTGTCCTGCAGGATTATGGAGCTTGAGGAGCAGCGATGTACCTGGGACAGCCCAATCAGCCCAGCTGTCCCTTTCGTTTCCAGGTCCCTGGGACATGGGGTCAGCAGCACCACAGAAAGGAGCAGGGCAGCCCAGGGCAATGAAGGGGCAGTCTGGTGCTTTCTGCACATAAGCAGGCAGATCTGGCTGTTAATGAATCACAGACTTGTCCTCAGCTGGAAGAGCAGCCACGCTCCCAGCCCAGCCACTTGGTCCCAGCGCAGGAGCTTGGGGCTGGTGGGTGAGGGAGATATTTCTGCAAAGCTTTTGGCTAAGCCTGAAAGAAGATGAATCTCATGCTGGCTTCAGTGGCTCAGCTGCTGGACGTTCAGCCTCTTGGGCTCTGAGCACATCAATGGTGACACCAGAAGAAAACAACCACTGGGGAGACGTCAGTGGCAGCTAAAGGAGGTGTGAAACTCCCCAGTAAAACCCTTTTGACTTTCCAGATTAAAGCTCACCAAAGGTGGGAGGAGCTTTACTTGCAATTGACACTCACTCCATGAGCACATGGCTGTCTGGGGACACGAGCATGACACCTCCCCATCCTGCAGCCCCTGGGTCCCCATGTTCTGCACCCACCATACCTCGAGGTAACACATGGCACAAAGCACACAGGGCTTTCTGCAGGAACAGCCACTACCATGTGTGTGTCCTGGCTCTCCCTGCACATGTAAGAGAAACAAAAACACAGGGAGATGCAAAGGTAGGAGAGCAACTCCACGGGGACAAGGAGGTGCATAGGGAAAGTGCAAGGCCATGGTGACACTGCAGGTATAGAGGCCTCGTGCAAAAAGCCCTGGAGGAGTCCGCACACGGGTGCCCTGGGCTGTGCCACCCACCTAGAGCCTGATCTTGGGCCAGACGATGGCATGGGGTCCTCCAAGAAACCCAGGGTCAGCCAGTATGGCCACAGGTGGAGTGAGATGTGCTGCCTTCACCACCAAGCTCCAGGCAGGCTGCTGCCGTTGCAGATTTGCTGGATTACGGCCGTCTAGGGTGGCAGTGGTATATGTTATTGCTGGAAGGTTCACATTTTATCATTTAATCAAATAAAGTGCATTTGTGGATTACACAATCATTTGCAGGCCTTGATAATCTTTTTCTGCTTAGCTCTGCACTAGAACTGAGGAGGCAAACAAAGACATTTGTAGCTGTCGTTGGAGGCCCTGGCTTCATGCCAGCAGCTCTTATTCCTTGGGAAAACTGGTGCAATTTGTATTGAAGAACATCCTGGTGGTCATGAAATACTGGATATTTATTTGTTTGGCCAACCACGAGGTTTTCAAGCTTTTCTTGCCCAGTAAAATAATAGAGCAAATATTAAGAAGGCGGAAAAAAACATAAAAATCCTGCCTGCATAGGGCTCAGAGTACAGGGACATTACCCAGCAAGAGGGTTTATGGGGACAACAGTATGTCCCAGATGGGTGCCAAGGTCACCCCTTCCCCTCTCTGCACCCTGCCGCAGCACACAGATGTTCCTCTCCAGCAAGAAATTTCAACCCAAAGCAGAGAAGGATCCATGGCTGTTCTCCCCAGGGAAGGCAGGGAACCCCAACAGTGCTGAGCCCCTGAGGAGGGAGGCATTGAGGGGACAAGAGAGGTCAGCTCCACTTTTTGCCCTGGTGGGGGCCTGCTGTGGGCTGGAGTGTTGGGTCCCCTCCAACACATCCAACAAGATCATGCCACCACAGAAATCCAACCCATCTCTTTGGGGTGAAACCCTCACCCCTGTCTTGAAAAGGGACCCTCACACCCACTAGATGTTGGACTAAAGGCTTTTGGAAGTGTTATTTCAATAATCTTCCATAGCCAGCTGAGCACTCACCTGTCTGATGTTCAGCTGCCACCAGCTCCTCCCTGGCCACCAGGACAGTGCTTGCAGCCACAAGATTTGAGGAGATTATGCGATTTTTCCCATTGCCCTCAGTTGAATTCTTCCAGAAACCTGAACAAAATTCAGCTTCAATTTTCTTAAACATTTGAAAGTTTGGTGAAAAAAAACTTCGCAGTTTTTAAGAAGGAATAAAAAGATCAAATATATATATATTTTTTTAATGGCACTATGGTTAAGACAGCCGAAGTTTAATACTTGCTGTTGATGGATTCCTCACTGGAGAGTAGAAAAACTGTGGGAGAAAGGAGAAAAAACATCCAGTTTATACGTATACCAAATGCAGAGGCAAGATGAATTTACAACCCAGAGTATACCTGCCAGCCCCAAACCCTCAGGAAATTGGTCCCAAGAAGGGAAGATGCTAAGAAAAGAATAAAATAAAAGCAGGTTAGTTTGGGTGAGTTTGGTCATCACCACGAGGTGGGTGGTGGCCAGCTGCCAGCCTGGTCTCCTCTCCCAGTGCTTTGCTTTAGGATCCTGAACACCCAGTAACATAGTTCGGAGGTATCCAGAGTTATGGGGTGACACAAGAGCTTTGACTTAAAGAGCAGGAGCTGGAAAAAAGGATGTCCCACAGCCTGCAGAGCCTGTGGAGATGTGTCTGCAGCATCACCCCACCACCAGTTACCTCTTCCCCCCATCCCCAAGCACTGTGCTGTCACTCTGTTATGTCCCCACAGGACGAAGGACCAGGACAGCCCAGAGGTAGAACTGAAGCTGTCTCAGTCCAATTGGCACCTTTTGACTTTGGCAAGCAGCATTGCAGCTGGGAGGGTATTTACCTCTGCTCACGGGGTAATGGATTCAGCTCCTCTGCATCTGATCAGCAGCTCCAAGTGCTTTGAAAGGTGATGAGTGAAATCCAACTGTGTAGAACAGTTCATCTCAAGCCGACCAGGAAAGCAGCTGATGGGAGAAGCCTCCTCCCACCCTGCACCCATCCTCCATACAAATCCCCCCCGCAAGCACCCAGAGCAGCCCCCAGGGCAGCTTTGGGGCTGTGAACAGCCAGAGCTCAGTGTTCCTGTCCCCACATACATACCTGGTGGCCCCAGTGATGCTGGCCCATCCCGAAGCCATTTTGCATCATGTTAACCCAGTGCTGCTGCAGATTTGGCTGCTGCTCCAGGGAACAACCCTTCCCCAAAGCCACCCACCTCTCCTGCCTGCATCATCCCCAAAAACACAGGCAAGACACCAGCTTTAGCAAAAATGTTTAATCTCTCCTTGATGCGTGTGTTTATTTACAAGTACTAAATCTGAAGAACATTAAAATAGGAAATAGCAGGATATTTACATGATCAAAGGGCGTTCGACCAGACACGCTGGCCTGTTGCTTCAAGTCTGAAACAATCACAGAAAGGTAACCAGGATTTTTTATTTTTTTTTCCCCATTTAATTTTTTTAAAACTATGAAAATCCTCTGCCTTTCGCCAGGTCCGCGTTAGGTCCCCTCTGCTTTCTTAAAGGACAGCTCATTGTGCGCTTTGGTTGGGACTGCTCATCATCCCCCTGCTCACCATCCCGAGGTTGGGCCCAACCCCAGGGGTGGCACAGGGCTCCGTCCAGAGGGGGACACCAGGGCCAGGCACGGGGGGCACTTCCAGGCTGGGCTGCATGTTTTTTTTTGAACCCCAAACTGAAAAGAAAAGGCAATGTGAGCTGAGGGGGGGAGGGCAGGGAGGGACCCGCTTGCTGCAGCAATCAGGGAGCAGCTTTGGGGTCTAACTGCCTCCGACAGCAGGGAACAGAGCAGGAGCTCCCCGAAATGCAGCCCCAGGGCAGGGGATGCTTCTCCATCTCACCCCATTTTGGGGCACAGGCGATACTGCCAGTAAGAGAAGTCCTGTGAACGCTTCCCAGCCTCTCCCTGCATTTCCTCACTCCCTGGCAGGGTCAGACCAGGACTGTCAGTCCAGCTCTGTCCCCCACCAGGCTGGGGTGAGGGAGGACAGACGAGCTGCCTGGCATGGTTAAGGACGCTGGGCATCACACAAAAGGCAAAGGTAGCACCAAGAAGCACCAGAGGCTGTGAGCAGCATTGCAATGCCCACCCTGACCACCACCCTCCCTGTTAGAGGCAGTTTGGGGACCCTGGAGGGGTGGGGAGGGGCTGGGGGAATCCTTTGGTGGACCAAGCCACAGACACCCCAAATCTCCTCAGGAGGAAGCCAGTGGGAACCCATCACCAGGACCACACCACAGGGTCTCAGCATCATGGGGCAGGAAGAGCCTGGCCATGGCACAAAGGGACTCAGCAAGAGGACACGGAGAGCACAGCCACACCATGGCACTGCCAGCCTGCCTGGCATGACCCCCCCCCCCCCTGCAAAACTCTGCTGCCCAGATCCAACCCAAGCCCACCACAACCAAGAAACTTGCCTGACCCTCCAGCATGGCCAAGGGAGCAACCACAGTATCGCTGCCAGGAAAAGAACAGGCTAATAAACCCTCTGCTCTAAACAGTGCTTCCAGCCCTCATTGGCCAATGAAGAAATTTTCAGGAGGATGCTCTTAAAAATGCATCTTCATCCTCTCCAATCAGCAACAGGGAGAGTCCCACCACCCCTTCTCAATCGCCACAAAATCTACACGCTTGGCTCCCTCAACAACAGCTCCCCAAAACTCTTACCACTGCAGCAGGTAGGACCCACTCGCTTTCAGATAGAGACTTCAAAGCCACCGTTCCCCTTCAACTGGATCATAATGACCACCAATGCACGACCACCATCCTCTAGGCACCTTCCTGGACCTCTACCAACGCCGCCCAGCCGGCAGCGGCACGAGGAAGAAGCTTTGGGCCAACTTTGAACCAAATGGAGCCACAGGCACCTCTCCGCCCCATTGCAGCAGCAGGGAGTTCTGCAAAGGACCCCCTAAGGGACCCCCTGGGAGGATTCTGTCCCACTGGAGTGCCCAGGGAGATGACAGCAGCCAGCGGTGGCCCCAGCACAGGGCAGGTGGGCACACAGCTGTCCTTTAAGGCTCTCCAAGTACCACATTTGATATGTGAACCTCCGAAGTCTTTCTTTTTGCTTTGTTTTGTTTGTTTGTTTTTCTTTTTTTGGACGAGAAAGTGACAAATTAATTTCAAATAAAAATAATAGATAACAGGTCTAAACAAACCTCTAATATTCAACACTTGCAGTTTTTTTGTTTTATGTTTTTTTTTTTCTTCTGTTTCTTAAAAAGATCAACTCAGACTAAAATCTAGCACAGTCATGCAACAGCCCACAGCTTTCAGAAATCCAGCGACAGCTTGGGGTCCGTACGTTTGTGAAACAATTACTTCTTTTTCAAACATAGTTTTGCTGTTGTGGTTGGGGTTTTTTTTTTGTTGATGGTTGGTTGCTGTTTTTGTTGGTTTTTTTTTAAATCAGCATCTTCTCCTTTCCCTCCTTATTAAAACAAAACCAAACCGAACAAAATTACAACATAATGAGAGATGTGCAGGCTTCAAATGATTGTTCTGCATGGTGAGAAAGGCTTGGAAATTCCTTCCAGACCATTTGGTATACTTTTTTTTTTTTGAATTGTTGTTTGTTTCGTTTTAACTGGCTGTGTAAATTCATTTCATATTTATATTGGTTCGATTCTCCTTCAGTTAACTATACAGCACCCCACTGGGGCACGAGAATTAGATTGTAACCACATATATATATATACACACTTTTATTATTATTATTTTTTTTAATTAAAAACTTCATTATTTCTCCCTCTCCCCCCTTAACTTGCAATTTAAGGGAACGGATAGAAATCAGCTGGGCTTCTTTCCACTTGGATTTTGACAGCCACCTGCTCCTGGCAGAGTCTGGCCCCGTCTGCCGTGGCCCAGGCAGCAACAGGAGCTCTTGATACAGAAAAGGAAAGGGTTTTGTTCATTTTTTTTGGAAGTTTTTGGTTACCTGTTGCCATTCAGGGCAGCATTCGGCACCTTTTCATTTCTGGAAAGCACAAACCCACAAGGATCTGACATTTTGAAGGGGGCAGTCAAGGAAAAGACCTTGGGTTTCCAGCAAACCCCCCCCGGCAGGGTGGAGGAGAGACAGGGTGACAGCAAGGAGAGAAAGGGGGAGAAAGAAGGAAAAGACAGAGAAAGAAAGGTCAACCTTGGGCAGAAAGGCCTGCACATGTTTGGCTCCATGGGCTGGTGACCCCAAGGGGTTTGCCAGGGAAAATCCTGGTCGGGAGGAGCTGCCTCCTCTTTCCCCCAGGAATCTGGTCCCTTCCCCTGCATCAGCACAAAAAGATGATGGGGGGAAAAAAAAAATATAGAGACTTCGCTAACGCTGCTCCAACGCCAGGGGATCTGCCAAAAAAACCCAGGCTGGTTCTCCATGAACCCTCCTGACAGCCCCCAAGCCTCCACAGCCATCCACTGCCCAGTGCCAACCCAGGACAGGCAGGGGCAGGCAGCGCTGCCCAGACCTCCCCACAGCCACTGGATCAGGAAAACAAGGACGAGCTCAACAAAACACCGACCATCCCTCAGTGATCCCTTGGAAAAAGAAAAAACAACCTCAGGATCTCCCTTCCTCTCTAATCGTGACCTCCAGAACCACTCCAGCAGCATTTAAATAAAAGCATCTATCCAGCTAACAAAACTCTCACCTTTTTTTTCCTATTTTTTTTTTTTCCGCACTAAACAACATTCAAATAAAACATGGCACAGGACGTATTTTCAGAAATATCAAAGCTCAGGGATTTCTCCCTTTCCTGCCCACCCTTACTGCCCCCAACCCCTAAATCTCCCCAGCATCAGTCCTTTAGCTTATTCTTTAGAACCATTTTTAGTTAGTTTGTTGCAAAAATTTAGAATCCTTTTTCCCCTCCCATTTTTTGTTATAATTTCTTTTTCTTTAAATTAAAAATTGTGTTTGCCTTGTGTAAATTGTGCAAATATAGCAGTTAACACTAGTGGCAGAAGGCCAGAGAGAGAGAGAGAAGGGAGGAGAGACAGAAAAAGAGAGAGGAGGAGAGGGGGCGGCCAGTTGGGGGCAAGGAGGGGAGAGCAAGTCAAGTACAGTAAAAACAGGAGCCCACCCACCCTCCCTCCACCAAAGAAACAACAACATCCAAACGCCGTCCTAGAAAGCCCCGTGGTCCCATCTCTCCTTCCTTGTGGGCTCAGGGGCTCTGCCCAGGCAAGGGATGCCCAGCAGGTCCATGGGGCAGGTGAACCCCTTCTCCTCCGGCCGGCATCGCCTCTCTGCAAGGTCCCTGCCGCGTCCCGGCGGGATCAAGGGGTGTCTGAGTGTCGGGGGGGGGTTATCGATGTTGCTGCTGTCATTGGGATTTGTGGATTTATTTATTTTCGTTTTCGCTGAAGCGCGAGGGTTCCTTGTTAGTCCGTGGGAAGCATGCGGAGGCACGGGGGATCCCCCGGGTCCGGCCGGCCCCAGCCCCAAAGTCTTCTTCTGCCCATGGCTGCCGCTGGCCGGCCCTCCCTCCTGCCACCCCTGCCCAGGGTGCTGGCACTGCCACCACCCTCTCAGCTGCTTAAGGCCATTGTGTCGATCGCCTGCTCCAGCTTACTCCTCAGCCGCTGCCTCCGGGCCTGCTCGTCCTTCTCCAATGCAGCTAAGATCTGGGGGAGAGAGGGAAGAAGAGAGGGTGAGGAGATGCCCTCCCACCCAAAGCGGCTCCTCATTGCCCATATGGATGCACTGGCTCACTGATGGCACCGGGGCACAGGGATGTGGTCCTATGGGAAGTGACGTGGGTTTGTTCCTGTCCTTAACGGGGCCAGGAAAGAGTCAAAGGAGGCATGAGGTGGAGGACACTGCCCTGGGTGCTGCCACCCCACAGGCAGAACCCCCAGTGACCCTTGAGGGGCGGCAGTGACACCAGGGACCTGCTTGATACTAATGAGAAGCCAACTTGCACATGGGGAAGTAAAGAAAACAAGCATCCATCATCAAATCGAGGGTGTACCGCAAAACCAAGACAACATCACCTTCCCACCAAGTCTGTGACTCCAACAACCCTCCAACGTGCAAGCGAGGCAGGGAACTGGTTCCATAAACACAGGAAGTCCAAACCCATGAGGCTTCAGTTGCCACCAGCAGCAAAACCTGGCTCATCTCTCCCCAAGGTGGACAACTGAGTGACATTGGGGTAATGGAGGGGAACACCAGATGGATGCACCAGCAAAGCCTGCCTCACTGGGAGCCCTCAGGCCTGTGCAAGGAGTGTACCCACAGCCATCCAAGCATGGCTTTCCTCTCGAGAAATCCCCTTTCTCTAAACAAGCTCCTGGCCATGATGGCAGATTGCAGGGTGGAGGGACTGTCCCCTGCCCTGGGCTGGATGCAGCCATGCCCACAGGGCTGGAGAAGGAGGGGGTGGAGGATGAGGCTCAGAGAGGGGAGAAGGGAAGTAATGAAGCGTAAAATGAAGGGGCGGTTGCCCTCCCAGCAGCCTCGTCTCCCTCACATCATGCCAGCAGAGCAGAAAAGCTGATTTAAAAAACCAAACCTGACAGAAATCTCATCTCCTCGGGTGAGCTAGTTGAGAGAGCAAATTTTTTGCAATTAAATATCAAGGCATCCGTCAAAGGGGACTTGATTAACCATTTCATTGGCTGCATAATTGGAAACAAACTGTTGTATAATTAATAGACTTACTAGGAGGCAGGCAAAGTCCATCAGGAGCCCTACAGGTAACTTCTTAATGGGGAATCAGCTCCCTTTGATTAAGAGCTGCTGCAGCGCCGGCGGGTTGTGGAGCAGCGCATGGGGCTGTGCTGTGCAGCATCCACCACGCTGCCCTGCTCCAGCCTCCAGCCACCGACACACTCCGGCTCTCCACCAGGCTTTTTGGGACAGGACCAGGCTGGTTCCTGTCTGCTGAGGCAGTAGGACATGCCTGATGGGGAATCTATTCCCAAAGGAAGGGGGAACACTGCACCTCGACACTGGCATCAGCTCCTGAGGAGGGGGAGGTTGGCCAGCGAGAGCCAGGCTCATCTGATTTACCTCCCCTGGCAGCAGCAACCCTGGGCTGCAGCTGGACTTGTGAGAGCTCGTAGATCCTGCACAAACCTGCCGCCAGGGACACTCCCCCACCATCCATCTCTGCACCTGCTGTCAGCCCTCACACTACACACAGAGTAAAGTAACTACAACAACACTCATGCAGACATCAAAAGCCCATGTGCCTGAAAGGTGGCTGAGCTGGAACCAAATGAGATGGGTCCAAGAAGTGGAAGAGGAACCTATTCCCCCCACCCACCTCTCCAATAAGACAGCTGTGTATTCTGGGATGCTGAGGTGTCCAAAGATTCACAACCTGCCCCTGAATTATTTGCTCCTCTTTTGTCTCAGCCTTATGGAAACAATGCAGTGAAAGGGAACCTGTGCTGAGCGTAGACAGAGACCCAGGTTTGTCACCTGCAGTAAGGAGCCAGGACCACTGATTACCAAGATGCAAGTACCAAAATGAAAATTAATTATGATTTTCATTCACAGCCAATGACAGCATATTATTGCACTAAACAACAGGAAAAATTATTCTCTCCCATTTTGCATCAAAGAGGGTGCAATCGGGCTGCATATAATTGTGCTTAATGAATGAAAACAAACAAAGGGAACAGCTGCGATTTATTAATCCCATTACAAATAATAAAAGAAGTTCCTGAGAGCTGTGAACACACTTGTAATGTTTGGAGAGAGGGTGACAGCAAGACACTCAACAGATGTCAGGCTGCCATTAGTGGGCAAGAAGAGGACCTGAGTCCCTAAAGGGCAGCTCATTAATGCCACACGTTCCCCTCCCTGCTCTTGCCCAGGACTTGGAGGATCTATTCGAAGCTTGAAGGACTTTTAGCCTGGAGGAAGCAAGCACCAGATGATGGCTGAAGAATGATGATGGCTGCCCTGCAGCAGGTCTAGATCTTCCAAACTTCTCCTGTCCCACCTTTGCGGTAGCCTCAGAGCTGTTAGACAAACTGTAAAATCCCTGAAAACCCTTCACAGCCAACTCATCACATAGAGGGGGGGGTGTCCTGGATATGCCATCACAAGTCATTTGGGGAGGAGCACAGAGGTCCCACCAGCATGGTCACCAGCCACACAGTGACCACCACACAGTGCCTTCCCAAGCTCCAGGTTTTCCTCCCATACCTGTAGGCAAACCAGGTCCTTCTCCTCCTCACTCCTGCAAAGCACCCAGCTCCATGAGGATTTTGGCCACCACAGTCCCAGTGCTGACCTTAGACCCATGGGCCAGGATCTGCCCGTGGACTCCCAAAATTCACACCTCAGAGGCACTGGGAGATGCCTCACAGCATTGCTGCAGGGTACAATGGGGACCCCATTTCCTCTCCCTGCAGGGCAAGAGGCCAGCTCTCCCAGCTCTCTCCAAGTGAGGAGATATTCTGGCACTCTGTCATCTAAATAAGCCACAGTCGTCAGTCCGCTTTATTGAGACAATAAAGCCTATACTATCATGTTATATGTATAGATCCACATTTTACTGTAGTTACATATTTTATTGCTTTAATAAAAAGATGCAGGACGTGGATTTGAGCAGTGCTTTATGAAGTTAATTTGTATAAATTACAAGAGGGGTTTTTAACCACCCTCCCTGATGTTCACAGAGCAAGCACTGACAGGGCCCTCACATCCTCTAGTATTCCCAGGAAGTGGAGCCAGACACTGCATGTATAACCACACAGTGTAGGAAAGGCGAGGAGGGGAGGCACACTAAGATAACACCCCAAACTCTGCAGCTCTGGGGAGCTCACATGCCAAATGAGTAGAAAAATAGGTGTTCCCCACATTACTCACTGCAGAAAACACAGGGAAAAAAGCGCTGCCTACATCAGCACCCAGCTCCACACCTCCCAGACCTTTTCTTCCCAGCCAGCCCCAGCACAGGCACAGACTACATTGCCCTCCTGCATTTTACAGGGTGTTTTTCTAAAGGGAAAATTGTGGGGACTGCACAAATGAGGGCAAAGGGACACAGCTTGCAGCCAAGCTTGACTCACCATCGCCACATCTTACCTCGTCCTTGTACTTGGTGATGTAGGAGTAGATCTCGTGCAGGGCGCTCATACTGTTGAACTGGCTGAGGTGTAACCGCGACTGCTCCGCCAGGTACGCGCTCATGTCCTGGTCACTGATCGCTGGCATTTTAGCAATATCTGCATAATATCTGCAAGGGAGAAACAGAAGAGTGGATCAGAAATAGGCATAGAGTCAAGGGGATGAGCCCCCACTGTGACACTCCCTGAAAACAGCCTCTGGAGAGCCAAGGTGAGGAGCAGTCACTCACAGAGAGGTCTGAGTGCTTCGCAGAACAGCCAGCATCATTAGCAACATGCTGCTGGTAGAGCACTGCCCAGGCCATCCCAGCTGACCAAGCTGAGGAGGCAGGAACTCAGAAGTTACTGCTCACCAAAAAGCCGCGAGGGGTTTTCACTTTCAGCAAAAACTGAGGTTCTGCAGACATGTTGGTGAAACCAAAGGATCCCACGCAGTGGAGGAGGTAGCTGATGTCTTAGGGCATGCCTGGGCCAAATGACCTGGTGCTTTCCTGCCTTGCTGTGCTTCTCTGATGGTTGCCACTAGTAAGATTCTACCTTATACTTCTTAGGATACCTTAAGATTTGCAGTCCCATCCCATAGTTGCCTCACTGATACACTCAGCAAATACAGGAAAACCCAGACACAGGGTATATGGTCCAGAATCGTAGTGGGAAAACAGAATATCTAACACGATATTCATCAAAACCCAGGGAGATCAAAGCCACAGCATCCTGCTGCAGGAGGAGGGTTATGCCAAGAAGATGCAGCACTGGACTATCTGCTGAGGTCCTTTTGGAAACCAGGTTTTTTCCACAGGCCTACCCACAGCAAATGAGCCCTGGCTGCTCCCACCACCTGGAAATAGAGTGCCAGTCTCTCCCAGGTTTACTTTACTCCTCATGACTCCTCAAACTACTCAGGGAAGTTTCTGGTACAGTGATTAGCATCATTAGCATCATCAGCCAAATGCTGAGGTGGAACACGGCTGAAGCACTTGGATAGGAGCAGATGGCAGTGAGACCACTTGAGGAGATGAATATGAGGATCCACTCCATCCCATGGTGCTGAATTCAGCTACAGTTAAAATACTTGGGCAGTTTTTACAGAGGCTCATTCACACCCAGAAAGTGATGCCAGAGATTTCCTGGATGCTGCCAAGAGAGCAGTGGTCTGAGGTGAGGATCTCTGACTAAACCAGGCATCGAGAGATCCAATATGTGGGTCAAGAGATCACTCCCACAGCAACAGCTCCTAAAGCTGATATTTCTACCTGTGCTGAGGAATATTAAGGACAATATGCCAAACATTTTCAGTGCCAGACAGCTTTGATTAGCAAAAAAAGCCCAGAGAGATCCTCCTGGTGACCCTCTAAGCCTTTAGGTGAAGGTCCCTGTGGGAAGGGACTCGTGGAAGATCAATGTACAAGGGAGAGTTGCTGAAGAAGCAGCTTTTACAGCTGCCACAAGATGCCCAGGTAACATGCAGCAGTTTTACATTCTGGGTTTTATAGCAACACAAAGGATGGCAGGAAACCATTAGTTTTCCATACAAGTGTGCACAGCTTGTGTGGACCAAGATCCCAGTCACACCTACCATTTCCAGAGGACACCTACCACAGCCATGGCCCCAGCAGCAGTACTCTTAGGTTTTCCCAGGCTCCTCACCTCCCCAGCCCTTCACTGTGCTATTCCTGCCTCAGATTGGCAGGGTGTCCTTTTTTCAGCTGGTGCCTGAACCACGGCGGCAGACAGACCTGCTGTTGGGTCTAGCAGTCCCACTCAGCCACCCTCCCATCCCACCTCTGCAAAGCTTTCCCACCATAACTGTGCCAAAAGCCAGAAATGCTGATCACACCAGCAGAGGAGTGGTGGGAGAGACAGTTGCACCCTGCCCAGGGCAGCTCTGCCCTCTGCTCAGCTGCCTCTGGGTCCATCCCAGCTGTGAGCGATGGCAGAACATCTGTCACCAGTGAGATCTCCCACCTCCACCCCAGGGACACAGCATGTCTAGACTAGTGTTTCTCTCTGGAATGGTTTTATACTTTTTTCTCCAGGCACACACAGAGCTGAGTATTTTTGTCACAGCGATGGCAAGATCTGAGAAATCCACCTTGTGAAGTTTGTGACGTTCCTACGGGACCTCACTCCAAAGCCCCCTCCAGCCCCCACAAAGAATTTTCTCCTATTACAATGCAGCTCATCTCTCACCTCAGCCATCATTTTTCAGGGGCACCTTTTCTTCTGATCCAAGCCCTATCTTCCTCGAGGGAAGAAGCTTGTCTTTGTACCTGCCTGCAAATCACCAGCCATGCCAACTGCGCAACAGAAGTAACAGTGTACAAACAAGTACCCAAAGGACAATTTAGGTTACAAAGTTTCATGCTTGCAAACTAGAGAATATGACACTTATTGTTGCCTGGACATCTTTCATTTTGTTCACTCCATATCTGGTTTAGATGCTGAAAAATGGAAAAGCATGATTTATAGCACAGCTAATCAGCACAAGGGGAAAGTTGCATCAGCAACCTGAAATCTGCCATTTTTTAAGCTTGATGAAGTCCCACTTTACAACACAGCAACATTTTAACACTAGCTCTATTTGGAGGGCTTTGGAGGACATCTCGTAGGTTTCTCTCCCTAAAGGATAAAGCTAAACACAGCATTATGTCCAAGCACATCAATTTGCAATCAGTAGCATTCAAACCCTGAACCTTTAACACTGCATTAATTCAGCAGGGCAGAAGGATGTCTCTTGTCAGCTAACAGTGAATCTGGAGGCTGCTGGAAGGAGTCAGGGGACCTGCTCCTCTCCCTGCTCCTCAGCACAGCGACAGCAGCCCAAGCACTGACTACAGAGCATGTGCTCTCACCAGGATCCTGGGTGAGATGGATGAGAGACAGGAAATGGTAATTTTCAACCATTTCAGCAAAACCTGCATGTATTGTCGTGGTACGAAAAAGTCACTCCTCTAGACCAAGGATGACTTCTCACTGCTCTTGGAAAGCAATTAAGGGAGGTGTTAGCAATCCTCCCGCACAGACCAAGTTTTTACAAAAGAAAAACATCAGACAACCTAAAAGTCGAGGTTGCTTTTAGCACCCCTTAAGCAAGTCATAAATAACTCTGCCAAACAGTCATTGCAAGCTCATTCCAGGAGACAATCAGAGGAAAGCATAATCTCCTAAACGAGAATATCACCTTCCACAAGCACAAGTATGGTCTCTCTTCAGACAGTTGCCAAGATGAGTGCTCTCAACAACCCACACCCCCACACCCATGTAAATCTCCACTGTAAATTCTCCTGGTGAAGCAAGGAGCCATTGCCAATTCTACTCACCTTTCTACCCAGCTTTTGTAGTTCGGGATGTCCTTGGCGTACAGTAGTTTGTTGGAGGGAGAGTCTTTTCCTAGCTTGTGCTCAGAAGTTGAGCAGGAGTCCATGAATGTCTGAGCCACCACAGATAGGCAGGCATCAGTAATACTGTTCTTGTGAATGTCAAACACAAACTGGGGGTTCTTTATCACATTCACCCAAAAACGTAGAGGTAGACTGTGGGAAAAATGAAACAGAAGTCAGCACCTGAACACCAAGCCCTCCAGGGCAGCTGGCACACACATGCACCTGTAGTTGTGGAAAAGGAGCCCCCCATGACCCAGAATTGGGCAGGCTGCTTCTCCCAGCACCCCAGGGATGCAAACAACCTGGCTGTTCCCCTCTGCCCACTCCCACATGGCCACAGCTCTCCACGGAGAAATTCCTCAGCACTGCCAAAATATCCAAAGGCAAAACAGGGCAGCACAGTTCTGTGGTTTCTCCAAGGATCCAGTCAAACTGAAGAGCCCTTGCTGAGCCATAGGTCAAATCGGGCACCGTTCCCTTCTCTCACATCAATAATCCCTTCGAAGGCACCGTGTGGTATTTCACACATCTCCGTGTTGGAGGAGGGAGTTAACTGGACTCCTCAAGGGATTCATTAGCACATTTAACACCAGAGGAGAATTTAAGCAGCCTCAGATGCTGGAAATAGAGCTCTCAGCTGCAGAGGCAGCAGGTCTCTTGGCCAGCCACCGACTGGATGTTTGCTGCACGCTGCCACACGTGCCACACTCCGTGGATCCATTTCCCAATCCTGCTGCCCCTCTCCTCTCCCAGGAGCATCTCAGGGCATACCCCCCATCAGACAGCCTCTCTGCTCTGTCATCCCTCAGCACCAACACCAAGCAAATGCTTTTATCTTAGACAAAACACACTTCGTTTCCCAGGACTTCCCTAATGAGGGTACCGGGTGCATGTACATATTTCATTTGTGAAGGGAACAGCCTCAAGAAATTAGCTCCACACATCGAATTAGTGCCCAGAGATAAGCACAGGCATTAGTATGCAGGAGCCTGCAAGCCCAGCCCCTGTGGAGCGGGGCTTTTTTTTTCCTCTCTTGCCTTTTTGCTCCTTCTTTTAATATAGAAAGCCGAGTTATAAATCAGTTCCAAGCACTTCCGAGCTCTCACATCTCCATTTAAAAATGTTTCTTTTCCTGCCCTGCTAATTGCCAACAGTTACTGAACTATACAAAAGCAATTTGGCTGCCATTTAACAAATGCCAGACACGGGAATGTACGTACCCGTCTCCAGTAACAGCAAGATCAGAGAGATGAAATCAGTGAGGCAGCAGAAAAGAAAAATGCCGAGGGGGGCTGTGGAGCAGGAGCCAACGCCTGCTCGAGCCCTGGCCCCAGCATGGCACATACAGAGGTCTCCTCAGCTGCTCCAGCCTGCTTTTCAGAGAGCAATTAGCAGAGGTGATGGGCTGGCTCTGCGGGCGAGGTTAGGGACGGTGCACACACGGCTTTATGCCGACTTCATTTGCACACACTGGGAGGGAGGGTGGAAATACCTTTAGAACGGTGGAGATGAGAATTGGGGCTGGCATCTCAGAGCAGGCTGGAAGATGGAGAAGCCCAAACAGCGTTTGCCCAAGATGAGATGGGACCAGAGCCGCTGTGCTCCTAGGCCGACTGCGGCCGTGAGGGGGAGCGCGGTGCCAGGGATGTGGGGATTGAAGGGTCGAGGGAGCACTGCATTCCTGGGATTTTTTTTTCTGCTGCAGGAAGGCATGCAAGGGATTTACCCCCAGAGATATGGGCCTCTCTCATCTTGGAACATTTCCAGGGACATATTTCTGCTCCCTGTGGGAGGGGTAGGAAGTATCATTAGCTGTTATATCCCACTGCCCCTCTCCATTACCAGTTACTCTTCCAGGTGTGCCTGACATCGTAATCGTTGATCTGATGCTTATCAGCTTGTTCATCCAGGAAATCAAACATGTACTTGATGGCGAGGGGCAGCGCGCTCCCACGATGTGCTGTGCTGAAGATGGTCTCAAACAGGTCATCCACGAACTTCTGCAGGGTGCCCTGAAGAGCAGAAAGAGAGAAAGGGACACTCAGCAACAACCAGTACCAGCAGAGAGATGAGCCTTTAACTAAGGTCGGCCTTTAAACCAACTTCACCTCTATTCCTACAACCTGGAAGAGTGGCACGGCACAGTACAGTCTGTGTAACTCTACCGGTTCTCACTGGTTTATACTGGGAAACTCAGTGATGAGATTGCCTCCCTCACTGCATGACCTGGCACACTAAAAGCATACAAATAAAAACACCATATAGAGCAAAAAACAAGTGGATGTATGTTAGATCAGGATCTTTATTTGGGTCCCATTAAGGTACCCAAGACCTGAGGACAAACATAGATCCCATGAGGCAGGAAGCCAAGTCAAGGAGAGATGGCTAGACCCAGTCTCTGCAATCCTGAGCTGGTATGTTCAGCACAGCCCCTCCACCCCCCTGGGGACATCTCAGACACACAGCACCTGCTCTGCACCACTGAAGGCTTTATATGTGCTGAGGGAAGGGGAACCTACTGCAATGTCAAATGTCCCGAATAATTACCCTTCCCACATCACTGATTTTGCAGCTTTATCCCAAACACCAAAGGGGATGAGGCACCTCTCCGCTTTGCAGTCCAGCAGCTGCCCAAGGATACAGGGAACAGTAAAAATGCCAGAGTCCAAGGAGTAAATAGGAAAATCCACTCAAGGAGTATCCACTGAGGGCTTTGACACACAAAGCCATCACCTCCAGCTCAGGAAAGAGACCAAAAAAGTAGCTCCTCTTGTGCTGAAGCAGAAGGCTAACAAAAACACAGTGCCTACCAATTTCTGGACAACCCAAATCACTACCCTTCCACATCCAGATCTGAAAAGCCAGGTGGCAGCTCTGTGTCCCCATTCCATACCTTGGTGGCTAACAGGCGAGTCAGGTAGATTTCAGAGACCATCTTGCTGCCCCGGTCGCCCTCCCGCTGGTCCATGTGGTCGTGGTTTTTCACCAGGTGCCAGAGCTTGGTGCCGCTCTCCAGGTCGGGGGTGATCATGGGGGTCCGTGAGCGCAGGCTGTCGGGGCTGCTGGCTGTCCGCAGCATGCTCTCTGCAAGCACCAAGGACAGGGGACACTCACACCCTGCCCACCTCTGCCTTGCCACCAGCTCCTCTGTCCCCCTTCCCTCCACCATGGCTTCAGGGCACATCATGGCCATGAAATGGAAGCTTTGGGATCCAGTCTCTGCAGTCATCGTGGATTGGGAGCTCTGCTGGGACTGTCCTCACAGCCCACTGGGCTGTGCTCAAGCCTGGCTGATGTACAGAAGCCAGGATCATCATGGAAGGGTTTCTACAGAGGTCTGTCCTGCTCTCAGCACAGCTGCCAGGATCACAGATGCCTCCTGTGTCAGTCTGAGCTGACCACATTATTCCCTTCCAAACCAAGGCTGAAGTACACTTGCCAGCATGTTCACTGGAGTCCTCAACTCCACTCATTTAAGTACAAAGAGCCTCTGTGACTATTTCAATTAGATTTCAGGGAAATAAAAGGAAGAGGACCCCTTTGCAGCAGCCATCTGATACGTGTCTTTCTCCCCCAAGCCCGACATGCTGCAAAAAGAGATGGCTCCGAGGGCATCTGTTCCCTCTCCAATACCAGAATAAATAGTGTGGTGCAGGAGAGCCAGAGGCTTGGAGTACCTTGTTCATGTGAGCCAAAGCCACCTGCCCTGTGCCTTGGTCTGCAAGACCAGCCCAGTGCTGCCTCCCCTGCCATCACAGTGGAGGATGCCCCACGCACTCACCGTATCTGCTGAGGGACTTGGTGAAAGTGGAGGAGTTGGAGATGTTGTACGCCGAGTTCTGCTTGGGCACCAGGGCTACTGAGGAGCCATCTGTCACCTGGGGGCAGAAATGGTGTGAGCAGGCTGAGGTACCAGAGAGGCACAGGAGGATAAGCCCGACAGCAGGAAGAAACAAGCCCACCTCATCCCATGGACATCCATCTCCAGCAAAGGAGACCTACACACCCATCTGAGCTGTTGCTCAGGGGAAGGGGTCAGAACAGGAACACACCAGAAGAAACCTTGGCATGAAAATTGCAAGGCAAGGTCAGACCAGGAAACTGCCTCTATGAGTCCTGGAGATGTCCCATTTTGTGCTTCCTTAAACAGAAGGACCATAAACATGGGTCCCAGGCAGGGAAGTGAGTGCAGATCTCCTGGGAATACCCCTGCATAAGCAGCTTGGTCTGGAGAGCTGAACCCAGACTCTGACCAAGCCAAGGAGGGAGAAAAGATGCTCAAGCTCAAAGCAGCTGGTGACTGCTCAGTGCTCTCCACCATGGACAGTCTTACCTGGTAATGTGCCAGGGTGTTTAGCCTCTTCCAGTCATTGTCTATCTTTGTGGTGACATCTTCATCCTGCAGTATGATCCGGGCCATCCTGCCCTGCCGCCACTCTGTCCCCATGAGGGAGAAGGGTTCATGGTTAGAGGGAACAGGAGCACAGAGCTGAGGCAAGGGTAGGAGAAAGATGTGGGCATCAACAAAAGACCCCTCCCACCACCTTCTGAAGCCCAGGACTGATGACTATCAATATGGTGTTCACAGCCAGAGCCAAGGAGGCTCTGTTCCCCATTCTTTCTACTGGCAGGGCCCACACTCTCATGCCAAGGGTCCCCACACACAGTCAGTGGCACCAGCACACCAAAAGTGGACTGGACAAGCACAAATGCTCTGGTCCTGCCAGGTCCCTTCTCCTGTGGAGATGTGGATTTTCCTGCCTTGAACAGCTTTTTTGGCACTTCTGCTCTTAGTCAGAACCCTGCTCCTCACGGGGAAGTGCCTGTCCTCTCTCTTACCCAGGTCCATGTCTCCAGCTTTGGGTCGCTGGGAATAGGGCACCCCCTTGTAGACAGCATCCAACAGCTTCTCTTTCACCTGTGTGATGGTGTCACAGTTCAGCACCTTGACAGGGATCTCCGGGGCATTCTCGTTCTCAGGGTTGACACAGTTGAGGGTCTGCACAGCACAGGGGGGCAGAAAAACTCCAGTGAGATGGGATGTGCTGGCTGCAACAGCAAGTCCAAGGACTTGGGGCTACAGCTGTCTACAGACCACGCCTTCTCATCCCCTGGGCTGCTGTGGAGTTGCAGTAACATGGCACATTCCTGCTCCCCCTTTCTCCCCACCATTCTCAAATCTCCAACTATTTCCAGAAAGGCAGCGCAGTGCCAGTGAAGGAATGCTGGGCCAGCAAACCATGCCCAACTTGCCAAAATCTGCCTAGCATGAGCAACCAGAATGGTTTGGATTGGAAGGGACGTTAAAGATCATCTAGTTTCAACCCCTCTGCCATGAGCAGAGACACCTTCCACTAGACCAGGTTGCTTCTTGCCCTTTCCAGCCTGACCTTGAACACTTCCATGGATGTCCACAACTTCCCTAGGCAATCTGTTCCAGTGTCTGACAACCCTCACAGCGAAGAATTTCCTCCTAAAGTCTAAATGTACCCTCTTTCAGTTTAAAACCTTTCCTCCTTGTCCTATCACTCCATGCCCTTATAAAAAGTCCCTCCCAGGCTTTTCCTGTAGCCCCTTCAGGTACTAGAAGGCTGCTATAAGGTCTCCTCAGAGCCTTCTCTTCTGCAGGCTGAACAATCCCAACTCTCTCAGCCTGTCTTCATAGGATGCCCCTGCACACTCCACTCCCCTCCCAACCCATCCCAGTGGAGATCAAGGTGGTGAAGAACCAGCTGCAGGCTCAGCCAAGGGAAGGGCTTGGCTTATCATTCAGCTGGACAGAGGAGATGGCTTATATGGAGGAAGAGAAGTATCTCTTCATCTCCTGCAGTAATCTCAAGGCTCTAACTTTAATCCGCACCCAACACAAGCTGCTGGCTGCTTCAGGTAACATGTGCTCAACATCATCTCTGGCCCAAACTTTGTCAGGGCCATGGGGTTTGTTGGGAGAGGCATGGAGTGGGGCTCAGTTAATGTCTGGCTTTCTCAGCTCCATGGCAAAAGCAAACCTTGCCACGCCATGGCCCCGTTTCTGTCCCTAGCTGAGATGGGCACCAGAGACAGGGCAAGAGGCACCCCAGGGATGCTGGAGAGAACAAGAGACAAACCAGTCTCTGCAAAGTACTTTGGGTGCCTCCAAGATCTTGTTAACTAGCTGGACCTAGCATTCCTGACAAGCACCAGGACCAGTGAGGCTTTTGCTTGCACTAACCAGCATTTTGTAGTCAATCTGCTGCCGGATAAGCTTGTCTTCACTGAGGGAGTAGCGAGCCTCTCCTGTGATGGCATCAATGGGTCCCTTCTCCATCTGCTGCTTGATGGCACAGTAGAGCATGAAGAGTGGCTCCCCAGCACACTCCTGCAGGACAGGGGATGGAGAAGAGGGAGAGAGAGGGCTGAGAAGGTGCCAGACACCAGCTTTCTCTTTCAAAAACCACCACCATGTCAGGAGACTGTTGTGGCCCTGCAGCATTGTGCCCCATACATGGTTTTATAGTTTACAATCCTTGCTCAGGACCACAAGGAATGGGGCACTTTGTAAAATTAATCCTGTGGAGGAACTCATTCTCTCCTTTCAAGCCTGCTGGAGGTTGTTCCCTTGTCTATCAGCCCAAGGATCAGCTTCCCAGAATTTCCAGACACTCCTTGGTGAATTCTGCTCATTCTACAGGCCAAAAATGAGCTAAAAACATAAAATTCAGGGTTAGGGAAGAGCAGGTTGGGTCTGGGGACTTTGTGTATGGGATATAGCCAATCTTTTGAGCTGGCTCAGCTAAGAAAAGCACCTGAGGACTGGTAAGGGCACATCACAGTGGGACACCCTAGGGGCTCTTGCCCAGGTACCACCATGCAGTTCTGGCATCTGCCAGGAGCCTAAGAGAAGGTCAAAGGAAGTTTCTCTGTGAGACAACTGGGAAAAGACAACAGATCCACTGGGAAGGAAAAGCAAGAGAGCAACTCACTGACAACTCTACTCTGAGTCTCCAGTTGATGGAGGAGACCAGGCAATGAGGTTTCCCCTAGTTAAATCATTTGCTGCCTACATGTCCCCACTGCCAAACCCCTACAAGTAAGATCAAGAGCCACATCAGCACCTATCTCGTAGGTGGGAGGAAGGGAGAGGGAAACTGGACCAGACACTTCCTCCAAAAATGCTGGATCTGCAGTGACCCAGAAATAGCAAAGGACACACCAAGGTTGGAGGCACCAGCCAGCCTGGAGCCATGAGTTGGTGCAGCAGGGCTGGAAGTGGACACCCCTTGATCACCCAGGGCCCAAACCTCTCCACTGAGCTGCATACCAATGAGCCCTTCCAGATACAGGCATTAGCCCTAAGGGAGAAAAAAGGGTACGATGGGAGCAAAGAAGATGGAGAGAAGTCCCAGCAGATTTTACCCCACGAGCCCTTGCCCCTCCCTCCTGGCCGCCTCACAAATAAATTGTACTTTGGTGCAAAGTGTGGCTGCTCTCCCTGTCACCATATGCTGTAAGCATCTCGTTAGCATCTGCGGTAATTAAAGAGACAGCTGCTAACGAGCAGAAACAGGCATACATCATCCCCAGACCTTCCGACAACATGCCTGTCTTTGAAATTATGTTTCATTTGCAAACTTAGCTTCATTAAGTCAGCTTGGAAAAGTGGGAGACCCAAGGTGGGTGCTGCACTGAGCATTACCAGCTGCCCAGCAAGGGGGGAGTGCCAGACCGGCCGCAGAGCAGTGACCCCCCCAGGGGCTCCCACAGCACCCCAAACCCACCCCTTTGGCCATGGTGGAAAGACTTAAGTTGCTTCTTTCAGTTGCTTGTAAAAACTTGTGAAACTTTCGAGTCTGCGGAAGTGGTGTGGATGGAGGACAGTTTGGAGCAGCACTCCAGCTCACACTCCAGCCTGCATTTCTCCCCTCTGGTGTGGTGTGGTTGCTGCCCCTCCATCTGCAGCTCTGCACCCACCTCTGGGGATCCCCACTGAGAGAGGTGGGTTCAGCCCTCCCCACGTTGGTGGTCCAGTTGCCCTCCAGACATCACAGCATCACCCCTCAGCTTCTTGGATGTTGTCTGGGCCAATGGGGAGTAAATCTCTTTTTGGATGTGTGGATTGGAGCTGGCCCTATAGCCTCCCCAGAGGGATGGAGGCATCAGTGGTCCTTGTGATGGGCGCATAACTCCTCCAGCACCATACAGGCTTTTGGGGGATCCTGCGTGCCCCAGAACCCTGGTCTCCTTCTGACTTGTCAGGCACCCTAATGTCAACCAAAACATCCCCTGTCACCCTGACTCTGTGCACCCTCCATATTGCAGCTTGGCTACCCCACCTGTTTCAAATGTGGGTCCTACCCTTAAAATTCAAAATCTCACTCCCAACCTCACTGTCCCTGCTGGCTCTTGAGGAGCAGGGCCAAGATGCTGTCATTGGTCACAGCTCACGGAGACACAACAGACGAGGATGGCTAATGGCTCGTCCCTGACAGAGACCAACAAAATGCACAGGCACCACAGAAACTGGTGCCAGGCAGTTCCCCCGTGGTGCTCCCCATTGGGTGAGATAAGGAGGGGACCACTGAGATGGGGCCAGGTGGCCCCACGGGGTGACAGAGAGCAGCCTGCCCCCCAAACGCAGCCATGTCCACGCTGCCAGTCCCAAGGCAGTTTGCTCACTGCTAGGGGTCTGAGCGAGGGGGGCTTTAGGGGGGCTCCCCATGTGAGCTGAGCTGGAGGAGGGTAGCTGCAAACACCTCTGTGCATGCAGGCGTGGGTAGGCTGGGAGCAGGCTGAGGCAAGCCAGCTAACGCTCAAACTGTCTTATTGACTAGATCTAGCTCATCAGGCACCTAATATCGTGCATTTTTCAGCACTTGTCTCGATTTATCCCTCTCCCTTTCCCTGGGGTGCCTCATTAACAGTCTGATAAATGCTACTCCAGGGTCCCTGGGAAAGCACCAGCCCTCACTGGCTTCCCACGCTGCTGGCCCTGGGATGGGGGGTCTGTCCTGTCCCTGTCCCCATCCCAGCACATCAGGGCCACGCAATGCCAATCTCAGGTTTGCTGAGAGCTGATCTGGCAGCTGGGCACACATCTGCCTGCCTCATTTACATGCACAATTACCACGGTTTGGTGCAGTTTCCCTGCTGGCAGACTGTCTGCTGTGATACCTCTCCATCTAATCCACGGGTCTCTCCTGCTTTTGATGACCCCTGTGACCCTCACTGCCAGGAGACAGGTGGAAACGGCCCCATGGGCCTCCTCTGGCAGGACTGACCCAGGAGAGACCATGAGCACATCCTCAAGTCTCCTCCAGTCCAACTCAAGTTAAACAAGTGATGGAGTTTCAACCACTTCCCTGGGGAGATGACACCCAGCATAACAAATCTCACAGCCAGCAGGTTTATCGAGGCCATCTGCACATGTTCCTCCTGTAATGCTGCATCTAGATCAGAACTTCTCTCTCCTTCTGCTACCACCCAGAGACTGGCAGCATCTTTCCCCACCAAAGCCATGACATAGCCAAAGACTTTATAAAAAGGCACAGCCCTGGTCTCATCTCAACATCTCTCTCTCATACTACTCCTTATCCTCAGACATGGCCCACAGTGGTGATGTTCCTGGAAGCCTCTCTGAAAGGGCTCAGGGCTGTACAAGGATAGATGCAGGACAGTGGTGGCACATGATGTGATCCAAAGCAGCTACTGAACAAGGTGAACATGCCCCTGTCACCTGCCCACATTGCCCAACCCAGCCAGGGACAGGCCAAGGGTGTCAAGTCATGTGCACAAAGGCAATGTCCCCAAACACCACTGCGGGTGTTCAAAGGCTGTGCACAGCACTTCGCTCAGCCAAAGCACAACCTTGTCCACTTCTAGGAGCCCTGAAGGAGTTTATCCCCAGCAAGAGCTACTCCTGCCTGTCCCACCAACCCTGCAGAGACCAAAGAAATGTCTACCAGTGTCCTACCTGATCCTACTGGTCACAGTCACTGCAGGAACGGAGGGTGGCCCCGTTGAGCAAAGACTTGGCACGAAGAGGCAGCAAAAGGTTTGACATCTCCCCTCAACCCACACAGCTTTTCTCCTCTCCCACCCCTGGAAGACAATCTCCATCACACGCTACAGCTAGATTTTTATAGATACAGGCTATCCCTTGACGGAGGCAAAAAGCCAAGTGCATGTAAGTGATATTATAAATCACTTCTAGTTGGCGAACACTGGAGTTCTGCAGACTCCTGCTCGTTCTCATCTCTTGGCTGGAAATGGTTCAAACTCTCTTTATCTTAATGAGGGATGAAATCCCACAAAAGCGGCTGTGTGCCACCCAGCCTCACTGTGGTGACACCAGGCAGGATCCCAAGAAACAGTTCTGCTGACTAACAAACCCACAGTGGGACCAGGGACACCGTTCACCCCACCAGTGACATCCCAAGGCAACAGCAGGACCACGGGCTGGAGCTGCAGCTGTGTAATCCACACGGCTGCTGGTGCAGCTCTAGGAGGTGGAAGCACTAGTGCTGATGGGATAAACGTTCTCAATGTGTGTTGGGTGAACCAGGAGTAAAATCACACTCATATAATCACTTTGGTTGGAAAAGACCCTTACAGTCATCAAGTCCAAACGTTAACCCAGCACTGCCAAGTCCACCACTAAACCATGTCCCTAAGCACCGCATCTACATGTCTTTCAAACTTCACCAGGCATGGTGACTCCACTTCTTCCCTTAGGCAGCCTGTTCCAGTGCCTGACAACTCTTTCAGTAAATATTTTTTTCCTAATATTCAATCTAAACTTCCTCTGGCACAACTTGAGGCCAATTACTCCTTTTCTATTGCTAGTTCCTTGGGACAAAAGACCAACACCCACCTCACTACAACGTCCTTTCAGGTAGTTGTAGAGAGAAGGATCATCTCCCCTCAGCCTCGTTTTCTCCAGGCTAAACAAACCCAGTTCCCTCAGCAGCCCTTATGCTTTGGCATCTTCTGCTGCCTTCAATGAAATTGGGAAAAAGGAGAACTCAAGCTAACGGGCTTGCCAATGCAGGCAGGGACACAACGAGCTCCAGCATCATCTGCACCCTGGTGCACACACTGTGGAAAGAGCTGCATCCCTGGCTGCCAACAGGTCCCACCAGGGCACCTTTTGGAGGGGAAGCGGCAGCACAAGCGGAGGTGCCTGAGGGGGAAACAATTCCCCTACCAAGGAGCCTCAGTATCAGAGGGACGAAGGAAAAGCAGTAGTGTTATGTGAAGAGCACAGCACATCAGGCTACAGCTCAAACAGGTGGAAATACCCTCCAAGCACAGGGATGTCTACAGGACCAACTTCCCAGGTTTTTCCTTCTAGAGTTACACAAACAGAGGCAAGGAGGGAGGAATGGGGACCATTCCAAAGGGATTCAAGACTCAGCTGAGTTGCTTCAGATTTATCCTTTCTCTGGACACCATTTTTATGAAGATCTCAAACCCACTACACATTAGGCAGTCCTGGTCTGGACTTCACTTCTCAATCTCAGCTCCTTCCCTGAAAGGAGACCCAGAATCACTAATCACATCTCAGAAACACAGGATGGAAACGAAGACCTGGGACACAACCTCTGCTCCAGAAGGGAGCAGCAGCCCTGAGGAGCACATCAGCACATGCTCAGGGTACCATGCTGGCTGTCCTGCTGAGGCAGGAACCACACCCCACCCATGCGGGGTTGCCATCCCTTCCCAAACTCACCTTCAGAAACTTGTACAGCAGAAATGTGAACCAATTCGTCAGCATCTTCTCTGCCACTGACTCCGTTCTGTAGGGAAAGCAGAGAGCAAAGTTGTCAGGAGAGATATTAAAGGTCTCTGATCTCACCCGTTGCCACCTCAGCCTTGGACTGTGGCTGTATTATTTTTGACTTTAAAAGGTTACACCTGGAAAGGCAGGAGCCTTGAAGCAAAGGGGCACAAGCAGACAGCAATAGCTCAAGGCTGAGCCAGAGCAGCCTCCCAGGAGAGGGAAACAAATTGGTCTCAGGTGTATTTGGAGATCCAGAAAGTCGAGCATGACCTTGTCCCATGGGAAGTCTAGCCCAGGGGATGACCAGCTTTCTACCTGTCCCTGGTACCTTCTAGTTAAATGAAGTTTGTTTCTTGCATTGCATCTCATTGGAACCAGGCAGCTCTCTCCACAGGAGGATTGCATGAGACAACTAAGCCAGGTTAAGTGTCACCAAACCTACCTTAAGTTCCCCAAGTAAATCACAACCTGAAAGGAAGACGTGAGGTTGCAAGGCAAGATCAGATCCTGACACTCATTCCCACAACAGGAGCACCTTCTCCCACACCGAGTGCCTGATCTAGCTGGAAGCCCCTCTCTGACCTCTGCTCCTGCAATGAACTCAACACTGCTATTGCTCTGACACAGGCCCATTACTACTGAGTGAAAAGGGACTTCCCAGAAACAACCAAAGTATCCCTTGATCTCTACAGCCTCAAATCCCAGGACCCACATTAGAGCAAGACAATCACTGCAACCACATGCTCAAAAAGGAGCTTAAAAATGGAGCTGGGCCTCTCAGCTTTTGGAGATGCAGTTGAAGGAAGCAGCCAAATCTCCCTTGAGAAAATCTATAAATTGCTCCTATTTCCTAAAGCATGGCTCAAATCCAGATGGCAACAAGCTCCAAAGTAGCATGGCAGCAAAGGTCCAGGGGAGTCACCTGTTCTGCCTCAGATCATCACCACACAGCATGTGCACAAAAGGGAGAGCAAGATCCCACAGGATGGGTGTGAGTCGTGGTGGGTCTGAATTGGACATGGGGATCTCAGGATGGTGGTACTGCAGCCCAGATCTGCTGCACCAGCAGAGAAGAGGGCAAATCTGCCATGGAAGGAGCTGATGGTGACACCACGCAGCCCTACAGGGGCGGCTTAACACACCTGCCTCTGCACCACAGCCTGATCTCACTATTATAGGATTAAAATTCATCTAACATGTCAATAACTTTTAAAGCAGCTCTCACTTCCTTTAAAGTAAAAATGCCAGCCAGCCCCTGACCCTCCCCGGTCAGGCATCTTCAGCTTATCCACTCATTAATCATCAGATCAGCTACTTGCAAACACAGATGCTCCTGAAAGCACCAGCAATACTAATAACTCACGAACATGGCTGCATTCCTGTTGCACCAGGGGAATGGACACAAACAGGTTGACTCAAGAAACAAAACCCAGAAGAAACCCAAACCTCATAGCCACCAAGAAGAGTCCCACTGCCCAATGGCAACGCCATGCCCGGCAGATGGGACAGGAGCAGTTCCCAATGACCAGATGGCTGGGGTAGGAAATCCACTTTTCCAGAGTTTATTCAGGCTGACTCAGATGGTGCCTTCCAAGGCTTTCTCTTCTGCTAATGGGGCTTAGCCCTTTTGCCATCCCTGGAATAGCACAACCCTCCTTAAACCATGATGCACAGAAATACCCGAACCTCCAGGGGAGGAAAGCCCTCCTGCGCCCCACTAGGAAAAAGTAATCCAGCAAGGGGAAGAAAAAAGGGAGAAAGAAAGGGATGGGGGAGAAAGTTGAGGGAGAGGTGGACTGAAACCCTTCAGCAGATATCCTCCCCAGACCAGGTCCTTTGCTGATGAGCCTGTAACACTCATCTGAAGTGCCACCACCTGGGCTCCAGCAGATATTTGTCTTTATCCGTGATAGAGCCAGATGCCACAGCAACAGGGGGATTATCCAATAACAAAATAAATAAATAACAGCTCTCCCAGTTAGATGCATGTTAATCCAGTTGCCCTGGGAGGTAAGCACACTCTCACACCCAAGAGCAGGGCTAATCAAAAGGACAGAGCAGCACAGCCCTCAGCACTGCTCGCTCCACACCATGGCCGCAGGAGAACAAAGTCTCTTTATTAAATAGTGGGGAGACACAAGCAAGGTACCCACCAGAGGACCCTGTCCCTGTCCTAAGGGTAACTCCACCTGAGATAGTCCCTCAAGCTCCATGGCTGGGGACCAACAGTTCTCAGGCCACCAGCTCTCACCACACTGGCACAGGCTGGGCTCTGCCCCCGTACTGCTCCCACTGCTCAGCCACTGCAGCTGCTGGCCTCCTGCACTGCCTTTTATTTATATTTTATTGATTTACTTCATTCCAGAGTTTTGCTCTGATGGCAGCGGCTTCATGATGCTCTGAGAGACCCAGGAGCTGGAAACGCAGCTTAAATATTTCAGTGAAGCCTGGTGTCGTGGAGGGACAGTAAGAAGGGAAGAGCTTAAGGATGCACTCAGGCAACAGGGGTTGGCACCTGCAAGACCCACCCCTCTCCCAGACAGCCACAGGTCTGCACCACACCTCTCTGGCACATCACTAACGAGGTGCTTTAAGAAATTAAGGGCACCCTTGTAATGTGATAAATGAAGCAGAGAGAATACGAAAGCAATGTGCCTAAAGAGACCAGCTGAGGGAAGGAAGCAGGGATGTAACTGGGACCAACTCACACCTGTGTCCTCTCCAGCCATCTCCCCAGGGCCAGGCACACAAAACCCAACAAGCTTTGTCCAGTCTGGCCATACCATGAAGAGCAATTGTTGTTTGAAAGATGCTCTGGTTTTCCTGAGCCTTTCTTGTGATGTGTCAGGCCCGTGGCTCTCAGCTGTCCCTGCATCTCCATTGGAGGATGGTGGCACCAGGCTGGCAGAGGTGGAGATGGGGAGGCACAGCACAGCATGTGAAGGGAGAAGACGGCATGGAGGGCCTCGAGCTGGGCTGGTGGAGCTTATTAATTGTTTTTGTTCAGCACTTGGTGTATCTTTCAATATTCATCAGCCCATGATGAAGGAGAGCTCAGAGCTATCGTTAAATATTGATGGGCCAGGCAGACTCACGGCAGGGCTTGGCAGGCTGCCTCCTGCTCTCACTCCCCCTGGCCCCGACGAGACTCCCAGCTTGCAAAGATCTGCTTGGCTTTCCCAGGAAAATCCCCACGTGCCCAGCATGGTGGGCAAGCCCCAAGGAGGCAGTGGGGACAGGAGGACTCCTGCCTGCTGTCAGCCTGCGGAAGCAGCAAGGCAGCCGGCAGGCAAGGAGAGCTGCCTCACATGCTGAGAGGTATGGGGACCACCTGGGCACCTGGAGCAGGGAAGGCAGGTGGGAGCATCTTGCTCTCTCCTTCCCAGACAACATGAACCCACACAGACCAATCCGCAGAATCACAGAATCATCACAGTTGGAAAAGACCTCCAAGATCACCCAGTCCAAATATCCACCAGGGGTGTGGAGGGGAAACAAACAACACAACCCACCCAAACAAAGAAAAACAAAACAAACAAACATAAACAACCCCCAACCACACACCCCACAAAACCAACAACAACACACAACCCACCAAAAAAATGACCATGCCCACTATAGCATGCCCTGAAGTGCCACATCTACACATTTCTTGAACACCTCAAGTGATGATGACACCACCACCTCCCTGGGCAGCCTGTTCCAGCACCTAACTTCTCTTTCAGTAAAGAAATTCTTCCTAATATCTAGTCTAAACCTCCCCTGGTGCAACTTCAGGACATTTCCTCTAGTCCTATCATTTTTCACTGGGGAGAAGAGGCCAATGCCCGCTTTACTACAACCTCCTTTCAGGTAGCTGAAGAGAGCAATGAGGTTTCCCCTCAGCCTACTGTTCTGCACACTAAACAATCCCAGAAGACCAGGCTCAGAAGAGCCTGGGCACTGTCTCACAGCTCCAGCCTCTCAGATGGTCACTCACCTCCGCAGGAGCAGCTTGGGGTGGTTCTTACTCTCCAGGTTCTTCTCGATGAGGTCGGAGAGGAGCTGCTTCAGCACACCTGTGGCATACTCCATCTCCCCCTGCAGCGCAGTCATGATGAGAGAGGCCACATTGCCACGGTCCCGCATGGAGAAGCTCCGCTGAGCCTCCAGAGTGCGGATGAAGGTCAGCAAGAAGTGCTTCTTGTTCAGGAGCTGCCCAAAGAGGGTCAGAGACTTCTCCACATTCGCCTGGACCTGTAAGGATAAAGCAAAGCTGGGAGACAGGCATGAGGAGGGTGAAGATGAAGGTGTCTGGGCTGCACAAGGCCCTGGATTTACTCTCATCCTCCAAGAGGAAAGGATGAAAAAGGGCCAAAAAAAAGCTGCATTTTCTCCTTTCATACTACCAAGCTTCCTCTTTGGTGATCAGCACCAATTCCCTCCAGAAGTATTATCTAGATTGTAATACCTCAGCATCAGGTTAACATGGTCTCAGGGCATCAATGTATACACACACTTCCATACAAAGACTCTCCCACGCATGTGCAGGCACATACACACATTTTCCTCTCATAAGCAAACACTCTCTCTCTCCCAAACACACACACAAAATTATAATTTTCAATTTCAGCTAACAAGCAGCTCAGTTTCCACCCAGGTCACCGCAACTCACGCTTCGGGTAGTGCACAGAAAGCAAATACAGCCACAACCCTGAGCTCTGCCAGCAGCAAACCTGCCTGGGTTTGGGGGGCTGGATTTCAGACACAGAAGAAATTGCAGAAACCTGGCTCTGCCTCACTTCAGACACAGCCTGAAATGTTCCCTTTTCCCTTGAAGGTGTATTTCTGGCCAGATTTGGCCATGGTAAAGGACAATAAGAAAAGCTTCTATAAATATATTAACAATAAAAGAAAGACCAGGGAGACCCTCCATCCCATGTGAGATGCAGGAGGAAACATGGTGATGAATGATGAGGAAAAAGGCTGAGGTGCTTAATGACTTCTTCACCTCAGTCTTTAGTAACAGGACCAGTTATTTTGAGGGAATCCAAACCCCAAAGCTAGTTGACAGGGACCAGGAGCAGAACGATCCCCACGCAATCCAGAAGGAGATGGTCAGTGACCTGCTACATCATGTAGATTTGCACAAATCAATGGGGTCACATGGGATGCACCCAAGAGTGCTGAAAGAGCTGGCAGGGGTGCTCACCAAGCCTCTTTCCATCATTTATCAGGAGTCCTGGCTGACTGGGGAGATACCAGCAGACTGGAAATCAGCCAGCGTAACCCCCATATATAAGAAGGGACAGAAGGATGATCTGGGAAATTACAGGCCTGTGAATCTGACTTCAGTACCAGGGAAGCTGATGGAGCAGATCATCCTGAGTACCGTTATGCAGTACACACAGAACAACCAGGTGATCAGGCCCAATCAGCATGAGTTCATGAAGCACAGGTCCCGTTTGACTAAACTCATCTCCTTCTACGACAGGGTGACGTGCTTATTGGATGAGGGAAGCCCTGTTGATGTTGTCTACCTTGACTTCAGCAAGGCCTTTGGAAAGGTTTCCCACAACATTCTCCTGGAGAAGCAGAGAAGGGCAACCAGGCTGATTAGGGATCTGGAGAACAGATCTGATGAGAGGCTGAGCGAGCTGGGGCTGTTCAGTCTGGAGAAGAGTAGGCTGAGGGGAGACCTCGTTGCTCTTTACAACTACCTGAAAGGAGGTTGTAGTGGGGTGGATGTTGGCCTCTTCTCCCTAGTGACTAGCGATAGGACAAGAGGAAATGGGATCAAGTTGCACCCTGGGGAGGTTCAGATTGGATATTAGGAAAAATTTTTTCACAGAAAGAGTGGTGAGGCATTGGAACAGGCTGCCCAGGGAGGTGGTGGAGGCACTGTTCCTGGAGGTGTTAAAAAAATGGGTAGATGTGGTGTTTTGGGAGATGTTTTAGTGGTTAGAGGTTGTAGGGTGGACTCGATGATCTTGAAGGTCTTTTCCAACCTTGATGATTCTATGATTCTATGCAGGATGCAGCAGGGATTGGGCTGGTATACTTTCAACCCCGTGCTGTGGTCATCGGCCCAGCTCTGGTCAGCTCTGACCAAATTTCCTATCAGAAATAAGCATTTTTACAGCACAACATTTTCCCACTAGAAAAGATGGTTTCCTCTGAATAAAAGGCTTGCTATGGTAAAATGTCAATTTTGTTATGTTTTTCCCCCCTTGTCTTCCTGACTGGGAGAATAAGTGAACAGCTTCATTTTATGTCGATATTTGGAGACAAAACAACACTTTTCATTTCAAAACACCAACTCAAAAGGAAGAAGAGGGTTTTGACACATCAAATCATTTCACTTCAATCAAAACTTTGAATCGGCACTCTTCAGTGAACAGTTGTAACTTCTCCCACCAAAATACTCTTTCCCACTGGACAAAAACCCTGTTTCCCACCTAGTCCTTGTCAACTCTGCAATAGGAGCTCCCAGGTGTCACTATCACCCTCATCACCCAGGCAAGCAGGGACACCTGCCCCAGAGCATCCCAGAAGGTTGATGGGGGAGTGACAAACCCTCTGCCCCCATCCTCGGGGTTCCTCTTGCAAGCACCATCTGAGCAAGCATGTGGTTCAATTGCCCTTAATGCAAGTCAGAGGAGAAAAACCTGCTAGGAACAGAAATACCTTAAATGGTATCTTCCTGAAGTCCTGGATGTTATCCCTCCAGACTACGTGGGGACTTTGATGCAGCAATGCTGGTAAGTCAGGCAGATGCCCGAGTTTCAGCAGCCTCAGCTGCTCTCTCTGGGGATGCAGAGATGCCAGTTGATTCCTCAGCATAAGAAGACCCAAGAGCTGGCTGCAGCATTGCAGCTGTGCTGGAGACCTACCAGAACCACCAGTAAAACTGGGCAGAGGGAAACACACTGCATTCCCACCCCTGCGTGGTGCTGGTGCTTTCACAGCCAAGACCAGGCAAAGGATACGAGGGGATAAGAGGCTTTTTCCTTTCAGCTGAGCAGCAGGATCTCAGTAAGACGCGAAACAGGTCCTGCCCAACAGTGGGCTCCTATTGGAGCCTTGACGGGAGGACATGAAACCCCCATCACAAGCAGCACAGCAATGCCTGAGCCCCCCCCACATGCTTGTCACCTCCATGGGCTTCTGCATTTAACTTCCTGATCATTAGCAGAAGTAAATTAACAATAATGAATTAAATCACAGAATCACAGAACTACCAAGGCTGGAAAAGACCTTTAAGATCATCAAGTCCAGCCTATGACCAACACCACCACACCATCTAGACTATGGCACTAAGTGCCACATCCAGCCTTGCCTTGAGCACATCCAGGGACGTTGCCTCCACCACTTCCCTGGGAAGTCCATTCCAATGTTTAATCACCCTCTCCCTGGAGCAGCTTCAGGCTGTGCCCTCTTGTCCTGTCACTAGTTGCCTAGAAAAAGAGCCCAGCCCCCACCTGACTACAACCTCCCTTCAGGTAGTTGAAGAGAGTGATAAGGTCCCCCCTGAGTCTCCTCTTCTCCAGTCTAAACAACCCCAGCATCCTCAACCTCTCCCTATAAGACTTTCCCTCTAGTCCTTTCACCAGCCTTGTTGCTCTCCTCTGGACCCGCTCCAGCACCTCAAAGTCCTTCTTGCAGTGAGGGGCCCAGAACTGCACACAGTACTGAAGGTGAGGCCTCACCAGTGCTGAGTACAGGGGGAGAATTACATCCCTACTCCTGCTGGCCACACTATTCCTGATACAAGCCAGGATGCCATTGGCCTTCTGGGTCACCTGGGCACAGTGCTGGCTCATGGTCAACTGGTTGTCAACCAGTACTCCCAGGTCCCTCTCTGCTGGGCCGCTCTCCAGCCACTCTTCCCCCAGCCTCTAGCACTGCCTGGGGTTATTGTGGCCAAAGTGCAGGACCCTGCACTTGGTCTTGTTGAATTTCATGCCATTGGCCTCGGCCCATCAATCCAGCCTGTCCATTAATTCGGTCTTAAATTTGCACAAAGCCACAAACCCCCTTCCCCAAAACCTAAAGAGAAAGGGAGCTGGTGCAGACAGCCTGATGCTCACTGAGGATTAGCGTGTGTGTGAGCAAATGATGTTTCCCTCCCGTCACTTGCAATAGCTAATGTTACACTCTGAGTAAAGAGACAAATAAAAGCAAACCTGATTAAATTAGATGAAGCTTACACAACTGTAGTTGCTTTATTTAATCTCTTTTGGGGATTTTTTTTTTTCCTTTGCAACTTTAACTCCTTGTTTCCCAGGCCAGGCTGAGCTGGCATGCTCTCTCAAGTGGGATGTTTTGAATTAGGAGTTGGAAGCAGCCAAACTCCCACCCAGCCTGCCACAGCCAATGCAGAGTTTCTCCTCTGATACCCTTTTTGATACCTTTTCTACTCCTCTCTCTTTAGGGAAAATCCTTAAGAGCAAGCACAGAGGTGAGAGGAGAGCCAGGCCTTCACACAGACAGGAAGGGCTGTGCCCCAGAGAGGGTTACGCTCACGCCTGCTGCGGCTCTGAGCATCCGGAAACCTGAGCTGCAAGGGGAAATCCATGGAAACGGGTTCCCAACGCCCTTCACAGCTGGGATTAGGGACCAGATAAAGAGAGCAGGCAAAGGGCCAGGGCCCACGCTGTAGCCATGTTGGCGTACAGCACCAGCACATGCACTCGCAGTTGGTAAGAGCTTGTTGTGTTGTAATTAGTGACCGTGCATCTTGCACCAGGGCCGATTACTTCTCCTAAATACATTGTGAAGCCCACGTCGACATTAATTACTGTGCCAGGTCAGCAGTGAGGGGAAGCTAAGGTCACCCCCCTCCTGTCTCTAATCAAGAGCAGCCTCAACAGCCCAGCAAACGAGAAGCCAATTGCTGTGCAATTGCACACACTAAATTAAACAGACATGGGGAGGCCAGGAGAGGAGAGGGAGCTGGTTTGGGGAGCAGGGTAAGGATGCCAAGGATGGATTCTACATGGGGAAATGGAGCCAAGCAAGCAGGCAACCTTGGACAAGCCTGCTAGAAACGAGCGGCCGGTCAGGCATCAAACAAACCCAATTGAATAAAGCAAGTGCTGTAGAAAATGACAGCAGCTATGATATTAATATAAATATTGATAATTATGTCAGAGTGCAGCAACCGTTCAGCAGTCGGTCCCTATTCATGTTGCCTGCCGTACAAGCAAGATGCTCTTTACAGCTCCAGGCCAGGCCAGCATCTGACCAAAGCACCACGCCAGCCCCACACCTGAGGCACAGGGACCAGTGCAGGGGACTCTACAGGGACATATCCCCAGTGTGACACACAACAGAGACAGACAGAACCACACCTCCATCTCCTTCAGCACAGGGTGGTCTTCTATTCCTGGGAAGAGAACACGCATGGCGTAGGTGCGGTAATCCAGAAAGGGGATGCCAGCCCCATCCAGGTCATTGGTCAGCTCGTTAATGTCAGTCTGCAGCTCAGCAAAGGCTGGGGTGGGAAAAGCAGAATTAATCAACACATCCCAGAGTCTCAGCACAAAGCATTGGCACCCAGCCTTCATTGCACCCCCATAGCATTCCACAGGTGGGACCTGCAGGCAAGAATCAGCTCCGCATCCCTCCCCCAGCACTGTCCCCATCTCACAGATGAAGAAATTAAGCTGTGGAGGTGACTTTCTCAGAATAAGTCAAGTAGCAGATTTGGGACTAGGACCACGGGGTCCTGGGGGGCTCAAATTTCCCCTGCTCAGCACTTGCAGCCTCCCAGGGATGCTGGGGGCAGTGGAGAACAGCAAGGCTTGAACAAAGCCAGAGCTTCTGGGGGAAAATGTTAGCCTAAACCACAAGAATGTCCTCATTTCTTTTTGACCTAAATACTACTTGAGAGAAGAGCTTGAACACACCCACCCTAGCACCTCCCGATCTGAGCAGAGGCAGCCACAACTCCCAGGGGAATGCACCCGACCGGGGCGGGGGGGGGGGGTAGTGGGGGGGAGGGTCCCTGAACCTTTAATTGCACCTACAGGGAAAAGCTGACAGGAGAGGAGTCCTGGAGATGCACCAGGGAAAGAGGCTGGGAGGGGGGAGAAAACTCTCAGAAAAATCAAATTAACGGCACTTTAAAGGGAGCTGAAAGCCAGGCAGAGGACTGCAGGCTCGTCAGCCTGATGAGAAAAAACAAACCGTCAGCTTGAAAGGCATGCTATCTTATCTGTAACTAGTGGGACTAGAAAAGAGAAAAGGCAGGGAAGAGATTGTGCCTTTTAATTAAAAGCAGATCCCTTTATCTGCCAGCTGTGGAAGACAAGACACCATCCCCTCCACCAGCTCCCTCCCCTCTCCCTGTCACCAGTGCCATCCTCAGGCATCTGCAGGGATGAGGATTTGGGGGAGCGAAGGGGTTTTCTTTCTTCCTCCTTTTTATTATCTTGGTTTTGGTGCCTGCTCCATCCACAAAGCTAGGGCTGGTTGTGGCTGTGGCTGGCGGGGTCGGGGCCTTGGGAGCCAGCTCAGGGGGATAATGGGCAATTAGGTTTTATCAGCAGGATCATACAAAGAATTCTGTCCAATTTCACAGCATCCGTCTGTCACATAATGAGAGAACGACTGCCCACTCATGGGCAGCCCTTGGTACCCTCCTCACTCTCTTTTCTCCCATCTGGAAAAACAGAGGGGAATTTTTTAACTGGAAAAATCTCCAAATTCCACTCAAAATTAGTTTGCTTCCTCTGACAAAGCAGCTTTGCCCATTCCCATTCCCTCTCTGGAAGGCAGTGGGGAAAGTCGGGGAGCACACTAAGCCTCAGGATGGTATGAGACCCTCCAAGACCCCCACAATTACAGCACAGGGATCCCTCACCCTCTTTGCACTCCAGGGCCACCCGGGACTCCAGGTTGTCCATCTGCAGCTGGAGGCGTTTCAGGGTCCGGTCGGCATCCCGGGACTTTCGCTTGTAGGCGATGAGGACAATGATGATGATGAGGAGGAGCAGACCGCCCCCACCACCGATCCCAATGATGGCAGGCAGGGTGAGCAGGCTGTCCGAGTAGATCTGCAGTGTCCCCGGGGAGAACTCGAACCCTCCAGCCTTGATCTGCACCATGGTAGGGGGAAAAATGGACATGGTGTCGGGGACCATGCACCCCAGGAATCCCTCCCCACCCTGCAAGCTGAACTGGGGAATGACTCCCAGCCTGGGGAAAGGAGGATGCAGAAACCCGCAGGGTGGCAGGAGCTGGTCTGGAGCTGCATGGCATGCTTTAATGGGATGCAGGACACGTGCTGCCAGAGCGGGCAGAGAGTTTGATGTCTCATTCAGACAACATTACAGTAACAGATGGGATGTGACTCGAGTTCCCCCATGGGTGGGGAGCCTCAGGGAGGACCATGCTGGGTCCTTTTCAACCCGGTGGGGTCCTGGAGTATAAGCACTGCTGTGCTACAACCTCACAAACAAAGGAGTCTTCCTTATGGCATGAGCCAGCACCAGGGGGAAGGGGTGGGAACCCCTCCCACCTTGGCACAGGCTGTGCCTTGGCACCTGGGGGAAAGGGAGGTTGTTGACCAAGCCAGCCAGGGCACAGGAATGCCCAGCTGAGTATGCAGGGTAGGGGACCAAGTATTCGGTCCTACTGAACATGTAATGAGGGAGAGCAATGCCCAGGGAGCAGAAAGAAGGTGCCTATGGCTGCTCCGGCATGTGCACCGACTATCTGGTGTTTGTCCAAGGATGGGCACACAACAGGGCTGGTGCCAAGATAAGGACTGAACCTCTGTGACACATGGGACATGAGAAGTAAAGACACTGGTGTCAGCACTTACCGTGACTTTGTGCTGGCCAGTGAGGTTGGGGGACTCGCAGAGGAGCTGGGTCTCTGAGACAGTGAGAGTGCAGGGAGTGTCTCCAATCAGCACTGTGTAGTTCAGGCGGGAGTTACCAGCAGCTGGTGGCAGCAGGTTCCTGCCCTTTGAGGGAACAAGACTGTCAGTTCTCATGCAACGGGGAATGATTAAAAAACCCAACATAAAGCAAATTCATGCCCTTGCAGTGCAGGACTTTGCCCCAGGAGAGACAAAAAGGGACAGAGAGATACGTCCCTACCCCTCTGCCCCTGGACACATGCTGCCTTACCTTGAGGATGAGGGGAGAGCTGGGCTTCAGCTCCAGCATTCCTGTGGGGCTGAGTGGCTCAAAGACAGGGTCTGGGTAGTAAACGAAGTTGGTGGTGTTGACGATCAGAAGGGCCTGGACATTATCCATGACGAAGCCAATCTCATCTGGGCGGTCGCCGACCTCCGGAGGGCTCCGTTCAGGGTTGTCAATGGAAGGTGCGTAGCACACCATGGTGGTGTCATTGTAGACGGTGCAGTTCTGTAGGAGGCACGGACTGAGGTCAGACCCAGCTCCTGACAGGGAGGTCAGGACTGAACCCCATAAGGATCTCCTGCGAGTAGCATCTCTGGACACAGGGTTTAGACTTAGGATGGCCTGTCCTGTGCTGTTACATCAACAGGTGCCACATCCCACCCCAGGGCAGAGAGAGAGTCCTGTCCATAACAGATGGGTGAGTGGTGGCAGGTGGGAGCTTGCTGGGGACAGGCTCTTTCTGTCACTATCCTGAAGACATCCCACAATCCTGCCATCAGTTTTGCACGCTCAGATCTCAAACGTCTCCTGACAGCACCTGGCCAGAGGCTCTGCAGGGAGATCAGTGCTGCTCTTTAGGTGGCAATCCCTGGACCTCAGGCCCTCCAGGCCATCACACCTGATGGGCAAGGGACAAGCTTTCTGCCCAGCACTGCAGAGGGATGGCATTCCTCCTCCCTGTGCTCTGCCCCCAGCCCCAGCCAGCACCACACTTACGTTCTCCCTTTCAGAGCTGCAGTACTTGGCCCGGATCCTGGGCTCTTTGATGGTGGCCAGGTTGGTGCCAGTCACGGTCAGCAGTGTCCCACCACTACAGACATGGACACAATGGGTTAGGAAAGGCAGCTTGGCACAGGGCCCCCACTTCTGGGAGAAAATACCCTTCCTCACAAGCCAGATGCCCATCTGCCCCAACCTGAGCAAACCACAATGCCTCAGGGACCTCTTATCCACCCAGATGTCACCATGGCTGGAGGGATCTGGTATGAACCCCTGTCAAATCATCTCAGCTGACCCAGAGGCCAACTAGAGATACAAGATCAAGATCTGCTAATTAACACTAATATTCCACCCTGTGTCCAGGTTTGGGGCCTGAAGACAGTTCTCAAGCTAAAGGAGACCAAGCATCTGCAATGGGAAAGCATCCCGATGAGGAGGAGGTCCTCTCTGCCATCCTCTTTTCCATCATGCAGGCAGTGGGTGGCAGGGCAGACAGAGCCCTGCCAAGTTTTCTCCACAGCTTGGTGTTAAAACCCCCACAGTCCTGGAGAGCTCGACCATGCCCCTGGGGAGTTCACTCCTCATCAACACCCTGGGGAAGGTTTCCCTTGGTTCTAGCTCTTAATGGATTCCTTCGCCTCCTCTACAGCCAATTCAAACCTTTTAGAAAAACATGTAAACATTTCAAAAAATCCCCCGATGGGAAATATTTTAATTTTATTTGCCGCCGCCAAATGTCAAGCTGAAATTAAACAGATCCAAAGCACTCTCTGCTCTTGCCCCCTGCCAGGCTGAGCACTGCAGGCCAGGAGTTAGCAGGGCCCTGGTGCCAAGCCATTGCTCACATTCCTCTCACCACGTCCCTGGAGCACAGCCAGGTGGCTATTGCAGCAGCACTGAGATGTACCCATCAGGATGGGGGGTGATCCATGTGGAAAACAGCCCCCGATGTGTCCCACAAGCTCCCTGCAGGTACCCCACAATTCACCTATTGATGCTCCACTCAGGATCGATCTTCTGGATGGTGGGGTCCTCCGTGTAGTTGTACTTCACCTCTGGGTTGCTCAGCTCTGCCCGGTTGATGTTGATGAGGATGGGGGAGCCACCGGGGGTGTGCCCAGGGGGGGTCCTGCACCGGATCTCGCGGGCGCTTCTCCTGGGACAGAAACACACAACCTGTCAGTGCCCGGGCAGGAGGGAGGAACTGGGGCAGCCAATGCTTCCCGTGAGCCCCCCCGCCCCTCTTTCTTTCTGAAACTGCTGGGTGGGGGTGGGGGGGAGAAGACAGAAAGCAAAAAAAAGAAAAAAAAACACCACAATGTCAAGAAATGAAACAAAAGGCAGCCGGGAAAGGCTGAGCAGCTCCTGAGCGCTCCCATCGCGCGGTTGCTGCAAACAGCAGCGATTAGGGCTGATAACCAGTAATTACTGCAGGAAAATATTTAAAGAGCCGCTCCATTATCATCTCTAATCTAAAAATTATCCACTTCATGCCTCAGGGCTTTACACTTTTAGAGAAAAATCCCCGTTCTTTGGGCTCTTCCTACAGCCTCTGACACACGGAGGTTTCACAGGGAGACATCTCTGGCCGTCTGCAGGGTTTGGTTCCCAGGGTCCCTCCAGGTTCCCCAGCACATGCTCCAGGCCACTGCTCTATCTGGGAGTCCCCGCTGCCTCTGGAGGTGCCCATCACCCATCCTCCACCACCTCTGTGCTCCTCACCATGAAAAGGCACAGGGCCGTCCCCCAATAGTGACAGAGACGTTACTGCCTGCGTTGAGGTGGCTGCCTTCGATGGCGATCCAGGTGCCACCAGAGAGCGGACCCCGGGCTGGGACCACACGGGAGAAAGTGGGTGTCTGTCAAAGGAAAAGAGCATTCCTGGTGTCAGACAGGCTGGGGACCGAAACCCGCATCCCCAAGCGGTCCTGAGTGGGTGATAGGGCCGCAGCAGAGAGGGACCTGTGGGACAACGGCAGGGCACAGTGCTAAGGGCTGGCAGTGCCAGGGGAGCCACAGCAGTGGCAGACTTGGAGAAATTCAACCAGCGTGACCCAACACCTGCCCAGAGTATCCCTGCCTGCCCCTGGGGAAATCATGGCTGATTTTCCAACTCACCTGCTAAACCACCCAAAATGACCCAGCATCACCTCCCTTCCCCCAGTGCCAGACCTGTTCCCAGCACAGAACTTACCACAAAGGTGAAGCTCTTGGGGGACATGGCCCGGTAGTTGGGTGAGCAGTCACGGATGCACACTTCTACCCGAGCCTCGTGGACCTTGCTAGGGCTGGCATCGCCGATTTCACACACGATCCTAAGGGATGTGGGGAAGGAGCCCTCAGTGTTCTCACACCGAGACACTCCCTGTGCCACAGTGGGGATGGACTGGCTTCAGGAAGGGATGGATCTAACACTAAGCAGGTGCCAGCAGGTTCATGAGAAACCAAGGTGGTGGCTGCTGGCACTGGCAGCTTTAGGGGGAGCTTCCCCAAAGCCTTTGGGCTCCTCCCAGAGCAACCACACTTGCAGGTGCTTCTTTCCCAGTTCAGCCCAGTCAGCTCCACATCTTCTGCACCCCCAGGCAGCATACGAACACCAGCCCCCCTGTCCCTGATGTACGGCAGTGACCTGGAGCACACCCACCCCTCACCAGGCACTTACTGCTCAGCACTGATGTACTCGCTCTCGATGGGGATGCACACCACTTTGCCAACTCGAACGCCCCAGCGAACATCTTCAAACTTCAGGCCCAGGTTTTCACCAGTGATGGTCAGACGGGTCCCTCCTTGCCTAGGGCCGGTCTCAGGGGACAACTAGGAGAGAGCATGGCCCATCAGCCAAGGGAACAGAGCCACACAGCACCTCACTTGGGCAGGCTGCAGCCTGGGCAGCTGTGGGATGTGTGTTACTCCCCCATGATCAGTGAGGAGCAGCTGGGTGATAATAAACGTCTGTAAGGAGCCCACGGAGCGGGAAAGTCCTCCTGAATGACAGTCAAACCCACAAGTCCTGCCAGGAACAAGCCAGGAGATGCCAGATGTGTCCAAGCAGAGGGTTGGGATTTGGTCACCCTGCTGCAGATGGAGCTGCCTCACAGGTGAAAAGGACACAGACGGGAAGGAGACAGGGCAGCATCAGCCATGGCTCCAGCTGAGCTGGCAAGGAAGCACATGGATCTCCCTGGCTTTTGGCCAGGTCCCACATCCCCAAGGATGAGGTTCCCTTGTCCAAGATGTCCTCCAAGGAGAAAGCATCTCCACCAGGTCCCTGCACACAGTAGGCAGGGGGGAAAGAGTTTCTCTCTGCTAGCAAACCCTGTGCTGAGGCCAGCTGGGAAGGGAGTGGACCTCACCCTGGCACCGTGCATCATTGACCAGGATGATGCCCAATGAAGTGGGCAGGAGTGGCCTGAAAGACAGCAGAGGGATGAGGGATGAACTGAGGCACAGGCCCACTGCTGCCTCCAACCAGGTAATTACAGGCAGTTTTACATCAACGCTCATTGGCCCCAGGGTCCAGCGCCCACCTGCAGAACTAACAGGGACGAATGACAGGGCTGCATGCCCAGGCTGGGTCTGGAAACAGGGCTGGGTCACTGATGACACTGAGACAGAGTAGGGGAAAAGGAAGCTGCTGGCAGCAGGTGAAGGAGAGAGTAATGCAGGCTGGATGGGTCCAGGAGGACAGTAAATCCTGATCCTGGAAAAGGGACTATTTTGTTGCAGGTGATGCCTTCCTCTGCTCATGCTCCTATGGCACTGGCAGAGACCCCCTCTAGCACCAGGAGGAATCTCCACCAGTGCTGAGCCCAGCTCCTGGACAGGCTCACACTACAGCCACGCTCACGCCGTGTCCAAGCGTAAATTAGCTCTTTGCACTCCTGGCAACTCCGAGTGGCTGCAACCCTGGGGCCTGAGCCAGCTGGAGCCTCCTCCTCCTTTTCATCTTTCTCCTCGCACAAGACTCACTCAGGGACATCACTCCTGCAGCAAGGAAAGGCAAATGAGCAGAGCGTGGGACACATGCAGCAGCGGACACTGTCCCCAGCCCCAGTGGACTGCATGGAGCCAGGGGCTGTTTCTGCACAGCCCTGCTGCAGCTATCACCTCTGGGGTTAACCACTGTCCTCCACATTCCCGCCAGGCTGATCACCTTCAGTGCACTGCAACGGGGGCAGCCAGTCCTTCCACACACACAGGTAACCTGCAGGATGTAGGTCAAGAGAGGTTCTCCTCCCCCTCTATTCTGCATTGGTGAGGCCGCATCTGGAGTATTGTGTCCAGTTCTGGGCCCCTCAGTTCAAGAAGGACAGGGAACTGCTTGAAAGAGTCCAGCGCAGAGCCACAAAGATGATTAAGGGAGTGGAACATCTCCCTTATGAGGAAAGGCTGAGGGAGCTGGGTCTCTTTAGCTTGGAAAAAAGGAGGCTGAGGGGTGACCTCATCAATGTTTACAAATATGTAAGGGGTGAGTGTCAGGGAGATGGAGTTAGGCTCTTCTCAGTGATGACCAGTGATAGGACAAGGGGTAATGGGTGTAAATTGGAGCATAGGAGGTTCAAGGTGAATATCAGAAAAAACTTCTTTACTGTAAGAGTGACAGAGCACTGGAACAGGCTGCCCAGGGAGGTTGTGGAGTCTCCTTCACTGGAGACATTCAAAACCCGCCTGGATGCGTTCCTATGTGATGTGCTCTAGGTGACCCTGCTCTGGCAGGGGGGTTGGACTAGATGATCTTTCGAGGTCCCTTCCAACCCCTAGGATTCTATGATTCTATGATTCTATGTGTCCTGAGACAGCATCAGAGCTGGAACCCATGCCTGGGACCCTGGCTCCTGACAAGGCAACCACAATTCACAATTTACACAGCAACAAAACCCTCCAGGGCTGCAGGGGACCGCTGGTTGCCTAAACCCAGCTCAGCCCCTGCCCAAGTCTGGGATCAGAGCTCATTACAGCAGCTGCAGCCAGCAGCAGGATGGGTCTTTCCCCTAAATCAGCTCCACCGGGGCAGCTGGCAAGAAGCGGTTGTTTTGTTTGGTGTTTCTAAATGAGTGTTAAAAGCTGCTCTGGTGTGTTCAATTCCTCTTTCGTGGCAAAGCTGACAAGGGCCTCACGTTTGGGGAGAAACGAGCCCGGGAATGAAATGACATCCTTGACTGCCCAGCACAGGAAGGTCACGCCTAAACAAGGTGTGTGGGAGGAGGAGGCTGATGAGAAAAGCGGGGACTGTGTGAGCCTCCCCCTTTTTCCCTTCCACCTCCAAACTCCTGACACCAACAAACACCACTGTTTTTCTGCTAATTGGTTTCACAGGGTCCTTTTACATCAACAAGCAAACTGCTCCGGTGGGTGCAAGCAGTGCGCTCACTCCCAGCTCCAGTGGCTGCAGTAGGGCCAGGAGATGCTGCAGGCTGAGGGGTTCCCCCTTCCCAGGGGATCTGAGAGTCACAGCCAGCACTGGGCAGGACCCCGCAGAGGTTTGGAGGGGGGTTTTTCCCCATCACCAAGCAATGGCCATTGGAGTGAAGAATCATGGTCATCTCCCAGCCCCACCACCCATGAAGACACTTGCACCCCAGTGGACTGTGCAGGAAGGAGGCCCCAGATCCTCCTGAAATCACTGTAGGAGACTTTTCCCTCACCACCCCATGCTGCCCACTCTGCACCACGCTGCTCCTTAGACCATTTCCATCCCTGTGTACAGCCTGGAGCGTGGGACAGGGGTTGCGGGAAGCAGCAGGCAAGAGGCAGGCTGCTGGAGGAGCATCTCACCAACAGCTACATGCATCCACACCAACTGCCAGCTCCCAGGGCACTAACACAGAGTGGCACGAGGGTCAAGCCCACATGTTAACAGATCTGTTTCTGCTGCACCTGCAATTAGTGCAAAATTTCATAATGATTCAGGGCAGGAGAGCTGCTACCAAGGCTGAACACCCTCAGCTGTGGAGAAGCTCCTGTGAGTGGTGTGTGTGTGGGTGCCTGCAGCCCTGGCCATGCAATCACATGCAGACAGGGCACAGCCTACAGCGAGGCCACCCTGGGCATGACCAGCCAGTGCAGTCTCCACTACACCATCCTCAGGGGTCCGGCCTCGGGGAGTTCAGCCTGAGTGTGGTGAGAAGCCATCAGGGATAGAGAGCCGTGCAGCCCCACACACAACCACGTACCTCCGTGCAGGGATGCAGGCTCTGGGGCTCAAGCCCACCCCCCAGGAACAGATCCCTTCTCCTGCCAGCGCTCTGCCAGCCCCAGGCAACTCTCTGTAGGCAGCATTTCCTGCAGGCAGGGATGTGCCCAGTGGGGGGGCAACCACCCCCTCCCCATGCAGCTGCCACCCAGCACCCTGCAGCGCTGGTACCCTGTGAGCATCCAGCAGCACAGGGAAAAGGCATGACTCTCCTTTCCAGCTTCCATCAGATAAAACTCTGAAACTCAAACAGACCAGATCCTGCACTACGACTCTGGTAATTGACACTGGCGAGGTCTGGCCAGCTGCGGGTAAACAGAAGGAATCCAGCAGAAATACCCACCAATCTTTCCTCGTGCACTTGGAGCCCAGCCCAACAGCATGTGAACATTAATATACACAATCATATTAAGTGAAGGTCATAAAAGCTGTCAGGGAAGGGGGATGATGATGAACAAGCATGGCAGGAGCATGAGGAGGAGCAACCTGGAGCCACAGCTTTCCTGGGATACTCCACTCACGTGCAGGAGTGGTAGCAATCTTGGAGACAGGCCAGAAAGCCAAGTGCACGGGGGTGCTGGAGAGAGGATTTTAGCGACAAGAAAGTGGCAACAAGAGATGCTCAGCCCTAAACACTGAGTCGATTTGGTTGCTGTGAGGTGCCACCAGAAAGCCCCATCCCCATCTGCCATCTCCCATCCTGGTCCCTCAGCACAAGTCATCACCACCCGTCCGTCCCCACATACCTTGGTGATCTTGGGCTCAGTGCAGCGGCTGTTGCCACTGCTGGCGTGCATCCAGCTGGTCTCGTAGGCCAGGCAGTGCTGCCGCAGTGAGCACCGCTTCTCCAGCACGCACCAGCCGCACTCGAAGCGTGGGTCGGCCTTGAGGCACAGTCCGCAGCTCTCCCGCAGGGCTGAGCACTTGTACAGGTGGGCTGCAACAGCAGGAGGAGTGTGGAGGTCAGCACGGCTCCCCCAGCCCCCAGGCACAGGGTTTTGGAGAGAAGGGCACCTGCTGTCATGCCCTCTCGCTGCATGCGTGCCACCAGCTCCCAGGGGGACAAATCCCTACAAGCAGGAGGCACCAGCACTCTGGAGGCAACATCGAGGCAGAGCTCTGGGCTCTCTCCCAAAGCTTCTTGGAGAAAAGCCTCTTGTTTATAAATCTATCTGATGAATGTAGCTGGAGCATCACTCCCTCCCCCAAGGCACTGGTGCAAACTGCGGTCAGGACAGGGGAGAGGGGTGGGCTGGAGGCTGGCAGGGGGGCAGGGCAGGCTGCTTTCCCACCCCTGTCCCGTCCTTCACTCACCCTGGATGTTCTGAGGGTTGTCGATGACGAAGTTCCCATTCCAGACCACCGACAAGTTGACTGGCAGGTCACTGATGTCATTGCCTTCATAGAAATACTGCAGGAGGGGACAGAAGGAGGCAGAGCCCATTAATCAGAGAGGCAAAAAGCCCTGGTGAGAGGCATGGAGAGGCGTACAACCCCGTTACGTGGATGTCTCCCATCAACCCAGAGGAGAGGGATGGGGGTCTGGTTCAGACTCACTGGCTAGGAACAGACATGTTTAACAGCTACTGGTCAAAGCATTGGACAAAGCACATGCAAACCAGGAGGCTGGACTAGCAAAAAAAATAAATAAGCAAAATAGATTGTTTCTAAACAGACCCAAAACCCATTAACCCAAAGGTCTGAAGCTGCCGCTGCCAGGAGAGGAGGAAAGAGATAGTTTCTGTGGCACACACATACCTCTCCCTGCCAGGCACCTGAGCCCTCCCGTGTCCTCCCCACTCAGTCAGATGTTTAGGATCACATTTGGGATCACACTTGTCACTAGTGAAGCTTGGGGAGGACATGGCTGGGCTCCATTGCTCCTACCAGCCCAGCCAGTGCCTCCTCCCCGCCCAAACCCTCCTCCCCTGCCTCAACACCCAAGCCCCAGTCCCGGCAGCCCTATCAATATTCCCCGCACAGCCTCTGCACGCAGGCGGAGAGGTTTAATCGATACAGAGGCAGGAAGGCAGTCGGAACCTTCCCTGACAGCTAATGACCTCCTTCAGCAAGAGATTCCCCGCTCCTCGCCCGAGAAAATGACAGGCGTGTCAGGAGAGATTAAATGAATGATTCATGGGTTGCTGGAGTTTGTTAGGGAGCTGTGGACACGCCAGCAGCGGCTCACCCAGCCACAGGCTGGCCACAGCCCTGCCACCACCTCCAGCCAGCCCGAGTGTCACCTTTCACAGCCCCAGTGCTGTGCCTGGAGAAGGTGGTCTCAGTATCTCCTCCAGCACTGCCCTGGCTGCTGCCCCACAGAGCACATTTGTCCCCTGCCAGGGACCACTCTGGTGGGTCTGCTCTGCTCGACCCCCTCCACAGGAGGCAGGGACATGGACCAGAAAGGAAGGCAGTGTGTCAAGGTGGCTGTGGGAAACAAGAGACACTTGGGTCCTTCTTGCCTCACCATCAAAGCTGGTCCCTTCCATGCTTAGTGTCTCCCAACCAGGCAGCATCACCAGCCCCAGTCCTGAATCTGCATCAAAATGGGGCACACGCCAGATGTGAGACATGACTACAGCAATGCACCCCTCCCTCAACTCTACAAGCTACAAATGAGAGGCCAAGCCTGGTCCTTGGTCATATCTCCACAGCTTTCAGCTAGTGGTCCTATGTTCAGGGGCCACCACACCCAAATGCAGCACAGAGGACCCAAAAATGCAGCCCCCCCAGGAAAGGAAGGCTGCTGCTCATCAACCATACGCACCAGCTCTAAGGCATAAGACATTCAACTGCAACCTTAACCCCTTCTTGAGTGCCCAACAGCTCCATCACCATCTCCCCTCTCAAGGAAGAGCCCCATCACCCCCCCCCCTCCCCCCCCATGCAGCCTCTCAGACATGGCACCTCTTACAGTGTTTGCTCAGAGGACCTTCAGTCACATCCCTCACACACATCAACTACAATCAGAACATTCCTCTCACCAGGCCTGGGAAGATGGAGCCAGAACTGGGCTGGGAGTCCAGTTCTGTTCACCTCCCCCTATCCTACACCCACCCAAGGACATCCCCAACAGGACCATGATGAGCTGACCAGACCCACAGCAGCGAGCAGAGACCATCCCTTGGCAGCAGGAGGGAGCATGTGCTGGGGAGGGCGGTGGCTGCGCCGGAGCAGAATTTAGCTGTGACGAGCCACGTGGCAGCGTAAGTGAAATTGGCATTTTCAATTTGTACTCTGACATGTCTCATTTGGGGCCCTGGCATCTCGGGAAGGCATCCAGGCTGCAGCTGTCCAAAACGCTTATTTGCATCTCTCTGCCCCGGCTGCTTTTGGAAATTAGTTCTTCTGGGAGGTGGGCCGGAGGAAGAATAGGGAGAGAGGGAGGGAAAGCATTAACTCTTCATGCACCAGCCCAGAGACAGCAATGGGGCAATGGCACAAGAGACAGTGTGTCTTTTGGAAAGGACACGGTGCTGAGGATGCTGTGTTTGCCATGGCAGGGAGCAGCCGGGAGCACAGGGCTGTGCAGGGGGAAGCGACAGGCAGGAGCAGCAGTTGTGGTCCCGGCTGGCATTTGCAGCAAGGGATCACCAAGGGAATGCAGATATCAATGAAAAACGTGTCATTGGCATCTGTGTGTCTGTCAGCAGCCTCTCAACTGCCCTGCAGAGCTGGGTAGTGGGTCCATGGCTTGAATGCTGTCACTGGTCTCTGTAGGATGCAAGAGGTAGCATGATGGGACCTGCCATAGCACGGGCAGTTAGGTGCCGTCTCCACCCATGGGCACAGCCACAGCTGGGAAGGTGGCAGCAGCCCGGTCCTGGCAGCTGCGCGAACCAGTGGTCTCCTTCTGGCCCCAAAGGCCCCACAGCTGGTAGGAATCAGGCCATGCGGGTGGTTACAAGTCTCTCCATCCCATCCAGACAAGAGCCCACAGGCAGCTAGCAGGTCCCATCATGCTGGCTCCTCCCTGCCTCTAGCTAACACAGTGCTAAACATCCATTAAACACTTAACTGTTATTAACTTCCTGGCTAATCAATGGCTGTGGTTGGCAGCAATTTGGGATGAGCTGTGGGAGGGGAGAGGAGACTAGGGCGGGTGTGAGCAGAGGGATGCACCCACTCTGATAGCAGCCCTGCTATCAGACCACCTTTTACTCTACATGATGTGACAAGACCAAGTTATGGGAAAGGAATATTTGCTCTGGAAGCAAAAAACAGGCACAGCCCTGAGAGCAAACCAGCAGCACCCAGAGAAGTTGCTCATGCAGGAGGGTCCACAGAAGGGGATGGGAGAAAAGATGTCATCGATTGAGTCAGTAAGAGAGGTGTGAGCTGCTTGGCTCCTTACCTAATGTGGCCAGCCTTTTCAACCCTCTCTGGAAGGGCCTACAAGGTGAGCACAGAAGGGCCAACAGAGGACACACCAGCCCCACCAACGTGAATACATCTATTCCCAGCAAGGTATTCTTCTGCAGGGATGTGGTTCAGGCCACAGGACTCCTCACAAAGCCTTCCTCAAGGTTCTTCATCTAAAACTTATTTCAGGCATCTTCCCAAATAACAGCCAACAATCTCACGTACTTCTCACAGTTCCAGTTCACAAGCCTGCCCCGTCCCTCTGTGGGGAATGCCCACCAGCCCAACACCCTGCAAGGGCTGTAGGTGCCACCTCCCCTGAAGGTCTCACATTTAGTTCTAGCAAGCCTACTGATCACCCACCAGCTAGCAGCAATGGGCACCAAGAGCCACCCAGCTCCCCTTGGGCTGAGGAATTCAGCACTGCAAGAAGGTGCCTCCAGGGAGCTGCACCCCCAGGGGACAGAGCCACACTAAATCTGGGGCACCCAAAATTTGGGCATCTATCACACTGGTACTTTGGGATGCCAACCAGCCAAAGGCACTAGCATATCCCAGCCCAGACAAGGCAGGGTGGCCCCACAGCCATCACACCCCTTGCCACCAGACATCAATCCTGTTCCAGCCACAACCCAGCACATGAAGGAAGGGAGGGACCCCACTCTCCTAGGAAGGCAGAAGGGCTGCTCCTCTGCTCTCTGCAAGCAAACCCACACATCCAAATTTCCCTCACAACCCCCCTCCCTCTCACATGCACCGTCCCCCAGGGCTGCATTTCTGGAAGAGCGCTTGGGCTGCAGCTGTGTCCTATTTTTCTGTAGTTGATGACCTCAACTCCTTCCCCGCACTACGGGGACAGCAGTAATGTACATCGTGTCTCGCCAGGACTCAACTGCAATTCATCATTATTTTATCTGCTGGAATTTAATTGGATCCTATCAAACTCTCCTGATACTCCCTTTTCACTTTAAACACTGCTGCAGGAAAGATAAATGTAGGCACTGCTAAGACAGAGAGCATGGCTTTGTCGGTGAACGGTGCTGGGGTTGTGGGCTCCAATTCTGCTTCCCTCTCCATGGCTGGTTAATTAGAGATACATATACTGGAGGTGTGCAGTGCTCAGAGCAGGGCATGTGTGTATGATTTATGTCCCTCTATAAATACACCCTAGGCCTAGTAAAATACCATCATCCACACAACAGCGCAACTTGACGGTAACGCTTGGCCTCTGATTCTGGATCTCCTCTTGCTCTTTTCACATAAATCTCCTCCTTTCCTCCCCCATCACACGCAAGCTTCTTTGCCTGGATTCCTCCTGCCTGAAATTCAGCAGGGTGTAAGTGAGAACCCAAGACCCTGGGAACACATTAGAATGACACCCAGGCTCCACTGCGGTACAAAAATACACAGGAAGAGTAAATCTAACAGGTTTTGCCTACATTCCCAGCATCTATGCCTGGGGCTGGGCATTCCAGTCTCTGCATCTGCAGCTCTGGGTACCACTCACACACCAACCCCACCAGCCCAGCTTGCTCTGCATCCACATCCTTTTGTCACAGGGATAGCTGCTCTGTGTGGCTCCCAGGCAAACATCCTGACCCAAGCTCAGCCAGAGGTGAACATCCTCCAGCGTTGTAGCTGAAATGGGTGGGCAGGGTGGGCTGCCCATGACAGGGGGATCAGTGAGCAAGGAGCCAAAAGGGAGCCAGGGAAGTGACACATCTGCTCCTCACCACTCGGGGCTTTGGTTAAAAGAAGAGGGAAATAATCGAGGCGTGAGGTTTAATTTAAAGTGCTGAGATGACAAACTCAAATGCTCATGGATAGGAGATCAGGGGTTCTTCCTATTTTCCATTTAAAGCGAAATAGCAGCTCTGGGGCTATTTCAGCCTTAAGAGGAACATTCTGGAGAGAAAAGCCAAACACTCGGCAGCAAGAAACACCTGTAGTCATTTTGCCAAGGACTAAATCGGATGAAGTCCAGTGTTACAAGCAGTAGTGCAGATTTGAGACTGTGGCACTTTCCAACAACAAAACTAGTTTTTGCAGCAATCAGAAGGATGAGCCTTGTTGAGGGATGGCAGATGGGAAAGAAAGGGTAAAGGCAGAGATGCTTGAAAAATGAAATTCGGGACCACTTCTCCATCCTCTGCTGCAAGAAGCAAGCCTGGAAATGTCTGCCTCCAGAAGATTTAAAGTAACCAATTAACAAAAAAATAAGTCTACTAGCAAATAATTTTTTTCTTAATTAGGCGTTTCTTTTTTCTTCTTTAGAAATCATGAAGAAAATCTTTAGGGTTGCTTTCCTTTTGAAAAGTAGAAAGAGTCCAAAGCGAGGAGGCAGAAAAGGGGATTTTTTTTGCTTCTTTTTTGCCCTGGCATCCATGGGGAACACCAGGCCTGGTCTCCCTTGAGATTGCTGAAGATCTAGTGAGTGTCTCAAATTACGTTTATAGTCAACACTCAAACCTTAATGAATGGACTGCTGAATATTTAACCAATATGTCCTTTCTTCAAAGTGCTAACAAGTCACTGGAGTTTGACAAGCACTAAAACGAAACAAAAGACAAAGAGTTTTAAGGGGCTTGATTTATTAACCCTCCATTCACATGAAATTCAGGAAAGCATCCCTAATTCTGAAGAGTAATAAACCTCTTGTTTAGATCGCATTGAGCTCCTGGAAACAAAGTGGGCTTAAATGCCTTCCCAAGGCAGGGACATCCATTCCTCACTTGCTGGCTGGGAGGGTGTCATCCTTTCCCTGTTTTTCCACTCATCAGAGTGTTCTCCACTCCAGACAATACCTGAACTCCTACCTCAAAAAATAAATCGTGATAGAAGAACCAGGAGGGTCACGGGTGGGTGACTGCGCATGAGCCTGAAGTGCTATCAACCAGCCAGATGGACTGCAAAAAAAGACGGGGAGGAGACAAGCATCACAGAAGTGTGAATCTGAATCCCCCGCACCATAAAGCAGCCTGGCTAAATGCCCTCAAATGTTAAAGCAGGCAAGCAGACCCTGAAAGTAAGACAGCTTCTTTCAAGCCAAAACACTCTCTTCCGTCTGTGAAGCCACTCCACTTCCAAAAGTGACAACTCCTGCCTGAGACTGTGGCCCCACGGAGCTGCTGCCACTGGCTCCTGCACCCACACAGCCTGCAATGCCTCCTTTGTGCCCTCCAGCCAATTTGCTTTGCTAGCAATTTTCACAGAATCATAGAATGGTTTGGGTTGGAAGGGACCTTAAAGATCATCTAGTTCCAAACCCCCTGCATGGGCAGGGACACCTCCCACTTGACCAGGTTGCTAAAAGGCCCATCCAACATGGCCTTGAACTCTTCCAGGGATGGGGCAGCCACAGCCTCTCTGGGCTGTGCCACTGTCTCATCACCCTCACAGTAAATATGTCTAAAGTCTAATGTAAATCTACCCTCCTTCAGTTTGAAAATACTTACCCCCATCCTATCACTACATGCTCTTGTAAAAAGTCCCTCTCCAGCTTTCCTGTAGCTCCCCTTCAGGTCAAACGTCCACCACCATCAGCCCAGGAAAAGGTGTTGGTCACCTCAGCTCTGCGAGGGGACTGTACAGCAGGCAGGCACACCTCAATGAATGAACTAAGCCAAACCACACGCTAAAGAACTGGGCAAGAGGGAGCTGCCAGCTCTGCCAGCTGCAGGAGGCTGGGCAGACCAAGGGGCTCTGACCAGGCAGTGGCACACAAGATGTCCCCGCAAAGCTGGGGACCAGCAAATCACCACAAGGGATGAAGGTCTGTGCCAACATCCACTTACCCCCTAGACTTCCCATGCCCTGGGCAGACATGGCTTCGGCTCCCAGGTGCTGATGCAGCTCTGTGCCCAGCCGGGTCCCTGCAGGCTGGGCTCTCTCTCTCTGGGACAAAGAGGCTATGTTTCTTCCACTCTTTGCAACAGGGCAATGATTCCTCCAGCCTGTTTCCAGCCGCAGGTGCTCCAGCAGTGGAGCCAGGCACATTGCAGAACAGCCCATAGATAATCCAACAGGTACCTGGTGTAAAAGGCCTCCTGCCAGGACAGCACTGGCTCAGCTGACCCCCAGGAAAACTCCCACATGGCTGCGATGGAGACAGAGCATCCAAGCTTGTATACCAGCAGAAGAGATCCCAGTAAAGGGACCTCTGCCATGGTGACATCTCTTTGCACAAACATCCATCATGTTCCCGTGATGTCTCTTCACACACACGATGGATATCTATCATGTTCTCCTCAAAGCACCAACACCAAGCCATGAAGACAATGGGCAAGACTGGGTCCAGGTGCAGAGGCCCTGGTGAGGGTCATGACCAAGACTGGGGACCACCAGCCAAGCCAGCTTCACTGGGCAGTGCTCAACCCAGCTTCTCTTCCCCGAATGCAAGAGCAAGACAACAAATTTTTGCTTAAGCCACCTCACTAACAGCTTCTTGCAGCAGAGCCCTGCAGCCACCACTGTGGTCCTGCACTCCCTGGAGTTCACACTTCATGCTGCTGCTTGTGTTCACCTCCAGGCCAGGCACAGACCCACCAACAATGTTTACAGCTGCTGGCTCAGAATTGGGAGCATTACTGCTCCTCACAAACTAAGTGTCACCAAAAAAGAACCTCGACAGCATGGCATCCCCCAGCACTGCTGCCCAGGACAAGGGGCAGCAATTTGGGATACTTGTCCTGCCCAGCAGCCCCACAGCCCCAGAAGCACAGAAGGGAGGGAGCCAGGGCCCATCTTCAACGCCTCTAAATGTCACTCATGCCACCAAAGGACAAGGGAGCAGGGATCATCACTGGTGTTATGCTGCAAATGAGCTTTCACAGTGTGAGTGATGGAAAACAAATTTTAAAAGGATTAAACAGAAGGGAGAAGGGAGGGGTCGGTTCCATGTGGGTGAGGGCAGGTTGGTGCAGAGCCCAGCAGGGCAGCCAAGGAACCGAGCAACATGAGCTCCCAGGGGGGCTATTAACACCTTGGGTGGGTTTGCTTGTGGGCTTGGTGCTCCCTGCACAGACTGCTGCACAGCAAAGGGCACACACAGCTCACCCAGGGGCTGCAAAGCACCATCAAGCTTAGGGACAAGGCAATTGGAGAGGGGAGAGCTGCCTGCAGAAGAGAGCTTAAGTGACAGAGCTGCAGGGAGCAAGGACAGAGAGCAGGGAGTGGTGCACCAGCAGGGCCAGGATGGAGGGCAGGCAGGGGGATGAAGCAGGGGACAGGGGCTGCCAGAGAAGGACAAGGGCTTCTGGGGAGGAGGGGAAGTGCTTTTGGGGCTGGCAAGCACTGTGGCACATGAAGGGGTGTGCACAGTAGGACATGGAGAAGGTGTTAGCTCCCTCCTGCCTGTAAAGTGGGATGGCTTGGTGTCAGAGGGCAGCAAGAGCAGGCAGAGAGAAGGGGGAGGCAAAGCTCCGGTATGTCCGGGCCAGCTGGCTCCAGCCCAGGCAACTTTCTTCAGCCTTCCACAGCCAATTTCCTTGGAAGTGTTCCTAAAGCCTGATGGCTCCCCCGGGACACCTCTGGCATTGATCCGAACCAGAACAACCCCAAGCAGCAGCCTCCCCATGCACATGGGGGGAGCCCACCCCACAAGCACCATAAACCACTATTACTTGCTCATGGGAGAGCAAACCTGGCCGTGCACCGTGCCAGGATGGTCCTGGGGCAGGGCAGGAGCAAGTAGCCCACAAACAAAGCCTGTACGGAGGCAAACTGGGCACTCACCGAGGTGTTCTGGCACTGGATGCTGGTGCTGTTGAAGCGCAGGGCAGTGACACGGGTGGTGCTGCCAGGGATGTGGAAGATGCACTCGTAGTTGCGCTGGCCGGACTGTGGCTGGGGCAGGTTCTTGGCCGTCAGGGTGATGGGTTTCACCACGCCCACAGGGATGTAGATCTGGGTGGAGGGCAGGATCTGGGGGCAGTCCTGCAAGGGAAACAAGGGGCAGCCGATGAGAGGGGAACATGGGGCAGCCTCCCCCAGCACCCCCACAACCCCCCCTTGGCTGGCAGGCTGGGCAATGTGCTGCAGAAATACCACCCTGAGCACACGCTTGAGTAAATCCTTATGTGCAGCCAACCTTGAAGCAGCATCTCATGGCTGCTCTGACCAAAGCCCTGAACACAGAAAAGGACAGTGCAGTGGTAATCTGGTGGCAAGGCAGTGGGGTGTTTTCCACAGCTCATGTTGATCCAGGTGGGAGGTGAGGAGAGGATTCAGCTATGGGACCCACAAGCTGGCACTGTGACAGCAGCATAAACTTGGGCAAAATGACTGGTAACAAGATGAGCTTTAATGCCATCACTGCAGTCAGTAGGTTTCAGAGTTAACAGCAACTGGGCTGTGTACTGTCAGGCTACTCTCTCAGCCCTCCTGTTTCCCTTACAGCTTCCATCCAGCTTTCCCTTCACAAGTGGACAGAAAAGCCTTTTCCCCCTTTGACACTGCAACGTGCCTCTGCAGTGTTGCAGAGAACCTGCTCTGCAGTGAATTTTGCTGCTGCCTTTTCTATCTATATGGCCAGCTCAAAGCAGCATCACCTCAACCAGCCCTGCAGCAAGCTGCCCAGAAGACGGCACCTCCAGCCAGGAGATTATGCTGAATCCAAGCCAGGAAGGAAGGTAAGGACAAGTGGCTCGGCATCATGAGTGGGGAAAAGCAAAGAGCAGCCTGTACTGGTTCATCACTCCTTCTCCAGCCCCAGGGAAGGAGCCATTGGGAGGGCTTTTAATAGCCACAGGCTCCCAGCTGCTGAAGAAGAGCCAGTGAGCCTTGTGTGTAAAGCACAGGGGAGCAGGAGGGAGCAAAAATAAATGAGCTCAGGCAGCAAAACAGCTTCGCAGCCCCAGTGGGTGCCATTTCGGCAATGACAGCCTGATGCAATCCAATGCCGGCTTTGCCGAGCCAGGCAGAGGTCTCGCACCTATGGCAGTGACTCCTGGGAATGATGGCTTGAAATAACATCAAGAGGGAATAACGTGTGCTGAAATGAGCTGCTCCAAAAACCAAAATGGCAGCAGCAGCAACAGGGTTGGACGCAGCTGCCCTGCTGCTCTCACAAGGCCACTGAAGGCCACAGCACAGCTGCAGGGGCAGCTCTTGCCCCAAGGCCACCAGCAGCCACGCGTGGCCAATGCTGCCCAGCTGCCTCCTGCCACCTCTCAGTGAGTGGGTCAGACCCTGCACAGCACCTGGCTGTACCTCAGCTGGTAGGACTAATCTAACTTTCAAACAGTGCAGGAAAATGAAAAAAGAAATTGTTTATCTAGCAAATATTGACAGAAACCCCCAACTTGTTTTACTCTGTAAGTTTCCTGTTCTTTGCAAGCACAATTTTTAAGCAAAGAAATTATTTATCCCTAAAACATGCTAAACAAAATTAAAGCAGTGAGGAACAGTGGTGCCAACCCACACCCAGAGATGGTGACGGGGCTGGAACAGTCTGGGGACACTTGGCACTGCTCTGCCATCTCCCTGCTCTGTATCACAGCTGCCCCTCTGCAAAGGGGGGCTTCAGTTTTCCCCCCTTTCAGAATCAGCTTGAGGCTCACAGCAGGGAGACCCCATGTGCCCGCTGCCATTTACAGTGTCCCCTGCCACTGCAAGGTGCTCACTCTCCACCAGCTCACAGCTTAGAAGTGCTGATGAAGGGAGAATCCCCACCTGCTTGGTCCCCCTCTCCACATTATAGGGGGATCCCATGGGGCACACTCATGCTCAGAGAGGATCAGCTCCCGGCTCACTTTCTAACACCTCCACCTCCTCATCTTTCAGTGATTATTGCTGCTGGCCCAGCCAGGGCAGTAGGTAAGTCCATGCCACCCCAGCTGGGCTTACCAGAGATGCTCACAAGACCAGTGCCCAGGGAGCACAGCGTGCACGTGTCTCCCTCTCTCCACGCAGGCAGGCAGGCTCATTTTGCTGACTCACAGATTGACTTGAGTCCCCCCGTGACATCACATGCTCCACATCTGCCAGCAGAAGTGTCTCATCCAGCAAAAATGTCAGCCTGCGCCCAAACAGGAAGCACCTGGTGCTGGTGGGCGCCCAGGGTGCCCGGAGGGGTGGAGGCAATGGGACAACTCATTTCCCCTACAAGCAATTCCAACCACTGACAAAACTCGCCCCAGCATTACCTGACACTTACATCTCTTGGGAAGGGCCATGGAGCTCCCCATCCTGCCAAAAACAACCCCCGCACCCAGTGGAGCTCCAGCTCCCAGGGCAGAGAGTTACAAAGGGATGGGACTAGCAGAAAAGCAAGATCCCAACACACACACATTCCCAAATATTGTACAACTTGGATTTCCTCCATTAAAACCATTTTTCTAGCTGGATGAGAACATGACAAATATGCCCACGTTTGTTTGGAAAGGTAAGAGCTTCAGAGTCATGCTGCAAATGCTGCAGTTTGGGTTCCTCTGCCAGCTCCCAGCTCCAGCTGCAAGGCTGTAGCATCAGTGGAGACAGGAGTGAAAGCAGCCTGGGGCTGGCCTTCATCCTGGCTTTGAGGTTCCTTCACAAAATGAGGTCATTCCCACTGGTGGGGCAATGAAGAACAAACACAAGCTGAACCTGCTTAGACTGAACCCACAAACTTGGTCCCTGCAGGCCAGGGACCTTTCACTCTCCACAGCCAGTTCTGCATCAGCAGGGACTGTACCAGAAGAGCAGCTTTTAGTATTGGGAGACTCCAGCATCTATCACTGATCAACTCTCGTGGTCACCATGAGTGGGGAAAAGCAAAGAGCAGCCTGTGCTGCTTCATCACCCCTTTCCCAGCCCTGCACCCCAGAAGAAGGCACAGAGGAGGGCCATCTCCAGAACCCAGGCTTCAAAGCCACCGCAGCCGTGGGCAGGGACATCCTTACTGCTGCTACAGTTCCCAGGCATTTTTACATGAGTGGTGGCTCCTACCCATGCCCCATTCCTGCCCTGCCACCCCCAGAAATCCAGACAAACATCTCCAGCGGACCCAGGACAGAGTGCCATGGGTTGCTCTTTGCATCTTCACACAAAATGTTGCTCTCCCACCCAGGAATGCATGCTGAACCACCGATGGGAACCAACAGAGATGGAGCTAAGTGCTGCTGTTAGCCCCTGTCCCTGCCTATCCTGACCAGAGCCCACCACACTCCAGCCAACACAGACAGACCAAATCCTGCTTAAAATAACTCTCCCAGTTAGACATCCTCCCACAGAGAGGATGGTTCTGGACATCTACCATTAACTTGTCCAGTGGTGCCATGGGCTGGCACCAAGTCCCCCCACCTGCCACACCACCCTGCTGGAGACTGGGATGGCTGGGATGGGGACAGGATGTCTCATTCCAGCCTGGACACACAGCCCACAGCAGTGGTCAGTCTGAGGGTGTCTGACCATCCTCACCAGGAACTGCTCGAGGCCACACTGATATGCAAACAGGCTGAGCCAGGCTGTCCAAACCTCAAGCCAGGCACTGATCCAGGTCTCAGTGTGGCCAAAAGGTCTGCCCGGGGACAGCCTGCCTGTGCTTGGGAGTGAGATGAGTTCCCAAGCAGCTGGTCCGTGGGAGAGCTGCATGTGTCCCAGAGACAACACCTCTGGGGGTACAGCCAGACGCTTTTGGGCTTGCTGGGCAAGGAAGAGGGAATTGCTCAGCTGCCTCCCCATGCCCTCAGCAAGGGGACTGGGCAGATGAGAGCCACCAGGCTCCAGGGGTCTGGATACCATGTGTCACATTTGCAGAAGCAATGCCAGGGCAGGCTGGAAGTGTGACCTCAAGAGCTTCTGAGATGCCTGGGACAGCCCAATCCCTTGCCAGATTTCTTTAGGGCACAAGCTAGGAGAAAACAGCTTTTTCTGATCTTTTCACATTACTGAATTTCCCCTCATGTGGTGGCTACTGGGCTGGGCTTTTCCAGCTCTCCTGAGACACTTGGCTGAGAGACAGCTTCACTCAGCTTCATGCTTGGAGCAAGGATCACAGGAGCCCAGCATGGCTCCATGCAGGAACACCACCACCTTCTGCAAGTCCATCCCCTCCTCAAGTCCTTGAAGCACCCAAGTATGAGACCTAAGCAGCTCCCTTTACAGGTTGCAAAGCCCAAATATTCCCCCAGAGACACAGCAGCTCCCCTGGGAGAAGCTGCAGAAGCAGTAGGACCAGGTGCTCCAGCTTTCCACAGGAATCCAGTGAGTTAATCATGGCTGGACACCAGCTGATGTTCAGCCGCAGTCAATGCACCCCAAGGGCTCAGCCCCAGTACACAGGAAGATGCTCCTCCATCCATCCCATCGCTGGCACAAAAGTCATGGTGCCGCTGGTGGCTGAGCAATGGCTAAGTAATGGCCCAGCTTTCTCACTTTCTCCTGTAAGAGCTCTCCAGGTGACAAGAGAGGCAAAGGGGGAGGAAGGGGACAATGAAAAATTAATTGGAGCATCTCAGCTACAGAGGAGGACACATCTGGGGTTTGTATGGTTCCATGCGTTCTCCCAGCACAGAAGAAGAGGGACAGCCCTGATCTAGAAGGACACCCACAAGCCCACAGTTCCTCACCTAGGATGAGGGCAGACCTCAGAAGACATAAATTGTAGGGGATCGATATTCACTCAGAGATGCTGCTCCTCCCAAGTGGAAAGATGCAGAGGCAGGTCTCCTCTCACTGCCAGCCAGGACAGCAAAGACCTTGTGGGACATCTTGGTTGCTTGCCTTCACACATGGTCAGTGAAGTGGAGACAAGCCTTTCTTGTTCATCTCTGCTCCTGGGGACCAGTCCTGGCCTGGGAGGCCAGTAGGACACAAGCTCTGCTGGAGCTCAGAGACCAAAGTTTATCTGAGATGATCTGGGCAAACACTTTCTCCAGGATGACATCTATTTCAGCTGCTCCTGTGAGGAGAGCATACGGTTTGCTCCCAGCAGCAACCATCAGGCAGCAGGACCATTCCCATTGAGCTACCACACAGGCAACTGGAAACCCAGGGAAGTTCAACCAGAGCCCCCTTCCAGGACAGAGAAGTCCTTCCCAAAACCCTCCCTTCAGGATCTGAATCAGCATTTTCTGTAGAGCCAGGGGTTGCATGCCAGGCCTCCAAACCCAACCCAAGCAGCAAGCGATGCCACCACAGGCTGGGGACACCACGACCTTCTGCAAGCATGGAACTGACATGTTTCCCCAGTGGATGACACAGATTCTGTGCAGGATGAACCCCAACAAAAGAACATGTTTCTCAGCAAAGCATTTGAGACGAAGGCGTGAGGTGTAGCAAAACGGTTTGTTTTACGGATTTCAACCTTCCCCTCTCTGAAAACAAGTTGTTCTGCAATGACAGTTCGAGCTTGCTCCCTTCAAAAACATCAAAGGAAAATGCTTTAGCATCTCTGCCTTTGTATTTCCCTTCATTCAGCTTAAAGTGCTCTCGGCTGTGCCCGGCTTCCCAGAGAGCCTCCCCACAGTGACACAACCTCTCCCCACTCCTCCTTCGCTGCTTCCCAGGCAGCCCCAGCACCCCAGGCGAGGCACTGGGAAAGGTTTCCAAAGCTGTTTTCCCTGTTCTAAACCCTTCCCCATAGGGCAGGGGACAGCAACAGGAGAATGAAGCCAGCTCATGTCACCTTACCTCAGACAGCTTGACACGCCCCTCCAGGAAGGAGCAGTCGGCAGCATTGTGGGTGCAGATGTGGCGGTACTTGCACCAGTGGCAGGGGAAGGAGCCATTCACACAGGACAGGCAGCTGTGGACAGAGAGAAGCAGAGGCAGCATTAGTGCTGGGTTCATGGGGGCACTTCTCGGGATGCTCCAGCAGGACAGCATCCTTAGGCAATCCCATGTCTCTGGGCGGGAAGGACCCCCACATGTGGGGCGAGGGCTGCGCACTGGCAGGCCAGGAGGGGAGATGCCTGCAGACCCCGGGCCCCTGGGCTCTGCCCATGGCAGGGTGAGGGGAAATGGCCTTTCCAGCACGGCAGGGCTGTGCCCCAGCCACGGCAGCCACGCTCCCTCCTCCTCTTGGCAAGCTGACCCTGCCCGCCCCACTCCTGGGTGGGGGCTGAGCTCCAGACTTTGGGAGCTTTATTTGGGTTCGCTGAAAGGCGATTTTAGCACGAGGCAGCAGAACAAGGGCTCTGCACCACGGGGGAACAGGGAAGAAAGGGCCAGATTAATGCATGCTCATTGAGAGGAAAATTATAACTGGCGAAAGGTTGGGTCAGATTAACATTTCGGGACTGAAGTGCCTTTCAGCTGCTCACAATAGGTTGTGTGTGACCGCCTCCCTCAGCCACCCTCATCCTTAGCCCTCCGTGGCTGTGCTTGCATGCATGTGTCCAACCCCCCTCCAGCCCCAGACGTTTCCATCTCTCTCCCCAGCCTCCTCTCTCAGTTCTTTGTGCAGTGTGATCACACATGCCCCCCTCTCCTCATCTCTCCTGCGGAATGCACTCGGGCATCCGGGATGCTCAGAGCCCTGTGCTCTGCTCTCCACCCCTCTTATCAAAGAAACTAGCCCCAGAGACCTTATGCTTCTCTCCCCCTTGTACAACCATTCACACAAGTGGCACCCCAATAGCCTGTCCACTTGCTAACCTCCCCCCCCCCCAGAAAAACACAAGGCATCCCTGTTTGCAAGCATAGGGGATCACAAGGAACCCCACAGCCAGAGGGTGGATTTCAGGGCTCTCACCCACATGTGGATGGAAGGGGCTGAACCCTCCCCACCACACTGTCCCAAGCCAGCAGTGAGGTCCCACATTAATGCAACAAGCCTTCATGGGGCAGGTCAGCATCAGGCATGTCCTGTGCAGCCCAAGCTGCCCTCCCGAGGAGTCGATGGGAATGCTGCTGAGGCATAAACTCAAAAGCAAGAAAAATAATCAGCCTGGCTTTAAAAAAAGAGAGGGGAAAAAAAGAAAGCAGAGGCAGCACCATGTTTCTCCCTAGAAAGTTCATACCTGCTCTCACTGATCTGAGCATGAACAGGATCTGGTCCAAAGCAATTACATTTAAACAAAGGCAGGATCTTCCTCTCAACACAGCTCTGGCAGGAGGCAGGCAGCCCTGCCCAGCCTGATGCCACTCCTAAATCACAGCTGCCTCTGCCTCTACCCCCCCGGGAAACAACGGGGAAAACATGGCATCACTGGGTCTGGCAGCAAAGAAAACCTTGTCACTTTGGAGGTGCGGGGACAGCACACAAGAGAGCCACAGTGACAGGCAGCACCAGGGTGCAAATGCACACCTAGGGCTCCCTGCCTGCCCTGGGGTTTCACATACTGTCACAGATACAGCAAAAGCTTCCCAAATCTAAACACACACACTAAGGAAATATTTAATTAAGCTGCTTGCAAAGGGGGCTGGAAGTCATTTCCATGTTTCGCTCACATTTTCACTTCCAAATGAACAGCCCTTTTAGCTTTACCCACAAATATGCTAATTGAGATGCTCCTTATGCAAATATATGCAATTTTATTTCAGCTGCAGAGATTCAACTTAAAAGCTGAGCCGTAGCCTCCCATCTCTGGTTGCTTTGATGGAGGGAGGTGCAGAGGGTGGGGGGAATAGGGGACACAAACAAAGCAAAAGGATGGCTCCTGCCCTCCTGATAAGGGCTCAGGCAGGGACGGGTGGGCAGGCAAATCCAAGATGTGGAGGCAGCAGGCAGGGAAAGCATGGGTTAACCCTTCTGGAAGTAGAGCAACCACAGAGAGGTCATTTAAGAGAGGAGCCTGGTCCAAGCACTTGCAAGCCATGTGCCAGGGCATAACCACCAACCCTCTCATGAAATTAGCCCTCCTCAAAGGAGTGATTTTCCAGCCACCAGGTCTTTCAGGGTTTCCAAAAAGAGCTCCCACTCCCCTCTCCACCACCTTGCCAGGCACCTCAAAGCAATCTGGTGAAGCACCCATCACAGCCCTGCCCTGGGCACCCTAGCCTCCAGAGCTGCAGCTCTGCTCTGCAGTTCTTCCAAGCCAAAGCCAAATCTCAGCTATTTTGGGACCCTCCTCACCTGAGGGTCTCCTTTGCCATTTAACTACTGCACATCCCAGCAGGTCTCCTAGTCTCCACTTGCCAAAGGACCTAAAGCATCTGAGGTTGTCCTCCACATACACCCAGAGGTGCATGGTTCCCCTCCTGGCTGCTTTTAACTTAACTGAGCCATTTTTAAAGCCTCATCCTCAGAGATGGTTTTCACGCTCTTCCCTTCTGCCGAGGTTCTCCATCTGCCACAAGGACATCAAACGCCGCCATACGCTCACCACCACATCTCGCTCCACAGCACCTCTACTGTGTTAGAGCCTGGGTCAGCACCCCCCAGCTGGCCAAAGACCCTGAAAAGTGTCAAGCAAGTCAGAGACCAGGTGCCAGTAACAGGGTGAAACATCATTTTCAGCTTGCCTCATTCTTGCTGGCTTTGGCATGTCTGTTTGACCACCCCAGCTCCCTACAAGGCTGCCCAAAACCCAGGGCAGGAGTGGAGGGAGGGCTCCCCGGCCGCAGGTCAGGTTCAGCAGCACAGCCAGGGCCGTGTCCCCAGTGTGTCCGTGTGCCACTGCTGTCTGTTCCTGGTACAGGAGCAGGTTGCTCAGCAGCATGATGCCATCTGTGCCGTCTCTCTCCTTCCCACGGTCAGGCACTCTTCCCTCATCACTTCTTGCCTAAGAGGCTTTCATCACTCCTGATAATTAGAGGGAGGCTCTTCTTCATGTGTTGAAGTCTCCCCCCCTCCCTGAAGCATGCCAAGAGTGTAAGAATCCAGCCAGGCAGAAAACCAATGCTGGGGTGCAGTGCCGACATGGACCCACAGTTTGCTCCTCATCTGCCTACTCCCCAGCACTGCCAGGGGTAGATGGAGACAAAGTCCAGGCTGGTCAGGAGGAAGCAGGTCAGACCCACTGCCGGTGCCCCTCTTGCCGCCTAATGGCACCAGCTTCAGAGCTGCGTTTCAGGATCACTCTCTGCAAAATGCCCCATCCCAAAACAAGTCCAGGCTTGCTGCCAGCCTGAAACATCCCCCAGAAAAAGCAGGCAGCCCTGCCAGCACCAGGGCAGCTCTGCCCACCTCTGAGTGACCCAAGGGCAGAGCCAGAGCGTCCCCACAGCCTCCATGCTTGCCCCAAACTCATTACAGAGATGGGTCAAGACCTCCCAACACTGCTCCCCTCCACTTTCACAGCTGATCCCAAACTTGCTGAGGCCGTGCTAGGGAAACACCTGACATGGCTGCAGAAAACCAGCAGCACAGAGAGGGCAACAGGGCAGCAAAGGAGCATCTCGGAGCTGGATACATCTCCAGGATAGGTGCAGGACCACAAGCATTGTTGCAGGACAAGCCCAGACCCAGAGGTGGCTTCAGGCACCGGCTCCTTGCTGGGTGCACAGGCAGCTCTGCAGAAGGCACCTCTGGCCACCACAGCGAGGTCGTAACTGTCTCCACTCTTGATCCAAAGCAATGGTGCAGCTGATGGGAAGCATGGGAAGTCAGCAGCACCAGATCCAGGCTCCTCACTCACCCTCCTTCCTGTGCTCTCAGCCTCAGGTGTGCCCGAAGGAGCAGTGGGGAAGGCACAAAACAAAACCAGCATCCACAAGGGTAAGATAATCCCAAGCAGCAAACACAGGAGGGACGGGGGGTGCAAGCATCACAGCACACACTGAGGCTCCTCCCATGGAGCAGTCCATTCCTGGAGGAAGTACACAGAGCGAAGGGCAGGGAAGAGGAACAGAGGCAAGTTGAATGGCACCAAGAGCAGAGCAGAGGAGGACCATTGAGAAGGGAAATTATAAACACAGTGCTGATGGAAACAGCATCTGCACACACACAGCACAGCCTGCCCACAAGACCCCAACTGCTCCTCAGACCTCTTGGCAAAAAGGATGTATCCTTAGCAAATACTCAACTACGGCATAGCTGCATCTGGAGCAACAGCTGTCAGGGGTGAGGCTGTGCTTTGGTCTTCATATCCATCTCTCTGCCCCAGGGAGACAGGGAAATCCTGAAGAGCAGCAGGAACAGATGGTCAGTGCCCCCAGAGCCCCTACAAGGACCTTCAGGCAGGCCTGCCCAGACACAAAGCTGGAAGAGCTGCAGGGTGGAAGATCAGCTCTCACCTCCCTCCATCCCTGCTCCCCTCAATCCATTTCTGCCCTTCCCTTTGGACCAGCCTGACACATTTACATCCCTGCAGTAAGGGTTGGGCAAGCAGGCCTACTGCAGGGTGCTCCAGGACATCCACCATCATGTTGGCTGAAGGATGCAGAATCAGGCCCTAGTTTTTAAGGTAATTCACTTGAAACACCTTCAGCTGCCTCCCCTCACCGAAACACACCACCAGGCTGCACCAGCCCTCCTCCTTCACAACAAATCTGACATAAACCAGGTTATTCCGGATGGTCTCTGGGGCCATCTTACAGGATTTTCCACCTGTCCCAGTCCAGGAACACACAGGGATCCATTACTGCCTTGCAGCTCAGCCATGCTAACTCAGAAACACCCAACTGCTTGCAGCCATCTGTCCATGCCTTCGAAAAGGAAGCATCTGTAGGCATCTGCAAACAAGCAGCACTGGGCCAGCAAAGTAGCCAGACCTGTGCAGGCAGCTCGACAGTGTGGGCAGCCAGAAAGGCTGCAGTAAGGAGCCCAGTGGCACAGAGGCTAGCATTGCCCCACGGGTGGCAACCAGTGCCTTGGCCACCAGAGCAATCCAGCCTTGCCCTCCTGGCACAGCCCCACTGCTCACAGCCACTGGAATGTGCATTAAAATCCCATTTACTTAATGGAGGCTTAAAGGGAAAGCCTGACCTGTGGGATGGAGCCACAGTAAAGTCACATCTTTCTGGCCAGGAGGACTTAGAGCTGCTTGGCATGTCTCCAGCCTCAGAGAAATTCAGCACCCTGCAGCTGATGGGACCTGAGTGTAACGACCATCACTGCAGCGAGGCACAAGGAGGCTGGCACCACCATGACCACCTCCTGTATAGGAGACACAGCACGGGCGTGCACCAGCACAGGTTGCAGGCTGCTTGGATCCTCTCTTGGCATCAGACCCACTGACGTGATTTTTCCCCCTTCCCCTGTGCCACCACCTGGATTTTTGCTTCCACAATGGAATGGCTAGTCATGCTGGAGGGGAGTCTGGTGATGCACTGGGCACACTGGTGCTCATAAAACCAGCAGTGCTGCAAAACCCACCCACAGCATCGAAGGATGTGCCAAAGGCTTTTGTCTTCTTCCCTGTTCCTCTCCACTTGCCAGCCTCCTCCCCACAGCCACACTACCCAAAAAAGCCAAACCACAACAGGACTTACGGAATAGAGTTTCCAGAAGAGAAACCCAGAGAGCAAACGTGGAACAGTGTGAAGAAATACATCTCGGTATTCCCTGGAATTGCTCACTGGCTTTCCAGGAGGATTCCTTACTTGCTCACCTCACCAGCAACCATGGGTTGTGCTGGAGGGAGGCAGGGAGCCTGGTGTTACATCTTTATCTTGAAAGGGGACTCATTTCCCCACAAACGCTTTGAAGAGGCAGTTTAATGCTGACAAAGACAACCTCAACATCTGCTCGCGCACGCGCTGGACACAGGCTGATTCATTAGACGATCAAAGGTGCCGAGCGGTCTTTAAATGCCTGCACTTGATCGGTACCCCTTAGGAAACCCCCAAGGGAACCCACCCCCATCCCTGCCATGGGGTTTCCATCCTGTTCTCCACCACAGGAACCACACAGCCTGTCACCAGGAGCTGAGCCTGTGCAGGCAGCCCTGCTACCCTGCCGTGGGCTGGCAGCGACCGTCAGCCACGCACATCTCCCTTTGCAAGGGATGCATTATTTTGCCTGCATCAACCTCCACTTTTCCACTCCCCCCCTCCAATGCATCTCTCATAGCTCAGCCAGAAACAAACCCTGCCTGAGGCACCAGCCTTTAGCAGGAAGGTGGCCAAAAGATGACACTGCCTGGAAATGCCTGCCAGAACCCCATGGGAGCCCCACTGCTGCCAGGGTGTGGTACACCAAGTTGGGACCACCAGAAGCTTGCCAGGTGACCATGTGGGAGCAAGGAATGAAGCCTCAGAGAGTGTGTGAGTCCCAGACCAGGGCTCCCAGGGACCCCACAGGGAGATGTACCCAAGGAGCCAGCAACACTGGTCTGCAATGGGTACAGTCTCATGGCACCAGGTTACACTATAAAGCCCTGCAATAATAGACAGGACAGCAACAGGGCTCTACCTGGAAGGCACCACCTCAGCCTTGACTGTCACAAGCCAAACATACAAACAGCACAACCTCCTCTGCATACCTCCGTCCCTACAGGAGAAGGGATTAGACATATCATCCCTTCTGCCACCCCTCCCTGGACCAGGCTGGTTCCAGCAGTCCTTAAAAACGCAATAAAAAAAGAAGAGTTTTGTGATGCGGTGGGAAACAAGAGCACCAGGATGGACACATCAACCCCACAGCCTGCAAAAGGGCTTCAGCAGCGTGATTCGGTGGTGCCTTTACAGGCACCTGCTGAAAATAAGAAGGGTGAGCATCTCCTCGGTGTAGATGGTGGAGCTGCATTAGCTTTCCTGGAACCACCCAGAAGAGCTGCCTTACAACCCTCCCATCACTCCATTGCCATCTAAAAAAATCCCACCTAAACATTTCATCCTCAGCTGAGAAATGATTCAACATGCAGGCCTCTGGCTCCCAACCTAACCAACGCCTCCCAAATATAAAAAGTAATGCACAGCTATCAGAGAACTCCACAGGAAAAACATTAGCCTCGTGGAAAAGCATATTGCTCCTAATACAGAATTTATCAGGCTGACGTATAGATTTTCTTCCACAAAATATGAAACCTGGATCTGAAAGGCTATTAACTCCAAAGAGATCCATTAAAGACGCCTGTCTGCAAACGGTATTTAAAAGTATTGCATCATCCTAGGTACTGTCATGCTCTTTGGCTATGGCTCTACTGCAGGTCACATAGTTAAAACTGCCTCCAAACTCTAAAATTCTTGACGTAAAGAAAATAATAATAATGTTCACCAGCCTAGAACATGGACTTTTCTATCAGCTCCAACCGGAGCCCATAAATATTAATGCATCCATAATTAGCCTTTTTAAATAATGCATCCAAAATTAAACATCAACGCAGTAATAAATCAGTCAGGGCTCTTTGTTGTAGGTTTGTTTGGGGGGGGTTGGGGTTTTTTTTCCCCTCCTGTGTCAGGCACATAAAATAAAATGCCAGTTCCCTCACCACCTCTTCCCCCTGGACCAAAATGCTGGAGCCGCGATTGGATGGACTCCAATGCCATTTGTAGTTAAAAGTCGTCTTTCTTTCATTTAGAGAAATAAAAGTCACATCTGCTTTTTGATTTGCAAAATAACGACATGCAGCCAGCCTGAGCCAAAGCTGAGCTAATGTTATTGAAACCACACGACGTGAAGGGAGACAAAGCTCATCTCGGGAGTCAAGGTGAGGGAGAAAGTCAAGTTTGCAAACTCTCTCCTCCCTTGCCGACACAGCAGCAGAGACCTGCTCCTCATGCAAAGAGCAGGCAGGGCAGAAATGCAGAAATCCCAGGGCAGCGATGCACAAAGTTTGCAGGAGCCATTCCTCCCCAGCCTTGCTGCAGCCTTCTTGGAGGCTGATGAGCCCCTGGGGCTCTCCTCTGACACATCCCCCTCAGAGCTCACTGCAGGTACCCAGCCCAGGCACCCAGATCTCATGTGATTTTTCCCTGATCAAAATGGAAAATCTAAACGGGCTCTAGAGGAGCAACCTGCAGCAGAGCTTCCCCCAAGCCAGCCTAGATACTTTGCAAAAAGCCGTCCAAAAGAGATCACTCTGCATTTCCTTATCTATAATTACTGATCAGCCAGAGCGCCACCATCCATGGGAGGTTTCTGGCAGGGTAATGAAATCGCTTGCATTCTTGAGCTCCAAATTCTTTGCCCAAACACACCCCAGCATGTTCTCCAACCTTCCCACAGCAGAGCCCTCTCCCCACCACTCAAACACACCATCCACAGCTCCTCATCAGGAGCTCACTGCTAGAGGCTTTAGACACCCTGCTTAGACATCACATCAATAATCCACACCCCCTCTATTTTTTCACATCCGTATCTCAAACTGCCTAAAAACCCGTATGTGGAGTAGATTTCAAGGCAGCCTGACAAGAAAGCAAATTCACAGTTACTTCCAGTTAGGAAATTCTTGAGTAAATGCCCCAGGACATCCAGCCTGATCCATCCCATGCTACTGTAACTTTTCAGCTTGCTCTCCAGAAAGCCTGGGAAGCAAGTACTGTTGAAGGAAAACACAGGTTTCTCCTTTTGCATTGCAAAGTCACTCCTATTAACTGTTTCCAGGAATAACAAGATGCTTGGCATTTTCAGTCACATGGATTACTACAGTCTGCAATGCAGTAAACTCACTTTTCTTCCAAAGCTTTGCCAAACCCAAAGCCCTGTTTTTAAGTGAGGTTCTGCCCTGATGCTACATGTTCCCACACGTCCAAACCAGCTGTGGGTGCTCTGGTCACTGTCCCAGTTTGCAAGGGCAAAGGAGGAGGTTTCTCACTACAAACACCACTATACTTGACTGCCCTTTCCTCTTGCAACATCAGCACCCACAAAGCTGAGCTCTCTCTCTCCTAGTCTCACATTGCCCCACCAAACTGTTTCCACAGCACGCTCGCCAAGCCCAGGTCACTTACGACTGATGGACACTGCAGTTGTAGAAAACAAAATCCACAGAGGCAAACTTCTTCCCTGTCTCCTTAGATTTCAGGTAGAGCTTCACCACTCGCTTGTCCCCTGGGAGAAACCCAAGCAGAAAAAGGCATCAGAAAGGACACAGCACACAGTTCATCATTCAGTCCAAAGCTTGGGATAGGGTGGAGGGAGCTGGGCATCACCACCCATCCCAGTCCACTACCAAAATCCTCCAGATCTGGCAATAAAAAGTGTTCACCCACACCCACCCAGCCACCAAATGGGCCAACAGAGTCCTAGGTGCAGCTCTGAGACCCTTCAGCTAACTGCAACCTGCTGGCATGGAGCCAGGTGCCTTGGTTTGTACTGGTGGTTCCAAAAGGGACCTTAGCAGTTCTGGGGTCAGAAGAATGTCCTAGAGCCCATGATCACGGGAGGACTATCCTCCTCCACATCTGGATGGGGGGCAATAAGGGAACAAGGTTTGTCTCGGGCTTTCTTCCCACCCCAGGGTACAAGCTCACCGCGGCCCCTGGTGATGGGGATGACATCCTTGGCAGAGGGAGAGCTGCAGTAGATCTTTCCATCTTCAATGCGGCTCTCAGACTCAGTAAAGTCTTCGAAGGAGCAGTTGACTCCTGCCGAGAGATCTGGGACATTCCAGGCCTGCAGGACCAGCTGGGGAGAAGAGGTAAGAGCATGAACACAGAAAACTAGCGAAGACATCTCCTCCATGTCTGCTACGTAGAGTCCTGCCAACAGAAATGACCAGGGGTGCAATCCCTCCTGCACCACCCACACCTGGTGGGGAGACCTACTCGGGGCTTTTGCAAGTGAGCCCCATTCACAGACCTCACCTCCCTGCTCATGCAAAGAGAGAGGATTTAAATGGGTTAAAAGACAGAATGACTCACAGCCTCCCATCCTCTGCCCTCTCGCTACCACAAGCCATTATGCCTCACCTCTACAGAGACCAAGCAGGGTGTCCAGCTAGTGTGTTTCACAGAAAGGCATCCGCTCTGGCAGAGCTGAGGAGGGGAGGAATCCACCTCTTCCTTCACAAAGTAGTTCCTGGGGTCAGCAGTTCTCACTTTACAAAACGCTTGCCTTATTTCTAATTTGAATTTTTCACAGCTTCCAGCCATTAGTTCTTGTTATGCCTTTCCTTGATAGATTAAAAAGCCCTTTAGTCCCTGATATTTGCTCCTTGTAAAGGCACTTATACTCTGTAATCAAGTCACCTCTTAATCTTCCTTTTGATAAGCTAAGCAGATTGAGCTCTGGAAGTCTCTCACTGCAAGGCATTTTCTCCAGCCTTCAGCTCATTTACATGATGTTTACGGGAGGTTTTCAGCCTCCCCCTTTCAAAGCTGGACTCCAGCCTGAGTGCAGCATCCCTGTGAAGACCACACCAAACCTCTGAAAGGCATCCTGCCATCGGTCAGGTAGATAACCACCTGAGAGGTGAAAAACCTAGCCAGCTCGTGGCTTCACTCAAGGAGTACCAAGAGCCCAGCAGTGAGGGCTCTGCCCTGGCACCACTTTCCAAGACACCAGGCAAATACCTGTCTTCTCCCACCAAGTCTAACTTTAGACTCAAACCCCAATTTCTCAGCTAAACTAGCCCCACTGAGACCCAACTGCTCTGCAGAGGAATCTCACCCAGTCCCATCCCAGTGCCAGCCTCGACATCCCAGCAGGTCCCTTCGCAACCATCTCACATTTATTTCCATGTTACCAATGAACATTAGCCCCTGCAGAAGTGCTTTCCAAACTGTTCCCATCCAGAGACAATTCCCCTCTGATGAAGACCTTTTGCGATCTGTCACAGAGCCAGTTCTTAATCCACTTAACACATGCTTTATCAATATTGTATCATGCTAATTTTTAATCAGAACGTTGTGTTGTACCAAGTCAAATGCCTTGTAGAAGCCTAAAGACATCACATCCCTGCAGTTCCCCTTCTAATTCAAGTCATAATTTCATCAAAGAACAAAATGTGGTTTGTTTGACATAAAACCATGTTGACTGGCATTAATTATATTCCCATCCTTAATTCTTTATCTGTTGTACCCTGGCACCAGTTTTTTTCCTTTAGTTTTTCTAAACCTGATGTCAAACTAAGCAGTCTCTGACCATTTGGTCCTTTCTGCATCTGGGCAAAAAAAATGAGCACCTTTTCTGTTTCCTGGACTTTTCTCAACATTCACTTATTTATTACGAAGTCATATTATTACAAATATTCACAAGCCACAGAGCCCCTCGGCCAACTGTTTTAGGACTCCCAAGTGCCAGATATCCAAACCTGGCAGTTTTCAAAACTTTATTACTAGTATACACTGTTTCGTGTTCTCTTCCTGGTGCTAATGGTCTGGAAAATACTTCGGGGAAGTCCATCATCCTTTCTGTCTGTACAGAGCTGTGCAGCAAGTTGTGCATTGAAGGCTCATCCCAAAATATCAACTGCAGGCAAGGGTCAGAGACGGGTTATTGAGCTAGATGGATCGCTGGCCTGCAAAAGGCAACTCTGATGTTGCTGTTTATATTGTGGAGAAATATTTATTGCTCAGTTATGTCTTTTCTGAATAATCATCAACTGGTTTATTATCTCCATCAATAGGCCAGCCCTTGTCAATGCCCTGCATTTTACTATGTTTTATTTGTCTCAGACCTCTCTTCCCCTTTCTCCCTATTTGTCATATACTCATTACTTATTTTTAATTGCTGCCTCCCCAGCCATTGCCTCCAGAGGGTCACGAGGTGGCTGGGGGGGTCCGTGGGCAGCAGAGGTGGCTTACCGGGACTTCAGACATGGTGACTGAGATGTTCTTTGGCTGGACAGTCAGCTGGACACACTGCCGCAGGTCAGAGGCAAAGCGCTGGGGCTCGTCTGCCCGCTCACACCGGTCCTTGCGCGAGCATCTGGAAGAGGATGAAACCACCACAGTGATGAGGAGAATCCCCTGGGGTCTGGCATGGCTCTGGGCTGACACCACAGCAAACAGGACCTTTGGTATGGAGGTGATGCCCGAGACCTGTACAGGAGCTCTGCTTTCCCACAGTGACAGCACTGGGGACTTCTGGGTTTTTTCATAAACAGTTTTTCCTACTGGCACAAGGACACTGAACCCAGGAGACCTGAAGCAGGATCAGTGGGGCCCTGCCAGCAGCATCACCACACATGGGTGCTCATGAACACAGCCCAGGCACTGTGGGAAGGGATGGCAGACCTCTCAGACCACTCCATCCCCCTGCATTTTGGGGCCAAAGTCTGGGAGGGATGCCCCCAAGGAGACCTGTGGGGACAGACATGGTTTGCCAGTCGTGGATTGCTGGTGTGGCCCCGGGGCTGATCCCAAGGTACTTACATGTTGTGGAGGACACACCAGCCACAGTGGGGGTCCCGGGAGCCCAGGCACAGCTCACAGCTCTCGTACTGCTCACAGCTCTCCACTGGCACCCGCGTCACCTGTGAGAACAGGCAGGGAGTGATGGGGACGGGCTGTGTGTTTCCCTGCTGTGCCCATGTCCATATCCTTCAGAGACTGACCCAGCACAGACTCACCCTGGCCCATTAGAGAGGAGGAAGCAGCAGGGAACAGGCTGATGCCCCCACCATTGCCTGCTCCTCTCCCCAGGCCCGGACAGCACATTTGCAATGTCTCCACCCCAGGGAAGCTTTTATCCCCAGGAAGCTCCTTCCACCACTGCATCTTTGCTCAGCCCCACACCAGCTCCTGGTGCCAGCCAGGCACCCCACAGCTGCCACATCCCTGCTCTGAAAGGGTTACCAGTCCTTTATTAATTGCTCCTCCAGATTTGATTAAAATCCCCTCGTTCACCAAGCCCTTCGAGCTCTGTTACAACTGTTCATTTAATTACTTTCCACCAGCACTCTGATAACACCAAACTGTAGTAGGGAAGAGAGCGGGTTTTATTAAGGAGAGCAGAGGAGAAGGGGGAGACGGGGAGGGGGTGCAGGAAGCAGGGAGCTGCCTGCTCACCTGCCATGAGGTGCCAGCAACAACAGGCAGCTGCACCTGTGCAGCTCCGTGGAGGAGAGGAGGCAGGACCACTGAGTCAGTGCCTCAAGGCAGTAGTTTTGCAGAGAGGAGCCAGGAGGAGCTGCTGCTGTTCCCTGGGACAGGAGTCCCCAGGCAGCCCCGATCCCAGGAAGCAAAGGCCAGACTCCACTGGGGAGCTGCCCAGAAGGCTTCCCAGTGCACAAGCCTGCAGGCTGGGGCTACAATGCAGGCTGCCATGTCAGAAGAGCAGAGGGGTTGCTGTCCCCTCCCCTTACCTGTTTCTCAGTCATGGCATAGATGTGCTGGCGGTCAGGACTCAGCACAAGGTCTCGCAAGATGGAGCTGCCCTCATGAGCCACAACATTCTCGTATTGCAGTGCTTGGTGCTTCCTCTCGGCTGTCAAGTCCACCAGGATCTGCAGGGAGAACAAGGGGAGGTGAGTACAGTCTCACACACAACCTAGGGAGTAGGAAACGGAACATGCCACTCCTCCATCCTACACCAGTATGACCATGCCATGGCCACCACAGCACAGCAAAGCAGCAGCCACACCGCAAACATCCCAGCCCTTTCCAGAAGATCAAACTGCAATATATTCTTCTCTTTTTTGCATTTGTGCTGACAATGTCATCCCTCTCCAGAGGGGGAAGCCATATCCATGGCCCTCCTCTGCACTGCCCCACTTCCCCCCCTGCCACTCAGTCCCAAAGCCCCTTCAACTTGTATTGTGGCACGGATGAGCCCCCAGCTTGCAGCAAAGCAGGAAACCCTGTCTTCCCACAGCAGTACCAAAAGTAGCTCACCCACCGCACCACGCAGAGCCCTGGCCAGGCAGGATGCCACGGTACATGCTGACAGAGCTCCAGTCTCCCCATCCATAAGAGGAAACACTTGGGCTCGTGACCGGGGATGTCAAGAGGGTCTCTAGGAAGCTGGGGGTCAACAGAGGTTCAGAAAGCGCCTTTGTTCCCTGAGCAGGAACGTGGCGAAGGCTTTAATCCCCTCATGGCTCACAATTACGTTAAAGCTCTTCCTAAGTAGAGGAGTTTGTGGCTGTACCGGCGATAACCACATCACGAGGCACCACGGGGCTGGAGGCACCCACCAAGCAGGAGCTAAACTCAGCTGTGCTACTTGCCATAACCTGATTGCCACCTCCATGAGTGAGAGACACTTCCTGTCAATGCCATCCCTCACCATCGACACAGACTGGGGAGATCCTCAGCACAGGGCAGCCTCCAAGGAGGAGAGTGCCAGAGAAATGACTCAGTGGGTCTGGTCTACTCCCACGTGATGGGATTGGATGGGATGGGGGGCACACCAGCAGTGCATTCTGCCAAAAACCCAGCAACAGGGAGAGAAGCAGCATGCCCAGCAAGATGGAACAAATGCTTCCTGGGAACAGCTCCATAGTGCTGCTGGCACACAGGGAGCAGGTCCAGCACCTCCAGCCACAGGACTCAGGATCCCCCCCAGAGCATGGGGACAAATCTGCTGCTTTGAAGCATCCCTCAAAATGCATCCCACAGCTCTCTCCTGACCATCACACCCACTCCGACAGCCCAGTACAGCCATGTCCAAGCCCTTGTGCCCCCCATGGCAGGCTTTCCAGCATCCCAGCCAGCTCGTCCCCCTCCTGCAATAAATCCCCAATGACATTTGCGTAGTTCCCAATCAGGAGGATACAGGGCCAGGAAAGCAGGATCCCGGTGTGCAGCTGATTAGCATGGAAATGTATGCGGCTCACAAACAAACCGGGGCCCGTTTAATTAGAGCAGCGCCTTTGATTCACCGCCAGCCTCCTGCATGCACCAGCCCCGGATTATTTTTAGGCAGTTTTACAAAACAAATGTATTTAATTAAGAAAGAGACCCCTGAGCAACCAGAGAGCAATGAGTCCTGCACAGCAGTGAGCAAAGGGGCCACTCTCTCCCCAGGGGACATGGGGATGGGGCTTGCAGGGCCAAATGTAACTCTTGGGAGCCCATGGCACAACCAAAAACCCCCTGTATGTCCTGTCACAGGACTGAAGAGCCTTCTCCATAACCCAAACAGGTCCTGGTACTTGCCTGCCTTCTCACCATCCTTTCGCAGACCCATACATAGATTCTGCTCCTCATCACCCCCACTCTGGGTACCACTGTGTGCTGGGGAACCCGGAGATGCCAAAAACTTTTCCTAAAGCCTCTGTTTGCCCTTTTGGTGGGGAGGGTTGTCTTTCTGAACAAATTTGCTACTACTCCAAACAGTAGGGAAAGTCAAGCCTCAAACATGTGCAGTACAGGGCCACTCAGCACCTCCTGCCCCACAGCACCCAGTATCACCCCCAGGACCCAACCCTGCCCCCCCACATCCCCTCGCATGTCACTCCCCTCCTGGCTCTGAGCTTCTCCCCTACGAAGTCCTGTCCAAGCCAGCTCTCTGGAGGAGGGTAATGGGGACCAGTCCCACTCCCAGTAGCAAGGCATCATCTCCTCCCCTCGCTACAGCAACGTGACAAACGCACCTTTCCAACCCTTTTATGGGCCGCAGTTGCAGCGCAGAATAATCGATATAGTTTTACCCTGGTTCTAAAATAGATCTATGGCTGGATGTCGCGCTGGCAGTAATTTTTAACTAGCGGGGTAATTTCCCCATTATGTTATTGCACTGTGCAGTGCTGGGAAAGAGAAAGAGATGTATAAAAAAAAAAACAACAAACCACACGACAAAAAAAACCCAGACATGAAGCACTTCCAGTTAATTTGAGGTTCCAGGAAGAACCTAAAAATACTCTCAGTAGTCAAACAGGACTGGAGCCCAGGCTGCACACATGAGGGTGCTCTGGTGGGGGGGCATGGGACCACCCCACACATGCACACATGGGAACCCACTTCTCCAGAGCCTCTCCTCCTGCTAACATTGCTCTAAAGAGAGGTTTGGGACTCAGGAAAATGAAATTTGGAAGACCTGGCAATCATCAAGTTGTTTCCTGGCTAGCCAAAAGGCAGGGCGCAAGGGAGTTTTTGAGTTAGCTCTTAGTAAGCAAACCCATCCTGCTGCGCCTCCCCAGCACCAGGAGAGCATTGGCAGTTAGACCTCAATGTCATCCCATACCAGGAGGACCTGACTACCCACACCACCCACTGCTGTACAAGCAGAGGTGGGAACCAGGCATCAGGGCCTTTTCAGCAGAATTAGCCCAGTGGGAACCTGCCCATCCCAGCTGGTGAGAAGCGGATGGACTGTTTGGACTATAATGTGGCAGAGCAGTGCAAAATATGCCCAAGGGGCTTCCCATTCAGTCTCTAACAGACAGCAGGGAGGGACAGCTTCCCCCCTCTCCCCACACCCACAGGGTAGCTGGGGGCAGGGGAAGGGGGAGAGGATGTGGTTTAATCAGAGCAGCCCCCCTCGGAAACACATTCCTTCCTGCCCACCCTGCCTGCCTTCCCACCCAGGGGAAAAGACATTTACCTAAAATAAATAAATAAATAAACCCATTAACCTTTCTCCTCATCCTGACGCTGATATAATTACCCAATACTAATAATTACTCACGCTAATTCCTCGCTCAGGATTCCTGCCCTCACTGTTGCCTGCCTTGAGCGGGCTTCAGGCAGCGGCTGGCCAGTGCTGCCTCCTGCCCAGGGGTTGGCAGGAGCCCCGGGGGGCTGGTGGACCCTGGGGCCATGCCAAGGTGGAGGAGCAGGAGGGTTGATTTGTTGGGCTGCTGACTCATTAAGAAAACTGAGGAGACTGGAGACAAGAAATTACAAGATCCCTGCGGGGGTGAATCATCTCAAAGCAAGCCCAGAGGCTGCTCTGCCAGAGGTCCACATGCATACCCTCCCCACCCAAGCAAGGAGCCCACCACCCCTCAGGGCAAGCACCCAGCACAACTTCACTCTGAAGAGGCAAAGGTTTCAGACCTGATCCCCCAGAAACCAAGCAGGCTGGTGGAGGTAGCACAAGGCCAGGAGATACAATGGCATCTCACCCAAGAGGTCCCTCGCCTCCTAGGCCAGCTGTGAAGAAGCCCAGCAAAGGAATGAAGGAATGATGGGGATAAGGATGGCATGCAATGCTTTGTCCTCTGGGCCCCCCGGTGTAAAGAGGGACTGCACAGAGAGGCAGATTCTTCCCCCAGGAGGCCCAGAGAGGGTTCCTGGGGATAGTTTGGTCTTGGCTGGAGAATGGAGATTCCATCCCATATGGGTTTTGAGGGAGGACAACAGCACATCGCCTCCCTAAGAAACACACTGTGGTGCAGAGTCACAGCCAGACAACTGCACCAGCCAGTCCCACTGCTGCCTCAAGTCCAGTGTTCCCTCCAAAGCTTGGCCCTCCTTTACAGATGTCAAGGTTTGACTCAGGATCGGCAAGTAAACCAGAGACAACAACCTAGGATAACAGAGAATTATGCTGGAGCATCCAGGAGCTTCTGCAGGGCCCAGGCTCCACCATGGCCAGCACTGGTGAAGAGCTGCTGTACCTGAAGGCTGGGACCCAAAACCCACATGAACAACAAGAGGAAGGAAAAGCACTGGGAAGGCAGAGACAACACATCATAGAAGAGATGGCTCCTTCCATTAGACCCAAACCCAGCTGGTTTTCTCCCCTGGGCAAGATGGCCTCCTGGCTTGTCCAGGTAAGGAGGCGCATCCCCATAACTGCTGCCCAATAGCTGCTCAGCAAACCATGAAGGCCAAAAGCGCTCAATGCCCTTATGACCACCAGCAATGGGCCCAATGTGGAGAGGAGCCTCTCCCTAGGCCTGCCTTCTGGAAAGACAGGCGATGAGATGAACGAAGGGCAGCAGCCATGACCTGGCAGCCACCCAGAGCTGGCAGCAGGTCCGGAGCAGAATCATGGTGGAGGACGGGGCTTTACAGCCTGGGATGCCAGGCAGGGAGGAAGGAAGCACAGCCGGAGAGAGAAGGCAGCTGCAGACATGCCAAGGCTGCTTTTGGATTAAACATGTACTGGCAGGGGTCTGGCTGGTGGTGGGGTGGGCCACCAGCTCCCAGCAGGACCAAAAACACATGCCTGGGGGCACATGCAGAGGGTTCCCAAGAGACCTGGTATTGCCACAGAACACATTCCCCCAAGTCCACCTCCGGGAAGAGGCAGCTCTTCACCACCCCACAGCCGGTGCCTGCATGGAGCTCTCCCAGCCCAGCCCTCCATCTCCCTCCCTCCAGGCTCACAAGCCCCCATCCTGGGTCCCAAGCGGCCCCCACAGACCCCTCCTCCAGGCAGGAGAAGTGCTCAGCCAGGCTTTGTACTCTTATCTGTACAGGGCTGTGATTAATTCGCAGCGGCTGGCAGCAGCTACAAGAGGAGGGCGCCTTCGCCCGCCTGCCACACTTCAAAGGCAGGGACTTATCTGCCTCAAACACACTCTGCAGCCTTTTCACGGGGACCCTTTCCAGTTCCACGGGGCTCGCATGGAGCTGACGGGCAACGTGAAAGAAGGGTTTATTTATGGGAGTGCATTTCAAAGCCTCCCCTCTTCCCAACCAACACTCACTGGGGAAGTGGAGAGTCTCCCAGCCCCAGGGATATGCATCGGGACTGAGACTGAGCAGGGGGGACAAGATGGGGCTGCAAGGAGAGGATGCTGGATCAAGACCCTTGTCCCACCTTCACCCAGGACCTGGTCCCCTCCTGCCCCATCCTCTGCTGGTGAGCAGCTACACGGCACATCCCTAAGCTGAGAGGAGGAAAAAGCTTTGACACGTGTAGAGGGCAGAGTCGAGCCCTGGGACTGAAACCTTCCCCTCCGGACACCACTGGTGCTCACGGCTCAGGCACCACCAAAGCCCTGGGCTTCTGCACCCAAGCCAACAGATGCACATCCCCCCTTCATGGAAGCAGGACCCCAGCATTTAGCTTTGATTTTTGCTCCATCTGCCCAAAGCGCACAGGACAGAGCAAATAAAACCAGAACAGGAGCGTGTCCCAGCAGAGCTGACTCCCCAAACCATGGAGGCAGCTCTCAGAGGCAACAGAGAACCTGTGCAGCCTGGCCACCTCAAGCCGGCAGTGACAGCTGCTGGGTAGTGTCATGCAACACCGAGCTGACAAGCCCACAGCCGGAAAGAGAGTATCCTGTGTCCAGCTGGGGGAGAGGGACCCCCCCAGGGTGCCAGCCGGCATGGCCCCTCCTGGCACGTGGCCTAGGCTCACCCCAAGGCAGTAGGCAGTGGGGGGGACGGGGACACCGGCTGCCCTCCACATGCCTTCCCCCACAGCCTTCCCCCGGGGACCAGCAGCTGCTGCCTGCACATCCCTCTCCAGTTTCCAAAGGAAGGCAAGCAGTTTAAAATGACATTCCAGCATCAGCTGTTCCTGGAGGGATGCCCTCTCCTTCCCCCACCCCACCACTGTGCCCAGCAAAATGCAGGTCTGGAAGCAGCTGCAGAGCCATGGCATCAGCTGTGGGGCCAGGGCATCAGCTGTTTCTGGGGGGCACAGCCAACGAGGATGGGGGCTGCTGGAGAGAAGGGCACTAGCATGCAAGACTCGGGGGGGTCTCCTCCCCTCCTCGCTATATTGCAGGTTACCAAGTTTTGGCACCCAGGGGAACACCTCTGGTTTTGTTCAGGGGTCAAGAAAATCACCATCAGGAGAGCCCTCACCACGCTTTACCAGGGCTTGCCAAGCAGCACACCCAGCTAAAAGGGTACAGATGGCCAGGGCACAGGCAGGGCTTTGGGGATGCATCTCCCAGGGGCTGGGGACAGAAACATCCCAGCTATGTAGGGTGTGCCGGCAGCCAGCTCCCCTTCAGCCGCCCTCCCTGCCAGCTGCCCGCACAGGAATGCACCAGTTGGGAGCAGCCCAGACACATGCCTCCTCCCAGACGGACAGGCAGCTGCCTGCCTGCTGCCGGCTGCTCCACTGCTCCAAGGGCCCTGCAGAGGTGAGTACTGTCCCAGCTTTCCTTGGCCCCTGGCACAGGGCTGGGATGCTCCTGCCTCAGAACTAACCCTCCAAGGAGGGGCTGCCTGCTTTCATTCAGTGAAACCCGTTCACTTATAAAGACAAACGCAAGGCAAGGCCTTCATCCCAGGTCCAACACCGCCCTGAGTGTTAAAATATTGGGACTTTAATTAGATCAGTACAATAAAGCAAAAAAAAACAAAGAGATACTTAATCTAAATCAAAGCTTGTAACAGCAACAAATGCCAGTGACTCACTGACAGATAGGACACAGGTTCATCTAACTGGTTTTGAAGCACACGCTATTGGTGGTTTGTTGTCCCCAGGCAGTATCATGACCTCAGCCATGTGAGCTTGAAGACACTGGGGTTTGCCACAGAGAAGAGGGGAGAGAAGGAGGCAGGGGGGCAACCCTGCCCAGTGGGACCCCAAAACACAGCACCACCTTCCCCAACGCTCCTCAACTGCCTTCTTCTTTTGCTCAAACTCATTTCCATCTTTTCCTCTCGTTCAGCCACCCACACGAGTGGTGCTCCCCCATGCCGAGCAGGCTCGACAAGAGCTGGCCAGACTAGCACCAGCCCACATGACACAGCACAGCATGGCACGGAACTGCCCGGCTCCTCACCCACCATCTGCAAACCATCTGAGCAGGTCTGCCCACATTGCTCCATCAGCAGGACAGGGAAGTACATCCCAACACACCACTGTAGCCGTTTTGACTGAACTGAAGCACTGACAGAAACACTGTAAGAAATACCTTTCCAATCTTTCTGCACCAAAACCAAACTGCTGGAAAGAGGGAGGGAGTGCCAGGGTACTGCTGGGGAGCAGCGCCTTCGCCACAGTCAAATCCGGGTGCAGGAGGGACTGATGGAGGCAATGAAGCAGGGGAAGGAATTACAAAGATGCTCCCATTGGAAGCCACATGGCGTGGGATGCATTAAGGTGCTTGCCCTGCTTCCCTCCCCAGCAAATCCCCAGGTCCCATCCCCATCGCTGCTCCAGCGGTCTCGAGCCATTGATTTCCCAGCTTTGCCCTTCAAAACTCTCTTGGCTCAGAGCCCAGTTTGTATCGTCTAGTCACTCAGGAGCAAAATATCTCTATTATTATTGCAATTATTTCCCAATCAGCATCGCTCAGGGCTGAGGCAGTCAGAAAGAGGCCCCCAACAAGCAAATCGATGTGCAGCCTCTGCCCTGGAAGCCGCTGGGGACGGGGCAGGAGGTGCTGGCAGCTGCCAAGTGGCACGGGGAAGGGCAGGCAGAGGGCAGGGGACCCCAGGGATGCCCCGTGTGATGCTGTGGCCCAGCAGGGTGGCAGTCCTCCGTCTTTGCTGACCCTCAGCCAAGCAATAGTGATGCAAAATAATCTGTGCACAGAGCATGCATGCAGACTCCGACTCCACACTCTCTGGATGCGACACAAGGGCTTTACCTCCAAGGCACTTCAGGGCTAAAGAGAACCGACAGGGGCTCTAGGGCATCCCTGGGGACAGCACAGCAGCCACCGGGGCATCAGCTCCCTGTGGAGGAGTGATTGAGCATCCCAAAACTACCTCTCCAGCTGCGCAGCGCCTGCACACAGCTGTGCCCTCTCCAGCACAAACGCACAGCAAAACCCCAGCACCAAACCTCGCCACAGACACGTCCCTCTCGAGGGAGGGAAAAGCAGGCAGGTAAGTGGGTCCTGCTGTTTCTCAAACCACAGGAAAAGAGGAGGGAGCTGCCGAGGTAGGAGAGCCCAATAATGGATGGGGGAGGATTTTTAGCCCTGTAAAATGGAAGGTAAGGGCAGGAAAAGCACACAGCACAAAGGGATGGCAACCTTCTCACTGTGTCCCACTGTTTCCGTCCATGCAGGAAAAAGCCCTGAGTACAGCAGTGAAGGGCAGAGGACGTCAAGAAATACAGGATTATTTTTTTCCCTGTTTATTAATTACTGTAGGCATCCCAAGCGTCCCAGCAGGCCCCAGGCATACTGAAGCCATGGCAATGTGTCACACTCCCAGCTCCCATGGGATTCAGACTGCACGTGACCAGCCTGGGGCGAGTTAATACCTAAACCTCCCAGAGAAGTCCCTGGGAAGAAAGCTCTCACCTGAAGGACTCAGTATTCATTTTCCAAAAAAAAGCCATCCCTTCACTGCCAAGGCACTGGCTCCTCCAGGTGACCGCATCCTTCTGCCCCATGAGGACCAGCCCAGACCCTTGGCTACCAGTCTCTGGCAATTCACAGCCCATCACCCTGGCTAGTGAACAGAACAGACCCGGAGCCACCATCCCCAGTCTCTCCACAGCTTTGAAGTTGCTATTTCTCCTGCAAATCCGAAACACCACTTATTTTCCTCCTAACAATGCTGCTTAGCTCAGCAGGGCAGTACAAACCCCTCTTCCTGAGCCTCATCATGCTTGTGACCATGCAATCAGACCAAGATCATCCCAAAACAAACACTGAGGGCTTGTTCCACAACCCTCGCCTGCCTGGCCACTTGGGATATACCTGTGGCCAGGGGCTCAAAGCCCCACTGCCTGCCAGCAGCAATGGGGATGCTGCCCTTTCCAGACCTCTATCAGGGGGTCCCAAAAGGCAGCGAGGAGGCAGCAGAGCTTGGCCAGGGATGCAGTGGAGAGGAAGGACAGGCTCATGAGGCTGAAGCACAGCTGGAGATCAGCTGGATCCTTCCTCCCCCCTCAGCTACAGGAAAATAGCTGCTTCCTTCCTCATCCCTAAATAAATACAGCAAGAGGAGCTGCCTAAGGACAAGGCAGGAGCCATTGGTCTTGCAAAAAGAGGAGCCAGCAGCAGGAAAAACCCATGCGGTGAAGGCTGCAGAGGGACAGACCCCAAGGAGGGGGGATTTGCTTCAGAGTACCTCCGCAGTGGGGTCTCCTCCCACCCCAGCAGCCCCAGGTGCAGATTCAGCAGCAACCAATCTCCGATTTCTGAGGGGTACCATGGCTCGTGTCTGGATTTATCTATCCATCACTCCAAAGGCTTCTGCAACCCTATCTCGGCAGTTCCTGATCCATTCAGCTCCAGCCGTGTAAGTGCACCAGCCATTATTTCCGTGGCATGCAAGCCAAAAGCCATTTGCTGCAGCAATACATTGCAGCAAGGGAGATATAATAGGAACTAAATCCGCTGCCCGTTCACCTCCACCCAGGGAGAAGGACAACACTGACTGCACAGGGGGGATTTGGCTTCACCTGTTTAACACCAGTTTTCAACCCTTCCTACCGATCAGGCCTCTTGTTACCCAAGATCTGGGCTGTCCTGGTGTTTTACCTCCATGGACAAATCACATCAGACTGCCCAGGAGAAGCTGATAAGCAGTACATCATAAGGGTCTAAATATCACGACAACATTAAATATTAACACCCAGCACAGGCAGCAGGGCTGGACACGCAGAATCACTTACAAATTCAATGACAACAATCACACATCCCATGATGTAAGGAATGGGAATGTAACCTGCAGCAAGGAGGAAGAGGAAAGTTAAAGTCACTTTTTTTTTTTTTTTTAATTTTTGGATCAACATCCCCACAACTGACAAACCACAATCAAAACTCCAGGCTCTGCCTTCCATCCCCAAACAGTCCCTGCTCCAAACATAAGCACCTCTAAGCTTACAGAAGAAATTTCCCACCACTCCATGCCCGGTGTTCCTGGCAGTAACAGCTGGCTACGCCTGGCATCGGGCTCAGCGCACCCGAAAGAGCCTGAAATATTTTACATCAAATACACTCAGACCTTCTCGCTTGCTCCACCATGAGGTCTTGAAGTGTTTGATAAATTCCTTGCTCTCACCTTTTGTTTGCATTTTAAGGCTTCATTCCCACACCCTAAACCTCCAGCCCTCCTACAGCATCTCCAACCCCAAGCCAGCCCCAAGAGCGGCATGCCTGGCTACACTGTGCCCTTCCCAGCAGCTCCATAAGGCCAGGGGAAGGCTATGGGGCCACGTAGAACTTGGCATGATGAAAACCACTTCTCTGCAGTGTGCTCTCCATTTAAAACCAGGGTGAAAATTAGGCTCTTCAGTCTGCAGATAGGAGCAATTTCAAAGGAGAGATTGAGAAGATTTAAATATACAGATTGCTTTCCCTAAGGATGCTGCTCAAGATATTTAAGAGCTCAGGTTTTACACAGCATGGATTTCCTTCAGCACAGATGCAGAACTCCCTGCCCCACTTCTCCAGACAGCAATCCCTTCTTCAGGCTGTTGGGGAACACCATGTGCCATTGGCTAAGGCACAGCACAACAGCGACCGCAGAGCTCTCATGGGAGGTAAACCAGGGTGCAAGGGGGGGCTGGAGCCCACCTGGAGCTTTCCAGGTACAACAGCTCCCAGCCACATATCATTGTAAACCCCCAGCTTTTGCAGGTCCATGCAATGGGAAACAAAAAGCCCAGCTAACTTCTTAATAAATTACTTCATTAATTACTCCAGAGCTGCTCTCTGAAAGCCTGCCTCTTGCAAAGACCAGACATGCGCACCCCACATTCAAAGTCAAGTTATAAAGAATATCTTTGAGGAACACTTGCCACCCTCCCAGCCACTGCCAGGGGACCTCAAGTGGAGTTGCCACCTGCCAAGCCTTATCAGTACTGTGGCCAAGGAGCTGCTCCAAGCCAGGGATGCAGGTTGGCAGCCCAACCAGAGACGGGCAAGCAGGACGTGCGGTTGGACCTCACCAGCCTGATGGTGGGAGCAGAGACGGGGATGGGCAGACAGCCCCCGGATAAAAACCTTTATCCCGAGATGCAACCCTGGCAGGCACCCATCGCACGCCTCAATATCTGTATAGGGAGGCCAAGGGGTGGGAAATGATGTTAATTAAAGTTTTAATTACTGTAACCAAACGAGTAGTATAATTACTTTATTCTCACAGAGACTTCAAACTGATTAAGGACCACGTGCCTAATCTACGGGTTGATGTGTTTTTTAATTAAACGTGCCGTCAAAGATGGTGAGAGGGGTGGGCAGGATGATGGCTCAACCCTGCCTCCTCCTGCCTCAACACCTCAGAGACCTTGTGCAAGGAAAGAGCCCAGGCTGGCAGAGACACAAAGGTCAAGAGCAGCAACTAGTGCAAAAAGCCAAAGATAGCTGCTTTGGGAAGACCAAAGTCAGTGGGATGCACACAGGTGTCTCAAAGGAGAAGCTCCTCTCCTATCCATTGGCCCTCAGCCTCACATACCCCCAGAACATCTACCTTTACAAACACCTCAAAAACAACCCCACACGGGCCCTGAAAACATTAATGAGCTCGTGCTGCCAACTGGAGGGAATGATTAAAAAACAATTTTGCAAAGGTATCCTTTTTCAAATAATAATACTAAAAGACAAAGCAGTAGAAATTAAATTCCCAGTCCCCTACCTCAAATAAATAGTATCAGAATTTGAAATGAGACATAATTACCCCAGCAAGGTTAAAGCTGCCAATGTACATGGAATACAAAATCACCATCCATCATAATCATATCTCATATCACAGCCATTATTTATAATTAGGAGGCACGGTTTAAAAAAAACATAAAGACACCCATGCAATGCAGTAATTCTCTGTTATTGTTCCTGGAGGGCCAATCCTGCTCCAATTCACAGAATCAGGCAAAAGTAATTCCTTAAAAAACCCCAAAAGTCATTCCCAAAAAGCTCCTTGCCAGGAATGGAAACCCACCTCAGCCCACCTGTGAGCCCTGCCTAAGGGTCAGGCTGGCAGCAGTAGGACACAACTAGGCTGGATCCCTCCCAGCCATTTTAAACCCAAACAGGCTCACAAAGCATCCACATAGTCCTTCTCTCTTAACTATAGTGAATTTACGTTTTTCCCCTCAAATGCCAGAGCAGGAAGAGCAGAAACCAGAGCCACAACCCATCTCAGGGAGGTGACGGCCAGCTTTGCCTGGGCTTCCTTGCCTGCTGGGTGGTTTGTTACCTATTTTAAAAACCACATAACAAGTTATAGCAAAAGCTGGGGAAACCGAAAGCTAACCTCAAAGCTGCCGAAAGCTGCTCTCCTTTGAAGCGCAGGCTTTGCAGGCTGCCCCCGTGTCCCAGTGAAATATTAACAAGCTCCCAGCAAAGGAGGAGGAAATTACCCTAAATATATTCTGGGGAAGTCCACAGACAGCAGTGCCTACACAGAAGAGTCCAGCTCTCAAGGTACCTGCCTCCAAATCCCTTCTCCTCCAAGCAACGAGGAGCAGCAAGTCCACAGCCCCATGGGATGCGCAGTAGCTCCAGCGCACACTCAAATGCCAAAGCCCGAGCAAACCCTTGCTCAGAAAAACACTGGAATGTGGTGGGGTAGGCAGCTGGTTCAGAGCCCCAGGAGTCTGGGAGAGGTGGTTTTGCACTCTTCACTGGAAAATTAGAAAGCAACAGTGGTTGGAGAGGGTCTCCTGGGGACACAGAGCAGTGATGGCAAGGGCTACAGCAACAGCCCAGGGATGAGACCATGGAAAGGACAGACAAACAGATGCACATGCATGTGTAAATCGCTGCTAAGATGGAAAAGCAAGCTGGGATAAGGAGAGCAAAGAGCTATGGCACAGTCAGAGAGGCACAAGTCCCCAGCAGAAGCAACCCTGAAAGGAGCTCAGCCCCACCACTAGCTTCAAGTGGCCTAAGGGAAACAGCCAAAGCCAGCTCGCCCCGCCAGCCTCATGACTCTTACTCACAAGCAGAGCTGCACTTCCTTAGAAGTTTCACTAAGCTATAAAACAAGAAAAAAAATAACAAGGGAAAAAAAAAAAAAATCAATAAAAAGCCAGCTTACAGATGCACATACAAACACACGCTCTCAAGAACCAAGGAAACGTCACCACAAACACAGTGAAACACCAGCCAGAGTTTCCAGCCAAGGTCCCCTCACCAGAGGTGCCATGCTCCTGCAGCATGAGAGGACAACAGGCACAGGGAACATCTGGAAGGAGGTCACATCCAGAGAAAAGGGCTCTATGCAGAGCAGCACTGTGCTGCTGCCACCGTGGAATGGGGGAATAAGCAGTTTTGGGGTTCAGCTACTGTGCCCACCCAGCTGTGAGCTCTCCAGGCAGGTTGTCTTCTTGCATGGTGAGTACCAGCCTATGTGCCCCACCATGAATGATCGCTCTGACCTCCAGCTCTGCACGCAGTGAATGCAGGGCATATCTCTGGCTTGCTCTGAGCATTTTCCAGCTCCTCCTCTATTTCAAACAGACTGCCCAACATGCCAAGAATCAGGTCAGTCTTGCAGGATTGGACACATTTGGGTAAGGCCACCTCAGGATGCTGAAGAGGTGATGCTCCCCACTAGGCTATGGAGGAGGAGGACTGCAAAGCCAGAGGGGACTGGGACATCCTCCCCACAGCCAGTGCCTCCTCAGGCCCTGAAACAGCCATCAGCACCTTGCCAGGCTCTGGATGCCATCCTTCAGCCATCACAGCCCGACAGCACATGCCAAAAGGAGTTTTCACATCAGTGGTGGCGAGTTCACTGCAACCAGAAGGAGCAGAGGGAGGAGGAGGTGCATTGCAGGATCAGGCAGAGGATCACTATTTGCCCTTCCAAGTGCTGAAAACTAATCCCCCCTTCCCCCTTTTTATCCCATTGAAAACTTGACAGAACCTCCTAGCGCTTTGCAGTTGAAATTGGCAGGTCTTAAATTAATTGACTGCAATTTTACACAACAACATGTTTAGCTGTGAGCTGGCCTGCAGCCCGCTTGGCTCGCCATCGCTCCCCAGACACTTTTCAAGCAACCTCCAAAACTTCATAACACATCTAAGGCAAGGCGAGCAGGCTGCCAACGTGACCTCCTCCCTGCCAAAAACCAGCCCTGCCTCCCTGCACCCCCGCCACGACCCTGCCCCAGCTCCTTCAGTGTTTTCCCCCACTCCCCTTAATGGCTTGTTACATTATTCTCATAGTCTCTGAGGATTTCTGCTCCTGCAAATGGTGAGGAGCACAGTGCGGGGTGGGTCACTTCCTCTTAATACCCTGAAGGACAAAGCCCAAAGCAAGCAGCAGGTCTGCAATGTCTCCATCCAGGGCTGGGTGCTTGAACTAAAGCAAAAAACAAACAACCCCAGTGCCCAAGAATAAAATGGTGCCCCCAACCCGCCTCCAACCCACCCAAAGAACAACCACGTTCTTCTTAGAAGATCTGAACCAGCATTGCCTGCCTGCAAGCCAGCCCCCAAAACGAGGGGCTGGTCCCAGCTCAAGGTCCCAAGCTCCCCATCAGATCCCGCGAGATGCTGCCACCGCCTGGGACAACACGAGTCCCAGCGCTGAGTCAACCCCGGCTCCCAGCCCTGCTCTAATCCCATTCCCTGTGCCGGGCAGCTTTCCAGGGCATGTCCACAACATGAAAGGCGTGCTCTCGCCGTGCTGCCGGGTTGAGAGCCGGAGGAGGAGAGGGGAGGATTGCTCTGACTCTGCCTAGGACTTGGGTCGAGCAGCTGATGCTCTGCGAAAGCCAGACTGGGGGTGGGTTGTTTGTGTGATTTCGTTGCTTGAACAAACAGAAACATCCTGTAAGTGATTAACAGCCTTTATGAAAAACACACCAGAGCTGAGCCCTGCAGCTGGGGCCAAAGGTATGGCCATGGCAGAAAGGCAGCACACAGCAGGGCTCAGCCTCGCTGGGGTGAGTGGAACTCGGTAGATTCATGCAGCCACAGCATCCCAGGGATGCTTAAAGCCACGCATGGAGATAGACAAAGCCCCTAGGAAATCATCTCCCCCCTACAATGTAATTTTTTTCATGCCAAGCTCCCCAAACCCTCACGTGCTCTAGGAAGCAAAAGGCACAGCAGGGTTACCGACAGCCCACAAGCTGCGGACGATGGCTGCACAGGGCGAGGCACCCAAGGCACTAACACCACTCTGAAGCATTAATTCTTTTATCACCCTCTGCCCCAGGATATCAAAATACTCCACACATGCCTATAGCTTGTTTCTCCTCTTTGCAGGCATTGCCATCAGCAGATGGCAGAGGAAAAATGGGCATGGAGGCATGAGAAGCAAGCTGACCACAGTCCACTACCCCCCCCCCCCCCCCCCCCCAAAAAAAAAAAAAAGGGAGGACTTCAGCTCCTGCCAAAAACCACGACTTGTCTGGACTCATGCAGCCATCACCTCCACAGCCCCTGCCCTCCACTCCAGCAGACCTGCCCCTGGGGAATTGCACCAGGAAAACACATGCTTTTGTTTAACGAGCACAGGCTGAGGGAGGGGAAAAAAAGCACTTAAATGTTACACACACAGAGTTAAAAAAAAAAAGAGAAAATTGAAGTTTTGAAGTTGTTTCTCTTTGGCAAGGTTCAAAATAGGGCAAGGTTTTTGTTTTTGCTGGGAGGCTTTGAAAAAAATGTATTTCATCCAAACCATCCTTGAAACATTCTTGACATTTATTACCATAAACTTTTCCTCCAATTAATTGCCTCTACACAGCTATCATTTTCCCCGATGAAAAACATCACCAGAAACTTGCAAGCTATTAAAAAAAAAAGCTCACTGTCTCACTGTTCCTCCCAGCTCATGAGCATAAACAGAATTAGGGAGGTTAGGGGGATCAGAAACAACAGTTTTGACTCAACAGTCTTGGCCAGCAAGAGCTGCCACTGTGATAGCAACGCCGAGGGCAGGACTGGGAGCTCACAAGATGCTTGTAAAAACACAGCAGATCCACAGGTAGATGGTACCACCTCCAGCACAGACTCAGAAAGCCACACCGGGCCAAGACTCAGCCAAAAAAATCATGTTCTCGGGGATATGGGCTGGGTTTACAGCTAAGGCTTTCACAGCACAGTGGTGAGGATGTTCACACAAGCACGGCAGCACATGGGAGGGGGGGGAACAAAGCAGGAGGGAGGAACCAGCAGCCACCTGGGTGACTCAGTGTTGGGGAGGACTGGAGCTGTTTGCATGATCTCTAATCACTTCCACATACAAAATTAAGCCCAGGTCTCATTTCAGGAGCCGGGACAAGCAGATGTTGGGCAGCCAGGTGTCCCTGACTGTGGTCCAAAAGGATGAGGCCGTGGAGGGGAAAGCGAGCTGATGCTGGGCTCCACGAAGGGGCACAGAAGAAGTCCCTCTATCTCTCCTCAAGCTGGTGGGACACAGTTGCTCTCCACCTCTGGGATCAGTGGCTGAAGGGGGGAATGAGGCGCAGGGGGACACACTTGAGGCACCTCAAGTAGCACACCCCACAGGGACCAGAGGCAGTAGCTGTGATCCTGGCCATCCCAGCCCTTCAGAGCCTCTGGCCAGAAACGCTGACGCTGCCACACAACTGAGTTATCGCAATTTAACAAGTACTGCAGATGAGTGGAGGTGCCACCTCGTCATATGGCATGCCCTTAGTCACCCAGACAGACCACACTTTGAAGCTCAGGCAACCACATTTTCCCCCTCTATTCCCTCCTCCTCCATCCCCACGTCAAAGGTAGCAATTTTTTCCCTCTTTTAAAATGAGAAGCCATCAGAGGAAGAAGCCAAAGCTCACACAACAGAGAGCCCAGCCATCCCACTTCCCCACAGGATCAAAGCTGACTCGTCCTTGCAGGGAGAGCCCAGGCATCCTGTTCCCAGGTTATTTGCTCCAGCCGTGGGCTCACACTTTCCCACCGGTAGATTCAGTGGGAGGAAGGAGAAGCAGGAAGGAAACCCGCAGCTGAGACAGGGAGTGTTTATCTCACCTGCTAGAAGAGAAACATATCTTTAATTTTAAACGTTGAGCGTAAAACCAGATCCCCCGAGGCTCATAAACATACCAGAAAGAGAGGGAGAGTAACACAGAGAAACCCTGGGGAAATAAACGGAGAATTCAATTTGGGAAGTTCCCATCCCTCGCATGAGGTGGAAATCAGCTGGCACAGGCCATGCAGGCAAGCTGCAGTTTCAGGCTTTTTGGGTCTTTTTAAAGGATTTTGCTCATTTCTCACAAATACCACCACATGCACTGCTGCCCAGGAAACAAAGCACAGCAGTGGTGAGCCCAACTCCACCCAGTACCTCCATCCAGGGGCAGAGGCTGCTCCCCTCCCTCTGCCAATGCAGGTATAGAGCACACTATGGGAGCCCACTGTCTGCACCCCAAGCCTTCCAGCCATGCCCACCACCCCCAAGGTCCTGCATCCTGACCTCCTCATCAGGACCATGGAGCCTTTCTGCATGGCTGCACACATACCAGACTCACTAAGACACGAGTTTTCCATAGCTAATTACAGACACAGTCACCCTGACCAAGACACAGGCCTATTTTTGGAAGCTTTTAAAGAAAAATAAATACATACATATATCCACACACATGAAAACTGCATCATATTTTCCCTCTGTGAATTTTTTCAGTTGCAATTTGCTCAACAGCTGCCGGGTAATTTTTGACTGCCGTCAAAGGAAAGCAAAAAAGCCAGGGGAGGCAGGGAATAGCCAGGTGCTGACCCAGCCTCTAAGACCAGCAGACCTGCTGCCTTCACAGCTTCCAGGACTACAAACTGCTCTACAGATCTCAAGCTTGCCCATGAGCACCCCTGCTGAGCCCAAAATACACCCTCAGAAGGATTTTACTGCATCTTTCAGTAGAAATTTAGCTTTAAAGTACCGGCTGGGAAGAGCATCACCAGTGACATGAGTTTGGTGGAGCTCAGGTTTTGACAAGGGTTGTTGCTGGGAGGACTGGAGGGATGCAAGAGAGCTGGGGATAACTTCTGCAAATGAGAAAAGCCCTGCTGGAGATGCATGGATGCCATCTCTTTCAGGGTGGAAAATGGGACCAGGTGGCCTCATTTCCTACCCCTAAGAAGACAGCATCCATGTGTCTCCAGCTCCCAGCAAAATCATTCCCACATACATTTAACATTGTCTGCTCAAACACCACTGCCCCAGCTCCCACCCACGTACGTAGCTTCAGAGGTCCGTCACATCCCACAGGGACAACAAGTTTTTCTGCAAAAAGGCAAGGAAGCCTCTTACCTCTGTGGCTGCCCAGCCCAGCAAGCAGCATTGCCAGCATTAACCCTCCAGCTATGACAACACCAGGTTTGTTCCATGGATGCCAGCACATAATTAAGATCTGCAGAGCTCTGTCAATCACCAAGGGGAAAGAAACAGCAGTGAAACCTCTCCTGGGACACAGAAGAAGCCTCTGTGTTACCAGTGCCAAGGTGCCTGAGGGATGCTGGTGAGGTGGCACAAATCCATTCCACCCCTGGAGCAAGCAGCAGGGCTCTTCGGCCTCCAAACTGCCTCTTCTCACTTGCTCAGTGAACCATAACCCCCTCAAAGACAAGCCCATGTTCCCTCAGTGCAGCATTGCTCCTAACTCTTGCTACAAAGGGAACAGCCTCAGTTAACAGCCCCTTGGACATTCCACCCAAGGGTGGCCCTGGAGGCAATCACTGTTGGGAAAAGCCAGCACTGCATGCATGGGAGATGAGGTGCTACAGCATTCAAGGCTTCCATCTAGTACCCCAAAGCAGGGGTTGGAGGAACAGAGTGTGTTTGCATAGTTCTCCACTTCCACAAGGAGAATCCCTCCAGGACGCACATCCAGCACCTGGAAACAGCTCCTCTGCTCCCTCTGCACTATGCCCACTGCTTGCTCTTACACAGCAGCACCCCAGGGGACCAGGGGAGACAAGAGGTCTCCAGGAACAGCTGGAAATCAGCAGCAGGATGGTCAGGAGCCCTTTGCCTGAACCCTCCTCTGGTGCCCAGCCCTGAGGTGCAATTCCCTGGCCCTGCCCTCAACAAAAGGCTCCCCCAGCAGGGACCCTGCTCAGGGGGCTAGGGGTGGGGGAGTGGGGGTGAAGGAACCTTCCCAGGATACAAGAGGAAGAAAGGACCAGGAAAAGCGGAGCCTGCAGAGAGCAAGACCCCTCCTGCCCATAAAAACTCCCATTAACCCTTCCCCTCCTGGCCAAACCATAGACCTTGGACTTACCAGCTCTTGGCCCACACTGCAGCAGCATCGAGGAACAGGATGGGAAAGCTGCACCCCAAGAGCACACACAGCCTGCAGAGCCACAGGACAAACATCCTCCCTTCCCCTGGAGCATGAACTTTTCCCCGACTAGTCACCAAAGAGGGACAGCCTGGCAGAATGGAGCAGCCTCCCCGCAACCCCGGAGCCGCACACAGCCACGCCAGTGCACAAATTGCTTCATTAAATTTCATCGCATTAAGCCAGTTTCATGAATTTAACATTGTCCCCGGACTATTGTTTGCCTGAAAATTGAATTACGGTAACATTTGTTGTTTCAACGAGTCTGTCAGTCAGGGATGGGGCCAAAGGAGGGGATGCAGGCACCGGCGGGTGATGCCATTTCAGCAGTGGGACTCTTCCAGGTGGGTGGCTCTAGGGAAGGTGAGAAACACAGTCATGACTTCCTTCACAGGGGAGGGAGAAGGGAAGAATTAAGCTAACATGCTGCTTAAACCAAAGCCAACTGCTTTAGATGCAGAGAAGTGAGCCAAGCTGTCTGGGAAGGGAAAGCACCATCATTTTGGAGCAGATAAAGGCTCTGACCAGTGCCGGCAGGCACCGGCTGGCACAGCACAGCATCATCCCATGCCCCTCCAGGCAGCACAGACCCTAGCTCCCTCCATATGAGGAGCTCTGCATGGCAGTCTGGGACTTTTTGATCTTCCCAGATTACAAAGCTTTGCCACACACAGGAATACAACTGAAAAATTTCTCATTTATTCTTCCTTTTCCCTAGAGCAGCTCCTCTCTGCAGTATCGGAAACAAAGGTGACAACCTTTTGCTTTGTAAAGAAAACCGTCAAGTGAAGCAGACTATAAATAGCACCCAAAACTGACCTGCATCCCCAGCAGAGGGAAATGAAATGAAGACAAGTGAACGAACAGCTTCAAGGTCAGAGATTTTTTTTTTCCCCTTTGTTCAAGGTCTGGTAATTTTTATCCACGCAGGAGACCAATTCAAAATACATCATTAGGGTTGTAGCTAATAAAATCCACGCATGCTTTTTTCAGCCTGGTGTCATTTTCTTCACCTATATTGGGATTATGGCAGGAGGGAGATGCTTCCCCCAGCCTTGGCTCTACCAGCATGACTGCTCCTTGCATCCCCTCACTGAGCACCCTGGCCATGCCAGGTATGTCCCAGCACAGAGAGACCAACCAGTGCTGCCCTCAAGAGCACAAAGTGTGGCAAAATTAAAGCACTATCTGATTATCCTGCCTTTCTCTGCCAGACTAAGGATGCTCCCCAACACCTCAGTCCATCCTCAGTCTGCAGAGAGCCTGCTTGTCACACAGCACTGGCTCTCTTCCTTCTCTCCAGCTGCTAAATGGCATTAAAAGCACTAAGCATCCATTAAATAAAACTTTCCCACTATTGCTTCCCATGTAGACAATTGCTCTCGCTGCCAAGGGAAGGTTTTGTGCTGGTGGCTGGTTCAAGGGCACACAAAGAATGGGGAAGTGCCAGGATCAGCTTTGGTACACCACAGGCCACCCAAGGAAAGTGCCCGGGGACCCTGAAATCCAGCACCAATCCCTGGGTGATGGCACTCTCCCCCACATGTCCCCCACTGCGTCGCCCTGCAGCCCCACTCTCCCCCGCCAGATTTGACCCAATTGCAATGCTAAGGAAAGACAAAGAGGGGGTTATGGGAAAATTTCCCAGCTTGGAAGTAGCTGGGGCAGGAGGGTTGGTGCAGGAATGCTTATTTAGTGCAAAGCCCTTCAACACAGTTCCTCTGAGGTGAGATACAGGAACCTCAAGGACCCACGAGGAGAGGAAGAATATGGGGCTGGCATGCAGCAGCTGGAGATACTTCAAGCACTGGTGGGGGGAGGAGAGAGAAAAGAGAAAGGAAAAATGGAGGAAAAATGGAGAAAAAAGAAGGGAAAATGTTTCCATTCTGGGTAGAAATGGAACAACAAGTGGATGCGGTACCTGCAGTACGTCCCATGGACTTGGGGCTCTGACACTGCTCCTGAGATGCTCTGACCATCAGCCTGCTCCAACTCACCCTCAGCCACACAACTGACTCCAGCCAAGAGATTAAAGCCAGAACCCATCAAACTCAGTTCATCGTGAAGCACCATCATGTAAAACAGTAAGTGTTATCCTCATTGTGGTGGCCTAAGCCAGGATTAGCACCCACGTTCCCCAAAGCTGGAAGACCCCTTTCCTTATTGGGCAGTACGTCCAAACACCAGTTCTGTGGCTCCGGCACCCTTTACTGAGCCAAGCTGCTGGTTATTTGCTCATCTGCAAGGCCAGCAGGATCACCAGCACAGCCCTGATCCCTGGGGCTGTCTGACTTGTAGCACACAGGCTAAACATGACCCAGGCAAGGTGCAGGCTGCATGCTGCCGTCCTGCTGGACACGAATTGCAGCACACCCCGTGCCTTCTTGGGTATCAGATGGGACAGAGTTGAACTCCTGTCCCCCACCCCACTGCCCAACAAGCTGGAGAAACGTGGGCACAATGCCAGAGGTCTGCACCTTTATGACCACCACCCAGCACCCGCCCCGGCTCTTTCACCTCCATATTTCACCCTACGATGTTGATCATGCAGGGCACTTTCCTGCTGCCTTCCCCATCAGTACCAGCCTGCTGTTAGCATCCATTCTCCTGCTCCACTTCAGAAAAGACCATAATTAACAAGGTCAAACAGCAGCTTTTCTGAGAGGCCTGGACTTGCAGTAGAGACAAATGACCCCCATGTGTGTCAAAGCTTCGGAGATGGATGATGGGCTCCACCAGCCACCAAGGGGCAGCTGGTGTCCACATCCTGCATCCCCAAGTGCCATACCTCTCTTCCACCTCACTCTTCATTTATGACAGACTTTCCTCCCAGTCTGGAGGGGAGGAGTGAGGAGATCAGCCCACAGGGACTGGGGATGGCTGACCTTCCCCACTTCACGTCTCTACCAGAGGCAGTGCTGGGACATGAGCAGACCCAGACAACATTGAAACTGGCTTGGCCCCTGCTGAGCATGCATCTTCCCTTCTCCAGCATGCCACAGGCTCACGGCAAATTCCTCAGGCACCATTAATCTGGATTAATGGGGCTGCAAAAAGGCGAGGCAGGACACCAGCACTGCTCCTTCCCACCCAGGCATACTCACAGCCCCTGCCTCCCAAACCACTACTTTCTTGATGGGTCAAGGGCTTCCCTTGTCCTCCCTCTTCTCCACTGCCTTTAGTGGGAGGCCCAGGCTATTCTCCCACCTGAAAAGCCAAAATTAGTCAGTGTTCAAGCCTGTGAATAGGCACAATGGCTCCAACAAGAGGGACCCAACAGAGCTGGGGCCTCCCAGCTCATTTCCATCTCAATGGGGTGGCTTTTCACCCTGCCCTGTCCCCATGGGGCCACCGCAGAGGTCCCCAGCAAGTGACAAGGTCCAAAGTAAGAGTCATGCTCCCGCTCTTCTCAGCAAAACACGGGTCACCGGAGGGGGCTACAGCCCCACATTCAGGGACAGAAGAAAATTCTCAGCAGCTTCATGCCTCACGAACCAAATCAACCCTGTCAGCCAGGAGGAAAAACCCAGGACTCCCTGCCAGCGCTGCACAGCCCCAGTGATGAGGAAGCCTACACACCCCTTTTCCTAACGTAGACCCCCAGTGACTCTCACCTACAGGTTTACGGGGGCTCAGTATCCCCACCAACGACCCCAAAACATCACCCATCCACCCTGCTCTCCCAGTGCTGCTGAGCCATGGCCACCACTGCCTTACAGGCCCTGTGAACAACAGGGCAGGACCAGCAACAACACACAGGCACAAACCCGCAGGCTCTTGCATTTTCCTTTCCCAGCCCTATTTCCACCCTAACTCCAGTGTGGCAGGCCCTGCCAGGGCACAGGCTGGCCTGCAGAAAGGCAATGCTGCTGCATTTGGCTGGCATAGACCCACCAGCTCCTGAGCGCACCCCGCAGGGCAGCACGAGCTGGCTCAGGGGGCTGCTGAGAGGTGTTTTGCTCTCAAACTCCTTTTTCAGGGATTACAGAAGCCGGGTTTGCACCCAGCAGCTCTTCTGAAGACACAGAGTCTTCAGAATCCACCTCCATCCCTGAGTCTCCTCCAGCTCCTGCACCACGCCGCTCCCTAAAAGTCACCTTGCTCTGACACCAGCAAAGCCCGGCAGGAACGCTGCCTCACCCGTCAGCGGCTCCAGGCTGATGGATGGGGGTTACAGGGAGCGCTCCCGGCGCCACAGCCAGGGAGAAGCGAGACGTGCACTGTCAGCGCTTTCGGCAGGGAAGGTTGGAGCAGGGCTGGATGCTGCCGCTGCCTCCCCGGCTGGCCAGGAGCCAGGCTCCCGGGCCCTGCTCACCTGCTGGCTTTGTGTGGAGACCAGAGCAGATGGGGGGCGCAGAAAAAAAAGTGAGTAAAAAAGCCTGGAGGCTATGGTGCATGGAGAGAGTAGCTTTTGGAGAGAGGGAGCTCCCCAACACTTCCTCTCCCTCCCTGAGGCTGCGTGAGCATGCTGGAGTGTCCCTCGCAGAGCCAGGGGCATGGCAACACTCAGCCCCACCCACCCCACATGAGGCAGGAGCCCAAACCCCTGGTGGCATCCCGCTCCAGGAGTCACGCGGGGACGTAGCTGGCAGCTGTCTGCAGCCCCAGCTCCATCTCCCTGGCCGGTCCCCAAGGCCAACAGTTCACGATGAATTTCTAATTGTTTCCTCCAACAATGAGACATCCTGTTCAGAGCGGGGCGGCTCAACAAAGGCCAGCGATGGTGAGCAGGGCCCCTTCCTGCTGAGCAGGAACAGGGCAATGCCGAGCGTTCCCCATCACGAGTAGGGGGACAGGGAAGGCTCTACCACCCCCTCCCATTCACCCGATCCACTTAACACACCAGCTTTCCAGCCTCCACCTTGATTGAAACAGCTTGACGACTCCAGTGAGAGCTCTCAAGGAGGCGGGGAGCTGCCGTGAGGTATTTGATGGATTCACTTTGGCAACCGTCGGCTACCTTGTCATGCCAATAAAATTATTGCCATTGACTGGGGAGAGGCACAGACACATGCTCCGAGGGGCCCAACTCCCTCCTAGGGCTGGGCACATACACCCTCGGGGGTTGCATGCATGTGGGGAGGGGGCGAGGGGTCCCCAGGGGGTGGGCTGGGGATGAAGCGGGAGAGGGCAGAGGGAAAAGACAGGAGGAACAAAAGGCCCTTGTGCTGGATGGCCAGCTGAGGAGAGGCAGTAACACAGGCAGGAGAGGACTTCCATGGATGCTTGGGGAGTCCTCAAGGGTCACTGGCTGACACCACCAGGGCAGGTTTCATGCCCCAAATCTGCAACCCCCCCAAAAAAGCCTGCTGAGGCACAGGCAGTAAGTAGGGTAGCCGGCAGCAGGGTCACGAGGGGGGCTGAGCCCTCCTGGGCGCTCCGGGAGCCAGATTTCACGAGCCAAGACACAAAGGGCCCCTTTTCAGCCAGAGCCGCTTACCCCGAGCTCTAAGCAGAGGGTGACGTGAAAGGATCTGAGGGGATGGGGACCAGCAGAGTGAGCAGGAAGTCTGATGGCTTCTCCCTCCAGCTTATGTGAACCATAATCAGGTCATGCACCGTACCCTAGAGGCTAACACATGGGGGGTTTTGTGATGGGAAGAGAGGCAGCAGGAAACAGGGAAATTCCCAAAAAGCCCCTGGCCACTGCACCTATTTTCAGGTCATACTGCCCAGACAGACAAAGGGTTGTGAATGCCCTAAAGGGCTCCCAAATCTGGTCCCCTGAAGCATCCCCACCTCCCTGCCCTCAGCAGGACAGAGGGCTGCAGGGAACCCCCTTGACCCTCCCCGGGACAGGAGAGGAGCACCGCATCCCATTGTGTAGGGATGGTGATGACCCACTTAGCGTGAAGTGTTTATTTATTATTATTATTATTAAAGTGGAGAAGCTAAGGAAGCCTGACGTGGGGCCCGTTCAGCTGTGCTTTCCGTGGGAGAGAATAAACAAGCTGCAGCAAGTGCAAGCCCTGAGGGGGAGAAGATTCTGATGGAGACACATCCTGATGTGTTCATGCCCAAGGCGAGTCAGTTTCAGGAGAGGGTAGGGACGTACAGGGATTACAGTGGTGACTGGACAGCCTGACAACCCTCAAAAAACTGAGATCCTGTCTGGCTACAAGGGATGTGTAGTCCAGTGCTATCCTGGCTGGGATGCACTGGCTGCACTGTCCTACCAGCACACCCACCACCTTAGGGATCTCCAGCGCCTGGATCCCAGGTGGTGCTGGACATCTCCTGCAGAGCTGTGGCACTAGGGACAGCTCACAGTCTTGAAAAGACGGCAGCAGGCAGGAAGCCATCAGCTGCTTTAAGTGAGGAGCTCAGCTTACCCCCCCAAAAATAACCTGGTGGCACCCAAATCTGGGTCAACCACAAGGGCCTCACCAGAGCTCAGTGGAACCCTAAGGTGGTGCCTTGTTTGCGTAACAAGGAGCAGATGGCAAGAAAATGAGGGCAGCCCTGTCTCTGCACTGAACCTCCCAGGATGCCCCACTGCCCCAGCTCCAAGCAGCCAGCCCAGCATGGTGCAGTTACTGGGAGGAGGCTGCACCACCAGCACACCCCCTCCAGCACCATCCTTCTTTCTTCTCTCCATACAACACCTGAAGCACACCCAAAATCGAGTCCTTGGCACAGGCAAGTTAAGAGGTGACTATGGGTTTAGCGTCGAACACACCTACCCAGCATGTGGCTGAGCCACTGCAATTACACACACAGCCTTCCATCCACCCAAAAAATAGGAAAGGCAACCTGGGAAAATGACAGATACCCAATTAAAATATTGTCAAACAAGGACAGGTGGTTGTCAGGAAAAACCCAGGCATTAGGAAGCAAGCCTCACTTCCCTTGTGCAAACACCCCCTGGCCATCCCCACTGCAGCATGCTGACAGCTCATATCCCTATGTCACTTCCCCATCCCCAGCACCCTCAGACCGCAGGGTCCAATGCCGGGTCCCCAATGCACCCAGCTGGGAGGGACGAGGAAGTGGCTCAGCGCCAGCCCCCACCACGGGAGAAGTCATCCCTGCATGGCTCACCCAGCAGCAGCAGGAATTTCCCAACCGCCCCAATCCCATGACTGCTGGCACGGAGGACAGCGAGCACGTGGGGCCGAGGGCTTTCCAAGCCTGGCCTCCCTGCATAACTCGGGGCCAGCCAAAGATAACAGCCTGCCCAGTAACCCAGCGGAGACAACCAGACCACCGGCTGCCATGAGCTTCACTGCTGTGACCCACTCAGCATCCCATAGGTCCTGTATCTTCATGCCTCCTGGTGTCTCCCATCCCAGCCCGCAGCCCCAGTTCCAAAGCCAGTTTTGCAAACCCGACATTGCTTGCAATATCCTTCCACCCCCTCCCTGAAATTTGGGTCTCCCTGCAGCTGCGCCAGCAGCAGGTGCTGCCCAGCACCCTGGCCTTGCGACTGCAACTGTTGACAGCAGGGCTGGGCAGAGGCTGCAAGGCAGCCTGAGGCTCATGTGGTTTTTTTGGGGGGGACAAAGGGAGGCTCTGTCTGCACACAACAGCCTGGACAAATGCTGGGCATGAGAGCTGCCATCCAAGGAAAATCCAGACGCGACAGTGACTCTGCCCTGACCTTACCCTGGCCCAGATGGCAAGATCGGTGTCCTCTTGGCAGAGCAGCATCCATTACAAGGCTCCTGGGAATGGGGAGGGGAGCACCCAGCTGTCTGTACAGCCCTCCCTCCCCAGAGGAAATGCCGGGGGACTGGCCAGAGGGCAGAGAAGGCACCAGGCTGCACCAAGCCTAAGGCAGGCGCTTCCCAAGGGCATGGTGGGAAACGTCAATGGCTTAAAAGCAGAGGGATTGTGACCACTGCTGAGGGATGCACCCCTCCTGAACCCTCTGCCTAGTGAAGCCACCTCAGCCATGCTCTGCTGTACCCCATCCCCTAGCCGGGGACATGTCGACACTATTTGGGGACAGGTCAGCAGCTCCCCAGGCACTGGGGAGCCCTCCCCTCCCTCCTTCCAGCCCCGCCGGCTGGCAGGCAGCAGGATCAGGTAGCTGCTGAGGCAGTGCTTTCCCGGGCAGCCAGGCAGGGGCTGACACAGAAAGGCTGGGCTGCTTACCCCAAGGTCACAGGAGGGGACAAGGGGGGGAACAGGTAGCACAGGGCTCAGGGCCTGCAAAGTGCTCCCACACTGCCACGGGAGAGCTCTGCAAACCCAGGGGTTTTGGGGACTCCACGAAGGACAAGCCTAAAAACCTGCCCAGCCTCCCAGTGCTGCAGCAGGATTAAGACCCATCTCTTCATTCCTCATGGAGCTCCTGTTCTGTGTCCTCATGCCCTGCAGGGCCAGAGAGCCAGACCATCTCTTTGGGGCAGTGAGTTTAGAAACCAGCAAAATAGGCTGGGGAAAGCCCTGCAGGAGACAAAGATGTTCAAACCACACCTGGGCTCCAAGTCCTGGCCTCAGCCACTCCAGCCAGGCACCCACACTAGATTGCCACTTGCAATTGGCTCTGAAGGTCCAATGACCAGAGAAAAACCAAAACAAGGAGGGAGAGGAAAAAACATATTGCTGTGTGTAAAAAGCAACTGCTAACCCCTCTAGGTAAATAGGGAACTAGAGGTGTAACACTGCCCCTATGGCTTTGTGAACCCTCCTCCCACACGTTCCTTCCTTCTCATCCCCACTTAAAACCTCCCATCTGGAGCCCAGCGGCAGGAGAAGCCACCAGTAACACGACACCAGTCCCTCCAGATCCCTCATCGATCCGGAAGGGAGGACAAACTGCCTCCGTCAGCTCCCCACAGCCCTGCTCAGCCCTGGCGCCGCCGTGTTCCCCGCCAAGGACCACAGAAATCCAAGCAGAGGATGTGGGGCTGGAGAGGACCACCAGCATCCTGCCTACCCCCCTCGCCCCCAAACACATGCTGCCGATGTCCCGAACATGTTGCTAATAGGCAGAGCCACAGGCAGCTCAGGGGTCCAGGGGAAACGTGGGCAGGGTGAGCAAGACATAGGGGGACTATAACCCACAAGGGCACCCTGCTCCTGGTTGCTGCCAGCGAAGCCACCCTGCCTCCTCCAGGACACCCTGACCAGCACAGATCAGTGGAAGCACCAGAACTGCAGAGTGCTGTGCCCAGGACTGAGTGCTGGAGCACCTCACCAGCCACAGAGCAATGGGCCAGACCCCCCAGCCACGCCCTGGTCCTCCTGCCCCTGGCAGGGACCAAACCAGGACCTTCACACTGCCTCTCCCTGGTTGAGGATGCAGTTAATGCAAGCTGTGTTTACACAGGGCATGTACAGCTGTAATTAAAGGCACGATGTTATGATAACAGGAAATCCATGCCCTGTGGAGATGCAGGCAGAGAAAGGCATGCGGAGCTATTTCCTAATTGCCACCAGCAAGCAGCCTTTGGTGCCGTGGTGGGCTATGGGCAGAGCAGTCACCCCTGTGCCGGGCTGGAACCATCAGTATCCACCTCTGCCCACCCTGACCAGGTCAATGGCAAAGCCATACAGATCCAGACAGATGAAGCCTGGCCCATGGCAACTACAGGGCAATCCCACCTGCCCTGAGAGACAACAGGACAGGGTCTGACCCACCAGTGGTCAGGACTCAACAACTCAACCCTTCCAAAAGACAGGTTTTGTAAATTTGGTTGGCAGAGAGAAGCAAGGGGAAATTGCCCCTCACTGGCCCTTTGCACTTTACCCCCAATATATCAAGTCATGCTACGATAGAAGCACAGCCCTACCTGTACCTCCAAAAGACTGGTGAGGTGAACAGACATCCCTCCCCATCAGCATCACCAAGAGCTTTCCTACCTTTTTGATCTTCCCGCTCCGTGTGCCAGCAAAGACGACGGTTTGTCCTCTGTAGTCGTAGGCAGCCACTGAGGTCATCCCATCCTCCTTATCCACGAAAAGCGGGGTCCCCTCGATGGTGACAGTCCCACCCAGAGGCTGGTTAAAATCCTGGCCACAGAAATTGTCATCGATCTGCAGTGGCTGTCAGAAGAAAACAGAGGAGAGATGGGCTTTTTGTCAATGACTCGACATGCCAGACCTCCCCAGGTAGCCATTAGCAATCTCCCACCTCCACCCCATCAGCTATAGTAGCTTCAGCAGCCCCATTCCTTGCCCCTCCTGCCCCAGCCATCCCACCTCACCAGTCAAGGGAAGGGATGAGCTGATGCTTTCCTAGAATTCCTTATGCACTGATGTAAGGCTCTTGGGATGCATCCAAGGCATGCAGGGATGTCTGCATCTGAACAAGCTTTGCTGACCAAGACCAAGGCTGTCATTCCTCTGCACTCACAAACCCAGCAGGAGCCAGGGCAGTATCTCTGCTCCCCCTCCATCCCTGCCACTGCTGTCTCAGACACATGGGATGCCAGCACGAGCACACACACCCCTCTCCTCCTCACTGAGGCACCAGCTTCAAAAAGAAAATAGCTTGGCAGTAAGGCAGGAGGGGCTGAATCCTGCGCCCCAGCCTTCCCCCAGAGACAAATACTTCCCAGCCAAGGCTGTGCCAAGACAAACAGGTCAGAGCTCCTAAAGAGCCTCACTTCACATAGCAGAGCCTCCAGCAAAAATGCTACCCACCTGCCAGCCCTGTTCCTCCTCCTGCCGAATGTCTTTGGGAAATCCCCACATTTTTTTTGTGCTGCCTTGCCCCAGACAAGGCGCCTGGCTCAGCCAGCTGCCTCCTCGGTTCAGCGCTCGCCCACAGGTCTGGGAAAAGCTTTTGCAAACTCTGCCTATGGAGATGCAGCAACAGGGCTGCACCAGCCCCTCTCTGCCCTCAAGGCTGTGATGGCAGGGACCTCCATGATGGGCAAGGTGAACCCAGGGATGTTTCCTGTGAAAGCCAGATGCAGGCAGTGGAGCGGGACCAGGACCAGCTCCACAGTACTGTCCCACTCCATCAAGCATCCTCACCACCTCACCCTGAGCGGAACAACACAGCCTGGACATGAGCACCCCAGCCTGAGGGCACATGGGTGTCCTGGAGGTCCTACGCGAGGCAATGGCCTCATGGGGTCACACAGCACCAGCAAAATGCACCTCCGGCAGCTCCCAGCCCATCCCAGGCAGCAAGAGGCTCTGCCCAAACTCCCATGGGTGGCAGCAAGCCTGGGTGCAGGAGGCCAGGCAGCAAGGCAGGCATGGCCAATGGGGAGACAGCCTGCTCTGGCCACGGGATTTTTCTGCTTCACAAGTTTCCTTATGTAACTTTGAATTTAAAGGGGAGAGAGGTTTTTTGGCAAGCAGCAGCCTCCAAATGCATGCCAGTCCCCAAGGGGTTTTAAATCCATACAGCATGTGCACGGAGCATATGGGAAACTGCCGAGCTCCCGAGCCCCACGTACACAAGGGCAATCCATAGCTCTGCAATTCCCACTCGCTGCTGCCCGGGAAGCAAGGGTCAGCCTGGACCAGCTCCCACCAGCAACCCACAGTCAGTTACAGGGAGGAGAGAAAACACAGTGCTTCTCCATGCTCCAGTGTAATGCACTCGCAGCCACGAGGGCTTCAGCCTCCCAGGCACGGCGAGGCTGCTCATCCTCCTTGCCGTGCCACCACGCTGGCCCCAAGGCCAGCAGTCCCACTGGAGGCTGCAGTGGGGACTCAGTGCCATGCCAGCCTTCCACCGGGGGAGCACCGGGAAGCATGCCAGCCGGTCACATTCCACCTGCCTGTGCTGTCTGGGGATGCTGGGCTGCTTCTCCAGTTACTCTAACTTCTGGTTTTGGTGGGTCCTGAGATAGTGTACAGCCAAAGGCAGACTCCCTTCCCTGCCTGACCTTTGCTTGTCCTTCCCTAAACTGGGGAACTCCTACGGCCAAGCATGAGAGATGCAGGGATCTCTAAAACAGGAACATGGGGCACCACACACACCACTGCAACCACACGAAACAGGGGGAAGGGGAATTAGGACCTCTCTACCAGGCTGGACATTTTAAAAAAGCAGACGCAAGAAAATTATCTTCCCAACCACAAAACGATATGGGAGCGATGCTTCAGACAATACCCAGCTCCCATCCGGATACTCAGGATCCTTCAGGCACTTTGCTGGGAAAAATAACACTTCAGCCCAGACAACCTGGAAGCCCCTCAGCCCTGGTAAAGCATCCCAGCACCTTCCACCTGGCCACCAGCAGTAGGAGAGAGGTTAAGGGCAATGCCATGGATGTATTTAAGCCCCAGCAGTCCCTGAGTGTAGCTTCTGCTCTCTCTGAACTCAATCTGCAGCTTCCCCAACCCCTCAGCTGCTGAATATGCAAGAGGAGAGATGTTTACGGTGTTTACTCCTCTCTGCTTTGTCTCAACAAACTCTCTGGGAAACGACAAATACAGCTGCGCTCTGGGACCATGAGGAGCGCCCGCTGCCTCAATGCCGACACCACCCTCGATAAATAATTATGCCAACAATTAGCTCATTAACAGCAAACTGCCTTGTTAGGGAAGCACACGCAGGGAGCATGGCAAGGTCGGGCCAAGGGCATCAGGGGTTATGGTACCAACCAACATCCCTGGTGGATACAGGCTGCTGGGAGAGGTGAGGTGGAAGGACAGGGGGATGGGGGGACGGAGGGACGGGGGGATGGAGGGACAGGGGGACGGAGGGACAGGGGGACGGAGGGACAGGGGGACGGCCGTCTCCCAGCCAGTGCTGGCAGGGACCGACACGCACCACAGCACAGGAGGGCCAGTGACCTTGCAGCATTTCAGCTTGCAGATGCTGGGATTTGCAGGAGGCATCGAGCTCTGCCTGCTCTGCCATTTGTGGGGGTGTTTGTAGGGACCATGGCCTCAGCCCATTGCAAGTTGGGGCTGTTTATTTTTTTTTCTGTTTTTATTTCAGTGCTTCCCTTTGGCACCATTCTCAGCTACCCCTGACCTCCAGACACCCCAGGCTTCCACCTCTGCAGCGCTGCAGCCTCCTCTTCTCTCCCAGCACTAACCCGCCTCCCCAAAATAGAGTCAGGAAACTCCAGTTTCCCAGGGGAAGCAGCCTGCAGAAGCAGGGAAAGTGGGCCCACAGCACCGAGCAAGCAGGAGAGAGTGTCTCCTTGACATGCCTTGTCTCATTGCCTCTCTTCAAGCCCACTTACGAAAGCAATCAGGGAGCAGACAGCAGAGGCGAGGCTCGTGCCGCTCAGCGTTATTAATTAGCCCGTAATTCGCCAGTTAACACCATTACAGGCTCACCCCACCTCCCTGTGCCCCCCCCAGGAGCTGTGATGGAGGATGCAGGGGACACAAAGGCCAAGGAGAAGGCTGCAGCAGGCAGGTACCAAGTGTCAGGCTGGGATGCCAGGCTGTTTGCACATTAACTGCTGCCCAGGAATAATCCCAGGGTAACACGGTTTGTTAACACCTGCATTTCCCTGGCTGCCCCTGGGAAGGATTTGGTTTATCCTGACCCAGTTTGGGCCAGTTTGTCACAAGTCATTGTCCTGTGCCAGCAGGCCGGGCAGCAAGCCCCACCAAGGACTCAGAACTCTTTTTCTCCCTGAGGCAGCCCAGGAAAAGCTGCTGCCCATGTCCTGCTGGCTCTGGGCACTGGCTCTACCTGCACTGCCAGCCCAGAGAGGCCAAGGACTCTGGGAATCCCAACTCACTCCCTGCTGCAACATCTCCAGTCCAGCTCCAGCCCACAGCCTTTTCCTAGCCCTGCTACATTAGTCCCTGATCCCCATTTTGAGGACAGGCACACTGGGCAGATGCACTGATCACTGGATCCCAGAACAGGAGAGACAGAAGCAAGAGACAGGAATTCACTCCACTTGCCACCACCCACTAACATCTCTCAAGCTGGCTGCCAAGCCTGGCAGCCTCTCCTCCTAGCTCTGGCACCAGCTCCAGATAATCAGAGCTGCCCCACAGTGTCCTGGGATGAGTATCCCTCAGTCCTGCACTGCTTGAGGTCTGGGATCAAGGCACTGGCAAAGCCTCCTCAAGCATGGACCAGCCTTAGGCTCTGGCCACCACGAAGGAGCAGAGCAAGAGAGCTCCTGGGACATTTCCCATAGGGATGGGGTATAAATTCCAGGCAACTACTGACTCGAGCAATTACATTCCACCTCCTTAAAAATAAAAAAAAACCAACATGCCCTTTATTTTCTGGCCAGCCCTCACCACTGAGTGTTCCATCACTGCCACAACCCACTCCAGAGGTGGCTGCATTTTATTAGGGGCACAGGAATTCCTTCCAGAAAGAGGTTACATGCTCCACAGGGTCTGGTTTGGCTTGCGCTCAGCACAGTAAGGGGCTGAGGGCTTGACTCAAGATCCAGTCATGCCTTACGTGGCGCTTCTTGGCACCACCTGGCTCCCCTGGGGGAGAGCAGCACCCCCCAACCCATTTGAAAGCAAAAGCTGTCCCATCCTTCCACCTGGTAAGTCTGCAGGACCCAAAGAGCACCTTGAGATCCACCTATTTGCTCAGGCCGACCACCAGGTAGCAATCCCAGAACCCTCCTAGCATAAAACCACCCCCAAGATGCAGGGGATAGAATCTCCCCTCACCCAAACCCAGGGAACACAGTGCTGCCATGGGGCACCAGGGGAGGTGAGCCAGGAGTGCGTGAGGCAGCAATGAGCATCTCCTGCACCTCAGCCAGCAGCTGCACAACCCAACAGGCAGCAGTGTAACGATTTCATCATTTTCCAGCAAAATTGAATTAGTTCAAAGCCAAAATCTGATTTGCGAGCCCAGCGCTCTTGACAGCAAACCCTTTACTTTGTCAGGCAGCTGTTGGCTGTCTCCTCCAGAGCTGTGGGAAGGACAGGGGCAGGGAAGGCAGGGCTGCTCCACAGGGACCCTCTGCCCATCTGCCTGCACCACCAGGCACCCAAACCCCTGCTCAGGCAGGGCTGGGGATTTAGTGGTGGGTGCTGAGCAAGCAGGGCTGGGGTGAGGTGGGAAATAGCAGGGGTGTTGGGACCTCCACCAGACCCTCCTAAATGCACACACCAGTGCCCCAAAACCCCTCTTTGCCAGATATCTAACCCTGACTGGTGACTACCCCACTTGGTGACACCCAGTGTGAGACATCCTTGTCACTCAGAGCCATAGCCTCCCGGCCACTACTCGTGGTGTATAACACTGCCTGGAAAAAAAAAAATCCATCAACAGTAGTAAGTTGGAAAACACACACACAGAGACCCATTCCACATCCCTTGTAGGCCCCCACGGAGCAGCTGAGCCACAGGCAGGGCCAGATGCACCCACATGAGCACCAGGCAGGAGGACACATCTCTGGGAACAGAGGGAGCACTCTCTGGGTTGGAAATCACTGCCCTGGGACACTGGCACTAGCCTCCAGCACCACTGGGTGACAGTTGGCAATGGCCACGCTCAAAGCCCAACTCATTCAAGAAGACTTGTACCTTCTGTCTTCCTCTCCAGTACCCCATAGAGAGGACACAGTCTCTCCACCCTGAGCATGACCAACTTCTACTGGGACCCAGTAACCTCCTCACCTCCCTCCATCAGGTCTGCACTCCCCTTTTTCCAAATCCTACTGCCCCCAACACCTTCTGATTGGCCACCACCAAGCCCCAGGTGACACAACACTCACAAATTTAAGCGTGCCATCTGCAAGGGAGTCCCCACTGGAGCCACAGCACATGTCCTGAGAACTGAGCATCCTGCCCTCCCATTACAGCTCACCAACACACCCCAAATCCACAAAGTAGGGGAACCAGAAGCAGGCACCTCCACTGGCATGAGGCCCCATGCTTGGGGCTCTCTCCAAGGGCACTAAAGCAACCCAAACCCAGACAGCCGCCCCACTCTGAAGCCATGATCTCCACGAGGAAAGCTACTGAGCAAGCCAAACACCCAGCCCTATTGGTGCCAGTCCTCCCACCAGGAAAGCATGGCTCAGGTCAGGCCACCAGGAAGGGCCTAGCCAGAGAGCACAGCCAGGAGCCAGGAACAGCCTGGTTTGGATAGAGACAAGCAGGAACTTACCGAGTTGATGCAGCCCAGCTCCTTATTCAAGAGCCAAGGCAGGGAGAGTTTCCCTTCCCCTCTGTAGCATGACTGGATACGCTCCTTGATCTTATCCTTGATCTTCTTCAACGTGAAGAGACAGAGCACAGACTCCTTGGGAGGCTTAACCCTGTTTTTCTGGCCCTGGGAGAAGATGGTGAAGAGGATATCCTCCCGTTCTGAGATGCCCAGGTACTTGGCCAAAGCCTTGCCAGGTTTGGTCAGGTAGGCGTCCTGGATCAGGCGGTACTCAATGCCATCCTGTACGCAGCCGATGGGGAACTCCACGTAGGAGTAGAACTTGGGGTCGTCCACGCAGAGGCGGACAATCTTGGAGGTGAAAAACTGCTCCCCAGTGGAGTCAGGTGAGGTGAGCTGGGTGTCCAGCTGCAAGGTCAGGTAATAAACAAACTGCTCGCTGCTGAAGCTGTAGATGTAGTAGATGTCAAAGGTGGGGAACTTGGAGAGTGTATCTGAGGGGATCTTGAGCTGGGAGGAAACAAACTCATCCTGGTAGACAAAGCCAAACATCTCTGCATTCTCCTCATTGGCCATCAGTTTGCGGCTGGACAACGTGGGGAAGTACTCTGACTTCCCATCAATGGGCGTCCCAATGAAGAGCTTGTTCTGCCCGTTCAGCACCTCGATGATGACCCCAGACATGGTGCCTGACTCATTGACACTGGAGAGGTAGTGCTCCTTGCGGTGGTGGGGCTCACCCAATTTAAAGAGGTCATCCAGCCGCAGAAACTGGCAAATACCCTGAGAGGCACTGCCACAGGCGATCAGCCGGTTCCCAGAGTAGTCCACCAGCAGCAGTTTGTTCACATTATTGGTGGTGACCAGCCCGTGAGGGCAGGACTGAACGCTGGGTGGAGGGTAACACTTCTCATTGTCCTCCACAGGCCCTGTCACATGGGTCCTCAAGAGTGTGAGGTTATTGGAGAGCTTGTAGATCCGATTGACAGCCCCCACATAAACCTCCCCAGTTTTGTTGTGCACCACCAAGTGTGTCAAGCTCCAGTCTGTAACTGGGAAAGTCCTAAAGGGAGACTTGGGGCTGCCTTCCGCCAGCGGTAGCCAGGTGCTCCCCAAGAGCAGCAAGGTCCAAACATTGACAGATAAGTGGTGCTTGAGCCAAAGTAGCCACATTGTAGCAGCCTTGCATCCAGCCAAGGCCATGCCCAAACCCAGCCACAAAATAAATAGAAACAAACCCAACCTAAAGTGATGAGGGAGGAGGAGCTAACAGGATACAGTTTCCACTGCTTCCGCTGCCCTCGGCATTCAGGGCATCCTGAGCACGGCCAGTCCGGTCAGCCCTAGAGGGAAAAAGACAAGAAGAGTGGGGTTAGGAAGCCTTCCTGAACAGTGTCAAGTCTGTTCCATCCCACCCAGCAGAGACTTTGTTGCTTCACACTTTTCTAGCAGGCAGCCTAACAAAATGCTCCCCACCAACTCCTACCCCGGAAGAAGACGCGTCCCCAGAGCAGGGACCGAGGGAAGCTGCAAGATGCTAAGGACAACCCGGCCTGCTCGCACACAGCTGTGTGCAGCATGTCCCAATCAAGGAGCTGCCATGCACTTTGTCTCACCACCCCAGCCTCAACTATGAGCCAGTGGCCCCCTCCGAGGGCCACCACCCTGCCCTTGGCCCCACCCAAGCTCCTTCAGGAAGAGCAGCAGCCGCCTGAGCCTGCCTGCAGCTGCTGGCTAGAGCAGACCAGCACGCCCCCGGCAGTCAGCAGCCTCACGATGTGCTCAGCACACCTACTGCATACAAACACCTCGGCAGCGTGCAGCTGGCCCTCACCTGCTTTTAAGACCACCAGCAGCACCTCAGCATTAGCCGGGGACAGCTGCTAACAAGCTGTGAGAGGAGCCCCCAACCTGCTGCCCTGCATCCACGGCACTGGGAGGGGATGCAAAATCCCAGTTTGCAGGAAGCACAGCCCGAGCCCCTACACAGGGGAGGACCTTGTAAAGGAGCTGGGAGAGCGGAGAGCCCTGGCACGCTGCCTGCCATCCCTGCCACCTGCCTGCCTGACAAAGCCCAGGAGGGCCGTGGGCAGGAGGAGTTGGGGGGAGCAAGCAGGCATGGCAAGGAGAAGCACGTCCTTCTGGCATTTATATGCATTAAGAAGCACAGGGTCAGTCATCAGGCAGTTGGCTTGAGAGGCTGCGGGAGGATGATGGGGCACACGCAGGGAGAATGGAGAGCTCTGCATGCTGCTGTGCCACAGCTGCGGCTTGCCAGCACGGAGCAGCAAAGCCGCAGGGAGCCAGCCAAAACCCCACACCAGTGTGACCTCTGCATCCCTGGCAGTGGGGAGGTGGCTGCAGGGAGCCACCAGACAGTTCTGCCCCCTTTGTCTGCCCAGCAGCCTCTCAGTTGCAACACCCTCCCCATCCTCTCCATTCCCCCCCCACCCCAGGCACAGGCACCCCTGGGCTAATGTGGGGCTGGGGCTGGGACATGAGCTCATCCCTCAGTTCTCCACCCCAGCAATGTCAGATAAACTGCTCCTAAAGCAAGGGAGGAGGAAAGCTTCCCTCTCCTTATCAGCCTTCTCTGACTCAGCCTGGGATAACCCATGAGAGGATCCCCGCCAGGGAGTGGCACAGGTAGGGAATACAGCCCGCAGTGCCTGCACAGCTCTGCCAGCATCCCAGACCAGGAAGCCATCAGCAGGGCTGCGTGAGGCCAAAGGGCTATCCCAGAGCTTGGCCACCTGCACTTAGCAGGGCTGTGGGACCCACTGGTCAGGCCCCACACAGACACTGGGGGGCTGCATCATCACTGGGCCCCAGCATCCCATATAGCATCCTTCAATTCTCCTGCCCCTGTTCCAAGCCAGGGAGCCAGCCAGGGAGAGGTCAGAAGTAAGGGAGAGGCTTTTTTCCCCCACCTTCTCCCACTCCTAACAAACATGAAACCCTCCTTTCCCTTCCAAGGGCAAGCCCAGCCCCAGCCACCCCTGCACCCCAGCACTTTGGGAAAAGCCTCCACACTTCCAAACCCTCTTTGCAGATCTGTCATTTCCATCAGTGTTCCCTTGCACACATCCTCACGAACCTGCTCCCTTCCACCACCCCCAACACATGCCCCTCCAAGGGAGGCTTGGGCAACCATAGGAGCAACACTGAGATCAACACCCAGTGCCTCAAAGCTCCACGGGTGTGGAAACAACCAAAGCATGGAGCCACCAGCCCCAGAAATCACCTGCATGATCCTAGTCTCCCATTCTTCATTTTTATGAGCTTGTCAGTAACAGCAGAACTACAAGCACCCCAGATCGGAGCTTATTAGCCCCAAACCACACCGAGGTGTGGGACCAAGCCATGCAGCCATCACAAACCCATCAGTTATCTCAGCAAGCCGTGAGCACGGCAGTGGCAGGAAGCATGGTTTCCTGCCAGACTGCTGGAGGGAGGTTTCCCCCCCCAAAACATTCTCACCATTGCTGCTGCGAACCGCAGGGCTGAGCCCCTCCAGGAGCAATACGGCCGGCTCCCTCCCGAGGAAACAGACATGAAACTCTGCTTACACACCAGTGACACGCTGCAGAGAGCAGAGAGAGTGGGGAAGGTGGTGCACGTGAAGGTGGGAGCTCAGTGCAGCATGGGGATGCCAGCCAGAGCATCGCCCTGCTGGGACAGGTGAGTGGAACATGGAAGTCACTTTCTATGATTCATCACTTCTATTTCAAGAAGCAGGAGAGCTGGAGGTCAGGCTGCTGCCACGAAGCATGGCTAGAAAGCCCAACAGGAGATTCCCAAATTAACGTAGGGAACTGCTACTCAGGAGCTAGAACAAGAGCAAAGCGAGACAGAGCTGGGGCGAGCAGAGAGATAACACTGCAGAGCTCTGCCGAGACTTCTGCTCCTAAATATATGTTAGCAGCAACATCTCATCCTAGTGCCCTGACACCAGCAGGGGTTTTGCTTAAAACCATTGCAGCGATTATTAAAAAAACAGCAGGAAAGGTTAGCTTGTCTCCTTTTCAGGATTAAATGATCTGGGTACCTGAGACTCAGATCAAATTAAAGTGGGGCCCAAGTCTGCAGAGGTGGAGGCAGCAGGCAGCCCTTCACTGGAGCACAGGCGCCTGCATGGCCCCAGCTCCCTGCCCATGGGAACTGCCAGGGAGGAGCAGCACAGGAGCCAAAGGGCATTTCCCTCCCATCCAACCCCCACGGAGAGGTCACAGTACGGCTGACAGCAATGCAGCTCCTCCGCCAGCACTCACTTTAAACCATGCAGCACCCAAAGCCTATGGGGCTGCATTCAAGTAGCATCTTGCCACAGCGAGGACCCAGCCAAGGACCATCATGCAAGTGACACCAGGAAGCAAGACCTGCACCACACATGCCACCACCACAGCCCAAAAGCATGGAAAACCCCGAGCAGACACCTCGGAGCCAAGCCCAGCCCTGAAACAGGCTGCAATAAAAGGATACATCCCAGCCTGGATGCACACGTGCCAACTAGAACATCAGGACCAAAACCACACGGTGTTAATGCTGTCCTGGAGAGCAAGTGATGCAGCACAGAGCATCCTGCAGCACTGAGCATCCCCATGCCATGCTAGCTTACCCCACAGCAGGACCACACCAACAGCAAGACAGCACCGCAGGCTTGTGTTTTGTTTTCTATACACACACAAACACATATGCACATATATATATATATATATGTATGTAAGCAGGAAACCTGCTGTCAGAAACAAAGCCCGCGAAGCAAACATGCAAGCACCAAATCCACCCCAGCCCCTTTCATCCCACACCAGAAAGGACATTTGCTCATGGTTTCACCTCAAAAGTGGCCACGCTGAGATGGTCGCAGCTGCTGCATGACCAGGATGGGGCTGCCTGCCTCGCCACAGCCAACTCTCATGAACCCAGGCTTCAAAAGAGCCTTTCATCAAAAAGCCATCAGCCTGCCCTGCAAATGCCTGTGTCCCAGTTGCTCACTGCTAAAGAGGTAGCAAGAAGCCACAGCGTTCATCCCCCCAGGCTACGGCTTCCCAGAACTGCAGTACGGCCAAAAACCTGGGTTTGGGATGGAAGATGATACTTTGGGAAAATAATCATCACTTTTGATAGCACAAAGCAGGAGTACTGGGATGGGAAAACTAGCCTTAAAAGGCAAAGACTGGACAAAGCAGTAAGAACCAGCTCTCTGCTTGTCCGGGCAGCAAGTCCAGAGCACCAGCAGATGCCGAGTCAGCATGGGTGGTTTGGCTACAAAGCAGCAGCACCCACAGAACCAGCCAAAGCTGGGGTTCAAAGCACGCCAACAAGCACAGAGGTGCACATGTGGCACTCAGGGACCTGCCTGCTATCCCCACTCCTGCATCACCAAGACCCCAGCAGGCTCTCCATTCCAGGAGGAGTCAGTCCCACTCAGCTACAGGGATCCCAGGTAGGTCTGCATCCTCAGGGCTAGGGAAAGCACAATTTTTTCTTGGAGAGAAACTGCTGCTGAGCAGTGGGACAAGGCTGAAAACTGCCCCAAGAGCTTCACAGTCTCACCAAAGAGGAGCACTTTGCAAGGGAGGCTGGAAAAGAGAAGCGATGGGAACGAAAACCCAAAAGGGGAAACCCCAAAAGGGGAAATTTCATCTAAAATGGGTCTTTATCTGCAATCTCTCCCAGTCACTTACTGTTGTCAGTGATATTAAACGGACCGAGAAAGAACCGGCTCCATTTTCAAATGCGAGCGCTGCCGAGATGCTGGTAATTAGCAAAGGGGAGAGAGGGGGAGATTATCCGGCAGAGAGAAAGGCCCACAGGCCACAGGAGAGTCAGCCTCACCATACAGCTGGTGTATTTTTAGGTTCATCTGCCTGGAAAAAGCCTTGTAACAATGAGGGAAGACTGGTGGTGGTACAGAGTTAGAGCTGCACTACATATCCAATCGTCTGCAACAGGGCTAAACTTTAACTCCTTCCTTCACCGCACACAGTCATTAAAAACAATTTGGCAGGGGTCTCCCTCTAGCAAGCAAGTTAAATCATTACAAATCTTACCCCTGATTCAAACCACACCCTGATGAAATCAACTGCAAGCTGTGAAACTGCCCTGCTCCAATCTCCATTACTATCACCAGCATCAAAAGTATCGTTAGCATCTTTAGTTTACTCCAGGGTAGGGGCCAAGGAGCCCATCCTGCCCTGCCTCTGCAGCACATGTGGGCACAGCAGCTTCCTCTTCTGCCCTGCAAAGATCTCAACCTCTTCTGTCCTGAAAAACGCAAGGAGAAGCAGCCATCTACACCCCAAGGGCTCTAATAAGCTTGACCCTCAGCAAAAAGGGGCATAAAAGAACAAGTAGCAAGGAAAATAAATAGCATTTCTCAAGCATGCAATTCACCTTCCCCAGTCCTCCGCAAGAAATCACATCACACCAAAGAGAACAGCTCTGAAGCCACCACGTGCTCTCACTATCAGGAGACTGGACACAAGCTGGAAATGCAGGCATCCCTCAAACACCATGTCCCAGGGCAGAGAGGGATTCAAGGACAGTCTTAGGGAACCCTCCCAGGACTGCCTGTCCCTGCTATGGAAACGAAGCATGGACCAGTACCTTACATGTGTTCTCTGACTCCATTCAGTTACGCTAGAAGTGCAAGCCAACGTCTGTCCTTTGCATTATTCTCACAACTGATCTGGGTATAGTCCTATAGGGACCATATAAGGACTGCTAAGAGGCTTTCTATATGCATCCCATGAGCTGGATGTGTACCTCCCAGGAGGAGAGTGCACCCCATCCTTCTCTTAAGCTCCTGCAGCCAAGGGAGCAATAAAAGGCCTGGACCAACCGATGCCTGGGATGGAGACCAACACATAGCCCAGGGCTGACCATCCACACAGGACACAGCCTGCTGCTTCCCCATCCAGCCTCAGGAAGTGTGTCTATCAACACACATGGAGCAAAACACCTCACCACAAAACCCTCTGTGCCTCTTGTCACATTGCAGACTGTGTCCAAGGCATCAGGGACCATGACTTCCTACTACCAACACCCAGGCCAGCTCAAGGCTTCACACCCCAGACTCATGTGGATTTTGCACCTTGATCGGGACCACCTAACAACATCTTGTCCCCAGTTTCAGAGTAATGAAGTCCAGACCAAGCCCCCTAAAGCCACCTTCTGCCTTGGCTTTGGCCCATGCGCTCCAGACTCTGATTCTAACATCCCATCAGTCCATTACCCCACATAAATGTCATAAATGACCAGCCCCGCCGGCCAAGGTCACCTCGGTCCAGCTGGACCTGCAGGGAGCCAGGTCATCCACAAGCCAAGTCTCCCAACAGCAAGCAGTGAAGTCCAGCGAAAGGTCCTCTGGTCACTGCCATCCTTCCCTTGTCTGATCTCTCTCCCTGTGGTATAACACATCAGTCCTCACTCCCAAACCCACTGCTCCATGTCCTTCACCAGGCCAGAGCAGCCACAAACACATTCCAATGACCCAAAACTCCCCAGATCAAAGCACCTCTTCCAGCCTGGTTCTCCAGGAAGGGCTTTCCCCTCTTCGATGCATGCACATACCTCCATACCTCTTCCCCACCTCCACACCTCCCATCCACCTCTGCACAGCTGGCAAGAGAGCTGCGCTTCCCTCACATCTCAGAGGAAACCCGGGGAGCTCCCACTTTGCAACCCAGAACTGGCACAGGAAGATTTCTGGTGCTGGACTCACCCTGCTCCCAGCACAGGGAGGTTGCTCTGGAGCTGACTTAATCCTGGCTGAGCTGAAATTCCCATGCTTCCGCCCAGCCCCGTGCTGACACCAGCGCTCCTGCCGTCATGTGGAGAGCTGAGCACAACCACAGCCAGAGTCAGGTCTGATTAAAACAGACCACAAAACTTCTCTAAATGAGGTTTCACTAGCTAAATCCCAAGCCATGCCTGCCCTTCCTTCCCCCCAGACCTCCTGTCCTTCCCTCTTTCCCATCCCAGCTGTGCTGCTGCAAGCACCGCTGCTGGATTCAGCTCAGGTCCCAGCCCCACTTCCCCTGTGGAGCTCAGCACGGCTCCATGTTTTATTTGCCCAGGGTGGAGCAGACCCAGGAGTCAGCCCAAGAGCTTGCAAAGCCTCGCTCAGCAGCAGGACGGGCAAAGAAGGGAAGAGGCCAAAAGCCTCCCTACAGCAGCACCACAAGGGAAACAGCTCCAAGAGACTAACAGGGGCTTCATTTGGAGCAGGACAGGCTCAGGGCATCTGATAAAAACAGGGAGGCACCACATGCACCATGGCAGGGGCCGTGCCTGCACTGTGCCCTCCTGCCACCAGCAGTGCCAGCATGGACCCCCAGTGCGTACTCCTGCTCCGGCACGCCTCCACCATGGGTGGTCATGGTGAGGGCATCTCTTGGGTCTTTCTTACACAGTCAACACAGGCAAAGCAAATTTCAAAGAGGTCCTGGCCGGGACAGAGCACAGAGCAGTGCTGCTTCTCTCCCTGCAGATCCTGGTTGCAGCTCCAACCCATGCTGGACACAGGGGTGCTGCTATGGCTGGATACTGTGCACGAGGGGCCAAGACCCTGACAGGTGTGAGCATAAAGGATCTCCTTATTTGCCACAAAATCGAGAGGACACGGCTGCCTGTCTGTGCTGGGAGGGCTGTCCAAGTGCCGCTGCCAAAAATACAGCTCCTGCTAACGAAGACAGCTGGATGGCAGCTCCAACGAGCGCCGTCACCCCACAGAGGGCCAGGGCACTGTGCAAGGCACAGCCAGTGAGCCAAGAGACATCCTGCTTGGAGTCCCAGTGCGGGCTGACATGCAGCCCTGGCACGGGCACATCCCTCCCTGCCCACGCAGGCATGAGGCTGTGTGGAGCAGGACCTGTCCCTCGTGTGCCAGCAGGCCTGCGGGCACGGCCACCCTGCCGATAGTAAAGAATAATAACGGGTGTTGGTGGAAGCCTGGGCTGCCAGCGGCGTCATGGGCCCGGCGGTGGATCTCCTTCGGAAGCAGAGCTGCCTTCCTGCCTTCCTCCTCCCCCATTTCTTCCCGATGACATCAGCCTGAAAAACAGGTTCTTGACTTCAGAAGGGCTCACTGGGCCGATTCTGGTCCCGCCAGCGAGGAGAGAGCCCCTCGTGACTCCAGGAAGGATGCAGCCATCCAGGAGCCGGACCCCAAGATAAGCAGCAGCAGGCAGGGACCCTGCCGGCATGCCAGGACTTCTAGGAATCAAAACCACCGAGACGAAGAGGGGGGTGGAGGGACTGACACACTTGGGAATGGATTTTAAATGTTTTACAGAACTCTGAGCTTGAGCTCAAGCCCCAGCTCTGCCATTGCTCAGGTATGGGGCAGCACAACCCACCCAGCACAAAAACCAAAACCCAGGGCTGGCTCCTGGCCCCCTCTGGCTCCCAGAAACCAACAGCAAATCCTGAAGCTGTCCAAAACAACAAGCCTGGGCTTAACACCGCCCAGCAAAGCCTTCCGAGGGCCACAGGGTTGGACTTCGACCGGCAGGGAACATAATTCTGCGAACCATCCTGCCCACCGGCCAAGCTTAAAGATTATTTTTAAACTCCCAAAATATTTTTGGGTTTTCCTCTTCCCCTGTTGAAACTAACAGTCTGCACAGGAAGAGCGAAGCAGCCGCCTGTACACAGAGCACGGCCGCATGCACAAAGCAAACCACTTATTGCTATTATAATTACCTACGATGTTATCGGCAGCTCTGACAGGGTCGGCATTCACAGAAGGAAATGCGGTTTCCACGTTGTGTCATTCAAAACATGAGACCATCCTTCCTCCCACCCTGCCCGAGGGGTCAGCCACCAGAGCACCCACTCACATAAACGTGGCATTAACAGGGAGGAAGAGCCCCAAACACAGTGCTACACCACGCAGGAATTTTCTTTCCCCACCACAAGCACCGACGGGAATCTGCCTCTCCAGTCCCCAAGGATTTACTTCTGCAAGAGCCTGAATATTTTGACACATAAGCAGTTGCTTAACTAAGCAAGTAAAGCAAAGGGACTTGCAGAGCTCCTACAACGATGCTGAGATTTGCCTGGATGGTGGTAGTGTCAAGGGCCCAATTCTCACAGAGGATCCTCGCAGAGGATCAGGCCCCGGACACAACTGGCACTACCACAGGAAAGGGCTCAGAGCATCCCGGGAGGGTAAGATTCCCAGTCAGCTTCCTGGTAATAGTGGTAAAACCATTCCTGCTCCTAACCCCAGACACGCCAGACCACAGCTCTGCTCCACCAAATTCCCAAGAAAATGCGAATCACTCAACATTTATCAGTTCAAAACACTCGTGCAATTAGCAAAGTTGTTTTTTTTTTCTCCTTCCAGTATAATTATATACATTTTAATGCAATTACCACCCCTGTATTTTGTACATTAAACAGTAGGCAACTGAAGGAAGAGAGAGGCTCTATTTTCCTTGGCTTCGCCTTTCTGAAAATAATGGTATGTTGCAAAACAGCTCTGGCAAAAGGGCTTATCTTCTCCGGAGAAAGAGAGGGAGCAGATGGAAAACAGGAAGGGGGAAGGAGGGATCTCCTAAAGCGAAAGCAGGGATTGCAATGCCACCTCCACGCTGCCCTCACCCCCCAGTCGTTACACATACCTACACTCGGAAACCATCCCTGATACCTGGGGCAGGACTGGGAAACAGCCTCAGCCTCCATCCTCCACCGCTGACAGAAAGGTAAACCAAGTCAAGCAAATGGTGGTCGGTTACTCAACCCCTGAAGCCGGGGTCATTAGCCGGATTAAAGCTCCTGAGCTCCAGCCGGCAGCACGGATAGCAAAGTGCAGCTAAACTGCCCAAATTGGATTACTACTGCTCCCAGGACTCCATGCCAAGTTGGCCAGCGGACTGCGGAATGCTCAAGATAGCGAGGCGGGCGCCAAGCACCCAAGGCTGATCCACATGCTGCCAGGAAGAAGAAGGAGACATGGGGATGAGACAGTCCCCACACAGTGGGTCTCCCAAAGCTGTGCAGCCTGTCCTCGGCACCCCTGCCACGCTCTCACTTTCTCCAGTGAAATCCCTCATGAGCTCAGCTCAGGGAGCAAAGAGGATATCGCACCGTGGCTGGTACCAGGTCCTGGATCAACACCAGCGATAACAAATCTCCTCTGCGGTTCAGGCAGCTCACAAGGGTCTCAGCACAGACCAGCATGCAGCAGCCCATGGAACAGGGGTGGGCTTAGCCCGCATCACACCAAGGCACCCTGCACCATAGGAACAGAGAAGTCAGTCACTCAAAATAGTCTGAATTGCACCACACAAGGAGACTTCAGAAGAGAGAGGAGCAAAAGTGTTTGTGGAACACAAGCCAAACAGTCTGGATGTGGAGTTTTTCTCCAGACTCAAACATCTCGGCATGCTGGCAACAAGGAAGAAGTTCACCAAGCCTTGGCTAAAGGGAAAACAAAATTTTAAACATTTTTAAGTCAGGTTTTAAGTGGTAGCTCCCACCTGGAACAAGGGCTGGAGGCAGCATGGATATGGGATGCTCAGGGAAGCAAGGCAAACAAGGACACTACCCTGTGCCCAGCCACGCTCTGATGAGCCAGTCGAAAGATGTGCATTTTGGATACATGACATGTAGAGCACAGGGAGACAAGTCACGTCTGTCCATGCCTGGTATAGAAACCATCAAGATTTATTTACTGGCTGTAGCTTTTCTCCTCCATGATGGCACAAGAGGTTTACTCAAACTTAGCTTTTGGTGGACCATATTGGGGTATATCTACATGGCTTCCATGCTGTCTCCTGGCCAGGACTAATAGGGGCACAGCTAAGGCTATGGGTCAGAGATGGTGTCAGAGCAGATGTGTGCAGTGGGGTGTTCCCCATAGCACTGCCCAGAACATGTCACGGGCTACAGCCAGAGAAGCAGCTGGTTGCCTCCAGCCTGAAGCCAAACCAACTACACCAACACAAGAGAGAGGCAAATACTTGCTCCTCCCCAGAGTGCTCAGAACCTTGCTGAGAAAAGGGGCCACAGCCCAAACAGGAGAGGTAAGGGATCAGGGGCCACACTGAATCAAGCTCCCCATCACTCATGATTCCCAGCCCTTGGGCCTTCCTCCACACACACAGCACACCACTAAGCAGTTCACCAAACACTGGCCAGGAGCTCCCTGCCAGTGGGGGCTGTTCTTCGACATAGCACACAAGTATCTAATGACACAATTTGGAGGAGACATCAATGGATGACAGAGAGCAGCAACCCAAGGTCTGCACGCACACATCCCACCAACTCAGTCAATGCAAAAGCTGAGCTTGCAGGCAGCAAGAATAGCATATGGGCAGCGAGGTGACCCATGCCCACCTTTGCTTCACAGAGGGATGGCAGCACCCCCGCTGCCCTGCCTCTTCCAAGGTCCACCTTCCTTCTATTGTGCCGGGGGTGCCGGAAAACATGACCGACTCCTCACTGCGGACACAAACGACTGCAGCACCGCAACACCCTGCACGGAGAGGCGGTCACAACAAAGCCCAGCGGGGCCCAGCAGAAGCCCGATGCTGCAGGCAAAGGCTCCCCCCGGTTTGCAGTGAGCTGGAAGCACCAGCATGGCAGAACCGGGCTCTCCTGCTCGGAAATTCCCAGCTCAGGGCTGAGTCTGGCTCTCACCGGTGGTTAGTGCTACAGCCGGGAGCAAGGCAGGCAGCAACAAAGGCTCTGACCCACGCTCAGCCTAGAGAGACATACAAACACATCCAAGTTTCCTTATTAAGTCCGAGCCCAGGGCCGAATCCTTCCCTTTGTTCAATGGGTGTCGAACCCAGCAAACCCACTGAAATAAACTGACTGGTGTGACATGTACACGCGGGGAGCAGGGCAGGGGCCGGCCCGGGGCCGGCCCCAGCTGCTGCCAGGATGGAGGAGGGGAGGCAGCCCTGCCAGCACGCAGCAGCGACGTTTTTATTACCCTCTTCCATTTCGGCTGCGCAGAGCTCCGGCGAAACAGCGCTCGCCTGGAGCCGCCGGCATGGCCCTCGGCCCCGTCTCCGCTGGAGTTCGGAGTTTGTTTATCTCTTGCAGGGCCCTTCGCCTCGCTGGGGAAAAAGGCTTTGTGTTATGGAGAGGCACAAGGGCTCTTCTCCACGGCTCCGTGCGCAGCCCGAGCATGCACGAAGGCAGATGCCTCCGCTTTGCTCTAAATCCGATGCATCTATTGAAAAAAAAAACATAATCCAAGAGGGGAAAACTCTTGCTGGTGCCGCTATCGCCATGCTGACAAAAACAATGGCACCAAAACTTTTAGTCTTCAGGGTACCAGGCACACAAGAGAAAAGCCCAGCCAGCCAACGGAGCGGGAGCCAGCCAGCCCCGGAGCTGCCTCCCCGCAGCCCATCGGGAAGCAGTGCATCCAGGATCACTGCTCTCGGAGGAGTGGCACTGGCAGCCGAAGCCGCAGGCACCGGAGCACGGGATTGCATGCACGATCGGGTATTTTGAATCCAAACTTCCTTACCAGCCTTCCTTACGGCCCTGTGCCACCACGCCACTGCCAGCATCGGCATCCACCGTCACCAGCAAACCACATCGCGGTGAGCGGACAGAAGCAGAAACCTTTTCCCCTCACAGCAGTTTAAGAAATTATCCATGCATTCTCCCAGAGGCTTCTGCCCCACTGGTTTTCCTTGGCTTCTCCACCTTTCCACCTCGTTTGGTCACCAGTGTCTTGAGAGAGAGACATCGAGTCACTCATTTTACCCACTGAATATATATAAAAGACCCTGAGATTGTTCAGGAAGCAATTAGCTGCTGTTCAGAGGAAAATGGTGTTTTCAAATGGATAACCTTTGATGTAGTCAATAGCCTCAGCTCCTCTTTTTTTTTTTTTTTTTTTCCTTGCAGCCACACACAAAAGAAATAAAAAAAAAAATCCAGCAAAAGGCTGGTAATTCCCCCTGACACAGCCCTCGCTCAGCAAAAAGGGATTTTCTCGCAAGCCAGAGGAAAAGCAGCTTCGGAAAGGCAGCTCATCTGCCCAACTTTTCTCCCCTCTGTGTCCCAGAGCATATGAGAAGGATCATGAATATTCATCCCCCCGTCAGCAGGTTCTGTTTCTGCTTTGTCCTGCCCAAAGCAGGAGGAAGGGGGGAGCTAACAAGTGAGGTTAATGCCTGTCTTTTCTCTCCCATCCATCTCCTCTTTAACCAGTGACCTTCATGTTAAGCCCTGTTTACACACCAGCCCCCCCCCCCCCTCCCCTGGCTCCCCCCATCCCGGCGCTCAGCCAGGGGCAGAAAGAAGAATTTCCCCGTAAGGAGGACAAGGGAGAAGAAGGGATTTCGGGATTTATTTCAGCATGCCACAGAGATTTTCCAAATCCCTCCCCGTTTGCACGCCAGAGCCGCCGTGTTCGTTGTTTGCAGGGCAGAAACGGGAGAGGCAGGGGGGTGAGGGACCCCAAACGTGCAGCCAGCCGGCTGCATTAGCCACCTTCCACGTTAATATTGGAGGCGGTAGGCACGCAGCCCCGCACACGGGTATCGCAGCCTCCCATGCCTCGGTCACAGAGGTGCCCAGGCACTGAGCTGCAGAACTACGGCACGGTGACAATAGTAGCGATTGTAACGCGGGTGATGGCAGCCATCCCACAGAGCGCCCTACCCCGCTGGCCAAACCCGATCCGGGCTGCCAGCACCCCCACGGCATCCCTCCGCGGCTGCGGGGAAAAGGGGAAGGCGGCTCTGCGGGATTCGGAGCGAGTCCAGCCCAGATGCCACGCACCGCACCCCGGCAGGATGCGGGGACGTGAAACAGCGAGGATGAGGGGCAGGGGGAATGCGGGGATGGCAGCGAATACGTGAGCATGGATGCGGGGCAGCACGATGCGGGGATGGCAGCGACAATGCGGGGCAGCGTGGACGCAGGGATGACAGCGAGGATGTGAACAACGATAGAAGGAAGCACGATGCCGGCATGGCAGCGAGGATGCAGGGATCCGAGGCAGGGCGGACACGGGGATCCGAGGCCACGACCCCGGGAAAGGCTGCGCCCCGCTCACGACTCCAGCAGTGGCGGGCTCGGTCGGGCAGCGGGGCGGGGGGGCTCCCCACGGTGCGGCACTGGGGAAGCGAACCCTGCCGAGAGCCAGGGCAGGCTGCAGGAGGGAGGGAGGCGGCCGGCCCCTGCGCCGCGCCGGGCAGGGAGGCAGCCCCAGCAGCTCCGGGCGGGAAGGCGGCCCCCGCCCGGTCCAGCCCGCACCTGCCCGGTCCCCCGGCACCCCGCTGCAAATACTAGGCGGGGCACGGGGATAATAACGAACAAGACTCGGTCCCGACAGGTTTCCATTCCCCTGCGGGAGGCGGTTCCCGCTGCCGCGCTCCCAGAGCCGCGGGGCGCAATGCGGGATGGCCCCGGGCGGCAGCAGCGCGGCCCCGGCCCGGCCCAGTCCGGCCGCCACGGCCCCTCCGCACCCCCCGACTGGCCGCCGCTGCTCGGCCCGGTCCAGTCCCGCTTCGCCGCTGCCTTGTATTTTTGAGGGCAATTAAAGACAGAACCGTATCTTTTTAACATACCGACCAATCGGTCACATAAAGGCACGCGCCGCACCCACGGAGGAAACTTGCAACCCGGTTACTCACGGCTCCGGTCCCCGCTTGCCTCCGCCGTGCCAGCCATAATTGCATTCCACACCGAGCCGCTCGCCGGGCCCCCTCCGCCGCCGGCTCCCCCCCCTCCGCCTCCCACCGGCCGGGGCTCCGCGCCCGCCTCGCTCTCGCCGCCGCTGCCCCGCATGAATGGGACGGCGGCGCGGGGCCCCGACGGAACGCCGCGCGCACGCGCACGCCCGCACCGGCAGCGCAAGGGAGTGGAGGCGGAATTGGGGGAAGTGAGGCTCTCCCGCCGCCTCCAGGGGGCGCCCGAGGGCAGGAGGGCGGGGAGAGGTGGGCGGAGCCGCCCCGCCCGCCGGTCGCCCTTTAAAGCGGCGATGCCGCCCTGGGAGGTGGTTTAAAAACGGCCATGGCGCGGTGGGGACCGCGCCCCGCCACCGCCCTCTGGGGCCGCCGGGGGGGCCGGGACCCACCTGAGGGAGGGGCCGGGCCGAGGGTCCCACTCGTAGCCCACGGCAACACCGCCTCTCCCGAGGGTGGACACTCAGCATCTTTCCGCCAGCACTGCATCCACTCCACCTGAAAATAAAATAAAATAAAAAAATTACAGAGGGTGAGGAACGGTAAAAGCCATAAAAAAAAGGTTAAGTGGGGGGCCGAGGTGATTTTTTTGTCTTTTTTAAGCACACTCAGTGCCAGCTACTTGTGTCACCTTCACTCCGCCACCCTTACGCTTTCTCCCTTGCTTTTCGCAGAGTCACAGAATGGTTTGGGTTGGAAGGGACCTTAAAGATCATCTAGTTCCAACGCCCCTGCCATGGGCAAGGACACCTCCCACTAGACCAGGTCGCTCCAAGCCCCATCCGATGTCTCCTTGAACACTTCCAGGGAAGGGTCATCCACAATTTCTCTAGGCATCCTGTTCCAGTGTTTCACCACCCTTACAGTGAAGAATTTCTTCCTAATGTCTAACCTAAATCTCCCCTCTTTCAGCTTAAAACCATTCCCTCCTCATCCTACCACTTCATGCCCTTGTCAAAAGTACCTCCCCAGCTTTCCTATAGCCCCTTCATGTACTGGAAGACCACCATAAGGTCTCCCCAGAGCCTTCTCTTCTCCAGTCTGAACAAACCCAACTCTCTCAGCCTGTCTCCATAGCAGAGGTGATCCAGCCCTTTGTTCATCTTCACGGCTCTCCTCTAGACTCACACTTCCCTTTCCGAGGCAGTAGTGCCCCACTGCCTGCCCCCAGCACAGCCCATCCCCTGCAAGGGGTCCTGCTTTTTTGTGTAGGGCCTACAGAAATGCCCCACCATCTCCCTCTGTAGAGGCCAACAGAAATAAATACAGTGTTTATAATCAGGATCCACCACCCTTACAGTGAATGACCTTGAGGATGGAAATAGCAAGGAACATCTCTATCCAGACCATTAGACCAGAACATGCCATTGGAGTTGTGGGGTGGTGGAAGGTGTGTGCTCACCTTTGTGGGCATGCGTGCCCAGGACTCCTCCACTGACATCCCAGCAGGTTTGTGTGCCTCTGCCCAGGCCAGGCCATGAGAACAGACACAGCTCCTTGCCCAGGGCTGACAGGGCGAACTGACTCCCAAATCCATGGGGACCAGGAAGCCTCCCTCAGCAAGACCAGACAGACGACGCTGCAGGTTCTTTGGGAGAGGACATGGAAGGAGAGCCGGAAGCTTTTGGTGAACTCATGCACCAGAATGGAGAAGGAAAGGGGCCTCCGGGATCCCAGCAAGGGTAGGAAGGAGGATGGAGTGGAAAACAGGTGATTTGGCTGAGTACAACAGCAGAGGTGCCCTTTCCTTCCAGCCCTCAGCACCTTCAGCTCCTCAATGCTCACACCTTGCCCCAAAGCACACCTGAGAGCAAAGTTGACATCCCTGTGACTTGGAACACAAACAGTGTTTTCTCCTCCTTTGTCCCCACATCCTTCCCTCACCAGCATCCCTCTCCTGGAGGAGCCAGGAACACGGGCATATTCCCCTGGGACACAGCATCAGGGCCTGCCATTCTCTCACCTCTTGTTTGTGCACAGACACACATGGGGCCCAGACTTAAAAGCTTCCCAGGCTGAAGAAAAGAAATGGGTGAGCTCAGCCGGCAGGGAAGTGGCTGGAGTTTGGATCACTTCCCCCAGACTAAAAGAAACACTTCTCTTTCCCCCCCCCCCCCCTTTTTTTCTTTCCTCCAAGAGACTAAATTTAGTGAATTCCTTTCACATTAAAAACTTGACAGGTATTCACATCCAAAGAGGCTGCTGCTTGAGTCTCTCAGGGGAGTTACTGAGACAGCAAAACCTGTTAAACATATAAAAAAGAAGGGAGAGATATGCAGGCAATCTCTCACCACCACTTTTGAACCTGATCTCTCCCAGGACAGGTGCAGGACACATTGGTCCCATAGCTAACACCTCCTGCTGCAAATGCAAGAGGAGAGGGATGATTTCTTCCTTCCCAGAGAAGGACTGACAAATGCAGCAGCACTGACCTCTGGGCCACCGTGGCCATTCTTGTGTCCCCCTGCTCAGCTCCGGTGGGAAGGAAACCCGAGCAATTTATGTTCCTGAAAGATGGATTGTCACCATCCATCCAGTGATGAGGGGAACCAAGGTGGTGGAACTAAGAAAAGTGTAGGAGTCCCAACAGTGGGTGCATCACCAGCCCCTTCCTGAGCCACCAAGGAGGGTCCAGCCCCGAGAAAGGGGAATGAAAAAGACAGAAAGAAACCCCCAAGTATCCCTCATGCCAGGATCCCCACACAGAGCCAGGGGAGCATCCCAGGTTTGTGTGGAGTGGGAAGCAGCCCCAGGCTCACAGTGGCCCACAGAGCTCATGGCCACTCCGATACCTTATCCAGCACCGTGCCCAGCGGGCACTGGGACACGCTTGTCACTCATGTGGCTTCCCCCTGGGTCTGGGCACCTCACCCCTGCAGAGAGACCCTTGTTATCTCAGGAAGCTTGGTCTTTTATCTTGCCTCCCATGGGGGTTTTAATTGCTCTGTTCATTCCCTGTGTATCTTCACCCCCCTTCCCCAACAAACCCTGCAGGCTGACAGCCTGGCCGTGCCCCGAGGACAGCCAGGTTGAGTGGCACCTCAAAGGCTCCATGCTCAGCAGGGTGCTGGGAGGAAGGGCTGGAGGCAGAAGATGGCTTTGGTAGCAGCTGGACCCAAAGCCCAGTGGTGAGGGGTTCGCCTGGCTCCTTCTGGTCGTGCTGAAAGCTGACTCAGCACTTCTTACCCACCACTTTGACCAAAATTACATTGAGAGGCAATCTGTTCCCAGTGTGTCTGGTGCACTTCCCCTAGGTTACCGAAGAGATCAAGGGGCATTTTGTTCTCCAAAAGCAGCCTGACAACTACTTTGTAAAAAAATAAACTAATTGGGAGAGGATTAGGTTTGGAGAGCTTAAAGAGATGAGGAGGCTCTTCTGCTCAGCTCACTGGGGTAACTGAGTCTGAGTGAACACCTAAAAATAATTAGCTAAATTCAGGATTTTTTAGGTGTTTGCAATTTTTCCTGCTAAACATTTCTGCTAAAAGGCAGACTCCTGCATGGTGCACCCAGGTCCTAATGCACATGCCACTTCCCTTGGTTATTACCCACAGATCATCACAAGACAGACACCCCCAGAACTTGCAACCATGGCATAAACCCCCTGTGCTGAATAGCAACATGTCAGGATGAGATAAATCCAGTGGCCTCAGCCCAGAGGCCTTTTGTGCTGCAAAATCTGTCTGCCCCAGAGGCAACCTCCAACTCAAATGTGGGTCTTAGGGGACCTCCACACCCAAACTCTACAGTTCAGCTCTGCCCAGGCACCCTCCAAAGGGGCAGAGGCTCCTGGAGGGGATCAGCTTGGCCCAGATGCCTGCAACGTTTTGTGTTTTTTTTCCTTCCTCCAATCCTCACAGACGTCTTTGCTAATCAAGACCTGGAAACAGAAAGGCTGGGCAGACCGGCTGGGGAGGCCACACTGGGTCCAACCAGAGGGTTTGTCAAAGTTTTCCAGGAGGCGTCAGCAGCTCTTTAAGCTTCTTGACAGCCAGGATAACAAACTGTGTCTGCGGAGCTCTGGGGATCCAGGGTGAAATTAAAACTGGTAATGAATAGAGCCATTTTGCAGGGGAGCGCAGCTGCAGAGGCAAGCAGGGCTGGTGGGCAAGAGGCGCTGAGAAGGCACATGGGGAAGGGACCTGGGGTGGCACCAGGGCTGTCACCAGGAGGGTGTGCACTGCTCCTCTCCCCACTCTGCCCAAGAAGAAGGGCAATTTGCTGGCTGCCAGCACAGCTTTTTATCCTGCTGCTACAGGTACCCTGAGAATCAGCGAAGTTCACAGGGCATTGCTGGTGAGCAGCCCCTTCCTCAAAATGGGGAATATTCTGTTAGAGGCCTTGGTGGGCAGGATGCACCACTGTTAATTACAGCAAGAAGCTGCCCCAAAGCCCGGGTTGGGAAGGAAGAGGTCTGTGGTCAAAGCAGATCACCTTGAAGGGGATCAGGAGGAGACGTCTGGAAGCACCCTTGTTTCCCAGCCTGTCACGCTGGCACACCCTTTGATTTGGGAAGAGGTTTAGTAGGATGGGGGCTGGGAGATGTGGGAGATGCTCTGGGGGACCTGCCAGGTCTGTAACAGGAGTGCCAGGCATTGGTGTCAGCCCATGGAACCCAGGGGAGGACACCTGATGTGATGTGAGAGGACGCATGCCCAGCCAGACAGCTCACTATGTTGTTCTCAAGGCTGATCTCCAGCTCCCAAAAGACTTGCCTGCCACAGCAACTGTGTATCCACCAGCTGACCAGCCACACACACACACTAGTCCTTCCCTGGTGGGCAGGTAGGTCCTGCAGAGATCAGTCAGCCATACCTGCACCGGGCGAGCTCCTTCCCTGCTCCTTCATCCCTCAGCCCTGTGACTCACAACAGCGCTTAATTAGCAGGGAGCTTGATGCAGACACCTGTCAACTCCTCCGAGACAACCAGCATTTCACGTTAGCTGCCCCGGGGCTGTTCGGCAGGAACAGCTCGCTCTCTATTGATATTCCTTCATCTCAGCCTATTTTCCAAGCCATCAAGCTGCCATCTCAACCCTCCCAGGGCCAGCAGTGCTGGGGAGCTAGGCCTCATGTCCGTCAGCTTCTGGAGTCCCATCTCACCTTTGCAGCCGCTCAGCAGTGTTGGAACTGCTTTGTGCTTCCCCCTGGCAGCCCCTGGACTCCCCACCAAGGAAATCAGACAGCTCTTGGGGAGCCCAACCCAATGTTCCCACACAGCATGCACCAAACACAGACTCCAAGTCAGGGTAACTTTGAAGGTAGGAAACAAAGTCACTTTCCAACTCCCCAGCTCTGTGGAATCTCTGAGATGCAGACCTCTGCCACGCTCCTGGCACTGGAGATGTGATATCACTGTCCCAGCTATGGCAGATGGACACCCTCCCCACCAGGAGACATGGTGGAGGCTATGCAGCTGCTTTGATTTATTGCAATGGCATCACCAGCATGTTTTAAAGCCAGTGGCGTTTTGTGACATGGCAATGTGCCATGGTCCTGGTTGAGAGCTGCTGAATAGCAGCCTGGGGTCAGGGCTCACCACCTTGGCTGGCCTGTCACCAGCTAGAAGCAGACAGCACATTCCTCCTGGGGATGACATGTACCATTGCCAGCTTCCCAAAGGCTTTCTGCCAGCAGGAGAAATGCTGTGCTCAGCGTGCCCTGGGAAGGAGAGGGGGTTGTGGTGGTCTAAGAGCATCCTTCCTCCATTTCATGCATGGGGAGAAGTGAGAAAATGGCACAATTAAGACCCAGTGATGCATCAGCCAGACTAAACCCCAGGCCCATGTCCTCTCCTATTGCCAGTTGTCAAGAGCTCTTGTGTTTTGCATTAGGAAAAGGCACCCTTTGGGTTGAAGGGCAGCATGTTCACACCTATCCTAGTTGCCAGCATCCCTCCCCAGGCCAGCTGCTTCCCCTACGACTCACATTAGTGGAAAGATCAACACCAAATCCTTTGGTGGCTCAGAAATTCATCCCCATCACATGGAACAAGTGGGCAGCCACGAGACACCAAGGAATCCCTTCCCTTTCTCCAGTGCCCATGTAAAATTAAAATGGACAAGGAAGAAGCTGCTGTAAATAATGCATTTGTGGTGCACTACATGGCTTCAGAAGCACATATTCATTGTCTAGTCTTATTTAAAGAAACCCAGCCCTGCCTGCATCATTAAAAATGCATCCTGGTTTCAGCTTCATCCCATCTACACTCACCACTGTGAAGCAGGTGGCTCGGTGGCTGTTTTCGTGCCTTCCCACTCTCAGCTGGTCTCAGGCAGCCCCATGCTGGTACGAGCAAGGCCTCTGGGTCACATGAAAAATTCACGCACTTGGCATCAGGCGTTTTCCATCCCTGCTCCCTGCTCCTCCCTCGCACCTGGGCCTGAGGAGCTGCACGCTGCCACTGTCTCCCAGACCCCAGCAGCACCCTCTGAGCTAATAAAGGATGCTAACGAGAACTGCTAAGCCCCAGTCTGGCCACAACATCAATCCTACCACTTTCCCATCCTGCTGCCTTCTCCACACTCCCTCCGGCTGGTCTTAATGCCCCCCTGCACATCCCCCTTGCTCAAAGCCTGCACCTCCCCAGCCACATCCCACCATGCTGCAGGGTTCACTGGCCCTTGGCTGGGTGTTCACAGCAGGTAGGACCTGAGCCCACAGGGAAGCAGCTTTCCTACAGTATCCTTCAGCCTCGCCAGGGACAGTAGTGAGGAGTTGGGCCCCTTGGAACTGTGGGCTATAGAGTCATGTTTGCTCTTCATTTTCATTCCAAGGATGCAGTGGCCAAGGCTGGCATCTTGCACAACTCCTGGCAAGCACTGGAGGGGATTTAGTTCACTCTTGGTGCTCTGGAAATGGTGGATGGGGGTGAGGAGGACAAGCTGGATCCAAGGCTGGGGGTGAGGAATGCCCAATGCCTGGCAGAAATTCACCATTTGCCATTCAACAACCAGGCAGCCACAAGCCCAAATGCCTCCTTAACGGGGCAGCACTTCAAATCATAGGCTGAAGCACTGGCAGCTTGTTAATGATGAAGATCCACCATTTGCAGGCTGGGTGGTAGGAGCAGAGGTGGCAAGGGGGCAGTCACAAGAAGCATTGCACCCAGGGCGTGTGGCTCCTGGGACATGCAATCTCCAGGAACAACCCATGTAGTACTTTGCTGCAGAAAAAGGGCAGCTTCAACAACCCTCATCAGTGAGATCACCTACCCTGGGCACCACTGAAGGGGGAAAAGCATAGATGAGCACCTCCAGATGTCCACCAGCCAGCCCTGCCACAGCAGAGGCTCTGCAGGGAGACAAGAGGGCAGAACCCAGGAAGTTTCCAGTCCCAACCAGTGCTCTCACCCCTTATCCAGTCCATAACTGATGTATCTGCATCCATTGCTGCAAGGAGAGACAAAGCCCAGCCCCAGAGTGCTCACACCCCAACCAAAGGCAGAACAATCAACCCATGCTCAGCTCATCTCTGCCTGTTGGAGGGAGCACGTGGCCAACCACAAGTGCAGATGAGAACACAGCAAAGCCTGTGTCAGAGGTGATAGTCACAGTTTATGGTATTTATCCTTGCTTGCTGCTCCCTGCTTCTCCCTGGGAAGCACTGAGCCACCAGCCTGCTGGAGGCAAACCATGGGGTGGGATAAGCTGGCATCATCACCTGGACACACGGACACCCACCCATACCCCCACAAATACAGTCTGTGCCCACCCAGGCACCCACCTGGATCCTCTGCATCCCCCTGCAGAGGAGCTCCTCCAGAGACAGTGCAAGAAAACCTGGGAGATAACACATGCCTGCGACATTAGCAATTAAGGAACATTAATTATAATAATAATAATTATCACAAAATAGCATTTTTATGGCACAATATTATGCTGAAGGATTTACAACATACTGAATCATGAAGTTCGTAATTAAAGTTATTTTAGTTTCAAATTTCCCTTTAATTCTATTCCAATAAAAGATATGACAAATATACCTTTAAAAAAACCCATAGAAACCACTACTTAAGACGATTTCCCTATACAAAGATGTCATATTGCAGCACAGAGATCACTTGAGGAGCATCACAAACCTCAGCAAGGAAGAAATGTCCAGTCCTGTGAAATACTGAGCTCCCACAAGCCTTATCCCAAGGCAGCAGGACTTTTGCAGACTTCAATGACTCCACAGCCAAGAACTTTAGTATCTGGGCCACAAGCCCTCCTGAAATGGTTTTGTAAGTCACTGTGTTTCTTCTGCTGGTGGGACAGGAGGAACTGGAGAGCCTAGTATCCTCAGTTCCCCAGGAGGAGCTGAGCTGGGCTCATCTCTCACGCTGCTGCTGGAAGAGTCCTGGAATCCCCACTATGTGTGTAACGTGCTGCCTGGATGGAGGAGGGACGTGTCACTCCGGCTCTGGCTTCAGTCCACACACCTGTAGGAGAGAGAGAGCAAAAAAAGGACCCAAATCCTAGTCTGCCCAGCTATGAGCTACTTGGAGACTTCCTTTTTCCATCTTCTCTCCATTATATTTTTTTTCCATGAGAAAATGTTGACTGACTAAAGGGTTTTTATGGATTAAAAAAATGACCTGCAATAGTTTTGATGAAAGTTCATCACCACAGTAAGAAAGGAAAACAAACAAACAGGGAAAGTCTTTAGACATGGTCAAAGATCTATGTCTCGGGAAATACACTGCCATTGTAAAAAGATGTTTCAATTCCATTTTGTGAATAAACTCCATAATATCAACAAAGCCAAAACCAGAATACAAAGGTTGACACCTACCACAACAGCCCCTCTGACCACCACTTATCTTGCTGCACAGGAATTTGGAGTGACAAGAGTATCACCATGTTGTGGAGCACATGCTGAAATCTCAGATTCTTCCCCCAAATAAATAAGTCCAGCCTCCACTTTGCCAGACCTGCACCATAACCCAGCCAGACCTGTGCAGGCAGCCGGGCTCACACTGGTCAAGCCATCCCCACCTTGATGTCTTCCTGCATTAGGAGATGTGGGACCACCTTTGGAAGTTCTGAGCCCCCCTTGCCCAGGAGCTGTGCCCCACTCCCACTGCTGACACCACACAACACAAGAGAATGGGAGGGAAGAAGAGAAGCTGATGGGGTTGAGAAGTCATTTGCTTCCAGAACCCTTCCCAAGACCATCCCCATGGTCTGGGCCACCACCACAGGGTGCAAGCAGCTGCAGTTCTGTCACATCCATACCTTGAGAGTCAGCATGGATCCAGCTGGCACACTGCTGTCCCACGGTGGCAACAGTCATTTAATCCAAAAGCCAGAGGATGTGTCACATGCCCATGCCCACAACATGGTCCCTGCTCACTGCGTTCAAGGAGCGTCCTCCACCTGACCCTGTGGGGCTGTGGTCTAGTGCCAGAGCAACTCATCACACTGATGGAGCAGCCACAGGGCAAGGCTGGCAGTCCTCTCCCCTCTCCAGCTGACCCTTAGCTCTGCCCCTGCCCAAACCAGGCTGTGCAGCCAACTACCTCTGTGCCCAGCCTGCAGACCTGCTCCCCCAGGAGCCCCCCCATGACTTAACTTCTTCATAATTAATTTAAGTGCTTCTGGGCATCGTGCTGCCCCACGGGGCCTCCTGAGCACAGCTTACCCACCTCACTATGGGCACAGGGAACATTATGACCCAGTCTGGGAGATGATGGATCTTGGCTCCCTGACAGCCCATAACTGATGGCTGGTCTAGGAGGCAGCCGGGGCAGCGCCGGTTCCCAGAAAAGCAGCAGGGGATCTTGGCACCCATGCTCCCAGACAGACAGGGACCCAGCCTCAGCTGGGAGGGAGATGGGAATCCCCCAAATGCAGAGCAGGGACAGTGGGCTGTGCGCTGAAGGGTGGGGGCTTTAACTAAGAAGCATCCATATTACCCGCAAGGCCTTTAATTGATTCTGGGAGAGCGATTTCTAAATTAGATCCTGACTTGTACGCTGCAATCAATAAATGCATTAAGCAGAAGGAGCCTGCAAGCCCTTCAGTTGTGCTGCTCCACACCCTTCCTGCAGCCCCCAGCCCACTCCATGCCCCACCAGGGCTGCAGAGGAACCCCCTGTGAACCCCCTGTGAACACCCTGTGCGCTGCAGCAGCTGGGAATGTGACCCCGTGGAGCAGCCCTTCCACCCTGAAATACTGACTTCTTCAAGGTTTGGTGTCATGGTTTGGTGGCAGAGACAGAAATAATCCTCCCTCTGCTGCAACAGGCTGGTGCTTCCACTGCAACCTTGAGCTCTTCCTCTTACCCTGCTCCCCATCTCCTGGCTACTTCTTCCAAACTTACTTGATCTGGAAAATCAAGAGCAAGGCAGAGCAGTCCTTTCCTTAAGAACATGCCAGAAATCCTAAAAATCTTGGCTGCCCACCTGTTTTAGGATGACAGATTTAGGAAAGGGTTTATCATCCTCAGGAAGGGGTTTAGTAATTTGTAGAAGGTTCCTGCAAGTTCCTACTCTTTGTGCATGCTTCCCTGGCACATCCCCACTGCCTGAAGGGAGAGCTGGGAGCTGGAAGAACAAAAGCAAATACAAACACTTCAGCCTATTTATAAAAAAAGTTTACAAAATGATGAGTGAAAGACAGCTAATGATGCATCATACGGTTAGTGCCAGGGAAAACGCTCTAAATTAAGGTCCTCAAATAGGAAAAGAATCAACATTTAATAAGACAGTTAATGTATGTTATTTAAATGTCACTTCATTATTAAAAGTGTATATTTTTTGAGGTTTAATAACCATGTAATTGAGGCATCTTTTCTATAGTTAAACTTTGGCAAATATGTTTTTCATAATTAGCTGGTATTTATTTAACATGCAATAACCATCCCATTAAATGTAATGATTTCAATTAATAGGTACAGAAGGGCCTTTTTTTTTTAATGTCAATATGTATTCTTAAAGACTTTTCCCAATGCAGTACTGTGAGGAAGCCTGGCTACCTGGGGGTGACCGGAGAGGGCAGGAGCCCAAGCCAATCCACGGGGCTTTGCTGGGACCCCACTGCAGGCACAGAGACCCCACTGCAGGCACAGGGACCCCACTGCAGGCACAGGGACCCCACTGCAGGCACAGGGACCCCCCGGGAGCCTGCAGCAAGGGAGGGGGTGCTGCGTGGCCCGGCCAGGGCTCGGGGTGCATGAGGAGGGGGATGCCAGGGGGCACTCCATGGGGACCCCAGCCCATTCATGCCAGGCACCTCCTCACCCCACCAGCCCCATCCCTGGGTACAAGGAGCAAGGCTGAAGGGAAATTTTGACAAGGCAGTGAAGCAGGAGGGACTCAGCTCGATGCAGCCACAGCTGAGCCTTGGGGCCCACATTAGCAAACAGCCCAGGGTAAATTAACTCCTTTAACAAACCATCCAGTACAGAGTTATTAACGGCTTGTAATAAAGCCCAGCACAATGCTGTGCACGCTGCAATCACTGGGGTCCAGGCTGTGAAACCCCACACAGTTAGTGAGGAAACCTCAATCACGCAGGTATGCAGCACCTCCCTGGCCCCTCCCCAAATGCCCCAACCCCCAGGGGCTCTCCCCACTCCCCCAGCTCTGGAAGGAACCCCCCAAATGCCTCTGCCCTATCCTTCTGGCCCCTGCTCTCCCCATGGACCTCTCCCACATGCTAGAGGACTTTGAATTACCTGAAGGCAGAAGTACCCGAGGAACGGAGTGGAGGAGAGTGCACGTTTTCCCATGTAGCAAACAAGGAAGCACACTCTGGAACTTGGACCAAACCCCTTGGAAAGCAATTACTGCTCATACGAAGCAGCTCACTAGAAACAAATTGCCTCTCATCTCCAGCAAAGGTGCTGGAGAGTAGATCCTCAGCAGCTGGCCCCAGGGCAGGCTGCAAGCAATGTGCTCCCCCAGGGACCCCAAAATGCCGATGACCAAGGCCAGCAGCCAGCATGTCCCCCTGGCCTGCCCCACATGCAGCTGGGGAGATCCTAGTGCCCTGAGGCCATCCCACCTGGTGACATGATGCTGGCTGCTGGCACCAGGTTAGATCATGTCCTCCTGTCTTACAAACTGCTGAGATGACACTGGAAGGGCTCACTGCAGCCAGGGAACTCTGGGGAGATGGATGGTCCATTTTTCCAGTTGTCTTGAGCCAGGATGTGGCTCAGTAGACACCAGGTCCTTGAAAGCAAAGGATTATAGGTTGGGTTTATACCTCTAGCCAGGCTGGCCTAGGTTCATGGTGACTTAGTTCACCCTAGGGCAGTGATCCAGCTCTAGCAGAGCCCACATCCTTAAAAATACCCAGCACACAGCCCTGGGGCTTTCCTTCCACCCAGGACTTCTCCCAGCCTCTTCCAGCCCACTCCATTGCAGCATGACAGGAACTGCAGAGCAGCCACCATCTCACCACCTCGGTGTCCCCAGCACCTCCTTCCCCAGTGAAAATCCTCTGAGGCCATTTGCAGGGGGTGGCTGAAATGCACCAAGGCTCGGGCAGATTGAGGCAGCATATGTCTCCATGCACATCTCAGGGCACACTGCAAGGTGCCAGCAGCACTGCCAGCCTCTGCCAGGCAATACCCCAGCTGCCTGCACTCACCTGCCCCGTGTGCAGCAAGGTAGCAAGACTCAGCAGTGATCAGTGAACCCCATTTAATTGTAGGTTGGGTATTTAAGGGACCCTATCAGCTGCTCTGACAAGGCCACCATGAGCTGGCTGCAGCCACCTGCTTCCCTTGCCCAGCCACCCCCGTGCCCATGGGAGTGAAACAGTGACTTCTGGGGCTGGGGGCTGGGTGGGAGGACTCCCACTCTACTGCCCTCCTACCCACGGCTCGGCTGGGGTAGTCTGGCAGAGATGGGGAGCGGAGCTGATGGGGTTATTTAGTGCCTCAACCCAGGCACAGGTGCCCGAGGGCAAAGCTGCCAACCTGCGAACAGCCGCCTGCGCAGCCGCGGCCACAAATTCCCTGCGGAGCTGCCGGGGACCCGTGCTGGAGGGAAGGCAGCAGCGGCGTGTGGCCCCGCGCAGAAGCCCAGCGCAGGCACTTAATTCTCATTAGCAGCCTGACGAGGAGACGGGCTTGCCGGGTGTACGACACAGGGCGGCTGCTCCTGCACCGGGACTCACTCCTCCGGCACCGCTGCCCACTCCTGTACTCCCCATTCCTCCTTCCCTGGTGTCCTCCTCTCTGTGCAACTCCCCTTCCTTCCCCTGTCCCACCCATACTCCATTTCCTTCTTTTCCCCTTGTAGCCCTTGTATTCTCCTGCCTCTCTCCATCCTTTCTTCCCACCCCTCTCTCCAGCATCCAGCTCCAAAAATGTTCTTCTGGCACTGCTCCCATCCCCAAAGCAAGGGTGAGGCTGGTCCCTGCCCCCCACACTCAGTGCCCAGCAGGTGCCCAAGAACCCCTGCAATGGGATAGGCACTGGAACGTGGGCATCCTGTGCCACAGTCTCAGCCACCTGGTGTCTTGGAAAGCAAGAAAACCAGGACATGGCAAATCACAAGGCCACCTCTGCAGCCCAGAGCTGCACTGCTGCATCCCAGCCCTTGGAGACACCAGGCTCATGGGGCAAGGGCACAGCACAGCTAGGGCAGCCCAGCAATGCTGGCAGGGACGTGTCATCCCCAGTGTGACACCCCCAATGCGAGCAAATGCTGCCTCTCACACAGCAGATGGCAAACCCTACAGCAGGGAGGGGAAGGGGAGTGCCCACCAGCACCCCCAGCTATCGCCTTAACTCTGCACCTTCCTTTTCAGGGCAGGGAGCCAGCACCAGGCCCCCAGGCTTTCTCCTCCACCACCATCCCTCCCTGGCTTCAGACATCCCCAAGGACACCCCCTGAAACCAGGACCAACCTCTGCCTCCCAACCCAGGCCCTCTGCACCCAGGTTCAGGCAGCCTCTGCTCCAGGAGGAAGCATCAAGCTGAAGGAAAAAAAAAAAAAAAAAAAAAAAAAAAAAAAAGACCTTGATTTTAAAGATAATAATAATTCTAGAATAAATAAATAAATAAAAAGCCCAAGCACAAGTCTGCTTTTAAATTCAAATGTGCAATATGGCCCAGAGCCTCGGAGCCAGAAGGAAACTACAGATTTGGGCAAGGAAACAGGGAATATTTCATTTCAGCTCAGTCCAAGCAGTCATGATTTACACAGCAGCGAGGGAGGTGGGGAAAGCTCTGTTCCCCAGGGGCTCTGCAGCTCCAACAGTCCTCCCCCTGCCCCCCACTGCCAGGATCCTATCCCTGGACCAAAAAAGTTCCTCCAGGCTCTCACATCCCACATCAGCTCCTCGTAATGTCCTGTCAGCTCTGCTTCAGGGCCATGGCTGTACCAGGACACGGGGTACTACCTGGGGCTCCTGTTTAATCCTGTTTAATCCCATGGGCACAGCACTCTCCCACCTCACCAGGACCCGGGACCCTCCAGTCCAAGTGGGGCACAGAGCCATGCAGAATGGCACAAGCAGGAGTGTAGCAGCCAGACTCTGCTCAGGGCTATTTGGGATCACAGAAACGCCAATGGCCACAGCAGCTGCCATCCAGCTCAGCCTGGGCCTTTGCACCGAGGGTCTGCCCTGCCGGAGAGGCTCCTGCCACTGCCAGGGGGTTGCAGACCCCACCCTGTCCAGGGCGAGGGATGTTCTCTTGAACCCTGGGGCATTGCCCACCCAACAGCTGTGACCCGTTCCTGCCCTGGGGCCGCTTGGTTAATGTACCCACCCCAAGAGCCCAGAGTCCTAACTGGGATTAGTAGAATCATACGATAGGATCACAAAACCCTTTTGGTTGGAAAAGACCTTTTAAGACCATTGCGTCCAACCATTAAGCCAGCGCTGCCAGGTCCACCTCTAAACCACATCCCTCAGCACCACATCTACAAGTCTTTTAAATACCTCCAGGGATGGTGACTCCACCACTTCCCTGGGCAGCCTGTTCCAGTGTCTGACAGCCCTTTCAGCAATTTAATTTTTCCTAATAGCCAACCTAAACACCCCACACCCCTCCCCTCCAGCACAACTTGACGCTGTTCCTTCTTGCTCTATTGCTGGGGATAAGATTCACATCCCCTGCAGGTTCCAGTGACACGAGTTTGGACAAGCCTCAGCCCCAACCCCACAGCTGAGCTTTTACCGCTCCTGTATCGGGGAGGCAGCCTCTGGGCCATCTGGGGGGCTCATAGCGATGCACCTCGGCTGTCGGCAAGCACAGACCCCCGCCGAGGGCAGAGCCCGGGAGCACCGCCCGGCCCCGGCAGCCCCGGAGCTCCTCCGGCCCCGAGCCGAGGCGGGCGGGAAGCGGCGGCAGCGCGGAGCGACAGTGCCACCTTGTGCTGCCTGCCAGGAGGGAGGACGGCCCCACGGCTGCGGGAGGGCCCCGCCGGGCAGGGGGTCGGGGGTGGGGGGTGCAGCAGGGTGGGTGTTCCGCACCCAGCTGTGGGACCGGGAGATAGGGGTCCCGGAAAGGGGACCTCGTGTCGAGGGAAGTGACAGCGAGCCTGGAGCAGGGTGAAGATCAGAATAAATCCCCCCTCCTGTTTTTGTAGGGCCAAGGGGGTGCGTTAAGCCCACCACCCCGGCAGCCCCACCCACACCTGCAGCAGGGTGCAAGGACAAGGTGGGAATGCAGGAGCTGCAGGACCCCGTGCCCAAAAGCCAGACACCCCGACACATGCGGACACAGACCACGCGACTTCACGCAGGATTGTCCCTTAGAAGAAATTCCTTGGCCCTACACAGGGAGGTTCAGGGCTGCTGCTTAGTCATGGTGGCTGCTGGTGGGGCTGAGGAGAGGAGCCCTCCCTGAAAACATTCGGTACCTTGTGAGCACAGTCCAGCTTCCCCTAAAAACATGGGCACAAGACAGCACAGCATCACCTCTGTGCCAAACCAGCAGAGTCAGGGTGCCAGATTGGCTCGGGGGGCCCCTGAAGGGACACAGGAGGTGCCGGGCACAGCCTTTCACCGTGTCACCCTGAACACAGCTGCCAGGGCCCCGTGACCCTGGGAGAGGGGGGCTAACATCCTCCCCCCAAGTCCCACGGAACACCTGGATCCTCCAGCAGGAGTGCAGAAAGCAAGGGAGGGGGGAACCAACCGCAGGGTGGGGGGGGAAATCTGCTTCACAAATTACCGTTAGTACCAAATGTCCCTTCTTATCAAGACTGGACGGGTATTCAATTTTCTCTTCAAACGCCTGCCTTCTGAAATGGTAATAGAATTTCAAATCTAGGGGAAAAGGGAGGGGAAAAACTGAATATGCAAGGATTAACAATGAGAGAGAGAGACAAAGGAAGAAATTATACCAAAAATATAGTCAGAGCCTTTGCAGGAATTAATTAAATACAAATATAAAGAGAAAATTAACAGTCTCATGCTTAGAAGGGGGGAGAAAAGGGATATTTTCTGGGTTTAATTAACCTTTTTTTGCCAAGAACAATGAAGAGGAAGGGGGAAGGGAGGGAGGAGAGAGCAAAGACTCCTAATTGTTTTGCCTTGCAAGAGATAATTACAGAAGCCATCCAGGTTGGGGTCTGCCCACGCAGGTTTGGGGTGCATGGGTCCAACTCCTGCACGTGCCAGGATTGTGTGCGCATAATAACTCGTTTGTTGGTCCTAATCAGTAGGTAGATAGGGAGGAGCAAAGGCAGAGCTGGGAAGAGCTGTGCTCCTCCAGAGGCCAGGGAGCTTGAAGCGTGTGAGGAAGGGACATGCCCTCCCAGCAGCACCATGGGGAGAAGGAGAGCATTGGGCATCGGTGGGAGGTGGCTGGTGGCCACAGCGGCTGGCAGGACTGCAAGATGACCTCCGTCCTCATGTTCCCACATCCTATTTGCAGGTTTGGTATCTGTGGAGCTTGGAGGCATCAGTCACAGGGCAACAGCTGTGGAGTAGGATGGGGCTTTGGAGCAGCTGGATGCCAAATTAATGGTCTTTGTCACCACTGTCCCCTCCTGGAAAAAGCAGGGGAGCCAGGCAGTGAGAGCAGGATGAAAAGCCACAGGACAAGGAAAGGAAAGGCAATGCCAATGCTAACAAAAGGACCTGTCTGCCAAGTCCTTGCTGCTCTTGTGCTCCTTATCCTGGCACCTTTCTGCTTTTCTACTGCCCGTGTGGGAGCTGTTTGGCCATAGTGTGGACTGCAAAAGAGGGGAAAGGGGACAAAGCAAGACCTGGAGAGCAAGAGTTTGGGCAACTTTGGCAGCAGGCCATCATCATGCTCCATTATATGGAGTGGCATAGCACTCCCTCTGAGCTATGCACACTGCTGGACACCCCAGCTGACATCTGCAAGCCCCACATCATCATCTATGGCAACTCATGTATAACAGCAGCAACCAAGAGCAATGGAGATCAGCCAATCAATGTCCCATAGGCCACTTGGATATGGCGTGATGAACAGCACTGCCCTCCTCCTCTGTGTGCCTTCCACTACATCCTGGTGACACTTCAGTGCCATGAGGTTATGAGCAGGACCTGTCTCCTTCTAACCCCCAGTTGGGTCAACAGCTATTTCCCAAGGATCCATCACACGTAACTTCCTTGAGCCACAACCCATGGAGATGTTGTCTGTCCCTACACCACAAGCCCCTACACCCCCCTCTCCCTCCAAATCCCCCCTCACTGCAATTATACCATCACCCATCACATACATGCTGAGGTGGGTGACAGAGAAGCCCAGCTCTGCACTCCTGGATGAGGCTGCAGGCAGCAGCACTGGCTTTCCAGGCAGGATCAGCTGCGTTGAAGCCCAGTTACCACTGGGTGACAGAGAGAGAAATTCATCCTTCTCAGGCAGCAGGGTCCTAAAAGGCAGTAGGTGAAGACCTGGAATTCTGCAGGGGTCTGGCTCTGCCAGCACAGCACCACCCAGGAGGACACACACACGAGCAACAGATTATCTGGGAATCAGGATGGAGTGATTAATAAGTTAAAACCAACACCAACAAACACTTATTTAACAAACACGGCTCCTTATCTGTCCAGGAATAGATTGCAAAATTATTCAAGAGTCTTCAGTGTAAATTATTCTCAGTATAAGCATTGTTTAAATTGCAAGCTGGGAATATTACTGTGAAGTGTACAAGGTATGTGGTAAATTATGTAACCAATTTATGTAATTTATAAATTGAGTTACATAAATTAGCTACACAAGGTACAGCATGAATGTCAAATTGTATACTCAATTGTCACAATAATAGCTCAGCATCAGATTAGCTTGAGGATTAATCCAGACAGTACAAAGTCTGGATGTTACAAATAAATAAATATAAACATCAAACTGTATACTAACAGCTCAAACTAGAAAGTTATTGGCATTAATAAAGTGCAACCACTCAATTACTTGTCAGGGGGAAAAACGAGGCAGAGACAGCAGAATCAGTTTGCACAGACATCGCCAGCATCAGGGCTCTGCAAAGTGCTCTGGGAAGGACAGAAACTACCTCAGCCTTCTCCAGAAGTCCATGCCTCACTCTGGGGGTAAGGAATGTCTCCATTAACAGTAAGGGGCTACAAAACCACCAATGACTTTGCAGTTAAGAAGTTTAGACTGAAGGCAACGTTACAGTAACTAGTCTGCTGCCTGCAGGGCCATGAGTATGGAAAAGTTTGTGAATTTAGTGCCCAGCTCTGAGACTCACCTGCTGTTACTCACTGACCCAAATTTTCTCGACTTGGAGCACTCCTAAGAAACCAGAACCAAGGCTGTTAGTTTTCCTGAAGTTGACAGTCAAAGGTACATTTTCGACCACTCCTTTTCCATGAGCACACTTCCCCTCCACTCCCATAAACTACTCAACCCCCCAGGTTCAGAATGGGCCAGACACAGCCTTTTTGGACATACAGACACCATGAGATGAAGATGCTTCTCTTGCAGTCTTCAGGTAGAGCTTTGGCGTACCCTGAAAACCTGGAAAGAGTTTCAGGGAAGATACATGGGGATTTGGAGCCACAAGAGGAAATATTACAGGCTGGTTTATAAATTAACTTAAAATCTAAGGCTTGATGGAAATAACTACTTTGGACCAGACCAAGCTAGGAGAGCCAGGAGCTCTCCCCAGGGAGCCTTGCTCACACGGTGGCCCAGTGGGCACTGTGGGTGGTAGCAGGGCTGAGCCACATTTCATACTTTTGGCTTCACTGACCACATTCTCAATGGATGCTAAAGGCTCCTGAGTTTCAGAACTTTTTACCTTGTACTTCTCATTAGAATCTAATTTTCTTTCCCATTGAGAACGGCAGAATTCTGCTCTCCTGAGAACAGCTGTGATTATATTGTCATCTACTTGCACAGGAGTGCTGTAAGGTCTGCAGCAGTGTTACAGCATCAACTTCCAGTCCCAGGGGTGACTAGAAAGTGATAAAGAGCACAATTCTCTTGCGTACAAATTATTAAAACCTCCCAGCGAATGGGTGCGCTTGGTTTTTCCACAGAGCTGCCTGAGTTTGGACCTCCCAAGCAATCCCACAAGGTAAGCCCTGCTAGGTAGTGACCAAGTTCATGGTCAGAATGATGATATGAGACAGATTGCCTTAAAACTGTGGTGTGCACATGGGTCTCATTTTTCCATGCGATTCCTTGCACGGTTGAATGGAGAATTTACCCAGCAGAACCACCCTTTGAAATATGTGGCCCATCAGGCACAAAGGACTTCCTTTCTCCTGGTGCCACACTTATGTACTGTCACCTTGACATCAGATTCCAATGACCTATACAGACCTAACCCCATTCATTGGCTGAAAATAGCCTCAAATAAAAATACTTGATTTTTTTTGTCAGCAACAAAAAATGCAGGACCACCTGCAGCCTCCAAAGAGGACATCTGTTTTCTTCTCTGAGGAGCTGAAGAACCAGACCCTGCTGTCTGAGGGTGCTTCCAAGAAGATTATCAGCTTAGAGTCTGAAGTACAGTTTCTCTTCTTCTTCTCTGCTTGGCCACAGACTAAATTGCAACCCTTTCCTTCAGACAGCACCGTTCATTTTTCCTGGCAATAGGCAGGTCAAGCCAACCAGCAGCTGGGTGGAACCAACAGCTGGCACTGAGGTTTCACGGCTGGGTTTCATTAGGATGTCAGGGAAAGCAGCCATAGACTTCATTCTAATAAATACATTACTGTGGATATTCCATTTTCTAAACTGCCCTCCAGCCTGGGAACATATACCTTCATGGTACCAGAAGGCACTATATAAAATAATTAGAATGAAGTCTTGGAATAAATGGATGAGAATTTTCTCTTTTTGTCTTTTCTCTAACTTCTAGATCCCACAGCACTGCACAAGCACCTGAGTAACGTTTGGAACAGGCCTAGCACACAGGTCAATCTAGTGGTCTCAGCTTATACTCAGTTTTGACAACCCTCTCTGCCTTCCCACCACAGAGCCCCAAGATGTGGTCGCAGAGCCCTGCCTGGGAGCAGGCACAAACCCCACAGCTAAAGGTGGTTCCACACACCTGCAACACATGTGGATGCCAGGCTCAGCCCACGTGGCCATCACACAAGCACAGTGCTGATCCAGTTAACCCCATTCACTGCAATCCAAGGAACTTATCATTAGTTGGCAACAGAGCGCTGGAAGGTAAGGAGTAGAGGAAAAAAGTCCCAACACAAAGGCTTGCAAAATAAAAATAAATAAGGATTGAAGGGACTATGAAAGCTGTTCCATTGAAGCAGCCCATAAAGGGCAACTTCTCTGCTTTTTGTAAGCTTTTATTTTGGCTGATGTGATTTAAGCTAAATCCTGAACTGGCGCTTCCCCTCCATCTCATTAAGAGCCACAAAGCTTCATTGCAGTCACCAGCCAGACTTTTTCAGCAGTTGAAAGGCTACTGAAGGAAAAGTAAAGAATTAATTTTTAAAAAGCCATGCTCACACACAGCTTTATCAAATGGCAAAATTTCAAATCTCTCCCTTGGTTCAGCTGCTCGGAGAGGGAATGCACGGCAGCACTGGCAGAGTTCCTGTTTACTTGTTTTATGATGGTTGTAACGAGGAACCCATTAAATTAATAGCCATGCTTTATTTTTTAATGTTATGTTTAGCTAATCCTGACTTACAGTGGCACTCCCCACTCCTAGAAAATAAAAATCAAACTCCCTGTGATGATGGACTCCATCACGGAGAGAATGGATATAGAGGGATGTTTAAGAGGTCATAGGAGGGAAAAACTAACACCCTGCTCACTCCTTCTGAAGGAGCACCAGTCCTGTCCCTCAGCTGGTGCCCACTACACAAATGAGCTCAGGCAGTTCAAGGACTCAATAATACAAAACTGGTCTAAAACCATAAAAAAACAAAACAGTAATTGCCAGACAAACCCATTCCAACTTCACTAGCACCTAAGCACAAGGTACTGAGAAACAGAGAACCTCCCATCCTGCCCCTGGGAGAAAGCAACTCCCCTTGGCTGGCTCAGTGGTCAGAGGCTGAAAGCTGGTGATATTCTCCTTACCTGTAAGGTTGAAGTCACCCATCCACACACTTCAGAGTATGTGCCCAGATTAATGATGCAACCAGGTCAAAATGAGCCACCTTAAGTCTGAGATGGATCTTGGGAACAGCTGCCTTCAATTTGCCTGTTCAGCAACCAGTGACCCTGAAGAGCTCAAGCACCTCTGTCCCATACTCAAGGAGGAGATGCCCACCCAGAGACCCAAGGAGAGCACATACAAAACAGCTGGAGTGTGCACACATGTGCACAGAGTGACTTCAGCTGAATCACCCACCAATGCAGATGAGCACTGACCAAGACTGAGCACACACAGTTAGGGACAGTTGCAGAAGGATCTCACTGGACCAGGGACAAGCAGATCAAGTGCACTCACCAGGTCCACCTCCCACTGCTGTGCAGTGGCCAGGCACTACATCCCCACGAGGATGACGGGCTGAGAGGCTCCTAGCACACAGCAGCTGCCTCAGAGCAGGTACAACTCAAGTTTTATCAGAGAAAATACAGGTAAGGATCAAATGTAGAGAACCCAGGAGGACTCTGAGTTTCCAGCATGATGCTCATGAAGCTACTAACCATGGCAAGCCTGAAGGTGCTCTCCTACAGCTGTGGGTCATCTCCCACTTTGCAGTCTGGGTCACTCAATAATCTTTTCTGGTCCTGAACAGTGAAAGTAACATTTATTTTTTAATTCTGTAGAGAAGGAAATAGGAAGTGTATAGGACTGAACTGCATGCACCAGTTTGCCATAAATGTTAGCAGTGGATGGGAATGAAGACAACTGACCTTGCAGCTGTCAAGGCTAGATTAACTCAGTATTCAAAAACGATTTTGAAATTAAAGGTTTAAGGGATCCATAAGAAGGTGAGCAGATCCTAACTCTTCAAAAAGAGCCATGAGAGCCAAAGGGCTCATGCTAATTAGCAAACCTCCTCCAAAGATATCAGAAATTATATTTCTTTCTACACAAACTTTCTGAAAACAAAGGAGGATGCAAAGTAGGAATCAAAATGACACTCCGGGTCCCCACTGACCCTTCTCCTACACTCCCTGGGATAGAGCAAGTCTTCCACACAACAGTTCCCACAGACAACAATACAGAAACCACACACAAGTAGTGTCTCGTAGCACATCACACAAACAAAATGGCTGGATCAAGCACAAGCTGCTCCACTGACTGCAAGCAGGAAGAACGTCTCATTGAGGCCATCTGCAAGGAGAAACCAAATTCAGGAGCAGTTTGTTACACAGCCCAGAGGGAGCAGTTGGTTTCATCTTCAACTTGAAAACAAAAGTTTGTTTGTAGCTCTCCCTAGGAAGACAAAAAAGGAAAGTTCTCTGCCATGTGCTGACCTCTGTACAAGTCTGAAAAGAGCATGTGTCATTAAATCCAAGATACACTTTTGACACAGAGTCCTCCCGAGACCAGTGGCCGCTCCACTTGCTCCCTCTGGCTTTGCCTGAGGCTGCACAACTACCACTCTGCCAGCATAATTACACACCAGAGCAGGAGATGGAGGGGCATCATTACTTGCCCTGAACAACCTCAGCACGAAAATAACTACTGGTCCAGGCTAATCACTTCAGACAGCATCACCCTTCACTCTCCCAGGGCATCAGCCCAGGAGAACTGGAGATGTGCCGAGAAAACAAGAGACATACCAAAAGCAGAGTGATAAGGCTGACAGATAAGGAGGGCAGGAGAGTCAGTTCAGGAATATCACATCCATCTTCTCTAAGGATAAAAAAAAAAAAGAGAATGGGAACAGGTGTGGGGCTACAACCCCACAGGACTCTGAACAGCCCTTCAGGCTCCTGTGAGTTTCTGAAAAATAGCTGAGTCCTCATACCTATACTGCTTCTAACCCCAAAAGACCAAGTCACCAGGCAAAGAGAAGAAGAACATGGTCCTAAGATGTGTACAAGAGACAATGAAGCATTTTAGGAATTCAAACAATTCAGTGACAAGCTGCAGACAAACACTTTTAACCAGTTTAGAAATAAAAAATAACAACAACTTGAATGACAAATTGAAAAATTCTGCTTGGAAAAGGAGCACACAGCATGAGATCACAGGATTCAGTAGACTATAAAATAAGAATTGAGACTTACTCTTCTCCCCCTACAGCTACACAAAACCCTCCTACACAGATTACAGACACGCTTGGCAATTGCCTTCCTCGTCCAGCCTCTCCCGTTATGGAGAAGGCAGAGTTGGTAGAAGTCTGAATGCAGAGAGGATATTAGATAAAGCATCTTGCAAAGCCAAGTGTAAAATATTAACAACAGGAGGCAATGGGTTGTGTTCTTATGCAAGATCACAAATTTGGTGCTTAGAGAGCCTGAGATGTTCTTGCACACTGGAATCTCAAAGTGCTTGTTGAATGTTGCATTTTAAAAGCTATTGAAGCCTACTGGAAAATTTCTATCACTTCTGTTATTTGCTGCATCTTCTCTAACTTCATTGGTTTTGTTCTTTTCCCTTCCTGCAACACTAAGAAATTATGCATGAATAAAAAGGTTGTTCCTTCCATTCATTTGGCCAGTTTTAAAACAATTCATACTCATAAAGCGGGTGCTCTGCAAGCCTGTATTTTTGCATGAAATTACCACAATTGTGCACATTGCATCCGAATTACCGGATGCATTTGTACACACAATTACTCACTTTGCACACAGAACTGCAATAACCGGGCAGGCAAAATGGACACGCAGCTGTTCAGCTGAATGGAGCCCTGTGCCTGAACTGCATCTGGCATTGGACACGCTTGGTTTCAGTAGGTGAAACAGGTCACAGATATTCCTGGACACAAGAGAGCTTCTTTTTGTCCAGCACAAGCAGCACAGACAGCAGCGTGGCTGGCTGCCCTTACCCTACCTCAAACTTGCCTTGGGAGGAAACTGCCTCCAATTCAGCCTCTACAATAGATTCAGACCTTGTTTATCCCACTGTCCTAGTTGCCCATTAATGCCAACTGTGATGGTAGCTGTGTGATAAGGACGTCTATTCAACACTGGACAGGCTCCAGGAATAATGATCTCTGCCACTTTGGAGCGTAATTGACACCTGCTGTCACAATCTTGCAAGAAAAAAAAATCATGCTCCGAATATCCAACAAGCAGTCAAGGAGAAACATAAGGAGAGGGAGCTTAAGAGAAGATGCAGTGATTCTTCCTTCTTTGCAAGGGCCTCAGTAGTACAGGAGCAGCAAAGATGGGTGGGCTGGGGGGGGGGAGGGAAAACCCTGACTCAAGGAGCTGTATGACCTGTACATTTTTTAGTTGGATGGCAGCTGAGGCTCTGAAAACTGAACTTCATCTTTGGCAATTCCTTATCAACACATCTGCTCATCTGTTTTTTTTTCCCCAGGCTCATGTACCTGAGCTGCTGATTAGGGCAATAGCAGCAACAGACTGCTTCTGGGCACAAGGAAACGGACTGCCTGAAAGGCAGATGGGACCATGATCCCCATGCACACAATCACCAAGAAGTCTGTAGACATTCATCACAGAGTAAGCTAAAAGCAAACTCAACATGACAGGACAGAGGAGTTTCCCACTTCAAGACTACATGATGAACCAATTTCTGTCCTCAGAGAGCACCAGAGACTGAGAGTTAGGCAAGCCAGTCCTGAAGAGAGATGACACACAAGAGGTATATTTTCAGCTAACAATCAAGCATTCCCTCATCTGGTGGTAGTGGATGGCCTTAGAGTGGCACTTTGTCCTTGTTGGGCTGCAAAACAGCCACAGTGCACCTGGCCAACATTAGCTGGAGATGTTACATTTATGATTTTATGGCTGATTTTTTTTCCCCTACCCTCTATCAATTGAGTTCACTGTCTGAACGATCACATCTGCTTATGTTCCACAGACACCTGCATATCTTGAGATGACAGCAACTCCCTGAATGCTGTAATCAGTTCTTTCTCAACAGAGGAATTGCCAATTTGGTAAATAAAGCTCATTATAAAAGAACATGGAAATGTATTACAGTTGCCTAACAGAGAAAATTGTCCAGTGCCACCAGATAATCAACCCTGGCATCATAGTCCCCCCCAGTTTAGAGCAGCCGAAATAATGACATGCAAATTACTCATGCCAAGACAACACTGGATAGGGACAAGAGTAAATGAGAAAGAGACAAAATAGATACTTTTCCCTTCAGACCAGAAATAATTTAAAATCTAGTCAGGGTAGACCTTGGTGCTCCAAGTTTCTGCACTCGGGGTCAGAAGTTTGGGGGCTCTGTAGAACCTGCCTGTCCCAAGCAAATCCAAAAGCTGGTCCAGCACCAGTAGCAAAAGCCCACCCAGCATTGGTACAAACAGACCTGAGGGCACCAAGTGTCCTACTTCGGTTTGAAAAACTTGCCCTTTCTCCCTTGGGGACAGCAAGTTTGACCTGCAGAGTCATAAAAAGCTGCAATTTTTGCAAGATCTGAGATGAACAGAGATGAGCCATGGGTAAGCAAACATTGCTTCTGAACTGGAAGAGGGCTGTGCTATCAGCTCTCCATAAGAAGGAAAGGCATTTTTGTTGCTTTAATGAAGATGTAAAGCACTAAGTTGCTGCCTAAAGGAAAAAAGAGACGAAGCAGAATATAACACAAAACAATTCTCAGCCCCTCTCATCCATTTTCATAAACATTACATTAAACTCTGACATGACCTCCAAAAATCCATGTTCACATTCTTCAGAAACTGTCAGATACAGTCAGAGAGGACAAGAGCAGAAAAGGCTGCCAGAGGAGAAGCTTTAGCCAGAGAAGAGGAATCAAGTTACCAAGCTAGACCTGCTCCTCTGGTCTGCTAACATGTCTTTCACAAAGCTGAGGCACCTACCTCTGTACCAGGATGAAATGCCAGACACACACAGCTCCCACTGTCCCTCAGCTCGGCAAGGAGAGGGCTCAAAAGCAGAGCACAGGGCTGAAAGGGAGGGTCATTTGTGGCAGACAGAGCAGGAACTGCACAAGAGCTGGTGCAAACAAAGGTAACTTGGGCTCTGCAGTCAGCAGGCACAGGTTTTTTCAGTATGATTCACCAACACCAGTTTCCCTCCAGCCAAGACTTTGTGCTCTTCCAAGTACTTTTAAATAAGCCAAAGTCATTCAGCCTGGGACCCAAACGAACAAGTTTTGTGATTTATAAACTATGACTTGAAATATTTCTATTCTTCATGCTTGTTTTGGAGTTTTTTGTTGGCATGGGTAGTGGGCAGAAAACAGCAACTTACAAACTCACAGGACTGAAAGCACCTCTCAGCACACAGTGACCATTAAACACTTTATTCTTTTGGAGGGAACCTTGGAAAGGAAGAAACACACCTGCTGGTGTAACCGATGGGAGCATGCTAGGAACAGTTAATCCTAACAAGCTAGTCAGGGTTACTTCCAAATACTTTGGACCCCTTTCTCCAGAGCAATTGGACACAGATAACAGCTCTTGAAAACCAGATGTGGACTGGTGAAACCAAAGCTAGGAAAGGGTGAACCAGGCTCATGTTGCGCAAGCCTCCAGGCTACAAGGTGTGCTGGAAGCACTTAGGGTCAATGTGATTCTTTACATTGTAATACAATAAAAAAGGAAATGATAGCATTCCCTTCTCCCAACTCCAGGAACATCCACATGCAGGGAATTAGAAGAGGAATCATGTTGTCTTGGACCGCGAAGGGCAGAAGGCACCAGTTTTGGTCAGTGTCTATCCAGAAGGGTGCTGGGGCTTCCAAGGGCATCTGTGGTCCCTGTCCTCTGCTCTTGGGTGGCTGATGTTTATCCAGAATTAACTAACAGCTCCTGGAGGAAAAAGATGACAAAGGAAAAGGCAGCAAGTTAGTTATGCAGCTGTTGACATGCAACTGTTGCCTTCAGAAATTGACTAATGTTGACAGGGTGAAAATCCCTCAAAAATCATCAGGTTTCACCTGCTATAAAGCACAAGATACTTAGGAGAACAGAGGACTGAAGAAGCAAGACAGAAGGTCATGATATCAAAGGTGAGACTAATCCTGTGAACAGTTGCAAATTACTAGGATTTATGGCCTCCAGCAGGAGAGAAAGGCCATGGTCTCAGGTAAGCCTCAGAGCAGCTGGATCGCCGGAGTAAGCGTAGCTCCATGCTAAGTCCCAGCCACAGCAGGACATGGGAGAGCTTCATCCCCACAGCAACCTCCTCTATTCCAAGTGACACACCCTCAGATCCTACAGGTGTGTATGAGCTGTGGACTTTCAAGGGACAGAGAAAACAGGAGGCTTTCAACCTTTTTAGGATGCAGATCGCAGTGCCTGCTGTGATCTCTTCCTATTTTTACATTATCACTTCTATAAAGTCAAAGAAATCAAACCAACAAAGCAGTGAATGAGAACACAACTGGCACCAACTGTAACACCTCCACATCTGAGGGTCTGGGGTATCGATGTTGGACCCTATTTCAAAACCTAGATTATCAGCTGTCATGCATCAGCAGTGTCACCTTTCACCAATGAACCGTGGGTGCATCTACATCAACAGCAGAATTGTATAGGGTGAGCCCATCAACACGCTACTTTTTTCTCATGCTCTGGATAGGTGCAGTTCCATTTTGCAGAGCAGACAGTACTTGCCCATATTGAGAGGGCCCTGCTAAAGCCAACTACAGAAAGACAACTGAACAGTTAGCTGCACATGCTGTCACTACTCACTTTCACTAGGGCTGGATTTGAGCTCAGTTCTACTCTCTAGACACTGGCCTTTCTTAGAAGAGCAGCTTTGCTTCCTTGAATGTGAATCAGAAAGGAGAACATCACAAAATAATGACTCTAGCACACTTGGCAATATCAGTCAGAAGGTGAGGATGCCATTTGGGCTACTTCTGCATGGCAGGCTGATATTCACTGCCTAACACCTGCAAGGTTAGCATATTCAGTCTACATTGACCATGCATCTCCAAAGACAGCCCCATCTCTAACAACAATGAACTGGAAAAGCTTCAAAGGACTCAAGAATAAAAAGGAAATTGTCTGCCAAATTATTTAGACAAAGCTTATCCAGAAATCTGCCAAATGAACCACCAATATTGCTCAACTGACTCTAATTTCCGAGGTAATTTTTCTCCTCATTAGTGACTTAAAAGTTTTGCACAGAGCAATACATTTTAAAAACTTCAATAGCACTCACACAAATTGTAATGAGCGAAGCCATAACAACTCACCATCCATTTTGCAATAAATTTACCGTATTCACACTGTAACACTTCAGTCAAGTGTCGAGGAACGCTACATTTTGTCAAAAAGCCACTGATGTGGCCAATCCGTGGTTAACCCTTATGGAACATGTTACAACCTTTTATTTCAAGCAAATTTAAATAATAACTACACAATAACTGTTTTTAGTCTTTCCAGGAGAAAATGCAAACAACCAGCACTTAACCAATTCTTTGTAGCCTAACCTACCCACAAACTGGGGATGCATCAAGCTGGCAGCTCACAAACATTCCTCATGCAAAAACATCAGGTTCCACCTCAACCTGGATGACTAAACTTTCTCAAAATCTTTTGCACAGTGAGCACTGGACCCAGAGCTGATGGGCTGCCAGGCAGCCCAGACACCAATTTCCTGCTGTGCAGCTGGCACCAAGGGAAGCTCCTGTGAACAAAGGATGTGGGTACCATCAAATCAGCCCATGCTGCTCCCAATAGTGGCCTGATACATCTAAGACCAGCCTCTGCTGGATGCAGCAACTAACATTCCCTCCCTCATCAGGCACATGCACATGGAATGCTCATGAAGGTGATAGGGTTGGCATTTTTTGGGAACCGAAGCACTCCCGGTCCACAACAGCCTGCAGAGGGGTGTCTTTCCCAGCTGCTTCAAACTTTCCTGCTCAGATGCCAACCCAGACCTCCCAGCAGTTGCCATGCCAGTGTAGACCACTACTCATACCCTCTAATACGGCTCAGGTTCAACTCACAAGGAAAACAAAACCAGAGTAGTCTCTGGCTGGCTATAAACCCATGCTCCTCTGGATCTTGTGCAGAACATGCTGTGCAGCACAGGCACAATTAACAGCTAACGATGCTGGAGGCCAGAGGTTCCTCTGCCAGCTACTGCAGTGTCACACAGCCACTGCATGCTGCACAGTGGAAGTTCTGTAGCCCTCGTGGTCTGTTAGTCCATCATATAAGTCTATGCTTGTTACCATATGCATATAATTGTTTTCTCTGCTCCTAGGCCATCAGCTGATAAACCTGTGGCTAACTACTTAAAAGCACAGTTGCATTGATTTCATGCCTCACATGCTGTCTAATAGCATGGAAGGACACCATATCTCTAAAATTAAACTCACTCTTTGCTAAGCCAACCATTTACACCAGTGCTTTAATTCCACCCTAGCACAGCAACCATGCTGATACAGATTTGGCACCCCTTAATTTCCTTCCAACCTGGAATCCTTCCTGAAAGATGCTACCAGGTTGCTGCAACACTTACCTCGAGCAGAGGAAGCCAGGGAAGGGAAGGAGAAACCTCACCTCTCCTACACGCCTTTATCATTGCATATGCACCAGACAAGTTGCATATGCAGCAAGTCCAGGCAGCCTGGAATCACAAGCTGTTCCCACACAACAGGATACTGCCAATTAATCGAGTTGAGGCTCAAGCTGAAGAAGTTTGGTGCCTCATCATAAATTAACTGCCCCACAGTTGGCATAAGCTGGTCTCTGTGGCAGTCTTAGCTGAACAACTCAAGGAACAAGCAACCTTGGAGTGCACTGCACACACTCTGATGAGAAGGGTCAGTGTCCTTCTTGCATGTGGAGGGTAGGTTATTTTTAATGCCCCTGACAATGGAATGTCAGGTAGACATGAGGTTCAAGTCTTGATGAGCTCCAACCCAGTGCCTCTACATATGAATACTGTGTCCGTACAAAGGGATCCACACAAAGGCAACTCCTCACAGCTGTGGCTGAAGCACAAACAGGAATGGCAATCTGTTCAGTCCAGACAGCAAATCCACTTGGAGGGCAGGCAGCGCTCTCCTCCACACCTCTCCTGGCAAGCAGGACCCTGAGCCACTAACCCATGCTCTTCAACCACCATCAGACCCGCTTGGGAACTCACAGCAGACAAAACTGGTTGGCTGCTCAGCTGACACAGCCCATCACTTTGCAGTACCTGTGGGGAAGCCAGTAACATTCCAGTTCTGGTTCCAGTTGAGGGAGGAGAAAGGGTCAAGCTCTGCAAGCTGATCTGGCCCACACATCCCACCCCTGCTAAGGGAGTCCAGTCAATACCCGACAGGGTCTTTCTCCCGTAACAGAGAGCTGAGGCCTTGGTACCAGCATCAGGGCAAGCAAGTCTCAGCAAGATTTTCTAATGCACCACTCTCTTGTCTTCCCCCTGTTCCTTGTCAGATTGCATCCCAGCCCAGGGCTGCCCAGCAACTCCCCAGCATCCCCTCCAGCTCCCACAGTCACTGGCTAGCACTGCGGCTCGGCTCCTGGCCTCGCCAGAGGCTCACAGCCAGTGGAGGAATCTCCCTCCTTGAAAGCCCAGACCCTGAAGAACTTCTTCCCTCAGCATTTGCTGGAGGTACCGTTTGCCAAGCCTCAGCTGTGCTAAGACATATTTATTTAACCAGCTTTTACTCTCACGGGGTAAACCCTGCTGGTTTCCTCCATCGAGTGCCTTACCTTTGTTCTAATATTCCTTTAAGCAGTTGCACCACAGCGCTTGCACACATGTGCACTGTGTAGCTATGAAGAAATCAGAAAGCAGATCCCCATGATAAATGACTCTGCACATTTGGACTGTCAGTGACAAAGTAGAAATTAATCTCCATAGTTCCTAGTTCCCTGCCATGTGCAGGCAGCTCTCTCAAAACCAGAACACCAGTTGGCACACAGCAGGCTTCAGTAACGCGACCGTACAACTTTTTCATCTCAGTTAGTCTGGAGAAAGGCACTAATGAAATACAAAAATCCTGACCTGTCCTAAGATGGGTGTTCAAGGCCTTTCCACCGGAGAAGGCATTTGTTGCAGGGCTATAAGTACCCCAAAGTGCTGCAAGGGACATTTGAGTCACTTTGGTTTGATGTATGCTGTAGGTATTTTTTGGTTATGTGCAATTTGTTCTGTTATATTCAGGGTACTGGCTATTTTGTGGAGCAGCTGTGCTGACTAATGGATCACAGCACTTCTGTGCCATACAGTTATTGCACAGAAAAGCCTTTCTGTCTCTCTAATCCTTCAGGAGTCCAACAGTTGCTGTCCTTGGGTTTGGAATAAGAAGGGGCAGGAGTATGCCTGGCAGCAACAAAAAACATTAATTCAAAATCTACTGAGAGAGTTTTGTTTTCCTTCTTCTCTGTACTGGTGTTACTAGCTTTGCAAAGCAGAGAAGTTCACCCAATGACTTCTTGGCTACTTCCCCAGATGGTGTCTTCAAAGCTGGCTTGACAGCAGAAAAGATGCCTTTTCAAAAGACTCATGAGGCACATTGTCAGAACACCCCAGAAAGTGCTTTCACATGGAAGTCCTCTGGTCTACATACCCCACCAGAGTGCAAGGAACAGTTTTTCTGGTTTCCTCTCCCCCCTCCTCACTCTCCCTGTGAGTCAGGGAGCTGCCACTGTTTGCTTTGCTCTGTCTTGACACCTCCCATTGCTCTGCATCACCCGCATATGAAGTTATTTACTAGCACAACTAATCTCTAGCTGTTCTGAGACTCACCTGTTTGTTCATGCATTATAACATTGATTTCCTCCAGACAATTGTTCTGATCATCGTTCTAACTCACAGAGAGCTCCCGTCATTAGCCTTGCTTAACAGGAAATGTTTTGCCACTGACTGAGCAGCTCTGCACTTACTAGACTGCACAAAAAAATCATCCCAGCTGGGGGGCTGCATCTCCCTGTGGAGCTGGTAGCCCCAGACATCACAGCAGGGAACACACTCAGTGCTTTTGATTTTGGACATGTGCTAGAAAATAGCAGGGCCAGGAGGAACAAACACCACTCTACAAAAGGCCACTGCTGAAAGGATGGCTGTTAATTAATCGGCATACAAACTGAGGGTGGTTTTTATTCAATCAATGTTAATTGCATTTAATCTCATTCTCACCATTAAGAAAAGCCACCCAGCCAGGCTGATGTTGCTAGTGCCTGACATGCAGATTCCACCCACATCTGGGAGGCGAGGCGGGAGGAGAAAAGTAATGGAAAGAAAGGAAATAACCCTTCCTCACCCCTTCTGCATCACTGCACAATTTCATTGGGTCTGTTCCATTATTTAAACAATTTTTGTTTTCCAATAACATTACAGAGGAGCTCAAAGGATGAAAGTCAGACGTGGAGCATTTCTCTGCTAGTTATTCTTCCTCTCCTGGGTGCTAGCTTAGAGCTTTGCTAACCTACACAGCCCTGCCTATTCTGCTTCCGTAAAGGACTGAAATACAGAAAATTGCTTATGTGAAGCAGTGTCTGCTTTTTAGTCCAGGACTGGTCCCAACAGACCTACCAGTGCCCTTCAATATGACCTACAACTGCTGACTGCCACCTTCCACCAACTCTGCCGAAGTCTTTCTTCTCACCCTGCTACTGACCACACCTCCGTGTGCCAAAGGACACCAAAAGTCTGTCTTCCTCTAGTGTCTTTTACCACAAACTAATATTTGCTACGAAACAACCTCTGACCAAATTTGCCTTGTAGGTCAGTGCATGTTTGAAGCCTGAACTTCCCAGGTAAACCCACTAGTGAACCCACTAGTGATTTGGCTCTGATCTGGGGACTGCACCACTACCTGCCCAGCCACCTGCTTGGGAAACAGGAGCGATCCTCTGGCCTCTGCAGGAATCCAGCCTGGGGGCAGACGGGCAGCTTTTGCAGCACAGGAAGCCCAAGGTGGCGGATTTCATGACTACTGGCTTATTGCTTCTGCAAGTGCCTTGCATTTTTCCAAATCAGTATCAAGAACAATAATAATCAAGACTGGGCTCTGTCGGCGCCTCTCCCCCGTGGCAGCACACAGCACTTGCCCAAAGCTGATGCCGCAGTTTATCATAGATTTTCTTTATCCCTTGACAAGTGTTAGTCCCATTGCCTCTCACCACATAAAGCGGACATATCACAAGTGCCATGAAGGGCTGGCTGAGTTTTAAGTGGTCTGAAATGGCTGCACTAGACTTGGTCAAGATTGCTTTAAAATCATTTCCCATTAGGACTGTGACCCTCTCTCTTTACAGCCAGCATAATCACTCCACCTCAGGGGAAGATAATTACATCCCACTATCTACACACATCAGAAAGTATACACTGCAAATGCTACCGTGCCCTTCTGGAACAGGCAAGAGAGAGCAATGCAGGAGGAAAAGGAGGTAACACTGGATACCCCTCCATCCCACAACTGGAGTCACCCTGAGTATTTTGCAAGCTCATGGATTAGCCCCAGGGAGGGATAAAGGGATCCAGAAGGCACAGAATGTTTCTACAGCAGAACAACGACAACTTGTACAAATCCAGCTCTGGTTTTGTGAGGATTAAAATGAACTTCACCCAACTGTGAATATCTGTTTCCAGAGCCAAAAGGAATGGAAAACCACTTACTGATGCAACAGTATTTCATTATTTCAAACCCTAAGTCAATGCTTCCAAAAATTAAGGACAGGCAACAGTAACGTTATTGCTGGGGGACTTGAGCTGCAGGGTTTAACTGCTGAACTGCCAGGCCCTGCTCTGAGCACAAGGTAACAAAACAGTACACACAAATAAAGGCAACTTCTCTGTACTAATTCTTGTTCTTGCTACCAACCCCCAAGATAATCAGTGGGAAAATAAGAGGAAAAAATAATCCCAGAAGCCAAAAGACTTTGGATTAAGTTGTATAAATGACCTGTTACCTCCTAACACAAGGAAGAAAGAAATGCAGTAAATACCTGCAAAGCCATTCCAGTATTTTGGATTAAATGGATTACAGAAATGGAAAGTACATGATGCAAGATGTTATAAAACAAGACGCCAGGAAAGTGCAGGAATTTGAATCAGGCTGGCAAATGATCCCTGCAGACTATTGAGGAAAATTAATAGAGAGAAGGGGTACAGGAAGGATACAGTAAGAACACTGACAGATGAACACTGTTCTAAGGACGTGTACATTCAGGATGTCAGACTTCCACTTAAATCTACTTCAGTCCTCGAATGAAAAGAAGCAAATCCTACTGTTAAAAAGCACTGGAAGTAGAAAAGTCAGATATGCCAAGCCTCATTTCAGGATAGGTTTCCCTGTGCATCCCTCAAGATTGAAGTTTGTGACTTTAATTATTCCTGGAACATTGTGTATATAAGGATTCAATGCAAGGATTACTAGCAGGATCCTTGTAACAAGTGCCACTTCTCAAACAAATTACACTTCACTGGATGTCAGTAACATACACAAGAAAACAAATTAGATAAAGGCAGCCGGATGGCAAAGATACAGATCTGGTGCAAGGAAATTTCACAAGGTCACCCAGAGAAATAAAGACACTTAGAATACAAACTCCTACAATGTTTCCAATCTAACAGCACGTTAAAGCTTCACGTGACCCAAACACAATACACCAGTGAATCCACACAAGTCTGAGACCAAGCCCAGCTGAGACATGCTTTCTTGTGAAGAAATACCAGCAAGGTGGGGGTGGACGAAAAGAGAGACAGGAGACAGGAAGAGCAACCCCAGCTGTCCTCTGAACTCCTGGGGATCACCCCACCCCACGCCTCTGACTGCTCACAGCCAAACACACATGGATGGGAGAAGCCACAGAGAGAGGACGTCATTTTGTTTGAAGGCAAATACAGCAGCTCCTTGGCTGCAGGGCTTCTTCACAAGCCAATACCCAGCTTTACATACCGTATTTTGCCTTTCCAGAACCCATCCTGGAACAGATTAACAACCTGCACTATTTCTAATGAGCATGTCCTTAACTCCAGGAATTTCCATGAAGATGGAAGCACAGGAAAGTCCAGTCCTTGGGTAGAGTGTAAAGAGCTGCTTCACAACCCCTCAGCTATGGCACTCTGCCTTTGAGATGGGACCTCTCTAGTAGCTGTTAAATTCTCATCCTGGGGATTTCACCTGCCACTTGTGAGTGTTACCAAACTCTGCAGCTTTCCCATGCACTACAGGAAGGTGAGCACTGCCTGGAGGGCATGAGCCAAGTCCCAGGCTCCTCTGTTGCCAGACTGCTCCCAACTTTGCCCAGCAGCTGTAGATAAATCTCCATCTCGGTTTCTCTTTCTGTACATAAGAGTAATGCTACTTACCAGTCACAGAGTTGTATGATAATTATTCACCAGCAGAAGTTGCTAAAGAAATGCAAAAGGATTACACAGTGCAAGGGATCCATCCCTCTATAAAATTTGCTTTTAGGCTTCAGAGGAAATCTAGTGCTTTATCTTGTCCCTTTCTGCCTTGCTTTAGCAGGCACCTGCACTGGATAAAGAGATTTCCTCTCCAGGCTGGGGTAGCATGTCCACATTGAAGGTACAGCTCACTCCTGTCTAATCCAGCTTCGTATACCCAAGCATAGAGGCAGGCAGAAACTTCTCCAGATATTCCTTTTTCTATGCCTAATTCTATTTCTGCTCAGTGATACACTGAAATTCCACACAGAAATATTATGAGCTTGACTGGCTTTATTTGTTTAACAGTTCACATTTTCATTAAGCTGTTGCTATTCGGCAGCCAGTAATTTTATTTGTGTGATAGCTGTATTCATCTCACCCGTGTGGGTGCAGACAACACTCTCCTTTTCTTCTGGCTGAAGAGGCAAAATCAGCAATGACAGAGTCAAGGGAGGACTGGGAATTCTCATGTCTGTTGCAGATAGACGTGGGAAATAATTTCTACCTGGTTTTGTGAAACACTTCCCGAAGACTAGATCACAGTAAAGACCCTACAGGTAAATTAAAAAAAAATTTATTGGGACACTACTCCACTGCCCAGGTACAAAATCAGCAATTGAAATACATTTCAGCAGAATCAGCCCATTTGACTCAGCACCACAACTCTTCACCTCTAGAAGCTTATTGCTGACTGAGCATTTACAGTATTCTAGTATCAGATTTTAAAGAATTAATTACATGTCTAACTGTTGCCAATCTCTAAGTATCTTGAAATATCTGGTCCCAGGAGCTGCAAGATCTGATTAGATCATAAGGAAGAGAAGTCTGGTTGGTTGGCCCGCACCAAGCCCCAATTAGACAATCCTCTATCAAGTTCAGGCAACCAGACAGAAAAATAACTGGGCATTTTGAAATGTTAATAACCTCAACAGAGACAGTCAAATGACTCAACCACACCTCTTAGATAGAGGTTTCAGAAGTCACCCAAGAAACCCTAAACGTTTCCCTCTGCCACTCCCCTCCTACAACACACAGGAGCAGAGGAGCAGGGAAGCCCTGCCTGCTGCCTGAGCTCCGGGTAGGGAACCCGCAGTTTGGGCAGGACAGTGCTGGGTGTTCCTGCCGGGCATGACACACAGACTGGAGTGGAGAGGCTGTGGATGGACTGGGAGGCCTCAGAGATGTTCAGTCATGCAATTACGTGCGGATGCCCAACCACAGGCACACCCAGGCAGCAACCTGCATGAAGCTACATGCTCAGCCTGGAACGGAGAAGCCATCATAGTCAGTGTCTCAGGAAGACAGATTTGTCCCGAGGAGCTGCCCACCAGTGCCCAGTGTAACCAGTGCAGTGAAGAGAACAGCAGATAAGATGCCTGACAACCTGAAACTTGGATCTGAGCAAACAAAGGGAGAATGGTGAACACCAGGATATGCATCTTGATTTTTCAATCAATATCTCCTCCTGCGTAAATTCCAAATCCTTCTTTCAAGATTAGAAACCTTTACCAAGTGAAAAACAAGTTCAGCATTTCTCCAGCTCCTTCCTGTCCCTTTCCCTCTTCAGAGGGCACCCTTGTAGAACACCAGATGCTGGAACAAGCCACAAAAGCCTCATAAATAATTATCCACTATCTCCTCTACTGCAGATTTATAGTCCTGCATCTGTGTCAGGACAGAGACCTGCTTCCATCTGTCTAGAACACATCCTTTATGAAGAGGACCTTAGAAGTGGGATGTTTAACAGAAGCATTTGAAAATGTATTGAGAGACTGGAAAAGAAAGCAACAGTTTAAAAGTGTGCTGTTCACTTGTCTTGTGGAGGGGAAGATTTCTTTTTTTAAAATATGACAAATTATGCTGGTCCCATCTTGTTATTTCCCTCACTGTGCAGCATGTCTGTTCATGATAGATACCAGTGCAGCTGCTTAGGTGTCCCTTTATCTGCTAGGAAAGTATTGTCTATTTGGAACCAACTCATCCTAAAACAGTAGCCCCAGAGTGGGAGAGAGAAAAGGGAGGGGGAAGAGAGACGAGGGAGCTGTCAACTGGGAATACATCCATGCTTCTGCATGCAAAGGTTCTGGCAAAAATCAAGCATCGTATTTAGCTTTAGCTACATCCTCTCTTCCCCCCTTCCTAGACCATTCTTTTCTAATGTCACTCAACACCTCTTTACCTCCTCTTCCCACAAAGACATTTACCACTAACATATCTTTAATTTCACACTTGCAACTGTGGAAACAAAGCAAGCCTACAGTTGTCTTCCACAGGACTGTGCCAGCGCAGAGAAGCTCTCAGGTCCAAACCTGAACCCTTTGCAGTTTAAGACAAGTAACATTTAAAAATAAAACAAACACATAAAGGAAGGAAAGAGAGAAAGAGAAAGAAAAGGGGAGAAAGAAGGGGGTAAAAAAGAAGGCAACAACAGGGTATTTATATTTTGTGTTTAAAGAGACTTTAAGCAGGAACTTGCCAGTTTTCTGTAGCCAGGATTAGAACAGAAAGAACTCAAACACTTCATCCTTCTGCAGAGCCCTCTGAGCTGAATTTCACTCTCTGCAAAATGGCCAATATAGAAAGAAGCTCATAAATCCCTGTGACGTAAGTAACTTCACATTACTCTTGGGGAAACAGAGGCAGGGACAGATACATTAATCCAAGCAAATGAATCTGTGAAGCAGTCCAGATTTTTGAATCCCCATAATGTCCCACACCAGAAACAGCACCCAGGGCCCAGTAATTTCCATGCCACGCTGCCTGGCACAAGCAAACACTGGAACGGATGAGAATGTTTTTAGAAAGGAAAAGCAGAGTCATGAAACCACACCTGTCCTGGCCCAGCAGCATGCATTCTTCTTGAAACATGTTTTATTACTTTAAAATACTTCCCACCATTTCACTCATTGCATCGTTAATATGAAAAGACCAAGGTCACATCTGTAAGACACTGCCTCAGAAACCTGCTGAGCAGCAGAGAGCTGCAAAACCTGTCTGAACAGGTGGGTACCTACTCCAGCAGCTCAGCACTGCCAGGGTGAGCCTGCTGGTTATACCCAAGCTAGCAAGGTTAGGGCTGGCCTTCACATGGCATCATTATTCTGCAGCCCAGGCATCCCCTCAGAGGATGTTGCTACCGGCTGGTACTCTGCCTCCAGAGTACCAAAGACAACTTCTCTGTGTGTGCAGAGCAAAGCTGTTAAGATAGTTATATGTACAGAAAGAGCTTTATAAGGCATTTATGTTATAGAATTGTTAGAACCAGCATTGAATTAAAGACTTGACTTTTAAAATAAGGAACTGTCCCTCACAAAAATTTCTCCTTTTTTTTTGTGGGCTGGGGTTTCTTTGTTCTGAAAATAATGAAATTTCACATGTACGATGGTATCAGTCAGTTGAATTGTTGAATAGTTTCCATTTCAATGACTCAGAACTGAGACTTGCATTCAGAAAGCTCAGTATATATTGTCTCCCAAAATATAAATTCCCAGAAAGACAGGCTGCTCCTGCATGCAGAAGGCTAATCCTACCACCTCTTATCCACAATCAGTCCACTGCTACATTCTCACATATGAACGGTCCTGAGTGGCTCTACTGACAGCTACCAAAGCACCACCCCTGGATGATGGTAACCAAAGGCCTCCAAGCACGAGGTTCACACACAAACACAGCCCCCCAGTCCACCCAGCACGGGGGGGAGTAGACAGGCTGGTCACTTGATTTGCAAAGAGATATTCCATTTGTCCCACTCTACTTACTGCAGCAATCGAACAGACAACCTGCTCCCCTTTCAGCTGCTCTGTGGTGGCCATTTTTCAGAGCTGCCCATCATTTCCTTATCAAGCAGTAAAAACATAGGATTACTAGAGAGACAACTCAGACTTGCTGAGATTTCACTCTCTCAGCGGGTTGTAAATGCCCCTATAATGTTGGCTTTTTTAATCTTGTGTTATTATTACCCGCGGCTGCCATTCAGTCTGCAGAGAATAAAGCGCCAAGGCTTTCAGGCCCCACACAATGGCTCTGTGCATTTGCCAGCGGTTGGACAAACAATACCTCTGTGTTTCAGCTTTATTGGAAACCTTTCTGTTGTGGGAGTCTGACTGCATGTGTCCCTCTGCTCAGGCAACGCAGAGGTGCGAGTGTGTGCCTACAAATTCAGCGGTGATTTCAGGAGCGTGAGCCTCCGCGGTTGCCTACAGAACCAACATGAAAGCACGCGGGCAGCTGCTTGCAAGCCTGGTGTGGCCCTGCAAGACTATGGAAGGATGGAGATACAGGTCTGCAGAGCCTGCCAGTCTTGCCTGTTGATCAACCAAGGGGTAGGAAGCTGAACAGTGCCCCTCTGTGAATAATTACGTTCACCTCTGTGTAAGCCCTGCTGCCAGCTCAGACGGAAGTCTGATGATAAATATGACACAGCTATGAAAATGCCAGAGCTCCCCTTCCCAGAATCTTGTTCTTACATGAAATCTTGGCTTCTGCTTAAAAGTAAAGAGCCTGAGAGCCTCACATTTGCAAGGAGGGCTTGAAAAGTGTAACAATCAAAAAAGCACAGGTTAGAATGCACATGAGATTTGAAAAATGCTGGGCTCTTCTAATTTGGGGAGACTGATTGTTGTGGTTGGTTCATTATTGGTTGCAGGGGACACTGCAGATGTGTGAACACTTAGAGAGCTGCAATTTAATCGTTGGACTTGATGATCTTAGAAGTCTTTTCTAACCTAAATGATTCTATGATTCTATTCCCTCACTCTAGAAAACAAGCCATGCTGCATGCTCTTCACATATTCAAAACCCAAGAAAGAAGTCAGGAACTCCCCAAAACCTCCAAGGTTGACTTGTAAAGCTGTTCAGAAATACACTGGGGTTATTCTATTTGCCTTCTGGTTTTAAGCACCTGAGTCATGTTCTCCTACCACTGCTGTCTAGGCAGGAAGGCTACATTTTTTTAATTTTATTTTATTTTTAATTAAAAAAACAGAAGTAAGATTCTCATGTACTGGTGAAACTTCAGGAACAACTCCACAAAACTAGGGCAATAGAAAACATGCCAAATACTTCAAGACTTGGCAACAGTGAGTGCCTGCCTGTCTCTCCATGGCAGGAGGAATGTCTGTCTGTCTCAGCCAATGTTTCTGAGTAAGAATGTCTAATCCCAATAGCCTATGTACATATAAAACACCTATACTGTCAGCTCTCCAGGAAGAGACCTTGACATTTTGCAGAAAAACACATCTCCTTCTCCCCTGAATATCAGCAGAAGGCAGAAAAACCTGGTAGAGCTGGAAAAGTAAAGATCAGATGCTGCCTTCAGCAAGAAATAAAGTTAAAATGGAAGAGGCACCGGTGAAATGAGCACAGGCCAAGTCACTGGACTTGGAGTACCAAGGAATCAACTCCCAGGTTTCCCAGACCCATGTCCACATCTGGCCTGTCCCACTGCCTCTCTTGTGAACCACAAGAAGAGATATCTTAAAGGGAAGAAAACTGAGGCTTTGCTATCTTAGAAAAAGACTAAATAAAAGGTGAATGGTTTCAGCACATACTGTATTATTGTTGCGATATTATGTGCCCTGTGCACCTGGAGAGCCAAACTGCAACCTGCTCTCTGAGCAATACCCCCCCAGTAAGCAGGAGGGCATGGAAGATGAGCTCTGGCTCTCTGCGGACAGAGTAACTGGATTGCAATGTTCTCTTCCCAAAAAGAATAATGAGGTGCCCAGAGAGCCTGCAGAGGTGTCAGAGAAACAGATGCTGTTAGACCCTTTACAGGCCAAAGACAGATTAAGAATAACAACACCAGCAAAACAGCACCTTATCAACAGCCTTGCAAGTGCTAAGTAAGAAGTGGAAGCTGAACGAAGGCTGTGACACCCATCTGCATCACAGCCCTGCTATTACTGCCTTCCGACTTCCCCCACAATCCAAGTGTCCAAACGGCTCTGAAGCAAGAAACAGGAGGACAGGCAGGTGAATCTGAACTCGGATCAGCTGTCTGAAGAGACGGTAGGAACACCTTACATTTCAGTAACACTCTTCATCCACAACATTTCCGAGACATCCATTCAACCTCAACGCTTCAAACCACACAAGTAATATCTGCCCAGGTAGAGATGGGCAAATAAACACAAGTTAAATGACTGTTCAAGGTCGTCCAAGGACTACAGGAGAGAGACACATACGTCTAGCAAGTAGATTACTCTTCCCTTTTGAAAAGCACACAGACACACGCACGCACAGGGGATTGAAACTGCTTAGCCAGGTGTGGAGCCTGCTGTGATCAACACAGCCTCACCACACAGCCATGCTCCTCGCTGCTGTTTTGCTGGTGCTAAAACATAAAAAGCAAAACCTTTCTAACAAAATTCATTCCAACAGATGCAAATAGGGATGGGGGATTTTGCATCTGGGCTAAGTTACTACAATCTACACATCCTATTTGTCTGCTAGTTATTAAATTACCCACAAGCCATCGACAATTCAAGTCTCTCTCTGAGAGGCAGAGATTAACTAGGAATTGCTATGCAGAAATGCTGCTCGTTTCTTCTCTAGCGAGATCAGCCTCACGATGAGCTGCGGACATCTGGGAACAAAGGTGAGCTTTCCTGCAAGAAATGAGAGGCACAGAAAGATAGGAAAATGCTGCTCTGGGGAGAAGAGGATTTGCAAGGCAAGAATCTACCAGGAATGGTTTCACACACACACTGTGAACCACAGACTCTGATCAAATGCACTCGTGTATCCGGAGAACTGGAAGCTGCACTTCTGTCCAAGCACTAATGTAAATGAGATTTTTAGTGAAAGACAATGGAGCCAGTATGTAAATACTAATTTAACAATCTAGTTGACAAAGCCTTAGCTGATCTATAAATAGCTGGCTTATTAGCAGGTGATGCTGAAGGCAGCTATCCTGGCTCTCCTTCCCACAATCCCCTGTGCCATCTAGTTTTTATTGACCCCAAAGACATGATGACTCTTAACTGCATGCAGCTTGCTTCTCCACTGCTACCTGCAGAGTAGCTACAAGCACTTGACAATACAAAACATCTTTATCAAGGCCCTTACAAGACAAGCATCCTGCAGCACTACGCACACAATGGCACAGAGTCCTCAATTAAAGACAGCAAATGGCTTAGAAAAATAGAAAAATCAGGTAGCCTTGCTTTTAAGCAGGGGGCGGCTGAGGAGCTGGTCACTCAGGTACCATCCAGTATTTGGGGAATGATTGACACAGAGCCAGACACCATCCATCCATGTTCAACTGTGCTCTTGGCAACCTAAGCATCAAGGATAGCAACACCTTAAATAATTCTAGGCCACCAAAGAAGCATTTAGACATTTCAAAACCAGATGTCCAAACCCTGATCTCTTCCTACAGTTTTATTTCATCTGGAATTACTATTTTACAACGCATAATAAATCTTACAATTCTTTACCATCTCTTTGGGGCATGCATGCAGGAATCCCTCTTTCACACAGGCATGAGACAGCTGTTTAACAACAGCCAGCAACACCACAGCAGAGCTTAGGGCCAGTGGTCAAGAACATTGTATCCGGGTAAAACTGCCGTGGCATTTGGATCAAAACCACAGAATTGCCCTAACTGCAGAATGGCCAGCATCCATGGAAGCCACGTGAATTATGATGTTTTAGGCTATTCATGTGGATTTGTACATATTCTCTAGAAGTCTTTTAAAGCCCTAGTGTCCCTCTTGCTGCAAAGAACAGAGACAACACACTTGACGGGTTGGGCTTGTAAATAGGCAGATTGAATTAGAGGAACAGAATGGACTTTGTTATCTCTTCCTCCCACTTGCCTCAACATTCTAAAGAAACCTTCAGAGCACAAGAAGTCACTATGCTTCTCCTAACCATATGATAAGTAGAAAGAAAGAAAAAATTAAAAACCACACAATCAACACTTTTTTTCCCATAAGGTCCATCATATTCTTACAGCTTGTACAGTGGCAGGCTCTAGAGTTTACCCTGACAGGGAACCTGCTGTGCTGGGCACTGCATCAATGCTGGCTAGGGCAGAGCCTGCACTGGTGACAGGGAAGCCTGCACAGAGGCATACTGGAGCTCTGCTGGCAAGAAGGCCAGGTACACACCTTGCACACAAGCCTACCCTGATGCTGCACCCTCACTTCTCAACGCTGCTCCATCAGGTGATAAGCATTTCCAAGATACCAATTCTGTGCTGCCATGGCACAGCAGATAAGCTCTAAAAGACCACAGTGACCTGTGCCAATAGCAGCACGGTTCCCTATGCACCAGGCTTTGGACATAGGACTGTTCCTTCACTTGTCTGAACAACAAATATTTACAAATGGTGTTTTTAAATTTTTAAATACAAGCTTGAAGCTGATATTTATGCAATTGCAACCCTGAGATGGCCTTCCGGTCTATTTTTAAGACCATCAGGAACTGTGAAGAGGAAACTTTTGCAATAAAGTTCACTTACTAATCTTTTCGGAGTGGACGTACTTCTGTTTTCCATTATTTATGGAAATAAGATAGAGGAATTTGACTTAGCAGAACAGAACTTAAAATAAAGCCATGCTCAGAAACCCTGCAGAATTTAGCAAGACAAGCACTACACATTGCCAATTTGATCCTAAGAAATCAGTTGTTCTCATTAATCAACTACAAAAAACTTACTATAGTAATAGATTCGAAATCATCTTCACTATATTATTTACTCTAATAAACCTGTCATAAATCTAATAGCAATAGATGTAAGCAGAGCCAAGTAAAAACAGAAACATTTTACATAACTCCGTAAATACAAGTTGCTGCAACAAGGCATCAAAATAGCCTTCCCAGGAGGAATCCACAGTTGCTGTCTCCTTTGTCTTCAATGTAAAGCTACATAAGCCTACAGTGCCAAATGACCTGAAAGCTTGTTCTCTTCCCCAATCCTCTGCATGTCCCATTTCCTATAACTCCTGCAAAGTTGCTGCTTCCTTTGTCCACCGTCTCCTTTTCACATCACCACATCCCTTGCCCAGATCCTTGATTTCACAGCCCAGCCAGTTGTAATCCAGAAGCACTGGCAAACCAGGACCCAACAAAAAGTTTAACTAAGTTTGATTCTCTCCGAAGTAAATTTCAAGCAACTACAGCACAGATGAAGTCCAGCTTATCCAGAGTAATTCATTCTTCACACTTGTTTAAACATGGTCACTCACGGAGGACAGACTGGCAGCCTTCTCTGTGGGTTGTAGACTCCACCACACTGCTGGGAACTGAGCTGAGACAAGTCCACATCACACATCAGTGGAGATGGGACTGCACCCTTCAGCTCTGGGATGGGAAGATCAAACTGCTAGATAGGTTCTCTTCCTTGCCAGGTACACTGATTTTTATCAACAGGAAAAGCCAATTAAAGTTGATAAAGACACATTCTCTGCTGATTTTTCCTTACTGCCCACTGCTCAGTGCTAGTATAATGCATAATGTTCTGCCTGTGGGTGTATTTTCTAAGATCTGTCAGTTCTGACAGCATTTTGGCACCTGGATAACTCAAGATTTATACTGAGGGTCCAGGAATGCACCATTTCTCAGTAGCTGATGGGTACATTTTTCAGCAGGGCTTCCCTAATTAAAGGGCTAGAAAGAGATGGGATCAGATTGATAGGTTTTGCAGTCAGATGTTTTATGCTTAGTTTGATGAATTATAAATCACCTTTTGCAACTTTTGGAACGTGAGAGGAGCATGCAGGAGAAACTACAGCAATACCTCCAAATTATCATAATATAATTACTAATTTTCAAATTCCACCTCTCTCCCTATAGCAAGACTGTTACAGATGTACTCAAGAAAAACAATGCTCATTGAAAAAAAAAACAACAGTTTTTTATATATATCTAAAAGAAAACTGATCCTATGAAATGAGACACTACTGCTCCAGAGCTGCTCCTGCATGGAAGTGTTTTGCCCCAGACAGGACACAAAAGGTGCAGCCTTCCTCCTTCAAGCATCAGCCTATACTGGAACCACTGCTCTGGTACCGAGTGCCTCACACAGCTCAATTAGCAGCTTCCCCTGCCTTGTCCTCCTCTGTCACAGCCTAGTTATCTTATTTAATGCTTTGACTTTAGTATCTGTAAAACTATGTGAGGACAATGTATTCTGTGTTGGCTCTGTCATCTTCCCTATAATATATATAGTGAAATATAGCTCCAGAGAGGCCAGTGGCAACATCTTTCAGAATAACCACAGTTTGCTCTGGCCTTAACGGGATTTGCAAGTATTGAGCTCTTCTTGGGGGGTTGAATGGAGAACAATAACAACAAAAATCCCAGAAAAACAGGATGTGAGAGCTCAGAATCACAACATGAAAGTTCATGAGTTCCCTGCTGCCAGAGCGTCGTTCAGACCTATGTAGCCATAAAGCTATGGAGAAGAAAGTCACAGAATAACCATCTGGAATGGAGAAAAATATTTGTTGGTAATTTAAAGCATGGAACTGATGAAATACAATGCAGAGCAACCAGGATGTGAAAAGCATTTCCAGGCACTGAGAGGTTAAAACAATTATTTGAACAGCTGGGAAAATTAAAATGGTAAAATAATAGCTACCCTTCAAAATTCTACAGATGCAAAGAGACTCTTCAATGAATAACTGATAAAGGGGAAAAAACATTTTAAAAGAGAAACTGTTTCACGCATGAAGGTCATGCAAGTAACAGCTCTTCTTAAGAACCTGGATTTTCAGATTTGGCAAGTGATGAAGTGGTGGGGTTAACACAGCAGCCTTTTACCTCTAGGGACCCAGGGTCAAATCCTGAATGCTCTAAGTTACACATGAAAGCAACTTTGGGCATACCCTTTCTACTGCTTTTTTGGAAACTGTTCCCCACCACAGCAAAAGCAAGGTCACAGAGGATCATGCTGGAATTACTGCAGCAGTTTGTTCACTTTCCCTAGGAATTCTCCCAGCACTGGCACAGCCTCAATGGCTGCAGCAACTTAGAGCAGACAGCTCAGGCAACTTTACTACCCTGTTATCCAGAACTCCCACACACACACAACCTTGCCCTGGCAAGAATGTGGTGGTATGTAATTTTTCAGAAAAAGCTGACAGTCTGTAATGAGCAGTTTGACTATTCAGAAAAGGTGTAAGAGGAAGAATTATGCCAGTCAGGATTGCTGTGTGAGCTGTGCAGTACTCCATACTGCTCACCAGGGCAGGGTACATGGACAGACATATGCAGGGGACTCAAAGCTTCAGCAGAGCCATTTTCAAGGCAAGGAGGAGCTGAAAGAACACAGCTGGAGAAGGTCTATCTGCCACCCAGCTCCAGCTACCCTTCTTGTAGCCTCTCTCTCTACTAGCTATTTTAAAAAAAGAAACAAAAAATTCTGAGAAAAAGAAAAAATTGACAACTGAATATGCATTACTGCAGAGGAGAAATCAGCTGCATGGTGCCAGCTCTTGTTTCCATTCCTCACTTTCTTCGAATGCACAACCTCTTCCACATAAACACTGAGAAAAATGTTAAAAAGACAGCAACTGAACACACCTCATAGTCCAAAACCATGGATCCTTTGGCAAAAGAGGCAGAATCGGAACAAGAGGCCAAATCCATCCACCCCAGCAGTCAATTCTTCTATCATTCACACATACCATTTCTCCAGTCTTGACTACTACTTTTTTCTTTGAGTCAAATACAGACATTAGAATCAGCACTGAGGCCCTCCTACAATAGGACTTTTTCTCCAACCAAAATAATTTGTTATTTCAGCATTATTAGAGCATTTCTGAAGAACTAAGATGTAGCCTCCTCAATCTGTACATTTCTTCTCTCTCCAGAGTGCAGCCTACTTCAACCTACTCTGAACATGGTTGTTGTACATCTTTAGTTCACTGTCATCTGGCATTGAACCTTGGTGCTGGCAGGTCTCTCCTCTGATGGATTAGGCTGCTCACTAGTCAATGATACTAAAACAAAAAATGAAGAGGACGAGCCCACAGCCTCCTCCACACTTCTTGCTGCAATCAACTTGAACACCCCCAGCTACATGGACCAGGTTTGACCACTTTAAGGATCAGAAACATCCAATGTGTTGCAGAAAGGAGTTCCTACCCTGTGTCTGTGCCAAACCAAAGCAGCCCGTGCCACAGAAAGTAACATGGCTCACAGAAGGTTTCCAATAGAGTTCTTGACATTCCCATGGACCTGAGAGACCTTGTGACACATTTTTGTAAGTCAGGACACCCTGGTATTCTGCCAAACTATATATATTTGGTCTAAACTAAAATTACAACTGCAGCTTTAATTCAATATGGTCTCCTTCACTTCTGATCCTAATCTGCTGGCAAGAGCTGTTGGACCAGTGAGCACCTGCCTTTTTTTTGGCCCCTTAGGTGATGACATCATTGTGCTGCCTGAACAGATGCCAGCAGCTAGAGTTGCACAGCAAAACCATTTAGGAAATTCACCAGCTGGGCACCTAACGTGCCTTAGCAGAATTGCTACTCATACTGGGAAACCTGCAAATCCATCTTTGGTATCTTGTCATGCCACTGGTTGTGATAAGACCATGGAACAGGGATATCCCAGCTTGTCCCTGCACCATACCAGCGTGATGATCAGTTGTCAGCCCTTTACTTGCCCAAGGCAAACAGCATCCTGCAAGATTACGTAATGTACTTTGGGACTCTTCAGGCTTAAAAAAAGTGCATGTATCTGACAGGATGAGAAAGAAGCTGAAGCAGAAAAAGAAGGTGTGAAGCTTACACAAGCACCCACACCTTTCTACCCTCCTTCCATGGAGTCTCTGAATCTTCCCGTGTTTTCTGGAGTCAAACTCCCCTGTGCCAAGCAGCTTTCACGTTCAGTGAGGAGCACTAGTGGAACCAGAGGATTACTCTACATCCTTATGAGCTTCCAGTTCTCAGAACCCAAAGACTTCTTTGCTCCTCTGATCAGCCATGTTCAGATGCATATTTAAAAACAAGACAGACACTGAACTCTGTCTTACCCCCTGAGGGAACTGCAGCCTCCTCTTTCCAAGCCGCCAGTTCCGTGCTGCAGGGAATAGGCAGCCTGGTGTCAGCTCCAATACAGATTTTAAAATGAAAGGAATGCAAACGGAGGGGACAGAAGAGAGGAGGGAGGGAGAGGGTGCAGAGACACTGGGAGGGAGCAGGTGGAAACATGAAGACAGAGGGAAAGGAAAAATCTGAGCCCACACTTGAGAAAGAGGTGAGTAAATAAAGAGACAGAAGGAGGAGGAAGCAAAACCAGGCAATAACATATGTCTAACTTGCTTGTACATACTACAAGAAAAATCCTATAGGTGGCCAGAAGTGCTCATGCTAGGTAGAGAGGAAGATATCACTCAGAGTGTATCACTGAGCCACACATAGTTTAGAATATACATGAAATAGCTGCAGCTTGAGTTTCCATCACACAACACCACTGAAGAGCTCTAGGACAATTTACCCTTGCCTACAGCTCAAGTATTTTCCACACACTGTCCTGACCTAATGAAGACAAACCCCAGTGCCAGCGTGGCATTCCTAATGATTCCACAATGCAAAATAAAACAAAACAGAAATACCACTAAGAAAATAATTTAGCAGCACTATATAGCACTTGATTCTGTTGTCAGTGTGTCAAAGTGGGGATTCCCCAATGCTCCATGTTTCTAGATCCTACCGAATAGGGTTGGCAACTTCCTGGTGCTTTTAAGCTTAAGACAAGGATTCCAGACATGTAACCTCAAGGAAACGATTTTGCAAACTGTAAAACATTGTTGGTTTACATTAAAAAAAGAAACAAACAAAACAAAGACACAGAGATAATCAAGTGCATACCTAAAAGTAAACTTACAAATATGAAATGCTAAGTCAGAAATCAGGACAGGTTCTTACAGCTCTACAACACAATTCCAGAAGCTCATCAAACTTCAGTGGCACTTGAGAAATGAGCTAAGATCAAGAAATGTTTCCAACTGTTGATTCTGAGGCAATTATCAGGAAGAACACAAGCTTGACTGCAGTGAAACATCCAGTTAGGAGTGAACATACCACCCTGCTGTCAGGATGGACCAGGTACCATGGTAAAATACTGATCAAAACTGATGAAGCAAAGGAAAGTACCAACAGAGAGAGCAAGGCAAGAACAAAGATGGAGCAAAACCCAAAGGTAATAAGGAAGAGCAGCCAGGACCCAGATGCACATGCTTATGGAGCAATTCAGAGCCACTGAAAAAATTCCCTTACATACTTGGCTGATGGGTCCAAACATCAGTCAGATCCAAACCTGCTGGGGAGATTAATTACAGACAGCTACAGATTAACACACAATCCCTATAACCTTTTATCCAGACGACAGTGTATTAGGCTGCTGTGCTTTGGAAGACTCTTCTCAAGGGAAGATGCCTACTTCAACCTTCAAGCACCACAACACTCCCATTGCTTTATGTTGTCCCTTAAGAAAAGCTTTTCATAGCAGCACTGAAAGCCTTTTGTACTTAAAAGCCGGAACCAAAGTCTAAGCACAACCTGGCAGTTTTCTTGGCTGAACAGTGATGCCGTTAAATCCAAGAGTCACAGGCAAAAATCACATGTTGACAAAGGTTTGAGACAGTGGTTCAAGATATTAAGAGACTCAGAACTGCAATTTGCAGGATTTACAAGAGTATTTTGAACCTTATCCTTCTGCTACAGCTGGCATCCAGGGATTATCTCCCTTAGTTCTCCCCCTAAAATATTTTTTTTCTGTAAGACCTATCAAAGCCACCAGCTTCTCAGCAGGAGCAACCAGGACTAGCTGTCAGGTTTCCCCAGAAGCTCAGATTAGCTAGCTCTCTTCTCCACGTGGGAAGTCTCAGATCCCACAATTTAGTGAAGCAAGGATTTGGATCTGAGATTCAAGTTTCCATGAGGGGATTTCTGTTATGACAGCAGATCTGGTTCCAGACACAGCCACTGTGAACTACATGACAAGATATGAATCCTCTTCTATATGTTCCTTTTGTGTGATCTCACTCTTCATTTCTTCACATCCCCTTTTTCTCTATAGCATTGCAACACTTCATTGATTCAACATAATCGACAAGAGAGCATGAAAGCAGAAGCAGACTCTCAGATTGGAACAGCTGGTTTTCTTGATGGCATCATGTCCCAAAGAGAGGTAAGGAATCACAAGAAAAGAGACTGCTTATTCTCAACAGCAAACAACTCCACACCGGAGAAAAAAGCACAACCCTGCTGACTGTGAGAAAAAGGCAGCAGTGGGATTTTGAATATATTTCATACTCCTTGATGGATTATGCCTGAAGATTTTGTGGGAAAGCAGAGCACAGAAGAAGCCACGCTTCAAAGCCTATCACTATGCTCACAGGGCCTGTGAAAACTTTATAAATATGATCCCCTGCTTTACTGTCCAAAGCCCACATGCAGACCTGCTGACACAACCAATTCCTCAATGGCCACACTCCACAACTACTACACTTTGCTCCCAATAAGCTTTGGAATAAGCTCCTGTCAATCTTGCTGAAGTGGGCTTAATGACAGATGGACAAGAGTGACCAGCAGAGATGGAAAAAGGTGGTGAAAAGTCCTTGACCCTGTGACCAAGATCTGAAGGACTGCCACCCACGTCTCAGTCAATGACCATGCTGAATAGTCACCCATGAGCTGACAAATCTTAGGCTATTTCACTCAAACACAGTTGTCTGTTGCACTGGTCTCAGACACAGGAGCACCACATTGCAAAGTTTCCTCTTCCCCCATCTCAACCACTGTCCTGTCTCAACAAGCAGCAGCAAAAACAAGCTCCTGAGGAACTGCCAACTGCCTGTCTGATCAGCAGGAGAAGGTGCTGAGCCTAAACAGGATCAGCAGTTGCTCTGGTCCCCAGAGCTTAAGTTTCCCAAGCATGAAACATTTGACTGAACAACACAAAAAGGGGTGCAGGAAGCAAGACCACAAGCTACCTTAAGTCTATGAGCTCTTTTCTTCCAGGTTGCTCACATCAAATACTATATCTTTTATCTCATCCTAAACTAAGAAATCATGCATTAAAGGATCAGGCTATTAACTTCTGAGAGCTGGGCCCTTTCCATACCCCTCTCTTGCAACACAGAGTCTGCTTCCATTTCTCAAAAGCAAAGAAGGAAATCGATACTTGGACAGAAAAGGTGTATTTCAACGGATAATCCCTAAAAACAAGGCTGCTTTCTCTTCTCCCTTGCTGCAGTGCCACCCTTGTTGCATCTCTCCAATGAAGTTGATCATAATGGTAAGCACAAGTCAGCCCCTCAAACATTTAGGCAAGCCAGAGTCCTCAAGTAGAAATAGGCAGTTTCGTGAGCAGCAGAACTGAAATTCATCCAGATTAGTGTCTTGAAGTTAAGTTCCTCTGTGACCAAACTGATGTCTAATAAAGGTGAGTCAATATCCCACTGCACAAGCACCACTGAGGTCCCTTCCCTCCACCTAATTGCCTGCTTTCACAAGATATACAGGAACTTATTACTTCAGAGCCTTTGTGCCTTCTGAGGAACATCAACACAACTCACCAGCACGTTCAGAGCAAGCAGAGACTGGGACAGAAACCAGGCTCACAGACACACAACATGGTTACGTGAGTCTCGTTTCCTAAACCAGGGTAAAACTCCAGACGTGGCCAGAGGGGAGCCCTACATTTGGGGGAAGTGTTGGCACATTAAACTCAGAGCAGTGTTACCTGTGACACCTGAGCAGGCTCTGCCCTGCTCTCCAGGGACTGCTCTGTATATGGCAAAGCTCCTGACCTTCCAACACCTGTTCAGTTTTTATACAAAAGCAAGTCAGGGCCCTGTAAGGCAATACAACGTCTTTGTTGACATTTCAGTCCCCAGGAGAGAAGCTTTCCTTTGGCTTTGTGTCAGTCACTTTTGGCTATGTCAGAAAAGAGTGCATAGCCTTTTCTCTCAAGCAAAGCCACTTGCCCGTGCAAAGGTTCCCAGCAAACAGACAGGAGGCAGCAGCTGAAGAAAGGAGGCCTGGGATCACTGCACACAATCTCACCTTTTATTATTTATCCACAGTTACTGAACCCAGCCTGGCTCTAATCCACCAGTGCAAGAAACCTGCTAATACACCTACACGACTGGAGAGACATTCCTGCATTTTATGGGGCTCTATTGCAGTAAATGTGAAGACTCAGCAAAACAAGAAGGCACAAGCTGCTGTCTCACACAGCCCAGGATCTCCCTTGCTCACCTCCCAACCAGCACATATTTGACACTGCATTAACAAGGAACCTGAGATCATTCTGTTGTCTCAAGTTCATGCCATAGCTCTGTGTGCACATAACCCCCCCATCAGCACAAGCTAGAACAAAGTATGACTTTCACATTTAATAGCTTCCAAAATGCTTGTTCTTCTCAAAGTGACATCTCATGTGCCTCAGACGTTGGGTACAGGCTGGAAAGAGGGGAATTCAGTAGAACATTACACACTGTTTGTCCTTGGAGATGAAGCTGCTTCTGCTCCAGAGAGGCCAATCTGGAGCCTGGACAGATGCTTCAAGGTTGACTTTTACAGAGCAATAAGGCACTCACCGGTGCAGTACAAGCTCTCTCTCCTCTTGTACACTCCAGCCCTGTAACAGTGCCCTCATCAAGTCAGCTCAAGGTACACACAGTTGGGAAGAATCCTACCTGCATCACAGTACCCAAAACATTTTTCAGTGGCTGTCTACTTCTGCAAGACTTAGAGATGATTTCCTGAGTCTCAGGATGCTCCTGAACACAATTAGACTTGCTACTAAAAGACAAAATACAACTCTGATGGAAGTTAAACAGTACTGCAAACATCCTAGGGCCCAGAAATATTATGGATTGTGTTAAATGATGATAGTCCTAAGTAGGCCACCTTCAGTACTACTTGAAGACAAAAGCTCTCAACTGTTCTTGGTGATAAGGCCTGAGGGAGCCTCTTGTGTTCAAACTCAGCAATTGGTTACACCTAAATCCATGAGAAGACAGAGCAGTCATGTCAGAGAATCCAGAGGGTCATTAGAAGTACCCATATAATTTACTGCCACACTGTTTAGCTGCAGCCAGTGCCTCAAAAGAAGCATGTTTTCTCCCTTCTTCCAACCACAAAAAGGAATCAGCAGAAGTGCAAAGTGCTCAAACATGGAATTAAGGTGGCATTGAGATAGGACAAATAAACAGTCACTCAGTCTCCTTTCCAATTCCTTTGGAGAGATCAACAAGTTTCCATATCACATATATAACCAGAAATTCTCCTATTCTGTCAAAGAACTTCTTTCACGAAGTTATCAAGTACATAATTGAAACAGAGTATATTACTTGCCCTGCTGCCTCACCCAAAAGGTAAAAACCTCAATTCTTTCATATTTAGAAACTTTCTGATTTTTATATCTTATGCCAACATACGCCTCTAAATCACACAGTTCTTCCTGAAGTTTATAGCATAAACATGTGTTTACTTTTCTTCTGAACCTCTCTCTGATCCTGAAGCATGCAGATAACCACGTTACCAACTCGAGTTTCAACCCTCAACTCAAAGGCTTACAGTCCTATCAGCAAAGAGACTCTCGTAGGAAAGTCTCTTCTAAACAGCAATAATGCAGGGACCCATCATGTCACTGGGCACTGCTTGTCTGATCCCCTAACAAGCATCACACAGCACCCAGAGGTCACTGCAGTCCAGTATCACTTGCCTGCTTTCATGACAGTAATGAAATCACCACATGGAAAAGCCTCCAGAACAGAAAGATGGTGCTAAAGAAGAAAGGTGTGTCCTAGACAGAAACTTAATTGCTTAATTAGCTGGGCTGGGGAACAGCACAGTACTAAAGCAGAGAATAAACTCAGAACAACTGCAAGTCATTAGTAGGAAACATCACCCAGAAAACAAGACACTTGTAAAAGTTTTACAGGAGTCTGGTCTGAATGAAAGATGGAAAAATGTTAGTTATAATTTCAAAAATGTTTAAGCTTGCTTTTTGTTCAATTATTGGATTTCCTGATTATATATATTGTGAATGAAACTTCAAACAAGCAAAACAGAGAAAGATCCAGGAGTCTGTACAGGCACAGGTAATGGTAGTGGGAAGGTACCATCTCAGACCTGGCAGAAGGACACTGCCACCTGCCAAAGGCTTCCATGACCTGGATAAGCAGGTACTCCCTTCAGTTTTTAAGACAGTGTCCACAGCATATAAATCACCAGAACACTTGAAATTACCCTCACTGGCAAACTCAGAGAGGAATTCAGGGAACAAGTAAATGAAGAAAAACATTCTCTATTTCCATATGAAACACTTAGGTCAGCACTGAAGTACACACTCCACAGTTAAAATAAAATAAAAAAATCTCATGAACTTCTTTCACCAATGTTAAATCCATTGTGAGAAGGGAACTAGGTACCTGCAAAGGCACAAAAATGCTGCAGATGTAGTGGTGATCATTCAGAGCTCCCAGTCCCCCAGTAAAAGAACAGTGTAATAAAGCCTTAGTTATAGACCAAACCAAGTAACCCTTGGCTTTCCTTTACACAGCTCACAAGTAACACAACAGATGAGCTGCTCAGAAAAACAAACCCAGTCCTTGTGGGAAGCAAACGTGGACTGATAAACTGAGTGGGAGAGAATGCAGAGGCAGACGGGTAGAGGTAATCAGAAATGACAGAAAGATAAGCAGGCAGAGGGCAGGCAGAGAGCTTGAAGGACAGAGGCAGAAGAGCTGAGATTTTACAGCATACAGTTATTTGAAAAGTTTAATCAACAGCTTTCCAATATAATTATTTTTAAAATCATTCCCCCTAATATATGCAGGGAACCAGCTGCTTGCAGAATGACCTTTAAACCCTACCTACCATACCTTATTAGGCTAATTCAGAGCTGGAGGTTGGCTGATCCCAAAATCCATTTATACAGGACAAACAGGCATTCAGCCCGGACAAAGAGGGAACACATGGTCAAAATAATTTTGTCTGTGTTTCTGGATGAACACTCAGGCTTAACACAGTACAGCAGCACACTTCTCCAACTTCAGAAACAAGAATATACATGAGACGTTGCAGTACCATTCTAACTCCAGGCTTCACTACCTGCTTCCCTCACATTACAAAGGTAACAAACTCTAATTACAACAAATGTTGGCTCCCTGGAAAGCTGTGAATGCAGAGGTCTTTAAGAGCCCTTCACTAACTTTTAAAGGCCCCAGACAAAGGCCTCTAACCAATAATGATGTTATAACCAAAAGAAAGTTTCTTGCCAACAGCTGAAAGTATCAGCAGCACTGCGAACTCTAGCACTATATTCAGATCACTGTAACACACAGTCCTCAACATGTCTTGCTCTCATATTTGAAGCACTGGTGTCCACAAAGGCTACTTAAAAAGGCTTGAGAAGGTCTAGCTAGTACTGACAGCTTTAAATTGCTTTGGAAGCATCATAGGTACACTAGGAAATATCTCTAGACAAGGAGGGCTCTTGAGCCGTGTCACAGGGGGGTGAAAACCACAAACAACACAGGCACGATGCGAAAAGAAACCTCCCCAGAAAGTCTGGATTTTGTAACAGATGAACGATCCACCGTCTTGGTCAGAGAGGCTCTGTGGAAAGAACACACACTAGCAAGCACCATCAGGGCAACTGCCCCAAGCCTTCTCCTCCAACATGCCATAGCTCTGACAAGAAAAAGGTTGGTTTCCTACTAATAGGAGGATTCGTCCATCATTCAGTAACTTCTCAAGTTCCCTCTTTGGCTCTCCAAAGAAGGGCTAGTGAGAGCAGCCTTGCTTGCTTGGTAGTAACTCTTCCACTGGATTGGATCCGATGCCACCAGAATAACCCCTGTACACACTATCTACACAGACACATTCAGCTGATTGGTGAAGGCTTTAAATCCTATTAGTCCTGAAGGTATTCAGACCTAAGACCTGCTAACAAAAACAGCCGATGGATAGTGTGTGGAAATTGCAAGTAGCAGGAAACCATCCTGTGCAGAGTATAACCAACGAGGAGCATAACAAATCTTTGGTTTCCCCAGTTTGTCATGAAGACTTTGGCAGCACTGATATAATTTCCCAAGTTACAGCCAAGTTGTCAGAGAATGGATCTAACACTAGCACAGAAGTTATGGAAGTCAGGGCTATTTTGGAACTTCTTGGGAGTCTGAAGCCATTTGACCACTGACCTTGTGCTTCTAACCAGCAGTTGCTATCGACAGCAATTTCTGTGGATCTGGTTCAATCTAATTTCAGCAACAAAACACGTAGTTTAAAAATTGGAAATCAACTTCTTTCTGTCCAAGACTGCTTGGTCATCAGTCTCCCGGAATTAATCCTAGTAAGAATTTCCACTTCCAACTTGCCAACACAGTGCTACACATCTTTTGTGAAAAAATCTGGCACTAAACCAGCATGATGTATCACAACACTCTCTCACTCCCAAGCAACTATTTCCCAAACTAGATAAGCCCAACCAAATACAGACTACAGTTCTCAGGAAAACACTGCCTAACACACCATACAGAGGAGCACGGAATTTGGGAAGCACGTTAGATACATTAGATCCATGTAGGTCCCAATGATTTAAGCCAAAAGAGAAATAATTTTTAAAGAGAGAACAACACATCAGAGAAATACATTCCTTCCCTGACAGTGCTTGGCCCTACTTTGCTTGAAATTTTGATACCCAACTTCAAATGAGTCCTGTCAGATTCACCCACTCAAAGACCACATCACAGTGTCAAGCCAGCTATGCCTTCTCATTCCTGACTGGCTAGCTTTTGCACTATTCTTATTATAGAAAAAAAATTTAGATTGCTTTCAAACAGGTTCAGGCAAACTAAGTTTTAAAGCAAAAAGAACTGTAGTATGGGCCACATTTCAGATGTTATAAAACACAAAACAGTTCAGCTTCAGGAATTGTAAAGGTATTCTGACTTCTTTCCCTCTTATATCAAAGTTGTCTTCAAAATCATCTGTGAAACATGCATATTCAGATTAACTTTACCTGTGAGGGTATTTGAGATTAGAACCCACCAAGCGAGAAATCAGACCCAAAGGCAATTCTGCCTCACTATTAACAACCTCAAAAAAACCCAAAACAAACATCAGAAAACCATGGACTGTGTGTTAGACTCCTAGACAATAGATTGGTTTTTGAGAAGATAAATGGGACCAGAAGTCCTCCTTCCAGAGCAGGCAACAGATACAAGAACTCGAGAGGAAAATATGATGCAGGGTATGGGCTAACCATCTCTGGAAGAGGAGCCTTGAAGCAGAGCCAAGAGAACAAAAAGAAGTTTTAAGCTCATTTATGCTCTTTTTTTCTTCAAAACCAACAAACTCCAGGAGGTTCCACGTTTGAGCTTTATGTGGACCGCAGAGAGCAGACAGAGAGCTACTTGTCTGCATGGGTTAATAAGTGCTGATGACATGCCAGGCTGTTGGGAATATCAGGGCTTTGTGAAGTGCAGTGACACAGCAATAAAGAACTTCTGCCTCCAGTTTTGTAAATACCAGGTATAGGCAGCAGCCATTTCCATTTTAAGCAGGCCAGCACTTTACTCTGGAACATGCCTCATATATTAAGATGGCAGTTTATGTCCTTTCAGGCAGCTCTGTATTTTTAGTTCATCCACTGATTAACTCTGATATGAAGTGTGGTGCATGGACCTAAGACTCGCCAGAACCAAGAACTGCTGCTTTAAAAATCAAAAGAATAACCATTTACCATCCTTTATAGTTAGAAGCAAACTATGGATCCTTTTCACCTTTGCAAATAACAGGTCAGGGTATGCCTGGGTACAGTTAATCCACTGCTGCTCTCCTCTGTGTTTACGACTAAACAAACAGCAGCTGCCTGCAGCTTGCGGCCTCTCCACTGACTCCCTTGTGGGGGTCATTTATTGAGTCATAAGCTCCTCTGATAGTGTTGTCACCATAGCATTTGCACAAATAAAGGTTGGAAGAAGGAAAGATTTTTAAAAGATAATTGACTCTGCAGAGAAGGCAAGAAAAATGCTTTACAGTTACGTTTGCTTTGAACAAGGACTGGCCAACCAAAGGCAGCGCAGGCACAGGGTGAGGGTGGCTGCGCATTTCATCCTCCAGATATGAAACAGATTTATCTGAAACTACAAAGCTGAATTTCAGAAAGCTCAAACAACCCTGAAGCCTTCCAAGTTACATATATTGCATTTCAAGTAGCATCCTGTGTAATGTATTTATATCTTCTCAATAAGACTTCAACAGCTAAGATCTACCCCTGTAGAATCCCAGGGAGGAGAAATCCTGGCATTTCTCAAGTACAGATATGGACCTCACTATACCTGGTCAAAACTTTCTTCCCCCAGCCACACACACTGACTGTTACTCTCTATCCCAGTAATCACACAGACAATCTATAAAGCATTTTGCAATCCACCAGAATGGAAACAAGTCTTTAACAAGAGCCTAATGATCCAGAATGATCAGAGATACCTGCAGTGCAGCCCATGGCATCCAACACATCCCAAAGCTGTCTCTCTTGAGCAGAGTCAGGCTGTGGAAACGACAGCTCTCAGCAGCCCCACGCTTCAGCAGGATTCAAAATGCTTGAGCGAAACTGCTCCATCAGGATGGGACACTGCACAACTACCTGTGGCATCTTCTTGGTAACCTAGGTCACTGTCCACAGATTAGAGACAAACTTCCAGCAGACTTGCAACGCCCTGCTGTGTGCACCAAACAGGAACTGGGCTTTCACAGGAATCACTTGGAAAAGTAGGCAAAGTAAATGGACCACATTCCTTTTTATTACAGTCAAGGGCAAAGGAGAATGCAGTCGACTCAAGGTCATGTTAGAAGTCTGCCCCCACTGGAATCCAGACAATCAGTGTTGTGCAAGAGTTTGTTTGCATAGCAGAGTGACTCACAGTAAAGGAGTGTCAGTTTTCCTTGCACTTCCATTACAAACCCAGAACGTTCACATACAGAGAAGCTGCTGTACCGTAAACTCACCAATTTATTGCATTGTAATTTCCTTATGCAGACAAGACCTAAAAGCCTTGACAGAAGTAGGTTTACCTTTGTCTGCTATGAATAGCAGACTCGTGAGAAGCTGGATGCAGAACAGGGAGAAAGAGGGCAGAATTGTGAATGGCTCCTAGCTCAACGTGTACAGCTCCTATTGACAAGGGAATACATATGTCTGAGTATGCAGCTCTTTATAGCTTGGTTTGGCCAGGAGCTAGAGCACAAAAATTTCACCTTAGTCCTTCTGTGAAAGACAGGCACCTGGAGACAGTGAGAAAACACTTGGAAAGAAAGGGATACATGCTCTTCACTAGCAGTCAATTTTCTGCACAAGAACCTGCCTCGGTCGCAAGGAGGCAACTAAAATTCAATGGAAATTCAGATTTGCCTACTGGTGTGAACATGACGTAAGGGAAGCAGAATGGGTCACAAATATTCTGAAAAGCTTGCATGTGAGTGCATATTTGCACAGGGAGGGAAGTGATTCACTAAGAGAAATCAGACTTAAAAAAACCAAATAATTCGTTTTTCCCCTCCATCTGGACTCAAAGTCAGAAATTACCCAGATTTCCACTGCCCACTTTCCTTTTCTTTCCACACCCTCACTGGCACAAGATAAAACCTAGGGGAAAGAGCAGCAGCAATTTTCAATTCTCATTATCTAACGGCAGCAGTAGCTCTTGGTGAAACTTGCGGTCAATAAACTACAGGCAATTTTAAAAGACACAATGGGAACTGCCCCTCCCACAGCTGTCCCATTATCCTAGCTTTTATTAGATTTAAAGCCAGCGATTTTTATGCTGTAGCTGAAGTTCTGCAGAGCCATGAAAACAGACCACCAGAAAAGATAAAACACTGCTAAATAAAACAGGAGACATTACAGTAACATACTCTGAAGTCAGAGAGCTTCTACACAAGCAAAGCACAGGACACAGCAACCAGCCCAGAGCCTAAGTGGGCTGATGCTGGGCAGTGAGCCCATGGCAACACAGCCAAAATGTAACCCAAGATGTATCCCCCAAATGTGAGACAAAGGGCAAAGTTAGTGAGCAGGTTAGGCAGGGCAAGTACGAATGCAGACAATCAGAGCAGGATCCTGCTCCCACGACTCCATGAACACCCCACTACAGGCACTAACTCTGGAGTTCATGGTCTGGGTGTGCCTCCCAGGCAGCAGAGAGAAACACGCACATGTGGATGGCAATTCAGCCAACCTGTTTCAGGTAACTATTTAGGATCAGATGGACCATGCTCTAGTGGTGCCAATTTCTTTCCCTTGACTACAAAAAAAGCCTTGATGGCCAGAAAACATACAAAATGGGCAACACCACTAAAATCCCTGCCATGCACTTCTCTGACGTATCCTGTTGCAGTAAGACGGCCTGTGCAGGAAATGAGTGGAAAATAAAATTCAAAACTCACTCAGTGATTACCTGATATATTTGTCTGTTGGCAGAAGTAACTGAGGGTTATGGCTCAGAGATGTGCACAGCAATAAGCAAAGGGAAGCGGGTGCCCAAAGGAAGAATCTCAAACAAACACAGTGAAGGGGAAGATGCAAAGAATTATTCTCATCCACTGTAAGCTGTAATTTTCAGTCTAGAAATCTAGAGCTTGCTTCTTCTGAGTCTAATGTATACCATGCCCTGGAGACATTTTAACCAGCCATCAAATGGAACTTGCAGAGAACCAGATGCTTCATTAAAGAATATTCACCAAGCCTTATAAAATCTTTAGTAAAAAGCAGAACAACAAATCACTGGCGTGCAAGTGAGCTGAAGTCACACATCCAGCTTTGATTACAACAACCTCTGTTGGAAAACAAATTGTGTTAAAAAAAAAAACAAGGAAAAAGCGACCCAAGAAATCAAGAGATTCTGGCCTCTCTTTCCCACATTCCTCCAACCTGTATTTCCTGAATGAAGAATGCGTGAGACAGAAAGCCATTTGGTAGAAGATGCTAATTTAAACCTAAAGAAAAATAGCAGCTTAAAAGGGAAAGGGAGGAGGGAGTTTTAGTCCTTCATGAAAAAACACAACAGCTTGTGATGGCTACATATATCTCAGGAGTCAAAGGACTCAGTAAGAGGCAAATTGTCAGGGCTTGAGCAAAGGAAACTATGGAAGAGGTACTGCTTTACATAAGTTTTTCTTGAATTTGTACTTTTAGAACCCCCTAGTGTCTGTATCTAGCTGTAAGGTTTAGCTATCTACTTCTTAGTCTTACTCTCCCCTTCTTAAAAGACAGCAAGGAGACTTTCTGCCACCTTGTCATCATCCACAGCAAATTAATGTCCTATGCACTGCTCCTTCCAGGAAGTTTCTGTAACAGTGGGGGGAACATTTCTGAAGTTCACTGAACACTCTGGGAACCAAGACAACCCCCAGGTTTTTGGTTTGTAAAGAAAACCTAGCAAAAAAAAAAACCCACCACCACACAAATCTTAAAAAGGATCCAAGTTAATAGGATCTTTCACTGCCCTCTGCTGTTACCAGTCATTTAGCTTCCAATTTACTCCTTAATAATGCCGAGCTGGGGCTCAGGGCTGGCAGCATCCCAGCCCCTTTCTCAGGCGGGTTGGAGCTGCAGCTTGCAAATATGCTGAAGTTTAATGCAATCTGTCTTCTTGGGTAATCACATTCTGCCCGCACTGCATGCAATAAAGATGTATTGGTAAATGCATTTGCTAAAGATATACTCCACTGAAAAGGCTACAAAGCCTGATTTACAGGAGGAAGCATCAGGTAACGGAGGCTGGCAAGAGATGTGCCGGTGCTCTGCGCACAGCAACAGAGGGCACCGAGTGTGCAGCAGCAGCACAGGCACCACTTTACTTTAAAGCTGAGAAAGAAAAAGAAACCACACGTTTTGGGAGCTGGGGACTTTAAAGATATCAGAGAAAAGCCCTTTCCTTGGCAGCTTCAACCTTGCTGATTTGCAGACATACAAAGACCTTCTTTGTAAACAGGAAGGAAAAAAAATTCCACTAGGACTAGCAACAACATTTGGTCTAATATATCCTGACAATTTTCCCATCTCCTTCTGTCGAGCTTCTTCTGGGAGCCGGCTGGCAGCTTGTTTCATGTTATACTTAAATCAGGCATACAGCTTCCCCTCACAATGCTAATGTGACACAGAAAGACTGCTCTATGAAATCTCCACCTCTCCCTCACCTTTTGCATTAGTAATCCCATGAGAGAAGTCTCAGTTTTCTATTTCCAGAACACTCCATCCTTTTCCCCAAATCCACCTTATTATAGTCTCAGCTCCTTTCTGAGAACTTGCTACCTCTCCCAAAAAAAATAAGCTGACCCTTGAGGGACACCTGACCCACTGAATCTTCACAAGAGAAACAGCATCCTTTACACTCCAGACATCCCAAGCAGCAGTTTATGTCTTACCACTCACTCTTCTCAAGACCATATCCAAGCTGTAATGTCCAAATACTTCATTTTTCCTTTCTCCTTCACTTGTTTCACTAGCCAGAAATTCTTCCAAGGTATGGAGCAGCCACTGTCCTAAGGCATCAACAGAATCAACTAGGACTCTGCATCTCTGGATGAAAAGCCACAAGTCTTGCTGGCCCCCTGCACAAGACAAACAGCTTTTAGGAGTGTGCAGTTTTCCTAAGAGGCAGCAGCTTTGCCCAGTAAAGAAGCTTTCCTTATGCAGCTGCAAAAGGAAGCAAGACCTCCAACTGCAAAGTCCCATAATGGGAGGATGTTTAGAGCCCGTTCAAAATGCTGCTGACATTGGCAAAATGGATTTGTCTACTCTTTGCAGTACAGTGTCCAAGAAGGCAAAACTTGGGAAAATTATTGTGGCTGGCTTTGAAGCCTTGGAGCATCAGTGCTACTGTTTTGGTGGCAGCTCAGTATAACAGGATGTACTGATGGGAATGAAGCTGGGACATACCACAGTGTGACTGGGAAATGTGGAAAAATAGATCCCAAAGAAAAACTGACTCCTATGAACACTGCAATTTGATTAACGGATACCACAGCTTTCAGAAACACTTTCCTGAAGGAAAAAACACACAAAACAAGATAGCAAAGCCAGCAAGTACAACAGGGAAGCTTTTGTTACCTTCTGAGCTGCACTAACACAGCGCTGATATTCCTTAGCCAGCTCTGAGCATTTGAGCACTTCATGTTTGTTTTCTTGGTAGCACTTCAGAATTTCAGACTGCAGACTTGCACAGACAGGATCAGTGTTCCTCCTCCTGCAGGGAAAACAAGCAAAGAAAGATACGTGAAGAGGAGCCTTAACCCACCTACTACCACTTGCCCAGTGACACACATGCTAATCTTGTGTAGGAGTCATCTAGTCCTAATAGAGAAACTGGTGGGAGCAGCAATCAGCAAAGTGGGTCAAATGACCAACGGTGTCTTTCGCCTGAAAAATCTAAACTACTTAGCAGAAAGAAGGAACACATTATTTCTAGGTTGGTACAGAAGACTGTTTTACCCTTAGATAAAACATCACCTCTCCTCTGCAATCAGGAGAAAAGAAATCAGTTCCAAGACCTTCAATGATTTCCCCAGCTCACAGTGGAAATTTGTCAGAATTCAGGAACTCTGGCTGGGCCTGCACTAGATCTGTAACAGTCTGACAAGGAACTGAATGGACGTGCAGAAAAAGCCACCTCAGTCTATTGAATTCTCATGTACTTAAACACTTCAAAAAATCCAGCATGGCTGGAAGCACTGCAATTCTCCTAAGTGACTAGAAAAAAAATGGAATAATAGCAAGACCAGATATCTGTTTCTTTGTATTTCTGAAGCAATTAGTACTCATACCTCGTAAGTGGCATTGACAGCTACCCAAGAACAATTAGGGGTGATGTTCTTATACTCTAATGTGCATGTGTACATATGGCACATCATCAGCAACAGTACCAATAAAGGGGAAGGTCATTGTAAAACAATACCAGAAACAATGGCACAAACACAGTGGCATCAGCTGCACAGACAGGCAGACACAAATTGCAGGAATTTGCAGCACAATTGCCATGGTATGTTTTACCAGAGGACAAGAGAACATATGCTTAGGTATAGCAATCCTCAGATGCTGCCCTCCTAAACCATAAACCCATTTAATTCCTTGCATTTTCTGCCCCAATATGCTTAGAGAGATCTGTGCCCAAATATCAGATGCACCTCTTCCTTCCAAATCATTTGATGCTACAGGCAGGCATTAATGCCATGCCATGATGGATTCAATTCCACAGTAACAACAACAGGCACTCATTCAGCAAGAGGGCTTCACAGAAAGGCAGAGAGAAAACATGACTTGTTCCTGGGCATGTCTCATTTCTCTCAAGCAGAACAGATTTCTAAGAAACATGAAATCTTAAACCAAGATCTTGTAAAAGCTTTTGGAGAGCTCAGATGAGAGTTTCCAAATAATGCTCGTTTCTGTAAGGTGCTTAGGAAGCCAAGTGGAAGGGCCAAAAGAAGAAGAAACAAATCTGTCCTTTCCATATCAGCAACCTGGTTTGGCTGAGACATACTCCAAATGATACTTCTTCAGTCCTTAGTCTTAACTGCCAACATACAGGGGCAGACTAAGAATTTATCAGTAATGGATGACAGCCAAACTGTAAGACACTGAGGTTTTGACCAGAAACCAAAGATTCTATACAGACTTCTTTTTCTACCTCCATCTTACAGCTTTTGGAAGAAACTTATTGCAGGTATGGTCCCTAGAGGCTAGTGTGCATTTCTAATTTTTATGTTCTACAGCAAATCACCTTTAAAGCCTCTAAAAATCCATATTCTAAAAAAATCTTCAGATTTTGGAATAGAAAAGAACCCAGGGAGAGCTTCAGAAACTCATAATGTTGGCATTTTGCTTTGTCGCTAACTTTAATATCACTCTAATCAAATCAGCAAGACTGTGGAAATGATACCAAACAATACCAGGTCAGGAAATACCACCAAATCCCTCCATTCATTGCAAAAGTTAAGACTTTTAAAATTAGGTTTTTTTTAAACTCAGCCATGTTAAATTGAAGGGCATTTTGTAATTTTCATACAGAGAGCTGGAAGAGCAAAAAGGTACAGCATGTCACAAACAGTCCGTATTCATCGGAACGGAACAATATGGTGCAAATATCTCAGAGAAACATTTAGAAGAATGCTTGAGGTTGCCATTGCCACTATGGAGAGCTTTAGGAAGAAAGCCTTGTGTGTCTGTTCCTCTGCTGTCCCTCCCATGGCATCAGTCGTGCAGCAGTACTGCAAATCCATAGTCCTCCTCTTTAGGAGACACCTTGGTCCTCAGCTCAAGGTGTCTTAAAGGGCTACTTTAAGCCACGCAGTGCTAAGTGAGAAGCCACGAAATGGGTGTTGCTGCCCAAAGCCTACCAGAGGCAAGGGATCAATCAGCACAGAATGACATGCATTGCCCAGTGAGCCCCTACATCAGCTTTCATCCATGCCACTTCCCCCAACACAGAGAGGATGTATCGGGTACCAGGTACTCAGAATCACAACAAGAATATTCTCCTTTATTTCTTCAAAATAAAAACTCAAACTCTCACTATGCATCAATTGCACCAGCTTCTTAAAACAGATTTAGAGAGACTAACCAACACAATGCACTGTTGGTTAAGGTAACTTGATACAAATTACACAAACCAATATTTGCATTCACAAGCAAACTGGAAATTCAGCAGAACCAGTTAAATCCTACCAAGAATGGCATTTGACTTTGGAGCAGGAAGTAAGGGAGACAACTGTCACTGTGCCCCACCACGTGGTGTGGTCTATGAGATGAAGGGACAAGAAGTAAACGTGAGGTCACCACAGGGAAGCACATCTTGCAGAGTCCAGGAGTACACAAGTTACACAAGTTACAAGTACACAAGTTCAGCAGACTAGTTCTGGTACCTCTCTGGACTAGAAAAGGGCATCTGAACAATTGCTTGAGGAGCTTCCGTCCCAGCACAGCAATCACTACTCCTGTCCTATCAAAGGGACACCACTCTCCTGTTGACTTTAATTCTCAACTTCAGGTTGCAACATTTCCACACAAGTGGGAACTACAGCTGTATACACGAGGTGCACTTTACCATTGTCTGGCTTTACTCATGTATCTGAAAGGAAAAGGAATTAAACATGAAAAACCTGATGAAGACCAGCACCATCTAACTGCAAACATCTGTTGAGAGCAATGGCCCACTGACTTCCAATGGAGGTGGACCTTCATCAATGATCTCCCTTCAACCTCAGCCCAAGGCTGTTGGCACTAACCAACCTTTAGAAAAATTCATCTTCCTGGACACTCCACTGCTTTTAGTGAACACCTCATTGTTTGAGGGCTTTTATTATTTCTTAAACAAGGGGGAAGGAGCATGGTGGAGCAGGGATGAGCTTTGAATACATAAAGAGCAGAAGACTACTATGCTTTGATCTTTCTTCTAAAATGGGTCATAGTTTTAAGCAAAAACATGCTACCACCAAAAAAGGTAGACAATTAGCCTCTGTCTAAAATGAAACACATTATGATTGCTACTGCTTTTATCAAAACAGATGTCAGAAGCTCATTTATAGCAGCTAGGAAAAAGGCAAGAAAGGCTGGGCTGGGAGGGGCTAGGACATTACCTGCGGACAGGCACATATGGGAGATGAGCTCTGATAATACCTCAGAAATAAGTGCAGGACATCCAGAATATGAAAGACTAAACTGATAACACACACTCTCATCTGTTTAAAGGAAAAGGAAACGAGAAAAATATGACGTGGGAAAAACAAAAGGATCAATCTAGAAATAAAACTCCCTAGCAGTGCCTCCCCACAAACTGTGTGTGGGGAAAGAAACCTTTGCCTCATCACCGCGCAATGGAAGGAAGACACATGAAATTCCTTCCAAAGGAAGGAAGATACATGTACACATGAAATCCACAATTTCAGATCTTCTTCTCCCCCTCCCATGGAGGGACCTTGTCAGTGCTTTGTCTAGAAAAGAAGGGAGGTTTTCTTAAAATGAAACAAAGGGCATCCTTCTCCCTGCTGTCCCTTGAGGTAAGACAGAATGAGCGTGATCTTGCTGCATTTTGACACACCAAGAGTTACCAAATCCTTTCTATCACTGCATATTCCCTTTATTTAATAAATGAAATCTCATCAACTTATCCTTCTTCTATTATCACTGCTGACATCAATCTGATAATATTGGCTTGGCGTGGAATCGTGCTATTATATGTCCTCTTGATATTTAATTTAAGAGAAACGTCTGCAGTAGGGTGAATATGTGAAGCAAGCTTTTTATTACTGGCAGCAGTAAGGACGCTGGGAGTGAATTAGACATTCATCTTAGTCAGGGCCAATCTAGTGGCTCAGAAGAGGTTTTCTTCTTAACCCTCTCCTAACTGTTCAATAGCAGCAGGTAACAGCTGCTCCAGTCAATAACTGCATTCATTTGTCTTGGCAAATTCATTTCTACATGGATATAAACCCCATGAAGAAGTGCTAAGTGTCTGAGAGGTTAAAGCAAGGTTCTTCAAGAATTTCCGTCATAAGCTCTGCAACAGTAGGAAAAGTCCTGGTCTAAACATCCATGAATTAATCAGGAAGCAACACAGCTTCCAAAGACAAACTTCCTGCAACAAGAGATTAAGGCAGTATCATCAGGATACAGACCCCATAGTCAGGTTTCAAACACAGCACAATGCAGCTAGTCACTGCTTACAGGTTTCTTTTTGGAAGAAGAATTATGGACTCAGTATTGGGAAGCAAGGAAAAGCTGGAAGATGTGTATGTATGTATTTGCTAGTCCTTCCACCCAGGTGAAAAATCAGACTAGTCAAGCAGAGATAGAGCTTCAGTGCTTCAGGACTTGGCAGCTCTTCAGACTAGTGCAAAATCAGTCACTCCACGGTGACCACCACACCATCACTTGGCTTTACTGGGTAGAGCAGCAATTTCAAATAGAGTTAAGAGCAAGGTCCTCTTTTTACCTTTTACTCTGGGAAACCATTCAAGCTGAGAAAAAAACTCAAGATAGAGACTGATGGCATCTAAACCTAGATGTTTTGATACCTCTGCTCAGAAAGTGAAAACCAAAGACATGCAGAGTCCCTCATGTAAGCCAACTTTAGAGCAGCTAGCTCGAGCACACAGCTGCAAGGAGCAACATGGTACTTCTTGTGGGCTGCAAAATCCACCAACAACAGGATTATGCTTTCTGCTGCATTATTTGACCAAGACCAGTGTCTGAGCTAACTTGAGCAAACCCACATTAGTCACCACAGCGCAGACAGGTCAGAGGTCAGCAATGAACTGCATGGGCAGCACTGTGAGCAAAACCCAGGGCACACAGCAGCTCCTTCTGCATGCCAGGAAGGAACTGGAGATGTGTCATAGTTGGTTATCATGTTTATATACCCAGGGTATGTTACATGCATTTCAGACTAAGCCCAGTGATGCCATGGTCACAAACACAGTGTGCTGCCATGCTGCACTGTGCATATATAAAAACTGGTAAGTGGTTAGCTGACCTGTGAAACTGCATTCTCCTTTGGGTAGCAGTTGGCTCTGATTGCTTCTCTTTAACATGTCAGAAAAATAACTCTGGACAGATACAGTACACAGCACACAGAAAGGTTCCATCCTCTCTCATTATTGCATCCTTAACATTTACAGCAGAAAATTAAACACAATTGAAGCATTTCATTCACATATAACAAACTCATCAGCACAATCAGCCAGGAAAGCTAATTTTCAGCATAGGCTGCGCTCCACTATCACAGAGCAAACACTATGGCCTCACTACAACCTATGGAATTCCCTAAACCTGCACATCAGCTTGACAACATGGCTTGAAAGAGGGAAGTCATGTTGCAGCTGTTTGGCAAGAAAAATGAAATGGAAGAAGCTCAATAGATCACCCAAACATCTACTAAAGAGTCCGTAATATTTAAGCTACATAACCTAGCACAGTGTAAACAAACTGCATGCCTCATGAGGATGAACTAATGTGATCAGGAAGGAAATATTTCTGATCAGCCTCATATCTAAAACACTGCTTATCAGGCTTTGCCACTTATCTGGACGGAATAATACAAGGCTTGTAGAAGTTACATATTGTGTAGAGTAGGAGGGGATGGAACAAGAGAAAAGGTGAAACCTTGTCACAATTTTCATGAGAATAAGGGCACTACCTCCAAATTTCAGCTGAGCCATTTGTATTTGTCTTTCTAAATCCTTCCTATATACCTTGTCACACTGTCTGCAGCACACTACTGCACACCTCTTTCTTCCCCTTGACAGCTGCATTTCAGTAAGAGGTCATCCAATTCTCTTTTTCCCCACCTTGCCCACGGAAGTGCCTAATGAATGCATATTTATGAAATACTAGGAGTTTCTGGATAACTCTGTGATCCTAAAAAATTTATCACTCAAGTACTTCCCTATCTCCATTCCTACTTTGACAGCTTGTTTGAAGCTGCCACACAATCTTCCACTGCAATTCATGCACCCAGTGCACCCTTGTCCTTTCCAGGACAGACACCTCTTTTCCCTCTGATCACAGATACACAGAAGCTGTTCTGAAATCTTCTCCTGTGTAAGTAATTAGATTCTATCACTGAGAACTAAAGGTAACACAAAATGTCCAAATCTTGAGTGTCGGCAACTTGTGTCACTGTTCTGCATTCAGTGAAAACAGCCTGACCCAGCCACATTTTCTTCATCAAACAAACAAAAAAATCCGAAAACTCAAGCTCTAAAATACACAGATTGCAGTGGAAAATAACTAAAATTTAGCAATTCTCTGTAATAACATCTATTTTGGAAATCCAACAACAATTTCTCCATTTCAGTGATGAAATTGATGCAAAGAGATTGTGTGACCCAGTGCTGGTTCCAGCTCTGTCCTACTTACTCTGACATACCACAAAGTGTCCTGTCCTCCTACACAGTTTGTCCTCACACCCAAGTGGTCATTTCCCATTTGACCACTGGCTCATCCTAAAGAGACTTCAATTTATACTTGATTGTGCTTTGTCAAGTGCAGTTTCAACCAAACACACCCCATAAACTGTAGGCACTGATGATGGGCTATGGGTCTTCAGGGCAGGAGGAGGGCACCAATATGCAAAATACTGTACGAAATCATTTAAAATTAAATGATCCCTATCCTACTGAATCTGCAAACACAATAACTAATCATCCCTATTAGCATTCTGCGAGGCAGATGGCAAGTGGTTTGGAATAATGAGATGCTGCCCCACAAGCACGTAATTCCAATGTACATTTGGATGTAAATTCTTTACTGATTATGATGGTAGAATACTGAGTTATGAGAAACTGCCAGTTTGGAAGATGAAAGGAAAACTACTGCCTCTTCCTTCACTTGCCAAGAGATACAGAAGTTAACACAACTGGATCTCCTGCCCACAAAGCCATGCACCATTTTTTCCAAAAATGCCAAGCTACTAAAAGTTGACTAGCAAAGATGAAGAGCCTAAAGTTAGCAGCAAAATGGTCTCTGTAAGCCAAGCAGCAATGAGTCAGAATCTTGTTGCTGGAAGGAGTTCTTTGAATCAGAAAGGAAGCTGGCTCAGCTCCCACAAGGCAGAGAAGCAATATAGCAAGCAATAACTGAATCTGAAAACAACACACAGCCCAAGAAGTGACCCGAATAGGGATTTTCTGATAAAAAAAGTCTAAAAACTGGTTAGGATCTCAGGTCAGGAGGGGAACGCATGGAGCTTACAGAATGCATGCAGCACTGGCTCTAAGAATATTTGAGTTGTGGTAGCGCTATAATGTCTCGGGGTTGGCTGAGGAACTGCCTGCTGGGAGAATGATGGGCCCATATTCTTTGTTGGTCTATTAAACCCCTCCCCAAAAAGTATTCTAAGGAAAGTAACTGAAGATGTGATATGCTGACTTCATATAACTGCGAGACATCAGGGACAGACAGGCTCAGTAAATGTTTCTTATGTGAGACGATCTTGTAATGATGTCAGGCTGCTAATGAAATGTTCTTTTTAAAGGAAAACCCTGACCAGTCATTTGAACTGCAGTTACTTCTCTAAAATGCTACCAAGAGCTGCACTAGGTCCCTACAGTGTCCACCAGACCACACAAAGGGGTATCAGTGATAGACAAAAATGAGTCCATTAGTCTATTCTGCACTGACAGTGGCATATCCGGCTAAGGATGAGTAAACAAGTTTTGAGAGGACTGTGAAGCTGCCAGCATTAAAGTTCAGGTGGGAGCTGAAATTAAACATTCACCTTATTAAAAAAAACCCCTCGCTCTGCCCACACATGCTCTGCTTTTCAAAACCACAGTGCCCCCTTCTACCACACTGTGCAATTTGCTGAGGACTGACTCAGCAAGATCCCCATTAAGCAGCTACTCATCCGCCAGAGAACATCAATAATGGTGATAATGGTGCTTTCAAAGAACATGCACAACGCCTTGAAGTCTGTTTTGGGGGCAAGCTGCAGTTTGTTTTTCTTTTTAAAGAAATACTATAATTTCAAGAAGTCCTCAGAATTAAAAAAAAAATCCTTATAGAAAATAATTTAAATAACGTGGTTTTAAGTTTGGAGAAGAGCACATGAAATGTCTCAGGTGAATTAATGAGACCCATGCCTACTTGAGGCTGCTCCATCGTGCTGTTAGTGGCACTCAGTGTCAGCACAATGCTGAGAAGTTCCCTCTGAAGAACCAAAAGTCATACCTGAACAAGCAAGTGCTGCTGACTTCCCAAAACCTCTTTTTTAAGTTACAATTGTGTTTGGTGTGGTATGTGTGTACCAGACAGGCAGACAAGAGACACGTCCAGGACTAACAAGGAAAAGAAAAGGATAGGAAGAAAGAACCAATCTCAGCAAGGTCCTCTCATGCTAGGCCAAGTACTACCTGATCTTGAGACTCCAAAAGCTGACGGGACCCCCATAGCCTAGAAACCTATTCTAGCCTTCATGAACTATCAGAATCACACCAAATAAATAATAATGTCATCGATGCCAGGTCTGATGGCAGAGATGTTTTTTCTCTCCCTTTATAAGGGAGGAAAGCACCTCATTCTCTCATCAGTCAACATCACACACTACCAGATTCCTCTGTGCAGATGGATCACCACAATGGAAGACATCCACAGCTGTCCTGTCACAATCCTTATTTCCACAGAAGGTGGAGAGACAGAGGCTCTGACCCACAGAACAAACTATTTCTCTCCTCAAATTTCCCCCACTGGTATGTTGCCTCTGGTCTCTCCTGTCATCCCTCCATCACTCCAGGAGAAGACTATGACTCAACAGTAAGTAAAAACATTTTGCACAGCGTGTATAATCCAGAATCAGGAATACAATTACTGTTCAAAATAGCAGCATTGCCCTTGACATCAGTTGCTACTGAATTAATGACCAGATTGTTAGGAGTGTTACCTCAACTTTGCCTTAGGCTGCTAATTAGCAAACAAGTCATTAATTCACTGGTAACAAGTGGTTTCTCAGGCATTATTGCTTCTGACATCTTCAATTCACCACTCTTTTTGGAAGGTTTCCCCAGACAACTTTAACCTCAATCCCCTACAAATCAATCCCATGCCACTACCACCAGCCAGCACACAATACTCTGGAAGGCAGAGGCAGAAAAACCCAGCAGCAACAAGCTGAGCTGGGTCCTTAATTAATACTCATGATATCTTTCCCAACTCAAGCTAGGGGGAGAGGGGGAGCAAAGGCACAAGAAGTTCTGGATGTTGGTGTGGACCTGTCATTACATCTAAATACCAAATCAAATACTATGAAACCTGGAGAAACATTGCTTCCACCATGGCACAGAGGGGCAATTCCCAATCAGAGGGCAGAGATCTGCTTCTGTTTTCACTGCATTCACCCTAATGAAGAGCTTCAAACTGAAATATTTCACGTAGTCAGATACACAAAGTGTTTCTGAGGTTTAACAGCTGCACAAATATCCATGCTTTTGAAAACAATCTGGATTTGGCCTGCCAAGAAACCCTGATCTAAGGGTTTTATAATGGCAACATTACTTGAGAATACAAGTGCTTTCCATGTAAAAATCGATAGCAATAGAAACATCCCTAACAGACTACATGGAGTCCTTGGCATCTCCTCCTTTGCTATTCCAGCCTTTGCTGTTCAGGTCTTTTATAAATTCCACTGTTCTACCAATGAACCTTTGAAGAAATGCTCTTGCAATTTTGAAAAGATCTATTAATATTTTACACCAGTTTTTCAGCACTAACAGAATTGCAATCTCAGTTCACTGGACTGATTTATTAGTCTTCCCTCATCATGCATGAGAGGAAAGACAACACTGTGAACACTAGATTAGAACATCATTTTATTAAGTTGGCAAAAGGAAAGTGTTACTTAGAACCAGCATTTTAGTAGTCTCCAGAAAGAAGATTCAACAGCTTGCATAAATTATACAATCTAATACATTTTCAAGATTTAAAATTCGGTTCAAAAAAGAATAATCTGGCCCAACTGGAATATTTACACAAATTCATTTCACATATTTGACTCCTATTACCCCATACCATATTGTTAAAGTAGTCAGGGAACATATCTTGCCCAGAAAATCAATGCACTGCTACAAACAGTTGCTTAACAATGTAAATGAGTGAAAATCTTTGTGAAACAGAACTGGACATGATCAGGAGGTTTTTCTTTCAGTTAAATTCACACTATGTAAAATGACAAAGTCAAAATTGACCCATCTACTCTTTTACCCTCTTTAGAAATAACTTCAGGGAAATTTCATGCCTTATAGTCTCTTACAGCAATACCCTAATTTCCTACTAAGAGCAACTTTATAATCATGAGAAACAGCAAAGCTTTGACTAATAACTCAACTCTTTATTTAAAGATAACATGAAACAGACTCGGCGCAGACAGAAGTAGGAACATCTAACGCAAACCAAGCCCTGAAAGAAGAACAGGACTGGGATGGAGCCAAACCATTTTTTGTGAAGGTACCACCATTGCAGGGCACAAAAGTACAATGTTGAGATAAGGCAGGGAATGAGCTCCCAGCAGTAATCAGTCTTTTATTATTGAGAACTCCTAATATCTATTGCGGAGGCTCTTAATTTCAATAATGAATTAATCATTTATCTAATCTAATGATAGGAGGAATCCCAGAGCAATTTTGTTTGAAAACTATCATCTTTACCCTTCTTCTTATGCTTCATGACTGTCCACATAATAACTGTTTCAGAACTTGACTCCTGGCCACAGCCCTCTGTTGAAATACCTGAGGCCTTACAGTAGATTTCAAGATTAATAAACTCATGCATCACCACATAACTATCCTACAAACTTCCCACATCTACACAAATGAGAGGAAAAAAAACAGTTCTAGATTCCAGTTCATGTTGCCATTTTAATTGAAGGGCCATCATCAGCCTCATAAAATGTTGTGCAACTCAATAAAATCTTCATCTACACGAGTACAAAAAGCAACCCATAAATTCCCTGTTCCCAGCAGACAGTTCATCTATGAAGCTCCTTCCCCTGCCCCCACTGAGTCAGTGTGGTCCTCTGCTCCACACTCAGCCCAGAAGGATACTTACTATGTGCCAGTTTCTCTAACCTAATCACCTTAAATACTCATGTCCATTAAGTTTAAAGATCTTAGGACCATTAAACGGAACCCTTAGATACTAAGTCCCATATGGAGTAAATCTCTTTGGCGGTTTCTCCATGGGAAAGCTGCCTTGGATTCAAGGCTGATCTCTATCAGGGCAAGATAGCAATGTCCTTTATGCACTCCTTGATAACAGCACAAAGCACACACAGTCCCCTCAGCACAACATGCAAAGCAACAGAGCCATCAATAAGCAGCTTCAGAAACAGGCCTGCAAACTATAAGGAGATCTCAGAGGGAAACTCAGCTTTGGAACAATTTTATCTTTTAACAGCTTCCTAATCCCCTCACCCCACTCCTGCAGCTTTACCTTCTAGAGACAGTCACACTCCCACCCATGTCAATTCTTGCATCCAAATTTAACAACTACAAAAATAAAATAAAAACGTGATAAGACAAGCTTCACAAAAGAAAATAAATCAAATTTTTTAAAAAACAGCATTTTGAGGATAAAGCTAGAGTGCCTGCACTAAGCCATAACCTCTTTACTGATGGTTTTTTTCTTTCCCCTTAACAGATTCAGGGACTGTAATAACATTTAATCCTCAGAAGCTAATCTAAATGTAACACTCAAAAGAAGACAAAGACAACGCAACAGAAAAAAAAAATTTGGCCACTGCCTTTTGGGAGTGCTGCTTTATCCCCGGAGCGAGAGCATTAATAGAGCTTGGAATGAAATGCCATTTTATTCTCTGTAGCAGGGAGGGGATTAGCAAGTTGTCTTCTCTAAACCCAGTCTGAGTCATGGCTCTATGAACACTGAGAAAAGGATGTGGAACGAAGTGAAGGGCGGGGAGCTCTGGCTTTTTATTTACATGCTTCTTCCTTTGTGGATGGTTACTGATGTGCACAGTTTGCTAAACAGGGAAGGAAGGGGGGAAAGTTCTAGGTCCCCAGACTTTAATTCTGTTGGTTAACAAAAGAGAAAAATAATAATGCACCAATTACAACAACATCATTGAGACAATATGTCCGTGGCAACTGTCCAATTTGCCACAGCATGCAGGCAACAAGGGCAAGTTGCTGAAGGTGCTGAAAGCTGTGCTCAGTGGTTTCTTGTTGCTAGGATCATCTTCCTGGGAGAAAGAGACAGGTTGGACAGAGCCCAGAAACAAAGAAAAAGGAGACAGTATGGTAGGAAGAATATAGAGACATGAGCAGGCTGTGTTCAGCTGAAGAGAAGGGGAAAAAAGTCAGGCCATTGCACAAGCCAGGCCACACAGGCATCAAGCCTAGTTGTCCTACCTTGAAGCAGAAACCAAGAGCCAATGACTGTGTCAGTGATTTGTTATGAAGCTCAGTGCCAAGTGCTTAACTTCTGCGTTTATACAAAGGGAGAGAGGAAGGTTTACCTGCCTGCCTCTGTGAAGGACGTGCTGTGAAAGACCATGGGTACAAAGCTTGTACAATATTCCTAAGTCCTGCAGTGCTTGGAAATCACTAAGAAGAGGAAATAGTCTGTGGAACACTTGACCACTTGTGCAGAGCTGTAGGTGTTGATAACAGAATTACAAAAGTCGATGAATGTTTCAGATATTTCTTATCTTTGCTTTAACATGGACTCCAAAAAACAGGGTACTCACTCTGGAAACAGCCCCAGCTCTGTTCTACTCTATTTCTACTGTAAAGGAAGCATGATGTTCACCTTCTCCCTCAATTTCAGTAGTGCCACACAGTTTGTCCCTTCTCAAGGCATCCCCTAGATGTGTTATCTTTTCACACAACATTCACATTAGGGCAGGTGTCTCCTTCAGCTGCAAGGACAAGCAGCTAAGGAATCTGTCCCTTTGACAGCTCAAGTTCATATGGCCTTGAAACAGAAGGGCATTGTACAATAAGACCTGAAGCCAGGGACTGGCAGATGATCAAGGCTCAAAGAAAAGGGGAAGGAATCCCTAAGACACCATAAACACATTTTCTGAATGTCTAAAGAAAGGTCATTAGCATTTCTGTTGGTCTCAGCCACTAACCTTTATGAGAAATGGCTGCATTCCTGAGTTTCCTAAATTACCAGTCTTCATCTCCACAAGAAACAGAAGAGACCAAATGAAACTGAAACCTCAGGAACCAAACTTAAAGCTATATAAAAAATAGGTTAGTTACAGTCTGCATTAGCAAATAAAGAATATAATCCAAGGTCCCAATTTCTTCCTTTACAAAGTCATAAGGACAAATCACTGCTACATGTGTTCCCAACAACTGATCACACATCTGCAGAAGCAAATCCAAGACTGAACTGATCAGAGACCGTCAGAACTTTACGTCCTATGGATTTTTAACATTTTATTTTAAAATAGAATTTAGAATTCTGCTATGGGAAACTGCATGAAAATGCACGCAATGTGTTAGCTGCCTTGTTTTGGCTTCTTTAGCAACTTATTGCTTGACTGTCCAAACAAAAATGTGAAATTACAACAGGTTATGCGATGCTTTGGCAGCCAACCATAATTTTAAATAAAGACAGCACAATATACTGCACAGCCCACTAACATATTCACACTACTATATTATCTATTTATGCAATTAAGTATCATACAGTCTGGACTGGACCCAACTGGACTACATATGTTGCTACTCCAGTTTACTGCATGTTGGCCAACTGTTTACCCAACTGAGATCCAAGTGCTGCTCTTGACAGTGTAATTGCTTTGGACTTATTAATATTAAAGAATTAAAGAAAATATTTCTTCTTGGACAGCTGTTAGTGCATGTGGAACAATAAGCTACATAAAACTACTGGCAAATACAAATTGAATTTAGACACTAAATATGCTCATGGTAAAAAGACAACATTAAAGGTCCACTAATGTGCCAAGGCCAATAAAAAAGGTCAGAAAAATCATCGCATCCACTGTAAGAAAACATTCATGATAATTAAAACTCTATTTTGATTGAAATTTACAGGGCTGAGATTGAGGCTGTTTATCTCCCCTGGACAATGGAAACTTCAGAAGTGGTGCCATTCTCCTCCTCCCGTGCACAAGCACACTGCTGCAACGTGCAGGTTAAATACAGTGGGTCAAAGTCTGAACACGTTCCATTGCTCTTTGGAAAACACAGGTAAATGTTCCCATTTAATGTGAATTTTCTAAGCCCATGTATTCTTCCTCATTCCCTCTTGCAAGAATTAACGACTGTACACTAAATTCTGTCAAGCTTGGCACAGAAAGAGAGGATGCTAGCTTACAACTCCTCAGCCCCCTAAATACCTGACAGGAGGTAACTTCACAGTCCGTTTATGGGAATATCCAGAGGCTACACACAGAGTGTTATGAAATGCAACTGGAACTGCTGAAAAGAGCAAAAATGGTTCCTCACTTTATCCACTCCTCGGCCTTGGTGGCTGCCTCCTGGTACTGCTCGGATGTCAGCTTGTAGATCTCTGCATTCTGAAACAAAAAAATATAATGCTCAGCTCTAAGAATTAAAGGCACCTCAGATCTTATCCCGTCACCAAGTTATCTTCTATAATTAATAACTATTGCCAACAACAAACAGCATATTCAGTTCAAACAAAAAAATGCTTAAAAGTTTATTTTCTCCTCAGCAAAATGCATCAAGGCCACAACATGTCCTCCATCTGTGCTCCATCTTCAGGAAGGGAAAGAGGGGAAAAGGTCACTAACAACCAACCGTCCGCTTGGATTATTCCATGTAACCACAAAAAAAAGGTGTTCCCAGCACCAAGTTATTTGGACTTAGGTTGTGTTTTGTTCTCTTTTTCCATTAATTGCTGTGAAAGATCTTGTAAGTTACTGACGTGCAAGTATTAAAATTGGCTGCTAGCACTGGAAAATCCATTTTACATTTCAGTGCTTCTACTTATGTTACTTATGCTTTAAAATAAAATTATGCAGCCTGTTTCCCTTTTAACAACATAGGGAGGCATATCAGGTATCAGTTAAGGCACTGCCAAACAGTCTGGAGTATCTTGCTGCAGGGCTTAAGAAGTTTGCATTAAATTCTCCTGAGCTTGCACAGAAAGAGTTTTCATTCACAACTGCTCAGCTGCTGAACACAGAGGATGAATTCCTCCTCTGGGCCACACTCACATGCCTCCCAAGTACAAACAGCAGAAGAGAAGGGCTGTGCACCCCCGGGGACTCTGCTGCAAGGTCTTGTGTCACTAAACTGCTGATAAAGCTGCTTTAGGCAAAGCCTCTGGACTTTCTACTGAAATAGTTGCAATTGCCTCCCTCAAACCTCATCTGCAAGGCCCTCCATCTGAAGAGGCACATGCAGAAAATATGTAATAATCAATCCAAAAAGTGACAAAATGGTACTGAAAGCAAGGACAGCTATTCATTTAGGGCTGGTTCTAGCTGCTATCTCATCTCTCCCCAGATGTGGGCATTTTATACAGAAGACTATTCTTGCCCTTCTGCATTTATTTTCCCATAAAGGCAGCTGTGGTCCTGCACATGATGAGACGACACGTATTGTTCAGTGGTTAGAAAAAGGAAAGGACAGATATAACTCAGGTTCTATTAGTGGTTCTGCCACTTGTGCAATCTTGGGCAAGTCACCATTTCCCATCTGCAGGCGAGGGATAACAGCTGCCTGTATTGCTGAAGTTGTGTGAAGCTTAGCTAATTGGGAGGTTTATACAGGTTTGCAGAGCCAAGGCTTCAAGGTGCTATATTTAAGTGTTTTATCTCTGGTGCCTGAATTTATGTCACATACTGAAAAAAAACATAGAACAGACTTTGCTTTTCTGAACTTTGACCTAGGAGACAGACTTAAACTGAGAAATCATGGATGAGTAACCACTTCAAAATGCCTCTTGCCAGCAAATTGTCATTCATGTTTTCATTTACTTACTTGTTACACCATGGTCAAACTTCTATGCTATTAAACCCATTTTTCTACTTCCTATAATGAAAAGTTCAGCTTTTAATGGAGCCTTTAATGGTCCTGTAAACAGACCTCATGACTTTCAGCTCCCTGCTGTTACTTATTCACACATGAAACCACAAGACCTGTGCTTCATTAATTAAATTTGCCATTAAAAATTAAATAATGTGAATAAGTAGATGTAAGCATTATCTCCATGGGCTTCCTAAGTCTCACCATTTCTCCAATTACTACCCAAGCAATTTCCATATTTCATACTGCCTGATTTCTCAGAGGGACTGGATTTGAGAACTCAAAATGAGAGAAAGTGGAAAAGAGAGAAAGCAAGGTAGTAAAATTAAACATTTTTCAGGCAATAGGAAGTAGCCCCGTCAGATACTATTAGCCTGCAGCACTCTGCAGTGAAACAGCAGCAGGAGGGGAAAACAGGAACAAATATGTTGTACGTGAGATGCAGCATGAGGTTGGCATTTAACCCACCTGAAGAAAAAATAGCCAACAGATGCATTTGCTGGTTGCACAGTCGATCACTCTACCTCGCCTGGTTTACTACAGAGAGGGTTCAACTGCCCAGTACCATGGTTAGCCTCATCTTCAACAACATCAGCTACAAACATGGACAAAAATAGCTGGGAAAGAAACCAGTACAAAATAGCTCTGCATCCTAAAGCTGATGAAAAGCAGACAAGTGAGAACCTGAATGAAAAGGCAAGAATCTCAGTGAGGGAAAGGAGGAGAGACCTGGCCTCAAAGAAACCACAAGGCACATGGCTTGATGTGAAGATCAAGGAAGGGCACAGTAGACCTTTAACATTAAGATGAAAGCTGCTGAGTTTTAAAAATTAAGGGAAAGCATCTTTGCATGTGATCCAACTGGGCCTCTTGCCTTTTGGATCAGACCTTTCTGCCTTCTTCCCTTCTCTCCCTCAAAAACCCAAAAATCCAATGAAGCACTATTTCCAATGCTATACATCAGAATCTTTAAATGCTTCCCCAAGCAAGAAAAACAGTTTTACCATTTAAACCTGAGTTTGTTCAACAGCCAGACTTGTTAAAACAGGTTTTCCTTGGCCTCTGGGCCCTTTCCTACCTTGGGAAAGTCTCATTCACTTTTGTCCTAAACATGAGCTAAATAAGCAAGAGATGGGCCTTTCAGCACGGGCACAGTGACGGCAGGGTCTGTGATCTGGGGCTTCTACTTAGAATAATTTTTCAAGTATCCTCATCTATATGAGTTCAGATACAAGGTCTGCTTCATTTTCAGTATTTTACCCTATCACACTGTGACAGGGGATGATGTTCCAATGCCCTACAATGATCTAGGACTTTGTAATAAGGTGGCAAAGGAGGAACCAAGCCAGGAACCACCTGTGCATTTCCCGCATCTTGAGCAGAGCTGCCCACACAAAGGCCATTCAGCAGGATCAAGGTGTGGTATTTGCACTTGAAACCAAGTCTGAGCTGCCCATAGTCTTAGTGAAGCCCTATAGCTTCACAAAACCATACTCAGTTGCACAGCAAGAGAGAGCACAGTCAACACAACATTACAAGACAATGCCACTTTTAATTTACTTTCACAATATTTGATGTTTGAGATAAAATGGCAGCTCACGAAGAAAAAGTTGAACATGAGATCTCAACTATTATTAAATAAAGCTCCTGGCAGTCTTAGTTGCAGAAATAAGTTTAAAAACATGACCAAAGGACATCATAAGGGTTCAAATAACAAGAGATACAGAAAGAATGAATGAACCACCTAAAATGTTTCACTTCTCTCAATAAAGCTGAGCCTTAGGGGAGCCAACTTCAGAACATCAGAGCTTTGTCATATGGGGAGAGAGCTCTCCAGAGAGGACAAACAAATGAAACAAAGAAATGTTTGAAAGGTTTTCCCCTGCTATTAAATGATGGTTCATAGCAAATAATAAAAACACCAAGTACGTATAAAAATAGGTATAAAAATACATAACTAGAGCCTAAAGACCAACAGAACCACTTTCCTTTACCCTGCTGCTTTTCTACACCAGATTTGATGCTATACCCTTGGCTCCCCACTCCTCCCAAAACACCCATGCAACAAAAATTCCCCTTCCAAAGGACAAAAATTTTAAAACTTAGAGCTGAATTTGGAGTAATTTTAATTCAGCATTCCTCCTTGACTGTGAACATGCAGAGAAACTCCAACACTCACTACTACACCTCGTTACACTGCCTAAGCCCTTTCCACAACATACAGCAAGGAAAGTAAGAAAACAATATAGCAGAAGATGGAGTTCTCAAGGTTATTTCAGGAGGGAAAGTAATTGAAGCATAAAGAGAAAACCCTGCCAGCTCATTCTCACATTGACTTTAAACCACATTCCTTACAACTTCAGTGAAACATGCACTACTTGCAGTAACATGTAAAACAGAAAACTGAGCAACAAGAGCATGAGGAACTAGGAATTAATCAGATTTAAAGAAAAATTCTTTGTGAACATCAATAAGCAGCAGCAACAAAAGCTTGACACTGAGACACAGATTTCCCCATCAGGTTCAGTCTGGGTCAATAGATCAGAAAGTGTTTGGATTTAAAAAACAAACCCAACCAGCATCACCACAGCTATCTTGAGCTATTTTGACACCTCAGTGTATAGAAGCTTGTCAGTGGTCACAGTGCTTAAAGATACAAAGAGGATTAACAGCTGTTGAAATGCTGCCAGCCTAGATGAATGCCAGTGATACCTCTGATGAAATGGAGCAGGCCAGCAGAGGCCTTGACAAATGCTGCAGACAACAGCCGGGGGATTAGATGGTACAATCTGCCTCACACCTGACAGGCACGTTGCTTCCATCCCCTTCCCTGACATCCATGCTCACACCAGCTTCCAACAAACCTCCCACTGCAAGCCCCATTCCAGCCAAAAGGAGCATGAGAGGTGGTGCTACGTGGTAGGAAGAATACACGGTGTGCCCCAGGAGTAGGAAACACCACCAGTTTGGGAGAGAAGGGGGAAAGGAAAGCAGAGGTTGCTTCTCATATACCAAGTGTCAACTGGGAGACATTAAAATTCTTTCTTCCAGCTGCTCCTGAAGCCAGACATAAGACCTCACACCATTCTAATAAAGCAGCACAACTGTTGCCTGCACACATGCACTTGGACATGGGGAACCGGCACGTGCCCCGGACACAGCTGCTGCCATGAGGAACAGCAGGAAGTTAGAGGAAAACATCAGTTAGTGCAGGATTTGGGAGCCACTTCTGCTGACAGCAAAAGCCTCAGGGAAGCAAAGGTACACTCGGGCACCACATACCTCCTGGGTCACCAGTTCACATGCACTATAAACCAAGTTGCTCATTCTCACTGCTCAGAAGCCTCATGCAAATAGCTCCTAGCAGATTTGAAAAATTACTCCATCTACTTGCACTTCTCCCACAGGTACAGAGGCAGATGAGCAGAACCGATCTGTTCACTGGACAACCCTTTGGATCTGTTAAAAATCAACCTACACAATCAATCATGGCTATCAAATTTGGTCCAAAACAGGGAGTATGGGAATTTCAGGACACGTTACAAGAAGCAATCTCTTCACCTCCTGAGCTCACTCCTTTTGAGTCTCTGCTCAGCCAGTTTGGTGGTGTCAGCTAACATTTAGCTAAGAGATCATTCACATTTTCTCCTCCCTATCAAGCACAAGTGCACATATGCATAGAAGCCAATTAACAAGGAAGAGAAATACAAAGCATACCATGAGAGCATTGCAGCCAAGGGTTAAACTGCTTTTATGCATTTTCAAATGTTTTTTTTCTCAAAAGGTAACAGAGGAAAGATGCAAGAAATTACAAACAGCTTGCTGATATAGAAAAAAGATTTTTTTTTTACCCAAAGCCAACTTCTAAACACAGCTCTGTTGTTTGCTGTTCATGTGTGGGTTTATCCACTCCTCCCGCTGAGACCAATAATGAAATGAGAGCATTGAATCTGTGTCATTCTATTCTTTCCTTTGGCAATAGGCTGTGAGATCATAAATTTTGGATTAAGATTCAGAGAGCACAGAAAAAGAGCAACGTCCACAGTAACAACACAGGGAAGTTAAACTAGTCATGAGCAGTACATTCCTGTTGGAACAGATCTTCTCATGATTGCAATATAATCCTGAGTTGAAAACAAAATATTAATTCTCTAGCATACCTGGACAGCTTCTCAAAGATAAAATCCTCCAAAATACCAATCTCCACAAAACTTTTGGGAAGCAGACCCAGGGAGAAGGATCACAGCTAGGTTTATCCTGTGGATAACAGTCTAAGTACAAAAAGGCTAAGCTACAGCCCTTAAAGCACACAATGAATCAGAGCCCAGGACTTGCCAGAACCAGGTCCCACACCAAGATACTCCATCTGGGTGAAAACAAACAGGATTACAGACCCAGACTGAGATTGCAGGTCAGAGTCAGACTGTCTGTGCAAAGGTACCCTGGGAAAAGTCCAATTAAAAGAGGTACGCCACAGAAAGATGGTACTAGGAATTTCTCCAAAGAGCTGCAAGTGCCTCACTGTAAACATGCAGGAAAACCTTATGTTATCTTTGATTCCGAAAGACAGCCAACAACAAAGACATTATTACTACAGAAGCAATTAAAAGAAGGAGGAGTAAAAAAACCCCAGAAAAAATTAAACGCTGTGTTTATATGAGGTTGCTTTAAAGCACACCATTCTGAAAGACTGCAAATAAAGCATTAGTAAAACACAAAGTCTGGAAAATAAAAGGACCTTCAAAGGGAAAGGCCATAAAATGCCAGCAGGCAACCCAGGCTTTCTGACAAGGACAGCAATAGCAACGTGAAAGGTCCAGATTAACACTAAAACTGTTGGAGGAGAGTACAGCTCTGCTCTCCTCCTAGCTGGAAGCTTAATATAGGAGTGAGAAGTCTTAGTGAGGAATTCACAGTAAATGCCCAAATCAATTATACCTGACAAGAGCAGGTAAACAGGCTTCCCAGGCATTGATTAAACATCAAGGGTTTTCAGCATCTGCTTCAGAGAAGTCCTACACCTGGCTGACCTGCACAGATAACATGGTGCCCATGACTTGAAGAGCATGGCAATGGCTGCTAAATCCCTGTGCCCAGGCTGGGCAGCCACCCTGTAGTGACACCTGGGTCCTATCAGCCCATCCATCACACAACCAGGGTCAACTCCCTAGATCACAGGATGGGCATTGTCCAAGAGAGAGTCACAGGCACGCAGAGAATCAGTGCTAAGGGGAGGGGAGAAAAGAGAAAGAAGGAAACTGTCAGAATATCAAGAGTGCCAAGGTAGGCAGCTGAAAGTTTCACTCAGAGGCTGACCAGCACTTCAGAGGAAGAAAAAAAAAGAAAAACAAAACTGGCAGCCATCAAGTCGCTGTCATATATTTTAAAAGATACTAAGTATACTTCCCTGTAAGGCCCATCACAGGAGCTTATTTCAGGAAGAGAGGAACATTATAGCTAAGGTTTGATGCCATCATGCCAAAGCTGGTATTTGACAGAGCCTCCAACAGAACTCCCACCACCTTGGATGGGCACGCTGCAGCTAAAACTCACGTCTTTTTCCACTGAGAATATCCCTAAGCATCATTTATAAACTGCAGCAGCTGGCCCAGTTAACAGTTCCTGCATCAATTTTAAAAATCTGAATTATATTCATGACCCCATCCCTTTTCCACAACAGGTCGCTAAGGAACACAATTCACTGGATTCCCAGAGGAAGCCAGGACAGAAGGGACCCAAGGCAGAAGGATGTGCAAGAGAACTGGAGAACACAGAAGAAAATGCATCACATTCATGCATGGGTAAAGGGAACTGCAAGGAAGAGAATCACTAAAACACAAAAAACCACCAGAAGACAGAAGTATAGAAAAGCCTGCAAGTTCCACCCCCTCCCAGGGTTTTTCCTCTACCCCAACTGCAAATTATGCTCCATGTGCAGTTCCCAGTAAATCAAGCTTTGCTAAATAACCCTGACATGTGCAGGGCTGAGAACCAGCCAACAAGCAATGATGAGATGTCCCTGGAATGATTAAGGAAAATGCAGAAATCTCTCAGGTTACCAGGAAGCCTGTTGTACTGTCCTCTTAGTGCATATGCAATGCTGCAAGGACTGTTCTGAAAAACCTCGGATACTCAAAGGCTCATTTGGTTGACAAGGAGCCTGTGGATTCGTGGACAGATTGTCACACAAACTGTCAGGTTTTCAGAGAGACTATCAGACCTCTCTTTGCCTACGTTATGGAGCACATCAAAGACACAGAAGATGAACCAGACGCAGACTGCACAGATCTGACAGAATGGTGGGTGTACATATTCAGAATACTGTACTGCTGGGGGGGGGAGACTTCATGTGAATAATCAGGGGCTGAAAGTTCCAGAAATGTGACAGTTTTTGGCAGCGATTCTCATCTTTGCATTTATTTATCGAAGGGAGAAAAAACTGCCACACTAGAGGCAAACTTGGGCGAGGAAGAAAAATTTTATCAGCAGCAATTTATTTTGCTACTGTACTTTTTCTTTATTATTATTACTCTCAAAGCATTTTCTGAAGATATTTGTATTTTCAGACAGGGTTTCCTCGCTATGCTTGCAGCCTCTCTTCCCATTTTATCCTGTAGGAGAGGCTGGTTTAATGATTACAGCCAAGAGGACTGCTAGGACTTTACAGGTCACTGTAGGCACTTAATGACACAGACAAATCCACACTTTCAGAAGTGCCCGCTGGCTTGTGGCTCTGTCTGGAGATGCTCAGGAGCTCATTATTCAAAATTTCAAGCTCAAGTTCTGGGTAATCAGCACATCTGAAGAAACATACCATATCCAGACAACCAAAAAAATGAAGTAACAAGCGCTATTATAGAAAATACTAACCTGAAGCATTAGGGTCCCACTTTTTAAATGAGGACAATGTTCACTTAGCTTCCCGTGAGCTAGAAATCTCAGTTAATGAATACCTGGGAAAAGTTCCCAGCTCCACAGCTGAAAAATATTTTTACAAGAATCATTTGATGTCATTCCCCTTTATTAGTAATACTTGGACAAACATTATAAAGCAGTGGCAAAAAAAATATTTTAAGCTATTTCTACCACGAAATATCGATTATTACTTAAAAAGGAAAGTAAAATGAACCACTGATACTGAGAAAAAGAAAATGGATTAACACTGATGCCTTTGGTCTGCCTTTACAATACCATTGTCACATAACCTCCAGTTCTCTCTGCAAGGCATCAGGTATTCCAGAGAAAAGAACACTAGTATTTTTATATTTATTTTGCTATTCAAAATGGATTTAAATTCTCCACACAGTAAAGAGAAGATAAATACAATGTTTACCCTAAGATAAAAAAGCCAAGGAGGACAAAGGAGAAGGGATGGTAAAAGGGATAAGAAAGAAATAAAAATATTTGCAAGCAATTTCCTTTCCATCATTTGACAGTCTCATTATCCCTGCTTTTAGGAATCTCCACTTTTCACATGTTAACAGAGCCATTCTGCCTCTTCTGAAGAGGACAAGGCATTGAAGAGACATCTCTGTAGCTGGCAAAGAGCTTGTGAAGTCCCCAAAGACAGGCCCAGAAGAATCACAGACCACCAATCAGGTGCAGAGAGGCATTTTCACAGCAGGGCTAGTCACATAAAAACCAAATACCCACAGTGAGCAGAGGCAGCCAAACAAATGCTTCCTTCCCATACTCCAGCAGGGACAACTCCTTCACAGTCAATGACCATCACAATCCTGGTGCATGATGTCACCAGCAGCCTTCAGCAGCATTGGGTCACCCCCAGCCTAATATCATACTTTCACTACAGAATCCAGGTGCAGAAAAGGAAACAAGGGTTTTTTTCATGTTCAGTCCATTAAGAAATATCAGGAATAATTACTTATTAACATTAACCCCCCCCAAAACCTCAGAAAGCCTTGCTGCCAACGCCATCTCTGGAATATAAATGGAAGAATGTCACATGTATGGTGTGCCACACAAGCCTAGATAAAACCTAAATATAGTCTCAAAATTTAATCTCTAAACACTGTCTCTAACAGTAAGGAAGGAACACCCCATGCAAACAATAGACCTTGACTTCCTCGCTGAATGAGGGAGAAAAAGTAGGCTTAAGCTCCAGAAGAGATATTTTGTTACAAGCATCTGTAATTTCATGGGGTTTCTCGCTGTAGCTGATAAATGGAACAAGAAAATGTTTGGGAAACAATGTTATAAGTAGATTTTTCAGGCTCATGGAAACAGTATCAGTTTTTCATCCTCTATCTACTGGAGAAGACCAAACAAAACATCCTATTCCTTCCACTGGGGACAGTTTGGGCTCAAATCTGACAACAGGAATTCTAGGGAGGGACAGAATGAAACTTTTGCTGGGGAAAAACAGAAAGGCAAAAAACCAAACACTGCAAACACTGCAGACCTGGAGCCAAACCTTCCCCCCACAGAACAAGTGAGCACAAAACAGCCTCATAACCCAGCCTTGCCTTATTTTCCACTGGCAGGGACAAGCTGTGTTCCTCACAAGGATGCCCTTTGCCCATCATAGAAATTGACAGCTAGGACATTTTTTTGTTTTGTTTTGTTCTTCCTGCAACAAACCCTTGCCTCTAACTGGAAGAAGAGTTATCTCAGTGCCACCCCAATGAGTGATTAGCCATCAGGAAGTAATGGCTTTTTGCTGCTGCTAACGGAAGCTGTGTCTCAACAAATGACTTTAAGGTGAAAGGTCTCATATACTATGCTCAATCCCCCTAAGGAAATTTTGGGGTGTACATAACTATTATGAAAAGTGAAGTTTAAAAATTCATATACATGCCCTGGCAGGCACACAATGCAGCATTTTTACACGCCCATATGCGTCACCTTCTCTGTTTCACGAATCACAGCACAGCCAGTTCAAGGTTTGCTGCATGTCAGGGCAAATTAGATGATTTCTGTATGCCACCCAATGCATCATAAGACATCTTGGGGGGGGAGATCCAGGCCCTCCCTGATTGACCCAGGCATGCAAGCTCATAGCAACCTTGCAGCTTGAAATTATATAAGCAAAAATTTGGCTTCTGTTCAGACGAAAAGGGAGGGAGAAGGCAGGAGAAAGAATTAAGCCGTTTTCCTCATGAAAAGACCTGAAATGCAATAATTGGGAAGGAAAAGAAAAGCTAGCTCTTCTCTTAAAATAATCTAGTTATAACAAGTCTTCTCAAATCAGAGGCTTAGAGTTTTATCTCAGCTCCCACATTTCCTTCTCCCATCCCTCACTGCTCAGTGGCCCCTTGGAGGCTGACACAGATTAAGTGGCCTCTCAGCATTTTCCAGTGCAGTGGCTGTTCCTCGCTGTCCCTTGCAGGGCAGCATCTTTTATCTGATGGCTACTCCACTGGTGAGCACCAACCAGGGCAAAACTCTCCACATTTTTCAACGTTCAACACTACAGAAGGCAGGCGGTTCTAGTGGACATAAGATGTGTGTTTAATTTTTATTTAAAACAAAACACAAATTCAGCCATTATTTTGTATTTACTTACAATGGGGCTGGACAATGAATGTCTGGCAATCCTCACGTGAGTCAACATGTTTAATAGTAAACTGCCATTGAGATCATTCTTGGTGCAGCAGAATATATATAGCCAAGCCACCAGCTAACCCCCAAAACAAGCAAACAAAAAACCCACCACTCATCACCCTGCAATCCAGAGATTCTGTGACAGATGAAGCAAATACCATTTCCAGTGGCTGGAGACCTCACGGCAAGCCTGATGGTGCACATGTATTTAAGAACATTCAAACATGTTATTTACAAGCTACTTCTGAGTCACTCTGGTCTCTTGGGAATGTGCATTATATGTTGAAGAAATTGGAATAACTCTTTTATTTGTGTTTCTTTAAAATGACTGGCAGATGGGGAAAAACCTTCAGAGAAGTGGCCCTAGGCTGTCATGAAACATGTATTTAACACACCCACAGTAAACTACTAAACACACTCACTTCAGAAGGTAGAGCGGCTGTAAATATAGAGTAGTCCCTTTTTAAAGTCTGATCTCTGGACTACTTAATTCAGCACAAATTTGAGATGTTCTGTGGACTCTGCCCAATTTACAGAGTAATTATTAGCCATATTTTCCATTAACATGATGACAGTGTATTCTGTACAGGCAGAGCCATAATTTTAAGGACCTTTTCAAAATGAGCCCAGGCCACAGCTTTATTAAGTCACAATAGTGATGCCTTCTTTCCTTGCACGTGTGGAAGAACCACTGTGGGCTGAAATAGAAAACTCAGATTCCCCAGAGTCAGGCTCTTATGCAAGTGGATTCCATACACACAGGGAAGTTTTGTCTACCTGAAACAATTTCCAAGACTAAGCCTAAATCTGGAATATCCCAAGAGAAGTGCAAGCTTCAATCATCCAAATCCCAGAAGACTCACAGACTCCAGCCTAAGGTCTGGAACATATTTAATCAATTCGCTGTGCTCACTCTCTACAGTTTCACAAAATAGCCAATACTGCAATAACAGGGCCAAAAATTAATTGCACACTGGTTGGTGAATTACACGGAAACAACAGGCAGCACTGGTATTTACTGCAGCAGAATAATGTAGTTGGTGCTAAGGTATAACCACAGCACAGTAAAGACAGGTTAGAGACTGTGTTTGCACACATGTATGTATGTACTTAAAAGTGCTGCTTTCCATTAGAGAAGTAGCACTGGTTTTATTGGTAACAGTGTGACCTGTATATAGACACCTTTATAAATACCCTTCTGCTCATATACAAGCATATGAGCAGCACAAAGAGGGAGAAAATACAAAATTAAACTATTAGGCAATAAGAAAATCAATGAAATTAAAGGAAAATTGGGCTGAATAAAAAATGGCAAGGGAGAGTATCAGAAATATTAGATAGTGGGGAAAGCTCTCAAAAGTAAGACAAAAGCATCCCTTGTTTTGCTCTTTTTGGATTAGACTTGACAAATACTCCAGTGTTGATCTCTAAAAGAGAGACAAGATCACATTCTAGGTCTTTTTGTTCTGCCTTTAACAAGTCTTCCTAGTGATACACTGATGAGACCAGATACCAGATTGTTATCTAAATTCAGCTGCTAAATTCAGTGTTAAGACACTAAGTTCAAACCACACGTTGCCACATTTATTTCACAAGTCGAGCCTGGGGATGGATTCCTCCAAGATGAAGCAGCCCATAAGCATCACTCTCTCCCTCTGCAAAGGCACTCTAAATGCCAGGGAAACAAACCCACCGTGAGGCTCTGACAGCTCACCCTTCAGCACACAGACTGCAAACGCATCTCTCTGCTAATGGGGCAGACTCAGGAGGAAATAAACACTTAGTTGCTCTTTGCATAGAGGCTGCTTGTAATTTGACGTAATGTACTGTACATCAGTCAACACAGTGAAGAGGGAACATACACAGCACAGAGAAGGCAGAGAGGCACTGCTGACATCTAACACATTTTGTTTACCCTATTATAGATGTTTCTTTGAGTTCATCAAATTACTAATCAATTTATCTGATCTCTAAAAGCTGGTGTACTGAGGTATATTAGCTACTAAACTTTACAGGCTTTCAGCAAAACAGCCATTAAATGAGTGAATTGAGCACAGGGCACTGGAAGTCAGTCTGTGAGCTGGCATGGAGCAACAAGGGAGCAACCCTTCCCCACAGACAGGGAGATGGAGAAGCATGAGGAAGGCAGCCTCCCCTAGATGCTGTTCAGTCCCGACGGATACCCATGGAAAGAAGAAATTAGGGATGCTCTACTCCCCCCTCTGCCAGGATGACATTTAATGTCTGAGAATAACTGAAAGGAGGAAGAGGAGAGAGGTCAGTACTGGTTCAGACAACAATTTCAGGATTGTTCTTTTTTTCATTTTGTTCCTGTTCACAAATGTAACATGCACACAGGACAAAATCTTCAGTTCTCTGAATATCAAAGGCTGTGCTCTGAGGGACCACTAGAGCCACCACCACCTGAAAGACAACATCCACACAGCCTCAGACAGACAGCCCGAGCAACTGGGAAGTGATCTGGATGATTAGGACAGATCTTATCAGACTATTTCAGAAAACTATCCTGGGGATTATCATTCTTGTGCTCAGAAGATTAAATCAGCAGTTCGATGAACTGGGTGCTTTGTTATACTACTCCACTGGCCTGAAAGGCAAACTGCTTTTTTGGATCACAGCTTTTGTAGGTTCACATAAAGCCCTGTTAATTTTCATGGGAGGAAGGGCTTGCAGCAGGGGCAGGGGTTGAGAAGAGAATTGAACAAATTAGGTAAGAAAAAATGGAAGTTGTAAAGAGTATCATAAGGCTTGATTATGAAGGTAGAGACAAGCAATACTTCTGAAAGGGAAACACATTTTTTTCAGACCAGAACTTGGTTTTGCACCCACTGTTCTTCCTCAAAGTACAACACAGCACTGGCTAGGGCAGCAAGTCAGAGGCTGGCAAGAGTGACTGGAGACAAACAAAGCAGCCCTCCACACACAGCAATAGCTCACATGCAGCCCTAAGACATTACAGGCCATTTTATTGAGAAAGTAAATGGTGTTGGTGACACCTGCCAGGACACAGCAACTCATTTAGAAAAGGGCACTGAATCTTTAACTCCCACTGAGAGGGCAGAGGGTTCGGCTGAAGATAACACCTCAACACTGCTTGCTTTTTCAAAGGTAGGTCAGTGCTCTCTAGGTCTCATGGATACAGACACAGCCTGGGATCCCAAATCAGGGAACTGATTCCTTGTTCCCTTCAACAGCAATCCCCTGCCACCTTTGCCAGGTGACATCAGCTTGTCCAGCCCTGCAGAATCTGATTAAAATTGATCATGAAGACCCCATATGAACATGTTATTCTGTAAGGTTTTTTTCCAGGCTGCTGTCATTTTTCTGCTGAGATTTTTTATTGACACAAGTTACTGGCCCAAAAGCATAGAAATGACAGTGGACTCACATGTAGGGGTGACCTTGGTGCACCAGAAGTAGGAGACTGCTGCAAGAAGGATCAAGGCCAATAAGAATAACAAACAAAAATAAGTTCCCCTCCCATTCTTTACACATACTAAATGCTTTACAAACATGAATTAAATGGTAAGTGCAAGGGCAAAAGGGGATTAAACAAACCAAACAAGGCAAATGCCACTCAAAATTACAAGATTTGTGAAGGTAATCAAAGAAGGTCCAACTCTACCTTATTAATAAAAGGTATTTATTTAATGCATTCCTTTCCCATTTGCAAAAATAAAGTTTATGAATACCTCTTACACTACTGACTGTTCTGAAAAACTACAAGCAGAAAACATTGCATATTAATTTACCCACTGCTCACAATAGGCTACAGCCACTTAATAAAAGATAACTTGGGAGTTGCAGCTTAGGAAAATCCAAAGAGGAGACATCCATCTATAGCAAGGAATTTCACTTCATCTGCTGAGATTACCCTTCAACCTTTCTGTGCTGTTCTGCACTACTCCAAAGAGCTGTCCCTGTTTTGCTATCCTGTAGCACAGCCCTTCACCTTTGTCAGGATAAACCCAGCAAGAGGCCAAATAGCAAAAGGAGTCAAAGAAATATTTACTTGGGAGAACATATACAATTAATATGCTAAGTGAAATCTCTCGGCATCTGAAGGGTTCCAGGAGAGACTGCATTTCCTTCTTATCCTACTTTTGAAAGGATGTTGGTACCATTTGCAGAAAGAAGGACACTGCATACACAGAATTCTTAATAAAAATCCCAGTTCCAAGCTGTGTATATGTTAACTATACCAAGCTTCCCCCACCTCCCTCCATCCCTCCCTGCTTCTCAGTAACATATAAATGCCTAAAATAACTCCAATGTAAACTTCTCCAACTGAGTGTTTCTAAGGTTTTCCTTACAGATTATTAGGTCCAACTCTCATTCTTTCTACCCAGAGAAACACTAGAGTACAAAAGTTCCTTCAAAACAATTGAGACAGGACCCACGTTTTGTGAAACAATTCCAAATTAAACTGATGAGATGTAAAATTACTCTAACCAGTCAGAGTTAGAAGTTTAACCACTTATAACAAATTACCCAGGTCTCATTACTGGATTACTTATTGCAGATTAGACAGTCACATTGGAAACAGGTGTGGGATGGAATGTCTGTATCACCAGCTCCAAAATCCTGCAATTGCACACAGTCATATAAGAAATAATCAGTTGAAGAGATCTAATTCCCTGTAATTTTCCTGATTACCAAAATACTTCAGCCACTCCAAAACAAAAACATAAAGCAATCCAAAACACTGAAACACAACTACAATGAACTACCAGAGTTAAAGCGAGGAAGACCAAGGCCATCACCAGCATCCTGATCCTCTGCAAGGAATTTGTTCAATAAAATTTGATTTAAAAAGTCTATAAAGCATGCACCACAGTGCAGGCAGAACAAAACCTGCCACCCCATCACACACACACAACCTCTGACAAACTGATGCAACAGGGAAGGTTTAGACTAGACATTAGGAAGAACTTTATCACTGCAAGGGTTGTCAGACATTGGAACATGCTGTCCAGGGAGGTGGTTGAGTCACCATCCCTGGATGTGTTTAAAAGACACGTAGATGTGGTGCTTGGGAATATGGCTTAGTGCTGGACTTGGCATAGTAGGGTTAGTGATTGGACTCTATGAACTTCAAGGTCTTTTCCAATCTAAGTGATTCTGTGATTCTATGAAGAGTGATTGGACTCTATGAACTTCAAGGTCTTTTCCAATCTAAGTGATTCTGTGATTCTATGAAGGGCACAGTGGGAAGAACACCCCAACAACAAATCACAGCATTGGTTTCATCCCAGTATAGCTACTTCATGCATTCAAATCTGCACCCAAAACTGCCAAATGTTGCTAGTAGTGCACAGAGTGGCATTTGCTCAACACAAGTTAGAAGTGCAAATCAGGCACCAGGCACTACAAAAAAACAGAACCAAACAGTGACTCTGATACAGCTACCATAGACACTTTTACCTAACACAGTCCACTTTTACCTTGAGCACTGTGTGCACAGTTCTGGTTCACACCTCTCGGAGAGGATGAAATAGATGTGGAAAAGTTTCAAAGACAACAAATCAGGACGATCAAAGCATTTGGGGTAAGTACCCATATAATTGCCATGATCTTTCACTCATCCCTGGACATGCACTTCTGGTGACAGTCAGGAGCAGCACACTGAACTAGATTGATCTTCAGTGTGACACAGCACTGCTGCACTCACCATCTTATTTCCACCAGTGCGTTAGTAGATGATGTTAAGGAAAACCCCAAAACCTGAAACACTGAAAATATTTTTTCATATATGCCCTTTACTTTCCAGTGAAAATTTTAATAAGAATGTCTAAGGAAACTGAGTTTCTCGAGGTCTATTTCAAATAAGGTGCACCCATAGTTCATCTCGTGCAAAACTAAAGGCAAAGTCTTTTTAGCATTTCTATAGCTTTACTGTTCCACAACACTTTGCCCTCACATTATAAGCTATTCCATCATATAGATTGAATAACTGAGATAGATGGACTAAGTAATTGTTTCAAACTCCCAAAAGAGAAACAGCTATTAGAAAATGAGCAGGTTTTTTGCTTCCAATTCTGTGCTCTGTCCAGTAGATTACAGTACTCTTTCAGAGATTACAAAATAAAAGGATAATGTATTCACACAATCTGCTGCATTCAAGGGAACTACCAAGTTCAATTCTGGTCAATACATCTCAGACAGAGCCATAAGGGGGAAAGAGTCCAAAGACAAACAAGGAGAATGAGAAATCTGGAAAAAAAGTCATTTGCACAAGCAGAAGCTGAAAAAGTGAGGACTGCTCATCTTAATGTGAAGGTAAAAGAGAGAACAGAAGTCTACAGATCATTAATAATGAAGAGAATTCCTTTTATCTCTTTCACATAAAGGATATTAAATGAAAAGTATTTCTAACTGGTAACAGAGAATTTATAGACTATGTAAGTTAACCTGTGGCACACACTGGCACATGATATTGGAGGCAAAGAGCTACACAAGGCTTAAGGAAAAACGCCTGAGACACGTAGAAGAACGATGGCAGCAATCCAAGTTCCATTACAGTGAATAAAAATACTGAATGAAAATAAACTCTTCTGCAACAGGGTATGTGTCAGCCTCTGAGTGACAACACTTAAGAAGACTCTTCTCAAAGTTGTTCTCCAAAAGTTTTTTTTTTTTGTTCTTTTGTTTTGGTGAGGTTTTTTTGCATCTTCCTTCAAAGTCTTTGAAAACTGGCCACTGCCAGAAGGAACAGAACAGCCTCAGTGTTTGATTCAGTGCAGCAGCTACTGCATTGTAAGGAGTATAAGACTATTATTCTTAGCTTCCTACAGGGAAGGTACGTAGTTCTCAACATCAACAGTTGAAAACATCCTTCAAAAGCAAATCTCTAAGTCTCCTACTGCTGAATTCTGCTACCATGCAGAAGCAGGGACAAAGCCAACCTGGGGTTATAGATAGGCACAGCTGGGGAGGACCAGGGAGAATTCCTGACAGCCTGGTCCTTAGAAAGAGAAATTTCAGCTTTCTACCTCCATACTGAGCCATCACATCCATTCACTCCCAGCCCAACACCTCCAAACTACCAGTGAACACATTCCAAGTGACCACCCCCTCTGAAAACAGCAAAGAAAGCAAACGTCTATTTCAGAGGTCCTCCCCACCTCATCCCCATATTGACAGCTTTTTTCTCATACAGACACACACACACAGATATATAAAAATATATCTAGGCCTGAGTTGGAAGGTTTTAGCACAGTGGAAGGGAAAATAAATAAATAAATGTCAAGGTCTGCGTGTATTCAACACATAAAAGCAGAATTACATAAAAGCAACAGCTAATAAAAAAGATTGTTCTGTGCTGTGCTTTCCATCTTTCCAACCATTATAGGAATAAAATTATCCACAGAGAAGATCGAAAACCTTTCTCAAAACTAATACAATTAAGCTTTAGTACACTGTTTCAAGTACATTTCTCTCCTCTCCCTTCTAGCCCCCACCACATCCCACTCCAGACTAATGGTTGAAGGCATTCTGCTATTTTACTACCAGCAAAATGCCAGTGTTTAAGGGTCAGAAAGTATCTAGTGTTTCACAAGAGGAAAGAAAACCTGTCCTTTTTTATATACCTGCTTTTGTACAGGTAAAAACTACAAGACAGTTTCTATGCAGCTCTGCAGTTTGAATAGGACTATGCACAGGCCACCTCACTCCCCTGAGAAGATCCTGCAGTACAATACCTATCACCTTGTTTAAAAAGTTACCCTGCAGTAAGGGACACAGATCCAAAAAGGGAAACAGAAAATACAACAAAAGCCTCCAAAACAGGACAATGCAGCCTGGACACAAACTTCTCCCTATTCCACTGTCCATTAAAGGACAGACAGACACCAATTTTCCCTGTGGTTTCCACGTCATGAAACCAGATTCAGAGACAAGAATATAATAGAAGCACACAGCATGAGACCAAGGAATTGCAAAAATTCCCTTTGCACATGAACATATGGACAACTGTGATAATTAGAACGATAGCTGCTAGATTGTTTGTAATTTCACTGAACAATCCCCAGTACCTAGAAATAGAATTTAAAAATCTGAATGCAACACTAAGTGGTAGTTTTAATAGCTTATTTTTTAATGAACTGTATGGATTAAAGTGTTGCAAAATTGTATCACGTGAAATTGCTCATGGGCATGTTTTACCATCAATGGCTTAAAAAAAAGCTGCATGGACAATCATGCAGTGGCAAGGAATGAGAAGTGGAATAGATGTGCCAATAGCTTCCTACCATTCCTGTAATCTGCAGTTTTCCCATGTTCCATACTCACCACCATTCTACATGTTGGTAGCAAAGCTGATTGATTTCTCTGTCTCTTTACAACCCACCTTTTTCATTGTTTGCATTTCTTTTTAGTCACATAACACAAATACAAGTCAGATATATGCAACTCCCTGTCAGAAGGTCTAATTGCTTCAAATTGGAGAAGATTATTCTCCACATTTATGAAAAAATAAAGACTACTTATAACATTATTTCATTTTACCAGGAAGTGAAAAACGCATTAGTTCATAAGGAGCAGCATGGCTGCTCCTATTTTTATGGCATCAATTTTTAAAACCTCATCATGGTAAACAATTAAACAGAGAAGCAAATCCTACGTTTAGGGGAGAGATTCAAATCCCTAAATGGATTTTCAAAGGTCATTTCAGGCTTAAAAGATGCTTGACAGTGTCTCTCTAAATCACGTTCATTTCAAAGGCTTATGCAGCTAGAAGCAGACAGTGCACTGCAGCACCACTCCTTAAACTGTTGGGCTCCCCAGAGAAAAATTAATAATATAACTTTAACTCATATTTATAGCAAGATTTGTGATTTTTTTTTTTAATTTAGGAAAGGATTTTTCACAAAGGGAATGAAAAAACAGGGCACTTGTTTCAATGTAGCTTTCACCTAAACCCCACGGTGAAAAAGAAAAAGTTTGAACTACTAGAAATTTTCTTTTAAAAATCACCCAGTTAAAACCCCCTTATCTTTCAAATGGAAGTTGCTCAAAAGATTTGATTTGTACAGCTTTTTCATCACTTAGCTATGTAAGGGGGGCAGAGAGATACTGGGAACTGACAGTTTCAGGTTTCAGCACAATGCTTCTTGTTTCTCTACTCTTTGGATCCACATCTGATCTGATGAGTAAGCAGGGGCCACAAATAAGACAACTCAGCCTTACCTTCCTCTCAATACGAGCCAACTGCTCTTTATAGAAGGCCTCTTGCCTCTCCAACTCTGCCTCCCTGCCTTGCAGCTCCACGATCTGGGAAGAACAACAAAAGAGCATCAGTAGAAGAAGAAAATAACAAGTGTGAGTGCTAGGAAAGCCCATGGGATGCAGACTGGAAGGAACTAAAAAAAATACCATTGTTCAGGTCTGGTGTATGGGATCCCACTTGGTAGGACTACAAACCTTCAGTATTCCTGTTCATTTTGGATTATCCCCACAAGTTTTAAAGGCTCTTAATAGTATCATACTCAAACCCATAACCTTGATTTTATTTGGCCTTATTAAGTGCAAACTCATAATCATAGAAAGGTGACACCTTTCTATTGCCTTTTTCAGAACTCCACCTTGTTCAAGTCTTTGTTTTTCACAAATCACTACGTTTATTACTCCACTTTAACTTTCTTCTCCTACCTTAAAAATAAACCTCAAATCCTCCACTTTATAAACACTTGCCCCTTGGAGCATCAGAACAGTCTTCTAGAATTAACAAATCCCTAAAATCATGAGGAAGATCCATAATACAAGTCTATGTTGCAACACTTTTATAGGGACAGACATCCTCACTGGCCAGGCATTTGCTTTCACAGACATACACAGGACTATGCTGATAATTAATACCCTCTCCACACAGTCTCTGCACATACCCCACCAGCACCCCCAGAGTTCCTCTGGCTGGGTGCTGCAGACTTGGGAGGTGTCAGAGAATTTCTCTTCCACCTTCCAAAGCATAAGTGTGACACTTCCAAAACAGCAATCTTGTTATACAAGCATGTGCTTAAGCAAAACCCTGTCATCAACTAAACAATGACCAATTGTGCTGTTACAGCAACAGCTTTTGCCTTTTAGCTCTTTACAACAAACAGCACTTCATTGTATTCCCACCCCTACACTGAACTAGCATTAGGAAAACAGGGCATTGATGGACCCAACTAAACTTTTGAAGCTTAGAAGCAACAAGCAACAATAGCAAGAAGAATGGCACTTGTTTTTCTTCCCTCATCTCATGCCAAAATTTCCACGTAAATTATCACCAGGCAAGATGACCTTTCAAAACTAAAATTATTAGTCTGCTTAACATGAACACAAACCCTGCTAATCTACAGCGTCCCAGCAGCATTACTCTTAACTTCTATTGATGATGGTACAATCACAGAAAATGCTGGTCCAATATGATGAAGCAGCTGGGACAAACATCCTCATGGGCTCAGACTTGTAATTTTATGGCCAACGGCCATTGTTAATGAGAAAAAATTACCTCTGAAAGACAGTTGCTGTGCACTGCCTTCTTTCTAGTCCCCTGCTGATGGATACACAGTGGTATAATAAGGTGTAGACAAAATTTTAAGCTAGGTGGTGAGGGAGAGTTGATAAGCAAGAAAAGAAGTAGTACATTAAATAGGGGGTTTGTGGTGCTGTGGTAGTGGTGTCTGTTTGCTTTTAAAGGAAAAAGAAATATTTTTGTTCCCACATTTGCCATCCCAGCCAACAGAGCCAGGGTAAAGTACAAGCACTACAGACTCATATCTAAATCCCCTTGATCTGAAAAACACTTAATGATAGGTAAAATCTCTGGCTTTGGTTTAACCAGAGCTGCCATGTATCTTCCAACCCACAATCCAGCTGAAATAGGATGGGGTGAAGGATGAGAATGAGCTGCTCCATCCATGTAGCCTGACCAAAGAGGTATCAGAACAACCAACAACAGGGGCACTGACGGGCACTCTCTGGGTGTGAAAATTATTACCATTTCTGTGCTAAGAAAACCAAAGCTATCCTCTGAACCAATATCCATCTTTAGTACAGAAAAGGAATAAGTAATTTCAACTGAAATGAAACAGATCTAAGAAGGCAGGGTGGTCTGATAGATGACCAAAGAACCCTGATTCTCCTGATGATTTTCTACATAACATCCATTAAATCAGGTTCTTAAACAAGTTATTTGTATTCCTTAAGGAGAAAAAAAATAAGGAAAAGTAACATAGTACTGACCCCACTGCACAATTCATATGGAAGGTGTTTCTCATGTGACGTGTATTTCAAGAAAAAGGAAATAAAAAGAGTCAAAAGATCAACTCTTAAAGATGCAAGAAATTTTCTGCTTAATCTAAATACATTAATTATGTGGCAGTGCTACTCTCCTGGGGTAACAGAGTATTCCAGGAGCACAAAACCAATACGTGTAACAATACTGGTGGGCAAGAGGCTTTATACTGTTTCTGACAAGACATGGATATGACACCTCTGGCAAGCAACCCAAACCAAACACCTAATCTCTCAAGTGGGGTGCCGAGATGCAGACCCATTAGAATCGTGCTGATCTGCATGATAATGGACTCCCAAGCAGACCTGACTGGAGCTGGGGTGCCCACAGTGAACAGTGCCCTCCATACCAATGCCCCCTGCAGCAGGCAGGCATTGTTAGTGACTTCTCTGGGGTCCTGCAAAATTGACATCAAAGAATCAAAACCAGATCTCCCAACTGCAGACCACAAACTCAATACACACACCTTTCTTCCCCCTTAATTTCTCCCACACTATCTCCCATCATCTCCCACTTACCGCCCATAAGTTGTATGATGAACCAGAGAACTTTTACTCACAACTCCAACATATTTTTAATGCCTTTCTTGTTTTCAAGAGATGCTGATGTTTCAGTGCATTGAGGTACACTGAGAAACATTCTATTTGTGACAGATCTGCTTGCAAGTCACTTTCTGTCTCTATCTCCAGCTGTTATTACTAGAAACTTTAGTACATTTTATGGTGATGTTTGAAGTATGAATGGAACAGTCAGAGAATGTGTCATTTGAAATATTCACTGTTCCAAACTGGGCTAGGCAACAAGAGACATTTTGTATGAATACAGGATATTTATTAAGAAGGATACAGGATATTTATTAAGAGTTCATCTAGTCCTGCTGCTTATTCCCTACCTGAAGTCAGAAGCCTGTGATGTCCTGGACAGAACTGGCTGCTATGGAAATTATTACAATTTCACAGTGGATTTCAGATTGCATGTGCCAAACAAAGCATCAGATACATTTCTCACATAAAGGCTTTTAGAACTAAAGAAGGAAGGAGATGCGAAGACATGCATGATAACACACTGGCATTTCACAGCCACGCTGCAGAAGCTACATCTGAGCTTGAACATATCACACAAGAGACCAAAGCCCAGAGGTGACATCTAAGAAGCTGTAGTATAGAACATAGCAGAGTGTGATGTCCAAGAAGCATGAAGACAGAAACAAAACAGAGAGAGAGGGGAGGAAGAGTGTAGTTAGTTGTAGAACACAGGAATGCACCTAAAACTTAGAAAAGTAGCATGGGACAGCAAGTGTTTCCAAAAAAGAATGTATGCAATAGGTAATAGCCCTTTGTACAAAACCTAGGCATAAGATGTATTCAGGAAATGCTCAAGAACTCCCTGCAAGGTGTCAGAAGTTACAAGCATTGCATCCTTACAACAGACCAGTGAATGTATCCTGCTAGTGTGCTATTACAGCTTCCATGTGCATGGATCCTACATTCCTACATTTTATCTTTACACTTTTTCCACAGGCTGAAGTTCAGGTTCTCTCAGTGCTGCTTTGAACAGTGACAAAGAGCTAGGACAGAGTCATGTGCAATTCCCTGCCTCCTCCTCCTCCCTTTATCAAGTAACCCATTTAGAAACACACTATGAAAGCACATTTCTAAAGCTATGCATTACATACCAGCTCAACTAAAGAATTCAAGCACTAGTCTGCCAGCTGACAGGCAGGCCAAAAGAAATATTTTACAAGCCTCACAATTAAGGTAATTAAATATTATTGGTTCATTCCCTATGAACAAAGCCAGGCACTCTTAGCCTCGTCCTGAACTGACACCAACACGCAACACATCAGACTGTGCAACTGACCCTCTAGAGCTGGGCTTCACTCTAGCTACAGCCATTCACAGATTAGCTTTGGCTTTGCCCCCATGAAATATCACCAGATTTTTGCTATTTTTAAGCACAGTTCCTTCTCATCACGTTGTTAAACATGAAAACTCAAAAGGAAATCTGCTTGAAAAAAAAAAAGGGCTTCTTGGCAGGGTCAGAGTACAGCAGGGAACGTGGCACCCAGGAATAAAGTGCAGCAATAGCAGAGCCCACAGCTGATGGCTACCATCAGGCTGTCTCCCTCTGCAATACTGTTGGGATTCTGGGATTTGGCAAGAGGGTATGGAGAAAACTCTACTGGAGGGAAAAAAAACCAGCCCACCTCTTTCTGTAATGGGCAAGTCGAGCTAGAAAGAAAGGTCCATCCCTCAATCTATAAAGAACTTTCTCAAAGGCAAGTCACAATACTTGGCAAGTTTATTGCAAAAACATTTATCTTCTTGGCAAAACACATTCACTAGTCACAGATGAACTAGTGAGATGATGCCTAGAGAATCAGTCAGAGGCAATCGAGGGAAAGAAGCTACAAGGATAAGGGAAAGGTCCCTAAGTCTCTATCAAATACCTTGTTTCTACATCATCCTGTCTTTGCTGAGAGGAATTACCAGCTTCCCCCAAAGGTATCCAGTTAACATCTCTGCAGTAGCACAGCAGAGATGTTTTGGGTGGGTATCTCATCTTGCCACACTTTACTACTCCAAATTCTCATGCTTTCCCATGTCTCTTCCAGTCCTGGTAGCAGTCCAGGTGTCAGGGAAGAAAAGCAACTACTATTAAAGGCTCCAAGACAAGAAGAAGGAATTGACAGCGATGGACTGAAGAACAGAACTAGCTCCAAAATTATCCAGCTGGCATGTTCCTGACCAAGCCTAAAGGGAATGGCAGAGCTGAAAGGGCAACAGTGAAAAGCAAGAGGCGGCTGGAGCACATCAGGCCTGAGACTGAACAGCACAACTTTACAGAGAGGCTTGTACCAGATAAGGAACCATGAGGGAACCTTGACTCAACCTCCACTGGCATCAGCAGAAATATCCCCACCACTGTGGAGCCACCAGCAGTTGCTATTCCAGACACGAGGCTTACAAAGTCACTTGGTTTTTGTCCTCTCTCATTCTGTTGAGGGCAGGTGACTGGGTTTTGTTTTGGTTTAGAACCCAGATGCAGACTCATGGCTTTAAAAAGCAGTACTTGTGTAACCTTCATTTCCTCCTGTTTCTGCTACTCTTTTAGCCAACAACACACATCACCAGATCAAGTTTGGTTTCAGCAGCTGTAAGCTACACAAAAGGAACCAGTGAAAATCTTTATGGAGGAAATAATATGCAATTTTCTAGCTGAACACCTTTTAAAATGTAATGACAGAAAATAAAATCCTGCATCTGTGCTCAGCAATAACAATCTGTACACGAGCAGTAACAACATGACACTTGGAATAAGCAAGATCCAGACAAAAAAGAAGAGAGCTTACCCAGGCGTCCAAATCTGCAGGCTTGGAATAAAGAGAGAGCAAGAGAGAAAGGAAGGGAAAGAGAAGAAAAAGAGAAATCAGTGATTTATGGAGGCTGGCTGCTGCTGCACAATATAGCTTTTAGAATGACAAGTTTAGAAAAGTTCCTTAAAAATGGCAAGCATCTTACACAGCACAGTGTTGTCCCCTGTTGTTAAAGCAAAACAAAAGCACATGCATCCCCTCCCAAAAAAAAAAAACAACAAAGCGAAGCCCCCAGAGACTGCTGCAGGATCCTCCTGTAGGATGGAAAGCTCAGGGAAGACAGCCACGAGGCAGCCTGTTTCAGGGAGTCACACAAGGTGCTGATAATGTTAGAGATGCTGATTTCCAAACCGTGCTCTGATGCAGGCAGCAATGCCAGGAATACTCAACAAGAGGTGGACAACAGTTACGCTGTTTCCAAATTACCTGCAAAGGACAAGTATCCTTTCTCAAGAGCATTTCTGAATGTACAAGTTCACCTACATAGCAAGTTATCCTCCTTGCTGGACACCTTCAAGGAGAGCTTTCCAACAGAAAGCCAGTTGACTGGTCAGATTTCTAACCAGAGCCCCCTTCACAGGCAACTGAACACATCTTTAGTGCACAGACCAAACCTCTGCCAAAGCCAAGCTGCTTCCATCTGCTCCCTATGTTGGCAAGCCTATTGAACTACAAAGACAAGCAGATCAAGTAGGCTGCAGTATCACCTCTTATGTACTTAATAAGACTTTTTACCTACACAGCAGTCCAGCAGCAGCAAAGTAAGTATATGATAAACATTTCATGCCCATAACCACCTTCTGAAGCCAAGACATTTATGAGGCAGCCACAGTTCTCGCTTGTTGTCAAGAGCTGCAAGCCTTCCCTGCCTCTCAGGGCTACATTCAATCAGCAGCAGGAACTTCAGAAAGGCCAGCCTTTTTATTATGTTTATTTATTTGAGAGGAGTTGACAGGGCAGGAGGAACTTTCCTCTTGGTCATAAGTTCAGTGCCAGAGGGAGCAGATGATGGAGCGCAACATGTTTATGGGATCTGCCATCATTTTAATGGCACAGAGCAACTACTTCAGGTAACTGAAGGATGATGTGTCATGGGCTATGTGTGTCATCCATCTCTTGCAACAGCTGAGAGGGATGGAACTGAACATCTACAGTTCAACTGGGGGAAGCCAACTCCCCCTTTCCGCAGACAGGTTTGATGTAGCAGCATCAAGGGCTTGGCCAAACACACCAACACATAACAAGCAGGGGCTCACCCGTAATCACCAACTGATCTTGACAAAAGCCTGATTTGAATAACATTTTTCTTCCTGCTGATTTTTTACAATCAGGACAGATGTGTTGAGTTTTGTTTTTACATTTTAGTAATGGCAAGGCTGTCCATCCTCAGCAGATGGACAGGAGGAACGCAGGGCTCTTTATGGTGCATGTTATTATTTCAGCAGGTAGGTCATGCACACCAGTAGCTCTTTCCTGGATTTACATCTGTCATCCCTGGGGTGCCCAAAGCCATTAACCGACACATTCCTGGAGGACAAACACTTGCATGACAAAATGAACACAAGCTACTAACTCAGTGGCACTGGGCAGTTGCTGAGAAGACAGGAAGGAGAATGAACAGGTCCTATCACCAAGAGGTGGTCCTTCTTACAACCCTCTAAGATATAATGCACAATAGCAGAATTACAGTTTTAAGAAAGGTGTTGCTAACACTGTTGCTAACCACAGGGCTTCTCTTCTGCAGGTACTGCCAAAGGCTTTAATTTTGTCACCTTTCAGGAAGGAGGAAAATTATTACTCCAAGAAGAGACAGACACACTCCACTGGATGGAAACAGAAAAATTGAAACAGGTGTAGATTCAGTAAGACATATTGCTGCACTGGGAAAAAATAACTACATTTGGAGTGAAGCACAGACTAAATAAAACATAATAAAATAACACAAAAATGAAAACTCGAGAGGGCTACTGGTTTAAGTTTTGTTACCTCAATAAGCCTGTGCCAGAATCTCTTACTAGAGCTGCGTTTACCAACACTGTTAATAGAAGACACAGCATGTCCACTCTTATTTTCAAAGTTTACTTAAAACTGTTTAAGAAATGAGCAACACCTGGGTTCCTTGCTTTCTAGCTGAGTGAGTTTCACTTCCAGCTCCCAGCTGGGGGCTTGCAAGTTTTATAATCCCTGCCCTGGGACACACCATCTTTCAGCACCCTTGGTCAATACTGCTGTTCTCCTCTGCTGAAACACAGGTCCACTTCCCTTCCAGGTAGCCCACTGGGTAACAATCACAGGAAGCTGAATAAATACTGGACTTAGTCATTTAGGGTCAAAACCAAATCAAGCTATCCTTCTTGACTGTACCAGAGGTAAATGTTATTGAAACAGGCCAAACCAGCAACCCCTGTCCTAGGTATTTATAAGGTGGAAAAAGACACAGTTCACTTGGAGAAGACTCTGGCTAGATACAGGAATAACATTAGTAATGCATCTGTGCTTCTGAGAACCTCACCTTTGAGCACCAATTCTGCAAGCAGGGAATGCTTTCCCACAGATGTACCAACAGTCCAGCTTCCAATGACATAACGAATTCAGTGCCAAATTAGTATTTCATACATACAATTTCCAGCATCTTTTCCCACACCCATACACCACATCATCCATACACAGCTGCCATGACAGGCACATCACTCATGTCTGTTATGGTCTGGGAGGAAGGAATCAGCACGATAAAACACTGGCCTTAGGAAGGGCGATGCCTTTGTAACCTGCCTGGAAACAGCTTCATCCTAGATGTTTGTTACCTTGCCATAGTCAATAACTATCATGTAACTAATTTCACTACAGTGTGACCAATGACTCTGGAATCCAGACTACCAGCTTGGTAGAGGTTTCCTACTTAAGAACTCAACACAGAGTATTTTTAGGGGCATTGCCAATTTTGGGAGTTGAAGATAGAGTGGGAAATGTGAGAAATGAGAGGCAGCAGGTGCCCAAAACCCAAGACAGCTGCTGGCAACAACTTTTGCACTCATGTCAGTATCTGAAGAGCTCTGCAGCACACATTCTAACATCTTGATGACCAGACTTCATCACTGAATGAGCAAAGAGTCATTTCTTCCTAAGGCGATAATCCAGCTCTAAACTTTTCCACAATGATAGGAATTAAAGCATTTAAAGAATATATCTAGACATTTGGTATCCACTCCAGACCCTTAAATGCTTCCAGTTTAGTGGAAAATTGTAGCAGTATCAATATTAAATGTAAGGAGAGTCAGAGATGTAACCAACTGACAAGGGAGAGGAATGAGGAAGAGACATTGAACAGCAAACAATTTTGAGGAAAGACTGTGATGAAACTGCTCAACTCTGATGTACACAGAGCATCCACAGTTCTATAAACATGGAGATGGGAAGCAGCAGAAAAACCCTCTGCCCTTTTATGATTCAGGGACAACTGCACTTCTGATGCTTATGGCATTGCTTGAAATAGGTTTGCAATGCTGACAGTTGATAGTCTTCATTTAAAACAAAATAAGGAGAAACCTATTTTATAAAATCCAAAGTAACCCAGCTGCTTTCATTGCTGGCTTTAATACTTCAGCCCATTTCCACATTCTCCTTTTCCCATCACCACTTCCATACATGCAGTTTTCATTTTGCAGGCTGCCAACAGACAAGGAATTCAATGCCTATAGAAATCTTGCAGAGCACAGGCCCTCTGGAGATATATGCTCAAGATGCTTATTTCTAATAGCAGGTGAGTCAACAACTCCCCTGAAGTTTTTATACCTCCTTGCTTAAGTTCCTATTCTGCCTGTTAGACAAGCATCTCTAAGTCCCTGATCAATTCAAAAACAGAGACTAAATCTGAAGAGAGGGCATAATGAAATTCTATACTAATTATGACTTTCTACCCAGAACATATTTCAGACCCTACTGAGTCAATGAGGTATTTTCTCATAAAGCTAGAATCAAAGACCACTCAACTCTTGGATTATTTCTAGCTCATAATCATTAATACAGACTCCCATTATGTTAGCCTAAGGGTGGCATATGGCTTTCCAGGGATAGGACAGACGGGGGAAAATAACAGTTACGCATGCCTACATCCCAGCCTCATTTCTGTGCATGCATATGGGGACATAGCTTTCTCTTGCCAGATTCCTAAATACCAAATATATTAGCTTTTGAGTCAAACATAGTACTTCAAACACAACCACTGTGTTGCACAAAATCAAGATGACATGCATAATCAACCCACGTGCCTCCAAGCAGTAAAAATGATGGAGCATGTGAGTTCAGAAGGAATTCCCTTCCCACATTTGCTCCCAGACACTACGTGCAATTTTTACCTTTTAACAAAACAGATATTTATAGGCACCAACCAGTGGATACAGGTCTAGTGTAGTACAGTGAATACAGAGTTCTTGCCAAAAGATTATAAATTTAATTTATTTTTAATAAAAAAAGATTTATCTCAAGTACTATACAGTTTAAGAGAAATACTTCAGGGATACTTTTTAATACAGACAAAGACTGTCTTAATTACATGCTTGAGTAAGAAAATTCTTGAAAGCCTTCAGTCATGGTCATGCATCCGTATCTCCATGAATCCTTCTGCAGGTGGAGAGTCAGGTGCACTTTCACACTTCACTGTTGAAGTTTTTACCCACTTTGACAGTCTTGCAAATGTTCTTGTTCTCCTTGCTCTTTCATCCCAGACATACCCAGAGCAGCTTCACACAATGTTATAGGGTCACTATCTGTCTGGGGACAGAATCCAACCTACCAGTTTGCCAGTGGTACGTAGGTAAGACAAAGTAATCACCATTTAGCACAAATCAAGTGGATTCCAGAGAATCCTTAAAGGACCACAAAAAGCACTGGGGATTCAAAATAAATGGTCTGGGCTAAAACACACACACAATGCTACTTGTATTAAGGTGTCACCTGTAGACTAAAATGGAGTCAAAATATGTAGAAAGATTAATCAGAGAATACCCAGGGGAGAAAAAAAACACAGCAGTGAGGAACTTCACCACAATCTCCCTCATTTCTATGATCACTAAAGAGAGACAGGCAGCCAGCACTAAATTCCCCTACAACCAGTTGTGAAAATGCACCTCGGTCTTCGCCTGCAGCATTCCCTCCATCCTAGGCCACGGTCAGTCTTATGAAAAGCCTGTCCAATTAAGATGTGGTTTTGATCAATAGACAAAATGTCCACTAGAGACTCTGATTCTCCCTTTTCAAAGCACTTGCAACCCACCATGTGTTTTAGGAACGGAATATACTAGTTCACAAATACATTCACTCTCAGCTCCTCTCAAGGCTGTGATCAGAGAAATTGCTGCAAGGTTGCATCTTTAAATGAAGTCTGAGTATATTGTAATGAAATCATCTGCAAAAAGAAGAGTGTAGATTCAGCAACAACAAGGATTTCAGGCTATTGTAAGACCATGTTTTTTTATTTTTACATCGCAATCTCCAGGGCACAACTGTATCAAAAGCAACTTGCAAATCTATGTCACTGCCAGCAAAATTTTGATTTCCAATTTGATAGGACAATTTGCAAACAGCAGTTGTCCACATTGTGCAAGTGCTTAACAATTGTAAGAACTACAAGAATCCAATGCTGATTCGATCCCCATTTACTGGGCAATGCAGCACACTCTTGCTCAAGGCAGATGGCTTGGAATAATCAGGGGTGAAAGGAGAGCATCCTCTCTTACAGTGAGGGAGCAGTACCTGGTAGTGTCTCACCAAGGATCACAAACCAGATGTTGCTGCTGTTGAGAAGAGGCTTTAGACTGGGTGCAGCAGAAAAGAGTTTAGTTTGAGGAATTTTCCTTAGGAAAAGAAAACAACATTTTGCTCTCAGTGGAGCTCCTGAAGCTCAAAAATGATGTCACATCCTAAGGAACCAGAGAAGTATTTACTCCCAGACCTTCTGATCAAAAGCAAGAAGCTTGAAATTTAGCTTTACAATTGCGTATGCTCTAAATATAGCAGTCAGATGACCTGGCAGAGCTAAGATTCAAGCTTCATGAGTTTGCAAATTGAAAGAGTCAATCAAGCTCAGAGTATCACAAAACCCTAAAGACAGATTGCTGTATTTATTGTTGTAGATTCTATTTACAAACATATCTCCACACTGTTTGCTCTCTAATTATAGTTGAGGCACAATAATTTACTTTCTGTGAGCTCCTTTTGTACACTACACTTCTAAAGTCAATGAAAATAATTTTAAGAATCTGTTGATTGATTTATTGATCAAGTTGACCAGAGCAGTAGACTAGAAATAACCAGACAGGCGAGTGATTTGATAAATATTCCTGAAGGCTAGTCACTATAGGTACTGAAAGTCAGGGGAAAAGACACTCTCGAAGGCAGGTTCAGGGCTTTTTTTAGGATCTATATTAATAGTTGCCCCTAAAACTTCATTCCTTATGCAGGTCTGCTTGGTCAAGTGCACTCCCTAACGAAATGCTTGGAATAATTCTGTACAATCCAGTATTAGCTATCAAGCTCAGCAGAAGCAATTGGCAGGAGTACAGTTCCTGTTACCAGAAACAATGTGAGAAGAAAAAGGAAGGGGGGTAAGTGTGTTATACAAGAGTTTGAGGCAGGAAAGAGATACCACCCATGACCAAGGCCATGGGACAGAAGGCATACAGGTGGAGATCATCACCCACAGGCAGCTTTCAGTGCTTCAGACAGTTTTTTGGTGATTTTGTGGTGGGAGTTCACCACAGCTTTCACCAAGTTCCAAAAGCAAGGATTATGCCCCTGGCCAGCACTGAAAACATAAACCTCATCTATTAACTATGCACTGAGATGGCCTGTTTTTTCCCTGTGGATTTAATTGCAATTTTATGAGGTTTTCAGTGAAACCTGTTGGCAGCTTATCATAAAACTAAGCAGAATGTAACTTGTACTCCTTTTACACTGTCCACTCGGTTGTGTGAAGAACTGTTATCCTACTCAAGCAAGAGGCAAATTAGGATTCAATTCTGTTGCACTGGAGTGGTTCCCTAAGAGGCAGAGGACAGGTACATTAACAAAGCAGGAGGCAAAGGAAAAAGGCTACATTACAACTATTATTTTTACAATATTTTAGAAAATCTTTTGGCACTGTGGTTTTGAGGAGTTCACATTTATCCTCAACACAATATAGGAATTAAATGTCCAGGCATGTCAATAGCTTTTTCCACAAGCATATAATTAAAGGAGGAAAAAAATATTCAGGTGCAGACGAAATAAATCAGCAAGATCAAATTCAAAATCTTTCATAACCTCTCAGCATTTCTGAAAATAAATGCCACACTTATCAAAACAACCTTTAAAATAAAAACCTTTAAGAACTTATTTATCTCGTTCTCCTTTCTGCCTGACATATAATATATACATTACGTACATATAAAATCAAAAGAAAAATCCACTCAGACACACCAACACTCCTGTGCTCCCTTTTCCATTTGCTGTTGGTTATACATCCACGGAGACCTTAAAACATTTTAAAGGATCAAGCTTTCCTTCTCATTAGTGCCACCATCACATGGTTTTGAACTGTGGTCATATAACCTTTTGCACCTTTTCACTCTATTGAATCAATCTCCCCTGGCAACTCCTGGTGTGGCACTGCACTCCCCCTGCCTCCGGCTCTTCTTCCCTCACTAATTCTGTGTTCAGAACTGTGAAGCACAAAATTAGACGTTTCAAATTAAGCAAGGAGAGAGAATGAGAGAACCTTATTAAATCAACATTAGCATCAGAGTGTCTTTAAAAGAGAAACTCAATTGCAAAATATTACTCGTCTCTGTAAAGCTCTTTACACTGACGGAAATGAGACAGGCAGCAGCTGAAGTCACCTTCCTCTTCACGCTTGACACAGTGCTTGAGCAGTGAGAGCAGGAGCCTTTATAGACCACAGCCCCAGAGAAAGCAGAGCTCACCTTGAACTCACAAGCACTGGAATTGCCAAGTAAAAGGGGCAAGGTCTATTAACATGATGCTGGTGGAAAAACACGCGCACAACCAAGCACATTAACGCACACAAGCATACTCCCTCCTCCTCCCGAGCTTTCCATAACACTGGTTGTTCTCTCAAGTCACATTACAAGCTACAATCAATTCTTTACTTCTAACAACAGGGCAAAGAGCCAAATCAAGTTCAACTTTCCATTCTCAGTCCCCAACAAAAATTACTGACACGAAGGTGACGATCAGCATATTCTGTTCCAAAACACCTTAACCTTCTGAATGTGAACCTCCAGTTCCTGGTCAGATAGCCTGAAATTCCTTCTCAAGATAAATCACTGGGGTATCACACCATTCCCCCTTGCTGGATAATTAGGCAACTTAAAGCCTGAAATCACCTCTGAGCCTGCACAGTCTTTAAACATGACTTTTCATTGGCACTTCTTGAATAAGAGCTGATATTTGCACCTTGTGGCCACAGAATGAGTGTGCACACCTTACCCCAGTGTGCAGCCAGCTCCACACTTGTCTGTTGGGCTGCCACCTAAATCAGGGAGTGTCTCAGCAGTATCTTCGAGGGAAAATTTGCCATGTGTGCTGCTAAGGTGTCCTACAGAAGGAAACAAGTGCTACTAAAACAATTTAGGTATAAAAAAATAGATTTCAAAACTATTTAAATTAAAAATCAATGTTTAGAGTGCCCATTTATCTAGGGAATATTATCCTAAGGGCAAGTGACATGAATCTGAACCTCAACTCCTGATGACAAAACAAAGCCTTCAAAGCATTTTTGGGCAAAACAGACACTACTACAACAGAAATGGAGGCTGAAGCTTTTGATAGCTCTACTCCTACCATGCAATGGAAACTCCTGTATTAGCCAGACATAACTAGAACTCTGCATTTTGCAGACAGACTTCTATGCAGACTCTCCATACCAATAAAACAGCACTTTGAGAAGCCAGGGGTGCTGGAAGTTCTGATACCTCTTCAGAGCTGTAATAAAAGTGACCACTTCCTCATCTGACAGCCACGCTTAGATGCCATTAACTAAGGGCTGGATAAAGTATACCCTACACTAGAGTTAAGACCAAGTGCACCAAGGAAATAGGAAGGGGGAGGAGGATAAAAATAACACCCACAAGAACTAGTGGCAAAAAGCTAACTTAGTTGTTAAAGGGCTGGCTGTTCAACATCCTCCTTTTGTAAAACAAAATGCTTCATTTTCACCTCGAAGGGCCACAGTTGCAATACAAAACTGCTTGGAGCCTTCCAAAATGAAAGGGCTTGATGAAAATGAGCAATTTATCATTCAATTATAAAAGCTGAAAAAAAGGAAAAACAGAAAAACCAGAATGAAGCACTGAACATGGAGTCCTAGGGCTGCCCTTGATGTCTTTTCAGATCAGTAAAAACTCATTACCCAACTACACTTACCAGTCTACTACATGCCTTTCTTCCAGGAAAGGATAACACTAAGCAAAATTTGAAAACATTTTGTCTATTCTTTGTTGCAGATAATTTTCTTCCAGCCTTTCCCTAGGAATCTGACACAGAATTAGAAGTGGCTTCCCATCGCCTTCAAGTTCCATTCCTTGCTTTTTCAGGGGTAATCAAATAGAGTCTTTAATGCAGTGGGACAGTTACTATACTGATGATGTCTAAACACAACCATAATAATAGGGGCTTACGAAGTTAAGTGCTTAACATAATGATCAAAATTAATAAAGCGATACCCCTAAATTTTAATGCATTAGTTTATGGGATGGAATATAATTCTGCTGCAAAGCCTTCTTCTCTTGTACACAAAACACCAAGAATGTCAAAGCAGAGCAGTACTACTTCAGGCTAAAAAAAAAAGGCATTCTAATTTCAGAGTGTTCACCATGTAATGGAGTCTGTTTTTCCACAAATACCAAGTAATTAGTTCATATTCACACACGTAACACTTTCAGCTCTTTAGTGCCCCCATTCTGAAAATTCTCCAGGAAACAGTCAACTTTTTCCAGCCACACAAAACATACAACTAGAAGAACAAACAGTGGAGACAATTTTTGTGCAACTTCCACCATCTAATTCTGTTCCTTACAAATCATAAGTCAATTTGAGAACTCAGCATATACCAAACCCACAACCAAAAGAATAAGTATTTAAAGTCTCCTATAAATGAAAGCTTGGAAAAGCTTTAAAAGAAACACAAGGTTTTAGGAACCTGAAAAGCATCAAGAAAAACAACCAGAGGGTTCTGATGGGGTTTATTTTCTAAAAAAACACCATACTATTCACCTTCAAAAGACCTCAGTGAATATCAACACATCATAACAACACTTCTTGAGATAACTACTATTTCAAGAAAATTGAAGGACAAGCAAGATGCAATAATTTGTCCTGATTCATGCAGAAAATACTAGACAGGATCATGACTGATAAGAGAGACCCAAACCACAGAAGAAACCAAGATTTTCATCATCCATGTATTTGTGCAGATTACTGAAGGGAAAACAGTCAGAGCGTACTGACGCTTGCCTGTTAATATCCTTCCAAGATGGCACAATCAGAAAACTATCTCAAAAGATTTAAGTATAATGGAATGAAAGGTTACACACATTTGTGATGAAGGGAAAGAGCTGGAACAGCAAAAAAAGCAATCCCTATTTCATTTTTAAGTCTCTAAGGGACTTAGGAAGCAGCAGTGAATGGTGGAAAGCCATCCACCAAATCCAGGCAACTAATATTGCTTGCAGTGATTAACTCACTCGAGGTGCCAGCCTGCCACCTACTACTGTGAGTGTGGAAAATTCTCTGTAAGCACCCAGAGGATTCTAAAGAAAGGAACAGAAACACTGAAAAAGAAGAGGTAAGACAGACACAAAACGACACAAAAAGTACCAGCAGGCTTTCCTTCCAGAAGCAACTATTTGCTGCAGAACTTCGCCCACTTCTGAGATATCAGTAAAATGGACCCATCTCGTCATTGTTCAGGTTTTCACGTAGCAAATCAGGAATTAATATTCACAGGTTCTATGACTGACACAACTGCAATTTAAAAAGGGCAATTAATCATCAGCCACGCTGGTGGCTGACTTGCCAGGCTGCGATCTTTTCTCTCCACACCTGCCAACAAACTCACAGGAGGCAAAAGCCTCACGTGTACACACAGAGCCAGAAGTGCCACTCTCCCTCTTACCCCCAGCCCCAGCCTTCACAGAGTGTGCTATGGGTTTTGTTACTGCATTTTCTCCCACAAGGGCCCCATCAGGGTCATTTACCCAACCCTTCCCCCAGCAGCTCCTTCACATTGCCCAACCAATCTCCCTTGCCATGTGGATAAGGAATGCCCTCTCCATGTTGTATGTCAATCATGTCAGCCAAGAGAACTGAGGCAATGAGCTCCATATCTCCATTATGGAGTTCTCCCCATTTTCCTTTGTATCTTTGCATGAACTAGTATTTTTAAGAGTAACATCTCATCCCATTCCTACTTGGAAAATATATTACGAAGGTGAGAGTACAGGTCCAGAGAAGAAACTAATATAGGCTCATGGAAACTTCAAGCCTGGCAAGTGTTTGTTGTAAGATGAGTCAAAAAAGCCACTAAGGCAGTATTTACTTCCATGCTTTTATGGGAAGGTTTTCAAGCCCTCCTTAAACAAAACAAAAAACCCAAGCAATTGTTCTGGTTATTAGTTCTGCCACTTTAAAATCTTTCTATGTGAGCATCCATTGCCAGATGTGAAAGATATGCCAACCAATAGTTCTTAGAGAAGAGACATTTGGAAATTTGTCAATGGTGTACAGGTTTCCAGAAAAAGTTCTCAGACTAAATTACTGTGGGGAGAGTATATAATCTCCTGTAGGAAGTACAATTTTTAATATAACATCCTTTCCTGAAAGGAAGAAAGCCATCAAACTGATCACCATATTATGCCAGTCTACTTATCTGGAAAGTACATAAACTGCTCTGGTGATAAATACCATTGAAAATAAGTATGAGATTGATGGAAAGATTTAGAGCTTAGCAAGCCCTGAGGTCTTCAAGCAACATACTTGGGACTATATCCTTGGGCCAAAGAAAATATACAACGTACTTCTAGGCCAAAGAAATCTTGCTCAGACAGGTGTTCACTGCTGCCTGCCAAGTGCAGCAGATATGTAGGGACTGAGGATGCATGTCGAAACGCAAGCTGTATAGTCCTCCCCTTCTCATTCCTGCCAGTCAGCAACCAGAAATTGCCTTCATCATAACAATACAGGAAAATAATTCAATGCTTTTGTATGTGAAAGAGAGTAATTTCAATCCTAAGAATTAAGTCAGGATGGAAGCTGGAACACAATTACGTTTTGCATGTCTTGGTCAGAGTCCCAAACAAAGGTAGTTGGCAGAATGTCTCCGCCAGCAGATAACACCAATAAATGGCCTCATTTCCATCTATTATAAGGTAATAAACAGGCTTTGCTTCCTCATACTGTCCTCATTTCTATCAGATCCCTCTCAAGATTTGCTATCTTTTTGACACATGCTCCAGGTGTTCTTCATCCACAAACCTCAGTGAATCATTAGAAGTTAAATGAGGAGGCTACAACCCACTTCTCTCAGCTTGCTGAAACTAGACAAGTGCAATTATGAGCCCTCTCCAGCTTTTTCCTCATTCAGATTTTGCAAGGTTTTAGAAATCTCCTACAAGAACATTTTATTCCCAGACCTTTACCTTCTAACACCACCAGTATCATGTTGCCCACATGCCTTCTGTTCACATCAGACTGACCTTGTCCTCCACTAACAAAATCACTCCTTAACAAACAAGAGTGTTGTGTTAAGGAATAGCAGGTGTTTCACCCAACTATGCACCTTATCCCAAACTGAGAGAGTAAATACCCTGTAACTCAGCTGTATTTTGTCATAAAGACTGGCTGGATCAAAGACTTGCATTGGGCTCCTCCACAACAGGAGAAGGTGTTTACCAAAAACAGATTTGCTAATGGGGCAGGGGGGAAAGGAAAACAAAAGGTAAATACCAAGAATCTTTCTCAAACACAACCAGGGCTCCTGGGATGCTGCTCAGGATCACAGATGCTTCATTTCTTGTATTTCTTCAGAAGAAAAACAAATACTTGTGCTTCCAAATTTTCATGACGCACATAACCTTAATGCCTCCAATCACCAATTGCTCACATCTTTATCTTCAAGCCTGTATTATGAAGTTTTGATAAGCTTTCTCCTTCCCAACATCTCTCCACATGGATAAGAGCCACTAATAGAAGACAGAGACCAAAATCCTTGACTCTCCTATTGCCTCTATTTAGCAATCAACAACTGCCTGAGTATTGTGTGAGACCAAAAGCACTGCTGTGTATTACACACTTATCTCTGCAAAACCACCCTGCACAAGTGACAACTTCCAGGCAGGGGGAAGGGGGAGTTGTGCAGCTTTGTGATAATTAAAGCATAGATGAGTGTCACTGCTGTAGATAATTATGCATTAGCAGTGAAATTACTTAATGGAATGAAATAAACTAAGCCAAATGTTTTGTTTTAAAGGGAATTTAGGGCCTGCAAAGGGTGCCCAACTGACAGCCCAGGAGAGCAAGAATGACAGTCCTCCATCTTTCACAAAAACAATACAATATCACAGCAGCCTGGCAGGCTTCTACCTCCCACCCAGGCTCTGGGGGGGGACCAGAGGAGAAGCTAAAGAAAATTGCAGCCTCCAAAGTTATTCAGGCTCTGATCCATCTGATGAGCGCCCACACAGGGACCAGGCAGTCACTAAGTACAGAGGAACAACTGACTGGGATCATTTCCTAAATAAAGACACCAGGTCTGACGAAATGGATTAATTCAACCCACAGATCTTCTAGGCCACCCCCCCAAGCAGCCATCAAAAAAAACCCAAACATTTTTAATCAGTGTCAGTTCAGAGAAGACTCCATCCTACAACAGAAACAACAGGACAAGTAGGTATATGGCCCGCAACAAAACCACCTTCTCCAAGAAAGCCCACAAGGTCTTCCCCCATCCTCTCCTCTTGCCTCAACAGTTGGTTACCTACACACACTCCTACCACTGCTCTCATCAGCATCCTCCTCCTTGTTAAAACAAGGACTCTCAAGGTCAGTCAGAATTTATAAGGCAGCCATTTCATCTTTTGTGCTTCTCTGGCTACATTCCTTCCTAAAAACTGCTGAACATTGGAGATTCTGCGGGGTCTGAAAGCCCTGCCAACACCAGGGCCAATTAGGAGTTTCAGGATGATGCATATTAAAGTTATTATGGGAGGCAGTTATGTAGCCAGAATAAATCTTAACTGAACCTTTAAGTGGTTTTTATAACTCTTGTTTCTCCTTCTTGAAAATATATGAAAAGATACAAATCTCCTCCCTAAAAATCTGCAGGGATTCCAGCCAACCACCAACCTCTCCCTCAAGAGAAGATTCTGCCCTCAAAGCAATAATTCATTTTTTCCAAGGCCAGCTAGATGATCTTTGTTTTAAACTCCAAATCATTCAAATCAGTCAGAAATTTACAATATCAGTGAAGACTGACCTGAGATACTGCCTTTATAAAAGCTCTGCATATATATCAAACTGCTGCAGTGGTTTTTCAGCACAGGTCTTCTTAGATAGTCTACATAACCTGCTACGGATAGTCAAAGGGACACAGACATTATAGACAATTTTTATAGATCACATTTTGTAGGTAGCATCTAATTAGGATGTAGGTCAAAACAGTGAATCTTAAAGAGCATCTGAGGAATGGAGGGAACAGCATCAGTTTTAATAGCGAGCATAAGATTTCATTAGGACAGCATCTGCCACTCTCCTCCCACCACTTCTAATCCCAGGCTTGCTCTCAGCAGCAGTTATCTACCTCTTCAAGTACTACTAGAAACCAACTAGAGAGCTGAAGACCAAAGAGAAATCTGAGGTGGCTGAGAACACACCAGGTCATTTGTGTAGAAGCCTGCACTGTCTTCATGACCATCTTGTCCTCCTTTCTGCAGCCTGAATACACAGGAACTTCACAAGCTGCCTGATCCTTGCGTTTAAGCATGAAAGGAGCCCCAGGAAGCATGGTGAGAAAATAAAAGATAGAAGCAGGCTGATTCAACATACATGTCCAGTTTGTAAATTATGTCAGTACATTGTGGCCTCACAACTCCAAATTATATATTTCTATTGAAACCAGTGAACTTCAAAAACTTAGAGTTAGCTCAGCCTGAAAAATATTATGGTAACTCCTAGGGAAGCTAGAGACAGAATGAAAACAAATAAGGAAAAACTTTGAGACATTGCATTGGTATGCAAGCAATTTGAGGGCTCAGCAGTTCCCCGGTCCGCCCCTGGAAAGGAACCTTCATGGGTGTCCCTTCACTGCCACCTTCAGGAAATACTCGCTGCTGCTTTGGAAGTGCTCTCGACACCGCAGGAAAAAAAGGATTAACTCAACGAAGGCATCATCACTGGCACACAACCGAGATGCACATTAGACACTGTTAGTTCCAAAATATGAGAACTACAGCTAAAAGCACATCCCTAACAACTGAGGAGGAGAGCAGAGCCTGCAAGATCGATAGAGAGCAGCCACCAGGCTGAGCAGTGGTTTTGACTCCAAATAACATCTATAACTCACCTTCCAGATTCTGCATGAGGCAGGTAATAGGTTTTCCCAGATCCTAAATTCAAAGGGGTGTTAATGAGGATATACTCTTTATGGATTGTCTATTAGACTCCACTTGAACCATCACATCTTAAAGGCTCACTTGAAAAGCCAACAAACTCCTTCCCTCAAAAACAACTAAAAAAATAAAAACTGCTTTGCTAATGAAAGCAGAAAGTTTTATAAGAATTCAGAGTCAGTAATGAAGTGAAAAACATAATGTACAGGTCAAAAAAGACATTATAATTTTTTACACACATGTGTGCACAAGATGTACCTTAAGTCTCTGGACAGTATATTGACTTAACAGTAGATGACACAAACGATCAAGCAGGAAACTTAGGTTCAAATCAGTCTGCATCATAGCTCTTAAAATAGGCAAATGGCTTGAACTGTACAGTGAAGCCTGCCCAAGCTCAACAGCAACATCTGCTGGCCAAGGAGCAACAACATTAATTGGTCTAATTACATGGAAATTTATTATTCATTATTACAAAGATGTGAATTTTTACTGCAGTTTAAGGATGCCCAGTAAGACACATTCATTGTGCAGAAAGTGGATGTAACTTCCAAACATCTGTGCAAACAACCTGCATGCAAATGTAGTTAGAAAAATCTATCATCTATCATTACCTGCCCATTGAGACATTTGACAGTAAAACACTGAAACGAAGAGGGGTAAAACTTCACATTAGCAAGACTGTGCCGGAGGAAATCTCTTCTGTCTAGCTGCTTCAATCCCAGCTGAAGAACACCCATGGTACCCCTTGAACTACTTTCTTTCCTAAGGGAGCAGCCTACATTTGCAAGGCCTGAGACAGCAAAGTATTTATCAACCACTAGTCCCATCGACACAGAGGAGAATGGCAGCTAAGACCATTAGAGCTCCTTTCCCTCCAGGTGCCTTAACACATTCCTTATTAACCTTAGAAAATAAAGACTGCTACAGCAGAATGACATTACTGGAGCAGGAGCACGGCTAATGGTCCCCACTTAATTTGGGCACAAATGGACACTATCTAGATTAATTACACTGAAAACTCTTTATTTTTACCCCAGATGCATAAAATTTTATGAGCTACTTCTAAACTGTTCCAGAGAAAAGAAAAGGCAAGTGGCTGGCAACAGCTTCGAGACTGCATTTAGACCTTCAGCACGATGTGGAACAAGGGCAGAGTGACCTGAGAGCTGGGTTCTGAACACAGGCTTCTGAACAGCCATCAGATGGGAAAAGGTGTTGACACTTCCCACTTCTGTTACCAGCACAGGAACAGTGTCAAATTCTTACTTGACCAGAGAACCACCTTTTTTTGCAGGTCACTGTGTAACAGGAAATCACAAGCGAGTAGCTTTTTAATGGAACTCAATGATAACCTGCAGTAGCACAAAGCTCAGAAAAATTACACTGCAAAATGCTGAGCCTTTAACAGAACAAGGCATGCTGGCTGGGTGGGCAACTTTTTAAATGATAGAAAAGTATAGGCTGGACTGACATTCACTATCTTTAAAATTGTGGTTGGCTTTGCAGTTTAAAGCTCTCGTGCTTTTTCAAGTTCTGTACTTGAAACAAAATTCTTTTACCCTGAAAAATTAGGGAAAAGAGCGTAAGAAACATGCAAGTTTATTTGCAGCTGACATAAGTTTCTCTTGTTACTAGTTTTTGTTTTGATTTTTTTTTGATTGTTTTTTTAGGGCACTGCTTAGTTTGGTGGTAGTTTGTTTGGTTTTGTGTTGTGATTTGTTGGGGTATTTTTTTAAACATACCCTTATTCCCAGTTCCCCCTTTTTCCACATTTAGCTGTTAAACTAGGAGAGCATATCACATGAAAATACAAAAATGACAGATTGCTTAGGTCCTCAGCTGGGAAGAGAAAAGCTTTTGTAAGGAACCATTTGTGTATTGGAAGTTTGGAAGCTACAGAGGGGAGTCACAATTTCAGCTCGACAGTGCCAATTACAGTTACAGCAAGATGAATACTGAGGAACAAATCCATTCTGCACAGAGGCTGGAGAGAAGGGAAAAGGAGAGAGCAGAGATACGAGCCTATGTGTTTAGAAAAGGGCTTGAAGTCATCTGCTAGACAGTGAACCACTTTTTTCCGTGGCAAAAGCATTAGGCTGAAAATCAGTGAATGTACGTGGCAAGCTCTCAGTCCTAATTGGAAGAGCACTGGTTATTTAACCAATGTATCCTTAGCCTAATGTACTATTCAAGTAGGTATTAAACTATAGAGCTGTGAGAGACGGACTCTATTATGGCCTTTAATCCAGCGACATCTACTGACCATTCCTGGTAATGCACTCCCCGGCACAAGAAGAGGCTAGAGGCAGCAGACGCATGCGCACAGACTCAGACTACAGCTCCCAGGGGGCCCGGCGAGGCCGGAACCGGAGGGGAGCAACGGGCGCGCTCTGCGAACACTCCTACGCTGTGGAGGCTGTCGTGTAGCTGCTGCGTACCTATTCCTCTGTGGAAAAAATTCAAGAACACATTGAATCCATGGAAGAAAAAGAGTTAACAATGAAAACTCCCAGTCCTATTAAGGAAGCCCCAGAATACAAAAGTGAAATGACTAATGCCTGGTTCACAGATGCATCAGCTCGGAGAGAGGGTAAGACCTGGTTATATAAATCTGCTGCAGTCAAACCCTCCACGGCTGAACGCATAATAAATCATGATAAGGGCAGTGCACAAGTGGGGGAGCTGGATGCTGTTCTCAATGTGTTTGTACGGGAAAAGGCCGCCAAGGACGCTGTGTACATCTACACAGATTCCTTTTCGGTTTTCAAGGGCTGTGTGGAATGGATAACTTTCTGGGAACAGAACAATTGGGAAATTAACCGGGTGCCAGTCTGGCAGAAAGAGAAATGGCAACAAATCCTAAAGATTGCTAAGAAAAATCCCAATTTCCATGTAGGGTGGATACCTTCTCATCAGACTAACCAGAAAGATGAAGCTAGTAGGTGGAACAACTACGTTGATGAACTGGCTAAAATCAATGTAGTGGAAATCAGGACAGTAGGAGAAAATCAGGAGTGGGAGCGATTGCTTGAATGGCTTCATTGTAAAAGGGGTCACTCAGGGGTTTTTGATTTGTATAAAGAGGCACAAACCCGGGGATGGCCTGTTACCCGTGAGCAGTGTAAGACAATCATTTCTGAATGTGATCAGTGTAAGATCAGATTGGGGGAACATCCCCTGACAGGTGATACTTTGCACATCCGGGAAGGAAAGGCCTTGTGGTCCACCTGCCAGGTGGACCACATTGGTCCTCTCCGTAGGTCGGGTAATAAACAGTATATCATTGTAATGGTAGAAGTGGTATCAGGTCTGACATGTGCTGAAGCTGTTGCTAAAGCAGATGGAGAAAACACTGTTCGCTTTTTGGAAAGGGTATTTGGGGTATTACCTAAACCTACAAATATTCAATCTGATAATGGTACTCATTTCACCTCACATCTAGTGCAACGGTGGGCAAAGAGTGAAGGCATCCAATGGACATTCCACATGCCATACTATCCCCAAGCAAATGGGATAGTAGAGCGTACTAATGGATTGATAAAAAGCCTTATTCGCCCACAGGACTCCAGATGGGATGAAAGGTTGCGATATGCAGTCACCACTATCAATAACAGATGGGGGGTGAACGGGTGTCCTCGTTTAACCGCTTTCTTTCCCACATCACCCACACCAGAGAAGGGGAAATACAACAAACCCTGCGGAAAGCGAAAGGTCTCCCTACGTCCTGGACAATCCGTGCTGGTACACCTGCCAAACATCGGGAAGGTTAAGTTGATCCTGCAAACACCTGTGAACTCGAACACCTGGGTTGCATCTGATATGAATAATAGAGAACTCAAAATCAGTACAAATTGGATACTGCATGTGGAGTGAAGCAGGATATAAGAGTAGAGTGTAAATATCTGTGTATTTGTGTATATAGTGATGTGTATATGCTACTTCAACAATCCAAAGAACCAGAGAGACATCCCAATCCAGGACAAGGTCTGATCAGCCTGACACTGGTTTGAGGAGGGGGTACCTTGTGCATTCTATGGACCTGATCACCCCATGGATTGCGCAATGTCTCCCACTTTGCAGTATCATGTCTCCTATAACTGCTTTTCCCTTTGGGTTGTTGTATGTTAATAAGATATTAATGGTGCACCAAAATATTAAGATATCTGTACAGATATAGGTATATGTTGTATCCCATATAGGGAATTGTTCCCTCAGAAAGTGCTATATGTGTTGTTTGATAAATGTTATAATTGTATATATGTATATTGAGAAATATCAGGAAAGGAGGTAAGAATTTGGACAAGAGCCTAATAGGGTACAGATGTACATATATATATATACCTACATATACATACGCCACACAAGGAACAAGTCGCTGTCATAAAAGCCACGGGGTGAGATGTGAGAGACGGACTCTATTATGGCCTTTAATCCAGCGACATCTACTGACCATTCCTGGTAATGCACTCCCCGGCACAAGAAGAGGCTAGAGGCAGCAGACGCATGCGCACAGACTCAGACTACAGCTCCCAGGGGGCCCGGCGAGGCCGGAACCGGAGGGGAGCAACGGGCGCGCTCTGCGAACACTCCTACGCTGTGGAGGCTGTCGTGTAGCTGCTGCGTACCTTTTCCTCTGTGGTTGCTGGTGTATGAGCACGCTGAACGGACTGCCCGCCTGGACTCGCTGGAGAACAAGGGTCCCGACTAGGGATCGGCTTCGGCCGCACCCCGGTGGTGAGATTTGCGAACTTGATTACACTCTGACGTTTCTTACTAACATTTACAGACATTCACCCATTCACACACACCTCTACTATACACTTGCTTCCTTTAATCTCCCCAAAGGCTCTCTCCAAGTTCTCTCCCTCATTTTCTGTCCGGGACCGAGATTGGGGGGGGGGACTGGGGGGGGGAATAGGATTGTTTGTATTGTATTGTATTGTACTGTTGCTGTATTGTATTGCATTATTCTTCCCTACGATTGCTGTGGCTTTGTAGTTCTGTAGCAATAACCCCGCCTAGATATTAGTGCCTTTAATAAACCTATTGATTTTTGAACACTGTTTGTGAGTGTGACAGGGAGTGGTCCTCAGCCCTCGATTCCCTTTTGTGTAGGGCAGTGAGTCGCAGTTTCCCATCTCGGTTTGCGACAAGAGCTTTTTTCTTTTGGACAGTAATTATACATAGCCCTGCTCTATCTGTTTGATCAATTTTTACTCTTGACTCTGCATCATCCTTCAAGTTTGCCCATTATCACGAAGTCTTCAAGGCTAAAAAGGCTCTAAACCCCCAATGTAACGCACAGACAGGAAAAAGAAAGCCAGCTAACTCTCTAATTCCTTCCCTCCCTCATAAGCTTGCAGGTGTCCTATTTTCATAGTCTAAAAATCAAAGACAGTCATCAGCTCAGTTCCTCTCCCTTAGTACAGGCCCTTTTAAGAAGCTACTTTCCATCATGTTTTACTCAGTGCTCATAAATAATATAGATAATTGCAGGTGGTCATAATAAACAAGCAGAGAAAGTATACATATATAGCACAAAGGAAACAATAAAAATTCTAATGTGCTCCAAAAGCAGAAGGAATTCCCGGCAAAAAGCACCAGTTGCATCCAGGTCATTTTTGCAGTTGATGAAAAGCCTCCACAGAGCCAAAAATAACACAGGGACAGACTTTAGACAAAGCTAAACAAGGGTGCTGGCAGCTCACTTCCCTCTGCAGCACGCACTTCCTGCCTCCTCCCCACGTGCAATACACATAGCTATTTCTTCCTTAAAATTTTCATTAGGAAGAAGAAATATTGCTCATGGAAATACAGGTTTTAAACTGCTGAAACTCCAAAATAACGTAGGCAGCATGCAATTAGGAAGACATTATGCTGACTGTTGTGAGAGACTCTAGCAGTCCAGCCAGCTGACCAAGAGTTAACATCATGCGTTTCTCATCAAAACCTCTTCCAAGAGGTTAAGCACACAATAGACTATCTAAAGCACAGCTAGAAAGGCTGCTTGAAATTCCACACATGTGCCACAGCAATGTATTTCTATTAATGTCCAGTGTGTGTCAGCGTGAAGATAAGCTACCAACATCATGTCCAACCAGCCAGCTAGAGAATGGGACGCCGTGTAAAACATTGTCTGATGCTCAGAATCCCGGGGAACAGCGGCGTTTGCAATCTCACCCGCTGCACACGTGCCTGATAACACCACCGAGGAGGGGAAGAGGCAGGAGCAAGCCATCCAGCAGTTTTGGGAAAGGAAAAAGACAGAAAGAGGGAGGAAGAAGGAAGCAAACAAGAATGAAAATAAACTTCAAACAGAAGCAGGTTTGAGGATGCCCAACTATGGCAAAGCATGTAAACAAACTGGAAAAAATACCTCAGTGAAATTTACTGTTTGCATAAGCTAACCTTCCTCTAAGGTGAGAAGTCAAGAAATACCACCAGTGGTTATTTTGATTTCTCCCATCATACCATGTAGACTCAGCTTCACCTTCTAGAACAATCCAAAGCAGCTATTTGTATCGGGAGACTTGTGAAAGACATTGTACTTGAGGAAATGTGATCTTGAACAGGACACATCTGCTCCCTTGGGCCTGGTACTTGAGGCACCCGTATGTTACCATGAGCAGCTGCTGTACAGGAACCTGCTGAATACCCCAAGCTGGTCTGTGCTGTGCACTGACAGGTGTTGTCACAGAGATACCATTCCAGCCCATCAGGGCACTTCCTACAGCTTGCTAATATAATCTGTAACGTACCTATCCTTGAGAAAGGTAAATTGTATGTGGATGAAGGGGTGGAATGTAGTGATCCTGACAGGGAAACCACTGTGCATCGAGGAGGTGCTGACCCACAGAACAGTTACCCTAAGCAGGTACTTCTGAGAGTGCAAGAGCAATCAAAGTGTTCCATTCAGTGCAAACTTGATTAGCCCTTAAAAAGAGAGAGCCATATTATTAAAGTAATACTTCCCAGTCAGAAACATCAATTGATCATTGATCGAGATCCAAACTGCCATTTTTTAGATAAAATACAACGAATACTGGAAAGCTGTTACCAAATACTAAATTAAATATATGTCATAGTCCAAATACTCAAAACACAGACAAGCAAAATCATGATTTAAGAAGTTTAACCAAGCTAGTGGGAACTACAGTCTGCTAACAGCCTTTATATGCATGACAGTCTCATGCCACAAGCTACATTTGAATAATACTGGCTTGTAGGAAAGGAAAGCCCACTGAAACACCCTGATGCATTACCAAATCTGTTGCTTATGCCCCCAAAATTAGAACTGAATTCTGCTACTTCACAGTAGTCTGGCAATAAAAAAAATATGCAGTACTAGCTTTGCTGGACCATTCATGGAAAAATATAAAAATACTATTTATTAATTGAATATTTTGTAGTTATAGATGGGGAAAAGGAAGGCTGACCTTATTTTGTGCTTCTTAAACAATCAAATGGCTTTACAGTAACCCTAAGTCAAAGCAAATGAATCTGGGAGAAGTTTCTGTGGAGTATATGAACTTGGCAGACAAAAAAAAAGCGTGAAATACAGGCACAGAAAAATGGAAGGCAAAACAGGGGAAGCAGGCAACACCACAGACAACTTCAATTTGTTGCAGCTGTAGGATTTAAAAAGAAGCCAACCTTATGATAAGGTTCCTTAGCCCAAGAAACTACAAAAATGAGAAGCTCAAACGACCATCAGCTGCTGAAATCTACAAAAACTCTCCAAATACAAATTAACCTTCAGAGTCAAGAGATAAAAGTCTAGCTGCAGAAATGGGAAGTTGTTACAAAAATGCTAGAAATGTCTGCCAAATCATAGCAGCAGTAGCAGGGAAAATAAGCAGCATATACACAGCATCTTACACTTAGCCAGATAACACCTTTTGGCTTCTCTCAAGAGAAGATGGAAGAGGAGGTTTTCTTGTTGCTTGGCTTTGTTTTTACTTGCTGGGTTCATTGTAGTACACACTCTCCAAAACTGTTTTAGTTAAATTTAGCCTTCCCTGATGTTCCAGAGATCAGAAGTTACCAGCTTGCTGTAAGTAGAAGACATGTAGATTCTCACCATGCCAAGCTTAAATTCAATGCAAACCTTTCCAAAATCCACCACTGAATACTGCAAGATTACTTTCTATTGGGATCCCTTTAATGTTTAATGGTTTCATAAAAAGTCATTCCTTCACTGCAGAAATGCACTCATTTCTATGGGAGAAGGTAGCAGCCAAAGAGGAACCCAACTGCAGGGGAAAAGGAGGGATGTTCTGGCCAGACACTATAGTTTAACAAACCACTAACTTTAAATACTGCACATGTTAATACATTTTCTTCAAAGGAAAGTCTAAAAAAAAAATCACTTGGCAAGAATGATAGGGATAGAAGGAACAAGGTCTGAAGCTAATCAGCCTTGCTATTTAAATCCCCCCATCAATAGCTTGCAACAAATCATTAAGGCTTAAACGAAAAAAACATATCTTTCCATTTGTATCCACACATCTAAAAGGAGTTCAATTAGTGACAGCAACTGAAAACAACTGCATGGCAATTTCTAGCCAAAGATAAGACCAAGTCCTGCCAACCCAGCCAGAGCTCCCTGGCTGGTTTTGCACACACTAAGGGTAGGTGCACGGGTGTTTGACACACGGTATGGGAATGCTCTGCCAACAGCCACACGGCAGGGAACACCAGTCAGCAGGAGGTGCTGCCCCCACAACCGGCAGTACCCACACTAGAGGTAGGAACTGATGTGCTAGTAACTGAATGCACCAGCTGTTTCCTAAAGAAAATGAAAATTAATCTGAAAAAAGGTGTCATTTCATTAGTAAACACACGTAGACACTAGTTCCTAATCACTGTAACATCAATGAAGATCAAATCTGGAAAAATATAACTGAATGGGATTTTTCCTCATTTTGCATTTATTTAGAACAAACCTCCACACTTTCTGATTTCAGTAAATGTTTTCTGCTTCACCCAAAAAAAAACTTCAGGCAATATTTACAGAAATTAAAGCACCACTAAACACTAAAACCTGGTATTTGTATTAGCAATGTCTCTTCCCAGAACCAACCCATTTCCTCCACATAGGTTTACAACTTGAGAAACAGAAGGGTTTTAGCTCCATGTCCTACATTTTAGCAGCAGAGCGAAGAGAGAGCCAACAAAACTGGCCCTGATGGGAGCAGCATCCAAACCATAAAGCAAAGCTCACAGAGACAATATCTTTCATTACATCACCTCAAATAGGGAGGGAAAAAATGACAAGTTTTGATGATAGAGGCCTGACCTCAAACAAGGCAGCCTCATGTCACTGATGGCCCCACGCGGTCACAGTTTCAACCACCATGCTACTGCTGGACCTCAGCCAGTCACTCCAGCTTGTCACAATGATATGAGATTACACACAACAAAACCCAGTCTAATCTAGAGATGTTTACCTATGGCTAATCAGCCTGGGTGAAGCTGATCCCCAGCTTATCACAAAGTAAATTAAAGCCTTAACAAAACTAAATCATGTTCAGTACCATTTCTAAAACCATCTTCAGTACCAGCTCAGCTGAATCTACAGCTGATACTGCTCAATAACAGTGGGCAATCCACAGGCAAAATGTAAGCAGGATTGGTTTGAAGCTTCAGTGACCAGAAATTTAAACAAAACTTTCCATGAATGGGCCAACTGGATCATTCTTCCACTCCTATAGGACCAAAAAGAATGCATTACTCTACCTGATCACTCCCCTACTACCTTCAAAACTCTCCTCCATTGTATCAATCCATGAATGAGCTGTTTATGCTGCTTTCAGCAATTTTACCTCCATATTCTTCGAATGGAGAAGAAAACATGCCAACTAAAATAGTGTCCCAAGTACGTCAGAGTTCAGAATCCCACGTTTACAAGATGACACCAGTATCAAAAGCCACTGCTCTGACCAAAGGCATTCCTCAGCCATACACTCTTCCTTCAGCCCGTCCTCTTCTGAATCAGCAAGAGGAGATGTGAGGCTATGAAGAGCAAAGAGATTATTTCTGGGCAACAAATCATCTGAAAGAATCCAACAGCCTATGGCCGATCATAATTGGCTACTGAAGCAACCAGAGACAAACCTTAAATCCTAGTATTTCCTCCCATGCTTATATTCTAGGCCACACTAGTCACAACAGCACAATGCTGGAGGCACCAGAAAGCAAAGGCTGCCATCCAGCAGGCCAGCAAACAAGGCACGACCAGGAACACTGGGAATAGTAAGTCATTTGTCATTAACAGCTCGAGAAACACTTCACAGCAATTTAGGAATTCTGTGTCCAGTCTGTTTACACACAGCAACCGATGCTCATCAGTGTTGTCTGAAAAACCTAATCATGGTGCAAAGTTTGTCCCACCATCACCCATTTCTGAATTCATTCTTTCAAAGTGGGAAGGAAGACAACAACTTTGGGTCAATAACTCTGACAAGGCCATTATCCTGGGGGTATTAAATGGCAAGATAAAAACTTCAGGGCTTTGCACAAATCATATTAGTTCAATTCTCAAATCCGGGTAATGCTTCTTTTCAAAGTATTAATTTCATTTATTCTATTTGCTCTCCCTCTGTCCTGATAACACAGGCACACATGGCCCCTAAATGAGATCCTCCTATTTTATAAGTTATAATCCTCCCTTTCTAGAGTAGTAATGAGATGTCTTTGCTTAATCGCGTTTATTTTCCCCCCTCAGCTTCTGCTTTTTTCCATCTCCATTCCACATTGATTTGCCTCAAAGGTTTCAGTGAAAACCATCAGGCAGGGAGTCACTGGCTCCAAGAGGCTCACGATGCATATGCTGCACATGCTGCGCAGCCTTAGGGAGATTACAAAAGCAGAAAGGAGAAAAAAGAGCAGCTTTGCTTGCAAAGTTTCTTTTGTCGGTAAGAAGGAGAGAAGAAAAAAAAAGAAGGCCAAAAGAACTGAGAAGTTGGGAGAAGAGGTTTAGATTAATTGGAAATAAGAAAGGAAAAAAGTCCTGGTACAGTGGAAAGGCAAGACTTCACAACACAGTGAAGCAATTAAATAACTTGACTATAACAATTCTGGAAGTTCCTCCTGCTAGAAATAGAACAGGATTTAAAGCTAACTGTATGAATTCTTGGATATTTCACATGACTTAAAGCATGTGACAAGCATTAAACACCCTGGGCCCTACTGTGTACATACAATCCTTGCTGTACTCCAAGTAGCCACAGCATTAAATTCTCCAGAAAGGGCAGTCAGCACAATGATCCTGCAGCCCTGTACAAACAAACAAAACACTTTCTCTCCAATACAAATTGGTGATAGTTGTTCTGCAGCAGCTTAGCAAACTACATCCATTTGAGCCAGTCCCTCATGGTTAATCAAAAGCCATATTCACTCAAAAGGGAAGTGAATGCTGCAGTGTTTGTACTTATGGAGCTGTTTTGCTTCTTAAACTAAAACTTTAAGGAGTTTTACTCAAAACCTAAAATATCTAGAAGCTAAGTACCTTGTTCAACCTCAAAAAAAACATCCAGACAAAAAAGTAGAACAGAACCCAGATACTTAATTCTAAATCCTTCTTGTAACGAGTGCACCACCTCAAGAAAAAACAAAACAAAAACAAAACACACAAACTAGAAAAAACAAGAATTGAATAGAGAGTAAGTTTTAATCAGCACCCTCCCCCATAAATAATGGGGTAACTGGCCCCAGAAGCTCACAGCACATTCCCTCTCAAAGGTTAGCTCTAGTCCACACTCTCTTCAGGAATGTGCACTATATAATAAGACTGAAGAAGTGCTTCATAGCAACACTGCCAATAATAAAAGTCAGTGAATGAAAATCATAAAGAACAGATTAAACGACAAGCAACATTCAGCACAATCAAAACATAATCATTTCAAATACAGCTATCCTATCTGGATTTATGATCTACAAGTGGCAAGGTTAAAGGAGAATATCACAGCACTACTGGAGGCAACTGTACAAGAGAAGGCTACTAATCACCAAACTGTGTCAAGGGCATAGGGCAGCTCAAGATCTTACTGCAAATACCAAAAAATAAAAAAAACCCACCTAATTATTCATGGCATAATTTTCAGTTTTTAATAAATTAAGTACTGTTAGAAGCAAGTAATTCACTTGTTACTTAGGTTAGAGATTAGAAGGAAATTCTTTAGTGTGAGGGTGGTGAGACACTGGAACAGGTTGCCCAGAGAAGTTGTGGAGGCTCCATCCCTGGGGACATTGAAGCTCAGGTTGGATGGGGCTCTACGAAACCTGGTCTAGTGGGAGGTGTCCCTGCTCATGCAGGGGAGTTGGAACTAGATGATCTCTAAGGTCCCTTTCTTTAAGGTCCCTTCCAACTCTAACCATTCTATGATTCTATTTCTTTCCTAGGAGTTGCCATTTTTCTCTGGCTTCCTGAATAGGTCATAGCAACAACAAAATAATCCTGGAAGTTGTTCCTTTATAAATTTCAGCAGATAATCTCCAGTGCCATCTGCACCTGGGCTACCACTAGGTACCTAGAGTGCCACTACAATCTGCTACCTGAAAGAGATGACTGACACACAAGAGATGAAAGAGCAGCTCACACCCATTATTTGCCTCATGTTAAGGCTAAAAATGAGAAGATTGAGCAAGAAATATTCAAACTATTCCAAATAAAGGAAGAAAACAATACTGGAAGACAAAAGACAGATATGATCTGAGTATGATTGAGTCAATACAATAAGGTAACCATGCCCAAAAGGAAACTGCAGCTGAGATAAAGCAAGTCTGATTGGGATCTCAATAATTTAAAAAGCTGGTAAAAACAGTTCCTGCTTAGGAAGACATCTAAAAGCTGACAGCCAATAGCTTTGACCTCATCTTTGCAAGGACAGGCTAGACTATTCCATTTTTAAAGCTCTTAAATTTATGACTGATCAAGAGATAGTTAAAGAGCAATGAAATTTAACAGTTTCTCATTCTTGCATCACACTCTGGGCTAACAGTCCGTGGTCACTATCTTTTATGGGTTACACAAGGAGAGTCTGATGAGATTTTTCCAGGGTGTCAAGTATGCAATGTCTAGGTATGTGACATGGCAGGATTAAAAGCTCATACAGATCACAGAACAGCTTTTGCATGTTAGCGGTGACATCTCAACTCATTTTTAGAGGTGTTCTCTGTACACTTCAAAAATACTGCCTGGCTCTGCTAGTCACACTTCTCTAGCATTACTCTACACCTCACTGCAGGAGGACAGGGCTCTGCTTCTAAGCCAGGCCACAACTTTAGACTGGACAACAACTCCACCAGGTCTTTCCACCCACCTCTTGCGAGGTCTGTGAGTTGCATTCCTAAAGAGAATATTCTCTTCCTGGTGGAATGAGAGTTAACGCTGCACCTGCTGACCCAGATGTTCTATGCAGAGGAATGGCAGTCACCTGCCTCAGACACTGCTATTCTAAACCTCAGCAATCCTGCAACTTCCTGTGGTTGGAGTACAATCTGCCAAGAGGAAATTCCCTATGACACAGCAGCTTTTCAGAGGCTATATCCAGGAGAGCAGAGACCTACCAGCCCAACCACATGAACATCATGGAGTCAAAAAATACAATCATGACCAAAACCACAAATGGACAAATTAATGGAAGACAAATTCATTAAGGACTGTAAACCACCAAGGTGAAAATACAACCTCTTGCTGAAGAAGCCTCTAAGCCCCAGAACAGCAGAAGCTGCAAGGTTATACATGTGGGAGCTACTGCTAGATGCCTGCTCTGTTCTCAGGCCTTCTGCAACCAGCTGCTCTGGATCACTATCAGACAGGCTACAGCTACGAGGACCTTCTGTCTGAACCACTATGGCCATTCTTATATAAATTTTATTTATTCAGCCACCCAATATAGTCTCAAAATGCTTCACAGCCAAGTCATGTGCCTGGGTAAGCCATGCCTGTTAGCATTCAACACAGAAAAAAACATGCTCACAGAAGGATTCTTCATTTAAACCAAGTGCATTCATCACATCAGTGGGATGGAAGAAACACAATGAAGACCATCATTACTAAAGTCTGTCCTCTACCTAAACCACCCCCTTTCAGTATGTACCATGAAAGGAGAATTACTCCAGTTCTCTCAAAGTTTTAACATCACAGTCCAAGTGAATGGGCAGTTTGATCTCCCCGTGGCAAGCACAGTCCCACCTCGCTGTCACACCCTGACACCTCATACCCCTGCAGGTCAGGAAAAAGTGGCAGTTCCAGTCAGACTCTGCACTGTTTACAGGCAGTACATTGCCATACTAACATTAGTATAGAAGACAATATAAAATACTATCATGTGAATGTTAAAGACCAATGACAACTCCAATCTAGCCCAGTGACAGAAGCCCTTTGCTCTACTCAGTCTCATCTTACTGTCCTTCTGCCTCCATCACTTCTCAGCACTGGTATGACAAAAACCCAGCAGGTTATCTCAGCAACACCAGAGTGCCTGACTAAACAGTAAAGGCTGCAACAAGAAGTCCCCAAAAATAAGTCTGCCTACTGGGCAAGAACAGATTGGCTGGGAGTCAGGGGAGTGAATAAATGCAGTTTATGCTTCCTGGTCTCTAAAAATCAATCTTAAACGTGCTTCAGAGTGTCACAATACTTGACAGTTTTATAATGGGCCTTTTGTTACCAGCATCATAAAAGACTCAAACAACAGAATTCATTTTATTTATTTTAATTAATTTGGGTGTTTGCACAATTACACTCTAGAACAACCAAGGAAAGTTTCAGTATGTATCAGGTCAGCAGAATCTGATCCTGCATATATCAAAGCACTAATTTCATACACTTGAGAGTTTAAGTTTCCTCTCTAGCTCAGACAACTCAGCTCACACTGACCTGGCACTGGTAAAGCTGTCCCCAGTCATTGCTTATGCCTTTCCCTGCAAGCTTGGCCTTAGCCTCACTGCACAAAATGGTGCAAGTGTAGGTCACCAGCTACACTGTTACCCAAACATTAAGTGATGCATTAGGAGGTGATGAGTGTTTTAGCCTGAATCAGAGTTTCTAAGCTTATCACACAAGGGACATTTAATGAATCCCCTCAAGCAGAGGTATTTGAGCTTGTCCTGCATGGAAACATACTGGTACTCACCAGCTGGGCTGCTCTCTGCCTCTCCTCCTTAGTGTTGTTCCTTTCCTGCTGAAGGGCAGTATTCAAGGCCTCACCAGCTGCTTCCCTCTCTCTTTTAGCCAGCCGGAGCAGCTCCTCCTGGACCAGTGCCTGCTCCTGCTCATACCTGTACGAGCATCAAAGGCAAACAGAGAGAAGGTGGTCAGCAGACTTCTGGCACCAGGGTCATGGCTTAGCATGGACTATCCCTGCCTAGAGCTGAAACACAAATCCATGATCTATTAGACACAAAGTCTGCTCACAGCCCCTCCATTATCAGCAGGAATTAAAAAGTCCAATAAACTTTAAACCTGATCTGCAACTTCGGTGAGGTACAGCTCTGGCAACAACAGTAGACTTAGCAGCATATAAGCTTGTATTTCAGGTATATTTAGCTCTATTATCTACTTAATTATTATCTGGAAACAGTGAGAATAGAAGTCGTTAGCTAGATAAATAGATACTGCTTTGGAAAAGACTGAATGATATACAACGATAAAAGGAAAGAACCAGAAAAGACTGATCTTTACAGCATCTTTAAGAGCACACAGACAGATGAGGCCAGCAGTTTTATAACAGAAAGCTACTGAGTTACACAGAGCTGAAGTTCTCACTGCTCTGCAATGCCTAGAACTAGGAGGAGAGTGCAGTGGTTCTGTCAGGGAGAAGGACAGCTTCCTCCTGCATTTTCTTCCTTACCCCCACATCTTTACAGGTATTTCTATCTTAATAAATTTAAATACCCTTGGATGAAAAATTCATAGCACTCTAGTTCTGGCTGACAGGCATTATGTCCAGTCTAGGAAAAGGAGGACAAATGAAACCAGATGCATAAATGGATCTGATGTTTTAGATGTAAACTGAATTAAACCCATTACCATATTTAAGATTTCAAAATGCCTAAGGAAATTATGAAACATTTAGACTCCTTCATTTGTCCCAGAAAAGGCAACTGTATTCAACTTTGTCCCATTGGTCTTGCAATGCACATCACACACAAGATTTCTATAGTTACCAACTCCTTGCATTTGTCCTCCCTGTTTCTCCAGTTGGCCACAGCTCCTCTGACTGCTCCTTTTGGCTAAGGCACAGGCTTCCCTAAAAACGTGTTCCATGGCCCTTAACTGAAAGAGGCTTCAATGGGGATTCTCAGGCATTAAAATACATTCCTTGTGCTTGGACTGAACATTATATATTAGTCCAAAAGGAACTAAATTCTTGTCTTTTTTATGAACTTCACCTCACCTCCTGTACAGTTCCTGCTCTGCAGCAGAAGACTTCTGACCAGAGTCATTTGCTGTTGGTGGCTGGATTCCTAAAAAAAGAATAGAAGCCTGTGACAATTACAGTAGAAAACATAGTCCTTCATCACATCCTAAGTTATCTGAGAAGCAGATAATTTCATGTGTTACCTCACCAAGAAAAAAAAACAACACACCTTGAGAAGTCTGAAGAAAATAGAAGTTTGATGGAAGGAGTTTGAATTAATGAAACAAAGAGACACTGACAGCATTATCCTCAACAATGCACACTGAACAAGGCAGGCTACAGAAACTTTCAGGTAAGGATATTAACTCCTCAAACCCTGGTTCATACTGAAACATAAGCATGTGTTTAGAGGTACCTTCCTTTTCCTTCTTCTAGTTCCATTAAGTCCTTCCCTTGACCTCCTGCTTCCCTTGTAATTACAGGGGATCCCACAAGCGGAGATTAAATTACCTGATGGCGTTCAGGCCATCCACGTTGCTGAATCCACCTTCAGGAAAGATGCAGGCTCACAACAAACAAATCCCTGAAAGCAAAGGCCTGCTTCCCTAACTTCATGCTAGTCTGGATGCCTTAAATAACTAAGTATCTTTAAGAACCAAAAGAAATCAGTTTTCTGACCTGCAAAGACAGACAAGTTCAGAAACCAAGTTCTCACCGTGCACTTGGCAAGCTGTGCTGTGTCAGTCTATCCTTCCCTATGAGCCTATTTCCAAAGAACAAAAAGCAGTATTTCCCACACACATCCACAATATAATCCCTGTGCATAGAAAGGAGACAACAAGGCAGCTTGCCAGGAATGACAGATAAAATTAAAAAATTTCTGCCTTGCTTATTTCATGTTCATGTGAAATCCTAGAAACGTTCACAAAGTGATACCAGTTCATTAAAGTATCCAAGAAGGATGATAATCCAAAGATGAAGAAAATTACCTAGGAAAAGAAGTTGTCTTAGTTAAGGTCATCAGCAAAAGAACTAGAACCATAGCATTTCAACTGCTCCAACTGCCAGATGCCACCTTGCAGAAACATGAAGAGGACATCACAGGACTGCTCCTCCCGCAAGACAGTCTTGAAAAACACAGGCACACCACATAACATACAGTGTCAGTGCTACTGAGAAGTGTGTCAAAACAGTCAGCAGGGCTGACAGGGACTGACAGTACCTGTAGGAGACCTGAGTTTCCCTTCTGCAGCTGGTGAAGATGGAGCTGTGCCACTGGATGAACGGGGAGATCTCTGGTTGTCCCTTTTACTTTGAGGAGATTCTTTCATTCGGTTCACTACATCTTCAGAGAGCTGAAATATACACACACAGGAAAGAAATTAACAAATTCAACTCTTAATGCACCTTAAAAGCTTCCCATTTGTCAATTTCCATGTTACTGCAAGTGTGTTGTCAATTACCTCATTTCAATGCCATAGTCCTCCAAATCCAGGTAGTCAATATTTGTACATTGACTTAACCTTTTTTAAAATCATACCCTACCAGTAAGTGATAAAACCTCCAAACTACTGATTCTGAAAGCTTTACTGGACAAGGACAACTAATCTTTCACTAGTCCATCCATCCATCCCTCTCCCCCCATGCCTGCTAACCCAGCTCAGCACAGCAGAAGTACTGCAAACCACATGGCAGGAACAGCTGCACAGCCCTCCCACTCATGTACAGCTGCAAACATTTTTGCATTCTCACTCCCTTACTTGGTACAAATCCATGGAAAAGAAAGAAAAGTTAACTTGAAGTTTTCTGGCAATTGAGCCTGAGGTGCTTCCCACAGTCAAGATTGGCTCCTTCCTCCTCCCAAGGTCAGAGGATCTGTGCTCACTGTTCTGGCTCCAGAGCAAAATAAAATAAAGCTGTTTCCTCACCTAGGCTGGGAACAGCAGAAAATATATGTTCCACTGTATCACTACTACCACATTTAATAACATTTTTAATATCTTCATTTTAAGCTGTTATCATGTCAAATTCCTTGTTTATGGGAACTGGTTTTTAAAAATGCAAATCTGCAAAAAGCCAGAGTTAGGTAAGGGCAGGCTCAGCAGAACTACTGTTATATACACAGCTGAAAAAAAACAACAAATACCATCTGGAAATGGTTATTTTGTTTCACAATACAAACAAAAGGCCAAAGAAAAATGTTTCCTTCAGTAAGTCAAACAGAAAGGTCCACAAAGACCACAGCTCATTTAACCTAATCAGCTATCAGGAAATACATAAAGCATCTTCATCTTGAGCACCTGGAGGTCATAAACAAACCAGTAACCCACATTTTTCTCTAGTTCCACCAGCACCTGGCTGATAGAGCAGCTAACTAAATTAAAGCACCTGAACAAATGAAATCTGTGGCAGGTGATGGTGAGTCCTCAAGGGGTCCCTGCCTATATCCTGTTAAGAAAAACCAGGCAAGAACAACTTTACCTCCATCAAATACTTTACAAAGGAGATTGACACAATCTTAGTTAATTTGTCAAATGATTAGTCAAAATGAGATGAAAAACAAGTAACCACAGCAAAACACAATCTGCAAGCTCATTTCAGACAAATCTTAGGGGAAAACCAGATAAAAGTATGAAGAATCAAAAGCAATTAAAATTATTATAGTAATAATAAATAAAACAAATAACAAAAACAACCTCAAATAACTGATGAAAAATAGGGAGAGAAATCTTGGTGGGGGAAAAACTGTTCCTTAATTATACCACCACCACTCTCCTTGGCTTGTTTTCACAACATGTACACGTAGATCTCCGATCAAAGTTCAAGCAGCAGCTTCCCACTCCTAGGAAACACCCCAATCCTCACTAATCCCCACAATCTCTTCTCTCCCTGCACGTTCACACAGCAGTGCCCTGCCAGGGCTCTCAGCATCATGAATAAGGGCCGAGATGTCTCCTCCTGGATGCCCTCAGAGCCAGGCAGTGCCTTCAGCATCAAACTGCGTGCAAAGCACAAGGGAGGGGCAAGATGGGGTCATTAAGCAGTGACGAGAAAAGACGGTTGAGAACAGAATTTGGAAAGGGAGATAAGGGGCCGAGCCATGCTCGGGCACTCAGCCCTCTCTCCTACCCCTCTCCAGTCATCCCACCACCTCTCTAAACTCAAGACTCCTTCAACCTTCCAGTTTTCCCTCCCCTCCTCCTTGCTCGTTTTCCCCGCTCACCCCTCCCAGCCCTGACCCACGTTCCCCTGCCCACCCTGCCCCTCCAGCAGGGCCTTCCTCAGCCCAGCTCCCTGCCCTCCACCCCCGTCCCCCGCAGTCTCCAGCCCCGGCACACCGGCGGGCCGCCTCACCCTGATGCCCTGCAGCACCCGGACTTGCTCCCGCTCATCCAGCCCGAAGGACACCTTCTTGCCGCCGTGGCTGCTCTCGCTACCCCCCATACCGGCGGGGCGGGCGCTGAGAACGCCTCTCCCCTCCGCGCCCCCCACGCACACCGGACTGCAGCTGCCAAGAGCGCCTCTGCCCCTCCACCTCCTGCCAACAAACCCGCGCCCCATTGGCGACCGGCTCCGGCGCGGCCAGTAGCGCGGCGCGGTGCTGGCGGCAGGCGCGCTGCACGCTGGGGGCTGTAGTCCGCTGGTGCCGGCTGCGCTGACAAGGGCACAGGCGGCCTGACCCGGCCCCCCAGCAAGCCGTGCTCCGAGACGGGTTACCCCTTTAACTCGCACCCTACGACATGCCCATGGCAGCACCGACCCGCCTGCTGGCTCGGTTTGTAGCCCTTGGCCTCGCTGGGCTTCCTCCTCCCCTCCTGAACCAAGAGCTGTGCCCGTCCTTCACACCTTCGTTCTGAGTGTAGGATCAAACCCTGTAAATTTCCACTGTGATACACGCGACCCCTGGGGTTTCTCAACTGGCTCAAAATTATGGAAGGAGGAAAACCAAAACACATGTTTTGTAAATACATGTTTTTGTAAACACATGTTTTGTTTTACATGTATGTAAATAAGCCAGGAAGGCACAACGCTTAGCCCCAAGATTGAAGAACTACCCAGATGTTGTCCATAAGGCTGACGAGCCCCTGTGGGCATCCAGGCAATTCCCCCTCAACAGCATCTAGACAAAGCTTCCCCCAACTCAGCCAAGCAAGGGCATCCCTGTCACCCCACCAGGAATCCCTTGTCTGTCTTTGCACACACTGCTTCTCCACAGCTCCACTGCAAGAAGCTCACCACCCCCAAGTGTCAGCTCACATCTCTGGTGTTTATAAACAAAATTACAGTCTACAACTTCTAGTCAATTTCACTGCAGCTGGTCTGTGGGCAGAATTCACCTCTTCTCCACTCCTTTTAGCCATCCTGTTCTAGTAAGGCCTACTACCCACAGCAGACCTACCAACCAGTTTGAACTGCTTGGTTATTATTCTTCACTGCAGCTAATGTGGTAACCACAGCTTTGACTCTACAGTTTTTGTACTGAAAAAGCTCTTATTCACCTCCTCTGTCTTCACAGGGTTTCTCAGACCTGCACCCCTGCCCCTCCAGGCTGACAAGTTCTCAACCATGTAACTACTCCTCCAGAAGCCTTCCCTAACTTTGATTATTCTTGATCATCCTTCCTTAAGCCTTTTTCAGGTGTAACTCCAACCCAGTGCAAGGCATCATCTACAAAGATCCAGGAGAGTGGGTACAGACAAACAAAACCACATGCCATACCTCCAGCCATGCCTGCCATCTCCAAGAGCCTGAGGATGTGCAGCAGGGCCCACAAACTGCAGAACACTGACATGGAAGTAGCCAGGATCACAGTAGAAGAGTTATACAGCAACTTAAACACCTCTTCACTTAGGCAGCAGAGGATGTTATCAAAATTAACTCCTCTAGTAGCATCTCCTAATGTAATCCCCACAGTATTCTGCAGGGAACCTGGAAGGTACTCTGTAAAATTTTACCACACAGTAACACAATCCCAAGGTAGAGACAAAGCTCATCCCACTCCCCCAGCCTGTACAACCCTGCCAAAGACAACCTGATGGGTGCTGACTACTGCCAGCACACTTAGCTGTTACTCGGCAGCTACCATGTCCTCCCTGCAGCCAGGAAATTGCTCCTGACACACAGAGCTCATTTCAAAGCCCAGAACAGGAAATAAGCAAGAGTCAATTTCACCTTCCACATTTCCCAAGTGACAGAGAAGGATATCCTACAGCAGAGACCCCTGATGTAGCATGCCCAGGAACAGAGAGGTCAAGTTACCAAGAGTCAAAAGTTCCACTGACAATTATTTAGGCCTGGACACTATCCTCTGCAGTCATCTGTTGTCCTAGTAATAGATTTCCAAGAAGAAACAATTCATCTCTGACAAAAACATAGTGTTTAACCATTATTATCTGCCAGATTTGTTCAGGGCTTTTAAAAAATCTGAAAGTTGTTTTTTTCTCCATAATATAGATCATTTGAGAAAGAAAGTATGACCATTTATGCCAAACTTAACTTTATTTCTTTATTTTACAAACAAAAATATACATTTATTCTGTATTTTCTCTTTGCATCCCCTCACACAACACACTTCTGCTCAAGGACCATTCTGAACATGGCCCAAAGCATTATATATACATAAAAACACAGCAGGAGGAAGGTCAGCCCATGACCTAGCACAGAAGCTCCTCAGCAGCAGAACGTGGGACACTCCAGAAATACTGGAGTCCTGCCAACAAAAGACAGGATGGACACATTGACCACCTGCACAGGTGATCCTTCAGCACTGAATTTGGCTGGTAACAAGGTAATTCATAACCTGCTCTTCACATCACCAAGAAGGGCAAGATAAGTCCCCTCAGTCAGGGTGTTGACAGTGAGCACATACTCCTTGGGATGGAAAAACAGTTGCTCCTTTATTTTTCACCTGCTTTAAGACCTAAACAGGTCTCGGCTCTGTCCAAAGCCCACCAATTCCAGGGAAGCTTTGCAGGTTTCCCCATGCTTTCTAACAGCAGCTCTGGTTCAGTGTTGTGAGCAGCATCAGGAGCAGCAGCAGGGCAATTCAGGCACCACGTCATCCATCCCCTTCAGAGCAAGCAAGCGTGGCTCAGGCTGATTCACAGCAAGTGACAGGAGGAGCATGGAACACTTCTCTAACGTGGCAAGGGCTGACTTGACCAGTTGCACATCCAGCCCTTCCACAGTCATGGCATGGAGGGGAAATGTGAAATGCTGTTGACCTACACGAGACAATTCAGCTCTTGCATGTGGACAAACAGAAGCCTTTTTTCCTCAAAAGTAAATGAAGAATTGGAAAAAAAAGGTGGTGGTGGTTTGTTTTCAAGGTGCCAGTGCTAATTAGAGGCCTGCATGGCAAAGTCCACAGGCAGAACAGAGAGCCTGCACTGCTCATTAACAAAAACAGATATGCAAAGGGCCTGCATAGTTTTGGCAACCAACATGAACTTTGTGTTCTTACCCAAACTTTATTTCCCTGTGGTGGGAACACCTGGTGGCAAATGCTTTCCCCTACCTGCTTATGATCCAAACTAACACCCCCATGCTGCACCCTGCATGATGATTTCCCAGAAACCCTTACATCAATATTCTTCAGGAATAGCAGTGAGTTGGGGCAAGAGATTCAAACAGTCCCCAAACATTTCAAATTCCCTCTTTTCACCATCTCCAATGGCAAGTTGCTATTGCTGATAGCAGATCGATCACCTATGTGAAGGACTCAGGTAGGAAAGCACCCCCAAAGCTAGAGGAATACACCTCTTCATCCTTGGAGAGCACAGTATGTCCCAGAAACCAGCCTGATGCAGCTTTCAGCTGATCCCTGGATTGGAACACGATGTCTTGAAACCACATGCCAGACAGCTCGGACAACAGTAGTTCCTTTTCCAGCATGGAAGAGGTTAATAGGAAGTTCCAGATAGTCTTTAAATGGCCACACTCCACATGCACGTAAGTTATTTTCAACATACCAAGCCATAAAACCTCAGAACCAGCCAAGTCTGGGAACCTGAACTGCAACATAAGAGAAGGACACTGCCAGAGAAACACATTCATCTTCTACTTGCCTCCTGACTTAAAACACCAGCCAGCTTGATTCTAGCACACCTACAGTGCTTGAGACTTTCCAGTCACTGAACGTTGACAGCTCAGACTCATCATGGGCTTCTGCTCTGTCTCAAGCTCCTGAATATCTCTGGAGCTTTCATCTGCAGTCAGCTTCCTCCTTCATAGAACTCTTCAGGACCCTGCCAGAGCCATGAAGCAGGGTGCAGATGGAAAATTCACCCATCTCACAGGTTTTATTCTTGAAACTCAGCCTTGATTCAGTGCTGTTACCTAGGATTCCCTGGGAGGTCAGATGCACAGTGGTACAGCCTCCATAGACTTGTTTCACAGACACTTCAGCTCAGCTAGACAGCAGCACTGTCTGTCCTTCTGTCTCCCTGTTGTTCAGTCAGTTCACAACCATGCTGCTAGCTACTAGCCCCCTCAAAATGCTCCCAGGGCATAAAGAACAGTTTATTCCTCTTCATGCCTTTCTTCTTCCCACCCACTCAGAACACTCCTTTTAACCCCTAGTAACCGCAATTCACAATTTTCATCAGTATCAGCTGAAACCAGAGAAGAACCCAGCTGATCAGCTTCCTTCTTCAGACACTGCTATCACCACCTGTGCTGTTGCAGTATGACATGACCCAAGCAGCCTTGCTGCTTGAAAAATCCCAGGACAACCATCTTTGGTTTCAACCACCAAACTCTTTCTATATATGTACAATACAGCAGTCAAATCACCACCCTCTTCCTTAAACACCATTCCCCTATTGGCAGACAAGTGCTTTCAGTCATCAAAAACAAAAAGAGGTGCCAGTCAGGCCTGTCTTCTGGATCATATTCACATCTGGAACACAAAGGATCGGGAAGGTTCAGTGTTTATACATTTAAGAACAAAAATGTTCTACATTGTCCTCAGGTAGCGACAGAAAATGTTCTTTCCAACAGGATTTGGGCTGCCAACTTAGTTCCACAATAGATTTTGGAAGTCCAAAGGAAGAGAGGAAAGCCATGGCAGATAGCCAAGGACAGATTTCCAATGGACATTCTAACACCTGTGGTATCAGGGAGTTTGGAAGGCAAGGAATGAGGCATTGTGTGAAGAGGGCAGCCCTGCCTCAGGCATTGATGGCTTTCCAGCGGTCACTGTCTGTGCTGTTGATGCTGCCCACATGATATGGCAGAGAGGCCACGTCATCCAGGTAGGCTGTGGTGTCAATCTGAGTGCTTGAGTAGAACCCAGAATCCACTCCTTCCTTCTTGGCAACAGCATAAGGGTGGGGTAGGTGCACATCCACATCCTCAGGTTCATCCACCTGACATTTGTAGGAGAAAAGGATCTTCGGTTCAGACCTGCAGTGATTAAAGATTTAAAACACTTAAGCAATGTAGTATCACACTTATCCTTAACTGAAACTCAGCAGCACTAAGAAACTGTGTATTCAGACCCTAAAAACTCTTCCCACTAGAAACATACCTCGTAGTACCTGAAATATATGTAAAATAACACTAAATGTAACTGTGGACTAAGACCTACGATAGCTCCATCTGTGCGCATCAAGAAAATCAAAGTACCAACACTTGTGGATCAGCAGTTTCCATCTCTAACTCCAGATACTGTTCCCTTCTGATGTCAGAAGGCAGCGAAGGCACATTTTTATATTCTAGGAGTACTTTACGTTCTTGGTTACTTCAAAACCTGCTTTTCTTGCTTACGGACAATGAAAGCTAAAGCCCTAACTAAAACATTCTGCTTTTGCTACCAAGATGCATCTCCCCAGAGTGGCCACGCGGCGGCAACCCCGACTCAGGAATCACACTCCCGAGTGCTTTGAACTGTGACTCTTGAGCCCCCTGTAGAGGAGTCCTCAGCCAGAGTTACCCAACCCCTAGATCCTTTCTACAAACCTATCCCAAAACCCACACACAAGACCATTTAACCTTCCAGGACTGGACTCAGACTGTCACTAACCAAGTTAACAATTTCAGCGGAAAAACTTTGCATTTAACAGGATGCAGACACTGAAGTGATCCTCATAAATGTTTCAGAGGACTGCAGCTATCAGCTCTGCTTGGCATACAAAGGAGTCTTCAATAGAAGCAAAGGGCCCTGGGTCATGTAAGAAAAACTTCAATGCCAGGAATTAAAAACTGGTTTCCTAACTGGCATTCTAGTCACTGCCTTTATTCTCCAGGTGGGGAGAACTCAGGTGCAAAACAATTAAATTACAATATATAACCTCTAAACTCCTGTTCCTGGCTACTCACCCGAAGAAGCCTTTCAGGAATGCCACATAGATGAGAGGTGCAAAGAAGCTGAAGTAAAGGAACGTGGTAACATCAACACAGCTGTCAACAGCAAAAGGGAACATGAAAAAATTAGCATTTGAGCATGATACAGCTGAATAACATCCCAGAATGATCCAGCTTCCCTCCAGAGTGTCCAAGCAGAGGACAAGAAAAGCCTTATGCTAAACAAATTCAAACTGATGCAAGGTACATTACATTGCTATCCACGTGTCACTCCTCCTCAGATACTCAGGGAACCATGCCAAGACCCAAGGTCTGACCAAGAGCAGTCTCAGTGCTCCCAATTTGGATGTACAGAAGTGACAGTGATCCCTGCAGACTGAGACTCCAGGTACATATAAAGCTATCTCCATGGTATTTCAAGCAAACAGACTATTTCCTCCCTTATTCCCTATGAAGCACAAGCCAGTGGACAGGCATCAGTGGCTTCAAACTAGTACTCTCACTCACCACCTCAAGACCACCACAGAGCACAAAGCTCTACAGACATCTCTACTGTGAGTTTCCTGACCACTTAGAGGTCTTTTGGGACAAAACACAACCAACAGCTCTATTCCTTCTTAGAAACACAGCACAAGTTTGTTTTCTTGGGAGATGCAGTGTTGAAGGACACTCAAATGCAACACAAGAAACTGGCCTGCAGACCTCCTCCCCCAGCATACATACCACAGTCCTTCTATGATGTCCACACAGAGGAGGGCACTGCCCAGGCCCTGCACCAGGTTCAGCAGTGCCAGGATTCCAGCATAAACATAAAAGCTCTTCCTGGCTGTGGGAGAGACATGGATATAGATGAAGCTCAACCTAATAAGCGTCAGCCCAATGTCAATCTGTTGATGGAGATGGTAAACCCAAAAGAAGCATCTCCACATCTTGTCTTTTTAAGAACTCCTAAAGAATTATGACTGCTTTTTCCTGCAGGATGGATAGAGGTGTAGTGGACTAAACCCTACCCTCCTGCATGTGCACACACATGCACAAGATGGGCTGTGAAAGCACAGGGTCATGGCAACACATGGACAGGTTTTATAGGCAAGCCTGTGGAACCAGGGTCAGTCACATAACTGAACATAAGAAAAACAAACAAAAACCCTACAGCTGAACCAGAGCTGTGTCCTTCTGACGTACAGCACTAACAGAACTGCTCAAGAGACCTGGACAGGAGCACCAGGGATGCTGGACATTAGGCAGATCAGGCCCAGGACCACCTGTTTGTGGCATGTGCCACACATATCCACTCCCTCAGGGTACACACACAGAGATGCAAACAGTACTCAGAGAGAACAGCCCAATGCAAACATCTCAGTAACAGCTTCTTTCCCTATTCAAGAACTGCAGATATTCTGCAACAAAAACCAGAGAAGCATCATAATAAAGTAAATGCACAGATAAAAATTATTAAGCAGCTCCTAATTAGCCTCTCTTACCCAGGGGATGCCCAGCATGTACACTTGATCATACATGCATTTCAAAGAAAGCTATTATTAAGAAGCCTTTTCTTATGGCCCTCTGAAGATATTTACATCACATCTGTATCATTAACTGAGCAGTAAATCTTGTTTTCTTAATGTAATTGTTTAGCTACTCAAGTAGCAATGTAACTGCTTCTACTCTGCTCTCCAAAAGGCACAACATACTGTTTTCCAGGAGTAACTTTGCCATATATCTGCTCCCCAAGATAGTGGGATGTCTCTGCAGTGCAGCCAGATACAGGGCACCTCTTACTCCCACCTATGTTTTATCCTGGCACTACACTATGGAACACACTACAGTGACTTACAGGGCAAAGAAATCCGGTCTTTCAGAGGAGTTTTTGGAAGAATCACCACCAAGGAATAGACCTGTTGAGACAAAGAACTAACTGCACCATGGCTGCTTGGCAACTGAATTCAACAATCCTTGCAGGACTGGCGTGTTGTGTCACTCCCTCGACATCCTGGGACAGAGGCACAGACCCCCTGATATGAAACCCTGTGCAGATGTGAAGGCCCCACACCTCAAACCATCAGCACACCAAGGCTGGTCACTGAGAAACAAGGAAGTGAAGAACAGAGTTCAGCTGGAATTCAGCTGCTAAAGCTTACACGACTCCCACCACACCTTTACTGCTCCAGCTTCCCTGCCCCATGAGAAGCATCAATGCTGCACTCTAGCAGGCAGGAGGGGAACTAGGGCTTTACAAATCATCCTTTGTGCTCCTTTCAGAAATCTACAAAGCTATACAAAGCTACAGGGAAGCCAGAGTGCCTAACACATGCCCAGTACTTACCAGAAAGAAGAAACAGGAGCTGGCAAGCCAAAAGTGTCTCCCTCCATGGCCATAGATGTTGAAGTCTTCTGCTGAGAGATGGGCATCAGGGTACAGGATTTCCAGGGTGCCCTAGGAGAGAAGTGGCACCAACATGATTCTGTTACAGGCAGCATCCTCACTAGAGTGTCTGGGCAAAGGAGACTGTTTAAAGAAGTTCAGAGAACAGCTGTCCCTGCCACCTAAGACCCAACTATTGCTCTGCTTAGACCAAGTTAAGCTCACACAGGAGAAGAAGAAACTGAAGACAAGAAGTGAGGGGAAAATAGTGGCAGGAATCTACATCTGAAGGAAACCAGCACCAATGACACTGCAGAAGAGAGACTGAATGAAGGAAGAGGGGATGCAAGCAGCTGTCTGTTTGAAATAGACAGAGTTCCATTTCAGTCTCTAAAGTAGACCTTTCCTGCTGAAACATCCAGAATATAAAAGCCCACAGTTGTGCAAGAGTTGGGAAAGAACAGTGTCTCATTCACTTGAATTCCTGAAAAATTGTATGAACAGAAGCTACCATACAGAGGGTGGAGAGGGAAAAGTGCTTGTAAGCACTACTGAACCCTGATATAGCTCAAACACTTGATATTTAATGATGCTCCTCCAGCTTTATCATGTGGCAATGATCAGCTCACTGCCTCCACAAGCAAGAGCCTGGTCACAGAACAAAGATCTCTGTGTTATTCTGGCACTGCCCCAAGGACAGAGACACAGGGCTGACCACTCACATACCGAGGAGAATAAACCCAGACACACATTGCATTGTTCAGAGAGATGCAGACACAGCTAATAAACTGAGCTAGCCAGCTGCTAGTCAGAAGGGAAGCAAGAGCTCTCAACTCTCCAAGAGTCAGGAGAGAAGAGGCCCACTGCACAGCCCTTATCTGGCAAGCCTCAGATCTCTTCATCTAGTTTCCATGGCACTTGAGGCTAGATTCAGACCTTGTGGCTCAGGTATGAAAAATCTCTCACTCCTGTTCCAAGATTCACTAAACAAGGCAATCCATCTCAATCTCATCTCATTTCTTGATCTTGGCTGAGCCATTCATACCATAAAGTGGACAGGAAGATACAGTCTGGTGTATGCTCTGGGGATCCTCCTGCATTGCCAGCAGCACTCAGCCTTTTCCCAGAAGATCATTCAAAGAGCAAAGCTGGCATTTTCCAGATAGGAGTCCCACACATCTGCCTAACTCCAAGTAAAGTTCTCTCTTCTACAAAGACTAATTCTTCTGCTTCAACATACTCACCTGGGTGACAGAATATGCCAGAGACAGCACTGTAGTGATTGCCAGAACACGTTTCACACTTGACTTGCTCTCCAGGTGACCTGGAATTAAGGAATACTGAAATTATTCAGGATGCAATTCCAGCTCTGGTAAAAATCAGTTCTCTCCAAAACCAATACAGGAAAACATTTGTGTACTGAGAGGCCTTCAACAGAGGGTTAAAGCTCACTTAACCACTAGAAACTTATTCCCTGTTTGGAGAGTCAAGCCTTTCACAGACAAAATAACACTTCCAAAAGAACAGGTTTTAACTTGCTTTCCTCCTAATATAGAGAAAGCAACTAAGTCCTTCCATTTGGGTTACAACAAAAAAAAAGAATCAGGTATGAGATGCTGAGATGCTGTTAAGTTTCTTCTCAGGAAAAAGTTTATGGGAGACTGTGTTAGAGCAGGGGAGAAGGGCTTACATAAATGGAATATGCCAGAGCAGACAATCTCCAGAAGCTCCAACCACACTAAATCCTTCTATGAGCCCTCAAAGGTAAGAGGGCACAGATGTCTGAACCCCTCCCCTCTGCATCTGACCCACAGGAAGAGGTTCTTCAAACAGCATTTTCACTTGTACAACTGAAAAAAAAGAGTTACAGATTGCAGGTACAGTTAAAGGCCCTAAATGAAGGCAGGATGGAGTCAAACCAACCAACTAGAGGACAGAAGGACCTCCAAGGGGACCATCTTACATAAAATGGGGTTGAAGCAAAGATCAGACTGTTGATCTTTGCATAAGTCATCTTCACGCAAGCTGTACACTCCTTCACCAGATGTATGCAGGACTAACAAAGCACATATAACCCTGAAATTGCAGAACCCATAGATATGTATATATCAGGTTTTTGCCATTTCTAACTAAAACTGCCCAATTTGTCCTTTGTTTTTATTCTAGAGCTCCTTCACTTTATAGAATCAGCAGCTCTGCAAACTTACAGATGCAGCCTCTGTGGAAAGAAAGGGAATAGGAAACATTTGAAGCACTGAAAAACCTCCTTCCACGTACCAAAGGCAAGGCCTAGAATCACCACACTCAGTTCAATTGCCAGAAGGAAGAACCTTGTGATCTCCCACAGGATCTGAGGGATAACAGAAACCAGACAAACATGATTAGATGGAGCCAAGAACCAGTTAAAAGTTAATACAGAAAAACTCAACTCTGCTCCAGGGGATGGCAGCCTCTGAATGGAGCAGGTCATATCCACAAACACTCCTCATGCTTTGTAGGGATACTAATTATATGGTTGTTCCAATCCCTGTCCATGCCTGTGAAACAGAAGTTGTGGGAGTGAGCAAATAGCATGCCTAGGGAGAGAGGAAGTGGCCAGGGTTTGCCACACTTGAGGAGCTGTCACTTGTCTTGGATGTGTTCTTTCTGCTCCCAAGGAACACAAACTCAAGAAGGCCTTGAAAGTGTAACAATAAACAGGGCCAGTTCTTAAGACAGCAGATTCTGCAGTACAGTTATTACTGAACAAACCCTATTCTGCACTCCCTCCAAAACTACTGGTCCCTAGATCTAAAGCATCTTCAACTCTGAAGCCCTCCCACTTCCAGCTTGCCATTTTCATTCCCATGTTTTATTTGGTGAAAAAAGACCAAGCAGGTGAGGCAACTTTCCAGATACTCAGGAATAAATCAGTGCCAAACCTAAAACAAAAAAAACAGATTCTGGCTTACTAATCCTTTTCCTCTGAACACTGAATGACACTCTCTTGAAGATACACAAGATTTTAAAAGGCATTCCATGAGACACTTCAATAATCTCAGAAAATATACAAATACACCCCGTGTGCATATATATTTAAGAGAAAACAAGAGAAACATAATAAACACCACAGAGCATGTGTTTACAGAAAAAATTGACATTTATTCAACAGAGGTGAATGAAAATGCTAGGAACATCCAGCCACCCACAAGGAGCAGTGCATTACAATGCTTTGTCAGGTAGCACTGAAGGGAAAAGCAAAAGAACCACAGTGATCCCAGAGAATAAAGCTAGAAGACCTGTAGTCTGCAGGTGGCTCTTCCTCCTCTAACAGCTCAAGATCTACAGAGCTTTTTGTTTTAGGTCATTTTCTGCTACAAGCCAAATGCCTACAAAGGAACAGAGTGTACAAAGGTATTTCCTGTTTGCTAAGGGTTTGTCCTGTGCTCAGAGTGGCTGCAAGGACATCCAGATACCAGTCTCAGAAGGGATTTCAGTTCTGTTTCCTTTCAATACAAAATATTTCAATATTTTTCAAAGAGCATCTCATCTATTGCAAGAGTAAAAGGCCAGGTCTTGACTATCCACTAAAGCTATTGGAATGTTTAGCTCTTGCAGAATCATTCCATGCCAGCAACAGGAAATTTTGCTGCCACTATTTGTGTGTCTATTTTAGGAGCCCATTGTTTTACAGCCCTGGATGTTGTGAACTTTCAGATACAGCTATCAGAACAGGATTCCATCGTACATGTAGCTATGAGTACTGCAAAAAAATCTGTTCTTGTATGCACATAAAAGGGAAGCCATGGCAGATTGCTGTGAACTGAACTGCACAAAGCAGAGCCTCTAAAATCAGTGTTGTACCTACCTTGTCAGCAACTGTGGCAGCATCAGATGCACTCACAGTCATGGAGACAACAGCACGGGCAATACCAACTAAAGCCACCACAAACACCTACACAAAAAGATACCAAAAGTGAGTTCATGTCAAAAGGCATATATGCAGTAGCAACCAGAAACCTTTTGGAATACCATTCCCAGGTCAACTTTAAAGCCTGATAATGTGTACCAAGGATTTCCTGTAGCAGATTGGAGTTAATTTGCCAAAGAAGATTCCTCAGGCATGTTAGATGTAGGAGTACTGGCTCAGAATGTAGGAAGAAACAAATTTCCTCAAGTGTAAGATTGAACAGCTCTGAAGAGGTCTCATCCACTCCTTACAATAGCATCTTTACAAGCAGTCTTTCCACCCTTCAAGTCCACTGAAGCAGGGGAGGAGAGAAACCAGACAAAACACACATCCCTCCAAATTACAAGACTTGGTATCACTAAATAAAGCAATCACATCAGATAACAGAAGCTACTTGATACCAACTACCACACTTCAGATCTGTGATAAAACTGCAATCTGCAGTTCTCTCAACTCAACGCTGACAATGCTCAGGAATGCAGAGGAGAAAAATCAGCTGCAGCCAACAGCTTTAAAACATCTTACCTGCTGCACAGTGCAACACAGATACCCAAGCCAGCTCATGGACCATTTAAGCATGACAGCATGGAGCTCAGCAAGGTTAATTTACCAACTCCTGTGCTGTCACAGCCATACTATGCAATTAGGAGCTCAGTTGGATATATCTACCCTCTGCTGTGCAGACTTACCCTCTAAGAGAGCAGATTTTTCCTGATAAAATTCTCCAAGTCACAGGCTAATTCTAATGAGGCAGGTATGAGACAGCTCACTATCAGAGAACAAAAGGAGTCCAAGCTGATTCTAAGGTGGCTGAAGAACGGAAATGACCAATAACCCACCTACAGCAGAATGTTTTCTTCTTAGAAAAAGAAGGGATGCAAATGGCATTGAAAGAAGAATGATACAACATTCCTTCTGGGGTGGAAAACTCTGGGACAAAACAGTGCCAAAAAATAAGGGTCCCTGAACATAATGGTGTTCTGGAGCAGCAACAACCCTTTTTGCTTCCTCTCTAAGTCGGTAGAGACTCTTCCCAATCTGTTAACTTATCTTTAATCACTGACTCCACACAAAAGCTTTCCTTCAGTACATGACAAACTGTCATTTGAAAGGAAATGCTCACAGAACATGCATCCTCATTTCTCAATAACATACTCTAGAACATCAAACTGAAGTATTTTCCTCTAAGGCTGTTTGATCACCTTCTGCTTCTCACTGTTTTGAAAAAGTCATCAGCATAAAGTCAGTTCACTTTTTTCTTCCCTTTCATTTTGCTTTATAAAGCCTTTGGCATGAACTTCTTACTGAGTCATGTGCATTACTGGAAGCATAAAGGAAGACTAATATATCCAGCTAGAAGTGGCCAGTAATAATTTTTAAAGTTTTGAGCATTTGTGCACAAGCCCAGTGCCCACACTCCAGCCTGAAAGTGCTCACAAGACATGACACCAAAGATTCAGCTGAGGCTGCCAGCTCAGATTTGGTTTTGATGCTTGGGTTTCACCATGCCAGTACCTGCTTGCAGGCCACAAAAGGATCTAACCCAATTCAAACACACATTTACTTTTACAACCTGTACTAATCTCACTGAGGAAGAGCAAGCACATTATGCTACACACTGAGGCAAGCCAGGATCCCAAAAGACACCTATGGTAAAGCTTCTGAATGTTATTTTTCAACAAATTCAGGTAGGTCCTTAGCTGCATTTACCATGCCCTGTGAGCAGTATCATAGTTAATAGGTATGGTGTTCAGAGATTGCTACAGAGACTGTCTTAATGTGATCAAAAGTTGCCAGTGTCTTTTTAAAAGTGGGGAGAAGAGAACATCCAAGATCATAGATGTTTGAGAACTGTATCTATACTGCCTGTATATTCTGTTTCCACCTTAAGAAGCATGAAAAACAGCATCACATCAGCAGTCACTTCAATATGATAGAAAAGAAACTAACAGGGTTAGGTTTCTACATTTCCAGACTAACCAGAACCCTATCACATCACCATTTGCTACAGCAGATGATCAAACTTCAACAATTTCACACACATTATTCTCCAGCGTTGCACTTCCACTGCCTCAGTGAGAAGCTGGTTTTGTGCCACATGCTACTTACTGCAAGGACCAAGGGAAGTGTAAGATGCACCAGAAAGCAACAAAAGAAAAAAAAATCACCACAGGGAAAAAAATCCACTCAAAGCCAGCAATCTGAAAAGCAGCATTCAGTGACAAAAAAAAATATGTGTGTCTACTTCTTGTAGCAGAACTTCAACTAAATTTTAGCCCTGCAAGATCTGGTCTAGGCTCTCTCTCCACTAGTTCAGTGATACTATACATGAGCAGTGATTAAAAACACACTCATCAGTTCAAAAGCACAGAGCAGTACTCACCAGTATGTAGAATGTAGTGAAAATTGGGCTGGAAGTGATCCGGATTTTGGCCCTGGCAGAGGGCAGCTTCCAGAGAAGAAACATAAAGAAAAGCACATTGGGAACCAGGAGCAGAAGATCCCAGTAGCGGACTCTGGAAAAAAATAAATAAAACAGTTGTTTTCCTGTTCTTCAGCATGTAGAAGGTTGGCACCAGCTCCAGTCCCTTCTCAACCGAGGAAAGCTCCTTCCCCTGGCCCAGGGTAAGACCACGTCCCATTTCCTCTGTCTCACCTGGACTTCCCTATGTCCTCATAGAGCAACAACAGGCACTTGTGTGGCACAGTGATGTTGGTGTCATTGATTGCCTGCGTTGTTGTCGGGGACAAAGTTGTCACATTATCCAGTGCTGTCACCAGGGCAGTTGAATCTGTGATATTGTCAGACATGGAGAATCTCACAGACATCATGGACTGGAACATCCTGCCTTCCTTCTGGTCCAGTTTAAACACAGCACAAGACAACCACAACAGAGACAAAAAGTAACATTAAATCAGCTGTGAGTCAGAGCTAAAACACATCCCCTGCCATTAGGCCCCTGCTTCCTGCTTGTTACAGCAAATTATCATCATCTGGAAGACTTTATTACACCATGAACTGCCACCTGCCCTTACTCTCTAGCTCCTGAGATTAAGAAATTGCAATCAATTCTTTCAGTTCAACTACTGCCACGAAAAAATGAAGGTACCTACCTAAAACCTGCTGCTGTTACCAGCCTGATAGTCTGAAAGCAGGGAGAACCCCACATCCTTCTATCCAAAGGGACTGCACAGACTCTATATATTCCCACACCAACACTGGCAAAAGCCAAGATACAGCATTTTTCTTCTAAACTCTCTAAGATACCAGAACTGCTCTGATTTGAAGCTCAACAGCAAGGCTGTGAAAAGACAGAGCCTTTCTAAAACCCTCAGCATAAAGTTCTCCAAATTTTTTACATCTGTCACCCTTGATTGCATTGCTCTCCTCAGACATGGATCAGCATCACCACTGGTGGTTTACAGACAGTCTTATCTAATGGGTTTCCTAAAGTCAAACTCCTTGGCAGTGGAGAGCTATGGTCAGATTCAGAGGAGTCGTGGCACTGGTTATTTTGCCTGCCCCACCTTACACCTCTCCTGCCCCTCAGAAAGATGAGAAGACAGAACTTCCCATTACCCTAATAAAACTATTTTGTACTGCCTTCCCTCAGAGAACAGTCTCATCTTTTTTGCCATCTGCCTTTTCTCCAGGCCCTACACTGCTGTGATTTTAACTGTCCCTACGGATGTTAAAGGGAAACTGCTCTGCAATCCATGAAACTCCCATGTGTTTCATGCCCATGCCAGTGGCTTTGGCAGACACACCAGGAGCAGTTTGTCCTCTGTTGGTTCTACAATCACTTTGGAAGCTTAAGGGGACTATGGCACACAGTACTCTCAACCAGGAGTTGGTATATATACTAGAGTTCTGTTCCGATTTACCTTACTAAGACTGCTCCTGATTCTATGTATATCACCTTGTGCAAATCCTCTCCTCTTCCCACTCTAAAACAGCAACCCTCACCATTAGAGCACTTGACTAGCTGCAAGCTGAATGTAAACACAAGTTCCTATCATCTCTCCTGGTACTCTCCAAAGAAGCGGTCACAGGTGACACAGTCAACAAAAAAAAGTCTCTATCAGGTGGCATCTTAAAGATGCACATTGCCAAAGACAGTACTCCAGCAGTCTGTGTGATAACAGTCATCCAGGATTCATCTCCAAAAAGAGATCTCCCTGTTTGACTTTAGCCCTGGCTGGCACAGCAAAAACTGACATCCTCGATGACAGGGCTCAGAAGGTATCTTCCCTGTGAGGTTCTAAATGACTCACAAGTTGGAAAGAATCAGCACAGCCCTGTGCCATCTGTTGAGCACCTTCCCCACAAACTGCTCAAGACTGTCAGCCACACTCTTCTTTCTCTTCAGAAGCTGAAACTCTTCCCAGGACTTCTGAGGGGTGAGGGGATCACCCCACCCTCAGCAGACAACCCCTTTGATTCATCCATGCTGAAAGACACTCCCTGAGGGGGGATTTTTCTCCTACGAGGCCATAAGCTGCACTGCACAAGTGACGTCCTGTTAAACAAACACACACAGACCTGCAAAGATCAACTTTGTGCTGAGGTGGCAAAATCTGTGCTAACAAATCCTAGTTTTAGTGGAGACTCCAGCAAACAGCCTTCATATTCCAGACTTCTCTCTGCCCTCCAAGTTCTCACTTCTCTGAATTGACACCATTGAGAATGATTTTCTGTTAATAATTTTGCTCCATTCTCTTTCTCTAAAACACCTCTGCAACTCAGTAGCAGCAAGACAAGTATGTTCACTTTTGCCAACACATTAAAAAAGCCTACCTCATTTTTAAAAAAGCTGTGAAAGAGCAGAGAGTGTTCTGCCCACTGAGCATGGGCAGAACAACATCATCAACTGCAAACCATCACAACCTCCTAATATCTCTTCTGGGACAAAGAATTCAATCTGCCTGACACACTGAAAAGCACTCAAGTATAAAGCTGCAAGAGAATTACATGGGAAAAACATCTTCCTCATAAAAAGAACAAACATGCTCCATTAGTTTTCCCTACAAGCCACCACTATCACAGAACAGCAGCGAGTTGCTGATAAGAGAAGTTGGCCACATTTAACTGAGCTCCAGTCATGGGGTTTCAAAGGGCAAAGCAGAATCAAGTTTACCTCTCTGCCAGGCTGCTCACTATGGCCTGGTATTAGTATCCTGCTCTTCCTCCCAAGATGGAGTACACACAGGGCAGAGCAACAGAACACTCAATGTGCTAAGAAAGGGCAGCCACAGCCATCAGCCAGACAGAACAATCCCTGTGCTTTTCCAACTGCTAAGGCCTACAGCAAGGGTGTAGAGAACTGTTTCATTCCTGTCATAATCACTAGCAAATATTCCAGGACCTGATGGCAAAGGTCCGGTCAGGCTTCGTCATCCCCAGCAACACTGCTCCTTACAGCACACTGTCCAAACCCTTGCCCTGTCTAGTCCAAAATAAATCCAGTCAGCTGAGCATATCCAAGAGATCACTCACCACACCCTGCCTCCACGGAGCCATTCCCTCCAGCCAGCCCAGCCTGTGCAGTGGGGGTAAAACCACCCCACAGCCACACAAAAGGAAACCAGTGCCACAGTCCTGGTCTCTCTTTTGCTCCTGGCAGGCAGCTCTATTCACCTCACACCAGAAAACTAAACAAAATGGTTTTCTACACGACACCTGAAGACAGGCTGACTTGGTGGAGACCTATTCCTCTGTCCAGGTGCTGGGATCTCAAGCTGAATTCAGACGAAGAACTTGCACAAGGCTTGCAGGTTGCTGTGACAGGGCACTGGGGGAGGCTGGGCAGCACCTTCAGGGAACGGGATTGCATCTTATCAAGGGGATGTTGCTTCTTGATTCGTCACATCATAAGCTTATCAGAGCTCAGTGAAATTCCAGGCTCAAATTACCAGCAATTCTCTGTGCTCCCAAAGCCCAACCATAGAAAGGTGAATTACACACTACCTGATATCAGCTCCAAAAAAAAAAAGTTTACTTTCTTTCTGAAAACAGTATAAGAAAATCTTGCAAGTACAGATCATAGGGCTAAGACTGCTCTTAAAACACTGCACTTGTGCAAGAAAAAACTGCACTGCCAGATCCCTGATTAAATATAACTGTTACTTCAATAGCTTAAATGCTTAAAAAGGAAAAAAACACAACCAAAACCAAAAACAAAACAAAACAAAAAAAAACAAACAAAACAAAACACGCCTTTTTTCTTCTCTTCCTTTTTAAGATGACTCTTCAAATCTCACCCCCGGTCACAATAGTCGCATTTCCTCCAGTGATCAAGAACCTCTCTTTTCTCCAAGTTCCAGTCTCACATCTCGTTCTGAAGTGAACAAAGTAACTGCAATGCTAAAACGACCAAAAAAACTCACCAAAAGCAGTGAAATCAACAATAGTAAAAAACCTTTAAAGAGTCCCAGCCCAGGGACACCTTTCAGAAACTAGCATCCTAAGGTTCTTGTTGTTTTGTTTCAGTTTCTTTTCCTGTGGAAGGCGGGTGCACAGAGAACAAGCAAGAAGACGGCAAGTGAAACAAATTAACAGTACACGATCACGGCGTTCGACACCAGCAAGGAAGCAATGCCTACTTTAAAGGCTGCTAAAGGAACCAGAAAGCGGGAGAAAATCTTAACTTACTTTCCAGCCTTCAGGCTGGAGAAAAAGTGCCTCTGGAGGCTCCTGCCGTAGGAGGGCTCCCAGGCTGCAAAGGGAGGCATAAAACTGCCTACCAGGGACCCGCTGAAGTGTTTACAAAGGGCAGGGCAGAAACTGAGAGCAGCGACGTCCACCCAGGGCACCGGTCACCCCCGAACTGTCACCGGCCGCTACCGAGAAACACAGGAACGGAGCTTTTTTCCTGCCGGACTCCCCACACGCAAATCAAGGGCAGCTAGGGAGTGAGCAGCGGGCTGTTACACCCGACGGGTCCGCCCAGGCTTCGCTCTCACCTAGAGCCGACTGCCGCAGCCCTGCGGGGCTTCGCACCTCCCCGGAGCGCGGCCCCGCCGCTCCCCTCAGAGGGCCGCGGCCCCCGCCGCAGCCAGGCCGTACCACCGGAGCTGGCCCCGCCGCCCCGGGTGGAAGTGCCCTGACACCCCTCCCCGTAAACCCCCTCCCGGCGCCAACCCTGCTCCTACCCGCCACGGGCCCAGCCCGCCCGGCCTCCCCGGCGGCAGCGCTCAGTCGCTGGGGCCCAGCCCCGCCATCCCAGGCCCCGGCCCCGCCGCTCCTCTCAGCCAGGAAGCGTCGCTGAAGAGCGGCTGAAGCAGAGCGCCGCCCCGCCAGGCTGAGATGCGGCTGTAAGACAAGAGCGCCTTTTCGGCCAGGACCAGCGGCGCTGTTGAGAGAGAGTCCCAGAGTAGGGCACCCCTGGGGCCAATCAGGAACCGAGGAGGGAGAGAGCCCGTACAAGAGGCCCAGAGAAATAGCAGAGCGAGCCAATGGGAAGGGGCTGGAGGCGGGACACTGGGGGCGGGCCTGCCGCCATTTAAAGGCGCTCGGTTCCCATCCGTATCCCTCTAGGACGGGGAGCAGAAAGTAGGTGTGTTCTAGGCGGCAGCTGCTACCACCGGCGGGCGGAGCCCTGAGCCTGCCTGAAACTGGCGAGAGGAAGAGAAGCCCCCCCCAGAAGCTGAACTGTACTGCTAGGGGGGCAGGCGTGCCCCGGCCGCTCGTGTAATCCAGCACACCCTGCACAGCGAGGGGACAGAGGGCACTTGTGAAAAGGAGTTATTGATTGCAAGGCAGGGGAGTTAATTCTTCATGTAATCAAATGCCTGCAGGAGATAATGATTAACAAGCTGGAGAGTTCGGCTTTTTAAGGAAGGTTTGAAGCTGACAGGACTAACCTGGCATAGCTTGGGTGATAGTAGCTGAAGGGAAACATGGTAATTAGCAGGATTTGGAGGTGCTAATACCAGGCAGAGAGAAGAGCTGCATAATACAGTAAACAAGAGGCTAACTGGGACAAATGAGCCAAGATTTAAAAAGAAAATGTAAAGTAAATAACTGGCTAAATATCAGCAGGTCACTCTTGGCAGTAAGAGCTGTTTAATTGTGAACAGTTTCAAGAGGGATGTTTGTTGTCAGAGTCATTTCAAGGGCCAGAGGATAAACTCTGGTGCAGTTTTTTACCTGTTCATCTGGGGCTCTAGGGATTGCTTCTTTAGGAATGCAAGGCTTTTGCTAATCTGAAATTTGCTGTACAAGGTCTGTACCTCTTTGGATTATCCTGATACTGATTGAGTTTCATACCCTGCATTATCAAACAGCAGGCCCAGCGTGTTTCAGGCCTACCCCACATTAGTATCTATTTTCAAGTCTACTTGAGCCTCTTCTTGGGTTTAATTTTCCAGCCTCATGGAGAGGACATATGCTGAGACTGTGTTGCCTGCCTCTGCTCTACTCCTCCCATTTTCCAGTGGGGTGAACAAGGTTTTTATGCTGGTGTCATGCCTTTGGAATGATATCTGGAGAAGCCAGTCCATAGCTTGTCTCTTCTCATGCTGCTGTTCAGGTTAATTATATGTTGCAATATTTTGACATGTTCTATTTGTCAAAAGCTCAGCAAGCACCAACGTCTCTGAGCTATAGAAGGGACTCATCCCATTTAAAGAGAGGTGGAGTGCTTCTGCTACAAAGTGCCTTAGTAACAGAGCCAGGAGTAAAATCCATGTCTTCTCACTTGTAGCCTCAGGTGCTAACTAATTGAACATGTTACCTTGCACAGAACTGTCAGAAGGAGAGATTTTGCTTTCCAATCCACCTGCTCTTTCCATCTGATTCACTCTGAGGCTAGAGCCCAGCACTTTGGACACCAGATCCAAAAGCTGTCTCTCAGGCAGAAGACTGCTGGGTGCCACCACAAGGACTGTGATAATTTAGATCCTGCCTTCCTCATTGCTTATTTGAAACAGAAGAGGTGGGGAATCCACTCTTAGGCTTCCTTTGTATTAACAAGCCATGCCTTTCAGACCAGACGTGTGCAAACGTAACTCTGCTCTTCCCACCTCCTTAGCTGCACACATCCTCCCATTTCAGTTGAGAACTGCTGTTCTCTGTGTCATCTCCTCCATCCAGTGCATAGAGGTGGTGGGACTCACTCCCTTTGTCCTTACTGTGCCACTTGGTGTTGACAGGCTGAAGCAAGACAAGAGGTGATATTTAGCAGCCTTGGTATAACTGTGAGGGCCCCAAGGAGGGCTGGTACTTGGTGCTGTGCCTGCTGCAGTCTGCTGACCTTTGGCAATCTCACCTGATGTGCATGCATCAGAGGTGGAAGATGCAGTCATGGTTTCCAGGACAGCATTACGCCCTTGTATTGTCACCAAATTCTGCTTGTCTAGGACATTTTATCTCTCTGAAACACTCTTTCATCTTTTATTAAATTAGTCTATTGGACAGGGTATTACTTCTCATCTGAAACTGCTGTTCAGATACTGATGTGCCTGTCTTGTTTCAGAGCTGCTCTACCAAGCTACTGATTTCCAGTATTAGGCAAAAATTTGCACCACCTGGGCTGTACTCCTGTGTCTCTGCCCTTCTTTTCATGGGGAAATCAGTGCCCAGGACTCCTGTGCTGTAACCCACCAGTCTGCAAAATCCTAGAGGTGTGTTTTGGTACGCACGAGAGTTTGGTTCATCTCAGGCCTCTCACACAGTCTCTAGCACAGCAGAAGGAGCCCTGGCCCATGCATGGTGGCCATCTGATTTTAGGGATGGTTTTAGCTTCCCAACCTCACCTCTTCTCAAAGACACTGAGCACCCCAACTCAAGCACAGGACCATTTGTAGCTGGCACCCAAAGAAAGCAGTGAAAACATAGATACGGTCCGTGGTCTTCTGAGAAGTACAGACAGAAAAGCTGTCTGTCCATCCAGCTGTCTGGTGCCTGGAGAGACAGTGGCACCCCGTGGTGAGTCCGGTTCATCACAGCATGTCACCTGGGCCTTGTGACCACCTTACCCAGGTCCTGGGCTGCCTGCCTTTAAGCCATGGTCATCCCTAGTAGCCTACAGATGGAGGCATCTCTTGGGGGAGTCCGTGTGCCTGTTTCACTCCCAGCACCAGCCAGCTCCCCATCATGTGTCAAAGAGACCAGTATGAGCCACTCTGCTATTTATATTGTGATGCTCCTGCTTTGCTATATTCATACCAGGCTGAATCATCCAGTTGGGCTCCTGGAAGAGCCATTTCAGGTCTATGATTGTCAGCTGCCTCTTTAGTCACTTTTGCTTCTGGTGTCTCCTGTTTCAGTGACTGTCCAACATCTGACTGCAGTGAAGAGCAGAAATAGCCTGATACCTTCAGAGATGACAGATCTCCAAAATCAAAACCATCAATCATTGTGCAAAAGCCTGGAATTAAAGTCTTCCACCTGCTTGCCAAACATCAGCCCATTGCTTGTTCTGTCTCTCTAAATTACTCTTCCAGTTCCTACGGGACAGGTGTTCCTCACTTCCTCTCCCAAATGGCATTGCTGGCTGCACCAACCAACTGCAGGGGCAGATGTGTCCGTTCTTCAGAATGGCTCTGATTAGCCGCCCGTTACTGTTAGTACACACACACCAACAACACACACACACCAGAACCCCCTTCTCACTATGAGCCTCAACAAAGTTGACTCAAGTGGGTGTGCCACAGGCCAGTGACAAACCAGGTCAAGCCAAACTCGATTTTTGCTGCAGAAGAGGCAGAGAACATGAACCCGGCCATTGCCAGCAGGATCTCTGCCGTGACTCGCGTTGCAGGCAGGAGGGAACGTGTCGAGCCCACAGAGAAAAGCCCTGATGTTTGCCAAAGTTTGCCCCGCCGCCCACCAGGAGCCCGAGCCCTCTGGCCATGCCCAGGGCTGGCGGTGGCTGTGCCCGTGGCTGTGACCCTGGCCCGCCCCCGGTTCCCGCCCGTCCCCTCATACATATTCACGCAGGGGGGCGGGCCCCTCCCCCGATACTATGCATTATTCATGAGCTTTCGCGCGCTTTTGGTGATCACGTGAGTCATTTTTCGCGCGGAATCGGTTTGGGCAGGAAGAAGCGGCGGCAATGGCGGTGAGCGGCCGGGCAGCGCAGCGGAGCGGGGCCAGTCGGGGCGAGGAGCAGAGCCCGGTTTCTCCCCGCCGCGGGAGTCTCAGCACTGCGGGCATGGGGGCTCGGGGTCCAGAGGGGATTTCCGGGGGAGCGGGGGAAGGAAGGGGGGCTCTTGAGTGGGGGTGCGCTCGCCGATAAGTTTCCCATGTGCCCCGCGCCGGAGAAGAGAGCTGGAGTGGGGGCAGCAGAGCCTTTCCCCTCCGCTCCGGCTGCCCTGGGCTCGGAGGGTGTGTTTCCTCACCGCTCTCCCATGCATTTCCCGTGTCATTTGCAAGGAGGATTAATTGTTTTTATCTTTCTTCTATTGGGAGAGAGGACTCATCGCTGCTCCATGTCTCCTTTCTGACCGCCGCCCTCGTTGCAGGGGCTCCTGGAAGCACTGACTCCCCTCTCCCCTCACGGCCGGGTGCCGGTGCGGGGGATGCCCCGGGCCCACCCACTCACCCTGTCCCCCCTGTCCCTGCAGGACTCCTCCGAGTCGCAGGCGGCGGTCACCAGCCCCCTCCGCAGCTCACGCCGGGGTGATGCCTTCACGTCCAGCCCTGGCCGGGACCTGCCCCCCTTCGAGGATGAGTCCGAAGGGCTCCTGGGGACCGAGGGACTCCCAGAGGAGGAGGAAGAAGGAGAAGAGCTCATCGGGGAAGGGATGGAAAGGTAAGGAAACCAGTTGGAGCCAACTACTGGGGGGCTTGTGTCTGGGGATGGGGTGTTAACGGGGTGTCAGTGCATTGGAGGGGGTGCCCTCAGCCAGGGTGGGATCCCTCTGCTGTGCTGGTAGCTGGAGTGATGGGGCTGGAGAGCTGCTGGACAGTGGAGAACAGGCAGGGTGTGCTGTCATTTGAATTCTGGAAGAACTGAGCAAGCTGGGAGCAAAGTGCCATTGTAATCCAGTGTGGGTAAACCAGGATCTCCCTGGATGTGTGGTGTGCATCCAGCCCATCTCCTTACTCCTGCAGGTATAAATTTTAACGTTCTTTGCTCAGCCAGGCCTGCCGGCGACCTGGTGAACCTTACAATGCAAAGGCTTGAATGCTGGCATTCATAGCCATGGTGCTGGAGCCCTTTGTACTGCAGGGCGTCTTCGTTTTGGAGTGCCTTCCTGCTCAACACCTTCAGTCTTGCTGCAGAACAACTCTCCTGACACCTCCCCAGCAGTAGCCGGAGAAGGGCTGGAGAAACACTTTCTAGATCCTGGCCTTATTCAATGCTCTGTGTGTGCTAGGGACTACCGCCCCATCCCTGAGCTGGACGTCTATGAAGCAGAGGGCCTGGCCTTGGATGATGAAGATGTGGAGGAGCTGACTGCCAGCCAGCGAGAAGCTGCAGAGCGAGTAATGAGGCAGCGAGACCGCGAGCTGGAGCAGGGCATGGGCCGCATGAGGAGGGGGCTGCTCTACGGTAGGTCCAGATTAGCTGTATCGAGTGGGCTCCTGATCTTGTGCTTGACTAGAATCCAGCCCATGTTGGGGAACTGGACTTTTACCTTCAGGGTAGCAGGGAGGCCCCTGGAGCTCCAGTGTATTTGGACTTTTAGTGAAATCTCTGGCTGAGGGCTTGGCTGGACTTCCCAGTGCATAAACCCTTTGATTTGGGCTTCCTAGGAGGTCATCTGGTGTGTTCTTCTGGTTACATGTTTCCTGCTGAAACACAGTTGGGATCCTGGGCGTATATCAAGGATCTGGGATTCTACCAAATGTATGCTGTGGAGTTTGTTGGTGTTGGTTTTTCTATAAAGACTCTTGTGGGCTGGACAGGAGGGTCTTTGATGCACTTGGAAGCCCATTCCTTGGCCTTTCTCCCTTAATGCATTAATGCACATGACTGTGTGCTGTTGCATACAAATCTTATTCAACTCCATAAAGTCTTTAGCTACATTGTGGAAGATGTAGGAGCCAGGCTAGAACTGGGGCCTCCTGGGATGGCTTTTGGTTTGTATTGCAGACTCCAACCTCTTAGCTTCTACAACCTGTACAATCCAACCATGACTAATCCAATGAGTGGGAATGGGAATTCCAGGTCTCTTAACTATTTTTCCTCCCAACCCTTAGATAGCGATGATGAAGATGAAGACCGTCCTTCACGGAAGAGGCGGCTGGCAGAACGGGCAGCTGATGGCATGGAAGAGGAAGATGAGGACATGATTGAGAGTATTGAGAATCTCGAAGACATGAAAGGGCATTCAGTGAGGGAGTGGGTTTCCATGGCAGCTCCCCGGCTTGAGATCTATCACCGCTTCAAGAACTTCTTGAAGACCCATGTGGATGACCATGGGCACAATGTCTTCAAGGAGAGGATCAGTGACATGTGTAAAGGTAGGGCTGGGTGATTAGAGCCTCTCTCCTCTTTATGTGGGTCATGGTGCTTGGCAGTGATCTAGTCCATAGGTGGATTTTTTTCTCCCTGACTGTTTGTCACAGACATTGAGTCAGCACTTTAAGAAACTCAGATGCTGATGCAGATAAATGAAGAATGGAAACGTCTACCATCTTGATTCTGGCTGACTAATTAGAAGGCCCCCGGCGTCTGCTACTCATTAATATTCATAGCAAAGAAACACTAGTAAAGAGTATGTGGGGCAGCAGACAGTGGTCTGCAAGCTTGTGGTCTGAAAGAGACAACAATTGCTTGCTGTCTGTGCCTGTTACTTTCTCACACTGGAAACTGGATTATCCAGCCAGGGGACACAAACAGACCTTGTGACTTTGAAAACCATGTCAGTGTTGCAGCCTTATATTCTGTCTAGGGACTGACAGAAGAAGCAATCATTAAGGCTGTCATTGATAAATTTTAACAGCAGAAGTTGTCACATCTAGGAACAGCTCATGTAACTGCAGTTGTTCATGTCTTCTTTATATTAAGGCAAATGCTCCAGAAACTTGAGTAGTGGATCGGGGTCAGTGTTACACAGCTACGAAAATAAAAGGCATTTGTCTTGTCCCTTTCCAGGAACATAAGACACACAGAAGGTTTTTGCTGGCCATTTAGCACAGCTGACTTTCCTATTAACTGTTTCCTGTCGGTCTGTGAGAGAGTGTTGTGCTGGGCTGAAGCTTTTGCCTCTCAGGAACACTGAGCCTGGGAACCATCTGTGCTGAGCTGGAGAGGAAAAATCACAAGTTTGGTACTGACAAAGAATTTGTCAGAGAAAGAGATTAAAAAGAGTTTTCTAGCCATTTTAAAACTGTTGACCTCTAAACATTTTCCAGAGAAAGTGCAGATATCTGTGAACTGCAGCCTGCAGGCTACAGGCTTGTCTGTTCTGACTGTCTTTTGTAGACTCCTTGAGCAGTGAGCAGGTTGAAAATGCAATTCACCCCGTATTTTTCTTCAGAGAACAGAGAGAGTCTGGTGGTGAACTACGAGGATCTGGCAGCCCAGGAACATGTCCTTGCCTACTTTCTGCCTGAGGCTCCAGCAGAAATGCTAAAGATCTTTGATGAAGCAGCCAAGGAAGTGGTGTTGGCCATGTACCCCAAATATGATCGCATTGCTCAGGAGATCCATGTTCGTATCTCCCACCTCCCTCTGGTGGAAGAGTTGCGGTCACTCAGGTAGGCAGCAGAATTACCAGCAGTGGCTGTGGGGCCTGCAGCAGGCTTTGGGGTGCTCAGGAGAACTAGTCTGCAAGCTAAAGCTCTGCATAAGTCCAACAGGATGACTGAGCTTATTACAAGGGAAAAAAGTCGGATTAAGGATAAACTTCCAATGTCCCCAAAGGTAAAACACAAACCCTGCTAAAAACTACTGGTAACTGTTTCTTACTAGGCTTTTGGGAGTTGTGCCTTACAGCAAGAATATTTCTGTAGAGTGGTCTGCTTTCTGTGCCCTGCAGGCATCTGGTATCTGTCTGTCTTTCCTCAGGCAACTGCACTTGAATCAGTTGATCCGGACTAGTGGAGTGGTGACAAGTTGCACAGGGGTGCTGCCTCAGCTCAGCATGGTCAAATACAACTGCAGCAAGTGCAGCTTCATCCTGGGACCCTTCTTCCAGTCCCAGAACCAAGAGGTGAAACCTGGTTCCTGTCCAGAGTGTCAGTCTGTTGGGCCCTTTGAAATCAACATGGAAGAGGTAAGAGATGTGCTTGCCTGGATGGGGCTGTCTGCTCATCCTGCCCAGGCTGCTGCCCTGCCTGCTCCTCCCAACTCTGCCTTGGCTTCCACCCTTTGAACAGGCTTGGTACCAGGAGAGAGGTCTACTGCTATATTGGATCTGTGAAGATAGATCTTGTCTGTTTTGAGCTCTTGACCTGAATCTGCCCAATTTAGCAGGCAAAAGTAATTTACTGCCTCGTTGTGTTTGGGCGGAATCTTTTGCCACAAGTCATCTCTGTGTACACAGTTTGCTATCCATATTGTAGAAATGCAGACTCAGACTGTCTAGCTCTGCTCCTTCCCAAGTTGGATCAGTATCTTCTAATTTGACAACTAAGGAAACTAGAGGACAGTAGCAAAGTCATTGATGTGGAATGTTCGACTTTTATTCTTTGCTTTGATATCTTTAACCATCACAACTGGAATATCCTCCTCCCAGGAACTGCTCTAGTATTTGGGTGGACAAACCCTGGAGGCTGAAAAACAGTGGTGAGATGTGGCAAAGTGCTTTCCGGTCCCCATTGGTGTCTGTCACACCCTGGAATTGCTTCTCACAACTTCCACCCTCCCATGCTCATAGTTTTCTAACCAAAATATGATAAACCTTTGAATGGACCCTCTCTGGGTCCATTTGAAAAGCATTGGCTGTGCTGATGCCCACCAGACTTGCTGGGTAACTTCTCTTTCGTTGCTGCAGACAGTCTACCAGAACTATCAGCGCATCAAAATCCAGGAGAGCCCTGGGAAGGTGGCTGCTGGCAGGTTGCCCCGCTCCAAGGATGCCATTCTCCTCGCAGATCTGGTTGACAGCTGCAAGCCAGGGGATGAGATCGTGAGTACTCTGTTGAACGGGGTGAGCAAAGAGCATTTTGAGACTCTGACGGCGACGTCACGGAAACATCTGTGGGGGTGTGGGAAGGGATTGTCCTCAGATGCATTTGGGCAGCTACTTTTGAGACTGGTATCTTAAAATGGAGAGGGGGCTGTGTTGTACTGCACAGACACTGACATACCATCTCCTGGTTCCCAGGAGCTAACGGGGATCTACCACAACAACTATGACGGCTCCTTGAACACTGCCAATGGGTTCCCAGTGTTTGCAACTGTGATCCTGGCCAACCACATCGCCAAGAAGGACAACAAGCTGGCTGTTGGAGAACTGACTGATGAAGATGTGAAAGTGATTGTGGGTCTATCCAAGGATGAGCAAATTGGGGAGAAGGTAGGTCAGCCTCAGACAGCCCTTCTTTTCCTGTTGATAGCTTGCTGTCATCTGGCACCTGGATCAGAAAGTGATGAATGGTATCAGCTGGTTAAACAGGGGTTAAAGAACTTAAAGAAATCCCAGTCTCCTTGGAATGTTCTTCTGGTCTTCTGTAGCTCTCAGACAGCTGTTGATGAGAGAGTGAGGTATAGGAGGGAAATAAATAAGAAAGTTCTGTTTCTTCTCTTCCTCCTCTGAGTGTTCCACATCACAATGGGGCTGGAAGAGAGGTCCTCAGCCTCTGCTTATATCTGATCATTGTTTTCTCTCCCCATATCTTGAAAGCAAAGTGGGGGAGGTGTTCTGAGGAGCCAATGCTTGCATCCCTTAAGGGGATGTTAGTACTTAGCTTAAGCTGTGGCAGAGATCTTAGCTTTGCTTCTCTCTGCATGCTAAGACCTGAATCCAGTACTTGAAAGAACAAAGCTCTGGAGTGGCACGTGGTCAACTTCATTTGGGTTAGGTTTAAGCTCTGTAATAGGGGGACATCACTCTGTTGCCTTGGTCATGTTGTTTTTATCCTGACTGCTGGCCCCAGTGGGTGGAGCAGCTTCAGTTGAGCCAGGACTGTTTTAACATCAGTAGTTTCCAGGATCAGGCTATTATCAGGAAACCCTTGAGAAAGTGAGCTGGTTGTTCATAATATTTGACCATGATGACAGTTCATGTGCAGCATCACCCATCCAGCTGCTATCATGTGCAGCAAGTAAGTCTCAAATCAAGGTCTCCAGCTTTGCAGCAGCTGATAGCAGCCACTGCTGTGTGCTTTGTGCACAGCAGGAGTGTGGAGGCAGTGAAAGCAGCTTCCAGCACCAGACTACACAATCTGCCATGCCCCAACAGCACCATTTTTGTGAGGCATCATTAGGGGACTCTGGGTGGGTAGTTAATGTTGAAAAAGCCCCCCTCAACATGGATAAGAGAAGACTCTCCAAAGACAGCAGTATTGTAAGGGTAACCATGATACAGCCCCTTGCTGATTTCCATGCCAAATTCTGCCCAGACTGGGAAATGGTATTTCCTGGACAACTCCTCTCATTGTTCCTTTCAGATTTTTGCCAGCATTGCCCCATCTATTTATGGACATGAAGATATCAAGAGGGGCTTGGCTTTAGCACTCTTCGGTGGAGAGCCCAAAAACCCAGGTGGGTGTCGCTTGTGTCATTGGGGCTGCTTAACTCAACTGAAAGCAAATGGATCTGGGTTGGTCTGTGCTGATGCAATGAGTGTGGGTAGAGTTGTCTGTGTGTCTTGGTGACAGACTGAGGGGTATCTGTGATGGAAGTGGCTGCTTTTATCACACTGAAAACTGGTGTGACAGTAGAAACGCTAAGTCTGAAAACAGCTCCTGCTGCACACCTGGGCAAGCTTTTATCCCTTCTCCTCTGGGAGGTGGTGTTTGATGCCCTTCAGAGGTGTGACCTTTAGGTGTCCTGATCCGTAGAAGGATGTGTTTAGCAAGGTTAGAAGTGCTGTTTTACATATGTGACTGCCTCCAAAGCTGACTTTCTTTTTATCTCAACTTCTCTGTAAAGTGGTTTCCCTGCCTACTCTTTGCCTTCCCTTCAGCTTTGTGGTGTTCAGGGCAGGTCAACCCATGCACTCAGCTGCCAACATGCTTCTCCCATTACTGTTGTAGGTGGCAAACACAAGGTCCGTGGTGACATCAACGTGCTTCTGTGTGGAGACCCCGGCACTGCAAAGTCCCAGTTTCTGAAATATATAGAGAAGGCATCTAGCAGAGCAATCTTCACCACTGGCCAGGGTGCTTCTGCTGTGGGCCTCACAGCCTATGTCCAGAGGCACCCAGTCAGCAAGGAGTGGACTTTGGAGGCAGGAGCCCTTGTGCTGGCAGACAGAGGTGTCTGCCTGATCGATGAATTTGACAAGGTGAGGCCTAGCTCCATCTCTCTGGGAAGGATTACCTGTAGAGAGACCAGCTATAACCTTTGCAACGAAGAGACACGATAACTCATGGTGCCATCTCCCAGCTTACTGAGACTCCTGCAGTTTCTTTAGGCCCTTACTGGTCCATTGAGCAGTTTGCTACTTCTTCAGAGCATCAGGAACTGACTCCCCTTGGTGTGCTGAGCGATGGGTACAGACAGTTTCAGTTTAAGTCATTCTTGCTTTCTCTTAGATGAATGATCAAGATAGGACCAGCATCCATGAAGCCATGGAGCAGCAGAGCATTTCCATCTCCAAAGCAGGCATCGTCACATCCTTGCAAGCCCGCTGCACCGTTATTGCTGCTGCTAATCCCATAGGTAAGTCCTGAGAGATCACAGGACCATCTCAGGCTTCCAGCATGAGTCCTGCTGTCAGAACTGTGGCACAGCTTCCCCTCCCTCTGCCTGTGTACTCCAGACTAAGTGAGCAGTAAAGTCTCCCTGTGCCAGAGGTCTATGCTTGTTTCAAAGCTTCAGCCCTGGAGCCTGTGTTTGACTTAGAGGTTTGTCTCCATGATCTAGGTGGGCGATATGATCCATCGTTAACCTTCTCAGAGAATGTAGACCTGACAGAGCCCATCATCTCTCGATTCGATATCCTGTGCGTGGTGAGAGACACAGTGGACCCTGTGCAGGTACAAGCTGTGCTATGAATCTGAGCTTGTGCTAGGCTTGTGATGCTGCTGTTGGGATGCTCAGCTTGCAGTTGTCCACTGAGTTTTGCTGTCCAGTGAGTGTCTTCAGTGTCTGTTATTCCACTGCTCTCTTGTAGGATGAAATGCTTGCCCGGTTTGTTGTAGGCAGCCACGTCAAGCACCACCCAGGTAGCAAGGAGCCAGTGAATGGGGACGCCAATGAGGTTATTCTTCCCAACACATATGGGGTTGAACCCATTCCCCAGGAGATCCTGAGGAAATACATCATCTATGCCAAAGAGAAGGTCCACCCAAAACTCAACCAGATGGACCAAGACAAGGTGGCCCGGATGTACAGCGACCTCAGGAAAGAGTCTATGGTGAGAATAATGAGGAAGTGGGGGAAGAAGTATGTATCTAGACTGCAGGCAGCCTGAGAGTCCTCCAGCATATGTTGACAGATTCTTGCCATTCCTGTCACAAAAATCTGTGCCACTGTTTCGTGAGAGACAGGTAGATCCTGCAGTGTCTGCTGAACAGATGATTCTTCATCTAAATGCAGTCTTGCCATTGGTGATCTGTGGGCTGACGGACAGGACATGGGTCCTAGTGCCTGCCATGGCAAAGTCCTCTTATTGTCACTCAGTCTGGCAGGCCCATGGGAGATGTTTGCATTCACTCAGCCCCATGTGCTCCTGGTACATTACAGGGAGCTGTGCTGTGTAGAAATGCCCTTGTCTTTTGTCTGTGGGATCTCGGGCTCATTTCATGCTCTCCAAATAGAAGAATTTGAGATCAGAGGGAGATTTTTGGAGCTTGGGAAAACTGTCTTTTCTTTTTTAATTGGCTTTTTTTTGTCCTTATGTCTTCCTAAAATTTGCTGGAGGAAACTGGATTGCCCTTCCTGGGAAGGGACTAAACAATGGCCAAGAGGGAGCCCAGGTCCCTTGCACCCTGCCGAGTTAAAAAGTTGAACAGGGAAGGGAGCCAGCACCACTCTTTGCAGATCATGCCAGCAGGTGGCAGAGCCTCCTTAGCCTGAGACAGCCCTCAAAGGCCCAGGAGCAGCTCCCTACAGTGTGAAGTGGCTCCTAGGTCAGAAGCCACATGTCTTTTACCCTTCAGTAAGGAGTTGCCTCCTCCCCCCATAGGCAACCGGCAGCATCCCCATCACCGTGCGTCACATCGAGTCCATGATCCGGATGGCCGAGGCTCACGCCCGCATGCACCTGCGGGACTACGTGGTAGAAGATGATGTCAACATGGCCATTCGGGTGATGCTGGAGAGCTTCATCGACACGCAGAAGTTCAGCGTCATGCGGAGCATGCGCAAGGTGGGCATCAGCTGAGCCAAGGGCTGTAGCTGCACCCCAGATCCTCTGGTTGCACCCCAGCCTGACTGCAGGCTCCTTGCACTGCCCTGGCTGCAGGAGGAGACTCCTCCAGGCTCTGCAGGGGGTCTGTCCTGCAGAGTCGGGTGCTGAGCGTATATAAATGTGGTACTGGGAGTCTGAAGGCACTGCTACATGACTGCCCTTTGTTAGTCTGTGGTGGGGCAGTGTTTTTGTTGGGGCTGAGAAGGAACTCTGCCCCAAGCCTCTGGATCAAAAGCACTGCTGCATCTCTTCTTTTTTGCTGCCTTTCCTGCTATTTTGGCACAGAACTCCCACTGCTGCTCCTGCCAGGTGATCAAGCCTGAGCCGGCAGTTTGTTTCTTCATGTTTTTTCTTGGGCTCCTCAGGGCTCAGCTAACTACAGGGCAGCACTCGCTATGGTTTAGTGTAGTCTGCCCTCTTCTCTGAGTGGCAGGGGCTGGCTCCCAACAGCTCTTGGCTGGCCACAGCCTGGCATTTATCCACTCTTGAGTGTCTGCCCTTAGTCTGGAAGACTCATGGCCTCTCTTTTTTGGCTGCAAACAGCCAGCCAAGTGTCAGCGTCTGCTGGGGAGGCACAGGACAGTCTGGGTTAAGGGAAGCTGCTCTACGCCTCTCCCAGTGCCAGGGCTGCTTCCCCCCTGGGCAGCCTGTGAGAGGCTCCAGAGATGGTGATGAGGCCCCTGCAGATATTCTTAATGGGTCTAAGAGCAACCAGCAGAGGAGTGTCATGGCTGTCAAAAGGCTGTGTTTTAGCTGCATGCGCAGGTGGCAGCTTGGCAGGGCCAGAGTGCCTCAAGAGACACTACGGACGCAGGTGACAGCCATCTCATTTGGTTCCCCTTGTGCTCTGTGTGAGGAGGGGGTTGGTTGGTGTTGGGCACGGGAGACCTGCAGTGTGTCACTCCATTCCTGACCCCCTTGGCTTATCTCATCCTCCCTCCCAGACATTTTCCCGGTACCTTTCATTCAAGCGAGACAACAATGAGCTGCTGCTGTTCATCCTGAAGCAGCTGGTGGCAGAGCAGGTGATGTACCAGAGAAACCGCTATGGAGCCCAGCAAGACACCATAGAAGTCCCAGAGAAGGACTTGGTGGATAAGGTAAAGGCTTATCATAAGAAGCCTTCTTTGCATTTGGTTCTGCTCTCTGTCTGCAGCCTCAGAACCAGAGATGTTCTCAGTCTTGTGACTTCCCTTGCTTGATTTATGGTACAAAAAAACCGCAAACAACTGTGTTAATCTGTTCAACCCAGAATCAGGACTGTCTCATCTGTCTCTGCTCCTCTCTTCTCTAGGAGCACCATATTCTTCTTCCTCAGTTCTCGTGCAGCCCTATAAGGCTTTGGGGTTGGAGTGGTAAATCCTGCAGTATGACTGGTGCTTTGCAGGTGAATGAGGACACAAGTTCTCTGGCACCTGCATTTGAAAATGCAACAATCAGAAAAATCTCTGCTTGTATGAACTCTCCCAATCTCTCCTGAGGCTCACCCTCCTCCTTAATGCATCTGCATCCTGGTCCAGGAGCTGCACTCCTGGCTCTGCCTTTCTGTGCAATGTATTGACCTTGCTTGGCACTAAAACAGTATTTTATTCCCACGTTGCTGCTTTTTTGCTCCTTGCATCAAATGTGCAGAGTAACTACTTCCAGAGCTACCCGCTTGGTGCTGATAGTGTGCCCACCCCCAGTCAGAGGTCTCCTGCAAAAGTGTCTCCTGCTGGGTGAGGTATTGGGGGCTCCTGGATAGTGGTTATGTTCTAGCTCTAGTGGAAGTCAAAGGACAAGCTGAGAGCAGGCAGGTGCTGAGCCAGCATCCTTTCTTTGCTCAGCTTAGCTCTGCCAATGCTCCTTTCCTCCTGACCTGCAGTCTCCTCTGCTACTGCAGTTCTGGTTCCTGCTGAGCAGAGCAGAGATTGCTGACTGTCAAATTTTGTGCAGCCTCTGCTGTGGAAAACCACATGGTTCTTACTTTTTGTAAACGAGCGTTTACCTCTCCCTCCTGCACCTCCCAGGCTCGGCAGATCAACATCCACAACCTCTCGGCCTTCTACGACAGTGAAGTGTTCAAGATGAACAGGTTCAGCCGGGATGTGAAGCGGAAGCTGATTGTCCAGCAGTTCTGAGGCTGGAAGCAGAGTTTGCCGCATGCTCCTGTGAGGCAAAGCCTCCACCTTGCAGCCCTCCCAGGAACAATACACAGATCACGATCCAGAGGGACCAAGCTGCACATTCTCTTGCTTGCTTTGTGCCTTATGGATTAAGGGAGTGCTGAGCTGCTGAAGACCTTGTAAATTGAACAGAGTTAAGTAGTTAAATGCCCGGCCAAGTCTGTTTAGCGACTTCATTCACTGTTTTATCTTGTAGCTAAGCACAACAGGGAGAGAATTGGTGGCCACATAGATGGCATGTTTGCTGTTTGTTTGTAGACTGTTGTTCTGGGCTCATCTGCAGGAGGGACTGAGTGGGAGCATTGGAAGAGCATTTGTCTGCCTTATCCATGCCCATTGGATTGCAAGCACCCTCGGGGATTCTCTTTTCCCATCTCTGGCGACTGTACAGCCTGCTGGGTGATAATTGAGACCGCTTTCAACTCTCCATGAACCAGCCAGCCTCTCGGCTCCAGGCCTTTGTGCCTGACACTTGACATTTCCCCAGATGCCTGCATGGGTTGACCTTGTGCTTGGTTTCTCTGCGAGGGGGCAGGGGGCTGGGCAGAGGAAGATGAGAACTGAAATAAAATATAACTACTTCTAATATTTGTGGTGACTTGTATGGGCAGTGAAAGCTCCTTCAGTCCATGCTGTGGCAGCATCCAGAAGCCTTGGGGATGGGGCTTCCACTGCCTTACTGGGAGTTATCTCTGTGCAGATGTGAATTTATGGCTGGATCGAAGTGCTGGCATCTAAACTGAACACCTTTTTCCACACCCAGTGGTTGAGGGGGAAGTACCCATGGTGCTGTTTGAGAGTAGCAATAGAGGAGCCCTGAGCTGGGAGGACAAGATGGCCTCAGTGTTCACATGCAATTTTATTACTGTGTGTGTTTTTAAATACATTTGTTTTTCAATACTTTTGTGTTTCATCCTCTTTTGGGAACTGCAGCTGTGCAGGGAAGGAAGACCAGAGAGAGGTGAGTGACCTGGCTGCTGGACCAGCTGCTCAGCAGTCTGTGGGTTTGGATTTGGGTACGAAGACATCATGTGTTTGCTTAAGATAGTGGAAACTGACAGTGCTGGTGTTTCAGCTATTGCACATCTTCACTGTGGATAGACAGCAGGATGTCGTTGTCCACAGGACAGTGTCATGAACCCCTATCCAGGGCCTGCCTGTAGTGGCTCCTTCCCTGTCCTGCTTCCTTATTGAAGCAGTGGTCTCTCTGTGGGACTCTCCTATATATGTTTGTATCACCTTGAGACTGTCCCATCACTGTACATTATCTTCCCACCTCCCTTCCTCTCCTACTCTTGGGTTAAGACAGCCTTGGTCTTAAGTCTTGGCTGCCAGTTAGATTCCAGTCTGGGAGAAGCAGCAAACCCTCTCCAAGATGCAGCTGAGGTCTGTAGTGAATGTGCTTTGCCTGGCTAGACTTAACAGGACCAAGAGGCATCTCCAGCCTCCTACTGCCTGTGCTCAAGAGAATTTGTGAGCTGGAGCTGGTTGCTGCAGTTCTGTGCTGGCTGAGCAGACATGTCCCTGGCTGTCAACACTATGGGGTTTGTCATGGTGATGTGTGTGTGTATTGTCCTCTCAGCCTGGTTGTTACTCAGGAGCTAGCAGAGCTTGAACCCTGCTGGGGGCTTAGCACATGACTCTCAGCCTGAAACTGGCTCTGTGTGTTGCCTTTTCTGTCTGCCAGCTCCCTCCTGTGTATTTGTTTAACTGTTTTGGCTGTTTTTTTCCCTTCCCACTGGGTCTCTGTCTACTGGGGTGTTCCACAGGCAGCCCATAGAGACGCTTTCCTGGCATGCCTTTCCTTTGCCCCCTGAATGTTTGCCTGGGTGAGGTGTATGCTGGGGATGGCAGACCTGCCATGGGCCTGTAGCCACATGGCACGGCCTGTCATGGTTCCTCAGGGCTGGGAACAGAGCTCTTAGCACCTCACTTCCTAATGCCAGAGGCTGTGGGCAGAGGCCATCCCTGGGGAGAGTGACTGCCAGCACTTGCAAGCTGCACCCAGCTCTGTGGGAACCCACATACCTTGTTGGAGAAAATGCTGGCCCTAAGAGAACAAATCCAGCATTAACGAGGGATGAAACAAGTTTGTCAAGGAAACTGAACTTGTGTGTTGGAGGGATGAACAGGAGGAGTGTGGGAAAACAGAACTTGGATTTTGCTTTAACTTTCTTGGAAGCAGCCGTGCAGAGGATTGGGAGATGAGCAGTGCCTAACTGGTATTTGGCCTTGGACCTGACAAGTAGGCAAATTTATGTCCAGTAGGGAGGACAGGCCCAACTCACTGGCAGGAAGGACATCACTGTCCTTGTCTGCTTCTCTTCAAACCCAGGTGCCCAATGGCTACATGGCCGGGCTGGGCACGACTTGTGAAGCAAAGTGAAGGCTCCGTGGTCAGAGGTTGTGCAGTAAAGGCTGGATCTAAGCCTGTGTGACTTCATCTGGTGATCCACATGCCAAGTGAGCCCTGGGCATTAGCAAAGCTTCAATTTACATATGAAGCAGGCACTGGGCATGTCCCTTACCTTTTCTTCATTAATACACATTATTAGTTTGTTAAGAACCAATCAATACACTAGTTATGACCTAAGTCCCACCTCATCAAAGGAATCCTTTGTTCTAGCACAAGAAGAGCACCTCCCTTGGAACAGGCCAAAAGGCCTGATCTTCTCTTCTTCCCCCCAGGCAGGGACACCTCCTTGGATAAGATATCACGACTTGCAGCTTTTGGGTAGGGGTGAAAGCATCCCCAAGTGTATTGTATACTTATATTATTATTGCTAGCAATATTGACATCTATTAATAGTGCTATTGTAGTCAGTGCATTTACCAACAGCCATCTCAAACTTGTTGAATCTGTCACCTTAATAGATTACCTTACATTTATATCTAACTACTTTGTATTTGCCACTTTTGCAAATCCATCCCCATGGCAGTCCTCACCTGAAGACAGGGGGACAGACAAACCCCTTTCACCACACGTGTGTCACACACACTGCAAGTCTTTTTGCCTTCTTGCAACAGAGGAGAAAAAGGCTTCATGTCACACTGGAGAAATACAAAACTATTCCTAAACACTTGAAACCTCGTGAAGCATTTTGTAATGGCTGTAGTGACCCACACACAGATAAATACATGGCCAAGCATGTAGCTGCAAACCATGAGAGAATACACAGGAATGGAGTTGGACTCCTGATTTTCCCAGCAATTTGCCCTGCTGCTGAACAGGGCTGTTGACAGTCTCCCTTCAGATCTTTCCTACAACGTGTGCCTGCCTCCCATGCTCTGGTCCCACCTCATTTGGAACATGGTGTGAGCAGTGACAACAGAGACATGCTATTGTTGGAGTCACTGGTTTGTCATTTTGGTCGCTCTGCCTCTTCCTGAATCCTCACTACAAAGGCAGTTATGCCTCCCCACCTTGTTTTCTTGCCAGCATCCAGCAGAGCAATGAATTCTTGCAGCTGTGCCATTGCTAACATTGGCATCAGCTGCTCAGTGAAGTGTTACTGCCAGTCTGAAGGCATGTTCCTCCTCTCATGGCCACTGAGCTTTTCAGGTTCCCTGGAGCAAGTGTTGGCTGTTGACAGCATCAGGTGTCTGGTCTGGACAGGAGTGCAGACAGGGTGAAAACAGATGCTGAGTTGAACAGGGACTGCCTAGCCAGGGGGCATGTTCCAGCTGAACCCAGCAAGGATTTTACTGCAGGGCTCTGGAGATTGGCAAGCCAAGCCGCGCTCCTGTGAAACAACGAGTTGCTCCCCTGACAACCTTGAGTTTATCCAAGCTTGAGCACTTGGCTTCTCACTGATGTGATTCAAACATTGCACAGTGCTTCTGACAACCTGGGGCAAAAGCAAGAGTCCTGGGGAGGTGAGGTTAGTCCACAACAGGCTGTGCTTGGGCTCAGATGGAAGGCGATGAGGGTGCTCCTTGCAAAGCAGACAAGGCTTCGTGAAGCCAGGCAGTGTCCTTTTCCCCCCTTGAGATGGTGGTTATTGGCAAATGCTGGTTGAGACTGGCTTGGAAGAGCATCTTGATTCAAAACGGTCGTGATGGGCCAGATCCTGGTCCAGTTTAATTGGAACATGCTGTGTGCGCTCTCCTGAGAGAACAGCATGGCTCTCTGCTTCTCATAAAAAGCTGTCTGACCTTAGCCCAGCACAGAGCATACCTACACACACACAAGCAAGGCATACATGCCTGCTTGGGGTCCATGAGCAGGTGCCTACAGATAACCAGCTAGCGTGTGAGGGTATGGGATCTGGGAAAAAGGGGAAGACAAGCCCCATTCCCTTTCCTGCAAGCTCTTTCCTACCTACTGACAGGGTTTAGAGTCCTGATAGCTTCTGCCTGTATTGTGATCATAAACCAACACCCTACATCTGTTGAGTTGTGGTTTGTATCCAGTCTGCCGGTGGCAGTTTCTAGTCTCCTTGTCAAATGGCAGATGCCTTGTGAGTAGGGGAAGTTCTACCTCCACTCATAATTTTTTTTTTTTTTTTCCCCAAATGACAAAGCTACTTGAAAAAAATAGCTACTGTAGTATCAAGAGTTCCCTTTCTGCCAGAGAGTTCCACCTTGGCTGGAACCCACTCTGTTCATCTCCTGTGTATTCACTAAAGAGCTGTTTGGAAACTCGTTGACAAGAACTTCCCCAGCATAACTGTGCTCAAGATGTAGCAGTTTTGTTGGATAGTGTCATCTTTCTGTCCTAGAATAGGCCAACCAGCTGCTATTCAACCAGGAGCACCATTTCAGGTGCTTATGGCTCTGTCCTTGCTGACCGCAACTGACCTGGAAACCTGAATTCCAGACTGTAATTGCTGAGCTGTGAAGACAGTATGGAAATATGTTTACAGAAGATGCACATCTACAGACACAGGTGATACTGCAGACAGTTACCTCTCATGCAATGCTGCAGGCAGGATGCACTCTGAACTTCCTAGTAGTTTTCCATCTCCTAAAAACTTTTCCACTTAACAATGCAGAGCCAAAATTGGATCAGGCTTCTGCCGTATTTTGCATCTATTATGCAGTTCTTGCTGCCATGACTGATTTAATGTCTCCATTATCATGGAGCACTGGTCTGCCAACAAAGCCATCCATCCAGCATGCTCCTCAGCCACAGCTAAATGTCTGTAAGGAGCCCTGAGGGGCTGCTGGGCAGTGCATCTTTAGAGCAAAAGCTCCCTGGAAGGTGGTTGTGCTCTTCTCTGTTCATCTTGCAAGTCACTTCCCTCTAAAGGTGAGATGACACTGTGGGGGGAGGTACCGAGTATCTTCTCTGGGTTATCTAGAACTCAGGGGAATGTGAAAGTAGCTGTCCTGTGTAAAAGTTGCTGAGAAGCTTCAGTTCCACATCAAACCACATGGGAATATGTATACAAGAATGCTAGTAGTCCCTGCGAGCCCGTGCATGGTGCTCCCCTGAGTCAACACAGCCCTCTTCAGATACAGACTAACCTCTCTGCTCTGGAGACATGCACATCCCAGCTTAGTCAGCTGTTAGAAAACCAGGAGGTTCTCTGAAGACAGCATTGTGCTTTTCAGTTTAGCAAGGAAAGCTGTAACCCACAAATCATCTCTGGGTTCTTCCAGTGAAGATACTTTGCTACTGAGGGGTAGAAATTCCGCTCCAGTTTCCCAAGTCACTGTGCAAGGAGGGAAGCTTATGTTGTCAGGGCCCAGAGGCTACTAATAGGTCTTAATTGCTCTAACCAGGCTCCCTTGAGGCCTCCACCCACACCCATGGCCCAAGTGTTTTAAGCTCAGTCTGGGGCTTTCTGTGTCTGCCTGAGCTATGAGAGGGGAGTGCTGAGTTTTGGCTCACTGTGCCTGGTCACAGCCCTCATTGCTTTGGGCTGTGAGCCAGAGAGTGCCTTCATGACCTGGGTCATCATCTACTGCTATGGAGCTACCAGGTGATCACCAGATGGTGTCTGACCATGGTTGCCATCAGCAGACCTTGATTCTAACTTATGAATGGACTTCCTGGTTTGATGTTGGACTAGCTTCATCACCGTGAGCTTCTCTGAGGATCTGAATTTCTGGTTGAATCTGGCTGTCATTGCTGAGCTGCTCTGCTATTAGCCTTGGGTTCTGGGGGGTGGAGGGGTGGAGGGGCTGTCCTGCTGGCTGTTATTGTGCCCAGCTCCCTGACATCCGCTCCTCAAACCTTGCATAGCAAGGGTTTGGCAGTCACTTATTTGGACTCAGGTCATACCTCTAAAACAGGCAGAGCTGAGATAAAACCTCCTGCACCTTGTCACCAACCTCCTGGCCCTACTGGGCTTTAGCCTGCTTATCCCTCTGCCCCAGTAAAAAGCCTGACAAGGTCTGAAGTTTGCCTACCCTAATGACATCTACTTTTCTGCAGTTCTGCACATATTCCATCCCTTTCCAAAAGGTGTTTGGTCTCTACTTAGGATCTGAACTGATGAGCTCAGCACAGGGATAAGGGGTTCTCCAAGCTGTTCTGTACAGCGTAATTGATGTCAACAGTCCCTGAGAGATGTAGTCTTTTCTCCTTCCTGACTGGAAGCTCAGTAGTTACCCCTCACGCAAGTGGACGACTGCGACTGTTCCCCCTCATGCCAGCTCCAACAGAGCCATGTGACTGGGCTGCTCTACCTCTTGAATGCAGAGCCCTGTCCCCTGGGCTATGAGGAAACCTGCTTGCATTTTCAGCTGGAGAGCTGTCTGCTTCCTTGCCCCAGGTGGCTCTGTTAAAAATTATTCTGTCCCCTTAATCAAATTCAATATTGCTTTATTTTCCTCTGCCCTCTAGGAATCCGCTGAGGTTTGCTGTCAGAGCCTCCTGCAGGAGAATGGCACGGCTATTAATGCAGCAATCAGCTCTGCTTTAGCAAGGAGAGAAGTGTAAAGCTGCAGGGCTGGGAGGCAGCAGGGGCACGTGAAAACTGGAAAAGTAAAGATCAACTTGTGCTTGCTCTTCCACTGCACCTTACAGCAAGGGATGGAAAACAAGCAGGGCTGGTGAGGGCACTGTGTCCCAGGTGGGCAGCATGCCCTCCCCTGAGGGGTACAAGCTGATACAGAGAGATGAAGAAAGGCATGAAGTGGTACAGAAAATCTTGCTCCTGCTCTTGGGCTCTAAATAGAGCAGGTTCTGTTCCCTTCTAATTACAGCATATCCTGGAAGGCATTAATTGCTCTTGAAGTGTTTATTGTATGTCTTCCCCAGCAGGATTTTGGATGAGAGAAGCAGTGCATTTTGCCCAGAGAATGGCTGCGTGCCTGGGCTACACAAGGACAGAGCAGGTACCCACCCCTGCTTGGTACAGTCAAAATGTTCCATAGTGTCCCAGCATTAAAAAGGCTAAGTCAGCAAATAAGCTTATATAAAGCTTGTTGGAGGCTCTGAAGTAAATTCGCGTATGCTGGGACAAGGGAGAGGTTAAATCTTTCCTTGTGCCTAAGGAAGAAGGAGCTGGGAGGAGAATTCTCAAGGTTTCATCTTTTGGGGGGATGAGATGCCAAAAGCTTCATAGAAGATGGGGTTAAATTGCACAGTGTGTCACAGGCTCGCTGTGTCACCCACTGTCTGTCCCAAAGAGCCAGTGATCCAGGTAATGGAACAGAGTCTGAAAGTAGGGGTTTTTTCCTTCTAATCTCAGACTGGGCACAGATCACTTTCCTTTGTCTGGACAAATGTCAGTGTGCAAAGCAAGAAGGGTTAATTTAAACTCTTTTCCTGGTACTAGTGATGTCTTGCATTTTCTAACACTGCAACAACTTCACATCGAGCTGCTTATTTGTTTTGCTTATTGTTTACTTTCTTGCTGTGCTGAGCAAGGGCAATCTATCCCTTTCACCTTCATAGGTGGATTCAGTTTTGCTGTATTTAGGAAAATAAAACATCTCACCAGCATATTTCAAGTTAATGAGTTGCCTTTTTTTTTTTTTAACTGGTGTTTCAAAATAAGTTACATTTCTGTTGAGATTAGACTTTGTGGTTAACTTATTTTTGATTAACAAGTTCTAGGGGCCAAACTCTTTCCCTTAGCTCTGGCCTCATTCCTCTACCTCCTTAGTATTTGTTTGTAAGTCTCTTGGAACAAAATGTGACCCTTAAATTGAAATCGGAAAGCTGGCTGAATTTCCTGAAGGTGAAAGCTGTTATGGTAACTTACAGGGAAAGATGGCAGAAGGATTTTCAGTTTTGCCAGCCTAAAATACATGCTTGCTTTCTGATTCTGCCTAACAGATGGAACTGTGAAATTGAACAATTCTGGGGAAGAACAGAAAAGCACAGATAATGATAACACCAAGAAGAAATTCTGAATAGCTTTGAAGTAGCTACAAAAAAGCATTTAGTGCAATTGTAAAGCCCTTTTTACCAGTGCTCTGAACATTGTTGGAGAATATACACCAGGGAGGGAGGCTGGAGGAGATCAAATGAGAAATGACAAGTCTTTGACTATAAAGCTGTCAATACCTCACAATAGAGCCGAGCCAGCCGTACCTATTCCAGGGACTGTGAAATGAAGACACAAGGGCTGTGCTGGGTTTAAGTTCATGCTGTTTTTAAAGAGCACTGGTGTTGCCCATCTCTGCTGGCTGTTTTCCACTCCGCTGGCAGCGCTGACCTGGCTGATTGATGTTGCCACTAATTTTATTTAATTTTCTTGCCTAAGATGTATCTTCTCTTTTCATACACTGCCTTTGTTGCTCAGACTGTGACCAATGCATAATGTCAAAATAAATCCAGGGAGTATCACAAGCCTCACAGAAAGTGTGCACACTGCCATGCCTGTGTGGTTTCCTTCCTTCTGATTCAAGGCCGTGTAATACACAAGTGCGTGGTTTTTTGCACTTTCTTTGATGTGATTAGGCTGCTTCAGACACTGGATTCAGTTTCTAAGATTTTTGGAGCTGGATGTGGCAGGGTTAGGAGATCTGAAAGGCTTTTAGTTACCCACTTGTACTAAGCCACCTGCATGCGAAGACAGCCAAATTACCAGTAGCAAAGTAAAAAAAATGACAAGAGCATTCATTAAATGCCATCCCTGGACTAGAAATCTGAGCGCACTGAAGTGTTTTTATCTCATCTAATGGGGAAGCGACAGCACAGTAGTTCCTGCTGCATTTCCTGCTCAGTGGGGGCTGGGGGGCTGCATTGATTCTGGGATAAAAAGGACTTTCAGAGCACTGGAAGGACGTGGTCCAAAAGAAGCCAAAAGCAAGTACTTTGGGTCAAGCCTGTTGGCTTTGCCTTCCTCACTGGGTGACGGGTGCAGCCAGTCTGTTACCTGCCATTGTCATGCTCGGGGTAGCTGCTGCACGGGAGCAGGCGACTGAAGGAAAGAGCTGGCAAAAAGAGGTAGGGAATTGTACCAAGGGCTGATGTGTGCCAGCATTGGTCTGGTAGGAGCTGCAAAGGTCAGCATTGATAATACTGAGTCCCCTCAGTTGGGTGTTTGTTTTGCTGGAGGGTTCAGCAGGCTTTGGCACGATGCTTTTCTTTAGTTGTTGAAAACCAGCAAGTTGATGTCAGAAAAAAAATAGTGTTATTTTTGTTAGGAGATTCACTCTTCAACCAAAAAAAAAAAACAAGGTACAATTCTTACAGAAAAAGAAAGAAAATAAAAAAAAAAAAAAAGACTGGAATATTTTTAGTGAACAGTTACTTAGGAGAATCTTTGAATTTAAAATCCTGATCATTTTCAGACCTATGTCCCATTGCCTCTGCAACATGCAGTATGGGAGATGTGGAGCTCTGGGCTCCTGGTGCAAACATTGCAAGGACACTTGGTGAGGCCATGACAGTGCGGCTGCCTCCTCAGAGCTTAGGATGTTGGATTTTAGTATCTCCTACTTTCCCCAAGGTGTGGGACAAGATGGAATTTTTCTGAAAACAAAGGAAAAGCCTCCTAGCTGGTGCTGTTGGGGAAAGCTTGAAAACATGAGCTGGATGGCTAACAGAAAGGGGCCAATACATTTTTGGGTCCTTTGGCTTGGAGTCATACCATGTCTGCAACCTTGTGATGCTCAGGGCTTGACCAGGTCCCTAACATATTTGGCCAGGGCTAGACCAGGAGCTGCACAGCTCCTCTGAGGTGGCAGATGCTGGAGGCCTACAAATGAGAAGCAGGAAGTGGCAACTCATCCAGCTGGTGAGAGGGGCTGCAGCAGAGGGAGCTGGCTGGTGTTCCCTTTCAACTGCTGTGGTATTACAGGACCTGTGGAGCCTTATTCCTTGGGCACCTGTCTGAAAAAGACCTTGCTCCAGTCATTTACTGTAATTTCGTGCCCTGAGGCCACTGAAGATGTGTTTAATTTGAAATTGAATGTAATTGGAGCAGTTGGCCTTGTTGCTGTAATAATGATTTTGGCATGATATTCAGCATGTTTCTTTGCTGTGCTGTCCTCCACCAGAGAACTGCTCCAGGAGCTACAAATCCAAGAATTGCTGGCCTATACATGATTTTCTCTCTTTTTTTTTTTTTTTTTTTTTTTAACAGATGCAGCAGTTTGCACAGAGGGGCACGGAGAAGGGGTGTGAGTTGAAGTAGTGTCACTGTGACAGTCACGTACAGTGGTGACATGCCTCAAAATGGTTTCCCCAGCAGGTGTTGGAGCAGCTGTCCCTGCCAGGGCAGAGGCTTTGACACAACCCCAGCTTCATGTGGTGGAGGCAGCCCTCCAAGCCCCAGGCTGCAGCGAGTGCCTGGGACTTCTCTGTGGTGCCAAGAGAAATGGCCCTCTGTCCTGCAGGAGGTGTGCTCTCTTGGAGGGGCTGTGCCACCAAGTGCAGGAGCTACAGGGGGAAGTGAGCAGGTTGTGCAGCATCAGAGATGAAGGAAGATAGACAGGATCTTTCCTGAGACAAAACAGCTTGAAGAGCTCCCAATCCCAACTGAAGCAGAGAAGCAAGCAGTGTCCACCCCCAACATTAAGGTTGAGTGCAACTTCTGGAGAAGCAGAAGCATCTGACACCAAAAGGATGGCTTCTGCTCCCCCTAAGGACTTACAACTGAAAAATAAGTTCACCTCACTGAAGAGGAGCCAGATGTGCTCCACTTTGAGATCAGCTGGAACAACTACACAACAGGACATAAGTAATCCAGGAGGTTACTGGAGTTTATTTACAATAACTTCCTCCTCCAAATGATAAAGGAGACAATGAGAAGAGATGCTCTGCTGGACTTCATACTCACCAACAACTAGGGGCTTGTTGGGGATGTGAAGGTCAAAGTCAGCCTTGGCTGCAGTGACTGTGACATACTGAAGGTCAGGATCCTGAGGGGAGGAAGGAGGTAAAATAGAAAGCAGAAACACAGTAGGTTCCCTCTGAACATCTGGAAACACTTTTTTACTGTGAGGATGTCTGAGCACTAGCACAGGTTGCCCAGAGAGGTTTTGGAATTTCCAACCTTGGAGATACTCAAAAGCCATTTGGTCATGGTCCTGGGCAACTGGCTGTAGGTAACTTGCTGGAGCAGAGAGGTTGAACCAGGTGACCTCCCGAGGTGGGGAGATGAAGTTGCCCCGGGGGAGAAATTTTTCCAGGTTATGAAGTGAGGCAGTAGCTGAGGGGTGAGGGAGGCCCCGTGGCTCATTGGCAACTGAGGAAAGGCCAGAAGACGGGTGTTAAGAATCTCTGGTCTGGGGACCGTTCCTGTCAGGGCCCCGATGTTTCGGCTGCCAGGGAGCTACCTTCCCGCCGGGGGTCTCCTCCTGCCTCCGCCTCGCCCGGCGGAGGGGGGCGTCTCCGGAGGGGTTCAGCGACTCCCGCCTTCCCGCCGCGGGGGCTGATCACCCACCGCCGGCGCATGCAGCCGCGCCGCCGGCACTCGTTGTGGGCGCCCGGGGGCGGTGGTGTGCCCGGGCCCTGCGGGCGGGGGTGGCCGGGCCGGGGGGCGGTGGCTCAGCTGCCAGAAATTAGGTGCACATCACCGGCTGTGCCCCGCCTCTGCCCCGGCCGCTCCGTCTTCAGGCAGTTAGATTCCCCCCCCTCCTCCTTCCCCCGCCCCCGGAGCGGCGGGCATCGGCGGCGGGAGGAGGCGGCGCCGGGCGGCGGGATGCAGTGCGGGGCCGGGCGGCGGGCGGGCGCGGCGAAGAGGGGCAGAGCCCGGCGGGCGGCGGGGCGGCCCCGCTTCCCGTGAAGAGGCGGCGCGGCAGGGCATCAGCCGCCGCCATGCAGCCGTTGCACCGGGCCCTGGGGTTGCTGCTGTTTCTGGCCGCCGGTGAGTGAAAGCTGGTGGGGCGGGGGGTCGCCGCCATCCCTATGGGCTGGGGCGGGCTGGCCGCCGGGACCCCCCCGCGGTGGGGCTGGGCAGCGCCAGGCAGCGGGTGGGTGTCGGTGCCCCCCGCAGGCACCGGAATGCCCCGAGTACCGGGACCCACGGTGGGGGGCGGGTCTGCACCCCCAACCACAGGGAACCGCGGCCCGCGGTGGGTCCAATTCCCCGGGACACCGAGATCTCTGCGGGAGCCAGGTCCTCATCACTCCCTCCACCCGCTCTCCGCAAGCACCGTTGATCCCCGGGTACCGGAACCCGTGTCGGGTCCGCATAGCTCTCCCTGGTTGCCGGGCGCTGCCCCTACCCGGTCATCAGAGCCCTCTGGAGTGGCCGATCTCTGCCCCGGGATCTCCGGGGGTTGACATTGGACCCCCTGGCTCCTGGCATGGGTGGGCTGAGTGCACGTAGGTTTCACCCCGCTGGGATAGAGGCTGACTCGGGGTCTCCTGCCTCAAAGACGGGGTGCTCAGCGCTGGTCCTTGCGGGGACTCCGCCCGCCGTGGTCAGCACCGACAGCGCTGGGGGCTCGGGGAGCGGGTGGAGGCCGCGGGGCTCCGGCGGGGCAGATCCCACTACAGCGGGCTCTTCTCAAACCGCCTGCTTTCCTATCGATGGCTTCGTCTGGCGTCGTGGTAATTTTGCTAACTATCGCGAAACTGGCACAAAGGAAGAGGTAACCGCAAATTGCTCCGCGTTTTCCCAAGAGCCTCCTCTTGAAATTTGGAGGAGAGGTAGGATGCCAGGGAAAGGCAATTAAGTGCCAGAATAATTATACTCAGAATCGTTATGAAGGCTCTGCTTCTATTTTTAAATAGTCTGGGGAGATTTTCCAACAAAGGGATCCCCCCAAAGACCAGTGAGGCTGAGATTGCCCTCTCCCTCCCCCCATCCCTTTTGTACAGAAATCTGGCTAGTGTGGAACAGGAGTTTTGAACGGGGACATTTAAAGAGTAGGGGAGTCTTTGTCTTGAGTCATTCTGGCAGGGAGGGAAGGGCTGATTTCCTAACCAGTTACTGTCTTCCAGCACGACCAAGCTGTGATACAGTGACATCCAGCCCCCTGGCACATCTCTCTTATTACCCCCATCTCCCGAAAATGTTTGTGGGGGAATGTGTCGTCTGTGGAGCTGCTCTGTCTGTGAGCTGTATGTACAGTGCCTTGCCCATGTTGCCTGGGCTTCCCTAAAGGGAAGGGATAAAGCCTTTTAGATTTGCAAACAATAGTGAGCTTAAAGAGCAAAATGGATCAGAAAACCTGTTGGGATTTTGTGCCAATACTTCGTGGCACAGAATCAATAAGCCCTTCCAGAGCTGAGCAGGGAGCCAGCCTTGTGGCCTCCTCCAGGCAGGTTGTCCACATTAGGGAAAATCTTTGGCATGGCTAGCAGATGTCCTTTAGCCACATCTCAGCAGGAGACCTGTATCCCCAAATTCAGCCAGACCTTTGCCTCCTCCATAGAGGAGAGCAAGGTGCATGGAGGAGAATTGCCATATTCTCACTGTGCTGATCTGCTGGCATAGGTTGGCCCCATCCCCATCACTAGAAAGCTACATTTGCTCTGCAGAGAAAGGAGACTGACCTCGTGGTGGTTTTAAAATCTGGCAGGTGAAAGAACCACGGCTGATAATGCTGTGTTTAGGGGAGGGTATGTTTCCTATTCTGCTGAGGTTGCTGGAAACTTACTAGAATTGCTGTCCAGCTTTTGATGATACGGAGGATTTGGGTCCTTGTTTTTCCCTGTGATCCTCTCTCCTGTAGCCATGGGAGGCAGGCAGCAGCTCTGAGGGGCAGCTCAGTTCCTAATCTAGTGAAAATGGTAATCCTGGTGGGTTGTGGCAGCAGCACTGGGGGGCTGGACTCAGTTGGCCAGGCTTCTCTGGACACCTGGACTCGTACCTAGATGGGAGGCCAGAAGTTGAGATGCGGCCTGCTGGGAATTTATAAATCAACCCCCCTTTTAATTAGTAGCTTTGCTCAGCTATTTATTCCAGCCTGGAATAATTCAGTGCATTCCAGCCTTGCTCCTCTGGTCCCACAGAACAGGAATGGTTAAAACCTGAGAGAGAGCTGGAGGGACTGAGCAAGATTCCTAGGTGCTGGGGGAGAGGCATGCTTCCTGCGGTGCCTCTCAGGGTCTGGAGCCTCAAAGACCTGCAGGATGGGCTGAAATGGGACCATCATCGGGGTCCTAGCAGACTGCTGGGCAGCACTGGGGTCCTAGCACTGCTGGCAGAGTGTGGAAACATCTCTCCAGGCTCTAGGGTATCTGAGTTGCAAATGGGAAAATGATGTGGTTAAAAGCAGGGGAAGAAGGGAGGGAATTGGTCTCTTCCCTCTTGTTGTGTCTCCAGGTGCTTGTCTGCATCTGGGTATTTAAATTTTTTTTTTCCCCCCTTCTGCCTGCTTAGAAGATTCCTTGTTAGCCTTGTGTGAATGAGCCCGAGCAGAGGGAGTATAAATCAGGATGGATGAAAATTCCCTGTAGTCAGTTTTTCCTCGGCCTCTTCAGTGCCATAAGGAAATGTTCATTTAATTATAGGCATCAGGGGTAGAAATAACTACATTAAGCCCTCAAGGGGAAGCTGCCGGCGACGAGCTGCAAATCAGAGCGCACAAAAGTTTTTCCACTCAGCGTGGGAAGAAGCTCTGGCATTTTGTGGGTACCTGAGTGAGCAGCAGCAGCCGCCTTGGCAGCCCTGCTGCAGGGCCAGGGGGAGAGGGGCTGTGGGGAAGGTGCATCACAGCCCTAGGCTGGCAGTTGGGTGAACTTATTTCCAGTTCTTGCTGGCTATGGAAACACGTAATCCCAGAAGAATGGAGAAGAGGGTAATTGTCAGGCACACACGCGCAGCCTGCGCAGAGGCAAAGCAAACACGTGTTGGTTTGTTCAAAGGACCAGGGATGCTGGCAAGGAAGATACGCCCTGCTGGGGCTTAAATCAGCCCCCCACTGTCCCCATGCCTGGTTAAGCTCCGTTGTGGTTAGCAGGGTTTGCATGTACATTCTCGGTTTGGGGATAGTTTTCACTGTTGGGAAGCCAGCTTTGGAGCCCTCCCTCTATATGACAACTGCAACCACTCTTGGCTGTTGCTGTCCTGCCTGCTGTGTTGTGAAGTCAGGATCCTTACTTGTGCCCTGGGACTACCAAACCTTTGCACAAACTTTTCTCCCTAGAATGCATGAGGTGGTTTGGAGAGTGGAGCCTTTTGGGGGGTGAGACTGCTGTACAGGATGCCAGTGTGTGGCAGGGTGGTCGTTGCTGCTCTGCTGCAGGGCTGGAGCACAGCATAAATGTTTTCTGCTGTGTTGTGCGCAGTGTATTTGAAATACCTTTTGGAGTGTAAAAGGCTTCTGTTGTGCTAGACAGACAACTGTGTCTTGAGGGAAGTCCCTCCTGTGTCTGCAGTAGCTCTGCCTGAGTGGGGAGACTCTGAAGACAAAGCAGCCATGTGCCTTTATTTGGTGTGCTGGAAATGAGACTGAGCACCATGGAGTACACAGGCCGGGTTGGGACAGAGCAAGATGAGGAATCACAGGCCTAGCAAGGTGATTTTTAGCAGACAGATTAAATGCTTCAGGCCTGTGAGAGGGTGAAGGAGTCTGTGGGCTGTGTTTTTTCTCTTGGATCAGTGGCTTTCATCCTGTGGTCTGTTAACCCCTGTGGACCGCTTTGAGGAGGCCTGTGAAAGGTAACTGATGAAAGGAAATTCACTTCTGCTGTACACAACTGCCTTCCTGATGCTGTTCCTCCAGGGATTGCATCTCCCACCCCAAGCTGGGAGCTGCCTCTGTCGATAGCGAGAAGCTCAGAGGGGAGCAGACACTGCAGCAGCAGAGGAGGGAGGTGTGAAAGCTACGAGACGATTCTAGGAGGGAAGAAAACAGTCTGGGAGGCTAAAACCAAACAAGATTGTTACTCCTGGCATGAATGGTTGAGTGAAGGGGGAAGGACAGATAGGCTTTGAGATGCTGTGACTTGCTTGCGTGGGATCTGTTCTGGGGGGCGTGGGTGGTGGTGCTTAGAGCAGTCCTGGTGTTGCTGATTGTAACGACAGAGACTTGACTCTTCTCAGTGCTGGGCTGAGGATGCCCCGCACCCCGTATCAGGTCCCTGGTGCACGTGAGCTGACAAAGGGCACATCCGCAATTATCTGCAAAAGCAGGTGCATCTTCTCGCTGTGCCTTGCCATTTCCCATGGATGTGTGTGCTGTAGATTTTCTACTGAAATGCTAGGGGAGCTAATGTTGGCAGTTCTTTGCTAGGTAGCACCCACTCGGTACATGCAAGCATGCACACCCTGTAACCTGGTGTTTGAAGTCCCTTGTGATGCTAGCTGTAAAGATCTGTAAAGGCTGAAAGATGCTGGCACAGCTACCATGTGCTCTAGGATCTCCCTCTGAAGAGTTGTCCCATTGCAAGTGGTTCCTCAGTTGTGCCTTGTCTTTCTTGTTGGTACAGGTTGGTAAGCGTGTGTGTGCTCCTGCAAACGTGAGTGCTTTTCCTGTCACTTTGTAAAATGGGAAGGTGCATGTTTTTAGAGAGACGCTTGGTGAGGGACCTGCTTGCTGGCAGTACCGAAGGAGGATGGCAGTCTGGTCTTGTTTTCTGAGGCCCTAACTGGAAATCATCTCAAGGATTAGAGACTTGGCTGGATTTTTAAGTGGTTTAGTGCAGTAGGGAAGAGCAGCAGTAAGGTTGCATGGGAGCTGGGCTGAGAGATCTCTTAAGTGGAGTGTCCCAGTATAGGTATGGTTTGTAACTCTGAATTAGCACCAAAAGGACTTGGCCTGATACATGGTCATCCCATGTGTTTCCCTATGCAAGCTACTGAGGGTCAAGGAGACAGATTCCAGACAAGCACGGGGGAATTAGCTTAAACATCCCTCAGCTGAACAACAGTAAGTTTTTCCTCTTCCTCCACTGTCTGTGGCTGGGATCCCTTTTTGTTATTTAAATCACTTCGTGTTTTGTTGTGTTCTGCAAGTGGTCGCTGCTGTTGGCTGTTCTGCCGCAGGGCCTCTCTCCTCCCTGCCCTTGGGCCTCGATCCCGGGCCTTTTCCAGGCACAGTGGTCTGGGGGAGGGAATATCCCTGGCAGATGCTTCCCTCCTCTGGTCATTGTGTTTCTGTCCTAACCAATTATCAGTTAATGACCCATTACTGACCCAGCTTTCCTAAGAAATAACATTATTGGGTAACTCTGGGTTTAGGGTGGGCTTGAAAGGGAGGTCAACGGTAGCAAGGCCAGATGGACAGCGTTGTGGCTGCTGCATTGGCAATACTGAGATGCTCTGACCCCCTTCTCTGATAGCCACTGTGTAACTGGGCTTGGGTGGTGTACAGGCTCTGCTGGTTGGTGGTGAGAGGCAGGTAAGTCAGCTCATGCACTCCAGGGGAGTGCTCTTCCCTTTAGCAAGCTGATCCTGCCTCCCTGGCAGTGTGCTGTAGCCACAGCACCCAGGAAGGAGAGGCAAAACCAGCCTTCAGCTGGGTAGATGGAAAGGCACACCAACCCCTCTATAGGTCAAGCTGATATGATGACATCTTAAAGGATGTATGTGTATTTCCGTGGAGAGAAGATTGAGGTTTGCTTATTGTTACTTGAAGAGCAAGAAAATTTTAAAGGCAGTGTGACACAGTCACAGCCAGATTCCATTTCATCTTCCCAAATCCCTCCTCTCATTTCAGCTGGACACAGAACGATTCATATCCTCTTTCTCTTCTAGTCCTATTCAGTAGGCCATTTGGGAGCTTTTAAACAGCTGCCCCATTCTATGGAGAGATGGCTTGCCTTCTGACAGAGGGACAAACTGGTTCTTGGTCAGCTAATGTAGAAAATACTTTACAGTTCTCTTAAAAACGTGAAACTGCTCTTATTCACAGCAGTTTGGGAGAGACATGGCAGGTTTTTTCTCCAATATTTGTTTTTTCCTGTTGTTGAGTGAAATTCCCTCATATGCCTGGTCTGGGGCTGTTGCCTTGAATCTTCTGCTGATCCGAACAGAGCAAGCTTTGCTGCTTCCACTTGGAGCTGTTTTCTGAGGGCCTGTGGGGTGAGCAACTAGCAAACTCATTTCATCTGTGTATTGTCCTGGCTGGCTCTTCTCCAGTGGAAAGGTAATAGTGCAGTATCATTCACTTCTGTTGAAATCGCCCCATTCTGCTGCTTACAGAGGTGAAGCATCTTTTTGCAAGCTCAGCATCACTTCCACGTGTCACTTCTGTGGGTGCCAGCAGCTGGCGAGCTCACAGCCAGCGCAGGAGCTCCCGTGCTGGTTTTGGTGCTCCCTCTCTGCCTTTGCTCCCTGTCCCCCCTCCACCTACCTCTCCCCTTCTTTCTTACCTCTTCTCTGATCTGAGGAGGGTTTTTTCTCCTGTGCTCACAGCCCTGCCGTTTCCCCAAAGGCTGGCTGCCCTCTTTAGCATGCAGAGCTTCAATTCCTCCAGGTTACGCAGAGGTGCCACAAAAATAGAAATGAGAGACAAATGCCCTATTGAAGCAGCTGGGAAGCCCTGGCTCTGTTCCCTGCTCACTCCCATCTAAAGTCACAGGGCTTTATTCGTTTGTTGTTTCTTTATTTCTATTGCTTGGTCTGCTTTTTGAATACAAAATTGGGAGACTGATGGCTGATAGAAGTTGTCTAATCCCCACTCCCCATCCTAGGAGGTAAATGACTAGCCACCCATGACTTGGGTGTTAGGTTCCCTCTCTTGGCTGTACTCCCCTGCCTCCCAGCTCAGCTCATGTTTTGATTATTTCTTTGCCTTGCAGTTGCCAGCTGCATTGAGCTCCTTTATGAGATGTTTGGAAGACAGGGGGAAGCTGGCAAATCTTGGGTCTGCTGTTTGGCACCCCAGGCCTCAGTTTTTGCAGCTGGTGCAAAAGATACAAAGTGGTGTCAGGATGCTGCCTGGAGGGTGCTGATGTGTACTCTGGTGCAATGGTGCTCCTAGCCCTGAGGCATTCAGGCTGGTGCTGATACAGAGGGTTCCCTCAGGCCAGCCTCTGCATCCTGTGCCTGTGGATCAGGCTCCAAGGTGTTGTCTTACTCCAGATCCATCCCAGAAGAAACCTGGCTTGCTCAGGCTGTGTCTGTTAATGACTCATTCTTAGGGATGAGGTGGTGTAGTTTTATCTTGCTCTGAGGAGTATTCCAGTAAACAAGATAATGCAGCTTAGGGGGTTTTAACTGGGTAAACACTTCAGAGTTAAATGAGGGTAAACAAACTCCTAGGATCTGAGCTTCCCACATGGATGGGATTAGCTCTCTGGGTGCCCAGGTTCACCTGCTATGAGAAGTCTGTTAGAGAGATGGTGGGACAGGCTGCAGCTGGGTGTCAAAACAGGCACCTGGCAGCCCAAACAGGGTGGAGCTGATGGAAACAGAGAGGCTTGAGCCAGTCTTTGGAGCTGGCACAGAGTTACAGTTTGAGGTTTTGTCTAGCTGGCTTGGAGACCTGGAATGTGTTGCAGTGTGGCTGGAAGTGAAGGCACCACATCAGCCATGTCTCTGCTAAAGGGAGTTGGGAGAAACTGAGGCATTTGGGCTATTAAAGAGCTGATGTAGGATCCAGGCTGTCAGTTGCAGTCCCAACTACACCAAATTTTCCATGTGGCCTTGGAGCTGCTGTGGTGTCTCCCCATCTTTCTGCTCCTCTTTTTGGGATAACTTCAAGAATAATGTTCCCTTTCTCCCCCTTGCTGCTCTCAGTCCTGTTTGCTTAAGCTGTAAGCTCTTCAAGACAAGTGCTGTCCACTGGGCTGCACAGAGCACAGCAGTGATCTCTGGTAGTGATGCAGGTGTCTTTTCTCAGCCTGGGGAAGCCCAGGCTAGGTACCATCACGTTGGAGCCTGGTGAGCACCACTGAATTGCCACGGGGGCTGGCCTGGCCAGGTCTCTCTGGATCCATGCTCACGTACAAGAGATGTGCAAACTCTTCAGCTTTTCCTGCCGTGGCCTTCACTGTGCGTGCGCACCTCCCAGGGAGCTGGCCCATCCCCAGGGATGCCCAGGGGCTCCTCGGTTGGCTCTGTGATGCTGCAGTAGCTTCCTTCCCCTCCTCTGTTGCTGTTCCCTTTTTGTTGCTGCACTGGCCTCAGCTGGTCTTGCCTTGGATCAATAGAACAAAATAAACGAGATGGAGAAGTGCTGAAGCCTGGCCCAAGTGTATCTGGGAAAGAGTAACCAGTATTGAATTTTGCTCAGTTCAGAGAATATCAGAGGAAGGTGGAGAGGGTGAGAGCAGGCAAAGGCTTGAGATATGTATTTCTGGCTTCCAGTGTTCCCAGGACAGGTTTGGTAATGAGCCTGGCAAGTGAGCAGCAACTCCCAAACTTTTTGTGCCAACAAGCCAATGTTTTCAGTGAAAGTGCTGGGGCCAACCCACCTGCCATTGCCCCATAGCTCATCTTGGCACTTGCCCTGATTGGAATTAATCCTACTGCAATGTGGAGTCGTAGGATATAGTAGTGGGAAGGAACCTCAGGAGGTTGCCTAGTCTGTGTCCTTGCCTGAAGGCAGTTCAGCTCTGCTTAAATCATTTCAGGCCACGTGTATGCAGATCTGCATGCAGCATCCAGGTGATGTCTCAGCAGTGCATGGTAAAATCTTTCTATTTCTAGTACTTGAGGACTGTGCCAGCATTTTCACATCTGCATTCCAGCGATATCCAGAGACTCCATACAGGAGTGTCTCCTCTTAAGACGTTTCTAATGAATAGTTTCCTATCTTCTATCAGAAATGTTTGGTGCTAGTTCTCACAGTGGTGACTTAACACTTTGTACTACTTCTTTTCATAATATTTCTGTTATTTAGCTGTACCTGCAGTCTTTCTGTCTAGTGAGGATGTCTCCTTGCTTTGTGGCCTTGGCTAACTTCATTATCATGTTCCTAATTTTTTTCCAAGGTCACTTAGGAAAATGTTAAAAACAGCAGATCCAAGGACAGACCCTGAGGAGTTCCACTAATAGCCTCCCTCCAGTACAAGCCTCTGGTCCTTTTTTGTATAGCCAATGCCTTACAGTTGCCTCACAGTTTTCCTGCTAATTGGTGTCTTTTCTTGCCTCTTGTGCAATTCTGCATGAGGCACCATGTCAGATAGTTTGCTGATGTCCAGGTGGATTAGATCTGCATTTCTCATCTAGAAAGTCAGTTATCAAAAATATCAAATTAGTCTTTGTTTCAGCTTAATTAGTGACTAGTTCATTAAGAACTAAGAAACTGAGTGTGAGCTGAGAAAGCAGGAAAACTTGTCCTTTTTTCTTCTAAACTATGAATAAAAATCAGCTGTCAGAGCATGAGATCTTCCAGTTTTAATGTGCTAAAAAACAGAGGGCTGGGAAGCAATTGCTGCAGTTCACCCAAATTAGTTACTTTGCTTGCTTAACAAAACTATTTTGAATGTAAACCATGTTTTGGTAATAACATTTTTTTCCTTATGTCTCCATATATGAGGTTATTTATTGGTTGAATAAAGCCAAATTCCAGGTGCTATTTTCTTGGATTTTGATTGAAGTTCAATATGCATGTGAATGTACCTTGACACAAATCACAATTAGTCTCATCTAGGAATCAAGAAGTGTCAGTCAGACCTTCTAATAGATAAAACAGAAATAACAAAGATATAATTGTTGAAAGAGAAGTATAAAATGCAGTCTGCCTCACTGCCTAGTGTTAGGTAGATGTTTGCTGTTAGCACATTTTAATTCTTACCTGTGACAGTCAGCCCTCCCTTAGGAACACAAAAATTGTGAGTGCAGAATGAGGTTAAAATCAATGACTTAAAATCAGTCTGCTGATTTAAAGCATGATTAATATTGGTGATGTAAATAATTTTGGTTTAAATCAGTCCCCCTGCATATAATACAGCTGCAGATCGGGAACGCCAGGGTGAAATCTTGTGTGGGTGACAGTCAGGTAGGAAACTGTCATTGACTTCACAGGGCCAGAATTTCATTACTTAATTATGACATTTCACCTCCTCTCCAGGATGGGTGATTACAAGGCAAGTCCTTTCAAAGAGGCAACAAACCTCAGGGTGAACCATCACTGCCCCATTGAGGAGAAGTCCCACAGGCTGGATAGCTCCTTGGCACCCACTCCTCCTGGGTGTGAATGTTCCTCTGCGTGATTTTGTGGATGTTTCCCAAAAATACCCTCATTTTCCCCATCAGCTGAGAGCACAGCCCATCTAAGGGTTGGGGGGAGCCCTGAAGGCAGGTGCTTTGGCAGGAGCAGGCTGCAAGGAGACAAGCCCAGTGGGTGTCAGTCCTCTTTCTGATACAGGTTTACTGTCATTTTACAGGAAACTTGTGCCTCTGCCTTGCCTCCTCGGAGGAGCCAACCACCGATGGCCTCACATCAACTTCCCTGCTGGAGTTTGCCATGATGTCCCACCTGGAAGCCATGAATTCCCATGAGCAAACCAGCCCAGAGGCTGGGGAGCCTGATCTTGCCCCCAGCTCTCTGCATGCTGCCCCGGGATCAGGCTTTGCCAGCGAGGAGAATGAAGAGTCCAAGATCTTACAGCCCCCGCAGTACTTCTGGGAAGATGGGGGAGAGCTCAATGACTCCAGCCTGGACTTGGGACCAGCAACAGGTAGGTTATTTTACCCCCATTCTTCCTCTTTGCTCTGCAGGTAGGTGGAAGGATGCAGGGATCTATTTTCCTGCTTTGACACAGCTCTTGCTAAGAGGGCCTGAGATTAAACGTCAGCTCTATTTTCTCACCTCAGTGCCTGATGTCCCCAGTGAACCCTTAGCAAGCACAGGCTTTAGAAACCAAGATACAGCTGAGCCTTTATTCCTGAGCTGTTATGAGCTGGGAAAAGTATTGCTTCCACCTAGTTTCCCATGGTCTTGTGCCCTTTGTTCTCTCTCTTTTTCTCCCATATATCCTCTCTTCTCTCCCTTCTTTCTGTTGCTGTCAAATACGCACAACCTAAAGGTCTTAAGGCCCTGGCTCAGGGGTTTGGGTCAAAGCTGGTTGACCTGGATCAAATCCTGGATTCCTCCCTGTGACTTCAGTAGGGATTTTGCCCAAGAGAAGACAGCAAGTTTTCTCCCTTGGGCAGCTGCCCTATTGCCTACCCTGTCCTGCCTGCTGCATGGGGAGCCATGGCTAGGATTTGTTTAATTAGCATTTGAGCTTGGTTTTCCTCTGTGGTCTGTTTTTGAGACCACTGAATCCTCTCAGTGGTCTCCCTCTGAGCCCCTCGTTGGCTTTGAGGTGTTCTCAGGGAGAGGGATGGGAGGAAGGAGGAGGAGCATTTGCAGAGTTTCTAGTAGCTTAGGAGATTATTTCATGTGCTTCTGCTCTTAAGTGTCATGTGGGACATGTATTAAGTGTTACCCAGGGGCCAGGCTTCAGCCTTATCCCTCCTTCCTTATCTGATATTGCTGCCTTCCTGTCAGCAGGTCTGACTGAGATGTGCAATTGAAAAGCACAAGTCTTGTTCTATCTTCATTCCTATTTCTGTGACCTTAACAAAGACCTGTGCTCCCCCAGGGCCACCGCAGTGCTATAGCTCAGGCTGCCCGCAGGGGCACGGTATGTGCTCTGCAGGGCAAGGGCCACCCCAGCTAAGGTCTCCAAAGCCCTTTGCTCACTAACACTGCTGCTGAACTCATCTGGCCCTGGTTTTGCTGCCCCGTGGCTCACGTGTCCCCGGGGCAGTCGCAGGCCCTGCCACGGGGAAGCTGTGCAGATGCTGCCTCCACAGTGATGCTGGGGGCGGATGGTGCCTGTTCCCACCAGCACATCCTTGGGGCATGCTGTGGCTTAGCTGCTCTCACGCTGGCAGTGTGCTCAGCGGCGCTTCTATTTGTGTGCCAGCAGGCACCTGCGTGTACTCCCAGATCTGGACGTGACTTGGAGAACAGCTTGTGCTTATGCATTGAGAGGGAGATGCACTGGGTGCTGAGCCCAGCCTCGCCTCATGCACGTGCCTCACCCCATTTGTATGCAGAACATGCTCCTCTCTCCTTCCGTTCTTGCCTGCAGTGCTTTCCTCCGTGAGCAGATGTGCTCTTTCAGCTGTCCTTTACATGTACCCTATCCACTGCCCAGCTAACTCCTTCAGTTCTCCCAAGCACTCTTTTTTTTCCCCTGGCTGTTGCTGTGTCCAGATCTCATGTCTCAGTGGCATTTCAGAACCTTGGTTAATAGAACATTTTGAATTATTCAAGAGCTGGGAGCGCATTTCTGCTTAAAATTTAATTAGAAACCTGCTGTGTGTCATTTTACAATAAAGGATATTGTAATAGCATCTCTAAATTGGACAGCCTTCTCCTGTCATGCAAAGCCTATGCATGAGAGAGACACACAACCAATGGATCTCACATGCTGCATGTGTGACAGATGCCATGTGATACCTTGTGGAACTGTGTGGTGACATCTGTTAGGTTATTTTCAACATATAAATCCATTAAACAGTTTCAAACAGCTGCTGTTTGAGAAAAAAGTTTATGGTATAAGTTTTCCTTATGTGGGTTTTCTGTCTGAACAATAGTGGAGTACAGCCCTGCAATAGTTGGTAGCTCTGTCGCAGGCACAGATTTGAGACCCTGTGTCAATCAAGGCACAAAATTGGACTGTTATACTGTTAGAGAAAGAAAATTCTCTGCTAGGAAAGGAGACCTATGCTGCCTTCTTTCTGTCTTTGGTGTAAAGGTATTTGGCCTGGAATTGCTGGTTTTGTTGCAGATAGGCCAAATCTCCTGAGATTTCAAAGCTATATTAGTTGTATCTTTTTCTTCTCACATCCTTCTGAAGTCTGTGTGGGGAGTCTCCTCTGCCTTTGTGTGACTTTGAGGTTGCAACAGATAAAAAGTAATAACAATCTGCAGCTGCTGCTCTCTTTTTTTTGAAGTGCACTCGAACATCCTTTAAAAATATTTCTGGAAAACATGTGTCATCTAGGACCACCTGTTAGTCCATTAGAAAGTGAGAACAAATTCCCAGTGGCAGAGCACAGCTCAGCCTGGGGCTCTGATTCTCCTGAATAATGTGCTTTTGCTGATTTGTGCTACAGAACATTAAATCCATATTGACACGAATGAGTGCCAGCCTGTGGAAGGACCCTGAGATTCATTCTGTCTGAGCATGCACAGAAGTTCATGCTTGCTTATGTGTGTGCTAACCCATGCACAGCTGCTGCCCAGTGGAGCTGCATCTGGAAGAGATGGATTAGGTCTGGTGGGAAGGTGGATGCCCTGTCCTTCTGGAAGGAAGCAGCATGTGACTCATACTTCAGCTAAAAGGCAAGTCAGGGGAGCTGTGAACCTGTTACTTTTGCATCCCACTGCCTTCAGGCTTCCAGGGAACCCAGAAGCTTCTCAGGTTGTAGTTTGAGTTTGGCTTTTTTGCTTGAGCTTTGGTATCAAATTGGCCTAAGCCACAGATCAATCCTGAAGGCAGAGTGGATCTTCAGGGACTAGCATCTGGCCCTTGTTAGCCTTCTTTCCCATCTTCCCACCTTCTCCATCTTGTTTTCTCTGAAGGCTTCCAATCCCCCATGTTTACTACTGTCACACTGGATTTCTTGGGCAACAGATGCAACATCTGTTCCAGTTTTAGGGGTAGAAGATGAGTCATTAGGGCTGCAGGTCCCTTTGAGTCCCTGATTTTTAGTGAGAGGGTTATATGGTAGCATATCCTGGAATGCTCCCTAGTTTGCACCTCTCAGTGTTCTCCTTTGGCTCAGTCAGAACACAGTGTCCCATGTGCACCCCTTCCAGTGAAGGCTCTGGTTTGAGGTAGCCTAATCATTATGTGCTGGGAAGCATGGGCTCTCAAAAACTGATGCAAGACTTGAGTGTCTGGTGAATGAAGGCACTTAGTCCCTCTCCTCCCTTGCCCAACAGTGGAGCCTCTGAGGGCTGGAGCACATCATTGCATCTTCCAGTGTGATGGTGGGCTGGCATTGAATTTGCTTCATTACAGCCAGGGTCTGCTCTTTTAGCTCCAAGGTTGTGCCTTTGAAGACCAAGGCATGACTGTTCTGGGAGCTATCAAATCTAGTTTTATAGGTTGGTGATTCACTAGGTCAGCATGTGGTGTTTGGGGGGGGGAGGTGTGTAATTGTAATCTCTTAATTATTCATAGTAATTAGCAGTAGGGATTCCCAGGATGAGGGACAGCAGGGCAGACAAGCTAGGACAGTATTCAAAGAAAAATAATTTTTCTGATCAGCTAATGGGATAAAATATCTTCCTTTCCCAACTCTTCTCTCATATCCCCTTCCCCATGATGAATTACTGGCTTCTGGCCAGAGAAATCTCAGTCTCTCTCAGCCTTATTGAAATCTGCTGCCTCTTCATCCAGCCTGACAGCAAATCTGCAGTTCTAATACTGTCTTCAACCCAAGCATTAATGAAACGAAGCACCTGGTAAAGGCTGTGTGCATAAGGAGCTTAGTGCTGAGCAGCCCCTGCCTGAGCTCAGCTCCTGAGATGCCTCTTGTTTACACCCTGGTTTGGTGTACACTGATGTGTTAGGTGATCTGCCTCGGGACAAGCCATCACAACCAAGACATTGCTGGCAAACACTGACATGGGACAAAGAGGGTTTCTCTGTGCATAGTGTTATTCTGGTGCAGCTGTCCCCAGCCAACTGTGTTGGGGTGTGGGTGGCTCATTCTAGCCTTACTGCAGCTCATACAGTGAGCAGGAAAGAGGCAGGAGGCTCTTCTGGAACAGCTGTAGCACTTGGTGCCCAGTCTCTACCTGGAGCAAATTCTAAGCATAAAGAGTCCTAACCACTTCGCTACCCTGGGTCTGTCTTTTAACTATGATCTTTTTTCTATGTATGGACCTGTCTTGGAATTGCAGATAGTAACTACTTCTAGCTCATCTGGATGATTAGGATTTTAGCCCCAACTGGCTCAATTCCAGCACCAGTAATTGCATTTTGCCTCCTTGAAATCCCCCTGCAGTTTCAATCAGATGAAGCTTGCCTTTTTGCAGTAAGCCTCACTGCTCTGTGCTGTGAAATGGCAAGCAGATACCACCTTCCACCCGGCTGCATTTTAAGCAGTGAGTAGAATGCACCTTGCACTTCCTGAAGCTGGCAGGTGCTGCAGTGTGAGTGGTGCTGTCAGGCTGTGTTGTGGTGGGAGTACAGGAACATTGGGTCTTTATTACAGTGTCTTCTAGTTATCAGTGATTCAATCACTGGTTAATGTGATCTTCCAGTTTAATCCAATAAAGACCTTATGGTCAGGTTATGTGTACTAAAAACAATGAGGGTCACTCTTTTTTTTCTGAGCTGCTTTAAACAGCTCATAGTGGTGGATACACAGTAGAGAGCCTTGTAGGGCAGTAACTGAAACCAGCTCTTCTGAATGAAGAAGAAGCAGAGATGTAATGAATTAAGTGCCTGGCTGGGGAATTGTGCTTTGGCACAGTGCAAGGTGTTGACCTGGCTGGTTTCAGGCAAGTTTTGATATTGATTGCAGAGGAAGGAGGACATTGCCTAAATGGCAGCCCTTCCAGAGGTTTGGAGCTTGTGTTCACCTCACGCAGGGCAAATCATCTCCCCAGGTCGAGGACATAAATCTGTGTGACCATGACCTAGGTCTGCTGGGAGATGCAAAGGGCAGGACTTGGAGTGTCAGGAGGGATGGGCAAGATCATTTCTTTAGAAAACAGTGCCTGAGGGTCTTTGTAAGAGAGCTCGGAAGATAAAAGCTGGAGGGGGTTGGGGGAGACAAAGACAGCTGGATGCTGCAATGTAATATCACTATTGATGGAAAGCATTAAGGGGTGTAGCTAAGGATGTGGTGGAAAGGAGGTGAGGTGGAGGTGTGGAATTACATATTGGTGAACCAGACTCCCAAGGGGGTGGTGTGACTGAGAAGCTTTGGGAGAGAACATGACGTGGAGCTGTGGCTCCCTGCTATGCTCATTGGATCTGTCCCTGCTAGACTGTTTGGCCAGAGATGCTGAGATAGTTTTGTGGCTCCAGCAGTCATTTCTCTTGAGCTGTCCCCCTCTGTGATCTGGCTGCCTCCATCATGGATTGATTGCTCTTGTGTGTGACTGGAAGGAGTAGGTGTCACATAACATCTCTGTGTGTGACTACACGTTCCTCTTGTGTCCCAACCTACTGCTGATCTTTGTGCGCAACTTCTAGAACAGACCTGGCAGGGAAGGAGTTCATGATGTGTGCAGTTACCACCTCTTCCCTTCTCTAGCACCCTTCTCTTTGGCATAGCTCTGCTTCCTTGCTGAAATTAGGTGAGCAGATAAATGAGCCTGATTAATCTGGTATTGCAGCTAGCTCCATAATACCTGTCTCCTTCTACAGAAGACTCTGCCCCACCTTCAGCAGCAGGAGCACAGGTCACCTGAGTCTGTCTGGCCCCTCTGTTTCATGTTTGCTGTTTCTCTCCACAAAAGCTGGTGGGGATGAGAGTGGATAGCACTGGCATAGGTAGGTGAGAAGGTCTGTGGGTGCACTTCCATGTGACCAGAGTATGGGAGTCTGGTAGAGAGGGTCTCCTGAAGGTAGAGGACAACCAGGTGGACTGAATTGTAGCAGGGTCTAGAAGACCACTTGCTGAAAGGGAACTGCTAGTTAAATGGTGGAAGGAGTGGGAAATGCCCTTTGAGTTCCCTTAGGGCTGGGGGGAAGAGGAATAGAGGGAAATACTGAGAAGACTCTTCCAATGGAGAAGCTTTTAGCTCTGCATTGTACAGATGAGTGACAGAAACCAGCTTGTCTGGAAGGGGCCTTGGGCAGAAGATTCTGGGACCAGCTTAGTGGCTGGGATCATACCAAGGAGATGGACAGGGTGTAAAATTCCTTCAAATCGTAGAAGAGGAATGTAAACCACAAGAAAACATGAGTACCTTAGAGAGACCTAATCTTGAGAACTCAACAGATGCCCTTGATAGTGAGACAGTAGGAAGGGATTCCAGACAGGGACTAAATGTCTAGCTGGAAAATCTGGAAGGAAGGATTGACTTGCCACCCCTGAACTTCGGAAGTGATTGAATCCCTTTGACAAAACACCTCGAGTTTCACTGTTTTCTGTGCAAATCTGAATAGCAGCCCTTTTGAGATCTGAGGGAAGCAGAGTCAGTAGGGTCTTATGAACCAGACAGAGGGTGCTTGCAGGTTAGCATGCAGCATACTGGAGAAACTGGTGGCAAGTGGGGACGTCAGTTTAATCAGCTGTGAGTGTGAGGATTCCTGTGTCTGTTTCTGCCTTGTTGATTTGTTGGCCCAGAGAAGTAGCTCAGGTTTCAGTCTCTGGCTGCCAGAAGCCTGCTGGGAGAGAGTGGGATGGGTTCTCGCTCAGCTTCCATCCCACTGGAGAGATGGCTGAGGAGATGCCCTCTGGCATCCTTAGATCTTGTTGGTGGAAAGGTGGCATAGCTGCACCATGCAGGGCTTTCCCTCACAGGAGCCTGCTAACATGTGACAGAGCACCTTAAGGAAAGGTCGAACGTGTTGACTTCAAAGGAGAGTTGACAGTCCAGGAACATTTCTAGCTCCCATGAGGCAAACCTCATGCTGCTTTTCCTGGTTTGTTTTTCTGCTGCACCCATCTGCCAGTTCTTGCTCTCCTCTAGGTGGGAAGAGGGGCAGGGAAGAGAGGAGGTGCAAAGGAGTCAAGAATAGCTGAAAGTGTCTTCAGGCAAAGGAGATGGCAGATTGGATCACTGAGTCTTGAAAATAACATTTCATCTGACAGAGCCTTGTTTTAAGGGGTGAAACCCTCACTTCTCACCCACAGTATGTCAGGGCAGGCATGGTTCCTTCTGAGATTAGTGGTTTTGGTGCAAACCCTGAGTATCCCTGCAGCAGAAGGAGAAGTAGAGCCCTTGGAGATGCACTAAACCATCACCATCTGCCTGAGGAGGGTCCTGACCTAATGTCCTCAATCCTGTGGATCCTGTGGCGGTTCCTGCAGTTACCCACCATCCATCTAGCAAGGCAGTGACACTGCAGATGCTGGCGAGGGCTTTTGGGAAGACGAGTGCCAGGCAGCTGAGGGAAGAGGTTTTTTACCTGTCTCCATGCTGCTGATTACTCTTACCAGCCTCCTTGGCCTCAGGGAGCATCACCACGTAGGCTGTTGGGTAACAGTCAGCTTTTAACTCTCCGTGTCTTGGGGTAGAGTCTCAGGATGGGTGCTCTCTATTGAAACACAGTGGCAAAGCAGATGCTGCTTCTGCCTGCAGTGGTCAGTAGATCTCAGTGGCCTGTTTGCAGAACTGGGAGACACTCACCACATCATGACCCTGAAGGTCAGCAGCTGGATCATGCCCGTCTTCAGGCAGCACTTGGAGGGAGCTGCTGATAGCATGAAGGGAATGATCTGTGAGTTAGGGAAGGCATTTGCCAGCTGAACAGGAGCATCTTTGCACCTCGTGCTCGGGGTGGAGGGAGCAGCATGGCTCCCTGCTCAGGAGGGATGGGGAGGAGCATACAGGAGCAGCATGGGTAGACCTGGTTGCTAGGGAATATCCAAGACAGAGGTTGTGTTTGCTGACATGGTCTTCCCTGCCTGGGAGCTTGCACCCACTGTGGCAGCAGCAAGTGATGAATTGGAGTCAGGGATGCACAGAGATTCCTTGTGCAGATCTCCTCTGTAAGGCATCCAGACAGCTGGTGCCCACTGTGCTCAGTGGAGCATCTGCTTTGGCAGGCAGGAGAGGAGATGGAGGCCTTGGGGATTTCAGACAGTCACTTATTAATAACAATAACCATAGACAGGGCAGGGTGCTCATTTCTGGCTGTGGAGGGATCCTCTTCCTTGTCTTGCTCAGTCAGAATATGTGCTGTGCTCATCTTGGAGAGAATAAAAGTTATTTGGGATGCAACCTCTGGAAACAGAACTCCTTGGGTGCAGGCAATTTCTCAAGAAAGATGGAAGGTTGATGTATGCCTGCTGGGTTTGCCTGCCACTCTGAGCTTAACATGTCTGATCTTACAGATACTCTCCTTATCCTGGGATCATAGCTCCTTGCTGTGTTTCCAGAAGCCATTACCTGCTCTGACCTTACATTTGTGAGGTGCATCATTCTCCTTCAGCATCTACATTTGTCCAACAACATTGCATGCATTCATGGTCAGAGCCACGGAACAACTGGGGGCTGAAGTTGGAGGGGGCTTAGATTTGGCCCCTGTTTCTGGCTTTGGTTTCCCTGCAGCAAAACTGGTCCTTAATGACAGAAAACTCATAATGCAGATGTTTTTGGGGTGACTTTTCTGCTGTGAAATACTGTACAAACTGAAGTTCTGCATTTCAAAGATGCCCAGATTGATTCAGGTTTTGGTGGTGTTACTTGGGTGTGCCAGGGAGTAGGATTTGGTTTGCTGTGCTGTTGTTTCTCTTCCCTAGTATTCCCCATTTAACTCATGGCAGACTGCTGTTACTGCCCTTTACCTTTCTGAATCCCATGTGGAATGAATCCCTGCATCCCAGCTTGATTCCTAACATTCATAACCTCAACGTGGAGATCCCAGGTATTAAAGTTGTTGTTTACAGGTCTCCTGGCTAGCAGAACTGTGAAAACACCTTCAGGACAGAAAGGAGTGGGGAGGATGAATATGTGAATTATCCCTAGGGGAAGTGGGTTCACTGAGGTGGGACAAGCTGCTGGGGAAGTGCAGGAGGTTGCGCTGCACTTGTCAGATGGGATTGTTCTTTTTGGTGGCAAGTTACCTGCTCTTACAGGGTCTCTGCCATTTGACCCCATCTGTGGCTAGACACACATAACGGGGCCAGCTCTCTGCCGTTCAGAGTTCACAGTTACTCAGGATGTGACACCAAGTCTCTTGGATCTCTTTTTAGATTACAGCTTTCCTGCTGCATCTCAGAAGTCCCTGCTGAAAGGGAATGGGACACAGTTCAAGGACAACTGGGAAACAGCCACTGTCCAGCCACCAGCAGAATTTGTTGAGCCTGACTTGCACACATCTTTCTCCAGCACACTGGAGGAAGAAGAGGGACTGCTCCCTATAGACCACTCAAGAGGAGGAGTGGAGAGCCTCCCAACCTCGGAGCCAGAGGTTACATCTTCTGAACCAGTGGGCCAAGAAGACTCCTTCTCTCTTCTGTTTTCCACAGCTTCTGCCAGGCCAGGTGTTGTGACCAAGGCAGCTACAGGAGGGCAAGAGGAGGACTCTGTCCCTCCAGGCGTAGACCTTGGGAGCAGCATGGGACCAGGTTTTCTGCCCGTGTCCTCTATTTTTTCTACTACTAGTGCTGTGAGGTCTCCCAGTATTTCAGAAGAGCCCTTTGAGGTGACAGCTGGGGACGTGTGGGCTGTTGGGGGAACAGATTCGGAACTGACTGTGACTACCACAAGAGCAGAGCTTTCAGAGACCGCCGTGGAGGCTGGTGGGGAAGAACATTCAGCCAGAGAGGAGTTCTCGGAGACCACGGTGGGATGGGAGATGCTGGAGCCCACAGTGCTAACGGAAATGGAGCAGACTGCAGAAATGCCTGTGGGGACACCCTCTCCTGGAGGCAGCTTCCCAGACACCCAGACTCTTTCTGGCACTGAGCAGCACCCCACTTCTTCATCTCAATCGGACAGAGCTGAGGAGCCTGCGCCAGATTCTGTTTGGAATGACACCGAGTCAGCCACTGAGACTGCGGCAGCAGAGAGGAGCTTGTCACCGCAGGCTGGGGACGCCCGCATGGCCATGCTGCCCACAGAGATGCCCTGGGACTCAGCACAGGTAGCACTGGGAGCAGGGAGTGGGTGAGAGGTTTTAGTGGAGATATTTGGGTACTTCTCTCTAAGGGAAAGTGTTCAACTCCTTAACCTTACCCACCTTCATGAGTCTGACTGGAAGTATCTTTTTCTGTTTATCCAGCCAAAACTGAATTTTGGTGGATCTTTTTCACAGCACTTCTTCAGTGTATCAAGAGGGTGAAAGCCCTGTCCTCTTTTATCTTCCCCAGCAAACTGCTGCTCAGAATCCTGCTTCTAATAAACACCTGCCCTCAGGGGCATGCACAGCAGTGAAAGCTCCTTGTTTCCTCAGCCTGCATTATTAAAAGTGCCAGGACAAAAATGGCCCCTAGGATTTCTGGAAAGGGAGTGAGAAGGAAGTGCTATTTTTGCTGCTGCCTGCAGGGACCAGATGCAGAGCAGGTGGAGCAGGGGACAGCGATCTGTGAGGATGTTGGTCTAGGAGAGCTCTCAGGACAGGAGGTGTGAGGTGAACTGCAGTTCCCAAATCCAGCAAGCTGGCAGCTGTTTAAGGGAAGACAAGCAGCAGGAGCTGGCTGGTGGAAATTACTGGGGAAAGCTTATAATTTTGCTTTCTGCCCCATGGTACTTAAGACCCTGAGCAAGTGACTACAAAGTCACTCTGTGTGTCCCATCCTGCCTGCAAAACGCTGCCCTGTTTCACCAGTTTAAGTACAACAGAGGCTCCTGATTAGGTTCTGTGTTAAGTGCTGATCACATACAGAATAAGGCTGCAAGCTGGAGAGTTTTCCACTGACTATCTGAGTTGTCCTGGAGTCTATCTAGAGGTGGGAGGTAAGCTGGCCTTGGCAGACTGGCACAGTACCTTCTCCTTGCCCCATGAGCTGGCACTGAAATAGTGTTTCCTCTTCAGTGCAAAGAGTTAAAGGACAGAGGCTTCCTTTGAGAAGCACTTCTCTGGGGTATGGTACAGCTCCTTGCTCCTGTCCCTTGTGTACCCTGTGCTTTCAGCAGGAGAGCTGCATTTGCTACTCAAACCCAGCTGTCTTTGTTTGTCTTTCCAGGTGATCTGCAAAGACTGGAGCAACCTTGCAGGGAAAAACTACATCATCCTGAATATGTCGGATAACATTGACTGTGTAAGTTGGTCCAAAGAGATTTGATGGCATGGGGGGAATAATGCTTAGAGATGTGGAGGCAGGCACAGCTCTTGCTGTCTGCTTTCACTACAAAACATTTTAAAAGCACTAAATCTCAAAGTCCCTAAAGAGGCTGTGGAGAGAAGGGGAGGAGGACAGAAATATTCCTGTTCTCCAAATGAGGAAAGAGTGGGTGGAGAGGATTTTTCTCAAAGTCTAGCACATGTCAGTCCCATCTTGAATTTTGACTAACTTCTGGCTGCTAGTCTGTGACAGTCAGTACCTGGATTGTCATGAGACATGAGAGCTTTTAAACTTTTACTCATGGGAAATGTGGCACGTTTGAGGTGTGAGTCTCCTTTCCTCTCTGCCTTTTCCTTCCTCTCCTTCCAGGATATAGCAGTATTCCTCTGGTAGCTCGGAGGAATAGGGACTCTGCATTTGCAATGTGAATGGTGCAGTGTCAAGCAGCTGTCACTATATCTTCCTTAAGTGCCTCTTCTCCCCACCCTGTTGTCTTATGTGTTATCTTGGTCTGTTAACCAGCCACGCTCTGCTAATCCAATGCCTGTCCATCCATCCCTATAAAGCTGCAGTTAATTCCTGAGGCCAGAGCCCCTTGTGGATCCCTGGTAAAAGGGCTTGTTCACCTCTGCTGGGCCTTTTATCAGGCACTTAAAAACCAGTTGTGAAAGGCCTGGGGTCAAGGTGCCTTTCATAATTCTAAGAAATGATTAGGAGCCTGACAGCCCGAGACTGAAATGTTTCATCAGGAAAACATGTTCTCTGCCCTCTGACTTGCTGCAGCTCCTGCTCTGGGCAGAGCTGGTTTTGTTACTGCAGGGTTGTTCTGTGGCTCTGACATATTCCACTACTAGCGAGTTGAGAGGGGCAGGTTGTATGGGGTTTTTTTTAAGGTCAACTTTTTGAGGACAGGGAAAACGAGGATTCCTATACACAGTAAAGCATGCTGACTGCTCTAAAGGTAGATGAAAAGTCTGTTTGCCCTTTGTAGGGTTTTAAGTGTCTCTGCTACAGTTCACAATTACAACTCAGAATCAGTCTTGGAAAACCAGAGTCCAGCTGCCCTGTTTCCTCCATGTCCTAGTCTCCACTGCTCTTTCTCCCATCTCTGTGGAGTTTAAATGATGGTTAATTTTGTGTTACGTTGAAGCTTCCCTCCTGTGGTCATTTGCTTTTGTGTTGTTTAAACCACTGGAAGGGGGAGAATTGAAAAGCAGATGTGCAGATGTCTCTTGATCAAATAATGTCTCTGCTGTTGAATCCTCAGTTATGCCTTGCTGAAAGAAGACAGTGTCCTGGGATAGGCAGGACTGAACTGTTTTTCTACTTGATTTCATGTTTCAAAACATATTTCCCAGTGAACGATTTGCACAGTCCTCCCTCTTATTCAAAGGGACACTTGTCAACATACATATTTAACATGAACATTGCTTTGCTCTCTGCCTTCCATTACTGCTTTGCATGGCTGAAGCTGAAATCAAGCTCTTTGCCAGTGTTGATACAGTTTGTTTCCTACCCATGTTAATTTGCTCAGTTTGGGCAACACACTTACCCTCTGCCTGTCCCTTTTGTCTTCTGGTTTCCATATCTGAGCCCTGTGGTGTCTGGATTTTCAGGGCTTTGAAGGGAAATCTGCATTGCAAGTGCAGTAGTTTAAATTAGTGTGAATGGGGATTCCTCATATTTCCTATGTTTTGACACTGTGACCTGGTGTGGTACAGAGTCCCACGGAAAAGCCAAGGGGCATGGAGAGGATGCTTAACCCCTTGCAGAGGGTTGCACCCTGAGCTTTAATGTTCTTCATAGCACTGGGCTTTTACCTGCTGCAGGGATTATGTCTGTATCACTAGCTTAAACTGGCAGCCCATTTATCTTCCTAGTAGGCTCTGGGCAAGGCAGTCACTTCAGTCTCTCTCTGGGCACATCTCCCACTCAATATACCTGGGAATTTTGCCCAAGTGACTGGGGACTCTGGGATCTGACGTGATAGGGGTACCTGGCTACACGTGGTGAGGTGAGCTCTGTCTTGTCTCATGTGCATTCAGGCTCCTTCACAGCTCTCTTTTCCCCCACCACAGAGAATTTATCAACCTCTGCTTTCCCTGTCACTAGAAACATCTCACCTCTGTCCTCCTCCTGCTCCCCCTTCCTCTGCATCCCCCAAAACAGAGCAGCAGGCTGGCAGCGGGGTGGTGAGCCAGAGCTGAGCAGCATGGTGCTGCATCCTGGTGCTGTTCCTCCTGCCTCCCTGTGCTGAAACCTGTAACCTGATGAGACAGGGCACTGGCAGGCCCTTCTGATTCAGGCTCCAGTCATCGGTGTCTCTTCCAATTAGGCCATTTTTGACACAGGCATGTGCCTGCCTTGAGTGCTTCGAATTGCCATGGCAACAAGAGCTCTCCATTTTATTAATCATCTGTGTGGCCTTCAGGTTGGCATGGCAACCAGAGATAAGAATAGAAACACAGCAGTGAGAAAGGCAGCAAAGGAGCCCGCTGAGGGATGGCTGGAGCATGTCAGGCTGAATGGCACTGGCTGACCCAGCACTGGCTGTGGGCAGAGCCTGGCTGCTTCCATCCTGCCTTACAGGATCGTGTCGCTTCAGGATCCGTGTGTGCCAGGAGAGCTAGGTTTGGCACTATGTGGGGCCTATGGGGGCTGCAGGAGGTGAGGAGGAGGGTTGGTGTGTCAGGAGATGTGTGTGGGTCCAGCCTGGGGCACTGGGGATGTGCAGGGGAGTGTTGCACCAGGTTTAGCATTGCTGGCTTTTGGGCATGCCTGGTTCAGGGGTCTTGGTGGTGGAGCTGTGCCAGCCCTGCAGTGCTGTATCTGCCCTGTTCCCACCATGTGCTTACCAAGGTCCCTTACCTGTGACAGGAGGAGTTTCGGTTGGAGAGGGGTCCCCAGCTGTTGGCACTGGTGGAGGATGCCTTCTCCAGACAGGCGGATGGACTGCAGGACCGCTGGCTGATCTCTCTGAGCAAACCCAATGAGAACGAGAAGCATTTGCTGATGACTCTGGCAGGGGAACAGGGTAAGTGCTGGTTGGAGGTGCCTTCCCATGATGTATTTAAGGGTCTCTCAAATGGAGGTGCTCAGCCATGTTGGAAGGAGCTTTTGCCCTCCAGTCCATTTCATTCCCACCAGTTCTCAGTGTTATGTGGACTTGAGGGATGGATAGGAACTGAGGACATAAGACCCTTCTTCTGCCTTCTAACTTGTCTCTAACTGCTTGCACAAAGCTCTGTCTTCTGTGCTTTACCTTCTGCTTTGCTCCGTCCTTGAATTGCTTTCACTGGAGCATCCATTGGAGCATCCCAGTGCTTATATACTCTCCTCCATGGGCAGGCCACTGCCTGGTCTTAGTTCATGTCTTAACACTTCTTAAAGCTTGTTCAAACTGGGCCAGTCCTGACAGTACCTCCTCTGCATTCCTGAAGAAGCAAAAGCTGGCAGTGGAAGGTGGGCTGGAACATTTTACCATCTCTTTAATCCCCTTGTGGTAGGGGGTGCTTTTCCTGTGACTGCATCTGCTGCCTGCTTAGTGACAGAGGCCTTTAATGTTGACATTATGGCCTGGATGAAAAAAACCCAGCAGTGTTCTAAAATGCCTCACAGTGATAGGAAAACAGAGCTAACATTTAAGTGATATTTGCTTTATCAGTGCCTCTCCCAAGCCCTTGTGCCAGTGAAAAGGCTTTGCTGAGCTGGATGGAGAGGATGGATCAGGCAGCGTAGACACCTACCTCCATGACTTTTTGGATGTCACTGCTTGCTCCCAGAGTAGACACAGATTCTGAGAGCTTCTGTGGCTGTGGGAAGGTCACCTAGGTGCCTCTGGTTAAAGAACGTTTGGAAGTACCCTTGGGTGTGGTCCTTGCATTCTTTCAGCCTCCTAACATAAAGTACCAATGAACAAAAATGTGTATTCCCCTGCCTCTACCCCATTGGGGATTTCAGAGTGAGTACATCTGTCTGATCTAACCTGAACTGAGAGCAGCACTGATCTCTCCCTCTCCTTCTTTACAGGTGTCATCCCTACAAAAGATGTTCTCATGGCACTGGGGGACGTTAAGAGGAGCTTAGCTGAGGTAAGAGCCTATCTGCCTGCGTCCGTTTGTTAAGACTAGCTATACAATTAAAATAAGCAACTTGAAAACCAGGAGTGTGTATCAGTCTGAGTGCTGAACCCACAGAAGGCAAACAAATGAATCAGACACTTGGCAAACTCCCTTCTCCCCTCTCTGGTAGTTGCCAGGCCATCGAATGTCTGCTCCCATTTAAGGGAGTAACTGTCGGTTATTCCCTTCCCGTTTTTCTGGCTTGGTTGTGAAGCTGCTTTTCATACACTCATTTTGTTGGGATAATTGGTCTCATCCCTTCTCCACTACTGCCTGTGGCAGTGTGGGTGCTGCAGAGTCTGCATTTCACTCTTTTAAGACAGCTGCCTACACGAGGGCAGGCAGAGTACCAGAGGCAGTGGATGCCAGACTCGGCTGCCCGCTGCCTCTAGCCCTCACGTATTCCCATCTAACCCTGGTCAGCTTGGAAGAAGATAGAGATGAGGACAAATTAGTCCCATGATCTCTGATGTTGCTCCTTAGGCCTACAGGATACGTAGGCTCTGAGGGCCTAATTCTGCTCGGCTTTTTTTATACTACTGGAGTAATTCTGCTGACTTTAGCAGAAGAGCTGGGCCATTGCCTTGTTGGCTGCTCTCAGGTGTTCCCCTGACCTAACGAACTGGTGCAGTTAGACAAAGCAAATTAAGTGCTCAGTGCTGCATTGATTGGCTTATGCCAGAGAGTGCAAAATGCCAAGCCTCTAGAAATTGTGTGACTGAAGTATCAGCAGCTAGAACTGACTGTCCAGAAAGAAGAAAGTGCAAGGTTTGACTTCTCTGTGCAGGTGTTGACCCTACATTAAGGTGTGTCCTACTGGAGCAGCCTCACTACCTGCCTCCAGCTCTACCAATAATGGAGCACTGCTCGTTGCACTGACCTTGTGCTTGCATGAGCTTGGAAGGAGGAGGGGGAGGATATTCTCTTACACCCATCATGCTTACTATTGAATTGATATGTAACCTGCTTGAAATCTGCCAAGTCACTGGGACTGATGTTGGGCTTTCTTGACAACCACAGAGGGGCCACTTCTGGGGCAGCTTTTTGAATCAGCAGAGAGCTGTCCACTATCAAGACCTCAGAAAGACTGCTATACCAGAGCTTTAAAGGAAACCTGTTTATTATTGTTTCATTCTCTGCCATGTAGTCACCAAAGCCTCAACACACATCCATGGTCCATAGTTTGTTTTGGGTACTCTTAGTCTCGGGCAGTTTCTCCCATGAAAGCCTCCTTGCACATAGGTGTGATTCTTGCTTAGGTAATCAAGGTGAGATTGTGCCTACTGTCATTTGCTGATGTGTCAGGTGGAAGATGGTGTTAAATTTAATCATATGCCTTCTAGTCATGTAAGACAGTGTACATCCTGACTCCCCAACCCTGCATTTTAGTTTCTCTGCCCACAGAGATGGTTCTGTATTTGGACCCTGGAGAATCTGAGCAGGACCCCACCTGACTGTAGACCAGCAGATTTAGTGTACCCTTTTCTCCCTTCCAGATTGGCATCCAGAATTACTCAACCACGACAAGCTGCCAGTCGCACCCCAACCAGACACGCAGTGATTATGGGAAACTCTTTGTGGTACTGGTGATCATTGGCTCCATCTGTGCCATCATCATTGTATTGGGGCTCATCTACAACTGCTGGCAGAGACGCCTGCCCAAGATGAAGAACATGGTGAGTGAGCGCTGGACAGTTGGGGAAGGTGGCTGGACTCTTACCCCATGGGATGGAGGGGATTGGAAAGCTAAGAGGGAGATTGTCCAGTAAGTGGACAGGGGAAAACATAGCTGGAAATGCTGCTGGAGCAGCAAGGGAGCCCATTCAGGGGTGGGATAGATGCACACCTGTCTCTTTCTGTGCTCAGGACAGTTCATTTCCACTGGGAGGGCTGGGCTAGGAGTAAATTTACCTTTTCCCCGGACCCTGCATTGTTCTGGGTGACCCTCGTAGCGTGGTCTGATTGTGCTTCTCTGCAGCATTGAGACCTGGCCTCCTTTGTCTCCATTTGTGTTCCTCTCCCCCTTTGCAGTCTCATGGTGAGGAGCTGCGCTTTGTTGAGAACGGCTGCCATGACAACCCCACCTTGGATGTGGCCAGTGACAGCCAGTCAGAAATGCAGGAGAAGAAGCCAAGCGTGAATGGTGGAAAAACCATCAATGGCCCTGACAGCTGGGATGTCCTGATCAGTAAGCAGGCGAGCGAGGATGTGGATGTGTTTGAGGAAGACACACATCTTTAGAAAAAGAAGGGAGGGAACCACCCCCTTAAATACACTTGTCTCTTTCCTGTCTTGACTTATGGACCATGGGATCAGGTCGCTTCTCAGGAACTTCTTAAAGGCTTGAGACAGGTCAAGTCTTTGGGCAATTTTTCGCAATGGAAGTCCTGAGCACGCATCTGAAGCTTGGAGCCAGGAGGATCACTGAACAGAGGGAAGCGGGGAGGGGTGGGTGTGTAGGTCTCTGTGTGTGTTCCTATCAGTAGCACCAATACTTTCATCACCTTTAAATGCACTTACTGTAGGTCTCTGAGAGTGGCTGGGCTTGAGAAGCAAGGTGGTGAGGATAAGTCTGCCACCAAGAGTCTATCTTTGGAGAGTAAATTCACTTTGGGGGTGCACCTGGAGCTACAGCAGCCATAATCTGACCTTGAGATCATGTTCAGTCCCTGCAGGTGCAGTAAAACCTGTGCATTCTGGATGGAGGGGAGCCAAGACTCAGTCTATCCTGGGCAGAATTTGCATTCCATGTGTGAAAATTATTTTTTTAGTACTCTAGTATTCAGCAGCTAATTAGCTGGGCTGATGTTTACATTTGGGGAAAACATCCTGCTGTCATCTCATTTCTCCCCTTGCACCACAAACAGCCCCACTTCCTTTTTCAGCTCCACAACTCCAAGCCGAGTTTGCAAATTTTGAGCACTTTACCCTTGCTTGACTGATTGCAGAGGATTTGGTGCCATGGTGCAGCATCTTAGCTGGAGATCTGCTTTCATTTGGAGAGTTCCTCAAAAAGGAGATGTACCTGCCTCTCTCATGCAAAAGCCTGGGAAATCAGCAGCAAAGTATCCCTTGTCTAGGTCTGTGTTCAACTGGCAGGCCTTCTCCCTCCTGTTCAGTTTTTCAGTATAGTTTGGTTTCAGCTGATCTTTTTTGAGATCATTGTAAAGATAATGTGAGGTTTTTAAAACAGGGAGAAAAGTGAAAACTCAGATAATTTTCTGGTCCTTTGTTTCCTTTTCAGCATCCTGCCCAGAGGAGGGAGGGAAGTGTTTAATGTCCCATAGGTGTAAAGTGGGGTAACATCTTTACAATCACTGCATTTAAGCAAGTGTAAAAGCCAGTGCAGATGAGATGAGAATCAGATCTAAGAGCTCCCCAATGAACTTGTCTCAGGCATGCCTCAGGCAACTTCGAGGCTTCAGCTCCCTGAAGACATGTGATGAAAGGCACGTGAATGTGCATAATTGTTCTCTGAGCCCTGCCTAAACCCAGACTCTGAACTACTGTCAAGCCTGAAATCCCAGAACATTTGTTTCTTCTGTCATCGAGGGACTGAGGGACTTGCTTTGGTCAGAGGCAACAGCATTCCTCTCTGTTACGGTGATGTGCATGCTTGCTTACTGCAAGCTGCAGCTTTGCATTTGGTCTTTAAGGGAACCTTTGTACAGAAGGACTCCAGATAAGCAGCCTGATGCCAAGCCTGTAAATCTATCCCTGTGTGTATAGATATTTTTAGCATGTTCATCCCAGATGTGAGTGCCTAAAGTCAAGGTACAAGAGTCTGTTGTTTCATTTTGCCTACAAACTGAATCACAGGTCACCTCGCTGTAGGACCACGTTGATGACAGTCTATTAGGGATTCAAGAAGGGTGACAGCCTTTGGTTTCCGATCAGTTTCCAATTTTCAATGTTTTTATCCTGTCTCCATATCCTTCCCTGTGTTACATAGGAGATGGCGACCATCAGCTCCATTTTTATCTTGTTGGTAGGGTTGCAGAGAGGCTCAGAGGAGTTTCCTCTCCTGCCCCAGCAGTTGATAATGGGGGACAGTCCATGTATGTGGACAGCCACATGTGGCCCTTCTGACCACCCCTTGCTGGTGGCTCCTGCTGAGTTTGATGGGTCTGTGCAGTTGAGCCGCACAAGTTCAGTGGCTCTCTCTGTTCATGGCGCTTTGGGACTCGCAGGATTAAATGCAAGTTGTTGTTATGGTGAGTAAATTAAAGCATGGAGTTAAAATGCAAATTTGTATAGCACTTAGCATAACGAGGCCTGGCATGGCTGCGGCCTTCAGGCAGTTTCACCACATAAATGTTTCTTAGTCCAATAATCTTAATGAAATGTTTTTAATTCCCAGTTGCTATTAAAAGGATAATCCCACCAATCAGATGTGAATCGTTTCACCCACAGAACATTTCCTTGTTGCACTTCATTGCCAGGAGCTGCTTTGCTGCCCTGTTGTCTCTCCACTTTACTGATTCAGAGAAACAACAGGGTGCTGATAAAGCAATGCTTCTGGCTGGGCTCAGCACCTGCTGATCTAATGTGAAGTCTTCAAACTTTAAAAAAAACCAACAACCAGGGGGCTATGCAGACTTGTTAATAAGCTAGCACGTTCTCCTGATTTGCCCTTCTGCCTTTTTGTGGCCTGAAGGTTTTCCAGAGGCTGTAGAGCACTCTAATGTGTCTGGAGCATGCAGGTGATCTTGAGAGTCTCAGGGTGGCAGTCATGAGGCTGAGAACAACTTTCTGCTGTCTGTGACAAGGTGCACCTGGCTGTATGATCTTGTTTTAGCTCCAGAAATCTCCTGGTAAATAGTGTTTCACTTTAGTCTGGTGATACTTTTTATACCTTTACCATTTGCTTTTTCTCTGTATAATTTTTTGCACTAGGCTGATCTTGTTAAGTCAATTGCACTGTTGTCCCTCTCATGCCAGCCTTGCAGAGACAGGTCATCTCTGGAGACCTGTGGGCTGGGGAGCACTGTAAAGAGGCTCTTGAGAGCCGGGTCCCACTGTTGGTCAGCACTTGGGTTTCCAGCTCTGTACAGGGAGGATTTAAATAAGAGAAAATTTGTCTTAGCATTTGTAACAGGAAGCTTTTCTATCTCCTTAATGTAGTTAAAGTTCTTTTTAACAAAACTGTCAAAGCTGAACTTCTCAGGGCAGTGTGCCAGATGACAGGACAGATGCAGGAGACAAAGTGATTCCTGAAAAACCGTTTCCCACCTATTCGGACTTAGTGTAGTCCCATTTACCAAACATTTGATCGCACTGACACCTGGTGGCTGCTGGGAGTTGGAGACGAAAAATTTTAAAAAAGGACTTTTTTACCCCCCTCTGAGCTCTGGGTATCTGTTTCCTGTGACCTGCCTAGGACAGCCACTTGCTTTGTTCAGTGGGGTCTGCTGGACCTGCCTGTGAGCAGAGGGGCACCCACCAGGCACATAATGGACAGATGGTGTGAGGCATCCCCCCCTGCAAAGTCACTATAGGCCCTGGGTAGCAATACAAGGTCTCAGCTCCATCTCCACCCTTTCTCCTCCACTTGCACCCTTTCTTCCTGGGGTGCTTGGCCAGAAAGCAGAGGCTCTGGCTTGAAACAGAGGTGGTTCTTCAGCAAGAGCATCAGGTGCAAGGAGATCTGCACCCTGGGGAACACTGGCGATGGCATCAGCTGAATGCATGGCCAAGACCAGAGTGGCTCTCCATCTCTGGGATGATGACCAGATGTGGTCTGGGATGGCCAAGCTGCAGATTATTCCCAGATGTTGCTCAGATGTCTAGAAGAACAACTATAAAATGGTGTCCAACACATGACAGAACTTGGCATCCTGCAGACAGCCTTGTGGGGTGTAGAGAATCAATGAGAAGTGACCTGATAACTGTCCTGTGGAGTATGTAATGCAGGTTGAGAGTACAGTTCAAGATACCACTGTAAGGATCCCTCTGGGCAAGGGATGCAGTGTGAAATGGAAGTGGTCTATCACATGGATTTTTACAGGATGACCTTGGAGCATTGCAGCAGGATCCCACAGCAGCAAGTGCTAACAGCAGCTTGTCTGTTCCTGTGCATCTTCACAGCTATGCAGGAGCACATCTGTGCTTCACAGGGTTTGGAGCAGCTTATAGAGTCAGACAACTACCTTCATCTGTGCTGGCTCACAAAGGCCTTATGGGCTTGTCTCAGCTGACAGCCAGGCTCCCAGCCCATCTTCTCAACACCTTTGTTCCTGCTGGACCTAAACTGTCTGCAAGCTCTGGCCACTGCTTGGCCCTGCTGCCTGGGAACACTTAGAAACACTTGTGTCTGGCCCTGGGAGCAACAGGGTTGTGGTTTTGTTTTCTTTGCAATAAAATGCACCTCCTGGGTGCCTGAACACTGACCTGAGTGGAGTCCTTTGCATGGTTGTTCATGTCTCCTACACTTGTTAATGTGGTGTTGGTCAGGGTCCTTGTGCTAGGATGGGGGTGGTCAGCCTTGCCCCCTCTGCCCCACAAAATTGGTTTGTTTCGAAAAGACCTTTAACATAATCAAATCCACCTATTACCCTAGCACTGCCAAGTCTACTAGTAACCAATGTCCCTCAGTACCACATCTAAATCCCTCAAGGGATGGTGACCCCACCATTTCCCTGGGCAGCCTGTTGCAGAGCCTGGCAGCCCTTTCAGGAATTTTTCCTAATCCAGTGCTGCCATTTTCCCGCCGTGTCGGAACGCAGCCCCAGCCGCGGTTGCTCCTCCAGCCCGCAAGGCGGCGCTGTGCCCCAGCGGCGGGGTCAGGTGGGCGGCCCCGTCCCGCCCCCCGCCGTGTTTACATCCGCTGTTGCTTCCGTCCCGGTGCCGCTGCCCCTCGGCTCTTTCCCCAGGCTCGGCCCAGCCCGGCCCGGTCCCTTGCGGCTGCCCTCCGTTCTCCGCGTCAATGCGGCACCGCCGCCCCGCGGCCTGCCCCGGCCATGGATACCAGCGACCTGTTCATCAGCTGCAAGAGGGGGGACGTGAGCCGCGTGCGGTGAGCCTGGACGGGCCGGGGCGTGGGGAGGCAGTTCCCGGCGTCCCCGCCGACTGAGCCGCTGCCTGTAACTGCTTTAATCCTGCGGGGAAAGCAGGGCCAGCCCCGGTGGGGGGCAGCCTGGCCCCGCCGTGCTGGCTTACGGCCTTGCGGCAGCCCCCCGGGTCGTGTTTAGGAGCAGCCCTGCCCGGCCTGGCACGGCCACTAAAATTGCTTTTCACCCCCATACGGAATTGGGTCTTTGCTGGTGTTGTTGGGTTTGCTGTAAGGCTCGCCTGCTTGCTTAAAATTCAGGTGTCTTGAGTATCAGGTGGTTGTTGTATATTTAATTGTTATAAATGCTGACTGGCAAATGGCCTTGCAAAAGTCTTTTCAGTTACTCCTTCTCTACTGTTGGAAACTGTTTGCGCTCATAGGAAGCCAGATCTCTGGAAAATAATAATTATGGAAATATTTAAATGCCTGGTGCTGTGGACTTTGGTAGTATCTCTGAGAAATACTGGGCTGCTAAGCTTCAGCTCAAGCCTCTTTGCTTATATTGAAGCAAGTATGACTTGGCTGCAGTGATTCCAGATGAGGAGACAACATGGGCTTGTTGTCTGCAGGGTGAATGGATGTTGTAGTGCAAAGGCCTAGCATTTACAACAGACTCTTCTGCTGTATCTCATGATTTGAGTCTAAGAATGCTCTTCACCTTTTGATTCTAATTGGTTCCTCCAGTTCCCAACATGTGTATCTTTCCCAGATAATTAGAAAGAGCCTCTCTGTTTCAAGGTGCTCATTAACAAAGGATAAATAGGCAGCTACATGAGGCCTGAGGAACATTGTTATCAGTTGTTTATTCACATTAGGTTATTTTATTGCAAGCAGGAGATTTCAGCTTTACTGTGGAAGGAGAGGCCCTGCAGAGGTTTAAGATGACCAGCATAGACGTGATAGTGGTGAAACAATAGGTCTGGGAATGCTGTCAAAGTGGAGGGGACGAGTTGACCACATGGGCTGAGTATAAAGGAGCTGAGTTGCTTGGGATTTCAACTGTGGTCAGAGGAACCTGAAGTTTGAGACAGGAAAAATGGAGGAGGTGAAAGGAGGGACTGATGTGGTGGATGAGAAAACAACTTGAGAATCTTTGAGAGGGACTTTTGAGAGATGGCTGTTGCAGCAGTTGATGACAGGCTATAACAAGAGCCAGGCTGTGTAAAAGGTTTGTGTGCAGGGCAAGAGCTGGCTTCTAGATGTGCCGAAGAGGGAGTGCTAGCAGCATGTGATACAGCTTAAATGAGCAGGACAAGGAAGTGGCAGGAATTAAGAGCAGTCTGGAGCGACATTGATGTTGTTACTTGTGGCAAGAAAAGCCACAAGCAGGATGGGAGTCCAGGGTTGGCCTTGTCAACTTAGCCACATATTTGTTAGCATCCAGGCTGTGAGCATTGTAGGAGAATGTGAAGGTACTGCTGAAGTGCTCAGGCTTCTTTTGTGATTGCTGCCCTGTTAGGGGTCAGCAGGAGGTGGGTTTGATTCCCCTCTTTCCCCACGTGCACCACTTAAGATTGAAATAGAGTTGTCTAGCTGTGCTGCAGCAAGCTGTTCCTTGGCTTGAGGATTTGACTGGTGCTCCTTCAGCCACAGCTGACAACTCCCCAAGTTGAATGCAGGGTCTTGTCATACCTTTGAACTTACTGTATAAACACAAAGTTACATCTTCTGAAAGAAGAGAATGGAACTGAGTGAGCAGCTGTCTGAAATTATAACTTCACTCTCCCGTTTCTTCCAGATACCTTCTTGAACAGCGAGATGTGGAAATTAATGTCCGTGATAAATGGGACAGTACACCTCTGTGAGTCCTGCAGCCTAGAGCCTGCTGGGTGGGAGGAGAGGTCTTTCAGAGCTCTTTTCGTCTCTCTGCATCAGCAGCTAGGAGCACTGTTACAAAACATCTCAGGTTCTGCTTTTTGGGAGGCTTGGCTGCATTTTTCTGCTTCTCTTCTCTGCAGATGCTGTGCTAAATATGTCTTTGTTTCCCATTCTGACTGACGCTTGTTGTAGTAGTGCTCAGAAGGGTGATTAATTTTGTGACCAAATTACCTGGACTAAGCAGTCTGGTTTTGGCCTGATCAGGCTTTTCCTAAGCTTTTCCATGGCATTTGAGCATGTGTTTTTGTGTGAAGGTTTGGCTTGAGGAAATGCAAAATCTCTGGCAGGGCTGTGAGCTTGAAGTAGGTAGTGAGGAATCCCCATGCTGGCACTTGGAGGGTGGAGTGAGCTTTTTACCTTCCCACATCCCAACTCCAAAGTGCATTTAGACATCTGTGATATACTTAGAGTACCAAATAACTTGCAATGTAAAGACAGATTAACATTTGTCTGCTGCAGTGTAAGTTAGGGAAATCTCCTAGTTCTTAGGGCAATCTGAGGCTCTTGTGAAAGAGAATCTTGAAGGGCTTAGACAGTGAAAGAGAAAATGAAACTCATCCTCAGTAGGACTTGGAGGGATGGATCTGCTGTACGTCCAGTGTGGGTGCTGTCACCTCGTTATCATAGTGTGCAGCAGTCTGACTGGCAACAGGAGGAGCAAGGAGTGTTTTTCAGAATTCACTGGAATTGCTGACTGCCCATGAAACCAGCTCCATTAAAATGAGGATAGATTTGGCAGCTGATGGTGCAACGAAAGATACAGAACCCAGACTAGGACCTTGAGATCTCCTTGCAGGACAGCAGTGCCTAGGAGTGCTGGGAACAGATCCTGCTTAGTCTACTGCTGAGTTTAGACTTCTATGCTATTACAGCAGCAATTCCTCACTCCTATAATCTTCTAAGCTTCTTGGGGATAGCTCAGTGCTGAGGTCTGCATGCTGTGGTGTGCCCAGACACTGAATTTTGCTCCTTACTGTATCTTTAATTTTCTTTCTCTTGTTCCTGTCAGGTATTATGCTTGCCTCTGTGGACATGAGGAGCTTGTACGCTATCTCCTAGCCAATGGTGAGCAAAAGTGTGCTGGTTATGGGTGCAGTACATTTCTGCATACTGCTCTGTAGGGGTTGTGTATCCTTCTATCTGTCCCTTGTGGAAACTACTTCTGTTACAACCAACCATCTGATGAGCAATGTCAGGCTGCAGTGGGAGCCCTGGACACACACTGATAGTCCGTTTTGCAGACCATTTGCTGTAGGGAAGCTTTCTGTGATGACTCGAGGCAGTGAGACTTTCTAAAATCACAGCTGATGTTTTGCAAGGGTGCGTTGCTGTTGGGAGCATACTGGTGTAAGAGTTGTACCTATCTGAAGAGCTGTCTGTGGAAAACTTTCTTGTACTCTTCTGAGGTAGCCTAGCAAAATTCTTAAACAGGACTTAAAGGTAAAACACAAGGGCTTTCACTGTTCTCAAAGAAAGCAAGACAAGCTCTCCAGGCAAAGTGCCTGGCCATTTGGTTCCCAGCACCCAGATTCCCTTAGGTAGTGATGATGTTCTGTGTTCTGGCAGAAGGATCAGAGTGCAGAGTCACATCACAAAACGTTTGTCTCTTCCACTGCATTCAGAGCATCTTAATCAACCACTTGTATAATTCTAAAATAGCAAAATCCCAATTTCTAGCAGACTCTGAACTAAAGAGGCATCTCTTAGGAGGAGCTGTTCAAAGTCTAATAAGTGATTGTACTCTTTGTTCAGTGAGATTCTTCTTCCCAGAACACTGCTGGAGCCATGCTGAGAGGCTTATTGCCAGGGTCAGTTTAAATGAGTCCTTCCTTCAGGAAGGGGTTTTGCTGTGGGAGAACAGCTTTAAGTTATGCACGTGCAAGGGGAGCTTAGTTGTTGTAAATATGCTCATTAGCATAGGGGATCACAGAGAATCATGTCACCAGCCAAGTCGTGCTCATTTAGTGACTGTTTTGGCACACTTGAGAGAGATGTAACTGCCTGCTGGCATCTACCTGTGATCATTTTGCAGGAGCAAAGTGTGAGGCAAACACCTTTGACGGGGAGCGTTGTTTGTACGGAGCTCTGAGCGACGCCATCCGGCGCCTGCTGAAGGAGTACAAGCAGATCACAGCCAAGTGCATGAAGAGGGACTACTACGATGTCTTCCTTCAGCGGTAAGCAGCTGAGGCAGCTCCACGTGCAAGTGTGGTCTGTCTGCCAGCCTGCCTTAGCTGTTAAGCTGGATATTCAAGGTCTCTCTCAAGGGCAGATTTGAAAGGCAACTGATCAGTAGCCTATCTCATTCCTCACTTGGAGAGCTTCCTTCCCTTGTACTCTAAGGGATGACTTCCAGGTATGTGTGTGTTTAAAATGTAGCCTTCAGTGACTTAGATACAGATTTTAGAGCCAAAAGAAAGCTGGTCTGTCTAATGCAGAAGCATTAGACTGTCATCCTTGACTGTCGAACCAAAATCAGATCACTAAAACTGTCAGCAATTCAGAATAATATGTCATCTGAAGTTGTTTCAGGCCTGAATTGCTCTAGCCCATGAGCTGAGGTTTCTGGCAGTGATGATAGGTGTCTCATTTCTGAGACAGAGCACCTTAAGAAGTCTTAAACTGACTTACAGGGACAATGCTCAGTTCTTTGTTCATTAAAATGTGTTATATCGTAAGGTGTTCCTGAAAGTTCCCTGTCACATCTCATAGTCTTAGTCTAGAGCTAGAGAAGAAGGTTAACTCACTTTAGGAGTAGAGGAGTAGTATCATTCTTTTCTTTTGGCTCTTTTTCTGCCCTGGTAGTTTTCATGTTATTATACAGACTGGGGTTTGTTTTTACTTTTCCTTCCCATTGGGCTGACTTTAAAAAAAAAACCAAACACAACAAGGCTGCAGCATCTGTGTCTTCAAAATTGGAGAGCATGTAAGTCCTAGGAAGATCTGACAATCTCCCCATTACTATCGAGTCTGAATTTCTGAAGCTGTGGAGGAAGAGGGGCAGAACGAAACTCATTTATCTGAGTAAAATCAGATTCTGCCTTCCAGGGATGTAGAATTTTGCAGTGATTTATCACTCCCCTGGTGAGTTAGTGGCTCAGTTGATGCAGGGTTGGGTGCACATGAAAAACAAAATGTGCTCTTTTCAGCTTCTCATTGCAAAAAGACTTGGTGTTAAAACTGAAACAAAGGGCACCAGTAGAGGCAAAACCCAAGCACCTGTCTTGCCCAAAACAAAACAGAAGCACTAGTAGGAAGGATGTTCCAGTGGCAGGAGACTGAGATCAGCATTCAAGATGCTGCTCTGTTATAATCTCCTCATGCGACCCCACACCTTTCTGTACACCAGTCCTGCTCTCTAGAAGGAGTATGATGCCTGATGTCTGCCTGATTTAACCTTTTGGGGATGTTTGTGAGGATACATATACAAGGGTGATGGGCATTGGGAAACACTGTTGATAGTTGTGAACTCTACAAGTAGCAGTCTTGTCTTTTTCCTTTTAAAGATGAGGGTGTGGACATGCAATCATAAACAAGGCTTCATCTCTGATGTGGCAATTGCTTGCATTTCTTGTCTGTAACATCCTTCCTTCTCCTGAAGTGGGTGACATCAAGTTGTCTCCTATTTGCTGCGTGGTTAAAGCATGCACACTGACAGTGCTCAGAAAGCAGGAAGGTCACACCTTACTTTGTGGTGGGGTAGTTCTTTTTGAAAGTGTGTGTTTTGTAGGGCTTTTTGTCATCTGACAATTTAAAAGCGGGATTAACCTCTAGAGGTGTGTTTGGGGCCAGCTAGCTTCCTCTTTAAAAATCTGTTCCCTGTGTTCAGAGGTTCACCTGAGGCAGGAAGGTTTCATTCTCCAGCCTTCCTCTTGCACTAACGAAACTGTGAGTCATTGGAGGGAGTGAGAGATCCCAGTCTAGTATGTGAAGTACAAGCCCCCTGTGCTGGCCACCTAACTGGGCAGGGAGAGACTGCAATATCCAGAGGTATTTCATTTAGACATAATCATGCCATGTCCCCCAGTAGCTTTACTCCATTCTCTCCCTTCTCATTCTGCAATGAATTTCCCCTGCCTCTGTTCCTTACAGGTTGCTGGAGCAGGGTTACCAAAGTGACATTGTTTTCATTGTTCATGGCAAATCCTTCTGTGCCCACCGCTGCATTCTCGGCGCTCGCAGTGCCTACTTTGCTGAAATGTTTGAGACCAAATGGAAGGGGAAGAACATGATAGTGTTGAAGCATCCACTGGTGAGCAAGGCTGTGCTTCCAGCTTTTTCCTTTCTTTGCCTGTTTCAACTGGGTGAGGGAAGGGAGTAGGAAGAATGGTTTGAGGGTTAACTTCCATGTGAATAGGCCCAGAGCTCAGAATGACCCTAGTCAAGGAGAGGTGCTTGTGGAGACACTTAATGCAGTAAAATAGCATCCTATTCAGATAACAAAAGGCTGTCAACTGTGTACTTCCCCTTTGTTCCCACTGTTACGGGCTCAAACGTATCTTAATTAATTGCAGTAGCAGGTAGCTGTTACCATCTGCCAGCTGCCTCACAGCTCCTCTGTGAGATGAGTTGAGTCTGTCTAATTCCTGATGGACAGGTGGTCTGTAGTGAAGACATCACCTCCATAATTGGCACTAATTGAGTCCCTTTTGTTGCCTTTGCAGCAAGAACTAAATAGGCCATAAGTGCATTCCATCCATTAATCACCAATACTCTGGCATATGTTTCTTTAGGTTCATTGTGGCTGTGCAAAACCTCTCAGAACAAACATACTCGCAGTTTCTCGGGACATTACTTAATGTCTCTCCTTTCTCTTTGTACAAGAACATGTCTTTCCTCTCAAATTAAGAAGAGTTGGAAATGTTTGTGACCAGTGAAAGACTGGATTTTACAGAGCCTGTATTGTAAGCGTGTCTTTGGAGCACCTCCATTAGTCAGGTCCTGTCCCCCTAGGTACATGGATTAGTAGCAGCTGATACACTTAAAGACCTGTGTACACCAGGTGGAGTGGCAGCAAGGAGCTAGGAAAGTGGGTGCAGTGTCTGAGGTGCTATTTAAGTGGGTGTTTTTTGACTTGTTCAGGATCATGACTGTACCCAGGTATTCAAGTTTGTTACTCAGTTCCTAGGAATTCTAAAGGTAACTTTCTCATGTTTTATTTTAGATTAATCCAGCAGCCTTTGGCTCTCTTCTACAGTATCTGTACACAGGTAAATGACTTGCTGTCTAAGGGCTGTACACATGGCTGGTGGGCAGCTGGCTGTGCCTCTGCCATAGCACTGCTTGGGCAGCACAGGCTTGCAGACAGCCGTGTTTGGGTGCAGGAGTCTCCAACACATCCTCTCTGCTGGCAGAAGGGGAGAGTGTGAGCAATCCCCAGCTCGTCCAAGTTGTTAGTACCTTGTGCCAGTTGTTGTCCTGCCAATAACTATATAGTAAATTAAAAAAGAAAAAAGAATCGGCTTAGATTGATTGGTGAATGGGTGTGGAGAATGTATTTTTAACTTAAGAAAAGTTAATCTGTCATCTGGGATAACAATCCCCTAACATGGTGAAAAGCCAAATTCAGATGTAGGACATTTTTAGTCTGACAGACCTGAACAGTGTGTGCTGAGTGATTTGACTATTTCTAATAAACAGAAGTTGAGCCTAAACCTCCTATGAAAATGCCCAAGGTTGTATTGTAGACATTGTAAGTGCTGAACTATTTCAGGCCAGGAGGTGGTGCCAGAAAATAACTTCGTCTTCAAGGCTCAGCTTCCCCAGTTGCCTGTTTTCAGAAATGTTCACTGCCACGTTTTCAGTGATTGTAAAACATTTTGGAATGACAGATTGTGAGCCTAAAGGCTTTTCTTACCCAAAGCCAGTTAGTCAATGATGGCAGTCATGTATACTGCTGTTGTGCTGCTATTTTTAATTTTCTGAGGGAATTTGACATCTTTTGAATGAGCCTGCTCAGTCTTTGGCCTCTTAAATGAAACTGTTAGGCTAGACACTGGAAAGTGGGAATGTGAGTTAGATGCCAAACTGGGATTCATTGAAGCGGTGGGGTACCAAGACTTAGCTTCTTGGACTGAGTTGTATCTGGATGCTGAAAGGTGAGGCAAAGTGTATAATTACTGAACTTGTGCCATCAAGTCTTCAGTCCTTAATTTTTGCCATTTTTACACCTATGAGATACGGGTTAAAAGAGCTGGCTGCATTTCTTCTTGGCAGGTCGTCTTGATATCGACGTAGAGTATGTAAATGATTGCAAGAGGTTAGCCAAGCAGTGTCGGCTGCAGGACCTCATAGATGATTTGGAGACCAAATGTAAAAAGGTCTATGAATTTGGTAAGTATTTTACTTGCTGTTGTCTCCACTGTGCCCGTGTGTCTTTTCAGGGAGAAAAAGGGAAGTGTGATGGTGGATATTTTGTGGTGCTCGTGGGGCTTCCAGAAAATGATTCTGTTGTGGAATTCCCACGTTGCATGAGTTTTCACTCGTGGGCTCTCTGTAGGCCAGCTGTAGTGGTTTTGGACATATGCATGTTTATCATTTGTATTGAATGTTTTCATTATAATAGAGCAGCCACGGCAGCAGGACTTTGCTGTCGTTGCCAGACATTCAGTGCAGCACTGTGCACTGAATTGTGAAGTGCCCTTCAGCACAGGGCTTGTTTAAATCACTGGGGAGATAGAATGCATACAATTAAAAGTCCTTTTCTGCATTTATCTGACCCCTAACCAAAGTAAAACATTTGATAATTGGCTCAAAATGAATGCAGACAGAGGTATAACAGTTTGTTAAGAGCACTGGAAGCACATGTGTATTTGTAACACATGTATGTGCCAAACCTTAAATGATATAGTCCTCTGTTTAAGGGTGTTTTGTTACCCAGAGAACTTGTGATCTAATCATGACATCATCTTACTGCATGAAAACCAACAGTTGGAGTTTATCATTCATCTCCTTAGTTCAAGCTAAAGGACACGTGAAGAAGAATCAAAACAGCACAAGTGGAGCAAAGTGGTGTTAGTCATTAAGAAAAAATCTGGTAACAAAACCTTCAGGCTGGAAACATCTGATTCTCATGTCGTGCTCAGAGTTAACTTCTTTACTTCAGTCAAGTAAATTTTGGTTTGAGAAGAGAATCTAGTCTGGAGCTTTTAAGTCAATAACATCTTTTTCCCTGATCTGAGAGTTAAGGGTGTAGCTATTCCACCTTTCCCTTTTGAATTATGAATTCTGATTATTCAGCCTCCTGAAGTTGAAGTGCTTAACACATAGAGCCAATACTTCTGGCTCAAGAAACTCCTCATCTGCAAATCACAGAAGGTCTTATGTATCCCTGTGAGTATGTGCAGTTGTTTGTTGGTGGTGGGGTACAAGGTTACCACAGTAGAGCTGTTCCTATGTAGACCAGGGTGGAAGTCCTTCTGTCATGAAAGCTGTAGCACAGGTCTTACCTCAGCCATGTAAGTGTGCATCTGAAGAGAGAATAAATGCATTTCTGTGTTTCTTGCTACAAGTAGTGTAAGATACCAGTTTGTGTATTTAATATAATAAAGGTTGAAAAGGACAGTGGTGGTGAATATCACATACCTAGAAAGTAAAAACTACCCAGACAATCAGGTAACAGTGGCATCTTGTGGCATCATTTGATACCAGAGTAATCCAGTGAGATGCTGGAGATCTTTCCCCCTGTGCTATTATTTCCTTTTTCTTTTTTTACTCCCAGGGTCTAGCTGGGACCCTGGAGGTGACCATTCCACCCTAATACATCAAGTTAAAATATTAGATTGTGGGAGGAAAATAAGGTGGATAGTTTGCTAGCTATTTGTAAGCCATTGCGTAGTATGTGATTGACAAGTTTAAGGATCATTAAGTCCAGTGGTTAAATTAATGAGATGCAAAATGCTGACTTCTTGGTGGGGTTCGAAAATGGAAAATGGTGAAACAATGTTTCAGGTTGGTTGGGACTTTCAGATGGCAGATTTAAGTGGAAACATGATGGTACAAACTTCCTGGGTGGCACCAGACAAATAACATTATTCTTGCGTTTCTTGACAGGGAACAGTTGTTCTTAATTTCTAAGGCCTGAAAGAAGACATAATCAATGGGTGGTATAAAGCCCTGGTGGAAGTACTAAGCTTGATTTTATTTATGATGGGTTGGATTCAAGTGAAGAGAGAGAATTGCTGATAGATCCCTTAGAAGTTTGTTTCTTAGATCTCCTGGGGAAGCCAGGAAAAACTTGATTCTCTAGGGAATAATACGTACAAGAATTACAGAAGTTAAAAGTTGGGAAAGATTTTAGATCTCATCATGTCCAGCAGTTGACAAAGCATTGCTGCTCCTTCTAGTGCTTTAGGTATCTGCTTGTTCCTGTGCCTGCTGTGGAACAGACTCAGGTCTGCAGAGCAGGTCATGTCTTGCATCTGTATTCTGAGTTGAAACGTGCCTGTATAAAACAACATGAATTTAAGCCTGTGCAGCTCCAGTGGATAATTGCAGTCTTTGCAATCTCATTATCTAGAGTTAAGCAGCATTTCAAAAGCACTTAGCATGCACAGACAGTAGTTTAGGAAAACCTTGAAGAGGGTCACCCAGTGCCTTCTGCTGCACCTGAGACAGACTTCAGTGTGAATGCTTGCATGCTGTCCCCTGCATGTATATTGTGGCTGTAACAAGAAAAAACTGTTGCAGTGTTTGGAAGGGCTCGAACTTCGTCCAGATTAAGCCATAAGCCTTCCTTTAGAAGTGGAGGTATTTGAAAACAAATGTTTTGCAGTTATTTCTACAAGTTCTAGGGCAAAAAGATTGAAAGCAAGATTTGTAATGCTTGCCTTCATAGTGGAGGCCCTGGATGTACAGAATCTATAGTTATAGCTGGTTGTGGCTTTGAGAGGAGGGTGTATAAGGCAAGTATCAGAGTGTGGCATAATTTTGGGAAGGTTTGGGAGTTGGTGGGGTTTTTTGTGGCTTTTATTTTTTGTGGTGCATATGCTCAATTGAAACAAAAGACTACAAAGAAGTATTGAGCAGTGGATACAAAGACAGCTGATGAATCGGTGGGTGATGTTCAGTGCTGGGCTAGATTGGAAAGGCAGACAAAATCCTCCATTCTCAACCATAGTTAGGTTATTCCCTCCAGCTCCTTACATTGTTCATGTTGCTCTTTTCAGAAGACCCTTCATTCCTATTTTTTGCAAGAAGGTGATGGTCCCTCCTGCTTGCTTGCAGCAAACAGTTTATTCCTGTTCTGTCACTTTGAATTTTGTTGTTTCTGTTAGGAGAGAGTTGCTTGTGACACCAAATGCTGTGTTCTTGGATTTGAGAGATGCAGTGTCTGAAATGTCTCATGATAGATGTGCTTCTTAGATAAATCACTCTTCTTTCACTATGTCACTATGAAATTGCACAGATACTTTGTAGATCCCAAGAGAAGAACTCCTTCCCTTGACTATGGCTTAAAACTTGCTGGGTCCATTAGCACTTACAGAGCCCAGTTGATTTGGCAACTGTTACAGGAGGCACTACACAAACATAAATCATTCTCTCTGCCCTAAAGAATTCCTAATTGCACAGTGAGAAATGTCCTTCTCTAGTGCTGGTCTGCAAGTGGACAGGGCTTCTCTAGAAAATGCACTCAGTCTTGCTTGTGTTGGTGCCAGGTTTCCCCTTGGCTTATTTACTGGGCAAGTCATCTATCTGAAAGGAGTGTTTAGTGCTAATAGAGCAGCCTGTCTCCTTGGTGGGGTAGCTTAGTGTGTAGCAATTATGGTGTCTGACTGTCCTGTACTGGTAGATTATCCTTCTCTTTCCCGTATCTTTCTGGGGTATTGAGCCTATTTGAGGTACAGTGGTGGTGTATCCAGAGGGTGCAGCAGTACTGTAGAGGAGGGGGTGGAGAACTTGTTTTGTGGCACATCGTGGTCTTGTTTCACCCACGGCCCGATGGAGTCATCTGATGGAGCTGTGCAAAATGTCAGGAAAAATGATGTCTCAAGGTGGCGTGATTCACCTGTGAGGGGTTTTAATGCAGTGAATCATGCCTGTCAGAAAGTCTTCTGAACACTTCAGCGTGGAGCTGCTTAACTCTTCTGTCCTTGAGAGTTAACTCTGCATCTCTCAGCCAGGAGCCTCTACAGCCTTCCTTACCACAACCTTGCATTTTCCAGTGGTGCTCTGTGTTTTTTCACATGCTTCTCTATATGCCAGGGACTCCTGAATGTCTTACATGCCCCAGTCCTCACCCAAAAGCATGCTGAGCTGATAACAAACCTGGGGTAGTGAACTGTGGGAGGGAGGTGGCTGAAAAGAGGAGAAGCTGTAATGGCAGCAGTATTGTAACACACCAGCTGGGCACACTTCAGGCTGCTGCTCATTTGAATGTAGGGGCTCCACAGCAACTTTGGCCATAGCAAGACCACAAAAGTATAATTGTGTATTTGCTTCCCTTTTATCAGGCTGTGTAATTGTGTAGGCTGGTAGGGCAAGACAGGAAGACACACGAGGTCTGAAGAAGGCAAATGAAGTTGCCATCTCTGTAGGGTTCATTGGATCTCTTTGGTGATAGTGATGCTAATTTAATGTTTGCAAAGAACACAGGCACACTCAGGAGTCCAGGTATTTTGGGGATCTTTGTGCTTTGGGGATCTACAGGTAGATAGTAGAGGACAGACTAGGGGTACACAGAACTTACAACCTTAAGAAGAAGTCCCTTTAATCCCTGGAGTGAATTTAGGATAGCACAGCTGAAATGGCACCCATGAGGGCATGTGGCATAGCAGAGAGGCATGGCAGCAGCTTTATTTAAATCAAATTTTCCCTGGTAGAGGCTTCACCTTAGGTAACAATGTCAATGGGAGGGGTGGTCAGCTGGGAAGGCATTGTATGAGTGGGACATGGGACCAGGGGCAGCCTGAAAGCAAGTGGGGTTTGAAATGTGCCTGTGGCAACTTTGTGTTTGCCATGGTGGATATTCCAGAACAAGGAATTACGTGGAGGTTTGAGGAGAGACAACAAGCCCTGCTCAACAAGCTGTCCTGAGGGTGCTGTGTGTGTGTTTATGGAGAAGAATCACACATGTTTGGCAGTAAAAGCTAAAGAGCAATAATACTGATTTTTTTCATGTAGTGTTTTCTGTAGTTCTTTTCTGTAAACGGAACAGAATGTTTCAAGTGGCATTTAGGCATCTCTGCTCTTTTTGTTTGTTTGTTTGTTTTGCTTCTTCCAGTCTCTTCCAAGCCAGGGACCTGTGTGAAAGTGCTGACGATTGAGCCCACAGGTAACTGCCGGCTGCAGGAAGATCTGGCTCTCCTGGCAGACTGCGCCCTGCCGGCCGAACTGCGGGTAGGGAGCGTCTGTCCTACTTCGGGCTCTGCGGGGCTGTGATGTGTGGTCACGTGTGCTTAGGCTCTTTCTCTCCGTTTGAGTTTAGTGCTTGCTTGTTTGCAGGATGCTCCAAATGCTGAGAGCCTTTTATTGCTTGGAAATGCTGTAAAATTGTTTAATGAGGCTGTCAGTGCTGGTCCCTTTCCTTTGGATTTTTCCCTCAGCAGGGATCTTGGTAAACAAAACCCTTGCCATGTGGTTGGTGGGGATTTCCCCATTGACTCCAGTGGGATGAGAGTTGGCCTCCAGCTCTTTTTTCTTCTCTCTGCTATCCTTCTGGGGTATCAGAATTGTTTTGTCAGAAGGCATTGGAACCCAAAAGGGCATATAAATGGAAGATGGCTTGCTGGGCTTGCTTGTTAGGAAGTTGCGCTCTGTAGTGGAGAGGTGGTTTTGAGCCCTGATGATATTTCTAGCAGAACTGTGAGTCCCTCTGAAGCAAATTTAACTTGGCTGGCAATAGATTTGGTTTTCATAACGATGTCTTGTTGACCCTTAGGAACAGCCTACAGCCCACAGGTTGATGATCACTATATTAAAATACCATCAGTATTATTAGTTAGGCTCAGATATATGGATCTTTGCTCCTAGTTGCAGGATAAATATTAGTGGTCTTCATTCTCCCTGCATCTGTTGGTTTCTGTAATACCAGCAGATTCACTTTGCTCTTAAGTCTGTCCTTTTTTTTTCCCCTCTCTCATACCAAACACTGAATTTAATAACATGAACTCATTTTAGGTGGCTGCTGTGCCCAGAGGTTGTATGAGTGAGTGATGTAGCCGAGTTTACTGCCTTTTTTTCTTGTTGTCCCCTGCCGAATAGACCTGCTTGGTGCAGAGAGAGTGTGTGTGTGCATGAGAGTGTGACTGACCTGCTGGATAAGGTTTCTTACCTGTAATAAGCCAGTGTGTTTTGTGCTGGCTTTTGGCAGACATATATTTCTCTGTGAGTACTGAGTGCTTTATAGAGGGAGTTTTTCTCCATCGAGTTTCCGTCTACGATGCAGAAATCTTCCCAATGTAACTTGCTTCCCCCAAATAACTGTGTATTTGTTTGTGTCTTTCAATATGCTTTGCTGTATGTTTGCAGACTTTAAAGGGAGGTGGATGTTATCAATAAGCATCAGATTTGCCTACCCAAGAATTAAAAAAAAGGGTCATGGGCCTCTTGTGAGATTTACATAAAGTTTAATTCACTTCACAAATAAAGAGTGCTTTCTGTTTGCTTGTTCCCAGACCTTGATGGCATGCTAGTGTTGGGTTAAGCTTTCCTTTTCAAGGGTTAGAAACACTTCCCTTTTCATTCTTTTATTCAGAAAAAGAGCTGGAAGGAAAATATGAAACTTGGAATAATACAATTATCTGACAGCACTGTAAATGCCTCTATGAGCAGTGGTTTTCTTGCTGTGTTCATAGACCAGAACAAAGGCAGTTACAGCAGCATTAAACTTGTTCTGGCTGTAAAAATGAAGAGGGCAGGGGCACACACCTGTTCACTGGAGAATTTGTATGACAGGCACATATGTGGGTGCTTTGTTTAAGCCTGATAAATTCTAAAAGACTCCTGTTTTTCTCTCTCTAGGGTTTGTTTTGGTTTTTTTTTGCTAACTTACAAAGAATATATGAACTAAGCTCTTCATCCTGTTGCCATTTGTATCTCATCCTAATATTTGCAAATTGTAAAATTCTGTCAATTGGGTGCCTTTCTTCCTGGCCAGAGGAGTCCTCATTCTTAACAGGATTTGATGCCATGCCTGGAGTAGTATACAAACTATGTAACCTAAAATGTCAAGGACAAATGAATTGTCACATACAAGCATCTGTGTTCTTGAGAGAAAGATATATTTTTTCCCAGCCTATGCAAAACAAAATAGGTATTTGACTTCTGGATAAAAGCCAACATTTCTTGGTGGCAGTTCAGGTAGTGATCAGAATTTGGCAAGAGACATTCAAGCTGCTGCTTGTCATGTAATGCCATTTTACCTGAAATGGGGATGTATACAACTTCCTGTTTCACTATAAACAAATAATTTGTATGTAATGTCTTTGATATTTGAATTATGCAAAAAACTGTATGGATCCCAGTTTCATAGTTCAGCAACATGCTATATGACTAAAACAATAATTACATTTGATATCCAGTCACATTTCATTATTAGTTTTTAGAGTGAAAACTGCCTGTTTTTTGAACTCTTTAACACGTTGTAATCTTGGTATCTTGTTTCTCATTCCTGTTTATGCTTGAAAGCCTTTTGTCTTTCAGTGTTTGTTTTTAAAAGTATAGTTGTTGTCTCTATTTTGTTTTAAACCTAGTAATGGACAGTTTTCTTCTGACCACAACAGCTGCTTCTTTGTTTTGTTGCAATAAAATTTAGCAGTGACAGATTTAAGTAAAGTAATCATCAAAATCCAGGCAACTGTCAAAAACCATGTGGCTTTTCACATTCTGTCTGCCTAGCTCTTCATCTCCTGTCTGCCAGATGACCTCTGAGTTAGAGACTCCAGGGCTTCCAGTATATGAGACTGTGGACACATCATTTCCTTGTAGCTGGTTTTTCATTACTTTTTAACTGAAATCTTATTTTCCAAACCAAGAAAAAATTGGACTTAAAAAGATCAGAGTTTGCCATGAAATAAATACTGTTCTCACCATCTGTATTGACATTTGGTGTAGCTGCAAAAAATGTGACCATTTGTCACTTTTGGGGTGAAGCTAAATCTTGTAATGCATGGAAAGAACAGTTGGGCATGAGTAGATGGGTTCCATCTTGTCTGTCCCCACACCTGTGTAGTGTGGTTGGCCATGGCAGTTATTCCTGTGCTTTGCTTTGCCCATTTGGCAGAGGCAGATTAACTGAACTATTTGCAACATGGTTCCAATTACTATTTTTCTTAATCCAATCCACTTGCATCTGTTTATGGCCTGGTAATCTTCTCTTGGATCACTAACCCCTGTATTTTGTGTTGTAATTTATTTACAATTTTCTTGCTGGCCAAGATACAAATTGCTGCCACTGATTTTTTTGGTATGTTTTTGCCTCCAGCAACATTTCTGTTTTAAGCACTAATAGCAAATTTGTAGCAGTAGAGACTTGGTCCTCCACATGTGATGGCTGGAAGATCCTGTGAATGTTCAAGCAGTCTTATGCTATAGAGGTGTTGGGAATATTTCTGTATGGTGAATGAGTTACTGTGAATGTGTTTGCACCTCGTTGGCCAGACTGTTTTGTGCTTCCTGGGCAACACACTTAACTTTGGCAGCTGTGCTTTGCTGGGACAGAGGTATGCTAAGGAGGTTGCCTGAATGGGGGAGTGGGTGGGAGGAATAAACCAGTTTTCTGTGGGGAGACTCTGAAAGGGAGTTTAAATTCCTCAAGCGTGACAAGGGAGGAGAGTTGAAGAAATGGAGACTTAAAAGGGGAGTAAAAGGGAAAATTCTGCAAAGCCACTTCATGCTGAATAGGAGAGACAAAGACATGAACCTGCTTTTGTAGTAGGAGTTGGAAATGACCTTGTAAACCTGAGCATCGGAGTGGGGACCAGGCAGGGCTGGAAGCAGGAAATTGAGCCTGAAGGAGTTTGTAATTCAGGAGACAAACTCTGAGGCAAATCAAACTCCCATGTCCACTCCAAAGGGATGGATTCATTTTAAAGACTTAACTTTGGACAATGGAAGGGGAGCAAAGAAGGGATGCACATAGATGTGCGGTTCATGTCTCAGTTAAAATTCTTGTACTGCAAGAAGTGGCATCTTATAAAAACCTGTTATTTGTTTTACCCATTATGTGCCTAAAAGTTGTAGCCTTCAAAGCAATGTCAGAATTTCTAGGAGAGGACATGGAAGCTGTGAGAACAGCAGCAAGGCAAACGAAGCAGGCAGTTGGCTCATGACTACTAGCATTTGTAATGGGATTCCCCCAAGAGTGTGGCTGCAGATCTCAGACCATGGTTTGTTGTTGCCTTGAAACACAAGACACAGATAATGGCAAAATAGCAGCCTCGGGAATGGGACAGTCTGATCTCCTCTTCAGTACTGGAGGTGCCCTTTGTGTTTCATACAGCCCATACAGCTGTATGAGAAGCAGGTAATAGATCAGGTGAGGAGCGTTCCTTGAACTTCTGCACCTCATCTGGGAGGGGAGTTCCCTGATGGGGAAGGACTCACTGTGGAGAGGTGCTATGGAGAGGCAGCATTACTGTGACAGTCATGGGCACAATCTGCATGTCACTGGGCTCACTCTCCTGTGATTAGGAACCAGAAGCTGCCAAATGTTGCTGTGGGCAGACAAAGAGCCTAGCAAATGGGGCCAGATTGCCATGTTCAGTGGTGGTGTGAGCTTTTGCCAGCTTGGTACGTTGCCACATCCTAGAACCTGTTTTGTGAGAGAAACCTCACTGCATGCAAACTGAGCTTGGCCGAGAGCAGCAACCTGGTGTATTGCAGGCTGGGTTTTGTTTAGCTGGGAGAGAGGAGTCATCTGGCTGTTCAGTAAAGCTGAAAGTCAGTTGCTTTCAGTTAGGATGGAGGCAGGCGTGTTGGAAATGGTGCTTAGGTAGTCTGTGACTGGGAGACTGATCTTCATGATTAGCCCAGGATCTTCCCAGGTGCAAATTTGGGATGTAACTTTCCTGGATGAGAAACAATGGAAAGAAACTCCTTGGCTCAAACAGCTCAGGGACATGTGTTGGGAAAGCAAGAGCTAGGGGAAACTTCTGTTTCCAGAGATTGTCTTGGTTACATGACTCTGTATATAAACTTTTTTTACAATTGAATTACCCTGTATATAGGATTAGGTGAAAGTATTTGAAAGCGTCACTTGAAAATAACATAAGGGCAACAGGGTTTGTGTGTCTGTGTGATGGCTTTGCATGCAGGACTGGGAGGCAGTGTGTTGGTGTTAAAATAATTCACTAGAGTATTAATACTACAACAACACTATCTTTGGCTGCAAATCAAATGAGAAATTTAACATGTGCTTTAGAAATGTTGGATTATTCAAGCGAGGCAATAATTGTAGCCAAACCATTTCAAACTGGTGTATACATCTATGTAATCTGCATGTCACTACATCTACCTGTACGTCTACACAGTAATGGATTAGTCCTAAGCTCCAGTATGCTAGTGATACCCACTACATGAAGAAAACTTTCTCTTCACTTGGTTATCTACCTTTTTGGGTGGCACAGAAATGGTTTCAAGACGTGTGTCAAGGAGTTTCCATGGGTAAGGAAGGCAGCTGTAACTTGTACTGGGAATATCTTTTATCAGGCGTGCAAGGACTTCAGTTCCTCACATTGAAATCTGTTCAGAGCCTCTCTGGTGCTCTGCACTGTGCTGAGGGAATGCGTAGGTGGTTGCTTCTAAGAGGATCAAGAAGTCCAAACTTGGGACCCTGAACATGTTTAAAGCAGAAATGTTAAAGGTGGGATTTTCTAATTTGTCTTCCTAGGTTGGCTTTGGGGAGTTGCCGTTTGACAGCACCGACAACTTTGATAGTTGCCCCGATGTGTGTTTCCGGGTGGCAAGTTACAACTTCTTGTGCCATAAGGTACATGACTGTGCTGTACTTCATTCTCCTCCCTTTTTGCTGTGAGTCTTGTCTGCCTGTCTCCCTCACTCATCCAGTGCTGGATGCACTCAACAGAATCAGCATTGCCTCATCAGCTGGAAAACCAAGAGCCTTATTGCAGCTGGAAACTATATTTAAAGCATTTAACAAAATGGCAAACCCTGCCTTTCTTGCAGGAGGTAAATTGATGGATTTGGCTACAGCATTCACAGCTGCAAAATCTACTGCTGGCTTGTGAGTTCAGTGTCTGGAGAGGGAAATGTAACAAATAAACAGAAGTAAGAATGGATTTTGAGATTCTAACTCCAGGCCTTATGCTACACTACTTTGAAGTCCCTTAAGTTTACAAATTGTTTTTTAGCTTCTGAGGGTAGGTGTGGATAGAAATAAGGTATGGAAAAATGTTGGAGATGCAGCTTCAAAAGAGAATCAGAGTTACAAAGTCTAAACTTCTTAAATATCTTTGAGCTGCTCTGACAGCTGCTAGGTAGTGCTGTTTGGTTTGGTGCCGTGAGAAAGATGCTAGTGTTTTGGTCTTTCTTCCCTCTCAGGCATTTTTCTGTGGTCGCAGTGATTATTTCAAAGCCCTCCTTGAAGACCATTTTAGTGAGAGTGAGGAGCTGCAGACACAGCCCAGCATCCCTGTGGTGACTCTTCACAACATCTCAGAAGACATCTTCATCCGGGTCCTCTACTACATCTACAGTGATGATACAGAGGTGAGGCCAGCCATGGAGCCTTTTCTCCTATGCTGATTAATTCTGAAGGTGTTCACAGCAGTGTTTTCCTACAGCATCTGGAAGGGCCTTGGGTGTGGTTTCTTCAGTCCCACTGCCCTGCTTTGCTATCACACTTCTGCCTCAGGAACCCACATACTGGGACTTGCTGTTAGCTAGACAGATAACAGTTTATGTGCATGACATTCAGAAAGCAAATCCCTTATCTTTCACCCCATAACAAAAATTTGGAAATCACGTTGCACATTGTACATTGGCAAGATAAACGCAGGGCTTTGCAGATTTCTCTCTTGGGCTCTGTGGGAGAATAAGGTGAGCAGCTGCCAGTAGATGGCAGATTGAACACATTTGGAGATTTAGAAAGGTTGAGAGATTTAGCTTATTTACACTTGACACCATAGCCCACTTTTCCATTTGTAGCAAGTCATTGTTTCCACTGTGACTTATTGCTGGAGTGGGGAAAAGTTTCACTGGGAGACCAATGCTGTGCTCAGTATCAAAAGCAGTAACAAATGGCCCCAATCTGCCTACTTTTCAACCTAATGGGAGATGCAGCAAATCTCAGCGTTTAAGCAGCTTCCTGCTTTGGTTTTGTGGCAAATGTTTTCAGCAGGTCTAGCTGCAAGATGCCAGGACACGTTCTGGCATTAGGGCAGTGACCAGAGATGCTGCTGCAGCTGCCAGTGTCACTTCTTCCAAGCAGTGTTTGTGCTCTGGGGTTAGGTGCCACATCCAGACAGTGCGTGCAGCTGTGACCTTGTTTCTGCTGATCTGTTCACCTCTGGGTAGCAGCAGGGAATGTGTGGTAGGGAGAGAGATGTTTAGCAGACAGCAAGGGCAGGATTGCCATTGGTGTGCCAGAGAGCAGATGCTTCACTTGTCTGCACTCTTCCCTCAGCCACACACTGAAAGGGCAGGCAGAGAGGGAAAGATGCAGGTTGGGGCTCTGAAGACCCTCCTGACCTTGTAACCTCACTGCAGCATGACCCTGTTCCCTTGCACCTCTCCAGCCTGCCTGCCCTCATGATGGCTCACGGGAGGAATGGTTTACAAGTGGCAATCCCTTTCCAAGGGGAGCCTCAGCTGCCCTGTCTGGACTTGAAGCAGGAGAACAGACCAGCAACAATGTGTAGGAGTTCAAAGGATCTTGCTCGTGTGTTTTCTGTGCAGAATGGTGCTGTCACAGAAACTAGCTTGGATTTCAACCTGAGCAGCCAAGATACAAACTTCTGCTGGGAGTTCATCTGTCATGAAAAACTACAAGGAAAAATGGTCAGGAAAACAGGAACATATCTTAAGTTCCACGCCTATATGTGGAGTGTTCTCCCCACTCTGGATTTCTCCAGCCAGGTGTCTGCACTCCCAATTCCACATTTCTTTTTCCAAAGGATTTATTTATTTTCTCTGTTATGTAGTAGTGACAGTGTTTGCAGTTGGAGAGATGAGTGTGTGCAGAGGACAGAAAGGATTCCAGGCAGAAAGAGAAGCCACTGATCAAAATACTTGTGTGGGCTCAAGGGGAGCTTTTGGAGGAACGTTTGCAAGGTTTGTCCTTGGTCAAGTGGTTGGGAGCTGCTGCCATCAATACTACTGACTCAGATGTCTCCAACTTGTGAGGCTCGTGGAGCTTATGAGAGGACAAAGCAACACTTGATTAGTAACCCCAAGAGCTGTGTTACACCACTGTGCACTGTAGCAGTCATGGCATGCCTCTAATATATCTTGCATCCTTCTGCACAGCTGTTGCAGGGTGTTATACAGCTGAGACATTTGCTGTGACCAGTCTCTCCAAACACTAGTGTGACCAGCTGGAGGGGAAGAAATAATCACCCTTTCACAGTTGTCACAGTAAGCAACCACATGTGTGGGATGTTGACAGCAGTGGTTTTGCTGCTGACAGGTTATCAGGGCAGTGGACCGTGCTGCACCAGAGTTACCGTTCAGTCTAGACTAGGCTTGGTCTTTAGGTGTAAGTGATCTCACCTTCTTCACAGCCAGGGAATGCTGCATCCTGCAGGCTTGCCGTTGAAAGGGATAGAGGTAACTGCACTCCTTGCACTTCACATTAGCAGGAGCAGAACTGTGGAGAGAAGAGAGGCTCTAGTTCCAGGTTAGTGACACAGATGGCTGACTAAAATAGGTTTTGCCCAGCCAGGGGAAAGAGACTGAGTGAAGCCAGAGGTGGTGTCTCCAATGTTATCTACAGCATTTTTATCCTCAGCTGACTTGCAAGGAACAGAAGTACCTAAGAGGGAAATGGGAGGGTGGTTCTCTAGTTCAAGAGTCTGAAAATATGAAAGGTAATTATAAGTAAAGGTAATATTACAGCAGTGTAAGCTTGAGCATCTGGTGCATGAATTTAGTTCAGTTTGAATGTCTGTTAACACTCCAGTAGTATTTGATGTCCAGAGTCTAGTTGGGCCTCATCTACAACTTACTGGGGTGCAGTTTTCTGTCCTTGGGTGTATCCTTGTGCTAGGGAGGTTGTGCTACCTGAGTTAGCAGAGCCAGTTTGAGGAAGCAACTTAAGAAAACTGGGCACGTTTTTCACAAAATGCAAGTCCAGCAGTGAAAAATGGGAAGAAGAGTCCTAGTGGGGACAAGGTGCATTATTCAGTCAGCCTGTCCCATTTGTCTCTTTGAAGGGTTTTCAGTAGTTCTGGTAAAACCTACCTCCTACCACTGCCACATGGAACATTTCTTAGCAGCCAGCTTTCAGCTGCACTTCAGTGTTTCAGCATTGCTTTGTGCTTAGCTAGAGGGGTCAGCTGCAGCATGGCAAGCATCTTGCTTTTTGCTGAGCAAGCTGCCTCTGTAGCAGTCTTAACTCCTCTGTGGTAACTGAGGGGAAGACCTAGACCTGAAAGATTGAGCTCCTGTCTCTCCATAGGGCAGTTAACACTTGTCGAGTTATTCCAAACAACACTTCAGGGAATCTCTGCTAGGACACAAGAGAAGAAGGCAGTTTGCCAGAGACAAATGAAGTGGTAGAACTGGACAGTAATTCCCCTCTTTCCATTTCCAGCTGTCCCCGGAAAACGCCTATGATGTGCTGTGTGTGGCAGACATGTACCTGCTGCCTGGGCTCAAGCGCCTTTGTGGCAGAACCTTGGCCCAGATCCTTGATGAGGACAACATTGTCAGCATCTGGAGGATTGCAAAGCTGTTCCAGCTGACCCGACTGGAGGACCAGTGCACGGAGTACATGGCAAAGATCATTGAGAAGGTAACAGAAACACTCCCTGCTGCACTCACCATATATGCCCATAAATCTAACTGCACAGTGAGCCATGGATACAACAGGTTTAATGGTTGTACTTTGATCTGTAATAAATGGTTGCCCTCTCTGGTTTAATGTGCTTCCAGAAAATGAGCAGTGGTTCAGTAGCAAAGCACATGGTGAGTTAGGACAGAGGTTGAGGAGTGTGGCAGTTGCTGCAGTAAGCCAGATGCTGGTGGCTGTCTAGCACATCCCTGTGGACTGTGGGGTGAAAAACCTGCCCAAAAAGATTTGAGGTGCCATGGACAGGTGACTTTCATGGAGCTTTCAGCCACTGTGCCCAGAGCAACAACGGTGCTAAATACACTAGCTGCAGCCTGGAGAACACAGTGGGGTGAGCAGGGGAGCTCTGTGCAGGAAATGGTGTTCAGTCTTCACTGGAGGGAGTTCTTCCTGGCATAATGCTATAGAAAGGAGTAATCAGTGTGATCTCTGCTCCTCTCAAGGATGACAAGTCTAACAGTGGGGGTTTCCACAGGGGAAATTTGGCCATTGAACAGCTAAAATTAATGGATCTAACACTGTAGTTTTCTTCATGGAGCTCCATTTAAGTGTAATCCTGAGTGATTATAGCTTGAAGTTTCAGGACTCGTGGAAAAAGTTGCCATATGGAAGGATAAACTAGAATCTATGGGGTTGTTCTTATCCCAAGACAGATCTTGATAAATGGCTTGTACAGTTCACATGGGAATGTTACATTTTCACCTGCAGCTTGAAAGGTGTGAAATTCTTTTTGGCATGTGAAAACAGTGAAGGAAATTATTCTGGGGATGTTACTTTGTTCAGTGAATAGCTTGGGGATGACAGACACATCAGCATGCACACGAATTCTGGCTTCTGAAAAATGGGTTTGTTTTGAAAGCTGGATGAATATCCCAAGTAGTAATCGGACAAGGAAGGGCTTTGCTTGTGTGTTCTCCTTGCATTCCCCTTCCCTAGCCTGAGTGGGACTCCTCAGACCCAGCATTGGCAATGTGCCTTCCTAAGGGTGTTGGCACAAATGGAACCACCCCAGCTGTTCTAACATCAGCAGCTGCCAGCATCTTGTGGGGATGCGCTGACGACGGCTACAGGGAGAGATTTTGGCAGTGAGTGCAGCACAGAGCAGGGCTCAGCAACCTGCTGTGCCCAGGCACAGTTTGGTAGCATAGGCAGACAGAAGCTGCCTCTCACCCCTCAGCACACCACATGTTCCTGGGGAACTCGATACGGAGTCATTCATGGGCGACCTGATTCTGTCAGGTTGGGTGCAGAACAGAGCAGCTGCCTTGCTATGATCTGCTGGTTGGCTGTTGGTGGTGGGGCTGAGAGCCATGGGGGAATAGAGTCATGTGTGCTTCCCAGTTCTGAACTGGGCTGCAAGCACTCACTGTCTTGCCTGGTGCAAGATATTTCCCAAAAGTATCTGGCAGCATCTCCTGGTTCCTGCCGAGGAGCCTTTCTGGAGATAATATTGTATGTATTAATGTGCCCCAGAGTTATGGATGCTTAGTTAGTGGGTATTGCAGTGAGCTGTTTGAGGTGCAAATTGCTTACAGCTGTGACTGTTGTTGTAGTAGTACTGCCTCTGTAGGATGAATGACAGGATCTCCAAGTGGTGTCTGTAGGAAACGTAAGAAGATTTGAGTCTCCATGTACCCTTAGCACTCCCTTTTACTTCTGTGGGATCCCTCAACAGTGGCTGAACCCACTATCCCAACCCCTTTACATCCCTTTACCTGTCTTGTCTTCCTAATGGTTGTCTTGTCCACCCCATCCAGCTGGTAGAGTTGGAGGAGTTCGTGGCTGCTGTGAAGGAGAACGCAGAGGCTGTGGAGGAACGGCAGGAGACTGACTCCATTCCTCTGGTCGATGACATCCGCTTCCACATCACCAGCAACGTGCAGACTTACAGTGCCATCGAGGAAGCCAACCAGAAACTTGAAGCTCTGGAAAACCTCCTGGCCAGTATAGGGCTTGAGTGCTAATGTGTGCAAACCCTGCCTGTTGTATGCAGCCTGTGTTGGCTCGGAGTGCAAGAACATCCCAGTCTCTGAATGTCTCTCTCCTTCTTTGTCCTCCTTCCCATCCACTTTCAGGCATGGTTTTGTTCTAATTTATTTGTATCTGGACATTTGCGTGTCTGGTTTGTGTTTGGTTTTACTTTGTTTTTTGTTTTCCTTTCAGAAGTAGCTCCCAAAGGTCAGCCCAGATCAGTAGCTGCTCCTTTGTACAATACAATATGGAGAAGAGACTGCAAGCTGTTGGGGGTGGAAAGGGAGCTGTTCTGGGGGACTTGCCACTGCCTGGTGTTAGGGCCCATCCTGTTCTGTTGCCCAACAACAACACACTCTGAAACTGGTTCATGCCAGGGTATTTGTTGAACTGCTAGCAGCAGAGGAGGAAAACTGGATTAAGCTTTCCAAATAAGCATATTGGAATGGGGGTGGCCTTTCTTTCACTGTCAGCTTTATAAGATTGGCAAAATTGGGCAGTGCTTCCCTAACAGGGACACAGGAATAATTGGCTGTGGAAGGCACTGTCATCACCTGCTATTCTAGTTCTCAGATGAAGAAAAAAAAAAAAAAAGCCCCTTCCAGGTCTTCCCTAGCTTTTTATAGCTTTGAAGTGCTCAGAACCTAAAAGCTCTGCGTTCTGAACAAACATCTTTGGGAATACAGTACAGACCAGAGTCCTTCCATTCTTAGAAAGTAGTAGCTTTCAATGCATAAAAAAGGGAGAAATATCCCTTCTCTTCCTAACAGGGGAAGAAAACACCTTTTTCTTGGAATCAGCACTTTTCCCTTTCTTTTTGTCCTCTGTGGTAGAGCAAAACTGACTTGCTGGTGGGTCAGGGAAGAGGAGTCATCAGAAATATTTTTTTTTTAAAAGGAAAAGGGGCCTTTTGGGTCTCACATAGGGCAGCTGCCCCACTCGTTGACCTTCTGGCTTTGCTCAGCCTTCAGCCTCATAGCTTCATTGTGCTCCAGGAAATTCATTGTTTGTACTAATGGATGTTTTTGAATCTGTGTTCTGCAGTAGGTCATGTTATCTCATGTTGTCTCCCTGGACTCCTAATGAGTGTAATGATATTCTTTCTCCTTGGCACCGGTCAGCAGGCGATACCCCTGCAGAAAGCTTGCCTTGCCAAACAGGCTGCCCTTAAAGCTGTTCATCTCCAGAACTGCATGTTCTGAGAGTCTCAGGTGTCCAAGGCACAGGCTGGGTGTATTTTGCCATGCTATGATCTGGGAGGGAGAAGAGGCATTGTGTATAGCACACAGAATCTTGCACAGGCAGTGAGCTGCCATTGCTAATGCATAGCATCATTTTGGTCACTTTGTGAGGCAAGAGCTTGAAATAATCTGTATCAGGTGTCCTTTTAGTGTTTGAGGTGGGAACTGGGCATGGAGTGGTGCTTCATATGGATAAGGAAAGGGTTTGGAGATCCGTTGTTTATCAGGGACTTGCTTCAGGTGTGGATGTACTGGGAGGGTGGGTTTCTCTTTGCTAATCTCACCAGGGGTAAGAGGCTGATGCTCCCACACCATGTCAGAACAGCAGCCTCAGTGCCCCTGCTCAGTGCATCTGCCTGTGTCTGGCACATGTTGGAGCTCTTTGCATGTAGGTGGGCAGGCTTTGGACACCACTTGCACTAGGCAGGCAGGGTTTGGTTGCAGTGAGGAGAAGGCAGTGGGATTAGGCCGCTATACTTGAGAGAAGCTAGACTTTGGCAAAATCATGTGTCAGGATTGGGTTGTACTCAACAGAAGCTGGGGACAGAGCTGGTGAGGCAGCAGTGAGGTGCATTGACTTAACTGGACCCCAGATGCTTGTGCACTTTGTCATATGTTTAACTCATTTCTCTTGCAGGACAAGTCTCTTTGGGTCAGGGGATGGTGACCACAGGGCTATTCAAGCAGGGTGTGCTTCAATTGTGTTTCAAAGTGCTTGTGAGGAAGTGCAAGGAGTTCTTGTGGTTTGTTTTTTGCATCCATTTTGGGATGAGGGAAGAAGATGTGTCCATGCAGGGGTGTGTTGCTGTATGGAAGCAGGGAGCAGCAGGAGTGTGTTTGGGGTGGTGACATGGAGAGGAGCTGTATGCTTGTTGTGTGATTTGTGGAATGTACCTTCAGGTCCATCTCTAAGCTTGGTGTGGCTTTGACAGGACCACCAGAGAGCCCAGCACAACTGGAACTGATAAAGGTGTCTCAGTGGACTTGAGGAGGGGGAGAGCTACTGAGAAAGCTTTAATATTAAAGTCCCATATATTTTGGAGAAAGATGGAAGAAAGCAGAACTGTCTGTTCTCTTGCTTAGTGGAGTGTCAGGCTCATGAAAGCCTTCTACAGAAACAACCAACAGCTTAACCCAGCTGCTTCAGTCCCCCTGTGCTTCTCCTCCCTACGTGGCTAAAGATTACGCTGAACACATAAGCAGGATGTTTAGTTTATCACATCCCTTCTGCTCCTCCTGCCTAAATTCCACATCTGACATCCTAGTAGTCAGCTTTCCACAGCAGTAGTTGTGACAGCCCTAGGCAAGGCTTGCACGGAGCTGCCAGAGAACAGAAAGTGGCCTTTGCCTTCTGCTTGTACTGAATGAGATGCAGAAACAGGATTACTGAGGAATGTGCTAATGCTTTTCTCTGCAGATACCTCAGCTGCTAAAGCAAAATGGACACTGGTAGTGGGCAAAGGAGGAGGAAGGTAGAGGAGGGGCAGCAGTGCTGGGAAGTGTTTTCCATATGGCTGCTCTTGAATAATTCCATTCCCACATCTTTAAGCATGGAGCAAGTGAGACTGCAGTTGTACATGTGGGAGGAAAGGTCAGTGTGACCTTTTGATCTGCCTCGCTGGTAGGACAGCTCCACCTGGGCTGCCAGGCAAGCGCTTCATCAGTCTGCGTGTGCTTAGTGGTCACATCTGTGAGGCTCGTCAGATTGTGCAATTACTGGGGGTCCTTCAACCCTCCCCCCCATCCCTTTTGGCAAAATAGGGCTATCAAAAAGCATGCCTAAGCAGATGGTCAGCATGCAGGCAAGCTCTCTAAGATGAGCCAGATCAAAACTTAAATTTGAGTTCACTTTATTCTTGCTGCAAATAATTTTATCACAGAATAAAAACCTTTTGATTTTTCTTCTGTTGCCAGTGTCCTTTTTGTGTTGTGTTGCCTCTGTCCTTTTTATTTACTACTGGCCACTTGCTGATTTAAGAAGATTGTAAAATGTATCAGAGCAACATATTTAAGAAGAAATGTGTAAGCATGTGTGCAGCAATAAAATAGTATATTTCACTACATCTGTTCTTTTTGTGGCCTCTTTGTTACCAACTGACAGCACCAGTGTGGCTTTTTTTCTGAAAGGATTTGGTGGGCTTCTTCAGCCTATTTTCCTGTACCTGTGTACTGGTTTGGTTTGGTGGGATTTTGTGGTAGCGAGGGAAGGGCCCCAGGGGTGGCTCCGGTAAGAAGCTGAAGAGCTCCCCGTGCTCCAAAACCAGCTGGGCAAGGAGCCATTAGAGGGACAATAGATGCGCCTCTGCGATTAACATACGAAAGAACTGAGGTAAGACCTGAGCAGAGCCAGCAGTTGATAAAGAAGAGCTGGGCTGGAGAGGTGAAAGGCAGTGCCGGGGTGAAGATCCCGTGGTTGGCGAGGAAGAAGGGGAAGAAGGTGCCCAAGCAGAAGTTTCCCTGCAACCTCTGGCGAGATGATAGGCTGTGCCCCTGCATTCATGGAGGAACGTGGTGGAACATTCCCTGAAGGGGAGGGGTGGACTTGGACTATGCAGCCGTGGAGGACCCCGGCACCAGGGCAGGTGCCTGTTCCCGAAGCAGCCCGTGACTCTGTGGGCAGGCCGCGCTGGAGCAGCTGCTCCGGACCTCGTGGGAAGGACTCACGGAGAAAAGGTTCGTGGAGGACTCTCCCATGGAGGGGACCCCGTGGGGAAGCAAGGGAGGACTGTAAGGAATCCTTCTCCCTGATGAGGAAGAAGAGGCAGGAACCACCAGACTGTGAACTGACTAAACTCCCCCCTGTGCCGCTGGGGGGGGAGGAGGGAGAGAAATCGGGAACAAAGTTGTTAGGGCCCGGGAAGAAGGGAGGGGTGGGGTAAATGGTGCTTACAAGGGGTATAGTTGTGCTGCGAGAGCCTGGAATAAACGAGGCTCTTTAAGAGGCCTGAGCTGTTCGTGTTGGTACAGTCATGGTCAAGCTGTGGAGATGGCACCTTCCCACATAACAGCTCACAGTCAGTGTGTGTTGACAGACTCGTCTGCTCAGGGTGATACTGAATTTTTCTCTCTCGCTGTGGGCAGCCTGGCAAAGCCTGTCACAGCCTGTGGAGTCTGCGCTCAGCTCCCAGGGATGAGTGAACCTAGCTAGGCCTGGTGATGGGAAACAAAGGCTTGGCTTGGTTCTCTGCTCACAGGGCATGGGTATGCTGGCAGAGCAGGTTTTTGTTTTACCTTCTAAGCTAAAACAGATTTGACATAACAAATTTATTAAGATAAGAGAGGCCACACTGGCAAACCATTTGTCAGAGCTGGGGCCTCTTTTGAATAAAGGCGCTGACTCTGCGGGGTTGCTGCCTGCCTTGAAGTGCTGAGGAAGAAAGGGCAGAGAGCCCCTTTTCTGGAGTTGCAAATGGTTTCTATGGATTTAGGTTGGAAATCAGAGGTTGGTTATTGGCAATGATGAAGGCAAGGGCTGCAGAGAGGCAGAGTATCTGTTAGGGGACAGCAGCGACAGCTGGGTGCAGCTATGGACATTGCAGGCCCTTAAGGCTGAAGCCAAGCTACAAGCTACACGAGATCTGGGGAAGGGGGCACGCACCCACATGCCTGTTGCTTTTCCTAGTTGTAGTTAACTTTGTAAGACTACAAGTTCAGGGCAAGGTTTGAAGGGCATTTCAGGAGACTAAAGAAAGCCATGGAAGAGGATCAGTACCATGCAAAGAGCTAACTCTGATCCCAAGGGTCTGGCTGCTCAGTTCCCAAAATAAGCTCTGAGGAATGAGTGTGAGAGCTTTCCTCTCCCTCCTCCGGTTACCAGCAGAGCAAGCTTGAGGGGAAAGTGAACATGATTACAAAGTGAGATCTGCTCCCTCCTGGCTGCAGCTCTGCCAGTGGGTCTGGTTTGCTCCCCGCTCTGTTTGCTGGTATGGCAGAACACGAGGCCCCTGCTTTGGCATGGGTGGTTAGGAAAGAGGGAGGTGAAGGGAGTACTATGGCGTGGCCAGATGCATTGGTTCATGGGCTCAGGGGAGGGTGGGGTTGGTTTTTTTAAAGAAATCTAAAGAGACTCAATGTAGCTTTCCTATGGAGGAAACTGAGATGGTCTGTGTTGCACTGGATATCATTAGAACTCCAGTAAGAAACAATGCCTGCCTCTCTGTTCTTTCGCCTTATAGCTGCTTTGTGAGCCAGGGTCATCCCAGGACCATTCGTACAAGGCTGTGACTGTGATGAGCCATGTGAGCAAGGCTGTGCAGAGACCTGCTCTGAATGGAAGGCAAGTAAATGTGTTAGTTACTGCTCCTTGAGATATGCTTTAGGACATGGAGGCTGATCTTTCATATCAAGGCTGAGATGATATTATATCCCTCCCTTCTGCTCAGAAGGTTTTATTCTAACACATTCTTGGCACAGCACAGCAGAACCACCAATATTTCCATGAATTTTATTAAGCTTGCTTCCATAATGGGAGCCAGCAATCTGCTCTCTAGAAATCCTTCCACCCCCCTCCTCCCTGGATCTAAAACTGAACTTTTATCCAGGAGTTTTAAAACAAGTTTGTTGGCATCAAGTTCAATGTCTTCCCCTTTCCCAAAGGCTCTCATTGAGAAGCTGAAAATGCTTCAGGCGAGTTTTCCAGAATGTCTTTTCTGCTGTGCTGCTTTTTGGGTCCGAGTGCGTGTCAGACACAGCGCCTTCAGAGCCCTGCAAGGTGCTGGCTCTGGCCACGCTGCTCCTGCCGTGACTGCTCCTTCCTGGGGCTGGGTGAGATGGCATTTCTTGTTTCCTGATTTTATGTGGTATTTTCCAATCATGCATGTAATGAAGCAACAGTCTTCCAGGTCTGAAAGCACACGAGGGGAAAGTACTCCTCTTGCTCTGCTGCCTGCAGAGCTCGCAGTGCTGGCTGCACTGACAGGGCAGGTCTGCCTTGCGTGCCAAGGTCAGCATTTGGTGGGCATCCAGAATGTGCTGGTCACGCAAATGCCCCTGGGGTGGGTTTTGATGCAGTGTGGGATGCACACATGCTCGGCACAGGAAGGGAGTGCTTGGTGTTAAAAGCTCAGCACCATCGAGGCTTTTGATAGGAGCAAACACAAGGGCTCTAAAGCCTTCTCTGGCTCATGGCAAGGTTTGTAGTGGTCTGAGAGGGGTTTGCTCACCTGCAGTTATGGACCCTGGATGAAATGAGTTGCTGGAGGTTGTGGGTTAGTTCTGGTGATGCTAATGAATCCAGCTGGAGGGCTGGCATGTGGACGAACTGTTCCATGTGTCCCCTGCCACAGTAGTTTTAACCTTTTTTGGGGTGCAAGTGAGTGGCTGGGGAGCCATTTCAAATGCCGTGGCTTGTCCTGAAGTCTGTGCAGGAAGGGAGGCAAGATGGGACCCTGTGGGTGGGCTGTGCCCCAGCCCCACTCCCTGGGCATGAGGGCTGTTTCCTCACAGCACCAGCCCTGAGTCTGGATAAACTGGTGTCTCTTACAGCACCTGGGCATTCCTTGGGAGCTGAGATAGCACCAACCGTCTCTCCCTGGCCCTCTCTGCAGACGCAGCTGGGGGCAAAAGGTAGGATTTAAGTGGCTGCTGCTCCTGGCCATGGTGCAGATGCTTGTTTGAGTTGGGTACGGATCAGGGCCGAAGCAGTGTTCTAACGGGCTTGTAAGAGTGCGGAAACAGGGTCTGAAAGCAGGCTGAGCTCACCTATTGCTTCAGGCTCCTCCACCAGCCCTGGACTGCTGTTTTGTCTGGGGTGGGGAAGCACTTGGGCCAGGGGATTTTTATTTTAACCTTTTAAAAGTTTTTAAGTTAGCACCTCAGCCACAATTGGAAAAAAAAAAGAAAAAAAAAGCTGTGACTCCAGGGAGGGTAGAGCTGATTTTTCCTGAGATTACCCAGCCAGCCAGTCCTGCTATGTCAAAGTTAGATGTAAAGGCATCTTATACCTCCTGTGCCCTTAGCTGATCTGGTATTGTGCTGCTCTGGACTGTATAGCAAATGGTGGCATGAGGCTGTGGATTTCAGGGCTCTTAGAAAAGCTGGCCTTGAAGCAGAAAGGGAACCTCAGGCCTCCCATGAGACTAGGCTGCCCCCGGATCCCTGGGGAGCAGGTGCTGGCCATGCTGGCAATTCAGCAGCAGCTGGGGGCTGCAGCCCCCTCCTCCACAAGTCCTATGGCAATGTAGTATCTGTCTTTCCCTGCTTACCCTCCAGATGGATGGCAGTCACCAATAATGCTGTCAAACACACTCTGTTCAGAAAACATAACTTTATTATTAGTTGCAATATACATTGTATTCCTTTAAGAATCCTAAACTTGTATATGCTTTTTCCCACTGAAAATACATGTGTATGCATATATGTTTTAAGATATGTATATATATATATAAATGTATTTTATTGAACTGGAACACAATGGAACAAGAGAGACGAACTCAGAAATTACCTGCAAAAGTGTGATCTCCATGGGTTTGTGCTGGCAGTGTCCTAAGGTGAGTGGTATAAAAAGAACAGGCTAAATAGAAAATGTGATGGATTTAGGCAGTGGGGGATGGTCTCTCAGTGCTACAGGAGGTGATCTGTACAGTAGTTACACGTTGCTATTGCTCGGTCATGAGTGCCACCTATCCTGAAAGGCAGATCGGGCTCTGGTGCGGCTCCGCGCAGCAACGTTCCTAAGGCCGGCTGTGCTCCCTGCAAATGGTACCTGCCATTTGAAACTAGGCTTTAATTACATTTCCCTTGGCAGCAGCTCTGCTCGTTACTAATCTGGTCAGTGAAGGAAGGATTCCTCTGGGACACGGTGAAACCTAACTGGGTCAATATAAAGTAGCTTACAGGCAGGGTGAGGGATCAGCACCAGCAGTGAGGGCTGAGCTGCAGCTGGTGCAAACAGCATCTCAGCAGACCCAGCGTGCTTTGCTCCTGGCTCCTTCCCTCTGTGCTCATCTCCCCACCTGCACACAGGGGCTGCTCCCTGTGGGCTCAGCAGCCTGTCGGGAGGTGCATGCCCAGGGCAGGCTGCCCAGCCTTCTTTGGGTAGGTTTCCTTGTGTTAATTTCCTCAGAAGATAATTCCTCAGAAAACTGGCCCAGGGTGGCAGTAACCCCTGCTGTGCCAGGAGCTTGGGGCTTATTTGGCTTGTTGTTGTTCTTTCAACTTCTTGTTAACCTGATTTCCAAACATGGCTTCCACAGGCCACATGCCATTGCTGAGCTTTGCTAGCCAGAGGGACAAGCCCTCCCCAGTTCAACGTAACTAGTTCCCTTGTTTTTCTGCTGAGCTGCAGATGTTTCTTGAGTGAAAGGACACATTTTATCAAAGGCACTGACCACGGACCTTCCTCTGCCTGAAGCCAGGTTGGAGGGAGCAGACAGGTTCTGACCTTCCTCCTGAAGGGTCACTTCCCTCCCCCCACAAAGTGCTTGTCAATTTGGGAAGGGATGTAAAGAATCTGGGCATTGATTTGCTCCTCCTGACTTCCCTGGGAGAAGTGCTTTCAAAAATCCCATCCTTAAATCATCATCTTGCTACTACCCCCACAATGCCTGTCACACTGGATCACGCCTACTTGATTCCTCTCTTCCAGCTAAAGAGACAGGTGAGGTTTATCACCGCTGTAGTGTTTGTCTTCTTACTGTCTTTCCCCAGCAGCATCTGGCAAGGAGGGATCTTGCTCGGGGAAAAGAAGCTGCAACAAGCCAGGCTGCTGGAAGATACAGAGCAGGCAATTGAGGATTGCCCCCTTCCCAAAGCAAGTGTCACCAGCAGTTCAGCAGGGGTTTGTGGGAAAAGCTGATTGCACTGGAATAGCAGATCAAAAGCTGGTGTTGCTGAAAGAACTACAGATCATTCCTCTCTTTAGAGGCATGAAAATACAAATACAAAAGTGCCTGGATCAACCTGCATAAAAGCTTTCCTGACTTGGGCCTCTCTAGGCCCTTACAAGGATGTAACTGGCATCCACACATCCTTCATCCATCCACACTGCTGGGACCAAATGGGGCTGAGCCCTGATTCTGTTATTGCACAAAGGTCCCTTTCCTGAATCTTGCTAGACCTGGGGCAAGAGGGGAGGAGAGGTGGGTGACCCCCCTGCGACTGTCACAGGCAGGATCCAGCCCTGGGGGCAGCGGGGCATGAGACGCAGTGATGGTTCCCACTGCTGCCAGGCTGGCTTGTCACCGGGGAGATGCCCCACTCTCTCATAGTGCAATATTTGTAGGTGTTGTCTTCTTGCAAAATTGGAGGGAGAGGTGCAGGTTAAACCCCTTCTCTTTGGCTAGTGCCAAGAAGTGTACTCAAAACTAGGGCCATCACCCTGAACAAACTGAGCTGCACAGCCATGCTATGGTTCCTACGCACCTTTTGCTCTATGGATACAGTGCCTCTGCTCCATGACTGGTCTTAAGTCTTTCCTTTAGCTCTGCTTCTACCAGAGACCCAGGCAGCTCTAGGATTTGACTTGTCTGCACCACTGGACCAGTTCACAAGCTCCTCCATGGCAGCTTGTACACCAGAGCCCCTGGGTGCCCCCAGTGCAGCAAGGTAGATGTTGGATGGATGATGGCACCCTATAGTCTGCCTTCAGCTCCCCACGTTGCTTAGAGAGGGGTGAGCTCGGCTGCTGTGCTCTGTGATCTGCCCCAGAAGTGCTTGTGCTGATTAGCAGGAGATTGGGGTGAGCTTGGATGAGACAGATCTCTGTTCACATGGTGGGTCTCCTGCTAAACCGGTGGACCATGAGGACACCCACTGCTAATCCCCACCCACCAGATGCTCTGCACTTCTCTCTAGCATTATTTTCAGAACATTTTCCAACTGATGAAGGAAAACAACAGATTATGATTGTAAAGTTACGGTGAGAGGACTGGATGCTTGTAGGACAACAATATTCCTTGCCAAGAGAAGGAACAATTAACCCCTTGTTTAGACTCTCCTCCCATCCCTTCCCCAGCTCTCAGCCACCTCTATATACATCATATATTATATTACTATATTATCTTATAATTTTGACTTTGCTTTTTCAGTTTCAGTAGCATAAGTGATTAATTCCAAAAGAAAAAAAAAAAAAAGGAAGGAAATAAAGCAGCCCCTAGGAATATTTACATAGTTCATCTTGCAGAGGAGATGGGGTTTGGCACTGGGAAAAACACGGGTTTTGAATGTGCTAAGTGGGTTTGATTGCACATTCCTCCTCTCCCCTCTGGGATCCTGCTCTGATGATGAAAATTAAAGAGCTGTTCAACACACTTTCCCCAAGTGCAAACTCGCAGATGATGTGCAGGGCAGTGGGGGAGGCTCTTTTTATGCTCCAGCCCTGCCCTGCTTGTAAAGGCAGTATCTAAAGGGGTCTGACCTTGAAAACTGGCTTTCACCTTCAGGGAGCTGTCACCTTCATTTTTAGCCTCTCCTTGTTACCCAGCACCTTCATACTGCTCTTGTCTCAAGGACCAGGGCTTTTAAGGTACTGGATGGTGGGGCCAGGGAAGGGACTGTGTGCACCTGGAATCAAAACCATGAAGTGGAAGATACTGACTTCTTAAACATACCAAAAATTATTGCAGTATAAATACACCCCTGTCACCCCAGCCAAAGCAGAGAAGGGGAAGTGATGGTGGAAGTTTAGTAGGTGAGGGGCATTTCAGTAAAATCACCCCACCTGGAGACCTTTGATGGCTGCTCCCACAGCTATCAATTGTTCCCCAGATTAGGGCAATGGCCATTCACATCACCAAACAGTGCCCCCCACCCTGTGCCTCTCCCCCCACCCTCCCTTACACTGTGCATGATAAATATCCCAGGAGTGCCTCCACATTAGATCTTTTCCAGAGAGACTCTATTAAGAAAAGCATTGATTCCCAGAAAACCCCAGTAAGAGCTGCAAAAGCAATTGCTCTTAAGTATGGCTGGTTTCTCCAGCTGCTGAGACCTTCTGGCCAATCCATGTTAGTATTTCTGTGAAGACAGAGGTAGAGACCTCAGGCAGCTCTTTATGGAGGGCATGATAGGCTTCCTCATACACCTGCAACCAGGGAGAGAACACAGATTAGCAGAGGAGAAAATCAGCATGAACAGGACCTTCAGGCCCCTCTGGTCAACACCTGCACGTTTAACATGTCCTGCCCACACCTGGTCAGGTTTTTTTCCTAGATTTGGAAGGTTATGACATCAGAGAGATGCCATTGGTGGAGCTGGCCCTCTGTGAGCAGGAAGGCATTGGCATTGCAGCTCAACAACGTGTGAGCATCCTCCTGCCCTTGGGGGGGGAATAATGCCTGTCCCAACCCAGTGCATTTCTTGCTTCCTATCCCACTAAGAAGGAGGAAATACTTACCGTGCCCTTGGAGTTTAAAGGACAATGGGGGATGTTCCCGTCATGCCTTGTGCAATTTTACTCCTTTTATGCCCAGACTATCCAGTTACTTTTCCAATGACAAAAGCTTTCCCTTGGTCTCCCTGTCTCTCTTTCAGGCTCATTCATGTGCTAACAATTGGTTAATCAGCTGTGGTTCTCTTGAAATGAACAGATGTGAAGTGGCTTTTGTTGTGCAGGGCTTTGGGAAGGCCCCCCTGTACCTTTACATGCTGGGGCATGAGGTAAGCTTGGTGCTCCCACAGTTGGTGTTGTTCGGAAGAGCTTTTGGGGTCAGCACTTGGTCTGCTTATGAGCCTCGCTCTACTTTTACACCAAGTTGCTTCATGTCCAAGAGACTGTCTAGGTGCACAGCCACCCCTGGGTCAGGCTTTGAGATCACTCATCACCCCTTGCCCACAGCCCAGCTGTAGGTGGTGAAAGGCCACCAGGCAGTGCCTTGGGACGCCTACCTCCTGGTGAAGGGTCTCACCAGTGCATCAGCCTGCTTCGCCTCCAGTTCTCCAGAGCTCAGCAAGACTCCCTACCCTTCACATTCATTCATGTTCAGCCCAACACTGAGAGGGTAAAACCCTAAAAGTAAAGAAAGCAAGATGACCTTGAGCGTTTTGTCCTGACTCTGCACTGTGTCCATCAGTAAATAAGACCCTCTGATATCGCAGAGCTTGTCGGAAGAGCCGTGTAGCACCAGGATGGGCAAAGTCAACTTGGGCAGAGCTCGCTCAATTCTGGCAATGGCATTCATCAGCTGGATGACAAAGGAGACCTTCATGCCACCGTGGTAGACCAAGGGATCAGATGTATAAGACTCCATCTGGCAGGGAGAAAGAGGTAATTTAAGGTTAGTGGTATTTCATGCAGAAAAGACAAAGCAGATCAGCCAGGTGGTGAGGAGTTTCTTCCCTTGGTTTGCCTGGTCATTTCCTACTCTGCCAGGACATCCTGCTGCAAGAGTCAAGGTCGAGGTCTTTACTGTGGCTACCCAGAATGGCTCACACAACCTGGCTTACCCTATGCTGAGTGTTTCTCTCTTGTGTCACTAGAAAATATTCAAACCAAAGCTCTCTCTGCAGGCAAACAGCTAGTGATGGACAAAGGCTGTTCCCGTGGGGGTACCTTCCTGCATTTTTCTGCTCTGCTGTGTCTGTCAGTCACTCAAAGGTGACAGTCTGTTCTGCAGAGGGTTCTTCAGACTGTGTTACTTGAAATCTGATGTTCTCTAGGTCCTTATCTTCTCTGCTGAGGGCTCAGATGTTCTCTTTCACCTTCCTTCTCTGTGGATGAAGACCATGACTTACACCTACAGACAACTGACACATCTGACTGCAAAGCACTCTCACACTGAGGGGTCCTCTACGAGTGCAAAGAGTACACAGACAAGGGACCAAATAATGGTATTAGGTGGCAAGCAAAAAAAAAAAAAAAAGTCAACAACTTGTTCAGCCAGACTGTGAGAGGATAAAAATGTACAAGAGCTGGTGCAGAAAGTTGCTAGGAACAAGTAGCTACTGCAGCAGGCAAATCTACAGTAAATATTTGTATACTGTACATGGAGACGGCCCACACAGCCACTGCCATCTCACTATTTGCCAGAATGCTTTGATTATTGGTTGGTCTCTAGCACAGCCTCCACTTTCTCCCAAGCCTGGCAGATGTTTATAAAAAGAATGGTTATTTATAGGTTAGCCAAAACCAGTCTCCTCTCCTCACAGGCTGTGGGGCCTGTTCAAATTCTCCCTTGCTCTGCAGAAATGTGAGGCCCTCTGACTGCTGCATGTGCCTGCCCTGAGGGAACCACTGGTGGGAGGTGACCCACCAGGCCACCCCAGGGCCATGGAGCTTGTGGAGAATGGTCTGTCTTCTGCCCTGTGACAGAGCTGTTAGGCACAGGCACGGAGGTGCACTGTAGCAGGACAGTGTAGCCTGCCCGGTCCCCACCAAGAACCAGAAAGGCCTTGGGGTGGATTCTGCATTCATCTCCCTGTGAGATGAGACCATCAGGGTGGCAGAAGGACACTATGTGGTCCCCCTCCTCCTGCTGGGGGGGGATTAATTTGCCAGAGGGTGTAAAGCCAGTTTCCCCCCCTCGTCTCAAATGTGTTGGGGCATAAAGCACTGGAAATGGAGCTGGCAGTGAGCCATGCTGGTGCTCAAAGATCTTTCCCCATCACCTTCCTGCTTCCAGTCCCCACTATCTCCTGCTGCTTGAAGCCATGATTCCTATCCCTGAGTGCAGCAAGGGGAAGGAAGGGGTGGGAATTTGGGATAATTAGGCACTGGCACCCTTCAGTCCCAGCCCACAATGCTGAAGATGGCCAAGGGAGTGAGGGCTGTAGAGCCACTCCAACTTGTGCTGGTGTTGCACCAAGGAAATTCAAGTTGTGGCCCTTATTTAGGGATCCTTGGATTCAGCAGACAAGAGACAAAGACAGAGGTCTCTCATCACAGCTCCTAATGTTAGGATCTTATGTACAGTATCTCCTCTTCAAAGAAGCAAATGGCTCTGCACGCTGAGGGTTTGGAAAACTGTTTGTACAAGGCCACTGAAGAGATGAGATTGTGGTTACGGTAAAAGGATCCACTCTAAAGACATGCTAAGTATCCTCCACTCCTGCTGAAGGCCCTAGGAAGCAGAGAGGCTGAACAGCATGTGGTCTGCATGGACCCTCACAGTGCCTGACCACATGTTTGGTGCAGGAACCTCCACCTACGCCCTCCATCCCTGAGGCTGCCCAGCCTGCCTGCTGCCATCCCTTCCCTGCGCTGCAAGAAGCTGCCTGTGTTAAGAAAGACGCATCCTCTCCAGAAGGTGCTCAAGGAAAAAGTTCAGCTCTGACTTCCAACTCACCAGCCACCTGGTGTGGTGTTTCTAGCTCTCCTGTTGACAGATGGGTGTACCCTCGTATTTTCAGCCAAATGTACTGACTTTTCATCAGCATTTTGAGCAAAACCACCGTGTTGCACTGGCTACTTAGCAACTGGTTTCAGCCTAATCTGGGAGTTACTCGTCTGGATCCATGTCACAGCGCTGCGCTAAAAACCACACCTCTGAGATGGGCTTCTTTTTAGTTTTTAGAGTTTTCTTCTAATTGAAGGCAACAAATGAGGGACTTTGCAGGGAGGGCGAATCAGGAGGAGTGGGTGGATGAATTGACAGAAGTTCCCTTCACATGGAGTAAAACAACGTTGATGAATTCATGTGAGCTGCCCCCTCCCCAGCCCCAGAAGTGCTAAGAGAATGACCTAATGGGTTTCTTTTTTTCTCTCGTTTTTTTCTGAAAGAACAGGCATTTTTTAGCTACTGAGCAGCCAACAAATATTTTTGTGTAGATGATGGGAGGGGAAAAAAATAGCAATCCAATCTTAACCCAGATCGATCAAGACTGCAGGGAAGGATCCTGTTCCCAGTGAATGAACAGGAATCCTTGTCAAAGTTAATGTTCAGTGCATGGGGCAAGTGCAAAGAGCAGCTTGCTGGACAAAGAGAGATGGGGAGCGGGAATGGGCTGTATATTCTGCAAGATATGAACTGCAAACACTGCAATCCCAGAGCTCCTGTTGGCACACTGACAGTGGGCACAAGTGAGTGAGGGTGACCCCAGGAGAGCCTGCTTCCAGGCATGGTCCAGCAAAGGCTCTGCGGAGTCCATCACCACAGCTCTTGTTTCTCTTTATGTAGTACTAAGACAGAAGCAGCCATCAGGGCCCCTGCTGCATTGTGCTCCCTTGCTTAGAGGTCTGTATCTTCCCTTTGCATTTTGCACAGCAATACATTCATTACAAGGCAATTACAGCCTCATCCTCTGTGGACTCTGCAGGAACAAGACTGAAGTCAGGGGGACTATTCTACTGAATTCAATGGCAACTAACAAAGATTAATGGAGTAAAGTGGTGCCCACCCCTGTGATGTTATTCCTCCTTGGAATACCAGGACTGGCTGGGTTTTTAAGGTTGCTTTTTGCTCTCTTTTGTGTCTCTTCCATTTGATATAGCAAGCAGATCAAACAAACATCTCCAAACCATCCTGTGTTTCAGTCCCTACACTCTGAGGACAGCCTGCTGGGAACACAAACTCATCTGGAAATTCTTGGATGATGTCCCAAAAATATTTCTAGAGAATAGAAAGTTGGTCTGGCAGGAGGATATGTTTAACATTTAAATAATGGATGCTTCCAGCACATTGTGTGCTTTGAAGCTGCATGTCTTGAGTCCAAAAGGAGGGTGGAGTGTGCACTATTGGCAGCCAGAGGACTGAGATGCTGCGTTGTCTTGTAAGTGCCTGGAGCCTCAAATCCTGGTGTTTTCCATGGCCATCCACAGCAGCAATGTCAGCTGGGTGTTCACTTGCAGGTGTGTGGGCAGCACAGCAAGGAGGGGCTTCTTGTCTCGTTTTGAAGACTACTCCTTTATAACCCGACTTGAATGAAGCAGACCTACATTTTTATCCACTGCAAAAGGCTTTCCCTTGCTCCAGGGAAAGGGCAGAGGAAAAACAACAACACTCAAAAGAAGCTCTTCAGACTTGGAGCATCATAGAGCAGAGGGAGCAGCAGCAAATAGTTGTGTAGAAATACAACAGAACAACATTTATTAGAAACTATGTCCAGTGGTTGCTGTGGTGATTCATAACATTAGCCCAACAGCCTACATGGAAATGCTCAGTGAATACTGTGCACCAAATTAAGAGCTTACTGACACTTTTCTAAATGCATTGTTATTTGCCATGTCCCCACATCAGCACTTTTATCCTGTAAAGCTATTTAGTGCAGCACCAGTGTCTTCCAGCAGAGGATCCCGCTGTTGGAGGTGTATTTAAAACTGCTGCCCTTAAGGACCAGCTGCAGCACAGAGCTCAAGTGCCACTAGACACATCAGTGCAGGAGCAGGCAAAGAGCCATGTGTCCCAGCCACACTTGCTCTTCAGGTAGGGGGTAACACTGAAATTCTTCCCCTCCTCCAGACTAGTGATTGCTTTTATCCTCTAAATGCAAATGCAGAAGTGAGAACTTTTCCTTTGTGTGATTTTAGTGAATTAGTTCTCGAAGTTAAATCTTTTCCCTGAATTTTATACAACTTACAGCAGATGAATGTAATTAAGAAAAAGTTTCTATAGCTTGACTGGAATCAGCCTTCTTCCCAAGTATATATTTTGTGCAGCCTCATATGGTACTTAAGAACATATGTCATATGGATCAGTGGATGCAGATGAGCTCGCTCCTTGCTCATCCTGACAGTTTCCTAGAACCTACTTTGTCTTCCTTGTCTCAGCTCCTTGGATCTTTCCGCCTCCCACCCAGTGAAATGTTATGCTCTGTTCACAGATAAGTGAACTGAAAGTCATTTGACCAAAAACCTCTTTGGCAGAGCCAAGAATCAACCCTGAATGCCTGGAGGTTATTCTGGGAGACGCTGCTGACATTGTCTTTGCTCCTGATCCTTTCATGCTGGTCAAGCTGCCTTCCCAGGGGAAGGCAATTTATTGACTTCTACTTAAGATATGAACCATTGCATGAGCTGCAAGAAAAATGACAGCATCTGCCAGTGAGATGTGAGCTGATGTGGGAGCTCAGGAAATACTGACCACTACACAGGCAACGCACTGCTGCTTTTGACACATGTTGGGTGCCTTTTTCTATACTTCAAGTTGTTTTCTAAAATACACCAAGTTCTTGGTCACTCCCCTCTCCAGACAAGGCAACTTCATTCGCTTAAAGTTTGTGTCTCACCCCTTTCACTCATCCCACAACAGTGAGAAGGAAAAAACCTCATTAGGTGTTGTTGCAGCTGTTGCAATGACATCTGATTTTGCCAGCGATGGCACTAACAGGCTGCAACAGTTATTGCCAGGAGTGGGTATGAATGGGAGAGGAGTCCCAAGCTGTGGTGACACTACAAATTGTCACCCTGGAACAGCTCCATGCAGTTGTGGTGATGGAGCTAGAACTGGGTTGCTAGAACTGGGTTGCTACAGCTGCTGCTTCAGTCACAGCTCCTTGAGGTATTATTCTCAGGCACAGCAAGAATACATCATTTGTTTGGAAAGGCTGTAGCAGAGCCAGTGTATAATCCAGGAGACCTTGCTGGTCTTTGGGGCAAGCACGCCCTTTCCTCTGTCTGAATGCGTTCGGCACACCGTGATCCTGGTTTGAAAGCAGGAAAACTAATCTCTGGGACTGTGGAGTTCTGCACAGTTTCACTGCAAAGCGCAGGGCTGGAGAAGTTGGCTTTAGCAGTGTGTCTGCAACCTGCAAGAGCTGGGTTTTGCTGCTGTAATTGAGCTGTGGTGGTGCAGAGGAGACTAACACCCTTCCTGTGTGCTTTCCAACACAACCGTAGCACGGGTCTCTGTGCTCATATATATATGAGATATATCTATCTATCTATGATACATATATATCTCATAGAAGGATATCTATCTCCCTCTAGGATTCTGTGTCTTGTAGCTAGAGTGGCTGTGAAGGGAAGAACAGCTGATGTCCCACAGTGAACCAAGCTTTCTGCTACGTGTAAAGTTGGTTCCACTGACTTTAAAGATGGTTCACCTTTTTACACCAGCATAGATCTTACCCTCATGATTCAGCAAAACACTTTAAAAAAAAAAAAAAAGATAAAAGGCTTTAAGGTTCTCACCTCCTTCTTGTTCCGGGAAATTGCATTTGGATCTATGGATCCCAGTGACAGGTTTGGGAGAACGAAGTTGAGCACTTTTGCTGCAAAAACCTGTGGGAGAGGAAAGCAAGCCGTTAACGAGCTAGTTAGAGCAAGAGAGATAACATCGAAGGCCAAATCCTGATCTTTCCTATATTTGAAGAATTTCTCTTCAAGAGAAAGTGTTTAAAACTGCTCCTGGGATCAGGGGGTGGGTGTGCTGGTCTGAAACACCATCAGCTGTCTGTCCACATGCACCATCATAACTTTGTTACACTTTCCCTTTCTTTTCTTTCTCAAGTTAATGTCTAAAAAGGCCTCATTTAAGCACTTTGATAGGAAAATGCCATTTCTAGCCCTTGGAAGGGCTGGATTTTGCTGTTTTATTGCCCCTTCCTTGCGGCCACAGCTCTGATTTCAGGCTGCAGTGCGTGAGTGACGTTCGGTGCGATTTGCCTCGGCTGTGCTCTTTTTGATAAGCATATTCCCCAGGGAACCTGTAAATAAACAACTGCAAAATGTGCATGCGTTGGCTAAGGAAATCCATTGCTCACTTGTCTCCTGGGAACGAAACACAAAAGCAGTCAGCAGCCCAGGCTCAAAACTGCTGGCAGAAGCAAGGGTAGTGTCTTTCATTTCAATAGAACTACAGGCACGTTGATACCAGGGTTCTGCTCTGGTCTTTGATAGCAGTCTTCAATTACATGATTACCACTTAAGTCAGAAAATACACAATTAGTGTTTGTTGGTCTGTTTTATGGCCCTTTTATGTTCACAGGTAACACTTGCAGACAGGCTGTCACCTATGTTCTTGATTTCTGCTGAATTGTCATCATTTCTGGAGCACTTCCTGACATTTCAGTTTGCATATGATACATGACAGAGTAATTAGGATATTAGAGGAATAACACAAGGTTAAAGTCAAAGTCATTCTGGAGTGAAAAGCAATAAAGACTCACAGCAGATTTGAGAACACATGTGTACCTTGGGCTGGATATGACTAGGAACCAGGGTCACCTTCTACCAGTATTTTGAGCCCCTCACTGGCTATGACATTGTGTCAGCAAAATTAATTTCTACTGAGATCTCTGGAGTTAGACCAGCAAAATAATACACCCACACTGATGCAAGTTTGAGCTTAGGATGCAAACAAGCAGGAATATTCCCAAGGATCTGTGATGGGGATTTTGCAGAATGAGCATAAATTTGAATCATCCTCTCATATGAGCAACAATACATCAGCCTAGCAATGTGCTGAAGGTGAGGAAGGTGTGACAAGGAAAGGAGAACTACATCCATGCTCTTTCTCAGGCTCTTCCTTGTTGCAGACAGGCTAGACACACTTTTGTCAGATTCAGCATGGCCATTTTTCTGTTCTAATATATGCTTATCATCTGGACTCCACAGCCTGCTGATGACCTCGCCTCCATGACGTGCTTTGGAAATGTTCTTCAAGTTTTTGCGCATCTGGAGTTTTGCCAATCCAAGTCACAAGCTGACTGCTGAACTGCCACTGAGATAGAGCTGGCTTCTGACCACAAGTATAGCAGCATGTACTGTCCTGGGCTGGTGATATCGGAGAAGTCATTTCTGGTGTTCAGCTGTACAATAGAGAAGCACCAGGCCCTGCACACAGACATTTCAGATGTAAAACTGCTTGTGTGAATGCCCTTTAGATCATTTCAGCTACAAATGAGCTGGATTAAAAAAAATGTGGTGCTTGAACTGGTTAAGCTAGCCAGGCTCATTTCAGGCTTATTTGACTGAGCTGAAGTCTCTGGAACAGACCAGGTTGAGAGCAACTGAACAGCTTTATCAAGGAGATACGATATGATTTTATATACTGTGATCAATTGGAGATGTTGTCTCCATAGCTCGATAACGAGCCACCCTTACATATGTTTGTCTGAACCTGATGACTAACTTCACTTCTAAAGTGGACAGACCAGAGCAAAGCCAAAATAAGAGTTTTTTTAAGATAATGCTTTCTTCTATCCTTAACTCTGCTCTTTGCCAGCATCTGTGACTTCCATCTCTTCACATCCTTTGAAATTTTGAACATTAAGAACCAAATTTTGTCCAGATTAGTTGGGAAGAAAGGGGGAAAGGCAGCACGATCCCTCCCTCTCCACCAGATTTGCAACTAGGTGCTTCTATCAGGACACAGGATTGATAGGGCATGGATGACACTCTGCGTCTGCAAAGAGCAGAATTTGATTTTCCCGCACGTCGTGTGCTAACGCACTGGGTTTCTGCTGCTGCCAGGGCTGGCTGGGCAGCAAGGGAAGGTATTTCTAACACAGACTGAAGGACCCAGTGTGTAATCTGTCCCACTGTTATTGTTGCCTTGAGCCCTCGTTTGTTTAGGCCAAGGTGAATTCTTGCTCAGCTGGAAACTTCCCCAGCAAAGGGATGAATGCAATGGTCCTTGGGAAATGGCCCAGGGCCGAGAAGTCGTACCAGTTCCAAGGGAAAACCAAACCCTTTGTGCCTCAGAGGCACAAACACCAATGAAATGTTTTTTGGCTCTCAGAGGAAAAAAAAAAGCACACAAGTGTTTTCAGCTCAGCTTTATGGGAAAATGTGTCTTATGCAGGAATACTCTGCCTGTTCTCACTCCTTCCTCTTGCAAATACCTTTTCAACTCCAGGACTGATTTCAACTAAATTTGACAGAGCAGAGATATTTCAGGAATAATTTATTTTTTATTAACCAATTTTTTATCTATGGAATAATAGATCTGAAAGAGAAAGAAACTCACTGTGTAATTGTAGAACTGCATGCCAGAGACTATGTAGGAGAGAGACCATGTAAACACCTCCAAAATACTTCAGTTTGAGAAAAGCATTTCCTACAGTGAAATAAAGCAATGATCTGGTACAGATCTACAAGAAACCAGACTACAGTAACACTAGTTCCCATAGAACTAGAAGAGTCCTCACTTCAGGAAGGGTTTAGCATCTAGAAAAGGTACAGCTCTAGAAGGAGGAAGATATTTCCATACTTTCCTTGACATGACTAGAAACAGAAGGCTGATAGATTCATATTTCAGATCCTGACCTTGTATTATTCTTTCTGAATATTTATGCTTTTTCCCTCTCCAAAGTAAGAAAAAAGAGGGGCACCTGTGCTTGTGGGACCCTTATGCTGAGTCAGGTACAGCCTCTCCTGTGAAGAATCAGCTACCAGCCTACTAAAAGCACACTTTGGTGCTCTGATTCTTATTTTTAAAAGTTTTCCTGGATGGTATGACTTCAGGATTCACTTCCCCTATGGAAAGGAGTGGGGAATGTAGGGGAGGCACTTGGAAGGAAAATATTGACTAGCATCCTGGTGGTGCAGAGCTCAAAAGGGTTTTGCATGTTAAGGCTAGAGATCTTAAAGCATTTGCTTCAGTGGAAGAACAAGGTGATTAAAAAGCACCTTTTGGTGCTTGTAATGACTTGTGGGGTCAGCAGATGGCTTTGGCTACAGCAGAAAGTGCGACAGGATTATACTGAAAGCTGAGGCAATCTGTTTCCTTTCTCTCAGAAGAATAAAAAGCAGGAGAAATAGCTTAGAACTAGATGAAAACAAGAAACCAGTTTGAGAAGACTCTGGGGAGAAATGATAAAGGAAAGAGTCCTGTGGGAATTAGATGGTCTGTCCTTCCTGCTGCCTTAGCCAGTCCTTCCCTTTCCTTCCAGCTTCTTTTAGGATTGTTGTTTATTCTTTTAAAAATCCAGAAAGGAGGGGAGAGCTGAGAGTCAGTTGCCTTGCAGGGCTTCCCTGGGGAAGGGCAAAGTGGGCAGTACATATTTGGATCAGAAATAGCTCTGGAAGGGAGATGTGAATGGGGGGGGGGGGGGGGGGCCCGTAAAGCCTAAGTGCAAACCAAAGAAGATGGTCTGGACAAGGACCAGCTATGGAATCAAGTGATGGGATGTGGGTGGGGCAGTGAGGCTTTAGCTGGGAGCCTCCTTTGAGGCTCACAAAAGTGTTCCTGGGACCCAAGAGCTCTAGTTTTGTTTAGAAACTGGTCATCCCCCAAATGCCAGAAATAACCCTGGCCTGACTTAGCCAGCAGCCTGTGTTGCAACGATACCAGACTCTGTATGAGTCAGGAAGAAAACTGTAGGAGCGGAAGGAAAAGGATGGCACTGTGTGGGCTGCCACAGGGTGTGGTGAAGAAAGCACAGTCTGCTACCACCTCCTGAGGTAGCATCGTTCTCCAACTCTCATTTAAATAAGTTTTTCTGGACGAGTTCAGGATTCACTTCCCCTCTGAAAAGTAGGTGGGACTGTGGGGGAGGCACTTAGAAGAGAAGTATTGACTGGCATCCCAGTGGTGCAGATCTCAGTGGGGTTTTGCATGTTAAGGCTTGAGGTCTTAATGCACGTCCTTCAGCCGAGGAGCAAGGTGACTAGGTGCAAGGTGGGTTTGCTCTTACCTTGATGGGCGTGGCGACTTCTGGGCTGGCTACCACTAAAGGAGAGATTAACAGCATGCCTGAAAACTCGCTGGGTCTCTCACTAACTGTCAGAATGGAGATGGCTCCCCCCTGCAATGCAAAATAACAGCCCACAGCTTAGTACAGGTGTCAACATCTCATTTATATAGCAATCCTATTACTGGAAGGGTTTTAGTCCAAACAAGCACATTATTTCTGCCCTAGTGAGAGTGCAGTGTGGTCAGTGAGGAAGGCTGGAGGACCTGGGTCACTAGGAGTGGCTGAGTTTTTTTGGGAGAAGAGTCCTGGTTTCTGTTCTCATGCTGTAAACCCTGACATCCCACTGAACTCAAATCTCTGTGCAATGTCTCCCAGCTCCCTAGGATGCCTTATCTCCTCCTCAGTTAAAAGGACTAAGAAGAAAACGTCTGAAGTAGTAGTTCAGGTGGACTTGAAAAATAAGTTGAGGCTTTATCAGTGTGACAGACTGGTGCTGGACGGGGAAGATGCCGTGCAGCCGGGCTCTCCCCGTGCTTCTGGCACTGGTAACCTGGGCAACAGCAACGCTGCCATCCGGCACGCGAAAATCTTCACTAATTACTGGAAGTTAAATATTCTCCCCTTCAGCCTCTCCAGCCTCCCAGTGCTGTGCCCAAGGCCTGACAGTGAACACCCAGCCCATGGCTTTGACCTGAAGGCCTGCCAGGCTGAGCCCTCCTGCATGAGGACAGGGGCTGGTGGCATAAGGGGCGGGGGACAGGAGGGACCTGGCTGGCTTGCTCAGGAAAGTTTGCAGAGGATTAGTTGCCAAGGGAAATATTTGGTGAACTTCCACACTGCTGGAGAACCAGGGGCTTGTTAAATGGAGCAGCAGCAAGAAGCATCTCAAAGACTTCATTGGGAAATTAGCTCCTTGTTACAGCGGCTTTGGAGCACAGCGAGCACTTCAGAGCATGCCATGCCTTCTTATGCAAGAACACTTGTTTATCTGAGCATGGCCTGAATCCCAAAGTACTTATTCATTTTCCTCTCCTTCGGGAAGGCAGGGAGAGCAGATTAATGACATCAGTGGGAATATTGCTAGCTTGAATGAAGGGATTTGGCCCGTGCTGTCAGAATCAGACTTCAGATCTGTTCACCACATCAGTGCCTTTGTTTTTGCAGCCCTAATCCCTGGTACATTTTCCTATTAGGTTGTTTAACAGAATGAGGCTACAGGGTATTTTCATGCTTTGTCCCCTAGCTGCTCACAAAGCTTTGAAGGGCTTAACCTCCTGGTTACTGGTGGAAATGAAAGGAGAAGCCAAATGTTGCAGGGAGGTGGTGGGACTTACCATGTACCTGGTGTGAATGAACAATCCTATCATAAAATAGGGCCCATTGTCACAAATGGTGCTAATTAGGGCCGTGATCCGGGTGGAAAAGTTGAGCACTGATTATACTCAAGGCAGATCTCATGGGGTAAGGAATGCTGGCAACTCAGGCAGTGAATGAAGCAGAAGGGAAGGTCGCTCGTAGTTCTGTTTTTCCTGCTGTGGGCCGAGTTATTTCCTGCCATCCACGAGAGCACCACCACGCTGAGGCACATGGCCTGGGTGCTGCCCAGAGGGGTAGGGGATGGTGCTTACCATGGAGTGCCCCAGAATGAGAATGGGCAGCTCAGGATACTCTTTCTTCATGAGATCAATGTGCTGCAAGCTGTCCCTGATGAAGATGTGGAAATCTGAGACAACCATACGATCACCCTCGCTCTGCCCATGACCAACTGTAGGGGAAAAGGAGAGCATGCATCCAAGTCATTCCAAGCAGTGGTTGCAATCAAGAAAGGCTTTAGCAGAAACATGCCTGTTAGACTGTTGCTGTCCTAACTTGACCCTTCTCCTGCAGTCATCTCTCAAGAGAAAGAGTGCTGCAGAAATGCAAAGGAAGCACACACAACATTTTAAAATTGCCATACCGTCCATGATCTGGTTAAAAAAAAATACTATTACTCCCCAGTGTTTCTACCTGCTCTTCAAAACTGAGAGTACGAGTCTAATCTCTTGCAGCCTTCAGTATCAGGGTGAGGAGGGCAGAAGGGCTGTCTTGCCTTGCTGTAGGGATGGCAGGTCCCTGCATCCTGGTAAATCAGTTTTTACCCCAGGGATCATAGCTGTACTGAGCCAAGTGCTGCAGAGAGTCTTGGCAAGAAACAGCAACATTCTGCAGACTAGATATGGTCACTTTAAACTTAATGGGCCATGGACACAGCCTTTTCCAGTGTCTAGTGCATGAGCTTTGCAGAGTCCTGCCTTTACTCACTGCTACCCTGGAGCACTGGGTGGGCTGGAAACCTTCCCTGAGAGGAGGTGAGGCCAAGTGACAGTGGTTGCAACACCCTGCAGAGGGAAAGTACCAAGTGGTATGCTCCTCCTAAAGAAGTGTTAATGCAAACTGCGCTGCCCCTGGAAGCTGTTAGCTCATTCCTTATCTGGGAATTATCTTGTCTGATCAAAGGGAAGGGGAAGACTAAAATGGGAGATGGTGAGTTGCTATGGGAACAGCAGCATCCATGGCAGAGGTGGAGCCAGCATCACTACAAACACAGTCCAGGCAATTTTGAGCTTGCAAAGGTTTGAAATTAATACCACCCTGGGGAAGCAGTTTGCATGTTTACCTGACCTACATGTTATTAACTATCACAAATAGGATTCTTCTTTAAAAACAGTCTCCTTGATTCTGTTCCATGCAGGTTGTTAAGGAAAACTCTGAAGGGGAAAACACATCCCATCCATATGGGATAGGGTATAGGGAGTCTCAAACATCTTCCTCCTCCTGTGTGTCTCCCTAGGCCTTCTCCAGTGGGCATTTGTGCATACTTAAAAGCAGAAAGGCATTTGGCAAAGTATGTGAAGAGTCTAATAATTGTTTACATGCTGATTGGAACCCCCTCTAGTGATCAGCAAGCGTTGCCTACCCAGTTGAAAGGTAAAGGCTTTTCAGTCAGATCACCTGGCAAGAGTCATACCAGAAGAAATCAGTATGGCTGAACTTAATTTTCTTGCAAGCCATTGAAAAAATCACCTTCCAAATCAGGCAGAACTTCTAATAAAAAGCTGGACTAAATACACTCCATCTAAGAAAAGTTGAACCCCAAACTTGCTCTTCCTTCATCCTGCCAGGTGCTCTCCAGAGCTGGGTCTCTGGACAGTGAACACTGCAATCAGCCCTGCTGTCTGCCAGATAAACCCACAGATGTCATGCTGGTCAGCTATAAATGGCATACTAACAATTCTGGTTTCCATGCACACACTCCAGTTCCTGCCAAAATATGATATAGGAATCATCCACCATGGATCAGTGACCAGCAACTAATCAAAGAGCCAATTAAAATACAAGTTGCAATAATCTACAGAAGTGAAGCTATGTGTGTGGCTTGTGGATCCATTAACTTAAAACAGGTTTTTATTACAGATGGAAAGTGAGCTTTTCCCACTTTCATGAGTGTCCAGTCCAGTCATTTTGTGAACATCAAATGTGCTATCGTTTAAACTTCAAATTTAGCAGGTTAATATGAGTTGAATAGTCCAGAGAGGGGAACATTTTCTCTTAGCAGAGCTCTGCCCTTCCACTTCTTTTTTCTCTGGTGCTGCTTGCACTTGCTTCTAGTATCTCTTTCTCTACAGTGTCCGTGTAAGGCAGCTGAGCAAGCAGAAATACCAAACCTCCATGGCCTGGTCTGTCTATGGCCATGACTTTCAGCTGTGGAGCTGTGAGGCTTTGCTCTGGTTTGGGATGAGACACAGGCAGGTCTGGAAAACCTCCTTGGTCCTCAGTGGGGAGGAAATCCTACCACATGACAGTGATACTGCTCATAATAGTCAGAATTATGACTGTGGAAGCCAAGAAATACCCATGCAATAGCTGTGACAAGCATCTCATTGGATTTCTGTAGAGTTTGGGGGGGTTTATTAATGATTTAATGAACCCACCTTTGGACTCTGCTTTTAACTATTAAACTGCTGTTCCCCACTCAGATGGAGCAATGCTTAAGGAGCAGTTTGTCTGCATGTATGGTAAAGGAAGGCCATGCAAGTCTTTGCTTTGATTCTATCCCTGCCCCTTGTGTGGGGTTAGCCAGACAGCCTTGCTAGGTTATATTATTTTATTTTCCTAGTTTTCTCTCCTCCCCTCCAAGAAACCAAACTTACTCAACCAGAGAATGAGTTTATTGCAGTTTGAGTCTCCCAGCTGAGAAAGTTTCAGGGTGAGGAAATAAGATCTCTTCTATTAGATGAAAGACACAACCAAACATCAATACAGTAAAGGATCTTGACATGTTTTTCTCTGATCTTTTGCCTTTAGAGCTATTAAGAAGGAAAGGTCAGGTTCATCCTTGATGCAAAGCTATTTGCTTTGGGTTTTGCTGGGAATGAATCTGATGCAGTGGTTCCACAATGCCAGAGGATGCAAGAGAAGGAGAATTGTCTGCACTCAGGAACTGGAACTAACCAGAGGCTCTGCTCCACACCCAAGTGACACAACACCAAAGGGAGACAATAGAGAAGTGTCACAAGAACCACAGCTCCATGAGTTCCTCATCACAACAGGGCCCTGGGGCCCCTGGTTTTAGTGGGGCAATGTGAGGTTATAACCATGAGATGCCCATCTGGAAAGAGCTGCGATTGCCAGTGCACATCCACCTCACACACATGATTTTCAAAGCCTGTCAAATACATTTCCTATCTGGCTGTCATCATACCTAACTTGCATGATTCACAGCTAGAATCATGTATCTGTAGTGGCTCAGTAATAGCCCATTCCAGGTTGTGTGTACTGAGATAACTGTGGGCAACCTTTCCTGCATGTGAGCCTTTAAAAACGAGAATCTAAAACACTTTTTTCCAAATTGCCAATCTCAAATTAGGAGCTCTAAGCCTCCATTTCCAACCAAACACACCACTGCAAAATAACATACTCCGCTCAAGCAAAGTCTGAATAAAGGCTGCAATGATCTGGCCCTGTGTCTAACAGCTATGAAGTTCTGCCCTCTCTATTTTCTGTGTGAGCTTGCTCAGACTGTAGCTCTGGCACCACAGAGACATGAGCAGTAACTCATGATCAGTCAATCCTGTTGGAAGGCATGATTTCAGAGCACAATTTCAACTATGATTATAGACCCTCCAAAGCTGCACACCTCTCTGGATGGGAGAATACTGACTGGCTGCGCAGGAAGACAAAGCTGAGGGTTCACCAAAGAAATCTTTGAGGGTTTGAGGGCTCTGGGGAGTGCCTTATCACCATGTAGGTACCACTCTGATGCATAACAGATCCTGTGGCCCTGCAAATGCATACTGCACAAGTCTCTACATTCCCCAAATCCCATACCGTCTTGTACTGTGGGGCTTGGCTGGCTTTTGAAAGCATCTCCAAAGCAGCCAGATTCTTCAGCTGACACTGGCTCACATGCTTTAAAAAATGTTACGTCCTGGTCAGATTGGAGACACGCTGAGGAAAATGTAAATAAAAAGCACAGTGCAACTCAACACTCCCTTCCCTTCAGGAAAGGCCAAATGGGAAAGGCCTGAAGAAACAAGCATCCCAGCTCTGGGCTTGCTGGGCAGATTCCTTCCAATGAAGGGAGCTGTGCTGGGTCCCCACCAGCACAATGCTTTTTTGCTGGGGCTGTGAGGCCACATCATAGCTGAAGAAATCTTTCTCATCTTACCCACCTTGAGCTATTGGCAGAATTTTTCTTCTAAACACCAACTGTTATATAAACTACACACTACACGTATTTCTTTCTCCTTCCTAGTGCCAAGCCCTCCCAAAAAAGACCCAGCCCAGCACTGCAGGCTCAGGTGTGGACTGAATTCCTCCTCACAGCTCCAGCAGGAACATTTTGCTTTGGAAGATGAGGTGACAGGGGAAATGCAGGGTCAAATGTTGACTTCAGCTATGCTGCTGTAAATTTACGGATTTCAGTTCCTTACAGTTTAGTCACGGGAGAGCAGAAATTATGGGCTATGTTGTTTTTTCAGCCTTTGCTCCCTATTTATTATGGAAAAGCCATAAAACAGAGAGAAAGGACATGAGAAATCTGCTGTGGGAGCAGTAATTCTACAGGCAGAATCTGGATCTTGACTTTTTACATATTTTGATGTTTCCAGCTTTGGGGGAAAGGGGATGGTTTGGATTCTTTTTTATCATAGTGAGGACACCATCACACACATCTGTGGGGTGACATGCTCTCTTTAACCAACTGGTGGTAGAAACAATCAGGAGGAATGCAGGGCTGGACTCCTGCCTTGGATCCACCACACTCTCTTTTCCTCGCTAAATCCCTAACTCCAAGATTTTGAAGTAGGAGAAGCAGGACCAGGGAAGGTTAGGAGATAGTCAGGCACTCCAGGGATTACCACTCCCTGGGCATAAATACATTTTGAATTGCAATGGTGCTAACACAGGAGCACTGGGACTTTGTAGGAGTAGTTAAAGGTGAGAGCTGCCACCACTGCTAAGTCAATGATCCACCAGTCACAGCCAAGGAGCCACTTCTGTACCATGGAGTCTCCCATCCCACGGACACTAATTGTGTTGAGTGGGACCATGGGCAAGGCTGTAGAGTCTGATTCAATAAGCTGGAGCATGGGTGTGATTCAAGTCCCAGAGGAGCTGTTGGAGGCCAGAAAAGGTGGTTTTACTGCTTCAGCTCTGGCTCTGCAGTAGCAGCAAGCAGCTGCACATTACACTGCAGGCAGCAGCGTGCAAAGGAAGGGTTTTTGTTAAAGCCCACACCAAGCTCAGGCTGAAGAACCTCTTCTTTCACTGCCTCTTTCATCAATAAGCTTACTGGAGTCTGACCAGTCCATTTGAAGCAAATGCCTTATGGAAAATGAAGTACTTACATGAGTATTATCTGTTTAATAGCTTTCTAAAAGTTTTTTTTTTCCCCTTCTGAAGGCCCCTGCCTCTTTCTTCTGCCTCAAATTTGAGATAGAATGGGCTCCTCACTGGTGCTGGACACTGAAGTACGTGGGAAGGTGAGCCCACCTCCCCTTTTTTGCTCTCACCCCCCAGCAGTTGATGCTGCTGCAGAGAGACACGAAAATATTATGTCCCCCCTGTTGCTAAACTGTCTGGGTTAGGAAAAAAACCCCAAAATTAAAGATCTCATAGATGCTTTCACTCTGCACGTGCCCACATGGAGAAGCAATGTTGAGCACTGCACAAGGGAGATGCCAGTGACAGCAATTTGGATGGCTCTTCTGGTGTGCAAAGTGCACATGTGCCAACCTAATCCCTCTCCCGTGATTTTCCTGAGCTTGTGGCAGCTTGTTCAGGTGGGGTCCTGGCTGTGGTGGTCCACAGCCTACCATGTGACCCTGCTGCTACAGGAAGACCACTTCAGTAGCTCACTTTTGTATCCAAACCCCACGGACTGTGAGACAGTTGTCTGCCTTTGCTTTCCTCTCTGCCCTACAGGAAATGCATTCAGACTTGGAGGTAAAACTTACACTTAAAGCACAAGATAAAGCATCTCCAGTTTTCAGGAGTTTGTCAGTTTTGGAAGCCAGTGCAGCAGCTAATTAAGTGGTGTCACAAGCCATTATGGCTGATGGCTGTATTTACGAGATCTATGGAAACTCCTCTGAGCAAGGACTGCTTTTTTTTTTTTGCACTTGTACAGCACCCAGCACCATAGGGCATCACCACAGACCTCAGTCCAAGGTACTGCAAGATCAAAAAGTAATCATTAACTGGCATCCCAGCCTGTAAGGGAGCACAGTTTTGCAGAGGAGAAGATGGGAGAAAGCACATGGATGGGGAATGTGGGTGAGACAATACACAGGACAACACTAATAATGGGTTTACATTGCAGATGTTGTGTGAAGCCTTGATTTTCTGCTTGGGTGTTTTTTTCAGGTTTAATGAAAAAATTATTTATGAACTAGTAAACACTTCAAATCGTTTTAACAGTTCACCACTGAAAAAACTATACTTGTTCTATAATGAATCAAGTACACATCCTTTTCATCAAGTGAGCAAAGCTCATTAATTAAACATACTGGATTTCAAAGCTCTCAATGTATAATTATTTGTTTAACAAGCAGTACATCTAATCCACCATTCAGACACATAAACAAGTAAAACAACAGGAAGAAGCTTCAAAGCAGGACAATCAACATCTGGAAAAGTCAACAGACTGTGCCTGCATTGTCAGTAACACATAAAGCAAATGTTCCACTGGCAGAACAAATACACACAGGAAGCACCTCTGAATTCATCCTGCAGATTCCTACTCAACAAAGCAGCCTCCTTGCCCTGAGAACAGACTTTTCACACCAAGGGAGCCTGTTCTTTTCCCCATCTCCTGTCTTTTTCCACACCAAATAAAGTCTGATGCATGGAGGACATTCAGTAGTGTCTGTCCTCCATATGTCCATATGCTTCATTTTGATTGCAGATGGAGACCAAAGGCAGGACAGAAACCCCTGAGCTAGAAGAAGCAGGATAAGCTGTCCTAGGATTTGCCATGCTACCCGGACTTGGATCAAGTTGCCACCTGGGTCAGCTGCTGTGCTGCTGTGTATTTTGTAGCTAAACCTTGGAGGTGAGCTTTTCAACGTCCATCTGACTGAGCCTCAGCTGTCTACCATCTCTCTCATCCTCTCTGACAGCTCTGGTTTCCACAAGAAGACAAAACAGTGCTTAGGCTGGAAGGCAGCTGTGGAGTGCTTCAGCAAAGCCCATGATCTGGACCACCAGGAGACAGGACCATGGGGCACAATGCAAAGTGAACCTGCTCTGCAGTATTGACAAGCTTGACACTGTGAATATATCATACAAGCCCATGGTCTAAGGCCTTTCCAGAAGGACTACTTCCTTATCAGATAGGAAGCATTAGGAACTACATGGAGAGGGCTCCCCCTCACCACTGCTTCCATCTTTATGTTCCTCCAGGATCTGAATTACAGCTCAACACATGCTTACCCTTAGTAACGTTTAACCACTCTTTTCTGGGTAGTCCTCAGCATTCCTGTATAGACAAAGTGAGTACTCTGGGTTTTCCATGACAATAAGCACATTATAAAACCACTAGATATGGTACCCAACAGAAGGACCTCTTCTCTCCACCCTTGGTGTCTTATGGACCATGTAACTAAGAACTATAGATAGATTCTGCCTCTCTCTTACACAGAGTCTTGTCCTGCACACACAAGTCCATCAGCCTCCCGCTTCCTTCTCAAGGTTAGGAAAATCATTTTTCTTTCAGCATTTGCTGGGTAGTTTTTATTCACTTGCCTCACACAAAGAATGCAGCAAACCGAAAGCCTTCTCCTCCCACAACAGAGACACATTTGCAGAGCTGAGATATTTTTAGAATAGTGCACACACAGAGTTATATTGTTTGGTGTCTTGGTTAGGAAAAAGAAAAGAAAGAGGCCATTTTTTGTACTAAAATTATTTGTGCCTTATTTCTGGGGAGCAGAGAACTAGTCATCTTGCTGAAGCCATTTAAAATCTCTTCTGTGCTCCAGAGATGACAAACAAAATGACCTGGTATGTATCAGAGCAGTTGTTAATTCTGTCTGACAAGGCAAACTGTTTCTGTCCATGCTAAGAGCCAATTCATCTCTGATGGACACAAGCACAGCTCCTTGGCTTTAGAAGACTTGTCCATTTCTTAGGCTGTTGCTGAATTTGGCTCTGAATTGCAATTCCTTAAAAGTCTTCCTGGAACATCATGTTGCTCATCAAAACACGCTGAAAAAAGCCATCTGATTGTTTGTGTTGCAAAATAATGAGCTCTTCATAGGCTGCATTTACAAACAGCAGTCGCTGTGGCCAGACTGGAAGTTTAAGTGTCTCCTGAGGCATCATGTAATGGAAGGGGGCAAGACAGTCTGAAAACCTGCACATACCACAGTCAGTTCCCATGCAGCCCAGAGTAGGGTAGCTTTGTCATTCCTATCACAAAATCAGGATGCTGCTGCCACATGGCTGGTAGAAGCAAAGGTCCATGAAAGAGGAATATGGAGCCCAGTTCCTTCTCCACAAAGCTCATTCCACTTTCTTCCTCACCCCTTCTGCAATGCCACCTCCCAAGCCAGCCCTCCAGAATATGAAAGCAAAAGATGGCTGAGGGGACTGTCCTTCTCTGCCAGGCTACTGCAATCAATGACTTGAAACCGCTGCACAAAGCCGGTATAGATGGCTGAGCAGCTGTTGGGTTCCTCTGCAAAAGTTTCTTTTGGTGATGTGTGAAACAATTAATATCTAATCTCTTTTCCCATAGGATGAAAATCATAATATAAATATAAGATATATAATCAGTGAGGCACTCTAAGGAGTCTTATAACCTGGTAATAAGTGATTTTATTTAAGGGCCTATAAACATTTTTTAACTGTTATTCTTTCAGTGTTGCACTAAGATTTTGCTGTCTTTCATGAGGAGCAGCTAATTTTCTGCAGTATCGCTGAGGTGGCTTTATTTAACATCAGAGTTGGTCTTCAAAGACTTATTCTGGCATGACACAGAACCAATATCAGTGCTCAGACACTGCAGAAAAATGGCAAGGACTTTGATGGAGTTAATCCAGCATCTCACAGGTTCATTTGACCTATATGCTGCTGATATTTTAAGAACAGAGAAGGGCCTCTTTTCTGCTGTCCACAGATGACTTAAGATATCCCTGATGGTAGCAAGAGTTTCACACTCACTGGACGAGGGAGAGCAGCCAAGGACAATCTCCCTGCTATTTTAATTTACCTTTAAAAACATATATATAATCATCTTCTCTTGTTTTAGTACCATAATATGAGGGGAAAAAAAAAAAAGAAGTCTGCAAACTTTATTTTTTCCCAGATGAAAACAAGGCTGAAAGTTCACTTGCATTAACTTTCTGATCCAAGTTGCAGCTTCAAACAGCTGGGGCACCAATTCAAGACGTCAGGGTTTTGAATAAAAAAGCCAGTGCTTGAGTGGAACTGCACACTCCCCTTCCCCTTCCCTGCCCATTTATTCCAAAGCACGGCTGGCATGTGGGTTGGCTCTCCAACACGCACATGCTATTAAGTCCTAAATGACAGCTTGTTTAACTAGAAAACATTTCCATTTTTTCCTTAACAAAGGCCATTCATTTCTTGCTCTTCTATTTGCTTAAAGACGGTTTCATTTGCCCTGCCTGAGAGTTTGTGCAGCCTGCCCGATTGTTCCCCTCCAAAGAGCACGGCGAGTTAATGACCCACCTCTTGATCCCTGAGCAAGGAGCCTTGCCCAGCTCCCTGCAGGAGCATCAAGCAAGCTAGTTACATTGCAAACTCCATACATGTGCCTTGAATATTTGTATGCTTGAGAAAACAATTGGATCAATTCATCTCAGGAAAGACAGTCCTGATTCTTCTCTCCTAACAGTAGATTAAGCATCAAGAAGAAAAGAGGATGAAAGCTGGGTCATGTAGCAACTCCTTCCGTGCTGTTGAAGAATGTCTTGGAGGACAGGCACAACTGCCTTTCAAGCTAGCTTCAAAAGGTTCCCCTCCATGCAGACCACCCGTTGGGAACCCACTTCAATAACAACAACAACAACAAAATTAAAACAGCCATTTTTCACCCAATTTCTTTACATGTTAAAATAAACACCAGTTCCCATATACAGCAAGGGCTCCCAGTGGGTTCTGTTTAGTCTGTGAGATTCTTGGCACCAAAGTACAGCATTTCTCTATTTCAAAGCAATCTTGGCACAGATTTTTTTTTTTGTTACATAATTTCTTTCAGCAACTGGCAAATGAATAAGAAAAATGTTTTTAAAAAGTGGGAATCATGTTTTAAGACACTGGCAAGGTGTTTTACCAATTAATCTGCCAAAAGGTCATTAGCAAACCAGAGCTTCCCAACTCCTGCATTCAGGGTCAGTTCTCTCCGAGGGCTGCACTTTCTGTTCCCAATCAGCCTGTCTGAAGGGAGCTTTCCCACAGAGTTTAAGAGATTTTAGCTTTTTGCTTCGCTCCTTTGCATTGCCACATGGCAGTGCCACCCTCATTACACTGGATTTGTCCCCATTCCTGACAAAGTATGAAGGGAATAGTGCTCTTCCAGAGCTGACAGCTTTGTATACCCACTTAGCACAACCTCAATGGGTGAGCAGCAGGTGGATCATTTGAAATAAGGGTAGGCTTTTTTTTGTTTGTTGGTTTGGTTTTTTTAACAGGGCACATTCACTCAGAGCTATAGCTCACTCAAACCCTACCAGACCTGACTGCGAGCCACACAAGAAAAAAACCTTTTGATTAAGGAGGTCTGGCAGAGAGCATTCCTGGGTGGGACAACCCTGCCCCGTGTGCCAGAGTGGAGTCCCACGGCTGCCAGCTGGCTCCTGGCTGGGTGGTATTTAGCTGGTGCACAGGGAAAGTCACGGGGAAAGTAGCATGGCAGAAAATAGCTGTACTAAATTAATCTTGCAGCAAAAGCTGTTGTCCTTTCTTGGTAGAGACTGATTTCAGTGTTACTGTTTCCAGCTGCTTTTTAGCACTTGATACCCTTTTCTCTGTAACTCCTCCCTGCAACTATGAAATCCTCCCCACATATATATTTACCAAAGAAGTCAGGACCAAACAGGCAGGTTATTGCTTTCTGTGCTCTATTACTCATTTCAAACCATGGCTGGCTGACAGCAGACCACGAATACTAGCTGGCAGGTCTGCAATTCAGTAAACAATGCCCAGGTATGAGTGTTGAGCTGTTGAAGGTTACAGACCCTTAATGTTGCTTTTGGACTGTGCAACCTACTTTGCCATCAGTCAGTGCAGGGTTATTTGCAGCTCAGTGAAAGCTCTCTTGAAAATCTGGGCAGGATAGGTGCAGGTTCATTAAAAGACACAGGACTGTAATTAAAAGAACAGGTCATACCAGGCAGCCTCAGTTCAGAAAAGCCCCCAGGCTTCTCTCCTTTCCCCCAGCCCTCTGCTGAGCTGATCATGAACTTGGCACTGCTGCAGATCAGGCTGCCTACTCCTTAGCATGAAACAAACTGCCAGGGTCTCCCAGCATGCTTCGTCTTTGATAAATTCAGAACCAGAAAATAAGTGCACTGTAGAGAATGTAAATTTTAAGGGATCAGGGTTGGGAGCATTAGCTTTTGTATCATCTACAATTCAGCACTTTCTTTTTGAAGCTAAACAAGGATTCTCAAATTGGAGAGTACTGCCAAGCCCTGAATAAATCCCAGCATTAGAGATGCTGTGGGTATAAACAGCTTTCCCCAAGAACTGAATCTGCAGACAGTATCTTCAGAGAAATTAACCCCCGAGTGCCAGGTTCTGTGGCATCAGTTTTAATCCTGCAGGAAATCTCACCTTTGTGGTTAAAACAGATTATTCCAATACATGGGGCAATACTGACAGAGGGTGGAGTAAAACACAGGCTTAGCTGGTAAAGAGTAGCTTTGCTGCATTGTCTGTGAAGTGGCCAAGTTTCCAAGTGCAATCCTGAACACAAACTCAGTCAAAGGACATGCAACAAGCAAACTAGTCAACTGGCATGTAATTATCTGACATATGATTGTTTGTTTCCCTTAGCTGATCTGAATGCAAATGCTCAGCATTTGGACATATGAAAACACTATACAGTTGCAACTTAATCTTTCTTATTTTTCTGCCTCAACCCTTTACATATTGGTGAGATAGTTTATTCTAAGCTGCTCTCTTCACTGGCTGAATCTTTCCCTCAGCCTGTGAAGAGCCATTCACAGTAAAAGCTTTGCATTCTTGGAGCTCTGGGCTTTTCTCCTGCAAGCTCTCTGGAGGAGGGTTGGTGTCAGGTTTGGATTTTGCCATGAGTAACCTGAGGTGTAGGGAGGTGAAGTGTTTTTCCAGAGATCCACAACAAACCTGTGATATGGCCAAGTAGGGGGTTTCCAAACACCTTCTTGCATAGTCTGCTACCACAATATGTAACAAGACACATCCTGATCTGAATCATACAGGATTGATCAATGGGACCTGGTATGATCCCATCATATAGGATGATCATACATCAGAATGGGAGGGACTACCTACAAGAGATACAATCTGTGGCTACTAAACCTGCTGCTCTACTGAAACATTACAGACCACAGGCCAGCCCTAAAGCTATGTGAAATCTCGGGGAGTCTTCAGAATACCGGGAAAAAACACTGTTCAGTTCAGGTCACTAAAACTTGGCAACAGCTGGCACAGACAACTTAGGACTGGCTGTTGCTTACAGAAGTGGGTTGACGAGTTCTCATGTGATGTCTTAGTGCATTACAAGACTGAAACACCTCCACTGAAACTGGCTCCCTGCCCATCAGAATGCAGAGAAGGCTCCATTAGTGTCTTACCTTCAAATAAGCCTCCTTTCAGCAAGCTCTAGGTTTTGTGAGATCTTTTGCAATCCTTGTTTTGGTTTTATAAAGAGAGAAGATGCTCAAGGCTGACAGGAATGTTACTTTGATGCTGGAAAATCTCATATGGATTGGAGAGTGAACCAGAGGCTGACCAGATGTTCTGCTTTACTTTACTAATGGGCTCAGAAACAAAGCAGATCACACTACCAGAGGCTTTCAATTACGAAGATTGATTTTTTAAAATTCTGAAATAATTTTCCAAAATCACCAACCATGATTCTCGTAGCTCCTCTTTATCAGCTAAAATGATCTTTTTTTTTCCCTCTAAAATAACAGACCTTAAAACCCATGAGTCAAATCCTAGCCTCAGTGAAGTCAGTGACATTTAGCTACAAAGGGTGTAAGCATGTATTCTGCATGGAAGGACACAGAGCCAAGCAACTAAGAAAGAAACCCCAAAACCATGTAAGAATCACATTATCAATGTGGTTTTAAGTTAAAGACATTTCGACATTAAAGAGAAGCTGCAGGACTGAGCCAGGAGCACACACATTGGCACCATCCCTGAAGGAACAAGAGGTTAAGCTGAGGGTGTCTGGCACATACCAGGTTGACCCAGTGCCTCAAAGGGGGATGGAGAGGCAGAACCAGGAAAGGTCCAAGGGCTACATGGTACATAAGAGAGAAACACCAGTTAATGTTAATGCTCTGCCAGGCTCCACAGACTGTGTGAGACCAAAAGACACATGCTCTGAACTAACATGTTGTGGGTAACTAAGAGATGGAGAAGAGAAAAACATTGGCACTGAAATATCTAGCCCTAAAGTGGGCAGAAGTACACAAGGACAAAAAGTGAGAGGTTTCTAAGAGTCAGAGGAGCAAGAGCCTGGAACAGCCTGCTCAGCCAGAACAGTGTTTGCTAGCAACAAAACCTGGTTAAAAACTGAGCTTCAACCACTTATGAAAAAGACAAAGGGATGCTACTGGCAGGAACAAAAGCCTAGATAACCCAGGGAGTGTCTTCCTGTCCCTGCTGCTAACAAGAATATGTTTTAATAAACAAATCAATGTCCTGTTTCACATTCAAAATGAATGTGCAGTAGGAGGAACATGATTAACTGAGAATACCAGGCACTGTAACCAAGTACGTTTCTGTGTAACTCTCAGACTGATGACAGAGGGAAGAATCTGAATATGTGAATTGCAAAAAGATTAGTTTTCCCTTTGCTCATTGTCTGTTATGCTTCTGGGGTTTGTTGCTGCAATATTCAATGTCTTGTTTGCAGTTGCTGCTAAAGAAGATTTTGTTTTTTAAAAAAGTTTCTGCATCTTTTGTAGTAAGAAATATGTTTATTAGTTTTAGGACTTGTGAGATAGTCCCTTAAGAGGGCTCGTGGTCTGGAACAATAGAGCTACTCCCAGGAAAACCAACAGGGCTAGTTAGTTATGAAGTAAATTTGCCAATTGGCATCAGGCATATCAGTGCTATAACAACCTGCCACACTTGATCAATGAGCAAATCAACAATCCAACAAAAAATAATAGAATTACAAAGTATAAAAAGCAGTATATGGGCTGCTTCTGCACCTTTGTTTGGGCAAGCATAACTCTGGCCCCAGCCCTCAACCTGACCTCAGAGCATGGGCCATGACAGCACCATGGAGCTCAGGGGGGCTGATGTCTCACTCCAAGGAGCCTGTTGTGGGCTTAGACCCTGCACCAGCTCCTGGCCATTCACACACACACAGTGCAGCACGTCTGCCTGGGGCAGGCCTGGGGAACCTGTTAAGAGCAACTTTTTGGTGAAAAATAGAATGAAACTGCCACAGTTTTGATCAAAACACACAAACACATGCAGCTTAAGTGAGCCTTCCCATGACTTCGGACTGCTACTTGTGTTGTAAGCAAAAACAACTCCCTCATTCAAAGTTTTGGAAAGTTTTGCTGGCTTTAGTGAATGATTTCTCCCGATACTGTAGCTGTTCAGTTCAGCAAGAGCAATTTTATTCAGTAGTTTCCAGTGTAGGTAGGGCACAAAGTGCATTTAAAATGAAGATGAAACGGCAGTTTTAGGCCATTTATTGACTGGTTATACTTCTCTTTGTAAAGCTGCCTGTCCTTTGCCTTTGTTGGGTGCACATAAGAGCTCTCTCTGAATACCACACTCCTTAGTAAGGCTGTTCCTCCAGGTTAGTGCCCAACTAGAAACTAACCTGAGATGGACTGTGCTCCTTCGAGTCCTGTTACCTAGCTAAAAAGGTATGGAAGGAACCCAGTCTCTGTTTTAATCCAACAGGAGTTATATATACAAAATATATTCTATACTTTTCAAATAGCATTCAAAAACTTGGAACAGTAATTTGTAACTCAGTAGGATGACAAGTTCCACATCTATATGAAGATACATTTATAGGTGAGGAATCATCAGTAATTAGCTTCTCCAAATTAGACATATCTGACAAATAAATAATGGGAAAGCTAGTCACATTAATGAAATGCTGTTGCTATGGAAAAGTTTCACCTGTAAAGGTGAAAATAAGCAAGCTTCCTTTTTCTCATTCTGCAAAGACATCAAAAAGCCTCTCACTGAAGATGAAGCTGCTCCTAATTGTAGGTACCATTAAAGTCTGCTTTTAAGAGGGCAGTTTCTTCACCCATTTCAAAACCTTCTGTACTTTAAGTTTGGAAGCAACATCACAAATGCTAGCAGCTAGGATGCTCTTCAGTTCATAAAGAATAATAGAGGCTGAAGGGGACATACAGAGATTATCTCATTCAAGGCCCTACTTGAAGTGTTTCCCACTAAGTGAGGTTGTCCAGAGCCTTGTTGAGTTGAGCTTTAAGTATCTCCAAGGCTAGAGATTTCCCCATCTCTCTGGTTCCTGCTCCAGCATTTTACTGCCCTCATGATGAAAATACTTTTTTCCTTGTACATAACTGGGATTTCTCATGCTGTGACTTGTGTCAGTTCCCTCCCATCCTATCACTGTGAACCTCCAAGAAGAGTTTGTCTCTGCTGTCTCCACACCCTCCCACTGCGGACTTGTAGACAGCAATAAGATCCCCTCTAAGTCTTCTCTTCTAAGGATAAATAAACCCAGTTTTATCAGCCTCTCCTCGTACATCTTGTTCTCCAGTACCCTAATTGTTTTGCCAGCCCTCCTCTGGCCTTGCTCCAGTATGTCAATGTTTTCTTTTTATTGGGGAGCAAATTGGACTCGCCGCTTCAAATGTGGTCCCAAAAATGCTGAATAGAAGGGAATAATCACTCCTCTTGAGTTGCTGGCTGTAATCTCTCCAATACAGCTCAGTATGTGGCGGCCTTCTTCACCACAAGGTCACACTGTTGACCCATGTTCAACTTGTCTGCAAGGATCCCCAGGTCCTTTCTGCAAAGCTGCTTTCTATTCATTCAGTGCCCAACTTTTAATGCTGAATGGGGTTACTTCACCCCAGATGCAGAGCTCCACAAGTGCCTTTGTTGAAACTTCATGAGGTCCCTGCCAGTCCATTTCATCAGCCTGGCAAGGTCCCTTTGAATAGCAGCCTTCCAGCATATGCTCACTTTCTGCAATTTGGTACACCCATAAACTGGCTGCAAGTGCTCTCCATCCCATTATCCACACGATTAATGGAAAAGGTCCACTGATACTATACACAACATCTATTTATTATTTTTTCTCTTGAGGAATACAGATTCCTCTAATGCTTCTTGAGACCAAAGTCCTTGCTGATAGGAACTACTGTTCTGCCATGGAAGTCACTGAAGGAAATGACCCCCATTGTTTGAAGCAAGCTTGATGTCTGTCCAGTAGCCCCAGACAACAGACATAGCTAGTAACATGAAATGATCTGTTCTCTCAGCCTTAGCTCTTTAATGACCATCTGGTCCTCGCCCTTCCACCCTCAGCCATGTTGCATGCAGACATATGCACATAGCTAGTAAAGCTGGTTGAAAACATTACATGGAGTTGCCAACCCTCCTTTCCCTAATAGGAAATGCAGTTACAAGTTCCATGCCTGAATTTGCTTTCTGACACAGTGACAGAGTTACCTGAGCAGCTGTGAAAGCGGAATTTGACCCCTGATGTGGGGATTAATTTATATAAGAAAAGACTGAATACAGGTGGCAATTGCACAGATCTTTCAGACAACATAAGCAAAGTGACAGGTTGTAAAATGAAATGAGCTTAGTTCAGCCAAGGCTATTTCCTCTTTGGTTTCTCTTACTCTCCATAGTGAACCCTTTGTCCAAATAAAGGATGTTTTATTCCTGATTATCAGGTCCACAGTTTCTATCTCTTAGTCCAAACGTTATCAGCACTCCACACAAATTTAGTGTCCCGCTCCCCTTTACCACAGAGTGTATCTCTCATCTGAGAAGGGAAGCTCATGGGAAGAAGGAAGCCTTTTAAGTTTCCAGAATGAATGACATCTTTTCTCTGTCATGCAGTCTGTTTGTTAACAGTTAACAGTGACAGGTTGAGGAGCACAATCTGGAGAGTGGCCAGTGCCAACAGCTCAAAGCTCAAAGTCGCTGTGCTCAAAGGGAGCACTCTGTTCCTCCGGCTACTGTGTCCCCTCTCACTGTGGCCATTGTTACAGCCTCATGCCTCCTTGTGTGAAGGCCAACAGTGAGGCTTTGTTCAAGAAGCAGCTGCTGAGAAGATGTACTATCTCATGGAATGATCCACTGACATTTCTCCCTCTGCTCATTAGTAAGCAATGAATAATTAGGATAACTAGGGTGGATTGCATGGCCCATTTCGTTCAGAGTAAAAAGCCAGATCCTCAGATCCCAGTGTGTCCCAAAAGGGATTCCCTCATAAAATGGACTCACAGCAAAGCAGGGGGAGCTGACTCTGTAGCACCCTCTTCTCATCACTTGATGTAGCAAGGAAAGAGAATGGCTGGTGCCAGAAGATGGATGGAGCAAGGCTGGAGTAAAGGGTGTCCCAGCTTCACTTGGAGCTCAAAGGGGGGTGAAGATGTGATCTTGCTCTTGTGTGAAGAGCAAGCTCAACTCGGGCAGGACCTGAGCCAAAGATCCTGTTCAACTGGATGATATGTTGTTTATTCAATGGTCTATTGTTATAGGGTGGATCTACAGCAATAGTTGAGTGTTTGGAAGGAGCAGAGTAATGGGGGAAACTGAGGAAACCATAATGGAGGAAACCAAGCCATAACCAATCTTTGCACTCTTTACTGCAGTCCATCATGATCATCTAGTGATGTCCACATACAGGGGAAGTGATGAAGGAGCATCTGCATTGCCTTCCTCCCCATCCAAAAAATGCCTTCATCCAGCTCTGGGTTATAACACAGAACTTATCTGCCTGTCTTATATCACTGATTATACTACAGTTAAATCTGACTAAAAAAAATACTAAAAATTGGACAGATAAATAAATAGATTGCTTTGAACAGCCCAGGTTTGGTTTGGCATGTTTTCACAGCACACATTAGATGACATCACATGTCTGATTTCAGGTGCTCTTGTTTATGTGTGTCTGTGCTAAAGGAATATCCAGTCCTTTCAATTTCTGACCCCTTTGCCTAAAATATAGGTGCAGGACTATGTTTTCCCCACTTCTACATCACCATGGCTCTAGTATTACTCTTGGGAAGTCCATGAAACAGAGAAAGTCTCATCCCTTGAGTGCAGTGGAAGGGAAACAACTCTGAGTATCCCCTGTTTCCTTCCTAACCCAAATGTTTTAAGCGAAACACTCCACTGTGACTTAGGTGAGCACTGTCAGATGCATCAGCTGTGTGCAGCCTCACTGTCTCTCTATTTTTAGTCTCCTGTGGTCTAGCTGCTTCCTGGCTAGACAGCATTGTTTCATCTGCCTTCACAAGACAAACAAAATAAAAGCTGCACTTGCATTTCCAAGTCCCAGCTTGTGGCTTCCTCTAGAGTCTGAGACAATGTAGGTATTTGCTTTCATGATTCACCTGGTGTTTTCTTGCTGTTGTGTAGCTGCTCTCCTCAAACACAAACACTGTTTGCTGCCCTGAAAGATGCCATGTGGTGCAGGCAAAGATTCAGGACTATGTCATCCCAGTGTGAATGAAGTGACGGGATCACTGCTGATATGACTCCACCAGAGCAAGTCTGGGCTGCAGAAATCTGTAATGAGCTGCTCAAAACTAACAGTAACAGCAACAGCACCTCCGCTTGATAAAACCCGTCTCAAAGTACTTACAATTGCCTGTTGAGCCACAGGATAGTCCCCTCGGGCCACATTGTATCCTGATACAATTACAGGCATTATTGTGCTGTGGGAGGTGTAGCCAGACCACCTTTTCCTACACAAGCTGCGGCCTCTCTGGGAGGTTCCATCACACAACCACCAACAGAGCCCAACCCCATGGAGAAACTAGGGAGAAAGCAAGAGAAAATACACTATCCAGTTGCAAGTGTGTTCAAGAGCTTGTCCAATGCACAGGGAAAGTTGCATCTTAGCAGTATGAATAATTTTGCCTATAATTTCTAAGGCTCAAACTGAATGACTTGTTTTCCTTAGCAAGCTGACTCTGCTGCTCTGAGGTTCCATGCTACATGACCAGTTGTCACTTCAGAAGAGCTGGAGGAAAGACACAACTGGCTTCATTCTGGCTGGAGCCCATTGCGGGTGGACAGTCTGGTCTCACAATTTATCTCAAATTAATCTTTGCTTTTTGGTCTTCAAGTTCATCATTCACATCTGGGTTGGGAGAAGCACACGCTTTAATGAGAATTGCCACAACCAAAACCAAGTTGGAAGAGGGTGGCAGAAGTAAGTTTACTCGTTATCTATACGACTTTACTCCAGGTTCTTACAGTTTTCCCACTGCCTAAGGAACTACAGGGTGCGCTGAACTCTCACCCTGTAATTACATGCTGTGGTTTCACCTCCTGCGTACCCCCCACATGCTAAGCATTCTTCACTGCTGCCCTGGAAGGCAGATAAGCCTGACCACTGCCTTCACTCAGCATCTGGAGAAGGAAGGGCTAGGGAGAGCTAAGCTGGTGTGGGACTGTTCCAAATATGGAGTCAAAACAAGCATAAAACAGCACTGGCAGTGCTCTGCCAGCCAGGCCAAAGAGCCCTCTCCTCTGGGATCCCCCTGCTAGAAGGAACTTAAAGCAGATGCTTACAAGAGAGAGCATGAGAGGTGGGGCACCCCAGCATGATTCTTCTCTGGTATATCCCCTCAGTTTCCATCTCTGCCCACCTGCCACGCAGCAGACATCACCACATCACTGCCTTTTCACATTGCAGCCATGTTTATGACTCAATCTTCCCCTGGGTTAAAAGGGGAGGATGGATGAATTCCAGACAGGGCTCACTGGTCCATATGACACTTAATATGGATCAAGGGTCAAAGAATTATTTAAGTGTTCCCATATATCCCCATTGGTTTTGCTCTGTCATGAGCATTCAATCCAGCAGTCTGCAGAGCCATATGCACAAAGATTGATGTCCATAGACTTGTATAATGGCGGGACAGATTAATCACCCCTCAGCAGCTCTCCCTCCACTCCAACTGAATTCACATAAAAGACTGAAAGACAGACAAGTCAAGATAATGTGAAGAACAAAATGGCATAGGGAATGTACTTGCAAAGTTTAATGTGAAGCTCTGAAGAACTTCATTCTTTGCCTGACAATCCTAACGAGCTATTGCACTCGCAGCAGTCCTCACCTGACAAACACAAGCGGGCTTGGAGTCTTCAGATTGGAACCATTAGTAAAAATATTAAAAGAAAGTTTTCCAGGCTCTTGAAGAGTGGGGATTTATGCAGAGGAAATACATTGGGAGGGAGGGGAACTCAACCTGATAGCTGGGATCCTCCTGCCCTTGCAGCCACTGCTCCAACCTGTGAACTCTGACAGCATTTTCCACACCACCCCCAACACTTGAGTGTGGGAAACACTCTGGTTTTGCACGGGTGCAGGTCTCACTGCTCGCCAGCCATGCTACCCTACCACAGGAGCTCTGTCCACAGCATGCACTACATTTGGGACCTGTATTTATGCAAGGGCAGCATTATGAACTTCTCCTGGGATAACAACCTTCATCACTTCAGAAAAAGCCCAGAAGAGGATGCACTAATACAGGTGCACAGCTAGTGCTATATTCTCTTTCCCAGCCAAGGAGAGCACCTGTCTAAGGATGAGCATCCAGCTGGTCAGGGCATGGCTGCTGGTATGGTTCAGTTAGTGCCACTTCACATGCAAGCAAACCCCAGTTCTGTTTGAGGTTCTGCCTGCTGCAGGGTACACAAATGAGAACAGGATTCCCGGGGAGAACAGTCATTTTGCACTCCTGCAAATGCTAATGTGTCCATGCCCCTGGTCATTTCCAGTAGTGTATAGAGAAGATTTTATTTCCCAGCAAGGTTCACGTATTATGCTGAAGGCCAGGAGGCCTCCTCTGGAAAAAAATAAAATAAAAATGCCCAAAACTCATTGGAAGCTTCCTGCTAAAGGCAATGCAAAAAATGAGTGCCATTCTTCCCTATGTCTCTGCAGAAAAGCAGTTTAAACTTTTCCTGCTCTGATGAGGTAGACTCAATCAGAGGAAGCAGAAAGAGAACAGATTGCCATGGGTGAGCGGGCCCACACCCAGCCTTGCTAACAGTCACCAAGGAACAGTTGTGCTGCTCTGCCAGCAAACCAGCTCCAAATAATGCTTTCCAAGGCTTTCCTAACTCCATCCCTGGAGATGGCCCTGAAGCCTGCCTGATCACATCATCAGGGAGCACTGCTCTCCGGGACATCCCCTCGTGCTGGTGTGCAGGAGCTGATACTTCTCACTCACTGTGCTACCCTAATTCTTCCTCTTATGAATGCTGACATCCCTCTTAGTAATTTCCTCCCTCCCAGTTTGACCATGCTTAGCCCTTTTTAATCTTTCTGCATAGATCAATCCTTCCCAGTCCTATGAATAAATAAAAGCCTTCTGTTCTCATCAACAAAATGGTCCTTTAACAGTTGCAAGAACAACACAGCAATCACTTGGAAAAAAAAAACAACAAACAACAAAACCAGCTAATATTTGAAGCATATAAAAATTTCTGCTCCAGCTATTTTCTACATTTTAGAAAAACATGTTTTAGTAAACACAGAAAACAGTGAGAAGATGAATGGGGAGCATAAGCAGCAAGAGGTGTCTGAGAGGGACCTGCTAATCCATCAGAAATGCTCACCAAACACAAAGTAGCAGCAGGGCTGAAAAAGAAAGCCCAACTTCAGTTAGAAACATCTAAGGAATATGAATAAGCTGTTAGTGGTGCAACCTTTCCCTCTGCTTTGATCTGTTGTTACACCTAACTCAAGAGAGGAAAATTCAACAGCTTCAAAGAGGGTCAAAGAGTCAGAGGTCTCCACGTACCAGGACAGGTAGAAGGTTGAAGGGGCTCTCCTCAAGCAAATCTAAGGGCTAGGAACTGCTGCCAGGTTAGGGCTGAGTATTTCACCTTCCTCATCTTCACCTAAGACAGGCACACTACGTAGGAATGACCAGCAAGTCCAAGTGACAGAGAGAGGGCCAGTGCCACTACTGTTAAAAAGTGAAAGACCAAAGTAAACACATTTTTGTGGCCCTTGAGCCTTGGAAATGCTTTGGTCACTGCTACTGGTTGACATGTACGTTTGAAGGTGTAATTGTGGTTTTCCTGGGCTCTGGCCATGTCATGCAACCATAGAGAACAGGATGTCAGCAAATGAGATGTTATAGGAAGAGAGATGATAGCTGGAACATCATGTGCTTTACCAATTGAAAATGCTTGGTATGAGAAAACAAAGCCACATTCTCAATTCTCATTTTCCTTGGCTCTCAGCTTTACAAATCCCTAAAAATACTGCATTATAACTAAAGGAGCTGCAATCTGCCTGTGACTGACTGAAGAATGACAACACCACTCTGGTTCCATCAATCTTCCACGGGTATTCCTTCCGAAAGGGCTTTCCTACATTGATTGCCAATAACCTAGTATGTTTATCTCTTTTTTCTGTCACCAGAATGTTGCCATAATAAAATAATAGTAATATGGAAAGGAAATTGAAAAAGTGAGATGTCATTTCAAAATACCTAAAGCTTTCAGAAATGCATAGCAAGGTCATCCCAGCAGCCTTAACTCTGCCTTCATGAAGCTGCACACCAAGTAAACCCAGAAATCGCATGAAATGGTTACCTGCCTGTTAAAACCACCAGAGGAGAGGCCACAGAAAACAATGCTGTATTACAAAGGAATACCAATTTTCTCTTTCTGGGATTGACATTAAAAAGGCACTTTAATATTATTAGATGTAAGGTAGGGTTAGAGGTCTTCTGGAATTAAATTTTCACCACCACTGTGGAAAATTTCTAATGCGTTATCTATGAGGTCCAGCGGTCTTGGGATTACTATGAAATACCCCAAAGAGTAAATGTAGGAATCCTGACATACCAAGAGAACTGAGCCAGTGATACCTTATATGGGGCAACACTGAGACACAGATTTGGGTGAATATTGTTACTCTATGAAGGGCCAAACATTTTGCTGAAGCCTGCATAGCAGGAGCCCGGGGTGCAGAGCAGCCTTTGGCAAGATTCAGAGCCAGTGCCCAAGCTCCTACAGACTCTGCAATATAAATGGAAATTATTTTTCCTTCTTTTGACTGAAGGATACACAGAATATAAATCAGTCCAGTCATGCACACTACAGCCCTAGTAACTTCCCAACTCATTTGGGAAATCATGCCAGCCATACTGTGGAACTGCATTAATAATCTCACGGATAATGCATCTATATAGGGAATTTTATCCATGATAACAGTGGGACCAGAACAAATGTCCAGGTCAGGAAATGTGTGCAAAGCTTGTGAGACTAAGAGCCACTGTAAGAGATGGGGAACAGAAAGCAATTATTTTGCTAACATAATTGAATAATTAATAATACCTAAAGATATCCAAAGGAAGGGATGCAAAAGGGGAACACACTGTTGAAGTGATTTGGAATTGATAAAATGGTGGAGGAAAGCTATAAACCTCTCAGTCTGATCTGAGCAAGTCTGGCAATGAAGGTGTTCGTGTCCTTCAGCTCTCACTGGCATCAAGGTCAGGCTGTAACTTGTATTCCATAAAACAAAGTTTATCCTCACTGCTTACCTCTTTAGGTGCAAATATTGTTTAGAGAGCCTAAAAGATGCTAACTGTCTTTCCAACTTCCAGTGAATCTAGGCTCAGCTAAATTAGCTCTTTGTGTAACACAACAGCTGTTCTGCTTTTGGGTTCCTCTTCACCCTCCCTCCATTGCTGATGAAGAAAACCAAACTGAATTGACAAAGAAAACTGTAGGTTTGACAGAGAGAGTGAAGTTGGTAACTGGCCTGAACAACCAGATTTGTACTAATCGAAGTGAACTAATTAATCCACCAACATCAGTCTATAGAAAAAAACAACAATGAAATATTTATGCTTCTCTAGTAAAAAAAATATTCAAGGAAAAAGAGAGCAAATAACTGTCTCTTTATACAGCACAAAACATGCCTGATAGGAACCTTCACCCCCAAGACCCATCTCCATCAGCCAAAGAGGCGTTCTGTATATCAAACCCATGCAATAAATGCAATGTTTTATTGTTTCTTCTAGGTTCATTGCTTCAAATATTATTTCAACTCTATGTCTTAAGACCTTTATCAAGTTTTAAGGGAAGGAGGAACTAAGGCACGACATTAGGCATGCACAGTGAGCAACTGCAGACTTTCATAGGCCCATGGTGGCTCTGAAAAAATGCCTTTTGTGCCCTGGAGTTCAGTAACTTTTTGTACATATTGTCTGTGGTCTACTAACAGCAGCTGCTGAATGGACAGCATGTGGCCTGTTCTATCACCTTCCTCATGAACTTTATGCCATACAGATAAACAGGGAGCAATGGAGACACTTTCTGCTGGAATTTCTGCAGACACCTGCTAGCCCACCTCCAACTCAGAAGGAAGTCTATTGAAATGATAGACCTCCAGGTATTTAGGACATCGATTGTGAATCCAGAAGAAATAGCTCCCAGTCCCACTTCCACAGTGGCCAGTACCTCCTCACCCCCCCCAAGAGATAGATGAAAGAGAATTAATCCCTTACAGAGAGGTTAAAAGAGCACCAGCAGTAATGTCAAGGACTAGGCTGAGGAAAACTCAAGGTAAACAGGGATAGCTTTTTAAAGGTTCAACACACAGATCTTTACAAAACAACAGATCATCCCTTTCTGTTTATGCTGAGGTGTAAACATTTCATTGACTCCTCTCTCACTGCTGAGTAGCTTTAATGGCATTTACTTCAGGAAAGTACTGAGCTGCTGTAAATCAAGTACTGTTTTAGGCTACTCACCGTGGTCATGGGCAAAAACAAACAAGTTAAGTTCTGTCAGCCTCTGGGCCAAGTCCTCATAGCGGCCGCAGTGTTCCCCAGCGCCGTGAGCGATAAACACGAGGGCCCTAAATGGAGCATTAAGGTATAAATCATTAACTTGGCAATCAACCCTTCAGAGATGCAAGTAAAAACAGCATATTCAGTTTAGCAACAGCATTTCAGGCATCAGCAAACACAAGGCAAGTATCAAATGGCTGAGGTGGGTGTGAAGAGACGGGAAACAATTGCCACCCTGACCTATCACTGGCCTGGCCTTCCCCAGTAGCAGGACAGATCAGGTGGAAGTCAGCTGCTCATGGGACAGACACTGCCCTTTCCCATTTCTCTGCCACCATGGTCTGCTGCAAGTTGAAGATACAGATGGGCATGAGCTGGATAACTCCATCTTGGGCTTGAGGCATCTACATTGCACCTACAGTGCAAGTGTTGCCATTGATTTTTTTTAGGATTGGTATTTCTCCATGGCTTCTAATACAAATATTGTTTTAACTTCATAACTTACAACAATGCCTACAGAGCAGACTTCAAGATTAAATTTCAGCTAAATAAGAGTTTTTAAGCAGAGTCCAGAACTTCAGTTGGAGTTTGGAATTTTATCTTTTGAACCCAACAGGTTCTGCCCCAAAACAGTTGCTGCACTTTGGTGATTAAAGTCACTCTTACCCGGCCACCATATGACTTCAGACAGGGATCATAAAAAAACCCAACAAACTAAAACAGTCTAATAGACACTTATTTGTGAAAGACAAGCAAATACTTTTCTTCAAAGATTCCTGTTTTACTAACAATACTTCTACTGGGATGGCATCAAGTGAGAGTGACTGAAGTTGAATGAACCTTCTCAGTGTTTTTACTGGGCAAAGTTTGTACAGAATTAGACCAGAACTATAGCAGAAGTAGCAATGAAATCACAGACGTTTTGCTGAATTCGACAGGTGACTATGTAAAATCCAGCTTTAGCAACATAAACATAACTTGTTTGTGGAAAAGTACCATCTGTCATTGCAACATCAGCAACCACAAAACAGTTTGAAGGCTACAAGTGATGCATTTTCAGTACATAAACAGTGAAATATTAGATGAACCCACAACATAAAAGAATGACAGCAGTTTACAGCTAGGGAATTCCTCAACATTCTTTTGACTGTTTTGAATACCTTTTTAGACAGTGTATTCACTGCAATAAACTGCTTTGATCTTAATATATTTAAACTTTAAAAGGATGTTGATATAGAAACTCCTGCTCTAGCTCTCTGATTAGCACCTGCTTCAAAGTATTTGCTCATGCTAGACAACTTGAAAGAGCATCCATTGAAACCAGAAGCATTTTTACAGAGCATACTGCAAACAAAAGCAGCAACACAAAGATGCTCTGGTATCTGTCTAATATTAATTAGCAAGGGTGAGGTCGGGTTACGTAGTATATTTAACTTGCTGTGCCTTACAAGTGTTCTCTAGTATAACTGAAGGTCTCAAAAATCAGTGTGGAGCAGTTATTTCTTCCTTTGTCATCTTCCCCAGTCAATAGATTTGACGAGTTATCAATGAACTTGCCAGACAGCCTGATTTTCAGAGTGCAGGGTCTATTATTGTTGCTCCAAATACTGAAGAAATGAAGACACTGCTCATGGTACCCCAGCCTAGGTCCTGGCACATCACAGTCCCAAGGTCTAAGGCTGAAAGATCTGATGGACATTCAGAAATGCAGCAGGGGCTCAGGGCAGGAAGCACAGCCAGGCTGGGAACCTGCAGGCTCTGGACTCTGCAGTACAGCCCTGCGTGCCCAGGACACTGCTGCAGAAACCAAACAACTGGGAGAGAAAATTCCTGTGTATCCATCACGTTGATATCCAACAGACTCAGCTAGGCTAAGACTCTTCACTGTATACCTCCCATTACCTGGCTCTTGACAGCTTCCCTGCTCAGTGTCTTACTTAAGCCCTCAGTTATTTGTTACAGGAGCTGTATGGTTTTTTTGTGCTGACTAGGCATAGAGACTAAGGTGCAACTTGGCTCACTGAATACAGCCCTTCATTCCTCAGAGAAATATTATTTAAGTGGATGCACCAAAATGCATCAAATGAATGAAACCTAATGGGAAGCTGGCAAAGAGATCTCTGCCAGGAAATTCTTGCTGTTATTTCATCCTCCCTGACAGCAAAGCCCTAATTTTGCTTTCATTCACACTGATGCAGCATCATGACTTTGCCTGACAGCATCCTGCTAGATGCTCAGCCTCCTCATCTTCTGTCAAACCAGTGAGAAAAGAAAAAAAAAACCCTCAATGCTTCAGAGAGGCAAGGTGTTCCTGCAACCTCTCTTCTCACCTAGCACAATAACTGCCAAGCATTGCAGAACTGAGCCTTTGGACACCACAGGGAGGAGACCTGGGTTATTGTCTGTCTGCAAAGCACCAAATAAAATGCCTGAAACTGTTTGTGCCTTAGGAGCCCTAATGGCAGTAGCTGTCAAAAAGACTTAGGTACTTTTGAGAGTTTTGTTCTATCAATAGTCACAAACGAGGAGTAAAATTTCCAAATTGTTATGTCGAAACAGAAGTAGCTTATTTTGTTGTTCAATAAAAAGTGAGGGTGGCTTCATTGACTAAAAACTAGGTCACATCTACACAGCTCTTCAGCTCCAGCTTTCAGGTCTAAGCACAGAGGCCATACATTAAACACAACAGCTTGAAAAATTGAAATTAGTATGAGAATCATCTGAGCAAGGATTGAAGGATTTGGCTCTTCCACCTAATCTCCCAGCTTCCATTACAAAAAAAGTTTAGATTTTGCAAATAATACCTGAAGGCAATGTAACCTAATAGATGGTTCAACATATTTTCACTAGCAAGATGGCATGAAAATATGAGGAGTGATTACATTGACTGACAGCATTTCTTTAGTGTGTGTAAACATTTTTGCAGACATCCCTGCTCTCAAATCTCAGCCTGCTCTTTCCTACCACAATGGCTGGAATAACAGAATATCAGAGACTTTCAACAGAGTTGCTTAAAATTAAAAGACACAAACCCCTTGAAGGCTTTGAGATTCTGCTGGACTGCAGCGCCTCTGTGCATGACCTCAATGGAAATTTTGTTTAGACAAGGTTTGTATATTGGCCATGCATCAAACTGATCCTGGGGAGAAATTTCTTCACCTCCAGCTCTTGCAGTTGCACTGGTGGAATCCTTGGAAGGTCACACGTTTCAGGTAGAAAACACTGTGCACAGCCTGCAAAGCTTCCTGGTGGAGACTGACCTGTGCCTGAACCCAGGCTACCTCCGCTCTCTCTAACCACATGCAGGGAAACCTGATGTATCTTTGGATGCTTCAGCTGGCTTTGGCTGGTGGAACTGTAATTGCTGAACATCTCGAAATAGCATTGCTTGGGCATCTGCTCACAGTAGTACCTACTCATACAACAGCACCCTTTCCCCACGCTCAGCAGGTGTGTGTCCACACAAAGCCAAGGTGTGAGCTGAGCATGAGTAAGCCCCCACATGCTTGCTGTCACCTAACTAGTGCAACAATTATGGCTGTTACACAAAACCAGTTTATTGACTGCTGTTTGCAAAAGCAACAGGCAGTTTTCACAGACCTCTGCCCACAGCCTTCACCAGCTCCTCCTCCCTCCCCACTGCAGGTTTCTGCTTCCTGGTACTGCCCAGCTTGTCACACAGATGCAGTGACTTATTACAACAAGAGGGAAGGACAGTAGTTGTCTTTACTGTTCAAATAAACTGTGTTTACTTATCACCCACCAGGAGGTGACCCCTGCCCCCACATCTCTGCTGTGCTGGTCACCCGAGGCTGGTGGCAGTCCCTCCTGGGCAGCAGTTGCAGCTTGCTAACCAAGAAAGAGGCAGCGATGCCACATGTGGGGTTGGTACAAGGTCCGTGCAAACATCCTGGCCTGAATCAGGGAGGCTGGGAGTGGTGGAGGCCAGGCTGCAACCCGAAGTTGGTAGGCACAAACCCAGGTGAACACATTGTCTTTCTGCCCTGCCTCTCAGAGAGGCCCTTCCATATTTCTCACTGTAACTTCACATCCTCCAGCAGTTGGGAGCAGCTTTACAGGGAAGAAATTCAGCTTTAGATGCAAGAGCAGAACCAGTTTTACAAGTTCCCACCTTCTTTATTGCCACCTCTGCCCAATCTGCCATGCCAGTACAATTGTTTAGAGATGCAATTCCACCATCAATTGCAGGGAAAATAACCAGCATATCCCAGTTTATCCAAATGAGCAACAGCCCTCTTGAACCAAGGCTCTGTCATTAGAAGAAACACACCTTGAAACAAGACTCAGAAAGCTACTGTGCTATGAAATCTGGCAGGCCAGAAACACACCTCAGGGCTTGGGTCCTGCTGGGCGTGAGACCCATGTTCTTGCTTTATGTTCAACAATAATCATGTTGAAACTGATCCAGACGAGGAAGGTTGTGAACGTGACGGTATGATTTTAACATTGTGTGTCCTCTGGGGACAGAGGCACTTCTCTGGGACCCCGTGCATGCTCTTTTATTGCCAGAAAATAACTCAAACCACTGGGACCAGACCAAAGATGTAAAGATAAGCTTCCTATGACTGCATATATGAAAAATGCAATCTTTTCCACCTCATTCAAAAGCATCCCACTTCAGTACAATACTTAAGTATTTGCTTAACCTCAGGAAAACTTTCTTCAGCTCATGAAAGTCAGCAGGACTTACACAGTACAAGAGAAACGTTAAAAAGGATTTATAAATGCTGTCCTGAATAAGGACTCATTTAATCACACGTGGAAATGATTTCCTGAATCAAGTCCTTGCAACTTAAGCTAATACCATGTTATTCTATGTAAGGCAACTATGCTTTTCATTTGGTATCATGTATTTTGTTACCAGAACAAAATCAACTCTAACAAAGAACATCTGACTTGAGCAGTTCTGAATACTTGACACTAAATTCCTAAAGTAATTTTTAAAAACTGACAGGAAAGCCCTGAGTTAGCTAGGCTGCCAGAAAAATGACTGGCTTACTGAAATTAAGTATTACATTTTGTTGTGTTGTCTGAGCTGATTTATCAGTTCCTTTGTAGCTGGCATCAGCCTGAGACTTGGAACCACAGTGAACAATTAACCTTTATTTATCAAAACCATTTCACTGGTGGCATTTTTGGACAAGCAACTGGATAGTTGGTCACAGACCTTTTTTACTTGTTAAGAATGTAACGTCATGTGTATTTTGCTTCCAAAGTATATTATAATGGAAAATCAAATACAGGTATGCTTCACCTGTCATCCCAATTTTCTACCCTTGGTATTTGGTTAATGATTACCTTTTTTTTCTTAATTTCCAGCTAATAATTTCCAAGACCATGTAGTGAACCATGAATTGTTGCGTTCACTGTAACAGACACTGGTGACCTTTTCTCTGGAGAGTCCTTGAGCCTCTTGCTGTGGGTGTAAGACCTCGAGTTTGGAAGAGGAGTGTCTCTGTACCTGCTTTTTGAGTCAACTTTTGCACTTTTTTTTTTACTTTTCTTTTTTTTTTACTTTTTTTTTTTTTTGAGGTGATTTGTGTCCTGAAGCAATCCTGGCAAAACTTGGGCCATGGGATTGGAACTAGTTATGGCAATTTCTCTCATGCTGTGTGTGCTCATGACCTATGCAGTTAGCCAAGAGTTCAGCCCAGTGACTCCAGTTAGACAGGAAAATTTATGTGGAGTCAGGTGTGTCCCTTCCTTCAGTCCTTCTGTCTCCAGGAAACATGCAGAGTTATGTCCCTCTGAAGGCACAAGAGGCAATGACTTTGCTCCCAATTCCAAGCCATGTTTCAAGGAGCTTTGCTTGCTCTCTTGCTCAGTTGTTTTCAGAAATGCATTCTTAGCCCCTTCTCCAATATATGCTCAGCTTTGCCATGCAGGTACCTAACAGCTTTGCCATGCAGCTCCATAACCTGGGTAGTTACTTCTTTTTTCAGCTGTCATTGAAACTGAACAAAGTTATGTTAAACTAGCAGTTCTACAGCTACTTTTGCCAACTCAGGAGAAGAAGCAAGTCAGAACAGCAATAGCCTGGAGCTGAGTCTCCATCAACCTTCTCTCAGTATCAGTCTGTGTAGTATCAGCATGGATATCTTCCAGAGCTCCAAATCTGGAAGAAATCACCTCTTCCAGACAGACTGCAGTAGTTTAGCCTGTGAAAAACCTTTGAGCACCACAGAATATGCCAAAAGACTGTGCAGTGGGCTCAACTACATAATTTCTCCTTGATTTTATAAGGCTTGTAGGGATTTAGGATTCTGCACATTCATATTTGATGTGATTTAGTCTAGTCTAGTAGAATCAGTAGCTCCATTCCTGTCCAGATCCTAAACTGGCAATTAAAAAATAAACCTCTCCAGCGAATTCTGCTTCCTACTTTCTTCCTCTACTTCCTCAGCCTTGGATGTTCCCAGTCAAGCCTATCCAAAGGGGCTGCTGGTAATTTGGGCAGCATCCTACTGTCTAACATGATAGAGACTTAAGGCTCAGGCTTAAAATCTGTGCTTGCTTCCATAAGCAACTCTCTTGCAACATGTCTGCAAGGCTGGACTCATCATACATTTCAATCACGACAATCCCTCATCAGCAAAGAGTTAGGAGGACATGTGAGAACTGCCATGACCTCCAGGAGGAGTAACAAGGGTAGGTTATGCAACAACACCAGAAAACATAGACACCATAAATCAACGGGGCAAAGACAGAACTGGGTAGTGCAGATACATTTCAAAACAAAAGGTTCACCAGGATCTATCTAGAGCCAGTGCAGAACAAGGTGGAGAAACAGCTTATGCTGATTTATTGTAGCTATTTGAAAAGCCAGCCCTCACTGAGAATAACTCATGAGTGGTCTAATACATGAAAGAGAGGAAGGAAACTTCAGGTGGGGGTGTAGGGAAGGAATCATTGGAACCTGGCAACTGCACAGCTCTAGACAAATCTCTGCAAAGTTAACATTTGAGACCAGCTGCATTTTGTTTCAAGGAAACTTTTGAAGTAGAATTTTAGGAGACACAAGGCTGAGATCAGAGGTGAAATGTGTGGTGTGTAGCTTAAAATTCATGGGCTGGATCTTCCCACCCCTTTCTTGTGTAAGACTGAAGAGAAGGGATTCTAGGGTTACAGGGACTGCCTCAGGGAGCCACTCCTCCACTTTGATAGCAGAGATGGATGGGATCTTCCTCGGGCAGAGCTGACTGCCAGACCTGCTGCTCTGGCCCTGCAAGGCAGCCAAGGACCCTGGAGACAAGGGCAGCTCCGGGTTTGGAGCTGCACTTTCCTCTGGCTGCTGCCCTTCTACAAAGAACAGGAATCCTTAAAAGAAGAATTATGACTCCTGTTTCCAAAGAGGCAACGTGTAGGCATTGCTCACACACACAGGACTAGGAAAGGGATGAGCTGGGGGGAGTCCTGGCAGAACTGCCCCTGGACCCAGCTGGGAGTAAGGCTGGAATGGGCCATGCTGGTTCTGTACTTTGCTCTGCTTCAGCCTTTCCTTGTACAAGTGCTACTAGAGAGATAAAATGGAGGTCATGCCTCTCAAAGGGAGCTACAAGGATGAATGCACAAAACAGTCACTGTCTTTCTAAGAAAACTATGCAAAGCATTATTTAAATAGAGAATATCAGCTGCAGAATTCAAATTGATCTGAAATCACACCCAACATTTTTAGATTAAGGTGTGGGGGAAGAATATTCAAAAAAGTTAAAAGAGTTTCTGGCATAGATCCCCTTGCAAATCAGGAAAAATAAGATACTTCTTGTTAGTTTTATTAAAAATTAATTTGTACTTGGACGCAAAGCCACTGCAGATGGGAGATGGCTGCAGGACCACGACTCTCAATGGAGAGCCAACAAACAGAGCAAGAACAGTTTTTGCAGACCTCTCCCTCCTCTTTTACAGACTGGCACTGAACCTCTAATGATCTCCAAAGGGACAAAAATTACCCTTTAGCCAGTCATGTAGCAGTTTCTTCCTGAAATAAAAATGCAGGCGCTGCCTGGTGAGCCAAAGCCTTGGAAAAAAAAAAGGCTTGTGTAATTAAACGTGTTGTCCTTTCAAAGCATGAAAAAGCTGCAATTTACTAGTCACTATTAAACTAGTAAACTAGTGACTAGTAGTCACTAGCTCAGGACTAAACCTGTTCACTGAACAAAGAATTTTTTTTTATATAAAAATGTCTCTGTTTCAGAGCAGCTGTGCAAAACCAGTTCCTTCTTACTAAGTTCACTTGCAGTCTCAGCATACTGGGAGCACCAGTACCTGTTGCAGTGACAAGTCACTACTTACTGCTGCTCTAAGTTCATAGCTTGGCAAACCCAACTCAACCCTAAAAGACCAAGCAGGCTTCCCAGAAAGGAACAAGGTGTGTTTGATTAAGGGAACAGCTCAAGGCATGCAAGAATGCTCCCTACATGGCACCCGAGCCCTGTTTTGACCATTTAATCTCACCTTTCTGCATAGCCCAGAAGATGGAACTAGACAGTAGTGTCCCTGGATCCAAATGAGGAGTTCTAGTTGAGGCTCTGTAGGTTTCAAATTATGCAAATTACTTTACTAAGTAAAGCCATCCTCCTGGTTAGGTCCACACAAGTACTTGGTGACTTTTAAGTCCTTAGTAACACCCTTGCTTGCTCAGTTATTTTCCAATATTCACTAAGAAGTGCTGATAGTTTGAGACAGATCATGAAGCTCTGCAGAAGACACTACACCTAAATGTTAAGCAGTGTTTCCTAAAGCCCTCTAAGACAAGTGTGCAGACTTTTTGTGACTTTACTTTTTTCCACAAGATATTTTTCATGCAGGAGCTGGACATCATGAGTGGTCTGAACCTGGGCTCACCAGGGGTTCTTCATGGTCAGTGTCCCCAAAGAATCAATGGTTCCTAAAAACGGTGTTGTCCATGTTTTATACTCTAGCCATGGCTCTAATCACCTCCCATCTCAAGCTGTTACTTCAGAGAGTGGATTGTACAGACAACTCATGACAAACAATATCAAAAAAGTTATTAAAGGAAGACTTCAGCTGCTCATCACCACAGCCCCAGTGCAGGGAAGAAACTGAGAGGCACACACCTGGCACAAGGGGGCTCAGGGCGTTTCCAAGTCATTCCTTGCAATAAAACTGCACAACCGAAGTATTTGATCAGGAGTTTCAGGCTTACGTTTGCAAATGTTCACTAGCTTGGAAGAGAGCTGTGAGTAAGGAAGGAGCAAGAAAGCAGATGACACTCTACCTGTTGTGTGAACTCGAGATAGTATGGTATTATTATTTTTTGATAAAGCACTGACTGTGCAATTCCCAATTGTATGGCAATGGTTTAAAGAAAAACATAAAACTTCAATTCCGTGAAATACTTAGACCTGTCAGCATGGTGTGTAACCAGGCAATTCCACCAATCAAGTGGAACTCTGGATTACTTCCTGCACTGAGTCTACTACCTGTCCTCACTTTTACCTTTCTATTCCAGTTTTGTCTGCAGTCCTCTGTGTTGGCAGAGACCTTCATTGGTTATCTTTAACAAACTGATGAACTCATAAAAAGTTCAGGTGTCTCAGGGAACACGTGTCTGCAAATAGCCAATATTTTTCTGCATGGTTTTCCCAAAAGCCAGGGTGGAATTATCCCATAAACTCAGAGAAGGAAACTCAAGGATTGATTTCTTAATCATAAAGCACTAATGTGTATTTTAACATACTTGGAGATTAAGCACGTTAATTTCCAGTGAATGATCCTGTCTCAGTACATCCCAGAGCTGCACTTCAACCCTGCCCAGCTATGACAGGAATCTTTGTAGTGAGAGGCTTTACAGGCTCTGTCAAAATCAGTATCAGTGGCTATTCCTCTGGGAAATCAGTAATGTCACAGGCAAAGCATTTGCCAAGGATTTGAGCATGTTCCAATTAATTTACTACTCCAGGTTTGCAGAAGACCTGAGGTAGGAGAGAAAGTTGAACGTTAGCAGTTAAACATGAGACACAGGAATCCTGCTAAGACAGTGGTGGCTGCAACATGTGCTCTAAAAGCTGAAATATTTATTCATGTTTTGAACCAAAGTAAATTTCAACCGTGGCTGAGGTGCAATGGTTTACCTACAGATGACTTAAAAGTTAACAAATGGATAGAGATTTCAGCCTTCAACCACCAAATCCAGGTCTGTGTTATTTCTTGGTCACACTGAGCCAATCTGTCTGTCTAAAGACTTCAGCTATGGCAGGCTTGCTTCCTAAAATACTCTTTCATTTCTAGCACCAAGGCAGCTTCACCTACAGCAGACAGACCTGCCACGCTAAAGTGAATGAGGAGCTACTTGCCCTGAGTTTTAAACACTGTCATGTCAAATGGATCTCAAAAAGGGCTAGATGTACTCCTTTACACTCCAAAGGGTGAATGGGGACTTGACCAACTTGGGGTGCAACTACTAAAATAAGGATGGGGGTTAACAATAATATCAAATAAAAGAGTATTTAGTTAGATAAATCCCTGGCTGCAATTGCTTTGGGTACAGGCAAAGAAAGCAAAAGGCATGTGGGATGCCTTTTCTGCAGAAAAGCTTAACATAGAAAAGGAAATCAATACTCATTTACAGTATCTGGCAGTCACTGAACCAAAACATACATGTACACCTACAGCAGAGCAGAAATAACAACATTTATTTAAACCACAAGCTGTTATTCTGCTTCAGGAACGCTGTGTTTTATGAGGAGTGCTCCACCAGCAACTAAGACATACCACGTATTTCTGACCACTTTTTAAAAGCCTCAGCAATATCAAGAGCAAATACTTTAAATACCACAATTATTAACCCTGCCACTGCCAGACCAGCTCCGACTCCTCCGACTGCTGGCAAAGAAAGAGTCAAAGCTGAGGTCTGAGCTAGCATCAGGGAAGATGTTTTCTCTTTCCTCTTGAGTTTCTCTTCTGCCAACTTACAAGACACCATTTGTTGGATCGCATGTGGGGGGTGCATCTGTCACAGCCTGCCACAGGGATGGGAATGGGAAGAGCTTCATCAGCTCTATCCCCTCACCATGACTGTTGAGAACAGTTGGACACTGAAATAATCTCCCCAGGGAAGTGGTGGATTTCCCAACATTGGACACTTTCAAGACTCAGCTTGACAGGATGCTGGGCCACCTCTTCTAAATGGTGCTTCCACCTAGAAAGGTTGGACCAGATGATCCTTGAGGTCCCTTCCAACCTGGCATTCTACAATTTTATGAACACTGGGGTCCTCACAAGCATCGGAGACACCCTCATTGGAGATGAGGGTTGAACCACTGCACATGCCATGTGGGACATGGGGAGGAAGAGAGATCTCAGTTATGTGGTTGAGAGATGGGGACAGGGCTCAGGAGCCCTGGAGCCCACATGCCCATGCCCTGTGTGGTGCCTGAGGGCTGGTGTAGGTGCATGGGGTGGCAGAGGTTTGGTCACCACCTGCAGAGCTGCTGGAGGCTGGAGCAGGGATGTGTCCTACAATGCTCTGGGCTTAGCAAAATGTAAACAAGCCTTGATGCTATACCTTGCTGTGCTGATGGATGTGACCACCTCTCCTAACGCAACAGAAGAACACACATAGCAGGAAGCAAACCTTTGATGGTCAGAACCCTTACATGATGCTTCAAAAGAGAAATGTACACCTATGTGTAAGAACAGGACAGGGTTTCCACCAGCTGTGTAAAACTAGGGGCTTTAGAGGAAGGAGTAGTGTTTAATGAATCAACATTCCCCAACACTGAAAGTGAAATTAAACTAAGTGAATCTGCTGAATATTTTTTTCCATTCCCCAGCTCCAAGAAATGTGACCTGTAAATAAGCAGCATAAATAATAACAACATCTGGTTTTTGTACAATACTCCACATTCACAAACCCCCAAATGCTTTACAAAGGGTGCAACGAGGCTCGTTGTAGAGTCACATAACATGGACATGAATGGGATCTCAAGAGGTCCTCTGACCCATAACCCTGTCCCAAGCAAGGATCAACCCTTCCTCCTACTGCCACGTAAACTGAAGCACAAGAGGTAAAAACCTTGCCCATGGGAACACAGCACATGAGAGGCAATGATGGACACACAGCATGAGGCAAAGCCTGACCCTACAGCAATCAGCAGGAGTTTAACAGCAGAGTCAAAATATCACCACGGGCTGCCTGAGCTCCAGCCCTGTGCTACACACACGGGGCCACAGTGAACCTGGAAAGAAAAAAGCCAATTTTTAAAAAGCTTTCTGTCCTAATGAACGTGTGGGCAGCCAATAATGTCTGTGCATTCTCAGGACAACCTGGGGTGAGAGGCTTGGTGTTCCTTGCTAAAATCATTTGCAGGGGGCCAAAGGATGACTGAACGTTGATCTCTTGAATATCCTTTTAATAAAATAAGATTATGAATACTGCTCAGTATACAGGTTTTAATACTTCAAATATTGTAGACTAGCTCTCACACAAAACTGAAAAAATGAAGAAAAATCCTAACCATTAAGTCAGCTCGATGTTATCTCTACAGCAATTTAATTACTAACTGCTTCCTCAACACTTCTCATGCCTTTAGCTCAGCAAATTAAGCCACTGCAGATTTCTGGAATTTGACAGCTGAATTTGAAACCTCACTAAGATAGTTTTGAAAAATAAAAGTAAAAAAGATGTCGAAAAATTATAACATAAGCTCATCGTGCCAGCTGGTGAACTAGCTAACCTGCTGACACCCACAGCAAATTAAACCAACTCTCTGTTCTAAAAGGCCTAAGATGTAAGTGTTATTCCCTCACTTTGCAAGCTTCAAGCTTGATCAAGGAAGAAAGAAAACATACAGAGCAAGCCCTTTTTTTCACAAGTCAGACAGATGGCTGAAAAGGATCAGTAATCTTTCTTGCCTACCAAATCTATAGTAACTTGTACATTTTCTCCTTACCCATCTATACACAATACTGGAGCAAATGATTACTGCCCTATTACTGCCTTAGCCCAGTTGTCAATATTTTGTTTCCTTTTTTCCTCCCTTTTTTCTTTCTTTTAACAGATTGCTGCTGGGACAATTTACTTGTAGCTCAACAGCAGAGAAAAAGTAATGCATCACTTAGTAGATTTTTAGAAACTCTCTCATCAAGCACTCTTCTACCACCAAAACCTCAAGGAATAATTTGCTTTCTCTGGCAATTTTCATCTAGGGACTCCAGATCCAATTTATATTACTTGTATGGATTATTACACCGGATTTTAGATGAGGAAACAAAAGCACAGACAAATTTAGGGTCCAATTCTGTATATCATTGGTCATCGTGTCACTGCCTAATGACTGCCTTGACTGTGTTTTGCCCATTCTCTCCTCCTCATTGACTTCTTCATTCTATTTTCTGACGCTAAATTTCCCGGGTCTCGCGAGCTGCTTTTGCCATCACTTAGTTGGGAGGGTTCAGAGGCTCCTGTCATCAAGTGGGCGCCTGCCAAGCAGAAATGAAGATAGCTCCTGGCTGGAGAACAAGTGTCTGTGATGCAGAAGGGGAGTCTCTTTCCTTCCAGTGAAAGCATTCATGAAGTTTGCCGTTCCTTAAGGTGTTGGGACATTGAAAATGGCTACATGGCTGCTACTGCAAAAATAATGAATCCCTTTGGTCACAAACATACTGCATCTTTCTAGAAGAAACAAACACATCCCCAGTGAGAGCATGCTCCAAGACCCATCCCCTCTCCTGCTCCTAGTGGATGTGGACAGCTTGTAGGAGTGTGTTTGGAGGCAGGTGAACCTGGCTGGAGCACTCTGGCCAACAGGACTGCTTCCACCAGCTGGTCCCTGCCTGTCCTTGAGGCCACACCTTGGTACCACTGTCTGGACATTGAGTCTGGTCAGCTTTGAGACACCTTCCTGACACCACCACCCAATGACTCACCTAGGTCTGGTTGCTTTAGAAGATGTTTGTGGTCAGGACTAGCCCAAGGTTGGTATTTGGGATTGTTGTACCAGTATTTCTCTTCCAGTTAACATGAGTGAGACTAAATTGGTCTGCAAGAAGAAACCCTAGGAGAGATACAGTTTTAATGATGCCAAAAAACTCTACCCTAGTGCTTCTAATTTCCTTCCTATAGGACAATAAAGCCATACTGATACCTCCTCTGAATGTACTGGTACCTGCCTAAGCATATCTTAAGGAATCTCATGGGTAGGATGCAATACTATCTCCTTGGATACTTAGGAGATTCAGCCATTTTCTACCAGGGTTGTGTCACATCTCTTGGATAAGGGACAATAGGAGATCTAAAACATTTATGGCTGCCATTCAAGTGCAAGCACATTAGGACAATGGCACGCCTGAACCTAGGGAAGGCAGCTCAGCCAAATGTGTCTGCAGGGACAGCTCTTAGAACAATGCAATTTCCCTAGAAGAACAACGAGATCAGATGTTCTCCCTGGCCCTGAAAAGCACAAAGCCACAGCAGCTTGAAGGGAACTTGCAAGGACACACAGGCCAACTCCTCTGCAACAGGCATCTAGAAAAAAATGCCCTCTTCTAGCCAGCACAACTAGACTAGCCAAATCTTGTTGTGGATGTATTAATGGTGATTTAAAAAGCTGCTGCATGTTCCCAAGGGATGTTCAAGAGTGCTGAAGAAGCTGAGGCAAGGAACTGTGTGCAGCTGGTTTTATTGTTTTGTCTACACACATGCATTTCTTGTGGTAGTGAAGTAAAGTGCTCTTGCATCTGGTGCCCTGAGAAGGCTGACAAGTTTGTCTGCTTCAACTATTGCATCACTGTCAACCAACTACTGCTTTAGAGTGCTCCCAGTTTGATGAGCTGAAGAAATCTTAGGCACCAGAGTCTGAGAGGAGAGCCAGTGCAGGGTCTGCTCAGAAGAAAGAGACCTGGAGGGACAGGCAGGGCTCCAACTGCTGAGTGACCATCAGGGTCATGGTACAAAGCCACTAGTGACCATCACACTTGTAATCCCATTAAAAGCAAAAACTATTTGCATGAGACAAGCAAGTCTGGGGCTGAATCATGAGGAGAAATTGAGTTTTTTGAACTCTCTTTCTTATTTGCACTTTTCCTTGGGCTCTGTGGAATGAGAGGCATACTTGCTTCTGTTGAACATTCCTGTGGGGACTGAAAACAATTATCCTACTAAAAAAGCTTGCTGGAAATATCTACACCAGGAACCAAAGCTGCTCTCCTGTCTGTCAGGGTTCCTCTCATGTGAAGCTGGTTTGCTAATTTGCCCATCATCTGGAAATGTATGAGAAACCATAAAAGGATGCCCCTGTTCACAGTGAATAAGACAGTCACATGGAGGAAGGAGAATACAGGCATTAAAGGAACACCTATGTGGCTGAGGAATAGAAGAGAAGCTTTAGAAACTCAGGCAATGGCAACACAGCAAGCAAAGCCTGGACTGTTGATTTGACAATGATGACTGTTCCTGCCCTTGTGCTCTGTGTGTGATGGGATCAGGCACAGAGGCAGCTGAATTCATCCTATGACAAACTCTGTTGCCATAAGTCACTTTGCAAGACATGAACTTGGTCCTCGTGCATTCGTTTGAAGTTGTCCCCACTACTACAAACAAGTGTTCTTCCAGAGTGACACTGAATTAGAAATGCCTTTAAGTATGTCTAGAGGCTAACACCAGACAGTATAATTAAAGGCATTACAATTAGTGACTTGATTCCTTTTGCTTTGATTTCGCTTTGGTTGATTTTCTTTATTCATTTTGGAAGGGTCTGAAAGTCAAATTCAACTTCGTCATCTGCTCATGCTGGGAGCTGTGCTGTTCTTCTGGAAATGCCATGGATATGCTGGTAATGAGGTGCCAAAATCAGCAAGCAATATTCCCAATTTAAGGGCCAGTTCAAATATAAAGGCAGTTTGTATTTCTGCTCCACAGGCACTCTGCAAAGTCCTTGGGGAAGAAAGAAATATATTTTCTCCTTATTGGCTTGGCTTTTCACTGCTAACAAGTCAGAATGAATGACAGGCATTTCTCAAAGAGGAAAAAAAAAAAAAGCAAATAGAAAAGCAGGTGCTTTTTGTTTGTTTATTTTTGTATTTTTAATCACACTTGTCAGGTGTAGAACTGAAAGGACTCCTACAAAGACACTGTTTACTCATCCACTTGCAACTCTGTTCACTTAAACCATGGTCACGACGTCTAAAGTTGAGTCAATCCACTTAGTGTGTATTAACAATCAATCAGGACCACATCTGTGACCCACACATGTCTCAGCTTCAGGCAGCCTTGTCAGGCAGACCACTTCAGTTGGGGGCAATCATCTAAGTGCACCTAGAGACCACTACATGCAGAGACACACAAGCATCATGCTAACTAGCCAGATAATGATTTCTGTTTGATGAGGAAGCTCAGATACAAGGATGTCTGGAACCCACCTTTTCCAAAGCATTCTCTAGCCCCAAGTGTCTCAAGCTTCAAGTGTCCAACCTAGAGTGGCTGATCTACAGGGAGAAAGCTGAGCATCACTTTCTCTATCTGACGCCAATGGCAGCTGCAGGCTATCAGCACCTCTGCAAAAACTACTCTGGGTCAATAAATCTCACAGGGTTTGTTTGAGGTCAAGCAGAGGGGCTGAAAGTGCCCCAGAACAAACTGTGCTTATCTAGGCAGTGACAGGAACAACTGAAGCATCCAGGAAAGGCTATAGGGATACAGAACAGAGAGGAAAAGAAGGTCATCTCTGAACTTCTCCTGGCCCTTTAGGGACCTCAAAGGAAATGTCTTGACTTCTCCTCCCACCGTTCCTTCCCCTTTCTCATCCCACCTCTATTCTTAGCAGTCTGAGAGCTGGGAAGAGAATATGGTTTCTTAATTCCTCAGCTCCTGTTACCTCAGATTTTGACTCAGACCACTCAGCGTGGTGGCAGAGGTTTTAACCTTGCATGAAGCTGTTTGTTTTTGTTTACACAAAGACTGCTTTCCCATTAAGTAGGATTTCCTTAGCTACTGGGACACGCTATAGGCATGAGATCAGTCTGGTTTGGTACCAACAATTTAGCTCCTCCGAACATTACATGTTCCTGAAAAAACCCTGCCTTGCCCAGATCTTCAGCTTTGCACTCACTAGTGAGCACTCGGTGCCAAAAGTTACCTGTTTTCATGCTCCACAAATCCTGCTTTTGGCATGATACATGAAAATGACACCAGAACAGATGTTTTTTTTCCTCCCTGCACCACTCAACAAGACCACTTAATTACACCTGAGGATGAAACTGGCTCAACAAGTTGGGCAGCTTTCAGGGCTGCTGACCAGGGAAAGTCACACCTCCACTGCTGCCAGCAAACAGCAAGAGAAGACACCCAGACCCCAGCTCTGCTGTTGGGAGTGACTTCCCACCCAAAAAAACAGAGGAAAACACTGTCACCCTCCTTCCTTAGTCCCATTACCACTTACTCTATCTACCCCATCTAATCATTATGACATCTGAGTGCCTTTGTGTGTCAGCTTCCTGTGAAGTAATCACCTAAATCCCTCTTGGAAACAAAGCGGACCCTGCTGAGGAACTCACAATAGGTGCCTTTCACTCACAGGACAACCTTGGCCTCCGTGGCACTTCTAACAAAGCTTCCATATGTGCACCAGTATGGGCTGATCAGTCAGAGCAACACCACACAGGATCAGAGCATGGATATATGTGGGCATGAAGGAAACAAGCCTCACAAAATTTCCCCATCTTCCTGAAAAATCGTGGGTTTTTAAAAAAAAATATGCTTCAGTACATTAGTCTGCCACAGCCTTTGTGCACCTTTGAGGTCTGTTTGAGGAGATAAAAGAGAAGCACTAGCTTCAAGGGCCAATGTCTGTTGGTCAGCCCCACTCTCAGGGACTGCTGAGCTATTGTTTGCTCTCCCACCTCAGGCTAGGGCTACTTTTTAATTTTTCCTTTGGCAGATATCCCGTTTTTTCCCCTCCCGGAGGGAGGGATCAAGGATGGTAAGTTCTGTTCTAATAGAAGACAAGTCAATGATAACCTTTGGGCATCTGCAGTGAAGAGTTATTTCTATAGGCCTAGCTGGGATTAGATGCATAATGGATCAAGGAAAGATCCCACCATTTGACGGTTACAGCGTCATTCATTAGCGTTAAGATTTGAACCTGAATCAACAATTGAGTTAGAAGATTGAAAGAACTGCCTTCAGTATTTGAAATAAATTGTAATAGGCCTGTAAAAGTCCCCTGAGGTGTCTCTCTCTCTCTCCCTATACATATATATATAGATCACTTTTGCTGAACATTTAAAATTAGATGAAAGTTGCTGAGCTTCTAAATACGAAGCAGAAAAAGCTGAGCTACTTATGAAAAGTAAGAGGGGAAAAAAAATGTATTTTTAGTTTGCCTATCAAAGCCCTTCAAGAGCATTCTTGACTGTAGGATCCAGGCACTACCTTATTATTCAGTCACTTACCATCTCTCTCACACATAACAATGCAAAAGGAGTTAATAACAAACAGTGTGCCCCCTCCTTATACACAAACACACACGAAGGCACTTAGGAATCACTTGTAAATGAGCAAACACTGATCCCATCCACTTTTGTTGTCACAAAACTAGGGCAAGCTCACTCTCAATTAACTGCTTGGTGCACAGAGCCCTAAAAAAAATTAACTACCCAGAGGACTTTGCAAGTTTTAACTCCCAGCTCTTTATCATCCTTTCATTTCTGGATCAAAGACCCATCCACTTACTACTAATTTACTAAGAAATTAAACATGAAAAAAAGAAAGTAATTTCACAACTGGGTGAAGAACGTTGTGAGCAGTTAATGATTAATTAGCATTATAATACAAGACAGCCTGGTTTCACAGTAGAAGCTTGTTTTCATAGCATTTTTTTTTCCTGTAAAGGAAATCTGCAGGTTGGTGCAAAGACTATGTAAAGCATCAGTATCAAAAAGTTTCCTCCTTGATTCTAAAAGGCAGTTAATGTAAGTAAATAAAAATGCTCTGTGGACCAGGTGATCTTAAACCAAGACCCATGTCCTATAGCCCAAGCCACAATGGAGCTATAGTGTGGGGTGGCTGCAGAGTCCCCTGCTCTGGGGACATTGCACTTAGGTGCTTGCCCACCTCCCAGCTCTGTGTCATCCCCATTGTCCCTTAGATAGGCAGGCAGAAAACCCAAGGCCAGCTAACTTGGACCCAAGTCCATCTCTCAGCACAGTTGCTGGCTAATTTGGACACGGGATGATGTCTAACCTGTTGGGTGGTCACAGAAAAAGTTTAACTCCCTACTACAGCTTGAACAACTTCTTCCTGTGACTGTTTACTAGCTGTATAAAATCAACACAGCTTTTCCTGTTGGCTTGCAGAAAACAATAAAACAACATCAAGATTTTTATGAAGTAGCTACTTGTATTACTAGTGGTAGCACAAATACACGCCAAGCCAGCATGGGAAGAAGAAGAAATAGTGTAACTATGGGAGGAACAGAGATAGCTTTCTATAGCAGATCATAAACTGCACACAATCAGCATAGTATTACAGTAAGGGGATTCTTTACATTATGAAAAAATAAAAAAATAGAGCAATTTCTCTGTCTGGTTTCCTGTCTGTGTTCATTACTGAGGTCAGTTTTGAAATCGCAGTTGCCAGTGAAAGAGCCCCCTAAATCATTTACTAACTATCAATAATTTAAAACCCTTGAACAACACTCAAAAAGCAATGCAGTCAAACTATATTCATTCGACCTGTTGCCCTGAGATTTTGGGTACAACTGTTGAAACTGAAGTCAGATGCTGATGTTCAATTTGTTGACACAGAAAATGAGAAAGAGTAGACATCCTTAAGCCTGTATCCTGTCCCTCCCTGAGCTATTAGTTTCAACATAGTTGTTTACTGCTGATAGGCATCAGCCACCTGCATGTGCCACTTGGTAGCGTCCTGAACTGCCAGCCAAGCCAGCTGTGCATGAAATGACAGTAACTCCCATGTTTTACATCTGTAAAGGCCAATTTGAGTGAGAAAAGGTTTGGAGAATATAGTCTTTACAGTAGGGGCTCTCTGAGATGAGTGAAATCTCTTTAGTGGCTCTGCAAAGCTCCATGCACACAGCCCTGTCACACCAATCAAGTTATAAATAGTAATTACACAAACAGAGTCTTATTTACTAATAGTAAAAGATTACATTTGCTTGAAGGTGCTCACCTGGGAGTTGCTGTTGGCTTCCAATACTTGCAGAAGAGATACTGGCCATCAGCGTTGATGATATGGGGCAGGTCCTTGTATGGGATATTTTGAGGACTCCGCTTTGGCGAACTTTCCTCTGGCATTCTGGAAGAATGACCTGAAAGGCGTTGGAAGAAACAAGACATATTTTAAAACAGGTGAAGGCAAGATAGAGGCTGATGGGCTTGGAAACTACAGACATTCAACAAAGTCAGTCAGGCAAGCACCACTGACGGGAGTCTCCCTCCAGAACCCCAACCAAACACCCCCCCAAACCTATACTGCTTTAAACATAAATGTAGCATTCGGTGTTCAGAAAAGGCTCGCATTTTGAGGGAGAGCATTAGAGGGGAGGGAAAGGAGGGAAGATCAGTCCACCATCGCTACTTCATTACAGCTTTCTCTCCCCCACTTCTCCCATCTGTGTTTATTTTGCATCATTTTATGAAACGGATCCTAAAAAAAGATTATTTTCGCTGCAATCAAGTGCAGATTGTGCAGCAACCGCTACCGCTATGAAAAGACAGCTGCATAAAGGATTTATCTCTGCCTTAACATCTCCAAAGAACAGCGGAGGGTACGCAGCAGAAGTATCTGCCACCGTGTCATCATTAAGATCTTCTCTGACATCTCCGACAGGAAGGTGGCGGCGGTGGGGAATGAAACATTTCCAGGAGAATTTGCAACCAACCTGTTTTCATCCTGTGCAAGGGTTTGCATTCTAGTGAGGAGCCGGCATCGCGAGGCAAATGCAAGCGGATAAAGCTTTTTGCATCTCGCTGCGGAGCCGCATTCACACTCCGCCAACCAGGCAGCCCCCGCCGTCCCCGGCGGGTGCCCGGCGGGTCCCTCCGGTGCCCGGGGACTGGCCGCTGCTCCTCTTCCCAGTTCGTTGGCTCTTAGAGGAAAGTTGCTTGGGTAATTCACCACTTCTTGTTCATTTCATCACTTTCTTTTTTTTTTTTTTTTTCCTGGCTTCTCAAACAAATTGCGTGTGTGGGCTGAAGTGGCGGTGGTGGGAGGGGAGGTTGGGAAGGGTGGGGGAGAGGGAGGGCTGACGAGTGGGGAAGCTGCAGTCCACTTTCCAGAAGCTGCTGCACGCACATCAAAGGCACCTTGAACACATGCAGCTGGAGCAGCTCAGAAAGTTCCTGCCGCTGCAGGTTGTTTGCAACTTTACTTCCTTCCTGCCACTTACTGTTCGGAGGCCACGGCGACGGGGGGAGGCGAGGGAGGGGGAGACCTTTTTCTCAAAGCGATCCCCGCTGCGAAGCCATCTCGCGTGTAAGCGCCACTTCCCCAGCCCCTCGCTGCCTGGCGGGGAGGGAGGGGAGAGGGAGGAGGAGGAGAGGGAGGGCTCCAAGCACGGACGCGATCGCAGGTCGCCAGTCCCGCACACGCATCCTCCCCGCTGCCCCCAGCGGAGCCCGAGCCGGGCAGCCCGGTGGCAGCGGGAGGGAGGCGGGGGGCGGTGCCGCGCTCGGAGCCGCTGTCGCTGCTGCCCTCCCGGCGGGGCGGGGCTGGGCTGGGCGGCGACCGAGCGAGAGAGCGGCTGTGGCCGGCGGGAGGTGGGAGCGGGCGAAGCTCCCTCCGGTGCCCCTCGGCGCGGAGAGGAAGGAGAGACCGCCGCCCCTCTCCCCAGGGCGGTGGCGGTGCGGGGCTGCCGGGCCCGCGGGTGGGTCCTCACCGGCTCAGCCGCCGGCCCGGGGCTGCCGAGGCGGAGGCGGCGGGGCCGGAGGGGCAGGCAAAGCAGGGCTGCCCGCAGCCCGGGCCAGCTGACAGACCCCCAACACCGGGCTCCTGCCACAGGACCGCCCGCTTGGGTGACAGTCAGGGAGCGGGGATACCGGGGAATAGGCTGGATCCCGAGGGGGGGAGACGCTGAAGGAGTGCTGCCTTCTGGGCTTCCCCGCACCGAACCGCTCTTTCTAGTCCCAAACCCAAACTTCACTCTGTGCATTTCTATACGCGGCTCTCCAGGCTTTGAAGCCACGCCGGAACAATCCAATCTTTCAGATAGAGGAGAACACAAGCCCCTTGCTTTGCACCCTCATCAATTTATAAATACAGTATATAATTTATACACACATCATCTAATAGTGTGCCTCATCACCATAGGTTATATGGAATACATACATGGCAACTGTGCGATTTGAGATCTAATTGATAGTATGTGATACTTGCTTGTAAAAATTGTCACAGCAAGGTTCCCCAGAGTTAAAATAGCTTCCAAGCCTCAAGGCATTTGCATGCTGGGGTTTGTCATTTAATACTGGTAAGTGCTTAGCATTTATTAAGCACTTTAAAATTGTTTATGTTAAGGGCACAGATTCAGGCCTTTTATGTTTCATCAGGATAAAATTATAAATTTTCTCTTTTCCATGCCTACATATACCTGGAGGTTTCAGGCCTTTTGAAGAAGAGGCAGCTATTAATAATATTTTTTAAAGCTAGGCAATGTGCTCACTGAGTGCAAACCTGGGAACAAAGCCTGAGGGAAGGAAAGAAATGTATGCTAACAATAATAACAAATATGTGCAAAACATCAGAGATGACCCATATAAAAATGAAAACAAAATCAAAAGCAGACTTCTTCCTCTTTCAGTGTCATTTATATTAAATGCCCTAGAGAGTTTTTTTGTTATAAACTGCAAAAGCAAAATTATGTATTCCTGTAATGGCTATTGTTTGGAAAAAAAAGCAAGACTGAATCAACATTTGTGATACTGTTTATAATGAGGAAGATATAGGTCAGATGGGGTCTTAACCAGAGCCCTGGGAGCTGTACTTAGAGGTGTGCAATTTGTTAGACCAGCTACTGTCTAAGCAGTCTACCACAAGCCAGCTCCAGAGCTGGGAGAAGCAAGGGCATATATATTTATTTACAGGATACAGATCAGATAATAACTGGATTAAGAAGAAAAGGAAGAAGGAAAGAAGCCTTTTCCCCTGCTCACACAGTTTATCTGCCACAGTTTATCTGCACTTCAGTGCTTCCCTACAGCCATCCATGAAACCTGATGCCAGGAACAGGCTCCTCTCCCGCTGTGGTGCTGGGAATATCCAAGTTCCCAGGGCCACAGGGAGGTGGAGGAGACAAGGAAAAAATCTCTTTCTAAAATTCAGGATAAAAATAGCATCTCAAAGAAAATGACCATTGTTGGGACACAAGGGCAAGATCCTGTCTTTGAGAGCTTGCCCTGGTCAGCCCAGATATATGATTCCTCTGATACCCTGTTGACCTCCCTGTAGCTAATATTGGAGGCAGCAGGACTGTGGTCCAACCTACACCCTCTGCCAGGCCCAGAATCTCACCATTGCAGAGGAGTGGAGGATCAACCAACCCTCCTTCCCTTCTCCCCAGCTTCCCTGAGCCCTCAGGAATTTGAGGACTTCTCATAAGAAGCACACTCCCATCTCGTGATAACTTAATGAAAATGAATGAGAAGCAACTGCTGTCTAGTTACCTTATTATTTTATGGAGTTTAAGCCATGAATGAAAAGCCACTTGAGAAAACTGGGTTGAGTCTGAAGAATTCACCTAGCTGATATCCAAACAATATACAGGGCTTTAGCAGAGCAATTCTTGCACATTAGGCTCCCCGTGAGAAATCAAAGGGATGTCTGAGCATGTGGTATTTATGAGACTGTAACATCTTCCCTTTTCTCAGTGGAGTAAAGTATGTTTTGGAAATACAGTTTAAGCTAAATCAACTTCTTAATAAAAAATACAAATACACTTGTGAATCTTTACACTAACTCAACAGTTGCCTGAGCCTTGTAGGGAAAGGTATTTGGTTTATTAAAGGCTTTGTTTAAGCATCTTCATTGGCTCCCAAGGTACCCAAAGGGGTATAGAAAAAAGGATTAAACCCTCTAATAAAGCCAATTTTAGGAAAATAATCAATTGTGGCAATGACAGAGAAGACACACAGAATGAAAAGTTGTTAACACAGCAAGGAGTGAGAGAGAGCAGGCTAGAGAGGAGAGGAGAGGAGAGGAGAGGAGAGGAGAGGAGAGGAGAGGAGAGGAGAGGAGAGGAGAGGAGAGGAGAGGAGAGGAGAGGAGAGGAGAGGAGAGGAGAGGAGAGGAGAGGAGAGGAGAGGAGAGGAGAGGAGAGGAGAGGAGAGGAGAGGAGAGGAGAGGAGAGGAGAGGAGAGAAGGGAGAGAGTAGGATGGATGGCATGTAATTCTGACCATGGGGTAAGAAAATGAGATAGGATTTTCTTTGATGTTAGGCTTTCATTCACAAAATGGATTTTTTAATGGATCTTACCCTGTTGGCATGCAAAGGTAAACAGACTCTTTGAGATGCTTCTGCGCTGGTTGATGATACCACACACTTAAATTGCAAAGGAATTTTTTTTTTTTTTGAGAAGTGGATTTGATGGGATGTGGGTGCTAAATCATTTGGGATCCTGCTCACCAGGGCCATGACGAGAACTTTTGCTGACAAGAAGGAGGAAAAAATAGTAGAAGAGGAGGATGCAATAATAAAATATCTAAGAAGTATGTGGTTATTGAAGAATCTGCTTCAACAGAAAAATGCTGGAGTTACAGTAGTCAGGGAGCAGCTGGAGAGAGCAACAGGCAGCATGAGCAAGAGAGCACATGGGAAACAACAGGAGATGAAGCATGAAGAGGAAGAATCAAAATCCAGTGACAAGCAAAGAAGCCAGTGTCACTAAAGCTGACAGTTTGGAGTCAGTAGTTTTGATTTGCCCTTCTCTTTGGCTATTTATTTATCCCTAGCCAGAGTCCAGGCATTCAGCTTTACTTATGTCTGTAATCTGCCTTGGCTTGCCTGTTGCTATTCCTGAACAAGACATGTACGGGGGTGAGACTGCTTTAGTTTTCCTGTAAAGTACTTTACTTTACTCTACTCTAATGTCTTGCAGCCAAAATAAGAACTTGGTGTCTGGCAGACTGGATTGAGGAAGAAAATGTTAAAGGACAATATTGTATTGATCAGGTTAAGCTTAACAATATCAGGAGAAATTATAACTAGCTTGGCATTGGTCTGCAGTTCTGCAGTCTCATCTGCCTCTTCACAGATTAGTGCCAAGTGAAATGGAGAAAGGTTGAAGGGTTAGTGCAGGGATATCTGAGCATCACAGAAATTGTTTGCAGACTTCCACTGATTTGTTGCCCATCAGTAATTTTACTTTCCATAATCAGTGGGAATAGAATTACTAGGTTAAGCTACAAGTGGTTTAATACCCCTAGATGCAAACTGAAGTCAAGTAATAAAGTATTTTTACCATGTAAATGAAAGTAATGAGTGGTAAAAATAGTCCTAATTTTTTAATAGGTAATAAAAATTCTGCAGATCATTGTGTCATTAGAAGTGGCTTCCAAAGCCGTGACTACAAACAGTAGCTTATGAGGGAAGTGATTAGTATCTTGCCTGTGCTCCTTATCTGACAGGACCAAAAATACACACTTAAAACTACACTCTCTGAATATAGGTTTCAATTATTTGATGCATAGAAGATGACCCATCCTACATAGATGCTAATTTGAGAGCTGGTTGGTTTTAATTACAGAAGCAATACAGGTTTTGTTTGTTGGTTTGTTTGTGGGTTGTTTTGTTTGCCTTTTTTTTTTAATTAAAAACCCCACAAAAATTTTAATGCTAGATTATGAGGCGTCCTTAGTATGAAATACATGACAAGGCATCCTCTAAAGGTAGGAAATTCAAAATAAAAGGTGGAAATTGTCTGTAGAAGGGAAGTTGATGGAGTTATTCTAGCAAACCTCTTGCTTCAGAACAGCTTTGCCTTGGGGAAAAATATGTCTGAAAAAGAAGTCTGGAGATGTGTGAGCTCAGCAGTGTCCCAGGAGCGGAGCTGCTGCTCGGGGTGCTGCAGGAAGCCGCTCCCTGGTGGCTTTTCGCCGTGCACAAGCCCCGGGTTTGTAGGAGCGGTGCAGCTCTGCGGCACTAGAGGGCACAGCTACAGCTTCTGTGTGCCCGGTAACCCCGCCACATCCCTCTTCCTCCGGAATTCACTATTTTTTAATCAGTATTTTTATCATTTTTCCCTTTATCACGATAAAGTTTTGTCCGTTTTTATCTCCGGGGCCCAGTATTGCTTTCCAAATAGGAGTTGCCTGTTCTGGTGTATAATTAGTACAATTTTCCCTCTGGATTCACTCACATCACGAGAATAAACTTCAGTGGTTTATACCCTGGACAAGCACATGGCTGCAGCACTTGAAGGGAAATCCTGTCCTTGTCACTGTGGGGACAGACAGATTAACGAGTCTGTTATGGGCTGGCATTTCCTACTTTATGTTGATATGACTGCACGTGGCCACATTAGTATTGATAAAATGTTGGTCACCTCAGGAGAAACGGGTTTTATGGCAGAAAACATAATTAAAAGGTATCTTAAAGGAAAAGGTTCTAAGCTTTGAATTTTAATATGCATAAAAATCAGAATAAGACAGCATTATAAATTTTCTGTGCCTGGAATTACGGTCTCAATTTTGAGAAGGACCTGACCATCCCTTTTCTCATTTCTGTTACTAAGGATGACTGCATAATCCACTTTACAAACCCAGCATCATTGTATCAGACCTAAATAATACAGCCAAAAGATACCAGCTATTGTGTCGTGGGCAGAGTGGTGCTTTATTTTGGTGGCCAAACTGGAAGCATTGACTGGAGAAGAGTTATTATTGTGCCGCCTGGTTTTCTTGCTGCTTTGCAATTGACAAAGCATCATTTATCATGCTTTGCATTCCAATTTTTCTTTGCATGTTTTCCAGCTCATCATAACATAATTATGTTTCTGTTTCTTCCAGCCAGGGGCTGATACTTTCTTATACTAAGACAACAGCTGCACTGCACAACCTTGATGAATCCCCATAAGGGTAAAATGTGTCTGTGGTGCTTGTTTCTGCCTTGGCAACCCAAATGTTCAAGCTCTTTTTTATGACAAATGCTGTTCTAAAATGCACCCAACCCCGATCCTTTCACAGCATTTCCCAAAATTAGGTTTTATATTGCGATTTAGACTTTAAACATTAAACATCCTGGCTGGTTTGTAATTTTAAAGGCTTCTTTTGTAAATTTTTTTATGGTGTTTATAGGTTCATAAACACTAAGATGGAATTTTAGAGGGCCATATTTGCTGAGCTGCAATTTAGTGTTAGAATGAAATTGATTCTATGTGTGACAGTCAGCACAATCTGGAGGTCTGCTTTATGCTGCTAAAAGGCATCTGAAGGGAGTTTACATGGTACAGGTGAATCATTTCCTTACTTGGCCTCAGTTGGTCCAGCCACACTGCAACATAAAGGTAATTTAATTACCTTTATTATTATCAAATACACCAACCTCATCTATGAAGTGCATTATCTGTTACTGATGGAAAATGCCATAAAAGACATGCAATATTTCCATGATTACTTACTGAGATGTTTTATTTAACTCTAATTTAGTACTTTAAACCTGAGATTTCAAAGTACTTAGGAAAGAACAGATAAAACTTTTATTTTACAGGGCTCAATGCTGGAGGCAAGCTGAGGGCAGAATCCATTTTTAATGCTCCTAATTTTGTTTACCCAATTATACCATTACAAACTCCCATCACATCTCAAAATCTATCCATCAGAGCACAGTGCAAAATTGAAGCAGTAACTTTTTTCAGTTGTTCCAAGATTACCAGGATTTGCAAGTATAGGGAATATTGTGTCCTGGACAAAACCACAGCTTGGATAACTACATTCTTCAGGGCAAAACAATGTTCCTTTCTGTCCTTATCTCCTGGATGTTATTACTGCTGCCATCCTCATTTGAAGATTGGTTGTATTAATATATAAAAATTAAAATAATTCTGTATACAGAGGCAAGAGTTTTAACTCACACGATCAGTCCTATTTACATACACATGCACTGTGATCTAAGAATACTTTGGGATCTTTCAGCATCAGTGTCCATGTAGCAACGTTTTAGTTCCGACCACCACATTGGTCACTGATGTAGTTGCCTGAAAAGCTCTTGGATGTTGATGGAAACTGTACCTTGCCCAGCCAGGGCTCACTTCAACTTCGATCCATGAATGGAGAGTGTAAATCTGCTGTTGCTAGGAAAGGCAGCAAGCTTGTTGTTTTGGATATACAATGAACACATGGCTCAAGAGAAGAGCTTGCCTTGTGCTGTTTCTTCCTTATAACCCTGTCACAAATTCTGACAGATTCTGATCAGATATATTTTAGCTTTTTCTCATGTATCTTTGGTTTCTTTACTCAGTCCACTCACACACATTCAGTGTAAGATGTGCATTTTCTTTCTGATTCATGTTCAGTAATTATTTCCTAACATCTGCATAGCAGATTTTGAAAGGAAAGTAACTCTGCAAATATTAAGAAAAAAAATTAATGTATGAAATCTTTGAAATCTCTTTTACTGTGGTTTGTTATACACAGCTGACTGGATTCATTCCCAGGAACCAGGAAGCTGGTTCAGCAAAACAGCTGCATTAGTTATTTAACTGGAAGTCTGATTCTGCTCTTCCTCATATTGATGTAAATCAGAAGTACCAGATAAAATAAAGAATATCCTCAGTGCAAAATGCCTCTTAGAAAAAAAGTAAGCACTGTGGTATGGAACAACTAGAAGAATTCTGGCAGATATTCTGCTGTCCTGGTGTAGGTTTTAGGCAGTGCACCAAATACACTGCTCACTCCTGGGAGTGCTCTCCTCTGTGTGTGCTGTGGTAACACCAAGTGTTCAACAAAATGAAGGCCCAGTTGTGCTCAGTGTTGCACCATAATACCATGAATTCACGTGTGACTTATTCTGTACTGAACATCACATTCGTTACTGTTTGCACCTGGTTCATAATTGTTCCTTCTCAGTGATTTGATTTTACAGTATCTGCTACAATTTACTTTATACCTTGTTGTGCAGGAAAACATACTCTTCCTCCTAGGCTGAATAAATGCATGTGACAATTAACTCAGAAGTACAGTTTGAGAAAGAGGATGTTAAATGAGAAGCATTGTAGTGAAAAAGGGGAAAAAGCATCCACAGGCAGAGTATTTCCTATGAAAGACAATGCTGTTTGTCAGGACAACAAAGGATTGTCACCAGATCCTCATGTGCTTTAGGGATGGACAACTTCAATTCTCAAAGTCATTAACACCCTTTGTATTTGTTCTTATTGTAAATTGGCAGCATGTGCATCAAAAGTTATGGTATCAGAGTTCACTCTCCAACCCTCATCCTGTTTCCTCCAACACAAGCTATCTATTATATCTTGGCTACAGTAATTTAGTCTCTTGTAGCAAAGGCTTCTGTGGTTTTGTTTGTGCTTTGGAGTTGTGAGCATCTGCAGTTGCTGTGGGCTGGTAATGTCAGTTCAGATTCCTGTTACAAACCTGTCAGTGGGGCTTCCTTGACTCCTGCACACAGGAGCCTTCCAGTTCACACATGATGTTTGATACCAGTATGTTTTCACTTGTTGACTTTTCCTAGCATATTACAATAGTTACAGTGACTTTTAAAATGGAAATCTAAGGTTTGGAGATGCTACCCTTTCAGGTAGAAGAGGAAACTCAGCTCCTGGATGTATATGCATGAAACTGTATTATTCTCAGACCTTGGGAGGTTTTGAAGAAGAGGACAGCAGAGGGAAGGCTGCACCATTCAGCACCTGAGCCAGAGAGCACAAAGCATCTCTTCCCCTGCTGTGCTGTGAACTGTGTATGAGATGTGCTGACTGTCCTGAGACCCACCCTGAGACCTGTGCCCAGCACCTCAGCACCTGCAGCCACGGGATTACAGCAGCATCTGCACTTTGGTTTAACGCAAGGACAAGCTCCTCGCCTTTGGTTTTGTGGGGCTCAGTTTGAAATGAGGCAGGGGTGAAACCAACCCTGCCTGAGTGCAAACTGTCCCTCTGTGTCTGTCTGTCTGTCCCTCAGACACGTACCCCAGGCTGCACCCTGGCAGTACAGCTCTCTGCCATGGCTCATCTGCCTCCACCTCTGCCCCCAGTTTCAAAGCTCTTCAGCAATACATTCTGCAACAAACAAGGATTTCTGGGGCAGCTTCAATAGGATCAGAAAGACATCTTCTGCTGCTTTGAAATCTGTGAGCATGAACGATTCATTCATATCTATCTGATGATCAAATATATTTTTAATTATCAATCTGAAGTTTGTTTTTTTTTTTCACTAGACAATACTCAACTGTATTGTAAGAGCTGTTGGGATTGAGCCAGAGAATTTGGCAGCAAGATATGGAACATTTGGGCTTTCAACACTTAGGAACATATGGAAAGAGGTTTGGAAGATTGCCACATGGAGTGTAACTTGGAAGATGCTACATTTCTTCATCATTTTTTATGGATAAAAGCAGAAGAAATTTTAATTTTTTGAAGGATCCTAATTCCCATTTCCTTTTCTATCATGTAGTTGCTCTAGAATAACCTGCTATGCTCAGTTGCAAGGTTTGAGCAAACTCTACTGTATGTTTATGGGCAACTGAAGGTAGGTAATTAAAAGAATGACAGTATTGCAGATCTTTCCAACTTTTTACCTCCTAATTCATGACATTCCTTGCAAATGAACTCACAAAGCTACAGTCTGGTGACTCAGAGCATGGGATGAAAGAGGATATCTGGTGCCTGGCCTGAGTCAGGATGTGTGCCATTTACCGAGGTCATGCTAGATGGTTCATCCTTCTTGCTCCTTCTGTGACCATCTGTCTCCCCATCACCTTGACACCCATGGATGCATGGATGGATGGACAGTCCAGGCTGTCTGTCTGCATCTGGGACATAGTTTCATCATGTGGGTTGGAGCTCCAGCACTACACTACAAATGCCAGCCATGGCTGGGACAGTGGAGAAATGGGAGAGAGGAGACACCTCCGGCTCAGTGCTCAGGACTGGACATGTACAAACTTTGTCTTCATACAACTTCAGGGACAGATGCCTGATGCCCATGATGGGAGAAGCCTGTGTCTCTCAGTTATTCTTCTGTTTGTCAGAAAAGTGATGCATATTTGGTAATTCATTCGCAAGAACCACTGCATAAGAAAGGGGTTTTTTTACTGTGTTTTATGGGGCACAGTTGTGCACCAGGTTGGGGGTCTGCAGCAAATGCAGAATTTGTTGGAATACACAACCCTGGATACCCTTCTTAATTTACACAATTGGCACACAGGCCCTGCAGCTTAGTCAATACTAATTAATCTCTCTGACTGGTAGGAAAGCATCCTCGTCCTGGGTCAAAGGGCCAAAGAGTGTTTCAGGGGCTAGTACTGAGTGACACATAAAGTCACAGCAACCAGACCTACAGTTCTGTTTGGTGTCCTCAATAGTAAATCACCCAAGTTTGCTAAGACTGCATCTGAACAGCAGAATGGAGGCACTCTGGGGCTGTCCAAGATAGCTCAGTTCAGGGCAGGCTGCAGCTCTTGTCCCACCTGAGTGCTCAGGTTTCCTCTCCTGTAGAATAAGAGCGTTGGGGAGGAGGTTCATGCCAGCTCTGCCTTTAGCAGGGACCTGGAAACCAGCCCACATGTGCATTCACTTCTGGGAACTGGGAAGCACACTCAGAACCTGCGTTTTGGTTGTAGTCTTGAGTGTTTCTTGCCCATAAATTCACTGGGGCTTTTTTACTTGGCATTTTCATGTGACTGTTTCAACATGTGCACCCAAATAGTGACTAGACAGGGCAAGTTCCTGTAATTTCTTTGCTGGCAGCATACCAGGGGGCACTGTGAAATCTCCAGGTAATGGAAGAGATAAGTGAAGCCTGAGAAGGTGACATTCAGGAATGGAAATTGAGCATGGAGGAACTGGTGAGCAGAGCAGAGGAAAGAGCATCTCCTCCACAGGAATTCAAAGACCTTTGGCAATAGCTTTTGAGGACTGACCATGCAGGTCAGGAGAGCAAAAAAGATGGGCAAATCCCAAACTATTTGAATGGGATTTATTTTAGAATGAAGCCTCTGCCTTCCTGAATAAAACCTGGGAAAGACTGGGTGGGTCTGCAGTATTCCTTAGCCCTATATCCTGTGGCTGCAGCATTTCTGAGCCAGCCCAAATCTGATTTAGAATGTCTGTGATATTTTGCTTCTTCTCACAGAACATACCCTGAGAAACATTATAGTTATTTCTACTTTCTGTGGCCAAAATGCCCCCCAAGTTCTGCTATTTTGATGTCCCTTTCTGAGTTTCAGTTTTGATCTCTATTTAGAAATCTTTTTGACCCTGTGCTGGGTCAAAAAGTTATAGGTATAGTTTTCTTAAAGAGATTGAAAAGCACTAAAACTAATGTACAGAACAGCATTACCACAAACCCTATCCAGTTACATGCCTCTCTGCATCTCCATTTCTACCTCTGCTGATCTAAAAGGAGAAAAAATGCTCTCCTATCAGCCCATTCCTTCTGTCTGATTAACTGGTGGCTATTACTGGTCTTCCTTTGCACTAACACAGCTTCATTTCCAAAGAAAAAAAAACCCTGATAGATGTTGAGCTCGTGGATTGTGGCATCACTTAAACAAACAAACAAACGCAGGTTTCTATTTATACCAAAGGGCCAGCAGTACCTCCTTCATCAGGCTGTGTGTTCACTGGAAATCAGCAGATATTTTGCCTAAAAGCATCCAGCAGAGCAGTATAACTCAGTAATAACTGCTTCTTGGGGGACAGGGGGAAACCCCAGAAGAAAGTCTGTAGGTGCAGTCAGAAGCACTGGTGAGTAGTTGACTTTGGGGGGCATTCTTTTGCCTTTTTTTTTCTTTTTTCTTTTTTTAAGATTGCCTGAATTTAGTGGAGGTTCTTTCATTTAAAAGACAGAAAGACTTACAAATTAAGCAACATCTAGCTCCTAATGTGTGAAACTGCAATTTGCATAAATCATGGCAGCTGCTGAGTCGGTCCTTATTACCTCCGCTGGAGTGTTAATTTAGCCACAACTTTCTCATTTATTTAAATGAAAAAGCAGCGGGGGGCTGGCATGTCACATTATCTGTCAGGCAATCTGAGAATCAGGTCGACAGAGCCAGAAAGAGATTTCAATTCAGCAGGACTCGGAGGGTGCTGCCCCCCCAACCGGTGGTCACAGGCGGGCTCAAAATTGCCTTTGGTCTGCTCTAAAGGTCAACACTTACCCTAAAAAAAAAACAAACGCCAAAAAACAATGTTGTACTTGGACTGCCATAAGAGAGTGGGCAATAGGATTAAACCAGAAATGTGTCTCTGTTTTTTCTCTCACTGTGTATCCAAACTGGCACTGTACACGTGCATATGATAACCAAAATACCATTACTGGTTGGTCCTAATGTCATACAAATAAAATAATCTGTGTTTGTAGAGCACCTGGTGTGCTGTGGTCCAAGCCCACCACCAGGGCCTGAACGTGGCCTGGCTCTCTGCCTGAGCAGGAGGATGCCAAAGCTGCTCCCGTGGGACGTGCTGGGAAGAGGGAGGAGCTGTGGCAGCCAGCGGTGCTGGTGCCATCACGGTGCTGGTGCCATCACGGCTGTGGCCAGCCTGGAGCTGCTTCCTCATGCAGGGAACGCCGAGTGGATGAATGGACATCAGGGAATGACTCACATGTGGGAGGTAAAGCAGATGTGAGGTACTAGATCCCAAACCAGCGCTGCCTCGCTCTCCAGGACAAGGCTGAGGAGCCCTGGGGAATTTCTGAGCTGGAAGGAGCAAAGAGCAGTGGCCCCACTGGGGGCAGAGTCAAGCGTAAGGCTCTTCTCTTCCAAGCGACAATACTGGGCCACCATTTAATGGTAAGTCTGTATAAAACTAAGTATTTGTCAGCAGAGAATGAGCCAGAGCAAAACTGCAGAACCACAGTGACAGAGGAGATGGGTTTACTTCAGCACGTTGGTTGCAATGTTTCAGGGGCAGTAAAGAAAAACCACATCCTGATACCACCCAGAGCTTAACTGAGCTGATGTAGGTCTCTCCTAAAGCTCAGCTGTAACTGACTTGGCGTGTGGGTGGGCTTGTTGCAAACCATTTTGTGGCTTCACCCATGGACAATTTGCAAGCACACCACCCAGCAAAACAGCTTTTCTGCTTTCAGATGAACTGTAAATGCTGTGTAGCTATTCCCAAACACTGTACTCTGAGAAACACACTCTTGGAAACTGGTCAGAGTTTTGCCTAAAAAGGGGATGTTTGTTCCCAGAAGTTAATCAGTAGCAGTTGAGGTTTAGAAGGGAATTTCTTTGTTCACACAACACCAGAAGGGACCGTATGACTGATGCCACGCAAAAACTGTTCTAAAACAGTAAGTTCAACGTGTATTTCCTAAACACTGATATATTCACATCAAATGTGTCTCTTCTGTCTCTGACACCTACTTCTTATCATTGTTTTAAAATACACTGTGTTAAAAGATCACCCATTTGTTGTGTTACCACAGATGTTCTTCCCTTTGCCATTAACTTAACGAAGTTCAGCAAAAACTTTTGTCTTCGCCCACTTCTCAGCCATTCATTCTTATAATTAAAATCACCATGACAACAGAGAATGATATCAGAATGAAAGGATTATGACTTAATTACATGAAGAAGGCGAAAACAGGCTTGGCTTACAGCAGATAAAGCTTTTAATTCTAACAAAAATATGGGGGGCCTGATTCATGGTGGTGTTCCTCCATTTGTGTAATTACAAAGCTGCCCAGCGGTCGCCCTGCTGCAAGAGGGGGTGTCCCAGTTAGTTCAGTGAAGTGCAAGAGAAATATTCAGAATTTCTTGTCTAGTATTAGTGTTTTTGTGAAGCAGGCTCATTATAGAAATTAGCTGAAGAACCACACCCATCAAGGAAATGTGATTATTATTATTATGGTAGTGGAGTGGTTTCATGTAAATAAAATGTGTTATGTAAACACTCCATGTTAACCATCACATACCATAAACTGTTCAACATAACAGGGGAGCAAGGCAAGTTAGGGGCTATGATCCACTTTTTACCACAGCTGTGGCATTTCATCAACTCACTGTTCCATCTTAGCTTCTGTGAAAGCTATAGTATCAGATTGGATATTTTTATTTCTAAGATAAAGCTGAGCTTTTAATAAGAATAATCTGGGAATGTAGACTATGTATCTTTGTAATCTGGTCTATCAAAGTCTCTGACATAAGGAAACTTTAATAACTTTGATTTTTTTTCTAGTTTCGTTCATAAATTATATGAAATATGCTTTTTAAAATTATGTACATCTTAATTTTCCCCTAAAAACAACAAACTGCTATTAACAGTTAACCATTCCTGAACACTCCTTCCTTGTGGGAAAACTCTGTAATAAAACCATCAGACTAAAAACCTAGATAAGAAAATACATTTCATTTTCAATTTTCTCAGAAGCTATTATGATCAATTGACCAATTAGTGCAGTGAATAAATACATTAATGCAATTTAAAAAAAGAACATTCTGAAAACCCCTTAATGTCTTTCTCAAGTAAAAGTATAGGCATGACATTAATCAATTTTATAACCCTAAATTTTGCTTAATCTTTTTTCCATCTTTGCTTAAACATATGGAGATACAGTGTATTATGGCCCTCTCTATTCCTCTTTAATTTACAGAGCACAAGATCTGCAGCTGATGTAAATCAGTGCAGCCCTACTATTCTGGACCATTTTAGTGGATCTGTTTCTGATTTACCTCAACACAAAAAGGAAGATATTCAGGCCTTATGTATGATTAAAAATATACATGTAACACTTCTATTCAGTCAGTAATCCTTGTTTTATGCACATCTTCAGCTCTTAGTGATCTAAAAAGGGCAGGAGAAACCATTTGGGGAAATTCCTCTCAGCTGTAGAGACTGCAGCCTTTTTTTTTAAGAGTGACCTGGATAGGTCAAAGAGCAGCAGCATCTCCTCTGGTGTGGTATCAGACCTCAGAGGAAGGTGGGAGTCAGTCTGGTTGTTGCCTACGCTGGAACCACTCCAACTGCCCAGAAACAACAGGGGGACAGGGATGTGCCTGGCTGTGTGCCCGTGGCAAGTTCTGGGGTGAGTGGACATAACTCTTTTGGTTGGCATCCCGCTGTCCCTTCCTACAGAGCAGCTGCTGCCTGTAGCCCCGGGTCTGGCAGGAGCCGGGCCTGGCAGCGTGTGGGCAGGGGGGAGAGCAGCCCTGCTGCCAGGCAGCTGCGGCCTGGCCTGCCCCTCGGCGTGACATTAAAGCAGCTCTTCGTCTCAGCTCCGAGCCCAGTGTGGGCTATTTATAGTCCTGGCCCCTCGCCGCTCCCCAGGAGCTCTGTGAGATCTCTGTGTCCCTCTCCCACCTCCTCTCACAGGCACCTGCTGCTGCCGGGGTTGGAAAGGTACGTTTAAATCCCTTCCCCACCCAGAGCAGGAGAGAGAAGGGAGTCTGGCGCTGAGGTGGGTGGGTGATGTGGAAAGGCCAGGGCCAGGCTGCTTTTGGTTGCTGGGTGGGTGGGAAATCTGTGGGCAGTGGTACTGGAATGTGTGCCTTGGGGAACCCTTAGGGGTGCTGGAGGGGGGGCCTGTGCATGGAGATGCACGGTCAGCTGCAAGGCAGCTACGTGGTGGGGAGGCTGCAGGGCCCCTTGTCCATGCCGAAAGTGAAGCCCTCTTAGTTCCTTACAGCACCTGCTGACCTGTTCATAAAGGAACTGTGAGAGGTTAATTACAGAGTTAGGATGGGACCCCCTGAACGATATCAAACTTGTGGTCTGTTTGCAACTCTGCAGGGTTTGCCGACAGTGTGGAAATAAGATCAGCCTGTGGGTGCAGAAATATCTGTGCCTGAGGTCTGTGCATGGGGGGCTTTGCATTCCCCACAGCCTGCAGACATCTAGGGCTGCTTCCAGGAAGGAAGCTTGGAGAAACTCTTGCTTCTCCCATTAAGGTCTGGGACTGATCCTTACCATCAAGAGGCTGAACATTTTTAATATGAGGGTTCGGGGTGGAGTGTACATTTTGTAGGTATTGAACATGTGTGTTAGTGCAGGGGCCATTTTGGAGGCGGTGCTGGATTGTTGCAGTGAGTTGCGATGAGTTTTCTTTTCTGGTGCTATGGACGTACCCAGAGACTTGCTTGGCAGTGATTGAAATTGAAAGTAGAGAAATGTATGATGAAGGCCAGATTCCAACAGTAACTAACGGAATTCTGACATCAAGTTGTAATGGTTTGCAACTTGCAGTTTATTCTAATTTCACTGCTGTGTGACAGGGATATTAAAGCATTTGCATGCCAGCATTTGCTCACCACATGGACACATACTTAAGAGTTTTATGTAAACATCAATTTGAGATCATGATCTTTTCTGTGGTAAAAATGCAAATAAAGCCTAGTTTGCAACAAGGTGTTACATTGTTTCTTTTAATTGTTATACAGTCCAATTAACACTGTATGATATAATTGTTCCAGAAAGTAAGCCTTTCCTGTACTTGCCAGTATTTAGACAAATATAAAAAGAGAAACCTCTAAGACCTTTGCCAGGCTGCTTAAAGAACTACTGAAATACATTTTAGAAATACATTTTCCTACTGCTGGCATCTGTCATTGGTTATGTAAAAAACTTATGCATCCTCCTTCTGTGAATGAGCACTTTGCCATTTCAATTAGTTTTGATACGTAAGAAAAATGATCTGCACATATGAACTGTAGAAGAAATGAGCTCTGTATGTGTATATTTAGCTTCTATTCTTCTCATGCAATTAATGCACGTAGTTGGCTTGGGCTGGGATTTGTTTCTAGGCATTTGTTTGTGAGCAGAACTACATGCATGTTCTACTTAAATTGTATTCTTTTGTCTGACTTCATTGAGCTTTGCTTCAGAGTAAGATTAAGGTCAGGTGAAGGCATATTTGAAAAGATGGCCCACAAGGTCTTTTGTTTTCAGATGCTTTGATTTTTTTTGTTTTTTTTCTTTCATGAATCTGTAGCAGTTTAAAGAAAAAAAAAAAAGCCTGGTGTTTGCTGAGATAGGATCAATATTAATCCAACCCCACATCTAGGCCTCTTTCTTGGCAGTAAATGGAGCTCAAACTGTCAAATCTTTCCAGAATCATAAACTACCCAAAGGCTTTGAAAACTGATCAAAGCATCTTCAGGTCTCCGATGGTCAAACGTGTTCCCAAACACAGTTTCTGAAGCTTTGCAAACAGCTTAAAATCTCACTGTTAGGTGTCAAGCTTCTCCTGGCTCAAAGAGCCTTGTTAAGCCCCATTTTAATTTTAATTTAAATTAAGAGCAACAAAATAAGAGAGAAAAAAAACAAGCTACTGCAGGAAGTCCAGGCTGTGTCTGTAGCATTCTTGGAGAAGATGGTGCTTACAGCAGCAGGGAATGGGCCATGCTTGGGTAGCATGAGACCTCAAATGGCCTTGACTCAGGCTCCTCAGTATCAGATGGCACGTGAAAGTAAACAAGGTGCCACAGGAACTGAGGGAGAAAAATGGTTAAAACCTCTCTCAGAGGGATTGTCATATTTTATGCAGGCCAATGACATAATTTGATTTGTAGTGTTCACAGTTTCAAAACTTCAAAATTCCTCCTCCTCTGCCAGCAATGAATCAGTTCAGATCACCTGAAATGTACCTACTGTGGAACTGATCCTGGGAGATCGATAGGGCTGAGCAAGGAGATTTATTTTTTTTTTCTGATCTTAATGGGAAAGAGATTGGGTCATCTGGCAAAGCTTTTTAAACTGCCTAAAGCAATTTAAAGCAGAAGTTTTCCCTTTAAAAGCAATGCAGACACTTCAGTTCCTAAATTCCACGGTGAGCTTAAGTAGGACTTGGACTTTTAACTTAGATGCCTTTGAAAGCCTGAAAATCCTAAATCTCTAAGTAACTGGTGACTGACAGAGTACAGAAAACTTCAGAAAAGGCCCCGTGGCTGCTGGTAGTTATGGTGATACTTGAGGCACACCCAAATGCTGGATGTCTAATTGGCACAGAGAACCACTTATTGGAGACACTTCCCTGTATGCCCTCTCAAACCATGTAGACATACATTTCCTAAAAAAAAATCTGATGTTTTCCCACTTAAATGCTCTGCCACGAGTTTGTCTATTTTATCTGGATACACAATGGTTGAAATTGATTCAAGAAATAATATCTAAATCAAAGCAAGAAGGCAAGTGTTCCCTGAAGCTGTGAGCGACCTCTTCAGCACAGATCTCTAGGCACAGACTGAAGATGCTTCCCAGCCTGACCACCAATAACTATGCTTTGAATCTGCTTTTTTTTTTTTTTTTTTTTAGCCAGTTGGGCACCTAACTTGTGGTGATTTAGTCAGCTGGTTCTGTCACTGTTTCTAATGATATCATGCAGGATCATATCAGTAACTTCACTGAAGACAAAGTACCTAATTTATACCCTATGTTCCCTGAAAAAATGAAGAAAATTAGATTGGATTGACACAATTTGTTCCTGATAAATAGATGCTATAGCTGCTTTTATCACCTTATTGCCCTTTCAATTCTTATAATTGAATCATGTAATAATTTCTTCCAGCATCGCTGCAGGTGTCAGAATTAGGATAATAGTTCCCCCTATCCTATAGATATAGGAACATCTATAATTCCTTGGAAGCTTCCTTTCCATATCTTATTATAGCTTTTCCTTATATCAAGATTAGCATTATTATTTGCCCTTCTTGAGCACTGCAGGATCTTTTGCATGGTTTAAAATCTTGATCTTAAATGCCAGCACAGCTTTCATAATTAAACCCCGAGATTATAAGATGATAATCTGGGTACTGATTTCTGCCTCACTGTGGCTGTCAGCCACAATGAACAGATTTGCTTCTCAGCTCACTGATAACAAAGGAAGCACAAATAATTCATAGGCAGAGACACCCATTCTTTGATGTGACCAAACTCTGATCCTTTCAGCACCTGAAGGGAGGCAGGCTGAAGGCAGGGCAGCCTCATTAAGGCAGAGAAGAAAAAAAAAAACAAACAACAAAAAAAAACATCAACAAACCATAGCAGAGGAGGAAGAGGAGGATGCAGGAGGTGCCCCCTGCCCCACAGCCCCCATGCTGGGTGCTGTGACCTCTTCCGGGCCAGGTCCCGCTGCTCCCACCCTCCCACCATGGCAGAGGAAAGAGCAGATTCCTTGGGACTGGGGGAAAAGACAAGAAAAAACTATGGCCCAGACAAAATAATGTCTCTAATTACAAGGTGGCTTTTTTTTCTAGAGGTTAAGGGAAATTCCTAATGAGATGCTTCCATCTGGTTTACAGTCCCTTTGCGCTGGGGCAGTTCAAAGAGGCTGCAGTGTAACTGAGAATTGAGGGCAGCATTTATTTATAGCTTGATAGCCTCATAAAAGCTGTAGAGCTGAGCTCACAGCAGTGTGCTTATTTATATTTTGAACTGCTCAGGCAGCACCCTACTGCCTTGCAAAACGTGTGCTGTAGCTCCTGCATAAAATTATACATGACTCTTCATAAGGTTCATGATACAAAAGCAAAAAAAAAAAAAAGTTAAATTAGACTAACAAAACAGCTGGTATAAAAATAAAAGTAGCAGCCAGAACTGGAGGAAAATTAACAGCACGACTCTGAAATAAAGTGACATCAAATGAAGATTTGCACCTGATTCCATTTTTCACAACAGAAGCAAAAAATATCTCAAAACTCTGAATAAGGCAATGACTCTGATTTCAGCTCCTGGTGACATTACAAAGGATTTGAGCCTCACACTGAAGGTTTTATAATGACAACTCAGCCTCTGGCACAATCTCAGTATAGTGTCTCACTGCAAATTATATTTGTATCACATTTATCCTTTCTTTTAATATCCATGTACCATCTTTTTCCTCTATAACCCAGAGGGGAAAGCAAAGCAGCACCATTTCATTATTACCCTTTAATAGTCTTTCCAGTAATATAAAGGAGAGTATTAATATCCTTCCAATGACCTCACCTAAACACTGCTAAAAGCCAGGAAGGGAGTGACAAGTTTGTAGCTAATGCACAGGGATGAATTTCTGAAGTTAATTAAAGGATTTCACCCCTGGGTTTTATTCCTATTTTATTTTTAACCTTTTACGTTCAGTTTCCTCAGCTGTAGGATGGAGAAAGTAGACTTGCTTACAAGTCAACAGTGTGATTTTATTTGATACATGTCAGCCAGGAGCTTGGTGAGCTGTCAAAGCAAAGAGTTGGAGAAGGTGCATTCTCATGAGGAAAGGCACAAAGCTCTTCTTGAAAGTGGAAGGTGATCAAGCCCTGCCTATAGCTCTGGCTGGGGAAGCCCCATTGCTCTGCAGAGCTCTGTGGGCAGCAGAGGAGACCACCTTGCATGGGGTGCAGGTGGGCAGCACCCTCCATCATCTGGGTGGTGGGTGTAGGATTTATCCATCAGATATTTTGTGCCTAAAGTGCCTAAAGGTAAATGGTGTGAGGTACGTTGTGCTTTAAGGTTCCTATTGCTAATGTCTTAATGATGGAGAAAACGGCTGCAAGCATGTTGTGCCAGATATCATAATCACTGGAAAATGAACACACAAAATTCACAGATCTCCTGAACAGTGTAATCAAAGACACAGTGTTGCTCCTAAGAAAGCTAAATTACCAGTGAAAGAAAACTTAAAGGTGACCAGCAAAGGAAGTGAAATCATAACTCAGTGCTACACACTGCTTCTTCCTGAGCTGTACAAAAGTCTGGGAAGGATGATGATGATGATTAATCATCTCACTTGTTCTTCACATTAGAGATGTACATTTTGTCCATTATGGAAAAGCTGGAGGATGTGTGAAGCTCTGACATCACAAAAGAGAAAGGGGAAAAGCTGGTAATTTTGGAGGAAAACCCCTGCTTAGTCAGATTGCTAAACAGGATTGAGGTCTTTTTGGTAGTTATTAACACTTTCATCCAGCTGGGGAATGAATGACATGGTTAAAGACACAACAGCTCATCTTCTTTAAGATATGTGTGCTTATAATGCATGAGATATGGTGTAGTCCCTTTATGAAAATGTAGTGAAGATCAAATATTACAAGGTGATAAAATAGCACAAGGGGAAAACCATAAACTGGCCATCTTATTATCATATAGGATTAAAAACAAGAACAATTTCTGTCTCAAAAAAGGCTTCTACTGACTGCAAAGACTACTCCAAAGGCATTCAATGCAGGATTAAGACCTGCAGTTTCTTAAATGCAGTATTTAATTTCAATGTAGCCAGAAGGAAAAAAAAACAAACCCAAACAAACCTTCTAGATTTTGGAAATATCATAATTTCATTTTTGTACTAAACTTACTGCCTTTGATTGGTTTTTAAAAGCATCATAAAAAGAGCTCAGAGCTTGGCCCACATTCAGACTATGAAGTTAGTGTTTTGTCTTCCAAATAAATTTTTTAAATCTGGTAATAAACCAGAGTAATTTCTCAGATGTGTTGGATCTAATTCCAGATTTGGAATATGGAAAGAATTGATAAAATCAAGGAAATACTAGTCTTCAAGCATGCCTGGCTTTTAATTTAGCACCCAAGTCAGGAATTGATATCATTTGCCAAAACAGAATGATAACTACTTCTAAAAACAACTGAACAGCTAAAAGAGTAGATCTGAGATAGATGATACAGCTGTAGATTTCATTTTCTCCTGGGAAATATCTATAATATTTTTTTAAACCATCTAGCTAGCTCTGTAGAGAAAGCTGGACTGTTTGTGAAAATGCCTTTAGGTGTATTTAAAATAATTTCATCTATTCCTTTTTAATGTTGGCACATATTTCTTTAATGAAACTGAGGCTACTCTTTGTGCTTCTAGGATCTGAGAAAACCAGTTCAATCTCTTGCACAAGACCCCGACCCTGCAAATAATTAAGCTGGTGGGGAATGTTACTTGTTTGAATAGTCCCATTAAGCAATTAATATCATGTTTACAGTGTGTTTCAAACATGGCTGTACCATGGCTTTAGGACTTGCCTGTATGTTAGTGATTCATGACCTAAGTCCTCAATGCATTTCCACAACAGAACTGTGGGGTGGCTTTGCAAGGGTGTAAGCACAGCTTCTGAGTCAAAACCATTCTGTAAACTGGTCCCTTCCCATGCAGGGGGGTTGGAACTAGATGATCTTTAAGGTCCCTTCCAACCCAAACCATTTTAGGATTAAGCATCCACACATCCAATTATGCCTCTCTAAAATGCCAGTGACCTGGGCTGTACTACTGGCTTTATTTCTCACCCACTTTGCAGAGGTGAAGGTTCCTGTAAAAACTGAGAGAAGCAAGTCTAATGTTTTTCTGTTGTCTTAGTCTTGTAAATGCATTTCTGAAATCTCTACTTAGGCATAACTCCTAGTTTGAGAGGAGCTGGGAGCACTGAAGAGGCACTACTCCATTTGAGTCATCTAACCTAAAAGGCTGTTGGAAATAGAAGATACTTTCAGCATCTAAGCAAGGACCAATTTCCTTCAGGTGCACGTGGGAGACAAAACTTGAATAGCCAAGGGACTAAGGGTCTGAGCTAGAATTTATTAAAGTCAGTGGAAATCTTTCATTTAATTTTAATAGGTTCTGGATCATGATCAGGGAAAGGAGGGGGCAGGCAGCTGGAAAAGGCTGTTTTGAAGGGAAGTCTGGAATTGTCTTTAAATAATCACAAAACTTGTGGGGGTGTTTTTGAATATTGATGATCATATGAAGTGTTGATTTATTTTTTTGTGTGTGTCTTGGAGACCTTGGGCCTCTCCATAATTTTACATACTTTTTATGCATTACCGATTTATATCACACCCTATAGAATGACTAGCCTTAGGTATTAACAGCAATGTTCATTTGACCAATAATTTGTCCTTATTGGGCAACGTTATGGTTCTACCTCTAGAAACATTCCTGATGGAGACCTTGAATTCTGAGAAGATTTAAAAACAGGAAGTTTGCAGATCAACCATGGATCGTAAGGCTGAGGAGAAAAGAAAGCAGCACCATAGCTTGATTTTATTTGAACAAGTAAAGAGAATGAAAGAATCAACAGAGATAATTGATGTGGTGCTAGTTGCAGGTGGTGAGAAATTTCCCTGCCATAAGGTGGTGCTGGCAGCCTTCAGTCCCTATTTCAAAGCCATGTTTACCTGTGGCTTGGCTGAATGCACGCAGAGGGAAGTGGTGCTGTACGACATCTCTGCAGAGAGCGTGTCCATAATACTCCACTACATGTACAGTGCAGACTTGCACCTCACCAATCAGAACGTGCAGACTGTTGCCCTTGCTGCCTATTTCATGCAGATGGAAGATGTTTGCAGTATGTGTCAGAAGTACATGATGGACCATATGGATGCTTCCAACTGTGTGGGCATCTACTACTTTGCAAACCACATTGGGGCAGAAGATTTAGCTGATGAAGCAAGGAAATACATGTATCAGCATTTTGCTGAGGTGAGCTTACAGGAAGAAATATTAGAGATTGAATTCCAGCAGCTGTTGGCTCTCATAAAATCAGATGATCTGAATATTTCCAGGGAGGAGAGCATTCTGGATCTTGTCATTAGATGGGTCAAACACAGCAGAAACTCACGTGTTGAGCACCTTATTGAGCTCCTGAAGCAAGTGAGACTGGTACTTGTCAGCCCCTCCTTCCTTGTGGAAGCCCGGAAAAGGAACACAATGATCCTGTGCAACTCAGAATGCAATGATCTGTTTGAGGAAGCACTGAAAAACATCCAGCTGTCCTCCAGCCACCCCTCTCTCAGCCTGCGGTACGGCATGGAGACCACTGACCTCTTACTCTGCATCGGCAACGATTCTCTCGGCATTAGGTCACGGCATGGGAGCTATGCAGATGCCAGTTTTTGTTACGCTCCTGTGACAAAAAAGACTTACTTCATTTCCTCTCCAAAGTATGGAGAGGGTCTAGGATGTGTTTGCACTGGTGTTGTCACTGAGAACAATGATATTATTGTGGCAGGAGAGGCAAGTGCCGTCAAAATGTCTAGACAAAGGACCAGGAACATCGAAATCTATAGGTGTGTACCCTCTGTTGGAAAATTCCTAGTTATTTAAAAAATTTAAATCCAAATGATGTTTCTGGGGACAAAAGAAGACCACCAGACAAAACGCTTTTTACTTGAAAGTTTTCCCAGAGATTTCGATGACTCTAATCAATTTGTCACAACTGATCTGTATGGCACAATGAATTACATACATACAACCAAATCCTGATGCCTTTTCTCCTGAAAGAAGGAGGATTTGCTGTAGTGGCATCTCTATGTAGATCAGCTTGATTAGATCCTGCATCCATGTATGTGGGTTTTATATTCTCCTTTCTCAAATCTCATTACTTTCTTGGATGCTCTTTTCCAAGGGGTGAAAATCAGTGGGACATGAGTCAGGTGAATGACCAGAGGAGTGCAGAAGTACAGAGATAACACTCTTTCTCTGTTGATGATAGTACTTCAGAGATTAAAGGATAATTATTGATAGCTTTAAACCCTCATTCTTTTTTTACTCATGTCTTTTTCAGATGCACCCGTTTTAAAGAAAACTAGAAATTTTCTGGATTAAAGACAAAATTTTAAAATGGTCACAACATTTTCAAATACAGATGCCTAAATTTGAGGAAGTAAATCCATTCTGAGGCAGAATAATTGGCCTTACTTTCAGCAGCGCTGAACTCTTACGCTTCCCACTAACTTCAGTGGAAACTGTGATTGAACAGCACATGCAGAAATAAGATTCATTATCTGAATTAGGGTCAAATATCTTTGAAAGGATGCCTAAAATTAGGTTCCCTCATGCTAAAAATATTTGATCTTGCAAAAATTTGGCTCAATTTTATAAATTCACTGAGAAGGAGAAAGGTCCTTTTGTCATTGTACCATTGTCTGAATAAGCAGTGACAATGAAGGGGGTGGTGATTCACAGCAGCTGATGGGACCTCAGTGAACCAGGGCTTTTATGACTTTGGATTTTCCTACAGATACCACCAGCGAGGAAACCAGTTTTGGCACAGCCTGTGCACCACCCAGCTCCGGGAGCTCTATGCATTGGGCACTGTCCATAATGATCTCTATGTAATAGGAGGGCAAATGAAAGTGAAAAATCAGTATGTGGTCACAAACTGTGTGGAGAAGTACTCCATGGAGCAAGGCACCTGGAGAAGCACGGCGCCTCTGCCAGTGCCACTAGCCTGCCATGTGGTGGTGACAGTGAAGAATAAGCTCTACGTGCTGGGTGGCTGGACACCACAGGTTAAGAAATGTGCCAGTAGTTTCATTTAGTTTACTAACAAGCAGAGCTATGCTTGCTTTAATTATGTGTAATTTTATGGTGCTTCTTGTGGAGCAAAAGCACAGCATTGATAACAGAAGAAATGGCTCACCTTCCTCTGATTAAACATCTTTTGTAGGAAAACCAAACAGGGTGAAGAGGAATAATATCCATCTTATGCCACCCTCACTGTACATACCAATCTTAGGAAGGGCAGTTCTTTCACAGAGATGTGCACAGTGAGCAAGAGTTTAAAATACATCTCCCATATCAACATGGGTTCCATTTTAAATAGCTACTGTGTTCAACACCTTATTAAAAAACAAAACCAAAATAAATCCTTGACTTGAAATAACTAGGATGATATTTAGTATTTATTTGGCACTTTTTGTCATCACAGGCTCTGAAAAAAGGTTGAACTCCAACCTTTCCTTCCTTATATATTGTTGATTTAATTCTTCTAGGTATCAGTAAATAATAGCATTTAAATCATACAGAGGCCCTTAACTGAGCCCTGTCTTCAAAAACTGTGTACACAGATTAATTTCAGGGACAGAATTCTATCTGTTGTGTGAAGTTTACCTGCATTTCTGAGCAAACTTCATTGGTTAACCAATTTGATTTTAATTAAATTATATTGAAAATGAAAAGTCACAGCATTCTCTGGAAAACAGATACCTTTAATTAATACATTTTTTTGTTTCAGTTGCCTTGCTTGGCATGTGAATTTTAATGGGAATTCTCAGCAGGGCTGCAGACACCATATTCAGTAGCACAGGGAATATACAGAACTATGCTACAAGGAGGATGGATGTCAGGAATAGTGCTTGCTCTCTCCAGTTGCTCCCAGTGCAAATGATCTCTTCTAAGAGCGTAGCTCAGTGTTATTTACTGCTTGGTGCAGTTTAAATTTAAGCATTCAAGATACAGCCCCACATTTCCTTGAGAATGGAGCAGAGCATCTGTAATCCTTATTGCTGACAGCAAGATGTTCAGACTGTCATCACATCTCATTGGGTTGTGTTCTCCTGAAATAAATTACTGTTTAAAGTAGTTAAAAATGAGATGCATTCAGGAAACAAGATTTCCATCTCTTTGGATATTTTGAGTGCAGGAGTTCCCAAAGGAGACAACAGAAAGATGAGAGAGTATCTCTGATACTGAAACAACTGAGCAAGGATACCTCGGTGTTTAAAGAACTAAAATATGAAAACATACTTAATGTAGAAACAATCAGTCTGTAAAAAAATTTGAACTGAAAGATAGGTTTTATCACAAAGATAGATGTTGAAGGCAGACAACCAGCTTTGTCTTTTGTAATAGTTCTGAACAGATTGTAATGGGGAAAAGTGACTTAGAACCACAAGTCAGGATTATTGAGCCAAGAAGGAGTTTTAAAAAAATACAGGCACCTTGAGAACAGCTGAAGTGGATAGCTGCCAGCCAGTAGTATCAGTAACAATACATGGGAGCCTGAGTTTACATATAAATTGGATTGAGATGAGCAGATTAACAGTAATTGATTAAAAGCCATAGCTTTGTTAGAGTGGGGTGTACCTGGACAGATCAGACCCAATTAGCTAAAGCTCTCAAAAAAGTGCTTTAAGACCAGCACTGCAGAGTGCTAGATTCTTCTGGTACCATATACCTCCCACACTCACCTGCCAGATGTGGTGATTGGATAGGTGGGGCTACCACATCTGTACTGTGAAAGCAAATGAGTTTGTCAAGCCAGGAGCTGTCCCTCTGCTCAAGCAGCACTGAACATTCTGTCAATCCTGAACAAACACTAATGATGCAGCATTGATAGAGTGCTGTGAATGCATGTGTCCATTCCAGGACAGAGATAAATACATGCTCCCTTCCCACTCAGGCTTTGCAATTGAAACAAAACGAGACAAAGTCAAGCCAGGACAGAAAATGACAGTTTATGAGGGCAAGGGCTTGACCCTCAGCAGCAGTGCTCTGGCTCTGCACTGGTCTAGCCTTACTGATGCTAGCAGAGTTAAAAACCCAAGTGACTCCAGCCTAACTGGGGGCTATTACAACAGAAGAAAGTGTTTAGTGAGGCTGAGGGGAAGGTTTCAGACCCTTGAGACAGAGAGAAGGGCTGCTGGATGTTATGTTTTGTATACATAAAGAGCAACTGTGCGCTCTGAGGCGAACATTACCACAAAAATGAGGTAGGATGTGAATTTACACTATGTCAAATGATGCCTGTTCCCAAGTATATCCTTGTGTTGAAAATACACAACTCTTCCAGAGACTAAACCAGTGTTTCACACTTACCATGGGGAAAGAGAATGCCCCTGGGCACTTACAGGGGGTAACCAAGGGGCTATATATTACATTCTAGCTTGCCTCCTACTGTCATGTCTCCTACATCAGGGTTGAAAAGGTCTTTTGGGAAAGAAAAATAACAAGCAAAGCAAGAACACATCTAACAACATCACAAGTAATCAAAGTAGATCTCTCCTTCTCACTCTCTGTACATGAAACCTTTCATCCCGAAAGATTTCAGGATCCTCCCCCCACAGCCTGCTGCTTATATTCAAGGCTGCCATACCCAGAAAACATAATTTGAGTTCCCTGCATCACACTAGACAGGCAGAGAAAGGGGAACAAGATTAGAGAGAACAAAAGGAGTAGGAGTGAGTATAAAAAGAGTATTATGGCAGCAAAGATATAGCAGGGGGTTAGGAGCTTATGAAAGCTACTGAAGAAGTTCCAGTAGTTGAACAACATTACTCTGGTTTGACTGACTTAATAAATACACAAATGACTTGAGAGTAAGTTATGTATATAGAGAGGCCTGAGAAAGGCCAGCCAAGTACCTCCCTGAGAGTGACAGTATGGTCTGAGTAACAGTGGGAATAGATTTCAACCTTTAGCAGAAAAAAAGAAAAAGGTCCCATAGGCAGGTTTTCCCTCTATTATTATTAGGCCTTTACAGCAGCCCTGTGAAAGGGGCAGGCTCTGCCAGAGCTGGGCCCATTGTTGTGTTGTTATTACCCAAATCCTCAGCTTTACTGCTGCAGAAAATGCCACCTCCTTCATTCGCGTTCTGCAGTGTGCTCCCAGCCACCAGGCATGGGTGCTGTTAGACCCCAGCCAGCATGAATCACTTTGCAGCTATAATTGATGTGTTGCTGTTATTTATCTGCTCAGCTGTCTGCAGTGATTAATCGCATGCGGGCGTGTGCAGAGGGCTCCAAGTGCTGTATTCTGATGTGGCTGTCATATTTCATACAGATGGATCTGCCCGACGAGGAGCCGGATCGATTAAGTAACAGAACGTTTCGGTACGACCCGGGCCAAGACAAATGGACAGAAGGGGCACCAATGAAGTACTCCAAATACCGCTTCAGCACAGCCGTAGTCAGCAGTGAGATTTATGTCTTGGGTAAGAGGAAACAGATTTTTAACAGATAGCACCATGACTTTTTCTTCTTTCCAGCACTTTGCCCCTGCAAAGTGAAATATCTCACCCTTTGCTATATACTGTGGGATAAAGTATCTTGGATTGAACAGATAGTATTTTTCTGGAGTTATTTTTTTCCCCACACTGTTTATTCCTTCCTTAATTTATGTAGACTAAATTAAGTTAATGTTTAGTGTTCTGGATTAACGTAATAAAGATACTACTTTTCTTTGGAGAATCAGTGTGTGCTATAAACAATAATGAATATTTTAAAGGTGGGTAGAAAAGCATCATTAGCACCATTTCCCAGGTGAGCCATAAAAAGCTAAGGAACACATACAGTGTCATGAAGGAACAGCACAGGGAAGAAGAGAATTTGGATCTCTCAGTCAAAACCAACATTATTTGTGGATTCTAATAAAATTCAGTTAATCATTCTCTTCCACCCACCTCAACACACTGCATTCTTTTTGAAAATCTAAATCTTCCATTTTCTCATTTTTTGATAGAATCTTTTTAAATTTTTGTTTCAAAAAGTATTTTGACCAAAAGTTCTAAAACTTATGTGAAAGTCTGCTCCTGCACACAAGTTTATTGAAGCGAACACAATAAATATGATCTAACCAAATGGATACACCTCCTGTATAAGGGGTGTTCTGGTTTTGTCTGGTCTGTTATATACCATGGAGAGTTTGTCCCTGGCATGTAACACAGAAAGTGTTTTGCTGAGGGTGTACCTAAGAGAGCTGACTTTGAAATAGAAGGTGAAAATGGCTTTAACACTTCATTTGTTTTCTTTTAAAGAAACTTCTTTCTCTTAAGTGGCTTAAGACAAGCCCATAGGCACAATCAGGAGAAAGGGTGAAAGGAGCACGTATGGAAAAGAGAATTTTCCAAACAGAAAATAATTTCATTATTGTCAAAGGTTAGTGGTAGAGAACGACAGTATCCTCTTAAATAGAGTGTTGGCTGTCCAGCTTGAAAGGTGCTTCAAAAAAGTGGAAACTCCATCCTTTGTAAAAGGTTAAGTAGATATAATTATTTATACAGACTCTGATGTGGTAATGGGCAGCAGAAACAGCCATAGTAGTTGGGAAGAGAAAGGCTGCATTCATGCATTTTAGTAAGAGAAATTCCGAGATCAAGACCACAAATGCTGTGGTGATACAGGAGAGAGACAAAAAAAGGAGCCACCTTGGGATGCATGTGATAAAAACATACTGACAGGCTTCTTCACAGCAAGCCTGACACTGACACAAGGAAAAGGAGGGGCTAGTAAGGAAAACAGCATCCATTTTCTTCTCTCAAAACCTCACAAAGCAAAAATCATATCTGAGTGATTACAGTAATGAAATGTACAGATTGAACACAAAGCACAGGATTACATCTGAAAAGTGCCTGTTTAAATGGCATTGAGGAAAGTTCATGGTCTCACAGACCTTCACAAGCATTTTGCTAACATAACAAAATCTAAAGCATTGTTTTATTATATATAGGTGCCAGTGCTGCAGTATTTGGGGAGCTGAACATTGACTTGACTTCTTTCTTACATGCCAGCTAGTACCAATATCTTTTTTTCTCAGAAAATCTTTGTTAACAATGGAATGGGAGCATGGGCCAGAACAGGCTCTTGAGCTGCTTTCATCACTTTGTTGGTTCATGCACCTTCCCATGAGGAGTTCTCATTCAAGCAGTCCCAAGGGAACCAACACACTTAATCCTGTGATTAACAATTTGCTGCACTGGACTCTTCACTCTTGTTACTAAATGTAACTAAATAAACATCAGGGCAGTGTTTGTTCTCCATTTTGGCAGTGCAAATCTGGGATAATTTCACTGTAATGAACAAACTTGCGATTTATACCAAAGATAACTGAGCTCACACATTACTCCAGGGAGAGGATTTTTGGGAAAGATTGTGCTGTTTTTACCATTGCAAATCTTAGCCTGCATCTGTTCTGATGCTGTGTCCACTCAGGGTGTAACTGCAGCAAGTGCAGACACGAATCAGTTACCATCAAGTAGCATGAACATCGATTGGAGGGAAGACATTTTGGCCAAGGTCTGGGCTGTTTTTGCAAACTCCTGATTGCCTGCTTTCACAAACCTTGCAAGGACTTTAATGACTGTAAATCTGTAAAATTTGGTTGGAACCCGACAACGGTCACAAAAGCCCTGAGTGGCAGACACAATCATGTAAAAGCAGATACAGAACACACATGTAGTGAGGGTAACTGCATAAATCTTGTTTTCTTACGAAATCAAATAATATTAGAACTAATTTTTTAATGAGAAGACAAACTTGACACTGAGACTAAAATGATTTGCCAACAAATTCTACCTTTGAATACGCTGGTTTAAATCCACCTTTAACTGTATGGGTGGAAATGAAGATTTATCTGTTAAAATTTAGAAGACAATGTGGTTGGCAAACATTAACCATCACGGTCTGCAAACTCCGTAGGGGAGATTAAATCATTTTCCAAGAACTCTCAAAATGATGAAGCAATTTCCAAACAAATTCTGTTTGGAAACAGTGATACAGTCACTGATATTGGCATCTTCCTCTGCTGATATCACACATGGCCTCATCTCCAGCTGTAAACTTGCACTCGCCAACTGTAATTAAAACCTCACATAGAAAAGCTACATTCCACGGTTTATTCTTGGTGACAAGTTCTTGTTACCTTTTGAGTTCTCAGGCTGCTGGACTGTGAGGTTGGAACAGTTTTCCTTCAGAAACAATTGTTGTGAACAGGGTGAGGGGGGGATTCATGGAATTGACAGGAAGGCAGTGAAAGTGCTCCTAATCTGCCTGATGTGGTACTTGATCATGCAGATGACATTCAGGAGAGAATGGGAATGGAAAGAATAGAGGTTGATAGTGACAGACTAAAGAATAGCAACTGTCATGAGGATGGTAAAACCTCTGCAGGCTGTTCAAAGCTGCGGATCCCTCAGACATCACCTAGTTTCAGAAGGAATGTCAGGCACTGTGGGTGTCTGGAAAGATGCTGTCAGTGGTGATTTGTTCCAAAAGACATTCTGAAGTGGATCACAGCTCATAGGTTGTCCTTATGTAGTGATCTCAGACACATCAATGCTCAAGCATAATGACTAAGCTTTTGTGCTACAGATGAGTGGAGTGCTACTTTTGTGGAGTCTCTACCATTGCCATTGATACCCCTTCTCCCTCCAAATGGGGGGTTCCCCATGGAGAAGTGTGTGTGCACAGAACATGAACATCTAAGAGGTTCCCAGGCAGCCCCAGTCACAGGACACTTGGTGAAGGAGCACTTCAGAAGCTTGCTCGATGGCAGCGCTTGGATCCCCACAAGCATCACCCACTCTTCATATCATACATGTTCCCTATGTGGTGCAGTGTCTCCATGGGCTCCCTGCAGTCTGCACCCATCTAAGGAGATCCACTGGGAGCTGCTGGGGACAGATGAAGGAGAGGGAGGGAGGCAAGGTGGAAACAGGTGAATGCAAGATATCTTCTGTGTGCCAAGAGGATCAAGCCCTGTTTCCCAGAATTAAAAGCATTAAATAAAGACATAAATAGCTTTAGCTGGGTACATAAAGTAGTGTTGCAGAGAGATGAGATTTCTTTCAAGCAACTCTTGAAAACAAAGTCCTTACATGAATTAAATTCATCAGCTCTTTCAGGCAAGATCTCTGTCTTCCTGTACAGCTCATACAGGTGTCAATGTCAATACATTCAGGATTAGGTGGGACTCTAGAGCACAAATAAATCACTGCAGAGGAAGTCAATCCTCTCTAGTGTCTCCAATGTATGAATGCAATTTCTGTCATAAATAGGAAGAAAAAAGCATAGATGGAGCACTAGCTTTGACTAAGACAGTAGCAGATTCTTTGATATACAAGTACAATCTTTGCTCTCATCCATGTAGGTGTAAATCTGTAGCAAGTACTCTGCTGATCTCAATTGTGTTGTGTCAGACTCATTTTGGTCTAACCCAGATCAGAATCTGATGCATAGCCTTTGAAGTGTTAATTTCTGTAGAGTCCTGTTGGCACAGAACAGAGAGTTCATAGGCACTGTCCAAAAACACTTCCCAGCCTAATTGCGAGCTCCAGTGTGTAAAATCTTAATTACTTAAATGGAATTATTCTGGAGTCACACAGATGGAAGGAAAATAAATTTATTTTTGATCTGAGTAATAGCATTACTCAGGAACCTGTAGCATGTGTCTTAATCAGCAGTCCTTCAATATAATTGTCTGTTTGCTGTGTAATGTTCCTAGAGAATGTTATGCTATTTATATAGTGTACATAATCCTCATAAGTAAATGAACAGCATTTCCTAAGGCTCAAAATCCTTTCTCCTATTCATCCCATTTAACTGGTCTTAGCTCTTTCTCTCCATATTTTCCCAGGAACATAACTATATTCGTTGGAAAGCCCAAGAAAGAGCAGTATTGTGTTCTTAATGACAGAGGCAATTGAGACACTTTTGGAAGAAAACCAGATGGGAGGGCTTTATATCAGGTCATGCATTTTAATCTCTTGCTTAAAAAAATATCCCTTCCAGCTAAGGCTCTGAAAACTTATTGCAGCCAATGTACAAATTAGGAAAATTTATCCAAATGAATCCATTTGAATGCCTATTCATTAGCTTATGTTAAAACACATTCAGTAGAACTACTGTCTCTGAAATACAGGTCACTGGTAAAAATGTTGTATCACCATGACAGCTTTAACCATGTGTTGCTTTTATGTTATATAATTCCTGCTTTATAAGTAAGAACATATAGAAGGACTGAAATGAAGAAATCCTATTAGGGAAGATTAAGGAAGCAAAGGTTTTTTTGTTTATCCTCCTTAGCCTGGCATCCCACCTCTTACAACTTGGGATTTTTTTGTCCCCTGAGTTCTTGCAGAGATTTTCTTTTAAAAATGTTAAGCAGTTAAATGAGGGTCAATTAAGTACTGAATGTCTCTATCATAAAATACTTACTTGAATATGTATGTTGGGGAAGAGCATGTGTAGGATGGGCTGGAAGGAGACTTTTTAGCTTTCATACTTGAGCATTAAATGTGCATTTGAATAACACCTTCTAAAATAAACGTGTCTATTTATAAATATGCTTTGGACTTCTGACAAGGTGCAGCTTATTGGCCTGATTCTGCTCTGTTGTACCTTTGCAACAGCCTCCACAGTTCCTCCATAGGGAGGAACAAAAAAGGCAAACATGTGGACTGATAGATGAGATCAGAAATGCTTTATACTCACTTCAGGATTACCAAAAGAAATGAGAACAAGGCAAAAAGGAGAACAAGGAGAAAGGAAGGAGCTGGAACTGAAGCACTGACCGTGCTTAGGAAGACAATCACCTGTTTTTTCAGCCGTGCTTCTAATCACTCTTTTGCCCTCATGTCTCCTGTCAGCTGCATTACCTCATTTGCTTTGCTCTGTGTTAGTAAAGGATGACAGTGCTTCTTGGTTTTACCTCTGGACGTGCCTGCCAGGGTGAGCTTTATTGCTCCCTTATTTCTCTGAGAAACCAGCTATGCAGCCCTGCCCTGCAGAGTGAGAGCAACCTAAGTGCTGCCACTCTCAGCCTGAGTGCTGTTAAAGAGTGAGGAAGGGAAACGTTACATAAGAGATTAGGGCTATTAAATCCATTGTGCATTCCAGAGATCAATTTAAGAGTGAATTATTTTATGGGAGGCAAAGCTTGGATTTCACTTGCTTGTTGGAGATTTACTCCTTCATCCATTTTGCAAGTTCCTTTGATAAAAATTCAAAGAGGTGCTAGTAAGAATAAATATTGCTCAGTATTGTGATCTGAGGACTTAATTATATGATAAAGAATTATGGTGTCAATGCCCTGAGGGCACTAATAGATCTTGATCATCCTGACCAGCATCACCTGGGGTCTCCACCCACACCCTCTGCCCATAGGTCCAGGAACATCATTTAAGCACAGGCCTGGAGTGAAAGCAGCCTTGTCTTGTCTCACTGCCTTTGCCTACGCACTGCTGGTAGAACCTTCTGCAATTGCCTGTCTCTGGTTCTGTGGAGCAGACCCCCAATGGTGAGTTTATTACCTGGGTCTCCTTCCCTTTGGGAGGAGCTCTGCTCTTAATTGTTCCTTGTATGCTGCTCTGGCTGAGAGACTGTAGTTCATGTTTAATTTCAGCTATCTATTAGTGGAGGAACCAAATTGAATAATATAACATCTGATATTCAAATGTCACTGTCACCCTGCCCCTCTCAATGGAGTACATAAGCTCAGTCCTGTCTGGACCACCAACCATGTTATAGGTGTCATTTTGGTCAGTCATCCTGTCTGTGTAATGAGCAATTTGAACTTGGATCTGAGTGGCTATCCTGGGGGAAAAAAAGTTGTCTGTGTTAGACTTGGCTCCCTGGTAGATTTAGCTGTGTAAGAGCTTGGTGTGGATGAAATGTGAAGCTGCAATTGTACCAGTGCCTGCTTTTACAAGTACCAGTGACATGGGTGAAGTCAGTGAGTACCTGTAGGTAGGAATGATCCCTACGTCTTGAAACTCAACAACATGTCAGTCTCACTCCTACACATATATCTAAGGCACTGATTTCCTTTGCACCTGCTGAACTAATTACTACCAGTGACTTTTTACCACTTCACCACTGTTACAGACATTTGTTCTAGAGCACAAGTCTTATGAGGAGCAGCTGAGGGAACAGGGTGTTGTTTAGCCTGGATGAAAGGAGGCTGGGGGGAGACCTTCTCACTCTCTGCAGCTACCTGAAAGGAGCTTGTAGTGAGGTGGTTGTTGGTCTCTTCTCCCAAGTAACAAGTGATAGAACAAGAAGAAATGGCCTCAAGTTGTGCCTGGGGAGGTTTAGATTGAATTTTAGGAAAAATTTCTTCCCTGAAAGGGTTGTCAGGCACTGAACAGGCTGCCCAGGGAAACAGTAGAGTCACCATCCCTGGAGGGATTTAAAAGACATGTAGATGTGGTGCTGAGGGGTGTTCTTTAGTGGGGACTCGGCAGTGTGCTGGGTTAACAGTTGGACTCGATGCTCTTAAAGGTCTTTTCCAACCAAAATGACTCTGTTTCTATGAATATGGGGTGAGGGGGAGGCATTTGACCTCAGCCAAAGCAATATGTTTTGCTTTCAGCCAGCTACGAGCAGCATGTGGGTACAGCAAGGCACAGAGCTGCACCTCATTGAAATTCTGAAGATGTGCTAATCACATCACCTACCCTGCTTTGCCTTCTTGCATCAAAGGCTTGTCTTCTCTATCCTGATTTCTTAATAAAGATCATGTATTTTATTTATATATTTATTTTACTAATGGAGCTTCATTTTAAATTTAAAGTCCATTAGAACCACTGCTTACAGAGTGCCCTTGAAAGTACGTTTGATTGCAGAACCATCCAAGCGTGATATGGAAAGCTCTCAAGCATTAATGGGTTTGGGAACACAAAGGTGGCTTCACTGGCTTTTTCAGTCCTTCAGTGGCATCTGAAATATCTCCTAGGGAAAGCTCATAATGTAAAAAGCCTAACGTGTTGAAAGATTGTATTTGTAAGGGGCAGAGCGGGGGGGAAGACTGACTTCTGTGATTAAAGCCTCTTGTGTGATGAATGTGAAAATGACAGAGATGTTCAAAACTCCCAGTGAGAAATCAATCTCCCCCTGCACTAAGGATGTATAATTGGGATTTCTGCAGAGCACTAAGCCAGGTGGTGTTGATAGGTGAGTGTGGCTTAATGAAGGAATTCTAGTCCAGGCATGGAAATAGCAATTTCTGCCCTCTGCCCACCTCCTGGGACTCCCAAAAGGCTGTGACCACAGCATGTATGTTTTAATGATCTCATCTGTAGCTCTGGGTGCTTTAAGGTAGAATTGCAAGTACAGATCCATGTGCTGCTGGTGAGTCCCTTGGCACAAGAGTCTTCCCTAAGTGACCTACAGCCCTCTGCTCTCCTTACTGCACTGTACTGCCCCTTAAAGGTTACCCCCATTTCATGTAGTGGCTCCTGTAAGGAGCAGAGCATGAACTCAGTTGTTCAGCTGCTCTACCCAGAGAACATTAAATAAAGAGGGTCTTCATGGTCTTAACTGCAATTCCATATGTCTCCACTTGCACTCCTAATGGTTCCATAAATCTGAATGAAGAAGGCAGGGGGACAGGGTGATCTGGAGTTGTGAGTGACAGAGCACAAAGCAGCCTGAATTATCTGACACAGAAAGCCTCTGTTTTCCTGCCTGTCTTGCATGGTATATACATTGTAGATGATGGATAGTCTGGTTAACATGAGATGCCTTCCCTTGGTTGCAGATGTGAATTGATTTATATTTGAGAATATTTTTTTCTGATTTGTGTATTCAGAAATATTTCTCAGCTACCACATCTGGGAACATGGCAAAGCAGAGTCTAATATCCTTAGATTCCTTTGTTAGCAATATCTCAGTGTTACCATTGCTTTAGAAGAGGAGACTGGAATTCTCAATTTCTTGATTTTCAGAATACTGCTTTTCTAAGCTTGAAAATTAAATTTCACTCCCCATTGATTTTTTTTTTCCTTCTTGCTTTCTATTTGCTAAGAATGTAACTTTGCCCTTGTTGTAAATTGAACATGAAATTGGATTTATCTGAAATGGCTGTGGAGGGCATAAATAAAATGGAGATATGTTGTACCTTCAGGACTGTCTCTGATAAAGACAGGATTAAAGGAGGTTAAACTTAAGTTGCTTAAACTATCCATGAAGGTTTCATAAATGCTTGAAAATATGTGGTGGCTATAAAATGTTTGAAAAGATGCTCCAATAGGTCATAAGAGATTTACTTTTGTAATAACTAAACAGGAAAAAATGTTTGGAGGCTGGTCCCCTGGATTGGCAGCTGGATGTCTTCATTAACTGGTAATGGCTGTGATTTTTTTTGCCAGAAGTCTCTGACTATGTGGTATCAGTTTTGTACCTGATTATCTCTGTTCTCTCTGAAGTTACCATGCCCTGTGGTTACTCAATGTAGAAAATGACTATAAAGAAATAAACAGGAATTATACCTCTAGAAGAGTTCTGGGGCATTTTGTCCACTGCCCCCCTTGAAATATTGAGCCAATCAGCAGAGCTATTGTTGTGTGACTCTGACATGCTGCATGCATCCCTGACTGGTACCATTCATTCCTCTGGTTGAACAAGATACTCTTTCATTCTTCACATGAAGGCTTTTCTGTCAGGCCAGTGTATGTTCTTCAGTGGTGTATAGTAACACCTGGGCTCATTTTCAAAAAAGTGAGCTCAATAACCAGCAGCAGTCTGTTTTTCCCACCACAAAGCTGTCTTCTGAGCAGATGAAATTATTCTGTGGGGAGCTTTAATATTATTGGCTCCCTGTTAAAACTGCCTTAAGTATCTCTTACTATGTTGCACTGCACTTCACAGACTGTACACACCCTGGTGGCAAATTGTCTTGCATGCTGTACTCTGTGGTTCTGCCTTAGGCTACTATAGAATCAGAAAAAACTAAGTGATAAGCTACCAATTAAATAGCCTTATTAGTTATAAAAATTATTAGCCCTTAAAAATTTTCTTAATAGATATAGGGATATTATTCTGTCCTTAGAGTGGCACCTCTGTTGTAAGCAATTAAGGAGAAGGACAGAAGAGGATAATGCTCCTGGCTTAAAGAACAATACAATAGGTAAATGTTTGAATTCTGAAATTACTCTTATTTCCAAATAATCCTAAGGAATAGCTCAGTGAGGCTCCATCGTGTGAGAGCCTCAGCATGACAATGTATACAATTCCTGTTTCGGCATGGAAATGATTAACAAAATTCCATGACTGCAATCATTTCCTACCTCAGCTCTCTTGGGTGAATCAAGCCTCAAAGGAGGAGCCCATCAGAGCAAATGCTGCTTAGTTGGGGGTGTCAAGCTAGTAATGAAAGCATTTGGATGCAAGCCTTGCTTAAGCACACACTGAGGGGAGCGTAACACAAACTGCTAGGATCTTGTTGGTAGGTATTAGGGCAAGTTAAGATTTGCTGTGTACAGAAAAGGAGCTGAAAACCAAACCCAGTGCAGGTTTTCAAACTCCAATACTGAACTGAATCAAATGCTGTTAACTTCAGATGGAGGAAAAACTCCTGCTGATGATAATTCTATTCTAATTTTGCAGCTCTGATGCAGGCATAATGTATCTTGCCTTTAACTGACTCTAAAATACAGATCAGGAATCCAGTGGTAGCAAATCTGAAGCAATACAGTCCCCATTGATATGTTGCTGCCTCTTGCAAATACCTTTGGAGAATGCACACAAGGTTGAAAAAAATCACACAATCCACATTAAGAGGTAGATGGAAAACCATGCACAAGTAAAAATTGGAGCATTAGGAGCTCGTTTCTCTGACAGACCAGCTTAACTGCTCTAGAGGTAATATATTTTAAAAGCAGCCTCACCAACCTCGTGCAGGTTGTCCTTTCCCTTGGCATATGCAAGGGCATAATTACATGGCATACAATGCATTTTGGATTTGCACAATTGAGCAGTCCTACACGTGTATCTGGAAAGCTAGCCTTCATGTGGAAATTGCTTGCATATTGCAGTCAATTTATATTTGAAAGTGGTCTCACACACATGCACAAAAGAACTGCCTCAGCGTGCCATCAGTGCTCATTACAGGGTATTGTGTCCATTGGCACAGATGGAAAACCTGTGAGGGTACGTCAGCATATTAATTCTTGAGAACCAAAGGCTGTGAATTCAAAATCTGGATTTGATCACTGGAAAAGATTTGGAAAGACAGTGTTTACACTGTGATTTCAGTGTACAGCATCTGCAGCATGCGCTGAGATAGCAGGTATGTCTGCAGCCTGTTGTGGTATGTCCCAGCAGATGAAATCTGGGATCTGTTTGAATCCTGCACACCAACTTGAAGCACCCTAATGAACCCTTCAACAGTAGGGCTTGTCACAAATAACCCGATGGGCACTCCTGCATGTTGGATGGGGTTTTTTTTGGATGTTGATTTGCCTTAAGAAAAGGGTGTCGTCTTTTTTTATTGAAGACAACTTACCAACAAATCCAAATGATTGTTGGTTAACAAGTGTGAAGGTCAAATTCACTAGCAGTAATTAGAGAATAACTTTTGATCCACTGCAACTCAATGATAAAGCGATTTGTCCAGCACACAGAACAAGTAACCATGACAATTTCTACTAAATAGGCAGAAATCAAAGCAAAATACCTTTGCGTCTTGAAGACATGCTCCTGGTCCTTTCTTTGGTATAAGACTTCAGAAAGGATCTTGCTTTGATGTCTGTAGATAACCTGCAGTAACCTCTGCTTTGAGTTTTCTTTCTAAAATTTCTGGAGCTGCAAAAAGGAGAGGGAGAAAAAAAAAAGGGAGAAGCATGAGGACATGTAAACAAAAAATGATACAGCCGAGGATGTACTTTTCAGCAGAACCTGAGACTGCTACGTTTGACCTACATATCTTTTGCAGGAGGAATTGGGTGCCTCGGTCGTGACAGGGGACAGACACGAAAATGTCTTGATGCAGTGGAGATTTATAACCCTGATGGAGACTTCTGGAGGGATGGACCTCCTATGCCTTCTCCTCTCCTCTCCTTACGAACAAACTCTAGCAGTGCAGGCTCTGTGGAAGGGAAGCTGTACCTCTGCGGAGGATTTCGTGGAGCAGGTACTAAAATGAGTCTGACACTCTTAACGTAGTTGAAATCAGTTTAACTGTACACAGCCTGACCTGATGACCAACGAACCCTATCAGGTGGCCCTGGCATGCCCTGGAACCCCAGAGCTAATTCAGCCCTTTGGACTGCCAGCCCCTAATGTCAATATGAATTCTGTTCTGCTTGTCCTTTGCTTTTTTTCTTAACAAAACATGAAACATTAAGGATATTTCTGATCTGTGCTAAAGCTGTCAAAGTCTACATCCAGAGCTACTAAGATCAGGAACTTGGTGTGTTATGGACATTAAAGAACTTGAACATACTTATGGAAGATTAAGGCTCTATCTATCCTTAGCCAAGCTATCTGGCTCTGCCTGTTTACTTTTATGCTTTTCATAATCAGTGTTGAAAAGCTTGTGTACTTAATGAGGTACAAAGAAACTAAAATTCCAGATCTGGTGATTCCAAACAGTTCTAGCCCTGTGGCCATCTTTCTCCTTTTAAGTCTTCCTCCTCCCAGCTGTGCTTGCCTCTGTCTGAATCTCCAGTATTGATAACCTTTTTTTTCATTATAAATGCAAAGAGTTTCTCAAAACATGAACACTTAAACTCTCCTGCTACATAGAGCTGCTACCCCAGTTTCTTTTCTAGGAGAAAGTAGTAATTCAGATGCATTATCCACTGTTAATAAATGTCATGTCAGGCTCACTGCTGCCCAGGAATGGCCACTTGGTATCTCTGGGCGACACTATCCTATACATTAGGCTGACTCCAATTGTATCAACTTTTACTTGTATAACAAACTCTAAACTTAAAGCTGTTGTTATTTTTAGAGTGATGGCTTTTATCAGCTACTTCACAACTTGCCTTTTCCTCCCTCCATTTGCTGCTGTTTGAGGAAGCTGCTTTGTGAAATTAATTGTATGGCAGCTCTCTAACAGGCATGCTCTCATGTCATCTCTGATGGAACTTCTGTGACCTCAGAGCAATTATGGTTATGATACATCACTGTGTTTCCATAGCAAACCTTGTGCCATCACATTCCTCTTTTTCTCAGCAGCATTAGGGAAAAGTTTAAAGTCAGTGGGTACAAATCTCAAAAGGCTGATCATTCACACTGGCAAATGAGGCAATTTCATTCAAGATGACTAACAGATTAGTATGAGATTTTTCTGAATAAAGTAGATTCAGAGCAATAAAAACACTCTGTATAATACCACCACGTTCTGTCACTGGGTCACATATGAAGAGTGGTAGGACTGGGAGAGGTTGAAAGTCTCCCCAGTGGATTTCAAGACAGCCATCGTTTGTGTGTCTTAATACCAGCACAATGGGGTCCTGACTCCTGACTGTACTATTGCAATCTCTATGTCTAGAACTCTCCTGAACTAACCATGTAACTTAGATGGGAAAACCAGAAACCAAGAGTTAGCAAATGCCAGTTTTAGTGTTACCTGTGCAACCTGAGTTCTGACCCCCTATGTGTGCCTTTTGTATGCCAGCAAAGAAATAGTGTTGTTAGTGATTAGTGATTGTGTTGTTAGACTTTATGATGCCTATTAACAAGGGAACCAAAATAAAACTCTCACTGTCAACTGTAAATCAGATGTATCCAAATGCTTGAGGAGTTGGGGAAGTTGTGCCTTAAAGACAGGCTTTTTAATGTGACTTTCAAATTATTAAAGGAAAAGAGCTTTCTAAATCTTCATAACTTTGAGCTACCATCATCACGAAAATGCTGAGGGCTGCAGCCCATATGCTGAACCTGAAGAGGTTATCTAGCTGGCCTCTCTCCCTGGCCCTGTCTTTGTGTGCTGGAAAGAGCTCTTGCCTGATCCACTCTTTGGGGGCAAAGGGTGGCATAAGAGGGTTATTACTGTCATATGGCAACTTGGAGAGGGTGGCTTGACTCTGCTCTTTCAGAATTACAGCTGCTCAGCAGCTTCAAGATATTCACAGGACAGCATGTGCTGCTGCTGCTGCTTTAGTAGCAGATAGGGTTATTTTAGAATGTGCTTGTTTGGTTTTAGTCTTTTGGGTTTCTTGGCATGGCACTTTGATTTTTGTGAGGGATGCAACCAAGAGAGGATATTCCAATTTTACAAAACATTGTAATTTAGTTTCAACGAAGTGGAGTTTTTTGGAACAAGCTGGAGGCACAGCTGTAGTCTCTGGGTTTTCTGCCTGCTGAACACTGAAGGGCTGCTTTGAACATTCAAGAATGAGTGCTTCTCAAAAAAAAAAAACAAGCCAAAAGCACTGCTGCAATGGAAAGTCTTAGCCAATGTATATAAGGGGCTACAGCCAACTCACTATATACTACACATCCATCCCCAACTCTGCAGCTTCAACTTGCCTTTGTGTTTGCTTAAACCCACTCTTGATCCAGCATTGTGAAAACTGACCTACTGAGGACATTGTTGCATCTTAATTTTATTCGTATGTGCTGTGCTCTTTATGCCTTCCTGCACTAGTATTGACCTAAATGCATAATTAGAGACCAGAGATGCTGTAGACAAACACAAAGCTGAAAGGCAGCTGTCAAATGCTCAAAGAGCCTAAAATTTGGATGAAAAGATGAGTGCTGCTCAGCTACTATCACTTCTGATGGTAGTTTTGTGATGGCAGGATTCCCATCCCACAAATACTGCCTCTCACAAATCTTTGCTTGAAGGAGGACAGGTGGAGCAGCTCTAACAGCATTCCCAGGAGCAGAGGAAGAGAAATTGCAGCTACTTAGAGTCTCCAGAGGGAATTCAGCGTGGCCAGCTGCAAGTAGCATTTGCACAATGCAGGCTGCAGTCTCTCTCAAGGATGAGTGGATTCCTAAGTGTGTCCACAAGAGAGCTTCCTCTGAACTGCAAGGAATGCTGTTTGATGTTGAGCTGTGTTGGTAAACACGGCTTGTAAGACCTCCCCTGCTGAGGCTTCCTCAATTTAGAAGTTTGTTCAAGGCCTGGCTGGGAAAGGGGATTAATCATTCTGAAGTTCAGACATTTATGTGGAGTGCCTACACTAAGACCTTAGTGACCCAGGCTCCCTGCAGCACATGGAGAAGCACAGACACCTCCAGAGGGCACTTCAGGTCCTTGGTGATTTAAAGCTGCTCTGAAAGACCAGAAAGCAGTCTAGAAGCCCGATCTCTCAATGTTCTGTGCTTTGGTGGGGATATGAGGGATTTTAACTTGGATTACCTAAGGCAAACATATCAGAAGCCTGGTGTTTATGGTTAGATGGTACAAACCCCTGAGGCTTCTGCCTTGTATCACTAGCTGATAAATTCATCTTCTTACAATTGTGGTAAGTACCTAAAAACCCCATCTCTGCTTGCTTTGGATTGGTTTCCTCCTTTAGCAAGACTTGCAAAACTTCATCTGTTAGCCAGTAGTTTATACAAAGTAAATTTTCTACTAAAACTATTATGTCAAATAGGACCCATTAATCTGCTTATCTCTGACACTTGGCTCCAGCTCATACAACCTAGTGTATCAAATGTTGTCTGTCATTTGTCAGTAATGTTATAGCATTCATCAAGGTACTCAGAAATCTTCAAAATGGTCGGATTTGCCCATTGGTTTATAGTTCTGCACGGAGAGAAAGCACTACCTGTAGTATGGATGCTCAGGAGGACTCAAAGAGCAGCAGCTAACCAGCTTTCTACTCCCTGTTAAAATACGTTGCTGCATTTACTGCTGTAACTATGAAATTTCAAAACCAGCCTTTGCAGCCTGAGTGTACAATGTTCTTGTTGACATGTTTTATTTCCTTTGTCTTTACATAGAACTAAAATCTGCCACCTGTGTGGGCTGGCAGCTATTAACACTAACCCATGCATGGCAGATGCAGCCTCATTAACAAGCCTCCCCAAAGGAGGTGGGAAACAGCTCTTCAGGTATGCAGCATTACACACTTCTAAAATGCCTGCCAGGCTGGGTTCTTTTTCTTTTTGACTGCTTTTGAGTATTATAAATACTGGTGAAAATAATGAAGGCAAGGGGGTGCACCTGTTTGCTGGGACTGTGTCATCTGCTGTTGCTGTTGCTTTGCAGAGGTGTGTGTTTGTTGACTTTGCATAGTTCCTGCACAAATACAGAGCTCGTAGCCTGTTTCTGGGGGCTGTAGCTTCACTTTCAGATTGTAGGTGTTGGTCCAACTGCCTGTCACACAGATTTGAATTAATAAATTCAAATCCAGAGTTGATTTTTTTAACTTAGCCATCTTCATTGTACACCCATGTGGCATCAGCTGATGTGCAAAGTCAAGGGACAACCACCTCAATGCAAATAATAATGTTTAACAGCTCAGCTATTAGCAGCACTTACCACTTAAAAGGGCTAATGATTTCATCAACACTTGATGTGGAGTTGTCTTTCTCTGAACTGGCAGTTTTACCATCTCTCTCCAATGCAGTTTATAGCAGAGATGATAAATTAACTGCTTCCCTACTACAGATGTTGGAAAATTCTGTACTGTGTGTGGGACCAGAGCTGCTCAATGCAGTTCTGTTATTTACTTCCTGATATCAAGTAGAAATTAATTTTTCACTTACATGGTGTTACAGTCAGGGGAAGGGAAGAAATATCTGTGAACTTGGAATGCCAGAATTTCAATTTTGTGTTTGCAACAGTTAGGTAAGATAGGTGATAGTGACACTGAGTCCTACGAGATGTGTAATTCTGATTCTAAAAAAAATTTATGTACTTACCTCAGATTAATTTTCTGACCTCTTACCCCTTGCTTACATAAATCGTAATCCTTATGTTGGAATAGAAGTGGCACTGCTTGTGGCAGTGCAGAACCATGTAGTAATTACTGTATTCCAGCTGAGCTAAGGAGTTTGAATCTCCACGCCATCCTCTCCTGACAGTGGACTAGCTTAATAGTTATTTATTTTGACTAATCTCCCATAAAGGCTGTTCCAGTTAGTCTCCTCCATTATGTGATTTGGATGGAGAATCATTCTAGTACTTGTTGTTATTATTATTATAGTGGTTATGGAACATTACTGGAATAAAATTAAATTTAGACGTATTAAGCAGTCTGGCACAGTAAATACTGCACTTGTGAAGTTTGGGGGTTAAGGGATTGGAACAAAACCTGTTTCTCCAGCACCTTCCCATGTTTCCAGCTAAATAAAGCAGAAGGGCAAACCCCGGGCTGCTGATCTGCAGCACTGTTTGTTTCCCTCTGTTAGAATTTACTGGGCAGCGATGAATAATTAAAGTTCTCCTGCCCACAGTTGTTACCATTTGAATAAATATTCCCACTGGTGAGATGGATTTAGGGTCCCTGTGCTTTGCTCAGTGTAGAAATCTGCTCACAGCCACAGCTCTGCAGCCTACACCCTGAGTCCACCCTGAAAAATGCTGCTTGACCTTTTGCCTAATTCTCCCCTGGGTGCTGCTGGGAACCAGCATCTAGGAGGGACCTCCTCGGGTTGGTGGCTTCCCAGGAAGGGCTGCCCACTGACCCCTGCTCATTAGTGAGAAACTCACTATTGCAAATAAGGCCAATATGGGTCAGGGGAATTGCTGGGGAGCAGCACCTGCTCAGTTCAGATCTATATTTGACAGCACAGTATTAGTAATTCAGTCATGCTTCTTACTAAGGCTCATCTATAGTTTATAAAGGGTTAATAAATGCTTAATAGATATTTTAATGCATTTTAATTAATTGCTGAAGAGGTCAATAGGTTGTTTAGAAACATGGCTTGTAGCCATGTATGACATCTATTGTGTTCATAACTGCCCGTCATGCATAGTCTAAACATGCTTTATATCCTCTATTAATAATGTATTAACCCATTGTAAGGCATTTAGAAACAGTATCTCAGGATGGGCTGAGACCAGTCATTTTTATTCTGATCTTGCAGCTTTTACTCATATGAATGGTGCGTTGACCTCAAGAGCACTGATCCTGGTGCCACTGTAATCTGTGATCCTGCTGTCACCTGCAGTACAAGCAGGACCAGCACTTGTAAGGCTATGTCTGAAAGAGGCCTTGCCTCTGAGCAGCAGGCAAAATCTGGGAAGATTTTTAAAAGCTGAAGTAGCTGGATCAATCCCAAGAAAAACAGCTGCAGTAAATGAATTAAAGTTTCTTCTTGTAGATAATCCAATTCTTATATATTAATTTTAATATATATTGATTGCTGAATGGATGGACCATGAAACTATGGTTCTGAAGAATTACACAACAGAGCAAGAGGATAGAGGTCCTGTCTAGAACAGTGAATATCTTACCTTACTCCATGCAGGTGCTCTGAAAACAGTAAGCTGCCACTGTTGTAAATTCAAGCCCCAACCTGCCTCCCAGCTTTCGCTGTGTCTGGTGGGATACACTGCCTGGACACTTACCATCACCAAGGCTGGCCAGCATGTTAAACAGCCAAGCCAAGTTCCCTCTCCTGTGTATTCTCTCCCTGCTTCTGCCCACAGGCACAGATGATGGATGTACTTGACCCCACCAGGGGTGCTGGCTGTGATGAGCTAGCAAGGCTGGCAGAGTGAGGGGGCAGCTCACATACACAAATGGGATTGAAGGCCACAGACTTGATGAACTTGCTCTTTTTCCTACTGCAGATGAGGAGCCAGGACATCTGGTGGTAATGATCTAAATGCACTTTTATCCCATTGCAACACAAACGTGAATTCCCAAGTCACTTAACTCTGCATCATGTAATTATGAAAGCAGCTATTAGTGGCAAGGAAGATAAGTGGCAGGGGCTAATCCCATATGTTAAAAATAATTCTCTAGTTTGTGGTACAGATAATGGCATGCAAAACCAGGTACAAACCAGAAATGGAGGCTGAACGGCTTCAAGGCAGCTCTGAGGGGGCTGGTAGGTGACAAGAACTGGGAAGCCAGTAAAAGAAACACCTGAGTAAGCATTCTGGGGACTGCTGGAGAAAGGGCAAATACCTTGTAGTGTTCAGGTGCTTTTTTGCATTGAAAGAGCAGAGCAGATAGCGGTTTAACCACTGCAGGTTTGGTGTCTTTTTTTAATAAACTGATAGAGCACATTAGGAAACTGGAAAGGAAAGGGTGCTGTGACAACCTAGAACCAACACCAGCAGGAGCTCAGGCAAGTAGTCTGTGTGAGGATGTCCCAGGGCACAGAGCTCATGGGCAGGGAGAGATGTGAGACTGAAACTACCCCTGTGACACAACGTGGTTCTGTGCTGGGGTACCTGGTCCTGCTCTGGATAAACTCTCCCAGGTGTTGCTGGCCATGTACCAGTAAGTCAGTGTAGCTGCACTGCAGATGGTAGGCAGGTGAGCTCCACCAAAACTACTTTGGGTATCTCTGCCCTGATGCAGGGGCATCGTGACTCGGCCCCTGCTCTTGCTGTCTCCATAACTCGATTTCCTCATTCATAAGGTGGATATAGGAGCTGATGTCAATGGGCTTTAATAACAAATAAAGAAATATTGTCCACATTTCAGAAAACTTGCAATAGATTTAACTCCAGTGAACTGAAATTCAGCATGGTTTTGGTTTTTTGTTTTTGTTTTTTTTTTTTTTAGTTCAATGTTCAGGACCCTAAACAGGCTATAGGAGAGTTAATTTATTTGTATTGGCCTACAAACATAATAGCTGCATGGTTAATAGTCCTGGATTACCTATAGGTTTTCTACCTGTTAAGCATGTTGCTTAATTCTTCATCTGCCTCCCTTTAACCATCCCAACCCAAAGCTTTAATTGTATCCTAATGTTCTCTTTCAAATAGAAAAGAGAAAGCAAGGACAAAAAAGACCAGAAGTGGCAGTAAATACTATTTCATATGGAATGTTGTTCTTCCCTCCAGCCTCCAAACTACAAATGGAATGCAGTTAAAAAAAAAAAAGAAAAAGCAGATCAAATATTTATGTTGCCTGCAGTCATACTGGGGGTCTTTCCAAGAATGGTTCATCCTGATTTATAGTCAATCCTGAGTCAAATGACAGGAGAAAACTTGCAGTGTAAAATGAAGTCTGGCCATATTTGGGAAGTGAATCAGATTTGAAAATAAACTTTTTAAAGAGAAGACATTGTGTGTATGGAGTGCAGGCAATCACTTACTGTTAATTAATATTTTTGCTATTTTTCTGAACATTCAAAGAAAAATTCTGTATGAAAAATTGTGGGAAAGAGTTTTGTTTACAGACCAGAATTATAAAAGAGAACTTAAAGATTAGACTAATTTTGCTTTCAGACTACTATATTTGCATATATGTAATATTATTTCAGCATTTCTAAATTAAACATTTTCAGGTATAACTCCAGTTCTTTCACTGGGATAAAATGGGTTGGAAGGCTCAGTGTTAGCCTTCAGTCTGCACTTGTATATCAACAAGGCATTTCTATACCAAAAGAGCTCTGACTGCCTTTTAACATACCACAGTTTCTCATGGGGATAAGTTTATGCTGGAATTGATGTTCGTGGTGCTGGTTTAGCCTTTTCCTTTCCTGAATAAGTATAAACCACACTGCTATAAACACTGTTTTGCTGCTTGAAAGGGATCTGCCTTAGGGTTAGGTTTGTACCACCTTGAATAATTCTAATATAAAGTGGTTTAACTCCTATGTAGAAAAACATAGTGTAAAGAAAGTTTCTTACAACTTCTCACAGTTAAACAAGATTGTGCAGAAAAACATTGCCTCACTGTTGAATTTGAAAAAATGAAAGCATTTGGGAAGGAGTGAAGTCTTTTCATTAGGTAAGGTGGTTGTCTGGTAAGTGGTGCAGAGTAATGCTGTGTGTGGCAGGGAGTTCTGTGGGGTGGCTTTTTAAGTCAATTAATGTATAGTACAGCCAATTTTTTTTTGTAGATGTCACATTACTCTCCTGTAAGGAAAAAAAAACCCACAAAAAACCACATAAACCAAAACAACCCCAAACCAAGCACAAAAACCAATTAAATAAGGAGGTGAACCAATGAGGCAGTATCTAGAATTATTTGCACTTTCAAGCTTAAAACTGTTTTATTAGGATTAAAGCCCAAAAATCCAACATTACAGCCTGGATTCAAAGGTGCTATTCTCTTTGAAAAACATTACCTTTTTTTTTGTCCTAAGCAAGAAAAAAAAAAGAAGTCTTAAGAATGTAGATGTTTTAACTCATTTCTCTTTTTAAAAGTAAGGGGGGATGTAATTTATTTCTGAATTATGACTGTATTTTGAGTGGTGCTTTCCCTCACATGAACTTCCTTGTCCAAAGGGGTGCTGTTTCCTTTCCTATTAAACAAGATAAGACTAGAGAAATGATTGCTTCCTTTATTCCAAGAACATTCTCTTTTTATCTCCCAAGGGTTAAGAGTTAACTACCACTCCATGTGCTGGAAAGCAGAATTTGTAGAGCGGAACAAAACCAGTTAAAACATCCTACAGAAAAGGGAAACAAGGGACACTAAAGGTTGTGAGTCACCAGGGTCAGGAAAAAAACACAGCAAGGCCTGTGAAGAAGGGTTGCTGAATCTGCCTTTGATGTTTTAATTAAGATTATTTTTTTCTGAAGTGTTGCAATCACCCACAGAAGGCCTCAGTTCCAGTGTCTGATTTTTTTTTTTTTTCCCCCCTATGTCTTATCATCCATGCCAAAGAAAATCCAGGCTTAAAAATTTATTGCATAAAGGAGATGATCTAATAATAAATACAGGGACTGGAGCCACCCATGTCACAGCTTAGGTCTGTTTGTGTCTCCGTATTTGCCTCTGAGGAAAAAAACATTCAGTCTTGCAGGGTCATACAGAAATGAACTCTTTGCTGGTACTGGCACATGATACTTGTTTGCAGCTTGTCAGTCATGCCCCCACTCTTCACATGTAACTGGGTTTTTTTAGCAGTTGGCTGTCTTCTCTTTTGGATGAGCACAGCTTTCCTATGTATTATTATTATTATCCTTTAAGATCCAGGTTCAATAAGCAAACCACCATGGCTATTGTTTGCCTTTCTGTGAACAGTAGAAAGGAATGGAACAAGGATTATTCAGATGAGGCTAAATCCTGAAATGTTACCCAAATTTTATTCAAGCAAGTTTCTAGAGATGTATGGAAGTCCCAGAGGTCTGGATTTGGACCAACAAAATATGTGCCACAATTATGACAGAGCTGAGAGAAAAATGAGTTTGGACTGTAGAGTTGAAACACTGCTACATTGCCTTACCAGGTGAGAGGGGAGCACAGATGGTGGATGGTTAATGAGTGGTTTCCTTAGATAAACATGAGAAAGATGTGCAGAAATTTGTTTATAGCTGAGACATCCAGAACTCCTGTGCATGTGTAGGATCTGCAGTGAACAGAACTGTCCCAAATCAGCTCAGCAAGGAAACCAGTTCTGGGAGTGAAGGAAGCCTTGTTTCCATCTGACCTCCCCACATCCTGAAGGTACTTGCAGAGGAGCCCTAGGGGTATTTTAAATCCTGTGACACTACATCATAACATCAACACCAATTTTGCATGGAACCTAAAGCACAACAGCACTATCTCGGGGGTGTTAACCCCCCAGGGTTGCTGTCCTCTGTAGGAATCTGAGGTCTGTGTTTCCAACATGAAAAACAATGTATGTCTGGATGTTCTTCTGTATTCTGCTCTTCTCCCATTTTCCAATCCACGGTAGTTGGTTCTACGGACGGGCAGAGTCCAAACAATGAGATGCAGACAATAGATGTGAAGGACAGGGTTGGTTGGTGTAGATTTTTTAGAAAAAACTTTCTAGGAAGGATAGCTGAATGGGATCCTCAGTCTGCACCCTGGAAAGTTTAGCCTGCCACCAGTCTTTTAAGACTCAGTAAGTGCTGAGCATTCAATGTTTCCTGCTATGATGGCTCTTATCCTGGTACCTGTGAAGTGCCTGTGCTTGGCAATCTCTGAGACCTGGCTTCTGCTACATTTATCCAGAAATTCACCAGAACGAAGCTGAAGCAAAGCATGTGCATGACCTCAGCTCAAAGCAAGAAAAGTTTAGACGAAGGTTACAAGCTGTGAGAAAGCAACTTTACAATGAAAAGAAAGAGTGAGCAGAAATGAATAACACTTTATTTTTAGGAGAGAACTTACCTTTGAGTAACAATTGCTGGAGATTTCAGGACTTTTTTTAGCAAAGAAAGGTTTTGTGTTCTTATAAGAACTTTAGCACTGCTGGTTGACAGCTATGGTTCTCAGCTGCATGGTTATTCTTTCATTGCACTTTTTTTTTGTCTCAGTAGAAAGCTTCTTGTCTTAAGATTGGATTTAATGATGTTCTTCTAACCTGACTGTTCATGACAAATTCCTCAACACTTCAGAACAGTTGAAGTACTTTTAAAGCCCTGGAGATTTGTTTCTCTGTCTTTATTTGTCCCCAAATTCCAGGATGTTCATACTTCACACCCAAGAAAAGCCATAGGATTGGAGTGCCTCCAGGAGCCTGAGAGCTGCGTTTTAGTCAGGGGAAAGACAAGGCAACATACTGCATGTAGGCATACACATTAACAATAGGTGACCCTCTGTCTCTAAAAGATGAGCATTTAACAACTGATTGCACCATGAAATGCCACCTGCATACTTGTACAAGATGGAGCACTTCATGCTTTTGTCCCTGAGGCTGCACCTGGAGCCCAGAGTGTGAGGACTGAATACACCGTGCAGATCTCCATCTACGTTATTTCGTTTGCTACGTGTTGACAACTCACATCCTCTTCAAACAGTGAAGCTGTTAGTACCACAAAAATAATCTTTTCACTGCCACCTTACAGAAGGGTCGTAATAATAACTGCACAAACCTCTCTCATCCTGTTTGAATTGACTTCTGATGCCTGCTGTTGTTGCTTCTCTTTTCAGCTCGTCACGAAGTTATCACCAAAGAGATCCTTGAGCTGGATACATGGGAGAACCAGTGGAATGTGGTGGCCATCAATGTTCTCATGCACGACAGCTATGATGTCTGCCTCGTTGCCAGGCTAAACCCGCGGGATCTTATCCCTCCTCCCCCAGATTTAGTGGACCAATAGAAGTTCAGTGACTCCCAGTGCCTCCAGAATCTGCAGAAACTGAAGAATTTGGAGAGACAAATGCTGCATTGGCTCTGGATGACAGCTGAGCCCCACAGAGAGGAGCCAGCCACACATACTTGAGGACAGAATTGCCTTTAAGCTGTGCTTCTCAGACAATGCTTAATTTGCTAGCGCTGGTACTCCAGACTTCTGTGATTGAAAGTCAAGGTTGCCCAGCCTTTGTGTGTGGCTCTTCATCTTCCATCTGGCTGTGCAAGCTCCAGTGCTGGGCACAGCCTGGGCTTCTGGGACCCTTTGGCTCACAGGCACAGTGGCAGCCCAGGGCTCATTTCACAGCAGAGTCTGACATACGAAGGAAAACTGTAGCCAGGGAAATCTCTTCTTTGCTGTTCATCCCACCTGGTTCTACTAAGCTACTGAGGGGGCTAAGAAATATATTAAGTCAGCTGATGAAAACTAGTTGACCTGAACCAAAGGGCTTGACTGATGCAGGACCAGAGGGAAAACAGAGAAGAGTCTTTGTTTTAAACAAAAAAGCATTAGCCAAAGTTCATTAGCCAAGTGCACCAGCTACTGCAAACAGTAGCCCACAGACAGGGCAGTCAAGAAATCCTGTCTGTGCCAAAAGAGCTGAGCCCGTGCTTGTAGAAAACTAGTATTTTGGCAAACAGTCACAAGCAAAGACTGCCAGCAGGGTTAGCAGGCAGTCTGTACCAAAGGCAAGAAGAATCCTGAATTTTCACACAGATCTTACTTGTTACAAGGTGTGGTGTGACCAGAACCTTAAAGCTCAGTTAGAAAGTGCTCTTCCTTTGAGAGATGGAGAAGGATGACTAAAGATTACTAAAAAGTAAAAGATGAGTTGAGTATTAACTGCATATCAGCTCTGCAACTACCGGGAAGGGATAAATGTGCTAAACAATGAATGTTTATATAGCACTAGCTGTTTTTATAGGAGTAGATTTAATGAAGTAGCATAAGGTAAGTTCTCTACCAGCAAAATTGGCTACAATCACAGGGAAAAGGTATAATTCAAACAGTGTTTCTTAAGGCCATGTTAGCCTTTACAGGGTTTGAAGACTGTAGGTTAGAGAGAAAATTGTTACCAGTACTGCTATCCCATTTGAATTACCAATAACTATTAATAATTTATCTGGTACCTACCCGATTGGCTGTCTGTCTGTCACACGAGAACTAGAAATCTCAGTTGTGCTCTTGGGCCAAAACTGCAGATGACAGTATGCTGCAGTGCAGAGTGAATGTCAGAGGCAAATACTAAGAGTGAACTATGATATAGTACAAGAATGATTATTGTCAGCAAGAAGTTGCTTTTGATGGCCACAAAAGCAGCAACAAAACCAGGAGGAAATAATTGGCAAAGAAATGAGGGAATCCATCAGGTAGTTCATCCATAGTTACTTGCAGGACTTACACTTCAGAGCATCTCCATTTTGTTTTTCAATTTTAGGCTGCAAAAATGCCAGCTTTTTTCTCTTTTTTGGGGGGGAAGTTGGTGTTGTTCTGGGGGTTTTTCAAAGCTTCTGGCAGAGAGAGACAGAGAGAATGACCTTTCCCAATTCTGGCTTTTCTGATTCATTAACTATTCTCTAAAATATCCACTGGGAATATTAAACTGTCACATAAAAACTATCAGCAGGAAGGTCACTAAAGTTGACCTGATAACTGTTGTAGGACACTGAAGACTGCTTGGACAATAAGGGAATTGGTGAGGGGGAAACTAAGGAAAACATGTACCCAAGGAGTAAATCTGTGAGCCTCACAGCTAATCTCATGTCTCCATTTATGTTTCCCAAGCAGAGCGAGTGTCACAGCCTAAACATGTACTCTTGTGTTTGTATCATTTCTGTATCACCCTGTCGTTCTTTTTTCGTTCCAGTGTTCATATGTAGATCATCAACTGTCTAGAGCAGAGTTGTGACAAGCATGAACTTCAGTGGTGCAAACTAGTGATCAGTTCCTAGAGTCTTAACCACTCTGGTCACTAAATGTGGTTGTAGGTATAAGTTCAAGGAGGCCAACTCAGCTTTAATATCTTTTTAAATAAAATCAGTAGAAAGTTCTTCTAATTAATCATCCAATATTGGGAACTCTTTTTTTTTTTCTAACTTTTGTTGTTACTGCATAGTATAGATAATTTCTCTGTAGAGCTCTCAAGGCAGCTGGAAGCAAGGCTCTTGAGCATCAGTTAAGTGTTTCTTTGTGAAACTCCAAAATATGCAACTGTATCTACTGATTTTGCTTCTTTCACCTTTTTTGGTTTAAGGATGAATTATTTAAAGGTATTTTTGTCTTTGTTCTCTGCTCTGTTGTTTATTCTTGACAATTCAAATCCTCCTGTGGTTTAAAGCCTGAATTATCTGCTGGATTTCACTCTCTGAAAGACAGTCTACTTGGAATATTTCAAGGGGAGAAAGGAGACTTTTGCAGGATTTCATTAGTCATATTTGCACATATGTGGAACACAGCTGAGACTCCTATTAAACTTTATTCCAGTAGTGAGCTGGCCTTTTCTTTCCCACTTCATATGTTTTGCCTTTTAGACTGATATTTAATGAGCTGGATGGAAGGCAAGTATGTACTCTGAGAAGGTCTGTCTTGAGAAACAAGGAGTGTAATTGCATATGTTTTAAATACTGGCCTTGCAGTCAGCCAGCTTGAGCTGTAATGGGACATTAACAGGTTTTATTTCACGTGCCACTGGCAAGTGACCTGCCCTCTCCTGCATCGAGCATCGTGTTTAGTGCTGCCCACGGGGTCTGGCTGTTAGCAAGGAATTGTGTGTCTGTCTCAGTTTCTGCCCAAGTCCAAATGTCTAGCACTAGATACCAAGCAGGGAGTTGTTTTCTTCTGGATTAAATATCTTCACTGGGGGCACTAACTTCTTAATTCTGTGTGGGCCTTGTGTAGTTCATGGTTTGCCCTTGAGGCAACTACAATTTCTAAACCAATACTTGGAAATGAAAGCTTGAGTGAGGAAGGAAGGAGGCGGCAGAAAGCATGCTTCTTGAGAGGTACAGAGCTGAGCCAAAATCTTTTCAAGAGTGTATGAATGCTGCATGTCTGATATGTCCATGGATAATCCCACATTGCTGGGAAGGTCCTTAGGAGTCTTTAATTTCTTCTACTACAAATCCTGGTGCAAAAAAAAAAATAAAAATTATAGACTATACATTCTCCAAGCTTGCGAGTTTCACTGAAATAACAGTTGACTTGAGCCACTTTCAATCTGAGCAGTAGTTAGCTGGACGTTTTATCAAGGTTGTCTTAACACCATCCATAATTCTAAAATGCAAACAAAGCAGCCCTGGCAAGCTACTGACTAGTTAAATGAATGGGGGATTATTAAGCAAAGGCACATACTTCAGTTTCACTTGAAATGCTGAAGGGTATCACTAGTTGCCAAATATGAAGAATGTTGGAGAGGTAGCTGGTCATGTGGCACTGAGGGAGTAAAGCAAAAAATGAAATGCTATAAAAAGCTAATAGAAGCTCTCCATTTTCATTACCAGCTAATGTTTTATTTTGAAATTGTCCTTGTATAGGTCATTTCACAATAGATCTCTTCTCTGTTTTTGTACATGTGGTCACAGCAACTGCCCACTTATGTAAACAATCAGAGGCATCTGACTACCCACCCTCACATGCCACTGCTGTGACTGCCCGTGGCTCAGTCCCTGCCAGTGCCAGACAAGCACACACATACATTTTGCATGTGTGCAATTTTGAAATCTGTGGGGCAGTTTCTCTATTGTGTTCCAGCTGTATTGTGCCACTCAGGAAGCCTTGATTTGCCAACAGAAAATTGCCTTGGTGCACACAGAGCTGTCAGCTGCTCTACCAGCATTTCCAAATATGCTCCAGGTAAGAGGCTGAGGGAGCATGAAAGCCAAGAGATGAGCAACAGAGATGTGATGTGCTCCCAAAATGTTACAACGTGCAGCAGAGCCAAGATAGGCTGGAACAATCCTCCTCATCTCTTTCTAGGGAGGGTTCAGATGTAAAAGGATGATTTGGCCCTGGATCTTCATATTATTTTCCTCTACTTGAAATACATAATGAGATCTTTGACCACCTGAAAAACAACGAAAAAAAAAAATCTAGAATAATATATATTTTTAAAAATGTTAATATATATTCACAAAGATCTATATTGTTTTTCTGCTGATCTGGAAAGCAATAACATTATTTTAATAAGCTGTTTATCTAGTGGTTGCTATCTTAGCTACAGTGATAGTCTCTTTCACAGGCTGCTTTCCTAATGGATTATTTACCTCCTCTGAAAATTTCTTTCAGGAATCACAATGCTTTGAATCACCAGGTCAGAATTTCAGTTACTTTTGCATATTTCCATGGCTCTCCCTACAGCTTTTCAAGTGGACTCTAGCTTCAGCTTCAAAGAAAGGCAATTTCACCCCCAGTTGTGCTCAGCTGGAACTAGTACATTTGCAATTTACTATCATTTGACATGTAGAGGTTGAAAGCAAAGGAAGTATTGGAAAACAGCTGAAGTATACCTAGATTGTACATGGAAGTACACTTCCCTTCTTTGCTTGGTGAATGTCTCCTGTGTTTACTGCCCTGCCTGGGTGTCTGATGGAATGACCTCCTAACAACCCATGATTGCAGCCACAGTGAAGGCCACTCTGGGGCTTCGTGTTTATGCTGCCAGAGCAGAGAGAACCAGCGTGGTGCAGAGCTGTGGCTCCTGACAGGCTGCTCTCCCTCGCCAAAAGAAATTACCCTCAAATGAAAATGCCTTTAAGTGTTCCAGGATGTATACTCCTGTGTGTTTTATATAAATATGCATAACATTATTTTTAGAAGTTCTTTACTGACAGCAGTAAGATCCTTTTTTTGACATATACCTGCCAACTCTGTCTTCTGCACAGCTCAAAGGACTTAAAAAAAAAAAAATAATGCTGTTTTTTAAATATATGGAACTAGTCCAAGGCTTCAAGTCAAAAAGAACCTTAAATTCTTTGGTGACCTTAGGAACTGGGGAAATTTTTTAGTCCTTGCCTATGTCTCCTTCCTTGCCCAGTTTTTTGCTGGCTGTAGTGCTCCCCTCAGAATCTGAGTCATCTTGAAATCTTTGCAAATCTGTTCTTTTTCTCTTCCACTAACCCCATTTCTGTCTCAGACCACTTGTCTGACCAGCCCTTAAACACCTCCCTTCCCTTTCAGTTCCCCAGATGATGGGAACAGCCACTTGGAGTGTTTACCAGGCTCCAGCCTTCTCAGAAGCCCATCACTCCAGCAGCAGATCAGTTTTGAAGGACAGAAGGAAGACAATACAAGGTGCCTGCATTTAAGGATACTCATCTTTCAGCAGGTTCTAGCCACGACCAAATTCTGTGCTTCAGTCTCACTGCAAATAAAACCTGCCTGCTCTGCAGTGTTGCTGGTCCTCTGGCTATGGCCGGGCTGGAAGGTGGTGACCTGCATTCTACTTAGTCCTGCTGCTGTCTCGCTGTGTGATGCTGGTAAGTTTGACAGTAAATGCCTTGCATACTGCGTGTGCCCTAGCTGTAATGATTGCAGGCACAAGCCATTATCATTATCTCTGATTCCTGAACACTAGTTGCTACAAAAACTGTCTGAAGCACAGAGGGAGGCATCTTCATTGCTGCATTTTAGCTCTCATCTGAAAGCCAGATCTTCTCCTGCCGTTTGTCAGGCCCAGTTTCACTGAAGAGCCTGGTCTCTACATTATCAGGTTTTAGTCATTTTTTTCTCCACTTTGTCCTTTTCTAGTAATTTTTTATAAGAACGCAAGTGACTTTACCAGCTTTCCTAAGAAATACATTATCCAAACTGGCCTCCCAAGGCTGCTGCCTTTTCATTATCAGGGTTTAAGTACAGCCACTAAAGTGCCAGTCAGCTGCACTACTTTATTTTCTCATTCAGCAACTTCATAGTAGAGGAAATGTATTTCATCCATACATACAATAATGTGAGAGGAAACTACTTCCCACATACACAAATCCCTGACTCATTCCTTTCAAATGTGACTGAAACAACTGCTGAATCCTAACATAAAAAGCTATGATACCTCTTCAATAGGCTTTTCCAGGCTTTCCAATATGAGGAGGAGGATCACAGGAAGATGTCTTCTAACTAGAACACAAATTGGAAATTTGAACCTCTGGGTTTTGTTTCCAGTTCAATTATTCTGTTTACTAGTCTTGGGCATGCAATCTCTGTGCCTTAGGTTTGCCCACATAAAATAGTTATCATACATGTCTACTCGTGTTGTGGATCTGCCTTGCTGTGGTTTTAGAGGGAGTGGCTCAGAGATGTCTGTAATGTTATGTTGAGATTCAGAGGTCAAAAAGTGTTATACAATGGTAGAATAATGACATTATAGCACTGCTGTCATCTCCTTGATTTTTGGTAACACAGTTGTCCATAGCTTTCAGAAACTGAGCCTTCCTGAGAGAGTCTGAATGTTTACAGCTAACGAGGGTATTTTGCTTACTCCTTCACAGAAAAGCAACAAGAGAGATCTAATTGGGTAATACATTAAGTAGAAGAAGGAATGTAAAGCCTATTGCATGTGCCTTCATAGCTAGTCACACTTCCACACAGGCAGAACTAATTTCAGCAAATTGAGAGGTCACTAATTGAGGCTAAATTTGAACACTAGTAATTAGAAGAATGCGTGAACTGTATTTTTCTCAAAGTAGATTTGATTTAATAACTTATGCTGCTTAGATAGCCACAGTTGCTATGAAGCAAAAAAGAGAAGGTACTTTACAGAATTGTAGTAGATTTACTGGGTAACTGAGACCTGAATTTAGATGATCTACTACAGCTTTGATAAGAAAGCTTCAACTCTCTGGAGATTCCCATAACAAATCTGTGATACATTTAACTAGCCTCTCAAAGGCAATCTTGCATCCAAGGAATCACCTACAGAATGTACATAAGAGGGTTTTAGGATCTTGCTAAAGTGTAAACAATGTGGCTCTACTTGCTGTCTTACTGAATAGGTACTAGGGATTGTGTTGCTTTCCCCAGGAGCGTGCACAAGTAAATAATCTTAGTTGAGCTGACAAGTAATTTATGATACTTACTGACAGGTAGTTTATAATTCATCAGGTCTGAGATTCCAAAAATCTTTTAGGTTAAGACAAGTTTTGCAGGATAGAGGTTTGTGACTAAGCAGACAGTGAGATAAACTGGCATCTCCCTGGAATTAAAAAGCCCCAACAAAAGAAAAAAATAGTTATTTTGCAGGACGGCACTGATCAGAAAGCTGCCTAATTGCTTTGTTTCCTTTCAATGTGCTAGACTGGAAGTCTGTGCAGCAGCTAGTTGGCAACCTTTTAAAAATATTAGAGAGTTACACAATAAAAACAAAAACCAGAACAGATCCTTGTCTCACACACACTAGTGTAATTGGATCTTGTCCATAGAATCATACGAAGCCGTGTGCTTATTCATAGGATAGGTCTTTCTAGGTCACAGTGAAGGCTCAAAATCCTGCTTATCTAAAGGTTAAAGGGTTCTAAATCTGCATATTGTAGCATCATTCCGTTATGATGCCTTTTAAGGTTGTGTTGTCCACTTAACTACTAAACAGCCTGCAACAACACAGAGTGCACAGGGAAATGTAAGAAGATAAAGTGAGAATAAAAGGCAGCTAATAGATTCCAGCTCCTCTCTTCTGTCAGCTGGGATACACCTACACTTAGGTGGATGTTGATAGCAAAGCTATATCCACATTGCAGTTCTGTGGTGTCATTTTAAGCTGAATAGATGTACCCAAGCCAGAGCTAATGATCTGCAATGAAGATTCAATGGTCCAGGTGTCAGCTGCCCTAGCAATTCAGTGTGATCCCTAGCTGGCTTGGACAGCCCAAGCTGCTACGTGCTCACTGTTCTCTTTAATTATCAGTCTCAACTAAAGCTAACTAAGGTATTCACTCATCTTATAGACAGAACTCCTAAATGAGTATGAAAGAGACTAAATCTGTAGTTCAGCTGCAGAACTTGAAAAAGTCTTTTGCAGCCAGATCATTTCATAGTACATGTTGCCATGAAGCTATAAAATTGAGAGAGGCACAGGGACAGGAACAAGTGCCTGCTAAAGGGTGTGTGGTATGGCAGCTGCTTGTGCCAGCACTGCCACTTTAAAAGTCACTTATCAAACTGTGCCTTAATGCACCAGTTTTCACCTCAGCTCTGAAACTAGCTCACTGTAAAGCCCACTCTTTGGAGTGCTTTAAGGGGACAAATAGTCAAAGACTACAGGAAGATTGATAATTGCTTCAAAGCCTTGTCATGACTCATGCATTAATAGCTCACTGCTTGATGGCTTTTCGTGCTCTTATACAAAGATGCCAAATAGCATATGAACAAAACCATGGCACAGGAAGTTCACCTTTTTTCCAGCATTCATAGCTGATAAACCCTTACTAAAGGTTTTTGGTAAGTACTTTTCAAAATGGATTATGAATCCACCCCTGCTTAGCATTGCAGCATGGAGCAGTCATCTGATGCACAAAATAATAGTCACCTTGCCAAGAATTTTGCTGTACTTGTGCTGCTGTCCTAAGCAGTTCAATCTTTCATCTTATTTTCTTTGTTTCTTATTTCAGGCAAGCCACTATAACAGAAATGTTCAGTAAAGACTGCTAAGCCACTTGGCAGGTCTATAAAACTTGGGCATTTTAACTATTCTGTTGCTCTTTCCAGTTGGCCAGGAGCCTGCTTGCTTGCTTTTAGGGAAGATTTTAATGTGCTTCTACTACAATAATATTGCACAGATCAGCTTGTAGTTACTGCTTTTTTTTTTCCCTAGCTGAGCCAGGTAAATCTTGATAAAGACTTATATGGGTTACTTTTTTAAGGAAAGTAAATCTTAATAAGCACAAATTCAAAGCAAAGCTGTAGCTCACTTTTTTGGAACCATCTGTGCATTGTGTATTTAATCATATTTTCGTTGTTATTGGATTTACTAGATACTTTTAATAAAATACATTAGGAGATCCACAGGGATGTGATCCACTCAGAGAATGTGACCCAGCAGGATTTTTGGCCAATGACTGTAACAGGAGCCGGTTCAAACCAAGCCTGTCATCCTGTTAACATTTACAAAACCCTTCTCTAAGATCAAGAGATAAATAGTAATCACAAGTCAGTTAAAAAGAAGTGGTATGTTGTGATTAATCTATATCTAGTTTGGATTCAAACAGCATTTTTAGAAGGAAAGATGTATCAAGAAAACACTTTATGTGCCCAACCTGAATACAAACCTGAAATTATCCAGCTGCTGAAAGTCACTGTTGTTCCACTGAAAAACATGGGTGGATCAATTCTAGAGATGGAACCAACCCCTGGGAATAACAATCATAGCATAAACCCCACTGTTGAACCATCCACAAAGATCATCTGCTCTATTTAAATTATAGTAGGTTTTTCGAGGGGCATCTGTTAAAAAATCTACACCAAATTTCTTGTCAATACAACAGTCGAGACAAAACTGGATCCAAAGAACAGTGGAAATGGAGCTGCCTGAGGGCAGCCTGCAGTCAGGCTGCAGAAGTGCTGGTCACTGGGTTAATGACACAGTGAAGCCCTTTTGTAGTACGAGAAAAGAAAACCCATTAGAAAAACCTACAGAGACATCTAGCTCCATTACCTGACATCTGCAGTTGTCTGCCATACCATGGTATATTATGGAGATAAGCAAGCATGATAAAAATGTTACAATAACCTTTAAAAATGGGAGACTGGAAATATGATGCTGGTTTTACTTGCAAAGTGTTTCTCATGCAAGTGTCCCTGGGAGATGTTTTATTATGAAGTTTGAATGAAATACAATAAAAATCAAATCAAAGCTCATTCACTGTATACCAAACAGAACAGCTCAGGTTTCAGCTTTGGTTTTAAAGCCAGAAATAGAGTTTACTTGATGAATTTCTGCTGCTGCTCAGAATTCCAAAATAGAAAAAGACAATAGCTCCAAAGGTAATTTACAAACAGTTTGGATTTAAAAGCTGATGTTGTCAGGAGATCAAATTGAAGAACTTGAAGAATTAAACAGCATGCTGCAAATATCCATGAAGTAAATGTAATTCAGTTCTATTCCAGGATCAAAAGCATAATTTTATATGTACAGCATTTTCTTTCCAAGTATGCATATAATTACTGCATGCAAAAAAATTAATGTATTAAATGTTTCATTTGCAAGAAAAAGTTATGTAATTACAAGCAAAGCTCAGCCCCTACTTTGCGTGCACCCCAAGTTACACATTCCTGTACAAATGACAAGTGTAACTCTGTGTCACTGGGTGTGTGAGGTCATTCAAATTCAATATCCAAACATTGACCTGAAAAACAACAGCCCATGCAGATGCACAAGTCCAGTGTCCATGCTGCTGGTTTTTTTGGCTGCCATCAGAACATTCCAGCTGGGCTGAAGGGATCCAGCATCATTTAAGATTTGATGACTTGAAAGCCAGACAGCCTCTTCTTATTGGTACTTTTCTATTCCCAAGTATAGGTCCAATGTGTTCTTAGCATGAAAGGTATTTTTGCTAATGCCTCATAAAATTCTAGATGAAATTCATGCCCTGTGCTAAAAGCTGTCTCTGCAAAGGTGTAAAGGCTCTCTCAGAAGGTTAATAGTGATAATTTTTACACCTAGCCAACTTGCACAAGGTGACTGTTGCAATCAGACTGGCAGGGATTTTTATGTAAATGAGTCCATTATCAGAACTATAGGTATCTGATTACTAGACCATACGCACTTTAGGGGAAATTGGCATCATTTTGTCCAAGAAAAGCACTTTTTTCCTTACTGCTCTGAATGCTGCTGTCTGATTGATGTATTTTTTCATCTCAACAGTGGTTCTAGGTCAATAGTTTGATGATTGGTCCTGGTTTGAGCAGATCATGTAAGCAAAAGCTAGTTCTTAATCCCTAGAAATATGAGCATTTTTGGGTTAGTTCTATTATAATTTTTTACAGAATCCTGTTAGATAAGTCACAGTAAAACAAGTAAGGTATGAAAAATAACCATTCTGTGGGGATTGTTTTACATAAAACAGTATGTTGGATATTTCAAAAACCCTAAAAATGGCAGGAAGAGAACACATGGCAAGCATTTAGACTTTAATGTTGCATTAGCTGTGGGCCTTTCAGTCTTGCTGAAATTGTCACCTGTTGGTTCACCATGACCTGGTATAATTTGTAGGCTGTCAAAGGAGAAGCAGTCATCATCAATCTAGGCTGGATTTCTGTGGCCAGCAGTGGCCAATGCTGCATCCCTCAGGGAAGGATGTAAAACCTTTTGATTCTTCTTGCATATTTCTCAACTCCCAGTATTGCAGGTACTGACACTGGTAAATATCTGCCTGACTTTTTTTGCTATATAATTTTGCTGTGATTTGTCCCCCTCATGGCACATTTTAGCAAACAGAAGGTAGCTGAATCAATAGCACTGCTGTAATTGCAAAGCTGCATGTTACCTTTTGTTTCTACTTGAAATATTGAGGATTCACTGGAAGATGAAGGACGAATGCTGGTACTGTTGAAGTTCTGTTGTTTCTCTTTGACAAAATCAGGGTTTAGCCACTGGCTCTTTATGTTACACAAGTGCACGTTACACAGAAGGTCTGTTTTATCAGAGCTAGAAATCAGGATCCTAGTTATTGAGAAAGCACTGCTGTAATACTGCCAGCTAAGAGCATGGCTGATTAAAGTTACAGTATTATAAAGTATTTGAGATATCTTACTAAGTACTGCCATAAATGCATGGAATAAAGTGATGTTCTAGGAGCACCTGGGTGAACAAATTGGAGAAATAGGGGTGTGAGTCATAACAAGAGTTCAGGATTCAAAACATTTAATGCAAAGCAGTACAAAGACATTCAGTTAACCTCTTGTGTTCTGATAATGATGTTGGAAATTCTTGATGGAATTTGGGAAAGCTAAGCTTACTTCTTTTGATGTATGCAGGGCAATTCTATTGAATCAGTGGTTTGGGTATCTCATTTTAGATATCTAAATTGGAAGTTTTTTGCAAATACTCAAAGTTATGAAACACCCTGTGATCTTCAGGGTAGGATAAAATTTTGCATTTCTTACCCATCTGGATTTAGGAGAGATTAATTTCATGCCTTCTAGAAATAGCAGGTTTCATATTTTAGAATGCATTTCTTCAACTGGAAATCAGCTAGGCTAGAAGGAATTTACATTCTTCAGTGCCCTTTCTATTAAGGAATCATAGGGTTTGATTGGCTAGAAAAAAAACCCCACCTCATTTCTTTGTTTCACTGAGACAAAAAGACCTTTTTACGCGGTGCCTGCCATTGCCCTGTAATAAAGTAAAGTTCAAATTTATGTAAGAAAGTATTATTCCATGATTTTTCAACTAGAAATGTGGTTCTCAACATCTCCCCACTACAGAACATCATTCTCTTTGCCTTTTGGCATGCTGCTTCAGGTTTTGCAGGCAAGCTGGGAGACTACCTGCTGCGTGCAGACTCCACGGGAAACTCCAGCTCTATTGAAATCAATGGAGTTTGGCTGTTGTCCTAAAGGAGCCAGTAGTTAAGCCTCTTTTAGGTTAGCAGCATAATAATAAACAATTTGTTTTAGAAATGTTGTCTACTTAGGATTCCCTGAAGGTCATCCTCATGTCCATGGTCACCTGCCATTCAGACCATGAGCTTCCACTTGTGACCTGAACAGCTTCAGGCATGTTACTGCCTCTAGAGCCCATCTATGTGGGTAGATAGATGAGTGAGGACATCTGACAAGCAACTGTCAAACAGCCTGACAGACAACGTGGGGGTGGCAGGCGAAGGGGAGGTAAAGCATGTTACATCTGTGGTTGCTCCCTGGAACACTGTCAGAGTAGTGGGATACAGCTGCTACATCTGAGAGTGACTCCATGGAACTCCCTGCTCGCTGGTCTCTTCAGGGAGCCTCATGAAGTGAAGGGGTCTCTACCATTATAGCTGTACTAGGCAGGGAAAGAGATCCTAGTGATCTCCTGCAGACCTGAGCAGTGCCTGGGCAGTGGGCTGTGTCTATATTACACTTAACACAGGGACTCCTGGTCCTGAGTGGGACCCTTGGTCACTGATGCACTGTAACAATTAAATAATGACAGTAATAAAACTTGCCGACACAGCTGTGTGCATTTCATGCACGCTGAGATGGCATCATAAGTGAAGCAGTTCTTCCACCTTGTGGTTAGACAGGCTACTACTGGCAGTCTGTACATCCAAAATCCCAGAGTGTGTATGGACACAGGGCTGTTAGACCCAGCGCCCAAAGGGCTGTTGCTGTCACACGTTGCTGTCACAAGCTGCTGTCTCTGTCGCAGACCAGTGCCACAGTCACTCACTAGCCCCGTTTTGTAAGGTGACTGTTCCTGTGTGTATGTTTACTTACACATGTGGGTACAAACAAATAGATCTGTCGTGCTCTCTAGCCAGCCCAGCCCACAGATGCTATGAGATCTGGTGTAACAACAGCTAGAGTCTCCTTCAGCCTCCTTGGTGAAAGAAAAAAAAAGGCATGATCTCTTCAAATGAAGATTGTATCCAGTTTCTGCAAGCAATGTTGCTAGAACTAAAAGGAAAAAATTATGTTTCTCCCCCAATTTTTACTCTCCATCCCCATTTTCTGCTTTTTACCTCCAGCTATTGAAGCAATCACACAGTCTTTGTTGTTTGCACCAGGGTACAATTCAGTATGACTGGGTCCAGCATCTATAGTTGCCACAGAGTGAAGCTCGATTTCAAAAGCAGTAATTGAATATCAACTTTGTGCTAATGCAACAGAGGTATATTGAGATGTGTAGTTTTGCAGTAAATGCTGAAGGTTTACACTCTGTGAAACAGTGGAAGACACTGGCTAACATACTTCAGAGCCAGTAAGTGAATATTGATTTTCTTAATGGTCCTAAATTACACTATTTTGGAAGCAGGATTAGCTTGGTTACAGAAGAGGGGTTGATTTGGCTCAAAGAAGGAGAGCAAGACATAAAAAGAACAAGCTGTTTAAAATCGATGTCTGCTTCTCAGATGTTGCTTCTCTAAAGAGCAGTTTATTAATTACATGCTACCCTCCTCCTCCTCAACATCATTCCAGTTGTACCAGCTGGCACCACTCTACACTGGGTCCTCTTGCAGTAGTAGGTGCTTCCCAAACAGTGTAAAAATCAACCCCAGTGTATCAAATTCCCTTTTTTATCCCCCAATTGGCTGCCAAATATTTCCCCAAGACAAACTGTCAAAATCAGGGAGTCACATCAGGCCAAAATTTGACCCAGTATTTCACATGGTTTTGCTGTAATAATTCCCCAATAACTGTATCTTTATGCTCTTTCTTTTGCTCTTCTGTTCTGCAGAGTGACAGCTGATTATACAAAGGAGCTGAACTTGGCACCTCTCTATTTTTGTTTTCCACTTCAGTTGGCAAACCAGGTTTGTTTCACTGTAAGGTCCTAAGAAAGCTTGCTTTCATCAACCTTTTTTTCTGCCTAGAATGGAACTTAAGTGGCAAAGTTCAGCTGTGGGACTGTACCCTCTTCACCCCAAATGTCAAGTTGTTCAGGCCCAGAAGGACAAAATAGAGACATAAGTGAAAACCACTGAGTTTTCAGCTTCCATGTCTAAGTAGACAATTCTATGTAATTCTAAGGTAGGAAACCAAATTATCTTACTGTCTAAAATTATTTTTAAAAAACAACTGAAACTCTAGAAATCTGACAGGTGGGCCATGCAGAGAGTAACAGTCTATTAAATATTTTTACCTACTCTTATGGCACGGATAAAGGCTACTAGCACAAGAAGCCCGTGTGGCCGTATGCCACAAAGCCAATTTTTAAGGATAGACTTATCACCAGGGGGGGAACTAGATATGAGACCCTGGAAGTTCGCCATTGTCTATTTGTCAAAAGAGCAATTACAATACAAACAGCAGATTGACTAGCTTCCCCTCAGACTCTTTCAAAAATGCCCAAGCTTGGTTCAAAGATAACACATTTAAGAAGAAACCTTTAGTCTTCACAAGTGGAATTCATCTCTTCTAACATCAGATGTCTAAAATATAGGTATCTAGTCTGAAGTGGTCACCTTAATTCCCTCTAGAATCAACAGCAGTAGTTACCTCTGAAGGATGATTCATCAACTCTGAAAACAGATGTGTAAGATACGTACAGTGAGTATTTCTCCAGAGGTGTCCACTTGTATCTCCATTGACCACAGAGATTCTAGACAACTACCTAGACACTTGACTTCTAAAGGACTGAAAGCAGAGCCACTTACGTGGATAACGCCACATTACTCTTTCTAAAATTGCAGTGCTCTGGTATAGTGATGTTATCAGCACCTCTCACAATAGTTTGCCTCATTTTAATAAATTCAGCAAATTTAGGCATTTCATTGCATGCTTCTATCATCGATCTGGACCAGTGATGCTACTTCCTTGCCCAGACTTACACAAAACAACTGATGGTTCTTCCTTCTATCCCACCTCTCGGCTCTGGCAAACCAGGCATGGTGCCCATATTCAGAAGTCAAAACAATCTTACCAAGTCAACTCTGCAAGACAGAATGTCAGTTGGAAAGCAGTTGCTTTATGTGTAATTAGAAATTAGTGGGTTAAAACCAGTTTTGACAAACCGGATGTTTGATTATTTATTATTCTTTATTCTCAGACCCCATTGGTAGATGTCTTCAGTAACTCCTAGAGGAGATGGATGGTTTCAGAAGCCTAGAGAAGGGCAAGTATACTGTGTACCAATTAAAAAAAAAAAAAAAAAGGATTAAATAAACAAAGCATACCTAAGTACTTAGAAAATAACACAGAGATTTGTGGAAGCCATTATGGGTTTCACAGAGCCTATAGGCTGACTCTAGTTGCTTTGTATTAACACCTCAATTTGTTTTTCTCTTTCCTTTAATTTCTGTTTATCTTTAGTTGACGGGCTGGTGATAAGTCACTCTGTAAAGGCCTGGAAAGCAGACAGGACATTATGTGACTCTCAGAAAGAAACCCCTTCAGCAGCAACTCAATGTGAGGTCACTTGGCGCTCCTGGGTGATACAGGGGCATGTGGATGTGCCATGATTTGACAGGCAGCACAATGTTTCACATTTTCACCAATGTTTCATATTTTACAAGAAGCCCAGCTTGATCTGGGTGTGTTAAACTCAACCTCAGACGCACAGAGGCTGTGTGACACTGGCAGCTATTTTGTGTGTGGGGTACAGGGAATGTCTTGCTGCAAAGGCCTAAATATTGCATGATCAAAATGTAAAAGCAGAAAATAAATTTTAAGTGTTAGACATGTATTTATCACTTGAAAGCTCTTAAACCAACATTATAATTTCTGGTAGCTAAAACATGAGTTCCTCAAAAGAACCTACGAGCTCAGCACCTCGCCCCGGCCCTTCCCATGTGTCACTCCTACGCCTCATTAAGATGGCTACCAGGGCCACCCAGACTACAACTCCCAGCAGACTGCGCGCCCCCTCGTCATCTGATTGGTTGGCTAGACAAGCGGGAAGCCAATAAACATCAAGGACTCTCGGCCCCCCTTGAGGGGTGTAGCTCACTCTTGCAGCAGTGCATGATGGGAGTTGTAGGCGCTTTGCCGTCGCTTCGGCGGAGGGCGGTGTTTGCTAGTGGACGGCGAGGCGGAGGGCGCCTGCGCAATGTCGGCGGCGCCCGGCGGAGCCGGCGCGTGGCAGGAAGCGGAAGGGGGCGGCAGCGCTCAATCCCTGACGTGTCTCTCCGGGGCAGCCGCCGCAGCTCGCTCCTTGCTCCTGTCCGGCGGCCGCCATGGGCAGTGAGTATCGGGGCGCCTCGGCCCGGCCGCGGGACGGGAAGGGAGAGGAGGGGAGTGGGATTTCCGTGGGGTGCGGGACGGCCAAGGGGCTGCGGCTCGACCACCGGCTGCCCTTTCACAAGTAGCTTGGGGCGGGCCCTCCCCATAAGCGGCGCGGCGGCCTGTACCCCCTGCCGCCTCCAGGCTGCTGGCGGCCTTCTCTAAGGGGTACCTGCCCTGCCCCTCGCCCGCTGGCCACCAGTCTGGACCCACGGCCCTCGGGGTTGCCCGTCGCCGGTGCTCCCTCCCTGGGCGGGTTTCCCTTCCTCTGGTTTGGAGGCTCCCGCTGGATATTATTTTTTTTTTCCCCTCTCGCGTTTAAACGTCCCGTTCCTGGTTATGGCAGATGTCCCTATGGAAGGGAACTGGCTCTGAGGCCAGGCTGGACCAAGCTTTGCCATCCCAGGCTGGAATGTGCCCGCTGCGGTACCGAGGCAGGGAGAGATGGGCTGCCACATCTTGACGGTTTGCGCCAAAACCTCAATTACATTGTCAGAGTAAATAGTGATCTGCAGTCCATAAGCAATCCGAGTGAATTGAAGTCTTCAGTGTCTGCTGCTTTGAGGAAGAGCTGCTTGAAAAGCACCTCATGTTATTGCAGATGTAGGGGAGAATCACCGTTTGGGTTTAAGTTAAAATCATGAGCTAGTGTTACTTTTCAGGCAGCTAATGGTTTGAAATTAGATTTTTATGGGCTGCTCCTAAAGTGTTACAGAACTGACACTAAAGTTGCTGCCTTCTACAGAGAAGTGGAAAGCCACTAGTAGTTTCAGTTCTTCTGCATCATCATATGCTTTTTAATTCACATCAGTCCAAAATAATGTGTGCAGTCTTAGATGTCTTAAGAAGTTTGGCATTAACTCTGTTCAGAATCAGATTTCTCTGCTTGTAGGAGAAGTTGTGATTTTGCAGATACCCTCTTCTTTTGTTTGCTTTTTCTAAGACTGAGCCAACTTTGACTGTTCCGATCTCAGGAAGTGGCCTCTTGATTAGAAGGAGATCATTGCATGAGGTGTTCTGTGAAGTAGCTCAAATTGGTGCTCATGAGCAGCATGTGTGAATTATTAAATTGCATGGCCAAAAAGTATTCTGGTTCTCAAATTCAGGCATGGGGAGGAGCTATTATGAATTAAAAGTTCAGGTGTATTGATGAACTTGTGCAAAAGAAACTTGTGCAGCAGGTTTTGTGCTGTCAGCCTGCTTGGTAAAAGGCGAAAACTCTTGACTTGTTTTGTTGTTGTTTTTCTTTCCTGTTTCCTGTCTGGATTGTACTTATAGAGGCTCAGCTGGTTAGATGTATTTATAACAGATAAGAATTCAGTTTTCTTAAAAAACGCAACAAACCTTTGTTCTTAACCGGGGCTTTTAACATATAAATGAAATGTCTAAATTCAATTGACTTGAGCTTTTGCCAGTGTTCAGTGTATCTTTGTGCTCACTTTGCTATGTAACTAATTTCTCTACAGTAAAATTTCTTGAAGTAATCAAGCCCTTCTGTGTTATCTTGCCTGAAATCCAAAAGCCAGAACGGAAGGTAAGTTAATAAAATTCTCCTCATAGACCTATATTTGTGTAGTATAAAATGTTGACAGCTTAGTTTGCATTTCTGGGATTTTGTGTTCTTTTTCTCCTTGGGTGAATGGCAGTTCCAGGCATGTTGGTTTTCAGTGCAGTACTTGTCTGGTGCATCCTGTACTCTGGGTATGGTTGTACAAGAGTGTATTAGCTGGTAAATGTAATCCTGCAAATTTGGTTATGCCACAGCAGTGAGTAGAGAAATTGTGAAAGAAGTATTTACTGGAGTGTAAACTAGAGTAGTTTGAAATAGCAACTTGAAAAATCTTGGCTTCTTAACTTCTAAGCTAAGATTATTTGTGCAGATAAGCTTCAATGTATTTATTTTTTTTTTCACACCGGAAGCTCTTTCTTGTGAAAATGTCAGACTTGTTTCTGTGGGAGACTTACCTTGCATTGCTGTGAGCTTGTTTATTTGGATTAAAATTTCAGTAAAGCTTTGTCATTTTATTTGGCCTTATGTAATATAAAAGGGATGAAGGATGAGTTATTTTCTTTAGGATATCATGTACTTTTACCTTGTCCCTTCACAAGATCAGGTGTGCTTAAACAACCATGAAAGTTTGCCTGATTGACAAGATCTTATTATCTTGACAGATTTAACATCTTTGGTTATTGTTATGGTTTGTGGGTTTTTTTTCACCCTTAGATTCAGTTTAAGGAAAAGGTGCTATGGACAGCCATCACACTCTTCATCTTTTTAGTATGCTGCCAGGTATGTTTCTTTCCCTTGTTTTTAAGAAAGAGCTGAAATGTTTAAAGCATGTTATGAAGTCTCTAATTTAATCCTCTTTTCCTCTCCTGGTTGGAAATGCAGATTCCCTTGTTTGGTATCATGTCATCAGACTCAGCAGATCCTTTCTACTGGATGAGAGTGATTTTGGCTTCAAATAGAGGTATGGTCTGTCTTTCAGGAGGGATTTTTTTTTTTTTTTTTTAGTTTGTATCAAGACTTGTTTTTGGACTTGTTCTTACCTTGCACTATCTCAATGAAGATAAAAACTGAAATAGAGAGGGGAAAGTAATTTTATGTATTATGTAAAATAATGAGCCAGTGTGGCACTGGGAAAGGCACAACTTTGTGAACAGAATGAGTGTGCTGGTTGGCTGTGTGCAGTCTATGACATGTAAAAAAATTGAGAAGCATTTTGGAGGGAAAAGGGTTAGGGGAGATACAGCTCCTAATTACCTGCATCACTGCTGTTGCAGTCTTCTGTATATATTTCAAGCCTTATGATTTCATGTTTCAAATCATATTACACCTGTGTTGTGAGTTTCTGAGTGACATCTTTGAATCTGTTTCACAGAAGATGAAAACGCATCATAGTTTGTGTAAAATTCAGTTTCTTTTAGAGGCTTTTTAATGCATGTGTGAATTGAAAATGGTGACAGTTTTCTGAATTCACTCTTTCATTGTGTATCACCTGGGATATTTATCAGTTTATACCCATAATAAGATGTGCATACGCATGCAGCTTGGTGTACTCCTGAAAAAATGTTTGGGCTTTTTCCTGTTTGAAATTCCAAATAATGAAGTGACTGATTGTCAAAGGCAGAAAGCAAATTCCTACCTTGTTTTGTACAGAGTAAACCTGTTCCTGACAGCAAAAGTCTTTTTCAGCAAACATAGTTTTTAAAGTGCTGAGAAGTACTGCATTTCTTACCAGACTGACTTTTAAGAACCTTCTTTTATCATTGAAAACTTTACATTTTGGAGTTTTATACCTATTATTAGGTAAGGGGTGTAAAAAACCAAATTTTGAGCTTCAAAGGTGCCTGTGTATGGTACGTGCCATTATTTTCTTTGATTGTTCTTTCTGTGTCTGGCAGGTACGTTGATGGAGCTGGGGATTTCACCTATTGTCACGTCTGGGCTCATCATGCAGCTCTTGGCAGGTGCCAAGATAATTGAAGTTGGTGACACTCCAAAGGACAGAGCTCTCTTCAACGGAGCACAGAAATGTAAGTAACAGCTGATATTAAAAGTTGATGTTTTGGTGTGTCTAGCCCTAACAGTAGGAATACTGTGTGTTCGTGCTGTGCTACATACAGGTTTCTGTATTTCATTAGTCTTTTGCTGGCTGCTCTCTGGCTTGTTAGCTGTTAAGTTTCAGATAAGTTTGGAAAGGAAAAATACCTGCAGTTGGCATTGCTACTGTAGTCTCATCAGATAAAATAAGCACTTTGTAGACTCTGGGGACCCAGCCTTTCAGCTGTGTTGATCAGTGTTAAATTAAAAAGTTGTTATTAAGGTACTTGTTTTAGTTGGTTTTACCTTGCAGCTTCAAGCATGGTTCTTTCTCAGCAATAGGAGATCTCTGTGGTCACTTGATAAATGGCTCTTAGAAAAAATTGAGTATTTTTTAGTTATTTTGTGCTGTACTATACTTTTATTGATCTAGTTTTACTGGGGAAAAAAGGAATCCTAAATTGCTTAGGTAATATCTTAACACCCTCAGTTTTCAATATCTAAAGCAATCTTCAGTAACCAAACTCTCTTGCTTCTAAATGTATTTGTTTATAAAAATGTCTGTGTGTATTTGTAATTTCAATGTCAGATTTCCAACAACAAACTGAACTTGCTCTTGAATTTAAGCATCCTGTGCCTTAGGTATTCTTTCCCAACTTTCTTTACAAAGAAGTTATTTGAATGTCTCACTGACATAATTCTCCAGAATAAATACATACTACTTTTTTGTATTCTACAGTGTTTGGAATGATCATTACCATTGGACAGTCTATTGTCTATGTAATGACTGGAATGTACGGAGACCCATCTGAGATGGGTGCTGGTATCTGCTTGCTTATCACAATTCAGGTAATTTCTGGTCCTCTCAACTTATTCTCCCTCCAAAAGAATTAAAAAAATCAGCCTTACAGACTGACTGCTCCACATGCAGGGAATAAAGATCAAAGTGTGCCTGCTTCCTCATATGATTAAGTCCTTCCTTATCTTTTAGCTCAAGTTAATTTTTAACAAAACTTAAAAAAGGCAGGGGACTAATGCTCTGGGTTTTTTTTTACTGTAGCTTTTTGTTGCTGGATTGATAGTTCTGCTGTTGGATGAGCTCCTCCAGAAAGGATATGGTCTTGGTTCTGGCATCTCTCTCTTCATTGCTACCAATATCTGTGAGACTATCGTGTGGAAGGCGTTCAGCCCCACCACAGTGAACACAGGACGAGGTAACGTGGCACAGTCAGTTGCCTTTACTTGCTTTTAGGATTGAATTCTCTATCAAATGACACATAAAAAAACAAATAACTTTTGCCTCATTCTTTTAAAATGGTAACTCTTTACTTTCTCATGGAACAGTACAATGATAATTTAAAATACAAAAATATCAGTTGTAGAAAAGTCTTAGTTTTGTACAGAAAGGCAAAATCTTTTTTTTTCATTTGTTTACTTAAATGGCAAATGCTGTTACTAGTATCTTAGCTGTGTAGCTGCCATGCACTGAATCTTGTTAATACAGCAAGTGCAAGGCATTTCTTTTTAATTTCATAGCATCTTGCAAGATACTTCAACTTGAATGTCTTACAGTGCCTCCATTAAAGCTCAGTAATGATAGACTGCTCTTGGAGTACACCTGCTGCCCAACTTACTGACAAATACAGTCTGTTTCTTTCTGCTCCCTGCATGTCTTGCCCTTTGCCCCAAAGATGTTATTCTCCATGCCTGACAGGAGGTGACCTTGTTTGGTGCTGTACAGAAGGAAACATAAGTGAGGTTATCACATCTGCTGTCATACAAACACTAACTAGTGTCTCACCATGAATGATACTAGAAAGCATGCTGCCCCCCTCATGTAATTGTATTAAACTGGGAAGGAACTTAGTGAATGTCAATGTTTCTAGAGCCCAGTAGAGTTACTCCATTTGATTGTTGGTTTGTGATTTAGTTTCTAGGCCACTACAGGGGGATTTTAAAAAAATAGTGGAAATAACGTAGGTGATATGAAGGATGACAGTAGTAGAATTCAGAGAGCAGGCTCAAGATGAAAGACTTGAAGAAATCCCCTTGTGAGTCCTGTAGTTGAGAAATATGCCTAATGAGACAAAGCACATTAGGAGATAATCACAACACACCTGACATTGGTTTTTCTTTTCCTTTCCAAGGTATGGAATTTGAGGGAGCCATCATTGCTCTGTTCCATCTTCTGGCTACTCGTACAGACAAAGTCAGAGCTCTTCGTGAGGCCTTTTACCGCCAGAATCTCCCCAACCTTATGAACCTGATTGCCACCATCTTCGTCTTTGCTATTGTAATTTATTTCCAGGTCAGTTGGAATAAAGAGGACTGTGAAGTGGTTTGTATGGAAGTAGATGTGTAATCTGCTTGCTTCTACAGAAAGCTATATTTTCACTTTCTCGTGACTTCAGAAGACTCACTTTTGTACCTGTAGCACCTGGATGTTCATTTAACCCTGACTTCTCTTATCTGTTTCCACACTTACAGTAGCCACACAAAAGACTTGAGACCTCCTTTGGTTTCTGAAAAAAACCCAAATAGATGTAATATTGTTTATATGTAATATTGCCTAAGCCAAATGCTATTGTTTTTTGCTGAAAAAATTTTTAAAGCATGTATGTGTCTTACTGTTTGATCCAGCCAACTGCTGAGGAATATAGAAAGTGTTAATGCTTCTTTTCATAGATGCTATCTTCAGTCTTGAAACTTCACATGTCTCCTGATGTCTGTGTCTTTCATACCTTCTGGTATGTGTGAGTTCAGACAACCCTGCAGGCTTCCAGGCCCTTTACAGAAGTGTGCACATGGATAGGCCTCTGGGTAGAGGATGTACTTGCACAGAATGATTGCAGGTTTTTTCTGTTGCTGTCAAGGCCTTGCACTTGCAATTTATGACCTGTGGTATGGGTTGATGTCCAGATATAATGGGGGACTTTCTTTTGAAAACATTTCAGGGCTTCAGAGTGGATCTTCCTATCAAATCTGCTCGCTACCGTGGCCAGTACAACACCTACCCTATCAAGCTGTTCTATACTTCCAACATTCCCATCATTCTTCAGTCAGCCCTGGTGTCAAACTTGTATGTCATCTCCCAGATGCTTTCTGCTCGCTTTAGTGGCAACTTACTGGTTAGCCTGCTGGGCACTTGGTCTGTGAGTATTCCTTCTCATCTTGCATAAATCTTTATAAGAGCACCATTAAATCCGTGGTTGTAGAGATGGTCACTCTAAATATTAAGGCATGTTGCTACAGGTGATCATGCACACTGAAACTCCTAAATTAGTAATTTGTTTAAATTAATGGTAGAGTATGAGACTTGCTGTGATGAGTGTAGATGTTTAAGTCTCCATTTACCTTTTACCTTGGGCTGTTCTTTGCTGTCCTAGGTATTTTTGCTGTTTCTTATTATATTCCATTTCCACTTTAGAAACTGCCTTGGATAGTAAGGTTGCATCTTTGAGTGATGCTGTAGTGGTAATTATACACAGAGACATGAGGGTGATACAAACTCAAGCTTAGCTTAATGACTAAGAAACAAAGTTGGTGACTGCTTGCTTCCTCCTTCTAGGACACATCCTCTGGAGGCCCTGCTCGTGCTTACCCAGTCGGTGGACTTTGTTATTATCTGTCACCTCCAGAGTCCTTTTCTTCAGTGTTAGAAGACCCTGTACATGCAGTTGTTTATATTGTATTTATGTTGGGCTCCTGTGCTTTCTTCTCTAAGACATGGATTGAAGTCTCAGGCTCCTCTGCCAAAGATGTAAGTTTAAAATGATAAACTATGTAAGCTTACATGATGAGAACAGACAGGCTGTTGTAAGAATAAGACTGACCTTCTTCTGAAATAGCCACTATGCTGGTAATCTTGCTGATGGTAATTATCATTTGTTCAAACAGTGACTTTGTCTTTTTTTGTAGGTAGGAAGGATGAGGGCAGAATGGGGATAGTTTTTCCCTGTTTTCTGTACTATTTTTTCAAAAGCAACAACGAAACTCAATTTGCATTGAAACTTTGAACATTGCTGTGTAACATCTGATGAGTAGGAGGGCAGGCAAGGTAACAGAAGAGGTAGAAACTCTTCCAGTGCCAAGTGACAGAGGCACCATGTGCAAGGCAGTTGCCTCTTAAAAACTTGCAGGTAAAGATTGAATGCCTGTGCCTGGCATAGGGAGTTCTTAACTTGTTTTTTGGGGAAGATGAACTAGAGGTTGTTCTTCTTAACTTGAGAGTGCTGCAAACAGAGAACACAATGCAGTGTATTCATGTACCTGAGTTTAGCTTCTCAAAACTTCCATTTGCTACAGAATTGATGTTAAGCAACTGCATCATTCTGAAATTGGAATTGGAAAACAAGATGGAAAATAGTTGTCATCCTGGTATGTTAGTATTGTGTGGTTTTGGGTAGGAAATGAAGTTTGGCAGCCATGGGGAATGGTTTAATCCATTCTTTAGCAAATATGTAATAGTTGCACAGTTACTGTAACAGCATGAGCACTCTCTTATTTTGGGCTTGCATCTGGCTGCTCGTTGTCAGGCATGCAGGGACACACTCACAGCCATGTATAGCCAGGTTTTTATTTCAGTGTAAACCAACATACAGCTTTTGACACTTTAATATATTTCCCTAACACTGCATAAAATTATTTTAAGTTCATGTAAACAAGGTCAGTAATAAAAAACAATTAATCATTACTTAAATGTTTGCTATGTAGTGGAAAACTGTTGCTTCATCATTTGAAAATGTGTTTTCTCAGTACATTCGATTCAGCGACAAGCATCTTCAGAAGTTCCCCTGCTAGAGTTGGTTTCCTTCAGTTGTTACTAAAATGTTTGCAGGGCTCTGTGGTAACCCTGTACAATTGCAGAAATCTAGTGTAAGAATAATGTTCCAAGAAGGGATTTTTTCTAAGCCATGTATTTTCTAATATGGTCCCACAAGTAAATAGTTAGCTCAGCTGAATGTGGGAAACTGAAATGGAGTGGACACTTCATAGGATGGTTTTGCTAACATCTACTAAACCCTTACCAGGAGAAGGGTAGGTGGCAAAGCAGGAATTGAATTGTGTGCATGAGAGCCTATCAGTCTCCAGATTTTCCTCTTAATAAAACTAGAATTATCCAAAAAGTTTCACCTAATTGATGGTGTGGAGAAGCGCCTGTGACCGCAGTCCATCTGAAGTTAAAATACTGGATATTTTAAACTTGGATAAATAATATAAAAAACCTAAACCCAAAAACCAAAATAATGCAAAAAACCCCAAAGCTACCACCATTTACTGAAATGTCTTGCTTCTGTTTTCCTGTGGTTCCATGGCCTTGGTAAATGACACTAAACTTACTTGCTCCATTCCTTCATTTGATACAGGTTGCCAAACAGTTGAAAGAACAACAAATGGTAATGCGAGGCCACAGGGAAACTTCAATGGTACATGAACTAAACAGGTGAGCTACACACTGTTGTGGGGAAACATGGCAAATGTTGCTTTGACTTCCCATTTTCTAGAGTCTGTAACACAGATACTCTTTCAGCTTCAGTGTTACATGCATGAGGCATAGAATCTTGTCTCGCTAATGGGAGACTTGGACAGTGCAGTATATTCGTGCCTTACAATTAAAGAATGTGCCTTACATTCTGGAGCTTGTGTTTTCCTGTTGTATTTTCATCTTTGTACTTTTTGTAGGATATCTAATAATGAGCATTTGAGTGCACTTCATTACTTCAAACTGATGCACAAGTATTTTTTACTGTAATTTTTGATGTGTTAGGTCTCAAATACTGTTTTCACGCAGACCTTGCTTCTAAAACATGTAGTTGTTTAAACCTACTACGTGCAGAGGTAGGCAGGGGTTGGTCTCTAGATTTTCTAATCACAGGGTAGGACCTGTGCTCCCTTTATGTTACAGAAATGTTACTGTAACTTTAGATTTCAGTCATCTGCAAGTGACTAAAAGAGCTAGTAGCCATAAACTTCATCTTTGTGCTTAGTTGCATGGTAGACTGTAATACCTTCTCTTCTTAGCTTAGCATTTTTTTCACTTCAGTCAGGCTGAGGTTTTTATTTCCTTACCTGGTATACTGGCACTATTGCACCTTCCTTACCTTGGATTGTAGACCCATGAGAGAAGCAAGTATTCTGCCATTGACTCTTTTCCATGCATGTAGTTTCATTCTTGTTTTTTGAACCGCCTGATTAGACTTTCTCTGTAGTGTTTTTTCTGTACTCAGTGGGATTTGTTTTCTAGGAAAAAAAACTACCTCTGATTTAGATACTTTCTGTAGATCCCATATCCCATTAACCCTGTATTTGTTAATATCCTGAGGAAACTCTAATGGCACCTTCTCTGTTCTGGTGTTGTACAGGTACATCCCTACAGCTGCTGCATTTGGTGGTCTCTGCATTGGTGCCCTCTCCGTGTTGGCAGACTTCCTTGGGGCAATTGGGTCTGGAACTGGAATTTTGCTTGCTGTCACTATCATTTATCAGTACTTTGAAATTTTTGTAAAGGAACAGAGTGAAGTTGGCAGTATGGGAGCTCTTCTTTTCTAAACCTAGCTACTCATGGACCCAGGGAAGAGGGGAGGAGCATTCTCAAAATATAGCCAGTCAGGTGAAAAGAAGTAACGTAAACTTGATCATGTCATTCTATGGGAACACGTATTTTCATAATGTTTCCAAAGTGCATTCCCTTATGTTCAAACTTTTCTAGCATACTGTTTGCGTTTTATAAATTGATGAAAAATGTAGAGAACAATTTTTAAGAAAATTATTTTTTAATTATGTGTTTTAGGAGAATCAGCTTTCTGAATTGGATTTATTTCAGTGACTCTTGAAAGTTTTTTTTTGAGCCCCTTTCAAATTTAATACACCTGAGGCCTTTACAGGTTTTAATAAATAATTGTGGGGAGGGTTGAATGTTTGGAAGGGATTTTTTTTTTCCATTTAACTTGTTTTTGCAACTCCTTTGCAGTACTGGTGAGAAAACTCTCTCCCTCTAATGCTCAAGTTCCATAATTACGGTTGTAAGCACAAACGGTGTTTAGTATGTTCAGTTTTGTGTTGGTTTTTTTTTTCAGTATGGCAGATTTGGAAGGCAGTTGTTTCTTTTTAGTAAACAAGATGTCTAATTCCAAAATGTTTTGTCTTGTAATCACTATGCTAGACTTCGTCAGATGATGAATATTGGCTTGAGACTGTTGTCAAGTTTCTGTGTAAGACACGAATGTGTTCTTTCCCACCACCACTCCTCCACAAGCAGAAAACTCAGGTTGATCTAGGTTCTGCCAGGGTCTGTGCCTAAGAGTTCCAACTTTGAAACTTGGTCATACTGGCAGCTCTGTAAAACCTTCTAATTAGTTTTCATTGCCATTAGTAGTAGAACTTCTAGTTCTGATGCTAGCTGAAAGAAATGGATGGTGCAAATCCACTTGTGCTCTTTGCTGAAGCTGAGTTTCTCTCATTGATAATAAATTCTGATCGTGTTGCAATCAGGATGTTACCTGACTACCCATATCTAGTGAATTTTGAGACTCATTACAACAAAGGAGTGTGAAAAGAATGTGTTACTGTTCTGTTTCTATAGATCTAGAGATAACTCCTGTAGTTACTTTTGTAGGAGGCTTTTCCACCCTCTAGTCTCATTGACTTGAATGGTGTGTAGAAAAGTACTTTTTCAGAATGTATTGGGACTCCTTATTTTTGAGGATCATGCCTACAAATTGCAGAAGTTACAGGAAGAGGCTTTAATGGACCAGAGTAATACTTAATTTTCCATTTTAATTTAGATCGTCAGTACTAATCAGGTGCCTAGGACCAAATGCAAATAGCTGTGTTGGAGTCTTGTAAATACACTTTTCCTCCATCAGTATTGCACAACGTGGAAACCAGAATGAGGAGTTATGATGTTGGAATTTTTCTCTGTGCTGCATCAACATGCCTTCTGTGCATGTTGGGCTGAGAGTGTGTGAGTGACTGTTTCTGCTTGGAGTGATGGGACTGTTACATAGCCAAGGAGCACAGATGACATCCAGAAGCCCTTGTTAATGCACTGAGCTCAAATAACAAAGGTGTGAGAAATCTGCAAATTTGGAATGAGAGACACCAATAAAAATGAAACTCCTGGGGTGAGGATCAGAGTTGGAAAAGGAACAAAAGTATCGGGATAAAGTATCCATGAAATACTCACTACCAACCATTCACTATTACTTCATACTACATTCAACATTTTCTGTCTTTTATAAAGTACTAGATGCCACAGCACAATTTTGATGCGAAACCAGGGATGGTTAAAAGGTGGCTTTAAAAGGAGAGGGAAGGAGCATGGTGTGGTTCTTCTGCTTCGGGGGTATTTGTGTTGTTTTCCCAGGAAGCCCTATACAAATTTTGTTTTGAAATAAAAAGGACTTCACTTCGGGGCACACAGTTCTGGCTGGGCTGGAGCTGTACTTGTGTTTTTGGTCATATAATCTGTTTGAACTAGTTGCAGTTCAGACCATTAGCTCTTCAGTGTCTAAGCAGCACTTGTTCTATGCATCTGTATTTTTGTTGTCTAGTGCTGGAATCTTTGTCTGTTATCAAGCAGCTATGTCCTCAAAGCAGGACCTGCTGATCATACAGTGGATGTTGACAAAAAGAAATAATGCCTAAACAATCTGCTTTATAATGAAATAAAGTACATCTTTGGAGCTAATGCTTGGCTTTTGGTGCTTTGAATAAATACTTAACATTCTGACACTTGTAGTAGAACGTTACCTGCCTGAGAGACTGAAAGTGATCCCTCTCAAACCAGATGTTCAGAGTGTCAGTGCAAAATAAAGGCAAATTGTATTTACTCCAAGGTCTTCTCTTAACAGTAGGTTGCCAAAATAATGGAACCTTAACCATTCCTCTGGGCTTTCCTGTTCCAAAGGAGTTGCAATTCAAAAGGCGTTACACAAATAAATAGTGGAAGAGTGAGGTAATGATGCATCAGGTTAACAAAAAATGTATTTTCTTATGAAATACAGCGCCAGCTTTTTTGTAGCATGATGTTAGTAACAGGGTGTTAATTGAAACAACAAAGCTCAAAGCTGATGCTATTCCCAGTATTGTTTTGTCCTCTGAGTTTTTTCCTCACTCAAAAATTTACATACCCACTGAATAAAAATATACTAATAATTAAAAGCAAATTTATTTCGAAATCCGGTATTGGATGCAAGAAGTTTGGCCAAGATTTTGGTCATGAATTAAGTCATTTGAAACAGCTTGATTTCTCCTTTGCTGTTTTATTTCTTCCCAGGAAACTTGTATTAATAATAACTGTGATTGCTGTAGGAATATTGTGTCCTCACGCATGTGTTCACAGAAGTAATTGAAGTTACTGCAGATGTAATGAGTTATCTGCAAGACAGCTCAGTTGGTGAGATACCAACACTAAGGCAATGTTTGAGATCCTCTTTCTGCTGGTATTATTTTAAAAGCTAAGTTCTTCTCAAAGCCTTTTCTTCTGCACCATAGATCTCGCATGAAAGCTTGTGCCATAGCACTTGAGTGCTGGGTGTTTGATTTTGCCCCTGTCACCATTATTCAGGAAGCCTTAAAAACTATCTGGTTTCTTCAGTTTATTCTAGCCCACTTATTCCTAGAGCCTATCTCCATATAATTTTGAGATGGCAAACAAAGGGAGGCTTGTTTCTTTTTCCCCAATTCCTCAAGCATTTTCTTTGTTGTTATGGTTTGATTGGTTTTTGTTTGGTTTTTTTTTTTTTAAATCCTTTTGGCTGCAACTATAAAGGCTGTGGCTTACTCTGTGAAATGTTTCATGGCTGTGCTCCCTCGATCTCTTCTGGGGATAACCCTGTCCCTGTACTGTAAACACGGTGATTTGGGAAATAAATTTCTCAGCCAGCTTTTGGTAAAGGAGGAAACCGAGTAGCCCAGTAACTGCTTTTCTTAGTTGTTCTATCTTGCAACAAGGAATAATAAGCTTTAGGTGGCCTTCAATTTCATCACAGCTTGGGGGGCTTCGCACAGGTTTTTTGTAAGCCGTAGTTTGCTTACTGACGTGGTGTGACACAACTGACAGGTCCTCAATCAGCCCTCGATGCCTGGAACACGAGAACCCCGCGTCCTGCTGCGCTGCCGGGTGCTGAGCGGGTGTGCGAGGCTTTCCCACGGCAGCGCACGCCTTTCCAAGTACCTGCTGGCTGCCAGGTGGTACCGCCGGGAAGAAGGAGAGATTTTAGAAAACGTGTGCAGGGGAGGGACACCACGGGCATTTCTGAAGCTGTTCTACTCGGTACGCGGCTCGGCCAGCCTGCCATCATCTCCCTTTTTTTCTCCTGCCATCTCCCTTTCTCCAGCCGCTCCCCCTGCCAGCTCTCGGGCACCAAACCCCAGGCTTCGCCGCTTTCCTGCCTAAAAAGGTCAGGGCTTGAACTGTGGCCAGCGACACTGCTGGCATCCCCCCAGCTCGCCGGGGCGATGTGCAGGTGTTCAAACAATGCCCGCTTGTTAGAGGAGCTGGGGCTGCCCCGCTGGTCCCCCAGCCCCGCCAGGCCCGGGGGCTGGCACGGCAGAGGGAGCGGCTGCCCGCCTGGTGGCAATGTTACACTGCGAGTCCGGGCACCGCGGCTGCGGCGGAGCGCGGAATAAATCACTTGCAAATGTGTGTTCTCTGCTGCTACACTGACGGGTGTCGTACGACGCAAAAAGTTAGGAACAGAGTTCAGCGATATTTATTTGTACGTCCTAGAATCAGGGCCAGGATCAAGGTTGCTTGAAGCTTAAATGCTGAAAATTATCAAAAGAGAGTTTATGATATTTATAATATTTTTCTACTATTTTTCAAGCATGCTAGGTGCCAAGGGGCAGATGCTGTTACAGGCACTTAGGCTGCTCAATATTGCTACACAGTATAAGCCTGGATGGAGACACTCTATGGGATTGGAAAGAAGGCAAGAAAAGAACCATTTGAAAACAAAATCAATATTCTAAGCTGGGGACCTAATTAGTCAGCTAGACTTTAAGCTGCTGTTTTATAATATGCTTCTGGATGGATATGCTAGAATTGAATCTCTTCTGTGGGCCAGGTTCTAGCAATCCTCTGGCTATTGCTAATGTGATGCTTGCCAAGCTGGCAGCACTTGGCAGAAAGGAAATACCCTCACAATTGGCACCTCCTTTGGCAGCTGTATCAGAGGGGCTGGAGACTGAATGGGCACAGACATGATATACTTTGTCATCGCAGAGCGGGCTGTGAAGGTCAGAGATGGGATGCCTGCTCTGAGATATTTCTTGTTGGAGAACAAGAAAACTGGGACAGTCAGTTTTCCAGCAATATGAATACCTGAGAGCTTAAAATAGGGGAAACAAATCACAAAAAATGTTAGGATATAAATTTTAAAAAAGCTATTTCAGACATTTTGTATTTCTTTGGAGAAAGTCAGGGTGCATGGCACATAAAATCCCAGATTCCCCTTCTTATTTATTAAGGCTACAGTGGATGGTTCCAAAAATGGTGTGAGCATTGCTGGGGGAATATTAGCTATCTGAAATCTGAGATGAGTATTATCCACTTTAATCTTCAGTGTGTCTTTAGCCATTTGATGTTCTTACAGCTCTGATGTATACCTGTGGTGTAAAGCTTTCTAAAACATAAAGGCAGCTCCAGGCATATGGGAGCAGGAAACTGAGCAGAACATTTTGCATTATTAATTTGACTATGTAAATGTGAATTTTATTTTGTTTAAATAGCTTTGTCATTTGGCAATGCAAGAACAAGGAATTGTTGCTGCTGCCGCCGGATTCTAAAGGGCTGCAGAACTATCCCTGGTGCATCTAGAGCAAGGGCTCACCAGGAGCACAAGTGTAGTCACTTATACAATGATTTGGGGTTGCAGAGCTCAGCTGCAGAGAGTAACCAGTGGGTGTGGTGAGAAGTCATAGCTCTGGGAAGGAAGTGTAGGAAGAAGTAATGCAAGAGCTAAGGCAGTGATGGGGTGCAACCTTCTGAAGCCAGGATGTGTTGGTATGATGTGGCTACACTTCTGAAAGTTCTTGAGCCCCAGGATTTTGATGACTGCTGACAATGAATTGTGAGTGCGTTGGGTGATGGGGGTGGTAATCAAAATTGCAGTGGGGTACCTGCCTGCTGGATCTCCCCAGTACCAGGAAGCCCAGAATACCCGTGTACTGTGGAAATTTGTGTGGAGTTTAACCTTGGCATTCCGGCCTGACCTGGTGTTCCCTTTCCACTATGCAAATCTTTTTTCATATTTTGTGGATGTAGAAGCTTGTAAGGAAGGGAATTGTGTTTGTTGAAAGTGCTTAGAAAAGGAATTAGTTTATCTTAGATGTTTGAGGATGGAGCTTGAACTCATGATCTTTAGGTTATAAGAGCATTTTTTTGACCTGGCCCCTCTTGCTTTGAGTATCTCTTGAAAGGAGGAGTGATTTACGGAGGGGGTGGGGGTTTAACTTCTTTAGGTAGGTAGAAAAGAGCTGCCTCTTATCTCAGTGCCTCCCATTTCTTAAGCAGTACAGGCTAGTGGAAGTGAGCTAACGTTTGGGATAAGGCTTATCTAATTTAATGATGGAACACAGTAACACGAAGCAGAGGATCTAACACAACTTTCTGCTGTCGAGGTACATTACTATCACTTTTATTTAGCTTTAAACACTTATATCTGCCTTTTTGTAGTGAGTAGCCAGAATGAGCCTTTAAACTGTAATGGTGAGAGGGGCATCTGGTGTGAAAAAAGGAGAGCCCTGGTTGTAGAGCAAATAAACTAAGAGGGTTTCCATTTTTATGAGGTGCATTCTCAGCTGTTACTCATATTGCAGGAGTTGCTTGTTTTGCACAAGAATGCCCATTTTGGTGGGTACTGGCTGAAATTACAATAGGAGAGAGATTTTTGGCTCCAAAGATGATACAATCTGAGTTTAAAAAACAAAAAGCAAACCAACAAAACACAAAAATAAGAAAATGCTGTAGAGAAGAACAGAACTTGTCCTCAGTCACACAGCTGGTCCCTACAAGAGTCCTGGCTCAAATGCAGTGTCTACAACATGCCATCTCTGTGCTTACCTCTTCCTTTGGTGTTGCCTATTCTTGATGCACCAGAAAGAAATGTTAACTGTAGAAATTGAAATGCAGATCCAAAGTGCACATGTGTATGTACATAAAGTAGGTTTCTTTAAAACAGAACGAGGAGCAGCTAATTAATTAAGTTGTATGCTTCATTCTGTCCTTAATACTAAAATCCGTGTGTTAGTGGTGAGCTCATGCCTGTAGGAAAAACCGGGTCAGAGAATCGAGTGGTCTATGTGGCAGCATGGTCATGTTTTTGTTTGTTCTTGCAGAATTGCTGAGAGATCACAGCCTTGATATTATTTCATCCTTGCAGAATATCTCTGCTTCTCCAGAGAGCGTTTCCTTTACGCATAGCCCATCAAGTGATGGTCAGAACTTTGACTGCCTGCAATTCATCAAGTTTAACACTTTACATTTACTATAAGAGAGGACAAAGCCACTTCTTTGAGGTTTTGATTATTTAAAATAATTGCTATAAAATCGACTCAAATCTGGATCATCTCCCTAACAGAGATGACGGATGCTATTCGGGTTGTGGATGGTATTATTGGGGAAATAATGAAATTGCCTCAAGACTGTTATGTTGCTACAACCCAGGGAGCTTTGTATAGGAGGTAGAAATCAGGAGCAGGGATCATTATTTAGCCTGTGCTCCAGCCCACAACAGAAGACATGAGTAAAAGCCTCTGTCCTGCTTTCTTGTGTTCCACTGGTGGATCAGGCATGGGAGGTTCTTAAACAAAACAGGTGTTGCTCATGTCACAGCTTCATGCCTTTTGTGCAAGTGACCCTTAGACTATCCACACCACATGGACAGAGGGGGAGGAAGGAGGGATTAAATGGGACAGAATTTAATTTGTTCATGTGGTTGTAGTTTACTAGGACATCCCCAATGTGATCTGAGGTGTAGTCAGCATCCTACAGCATTTAATTATAAGCCTGAAGTGGAGGAGAGGTAACAATAAGAAGGGAAACCCACTCACCTGCATGCAGACCACTGACAGGTGTATCTCTCTGTTCCTGAGGAGCTTGGCTGTGCCCCAATTACTGCTTGGGTGGGGGGAGCAGGGGGTTTCTGGGTGCCAGGTACTGACTGGATTTCAGAACCTGGCTGAATCTGTTTGCGCCTGGGAAATTCCCATCACTGATAGCTGGAAAAGGAACTTCTTCATAACGGGAAGATGCTGTTGTGAGGCGATTGACATGGAAAAAAGTGTGAGCAAGGACAGGTTCTGTCCCTGCCACAGAGTGGTGGTGGTACCTATGGCTGGGTGTCAGTGACTCTGGCTACCTGTTAGATTTGATCTTCCTCGTATCAGGATGTGGGGATTTGTTAATGCTCTGAAGCATTTGTGTGGGGAAAAACATTCACAGAAGACCTGTGCAGCCTGCAATGAATCTCTTCTATGGATTTTACACCTCCTTCTGTTAAGTGCTTCTGTTACTAATAACGTGCCTGAAGTTGCCTGCTACCTTGAACACTGGATAGCATCCTGCTGGCCTGTGGGTTCCCTGTGTAATGTCTCACAAATGCATTGAGAAGATCCAACCAGATCAGAACAGCCTGTGCAAAGCACAGCCCTGAAGCATGCACAGGAGGCTAAGCTAGAGGTGCAGCCTACCACCCTGCTTTCACAAAGCACGTGGGTATTGTGCTGCCTGTAAGTCTGTAAGACCTGAGCACAAGCGTGTTATTGGCTAAAAACCTCAAAACGTGTGTTCAGCCATGAGGCTGGTGCTTTCATGCACACCCAGGTGTTCCAAGTCAGCATTCCCCAGCCTTGGGCCCTCCCGAGGGGTACCTCTGTCATCCAGAAAGATGCTGCTTTGTTCCCTTACCCAGCAGAGCTGTTGCTGCAGCAGTGAAGTGCAGATCTGACAGGGTGGCTTTGCCTTTCTCTTGTAAATCCTCTGGCAGGAGCCTGAGGTGATTCTTGCCAAATACCTCTGTAAGTGGTTGAAAGACCCAAGGGGTTTCAGGAGCAGGATGAATGCCCAGGGAGGTGGGCAGTGGAGGTCAGAGATGGCCTTTCTTCACTGTGTATCAGAGCTTTGTGCTCACACAGATGTCTGCTGGAAGGCACCAGAGCCAATCCCCTTGGCTCCCAAGTCAGGTGGGGCACTGGAGCTTTGTGAGCTTGTCCAACGTGACCTTTTTAAAGGGCGTGAGGTGAGCTTCATACAGTTTGCTCTCATCTTACAACAGCAGGAGCACTTGATTTTATGGAAAACTCTTTTGCTTTACTTCTGTCTAAAAGGCTTAGCAATTCCTGGATGTAGGCTTTTAACTTTCTCACTGTCTCCTAAGTAGATGCTCCATGGGTCTTTAATTGCCGTGTGATGACTGCTTGTCTCCTGCCCCAGCCTTCCTGAGATGAGGTTACCCTGCTCTGATTCTGGGAGAGGGAGGGTGACTGGTGTTCCTACAGGCAAGTGATGATATGTGTGGCTACTCCTGGTAAGGTCTTGCCTTCTGGATGGGACAAAGCAAATTCATCCTCTGAAAAAATCTATCTGGATGGACAGGACCCTTTAGGAATATATGGTTATCAGTTTCCCTAATCTTAGGTGCCTATCACCTGTATCCAAGTTGTACAATATAGATGTCCAGAGGGGCTGGAGCCATTCAATAAAGTTGCTGCTATAATTCTTTACATTAATACTGAGCTTGAGCACATCACTCCTGCAGCCAGTGGTCTGGAAAACTGTGTGCAGCTCTCAGACCCGGAGAACGTTCAGGATAATAAAAGAAGGGACAGGCAGGGCTGGGTGTCCTGACAGTCACCACTTGTGACCCAGAAATGATGTTTTTCTGGTGCTGGGGACTTGTCTTTGGCCTCTGCAGCAGCAGTTGGCTTGCTAGTTCCCAGTATTTACCTAAATATATTTTGGATTGTTGCAGTTCCTATTGTTTGTGATAAAGGGTTGGACAAAGGGTCCATTGATCAGGTGGTCCTTGCTATCCATCTCTGTCTGCCTCTCAAGACAGCGGGTTTGTGGTTGCAGTGACACTGCAAAGCTGCTGTGCTACATCAGGCTGGCACAAGGAGCTGTGCTTGCTGAGGGGAAAAAAGGTAAAATAGCAGCAAGCACAGGCTTGCAGAGCTTTCCTGCTGTCTCACCACATGGACATGTGAATTGCTGGGAATATGGTGCTGTGTGTGATGGACTCAGCCCATTCACTCTACTCCAGACTCAAAGCTGATGGTGAATTTACTCCCATATTTTAATTTTGCAGGGAACAATCTGCCAGGTTTGAGGACACATGCCTTTCAAGTCCTGCATGGGAAACTATTGTAGACAAAGATGCTGAATTTTATCCTCCAGAGAGGGTAGTGGTAGGACAAGGGGTGACAGTTTTAAAATGAAAGAGGGGAGATTTAGGTTGGACATCAGAAAGAAATTCTTTATCATGAGGGTTATAAGGTGCTGGAGTAGGTTGCCCAGGGAGGCTGTGGAAGCCCCCTCCCTGGAGGTGTTCAAGGCCAGGTTGCATGAGGCTTTGTGCAGCCTGGTCTAGTGTGAGGTGTCCCTGCTCACAGCAGGGGGGTTGGAACCTGATGATCTTTAAGGCCCCTTCCAACCTTAACCATTCTATGATTTTATAAAAATTAAAAAAAAAAAATAAAAAATTAAGACAACTGAAGTGGAGATAATCTTGTTTCTGGAAGAAAGCCCTGGAGTTTCTTAGGAAAAGTGGAATATCTCCTCTAGTTGTTGTTTGAGCTAAACTTTCTGCTTTTCTAACAATGGAAAATGGTGCTTGGTACAATTAGATAGCATATGGAAAATAGTAATATTTACTAAATACTTATTATTTCTTTTACTGTGTCATATTCAAAATACAGCCCACATTGGAAATGAAATTGCATTGCATGCAAAGATCCTTGCACTGACAGAGAAATGAAATACTTTTATCCCTAAAATAGAAGGGAGTAAGATATTGAAAATAAATTAAAAAAATCAGTATTGCTAATGTGCATACAGAAAAGAAGGTTATAACTTGTGCCTCTGAAGTTAGAATTTAAGTCTAGACATAAGGCAGATGCACAAGAAATTTCTGTTTTCGAGCTAGGTGGGGAAAAAAGGATGTGAGATTTCGGTATAGATTCATTATAATGTGGTTAACAGTGCATTATTAAGGGCTGACAGTAAAATTGGCCAGCAATAAATGGGTATTATAGTTACCTAGTGTTTTAACTTAACTCAAATTGAAATACTCATTTTCTAGAAAGCCTTTTTTTTTTTTCCCCCAGGTAATGGAATACAGAAGTAACATTATCACTTTAAAAATTAACTTGTGTAAAAGGATGTTACATTTTCCTAACTTTCTTTTTTGGGCTTTCCCCGTTTCTCACACTTCCTGTTCCCAATCTTGCTGTTGGGGAAGATGGGTCTGGGGGTCATTCAGCTGGATTCAGGGACTCAGCCCTGAGGAAGGTCCATCTGCACTGCACCCAGGAAGCTTTGGAAATGAGGATGCGAGCAGTGCCCGCTGGGGGCTGGCAGGCAGGAATTGCATGAGCTGGGGGTGATGCCATGGCAGAGCTCCCGGCCTGGCACTGGGAAGAGCTGCTGCCTGGGTGCAGCTCCAGTGTCTGCTTATGGGTAGGACTGAACGAGGAACAGCATCTTGTGCCTCCTTGTGATCTCTGTAGGCTTTGGATGTGTCCACTGTGCTTAAGCGAGACTTGTCAGCCAGTCTGTTAAGTGTGGAAGTCATTAACTTCACCCAGATGGAAAAATGGTGTGGTTCTCCCTCTCCAAAGGCAGTCTGTGATGGCTTCCTCTGCATGACAAGCACAGGCAGTGGTGGCCCTACCTGCTGCTGCTGGCTGACCTCCTGCTCCTTCCTCCCGCCTCCGCTCTGCCCCTCTCCGCTGCCTCTCCTGTCATCTCTCATTTGCCATCCCTCACATCTGGCAGCTCTTGCTGAGGCTCTCTCATCGCTGACGTGTGCGTCGGGAAGATCAAGGCGCCCTCTGACAATGGAGACGTTGTACCCGGGTCTCTGCACCCCGGCTGGGGAAGGGAGTCCTCCTCCCCACCGTGAGAGCCCCGTGTCCCTGTACCTGGCCGTCCGTCGGCCAGATGCTGAGGCTCTAATGCCACAGCCGTGTGGATGAGGCTTTGGTGGGAGTGGATGGTGATGGCTTTTGGCTGGTGGGATAATTGAGGGGAACAAAGCGGTTTGAGCAAACAATGCCATAAAAGGGGGTGCAGGATTTGAGGTCCCCTGTGCACACTGATTTGGAAAGCGTGTGGCCATGGAGGTCTCTCTAATGCAAATTGAATACATGATTTAATTCATAACTTGAAGCAAAAGCTCTGCCTGGGGTTTGGGGGGATTTGCTTCTATACTCAACATTCTCTTTTTAGTTCTTTCTTTTCTTTTACTGGCATCAGCTTCCTGGGAAGAGCGTTGCCAAGGAACCTACTGTGTGCTCTCAGGGGTCCTTTTCTTTCTTTTGCTTCTCCATTTTGCCTTTCTGCTCTTCCTCTGTCTCTTTCCCTCCTCTGTTCTCTTGCAATGCACAACCTTCTTTCAAACATTTTGTCTCTCTTCTGCCTCTCCTCCTGCTTTCTCTGGGATTGCATCCACTCTACACGGGGTTTACTCCTCCTCTTTGGTTGTGCTTTCTCTTGCCTTTTGTAAGCATAATTCCAGTGTTCTCTTTCTCTTTCTTGTCTAGGTTTTTCTTCCTTTTCCTCACACTTTCTTATGTTGTTGGGAATTTTCTGTTCTTCCTCTTACCTCACCAGCTCACCATCCTCCCTTGCAATGTCTGCTCCTTATTTATTGCCCCCTTTCCTTCAGTCCCTCTTGCCATCTCCTTACCACTCCTCCCCCACCCCGGTTTTGTACCTCTGAAGTGAGATGGTCCAGCTCAAGGGACAGCAAGCTGAAAGCTGATTTGCTGTGTTGTAGACCACCTCTGCTTGGGCACCTTCTTGGACACTATGGAGTACCAGGCTCTCAGCTCACTGGCTCAGCCACCCACCTGCACCACAGGAGTGCGGTGGTCCCTTGGGGAGCAGTAACCAGAGGCTGGAGAGGTCTGATGTTGGTTTCTCTGTGGGGCAATTCTCCACTTGGTGATCTCCCAGCAGCCAGTGCAATAGTGGAGAATGGAGTTGGGGCTCGTGAGATACATCTCCTTTATTCATTTAAATAGCATCATCCTGCTGAGCGCTCTGAGATCAAGTTTTGGCTGCCATTATCCTGTGAGGTTGATTGGGTTGCAGGGATGAATCAAAGGATTCAAATGATCCCCAAACAACTACGTGTGGGTGGTAGGCAACAGAAGTAAACTGAAGTAACATGGCCAGGCCAGAGGTACTGCTCAGTGTGATGGGCAAATAATGTGGTTCTGGGCTCTGAGAACTGGGTAGGCAACTTCATATGCTCTAAATGGTCAAATATGATGTGTTGGTCTTCACAGCACCCCTAGAAATGAACAGAAGAGTTATCTGTGTGAGGTCAATGGATTGAGCCTGAGGAAACCTCTTTCCTGACTGTTCAAGCCCAGCCTTGGTGGTTCAGGAATATTTCCTACCTTGTTTTTCAGGCTGTATATTTTTCCAGACTTTTCCAGAGTGTGTGGTGTTACTCTGCTCCATCAGACAGTCATTTCTCACTCTGGGCATGGCTGCCTTTCAGTGGCAGGTGAAGTGGAGTAGTTGAAGCACTACTAGGCTGGGCCACTGTAAAATATTCTTTATCGAAAATGGTCATTGAAAAGAGTGCTGTAATTCTTTTAACCTTCTCCCCTGTTGTTTTTTTTTTCCCTGTAAGAATATTTCTGCTATTTAATTTTTTTTAAATCTCTCTTTCCAGACTTTTTATTCCATCCCAGCTGCCTGCAATCCCTGTGGGGTGAGGGGAGGAGAGCTGAGTGACAGGCTAATAACCTGCTCCGGCTCTCACTCCAAGCCCAGTGGCAGGTGTCCCAGCACTCCTATTGAATGCCACCATCCAAAAAAAAAAAAAATTATCAACAATCTTCCTTCAACAATGATTTATTATTGCCATAATTTGCCTTGCTACAATGAGCTGCGGAGCATGTTTCTGCACCCGGCTGACAGGGATTTGATGGCTCCAGGTTCCTATTTTATTTAGTCTTGAGCCTAATATGATTTGGTTACCCTCGCCCCCTCCTTCCCATCCCTCTCCTCCCTCCCCACCCAACCTTTTCTCATTTTGTTTTGTTTTCTATGAGTGTGTGTTTCGCATAACCCTGGGCCGGCTGACAGCGCTTGTAAAAACCAGAAGTCGATCTTGCAGTGGCTTTTCACCATTAATCAAACTGCCTGGAATTGGAAAGTAACACTGACAGGCTTTTATCTTGGAGAGAAGGAGGATGGCAGATGTATTTTATGGTGGATGAGCCTTCACGGCTTCTATTAGACTGGGACTTCAGTGGTACAAGGTGGTGGTTTGGGGGAGGAGGGGAGCGAGAGGGAGGAGAAGCTGGGGAGCAGCCTATAGATAAATAGATCCGTCAGTCAGGCAATGTGGAGGTCTCCAGGCGGCCAGCCATTGTAGGTGACAGAAAAGGCAATCAAAGACAAAACAAATCAAAAGGTACATCTTATCAGCAGCAGGCCAGCTGGACTTCCACCGCACTCGGAGGCCCCACCGAGGGCAGGAGAAATTAATCGTGCTGTCGAGGCCAGAGAAATTGTCGTCGCTGAAGGTCCAAGTTCAGGCGAGTGGAGGTGGCCAACATTAAAGGAGAGGGAGAGCGGGGGGCAGGAGGAGAGGAGTGAGGAGTGAGTTGCTGCCGTCCCACCACCTCTCTCCCTCCCTTTCCCCCCGGCCGCTGTGGGCTCCTGACAAGTGCATTCATCGTGTGATGATAGCTCGGCACCTATGATTGGTACCTTTAATAATATAGCCCTCGCTCAGCTGTCACCCTGAAAGAACAATTTTTCCTCCTGCTTTCCTCGATGCAAAGATACATCTGTAATGAGAAGGGTGACAGAAAGTGGGAGCGCGGGGAGCCAAGGAAAGTTTGGAAGAACATTAATCAAAAAGTGAAGCTGGAGGTGATGCTGGCTATTCGATGTGCCCGTGCCTCCGGTGGGGACCCAGCATTGGGTCTGAAGATCCTATTGTGTTCCCTAGCCCACTGTGCTTCAGGGTGCCCTCAAAGGGGAGTGAGGTCCTTTGCCCACCGTTGGAGAGGAGCAGCTTTGAAAGCCACCATCCTTCTGCATGGCTGAGCTGGTCATGGTGGGAGGGTTGTGGCAGTAGCCCCTTGTGTGGGGAGTCCTTGGTGTCAACCAGCACAACTATTGTGTGCAATGGATTTACATTGGAGTAAGTGCAAATGGACAGAAGTCTCTTTTTGCTCCTCAACCTGGAGAAAGAAATGAGTGGTGACAAGTCCTGTGAGTTTCCTTGCAGCAGAGACCTACTTTTGTCCTGCTCTGGGTAACTGGGACTCCATCCTCTCAATCCATCAGCCTCCATCCCTGTTCCACTCCTTGGCAGAGCCATGCAGAAAACTTCGCTATTTCCCCAAGGGTGGACTTTTGCCTCCCAGGCCTTGATGCCCTCATCTCTGGGCTGCAATGTGGCTGGCCCCAGGCCCATGACACTCTTGGAGCTCCACCTGCATGGAAGATGCTTGTGTGTTAGCCCAAACCCTGAAGCCCCCCCCAAAGCCCTAGGCAGGGCCCAAGCTCTAGCTCTGTGTTGCTCAGAGCTGCTGCCTACATGTGCATCCCGCCCAGCCCCAGGAGGCCATCACAGGAGATGTACAAGGGCTCCCATTGCAGCCACCCAGTGCTACACACACCCATGAAATCCCCCCCATCATCAAACCTGCAGAGCAATTGTGCCTGTGGGGGGTCAGCTGGGGAATTTTGGGGGTATATTCCACCCCTAGGGCAAAAGAGAGACTGGCAGCCTCATGCCAGGGAGCGGGAGAGAGCAGCAGGCACGTACATCTGCAGGAGGCACAGAGGGGCTCATGTTTGTTGTATTTAAGGAACATGTCTATTTTAATTTAAGGGATAAGCAGCGACGTCCTCCAAGGCGGTTATCTCCTGTGGTTTTTAGCAGCTTTCCAGGCTGCCTGGCTCTGCTCTGTGCTTGTCAGTCCCTCCCTGGGACGAAGCCCTTGGGCTCGAATTCTTTAGCATTAGTGTTTGGCAGTCAGCTCTCTCATTCTGCGTATTCACTTCCTTGTACCTACAACTGATTTGCTAATCTGCATCTGTTTTTGTTTTTATCCTAATAAAAGTGAGGATTATAAAGAGATCTGGATCAAACAGGTTTGTCTGTAAAAGCTGGGCGTGCCAGTCTCTGTGGTCTGTCGTCTCAAATCCTGTAGGATCAGAAGGAAAGCAGGGAGAGGTTAGGCAGCTTCTCTGAAAGAAGCAGTTTGTTCTAGATGGTTTCCAAAAATTGAGTAGTGATTACTTTCTGCCTTCTCCATGAAAGTAGATAACTTCTGCAGACATTAGTTGGTGGGTGTGTGAACCATATGGCTGGGATAAATGTTGATGACGAGTGGTGGTGAAAACAGTCCTTGACAAACATTCCCTTCATCCATACCGAAAAATTGAACCCTGGATAAATAAGCACAGCTCAGGCAGGGAAGCAGAGCTCCCATCTTCATGCAAACCTCCTTAGCCAGAACACAATGAAGAGGAAATGGGTCCTGGGCAGTTGGTTTGGTCTGTCTATCCTGGAGCTTCAGAGCCACGTGCTGAAAGGATGAACCCTTCACATATCCCCTGCAAAGATGGTACAGGCTCAGTTTGCTGTTGCTAAAATGGGGAAATAATGCTTTTGTCTGGTAATGTTTTCTGCTTTCTGTAGGCCAGTGTGTCCATGGCTGGGAGCTGTAAGAACAGGGACTGAATGCCTGAGATTATTTTGAAAATTAAACAACCTAAGGCTAAGATGAACTGAAACTTGGACTCCTTCTAGACACTGAGGTGCTTTGGGAAAATGTGAACCCAATATGTGTGTTCCTGAATTCCCACTAATCCTATCAATCACAGCCTGACAGCATCTGTACATCTGAAGCTTGGGTTTTGCAGAGGTACTGTATGTTTTTTACTCTAATGTGCCTATGATCTCTGGAACTTAAGTGACCAAAGTAATAGATGCTAGGAAACTACTCATACCTAAGAGAATGTTTCACTGAAGAGGAAATCAAGAATAGAGTTGGGCCTTGAGATATTAGGACGTGACCTCTGAGTTCATCCTAGCCGTTGCTTTTCCTGCAGAAGGATGTGCTGTATGTGCAATGCAGGTTTGGCATCACACTTTCAGAGCTGGGCATGAGGGAACAGCTGCATCTCTGGAGTTACTGCATCTACAGGGGCTGCAGAGCTGGCAACAAACCTCTGCCAGGTGATTGCATCCAAATCAGTGGGACCCTGGCGAGCAAGTTCTTTCCCAGTGCAAACAGTTATCATGCTGATGCTACCCTCTAGACTTGACCTGAATACCAACCTTTGGGGACTAAAAAACTCAGCTGTTACTTAATATTGTGCCACACTCCTTGGGCAGGTACAGAATGTGAGAGGCAGAGCCAGGCCCAATGGCCTCAGCTAAAAATGGACAAAATGACATTGCACAAAGTCTGTCCTTGCTGTCTAGAATGCTGGTAGCCTCACTGCATTCCTCCAACCTCAGTGCAGGTTTGTAATGAGCTAAGTGGAGCTGGGGCTCCATTCAAGATGTAAATCTGATGAATTATAGAACAAAGCAGGTTTCAAAGTGCTTTCTTGGTATGTGGATCATCTCTTGCTAACTCTAACACTGAAGTATAGCACCAAAGAACTAGACACTGCACAAAGTCTAACCAGAGGGGTTGTCACCTTGGGCAATATGCATTTAAAAGTGAGATGAGGTCATGGTTGCATCATATTTCTGGTTATGGCAGAGCACAGATACGTTGCAGTATTTTGATTGCTTTTGCAGATGGGATCAAATTGTCCCTTAATCACGTTAAAGAAATCAGGTTACGAGCTGGCTGCTGTAGCACCATTCCACTAAGATGATTATGAACAATTTGGTCCTGTCTGCAAACCGCTTAATGAAATGGGAAAACTACTCAATGTAGTTGAATTTGCAGTGTAGAAATGACTCAGTCTTTGGTCTCCTGCTCTTACCACTAGACAACACTAATCTTCTGGTTTCTATAACTTCCCAAATCTCTGAAGGTCACAGGACAGCAAGCCCACCTTGCTGTGCACTGACTAGTGCTCTTCCTTCCCTGGCATCGAGCTGAGCCCTTGAGCCCTGCCACATCTCCTGGACCTTGGTAGGGCTGAGACACCAAAGAGATCATCTCTGCTCTTCTCTGGCTCTTGCTGTGGCAACAGCTGAACTGCACACAGGTTGTTACTACCACCACTGTGTTCACAGTTGCCCTGGTGTGTTCTTGATCCTGCTCTTTCTCCCTCCCTGCTGGAGAGGGGCTGTAATTCCCTGTGTGATGATGGGGAAAAAATTTCACTGTGGTTGAATTTTTCCTGGCCCAACCTGAAATCCTTCAGATGGCCAGAGCTCTCACCTACTTGCCCTCCCCAGCAAAGATCAGCACAGACCCTTCCAAGCTTTTGCTGCAAGTGTCTCAGCAGCTCCTTCCATGATGCCTCCTCACAGTCTGTGTGGGATGGTTGGTGGAGGTCAGAAATAGCAGCCTATTGCAAAGGTCAGCATGACACCAGATCATGGAAACCACAGGTGTTTTTAACAAGATACTTCAGCCTACAAAGTCATTGTCTCCCCACTATGTACGGTGTATTTTCTAGCTTCAGGAGGTCTATTTTGGGAGCCAGAATGACCAGTCCTTAGCAATGTCCCCTGCTAGGAGCTGCATTTGACATCAATATGCTGCCCATCTTCACTGTGAAGACTGGAAGCTTTCCAGGACAGAAACCATCCCTTGCTGTGTGGCATATGGCATTGCAGGCAATGGAGCTATGGCCCCAGCTGGGACCTCCAGCCCTAACCAGGAAATAAATCAAGGAAATAACATGTTTGGCAGATGTCCAAACAGGGCCAGACACGAGGTTACTAGGCAGCCTTAAAAATCTTTTCTCACACGCTTTGTGTTTGTTGCAGTGCTCTGAGGCTCCGTTCAGTTGCCTGGGGGTGAGGTGTGTGCCAGTGGTCTCCATGGCACCTGCAGGGGGTTGGCAGCTACAACACAGGGAGCAGTGGTACTGAATGCTGCCATCCTTAGGCAATGACTTTGCTTTTGCAAGCAAGCCTGGAGCACTTTGTGATCTGGTGATACTGTTCTTGACTGTGGTGGTAGATTCTGTTGGGCTTCCTGGGAAGTTTCAGGTTTCCCTGGAAGTAAAACCCATTTTGTCATCCAAGATGACAAAGTGCTTGCTAACTCACCGTTAGCACTGTTGTTTTTTTCTGCAGGGGGTTTTGTCCTGGTTTGGGCCCAGGACAGAACAGGGAAAGGGGATGGATTATGGACCCAGGACAGGTGTTACAGTCACGAGTGTGTTGAGCACCTGGCAGGCCAGGCTTGTGGTGGCCAGGGGAGTTCAATGCACTGGGAAACTGGCATTTGTGGGGATGGAGCCCCAGGCCGAGGGGGTCAGGCACATGCTGGGAATGCTGCTTTTGTCCTTGCTGACACTCGCTTGGCAAGGCCCTTAACAGGCAAATGGCCTTTGCTATGTAAGCACAGAGCCACTCCCTTTGGCTTCCAGCTTCCCATGGGAGACCAGGATCCATTCAGGTCTGTGGGATCAGGGGTGAGCAGGCAGTAAAATCTCAAGTTGTGCCATTTCCCGTTTTCCATGGCAGAGTCAAGGATGTGAGTTTTCTTCCTTTGGAAAAGAAAAAGCAAGCATCAGCTGCAGATACTGAGAGGCAGATGTAAGCATGCTCTTTGCTTCCTTGCTGCCCCTGTGCCCCTTCCTATGCCTGATTTCTGATCTGAAACGTGCTCCTTTCTCTCCTCTTTCTCCTTGTTTGCTGGGTTTTACACCAGCAAACCATCACAAGTTCTGCTGGCAGAGTGGCAGGGCTGTTGGCCAGTGGAGTGGGGCAGTGGCAGAGCCAGGGGCTGGTGCCTGATTTAGAAATTGGGGCTGAGACCCCAGCAGAGCTGTGGAGGTGGCACAGTTACAAGGTCAAGTGAGCAGTGTTACATCCTCTCCTCTTTGGAAATCTTTAATTGGTGCCCCCCCAAAAAAAAACCCACACAAAGGTTGTTGAAAATGTTTATAATAAAAATAAATTGGTTCTTAATTTTTATTGTTTAAAGGAATAAAAAAGTCTGCTCTTTCCCTGGCCTGTTCACTTTATCAAAATCTTCCCATTAAATAAATTCTGCCGTTGTAACCTTGCCTACTCCCAGGATATCAGTGCTGTCTCTTTGCCTGATGTTAATGACTCGCTTGGATGTGCCCAATTAAAATATGTACAATGATGCACAGGCTCCAAAGCTATTAATCAGCAGAGGAGATACGGGTGGTGAACTGAGAGTCCAAAGTGTATTTATACCCAGCTCCCAGAACTGACACAGAGCTGGGCACTTGATTTATTCCTTTTATAGGTATCGAAATGTTAGGCAGGAAAAGCTCATGTTTGCTTCTGGGAGCTCTGAGCCTGGACAAAAACAGTGGCTTAAAATTAACTCCTGCTGGTAACGACTTGATTACCAGGGTATTACCAGGGCCCTCAGCAAAGCCCCTACCCTGCTATGAGCTCCTGCATGCACCCTGGTGCTGTTTGTTGGTACCCCAGTTTCAAACAGTAAAGGCCAAGGCAAGAAAGGAATCAAAGTTTTTTCCATTGAGGGTATCAGGACCAATATTTGAGATGGAAAGATTTCAGGAGGTGGGTGGTCTTGAGGTTTCTTGGTATCAGTGGTCTCCTTGCTGGGTCGGTTTTCAGAGTATCCCCTGTTATTCTCTTAAAGGTTAATTGCAGTTTAGATGCTTTTGGCCACATAAAAAATAAAGTCTTGGCGATTTCTGACCTCGGGATGTATGAAAAAGAGGGAATCAACTTTCAGTTGTTGCCACATCCTGGCATCTGCACAGGAGGCACGTACACTGGATTTATGTGCATTCACTGTCTCAGGGCAGGATCCAAGTGTGGCACTGCTCCACGTCGGGAGGAAATCACAGCTTATAATATTCAACTGGTTACTATAACCCCCACCCACCCCAGGTTTAATATTAGAACTATTTTTCACGTTGAAACTGAAATAGTACAAAATATGGGCTTGCTGTAATTGTTGTTAGATTATGTGTCACCCTGATAAGATGTAACAAATATTTTCCTACACAGCAGGGCCCGTTTCCCTGCGAGTAATGGATGGAGAAACTTCTCACAGTGTGCAGGCAATCGGTCGTAAAAACTTCGCTTAGAAGATTAATGTGTTAAGTGCAACCTTGGTGGAAAATAGGAAGAAAAGAATTAAAATAAGTTTGTTCTTTCACGTTTAATATTAATAACCAAACTTACTTGGTGGGAATGTTCCTTGCTGCATGTGCCTTCCTACTTCAAGGAGCAGCTTTGTGTCAAATAAGTTAGTTTTTTTAAAGGTCCTCCATCAGTAGTTATTGTATATGGTGCAGTGATTCTTTCAACAGAACTATTTTTATCAGTAATATGAAAGACTATTTTCATGGGCAAAGCTTTGACACCAATAAGTCTGCTGGACATCACTTAATAGGCTAGAGAAACATTCGCCCACCACTTAGTGTAGAAGGATTTTCCCCTTTGTATCACAGCTTTACATCTCCCAAAGACACTTAATGGCCATTAGAGAGTTGGCACCCTCGGGAGAGCTCTCCAGAACATGGCCAGAGAGGAGGCAGGGGCTTCCTTGCTGCTGTAGGAACATTAATGTGCAGAACAGAAAAGTGAGGCCCTTCTTGTCAAGAGCTCATTTGCACCAAGTCGTGTCCTTCAGTAGCAGAGCCGAGTGTTTAGGAGGAGCAGGTTGGTAGGTAATGACCTCTCTGAACACACCCTGCACCCAACTCTGCTGCTGCTCATTAAAGGGGTCTTGCTCCTTTCTGGAGAGTGTTTGGTACCAGTCACTGCTGTGCTGCAGGGCAATGGCTGTGCCTAACTTCGCAGATGTAAGGATGGTCTTGCATGATGGTTGGTTTTTTTTAATTGCCAAAGGTTTGGCAGAATGCCAGTTTAGATGGATTGCTGCTGCTTTCCCCCATGATGTATTTTGAGATCTTTTTCTTCCTAAAGTGTGCTTCTGTACCTGCAGGTAGTCTCAGGTGATGGGTACTATCAGCCCTGAAGTCAGCTAGGGTCAGATGGAACTGCAGATTTGCAGTGTGTGGCACACAGCTTGCTTCTTCCTGGGTCTTTGCTTGCTGAGATCTGGTAGGTGATCCCAGCTCAAGTTTTACAGAAGATCACTTGGTTAACTGCTTGTGAGGTATTTCTTCCCAGTTCTACAGAACTTGAATTTTTATAAAGAATACTTTGTAAGCAAAGAAATAATTGATTTGCCAAAGGAAAAACAAGAGTTTCTGCCCTTTCCTGCCAATGGTAGGCAGTGGGAACAGTGGTCTTAATACTTCAGTGTTCCAGGAGACACCACCCTTCACTGCCCCAGAAGCTCTTCTGCTGCTTGTGCAAACAAAGGCAAATTTATCAGTAAAAAGCCAGTATTACCAAACGTTGACTGGGGCTTTGATTAGTGCTGGCATTCAGAATTATTTACGCCTTATTCAAACTTCTTTTTAAATGGATCAGTTAGGTACTTCAGAATGCTCGAAGAAAAATGATACTTATATTTGTAAATAACTGTAGTAATCATTCAAACTGCAAAGGAAAAAAAAAAGGTTCAATTTTATTTTGACCACGCAGCAGTTTAATTCACTGGGTCTCTTTCCATCGTGCCACAGCGCTCAAACAGAACGTGCCACCTTGCCACAGTGAAAGGAGATTTTAGAAGCTGTGGAAATCAGTGATGGGGTCCCTGCAATCCTCATTCATTGGGAGTCAGAGGGTTTTTAGGTTTGAAAGCAGGATTGCTCCTTGGCCAAAAATATTCACAGATAAACCAAAAATCATTCATTAAATATCTCTGTCGTTACTGTTTAGTTGCAGATGGAAAGAAAGGAGTAGATAGATTATTTAAAGTACAAAAGCTAATTAGGGCTGGCTGACAGAGTACTGAATTTTACTTTGAAGAATGGGGCAGGTTTTTGCATGACCGAGATGGCAGAATGTGATCAAAACATGATTAAATCCAAACCATCTAGCTTTCCTCCAGCTCTGCTTTCCCTCCCACAGCAGTCTCTGCTGTCCAGTCCACATTTTTTAGAGCTGAAAAATCATTAGTGATTTCCACAAGCAGCACTTCAGCACAAGGAAGGGCCCAGCCTCTAGAGCACACAGGGGTGAGGACAGAGGTTTTTAGCAGCTGGATTCCTCCCCCAGAAAGATGATGACTGACCTTACACATTAGAAGTCAGAATTCTACAAGTGAACAGGGCAGCTTTGTTATATTTGATACACAGCAATTAAGGCATGCAAATGTGTTTTAAATAAACATGCATGCTAGGGCTCTGTGATAATTTTAGCTTCTCCAACTATCAGGAACTCTTAAAATAAAAACTCTTAGGAGAACACAACGAATAACAGAGGTGTTTTCCACCTTTTTTTTTGGAAAAAATAAAGGAGGGCAGGGAAAGCAATTGCCAGTGTCTGCCTAATGTGATATTGCTGAGCTTCTCCCAGTGTGATGAATCCATGACTTTGTGTGAAGAATTCACAGGAGGCTCAGCAGCTCTGTTTGGTATTGGTCAGGAGGCTTCTCATTTAGGAATGTGGATTAGAAGTTTTGATGAGCTAAAAGTATAAATTGAAAACTTCTCTACTTTGTAGCTGCTAAAAAGGGGTATTTATAACAACTGGGCTCCTGTGACAAGTTATTTCCTCCTGTCCCACCCCACCCTAAGAACTACACTTACTTAAGTGTACACAGTCTTTTAAATCACTAAAGGTTCTAATAGAGAATGTGAAGTTAGTCACTCTATAACTACATCTATTTTTCCCTAGTTCATCCATTTACATGGTTGCAGAGATTTGTATTTTAGTGTTACAAGGATCTTAAAGTCATTTATCCTCAGAGTGCTGTGAAGCAATCAAGTTGTCTATGCTGTAGAGAACAAGGGATTACACTTTGTGAACCAGAGACAATGGCCAATTCACACGAAGTCTGTGCAGAGCAGGATTTCAAACCTTAATTACAGGGCTACTCTTGTCACTATTGTTCTGCTAACTTTCGTTTTAACATATTCATACATTTTTAGGTTGCATTTTTTTTCTGATCCTGGGTGGATCAGAAAAGGGGGACAACATAGTGAAAAAATAGCTAACTGTACTGGAAAGCTATCTTTATTTAATCTGCTTTAAGAAAACCCAAAGAAAGGATAAGTTACTCTGGAAGAAAGGCTTTAAATAGGTCTAGGATTATTATTATGTATTTTTGCATTCTCCAAATAAGTCTTCAGAAAATAAAAAACAAGACCTACAAAAAAGTAAACACTTTAACAGTGTTCCATTACTATTTCTTTCCTTTGCTGTAGAGCTGGTTTTGTGTTGTCAATCCATTTTATTCATATTTGGTTTGTTAATTCCAACTTTTTTTGACTTGTTTCTTTCGGAAGGTCAATATCCAGGAAAAACACATGAAAGCTTCCAATATTCTTGAAATATTTTATTATAAAGCACTTCAGACAAACTTTTATTCAAAAAAACCAAAACTTCTCATCTGTAAAAGGAAACTATTTTAAAACAGCATTCATAAAGAAAATAGACTGTTCTCAGCATCAAGTTCAGTTAGAGCCTTTTGTAATGAAATCTAAAGACAAAACTGATGGGTCAAGAACTATTCATTTCATACATACTCATAAAAGGGAGACTAAAATGTTACACAGACACCACAGAGCATCTTATTGTTGGTAATGAAACAGGAACAATTGATAGTTAATTCTGGCCTGACAAAGCAGTCCAACATTTAATAATTTTCAGTCCCAAAAAGACAAACCATTAACATTTCTCATTCAATAGCTAAGCCAGTCCTGGGTAAGGGTTAAAGCCACTTCAAAGCAGCTAACCAGATAAACTCTTCATTTCATGTACTTCTCCTGTTGATCAGCCAGGATTTTTGCTGAGGATTTGGCATCATAGAAAAGTTCACTTATTTCTTCAATATGCTCTTTCTCAATGCTGTCTTTGCCATTAACCTTGGCAAGCAGGTTAGCTGGGGTCAGTAACTGCACAGCATACCTGGGGTCAAACAGAGATGGATGAATAATGACATTTCAGTGCATCCCAGTGGATGGAATACATGGAGGGGTGTGAGATCTGCTGGGACACATACAGCTCAATCAGCTGCATAAAAAGTCTGCAAGACTCTCCAGCACATACATTCCTTAAAGAAGGAATGAGGAGAATTACAACTCTCTTTTAATGTTAGCACTGCTCTTAAAAGACCACGTGGTTGAGAGAGTTGTCTCACTTCCAAGAGTGAGTTATCTTACAGTGTTTTTAGACCTGTCACACTTAAGAGAAAAGCCAACTGTGCTCAACTTACCGTAAGGTTGTCTTGGTACCAATGTCCCCTAAATGGTTTAGAGCTTCTTCACTAATATTAATTCCTTCTGTCTGAGCACGAATTTTTATGATCTGTTGGGATGAATGAGTAAGTGAGGTACCAGCCCAAACAATCAGCATGTTATACCACTCAGCTTAGTATCTGTGACATGCTATGAAACGAGATGGAGGGCAGAGTTATCCTAGTGTAACTCACCACTAAACTAAAATTTGTAGAATAGGTAAATACAGTGTGGAAAACCTCATTACCACAAAAGAGAGGTAAAGTAACACACCTGGACTACTAACCCCTCAGGATAATTCTGTATGGTTAGCCAAGTGTATCTACTAATACAGAGTAGAATATGAGAACTTAGACAAGAAAATGGAAAAGTACGCAGGAAACAAGGAACAGCTGGAGTCTTGTGGACAACTACAGCAGTTACTAAATTTTGCAGCCTATCATTGCTGCTATACAGTGGAACCCTCCAAAAAGCCCTGCAGAAAGCTATGCCCTTTCTTTAGCAGCTCACAACACAGTTTTTATTCAATTGACAAGAAGATAGTAAAATAAATCAAAAAGTTACTTTCTACAATTCACCTATTCCTGCAAGTAGGAAAAAATCGCTAAGAAGAATCTAATCTTTCAAGAACACTTTCTGGCTTGTACCAGTTGGAAGATCTTTACAAAGTTGCAGAGCAAGATATCACCAATAAGCCTGAGCATATAAAGCTGTAACTAAAGTGGCACAAGTCTCTGGGTAGTCTGTATTACCAGCTGAGTGATAAGGGGCAGACTGGATAATGATGTTGTGTTGTAGTGCTGAGATAACTCTGGAACTGCAAGCCTCATATAATACAGGTATTTTTCACTTTGGCAGCTTTGTAAACAAGATATCAAGAAGCACTCGTTTAAATTAAAGCCATAAAAATGCACTAGGGGAGTCAGGGTAGGGAACAGACTAAAAGAGAGGGGCTTGGAGTGGCAGGCAGTTGTGCCAAGATATTAATACTGAATATTGGCAATGCTGCTGCAAGCTGCAATCTCAGATTGAAGATTTTTTCTACCTTTTCTATCATCTAAACATCACCTTCCCTTCATTCCAATACTGCTACTTCACTCTTCCCCTGCTAGAAACAAGGTATCTCGAATGCCACATCTTTAGCAACCTTTTTTAAAGTAACTTTTATCTAGCAACTTGGCGGAACCTTACTGAAGGATGGGGGCCCAAGCCATCAACCCAGCAAATACACACATAAGCAAGCTGCTATGAAGTGGGAAAGGAATTGTTTATCAGGTAAAATACATTAGGAACAAAAAGTCCCAGTTACAACCTCTACTGTCTAACAACAGGCACATATGCAAAAAAGTTTGATTACAACAATACCTGACTAGGATATGCATAAAAGTGAATTTTGTTCCTATTCTGGTTGCACTAAGGTAGCTGTGACTCCTGCTCTCAGAGCAGTGCTACACAATGGGATTTCTAATTTATCCAAGATAAATATTTTGAACTGGTTATGAACAAACTTTCAGTAGATATATGGACAATTCTTGTGCTGATGAATCAATTGTGAAAGCCAGGGCAAGGAGTCTCACACAGAAACATCAGCAGTGAAAACTTCCTAGCACAAAAGAAAAATGGGAGCAAAAATAGATAAATATATTTATGGATGTCTTATTTTTAACAGCCTTCCCAATTGTATTTAGCTAGAAAACAGTTAAGTGGAATAGCTCCTCCTCTTCTCCCGAGATAAGTCATTCAAAAACCTTAATTTAAGGGAAGAGATTATCTGACTATGGGAACATGACTTATGCGACAATGTCTGGGCTCTATTTTTAGCTTTAGGAAATGCTACCCTAAACACTTGTTTTCCCTCACCCCTGGGAAGAGTGGAATTTGCAGCACTTACCCAGCCCTTCTGAAACTCAGCAGCTCAGAAACTAGCTCTTTAACAGTGTATTATCTGCACAATAATGCAGCACACTAGGCAGGTATTATACATAGCAGCCTTAACAACAACTAACTCAATGTACATACTCCTACTGCCCTCATTACACAAAATCCACTTATAGGGAAGTCCAGACCACAGCTTTTAACATCTCCAGAGTACCAGTCACACTTTAAAATTTGTTTTGTATACAGACAAAACATAATTGTATTATTACATCAGTGGGCTGCTTATACTGTGATCTATACCATTAAAGTGTCCTTTTAGGTATGAAAAAATCATCCTGAGAATGGCTCACAGCAGCTGAATGTGAAAGGCTCCTCAGACCAAGGGAAATGAAGCTTTCCCTCTACGTTTATATTCGATAAATGCCTCGAGTTCACCTTGGCACTTATCCAGCAGCAGGAGACTATTATCTTGTGACAACGCTCTCCCCCATTGACACTATCTCTTAAATAATACAAAGAATTGACATGATAAACCGTAATGTCTTCTGCATTGTGTCACTTCACAGCATTGAGAAGCTAATGAGGGGGATCTTTGACACGATGCATCATAATGGCACCCAAGCATTATAATCGATACACAATACAGTGTGATGGCCCCAAAGGAAAAGTTCCAGGCATTCAGAAGCCTATCTCTGCAACACTTACTGTGCTTACATTTCCAAACTTGACTAGAAGCATGAAAATCCTCCCAGTTTCAGGAGACAGCCCTAGCAGGTTAAAGCTATAGCACAGGGCACAGAGGCAAAAATGTAGTGCCCGAAGTGGCATTCCCCAATCCTTCTCATCTCTTGCGTGGAGGACCAGCCTGAGATCTGGGACCACAGGTCCCAAAATGTGATGCTTCATCTCATACCAACCTAAAAAGCACTACTTGCTGGAACTGCAAACTCTATGGAAGGCAGATCTGTACAAGACAGAAGGTCAGGTAATTGTTAGAATGAATAACAGAATTGTTATTCATGCTATTTCATGCAAGCGAGCTGTCACTTTCAGCCCTAGGTATGCTTACCAACACAGCTCATCAGTGGGAGGAAATCAGAGAAACTGCATGGACAATTCTAGCCAGCTTATTGTAAATGGTTACAAAAGCAGCATGCATTAAGGAAGCAGGAACCTTTCTGGCAGTAACCCTGATGACCACAGAGAGTCAAACAGCTCTATAGTAAGAGAATATGCAGAAACATAGCAGTCATCTGTGTGGACTAATGCTGTGCATACCTGCTTCATCTCTTGGGGTGTGTACAGCATAGTTCGGATAATCATCACTCTGTCCAGCAGGTCCCGTGGTATTCCATGAGGAGACACTACATCCTCTGTGCCTCTGAAGGAGACACCAAACAGGAAGAGATCAGATTCTGAGTTAAATACATTCACTGATTTGACTAAAATCAGTAATAAGTGACTAGTTTACAATCCTTGTGTCTTCACATGCAGACACACTCCCCAGAGACAGGAAACATTCTATTCTGACATTGGCACTGGGCAGCCTGAGAGAAACCAGTATTCCTTCTAGAGCTCTTCAATGTGCCACTAAAAATAGTTAGAGGCAGTGCTTTCCTTCATGCTTTCCTGCACTGTATCTTACAATACAATCTTCTTTCATGTTCCAGGTTACCTTCCAGCAAGGAACAAATAATTCTTAGTAAGTTGTTTAGCAACATCCATAGAAATCATACACACTATCAGCCATGTGGAGAACATCTGAGGAATCCATTACTCTGTTCAGTCCTTCCCCCAGTCCCTTCACTGAATACTGCAGTGGTTTCCATTCCATGCTTCCATGTTAGATATAACTATTCTATGGAAATCTTCCTTTCTCAAAGTTTTTTCATAATAAGATCTGTAGTAAATCCTGATCTGAATTTGCTCTACTCTATACAAGACAGCTTTTTTTATGCTTTGCACAGAGAGCACTGAAATGTCCCCCTTAAATGTTTTGAAAGGACTTATCACCTTCACTTCTAAGCAATGCAAACAGAGAAAGATTAATACCAGATGAGTCAGTAAGAGGGAAAGGAATAGCTGGTTACACAGCTGAATTAAATCAATTTAAAGAGTAGCAATCATTGCTAATGACAGCTTGTTTAGACATAATTAGACCTAGACCACAAATTAGCAGTAAAACTTCAGGAAGAATCTGAAAGAGGAGAGCACTTTTACTGAACATGTGAAGAATGCATTCTGTGGGTGCAAAATATCGAAGTGGAGGCACGAACTGGAGTGGAGATGAAAAACAAGTTAGTTGGCAAGACTGAGAAATCACAAAAAGCCAGATCAACATAGTAGGAAATAACGTAGGGTAGGGAGAAGGGTGAAGAACAGAAAGCTTAAATCTGGTGCAATGAGGAGAGCAAACAGAAAAACAATCCAGAAGCAGCAGAAAACTATGAGATTAGAGGTTTGTAGCCTTGGTGCTTTGGAGATTCCTCATGTGCAAGCAACAGATGTGTATCCAATGAGAAAAGTAATTGTTACAGATCACCCAGGAAGTAAGACAATTCAGAAGCTGTTAGGGGATGGGTCAGTGCAAATAAAAGGAGGAATTCCGTTGTGCTTTAACTCGGTCAGCCTGGCATTAAATGCTTGTCCTATCACTAAGCTCACAAGCAGCTCTTGAGCTCTGATGCAGCTTGCAACCCAGGCAGGGGGTTATCACAGATGTCAGAGACAAAAGCCTTCAAAGATTATTATAACTCTATTGTTACAGCCAATTCCAATGTTTATGGACCAAAGCAAACTGGAAAATTCAAGCTTAGACATCATACCTGATAACGCAGTTTCCTCGGTTGGAAGCAAAGATGACAATGGGGGAAATAGAAGATTCCAGCGCTCGGTGCAGGTACGTGAAACATTCAATATCCAGCATGTGAACCTCATCTACAAAGAGCACACCTGGGACCAGCTCTGCAATGCCTTGATCAATGTATTTATTTACCACCTTATTTATCTCTCCTCGAAGTTTGTCTGCAAACAAAAAGAAGCGGTTGTTCTGCCAGTCAGCCACACAAAGGACTGGAAGAAAGCAAAATTCTCCTTGAGTTTTTTCATGGTTTGGTATCTTACCACCACAGGGAAAACCGTGGTGCTAAAATTCTATGGCACCCACTACAAAATATCTCTAAACTGACCTTCTAGCACTTCACTGGGGTAGTCTGTCCCCTCACACAGCGTGTGGAAAACTATGGTTGTTGTGGGTTTAGGCAGTTTGGTGGGGGGGGGAAAGTCACGTCAAACCTCAGTTTAAAAACATGAAACTTAACAACATTTCCAAGCACGGCTGAAAAGAATATCACTTAAAGAATAAGATATTGCTACTGTATTTCAGCAAAGAACAACAACAAAAAAAATAGGGCTATATAAATTTCTGTGAACATACGGATCTCAAAGCTATGCAGGATATAGTATCGATAAATCTGACATCAAAATAAGCAAAGTGCCCTCTGGAACAGAGGAAATAATTTAAAAGATCGCCATTCAAGTTAGGTATGGAAACATACTTTTGATCTAAATTTAGGTAGTCACTTACTGAAACATCAGTTCTTTCAAAGCAAAAAGGAGAACAGGTCTTTTTGTAGCTCTTCATTTTTTTTTCCCTCCAATGACCTGTAGGTAGGAAAAGCAGCAATGCACTTAGAGCATCAAGCTGCTGTAGAGGTGTCTGAACCAAACCAAGGTCAGAGTCTTTAGAAGCTGTTTTTCTACTCCACAGAAATTCAGTGTGGTTGCTTCATGTAGGCATTCATCCTAACAACGATTTTTAGATTTTCTTCTTTTCAATTATTGTTCAGTTTGGCTCTTTGTCAAAGTGTGAACCTCACATTCTCTGGCAGGAGTGTTTTGAGAAAGGAGGGTGGCACTAACATCCAGCCTCGTTCTCCCCAGGAAGACAGGCACAGAGCACAGTATATATATTATCTATCTATGTGTGAACCAGTTACTTGTACTGTTCCCAGCCAGCACAACTCTAATGGCTGTATCACTGCTTTTTGAAATCTGAATATTTATGAATAATATCACACAGGCATTCATTTAGAGATGGTGCATGAATAAGCTTATTTTTAATCCTTTTCTAACTGGCAAACATAGAGGTTATAGTGGTCTAAAAATACCATGCAGGATCCATACCAGTAATCTCAGTTTTCTTAGGCTTCATCAATTGTCCCATCATAGAAAGGATGTCTTGCCCACCCTAGGAAAGGAAAGTTACAGAGAGCTATGAGGTCTCGTGGTGAACACACACCAGGAGATTTTTACAAATCAGGGATTGGTTAAAGAAATTGTTTCTTGCAGCTAGCCTTTGTATCAGCAGTGGCTGATCATCTGTCAAAGGTTAGGTCACTTCACTGCAGCAGTATTTCAAAAATAATAATTTAGCTACCTCCTCTCACTTCCTTTAGCCTTGTTCATTCGGAGAACATAAAAAAAAAAAAGATCCTTTAAAAAAAATTGTCACAGACAAGCTCATAAGGACTAAAATTGTCAAGGAAAATGGAGACTTGTATTGCCTGTGTGCACAGTAGGTGTTCAACCTGTAAACACAGGAACAATTATGCTGAGTTTTAAGAGTTTTGAACACCTTGATTTTTATCATGTAAATTATTTTATTGGAAAAAAGGATGCTTATTTTGCAATAGAGTATGTTAAGGGCTTGTATTATACTGTAGGAATACCAGTCTTTAAACAAAAATACTGCATTGTTAGTAGCTTTTGTTTATGACATAGATGGAAATCCCCCAATACTGGGTTTATGTTAAGATACAGCAAGGAGTAATTTTCCTATTTTCAATTTTTTGCTGCAATGTGTTCAGAGCTCTATGGGAAGTCACAAGGATATTTAACAAGAGGTTAAGAAACATTTCTGAAGGAAGCAGGGACATGAACAGAATCTGCAACAGTCAGAAATACTTAGTGATCTTTTATGATAGTGCCTGCAGTTTCCATTTCATAGTGACAAAACCGTAACACAGAGCAAAATAAATTAATCTGTATTCAAATAAAACGATGCAGATCTGGGTGCTGCTACCTCACATCTGCAGGCAACGTTCCTTCCAGAGAGGAAATCTCTTTTGCTGGTCAAGAGGTGTAGCCCACACTGCTCTTTTCCTGGGGGGATGGGACACAGTGATGGAGGGGAGAGCTAGATTGAGATTATGCACTAACTGTGAAGGCAGCTGATTCTAAATATCCATGTGGAAGCTCCACTGTGGATATAAGGCAGCCCCCTGTAGTGTAGCCCCCTCTGATAAATATTCCATTACCAGGTCCATGAATCCTAACCTAGCAACTGCCTCTTTAATCTGTAGGGCAGGGCCACTGAGGTAGCCACCTGCAGCACGACCTCCCTCCAAAGAGGAGAGGCAGACTGGCCTTCATGGTGTAACACCTACTGCTTTTCCTGTAGTGGAATCTTTGAGGGTGATTTAGGACAGCTCAACATCTTACATCTCTTTGATTATTCTAGTCACCATCACATCTACGTCAAGTAATTTTTCTGCAAAGACTTCATCTGTGGAGTCAGATACCTGAGGTCGAGCATTGGCCACATCCAAGTCATGCAGGGTGACATCCTGAATAATTTCCTTTTTCTTGTGCACATCACCCTTTGGCAAGGGAACATACTCTTCAGCTTCAAGGTCAAATTCCGTAGCATAGATATCACACCTGCCTTGCCTCTGAGAAAAAACAAGGAAGAGAAACCCAGGTATAGAATTAGTTTGAGTGCCAAAACCTTGAGTGACACAAACTTGATAAAGATAAAGGGCCTGATTCACAATTCCAGCCCTACACGAGCCTCAGTTGACAATTCAGACATCCCACTCCCTGCTTAGAAACAGGCCTACCCTATCTACTGATCAAAGCACAGAAACTCTGTTGAAAAACACTTGGTATTTTCAGTGGCAAGAATATTCCATTCCTTTCTCCTCTTCTTATATCGGTATGCAATTCTTGCTAAAGGACAAATCCAGCAGATTAACTAGAGATTGGATGAACTGCTCAAGACTCCTTTGTAGGTGGGTGATTTATTATATGATACAAAATATTACGCTCATCCATTAAACAGCAAGTATGGCTGTACACTACTTTCTAAATCAGATATGAAAAGAATGCTAACTAATGCAGCATTCCCTTCTACACGTATATATCTTGTGGAGAAATTACCAGAGCGATAAAAGAAAGATTAAATACACTGCACATGTCAGCCTGAAAATGACTAAAGTTGCTTGGTTTTCTCCCCCATCCCTTAAAGATGTCTTGATCTTACAGAAAAGAAAACTCATCCAGACAGCATCAGTGATAGCTTCCTTGCCAGATGACCTTAATTGTGAACCAGATGACCACGTTCTTTCAGTGCGAGAGAAAATTTTCTCTCCCGATAAGGAAAACACGGGGCTCTTTTTAAAACTCCCATGTAACCATTTCATGTCAGTTAAGGTTAATAAATCAGAGCCTTCTGACAAAGGCAGAGAAAGGTCTGCAACACATACACCTGTATAAAAGTGCAGAACTCTTCTTTTACCTTGACAGCTCCACTGTTTGCTTCAATATAAATAACATCACCGGTTTCCACTCGCTCCTTCTGCAGGCTTTCAAATATGCTTGGGTCCAGCTGGAGTCAAGTGAACATCACAGTTGGTCAAGAGAGTTCCAGATTGTTATGGAAATCAAGGAAGAGAAATTCAGTCTAAAGCCCATTCCCACCAGATAAAATTAAACTACAACTACCCGCAACAATACTCCTAGGATTTTATAAAGCTGTAACACCTGGAGTAGTGATAAAGAATAAATGGGAAAAGATGCACAGAACTTACTTTCTTACCAAAAAAATCTGCTGAAGTGCCAGAAACATAATGATACCAGTTACTATCACCAAGTATGCCTTTGTGTAATGTGACCATGTATTTATACCTGGGATGGAGCACTTCTCTTTCTTTCTAACAAAACTTTTATAAAAGATGTGGCTGTAGCACTGGATTATACTACTTGATTTCCTGAATCTGTATCCGCTGTGGAGCTGCGTGAAGGAGACTGAACGTGGAATACGTGAGATGCTTTTGTTTCTCTCAGCACATGTTTTTTTCACTTTGCTCTTAATCTTCTTGTTTTCAGAGTGAACAAATGCAAGATGATACTTAACAACAGAGACAGCTTTCAGTTCTCTGGTACTGTAACTGACAGGGAAATTCAACAACATGGACAGCCACTTGTACGAGAAAACAAAGGGAAAGGGAGTCTGAGCTGGCAACCCACCAGCTCAACTTCCAGTTCAACTTGCAGTTCAAATCAAGTATGCACTGGAGCATCCCTGCCCAGGTAGAAAGAAGGGATATGACAGAAAGAACAATTTATACCAAAGCAGGCAAGTTTTCCTAAAACCATCCTCAAAAAGTCAGCTGAGAATCATGAAAACAAAACAAAACAAAGCAAAGCCTTCCTCATATGTTTGTTATGATGAACATGAATTTATAGCCAGGGTCAGTGTGAGCATATCACAGACCAAGACAGATCATAATTCAGACTCCCAGCTCAGCCCATTTTCCGTGGTAGTAGCAATGATGCAAACCAGCATCAGGATATCCTCCTGCTTAACTCTCTTTTAACTTGCTGAAGACATGCAAGTGTGTGCTGCCAAAAACAAAAATAACAAGGGCTGCTAACTGAGTGATGGGTTTATTCCCAATTTCAGTTACTAGGAGACAAGACCAACATCTAAATACTCTACATAACATACATGCTCAGCAGTAGGATAAAGTTTTCTAGCAAAAGAAAACAGCCTCACGGCATCCCCACCCTACAGAGATGGGGATCAAGTGCTTAAAATGGAAATAAGAACTGGTAAAAATAGAAGATACAGACCTAAAATACTGAAGGAAATTTCTAAGACTGTACCATACATACCTTCAACTGTTTGGTTCCCTTTGCAGTTTTGAGTCCTATAATTACATGGCTGATGGTTTTGCCATACCCCCCCATAGGATTTTCAGTCTCACATGGAGTTAGTTCTGTGACTTCTCCTTCATAAACCTCCTTGGTCTCTTTAATCCTTAACCCTGCAAGAAATTGTTTAGAATAATTTCAGTACATAAATCAATGGCTGTGTACACTCAGGAGTCTCTTGCATTTCTGCCAACAGAATGTAACATTATTAGGCTGCACTGCATTTAATGGTAATATTTTACTTTCAAAAGTAGAAAGATCAATTATTATTCTCTTCTTTGATATTAAGTGAGAATAATCCCCCTGTGTCATCAGAGAAAATTCAGTCCAAGTTCTGATCTGCAAAGAGGTTTTTTTAAACTCTTAAGAAATTATTTTATTTCTGTTATTATTAGTTCTTGGAGCAAATGTCAGTATCCTCTCTCTTCTCCCTCCCCAAAGAGGGGATTTGTTTTATTTGTTCCCATATGCTCAAGTCAGAGAAACAGTTCATACTCTGAAACTAAAGATCAGTGGCACTAATATAACTGCAAGCTTTCCAGTTTTTGTACCATCAGAAAAGCCCTGCAAAGTAAGGAAAAAGACAGGGGAAAGAAAGCAACTTCCTAAAAACATACACAGGGATTGTGTTAGAACCTCATACAATTAAGAAAATGTTAGTGTATCATTTAAAAGATTTTTGAATTTAAACACAAAAGGTGAACAAGATAAAATTTAGCAGAATAATCTATAATGCAAATTTAAAACTACTGCAGAATAGCTGACAATTACATCCTTACTTTGTTGGTTTTCAGACAGTTGATCATCATAGTATCTGGGTACCTTCTATTATAGTCACAACTATTTTATCAACTAAGTTATTTTAAATTGATGAATAATACAGAGCTGAAGAGTTTTATGGTTAGACTGTTCCAAAGAAAAACCACTATCATCACCACCACCACTACAATTATATAGATGTTCTAACTACACAGAAGTTCAAAGAACCCACATCTGAAGAGACTCTATGAAGTATTTTATGAGACACACATGCCACACCAAAAATAATGAATGGGCTGTAACAAGATATAAGGAAGTCATCCTGCCCAGTCTGAGGCTATTAGGACTTATAAAACTTTCCTTGTTCCATAACTTTTCATTTTGCTTTGAAATAGATCAGACACTTCACCAGTAATCTTGAGTTGCTGATAGGGAAATATAAAGAACTGACAAGCATGAGTCTGTCTCCCTCTACTGGATCCAAATTAAGACTAGGGTTTAAAAGGTAAGAAACAAGTTAATTGTGGATAATATAATTTCTTAGAATTAAATGTTTGCCTTCTCTTATTTAGTACTATATTAAAAGTTCTGTATAAAGTTAATGTAAATAATTTTTGCTGTTTTTCAGACAAAAAAAAAATAAATCAATGAACCTTTGAGTTATAAAACTGATCTAGACAAGAGAGTGTGAAGAAATAAGGGAACCTGTGCTGTAAAACTGCTGAGATACAGACATCCACAGGTTTGGTTTTCCTTTTGTTTTTAAACTTTCAACACAAGCTCTATTCTGCTCTGAAAAACTGGCAGACCATTTGTGTTTGGGGTGTATTTTGTATCCTGCTAAAGCACATCTTCCAGTTTCACTTCCTCTGAAAAGAACCCCATTCTCAGGCTCAGAGTGTGCTCCACATCACAAACCAAAGCTGACTCAGTGAGGACAACCCAGAGAGTTGTTCCAAAACCATGCCTCTGATCTGATGTGCTCATACAGATGTGTCCATAGAAAATACTTACAGATGAACATGATATGAACAAAGGTCATTGATGCTTTGAACTTCCTGCTGATTATATTTTTTTTTTTCTTCAAATGAATCTGTATGTATCAACTACAAACTTCATTCTCAGAAGAACCCTTTAATTTAAGGAGAGACATCTCCTACTTACAAGTCAGAGGCAGGAGTCTGAAAGGCAGCTGGGGGCTAGTTCAGGTTTTGGTTCCACAGCACTACATGGAGCTAAACAGAGCTGGTCTGATTTCCTGGCAGTTACAATTTACAGACACAGGGAACAGATATGCTATTTAAGTGGCTATTCCAGCAGTTATTTTTTTTACTGTAATTAGCTACTGTGATCATCCTTGCCAGTTGCTCATCAGCTCTATACAGGATTAATCTCAGCTGAAGGTTTTTTAAAACTGTACAACAATTCCACCTTCTCATTTCCCACTCTGTCCTTTCCTGTTTCTTAGATATTACAAACTCTCTACTCCAATTACTACTTGGCCATGAGACTATGTCAAGTCTGTTATTAAAAAGACTCCCAACAATAAAAATTCTGCCAACTCAGAGTCATCCCAGTTTCCTTACACAAGTGACAGGTCCAAACCAGTGGGACTGTTGTTTCCAAGAGGGGGGGAAAAAAAAAAAAAAAGGTAAAAAATCGATGTTAAAATCCCTGATAATTTTTATAAATTGAGATGGCTAAACCCTCTGAAAGTAAAATGCACAATATGAACAACAGCTGATGTGTACAGAACCTCCTAACATGCAACCATACCCCAAAATCTTTCCCCACCTCCCCCCCAAAAAAGAACAACCAAAAAAAGTCCCCCAAAACCAGCAAAAACCCAACCCCTAAGTAAACACTTCAGGTACTGGTTGACACGTGAGCTGAAGCTTCCCTTGCAACCAGTCACAGCTGTACATATATTTTTTTTTTAAATGCACCCTTGTAAATAATTTATTTTCCAGGCAGGGAAGCTAAAATGTAACTGAGATTTAAACGTGACTGGAAAATGCTCCATTATGAGGAATGGTTTTTACTAGTCCTTTAAAATATGTCAGGTTTGTTTTGGTTTTTTTTTACACTGATAAAAATACTCAATAAAGGCTGTGTTATGAAAATGTGACACGGAATTCAACAGAAAGGAATAAAAGGAGTTCCATCTTTCATTAACACCAATATTTGTTTAGAAGTGTCTCTCTGTTGACATTCAGGGAATGCAGGGAACTAACAATGTAGCTGGCTGTTAAACCTGAGAGTTAAAATACTGCTATCTCTAGGAATGACAACACGGATGGCATAAGTTTCATCTGTTGGTTCAGGTTTCCAAATCTCTGACAGGGAACTTCATCACATCAAGGAAATATTGCAGACTACTCAGTCTCTGGCTTCCCTCCCCCAAGGCCCTGCCAGATTCATGGTAACTGGAAGACCAGAGACTACTGAGAGTTGCTGTCTTATGCAAGCCAAAGGAATACTCCTGTTTCATTGCAGAACTGAGAGACTTCTCCACCTCACTGCCACCGAACACTCAGATGAAGTCCAAGGGGAAACATGGTACAGAAACCAGGAAAACTGACTGTTAATATGTTCCTTAGGAACACCCGTTTGGCTGTCTTTAACCAACCCCCATACAAAGAGGGCCACTTCCAACTGCATTTATCACTCAGCAGCAGCTCACAGAAGAGATTTTAGACACTCGTTGAGGTTGTGTTGCAAATTTAACCAATTTACATCAAGCTTGTAAAAGCACTCCAGAGGAAGACATTAAGTTGAAGTATTTCTTTGGTTGGCTTGGAACTTTCTTTGTGCTTGCTGGAATACTAAGTCAGGCTGACACTGCCTCTTGGGAGCCCCTGATTAAGGCTCTTTGCTTAGTGGGGTAAAATCACTGAAATAAAAAAAGAGCATTTTTCTGTCTGCAAGTATTTCTGCTAATGTAAGCAACTAAAAACAATTTTTCTTTCAGCTTTATTCAGAGTCACAAGCAAAACCAGGACATGAACCTGAAGGATGAGAGGAGAATCTGGGGAAGTAGAATAAACCAGAATACAACAAATAAATTATGGTTTACAAACAGAAAACCTGACTCCACTGAGTGGGGAGTCATTAAATTAAGGTAAGGACTGAAAAAAAGAACATACAATAATCTGGAAACCACTGTGGCCACTGAAAAGCATTTCCTTTTTAGATTACTTGAAAAAAAGCAAAGTATTATGCAAAAACTCAGCTCTTCTGTTTTTATGAAACTTACCAATTGCACGTCTGAAGTTTTCCATCAGAACTTCTGTTTTCTTGATCTCGGTGGAATAGACCTCACTCCCAACCATAGGACAAAAAGGAACCTTACTTCCCAGCTCCTGAGCAATAGCTAAAGCCAAAGCAGTCTTAAAAAAACAAGCAAAACCAAAAACAAAACCCACACATTAATTTCTATGAGAAATAACAAAAGATTCTTGCTGCACAAAGTTAACTTTCCTCATCATATCAACTTCCAGATATTAATTATCAATTTAATATTAAGACTATTTGGTCTGACATAAATTTCCCACATACAAGAATCCCCCTCCCCATAAAACAAGTGAGACACATATAAAGTGACTTTTATCAAAGACTTATAAAACACATGCAAGAAACAATACTGGGCATTTAAATTTGACATCTGATACAAATGCAAAAACCCTGAAATAGCACAGGAAAAAACAAACGGAGCAAAAATTATTTAGGCTTTTAATATAAAATTATTAACTTCTAAGACTCTTCTTCAGAGACCACGTTACCTATTTGTTTGGCAACCTACAAGAGGTGGTTTCACACCAACCATCTCTGAACACACCAGTGGACTCTGCCAGTGTTGATGACATGGCAAAAATGAAAATATAAAGCAGGAAACCACATCAATACATCAACAACAAAAATTCCAGTAGATGAAAAAATATGTATCCGCTACCCTAAAGCGGTTTTGACAACAAATTAAAATAAAATAGATTTGGGAATACTTTATTTCACATTAAAAAAAGAAAAAAAAAAGAAAAAAAAATACCTTGCCAGTTCCAGGAGGTCCTGCCAACAGCACAGCTCTGCCAGCCATTTTCTTGCTTTTGATTAGTTCCACTATAATCCCACAAGCCTATAAGTTAAGCAAGCATTTACATATTTATCAGAAATATTGCTATAATATCCTTTGTTCCAATATTACTAAAACTGTTTAGAAATACGAGGTTTTGTGAGGCCACTAGAAATAAAGACGATTTCAATTTTATGCCCAGAAAAAGCAAGGCAAGATCTGAACAACCTTCTTCCCACAATCGTTTTATCTGACACAGACCTTAAAAAAAAAAAAAATCACAAACAACAAAGCTCAAACCTAAGAGCACAGACTCCTTCCCTCTCTCGGAGTTGCATGCTTCTACCAAGGTTTAATGAATTTTTAGCTTTCAGAATGACAGATTAGCTGAAGCACCAGCCCAGGGCCGGATACCGGACTGAAACGGAAGCTCCAGTCCCCACTTGCACCAAATCTGCCTCTTGGTAGGTTTAATTGCCTTTGCTACCCCAAATTCTACCCCTAAACCGAGGGAACAGTCACCGGCCCTGCCTCCAGCTAATGCAAAAAAGCAGTGGCGTAAGGAACAGCCCTGAGCGCCCCCATCGCTTCTCACTCGGCAGCAGGATACAGGGAGGAGCCCGGGCAGGCACCTTCACTCACAAGCGGGACTCAGCGCAGATCGGACCTGGTCCCCGCGCCGCCCGCGACCCCTGGGGCTTCCCCACTCAGCGGGGTGACCCCCCGGGGCGCCTCGGCCGGGCCCCGCCGCCCCCCTCGCTCACCTCCCGCGCATTCTCCTGCCCCACCAGCCCAGCCCCGGCCGGCTTGGCGGTGCCGCTCTCATCCAGCCCCAGCCCCTTGACATGGCTGTGGGCGGCGATGCGCTGCGTCTTCGAGGTGCTCTTCACCTCCTCGATCTTCATGGCGGGGCAAATCCGACCCTGCCGCCCGCACTTGCCACACGCGGCCCGCGCGTTACCAAGGCTCCCGGCTCGCGGCCACCTCCGCCCGCCCCGCCGCGCTATTGGCCCCTGTGATGGCGCTCTCGATTCTCATTGGACGCACGGCATGCCTGTCACTGGCGGAAGTGCATTTTTTTTAGGGTCCGTCCACCCACTTCCGTGTGCGGCGCCTCTAGAGGGCCCGGCCGGGTGCGGGCACTGCGGAGGAGCTGGGCCGGGAGGGTAGAATCGAAAGGAGTTGAGCAGGGAGGCGAGTGCGGACCCTCCCGGAGGAGAAAAGTGGGGTCGGAGCCAAAGCTGCTCAGCACTGCCGGGGTAGAGTGAGCCCTGGGTGTCTCCTGGCTGGGTGTGGCGGCGGGTCAGGCACCGTGAGCAATGCTTTCTGAAAGCCCCTGCTGGGTTTAGCTTACGAAAGTAGGTTGAGGCTTTCCAGGGAGGTTTTCTAGAACTCTGTTGAAGAAAATAAGGGCAACCTCTTACCTGCTTGGTGTTGCTCACTGGTTCCTAGCTTTAAGATGTGGTGCTTAACACATGGTTTAGTGGTAGATTTGGTAGTGCTGGGTTAATGCTTGGACTTGATTATCTTAAAGGTCTTTTCCAACCAAAATGAGTCTATTATTCAGTGCAACTGCAAAATAATTCTATTCCATGTGTCCAAAGCCTTTATGTAAGCATTTGAGGCTTTAACATATGCTGTACCTACAGTTTGTATGTCCCTCCTGCGCTTTGACCTGTTCAAGTGAGGAAAAATATTGCACCCTCCCAACAGGCAGTTTCAGGGCATCACAACCTCACCCTCACTTCCTCAGATCTGTGAGGCTGCAGCTTTAGGGCTGTTACAGCTCTTAGCTGTGGTTCAGCTGTAATTGTGTGGCACCTTTTATCTAGTGTTTTAATGCTTGAGATAGAGATCACTGACAGGAAATCTTTGATCTGGGAGCCTGGAGTTCCAGTGGCTTCTCTTTGTAGTTGTTGGGATCTTTCTCCCAGAAAGAGAGAGGACCCTCATCCTATGAAGATCTAGTGTTTTCTGTTTCTGCAGACCCAGCCATAACTTTATGATCCATGTTCAAGGCCAATGGATTAATGTGTGATGCAGGACTGCTGCCTGTGCAAAGGGATGGTGCCATCCTGCCCTTCCCGTGCATTTGCCATGCAAAAGTCACCTGGTGATGGTACGACCCAGGAGAGTGGCTTTTAGGAAGAACATGAGTTATGGTCCAATTTGCAGAAGCCCAGTGAACAATATATAAGCTATTCATTCTTTTTTTTTTTTTTTGTCACAGAACTTCCGTTAGTTTTGTTATAAATGAGAAAGGACTTTGCTATTTGTTGCTTTCTTTTTCTGTTAATCACTCTGCCAATTTATATTTACATAATCCGGTTTAAAACCGTAAATACTTTATAATTGCACACATATGTGGTTCAACACCTTTGTAAGGGTATCCTGTTATACAACTGTTTGGCTAAGAAATTTAGAATCTAACCAATACAAGCTATCCTTTCAATAATTAAAAAAGCATGTGTACTATTGGGCTCTCTACATCCTCTCAGGGTCATATTAGTCACAGGATGCAAATGCCTAATGAGGACTGAACCGCAGGCTTTTTTTCTTTGCAAAAGAGCAAATATACAACTTTGATTTCTCTCGTGCATTAAACTGCCCCAAGTGTTGTGGGTAAGTCTGGTGAGAGCTCAAGTTTCTGCCAGTTCTGGAAGAATAATTAGCAAGTCTTCTAAGAGCTCTAAAGGCAGTGATATTGTTAACAAGGCCAGGCTAGGCCCTCATTTTAAGAAGGGCTAGAGATGGGTGAAATGCATTTGTTAATTTAGACTGAAATCTGCCCACATGCTCCATGTTACCTTGTCTGATGTTGCAGCTAGGCTCATTTTTGGGACTATGGCTTTTCAAAGACTATATAATAATATTTGCTTATTTCTTTTTGGTGAAATTCACTATATGCGAATGTAGATGGCAGGAATGGAGAGTGGCTGTTAACCTTAATTATAACTGCAAGGAAGGATAGAAATTCCATAGATGTAAAAATCCTATGCTACATAAGGGTGTTTAACTTTAGAAATACTAATTCCATTAGAGATTGTTTCCTGATAAAAATGGGTAACAAACAGAAGTGTTAATCTTTTGCCTGCAGCAATAGGATGTCTCAAAAGCAGAACTGGAGTAGAGCTGAAAACTGTCGTTTGCTGGCGATCATTGCAGTTCAGTAAATACAATCTACTGCCATAATGAAGGTACAGTTTTAGTAGTGACCTGCAGAAATCATTATGAAGATGGTCTGCGCTTGTATTTGCAGTAGAAGAGGATTTTTGAATATATATAAAAAAGGTAAACAATTGTTTGCTTTAGAGATGTGAAGCTGGCTTCTGCCTCTCACATGCTCGAGTCAGTATCACCTCACAGTGTCTACACTGTATTGATTGTTTTACTCATTCCATATGTTCTTTGAGCATTGTACTGAAATTGCAGTTAAAGGGGGAAAAGAGTATGTTGGGGTGGGGGAAAATAAACAATAATCCTTTAGACTGCACAAGATTAATTCTTTATTCCCCAGAAAGAGCAGAGCACAAGTGGAACTACTGGTAAGTTTGGAACTGAAATAAATAACATAAATGATCCTTTAGAGTTGGTGTCTGATGTGCTATGATGCATCAGTATGAGGAAATATTGAAGCTCAACTTTAGCACAATTTTTGAATAGTTAACACACCAGAGGGGAAGGGTAAAATAATTTTGTTGCAAAGCATGAGTAACCTTTCTCCTTTGTCCATGCCAGCAGATGGAACATAAATAGGTTGTGCAACCATTCTGCCCACCTCCTGTTACAAAGGCTTTGAGTATAATTTAATAATTCACTAGTCAGCTAACCAGAAAAAGAAAAAATAATACCTGTCACTAACAGTCTGAACTGTTATTCCCCAGTTTTAATCAACTCATTTTACCAACATTTCTTTTGCCTCCCCCATTTGAGGTCTCCTGTTTGGCACAGACGTCATGCGATACCCGGTGTGGGAGCTGGAGACTTGAGAGCTGTTTTCCTAGACTAAATGTTTGAGGTTACAGGACGTGGCCTAGTTTCACATAAGCTTTCAAATTTCCATGGGACATGCTGAATCCTGAAACTGTCAAATAGTGTATTATTTTTGGAGTGAGAGAGAGTAAGTGTGTGTGAGTGTGTGAATGACCTTTACATTTTTACCCTATCCCAAAAGTCTGACTTCCTGCCCCTTCTCCCACGAGTCCATAAACTTTAGCAATTAAAGTGAACACTTTTTAAGGAAAAAATTTGCTAGAGGAGACAACAACTGGGAAGGGGGATGGAGTATTTAGGAGAAAAAAAGGAAAGCAGCTAAATGCTATAAACTGCTTGCTTCATGAGGGGTATCAGAAAATCAGGAGAAGTTTGGATTCTTTCATTTTGCCCAGTTCTCCTCTCAGTAATATCAAGACCTCTGTGTGTGGTTCTGTTGAGGTTGTTGGTTTGTTTTGGGATTTGGGGTTTTTTGTGTGTGTGTGTTTTATGTTTGGGTTATTTCTGTGTTGTTCCCTGCAAAAGGGGCTGAAAGGTTTTTCCCACTCTTCAAAGCAATGAGTGCTGAATCTTCACAAATGCCATCTCTTAATTTCCAAATCTGTAATTGATTCTAAAACTTTGGAAGCTAACAGAATAGGCCTCTCTAACCACTAAATAAAAGTGCTTTTGCCTATTATTTATCAAATTTCTCCTCCTCGATGTGTTGGTAATGATAAGTGTATCCATGTCACAGGTCCCATGTGCACCCTGCTGTGCCTTCAAGTGCGATGTTGTGAAATCAGCTTCAAAATCCTGGAGACAAGAAGTGTGTTCTGAGCCATAACAACAACAAAACTGTACACATTGTAGCCACTTGATGTTTTTACTTCCCACTGAAGTGCAAATTGTCTACAAATTGTTTCCTTTCTACACAAGGACAACTGCTTTCCCTATCTAGAGAGCTGCAAGTCTTCTCTGTGTCTACAGGAAGAGAACTAAGAGCAAACCCACATTTCTACCTGACACCCCTCCCTCTTGCAGACCACTCGGGAGCATGAGGTTAGAAAAGAAATGCTGCAGGTTTTATGTGGACAGTGGAGTTTAAACCATTTTCCTATGGATTTTTATCTTCCTTATATCTCCTTAGCAAAAAAAAAACAAACCAAACCAAAAACCCTCACGCCTGAGCTCTTGCTGCAGCTTCTGACACTGTGTGGGCCATCGAGTTGGGCATCTCTGTTACCTCATTGCTAATTTTCACAGGAGTTGTGGAAACTCTCAGACCTCTCTACTTTGACAAAGCTTGTTGAAAATGGCAGGTGTTTTAGATGTGTTAGGAGGAGTGCTGGATAATGCAAATCTGGATCCAGAATGCAAATCTGAAATCAGACCTTTTTCCACCTTTTCCTTCTGAACTCACCTAATGATGCAAAAAAAAAAAAAAATATAAAAAATTAAATAGTAAGTAATATGATGCAGGGTTATTTCTATGGATTATAACTGTGTAGGGCCTTTTCTTATGGGAATAGATGTATACTTACCCTTCAATTTGCAAGTATGTATTGATATAACAGATCGAGACATTCAGGGCAATGAAGGGTACATGAGCCTTATGATTTAACAGGAAACTATTCAAAGCCTGGGAACTTGGTCTGAAATGTGACATTATGCTTAATTCGGCTCCCAGGACAGAGCTCCCATCAAGCTGAACTAGTCTGCTCGAGGAACTGATCAGCCAGGCTAGCTCAGGGCATTGGCAGCACTCCTTCTGAGCTCATTTCTTTCCTTTAGGGAGATAGTTGTCTCTCAAATCGCTCTGAGTGCCAGGAATGTCTGCTATGTTTTCTTTTGCTGTCACTGAGTCATTGATTCTGTCATCTTGACTTCAGTGTGCTCGGGAAGGAGGGGTAATTTCTTACCCAGCTTTAAAGCTCTGCAAACTCTTTCATATTGAAAGTGTTGTTTTGAAGTTTGGAGGCAAAGCCTAAAAAATAAGTCCAAGATGCTGACAATAATCTTCAGCAAGCCTTCTTACACTTCTGGTGCATTCCTTACTTATTCATATGTCAATGCTAAATACTATTGAGCAATATATATTACTGCATAGGGAAAGCAAAAAAGCAACAGCACTGACCTCAAAGAAAAAATAAATCTATAGAATGTAGTGCAAGTCTTGTCTACTTAGACACCTGTGGAGGGCCTTAACACATTGTTTTCTTGGCTTGTAAACAGCTGTTATCATTTGAAGTGGTACTTAGGAGTGCTTAGTAGTCTATTGAGAATGCAGAGCACATGTGTTTAGCTTTATCACTTAATGCATTTGGCCCTGTGTGCCTTCTGGGTTATCAGTAACGCCAGGTGAAATGTGCTCCTGCCTTTAGCCTCTCAAATGCTCATCTACTTGGTGGTTTCTGTGATGTTTTGCTGCTTTGGGGTTTTTTTGTTGTTGGTTGGCAGGAGAGCTGTTCACCAGTGCTAATAATCTTGATTATTTTTAATCCCTTAAAGGTATGATTTTTAGGAAGCATCACACAAAATGTAAATATACTTTTAGAGGAAAACGAATGATGCAAACCCAGAAGTTGGTGATTAAGCATAAGGAGAGAAAACCATCCAAATGTTGACCTGCTTTTTCATATGAATTTGCAATGTTCATATGACTTTGAAATCAAATCTCAGCATCATACTTCCAGGTCGCCAGGCTGGGGGTATCCTACAGGCAGGATGAAGGTAAGCAGCCCTGCAGTGACTAATTAGTGTGGGCAAGATAAGGGCAAAGTGCTGGTGCCCCAGGGGCAATTACAATAACCCCAGGGGCTCTCTGTAGCCGGTGCTCTTGGCTCCTTCCTCCTGCAATTAGGCCTGGCCTTGATGAGCTCCGGGCACACACCTGGGGAGGGCCACCAGCTGCTTAGGTGTGTGGCCATCAAAGTAAACTGCTTTAATTGCCTCTCCTAGAGGAGCGGGTCTTGGAGAAGGGCTCTGGCAGGGGCAGTGTGCAGGCAGCAGAGGAAACCTGGGAGAAGGTACTGAGAGGTGAGACTGGTCTGTTGGTCATGGGTTGGGTGGTTTTCGTCCCTGCAGGCGTGGATACGTAAATAGCGATTAATTTGACCGATCTTTTGCTCTTCTGGGTCACCCTTTGGAGGTTTAACGTAACACTCTCATGTGTTTTTTAGCGCGCTTTCACGCTGTGCTGTGCTGTAGGTGTCCGCACAGTGTGCCGGGGCTGCGTTTCTCGCCGATTCCCTGCTCCTCCAAACTAGGGCCTCGCCAGGGCCGCCCTTCCCTCCCGCCCTCCGCGGTAGAAGCGGTGGCCGCGGTGTGCGGAACGGCGGCGGCGGGGGCCGCGTTGCCGCAGGGGCGCTGTTGGGACGGACCGGCCGGGTGCAGCGCAGTCATGGCCGCCGGGGCCGCGGCGCCCCGCGTTCTCAACGTGAATGTAGGTGTCTTGGGCCACATCGATAGCGGGAAGACGGCGCTGGCGCGGGCGCTGAGCACCACCGGCTCTACCGCTGCCTTCGACCGGGCGCCGCAGAGCCGGGCACGGGGCATCACGCTGGACCTGGGCTTCTCCTGCCTGCGCACCGCCCTGCCGCCGCAGCTGGGCCTGGGGCCGGGCGAGCTGCAGTTCACGCTGGTCGACTGCCCGGGGCACGCCTCCCTCATCCGCACCATCATCGGCGGTAAGGGGGGGAGCGGGGGTGACCACCCCTGCCCGCCCCGGCCGGGGGGGCTGCCGCGCCTCTCGGGGTGCCCCAGCCCTCGGCGAGGTCCCGGCCCCCCGCCGTGAGGCGAGCGGGGCGGTTCCTGCCCGCCGGAGCGTACTTGTGCTGGGGGCTTCGCTGCGGCAGCGAGGGCCCGAGGTCTCTGGCTGTGCCCGGCGGTGGGGGTGGGATGTCAGGTTTTTCACCAGCTTCGTGACTTTGTCGCCCTTTTTCGTAGCTGCTCCCCGAATAAAATACCGGTATTCGTAGCTTGTAAATGTGAATTCTTTGGGTGCTCTTTAGACAGTCAGGTCTGCTCATTTTTCTTGCACTGAACTTGGAAAAAGTTTTCTTGATTGTGTGCGGAGACCTTGTTTATGGTATTAAAGGGCAATGTCAATTTCTGTCTTCTCACTTGGTAAAGCTGTCAGGGTTTGATATTCCCTGTGGTTGAGAGCTGCGGTGTACGTGCTGGGAATGCTCGTGCTGTACTTTTGGAGAGACAGTGAAGTTCTGATATGATTATCTTATGTTTAGAAATAATTCTGTGGATTTTAGTAACTTTCCATTTTAGTATTTGTGAATTACATTGGAAGGCTAATCTGGTTCGCATTAGAGTTCATTTTAAATTGGTGCACCTTGAGAAATAACACTTCCTCCTTTCATCTCTTGCAAAAAGAGATGCAACTACAGGGACCTCTGAAACTTCAGCTCCCGTGAATCTCCGTTGTTAGTGTCAACTAGGTGGTAGTTTTGTGATGTCGTGTGTGTTTCTTCTCAGCTAGACTGAGGATCAGACCAACTTTTCATGATGTATCAGTTAAGCCCCTTTTGAACAGATGCATTATTTGTAAGCAGTGTTAGCAGTAACTAAGCTGTATTGTTTGCATTTCTTTTGGATAGGATAAACACTTGTGGATTTCACAAGCAGCTAAGTTCTCTGTGCCATTAGTATGTATCCTACAGCTGTAAGAGCAGAGCAACTGTGTGCTGAATTCCAGACACCTGTGGCTTTTTTAGTCTTCAGCTGTACTTAGCAATAAGCTATAATTCCTAAGTAATTATAAGCACCTGATTCTCGTACAAAAAACAAAGTTTAGTTTGGCAAAGGGTAACTTTTCTTGGAGGTACTGAAGAGTGGCTTGTAGTTAAACAATTCTTGTAGCCAAAAAACCCAACAATCTGAGGGGGGTACACTTTCTCATGAAAAGGACCTTGGAAAAACAGTTTTAAAAATCACTTTAACACTTACCTGGGGTTGTTGCTTTATATATAGACTTATTGTTGCTTCCTTTGGTTTTATGAAGAACTTCATTTAGTCTCAGCTCTCCATATGATTGAAAAGGTTTTTCTGGCTTCCTTACTGATAGGCTATGGGAGAAGAGGTAGATGGTGGGCTAGAGTAGGTGGTGTGATAGGGTTTTCTTCCCAGCAAAAATGATTCTTTACACGTAGCAATTTAAGCACATCAAACTCTCTTAGTTCTGGTTATACCAGATTTTGTATTTTAGTGAAAACATTTGATTAGTGTGACTTACATAGAATTGCAGTATTAAGAGTTTTAGAGAAAATGCAGTATTGTTTTAACATTTAGTTTAAAAAGTTAAATTTTCAGTTTGCTGCTTGGATAGCATACATGTGTCTTGATAGTGGATGCTATGTTGTTTTTACTACCAGGTTTGAAAGGTGAAACCTTGATGATAAAACCTGATCTGTGCCTGTGGGACTATTTAGGTGCTTACAGCTTTAGTATGGTTTGGTGAAACTCAAACTGAAGGATAGCATATCTTGTGTAACAGGATACAGCCTCTCAGTCTTTAAATATTGCCAACTTTTCCAGCTTTTCAGAAATAAAACCAGGCCTCACAGATAAAAAGTTTAGATTGTTTTCATCTGCTTCCTTATTGGTGTTCAGGGTTCACAATTCCAAGTGTTTTCTTTGCAACCAGGAATCGTACTATTTTTTTCTTGTAATCTGTGATTTCTCTGTTATTCCAGTTTATATAAAGGTTTTTAAATAAAATATAAGTGCAAAGTACTTTCTTTTTCTGTGTTTATTCTGCACCTCACATTTCTCACACCCCTTTAAAACACTGCTCTTCTGAAGTCCTGCAATAGCTGTAGATGTGAGTTAGCCTACAGAAAAGCTAGAGGCAGGAGGGCTGGGGAGAAGGGGAGCTGGATGAGAGGAATCAGAGTGGAATGAAAGCAGCCTTCTCATACGTGGTGGTCATGTGCATGCAGCTTTTACAGTAGAAGGCACAGGTGTGAAAATAAGTTATTGCACACTCTTACTGTTTGAAGCTCTATTTTCGTGTCATTGATGGTGGTGTAACCTAGTTGGCTCCTCCCTGAGTTACCCTATCTTATGGAAATGCAGTCTGCTGTGGCTGGGTTACACCAGCAGTGTTTAGTCAGGTTCCCCACAAGGCAACTAGTTCAAAGGGTTCCTTCTGAGGAGCTTCTTACTGGCTTTGCAGGGAAAGCCAGTAGTTTTTTTGTTTTTTGTGTTTTTTTTTTTTTTTTAAATCTCAGCTCTTTTCTTCCAGGGTGCTGTTTTCACCAGTGGTGTCCCAGGCTGTCTTCTAGTCCAGTTCCCTCCTCCCTGTCATCTTTTCTGTGCTCCTGGAGTGCTCTAAGGGTTAATTCCTTTGCTGTACAAAGCTGATAAATCTGCTTACAGATGAAATTATACTATTTACCATTTGTTAACACATTTCTGTATCTAGCTCATTCTTGAAGTGGATTTTTTTAAGGGCTGAATCTAATACTGCATTTTTGTCATGCTATGCCAGGTACTGCTTGACCTTGCAAATACTTCTCTGGTGCTCACAAGATGTGTATTTGGACACAATACTTTAGGATTAAATGAACACAGAATGTTTGAGCAGTAACCAAATGGAATGGCAAATGGAAGTCGTATTTCATTCTGTGTCTCCACATTTTTCTTGCAGACCTTGTCCTTGAAAACAAAACATTATCAAATGTTAAATCAAAATAATTTTTTTTACCTGCATGCTGGGAATTGGAAATGTTGCAGACAGTTCTACCCAAGATGCTCTCCTAAAGTTGTAGCTGGAAGGTGGTTGTCAAGGTTGGAATGGAATAAATGGTAGACACTTGACTTACCTACATCATGGCTTTCCCTTGTATTTAAATGACACTGGTTTATTCTTCAGCAGCAGAGTTGTCTTGTGGCAGGAAGGTATTAAGTTATTCTGGATAGCTTGGACTGGGTAACGTGTCTTTTTGTAGTATTGGTTTGAACAGCAAGAACAGAAGTCTTTTTTTACAATAATTTCAAGACTTCCCTTGCTCTAGCAGCAGTTCATCTATCATGTATCAAGCAACAAAACAAATAGGGTATTTATAACCCTTTTGTAGTTGAATTGCTAAACAGAGAAAACAAACCTGAATGACAGAATTTTAAGGATCAAGTCTAGCTTGTTACAAGCAGTAAGAAGCACCCACATCAGCCCTATACTTGCTTTCTGCACTGAGGGAATGACTGCAAAGAACAATACTGCTATTTTTATCATTGCTGCTTTATTTTTTTGCTATAGAGATTTATGGTGGTAATTTGTTAAAATTTCACACCAAGGTTGGTTAGCTTCTGTCACAGTCCTATGGGGTTTTTTTTAAACTACTTTTGTTAAATTTTGCTCTTTGATCTTCAGCAAAGCTGATGTTAACATCAAAATAAAGTAAGAGTTGCTTTTACATTTGTTTCAGACCTACACGTCCAGTAGGGTCTGGAATGGTTTCTCAAAGGAGCTCAGCAGTAAGGGATGCCTGCAGAGAGGTTATGCGAGTTAATCTGCCAGGAGAAATTCAATCCCCATATTTCATTTTAAGACCACTTTGCGTAGCAAAGTAGTTTAACCAGTAGCAGATTTTTTACTTGCTGATGGTTAATTTCATGCCCTACAAAGGGTCAGCACACTAATACAGAAGAACACGATGACCTCATCCCAGCTTCCCCCCACACATGCAGTGGAGGGATACCAGAGTGTTTGTTTTAGGTGAGCTGTTGTCAGATGCCCTTTATCTGTTTGATTTTTGAGATGGGTCCTCAAAAGAACTAAGAAAGTTGTCTTTTTCCATATGAAGTTCAAAGGATAGAGCAGCCTTATAGGGTTTTAATTGGAAAGCTACTGATTGACCCTGGTTGTCTAAACCTGGAGGAGGGAGGAATTCTGACAAACTTGTAGTTTTGTAATCCTTATGCCTGTCTGAACCTTTGACCTTTTTACTTTATAACTAGAGCTTCATTGTCACCATTTGTCCTGCAGTTCCTTTCAAAGAAAACTGCCTTTCAAGTGTCTGTTTCCACTTTGCTGCTGTGTTCTGTTAAGGAAGGGTATTAATTCATACCTGATACATTGGAGGGGCCAAGACTTTTGAACTTGCACAAGAGCTTGGGGAGGGGGAAATGAGCGTAGCAAAAGCCTGTCTTGCTGATGCAAATGAGTACAGTGAAAACAGTCTTGGGAGATCAAGGGAAATGTGGTCTTGCTACCAGCATTCAAATTCAGGCAGATGCAGATTATTTGTAAGATTAACATGGCACACAGAAAAGTATTTTTATCACAGATCAGTTGTTTTGCTGAGTTTGTTTTAAGCTTTTAAGAGGATTTTTAAACTCGGTTACTTTTGTGTTACTGTCAGTGTCAACTTTTGCTTGTTGATACCTTTGTAAAGATATGATGGTTTTTCCATTCTAGATGAGTGAACAAGTAGAGTGTTACAGCTGTGAGTGTGTATATGGATTACTTAAATTTATGTGGAGGCCTCTTGCTGTTGACTGCAGATGTTGAAGGAAACTTTTCTTCTCTGGAGGAAAGAGTGCCTCGTGTTGTTCATTGGATACCATGAGTCTTGAGGACTTTGACTTACAACATGAAATGAGAATAACATAATAATGAACCTTGTTCTGATGAAAAAAAATTTAAAATACACCTCCCATGTAATATAATTCATTTTCATGAGACTATGTAGTGGCTGATGTTGTGAAAGTACTCATGGGCTAAGAGTTCAACTAGCACTGATGTGACTGTTTTCTAAATACTACTAAACTTGTTTGGTTTATGGTACTTGTAAATTGTTGATGTTTGTATCAAAAATGTAAATAAGCTTTATTTCTGCAAATGAAAACACTTTTCTCTTGAAATTGAATTGATGCCTTTCAGTTCACTTTAAGTAATTTGGCTGGTGCCTGATACTTGTCTGACAAACAAAAGGAGCGTTTTTATTGACGTTTTTAAATGAAAGCCACTTTTAAAGTTGAGGAACTATGGATAAAGAAAAGGCAGCTGGTGCCTAAGATTCCCCCAACTCCGCACCCCCCGAAGGGCAGCCTTGTCTGGTGGCTGTGGCAGTGCACAAGAGGGCAGTGTTCGCTTATGATGTGGGATCCTCCCGGTAAATACAGAGGGTGACAGGTCAGCGTGGACCCAGTGACCTTACTTTGAATCGAAACAGAGTTAAGTAGAAGATTTGGAGCACAGCTCTGTCTTAATTTTCCCATTCCTAAAGAAAATATCCTCTGTGTTTTAAGGAAGCTCAGGTTGATTTCGTGTACAATTTGGATAGTGCTTGTTATACCTTTAGCAATAAAAACATACAGGGTGTTTTCTCACAGGTTACATGAGATGCAAGAAACAGGTGAGACAAAATAGAAGTTTCAAGTTAGCAGGATGACGCTTCATCCCCGTAGAAATGCCTTTTTTGTTGTGTTTTTTTTTTTTTTTTTTAATTTTACATTTATGGAAAGTTTTATCTGGTTTGACCCATAAAGCAGTTGGTGATGTGGGAACCATGTAATTTAGGGAACACAATTATTTTATGTCTTTATTTCTTCATGCCATTTAATCACAGAGCAAAAGGAAGGTAGTTGCTCTAAATCTGTTTTGAGCCACTTCTGTGCTATCTAGGGTTGGTTGTATGAGATTAAGAGTAGAATGAAACTCGTTTTTGTGTGTGTGTACCAGGGCACTTTAAAATAGTGGTCTTCGTGTGGAATTTCTATCTATATGTATCATAACTCGGGACTCTAACTTTACATTTATTTCACGTGGCTTCTAGTTTCTGGATGTATTAATGTTTTTCACTGATGTAACAAAAAGACTTGTCTGCTTGGCTGCTACATTTTATACTCTTAAGCCCTCCTCTGCTTTTTTGACTGGCAGCTGATTTCCCTGTTCAAGTTACACAGGTTCAACAAGGTCCCAAACTCTACATCAACTCTTAACTACTATTAGAGAGCAAAGCAGGAAAAGTCTTCCTTTCCTTTTATAGGTTGAAAAGGAGCGAGGCAACCATTGTCTTCTGATCTCAAAAGTTACAGTGAATCACTGTGTTCTCTTCTACTTGCTAGAGTCCTGTCAGAAATGTGTTGTTTCCTGTGTTCAGTTACCAAAAAATTAATTATGCATATCTTGTTCTGAAAATGTGATTTATACTTGAATTCTTAATCTACATTTGATTGAAAAAAGGAATGGTTTTATTGAACCTTCTTTGGGTATTAAATTGTCTCTTGTGATAGAGGATAATTGTTTCCACAGCTTTTGGGTGGTTGTGTGCATACTTGTGTGTGGCAAAACTGTGCTAAGTCACACTTTGTTATTTGACAGAAAAACTTGACAGCTTCTCAGGAAAACATAGTAACCAAGCACAGTAATGATGCTGAGTAAGTCTGTTTGATCATTCTTCCTATTGATTGAAAAACAGAATTTCTTTGTTCCATCCTACTGTGTGCAAGCATTCATCAACTAACTGCATGTCCTTTCATTTCACTTTTGCTTTATCTTTCTCCTTGCTTGAAACTATACGCTGTTTGAGAGAGTGGTCAAGCTTTATTAATCCATTTCTAGCTGTTTAAAAATATCAGCTAATGTAATGAGGTCTTATAAATATCTGCATAAAATGTAGAACAACTTACTGTGAAATATGAAGCATGTTTATACCTAAAATTACCTGTGTAAAGATAAATTTAAGCATGTTTTTCAAAGTACTATTTTTATTGACGCTGAATATTTTGACTACTTCCGTAGTTCCATTTAGCAATTCAGTGGTCTACTAATCAACAAACTGGCTTAATAAGGTTCTACTGTATTTGTTCCACAGCTTGATTTAGATGTCTTCAATTGGTAGATACTAGATAAAAGTTGAGTGATATGTTTATAACCCAGTTTTAATAGCTGGTTAGCTTGATGGAACCATTAACTTAGCTTCCTTAATATGTTTCTCTGGGTTTTTTGTTTGTACTAGGAGTAATTATGTATGTTCTTGGATGGCTGTTGTAAAGTATTGTTTATGAAAACCCCTAGAAAAACGAAATGCAGATGGAAAAATCTAGATTATAATTGTAGACACGTGACAGATCGAGCCAAGTTAGCAAACCAGACATCGTTTAAGTCCATTAGGTGGAATAAAAAGTTGTTTCTCTGTGTGGCAGCTAATTGTTTTCTGCCTGGGGACCCTAAGGTTGGCCTGGCAAGGTGAAGAGCAAGGGCAGATGTTCCACGCTGGCAATTTCCAGCTGGATTCTTGAATGCATTGTGTTCTGTGGGTCACAGCTCATAACAGAGCAAAATTGAGGGAGAGCTCTAGCAAAGACAGACTTGAGCAGCTTGTGTGATAGCTATGATGGCAAAGATACTGTGCGTTCTGTGAGAAAATACTTTGTGCTATCTGTAAAATTCAGATTAAACAGCCATTCTGAAGTGCTTCCTTTAAACTGTTTACTTCCAGAAAGCATTGCAGGCTAGTAAATACCAATAATTCCTATTTCTCATCTCCTTATCAGTTATTCTACCAAAATGTTCTTGCACAGCCTATCTAATCTCTTCAAGTGAACATGAAATGGTTAGTGTTGCCTTCTGATTTGAATTACGATTTCCATTTCAAACTTAAGCTGATTAACTCTACATTAGATTGTAATTATCAGCGTTACCAGCACTAGGGGTGGTTGTGACCAGACAAACATATCACAGAATCAGAGAATGGTCAGGGTTGGAAGGAACCTCTGAAGATCATCTAGTCCAATCCCCCTGCTAGAGCAGGATCACCTAGAGTAGATCACACAGGAACACATGCAGATGGGTTTTAAATGTGTCCAGAGATAGAGACTCCACAGCCTGTCTGGGCAGCTTATTCCATAGATAAATGTTGAATGTAACAGCAGAATGAGTTGCTGGAAAGTGGAAGAAAAGGAATAGAGAGGATAGCATAAACACAAATGTATAAATTGTATTCTGGAGCATTGTGGGGGTAAAGGATGATAAGGGGGTGTAAAAATCAGAGTTTGAATTTTGAGACTTAGAGAAGTTGACCTGGGTAGGAATCCAGGCTCCTCACCCCAAGTTCCAGAGAAGATATGATTAATTTGGACTTAATGCTTTGTTTTAAAACTTATTCACAATCCTTCTTTGGCATGAAGTAAAATAAAATGTTTTGTCCACTGCAGATCTGCTTTCTCTGCAGTGCCAGAAGCGAATTTAATCCAGTCAGCTGTTGCACTTTCTTGTCTTCTGTTCCAAAGTTTTCCTTTGTTTTGTGTCTTATTTGAGATGTAACATATGGTTGGTGTATAAGAGTAGCTGGTACCCTCAGATCTCAGGTGCTCTTTTTAGTTGTGGAATTTTGCCTTGATTTGTTCAGCAAAGTTTCACCTGTCTTTTATTTCCATTAAATGTGTTGTAGAGCAGGTGAGCATATTTCAAAGATGATTCCTGTATATGTAAAATTTGAAATGGTCTTTGAGAACCTATAAGGTAAGGAACAGCTATAGAAATGTTTGAGAACTATTGATAGAACTATCAATTTATATTAACCAGGATAGGCAAAGGGAAAAGTCTTTTGTCATGTTTATTCATGCTTAAATCTACTTTTCTTATATTGCAGACTTTCCTTCCAGCAGTATTGCTTTGGAGAAGAACATTTCCAAAGCATGCAAAAACTGCATTTCAGAGAAAGAAACAAAATTATTGTAGTTTTCTTTTTTAGGATCAAGAAGAGGGGGAGGGAAAATGGTTTCCTTGTATTTGACTGTGCTGTTGGATGGAAGACAAAGCTTGGTCTCTCTTGCTGACTAATGTCATCATCGAGGCATTTCTTTCTCCCACAGAGCAATTTTGTCTCCATTGAGACCCCCACAGCCATTGGCAGGACCATGGCCTGAGATTAAATCTCATGCTTGGGTGAAATTCTAATGACTGTAATTGTTTCCTCTTTTTAAGTCTGTGGTCCCTTCATCAAAGAGTGGTGCGGAAATTATGCATTTATGTTGTAAAAAGGGAGGTCATGATTACCTGAACCTGTGGTTGACTTTGGGGGATTCTGTGTCATGTTCTGGCAGTGGTTATCCACGCTGACATTCTAGTATGTGAAATGATTTATAGTGTGGCTTAGAGTATATATGTGAAGTAGTAGTGGCATGCCTCAGTCCTCTCTGGGTTTTGTACTGCTCCCCCTTGGCTGTCACCCACCAGGGGATGATTGCTGCCACTCAGGAGAGTGGTACCAGCCCTTGGGTTTTGGTCATCTGCTGGAATAGGAGAGAAGGAAAAGTAGTGAATATGGGTCGAGCTGGGTTTCTGGGAATGATCAGTTTCAAGGGTAAGCTCCTAACCTAGTGCAGCCATGAAATAGTGCTGGGCTTGTCTCCCTTAGGTGGCAAAGGGCTTAAGACCTGTCAGCAAGTGTTAGTTCATTCTCACACTGCATTTGTTGAAGGTGTTAGCACCTTGGAGGACTACACTAGTATGGTAGTGCTGGTTGTGGAGGACCTGAGCATAAGTGTGAATATGGATGTGAAAAAACCTATGCTTAGTTTTATAGCGGTAGCTTCCCTGGTCCTGAAGAATTGGAATATGTATTCCATCAGTGTTGCTGAGAGATGGAAAAACTCAGATAAGCATTTTGTGTTAATTGGCTTTATTGTGCAGTTCTATATGCACACAACTTTGGAACCATACTTTCCCTTAACTTCAAAGATTTGGGAAAAAAATCCTGTACCGTACAGTAAGTACAAAATTTCTTAGAGTTTGTGAAGGATACTTTATGAAGTATCCTTTAAAGATGTCAGAAGAACTTGCCAAAAGGTACTTCATCAGAGAATAAGGAAAATGCTTCAAGTGATACTTAATTGTAAATACCTGGGCTGCATTTAGAGAGAAAAGAAACCCCAAAATGTTGTCATTCCTACACTCAGCATCAGAATCTTTCCCTGGTCTCGGCGAGATGATGAGTATTTAGTTTAGAGTAGTGAAAAGTACAACAAAAAAAATCCCAAGTGTCAGCAATGCTCTTCACCTGAGGGACCAGCTTTGGGCACAGAACACTGGAACTTTGGCTGCCTGGTAATATTATGATTTTATTCAAAGTTGTTATATGCCCCATTAAAAAAATTCCTTAGAGCCTGAAAAGCAAGTTTTTATGCCAAAATTATATGCATGTGCTTATATAGATATAAATGAAATCTGTAATAAAGAAAAACCTTGACATAATTGTGGATAACGTTTATCCTTGTGTATGGTATAATAACAGTGTTGTTAAACATTCCAATGTCACAAGTCGGGCATCCCTAAGGAAGATATTTAAGAAAATAGTTTTGTTTATTCAGTTTGTTTGTTTGTCTGGCAGGTTTTCACCTGATGGGAGGGACCAACATCTATTTCTTTCCCTGAGTAGACTTTTCACCTGACTAGCAGAGACCCTCCCATTAATTCAAGTGCTGTGATAAAGCTGTGGTGGCTGCTGCTGTTTACCCACGTGTTTATAGTTGAGCTCTCCTTTTACTGTCTCTGGAGGATATAATGATACCCAGTAATAGTAGCTTTTTCTGTTCAAAATTGATGTTTACTCTCTGGTGGGAAAAGTCACTTGTCTGTGGTTCTGTACAGAGCATCTAGGGGCAATATATAAAAATATATATTTGGTTAAATTGAACTGCACCAAACTTTGCATGGCTAAAATGTTCTTTTGGTTAAGGGAAGGAAAGAGCTTTGAACTGAAGCTAAATTCTTTAACAACCAAAACAAACAGGAAAAAAACAACAAAAACCGAAACAAAAAACCCTAAAAAACCTGTTTCTGAAAATCCAGACTTTACACGAAGTTCATCTCCAGATGTGTTTTCATTACTGAATTGTATTCACTAACAAAGTGTGGGTGGGTGTTTGGGTGTTTGTGTGTTGTTTTTTTGTTTTGAAGCTTTATTTACTGTATGAAACAGTTGATTATTCAAGCAATAGCTAGCGTTGCTTTTGTGGGTTTTGATATTTTCTTTTTTGTAATTTAAAGCCAAACAAATCAAATGGGAAGATAAATTTAACATTTGGGTTTTTTAAACCCAACCCTCACTGTCCAATTCTTAACCACCATGCACCAAAAAACCATGGAGTCTTTATTTTAAAAATGCTGGGTTTTTAGAAACAGTCAAATTGACGTAGTGATTAAAAGCTGTTTTTGTTTTTGTACTTGTTTCTTTTTCCTTTGAATTTTAAAGGTTGTTACTTTCGTCCCATTAAGGAAATGGTAGACCATAGCAAGGAAAACTGTAGATCACATATAAAGTGATCTCAGGTTTATGGAATTTTTTGTGTTCTTGTGTATAATTGAGTCAATCCCAGGTAAAACCGGAATTGACTAACGTGGAAGTTACATTGTTGTTGAGAGTTGACAGTATCCTGTCAAAGCTTATGCATGCAGTTTTAAACCTTTTTGCAGTAATTTATGGGCTCGTGTAGGAAGAGTTGGAACAAAAATAGTTACAAAAAGGAACAAAATAGTTAAAATGTTTGAGGTTAAACTGTCTAATATTTATTTCAGCAGCATACGATATTTTAGCAGCGCTTTCACTCTCTACTGGAAAGCTTAATAACTTCATAGCATCTCAAATGCAACGGTATTTACTGCTTTTATTGGATGCTGAAAATGTTCAGGACACCCAGATGAAATAATCAAAATGCAGGCATTTTGAGGATGTTGTTATTCAGCTGGAAGCTGTTATGCTTTCTGTGAAAGATCTGTACTTTTGTCCCAGTCTAAATTCCCCTTTACGTGCTGTTTGGTCAGAGTTGGAATGAGTTATGTGAATCAGAAATGTTTCTGCTAAAAGGATGTTAAAGTGGGGTTCCCTAAAAAAAAAAAGCTACTAATTTAGGGATCAGAAGCATAGTACAGTATAGATGCAGTAAAAGCAGCCAAGATCAGCTCAGCTGAAGCAGTGCAGTTATGAGAACTTGCCATAAGAAGCAGAGTTTTGTGGTAACATCCATGGTTGAAATACAGGATGCTCAGGCACTACCCCATAGGTGGCAAATGTGACTTTGTAGTTGGTCAGAAAAATAGCCCATCAAGCTACTTTTCCAAAATTAAATATGTTCTGGAAAATATGGCTTGCTGCTAAGTGGTAATGATCATTGCATAATATTTTAAATGCCTGAGTTTTAAGCTTGCTTTCTACTTGTCTAGCTCTGAGCAACAAAGAAAATGGAGCTTTAATCACCAAGGCTGTTTTCTTCCTTGGTGATTTCAGCATTTCATTAAGCAGTGATTAGTACTTCTCAATTATGCATTTGTATATCTTAGTGATGCATTTATAGTCAGAGATAGTGTTGGTTTATTGAATGTGGCTGATGTCTAACCATTTCAGCAGAGTTTTTTTTCTGGCCATGTAAGAACATGCAAGAAAGTGGTAGAGAGGGTTTTATAGCCTTGGCATTGCTTTTAATGATAACCTTACCTATTTTTTTTTTTAAGAAAAGTGGAAAATAACAGTTGCTTGGGTCACCCCTCCACTTGGAACTTGTAAAAACTCTTCCAGTGTCCATTCCCAGGCTTTGCCTCTGTCTGTTGGACTGTGGTGTTCATGGCAGCCTCTTTCAGGTGCAGGGGAGTAAGCAGTGTAGCAGGCTGATCTTCAAGCTTGTGGTTGGAATGGATTTTTCTGCATAAGCTGGCAGTTCTCCAAATGAATTACAAGATCTTTTTTTGTTTCCTTAAGGGGGGCGGGGAGAGAAGACGACAAGAGACTATGCAGTGGGAAATGAGGTTGAAAAGCAATTTCTTGATACTTGCTCTTTCCTGTACAAGTAAGAGGGAGGACAAAAGGATCTCAATACTGTTAAAGGCCGCCCTTGTTAGTTTTCTATCATAACTAGATAAGGGTTAAATTTAGGTGGGCACTGGTGGGCTGTGAGGTAGAATGGTTTGTAGCAGGAGAGCAATGTTGCTAACTCACCTTTGCTTCATGTCTTTGTTTCATGTTTTTTTTTTGTATATTTTAAAATTGTTCCGTTTGTTTCCAGATTTAACAGTATACGAGCTTGACTTCAAGTTTATTAACAGAATTGAAATGAAATGAGCTGCTTTGCCTGCAGAGGGAATGGGTTGTTGCTGCTATTTCTTGGTACTGAAAACTTCAAAGCTTTTATTTTGCTGGGAAAACCCTTCCTAAAACGTTTGTACTCTGAGATGTTGTGATTAGCTTTCCTTGGACCAACAAAATCTAGCTCTTTGAGAGAGACAAATCTTCTAATTATACACTGAATTCTTATTTTTCTGAGTAACAGGGAACATTGTTTAAAACATGGTGATGACAAATGAGCAAATTATTAAAAAACCAGCTTTTTTCCCCTTTGTGGTCTCTCAGATCTCCCACCTGTCCCCAGTGTGTACCTTCCTTAACAGGACACTCCAGGGGTAAAAAATCATGTAAATGGATGCTACTATCCTTTTATTAAAGGAAAAATTAAATACCCATTTGTTGGTAATCTAAATTTTACTTCCATTTAGACCAGTCAATAAAGATTATTTTATTTTCTGTACCTACGTTACTTACTTTTTTCCTCTTCATATGCTTCATTGCAATGTTATTTTTTACAAAATGTTTAAGAATTTTTTCCTCAAAAGCCAAATAACTGTGGCACTTTAAACATAATTAATGAAGAATTATTTATTGGAAGTACTTTAAGGAACTCTTTGAATGATTTAAGTCTATAGTAAATTGTCAGTAAGAATATACTTGATGAAGTTCCTTTGTGTTGCTCTCCTGTTGCTATTATATGGGTCTTCAATAGCAGTTGTCTCCATTGTTTGATGTGAAGACCAAAGTGGCTGGATAACAAATGAAGTATATTTAGTGAAGTTCATTTTAAAAGGAATTATCATTCTGAATTTTCTAACCCTTGTTCTGTAATTCTAGTTCTTATTGTCAGAAAGCTTAATTTGGAGTCTATTGTTCTGTCCAAGTCTAGAAGAAGTGAATGGGAAACAAGATGTGAAAAGTAATAGTTAAGAATATAAAAACCCCTCGTACAAGGCAAAAGCATCTAAGAATGGGTTTCTGTGAGGAGGGAAGTGTGTAATCTTTAGATATTCCTGACATTCTTTTGATACTGTTTTGTATTCTTACTTGAATTTCTTCTCTTTGCCACCTGAGAAGCTGTACCACGGAGGTTAGATTAGCAAGTGCAGATGACTTTGCTGGACTTCTGGGCACTTCATTCCTAGAACCCAGGCCAATCTAGGTGGTGATGGCTCAGTGCCTGGCAGCGGCTGCTCTTTCAATTGTTGCTGTGACTAGCGGTCTCTTGAAATGTGCTGTTCCATTTTTAAACTGTAAACTGCACATTTACATGTAGACCATACTTTGGAGTAGAAGCTTTACAGCTTTGCACTCCATATTATGTTGTCTGTTTGTGTATTTTCATTTAATTACTTGAGCAGTGCCAGCATTCCTGGGAGCTGGTCACGTGAGCTTGGCAGAGCGATGTCTGTTCTGAGCAGACTTTGTTTTCCGTAGGCTTTCTTCCCACTTCCTTGAAAATGTTTTCAGCCTCTGTATTAGCTTGAAAATTTACATTTAGATTTGGAAGAGAAGAAGTGGTTCTTAATTATCAAATGAACATAGGAGAGTGTGGGATGCAGAGCTGGGAGACCTGTCATACTTCTGATGGCCCTTCTTGGTCCCAGAAGCAAAGCTCTGGTCTTGATGGTTTTTAATTTGAGGGATGTTTTACTTAACCAACTGGTGTTTCTGCTCACAAGCTTAGGTTACACAAACTGTCACTACTACTTGTAACATGCATGTACCTTTGAGTCAACACTTGTATTTTATTCAGTTGTTCATTCATCCTGGAGAAAATACTGTAGGACTTGCTCTGAATTATTCTGCAATACCTGTGATCTAAGCATGTTCTGTTTTATGTAGTGTTAGAGCTGTACTGTGAAATCACTGTGCAGGGTTGTGTTGAACAACTTCATCTTTTGAGATTCTTCAAAATACCTAATAAAAAACCTCTTTAATCATGAGGGATTTTATAGACAAGAGGACTGTTTGAATATTTGATGGTTTCTGTAGGTTCACCTCATGATCTATGCTTGTTGAAGTATAAAACTTGAAGCAATAAAATAACCTGTGTCCAAGATGAAAATATTTTCATTATTCTAGGGAGCAACTGGTATAAATTTAGCCTGTGAACTCTCTAAAGCTGGGGCCTTAGTTGGTTACTCCTTAGTTGGCTGCAAAACTTCACACGAGTATATCTCTTAAATGATATATAATTAAAAGCATCTTAATTTTAAAAATTAATATTCTGCTGTTGAAATTTGGAGTACCTTTTAAAGACACTTACTCTGCTGTTGAATTTTTTTTCAAGTTGCCTATAAATCATGATGCCTTAGCTTTTTCACCTTCCCTCCTACTAGTATTGTTGAAAACATTTACTCAAGAATTGCTACTGTCTCTTATCTGTGTGGTGTTAGATCATTAAATTCCACCCTCTCTTAATACAGTATAAATTCTAATCTTGGCAAGAATCGTCTAGTTTTATTTAGTTAAACTCTGCATTCCTTTCCTCATTTACAGTGGGCATCACCTTTTTATATCACTGTGGACTTCTATTAATTATATGGATAATATATTAACAGGAAACAGATACCATAGAGCCTGCCATATCTGGAGTGCTTTGTAGCATTGACAATTTAAGTAGCATATCCAGTATGATAGAGTTTTTGTGCTTTGGTACTGGGATGCAAGATTTGCATGACTGTTGACCCCTTGGGACTGCTCTGAAAGGAGGGGTGTATCTTGTGCAATCCTAGTCAGCAAAAATTTAAATAAAAATAAATTCACTCTTAAAAGCCCTTCTGTTGGGCTGGCAGGAAGAAGGAAATAGTGCCCCATGCTTGGTAATGGCTTCCTTGGGAAAGATTCTCTGGCACGATGGGGTGCGACTTAGTGAAACGACAAGCTCTGCAGAATGCTTGTTGCCATGATTTGATACTGAATTGTTAGGCAGGGCCTGATGTCTGCCATAAGAGCGGTGGCTAGAGAACAGAGTACAAAATAAATCTCTCTTGGAATTTGAGTGGTGAGTCAAGCTTATCTTTAAAAACAAACAGAAGTTTCAGCCTCTATTAGATTCTTAATCATAGTGAGATTTGCCTTTCCTTGACTGACATAACTTTCAGACTTTTTCCATCGTATTCTGTCGATGCAGGTGATGAGCAAGTTGTTACTCAGCTCTACAGCCTTGATGTCATTCCACAGCTGGGCACCGTGTTCATCTTTTGGGCAAGCTGTCATGGCTCCTGGTCAAAGCTGAGCTTCCTTTTGAGAAGAACTTCTTGACCCTTTGTACTTTGTACAGTATCCGCCTTGCAGGCGGGCTGCAGAGCCATTGTCTGGAATGCGTGTCTAATGCCTTCCACTCAGACCCTCAGTTCCATTCCATAATGTTAGCTTTAATTGGCTGTTTTTAAACTTTCATGTACAATTTGGTTGTACATGGTAAATTACCACCCTCTTCGCCTTTTCCAAAGAGCAAGAAACTAGAACCCAGACTGTGCCTTCCCTTGCTGCCTTTTACTATTGCCCTTGAGCTCTTCTAGAGACATCACTGGTGGGTACTGTTTCTGTCAGAGGACAGACCTTTTTTACTAGTGGTTTTTGCCTCTCATCTCCCAAAGACTTTATTTTTTTAAACATTGCATCGTATTTTTGGACTGACTTCTGTATTTGAAAGCTTTAAAATAATACTTTTTTGTCCAAGGAAATATCTTTAATGTAGTAACTGTTGCCTGACTCTTAGTGTGGCTGGGTATCCAGTGTGTCCTCAGAGTGATTTTTAAAATATTTTTTAATATTCATATATTATTTGTGGATATGAGAACTTAAGGATAGAATCAGTTGTATAAGCAAGGTTTGTCTTTACCATATAAGAATGCCTTTGTATGTGCTTCTGAAGAGTCAAAATCTATAGCATGGGCAGAATGATAGTCTCTGCTACTACACAGGTTTCATCCAGGCTTAAATACTTGATTGGAGCATCAGCAGAAGCTGTTTTTGAGAGAGCGGTACTTCAGATATGTGAGGAAAAAAAAACCTGGCAGTACTGCATACAAAACAAATCTTGCAGTTCAAGCTCAAAACAGTGATGAGTCTCTTGTTCGTACTTGGTATGAATGAAGTAAAACAAAGCCTGCCTTTATCCTCCATAACAGGCTTATGAGCTCATGTTTCGGGCTTTCCTTTCCCCTCCCTTTCTGACATGGACTCTCTTTTCTTTGCTAAACAGACAGTAACTCTCCACAATATTTTTAATCTCAACAAGACACCCAGTGGCTCATGATGCAGAAGTGTGGCATCAACAAAGAGGAGATGATAGTTGGAGCATTCCAGGTCTGACGTTTTTGGCCAAGGAGCTGTGTATTGTGGCTGCTGATTCCTCCCTGCACAGCATGCTTGCTTTGGGCAGGAGGCTGCGTTTCATTGACTCCTGTTGTGTGCCTCTCTGCTCCTCATTTTAGGCTTCCCCCAAGAAGTTATGACTAGGAGTCTCATGGATTTAGATGAAAGAGCCACTGTCTTACTGAATTATCTCCTTTCTGTCTATATTTAAAGCAAAGCTGGCAGGTAAAAAAAAAAAAGGTACAGGAAAACAAAAGCTCTATTATAGTAACATTTTAGGCTAGGATAGAATAAAACTGAAAGAATGATTTAATTTAATCCTAATGTGTTTGTTGAGACTGCTTGTTTATCTGCAGTCCATTGCACACCTAGCAGTGGAACTGAACACATTGCATTCGACTTTACATGGGCTTCTGCATGCTGGTGGGATCTGACCCATACAAATCTATTCACTGAAATAAATTGTGATGAGTATTTATTTACCCTTTTAGATAAAAAAATTGTGCTTATGCAAATCGTGTATTACGGGATTTAAAATAATATACATGTGTAATTGTGGATATTGACTAACCATAAGCATCTTTTTTCAAAAGTTTAATATCTAAAACAAATACTTTGTATTTTTAATAGTCTAGTGCAACATTTTAAGCTCCCAACTTTTTTTAGTGACTGAAGTGAAGGCAACTAGTGAACCTTTTTGTTCACTGAAAGCGTAGCCTATGCTTTAAAACATGGATTTAAGAAGTTCCTCTTGACAGCTAAGCTCCTTGAATTCATATAAAAGTCTGCTTAGATCACAGAATTTAGCGTTGCAGCACTGGTTTTACTGTGCAAATAAACGATCAGAAATTGATTTATAAGCTAGTTGTTTCATAGACGTGCCTGTTTGTTATGTATGGGTGTTAGTGTTGTAGTCTGTACTCCTTCACAGGATACAACCCACAGACATCTCAGGCGTGTCTGTTACGCAGCTAGAATCAGGTACTTCTTCTAGTCATGAAGTTTTCCCCAGTTTAATAAAGGCAAGGTGGGATAATTTGTTGATTTCTACCTGAATGCATCATTAACCCTTACAAGAGGGGAAATTAGGGCATGAGTTTGGTGTCTTTTTTTTTTCTTTTTGTAAATCTTATTTTTGATGCAAAGGCAGTTCTGTCGCCAGCCAGTCCAGCATGCACAGACTCTCCCCGCCGCCATAAAACAATGAGCACATTCAGGCACAACTCGTGTTTTCAGTTATTAAAAAACGGAGCCGTCTGTCTCTGCCTGTGACTTTAATCTTTAAGCCTTTATTCCCTGTACCCCACCCCCTCTTTCTTTCCCCAACCTTTTGTTTGTGAAGTGCAGAGCTACAGGATATGTGGGCCTGGAGTTTCTGAATGTATTGTACATTCCCCTGGCAATTACAGATGTTTATAACCCTGACTGATGTTATTTCAAGTATTGTGGAGGGTGAAGAGAAAATTAAAGAGTGCTTTTTTTCTTTGCCCCCAGCAGTCTTTTTTTTTTTAAGGGGGAGGCGGGGGAAGAAAAATGCAAACTCTTAATTTCTTATCTTTTAAAAAAAAATCTTGTTCAGCATCCTCAGATGAAAAATATCTGAGAGCTGTGCATGAATCTTCCCATAGCCTACCATAAGTTGTCTTTTGGGACAGTCTGTTTTGTGCAGCGTTATAAAAACATAACTCTGGATTTTAGTTCAAAACTAGCTGCTTAGTGTAGCATCCAAGAGTTTTAGATACTTTATTTCGAAGACAGAGGCAAGACAGCTTAGGGTTTGAAACACTTTTAAGAGTAGAATCACATCAGTTCATTTCCAGCTGTACGTGGAAACTGGGGGTTTCCTCTTTGTGGAAGAATGATTTATAATCTGATGAATTGGAGATTTTCTTTTCAATTAGTGACTCGCAGAATTGGTCAAGAACTTATTTTTGTTAGTCTTGAAACATGCTCTTGATCTGTGCAGAGTTTAAAATAAACTTATTGGTGTGTCCTGAGTTCTCTAGAGCTGCAGGTGAACAGTAGGATTAATGTCCTTGGATTGACAGAGAGGTGAAGAGAACCTAGTTTCAAATCTCTGATCCAAGTGTTAATTTGTGTGTTTCCTGGGGATCCCTGTGCATTTTGTGATCTTTAGAGTAGTTTGCCTAAAAGCCATTGATTTTGAGCAGAGCAAAATTTAATGGAGTGGTGAATTTCAAGGTGGTTTGGCAGGTTCTCTAAGGTACAACTTTCATACCTGTACCTGTTTTCTGACTGCATGCAAACTGCAGTTTATTGGTTGTGCAAGTTTGGAATTGCATGTCTAAATGTCTGTTCAGGTCTGTCTAGCTACACCTGGTGTGATGATAGTCCTTATTTCTTTCCACTGCTGCATGAAACTTTTTGTTAGATTGATCTTTCAAGGTTAAGGCAGAAGAATAAAGAAGAATGTACACTGAGATATTCTTTGGCTAGGCAGGACTTTAAGAAGTTAACACAAGAATGTAAAAAAGTCTTACTGTCATCTAATATTAAACTGACTAAAAAGTTTTAACAGACATTCCAAGATGTTAATAATTCAGTAATTCTCTTAAGCACCCAGAGGGAGGCAATAAATGCTCTGTAGTAAGTTTTCCAGTCCTTTGGGAGACAAACAACCACAACTAGTATGCTATTAAGCATAGCACATTCTTTTTATCCTGAGATAATCGAGTGCTCAAGTTGTGTGTTGCTTGTGTAATTTCTCAAATGTGCTATTTCTTCATTACAACACAGGCATGGATCTGATTGAATCCTAGATATGCTAGTGTAATGATACCATCTTGTAAGAATTAAAAAATAACTTGAAAATCATAGAATCATAAAACAGTTTGGGTTGGAAGAGACCTGAAGATCATCTAGGTCCAACCCCCTGCACAGGCAGGGATACATCCCGCTAGACCAGGTTGCTCCAAGCCCCATCTAATCTGACCTTGAACATGTCCAGGGATGGGGCAGCCACAGTCTCCCTGGGAAACCTGTTCTATTGTCTCAGCACCCTCACTCTGAAGAATTTCTTCCTAGATGATAAGATGAAGAGCAGAGTGTCAAATATTGCTGATTAGAGAATAAAATTTATAGAGGCTTTTTAGTTGTTACTCAGGTGTCTGTGCCAGTTTTGGGCCTGTATGTAATATATTAAAAATACATACAGAAATATGAACACATTGGTTAGGAAATGCTTCAGTTGGTTGTGCTGTCCTTGGAAAATAGTGTTAAATTTTATAAAAAGCTCACTGCCTGAAGCAGCTAACTGGTTTGAAGGGAAATGTGTGCATATAGGTACTGTTTGCCTGTTTATGTACCTACTGCTCACTCCCTGAAAAAACCTTGGGCTCTATGTGAAGTTATTTTATGTACTGCTTTTTTCTCTCCAGTAGAAACCTGTTTCTGTATGACTTGTAATTCATTGATATATGAGTACAGGTAAATCCTAGTGTAGGCTGAAGCATTAGGATCATGGAGGAACAGAGGTAGTAGGAATTCCCATGACTAGGTACTGCAGACATTTTCACTTGCTGTCTGCACACCCCAGTGTTTATTGTTAGTAGGGAAACCTCAGGTGCAGCATTCCTGAAGTGAGGAATAGTCTGCTTCTGTGTGGGGTGAACTGAGTCTTTAGTGATGAAGCAGAAGACTCCAGATGGGTAAAGGTCAGGCAGAATTGGGGATGGGCTTGTGTCCTCATTCATGCAGGTTCAGTGCCTTTAAGTCTTACAGATGCTTGAAACCTTTTATACTGTTTAGCCACTATTTTCTCTTTCTGGTCTTGGAAATAGGTTCAAGGATGATGTCTATCTGTAATGTTTGAGAGATGGAGTAGGCAAAATGCATATACCTTGTAGTCATATTTTTTGCAATATGTTTAGGATTATTATATGCAAATAATTCTACTGTATTTTTTTAAACTTGATGGGAAATCCTATAGAGAGCAAATGTAAAGCTGGTATGAGTCAAGACTATACCAAAGGTATTTTCTAATCTTGTTTCTTCTGACCTGTTTGCTTTTCACTGTTTACTGTAGTAGACTCTATGGACCTCCAGGGGCTATCTATAGTCACCATGAGGCCCAAGTGTAATGTTATGCTATGTTTAATTCTTCAGAGCAGTGCAAAAACACACGTGGCCTTGATTCCAAAGTAAAATACCTCTGAAAAAAAGTCTGCAACTTGAACTAATCACCCACCCATCAAGCTGTAGGAAAGCTTACCAGGACCTTGAGCACACAGTATCATCTGAGGAGGTCAGAGTGGGGTTCTGCAAGTGTCCATTTTTTTACTTTGCACCTTTCTTTTTCCTGAAGCATGAACATAGTGTTGATTTACTGTGCAGCCTATTGCCATGTTGTATCACAACCCTTGTTTTATGAACTCTAAATGGAAGGAACAGGGCACCTCATTGTAAACCTCTGTTTGACTCTGAAATGAATCAGTGGAATTATAGGTGCCACTTTTGTATGTCATTTTGGAACCCAGAAATTTGACATTTACTCTTTCTTGTTGAGGTATTTCTCAGTCTGGATGCCAAATTATGCAACCAAGCCTTTTTTGTTCTAGGCATAATACAGGCATGTAGACAAAAAAAAGGTTACAACCCAAATGTTAACAACCCAATTGTTCTGTCCTTTGTTTTTTTTCTAGTATATGCCACATGGATTGTACTTCAAGGATGATGAGCTGTATAATGATGTTTGGTCTAAAATGTTAGGTAACTTTTACTCTAGTTTTGTGCAGTTTCCTAAATATTTAACTTTCCAGCTTTACTGCTATCTGTATTTGCATATACATATATATGAATGACACTTGAAAAAGTTAATGTTTGCTAACTAATTCACTATTTATGCACTTCCAACTTCAAGCCAAGAAAGAAGTCAGTGCAGCTGAAATACCATGGTGGTATGTAATTCAGCAAACTTTTTTGTAGCAGTCATCTGTGTCTACTCAGAATGATTGTTGCTTTTTCAAGATATGTAGGTTTATTTAAACCCTACCACAGTTAATGTTTTCAGCCTTAAAATAAGTAGAGGTCTCTCTTGGACTTAGTCCAGTTTGTGCCTTGTCAATAGAGAAATTCAGTAATAGGTAGCATTGCAGAAAAGGACTTTGCTACTTCTGGAAGAAGGATGAAGTCTTCTCTCCTATGGTGCCTTACCTCAATCTTTACACATGCTACTTATGACATGGCATTTCTTGTTACAGGGCAAGAGTTGTTTACTTTCCTGTAGACAGTGATAGGGAAAAATTGTGGTCATCTTCTGGTTTTCTTCAGAAGTACTTTGAAGAACAGCAATAGAAATGCCAGACCCTTAGTAGTTACTTGTCTCTTTTGATACTGTTTCTTTGGAAATGGTCAAAGCAAATGTTTCCAAGTGTCAAAACAAGAAAAGTAAATGATGGAATGAAATGTCTCTTGCTTTAAGTTTCATCCTAATGTCTCTTACACAGGGTAGAAACATAGATGTTTTATAAACAGTGAAACTTCATCCAGCTGAAGGATGTAGTGTTAAAAATTTTAGTTGTGTAAATATTAGATCTGTTTTCATTTGTCTGAAGCCAAATGGTACTGAGCAGCACTGAGTTTGGGATTGCTGTGCCATTTACAATTCTGTAATTGATTGTGCTTGGCAGGGTGCTGAGCCATCTCATATGAACTATAGTATTATCTAGAAAGGTTGGACCAGATGATCCTTGAGGTCCCTTCCAACCTGGCATTCTATGATTCATTCCATTAGAGGTGATTCCCTTCTCTTGCTCAGCTTCATGTGCTTTTGTCATTGCACATTGTTAACATGGATTTTTCTTTGTAAATAAATTTGTATATGAAGAACTTAATTGCAGTTTTCTCTTGTTTTTTAAGCTACTTCATCTTTCAGGTTCCTTTTTCAGAAAGTGATTAAATCTAAATGCGGGGTTTTATTTCAATATCACGTCTCATATACAGTCTAATACTTTACAATTTGTGACTGCTTCTAAACAAGATTTTGCATTGAACAGCATAAATGACTGTTTTCCTGATTTTTCTAAAGCAATGGCACTAGTTTTGTGTAAATACATATGTACTTAAGCTTTCTTCCAATGCTTCCTAACAAAACATTGACCATTTATTCAGCTCTAAGTTTCTCTGAAATTCCTCAGGCTGCTGTTTCCTTTTACAGTGTGTGCCGGAGTGGAGACCTTTTCAGTGTCCTCTGCTTCCCTGATGGCTGCTTCTGTGTAGCTAACTATATGGAATCATAGACTCATTTTGGTTGGAAAAGACCTTTAAGATCGAGTCCAACCATTAACCCAGCACTGCCAAGTCCACCCCGTATACAAGTCAATATGTACATTAATGCAGTAACAAAGTAAAGCATGTGATTGCCCTGGCTTGAAACCACATATGTAGAGATGCCTTTGGCTTGTGTTTTGACTTTACAATGGAAGTGAAAGAGAAAATCTACTCTTGTGCTTCTAGAAGTGTGCTTAGAGAAATGGAGCCTTTCCTTGTCAGTGGAATGTATCCTTAGCTGTGGGTGTTACTTCTGCTGTTCTCTCTCTCATGCATAGACTGAGGGAAGTTTTGGTGCACTTAGCTTTTATGTGTTGGGATAGGGGAGGAAAAGTGTAGGAAATTATTCTGCTACTGAAATTAAGATTCATAGCAGTCTGTTTTTGGTAGTGATTGGGAGTCTTTGGAGGAAGGATTCTGTTTTATTGTGTGTATTTTTTTACAAAGCTGCACGTAACTTCAGTGGGTGTTTTACTAGGGAATTTAGTTCACTCATGATGAGGGCTTGCTGGACTTGGCTGGTTTTGGAATGATCTCTCTTCTACAGAGGTGGAAACTGGAAGTGTTCAGACATTTCTCAGGCTGATGTTTTTGATTTCCCTCAGCCACAGCCAACTAAAGACTTCAGAATACATCTTCTCTGTAACCATCTTCTCTGAGTGGTGCGAGCCATTTTTGTTCTCAGAATAAGTAAATCAGGGAGTCACTGGAAAATAATACATTGAGTGATTTCAGGTCAACATCTCAATGCTGATTTTTTGTTTAACAGGGTCAACTGTATCCTTTTTCTGTTTTTTTTCCCCCTCCTGTTTTCAGAGTACTCCACCTCAACTCCTGTGCTTGCTTGTTGTGGGCTGGAATTCCCTTTTGCTCCCCTCACACTGACAGAGTTCACGTGTATTTCAGAGACTGTAACCAGAAGCATGCGGTGAGGAAACTTATTCAAAGTGTTGTTTACTTTGTAGTAAGGATAAAACACTTGGAGAGGGAAGAAAAATGACTTTAAAATAATTGGTCTGCCTGCATAGCTGTTATGCCCAAAGCCTACCTTCCCATAATAATGAATTACTTAGGCCTAAGATCTCCAGGTGTCCCTAGAAAATGCATATAAGAGAGACTTTCAAAAAACACAAGAGTGTAGAACAAGAGTTTTCCCTCTTACAGCATTGTCTTCTCATAAAATAGTTCAGGTTGGAAGCAACCTCTGGAAGGTCATCTGATTGATTATACCCCTTAGAGGTGGTCCAGCAATCTCTGAGTGGGCCACCTTTAAACTAGCTCAAGTTTCCCAAGATCATATAGGGTTTTCTGGATGTACAACACCTCTTTGAAGAGGCAAAAGGCAACACAGGACTCTATAATTCCATAAAGTCTTGCAAAGGATCTCTTCATGAACTTCTTTCTTCTTGTGTTGTAACGCTTTTTTAAGAGTTTTCACTTTAAAGTTTGCTTGTTTTATTTCCCAATAAGTCATCTGTTTAATACAAGTTTGTTCCCATGTGCAATATTGCAATAGCTGGGTCAGCACATAATAAATTATTGGGAGATACACCTTAGTCTTCCTTAGTGTGACCTTCATGGAGGCCTTATCAGCTTTGTTCGTGCTACTTCAGCATGGCCAATCAAGCTTATTGACATACTCTAATCATTATAGGCATTTCCTCCCTTTGAAGAACACAGACTTGTTTCTGACACGTAGTTAGAACATAAACTAGTAAGATCCTTGGATGACTTGACAAAGGAGAGGGTAGAGGTGTTAATTACCTTTATCCTCTTCAGGACAATATTGCACACTGTTTCATCTGGGAGATTAAGTATAAAAGCATATTCTGGTTGGATTCTTGTCTGAGGTCTTTTGCAAAAGAACCCATTTACTTCCTATTAGCAGTTACCTCTTTCCATTACTTAATAGTTGTAGTTGAACTCAGAATTATAAATAGTTATTTGATGTATAAGGAATGGACTTCTTAGAATTCTGTCCTTATGGTCATCCTGCTTTATTTTTGTAGCTTTTAGTTTAGGAAAGACCTTAGTGGCTGGTTTTCATTTAAAGGGAATTTGTGCAACCAGCAGTTTCTTTATTGTTCAAAAATCAAATATAATATGTATAATGTCAAGCTTTACTGTGCATTCAGAAAGAAGACTTGGCTGTTGCCAGTCTGACCCTCACTATCAGAGGTTTTCCAAGCTATCCAGGGTTTGAAGCTGCACAGCCCCCTGTTTGCACTTACAGCTGCTGTAATCTTTAGGAATGGCATGTCTGGGAAATGGTGGTGGGACACTTGAACTCAATGAGTTCCTGTTCTTTTCAAAGTGTTTCCGAACTGAAGTTGTGGTATCAATTTTGATCCGTGATTTGCATTGCTTTACAGAGGGTTTCTTCATGTGTAATTCATGCACTCCAGTTGTGTGCATGTCTCTCTCCCCCCCATCACACCTCCTATTTCTGTTTAAATTTTGGGAGATTTCCTGTCCCATAAAACATCTTCCTTATTCATCACAATGCCTCCCCTGAGGGTACGTAGCAAAATCCTGTGTGACTCGTAGCATCTCCCAAGGTGTTACTGTATATGCAAGCAGAGAATAATTTAGTTTTTTCTGAATAAAGATTCTTAACAAAAAAAAAAGGAGGGGAAGGGGCTGGGAAGGGGGAAGTTTCATACTCGCCACATGATATAGACAATATTTCCTGAGACAGGAGATACTAGCCTCAAAGAATTTAAAATAAAACATTGATTTTATTATTTTTTTTGAAAGGGGAATAGGGGAGAGAAAATGGTAGAATAGTTGGTCGTTTTATCCTATGTGCAGATGAAATTGATTAAACCTTAAAAACTCGCCTCAGTCCACCCGGTTTATTAATTGAAGAATTTCCTCTTCCCCAGAATGGGAAGTGCACATTAAAACAGAGCTTTGCCCCTGAGTAGCAATGATACTTGAGAATGGTACGTTTTCTACAATCCTATTTTCTCTTCTGCGCTAGAGGAAATCCTAACATGGTAAAAAGCATATTTTTTAAAAAAAGTGTGTTTAAGGAAGTCCTCTTTCATTTCCTTGTAAAGCATGAAATCAAATTATAGCCCATGGCCCACAATTATTTTATTTTTACATTTCAAATTCCATTTTCTGCTTCCTTTTGGTGCCTGTGAACAGGAGTTGTACTCTTTGTGCAAAGTCAGCTAAAAAGATTACCACAAACAGGACAGGACACAGTAGCTTAAAGAAGCCAGAATTTGGAATCTTTGTGTTCTGTGCTCCTGTGGCAGGCAAAACCTCCCCCTTGTTCACACAGGGACTTGACCTACTGCTCTTCTTCCTCCACTAGCCCAGCTTTCACTGTTTGGAGCCAAATCAGCTTTTTGTTGATGCAGTATGAGGAATCTAATGGAATACTGAAGTTATGCTTGCCAAAGTAATAGTACTTGTGCTTTAAAATTCTTAATCTACATTTGTTAAAGAGAAAGTAGTTGAGATTCTATCTATTTATGGAAAATGCCTTTTGGTTCTCCTTTTCAGTATGGATGAAATTGCTAGCTCGTGCTTGGAGTTGATAACCCAATGGGTCTGAAAGTGGGCACAGTGCACATATAATAAAATAGTAATAAACTTTTGGAACTGATAAAGTAATTGGAGAGGCTGAAATGTTTTGGTTTTTGTTTTGTTGGTTGTGGTTTTTTGTTTGTTTTTTTTTGTTTTTTCCTTAGACCTAATAATGCCCTCTTTAACTTACTGTAAATGTTGTGCTTTGCTGTAGGGCTCCATCTACACACAACTTAGTCTGGGAGTTTGGTATATAATTTACAAGCATACAACAGGTTGCATAAACAGAAGGTGTTTTGAGTTCTTGTACATGCAGAACTGCAACAACTTCTGTCATCGAGTTTGAAGGAGATTAGTTATTTAAGACATAATATTCTCTTCCAAAATAAACATGGCAATTACTGTGCTTTATGGTTAAAAGTGCAGCCTGTAGGGTGGGTACTCATATGGTGCTTCCCTGTGAACACTGGTATGATGGATCTGGTTTTTACTAATTGTGTGCTTTTGCATAAGGATGTGAGGCAGTAGCATAACCATTGCAGAGTTTGTCTACTTCAGCTTCTGGGAGCTAGAATGAGTGTACTTATGTAAGTACTTAAGTAATAACTTACTTATGTAAGCTGTGTGGAACTCAAAAGGTGGATGTTTTGCTCTTCGTTTGAAAAAATGGAGCTAATGGCCAGTTCAGGGAAAGTGAGTTGCTGCCTTCTGTGCTTTTGAAACTTGCTGTATCTATGAGATCCCTGATTCCACCAGTCTCATGAGTAAACAGCAATAAATCACATCCCTGACAACTGTTCATCACCAGATGCTCCCTAAAATTCAGAAGCAGGAGTGGGTTGTATGTGATTGTTCAAGGCAGGGGCTAGACTTTTTCTCCTCTGTCAAGGTCCATTTCTTAACATCTGCGTTGTGTGTTCCCTGTCACTTTTGTGGTACAAATGAGTGCTGCTGCCTTCAGGTTTAGCTGGTGTTTCTTGCAGTCTCCCCTGTGATGCTGTGCTGCTGGTCTTGTGTTTTTCCTGTATCTGGCTGTCATCCAGATTCTCTGTTCATGTGTTATCTCTGTTTGTTTTTCTTCACTCAGGCTATCTACTTTACTTAGTGTTTTCACTGTGGTCTATCTGCTTATCTTGCAATATAATTCCCATCTTTCCCCACCCCCTTGTGTTTTCTGATGACAACTAGTTTGTTTGATTTGCTTTTTACAGGGCTCCATCTGAGCTGTATGTCATCACATGAGGGATACTCTGATAGCTGATCTTTCATTTTCAAGCAAAGTGAGAAATTGCACGTTAGAAGGACTCGTATCTTTCTGAACGTTCTTGAACACCTCTATCATAGATGAAACAGCAAATAAAAGATTATGTCCCTGTTTTTTTCTGTAGGGAAAATAATTTGAATACCTTCGTTTGACTTTATCATTGATTCTATATGACCTCTTTGATGCAGATAAAATATTTCTCTTGATTGCTGTCCTTCCTTGTATGCACACCTGTCCTTTGCATGTGTCTCTGGTTCATTGAGAGTAATTTCAAGTTGTTTGCCTGCTTTGAGGGCTTGAGAAACACTCACCTCTTCCATATCACTCTTCTTAACTGTGTAGAACCATATCCTGTCTCCTTTTTTGAGCAAAAGCAGTGTTTCAGCTCTGTTCCATTTTGCACAAAAGCCCATGACAGACATTCAGTGGTTAGATAGTGTGGGTCTGTTGAGTGATATTATCACCTTGTTTTGTTCTTGTTTTTGGGATCTTCACTTGGTATGGCTGCAATATTTTTATGCCTCAATTAAAAGGTCTTTTGAAGTGAGAATACTTAAGTGAGAATACTCTTATATTCTGTCCTCACTTTGCCTTTCTTACTTGAATCTTGCTCTTCTGCTGAAAATTGTTCAGGAATGTTGTTCCTTTTGTTGACTAAAATCCAATGTGGTAGTGAGCTGATTGATAACTAGTGTGATAGAGATTATTTAAGCAGTGAATATAAAGTTAAACATACTGTAAATAGTAACAGCCTACTTACATGCTATGAGGAAAAAGTGTAGTGAATTAGATGTTCCATGTTACAAGTGACCTGCCAACTCTCCTGATTAGAAATGTTGCTTTTGTGAATGCCTGTGTACATAATTTTGACTTCCCTAGATTATTTCTGTTTAGTATTTAATTAATTTTTATGTATGGATGGGAGGGCAACTAAGGAAATGGGTCCTAGAATAAAACAAAATGTAAAACTGTCTAGGAGAAGACTGAGGGATTGGGAAGAGGGTGAATTGTCAAAGATGGCTTATTAAACAGCTCAGTTTGAAATGGGAAGCTGAGGAACTAACTCTCAGCCTTTTTTTTTGTCTTGTTACACAAGGGTTATGTAAACTTGAGCATTCGTGTCTTGATGTGCATGAGTGGACATGTAGAGAACATCCTCATGCCTCGGGGAGTGTGCTGTTAAAGTATTTCTGTCAATGCTGTCCTGATCTTTCCCTTGGTTTCACCACTCTGTTGAAGAGCATCAGCTGCCCACCATGCTTGGGTGCCAGCCCCCTGCCATGCTTTCTGTTCCATCTGGCACCATCTCTTGTGAACTGTGTCTAGTTAACACATTAAGGCTTTGGAGGAGGCACAGGAGTAGTACTGAGGCTCCAGGTTGTGAATTTTGGTGTGCTGCTGTCTCCTTGACTTGTAATACATTTTTGTGTGGACAGTCATTTTGTATTTCCTTGTGTTTCTGGAGTTTTTCTGTGGACTGTACAGTTACCTTTTCTTTGTTCATCTTCTCTTTGCTATGAAATGCTCTCAGATAAACATTCTTGACCTTCCAGCAACCGGGCTGATAATTTTTATGGCTTTTTTCAAGTCTTGCTAATAGATTCATAAATACAGCAATTACAAGTATTTGCTTTATAACAACTGTATTCAAATCAGTTGATTTAGTGTTTCAAGATAAAGTGGCCCTTCTACTGAAAATGCACATAACGATGTAGATTTTGTCTCCTGTTGGAGGGAAGAGATACTACACCATATATAATGCATCTTATCAGCCACCCTTTTTGAGGCCAGATTTGGGTCAATTGGCTCAATTCTGAAGCTTAAGGGTTGCCATGCTTTTGTAGTTGTAACAGAGTTGGCAAAAACTGAAGCTGCAGCATTGTGTTTTGTTTTTTTTCTAAATGCACTTTTTATAGTAGTAATAATCAAGTTGACTTCATGGTTACATTTTAATTATTAAATCCCAATAATTTTAAAGATGTCACCTGGGTGCTCATAATTACTGCGTGGTGGAGTTTAATACAAGATGTGTTGTATTAAGTTTAAAAAGTGTGCTGAGTGCGTGCATTGTGATTAAGTGTTTTGTCCCACTGGAGCTATTTTATGCTCTTCATACTTCTGTATGGTGAGTCGAGTCTGAGCTTTTGTACAGCCTTGATGATGCTTATGTTATAATTCAAATGAGTTCTAAATGAATATATTCTTGCAAAAATAAAAAATACTTTTGAAGATAGAAAGTCTAACTTCAATTTGTCATGGAGAGATACTTTAAATGATTGGTGACAATTCTGCAGGAACTTTGGAAAAGTCATAATTATCCAGCTAGTGTTCTGAAGGGTTTAGCCTTCATTATTACAAGATGAAAGCTTTGGTAGGTTGAAAATAGTCATTTGTAACTATAATTTTTTATTATCTTGTTTTAGCTCCCACCCACTCAGTCACCCATGCACTTCAACCTCAGAATGATTTCCTATCCAGAGTTCATGGGAATTACAAACAAGGGTAGCTGTTGTCATAGCCATTGTAAAAGCTTAAAAAAAAAAAGGGGGAAGGTTGTAGAGGGCAAAGGAACAAGGAACAGTTGTATTGATTTCTTGTTCTTCTGATCAAAAGCTTAAGGCAAATATTAAAAGTACTTAAATTCAGAATGCTGCAATTTCACAGGATTTCTGCCTTCTATCGTCGTTCAAAATGTGTTTTTAGACATGACTTTCTGGTAGTTTGGATTTTGTTTTAGTGGTTTGTTTAAACTTTCTTGACATTAAAATCTTAGTTTTACTTTTTTGTTATTCAGAATAGTTCAGTTCCTGGAATGAGACAGGAAAATTCTGACTTCAGTGGAATGCCCAGCACTCATCAAAAGCTTCCTTGAAAACTAATTTAAATCCATTAAATTCAGGTTGCTTCAATTGAAAGATTAAGGGTTCATGACAGCAGTGCTTTGAAAAATAAAATAAAAATAATCTACAGCATGACAGGTACCTTCAAGCTAAAGTGTGTAAACTTTCCTGAAGAGATCTAAGAACTGGATCTCTTGGTGGCTGTGTACACATTCAAGTGATGTAGATCTGAATTGGGAGTGAATGACAATGCATTGCAGCGTTTAAATCACCTCTTCCTCACATTAAGGCATTGGAGGAATTTATTTAGACTAGGGGTAAACCTGCCTGTGGTGGTGGTCATCTTTTCACTTTGATAAAATCTTGGACTCTGAAAGAAGAAATGGTGGGAAGAGGATGGGGGCTGAGGATTGCAAACCTAGTTATGTGGCATTTAGTTGGCTCTTATTGGGCAGTGATGTTGTGTTTCTTAGGCTGTACCAGATTCTTGCTTAGCTTCTTAGATTACCTGTTTTTTAATTGAGGCAAATGTTATGCTTCTGTTGCTGCAAGGGTAATAGTAATTTTTTCAAAATGCAGTGATAGCATCCTTAAACCTGAACTGTTAATATGGAGGAATATGTAAACTATCATGTGCTTCCATATTTTTTTGATTGGATTATAGCATATAATAGCTGAAGTTCCTGAGGTCTTATTTTCAGACACAGCCATGTATTTGATGCTTACTGTGACTTGTGGTTTTTTCCATATTTCTGGGTATTTGTACATATGCTGACAGTCTTTATGGAAACTATTTAAGAAAATTATCCTTAATCTTTTTATGCTGCTGCAGTACTGACTGTGAATTCTCCTCCAGGTGCCCAGATTATTGATTTGATGATGCTTGTAATAGATGTGACAAAAGGGATGCAGACACAGTCAGCAGAGTGCTTGGTAATTGGGCAAATTGCCTGCCAGAAGATGGTGGTAGTTCTGAACAAAATAGATCTCCTGCCAGAGGGGAAGAGACAAAGTGCCATTGAGAAGATGACTAAGAAAATGCAGAAGACCTTGGAAAATACTAAGTAAGTTAACAGTAATATTAACAGCTAACTTTTGTACTAAGATGTTTAACAAAAATGCTTAACCTGTATTTCCCTTCCAACATGCTTCTAACCAGACTGAGATGCCTAGCAACAAAGAGCATGGGTGGAAAGATTACCAGAAACTCAAATGCAGTCCTGTGTCATATGCAGAGAAATATTTTCATGTAATTAAACATTTGGATATAATTAAGTGGAGTGCATAAAACAAAGCCAAAATATCCAGGTGAAGAACTGGTGTGGGGGGGAAGGGGGAAGGGGGGTGGTGTTTGGATGGGCTGGCAACTTTTGTTGTGATCTGCCAGTCTTTTTCACTGCAGATAAAAGAATGTTAGAGGAGGCACCTGCAATATATCAAAGCAATTTAAATCAACTGGTTTTTATAGCTGTGAGTTTGATTAAATTCACAGGTAGTCCCAATAAGGATAGCATTGAGATAATAAAGTTAGGAAAACTTTAGATAAAAAATAACTTATCTGTAATACTGCTTAATCCACATTCTATATATCAAGCTTTCAAACAAATAAAACCATAAAAAAGCCATTAGATAATTCTGTTTCTCATCTATGCCAAGAAGTTAATGATTTTTAAGTGAGTTTATCTTAATGAAGTTTTATTTTGTCCTTTCAAAATTTGCTTATTCTGTTTGAATGGCAGTAATTCAGGTGGGTACTCAATTCTTGATTTAGTCCAAGCTTGTTTTGCAAATGATTGGGGGAAAAAGGACCTTTCTTGTTGCATATTCCTAAAAGGAAGACCAAATTTTGTACAGAAACTGGTGCTCAGAAATACTTCTTATGTACACTGTTTGAATTATATCCTGGAGTGCAGTCAAAGCTGAAGGGGAAGTGAGTTTTTGAAACAGCTGACATTGAGAATGCGAGGTCCTTACCTCTAGCCCCCTTTGAAAGAAGGATGTATATCAGCTGATGGCAACAGCTGTGGTTTGACCTGGAGAGAAATGCTCCTGTCATAATGTTTTAATTACTTATTTGAACTCTGGATCCTAGAAATGCACTCTTATTGGATGTTTGTGTGTTGTTCTCCTAACAAAAATCCAGTTTTTGCATGTGCAGTCTGTGCTTTTGGTGCTTTGAAAGCACTGCTGACCTGGCCTTGATTGTAAAATGCTTGTCCTGGTGTATCTTAGGCATGTGGTGTTTCTTGACAGCTTCTTTCCCACTTGACTTTAAATTTCCATATGCATGTTTTTAACTGTTCTTATATATTTAAAGTACCTGGTACTAGCAGGGCATATGCCTCAAAAAGTATAAAGAAAATATTTCTTTACTGAAAGAGTGGTTGGACAGTGGAACAGGCTGCTCAGGGAGGTGGTGGAGTCACCATCCCTGGAAGTATTTAAAAGAAATAAAGCTGTGGTGCTTAGGGACATGATTTAAGCATTGAATGGGTAGAGAAAGGTTACGGTGGGTGGATTTAGGTTGTGGTTGGACTTGATGATCTTCAAGGTCTTTTCCAACCAGATTGATTCTTTGATTCTGAGACCATTCGACAGCTGAAAATGTGGCAATGAGTTTTTTCCAGGAGTAGTTCTTTGGTTGTTATTTCTCTATGCACACAGGCATGTGTGCACAATGCCACAGCAATAACAAATCTGAAGCCTGTTGCAGCTGTAGGGTAGGTGTTGCCATTGATGCTGGGTGGTATGTGATTACTCGAGTCTTTTCTGGTGTAGGGGAGGAGGAGTAAAGCACCTGGTTCAGCATAACTTTCTATTTATTGCAATACAGTGCCCCTAAGTATTTGTATAAAAATTTTTCCCAAAGTTTTATGGTTAATTGCAGACATTTTCAGTGCACATTTTTATTACCCTTTGTCCCTAGATGCCTCAGACTTATGGCATATAAACAAAGAAAATACCTTATGTGCTTGATTACTGTTTGGTCGCTAAATGAGCTCCCTCTGTAGAACTTAGATTTTTATCTCAAAAAGGGAGTGAACTGGAGGAAAAAGACAGTGTGTTGATAAAGGAAAAAATGCAATAGGGGGTGAATGTCAAAAGGATGACCACAATAATTATTTTTGGTCTGAATCTGTTGCATAAGAATCAAGTATCTGTGAGAACTGATCACGTCTGTTATTGCTGATTATTATTCCATTGCTTTGATATATATAAAATTACTGATCTTGATTTCTGAAAAAAAGTAGTAATAATTTGACTTACAGTCTAGCTTCCCTTTCCAACAGGTAGGCAAAACAATATCAGATGATTCAAAGACTAGATGTCATTTTAGAGAGGAAAAGTTAATTTTGTTGTGAAAAAGGCTGCTGAATATTAAGGGCTTGAAGAGTGAAATTGGTTGTAAGAGACAAGCTAAACTGAGCTCAGCTGTGGAAGTACTGATCTTCTCCAACCCTTTGCATGTTTGAGACTTCTGAGTTCCATGAACTTTTATTTCAGTAGATTTAGATCTTTCTGTTGTCTGCAGATCTTGCAGTCTGCCTGCAGACCTGGGTAGGCATCATGTGCCCTCTTGCATTTGTCTCCTGTTTTGAAGGTTGTGACTCTGCAGCTAGGTTTGTCATTGTTTTAATGAAAGTTGAAGACAGTGCTCATTTCCAGGTAAAATGGCTTGAATACAAAGGCACTGCAGTGAGACTGGGTAGTAGTCCTTGTTTCTGAAAGTTTTGCTTTTGACTGCCACAGAGTTGAATCAGTAGCTAATGCTAAACAGGACTGAAGACTTCATGGTGAGGTCCAGTAGCACAGAGTAATCCAGGAAAAAATTCAGTTATTCACTATAGGGGAAGATCAGATAAATCAGAACTTGAGGGAGTTTCCTTGCCTTCCTTGTCAGACGAGGCTGGAATTACTTCTCAGTGACACATGTAGGAGATCTGTGGTTTAATGGTGGGAGTCTTTCTCTCTTTCAGGTTCTGTGGGTGCCCTATTGTTGCTGTTGCAGCAAAGCCTGGTGGACCGGAAGCCCCAGAGTCTGAGAATCCGCTAGGTGTTTCTGAATTAATTGAGGTACCTGCTGACATATGTAATACTAACATCAGATGTGTTCAAACTTTTGTCTTTTGGAGTACACTGTATTAATATCTAGAGCTGAGGAACTCCTGCATTATTGTCTGTTTTATAAGGAACCTGATTCTTTAGGGATTCCTTCCAGTGAATGGAGATGTGGAGGTTGCCCCAAAAGTGAATCTCCTTTTTTTCAACTACTACTAGGCTTCAGTGTCTCTGAATAGCTGTGTCTTAAGAAACAGCTATTACCCGTGTGGTTAAATTGGTTTTGAAGTTGTAAAGAATTACGAAGCATAATGAATAAAAATAGGCTTAAAATTCTGCCAAATCCTTGGTGGGTGTTGTTGTATAATGGTACCACAGTTAAGAAAACAGTGAAGTTGGGAAGTCAGGCACTTAAAAGTTACATGTTGGGAATTGTCTCCTTCCTTTGTGTGGGTATGGTGATCTAGTGTTTAAGTGTATGATTCATTAAGCAACTCTTACCTTGTTCCTTGCACAGGATGGACAGGGCTCAAGTGGTGAACAGGTAGTCTGTATTTTACTTTAATTCTCATTATTCTTTGTGTGGCCTCATGACTCTACTCAAAGACTGAATTCAGAATGATTAATTTCCTCCTGAACTTCTCTTTGGCACATATCACTGTGGTCTTGAGCACTTGGCAAACAGTTAATTTACTTACAGGAAGTGTAGAGGTGACTTTAATCCATATTTAGATTGGGAAGCTGAGGCACAAAGGAGTTAGGTCCACTGAGTTTTTACTGGTTTTGGTTGCTAAATATAAGGAAACTGGGAGCTCTTTTGGAACATACTTATGTTCAGATCATGGTACCTTCCAATTTTGATTGCAATTGTGAATGCTTAGCACTTCTTTTAAGCTTTGGCATTTCTGTTTGGATAGTCTGAGCTGTACATGGTCAGTGATAATGTGTGGGAAGTTCAGTTTTTAAGAGAATGACAATACATGGGAATTATTGCATAAGCAAGTGTAGAATCCCTTCTCTAGAGGAGCACTACCTGGCTTCATGAGGAAACCATCTTTCTCTGTGATACTCTGCCTTGCTTTCTGCATGCCTTGCATGTCAGCAAAAGATAAAAAGCATGGCCTGGATTTACCCTGTGCCTGGAATGAGGTAGGGCCTGGAAAAAGCTATATGATTGTATAACTAACCTATTGGACCCATACAAACAAGTGAAGACTTCAAGCAAACTGATCCTTAGTTCCAGCCATGTAGGGTTTTTTTGTTTTTCTTCTTGGAAGGGGAGAGAATAAGTTCTCAGGCTTTCAAAAAAATTAAGTTGCACAGTAAGTTATATGGCATGAAGCTTTTACTGTGAAGGACAGGACACTTAAAATAACTGTTTGAGAGCATTTTGTAGTAGACTTGTCATCCTTTCTGTGAATATGTGTTAGGGAAAAGTAGCATCTTTGCCCTGGAAGGGTGCCACTGTTGTTTGCAGGCACCAGAAAGTAGTCCTGCAACAAAGGCATCATTCTTTGCAGACTTCAGTCAAGGTCTGATTTGGATGCTGCCAGGTTTAAAATACTTGTAAATTGCTGAAGCTAGGGTGCAGTACCAGCTATCAAAAATCTAGGGGTGTCTGATCCAGGGCAGCCTGACTTGTACAAAGGCAGGATGTTCCACAAAGCTGCTGAACACTGAATTTTGTGCTGCCTGCCAGGCACGTGTGGCCTGAGATGGACGTGGGCATGTGATGTGGTATGGCCTTAAAATAGACTTAGCAAGAACCAGGCTGTCCACAGCAATGTCTAGAGAGCTGGAGATGGGCAAGTCCTTAGTGCTGTCTTCATATGATTCTGAGTAGATGTAGTGAGATGTTCCTCAGGGTTAAAACCTTTGAAGGAAATACCCATGTTGCAGCTGTTTCTGTCAACTCTGAGACCTAATATTTAGAAGAGCTGGCAAGAGCTGTGTGAACCCTGTCATTGAGCTTTAAGGTATTATTCTTTCTGTCCTAGATAAGAGACTCTTTTCATTGTTCTGCCATTGCAACTTGGGCTTAACCTGCAGTTTCTGACCTCAAAAGCAGACATTGAAGGCAGTGCCAAGTTTATGTGCTGATGTTATAACAGAAGCAGAGATCAAAAGTGATTTGAGACAGGGGTGAACCAGTTCCTTTGAAGCACTGTTGGCTACATGACTGCATTTCTATAATTAAGCTCTCCTGTTTGTGATGATATATCTTTAAAAAACATAGTATTTGTCAGCAAAACAGGAATCCTGAACTTGGGGAATTTCTCTAGAAAGTGGTACTTATGTAACTATTTTTCATAGTGGTTTTGTCATCCAAGATGTGTTAACAGAAATCTGAAGGGGAAGTTGACTTTGAAAACTTAACCCAGTATAATAGTTTTCCTGGGAGGGAGGCAGGGATGAGCTTTATGGAGCACTAATATCAGTATAAGTTCATTTTCACAAGATCCAAAAAAGCTGAAGTAGCAAAATGCACTGTAAAATTGTACTTTTGGGGGGTGGGGGGGAGCAGGGAAGGTGGAGGGGTGTATAGTTGTTTTCTCTTTGCTTTACTGCAGTGCTTATATTGAGTTTGGCAGCAACTTTATTGCCAGTGCAGTTTTGCTAACCAAGCTAAATGTGCAGCACCAAATCTTTCTAAGGCAGAAAATCGAACTGTTCCTGCTGCTTAGTGTGCATCTCCCCTATGGCACACACAGTTAATTTGACATTGGTGTCTTCTAAGCTCACCGGGAGATGCCTGAAATTGGTAAAAACTGCAAGTTAGTTCAGTCAGTCATCCACTTGCCTTCCTTTGGCTGTGTGGCTGTCATGACTTTTCACCCAGGCATGGTGCTGCTTTCATCTTTTCTTCTTTTTTCAGGTCCTGAAGTCTCAAGCTTACCTGCCATCGAGGGACCCCTCGGGACACTTCCTTATGGCAGTCGACCACTGTTTCTCTATCAAGGGTCAAGGCACAGTGATGACAGGGACTATTCTTTCTGGCTCTATTAGCCTTGGTGACAATGTGGAGATTCCTGCCCTGAAGGTGAGTGTCTCATTTTCACTCCCCCCCAATTTTCCCCGATAGAAAGAGAGACTCAACAAAGAAGAGTGTGTTCTCTTCCAACCTGAAATTATTCAATTATATTGTCTATCTTTTTGGTACTCTACTCTAAGGCAGCTTATAAAAGGAAGAGACAGAGATTTTTAAATAAGGCAGCTTGTGAAGTTGCCTGCTCTCTCTTAGTTGAGTTAAAAGAAGGCAGACCTAGATTAGCATGTTAGACTTTCAAAGTCAGAAAAGCAAGGTGGGCATCTTTCCCAGACAGGATGCACCTAAGGACTGAACAAGGTTTGAGGTAGGTTACTTTCATTTGAGACGTGTTGCAGTGAGAAGGCTTGCAAAAGAACCTGAGTAGATAGGTTTCCTGAAATGTCTGGAAGTGAAGGAAATGACACGAAAAGGGCACTGAAATGCTTGATGCACATTCTCTTTGTTTGTTGGGGCTTTAACTGATGTCAGCATGTTCTGGGAGGACTGCTGGGATGCAGTTGGTGGTTTGCTTCCATTGGACTTTTTGGAGAGCCTGTAGAAAGTCAAAAGGCTTTTCAGTGGCCTCTGAACTGTCTAACTGTTGTTACTATTTTATTTCCTTAAAATAGATTTATCCTTTGAAAGAAAACAGGGTGACTTTAGGCTTGGAACAGATGAAGCCTATTTCGCAGATGCTGATTTGAACTGCTTAGAGTTTTCTTTTATAGTAATTGTCCAAAATTAGTCAAGATTTTGGAGCATTTTGCAGCTGCCAGTTAAAGTGGACCCAGCTGGTTACATCTGTGAGTAGGTAGCTTTTGGCTGAACAAGGCTGGATGGGACCACTTTAGTGTTGTCAGTATTATCCTCAAGTTGTGTTACTATAAGAACCTTACTCTTTCATTGAGGGAACGTCCTGATTTCTCATTTTTTGCTTCTATGTTGTGGGCAAGTGAAGGACTAAGTGAGGTATTCTGATCTCACCTGAAATATTTTGCTGATAGCTGTTACAATTTATTTCTGGTCAGCCTCTTCTGTGATAACTGTGGCCATCTAGTTTATGTCATAGTCCTTTGTAAAAAGGTGTCTTTCATGGTATGTACACCATCAGGTCTGCTTTGCCAGTGGAGTTCCTCGCTGCCCATATTCTCCTTTGGAGCATACAGCCAATTCTGAGAGCTGGGCTTGTAACTCCTGCAGGGAATGTGCTCTGCTGAGATTGTAGCTCTGGTATCCATCCCTCCTGCTTTCACCTTGCCAGTGTTCCTTCCCTTTTCAGTTGTGTCCTGCTTGCTGTCCTGGGCCAGCCTGCACCAAGGGGTCCAAGGAGGGACAAGTAGTTTGGAGCACGAGGCTGATACGTGATGGCTTCTGTCCAGCAGTGGCCTTGTGTACCTAGTTAGCTACTTTCCTTTTGGCATAGCACTGGCCAAACTTCCTGTTGCTTTGTGCTCTGGGACATGCGGGTGAGACAGAGCACAGTCATTCTTTCTTACAGAGTGCATAACTTCATTATATCTGGAAATGACTGGTCAGCTCTTCATGTATAGTCCAAGAATGTGTTGCAGAATTATGTTTAGGAATTAGTCTGCTCTTTGAGAATCCATACGGAGGGGAAAATGACAAATACAGTTGCATATTGCAAATGGGTGTTTAAAAGGACATTAGGGAAGACTTTAAGACAGACTTTAAAGGATGTCTTCTTCCCAAGTGACTGGGGGAGCAGTGAAGTGAAAGGCAAGTTAGCAGATGAACAGGTCATTGACAAAGAGAAGCCAGATCACGTGGCTTTTATGGCACTGAAAATTGCCCTCAAAGCTTTAATTATTTCCAATTGCTGTTAGTGAATTAATCCTTCCACCACCTTGTGTGAAATAGATGTGTCCCTACCTCTGAGTGGTAAAAGTGGGGGGCAGAGTTTTGCATTTTGGTTTTTTTGCAACTCGTAGCTTGTGAATATTCATGTTCATGTTGTACAGGTATGGAAACTGAGGCACAGTAAAAGGCAGGAACTTCTGTAAGTTTGAGTTGTGTTGTAGTTAGCCCTGCTAGCATCATACAGAGTTGGGTTAGGATACCTATAAGAGGTCAAACCTTTCTCAGGCCTACAAGGTAACGGAGGAAGCACATTTCACAACACATTGTGGTTTATGACTCTCTCTGACCTTTTTTTGCCCTGACCCTGTGGTAACTGAGATTGACAGCTGGTGCCCACTGGGCATTTAGGGACATTACAAACCAGCTGCTTTTTAAATTTGAGGAACCCTCTCACCAAATGAAGTGGCATCACCTTCCAGTTCTACTAATGGACTTCGACATCTTTGACCGCTTGAACCTGCACAAAGGAGGGACACAGCAATTAAAAATAAACAGTGACATTCTCAAACGCCCATGCTTGCTCTGATTGAGGCTGAGAGCACCAGCAGTGCATGGATTCCTTTATGCTGTTGCCTATGTAAATTGCCATCTGGGGTTGATTATCCATATAGCAAAAAAAAATTATACGTATGTGTTTGGCAAAAAACTTTGACACAGCAAACTGTTCACTATCCGATTGAGTTAGTACTATTTGCTCACTAGCACTTGAAATCCACCTTGAAGAGCATGAACCTAAGATTTCTGCAGCTAAAACACAGTGTTGGCACAATTCTGAACGTCCTTCAAGATTTTTTTTTGTGGTGGTCTTTCAATCTCTACAGTCTTTCAGTTTATGAACTGTAATAACTCATGACATTTTTATTTCTGCTTTATAAAAGTTCCTGGAGTTTGAATAGTAAGGATTTTTTCAATGTAGATTAATTTTATTTTACTGGTGGGTTTGGTGATGATAACTTTAAAAATATTTAAGTATATTTTATTTAGTTTAATTGAGCATGAATGTCAAATTCTAGTGCTGTTGTCTTTTTATAGCATGCTTTAATTGAAGCTGTTTTTTTAATGAGGGAGAAGCACCTCTGCTTGCCTTATCCAGATGAAAAAAAAACCACCTCATTGTAGTTCAAGAACAGCAGCTACTTAGAAGACAAGAACCAGGACTTTTGATCTTATCTTTGGTTGTCTCAAAACAAATAAGAAATGCTTATATGAGAAGTAATTCATAAATGTATGGTATGTGGTCTTCCTTCTCCCCAGTGTTAGTGGTTCTAGCTTTGGATTACACAGTTGCAAGTGCATTGGAAATACTGGAAGAATATACATTAGTATGTCATTACAGATGTTTTAGGGCACAGAGAATGTTCCAGGTTGGTTAATAAGAACTGCTCTCTCTGTTTAGAGAGTTATGAAAGATCACAAAAAGGTCAAGTCTGAATTGAGTGAGCAGGCAGAGACTGATGCACAGGGTGAAGCAGTACAAATCTGGTTATCCTGCGAGTGTTGACTCAGCATTGCCTTACCTGGGATCAAGTGCTGCAGGTATAGAGCAGCCACAGGGCAGGTACATGGCAGCCAAGGACAAAGACCACTGTTTTTTTCAGGACTTGCAAAAAGTAGAAACTACTTCTTGCTTGATATTCAAGTTCCTGTCTGTTCTGTTGAATATATTACTGACAAAAGTCAGGGCAAGTTGATGCAAGCTGAACGGCGGGTGGAGGTTAATTGCTTCATTGGAGCCTGGATAAAAGTAGAGATGCTGCCATTTTGTATTTCTTTTGGCTGAAGTTCACGAGTGCCTTGAAGGCTTGAGTAGATGTGTTGCTGGTGAACAGTTACGTTGACATTTTTCTTTAGGGGATCATGTGGAGATTTTTGCTGTGTGCTGAAGCTGAAGAATGTATCTGGTGTAATGTAGTAAGAAGTTATTTGTTACGTAATAAATCATGTGGGCACCCAACCATTGGACCTTGGGAGGTGCCTCTTTAGACATTGTCAGGTTTTTTATCTCCTTGGTGTGGCTGAGCTGTTATTAAAGGGGAATAGGAATATTTGTACCAGGTCCAATGTTCATTATCTCTGATGTTTGCAGGAGACAATTGCTCTTATTAATTTTGAGCATTTCAATCTCAAAAGTAGCAAGTGTGTTTATGAAATGCTTCTCTTGTAGTTGGAGAGTAGTCACCCAGGTGTTTCAGTACTCTGATACACTTTCAGCAGGTCACCTGAGACATCAAATACAAAAAATGTGAGAAACTTGCTTCTGTTTATCTAGTCAACTCTCCTAGTAAATGACTGTCAGTTTGAACCAGTAGTGGATTCTGTCTTGGCAAGGGCCTATTCTCTGTCAAGTTATATTAACTTTATTAACTTTATGAACTTTTAAGAGGCATCATTTTGTAAATGTGATACTGAGAAGCTTCATATGCTTCCACCATGTGAAGAGAGATTTTTTTTTTTCTAAGCTTCATTGTTGGCTGGATAACCTTGGTCTGTTTTTTTGGCAAACATTCTGTAGTTTTTATGACTCATCCAATGAAAAAAATCTCCTGTGTCTGAAAGAATAACCTAAATAGTGTTTGCAAGAATACTTCCTTTAAACTACTGTAGCTATTCAAATCCTAACAGATATATCTGCTTTTGCTCACATGAGTATTTGAGCCAATCTGATGTCCCAAGACATCTGATTAGTGAGTTTTAGTATGTAAATATAGTAAGAACTAATTTAGTGTATTTAAGGACTTTTTACACAGAGTTGCACGGTTAAGTCTTGTCAGAGAACATTTAAATCTCAGAAAACGAAGCTGAATCACACCCCACTGAGTTGGATCACAAAAAGGTTTGTATGTGGACTTTCATGGTGAAATCCTAGTTTTTATTACTATCATTTTGAGTTCTTTGGACCTCATAATATACCCCTCCTGAATTTCAGGACACCTTAACTAGTTTTTGCATAGCGGGTAGATAGAACCTTGCTAATTTTTGGAGAGGTGGTCTGAATGCTGGTTTACTTTTTTCTCCCCATGTTTCCTGGGTTTTCCTTGCCCAATATTGATATAAAGAGCCTTCAAAATGCTGTTAGTCTGCTAGGAAGAAGTCTATCTCTCCTTATATATTTTCTTTTCATTTAAATGCTATGAAGAAAGGCAGTTCAGAGATTAAGGTTGGGGGGAGAATCAATTAAATGTACCTGATAAAATAATGAAAAGGCATATTAAAATATGTGGGTGATAAAATACAAGAATCTTAAATCCTAAATCAATAAATTTAACACATACACATGTTGTACATACGATTTAATTCAGTACAAGTATTAAATGGTTTCTTTAATTGTCTGCCACTTCTAAAGCATGGGTAGTGTTTGGAGATTTTCTCCTTTCCTAGAAAACATCAGCGTGAATCCTACTGGTTTTGCATCAGCTGCGGCATTTACTTAAAAGCAAAACATGCAGGATTTGGCTTATACTGAAAAGTACTCTGCTTTCAACATTTAGGATATTATCAGTTGTTTTGGAAGAATTAAACTCCTCAGCGCAGTTCTTTGTGGTTAAGTAAAGGATTAAAGACCTGATCCATTGCCTGTGGAATGAAACTTAGAACTGGCAATAAAAACTTCTCAAATCTTTTTGGCTCGATCTCTTAAGAGAATAAGAGTAGCAGATGCTGAGCTCTTTTGTAAAGATCAGTTCCCTCATTTTCCATGTGTATGGTTTTGTAACTTTTTACTGTGTGTTTTGGGTTTGGTTTTTGGTGTTATTTTAAACTGTGAACTAAAAAAAAACCAAACAACCACCCCAACACCAGGCCCTGAAAAACAAAAACAAACAAAAAACAACCCACAACAACCAAAAGAACAACCCAACTCCAAAGAACAGAATTAATTTTAATTTTGTATTGGAAAAAAAAAAGTCTAGTTAACTTTAGACTTTAAGGCTTAGGAATAAAAAACTCAGGAAGAGATCTGTATGTTGCTATTCTTTCACAACCTCATCCTGAAGAATGGTGGTTAGTTCATATCACTTCCAGTTTTTCATTTCAGGTATCTCATAGGTACAGTAAAAAGAGGGAGCATAAAGGACTTTGTATGTTAAGGTTTGTTTTATTCAGGACCAGGGATAAGACATAACAGAAAGGGAGCTGGATACATATCGTGAGGTTTTAAACTTTTTCTACTTGGTCTGAGCAGAAGTGAAGGAAGCCAAGGGGAGAGCAGCCAACCTGAGCAGTGCTAATCCAGACCATACACAGTGTTTTTGGAGCTTGTGTGTCTAATGTGATCTCTGCAGGCAGAGAAGTGGCCTAGTCAGTGCTGGCCAATTAACTCTTCAAATACTAAAATTAATCTGCAGCTTTTCTTGGAGGTCTAGATGTGTGCTCCTATGTATATAGATATGTATATACATATGTGTAAGTGTATATACATATGTGTATATGTATACATAGGATATGTATGTCCTATGCTCCCTGCCAGCTAGAGACAGTTGGGATACAGATTGCCTTCTAATGGATTAGAAAGCTTACCCAAAGTATGCATGTTTCTTCCTACATTGGGTCTGAAAAGGAAGAGATTTGTGTGTAGCTTCTGCCTTGCTTCTATCCCCTTAAACTGTCTTTAAATGACTGTTTGGGATCTGGGCTCCATACGGAAGTGCAGCATTGCTGGAAGCAGTACTGTTCCTCAAGGTCAACTTTAACTTCTGCAGAGTTTCTCTGACACTGATTGCTTGCTCAGGGTTATTTGCAATGCTGACTGGTTGTGGTTAGTGCATGAGATAATGTGAAGTGTGTATTTTGTGCTATTGCCACACAGATAATTTTGCCTTAATATTTAGAAGGTGTAGAGAGTTGTTACTGCCTAAGAGTTGGTATGCTATTCAATGGGGCTCAAAATGAAAAAGGAATATGCAATCATCTTGACTCTGAATAGATGAAAATACTGTGTGAGATGACTATTTATTACAATGACTGATTTTGTTAGATAAATCAAATTACATTTTTCTGTCCAGATTTCAGCAAATTGTTTGTCTCATGAGAACTGTTACAAAAGCTAAAGGAAGTTGTTAGAGAAACACAAGGTGGGAAAAACTGACCTGAAGAAGAGGAAACCAATGGACTAACAGGAAAACTATACAGGTAGAGTTGTTCTGAGGTTGGTCTTGGCACCGAAGTGTAATAGGTTCATTAGTGACTGCATGCACTCTTTGTGTGTGTAGGAATTCTCCCCACTAATGTGCCTCATTAGTGTGCTCTCCTGGCCAGTGCAGGCTGCTGGCAGATGTGACTGCCAGGGGGAGTCTGTGATGCCCAGTATTTTGTAGCTCTTTGGGAATCATCAAAGTAGTGGGTTGTCAGATCTGATGTAAAGGGTCAGTATCACAGTACGAAGGTGTAAAAAAGAGGGTAGATTTAGGTTGGATATTAGGAAAAAATTGGGTAGTGTGAGAGTGGTGAGACACTGGAACAGGTTGCCCAGAGAAGTTGTGGATGCCACCTCCCTGCAAGTCTGGATGGGCCTTTAAGCAACCTGGTCTAGTGGGAGGTGTCCCTGCCCATGCAGGGGGGTTGGAACTAGATAGTCTTTAAGGTCCTTCCAACCCAAACTATTCTGCGACTATAATTCTATGAAAGAGTAGCACAATTTGAGACCTGGCATATGGGTTTGTGTATGTCATGCTAGTGAGCAATTTGAATTCAGCACAGCAATGTTTTGAAGGATAAACAAATATGTAGGTTTGTGACTCCAAAACAATGTTGCAAAGCCCCTAATATCTAATAAGCTATTCTGCTTTTTTCTCCTACCTATTTACATCTTTTTTTCATATCTGGCTTCTTTTCCAGTCTCAAAGTTTGCTCTTCAGAGTAACTGATATTTTTCACTTACACCATAAACTGAAGAAACTTACTTCTCCCTCCTTTCTCTCAGCTGCTATGCAATCTTGAGTAACAATGCAGTTCTGTGTACTTCCTCTGATGGAAAAGAGCATCAGTCAGGTCAGAAGAGAAACCTTGATATGGTATTTTTGTACTTGTTTCCATAGTCTGAATCTAGAGTGGACCTGATGAGAGAAAGGACTTGATAAGCATTGAGTGGTGTTACTCTTAGGGCAGTTTCTGAAGATGGATGAGCAGGTTGTGATATGTCCCCTACAGGGTATATCAGCTGTTGTTTTCCTAGGGCTAAATGTCTTGTGTTTTTAGATTGAAAGGGAGTTCTGGAGCCATCCGAAGTGGGTAGCCTAAGCAGTGGTCCTGTAAGCTGTGCACAGGAGGAGAAAGGTTTTAAGATGACTTGAGTCATGGCTGGGATGCAGCTGAACAAAATCGTACATCCTGGGACTTAGTAGGTAACATATTTCCTGTTGAACAGTTGCTGCCCCAGTGATCAAGTGTTGTATTCTTGGGTTTGTGTACCCTGGGGTTCAGGATTAGTTGGAAACTAAGTTAATGGACATTGCTATAGTAATCACAAAATAATGCCTTTTTGTTTAAACTTTCTGGTAACTTTTTAAAGCAAAGGATGGCTGGTTTGTGTTTGCGTAATTTGTTTGCTTAAGCGTTGCTGCTGCCAGGTCATTAACTTCATTTTTATTTCTTTTAATTTATCAGGTGGAGTTGTTCTCAATCCAGTTCAATTGAAAACAGACCCACATGCATGTACACAGAACATTTGAGCAGGAATCTTAGTGGAACGCTTGAATAGTAATTGGAAAGGTAGCCTCCTATATGGTAAACATGTCTTTCCCTCTGCATTCCTGCTGGGAATGTAGCTTCAGTATGACTGGGCTTAGGGCAGTGAGTAATTATCAGGTTTTAAATATTTAAATTGAAGTGCTGGAGGCTTTGGCAAAATTTCAGGAACTAGAGTAAAATAAGGGAATGTCACTTTTTGTTCTTCCTTGTTCATCCATATACAGCACAATTCCTCATTTGATCAGGCTCTTAAGAGCAGTTCAGCAAACACTGCATTAACTGAGCCATGGTCTGTATGTTACAAAGTTCTGCTCAGATCTGGGCACTGGCAAAAAACTGATTTGAATATTGGAAATGTTATTTAACAAAGACTGTTGAAGATAAACTTCTAAATTTGACCGAAAGACAGAAGAAAATGGACTAGCGCATAAGTTCCCAGGAATCTATAATTAGTCTCACTTTCTTAAACTGTGACTGTAAAGCCATAGCAAGTCCTCTGGATTTCATGCCTTGTACTGTGTGTTCCTGAGGTGACTCCATTTGTAAAACTCTAAATTTTATTCTTGAGTGTTACTATGAAAATCACATGGGGAACTGACTTGGCTCTTTAAATGTTTGTTCACCTCATCACCTGAATCTGTTGTTGTTATCACAGGCATATAACATGTTGTTGAAACTAAATGTAAGATGCATCTCTTCACTAGAGTATTCCCATAACTTTCTATTCTAATAGCTGGTGCAGTTTGAAATGAAAGAAAAATAGAGTGAGCCAATATCTTTACAGTATTAGCTGGAATAATATAATTATGTTAGCTGCCTAGATAGTACTGTGATGAACATGATATGAATGCCTAGATACAGATTTTCATTTGCAACTGTCTGAAATGAAAACTACAAACTCCCAGGCTCTTCATGGTTATAAAGATTAGCTTGAAAGCATGTGCCAAAAAATGCAATTGCCTTTTTCTTCCTTTCTTTAATGAATAAATAATCAAGAATAAATGTTTCACACTTTAGAAATCACATGGAAAGGTCAAATAGCCTTTTTAAAGAGTCACTGTAGCTAATACATCTTTACATGTTTAAAATGTAGACTTCACAGCTATCAGACCTTTGTGAAAGTTAGGTTTAGTAACTGACCTGTCTTGTGTCTAGGCAAGCTGTTCTTAAAGATGTATTCTGTAGGGTGTGAATTAATTGTGCAAAAGAATGGCAGAGATGGCCTTACTCCTTGTTCAGTTTAGATGCCAGAAATCAGCCATGAGAACAGATTAACTCATTGGAAGCATATATAGACATCAACTTTTTATCAACAGAAGAGAGGTACTTAAAATTATTCAGAAGCTTGTTTGTCACTCAAGTTTTGTGAGGTTTCAGAACCTCTTGAAGTTTTCTTGGTATTCATCTAACTGCTTTGTTTTCTTCCTAATTTCAGTTACTATGTTGTAGTTGCTTTTCTTAATATTACATTATACAATGAATCTCAATAGACCTTTATGCTAACTATCCCTAGAAGAGGCTTTTTTATCTGATGTGGAACACCTAGTACATAGGACTGCAACAAATTAACTGGTGGCTTAGGAAGAAAATACATTCTATTATGGATTAGTTAAGTTTTGAAATACGGGTATTATTTATGTGGTGGTTTCTTTACTTTGTTGAAGACATCCTTCTTGTGGAGCTTAGTTAACAATAATTTGAAGTCTTCAGGGATTGAGGAATATGCAGGTATCCCACAAACACTCAAAACCACAAAAAAGAGGATTGTGAGGGATAAGTTTAAAAATATGTATTTTTCGTAAAGGATTGAAATAAATACCCAAAAAGACCAAAATAAATGCCCAGTTTGGCCTTGAAATCAACATAAAGTAACATCAGTTACTTTAGTCTAGGTGCAAAGAAGCACACAAATCTTTGTAAAAATAAAATACCCCGAAAAAATCTCGCTCTGGATTTTGTATTGAGTTTTGGGGGAGAACTGGAGTCAGGATTTGATTGAGTAATGTTTGATAAAAAATGTATGAAAAAGAAAAAACATTCAAATGTTTTTCTCTTGTTGACTGGATGCTCTTGTTTGGGGAGGAACAATTGTTTGCATAAAATACATTAAGGTGGCAAGGACCCTCAAATCAATGCTTTATTCCAGTCTTACATTAAGTATCTTTACCCGAGGGTAGGACTTTAAGCTTATAGGTGGAGGTGGAGGAAGTCCTCCAATGTGGTGGGGTCCTAACTGAACTGAGACCTCCTGTGAAGCTTAATGTGAGCCTGAGATACTACATGAGAGTTGAAGTTCAACATAATTAATTCTGATGTGTTAATATTTCTCAGGCATGCAGTTCCTTAAATAGTGGGACAATGGTGGAAATCTCCGAATTGGTAGAAATCACGTGTCTGCTTTCCCTTTGTTCAGCAAGAGCTAACAAATTAAGTAAGAGTTCTACGATACGTTTGTATTCAAATGCTTTTTCATAGTTCAAAATTTTTTCAGGCCTTTCCTTGTGTCCTTGCTGTGTTTTCCTTTTGGCTTTTATTGCCCACCCATCCTATATGTTGAGGTTGTTGAACTTCTGGTTTTAAATCTGATATGTGCAGACAGCACCGAAGTGACTGTTCTGAGATAACAGGCTCCATCCACACCTTTAGAGAGGCTCTCAAAGATGTTAAAATCTTGGTGGGGGACTCTTTGCCAACTTCAGGTTTACAGTGGGGATAGTGATAACAGGGGTAATAAGTGTACCAAGCATTTGTTTAGGGAAGACAACTGTGGCTTCAGTAGCCTCTGCCACTTTATATATATCTATATGCTGAACTGATGTGGTAGATTATTGAAACACTGAGGCTATCTTCTTTTTTATCTGAATTTATTTTAAAAAAGACACTAATTTTCTTGGAAAAAAAACAAATGTGAAGGTAAAGGGTTATTCACTTTTTAAATTCTTTTCAGGGGTTGGGGGCTTTCTTGTTTTTTACACAAGCTTCCTGTTTTAATTTTGATAAGAAAGCAAAAGCATGATAAATTTTCAGTTGTGCTTTTTTAATAAGGCATGATACTAATTCTTGTCTGTCAGGATTGCATGAAGCTAATAAATATTGGCAAGATGTTACAGATTCATATGCAGGAAGAGAGATGGGTAAAGCAATTTTTGCATCAGATTTAGAGGGAAGGAAGAAAGAAAAGTTAACATTAGGGCATAGTTTTGTGGTTATGGTGTGACTCACAAGAAAGACCTAGGCCATCTGACATGTACATTGCAAACAGTTGTAAAAACATACCATTAGATATCCACAATGTGTACTGGGCTGAGTTAATGTTATTTTGAATCCATAATGTTAAAGTTATCTGGCACGGTGAGTCTAACTCCACAAATCAAACACTGTATTCTTGCTTTTTGTTTTACATTACTGTGTTGTTCTTAATGGACAAGGTCCTTTCTGATCAATTTAGCAGTGAAGTTTTAATCCTGCCTTTGATTTGTTCAGTGTCATCTAGCTGTGCTGACATCAACCTGGCCTTTTGACTTGAGTTGGGATTTAGACTTCAGCAGAGAGAATACAGTGATGTGATTACAATTATAGAATTGTGCACAGTGCTTTACAATCTGCATGTTTGTTTTTTTGGTATCTTCCTGTGTATGAAAACTCAAATTTACAGAAAGAGGGTTAGGTCTATGTTTTATTATATTTTTAAGTTTTCCTTAATGTATCTGTGAAATTGTGTGATGATAATTTTTCCCTGATAAGAAACTTCGAAATTTTGAATCTCTCTGGCCTCTACTTGTATCTCAGCATGACCATGGAGAAAAAAGATTCCTGTATCTTCCTAAGGTTTCACATACCATTAAAATTTCTTGAGAACCTTTATTCATAATTTGAACTTTTGTATTTTGCTTTCAGTTTTTAAAAGTAATGGCTCTTGTAATGGATTCCTTAGCTTCAGTCTTGGCTCAGAAAGAGACATTATAAACATTTAATAGCTTTAAAAGAAGCTTTTTGGAAACTACAGGATCTGTGCTATGTGCTCTGTGTAAGAGGTTTTTTAATTTTCATTTCAGAAAAGGTGTTCTTTTTTTTTTTTTTTACAAAGCTATAAATATGTGCTTTTTCCACTTTTTTGTGATAGTGAGCTTTAGGATCTGGTTGAGATTCTGTTTAACGGAGTTACGGCTTCATTCTGTCTTTAAATGGATTCCATGTTGGTTTTTTACCTGTGTTTGTAAGTCAAAGAATAAGAATTTGATATAGAAGTTACAAATGGCATGTTAAAATGTTCTTTCTCGCACCTAACAATTGTAACACGTGGGATTTGGTTTGAGAAACTGCCCTTGTCTCCTGCACTGATCAGAGGAAAGTACTTTTCAGAGTGCACAGAGAGATGCCACAGTAAGTCTGGAAAGCCAGGTGTGTGCTGGGTTTTTTGTGGGGTGGTAGTTCTTTATTTTGTTCTGTCACATTTTTCTAATACAGATGCTGACAGTTAGGGTCACAGAGGAAAACAGATTGTCATAGATGCTGGTTATTGCAGTTACCCCTCAATTAATTTGCAGCCCCAAGAGCTCAGTGTTCATGTGAATCAGGCAGTTTGTTTAACGATACATTTAGTTGTTGGGTGGTTAAGGGCAATGAAGAACTGTAACTGGTTTTTATTTGTATTGCTAAAATGGTGGTCCAACTACTTGAAACTTGTGAAAGTAACACCCCTGGCCTTGAACAGAAAAAAAGATAATTTGTCTAATACTTTCCCCTGCTATATTTAAAGACCATATTAGATGTTTCTCATATGCAGTTTTTTGTGTGGAAACTCTATCTAGTTTGAGTTTGTAGCACTCTGATAATGATCAGAATTCTGCAATAATGAAAAATAAATCAGTGCTGGAACAGGGAAATATTGGGGCTTTTGAACTTTTGGAGTAATCTTTTATGGTGTTTTTGTTCATAAATACAACAAGCTTTAGTTTCTGTGAAGCAGACGGCTCAGAAAATGGGAGAAGCTGAAACCAGCACAGGCAGGTGTTGAGCAAATGTCTCCAATGAGCTCTCACAAGGGTTGTGTTATGGATCTTTGATTCTTTATATTAGTCTGCTCAGAATCTCACTTCTCTGATTTGGACTTAATTGCTGGGTGATTCTGTGACATAAAAATCCAGATGTATACCTGTTGCTTAAATCTGATTCTGGCCAGTCTTACAAGATTTGTCTACCCGTTGTGCATCCCAGGCTTGCTCAGGTACCTTCTCCTCAGAGCTGGTCTATTGTTGCTTCAAGATAATTTTAGCTGACAAAATTACTAGACCACATGTTTGGGGTATTTAGTTATACCTTGTTAACCACACTTACAAAAACGTAGAGGACTTAAACGTTAGAAGAGCATGAACATTTTCAGCCTCATCAATTATTTTTAATTTTAAAGTCAGCAGATGGAGCCAAAGGCTTGTAGAAAAATTACTTGTGCTGAATATATATTAAACCACAAAGCCCACTAAGTTTAACTAATGTTCCTACTGAAGTGTATAACAGCAAAGCTATTTATTTGCTGCTAAACCTCATACCAGCATTACTTTTTCATTCCCTTGTCTCTGTGCAGAGGGAGAGCTCACCCCTTTGTATACTGGGGCGACTAACAAGACTAAAAAATGCAAAGTTTGGGTAGGAACCTGATTTACTTTGCAGATTTCCATCTGTGGAAGGTTTTCTGCAGCATTGTTCACCACTTTATCAGAAAAAATGGTGGTGTATTTTTTCAATATTTTTACATCTCCTATGAGTGCAGTAATTGGATTCCACTATTGAGGGTTAGGTTGGAATTCATTACAACTTCATTTTCCTTATTGCACAGTTGGTAAGGTACTGGGGTTTCATGTTTTTCTTCTGAAGCAACTGAAATAAGCCTTTGCTTTAGATAACGTGTTAGGCTTGATATTCTAATAGACTAACCCTATGCTTTTGTTAAATATTAATATCCTTTTGGGATTTTAAACAATATCTTTAGAAAAATAAGGGAGTGAAAGGTTTCCCAAACAGTGTGCAATTTATCCCACTCTAATAAAATAAAAAAAGCAAAGGCAGTAAGTGGTACCTACCTTTTGCAGGAAAAGGGAGGAAAAAAACTGTCATAGTTATAAAATATGATATCCAAAGGGGATGCAAGAAATTATGATGGTGACTGAACTGAGAATATTTGAGTGGTACAGTATTTTTTTTGCTTTTTAGTAAAAATGGAAAAATGCAAATGGTTAAGTGAGTAACAACAGCTGTTTTGTCAAACTATTAAACTTAATTTTAAAAGTTCTTTCTCCATTAAATGTAATCTTCTGAAGGAAGAAGCATACATATTATGATTATGAAGCATACATATGTGACACATATACCACTTGCTCTATATTCTATAAATGGATGCTTAAGTATTGCATGTACATTTTCCCCCCTCTTTTTATTTACAGATTCTTGGAGCTCAGTCTCTTTAGTTTGGAGCAAGCACTTGCTTAGAGTGACTTTGGAAACTTTAGCTTACTGTCCAAGTGAAAAAGCTTTTCTTATTTTTCTGTTTATCTTTGGCCTCATCTGTGTTTAAATTATCTTTCTTCCACTCCTCCTGTTGAAAGACAGTGATAAAACTTCAACCAATTGTATCAGCTTGCTGACTTAATTTCCTCTACTCAACACTGGCTGTAATAGCAAGAGTTTCTAATATTGACATTTTTCTTTTGAATGATATGATCAGTTCCCAGTTTCAGATTCGTTCCTGACTTACTGAAGGCTTTTCTAGTTCGCATTTGTCTTCCTAAATAAAGGTATCAGGCATTTCCAATAAAATTCTATATTTTTTTCAAGCTATTCTGGCAAAAACCTCATAAAATACAGGACTGGAGAGTGCATCCGGAGTTACATCTTAGTCCAGTCTGCTAAAGTGGCAAGTAACTAAACCTTGCAGTCTCACTGTGATGAGTATCTTCTATATCTCTATTTACTGTAGAAGAATATTAATGCATTTTCAAATAAAGAGAATATGAACTTGTGACATAGGAAGATACTGTTTCTAGCTATGTTTAAGAGACTTCTTAATGTACAGCCAGAGTTCAGCATCGATTTGGACAGAATTGAAGGCCGATGTCCTCTGCACAACATTGCTCTTAAAGATGAGAGCAAATCCTGCTGTAGTTCTTGAGAAAAGCATGATTTGCTAATGAGGAACAGTCAGTAGATGCAGTGGCCAGTGGAGTGGGGTCTCCTTAGCAGAAACACCACACAAAAAGCAGTTGTAACTGCCTAATGTTTAGTGGTAGGTGTTTTCAATTGCAAGTTGTTGCCTTTGTCTCCCTGTAAAATGCTCTTCTGATATTAGATATTTCTCCTAGATTGTAGTAACAAGCAAATCTAACTGGGTGGTTTATAGTTTTGTAGCTTTTTGCAGAGATGTTTACCTCCACAGTGTGTGGGAGTTGTCCTTGCGTGTTTCTTAGTAATTTTAAATTGAGAAGGTGCATACTATATTTATACAGAATATAATGTATTGAGAAAGTTGTGATATGATTTTGCACTTTGAAGAAGTACATAATCCCCCAATATTTGGGGGGAATGGGAGCTGTGAGAGCTAGTGACTACACCGAAGAACAACTGTAAATGAGGATCATTAAGAAGTATTTCTAAAAAAATCTGATGGAATTTTCAAAACCACACTGGCAAAAAAAAAATCCTGAATAATATAGTGAATAAGGAAAAAAAAAAAATCTGCATTGTTGGATAGGCTAGATAAGCTTCCTTTGGACTGGATCCAGTCCTCTCAAATGATTTCTTGTGACCTGCACACTTTGGATTACATGCAATTTCAACTTTAAAGATCCTAGCTTTCAAGATTGAGGGGAGTGGCAGTTGCAGATTTCCAGTCCTAATGTCAGAGCAGAGATGTGCAAAAATCTTTTTCCAATATTGGAATGTTAACTTTGAAGCCTAATGGTGGTACTTTGATATATCATTGGCCTGTCAATTTCATGGCTTTGGAATGTCATTGGCCATTCAGGAAGGTTGTCTCAGCACGTGTCACTGGGCAGGCAACAGCTGTTGGACCCAAAGGATAGGAAGTGGAAGATAGTGCAAGGAAAGGAATCTAGCAGAAGAAGAGATATACATACATAGGAAAAAACAAACAAACAGAAAAACCCCCAAAACCAACAAACAGGTAAAAGGCAAGAAAAGCTGGGTTTGGTGTGCTGCAATACTGTATAAAGTATTCAAAGATTGTTCTTTTTATCTCAGATACCTTTATGTGCCAGCATTAACAGTCCACTCTTCCTTCACGGGCTTCAGGTTGTCCTCCTTGCTTTTACCAAGCTTCTCTCGTTGTTGACCTGTTGTCTGTTTTTTTTGCATGGTGTCTCTAGTGCTGTCTTGTCTGCTGCCTGTGTGTGTTGCAACCTCAGTGAGCCTATTTTTAAGTTCCCTTCATGGACCACATTTAGCTTCCTTTTAAAAGATCCATAATGGATTAAAATTATTTATAAATTGACAGCTATTTTCCATCTCATCCTCCTGATTGATAACCATTGCCTTATTGCTGATAGATAAACTCCCTGAGCAGATTTTACTGTGGGTTTTTTTTTTGAAAATATACTGACAGAGTGAATCCTAAAACAAATCAAGAAATAAAAGCATCAAGAAATAAAAGCTCCAAGAAAAGCAGAACTGCATTTTGTCTTGGTTTATCCTAAATATTTTGGTAAACATCATGTTAGCCAAGAGTTCTGTTGAGCATTCACTGTGCCTCAGTGGTACCTGCACATCCCTGCACCATGGGCTTGCTCCCTTCCTGGAGTTGCTGTACGTTGATACTAGAAAATGAGGTGGCTTCTTTTAAGCAAGACACAAATTTGCACGGGTACTCCAATACTGAAATGTGTTGGTGATAGTTGTAATTTCTTTGGATCTTGGAAGTTTAAAAAACATGTCGGTAGAACTGCCACTAAAAAGGGTTTGTGTGTGTGTAAAATGTAGAAATATTTATTGACTTGATGACAGCTGGGAGGTTTAGGCAAATAGAAAGTGTGTTTAGAAGATAATAGTTTGGAGTTCTGTCATTTGCATACAGCTCCTGGCTGTCATTGTCAGACTAGACTAGGTATGCATGCAGCATGTATCAGGAATTATTTCCTTTCTAATCAAACCTAGAGTTTTTTTCAAATTGGACAGCTCTTCCATAGCAAGTTAACAAATCCTTGAGAGGCGAAGAAGTCACAACTCTACGTCTATTGTAAATGCTTGTTGTATCAGAGGTGAGGGACCCTTTTCATGAGTTAATCAAAAAGACCTATGCAAACAAGCAAGAGGATTTTTTTCCTCAGTCAGTCACTACAGTTACAGAGCCTGACATTGTTAGGTGAACCTTTGTGATCTCATAGGCTACTGCACACTCTTGTGTGCCAGACCCCTCTTAATAAAAACGTGGGGCGCTGGATACACAAATTCATAGCAGCTGTCACAGCTGGGCTGTGGTGAAGTTTGGTCAAGACCCTTTGAACTTTTTATTTCACACTAATCCCATTTAGCGTGATCAATATATGGACCTCCAGCTCCTAGGTCTGTTAATTAGGTGTCAAGTGTTGGGTTGGCCGTGTCAGGCTGTAAAATACAAACACAGAAGAGACTATATCAGTAGGGAAGTGAAGTGTTTATTGTCTGAATGTATAAGAGTTCTGAAAAGTGGCATTCCTAGTCTAGGATGTCCTTAGGGATCTTGAGAGTCTTTTGTTTCTCTCACTAAGCTAAACTTATAGTTAAATAAGCATTTTACCAAAAATATTGTCCTGTTTGGAGGGTTTGTAGAGTAAGTTAAAAGATCCAACTCTACTAATAATTTGATGTTGGAATAGCTCTTGGCTTGCCCCCCTCTCCTTTTCCCCTGTGAATAAAAATGTTTAATACTTGCTCTGGTAACTGTTTTCATTGGGCTAAGATGGAAGTCCTTTCTTGTTTTGTGTATGTACATCTAAAATGAAGCTTCTCCTAAGACTTTACCAATTTTTATTTTAACCCGTGCTTTGTAGCATTTGGGGAATAGACAGGATAACTTAGATCTTCATTTCCTCATCTGAAGGAATCTTGGGAGTTTCTTGAACTCCCTCATCTTTAGTTCTCTATCTTTCAGGGAAGAGTAAATATATAGAATGATATTTTAGCTTTCATACATTTTTGAGTTCCTTTATTTCAGACTTCCAGTGACAGAAGGGACTGGGGAGTTGCGAGTAGTTCATTTCATCTCCTTTGAAGAAAACCTAAAATTTATAATCCCAGATCAGACCTTTCCTATAACTCACGCAACTCATCCTGTTAACTGTTTTAATATATGGCACTGCTATTTCATTAAACAACATCCAGGAATAATTAGTTCAGCAACGATGCCTCGGAACAAAAGCCCTTGATTTCGTTTAACTTTATAAGTTGGTCTCTTTTGATCTGCAAGAACACATCTGGGGCCTTTAAGAAAGCAGAAAGAAAAATATTAAATGTTTAGTAAGGCCGTTGGTGAAGGTTTCAAAGCACAGTAACCCTTTGGTACCAGGATGTAGCTCAGAGGCAAAAAAGTGTGAATTTCTTATAAAATAAGATATCACATGGCACCTCTAGATGGTAAATGCTGGTTTTGCTAGCTGACTGCCACTATGTTGTGCCTCTATTTCCAGTTTCATAAGATGCAGTCTCTTCTTTCTCGCCCTAGTTGTTTCCCCTCTATTTGTCTGCTCTTCACCCACTTTCTTCCCCCAGCTGCATGTGAATGGATTAATCAGAATCATTAACTGTAAACCTGACTGTTTTTTTTCTACAGTGTATCAGTGCATTAGAATTTATTTTTGCTCTGTCAAACTTTGCACCATACTGCTTTGTTCCTTTCATAGTGTAGTACTGTTTGCCAGGGTGGTAGGGATAAACCCATTTGTTCATTGCTCTAGACGTAACAGCTTAGATTTTGAAAATATACAGTGCAGAGGATATAAATATACTCATCTGATATTAATCACTGTTACTGACTTGTATTAGAAATTCCTTATCAGTCGAACTCCTTAAAATTTGCCACTAAAAAAAAAATCCCACCTCAAGGAAAAGCTATGAAGATTTTTATGCTAATTGTTTTTTATTTCAGAAACTAAAAGTATTGTGAAAAATACTGTCTGATAGTAATCTTTTTTCTCTTCTCAGAGGTAGCCTTCGTGTTGATTGTAATTAGTGCAAGGAATTCACTAGGAGTGGTACCATATAATTTGGTTTGTACTGATGGGAATACTTCTGCTTGTTTGCTGCACTGCACGGGGTGCTGTTGTGTTTATATTCCAAGTATTTCATAGAAAATGTACAAATCACAGTTAATGTTAACGCTTGCCACAGCTAATGAAGCCTACCAGATTTCTCTGTAATTATTCATCACCTTTGTTTCATTTTGTATAAATCACAGCTTCTATTAATGAGCTAATTTTAGAGAAGGGACAGGAAATTTTTTTAATGAGAAAGAAATGAGCAAAAGAACTTTGCTCTTATTTTTCCCCTTGACCTGTCAAAATAGAAGTGAAAAGAGCTGAAAATATTATTTTTCATTACAGGTTTTATTTTTTAAATGCAGCTTTATGTTCACTGTGTGTTTGTTTTCCTTAGTGAGCCTTTAACTCCAAGGTTGTGACCCAATAATGACCTCTTTCCACTCTCAATTGCTTTTGACCTACTCCATTAAGTAAAAAGAAATAACCTAACAGAAGGGTAACCAGATCACTGCTACCACACCAAGGAAACAGGCAGGCTTTGGGATGCTCTTCTTTAATCTCTCTATCCACAGAGCCTTCATTTTAATTTGCAAAATTGAACCCAGATCGAGAGCAGTAAAGCCTGAATATGGTAAATATTCATGCCTCAGTGATCTAGAGTGGCTCCATTACATTTCAGAGATTGGGAGAATTACCTTTTGGATTATGTATATTCATGGACTGATTTTTATTTGAGATATAAATATTACTCACGTTGGGCTACATGTCGCACATTCTACCAAAACCAGCCTTCTCACAAAGCTCCAAATGTTCCTTACATGTAAAAGTTTTACTTCTTTCCCCTGTAGTTTTTCTTTTTATGCTTTTCAAAGACTGGTAGTAAACAAATTTTTTTAAAGAAGAAGGAAAAAAATCCCAGTAGAAGTTCTTCTATAAAACCTTCAACCCTGTGTTTACTGTGATGTATTCTTTTGCATGTGACTTTGAAGTCTTCAGATAAAAGTATTATTGTTGTTCTAAATCTATTGGGGAAAAAAAATCAGTTCATTCTGTTGGAAGAAGAAAGTTCCAGACAGCCTTTCTTTAACCTATCATTTTGCATTGGTTTTGACTTCTTTTTGGATTTTTTTCCTTTGAAAAATGTTTTAAATATTTTTGATAAGTTGTAGAAACTTTAATTGGTTTGTAAATGTTAAGCTTGTTCTATGTCATAGTTTTCCTATGGGTCTGGGTGTTCTCTGCATAGATAGTTGCTGGCTAAACTCATTGGCATTGTTATGGTTTTAAAATATGTACTTTGTCATTTGTAGTGGTAGATGGCACAAGCAGGACCACTTAATCTAAGGTACTTGACATCTTACGGTTCCTTTTTTGGTTACAAAAAGGCCGTGAGAGATTTTAGTCATTTGAGATTAAAGGACATATAGTAGGTATCAGGCTTCTGCTTCCTTCCACACATCCTTGGAGTGTGGGGATCTCTTCCCTACCTACAGCTCCAAGCGTTCAGCACGTACATCTGTTATGCACTTTTGGCCAGAGGACTAAAAGAGGATGTGGTCCTCCCTCTCCCCTCTGCTAGAGTAAATGTGTGAGGAGACTCACCCCAATCTAGAAGAGACAATGCAGGGAGATGATAAAGGGTGTTGGTATTCCTCTTGGGAATCCCAGGTAGAGGAGGAGAGAGGTGGAAGCTGAAGAGCGTAGTAAGAACATGTAATTACTGGGAAATACTGCAAGGGCAAACCATGCATGACCAGCCTGGTTGCCTTCTGTGACAAACTGTAGAGACAGGAAGAATCATGACTTCAGTGAGGCTCAGGTATGTCTCTCACAACATTCTCATGTGGAAGCTGGGGATGTATGGGTTCTGTTTTGGGAGTTCTGGTGCGAATTGAAAATTGGCTGAAGTGGTTGAGGCTATTGGAAGCTTTGCTGTGAATGAGAAAAATTGCTATGAAATGGTAAATACTGTGGACAAAAATCAGCCTTTTGCTTTCAAAAAACAGACACTGGGTTTTTCTTGAGCATTTGGGTTACGACAAATGATGCAGTTAAGTTTCCTGTCTGCAGTGAGGTGTAGTGCCATGTTATGTAACAAGGGTGACAAGATTACTGAAGTTTACCAAATAAATGCTCCAGTAAGATAACATACATGCAATACAGTGTGGATTTGATGGTTTACAGTAAATAATGAATTCAGGGCAGCTCAGTCATGGGGAGAAAATGGGGGGCAGTTTTCTTATTCAATGAGCTCTGTCCAGCCTGTGCGTGGGATGAATTATGTTCTGTGAAAAAAATAAATTGAGATTATATCCTTAAAGGGTATAGGAGAATGCATAGGCCTAGAAGGTCACTTAAATTTATGTGCAAAATCTTGATCTTGACACTTGTTAATTTTTTGATTGTGTGCATGAATATAGCATACAGGTAATTTTAAATAAAATTACAGTCTTGAAGCAGAGCAGCATGAGAGTAAGATCACTGACCATCTTTATTTACTGGGTGAATAACCATATTTTAGATGCTATGAAAGGAAATAAGCTAAAGGGATTTTGGTATTCCCTGTCATAATGCTTTATTCCAGTATTGCAGTGCAGGCTCTTCAGGCTATGGTGTTATTTTATCAGGAGGAGGAGTATATTAAATAAAATCTGATAGCATGTGCATGGCATTACATAAGCACTACAGTGGTATGTGGTGAATATCCTTATAAACTTGGCTTTTAAAATTAAAATAATCATTCTTTGTGAAATACTTGTTTTTTTTTCTCCAGATGCTATATTCCTTTCCCATCTGGAGGCAAAGCGAGGCCATGGACAAATTAGAGATTCTAGAGATATTCAAGATCTTAAAAAAGTTATTAATGTTATTAGGCCATGTGATCTTGGTTGCACCTGCAAACTTGAAGTTATTTCTGACTCTCTTTGAGGTTTCAACTCTTTGTAGTTGGTCTTAGCTGCTGTTGTTCTGTTGACAAAGGAGAGATGGCTTTCCACAACCTGAGCAGTGGGCAAACGTTGCATCATGTGATTGCTGTTCAGCAAAGTACTGTCCACAGCTCCTGTTTTTTCTGTTTTATGCTGTTCTGAAATACTGTTTGAAGATTTGGAACTAGTGTTTCCCAATGGTCATTGAGATACGACATGAACTGAAAAGGCATCTCAGAGAATTAAAAAATATTCCATGTCTTGATTTTAAAAAGAAAATATTTTATTTGGGTGGAGAATGTGGATGGAGTAGGGCAGAGGCCTTGACTCATCATTTCTGATTGCTCATTGCTGTTGCTGTCCTGTGCCTTCACAGCATAGGTACCCTTTTGACACTACCAAGCAGGAGTGGTTTTGCCTTTGTCTTCTTTGCTAAACTCACTGCTGCTTACTCATCTGTCATACGTAGCTTTGCTTGTGAATGGTCATCCCATATAAAGCAGAGTTCAGCATGCTTCATGTTTAGAAGAGAATTTTTGAAAATATCTTATATGGAAGAGCAGTTTTATGTCTGAATTAGACCTTTTCTTAGTTTCAACACACAGGCTTAGACAGGGGATTGGTTGAAAAACTAAAAACAGTGGTAGCCTTTCAGACAAGTAGGCTGCATTTTTTTTGACAGTGTAGCTTGATACCCTCAGACCACCAAGAGGTGGTCCTGAAAGCAGGGAGATGCCTTACTCATTATTTGGATTTGTAGTAGGGCAATAGGGAAGAAGGAAATCCTTGCTTTCCAAAGCAGCAAACGTGATGGATTTTGGTCATGCAGCTGGGCCTTAGTTTGCTGCTCCTCTTCAGCTATAAGGAGGCACTTGTACTAGATGATACTTATATGTTGTTTCTAGTATTTGGCACTCTGCTGCAATGTATGGTCAGTTGATGCCTCTCAAGGGTGGATTTTCTTCTTGTTTGGGTGCTGATTCAGGCAAGCTTGCTCTTGATGTATTTTTAAACCTCAGGGCTGAAATGGTGCTTTTGGCACTTACCAGTTCCTCTTCCTTCTTGGATGTAATTTTTAAGATGCAGCTCTTAGCAGCTGGGCTGCGAGATGTGATCTTTTAAATTTGTTGGGAGTCGTCTGTATTTGAAGTACAGTCACTTTTTGTAATACATATGTAATACTCCTTTTATAAATACTGCATTTATAATCAGCATTTTCTCTTAACAGATTATTAAGACTAATTATTTTAACTTTGCAGTTTTTCATCAATATTACAGGGAAGTATGGTTGCTGCATCTTTCATATGAGAAAGATGCACTCGCAGCATTGGGAGGCAGCAAGCAGAATGGCTAGGTTCTTATCTAAAGAAGTTATGAGCCATGGCATATGGTTCATAACTTAATGGAAGTTGGATAAATAAAGGAAAAGAAGCTCTGACATATCAGGGGAAAAAGTCATTAGTGGACTTTTTCTGTATCCTGTTTTCTGTTAGTCTGTACTAAACTGCTTTGAAAAATCGTGGTGGGCTTTTCCTTTGGTCTTCAAATAATGGGTTCTCTTCTTATACTGAACACATTTGTTTATCTCAAGGGTGAAACTGTTTGGGTGCTCTTGATTTCTGCTTTGCATTTTTCTATCTGTATTTGAACGCAAACTTTTCTCACCCTTGTCTTTTTAGACCTTTCCATAAAGCACGCTGTGTGTGTATATATATTTAAAAAAATCACATGAATGTGATTATAGAAATAAAATTTTAAAAGTGAAGCAAATCCCTTTGCAAATGATGCAATATTTCAACACGTGGCTCTTGATTTATACAATGAGATATAATCAATTCCCTTGTACCATTATTAGGAAGCAAAATGTGAGTGAATTTCATGTCCAAGTTTGTAGCAAGTTTTAGAATAGTATCTAGGTTTTCTATGTTTACCTCTATTATTTGCATGTAATAGAAGAAGAGGAAAATATATCTCTAGAGGGCTGTTAAAATGGACCTTGCACCATTTTCATAGACAAGTTGACTTAAAAGTTGTTTTAAAGACAGTATTTTGAGGTTTTAAAATTGGGTGCTTGAAATAAATGTAAAGAAACACCCAAGATACTGGTCAAAACTGGTCTCAGGTACAAATTCCTGTTGCTCATGACCAAATGCTCTGAAATATTTAACATCATTCTGTTGGTAAGTGGGTGGACTGGGTGATCCAGCCCCAACTCCCTACTTGAAATTTCTTTTGTTGTAAAGCTAAAGAAAATATGTGAAAGTTTAGAACTGTGCTATAACTTGTGGGGGATCCCTTACATAGGGAAACTAGATATGCATAAGAGAAACAAATCTAATACAGAGGGCCAGTTGCATCCTTTTCAGTGCTTCTAGGTTTGTATTTTAAAGGCCAAACAAAACAAAGATGAATTTTAGTTATGTACTTAAGTGTTTTTGAAAAAATAAAAATAATCAAAACCCAAACCCTTACATTTGGAGTATTTAAAACCATGGACAAATGTCTCTGTCAGTTGGGGTGAGAGTGAAATGGAATGAAATACTGTACTGATGTTCATGGTCTGCTCAGAAAACAGGAAGCTGGTGATTTAAAGCTACTCTGGCTCTTGTTATTTGATCCAGTGGGTGCAGATCAGCTTGCTGATTCACTTCTCTGCTGGTTCCATGTCTGACCTTTTGAAGGAGATGCAATTCCATCTCGGTTCTCACGTGATCTAAGCCACCTCCCCCAATCACCTACATGAGCTCTCACGTTGTTCTGCTCAGATTGTAATTCCTGCATCCATTACGTGCTTGGAAGAGTTGACAGTCAGTTTAAGTTAGTGCTGTAAACTCCTTTCACAGTTCATTTCTGGTACTGAGAACATGGGGAAAAAATGAATGGGCTTGCATGTCTTCCCATTTACTTTTCTGTCCTCTGATACGTGTATGGGAACTTCAGGTACAAGAACAGATACCATGAATATAATGGGGAGAACTGTTTACATTTAGAACTAATACAGAGGGGCTGATGAAATAATCTGCAAGGTAGTGGATAGGTCAGCATGAAGTGCTGATTTTCAGTAGGTAGAGTAATGCAGTATTGTTTCTTTGACATGGCTGAGGACAGGCAGACCTGTCTGAGAGTCAGACCCAGCTACAAAGAGCCCAGGTGATTCTTAAAGCTCTGGCTGAGCACAGCCAGGATGGGCAGTTTGCCTCCTGTGAGAGAGCTGGGGCAGCTCAGATCATCTGCTTTGCTTTGGGGGGATAAAGCTTTACATGGTTCCACACGTTTTCAGTAGGTTGATTGCTCTTTTTTAATTGGGATGCTGTTTTCTGAAAGGTTAGGATCCAAGACTTGAGCTTGCATTGGAGACTGAGAAGACCCATTAGCAGGAGCCATCTTGACAGAGCCTCATGCAACACTGGAAAATACTCCTGTGTTAATGTCCCAATTGCAAAGTTTCTCTTACACGTAGGAATCACAGCAAACTTTTCTCCCAGAAAGTGACACTTCACAACTGTATACTCTCTTTAATGTAGTTTAAAACTAGAAATGTGGAAGAACACAGCTAGTATTGTGGTACAAGCCAGCTCTGTATGCCATGGTTGATAACTGCAAATCTCATTGAGAAATCTTATCCTTATGAAAATATTTTTAAAGTACTTGTTAATTCTCCTTCTGATTGTTATTTATGGGCTGCATGTCAGATGCATCAAGCCTAATAATTTGAGTTAATTTAAGGGAAGAGGGTGGGCTTTAACACTTTTGAGGATTGTTTCGTACATCCCTAAGTAAAGACAAGATATATTCTGAGTATATGCACACAATAATAGGGTTTTTTTAACTAAATTTTTATTCTTTAATTTTTAGTACTGTGAAAGGTGTTTCCGAGGAGTAAAAGTAAACTGTTTTAGAGACTGCCAAATATTTTCTGTAATAATTTAACTGTTTAGGTGGGTAGTCTCTAAAAGTAATATATAAACTGGAATTTTTACATAAAGAAAAAAAAAACTTGTGGCTCTATTTAAGGTGGAAAACTGCATCATTCATAATCTGTGCATCTTTCAGTTTTGTGTTGGGATGCAACAGAGATGGAGGATTCCTTAGTTCTTGTCAATTTATTTGCCCTGTCAGTGATTGTAGAAGTTGGAAGGTTTACTGTCAATATTACATACGAAATCTTAGAAGTCTTTCAACCCCCCATGGTTTGGGCTGGTACTTTTCATCTAGCAATTTCAATCTTGTAGTACTTGTTTATGTCTGTGGAACATATATTTAGAAAACGTTCCTTTTTTTAAAGTCTTTAAACATTACTTTTATTGCCAGTGTTACAATGACAGTGTTTGAAACTGGAGAGGGAGGTTAGGCTAGAGTGAATAAAAGTCAGACTTTTTAGTGAGGGGCTTTTCTCTTCCATGAACGCACCTCTTGATCTCCTTTTTCATCATATTCTGTGGATTCTTCAAGAATCTACATGCACTGATGTGGCTTTTGATTTGAAAAATGTTGCAATAATTTGTAATCTGAAAAAGGGCATTTCTTTTGGATTTGGTTATCAGCTAGAGATCTGGGGAACTCAAACTATTTATTAGGAGTGAAGCTCGTGGCCATTGTTGTTTGTACAGTTACAGTTTCAAGAAGGAATACAGGATTTTTCATGTTCTCCAGAAGCAATGCAGCTGCTAGAATTTATTTTTTGCTTTTTAAAACCAGCTTTCTGTATATTGCCTGTGACTATTTTTTGCTGACTTATTTGGAGAGCTCTTTATATTCCAGTTACTGAAGGTTTTAGTTCAGCCAATAGACTTTTCATCTGCTCCTCTATTTTGATCTAAGTTTCTGCAATTTGTTCCCCTCTCAGTCTTCCTTTTTTTTTTTTTCCTGCACTGTTCTCTTAGTATTTGCTTAGTTTTATGATGTTGGGAACAGGCATACAAAGATGTCTCTAAAGCCAAGTACTCCTTCATGTACGTTAGCAGGTTTTGTAGAAAAGGGAAAGGTGGAAAACCTTTTTGTTTCCACTTATGCATTGTATCCAAGATGTGGGAAAATAGCTGGTATTTTCAGTATTATCTTGTGAGTAAATAATTCTGTGAAATTAAGATGGTTAACTTCTCTAGACTGTCCTGAGTCATTTAAACTAAATGTGCTCTAAGCTGTGTGACACACTGAGGATGAAGCCCAGATCTGCTGAGTCCAATCCTTTGGTTTGGAATTGTCTTCATCAGTGTTTGTGCTTCTCTTTTTTTAACTTTCAGGAGTCAGAAGATAAATGGGGTAGGCTGGGATTAGAAGAAGGGATATATGGTGGTTGGAGATTGATTTGAGAGCAGTTCTTGCTTAGTAAGACAGATACTAATGGCTTGAATGCTGAGAATTGCACAGTAGCATTTGACATAAACCGTTTTGATAGTTGTAGAAAATGTAAAGAAAAAGGGAGAGAGAAGAAGAAATTAAACTGAGAGCTGAGATCTGTTCTAGCAGTGATGTTCTGTACACATTCACAGTATAATCTATTGTATATTGATAAAGATATGCTTAAGAAATGATGTCTGGAACAGAGCGTTCCCATGGAGAGTCCCGTTCTTGGATCTGAATTTTGAGGTTTTAGCCCTTCAAAAATGTTGTGTATAACTTTTCTGTACTAAGGACTCTTGTCCAAGTACTTAATATTTATTTAGGAGAGAAATATCTTTTATTGCCAAAAAAATCAATTCAGTATTAAAAGCTTAGTATCTAATGAAGGGACTTCAAGCAGAGTGCTTTACTTATCCAAGCATCCAGAATTAATAAGAGTGCAACAGGTGATAACATAACATATTGTTGGAAAAAACATTTGGTTACATGCAAACTAGTGGGGAAAATAAAGCTGTTTGGATGGTTTACAGGACTGAAAGAAAAGCCAAAATTTAAGCCTTGTTAAACTAAACTGGCTTAGTCTGGTCAAGCTGAGCCTAGACTGATCTTTAAAAGCTTCTTTCATTCTTCTCTTCCCCTTGAGGACTCCTGGAAATAAGTAATACAATAGCAAGATCATTAAGGTCAAACTTCTGTAGCATCTGGGAGGAGCTGAAAAAATGTTTAAGTGTTGGCCAGTGTTGTAGTTTTCCCATGATAATCCTAACAGGTGGAACCCCACATTTTAGTGACAGTGCTGCCAAGCACATATGTTTATGACCATTCAAATCTTGCAATCAAGCAAGGTTTGAGCACTTTTTTACTGTTATGGCATGTCATTGACTGGGAGATGGTAGATTTTTGTGTTACTAATTATTTTGCAGCGATAGTTTACAATTTTGTTTGGTGTTATACAAATGGATTCTAAATGTTTTTTCTGTTCTGAATGTTTTTGTAGTTGAATTCAACCAAGTCAAAGAAGTATAGGAAATTATTTTCATAGAAGAGGTGGGAAGAAAGTCACATAGGTGCATGGATGGGTATTGTAGTGCTACACTTTTGATGGTGTGGGTGCTTAGGAGTACATTAAGTAAACTGTTCCACAGTGTTGGGTGTATTTCTGGTTTTGCAGATGCAATGTAGGTATTGCAGCACAGATGATGATGCAAATATCAATATGACTGTGGTTGTGATAATCTTAGTCTCATGAACAGAGGCAGAATAAGCTAAGAGGCTCAAACCTGTGGTAATTCTAAATGATCGTGTATGTTTAGTCTGTTCACTTTCTATTTTTTGAGGTGCAGACTATTCTAGAAGGTCTTAGAAGAGTGCAGGGAATGTTATTTGGCTTTGTGCATGTGTTGCACTCGTGTGATTAATTGCTTTTTTTTTCTTGCCCTTTCATCAATAGGTGACAAAGAAAGTCAAGTCCATGCAGATGTTCCATACCCCTGTGACCTATGCTATGCAGGGCGACAGAGTAGGTATCTGTGTAACCCAGTTTGATCCAAAACTGCTAGAACGAGGCCTGATTTGCACCCCAGAGTCACTTCATACCATCCATGCTGCAATCATTTCCCTGAAGAAAATCCAGTATTTTCGAGGAGCTCTGCAGACCAAAGCCAAGTTCCATATCACAGTTGGTCATGAAACAGTTATGGGAAGAGTGATGTTTTTCAGTCCAGCCCCTGCTGACTTCAATGAAGAAATTCAAGAAAATGTTTTTGATTTTGAGAAAGATTATCTCTATCAAGAGGAATATTTGTCCAAGGACTCAAATTCTTCAGAGGACAACAAAGAAGATGGCCAGGCAGGAGAAGTCCAGCTCCCAAGACAACAGTGGGCTTTGCTGGAGTTTGAAAAACCAGTCACTTGTCCTAGACTGTGCCTTGTGATCGGCTCCAAGCTGGATACAGATATTCATGCAAATACCTGCAGGTTGGCATTCCATGGGGTACTGCTCCAAGGCATGGAAGACAAGAACTACATGGAAACTTTCCTGCCAAAGCTGAAAGTGTACAAACTGAAGCATAAAGAAGGACAAGTGGAAAGGGTAAGCTCTCTCTTTAATGCTGTACATGGGAAGGGGAAATCCTTGTTCTGTGTAACTATGCATATTGTTGAGCTAGAGAATTTTCCCTGTTATGTTGCAGAGTCTTTATACGTGTTTCTTATATTTATGTACCTAGTGTATTACAGCTTATCTGCTTGCAAACAGTCTGAAATCACTGCTTAAAAGTGACTAGTTTATCTAGTTCTATGCAGTGTTTGAGTAATTTGATGGTGGTTTTTCATTGATCCTTCTGATGCCCAGACACTGTTTCTCCTGCAGACTTGCTTTGTTTGGGTACGTTCCTAAGTGTCTTGTCCAAATTAACAGAACTTCCAGCTTTTTGTTGGTGCATTTTACAGTTACTCTGCAGTACGTTGAAAATGTATAAACCAAAAAGGAAGTAGCATGAAATTACACAGTGTTAATTTTAATGCATTTTCACATTTAATAAAATAAGAACCTGAATTACTGTAATTTGTTGTACTAAGCAAAAAGAATTTCCTACAAGGTGCCTTACAGAGCTATGGGATGCTACAGCTGGGATCAAGCTGTTGACATGGAGAACTTGGAAACTTGATTTAATGTGTGTTGTTTCTCTGTTGCACAGGTGTTAATCTGCTGTAGTGTATCTACTCAACCCACCTCACTGGTGGAAAATAAAAGTGCTTTCTGGAGAAGTTAGCAGCTAGAATAAAACTTAATTGGGAATTTTTACTGTCCCTTCAGTGCAGATAGAGTCACTTTCTGTAGTGGTCTGGTATTATTATATGGCTGTCATAAGTTTGATCTTGGTGGTGGTTACTTCTCAGTGATCAGTGGAGAACCATTTGTTTATACATCCTGCAGTGGAATTTTTCATGATGAATGGTTAGGTGGAGATGTGCAATATATAAACAATTTATTGCTTACCCCTAAATGAGCAGAGTTGATATAAACTTTAGCAAATACTTATTGCTGTATTAGTGCAGTAGGTATTTTATTAACCTTTGGGTAAAGAACTGATAATTTTTAACTTCCTAATCAAAAACCTGATTGAATAAAAAGTTGTGTTACTTCTTTTCAAAATCTCAAAGCTGTGTTGAGTACTGTATCATCTCTCCTTACTATACTGCAGAAATTGAACACTTAGCATGCCTTAGCATGTTTGTAATTTATAATGCAGACTTATTGGCTACTTAGGTTTTTTTGCTTTACTAATTTAATAGTAAAAAATAAACCAAGTGAGGTTCTTTTCTAAATGCCTTACTCCATTAATTGATCAAATGGGTGATTTGCTCCTTTTCTGTGAGGTTTCTGTGTTGTTGTTTTAGGTTTTGTTTTTATTTTGTAAAAAAAGTTTCTCCTTTGAAAAGAATGGACTCCAAAGTCAGCAGTGGAAATTCAAAGGAACTACAGACCTCTGGTGTTGTGTTGGTTCTTTGGATACTAAGTTTGTCCCTAGGAAGGAAGGTAGTTAGGAGGAGGGTATCTGTAGCTTTCTGAAAATGTTGTCTGTATCAGTATAGGTTATATGGGACACCCAAAATCAGCAGTCACTCTTCAAAAGATTGGTGTATGGTTTCCTTTGTTTGAAACACTCCTCTACCTTTTTCTTTGGCTTGGTGGTCATGTTGAATGTATCCAAAGTGTTGTGTCCTCTAAGCTGCAGAGAAGCTTAGACCAAATGTGCATGTCTGGATACCAGTTCTTGGGATGCTCTAGAGCAATCTGAACTCATGAAACATTTGTCTGCATCTTTGCTAAAAATTTAATTGCTTCTGCATGGCCTCTGCTGCCAATGTCCAATGAGACCTGGCTTACCAACTCCTTTTGTTTCTCTGTGACTGTAGGAATATGAATGAGAACAGAAGTTTGGGGGATCCCTGGAGACACATGCTGCTTTTTGTTTAACTGAAATGAACTGGTCTCAGATTCTTTGTTTTTGCTCCCAGTGCATGGCACTAGTCTATAGGAGTTAAAAACGTGCAGAGTACTAACTGTGTTAGTGTGAGTCGTCTGACTGGGTTAACAAGAGTTTGCCCTCAGCCTCGGTTGTGCCTTTTTAATTGTTTTTATTTAGTGTTATTTTTAAATCCTTTGCCAGTCTGCTTATTCTGCTATTGATTTTTACTGTGTAAATAATCATGTAACGTTAATCAAATCCAGAAAATAACCACTGAATGTAAGTTATTGAACATTTGACCAACAGTCATTTATTAGGCTGGCATATTAGTGAACTGTTGTGATATCTTCCCATGCCTTTTAATACAGAGCTTGGGGGAGTTTATTATTTTGTTTTTCTGTCACACACTGTGCCCTAAATATGGGCCTTGATCACTGTCTATATGAATACTAACTGGCCCTGTAAATGAACAGTTGCCACCAAATTGTCTGCGGGTTAGGTTTGCTCTCAAGTTCTGCCTCCTGTGGAACTGTAGATATTCAAAATTGGCATTTTCTCTGATTTGTGTGGAACAAATGTCATAAGAGAAGCTCATTATGTGAAGTCACAGAGGTATGCAGGGACTTGGGAGAGTTGATGGGGGGAAGAGTATCATGCCAGTTACTAAGGATTTGCTGGGGAAGTACATCCAGCATTAGTTGAGGTGGCTACTATGAAGTGTGTGCTTTGGCAGAGCAGAGAGCAGCAGGAAAAATTGGGTGGTACAGTGGCTTATTTTAGTACACAAAGTCACTAGCTCATAGAAAATCTGAATCAGCTGGTCCCACCCTGCTGCTGATGCATGGCTGGAGATTAGAATCGCTGAGTTTAGGGTGTCTATTCTTGGCACTGACACAGGAAAATTTCTTTCTCTGTTGAGCAAGGAAGCTCCCCCCCTCCTCACCTTCCCTGGGGAGGCATAAAAATAATTAAAAAAATACATGTTACCTTCACAAGAAGTGAACTTTTCCTCCAGAGAATACTGCTTGGGGAAAATTAGCTTTGTAGCTTCCTGAAAGGCTGGGAGAGAGGGAGGCAGGGGCACACAATGCCTGCCTTCCTGGGTTCAGCATGGGTGGAAAAACACTTTCTGAGCTGGGACACCGTGGAATTCAAGAGTACCCGTCTGTAGAATGCTGCAGCTAATCTGATGAGGGCTCTCCCAAGCCCCCTGCTTGCTGCTGGAATTGAAATAAATTCCCTGCGGTTTAACTACAAGTTTACCCAGGAGAAATCAGGCATTTATGGTTTGTCTTTTTGTTCTTATTCTGATTAATTTCAGAGCACTGATGGAATAGCAAGAATTGTAATTTCCTTAAGTTTTCAGCATCACAGGACTTTGTTTGTGCCCCTTGTGCACAGCACCCTCCTGGATGCTATGTTTTTTTTTTTAATAAAAGAAGATCATTCTCAAAGATGGTTTGGCTCTCCAAGAGCAACTGTGACATTTTTGCTGTTTCACATAAAAATAACTGGATAAACACCATACTTTACAAAGGTTAAAAAACCCAAAACAATCATGCTTTTAAACTAGTAAACGATCTTGAATTAGTACATTTTAGTAAGTCATGCCTAAGTTTCCTGGTTTTCCCCATCTGTGATGGTAAATGGTCTACAAAAGAATTCAAGTACCCTTGCACTTCTGTGCTGCTCACTGATTACTGTGGTATCTTGCCTCTTTAATGCTAAGACTGTGCAGCACAGAGAGAGAGAATCAAAGCCTTACTACTGTTCACCAGGATCTTTGAACCTACCTGCTTGCAGTGTATCCATGAGTCTTTTTTTCTCATCCTTGCTTGTTTATCTGCTGATTATTATTTTTTTAGGTATGTATTACTGTAGTATCTGAGAAATTTGGCTTTAAAACATTTATCATCTGCCTTTTTGGTTAAGTTAGTGTTTGAGATGCTGCATAGTTTGGGAAACTTGCCTCTAACCAGCATGGGGCATTTGGGGCTCTGTACCTATGCTATGACTGCATCTTGGTTATGGAAAAGTTACACAATTCAAACTGGAGTTAGGATTTTATCTGATGTTTTTGAACTGCTGTAGAAGTGTGTGGATGTTTCTGTTTTGCATTAGACCAGATTTATTTTGGGGTTAGAGTAAGACTGTAGGGGTTCTCTCAGAACTAAGAGGGCACTGACAAAGGTTTATATTTGCTTAACTTGATGATTTAAGAATGATGTGAAATCCTAGTCCAGTTTTCTCTTGCAAAGAGGAATTGAGACAGGAGAGTTCAGTGGGAGGAAGTTTCTGTCGAGCATCTTTCTGGTGTGGTTATGTGAAGGCAGAGACTGTTGCCCTCTGGATACTTTATTTTTGCAAAACCTTGGCTGCCTGACAGATGCATGTTCAATAGGAAGAACTAGGCTGGCAATAAGTGGCTTGTACTAATAAAAAGGTAAAAGCAGGGCTGAAAGTGCTATTGTGAACACCAGTGTCGCTTTAAGGAGCATGATGTGGGAATCTTGGTGAACAAAGGGCAAATGAGATGCTGTGAAGAAAGTTTATCCCTCTGAATTGGCATCTGATGGTGGTTGTGAATGAGGGCTTGCTAAACAGTGCTGGTCAGCAGTCCTTGGAGTCTGAGACAAGCAAATCACGAAGATAAATAGCAGCTATTGGCTTTGGTTTGGTGCTTCTGGAGACAGGCTACTCACAAGTCAGCTCTTTGCAGTTCTGTGGGCAGAGAAGCTTGTATTAAACCTCTGAAATATCTTCCTCTCTGAATTTTACCTCTACATAGAGTTGCAGTTTAATTCCAGTCTGACTCATGAAGCAGTTTCTCAGTTCTTGGGATTAATCCTTTAAATTTGTCACGTTATTTGTGCTTTAGCTTCCATGGACATACAGGTTGAGTACAGCGAGTTCCAACTGAAAGGTGGTCATAGAAGTGCATCATGCTTTCCTGCATGACTCAGATATTCTGCCTGTTTTGAAAGTGTGTGCACAAGCAGGATTTATCTTAGCATGGCTGCCACAGGGTCCTATTGTCAAGGATGCTCATAAATCAGTAGCTCTGTAGCAGAAATGAAAGGAGAAGGAAAACTGTCCTTTGCTTCCATAGTGCAAGCTGCACCTTCTGCACTTTCAATCTTGTGTAGTGAAAAAGACATGCATGTCTCAGCTGTGATTGTTTCCCAATTATTTTCCTATGAGAATAGACTTCTTCATAAAGATATTTTTTCTGTGTTCCTCTGACATTACGAATTAATTCTATTTCAAAGCTTTCTATGTATTTTTCTCATTATTTGCCTTGCTCTTAGGGTTTACTTATTTGATGGGCATCACATTGCACTTGTTTCTTCAGCAGTTTCCTTTCATGAGTCACAGCCATGGGATGTCCCATATTTATTCATAGCCACTCTGTTCCCAAGTTCTGTGCATTGCTGGATAGTGAGTTTTTTATTGAACTCATTCTTGTGGGACTGAGGCCATCGTGTAGTTAGCATGCTCAGTTTCTGGAGGATGGAAGAATCACAGCTCAATAACAACATCTTATTAATTGTTTAGATATTGGTGTGATCTAAGTATCCCCAAGGAGAAAAGTATTGTTGCAGAAGCAAGATGTGACAGCAGGGTAAGTTATCAAGATTTTTATCAGAGCATCTCTTCTGAAGTGTGAATGGAAGAGAAAATGCTTATCTTTTGAAAGTGTTGTATTTTGGGGTTTTTTGCTCTTCTTGCAGTAGGGGATAACAAGAGCTGTGTCAGAGCAAGTACATTACCTGAGGGGTTAAATGGAAGGTCTGTGTCACCATCACTTAAGTTTTTCTGGCCTTTGAGAAGAAGGATGAGATGGGTACTAGTAAGCAGCTGTAAGAAGTTTGAGAAAATAGTATTTAAATTTGTTGATGACCAGCAATGACCCAACCTATCCTTTAGGGAGCTGGAAGCATTCCTGAGTAGAGGAACATGTATAAGCAGCACTGGTACTTTCTTCGTGGATTCCTTTCCAGATATCAGTAATACTAGAATTTGTTTCACAGACCTGTGCCCATGCACTGGATTTAAGATATTTGCCACAGCAATACTCTTCCTTGTATTTTCTGTTGCATGGCTGCAGTGCTGTTAGGAAGGAAGGGAGGTAAATTTTACCTGTTCCGATAGTTAGACTCTTCTGTCTAACTTATTTCTAGGTAAGGATGTGTTGCTGGCTACCTAGGGTTAAAGTTTCATATACCATTTTCTTACAGTGGCATTGTAGTCCAGCAGGATAGCAAGTAAAACACTGCATCAGCCAGGCAATGGTGCTTTCGGGGTGACTGAGAGTGTGCAGGCTAATATGGGTACAAAGTGAGTAACAAGACCAAACAGTGCAGTGAAAACGGGTTGAGTGCTGCCTGCAGGCACAGGCAGTGACCTGGGCTGTCTGCAGAACCTCCTGTGACTCTAGCTGGGAGAAGTGGTGGATGTCACTCCATCTACTGTAAACATGCAGACGCCACAATTAATATTTTTCCTGCTTTGAAGTCTGAACATGCGTTTGTTTGGTTCTGCTTGGCTGCTGATGGTATGCTAAATACAGTAATAATGCAGAGATGAAGGCAACCAGGTGAATAAAAGTACCTAGCACATTCACTAGTTAAAATGTACTGTAAAATAGGAATATAAAAGATGCATTTATTTATTGCCTTTTGTTTAGCTTTTGAGTGAAGGGGTTTGAGAAGCTTAGTGGGGAAGAGGAAGGGAGGGTTTGTATGCTCATTAAACTGAAATACCATTTTTCTTAAACAGGTCTCAGAAAAGAGTGGTTACTGACTGACAGAACATGTGGATGAACACAGTAGAATAAATTTCTCATAAAAACATACCAGCTAAGTCACAGAATCTGCTTGCTTACTCATATGAAAAGATTGGCATTTTGTTCACTCACCAAGAAAAGAATGGCTTGCTCCACATGACTGGGTAGTAGAATTTTGCAAGGTTTGAGTAACACCTATGGTTATTATTTATATTATTAAATTTAAAATGCAGACATGCTTTTGGGTCTTACAAGTGTATGGACAGCTGGTCTTGATTTTTCTGAGGTTGTGTAAGAGTCACCTGTGGGGGAATCGGTTTGTCAGCAAGGCAACCAATACACCATTTTATTTATTGGATACCAAAAATAAATTAAGAATGTTACTTGAGTTGCAAAATCAAGCACTTGAAAGTTAGGAAATACCAGATTTACAGTTGCATGTGCAACATTAATTCTGTTCCCCTGTGCCTCTACCCTATGCACTTAATAAGGCAAGGTCTCTGAAATTTTTTTGGATGTGGTCATGTAAAGACTATATCATGGGGCATATCAAAAAAGGACAGGAATAAGGCTGTATGGACATCTGGCATTTCTTAACTTCTTAAGTGCCCAATTCTGCAACTCAAGTAACTTGGGTTTTATATAAATGTAATTTCCTAGGCATTTTTAAAGTAAAAAGGTACAAGTAAAACTAAACCTCTATATTATTGAACTGTAACCATCCCTCTACTGTACACCTTCAGTAGGGTTTGAGTTACAAATATTCAGTGCTGTAGCACAGGCTTGTATTGCTTGGTATCCCACACCTTGCTAACAAAATGGCAGAAGGAAACTGAAATCCATGAGAGATGATGAACTGATGGGCTTTGGGCTGAGGATCCTCACACTGGAGTTAGAGATTATTAGGGGAGGGGACAGACTTGGGATGTTTGTATGTTCGTGTGGTATTCTCAGAAGGTGATCCAAATCTCTGTCAAGAGTCAGCTCTTGCCTCTTCCTTGGCATCAGCTGCTTCAGGCAGTTCTTTGCCCATCCTTGTAGCCTGCTTAACTTCCAGTGAGGATTTTGTGAACATCTGTTCTCTGCTCCTCTCTGCCTTCCCCAAGCTGTTTGTGGGCAGTTTCCTTTAGAAACAAACTTACTGTTGCTGTATTTGATATACTGCAAAGTGCCACATCTATGCACTCTTCAAAATTAAACTTGTGAGGTCTCATTGATATTTCCTTTTGGATGTTTAAGATCTCAGAACCTGAGATCACCACAGTTAAAACACTTAAAAAGTAGTTGAAGAAAGTGTCTGAGTGTTCTTAAGATGTGGAGATACCACCCGAGTCCTTCTGGCTGCTCAGAACTGCAGCCTGGCAGGAGCCCCTTTCCAGCTTGGTAGTCCTTGTGTCCTCCTTACGAGGCCAGGTCAAGACTTCTGCATCTACAGATCATCTGCTCTAGAAAACAGCCCATGTCTTGGTTTGTGCTTGCATGGTAAGCATTACAGGTTTTCAGCCATTGTAGCGGCAGTTCAGGCCAGGGCTGCCTGCTCTGGAGATGGGGGTCCTGAGCCAGTATAGTATGTAGGAACAGTCTGTAGCCTCCTCTCCCTCTCTGTTGATGTTGCTCTTACCACATAAAGGGAGCACAGCATAGATTGGTACGAAGATGAATAAAATCATGATGTCAACCTGCTTTGTCTCACTTGGCAAAAAGTGAACGTGTACTTAGCTAGGCTGTGACAGGAATTCAGTGCCTGTGGTTTTTTGGGTTTCAGTCCTTCTAAACTTTAACTAGGGGTGAAGGAAACTTGCACTATAAAGGTGTATAAGGAAGTTAGTGGCTTGTTTGTACCCTGTGAGTGGCTGGAGAACACCAATTGGTATGTATGGAGCTTTAAATATCTAAACCAGTGTGGTTATGTGGGTCTGTCTCCTTTTTGAGTCAACTCTAAAGGTTCAACTTGTGTACTTGTTTTAACCAGGTTATAGTGGTGGCTAAATGCTCAGAAAGGGAATGGCATTTATGGCTGCTTGTTAGAAATTCTCGAATGCAATCATGCCCTTACTGAGGAAGAGAAGAGCAGAGAAAGGAAGATGTTTCTTGGATACAAGAAACACAGGCTGGGGAGAGATGGGACAATCATATGAAAAGCAAAGTTACTGGATATGCAGAGAGGTCTGTGTGATATCTTGCTCTATTACAGCAGCAGTAATGAGAGACAAAGTACTGAAGGAGATGAACTTTTCCTATCTGTTCTTTCTTTCTGGATGAAGGCTCAAAGCAGAAGTTTAGTGTGTTAGCTTGGAGAATGATCAGAAGAAGGTCTTTAGAACAAAACTGAAAGCTTCTAGTGCCAGGGGGAATTGAAGAAATAAAAGCCTTTAATACTTTTATGCTGATGTAAGCTCTTGAGGAAACAACCTGGCTGACCAAATCTTTCTTGGTACCAAGTTGTTCACCTAGTTCTCAGTAACAAAAAAAATAATCTAGAACTGCTTTTGGAGAATCAAACTGCAAACCAAATAATCAGTAAAATCCTCTCAGTTCCTTCCTTCTCCTCACCCTTTTTGTGGCCCCATGTACCATGGTTTTCTCGATGCATGAAGCCACATTTTTAAAAAGGAGAACAGGAATTTGCAGCCTCCAAAATATTCCCATTTCTGACACAGAAATGGAAAGTGCTTGAAACTGTTTTCTAGAAATAAATGAGCTGTCACTGATCATGATGAAGATGTCTCAAGTGTACTTTAGATAAAGTACAAAAAAGTAATAAAAATCCTTTGTATTTTCAGTGTTAGTCATAGGTTCTTTTTTGTTCTTTTTTCCCCTTCCTGTTTTCTGCTTTGGTTTCAATGGGCCATTTTTCAGTTTGCTAAGAATAATCCTTAGGCCTGTTTTTATAATTTTTTAAAAAAATTATGTGAACAGAAATAAAATTTATAATTTAGATTACATGAGAAATGGTTATTCTTTCTCTGTCTCTTTCTAGTATTTAATATTCAGTGCTTTTACTTTATCTCTTCTTACTTTCCATCTCATTCTGGTACTGCTTTGTTTTCTCCTGTTTTTGTTATGATCCCCATATTTTTTTCAGCAGGTATCAGTTATTTGCTCTAAAAAGGTGTGATGGATTGTTTGAGAGGGTGTTCAGATGACAGTAATTTCTAAGTGACCTTAAAAATGAGAGTGGTTTAACAGGCTGGGCAGTATTGCTTGCTATCCCTGCTCCAAGGGAAATTCTGGAGTTATTTTTCCTTGGAATTATGCTATGGTTTGCACTGATGCCAACATGTGAGACATGAGCTGTGGTTTTGCAACCAGTGCACGGTAGCGTAAATACTGCTTACGTGAGGAGAGGTGGTTCATTTTTTTTAGGTGAACTTCTTGCTATTAGCAGAAGTGTTCTTTGCCAGAGACGCACACGCTTCACCTACGGTTATAAGGTGCTGTTTGCTTTTCTCCTGTGAACAGAAAAGCCAAGTGGGATGGGATATTTCATAAACTTGGTGCTATTGTGTCCTCTGTCTAAGCCATAAAACAAGAGTAACAGAGACGTTCCCTTTGAACTTGAAATCCCTTTCTAAGCTGCTGATCTAACCTAAGTGAGAGGGGGAGACTACACCAGTCAAATTTTCTCTTCTGGGTATTTCTTCCCCTCTCACCCCTTTTCTTTTTTTAGAGTCCTTAAGTGAGTTTGATGCTGCACCTCTGCCCATAAATTTAAAAAAATATTATCCTAATGTAGGTCAGTGAACTGAAACGCCACTGTACACCGTGGGGGATTAAAGTCAGAGAGGCAGCCCTCTCCCACTCCCACTAGGTCATATGACAATATAAACAAGAAATGCAAGGAGCCTTCAGCTTTTTCTTGCCCTAATCCTTTGTTTATGCAGCACTTAAACCGACTTTTGGGGTCGTCTCTGTCTGGCATTAAAGCCCGAAAGCTTTTTGAAGTTTCCCTGAAGTTAATAAAATTAGTCTGCCCTCATTGCTAGGCCCCTTGCTGCTGCTTCAGAGCAGACTGCATATCCCTTACTGTCTTTGCGGCGTTTGGCTTTTTAAGTTAATAATATTTTATAACAAAAAAGTGTTTGAGAGAAAAGCAGGAAGGTTTCCCAAAAGGCTGCTCGGCTAATAGGCAAAGTGATTGCTATTGTAGATGTTCTGAGAACTCAAAGGGGATTAACTTAAAATCCAGCGATTGGAGTTAAATTGCTGGTAAAGTAATTGGAAGTGTTGAGTTTCAGTTGGAGAGAACAACATGTGCTTCTGTGGCTTTTTACAAAGCAAGACTAAAACAAAAAAAAATTTTTATAAAATGGTCTTAAAGTTGAGAAAATGAGGTTTCCTTCGTAGCAATTATCTGTCCTTCACCCATTTATTTTACTACATAGACTGCTCAGTTATCTTAGTTCTTGTACATCAGACATTCTCTTACTATTTAGTTGCCTTCAGGGAGAAATTGGTAATAGACTAACTGGGAGGGACACTATGATGTATAGTATTTAGTGTAGGGGTCTGAGACTTCAGGTTGTAAAGGTTTTATTCCAAACAGCCACTCAAGCGAGTCACTGATCACTTAATAGCACTGCAAAAGCAGTTGTTGTTCCTCTAATGGCCTATAGAGGTGCCCAAGGAATAATGATGACATGAACATAAATACCAATGACCTAAAGGAGGGATTTTTTAACAAGTTAACCATCAGAGTGAAAGGAACAATGAAGTTGGAGCTCTCTGTTATGTTCCTAACCAGCGTGTGCAAATACAAGACCCTAAAAAGCCCATTTACTTAAATGAGGGAGTTTAAAATAAAAAATTGAGTATGGTATAACCTAAATGGTAGATTTTGTTGCTGTTGTAATCATCAATCATAGGTCATAATTACTAGTTTTCTCAAAGGTACATGATGCCTGTAAGACTTGTTCTCAGAAATCATTCTGGGTTTTTTCCTGACAGTCTTGCAGGGAAGGCTCTAAACTGAAACATTCTAGCCTAGTATTATTGCTCACCCTGTAATTTTGTTTTTAATCAAATTAAAGACATCTTTGAAGTGCTCTTGGAAAAACAAAATGTTTATGTTGTCTCTAAAGTTGTCTTCCTGTGCTATATTGGGGGAGAACTACAAAAATAATAGGAATCTGGAAGACCCTCGTTGAAGTGTAGGAGACTGAACACAAGGGTAAGCAGTGTGTAGCCAGAGGTGGAGAAGAGGGATGTTCAGTTTTGAAGTTCTTGTTTGAGGAAAAAAAGATTTATAGGAAGAAGTAATATTTTTATTTCACCAGCGAATACAACTGGGAAAATGAAGAAGGCTTTGAGAATGTAAATGCTTTTTCAGGTTGGAATTAACAGCTTCTTTTTCTGTTACTCTTCTATTGCCTAAAGAAAGGCAAGTGTGCCTGAAAGCTTATCTTCCCCCTCTACCACCACCTATTATTTGCTGTAGTAAAAGACATTATTCAGTTTTAAATTTAAGCCAGAGGTTGCCAAGCAGTGATACCACCGTTAATGGTTCACAAGCTATTTTGGAGCAGTGGTTGTTGGGCCGGGCAAGTGAGAGAGAACAGACACACGCAAAAAAAGTGACCTTTTGAGAAAAGGTGAGGAGTGGATGTTCAGGCAGTTAATGTTGTTGAGACATCCAAATGGTTCTTCTACAGCCTTGGCCCTGCACTTGGCTGGGAGTGGGGCTGCCTGTGCTGGTGTTTCCTCATGACAGAAGGAGGAAGGGCTGTAGACACTCTTCCTGCAGGAGGTCTGCACTGGGGTGAGGTCCTAACGGTCTCTAATATTGTACAGCCTTTTCTAGGCTGTTTATAGCTAAGTGAGCAAGCCCCATTTAAAATAAAATACAAATTAAATTTCTGATCCTAGATTTACTGTGATACGAAGATTGGCATTAAAATGTGTAACAACAATAAACAAGACTGTTAGGCTTTTGAGTCTGTATATGAACTGCTCTTCATGGAAGAGGCTTCAGGGAAGCAGAGTAGCTCAATAAACCAGCAATACTTTGAGTCATTTAAACTGAATAAAGGGAAGTCTTCAATATTGGTTATAATTCTTTACCATTTTAAGTCACTTTGGTCTTTGAAACCCTTAGGTTTATCTAAAAATTGCTCCTAAGATATGGAGAAGAGCTGCAACTTTTCCAAGGAATTAAGAAAAAAATCTTAAAGATTCAAGTAATAGCTCCTTATTTCTTCTGATAAGTAAATAAATGTTCTTGCTGCAGCTATGAGGTAGAGTAACTCCAGGTGTTAGGTGGTATACAAGGATATTCACACCTACAGGATTAGGCTCACTTGGCTGCACCTTATATTTTGTAATGCTTAAGGGAGGGTTGTTTATCTTGCCTTACCGACCAACCTTGCTGCCTCTTGTTCCTGATAGCTTAATTAAGAATTCAACTTGGAACAGTTCTTCCCACTGGGTTACAAACCTTGAAATTAAAATCGGATACAATGGTCATACGGCTTTTACTTTAACAAATCAATGTGTATGCCAAGGTGAATATTTAAAAGGCTCTATATAGAAACTCTCAGTAATTCTGTAATTTCTTTGTCTCTTCACTCCAGAACTGCACTCCAATAGCTACACTTCCAGAGAATGTTCATGTAGGTGATAATGCACCTAGCTGTCGATAAGTAATGCAATAGACTTTTTGTGCACATAGGTGCTTAAGAGACTTTTCATGGAAAAGTTTCAAAGAAGAAAGGAGATCTTAATTAGCTGATCTTCACAGCATGTTCTGATGCAGGTTTTGTTCTTCATATATTAGAAGAAAGGATGTGAAAGCATAAATATGTTAATTCATATGGTCTTCCATAGTTTTAGACAAATTGCCTGACACGCAGAAGTATAGGTGACTTGTCTAGAGTTTTGTTCATTTGGGGCTAAATGGTTTTCCAAGGGGTGGCAGGGTGGTAGAAGTCACCAAACAATGTATTTCATGGGTACGATCTTTCTCATTACTTTAGACTGTAGGCTCATGAAGCCCTGTTTCTTTTGCAGGTGATGGATGATTACAGTGTGATTGGTCGGTCATTGTTCAAAAAGGAAACAAACATCCAGATTTTCGTGGGTCTAAAAGTCAAACTATCTACAGGAGAAGATGGAATAATAGATGGTGGTTTTGGACAAAGTGGCAAATTTAAAATCCGAATTCCAGGTAGGTGCTGATCAGCTAACAAATACTAACCAGAGAATCCTAGAATAGTTTGAGTTGGAAGTCACCTTTAAAGATCATCTAGTCCAGCCCCCCCTGCAGTGAGTAGGGATGTCTTCAACTAGATCAGGTTGCTCAGACCCCATTCTAATTGATGTTTCCAGGGATGGGGCATCTACCATCTCTCTGGGCAACCTGTTCCAGTGTTTCGCCACGCTTACTGTGAAAAATTCCTTCCTTATATCTAGTCTAAATTTACCCTCCTTTAGTTATCTGCCATATTGCAAGTCTGAATGTTACTAGTAGTCTCCTGAAGTTGTGGAATCAGCTCATACCCAATTGGACTGCTGGTGATTTGGTGGAGTGTCTCTCTTCTAATTAAATGATGGTGGCTGCAACTTGCGTTGTGAGACTGAATGACCTGAAGCCAAATCTCCTCTGTCAACAAGCTCTGTTTTCAAAATGTGACTTCTGGGTAAGTGTAGTAACAAAATCAAAATTGTGCTCTGCCCAGAAAGGTTTGTCAAAATCTCTTCTCTCTTAATATACATGTGATTTTCACCAGAGCCCTTCTGAAAAATAAAGGAAAATAAACCTGCAATCTTTTTTACCTGTAGCTACTCATTAAATATAGTATAATGGATGCAAGTTCCTTAAATTTGCTCTGTTGTGCATGTTATTGCCTAACTTGCCTTCAAGCAAAAACTGCTTGATAAATGAGTTTTTGGAGATCTTGAGAGTTTTTTTTATTGCTTTTGTCTCCTGGTTTTATGATATATATTACTGTATTTTTCATCCTTGGTGAATTACAGCATGATTTATGCCTCCTTAGCTTAAAGCATGGGGAAAGATGGGTGCTAGAGTTTGTAAGTGTCATTACTATTTGCTTTCTCCTTCTTTTAAGGTAGGAAAGTTGTTCTGAGCCTTTTCAAAAGATGATAATAGGTGCTGCATTTAACTCAGATTATGGGATAAGATTTTAACAGTTTTAGGACTACTTTGTGTTTCTTTAATGTCTTCAGCCCATTTAATCCTCCGTCCACTTCAGGGAGATGAGCAAGATTATTTCTGTTGTACAAGTGGAGAAAAGAAATAACGATGTTCTATGACAGCAATCAATCAGATAATGATCGATCTACAGAGTAAACTAAAGTTTCCTGATTTCTTGCTGAAGATGGACTATTTTCCACTTAAGGCTTGATGAAAGTGCACTAATTTTGATCCTCAGCTAACTTCCTTTTTCTTCCTATCATAAGATAAGAATTTGTCTAGAAAAAAACCCTACTGTATTCTACCCTAGCTGTATTTGCAGTTTTGTCACCAAATGCCAAACTTTGCAAATAGGTCTGAGAGCCTAATTAGCAAGCACTGTGCATATTTAATGAAATAAGTTGCACTAGATATGTATGTTTTGCATTTTCTGTTATAGAAAAGCTTTTAAGTGTTCCCTGAGATAACTACCTTTAGGTAGGTGGTGAAATAATATGTAAATGACCTTAATGTCAGAAAGGATTCAGGCTGAAAATCAATATGATATCTTGCTTAAAATATAGTGTCCTTCCATAGTAGTTCTGTGTCCTAGAGGCAGAAATATGATGAAAGAGAAGAAAAACAGGAGGATGGCATTTATGTTGCCATTTCCACATTTTGGATGGAGAAAATAGTTCTTATTGGGAAGGGGAGAAGCCCAGTAAGGAGTCTTTGTCAGCGTTGTGGGCATAAGCAGGAACAATAATTGCAAACCAGCAATCACATTAAGAAAATCATACACAGATTTAGAAAATTGCTTTTTACTCTGTATATTAAGTTACTGAGAATAAATGATATTTCTCACCAAGGTGTTAGTTATCTAATCTTGGTTATACTCTTCTGATATTGAACAGCAAACCATGAAACAGGACCCTTTATAGTTCTTTCTGTTAGAAGAATATATAGCAGAATACTAGAATTCTGTACCTCTCTAAGGTAGGCAGAATAATACAACTCAGTTTTCTTTAGTCTGGGTTAAATTTAGGTAGTCTTGCTACCTAGAAGGAAGAGGCAGTAAGTTAAATCAGCTCAAACTAAGAGTATCAAACAAAGTGTGGCTAGCAGAGAAAAAACCCACAGAATTTGCTTGAAAACCTGTGTCTTTAAGAGTTGCAGAGATTTGTGTGTAGGGGGAGGGCTATTGCTGTGATGCTGTTTAAGTCAACTGCAGTTCACATTCCTTTGTTAGGTCAGTGTTGCTTTTTTAATGTCTGCATCCTGTTTGTGGTTTTTTAGATTTTATTTTTTTATTAAATTTAACTGATCAAACCTTTCTTCCCCCCCCCCATTCTTCAGCTTTGTCTCCCCTTGTATAGTCTGTAACGGATTTTGTTTGTGAAGAGAGATCTCTAATTTTTCTGAAGTTATTTCCCTGCAATTCCTTCACAAATGTATCAGGGAGTAGGAGGGAAGGGAAGGAAACATGCAAGTTGCAGACTGCCTTGCACTTCCTCAGCCTGATAGTCAGTCCTCTAGTATTGAAAAACAGTCTTTAGCATTTAATAGTTTGCTTGGGTAGTTAGCCTGATGATAGCTGAGAGCTGGTTTTAGAAACAAACCTCTAGGAGTAACAATTGGGTAGATATATTGGAGACCTGTATCCTGACTACTTAAGGTGATAGAAGAATGTGGGATGGTTGTAGGGTGTTACTGGCACTGCTGGTGCCAACAGCTGCAGCATCATGCCTACATAGCCAGCAAGTGTTGGGCTCCCCGAGTGTTGTCCCATAGTCTCTTGGAAATGGCTTGAGTTTGCCTCTAGATCACAGCCTGGGAACGTTGTCTTACATCATCTGTGGGTTGAAACTTGGCAGACCTCAGGACTGGGAATGGCAGAACATGGATCTGTTTCTTGTTCTGGTACTGGTTGTGTGCAGCAATAATTCAGATACTTCTCCCTGCTCTTCTGCTCTGTGAAATGGGGATAATTACTATCCATTCTGGAAAAAAAATAAAATCTCTGGTTTAGATTTATTCCAGACTTGGACCATTAATATTTCTTGAAAAGGCTTAATTATCTTTAGAGTACAGAAAACACATCTAGAGTACAGCATGCAATTGGAAGTTCCTCTGTTGCTGAAAGATGTCAGCAATTTGGAAGAAATTCAGGGAAGAGCAGCAAGAATGCTGGAGAGGCTGAAGGGATTGATTTATGAGGGAAAGAAGATGAAAAGAAATGTATGAAACTTGGCTAAATGATGTCTAAGTGGGAGATATGATTATCTGCAAGTATTTGAAGAACATAATGGAGAAGAATCCCTTAGGGTGGTCCAAGGAGGTAGAAGTAGAAGCTAATAATGTGAAATAAAGCAAAGTGTGACTTGACTATTGAGAGATGTTATTTAGCAGCGATTTCTTGCACTGCCAAATCATCTTTGCAGAGGAAGATTATGCAGTTCCATTTTGAGAATACTTGTGTGTTTTGTCTGGATGTTTGCTAGTGCCTGTGTCAGTATAAAACAGGCAGTAGAGTGGTGGAAAGTACAAGGACAATGTATTTTTTGATCTCATTTCTGGTTTTGTGTTCAGGCATGCTTTAATTGCTTGAATGACAAGGCATAACCTACTTTGTAGACTGTTTGCAGCAGCATCTAGGTAAAAAAAAGAAAGGTATTTGCTGGCAGATGTGCTAATTCTGTAGGGCTAGGTTTTGGAGCTGTTTGTGTTTTATCTGAGGACCAAGTTTTGAGGTGTGTTAATCAACAGGGTGACGCTTACTTTCCAGACTGCTTGTATGATCAAATACATAAAAGGGGGACATAATCTCTAAGCTCATAGGAGAGTTTTGTTGAGTTTAACAAGCTGCTTAAAAAACAAACAAGATTTGAAAGGCAATTTAAACTACAGTGCTTTGTAAGTTATGCTAGTGTGTGTATGAGCGAGCTACTGATGAAGTGCTTCTTGCTGAGATGGGTGATCCGTGGCAGCTGTTTAAGTTGTAAATGGGAACACTGCATTATATAGTCAAGGTAAATGAGTGAAAAGTATTGTTCACCTTTGGAATCAAGAACAACTTTAGGGAGGCAGGAACTGTATGTTTAAGTGTCTTACTGTAAAGAAGACAAAAGCTAACAATGACACTCTTTGGAAAATGCTTATTTCAACATTGTTGCACCTAGGAATGTCATGCCAGTTGCTAAGAAATTCAGAGGAAGGTTCAGTGGATTGTTTAAATAACTTAGTGCTAATTGTGGATTTTGTTTAACTGTCTCTCACCCAAGAATTGACCCTGTAAAACTCTGCTTGGTTTGCAAAATCATAATTTGTTGATGTGTCTCATGACATCTTTTAAAAGATTGGCTCTAGATATGCACATTTCATTGGTTTTGGCATGTTGCGTTTGTCTTCTGCTCAATTATTGTAAAATGTAGTGGCTTTTTAATCTAATTGGAGCATATGTGATATCTCAGGCATAGTTCACTTTCATTTGTGTCTGTCTTTAGTGTCTAGTTGCTAGTAAAGTGTTCACCCTTTCTGAGGCACTGCGGTGTGTTTGACTGTGATTCTTTTCTTGTCTTTTTGACTCAATACAGTAAAAAATTGCTATATGTCAGATGAGTTAAAAGCTGCCCTATTTCTTGGTGCAAAAGAAGCAGTGCATGTCTAACAGTCATAACAGCTGAACACATTTCTGAATTGAGCAAATTTAAATGTAATAAAAGGCACACTTTTCATAAGAAGAGACACAAATGAGAATATTAGAATGCGAGCTTTATTACTTGGCTGTTCTTTTTACTTGTATGGGGTAAGGGTAGTTTTAAGTTCCTTGCAGCAGGTGAAGACCAGACTTGTTTGTGACCTGGTCTTTTGTTGCCTGTAACTTTTTGACTTGTATTTACAAGTGTTATTGCATGTAAGAGAGAGCAAGTCAGGTTTCCCTGCTTGTCATGATAGGGGGGTTGAATGCACTGTGAAAGTCTGTTCTGAAGTATTAGCACTGATATTCTCCCTAGTTCAGGAGAGACAATGCCTCTGGGATCTTGCAGTGTTAGTATAAGATGACAAAGTGGTAAGAATTAACCAATGTGCCTTATTCTTGAGAATCTCTTGTGTTCTTATGTGTGAAATTAAGAGTAGAAATGCTGAATGTGTTTCCCCCTAGTGTATTGTGGAGATGGTCTGTCTTTGTGGTGTAGTGGCTTTATATTTTTCCACACACTTTTTTCATTGAATGGGATCACAGACTGGCTTGCAAAAATAGTTAATGACATGGTGGGAAAGATTTGCTGTAAGAGCTGTGGGTGAACAGCACTTCTCTGCAGAATTGCAATTCGAGTTAAAAATGGTGGGGTTAAAAGTGGGATTCAAATCAGCAGGTTTTTAGCAGTTCACTTAAGCAGGGCAGTTGAATAGAGGTTGAATATTGTGAGGAGAAATTGGAGTTATGCAAAGATGATGAAAAAAAAACAACCCAAACAAAACAGGAAAATAATCTGTGTATCACATTGTTCTCTATAGCTTTCCTCTTCAGAAATATCTTACTGGTGTTCTTTTTTTGAAATTTTTAAAAATTATTATTCAAGGAGTGTCTTACTGTCTTCAGGTAGCTCTCAAGACACCAGTGTAGCTGGCATTTGTGGAATATTAGTTACAGGGTTTTTTTGAACAACTGTAGGAGACAAGCTTTTAATAGTTGACTGTAGGTAAGTGTCATATTCCCCCAACTTTGTAATTTGGAGGGCAGTCCTTACTGACATCAGCAGGAATGGGGCAGTCTAAACCTTTTCCTTGCACTGAGAATAATTAAACATCCTGTCACTGAGCAGCATACTTTTTTGTGGGAGATCTTGACATTTGGATTTCTTTGCTTGTGTTGCATTAAAATGGGATAATCTTCTTCTCTTAGGCCAAATGAAATTTACGCACATATAATGGCTATGGTTGCCCAGCCTGGCTCCTCTTTTTAATAAAAGAAAAGACAAAAATGTTGGCTGCAAGGGTCTGTTGGGTTGCCATCCCTGTCAGTATCAGGTGAGGCTCAGCAGGATTTCAGTCAAGAGGAAAAACAAAGGCCCAAGGGCAAAGAAAGCTGTGTAGCTGTGTTTTATTTAAAAGCTGGAGATTAGCTCTGCTTGTTCTTTCACAGTGTCTCTTCCCTTACCCTTTAAAACAAACAAAACCTAAAATCCTTAAGGGGTACTTCAAGCATAAATCTCCTCTGCTTTTTGTGGAAGTTGGCTGGTGTAGTATGAACAGAGGCTGGAAGAGGATTGTTGCCAGGGAAGGAAGCATCACTTCACTGCATGATCCCCTCTTGAGCAGATTAAACTATAGCAATGTGAAAGTCCTGGTGACCACATAGGAACTAGGAGTTTGTCCTGCATTTATTCAAAAAGGTTGGCCTGAAGGAATGAAACCTGCCTTTTAAGTGATGACATCCTGTAAACCCATATTGACCTTTGGAGCCAAATATCCAGATTTATCGACCTTAGGGTATTCTTTTTGTAGAATTAAAGCCAAGATTTGTGCACATTCCTTCTGAGTGAAAACAGGAGTCAAGGAAGCGTTAATTTATTAACTGGCTGGCTGCCTCATTCATGTTAGTATCAGCAGATCCTGGTCTTGACTGTAATGACAGAATTGCAGACTAAGTCTCTAAATTTAGCCTTGAAGGGTGATGTGTTGAGTGTAAGATGGATTTTGGAGACTGCTGGTTGTTGCACACTGGAGTAGATGGTGGGCCCATGCCAGGTCAATACTATCTTGGGTACCAAGTTGCCACTGGAGTGTCTGTTCAGCAGGTTGCTCTTCTGGGATCAGGCAGACACAGATGGTAAGTTATCAGACACCAGGTGACATAGCAGTGTTTGAGTGCTTCTGGGGAAGGAAAAGGTCCAGCTCCTTTAAGCCCATGTGTTGGATATGCTATAAGCTACACAGTGATCTTCTGGGTAATTAAAGTAATGACATGAAGCCTTCCCCCCCCCCTTTTTGTCTTTGCAAGAGGAGCTGCAAAAAAGCATCAGTAATGCAGTGGAAGGCCCTTCGGTTGTCCTACACCATGATGTTATCTGTGTTTCTTCCCTACTCATTACATACAACAATGACCATTGCACTCCTTGAAGTATCCTGAACTCTTCTTCCTACCCTGAGTAGCAAAGCACCTTATACTTGTCATAGTGTGAGCTTAACCTTAGAGCAAACCCAGCATTAACTCTGGGCTTTGCTGGCTTTTGTGCTTGTACTTAGGTGATTATTTCTATTACTTCTACTCTGTACAGCATGGTTTTTTGAGCTTTTTGTTTGTGTTTTGAAAGCAGTAAGGATGTAGGTGCTGCCTCAATCTAAAGAAAAATTCTTTGAAAAGACAGAAGCATTAAGGTGATGGAGTTAAGCATTTAAAACTTTGGAATATGAAAAAAATCTTAGCTCTCCACAGAGCACATGCATTCTGGTACTAGCTCCAATTCTGTGATTGCAGTCCTCACACTGACACACAAGAGGAAAATATTGCTGGGTTTGGTGATGCTCTGTAATTGACCTGTTGTCCTGTACTGTTTCGTTCTCTTCAGTGAGTATTCAACTCCTTTCTTCTTTGCACTTCATTGGAGTCATGCTGTAAATACTGAATGAATTACTTGTGTGACTTAAGGAAAGAAAAATCTCATCAAGAAAAGAAAAATTCCAGCAGGTTGGGTTTGCTTGACCATAGCATAGGTATCTTTGGTTCTAGAGAACCTCTACCACTTTGGAGGGAAAAAAAAAGAAATCCTCAAAACTCATACCTGAAGATCACTTTTTTTCTTTTAATAGTAGCTTCCAATCTCTGTTGGGCCCCACTTCAGTTTGACTGACTAGTTTCTGCTAATGCTCTCTCCCATCTGCTTATTCCTGTCTGTTACTGCTGCTGTACCCCCTGCCCATTTGGTCTCTGAAGTCTTATGCCACCAGCAGCTTATTTTGCCCTCCAGTATTTCTGCCAGCAGTTTCAGGCTGTTGTAGGGGTGTGCAGGGTAAAGGGGATTTGTTTCTGACCTATGGATGCTCTAGTGTTACACTGTGAGCTCTTGAAAGGAAGGATTGAAGGCAAAAACCAGTCCTACTCTGTGCTCTTGATGGCCCTCTGCAGATGGAGGCTGTAGAGAATTGAGCTGGCAAAAACATTCTTTTTCCAAGGGTGTGCTAATTAACAGCTTCCTTTTTACCTCCAAGAACATCAATCACTTCACTAAAGTTAAATTTCAGATTCCTGTTGTAAAACAGAAAGATGCTATAGTTAAAATTTGTTTATCTTAATTTGCCGATAAAATGTGGATCTTAGTGTGGGGAGAGCTTGGGAGATGATTGTGGGTTTTTACAAGTATTTTGAAACTGAACAGTTGTTATTTCAGTTGGCAGTGACACTGGTAGTCAGCTGTCCAAAGTACTCACAATAGTAAGCCCCCAAAGAGTGAATTTTTCTTTTATTAAAATAGAAAAAGACCAACTTCTGTAAAGATTGTTTCTTTTCTTAGATAAACTCAAGTCATGTATATATAAGATTCTCCTAAGCCACGAGAGCTAGATACATAAATTAAACAAACTGAGATTTGCACTCAGTTACATGTTTTTAAGATCTGGGATTTCAAAAGAAGTGCACTTATCTTGAGATTTGTGGTAAAACTGAGAGCTGGTAGCACTGCTGTGTATTGCAACCTTACTTCTGTGTAGGGTCTCTTGTGGTTATAAGTCCTTCCAGTTAATCCAGGCTTTGTTATTTTGGGGGAACGTAGTTATTGTGCAAAGTTGCATTCCCTGGGAGAAAAGAAGCATCTTACATATTTAGGGCTGTTACTTTGCTGAATTTTGAATAATTGCAGCAGCAAGTGTAAGTGTAAAGCTACTTGGACCCTATTGCACGGTCTCGATCGCTGGCAGGTTGTGCCTGTACTCGATGTAGCTGAGCAGGCTGCTGTGTTCTAAGCTTGTATTTGCCATCACATCACTTCTAACTTAAGCAGTGACCTTTTCCAAATTATCTAATATCTTTCAGCTTCATATAGCTGTTGTGTAAACTGCCCCTGTCAGGCTGTCACCAGCCTTGCCTAACGTGCTTAGGAAATCCTTTGTTAAATTGAGTCCCTTTACTGTAGGTTATCTTTTTAAAGGAGAAAGGGAGGAAAAAGAGAACCATGTTAGTGGCCAAATGAGATACTCAAAATGAGGAAATGAACAAGCTTATTTCTCCTCTAAAAGTCATCCTACCCTATTTTGCATATGTGATAGTTGCAAAGTTCCATAAACATGGAACTGCAGAATAAACTATATTCAAGTTTTTAAATTTTTGCTGCATTGTTGTTTAGGATCTTTTTTACTCTAAGCGGAGATGCCTTGCTACAGTCACTATGGAGCAAATATCCTATTCTTTACAGACCAAATTCTGCATTTAATTTTTGACTTAACTGGGTTTATGCTGCTGAAGTTGCAAACAGTTTGGATTAGAACATGGCATGGAACCACACAATTGCTTCCACCACTTTGATCAAACACTGCACAAGTTTAGTGTACTATGCATCCTGCACACAAGAGCAGGATGCATGTGCTACCTTCTGTTCTTTCCTTTTGTTGTCCTTTTTAGGTGTTTCATTTTGCAAATTCAATACACTCTTGCTGTAATTTCAAGTGTGAAAACAACTCATTTTTTTCTTGAGAGTATAGAGCAAGCAGTGTTTTTTATTATGTGTCTATATGGTTTGGCTAAGCAACCTTAGAGCACAAAAAAAAAATCCTGTAATACCTTGTATCTCCTAGAGCAAACAGGAATATCTGTTTTTGGTTTAATTCTCACCTAGTTCAACATAAAACCCCTTATTTTCAACTACAGGTTTGGGATGCTTCAATGTGTGCCTTGAAAACAATACTGAAGAGACTAAGAACAGTTTTCTTCCAGAGAGTAACCAAATATATATGTCTGATAAAAGTAAAATGAGAATTTCTATCAGCTTTGGTGAAGTTCATTGCTACTCAGCTAAACATTGTCCTTCTGGGAAGGAAAGGCCCTTGTCCTTGCTAAGATTGTCAGTACAGCTAAATTTGAAAGATTCACGGGATCCCTGTGGATTCAGTTACTGGACACAACTGTGAAAATGTGATGCTTTTAAAGTAATTTTTAAATGCTCCAAACAATCTGCTGGGGACTTGCGGGTTTTATAATTGTTGCCTCTACTTTAGATGTTTAAAATGAAGCTTTATTTTGACGGGCTACTTGTTTTGGTGAGAGGTGACTGTGCAGTGCTCTATGTGCATGTGGATCTTGGTATTTCAGGGTGAGCTGTTCACAAGGAACTTGCTGTGTCGTAATTCTAGTGGGCAGCTTTCTCCAAGAGCCTTCTTGTTTACATAGAGCAAGGAGGTGGAAGCTGTGAGATCTAGATTGTGTTCCCAGGTCTGTAGTTTATTTATACAAAGGCAAAGAAGAAATTTTCTTTCATCTTTCTTTCTGCTTTCTTGTGTGCTAAATGGGATGCTGCCATCTTTGGATGTTACAGTCCTCACTTATGGCTTTGCAGTATTCAAATGGAAAATACTTATGTTCCAAGCCTTTATGTAATTTAACTTTGATCTTATTAAATTTCTCCACAAGGGTAAGTCATACATTCAGATTGCTCTCTTGAAATGAAATTTCTCTCCCTTTCTGTAAACTGTTTGTGCTTATTTACTTGATTTTGATCGTTCATCCCTTGGGTCTTTCACCTTCCCTTTCCACCAGTGTTTGTTCTGATATCTTTTTGAAGTCTAAGTAAAAACATACACCATGGGGGCTTCCTGGAGGCATGGAGCTTTGTGGTTTGCAAATTGTAGGCTATTTGAAGTATTGACTCACAACAGTGGCCAGTACTTAGTGGATATGAGAACTGTTGTGTGACAAGGACGTTAACCTTGAGAGGCTGATCCATGTTTTGAGTTTGGGGACAAAAAAGTAGTTGTTCTTAATAGTATGCATTGATTTCAAGGAAGTCTGTGTAAAGCAGTCTTTGGTTTGTGTTTTCACAAAGGGATTTCAGTGTTTAATAAAGAATGGGAAATCACTGGAGCTTCAATAGACCTGTTTTGATAGGGAGGGTCTGCTGTAACATGCTTTTTGTATAATATTATATACATAAGCAACAAAAGTATTTCCTGCCTGTAACTACAGTATAATTGCATTTTAAAAGCTGCAGAAAATACTTTAAAAGCACAGAATACCTGGAACAAAAGTTATAGTTAGAGAAAACCATAATCCTGTTCAGAAGTTGTAACTTTAGTGACGGAAAGTCCATGTTGTGTACTTTTGTGCTGTGGATTTTATCATACTAGTTTTTTAAACTTTTGAGCCATCAATTGACTCTCTTCCTTTCCCCCTCATTCCCCCCCATATTCCAGATTAGGAAATAAAGAGTATTGGGTAATTCAGAGAACCTGTTCTTCCCTGTTACAACTGATGAGCTACCCAGTTTCATTTTTCCAATGTTTTACCCTAATCTCTCTCTCTCTACTTTCCCTTCCCCATTCAATTCCCTCTATATTGTCTATATTTTCTTACTCCTAAAGCCTGTTTCTCTGCCAACCATCCTTGCCCACACAACTCTGAGCAGCCTCAGCTGCTTTTTGTTTGGTATAAAGTAAATATATTAACAACTACAGAACCCTGAACCAAGGAGATGGACCTGGGCCATCGCTTCAATTACTTTGTTTCATCCTAAACTGTCTCTTGTATATAAATGAACATTCTTTTAGTGGTACAGCCTTTTGCTGTGCACCTGAGGGTTTTTAATTCAGTACATGGTTTTGCAGCCAGTTACATATTTAGTTCTGAATGCATTTGTTTATCTTCTCAGTTTTCTGTCTGTGAAAGAATAACAACATTCCCTTTCTAGTTTGACCAGTTAATGTATGGATGTGTTAGCCAAGGGACTGCCTGCCTGTTCCTTAAGTACCAACTCCTCAGCTTTAGTATTATAATGTGAATACAACACGAAGAGTATGCATTTGTTGTCTTTGATTGCCATGAATTATCTTTTCAAGGTAGCAAAATGGCTCTGCCAAGCAGTATGTGGCAGGTAACACTACAGGCATGAGGGAAAGAAGAAGTTTTCAAGGACTGTAATTGTGCTAAAGAATGCAAGTTCCTGCTGACACGAGCAAGCTGTATATTGTGACCTGAGGATTTTCTTTTCATGGCTCATTAGAACTGACTGTTCTCACAAGTACCTCCTCAGAAGATTTACAAAGATTATAGTCCCTCTTCAGTTCATGTGGAAATTGATGCCTGGTTCCCCAATCTCTGACGATTTTTCCCTATTCTTCATCTTTTCCTTCTTACCATCCAAGTAGTTTGAGAACATAATGTAATTGGTTTTAGTTGTGATTTTTATTTTTCTGTCTTGAAGTTGTGCACGTTCAGAACTAGATTGACTTATTCAGTAAATTATCAGCATGCTTATTTTTTTCCTTCAAGTGAAACTTAAGCTTGCGTTTAATGACCCAGGCTCTGTCTTGAGTCGCTTTTCCTTTTAAAAGAAGTTGACCATTTTAAGAGCCCTTTTCCATTCACTAAGCTGGATGAAGGCTAAATAGAAACGAAAGTTTTTAAAGAAAATCCTAAATGATGTATATCTTCTAATATTTGCCAATTTATTCCTATGAATAATCAAATGAATTTCTCACACCTGTGAAAATAGAATAACCTGGCTATATCTGTCCATCTGATCACCATGCATTTCACTAGTGTGTACTCTTAAATGTATGATTAGGTTTCAGAATAAATGTATGCTAGAGCAAAGGCTGGAGGGATTCTCATTTAGAAGTTATTTCTTATAAGCACAGGGAAAAAATCAATTTTATTTGGCATTTGGAAAAAATTATAGGTAGATTAATAACAGATTCTAAATGTCTTTATTAAAGCTCAAAATCTTACAGAAAAAAATAGTGATACTTGTAAGGAGTCAGTGCTGCAGAGTTGTGCAAATGAGTTTGGTTTAATAACCTTTCTCTAATTTTCATTAAAAAAGGATGGATTTGTGATATACACAAATGGTTGCTTTTAGAATGGTTAGGGAGAGAGAGAAATCCTGTAAATGTGAGGGAAGGGTTTGTGTTGTTCAGAATCTGAAGTTTCCTGGTTTTGCCTGCTGATGGTAGGGAATCTCCTGTTAAAGACCTGTTGATTTGCTCTGTCCTTAAAGCTTTTACTTTTGTATTAGATGTGGTGTTGATTTCAGGGTTGCACATACATGGATTACGCATATAGTAAGTGGAAGCATGTTATGGATTCCCTGCTACTTTCACTGAACCAGGTAGCTAGAATTGGTTTGGGATGGAAAAGGAGGAAAAGACCAGCTGTAAGCAAATTGATGGAAGGTATTTCAGTCCACCCCTGCCGATTATTTCTAATTGAAGCTGTCTGAGCCAGTCTTAATACAATTTAGTTATCGCTAGCCAGAAGGATTTTATTTATGGAACAGGGCCTGTTGGAACTTCCTCCGACCCCGGAGAAGCTGTGAACGGGAGGGAGCTGATCAAGCAGGCATGCCTGGCTAGCGTATGCATTTCTTTAATAAGGCAGGGATTGATGTCTTTTGCAGTTCAGGGGTTAGGTAAACAGCAGTCCCTTGGTTCAAGGCTCTCCATGTTCAGTTGTTTGTTTATTCGGATCTCAGAAGGTTAGGTTAGCCTTCTTGACATCCCAGGGGAGCTTTCGTGACCATGGTATAACCTCATGTGCTCCAAAGTTGCTCGGGAGGTGTTGCATCCCTTTTTAGGAAAGGTACTGGCTGAGTGGAGTGTCTGCAGCTTGTACCTAGTCTCTAGGAAAGGTGGGTGTTACCCAAGTTGTTGGAACACTGGGTTTGTCTTCAGTAACTCATAAATAATTTACATATGTAGTATATGTAACTGATTACTGTGCTTCCGTTCTCAGACTGCATATTTGCACACAAATATGACTAGTACATGTAACTTAAGCTTTTATTGAATTGCACTTTTTAAAAATCAGTGACGTGCATGACTGATTTCACCATAACTTTGAGGTTAACTCATACCGATTAATGGCAGTGGCAGTTCATTCAATTGAATAGGATAAACCCTGAATAAATAAGTAGCCAGGTTAATAATTTTTATTCAAAAATTAGCGATGGCTAAATTTTGAACAGTGCTTCGAGTTAGAACGTGTCTCATGAGGTTCATTTCCATGGCTGACAAATCTATGCATTCCTCCGTTCATAGAGGCTAGTGATGGTTGTGTGAGAAGGGAATGGTGCAGATTCCTCTGGGTCCTCGTGCAGAGTAGTTCTGATGAGTGAGTGGAGTTGTTCTGGAGTTTGATGGTGACTTTGCTCAGGGTTAGAAGTGTGCTTCATTGTGCATGTGGCTGCCTGCTTTTAAAATGCGACATATTATGAAATTAAATCCCAGAATTTGTTGGATTAGTTTTTGCTGATCTGATGTCTGGTGATTTGTACTTCTCTTTTCTGTAGCACCTCTGGTCTATAGCCATGCAGACCCAAGCAGACATTAGTAAAAGTACCCACAGACCTACATCACAGCTTGTGAAATATCCTTGCATACAGATAGGGGAAACTGAGGCACAAATGTGGGCTGTGAATTGGCACTAGACATTTCTGAGCACGCTGAGATCTATACTGACTCTTCCTGGTTTGTAACTCCCAGTGTCATGCTGCTTAACCTTCAGTATCCTAGTTTTCTTGAGACAGGTTTGTGCAAGTCCTAGAGCTTTTAATGGAATCTAAACTTTGTCCAGTGGTCTCAGATAGGACCGTGCAATTGAAGTATTGCGTCCTGTAAAAATCCAGATGGGTGGCATCCCAGCTGAAAGGTGAGGTGTTCAAAGTGGGAGGGGGAGGCCACTTCCTTACTGGCTGAGGTTTCACAGTGCCAAAATATGAACATCTTGTCGCTTTTGAATAATGTGTGGGGTCTGACTCAAATGTTGGGTTTTGTATTTAATCAGTATTAATATGATAACAGGAATGTGACAACTGAAGTGAACACAAAGAGATTATCTTCTTAGCCAAATGCATCCATTAGCTAGGAAATATAGGTTTCTAGTAAATGAAACAGACAGATGGGCTATTGGAGGTGACTGAGAACAGGAGGGGGAGGGGGCTAAGAGGTGAAAGTTGAGGTTTAGAAAATCTCTATAAAAATAAAAACAAACCATCCATCTCGATGGCTGGCGTTTTACCCTCCCGTTGCACTTTAGGGATGGTGCTCTGATTCCTATCGAGAACATTATGCTGAAACTTAATCTAACAGAGCACTTACTCTTGCCAAACTCTGGCTCAGCAACTGCTCTCCCAGAAAGAAGTGGCCAACAAGGCTTCAAATACAGGACAGCGTTGTGCCATCTTCAAGAAAATTGCTGCTTTCGGATCGCAGGGGAGGGCAGATTACATCTTGTCCCTCTAGTCTTAAAAATCATGTTGCAGCATTTCAGAGCAGTCACAAAGTAAGTTCTTCATCTGTATGTCTGTGAGTCCCCATCCAATAACTGCAATGTTTATAACCAGTTATAACCAGTGAAACCAAGGTTATAATATAAATAATTTAGATAATGCAGATAGGAAGAAAATAACATAATTAAAAATTTTACGGGATGGATGGTTCACTAAGATAGATGGAGTAACACAAGGCATTAAAAAAAAATCTGTAACAATGCAAACATGAGACTGGTGACAGGAAACATCTGTCTTGCCAACAGTCCTTTGGACTGGCCACAGTCTCACCTCTCCACCTCTTGCCTGGGGACTGGCCTGTGCTCCATTGCAGGAGTGAGTGTCAGATCCTCAGCATTAAGAGCAGGTCTCTGCTCTGCCAGGAGGATGGTGTATTTTTGTTTGGGGATTTTGTGTTGGTTTTAAGACCATATACATTTTACTTGAATAAGAAATTAAAGGAGCCACATAGGATTTCAGTGGATTAGAAGAGTGGAATGATTGTGAACAAATTGAAGTTAATATTTCTGAAAGTGGTTTCTACTAATTGGACTTGATTACTGTGGAAACAATCCCGCACATGAGCGGTGAGAGTCTCTGGTTGGCTGCAAAGAGTTTTTCATTGGTTGCTGGCTCTTCCAGCTCATTTAGATTTTGCTGCCTGTATTCATTCCCCCTGGATTTTGAGGAAGGTGCCAAGCTTCCTTTGGCCAAGCTTTGTGTGGAGTTTTAGATTTGGTGTTGGTGAGGAGATAGGAAAGGAAAAAGTGTGTGGCAGGAGGGAGAAGCAGCATTCCTCTTCGGTCTGGTGTTTCCAGGTTTCATGCAGAGTCGGATAAATTAATTTTGTTTACTTCAATTTGCTGTCTTTGCAGTACTTCAGCTTGGTTTTTCTTGTAAGCCTTAAGTGTTAACAAAAATGGGACGCATGGAAGTCCAAAGTAGACTTTTCACTTGGCCCGCTGTCCTTCTCTGTAAGCCAGCACCAAATTAATGGTTCATTTGAGGAGCATGACCCGTATGTTCTTACGACCTCTGGATCCAAGATACTTTTAGAAATATGGACTTGAAAACCAGATTGGTTTTGTATTTCCCCATGGTGCACCCTGTTTATATATGTAGATGTTTTTTTCCCCTTCCCCAACAGTTGATAGCTAACAGGGAGGAGAAAAAGATCTTGGAGAAAACAGGTAGAGGCAGATGATGGTTTAGAGAAGCCCCTCTCCTGTGGGAGTGGAGGGAGGGCTGTGGCAGGGCCCCGTTTGCAGAGAAACGGGAAGGTGTGTGTGCTCTGGCTTGATGAGAGGGGGTGCAGGAGGTGTGGAGCCATTTTTTTTAGGCTGCTCTGTCATTCCTGCTTGGGAACCTGACACATGGGCCTGCTTTCTTATGTGTGTTGTTTTTTAGGCAGGAGAGAGGTGACTGAGCGGCTAGCCCCTTGACAGGGCAGTTTTAAAACATTCATAAAACTTTTATTGGGCTGCCACCCTTCCAGATAAATATTTTCTGAGTTTATGGGCTTATTTTAAGGATTGAAGCTTAATAGCAGCTTTGTAGCCCTATCCGTCCCCAAAATAGCGCTTTGGCAAACCCCATCTCTGGAGGCTGCCATGCTTTTCTAGGTCTTTGGAGTTTCTTCTATGCTAAATTATTACGCTTTTGCCTCCTTCCAGCTTTGTATGACTAAATGGGACCAACTGTTAAATGAGTCTTTCCCCTTCCCCCAGCCTTGCTGAAAGCTGATCCAGTGTACTGTATTTGGTCATCATGAAAGGAGAAAGATTGCAGTAGTTATACATTTATTTCCTTTATTAAATTGGGTTTATTAGACCCAATTTATTTGTGTCTTAATTATCTTTTCTTAGTGCTGCATGTGATTGTAAGATGGTACAGGCTGGTGGCATTTCAGACATGTACTGGCACTTTTCAGGCACTTTCTCAATATGCTTCCACACATATAAAAAGCTTTACAGCACGTCTCAGCATTAAGTGGTGAAACCAGTGGGCTTGCAGCCAAGGCTGTACAAAGGAATGCTGTATGTGGTGGTGCTCGGAGGAAGATGGAGCTGCAGTTTTTGAACATCCATGGCTTTTGATTTCCCTGTGTTGTGGCCAAGGAGGTTTAATGAATTTCAGCACAGGCTTTTGCTCAACACTGACCCAAGATAATGTGTGCGTTTTGGCTGCTCTGGGGAGAGCTGTGTATGATCCTTGTGTGTTCCAGGTCCTGAAAAGTGAATGTGTTTAGCACCTGAAACACTACTCCATGTTATTAGCAATTTGTATCCCTCTGCAGTTGCTGATCTCTCCTCTTCTCCTACCAGACACAGTTGTAATATTTAGAAGGAAAGTGTACAATTTCTTTTATTTACTCAGATGTATATTATGACACTGCTTTTGGTCACTGATATCCTGAACACCAAAATTCTGTCATATGGGATTGTATATAACATCCTTCATCTCTTCCCAAGTGTTTCAGGGGGATGAGGTGTTTTTGTGTGCAGTGCATAGAGCACAAGAACCCTTTTTCTGGCATATGAGTGCTGGTCCCTCAGAGCTACTCAGAAAAGAGCATGGGGTAGGAAACAAAGGTTGGATTCAGAGGTTCTTCTGTGAGACTAGACTGGACAAGGGTCTAAGATAAAATAGGAGCTTCAGGACAACAGAAGAGACTAGAATAAACTTGTGACTCACTTGACAGGGTCACTTGGTCCTAACAGATTTTAGAGACAACCAACCCCACTTTATTTTGGGTGAGGTTGAGAAATCTTATATAGTCAGGGAACTCCCTTTTCCAGACTAGTCACAGTTGAGCAATACATTTGATGGGGGTTTTGTGTGTAGGTTTGTTTTTTTCCCTATAAATAGAAATATCTATTTTGGTACAGAACAATACCTTGAGACTTCTGTTTCTGTATTTCCGTTACTTCTGTTTTTTATGTCAGTACATCTTTGGACTTGTCCTGAAAATGGAGCTGCTGTAGTAATCATGACTTTCTGGATATCTAGATTCTCACTCCTCATAACCTTCTAATTTTTTTGCTTATATGAGAAAACTATTTACTTGTGCAGGACTGTTTTTCAGCAAATGTTATACTGGTAATTGAAGAAAAATCATAGGCATCACAAAAGTAAAATATTGGATGTAAGAATGAACTCAAACAGCTCAGAGGCATAAATAACTTGCCACAATCTGTGCCTCTCTCAGTAAAGGGGTTAAGGCAGGGCTTTGTGCATACCCCTGTTGAGTTCTGGTAGTGTACACATTAAATGCAGAGTTCTTGTCTGGCCTAGTTCTGGAAAAAGCTGGACAGTTTGAATTTTTGAACATTCATGTGTGAATGTTGTTGCTTTACTCATTGTGCTGGCATGAGTATAATGAATAGTAACCATTTCATGTCCTTTCCCCTGACATTTTGTAGTGATAGTTCTCCTGCTAGTGCCTGAAAGCAGATGAAGTTTATTCTCTTTTACCCCAGTGAAGGAAGGCATTACCTGTGTTCCAAAGATGTGGAGCAGAGATTTAGAGAGATTAAATAAGTTGCCAGCAGGTTTATGGCAGTGCAGTGAAGAGGACTCTGAAGTTGGGTTTTTTATCACTGGTATAAGACCATCTTCAGGAGCTTTTGCAGCATGTTCTATTGACTGTTAATTTTAAAAAAAAATTGCTTGTTATAGCAGTGTGTTTTCATCCATTGCATCAATTCTCGGTTGGGGATTAACCTTCAGAAGAAAACTGGTGGTTACGTAATTTATAAGATTTGTAAAATGCTCAGATAAGGTAACTAAAAACGTACTTTCAGAAAATAGTCAATATTAGTTTGAGATGTTCCCTGGATGATCTAATAGTTCTTCTTAATTTCTAGCATCTTGTAGTTGTAAGGAGACAAAAATATCAAGTTTTTACCAAATATATCTTGTAAGTGATTTCACCTTCTTGTTCTGGTACCTTCTGATTGTTGTGACAGGACTTTTCCCATTTCATGGCACTGGATACACATCAAAGTTCAGCCACAGCGAGATGATGTAACTGGCAAAGTTCCCAAGCTGTTCTCCATTGCCCTTGGTGACACTTGGTCTTTGGCTGCATAAACTGAGGGTACCTTATGGAACTGCACTAAGGCAGACGTTTTGTAGACTACGTCCTTCCTTTCCTCAGTAGGTTTGTGTACAACATGCATAACTCCTGCTTGTTGTTCAGTCACCTGATAGAGAGTTTGCACATTATCCTGCTCTTGGTACACTGCCACGTAATCACAGGTACTTGGTTTCTCAGCTGCCTCCTACCAGGAGTAAAGCTTGCTCTAGGCCTAGGAGGGGCTTTAAAGGCTCATGGATCCATAGAATCATTAAGGTTGGAAAAGATGTCTAAGATCATCAAGTCCAACCGTTAACCCAACCATGATGCCCACTATGTCCCATAGTGCCACATCCACACATTTTTTGAACACCTCTAGAAATGGTGACTCTACCATTTCCCTGGGCAGCCTGTTCCAACACTTGACCACTCTTCCAGTAAAGAAATTTTTTCTAATATCCAGTCTAAACCTCTCCTGGTGCAACTCAGGGCCATTTCCTTTTATCCTATTGCTAGTTTCTTGGGAGAAGAGACTGTCACCCACCTCACTTAAAACCTCTTTTCAGGTAGTTGTAGAGAGCAATAAGGTCTTCCCTCAGCCTCTTTTTCTGCAGGCTAAACACCCTGTTTCCTCAGCTGCTCCTCATAAAGCTTGTTCTCCAGACCCTTCACCAGCTTAATTGCTCTTCTCTGGACATGCTCCAGCACCTTAATGTCCTTGTCATGAGGGGCCTAAAGCTGAATGTAAGTATCCAAGGTGCAATTAGTGGGGGCACATTACAAGGCTTGCAGGGGCAAGATCCCTCTGGGATCTGGCCTGCTTCTTTATTTAATTCTTGTGCTGTAAGAAGAGTGTGGTGATGATTGTGTCTAGGTTTTGTCTTTTTTTGGTTTAAAGCCTAGAAGATTGTTTCTAACTTTTAATGCAATGGAAGTAGCAGCTGTTGGCTTGTGTCACATGCGATTTTGTGTTAAATCTTTTACCAGTGAAGTTTTAAAGGAAAAAAAAAAGTTAGTGGCAGGATTTCTCACTGCTTGTGAATAGTTTTGGAGACAAATATTGGAATAGTATGTATACCAAATATTCTTACAGTCATAATGAGGGTGCATGTGCAGAAATTGGTAGTAGAGATAATTCTTAATTTTCAAAAAAATACAAATAATTTTGAGTTGGGTCTTTTTACCAGCAGCTTTAGAAGATCCACAGCCTAGGCAAGTTGAGAGGTACTTCTGATTCTTATTTGACTTTCAAACTCTGTATCTAAATTTTCTTCTTTTCACATTGATCAAAAGTTAATGCTTCTTAAGGATGTAAATTACCTTTAACGTGATTCTTCTTGCTGGTGTATGGATGGATCAAGCACTGTGGTTCTGATGGGAAAATATGAACTGCAGACATGAATTCATGCTCTGGAAGCAGAAATAATAAAACAATGAACAAATACAGCTTGAGGGAAAAAACTACACTTCTCAAGTTTTGTTGTAAAATAATTAGCCTTCTGTGGTAGGCGTGGAGACCATAGAAAAGGGACAGGAGCTGCTCAGTTGCCTGTGATTTAACTTAAAGTTTATGACCTTGAGTAATGTGCCTGCTCAACAGCACTTAACAAAAGCATATTTGACTAAATGTTAAAGTACATTTCCAGAAAAAGCCTTTTTTAAAATTTGTAAAATCAGAAAAAATCAAGATCTTCAGATCAGAGGAGTTTCTTTAAGGTGAAATTAAAAGAAACAGGCTGTTTCATTAACAATGACACTTTGTAAACTCTATAAATAATATGGAGCTTTTTTCAGATTAAAAAAGAACTGTGTATTTCAAGATATTGTATAAAGAATCGTTGCATTATTAACGCCTTTTTGTAAGGGTTTTGTAAGTGGGGAGACAGATGAAATAATACTGTGGGCTAATAGAAGCCAAACAAGCAAAACACCCTAAGTCTGGGTTTCTTAATTTCTAATCTAAATGTGTATCCATTAGAGTAGGATCAGTTTGATAACAAGTTGTATTACAGTTTTGGGGTGTCTGTGAGGCGGTACTAGTTCCTCTGCTTTCTTTGGTATAAGCAACAATTATTGGTTCAACTGTATGCTCATTTCAACCATTGAATGTCCAGAGTTACTCCCAGTTTATACTTAGAAAATAAGTAGAATCAGGTTTACTTATGAGAATAAACGTGCAGTCCCTGCTACACGCAGCAGCAAGCACTGGCATCCCTTGCATAGTGCTGTCAGCCTGTGGGCTTGCATGGCATCAGAGAGCCTGCTCTTCTTTCTTACTGCTCAGTGAGTTTTGTTTTATTTGTCTGCTTTAGTAATGTGTTGGAATTATTTATTATTTTGTTTTAAAAGTAGTTGGGTACCGCTACGCTGAAATAAAAATAGGAAGCATTTTCTTAAACTGTTGCACTGTAGATGTTATAATTACTGTATAGCAATGAAGTACAATTTTTGTTTTCTTGGAAGGCTTTTTACAGTCATTTTTCACCTTTGAGGGATCAGATCTGATGCTAATGCAATGCATAAAACATTTCCATTGAAAACTGGAAATTACCCTGGACAGCTGGCTAAGTTTGAAATGCACAATAGCCCCGAACATTAACTTTTCACTTTATGTCCCTGGAACTTTTGAAGGGAGACTTGCATTTTTTGGCATTGGTCAAGTAGTCTGGTCTTCGTAGACTTGCCATCTGTAGTGTCTTTGTGCTAAGTGTTTCCCCTGGGGCACCATCTTATGTTTGAATTTGCAGTTTCAGTTGCTGATGTATGGGCTCTTCTGTGGAATAACTTTTATTTTGTATGCCATTATGCCTACGTACTGTACTTGATTTGTGTTGCATGCAAAGTGTTTTCCCCCTGAACTGGTTTGTAATAGAGTTATGGCTGTGTAATTCTGACTCAAAGTTACAACCTTATCAACAAACACAAAGTGCTTGTTCTGTTTGAAAATTTGTGTTTTCTACTCATCATCAACTGTTTATCCATTATGTGTGCTGGTTTTTATCGTTTAAATAAAACAAACCAGTGTTTCATACATGCTGCACATTAGGAATTATTAAAGATTCCCTGGTATGTAGAGCACTTACTGCTGTGAACACAAGTGAAGAGCTTCTGTAAACAATTGATTCAAGATTTCAAAATAACACAAGTGCTGAGAAAGCTATTGCACTCGACTATACTGTCACATTTCCATGGATTAATGAGTTGCTGTTTGTTATCTCAGTGATAGTGACTGCCTGAATGCTCAAACCCCATCACAAATGTGCTATAAATTCATAACCTTAGATCTCTCTTCAAATCCCAGTGAAGATGCTCTGTCGTGCATATGATGTGCTGAGGAGTATATTTGCAGTTACTGAAGCTCAGCTGATAGGCACTAACTTGCTTCTGTGTCTGAGCTGTAAAATGACAAATGATTGAAAAATATATCCTTTATGCCAAGATCAGGGATTTCTGCCTGCAATTGTAGAGTGCTTTAGAGCAATTCAAGAAAATATTCAGATGGTGGCTGGAGAATAGAATACATTAATTCTTCTGAGCTCTGGCTGTTCTACTCGTCTGTGACTATACTTTTGTCACTGGTGTTTCTAAAGTTACTGTGATTAGAGGTTCTCAGTCTTGTTCTTTTTGGTCTTCCTGCCCCTCTTACTTCACCCCTGCCTCACTTTTTTAGCTCACTGTGTCTCTGAGGAAACATGCTATAGATGTGAAGATAATTCTCTGGCTGTTGCATCCATCACTTAGGTGTACCTGTGGTAGGCATGTTAGTGACGTTAATGAAGCGTGTTGAACCTATTCTATCTAAATGGGTTTGCAATTAACAAATTCTTTCAGTACTGTGTCCTTTTGAAATTATGCCCAAAAATTCCAGAAGCTTACTGAATTTTGAAGTGCATACTGGCCATGTTTGGCTTGGGAAGGCTGAACACTCGTGCACTGCACATCACTGATGTATACTGGATAGTGTTTTGATACTTCAAAATATGTGATATGTCCTGCTTGCAAAGCCATGCACATAAACAGTCACTGTGCATATTGTGGCTGCACATCTTCAGCTTGTGTGGTATGATGTACACACTCATGTGCACACCCACACGCTAAACCTTTGCAGGTCAAAAAGTGAGGATAAACTTTTGAACCCAGCTGCTTCCAAATTAAGTACATGTGCAGGGACCACCAGAGCTGGGGTTACCGTATTCCAGAAAAGTGCTGGACACTGACACCCACATATTGTGCTGCAGGAGACTTCTTATACTTCCCATAGAGCCTGAAGGAAGGTGCCTTGAAAACACAGTCCTCTTCACCCTTTCCTTGTCACCAGAAAGGACAGGCAGCGGTTTAGTGACTTCTCCCTTCGTTATGGAAATGGGACTGATACAGTAATCAGGATGCTACATATGGAGCTTTTTAAATTACTGTTCTTCAGTCTTTTGTTAGCCTTCATTATTCCTGAACATTTTTTCAAGTCATAAAAATGACATTTTTAATATGCAGAATTAAAAAAAGGCAAAATGAAGAATACATTTTTGTCAATAAGCTTTTACCTTTTAAACCAGTTATCTTAGTTTCTGCTCTAGGTATTTTAATTGAAGATTAACTATTGTTAAAGAGTATACAAATTTAGGTAGTATATATTTGGAGTAGTAAAATAGGACTGAAAAAAGGTGGGAATAGAGTGGCCTGTCCATTGTAATTTTAAATTGCAGAGTACAAACTAACCTTCATTAGGACTCAGCACGGCCAACTGATAGGTTCTTCTAATGTTAAGGCTTTTTTTTCCCAATGCAATTCAGTTGAAGTTTACTTTGGAGTTGCAAGTTGAGCAGTTCTCATCTGTGTGTTTGGGTTTTTTCTGCTGTCTTTGTTAATAAAACATTGTTAGGTCAAAGAAGATGCACGTAAATACAAAACAAAAACCTAAAAGTAATTGCTATGTACCTCTCACTTCTGGCTTACTGCAGAAATGGTTGTGGTGTGCTTCTTCTTGCCCAATACAGGGAGTAGGACTGGTTCATTCCTGTTTGCAAACTGATTGTTTTTCTTGCATCTAGAGCAGAACTTGGGTACCACATGGGTTATGTTAAGCATTTGAGACATGGAGGCTGACTTTTCTGAGAGGGAGCTGAAAATGCTGCTTGATTCTTACCACCCACATGTCTCTTGGGCAAGCTACCTGGTTTGCTTACAAAGATAGCTGTCCTGAGGAAAATCTTAAGATTTCTTGTTTAAACCTATTTGGAAGGGAGTGTGGGTTTGGTAGTTTTTGTTAAGACTCAGAATTTTCTTTCTCCTCGGAGTTTTTACTTTAGTCTGAATTTTAGCAGTGTTAAGTATGAATGTAAACTTATGGCAGATCCCCAGCCTTGATGAACTGCATGTAAAACAAACACTTGTGTTTCCTCATCATCAATATGCAAGATGAGGGAATGCTGCTGCTTCCGTTTTGATCTTTTAAGGCTAAAATAGGTTCAAGTCGGGGCATGAGGGAGGAGTGGGGTTAGCACATTAACCTGCTCAGAGATGTGCTTTCCCAATAGTTAGCTGAGATAGCTCTGCATGGTGCTGTTGCCTGAAGGGCACCTGGTTCTTCAAAAGGAGAACATGACTTAACATTGTGGTGGACTGCAGACCACCTTCTCCTCCCACGTCAGCTGGTAAGGATGGAACCTGAACAAGACCTCAGGTTTGGATTAATGTGGTACAATAGTCTCTAGGTCGCTAGCTTTGCACAGGCAAAATAGTTTTCAGCTAGGGCTGTGCCTTTATCCAAGACACTTTGCCAGTTCTTCCCTTTCCTTGGTTTTTTGGGGTTTTTTTTGTTCTTGTTTTTTCCCTCCATGTAAGGAGGGGAGGGTTTGAACCACAGATTTGCCATGATTCTGCTGCAAAATCAGTAACAGCTGTTGGAATTGTAAATGGCTTCTTGGTTGCTGTCACAACCTGCAGTTGATCAGCTCTGCCTTGAGCAATAAGTGGAGACATCAGGACCACTGAGGCTAACTAGAGAGTAAGGATAGAAAGAATTAAAACCTGGAGGCAGGGGTTTAAATAGAGAACACAGGCACAGAGGAGTATTGGAAGGGACACTTAGTTTCCTTTTATTGGATGTCTTTTTAGATGCTGTGAAGTGCAAAGTTGACTGGAGCAGTATCATAATGGGAGCTAGGAAGAAGATGTAGAAGAGATTTCAGAGAAAATGTAATTTGTGTGAATTTTTTCTTTTATTCCCCCTTAGCCCTAGCCCCCCTCAAAAAAAAAAATAAAAATCAAGTATTTCAGCAAAACTCAGTGGCAAAAGGTATTCTATGCTTTGGTAGGGTCACTCACAAGTCATTTAGGTTGATAGGATAAACTACTTTCCTGTGTTGTCTTCGAGTAAGTTAGGGTATCATAAACATGTATGTTAGTACAAGGCAAATGTTTAACAATTATTTGTCAAGAAAAATAAATCTTGAGATGTGAGAACTCTTGCTCCTGAAATGGTTTGTAGTAGAACCCAAACTCAATGAAATCAACAGTCATCACACAAGATGCTGCCTTTGTGGTTTTGGTAATGGGGCTAGTTTATTTTTAACTTGTGTGTTTTGGCTGGTCTCATTACATCTTCTGTAATCTATTTTTTTCTCTCCTTCAATGCTGTCTTTTACTGCAGTCCCTAGAAACACCAAATTTCTTTGCAGGGTTTGGATTTTTTGCAATGCAAGTCAAAGTGAGTTACATTGGAAATGTGCAGTAACTCTTCAGTCCAGATCATCAGCCGACAGAGCTGGGTTGGCTGTTGTAATGCCCTGAAATTCTTACTGTGAACCTCTTCTCTCTCTGCCAGATTCACACCCAGGCACTCAAACAGTTTGGCATCAGTTGGGCCAGTCTTGTAAGCTGAGTTGCTGTAATTTGCTCTCTTCCAGCCAGCCACCTGGCATCAGGACGCTTGTTCTCAATTTCTGCATCTGAGCCTTGTGAATTGCCTACATCTTGTTTCTAAACAATATGAGCACCTGGAAATTTCAGAATGATGGAGAGTCTTTTTTGGGGATGGCTCAGGAGGGCAAATATCCTTCAGCCTTAAATATGCTCTGCTTCCTGTGGACTTGGACAGAAGCTGTACCTGCATTTTCTGATACTTCATTAGGTTTTAGAACAGTTTGTGCCCCAGGAAGAGTGTAACAAGGAAGGAAACCCAGCCCTTGGGTGCTTGCCTAGAAAAATGGAAGTGTTGCTGCAACACGGATAGAGGTATAAAGTTCTTAATGTGTGCTAGATCTGTATCTCTGCAACGTGTGCTATTTTGATTAGTCTAAGTGTGCTTGCCCCTTGGTATAAACATACAACATTTTGTCTGTGTTCAACTTGTCAGTGGTGGTGTTTATTTGGAGCCCAAGTACTGTAAAATAATTATTAGAAAATATTAACTTTGGATCGAAATGCTCATTTCTGGTCTTTGTGATTACTGAGGAAAGCATGAAACAGTTGAACTGAAAGTGTTGGTATAGAGGAGGGGATTCTAAAGAAGTTATACCTTTAAAAGTAATGCTGATATTTATTTGAAATGTTTTTATTTGGAGGGTGGACTGATGACTTTGTTTTTTTGAGATTAATGGTATTGAATCAGCTTACAGGAAGAGTTTCCATTCTGCAAATCTTTCTTCAATTTCTAAAATCACAGGCTCATTCATTTCTGTAAGAACATTTTAAAGTAATAGTAGTTAAATACAAAGAATCAGTTAAGGCTCAATGGGGCTCAACCAGCATGTGCCAAATGGGAAAAACCATAGTGTCTTAATTAAAAGAAATGTAGGGAACCTATTTTTTCACTGCTAGAGGATTTGTGGGTGACTAAGAAATGTATAGACTTGAGTTTTTTATTTTATAAATAAAAAACAGACATGTCTTCATCCTTTGTGGGCTTGTTGACTCAATTTACTTGGATGGAATTTTTCAACATTTAAAACAAATTAAAATTCATGAATCATTTCTGCTTAAAGGCACAAGCTTTCATACATACAATAGTTGAGACCCCTAACTGGTTACATACATAAATGCTGTTTTGGACATGCAAATTTTGTACTTGCTTAAATACAAAAATGCAGATGAAAATTTTAATAGGTCAGATATGGTGGGTATTAACAGTTACAAGATAATTACTGTGCTCAACAGCTGTCTGGTTTAGCATTGCTTTGTCTCTCTGCACTGTTTCCTGCAAAAGCAGCAATTAGTTTGTAGGACAGATGTGGAGAAGACACCGTTCCGTGGCAGTGTGACAACATGCATCTTTCTGGTTTGTAAAGCTGTTTTGTGCTGCCTTTGACACAGTTTCCAGTTTCTTGGTACTTTTGAGAGTGGTTGTTCAGTTTTTGCTGTAGTGATCCAGTTAAGCTCTTAAACTCTCAGGTTTTATGCTTCTGCACTTGTACGGTGTGGCCCTGTTCAGAAGGGGGAGGTGTCATGTCACCCAGGGATCATGTGGATTAGATTAAGATCATCATTGTTTTACTCTATGGTAAATGCAGCTTGTGAATTTTTTTAAATTGTCTTAATTATTGTGGCCAGCTGATTGCTGGTACAGTTAACCGAGCTTTTTCACAAGCATTTTGTAAATGTGACAGACTTTATCAGGAGGTTTTAATTTCAACTTTCCTTGAATTTGCTTTAAAGTCTGACTCGGGGAGGGTAAGTGAGCAGTCAGTGGATGCCAGCAGAAAATAAAAATATTTCAGATGAAAAATATGTTAGCTTTCTTTTCAGTACGTTATTTCAGAGATATTTCAAATTATTTACTGTAGTTCAGGATTGGTTTAGGAAGCTCAATTCTCCACTGCTGTGTAATATCAAGGCGCCCAGTCACTGCAGCACAGCTCTAGGCTCTATGCTGGAGTTCAGAGAAGTGCCAACTGTGGCTTGCTTATTTTTTCTCTGGAGTTCCCTTGCAGAGGAAGAGGGGGAGGAAGGTGAGATGTTCGTAGCTACATGTGTGCATGTGTGTATTGCTAGAACTGAAGCAGTTGCATTGGAACATAAAATTAAGTTTATAAATAAATAAAAAATATTTGGGAAGCCAAGCAAGAATACGCTCTTTTGGGTGTTCCCTGCTAAGGCTGACTTTGTACCATAATTGAATTGCACTGAAAGCTGTGTTTGTTTTTTGCAGCAGGGATTTTAAGAGCACTGGAATTATTGAGAGCGAGTTTTGTTACGTGGGCCAGATAATTAGTGTTTGAAGTTCAACCAGACAGAGCATTCTGTAACTATAACTGGAAAACACACAGTGCCTGCAAAAACAAATTCATCTAGTCTTGTCCCTTGGGTGGCCTCTTCTGTGCTTTTTATTACATGACCCTTGCTTTTCCCATGCAGCCTGCCTCCTGTTACACTGAGATCCACCTGTGAACAGTGTTTGAGCCTGGGAACCTCACCCCAGAACACGTGCCCCATGAAGCTGCTGCCTCTGTGGGTGTTTGTGTTGCGTTACCACGTTCACCAATTTCGGTGTGTGCTGTGGGTCTTGGCAGCCTATGAGAGACATTGGGAGGGAAATGCACTGTGGAACTGTGAACCTGGAGAGCCATTTTGGGGAAGAAGTATATGAATAATGAGGCAGAACTGGCATACATTGGAATTCGTCTTAGTAAAACAAAATTATGCAATTTCCAGAGTTCTTTTTTGCAGAAAGCCATAGAGAAGGAGTTCATAGGTTATTAAAGACTGAAAACTTCATAGTAACCCAACATTCTCATACTGTTTCTTCTCTTACACCTCCCACAACATTTTTTTCCCTTGTAATACTTAGTTTGAACTTTCCTCTATTTCTGTGGTTCAAGTAATTTTCATACAACTTCAGGATTTTTTTAATGCTTTAAATCTTTCTTCCAAATGTTTTTAGTAACAAAAAAAAGCCATGAATACATTATAATTTCAATTTTCATGGTGTGTGAAAGATTTCTGCACTAGGTCTTTATTGTTTTTGAAGAATTCATCACCCTAGTTAAGAAGCTTAATATAAATTAAAGAAGGTATTAAGGAACATTAAGACATCAAAATGTGGAGCATTCTTTTCCTTTCGATTGCTCCAAATGCAAACAAGTTGAATAAAATGCAATCAAAGGGCCTGTTTGGAGAACATTGAGTGGCTTTACAGCTGTGCTGTAGAGAACCTCTGGTAAGAGCATAATTCAAATAAAAAGGCCTTTCTTTCCTCCTTCTAATTCTCTTTGTTGTGGTGACAACAGAGTACAAGCCCGATAAAAATTTAATCACCTTATCTTTTTAAAGCAAATTGCATATTTGTTTACACACAATATACATAACATAAAAAAGAGAGCTGCTATCCAATCCCCCTCCCCCTTCTAATCGCATTAAAGGCCCTTGCCTAGAAGTTTAAAAAAATAAATGTTTTATTCTTTATTCTGAAGTCCCATTGTTCAGGATTGCTTTATAAAGGCAGCCCAGGGGAAGATGAATATCGCCAAACTTAAACTCTGGACCAGCACTGAGCAGCAGATGCCTGGGGTATGTCAATGGAGTTGGTCCAGTTTAACTGGCTTCTGTGGTGCCTACTAGAAATCAAGAGTTGGAGGCAAGACAGGAGGATTACAGACAGGCCTGCAGATCTAGCACTTTGATTTGAAGCTGCTTTGTAATGAATTGGCTTTGATTCTGTGTCAGATCTGCAAACCTGAACTGTTTCTGCATTGTGTGCACTTCTGAGAGGCTGCTCTCTGGGAGACTGTGTATTGGTACTGTGTGGTGATGTTGCCTTTTCACTAGGCTGATGAAATCTTAGCCCCTTGTGTTGAATTCCAAATGTGTTCTCAGTTGTTTCTGCTCACCTTAGTGCACAGTGTATGAGCATTATTAGTTTTGTGTATTTACTATTTTATAGGTACTGGGATACTGATAGAAACTCGAAAGTCTTGTCTGGCCCGTTGCTGGGTGGCTGTGGGCTGAGAACTCCCTCACTGGGTATAAATGTAGTCCCAGCATGATATTCTGTGGGCTTTTAAATTAAGAAAGCTCATATGCTTAGTGGTTCCTTGATCTATTTCTGTATATCTGGCTGTACTCTTTTGGACACTTTGCATTTTTGTTCCTCTTGATTTGAGGATTTAACCAGCAAGGACCCCCTCCATAGGAGAACTTGTGAAAATGTGTCCTGTACAATGGTTGTTATAGACTCTTCCAAATTTTAGTCATTATGTTAGTTTGTCTCCTTCTCTCCTTTGTTCCCTTGCTGGGAGAGTGCTACTCAGAGGTCTAGTGACAATAATTGTGATTTCAATACACTGTTCTGTCTTTCAATATTTTGAATGATCTTGGATGTTTCACGCTGACCTGCCTGTAATTCTTCTATTGTTGAATTGTAACAAGGGCCTGTCTACATTCCCAAGCTTCCAATTATGTTGCGTATATTTATATTAATAATTTTATGTCCTTGTTAGCTCCATTTTTTTTCACAGTTGCTATTGCAGTGCGCTGGGCATCTTTCATGCACTCAGATTTTGCTTCAGGGAGCTTGAACGTATAGACTGAAAGCACAACATCAATAGGTTAAGCATAACCAGCTCAGTCTTTGCATTCCTTCTTCCCAGAGAGCTGACTGTCCCTTCTGATATGCTGGGAAAATGAGGATAGCTCTTAGGTATGATCTTAATTACTTGCATGAACCTTGATTGGCCATCAGAGTTTACAAATAATTGCTAATATTGGCATATTTGCAACTTTGCTAAAGTCCTGAAAGCACATATATAGCCCATGCAGAAATTAATTTGAAAATCCTTTAGGCCAATGGGACAGTATTGGATTTGAGGATGAAAATATTGCCTTAAAGGTTGTCTTGTAGCTCTGCAACTTGATCCATGTTATTGTGTGTACACTTAATTTGTGTAGCCTAGACCTAGCAGTCATAGTGCACTGGTCTCCCGTGTAGCTTGTATTAAAGCTAGTCACTAGATACAGAAACAAAAATTGGTGTAGAGTATGCAAGTCAGAGTTATGTTCCAGGAGTGCAAAGTATAGTCTTCTTTAGGAGAGTTGCCCTAGGAGGGCTTAGCCATTCTGTGGGTTTTGGCACACAACGTAACAGCAGCTGGAATATTATGTTGGCTGGGAAAACTAAGGTCAGGTTTGGTACTTTCAACTTATTCAGACTGCAGTGTGGTCAAGTAGCCAAGAAATGGAGATCTCAAGTGTGTCGTTTCTATTTGAGCTGTTACTTGGGGCTGAAGTGTATATTGGATTAAGGTGCATTTTGGAAAATCCCCTGTGGGAACTGGAAATAGCCTTCTAAAGTGTGTTTGGGTTTGTGTAGACTAAATAATGAGATGGTTTCAGAGCAATGGTATGAATCATGGTAAGGATTTGTCAGTGCAAAAATTTATCCTGCTACATGGCTTCAGATGCCAGTGGTCCATTTGTATCTGGTGTTGAAGTATGACATTTTATTTTTGCCAAAAAAAGGTTAAAATGTGGTTATGTTCCGTAAATTTGGGAAATGGGATAATATATCCTGATCATCTTGCAGGAAATTGAGAACTATAAAGCTGTGAACGAGTGACACACTCTCAATACAATGTGGTATGCTGTGTGTCCTTGGTGTAGGTGATAAGTTCAGGGTTAATTGAGGAGAGGAAGGAGCAGGCAAGGCACGTCCAGGGAAGTGTGGCATCGATACCCATTCAGCAGCCAGTAGATATGTTGTGGTTCTTCAGTCTGTGCTCCATTTAGCAATATGAAAAAATATCAGACTGAAAATCAAGACGCTGACTTCATGCAGAGGGTATGGCAGACTAATTAAAGAAAAAAGTGTACCAATTGAGCCTATAAAACTCTTCCTGACCTCGAAAAAACTCCCAGAGAGCTGTGGGAAACTCCGATCTGTCCCCTCTGAACTTTTTTGTGGTGGTGTTTAAATATAGTAACTGCTTTTTTAATTAAAAAGAAAAATTAGATGGCATTTCAAATTGTGTCCATGGGGCCTTGGGGACCTATTACAGTACAAATTACCCCATACTATTTAGCAAGGTCTTGTTTACTATTGTGTGAAGCGAGGGTTACCAGTGTAAGGATGCAGGACAAGAAGGGCCCTTCTTTAAAGTCTGGCTCTGCACATGAAAGTGACGCCAGCAATTGGAAGCAATTTGTGGAATTGTTTGATTATATTAATTATGGCACCAGCAAACAGTGCTTGGGAAACAGTTTTGTTTTCTTGCATTCTTTCTTGATTGCTTGCAGCAAAAGCCAGGATACAAAATGTGCCTTTAAGGGCTGCTGGAGAGTGCAGTTCAAACCATTGTGTAGAATTGGCACTGAGCTTGAAAGGGTTGTGTCCGGCTTGATGTGAGAGTTTTCCAAATACAGCTTCGACCTGAACTTCACCTAGGTCAGCCTCTTGAATTAAAACAGCTTCTGTCTTCCTCATCAAGGAAGAATAGCTCTTTCCCTGCTAAGTAAGAGCCCATAATGAAATCCATGTTATTTCCAGTAGTACCACCTCTTACAATAATGTATTTCAGTCCAAAAACCTTTATGAACTTGACAGATGGATAGACAAGGCTCAATTCAGTTCACCACTGAACTGCAGTCTTTTCTGATGTGGTGTGGGGCACCCGTTCCCCAATTTATGGAAAAATGTTTTAGTAGTTAAAGATTTCCAAGCAGTCTCTAAGCTGTGACTGCAGGAATTACTCTGCTGATGCAGGCTGGCTGTCACAACAGTGTTTGGTCAGGATGTGGGGCAGTCTACTTCTGCTCAAAGTGGCTGTAAGACCTTTGTTTTTCTGGTCTGTCCTCAAACGATGAGTTATGGATATTCTGTGTAGATCCCAAGTACCACACTGAGGCATTAGTGTAATTCTCCTTTGGAAGGAAGGGGTCTCCTTTCTGGTCTCCTTGGGGGCTGATTGCTCTCCCTGGCCACCTTCATGCTGTAGTCCTATTAATAATCACAAGCCAGGCAAGGTGATAATAGCAGATTTTGTACAGGCCAAAAGAGAAAAAATGAATCTGCTCCGGAGTTTGAAACCTGAGCAGAATATTTGAGAGAGCTGATGAGTTGTGGGAAAAGGTGGTATGAATTCAAAATAGAATTACTGAAGAATTGTGAAGGGATTTACATAAGTAAAATTCATTGCCTGATCTGTGAAAGTAATTGAAGCTCAAAGCCTGAGCTCCTGAGGGTAGCAAGGAAAGGAGTATCCCTTGTTTCTTGATTGAGTCTCTGGTCATCTATTACATTGAAATTGTCTAGATAATTTTATTATCCTTGTTATCATGGTGATGAGCACCTAGGAGCAGAGTAGATTGACTGCTGTAGGGGTACTGTGCTTGAATCTTTTGGCTAGACAGGTTGTTAGGTGTTGACATATTGATCCCCATGTCAGGTAGAGAATTCCTACCTGATCCTGTGCTATCCTTAGCTCAGGACACAGTTTTCATCCCTGCTCTTTCTGAAGCATCATGTATTAATGACAGGCAAACAGGATATGAAGTTAGGAGCAGCAGTCTCTAGATGACCAGTGATCCACTAGGTGTGGTGTAACACATCTGATATTCCTATGACGGTGTCTGTAGGCAGAGTAACATAGTACTTCTGTTCTTGAAAAGGCCTACAAAGGTGTTATTTCTTCCTGATGAGCTCAAGGGGTTTATTGCTGGGATGTTGAAGGAGAAAAGTGACCACCTTATCTTGAATATAATCAAAAGATAGGATTTTGGCTGTCTTTAGCAGAGGAGAAGAGCAGCAGTGTTGCTAGCTCGTAGCTTAATGTAAAGAGTTCAAGCAACAGGCAGGTATGTTTTCTATTATTCTAGTCCTTTCTGTCTGTTTGCAGAGATAACTGTAACAGGAGGGCTGGGCAAATGGATCCTTTAATTTGGAGATGCTTTTGCTTTTTGTTTGAATAGAAACCCTGGAAGGTTACTGTAGAGATAATTGCATGACCTTTTTGTGATTTTTAAGGCACAGATTAATAACTTTTTTACATGTTTTGAGACTAGGTGGAGAACAAGTGTGTGCTGTCAGACTGAGAGCTCAACACTGGTACCACTGGCATTTCTCTTAATTTTGCTGGAAACCAGTGATAGATTTAATCTTGTCTTAAAGTTGATGAGAATCTGAAATTGTTGGAGCGCTGTATTTGAATCTTGTGCCTTCTTTGAACATAGGTAAATGTTTTTTTCAAAGTCTTGGATGAATGTATGTAGCTGTTGGAAGAAAAAAAAAATCAGATTAGTTTATACTTGTTCTGAAGTACTGGATACTCTGGTCCTGCATTTCCTTTCAGTGGTCTATCATTGCAGGAGGAGAGACTGGTCTTTGTCCACTCTTAAGCGTAGCCCCTCTGCATCAGACTGTGGCATGGACGTCTCTGTCCAGGGCTCCAATTATTTCTGATTCTCAGGTCAACTGCTTTTGTACTCTCTGTGAGCAGGAGAGTTGATGCAGGCACGCACTTCTTAACTGTGTAATGAGGGTTCAGGCTCTGAAGGTTCAATTTAAGGAAATCCTGAAATTGTGAAAACCAGCTGTTACGAATAATCCATTGTGAGTGAAGATTATCCCCAACCCTTTGCCTCTTTTAAGTTTTGCTCTTTTTTTCCTTCTCTCAAGAAGAGAAAAATGTCTGCCTGTCATATTAAAAGGTTACATTTGCCTCAGATAAAAATTATTTCCAACATAAAATGTGCTGTGTTAACTTGTTCTCTGATGTTCAGTCATTTTTGAACATTTGAATGTTGACAGGGAAGGAGAAATTGCAGGTAGTTGAGTCTTTTACCTGCAGCGTTCAAAAGAAGTGAATAGGATATGTTGTTTGCAGATGAAAAAAAGTTTCCCACTGAATTTCTGCTCACAAATTCCTGAATGGAATGGGAGGTTTGGAGATGTCAGCAGGTCAAGAATAGTCTAGGAATTTCAGTACTGAGTGCAGAAACTGTTTTCTACTTCAGCAAGAGCTACTGATGTAGCCTGTGTGTTTTTTCCTAACCCAGTTGTAAAAATCCTGAGCCAGTGCTTTCCCAGCAAACCATGGCATGTTCCACTGGAGGCACCTTGTGTAATGTTTGCTGATTTTTCTGTTGATAGGCTAAACTTTTTGCTTTGCCCTGAAAGCTAAGTTCTGATGAAGCAGAAGACCTGAGATCTTTTAATACAATTTTGTTGTTTCAGGATTTTCAGTGTTGTAAGAAAACTGTGCAGTCATCCATGCAGATACCTTCATGTCCATCAGTGCTAGCTGGGATAGTTAGCAGTAGGATTTCTTCACAAGTGTGTATATAGGAAGGGAGTTTTTGAAGTTCAGAAAAGAAATTGCTCTCTTTGGCTGTGCTGGAGAGCCTTCCCTGCATCTATATTATTACACCTGTTTTCAATATGTGTTTATCAGTTGCTTAAAAATTACTCCCATCTCTGGCTGGGCTACAGGGAGATAATACAGTATCTTGCTTCTCATCTACAGCGTGTTTAACATTCAGTCTTTAAAATGTTCCATTCAAACAAAACATTTCATTATCTTTGAAGGAGGCAGGACTATTCCTAAATATTGAAGAGATCTGTGGAAATAAAAAAGGTGGAGAGGGGAAATCTGAAAAAGTTGGAAAAGGAAAGGTATGAAATTCCTGAAGGGCATAATAGCAAGTGGGATTGGGAGTCAAGGAAGAAAGAGCTGGACTTCAGAAGAGAGAGCTGAGATGACCCTAGGAGACCTTTTGAAGGAGTAGAAGACTAATAAGTAAAAAAAAAAAAAAAAGACAACAGAGAATGTTGATAAGAAATGACAATATTGAGTGAAGGAGTATGTGAACTGAGGAAGTTAAATAAAAGGTGAAGTAGGATCCAAGCTTACAGGTAACAGTTGAACTAAAAATATATATGGGGAAAAAGCACAGCAGTGCTGCTTCACCCTGCTGTTGCATCAACAAAAGTAATAGGAAGATCCTGTATCAGCTGAAGCAGTAGCAGTAAAAACAAAGCAAAAGTAAACCTTGCTAGTTATGGACATTTATATGTTTGTGTTTGCTGTGATGTGTGCACTGGCACTCCCCAGCAGTCTGGCACAGATTGTCCCCGGGCCTGACGCCGGGACCAGCAGGGTCAGGAGCAGGGGATTTATCACAGGGTTTTGTTGAGTCCCTGGTACAGGGAGGCCTGATCAATGTAAGGAGAATGTGAAGCATTAGGGGAAAAATTGTGTAGATATAAGTATCTTCATGGTAGGGGGGAAGCAAAATTGATTTCTTATGTTTATACACAAGAAAGGGTCCAGAATTCTACAATGTGAAATTTCTATATAAAGTTATTGAAGTCTGCTTGTTTCTATGCAAGCTTCTTGTATGAGTAATTGTAAAACTTTAGGCTACAGTGCATTTAAGTATGTAAGATAAATTAAATCACTAAGAAGCCAGCTCTTATGTGAAAATTGTGTAAAATTTGCATTTATCCTGGATTTTGTGCATGTGAAGCTCCTCTTAGAATTGGAAAATATTTTTCCTGATGAGGTATCACTTTTAATTTGAATTTGAAGTCACCCTTTTTTTTTTTTGTATTTATAAATTGCTCAGTTTGGATTAAATCCTTGCAGCCACACTGAGACAAAGGATATAATGGTAAGAGTCTGTATTCTTCTTTGTTAATTATTAAGAGTAGTTTAATCTAAAAGAATGAAGTGGATTAAACTGTGTTACAAGTAGATTTTTATATCTAACCTAGGTTAGTTGATGCTGCAAGTGCATTTTACATAAGACCTGTCTGGGTGCTTCTTATTACAGACTTGGTTATGATGGGTGGGAATGAATTTGCTAAGCTTTTCAGATACCTTATGTGCCTCTGAGGACCATCCATTAATAATAATATATAGGTATTTCCCACTGTTGTATGCAAGGCATTTCTTAGAACTTTGAAGCTAAAGTCTCTTTTTAACACACGGACCTTTTCAATTTAATCCATTAGCAACTTGGCAAAATAAAGTAATTGTCCAACAGAGGAAGAAAAAAAAAAATCTATTAACATTTGCTACAAATCCGAGTAGTACAGGCAGCACTTAATTAATGGAACAGATTTCTCACTATGTATTCAAGCTAACATAGCTATTGTTCAGGAGAGATTAGACCCTTAATGTAAGTAAGTTAAACTAGACCTCCATCTAAAAATATCCGTCATTTCAGCTATTAAAGGTTTGATGTCTTCTTTGGTGACAGATATATTTCCCTTCATTTCCTTGGTTTTGTAAAATGTAAAGTATGCATTGTGTGTAACGCGAGAAATCCGCGGAGGTTGATGAAACCCCGATTGTGCCTCCCCGCCTGTCTCTCCCTGCCTGCTCCTTTGTGCTGCTCCGTATCACACAGCCTCTTCAGCCCATAGACCTCCTGGCACCAGAGCAGAAAAACAGAAAATGCCATTTGTTAGGGTACGATGCCAGCCACCTAATCTGTTTGCAGAATGAGGGCCATGGGATCTGATTAGGTAATTTAGATACCTTGTGAGTTTAATAATACCTGAGCTGCCTTTGGCTGTCAGCCCGTCATGGCACTGCGAGGAACTGCCACATTCTTCCCTTTCTTCTGTAGATTTCTTACCCATAATACTCTTTCAGTCCAAATAGGTGTGAAGGCTGCAGGTGAGGTATATCTTTACTTCTCCAGATGTGGAAGTTAGTGGTAGAGTGGAGGAGGTGAGACCTGCTCGGTTGGAAATACATTTTTCCCCAGTACAGCTCCATGAGCAGTGTATGGGGTTTGTTGTTTGGTTTTTTTTAATTGAAAATTTTCAAACGTGAGGTTCTTTGTTTAAACACCTAAGACGATGGCCCAGGTTTCAGATGAGTTGGGCAGCCCACTGATGTCATGGGCAGTTTTGGAAGCTCTGTCGATCCAAGGTGGTTGTTTCATCCTCACAGCTGGGAATCCCCCCAGGTGCTGCTGCAGCCCAGCATTGCCCCGGGGTGAGAGGCTGCCCTGCCCGGGGCAGCACAGGGTGCTCAGGAGCAGCCTTGGTGCCTTGCTTCACACACCCACAGGGGAGAACTTTGGCTCTGATTTTAATGCCATGTCTCCTCCCTTCCTCTCTCCTTTCCGCCAATTAGCATTTTTTGGAAATAAGTCTTGCAAAGCCTACTAACATAAATAGAAGTGTTTTAGGATTTGTTTGCTTTAATTAATTTAAAGTGTGTCTTTCTGAGAGGATTTAGTTAAACATCTTTCTTAAACAGTAATGTGCCAGTAACAGCAACATTAGTAAGTGATAAGACCCAGAAAGGGAAACCAACTAGAAAGCAAAATGAAATGTTTCTTTGTCCAAAAAATAAATGGTCTTCCCAGGAAAGTGGAGGAAACGCTGTTCAGGGACACTTAGCGTTAGGTTGGTCAAAACAGTAGAGAACATACAATATAAAATAAATCCTGCAAAGGCAGAGAGGAGGACTACCTGAGATGACTTTTTGCTGTTTTTATTTTGTGATCCTCTGTTTTTTTGGCTGTTTTTTTTTTTTCTAGTAGCACAAGATGTTCTTGTAACTTTCCAAATAGGAAATAAGTTGCTTTTCATTTAATGAGAAATCTTTTTTTTTGTAGTGAAGATGAAGTGATTGTAAGGCTAATGATATTCAGATTTATATGAAGGCATTAATTAAAAAAATGGATCAGCTGCTTCTAACTTGACTATACAATGTAATAAAACCATATACTAAACGTGGTTGGGCCACACCTGATTATCTAGGTTTTTTTAATTGAACCTTACACGTGCAAAGGTAGCCATTATCAGACTTCTCAACCATCAAGGAAAATCAGGCTCAATTATTTCCACAATGAAATCATCATTGCTTTTTGTAAATTCTGCCATCTGAAGAGAGAACTGCTGCTGCCTTGACTCTGAAATACAGGGTCTTGCAGAACTAAGCGAAGTTGATTCGGCTTGATGCTGCACTTCTGTAGGCTTAAATTGTAGTTGTAGTTATAGACATAATAGGTTGCTTTTCTCCTCTCTTGTGCTCTTGAATTTTTTGAAAAAAGCAGGACCCCTCGTTCTCCAAAAGTCTCCCTGGGGCTGCATTGCAGGGTATTAGGACTGTTTTGTAACCCCTGGTTATAAAATGGCAAATTGGCCCTTTCCTGGTTCTGCCTTAACATGTCCTCATTTCCTCTCTTCCCTTTGCTGTGTGGTGGGGATGCTGCTGGGACAATTTGCCACCTGGCACAGCAAGATGAGAAGGTGGACCCTTGTGCTGTGTCCCCCTGCAATCAGCTGTAAGTGCCTCTGGATGTGTCTGTGCTGAAGCAAATCACCTGTGCTTGTAGACCTCCTGTCTCCAGTAAATCATAAGCATCTCAGTCTTTTTGTCAGGCTGTGATATGAGAATCTGCATCTGAATTTCAATATGAGGAGAGAGAAGCTGATTAAGTGTTTGAGATAAGGTTATGTGACACCACAGGTTAAAAATACCTGAACTGAATTTGGCCAAATGCCTGAGAACCACATTGCAATGTATTCGGGTGGCACTGAATAAGCTTCCAGGGAGTTTGCTGTCTTCTGCTTTAAGAAAAGCAATTCTTCAGGAGTGGTCGTTTAGGAGCTGCATCTCTCTTGTTTTACAGCTTTTCTTTGGACTTTGCTGTCTATATTTTTTATCCAAAATGTCACCAATGTGTCGAGTTAAAAGGAAATATAAAAGTGTAATAAGCCCTAGCCGTTTAGGAAGAAAAGGACAAATATTTTTGTTCAGTACAAATGTCTTGAGAAAGTCTTAAGTTAGATCCCCAGAATCCTACATGGGTTAGTTCTAGTTCCTCTAAAAACTGACAGTTAAAACCCTTAACAAATACTGTGTTTTAGCAAAAAAAACCCTCAACTAACCAAACAAAAAACATACAAACAAACAAAAAGACCCCAAACAAACACAAAACTATGTAATTTGTTAAAACCTAAGGAATGTGCTTCTGGCAGGTCTGGGAACGAGACTAAAGACATTCAAAAACCTTCTGACTCTTAGGATTGTATATAATTTTTGTATTTTATTAGTTGTTGTTTTTCATTCATTACTTACATTTTTATGAATATTCCTAGTGATGAGAAGAAACTTTGGGAGATGTGTGTCAATTATAGGAAAGGTCTGCTGAGTAAGAGGCTTAGGCCAGGCAGGCTGGTCTGGCTTGTTTAAATTCTTGCCTTTATTCAGTACTTTAAAAGCTGAAGAAGGTACAGCCAGGATACAGTGCTGGATTTGGGGTGTCACTTTTGTGAACTATGTTTGAAGGCTTCTCTTGCTATTCCCGTGGGTCACCATATCCCAGAAGTGTGACGCAGAAATGTGACTTTCCTAATGCATCTGATTTACTTTCTTATTTCCTGTGGTTGATTTCAGAAGAAAACTTGCCTGTCCATTTTTTCCAGTGACACTGAACTGTGATGTTGAGCGCGTTTGTCATGCACGTTCTTGTATTTTACAGATGGGCTGAAGCCAGATACCAAGATGCTTCTTGCTGTTGCCTCGAAGAAGAAATCTAAGGCAGGAAAGGGGGATACAACCAAAGAGGATGAAAGCAGCAAGAATGATTCAGCCCAACCTGTTACCATCTCTCTTCTCTTTAAAAGATATGTCTTCGACACGCAGAAGAAAATGATTCAGTCCTGAGAAAGCAAGAGGCCTCTGATTGTACCTGAAAAGCCAGACTCTGAAATAAATTCAGGTGGAATATGTTTCTTGTCTGAGCACATTAGACCTATTCCTTCCTCACAAACAGAGCCTGGAAGCTCCTGCTGACTATGTGCTCCCTTGCAGAGTCTCTGCAATCTGATTTTGTTCTGTTAAAATCTGCTGGTTTTGTCATCTCTGCTATGTGAATCTTTGCAGTCTGTCAGAGAACGTCACCTGCCAGATGAGCATGTTCGGGTGTGCATTCTAATAGCAGTGTTTTTCTGGAGAATTGTTTTGAATTTTGTCTTGATTTAAAAGTTTACCACCAATATTAATCTAAATCTAGTCAAGATGGGAGTCTCATGTGACCCACAAAATGAAGCTGATTAGCCTAGGTTTACTTCCCCAAGCAAAGGGGGAAACGGAAAGGACACGATATAATAGGTGAAACCTAAAATGGATGTTTCACATTTCTTCAGCTGCAACTGTGTAAGATGCTATCAGAGATGGCATGGGTCTTTTTTATAAATATGATTTATATCTAGAAATGTTTTTCATATTAAAAGATAATTATGCATGTAACTGAGAGTCTTAATTGTTCTATTTGCTTTTCCAAAGATTCAGAACCCATCTTCACTGACATTTTACATAGCTCTTCTGAATTTCCTGCCTGTTCTATGGTGAACCCTACTCCAGAATTGCTTTTTTTTTTTGTGACCAAAATGTCTTTTGTGGGTGAAAGAAAGTTGCCTCTGGAAATAGTCAAGGGCTTTATTTCATTAAAATAATGATAGAAGATTACAGCATAAGCCTTGAAAAATTAGTATCTCCAAGATGCTTTAGAAACCATTAGTTGTTTAATAGGGATTTCATGGCTGCTTTAGTTCTTCCCCTCAATTTCGTGTCCTAGGCTCATAAAAAGGAGAGCACTAGTAATATCCCTTCTTTGTTACATGCAAGGCAGAGGACATCTTAACATGAAAACTAACAATAATTCCACAGGTACAAAAGCTGTAGTCTGGAACAGAAGTAGGATTCAGGCTTGACAGCATGGAAAATGTTAGTTCCAGCCTTTCCAACAAAAAGAGTCATTGATGCTAAATAGCAGCCTGTGACCTGCTCACTGAAGCCAGCCACAGAAGATAACTACATGTCTAATGGAAGTGCATTACTTGCACATGGAAGTAAAGAACTGTAATAGATTGCAACACTCATTCTTATTAATAATATAATTATATCATTAATAACAGTGCTATTAATCAGCTGTCCATTGGTAGGTGTGAGAACAGGATCCCATTTTTTTCAGACTCTTTTAATTCCTTTTTTTTTTTCCTTTTAATTTCCAGGTAACCAAAGTGGATACAAATGGCAAAAATGTCAGCTATTGAGAGGATATTTACAGCTGGACAGTCATGAGGCAGGGACAAGTCTGGTGTCTGAACTAGGTTGATGGTGCCCCTTTAAATCAGAACAGAATTAGTGCTTTGTGGAATAATCCCAAACGGTTTCTGCTGAGTGAGTCCCAGCAAAGCTTTAGCACATCCCTTAAGATTATGGGGTATGCTTTCACTGTGATCCCAGAGGAATTAGGCAACTTCAGCTATGGCTTAATGTGGCTTGTGCTGCCGGCCTTACTGGAAAATGTATCCTTCTATAATGAAAAAAATGCATTTCACACCCCTGTCACATCTCCATCCCCATTTCTCTCCTCTTTCCAGACACTCCCAAAGGCAGTCTTTGGAAAGAAGGTTTATTATGTTATCTTTCTTTTAAGCCTTTATCAAATCCTGTTTTATACCCTGCACTGTTACCTCCGTTTAAGATACTGTGGTGATGGAAGCTAGAGAAACAGATAACACAGAGGGAATGGCATGATTACCAGCCCAGGTTAGTCTAAAAATTGTTGATATAACAAACCTTCTCATTAAAAAGAAAAACCAGAAGTTAATTATTCAGGAACTTACAATTTTATCTGTATAGTTTTAATGTCCTTGCCAAATTTTAAATGGGTCACTAAATTCTGCCAATTCTGCTTGGAGTTTTGGAAAGAAAAGCGCAGTCATGAGAGATGTCCTGCTGTAAGATCTTCTTGGCTGCTCCAAAGTTGTTAGCCTTGCACTTACAGACTTTTTTGCCTTTCTCATTTCTAAGGCATTTTTTAATAGCTCTGGAAAGGAGGCTGTCAGTACAAATGGTGATAGTGTTTTCACGAAGCACTATCTGATCAGTGTTTTCCCCTCTCCACTGTGGACTGCCCAAAGTGGGATCAGTGAGTCAGTTGTTGTGGAACTTGATCCATTTGACAACTCATTAGGCCTAAATACTTAGTTTTGCAGCTCTCTGCTTGGCTGACAGGTCTTGTGATGCTGGGGGTACCATGGTTTATTTACTTGGATGCTCCAAGAGAGCGAGCACCAACAGCTTCCAGAGTTGGACTTCCATCCCCTTCTTGTCTTCTGCGATATACTTTTAAAAATCTTTCTCACCATCTTCTGTCTTATTTCCAGACTAGCATGCTAAGTGAGCATCTTTCTTCCATCTTCTCAGTCCGAGACCTAACCTCCTCCTCAGTGCTCCTATTTCCCATCTTTGCTTGTTGCTTCTCTTTGTTCCAGCTCTGCTCTTGCCTCTCGAGAAGGAGATGTAAATCTGGGTGCTTGCAGAGCTCCCACAGCAGGTTTGGGAGCCTGGTGTGGTGGGAAGGCTCTTGCCCTGCAGCTTACACCAGCTCCTGTGTGGGGTGTGTAACTGCCTGTGTGCAGGCACTTAGGCTGGGACTTGGGCAGAGGTCTCATGGGCAGCTGCTGCTGCTGACCCAGTAGGAAGGGGCTGTGCAGAGGCACATGTGCTGTGCCTCGCTTGAGTCCCTTGACCACCATCACATCCTGTCCTTGAGCTTTGTAATCCTTCATGTAAAGCCCCTGTTGCAAAGCCCTGTCCTTTCCCTTTGCTCCCCTAGCAGAGGTTTGTGCAGGACAGACAGCTGTTGAACATGGGGGTTTGGTTTTGTGTGTTTTCCCCACTTTTAATTCCAAAAGCAGAACTTAAGTGGGCCCGAGAGCTTTGATTAAAATGTGCTATTACTGCAGATCTCTGGCTGCTGTCCTGAGGCTGTTGGATACACATTCGAAAAAGGGTGAAATGGTGGAACAAAATGATTATGGGAAAATCAAAGCTTTTAAAGACATTTGTAGGATGAACAGATGTTCAAACATTCTTTTCTTTGGTTTCCAGACAGACGTAGAGACTTTCCTTTCATCCTCGTAATCAGTGCATTATGCTGTAATTTGTAAAAATGGCATTAAAAAAATATTAACAGGGTCATATTGTGATCTACTGACTCTGTGTCATTAAGCCGTGAAGTTAAGAATGGCAACTGGGAACAGGGGTTAAATGTTGCAGAATGTACTGTACTAGCATGTATTGTCAGACCATATTATAATGAATCCAAAATGGAATAAAGATGTAAAGTGTTTTTTTAATGCTGCAAAGGTTGTCAGTGTTGCAAAACTAGAAATTATTCTGGCTGTGCAGATGTTCAGTGAGTAATACATCTTTGGGTTGTAGAGAGGAACAGTGAGGAAAGCTTTGTTTTTCTGAGCCTGTTTTCTGCTTTTCCTTGGAATTTATTTTGGGACTGCAGTCTGGTTTGTGATCCTGCCAGAGGTCTTGAGCTGTGAGGGTCAAAGCATGCAATCATGGTAGCAAGGATTCAGTGGGTGGCATCCTTTACTTGGAATCCAAACTAAATCTCCCCACCTAAAAATGGGGTTTGCACTGGCATCGGTAATGAAGATTTTGAATCAGGCTTGCAAACCATCTCTCAAACAACAGTTTTTTCTACTAAAAACTACAGTACACTTAGTGACTGGAGCAGAACCATTAACTCTGGTCTGTTGACCAAGCCCTGAAGTGTAGCAGGTGTGTTTCTGGCTCAGTTAAAAATAGCTTTTTTTCCTCAAATCCTACTGGTTGTGTTAATTCGTGGAAAGTACCCGAGTATGGAAAAATGAGCCATCCCCACTGGCAGAGTTCTTGGCATACAGGAGACCTCTTTCTGGGCAGTAGGCACTTTACCTGCTTGTTGGAGCTCTGCAGTTGAACAGCCACAGGGTGGCAGAGCAAAAGTGAGAGCCCAGCACGACGAGGATGCAGTCATGTTCCACCCCAGGACTGGCTGTCTCTTGCTGCTGGGAGAGCAGCTCTGTATTTTCATCTGTGAAGTGTTCTGGGATCTTGTGAAATGAAGGATGAAATGCAGCAGAGGAAAAAACTCTGCGTTTTCCTTTTAGTTTAATATTCACAGTGAGCTGGAAAGCTCTTTGTAAACATGTGTTTTAAATGAACTTACTGAGGATATAAATGGAATAATTTGAAGCTAAAGCCTAGCACAGGGAGCTAACCTGCTGAGCCTAGGAGAAGGGGGAAAAAGCAGTGAGACCAGTCTTGCTAGATGATGGGCATCCGGAAGGTTGCCCAAACTCAAGGGTTTGGGCAGGTTGTGTTTAAGCAAGATATTGGAGAAAGCGGAGTAGTTTTCTGGGATTCCCCACAAATTCTTACCATTCTGTGCAAAAATAGGTTGAAAACCTTTGATATGGTGGTAGTTCCACTATAGCCAATATTTAAGAAGCAAGGAGTATGGTGGGTCTGCTTATATTTCCTGTTGCCAAACCAGAATATGGAGTCTTTCCCACATCTGCTGCTATGCATGGTGCACTGTTTTTAGTTCCAGTTGTTAGTGGAGAGTTCATTTTTCAGTAAGTATTGAAGTTATTTGTGTCTGATGTGAGTGCTTTTCCAGGATGGTATAATCATTCTGCAAGGCTGGAATCTTTTTCCTTCCTCTTAAGGTGATTGTTGCTTGTCAAAGATGAATGCTCTAAGGGACCCATTTGTCCCAGAGCCACGCATTTCGTGTATTTGCTACTTGCTTCCTAGTAAATTACAGGAGATGGAATTCCATGTAGTTGTTTTTGGTTTGGAGCTCATGCTCAGCATCACCTGTGAGAAGAAGTCATGAAACAGAATCAGAAGAACCCGGCAAGATTTTCGGTAAATCTGAGCCCTAGCCTGTACTCTAAGGTTCATTCTTAAAAACATCATCTTTTTGACTATCGAGTCCTTGCCATTCCTGCCTGTTCTAGTACATGTTTCTTAACCAAAAGGTGATTTTGATGTCTGGATCAAGAGCAGCTAAACTAAACAATCCTAGTAGTGTTTAAGGTGCCTGCTGGTGCACTACTGTGAAGGCAATTTGACTAAACTGATCTGATTGCTTATGATTCTTTAAGAAATCTAGACTGTTCATTGTTCTAGAAGGTTCTGTTTAGATCAGTTTCTTCTCCTTTTCTTTGATTGGAAGTCATGCAGTCCTTTTGTGTGTTGGTTGCTCATTCTTAGATTTCTCAAGGGCTTCATTCGTGTCAGACTTCATCTTCCTTGGACCACAAAATTGCCTTTATTAGGCTGTACACAATCCCCATTCAGACGTGTAGGAACTGGTTCTTTTATAGTACTTGTCTGAGAAAACTGATACTTTAGTACCTGTAACTTCAGTCTGACAAGTAAGAGTAATCCATGGCCTCATGATGAATTCATTCCCAAAACAGCATTCCAGAGGCACAGACTGAAACTTAGACCCCAGATAGTGTTTTTGCCTAATTTTTTATTTTTTTTTTTTTCCTAAAGCAAGCAATCCATTGTCTAGTTTTCTTTCTTAAACTTCACATTAACCAAAACTGAGTTGAAGCATTTTGTTTGGAGAGAAATCCAAACTATTTTATACTTCAGTGTGGGGTTTTTCATTTTTTTAACTCCAAGGTATTGATCTGTGCTTACAACTGTACTAAGTGGACAATTTGGTCTCCATCCAGTTCTAAGCTGAGCTGTAGATTTCATTTGCTGTATGCCAAGGCATGACTTGGCTGGGCAGCTTTGGGGAGACATCTGGGTTTAGAACAGTGGAAGAGCAAAGAGGTTCACCAGTTTGGGATGAAAACAGCTGTCATGAACACACAACTGAAAGAGGCATGGGTTTAGGCTGCGAAATGTTTGTTGAGGCCTAGGGACTGCTGGAATAACAATCTCTGAGTGTACATTTATGTAGTAGTTTAATTATGTTGTTATAACAAAGGTATATAAATGTTTAAGCATCACAGTTATTTTTTTTTAATAGAACAATTTCTGTTGAAGTTGTTGCAAGGTCAGTTTTGAGAAAAGCTCTCTGCAAAGCATTTTGGTATACCAGTTCCAAGTGCTGACTGTATTTGACAACTTTTGCCTTTGGTGTGTGATGCATTTCAAAAACATGATGTACAACTCACTCTTGCTGATATGTTGCAGTAAATCCATACCCAACAGGTGGCTACAGAATTGGAAGAATGAGTTTAGTGATTTGTCCACTGTCATATGTGGGATGTTGCAGGGATGGAGCTGAATCTTCAGGCTGTAGCTCCTGCTGCTTCTCTTCCCACATTTTACTTGCCTACCACGTGAAGGCCCCTGTGAATCTGCTGAGACTTTGAGAGTAGTTAGTCCAGACTCCTCAGAACATTTCTTTCTTTCCTGGAACAAAAGTAAGAGAAAGTCTGAGAACTTCATCTTTCACTGAGACAATGCAGACAGAATTGGTCTGGTTTTGGTCCTTTTTTTATTTGATCTGTCTTCCCAAGGCAGATGATAAGATGGATTGTCTGTTAGGTGCCCATGCCCTCTAACAAAGGAGGCTTGTCTAGCAAGTGTTATTTGTCTCTTGCTACCAAAATGGGCACAAGGGAACTCATAGTAACTTTGTCCAGAATTGTTTGTTTAAAATACTAACATTAATATAATCTATGAAAGAGCAACGAAGACCACCTTCAATTTGTATATAAGGCTTGCTAATTTGCAACATTAGTTTTGCCAGTTTGTGTTTTTCCCCTCCCTTAATTAGAAATTTTAATTAGAGCACACTGTGTATTAAGATGTTAAAGCTTTGACTGGCAGTTTGGAATTGTAGAAGCATCAGCTGTCTCTGTAGGGCTGTAGCACAAATGGGATTAGCTTGCACCCTTCTGCCTGCCAGGTATGTTTTGCTTCTTTAGTCAGATGATCAGAAAATGTTCTTCAAGGTAGCATTCATCTTCCTGATCAGCCCCTGTTTGTTCAAGGGACCGGGGTTTAGGGGAGATCTACAGATTCACTGATAACGTGTCAGGTGAAAACACAGTCTAAAAATCGAATGACAAATTGGTGACTATTTCACCGTGGGGTTGGATCAGCTTTGCCCCCTTTGTTTTCTTACTCTGCTTGTGATGCTGCCAGTGCAGGAAGGATTCCCTGTCCCCTATCTTTGGTGATCAGTGACTACATTGGCACTTCCTGCAGCTCCTGTTTTCAGTCCTGCCTAGCAATGTAGAAGAGAGCTGCCTGAAGAGTTTTCAGCGTCTTTGATCTGTTGATGTCAGCTGTCTGTAACACACCATGCATAGCATGTTACTGGGTGTGAGGCAGCCTTGAGGGCTGATGTGTTTTGTTCAAGTTCCCTTACCTCATTTTTCTTCTCTCCTGCTTTAAAGCAGATTCATGGGAAGATGGAGATAGATTCTAAAACATTAGCATTTAATATTTCCAGCATCACTCTCTTGAAAGTACAAATATTTCTGCCATTGGTACTTATGGGATAACCTACTTGTAAGGGAACTGTTTCCCCAGACTCCTCACACTTGGTGGATATCTTACGTCCTTTGAGCCTGAATATTTTTGTGTTTCTGTCTGGTGTAACTGTGGGTTTTTGTTATCCAGACAAATACACAATCATTTGAAAAACTGCTTAAACGCATCTTCCAAGATAATTTGTAGCACTCTAACCCACAAGCTAATTATGAAACTGTACTTCCAATTTGCAATTTTCAGTTGATTCCATGTTCTTCTGGAACAGAAGTTGTGATTTCCTTTCCTTCTTGCTATTAGTTTACCCTTATCAGATGTCATCTGTCTTCTGAAGTGCCAATCTTTGCAACTTCTGTTGGTATAGAAAACTATCCATGCTTCTAATGGTTTTACTAAATCAATGTTCTTCAAAATGAAGATTGATCAACGGCATTTTAATAATTTTTGTAATATCTGTCCCTTTTCTTAATCATCTTAATTCCTGCATCCCCCAGAGTCCTGCTGTGCAGGGTCCATGTTCTATTGAGCTGTTCACAGTGGTGTCCAAATCTTTTGATCTTGGATGCTTCTGTTAATATATCAGTGTAGTTCAATTTATATTTCCTTTGTGGTTATCTTTCACTTGTCAATACTCAATTTCAGCCTAGCTGTGGTGGTGTGTAAGTTCTTCCTCCTCTTCCTCCCAGCTATATTAACTTTGGACTATTTGCAAGTTCTAGTTACTGGTTTTCCCTCTTTGGAAAGTCATTAAAATTAATCAACATTGAGGTTAGTATGGAGGGTTTTTTAGCTCTCTCTTAATCTTTCATTCCATTAAAGCCATATTCCTAAATTACTACTGTCCTTTTCTTTCTCTTTTGTGACATGATCATCTTCTCTTCCTGAGCCACGAGGTTTCCTTCTTAACATCTTGTGGAGGTCTTCCTCCACGAGACAGGTGCTCTGTGCTAAGCCAATGGTTTGTGAACGTGTGTGGATAATTCCAGTAGAGTGGAGATGCCCAATTTTCCCTTGCTTTTTAGTGCTTAGTGAATCACATTAATCAGGAAGATTAGGCAGCCTGGTTTTGATTGTTGCTGCCCCACTTGCCTCACCTTGCACTGAAGTAAGCTCAACTAGTCTGTAATTCCAAGGAGAATTTTTAACTTGAAAGAAAGTGATAACATTGGTAGTTGACTACAAGGAAGATACTTCTGTTAGTGTGTGAATAATTTCATCATACTGTAAATAATGCAGCTGAACATTGTAACAGTTGTTTTCTGCTGGTTGTCCACTTAGTGGACTCTACAATTTTTATCCCAACCCATAGAAGTGAGTGAGGCTACCCTACCTACTTAAACAAAACCAAAAGAAGTGCAAGAGTCTTAATGTAGTTCAGGAGCACATTCCTGTTTCTTTGCTGTGCAGTAGCAGAATAACCTTAAATCATCAGTTGAGAATTACTGAATGTTGTCAAGCTTCTCACCTTCACTGAGCGGTGCTAATCCAAAGTCAGTCACAAAACTGGCATGGGCATAAGCACAAGTTCTTGTGGTTTTCACCTGGTTGCGAAAGCAGTTTCTGTTTTAAATTAGCAAAACTGAAGTTTTAATTATTCGTCTGAACCTTAAGCTAGCAGTGTCAGAAAGCACTGTGCAGTGAGATTTTACTGGAAGGACTTCTGCAAGTATCGTGCATCCTGAGCCACGCAACCCTTCAGCAGCAGTTGAGCAAACCCAGCATTACCCTTCTGCACTTTGCTCCCCCTGGCTTCTGCCCCTTCCAGTAACATCTAAGTCCAACTTTGCACTGCCTTAAAAAAGGAGCATCAGGAGAGGCTTTGCAACAAGCAGAAAATGAACAGTGATGTAGAAAATATGGCATGATTGAAAAAAGGCTGATTTAATTAAATGTTTAAGGCTCTGGTGTAAACAGCCCGTGGCTCCTGGCTTGCAAATTAGGTGTCATTCTCTTTGTGGCTAATCAAGCTGTTAGTGCTTGCAGTACCAGAATTTCTGTCACTCTGAGCTCAAATATCAAATTCAGGTAAGTGACTGTGAAGTAGTCCACTATGAAGTAGGAGAATCTCTGCATGTTAACCACAGGTGTGCAGCCTTTCTTGGAGGGATGGTCAACAACAGCAGAAGTTACAGTGCAGCAGCACCCCAGCCTTTCCAGCTTGCGGCATCTGTGTGTTAAGAGGAGGAGCTCAGTTACATGCATGGTTTGGAGGACCATGGCAGAGTGTCTCATTCTAAGATTGTGTCAGATCGGATGGATAATAATGTCTTCTGAGCTTCCAGTCTGTTTCTGACATCTCAGTTTTTGCTTGGAATCCTGTGGCTTCCTTTGTCACGTGAACTTAACGGCGATGTTCAAAAGAGAAGCAGTTGTTTAAAAACTTCAATCTTGGAGCAACTGTGTCCAATTCAGGATCAATATAAAGATATTGAGAAAGCAAACCCTCTTTTGCTCTGTCTGTTAGTAAGAACTCCTCTGAATCTGTCATTGATAAGTGTCTCTGTGCCATTAGAGCAAAGAGTTGTCATCTGTTAGACGCAATAGCCCCTGTCATTCTCTGTACTTCTTGAAGGGAATCCTAAGGTCATCTTGTCCCTCTCCCTACCCAAAAGAAGGATTAGCTGTATGTATGTTATTCTTTTCAGGTGTCCAGCTAACTTGTTTTTAGAGATTTTGTCACTAGCTCTCACTATCTGGGGACTTTACTATCAATAGGCTTGTAAATTTGGGAGGGAGAGGGACCAGGTTCTTTCTTCCTGGTATCTTACTTGAATCTTCCATGTTGCAGTGTAAGCCTATTTATATTTTTTTATCCCTATCCATTGTGTTACAGAGAACAGACAATTCCTTTTCTCTTTGCAATGCTCTTTTATGTACACATCCATGCTCAATCTTCTTTTGTCTGGACTAAATGTTCTTAGTCTGTACAGTCTCTCCCCTTGGGAGAGAGTGTTTCCTAGATCTGGAGTTGTGTTTTTGCCTGCCTGAGTTTCTCCAAATGTCTTAAGTGCATTTCTCTCAACTAGCCAGTTCTCTAGCCAAGCTCTCACGAGCACCGACTGAATAAAGCAGGGTTTTTAACTTTGATGCATCTCAGGCTGTCTTCCTAGTTATGCTTCCCTAGCTGTGGGTTTTGCAGAATCTGAAGTTTATTGCTTTAAGTTTAAAGTGTGAGCTCAGTATCATGATGCCTCTCTGTAGATCTGTTATATGGGCTTCTGTTTTCCATTCTGTACATATCTATGTCCCCTCTTAAATAGCTTCCTATTTCTTCTGACTACTTCCCTGATTTGCTGGAATCACTTAAATTCTAGTCCTTTCCTCCAGCATACTTGTTCCCATCTGCTCTTTCCAGTCATCAAGAACATTAATGAAAATATAAAATAGAATTAGTTTGAACCATGCTTAATATATCCTCCCAGACAGCATATCATTGATAACTGTACCCTTAATGTTGTCCAAACAGTGTCATGCTAAGCCTACAATGAGTTTCTGTAGGTCATTTTCTCCAGCTTGCTTATGTAAATAGCTTGTGGAAAACCATCAGAAGTTTTTTGCTAGATCATATATATTCTAGGTAACTTTTTGAGATTTTTTTTCACTCTACTTTCAATTTGGCTGCAGCTGCAAAACTGGACCTGAGTGGAGCCTGCTGTCTACAAGGCATGTGTTTTTTTTGGTTTTTACTATAATCCCATTTTCAGAGAAAAGTCATTTTTTAATTTGAGAGGATGCTCAGGAATGTGGACTACTCTGGTGCAAAATAGGTTGTATGCAAGTGATATGCAAGTTTTCCTGGTTCTGTAAGTGCATTTTAATCTTGACCTGCAAGACTTGGTCTTCACAGCCTTGACTTTCTCGTTAAAGTAAGCTGTAGACACAGCCCTAAATCAGAGCTGTCATCAAACACTCAGGTGCCAACCATCCCAACCCAGACTGGATCCAGTTTCTGTGCTGCAGCCTTTGTCTCATGACTCATTTCTACATCCCAGCAAGTATGTCTTGGGGCTAAGAAGCAGTGAATTTTTCAGCTGAATCAAAAAACAGTTTGGTAACAAGGATGAACCCTAAAGAGTCAGGAGACATTCAGGCTCAATTTCATGTATGAAATAACTGGGGATTTGAATTGCAGGTGAGTAATCTGGTGCGTTTCTGTAACACAGTGGTTTCAGGTGTGATTTGAAATGTTTTTGTTAAAAGTCAAGTAAGACATTTCCTGATAAATCCTGTTTTGTTGGCCTTGTAATAAGCATGTCATAAATTCCACAGCTGATGTCATGAGCTATTGGATTTAAGCCCATCTGAATATGTAGATATTAGAACACCTTCTGCACCTTTGTGTGTAACAACTGAGACTTAGTTATTGTGAAGTGCTGCACAATTCACCTCTGTGCAGGGTGTTAGGAAAACAATCCCCAGCAGAAAATGGGGAACCCATTTTCTGTTGCTGAAGCCACGGGAAATGGTCCCTTACTCCATTAGCCTTGCTGCACTTTCTCATATTTTTTTCCCCTACTAACTCAAAAGAGGAGGGAAACATATCTTTGCAATAACGCAAGCAGGAATTAGCCCAACTGTATTTTACAGGTAAACTAACAAATAAGAGGAGAATCTGAGCAGCCCCCAGGGACCTGAATTTGTTTGCTGCTGGGCTGTTCTATCTGCAGCTGGCATCGGTGGAAACCTGAGTGCTCCATTAAAAGTCGACAACCTCTGTTCGCTGGGGCACAGGGCAAACAGAGCCAGCCTGTTCTGCAGACAGACTGACGGCCTTTATCTCTCCCCCACCCAGCTCGTGATGGGAAATGATGAGATTTTGAAACAAAAAGCTTGAAACTAGGACTGGGTACTCTTACCCTGCAGCTGTTGTACCAAGGAGGAGTAGCAACACAAGGTAGCCTTTCAGGGACCATGTGGGAAATACACTGAGTGCAGCACATTAAATGAGGATTGGGGCTTATTTGGGGGTGCTGCTAGGGATGGGGAATAATACATGGTGCTGTTGTGGGCCCCAGATAGTGAACAGGGGTGTGCACATCTGAAAATCTTCATTCCAAAACCTTGGGGATTGCCTGGGTAAGTTACCACTCTTGAAGACAACGGGAACAATAATCTGTTATGGTGTCTACCCTTTCAACTATGACCATGGATTAATCACAGAATCACCAAGGCTGGAAAAGACCTTTAAGATCATCAAGTCCATTTGCCTTAAGCAACAGCTTACTACCCTCTCACCCACCCCAAGGAGGCTCAAACCTACGTTGTCCTTTAGCATTATCTTGTTGTAAATGCTCAAATGATGCCTTGATGCTCTGTATGCTCACAAAGCAGAAATTAGAGGTATGTGTGACTTTGCCCTCATGGCGTGTTGCACGTCATGTATTGCATTGCACCTCAAATACGTGGGGTTAGGAATGTTTCATGTGAAAATACCTAGAATTAGATGGTTTTGTCTTCTAAAAAGACAACACTTCAGCCAAGGGACAGAGTGCCACACAGGAAGTGCACTGGGCTTTGATGGTAGCAGTGTCTGACGGGAAATGCATGATACTAATCCAAATACAGGGGAAGTGGTCTGTCCACTCTGAGTTTGCAGGTACTTGAATGGCAGATTCATCAGTTCCCCCTGTGCAGAATATACCTTTACCCCACCCTTGTTGCTCTCTGTGCCTGTGTTCCACCTACTGTTTTCATCAATAGAGCTCTCTGGTACAGTCAGTCAGCAAGTTGCTGTTTCTCACAGGGTTAAAGGCTGTTTTGTTACTAACTGCTGCTTTGTTACTTGTTTCTTTTGAAGTCTGGGTATGTATGTGAGTATTCAATAGTCACACATGAGTTTTGGGGTTGATGGGGGATTGTACATAATCCTGCTATCCTTCTTCTTATTATAACACTGAAATAACCTGTGTAAAGGAAGAGTTCCCCTAACCAGCTGCCTTTTGTTCATCTCAATCTCTAGTCAGTGTGAGTGACCTTTTGATAACAACGGTGATAGGTTGTGCTCTAAAAGCTTGAACTTTGAAATGAATGCTGCAAATATCCTTCTGCTCTGAGTTTTCCACCCCGTGTCGGGTACATAGGTTGAACCATTATTCCAGTTACCTTTTGAAGGTAAAGGGTGGTATCCCACGAATGGGATTATTAGCACAGTAGCCCTAGAGCTGCTCTTACCACAAAGTGAGTTTTATGGCTGACTTCAGTGGGGTGGGCATGCCCACAGCATGCAGTTGAGGGCCCAAAACAAGTCACTGCCATATCAGCTGCATGAGTGTCCTTGGTGATGTCCAGCACAGTTATCCATTGCACCATGTGGGTGTTCCTAGAATTAGGGTGTTTTTCCCTGAACTGTAATGATTCATCCTCTCATTTGTAGGATATATTTTGATGCTTGTATAGTTGCCCCTAAATCTCTCATATACAGTAACCTCTGGCATCCCTGCAGAGGAGGAAAAAGAGAGGGAAAATGTCTGGGGAAGGTAGCACGTGAGTACAGACCACTAAATAAATGCATTTGGATATTGTCATTTGGTTATAACAGTGGGTGAAATGTAAGGATAACACACTGCAAAAGCAGGGTAAGGATGGCTCCACATAAAAATGTCTGGCTTAGACCTTGTGACCCTGTTTATTGTCAGTTTGACTGTGTTGTTGGGCTGTATCAAAGAATAATCTGACGCAGTTACACGTTGAATGAAGGAGTACAAGATCTTGCTCAAAGGGATTTGTGGATGTGCTTTACTGGTATATATCACTTAATGCAAAAGTCTTGATTTCAGAGTCCTCCCTGGGCTCTCTGGCTAGTCTGAGTTAGCAGTGGATGCTTAAGATCTTACCTTTTTCATAGCTGTTTCTCAAATGATGTCACAGAATCTAAGTGAAGATTTGTGGTGAAGAGAGTGGTAGGAATGGGTGGCAGCAAAACTATATAGGCACTTTTGTTTGATTTGTAATTAACTTTAGCTTTTATGGCCCTCTCCCTGTACCATGTGTAGGTCTAAGCCTACTGCTTGGCTTTGTGACTTCTTAGACTGCAGATGTGTTAAGAGCAGGGAAGAAGCCCAATGGTGCGAACATCAGCAGTGATTTGGCAATCCTGTGGTCTGCTTAGCAAGCTTCTCTGCCGTGCATGTGGAATATTGTCTGCTAGGTAAGTGGATCATGTATCTTTTTGGTTATACCTTCAGCTACTTTCTGTCTGTCACTTTCAGCCTCCAGGAGGATTGCCCTGGATGTCTCATGATCTCAAGAGTGCCTGTCTCTAAGCATTTTGGGAGATGCCTTTAGTTTGCACTCACCTCTGCCTCCTGGTTTGTGACCAGTTCTTTTTCTCCCTTCCCTGTTTTTTCTGACATTCTCCTGGTCAGTAGGTTTTGCTTCTTACAGCACCAAGAGCAGAGTTAGAGGAGGAAGCAATGCAAAACTCAGATATGTCCCCATCTCTCTCCAATCTGTTTATCTTCCGCAGAAGCCTGATAGTGAATGACATTCATATAAACAGTGGGTAAAAGACCTGATGTGCACAGTTCAAACATCCTGTCATGATCTGGGCACATGTACTTGATTGAAAAATAAACACCTAACACACATAAACATCTGATGTGTTTTCCTGGTTAAATTTTTGTGTCCCCATGCTGTATTATTTTAAGACCTACAGCTCATTCATCCAGTTTCCCACCATCCATAAGGTGTAACCTGTTTTTAATTCTGCTTCAGACTGCAGCTTGACGTCTGCTGTAGACAAGTTTACCTGAATGGAAGTTTGTGATATGACAAACTGCTTCAGGGAAATGCTTAGAGATGCTTTCGTCTTTCCAGCAATGAACTGTTAAACCACTTTACACATTTTAATTTAACCTTGTCTCTCCTACTCAATAAGCTTGAGGGGAATGATGGTGGTTCAGTCTAGAAAGCCATGTAGGTAAGGTCAGGCTATCATTTCAAATTTTGGGATCTTTATTCTTGCAAATTTTCCAAGAGTCAAAGGGAGATTGGTGCTGGATGGTCTCACAATACCTTTCCCAATCTGTGTGATTCTGTGAATCTGTGTTAGATTTTGTGCTGCCATAGTTGAGATCAGGTATTTTCATGCTGAAATTCCTGTAGCTTAAGAGAAAAGCAGCAGCTATCAGTTTGTTCCTTGGGAGCTCTTCCACTTTGGAGTTGGTCTCTTTTTCTGCCAGAGAACAGCTGAAGTGTGAGGATCTCTGCAACACATGACACTTCTTTTTAGGGGTGTTAGGAAGCTCATTCCCTGTGATGGAAATCCAACTAACTATGCGACCACTAGGCTCTGGCAAAGAAAGAACTGGAAGTCTTTGGGAAAAGGTGAGATGGGCCTAATAATAGGTTTGTGTGCATAGGAACAATGCATTGGCCACTGATGTCAGGCCAAAAGTGTGCTCTAGCACCATACTTGGATAGTCTTTTCATTGTCAACTTCTCCATGGTGGGATTCTGCAGTAAGATTGTTTTTTGACCTAAACACCAAATGTTTTCAGGAACTGAGGGAAGACTAACAGCTAAGTTTCTGAAAAAAAAAAAAAAAATTGTCCAGAAGGTGTAGTGAAACTCTTTTAGATGTATCATTTGGACTAAGTGTGGTTTGGTTCCTTATTCCACCTGTGCTCAGTGCTGGACTGTCCTGAACATCCCTGCAGTGCTCTGGCTGTGGTAACTGATAAAGATGAAACTGATCCAACATGCACAACTGGAAAGTCACTGACCATGTGTGGTGTTTTCATTGTGCTCATCTTATCTCAGCAGTGGGTACATGACAGAGTGTCCCAGAGCCATGTTTCCAGAAATGAGAACTCCATTTCACAACAAGGGGATGTACACTTGCCCATTACCACTCAGGGAACAGACCCTGTGGTGAAAACCTTCTAGTATTGTGCTTTCTCCTACATCTGGAAAAGCAGATGGCAAGCCCAGTTCAGGAGGTGCTGATGTTAGAGAGGATCAGGCTTTGAGCCTGAAGATCCTCAGTGACAACCATCTTAGCATGAAGAAAGGCTTGGAAAGATCTCTGGTAGAGACTTGCATGTGCAGTTGACAGCTTTGTCCATGAGAAGAAGTTTATTTTTACTACAAGCTGCATTGTGTGTCCTGTTCATCCCTCGCTGTCTCTTTGCCCTCCTGCTATCCTCAGCCCTTTTCAGAAACCTTAGATTTATCACTCTTGGATCGTCTGTCTTGTTCTGGCTTTTAAAAACAAAAGCTTTTTAAAGGGCCTTTGGAACAGGCTGTGTTATTTTTGGCTGAGGCTCTTAGTGACACTCATTGCAGAATTAAAACTTCTAATTAGAAAGCAAAAAAAGATGCAAGGGAAGGAAAACACAACTGCAGAATTAAGGTGGATGCTTTAATTGCCCCAGAGGCATGGAATTCAGGTCCATTGCAGAATTTCCTCTGCCCTGGAAGATCACTGTAGAAAATGATTTCTGCTTTTCCATAAGTAATCTAGAACCTTTTAATTTTAAAACCTCAAACAAGTATCTCTGCCAAGACACTTGGATGATGCCTCAGTTGATGCAAACATCTTAATAAGAACCATTTAAAACGTACACACGTTATGTGGGGAGGACCAAATACCAGGAGAAAGTACCAAAGGATGGCAAAGTTTTTATAAAAAAAAATATGTGAAGGAAATAGAAATGCAGATCACACACACAATCACAGAATTACCAAGGCTGGAAAAGACCTTTAAGATCATCAAGTCCACCCTATGTCCAACACCACCACACCATCTAGACCATGGCACTAAGTGCCACATCCAGCCTTGCCTTGAGCACATCCAGGGACGTTGCCTCCACCACTTCCCTGGGAAGTCCATTCCAATGTTTAATCACTCTCTCCGTGAGGAAGAACTTCCTAATATCCAACCTCAACCTCCCCTTGAGCAGCTTCAGGCTGTGCCCTCTTGTCCTGTCACTGGTTGCCTGGAAGAAGAGCCCAGCCCCCACCCAACTACAATCTCCTTTCAGGTAGTTGGAGACAGTGATAAGGTCCCCCCTGAGTCTCCTCTTCTCCAGTCTAAACAACCCCAACATCCTCAACCTCTCCCTATAAGACTTTCCCTCTAGTCCTTTCACCAGCCTTGTTGCTCTCCTCTGGACCCGCTCCAGCACCTCAAAGTCCTTCTTGAAATGAGGGGCCCAGAACTGCACACAGTACTGAAGGTGAGGCCTCACCAGTGCTGAGTACAGGGGGAGAATTACATCCCTACTCCTGCTGGCCACACTATTCCTGATACAAGCCAGGTGACTTCTATGACTTCAGATTTTTCAAGTGGTTCATTTACTCTATACAAACTTCTTGAAATTTGCTTTGGGATCATCTGCTGGCAGGCTCTGTGCTGTAGGGGAAGGAGATGATACATATTTGTATAAATTTGTATGGGCTGCTTCCTGATTTGAGTGGGTGCTGCCTGGTGTGACTCTCTGTTCTGCGGGTGCATGCTTGGCCCTGGCCAAACCCTCAGATCTTTCCATGGTGCCTTTCACAAGGGCAGAGGTGGCATTTTGTGCTTGTTGGTTGTGTCCATCAGAACCCCTGTGAGGTCCCAGTCATGCTTTCTGCAAAGCTGCTTTGAGAAGGGGGGGGGGGAGAGAAAAGGAGATGATTGACAGTAGCCCTTTAGATTTCTGTTGTTAATGCACCAGTAATAAGATAAGGCTTATCTTTAAATGTTCATGGAATCGAGACTTTGATGGAAACAGGCTTTTGGGTTAATATATTTTTGATAGATATAGCAGAATGAAATAGAAAGACCAAGAGAACATACAGTATATGGAGAAAGACAGGTTTTTCTTTTAAATCTCTCTCCTCACATGCTATTGGTGTGCAAGTGTTTGACGTGCATATATAAATGATGTGTTTGCAAATGCACACTCACTGTACGTGTTTTTTGGGGGTACATGGGGGCCTAAAAGGGGTGTTACTTCTGTAAAAAACAGCTGAGATGAAATCTGCTGCTGCCTGCCAGCTGAGATGACACATCTCACCCTCAGTCCCTCCACTTCCGTCCAAGTCCAGCTATTGTCAGGTGGCTAAATGTGAGCAGATAAGAGGTTGCAGTGTAGCGTAGTTTTTGACGCCTGCTCCTCTGTCATGGAAAAGGAGTTGCGTGCCAGCCCCTTGGAGGAGTTTCACGAGCAAAGTTCTGGTGGTTGAGCTGCATGGGGCAGGGGGGGCTGTTAGGATGTCGTAGTCATTAATGCATGTCAGCTCAAGCCCATGTTATGATCTGTTTTGCATATTTGGGCATTTGGATGAAATTATCTTGCAACCGTGCGTAGTGCAGTGTCTGGGAAGGCCATGCCAAAGGGATACAGTCTCCTCGCAGTGAAGAGCTGCAGCATCTGTCACTTGGATCACAGACCATTTGGTTGCTGTTTTCCAGTTGTGTATGTAAATCACAATTGCTGAATTTTATAGACCCTCTTTGAGAAGGAGTTATCTTTCCTTTCTTTTATCTCCCTGCCCATGAACTGCTGTGCTGGAGCCCCAGCCACCTGAGCTATGCAATATATGACAGGGAGGTGAGGGAAGGAAGACGACGCCTTGTCGTGCTGCAGTGCTGATCCAGGGAAGAAAGTAGAGGGGAAACGTCTAATATTGCAGTACAGCTCCATGGTGATGTGCAAAGGTCACCTTAACTTGCAGGTGAAGGTGTGAGTTTGCAACTGTAGCTTATGGGGAAGGCATAAGAGAAAGCCAGGTGAATGTAGTGGTGGTGTGTAGAGTGGGGGCAAGGGAGGAGGTAAGACTCTAGTAAAGCCAAAGAGCATTCAGCTGTGGATGGGTGTACATGGATGTGTGGTAAGCCTGGTGGACACAGTACAAGGAACTGTGCAAAGAGCTGGGCTAGAGTGGGAGAGACTGCTGTTCCCATCTTCCAAACAATGATCCTAGGACACTATTGATCAGTAACTTCATAGGGAAGAAGAAAAGTAAATGGAAAGCTCAGTATTAATCAGGCCCACATCCACACAGTCTGGAAGATGGATGGGTTCTGTATGTAGAGAAATGCAACCTCTTAGCAAGTGTGCAAAGCTGTTTGTTTTGTCTGTAACCTGCCTGGACTCAAAATTATCTCAGTTTCTCAGGTTGTGCTTGCACCCCCCCAGCATCTTACTAGATCTTATGAAGTGTTACTGTAAATTGCTGCTGGAGCATTATGTTTAACTGCTCACTGGTGAGTGAGTGGATCTCCCACTGGAATGGAAAGGGCCTAAGAAACCTCTGAATTCAGGTGAACCTGGGAGAACAAAAGACACGAATTTTCATTTGATTTAACCAAATCTTTAGTGTGGCAGTGCCAAAACAAGGCTTTGATTTCTCGTAAACAGATTTCTTCAGCTTGGTTTGGAGTTTCACTTGTTTTTTGAGAGGTTATAAAGTTAGCTCTGAACATGAAATTCATGGAGCAAGAGCTTAAGTTCTTTTTGAAATTGATGGCAGAAGTCTGACTATGCTATTAAGACTGAAATCAATTTTTCAAGGAGTAATTTTTCATGGAACAGACTACAAGAGTAGTAGAGTACAAATTGCTCATGTATTTATCATTTGTAGTTGTTTGAACCTTTCATTGACTGTTAGGCTCTTGGTTCTGACTTCCTGAGCCTTGCTTATACCTGGTTGTGGTCACACTGGGTGGTGGTTCTGCTCATAGCTGGGTGCTTATCAATGCTTGTGAGCACCTGTCACAGGTTCCCAGCATTTGCATCATCCTGAAATCAGTGTCCTTTGAACACTTTTCACTGGTGAAGGAAGCTCTGCCATCAGGAAACCAATGCATTTTAGAAACCTGCATGTGCATTGGTTAGAAAGTATTTGTGTAGCTCGTGGACCTCTATATTTAATTAATGTAAAACAACTGTCTTGAATCTAAGAAGCTATCTAGTTGCAATTAGTTCTTGTTTGCTAATTAATTACCAATGGATGATTAAAGACTTGTTTACTGAGGTTTAGCAGCTATCAAGACACACATCTAGTACTCAGGGGATTTACTATGTGGTAACTGGATTGTTGAATTAAATTCTTATTGGAGACCTTTAAACTGTGACCGAAGAAAGCTGCTCTGCAGCCGGGGTTTCCTCTAGCAGCTCTCTGATGTCCTTCTGGATCTGCTGCCATGAGTAGTGTTGCTCCTACAGGGGGAGGTTACCTGGATCCTCCTGGCTCACTGGGATTGAGTAACTTGTTTCCTCCTGCAAATTCAAGGTAGGGAAAAACAGGGTCTTAGGTCTTGGCTGTATTGGTGGAGCAGCTCTGCTCACATACACTCCCAAATACTGTCTGCCTAGTCTGACAGTTGTTTTGCCTTTGTCTCTTCGCTAATGCTCATTACATATCTTACTCCAAAAAGACTGCCACAAATTGAGTCTTTTTTCTTTTTCTATTGAGATTTATTTGTAAACTAGCTTTTGCTTCTGCATGTAGGTTTTGGTTTTGCTTTTTTTTTGACAATTTGCTGGGTGGTTATGTTGAATTGTTTTAAGTCTGTGGGTTTGTTTGCAGATTTAGTCCCTGTGTTTATGGTCTCTTTGGTCATCAAAACACAAGTTCCTGCTCACCACTTGATGAATGAGAACAAGATTTATGGTGGTAATTAGTGGCTTTTTTTGGGTAACTGGCTTGAAGAGGCTTGAGAAAGTGGTGCGGTAACTGCCTTCTTAAAGCCAAGATCTTGAGGTGTCTGGAGATGTGTAACCAGCATTGCTCGCTGCTTTTGGCAGCTCTGCCCTGCACATTGTGGATAAAACAACAGACAGGAAAGTTAAATACTGATATTCATGTGCAGAAGCTTTTGGGTTTACCAGCAAATAGTTGTTTCCTATAGACTGGCATGAACAAAAGCCATTCATGGAGGTATTAGTGAATAATAAGGGACAAAAATGTTGTTTATGAGAGCAACAGTTCAGAGTTTGTAGGGATGTTTTTAAAAGCTGTCTTGCAGGATCCTTCAGCTTCTCTTTCAAGGGCTGCTCTCCAGCTTGGTTTTTAGTCCATGGGTCACAGACAGGTAGGAAACCAGGAAGGGTGCTGGGAGTTTCTACGTGAAGAGAAGCCTAGTAGGATTTAATGGAATTATTTTATCCATTCTTTTATTTTCTCTTGTGCTTTCCTTATTTATAAGCCTGAGGTTTGGATTGCATTTCTACCGGCCTCTCTCACGAAGCAGAGCTGGCAGGGGAAAAAAAAAAAAAAAAAAAAAGAGAATGAGCAACTGCGGCAGAAAAGTGATTAAAAAGAATAATTAGCATTTGCCCCTGATAAATGAGCAAAGCCATTAATTAGACTGATTTACTTCTGGCTTTTTTTTTTCCTTTCTCCCTTTCCTCTCTCTCTTTTTTTTTTTTTCCCCCTCTTTATCAAATGGCAGTGCCGTGACTGCCCCTTTGGTGTGTTTTCATCAGCTTTTCAGCAGTTGTCAGAGCTAACACCCTCCTTTCCTGCAGCCCGGGCAGCCTCTTGTAGCTAATGGATATGGAATGCAGCCAGAGCTGATAGCTGCTAGATCTCCACTGGCTTACAGGTGTTTCCATCATTACTGGCGTATTATCTGCCACTGGGTCGCCTTCATCCTCCTCCTCTTCTCTTTTCTCTCTGTTTTTGCCCTTCTTTGGGCAATGTTCTAGATGTAATTACAGTATTTTTATTTAAAAAAAAAAAAAAAATCCTGGCAGATTTTTAAGAACTTTATTTAATGCAACACGATGTCCCGGTGATCAAATCAATTTCTTTTTTTGGCACGGTGACAAGCAGCGATGCTGCTGCTGTCGCCTGTTTGAATGTAATTACCAGGATGAAAGGGAGAATTTTAATTAAGACAATTTCCCCCCCACATCTTCTTCCCTCCCCATTATTCAAATCATGAGCTGGGGGCTGTGGGTTTTTTTAGTGGGGTTTTTTTGTGTATGCTTTTTTATTAAGAAATATTAGTAATCATCAGGCTATTCCGTATTATATCGTGAGTATGTCCTCCCCCCTGCTCCCTCCCTGCTGAGAGAGCTGGCTGAAGGCATGGCTCTGTGCAGAGGGGGAGAATGATATGTATGTGGTCTCAAATGGGGGCTTGGCTCTTTACAAGCAAAATGAGCATAAAAGTCCTGTTTCAAATCTAAATGGTGCAAATGCCATCACTGGCATATATATGGTGCTTGGGGCTTTCTGTGATTGATTATTAGATGCATTCCTGTAATGCCCAGAAGCCAAATTCTTCATGCAATTTAGGGCATTGAAAACTGAGGCAGGCCCAAATGACTGCCTAGGAGCCTAGCACCACAGAAACATTGCAGAATCAGGATTTAACCTTCACTCTTCAGACCTACCTCTAATGTAAGGAAGCATTTGATTTGTGTGCTGGGAAATAGGTAATACAAGGTGCTTCTGAGCTAGGAGGCAGGAGGAAGTTGCTGGTAAAGGGGAAATGTGAAATGAATTGGGAGAAAAATATGCTGGGGTTTGTCAGAGGCTGAAGAGAAGTAAATGGCAGCTACTGTCAATGAGCTTGGAAAACAAGGGAATGAGTCTTTATCTGGAATGAGCTTTGCTTCTAAGGTTCAAGTAAATTGATATTTTTTTAGGAACCTCTGTCGTGGGAGATGCATTGGCAATGGGTGTTTAAAGACCATGAACCAGAGTTAGGGCTTTGTGGGGAGGATATGAGGTGCTGAGCTAAAGATTTTTGGGGGTAGTTAACAGAAGTCTCTAGTCATCTGGTCCAGGCGAGTCTTGATTTTTATCTCAGAGGGATTGCATTGATTATTGTAAATGACTGTTGTCTTGAAGGAACATGTTACCCTGAAGTTCTGTCACCTCTCTGCTCCTGAATCCCACCACAACTGCATCAGTTTTACAGAGGTCAGGTTCTCTGGGACCGTGCCACAATGTAAACATAGCAGCTAGGGAAGGAGCATGGAGAGGGATTTTTCTCGTTCTTTGTAGGGGATGTAGGGGACACCTTCCCAGTCCTCCTGAGGTTTGCCCATATCGAGTTTCACCCAATGCCTTGCATCACAAAACCCCTGTGCTTCCAGGCATGGGCAGGGCATCCTCTGCAGCCTGGCCATGCAGGTCTGTTAACAATCCAGAGAGGCTGGTGCAGGCTAATTCAAACTGCCCCCAGGGCAGGCCACACACTGCCTCCAAAGACGCTTTTTAACCAGCAGTCTTGGGACCAGGGCAGAGCCATTACTTGGGATTGAAATTAGGTCTTCAAAGGATTGGTGTTGGAGGGGGCTCCAGCAGAGGAAATTCATTTCCCAGCTGTGTTTTTGAAGCATGTCTCATGTCAGCAGAAGGTAATTTAGGCCAATCTGGTTCTTGATTACCCAGGACAACTGCAAGTTTATGTGCAAGTACCTCCTTAGCTGTGAAGTCTGTGGCAGGTTACCTGAGCAGGACTTGTCCCCAAGTTCCTTGTACTTCATACTGGCTTCCTAGGAATGACTTCAGGCATGACTTGAAGATAGATGGACAAATAGGAAAACCTGCCGAGCAAAGTAGGTGCCTGCCAAAAAATGAAGGAAGCAAGCTCTGTTTGAGTCTCTTCCCTTGTTCAGAGAGGTCACACCTCTGCCTCCCACCTTGCCTGTCACACTGGCTGCCATGGAGCAGCAGAGCTCAGGCATTTGGGCAGAGCTGGTTAAAACAGGCAGAACAAGGGAACTGGTAGAACTTGAACCTTGGCTGAATGGCTGCCCTTGTCCTCCACAAAGGAACTATTCCTGCTTATAAAATCCCTATGCTTACACCTGTGCCTTGAATTCCAAAGTGGAACATTTCCTCCTCTAGTCATTCCCAAGTCAAGGGAAACGTGAACTATGGCATGAGTACTGGGATAGGTTTACTGGATAGGGGAGGTCAGAGCTGTTCAGGTGAGGTGCAAAACCAAAGTCAAGATGTGAGGAGGGGATGTATCGTGCTTTCAAAGGCCTTGGGCTCTGCTGAATTTCTCAGAAACCTAACGAAGCCATTGACAGGCTGGCATTGGCCACCACAGTGGCCAATTGTGAGGAAGAGGTGGTTTCTTTGGAATGCCAGTCCTCAAAGGTTGGGCAGAGCTTGGATGCCCTGGGTTAAAATGGGCAAGGATTGGTATGCATGCCCCAACCACACACAAACAGATGCAATAATCTGAATTATTCGTCTGCAACCCAGGTCCCTGGCTTGCTCAATCCCAGAGTGGAAACTGTGCCTGAGGTTAATGCACTGCAAAGAATGTACGGGAAATGTTTTGCATTTTAAACAAATAAAAAATCAGTGCGTATTTTTTTAACGCTTGCTGACCAGCTCTTCACATCCTGTTAAACTAAATATTTGCATGGTAGTAGTGCAAAGAGGGCTGAGCAAGGGACCCCCGTGTTTCGTTTGGGTGCCTGTATATTACGATCAGCTGCTCGCTTTCCTCTTCTGTCTGTTTTTCTTAGCAAGGTCAGGACGAGTTTCACAGTCCGAATGGTTCACTGCAATTCTCTACAGGATATCCTCATTTTACTTTAATGGGGAGGAAATTAATGAAACATACAGGCCCTGGGGCTTCAAATACTATACATTAATATTATCCCAACGCATTCTGGTATGTGCGCTCTCTCAGACTAAACTTTACACTGGACAGAGGAAGTTGTGATCAGATTCAGGTGCCTGTGAAATTTAAGTTCTGGGGGGGGAGAGGGAAAAAAATAAAGGAAAAGAGAAGGTTGAAGCAGTTTCCTTCCGTTTCAGCCCCAGATCAGTGTGAGAACAGGGATATTTAAATGGGATCAGGTCAATACAGACCAAACAAACCATCCCAGCTCCTAGGACAGGACTATTTAGCTGTGTTTGTGTATCTGGGAGGTTAATTCTTTTGACTTGTTGGTTACCCTCTTTTGAAGAGTGAATTTGTCCCTTCTGCGAGTAGACCAATAATGCTCTGTAAGACAGTAGTGTCTTTGCAGCATATGGGCTGCAAAAGGATTGCAAATCTTCCCACCTCCGTTTCCTCCAAATGACCAACACTACAAGTACTTTCCAATGCCCCATAAAATGAATGGGGCAACATCAAAGCAATAAAAGAAAAATTAAGTTCAGCTTCACTTTTCTTTGGTGGTAGCTGGGAACAATGAGAAGACAGGCCTGACTATGCAGCTGTTGTTCCTTGTGCAAACCACCTCACGAGGCAACAATTTCCATCCAGCAGTGCAACACAACCCAGGACTTAAGGGCTGAAGGTGTATTGCCCTGATAGTGGACCTGTAGACTACAAAGCTTCTCAAGAAGACCAAAAAGCTTTGGCCATGGATTGGAGCAGCTGAGACCCAGGGCACCTGGCTGCCATCCCAGTGTTGCTCTCAGCTGCTTAAATACAGCCCCTCTTATGGCAGTGGTTCCCGTGGTTGGAAGGGGGTCATTAGCATTGCGCTGTGTCAGGCCCACTGTTTGGAAAGCTGCTGACAGTGAATTCTATTTTTCCTTCTGGGATTTTTGTTTTGTTTTCATTCCCCTTGTGGTGCGATTTCCTCACATTACAGCAACTGGCACCATCCTTGCATCAAAAGGAACAGAGTCCTTCAGAATTTTGGTGGAAGAATGTGGAGGAGGGGACCTTGTTCGGAGAAACTGGCTACATGAAGGAAAAAAGTTAATAGGTCATTACAGTTTTGGTCTCTCAGGGTATAACAGGGCATTTTTTCATTTTCTTAGAAATGCATTAAAATACTGGAAATTTTCTATGGGTGAAGAAGGAAGTGACCCCCTCCCATTCCCATACTCCACATCCCCAGCTCTGTCCACTTGATTTTAAATGTTGCTGAACCGCTTGCCTGGTGGAGAAAACCACAACTTGAATATTACCACATTTTGCAAACTGAAGGCTCTGCCTTGGGATACGGGGACAATTTATTAGTGGAAATATCTTTAATTAATTTGTGCACAAGTTCGTGTTTTTCTTTAATTCTTCTCCCCAGGCACTTGACCCATAGTAATGAAATCCGAGAGCCCTTTTCAGAAAATGACTTTCTCAGCATTTTTGTTCCTTTTAAAGTTAAGTGTATCGCATAATGACCATGAAATGTTATCCTTTATTAGGAACACACTTTTCACTGAGAGTCTTCAAATGGACTTTATTACCAAGAACTCTGTGGTGAGCTGCCATCCGCTGCCTTGCAGTCAGGCCTGGCTTTGAACTCTGCCTGTGAGTATCTTTGAGGACAAGTGCTCTGCTCTGGCAGCTCAGTCAGGACTGGCTGTCGCTGGAAGGAGGTGGGTCCTTGGTTTGGTTTCAGCCTCGAAGGCCAGGCTGAGGAGGAAACATAACTTTGACCATGAGTGGCCAAAAGCTGGCTGATGGGTGCCTGCAACCCAGTCGTGCGTGACTCCAGCAAGGACATCATGAACTGACACTGGTGTTTCAGAGCCTCATGTGTGGCCTGATCCCTAGGCAGGTCTAGGCACCTCCAAATATGGCAGTTGGAAACACAGACCTTTTTGTGAGGTCTGCGAGGGGACTACAGCCAGAAGGGCTCTTGCTGGCCTAGTCCCTGCCAATGTCATTTTGGTGTGGCAGTATCTAAAAGGTTTCTTCTCCAGGGTGCCCCTAGGAAAGGTTTTCAAGCTCAGAAGATCAGGGCATGCCTCTGGAGCTGCTTTGGTGTCTTAGATGCACTTTGCCTCTCACTGCAAACAGAACTTAAGGATGGAACGGTTTCCTTTTACACAAAGATGGATCAACAGTCCCCTGTGGTTTGGCATGTGGGAACGTTAGCACTGACACAACAGACACACTGGTGACTGGGGGGTTGTTTGGAGGTAATGCTGCTGAGGCAGAATAGGACTTTTCAGTTTTTTTTGCAACAGAGATGGGAAGGGGGTGCTTAACAACAACAGGCGATGAACACTCCTGATTTATAACCCATCTGAAACGCGTTATCTCCCCACCCCACCTCCCGCTCCTCAACTGCCACTCTCAAAGCCTGGCACCTTCTGATGCAACATTTAGGGTGCTAATTCAGAACGGACCCTGAGGACATGGTGTCATTGTGGACAAGCTCAGCCCAATGTTTCTTTGAAAATCTCATTCAAGTACTAACTGGACTTTTACCCCCACCCTGAACGTATGCCAGGGACGTATTGACATGCTGTAACATTACCACGTGGTCCTGGAATGGGCAGTCTAGGCCAGAGCTACGGAATTGCAGAATCCTGTTTTTGGGGCAGTAACACTGGGCACTCGCTGCTCCCTTCTGTCTCTGATGCTCAGTCCAAGTAGATTCAAACCCCAGGGGACAGGGCTGGCTCCCTGGAACCAATTCACATCATGCCTAAGTGATTTGTCTTATCACAAAGATATTATTAGTGTTTAGAAACCCCCCCACCAGCAGCAGAAAGGGCTGCTTCACAAAGGGCCTGTCCCTATTGTTTTGAGGTCATCCATCTCCCTGTCCTGGTCCCGTTTTCACTCTAATTTGTTGAGACCGCAGAATGGGCGCGTGAACAACTCGTTTTGTTTTTGTTTTTGATGGGTGACCACAAGAACATTGGCTGCATGTGCTTTTTGTTTGGTTGCTTTTTAACAGCTGTTCCCTTTGAAATAACCCCGTTTCTGCTGGCTTTATTTCCTAGTTGCTCTTACCCAACTTTTCCGACCAGTAAGGCTTCTCCCTCCTCCCCGCCCACCTGGCCCTGTTCCCTGCCCTCCCCACCACTACCCTAGGAACCCTTTTGGTTATTTCAACCTCCGTGATTAAACTGGCCCCCAATTGTTATCAAGAAGATTCAGGAAGGAGGATGAAAAAAGGAAACATAATCTTATCTGAGAATAGAAAATATGATAAGGGCCCCCTATCTGGAGGCTGCAGTGTCCCTCGTGGTGGGGCTGCAGCAGTTCCTTTGAAAATAATCACCAACACCATCTCTGCTAAATCACCTTTCACACAGCTCAGGCCTTTGATACAAAGGCCCCTGGCAAAATTAGAGCAGGATTGTGTAGACCCCAGAGCAAATGCATTAAATGCTCAAGAGATCAGAATTAGGAGGCACCCAGCTATAATTGCATAGGGGGAACTTCTGTTGTTGGGGAGGTGATGGTGTGCCTGGTGTATGTGCATTTGTGTCTCTGGCTGCTGCCAGATGATGGTTATAAAGTTATAAGGTGTAGCATGAGGTGCTAATTAAACAGCCTTTGTACCTTTTCATCATCTGCATAAGAGAGGAATTAACACTGGACCGAATGCAATACAGAATGATGCTGAGTGCCCAGCTCTTTAAGAAAGTCTGGGATAAAGCATGAACAGAGCAGTTCTGTGCTGGTTCCGTATAAACAGCAAGACCAAGCAAGTCCTTCTTGCTTTTAGTTTCTTTTTTCTTTTCAATTTTTTTTTCCCCCTCATGCCTGTTTTGCTTTCAGAAACCTCAGGGTTAAATTTTTCTTGTTTCATTTCGGCTGAAGTGAGTTTCATAGTCTTGTATGCTAATAGACCCTATTGGGCACATTATAAAAAACAGACCAAACCTCTGTGTTGCTTCCAAGAACTTGGCAGGCTTTTGCATTAATATACCTGACCTGAGATAGTGAGGGGAGGCTGCAGGGGCCAGGAAAATGAAATATTATCCAGGGACAGGACTGAGGTCTGTTGAGTGAATGTGTAGAGTCATAGGAAATACAAATATATGGGCCATACGTACTTCTGTATAAAAAGGAAAACAGCATCTCCCCTGTAATAATTCTGAGGCTCTTAAGCAATGCCTAGGGATTTTGAGTACTCAGTTTTGGCGTCCTTGGCATGGAAGGTCTTTCATAGGGTGGTATGAAATAGCCCTTTCTAAGGAACTAGGGTATTTTAAGATGTTTGAAATTAGTAACCTAAAAATGGAGGTTCCCTGAATCCTATCTCATTTCTGGGAATTGTACACTGCCAATTGGCTGCATACATCTGTGATGGTCATGACTTATCTGTTAGGAACTGATTCCAATTGAACTGGAAAAATCTCAGAACCACCACCCCTTCTCTCAGGTGTTAGCCATCAGCCACATTACCCATTTCCAAGATATTTCAAGGTAAAACTTAAAAAATATGCTTTAAAACCTGCTAAAACCTCCAACAGCCAAGCAAACTCCACTCTTGTAGCTATCAGGTTAGGAAGTTTTGCTTGGGGCATAGGAAATGCTGAAATTGTCACATCTTGTGAAATATTTCAGTAAAGGAATCCAAGCAGAATTTGGCAATGCTCAAAGTGTAATGTAGCTTCTTTGTAACATAATCATCTGGAATTAAATCCCTTTTACTCATAGAGGACAAATAACTTTTTTTCTCATATCTTTATGGTAGGACACTGCAATAGAGGGGAAGGGCATTTTAGTGTTGTCACCTGATATCACAAGGCAAGGTGTTGACTCCAGTACTGAATCACTATTTAAAGGTAAAAAGTTTGTAAAGTAACGAAATTTTAAGTGCTGGCCTGGAAGCAAATCACAGTGGTGGGAAATTGGCACGAGAAGTGATAGATAAGCTCAGAAATCCTTGTCTTTCTGCTGATCTGGCTTTCAGGAGCTGGCATTTGTGAATGCAGCCCATTGAATAGCAGTGTGGTAGCATGTTGGTTTGTAACAGAGACGTGGTCCATGTGGGATAAGGTTGTGGATGACTGGCAGAACCTTCTGTCCAATTTTTTCCAGATACACAAAATATGCCCTTTAGGTCTTTTCCTCCTATTCTTTCCCCTTGACAGCAAGAATTATGGATGGAGGTGCCAGCCTTAACTTTAAATTTCCTGTTGCATGTTGATTTGTGGGATATTCGTGCAAGTGAAAACCACATTGATTTGTGGAGCATTCACAGAGGGATAAACAGTGAATTTGAACATAAATCCATTTCACCTTTCATAAATGGGTGGAATCCTTTCAGTCACTTCTGTAGCTGGCTATGAAATGCATCTAAACCACATCCTCAAATTTCCTTGATCCTTGTGGGAAGCTTAAATTTGAGATGTCCCACAAGGGGCTAAAGAAAAAACCTAGGTTCATTAAAATGGCTTTTTTATAGGCTTTTTATAATTAGACATACAAAAAGACACTGCACCCCAGTTCACTTGCAGAAGAATGAAGTAAGGCAGGAGCCAGCCAAAGCAAGCTGTGGTCTCATCTCCAAAACTCTTCACTGGCATCATGGTCTGGAGGCATTCCCACCCTGCAGCGGCCATCCTGAGGATGCTGACCATGCAGCTTTGTAAGGTTCTGCAGTGAGATATCTCAGGGAACTGATCCAGCTGCTGAAGAGAGAGGAAAAAAAAAAATCCTGCTTTTGTGTCCCGTGTGTTTCTTGTTAGGGTGGATCAGTTCCCCTGTCAGGCTGATGTCACGCACCACTGCAGCAGCACAGGGAGGGGATGGCACGCTGCAGGGCAGAGGCAATCCCCAGGGAATTCCTGAAGCTGGTAATGCTGCCGAATTTGTAAAGTGAAACCACAACCCTAGCAAAGGAGGAGAGAACAAGTGTGTGAACAGCTTAAAGAAAAAAAAAAAGGAAGAAAACAAGACAAAATACCCCCCCCCCCCAAACCAAAACCAGGAAAAACTGCTTTGGTAAAGAGAGTGCTTTAAAAACTAACCAAACAAGCTCTCCAGAGTAAGTAATTTTTTGTGAGAAACATCTCAGTAGCAGTGTTCTTCTGCCTGACCCCACAGTGGAGGGGGGAGCTGTTTCAGGGGGCTTGCAATGCAGAGGGGGGAGAGGGGAAAGCAAACAAGTAACATCAACAAGTGCACAGTCAGTGAGGTTTAATAAATCCCCCCTGGTCTGGGTTTTAGCAGCAGCAGGAGCTGTTAGTGACCATGAAGGCAGGAGAGCTTTCCCACAGTGTGAGCCCAGCATCCTCCTGCGTGCTGCTGGAAGGGGCTGGGTGCAGGGCTGGCGTGCTGCTCCTGATCACAGGCCCCTTTTATGGTTGCACCTTTTCCAAAGGGGTTCCCAGGCACTGCTCAGTCTGTAACCTTCATGTGCTTCCTGCGGAGCACGCTCTTAAATTATTTTTTATCAAAAAGGCCCAGAAATTTGATAGGGAAGATGAGAAGATGGGCATGATCAGGGAGGATAATAAAGAAGAACTGTCACTTCCCTGGCTGTAGCTTTGTTGGCCCTCCTGCTTTCTGAGATAAAGACACAGTGGCTGGTCTGGGTTCTATATCAAAAGGCCGATTTGGCTGCTTGATTACATATGAAATATAGATTTAAAGCTTAGCTTATGTTCCCAAAAGCGAATCAGTTGCAGGGTAAAGCCTGACACATTTGTTATGATCACTAAAGAGCTTTGCTGGGCTTGTTGATGCACATAGTGGCTGGAGGGGCTTTAAAAAGCTGTTTGGATCCAGTTTGCTGAAATCTTACCTGTTCAGAATATATTATTAATCACAGCTCAGGGTGGGAGTATTTTTCTCTGATACCCTTCTACCCCTGAGTTTCAGGAACCACCTCCAAAGAAGGAGTTAAACCTCGTTTTACCAGGCAGAAAGGGAAAGACAGGCAGAAAAGCTTCCAGAGCCAGCATCCAGAAAGGCTGTGATCTAGCCAAGTGCTTAAGTTCTCCTGAAGATGATCTTACTGAACTCTTTGGTTAAATGCTTTGCTGGGTCTTCTGCTTTAGGTTTTGTTCCTGGAAAACAGAGTATATTTGACTTAGAGAAAAGCAACCCTAACATGACTAAATGGTTTCTGGTACTCATGCAAGCTCTCTCAGAACAACCTGGGGTATCTCCATGGGTTCTGGAGGAAGAAGCACCTGTCAGGGGCTGTGAATCTTTGCCATATTCACCTCCCTCACAGCACTGGCAAGTGCCCAGCCAGAAGGTCAGTGCAACAGTGTGAGTTTGCCAGGAGCAGCAGTTCCAGCCATCCTGCCTTGGCTGACGGGCCTCTGGGGCTTGTCTGTTCACAAATGACACACATATGCATGCACAAATAAAACCCTGGCAATCTCTTTCTGCAAGAGCCTCGCTGCTTCCAGGGGGAAGGACTGCAAAGTAATTTGATGCCTTCATTATCTTCATAACATGAACCAATTTGTCAGCAAACTACTGTGTGGCCTGATTCCTGATTGCAGAGAAAACCAGGCCGGGAGAGAGGACTATTATTTGCAACTAGTTTGAGCATTGTTCTTTTTCAGAGGAATATAAATATACTGTGTAGAGCTGGCTTATTAGACACTTATCCGTTTGTATTTACGGTTTAATTAAATAACTGCATGGGAGGACTTTGGTTTGTAATCACAATAACAGTAATGGTTTTGTCCTCCTTGTGGCAGTTTCTTTCTGAGGCACGAGTGTGTTTAATCTGTCAGCTCCCATGCCTTGATAGAAAGAAGGAACTAAAATATTTTAACCCCTGTTGTACAGATGGGGAGACTGACAGGTTTCAGTGACCAGCTCTGGGTTACTCTGGTTACTGACTCCTTATGATAATGTTTAGTTTTCTGCCTGAAACACAGGGCTGGGAAGTTAGCAGGGATAGTTGAGGTAGTCCCCCCATGGAGCCTTGTAAGGGCCACTTTTACCCCCCTTCTTGTTTTGTTACAAGTTCCAGGCTTTGTCCAGCTTTCTGACCCACTGAATCTGCTTTTTTTTTTGTAGATGCAGAAGAGATTTGCCTGCTGTGGCTCCAGTTTTAACCTGGAGCAGTAAGGATGCAACGTACTGGGTGTGATCCCTCTGAACCAGCCCTTGTGCCATGTCCTGCCCTGCCCCTCTGTCCCAGGAGATAATCCCTGAGGGATGGATTCCAGCTCAGGTCATGCAGGATGAGGCATGAATTACCTGCTAGGATGGGTGTAATGTGGATGTGAGGTGGGTTACAAACCACCAGAAAAGCTGCAGCCAAGTTAGGTAACCTTCTGCCTAACTCTGAAGATGGCCCTTATTCTGGTATTGCTTTTCATTCTGTTATTGCCTTCAGACATACCAAACCCTAGAGGTGTTGCCACCCCATGTTTCCTGTAAAACCAATTCTGCAAAAGATTTGCTTTGGGTTTTTGATGGGGGCAGTCAGTGTCATGGCTCTGGAGTGGAGGCCAGGTGAGAGTAAAGCTACTTTTAGGTGTAAAGGTAGGCTTTCTGTGTTTACACACCCCTTTACCTCTTGCATTAGCTCACCTTTGTGATCTCAAGCTGGGACAGAAGACAGAAGGTTATGAGATATTCTGATCAGGCATACCTCTTCAGGCGATGCTTTGACTTAAAGACTGAATTTTCTCTCTGAAAAGTCAGAGGAAATCTAAAGGAGCTGCTGGTTGTTTAGAGAATAGGAGGAGTGCTTTGACATTATATTTTGTTATTCCTAATCCCTACAGTAGCTGCTTTTTTAAATTTATTTTTTTTACTCTCTGCCATGTTTAATGGGGTCCCTTAAATAGCTTAAGCTTCTTTTTCTTCTCTTTAACTCAGTTAAATCAGATTCCTCCATACCCTGAAATACAAAATACTTGGAGGTTTTCTCTAAAGCATAGTTTATGCAAATAATTCCCTCTCTGCATTCCTGTGCTAGAGTCAAGTGCTGCGTATCTGATTGGGCTCTTAATGACTTTTGGGAATCATTTAAATATCTAGCTGACTAGCCCAGTTAATAATCAAAGCTGCAGCTCCTTGAAGCAGGAGTGACTCATGGAAGAAGAAGAAAGCTTCTGGTTATTTCTAAGCCTCTCTCCTGCTCCTTCACCAGCATGCAGACTCTGAAGGGCATGGCACTATCAGATGTTCCCAGGCAATGTGCATCCTTCTGCCTTGCTCCAAGTCACACGTTCAGGTGCTGCAAAGTGCCAGCTCAGTTTCTGAACATCTGTTGCCTGTGCATCCCTTTGCAGGGAGATCACTGGAGCTTGCAGACTAAGCAGTTCAGGGGCAAATTTAGTGTTTGAATTGCAGATTTCTCTGGAGGGGAAACCCTCAGATACTGCAGAGGGGATAGTGCTTGGGAGGCAACTGTCTTTACTTCTCTGAGCTTAAGTGTGCACTGATGCTGCTGGTACTGTCTCTGAATGAATCGAGTAGCAGTGAAAACTGGGATTTGCCTTTGGGATTACAAATCTAATTCAAGGTGTCTTTTTCCAAAGGAGCATTATTCTATTCTGATGATTGTCCCAATTTTCAGACCATCTCACTTAATGTCTCCTGAAGTTTTGTTTAATTTTTTGAATGACCTTTCGAATTTTCTGTTCTAGAGTGTCATGGTTTATTGTCTCATGCTGTGACTGCTGGCTGTGCTGCAGCTGGACAAAACTCTGCTTTGGTAAGGGAAAAATAATTACTGTATGTTTCCCCTTCTCTTGCACCCTGGATTACTTTCCTAAGCACTGATGTGATGAGAGGACTACCTTTGCAATCTCTGTATTCTGTGTCCTGAATGGCAGTATCCACTGAGACATGCTGCTTCTCTGATTTATGAACACAGATATATTCCACCAGAGAGAATAAGTGCCCGGGGGAGGAGAGCAGGGCTTTGATCTCACTGTGCTTTTGAAATATGACTGTAAAATCAGAATTAGATTGTAATCTCTTTGGGGCAAGGACATCTTTCTTTGCCCTGCACAGTGCCTAGCACGCTTCGGGTGCCATGTTATCAACTACAGAGATGGAGTGGTGAGAGATGCTTGCAAACTGTGTCTGTTGACCCTGCAGAGCTGAGAGGCTGTTTTCTCCTCATCCTATAATTAATAGTATATTTTTATTTCTTTCCTATGCTCCTCATATCCATAGTTAGCTGGATTTTTCTGGGCTCTCTTATCACAGGTGTTGTGGGATGGGTCTCCTGCCTACCCATTACCCAGGGTTTTGTGCTGTGGACAGCCAGGCAGGCCTGTCCCTTAGCTCTGCGTGGCCTCACGTCCTTTAGCACAGGCAACATCAGCTGCTGTGGCCAATCTGTGATTCTCACTATCCATGGTTGGCCTTGAGCACACCCTCGGTGGCTTTGGGAAGCCTTAAAATGGCAAAGATAGCAAGGAAAAGCATGGGTTATATTTGCATCCAAGAAGAGGCCAGCAGACCTTTGGCCCAACCTTTTGGTTGCTCCCAGAGTGTCCTTGCCAAGAACTCAGTTCTCAGGATGCTGATGCTGCTTCTGGTTTGCTGTAAAGAAATATTATTAGAGAAAGGGACACCTGAAAATCTGTAGTTCTGCGTGTATGCTTATAAAAAAGATAAATTCTCATAAGCCCCTGAGATCTCTTTTGGTGCTCTTTGAAACAAAGCCTCGGTTCTTAAAGGAATCCATGGCTTTGTTTGGCAAGGACCTGAGCAATTTAGGATGGAGGTGTCCATCTTCCCTTCTGGAAAGCAGCCCTGACAAGAATCCAAGGGAGAGCCCTGCAGTGGGACAATCACACGTGGGGAACAGCTGGGCCCAGTCATGGTTTTTTGCTTTGCCAATGTGAGCACAGGGGTACTACTCCTCTGGGGCTGACAGACTTTTCTTTCTCTCGGTATAAAATTTTGGAGTAGGTGTACAAAGATTGGGGGATTTATTTACTGGGCTGAGTTGTGCTAAGCCCGCAAAATGATCCCTTTAAGTTTCCTTTCCTTAACAGTCTCTGTCTTTTTTTCTAAATGGGCCACAGGTTTTGATGAATGTGTATGTGGCTCTGCTTTTTAAGGTGAAAGGTGGAGTTTTTTCTGCACCTGGTGGTTCAGATTGGAGGGCAGTAGCTTCCATAGTCCTGACAGTTGGAGTTGTACAGCTTGGGAATAGTGAGCTGCCCCACTTGCAGCCTCCCTGTTGCAGTGGGGAGGCTGTTTACCCTCACAGAACCAGAGCAGGAGCAGGATGGGCTCTCAGATTATGTGAACTGAGTTGGCTGGGGAAATATAGTCCTTGTGGAAACTCTTTGAAAGAGAATGATTTCCCATCTGTGGTGATAAGGTGCAGGAGCACTTTTTAAATGATCACACATCCCTAAGAATAGATTATGATTCAAAGAGAGGCAGAAATGCCGTTTTAGAGACTCACCAAACTATGACTTAAAGCTTAGGTAGAGTTAGGTGATGTCTCCAGCTCAGTTGCTCACAGGTCCTTTGCTCTGAAATGTCACGTTGTGTCTTGTTTCACATGAGCTACTGAGCTGTGTCCTAAAACACTCACCTAATCGTCCTGGTTCTCTGGCGACAAAGATTTATTAACAGAAACAGAGATTTCTTGCCTCCCCAGCCAGGAAGAAAAAGGCAAAGGACTCAGGAAAAGGAGAGGAGCTCAAAGTGAGACCTTGCTGGCAGATAACTATGGTGAATCTTACAGCCCCATTTAGCACATCAGTCTCTCCAGAGTAGCTGGTGGCACATGTGAAATGCAGCAAGTCCTTGGGCTATTGTGTAACTTGGGGGTTGCCTGCAGCTGCTGTTCATAATTAATCATTTAAGCAACAGTAAAATCAAGTGACTTTACTGACAGTATCCAAACTGCTGACCTCAATGCATTTTAAAAGTTCGCTGGATACTGAACCTCGGATGACCCATGGATGGATCTGGAATAATAATTTTCATAATCCTCAAGTCATTATCTTAAGAGGGAACGTATTGTTCTCCTAATTAAGTCCGTCCACACGCTGTGCATCTTCCCATGCAAATGCACTGTGCATAAACTAATTAAAAGAAATACACAGCCACAAGGACTTAAACTGTCTCTTATGCAATCTCTCTAAATTATAAGGAGTCTCCCTCCTCCGTCCTCTCACACACGCTCTAACAAGGCATTCGGCACCATATTCAGCAGAGAAAACCACTGAGCAGTTTTGGATCAGAATCTGGAATTCCCCAGAATTTATTAGAAAGCCTTTGTTTTATGACATTTCTGTGAGGGCCCTGGATGTGTAGAAGACTCTAATTAAGAGAGAGTTATGATCATTTAATAGGAGACAGTCCCTGCCCTGAAGAGCTTACAGTCTAAACAGACAAGACAGCCAAAAGCTGAAAGAGCCTTATTTTGTAGTTAAACAGCTCAGCCATTGAAGAGTTGAATGACTTTTTCAAGGTCATACATGCAGAGCTGGGAATTGGAGGCAGACCTGCTCCTCCAGCACTGCGAGTATCTGAGTCTTCCACCTTTAGCAGTAGATCCAAAAGATGTAATATGTAGAAGTTTCCCAGTGAGAGTTGCTAGTATTTGGTTAGCTGGGAAATGGCTGTGAGGCTGTTCAGCTTATTTCAGTAGTTGTTTCATGTTCTGAGGTGTGGTGGAGACTGTGCCACTGCAAAGCCATGTGTTAAAGGCTTGTGACCATCTTAAAATGTTTTCTGCCATGTCTCCCTCTTGAGCCTCAGCAGCACCATGCAGATGTAGCAGAAAGCCCCACTCCAGCAGTGTGTGTGTTCATGCTGTCTGCGTTCCTCATGTTGGACCATGATTTTGGTGAATCCTGGACTAGTCTCCATTTGTGTTTGGTTGTGGTAAGAACATGAATGAAGCAGGTTAAAGGATGTTGTCAGGGTTAGCCTTTTTGCTGTAATCTCTCTTGGGACCGTTGTTGACATTGCCTTTGGCTTTTATTTTGCAGACGAGGAGGAGTGGAAGCTCTGGATGTGTCCTGCTTGCTATTTCCACTCCTCTGGTAGGATGTGTGTCTGCGTATCTGCCAGAGTGCTGTGACATTGCTGCATGCTCTTCTCCTGTAAGGAATCAAGAGCAACTTCAGTATTTTGTATAATATGTTATCATAGTCTTCAGGAAGGGGGGGGTGTGCGTGCTAACGTGCTAAATTGGGAGGTAGCCTAAACCAGTGGTTAGGCCAGCAAAGTAACTTGGATTTTTCTCTTGCTCAGGCTTTCTCCCACAAACGTCTTTCTTGGCTGCTGGGGTTATGAGATACCCCTGGGGCCTCTAAGTTGGAGCAACAACCTTGTAAACTGTATAATGATAGAACCATTCAGTGTTTTCTCTGGTCTTGAATGATCTTCAGTGGGTTTGGTGGTAGAGAGAGTGCCATTTGCAAATCTCATGTGCATGACTATAGGCCTGATCTGCACAAAGACCATGAGTGACAGGTCATAGCAAGCAGGACAGTCAGCAAAGGAATGGTTTTAGAGTAGCCTGACCTGAGCAAACTACCCAAAGAAGTTGGTATTTGCAGTGAGGTGAACTGGGACGATGCAGCCATGCCCACCCAAGAGAGGGGACACAAAAGCAATTGTTCTGCAACTCAGTTGCTCTGAACCAGGTAGAATAATAACAGATAGTAGATGAAGGTAGTAGAATGAAGATAGTAGATGAAACCCTTCCCTGTTCTGCTAAACGGCCATTAACTGGTCCCTGCAGCTTCTCAACAAGTGATATCTGCAATTACTGAGGCATTGGAGGTGCACGCTTCAGAAACAGTCCATTTTAGTGGGAGTGAATACCAGCCACAATGGGACTAGCTCAGGGGGAAATGGGAACCAAGTCCTCAACAGCCCTGACATGGTTGGATAGGAATTTGCACATAAATTTTGAGAAAGCACAGGGATTTCCTTGCTCTCTTTTGTAGCGGGTGTTCAAACGTGCAAAGTACAAGATGAAATTTCCTTAGGCTGGTCTTGATTACTGTCTTATTCTTTGCAAGTGGCAGGTTTCCTGACAGCATCCCTACCAATGCAGCAGTCACTGAAAAAGGCAGCTGGAAAAGGAGAGTGAAGAAGAGCCTGGCTCTGCGCTGGGAGGCCCCCGCAGCACAGGATCCGAACCGGAGTGGACAGGCAGTTCTCCTCTTATCTGATGTAGCCTGGAGAGCAGACAGATAGGACTGCAGCAATCAGTATGATGGGAATGCGGTGGGTGGACTCTACCAAGTGGAAAGAAACCCTCCCCTCTATGGATGAACCTTCATCTTTCTGTTTCCCCCCTCTCCAGTCCTCATTCCAGTAAGAGGGAGGATCTTTTCCCCATCCAGTGATGAGATGAAAGAGTGCCCCCCATTTGACACTTCATGAGTTGGCTGAACCCTACAAAATGATCTTCATAAAATCCTGATTCCAAAGCATCAAAGCCTTTCCTGACTGGTAAAAACCCTAAAAATTCCTGGAAGAACTGCCAAAGGGCAATGGGGCTGATTCTGTCAACTGCCTTTGGTTAGAGCTGGGTTTGGTTATTTATGGGGGCCGGGGGAGGCAAGAACTTTCCAGATGGGCGGCTGAACCAAATATAACAATGATAAAAATCAATGCAGTTATGTGAAGGGAAAAGAATGCCTGCACTGAAGGGCTGCACGAGGCACTCGCCTCTCTGTGCTGAAACATCCCTCAGCACGGGGCTGCTTGGGGCATCCCACCCTGCACCACTTCATCCCCATGCATTGCACAGACACCTCCTCCATGTCTGCTGAAGTGTGCCCTTCGCTGTGGAGATCGTGGCTGGATTTAATGGTACCTACCTAATAAGACCCTGCAGTGATTGTGGAGTGAGTGAGGAGTAAATACTTACTAAAATCTTACTAAAAACAGGACCAGGATAGTAAACACCAAAATGCAAGGAGATGTCATTCCATCCCAGTGAGATTACATAGTAGGGCTGGTCTCTTAGCCCATGCAAGAAGCCAAAAACTGATTAGCATCATGACTTCTGTCTTCCCAGGAAGATAGCAGTGTTCTGGGGTCCAGGTCATGCTGGGACCCCAAAGAAGCAGATGTGTCTCTCATTGAATTTGAATCATAATTGGCACATGGGGGATCGAGGTTGGGACACGGTATCAAATGGGTTGTGTGAAGGTGCCTGGATGAGAGGCAAGGTGTAAAGATAAACATTTCCTGTCTGAAAAATCTGAAGAAATTTGCTCTTGAAATGTGATGGTATAAGGAACTGAGTGAGCGGAGGGACAGCCTTTAAAGTCATCTGGGTTCTCAACTCATCTTGAAGTATTAATTGTGATCACTTAGAGACTCTTGCTCTGTATGGCACTACGCAGCTATGAGTTGGAGCAAAAACACTCTGTCCCTTCTCCAAAGGCACTGCAGTCTAGGAGCAAAAGGGAAGAGAAAGCATAAGAAAGGCAGAAAATAGGGGTTTGGGACTGATTGTTAGATCTTCATATGCATCCAAGAATAGAGGAGAAGAGGATTCAGTAATTCCTTCAAGAAGGAAGCTTGCTTGCTGTCTACTTTATGAGAAAGCATGCTGAGTATCTGGTGCAAGTGGGAAGATGACTAAGAGTCAGGACTAAGTGGGAGAGATTAAATTCTTGGTGAGAAAGGAAATTTGGTGGAGAGGGTTGGAGTTGGAGACTGCAAATTGCACTTGGCTGAGTGTACCCTTGGGTTTCCTATGTTAGTGAAGTTTTGGATGCCTCTATGGTATGTTAATAGCCATGCAATCAGCCAGTCCCATATCATCTTCTTAGTGTTGATTTTTATTTCTGGAGGTATTCTTTGGTGGAAAGTCTCCAGTAATGTCATGGAAAGGATATACAAAAAATTGTCTGTTAAGCAATTGCTTTTTCCCCTGACTCCCCTTGTACTTCTTTCAGTCTGGTATTCATACTTCTTGGCCTCACCTCTTGACCAAATACATGTTTATGCTGTTGAAAAGGTGGTGAGGCTCAGCCTCCTGAGACTGCACAGTGATGAACAGCAACGAATTCCAGCTCTCTAGGTAAGTCTAACTTTGGGGGAATTACTCTGCCTTACTCAACAGGAGCAGCCTTCCTCAGTTGGGTTTCTTGGTTTAGGTCAGGTTCTACATCGGTGTGTGGGGTCCCACCATCGGGTTACTGCCTTGTGGGAGCCCAGCCTTGGCCACAGCCATCAGCCAGCTAAGGTGCTTGCTCCTCTCTCTGCTCCTTACCCACAGATGGATCCTGCTTGCAGCTCTTCAGCAATTCAGCAAAGCAGGCCAGGATGAGGTGAGTGATGTGTTTGCCAGTGAGATGGCAGGATCCTTGTTACTCGTTAAAGTCTCATGAGATAAGAGATGCCATTGATGTTTTAAGGTGTTCTTATCATAGGCCTTAGTCTGAAATGACACTGTTCAACCACACTTTCTCTCGAGCTTGTTGATGAAAATGGAGAATTTTCTCCTGCTGTCTCCAGTCTCTGGAAAGCCCCTAGACAAAAGAATTTTTCAGAAACATCATTTCCTTTTGTGAATCAAACTCTAACCCCTTAACGTTCAGCAAATAATTTGTTCCAAAGGGACTGTGTTGTATGTGATCGTAATTACATTTGGTTTTTAATAATCATAAACACTCTTGTTTTCTAAGAACCAGCAAAACTGATTTCCAAATCATTTAATTTGAATGGCATGTTTTGTGTTTGTGTAGCAGCTTCTCCCCCATAAGCACTTCTAAAGAAAAACAAACAATGTATTAAAAAAAATTTAAAAAGCAAGTGGTGGGGAGAAGAAAACCTTGGAGAACTTTAAAAGACTCCAAACCTGAAAAGGGAGGGTGGGATCAGCTAATTTGTCCCTCTTTTGTGTGGTTTATTAAGCCTTTTGTTCTGGAACGCATGGGTTCAGTGGGAAAGCGGTTTTTGATATATAATGTATTTACTTTTGCTAATTAATTAAAGCAGTATTCATATGAAAATGCTGACTGATAATGGCTTTCACAGCAACAACTGTGTTTTTTAAAGTAGCAACTTTTAATTACAAATTGACTGGCAGAAATATATAAACCCAAATATTGTTCCACTGATTTCCTTTTAACTGTGTTACTCTTGCTTGATTTATCGGATTAGGGCTTTTCACACAGTGCGTACAAGATATTGTTTTTAATGAGAAATTAAAAGATTACCAACAATACCCATAAACCATTAAAAACACAAACTCTAGATGAATGGTAATTAGACAGAATGATTTGAGGCTGATAAATTGAAAGCAATTAGTGTATTTGTTTGGGATTCTCAAGATAGCTCTGGGTGTTCCAGAAAGCATGGAAGGGTTCAGGTTTGGTACTGGGTTGCATGTGGAGATGCCTGCACCTCTTCAAGTGTCCAGGGTGCCAGTAAAGCACCAGTGGAGCAGATGCTGACAGGGCTCCACTGGGCTCTGAGAGGGGGGAGAGGTGGGGAGTTGCATGAAGGGGTTTTGTGGGGAGTTGCATGAAGGGGTTTTGTGGGGAGGGCTAAAGGGATAGAGCAGGGCTTCCTTGGATCAAACCTTTTCTGTGTTTCACTGTTGTGTGACATAATGTAATGGAAAACTTGAGGAAAGTAAGAGGGGGGAAAGTGCTGTGGAGAAGTAGAGGCTTTTCATCTGTGCAGTGGTTTGTCAGAGCTGTGTCTTCTGCTCAACTGGGTCAGTCCTGAGTCAATAAGCCTGTGTGAGATGCTCTCTTTCAGGAGACAAGGAGGCTGCATTTGTTAATGGTGGCTTCTAACCCCAGCAAGAGCATCCTGTTTCTATTCCCTCTCTTATTCTTGGCAAAGCAAATGTTTTGGGATTCTATTTCAGCAAAAGGAAGCACTCTCGGGTGGTGATGCCTTTTGATATTGTTCCTTGTGCTTGGGTCTAGAACAGAGCTCACCATGATTTCCCATCTCAGGAGAATTTCTTAGGACAAGAAAAATAGCCAAAATCAAGTAATCTCCTAAATCAAGATAGAAACTTTTCTTCTCAAAAATCTTAACAAAAGAGCCCTCCCCACCTCAAAACCTGAAGTCCCAGGTAACATATGATCCAGACTATTGAAACATCTTAATTCAATTTTTACTATTTTTATTTTCAAGTCTTGTCCAAGTGTAAATTAAACTGAATGTTGAAATGAAGATTCATGGCAAACAACAACCTGAAACCTTTTCCCCCAAGTCAGAAATATCCGTAAGAATCATCCATTTTCTTATAACGTTTTGCTGGTGATAGTTTGATGTTTCTATTGGAGGGGTGGTATTTTTCATTTAACAAAAAAAAAATTCTTGACATGGAATTCTGCAAGTGGAACTCCCTTCGTCTCTACCATTGGCTTATCTCTATTCCAGTCCCTCCTTTAGATGTATTTCTTCCACGAGGCTTTTTGGTGCTTATCCAGTGCAGAAAGAAATGCATTATTTAACAAGGCAAGAGCAAGAGGACAGTGTCTGCCCTTCATGCTTTAACATCAGCTGCTGGTCTCTTGCTTGGGTAGGCAGGCTCTTGAAAGCAGGTGCTGGTGGGTGCTTAGTTCTTTTGAAAACCTGGCCATCACTTTCCTAGTGGAAACAATTGGACCATTCCTTGTGGACCAGTTCAGCCATCAAATTAACAAATAAGGTTCTTGGAGGAGCCACCTGGGACTTATTGCAAAAGCTGGATGCCAGTAAAATCCAGTTGCTTGTTGCAAAAGGGAAAAGACCAATAAGGAAACAATAACAGAAAAGGTCTATTAAAAAGGCATATGGATACAATGTTGCTGGCCCAGTTAATGAACCTGTTATATTCAGTAGTGCAATAAAATCCAAAGTAATTGCAAATGAAACTTAATGCCTTGTAAAAGAGTTCAGTTCCTTTCTTCTATAGGTACAGCTTTTTGAAATAAAGGCCTGATCCAGCAGGAGGTGTATGTGTGCTGCACAGCTTACACCCTGCTTTAGGAAACAGCTGATTAGCTGTGGACAATGTTAAGGTTGTTTGAAATGTTCTGGCTTTAATGGCCAGCCCAGCTTTCTGCAGGAGGATGTGGAACAGGACAGCACATGGAGAATTTGACCTCGACCCTGTGCGTGTGGGTTCCTGCATATTCTGGTCTTCCCTGCAGGTGCTGCAGGAATCATTTCAGACTAGTACAACCAGGAAGCTACTGAGCTGATGGTTACTTTTTTCTCCTGTTACCAAATCCCTGTGTTCCACCATCGTTCTGACTGGAGTGATGGGCTCAAAAGCCCTGTAAACACAAGGCAGAGGAGTCCTCCAAACCTTGCCTGTGTGTATTCCTTCTGGTCCAGACATTTTGCTGACTTTTTACAGTATGTGATGCCTGCCTGTTTGAAGCAAACCCCCATTTGTTTGGGGAAAAAAGACTTAGGAGTCTGCTCTGTGTTGCAGATTTTGGCAGTTTCTTTAAGTCGTAGGGCTAAATGCTCATTTTCTTTACTCGGCTCTCAAGTCAAACTTTCTTTATGTGAATAAGAAATATGTAGGAGGAGGGGATTTGCAGCACCAGCATTTTCTGGTGAGGATAGTGATATTTTTTGGTTGTTTAGTGCCTGGTCTTTGGAAATGAAATAACTGCTTAAGAATTTTAGCTTTGTTTCAAAGGCATGTTTCTAGTCCTTATGTTTGCGTGAACTCTACCCCTCCATGTAATCTGACAGTGTGACTTGGTTATGCCTGAAAGACTCAGGATCCAGAAGGCAGAGAAAAATAACCCATAACTGATTGTTATTAAAAACAAACACCACCATCCCCCTCCCCAGACTGATGGTATTTAAATTCCTGGGTTTGCATTGCTGATTTTGGGCCAAGAGAACTGAAGGCAGGTAGAAGCCTGACTTGCATTAGGTCAGGAGTGGGAACCTGGCAGTTTGCTTGAAAATGGCCTGAGCCTGGTGAACAGGCACCTGCAAAAGGGGATGAGCAAGGACAGAATGAGTGCCACAGAGGGAAATACCAGCCTGTAGAGAAAATCCTTCCTGCTTCCACCCATAAAACCTCATTTTTTCAGAAGAGAAGTATCAGTCCTGCAAAGGGTGATATCCCCTCCTCCTCCTTTACTAATCAGGCTTTCATTTAATTTTCAATGCTTCGTTTCCCCACATGAATTGACTATAGTTGGTAGATAAAGCTGTGAATGACCCTTTTAAGTTCAAATGATAGTTCTAGCTGCACATTCCTCAGTTAAAAATGTGCAGTGTCCTTCTTTCCTGGCATGTGCTAGCAGAAGTCATGGGGTGCACTCTGAGGAATGGCCCCTGCTTTCTTGATTGTTGTTCTTTCCTTCCTCTGATGGCATGAGTCAGGGGTACTCTCAGCCTCTGAGCCAACAGTGTCTCCATTTCGGCAGTTAGTCTGTCCGTTTCATTGTTTGTCTGAGATGTGGCATGCTGTAAGGTTTATCTTGCTTCTGTGTACTTGACAATAAAGGGGCAAATTTCTGAAATTCTAGTGAGATTTCCAGAGAAACTTCCTTTTCCCCCTCGAAAGGAAGCAACCTCCTGCACATTTACCAGCCCACTTCTTTTCTTACAGGGTTAGAGCTGGCATCCTTTATTAGCTTCCTGCGTAACCATGGGTTTGACTTGGCTTCTCTTAAGGTTCTTGCTGAAATTGGTCCAACAGTTTATCCTCAAATCCACCCACGCACATGAATTCCTCAGTGTCATGAGTTGGTTAAGATCCACCTAAGTGATGGCATCTCTCCATCTTTGCCCCTTCGGCCACCCCTGTGAAAAATGTGTGGTGTTGTAAATGCAGGCAAAGGCAAATACCTACCAGGTGGGGAGTTTTAGGGGTAGGAAGCTAAGAGATGAGGGCAGTGAAGACATTGTCTGTGGAAGGCTATTAGAGCTTTTCCCTAATGAAATTCAAGACTGTCCTGAAAGCTGGATGTGAAGTCTGCTGATGTCAAGAGAGAAATTTGTATTGGTGAACTCTGGATCCATCACTTCAAAAGCAGCAAAGAAAAGGGTCCTAATCAGATGACACAATTGTGGCAAAAGGGCTCAGTGTCTGTGTGGGACCCTAAATAGGACTCGGGTCTTTCAGAAGTGCTCATTAGGAAAGGGACAGGTCCTGTACTCAGGAGGTATTACAGCGGAGGCCAATGGATGTTGTGTGCTTTGGAAACTTGGGTCCTTTGGTTAGATGAGAACACTATATATTTTCAAACCTGGTTCCAGTTGTAGGTGTTGAATGCTTGAAAGTTTATTTCTAAACTGCCTCCTCCTCCTTGATTTCAGAACTGAATTTTGCAAGGTGTTATGTTCCTTCAGCTTTTAGGGCTTCACAGTCAAGGACCGTAGGAGGATCGCTGTCAGGAAATTAAAACAAAACAAAACTATTTTGGATATTTAGATCAAGGATATGAACATTTGAGATCATTTTAGAAACAACAGGCCAGCCAGCAATTTCACAATGAGATCTTGTTTTGAACTCTGACACCCCATCAAAGTTGGGGTATGTGATCCCAAGACTGGGGTTGTCTAAACATGCAAATCACTCAGAACTCAAGTCAGCAAAAATGTATGTGAAGGCACTAAATAAATGCACCGGTCATGGGTAGCTAATCTTCCCACTCAGGAGCTCTGGTATTCTCAGTACAGAACCATTATCATCTAAAATACTACCTGTCCCATTCCAAGCTGGATTTGGTCTCCGTGCCTGTGGATTAGACGTCAGGAATATAAAACAAAATACATGCACAAAACCCTTGTGTTTCCTTTGCAAAATCAGACTGTGCACATAGCTAATTCTTTTCATGTTAATCTACACTTACAACCCGATAACAAGCTAGAGCTTTCTTCCAAACAGGCTTGATTAAATTTGGAAGATTTCTTCCCAACAGGAGAACCCTTTCTGCTTTCATGCAGTAAACATGATTTTGTGCTTTCTGTATTTCCCCTTTTTATTTTTATTTCAGGAATTATTTTTTTTTCTTATTATTATTATTATGGATAAGCTAGTTTTAAATCAATTTCAACAGCTGGAATTAATTTTCCTGTTACTGACTCTTCACTTGGGCCTGTCACAGAGCGGGAGGCTTTCTATTAGCATAAACATAACTGAAAGCTCTGGAATTTGCATTAATGTACTTTTAACAAGTTGACAGTCTTTTGGCACAAGCTGCTGAGATCTGAGAAGCAAGGGGGAAAAAAAGACTATTATATCTTACACTGGCTGGATTGTAAGAAGCTGTCAGGTAAAACCTCAGGTTTCTTTTCCTACTACAAAAATATAGGACAAAATATCCACTCATAAGCAGGTGCATACATCTGACAGTTTTGTAAAGCCCTTACTGCTTGCCTCCTAGCCTCTGAATGAGCATGCTTGCAACTCAGCAGCAAGCTGGTTTATTGTTATTTAATGGATGTGGAACTCACACAAGGGCTGGAGGTGCTGAGGTGCAAAATATTTTACAAAGTTTTTTAAGGGTCTCAGGAAATGTATATTTTAGTGGCAGGGCTATGGGCCTTTTGAAGTGATCCTAACTCTGCTAAATAAGTCAGAAGGTGTGTCAAGGTCAAGCTGGTCCTGCAAGCTCCTTATTAGCATGAGGCAAGAATTCAAGAGGGCTCAGCATGGCAGTTTTGCCAGCAGATGACAAAATCATAAGTGAAGACCTAAAGGCTGAGAGGATGGTTTTATACACGCTGTTTAAACCAAATAATTAGTGAGAATCTTTCCATTGCTTCCAGCTCCCAAGTGGCAAGTGAATTGTGGTTCAACCTGGCTCTCATTAGCTATAGGACCAGAACCCAACTTGTGGATAAACAGAAGCTGATGGTCCCACCAAAAGCCATGGCTGTAGCAGCAAGGCCTTACAGGAGGCTGAGTATTAGGAAAGCTGGTCTCAGCAACATTTGGCTGAACTCTGCCAGCTTTGCAGTCAGTGTGTAGAAGTAGCTGGGCTGCTGCTGGGTCAGTGGGGGCAACAATGAGCTGGTCTGTCAGCTGGCAGGGATTTCTGTGTGAATGGGCTTTGCCATTGCTAGAAACTAAGAGTTAACTGTGCCCCTGCAGGTATCAGTGGGATGGCAAGCTTTGGGTAGCTCTGGATCTCTCAGCTGTGTAGATGTTCTGCCTGTGTATCAGTGGGGTTGATGTGTGTATATAAAGAATGCAATTACTTAGTTTTCACAAATTGCTTAGGATAAAGGTATTGCAGTATTTGCAAAAAAAATGTACAAGCCAACATCAAATTTGTATGTGTATGTTTCCAGTTATGCTAGAAAAGTAGGCAGGAGAAAATACTTGGACTGCAGATCAGACTCGTATCAGTTGCCATGGGAATAAAAAGAATACAGAGAATTGAGGGAATCCTTTAAACTACAGGATTTTTTTAAATTGAGTTCTTATTTGACTGTTTATTTAGGCTCTACATTAAGACAAAAATGTGTGTTTAGCCAGCTCCTCCTGCTGGATCCAGAGCAACTATTAAAGCTTATTTCCACAGAGATATTGCTGATCCTGGCCCTAGAACAGAGAAGAAAGAGGCCTGGGAGAGCTGCTGTGCTCAGTGGCACTCGGCTGGCTCTGCGGCCAGGGGCTCACCAGCCCCCTCCCAGCTTGGCAAGCAGAGCTTTATGCTTACATGGTGAAGCTGCTGCCAGTGGTTTGGCAAAGCTGTGGTATTCATCTGCTGCAGGCTTTGTTCCTGGGTTTGCCTCTTGAGTTTGGAGAGACCAAAATGGTACCCGTTTGGTCTGGAAACTATGACTCGATCTGGCCAGCACGGGAGCGATGTGACGCTGCTTACAGTCAGTCCTATGGTAATAGTCTGACTGCTGGGAAGAGTCACTGAAAGGTCTGCTAGTTAATTAGCAGGGGGATTGTAAATAGCTAAAACCTGACTGAATTCCTCTCTCGACTCAGGACAGGATCCTCCTGCCGCTCCTCTTCCTGCCTCTTCTCTTCCTGCCTCTTCGTTCTTTGACCACAACTGGTTACTCTGGAGATGATTTTTCCTCTCATGGCTGCTGTTCAGTCACTACCATGAAACTCACTGTGACTGGTGTTCATTGTGTATGAGAAAAGGAGCAACTCAGTGCTGTGGAAGAGCAGCATCCCCTCTGCCTGGGTACTTCTGGCTGCATGGACCTCATTGCAGATTCCTCATCCAACCAACAACCATGCATTTGTGCACAGCCCTTGCCAGACTGGGTGGTGTAGAAATATTGTGGTGATGCCTGGAGTTGCTGTCACTGACCAGTGCAAAGGGCATGAGCAGTGGAGTGGGGAATGGGACACTTCTTCACTCAAGCCTCCAGACCCTAAGATCATGAAGCCAAGAAGTCTCCTAGAAGGCTTTATCTCCTCCTTAAAACACCCTAAAGAACCCTGGAAGAAACCAGTTGTGTGGGTATAGGCAGCGCATCAGGGCTGCAAATGCACAACAGTGTCACCCATCTGACAACTGTGTGTCCTTCTTTGATTAAAAAAAGAGACATTTTTCCTCTTCCACAAAAAGATTTTTTCCCCTACCTGCCAACCCAATCCCTCCCAATTGCATGAGCCCAGAAATTGTCCCAAATGCAGGAATAGTGAAAGAATAACAATAACATTGGAAGCAGGGGTCAGCAATGGTGCTTGTGGTAAGGGAAGCTATCTGAAGCCAAGGACCTAGTGCCTACACCAGTGTTGACTTCATCAGCATCAATGAAGGGTGTTGCATGAGCCAACATCAGCAGCATCAGGCTGCTGGTCAGGGTTCGTGTGTGTGAGCGGTGGGCAGAGGAGCTGTGGGCTGGGGGAGCTGAGCAATGATGGGAAGAAGAGTGTGGGAGGGGAAAAGGGAACAGTAGTTTGGTTTAGAGATACTGTCCACAGAGCTGATTCACTGAGCTAATCGGATCTTGGTGGCGTTTTTCCTCCGGTATCTGCTTTGGGCGTCTGTCACTGTTTTTGAGAATTTATCTTTCTCATCAGAACTTGTTTTTTTTGTTGTTTTGTTTTTTTCCTCTCTTCATTCAATGCCTGTAAGAGGAAAACATTTTAAAACAAAATGTCCTTTTCTCAGAGCTCTGTTCAGTAGGCCTGAGTTGTGATAAAGTTTCTTCTCATGTTGATAACCAAGGACTGTGGGTGCCCCATGGGCAATGGCCAGCCAGGACTACCTTCAGCCTCTGCTGAATTCTTCCTTTTTTGGTAGGAGTTCGCAGTTACCCCCAGGCTCAAAGCAGTACTTCAGGGCCATGCAGCAAAGGCTTCTGTGTAGTTGTTTTTTGCTGAAGCCTACCCTGTGGCATAGATCCTGTGGGTGAGGGTCTGGGGCCTTTCCTCCAGTCACCCTGCTTCAGGCAAGTTTGAGAAATGGCAGTGATTTAAACTGGTGGCCCTAATGGACAATGTTGGAGAGGAGTACACTTTCACCTGGTGGGTACTTGTCCATACTGTCCCACAGAAAAAGCCTAATGAAAAATAGTTAAGAAGCTTTGATTTATAGTTCAGGTTCTGGTGCTGTTACCAGAGGGGTTTGAGCAACTGTTGTGGAGCTCCACTCTGCTCTCTGCAGTCTGGCCTGCACAGATTGAGGTGAAGCCATGAGCTAAGCAGACCTCATGATGACCAGTGTTCCAAACCTCCAAACAGTAGCATGGAAAAAGGGGTTCAAATGTTAGTTGTTATTTGGTACATAAAACCTCCCTTCCAACCTCTGTTGTATCTGTTAAGCTGAGCACAGCATGAGAGGGGAGATGTTTAGGGAATGTCATCTAAAAGAACTTGATCTGTGCAAAGCTCCATCAGTGAGACTCCTCTGTAAATACAATCTGTTGTTCATTCAGCCTGCACGCTCACAGACATTTGTATTGATTGTGTTTTTTCTGGAGGAGGGATTTTTAAACACTGAAGTGGAGACACCTGCACAACTGGTTAGTATCCATTTTGTATTATTAATGAATATACATATTACAGAAGTGCCTAGAGACCTTAGGTTCTAGTAGGGCTTCACTGAGCAAGGTACAGACTATGCTGTGGGGAGATACACCGTGCTACAAGCAGCCTGAGGCAGTCCTAGCCAGGGCAGACAGTTTGGCAGAGGGAGGGCAGGCACAAGGGGTGAGGTGACCTGCTCAGGGCTGTGTGCAGAAAGCTAGGAGCAGAGCTGGGCCAGGCTGTACATCTTCTGGCTCTGCCCAGTCGTTAAATACTGCTGTCCCCCCCAGATATGTGGGCAAATGCCATGTAAGCAAGTGATGATATTGCTATAACTCTGCAGTGTTTTTACCATCCTTCTTGTGATATGTCTAGCCTTAGACTCTGAGCTTTTGAGGGGAGAGGTGCTTGGTTTCTTAAGAATAAAGCTTGATACTAACTGTACACTTTTTCTGTATTCAGTGTGCCAAAAATGGTAAGAAAAAAAGTTCTTGTTATTTAAGTAATATCAAAATTCAAAGAGTGGTCTTGAAAGCATATATGTTAGTGTACAGGTCTGTACAAATCAATATATGTACTTGTCAAAATTCAATAACTTGGGATGAACTAGTGAAAGGAGATCAAATACAATTGGTAAGTGGAGAGACAGGCTGTTCTGACCTGCATTAGGATACTTGGTATCCTTGGTCAAGGATTTGGCTGTGAATTAGAATCCAAATCTTCCTTCACTGGAGCTGATGTTTTTTGTATTTTAATTTCTATCATCTTGGACATGGGGAACCTCAGGAGATCAGCTGAAGGTTATAGCTATCGTAGCTGCATCCCAAACGTGGGCTCGTGTGGGACCAAACCCAACCTGTTTCTTGGAGACAGGTTCCAACCTAGAGAGCTAAGTTGTCATTTCCAGACACCAAAAATGTAGAAATAGTAGTTGGCAGGTGTGTCCCACTCTCATAGAGTGACTGATGCTTGTGATGCCTCTCTTCTTGCTGAGTAATACCATAACCCCCAAGGCTCATACTCATTTCTGGAGGCTATTCTCAGAGTAAAGTGATTTGCTTTGCATGCCTTGCCCTTTCTAAGCTATTGCTGCCATCCTTCCTACTCATTGATGCCTTTCACCTGATCTCTTATGAGTCAGAATCAAGTATCTCAGTGTTTGTTCCCTTTGTCCTTTAGTGAAGGATTTCCAATAGTATTCAGGGTTGGCCAAACTCTGCTCCTACCAAGACCAAAAGGTGTTTTTCCACTGACTTCATTGGGAGCTGTTAGAGCAGGGCTTGGTGCTGTTGTGAATCACATGGCAGCTCATGGAGTAAGTGGGGAAGGGTCTTGAAAGATCTGGCATGTTTCATGGCAAAAGCAGTATTTTGCAGGGCTACTGGGAAAACTGTCACAAAAGGCAAATTGTCTGTGGAGTGGGAAGTTACCTCACTTAGGAGTGTTGTGGCAGGTTTAGGGGACACAGCCCAATGCAACTGGAAGAAGCATGGGACTCAGTGGGGATATATGGGAGTATTTGTTCCTGAAAGGAGTTTAAGTGTTTCTTTCTGCCCAGTCTATAATACGACTTATTCCTCTGACTTTTTTCTAACCCTTTGGACTATACTGATGCTTAATGCTGCAACGTCACTTCTCTTGAAGAGTCATTCCCAGGAGTCTTAAAGCTGCAGTAGCACTACAGGGACTGGACCGGTCATTGCACTGCAGAGGGGGCTACAGGAAAGCTGGAGAGGGACTTTTTAAAAGGGCATGTAACCATAGGTCAAGTGGTAACAGTTTCAAACTGAAAGAGGGTAGATTTAGATGAATTATTAGAAAGAAATTGTTTACTGTGTGGGTGGTGTGGCATTGTAACAGGTTGTCCAGAGGTGCTGTCCATGCCGCATCTCTGGAAGTGTTTGAGGACAGTTTAGATGGGGCTTTGAGCAACCTGGTCTAGTGAAAGGTGTTCCTGCCCATGCAGGGGGGTTGGAACTAGACGATCTTTAAGATCCCTTCCAACCCAAACCATTCTGTGATTCTATTACATGTCCCAAACCCGTATTTTCTGGAACCAGCAGTAGGCCACAACAAAGAGCCCTCTCCCATCTCAGAGTACTTCTCACTGACACAGCTGGCACCAGGACCCCAGATTGAGCTTTGAGTGCATGGGGAGGCTATACAGAGGGACCCCAGGTTAACGTGGCTTCAAGGAAACCTGTCCTCAGCCTCTGTTTCATTGTCATCACCCAAAGCTTCAGAACCTTCCTGTGATACCAGGATGGCCATTTGTTACGGTTATCACAACGGTAAAATTGTCGTAGGTAAAAACATCCCATTGTCCAGAAACACAAGACAATAGCATCAACAAAGAGGGCCCATCCTCCACACCCCCCTTCCCCTCGCGACTCCTCCACACTCAGGAAGTGGCAAGGCTGTTCTGTGTGGCCAAAAACAAGGCAGAGAAACTCTAGTGAAAAAGGGAGTTAGAGCTGATCGGTAAGCCAGGCATGGGCACTGAGCATCTCTCAAGAGATAAGTCTCTGACGCTTGATTCTTTTCAGTCCTTTTGGAGACTATGATAAGGAGGTGGCAGTTGCTTTGTCAGGGTTGCTCACGCTCTTTTGTGCAGCATATTCAGTCACTGAACTTGTTCAGATAAGACAAACATCTAAACTGCATTTCCGGAGACACATACCAGTCTTTGCACTCAGGCAAAGGTTATACCAGGGGTGGGCTACTAGAGACAAGACTGATGTTGAATGCCTGTGAGAAGAACGCTCCATTGTAGCTGGGGGATCTGTGTCTCCTTTGCTTCCCTCAAGCTCCAAAACCGAGAGTCCAGACTTCCCAAGTGGTCCAAAGATCTGGGATGTTTGTCAGAGGTGGCCACAAGCATCTCAGCAGTGGTGCGGAAAGTACTTCTGAAAAAGTCACCAAAATTGTGGGTGCTTTGGACTGAACAAAGATGGGCTCTCCCAAAGTCCTGTCACATCCAGACTGCTGTGTACCCCCTTCACTGGGTTTGCAGATCCTCAGCCATCAGAATAAAATTTGTGGTTAGCAAGTGCTTCAGTGTCTGCTGAAAGGCAGCCACAAGGGAATAGGAATGTGATTGATTAAAGCGAACAACGTCTGGACACGATTGTTTAGGACAGACAGCGCAGGATAATAGTGTAGGCAACTGGAAATCTGCAGAGAATTTTGTGAGGTGTCAGGACGTGATAAATGTCTGAGGTAGAAATCAGTCTGTATTACTTCAGCACTCCTGCTGCAAGAAGTGCTGGGGCAGCTCTTGTAGCTGCAGTTTGATAGAGTTTCATTCTCGTGCAAAAGAAGATAGTAGCTTTGGGGACCAGTGCTGACTAGAAGGAAGATGCACTTCCCATGCAGTTGCTCTAATTTTTTCAGCTTCAATGCATTCTGTAGAGGGCTCCCAAATAACTACTCATCTTGCTTTTACCTGGGAGCTCTGAGAAGTCTTTGCCTGAGTTGGCATGGGCAGATTTACATCAAATGGCTGCAGCTGTCCCTGCTTCAGCAGGAGAAGCCAACTCAGAGTGGTCCGGGCAGCAAGGGTTATGAGAAGCTGTGTATGTGGGTGCTTTATTTTCTGTTTTGAGAAACATGGAAAAACTAACATGCAGTTTGTGTAGAGACTCGTAGGTGTCAGAGGCATTGTAATATGTTTGAATATATTTTGCTTGTATGATTTCTGGCATCTTCCAGTCTGGCAAGAAGCAATCAAGCTTTTGCCTTCTCCTCGCCAGCTACAGAAGTAAATACATCTAACAAAGCTTCACACCCCAGAGAAGACTGAGTTCCTTGACAAGGGGATGATTCCTCATATTGAACAATGGCAACCTGAAAAATGCTCCTCTGGAATAAACTGTCCTTTGCTGCATGGTATCCACCATGAGCAACCTTCTGAGGTCCCTTATCCCCGTAAAGCTCCATTTTATAACTCATGGTATTAGTCTGCAGCTGTGTGCTCAGCCTGGAGGCTATCCAGGAGGCTATAACAAGGAGTTATCCTGGGAGGAGATGAGAAAAGATGTCAGCATTAGAAGGGAGGTACTGCAGGAAGAAAGTGGCATCATTTGCCTTTTGTGGGAGGGACTTTCCTGGTGGTTTTGTTTTTAACAATGAAAATAATGGGGTGAAACTTAGTTCCACAGTGGTGTGCATCCCTGCCTCCTAACTCAGGACTAGCTTCTTGCAGCCTCCTGAAGCCCAGGCTTGGTAGAGCTGGGTGTACAGCCTGAGGAGCAAAAAGAGCCATGCATTCTGAGGAGACCCCTCATGCAACTGCCATCCCACACAGGGTCAGTCTATAAATCAGGATACTGGTAACAGACTGGTGTTGGCTTGTCCTAAACTGGGTGCCTAATTTTGCTGATGTTCTACGCTGAAGACAAAGGTACTTCAGATGCCTTTTAGGAGTCTTGGAGGGAGCAGGATTGCTGAGACATTGAGAGCTGGCTTCGTTATTTTGTCTGAACCTCCTCTGGGATTCCTAGATGAGGGGATTTAACAGAAAAGTCTCCTTTCCCCTCCTCCAACAGATTTCGACTAAAAGCCACCAAGAGAACTGGGGGTCTTCATCTCTCAAAGGGTTTGGTCCCCATTGAAATTACTGTCACCACTATGGCCCAGGGGGATGTTCCTCCTTGTGACCCTGCACAGTGCTCAACTTAACCCTCATGTGAGCCATCACTTAGACATCTAATCCTATTTATAACCCAATATAGCAGTTATAAGAAGCCAATAAATTTTAAAAACCCTACAATGGAAAGGGCTATTATTAGGCCATCTAGGATGCAGTGCTGTCAGTGCAGGGTTATTCAATTAACTTGGATCCAAGTCATTAGTGTGGCAGGGGGGTGGTTGTTAATTGCTACTACCAGAACAATGATTTAAAGCATTTCTGAATTTCCGTGACATTTCTGTTCACTGCCAGCTGTCCAGGGTCAAATACTGGGCCTAAGGCCTGTGATGGTGTCCTCCTGTCCTGAGAGATGCTCTTTCTCTGAGGAATAGATACACAGAGACCTCCTCCTCTTTCTCATGCTGCATTGGATTCTCTTTTACAGGTTGCTCGGAAGTGCTATGTAATGGTGTGGATTTCCCAGCTTTTCCCAGGCTGTTCTCTCCAGGTGCTAGAAGCAGTTTTGGCAAGCGGTGTAGTCATGGTGCCAGGGACAAAGTGAAGTCAAAACTTTGTGGTTCTTGGGTTTTCCTTGTCATCTTCTGATGGAAACTGAAGTAGCACATTCTGCCTGCAGATGAAACCACCGAGTCCCGCTGTCCTACAGCAGCATTTCCCAGATGGAAAAGCTTCTCCTGCTTTATCTGAATATACCCATCTATGTCTGAGGTAGGATGCACCTGCTGTGCACCTCTTCCCCCCCAGGTCCATACTGGTGCCCTCTGCTTTCCCCCAGGCTTTCATTTCATTCTTGCTCTTCACCCCCAGACCAGCTGCTTGCCCTGACAAAACAGTTGCCTGTGCCTTTCTGGTGGAAGGCAGCTGCCTGCGTCAGGGAACTCCAAGAGCTGCCTAAGTTCTTAGCAGTGAAACTTTGTTGTTTCAAAGTCACATTGACCTGAGTGCTGCAGCAAACGTGTATAGCGTCTGCTGCTGCTGTTTCGCATGAGGGAGCTGCAGTCAAATATTAAAAAGGCAGCAAGAGCATTAAATTATTCAGCAATGGAACATTGTCATTCCTCCATAAAACTATTTTGACCTGTAGTTTTCTGTGGAGTCCATTGCTCTTAAATGTGCAGTGAGAAAGGAAATTAAAAATTAATCTTTATTTCCATCTCAGAAGAAAACCTTAATTCTCTGCATTGAAATTATACTTGTAATCCAGGGTAATAAATTATAGTTTTTAATTGCAGCTAGTCACAGCCAATCAAATGGGAACGTCTCTCTCTCGCTTGCTTTAACTTTGCTATGCAGAAGAACTCACGGAGTGCTGGAAAAAATTCATGTACATTGACCCAGGCTCTTAACATGGTGTAGAGTGAGCCCAGGTCGTGTCACAGCTGTCAGGCCCTGCTCTTGTATGGCACCCTAGAGCAAGTGACCTGAAAGAACCTTGTGGGCACCAGTTGCACCATGCACACAAGCACGGGGAAATGGGTGTAAAGTCTGCTGTTTCCACATGGAGAAGGTGGGGTGTAGCATCTTGTTCAAGGTTATGTAGTGAGTCAGTTTTGAACGAGGAACAAAATCTAGATCCTGGTTCATCTGCTTTTGACTATCAGTCAACGCACATCTGAGCAAGGAACAGGAGCCAGCATGTCCTTCTTTAGTCTACTGACCAACTTTGCTGACCTTCAGGCATCTGGGCTCTGACATCATAGCTCTTCTGACAAAAAGGACAATTGGTTAAAGCAGATATTGTTTATGCTCAGTGTCTGGTGCAAGGAACTTCTGTGTTCTGACACATTTCAGTATGTTGCAGACAAATGAAATGTTTCTTGGGATTTTACAGGGTTGTATTGCATATGATGAAAGCTACCTTGGAAATGGCTTTTAAAAGGTATGGCATGCTTTAGCACAGCCAAGGGGGTGTGTCTGTTGCCAAACAGCTGATGCTTTGCATGTGCCAGCTCTTTCTATTGCTCTTCCACAATGTTTATCTGAGTACTTGCATGCTCGCCATGCTGCCACACCATCTTGCTTGTCTGTCATCTCACCACTGGCACAGTGGTACTTAGCCATGGGTTGTTGTCCCTAAGAGCAGCCCATAAGGTGTTCAAATATTGGTGCAGGTACCTGAAATGTTTATGTGGCACCTTTCACCAAGCAACCCAGCCTTGCTTTTTTTTTTTACCCTGTCATATACCAGGTAGTGTGATAGACCTGTGCTAAGAAACAGAATTTTAAAGGTGTCTTAGAACTTCCAAGCTCAGCTAGGAAAAGTGAGAGCCAACGAGAATGCAATCCTCAATTGAAGGGAGAAATAGTGGTGGTTGGAGTCTACAATCCTGATCATAACTTCTCATTTTTTTTCTTAATTGTACCAGTATGTGGAAGAGCGGACAAGAGAGAAAAAGGATGGAGAAGTGGCTAAAAATATCAGACCTAGCTGTGGGAATGAAGTGAGGTCCACCTGACATAAAAAGCCTTAAGTAGTTGTTACCAATATAATCACAGTGAAGGTGTTTGTTACTAATCAGGATTAGCCTGGCTTGTCTGTAGTCATTGATTTGAAGAAGACTGTAAAATCTCTGCAGTCAGGGTCTTCAGTCTGTGACCATTCCTCCTTGTGAGCTCAGTACTGTTGTTAGCTGCAGTGAGAACAGTTGTGGTGAAATCCTTACCTCAGGGTGCATTAACAAAACGCAGACAAAAAAAACCAAAACACCACATTTGTTTATTCTGTCTTAATTTCCCACTTTCTCTCTTAGTTTCCTACAAATAATGAGCAGTAAAACAATTGTTGGGCCTCTTCTCCTAGTTGTTGGAACTGCAGAACTTGGATCGCTGCTGCGGTAAGTAGCAAATAGTGTTTCTTATGGCTCATGAAAGTAATTCTTAAATTTTGAATGAGAACTTTGTGCTGCAGAAAGCAGAGACTGCCAGTTACACACTCACCCAAAACCTCTGCTTCCCAAAGGGGAGCAGTCAGGGAGAACAGGAGAACACCCAGCGGACTATAACTTGCATGTGTATGCAGACAAGGCTCCTTCTGGAAATTAAATGGTTTATCTAAACTTATCAGACTGCTGACTGCTCTTTAAAAAAGATACTTCAGGTCTGGGGAAATAACTGAAGTTCTAGTTGTCAAATCCAAAGGAAGAATGATCCTGGAATTTATTATCCTGTATACGTAATTTTTTGTATTTAGCAAAATATTGAAACAAAGATTTATGAACTAAACAACCATGTTTCCGGAAGATGATGGCAGCTATATGCCTTCAGCAGCAGTGGAGGCATGGTGGATGTATCTCATCAGAAAATCTTTTATTTTATAGGACAATAAAATTAGTGAATGAAAGCAAAAGGAGAGGTATAATGGATCTGGATTTTAACAAGCGTATGAATCAGTATCTCATGTGATCTTGCCTGAAATAAATGTAATTGTATTTGAGCAAGGACATGCAGAGAGGAAGGGAAAGAGAACAGGAGAAAAGAATAGGAGGGGTAATCCTGTGACCATGGCTGGAGATTTGACTAAGGCAGGATGGCCTGGTTTTCAGGGCCTCAGCCAGTGGGTTTAATTCCTTGCTCTGCCAAGGACTTCACAAGGGCACATCACTTCTTTTTTATGGAACTTGGTTTGCCATCATTAAATGAAGAATAGTACTGTTGCCCTTCTTGCTTGTAAGAATGATGGCATTTATAGCTGAGAGGTTCCACAAACTGTGGCAGTGCAGACCATGTAACAATGTCAGATTTTTCCACCCTGCCATATGAGCAATTATAAGAGATTATCCATTTCTCATCATTTTATGCTTCATGCACAACGGCAGCAGGCTCTGGTTCCTATTAAGTAGTAGCATTTCATACATGTTTTCCACTGATGCAAGCTGCAGAAATTACAAAAATAAGGCAAAAGGTCTTTGAGTGTAGGACAACCCCTTCCTCACAAGTAGCTGTTGTACATCTGCTGCAGGCAACTGTCGTCGGTTTTTTTCTTCGCTTTTAATCTTTGTAGGATTGTGTGGGAAGAGGAAAAATCCTGATCCAGTGTTTGGAAATTTCCTGTGGTGACAGTAGAAGTAAAAAGAAAAACCAACAAAATTTTGCTTTTCCTTCATCCTGGAAATAGGTAAGAGCAGCTCTTCAATGGGGCTACACAGTGATGGTTCAGGCTCATGGCCATGTCATTTAGTGTTTTCTTGGCTACCCGGTGACTGGGAAGGAAGGGGATTCCCTTCTCTGCTCCCCTGCAGCCTGGGGACACTGCTGTTTCTGAGCCCAGGAGCACTGGCTTTTGCCCACTCCCCCAAAGATGTGTGCTAGCTGGAGAGATTGTTTCCAACAGAGGCTGAGCAGCTCTTCCTCACGTGCTCTTCTGTATCAAACGCTTCCCACCTTGAAAACTTCCTTGGTTAACTGCTTATTTCAAAATAATTATGAATGTATTTGCACAGGGATTTTGAAATTTAATTAGCCTCTTTTGAACTGCTCTTAGCGTGTTTGTCTAGAGAAACAGAAAATCCCTCCATGACTTGTTTGCTTTTTTCATTCGTGGGTTTTCACTGGGAGGGAAAGATACCAATGGGTTTTGCAAGGTTGCATCCTCCTGATGCAATGGGTGCTGCCTCTGAGGATAAGCCATGGGGCTCAGCAAAGGAAACTGCTGCTTCCACTATGCATCAAGGCTTCTCCTGTCCAGGTGAGGGTGTGTGGGCATCGACACACGGTAGGACTTAGCTGGTGATAAGGTGCAATGTCCAAGCACACAGCTTGCTGTTACTCCTGACCCAGACATGTTTGCACCATGGCAATTGTTCTGGCTGAACTGGACACCCATTTATTTCCCTTATCATTAGTTTCCCTTGGGAGATTCAAATCCCTGACTGTGGTTTGAATGAATCCCTCTTCCAGCAGCCAGAGGCAATTTTGCACAACTTTCTTTTCATCTCACTTATTGAAAGTGCGCGTTCAGGGCAGTGGTCCTGCTGCACAGCACCCAGAGCGCATTGCAGGCCGTGTGGACACGTGTGCAGATCTGTAGGCACTCCGTTTTCATTTGAAGATTGTTCTAAATTGTGTTGTTTTGTTGTTTTTTTTTTCCTTTTGTCCAGTCCTGCTTTCAAAAATAAGGCTAGGCAGAGCAGGTCAGGGTTTCTGGAGTTCCTTGCCACCACGGGAGCACACACATGCTCTCTCTTTCCCCCTCACAAACCACAGTGGTTATGACCACTGCCTCTGGTACTGTTGTATTGGTCCCAAATTGAGGAAGGATGACTAACTTAATCACTTGATAGTTTTGATTTCTAAAATTAAACAGCCTGCCACATGTGCAATACTGTTACTATATTTATGCCAGCAGTTAGCAGACAGCATCAGCTGAGTTCGAGGGGCTTCACAGCTGCAGCTTGTGCCTGTGCTGCTGTTGTGTGCACACAGATGTTTCTTCACCCTTTTCTGAAGTGCAGCCCTGTAGACGTTTCTCTTGTAAAAACAAAAGCAGTTGTGCTCATAGAGCTTTCTGGACAAACTCTCAGCCTCGTTTACTCTGTAAATGTGTCTGGATGCTTCTTGCTCCATCTCAGCTCCAAAGAATGGGTGGAAGGGTTGAGGGGCTGGATCAAACCCAGGAGACAGTGCAGCAAGCCAGAATTGAAGGCTCCAGCCCCAGTCCTAAAGCAGCTGCTCTCTGAAGTATTAGGGGAGAGCGAGTGAGCTGCAAAATGGGGCTTCCCTGGGGAAATGATGGGTGTTCCCCCAAAAGAGTCACTTGGAGAGCTGAGTGTGGCCCCAGGGCACATGAGGCAACACCCTGTCCCGGGCTGCATGAGCTGTTTGGTGAATAAGGGGATGAGATGCCTTTCTTACACCATTTGCTTTGTAGGAGCTCAGTTAGCACTGTGCAGATTTATTTGGATTCTAGGAGAGAGGAAATAAGAGGAATAAGCAGTGGATAAAAGCCAAGGTGAAATGTACTGAAGTGCAAGGAGTGGAGCCTCATTCTTTGGAGGAGGACAGACTGAGGGATGAGATGTTAGTTACTATTTTGGTTCAGGCAACATTCCTCTGTGATCTTAGACACATAGCTTTGTTTTCTAGCAGGAAATCTGCCGTGCTTGGCAGAAGGTTTAAGAGATGGAATGAATATTTAGCACTAACTAAATAGAGTGTTTGGGTGAAAGTGAAATATTTTGACATGCTAGATCTGATTTTACCAAGTGACTTGGTGACTTATAGGTGCTTTTGTTTGGTGTTGAGCAAGTGTTGCTGCGAAGCATTAGCAGGGGTGTGTTTTGGTAGGGTTGCATGTGCCTGTTGAGTGGGTGGCAGGAGAGTTTGTCTTTCATTTGTTTAGGCTGTTATTATTGTTATTATTAATGTTGTTATTTAAAACAATTGGAATCCCTGGGAATTTCTTTCTGGTGGAATAGAGCTATATTCTGGCAAGTGTATGTAATGGAAGCAGAGAATCTCTGTCCCTTAGGACAATGTCAAATTAAGAAACTCATATCAATTAGATTAGAGAGAACCAAATTATAGACAAGTTTCTGTGCCTGGTGCACTCTCTTCTCTAAGGATGCATGAATGATTGTGGGCACAGGGACATCTCAGAAGACCCAGGGGTGACCCTTGCACTTTACAACCCTGTGCACTAAGCTGTCACTTCTCCGTGCAACTTTTGGAGATCATCTTCTGTACCTGAACATCATTCCAGTGCCTACAAGATGTCTATAGCTAGTTCTTGTTTGACTCTTAATGTTGCACAAGACTTGCATGCATGGACCCGTTTTCATTCTGGTGTTTCCTCACAACATGCAAATTCTTTCACGTTTTCTTGATATATAGGGGCAAAATGAAACAGATTGCTTTTTCAAAACCTTTCCTCTAGTATTTTTTTGGGGTGGTGGTGATGTTTTTTCCATCCACTTCCTTCTGCTCCTTGTTTATTGGGAGCAGATGAGGAGGCCTGTTGGACTGTTTGCTGTTGTTTATTAAGCTTGCTTCCTTTAGGAAGATTTTCAAGCCCACTGTGGCCAAGGCAGGGAAATGCCTTCCTATGCTCCACCTCTGCTCAGAGGGCAGGAGTCTGGCGTACAGAAACAAACAAGTAAACCCTGGGAATAATCCTTTCTTAAAGAGAGACAGACCAGACTCACATCATTTGAAATTTTCTTCTGAAACCAGGGATTAGCATTTCCATCGATTCACAGAACTGCTCTTAAACCAGCATTTGCCTTTGCAGGCAAAAGGAGCCTTTATTATTACTGTTTTGGCTGTGGTTGTTGCAGGTAAATTACTTATGATTCTCAGGTGCCTGGAAAACACGGAGCCTTGGGAAAAGAGGAAGGATGCTTCTGTGCCAAAGGCAGCAGACAGGTGACCTGGCTCCTCTCTCTGGCTTCGTCACCTTCGTAGTTCAGCCCTCTGCTCAGTTTCTGCATCCAAACAGTACTGTTTTACCAGTATTATTAGTAATGATACATGATAGAGTCTTAACATTTGGAAAAGGCATGAATTTATTTGCAGAGAGCTGCTCTGGGGATGCAAAGGGAACTAGTTTTTTGGTTTTTCCTTTTTTAAAATTTTTTTTCCCCTCACTTAGTTAACTAACTTTGAGTCCATACTTGGACTCATATTTTAAATGGTAAAACTGCAGTGTCAAGGAGCTTGCTGTTTATGTGAGCAGGGTATTTGACCCTCTCCTTTTTGCTGTGCTTTCTCTGCCTCACATCTGAAAGGCAATGTGGGATATATTGATCCTAGCTTTTAGGACTTGTTCTATTTACGAACCCAGAATGCAACGTAAAGGCACGAACAACATTTGAAAAAGGAAGATCTATATTAGAATGACAAAGATAATATATTAAAGCAGCCTCCTCTCTCAAATGGTCTGCTGGGACACCATTACCAGGAGGAGTACCCCAGTGCTGTGTGTACCTGAATGATGTTTTAAAGTCTCCAGCGTCAGGGGTTTTTCTTGAGCACAGTATTGATTTTTTTTATTACATTAAGCTTTTAGCTTTGCAAATGGTGCTATTTGAAATCATTAATATTGAAATAGCTCTGCTGCTGCTATGCAGGTACTGCCTGTGATCACTTCCTTCTTCCCTTCCTCTGTGGAAACCCCATTCAGCTGATGCACCTGGAGGAGAGCAATGAGGAAAGGAAGTAAAATTGCAAGCCAGGATGGCCTCTGATCTGGGTGAGGAAGACCAGTTTTTCAATAAATTGAAGGTAATGGTTTAAGCTGTCTTGGTCGTTGTGAGTGTGGGGTGGAGGAGTCAGAGCATAGCTTGGGGCTATGGTTGGGGTCTTCTGGGTGACCATGTGGTTGTGTGGAATGGATGTGGGGAAGCTGCAACAGCTCAGAGGAAGCTGACAGCTGTCATCAGCATGTTTATTCCTGTTCGAACAAGGGATCTTAGATAAACTCAGTTATCAGGTAAACTCAGACTTTCCTATCTCAAGACTAAAGATAAATGTAAGGGGTAACAGAGCAGGATTTGGAGGGCTGTTACTAGCATTGCACTGAGGTTTAGACCAGGTACTACTAGCTTTGTTCCTGTTAGAGAGAGACTAAGACAGCTGAAGCAGTAAATCCAGATGGTTATGGTGGTTTCAGATCTGTTCAGCCCCCTGTTTGATGGCAACTGCTTGCAGACAGGAGCATGTTACTGCAGATGCAGCTATGCTGTTTGATGCAACTCATTCCCTCCATCCTGTCCTCCCTCTTTTACTCTTCCTTCTCCATGCCCTGCTTCCTAGCCTGGCTTCTCACTTTTGGGGCTATCCTTCACCCCAGGGAAGTGGGAGGGATACTGCAGTGTAGGTGGATGCTGTGAAACTGCAATCCTCTGCCAAAGAGTGCAGAAAGACACCCACCAGGATGCCCAGGCAGCGTGGGGATTATCCACAGTGGGAATGGGCTCATCTTGCAGTTGTGTTGCAGGAGGCAGAAGTTAGTACCAGCACTTTTGCTCTGGAGGGAAGAAGGGGAAAGGGTTTGGCTCCCCTCTTGGCTGTTCCTGTTTACTGTTGGCTGTTTCTCATCCCCTGTGCAGCATCACTGCTGTCTCTAAACGACTTTGTTCTAGGAGCTCAAAGGGCTTTACAGGCTCCTGTGTGCTAGTTTTCCTGCTGCTTCCAAGTGGAAGGATATGGGTCTTCTGCCATTCTCTGTGGACAAACTGAGGTCTCATGTGTGCCATCTAGTAGTGCACATCTGATCTTCACATAGTTATGCTTGACCCTAGACCTTATTCAGTGTAATGGGCCACAAGCCTCTATGAGCAGTCCCTCTGCCAAATTATCTAACAGCCAATTTACACAGGACTTCAAGTTTCTAGGTGTTTCCCATGGGACAGGACCCAGCTCCATGCTGTTGACCCATCTTGTCCATCCAGTTGCAGGAAGTCCAAAGGCTGCTGAAGGTGTTCCCTTTCAGATTGCACACAACAACCCCCCCCCCCCCCCCCCTTTGCTGCATGACAGTTAATAAAGTCCCCTATGCTTCATTACAAGGGATGAAGCAATGATACAGGACAAAAACAATCTTCCAGGTCCAAAAATAAATCAGTTTTCTTGGGTGTGATTGATTAGTTGATCTTGGGTCAGTCTGACTCCCTGGTCCTCAGGGTCTGTGTGCATGAGGCCATCAACCTGAGTCCTTCAGGTCTAATAATACTGTTTCATTTCAAAGCAGAGCCAGGAGCTTTTTGCCCTTAACAATCCTGATTTCACTGCTGTGGTGAGATTGTGGAAGATGTGGAGATCTCAGAGGCAAGAGTACCCTGTTACAGAAAGGGAAGGCACGTTGTGATGTGGTCACAAATGACAAGTTCCAAAGGCCTAGTGGCTTCTGTGTCATCTGGCACTCTCAGTTATTTTTATGTCAGTCCTTCATGGGAAGAAGGGCTGGAAGGGACCTGGAGGGATTGTCTAGTCACTTCCACAGCCCCAGGATGGAATCAACTCACTCAAAGATTTGTGATGCAGTGTAGCACAAGATGGGCTCTGCTCTCTAATTCTCTGACCAGCTCTGCCTGTCCTATTCCCACCAGACCCTGTTGGACAACCCTCTGCAGGGCACAGGGATGCTGTTCAAGTGGGAAGCTTCTATGCCCTCTTCTCTGCGCACCCCACAGTCATTTTTAAGAATGCTGCAACTCCAGTGCTCAGTTTATTCACAGTGGCAGTTAAAGGCAACCCATCCTGTTGCTCTGGAGACATGATGTTTACTCTTTTGCTTTGTCATCCTTCACCTAAAGCAGTAATCCATGCACACAAATTGGGTATATAAAGCTGGAGAATTAGTTAAAAACTCTGTGCTTTGATTTAGTTTTTAATATTTCTCTATCATGTCTCCATCTAGACAGCTCAAAGAAGAGGCAGTCTTCATGACTAGAAGGTGTTTCCCAGGTTTGCTGACAGCATATGTGCTTGGGGAAGGGACAAGTCTCCCACCTTAGTAAGCAGCAGAGAGCATTTTTCTGTTCTGCAGTCTTCCCCCCCCTCCCCCAGTCCACTAGTGTGTCAAAACCTAGAGTTTTGTGTAAAGTTGTTAAATAAGCTTCTAGGCAAAATAAAAGATCAAAGGGGGTCTAATTAGCTGCAGTCTGCTTAGGAATTGTGGATGTTCACCTAGTTTTATAAATTGACACTTTTAACATTAAAACTCAAAGCAAAAAATGATGTAATTATTCCCTTTTTTGAAGCTTCAGTTTAATGTCTTTATTGAAAATTGGGTACTTCAGTGGCATCTCAAGATGCTTTATTCTATCAAATCTGGAGCAAGTAATTTTTCATTTTGGATTGTAATGTGGTATAAATGATAAGGGCCTGATTCAGAAGCTCTTTTTTTTTCTCCCCACTGGCAGCCTGACGAGAGAGCTTCATAGTCACATCACAATAACCCTGAAGATAATCTATAGTTTGAGCCTTTGTGAAGCTGCTCACTTTAATACAAGGCAAAGAGTGAGATTTTGAGCTCTTAGTTCGAGTGCCTGAACTTAGCTTGTCATCACAGGATTTTTAGTTCTTTTTATATCTTTTCCCAGACACATGATGCCAAGGCAAAAGTATATTCCTCCTATGGCCTTTCTGTGCTGTGATTGTTTCTCTTGAAGTACTTTGGGTCTAATTTAAATCTCAGAGAAGGCAGCAGGTAGTTGAATGGAGAACACCTGGTAGTTAAAGCAAAGGATGAATGAGAGAGAGATGAGTTTTGCAATGCATTCTTCAATTTTGTTCTGATATGACTTGATCATGTGTCTTGTTTTCCAGTCTCTGATAATTTGAACATACCATGTATGATACACTTTCACATGTTCAACCTCCCTAAATTTGACATCAATGACCTAGAGTAGCATGGATAGATGAGGGAAGGGTCATCATGAAGTCATATATTAGAGCTGGATGGGTTACAAATATTATTTACACTGTGGCCGGACACACAGGCTCCATTTAGAATCAGAGTTTGATGGTGTTGGCATTTTACTAATGTGTAGGAAGTCCTGGTGGCTGCCCTAAAGACCTTACCACCCATAAAGACAAATGGCAAATGCAGGATTTGTGTGAGGGTGACTGCAGAAAAGGGTCAGTCCCTTTGGATGTTTATCTAAAAGTTCATGCAAATGGAGGTGGGTTTCTTTGATCTGAGATTCTCATGAGGACTGTCTTTGTAATTTCAACTGTTCCCTGGCTTGTGTCAAAAATACTGTGAGTGGGGTTTCCCTGGGGATTTGGCATAGCCCAGGCTGTGCTGGAAGGGAAGTGGGGTGAGATTTATGCATCAGAAAAGGCCTTGCAGTAAAGCAATTTTTATTGGCATCTTTTATATTGTCCTTATTTGAAAGTTTCAATTCCTGATGATCATGCTGGGCATAGGTTCAAGGTTTCATTTGCACTTGGCTCAGCTCAGATGCTGGAGGAAACTTCCATGATGGGAGACAGATCCTTTTCCTTCAAAACCAAAATTTCTCAGTAGACTGCAGGATCAGATTTAGAGCTTCCTTTAAGAATCCAGTAGGGATTTGCTTGAATTTTTCCAACTCTGCTTCTCTGATGCAATGGGGTGATTAGAGGAGAGCTTTTCAGGTGTCCCTCTGACAGTGGTCTGGCTACTTGCTTCTGTGGGTTTTTCAGTAATTAGATCTCACTGAATGAAAAGCTTGGTACATCCATATGTTATGGATTCATAAAGGTTTCCCTGAGAGAATGGGTATTTATTCTCTATTGCTCCTAAATTATTTTATTGGCTAACTAGTAAACAGATGTTGCTTTCTAAGCCTGAGACAGCTGCTCCCTGGAAAAGGTTCAATTATTCTTTCTTTGTGAGTACTCTGTATGGACTTTGCTGCCATACAGTGTAGGTATGGTCTAAGGCCTCTTCCCATTTGCTATTTAGCATGATGTCCAGTGGCTCCAGGTGGGAAGACAAACCCAAAAGGAGCTCTGGGAGCCACTGGAGTTTGATGCAATGAGGGGCTGATGTGATTCAGTGGCTGATGTAACATAAGGCTGCTTTTGTTAAGGAGTTAATGAAGAGGAGTTTCAGTCCCTCTGTCCCACCCAGAGCAAAAGGAGATGGATATTCTTTCTGGCTGTACATTGGGTTGAGAACTCGACCTCCAGTGAACAGACAAACGTTGTGGAGCTTCTCTGTGCTGTCAGCTGTGTTGCTGGGAGGGTTTAGGGTTGATGTCATGCAGAGCATCACTCCTGGGAAGCTGAGCTTGGACAGCACAGAGCAGCCAGCATCTGGCTCTCATGCTGCCATAATGGTCATTAAATAACGCTTTAATGTTTTAGAGCTCAATGTTTTTGTTTAAGTATTAAAGATTTTCTTTTAAGGGAATTTAGCTTAATCATCTGGTTGTGTGGCTGACTTGAGTAGGAGCACTCAAAGTCTGCAAAATTCCCAAAATGCACCAGAGAATTAAAGTCCTTATGATTTCATAAACTATACAAGATGAAGTAACTGGACTAATGAGTTTGTGATCTGTAACTGAGGGACATGAATGTGTGCACATGTTAGAGGTAGGAAACCAATACCTGCACCAGCACAGACAGCTGCTGTCTTAGGTGAAGTGAATTAACTCTTTGGTTTTTGCTTTGTCTTTCCTAGGTTGTTTATACCAACCTGCCTACTCTAAGTGCTTTGTTTAAAAGTATGTGATTTTTGCCTTTTTTTCTCGCTGTTTAGGAACATGCAAGTCTTGTAAATTCCAGTTATTGTTTTAACCCTTTAGAAAGTCACCTAAGCTGGCAGATACGCTGTGCAGCTGCCCCTTGAGTCCCCTGTATTGCCTCTAGATAATGCCTGATGCTTCAGTGCCAATCAAAAAATTCCCAGAGTGTACATCACCAGGTAGGTAATAGAGAAATTTTTATCTGAACACGGTGCTATGACTACACATTAAAGAATTGTATTAGACAGGTCATTATATATATTATTACTAAGTTTTGACTACCTGCAAACCAGGGTGTTAATCATGTAATTATGTAACTTATGACTACCTAAAAATGCTCTCTCTTCAAATGGCCATTGCAAATTTGATCTTTCCTCTGCTGAAGTGACCTGTCAGCTGCTCACTGTGACTCATTAAATATGTTGCAACTGCGTTATAATCATCACTAGTTTTACAGAATGCATCCAAAACCAAGGATAATCTCTTTTGTTTTCACTTAAACAAGCTGTCACGGGTGCTACTGTGTGTCTGCTTCACCTGAAGAAGTCCATGAGGTCTTGGCCCTAAAGCTCACTTTCAAGGTTTTTGGTTCTTGAGAGTTTCTGAGGAGTTTTCAAGACTCAGCCTCTCAAGAGCAACATCTCAGCATACAGAAATTTGTGAAAAATATTAACTTATATAATTTCTCTGTTTTTATAAACTTAATTTCAGATCCCTTTCTTCTGACCATTTTGTTTTCAGAAGCATTCACCAGAGTGCTGGGTTTTCATTTCCTTTTGACTGACAAGATAAATCTCTCGGCTGCTGGACAAAGTTTGTAGGTAGAGATAATGTCTTCTATTAGATAAACTAGTATGGCTGGAGAGCTTAGGCAAACTTTGAGGCACATGGGCCCTTCAAGTCTGAAACAGAAGCTTTCAATGCTAAACACATGCTGAATGAGTGGGTGCTCCTTGGGGTTTAGTTAGATACGTGTTAATTAGACTATCTCAGTTGGGGGACTGATAGTATTGGCATCTCTAGGTCATAACAGTGACTACAAAATATTGCTAGGTTATTTGTAAGCATCATCTGGAACACAGATGAAGAGTGGCATAATTTTAGTAGGAAGAGTCTGTCTGAGGTGTGGGAAGGTGTCTTGAATGATCTAGTAGCAACAAATTAAAGTTCCTGTTTTATGCTTAGGTGTGTGTGTCCTCCAGTAATTACTCAAATATGCTTCAGGTGTTCTTCCCTTTTAAATCTCTACAGGCTTTTGCAGGAAGTTTGGAAAATGGCTTTTACCTTTACAGCCTTTTCTGCTCTGACACAAGCAGAACAGTCTTCAACATGGAAGCTGAAACCCTGTCCCTGGGCTAGCAAGTCCATGGAGAAGGTCACATATGACTGACAATGCTGAGCTAGTGAGATCTGCTGTTGTGGTTTTGTCAATGATTACCCTGGCCTGACAAAGGTTCTACCATGACCATTGTGGTAACTTCTTAAAGTTGATTGGGAGCTATTAAAGAGTGATAAAAATCAGATATTTCTGACCATGGTGATCAAAGGAGGAATTCAGAGATACTACAATAGGTGCTTGGAGTTCTCTGGGCATCGCCATCAGTATTGTTTAATGACCCAAGTGCTATGGCTATGTTGGGTAAATAGCAGCTTTGGCAGTTATATAGAAAAGAAGTTCTTAGGAGACAGGGGTTTCAGGGCAACAACATAACTCACTTGCAAACTTGTCTGCTTGCCCCGAACACTGACGGTTGTTGGATTGTGACTGTCAGCCAGGAGGTTGACCCCACTTCCAGAATCCTGATTTATTCAGAAACCTGCGTATTTCCTCTCCCAGGTTTCAAACATGTTACTTGTGGTCTATAGGCAACAGTTCTACCAGAGGAGCTGTTGAGGGTTTCTTTCTGGCTGAGGTTACAGGACACATGTTGAAAGCTGGCGTGGGGTGAATGTTGCCTAATAGGATTCTGAAATGTTCTTCCTCCTTTAAGCATGAGGGTAATTTAATGCTCCTGCCCTACCTATAGGAATATGCCAGTTCAGGAGCACAAATCCTCCACTCTGCTATGCTGAAAGATTTTAGCAGCCTGTACTAAGAAGTTGGGAGGCTCAGTGCATGGAGAGCATTGCACTGAGAGTTCAATTAGGGCAGCCACCAAGTCCCCTGACAACCCAGAATGTTTTTTCCCCATGTTGTCTTTCACCCAAAACTTGTGGGCGTCCTCACCCTGAGTCCCCAAATTGCCTGAACCTGCCACAGGTTGGAACTGTGTGAATCTGCTGCTTGCTCCTGCTGACCAACAATTAGCAATTTCCCAGGCATCGAGTACATTTGTGTGTGGTATTGAGTAATTTCTTTGGGGCTATTGTTTAAGTCTTCAAACCATGGAAGGAAACTGGGAGCCTGTTTAGATGTCACTAAAGGTCACTGGCTATTTTTATAGATTACATTAAAGAAAACCAAAACTGCACAAAAAGAATATTCAGATTGCGAAGTCAGGACTTTGAAAAATATTTTCACTGCCAAACTGTTGCAAATTGCTACAGAGAATGTGCAAACTGATTTTTCAGGGTCTTATAGCTTGGGCAAAGGTATGTTACTCTCCCTGTAAAAAAGTATTTCCTGGCATCATTGTGACCTTCCTGCTAAATTTTAAAGTAGTGGTTCAAACTATAGTGCTGAGACAGTTCAACCAAATGCTTGCCGGAGGTATCAGTTGTTTGGTTGTTGTTTTTTTTCAATTGGATAAAAACTTTTCCTGTAGTGGATGAACTGCATTAGCTGAAATTTTTATCCCAAATTCCAGCCAGGGCAGACAACCAGCCTGGAAACCTTTAATTCTGAAGATTAAAGTCTGGCAAAGTTCTAAGCAACTGGATTCTTATAATAGTGAGTTTTGTACAATGTGGTCAGCCTATCAAAGGGAATTAATTTTTTTCTGTCTGTTTTGGTTTTGATGTCATTCCATCAAACCTCTAATTGGGAGACACAGCATTAGCTTCAAACTAATTTTGAAGCAGTGAACATGAGTCAGACATAAACATATGGGCTGGGGGCAAACTCTGCCACTGCCAAGTGGTGGGAGATTTTAACAAGGGGCTTTGCAACCACTTCCCTGAGTGAGTGAAATTGTTGCAGAACAGAAAACAGGCTCTGGTGGGAGGAAATGGGGCTTGTTCAGCAAACAGAAGGCCCCAAAATTACACATTTTTGAAGTGCTCAGGAAAGGCAGGTCAGGTTGGGAATGCTCTTAACGTGCAGACCTGGCACTGGAGTGATCCTGGCAGGGAGGTGATGAACTTTAACAATGTAGTGCAGCTGAGGGATGGCTTGATCCAAAAGCCTGCCAGCCAGCTCTATTAGGGATAGCCCAGGTAATATTCTGGTGGTTTAGAGGCAATTTATGAGGTTAAATTGGAGGTTATGAAGTTAAATTGGCCCCCATGCAAATGTGGCTTAAACTGCTAATATGTACATATACAGAAACTCTGCAGGCAGCAAGCTTCTTGAAAAATTGTACTTGCAGTGAGCAGACCTCAGACACCATAAGACAGGGAAAACCTTCTCAATCATCTCCACTGGGACTGCAGACCAGGGAGGCAGGTGGAACTTACTCAAGGTCATATCTCAACTCAGAGAACAGCTGAAGGTTCATTCCTGGGTCCATGCTTTCACCACTGGAAAAGACTGCCCAGAATTACTGGGAATATGTTTGTTTTTAATCTTTGCAGTTTCTTCTTGCTGAGGTGCCTGGAATTTATCTCCAAAATATTTTTTGGGGAAAATGTGATCATAAAGCTAGAGCTTTGGGCTATGTACGCTTCTTTTCAAGCTCAAGTCTTTGAAATGGGTAAGTGTTACTAACCTGTCTCCTTTGTTTTTTGGCAAAGAGAGCAATTTAAAAAAAAAAATTATTCCTTTGCACTGAATTCATGTCAGCTTTAGCTTAACTCAGCCCACATTGCAGGAACTTCAAGAGGCATTTTATGTTTGTTAAAATAGATTTTTTGGATCTTTTATTGCTTTTTATGACTATATCTTTAAATGGGGCCAGAACCTTGCCAGGACTAGCATGTGCCATGGCTAGAGAAGTCCTGCCCTCAGTGGCATAAGTAAGAGAAAGCTGCTCAGCCCTGGGATGAGGGTTGCTGAGCAAGCAGTGTGTCCAGCATTCTGCAGGAGGTCTGAGACTTCGGTTCCTGTCCAGCTCCTTACACAAAACCCTGTGCTTCCTCTCCTGTATCTCTGGAGCCTCATAAGACCCTTCCTCTTCCCAGCATACCGAATTGCAGCTGTCTCAACCTGGCTGGCAGCAAATTCCTACTCCTGAGTCTGCCCTTGTTTTTTTCCCAGGCAGAAGGAAGAGGCTGAAGGCTCCGAGTTTCTGTGGCCACCAGCTGGCTGTCCCAGAGAGCTCATATCTGCCCTGTTGAGAGACATCTGTGCCCATCTCAGCAAGGGGGAGAGCATGAATGTGGCTGAGGAGCACCAGTGTCAGGCAGGCATCATGCCTGCCTTTACCAGGCTGAGGGGAACAGACAGGGACAAAGGTAAAGTTTGTGGCATGAAAAGGCTGCTTGTTGCAGCGTTTCATGGCCAGTGAGCATGACCAGCCTTCAGGGCTAATTACCAAAAGAGAGAGAAGTATGTTCTTGTCAGCAGACCTACAGGGTTACTATTTAATGAAGCAGATACGCAGGTAGCTTGTTCAGTGGCATGACCAAGTGACTGACTTGTGTCCACAAGGATGTAGGTGTGCATGGCAGGGTGCTTCAAGTGGCTTTCCAGCCTTGGTTTTCTCTGTAAGTGTAGTCTGGCACAACTGTCCTTCTCATAGCAGTGGTGACGTGCAGCCTGCTTTCCTCTTCTCCAGTTTTTCTCCTCCACCTTCTCAACTCTCCTTTTCCCTTTTCTTCTCTACCATTTTCCCCTTTTTTATACCCCAGCATCTCTTGTTTATTCCATCCCATCCTTTCAAAGCTTTCCACCTTATTTTTCCCCTCTTCTTTTTCAATTACCAATGCTGAGCAGCATTGAATAGCAGTGTCATCACCATTCCATCAGGCCTGCCCCAGTTCCCTGCTAGTGGTTTGTGGAGCATGTGTGAGCTGGGAACAGCCAGTATCCTCCATGTGCTTGCATCAGGGTCGGTCCCCCACTGATCACAGTTGCTCAGCACATCTGACAAGTGTTACTTGTCCTTTTCTTGGGACTGCCCGCAGAGGTGTGCAAGGGGTTGGGGAGCTGTGCCAAACCCTGGTGTTGTGCTGGCAGGGTTACAAGTGAGCATGGGGATGCCTCCGTGCTACAGGAATCCCTTTGTATTGCTGTCTAGTCATATGCCCAGAAGTTAGCTGTGTGTTAATCAAGTGCCTGAACTGGTCTCCATGGGGGAGAAGGGACAAAACATAAAGCAATTAATCAAATGGTGATTCCTCCCCCCCAGACTGGTGGGTATGGGCAGACTCAATGACTTTGAGTCCTGAACTTGTGCTCTGAAGTCATACAACTTACTTCATCTAGTATCACCTCTCAGACTTGTCCTAACATCTGGGCTGGAGTAGGTGTTACTAAGGAGGAGTAGCATCTGTGATATGACTGCTCTCAAAGTTTGTTACAGGGACTACTCATTTATTCTGCTGCAACACACATTTTCATCTGACAGCAGAGCTATGTTTGGCAGGGGTTTTTTCTAATACAAAAGTTGATTAAGATATATATCAGACAATGTTATGATCTTCTCTAACAATGTCCCATATGCATTTACCAAAAATGATGAAGTGATCGTCACAATTTCACCTGAGAGCTGATGGTCCTCCCGTGGTACAGCAGCCTAGGTGTGTGTGGGGAGCACAGACTGCAGCAACGGGGATGTTGCAGGTCAGAAGTGAGATGCTTTGGCAGAAACTTTGGGAGAAGACACACCATATCTGTCTGACTTGAGCCTGCTATTCCCTGCCTGTGGGGATGTCCTTTGGATTCCTTTTGCAGGATGTTCATCTGGGTATGAGTTTGAAGAAAAAAAAACAAAACAAACCAACAAAAAACCCCACATTTGACTTGTACATTCCCTGGAATTTATGCTGTTTTCTCTGTAGCAAAAACATTTTTTTCCTGGGTTATTAAGCAAACAAATCTTGGGAAAGAGCCAGCCTTCCCTTTATTCTCCTCTTTGTCTCTCAGTGCTACACAAACCACCTGATACGAGGCACTGAAGATGTATTGGAATACAGTTGTGTGCTTGGCTGCAGAAGCAGCTGCCACCCACGGGAGAACATGGGGCTGGGATGTGAGAGTCAAAGCTGTGCTGCTGGGGGGATGCTCTGGGTCCCAGCCTCTTGCTCTTTGTCTCTACAGGAAAGACAGACTGCTGAAAAGCAGAACTTGCTTGCTACTCCAGCTCCAGGATCTGTCGCTGGTCTACTTGCAGGGATGCTAGGGAATGCATGTGTTTATAGTTCTGGTGCTTCACACTCTCTATTTCTACCAACAGGATCTGGGCCAGCTCCCCGACTCTGCAGGCCTGCCCTGTCCCCTGGAAAGGGACCTCCTGCTACCCTGGCCACTGGTGACCTTGTAGACGACATGGAAGCACTGACTGTCACAGCACCAGAGGGAGCAGAGAAGGATGCAGCAGCATCACAAACTGAGGTGGAACCAGTAGAAAAAGCAGCAGCAACAATGGAGGTGGAAAGCCCAGAGGGAGCAGATCCAGGTGGAAAGGTGGTCACTCCGGAAGGAGCAGCAGCAGTAGTACTGGAAACATCAGAGAGCCCAGAGGCAGAAGGTGTTGCTGAAGCATTTGCCCGGGCAGCAGAAAGGATTGCAAAATCAGAAGTAACCAAGGTGTTGCAATTGGCAACAGCAGAGGTAGACACCCAGCAGCTTTGGGTTCCTGCCGGGGTGTAGGGGCTGTGGGTGTCCCCTGGTCTCCTTGGCTGGGCTCACAGTACCCAATGGTATGGGGGGCTGCAGCTCCAGCACTAAGGCTAAACTTGGCCTCCTAGCCTTGCCTTCTGAATGCCTGAGGTGGAGGAGACCTTATTTATGCTTAGCCTTGAGCTATGGGAGAGAGCTTTATTTTGGAAAAATTGAAAGCAAATGAAAAAAAAAAAAAACACAACACCAACCTGAAATTCCTGCTGAGACTTTGTGCTCTTTTCCCATCTGGTTTCCCTCTGTCTTTCAGATGAGTTTTTTTCATGATAGCGGGCACTTTATCACGCCTGGTATAGTTAAGGATACAAAGCACTCTCCATCATAGCCCCACTGGCCACATGCTCATCCTGTTCTAAAACATTCATATTTGGGGATCAAAAAAGGTCCACGCATGGTGTTTACTCAGTCAAGAATTTTTATTTGACATTTGAGCAATTATGCCTTGTGTTGTTCGTGAGTTTGCTGAGAGTGATAAATGCACTTTTCCCATTTGAAAAACCTGTCTTTTAACATTGACGATGTGGTGACAGATTTTCAGCAGGGCTGGGAGTTGGATTTGCCAGGGCTCAGTGCCTACTCCAAGTGCCAGATTTTCAGATGTGTTCAGCACCCAGCAGCTCCCTGTAGGGTGTGAGGCCTTTGGACATGTTTGTTCCCATGTGTGGAGCTTGTTTGAAAAGCTGCCTGCCTGCAGCACCACCAAGCATCCACCTTCTGCTTGTGGAAAAATCTGGATCTCATCTCCCCAGGCTCTGATTTGATTTTGGTTTGCAGGGTCAGCTTGCTGCTGTCACTGTTTCCTGGGCCCCAGGGCTGTCCTGAGGACACGGCATTTCTGTAGGATGTCTTCTAACTTATCCCCCAGTTTGGGCAAGTAGCTTTACTCAAGAAGGGCTCTTCAATGTGTTTTTATGATCAGCTGGATTTAGGCATATGCCAAGACAATTCCCTAATTCAGCCTATGAGTGGGGAGCTTTAGTTTTAGGTATCAGCAGCTTACTTTCTAGTGACTTTTCCCAGTACTTATGTGTTTATTTTCTTGACTTTTCAGCTCAAAGAGAAGAGGAGGAGCACATGGCTAAAGCTGAGGGACACCACTCAGCAGGAGGAGGAGGACTGGGTGAAAGAGGGAGAGGTGAAATGAAATGGACGGAAGGAGGGGTTGGTGTTCTGGGTCATACCTAATGGGGGTCTGGTACCCTGACATTGTGACCACTCCTGGAATGCAGTAGGGCTGTCAATTACATCTCTTTTGTGGCTGCCCATACTATTAAAAATAAAGATATGCCACACTACACACACAGTAGTATTCATGGCCTTTTGAAGGCCCTTGTGTCCTGGTTTTGTGAAATGGTAGCTCTGCATCTCTTCCTCAAAGACGAGGGAGAGCAAAGTGTACTGTTCATGTTGGAAAACATGCTACTGGCATGAAATTTTATACTCTAAATATGGGGTCTATTTTTCATGCCTGTAGACCAAGAGGTGGTCCCAGGAAGCACAGCTAATGTGAATTAGTTTCAAATCCAAACAGAGGAGGTGCATTTACCAGCTGTCTGTCCATCTTGCTCCAGCTCTGAGGTGTGTTTCTTGCCTAGGTGGGAATGGTAGGTATGATCTTTTCTCTTCTTTTTTTCCTAATTCTGCTTATTCATCTGGAGCAGGGAATGCAAATGTCTCCATCCAGATTGATAATGGCAAAATGCAGAGCAGAACTAGTCCACGAGAGATTCAAGAAGTGGGAAACATAATCTTCAGAAGAGCGTTGGACTTGTCAGCATGAATGACATTCCCCAGGCAGTGGGGACTGATCATTAAAACAGACTTCTGATTTTGGAGAGGAAAAAACACTGTTGTAAGATTGTTTTCTCAGTCTGTGAGGTAAAGGTAAGTCTGTGTTGTAGTAAGAGTTGGATGATGTGGCAGTTACCATAAGAGTGACTGTGATAAAATGGTGATAAAGTGCTGCAGAGAGAGTGGGGTTAGAGGAAAGCCAGTCTTCGTGTGTGTCTCCTGGGTTTCCCTGTGGAGGATGATCACAACTCAGAAGCACTCTGCCTTCAGCAAATGGTTGCTTGATGGATTCCTTCCATAATACATCATGGTTTGCCACTCCAGGCTTGAGTTTAGCAGCCTGGGGAGATGGAGTCAGATCTGTAGTTGGATAGAAACTTTCTGAAGCAAGTGCAGGTGGTAGTGGGAGGGTCTGTGTGATTTGTTGCTGCACCCCGGCAGGGTGTCTGGGAAATGCCACCGAGTACTCCAGGTGAAACAGAAAACATCTCCCTGACCACAAATGGTCATGAGCAAAACTGTAGCACTTTTGGAAAGAGTAAAGGTTGCTGGCCCAGATTCTGGTTCCATGAGTGTCCACAACCAATCTCTAAACTCCTGTGTAGTCACAGCTGGATGCGATATTCTCCATATACCTTACTTCCAGCTTCCAGGGATGTTTCTGTGAGAAACATGGCACTCGTTCTGGTGCACCTCAGAAGTGGCAGCACTTTAGTAACAGCTACAGCATCATATGGAGCTGTTCTCTGTGTGAAATCCTGATGTAACAGGGTGGGAGGGTGTTTGGGATCTGCTGCTGTCCTGTGCTGAGCTGGCTGGCCATGAAGATCTCTCTCCATCCCCCTCCTGGGAAATGTGACCTCGTGTCAAGGCAAAGTCAAGGGGTTTCAGTGCCAAGCTTGGGTCTGTGCACCTCTGTAGCTTACCCAGACCCCGGTGCACCTCCACTGGCTTCTCTCTCTGTGTAGTGACAGACTGGGGAGGAGAGGGGAGGGGAGAACAGCAGCGTCTGATTAAAACTCAGCCCCCCTGGCCCTAGATCTGAGGAGACAGAGCCCGCCCTCCCTTCCCTTACAATAATTTTATTTTATTACAAAAAGAGCCCATATTAAAAAAGCTCATGATTATGTTTTCTGTTCACCAAGACTTTTCCTGTATTCGACCTTTGGATAACCTCCAAGGCTTGCAAACATTTGAAAGGAGTAAAGGAGCTCGTTTTATTGCAGGGCCTCAGCATACATTCTTTCCAGCCTATCTTTAACATCAGTTGACAAGAATTATATAATTGCAGTCTGTGATCCCTTTAAGGCTAAAACGTATTCATTTTCCCTCAAAGAACACTTCAGGTTTTCAGACTTAAATGTATACTTTCTTCTTTCTTTTTTTTTTTTTCCATCTGGGTTATTCTGTAAAAAGCCATTTTCTCTTAAACTGGCAAGTCTCATTCTACCAAGTTGCATGGATTTATTTTTTACTGTGGCTTTAAGCTCACATGTTAACAAGTAGAAGAAATACCCTCCAAATCCCAACCCATGTTTCCCATTCCATTGGAAAATTAGTGGGTTACAGAGAACACGCAGGGGGAATTATGCTCCTTAGGTGGAATCAAATAAAATTTCAACATAGTTATTTAATCAAATTAGTGTCTAATGCTAATTGATAGGCAGTCTGGAGGTGGACAGGTAGCTGGATTGGATTTGAGCTTGCATTTCACAGGCATGACGTAATCTGCTGGGTCAGGAAGGAATTTCTGGTTTCCTATCAGAATGGCATCTGCCACTATGTTTTAGAAAACCATGAACATTGGATACTTGGATAGAAGCTGGGGAATGATGAAAAAAAAAAAGTCTAGAGATATTACCTGGAATTTAAAAAATGACTTAGCTGTTGCCATGATGACATTCTGCTTGCATGTGTTCCCCACCGTTCAGGTTTTCACTGGTGTTTGTGCTTCTGGAGAGTAAAAAAAAGCACATGAACATGTGAGTGTTCCTGGAAGCTTTTCAGTTGTGTCCATGTGTTGGGGCCAGCAGCGCTTGGGTGAACAGGAGTGATGCCACTGCAGTGCTCTGAGCACATCCCTAGTGCTCCTCAAGAATGGAGCAAGAAGCTCAAAGAAACTGCAAAAAAACCTCACCCCTCTGAAGATTTCTGGACAATGAAAAATGGAGGGAGCAGCAGCCTGGTCACGAGTATTTCCATGCCAGGAAGGGAAGTTAAATTCATCTGGTAAATTGGCTATTAGGAGTGATTTAGCTGGTTGAAGCTGGAGAGGAGTCTGGGCTCAATGGCCTGATTGTCTGCCCTGGTGCAGCAAAGGGGGCTGAGCAGGCTTGAAATCAAGGGGCTTTTGGGGGCTGTTCTCAATTTTGCCATGGACTTACCCAGACCTCAGTTTTCTTACCTGAAAAGAGGAGGAGGACAGTGGGAGCCAACTTACCTGCCTTCATGTTCTTTTACCTAAGCACTTGAGGAAGTGCAAACTTTTATTCCAAAAAATGTTTGCTAGTAAAAATGGGTCCCTTCTTCAAATATTTAGTTAATCTAACACCGATTGCCCCCATTCCCTAAGGGGAGGAGGGGGCAGGGGCAGCATTCCTGGCTTTATAGAGGGGCAGGTTAGAAAAGGCTGTAAATGCATGTCGCAGGGGTTGGATACAATAACCTAAGAGAGTGAAGCCAGTAACAGAATCCTTTTAATGAACTACAAGCCCACAGTTTATAAACTTGGACACAAATTACACTCCTGCCTAGTGTATAAAAATAACTGCATTTGGATGCCTTTGTGGCAGAAGGATCTTATAACCTGTTAGGTTTTTCGCTGCCCATTTTTCCAACGTAGGCAGGACCTGTGTAATACCCTGTGTTGCACTGAAAGGGAAAATCTCCAGCCTGCTAAGCTGTTCCCTGTCTTTGGTAGCCTCTCTGTATCAGGATTCACGTTCTTGTTTCCGTTTCAAACAGGAGACTAGTTTACAAGGCAAGTTCCTCCTTGGAGATCACAAGAGGCTTTCTTTTCCCTTTCTTTTTCTGAGAGGAAGGATTAGGTCACCAGTAATACCATTTGCTTTTTATTTTTTTTTTCTCCTTTGGCTAATCTGCTCTCCAAGATGTCCATGTTACAAGAGAAATAAAAGGCTTTAAGTGAGCAAGGGATTTTTTTCCCCCTCACCTCAGCACTCCAGCCGAGACGGGTGATTTACAGAAATCACCACGTGGAAAAGCCTTGGAAAAGAATTTCAGATGCTTGTAAGACAAAGCAGAGAGATAGCAGAGCAGCAGGTGCCATCTCCTTACCTCGCAGGGTCGTGTTCTGCCTGCTCTTAAGGAGTTTGGTGGATGGCAATTACAAACACGTCTGCACTGTATCCGGGTGTATTGTACATGCAGTTACAGCTTTGTATAGTGAGCTTGTGTAGTCCCTCACCTGCAATCAGCAGGCTTATAATTATTCAAATACCTTTATTTTCTATTATCTTTGTGCACTGTACATGGTGCAAGCATTAATGGTACCACATTTAAGATGTGCTTTTGGAGTCTGGCAGCCTTCCCGGTAGCGGCATGCAGCGTGCTGTGCATCGCTCTGCTTCACCCAAGGGGAGGACACAGGCTCATGCCCCTTCTTCTGTGTAGAAAGTTTGGTATTCTAAACAAAATTACCTTGGTCAGAGCATACTGAGCATGAACAGGTTATTGGTTTGGTGAAATCTGTATTATTCTTGTTTAAATACGAAGTACTGGTACCAGTTTGTGGTAAGGCATAAAGATTTTGCAGCAAGAAGCATGAATCTGTATTGGGTAGTTTGTCCCTAGCACAGGTACAGCTTGTTCATGCTGGTCCTGTTACATTTGGCAAACTATGTTTAAAATGCCAGGTCTGCCTTGATTTAAATCAGCACTGCTCTGTTGAACTCCATGCCAGTCTCCAGCAACCAAAGTTCTGGCTTTCAAATGTTTTTGGCTATTTTTTCCAGAGAGTTTTAAAAACACAATTAAATGGACAATAATAGCAGTTATACATAAAAAGCTGTTTATCTAAGGGTATCAAAGTACTTGACAAAGGTGGGTAATTCTCACAGTCCCCTTCTTTTTTTTTTTTTTTTTTTTTCAGAGTGAGATGCTGGCACACAAAGACAGCAAGCAGTATATCTGAGTAACAGAGTCAGTAGCAGAGGTAGTAATTAAACTCCAGTCTCATGACACCCAACTCTGTACTGTAACCACTAGACAAACTACCTCCCGGAACCATATCTCATCTCTATCTCCCTACATATGCACAATAAAGCCTTTGTAGTATATGCTGTACACTTGCTATTGATAGTTGTATCAGCTGAAAGATAATGCTTGCTCTTCTAACTGGCTGTGAGTGTGCTCTGTACAACCTCAATTATCTGAGCAGAATGGGGGAGAAGAGGAGAATTTTGGATAATCGAGGTTTCAAATAATTGAGGGAGTTTTCAGTGTAATTAATAGACGTGGTGGGTGCACAGCGTGTTTTGGAGAGCAGGTTTGAATGACTGGTGTTGAACTGTGCAGTCAGTTAATAACCAACATGCTGCTGTTTGGGATATGTTTTTTATTTTTTGTTTTCTGAAAGGAGGTGTGTCTCTTCCTCGCTTTGTTTCAGAGAAAAAAAGACACATGCATTTCAGACGTGTTGCTGGTATCCCTTTAAGGTTGCCAAAGACCAACAGCAACTCTGGTGCTTAATGGAAAGCTGCTTATAGATGTGGGTAGTTCAAAAATACCAATCGATAGGCATTACACAGCCCGGGCGGCAGCGGGGTGTGCTATGTGGGTGGCTCTGAAAGTCTGCAGAGAAGTAGGACCAGAGATCATCTGAAAAATAATTTCCCCTGCATATGCTGTAAACTCTAGCATTTCAAGTATGACCCAGCTGTTAATGAGCTCCATACAGGCAAACAAATGTATGGTTACTGTAGAGACATGTTCATTGATGCAGCTAAAACATGATCTGCAGGAGCTGGTAACTGCTCACATAGTGTCTTTACGCTGGCAACTGACATCCTCGTGACAGAAACCTTTACTAGTGCAACTTAATAAATTTCACTATGCCATCAGGCAAGCCTGACATCCCTGCCTACTATCTCTACAAACTAATTTGTTTCTAAAAGCAACAGAGTAAAAAGATGGGATAAAGTTTTCAAAGTGTAGCATGAAGCGTTACCCTGTTCAGCTTTCATCGCGCTGTATGCTCTCACTACAACTTGCTTTTTAAAAGCAGCCCTGTCCTCTGCCTCACACCAGGCACAGAAATTAAGAGCAGCCTTTACACTTGAAGCTGTCATGGACTAACAGATGGGTGCAGGTAAGGCTGAAAGACCTTCAGGAAGGGATTAACTCGGTTTGTTTTTTATGAAATGCAGTGTTAGGTAGAGGGTGGCTATTCAGCGTTGGCCAGTCTTAGTTCCTCCTGAAGCATTAATCTGTTCTAAAGCCATGGTAGTTACATCCCCCCCATCAGAGAAGCACACACACATGTTCAGATTAGTACCAAAACCAGCGTTTGGGTTATTTTTCTCAGCTATTACCTGAGAGACAGGATACCTTGGCATCTGGGAGCTGATGTCTGACTTTTTTTTTCTGAAAAGATCAGTCCGATCTCAGTTGCTCTAAATTGTAACCTCAACTTTTTCCCTGTAAATGTACAGTGCCTGGTTGTTATGGTCTCGTGAGCTACTTTAAATGCCTGAAAAAATAAACATGTTTTCTTGTGTGCTTCAGTGCTTACCCCAATATGCATGTTTGCGCAGAGACAATGCGCATATTTATTATCTTTAATACAGCCTGTATGTACACACACATATATAATTCTCTTTCTATTTAGACATCAATCCGTGTGTGTGTATTTATGAGGGCTTCAGTGGAAACAGGACTGACCCCAAGATTTTACGCATTATTAGGAGGAACAACAGTTCACCCTTTAAAATGACTATATTTGGAAATCTGATTCTAAACTCATGCTGGTTTAACTTAATTTTGTGGCTTTTCTCCAGATTTTCATAACCAGTGGAAGTGAGGACAGGATCGAGAGGAACATTTGTGCCCCTTGAAGGTGAGCAGGTTGTGCAGGCACGTTTGTGTGTCAGCTGCTGTAAGGGAATGGGTCAGAAAAACAGCACTGGAGCACAGGGCTTTTACACTTCAATTTTTGTGCCTTTTCTCTTGCTAAGCTTCTTTTTTTCCACCAATTTGGTCATCACAAGCCCCATCTATTTTTAATATTTTTTAAAATTATTTTCAATATCTGGTCTGCGGCTTTTGTGGGAATCTTGTGCTCCTTCTTCTTTTCCCGGATTGTCTCAATCCCTTTTTGGGATCAGTTTGTAGCACATAAAGTAGTGAGATAAAGCACAAAGGGCCGGTGATAAAGCCCGAGGAGTTTTGTTTAACAGTTCCAGATAGTGAAAGTTTACAAGAGCTGTGCTGGGAAAGCCGTGCTGTGAATAGAGCCATTATTGCCATTATCACATTGTTTAGACTGGTGGGCCAAAACACGGGAGGTTCAGATTTGTTTGACGGCTTCACCGCGCAGGGTATCTGCGTTGTCCTTCGGGCCGTGTTGTCCGAGGGCCGCCGATGCCACCAGCAGCAGGACCGGCCGCTCCTCGGGGCTGTGGCGGCCGGCGGAGCGCGGGCAGAGGGCGGGGGTGGCCGGGGCCGATAGAGGGCAGCAGCCCCCTGCCGCTGGGCTGCCTGCGCGGGCGGCGGGCCGCGCTCTGCGGGGATCCGCTCGCAGGTTTTACTGCTCAAACCCTTTTCCCCGGCCCAGAGAATGGCAGTTCCCCTTATCTGTCCTCTTTATGGTGACAGTTAGCTGCAATAAGGAGGGTTTTTTTAGTGTTTTGGTTTTGGGGGGGGGGACCGTGAGTGTGTTTTTTTGCTTTGTACGATTTCTGCCATGCAGTGGGGAGGCTTCTGGTGGGGTTTCCTAGGTAACTTTCCTCATAATTAAAAAAAAAAAATCTAACCCAAACACCTAGAAACAATATTGTGTTACTTGGGCAAAAATGCCCCCTGAAGAACATATGAGTAAACGTGTGTATAAAACATAGGAGTTCCTGTGAAAGTAGCTTTTTATTTGCATGTGGGTTCATATGAAACCCAAGATGATATATCATGTTATGCTCAGATCTTTGTTTCAAGATAGAGCTATGGGTAGATTACATGATGGATTGTTTTTAGTTGTTATTTCAGCACTTCTTGCTCTCCAATTTTCAGTACATGCACATTCAGTATCAAAATCCTATTATTACTTTTTTTCCCAACTCTGTCTGTTAACGAGACCCTTTAAAAAACCAAGGGAAGCAAAAATCTTTTAGATTCCATGTGCATTTGTTACTCCAGTGTTGGTAGCATCAGTGCCCAGCTCTGAACTTCACAGGCAGGTAGGAGGACGAGCTACTTGCCCCGACGAATTTGCAGCCCAAGCCGGTGCTACACCAGCAGGCGAGCAGCAGAAAGCACCGAGCAAATGGTTACAAATGAGCGCTGCTCCTCAGTGCCACAGTTTTCTGTTTGTCTTAAATGCACTTTATTGCACCTTTTCTGCAGTTTGTTCCAAGGACAGCCACACTCATAATCCTTATCCGACATAAAGGAATCCCCCTCCTGGCTCTCAGCTTGAAGCCGTGGCTGGTGTTCTGCCGCTTCGATTTCTTGACTTTGATATTTTTTAATTATTATTCCATATTCGCTCTTGATCGAGTTACTGGTGCAGCTTTCCCCCGACCACAATCTGAGACTAGCAGTCACTATAATCTAGCCTCTGCGTTTTCCATCGCTGTATTTTCAGGGCTTGTGATTTCAGCAGAATATATAGCTTGTCATGTCTGCCAGGCTCTCAAACTGCACAACAGCCATGAATTCAAAGTGAAGAATCCCTGAGAAAGGCTGCGTGTGTGGTGCTGGGAGTGTTAGATATGGGCAGATTCTTTAATACACTGAAAACATTCTTTTTGATCACTGGTGCTTTGGAAGCTTTTTGTGCTATTTTTCGATGATGACTTGAACTATTCCTCAAACTGAAAGTAGCTGCTTTTCCTGTATTTTGACAGCAGCTTCTAATAAATGGAAGCCCTTCCCGGTGTTCAGAACATCAGTGCATTGAATACATGTTGAGTAGCAAGCAGGATTCTTTTTGAAGTTCTTCTGTATTGTGAAGTATCAATGTTTTATGTGTTGAAAACAGTACCTGCGATTCCTTGTGACCATTACATTTGCTTTAAACAGTGAAGTCTTTGCTCAGGAACAGTCCTGTGTTCGTTAGAGAATAAGTGCAGCACTGGCCCAAATCAATAAATGAAGTTTGCTTGTGGCAGAACTGACAAAGCCATCGTATAAGAGGGGAGTCCATGTAAGTTTTTGATTTTTCTGGGGTTTTTATTTGCTACTTTTCAGGCAAAATACCATCACTTAGAGCAGGTAATTAATATTTTTTAAATTTTTTTCCTTAAAAAAAAAATAAATCTAACTGTGTAAATGACACTGAAAACTTAGCCCTGAACCTTGATCTTACAGGATTAGTTCCCATCAACTTCATTGACTCCATTCACAGAAGTAAAGGCCACAGGATAAATCCCACACAGGAAAATGTATTCTTTGCCCTGGAAACCTCGTTATCTTATATAATCCAGGTATAATCGGTTCATTCCTGATGCACAAAGGGCGAGCTCCTGCCTTTCTAACTCCATCAGGGTTTTGCCAGGGCAAATTTACACCTGGCTTACACCGTCTGTAACCTCAGTGGGAGAAAAATTCATCCCTTTACCTCTAATGGGAGCCTGTTTGATCTAGTCCTTTATTGCCAAGTGGTATCAGGAAGGGAGCTGAGCACAGAAACGTGACTACCACTGAGCTGCTATTTGTTGCACTGCATTATCTGTAGTATCCTTGTTATTCTAGAAACTTTTTTTTTCCCCCTGCCTGGAACATCTTGCTGCAGCAAATGAAGAAGGGGGAAAAAAAATTGAAGAGACCTTCATTTGGTGGCATAGAAAATTTGCATAAAATATCGCTCTAAGCATTGAAGGATCTTATTACATAGGGTTTTGATGATAATCTTTTTTGAAATAATATTTAACACATGCTGCACTTTTAATTAAGTATCTGAATAATCTCAAATTAATACCAGAGGTTTAAAAATAAGTTTTCATTTTAGTGAACTGTAACATAATAGCAAGCTGCATGGCAACCCCCTCCTTTACCCTTTGATTTAATTAAATGCCCTTCTGTGTGCTTCTTCTCACTTCAGAAATGCACATAAAGAAATCAGACCTGGACATTTTATTTAGGATTTTGCCACTTTCCTTTTCTCCTACATCTTTATTTCCTTGCCCTGCTTCCTCTAGGGCTTTGATTAAGGTGTTTCTTTGGGGATCTACTCGTCTGGGTCTTCGCAAAGTGGCCTGTGTGTTTGGAAAGGGCGATCACAGCGTGTCAGGTTTGTGCTGGTGTTTTGGTGCTGACACAGGCATCCCAGTTTGGCAGCAGCAGGCTGTGGCAGGGAGTGTTGGGTTGTGTACGGTGTGTGTGGATGGAGCCTGTTCAATCCTGGGGCAGCCCGCACGGCGTGGTGACACGCCAGAGCGTGTTATGCTCCTGGAGTTTGATTATAAGGTAAAAAGGGGCTTAACAGTGTAATGGTTTTAGAGAGCAATCAAACCACTGCAAATAAATTCACGTTTATTCTATTTATTTTTTCAAATTAAAAAGGCCTGATCCAGCCAATTTGTTTGCCTTCCAGTTAGGTGTGTTTGACAATCACTGCTTCATTATTCCATCTTAAGAAATTCCATTAACCAAAGGGGGGGCCGGGGGGGGGGGGAAGACCTCGCTCAGATCCATGTCAGCAAAATTGTTTTGCCGAAGCCACCTCGCTGGGTGCAGGCTGGGGGGGGGCTGGTTACTGCCTCTATGAAAACATATTTGCAATTTGGGAGCGTGAGGTTGTGAAGCAGGCTGGCTTTGAAGGCTTGCTGTTAGATTTCCCCCTTTATCCCTTCCCATCTATCATTGTAAAGGAGACATATATAACCGCCGCACTTTGTATATTAAGGGGAGCTGCCTGCTTTTTCCCTTCGCTGAGATAATGACACTGAGGGTTGTTGACTGCTGTTATCTCTGATGACAGCCTTATCTGCATGGCTCTGATTCCCGCTCCCAGAGCCGGAGATATCCAGTCCTTTGGAAACTGACCACTACTCCCATTACGGCTGGGCAGGCTGGAGAGCAAATATTCAGGGGCAATAGAGGTCTTAATCAGTCGTCCTGTTTGCTGTGTCCCCCTCCTCCCACAATACAAAGTGTTGAAGGGAAATGCTGGGGGTAAGGAGAAATGAGAGCCTCAAAATAAGGTCAGATAAAAGGCAAATGCCCCCAGCCCTCCCCAAACAGCCTCTGGTGGGGTCAAAAAAAAAAGGCAATAACCAATTGTTGAATGCTGTTGATGTGTGGTTCAGTGGCTCCGTGCTACAAGGACCCCTTGCTGATGGACCTAAGCATTATATTTACACAATGGAGGGACCGTTACACCCTCCTGGCTGCACCAAGGAAGAATCAGGGAGGGTTTTTTTAATTCCTCTAAACATAATAATCTGCAGTTAATTGGCTAACGTTCACCATGCCTCCAAGGTGCGCAGCGCTGCCGTGGTTTGACACGCCACATTCCTGTCCCTCGGAGATCTCAAAGCAAATTTCAAATATTTATGAATTTAGCCTCTTAACGCTCTTGAGAAACAGCCTTGTTTTACTGCTGCAGAAAGGGAGATGCAGAGATAGTGTGTGCACTTGGCTGGGATCCCCCCACACCGGGAGTGCACTCAGCCGTGAAGCCCAGGTCTCCCAATGCCTGACCAGCACCGTGCTCATCAAACCCATCCAGTCGCCCCAGTTTTATCATAACAACACTTAAAAATAGACAACTGAACCCATTTTCCACAATGTGGGTTTCTGCAAACCCTTGCTGTATTAAAAGCATTTCTCAGGGTGGAAAAACTCCTGGGTAATTCCACCATAAAGCAGCGTGAAGCAAACTGCCAGACAGCCAGGAGCTGACCAAGTCATGCAGCTCTGCCCCTTCTCTGCCTCATCTTTCCTGCCAGGTCACCTGCCCTTTCTCAAATATAAAGGGCTACTAGAAGCTTTTTCCTCCTTGTTGTATCTTGTATTATGTGTTTCAATCTGAACACTCCGACCAATTTTCTTGATCTCTGATCCAACCTGTCTTTACGGGGTTGTGCTTGTTCTGTCAGTTCTCTGCAATCCTGGCTTGCCCCAGCTGCAGTTCCAGGATACCAAGGTTAACTATGAAGTGAATATTGCTGGAAACATGCATTGCTGAAGTATGCTGATGCTTTTTTTCCCATTTGAAAAATGTGTTGTACTGGAAACTCCAGTGGGGGGAGGGGGGAGAGAGACACTGAGTTTGCCCTAGAAGTTTGAAGGGATGTTTGTTTTTCCAATGCTTCAGAAGACTGCAAAGCCAGATTTTTTTTTTTAATACTGAAGAATAATTAATTAAAAACTAGAAATGGTACTTAGAAATTACTCTAAATTTAATTTTGTTGTTGTTGAAAAGGCAGCAATATGTAACTGAGAAGTTTCTGTTCAAAAAGCATTTGTATTTGAAAAGCCATTTTTGTCATTTAAGAAGCTTTTCCCCCCTGCTTCCAGAAGGGTTTTGTGCAGTGTAATGCGTGACCACCAAGGGCTCCTTCTGCACTTTTCTTGGAGCTAACTTGTGGGTCCGTTTTCCTGAGACATATAAAAAAGTGCTGATCTAGGAATGTTCAATTAAGATTGTAGGAAATCTGTTTAGGATACAGGAGAAAATTCAGTTGTGGACCACAATGTGGAATATTCTTACAGTGTTTCAAGAGGAGCTTGGGTATTAATAACTTGTCTGTTTTTTTTCCTCCAGTGCTTCCAGCTGGTCTAATAAAAGTGAATACCTCACCCTGTGGAACTTGCTTTGCTGTTTTACATGAGGATGGAATAGGTCAAGTGCATAACTCTAATTTTCCAAAGTTACAAGGGATTGAAAAGGGTTAGGATGGGATCTCACTGTGGCAGAACTGGGATTACAGACTTGGATATAATATTTCCTTTTATCTGGGTCTGTCTAGGGCTTCAGCTCAAACCTGCTGGCTCAAGGGCTTCAGAGACTGACCCCAGGAGGTGTCCTGGTCACTAGTGTGCTGGCTGCTGGCTCCTTGCTCACATCACCAAAGGTGCATCCTGCCCTGCTGAAGTCTCATCAGATGTGCCAGCATCATTAAGAGCTGCACAGTGGTGCCAGCCTGAGCTGAGCTATCCTGTAAGTAGCACAGAAACCCTGTGCTAAAGCTAGGCACCATCTCTGCTGGGATTTTAACCCTGACTCCTGGGCAGAACAGCGATCTCATTGTTCCAGCACACTGCTACGCAACCCTGGTGTTGGTAAGGATGGTTCAGCTCCTGCATTTGCAGGATGGAAACTTTTTCCCTGATGGTTCCTCTGTTGCAGTTCCCCCACCCAGCATGTGCCATCCTGGACCATGAGTGTGGTCATTTTTCAGTATTGTGTCGAGCCACACAGCACAGCAGCGCTGCAGCCCCACCGCTCCTTTCCCTCACCACAGCCCCACCATGCGAGGACATTTCCCCATGTGTTCCCAACAGAGGTGGGGAGTGGGTTTTGTGTGTTGGCAAGACTTATCTGCGGCTGTGGGATTGTGTGCTGCCAGAAACCTGTCTCTTCTGAGCATTAATTATATAGCCCCGTGTGCTCCTCTGTTCCCAGCTGTAAAATGGAGATACACTTCTTAACCCGTGCCATCGCTTCAGTTCACCACAGCTTGCAAAGTGCTGCTGGAGCCACAGATGGAGAGGCACTGGAGAAATGACAAAGGTGATTAATAAGGAGTTTATTAACAAATGCCATGAGGTCAAATTTTGCACCATTCCCAAGTTAGTGCTTGACATGGAGATCAATGTCATGAATGATCCCTGTTGGGATGGGAGCTGCACTTTACACCTGGATAGGCAAAAATTAGTATTAGGTTAAATATGTTTGAACTGCACCTGATAGGAACGTTTCTGAGGCAATGAGGTATTTTCCATGGTATTACTGAACTATAAAACCATCTCCCATGTGAGTTATGAGTGGTCCCACAGACTGGTGTAATTGTTTGGCAAATTAGTTTTTATAAATTCTTGTGATTTGAGAGGCTGTTGACGCACTTAAACAAAATCTCTGCATCTCTGATGGTCTCAGACAAGCAGCAAAGTGTGTACTTGCTGTGTGGGAAAAGCACTGCTCTTCTGAAGCGTGGTTTCCATTTAAACTTTTGGAGGGCTCCTAGCTCTGGCCTGCCTGTGTTTATCTGAGATGAGTGTGAATGGGAATTGGAAAAGGGGAAAGAGAGAATGGCAGCTTTCTAAAAAGCTAATTTAAAAGCAGGCGCAGTCTTCTGTAAAGATGATTCTGATTGTCCAGAGCTCTTTTAAAGGGACAAGGTTAAATGCATTTGTATTGAGAATGTAGGATTAGACACCCACACAAAATGAACAACATCATCTTTATTTATTTCATACTTAAATGGCCAAGAGTGTAAGTCACTCAGTTCCTGATGATTCACGAATGCAAGGGGATTTTCTGTTGGGTTTTTTGTTTGTTTGTTTTTTAGTTTGTAAAGCTTTTTATCTCTGGCTTTGGTGGCAACATAGAAATAGCTAATATACAACCTTTTCTGACCACTATCCTTGTGTAACCAAAGGAGGAAAAACGTGTCAACAGCAAATGGCACAATCAGTTGGAAGCTACAGGTAAAAAGCTTGGTAGCCTATTCCCATGTGCCCTGATGTAACAGTATAATACTGCCTCGCATGGGAAAGGCTGATATTCACACTGGTATTCCATGTAAGATCTGAAATGACCAAGGGTTTAAAACAACTCTGTGATGCAGAGAATTGCACTATTATTTACTAAGTGCTTATGCTTTGGCAAAAGCATGAACAGACCCAGTTCAAACTGATTACAGTCTACGTTCAACACTGTGTCTGGAGCAGGACTGCCTTTTCTTGTATATTTTTACTGTGTGATTTTAATCTTGGCTGTGTCTGTTCATTGCCATTGTAAAAGGAAGAAATCATAATAATTTGAAGAAAAGCCTGGGGAAGTGGGAGGGTTGAATTTTTGTCAGCTTTATAGCCAGGGAAACTGAGGCATGGAGCGGTCCTGGAGGTTCAGGGGTGAGGAAAGCTGACAAAGTGATTGAGGAGTTGGGGGAAAGCCCAGGACTCCCAAACTGTGGTGCCAGGAGGGGATGTTTCCTGTGCACAAGTGTCATGGGATAGCAGCCCAAAGGATCTTCAGTTGATGGAGTTTGCCCACACACATTGGCAGCACTTTTGGCCCTGGGAGCTCAGGGCTGGAAGAAGACAGTGTGCCTCACAATTTAGGATTTGGTAGCTTGGTGGCTGGTGAGGCAGGATGCAGAGAGGCTGACTCTGTTTCTCAGAAAAAAACAACACAACAAACAAACAAACCCACAACAACCTGGCTGGAAGTAACTCATCTTAAAACTCCCTTTGGATGAGCACAGCCATAAACTTCAAGGGTTCTCCATGTAGGATCTGTGAAAGGGAACTGTGGTCTCAAACTGCACACCAGTGTCCAGAAAGACATTTCTGTGGAAATCAGTGAAGTCTCCTCCAAAAATGTGAATCAGTGGAGCCTCTTCCTTTAAAAAAAACCCACAACCAAACAACCCAAAACAAAAAGAAACAAAAAAACCCACTGCACTCCCAGCTTGTGACAGACCGTCTGCCTTGTTTCAGCTGTCTAGCTTTACCCTCCCACCCTTATTTTGGTAGTGTCATCTCTCTAGATGACCTTTTTGGAGCAAATGCAGTCTTATGTAGATGGGGCCAGGATCTCTGCTGCAGAAAAGCAGCATGTCACTGTGTGAGCTCAAATGAGCTGTGTTGAGTCATGCCAGCAGAGGATCCCGCTGACTGGATTTATTGCTGAGAAAAGACCAAAAGTGAATACCCAGCACAAGGGAGGTTCTGTCTTATGTGCCCCATAGGCTTAATTAACATACACATTTTTTGTTCACTGCTATTTCTTAAAACCAAAACCACTAACAAGCAAATGATGTAAAGGAGAAGGGCAGAAATGCTGTGTTCATGGCTTATTACTGTTTATATAGCACCAAAGTTGTGTAAGGCACTCTAAAGGCATTTAACAGGCATGAAATACTGACCCTAATTAAGCCAGATGGAGCTTTGGTGTTGATTTTTTAGTGGAGTCAGGATTGCCCTTTCACAAGAGGTTCTTCTTTTAAGGGTAATTCTTGCCTTCAAAAGGGGTTCAGCAGGATGGGTTTGGATCTGCTGGGCAAGGTCTTGGCCAGGGGAAGCCCCAGATGGTGAGAATGAGCCCTGAGCACTGCAGAGCTGAGCTGCCTGGGGATGTCTCTGTTTAGTGGGGGCATGTCCCAGTGGACCTATGAATAATAAGACGTGCTGGTTCAACACTTGTTACTCATAGTCTTGGAAATATCATAACAAAAATAACCTCCTACAACCAGGAACTTAATTTTTCTGTACATTCCTACTTATTTCTTTGTTCCAAATTTAATCTTTGCAATGAATATTTCAGGATTTCTTTTCAGAGTAGAGTGGACTTGGCTTTCCCCAAATCCTCAGATTGAGTCACTAAAAATGTGTTATTTCCTTGTTGTGGTGTTGTCCAAGATTTAGAGGTCGCAATCCAGCGCATCAGCCAAAACAATGACCTTGGCTTGCAAATGAGAAGGTTTTTGAAATGTTGATTGAATTGTTAGAGTTTTTTGTCTGCTTTCTGTGTTTGAAAATAGTAGGATACTTGAAAATTACATTTTCAAGCTATGAAGATCAGATATGTGTTTTTCCAGCTGAGGAATGTGAGGCTATTTGTGCTGCTCATCTTAATACACCTGTTTTAGGTACCCAGGTGGTGAAGCTCCTCTCCTGAATTTGTATATGCTCCTCTGGAAGGAGCTTTGAGAGACCAGCTTCCCAAAGTTAGGCACCTAGGTCACAGTTTGTGTGAGCACCTCTCGCCTCTACTTTCATCTCATCTGGAAGCCAAAACTGAAGCTGTAGGAGAAACCTGGTATATTATAAGCTTCATGATGATAACACAGGAGCTGGCAGTGCTGCAAGCTTGTGGTCTCAAGCCAGCTAGGAAAACCTAGGTGTGGGAGAGAGGGCCCAGCAGAGCTGTGTCATGGAATGTGGAAGATACTGCGGCAAGTGTTCTAAGAGTGGAAATGTGATTTTTACACCAGCCCCTTTGGCTGCATTTGTGCCCTTGCCTGGTTCCCATGTCTGTCTGTGCCAATGCATTTCACTGACATTTACTGTTTATCCCAAGTAGATTTGACATGAGTGAGGATTCACCCCTGTCGTGTGAAGGCAAAAAACTTGAAGTGTGTGTGTGTGACACAGATGTGTGGTGGCGGGGAAGCCTCCTGTTGAAGCCATAGGATTTCAGACTACAGCCCCTTGTTATCCAGCAACCCTTGTATACTGGGGTGCTGGGGGCAGCTGGACTGCAGTCTTACATCCCAGGTCTTAATGGTTTATGATTAAAGGAGTGTGTGTGTTTATGTGTATGTTCACTTAATGTTTGTCTGTCCTGCTGTCTTCAGGTGAGGACTGCCGTGAGGATGGATTTGCAAAAGTGGCAAATACAAAGTAGTTAGATATAAATGTAAGGTAATTTATTAAGATGACAGATTCAACAAGTTTGAGATGGCTGTTGGTAAATGCACTGACTACAATAGCTCTATTAATAGATGTCAATATTGCTAGCAATAATAATAATAAAAGTATACAATACACTTGGGGATGCTTTCACCCCTACCCAAAAGCTGAAAGTCATGATATCTTATCCAAGGAGGTGTCCCTGCCTGGGGGGAAGAAGAGAGAAATCAGGTCTGTAAACCTGTTCCAGGGCAGGAGCTCTTCTCATGCCAGAACAAAGAATTCAAGAACTAATTTATGACCTTTTGATGACATGGGACTTAGGTCATAACTAGTGTATTGATTGGTTCTTAACAAACTAATAATATGTATTAATGAAGAAAAGGTAAGGGACATGCCCAGTGCCTGCTTCATATGTAAATTGAAGCTTTGCTAATGCCCAGGGCTCACTTGGCATGTGGATCACCAGATGAAGTCACACAGGCTTAGATCCAGCCTTTACTGCACAACCTCTGACCACGGAGCCTTCACTTTGCTTCACAAGTCGTGCCCAGCCCGGCCATGTAGCCATTGGGCACCTGGGTTTGAAGAGAAGCAGACAAGGACAGTGATGTCCTTCCTGCCAGTGAGTTGGGCCTGTCCTCCCTACTGGACATAAATTTGCCTACTTGTCAGGTCCAAGGCCAAATACCAGTTAGGCACTGCTTATCTCCCAACCCTCTGCATGGCTGCTTCCAACCAAGTTAAAGCAAAGCAAAATCCAAGTTCTTTTTTTGCACAATCCCTTTCTCCAAAACTGAGAGGGAGCTCTGCTTAACCAGTAGAGAAGCCATTTCCCATACCCGTTCTACCCCCAGTCACAGCAATAGCCCCAGTACAACTGAGAATAGGCAATAGCCTTAAATAAATTTGAAGGAATCACAGTTCACCCATTGATGCTCCATAGCCATAGAAGTTGGTGACAGTTGTTGCATCAATTACTCCTCCCAATCTATTTGGTCTACTCGTCTACTTCATGACCACGTGAAGGTTTCTGAGGTTGCAGATCTGTTACTGCAGGTTTCTGCCTTCTGCACTTGTGTGGCAAATGCTACAGATCAAACAAACTCTTCAAGTGGGATGTGGATCCAAGACTAGAGCAGCCCTAGAACACTAGGACGCAGTAACACCACTGCCAAAGGGACCCGCATGTTATCAGAGGTATTTCTCTTTTTCCAAACCTGTTTGTCTAAAGACTCTGGTTTACATCTCTTGCATATTTCGCTCAGGCTGTTCTTTTGTATCTGCAGAAGTCCCATCTCATGCTCAACAAGAGCTGTTGAGTGGGATTGGGAAGGACCCGATGGCTAAGTTTTACAGTGCCCCAATCCCACCTTCATTATTTTAACATCCATGTATCATTTCTTTCTGCTTTGCCCTTCCAGAATTGAAAGACCGTTTCATGGAGTGCAGTGATCTACCCTGCAGGGCTGTCTCTGGCCTGTCGTTTCATGCTCTGTAATTTCATCCATGATAGATGCGTTTGGAGGTTTCCTTCCAGCCTGTCTTCCACAGGGTGCTTCAGAGCAGGTAAGTTTCTGTAGTGCAGGACTGAGCCTGGGAAGCACTGCAGAGCATGTGTGGGAAGAGGTCCCATGCAAAAACTGCCCTTGTGCACTGCTCCTCAGCCCCACTGGCAGTTCATGGTGTGTTGTGTTTGTATACTGTACATAAACTGAAATGGATCTTAAACAATTACATTGGCATTTGTGTGTCTTTTTCCACAGCCAGGCAGCCAAGGCACCGTGTCTCCTGTTGCAGAATGTGCCAACACTTTAAACATCCTCCTGCCAACATCCTACATAAATCATGCCTTATCCAGCCTTCCCTTGTCCTTCTGGAGGTTGCAGTCCTGGAATTCCATCTCATTCTGCAGTTATCCAGGGAGTTCATTATTTGCTCTCAGGTACAGTTGACATAATAAGATGGGACGTGTCTTGGAGCCTTTCTGCTCTGAGGACTCCTGCTTCATTGCAAATGATACATAATTGGTCTGTGCTTCCTCAGGGTATCATGTAGTGGACAGAGCATTTGATCTCACTGGTTTTATGGTAAGCCACACTCTGAGATTGTGGGATCTGCTCTCCTTTCCACTATGAGTATACCTGAGTACGTGCTGTGATGAATCCTGGCAGAGGCCCCTCTCACCAGGTTGCCCAGGTCAGCCCAGCATGTAGTGTTTGAGAGGTGACAGTCCAACTTGCTGAATGCCACAGAACATTTTAGCCCATTAATCATTTGGGTTTGAAGGGCTGATGTTCATACAAGAAAAGCTGTGGCTGCAAAGTGTAGGGAGCTTTGGTGAACCTCTCTTCTGTCTCCAGGCCTTCCACACTTCAGTAGGAGAATTTGACAAATGTCCTTGTCTTTTGGGGTTTGTGGTTGAATGACTAAGTTAATTTGGTTGAGAACCTTTCATACGCTTTCTAACCCCTGCTTATTTTGGCTTTCTTGAATCAGTAAGGTACCTATGTACCACAGAGGAGGAGGGGGGACTACACTTTGATGAATTTGGAATGTCTCCATGGGGCTTAGAATCTGTTTCACTGAGCTGGTTTCCAAAATACTGAAATCAAGTAGAAGGAGAAAGGTTTTCATGTGTATATTAAGAAAAGCATTAGGAAAGCGTTGGTATGAGCTGAAGCCAGGACTCATTGCTACTCCAAGGAGTGGAGAGCACTGCCTTGGTTTGGTGGCACTGCCTTGGTTTGGTGGCACTGCCTTGGTTTCATGATGCATGTACAGGCTCCACCCCAGCCCAGCTGGACCAAACCAAGCAGACCAGGACAGCACGAGTCAAGGAAAAAAGGGCCATGAGCCTGTGTGCAAGGGCATGAAGCCAGCCCTTGCCAAGGGGTTCAGGGACAGGGCTCTGCTCCCATCACTGTCCTTGTGCCATGGGCACATCTCTGTTGTTCCCTGCAGCAAGGGGGTCAACACTGGGGTGAATTGCAGCAGGCAGAAAAGCTTGTAATTCTGCTTGGTGGCTTGAGGACTGACTGGAGGGCTTTGGGAGAAGACTTTCTCCCTCTCAATGGGCTTTCACTTCCCAGCAGGGAGAGAGCAGAGCAGCAGGGCATTAACCGAGGGGGTTTAGAGGATTGGGAAGAGTCTGAAAGGGGAGGCTTTGGTGGTGGTTCCTCTGGGCAAGGAACGTTCAATGCTCACATGCTCCTCATTGTATTGGGAGGATAAAACGGGGCGGCCGGGGAGGGACTTGGGGCTGGAGGTCCAGTCGGCGCCAGCATGGAAGGAGCCCAGCCCCAGCAGGAGCCCTACCGGCCTGAATAGCCAGCCTGGCTGCCTCGCAGGCCTCCCCAGCACACAGCCCTCCATGCTTTGAAGCCCCCGATGCTAGGAGAGGGGTGCTTTCTCTGGCTCTTGTTCGCTGATGATCCCTAAATTAAGAAATGCAAATCTATTCAGAGCAGATTCCTTTTCCAAAGGCAACTTGCCTCAGTTGCTAAATCCCCGCGTGGCTTCTATACAGACCCCTGGCAAACACCTGCAGCTTATTTTTTTTTTTTCTCTCCCCTTTTTACCAGGGAGGGGGTGGTGATGGGGAGTTTACTGAAAATCTTTGTTTTCTCTGGTGTGATGAAACTTGCTTTGCTCTTTTGCCTCCTTTTCTTTTCCCTTTTCACAGAATAAATACAGCTGATCCATCTCCAGCCCCTCTGCACGTGCCAGAAGAATAAATCGTCCGCCTCGCCCCCAGCCCCCTTCTTTAATTCTTTCCCCTGCTGCTGTGTTTGCTTATTCTCCCTGCAGCTGTAGTGCTGGTCGCAAGCGTGAGTTGACCTATTGCTGGTTTGTTTGGCGCTGGCTCTGCAGAGCCACCCCCCAGTAAACCAGACTTTGAAATCAACTGTTCGAGCCCTCACTAGGTTTTTGTGTGTTTTTGGTTGTTTTTTTTTGCTTTTCTCCCCCTTCTTATTATCCTAGCACTTGCCTTTTGTTGCCAGTGCAAACACAAACACACACACGCGTGCGAGCCCGTGGAGCAGAGCGGAGGGGAGCGCGGCCCCTGAAATATTGTACTGTCCAAAGTCCACGGGTTAAAACAAACATCAACACTGCGTCAAATAGTTTGCCCTAAGAGTCTTTTGTTATGATGATAAGCTTGTTATCTCTTTCATTCAGATTTTAATCTGACAGGTCATTTGCATACTGCCAGCCGACTTCAGGGTGTGCATTAGATCCACTTTGCATTTAAATCCTCTGTCACTCAGGCAAATAAAAAACGGGGAGGGGGGGGCGAGGTGGTGGTGGTGCCGCAAAGAACCTCTTTCAGATCCTCCCAGTTATTGCTATTACTTTTTGTGTTGATTGTTGGTGCAATTGATGGCAGAAAAGTTGCCCTGTCTCTTGGAGCTCTACTTGTTTTCGGGGCAGCTGGGATGCTCCCAGGGCTTTCCCAAAGAGCCCACTGTGACCCTTTGGGCCCCTTCCTCACTCAAATCACACTTCAAACCCTGCTTGTGCGGACTTTTTCCCCAAACTGACCTTTGTTGCTACCTAAAACCCAGACCTGCTCAGTGCTTGGTCCTCTCCTGAGTCAAGTTATGCTGCCCTGGGCTTGCATGAGAAGGGATAAACCCCTTGGTAACAACATGACAAGGAACAATCACTATCCTGGCAACAATGCAGCTAACAAGTCACATATTTAGCAACTTCCATGTAACCATGTATCTTCGTTTAGTTATTCTACTTGTCTTATGTGTCTATATATCTTTTCTTCTCTACCTGAAACCCAATCCTGCACCCTTTAACTCCTTGAGTTTCATCACACGTGCTGGAGGGATCCCAGGGCCCAGGCTGCTCATACAGGTAACAGAGATACATTGTGTGACTGTGAAGGAGTCATCTGTGGTGCAAACACAGGTTGAGAGGGTTCTGTTGTACTGTGGGCACAGAGCATGACACCAATTTCTGGTGTCTGTAAGGTACTGTAGGCACAAAAACCAAACAACCCATTCAGTGAAAGTGTTACCAAAATGCATGGCTACTGTGGATCTGTGGTTCTTGTTACCAACCTGCAGCCTTGCACCTGCCCTTCCCAACTCCATTATAGGGACAGGAAAAGGAGGGGACTTAGCTAGTGATGGTCCAAGACCACTGATGGCATGCTCTGGGATCCTAGCTCCCTGCAGGGTCTTTGTGTTTATCTGAGGGCACAGAATTGGAATTTTGAACTTCTGGATCTGATTCCTGTCACATTATATGCTTGGACATACTCACTTTTCTCTTTCTCAGACCAGCACAAATAGCATCGAGACACTTGTGTTTCCCAGAGTGCCAAGCCCAGGCTCCAGCCTGCCCTGGTTTGGGGACAGCTGCTCCCCGGCTGTCCCTGCCAGCCAGTCATGGAGTGCTGGGTCCTGCCTGCTCCTGCCAGCACCTCCCTCTGCTCCCAGTGTTTCCTGCACCTCCTCTGAGATGCTGAAACAATGAACTGGGGACAAGATTAAACCTGGAGCAATTCTTTTCCTGTGCACAGAGGTGTAACCACCGGCTCTGCTGAAGACCACAGGAATTACCCTGGGGTAAGCAAAAGGTGAAACTATGAGTCTCCTTCCTGAAATACAATGGAGAGCCTGAGAGATAAGGCCACAGTCCCCCTACAGAGAGAGGGATGGTGTCCCAGGGAATTGTGTCCCAAGCCACAGCAAGTGGAGCCACAGGAGAACGTTTCCTTCAGCCCCAATGGGGTTAAAGATCAGATCTGGTGCAATTAGTATATCCAAAAGCAGGGCAGTGAATAGTTGCAGGACATTTTTTTAGTTCTAATGTGACAAGTTCAATTCTTCTGTTCAGAGCCAGTAATTTTCTTACATATATTAATTATTTGAAATAATTCTCTGAATAACATCTAGAAATAATTTGGGCAATATATCTTGATAATGAACCCGTTGCTACTGAATAGCTGAAATCTCAGCTGTGCTGGTGACTTTGGCTTGGGTGAACATTCACACGGCATTGTTTCTCCTCTGAAATACTAGTACGTGACTTTCAGAACCAGATGCTGCTCTGAATTGCTGTGTTTATGAGGTCTCTATTATTTGCCATTTTTGTAAATGTTCCTGACAGTAAATGCCTTTGGTAGAATATTATTGGTAAAGCAAATGTAGAAGTGTGTGAAAGAAGGCAGACCAAATCTGAGCCATTAATTTGAGTGGATGGGGGGGTGAGATGGGGAAGTTTCTGAGATAGGTAGCCACCTCCAAATGAAGCTGCCAGGAGAAAGGGTCCCTCTTCCCAGCTGACATCAGATTCACTTTTTTCTAATTTCTTGTCAAGATTTCACAGGGCATTAAGGGGGGGAAAAAAGAAAAGGTCTTTGGAAAAATACAACCTGGTGTGTGGTACAGGCAGCAAGAGGTGTGTGCTCCTCCTTCTGGAGCTGTCATCATTGGAGAGGATTGGGACAAGGCGATTGAGATGTTGGATACATGCTGGGGCTCTCATGCAAGTGTGTGTTTTCAGTTATTTATCATCCAGCAGTGCTGCAGGTATTTCTGAGAGCGAAGCGGCCCAGAGCAGTGCCCGGTGCCGGCTGGCTGAGCAAGGAGCTGATGGGCTCCTGTGACCAGTAGCCATGGCAAAAGTTCCAGGCCAAAAAAAAGCCACGGAGCCATGGCAAAAGTTCCAGGCCAGCTCTCTTGCTTTGCTTTGCTACTTCTTGGCATCAGTCTTTCAGCCAAGTGAGCAAGTCAATGGCTAGCCTTATTGCAAAAAAAAATCTTCTTAGTTGTTTTCTGTATAGCTAATGAAAATGCAAATGTGCTGGGTTTCCAGGCTTGCTTACAGCCTCTGTTGCTTCCTTTCTATGTGTGGTACCTAAGTGCTTCTTGCCCTGAGGTCTAAATACATGGCACTGGCTGGTGGGGTTGTCCTCATGTTGCCAATAAGAAACAGAGTGTTTTGGATGGAACCCCAAAGGAGGAGCTGGAGTCTCTCAGACACCTGCTCTGCACTATCCCTCCACTTGCCATCCCTAGAGGGTTAAAGACAGACCAATTTAGAATTAGAAAAGCAGGCAAGAAGCAGGTCTGTCTTTCTGAGTTAAATACTACCCCAGAGCTGAAGCCACACATTGTCCCTTCTGCGTACTGCAGTGAGCTTCTAGTTGGGCAGTGTAGGGCTGCTTTGCTTGGCTCTCCTTGGGATCTTTCCTTCTTGCCAGTGCTCATGGCTCTTCTCTTCCATACTTGCAGCAGGAATGTTGCTTTTCTAATCCTCATAAAAAGGTTACTCATCAGGCATGCAATGTGATATCACTTACAGCTTGATCCCAGCAGATATGCAAGGGTAACTCTGTTTGCACCTTTTGCTGTGCTTCTCTGCTGAAGAGCAGAGCCTCCTGCCTCAGCTCTGCCTGTGTTCTTCCTTGGGTACGGTGTCACACGTCATTATAAAACCAGCCCTGGGTGCTTTCCAGCTAGCCGAGCCTGGACTGAGTCCAGGCAGTGTCCCCAGCCCTGGCTCTCACGGACACGTTCCCTGCCCTGGCTCCCTTTCTGAGAATGCTGGATCAGAGATGAGAGCTCAGTAGCTCGTGGGCATTGTCACATCCTCTGTACTGATGGGCACTCTAGACTCTTTGGGGACCATGGGGACAATTCAGTAGAGGGACACAGCGTCTGCATAGGAATTTTTTCCACACAGACACACGCACTTCATGCCCAGACAATGCAGGAGCGAGGCAAAGCTGCCTCCTCAGCGCTGCCCTTTTCTCTGGCTCTCCCGTCTGGTGTGTGTCTCCAGATTTGCCTCCAGTCTTTAAGGGAGCCCAGGTTCCTCCAGCTGAGCCTTCCCACCCTGGCCACGAAAGGGCTTCATCTGCCCCGAGAACACAGCCCTTTTAAAAGCAGCCTGACATATTTCCTTTGTTCCTGGCTTTCCACTAGGATTTTCCATGATGCAATCCCGTATGGGGTTACTGGCAAAGAGCTGTTAAAAGTCAGTAGCTGTGCCTGGAGCAAACCCATTGTTCTGCCAGCTCAGAGCCCTTCAATGCCACTGACTCCTGCGTGGCCTTGCTCCTGCTCCCCCAGCAGTGCCGGTGAGAGGGATGTCCTGATCCACATGGAATGATACAGCCATAAATGCAAGGCACAATGCAAAGAGATGTGTGGTTAGACTCAGACACAGCCCCACCAGACCATCACACTGACCACTAGTGCCAGGCTAGGCTGTGGCTGGGGACCAGGCTGTGGCTCAACAGATGCATCTCACTTTTCCTGGGGAAGTTCACACAGAGGCTGCTGCTCCAATCAAGAAGGGTTATTTTGAAGTGGAAAGTGAGAAGCTGTAGCTTTTATCCTTTTGGAGTAGCAATTTGCAAGGAAAACAATGCGGGATTCTCTGGAATAAGGAGTATTAGCTGCATCATCTTTTAAAAATAATTTAGTCAAATGAATGTTGGCCAGGGATTAGCACCCTTGCAGGCACTTGGGCTGCAGTGGGGATGTTTGCTGAGATTTATTGATGTTAGGGATTGCTACAAATGCATAGGTGACATCTAATGCCAAAGCAGCTCTCTGGCTTGCTAATGAGATAAGTCAAAGGCTCTGCAAAGTTTTCAGCAGTGTAGCTATTAACCCCAAGATTACAATATTCTTTGTGTTTTTCCAGCATGTCCTGCCAAGATTTTGCCTTAAGCAGAGGAAAGATAAAAAATGCAGGGCCAGAGAGTCTCTTTACGGCTGAAAACCAGTCTGCTGTGTTGTTCCCTGGGATGGAAAAGGGCCTGTGTATAATCAGCACTGAGCAGGGAAACATTTCTACTGTCCAGCACAATTTTCTTCAGTGTTGGACAAGTGGAAAAAGAAGAAAATCATAGAGAATGGTCCTGTCTAGGGAGATGCAGTCTTACGTCCCTCACCACCTTCTGCTTTTGATGCTTGGGTGTATAGGACTGATAAACTCAAACTTCAGAGAGGCTTTCTAGGTAGTTACGTTGGATGCTTCTGTTTCATCCAAGCAGGTGGTCTTATGGGAATTATTTTTTGTGGTAGTAATGAGATTTTCATCTCTACTCTTAACTGAAGATTGCACACCCAAAAGGAGACAGGCTGCAGGTGAATTCCAGTAGTAACTGTCCAGGATTGAAGACTGTAAAAATCCCCCCAGTCAAAACATTTGTAGGAAATAAACAGATGCAGTTTTAGCGATGCTGAAGTATTTAGTGACTTCATCTTGACATGTCTTAGCTATTGTGTTGGGAGGACCTCAACTTACATTTTCTGTCCTTTTTCCAAAAAACATGAAACATTTTTTCCTACAAATTTCCTTCAGTTTTATTTAAGTCATTAAAAGGAAAAATAGCACCTCCTTCAAAAAATAGTCTTGAGTTAAACAAAACCTTTTGTTCTGTTCCAAGCTTTTGAAAAATACCAACTACATCAAAATGAAAACCAACATATTTTGCATGTTTGAAGCAAAATTTTTGTTTCCATTTTGTTCTCCATAGTTTCTCGTTGAAGAATTACTTCCACTTGGGACATTTAGACAATGACTTGCAGATACTAAAAAAAAAAAAAGGGAACAATGCCACGGTTACAGAAGTTTCAGTATCAGGGGTAGGTGCTGTGGGACTGCTCTCTAAACTTGAAGAGTTGAAAGAACCAAGGCATTGACTCAGGCATGAGCTAATGAATTACTTCCAACCTTCAAGGAACAAAACCAAATAGCTGTGATAGCAAGATAATATCCAGTCTGTTATTGCTAGAAGCATATTTTAGTCTCATTTATATGCTGAGTAAACAGCTTTGGCCTCTTTTCAATGATACAAACATTTTGTATCACCCCTTCTCCCACAAAGAGGGCTCTCCTCACCGCAGCTAAGATTTTACTGAGGGAGGTGATTTCAGTGTGGATCTCAGTGCTGTCTCAAAGACTGGGGATGGCCCTGTCTCCCAAAGCCATCCTTCACATCCTTTCTTTAGTGTCTGAGGAGCCGCTCACCTGCTCTTCCAGCCCTCTGGAAGAGACCAAGCCCTCAGCAAGACCATAATTGTTTCTGTGGTCCCCATGCTGTGCCACTTCAGGCAGTGGCCAACTTTGCTTGTGCCCAGCTTCAGCTTTGGGTTTTACATGATCACTGTTCCCAAAATACATGTGCTCTGTGGCCAAGGATGAGTCAGAAGGGATGCTGTTAGTGGTGCGCTGGGTGGTACATGTTAGTCCTTCTTCATGGGAGTTCACGAGCAATTAAAGGAAGAAAATTGCAATTAATGCCAATCAGCATGAGTTCATGGAAAATAGAATGTGATGTCTCTCTTTGGATTAGTTGATAGAAGTGTGATGGTAGTGTACAAGACTCCTGTGAGCCATTTGACTGGGTACCACATGACATTTTGATTAAGGATCTAGAGCAGTATAAAATCAAGAGGGTGTGCATTGAATGGATTAAAACCTGGCTCCCTGACAGGTCTCCAAATGTAACTGTAAATCATCTGCCAGCTGTGTTTGTAGCAAAGTCCCTCCAGTATTCCTGCGTTTAATATCTCTATCAATGACACAGAAGAAAATGTAAAATCGCCCCTGATGTGGCTGATGGTGTAACGAGCCAGGAAGCGGAAAATAATGGAGAGGAGAGGTCACTGACAGGAATACAGAGCACTTGGGGAGCCAGGCTTAAGCAAACAACAAATATGGTGATGCAGGTGAATGCAAGAGCAAAGAATGAAAGCTGTGTTTATAGGACAGTGGACTCCAGAAAGCAGGACACCAAAGAAGCTTTTCCAAAAGTCATCTGAATGGATGGTCCTGGTGCTGGGCTGTAACTGAGCAGGGGGACACTTGGAGTGAGAAAAAGCAGAAGTGGGTCTCTTAATACATTTGCTCCTGAGGGCAGTGCTGCTGTGAGTAAAAATATCTATGTGTTGGAGATGGTTCAGGGAAGAGCCAGGAAAGTTTTGGAAGGGTGGCAAAGCCCTGGGTAGCCTTGTGTGTTGAGCCACCACAGCAAAGTTGAAGATAGAGTTGGTCTCAGTTTGCAGATGTGGGAAGTGAAACAGATACTAGGATATTTTATCTAGCAGACCACTGTGCAGCAACTGGAAGATGAGTGTGGAAGGGATCAGATGGAGAGAGAGTCTTCAACTTAAGGCTTCAAGGAGTCTGCTTCATCAGGAATTAACTGGTGCTGTCTGGGATCTTTGGCCAGGCTCAGTAACTCGTGGCATACCTACTTACAGAGTATCAGTATCTCAGCAGGACAGAACCAGCATTGCTACGGGGGCACAGGCAGATTGGTGACTGACATCCGCAGGTAAGTAAAAGCTGAAGTCCTGCTCATGTGAAAAAGGTATCAAAAATGGCAATGGTTTGGGGGAGGTAAAACTACCCCTAGAGTTCTTTGATGCTTTTTAACATGGTCTACACTTGAAGGTGGAAAAAAAAAAAAGTTATTTTTAAGTCAATGTGGTACAACTTTCTGGATGAACATCTCAAAATTGATTTAAAACTGCTGTAGGTGGTGTTGGTTGCTTTAGATACATATTCACTATGCAAACAGATATGCTAGCTGAAATGTTACCTTACCCATAACCTTCCCAGCAAAATGGTTCTTGTCCATCTCAGCTTGGAAAGATTATATCCACCAATGAGGCTGTGGGGTGGCATCCTCTCCAGGGAGGTGGCCATTAGCATCTTGTGGTCATACAGTCAGCTAGCACAGCGAGACCCGAACGATGTGGATGTCCACCACAACCTGTATTCATGTGAATCAACGTTTAGAAGTGATTTAAATGTGGTTGCACTGGTGTTCCTATGTGTTTAAGTTGTTTGTTAAACAAGATCTAAAGCAGTTCAAGTTTTGTTAAGAAGAACAGGCCATTGCCAGGGATCGCTTTCCTCCAGCTTGAAGGTAGCTTAGGCTAATGCAGTTTATTTTGCAGAATCAGGCTAGGAGAATGTACTGACAAGTGGCAGATCAGTCACTGCCAACTGTTTATATCTTGTAAGTAGAGGAACGCCTCAGGCAGACTCATTTGGATGTTTTTATGCCAATACAATGAGGTCCAAGGGAGTCCTACAAATGACATAATTTACACACCATGGAGTCAAAAGGCATTGAACACTGTATCCAAGAGGGACCTATTTTAACTTACATTTGCTTACAAGGCTTTTGGGGACTAATTCATGTTTTGGATAATCCATCTAGCTGGGCACTGCATCCAAAAGGAGCAGCATTGTTCTTCCCCTTCCTGCCCTGTCTTGTTTCTTTTGTTGGATGAAATGACCATGCAGCCAGTTGAGGGGCTGCATTTGCTTGGTGCTTGGGCAGACTCTGTCTTGGTGTACTGGTTTCTGCTTGGATCACTGAACCATCAGCAAAGCAGGTTAGTAGCAGGCTCTGATGAGCTGAATTATGCAAGAAGCAGTGTGCAAGCATAGTGGCTAGGTTGCACAGGAGTAGAGTTAGCAGTTAAGCAGAGAAGGTTGGTCTAAACTGAAATCACAGTGCTGTGCAGGGTGGAAAGTCACTAAGAGGCACAGCTGCAATTCACCTGTGTGGTCTGCAGTAACACTGGAAAAGCCATTGTTTGTCTCTTCCATAATCTGTCACCCATCACTTCTGCCTAGAGCATGGGAAGTTTAATTTCCTGTGAATCGTGGCCTCACTTGCAAAGTTTAATCCTACACCTTTCTAAGCCTCTATTGACAAAATAGTTGAATAAGTCTGTCATGATATTCTTGTGCACTTAGTTGTTGTTGGAAGTTGTCTTCTGGCCGCCGGTATCTCCATCAGCTTGAAGGTCACCTGCAGGCTGGGCTGCTGTGGCATCCCAGGTTGGTGGATTGAAGACATTGGTGGAAGAATTGCTTGAGTTAAAGATGAGCAACTGATGTCAGGGGACTCCTGCCAGTCATTGTTCCGCTGCCTGTGTGGAAACAGGCTGAACTCTGCGGTTTTGCTATGTAACATTCTTATGTAGCCGGCCGAGTCGCCAACATGATAAATGCAATTATTTTTTCCAATTGTTATTTTTGCCCAGAGCATGCAATTGACACTGAAGTCTGCTGGGCAGAATGGGAATGTAGTGGCTGCTCACATCCCCACAGCAGCACAACGATGCGGAGGCAGGAATTGCGATGACGGGAAGCAAACGCTGCCCTTGGCACATGTCGGGGACAAGCCACCCGTCTGCACCTCCACCAGTCCCACCCTTGGGTGTCAGTGGTCAGGGGTAACCTGCTTTCTTGGTGTTATTGGAGGGGGAAGGATGGAGGTTTCTAGGGCAGCTGCAACTGTGATTTTCCCAGGGAAGGTGGGAGGGAGCAGGGTTGGGTTGTGCAATGTAGTCGAGGGAGCTGTATTGCACCACCTGGGAGGGGAGCAGCGGCGCCAGAGCTGCTCCCCTCTGCCCTACACCCACGGAGGCCGGCGTTCTCCCCGGCTCCCTACAAGAGCCTTTCCAAAGGGGAAAAAGAAAAAAGGGCTTGGGGCTCTTCCCCAGGGGAGGCAAGTCTTAACTGGACTTTGAGCCTAGGAGGGAGGCACAGCTCTCTTGTGACAACCAGGATGAGTTTGCTTCCACAGAGAGAGAGACAATGTGCCAGGCTGATTTGGGCCATCTCCTCCGGATGGGAAAGCAGCTCTGCAGGGTCACTGGTGCTGCAGGCTCCCTGCACCACGGCTTGTTCAGCCGAGTTAAAGGACAGGCCAGCTGAGCTCCCACCGTGGTGGTTAAAGTTTGTTTTAGCCGCCTTATCTAATCTTCCTCCTAACTTTTGCTGGGGGAAAGCGTTTATTGCTTATATCATGTTACTCCATGAGCACTTGCTGGCTGTGACTGTTTGCATGTGTATATGTAGATGTGAAGCCAGATAACTTCAGGCCTTGCAGTTTTATGGGTCAGTCAATCCAAACTGCTTCCACTGGCAGATGTGGGGATGTGCCGTGTTTGTTACCTGTGGGCCATGTGCTATCAGGATGTAAATCAGAAAAACAGGGCTCTGTTTATACACATAAATTGCCCCAATCTGACAGCTTAATACCCTTTTGACTTTTTACCCTCTGCGGGGGAGAGCCTCAAATGTCTTATGGCACTGCTCGCCCCGGGGATGACGGCAACATGGGGAAGCCAGCCCTGCTATAAAAGGAGGGAGCACGCTTTGCTCCTGCGCGGCTTCAGGCTTGGCTGCCTAGCCACCAGCTCCCCGGAGGGGAAAGGCCCTTCCAACAGACCAGTCCAACAGGAAATTATCTGCTCACCCTTTGCTAAATTACTAGCTGGACGGCCAGTCACAGGGTCCCAAAAATGCCAGCTCCATCTGTTCCCCTACGGACATGATTCCCAGGCACGCAAGATCCCAGCTTGGTCACTGGGAGGGCAAACCCACCCGTCCGTCCCTCCCCTGCAGCGCCTTGCGCAAGGCTCGATTTCATCTCGTTCGTGGGACATGAAGGTCACACAGGTGAATTTTCCCTGAGCAATCGCAGGGTAAAACCTGCCAGGCTTCCTTTGGCTCTGGCTGAGGGGTTTTGTTGCTCCAGGAGATTTTGTTTTTTTGTTGTTTTTTTTTTTTTTAGAAGATGAGAAGATGTTTCCAATGAGAGAGGAGGGAGTTGATGAGAGAGAAGGGAAGTGTCAGGACATCACAGTGGAATGGACCAGCTTCCCAAACTAAAATTATGTGGGAGCAGGGATGAGATTGCCAAAAATGAGATCTCCCTCATTTGAAATGTCCTTTTTTTCTACACCCTCTGATGCTTCCTTCACCTGCTTGGAGAACAGGAGCTTATGGCTGCATCCAAACTTTTGGTAGCTCCCTTGGCTTTTTTCCTTAGTTTAGTGCATCCTCAACCTGGCTGCACTAAACCATCCTAACCCCACCTGTACAAAGAGGGACTCTATTAATCAGAATTTTCGCTTGTGCTGGCACTGAGCAACCTACGAACTCAACTTGTTGTGCTCTTCAAGCCCTTCTCTTCCCTGCACCTAAGCTCTGTGGGAGCACAGCAGCTCTCAGCTCACCTCCATGGTCTCACCCCAACCAGGAGCATCCCCACCACCTTGCACAAGAAATGTCTGCAGCAAACCTTTCCTGACCTGCTTGTAAAAGTCCAAGTCAAGGCTGAAAACTGATGCTGTAGTAGACTGACCTTGTGGGAGCATCCTTCCCCCTGGCTAATCCCAGGTCAAATGCTCTCAGTTAACAAGTGTATGACTCCCACGGTAGCTGGGCAGCTCCTGCCTCCTCTCCTCCTTGCCTGAGTGGCTGGGAAGTACCCCACAGCTGGGATGTTGCATGAAGCAGAAGGTGACCCCATCTCTGCTCCTGGCCTTACATCCTCTTAGTACCCAAGAGGTGGCTTTGGTGCAGGAAGGGCTGAGGACCAGCTTGGGTGGATGAAGAGCTGGTTCTGGTGCTGGTGTTACACTGTGACTGCAGGCACCACATTTTGCCTGGCTGGGGACTATTTCCCTTGCTGACACTACTCTACTGGCACTTCTCTGAAAACTGTCAGTTGCCACGATTTTAAATACTCGGTGCAGAGCAGCTCGGATGCTGCCGTTCCCGCAGCGCACTTAGCATGACTCGGTGAAACGTGGCTTCCTGTGGAGAAACATGTGAGGCAGCTCAAGGTTGGATGCTCTAGTGTTTGATACCAAGTTGAGTGTGTGCTGCAGCCTTCTCTCAGCGTGGGCTTGCTTTTCTTTTGTCTGCCCAGCCCCGGGAAGACTTGTAAGCAGTTAATTTCTTTGAGGACTCTGCCCTTCTGGCAAACTTGGTTTAAATTGGCCAGTGAGTTCAGAAATTTATTAGGGAGAGAGACAGACACACCCACAGCACAGTCACAAAAGAGTTGTTTCTCTAGGAAACTCAGCTGAAAAAAAAAAAAAAAAAAAGGTTGTTTAAGGAAGCAAATACGTTTCTTGGAGACACTAGAGCAGGGGAGGTGGTAGGGGAAATGTGTGTTTATATAGCTGTTGACCCAGCCTCCTCTTAAGCATTAGTTTCGTGTTTTAAATCTCTTTATCCCTATTTGTGCCCTTTGTTATCATGTTGGTTATTAGTTCTAATGACTCGTTCTGCCCTGTGCTGGTGCCTCCATCTCAGCAGCCTCCCATTTTGCTGCAGGACTCCACAGACTGATTTGCTGAGATCAGCCCATCCAAATAACTTTACAGATAGACACAATGAACCCAGTGAGGGAGAGGGGTTGGCTGGGCCCCGTGAAGGCAAGGCATAGATGTGAGCAAAATTACTTGGTAGCTCAAGCTCTCCTATAAAGCTCCCATTTCAGGATTTGCAAACCAGCTTCCTCTATCAGCTCCAAAGGATCAGAGCTGCTAATCCCAGGGCAGTAAAGGCCCTTTTGGTCTGAGCTGTCAGCCAAAAATTCGAGTGCCTGTGAGTTGTTCTAGTTTTGCTGAAAATGGGTGCAGTGGTCAGGTGTCCCTTTGATGCGCTCCTGTTTATTTACAAAGAGCCTGAAAGGTCCCGTTCCCCTGAAGGTGGCAGGAAACAGGCAGGGACAGAATTTGGTACCTTGTTCTTCCTGTTAGGGCTGATCTCATGTGTGAGTAAACAGCGGGTGTGTGGTGAGTCCTAGCAAAGCCTTTGCTGCCTGAATAGCTACTGGCCCTCCTGTTTTCCAACCGTGGATGCCTGTGCAGTTCTCCCTTTCACTTTCCTCCTGGCTGGTTCAATGCAGGAAATCAGGCTGATTAAAGGGAGGGGGGAAAAAAAAAAAAAAAAGATGAAAAATGTTTATTTAAAAACAGAAATAAAAAAAAATAATTAAAGATCATTTTAATTAGGTTTGAAAAATCTGCAGTGGAGTTGACAGGCAGGCTGACAGAGCTCCCTTTCACCGGATTGCCCAGCTCAGGGCTTTTCATCTTGCCTGCAGAATATTTTGACATTCGTGCTTTCTTGGCTCCGTTTGTAGAGCCCAGTGGAACCTGCAGCCTAATTAAATGTAACAATTCCTGAAAATGAGGGTTGTTATTTTTTTTCCTAAGGATAATAATAGAGGTTTTATTTTAAAAAGAGCTAATCTATTTACTCTAGGCTGCCTGCTTCCTGACCTGGCCTCAGCACCTGAGGGGACAGGAACAGAATGAATTAGACAGGGGCTTAGTCACTGGAAAAGATGAGGGTGTTAATGTGTGTGTCTGTGTATACATGTGTCCTCCATGCTCCACTTGAAGAATTTGGAGGTAGAAGGTTAGGAGGCTTGGATTTTCCCCAGCAGCTGACTTCTTTCCCTTACTTTTGGGATTCAGTGCTGGTTTTTAACCAGTGTTGGACCCAGCAGGCTCTAAAGGGGCTGACAGCAGTACTTGGGGAGGCATGGTGCCTTGTCTGGCTCCTCCACCTCTGGTGACTTTGCAAACTCTGGGCTGTGCAAGCCAGTGGGTAATGACAGAGCCTTTGTATCACGAGCTTCATTAAACAAGGTGGCAAAGGAGAAGGAGAACATGGGTCAGTGTTATCAAGAACTGGGTGTGCCAACTGTGCACCAGCGATTTGCAGCTCTTGGTGCCCAGAGCTTTCCTGCCAGCGCTTTTACCCTCACTGTTTCATTTTGATCACTGTGTGACTCCGGGTCCCTCAAGCACATGCCTGCATCCTCATGACTCATGAAGCATGGCAAAGTGCCAGGAGAAAGTAAAGTCAGAGTCATCTGCTTGTGCCCCTCACTGTGGGTTTCCAGTGCCATTGTGTCTTGGGTCTGGCACCTGGGACTGCACCCCTTGGGCATCATCCGTCCTGGCTTCCCCTGGGCTGCTTGGCACTGAGACTGGCTCTGGTGCAAGGGCAGCAAGTTCTTCCATCTCAGTGCATAACGTGGTCTCCCATGCTGATGTGGAGGTGATGGGGCAGAGGCTGAGGAACACTCCCTACCCATCCCATGCATGGTGGATGGCTTTCTGATGCCACTCGCTTCTCATCGCTCATCAAATCACTTCAAAACTTCCCATCAGCTGATGTGCCTGTTGCTTAGCCAAAAGCAACATGGTAGGACACAAGTGGTGCAAACCACTTGTAGACTTTCCCTCTCCTCATTTCCTCCTGCAGCTCTGGGAGGGTCCCCTCCAGCACCAGAAATCAAAGCTTTGGGGCCACTTGCCCCCGTTGGCCGTGGCAGGGCCAGCTAATGGTGCCCGGTGCCTTTCCCAGCCGGCAGCCTGATGGCAGCAATGAATCAGCAGCCGGTGGCCTTGTCAAAGGCATTCCTCCACTTTAATCCTATTGACAGGGACTACTGCCTGGAACAGGAACTGGGGGGTGAGCCATGTCAACAGCAGATTCTTATTACAGATAATATTGATGGGGCCTTTACTTGAATAATGAAGGGAAGAGCCCTCTGCTTTGACGTTTGTCTCCAAAACCTAGAATTACTAAGAGTTTAACCATCGGAGGGGAGCTTAAGATAGTTGCATCTTAAAGGATCTGCTTTCTTGTCGCATTCAAGGCTGGGGAAAGGAGTTTAGCCCATACGCTGGGAGCTCCACGCTGACCTTTTCACTGCTCTTAATAAATGTTACAGTTAAATAAAGTCGGATGGATTTTTCTATCTACTGTAGTGTGTTATCCACTTTCTGGAGAAAAAAAAAAAAAGGCAAGAAAAACCCCAAATCCCTGTTTAATATCACTGTTACTCATTATCTTTGCTAGCTGCAGGGCAAAAGGCAAGGAGGAAGGACAGGGGCAGGACAATTCAGGCTGTATTATCAGGGTAATTCCTACCTTAGCACATGATTGTGTGTGTCTCTATATAGGGGTGAATCGGGGCTGTTTAAATCCCTTGTGATCTTATGGCCAAAGCTCAAACCAGAATCAGTAGCTCTGGAAATGTTTGGGGAAAGTTTTGTTTGTTTGTTTTTAATTTACTTTCTCATTTTCTATTATTTAAAAAGAGGTGGGAAAAAAACAACACAACCCTCTGTCAGGTCTATTATTGCTTGGTTCACTACAGGAGTGGAGACACCAAAGCTGCAGGGAAGAGGCTGCCTGGGAAGTCAAATGAGGGCAGAAAGCATCAGCCAGTCCAGGAAATAACCTGCCCTTGCATATTTCCTCATGTTTGGCCTTCAATATTGTGATGGCAAGAGCTGTGATCAGAGAAGATAAGGAAGATGGGGCTAAATGGTGGCATCCCTGTTCTTGGATTTTGAATGTAACCAGGAGCTCAAAAGTGTCCCTCTGAAGCCTTATTCTTGACACATCTCTAAATGGGGCTTGGACCTCTAGCTCCTATTGGGACAGATGAGGAAGAGAGTTGGCTTTCAGCCACATTTGTACCTCCCAGATCCTAAAGCTGGCCCAGGACTGAACTGGCAGGTGGTTTAAGTTAGAGCAGCCCTGTGGCTGCTCTAACTTAAGCCAGCTGGAATCTCTTCTGGGGCTGGTTCTACCAGCCAAGCTTTGCTGGATTACAGCAGGGCCCCGAAAGCCTCCAGCCCACCCCTGCATGGCCTACACAAGAGGACCAGGGAGCAGATGACACAAAAATGTCAGGGCAGTTCCCAGCTGGTGTTTTAGGACAGCTTTAATTCCTTCACACTGCTCCAGAAAATTAGTGTCTGGTCCAAGGGAGCCTGTTCTCCTGGTATTTTTAGTCTGAGTTTGAAGACCCTAGGAGTTTTGGATTGCCCTTAAGTTTCTGAATGTTGGGCTTTCTGACTTGAACTGTTAAATATTTTCCATACATAAATAGCAGCCACAAAATTTCAGGTTGGATGACTTGTGTTTTAGATTTTTTTTTTAAATGCCCAAACAAGGCAGAAGAAAAGTAAAATCTCAAAGTGGTCCAGTTGCTCCCCTTGTCTGAGTGTGTCTCCACCCCCTGAAACAGGTTCCTGAGACAGGGATAAGTGGCCTCTCTTGGCACATTTCTTAAAGGTGCAAAGGAAAGACCCATCCTTGGGGTCAGTGAACGATCCTGCAGCACGTGATGGGGTGTGTGTGAAGACACCCCATGCTCTCTGTGTGCACCTGGCACCTCTGAGCATTCTGGCTCGCTGTCTGTCTCTACACGCACTGTTTTAACCTCCTCAGATCTCGCAGAGCTAGGGAGAAGCCCTGACCAGGCTGGGGGAGGTGGTGGGCATGAGCTTAGGATCTGGAGAAACTGAGCAGCTTGAAGTTGTCCTTCAGCCTCTCTTAGTGCTGCAACTGTGGGCATGGCCACACCATTTGTGGTCCTGCACTGGGGTGGGTGAGCAGAGCAGGATGTGGCTCCAAGCCCCCATGTCCCAGGAAAGTGCCACCGTCTGCATGTCGCTACAATGGGAGGTGAAATCAGCCCAATGCAAGCCATCAGTGGTATCTATGGAATTAGCTGACCCTTCACGTAACCCCCCCCAAGAGCTCAAAAATCAATCAGGTCCTTCAGATCATAAGGGGTGTTTTTTAATCAAAGAATTGTTTAAAAAGTGATAGATGTTGGTTTCCCCCATGCTTGCTTTTTTGTTTTGTAGGGTGCTTCAGGGTGCCCTGAGCTTGTGTTTCTCAGCTGCTCTCTAGACCTGGAGGCCCATGAGCTGCTTGTTCCTTTTTCTTCTCTTTTTTAAATGAAATCTGAGATTTTTGCATAATACATTGGAGCACAAAGCTGGGGAGGGGGTGAAGAAAAACATCGAGCACTGTGGGACTAAAATTGCAAGAGTTGGCAGCACTGAAATTTTTTTTGTGTTTTTCTTTCTGTTTTCCAGAGAAAAGAAAACACCCCCCGTTTTACTGAGCCCCAGCAGGGTGAACAGAGGGAAAAGGTGCTTCAGGGCAGGAAGAAACTGTGAAGAAATAGGTTTGCGACCTCCATTTGTATTGAATTGTTTGAAAGTTGTCCTGAGAGCTGCCTTCTGGCGACAGCTGTCCTGCTCCAAGGAGGGAGCACAGAAAGATGTGTGTGGGGAGAAGCTGTGTGAGGCTCTTGGGCTGGGTCAGGACTCAGGTTGCAGTTGCCTCTGGTTGTGCTTGGGTCTCAGCAGTGCCAGTTCCTCAAGAAAGGCAAGGAAAGGCTGAGTGTGCAGAGGGAAAGCTCTTTGAAACCCTTCCTCCTCATAGGACCTACATCTCCTGCAACAGGAGAAGTCCTGGTTGGCCAGAACCAGTCCTCATGGGCATAGAGGTGAAAAAGGACTGGAAATTGGTCCTGGTACTCCCAGGCCCCCTCCCTGCAGGTCATATGGAAGTCATGGCAGTGCTGCAGTGCCCCTGTACTCAAGGAAGTCATGCAGAAGGACCTGAGTCTGTGCTGTAGATGTACATGGGATGGTGGTACCCAACGCCAGCTCTGGTGCTCCCAAGGCTCCCAAGCCACCAGCAGCTGTAGGAATTGATAAATGGAGGCTCAGGAAAGTAGGGCCTTGCCCTTAATGTGTTGCATCCCACGGGATGTTGCCCCTGGGTGTAAGGATGCTGGTGTGGATCTCCACTAATGCAACCACAGCCAGTATAAGCTACTCCAGGCTGTTTAACAGCAGAAACAAACACGTCTATCTCGCCTTGGCTGCACGTGGCATGCACAGGGGGACTGTTACTTATTAGCACTCGCAATCATTGGCAAGAGCTGCTGGAACAGAGGTTGAGCTCCAACTGCTATTCCTGCCTGTCCTCCTTCACTTGTGCTTGTATCTTTCTCAGACTCATTCCTTTTGAGTTCAAATTTTCCATGCTTCGTCTTAGCCTAGTGACACGTTTTTGCTGAAGGTATGGATTGTGCTGGTTGGAGTCCTCTTTGTGGAGCTCCTTATTACTCTCTGCCCCATGGTGAATGTTCATCTTTTGTGTCTGAGGAGATGTCAGGCTGAAGACAATCTTTAGAGGAGGGATTCTGATTTATTTACTTGTTTATTTATTTGGAAAAATAACTTTAAAGTTTACATTTCAGTCAACTGGAACTTAAAAGGAAATCTTTTATTTGGATCTCCCCCAGTGGAAAACTGAACAGCTCTGGCAAAAGTGAAGTTTTTCCATGGAACATTCAGATTTTGTGAAAAATACATTTTCTATTGAAAAAAATTTTGATAATTATTTTTTAATCTGCTCTACTTTTTAAGGAATATTCAAAAACATAAAGGAAAAAAACTCCACTTTCTACATCTAATAAGTCAACTTTCTTTTTTAGCATGACTTCAATGCCATCTCCTTAGCAAGGAGGCTAGAAAAATTATTCAGCTTAAGGAAAAGCAATTTATCAGTTATGAAGTTGTGGAAATTTAAAATTAGTATCTTAGTGCAAGTAGTGGATTTGCAGCTTGCCTTTTTTCCTATCTGGGTTGAGGACACCAAACTTAAAAACTGGATGTTAACTTATTTCGGAGTATCTCTGGTAGGAGGCTTTTGGTTTGTTGGTGGGGTATTTTTTGAAGGGCAGCTGAAATACAGAAAAATCTGTTTGGGACTAAAAATTACCTCTGAGGACTGGGAGACCTCGATTCATGGTGATTCTGTAACAGTGATTCTGGGGTTGAATTTATAATTTATAGGAGTCTTGTGGTTTAATGCATGTTTTTCCCCTGGATTTTTAACCTTAAAGATTGTGTTCCTTAGACAGCCTTCTTTTTCTTAGAAAGTTAGGATAACCAAATACTAAGCTTAACTAATTTCATCTTCGAAAGTTAGCAAGTTCCAGTCCAAGGCTTAATGGCATTATAAAGTTAATAAAAGGTAATCACACAAGTGCAGAATTTTCTCCATTTCCTTCTCTAGCCCATTGTTATGGGGCAACTTCTTGAATGTTCAGAGATTGTCCCTGCAAGAAGATATTAATTTGGTAATGTCAGACATGCACATACGTGTATAAAATCACTGTGATCTATGCATTGAACACATGAAATAGTCTCTTAAATGCACAATGCATTCAAAATGGCTCATTTACAAAATGCCCAGAATGCATCGTGGTGGATGACTTGATTTGAAATGTTAGAATAGGTGATAAGGACATCATGCTATAGAATCATTTTTATATATTTCAAACAGCTCCCACTTAAAGGGAGAAAAAGTATCTTTATAATTAACAGGACAGATAACAGCAACTGTTACACTTTAAATAAATGTGATGTACTTGATCTTGAAGCAGAGTTTAAGATTCTGGGGATGTGCTCAAGAGAGAAAAAAATATGTGCTCAGAGTTGAAAATTAAGAGATTCTATAGATCTTTACTTTATAGATCTATACTTCAGATCTATACTTTAAAAGCTGAGCAACCTCACAGACCATCCCTGTTGCTAATGGCCTTCAACACAGAGCCTCCTGGGAAATGGGAGTGGGACTAATTAAAACAGAGCTGACAAAAGGGAGGCCCTACAAGGGAACACTTAACTAGGACTTCTTTTCCATGCCAATAGCCATGCAAGGAGAAAACACCCAAAGATCTAGCCATGGTGGAAGTAACTCTTGAGGAATGCTACCCCCTTACAGATTTGAAAATAAAATGCAGAGCTGGTGGTGGCTTGGATGTTAGATATAATGGACAGTTATTGTTAGTTGTTGGATGGAGACTTGGTAGGCGGTTCAGTGAATAGTTTTGCTTTGGTTTTCGATGTGTGATCACAGGTCCTGTGTTGGGCTAGGTTCCTATGGCTCTTCTGAAGGTATGTGGGTAGAAGCTAGAGGTGGACAGTTGTACAGCAGCATGGGGAATGGGTATTTCCTGCCAGCACTTTTATCTGCAGAGCCCATCAACAGGAGGAATTAAAAAAGTACTGATTTCCGCAGTAGTCTCCTTATTTCTTAGCTGTTGCTCAGGCAAAGCTGTTATTAATTCAGGAGTCTGCCGGAGCAAGAACTCTCCAGAGTCCAAAATATTTTGCAGAGAGTAAATATAAGAATTATTCACCTACCACAGAACAGCATCAGCCTCTGGGTGGAATGCAGGAGCTGTTTAACAGTGCACAGAAACGCTTCCCCACAGGTTTGGACAAGAGTTGAAGGTTCGTATATGCCCAATTGAAACTACAACTGGAAGCAATAAGCCCTAAGATGGCCCCCTCTCTTGCCTTGGTACTGGATGGACTCGAGGGGGACGAGCAGCACCTACCCCAGTACCACACCACTTCCTCTAGGATGCGAGGAGATTTTTCTGGAGCTCGCCCATCTGACCCAGTCCTCCACATGAGATCTGGCAAGATAATCGCTCCAAGCGTCTGGGTAAGTACTGTAAAATGCTTCAAATAAATGAATAGAAATCATCTGCTTCATAAATGCCAAGGGCTTTCAACATGTCATTTCTTGGTAAACAAAGAATTTCAGCACGACAATATCTTAGGATGTTATGGGCCATATTTGTTCCCTGGTGCATATTGAAGTGAATGTGAACAGAGTTGCACAGCTATCCTTTACATCCTCCTTCAGCTCGGAGGTTTTCGCCCTGCTGCCCTGGCAATGAGGGAGCTGCACCTAGACAGGCTGATCTGGCCCCAGGCCCCAAAACTCCTATTTCTGCGATGGTGAAGGGCAGGTGGAAGTTCTGCTCATGCTCAGTTTTGCACAGAGTGCCATATACTATGATTAGAAAAAAACCAAAACAAACCATGTCCCTTTTTTTTTTTTTTGCGGACATTAGAATGCAATAAAAATATGTGTGTGCTTCCCCCCTCGCCCCCCAGCTAAATTGATTGCATCTGGTGGCATGAAAAAAATAGCCAAAATGTCAGACTGAGTCACACAGCCCCCTTGGGTGGTTATATTTATTTCAGGGCTGGAGCACTCATCAAAACAATTTATCCTTGGCTCTCCCTCTCAGCCTTCCCATCTCTGTGCTTACAAACTCTTCTCTGTTCCCTAACGCTTGTATTTAGCCCCAAGCCCCCTTCTTCCCCCAGTCTTTCCTTTCTCCATGTCCTTTGGCTTCACTCTGTTCCTCCCCTTCCCCTTTGCTACATCAACCCCAGCAAACCCTGTAGCTGCAGTTCTCAGCTGGTGATAGCAGGGGAAGATGGAGCACAGATAAGGCTTGATTTTTCTTACACTGTGTCACCTATTTAGTGTCTTCTTTCACGTTGTTTGGGTTGAAGGGACATGGTAGAATGTGTGAGCTCGCTCACTACTGTGGTTTCCATCATCACTGTGACTGGTCAGGTGGGATGGCCATGGCTCCATGTCCAGCTTTGCCTGCTCTCCCTTGGCTGCCCTGACTTGCTGCAGTGATGGAGGTGGATCTGCTGGCTCTCTGTTGGTGGATTATTTTTTGAGCTTGGTTCACCTATGTCCTGTGTTTTCTCTCTGACAGGGAGCTGCACCAGAAGCATCTGCAGGGTGAGGATAGTCTGTGCTGTAGTGGGTGGAGAGGATTGCATCTCTGAGAACACAACACCACCTTTCCATCTCTCTTCCCAAACCTAATCCTTCTGCCCAGATCATAAGGAGAATGGCCCCCTCCTGCCAGCAGCCCTGGAGATAACCTGTACATCTCAGGCTGTAAATCCTGTTGTGATCTGCTGTCAGGTTGTGCCTGCTCTTGTGCCTTATGCCAACCACAGCTGTGGAAGACCAAGCACTCTAGAATCCTCATGGATAGAAATGGCTGCAGAAATCCATTTCTCTGTTTTTTCTTCATATGATGAAAGGTCCTGGTTGGCAGGAGCAGGGACTGAAGCTCTTGGTTGTTCTTTCTCTTGGGCTGGAGTATTGGCCTGCACAGCAAACCCCCTTTGCTTTCTTCATTACTCCTACAGGGATCAAAGACAGATGAGAAAGACAGGGTTACACTTCATTATCTTGTCTGGGAGAGGACTTGAGAAGCTCTGGGCACCTCCACCTCAGAGTTTAACACTCCCTGTCCCATCCATTGTGCCTCCCAGTGCAGCAGGCTCCTGTTGTACAGAGCACCACATTTTTCTCCTGTGGTAAATCAGAGCCCCCTGGGATCTGGTATTGTGCTTTTTTTTTCCCCAGGTATTTTTGTCTGTGAACCACAGAAAACTGAATAGCAGGAAATGAAGTGCAGATTGAGAACATGGTTGAGTGCACTTGCTAAAATAAAACATTTGGGGGGAGGGAGAGATTCTTTTATAAATAGAAAATGAAGTGTGTTTACTTTTTATTGATGAAGTATTTAATTGTGCTGAGGGTTTGGGAGATGTTCTAAGCTGCATCTCAGACTGTGTGTTGACTAGAAATGCCAGTTGGTCTTTGGTACAAATACCTCGCTAGGTCGAACTCACCTGGTTTGTGGCTGGGAATGGCATGGGGATGTCAGGATTTTTTGGTCATCTCTGACATGCCACAGTTGTGCCTGGAGGGCCAGAGAGCTCCACTGCTATCTTCTCAAACTGGAGTAGATGCTAAGATGACTCAAAGGCTTGTTGAGTGGATGCATTTGACAGCAGAAGAGAAAGTCTCTGCCCATGCCCCAGGCCAGTGTACTTCAGCTTTGGCTGGACAGGCTTATCCAAGAGGTGATTTTGGTCTATGTGGTCTGTTTGGTCTTTAGTCTCCACACAGAGCCTGCCTGCAGAGCAGGGCCCACCAGAGAGCATCTGCTGAGCTAGTGCTGAAACAGCCCTGCTGAGGAAGGCAAGTAATCTTGGACACTGCCACCACAAAGCCATCGCTGGGCTGCTTGGGGCTGCTTCCTGAAGCTAATGTGCTGAACTACCTGTGCGACATCACATCGTGTCGTGGGGCTGTGCCACAGACCCTCAGAGCCTGCTTGCTCTCTGTTACGCCTCTGACTTTTTTTTTTCTTAAGCAAGGCAAGTAGCACCAGCAAGTGCAGGGTGGGGAGATAAGGCTGTGACCTTTTAGATTATTCTGCTGCTCTACTATAAATGCTAGATGGGTCCAGGCAGGCAGCTGGGTTCTATTGTGAGGTTAAATTAATCTCATTAATTCACATGTCTAAAAGTAGCAGCCTTTAGTCATCAGTGACCCAGACTGCTGTCTTGTGGGGGGGTAGATCTCTAGAGTCCATCTCCCATCTCTGGAGCTGTCCTGTTCCTTCTGTGTTTCTAAATCACTGTCTGAAATATTGCACTTTTATGTTTGTTTTGATCTAGTGAAGGATTATGAGGATTCAAAAGCAGAGGAAACCAAGCTGCTTGGAGTCTCCATGACAGATCCGTGCACCTTAACAAGCTGCGTGGGTGCTGCCCATACTGAATTAAATAGGTTGCTTTTGCCTGGGCATTTGTTTAGCTTTAGCTGTGTAAAGTGTCCAGAGAAGCTTTTAAGCACACGCTGACAACATTGAGAGCCTTTATTAAAGCTTCCTTCAATCAGATCCTAAATGTACAGAAACTGGACACACTGGTTGCTTTTCAGAGGGACCAGTTATTGATCATCTAAATGTCTATGGAGCAAAATTGTCATAAAGGAACACCAGGCAAGTGTCCCCACCTCAACCAGCCTTCACCCCTTTCCATCTGTCATCGTTCCCTTTAGTCATGATAGAGGGTGGTGCTGCACGCCCCTGCCTCTGCTTCCAGGCCAGATGGGAGCTGGGGGTCTGCTGGAAATTTTCAAGCTCTTCCACCTGTCCCTATGGCCATGGAGTAGGCCATGTAGAGATGATCCAGGCCTCTTCATCTCATCTGTCTTACCTATTTACACCAAGTCACTATTTCCAAAAGTCCTGCCTTGACAACACCTTGGCAGGGGAAAATGTCCAGTTATGCAACCTCCCGATGAAACAGCCACCAGCCCAGAAGAGACCTCATCTGAGAGGGAATTGCAAGTTCATTTTCCTTCCTTGGGGATAAAAGCCTCTCAGCAGCTTGCTGTGAGCTCCCACAATAAGAGCTGGACCCTGCCACTTGGGAGTGGGCAGTCCCTGTGCCGGCCAGTGGGCTGCCGGAAAGTGGAAGGGGGATTCAGGCAGGGAAGAAATTCTAGAGGGGAGAATACATGCAAGAAATTCCTAGGAATGTTACAGAAATCAACATCCCCCCTCCACTCCTTCCAAACCAACCCACCTAAAAAATGCCGTTTTGTGGGCTATTTTGGAAAGGAGTCCATGCCTGGGGTTTTTTTGGCTGATGCTTATGGCTTTTAGAAGTTTCTGGGAGATCAGACGAATAGAAACAGGAACCAGATGGGACTTCTAGCTGCTGGAAGGAAAGGAAGAAAAAAAGGGGAGAAAAAAAAATTCATCCCTTGTTTAAAATGTGAAGAGCACTTGTTCAGTTTTGAGGAGTTTCCCCTTCACCCTGGATTTCTTATTTTAAAGTAAATTACCCCAGTTCCATTATATTCTCTTAGGACATTGATCTCTTTTGTTGTTGTTCCTAAGAATTTTTCTTTCTTTTGCAATAAAAACCAGTTTATTCTTAGGAGAATTTAAGACTTTGCCTTACTAGATAAAAAGAAAGTCAGTGGTTGGTTTTGTTCTTACAGCAGCCTCAACATCCCTTGGCCATTTACTCACTGAGTTTGTCTATGAGGTTGGAAAATATGGAAAAATGAAAATATGGTAGTGGAGAAGAGAGCAAAGTTGGAGACATCTCTGAGCTAGCAAAACAGAGTGCGTGTAGGTCCTATTTGAGGTAAATGGCATCAACGGGAGAGTTGCACCACTCTGGAACGTACAATAGGCCCAGATGTGGACCTCTAATGCATGGTGCCTGCAGCAACACAACTCGTCAAGCGTAGTGTTGGATTGTGGTGCCTTGTCTGTTGGGTTTTGGGGTTGTGGATCCAAAAAAACAAGCCTGGTCCAGTCCCAGGCTCCATTTTATCAGCCCTTGGCTCTGAAGCTGGTTCATTTCTGGAAAACATCCCAAAGGTTGAATAGTGGCCAAGGAGCATTTTCCAGCTCCTGGGTCCAGGCTGGACTCTGTGTTGGGAGTCTCACACAGCGCTGGGTCTGGGCTCAGTTGTGCTTCATCCTTGCAGCATTTTGTTTCCAGGCTGGCAGGAAAGAGGGGACCAGTGTGGTCAGGTGTGTTACACAGTGCTCCTGCTCTGCTTGGGAGAGCCTGAAAATCTTACTCCCTAGCTGGTAGGAAGGAAGCAAAGCAGACACCACCTTGTAGGTGAAGATAGTAACTGGACATTACCATACTTGTAAGCTTTGCTGCTAATCTTTTAGTGGTTCTGCTTTTAAGGAATTCTTTTAATGGTTAATTAGGGTGGTGGTTTTTTTTCTTCCAGTTTTCCACATATTTACTGCTTCCTGGAAAAAAAAAATGTACTCTTCCCAGGTTCCTATCTTGTTTTATAGTCTTCCTTTTCTGATAATTGTTTCATATTATTTCTTGTGCCCTCTGATCTGCAGCTGTTCCCAAGACAGGGTCATCAGCACAAGGCAATGACCCTTGATAAACCTTCACCCATGGTTTGTAAGTCGGTTTGAGAGGAAATCCGTCCCTGGGACTTAATAATGTATAAACTGCATTTCTAGGGAACTGATTGGAGGCTCCACAAGCAACATTAGTGCTATACTGTGTGCTGTGATACTTATTAGTGGTGATGCACAAAGTCAACTGTAGATATTTTAAGACACAATAGTTGATCATTTATTTGCATTTTCAAATGTGCGTGCGTTTGAACACATGGCTTTGGTTCCAAGGTTCGTCACAGATGGACCTAACTGAGCCAGCTGCTTGAACCCTCTATTATGGTGACCAATCGATTAGATTAGTTTAAATAAAAAAATGCCCCAAAACGTAAGCCTTTGGGTTTGAGTGTCCAATTTGAGTTCTGACTTTTGTGGCTTTCTTTTTTCCTTTGGCTCAGGCTGGTCCGGCAGGATGTCCCATATTAGAATGCTGCTCAGTTGTTGTTGTTGTTCTTTGTGGTTCCAGTGAGCTGTTTTTTCAGAAATGTCTGGAAAGAAAAAGACATAGGGGACTTGGTTCACGGAGTTTGTACAAAAGCTTTTATTTTCTCTTTTTCCTCCCCCCTTTCTTTTTGCTTTTCATGGATCTGGTGTGCAAGTGTTCTCAGGAGTGACACGCTGAGATTTTTAAAGCAAAGTGCTTATCACCTGACTCAGGTGACTGCTGTCGCAGCTGAAGCAGTGTCATCCTAGGAATTTTGTTTGAATTTAGCTTCTAGCTCAAACAAAAGTCATCTGAGTAGGCAAGCTTTTACTGGTTTCCCTTTGGCGTCCCACATCGGTTTAATTTGGCCCATGTTTGCTCAAAATGTCTCCAGCTGTCTAGAAACTTGTTCCTAGCTTGCTGGAACACTCACAACCCTTTTGGCCAGTGTGACCTTAGTGAAGGCTGGCTGTTGTTTGTTTCGCATCATTTTTACTAGCTCTAGTATATATAAGGCAGCTCACATAATTGGAAGAGACAGAGGCATTGGTTGCTGTCCTTGCATTTGCAGGTTGTAAGTTACTGCTGTCCACAACGCTTGGGCATGAGATCTGCCAGAGAACACCACCTCGTTTTGTTCCATGGGAGTTTTTGCTAATATTTTCTTTTATATTATCACTCTCTTTGTTTCTCAGTTGGAAAGTTTCCACGTGTTTCACACTGAGGACCAAAGTGTCAGAAGATTAAAGGACTGTCTTTTTGCCCAACTAATGTGAATTGGATGCTGAACTGTGCACTACTCAGAAAATTTAATGCCTTCTAAAGAAGTATGTGGCTGGAAGGCGGCAGTGAAAATCCATCAGATTTGCATGACTAATTAGCTTATCCATTAGTTATTATCCCTGTGTTTACTTGTAATGAGAATCTTCAAAGATTATTTTATATTGAACATGCAGCTTATTTTTTGCTTACCAAATTTTTTCCATACCAAGTTACTACTGTGATGAGTGCTATACCTTGACATACATAATTCTCTCGTTGCCCAGGTGTCCATCCTCTGGAGGGTGTTAATCCTGCATCCATCGGGAGGGGACGGACTGAATGCCCACACAGCTCAGACTGTGTGTGAGACATTTTCTCTTTCCCCTGGAATTTGGTCTGATTTTCTGAACTGCTTGGCCTTGTTTCACAAGGTGCAAGTGTTTCTGGATGTCAACTCCTGGATTTCAGATAGCATATCTTGAGTTATTCAGCTCCTCAGTTCTTGAACAAGTGCACCTTTTGTAGAAGACATTACTGCACTGTAGGGAGAAATTTTCTGTGTGTGGTTTTCTTTTAGTTTTCTGAGTGTATGGTAAGATTTTATAAGAGAAATGTGACTTCTGTAGTTGTTATTTTCAGGTCTTCCTTAATCATAAAGGTTCAGAGGATGTGTGTTGTCTTCTTTAAAAATGTGAAGGTCATCCTTAAATAGCTCCCATTTTTCTGTATGTCCTTATGATTATTTCAATGTATTCTTTTTTCTTTTTTTTTTTTTTTTTTGAGGGGGGTGGGCAGCTTGGGTAGGGGTGTTAATGTTCATATGCCCAAAGCAGGACACAAGAAGTATGTACCTTTGGATTTTAAAATATTTGGGCTTAAAATTCAGAGGATTTGGTTTGGTTTTGTTTTGTTTTGAAGTCCCTGCTATGTCATTCTCTTAGAAGGCTTAGTAGAACTGAAAAAGAGGATTGATGTAATGAACCTGGCTTTTGACAGATCTTCTCAAAGAGCTGGATTTGGTACTTTTCCTGTGCGAATCAGCCAGGCAGGTTGGTTTCATTTCCTGGTTTCTAACATTCACAGACTTCCAGTGGACATAAGAAATTTTATGTTTACAACAACAAGTCACCAAATAAAATTTAAAAAAAAAAAAAAAAAGTTTTTTGTGCCTTATGAGGTCTTTATTCCTACAAGGAAACAAAATCTGCATTTTTTACCTAACTTGTCAGCTTTAAGAAAACTTATGTCTGAGCCTGCTGTTACTGTGGAAGCTGATTTTGCCAGCTCAGTGATACTTTTTCTTTCCCAAGAACCTGCAGGGGTGTGCTGGATGCATTTTGGCCAGAATCAAGGTTCCTGATGTGTTTGGGACTTGTATCATCACCTACTTCAGACTGAATGAAAGATGGGAACTGCTGCCTTCTCCAAACACTTGTCCATCGTTTCTGTAAGTTTGCCATAGAGCTTATAGAAAATACAATCCCCATGTTGCATGGAGCATGTTTGGAGTGTTTGCTGCCTGGACAGCAAAAGCAGTGACACTATTTCCTTTGAATCGCACTGAAATTTCTGTGATGCTTTCTGTGCCTTGGTTCTCTCAGGCTTCCTGAGCTGGAGTTTCACAATGAGGATGTGTCACAGGACAGCCTGGTCGGTGGGGTGCATCCTTGCGAGGGAGATGGAGAAGCACTGAAGATGACAAGGAGTCCAGCTCTGCCCCAGGAAAGCCCGAATGGCCCTGATACAGCAAAGCCCACCCATCGCTCATCTCTGAGCACCCGAACAGCCCTGGGAGGAGACGCATCCCTACGGCATGTGGTTAAGTGCTTTGCTGAACAGGGGCCAAGGTCCAGCGTGGAGCCACCCTGCTCCCGCCGACTCCCTCTTTGGCGCCGCACCGTGGAGTCGGCCCTCGCGCTGGAGAACGTTACGAAATCCTGGCCCTGACAGAGAGCAGATGCATTATTGGGAAGCCCTCGGGTCATGAGAGGGCTAATAGTCACATTCCTGGCTGGGATGGCGAAAGATTTACGCCGGGCGCTCGCTCGCCTCGCCCTGCACCAGGCCGGCTCCCTACTTCACCGGCCCCCTCGGCTTTAATTGTTGTGTTAATGGCCCTTTTATTTGAAGCAGATCCCCCGGCTTACAGAGGAGAATGTCATTATGTCGTATTTTAGATGTATTTACATTCTCCTTGCCACAGGGATAACGTTCTAATTATTTTCTATAGCTGACAGCACCAGCGTCTCTGGTATTAGGGACCCCTTAGACCTGATTACATGGTCTGTTTTTCTTCAAATCACCCACAAATGACAGCATGGAGCAGGTTTATTATCAATTGACGTACCTTTGCTTAACGCAACTCGTTCTTGAAACAAATGTCCTGAGAAGATAATACGTGTTTAGAGCATGTGTCTTCTCCTGCGTGAAGGCAGATGGGCTTAGGAGGTCAAGCCAATGGTTGACCTCTCCTGACTCCTTGGCGTTCACTGCAAACGCCCAGCACGGGTGCAGGGAGGCAGTGCGGTGCTGCATTGCTTTTCCCATGCAGACTGTACCCAAAAGCCATGGAAAAGGATTGCTGTATGTTTTAAAGCTACTGTGTTGAATGGTGGAGAATAACAGCAGGGGAAGGGGATGGAGGTGCAGGGGGAAAGAAGAGGGAAGTGAAGGATGTTGGCTTGGATTTGCAACGAGGTGTAGAGAGGTATCGGAGTCTGGTCTAGGTGGTGGGATCGTGCCTACATGACAAGTTGTTTTTAGGGGAGAAGAGGAGCCAGGGTTCCTTGCTGGAAAGAGCTGTGCAACACACAGTTGGACTTGATGGACAGGGTGGTGAGAGGAGACACTGGGCAGCAGGGTAAGCGGAGCTGGTGAACAGAGTTTGGAGACCACACAGAGAAAAAATTTGCAATAGAAGACAAGACAGGAGAAGCCTGACAGCTTGACTGAGAGGAGGTGGGATGGGGGTCATCACAGCACTGGAGAAAAGAGTGCAGAGAAGGTGGCTGCAGAGCAAGGGGTGATGCCCAGGAGTTGGCCAGGGAGGAGCAGGAGCACACAGAAGTAGGGACAATTGAGATAAGGAGAGTGAGAGACACAGTTATTAGAACAGAATGATTTGATTTACCCCAAGTCATTTATTCACCAAATTTTCCCCCTGAGATCTTAAACAGACTGAAGTGGTTTCAAATGTTGTTGTTATTTAGAACAATTCAACAAAATGCTTGTTGCTTTGAAAAAGAAGGGAGGGGTGAGGGACGGAGAAGAGAGACAGGAAAAATAAAAGCTTGGATGGTCCGGTTTGCCACAGTTGAATTTTATTGCCAAATTGGGTTGGGTCAAGAAAAATCACTCTTTCTTTTCTCTGAGCAGGAGTTTCACTTACAAAACTGCTTCTGATGTGAACGCTTACCCAAGCTCAATGCAGTCTCCATGTGTAGTCAAACATGAAACAACAAAAAGCAAGTATTTGTGCTAGTAAAACCCTGTCGAGGAAATGTTTGTGCACCGGGGCATCTCAACACGGAGACAATTTCATTACAAAATTCAGGCGCGTCTTCATGGAGACTTTTCTCCTTGCAGCTCTAGGGATCATTTTATATTTGGAGCTGCTGGGCACACAAGGCATTTTAAAAGCAAATAGAAAGGCAAAGACGCTGCCTGGAGGGAGTTACAATTTAAGTCAGACCAAAGCAGAGTGAAAATGCTGGCTGCATGGTATTAAAAACCAGAAGGTGGGCACTTTTATTTGGAAAGCCAAAGATTCCAGTAAGTTATTTAGTTTTTCTTGTGTGTGTGCATGGCTTCTGGAGCTGTTTTCAGCCTCAGCTTAAAAGAAGTGGGTTTCACTTCATCCCCCAATAACTGCAAGGTTCAGTGAAAGGTGGCAGGAAGGTAGAGGTCTCAAAGGTCTTGGGTTCCTGTCTTGTTCTGTGAAAATCAAACACCAGGTGGAGGAGAGGCAACCAAACCATTATTTCAATTGAAAGAAAAGCTTCTGGATTTGCAGAACAGGATTGGTAGTCTTCAAAAAATCTGAGAGAGGAGAAGGACAGAGTCTTTCTCGCAGCCATTGTGGCTGCGGCCATTGGAGAAGTTTCCATCACAGAATGTACATCAGACTTGTACTGTTTAAAATACAGAATAATTCAACCATGGGAACACAAAGTCCAGGAAAACAGGAACCTTATTTCCACCTCTCTAGAAGTTACCTGTTGGTTTTTCATTAACTCATATGTGTTTGGGGACGCTTCTTTCTGCTCAAAGAACCATGAATGAGTACAGCATTTCCTGCCTTTGCTGGAGAGCATTTTGGGGGTGGAGGTGCTGATGTGTCATCATCCAGTTGGTGACAGTGCAAACAGGAGCTAAAGAAAGGATGAGTTACAATTTTCTTACCACTGTTGGTATGTTGAACTGAGCATCTGCTACCCCATTTGGTCAATTTGATCAATCTGTTGGTCTCTCTATGGGATGAGGGATGACAGTATGGGACTGGATTTGTACCAATGTCTGTTTGTGGAGTTCCTCTTACAGTATTCAAGTATGCGTGTCCTGTGCAGATTTGCCCTGTGGATGTCTGAGCTGTAATGAGGTGAATGCTTCTGAAAAGCAAAGGTTTAATTATCTCTGCTGTTTCAGTACTTCCCTAAAGGGCATTTAAAATCATAACGTAGTTGTGAAATCAGTCATCGATGCTGTGTTTGATGATTATGGAAGTTGTGTGGTTTTCTTTATCTTTTTTTCTGAGGAGCCCCTGATCTGATGACTTAATTTTCAGAACACAGCACAAAAGAATAATTTGCAAGTACTCTGTGAATTATTAAAGGAGATTATTATGAATAACTTAAAAGAGGAAATGTGTGCTAGAATTTGGTGTCATGTTGGCTAATTGTCCAGCAGCAGAAAGGGAAAGAAAGACTAAATCAGTTAGTTCAGCTTGTTTATTATAAGTTTTTTGCTGGTAATTTTTGGGTTGTTGTGCTTGGCAAACCAAATGTTAGTGTGAAGAGCATACCAGAGATTTAGGAGTTAGGTTTATTTTCTAAAATAAAAATGGTTGGATCACAGCACTGATTGATAGGGAAGCAGTGTAATATGCTTCTGTAGAGCTTTTCTCCCGATGAGTCACAAACTATACTGCTACAGTGCTCTTCTGAAGGGGTCAATATGTAGTGCAACAGAAAGATAAGAGGGCCATAGTTTTGCCAGAAGCACTACAAGACTCTGGACATGCACACCAAGACATGCAGAAGCAAAACTCTAGAAAAGCTTAGGACCCATAAATCACTTATGGTGGACTAAGAGTGAGGGCACTGGCAGGAGCTGTGGTGTGGATAGGCTGGGGGCACGACACCTCCACCACATAACGAATCCCTGTCTATGCTCTAGGCACCACCATCATTATCTCTGCTCCAGTGAAGTCTTGGCTGGTGGAGACTCACAAGTCACACCTCTGCATGGAGCTCACTTTATCTTCATCAGGAGGTTGGAAGGCTGAGTCAGCCCTGCTGGGATTTGCACCAGTGGTTCCAGGAAGTCTGGGTATTTCAAACCTTAGGCTTAGACCTCTAATCATCCCCTTATCTAAACTGCCTAACATCTGAGTCTGCAAAATTGGGTTGGAAATCTCACACAAACATGCTTTCCCCAGCGGCATTTCTGCATTTGTTTGCCAGTGGAGCCCAAGACTACAGGAGGGCACGGAAGATTCAGCTTTGAAACCAAAGGTTTAATCAAAGTGTTGCATGAAGCCCTGGCCCTTTCTTGATTGATGGCCTGCTTACTGCTTGCTGACAACTGGAGAGGTTCACCCTTTGGGGCAGAAATCCAGAGTTAACACTCACAAAGGCAAGTGTTGACCCTCTTTAGCCATGAGTGTAGAGCAACCCCGTTCTTTTAAATTAATTTTTGCATCTGCTGGAGGTGGAAGGGAAGGGTTTGATTGCTTTCTTGTGACTTACAAAGAGATGGTCTCCTCCTAAAAGCTCTACTGCGGAGTACATGCAGAAATTGTTTGAATTTAATTGAATCGTTTGAATTAATTGAATTTCTGCTCAATAGATGCAGAATTTGTTGGAATTATCCAAGGTGTTTTTTTCAATCCAAGAATTCAAAGACAAATGGTGTCAAGTCCTACATCAGGCCAACGGCTCTGAATCCCTCCCCAGGTAACTTTCTCAACCTCACTTGGCCACAAAGCCTAAGGAGCTCAGAGATATTAAATTCTTACAGGTTTTGTGAAAATAGCTGGTTGAATGGGGATGACAGACTAAATTAGCACCCTTATTAGGAACAGGCTGCAGTGTTAATCCACTCCTTATCACACAGCAGAGGATCCTAAGCAGAGGCTGGGTCAAGGAGGGGCAAAGGGCCTGAGACATGCCTTAGCTGTGGAAAAGCTCCAGTCAAAACTCCCACTTTATCAACCATCTCATTGTGTAGTGGCACCTTAAGGAACAAACAAAATGGCTTTATTTGTTCCCCTTCTGTCAGAGCTGCTTGCTCAAATGGCTTTTTCATTGATAACTTATGTCCACGTGAAAGTTCTTCTTTATCTTCACTCTAGTCCTGTCACTGAAGGAAAGGAGTGTCCCGATGCTACAGTGCATGGGGTGATATAACAAGAAGGAAACTTTCCACTTCTGTCTCCTACTCAAGAAGGAGAACTGGTGTAAATAATGCCTCAGAATTCAGAGCTTTGATACATTTGGCTTCTTTCAGAGTATCTGTGAGCAGATGCATGATAAATTTCTCATTTTAACCAATGTTAGCAAATCTCTGAATAAATCAACTGCTGTTTGCTGCCCATCTATAGCAGTTAAGCAAGATTCCTCTGTTCTGATTTATCAGATGGGGTGACTGATGATGTTTGTAAATGTAAATTTTAAGTTTCCTCAAATTCTAGTGTGTAAAGCTTCAAAATAGTCATTTTCTGTAAACATTGTTGCTTGAAAAAGTCCTGCCACTTGAATATCTGGTGAAGATGAATGCACATTTCAGGCAGAGTTGGCAAAGAGGCACCCGTCTATAAACATACAGTTACTATTCATGGATATTTCTTTTATCCTCTTTCCAGTTGTACAAACACACCACCACCCCCAGCAATATTGCATTGTAAATTACTGTCCTTTTAAAAGCCCTCTTCCCTTAGTGCTTTTCATTCAGGAGATGGGAGACAGCCCAGGGCATGTCATCTTCAGATCAAATACAAGCTGCAGACTCCGGGTACTCACCTGAATTATATGAACCTCTGTGCTGCAGCTATTTACTTGTTGCAATACATTTCCTTTTCTTGATTAACTAAGCTCTGAAAAGCCACATCTGTTTCAGCATTGCCCCCTCAAGGCGGTCCCTCAGCCCTCTGTTTTGCAGCATCTTTTTCTCTCACCTTTTCCTCGCCTTACACTCTGTGGTCTGCTGTGAATTTTGTATTGTGTTCACTATTTGTGTCAGACTCCCAGGGCAGGGGCTGTGATGTGGTGGTGGCCTGTGAAAAGCCATCTCTTGTGCAATGGATATGAGAACTATTTAGGGACATGCAAGCACTGCAGCCCATTTTGTGGCTGAAGCCCCAAAGGTTGAGCTGGTGGCTGTTTCTGATTAGTTACACAGTGGCCATCTACAGCCTCCCACAATGCTCCAAGGCCTGGGTACCCTCCATTGCTTATTAACCTTACTGGTGTTCAGCATCCTCAGCACTAGGCAGGTCTGCTCCCCAATAACATTCTAATGTACCAGCACCCTTTAGTCTTTTAAATATATGCACTGAATGCTACTTTTAATAGAAACTGGAAAAGGCCATGGTTTGCAGTTAAAATAAATACAAGGTAATTTATTAGAATCCACTATTGTAGTCACAGCCTCCATGGGGTGTTTCTCTCTGTTACACTATGCAAGTGCTGGAGGAGTTTTCGCATGGTTCACTATGTGGCATCCAAAAATCCTCTGTAAATAGCTGTTGATTTCCACCTAGGAATCATTTTAGGGAAAGAAGAGAGCAGGAGCCCTAGGCTGATTCGTTGTTCACGGGGGCCCTTGGGGAGGTGGGTGTTTCCCCAGCACTGGCATTGCTGCGCAGCAGAGCAGTCCCCAGCCCTCGCCACCACCGAGCAGCGAGAAGGTTCTGTGGCTGTGTTCTGCTCCCAGGCCTTTCTTGCCCTTTGAAGATTCCCCATTGTTTGGGCTATTAACATACTTTCAGGGTGGATGTTTATCTTTTTTGAAACTTTTACGGCAGGCACGTTGTTAAAGAAAATCCCGAGAAGCTCTGTGCAAGAAAGCCCCTGCGGAGCCCTTTGGTGAGCGTAACGCGACTCTGAGCAGCTCTTCCCTTTATTTGATCAGCTTCTAATACCTAACAGTTCTGTGAGTAAACATTTATAGATCAAATCAAAAACTAGCAAAAGGAAGCACTCTCGATAGATTAGAAGCTAAACTGATCTAAATTAGAACAGATACAGAGATAACCTTGCCTGGCTAAAAAGCATATACTATCAGTAGCACACAGATAATTAAATGAATGAGCCCTTTTCTATTGAACAACTGATGTGCAATTGATAAACTTAATTAATAATTAACTTTTTAATTAAATATCAATTTAAAACAAGTGTGGTAATATGCCACTTGCATTTAATTTTGCTGCCTTTTCTTCATTAAAAAACTGTCATTAGGGTTACAGGTATCTGTTTAAGATGCCTCTGTGCACTGCACAGGGAATAAATATGTCCACTGGGCACTTGCCAGTGAAGGGATGGTGATAAACAGCAGCCACCCGAGACAAAGCTGGTGTGCAACTTCAGAGTCAGAAGGAACTGTAGCTAAATGGAACATGCCTGGCCATGGCCTTCTTAGCAGCAGAAGGCCTGCCTGGGTTTATGCCCTTGTTCGCTTTTAAAAGAGGTGGTAATGGTTATCAAAAACTGAGCCCTCCTCCTAACAACTCTTTGGGAAGAAGGTCCTTCCCAGCTTTATGAAAGAAGTGGCTGGATGAAGCAAAGACTGAACGTCTAAACCCGGGCCTGTGTTGAGGGGAGAGCGATCCATCAGTAATTGCCTTGTTTTGGCAAAACAATCCTGAATAAGTGAGGGAAAGCTGCGATCTTTTTGCATGTGTCTTCTCACATGATACCTTAGTGCAATTCCTATTAGTGCTAATGGGGTAATTGGCTCCCCTCAATGTGAACTCCCTATAATGCATCCCTGTAACTTGATTTGAGAGTGTAAATCCCATTAGCCTGAATGGCGATCTTTTCTGCCTCTAATTTACCTATTTGATCCTGCGAGCACTAACAGCCGATCTCGTCTCCCTTTGAAAGCCATAAAAAGGCATCTGACTTCCTCTAAATGGTGTTTGCAAACGTGGATGACGGTATCACACCTCCGGGTTGGTGCCCCTCTCTGTGCCCCCCGCCCTCACCCCCCCTCCCCGTGAGTCTGCCCTTGCAAACATCTGTGCCAAAGGGATATTGCTGCGGGGCCGCTGGCGCACGCCTGCTTTTCGTCTGGCTCCCCGAGGCAGCCCCAGTTCTCAGCCACATGTGGCAGCTGCATGGCTGCAGCCCTGCAATGTGGGATGGCAGTGGGTGCGTGGGGCTCCCAGGAGGTTTTGATGCAATCCCCCCCTAGAAAGCAATAGGATGCTGTGGTGCAAGAGTCATAGCAGCCGCTCAGTCCACTGGCTGCCACTCTTGTTGGATACTGGATATTTGGAGATTATGAATAAACACACCACACCAGATGAGAATAACAAAGGAGCTGATGGCTTATTTGCTGCTGACTTTCCCATCCACTGAGTCCGTGCCATGTCCTAACTGTGCTCCTTTATTTTTTCCCTCTGTTTAAAAAATTACCTAGAGAGCTCAGCAGTGATTTATACCTAAATACATCAAACAACACTTGGAGCAAACAGCTCCGCCACAGCCTCAGAGTTTGGGATGGTTCTTTTCACCTACCTAGTAAACACTTACAAGGAGCAAAGAACGATGCGGAAGGCAGGAAATTGGGTCTGCAAACTGGGAAAAAAAAAAGGTGAAAGGCTGCAAGAAACATTTCCACCAACCCCATGCCTGCTAGCAACAAGGACAAATATTTGAGCACCTCACTGAGGATGTAAGAAAATCTTTCCGCCGTGGTAGTGGATCTGAGTGAAGATTAAGGGTTGTGCTTTGTTGTTGTCGTTAATGTCTTGATTTGTTTCCAACTGAAGTAAGTAGGGTAGAGGATAAGCCAATGGGCTCTTGACTGTCCTTCTGCAATGTGGGGCTTAAAGCCAATTGGAAATGATTCCTAAGAAGGTACCATCTTGGACAAGGCACCAGATACCTATCCGGTTGGAATACACTGCCGATAAAAGGATGATTTCTTTTCCTGCCCTGCCTCATAAGAGGATATTCTTGCTTCTCCACATGTGAAGGGAAGATGGGTCCCTCCCGTGGGGAATGTTACTGCTGGCCACCACTTCCTTTCTGAAAGCCCCATTTGAAAAGGAGGAAATAGTTGGTGGAGGAAGTTCCTGAAAAGGAATCTTTCAAATCCTTATTTTTGTCAGGTTTTTTTCAGGGGACACCCAATACGATGGAAATAATTGGTGTGGCTGCCTCAAGTGATGGAAAAATTGCAGAAAACTGCAAAGGGTGTGACAGCAAGAAAACTGGCTTATTCTCCATTTATTGTACAATATTTATCATCAACCCGTTTTGTATATTTTGCTTTCTTTTGTGTAATCTTATCATCACTGGGGTTGAAAACGATGTAATTTTTGCTCCTTTGAGTAGTTGCCAAAAAAGCACTTACGTCGGAGTATTAGTGTATCATTTGGCTAGCACATCACATAATGGTTTTTTTACAGCAAGTATTTAACCGTGTTTTCATCCTGTGGGAAAGAATGATGGGTCTGTTTTGTAAAAATAAGACCTTGTGGCAATGTGGACATGCAAGAGATAGAAACATAATGCAACAAATTAGTTTCAACACACAGAAATGAAGTAGTCCAGGCTCCATATACATTCAGCAGTGCTGGTTTCTCTCTCTCTTTTGTCTCTCCCTTTTTTTTTTTTTTTCTTCTTCTTATTCTGAAATGTATTGTTGGCTTTTATGGGAAAACTTTGCAAGCAGAAACTATTAGAGTTCAACCAGCCACCTACTTGGTTTGGACATGCAAGTTGTTATATATATGTAAATGTGTTTGTGTATATGTATGCACACTTATAGGTAAAAATAGTATTTATGAGTGCATGTGTGAGAGAGAATAGTTGTGGGTGCCAAACAGATACAATCAAATTAATCCTTTTTATGTGACTCGATGCAAGTTTGTGGCATTATAGCAAGAACTAAATTAGCTTTATTATAAGTTGAATAGATACTTTTGGGTTTTTAGCAACAGAAATAGTATTGTGAAGCAGGAGAAATCTGATCATTCTAATTTCATCACAGAAAATGAAGACCTGGAGCAAGAAATAATTTGTCTTTAGGTACTTCAGAAATAATCAAGGTGTTAATAATTAAAATTTGAGGACATCCCATCAAATCTCTTCCAAATGGTGGCTAAGTGAATCTCTGTTATAATCTGAAACCTGCCATTAACTGAAAACCATCCATGCTGCAATCCACATCTTTCCCATTCTGTGTGTTTTATAACCTGCCCCCAAGAATGGTCGCTCTCACCTCTGTCAGAAAAAAAGTTAAGACTTGCTGTTTTAAAGTTTTTAAAGTTCTCCCATTTCTAAGCTTTATTCTTTTTATTAAAATGTCCCAGTTGTGACTAAGATTTCTTTTTTCTTTGTATGTAAAAATTCACCAGGATATCTCTCAGCTTTTGCCAAATAACTGTATAATCTGTTTGATGTCCACCTTCCTTCTTTCCACCAGCCACTTACCCATTTGTGCAGTCACATGCACATTTGTATTTTGTCATGTCTGAATTCAGACCCAGAGTCTGGAGATGCCAAGTACGTGCCTAACTTTACTTATGTGAGAAGAAGTGGAATTGAGCATATGGCTACATGGTTCCTATGTAAAATAAAAGATGCCATTCAGCAAATTTATTACAGCTTTTTAGTGAGTTATCATCAGTAGTTGCACTAAAATACAACTCAGAAGACAGACTTCGTAGCAGAGACTTCATGATGGAATAGGCTTTCTGCGTGTCTTGTCTTTGCTTGCTAATTTACAGCATTCCATCACTTCCAAAAACTTCTACAAATTGTTCTCTGCAAGCCTTTCATCCTGAAAGGTACTGGGAAACCGTTCTGCTCACTGGCCTTGGCGTGAATCAGAGTGCTCAAAACCTGCCCTTTGGATGTCCAAATTCTTCCTTGGAATCAAGGGGGTTTATCATAACAAAAAGACAATGAGGGAGAGTTTGTCTAGACTATGTTAGTACTTCAGGACTAGTCTGCACTGAAAAACTGGAAAGCCCCTGTTGCACTGCCATAAACGAGTCATTAGGAAAATGAAGTGGAATAGAGGGGGTGAAGACTATCCTACATGTCTGTAGTCCCACTAAGGAAGTTGTGTGAGCTATAGCTTGCAGCAGGAAGGTGTGCCCAGTGTTTTCCTAACAGGTTTGCTTTCCTAGCCAATTTTGCTCTAGGTGTGAGTAGAGCTTCACCTTTCCTGTGCTGTAAGAAGAGCAATTAAAAGCAAGTGAGAGAAGGTGAGTCAACAGTGACCAAAGACCATGCATATATTCCTAACAAATGGCTGGGAGGGGAGATACATAGCAGAAAAGTGAGGCAGCCTGATTTTACTTTGAATAACACTTTATCTTCACAGAGATGTCACAGCTACGTTACATCATTTCCTCTCCAGATATGGCCATGGAAGAGTAAGACCTTCCCATAATGGGACAGCAGAGGTAACTGGGATATTTTTCATGGCTGCCTTGGGAGTGCCATCAGCCATAACAGAGTAAACACCAAGGGCAGGAGGTATAATGCAGGGAGAAGACCTAATAACTGACCTTCACAATAGTGCGATCAAGTCAAGCCCACCAAAAATGATAGGTGAGGTAAGAGTTCGTTCAGGAGCTGTGTCCTGCCCGCAGGGTATAACTGGGCAGTCAGATATCTAGATAGAAGCAAACTTGCAACACTGGATTTTTGTGGAGGGCTTGTGTTATCCTTGATAAAAATCTCACTGGTATTTGGGGCAGAATGGCTCTGCTGGACACTTAGCCTGGCTCTCCCTATGCTCTTCCGTTCTGCCAAAATCCTGATGTTTAGTTATTCTTGCTCCAAATCAAGTGCTCTGGCCTGGGAATGTTTCTTGAACTTTTAGGCTTTTCTTTGCAATGCCCATGCAGACACAAGACTGCTTCTAGCAGGGCTGAACCCCTTCTCATGCTGGGTGAGCCCTCCAGAAGCTGCTCCTAAGCCCCATTCCCTACCCAGCCCTTGCTGTGTGGGCACCCAGCTCTGCTGCTGGGCCTGACCCTGTGCAAGCCCTGAACGTGCACAGCCCAAACACAGCAGTGACCCTCACCTCAGGGCTGTGCACATCTCTGCCTGCCTTGTAAAAGTCTCCGAAACAGAGATCTTGTGCAGAAACAAATGTAAGTTAAGCTTAAGCTACTAGAAGTTCTATTTTGATTTCTGCTGGAGAAACAAACCCCACCACCACCCCTCCCCAATTAATTCACACTGATTTTTAGGAAATTCACTATTTTACAGGGTCTTGCAAGATGGCAGGAGCTGAAGAACTGTACGGAGCCTTGTGTTGCAGTCAGAGTTCAAAAAGGTGAGCTCCCTGGAGAGAGAAAGATTGGTTTTCTTGTTTAATGCTGTCTCTTGTTTAAACTTAGGGATTTGAATGGCCCATTTCTCTTTTTTCTTTTTTTTTCTAAATATGTTTATCTTCACGTCTGAAATATTTGGTGAGCTTTGCTTTTCTATCCCTGTAAAGGATATCTTTTTGATAAGTTCTTGGCTTTTGTGTTTTCCATCTATAAATGCAGAGATGCAAGAAAAATAATGTGCATTTTCATAAAACAGTCATCTGACATGAACTTACAGTAAATGTATTTGCTCTGCCTATTCCCTCTTTATATTGACTTGCCATTAATATCCTGGCATACACATACTTATATATGTATATGAATGTGACTGGCAACAGATAAAATAGGCTAATGGTAGATAATGTTGAGGGGTGGGGGCTAGTTTTAAACTTTTTCATGTGTTTCTTTAAACTTTTTGACCACCTAAGTGGGTATAAACAAGCATGTGACAGGTATGTTCACTCAGAGCCAGATGAGGGATTTAAATTTCAGTTTTCAGATGACAAATGCTGCAATGAGTGATGCAAGTGACGAAAATTAGTTGCAGAAAATTTAAAAAAGACGTATCCAAACCCATTGCAGACACTTCACTTGCTGTTCACAGGGAGAAAGCAAAATTCATTACATGAATAATTTGATCCAAATGGTTTGTCCGGTTGCTGAAGGAGCTAACAGGGTGTCTGGACTTGTGTAATGGCTTGGTTACAGCTATAGTGCTGAGGAGTGCAATGCAGAAAAGCTGAGGTGTTGGTTTTTTTTTTTGAAGGAAGTACAAACCATTCCTGAGATGCTATATTCTTCTCTGGAAATTTCTGAACCTGTGTTGCCAAATGTTGGGGCTGATGCAGCAGGTGGAGAGAGCAGGCGAGGCTGGTCAACACAGCGGGACAGGGCGGGCTGCAGCAGCTGGGCTGCACACACCCCGAGCTGAGAGCTTCAGGAGAGCTTCTCGTGGTCCCCTTTGCTGCAGTGCACCAACTGCTCCCATCCTTCCACCAGGAGAAGGGAAAGAGATGGAAGAAAGTACTCAGAGGGTTGTTTGCATTGCCCCTTCAGGGACGGCCGTGGAGCCACTGGTGCTCTGCGTGCTCCAGCCTCAGCACCTGCGTCAGTAAGAAAAGGCTTTTCTGGTCTAAAAATAAGCAGCTGGTGTCTGGAGTCTGCTCGTGGGAGCATGTGTGTGATATGTAATATGAATTTGATTGCATGGGTCTTGTAGTGTCATCTCCTGGACCAATGCTGCTATCCAGGAGCTGGCTCCCCTCTCCCCCAGCTGACCAGGCTGTGGCAGAGCTGGGCTCCAGCATGCCCCGGGCAGGGTCCAGGTACACTCCAGCCTCCCACCCGGGCTTTATTGGGCAGAGCTGACTCATGGCACATTATCCTGTTTTAACTCCTCTCCCACTGCATTAAGCTGCTGAAACCTGTTTGTTTGGCAACCACCAAAACTTGACACTGATGAGGATGCGCAAGGAATGAGACGGAAGTTGCTTCCAAGGATGGAGCTTAACTGTAAAAGCTGCAGAGTCCTTTGGGAAAGCTGTTGGTGTCTTGGGATGCTGCTGTTGTGAATGGGGCCAAGTTGGAAATTTGTTTCTGGATCTTATCTTCCTTGCTTAGAAATATTTGGATCTGCAGTGCTGGACCAGAAAACCATAAGGAGCTTTCCTCACAGACTGCAGGATGGGACCTTTCCTGGTCCAGTTTTTTAATGCAGTCACTGAGTTAGAAGACAATAGGGAGATGGGCCACTGTGTTTTGGTGTTGATCCCATCACCAAAGCGTTGATGCAAAAGCCAGATTGTAACCCCACTTGTGGTACTGGCTAAGGAGGGTTTCCATGCAGCTTGGATAAACTATGTCCATCTTGGTCCCATTTTACAGCATGGAACTCAGAGTGGTTTTGAAATATGTAGTTGGAAAACCAGGTGCAGCATCAATTCAATTTCCATTTTATCCAGATAACCAGATCTCAGAGAGAGGATCTAATGGAAAAGGGTTTGGCAGGCAACAAGAAGAGGCTCAGTCAAACTTCTCCAGTACCAACAAATTTCCCCAGCCTTCCTTCCATATAGTTCAGAACCATCTCTCCAACTCAGGGACCCCCTTGGCTATGGGTTTTCTGTGTCACAAAGGCTGGCTCTGACAAACATTTTTAGAATCACCATCTGTCAGCTTTTCCTTCAGGGATCCCCATTTACAATAGCTTGTATCCAGGCCATGTGCAAATCCCACTGGGCTGAAACTTGGCCCTGCACAAGGTTGGCCTGGATGCAATTAACAAACACAAAATTTATTCAATTTAGTTTGGCCAAAAATATAAGATTCTTTTGTTTGCAGATGCTGAAGTTTAGATGCCTTTCCAAACTTATCAAGGACAAGGGAACCACTTTGGAGAAAATAACACCCAACCCCAAAGTCATCCTAGAATTCAAGTTGCACTGGAAACCTACACGCCGAGTAGTTTGTGAAGCTTAGAAATGGAGTCTGTTTCTTCTGATTACTTCAATTTTCACTGCTGTCTCTGAACTTCATTGTTCTAGCTGGGCTCTAGACAGAGACTGAAACATCAGAAGAAACCCAGCCTTTGTAGCATGTAGGGGGCCCAGCAGGAAGTATCGGAAATCTCTTGGGAATTCTTCAGTTCCAGGAGATCTGGAGAAATGTCTGACCCAAATCCCAGAGTTTGGAGGTTAGGACTGTCATGGGAGTGTGTCTAAATTGCTTTGGCCTGAAGATCTGGCTGGAAATCTTGTAAGACCAGGATCTGTCTCTCTTGGTTGTCCATCCAGGCTCTCCATTTTTTTTAGGTCTTATCTGCCAGACTCAAGCATGATAGACCTCATGGTGCCTGATTTATCTGTCTCAGAAAGATGAAGGGCTGAGTCAGTCCTGCCTTCACATCTTAGTTTCCCAGTTCCCACAAAAGCACCAAACCACTCAATTTATTCCCATCCTCTGTACAGGGACTCTGTGATTATAAAATGGAATTCATACCTAGGACACATGCTTTCTTCAAGCACTTTTAACCTCACTGGCCTCTGGTCTGGGCAGGTTGCAATACTTCTACCTGAGCTGCAGGGTGGGATGAGGAGCTGAAGAAGAGGTCCTCTGCATGTACCTAGCAGCAAGCAGGCCTGGGACAAACAGCTTATGCAGTGCAAGGAGGATCAGCACGGTGTCAAATACCTGCATATATAAACATCCCCCAGGTTGCGTTACTCTCTGAGAGGTAACACTGGAGCATTTCATAAAGACAATTTTTATTAGTTAAAGAGAAGCTGCCCCAACCATCTCCAATGAAGCAAACACCCAGAGGTGCTGGGGATGGTTGGCCAGTCCTTCTCCATACCTCCCAAACCTCCCTGGCATTAGGGGAGGGGGAGTGGATCGGGTGTGATTAAACCCACCACAGCAGCCAGGCCCGTTGCTGTCAGAGTAGTTAGTATGCTGGGGCTGTGCAGTTCCTCTGCCATCTTCATTCACCTTAGAAATGTGGAGTTTGAATGGTTTATCTCTATTAATCACCAGCTCAAAAAGCTTTGTGCACCAAGGGCCACAGATAATTAACTTCACTATACTGCTTGTCTTATCAGTATCAACCTCTTGTCCTCCTGTGAAATAGTTAAAACCATCAGCCCCTTTTTACTTTTCCATTTAACTCTAATGCTTTAACACTGATGTTCTAAATGGCCCTGCGATTCATACTTATTAGACAAACCTTTCTTTCTGCATCTCTTATATTTTTTGATAATTGGCCATGTACGTTTCTAAGGGGCTCAACAGCTTTTCATGCCACTATACTAATAATTAAAGGTTTCTCACAGCTTTTCAGATTTCTCTTTACCTTCTTTTCTTTGATAAGTATAATTTGCTGTTTAATTGGGGGGATGGCATGGGGGCGGGGGGGGGGAAGAAAAGTGGTGGTAGCAATAGGCTGACTGCATAGGAAAAGGTTTTGTTTAACACAATTCTCTAATTTTAAACAAATCTTCATTGTTTCCCTATTTTCATCTCTTCTCTTGCTGGAGGTTCCCTCCTTCCCACTCTGTAAAATGTAAGTTTGGTGAGTGGAAAGGAGAGGCAGGGTGGGGAAGTGAGATGTGGTGGAGGCAAGGTGATGATGGGGGCTCCATTCTTCATGATGCTGCTTCATTTAGCCCTTTTCTTTGCTAATGTCCCCATCCCCACCACCTGTTCTACTGATCTGGGACTAAGCCCCTGCTCCACTGGGGACTGTGGCCAGCACTGCCTGGCCATGCCAAGGTGGGGACAGCAGATCCAAGGGAGGCTGCTTGTGCATTCAACCTGACCAGCATCACTCTCCACTGGCACCAGGGCTGGGTGCCACAGACTGGCCAGGGGGTATCCTGTGAGTGTCACCCCCTCACACATTCATGTCATGCATGCTAGAAACCCCTTCCCAGGGCAGCTCCCCACAGAAACCCTCCCCAATGTGCTCTGACACCAGCAGTAAGTGCTGTTGCCCCAGCTCCCTTCAGGTGCTGTGGCCTTTGCCTTGTGGTGCTGCCAACAGGGCATTCCTCACATGGTGCTGTTTGAGTATCAGCTGTTCATATCCACATGCCAGGTTGTTTTTAAAGGGTCTTTCCTCCTGGAGGCTTTCATAGACCCATCCTTCTACCATCTAACCCCATGTGCTACCCTCTATGCTAGCAGGAAGTAAATGTGGGTGTTCACACACCTGATCCTTATGCTATCCAGAAGTATTTCTCCATTTTGTCTGGTTTTATCCTCTGCCTGTCTCTCCCAGAAGCCCTCCCTGCAGTACTTGCTCCACAAAGTTTTCCATCCCGCTCCCACTTGCATGACTTGAGGGTTTTTTTTCTTTTTTTTCCCCGAGGTTCTCCAGTTCCCACATCAATGTCTGCTCACTCTCATTTTTAGGTCTCTTCACTCTCAGCTTATTTCTTCTATCCTCCCTATGCAGGGACCCTGTTGGGTGGTGACACAGCTGTGTGCCATCCTTGACCCAAATGCTAGAGCCATCCTATATGGAGAACTCCTCAGAGACACCATCCTGCACCTGCAGAGGATAGAGATTTTTTGGACAACCTGCTGGACCTTCTGTCAGCTCTGGCCATGAGTTCCACTGTGCCAGTAGAGGGAGGACACTGGGTCTAGAGGAGCCCCATGATTGCCATGGCCAATCCCTAGGTGTTGCCTGGCTTGATAGAGATGTTTTGGGGGTCTTGGAGGTAGTGGTATGGGAGAGAATGGGCTCTGAAGTACAGAAGCTCTGCTACTCTGACAACCCATCTGGCTCTGTTCACATAAGGGAGGTCATTTGAGCTTAGAAGGCCCAATGCCTTTGGCCTTCACTAAAGCCACTCTGAAAAATATTACTTAATAGCTCCTATTCTAATTTTTAAATGAATTCATTCCAACTGCCTATCTCTTTCCATGTACAAAGGTTCAATGCTCATTAATGCTCTTGTGGGACAGATGTTAGTGTACACTTCTAAACCTCAGCTCCTGGAGTCCTGTGGTGGGAGGCTCTTTAGCTTTCCTTCAAAACAAAACAGTTATGCAGTTGAGCAGAGAAGGATGGAAGTGTGACCCCAGTGCTCTGAAATTATTATGCAGAGAAAAACACCCGATGCTAAGTTTTAAGATTTGTGATGTTTCTAGTGCTTCTTGATGTGGGGAGGAGGTGGGAGCAAAGGGAAGAGAGATTCAAAGTTTTTGACTGTTGGATATGGGCAACATGGTGTTGTGCTCCTCCATTCAGCACACAGCAACCGTTTCTTATCAGCGCTAGTATTGAATTGCAAAACAAGTTCATGCAGGAGTCATTCAGTTATTTTTTGAGTGAAGAATTCACACAACCTGTGATCTGTTCCAGGATTATTCTCCAACAGGGAAGGAGGAAGAAAAAGGCTGGTGTTGCCTCTGTTGTGAATAATTCATCCCATCTTACTAGTGTGGGTGCTAGGTGACCCCTTTGCTGAGCTCCCACTGCGGTTGGGGAGGAGCGTGGGATGCCTCCCATATCTCTGTTAGCTGCTGGGGGTTAATAGGGGCACTCAACACACACAAGCACACTCTAAGCAAGGTCAGGGGGCAGCCAGCACATTGTGACCTAAAATTTGACAGCTTTTACTTATTTCATGTTAGGTGACCCCTTTTCTCTTTGGCCAACTGCCTTGCCCGTGCCGGGGGTGCCTAGTGCTGTGAGAGCCTGGCCAGTCCCCTCTGAGCACAGGGGGCAGCAATGACCCCTCTGCACAGATGCACTCTTTGCTCTTATATTCCATATCCCAAATTCTACTCAGTATCACAAGGGGAAATAAAAAGTGATAGTGGCTGTTGAAGGACTGGCCTCTGCCATTGCAAACAGGAAGGCTTGAAGATGCTCAATTCCAGATAATTTGTATTTTAACCCCCCAGGTCCTGGTGCTGTGTTGCAGCATGACAAACCCTTCCAACTCAGCATGGGGCTCTGGCAGCCTCCGGCCTGCAGGAGCAGCAGCAACCTCACCCTGGTCATCTCCACATATCACCATCTGTCCCATCCAGAGAATTATTTTGGTAACTGCAATGTGAATAGTGGTAAGATCTCATCTTAAGCTCCAACAAACATCCCTGGGAATTCTCACTGATGCTTCAGTTTTCTCCCCTTCCCCTGAGACAAGGCTTTGAGGGCAATTCTCTTATCTCTGCTTGTTTTGTTTTGGTATCTTACGCAGCAGAGTGTCTTGAGGTGTCTCTCCTCCTTCCTCCTTTCCAGTTGTCTGTCTCCCTCCATCACTTTGTCACCCTCAGCTGCTTCTTAGTCTCTCTGATTTCCTTCTCCTCCTCTCAAGTTGGTCCATCCCTCATTTTTCCTTAGCAGTCCATACTTCTTTCTCTCCCACTTCTTCTCTGGCTCATTTCTCCCTTGTTTCTCTCTTTGGTTTTCCCCCCCTAGTGTTGGAACTTCTTTCTTTGATTGCCCCCCCTCCACCTCCCACCCTTTATAGTGCTGTTATCTGTGATTTTGGCAAAGAGCACATTTATTGGGGAGGAATATCCCCATGGCAACGCAGCAGATGGTGACTTTTGATTAGCTTGGCTTTTTTTTTTTTTTTCCCCCGACTGCCAAATCACAATCCGTCTTTGAAATTAAATCAGGCTGTGATAGCATCAGTTGTTCTGGAGAGGGGACGAGAGAGAAACAAGACTGAAGTATTACAGCGGGAGCCAGGATGTAATGCAAATTCGTGTTTTTTAACCCCAGCAATAAACCCCCCTGTTCATGCTAGGAGCAGGAGGAACCACAAGAGAGGGAATAATAAAATAAAAAAATAAGATTAAAAAGAAGTTATCAACCCACATGAGCTCCTCGCTCTGACCACACTGGAGGGCATCTCTCTGTAACACCGATGTTGCTCCTTGCCAAGTCTCTTGGTGCTGGTGGGCCTCATCCTGCAGCTGCTTAAACACCATTGAGGGTTTTCCTCATGTCGTGGGTGGTGGGAAGAGGCCAGGTTCTTAGCTGAGCAATTCAAGCAACTATTTATTTATGGGAGTGCAGTGTCCAAAGTCGAAGGAAAACATTAGCAAGCCGTAGAAGGAAGAAAAGAATGCAGCTTCTGGAAGACATCAGAGGGAGGTGAGAGGAATTCAGGGTAAAGTGAGGAAGTAAAGGAGCTGGAAAGGGTGGATGGCATCACCGAGCCAAGATGCTGAGTGATCAAGGGCATGGGAAAGTGAGGAGCTGTCTGTAATGGCACCAGGGAGGTCTGAGCCTGGGGAAGGAAGGGTGCAAAGTTCTGCCAGCCACGAAGAGAGAGTTATAGGGCATAGCCCCATGGGAGATGGGAAAGCAGATACTGAAGTCAAACAGCAAAGAACTTTCTTGAATGCTTCAGAAGTGGGTGGTATTCAAGTCCCACGAGCTCCTTTGCCTGGTACTTTTTGGAGGGTGACCAAAGGTGAATGCAATTGAGTGCTAATCATAGCCCAAGATAAAGGAGGGCTTGAAAATGAAAGCTGCAGAGAAGAGATGACTAATGACCCAGCAATTTCATGGGAATGGAGCATTGTGTCAGGCTCCGAGTCTGCTGGACTGCCACTTCCAATTGCTAATGTTCCCCATACAGGAGTGTAGAGAGTGGTTGTCTGGTCTCAGGGCTGGCTCCTTTGAATGCAGTGAGTTCAGCAGTTATGGCTAAAGGTAAATAAAGGGTCACGTTCAGATTTAGTGAGGTTCAGCTGAGATGGTGGATGTGCATGTTCTGGTACTGGGGAAAGCAAACACATGTGAGCACATGGTATGCTTCATATGAGCTCTGAGATACTCAGACTCTGTCCCTAAGCTCTCTTCTGTTAAGAGACTCTTCCTGAAACATAGCCTGCTAAAAGATGCTTCTCCTGAAGGAGCTTTGATCTTAGTGTATGATTCAAACCTACACCATTCTGCTAAATCTTTAAATATATGGAATTGTCCTGGCCCTTACGTTAAGAGAAATAGTAGAGAAGCATCTGCTACACTTTCTGAAAAGTGTGCTTGCTAGGAGCTGTGGGCCACCACCATGTCTTTCCCACTGCTTTTTTAGTCATACCAGTGCTTTTTCCTGCTCTGCTCCAGGGGACTCTGCGGGCTGTCTTAAGTTCTTCCAGGATAAGCTCTCTGGCCAATAGATAAAATTTTGCTGCAAATGTTATTGCTTCTGTTGAAGACCTTAGTTCAGGAGTGTTTTGTGTATGCTGTGTGTTAGATCTGATGTACTTGGAGGAGAAGATAAGATTTAGGTGCGGGAGATAAATCATGTAGGGACACCACTGGAACTTAATTGCCAAGAGATATGTCAGGGCCTGATTCTTCCCTCTGAGACAGGCACAAGGGAGAGCTCTAGTCTGCAGGGGTTCATGTGTTGGTGGAAAGCATCAGAGAAATGTTTCATGAGCACAGTGGGATGTAAACCCCTGTTTGAATCTCAGATGGCTAGTCAAGGGGTCTAACCCATTGTTCACTCTGCCTAGATGGTAATCCTAGTTTAGACAAGAATTTGTATCTGCTGGGTGCTACTTCTTCCGATTTTGGTCAGATGGCCACTTGGTTTCTTGCCCCAGGCACCTTGCCAGTGTCTGTCTTCCCCCAAATCTCTCTCTCCCTTGCTCACATCTCCTCTTGCCCTGCACAAGCACCTTGCAACCAGCCATGCTCTTCTCTTCCCTCGCATGCAGCCCCCGGGGGCTGGCATCCGACACACCTCTCTGTCACACCTCACATGGCGTGCCCATGTGTCTGCTCTGCCCCCTCATTCCTGTGCCCCGGCTGGTACAGGGCACAGGAGCTGCCGATGGGTGGAATCCAGCCCTGCCCTGTGGCCTGTCCCTGCAGCTCATCCCATTAGCACAGCAGACGTGTCCCCAGCAGTCCCAGCAGGGACATGGTGGCACCAGCAGGATCCAGGCCGTGGAGCTGCAGAAAGCAGAGGGGCTGTGGCACGGCGGCAGAGCACTGCAGCCTCTCCAGCTTGACACCACGTCGTTATGTATTGATGCCATGACACCAGCACTCAAAATAGAATCAGGACAATTTGATTTCCTGCAGATCTCAGGATGGGGTCATAAAAACGGAGACTGTTCTGGAGAAATGGGATAGGGTGGAAATGTTTGTAGTGACATCACAGCCACTTCCATGCCAATGGCCTCCTACTGCTGCTAACATGTGATTGTGATTTTGCTGCACGCTCCATCAGAAGAGAGCCAGGCTGGCCGGGGAGGGAGAGGGAGGGAGGAGAAGGGACGGAAATACTCTGTTCTTGTATCTCAATTCAAATATCTGACAATAGCCTCGCAGCCCAGGGTGCTGAGTGATCAGGATGGGACTGCGGAGCTGAGACTGCTGCCAGATCAGTGGAGCTCAGGGGGCTGTGGCGACCTAACTGGGGGCTGAATAAGGACCTTTGGTTTTACGGTGGAGGATCCTGGTCTGCATTGGGGTGCTTTATTTCGAGAGTTGGGTGGTCTTGTGTTCACTCTTCCTCACTGGTCCCATTTACTTTTAATGTCACTTTCTTGGCAAGAAAAATCTACAGGCCTGAAATATGGCTGTAAAAGCCACTGTGTAGCGTTGTCTTTTAGGGGTTCCTATTATAGAGAGGAACAGATCTCAGTGTTGGAGTTTCACCCATGAAGCAAGGAGCAGTGGAGAGGGATGTAAGTAGCTGAGGGTAGAGGAGGCAAGAAGGGAGAGAAGAGAGGAAAGAAACGGGTCAACCAGAAAACAAAACTCGCTGGTGTCTGAGGCCATTGAAGGGGGAAATCTCAAGTCGGTTGCCCCACAAAAGGCAGTGATGGTTGCAAAGACCATCTTGGTAGCAAGGTCCTTCCCAAGAAAGAGCATGTGGAGATGAGCCCTGGCTGTGTTCAGCACATGTAACCGTGGAGGGCTGCGGAGGGGAGCAGTATCTGCAGGAGGGACAGGGGAGCAAAGGGATCCGGCTAATGCACCCATCTATCAGATTAGGCTGTCAAAAAACCAAACCACTTCCATCACTGTCCAAGGAGAGAGACTCACTCCCTGCTTAATGGGATGGCAGTCCTGTTATTGCCACTCCAGGGAGAGGGGCCACTGCCACCACAGTGTGCAGCAGGCTGCGAGTTTAAAATCCTATTAGGCAGAGACTAACAGTTGCAAAAAGAAAGCAGGTATCCCCTAGTGGGGATTTAAAGATGTTTAGACATAATTGGATTTTCCAAGCAGATGTCATTATTGTTAAACAGTTGCCCACTTGATATGTTCAAGTTGTTGGCTGTAATTGCTAAAATTAGCAGGTCTACATAGAGCAAAGGTCAGTCGGTTAATATTGTGATTTAGTATTTTATGAAGTAATTCCAAATGCTTTTATGTATGTTTTTGTTTTTGCAGCCTAAGCCCACATTAAAGTAGTTGTGGGGCCTGCTAATAAAATAATGACTCAGCCTCCCGGCGCAGGCTGCCGGCCGGGCTCAGCAGCGCTGCTCCAGCCGCCTTCGCTCCCTTCTTCTCCTGGTGCCATGGGCCAGCCAGGGCCACGTGCTTGGGTTTGGTGCTGCAGTCAAATGGGAGGCTCTGAACTGCCCCCCCAGTGTGATGGGTTCAAGCAGAGCTGGTGCTGGAAGTAAGCCCATCATGTCCAGTGGTGGCTGGAGGGATGAGAGGCTGGTTTCCACTGGTGGCAGAGGAAAAGGCTCTGCCACTGGTACCTGTGGTCCTCATAGGTAGGTTGACTGCACATGCAAGTGTGTGCAAGCACCTTCGGCCATGGACACACCCAAGAGACACAGCACTGACTAGGCAAGGTCCCAAAATACAGCTTTTTAGAGGGAAGATGCATTTCTGGAAGAGGAACAGAGCTGGAACTGGGCAAAGCAAAGACTCCCGAGTTGTACTGTGGCTGGACATCTGGTGCTGCCTCCTCTGGCACCACAGCTGCTAAATGGCATGAGAAAAAGCTTTAAAAAACTCCTTGAAGGTGCTAGTGTTTTGCTGGCAGGCTCAGTGTTAGTCTGATCTCATGTTCTGGGACAGGCAAGGGTTTTCTTCCAAGGCAAGGTTTGTTCATTTATCTCTCCCTGTAACAGAGACACAACCTGTTTCCATGGGTGGTTGGGGCACATCTGGCAGATTTCTGGCTATTGCAGGAATACAGGACTTTGCTAACAGTCTGACTTGCTTGCTTACAACCAGACCTTTATGGTTGTCTTTTTTTTTGTTTCTTTTTTAATATCTGATCTTTTCTTTGCAGAAAATGCTGTGGGATGTTTTGTGGCCTGCAGTGCACAGGGAGATGTGGAAGAGGATGTGCAGGTCCTCCTGTCCTGGACTCAACACTTACTGACTGGGTGAGCTGAGGCCCTTCCCAATCCGTGTTCCCATGTTCCTAACAGCAGGTTTTGGTACATGCAGCTGTCAGAGCTGCCCCAGGAGCTCTCTGCTGCTGTAAGTGGCAATGGAAATGCTCTGACCCAGCAATGAGAAAAGGAAGCACTTGCTCTTAGATGCTGCCTTAGATACTGATACAAGAGAGGGAATTGCTGAGCCAAGGCAGGGCAGGTCTACGATTTGTGTAGATCTGCATATCTTGATCTCAGATCAAGAAATATTGATGTGCATACATAAAAATACCCCCTCAGATATGAGACTGAAGCAAAGTTTTAGCCCTAGCAAGCTGAAAAGGTTGAGGAGATGGGAATTCAACTCTGGTCCAGATTTCAAAACATGTTATTTTGATCAAAGACCATTTCAGTTTCCAATCCAAAATGTGCAGTTTGGTGTTTTGTTGTTTTTTTTTTACCTTGGACTTCCTCTGAAGTAGCATACTCAAGAAGCCATCTCACGTCAACATGGTGTCCACAGAGAGAATATTGGTGGAAATATTTATTTGTGATTACTTTGACCAAAAAAATCTTTCTGTACCAAGTCCCTTACATCTTTGCCATCCTCAGGGTCCCAGTGTCTGCAGGACTGCTGATGGCTCCTAAACTGCAAAGAATCCTCAGACGTGGTTTGTCCCTGCAGTGAGGTTTTCCCCTCTTCCATCACCACTGGCTTCCCTCCCTGAACCCAGCGTGCACTTAGACTTCTACTTGCCTCCCAGTGCTGTGTCTTTTTCTTACTGGGAGAAGGACTCACAGGGACTTACCAGCCCTTAAAATAATAAATACAATTTTGGTATGTTTTTCCAAGCTGGGCATGGCATCGCTTGCAAAGGAAGGCGATTTAAGCTACATTTTTATTTTCAAAAGTAAAAGGTTTTCATTAAGGGGTGGCAGTATCCCGACTAACATTATCCCGACTGCTTAGTGTTTGGAGTCCTTCACTAGTATCACTGCCTCACAGACTCCTTCAAAGCACACGAGTCTGTTATTCCCATTTTACAGCAAAGGAAACAGATGCAAAGACCTGCCCAAACACAGGCAGCAATTGCAATCTGAATTGGAGTGAAAATGTCCCTGAAAGCTAGTTCCAGTCTCCAGGGAGACATCAGTGGGCAGGGCAAGCTGGGAAACTCAAGGGGATGTAGCGTGGGACCAAAAATAAGAGGCATGTAAGGTTTTAAACGCCTAAGGTGATCTGGCCAAGCAAGAAACAAGGCTCAGCAGTTCATGTCAGCACAGGGGAGGGCGGAAACGTGGGGAGAGTGTTCCTCAGCTCAGTGGAGGAAAGCAGCATGCTGGCAGGCGGTGCAAGAAATACATTGTGAACTGGCTCTTGCAGCTGTGAGCAAGACAATAAGGGTGGTAAAGCACCATCTAAGACCCCACATCCAGCTTTGTACAAAGAGGGAGCTAAACTCAGCCCCTGGAATCTATTTGCTCATGGTTTGAGTTTAGCTTTTTTTTTTTTTTTTAATGGCTCCAAGCAGAAAGAATTGTAGGTTGTTCTGGTCCAACAGCTAAATTCACCTTCTCCCTGCTCACTGTCAGCCCCCAAGCTACACAATGCTTCCCTCAAGGTCTCTGGTCATACTGTGCAGGGCATTCTCAAGAAAACCCCCATTTTCTTCTACAGTCTGAAGAATGACATTTTTTTCCTCCCTTCTCCCTATGCCAGTCCCTCTAGGCTCTGCATGACCCACTGAACCTCCCTCACCTTCTTGCTCCTCTACAAAAACTTTTTTCCATGAATAAGCATCCTCTCATACACCAAAGCTAGGACATTGCTCACTCTACCTGAGGGTTGTATATGAAGGCCATTCTTTCAGCTAGCAGACTTCAAAACTGGCATTTCAAGGAGTGGGAAGAGGACCTATAGCTTGTCATAGAGCTCTCTTACCTGTCCATTGACCAGCCTGTCTCCTCTTGCTATATTAATCAACTTGGTGTCTTTGGCAAACTGGCAAGGTTGCTTTTACATGTATCTACTATTCCTATTTACTGAACAAGCACTATCACCTTGCACAGGATTAGTAGAGTCTCACTCCTTAGTTTAGCATAACTCTGTATCTTGACCTGTGAAGTATTCGTTGACAACCATTGAGAAGTTGAGTCATGAACTCAGAATTTATTCATTCTGCTTGTTGTAGATCCCATCTGTTGAGCAATGAGAGCATGTCCCACACCTTGCAGTAAATGGTTGTGCTGAGGGACTTCATAATTTCAGGTGTTCTCTTCCGTTTATTGTCACGGACTTCAGCTGGCCATCTTCTTCCACTTCTATTCTCTCCTGCCCATTTTCAATGATTTTCCGGGTGGTGAGCCTCTTGCCATTGATCACTTTAGTACTGGTTGACACTGATCTGGCATGGTGCAGTTCAGCTGTGTCCTCAGCAAAGAAGGATGTGGACTGCCCACTGAAATTGAATATATTCCATGGCATAAATTGCTCCAAAAAGTCATCAAACAGGTTGGAGCATCCTCCTCTTCTGTTTTCACCGTTGTTTGTGATGTTGCCAAAGAGGTCCCAGAAAACAGGTACCTGGGGATCCATCCCTCCAAAGACTTCCTCAGATCTCTCCTCAAGGTCAGAAAATACGTAAGGGGGATCAAAGAAGCTGTTATGACCCCCTGTGTCACTTCTTTCTCTGTGAGATCTGCTATCGTAGAGCAATCGTTTCTGAGGGTCAGACAGAATGTTGTACGCCTCAGAGATTGTTTTGAATTTCTTTTCAGCTTCTTCCTTGTTAGTGGGATTCTTATCAGGATGCCATTGTAGTGCCAGTTTGTGGTAGGATTTCTTAACATCATCCTGTGAGGCACTCTTTTGCAGCCCAAGGACTTCGTAATAATTCACCATCTCAAAGGAAAGGTGGGGCTGTTTGGAAGATGCCTGGTACCTTTCTCCCACCAAGGATGTGAAGCCCAGGGATGGTCAGCATGCAGAGACTCCTGGACACCTAGTGCTGCTGCGCTCTTCAGGGTGGGTAGACTCTGAGTTCCTCCCTTGATCTTATAAGCCTCTTGTTCACAGAGCATGAGATTGTGACCTCAGAGGGGGCTCAGCCAGTCATTGCTCAGTTGACCTGCCTTCATTCTAGGGTGGGATTCGCTGGGCTTCTCTTTTTAAATGTAGATCATACATGTGATGTTGTAGTTTCCTGAAGTAGTTGTGACATTACAGCTGTGACGTATGACTTCGTCAGTTTCTTTTTTGCCTCCGCCTGCCCAAAGGTGGGATTCTCAGGTACTCAGTGTGGTTTCGTGTGCAGTCCAGGGAAGCATCATGCAAGGTCATGTTGCCCTATGGCAGCAGCTATAGGAAAGCTGTTGGCAGTTTGGCTACCCAGAGTTTGGGAAATTAAGGGTTTGGAAAATATGCTCTGGAGTGAGGTACTCAGGCAAAGTGTCTTGGTATTAAGAGGAAGTTCAATGCCAGGTTCATCACAGTCTGTAAGAACCTGCATGGGAAGTGAAATTCAGTGGCACAGGGATCTTCAGGCTCCCAGACAAAACAGTTGAAAGGTGGCATTAGCTGAATTTATACTCAAAATACATGGCACATCCTTCATTATGAAGGTAATGAATCACTTGAACCTCCTTGTGTGGCCATTTTTAAACCCAGAGCAGGCCCTCTTCCTAAAACCATTATTAGATGACCATCACTTTCTCTTCTGAATTTAAAGCCAAACCTAACACTTCCAGAAGAGCTTAGCTCTCATGTTGGTGACAAAATAAATGCCCAGAATGAAGCTTATTAACAACCTTAGCCTCTTTTCTATGTACTCTTTTGGATATCTGTCCCAAGCTGTATGCATGTGCAATGGGTTGTCCAACAAACTCAACACAGACAAGTTCAGCTTGAGGAACTGAATTTTGATGTTCCTGTCTGCGGTTATCCTGCATCAGTTTCTCTTCCCTGGATTTGCCATTCCTGTGGGAAATGCAGTATCCTCACAGGGAATCATTCCATGAAGGAGGTCTCCAGGTGAGTACCAGTAACAAGAACTCCCGTCTGTAGCACAGTGTCATAAAAACCTCCTAATGGCAGCATGTGTTGCAGCTCACTGTCCTCATTTCCATGATCCCACACTTTGGGAAGGAGTCAAGAGCCAGCTAGACTGAAGAGGATATGTGCAGCGTATGAGCTGGCTGCTGGCCTAACATGCATCCTACATGTGGGGCCATGAAGCCAAGGGGCAGCCGTGTCAGCCTGCAGAAAGCAATGTCACAGAGTAAGGAAGACAGGCAGCTGAGCTGGTGGGGGGGTGGACAGGTCTTTGTTTTGCAGGTTTTCTCACTGGTCAGTGATGGATCGTACTATAGAGGTACTTGTCATGTTCTGGAGGTAAAAGTTGCCACAAGGCAGCGTGGTGCTAGCCTGGAGGCTGCAGCTGAAGGAAGTACAAAGCAATGAAGGATCTCATGGTCCCATGGGCTCAACTGGCTGCAGAGGCCTTGGCTTTTTCCTCCTTTTGCACAGAGGAGGTCTTAACTACAGGGTGGTTGTGCCATGTGAATCACTTTTCTGGTTGGTGGTGTTCGTACTGTAGCGATAGCAAAAAGTTAATCTGAGTTGAACTCAGAGGCCTGAGTTTGCGCTCCCAAAGCATCCCAAAGTGCTCTTCTACGCTGAGCAGAGAGTTGAGGCTTCGTGGCTCACTCACACTGTAGTTCTTCCTTGAAATCTTCACTCAGGGGAGTTGTCTATTTGGGCTAGTGTTTTTTTAGGATTGTCCATTGGACTTGAGGGCAATTCATGCTTATCCCCCACAAGCCACTGAAAGGTGCCAACAGCTCCTATCCACTGCCAGCGTGGTCCATTCACAGACGCTTGGCAGAAACTTCAAGAACAATTGCTTTTCCTACACTCTGTTATCCAGGAGGGAAAAAGGGATGTCAGAAAAGCCTGTTGGAGGGTCCCAGGCCTGTTATCTACTTCAGGAAGTGGGGCTGTGGACAGAAAGGAAGGAGGTGACTCTGCCTTGTGCTGTCTCTTTGCAAAGCATCTCCTCCCATACTTGCTTTTGATGACGAGTGACCATCTCAGACTGGCTGGCCCACTGGATTATCTGTCTTATCTGGATTTAGTGTGTCCTACCCATCTGAAAAGTGGGGAGTGTTTTTCTCCTGTCATCCCTGAACAGAGGACGCTCACTGCCTGCCTGTCTGCTGCCTGCAGCAAGCGTCAGAGATTAGCAACCATTGAAGAGGGGCCACTGCTGTGAGCCAGAAGGGTTTGCAAGGGAAAAAGAAAGGGTTGAGGAGAGGCAGGGAGAAAGGGAAATGAGAGAGACATGCACACATCGAGTAACTAGACCCAAACTAGCCTGGCAGCCCCATCCCTAGAAACCAAGGCTTTGAAATGAGAAATGTTTTTCGTATCTTAAATCTCAAGTACAAACAATAAAAACCAGCCCAGACTGTGTTCTTTGAAGAGAAGGTACGAGTGACCTGAACAGTGGTTATCAGCAGCGTCATTAAGATAAACCCTTAACATGATTTAAAGCATCCGAAACTGAAGGCAGCACTTTCAGATACTAACAAAATGGTCTGACATTGGGGATGAAAATCAATAGTAATCTGATGTCACTAAAAATACTCAAAAGTGTCCCATGGCTGATGGAGGTGAGATTAGTGTAAATATTTGTATTCTAATCAGTGGCACGCGAGGGCTGGAGGCGGCCTTTCTGTCTATTTAATTAATGGAGTGGCTTTTTAAAAGGATCCTAATCATATGTGATTGTATCTGCTTATCAACATTTTTGCTAATTAGATGATATGGAGGCAGTCACTCTGCTAATTCCCTCATCCAAACAGCATATCCTGCACAGATAAAGTACAGTCTCTTTTTAATAAGAAACAATCATGAGACAGACTAACCTTAATGGTGCTTATTATCCCAGGATCTTTGGGATTTTCTTTTCTACCCACCCCCTCCTTCCTTTTCCTTCATTCACTTCTTCAGTATGCCAGATGGATGTGGATGTGATGGTCTCTGTTTCCCCAAGCCCCCCTGCTCCAAGCACCACCACATCCAGTCTGCTCGTTCCTCACAGACAGGCATTGGATCCATCAGGGCAGGAGTTGTCAGCCAGGGAAGCAAAACATAAGTCACCAAGTGGCAAAAGCCCCCAAGCTTTCGGTCACCCAGACTACAGGTGACGCCAAACTTGTAGACTCAATCCCTGACCTTGCTCTTGGCATCCCAGTGTGCCCTGATCCAGAAAGAAGTGAGCATCTTTGAGTTGTGAAAACTTTTTTCTATTATTATTATTATTATTATTATTATGAACTGGGATAGTAGGAAAAAATTCTTCACCAAAAGGGTTGTCAGGCACTGGAACAGACTGCCCAGGGAAGTGGTGGAGTCACCATTCCTGGGGTTATTTAAAAGACGTGTAGATGTGGCACTTGGGGATATGGTTTAGTGGTGGACTTTGAAGTGTTAGGTTTATGGTTGGACTTCATCTTAAAGGTCTTTTCCAACTGTAATAGTAATTGGTTTTTTATTAATAAGATATTATTATGATGTTTTCTTCTGTTTTAAAAGGGTCTGCAGGCAGAGGGGGTCTACACGAGTGGTTTCTCACCAGCTCCATTGATCCTGTGGCAAGGCCGGGGTCTTTTCATCTAAAGCAACGTAAGTAGGAGACATTTGTTCCAAGTCCTTTCACTATACAAACAAACACAGGTCGTGCTTTGCTCCGCCAGTCAAACTGTCATCAGATGTCTCCCCCCCGGGGCAGCCCTGTCAGAGGGGATGCAGCACTTGCTCCTGGAGCCATGTTCCCGGGGAGCATGGCTGGGAATGGGTGCATTGGGCTGACCTCCTGCTGGCGGACCACACGGGGACCTTCAGAAGAAGACTGAGAAATAAATAGAAAATTTGCCCTAAAGAATGTCTCATCACTTCTCAAAATATAAAGGCAACATCTTGATAAAAAGAACCTGTCCTAAGAGGGTGTGGCTGCCACCCCAAGAGCATCTGGGTGGGGACCAGAGGAGAGAGGGGGTAGGTGCCTGGTGTTTTAGTTTTGGGAGATCAGGACTTTGTTATTTTTGCAGCTGTGAATGTTGAGCAGAAAAGGCTTAAATGACATGGATTCCCACCTTCTTGGGCAGGAGGGAGGGTCAGTGTGTCCTGTGCACTGATCCTGTGTGTTGAGCTCAGCATGGAGTTTGGCTGTGGGATGGCAGATGGGGTGACTCTGGGGAGTGCTGGCTGGGTGGGACCCCCAGCACCTGGGAGACAGAGCTGAAGGAGGACCCAGAGAGCTGGGTCTGTATCCAGTTTTTCTGACCTCAGGGTGGGGCTTGAGACTAACCAAGGTTCAGGCAAGATGACAACCAGCTTCTGGGTGGTGGCAAGGGGCAGGAACCTCACAAAACTACTCTTTTTTGAGGTGTGAAGCCAATGAGGAAGCCTAGTCCTGCTTAGCGGAGTCAAGGGTGGGCTTGACTCTTTTTTTTATGTTAGGTCATGCCCTGTGCCCAGCCTTGCTCAGTCTTGGAAAGCTCAAACGTTGGTGTAACTTATGTCAGTGGACTCTGACCACAGCAGAATTCAGTGTACTTTTGTTTTATTGCCTGGGTCATCTCCATGTGTCATCTGCACTGTCCTTGTCCAGACATGGCAATGCTGAGGTTGTACTCAGCAACACAGTTGGCTGATCCTTCTACTATTCCTGCTCTGTGGTGTGGTCCCTGATCCTCCTTCCTCCCTCTCCGTGCTACCTGCAGGAATTAATTCAACATTGACCCCTTTCCCAGAGCAGTTTCTCGTTGCTAGTTCCATGACTGAGGGCTACAACTTGAAAAGAGGAGGGACTTCTGGGCCAAGGATTGCGTTGCAAGCCGTTGAGTCCCGGGGCTTAATGAGGCACTGCTTATCAGCAGAGCATGCTTATCTGGAGCCCGCCGACGGTGTACCTGCTCCAGCCCCATCGTGAGCGAACATGTTTTACCACCCAGTTGCAGGGAGCAGGAGCACGGTCAGATGGGGCAGCTTGGCTAGTGCGTGGTAACTCGCGAAGCCACAGCAACTTTATCACTTCACAACATCCATACATAGCCACAGCCTTGAATCTTCTCAGGGGAAGAAAGGATGATGAGTTACTGTCCTGGGATTTTCGCTCTGTCTCCAGTCAGTGGGAAGTGGTATGTGGAGCATTCATTTAATAAACCAGAGGGGAAAAGCTGTAGATCAGCTTCTCATTATTTCAGTGCTGGCTCACGCCATCGCTTGGGTTTGTGCCTGACAGTTCAGTGTGTTATTTGAGGCCACTCAAGCATTCTGCAGAAATGATGCCACCCTCTTCTGAAAGCGTGGGGTTCGTCCAAGTGGGGAGGGCCTGCCACTGTTAATAGGTTTATTCAGTGCTAATTTCATCTCAGTTTTAGGTCTCAGTTTGCAAAGGAGGTGCCCACTTTGGAGACTGGCTCCTGTTGAGAGCCACCGCTCCAGCAGGAAACCTTCTGGAGATGGTTCTTCTAATGTGGACCTCTGAAGCAAAGCAACTCTAGGTGGGTAAAAATGCACCAGTGGGGCTGGTTTGCAGGGGAAGGGGGGACTCCTAAGTGATACAAAATTCAGCTGAGGGTCCTGGTGATGTGCACATATGCCTGAAGTCCCCTGACAAAAAGAAGCAACCCCTTTCTTTAGAAGGTAGGAGGGACTGTAGAGGACCATTGTAAGTGTTTGTCCCCTAGTGTTTGCTAGTGTGTTATACCTAGGTCTAAGAATGGGGCCTGGGCAGTCAAGGTAGCCACTGGGGGACTGACCAATTACCAGTTACTGGAAGTGGGGAATGGGAGAAGACACCCCACACTGCAGCCATCAGGAAGAATGTTCTAGTCCTGCCCATGGGCACCTTGTACATGGAGCTGCTGGGAACACTGAAATTTCCACACTGCTTCAGTAAAGGTTTAGTCCGACTGTATTGCGGAGATTAAAAGACTGGAGAATATAAATTGTAAATGTGATGACTTAAGAGCTCATAAATTCAGTATACAGCCCTGCTCCATAGAGCTGGTGTGTGGTGCAGCCACACTGCCTTGGGCTCACAAGTTGCCCTTGCTTAAAGTCAAGTTCTCCAAAGAGCCCTTCTGCTCTGGCTCCCAAGATGGTGCACATGCCTGTGTGTGCACAGATGCTTGGAAACGCACATAGACACTGGCCAGGGATGCTGTCCTTTCTGTGCACACTGGGGGCTCCTTAGAGAAATTGCTTGGGTGTAAGCACCTTTGGCATTATGTGGGGTTTTTTTTCCTCTTTTCCTAGGAAGATAGAGAGCTGGAAACCAGCCTGCTCCTAGGATTGGCCCGGTCTGTGCCAAGGATGTAGCTTTTGGTCTGGGAACCCTAACTGAAGCCAAGGTGGGGATGCAGCACCCAGAGCCAACTTGCTGTCCTGCTGCAAGCAGAGCTTAGGACACTGTCTGAGTGAGGAGAGCTGGGGACAAATCCTGAGGGGACACCAATAGATGCCATGGTATGCCTTTCTCTCTAGTCAAGTGGGTCAAGCTCCCAGCACACAGTAAGTGTGGAGGGGATGAGATGGGATGGATGGGTCATTGCCACAGACCTTGTGGCTCCCCATCATTGAGCAAGCTTTGGCCAGCTCGGGGTAAGCTCCAGCCTGCACTTCAGAAAGCAGAGCCCTGCGGCTCCCCGTGCCCTGACTGCGATGGCATGTGTGAGTCAGTCACCTCCTTTGGGTGCCAGGGTTAATTTTCAGGGTCCATCATGGTGGTCCAATGGCAGTGCTTGCAAAAATGCATGCCGGCCTCTCTCAGCAAAGCCAAGTCCCTGAGCTTCTGCCACATTTCTCTGAAGAACATGGGTCAGGCCTCCCAGGTGGCATTGCATGAGCTTTCCCCTCTCCCAGGCCTGCAGAAGGCAGTTTCAGCAGCATTTCAGGTTGGAGGTGGTGGCGGGCACTGGTCCCTCAGGGCAGCACAGGTGGCCAGGGTTGCACTGGGTACAGCTGGGGTTTGCTCATTTTGCAGACCCTCTTTAACTGAATTAACATTGTGCTATCGTGTCTGAAGCCTATTTGGCAGTGTTTTAGTCTGACAAGACTGGCTTTCCTTGCTTCCCTCCACCCCAGAGCCTTGAAAACTTTGCAAATTCACCCAAAATGTTTGCCATTCCTTCTTTGTGTGACCCACCATAACTGCCCTTTCCCGGGACTTGGTTCTAAACGAGGAGCAGAGATAACATTTAACAGGCAAGAGCAGATGAAAAGGAGATAAAGAAATAAGGCAGAGGGGGGAAAAAGGGAAAGGAGGGAGGGGAGGAGGAATGCAGAGGTATGTGGCTGCATGTTGTACTGTGTTTATGCATAAACAGGCATGCTTATCGATATCCAGATGCAAGCATGTGTGCGGGGTAATATCTCCTGAAACAATAGGCACTGCTCGACTCGGGGAGCGCTGCTGGAGCCTCCCCGTCAGATGCTGCCTTGTTATCAAGTTGCAGCAGGCGTTCCCATCTAATCGGGGATCTGAGCCCCGTGAGCCGCACCCGGGGCTTTCAAAGCCTCTACTCCAGCCCTCAGCCCGCTTTGCCTCTCCGAGGAGGGAGGGCAAGAGGGGACAAAAGGGACCAAGCGTCTCCGGAGGTGATACCCGGCGCGTCGGGTTCACACCTCGGTGGAGATGTGGGAGCTGGTGTTGCCACCGTGCTTCGGTGGGGATGGCAGTGGGGTGACCCTGAGGACCCAGCCAGTCCTTGCCAGGAGACACCCCAGCCAGCAAAGCTGGCTGCTTTGTTCAGTGTGGGGCAGATAACTTCAGAGGAGCCAAACCGGTCACTTCACCCTATCCCCTGTGCTGCAGCAGGCACAGGAGGCAGCCCCAGGGGCAGCCCTGGCAGCCGGGGACCTTTTCTCTTTTATTTTCTGCTGTGTTTTTAAGGAAGATTCCAAGAGCAAAAGAAAAAAAAAAATCTTATAAAACCTTCTTTCCCCTCTCTGTCCCTAGCAGCAAAACCCAATGACCACTAATCTTACGTGGCTCATAACTGCAAATAGCTCTGGAACTAATTAATTTGACAGTGCGGCGGCTGCCTGCCTTTTTCACCAAAATCAATTAAGGAAAGGCACATTTCCCCTTCTCCTCCCTCCTCTTCCCGCGCCGCTTTGCAGCGAGGCAGAGGGGACGAGGGGCAGTGAGGACCAGGCGCTGCTTTCCCAGGGCTCCCGGGGGGGGTCGGGGTTGGGAGCACAGTGAAAGGGGATTAACAAGGTGGAGGGAGAGACGCCGCTGGCTCTCCGCAACAGGAGCGGGGATGCTCCCCGGGGACGGATGGCGGTGGGAAAGCTTGATTGCCACATGCAGCCACGCCGCCACGCTCCTCCCTCCCCTCCGTCCCGGCTCCCTGAAGACCCCCGTGAATTGTCACTCCTTGCCGGTACAGGGAGGGGGGGAATCGGCCGTCAGGCTCTCAGAGCATTTTTTTATTTGCATGGCTAATGAGCCCCTCCAGAAGGGGCTGCAAGGGAGAGAGGCAGGTGGGAATTTCGGCACTGTTTGCTTGCCAAGCAAGGGCAGAGGTGTGCGTTCAAAAGGAGTTGGTGAGGAATTTAGAGAGGTGGATTTTGCATTTTGCAGAAGGCTGTGGTAGGAATTGGAGTGGGGTCTCGTGCTATTTTTAAGGCTTCTGGACTGGGAGGTTTAAAACCACAGCCAGGGAGTGAAGGCATGGAGTGAGCTGGAGGGGCTGCAGCTCCCCTCTGCCCTGGGCTGGGTGCAAGACCTGAGCTGGGGGGTGTATCAGCATCACTTCCCAAAAAGTCCACCAAGAACAGGACCCCTGGACAAATACCCACCCTTTGCATTTGTTCCTCTGGCTCCACTTCCAGGTGGAAACAGGAGCTGGGCCTGGGGGAAATGCATTGAGTGATGGCCAGGCTCTGTGAGCATGCAGCTCCCCAAAAACACCCTTTTTGGGGAATGAGACACAACTGTTCCCAGGACACAGTGTTGAGACACCTGGCTGAGCTGGATAAAACCTCCTGAGCATTATTTCTATAAATGCCTCCATTTGGTCCGTTATCACCTCCTCCAATCTCTATTGAAATGCCCTTCTATTAATAAATAACTCCATTCTCCATTACCCCATCTCCACAGCTCACGTTGAAGTGACTGGGAATTTGGGTTTGGTTTTTATAGACATTAGAAATAGATTTTATCTTTATTAAGGGCTCTCTCCACCTCCCCAACCTTTGCTCCATTGCACTAAGCACGGCAGCGGCTGGAGCACAGAAAGCAGATCCCTGTGCCGAGCTCAGCATGGGGAGAGGAAGGAGGACCTCTCCCTGGTTCTGGCCAGGGCCAGGTTCTTCCCTGGACATTGGTGGCCTGTGCGTGCATCTCCGTAGCATGACACAAAGCACTTGAGAAAACAAGGGAGAAATTTTGACTTAAGAATATTAAGAAATTGTGTATCTCAAAGGTTGAGCTGTGAAGGGTTTTTTTTCTCTTTGTGGGACTAGATATCTGGCTCGGGAAATACCTATAAGGAAACCACCCTGAATGCAGTCACAATGTTGAGCCACCGCATGAATTTGGGGAAGATTTGCTTTTTTTAAACTGTGGGTTGCAAACATTCCCTGGAAAATACTTGAGTTTTGAAGTGCATCAGTTGGTCGTGATTGGGCAGGGAAGTCACAGGGCAGCATTTTTATCCCCGGGTTGGACGGCAGCATGGTTTCTGGCAGGGAAATCAGTGCATGTAAATTAGGATTGTGGTTTCCATGAATACTATCATATATGGATTGGAAGCTGATTTTCCAAGTGCAGTCGTGCCAGGAAAACTTGTGCTCTCACATAGCTCCAGGCAGCAAACACAAGTGACAAAAACATGGTGAGGGTGAGTTCATTTACAACTGTGACTGTTCAAAAAGTATTTCTAAAATTTGCCTTCTCTGCTGTTCCTCCTCTGTCTTCCCTTCCTCCACCCCTTCCAGCTATGCCGGAGTGAGCTAGGAGGTTTGGTATCCAGCCCTGTGCAGCGGCTGGTGCTGGGCTGGCGGGGATCGGCGCCGCGGCCGGCGTGCACCTGGGCGCAGGTAAGACTCCAGCAGGGTGGGGACTGGATTCCTTCCCGGCCCCTCTCGGCAAACAGCTCCTGCCCCGGAGCCCTGCGTTCCTCTGCCCTTATCTCCCTGTGCAAGGCAAAGCTATAAATGTTATTGGCCGTGAAGTTATTCATCCCCTTTAAAGTTACACATATGCAAATAGGCTCTCCTGCTAGGAATGGGAGCCTTCTTACCAAGTGTGTTTAAAGATTTAATTTTTTAAACATAAAAATCTCTAAGAAAGAAGTGCATTAATTTATAACAATTTTAATAGCACTGGATCTGTATAGACCTAATTATAGGTGTTCCCACAAGTAAGTAGCCACAGCATTTCTTACAAGGTAAATGTACTCTTGCTTCAGAGATGGCTAAACTTGAGGTGCAGGGCAATGGCCCCAGCTAGTCCATGCTGTTGGCAGTGGAGAGAATAAGTGAGAAGTGACATATGGGAGCTTGAGTTTGGACACAGGTCCTGCTTTCATTGCAGGCACAACTCAGGCTCCTTGCTATCCCTGTCCCAGGGATGTGGCACCAGGTCCTTTCCTTACAGAGCTTTACAGCCAGCTAGGCTGGTGTGCAGCTGCCTCCATCCTGGCTAGATGCAGTGATTGTCCTATCAGAGCAGCTCACAGTGGTGGGGGCTGTCAGCAGAGATCAGACTTTCAAAGCTCAGAAGACCCCTTTTCCTTCTTCTGGGTGTTCATAAAATTAATTGTGGTTCGTACCTGTTGTTGTTTTAAACCCATTTCTTTTTGAGGAATGACTCAGCTCAAGAAAGAAAAGCAGGTTTTATTATTTTTTTGCTTAACTAAGAGAATCCAATTATATATAAAGACATGGGAGATCTGTTACATCTCTCTGACCTCTGAAGTTGGAAGAAGCTGTTCCCCCATCTGTGGCACATCTCCTGTTTTATTAAGCTTATGCGTGGGCTATGCTTGCCTGTATCAGCCATCCCCTTTCCCCCCACACTGTCTGTTGACAGCTCAGACCAAGACCTTTGCAATGGTGCAAGCCAGCTGAGCCTGGAAACCTCTAGACAATCCAGGCAGCAGTTTCCAATTGCTCTGTCCCATCCCCTTCCCCTCTCACCTGATGGGGCAGTTCTCTGTGGAGGGTGGCAAGGATGGGGACAAGTAACTCACACAGGGCTTTTCTAGGGAAGTGAATGCAAGACCCTGGCCAGCTTCTGTCCCACATTTCAACTTCCACAGCCTGACATCAAACATGTCGCTGCAGCCTGAGCCCCCACAGGCCTGATGGAGGAGCAGAGAGAGGGCTGGAGGCAGCAGATCCTAATCTTTATTAAATAAGAACAAAGCTTATGCCGGCTAATGAGAAAAACAAACCGATGAAAGATCCGGCAAGCTCCTCAGAAGGACACAAAGAAATTCTCTCTGAACAAGAGCAGGCTAAAAATATTCCCGAATATTTATTTTGCTGGCAGTGGCTTCATAGGCTCCAGATTTGATGCCGCCTCTTTGGGGATTGGCATGGCCACCACAGCGACTTCAGAGCAGGGTGCTCCAAACTCTGCACGACACCCAGAGCCACGGCACAAACAGCCCTGCAGCCAAGATGCGAGAGCACGAACAGCCTTAGTGCTGGGAGATGACGGTTGGTCCCTGTACACCTCCACTCCTGAAAGGACAACAGGGTGTTTTACCATCATTTTAAGTCCATCCTGCTCTTTGAAGCTGGTATGTAAGAGCCAGGCACTTTTCTCCAATTTTGTTCCCTTTCTTGACAATGGGTCTCTGTGCATGGGGTGCTGAGGTTGCTGCACCAAGGCTTGAGCTAATGCTGTGCACCCTCTGCATCACAACATCAAGCACCTTAGGGAAAACTAGCAGGAAATTGGGAGCACTGGTAGCCTTATTTAGCTGGAGTCTGCAATGTTTCTTCACAAGCATCTTCACTACTGCCGAGCCTCATCAGCTCCAGGTCTCCTCCCTGCAGCAAGCTGCAGCCTACGCAGCCATCATCAGCAAAGATATGGGCATCATTTGCAACCAAACCCACATGAGGTTGCCCAGGTTGCACATGTAGTGTAATGAACTCGAAGTGCAAACCATGCCTGGGGAAACCGGTTGGGCGGGGAGTGTTTTGGGAGGTTGTGTTGGGCCCAGCATGGGCTTTGGATGCCAGCAGGCGAGCCTGCACCCGCGCAGGGGTTTGCAGAGCTTTGGCCAGCCTGGTCATCTCACTTCCCCTGTCTTTACTGCCTTCCATGGGCTTCCAGGACCTCAGTTCAGCCCCTTATCTCCAGAGATGGTTAGCAGGAGGTGGTGTGAATCATAGTGCCAGGGCATGCAGGCGGCTAGAGGGGCTGCTCAGAAATCACCTCTCAGCTTCACAGCCACTCCCCACTTTCCCATACAGGCTGAGCCCCAAACCTCAGCTTTGAGTGCCACTGAACTTGGCTGAAAACATCGCTTCTAAAGGCAAAAGCAACGCAGTGGTGCAGCCTGCAGTTCCTCCTCTGCCTTTGCTGACCATGAAACCTCAGCCTCTGCTCTTTTAATGTGCTGCGGCTGAACTTGCTGCCAGCAGGTCAAAGGGAACATAATTTACTCAGGCTTTGATGCATTTGATACAGTTTGGGGTGAGAAGGGAGAGGGGTAGGACAGGAGACAGAGGGGATAAGCAGTGGCAAGGAAGAGATTGCCTGTTTGTATGGGAACTGGGTTAGTATGAAGATGGCAGAGCCATTTTTCAGCCAAGAGGGACTCAGCAATAACCAAGAGGGTTCTATCTGAAGCAGTGGGCTTCATGTGCTGAGGTTGGCGTGGTGGGTAGGCAGGAGCCTGAGCATTTGTCTGCAGGCCCCTTTTTATCTTCTGATTAGATCGGCAAGGGGAAGAGAGTTTGTATTTTGTATTGCCTGGAGAGTCCTTTTACTCCTCAGGCTGGACCATGGGACGGTCACAGTTCCCTTCCTGGCAGCCAGCTCTCATCATGTTTGTATCTGTTTAACACCCTTCTTATCTTAGAGCCCTTTACCAGCTGCTTCATTAAACCTCCCTGCCCATTTTCCTGCTGGAAGGAGGTTGCAAGGCATGGAGCAGGTAAAGGAACCCTCGTGGTACCACAGGTGGCATTTTTGGAGAGAGAAAGCAAGGGTACAAATTGCACAGCCTACACTTGGAGCATGTGGACCTCACAAACACTGAGGATTGGCTGAAATCAGGGGAGCGCAGCCCTTACCTCATATGCTTCTGGCTGTGCTTTTTCACAGGAAGCTGGTCCAGATCATCTCACCAGTCCTGTCCCCACTGGTGTTGTGCAAACCCCAAAATACCATAAACCCCCCACTTTCTACCCTTCTCACTCATCTAGCAACCACCATCAGCCTTGAAGAAGGCAGGGGCCATCGTGTGCCTCTTGATGTAGGTTTTTCTACAGATACCTGAGTTTCTGCAGAGATCCCCTCCTGATGGCAGTGCTTTTGGGTCACATCACAAACCTCACTGGGCTGTCAGTGCTTAGGCCAGAGTCTGATTTTTTTTGGGAGGGAGGGTGGGCTTGGGACAGAATATAAGAAAAGGGTGACATCCCTCATGAGAACCTAAATATTCTGCTTCCCAGCTTTTGCCATCACTGGCTGGTGTTTACACAGGAGCGAAGAGGCCAGGAGGAAGCGAAGCGATGTGGCTGCTGTGGTTTCAGTTCTCACTCCACCTCGCTACTGAGAAACTGGACCCGTGGTTTGTTTTGTGGCTGGCGGGGGGCAGGGGGGCGGCGGAAAGGAAAAGGTCCTTGGAACTGATCCCTGCTGGGGAGGTTGTCCCAGCCCCACAGAGGCACCAGCAACACTGATGGGGACTTGAGAAAGAGGAGAGAAAACCAGACCCCTAACAAACCCCACTCCAGCAACTCACGGTGCATTAATATTCACTGCAGAGCCAGGGGTGTAAATTCACTGCTATCTCCTCGGAGTTTGCCGTTTATGCCGTTCATTTCACATAGATGTCACTACTGCCTTATGAGCACTCCTCTGAGCCAGCCGCTTAAATGGACCTAGTGCATTATAGTAATGGAGTAACTGTATAAAAACAATGAAATCCAATCTCTTTAAACTGATTTGATGTCTGCCTGAACCACAACATTTCCTGCTAATGGCTTCCTTCATTTTGTAACCGTGATCTCCACCTGATCAGATTACAGCTGTTTTTAATTACAAAGCTAATAGAGTTTGTAGGCAGTGTCAGGCAGACGGCGCATGCCTGGGGTGGGCACAGGGTGGAGGGGAGCCGGCGGGGGCTCCGGGTGACTCTGCTAACACACTCAGCCCATCAAGCTGACTGTCAAAACACTGGGAGCAGGGGGCAGCTAGAAAGGGACTGTGATGGTTTTTGGCGTGGAGCCAGCGTGCCGGACTCCGGGACGGTCTATGCGACAGCAGACAGCCCTGGGTTGTGCTCCTTCTCCATGCTCAGGGTGCCTCCCCACCAGGTTGGGAAGCTGATGATGCCCAGGAGATTCATGGTGTGTTTGGTGCTCCTGCGAGGCAGGTGCCAGGGTCACAGGAAGGCATGAGAAAGGCAGAAACAACTTTTCTTGATGATGGAGTGTAAAAAGACCAAGGGAAATGAAAAGAAAAAAGACTAGGGATGCATTGGTGCCATTTGACTTCTGCAGCTGATGGGGCAGAAAGGAGCATTGTGGGTAACTGACAGTGGAAAAACCCTTCAAGATTGATGTCTTTCTTATGGGATAGTGCAGTCAGCTGCAGGGTCTGTACCCTTTGCCTCGGCCCAGGCAGTGAACCCCCAGGGACCATCTCCACAGCTCAGCCCCATCCCCAGTGGCCTTGTTTCATCCAGCGGTTCATTTGTGTATTGATTGCTCCATCTCTCTGGGTTAGGGGCACAGATCAGCATAGCTGTGGGGAGAGAAGCCATTTGAAAGAGCTGTTCCCAAGCAGCACTGACCAGGGATGCCTGTATTCAGCAGAGCATGTGCAAATGCTGTAGGGGAGCCCCAGTTTGATGGCGGGGAAAAAACCTGTAGATGTGTTACACATGGTGCTGGGTACCTTGTGCTGACATTTAGGATTCAGCTGAGGTTGGGGTCAGTTGAATTTGGTTGAAAAAAACTCAGCAGAGAAACAGCGGCATCTCCCTCTTGTACTCTGTCCTGCCATGCAAACTTCTTTTGTGGGTTGGTGGAGCTACTCTTGTCTACCAAAGCGTAATGCCAGGCAAGTGGGATGGCTCGATGGTGAGCAACCTACTAACAGCAGCTGGGGAAGGGTGGGAGCGGGCAGGAGGACCACCCTGACTCAGCAAACCTTGGTGGGGATGTCCCTGGGTGGTGTGACCCAAGCCAGAGGCGTCCCCGCCCTGCTGCAGGGGATGCTTGTCCCCTGCTGTTGTAATGCCAGGGCTGCACATGTCGGGTTACACACCAGCCTTGTAAATGATTTAGGGTCCACATCAAGAGCATATCAATTATGTACCCTGGGACTTAATTATTTAGCTTGACAGGAGTCTCTCCCCTTAATTTCTTTGTCTTCTCGGTCTCCCCTTTCACAACAGAGCTGTGGATGCTCTGCTGGGAAGGGTGTGTCGATGCATGTTTCTGCTCCTTCCCAGTGTTGCCCAAACTCATCTCTTTGCCCCTTTCCTTAGCAGATGAAGAAAACAAGCCCCAGATGTGACTCTGGGGCAAGGTGAGGAGGTGAACCTGTCCACCGTTGCTGCTGTACTCTACACAACTCAAGTTGAGTTGTGTTGGGGACTGGACTCTGCCACTGGTCCTAAATGAGGAAATTTAGGAAGCTTTGAGGATGCTGTAGGTGAGCTGGGTGCTGGGATTAATTTTTGTGATTTCTGAAGTCCTTTCTGCCACCTGGTTGCCCACCAGCAGCCAGGGAAGAGAGTTCCCACAGCCCTTCCAGGGGCTTAATGGCAGGGCTAGAAATGCTGCCTGGGGACAATGCTTGCCTGTCACACTGAAAGCCATCAGCACGTACCATCGTTCAGGTCAGCGTTTCACTCCTCTCCTTCTCCCCCTCTTTCCTTCTCCTTCCTCCTCTTCCTTTATCTGAACTTTTAAACCCCGTGCCTGGCGCAGGTTTTTACAGTAACTCAAGTCTTTGAGAGTTGTTCATGCCGTGCTGTTTTCACAGTGACATCAGTATGCACTGCAAAAACGCCAAGTATCAAAAGTCGGCCACTGCTGCGGGAGAGCAGGAGGTGAGGACACGGCCATGCTCAAGAGGCACAGCTCAGGCAGATGAGGCCCTGGAATGGACAGGATTTCCTCTCCACGCCATCTCTTCGCCATGTCTTGGTATGTCTTTAAACATGTTTGTTCTTCAGCCCTTAAAAACTACCTTTTCCTAAAGTAAATAAATGAAACTAAGGCTGGGAGCCTAGGATTTTGAAGCAACCCTACAATAACAAAGCAGTGTGCAGATCAGTTGTCACCAGCAACCCTACAATAACAAAATAATACATGTAACCCCATGCAATGCTAAAACAACCACTATGGGCATGTGAGGAAGGAAATGTATTTTCCAGTGTCGAGCGTACCAAGACTTTGTTTGCAGTAAACTCGGGGGTCAGAAGGGGAGTGTAAGGACCAAAACACCTTGAGCAGTGTAACTTTAATGTCATGCAGCAGGCAGGGTCATCGGACATGGGGCAAACACCACTTCGTTAGTGCAGGGTTTAATAGTCTGGAAAAGGAAAAGAAAGCAAGGTTTTGTGATGAAACAGGAAGTTCCCTTGAATCCTGGAGCCTTTGAAGAATTGTCAAAGGAATGAGAAGTCTGTATGTTTGAAAAGGCTCTGGGTTGTGGAGCCAGAGGGGGCAGGGGGACATGGGGAGGGAGGCACTGAGCACAGCCTTTCTTCAGTCCCACACTCTGCTCTTTGTTCCCCTTTTCTTTTTGTTTTTTAATTATTTGATGCATTTTCATTGCTTAATTTTTTTTTTTTTTGGACACACACACTCTCTCTCTCTCTCTCTCTCTCTCTGAGGCTAGGAGGAGTTTTCTCAGAGTGAGAGCAAAGCCCCGATCCCAGCGCAGCTTTGCCCATACCTTGCTGCGGAGCGGCAAGTGGAAGTAGCTCTGGGATCCAGGCTCTGCTCGCGCCTCACACACAAAACCATTTTTTTGAGGAAGTGTTTCTGGAGTTTGAAACGGTCTGGTTAGCTACTTTGTAAGTTATTTTTTAAAATCCATTTCTGCCCCTTCTGTCTTTTGGGCACAGCACTTCTGTGTGGCTGCAGGAGCAGATGGGCCATGCCTCCTGTTCCCAGAGTGCCTGGTTGGCCCAGAGTCACCAAAAGAAAATTCCTGCATGATTTCCGGCACATTTTCTCAGAATTTGAAATACAAATATGCGGAAAAAGTGTAGTTCGGTGGCTTACCTATTTCTAGAGGGTATGTGATTGCCCCAAAACTGATGGTGGTGATGATGATGAAAGACTGACCAGGGCTGAGTTTAAAGGCCTGTTGCGTGCCTGTAAAGGGGACTGGATGCTAGACTGGAGAGAGACTTTCAGCCCATTGAAGGCATTGGGGGAGAATGCCCAGCAATGGAGGAATGCCTGCAGGGAATAGGTTTTATTTCCTTGCAACCCCAAAGTAGGAAGGACCAGCTTTTTCTTCCTACCCACCAAGGGAAACAAAACTTCCCCAGGCAAAAACTGCTGGTGACAAGTTGCCTTTTCCCCTTGCAGGGTGCCCTTCCCAGTGCCCAGAAATGACAAGACACGAGGAGCAAGGTGACCAAGAGGGAGCACCCAGCTGCTTGGCAGAGAGGGTGACCCTGGTTGAAGGGGGCTTGGAGGGAGAGCCAAGAGTCTATCGTGTCACCGCACTTTCCTGTGTGCTAACTGTACACTTGGGACCAAATTTAGCCTGGTGTAACTCTGCTGAAGTCACCAGGGATTAATTTGGCCTCTGGTGGTTCCATTGTTTTAGCTAAATGAGTCAGAAGAAGCAGCCTATTCTTATCTGCGCACAGTGGGGCGGTGACAGTAATGGCTCAGCAAGGCAGACCCCAAAAGCAGCGTGACGAAGACCTGGGATTGGGGCTGCCACCAGCCGAACAGGGCTGCAAGAGGAAATGTTTTGACATTTGGGTTATAGATGGAGGCAGGCTCGGCGTGGGCGCGCTAGCGGCGCTCACCGCTGCTGCAGGCGGAGGGGAAGGGGGCTGTCAGGTTCCCTGAATATTCGGCGGTGCCGTTTGGAGTTCCTCAATTCTTCGGCCACCGGAGAGGGAAGCTGTGGCTCTGGAAGGGCCGTGTGGTGTCGAAGGGGACTTCACGCTGCTTCCCAGCCCAGTGAGAAAGGGAGCCTAGGCTGGAAATGTCCAAAAAACACACCGGCTGCATCCCTGGGCTGCTCGTGTTATCTGAGATGGGTACAGGGAAGGAGGGATGGAGCATGAGCTTGCACAGGGCCAGAGATGTCTTGGGTAAAAGTTTTGGCCACGGCCCCAAGGCAGTGTGCCAGTTTGGTGTGTAGTGAATTCCCTCAAACTTACAGCAAATTCAGGATAAGTTGGGAAGTTGTGTTTTTTCCAGCCCAGGTTAGGTGAAAGCTGTTTCCAAGCAGAGAGATGTCTGGTGGATGGGCTCTGGGAGCCATGTCCCTTGGTCAGCCAACATCCAGCCTTGCAGCAGGCAGTTTTGGAGGGGAAAAAGAGCAGGCAATGAAGACAAAACTCTTGTCTCCCCTGTTGTCCCTGTTCCCATGCCTGCTGCTGTGCCCAAGCTCCCCTTTTCCTGCTGTACCCACTGGGCACATAAACACAAGACTTCAGTCTCCACGGCGGTCAAGCCGGCACCTTTTGCCATGGCTAACCATGCTTTAAAGCAAGTACAAAAGCAGATCATCTTCTGAGGACAGAGATAACAAAATAGGTAGTAAGGGAGGGGACAGCAGACCTGGAGCCTCCCTGCTCTCAGCACTCTTGCACCTCCATGGCTCGACCAGGCACATTCCCGGCGTCCGGGGCTGGATAATAAGCAGAGCCACAACAGCTATTCAGGAGGCTCTGACCCTGGCTAGGTAACTACATAATGAGCCTGTTTGAATTGCTCCCGTCCCTGCCAAAGGGGTGGGATCGGGGGATGCTTTTGTTTGCAATAATGAACCTGTAATTATGCTACATTTCTTGGTTTTAGCCACATTTTTTGTGTGCGTGTTGTTCTCTTTGTATTGACAGATTTATGGCCAGGATACTCTGCTGCACCAGCAGCCGTACGGCACGGTGTGGAGACTGTCTGACTGTCGTGTGGGAAAGGTGTGGGGAGAGGAGGAGGAGGGAGGGGTCTTTGCACTACCGCAGCCCCTGAAGGGTTAAATAAATGCAGTACAATTAATACCAATCGCAGAGGTGCTGCCTTTCCAAAAGTCACTGGTTTCAGCAAGGCAAAAAAAAAAAGAAAAAAAAAAAGAAAAAAAAAAAAGAAATCTTTTGAGTTCCAGGTGAATTTAAAAAAAAAAAAAGGGAACGATTAAACCGCATAAATAAATAAATAACACACACCAGATTTTAGCTCCAAGGCGCTCAATAAAATTACACTTTGAAATGCAAGGATTAAGCAGGGTAGGTGACAAGGTAACTTTGTTAACAGGCTAATCTCTTGCCTTAAGAGAGACAGGGGATTTACATGTGACTGCACAAAACTGCTTTATGGTCTCTTTTTCCAGCTGCAGATGGTAGGAAGGGGGCAGGATGAGATGGGACAGGGTTGGGTGTTTTAGAGATATTTGTAGGATGGGTTTAAACTGGGAGGGTTTTTTATGTTTGTTTATGTTTTTTTTAAGCAAGTATGCATGGAAATTAACCACCAATAATTAGCTGTTACCAAACAGTTCAGATAGGGGATTATGAAGATGTCGTGGGATGATTAATAATTGGGTAAAAACATTGGTAGTACCATTCCTCCCCAAATGGTTTTATTTGCTTTCATATAGAAAGCCAACCAGCAGCATGGGCTATTCAAAATGTTATGTCAAGACTTCTTTTGCCCTGAGCCTTTCCCCTGAATTCAGTGCTTCTTACTCCAGGGATGTGGGAAATCTAAATCCAGATTACTTTTTCAAATACTCCTTCTGTTCTTTGTGGGGGAAAAAAAAAAAAGAAAAAAAGAAAAAAAACCCATAGCATTACTTCTTTAAATTTCTGTCCATTACTAAAATGTGACAGTGATGGGCAGATGAATCTGAAATGAGACCTGGATCTCTCTGTGTGGCTTTGCTCACCCAAACCCTACAGTGCCCACTTCACCATACCAGGGTCCAGCCATCTGCTGCCATCCCTGCCTCCCTCACCAGGCAGAGCATTCCTTGCTTTGGATCTCCAGCATTCACTGTTAAAGCACCCATGGTGAACCAGGGGAGATGCAGAGGAACAGTTAGGAGTTCAAACCTTTTCCAGGCTTCTTTGTTTCTGGCTAAAATGACAATGAGAAAGCCATCTCCTCCATAATGTTAATTTGAAATTCAACAGAAAACAGCAGGCTGAACATGTTCTCTGGTTTTAAATAGATCTGGTGAAAGTATTTATCATGTTGTCTTTGTTGCAGCACTGCTAGGGTATTTGTGCTGGCTGCAGGCCGAGAGACTGATCCTGGAAGGAAACTTGGTATGAAGTCCACAAGTCTTTTACAGATTTATGTACTGGGCCACTTCTGGATGAGATTGCAGCTTTGTCAGGTGGGTGAAAGTGATCTTGTCTATGTGGGCATGGGAACTGATGTCCTAGTGAGGGAGACTCTGCCACTGGGTCAGGGCAATGTTGCTTTTCCCTTTGCTTTGATGCATGGGTAGCAGGAAGGAAGGAGAGTTTCACACAGGAGGGTTGTGAGCCTCAATTGAGTACAACCAGTTAAACACTTCCAAACCATCAGCCCAGAGTCTTCTCTACTAATGTTAAAAAAAAAGAAAAAACAAAAATTGAGGCAGTGAAGCATTACCACTCAGCCTCTGAATCTGAAGGCTACGTCCTTTCTTGCCTTTCAAGCTACCTTTGCACAAAGGTGTGTGTAAAGACTCAGCAGCACTTCCACCCAAAACAACCATGGCTGGCTCACCCATGGACATGCTGGCAGGTCATACGGCCAATAGGATTCCAGGCGAAGGTCAGAGCTGTCATGATGGGCAGTAGGGGAGATGGGACAGTGCTGTCACATAGCATGGCAGGTCACTGTTTCCCCTGGGGTCCCATCCAGCTCTCCGGTGCATGCAGCACTTCTCCGAAGAAAATTCCCAACTTTGGGCTGATTTGAGTAAATCTTATTTAATTGCTATCCAGGCCCCAGCCATGACTTTGCCAGTGGGGATCTGGAGCAGCAAGTATTACATGAAGAACTCTCTGCCCCTTGGCAATGCAAACCCTCCTCACAGCTTGCGGGTGACAATAAAACCTGTCTGCTTGTGGCTGCCACAGGGCTCGAGCTTGCATGGGGGCCATGTGGGCTTCCATGACCCAGGTCCCAGCAGGGCTCAACAGAGGTGGACTGGTGACTGTAAGCACATCGAGCACTTTCCCAAGTGTGGATGGAAGAGAAAGTACAAATTACCCACTTTAAAAATCAGACCGAACTCCAACTCTGAAGTTTATCCACTGTTTGGGCCCTATAACATATTTCGACTGAGCAGCAGATGCTCATTCTGTGCAGGAATCTGACCAATTGTTTCCCTTCTCTCTCTTGTCCTTATACCTTAAATCATTTTGACCTTTAATTGGCCCTAATTTGCCCACAGACGGCCCTGGGACCCTTCAACACATTTGCTTGTAATTGGGTCCCTTTGTTATTCTTCCAGAGAGCCACTGCTGGTTGTTTCTTTTTGAAAACATTGCTGCATGTCATTGAGAGCGGAGCCGCTTTTAAATTAGCCCTGCTGGGGGCCAGGAGAGCCCTGTGAAAAGCCCAGCAGAGAGAGACAGAGCTATCTAAACGCAATTATCATATCACTGCGAAAACGTGAAACCAGGCTGAGCTTAAGCAAACATCACACGCCCCTCGGCTGGAGGGTGGTAAATACTTTGCGGGGAGGCGCGGGGTCGAACACCACAGAAGGGGCTGTTCTGCCATCGCACTTTTCACCCAGCAAAGTGCTGAACATCTCTCTGCCTCTTGCTCGCTAAGGTTGGGAATGTAATTTGGCAGTGTGCTTTCCTTTAGTGGTTTTATTTCAATTCACCTTATTTCAGTGTGGTGGTTTGCAAGGATGACTCTGGTACGGCTACAGGCCATGGCACTGTGGAGCAGGAACAGGGAAGTCCAGGAGAGGAGGAATTGTAGGAGCAGAGAGCGCTTCCCCAGTCAGGCCCTGCCTGCGCTATTAATCTGGCTGTGGCCACAGTTTGCCCCTAGCCTGGCTCATAATGTCATCAAGATCTTAACTGTCCAAAGCTAAGTTAGAGCAGCAAGGGATAATACCGCAGCTAGATAGCATCTGCTCTGCCTCCTGTGCTAATGGACCGTTGTTCTGTAACCGAGTCTCCTGGCTCAGTTAGCCCTGCAGCACGGAGACCTCGCTTTAATATTCACTCCATGCAGACCTTAAAATCAAGTTAAGTTACAGTGCTGTCAAGCATCTGACCATGGGTTGTTGTGCTGATCGTCCTCTTGTCACCAGCTGAGACTGAAGCTGGTGCCCAAGCAGCTGGGAGATGCAGCGTGGCCTGGAAAGTCATTTTAGTACCAGATCCTAAAGTAGTTGACTTTCTGTGGCTTAAAGCACCCATGCGGGCAGCACCCACAGTCTTCTGCTGCCTTGGAATGGGTAAGCAAACTGCATCTCATGTTGTGCAGAAAATTGAGTGAGCCCTGGCAGGCAAAAGCTAAGGCTGGATTTCTGCCCTGCAGAGGGGAGGTTTGTATCAGGTCAGTCTGTCCGTTTGCAGCTCCAGCAAGGGAAAGACGTTTTCACCTGGCTGACGCTAATGGAGATCAAGGGTGATTGAGGAGGACTTGCTGCTCTGTGAAGGTAGCAGATATGATGGTGCCTCCTCTCCCTTGAGGTTGTGCACTGAGGCAGGCATGGCAAGATGGTGATTGCAATGGGAAAGGCACATGTTTGGAAGAGAGTCATGCCCTGCCAGCGTGGCTGGATAGCTGAGGCCAGCAGAGATGGGCCCTGGGAAGCAGGCAAACCTCACAAGTCCTTCATTGCCCATGGATATTTCTTGATCTGTGAGGCTGGAAGCTATAGTTTCTAATGGTCAAGGTATCTAATTAGAGTTTAATTAGCTCAGTAAAGTGAGTCTTAATAGTTGGCAGCAAGACTTCTAGTTGTGTAAAGCTTGTACCGTAACTTGGCAACATATAACTGGCTTTGAGGTGCTGGGTCCACCAAAGTGTCCCACTTCCCTCCCCAGGTCAGACCCTGCACTCCCAGAGCCATGTGAAAGGGACAGCACTCCTCTGCCCAAATCTCACCTGAAACACCAAGGTATGAATGCTGCTGGCATGGAGAAGCTCCCGGGTGTAACCAGAGTGCAGGTTTCAAGCATAGGATCACATGCACTCCTGCAACTGCAGCCAAGGAAAGTCCTTTTCTAGAGGTAACATGGAGCCAAGAGGGCTGGGGCTGAGGTTTGGTGTCCACATGATGCACCTAAGCATGGCTGAGTCCTCCTTTGGAGAACAGACTGGGCACAGGGAGCACAGTCCCGCCAAAGCAGGGCTGGACACTCTGGAGCCTGCCAAATTGAAGGTGGGAAACATTTTTACAGTCATCTTCAGAATCTGCATCTCTCTTCTGACTTAACTGTACATTTTTCTCAGGTTTTTCTGATGTTTCTGTCCAGCTTAATTAGAATCCAAGGCATTTTGTTTTTGTTAATGAGGTCTGCTCAGAAGTGGATCCCTGCTGTAGAGCTGTAAGAGGGGACAGCACACACCCCAAAGCCTTTACAGCATCAGGCCTAGTCCTGGCAGACCCTGGCCTGCATAAGTATGTTTAGACACATGATCCTTCCCCTGGAGCACAGAGTGCCCAGGATTCTTGCATATGTAAATGTTTGCAAAGTCAGGGCTCTGTTTGTATTGCCTGTTTACTAATTTAAGTTTATATTTAAGCTTCTGATGTTCAGCTAATTTTTATAAATCCATCCATAATTTTAAGGAAAGGGGGTTTTTGTTTTGCTTTTTAAGATGATGTCTGAAATGTTCCTTGTGAGTTCAGCATGTTGCTGCAGTAGATACAAAGTCTGGGTCCAGTGGTTTGAGCTGGGGTCTCTATTTTTGTGCAATGATGAAGGAGCATGAGAATTGTACTGTACAAAGCCTTGTCCACCCAATGCCATTCCTGCTGCTCTTTTGTCCCATTTGCTGCTAGGACATGCTTTCTCCTGTCAGACCATTATATAGGTCTGTGCTTGATGCTGAATCAGAGAGCTGGTTATCTGTCCTGCTTTTGAGCAAGACAAGCACAACAGGGCATATGCCAATTCCTCTTACAAGCCCAAAGCCTTTCTGGGGGCTTGAACAAAGCCAAAGCATCATCCTGGCATAGAAAGGAGATGTCCATGTCATGTAAGCCCTTGGACAGCACCCCAATTTGGTCACATCCAGAGGAAACATGCCTTGCTGGGAGAGGACAGTGGCACTGGAGTTTGCTCCTGATTGCAGTGCATGGGGCAGCAGAGAGTACTGTTCCTCAGGGCTGTCAGTCCAGCGCTAGAAAATATTCCTTTCAACAATTCTCTTTTTTTTATTAAAACCAAAAGCCTGAATGGTCAGGCAGCAAGAAGTCATTTTTCCAAAATACTCAGTGATGAATTCGGGAAAATTGGAGAGAGGCAAGGAGCTACAGCCGAGAGTGAAAGTTGGGTGGCTTTCCTGGGAGTGTGACCAGGGAAGCTTTCAAAGCCACCTCCCCCTCTTCCTCACCACAGCCACAGGAGACTGAAAACCTTGGCGGGCAGAGGAGCGGCTGCCACCATCGCTGCCTCCTTCTCTTGCTGCCAGATAAAGAGGGCAGACTCTCCTTTTTCAGCCCATTCTGCTCACACAATGGGAGAGGGGGATCAGCGCCAAAATTACAAGTGTGAGCCCTTAATGCATCAGGTTGAACAATGGGCTTCGGAGACGTCTGCCTTGTCTGGAGGAGCAGTACAGCTAGTTCTGACTACCCAGTGCCATGGAAAAAAACCTCATTGTCCTGGCAAAATGCTCCCCAGAATGAAAACACCCTCCTCCTCCTTTCTTCAGCTTCCTAATGGGAAGCAAAATAACAAACCAGGCCCACAATTAAACAAACATGCCACTAACCAAGCAGAGCTCAAGTGTAACAGATGTTGTTGCAGTTGGACCAGGCTGGAGGCTGGGAGCGAGCCGCACTGGCTGGCTGCAGCTCCCAGGATGCTGTTGCTGAACAGGTTTCTTTGCCACACCACCGCCTTCTCCCTCCACCAATCTTTCTTCCTTTTGCTCCAGTGTGCATTTTCCTTGCTCTCCTCCTCCTCTTGGTTCATCCCTTCTGCTAGTCCCACCCAGCCACCCCATCTCATCCCAACATCTTGTTCATCACTTCATCATTTTAATTTTCTAACACTCAAAACAACAGAAAAGCTTTCCAGAAAAGCTCAAGAGCAGGGGCAAAGCCTCTTCAATGAACTTTTTAGAGCATTTTAGTAGAGGAAAATATAATAATTTTTTTCTCCTTTTTTTTTTTTTTTTTATCAGATCTGGTGCAGGCACCAGCTCAGTCCCCTCACTGGCACAGTCTCCATGAGGATGCTCAGTGTCACCTCCTTGCTCCTGCAGACCCCCATGGGTTCAGTGATAGTGGTGCAGGTGGCTGTGGGGATGCAGCTGGGCACATGTGAGATTCCCACCCCAAAAATGCTGGCCCTCCCCTCACTGCTCCTGAAAATCCCTGGCTTCCCTGCAACAGAAGAAATTTGGTGCTGGAGAAGCGACAGAGATGATGAAAGAAGGGCAAGCAAAAGGGAGGCTGTCTCCTTTCCATATTCAGCTGAACTCACCTTCTCTGGGGCTTCACAACTCTGGTGCAGTCCATGATTAGAGTCATATCACAGAATGTTAGGGGTTGGAAGATACCTCTGGAGATCATCGAATCCAACCCCCTCTGCCAGAGCAGGACCACCTAGGGCAGGTCACACAGAAAGGCATCCACACAGGTCCTGAAAGTCTCCAGAGAAGGAAACTCCACAACATCTCTGGGCAGCATGTTCCAGTGCTCCATCACCCTTACAGTAAAGAAGTTTTTCCTCATGTTGAGGTGGAACTTCCAGTGTTCTATTACATCTGAAGTTTGAAGTCCCTAAGTACCCCATCTGGCACTGACTGATACTTGCCAGATGATTGGAGGCTTGCCAACGTGAAACCTATCTACAAAAAGGGCTGAAAGGAGAATCCAGGGAACTACAGGCCTGACAGCCTGACCTTGGTACTGGGGAAGATCATGGAACAGTTCATCTTGGGTGCACTCATATGGCAAGTGCAGGATAATGGTGAGCTCAGGCCGAGCCAGCAAGGATTCATGAAAGTCAGGTCCTGCTTGACCAACTCGATCTCTTTCTATGACCAGGTGACCCATCTGGTGGATGAGGGAAAGGCTGTGGGCATTGTCTACCTGGACTTGGTAAGCCTTTGACACCATCTCCCACAGCATTCTCCTTGAGAAACTTGTGGCCCATGGCATAGACAGGTGGACTCTTCAGGTGATTAAAAACTGGCTGGATGGCTGGGCCCAAAGAGTTGTGATAAATGAAGTTAAATCCAGATGGTGGCCAGTCACAAGTGGTGTCTCCTGGGGCTCGGTATTTGGGCCAGTTCTGTTTAATATTTTTATCAATGATCTGGATGAGGGGATCAAGGGCACCCTCGGCAAGTTTGCAGCTGACGCTGAATTGAGCGGGAGTGTTGATCTGCTGGAGGGTAGGAAGGTTCTGCAGAGAGATCTGGACAGGTTGGACCATTGGGCTGAGGTCAAGGGGACGAGGTGTAACAAGACAAGTGCCAGGTCCTGCACTTTGTTCACAATAATCCCAAGCAACGCTACAGGCTTGGGGAAGAGTGGCTGGAAAGCAGCCCCGTGGAAATGGATCTGGGAGTATTGGCAGGCTGAACATGAGGCAGCAGTGTGCCCAGGTGGTCAAGAAGGCCAACGGCATCCTGGCCTGTATCAAAAGCAGTGTGTCCAGCAGGACTAGGGAAGTGATTATGCCCCTGTAGTTGGCACTGGTGAGGCCACAGCTTGAGTAGTGTTCAGTTCTCAGCGCCACAGTATAAGAAACATATTGAGGTCCTGGAGCACGTCCAGAGAAGAGCAATGAGGCTGGCAAGGGGTTTGGAGGGCATGTCGTATGAGGAGATGCTGAGGGAACTGGGGTTATTTAATCTGAAGAAGAGAAGGCTCAGGGGGGGATCTTACTGCTTTCTACAACTACCTGAAGGGAGGTTGTAGAGAGGCTGGTATTGGTCTCTTCTCCCAAGTAATGAGTGATAGGACGAGAAGAAATGGGTTTAAGTTGCGCCAGGGGAGATTTAGGTTGGATGTTAGGAAAAATTTCTTTACTGGAAGAGTGGTGAGGGATAGGAATGGGCTGCCCAGGGAGGTGGTGGAGTTGCCATCCCCTGGAGGTGTTCAAGAATTGTTTAGATGTGGCACTTCATGATATAGTTTAGTTGTTGTAGTAGTTGGATTATGGTTGGACTTGATGATCTTGAAGGTCTTTTCAAACCTTAATGATTCTATGATTCTGACAGCCCATGCATCCCTCAGCTTTGCTGGGATCTGTTCCTACCAACTCCATGTCAAAGGAACCAAAATTATTTGACACATCCCAGAGCCGGAACCTGGCTGACCTTGCTCACTCCCCTGCAAAACTGTGCTAGCATCATACACTGCTGGAGGAACCGGAGGGACTCAGGGGATAGGTGAGATCCCAGCAGCCCTCTGGGGCTGGGGACAATCTTCTCAGGCCTTTGGGTTACTCTGTAGAGCAAAACCTCTCTCATCTGGGAGCCATGGTCATCAACACCTTACTGAGGTGTTTTGAAAAGCAATGGAGGACTGTATTGTGAGGCATCTGTGCCCACACATTTTTTGGTTGTCTTTTGTTCTAGTCACTCTCTCAAGTACAAGGTCCTGTGGAGTGGAGTTTTGCCTTGCCCCAGGCTGTCATAGTGCAGTGACTTCTGCAACTATTAATACACTCTTGAAGATGTAAGAAAAGTTACTTCTCTTTCTTCTTCAACCAGGGCAGCTGGAAGAAGTGGGAAGATCGCTGAAATCTTTCCTGAGCTGTCTCAGAACAGGGACTGGATCACCTGGAAAAAGGCCCTTAGAGGCACAAGTCACCAGCACAGTTGAGGACTGGAACATCTCCCACCTGCCATGCCCAGCAGCGCTGTGGGGTAGAGCAGGTAAGCAGCTCAAGAGTGAAGCCTTGCTTGGTTTACCCTCTTTGTTAGAAAACAGCTGGATACCCTGGGACATTGACAGTATTAAGCCAACACCACCCTCACTGTTCTGCTTTGGTAAGGAGCCAGCCAAAGGCATGGCCACAACGGACCAGGTCTTGTAGTTCACCACTCCAGTGGTGAGAACCAGAACCAGCTCCCATGTGCTCCCAGATCACCAGTGCAGTGCTGGGTGATACTTGCACTTATACAACAAACTTGTTAACAAAAAACAGGGAGCCCTTAGCAAAAAGCCCCCCTGCTGTCAAAACTCCCCTCCAGTTCAAAATGAAAACCAAGTCTAGGTGAACATCCACGTGTTCCAGACCAGGGTGGTGCTGAAGGTAAATCACAGCGAGCCAGCAAACCACATACTGATTTACTTATCACCTAAGATTTGGGGGTTTTTTAATACTTTTGAACCACTTACATAGAGGCAAAGCACCTCAGATGGAAAATTTGATTGGGGTATTGGCTTTTACTTCCTTTTTAATTGTTGATACACACAGTGTGTGCATATACGTGACTGCACATTTGATAAACACCAGAGCAGTTTTACAAGACTGGCTCCATTAGAACACTTGATGACATGAGCTAAAATGACTAGGGATTACCATCCAGAGTGGATATAAAATTATCAGACTTCAAGAAACTCAGGAGAAATCCTCTCCCATAAAACATTGGTATTTTGTTCAAAAAAATGCATCTCTTTTCTCACCACCCTTCATTTTTCCCCCCTTCCCCTTCTGTGTCTCATTTGAAACTCAAATTTACCTCTGCTCAACTCCCATTCTGTTGCCCACAGCATCTTTTATTTTCACAGCAGCTTGGCAATGCAGATTTTGAGACTAAGACCTAGAAAGACACATCTTGTCATAGCTAATGTATCTGGGCTGTGGCTGCACAGCAGCCTCCACCCTCTCGCTGGCCCTGGGGCTCACTGGATCTTGCTCTGAGCCTACTTAGGATGCTGAGCAGCAAAAAGAAAGTAATTTTTGGTTAGGTTCATTTAATGCCAGCTCAACATGTTGAGGAGATTCTTTACAGGATCAAGTGAGAAAGGGAGCAGAAAAGAGGGAGACCATGTAGGACAGCAGTGCCCAGCAGAGGGGTTGGTTAGGGGTGCTGTAGGGCTGCTGCCTTCAGCCCCAGCTTTTTAATGCTGGTTCATATATATATCTTGTGTGCATGTTTGTCCTGGTTGTTGCTCAAGGTGTTGACCTGAATGTATTGTTTTACAGTCCCTCCTCTTGATCCCGTCCTAGCAAAGACCCATGTGGCCTCTATATTTTAAAGTCTGTTTAATTAATAGTTCTTCTGTAAGTGGAACTATTTTGATAAAGCTGGGGAAGTGATGACACAAATAGTTGATAACACAAATAGTTATGCTGGCAGACCAGAAGAGGTGGCAACCTCTGGATGGGAGCCACGAAAAGCAGCTGTGGACAGATACTTCTGTGTGGAGCTCAGCTGCAGCTGAAACAGGATGCACAACCTAGGGCTTAGGTCATTGGGTCAAAGGAAGGGGCAAGGTGATCAGTCCAGAGCAAATGAAAACTATTCTGAATGTCTGCTCATAAAACCAAAGGGAACTTTTTTGGCTGATACTTGAAAAGTTTTGGCTCATCCTTCACCATTCTGTTATTTCTATTGTCAGCCTAGTGTCAGGTTTAATTCCTATCCCAGACAAAAGCAGAAATGCTGGGATGCCACAATTAGTTGTTGGTCTCTGTAGCTATTCAGGCCAGGTAGAAGCAGAAGTAGTGGGGACTTCTCGTGAATTATCCACCCAGTTTCTAAAAGTGTGTCTGTACAGTTGCTTGAGTGTCTCAGCCTCCTCTGCAGCAGATGCTGTAAGGCACCAGCAACAGCAGACTTTTGCCTGTGATTTGGCTGCAACATCTCAGATGTTTCAGATCCCATGAGGTCTTGAGAGGGATAGCCTTAATGCACTGCTTCAGGTCCAACTGATGATTTAATGGAAAGAGAAGGTAAAGCGAAGGGGAAACACCCTATGTGACACAGAGCAAGGAATGAAGGCAGGACTGAGTGAGGCTAGAAGAGGTTGTGCAATGACAATTCCCAACCATTGTAATAGCCCTTAGGAGACCTGCTACAAACTGGGATAGTTTTGCAACAGTCCCAAGGGAGCAGGGCCAGAGCAAGGGAGATAACAGCCAGCTTTGTCCCCCTCACAGGACTGAAGCTCCGTATGACTTGGAGAGCAAAGGACCTTGCTTTTTCTTTCTGAGAAATGGGCATCTAAGGATAACCAGCTGATTTCTGACAGAAAATGCAAAATTGGAGCATCACATAACCCTGTGATGTGCTCACCCTTAGTCCCGTGATCACTTTCTATTTTAGATCTTTCTTCTGTCCCTCCTGGATGGAGCCCTCACTTTTGCAAAGCACTGGCAATGTGATACCATGCTCATGCATGGCTGGAGAAGCCTTGCTCATTCCAGTGCCACCATCAGGAGGAAAACGTTCCCTTAGCCCTCAGGCCACTGGTGACAAGAAGCCTGACATCCACCTATGCCTATAAGCATGCAACAGAGATCTCTCTGATGCAAAGCCCCTTTGGCCATGTGGCTACTATGTGTGGCAGCCTCCACACTCTTTGCATTTCAATCGCATGCATCTACATTCAATCATCTGGGAATCTTATCGTAAATCCCATAAAGTCCCCTCTACTCCATAATTACAGGGGCCAAACTAAGAGGGTCCTTAAACTGTGAGTCAGGTGGTCAGGATGTGGCCTAAGGTATCAAAACTTCCAGCAATAAAGGGGACATCATCGTTAGCTAACCCCCTTCAGGGGCTGGTATGTGGCAAGCACTGGAATGCACCACTTTTCTTCAACTTGCTTGATATAATTACTTTCAGTGTTATTTAAAGCTCTGACTAATCACATGGCAATGGCCAGGTTTATAATGCAACAGTGTGTAGCCTGGAGCAAATTCTGACATAATTACACTATATAAATTCCCCCATTAGAAATGACACTGCATTGGCATTGTGTACAAAGCAGCCATGGTCCAGTCAACTGGCTCTGTGAAAATCTGTCTGACAATTGTTTACCCTGTTGGTATCTTATTGACACTTCCTACAATGATGAAACTGTTACATGACAGCGAGTGGGAGCCAAAGGGCCTGGCTGAGTCTCTGGTTTCCTCTTGCTCCCTTCAAGTGCAGTCATTTTCTTGCTAGTTTTCTTCAGATAAGGACTTGCTCAGTTCTGATTGCTCTGAAATAGAACGAGAAGCATATGGTTATGGTACAAAGCACAAAAGCCCATAGAAATCCTGGTTGGTGTTGCATCATTTGCCACAAGGAGCCATTACTCCCCTAGGCCTTGTCTCTTCACTGCGGTGGGATTATGGACTGTTTTAGGAGTCATCTCGACCTGGCATTGCCTTGTGCCACGGCAGGGTGGCAGGAGCCAAGCTGCTCTCCTGGTGCTTTGTGGCACCTGCCAACCGAGCGGCAGGGCATCGCGATGGGCTAATTTGTCAGACTCTGGCATGTTGTGCTGCAAAATTATTCCGTGCCGTGTTTGTTTCCCACTGCAGCATCAGGGCTGTGGCACATTTGAATAGCTGGAGGGGAAAACCACCCTCTTGGTTAGGAAGGGGGTGAAACTCTCAGGGCTCTGGCCAACACTATTTGGGCAAAGGAAGCCAAACTAATTTCCAGTTTTGCAGCACAGATTCAGTGTAGGACAAGAAAGGAATTTGTCCTTTTTGGTCATTGTCTATAAGAGAAAGGGAAGGAAAAAAAAAAAGGAAATAGTAATCTAGAGAAATTCAGTGAATACAATGAATACTAGTTATGAAAACAAAAACTTGTAGAGTGCTTCAAAGGCAGTTTTATCACCTCCCTGAGAAAGGTGCAGAAGGAACCCAATGAAAACATATCTTAACCAGCAGGCTTGCTAGCAACAGTATAGCAACAAGCAGTGATAAGGTTCAGAGGACAGGGGATAGAGGAGGGTGATTCCAGTCTCACTCTAACCCCAGAGATCTGAGATAATTCGAAGTATGGGAATGGGATCTGGAGCCTTTTCAGATCTTTAACTTCAAGCTCCCTCAGGAGACCAAGAGGCCTCCAACCCAGGCAAACTTGAGGGAGAAATAGAAGGATTTTTGAATTACAGCTGAAAAAGAGGAAGAAACTGAATATCTGCATCCCTACCTGTGAAGGTTTGTTCTTTGCACTATGTTGTCTATAGCAGTTAATTTACAAAATCCCAAAAGTCTGAGTTTCTTCATTTCCCCAGGGAATAGACCTCCTTTAAAGGAGGTATTGTTGTGTCCATTTGGAAAGTTTTGGGGCTCTGTGCAATACAAGTAACATTGGTAGCATTTGCCAATTTTCACCAGGTAAGAGCTGAACCCATTAACTCCTCCTTAAACCTGGAACAACAACCCATGTCTTTTTCTCTTTTTTTTTTTTTTTTTTTTTTTTTTTTTTTTTGGTTTTCAGCATCATCAGGAAAGCTGTGACCTGGATGTGCCCCACAGCCTCCTTCCTTAGCAGTAAGTAATGCCTCCAACACAGACATTTTTCCTGATGGTATTCAGAGGCTGAAGCAAAGCACTGAGATGCTGCTGCATGTCTGGGAACAGAGGTGTGGTGCCCTTCTTATATTCCCAAATTCCAGTGTCCCCACACTGAGCTGGGTCCCTATGGGAATACAGTGTTTTTCCCCAGTCCCACCAGCAATACCATGGGACCTGAGCAGATCTCCTCTCCCTCTCTGGGGTGCATGTCCTTGCCTCAGTGAGGAGCAGCATGGAAGAAGTTAGCACTGCTGTTCCCTATGGCAAACCAAGCTGTGGCTAAAGGAGTATTTAGACACCCTGGGCTGCCAATTCAGAACTTTCCTAAACCCAGCAGTAAAATTTGCCTCCGATTCCTTTTTAGGAAAAGAAGGCTGTGGTATAAAGTCCCATTTTCTAGGCATTAAAAGTTTACAACCCGCACCATTAAAAGCAGCATTCTGTGTCAAACTTAATGTTTGGTCTTCAGGAACAGCTAGGAGGAAAAGAGGTCCCCTGTTTGTTCTACAAAACAGGAAAGTGGTTGCTTTCTATACTGTAAATATGCATTAGAAAGCTCTTATAGGCTCGTGCTGGGGATTTGATGTTTTTAACTGACTACATTCCTTACATTTTTGTATAACTGCCAAGAAAGCTAAATAAAATGGCTTTTTTAGTGTTTTCTCTAAGAATAGCCCTGCTTCTTTGTAAATATAGCAAAGAATTGTTGATAATAATTCTTTGGGAGAATAACTGGTGTTATTGATGTTAAAAGTAGAAAGATTGCTGTTTCTCTGTTTCAGAAATACAGCTAACCAAGTGGGCTGGGCCTTCAGAAAGCCTGAGCATTCCTTAGCCAGTCACTGAGATTAAACTGGTTTCATTCCTGTGCCAAAAGGTGTAGCATCAGAGCATACTGGCACTGAAGCTCAAGTGGGGAAAAAAAAAAAATAATTAAAATTTACATTTTCTTTCAAAATGCAAAATTGAACTTTTCCCCCCTCTGTGTTAGCATTTTTCAGTTTGCAGATGGTTCTTCCTTCTGCCAACTTACCCTGAAAAGCTGGGGGTCAATCTACTCAGTCTGACCCAAATATGTACAATTAATAGTTGGGCATCCCTAAATCTCTGCAGCGTTAGGTGAAGTCCTGTCCTTCTGAGATACCTGCAGGCAAAGGCTGTCATTCTCATCTAGTCTAGAGGTTGACAAGTTGAGCCACATTTTAGACTATAGGCCCTTGGCTGTTGCTGGTTTGATGCCCTTCATGTGTGAAGACCTTAGATGTTTTTTGTAATGCCATATGATAAACTAGTGGTGAAACTAGGATTGCAGCATGAGAATTTGAACCAACCTATGCCATGCTCTGACTACTAAGTATTGCTGTCATCCACTATTGGTGGAAAGCTCATAACCCGCTCATATGTCACTTCCAGGAAACAAAAAGTCTAAAATTAATTTTTTCAGGGTTGACTGAAAGCATCTGCCTTCCCGACAGCTGAGGCAACCTCTCACAAAGGTTCCCTGCACTTCAGTTAAGCATGAAGAGATTTGGTGCTTGTTCAACCAGGCCTCATCAGGGCTGGTAGCCCTCTTTAGGATTATTTTTCAAAACAGAGACTTGGTGGGGCCAGGCTGTAGTGTACACTGCTCAGATGCTGCTTTCTGTTTGTTCTGACTCTGCCTCCTCCTGGTTTCCCTAGTTGCTCCCTACCTCTGCCAGAAAAGGGGGTAAATGGTTGTTCCTGATTCACCTTTGCCAGTACCACTCAGCAGTTTATAGACATCTATTACATTCTCTCACTTGTTTACTTCCCAGACTGAAACGCCCCAGTCTCTTTAATTATTCCTCATAGAGTTAAAGCAGGTAAAAATATCCTATTTTGGGGAAAAGAAGTAATCAGTCAGTCCTCTCATGACTTTTTTCCCCTCTGTTGTCAGTTTGGTTATGTGGTCTCCTTGTCAGGAGATCTACTCTGTGACAGTTGACATTTGAGGCCAAGCATCTTGGCATCTTTTGAGCCAAAGGAATCTTCAAGCCTGTGCTTGTGCCACAGCTTTGATTATATTCTCTACCCAAAGCTACAGTATCTAGAATGACACCAGAATTCATGGAGCCTGTAAGGAAAAGCCATCTCATAATTTCTACTGGTCACTTGTGATTGTGAGGTGAAAATTTTCAAGATTTAAAAGAATTAAAACAGCCCCCAGTGGTCCCCTTATCTGTCAATTTAAACAAACAAACAACACCCCAAACTAGCTTGTTTTTACCAAGATTGAGAGATGTCACACAGGTGTACTACACCATTAATGAGTTGGTCTGTGGTTTAGGAAATTCAGATCCTTCACCTGTCATTTCCAGTATGCGTCTGGACTGTTGGCTGCTCTGCTTTTAACCTCATGTTGTCACTGCTAGTTCCAAATTTGGGTTGAATCTCAAGCAGGTAGGACCTTGTTCAAGTCCAAATAGCAGCCAACTTACCAGGCTCACGAAACTTCGATCCTGAATGAGAACAAAATTATGAAAATTGCTCATCCTCTGAGATTTCTGTCTTCAAAGCCAAATCCACAAGCTGAACTTGATTTGTCTATTCCTTTTACTGCTCTTTGGAAAAGTCTGAGCACTCTGGAGTACAATGAGAGAAGAGTAGGTTAAACATTGCAGATGAGCTCGAATTTGGGTTAGGGAGAGAACCCAATGGGAGAAGTAGTCTGGGATCCAAACCACTTTGTGACTTCTGCATAACTGGAGAATTGAGCCATAATGGGATGCAGAACGTCTGCGTGTTTGTCTGCCCTTGAGAGGCACAGCTTCTTTTACGCTGCCTGGACCACAGGCCCCAAAAGATCCTGTACTAACTATAGGATAAAATAACTGTTGCCTCCCTGAATCCTGCCATGGGCCTAAGTAAGAGGGATGTGAGGGCTGTGTTCCCAGGGTGGGTGCTGGGAGCACAGTGTGAGAGCGTGCAATGCTGTGCAAAAACACAGCTTAAGGTCAGACTCAGCTCTAAAGCTTCCTCAGAATCCCAAATCCTCTTTTTATATGAGTTTCACTCAAACACAAACAATTAAAGAATTTCATCTTCTCCTACTGTGGTGGGAAAGCCTGGATGCTTCTCTGGTCTCTAAACTTTATTAAATAGCTCCAGAGTGTTCCCTAGATGAGGGTCCTGCTTGGCTTCAGAGAGCCCATATCTTTGTGCTTGATGTGAATATATTGATCACCCATGCCAGTTGGCAGTGGGGAAGAGAAATGGCACAGCCTGTTGCAAAGGAGGGAAGAAAAAAAAAAAAAAGGCAGCTATGAGCCTCATGTCTGCTTGTATGATTGGAGTCATTTGACAAGGACTGCCATCAATGGCAGCTTTTCAGAGACCTCGGTGTGGGCTATTGCACATCTCCACCATCTGCCTCCTTTTATGTTTCCCCTCCTAAGGACAGCACCCATGCCAGCTTTCAAGCTTAAGCAGCGTAGTTCCAACTCCTGCCTGGAGCACGGGGAGATGCTTTTTGTAGTTTTAATTTTGGAATTTGCCCCATTAGTAGTAATGGTCTGGTGCAACAGGGAGAGACTTTCTCCCTGGGCCAGATTGCTCTGGATGCCAGCAGCTCTCTCATCACCAGGGGTTTGTCAAAGCGTGCAGTATGCTAACATCCTGCCAGCTCACCTTTCGCAAGCTGACTTAGCCCCACCAGTGCAAATAAGGTGTCTGCCACATGTCTGCTGGTTTCTCCCTGGTGCACTGAGGCAAAGCAGCCCTTCCTTGTCAGTCATTGACCAAAACTGTTGATTCTGGAACGACTGACCGTGCTGGTTGTAAAGGATGCCAAAACCTCTTGAAAGCTGGGAAGCAAAGGTGTTTTCTTTTTAAATGAATTAAGCTGTAGAAGGAATTTTCCTAAGAGCTTGTTTGATAACTGGAGTAGAAATGGCTTTCCTTCTCCACCTCCACCTATTCAACACTCAGAGTCACATCCAAAGAGCCTTTAGAGTTTCTCCTCTCCAGATGCCCTGCATTGGAGTTCCTCTTTCTAGACAGGTAATGAATGTCGCAGGTGAGTCCAACTTGAATTTGCTTGCTGAGTTAGTGTAGCAGACTTAGTTCAGCCTAGGAAGAATATAGCAATTGTACAGCACATTTTCTGTTGTATCAGACATTTCTGGCAAGAATGTTTGGTCCATGGTTAACTGTGTTAAAATCACAGCCCGTTCCTGAACTGCTTGTGAAAGCTCAGGTCTGTTACCTCCCACTTTATATATGTGCTCGCTGTTTTTCTGGGAGCCACCCCAGCTCAGTTTATCCAGCAGTGCCCCCTGTTCCTCTTCTCAACAGCAGGCTGAGAGGGGACATCTGGTCAGCTCCAGATGGCCCCAGGCTCACCCAGACCTCCCTTGAGAAACATAGCTGTGCACAAGGAAAGCACACCAAGTTCTGTGACTGCCCAAAGCTGCTCAGACCTGGCCTACTGCTAAATGCTGTTGTGTGGTTGAGGCAGGACCTTGCAACGTCAAAGACATTTCGCAGACACAAAGGAGAGCAAGCCTATGGTAAGAGCAGCTTTAAAAAAAAAAGTCTCATTGACAGAAGTGGTAAACCCAGCTCTACCTGTACCTAAAGGCACAGATAACACCTGGTGGCACTGATAAAGCGCTGGAGCTGTGAGCCTAATGCCCCTTGGCTCCATAGGAAATAGGACCTCTACCAGCATCTGTAAATAAATAGCCCCGTGTGTCTTTGCACACTTAAATGCCTTTGCAAACCTGGCTCCTTGCCTGTTTCCCATACTCGGCTGCTGTTTCTTCACTTTTGCACAGCAGCAGGAGCAAGGATCTCAGCTGTGATTTGGGGCTGTGTTGTGCTAAGTGCAGTACAAGCACAGAACAAAAGACCTCAGACCGCTTCCCAGCATCTAGTTCTTGTTGGTTTAAAAACAACCCTCCCTGGTTCTCTCTCTTTTTTTTTTTTCTTTTTTTTTTTTTTTTTCTTTTTGGTCTTTTATTAATTGTTTTCTTGCTTCCTTTATATTCCTAGTGCCTCCAAGCTAGAATACCTTTGCTGAGTTTCTGGGTGAGCCAGGCCGAGCAGCCACATGGAAAGGAGTTTTTACTCGTGTCACACTTATTTGCAAGTGGTAAGTGTGGCTGGAGCAAAGCTGCAAGGGTTGGAATGAAGGGAGTTAGGGGTAATGCTACACAACAAACTTAGTGCTTCAAGGGTCACACTGGGATTAGGGGACATAAGCACTGCTGGAGAAAAAAAAAATGTGAAAGTTTAGACCACAGTGAACTGAGTAGATGCAAACATGAGACACAAAATTGAATAGCTGTGCTCCAAGGAGTGGGGGGGTCATGCTTTTCCTCTGCCCAGGCTGTTCAACAGCTACTAGCAAGATGGAATTTCCTTCAGGTTTACTTCAAGGAGCTCCATTTCTTGCATCTTGAACTAGGTAACTAGGTAAAAGTTATTGTATTAATGATCAACCAACCCTGGGTTCCAGCTCTGAGTGACAATTTGCATCCATCCCTGAGTTACATAAATCTAAGCCACCATATTTTAAAGAAAAGTTATTGAGATGGTGCTTCTTGTGAAATTCCACTATGAGAAATGTGTTTTCTTGGCGCTTTGATGCATTTCATGTTCTTTTTGGGGCTCTGCAATTCATGGCAGCTGGTTCTCTGATTATTTTATATTAAGGACCAACTTCCAGTAACATCAGTGGGAGCAGGATTTTAGCTCTAAAGCTATTATTAACTAATGCAGCACAACAATGCCTGGCTTTCGTTCTGTTTTGTTTTCTCCCAGGGTCGGGACGTGTGTGTATCCCATTAACTCTGTCCTCGCTGCTCTCTCAAGATGTTCTGCACAAATGATTTTATTTTTTTTGTAAGAAAATATATTTTACTAGGCAGTTTTATGAGAGCTGACAAAATGCCTCATAAATAACCCAGCAGGAAATATGGGGTAAATAAAATTTTTACAACTTTATCATAAACCTGAGAAGTCTTTGGTTCCTTTTCGAATGGAATGAGCAAGGTATTTCATTAAAGGAAAAGACATGCTCTCTAAAGCCCAACAATTACAGACACAATGCCTTTTTAACCTGCAATTCAGTCAAACAGGTTTGGTGGCAGTGGAAAATGTTAAAGGCCCTGTTTTGACACTTTGGGTCATGCCTCCCCACAGATCAATTTGTGCTGTAGGTTCCATACACAGCAGAGCAGGAGAACTGGTGTGTGCCTGACCTGCCCCCAAAGTATCCAGGACCTGTAAGGAAACACGTATCATGGAGAACATGCTCAGGATAGGCTGAGGTTTTATGTTGCCTCTGTACATCTCCTAGCGCAGGGGGCTGTGGCTGGGCCCCTAAGTGCAAAGGGAGTGCAAACAAATATGGTCCTCAGGTCTTCAGCACAAGCCTGAAATGCGATGATTTGGTCAAAGACCAAGAGTCTGAAATAGAAATGCCTGGAACAAGCCTCAGTCCTTGAACTTTGTGTGAAGGGGGAATTCAGCTCTCAGCAGGAGGATCTTTGACGTGTGATATTTTGGTACTGTGGGAAGATTGGGGGGGTGGTGTCACTTTAAAGTCCTTTGCACTTGTAAAAATTCATATTGACATCCGTGACTATTTTCTACTTACAGTGAAACACAAATTTGGCAAAACACAACCTGTTCCTGGGTGCATAAGAGGTATGGAAAATACCTCCCAAAGGAAGTGGTAAAGTCCCATTGTATGCCTACTTAGTCTGACGAAATACCAGAGTAAATTATCTGGAGTGAAGGTCTTTCCCATTTCTCACACGGCTGGTTCTCTGATCCACCCTATTTGTGCCTCTAGGTTGACTGAAAACAGAGAGAACAGTCCTGGAAAGGCTGAGCTTCCCAGAAGAATTGAAAATGTTCAGATCTGCGTATTATCTTCCCTGTATAGAGAGAGCAGGGCTCTCAGACTCAATGGAGGAAGACCAGAGTGGACTCTACCACCCAGGTGTCACCTTGTTGTTACCACAGGTTGTGGCACAGGTATTGCTCCCACCCCTCCTCCAGGGCCTTATTGCATAAAGCCCACCACCCAGGGTGGTATGGGCCCTGCCTTTCCTTAGAGGCACTGTTGCATTCCCTTGCCTTCTCTCCCAGTCCCTCCCTGCTAGATAGCCCTTCCCCACCCAGCCGATCACCTAGGTCCCCAGGACATGTACAGCGACTTCCTACAGGAATGTCATGTCAGGAAAGCATTTAAAGCCTTTGTAGCTGTAATGCCTTGTAAACAAGGAGGTAAGCCCACTCCACACCACCACTCCAAAGCCCTTTTGATGTTGATTTCTTTTATGGTCATCAGCCACACTTTGGGAATGACACAGCTATAGGAGAGCTGGTCCCTGCACCACCAGGTTTGCAGTTCTGCAGCCTGGTCCTGCACCACACTGAGTACTCAAAGCCCGAGCTGACTTTCAAGCCAAGTCAGGGTGTCCCTGGAAGCTTTGCCTGTATAAGAGCTCCAGCATCTGGCATGTTGTCTGGAAAGCACTGTGTAAATAGGAGAGACAATTATGGCAGCCCTTTCCCAAAAGGAATTCCATATTGGCACCAAACAGCACGTTAGTATGGCAGAGCAGAGCCCAGCTCTGGCAGAGCAGGCTGGGCTGTGTGCAGGGCTCTGCCCTCCCCCGGCAGCAGCTGACAGCATGTCGAGAGAAATTGGCTTTTTGGTGGGACACGCTGCTTTAGTGAAAGCTCATTTGTTACTGAATTATCTGTTCTGAATCCCTGGGATTATCCCCACGCCTCTGTCACCGCCCCCCTGCCTCTACCCTCCCCTCAGGCCCCCACCCCGATGCAGAGGTTAAATAAAATATCATTTCCTTCTGATTTAGCCTTTGTCTTTGGCAATCAAAATGCCCTTCAGGCCCCTGTGGATTCAACCTTCCAGGTCAGGGTAGGACATGGGAAACCCCTTCCCAGGCTTTTCACTGTAGATAATGTCGTGGCTGATTCATGAGATCATTCAAAGTGCTGCCTTCCGCCACCGCTGCTGCTTTTGGTCCTGATGGTTCTTGGCTTGGACTCTACCTCCCCTTCCCTCCCTGCAACACCACCTCTCCTTCTGGCTGGATCTTACAAACCACCTCCTGGACAGCTGGGAGACACAGGAGGGGTGGTCAGAAGGATAAGAAAAATAAAGGGCAGGTTAGGTCTACTGCAACGAGCCTCCATGCAGAGGAGGAACAGGCTTGGTGAGTTGTGAGAACCGGTGAACTCTGTCCCTGCTCCAGGAAGGGCTGACCGAGGGAAGCAGCGCTGCTCTTGCAATCCTGCTGCTCCTGTTTGGGCCCCTGAGTGCCAGAGTGAACAGAAGAAGAGTGAGGGCTTCTGTTGTGATACTGCTGGGCAGATGTAGCAAGGGATGGGGGAACATACGTGTATACCTGCCTGTAGAAAGGAACACTCAGCATCCCGTGTGACTTTCCTCAGCTTGAGGGCGCAATACAAAACAATGGCATTTATTTTTATTTATTACAGCTTCTCTGAACTCCTGCTTAGCATCTTCCCTCTAGCATAATACCCAACAGAGGTTATGCTGGTAAAAGAACCAGTGGTGTAAGGGAAAGATCTACAAAGGACAGTATGTTAGCTGTCTTTTATTATGGAGTGCTGTTGCTTTAACCTCTTCTTCCTTGTGCAGTTTTATATACTTGGGTTGGAAGTGCAAAGAGGCAGCAGGGAAACAGAGTGCACTCGCTGCCTTCACCCTATAATCCGCAATGTAGGTAAGAGGGGAGGGAGGTCAACAGTGGTTTTTGTCACTTGTGTGGTCTCCAAGGTAAATAGGATGAGCATGGAAGGAACGTCTCCAGTGTTGGTGTCCCATGCATTTTGCTGGCTAGCCGTTTTGCTGGCTAGGTTTGTCCATTTCTGATGCAGTTAAGTGTGCAAATGCATGGCTGGGGGGAGCATGCAGCTGTCATGGATGTGCAGCAGGTATGCACAGGTATTTCACTTCAGCTGAAAACCTCTGTGCGTGCAGGGCTTTCATCCACCTTCCTTTCTGATCAAAACTATTCTGGATCAGCCCTCTGCAGGGATACATCTCGGTAGAAAATTATGCTGGTGAAAACTGTCAGTGAGGTCAGCAGTCATCCCCAAACCAGTGTCTATTGGCATGGCTCAGTTATTGATATAGCTGCCATGTCTGTCCTAGGACTCAGCCCCAAGCAGGTCCTCGCTGTCTGCTCTCTGTAGTAGACCAGGTAGGGATGCAGGAAAAGGCAAGCATGGAGTAAAGGGCAAGGTATGGGTTGTGTGTGCATCCACCTTACCATGGGGTTATCCGTGGGTCAAAGCCCCCTGAATCTTTGGTGGATGGAACTGTAGGGAATTAGCTCACAGGATTCTGTGCTGTGAGGCCGTTCCTTGGTGTTCCTTGCAGAAATAAAGCCTAATTATCGATTTATTTATTTATTTAAAATCAGCTGCCTGCTAAAGCATTTCAAAAAGCCAGGCTGGCAAGACATGAAAATCAGAGGGAGGCAGCAGGGAGGGGAAAGCGCCTGAGAGCCGGGAATAGAGGACAAATGGCCCCCGCCCCAGCAATGGTCCCAGCCCCCCATTCTCACCCTGCTAACATCCCTCCCTTTGGTAAACAGAGACAGGCAGGTTGGCACCTTGTCTCCTCGGACAAAGGAGCTGACCCTTTGTTTCACTGTGTGACTCCTTGTCAGATGGGGGCTGGAGGGTGCCTGAGGGGTCTTGTTCAAGGAAAGCCTCCAGTATGCAAAAACGCGCCCACAGGCAGACAGGAGAGCGATGGGTTTCCTTCTGTGAAAGGGCTGGGTGAAACAGTTTCTATCTCTTCACGGTTCTTTTTTGACTTTCAGAAAGCATAAATAGTCTGTAATTTTCCTGACTGAGCCTTTTGTTTTTATAAGAACTGGGGGGGAAACCTGGGCTTTGGAGCCAAACTTTATTTCTGGAGAGGGAGAAAGTCGAAATCCTGACAGCAGGAATGCGCGCATACCTTAAATATTTAAAATTCTTGCACAAAATTTCTTAAGAGGTGAGAATTTGGATCACAAATCGGTGAGATGCAAGTTTTGCACAGTCCTAATACTTGCCAATCCCTACTTCCAGCCCCAAGGGATTTACCAGGGTTTTTTTTCTTGTTGCTTTCAGTGGGGTGAGCAAGGCAGACAAAAAGGAAATAAGCTAAGGAAGGTACAAGAGCTGGTGAGAAGCTCAGTTAGTTGGTCAGTTGGTCTGTCACACACTGATGTGTCTTCCTCCAAGGCCAGTCCACTGCATATGTGGCCTAACCCTGGTGTTTGTGCTTTCTCCAGACTCCTACACCACAAAAAGTTGGGCTGAAGCAATTATTTTTTTTTTTTAATTATTTTTATTTTTTAGGGAAGGTGTCAGGCACTGTATGGGAAGACTTGTGATACATTTCCATACCCAGCTCTGCTGTGATGGCAGCTCAGATCTGTCCTTGTGGATGGGGAGTCTCTGGGTTGAAACCAGTCTCAGTCAATGGACCCGTCATGCTAGTTTGGAGGTCTCAGACCAGCTGGTAACAGGAAGATGCCCACACTGCTGTTGGCATGATTTGTCCCCTTGTTTCATTATTTTCCTTCCCTACTCTGACCTATTATTAACAGACCCACCTTCTACCTAGTGCTTCTGTTTCCCCTGATATATTTGTAAAAGGCCTCTTATTCTCCTTAATCCCTTTGGCTATAATTAACTCATTCTGCATTTTTGCTGCCCTTATCTTTTCCCTGCAAGCCTTAACTGACTGAATATTCTTGTTTGGTTGCCTCCCTGTTTTCCATTTCTACTGAAGGTTTTCCTTTTAATCCTTAGATCTCTGAGCAGGCTTTGCACACTTATTTCTTGCATTCTTTTTTATTTACTCTTTTTGTTCTCTCCCACCTTACTCATTGTTTCTGTGAGGACCCTGTCTGCCCTACACACTGGTAGATTTCAGGACAGTCTCACATGGCACCTTACTTGCTCCATTTCTTAATTCCCTTCAACACATTAACCTTTTTCCTTAGGCACTGTGATTTTTTTTCACTATGTTGAATTTGTCCTTCCCACTTGGGAGATTCCCACCTTCTAAGGGCAGTTGTTTCTTTCGCGTAGCTCCGTTTGTTCTACAGGAAACACGTGAAGTAAAAGTTACTTCTTTTTAAAAAATCATTACTTGTGCAGGGTTTATTTTAGACCCAGAAAACTAGAAGAGCTGAGTGTGGGCTCAGTGCTATTCAAGAAAGTGGATCTTTGCTCTCAGTGCCAAAAGTGTCTTTAGAGTTTGGGTGTGGATAACATCCTGGCATCTCTTCCCAGGGGGACTCTCCAGACAGCCTTGCCTTCACTCCTCTCAGTCCCCAGCTTTTCCACCCTTCCTCTCAGATGGCTTTGCCTTTACCGTGATGGCTTTGAGCAAGGTTTCTTTTTTTCCTAATGCATTTTACCTCTTGTGTCCACAGTGATACCTCCAAGTGGACTGTGCTCCTGCTGCTGGGGCCCGCACTCAGAGGAGGAAATTCGTGGCACATCGTGGAGATCCAGTGTTTTTATCTGAGAGGAAGGTGCCAGGGGCTGGGATAACACTGTGTGGTTGTGGGCTGGGGCCATGGGAGTCTGTGGGGAACAGTGGGGACCATCTGCCATTGCGGGGCTGAGGCAGCCTGTCCTCACCACCACTTTAGGTATCAGAAGGAAGGGGCCTGGGCCACCCTCTTAATCTTTGGCTTGCTGCTTACACCGGCCTCAGTAGAGATCATGGCAAGAGGAAACTTTTGCTGCAAACAAAGAAGTTTTGCTGCAAACAGAAGCAGGATCTCCAGCCATGCTGTTCCTCTCCCTCCTGCAAACCATACCTGGGCACCTTGAGGAGCAGCTGTGCAGGTATGAGTCATTTAGTGGGTGGGGGTGATGATAAACAGCCCGTTCTTTTATCCCTGTTATTGTGGAAACAGAGGCTAAAAGAGACCCTTTTGGAGGAGCGTCACAGGTGGACTTGTCCTGTTGGTGTTAGCATCCAGGAGGCTGCCAGGGTGGTCAGTGAGGGTCTGGCCTGGCTGCCATCCTCTCTGTGAGAGGACAGGGCTGCCCATGCTGCTCACCCTGAGAAAGGGCAACTAACTCACCATGGTTTGAAGAGGGGAAAAAGGCAACTGAATTGATAATTTTGACCCCACTGCCACCTCCCTTTCTTCTTCCCACCATGTTCCCTCAGGCCTGGGCCTCCATGGAGGCGAGGGCTGTGCTGTTGGACAGCAGGATGGCAGCAGAGAGGAGGGATGTTTCTGAGGGGTGGCATGTGGCTGCCTTCCCTCTTCAGGTTCTTCTCTCCTTGGCATCAGGCAGGTCAACTGCCTGGTCCAATCTGTGCTTGGGTGTGAATGAGGGCAGCAGTGGCTGCAGATGGCCATGCCCACAGCCAGTTTTGCCGGCCTTGGGTCCCAGCATTGCTCTTTGCAGTGATCATGGACATTTTTTGCACCCTTTGCTCTCCTCTAGTTTCAGGCTTTGGTGCTCCAGTCCTGCGGTTCAGCAGGGTAAAGTGGGGGAGGGAAGGAGGAAGAAGTGGGGGGACTGCTTTACAGACAAGAGAAAAAAAAGTGAAAAGGCAGTCATCTGGGGCCTGGGCATGCTGGTGGTTTCACCGCTTCCGTTGCCTGATCCACCTTTTCAGACACGCATGAGGAGCTTTCTGAGAAACGGCCCCGGGCCGGCCCCGAGTGCCGCAGCGCAGCCGCGCACAGGCCTGCGTGCCAACAGCCGGCCCTGCACACAGGCCTGCGCGGCGGGAAGGAGCCTGCCAGGCCGGGCTGCTCCCCAGCACACACTCACGCGTGCACACCTACCATCCTCCTTCCACAAAAGAGGTTTCTTTCATTTCCTGCGAGAGGAGGAGGTGGGAGAGAGGGAACTTGAGGGCTGCAAATTCCTCAGTCACATATCTCGCCTCCCTCTCCTTTCCTATGCTGCCTGCCAGCTCCATGTCCAGGAGCTGCGGCTCCCGCTTCCCATACAAATAGGCACGGCTTGAACAACTGTGCTTTTAAACCTTGTGAGACATTTCTGTTGCTTTCTCAGTTGTTTTTTTTTTTCCACAGCATTTGTGTGCTTTGCCTGTCAGAGCCACCTCAAGACTGCTTTAACTCTTTTGGGCCAAGTTGCTGTTTAGTTGGTTAGGAGCACAGGCACAGCTCCTGCCGTGGCTGAAGCATTGTTTCTACCCAAGCTGTCCCCTTCTTGCCCCTAGCCAACCCCAAGAAGCTTGTCTCCATCACATCGACAATTACCTTGTGCTGGAGCAAGGCTTTTCCAAACCCTGAGCAGTATACATGGCATTTCAAAGGGATATTGCTGTCAAGCACCCAGCTTGTCACAAAACTGTGAGCTGGAGCCACTAAAGCAGCAGGTGGTACCAGGGTGTCTTAGGCTAATCCTCAACTTTTCTAAGCCACTGTTACTTTCCCTCATGAGTAACTAGGACAAGCACAGGAAAGGCAAAAAGTGCTTCTGTTTCAGAGTTACTTGGTGCTTGCAGGCTCTCCCTTGTTTTCTACAAGGTAGGTAGTACTGCTTCTCCTATGTCATGGACAGAGACATTAGGGATAGTGGCTAAGATCTTATTCTCTCCAGAACAGTGGCAAAGAAACTTCCACCATCCACCCCAGGGCTGCCGTGGCTGTGAGGTGGTGTTTCTTTGCCCATACACAGCATCCTGATGCAGTGCTGTGGCACAGTTAGAGCTGCTGCTGACATAGGAAGGAGTCCAGCTAGCTCTCCTGTTTCTTTCCTTGGCACTGCAGGCATAAACAAGAAGTATCAATTAGAAACTATGCCTGAAAGGCAGGTAGATTTAGCGTTCATCTAAATAGGGGAAATCCTGTGCACAGAGATTTTAGGACCTGGTGGCTGGAGTACAGAGTGCATGGAGACAAAATCTGCTTTTGCAGAATGTTTCCCAAGGCATCCAAGGACTCTCTCAAACCCACAAAGCCTGCCCTGAAACCACAGCTGCAACAAAAGAGGAAGAGTCCACAGCAGAACTTGGAGCATATTAAACCTTGCAAAATGGGTCTCTTTCTGTGGTGGAGGGTATGTGTATAAATACATACATACGTGTACATGAATAGAGAGCTGGGTTTGTTCAGCATCAGAGCTAAAAGTGAAAGCAGGAATGTTGAGCAAGGTCAGCGATTTCAGGCAGGGCTAGCAGTGGCAGGGCTGGATTATGTGGAGGAGAATGTGCAAGGAGAATGACCAGTCTTCCTAGGCCCTATTGCAGCAGGAGTAAAGGACTCTGCTTTGTGAGGCCCAGAGGTAAATTCAGCAAGGATGTAAATGGGAGAGTGAAACATCAGAAAGAGAGAACCAAGAAAGAGAGTGCAGATGAAAAAAGGTCCAACTGGTGCAGGGTGCATAGGCCAAAAGGAGTTAAATTACCATGTGGCACTAAGGAGGAACACGGGAAAAGCAAGTAAAAAGAGCATGTTAAAATATAGCCAGCTGTCTGACATGCTGGTTCCATCTCTGTTCTTGTCAGTCCTGACACAAATCAAGTGCAGGCACTGTTGAGTTTGGAGTTGTGCAGGCTCTCATGAGTGTGGTGTCCAAGGCTGGCCCAGGTAAGACTCTACCTGAGGTGGCTGCATTCCTGTGCATTGAGTCAGGAGCTCAGGGTTAACTCTTTCAAGGATGCAGGGCCTTCACTGAGCAGGGGTGGGGTCCTCATGGACAGCTTTGCTGGAGCTGGAACGACACTGGCCAAAGGGATCTGGCTGAAGAAAGGAAATTCACGGAGCTTGTGCCTGGACTTAGTGTCTGAAAGAGCTGTTGCTTCATTTGGACAAGCCTCTGGCCCACAGTGCTGATGCATTCACTTTGTGAATGCGCCTATGGTATAGTTTGCAGTTAGAGTTGTATATTTTGGCTGCTTCATGTGTCCATCTTCAAGTCTCTGTTCTTAGGATGTGACCATGTCAAAGGCCCTCACTAACACAGCCTAATGGATTGCCACAACCTTATGTGAGGTAGATAAGTCCTGCCTTAACTGAGGGGGCAGTGACACTAAGCCTCTGAGTTAAGCAGGTGTAGAGCCTTTTCTAGATCTCGGGAGTCTGTAGCTTCTCAGCACAGTGGACTTGCCTCCTGGATCAGTTTTGAAAGCACAGGAGAAAGAAATGCACTGGAGATCCCTGCTGCTATCTCAGTTCTTGTGAGCATAAGGTCAGCAGAAGAAAAGGTACTCCATGCTATGTCTGGACTGCAGGCAGACAGGCTCCACCAGGCAAGCCACAATGCTTGTTCCCTGGTCACCTCATCCAGGCCAGTGATGTGGTTGGAGCTCCCTGACCTCCTTTAGCTCACACACCCAGTCTTTCTTCCAAGGGAGTCAGAACAGCACTGCTGTGACCCTCAAGATGGAAGGACCAAGGAGTGGCTGAGACCAGGGGTTACAGTAGCATTTCCACCTTTGGGATTATCTGTGTCTCACCTTCCACTGGGGTAAAATTCACTTCCACATCCCTCAAAGTCAGCCTGCTGTGGATGTGACAGAGAAAGGAGAGCAAAGCAAGCAGATAATGCAGTGGGGGGAACGTTTCTTTGCATCCTTCCTGGAAGAAGCATTGTCTCCATTCCCATCACTTGCAGGACCAGCTGTGGTTTCTGGCAATGCTAGACACAGCCGTCACCCTCTGGGTTCCTTTCCCTTTCATTGTCCCTCTGGAGAACAGGGCTCCTGTTAAAAACCTAACAAGTATCACCGAGAGCCAGCTCTATTATTCACCGGCCAGTGAAGCAAGGCAGGCATACTCTCCCACAACCTAGGGATGCCCCTCTGATCTGTTACCAATGGGGCTATCTTTAATGGGATCAGAGCCTGCCCTTTTCTACATCCCAGTGGGACAACACCTGCCCACCAGAAAACAAAGAGGGAACCTGTTGTGATGGGAAAGAAGACAGAGTTCTCCCCAGAGAAGCAGTGAGGCTGTTTGATTGAGAGCATCTTTCTCCCAGCCAGCTGGTTTGCTAGCAAAACAACCAACTACACTTCATCTTTATGCAAGAGAGAAAATCTTTGTGAAGCAAATGCCATGAGACCAGCTTTACTCACCTATATAAACCATGAGAAATCTGGGGAAATCATTGCAGAAAAGACTGTAGGAGCACAAGGGAAAATATTGCCACCTAAAAACAGTATTTAAAATATGTTTTCAAAAGGTAAATTTAGAGTAATATTTGAAATGCTGTAGCAAAGAGATTGAACTAGAAGCTTCATCTCTAACTTATCCCCCTCAAAAGACCCAACAACTACCCATTGCTGTACATTTCTCTCAAGCCCCAGTCTTTACAGAGATGCAACACCCTTGTCAGGCAGCTCTAATTCCAACTGTGCCTTCTGCATTAATATCCTCTGGAGACTGACTATCCCACGTGTGCACATCTGCCCAGGACTGCCCTTATATAGCACTCCCAGCCCTGGAGCAAGGAACCAGGACATGACCAACCAACAGACATTTTCTTGGTAGCCATCTCCTCCAAATCAGCCTGTGCTGCCTTCTCTGTCCCTTTCTTCAATCAGAGACCACATGCTTTATTGCTGGTGCTTATCCCATGAGCTTCCCAGAGCAAAACTGGCATATGAGCATAGGTGTGCAGGCTCCCAGGGGGCCACTTTGTGGTACAAATTTCTTTAGCTCTGTCCAGAGTTGGAGTGGAAGGACTCGGGCACGCTCGGATGTGTTTGTGCATCCTGGTTTCTTCGGTGTTTTTGTGATTCTGGCAAAAGTGTAATTGTGAGCAAAGCTTTATTCCAGTGGACGCAGCACGTAACAAGAAGTTCACCTTCAGTTAGAGAGGATCTTAATATGACCTTCCGTAAAAAAGGGACATTGTTTTGAGTTGTTAAACAGCTGCTGTGTTCCACCGCAGTAATGGTTGCAATTCAAAAGTGAATAATATAAACCTTAGATAAACAGCTGGTAAAATAATCTGGGATCCTTCCTGGTGGGGGGAAGCAGGCAAGTTACTCTAAAAAAAAAACAAAACACAACAACAAAAAAACCCCTCTTTGCCTAGGAAATGTTCTCCTTTTCATCACCAAGTGAGCTCTCACAAAATCCCTTCCCGCCTTTGTGTGCTGGAAACAGCCCAATGCTGTTTGCGGTACTCTCCTGCCATCTTCACCTTCAAGAGACCGTTTTAGTTTGGATTCATGCATCTTCTCTGTTTTCTTCTCTGACCTTTGTCTGCCTTTCCATCCCATCCCCAATCTTCTTAAAAATAACCCTCCCGAACTGCCCATCTAGTGTTCTGCACAGGCACAAATGCCATCTCCTGCCTTGGAGCAGCCACAACGTGACTGCAAGAGAAGCCAAACTTCCCCTAAACCACTCCCTCCTGTGAAACGCCGAGTGGCTGTTCAGTACAGGCTGTGTCTGCCTGTGCTGGGGCAGGACTGGAAAGCGCCGGGCCTTGGGTCTTGGCCTCCATCGGATGAACAATTTCCCGTTGAAGGTTACTCACTTCCTGTTTTCCGTATTTAGACAATCTGGGCCTATAGGGAGGCTTTGATTTGTTGTAAACTTCAGCTGGTTTAAACGTTAAGTCGCGGGAGACCGAGGCAGGGGGGAGGAGGGGAAAGGACTGGAGACAAATTAGGGCTATTTAATACCATGACTGTGTTCCCTTGCAGTTTTCTAGTGACCATTAGAGCATGTGAAAGGAAGGTCAGGGGCTGACAGCATAGGAGATGGTGAAAGGGCTGCTTCACCAGGGGCTGGTGCTGGCGGCAGTGCGTGCATGTGTGTGCGTGGGGCTCTGTGTGTGTGTGTGCAGCAGTTGGGAGCTGCCTGGTGATACACTCCAATGACTAATTTCTCCAATGTGTCATTTTTTGCCGCAGACATCTGTGTGGAGAGGCTAGTGACAGTGCAACAGCTCCACAGTGAAGGCAGGGAGGAGCCTCTAACCTAGAGAGGAGGGTGCTGTGCCCTTTCCCTGTGCCTATCAGCACACACCACACACTGACATTTGTTTGAACTTGCCCAGAAGTCTGCTTGACTGGAGCAAGTCAACACTTGTACATAGCCAATAGGGCAGGTCATGTCTTTTTTATGCCTGTTTTGCAAGGGAAACTGAGGCACAGAGTGCTGTAACTTTGCTTGTTATCAGCAAGTGAGTGTGTGAGGGATTGGGGTGAGTCCTGGCACCAGTCAGGCAATGGGTCTGTCTCCTGAGATGTGCTTCATCATGAAGAACATCTTCCTTGTGCTGGTGGGAGTTAAAGCTTGGACAGAGAAAAACAGTGCTCAGCCTAGAGTGCCTGTGAGCACAAAGGTTACGTGAATGGTTTTGGTCTGTTCCTTTTTGTTCCTCTAGTTCTCTTCTAACAGATCAGTTGTCAAAATGGGATGCTTTTACTTTCAAATTTTACAAGGGTCTACCAAATAGAAAAGAAAGATAACTGGTAGATGGGCTGAAATGCAACAGGAGATGGTAAATTAATCTTAATATTACAGCAACATCCAGTAAGGATTTCCAGGGATGCCTTGAAATCACTCTAGCAGTATAACCTACTACCAGAATGCCAATGTAGGCAAGTGGAGGTGAATGAAAGAACCAAACTAGCCAACATAATGCTCTTGTGTCACATAAAGAAATCCACCATGTCCCCTCTGCCTGGTGGAGAGCAGGTAGGAGCTGAATCCAATTCCAGAGGAAAATAAAAGCACTGCGGAAGACTTTGGTGAAGTACTGAAGTGTTTAGGAGAAAGAAGGTCCATATTCACACTCTGGCATTGGTAGGACTTACTCCCAATGGTTTACACATGCTCTTGACCCTCCTGAGCTGGAGCCAGCTTCCCTCCAAATACCTCCCTGCAGTGCAGAGTGCAGAACCACAGAGAGAGGCATGGGAGCAGATATGGGCAGGTCGCTGTTTTCTCTTTGGCATTGCTGCATGGGCTGGGTTAACATTATTCTTCCCTGATTCAGTTTTTATAGACCAAACAGTAGCAATTCCATCCCTCAGCAGTAAGTCAAAGCCTTTCCCTGAAGGAGGGGTTAGTTCTCTGTTGTGTGACTACCTGCTGGATGTTGTTTCTTCTGTATCTCTACCCTGTGACTGCACTTTGCTCAGCTGAGCTTTAAGTGCTCAGAAATGCAACTGAGTCCTTATTGCAAATGCAGTGTAGTTCTTATTGCAGTCTGTCCCATAAGTTTCCTCTGATGAGGCCCTCGACCTCCCAGCAGCACCTTGGTGCAATCTGAGCCCTGGATTTAGGACGAGCTCTGGATTTGACAAGGACACATCAAACTGAATCAGGGTTGACTGCAAAGCCGGCACCATGGAGAATTGTACCCAAAGCTGTTCAGGCAAATGGTGTTTCTGAATTGGCACCAGCCAGGTACCCTGATGCTGAGGTTTGATCTGCTAGATCCAGAGCAGCCTGGTTTGCACTCACATCACCATGCTTAAAGAACAGTCACTTAATCTCACTTAGAAATGTTTACTTGCGAGGACCAGATGGCCCGGGGAGTTGGGCTAAACAAAGCATTTTACTTCTAGGTCATGCATTCTAATCCAGTCCAGGTTGGTGATAAATGAACATATTCACCTGATAGCCACTTTTGGCTTCATTTTTGGTTTTTTTCAGGCTGGTTTCCAAGGGAAGATGTCACACCACAAAATCTCCCTCTGTGCCCTGCCACAGTTGGTACTGATTTGACTGTCTCTGTGGAGAAGCCAAGGATCAAATGCTCCATGGCGCCAGACTGTTTTCTTTTGCAGCCTGCAGGTAAGGGGAAGTTGTCCTGTGTCTGGCTGTGTCATGCCTGCTCTGCGGATGGGCAGGATTTCAGTTTGCAAAGCTGCCAGTCCAACCTCCTCCACCAACGTGAAATTCATTTAAAAAAAAAAAAAAAAAAGGAAATGTTTAATTGCATTTGACATATAGGCACTCTCTGCTATGAACTTTACACGCAATCACAGATAACAGCATCAAAATTAATGCCTGCTTCCCACTTGTCCTGCTATAAGCAATAAATGTTTGGCAAGTCAGTAAATAACAAAATTCTCATGTGGCCATCTACAGGTCACCAGGATACTTAAGAAGTTTGCGTTAATTATACCATGTTTGCCATCAAAGAGGGGATATTAACCCTTTTGAGCTGTTGCAGGAAAACAGTGGAAACATTTAGGAGCAAGTAAATGAAATCTTGTCGCTAAAAGTGCAACCTTTGCAAAATAAAAAAAAGGAGATACGTCTGAGGCAAAAACCTCACTAGACATCATAGAAAACATGGTACGTTTTCAGCTTCCCTTTTATTTATTTTGTATTTTGACATCAAACACTCCCTGTAACCTAATCTTCTTGGCTTTTGATGTGGCCGTGGAGACATGACAATTAAGCACGGCTTAAAACAGTAATCCCAACAATGGGAACCAAAGGCAAGTAATGTCAGGGTTCCCCCTCACTAAAAGCCTGTCCCCCAATGTTTGGTGCTAGTGAAAGGACCATAAATCCCAATTTGTTGCCTCAATATCTGCTCTGTGCTTACACACTATGCTGAACTTCACACACTTGCTTCGTTTCCATTCCCTGCTGTTTGTTTTTCTTCCGTTATGCAAAATGTCTGGAGACAAACACGATACACACGTTGCAGAGAGATGGTTTGATCTTTCACAGATTAGTGCCACCTGACAAACACGGGATTATTTGTTATCCATGTTGCAGGAACTGCTGAAGACCCTGCTCAGAAGAGGCATGCTCCTTGGGCGCTGGGGCACCGTGGCACCCCTCCTGACAAGCTGATGGATTGTGGCCTCGATTCTGCGAGCAGATCGGACCGACTCGGCAAAACGCCTGCAGAGAGGCAACACCAGGGTAAACCCTCATCAAAGTCTGAACGGGTGTGTAATGTGCAACCAAAGCAAATAGCTTGATTATTCTAAACTACTTTAAAGTGATGTTGTTAGTTCCCCTGTTCTCTCCTCGTCTCAGCTGTTCAAAGATGGAGAGTGGCTGAGTTTAGTTATAACCTTGTTTCAAACTCTCTGAAAATGAACGTTTCATTTGAAATGAAGTTTGCACGTTATGCTATAAACTTTTTTTTTTATGGATGTTTGCACTAAGCCTCACTAAACAAGTTAGAGAGATGATTAACTCATCTGAAATGATGCAGGAAGGCCTCGTCCCGGTTGCGTGTGCTTTCTTCAGCACATCTAGAGCTGCTGCGACTCCTTGTCATTTATGAGCAGGGCTTGCAAACAGGGCTGTGGAGGAGGCTGCACGGTTAAAGAGAAGCAGTGATGCAAAGGGCTGAAATTTGCACACACATGCTCAAAAAGGAACTCCAGTTGTTGTTTTTTTTTCTTAATGAGTAAGGAATTATCCCCAAGTTGGTTTCCACAGACATGAGAAGCAGATCCCAAGGGGTCAAAAAGGAGACCCAAAGTTTGTTAGCAGTTTTCTTGAAAATATTCTTTTAATAGCAGCAATACTCACCCCCACACATGGTGGGGTGACTTCACAAGACCTTGCTTCACTTTGAAGGGCCCCAAGGAGTTCCTTGTGTGGGTCAGTCTTGACTGTGTGATGAAAGCAGCCGCAAAGTTTTGGCCACGGAAGAGCTGCCTGGTAAGCAGTCTTCTCCACCCTCGTGCACCAGTCTGCGTGCACACCCCCCCTGCACCCACAGCTCTACCCCTTGTCAACGGGTCCCAGGACAGCACTGAGCAGCTCCAGGCTGGCCATCCCTCCTTGCTCCCTTCACACCAGGAATTACACCAAATGGTAAGAAGCAGGTTTCCAGGTTGACGGTGTTGCCTGTTACAGCAGTGCAAGAACCTACGGAGAACTTTGCCTGGTCTAATACAGGCCCTGCCTTGAAACTCATTAGGCAGCTGGCTGTTTTTCCACGTTGACAGTGCTTTTAAAACTTGGTTTTAATTGAAAAGTATTTCTCCAAACATGAAAAAGACACAAAAAACCCCACAAACCCAAAGCAACCAAACAAAAAAAAAAACCAACCAAAAACCCAGAGAAACTGCAGTTCATCATGTGCAATGTGGCTGCTGCCTTAGATTTTAAACTGGTTTAGAAACTTTAGCCACTTAACTGTGTGACCTGTCACCCCAAAACAACACCAGAGAATGAGCTTTTGTACCTGTGCTTTTTATACTAAATCATTCACCAACTACTTTTTTTGTCCTACCGTGGTAGGTTTTTGAAATATCAATAGACTGCTCTGCATAAAGTTTAAGCTAATAGTCTACTGGCAACAATGACTACGATAATTTTTCCTCTCTCCCTCTTAAAAGCAGCCTTTATGACATGAAGCTGGGCACAATTACTTTCACAAAAAAGGTATTTTATTATTCTTAGCAATATTCACCTTGAAGGAATATGAGGAAAGCATACACTTTTTACAGACAATATATAAACATGTTGTACATAATTAACAATAACTTAGTTCACTAATCCAAAAATAAGCAAAATAAAAATTAAAATAAAAACAGAAAATACTGAAGATTTTTTTTTATGCTGATACAAGTACAAAATAATTTAAATCTTGACTGCTGTTGTCTATGCTGCAGTGACTGACAATATATTGCACTTTGTCAACTGTATCAGTAATCCCTGTCTTCCACCCACGTCCCTTTCCAGCCCCCCTGCCCAAATCCTAGAGAAATTTGAGTTGGGTACAAATAATGTACAACTGTACCATTGTAGAAGGTAAAAAGTAAAAAGGACCTAATTTTTTACCTCAATAGATTAAAAATTCTTATGATTTCTCCCAACCAATTTAGTTTCCCGCTTATTTCCACTTCTTTACAAAGTGCACCTATATGCCTACGTAGACCAGAAAAAGGAGGAAAGCAGGATTTTCATGGCTGCTTGGTTCTTAATTCATTATCAGATATTTTAATTACATGTTTAGAAAAAAAAATAAAATTAACATACATCCATTTTTATTTGTTTCATTGTTTTTTCTTTAAAGCAGGACTTTTGCAGTAAAGATAAAATTGGCTTGATCCAAAAAAAAAAACAAAACAAAACAAAAAAACCCCAACAATAAAAGTTAAAAATTAAAAAAAAAAAAAAAAATAAAAAGCTTGTCACAGAGTTAAGCTTACGTGGTTTACATTATCAAACCCCTCTGTTCATTGGGGCCTTTTCATCAGAAGTATAGCTAAATATGTACATCATATGTTATACTGGAGCTTGTGTTCACGAGAGGCATCAGATCATAACAATCAATAGAATACACTTCACATTGGCAATAGCTTTGTTTTCGGTCATTTACGTACAATATGGTTTAATAATGGGAGCTTTAATTTTTTGTTGTTGTTTTTTCCTTTTTTTCCCTTTTTTTTTTTAGTTTTGTTTTTTCATATAAAATAAGCTACGGAAAATGGCCGTTCCCCTTAGAACGATGCTTTCCCTCGTCTCATCAGCTGTCGCTGTGTCTGGGGCTTGGCGGATGTGTGAAGCTCAAACTGATTGTCTCTCTCTTTCCCCTCTCCAGTCATTTCAACCTCGTTTCTGCCCTTCCTCCTGTGAAGTCCACCGGGGCCTGGATGCCTGAGACGGCCTGGCCGGCTGTGTGTGGACCTGGTGGCCACACTGCCCTAAGTTTACCCAAGCAGCTAATCTGCATTTTTAAGCGACAGCTGCCAACACAACGGAACAAAATGCTTCAACCTCTAAAGTCTGTGAGTTGGATGTTTTTATGCCCTGTGATGGTTTTTGCTGTGCTAGAAGTTAGCTGCGACACAGTTGACAAACGTCTGTATCTCACCCCTCGCTAGTGCAAGATTGCCTTCCCGAGAGTGTTTTTTTTCCCCGAGTTTGTCTGATCAAGCTGTTTGTTTTGAGGAATAATAGACTAGTTGGAAGGGGGGGCTTCTTTTTTAAAATAAATCTTGTTAGGGAAAAGAAGTAGGAAATTGTGTCAAAATAATCACCATCTTGGGCACATTAAAATCCTATATTACAGCTATATTTCTGCTTTGTTGCCCCACCAGTATTTTCCCCCTTCCTAGCAGATATTTTGGTATGGAAGATATAACAGAGCTGATCCAAGGGGGTTGCTGAATATGTTCCCCCCCTCTCCTGGTTTTGAAGGCAGGTTTTCTTACTTTGCAAACAATAGCACAAAAACATGCAATCAGAGGGGTTGAGGCTTTTTGTGGAAAACAAGAGCAAAATAAATATGACTTTGTGTCTGATTTAATTTTAAAAATTGTTTTTATAAAGTTGTCCTAAGTTGTCTTTTTTTTTCCCCCCCCATCCCAAACAAAGTCCATGATAGAAATCCAGCATGTCTGGCTTCCAGTGAGCCGATTCCATCCTGGGAGGCTGCTTATATTTCTTTACAATATTCACAGTAATAACAAAGAGAGAAAGGAAAGCCAGTTCCAAGCCTTTTCCTTCAGCGTCTGCCACCTTTTGCTTCCTGCTGGACCATTAAGTATCGAACAGGTGAGTTCTTTTTCTTTATACCTGAGGAGGCAAAGTGCATTACAGGCACCACTACACGTTTCTGCAGAAGACCCATCATTTGCAACGTTTTAGTCCAGCATTAAGAGTTAAACCACATGGGAGGCAAAGATCCCCTTTTGCCATCCCTACATTCTCCTCCTGGCAGAAAATTTTCTTACTTGGTGTCATTTTAGGCAAAGCCACACGTTCTTAATCTCTGGGTGGGTCTCTTGGTCATCAGGTTTTATCCCATGGCTGTAACCATGCTGGATGGGTGTGGATGTCCAAATGAGATGCTGGATGATGGGTGGATGGGGGTAGGTGTCGGTAAGATGTGTCCAGAGTGGCTGAAAGGTGGCAAATGCCCCATGGGCGCCATGTGACTAGCAAGGGCAGCAGCGCTGAAGGGAGATGATTTCTCCTGCATACACTTGGACAGTTCCTCAAAACACTCAGAGCCTTTCTTGCTTTTCTTTGATTTGTTGGACATTTTCCTATTCCTGGTCTGAATTCCTTCCTTTTTCATGGTCAGAGGCCTGTTCACCTGCAAGGAATGAGAAAATCAGGCTCATGCAGACAAAATGACCTTATTGTGCAAAAATGAAAATATTTGGACAGCCCCCATGTGTTTTTCCTGGATGGAGACCTTTTTCTGGCCCCAAAAAAATTGGTGTTTCTCTTTGCAGAACTTGTTTATATTGATTTGTTTAATAAAACTACACACACAAAAAACGCCTAGACATGAAAACCAAAATTAACTGAATTTGGCAGCTGATGACTCTGTTTCCCGTAGGCTTACTCTCAGTCCTCATTCATTTCCTAATAGAAGAGATCAAACTGGGAGGCACATGTTGACCCAAATTCAGTCCTAAGACCTGAGCAATCTTGTACCAGTAACCTCATCACTTACAGTTTAAATAACGTTCCAACATGTCAAGTGATTCCTGCTGAAGACTTATATGAAAATGGAATAATCATAAAATAAAACCTTTGATATGATTATGTTGAACAAAAAGAAATAATCAAAATTAAGAAGGCCCATTGGGATTAATTTTTGCATGGAACCCATTCCAAATGGTCTCTTGTGTTTCTGGAGGGAAACTGCACACAAAACACGCTTAGTTAAAACCAAGTGTGGTAGCTCTATTTAGTGATTTGCCCAAGCGTTAGAAGCCAAGCTCATACATTGTAATGTCACTGAACTTAGCATCACTATGCCGACAAAGAATGGCTGTCACTTCCCAGGGGAACCTTAGAGACGAGGGAAGGAATAAAACAACAACCAAAACCCTGAAACCAATAAAAGCCTAGTGTACACCATGCAGTTAAGACATCAATCCCGGCTAGGCAAGCAGCGACACATGAGATGAGTAAATACTCACATTGTGCAATTTATAGTAGAGTCCGCAGGCATTACAAACTGGGTCCCCGTTTGCATTACGTCGCCATAAGGTCGTGGTGGTTGTCTGACAGTTGGCACAACAAGTCCCTGCTCTCCTAGCCGCTGACTAACCAAAAGAAAAAGAAAATTAAAAATGTGTTGCCAGGAGGAGGAAGATCATGAGAAAGGTCAAGCTGGACTCAATATTCAGGTTGGGTAGACCTAGTTACTAAGCTTTACATAGCATCAGGGATGAAGGAAAACTCCTGTCGGTTTTACGTTTAGTACCTTTTTAGGTTTTTTATTAAAGGTAAGTATCCTCCTGTGCAAATTGCAGCTTCAAGCCCTGTGGCACCGTGTGTGCAGGGGCCAGAGAGAAATAATGTATCTCTTAACTCCACAAACAAATAATTTAAGCGGGGGAAATGACATCTAATTTGTTCAGGTTTTCCCTTTGCAGGCTTCTAGAAGGGATCATGAAAATGCATTTACCTTTTTTTTTAAAAAAAGACCGATTTACTTTGTGCCAATGTTGGGACTGTGTTAGAAAAGAGGGGATGATCTTAAAGAATGTGATTTTTTTAAATTTTTTTTTTTTACCCCTACTCTGGCCCTTGAAAGATGAACACAAAGGAAAGCCAACTGCATTACTTAACTGGGTGCAGTATTTATCAGAGCCATCACTGAAAATTCAGTTTCCATTTACAAGTGAAAGGGAGAAAACAAAACCGGCTCCAACTTTCTTTAAATATTTAGCAAACCAAATTTCATGCCTTGCAGCAATGATTCCGCTGACCCGTCTGCCGCCTCTGTCCCTACTCAGTTTCTTGGCTGACAAGCCCTCAAACAACTGTCTTAAAAAAAGAAAAAAAAAAAAAGAAAGAAAGAAAACCAACCCCAAAATCCACAACCCTTTCTAAAACTATTGTTCTGCTGAGTCCAAAGTGGGGGGAAAGAAAAATGCCCAAACATTCACCCACCTCCCAAAACAAGAACAGGAAAAGTTAGAACAGCAGGCAGCCGGTAATTTCTGGATGGGCCCTTGTCTAGCAGACCCCACAATAATACTTTCTTTGTGCAAGCACACTGTCGTAGAGTGTTATGGACAGACTAATTGCACCCCATCTTTTGGGAAATAATGTATTAGAAAGCATCAGCCCTGCCTCTGGAAGTGGTCAAAATAAAGTCCATTTTGTGCAGTTGGATTAATGCTGAGGACTCAGTATTATTTTCTTTTCGTAAATTACCGGTTTACTTTCTAATGTGTGTCAATCGTGGTAACTTCCCCGGGGCCTTGCTCCTTGGATATTTTGCGATTAGCCACTGGGAGCCATAGGGTGAATCAGCAGTGAAGCTCACGTTAATGTTTGTGCAGAGAGCAGAGCCCCAGAGCGGTGGGTTTCCCAGAGAACTCCGTGCAGTTCCCTGCCTGCCAGCTCTGCTGGTGCTGCTCAAACCACGGGCCGACCCAGCTTACAAAAGAGAAGCGCCGGGTTCTGTTCTCTCCTGATTTACCCTATGGCCCTCTGTAACTTTCCCAAAGCTGATGGACGGCTCAGCAGCTTAAGGCAAGAATCAGGCCCTGGGAGACTCATACATTTCAGTCCCTTACTCGCCTGTGAGAACAGGCCAAAGGCAGAAAGAAAGGGTACCCCCTACTGCAAGTACACTCATGCAACCCAAACACAATTAATGCCAGACTTCCAAACACTGACATTATTAATACAATCACTTTGCTATTGCATGTCAGATGAAAAAATTCCCAAAGATGGCCATCTCCTCTCCCCCGCAAACAAGCAAACTACAGTGGAAAAAGGGGCAATAAACAAAGTTGTAAATCAATTAAAACAAAACATTGGAACAAATAAACTAAAAAAAAAAAAAACCAAAACCCTCACTAGTGCCCCCCAAACCCCTCACAGTGAGCTAAGTAAAAAAGTCTCCCAATACACTGGAAGGTGGAGACCTATGTTTGCATGTTTGAGATGGCTTACTGATACTCAACTATGCTGCTTAACTCTATGGCCTGTCCCATTCAGACTGGAAAGCACTTGAGCCTGAGAGACGATAATGTTACACTGTTGTCTTAACATTTTTCTATATGTCAGTCACTTTAGAAGGCAAGTCATTAAGAAGCTTGCATAGCTGAAATTCTGACTCAGGACAGAAATCTTCTGTATCCCATCCCAGTGTTAGAGCAGTAATGCCAATTTTCTGCTCTCCAAACTTCATTGAAACGTGCCCACGAACAGCTAGAGACTTAGGCACCATAAATCACAAAGCTCAAAAAAATATATTTATTATTCTTAGCATTTTACGCATTATTTGTGGAGTAGAGTGTATTAGAAATTTCAAAACAGCAAGCATGACTGGCAAGGCTTGCCTATAGAAACTCTCTAAAGCTTTTAGAGTCAGGAAACAGATACACAAAGTTTCCTTATCTTTAACGTACAGATATCCGGATAGGAAACTACTACCAGGAGCTTAGAAAGGACATTTTTTTTAAATCACCCAAATGAAAATACAAAGTATAGGTGACTCCATGGAAAAATAATAGGATTAAAAAAAAAACAGTAGGGGATTGTCTGGGGAGGGAACCAATATTAATATTGCCAGAGAATATAAGAGTGAAAATTACTTCATGGCTTTTATACAAATAATTATTAAGTAGGGAGCAGTAACTTTGACTCATCTGATTTGTTTTGCTTTTTAGAGCTGGAACTTTTTTTTTAGTACACGGTGGAGGACGTTCAATGCTCATAACCCTTTCGCTCCCACTATGTGCCCAAAAGGTCCCAAGAGGCCAAATAAATGAGGAATTAAATTAAAAGCTGTCATCCGAGGATAAACGGGAAGACGGATACACGATATCCCACGTGTATTGTGAGCGGCAGGGAGGCTCGGGACAGAGGCTCTCGGCGGCGCGGTGGTTTGTGCTGGGGATGCTGGGGCTGGGGGTGATGGGCGGGGGGGGGGGGGGGGAGGGGACATCTGCCCCGAGGCACTGCGGTGACCTCGACGTGACTGACCCCCTTGTACAGTACAGCTCAGCTCTGCGCAGGGGCTGAGCAGAGATGAAACACGTTTGCTTGTTCCTGCGTGTGGTCCCTCTGCCCAATTTATCCCCAAACCCAGGAGAAACAGAGACACCTACCAGCCTTCGTTTAGGTTTAATGAGAGGTCGGTTTTGACCGTTCATTTTGTGGTAGAGCCCGCAGGCGTTACACAGGTAATGCCCAGTGCCGTCTCTTCTCCAGAGAGGGGTAGCAGTTGCTCCACAGTTCACACACTCTCTGCCTTCTAAATGGAAACACGAAGAAACTGGATTTCTTTCTTTAAAAACAAATTCACAAAAGCTTTTTGCATTGTCCTTTAGGCATTTTCCAGAAGTCAAAACAGTGTGTTAATTCAAGCACAATCAGACAGCAGTGACATCTACAGCACACGCAGCAAGGAGCTCGGTGTTTCAAGAACGCCCAGACTCCAGTGAGTATTTTTATGTTATGATCAGAAATGAGCAGCTCTCTCTGCAAGGTGAGAAAGTGTGACACTCTTACTGTGTCAGATGAAAGTTATCATTTCAGTAATGAGAACTCCCCTAATCTGTGCTGGGCACTGCTCCCCTCCCATATCTATTGCACTCTGATGGCAAGATCCTGTGTTCTCCTGCCACAAATACACACGTACACAAACACACACACCTGCAAACACACAACATATTAAAGAGAAAGCAAAAGAGGTTTTCTAGAATTAAATCTAAGCAAAGAGACCCCTCCGTTCTATGCTTTCCTTTTTGTTGCAAATGCTACGGGATGAGAAAGTAAAGCCAAGCAGATGGGGAATGGATACAGAATGCCAGAGGCTCACTTATTATTTTTGTTCTAAAGGCAGAAAAACACTGTTATTGCTAGTCTTTGAGAAAGTTCTGTTTCAGCAAGTACTCTGGAAATTACAGTAAAAAACATGCTTTCAGTTCTTTTCTTTTTCTATGATTTTTCAACATTATAGTTTGGATTTAGTAAGAAGCAGTTTACCTTATTACTGCTTCATTATTAGTTTTAGTAGCACAACGTGGGAAACACAGCATTGTAGAACAGCTCTATTAAAACCCAGCATGTAACTCCTAGATATCTCTGTCTGCCTCGGAAAGCTCTCTGCTAAAAGTTCATTTGCCTCTGATGGTTCGAGGGCAGGTCTGCTTAATATAGAAATCTCTCTTAATATAGTTTATGCAAATCCTACAGTATTTAACTGGAGAGGAAATTCTTTTTGCTAATAACTGAAGCAGGCCATGTTGAGTTCAGCGGGGCTTGTGTCTCCTTTAATCTAGGGAGTGGGTGGCTTTTAAACAACACAGTCTACAGTGAAAAATGAGGGGAGCTCTGCGGTGCTGCATTTGTAGCTTTTGTCCCTTCTAGGGCAGGAAGCTGCAGGAGTCGTCGTGTCGTGAGTCTTAGTTTTCCTACAAAAACACTGAGTGGTCACGAACTTTCCCCAGTTCCTTGCACAGGGGGCTCCCTTACAGAAAAAAAAAAAAAATCCACTGTAAAACAAAACAAAAAAGATCCTCACTTCCTCCATCTAATAAAATCATCGGCAGCTACAGGACAAAAATTAAAAAGCTACGAGATCCCTTTATCTTCAGGGACCTTGGGTCTTGAATCTGTTCATAAACTTGGGAGGCTCGTTGCCTTTTCTTACTGCTCTCCGCGCTACTAAAAAATACATATACATGGTAGCAACTGTATTTAAGTAGTGTCAGAGGGAGAGTGTGTTTTTCCCCTCAGAGGAGCCGTTTGAAACAGAGCTGATGAGCTTGTAAAATAGCTGATACTATTGTTGCAAAACTCATAAGAGATCACATTTCTAAATTATTGTCTACTTTAAAAATAAATGCTGTGGTGTATTTGTAAGCATAGATGTGCAGTGATATTTAAGAATACACACACAAAAGCATATATAACCATTTCTTTTTAAGGGCTAGTTAAAGTCAGTCTCAGGATACCATGTTTCATTTCCTTCCATGGCAGAGCATGTTAAAGCAGGAAGGTTAGTGGGATTATGCAAAATGCCTTAATTCGTCTGCCTAGTTATGCAGTTACCGTCATTTCAAAGTGGGATCAAAACTTTGTCCATCACCTAATTTTGCTGATTTAGGAGGGCACTTTTAGGAAGAGATGCAAGGAAGGGTTTTGAGCACAGAAAGGTCTGTAGTCGGTCGTTTGGAAGCAGAGATATGTCTGGTTGGTTGGGGGAGTAAGGGGGGAATATTTTCTCGTTAAAGTTAAGCTGGAGTAAGTTAGCAATGACCGGACACTTTAGTCTTTCGCACTGGTATGTAAACTATATTTGAACTTTTGCTCCTGTAGAACGTGAAGGAAATAAGGCCCTCTGCGATTTGAAGCGGACCGGCCGGGTAAGTTTCGCTTTCATCCTGCACTGGGGCCTTGGTTCGTGGTAATGGAGAGACGTGGAAGTTATTGAGGGAGAAACACCTATGGCTAGGAAGTCCCTGCATGTCATCTGGCGGGAGGGGAGATTTCTGACTTGGGGGAGAGGGTCGACGCCGAGTCCCTCGGGAGTCCGAGGACAGCTTTTCTCCGAGGACCCATTTCTTTCTTACATAAATCCCTCTCTATTCCACTCGATCACTGCACCGGTCCCCGTGTCCCTCGGCCCTGTGAGCACCCTGCGGCCGGTGCCCGCTGGCTCAGGGACCCAAATGGATGCCCTAGCACCCACAGAAGCCTGGAGCAAGCTCCATCTACTATATTAAAAACCCAGAAAAGCGGGACCAAGTAACCACCTGCCCTTCTGTCCCGCGGAGAACTGACACAAGCACCCAGCCTCTCAGCATCTTCACCTCCGAAACAGCCAGCCAAATCAAGCACACACCCCCCCAGCAACACGGCCCTCACCTTGGCCCTTCCGCTCCGGGGTGCACCCGCTGCGGGAGGGGGAAGGCCACGGTGTACGACACTTACCCGAACAGGACCTGGCCTTGCTTCGCGGCTTGGGGGTGAAGCTGGACGCGGGGCCCCCCCAGGAAGCTACCGGGGTGAAAGAGGCTGCTGCTGTAGTCGTGGGCGGCCGGCACGTAAGAGGGGTAGGTGGGTATGGGGTGGTGAGTGGAGGGCTGAGCCCCCATGCTGGTGAGGCTGCTTCTGAGCGGGCTGGCGCTCTCCATCTTCATCCCCTCCGACAGCGACACTTGGTACTTGATGCTGTCTTTGTCTTCCTGCCGGGCGCCGGCAGAGGAGGAAGGGGAGGCAGCGCTGGTGGAGTTGGGGTCCGGGGACACTTCCTTGGGAGGGGTCGGGGGGAAGCCAAAGAGGTGGGAGCCAGAGTGCGAGGCCGGGGTGAGCGAAGAGACGGAGGCGGTGCTGGAGGTGCTGCTGCCTGGGTACACTGAGATGGCGCCGGGCGCTCCGGCCGCCGAGGGGTGCAGGGGGGTCTTGGTGAAGGGGTTGACGGTCCAGGGGTTGTGGTGATGGGCAGACAGTGCCGCCTTGCTGCTGTCCAGCCAAGGGATCCCGGGACTGTGGATAAGATGAGGCCGGCACATTTGACTCCCGGTCAGGCGGGCTGTAGGAACACAAGAGCATTTGGGATCAGCGCGGGGTGGCTCAGCCTGGGAAGGCTTAGCCCGAAGCGGCTCTGGGAAGCTCCCCAGTTCCCGGCCCGCTCAGCACTCCGCTCCGCGGGCAGCCGGAGGGGAGCCAGGCGTGGGGAGAGATTTCGCAACGCGAAGAGCAGCCAGGCTGGCGCAACAGCCCCATCGCCTCATCTCCTCCGAAGGGAGTAACAGCCCAGCGAGAAGGAGCGATGGGCAGCAGGAGGGGGACCCGGCCACTCGGGACAGGAGTTGAGGCACTTTTTTTCCTCCCACCCCTGGGGAAAAGCAGCAAACCCCTTTCTGCTCTGTCTTCCGACCTGCTGCAACACGCTCTCTTCGGCTTCTAAAAACACCCCCAAATACAATCCATCGCCGATTTGAATCGGTTTATATTTTGCATCCGGGAAGTAAGCAGTGTCTGAGAAGTTTTAGCCTGTGCGCACACTATTTCCTCTCTCGCCTCCCCCCTTTCTTTCCCTCCCCCCGCCAGTACTTGGTTATCTCTAGGGTTAAAATCCACCCGTGCCTCCATTTCTATCCTGTTTTTAGTATTTCCTTTCCCCCCGGCTTCGACACACCGAAGCGGACCCCGAGCGAAGCTCCTCTCCTCCGCGCAGGACACGGAGGGGCCCGGGGAGCGCGGGCGGCGGCGGGCGGGGAAGGGGCAGGGGTGCCAAAGAGGGCAGCGGGTGCTGATTTACCGTGTGCCTGGCTGTAGGAGACCCTGGCCCGGGCATGGGCGGAATTGGCGTAGTAAGGGTTGCCCTGGGAGTCCAGGTGGTTGAAGAAGACGTCGACTTCATCCGGAGGTAGGAGCTGCGCTGGTTCCATGTAGTTGTGAGCCAGTCCGGGATGGTGGCTCTCGGGATGCTGCCCGTTGAGCACGGCGTGGTGGGCCATCCAGCGAGGCTGGTCCGTGGCCACCTCCATGGCCTCGGGCCTCCCCTCCCACCCACCCCCTGACCAGGAACGAGCGGTGCTCGGTGGTGGGGGGGGGTTGGTAGTGCTGTTCGGGGGTGGCTTTTGGCGCCGCTGGTGGGTTTTAGGAGATGGAGTGGCTTTTCTTAAAAACAAGACCGCCGGGAAAGTGGAATGCGCCCTCGGAAAGGCGGGGGAGGACCCCCGAAATCAGCGAGTCCCTCTGTCGGCAGGCGGGTAGCGGTGGCAGGTCTGGGGCAGCACCTGTAGGGAGAGACGGGCGGGTTAGCGGCTCGGCAGCCCCGGGGTGCATTGCCCGCCGGGCCGGCTCCCCACCGGCTTGTTTTCCCAGCGGTAAATGAATGGGGAGGGGGAAGCAGAGCCCCTCCCCCCTTCCAAAAATATCCTCTCCCCCAAAGTCCTAGTCAAGCGTCCTCCCTGCCCATTGCCCCACAAAATAAACAGAGATCCCATTTCAAACTCTTTACCAAAAAAAAAAAAGCAAAAAGCTTCCTTTTTTTTCCTCCCTCCTCTCGCTGCAAACGTCAACAGGAGTTTTTCCAGCTGGCTTCAAAAGAGGGGTAAAAAAGGAAGAACGGCCGATCTAATACAGCGTAGTTCTAGCAAAAACTCCGACACAAAAGGAAAAGCAGGGGAGAAAGAAGGGGGGGGGGGGGGCGCGAAGAGAGAGGGAGACGGTTGTTAAGCGAAAGCAGCGAGTGCGCCCTGGCAGCGGCGCGGCGGCCCCCCCGCGCCCCACACTTACCCAGGGCGGGAGGCAGCCTGCCTCGGCGGGGTGGGTGGTGATGGATGCCTGCTCGGAGGATGCGAGTGCCACAACGGGGGGAGGGGGGGAAGAAAGGAGGGGAAAAAAAATAATTAAAAAAAAAAAAAGCGAGAAGGGGGGAAAACAGCGTGAGCGCGGGAGGAGGCTGGATGGAGGGTGTTACTCAGATGGCAAAGCCGCTGCTCTGGCCGGCTCGGTCCCATCCCCGCGCATCCTATATGAGCGCTGGCGCCAGCTGGCCGCGGCGCCGCAGACGGGCCGGGGCGCGCAGGGCCGGCGGCCGGGCCAGCCAATCCCGCCGCCCCACACCGCCCCCAACCGCACCCCCGGCCCCAAACGGAGCCGGCCGGGTGGGGGGAGCGCGGCACAGACCCCCTCCTCCGCCCCCTTCCCCCGCCCGCAGCATCCTAGCCCGGCAGCGCCGTGGGGGCTTTCCCCGCCTGAGCGCTGCACGCCCCTGCGGGGCGGGGACGACAAAATAGGGGGTCCCGCTGGGGTGTGCGGGGATGCGGAGGGTGGGTGGGGGTGGGAGGGGGAGCGGACAGGCAAGGGTGAAGTGCGGGAAGGGCTCGGCGATGGGGCTGGCCCCGACGATTGCTCCCAGCGCCGCCGCCGGGATGCCCGGAGCTGAAGGAGAGATGAAAATCGGCACTGAGGAGATAAATAAGCTTAAAATCCCCTAAATCAGGCACAGCAGCACCTAGCCAGGAGCGGGACAAATCCCAGCGTGGTCGCTCCCATCACGTTAGTTTGAAATAACTGGCTGAATCGGGGAAAAAAATAATTAAAACCAAATAGATGCGAGGTTCCCCGCCGGCCTCGGGAGCCGGCACGACGAGGAGGGCCTGGGCAGCGAGGCCGCTCCGACCAACCCTGCCCTCCAGGCCGGGCAGACTGCGCGGCAGGGAAAGATCCTGCTCGGCTCCCCGGATTGCGGCACCCGGGCCCGGGCTGCCGTTCGCTGGCGGCTGCTGCAGCGAACAGCCAGGCCTGGGGAGCCGGGCCGAGGCAGAAGGGCGCCTGTGGACAAGCTACAACCTACCCGGTGGGACTGCGCCGCTGCAACCCTATTTTTTATCCTGTGACCCAATTTTCCCCCCCTTCTCCTTTATTTAAAATCAAACCCCACAGTTCTAATATTTGCAATTAATTACATGTGTGCTTTAGGCCGGGGAGGTAAGGCGCAGCCCGGTTCAACAGGCGTTTTCTGGGGAGTTTGCTGCGCGGCTCGGCTGTAGCCGGGACGCGTGTAGGGCTCTGCCACCCCCGTAGGTGTGGATAAACCCGTCCGCTTTTGAGGCCTCAAATAGTAATAAATGAGAAAGTCCCAACCAACTCCCCCCGATCGCGGCAGGCTCTGCTGCAGGTCCCGTTTCCCAAGCGCTCCCCTCCCATTCCTCAGACGCTGCTTTCGGGGAAAAAGGGAAACGCTGGTCGCAATCCCTTAAACATCCGACCTGAAAGATGAGCGAGGAAACCGCCCCCGCCCAGGGAGCGGGGTAGGGGGTGGAGGGGAGCAGCCCTTCAGCCCGCTGGGCAGCGGCCGCGGCTCCAGCCCGACGGCGCGGCCGGGGCAGGGGCGGCGGGAGCCGGTCGGTGCCATGCGGGCTGTGCCGGGCCCCGGCAGGGGTTGCCGGGGGTAGCGGGGCGGCCTGAGGATGCTGCTGCCCCAAGGGCCGCCCCCCCGGCGGGCAGCGCTGGGGGCTGGGAGCCGGAGCCGGCCTCCCCCGGCCCGGCAGCCCCAGTCACTACGACGCCGGGGCTCTGACGTCACCCGCCATTGCCAAATTCGCCAGGAAATGAACTTTTTAAAAAAATAATAACAATAATAATAATAATGATGACGGCAATAATAATAAAACTCCCTTTCCTCGCTGTGGAGCCCGTCTGGACGGAGTGACTCTGGGCTCCCTCCCTAACTGTTCCCCCACCACTACCCGTTGTCTCCCCCAAACCTACCCCCAGGGGACCCCAGCGCAGTCTCCCGGGGGAGACCCACAGCGGGGCGGGGAAGCGGGGGCCGGGCTGAGGACGCCAGAGGCTGGAGCAGGGGGAGCCGACATTGCTCTCCCCGCATCCTTTCCCCCGTCGGCCTCCTACACCCAGAGCTTGGGTTGCCCCGCTTCCCGCCGGCCCCCTGCCCTCGGGGCTGCGCGGCGGCGCCGTGACCGCGGCGCCCCTCTCCCCCTCCTGCCGCCGAGGCGGGGGGGTCGCAAGCGGCGGGCCGGGCGGCAGCTCTTTCGTCGGCTGCCGGGCGCGGAAAAAGGCGGTGGAGCCGGCTTCTCCCAGGACAGGCTGGTTGGCCCGGGCAGGTCGGGGACAGGCGCTGGGCCGGGCTTGGTGGGAGAGGGGCCGGGACTCAGGAAGGCAAGTGCCCCCCACGCTGCCGAGCTGCCTGCCCGCGGCGGAGCGTGCCCGAGCGGCTTAGGCCGGAGGTGCCAGGGAGGAAAGGGAAACAAAGCAAAAAAAAAAAAAAAAAAAAAGGCAAGGAAAAAAAAAAAGACATAGAAAAAGGAAAGTTAAAAGGCAGAGAGAGAACCAAGCGAGCTTTCTAAAAATCCGGCTTCTGCCTCCGCGTCCGAAGCGATTTGCTTTCAACGTGTACTTAAAAAAAAACAACAAATAAACCAACAACAAATTCACCCAGATATCTCCCCAAAATGGATTTTTTTTTTTAAAGGAAGGCGAGTAAAATAAACGCAGGCGTTTGCAGGTAGGTTCCCTCGCTACTCCCTCAACCCACAGCCCGGAGGCTGCCGGAGCCGGGGCGCACCGTGCCCGGGGGGTCCGTCCCGCTGCAGCAGAGCGGTGGTCAGCCGCGGTCACCTCGGCTCCGCCGGCTCCAGCTCCCAGCCGACCGCCGCGCTATGCCCTTATTAATTAATATGGATGTTTTAATTATTGCCTGGCTGCCATCAGCACTGGACTGGGATTTTTTTATTTTTTTCTTTATTGGGGGGGGAGTGGGGTGGGCTGTTTGTTTTAGGCAGGTGATAAAATCGCAGTTAACGAGCTGATAATTCGTTCGTGTTTGTTTTAAAAGACAAATTGTAAAGATTAATCAGGCGGCTTGATTTATGGCAAGGCAGACCCCGGCGCTGCCCGGCCAGGGCTCCCTGAAGCCCCCGTCTCGGGTTACCCGGGGGCCGGCAAGCGAAGCAAAACAAAAGGGGCGAGCGGGCAGCGTTGGCGGCCGTGCTGCCTCGGGCCGGGCCCCCGCCCGGCGCCCGCCCCTCCTCGGGCCGGGAGTCCGGCTGCCCCCTCCCCTCTCCGGGGTACTGGCACTGCGGCCGGCGCCTGCCCTCGCACCCACATCTCGCGTTTTGCAAACCCCCCTTCCATTAAAACCCTTTGCGAAAAATAAATTACCCCTCCAGCAGGGATGAACGATTTCTGCTGAGGGAGCGGTTTAATTCCCGTGGCTGAGCTGGAAGATCTCCTAGCCAGCCGGCTTGCAGGATTTTTCTTTATTTCATGTTTTTTTTTTTTTTTTCCACTCCGTGTCCTGTCCCCACTGCCTGCGATTGGCGACCCCTCTACTGGCTCTGGTCTCGACCCCTAAAATGCCCCGACAGCACGGCTGGGGTTTTTAATTGAATTAATTCATCCACCGGGAACATCAGCAACCCGCTCTGGCTGCTGGAGGCGAGCAGCTTAGCTCCGCTCCGCAGCCCGTTTCACACGGCTGGTTAAGCAGTTCTTCCCTCAATTTTCTGCCAAGCCTCCGGGGAGAGGGTCCGCCCGCCGCCGGCCGGGCCCGGGACGCGCCCGGCTGCAGCACCCCCCTCCTTCCAAATCCCCTTTTGCCTTCTTTTCTCCATTTCTCCAGATTTTGGTTTTTTTCCCCTCCCATGCAACGGGCTCCGTTCTATTAACTTTATTTTGTTGGTGGTGGTTTTTTTTCTTTCTTTTTTAATAAGGGAGCTTTCCCATATCTGGACGCACAACTGGTTATTTTTATGTGATTGACAAGTGATGTCATATCGTTAAGGGAGGGGGGAGACGACAACATGTTTTAGCAACAGTTAGTAGCGCCATGTGATGGAGTTGACACCTATGCCCGGGCAGAGGCGAAGGCAGAAAACAAATCCCCCGGCCGTGCACACAGAATATTTATTTACACGCCCGGCGTGGGGTTTCTTCCTTTTTTGTTTTTTGTTTTTTTTTTTTTTTCCTAATCATGAGTGCTTAGACCGGAGAAGAATGTACCTGAGCAAACGGGGTTGGGCTGGGTGGGACCCGCAGCCCCCGGGGTACTTTCCTCCACACACCTTCTCTTTCCGGGGTGCCCTCCGCGCCCCCCGAAGGGCCAACGTTCCCCTGTGAACGGAGACCCGGGGGTCAAGACCTCCCGGAGCGGCAGTGCAGTATCTCCCCCCTCCTCCCCGTTTCTCCTCGAAGTACAACCCGCCAGCAGGGAGGGCAGGAAAAACTCCGTGAAAAAGAAAGAAAAAGAGGGAGAAAAGCGCTCAGCCCCGGGCCACTGTACTAACGGCCACCGGTGTGCAAGCCCCGGGGCGGGCCTGGGAAGGCGGCTGCCCGCGGGCAGGGAGGGGTTGGGAGGGACGGCGGCGGGCTGTGGGCGTACCGACCCGACCCCTCCTCCCCCCGGGGCCGCGGCAGGTAGAGGATCAGCCGCCCGGTGCCAGCGACTCCCGCCCGCCCGCAGGTAGGAGCCCAGCGACTCCCCCGGGGCGGCTAGCACCGGCCGCGGCCAGCAGCACGCTCCCCCCCCCCCGGCTTATTTCCTTGGGTGTGATTTTTTGGGGAGGGGAAATTCTTGCTTTCTGCCTGTTTTTCGGTGTTTTCCTCCCTCTGCTCTGGTCTCTGCTTTGCTTTTCTTCTCCCCCACCCTGCGTTACTAGCACGTATTAATGGCTGCTAATAGGGTTATAAAATGACACAGTTACCTCTTAACCACAAGACCCTGTTAAGCTGCATTAAAAAAAAAAAAAAAAAAAAAAAAAAAAAAAGAGACGGCTTGGGGAGTAAATCGCGGAATACTTGACTCTTTTTTTTTCTTTTTTTTTTTTGTAAATACTGTAGGAGCCTAATCACTATCCTCCCATCCCACAGACAATTTCTGAGGGGCATGTTCCCCACCTGGGGAACGCTCCGTTCTAGCCTCCCTCCTGGCCCTCTCCCGCACACGCCTTCACCTGTGCTTTGTCCGCAACTGCCCCGGTGCCCGCCATCCCCCGCAGCCCCACGGCTCGCTCGGCTGCAAATAAAGGGGAGGAAAAGCCCCGAGTCGACCCCAGCCTGCCCACAACAACTCCTTTTGTGCAAGTTCCCAAAAAAAAAAAACAAAAACGGGTGCGGAAGGTGGATTGCACACGCACACCTTTCTCCGGAAAAAAGGTATGAACATTTTTTTTCAGTGTCTGCCAGGAAAGATTTCGTTCGCAGGATCTCGCTTTAATATTGTTTGGGGATATTTTTTTTGTTCGTTTGTTTTTAGTTTTTTCTTTGGTTGGTTTTTGTTGTGTTGTGTTGTGTTTTGTTTTTCAAGGTTATTTCAGCCGCAGCTGTTGCAGGACGGAGCAAAGAGGCCGCAGGTTTGATTTTTTTTTTTCTCTGCAGGCAAAACTTCACTGGGGAAGGGCAGAGCTCGGAGAAGAAAGCAGGGCTCGTCTCTTGCCCGGCACCGGCCCGACCCGCCGCTACCGCGGGACTTGAACCAGGCCGGGATTTAGACTTCCGAGAAAAAAAAAAAAAAAATATATATATATATATACATATGTAATTGCGTTTAATAAAGGTGCTCTGGGGGAGAACAATCCCCGCGACCGAAACCCGCGCTCCCTTTAGTGAAATCGCTTTTCTTATTGAAATCGCCTCAAATCCAGGCAGGCTCCGCTCCTAGTTGCTTCTAATTAATTTTTTTTTCTTGCCTTCCAGCCTTTGCACCCCAAAGCAAAAGGAGGATAAAGAGGGGAACTTTGCACATACAACCACAACAACAACCAAAAAAAAAAAAAAAAAAAAAGGGAAAAAAAAAAAAAAAAAAAAAAAGAAAAAAAGAGAGGGGGGGTGAAAGAGCCCGCGGAGAGGAGCAGCTCGGTCCACGATGTGGCTGGGTAATTTTAAATCATGCAAAGCCTCGTAAAGCTGCCGCACGGGACTGGGACGGGAGGACTCCCCAACAGGCAGGTGCAGGGGGAGCGGGGCCGGGCTTCGCCGGCTTTCTGGGCCAGAACAAACCCTCGCATCTTTCTTTCTCTCTCTGTCTTTATTTTTTTCTTCAATGTCCAAATCTGCCAACAATGGGAGCGCGGAGATAGGATGTGGCTGCGGGGAGGGGGCGCGGGGCTCTGCATGCCCTGTCTCCGGGAAGTGCCTGCCTGGCCGCCCTGGGTGAAATGCAACTTTCCAAGATGGAGATTTAAATAATTACCCCGGTGACAATGGGGGGAAAAAAAAAGAACAACAAATAACAAACAACAAAAAAACAACCTCAAACCCAAACGCGGCCAGGCTGCCCCCCTCCCCTCAGGGTGCCGGTGCGGACAGAGCACCGGGTGCGCCCCAAGCCGGGCAGAGCCGCCCGAGCCCCTGCTGAGCCTCCGAGCCTGCGGGCGCTGCACCGGGCTCAGCCCGCCCCGCCGGCCCCGGCCAGACGGGAGGAGGCGGCCTGGGGTGAGCCGGGCGTACCGAGGGCATTTTTTCGTTCTTTACAAAACCCTACCAGGATGTCCCCAGGGGAAACTGCTCCGAGAGATGCGGGATCCGCATCCCGGCGCGCTGCCGAGCTGGTGCGGCTGCCCCCGGGCCGCGCAGAGCCGCGCAGCCGCATCCCCTTACCTTGCCTTTCGTCCTTCCTCGTTTTTCTTTCAGTTTTCCCTCTGATGCCTGGAAAGCGTCGGTTCTACTCCTCCTCCTCTTGCGCGGGACCGCAGAGAGCCTCCCCCGCCTGCCTGCGCCGGGAGCGGGGGCTCAGCCGCAGGCGGTGGGTGCGCGCAGCCCGGCGGAGGGGCTGCCCGCGGTGCGAGCTGCTCAAAACTGGCAGCAGTTTCCGAGCTGAGCCCCCTTTTTTTTTTTCCTCCCTTCGCTCCTTCCCCCCTTCCCTTCCTCCCTCCCTCCCTCTCTCTTTTCCTCTCTCCCTTCTTTCCCTCCCCTTCTCTCTCTCACTCCTGCATTCAAGGATGGCACAGCGAGCCACTGTGTATTTATGTACATAATAAGGCAGCTCGTCCCCTCCACTTCATTTGCATCATTACAATATCTGTACAAGCACATCACATTGTCTGTTGCTTGCACCTTTTGTTACGGTTGCTGTCACAGTCTACGCGACTTGACTTTCATATTTTAAATGAATTGATATTATACCAACAACGCAGGCTCACATCCCAGGCGGTGGGAGAGGGGGCTCCGCCGCGCCGGGCGCCGCAGCCGCAGCCTCTCCCCCGCCGCTCACTTCTCCCACCGGATCCCAAGGAAGGTGGGGTGGAGGCAGCCGCTTTGTAGGATCAATTATTCCTATAAATTATTCCTATTCGTATTAATTTTGTTTCTACTCCTTAGTGAAGGGAATGTCTGGTGAGGGAGGTGGATTTTTTTATTTTTTTTTCATCGACCTGCCTGGCTTTTGTATACATAACCTCGTGTTTCTTCCCCTCCTTCTCCCTTCCCAAACTCAGTCTTTCGGGCTATGCACCTGCACGTCAGGGAGGCAGGAGGGAAACGGGAAGAGGCGCAAGCAAGTCGTTGTTATAGCTAGGAAAAGAAACGGTAAAATACGTCTCTCGTAGCCTACTAGACAGTTCAGCCAGAACGAATGTTTTTTGGAAACGTTGGCGCGCCCCAGCCCCGGCTTGGCAGTCCTCACTGCTGGGTGCGTGTGTGTCTGCGGGGCTCGGGGGACCCTGTCTCCCAGGGCCCCGTGGCTGGATGGGGCGCCGGGCCGGCCGAGGGGGGCTGCGCCGAGGGGGGCCGCGGGGGCAGCGCCGAGGCGCCGCGAGGCACGGCGCGATTCTCCGTGGGGGGGGCCCAACGAGACCCCGGCCCGAGGCTGCGAGAAAATCATATTAATGGAGAGACAAAGGCCGGACCGTCCGGCGGGGGCCCTACGGGAGCGGGGGGAACGAAATATGGTTCAGGAAGGGAAGGAGAAAAGTTTCGCAAGAGAGAAATTATCATCATAATGGAGGTAAAAATGTGAGCAGGGGAGGGGGGGGGGATCCTATTCTGCTGGCATTTTCTATCTGTCTTTGTGATATGATTTGGGGGAAAAAGGGTCCTTGATATACGGCAGATAATTCTTATCAGCCCCACGCAGCCCATTTCCAAAGTAAGTGTTTTAATTACTCCTCCTGTATTACTCTTCATCCTCTGAGAGGAGATACATGGCCAGATTTATGCAGGGGAAAAAATACAAAAGAATGAAGTATTAAAATATATACATATGTATATATCCCCCTCTTTTTTTTTTTTCCTTGTGCCCAGGAAGAGGGAAACGCTATCGCCAGCCGCGCCCTGGGATCGCCCCTGCACGGAACGACTTTAAAACGAGGGACCGTTGTTCAGGCGGAAAAAGTACGGAAAAAGCAGGGTTTGAAGCTTGCAGATTTTTCCCCAAGCACGGACAGACGGGGGTGTCCGAGCAGGGGGTCGGGGGGCTGAGCCCGGCGGAGGCGCGGAGATGCCCACCGCAGCTCGCTGCGCTGCTAGCAGCCTGCTCGCCGGCCGGGATGTCCCGGGCCAGGACCACCCCTTAAGTGCCACCAGAGGCATTTGGGGCCAGAGAGGGTGCCTTTGTGCGACATTCCCCTCATGCCCGCTGGAAGAGAAGGATTTTTATTTTTTTTCTTTTGCTGTTTAGCTTTTGTGCTAAAGATGTCATCTGAAAGTCTGGGAGGAAGGGGGGGGGGGGAGACGACGGTGCTCTGCTCTCTTCCACGGTAACAACCATATTCTGCATATTGAAAAATATGATAGACGGTGGGGAAGGCTTTTTTTTTTTTTTTCCCTTAAAAAAATAAAATGAACCAACCTTTTCAATATTGATTCAACAAAAAAGAGAGGGAGCGAATTTAAAAAGAGAAGAAGGAGCACCAGCAGCAGTGAGAATATAGGCTCAGCAACTCTCCAGGTTCGCTTCCTTATTATTACTATCCAGGGGTAATTTTTCATCTCTGCTAGCTAATCTTTGTTCCTTGTGAAGATAATGAATAGCCCAATCCTTATCTCCTGGGCTCCTGGAGGCTGCTGGAGAATGGGGTTGAACAGGGTTGAAAATTGGTTCCAAAGTGCTGCTGAATAAATGGTGTTCCTTATCTCTCGCTTCCAGATTATCGGAACCCTTTCAAAACTCACACAACAAATACAGCCACCGCATCTAATGCATCATTTACCAGAGCAGATCTCCGCGTTTGATCGGCAGATAGGCAGAATCTATGTATTCCTTGCTTTACTTAGTATGCATGGGCGCGGGGCTGCTGTGCATGCGGGGTGCCCCCAGTCGGGCCTGGGACACCCCCGAGGCTTCAGGCTTTGCTGTGGACTCCATGGAATGACCAGAGTGTCCCCTGCCTGTCCCCGATCCGAGCGAGCAGGGTGGGACAAGCAATCCACTTTGCACGGTGCTGCCGTACAGGGCACTTGGAAATCCGGGGATGCTCAGCTGGGGAGCTGGTGGGTCTGCAAGGAGAGGAGAAAAGGTGTGAGCATCATCCTGGGCACCCCAGGAACCCGCTCGCACTCACACTCACTCCTGCACCCACAGACACATTCGCCCTCACCCAGGAGCCATCCCTGCTCCAGGGGTGCTGAGCCCTGGGTGCGTGGCAGCACCCCTGTTCCCCCAGGAGGCCACTTTGAGGCTCATCTGTGCCCTCGTCCTGTCCCAGCCCTCAGCGGTCTCAGGGCCCAGCCGGACCAGTCTGGTTAAACCTCCTGGTGCTCCCCCCAGCTTGTCCCCCGTGAAAGCCAGCAGCCCAGCAGGGAGCTCAGCCAGTCCCTTGGGTTCTCCAGGGGCTGGGGCCAGCTTCCAGCTCTCTCGTGGTGCTGGGTGATCCCCCTGTGTCCCAGCTGTAGGCAGGACAGGGTAACTGGGTCAGCACAAATCTGGGGAGCAATTGGTGATCCTGGGGGAGAAAAATAAACCCCAAAGAAAGGGAGCCTTTCTTCCCTTCTGGACTAAGTGTAAAGTCTGTCCCTTCCAGCTCAGTATCAGGCTTCCTTCTTTCTGTCTTTCTGTCCATCTTTCTTCCTGTCTCTTTTTTTTTTTTTTTCCTTCATTTCTCTCTCTTTATTTCCACTATGTTTTCTTGTTTCTTATTCTCTATTTTTATTTTTTTTCTCCTCCTCGAACTTCTGTATAACAATAAATACCTCCCAGCCTGTCTGTGCAGCCCCTGGCTCCAGAGCAAGAGATCCGCTAGCTCCGAGCTGGGGACAGACACCTCAGTTCTCACCCACCCCTTTTTCCCTAGCAGAGCCTGAGCTGGTGCCCAGCTATCAAACAAGGAGACATTTTATTTTGTGCCACCACAGCACACCCTTGCACCCCCAGAGCTGCCCTGGATCCCCAGCCCACGGTACCAGCAGGTTCTACACTGGGGACAGGACATCCACAATGTCCTGATCCTCTTTGCTTGCCCAGTAAATCTCATGCCTCCCCTACCTGAAAAGGGAGAGAAACTTCCGTGGGAAGTTTCAGGCAAGCAGCAGCCCCAGCCAGCCCTGCCTGTGCTCAAGAGTTTTGCCAATGTTCAACTTGTACTAATTTTTTTATGGCTGTATTCACAGTTGTTCCCTGTAAAAAATGGACCTGTGTTAGTTTATTAATAACCTAAACATTACGTATTAAAGACCTATGAGTGACACAAGATGACAAAAAGCTGTATTTTTCCAATATACACAAGCACACATTTAATAACCTTCCATTGCATCTCAGCTAGGCCTTCTCTCTGATGGTTCCCATGGCAACTGAGATAAAAAAGCAGCCATTTTCCATATCTCTATGAAAGTCTATTATATTGCAGGATTAGTTCATCTTCTGCTAAGGTCAAACACAAAGTCATACAACCTGAAATATTTAGAATCCATGTACATTCATTTTTTTATATGCCCTTTCATTTTCCACAAAAGACTGGGCTCCTCTGAGGTTTTATTCCCCAGAAAATGCTAAGCAAAGCAATAAAAAAATCATGATTAGCAACTGATGAAAAGTTCAATTTTTTTTTTTTTCCCTTCCCCCCCCCCCCCCTTTAAAAAAAAACCCCACCCACTATTGTTGGGCAGATAGTGCCTTCCCCATTTATCTCTATCAGCAGCCGTGATTGCAGCCAATACCGGCCGCCTAATTGGGCTGGGAGCTATTTGCAGGCGGACGGCGTCACCTTCTGGCTACGGCGGGTGAGGCAGCGGCGGGGCCGGGCCGGGGGGGAGCTGGGGCCGCCCCCCTCAGCATCCCCCAGCCCGCAAACCGGCGGGGGTCCAGGAGGGAGCTCGGGCTGGCAGGGTGGGGTGTGCCCGGGGGGAGGGCTCCGTGTGTTCCCCACGGGGGGTTCCCCCAGGAGCTGGCAGCTGCAGGACGGTACCGCTCAACTCTGCACCACGCTGTAAGAATGAGTGTAATCTCGCTAGGGGCTTGTAAACATTTCAAGGGGCTGTATCTGCTTATTCCTGCCATGATAACATTTTTATTTGTTAGTGTGCCCTGATGAGGTGTCCAGTCCTTTCTCCTGCACGTTTCAGCTATTGCATGCTTGTAAAGAAAAGACACAAACCAAAGTGTTGAACACCTCTGAGTTGTTCCTGTGAGCCCCGTCTCCGGCGGGAAGTGGAGAGGGAAAGCAAAGACACTTTTTCTTTTCTCTTTTTTTTTTTTTTTTTTTTTTTTTAATGAAGGAGTTGGCAACATAACTCAGCTGGGTCTTGGTGACACTTAGAAATGCAATAAAATAAAATCTGGGCAGCCTTCAGATAGTTTGAATGGTGACAAACCTGTTCTCACCCATGACATAAAGAACTACGGGTCACTCTTTTTCCAAGGTCACTCCTGAAAACCTGGAAAATCAGGAGAGAGAATGTGTGCATGTAGCCATCTGCACTTGTGGCTTTGTTCATGGTACCTGCTGCAGTGTGACCTTTATTCTAGCCCCTTTTAATGTGGAAAAAATAGACACTCTGGAAAGATATGCAAAAGGGGAGAAGCTCATGAGTGACAGAAGGATTGAAGAAATTTTTTAATTATTTCCCCCATCCCTCCATCCCCGGAGTGCTCCACAGGGATGTCCTGCTGTCTCTGGCCGTGCTGTTGGTGCAGCCCCAGGTGGGGGTTTAGCAGGGATGGTGTATCCCAGGCTGTCCCTGGAGATGAGCTGTGCCTGCTGTGGAGAGGTGGAGTGGGAGTGGGGATAGGAGCCAGGGTGAGCAAAGCCAAATGCCAGCCCTCACCCTCCACCCCCCACTGCTTCAGGTCCCCCGAGACTGGGTGAGGTAGGTGGCACAGGGCACACCTGCAGGTGTTGCCAGAGTTCAGCATGTACCCAAGGTGTTTTGAATAAGCTGTTTCCAGGTAAGTGCTGCACAGCAGTGTCCAGAGCCACGGGCCACCTTTCAAAAACAAGCAGCAGTCCCTGCTCTTGGCAGCACACCTGGGAGGAGGATGCCAGGGCAGCTTCCCCACCTGGGGACCCACTCACCTGGGGCACCTGTGCACCCATAAAAGCCTACACCTGCACCTTTCTTTTCCCCTTGGCCTCTGCTTCCTTCTGCTTCTTTCGGTGGAGGGCAGATGGCTGCATTTTTAGGGCTAATACAAAGGTAGCTATTTTTAAGCCTTGGATCCTGAGATTTGGAAGCTTCATCTTTCTATTTTTTATTTTACTTTTTTAATGTGGTTACATTCTCAGGATTGGTGCTAAAGAGAAGAAGACTGAAAGTGGCCCCTGAGCCGAAAGTTTTAAGGAGTTCAGAGCACCACCTAATGAAGGTAGGTTTCTTTTTAGGTCTTGTGCTTTCTTTTCTTCCCTACTTCATCTTTGCTATCCTGGGCAGCAGCTGACACAGTTTTTGCACATCTGAGGTCTGTCTGAGAAAGCCTCTAGAAATCTGGGAGTAGCTATAAAGGGGTGTTGCCCTGCCTAAGGTGCAAGCACTCTCTTCTTGGGGTGGTGGTGTTCATCTTCTCCTCCCACAGCTCTGGTTCTCTTGTGTAATTTGCTGCTGGGGTTAGGTAGAGGCTGAGCTGTCCGCATGGGTGCTATGGGGGGGCTGTGATGGAGCTCACTTGTGAGGGTCCCTGTCCTCCAGCCAGTGGGGATGTTTGTGTGCCAGTGCCCACCAGCGCTGCCAGGAACTCCACAAAGCTGTTGGTTGCTCTATTGAGTGCTGTTCAAATCCAGCACGGGGCAAAAACGGGGGGAAAAACAAACAACAAACCCAAAAAGTTGCCCTTGGGCTGCAAATATTTAGGTTCTTTCCAGTGGCTCATTACTGCTGTGGGAAGCCTGGAGGTGTGTGGGGCTGCTGCCATGTGGCTTTTTGCAGGAGCAGGGTGGCTGTTTGTGTCTGGGAGGAAGGGGCTCCTCCAACCTTGGGGGTTCAGGGGTGCAGCAGTGCCACCAAGGGGATGCTCTCTGCTCCCACTCCCCTGTGAGCCCAGCCCCATGCCTTTTGGGATTCAGGGCAGTGGTAAAATACTCCAGTTTGGCCCCTGGTTGTTTTTCTCTCAGTGACATCTGGTGCGTTGCTATGAGTTCCCAGAAAGAGGCCCTGATGGAGGATGTCAGGGTAGGAAGAAAGGAGCTGACCTTACTATTAAAAGGCAACAGAAATGGAAATGTTTCAGGCTGTTTCTAGCAGACACCTCTGGGAAGAAAGTCTCCTTGCTCTGCTCCATTAGGCTCTCGTGGGCAGCTTTTTTCTGCTAATTGTTCACTTGGTATTGCACTGGAGGTGCTTAATTTATCCCTGTCCCCATTTGCTGTGTCTGAAAAGATCTTGTGGAGTTTGAGAAGATTTAAGTCCTATTGATCCCTCATCAATTTGTACGTTCCTGGTCTTATAGTGACACCAACAGCCCTGATAGTCTTGGATCAGGGCTGCTCTTAAATCATGGATGCTCATCTCGGGTGGGAAGAGTTTGGAGCCAGATCCCCCTCCAGGTCCGGGGCAATCCTGTTTAATCCAGCCTGGCATTCCCAGCAACACCTCTTTAAAGAGGGCATTTCTTGCAAATCTCTGATCCCTGCTCTGAGCAGGGTCCCATGGAGGAAGGAAACCTTGCCATCACATGGCTGCTCCTTGTGATGGGGGGAGAAGTGGAGCAATTATCGAGATTAGTGAGAATAAGCTTTGCTTACAGCTTGAGATGAATGAATGTTTTAAACCCTCTTGGCTTTTTGGCTGAGATCAAATGTGGCATCAGTTTCACATCTGTATCCTTTATCTGGGGAGTGGCAAGACTAACCTTTCTTGATGCAGGGCATGAACTTGATGTAAAAGGGCTCTCTTTCAATTTTTTTCCCCTGTGCTGTGCAATCCTGCTAGGTGATATCACAGCTTTGCCTGCCTGGAAGGGAAGGGGAGGAGGATCAGAACAGCATGGGATGCTGTGCTGGATATTTGGAGAATTATGAGAACAGCACATGTGAAACATGGCTGGGGGGGGGGGGGGTGGAGCTGTGTGCTTGAGGACAGCGTGGGAACAGTGACAGAAGGCAGCCATCAGGATTGAGTTGTACAGATAGTTGCTGCTGGCTGCAGAGCCATCAGCTCCACTGGTTCAGTCTCCTCTGAGCTGTTGTCCGCTGAGCTGTGGCTGACTGTATCTTGGAAAATCCAATGTATCTGCTGTAAATGCATAAATCACCCTGGGTGCCATCTACCTGTGCCCTGGCATTCCTCCTGTACTGCACACTGCTGCTCCCACTGTGCCCTGGAATCACAGGGCTGGGAGCAAGCTGGCATTTGTCCAGCACAGGTGGTGGAGAGAGCTTGAGAGCAGCCGCTGGAGCTAATGGTTCAAATTATTTAAATGATTAGTGTTAGGAGCACAGGCTCCTGCTATTGACTTCAGCCAAGGTGCTCCCATTGATTGGGATGGTGTTTTACAGCCACTGACTGTGGAGATGCTGGCAGTGCTACCAACTGCCACCTTGCCAGGACCATGGTGGTGGGATGTGTCCATGAAACACTTCCCAGAAGCTGTGGGCAAACAGCAGGGACAGCTGAAGGCTTTCTGAGCTCTGCCTTCAAACGCTTTTTTTGGTGATGAAAGTTGCCCTTTCCTTGGGGTGGGACTGCCTGGCTTGGCTTGTTGAACATCATCTTTCACATGGCTGAGCTGTGCCTGGGCTAATGGCTGTGGTGGGTGCCAAAGCTGGGCAGTGAGGCTGGCATGCCCCAAATAGGGAAGACTGGCATGGCTGTGTCCAGAACAGGAGCTCAGGGACAGGCTCTTCTGCAGGGTTTCTGCATCCTCAGTGCATTTATTCTGTACTGGGCTGAAGGTACCCGCTTCACCTTACCTGGTGCTCTTGGTCTGCCAAGTTGCTGAGCAAAAGAGCACCAAATAACTTTGTTTTGCATCCAACAGAGAGGGAGGTCTTTCAGGAATCTTTCACTACCTCAGGGGCCAGGTGAAACCTGGGGCTTTTTTGAAAAAAAATCGGACCAGCTGGCTCTGCCCATCCTTGCAAAGTGACCCCCATGAGTGTTTGGAAGGACGTTTAGTTTGCTAGGCCAGAGAAAGTGAAACACGACCCAGTAGCAGGCCTGGAGCCCAGCTCACCCACCACACTCTGGCAGGTGGCACACAGAGTGGCAGCACTGCATCCTGCACCCCCGGCCCTCAAAGCCTCTGCACATTTGAGCAGCCCCTTGAAGTGTAGTGCTGCTGCACTGTGCAGGTCAATGGTGCATGTGATGCCCATACCTGGTGGGTCTCCAGGAAGGTTCTCTCCCCTTCAAAGACTGAGGCAGCTGATGCTGGCAGGCAAAGCAGGCTGTGTTTGTCTACTGTGGGCTCTTAAATCCCACGGGACCATCTGATTGAGCCACTGTTGGGGACAGGGTACTGCAGTGGGGGATATTGGACCTGGTCCACCAGCCAGTTCTGTGCTGTGTGGATGTGTAATGCACACCAGGGTGATAGATACTGCGTAGAGTGTGTCTGTGGATATAGCATGCATTTAGGTGTTGAAGGTGAAATGAATCTCTGCTGTTCCATCTGGGCTGAATCTTTACCTGCTCCCCCAGCTGAAAGCCAACACTGCTTCTCTGGAGCATGAGGACCTCCTCCCAGCACAGTGGGTGCATTTTTCCTGGACTTCAGGAGAAAAATCCTTTCCCCCTTCATCCCCCAATGAAACGTTCACTCCCCCTTACTCATTTTCCCAATTGCTTTTGTCTTTGTTCCCAAAGGCTGGTCAGTCTGCTGCTGCTGTGACCCTTTCCCTTGTTTTTCCCAGCTTTTTTGGAACCCAGTGGGTGGCTCGGGACAGAAACCTGCCCAGCCCACAACAGCCATAGAAATGCTTCCTGTGGGGCTGATAAAAGCAGGTGTTTTGTTGTTTGGGGTGTTTTTTGCCAGAACCCAAAATAGCCATTTCCAGTGCAATGCATCACCACTGAGTCAGCTCAGCACAGTAACTGCAAATCCTGCTGGACAGTGATGCTCCAGAGGAGGCAGCAGGGCTGCTGCCCTTCCCCAGTGTGCACAGGTGAACTGGGAGCAATAGAACCTGGTTGGGTGAGGCCTCTGGGAACATCCCTCGAGTAAGGGCTTTCCTTAACCCACTGATGATGACCCTTGCCTGCTGGGCTGTTCTCAAGGCTCCTAAGCAAAGCCCATCCTTCATTTGGCAACGTGGCTGCATTTTTTTTTTTTTTTTGATGAATGGAGGGATTTTTTCATAAATTACTTTTTTTTTCACTAAATTAAGAGGGAAGAGAAGGGAGTAAGGGAAACCCCCAGCCCTTGTCTTGGTGGTTTGTCATGCCTGCCTTTAATTGACAGAACTTGTTATTAATGTTTTCCAGCCGCCTCTCACCCAGGGCTCAAACCTCCCTTTTAAAGCCCTGTCATGTTAAAAATTGACATGTGTTGACTTTGGCCTGGGAGAAGCTGGGCCCTGGCTGTAGGTAGGAACTGCATGTGTTTAGTCTGGCTTACGTTTTATTTTCCCCTTTCATCAAATTAGTTCAGCTGTATTTTTTTTCTGAAGGAAAGAAGAGAAAAACTGTTTGACAATCCGAGGCTCTGGGTTAGAATTGCAGCATTGTATTAGAACAACAAAAAATAGCTTAGAAATATGGGCTGCAGCAAACTGCATGGAGACAGGGCCACTGGAACAGGGACAGGAAAAGCTGCTGCAAGGGAGGAACAACACCTTTGAGGAGGAGTAGATTCCTCCTGCAACCCCACAGCCCCAGCTGTTGGTTTGATTGATTTCTATCAGTTGAGGGAGTTGCATTCAGCCGTGCTGAGTTTGTGCTACACTGGTTGCATCAGGTCTTTTCCCCCCTCCTCCTAGTTCAGCCCATGCAGAAACCTTACAGCAGGTACCCAAGTGCTCCACTCCAAAGCTCAGCCAGGGATGTGCTACAAGCCCAGTAAGGTGACCACCTGGCTGAACTGGGGCTGGAAAGTCAAGAAAACCCTGCCTCTTGCCCACAAAGTGTCTGGGATTAGGAGCTATGTGGTGCCTTTCATTGGGATTGAAGTTCAGGTCTGACCTGCATCCATCATGGATGCTCCTGCTCATAAATGTGGAGTGGAGGAGTTCCCATAGGCCAAGGGGAGCATGCCCTGCTCCTGCTCCCCAGGGGTTTTACCAACACCTTAGGGTCTCGCTGTGAGAGGCACCTGCCCCACTTCCAGTGCATTTCCCCAGGTGCTTCAGGGTTAAATGCACCTTAAGTGTCTGTGGGGTTCATTTAACATATTAGAGGACTCCCTGGCCCCAAGTCACTCAGGACCAGGGAAGCATCAGCTGCTGTTTTGGTGCCAAATGGAAAAAAAAAAGAAAGCAGCTGAAACCTCAGGAAGTTACTAATGTGCTTGTGTCACCATCCTGCCTGAACTGAATCCAACCCTGCTCTGCCCAGGGAGGATGAGACAGACTGGCCTGGGACTGGAAACAGCAGGTGGGAAAATCCCAGGTGGGGCTGCTAGGAGGCTTCATGGGTAGGTCTCCACTCCCATCCCCTCAAGAGCACAGCAGTGACATGTCCCCATGCCCCCAGGTGTTTCTCCTGCAGTTTCTGTGGACATGGGAGCAACATGGATCTCAGCATCCGTTGCTAAGTCAATGCTGTGCCTGTGCAGAGCCAGCGTTGCTCCTGCAAGAAGTGACCACCCCGTTGCACCAGGACAGTGCAAGTGAAGTGGAAACAGGCAGACAAGGATCCTCATTTGCCCTGGGACATGCTGGGGACAACCTGTCTTTGCTTCCTGAAAGGTCTCACAGGTGGGTGCTGGTTTAGCATCTCTCCTTACAGCAATTTCCATGCATTCTTTTTTTCTGCATCTCATGGCTGTGTTTTGGTGGTCCTGTGGGATGCCCACAACGTAGCCCTGTATCCTCAGTGCCCACCAAGTGCAGTGCCAGACCCCACTATCCTGGCAGCCCCTGGATGCTCAACCCTCCTTTTTTTGCCATATGGGGGGATAAGAACAGGTCCCATCCATGATGCTGGCTGCCCCACAGGTGTCATGGCACAGCGGGGGACCCAGAGGGTTCCTGGCTCCCTATTGAACCTGTAATCAAATAGTTGCAGCCAGGGAAGTGTGGGGAGATTTGGCACCAAGGCCTCTTCTCCCTGCATCCACAGTCCCTTCCCAGGGGGCCTGGCTGGGCAGCATGCCTGTGCACACAAGGACCTGGCCCCTCACAGGGGGAGGCTGAAATATTTTCTAACAGCTACTTTTGTAACATTAGTGAAATCAAAGCAAAACGTGTCAAAATTCCCATTAAGACACATTTAACTTCCCTTGTTTTAAGACAAAGTGTCTTTGCCTGGAGGCAGGTTTTGGGTTTGCTATGGCGGCCATGGGAGACTATTGGATTACAGGCAGCACAGAGCCAGATTTTGCTCTCTTCAGGGTAAAGGCTTTTTCTAATCAGGATCAGTTTAATTCTGTCATCTGAATTATTAGCTTGGCTCTGTTTCTGGCCTGTACAGGAAAGAGATGAGGGAAAGGAGCCTGTTGCTGGAGGAGGGGAGGTGTGAGGGGAGAGGGTCCAAGCCCCAAAGGACAGAGTATCTCCCTGCCTGGGACCTGCTCTTTGCACTGCAAAACCCCCCTTTTTTGTATTTTGGGTGGTGGAATGTGTGAAGGCCTCCAAAGGCCTGACAGCTATGGATTAAGCCTTCCTGCATGGCTCTGCCATAGATGAGCATCAACCTGATTTATTGGTGGGGAAACTGAGGCATGGGGCAGAGACCAGGGATGTGGAGCTGTGGTGCTGGTGAAGCTGAGCTGCCCTCGCCAGCAGAAAGGTAAGATTAGTTCCTCATTAAATAGAAGAGACAGCAAAATCCCTCCTTTCTTCCTGGAAAAAAAACAGCATCTCTGCATCCTGGCTCACGTGTCAGGGGAGACTGTTTGGGACTTACCACATCCTTGCTTTGAAAAGGATACTAGTTTTCCCTTCTATTTTTTTCTTACTTCCCTGCCCCCCCCAGAGTGAGGGTGTATATGGAATTTGAAGGCACTGCTTTCCATGTTATTCCTCCAACATCATAGAACCCTTGACATAGGGAGTCATCTGCAGTCCCCATTCCCAAGTGGATCCAGATGCTTGTACTCAGGACATGCACAGTCCCACTGCCTTCAGCCCTGGCTCCCCGGGGGCATTTTGGCTGGTTAACCTGCCCAGAGGGCACCAGGGAAGCAGCAGTAACAAAGAATAGCTAACTTGGTGGGTATTGCTGCTGGAGAGTGTGATGGGGAGCATCACCATAGTGATGCTGAGAAGGTCTGGCCTTGGGCGAAGGGGCTGTGCAGTGCACCCTAGGCAGTCAGTGGCTGAGGTCTGGGTTATCTGCACTTTTGAATGGGAGAAAATCAACCTGGTGTTTGCTCTTGGGGGGGGACCATCCAGCTCTGATGCCTGCGTGTTCCCAGCTGGTTCCTTAAAATGAGAGGAAAGTTACTGGTGTGATGATGACCCCATTTTTGTTTCACCCATGCAGTTCAGCAGAGAGAGGAGCTTTGCTTCAGCCCATGAAATGGATACCTGCTTGTCCAAAGGTGGCACCAAGACACCTAAAATGAGAGGATGCAGGCACAGGCAGCATGATCAGGATTAGTCAGGCCACTCAGGCATCTTTGGGGTGGCTGAGGCTCACAGGACCATGGAAGGACTCCAGTGCATCTGATTTAAGCCACTGAGCAAATCCACAGACAACAACACCCAGCACAGGGTGATGCTGGTTCTGAGCTTCATGGACAAGTGCAGGCAGCACCTCAACAAGGAAGGTACTTTCAAAATAGTGAGAGGCACTGGAGGAGGCAAATAAGTGAGGCTGCTGCTTGGTGTGAGCATCTGGGAATCCAGACCCCATCTGGAAAAGGGAATTGCTACTAGCTGCCTCTGAGGAGAGGAGGGTTTGTGAGGAAAGAGACCAGTCAGGCGATTGCTGGGTTAGCTGGTGGGAGGGCAGGCAGTTCTGCAGCCAGCCAGGCTGGCTGGTGGATTCACCCACAATGGGCATCCTTGGGAGACTCCAAGCTTCCTCTTGGGCTTCTAACATCTGCCCTGCAGCTGGAGAGCCGGCTGCTGCCAAAGAGCATTTCTAGAGCAAGCAACTGAAAAAAGCAGTGTAGTGTGTCCTCTCCCTCCTGCTAACTGGGAATGTGGCTCCTCAGGTGCACTTACTCTGTGGCAAGAGGTAATTCAAGGAGACCTTCCTCATCCCATGGCAGTGAGATGCCTCTGCTTAATAAACTCGCTGCTCTTGGATTACCTGAGGTCATGGTCATTTAGAGGTCTGAGCCCAACTGGGACTAAGATGTGCTGGCAGAGCTGGAGAAAATGCATGAGTTGCAGAACCCTGGGGAACCCTTAGCAGATATACCACTGAGTTGTCTTACTGGGTTTATATAAGGTTTCCTTAGCATCCATGAAGAACAGGAGAGATCTAGCTGGTACAGGAAGGGTCTTCAGCCCTTTAGATTTGGGGGCAAAAAAGCTGCTTGTTCCCTTGCTGGGCCAGTCCTGGGGTGGGAGCAGGGACATCCAGAACAGGGCAGGGGGGGTGACAAGAACAGCATGGGGTCTGGCTCATCAGTGATGGGGAACCTGTGACTGGACCCATATTGGTCAGCATGTCAGGGTCCCACATGTGGCAGAGCTCAGCTCAAAAGGGATAGAGGCTGATGTGATGTTTTTGGCTTTGTTATTTGCTGGCATAATCAATCTTCTGCAAGAGATGCTCTCTGCTCACCATTTCTGATGTTATCTCATCCCCACTGTCAACTGCAGGCTGAAAAAGTGTACTAGCACTTCAGTTTTCAGCCACTTAAGCCATGAGCATCCTTGAAGCCTTGGTTCCATGCTTCCCTCTGCACCCATGTCTCCTCACTTATAAGCAGCTGTTGCACAGGGAAGCCAGCCCATGTCTTCTGTGTTCTACCTCTGCAAGGTGCTTCTTTCCCCACAGTGTGTTTTGGGCTGTAGAGTCCTTTAGGTCTCCTCTGTGATTATTTCTTGCCTCCTAAATGAGGAGCTGATGGTTGCATGTCTGAGCACAGGAACACAACAATCCTGGAGTCCTCTTTCCTTGGCCTCCTTAATCTGATGGAGTAAATATGCTGGCTCTTATGCTGGGCCCCAAGTTTTTCCCAAGAAGGTAATTTTGTGGGGATACTGTGGTGGGGTGTGCTAGTTTACATGTGGGCTTGTGCTGTGTATGGTTTGGTTCTTGAGGGTTGTGACATGTCATGCCAATGTGTGGGCTGTTGTTGAGAGTCAATGTTTCTTTGGGCCACTGCTGTGGGCTTCTGACTAGGAGTGGGTGTCTAGGATGTGTGATGTACCAGCTGGGCTGGTGCCTCTTTGAACATCTTCACCAACATTTTCCAGCCCAGTTCATGTACCCTGGAGTCCCTTTCCGTCTTCCAGAAGGAAGCCAAGGAGATAGCAGATGGTGTGAGTTCAGGTCATGGGGGCTTTCATCATCTGATGTGAGCCATGGAACCTCAGGGCTATCAGGTGGAACAGGCTGCAGCCACCCTCAACAGCTGGTCAACACCTCCATCACATTTCACTAGCGCTTCCTCTGGTGCCATCTCAAGCTCTGTCTTGCAGCTCCTCCTCAGTGAGTGCAGGCCATGTCTGCAGACCTTGTCTGGGTGTTTCACTGCCATCTACTCATGGGACAGGAACCTTCTCCCAGTGACTGGAGGTGGGCAGAGCTGTGAGAAATCACGCTGGGCTGCTGTGCCTCCAAAGCTGGCTACTTCCAGCTCCCCCCACCCCAGGGTGCCTCACCAAAATAGCTGCTATGGAAAGAAGTTTGTTGACTTTTTTCTTTTCCTTTTCTTTTTCTTTCTTTTTTTCTTCCTGTGCTCAGACTTCCCCAGGCCTCCTCAGAAGGCTCTGGCATATCATCCTACACATGTGGCATAGAAGCCCTGGTTGCAAAATATATCCGGCATGGCAGTTGGTAGTGTTGTGCAATCTCCATCAACTTACGGAAACCACTGTGAGATACTATTAGAGAGAGACTCCAGCCCCATCCATCACTCCAGCCGCAGTCACGTGTCCCGCTGTCAGGCAGAAGGGCACAGGCAGCACAGGGACTGTAGGCATCAGGAGAGCTTTCCCTTGCAGTGGGTGCTCTCATGCGGGGGCAGATGGAATATGACCTCTCTTCCAGCACCCTTTGCTGTTCAGGCCAGATCTGTTGCATTGCCACTGATGTCCTACCATTAAATATTCTCCTTCAGTGCCTGTCAGCGCTGCTGGCCTCACGCCAGTGGTCAAAATCTGGGTGACTGTGAATGGCCATGTAAAGCTCAGCAGGGAAACATGGAAGAGATGATGGTTATAGCAGTTTTGAGAGGCCAGATATGGGATGGGATCATGAAAGTCACTGTTCAGATCTCAACAGGTTTCCTTTTCTTAACCCAACAGAGACCTTCCAGCAGGCTCCATGGCCCAGGCTGTCCTCTGTGGCAGTCAGTGCAGTGTGCTCAATCTGACCATGCTAGTATGGGACAGCCTGTGCCACCACACCTGACACCAGCAAGCATGTGTGAGAAGGAGCTGCAGTAGCTGGAAACCCTTCTCCTGCAAGGGAGATCCCTGGGATGATGTACAGGTCAGAAAATGCTGTAGGGACTCAAAGCCAGGAGAGAAGGGGCTTGGAGGTGTTTGTATGAACAAGGGCAGCCACACTGTTCCTATGCAGTTGGCTGGCTGCTTCTCAACTAAAAGGGAACCCTTTGGATGAACACCACCAAATGGGGAGCAGGACTCTACCTGCTCATGTGCGGAGAGGCTCCTGGAGGCAATGTCTTGGCTGACAACGGGGTATCACCCTCCCGTCTTGCATCTCTGTTCTCTGGGGCTCTTGCTTACTGCACTTCCAAATAAGTGGGGCCTTGGGTGCAAGGAGACACTAGTGCAACAGCCCAGATCTCCTGGATTGGCAAGAACACCAAGGGCTGTGAGGATGAACTGGCAACCTTCAACCATGGGCAGACTTGGGCAAAGGGCCACAGGGCACGGGTCGCACCACCCTTATCCATTCCTGTCCTTGTGGCACCTTCCCCACCAACCCCAACGGTTGTGGCAGACCCTGCAGAGCCCTGGGAAGGGACCTAGTGCTGGTGTAAGCAGCCATCACTCACCCCTCACTGATGAACCCTGCTCGGTGTGGCAGGCTCTTTATCACTGTGGTGTTACTGTACTTTATTGCAGGGCACCTCCTGGCCAGGCTCACCTGAGCTGCCTCTTGCCATCTCAGTCTCCGTAGGCATATTAAATCCCTGAGGTCTGCCCAGGAGAAATTACCAGTGCTCCATTACCCTGCTGTCAGCTCCGCTGCACTCGGGAGAATCAGGCTCTGCATCAGAAAATAATAATGGTGATATTATGAGCAGAGGGGAGAGAGGAGATTAAAAAACCCGTTTAAAGAGCCTTCTGGTCCCTGCGCTGTTTATTGCACATCATGGCTTTGGATTATTTTTGTTGTCACTGAAGTTGGACTTTTAATTTTCCTCTGATCGTCAAGTGACTGGCTTGTAATTTCCCTATGGCTCTGAGGATTTATAAAGGCTGTTTTTAAGGATACTTGTTGCTCCCCAAGATCAGCTAGTGATACTTTTCCTGCCAGTTGAAGCGCTAATTAAATCCTTTATTTAGCCAGACTACAGTCATGGCATGCACTGGGCCCAACCCCAAACTCTCAGTGGCTGTGACAGAGCTGCTCAGGGTGGATGTCCTGTCCCAACACTGGGCTAGTTCTGTTCTCCTTGGGATTTTGCTGTTGCACTTATGTTTATCCAGGATATTATTATTTATTATTAATTATTTAAAAACTTTCCAGGGTGTTTTGATCAATTTTCATCCTTAATGCCTTTGGATAATGAGCCTGATGAATTTCACAGAATGATTTTCGTGCACTGACACGTTTGTGCTGTGGGTTGGCAGCACTATAAAAGGAAGGTGTTTAAGTCCTCCAGCCAAAAATGCCGTCTCCTCCAATCCCATGCCAAATACTTTATCTGTGATAGGATTTTTGTGGTGGTGTTTTTTCAATTCATGGCTGACTGCATGCATAAATCCCACATTGGTGCTGTGGAGTTGTCATGGGTTGATGTCACAGCAAGGGCTGTATGGGCACGTGGCAGCCCTGCCCCTAGAGAGCGTGCAGTGTGTCCAGCATGGACATGTGGCTGCTGCCTGCCTACTGTGACAGCAGTGCCCATCTCTGTGCTGATGGGTTTATGTTATACCTCCCTAGCCAAGGGGGTCAAAGCTGCCTAGGGTGACTTAACTCGTTTTATTGCAGTGCAGGTCTTTGTCAACCCTGAAAAGTTTCATTGATGTGAATCTGGGAACTCGACACGTGAGCAGCTTTGCCGGCAGCTCCAGGGCAGATGTCTCTTCAGCTGGCACAGCAGCACTGGAGGAGGGTCAGTCTTGGAGATGCTGGCTGGAAGCAGCTCCTGGAGGACTCCAGGACTGTCTCTGGCTCTAGAGCAGCTCAGCTCTGGCTTTTCCCAGCCAAGTCCTGCAACCTCCAAGGATGGAACTTCTCACTCCTCTGAGGAGCCAGCCCACTGCTGTGTTCTCATCCTGCCAACAGCAAGAAGGAACTGGTAGAGATGAGCACAACGTTGTGTGCAGCTCCTTCAGGGACAGCACTCAGGTATGGGGTTGTGGCAAACATCTGTATGAGGGCTTGATGGGAAAGGATAAGCCATGACAGATGCAGTTGGTGGCCTCTCTACGTGGCAGAAAGTTGCTGGGTCCCCAATACCTGTGTCTGCATTGGGGTTACTTACCAGCTGAGATGCGAGTGCAACCATACCTGTGCTGTGCGTGCACCTAAAGAGAGCTGGAGGTGAAAATCACCTGCTTCATTTTAGTTTGCCATCACAGAATTGTCACAGTTGGAAAAGACCTCTAAGATCACCAAGTCCAACCGTCCATTTTCTCTTTACCCACCATGCTCTTTTGGGGGTCAGTGTGGGCAGAGCTCTCCTGAAGGCAAAGATATTGCCTAGCTTTGGTGGAGATGATCCTAGGTCCAGTCCCTGCTCACTGCTTCCTGAGTGAGAGAGCTCTGCCTCTCCTCCAGTCCATGCCTCTCCCTCCTCCCAGTCCTGGGGAGCAGAGTTTGGGACTCCCCCACCAACAGATCATGCTGGCACCGAAGACTAAGATTTTAATTCTTTTTTTTTTTTAATTCCACATGTTTCTAAAGAAAACTCCAGGCTGAGCTTTCCCAGCTGGAGGGTAAGGGACGGTTGCTTTGTAATCACTCCTGGCTTACTGTTGAAAACATCTTGGTCAGATTTTTATCAGTGCCTGAACAGGAACAACCTTGAAAGACTGTCTCTGGGGAGATTAGGTGGCTGCCTGGAACAGCGTGCGATGCTCCTGCCCGGCCAGCTGAGATGCATTTTAAGTGACACTGATTTGGTGTCTGGCTGGGGACCAGCATCCCCAGTGTTTCATGGCAGAGCCAGGTGGCCACTGTCTGGCCTGGGAAAGACCATTAGCTGTCAGGTGATGCCCACAGTGGGGTGTAAGTGTGTGGCTGATTTCTGCTCATGGTGTTGAGGAAGGGCTGGGAATATCAAGAAGGCAGGTGGGATGAGCTTACCCATCCCCAGAGTGAGGTGAAAGGAGAAAAGGGCAGAGAGGCTCAGGGCTGTTCTGTGAGGAGAGGACCAGGACTGGGGATGAGGCTTGAGCTGCAAAGAGGGGACCCTGCAGGGCTCCCTGATGAGGAAACATCTCCACTACAGAGATGTCCTAGAGGTGTTCAAAAACATGTCGATGTGGCACTTTGGGGTGTGATTTAGTTGTCATGGTGGTGTTGGGTTGACAGCTGGACTTGATGATCTTGGAGGTCTTTTCAAACCTTTATGATTCTGTGATGAGGTCAAGGTGAGACCAGATTGTATGAGAGGAGCTGGGCTGGAAGTGGTGAGATTTGATCTGTGGTGTTTTAGCTTTGGGGCTGAAGTTGTTCCCAAGGAAGTTACAGCATCTGCCAGGAACAGTGATTGAGACTGGGAGAGGAACCTGCACAAGAGGAGGTGAATCCTGAAGAGCAAGAAACAGCAGGTCTGGGCTGGGATCGAAGTCCAATGGACAGCGAGGAGACAGAGCTGATCGTCTGGGAGTGAGCCTGGGTGCAGGGCCTGGGCGATGGGAGGGAGAGGAGGCTGGAAGGCAAGTGGAATGAAGAGCCATATTCCCACCAGGCAGCCAGCACAGCCCTGGGAGCCCAGACCCTGCAGGGATGTACCCTCTGCTTGGCTGATGCTCCTGCAAACTGGGTGGGAGCAGGCTAGATGATCTCTACAGAGAGCACCTGCCCCACAAGTTCAGGCACTGAGCAGGATGGGTTGGGCTTGCACTCCCCATGGCCTCAAATGCCGATGTTGTCTCCCCCTGCCAGGACTTGTGCCACTCCGTCCCTCTGCCTTTGGTGTCCCATTCCCTTTCATATCCATATGGGAAGAAAACAAGCCCTGTCTCCAACAGCAGCAGAGGGGAAGGAGTAGAGCAAGGCCATGGTTTGTGCCAGCCCTTTGCCACATGGACAGTTCTGGTGGCCGGGCTGGGCGCGTTGGGCAGCACCCGGGGTTTCCAGTAAGGCCGAGGCTGTGGCGGGGGGCAGGGACAGGGGCAGGAAACGTGCAGCAGGAAGCTGGCTGCCACGCCGCCCGGCATTCCTGAACGCTGGAAACCCGAGTCATGCTTCCTGCGGCGTGCCGGGAGCGCCTCCGCCCCGAGCAGCGCCTGCCGCGGGGCTGGATGCGGCCCTGGGGCTGCGGGGCCCCGGCTCTCAGGGGTGGGAGCAAAGCGATGCTCGGTGGCTGCGGTCCTCAGTGCAGGGTGGGACACAGCCCACCAGCTGTACTGAGGTTGCTCCAGGCACAGGTCTTGTCCAAGCTGCAGGACTTCTGGTGACAACAGCATGCCAACGTGGAGATGGCTATGCTGAGGTGAGATGGTATCTAACTGCACCAGTAGACAGTACATTAGTGTTTCAAGTGCCCTTAGTGTGGAAATGAGCAGTGCCCTGTGGCAGTGAGTCCCAGGCAGAGCCCCATGGCAGTGTCCCATTGCTCCACTCCCACTGCAGGCTCATCCAAGCACGTCTTCATGCCATGCACCCATGCTGCCCATGGGGTTCTGTCTCTGTGTGCACCTCTACTCTGCACCTTCTGGGGTTTAGCCCTGGAGAAACCCGAGCTGCAGTGTGTTAGGACAATTGGCAACAGACCCATCCCTAAGGGATGGCATTATTTGCTCTCCTGTACTGGTGTGTGGCCCACATCCAGGCAAGGGTCTTCTTACCATGTTCTCTCCAGCTGGGGTTTCCCCATTTTCTCTTGCCTATCCTGCTGCCTGCAATCCAGGCAGGGCAATGAGACTTTGGGCTCTTCTCTCAAAACCTCTTCCACACCTATGTTTTGGGTTATTGCCTTTGTTAAGGTGCTTGTGGTTTAGCCAGAAAGACCTCAGCTGATTAATAATTATTGTGATTTCCTTTGCTTTCCTCCTAGATCTGAGATTCCCCCTTGTTTATGCCCGTAGATGGTTCCATTAATCCATGTACCATTTAGAGAAGCCTGGGCTCTGCCCTGGCACAGCAGTGTGTCTCCAAGAGGGTTGCCAGCTTTGTTCTCCTCTGACAGCCCACCGGGTGAGTTCAATCCTCTGCAAATTATTCATGCTGAACTTTACTCCTGCACCAGAAAGTCCACCCAGTGGTTGTGTCCTGGTTGTATTTTGTCTGGTGTCTCACAGCTCTTCCAAACCACTGCTGCCCTTGGTTGCAATGTTGCTGCTCCAGTGCCTTGTCCTTTCTTTCAGCATGTAGGTGAGATTTCCTTCTCAGGTGCTAGGAGGTGCTGACAGCCATTCTGGGTGGTGCCGAGTGCTGTCTGTGGCAGTGCCAGCAGTGGGATGGCTGCAGGAGCCCCTGCTTCAGAGCTGGGCTGGCACAGCTGGCAAAGGGGACAGGTGGATGGGTGCCAGTGGTGAGGGAAGTCCCACTGGGCAACTTCTTCGATAGAAAGAGGGTCCTGGTGTTCCCGTTTGAAGGTGACACATGCGAGCTTGGCTTAGGGGTGTAAAATGGAGCAATTGAAGCCCCACAGTTCACACCAGGGTACAATATAATCCCAACCAACAGCAGGAGGCCACTGCCATGTATTCTCTAGGCCCAGAAAACTTACTTTTCTGTTCTCGCTCATTCTAGTACCAATCTAACTACCCTGGTGAATAGGGAAATCCTCTTTGATGCAGCCATTTTCCAGCTCTGCCACAGAGAAGGGTCAGTCCAGATTAGCCTGCAAACCCCCGGTGTCTTTTCCTTGGCAGCCCTTGTGCTGGGAGTGTGGGCCTGCCAGCTGAAGCCTGGGCCCCCTAGCAATCCCTTGGGAGCCTTTCACAGCACACCTGGAAACAGACTGATCCCTGTTGGAAAGCCAAGTTCTACTTCCGAGCCCATGAGCTTTGGTGGCCCTGAAGTGGCAGGCAGCAAACCCGTGTGAACACAGCCCCCGTGTCCCTGCCACCTTAGTCCAGCAGCAAGTCTCACTTGCTAAAAAATCCCCTCAGAACCCCAGTGCCAGCCTTCCTCTGGGTGATGCCCCCCTCGGAGGGGTCAGCCCTCTGCCAACCTGCTGCCATAGGAAGCGGGAGCCCGGCTGCGGTTTCCCACCCGGCTGCTTTCCCAGCCGAGATTGCAGGGCTGGAGTAATGAGTTCCCCAGCCCTCTGAGGAGAGGGGAGCACAGCGGAGCTGCTGGTGTTTCCAGGGAAGGAAATCCCAGTGCTTTGTGAGCTCCACATAATCGCGGGCAGCAAGGAGCAGGAAGTGCTTGTTAGGAAGAAGTGAGGAAACGGAGCTGCTGCCTCGACCCAAGCACACTTTTTAGGACCGGAAAGTGGGAGTAGGAAGGCATAAAAGTGTTTTGAGTTTTTGCAGAGGATTGCAAAGGGTGAGGGGAGAGGATACAAATCCCGGCAGGGCCCTTGAGGAGGGGGGAGCCAGTGTATTCGTGCCATGGAGGGGACTTCACGGTGGAGCTACTAATTAAATAAGAAAGGCTCCTCTCCATGCCTGTTAGGTTAACTCAGCAGGGATATTGCAAAAGCAAATTCCTCCCAGCAAGTGTAATTAGGAGGCCGGAATTCCTCCAGTTCCTCGTCCTCCCTGTGAATCCTGCTAAAGCCATCAGGTGAGGACATGGGGTGAGGGGGGTGAGGAACACGCAAGTCCTGTGCAATAACAGCCCCCTCCTGGTTTCACATCAAGGCTTGACATTTTTCTTTCTGATTATTCCAGGGTGGAAAATACCTGTTCAACAAAACAGGCTCCCTCTCTGGGCTGGGTTGCAGGGCTGCTTTCCCTAGGCCAACACGCTCATGTTGGAGGTGGAAAGAGAACTGCAAGGGGTCTGGGCAGGGCACCAGCAGCTCCCAGCCCACAGGATCTGGGAGGTGTCCATGCACAGCATGGTGGTTCTGGATGGTGCTGCTGACCTGTCAGCCATCCACCTTGTCTTCCTGGCCAAGGAGCACCTGGCAATGGGACATTTCGGGGCTCGCCTGGCACACCATGACACGTGTTGCTGTGTTTGTACCAGTGCTGCCTGTGCAGGCAAAGGAGGATGATCATGCTGGGGCATCACATGAAGATGTGTCTTGCCTGGCTGACTGAGGTACCTCTGGAAATGCAGGGATAAAGGGAGATGCATGGCATGAGTGGAAGGGGAGAGCTGCAGGGGATGGAGGGCACAGATTGAGGGTGAGGGGTTGGAAGAGGAAATGTGGGGGGAGGAGAAAGGGTGAGCCTGGGACCTTAAAGAGTAATTAGTCAAAGCCGAATTGTTTTTCTAAACTCTTAATGAAAACAAAGAGTGGGGCATGGCCCAGATGGTGCCAGGGGATCAAATAAATGTCGCACTCAGGAAGCAGCTGCTACTGGGAATGTTTCCTGCCAGCCCTGCTGCTGCTCACAGCCACTTTTATTATTTGTTATTTTTCAGGACTGCAGCTGGGGTTTCCCTCCAGCTGTGTGGAAATATGGTTAAGGCTGGTTCTTGCCGAGAGGCAAAGGGCCTGCTAGGGCTCATCCCTGGCCTGCAGTGGGGAGCAACCCCAGGGCACGCAGCCTCCTTGCCCAGCATGTCTGGTCACCTTTCTCCATGGCAAGCCCTCTGATGGAGTCATCTTGTCCTCCAGCTCCCACCCAGCCTGGGCCAGCACTATCCCTGGCTCATATGTTGTATGCTTTTATTTGTAGGTCTTTATCCAAGGGTAGTGTCCTGTTTCCCTGCCCAACTCAAGTATCTGCCAGTGACAATTCAACCTGTCCTTGCTCCATCTGGTTGGTGTGAATGACCAGAAGTCCAGAAATTAGACAAAAATCAGTGTTTTGGGTGTTGTTTTCATCTGCCCACTGCGTTTCGGAGACGGAGGTTTGTTTGTTTTGTTTTTTTCTGTCATTCTATGGGCTAAACCCCCCTTTTTTTTAGGAAAAAAAGAAAAAAAAAAATCACAACCAAACCAAAGCTCCCCTGACTCCAGCAGCTGGGGACTTAAGCAAAGCACTGAACCCAGCCAGGTCAGCCTTGCTAGTTGTGAGCTGGCAGCATGGGCATTGGTTAACCCAAGATCTGGCAAAAGGCAGCCAAGAAGAGGTGTGTGGATGAAGCAGATTGTGGAGGCTTATATCCCTCTGATGGAGGGGGTGGTGGCTGAATGGAGCGGGATTGTGCTATGCCCCTGCTCTGCTCCTTTCTGGGGACATGGGAGACCTGACTGTCTTGCACAATGCTTTTCTGTGCACATCAGTCATGAAAGCTCAGGTTGTGTCAGTCCAACAGATTCACTTTCCAAAGCCTCTGAAAATCTTAGTGCAAAGAGCTGACTTGGCAGAGAAGAGGGACTGTTAGTGCTACCAGGGAGGCAAGAACACAACATGCACTCAACCCCTTATTAGCCTGCAGAGACTTTACATGGGGCTGCACTTTTGTGGCACAAAACAGTTAGAAAGCTGACTTTGTAGGGCAGCTGCTCCCAGACCAATATGCTTTTAAGGCCTAAGGACCTTGGTGGATTGGTGGTTATTCAGATAATTTATTGGGAGATCAGATGGAGGGACCACTTGGGTCCCTTCTGAGGAACTGTGTGCTCAGCTCCTGCCCCTTGCTTTTCACATGTGGAAAAAATGTGCCAAACATGCAATGTTAAGGTACAACCCAATCTCTAGAGGATCTCATTTTCCATCCACGCCCTCTCTGTGTGCCCAGGAGGATGACCATGGATGGTTTGCTGCAGCTTGTGGCTGGCTTTTGTCCAGAGTCCCCATCCATGGTGAGGTTGGACACCTCTGAGCAGGCTGGTCAAACTGCTCAGAGATGGTGTATTGCCAGACAGCAGGTATGGAAGCCCCGTGAGTTTCTGAACAAGTGGAAGGAGCTGAGCAAACAGAAACAGCCATGGAGCAGTAGGCAAAGGCTAGGCTGGTACAGGAAACCTGTGTGCCCAGGGTTTGGCAGCACAGCCCTGGTGCTGGGGTCTGGCACCCTGGCAAGGCAGGACCCTTGCCATCAAGCCATGACCCAGGAATTTTGCTCTAGCCAAACCCTTGGCTCCAGCTGTTATGGTAATTCAGAGATGCCCACCAAGGGCTTTTGGGCTGGGTCAGGGTGGGGGGCTGTTTCCCAGCTGTGATGGCTGGGGCTTTGCCAACTGGAGACACCCCTTCCCTGCCCGTCATTGCGTGTCCCGGGATTCGCGGTTACGTCCTCAGAGCTTTGATCCACTAAAATCACAGCTGATCAAAGGGGCAGCTTACGGGAACAAAACACTGGGTGACTTCCTCCGGTGGTGCCAGAGGCAGCCCTTCAGAGGCAAGATACGAGGGAAGAAATCTTTTAACTGCTGAGTCTCTTGGCTCCTCAGCCAGCTGCTTCTGTGGGACAGCCCTGCTGCACAGCCCAGGCAGGAGCCGAGTGACTGAGTTCTTTAAAAAAACAGAAGTAATGTATATATTTGTTTTGATAGATGACCTTGGATTTCCAGACTTCTACAAACACACATTTTTTAAAATATGAATTCCTATGTTTCCAGGCTGGTGAGCAAGCTTGGCTGCTGCAGTAATGCAAAAGCCCTCAATAGCTCTTCTACTGAACAAGTGCAGTGGGCTCATAGGGTTTGGGGTTTCTGCATCAGTTGGGAGAGGGAGATGATAGCAAAAGTGGGAGCATCTGCTAGCCAGCCATGATCTCCCCATTCCCTCCTGTGCTATGCTGCTTTTGATCCATGTTTGTTAATGTAGGATTTCATTGCTTTTGCTTGGACAGGGGAAGAAAGAGGCAGCCAACAAGGGCTCACCTGCAGGGATGAACATGTGGTGGTGGCCAGGTGCTGCCCTCCCACCTGCAATATGGGGAGTCTCACCAGTGTGGAAGAGGCTCATCCCAGGTAGGTTCTGCCAGTCTGGATCTTGGCTGCAGGCTCTCCAGTGGTCCCTGTGCTGTGTTATCCTAGGCTGGGCTACTCTCCAAAGTTTTCTGAGTCTCTTTTTGGCCCATCTAGTTAATTGGGAGGTTGGCTGTCAAAAAGGGACTATGTTGAGCATTGTTTCTGGAAGCTGGAGCATCCTCTGGAATGGCTGCACCAATGCAGATCATCTCAGGAGTGGATGGGATAGGATTTTGAAGGGACCATGTAGGACTGACCACTGCTCTGAAGGAAGCTCAGGTAGGGGTTCAGAGCAGCAGTCCTGAGAGGGATGTTTTTGTGCTGGTCCACGTGTTATCAGAGCACCAAACTGCTGAAAACCAAATCTGTCCCATTGCATAGGATCAGGAGGATACAGGCAGGGAGTGGAAAGTCTCCTGGTGGTGGGAAACATTAAAGAGGACTGGGCAGAGGGGTGCTCCCCACCTGCCCTCCATGCTCTGGAAAAAGCCTGCTGTCCAGGGAGAGGAGGAAGCTGGCAGTGACAATGCTCTCTGGATGTCACCATGCAATCAGGGAGGTTATTTATAGGTGGCTAGTTGATTAGGGTGGCCACAGCAGAAAGAGATGACTTTCAGGAGTGACAGTAAACTGCAGTGCCCACCAGCTTTGGAGAGGTCTTGGGGAGAGCAGAAGGTGCTGAAACAATCTAAACACTTCTGAAAGAGGTGTTTTGCTGGAGTGGTGCCTTGCTTGGGATATGGCCTGAAGAGAAGTCACATCTATGCCTGTGCTGTTCATGGGAGACCCTTGGTAGGACAGAGCTGATGTTGGTCTGGGAGGCCCCATGGAAATGCTGGTGGCTGTACTCTGCACTGGGGCACAAGAGAAGCTCTTGACTCTCCTCCATAGCCATCTGTCAAGTGGATTTTTATCTTTTCTTAGCCCCAAGGGGGGCTCTCAGGATTAATTTGTTAAAAGCTGGTAAGTAGGATGGACACAGCTCAGAGAAGGCCTTAAAAGCCAATTGGTGTCCTCCTAGGTGGGACACTTTTCTTCCCTGGCTTCCTAAGCGAGATTTGTGCCCCCTCAGCCAAGGGTTGACCCCACTTGTTGGCTACTGGGCTACTCAAGCCAGAGCTTCTCAGAGCAATTGCAGCTTTTCCTTACAGCCTGGAAGATGCCAAGTTGATCTCAAGAACAAACCTGGGCAATGTCATATGCCTATGATGTGAGATCCCAGCCTGCAGGGATGCAAATAGTGGGGAGTTGGTCCCTGTTGTGCTGGGGCAGCCTGAGGCATGTAGGCTGAGCTGGTGTGAGCCACAGGAATGCACTGTCTCCAGTCCGCTCATTTGGAAATGGTGCTCTTTTCAACGGTTCTGTTATCAGATGGAGCATTTCCTTCATCAGTGTTAATATCCATGTAGTGAAACAATGAAAGGGCTTCCTATCAGTTCCAAATAGGACGTGAAAAGCTCTCAGCGTTAAGAGTAGAGGATGCTGGAATAGGGCAATGGGAAACGCCTGAGTCACTGAAATGCCTCTTTGATTCCATGAAGCTGATATGTTCAAAAGGGAAGAAGAAAAAAAGAGAGGGAACAGAGCTAGTTAATGATCTGCGGGACAGAGGACAGGAAGGGCCAGTGCTTGCAGTGTGGGCCCCACAGAGGAGGGGAGGCACAGAGGGATGTCTGGCAAGGGCTTTGGAAAGTGGAGAGTGCAGCAAGGAACTGAGTTCAGTGAGCTGCCGAGTTTGTTTTCCAAGAGGGGGGAGGCACAATGGAGAAAGCCTTTCCCAACCTAACCCTGTGCCCCTCATCCTGCTGCCTCTTGGCCAGTGTGTGACAGCTTTGTCCGACCTTGCCCAAGCACTGCTGGGCTTATGATCCCAGACCTGAGCAGGGTTGAGCAGTGCAGCATGGTGTAGGGTGAGGAAGCAGGCCAGAGTGATGCTCTCCAGCAAAAATTGGAAGGGCTGAATGTGTTTCTGATGGTCTGTGTGGGTGTGAGACAAAGAGGTATCTTTCTTCACATCTCCTTTGGCGCTGGCTGAGGCAGAGCTGCTGGGTATGCATTGGGGCTGTCCTCGGGCTTTGCTGAGCAGCATTGGCTGTGCCACGAGGCTATCCTGGGGACTCTTGGTGCAGAGAGGCAGCACCAGCCATCCTCCATCCCACATCTGGGAAGCTTGCCTGCAAGCTACCCCTGCAGCCTGTGGAGTTTAAGCTGTCAATCCGGCTCAACTCGGGCGATGAGATGCAAAACAAACGTTTAAATCACTGTGATTTAACACTCCCTTCAGGCGCTGCAGAATCGGAGTAGGGGAGGGGAAAAGCCCCCAAGGTCACCAGCCCGCAGCACAGAGGCGTTGACCCTTTCCATTGCCTGTTGTCCTGGCTGGAGTACGTGCACAGCAGCTTGTGCAGGAGCTGTGCGTGCAGGCAGGAGTGAGGGATTTGCTGAGATTGGGCAGCACCTGCTGTCCCGGGGCAGAGGGAGCAGGATATCCCCAGCCTGCAGAAATCCCTGGACTGGAGCAGGGCAGACAGCCAGGGCAGCACAGTCGCTGGCTGCTCTTCTGCTGGGACAGACAGTCCCTGCCTGTCCCTGCTGCCCAGGTGTAAATCTCAAGGCCACCAAACACGTGGGCTGTGGCGTGTGCCAGGTCAAAGGCTGCAAGCAGGTTTTTGCTGTTACAGGAAGAGCTGCAAATACTGTAGATGTAACCTGTTTTCTCTTTCTGCTTTGCAAAATCATCCCTAGTTTCCACAGGCAAACACCCCATCAGGCATAACAACAAACACCTCGCTGTCCTCCCTGGGGAAATTCCATAGTGAAATGAAGTAGGAACTTCAAAGAGAAGGAACCAGAGGAGAGGAAGGGGGTCAGACCTGCTCCTTCGTGGTGGTAAGAGCACGTGTAGTTGCAAAGCTCTGATTAGAATAGAATGAAATAGCATAGAATAGTTCAGTTGGAAGGGACCAACGATGATAGGCCACCTGCCTGACCACTTCAGAGCTGACCTAAAGTTAGAGCAAATTATTAAGGGCATTGTCCAAATGCCTCTTAAACACTGCTCAGGGAAGAGCAAGCCCCTTTGTGAGGAGCAGGTTTCTCCCTGCTATGAGGAGCACCATGGAGGACTGTACCCAAGGGTACACACCGGGTACAAGCTGAAATCACTGCTCTCCTGGCTGCATTGCCACAGGTGGGAGGTGTGGTGTGCCAGAGCCCCTGAGAGCCTGCTTTCCAGGGATGTGTCCTGTCCTCCATCGTGGCTTGTCCAAGAGATGATTCCAGCTCTCTGCTTCTCTTGCTCCCCAGGGAGCCCAGTCCCAGGGAGACCAACCTCCAGGTGATCTGTAGCACAGGCTGCCCTCTGCGCCTCCCATTGCCGCACAGGACAGGGCTGCCCTTTGTGACGGGCGAGAGAAGAGGTGATGAAAAGCCGGGGGGAGATGTGCCAGGGCTGGAAGGAGCCCAGCGCTGGGGGTGAGGGTGGGTGGAGAAGGCTCACACACAAAGGACCATCCTGTCTTCACACCTGCAGAGCGCTGACAGCAGGGAGAATGCTGCTGACAGAGGCACATTGCTGGCAGAGAGCAGCAAGATGCTTCAAATAGAGGCAAGCAGTGTGGTGACAGGAGACATGCCTGGGCTCCACCGCACCGGGGAAGGTGACTGCTGTGAGCATGGGCTGGGGACTGTGATGGGGACATGGGGAGGCTGGGTGGTTGCCTGTCCTCCTGTGTCTCTGCAATGCTCATCCTAGGCAGTAATTTGGTATGTGCTGGGATGTGTCTTGGTCAGGCTGTTTTCTGTCACTGTGGTAGAAATAGATGGTCTTGGGTGGAGGCTTGGAGAAGCTCTCAGAAAAGGTTTCCCCCATCTCCAACCTCTTGAAAAGTATACAGCGGTCCCCAGACCATCCACCAGGTCTTCCCAAGAGTTTGCTGAAATCTCAAATCAGGAACTGCTGTGGGTTTCCAGCTACTTTTCCTACTAGTCAGGTGTGACACTGTTTGAACCCACCACCACACTGTTCCCTTGGCTTTCTGTGTTTTGTTCAGGGCATGTTTACACTCAGGACTGCAGGCAGTCCCTGGTGGGGCCAAAGTCCTGTGGGAACTGGCATGGCTGCATTCAGGTGGGCATTTAGCACTGTTTTGCCCCCATCCCTCCACGTTGTTGGGTTTCAGCACAGGGCTGTGACAGGCACCCATCACCAGAAGGTGATGACCCTGGGCTACCCAGCCCGGTGAGCACCAAACCACACTATTCTAACCCCAAAGTACCAACGTTGCATCTACTGGGAGAGATGTAGCCCGGGGCTGTGAGGTTTCTCTTGCTCCTCAAGAGGATCAGGAGCCCTTAGGAGTTGGGGAGTGGGCTGTGCTATGGGATTGCCTCTTCTCATTGGGATGCTGGGGTAACATTTCCTTTGGGTCTGGCTCTCTTCTGCCCATTCTCACTGGTGTGATGACATCTGTGCTCACTTTTCCTACATTTCCTTGTGGGGTGAACACGAGTTAGGGATGCTGGAGGCCCGGGGGGGGGTGGGGGTTTGTGCAGTAGAAAGCAGGCTGTAGATTTAAGCAGCTTTAATGTGCCTTTATACAGCCTGACGTCCCAGCCGGGCTGGGGCTTAGCGTCGGGTGTGCTCCGGCCACGGGCAAAAGCGGGCAGATGGTGCCCTCCTGCGGCCCCGGGCAGGGCTCGGGGACCGGAGCTTCAAACCGAGCGCGGCTGGGGACCCCCAGGCTTATTGAATCAGGCTCCGAGCCGAGGAGTTTGGATGTCTCTTCTGTCCTTTTAATTTGTTTGTCGGCATGTTTCCCCTGCTCTGGCCTCTGCTTTTCCCTGGCTTCCCATCTGCCGAACTCCCTGCTCTGCACGGCAGCTGAGGAACGGGGACACTGCGCAGGCATCGAGCTGCTACCATGCTGCTCGGCCAGCCCCTGCCCTGGAGCCGACGTGTGGGGTCCCTGTAGCCCCATCCACATCCCCCTGGATCCCCCCCGGGACCCCGAGCCCGGCAAGCTCCCACTCAGGGAGTGGCAACAGACCCTTGTCTTTAGGTTCAGCAGTTCTTGGAGCCATCCATCTCCAGGTGGACAGTGAAGGGAGTATAAAGGGATGGAGTAACACTGAGAGGAGCCTGGTGGGATGGGCACCATGGAGTGGGCTCTTTTCAGTTATTGAGTGTCCTACTCAGGTTCTGAGCATGACCCAGCACGTGTCTTTCCTGTCCCAGCTGGGAAAGTTTGGGTCCCTGCCAAGCTTTCCTGTTTGTGTTTAACACCCTGTGGCTCCCCAGCAGTCCATCCCTTGCAGGGACCAGGGTAGCAGTGTTCCCCCCCAGGGATGCCCCCACGGCTGGCAGGGCACCATGACCCTGCTACCCTCTTGCCAGGACCCACCACATTCCCCTGTTCTATTGCAGGAGATGGATGGAGGGGTATCTGAGCTGGTCAGATTAGCCCCTGCTGAGACCTGAGCAGCCCCAGAGCCCTGTGCAAGCCTCCCCGAGCCACAGGCCCTTGGGTCTCTGGGGGAGGTAAGGGGCAGAGCTCACCAGTGACTTGCAGGAGCCTTCTCCCTCCTGCTGGATTTTGCTGTGGCAAGGGAAAGGGGGAGACAATGGGCCCTTGGTGCACCCTCCAGTAGGCTGTGCCATCCCACCTGCACCCTTGCACCAGGCTGGCGGTGAGAGATCCCTCCTGGAGCTGTCAGGGGATGAGGATGGAGGCTCCCAGACCAGTCCCACAGATGGGAGCAGCAGGGCTGCCTTCAAAGGAAAGCAGGGGTGCTCCCTGGCCTGCTGGGATTAGAAAGTTAAGGGCTGGCATTGTATTCCCAAGTCCAGAGTGGGTGGATACCAGGCAGGATTAGTCTGGCAGAAGTTCCAAATGTGTTCACAGGGGAACAATAGTACCTTGATGAGAAGAAGCTGCACCGATGACAGGTGAGAGGAGCATCTCTCAGCAGCCTCTGCCTTGTGACGCAGGTGAGATGTGTTTGGGGCAGGTGCTGCTGTTTTGCAGCTCTGCTTCTGCCAGGACACCCTTACTCATGTGTCCTGGGACCTCCCCAGCACCGCTGGTCCTGCGGGTGGGCTCACAGAGTGCAGGGAGGGCCTTCTGCAGAAAGGGGAAAGAGGTGATGGCAGTGAGTGATCTTGGTGCCTTCCAGCTGCCAACAACCCCAGTGACTCCTGCAAGTCCCTTAGGGTCTGTGCTGCCCATCCCTGGCTGCAGAAAGGGATTGAGCCCTTTCTCCCAGGACATGGCTGTTAATGGAGTATGAAGATACCTGTGTTGCTGGTCAGATACTTCCTTCTCCAGTCACTGGTTTTATAAATTATATTGGGCTCAGGAAGAACTAAATGCACAGTTGAACTCGAGGGAGTCTGACAGTACATTGGGGCAGGGGGAGCTCACTGTCGCATGGGGCATCCTCTGTGGCAGCCAGCTCTTTCCCAGAGCAGCTCTCTGCCACCTAAGGCCATTGCTGCTATCAGGGAGCTCTGGTGGCCTCTGGAATGATGGGATATGTACACAGGCACCAGCAGAGCCTGGGAAAAGGGGGGAGTGTGCAGGTAAACACGTAATGCATACATAGGGGTTGTTCCTGGGTTTTGGGTTTTTGTTTGTTTTTTTTTTTTTTAGTTATTTGTAATCAGCAGTGATTAGAAGCTAAAGCCTTGAGAGTTACAAAGAGTCTGCCTTGCCAGGTTGCTGCTCCCCAGGGCTTCCCTGCCCGGAGACCTGCACCAGCACCACGTGCTCCAGGGCAGTTGTAGAAATTGTGGTTGCAAGGGGACTGGCACAGCACCTCCTGCCTGAAAACATGGCTGTTGTGGGCAAGGGTGCAGTGCCCAGGCCTTATTGGGGCTGGGGGATGGGCAGGCTAGATGTGGCCCCAGCAGCAGGGAGCACATACCCCAAGGTATTGCCCATGGGGTGCTGGTCCCCTGGGGAGTGAGGTGATGCCCTGGGCAGGGGGAGCCTGTGCCCATACATGGGATTTCCTGGGGTGCACAGGCCCTTTTGCACTGGTTCAATCATGCTCTTGCTTATCAGATTTTTGCTGAAGACTCAGTCACCAAAAGCCAAATTTAAGTGAGTAGAGAGGTGTACCCTAGCGGAGCTGCAGAGGATGGCAAACCAGTGCCAGAGGCATTTACTGCAGTGTAAGGAGCTGCTCCATCAGTGAGCTGCAGTGATTGCCCAGGCTCCTTGCTCAAACCACAGCTTTGCCTGGCAGCACCAGCTTTTGTTTGCCTGTGATAACTTATTAGCCCTGATAACTCATTAAGTGGTGAGGAACTTGAGCGTGTGCCATTGCCTGCCTGGCCCAGCTCCTCCATCATGGGTCACCTACTGGCTTGGCACCGTCCTGCTCTGCAGTCTGGCTCACACAGCTGTGCCCAGCAAAGGTAGGTCTGTGCTGTGCCATGGATGCACCTGAGCTGCTGGGAGAAGGCAGATGTCCACCAGGGAGGCTCTGCCTAGCCCACGGCCTGTCACATTACTATCTGAAGCTCTGCAAAGCAGACTGAGGACTGAAGAGGCTCAACACACACACTAAGGCTTCTTAACCACCTGGCCCTAGGATGGCTGGCCTGGAGCAGAGACACCAGATCTGGGCTAGGCTTGCTCTGAGGAGGCTGCAGGGGATCTTGCTGTCGATGTGGTCTCATGGAGCAGCCGGAGCATCCGTTAGGCTGCGTGGGGCTGGTGTGCCGTGTTTGTGAAACCCGCCACACTTGCGGTTGACCAGAGCGCTGAAATAAGCCTGGCCGGAATTGGTGCACTGCTCTGTATCCTGATGTGGTGAGCAGCTCCGACCGGCGAGGGTGGGGGCAACCCCACTGGGGAGGCTGGTGGCAGTGGGACTGTGGGGGCTTGGCAGCATCGGCATGAGGACAGCAGGCAGGGCCCCGCCAGCGCCCGGAAAGCTCAGCCTGGCACTAACGGAACTGTGATAAAAATGAACGTGACCAGGACAGCAGCCCAGGGGAGATTAATGTCAGATTGTCAGAGGGGAGGAAACTAAGGCAGACAGCACTCAAACAGATACTGGAGTGTGCTGGGGGGGGGCAATGAGGGTAGATGCTGTTTTTCCTGGCATTGCTGTATCTGCAGATCTACATCCCCCCCCCTACAGCCTTAGAGGAGACAGGAATGGATGAAGGGTTTGCCTGAAGCATGTGCATGATCCTTGCCAATCCTTGTCCTCAAATCCTCACACTTCTGCAGGTAGAGGGCTTGCCCCTCCATACTAGCCTGAACACTAATACCAGCACCACTTGCGGCCTGACACATTGCTGCACATCTCTTGCCCAGGCCAGGTTTTCTGATGTTTCCCACCAGCAAAGCTTTGGCTGTGACAGGAGAGTTCTTGGCTGCAAGAAGGTGCTTCATCATGGCTGCTCACAGGAGCAAAGCTCCCCATGTCATTGCTGTCAGCTGCTCTGGCCTTGCCTGTACTGACAGAGAAGCCTGATTGTTCAGTGGCTCCCATGCTGCCTGGTCCCCTGGTATCACCATGGCTTCTCCAGAACCGCACAGCTTCCAGCTGTCCAGGTACAAGAACTTCTTGGAGATCTTTGCTCCATCACCTTTGGAGGAGATGGAGTTAGGCTCTTCTCAGTGATGACCAGTGATAGGACAAGGGGTAATGGGTGCAAATTGGAGCATAGGAGGTTCAAGGTGAATATCCGAAAAAACTTTTTTACTGTGAGAGTGACAGAGCACTGGAACAGGCTGCCCAGAGAGGTTGTGGAGTCTCCTTCACTGGAGACATTCAAAACCCGCCTGGATGCGTTCCTATGTGATGTGCTCTAGGTGACCCTGCTCTGGCAGGGGGGGTTGGACTAGATGATCTTTCAAGGTCCCTTCCAACCCCTAGGATTCTATGATTCTATGATTTGGTGACCCCAGTGGTGGTTTTCTCTCCAGCTCTCCTTTCTTAGCTGCCCTGCCATGCAATGTTCATGTCTGACAGGTCACACATTCTTTCCTACTCAAATGTGGCAATCCATGCCCCTCTGCAGCCTCTGTGGCATCATCTTCCCTCCCTGTCCCTTGCTGTGCCTTGGGCTCTTTGTAAGTTTCTCCCAAGGGTATATCCAGCCACTCAAAACCTGCCCATGGCATCATCCCAAACAAAAGTCTCATCAGGTTGGGTCAGAGAAAAGGCAGACCCAAACCAGGGCTTAATTAAGTAGCCATGGGAGCTGGGCTCCAGTGGGGCTGTGTCTGTCCTGTTCATACCTTCACCTCACATTCCTCCTGTTTCTGCCCCACATCCCTCCTGCATCCCTCTCCACATGCAGAGAGGAGGGTTTGGCTCTGTGCTGACACAGCTGAGCCAGCAAACCACCTCAAAACCCCAAACCAGCGCGAGCAGAGCCGCAGGTACAAGGTTCCACCTCCACAAGGTGCCCCCGGTTTTCCTGGTGTTCCTGCGTGGCGGTGGCCCTGCGGCGGGGCAAAGCGCGGGCCTGCAGGGACACCTGGTGGCTGCCAGCCTCGCTGCGGCCCCGGGGAGCCGGGTCGGGGACCCTCCGCGGGGCAGGATGACACCCCGGAGACCAGGAGGCAGGATCGGTCCCGCGGTGGGTGCCTGCTCCCTAGGAGCCATTGAAATCCTGGGGTACGGCTGTGGAGGTACAGAGGCTCTTTTTAGGTACAGCATCCCCTGAGCAGATGCAGCCTCTACTTTTCTGCCTTAAGAAGGGGAACTAAAGAGTTTTCCCTCCCCTGGGGTGGATGAAGAGTAGGGAGAGGCATTTCCCTTCTCAGCCCCTTTCCAGTTTGGTTTCCTTCTCCCCTTGCAGGTCTGTGGGGGGAGCATCTGATGGATGATCCAGCTGCGAGCACATGTTCATGCACCAACTGAGATATCACAAAGGTGATGCTTGCTCCTGTTTGAGAAGTTGGAGTTGGCCAGTGCCAGTGTGGGAGCAGACAGTCCCCGTAGTGATGGGTGACAATATCCTCTTTTGTAAGCAGTAAATGGTAAATGTTGAAGGAGCTAGGAGCTGAGAGGCAGTGCCCATCTGTTTCAGCTGCACTTGTTCTCTCACCATATTTGTTGGACAAGCAGGGATGCTGAATGAAGCTGGTGAATCAAATCAAAGTCCACTTGCAAGTCCTTAGCAAAGGGTAAGGACAGTAAATGTAGGCACTGCTTTCCAGCAGATTTGTTGCCTGTTCATAAAGCTGCCATGCAGATGCCCCCTGTGGCACAGGTCCCTGCTGTTCCAAAGGTAGCGAAGGCTCCTGCCTATTCTGCTCCCGGAGACATCCCAGGGCTGAGGCCACACTAAGTTTTGTGGGTAGAGCTGGCTTGGGACACCGTGTGGCCTGTGCCAGTGAAGGCAGGGGCACTGCAGGCACAGGAACCAGCAGGGGACAGGCAGGGTGCAAGCCCAGCTTGCTGCCCATGGGATGTATGTCCAGCTCCTGTGGGACGAGCTGGCTGCTGCTTGTGCGTTGTGCTCCCTACCTCTAGAGGTGATGATGTTCCCTGTGCCAGGATGCTCTCGGACCGTTGGCTGGGTTAAAGCAAAGAGGTTTTTACATCCACCTGCCTGCTGGCAACCTGCAGCCTCACTCAGGGCTGAGGCTCACTCACGCATTTATCTGGCTGATGCTGAGTTCTTCAGCTCCTGCAGCTCTGTCCTGCCAGCTCTTTTTCAGACAAGCCAGGTCTTACATATCCGGAACAGCAGCCCTGGCTGTCAGAGACCAATTTCTCCAGGACAGTGAGCTCTGTTAGGATGCTCACTCTGGTGCTTTGGTTCTATTACCCCTTTTTTAGCTTCAGCACCTATGTAAGCCATCTCCTCCAGCGCTGGTACTTGATCCTCCTGAGCTCACACCTTGTCCCTGTCAACTGCTGCTAACTCACACCACATGGATTTGCTCTTTCAGCACCACCTCCTCAGCCCCCTCTGAATGCCTTCAGTTTGTGCGATCTCCCCTGGTACCGAAGGTTACAACCCAAGTGTGTTGGCATAAACAGCAGTCCCCCAAGTGGCAGGAAAGTGTGCTCTTGGCTGCCTGGGACTCTGCAGCAGCAGGGGTTAGGGAGCAGAGGTGTGTTCCCGGGGGCTGGCCAGGGGTTTGTCCCTGCCCTTACCAAAATGCAAGGAACAGAGGTAGGGGAGACAGGGATGAGCCCCTTCCACAGCGGGGTGAGGAGGGCTGTACTTCTGCTTCACAGCCTCTGGGGGAGCCTAACGAACCAGGTGTCTGCTGGAAAACGACCCTTTGAGGAAAACACACCCAGGGATTTTGGTGGCAAGTTGCCTCTGACCCTCACTTTGAGGACACCAGCCTGGCTTTTAGGAGCAGCACCCTTGAGGTCTGACCCTGAGCTCCTCATTGCCATTTCCTTCACCAGCCCCTTTCCTTTTTTCATGACAGGTTTACCAAAGAAGTGCTGAACATCACCTTCACTGTCCCTGCTCTGAAACTTTGCCACTGCAGTGCTGCTCTGTGGGTGGTGAGCATGAAAATTTCACCTTGGGAGGATATTTGGTAAGTCAACATCTCTGGGCTTTGGTGTAAGCCCTGGACCACTCCAGTTTGGACCAGCTCAAGAATTAGAGGGTGAGAAGGGCCCAGTGCCTTTTTACCTCTGTACCTGGCTGAGAGCAAAGACTTGTCTTAATTACAAGCTCTGGGGCAGAGCCTTGCACAGCCACTCAGTAGTCTCATACAGCCAGAAACTGGGAAGGCTGGGGAGAGGGGACTGAGCTGTGTCCCTCAGCAGATGGATGTGGTGGGGCTGGTTGATCAGAGGCACATTGACATGGAAGCAGCTAGCAGAGCCCACATACCCAGACTAAGGTTTCCTCTCTGTGAGGAGAGACCCAGTGCACTGTGCAGTGTGGTTCCTGCTTTAGCCATGAGCTCACCACTTCTCTGCTGCCTACCCCTGTGCTCCTGGAGGTGTTAGGAGGAGGGTCCTCTCGTTTGAGTGTCCTAGGCCATGCTGAACTCAGAGGCTTGGGATGCTCTCAGGTTGCTCTTCATTCAGGTTGGCTTTCTCCAGCCCATGGGCTGTAGGGTTGATGCAGCTGCATCCCTGCTGGCCAAACGATGCTCTGCATCTTGTGGCTTTACCACGTGGGCTACCACCACGTGCAGCCCTCATGTTCTTATGGGAGGAGGATGCTCCCAACTACCCATGGCACTGAGTCATGCAGGTGGCACCTACAGGGGACATCCCCTGTAACCAAAGCTGTCAAAGCCAGGTCTCACCCACCACTGCAGGTGAGGCCCACATGGTCCTGGTGGAGCTTCTCTAGCTGCGTTGTGCACAGCCACTGCTCTCAGGAGAAAGAGACATCTCAAAGGCACAACGTGGGGCCTGGCACAAGATGGCAGCAGGGCTGGGCAGGGAGGATGGTGGTCCTGGTGGGCCCATCATGGCCTCAGTGGGGTGGGCCACCTTGATTGTGCCTTGAGGCCCTGGGGTGGCCCCGGAGGAGCTCCCTGGGCCCAGGGGACGTTTCCTGTTTGCTGCCCGCACTGAAGCATCGGCCCTTCAACCGCCGCCAGTCCTCTGCTTCCGGCAGGGGCTCCCGCCCGGAGCCCCCCTGCACTATCAGCTCACCAGATGCCTTTTTCAGGATACTGTGGTAAAACTGTGCCGGGCAGGCGCTGTCATTTGGGGTTTTCTCTCATGTCAACCTCGAAGACAAATTGGACGAGGAGGAGCAAGAGGGGAGGAAAGAAAAAATAATACATTTAAACAAAAAACAAGCAAAAAAAAAATTAAGAAAGATGCTTGCTGCCTTCCTCAGCCGGGGCTGGCCTGGGTGCTGGTGTGGCAATGGGTCCCCCAAGCGGCGGGGCTCGTGGTGGGCCGGGGCAGGCTGGGGTGGCCGCCATGGTGGTGTGGCTTCCCTGGGCAGTGTCGGCCTCTAGTGGTGGTGGAGGCCGTGAGGTGCCATGGCAGTGCCTTGTGCCCCATGGGCCCCACCAGCGCCATGGGGACCTGATCCCATCCCTCCTGGTGCTGCAGCTTTGCTGGGATGTGGTCCTCCAGGTGCTGCCACTCAGTGGGACATGGTCCTCCTTCGGGTCACAGCCCACCCTGTGCTGGCGAAGGAGCAGGAGCTGCAAGAGGGAATATGGAGATACCTCAGCACCTCTCAGCCAGCCAGCAGATCGGGGTCACCACAAAACAGCCCCCCTGGTCACTGGTCTGCAGCCCCCAGGTGGTGCTGAGCAGCCCGTGGCCTGGGTGGGCTGGAACCCACACAGCCAGGAAGGAAATGGTGACAGAGGGAAATCTGTCTGTCCGCCTATGAAGACATTCAGGTGGGTGGCTGCCGGGTCTGCCATGGGACTGGGCTACTCCAGGAGTTAAGCCCTGCTGCTGGGGATGGTCTGTGGACAGATGAAGGGTGACAGACCATGGATGCTGTTTAACCTGGGAGCTCATCAAAATCCCCTGTGCTGGTGAGGGGCATGCATGGGTGTGCAGGTGGGTGTGTGCTCCTTGAGGCTGTCCCTCAGAGGGCAGCATTAAAGTATGGCTGATCTCCTGGTGCTCAGCATGTGCTCCAGCTCTCCACATCTCCTTGTGAGGTGGTGGGGTCAGGTCGGCTGGAAGAGGCACTGATGGACTGGGTGTGCTTTTGGAGGTACTTCCTTGGGCCATATGGGGACGTGGCACCACCAGAGCTGACTGCAGACCTGCAGGATTTGCTCTGAGTTTAGCCTGGTGATTTCATTTTGTTAGATGAAACAAAAAAATAATAGAAAAGGTGGTTGGTCCCTGTGGAGCAGAAGAGAGGTGTCAGCATGGGAGAAAAGACAGGGTCAAAGGTTTAGAAATAGTGCTGGGCTATCCCCACCCACTGAGGGTGGATGAGGGGCTGGCTAGGGCTGTGGGTGGGAGTTATGCTGCACCTGACTATAAAACCCGATTTTCTCTCCAGCTCTGGAGTCTTAGCATCCACTGGAGGGGGAGTTGGACCTCCTGAGCACGTCTTCAGTTCTGTAGTTTCCCTCGGAGGACTGTCAGTGAGAAGTTAAAGAGGGAGAAGCTGTTCTCTGGCTGCCCGTGACACCCAGGAGAAGCCTAGGCTGTGGTTAGCACCCTGGTGAGATGGGGAGCTGCGGGGTGCAGGGGGAGCTGCGGGGAGGCAGGGGGGAGCTGAGTGTCACCCCCAGCAAGGCAGGTGGCTGTGCTGAGCTGGGGACCTGAAATCATGGCTGCTCGCTTTCGCTGGCAAATCTTGCATTTGTGTGGTTTCCTTTTCCTTCTTCTATGTATACTTTCCCCCCCCCCCCGCTTCTCTCTTCATTTCGTTCCCTTTGCTGTGGAGGCAAACTTTAGCCCATCCAACCTTTTAGTTCCAAAGTCTGCACAGAAGCAAAATTAATCACTGAGTCCCAGCAGGGCTCAGCTTTAATTACCTATGAGATGTTAACCTGCTGGAGGTGTGCTAAAGGGTCTCAAGTGTTCCTTTATCTGAACCTGACTTTTTCTTCTCCTTCTGCTGCTTTGCAATTCCCCTGGCAGATGTCTCCCAGCTCCTCAGGCTATTTTTCTGTACACGATCACAAGTGAACTTCCCAGCCCAGAAAAGCTTCTGTGCAGAGTGGCAGAGACAAGGCCCAGTTCTTTTGCAGCTCTCAGCCCTTTCTTGAAGGTCTGACTGTTTTCAGAGGCAGCAGGATGATGGAGCTTGTCTGCTCCATCAGCTTGGGATTTACCCTGTCCACAGGTCTCAGGTTAGATGGCCCTGAGCGTAGCTGAAGGGAAGAGGAGCCCTCATGCCTGGATTGCCTGGTGGCAGTGCCTCCATCCCTGCCCAGTGCTGACTGTGATGCTTTGGGAACCTGCTGGCTCTGGTTCCTCACACTTGATGAGCTGCCAAGCCTGGAAGAAATAAGGGATATCTTTGGAAAGCAGCAGCTCGAGTTCAGAGACATCCCAGCAAGACCAGCCCTGGCCAAGGACCTGCTGGACTGGCCCTAGTGGCAGGGGCCAGCAGGGTGACACTGGCTGAAGGATGCAGCAGCTGAAGGAGCAGAGCAAGCACAGCCTGAGACACGTGGAGGAAAGACTCAGCTCCCTGAGGGCTCTGCCGATGGGGACTCTGTCGGGCTGCCCTGCAGCAGGTCCTTCCTATGACGTCCATCCTCAGCAGGCACCTTGGGACACACATCTGGCTGATTCTCTGCTTCTCACTGGGCTCTGAGCAAGGAGATAATTTTGAAACTTCCTTGGATACATTTATGGTTTATAGAATCAGCCACAAGCATAATTTTGAAGTCAGATCCCCTCAGAGCTGAGGGGGAGGATGGCAGATGGACAGCCGACTGCCTTTCTGGCCCAATAGCCCTCCCCATTTTTCCCCCACCCCACGGATTGGAGGCTGCCCCCTTTAAATACGGCGGAGACAAACAGCTGCAGCCCTACTGGATCCATTTGCTGCCATCAGGTGCTGTTGCTCTGGCTCTCCCACAGCTCCTGCAGCTCCTGGTAGGTGCTGTGGATTTTTTTCTTCCTTTTTCTCCCTTATTCTCAGGAGTAAATTTGCAGGAATCCAGAAATCGCTGTGGTTTCTAGGTCACTCTGCTGTTTGTTGAAGGGTTCCCTGTTGTTTGTGCTGCTGTGGGCTATTGTCACAGGTTGTGGAGACCCAGCTTCTCCTTTTGTGGGCTCAGGAGGGAGGCTGTGTGCTTTGGGGTGCAGAGTGCCTCTTTGCTGTGGCTCCCCAGCAGCCCTGGGAGTTGCTGGCAGAGGGGAGCAAGTACAAAGTTAGGGGACCCATTTGGGAAATGAAACTCACCTTGGGGAATGTCTCCATCCCATTTTGTACCCAGTTGAAAAGCATGTAGGAGCCAGAGCCTGTCTTCCCAGGGGACTCCTGCCCACCCCAGGGACCCACGCTGAGCTCCAGAGCAGGGACATCCCTGGGCCACTTGCCCTGAATTGCCCCTTCCCTGCACATGAGCTGGCCCCAAAGAGCAGCTTTGGGAGCAGAAGGGCTCAGGGTCCCTGGTGTGGGAGGCTGCGGCCACCTGGAGAGGGCAGCAGAAGGGAGGTGCAGGGAAAGGAGCAAACTTCTTGCAGTGGCTGTTTTATTCTTGGCCTCTAAAATTGGGACAGCTCTCCTCAGGGACCAGAGGCTTTTTTTTCTTTTTTTTGCTGGGGCTGGCTGTGTTCATCCAGCCTATTTATAGCTGCTGTCTCTGTAGCTGTGGCTTCCATTAAGCAGGATCTGAAGCTGTCCAGCAGCTGTGAGAGCTGAGGTGCATCCTGATCAAGCAGAACCCCTTGGGATAGGAAGGGAAAGACGTAGAGATACGCCATCAACCCCATTGGGCTTTGATTTGATGTACACAGGGGGCTGTACCCTCAAGGGTCTGGGCTGCCTGAAAAGTCAGGCATAGGTGGAACATGGGGGAAGAAGCATGGCACTGTCTTTCGTCTGGCAGGTGGAATGGAAAGTTAAGGCTATCTCTGGGATGATCAGTTGATGATCTGATGCAGGAAGCTGTGTGGCGGGGGCAAAGGACTTTCCTACCAACTGCATCCTCTAAAAAGAGAAAAGTATCCCAGGAGAGGATAAGGACAACTTTTATCCAGGTGCGAGGAAGGGCCTACTTGGGCAGTACAGGGGCCACAGGGACCAGTCACATGCAGGAGGAAAGCACGTGGCATGCAGCAGAAGGCTGGTAGGAGGGGCTGTGGTCGTGTTTTTTCTCCCCATAAAGGGTGTAGGTGCATGTGTGTCCCTAGGGAATGAGAGCTTGCCTTTCTCCCCTGCCTAGGTTGGGGCCTCACAGGGTGGCAGAGCTCTGCCTTCAAAGCCACAGCTGATGGGAGGCATGAGCAGTCAGGGCTGAGCTCTGTTCCCCAGAGCTGTGGACAGGACGGGGCCTCCCCCCACCCCACAACACATACAGGCGAGGCAGGGGCGGTTTTATTTCAAAGTAGAACAAAAGTGTCTTTATTCTTTCCGGAGACGGGACATTGAGATTTGCCATGAGCGTGTCTGTGCTCAGCCGGGCCGTTTGAGTGCGGTTAGTCAGGGCACAGGGAACACCGGCAGGGGGAGACTGTTTTGTAACTGTCTGAGCCCCACCTCTGGTAAAGACACCCTGTTACCCAGCCGAACAGCTGACGTTGTGGTCCCTTGCACAGCACATGTTGCTGAGCAGACAAGCTCTACATAAAAATCTAGAAACAAAACATACTTTCAGACGTTTCACATCAACTTTTCCCCTCATTTTGCTAGGAAGGAGTTTTGGCTCTAAGAGTACCCCCTCCCAGATTTCTTCTTGCCCTTCACACCTCTCCCCTCCACCCAGTTGCTAAGCCAGAGTCAGAGCGCATCGAGGATGTTGTCGATTTTGGTGACCAGGTCCTGGCGCTTGTTGGAATGCATCTTCTCATTCTCAATGTACGTGTCCTTCTTGAGCTTGCCAGCTACCAGCCGCTCAGCCTCGACTGAGGACTTCAGAACAAGCTCCTTGACTTGGCCATCGAGCTTCTGGATCTCACTTACCTTATGGGAGAGAGAAACAAAGGGAGTATTAGAGGAGGAAAAAATACCGTGAAGCTGAAATAGAAAAGACAATAAAGCTGGAGCAAAAGATGAAGTCAGTGGTAAGGGTAACCATCTCCAGTCCCTCAACATTGCCTCCTGAGCTGTCACCTCTTTGGCATCACATTATAAGGAAGATCTCACAACTGGATAATTAAGCAGTGCAGATAAAGGGGCTTGAAGGACCCAGGAGCCATACTGGTAGGAGCTGTTCTTTGAGTTAATAACAGATTAAACAAGGTGGCTGTTGGTTGAATGGACCTTAGAGACTAAAGTGTCCCACACTCAGAGGTAAGTGGCTATTCCAGGTAAGTGTTGAAATATAGTGGAGGGAGAAAAGGATAGTGGGTGTGTGCTCACTGTGCCATGGCCTTCAATGTGGTACAGCAAAATACCCCGAGGAGCATCACGTTACCAAAATCTGTCAGCACCAAATTCACATGTACAAGAAAGTGAGAGATGAGGGAGAAGACTTTGTTTGGTTGGTGTTGGTAGCAAAGTCAGTGTTGATAGTTTCCATTTTTGCCTAAGTGTCACTGCCATGAGCTCCATGAGAAGCATCAGGATTGTGTTACAAAAGCATTAATCTGTACTCATGCAGCTGGTTCAAGGGCTGTTTAAGAAACAGCACAAGCTTTACCAGCAGCACTTACAAGGCTGCATAACTAAGACCACTGCAAAAAGAATAACCTGATCTTCACACCCCCTGGAAGGGATTAAGCCATTTTCAGAGGAAAAAAAAAATATATATACAGGCAGCAGAAACTAAAGCCTAAATTAAAACTCACCTAGAATACTTAACAGGGCAAAGAATAGGGGAGCTTAAAAAAAATACTTAGAATTTCTTACTTTATCACATAAGTCAGAGCCTTCTGTCTTCAGTTTAGATTGCAGAGAGGCTATTTCATTTGTCAGGGCCTTGTGCTCTGTCTCCAAAGCCTTTTTGCCGCTGTTCAGGGTGGAGATGTCCCGTGACTGCTTGTATTTATTCACTGCTTCATCAAAGTGACGGTACAGCCCAAGCCTCTTGTTCACCAGAGTAAGCACCTGCTCTGTGATGCAGGCAACCTTCATCCTGGCTTCAGCAGCTGGATCCTGCAAGAGGACAGAAGGGAAGATCAGAGCAGTCCTACCTTTGATCTGCATCAAGCCGTGCTTGCAGTCTGCCACAGGAGTGTTACAGAAACTGCTCCCTTTGCAATTAAGTCAACTGACAGTAATTAGGGGAATGGTACAAGTACTGATTAGGGCAAGCACCTTTCAGCACTCAGCCTAGCCCAACAAATAGCTTAACAAAATTAAGTTAAAATCTTGCAGATGGAGAATTGCTGACATCCCTGCTTCTCAGGGAGGGATTCCTTTTCATCCAGAAGGCAAAACTCAGTTTTTTGGCAAAACACCAGTTCAAACCCTGCAGGAGTATCAGTGCTCAGGCAGCATAAAAACAGGGCTCCATTTAAGCATCTAGTAAGATATCCAATCAGCAGGAATATTCAGCAAGAATTACTGGTATGAAAAATCTCCAACCCTCAGCTGAGTAAGCCACTAATGCTCCCACAGGGCTCTGCATCATACAGCACCTTAGTGATGGAGAAATCCAGTCTCACGTAGACGATCACAGTGAAGAACAAGATGTAAAAAGCTCCAACCACCAACAGAGGCTCCTGCAGCATCAAGATTTTGTTGAAGGTGTAATGAACCTAGAAGAGAAGTTCAAAACACTGAGGAGTGGACCATGTTGCTATGGGAGAGAACTCTCCTCAGGCAGCAGAACTGGCCATGCAGTCCAGCAAGTATGTATCTCTTGAACCTGACACAGGTGTTTGTGCTGTTGAGTACAGAGGATGTGCAACTGCTCAGGCAAACTGCGCAGAGGCCACACTCACCACAATGTCTTGGATGTGCTGCTCTACCAGGTTGCTCTTGTGTGCCACGATAACTGGACGTCCAAAAGTGTCCAGATAAGTGTAGTGAAGCTCATCTGAAGCACGGTTGATTTCATAGGGACTGTCCACATGGATATTCCTGTGAATAAAGCCAGACAGTCCCATATGACTCTACAGTGTTTGAGATGATGTAACCTAGGACTTGGCTGGCTAACTGTGGCCTCTAGCACAAGGCCAATTACAGAGTTTAAACTACTCTAAAAGGAAATAAAGCTGTGTTCCAAGGTCTCCTCCACATGCAAAGTCATGGTTTTGTCTCACTGTCCTCAGGCCATTAGAGCAGGCTGGAGAATTGCCACCAACATGGCATCATCGGCAGTAACAAGCCAGGAGTAACGACACTTACTTGGCACCTTCTGGCAGGACAATCTTGACAGTCAGAGAGTCTGTAACTTGCTCGTCAAACACGTGGTCGACAAACCTCATTTTCAAGGCATATTGATCACCTAAGAGAGTGCAGACCAGAGGGTGGTTAAAATTCCTCAGAGAACAAAGGGCAATCTTGATGCTCCTCAGCTCCTAACAGAAGCAAGAACAGAATTCAGAGGGATATATTGTGCACCAGGGGGCACCAGCTCACTCAAGTATACTTCAACCAGATGTCTACAAAAACCTGAAGGAAGCACAGAAAAGAAGATGGATTTGCATATTTCAGAAATAATAGCTAGCAACTCTTGTTGCTAAGGTGCAGGGAACCATAGCTTTTAATTCCTTAATGTACAGCAACCACCTTTAAACACAGAGGAGAAGGTTTCATGTTCCCTTCCCCTGTGCCACCCACCGAGATTGTAGAGGTATTCGTAGCTTGGCAGGTTATAGCCAATGATGTAATGGGTTTTCCATCCCCCAAAAAGCGGGAAGCGGGGACGGATCTCCATCTCCACAGAGTCATCCAGGACAAGGAGGTGGCTGGTGGAGATGTTTCCAATTTCATCTCTGTAATAGACGTCCTGAGCAGCAGCTGGGAGAATGGTCTGTATGGAGAGAAGCAACAGCCAGTGCATTGGCTAGGAGTTATTCCAGTGAAATTGGCAACACCAATAATGGCTGTTAAGCATCAAGGAGCTGTGCTCTAACGTGAGAGATGACAAAATAGCTATTCAGTTGCACTGAGAGGTAAAATTGTGTGCTATTATGAGCAATCAGCCACAAAAGTGACTGCCAGCACTAAAATCACTTGGCCTGTAAATGGATGTGCTTTCTCCAGCCTAGTTCCAAATATCCCAGACAGCAAGGGATCTCATCATGCTCACCAGGACAGCAATTCCCTTTTCACTCCAGCCTGCTGCCCCAGCTCACCGAGCTTGCTGGCCTGACGCTCAGCAAAATGAGATTTCTGTTTGGCTGCACCACCTTAGAGAATGACAACAATCAATCCTGGAGGCTTCAAGCAGCAAGAAAGGTTTTGGTTCAGATGAAAACACAATACTTTTCACATCTGGCTAGCAGAGCTGCAGCTTTAACTCTTCTCAAGAGCTTTGTGAGCAAGGAATGAATGGGTGAGTTTCCAATTAGTACAGCCCAGCGTGATGAGGATATGACAGAGAAGGCAACTCTGAAAATAAGAGGGTGGGCTCAGAACCAATGGCTCTTGCAAAGTGGAAAATGGAAAGCAGAGCTGTCAGCACAGGGATTTAGTGTTTTAGAGGGTCCCTGAGATTGGAGGGGTGGGATCGTGAAGAAACACTACATGCCCTGGTGTGTGTAGTTTGTAGATGCAACAGAGCATATAACCTCCTAAATCTACCTCCTAAATCTACCTCCAAAAGCCATTCCTATCTAGCATGTGCCTTCTTTGAAAATAGATCAGAGCTTGAATATTCCCTTCTTATTTGGGTATGTTTACCAAAGAAAAAACTTTTTTTTTCCCTCTGGGGATATAAGAAAGGAGGAAGCCACAGGAAAAAAAAAATACACAAAATGTCAACCTTAAAAGACTTGACAGAAGAGATCCCACTGTCTGGCTGTCTCTGGTAGTCATATCTGGAGAAAGGCCCTTTCAGCACTGCTCCTGTGTGCTTTAAATCAACCGTCTCTTCAACAGCAATGTTCCCCCAGTGAGACACCTCGATTACTCGGGTCATGCTGGTGATAGTCAGGAATGGACTGTTATTTTCATAGTGCACCTTCAGAGTGTCCTAACAAGGAGAAAAGATAAACTGTTAGACCTGTACTAGGGGCACCTTGTTGGAGCACATGTCCTTAGCCTGCACGCAGGCTAACTCAGGCTTGACCTGTGATGCCTACATCAAGTCTCTGCTTCCCACTCTCCAGCCTTCAAGGCATAGGAGCCATGCTTGCAAGATGCTCTCTGCAGAGCCACAATGTCCTTGCACAGACATTTACCTGGCTGTATGGAGGAATGTCCTTGAAGGGGCCATATTCTATCATGTCTTCAGTGCGCGAAGGGTTGCCCAGCTTGGTGTAACTCTCCACATTCCTAGAGGCCAGTTTGACCCTGGTCGTTTGGGTCTTGGTGAAGTATGGTGAGTAGAAATAGTGATTTCCTTCAAAGACCACAAACTGCTTTTCACTTTGGGTGATATGGGTGGGGTAGGGCTGCAGGACGTGTGTGAAAACCATTTCGACAGATACACGGACCTTGGCTCCTGGTGCCAGAGGAGATGGCAGCTTCACAGAGAAGAATTTTCCACTGGAAGGGAGAAGAACAGGTAAGTCATGTGAGACCTCCCCTGAGAGAGCAATCAGATCCCACCCCTGCAACATCTCTTAGGGATGGGAGCCCACGTATCGTGTGTGATTGTTGCCAATTATTTTATTTGCTCCTCCAAGGCATACAGATGTCTTGTTCCAGAGGGTGTGCTTACTGGGGAAACAGGACAGGAGGCAGCACAGGGTGAACTGTGCCCAACCACAATTACAGTCCTTGCTTCACAGACACACAGGTCCCATATTGGAAAGGCAATAGTGACACGCTCCCTTTATGAAACATCCTTCAGCAGTCATTTTTCATTCTTTTCCAGATGACAAGAATTGTTTGAATCAAGATGGGATTTGTATGTGCAGATGTCCAGAAGACAAATCACAAACATCTTAAGCACCTCTTCCCACAAAGTCTGTTCAGTCTCAGCTTTTTGCCTGCAGGATCTGAAACTAAGGAAGGGCTAGAAAATGAGCATGGTTTTGGACTGAGGTACTACAGGAAGAAATGAGATTTCACCAAACATTGAAGGATGCAGCAGATGGACCAAGGTGATGACAGAAGAGAACAGACTTCAAGTCATGCCTACTGGCCCAAGAGCAGAATGACAGGAGGCCTCCAGCAATGTCAGAAACCCTGGTCCACCTTGGCTGTTTAACTCCACAGCTACTGCCCTTTGAAACCCAGTAGCACAGTGTTTCTGACCCACTTTAGAAGCACCCTTTACTCCCCAGCTCTCATGGCTCACAAAGCAGGCACTTGGCCAGTCTTGCAGCACATGCATGATATCCCAGTATTTGGCAGAGCCTGAGGAAAAGCCAGCATCCTCCCTCCCTGCAGAGGGTAACAGCCCATGCTGGGCTGCAGTATCCACTGCACTGTGGTACAACCCACAACCGTGCTCTGGGGACACTGCCAAAGAGCACTTACAGTCTCTCTGTAATCATTGCCAATCATTTCAGGCACCCAAGGGGAGCAATGGGGAAGAGCCTGACTGCAGCTATAATGCTTCTCTTGATAACCCTTAATGAAGGAATGGGACATTACTTAAGGCACTGAGCACAGCTGAGCCCCCTTGAAAACAGCTGAGTTGCATTTAAGAGAGATTCTCTCCTTTATAAAGCTCTCTCCTCACTAGCAGCCTTGGGTGGCTGGGAGAAGCAGGTATGTGCTGTTTGTGTTAGGTTCAGTGCAGAGATCTAAAACTACATGTGCTGTCTCCCAAGGAAAGAGCATCTAAGGGAGGAGAAGAATGACTTCTACTGGGCTGCAGGAACGGGGTTTGGCTGCTTGTGTGAACTGTGCTCCCCAGCTCTGCAGTGCAGTAGGATGCAGCCTGAGTACAGAGTGGATATTTGTGGGAATGAAAGCCTTTAAGGATGTCTAGGTATGTGGGACCAGGGTAGTATTTCTACTCCACCCTGGGGATGACAGTATAACCCAGATGTACAATCTTACTCACCTTTTGCCCTTAACTTTAGTCTCTCTCACTTCCAAGGTGTTTTCCTCCTCTTCCTCCCCCTTCACCTGTTCCAAAATAATGTAAGTTTGTTGTGCTGCTATTTAAGAGACTTAATGTGTTCAGGGCAAACTCCATACAGGTCCTATCCATTATCTTAAGTGGATCACCTCCTCCCCCCCTGGCCCGAAAGTTCCCCTGATCCTGGTTCCCAAGCCAGCACAGACATAAAATGTGCAAATGAGAATCTCTGTCAACTGCTTTTGTGTTTTCTCTTACGTTTTCTACAGTGGCAGGTGAGCGAGCAGGCCATGAGAATCTGACTTGGCCAGCAAGCAAAAAGGAGAGAAGTGCAAATCTTCTTGGGATTGGAAGACCCCTCTTGCACCTACGTCCCCTGGGGTAAGAAGCTGGACTCCCCTGTCCTGTCCCTGCTCCGGCACTCGGTGGGGATGCAAGCACTCCTCTAGCCGAGGGGCTGCGGCTGCTCTCGTTACGGGAGTAACAATTGATTAGCATCTCTCAGGACTCACCTATCGCTTCCTAGACCGTACCACCTCAGCCATTTATCCCCTTTGTTCCGCGTAACGACAGCAACCCTCAGCTTCGCTATTTACAAGGCAGCAGGAGCACTGGAGGGGCAGAGCGGGCTGGTCTCCGGGCGAGGGAGCCTCTCCGCGACCGCCACGCCAGCTGCAGAGCCCATCCAGGGGCTCCCGGGCGCCTGCGCCCGCAGGGCGGCAGGAGCGGGGAGCGCGGCGCTGTGCCGACGTGTCCCTGTGGGCGGCGGGGCCCGGGCAGCGCCCGAGGCCGTGCCGCGGCAGCCCCCACCCCCGAGAAGCGGGGCGCCGTGCCCTGCTGCCCCCCGCAACCCACGCTCACCTGCACGCCCAGGTAGGCCAGGCGGGGCTCCAGGCCGGGCTCCACCGCTAGCAGGAAGGCGGAGGCGGCTGTGCCGCCTGCCGCGTTGGCGAGGCTGAGCTCAGCCGACACCTTGGCCAGGTGAGTGCTGAGATCTACCGAGCGCCTCGCCTCCTCCAGCAGCAGGTCGGCGGCGGCCCCGGCGGCCGCCAAGCAGAGGAGCAGGCGGCACAGCAGCCCCGCCATGGCCGACACGCCGCACGGGGAGGGCACAAGATGGCGGCGCCCGGGGTGTACGGGGAGGGCACAAGATGGCGGCGCCCAGCGGGGGAGGAGGCTCACCATGGCGGCGCCCAGTGGGGCTTGAGGCCCCCTCCGCGGAATAAGGCGGCAGCGCGAGTGCCTGAGGAACAGGGCGGGCTGGAGGCGGGGCTGCGGAGGGACTGGCCCCTCCTGAGCCCGGTGGCTGGCTCCGGGCTCTCGCAGCCCCCGGGCGGCCGGCTCCCCTGCCCGCCGCTTTCTAGCGGCAAGCCGGGGGGTGCCCGCGGTGTATCTGGGCCCGCGCCCCTGCGGAGCTTCCAGGCCTGGCCGGCCCTCGGGGATGGCTCCGGCGAAGGGCAGTTGGCAGGGGTTGGCACACCGGGCACTGCGCAGGGACGGAGTTAACGGTGCTTTCGATGACCCTGCTGAATTAATGACCCACAAACTGGAGCAGTTTGTCTCGCTGGTATGCGAAGTGGGGTTGCTTTGTAAGGCGATGGTTAACGCAAGTAGGTTTTAAGCTGAATCCAAATCTTATGCTAAAAACCACTGATAACTGACAGCTAAATAAAACTAGAGCAGAAGCCCTGCAGGCAGCCGAGGCACGGTAACCAGCCCTGAACTAGCTTAGGCAAAGAGAGCTGGAGAAAGGAAAATGTTAGTGGTTTAACACATGATTGGGGAAGAGGTGATGGCACTTTATTCTCAGGCATCTAAAGCAGATAAAAGCAAGGAACGGATGTTGTCTGCCGTGATTGCCAGAGTAGGGCTTTTGCCTGTGATCCCTGTGGGACAACAGACTTTGCATGTTTGTATAATGTGATCCAGGACCCGACCTTTCTTTAAGATTCTAATATGAGTCACGGAGATAATTCTTTGAATTGGCCTGAGATTGCCAAGTATCAGAAGGGGATTTCCTAAATGTGAGTTTGGATCTGGAGTCAAATAGCCCCTTGGCAAAGGCTAAATAAAATGGTATGTCTCCTGGTGTGCTATATTCAAAACAGCATCACCTTGTAACTGGCCTTCCCCACCCCTCTGGCCCAATTCCTATGATGGAAATTTTCTTGGCAAATGACTTCAGTTTCCCTTTGATTTATTTAGGCACCAGAGCTGTGAATTTGGCAGCTGGCCTGCTAGCATATCCTAGGACAAGTGGGTAGTTTTGTCACTGTATTTTGGGTGACAGCAGGTCTATCTTCCAGCAGCACAACAGGAGATGGTCACATTAGGGTGTTCAGCTCCTCAGTTTCATGCTTCCAGATAGGTAAATGTTCCAGGTCCCTCTGCTCTCCATAAAAACCATGTTTATTTTGGCCCACTTCTCCAAAGAGCTGGGCTTTGGAGCCACAGGAACTGGGTAGGCAGGTTTGGGGAGAAACAACTGTGAAACATGGATGGTTGAATGAAACTGCTGGCTCTAATTTAAGGCTGGCCAGCAGTGCTGTGTCTTGGGGTTCCGTCCAGGTTGGTTTTGCCATGGAAAATTCTCTAGGAGAGCTGTCACTGTCCTTCCTTCAACCCCAGCCTCCGTGTCACAGGGAATAAATTAACTCCAGGCTGCATCTTTAATAACACATGCAGCTCTTTATTTCCCCTCTGTCCCTTAGGCAATTTCTCCTGGCAAAGAGAATGAAAGAAATAAAGGCACATTCCCCTTGTGTCTGGACATAATTGGGCTTCAGCTGTTACATCCCAGGCCAAAGGTTGCTCTCTGATGGGTTCAGCCCAGAGCCTGGATCTGAGCTTGCTGGCAAATGCAAATGTTTCAACATATGACCCATCCCAGACCCTGGTGAGCTCTGAATCAGGCTGTTATACACTAACCCTGTGTTTGGATCCACTTCTAATTGTGATAATTGAGTCATGCTGAGGCTGTGCAGTGTCTATTCCAAGACTTGAGCCCTATCACATAGGCTAAATTTATCTTTGGGTTGAAAACCTGCTGCCTTTAAGTTTCTTGCCGTGCCAGCGCCTCGCATTGCTGTCCTGCACGTTGTGTGGACCTTTAAGCTTGCACCGAGTGATGCCAGGGTTGTCCCTCAGTGCATGGGGCTCAGTTAACAGCTGGATGGGGATAGCAGCCAGCCCCCCTGGCTGCGTGCACTGGTTATGATGGCTGGGATAGCTTGTGGATAGCTCACAGGCAGTGTTGGAGCAGGGAGAGGCTGCTTCTGCAGCCAAAGAGTGCTGTGGGCCCTGTGCCAGCCTCTGCCTCTGAACTGTCCCATGCTGTGGTGCCTGCATGTGGATCTGGCCACCCCAAGGGCCCATGCCAAGCAGCAGGGAGAGTCCAGAGGCACTTATTTTTATCTACTTATGATTTTTTTTTTTTGAAGGTTACCCATTGCAGGGAATGATCCCCTCCAGCAGTAATGACCTAGAGAGCTACAGATTGGGAAGCAGCATGAGAGGTGATCATACCCTGCACTGGTGTAAAGCCCCAGCTCCAGGTGAGATGCTGCACAGAGAGCATGTCACCCTCAGAGCCCCCGAGCAGTGGGAGGGGAACAGTCGAAATAGAGCTGGTGCCAGCCCAGCTGTTTGCCAGGGATGGGGTGGTCTAGTAAATTACTCTGGCAGGGTAAGCCATGGACAGAACTGCAACCCAGGAAAAAACCCTACGCTGTTCTGTTTTTGCAGGGCTGATGCCAAACTCAGAGCTGTGTCATCTGTCAGAGCAATTTGTTCTCAAGAAGGAAAGGAGAAGTTGTTTTCCTGAAGGAGCGGGTTGGCTGTGACCACAGGAGCACACTGAAGCCTGTAGCAGCAGGCAACAGAATTGATCCTGGTGCAATCCTTACACCAGCTTGAGCTTGCACTGGGAATATGCAGGGACCATCACAGAATGTGTTGCTCTCTGGGGAGCCCAGGAAAGGGGCAGAAGATACTAAACATGGCTGTGCACGTGTAGCACAAGTCATCCTGTCAACACCTTATCTTGCAGATTTTAAGACAAATATAATAGTGATCCTGAAAAAAACACAGGTACATGGCTGTTGTGATGAATGACATAAAAGTCTGTGCTTCAGTTTTTATCGGTGTTTCAGTGTTTTCTCCTGTCTGTGTAAATTAAGGCAGGCTTCCTTCTGGCTGCCTCTCTGTTCTCAGTCCACAGCGAGGTTTTGCAGTTCCCAGCAGCAAGAGTGCAGGTATGACCTAGCTGAGTGATGGCAGAGTTCACTTGGCCTTGCTAAAGCCCTCAAAAAGCAGCTGGGGAAAAAAAAAAAAAATCTTCCAGTTTCATTATTTTTACAACCTCATTTTTCAGCTAGTCAGCACAACTCACACTGAGTCTCTGCCAAACAAAACACACAGTGATTCTTGCTTGGGGCTCGTATGTGATTTCCATGGGAGTGTTGGGCCTGCAGGGGGGCTGGTTGGGGCTCAGGTCCTGCTGTCTTGGAAACGTGTTCTGCCTTTGCACAGAGACAGTGCTGATGGGGCACTGTCTGCTCAGGGGCTGCTCCTCTGGGGTCTCTTCAGGTTACTTCAGGAATCTGCAGTAGCCCCCCCTTGCAATGTTCACCTCTCTTTAAAATAATTTCTTCTTAGGTTTTAAAAAAATCTGTTTTCTTTCCCGCGTTAGACCGTGAGACTCAAAAAAACTAATAAGAAAACTGGCTGTGCCCGGCAATTGTTTGAAACATTGGGAACCGCACAGGAAAACCCGCTGGAAGAAAATGGAAGAGCATCTGTGAATCTGTTAAGGGGGTGAGACCGCTGTGTATTGTCGCAAAAGGGAGGAAAAAACCGCAGCAAGGAGGACACTTCGGCTCGCTGCCACTTCTTCCCGAGCTGGGCTGGGAGATGGAGCTAGATCCTAGCTCTGCGGGGTGGCAAAAAGCCTTTCCTACCCTCACCCCGCGGTGCCCCCGACCCCGCAGCGGCCCCTCCCCGCGGTGTCCCCACGCCGCCACCAGGGGGCGCCTAGGCGCCCCCTAGCCAGGGAGCGCCGAGGGGGCGGTGCCGGCGCGGTAGCGTAGCGCCGCACCTTGGAGAATAGCATGCCATACGCGGGTGGCGTAGAGGCCGCCCGGGGCAATGGCCGGGCGCAGGGGAAAGCTCTGCCTGGGGGGGGCCGGGCCGGGCCGCGCCGCCGCCTGTTGCTGCCGCTCCTGCTTAACTGCCCCGCTCACTGCAGCTCGCACGCTAGTAATAACAGTTAACGAAAGGGCGGGCCCAGCTCACTCTCCCTAGGCTGCTGGCAGGAGCCCCTGGTGAGGTTTGTGATGGGCAAAAGTCACCCAAATCTGTGGGGGTAACGGAGCATCTCACTGGGATCTGGGGTGCTCAGGACACCTCCTGGGATTGCTGCAGGAGGTGGTGTTTGTCCCCAGGGTGGAGGTTGGTGAGAGCTGGCGTGGGTCTCCCCCAGGTGAGGGAAAGGCTGGGCAGTACTGCAGCGTCCAGGTCCCGTGGGGCCCTGGTGGGGTTTAGAGCCCTGTCTCTCAGATAAGTGCTAATGCAGTTTTCCTTCTGACCCTTTAAGGTCCTGTAAATGTGGTGCCAGGAGACACCTTAGAACAGTATGGTCCCAGGTCCACCATCCTGTCCTCAGCGTTAGCAAAGCCCAGTGAGAAATCATCACTGGCCACTCAGTACATTAACTGAGTGTCCATCTTTGCATGCATCCTCTTTCTCAGATTGTTTTTGGAAAGGAAAGCACTAGCTGGTGTATTTACCTTGGAAGCCTGTCGTTCACATAGAGTTTAAACCTGGATTTTAAAGCCTCAGTTTTGCATGATGTGCTACAGACAGTGGCAAGCTGAGGATCCCGCCAACAGCAGCAAGAGGGGGTCATTTGCAGTTTGGCAGCTCTTGCTGTGCCTTCTGCTTCCTCCAGGAGTCCGTGTTTATGTTGTGCTTGCTGTGAGATAATGCAGATTTCTCACCAGGTTACTACATTTTGGAATCCACAGGCGGGGACTTCCCTGGATGGTGCTCTGCAGAGTACCAGCTAGGAATTACATTCCTCCTTCAAAGGCAGCCCCTGTGCTCCTGCCAGGGTAAAGCCTGACCCAAGCCTGGTAGTTCATGGACCTCAGAGTATGTGTATATGGTGGTCTATGGTGACCTCTTTCCCAGAGACAATCCCATCCTACTCTGCCAGCTTCCCAACAAGGCTGTTTGATGTGTGACCCAAAAAGAGGGAGCATTAACCCTCTGTGAACCACATTGGTCTGCAGCAGTGAACTTAATCACTCTTTCCTGATAAGAAAAAAACAAGTATCATGGAAAAAAAAAAAACACAACAACAACCTTGAGGATAAAGGATCATTATTTCTTCATTTTGTCACTGGTGGGTCTCAGGCCCCTCACACACAGGTCTCCTGCCTGCCTGCTAAGAAATGCCTGATGTGGTGTTTGTGTTGTTTCTCCTTGAGTTGCAGGGATTGCTCAGCGAACTGATCCACTCCAACAGCAGGGATGGCAGCCAGTGGAGCATGTACCACACACAGATCAGCCAGAAAGCAGCTAAAAGACAGCCTTAGCCTCTGCCATGTACTCCAGCAGGTCAGCCCCAGCTCTGAAGCTGGGGTGGCCCCTGTGTCCGAAGCAATTTGGCAGGGGGCAGGAGTGCAGATGGAGCAGAGCAGTTGTCTCCAGGCTGGTGGTGTGCTGGAGTAGATGGGATAATGCATCTCCTATAGCCTGATTGCTTTCTGGTTGGCTGAGGACTTCACAGAAGGAGACAAACCCAGAGAGATCCTGTTCATCTAAACAAAGTACAAGGTGCTGTTATCTGTTTGCCAGGGATTCAGGCAGGGATGTGGAGCAGGAACAGAGTAACTGAAGCTTTAACACCCACCTATAACCATTTCTGTGTGAGGCGATTGTGCTTTGCAGGGCATACCTTCAATCTGGTGGCTCAGGGATTTGCAAACAGTGAGTCATAACTCCCTGGGGTCAAAAATGCAGCTGCTGAGGCACCAGGCATTGAAAAGTGTTGTCCAAGATAAAAGCAAAGCAAACCTCTCTGCCCACACACCCTTATCGTTCAAGGCTGAGTATCTTTGTCACCCTTTTCAAAAACATGCACGCAAAATTATACAGGCTTCTGGTGGTTGCCATTGATACGGAATTTACTTCTCCTTTTAGAGTAGACAAGAGGTGATTGTGAAAATCTGTGCCTTGAAAGAGTTGAGGCAGACAGACCAGAAGCTGATATGTAGCACCCTGTGCCTGCAGAGAGGTGGCTGGCATTTGAGGAGGGAATTGCGCTGTGGGACATGTCTGTGTCCTTCCCAGGGAGGGTGCCAGAAGAGCTCCCTGGGTCTCTGCAGACAATCCCTGGCCCTTCACATCCAGGATGGACCTGCAGACCCTGGAGAGCATGCATGGAGCCAGTCCCAATTCCTACCCATGGAGTGCTGTCTTTGGGACAGCTTTTGGCACTGACTCACTGCTAAGGAAGAAGCAATGTGTGAATCACCTGTCCCATAAAGTGTCCCACTCACAGTGCTCATGTGGTACCAGGCTCCTGTCCCATGACACGTGCTGGGTACAACAACAACAACAACGTGGCATGGCCACCACCTTTGCCACAAAACGCCAGGTTGCAGAGCTCATGTGGCTGGTCCACCCCATCAGACAACACCCTGTCTGAGAGGAGGGTGGCACACAACCTGTGGGTCCTGCAGAGCCTTCCAGGCACTGCCAGCCATCAGCCTGGCCTGCCTGTCCCCGTGGCTTCAAAGCCACTAGTGTCACTAGCTGAAAGGTCTCAGGCACACCAGACCTTCCCTGTGAAGGCTTCCCTGTGAAGTTGGTAACAGCTTGCAGAACCTGCTGCTTTGGTAACATGCTGCTCTAACAAAACCTTGGTTCCTGAAGAAAAGCCAGTTCTGCAAAGGCCTCTGCAGTTCTGTGCTGGCTGTGTGCACTACTCTCTGTACCTAATTTAATACCATTCCTTCGGTTTAAAAAACCTTTCAGAAATGTCCGTGCTTAGAGGGACCCAGATCTGACAAAGTAACTGAGTCAGTCTGGCCTCAGGGAAGTTACTTCACTCCCTGGATCATCTCCACTTGAGTACTGAGAATAATCATACGAAATTACCTGGCATACCTCCAACACAGCTGTAAAAATTAATTAGCCGGTATTTGGCGCTGGCTGTAAAAGTGGGAAGGTGTTGGTGTTGTTGGAGAACCTCTGTAGCTGGGGAGGCCATCTGGGAGTCCTGCTGGGGACTCGGGTGACAGTCACTATTTGTGTGATAGCCTCTTGGGATTATGGTCATCAATAGGATGTAGGTGTCTCTCTGCCCCCGAGTCCAAAGTCTATACCATCAAAACACCCCTTTGCCCCATGGTACTTGAACATGGGCTTTGGCTTCCACCAGTCTAGGCTCCAAGTAACTACAGTGCTGCTAAATGGGTAAGTGTAAACTGTGTGGTGCCCATCTTACACCATGGTCCAGCAGCGTGGGCTTGTGTCTCCCTGCCTGTCTTGCCAGGTCCAGTGTAGGCACTTGTCTAAGGGGGTGTCCCCTGTGCTCAGTTGTCCATAGCCTCTGAGGGAGGCTGACTCAAAGGCAGAGCAAGGGAGAGATCTGGACATCTCAGGGAGCAAGCGGGCATCTAAGGGAAGGTGCCAGCATTGCTGCCTCCCAGTATCAAAGGGATCACAACTTGGTGGTTTTGTGGCTCTTGCTGTTGAACAGGGGGAAGCTGTCAAACAAGTCCAAAGGCATTTCTTTTATGTGCTCCTGCCTCCAGTGCCTGGTGTGAGGGAACGTGGCAGAATCAGGCTTTGCAGCCCTGCAGGTTGCTCCCACCCAGTGTGTGGGGCTCAGGCTCCCATGTCGGCATTTAGACCCTTTATCAGTGCTTTGTTTTTTCAAGATGTCCAACCTCCAGCAGCTGCCATTTTATCAGTGGGTACAGATGCTGGTAATCCCTTGTGCTATATGCAATGTCCTCTGCACCTCAGCAGAAGCTGGGCTTGGAGGTCCACCATGAGCTAACATGATTGCAGTTGCTTCCTATAGTTGGTATCTGGTGATCAGGTCTTGTCCAGAGCTAGCTTTTTGCTTTCATGTGTTGCTGCTGCATGACTTGGAAATCAGCTGAGGATTGCAAAGGTGAAAGCATGAGTAGATTACCAGAGCGGAATTTGTACTGCAGGCAGGGATTAGAGGGCAGGCAAAAAACTGTGGCTGTGCTCTTGCCAGTGGAAATGCACACGTAGTCATGGAATAGCAGATTTCTAAGGAACAGAATGCCAGCAGAAGCAGGGTCAATCTGCTTTAGACAAGATAAACTGAAGGATGACAAAGCTTGGATTACAGAAGCAAGATGTTGTGTGTTTACTGCATTTTAGTTCCCCTTTTTTATTTTAGTAAGTTAGAGCATTATAATGATAATTTGAGGAAGCTGGCCTGGAAAGCCAAAGGTGGCAAGAGGAAAGCGTTGCACAGCTAGTTGAGAGAGGATGGCTTTACACAGGGATCTCCAGACAGTTTCACTGAGCAGTACAGCCCCTGTGGTCTTTCAGGGCACAGAGGCGAAGAAGGGTCCCAGGGCTGTGCCCAGCGATGAGGAGAGGGGCCTGCAGGACTCTGAAGAGCTAAGAAATAGTGGATAAGTATCAGAGGAATGAGCAGGCTCTCCCCAAGCTTTTAATATCACAGATGGCCAGAGGTGGGGTGGTTTTCCCCCCTGGGAAGTGGGTGAATTAGGCACTGTGGGGAATGCCAGACATTCACAGCTTATGTTGAGGATTTGTAGGTACTAAAGGTAAGCCAGTGTAATCCCTGGACCTCTCTGCAGACCCTTCTGAAATCAGCAACCAGCAGGTGTTTTTGTATCCCAGTTCACTCTGCCGTTGCATGGACGATGAAGAGAAAGGGAGGGTCCCTTTTGGTCCAAGGACAAAAGCAGAGAGATGGTGTAAGACACACCATGTTTCATTGTCTCTAATTGGATCAGTAAGATCAGTAAACAGAGATTTGATGTCACAAAGGGAAGAAAATCCAAGCTGGAGACATTCTTACTTCCTGGTTTAGAGGGACGAGCGCATGAGCTAGGCTGAGGTTTCTGCACTGGTAAATGTCTTAAGACCTGTCACTATAATCTTAAATCTGCAGACCTGCATGAAGGTCCCTGGAAGGCAGAGCATTGATTTCTTCAGCAATATTAGTGATTGGGAACGATTGGCATTGGGTTTCAAATGGATCAATCTTTATGGGTTTTTGTTGTTTTTTGGTAAGTCTTCATGGGCTACCCCGTCTAAGTGTGCTGGGCTGCCCACTGCAACATGCTGGTTCCTCCACGTTTGTTGTGGTGGGAAGCTGTGTGTGTGTGTCTATGTCTGCAGGGCCAGGCAAAGCACAAGACCCACGGCTCAATGCTTCTATTTGCCACTTTCTTACCACTGAGTTTCTCAATTCGTTGTGCCACTGTGAATGCAGCTCTCATTGCTGCCAAAAGGCACCAGTCTCTCTGCTGACACTGTCCTCCTGAGTGCTGGGATTCCTGTGTTCTCCAAGGCAGATGGGATCATGCCTTGTCAGTCTGAGAAAATGCTGCATTCCCACAGAGGGTCTGAAATTCATCAGGAGCAGCTACTGCATGACACAGCTGTTGGTCATGCCAAGAAAGTGAGCAAGTGACACAGGAACTTGGTGCAAGGTCATCCTCTGTGGAACAAGGGTATGTGATAGATGGTGCCAGGATTGCTGTGCGGTGGAGGAGGAAGGAGGAAGTTTCACCTGCAGTTTTTGACTGCTTTTCATGTTATGTAGACAGAAAAAAAAAGGAAACTTCTAGGAAAAGAGAGCTGAGGAGCACTCTGTAACTGACTGTTAATGTCTACTTGTAACAGCCCAGCATGTGGGTCTCCTGTTACAGGAACTGGACTGGGCCAAGCCAGTGCTCTGCCCCACAAGCTGCTGATGTGCCCAGAACCCACAGTTCTGGGGCTGAGCTGGGAGGATACCTTCCTCCCCATCCACAGAAATTATGTGTGTTTGGGAGAGTTTTCTCCATCATGACACTAATCAAAGCTTTTCCTCTTTTGTCCAGTCTGGGTTTTAACTGGTACCAGGTTCTTCTGCCGCTCTTTGCATCTTATGGGGCACTTTACTAATAAACTAGATGTCACAGGCTCCCCTCTCTCATGCAGTGGTAACGGTGATACAGTCCTGCAGGTAGAGAAGATACAAAACTAGTAATGAACTTTCTGGCATCATATGAGGAGAGCCTGGCAGCCCTGGCTCCTCTTCACCTTCTCTTAGTCTGCATTTCCGTAACTTCAGCCAGCCCAAGGACCATCAGCTGTGTCCTGCCTTGCCCAGCCCTTCCCTTGCCTGAAGTGCACCCTGCACGAAGCCAGTTCAGTGCACTAAGCTGCCAGAAAATGTATCCCTGCTGTTTTGGTAGTTAGTTATCAGCAGATGCAGGGAAGTGACTCAGGGCAGGATCAGTCAAGAGCTGGCACAGGTGCTCAGGAGGGAGAGCACGACTGTGAGCACCTGAGGTTGGCTGCACTACCGTTCCTCTCTTGAGCTAAAACTGCTTGGTGAGCGTTAAGGAATGAAACTTCAGCACCTTTCCAAGGCGAGCGTTCCCGTTTCCAGGCGGCACACAGGGGAACTGTTATCCTACAGAAGAGGCAAGCAATTTGGGTAATGATATGTGCCAGATCTGTCTCAGGACAGAAGAAAGAGCAAAGGTCTTCTGCCTGCCAGCTCTGTGATCTCTGCACATCAGTCTGCCTCTCAGAGCTGGAAGCAGGCTGCTGTATACTGCTTAGAAGGAGGTTTTTTTCTAATGTAGCTGTAAGTAGCTTCGTTCCATTTATCTCTTTAATTAGCTCTAAAAATATTTTTCCTTGGTTGTTTCAGTTTTTGCTTTCCTGAGTTCACAGGTCAATAAAACTCCCACCAGTCATGCAACTTGGATTAACAGAATATTCATGTCATTGCTGAATAAGAAAATTAACTTGCTGCCAACATGCAGAGTAGAAATATGGTTTTCTTTTACACCACCAGGATGATTATTCCCCCATGGATCAGGGCGTTGGGAGAGTTTATAGTCCTATTTCACCTGCCTGCATTACTGAACCTGGAGCTGGTTATTGCCTGATTAATCAATCTTAAAGTATCTTTAATTGTCATATTTTACTTTTTTTTTTTTCCCCCTGACAAATGCTATTGCTATTCCCTCATGCCAGATCACAGCTGTAAATAAAAAGATCCCAAGCAATGGATTCATGCCCTGGTGTCCCTGTCCCCATCCTTTATTTTTGAAAGCATGAAGCGGGAAGATGTCTCCAGCCTTTACCTCCTGTCCTTAGCCCTCTGAGGAAAGGCCCGCGGCCGCGGGCAGTGCTGCATGCAGACCGCAGCTCTGGTGCCATGGGAGGGGGCGGAGGAGGCAGGTCCCTGCCTACCTACAGCCTCTGTGCCCACACGGGCGTAGCGGCTTGGGTGGTACTACAACCACCACCGTGCCTCCCGCTGAGCCGGGCCCGGTTTCCCTCAGCAGCCGCCGGGGCCCGCAATAGGCCGCCCCGTGCCTAGGCAGCCTCCGCCGCCCAAGATGGCGACCGCCAGCCCGCCATCACGTGATGCGGGCGGCCCGACTCCCCCCTCCGCGGGCGGCGTGCTGGCGTCAGGGAGAGCGGGCGGGTCCCGTGACCGGAAGTTGTCGGGGGGGAGGTGGAAGTGAAAGCGGGGAGGCGGCGGGGCCCATTAAAGCCGACCGAGGCGAGCGGGGGGTGGCAGCGAGTCTCGGGCGGGCGCCGCGGCACACGCATCAGGTGAGTTTCTGCGGGGCGCCGGGGGTGGCGGATCTCGTCATGCTGGGGTTGCGGTTGGAGGCTGGAGGTGGCGGCAGCGGCTCCGCCCCGGCCCTGCAGCCGCCGGGCGGGGGGCGCCGTTCGGGCCCCTCCCCGCGGCTGGGGGTGGCGGTTGGGGCCCTCTCCGCGGCGCGGGTGGGGGGATGTGTGAAGTGCTGCTTTCCTGCTCCCCGGGCGGGCTCTGCCACCGGGGCCTGGCCCACGGGAAGGGGCGGTGTTCACTGTTCCCGTGGCGGGGTCAGGCGGCCGGCGCCGCCGGGTGCTGAGCTCCCCGGAGCCGGGCTGGGCCCGGCCCGTCGCTGTCCCCGGAACAATGGAGCTGGGCCACGGGAGTCTGCGTGGGAAAGCGATCGTTACTGAAAAGGACCCGTAGGCCTTCGCCTTGGTGCGCGTTCTCGAGGCTTTTGTGGGAGCCTTCTCTCCGGAGAGGCTCAGAGGCCCGAGGTAGGACCTCCTGGGGAGCGGAGCGTATTGTCCGTGACATGTGGTGCTGCTGGAGGTTCCTCTCAGAGCGGCTTTGGGGCAGCTGGTGACCGAAGGTGGCCTGAGCGAGGGGCGCTGGGGAAGCGCTGGGTCGGGGTGGTGAGATGCTGCTCTGGGTGGTCGGTGAAAATGGCTTTTCAGATGAGCAGGCGGCCCTGGGAGTAATTAATGTGACAAAACAGGCGGCTGAAGAGACTGGCAGTTATTGCGAAAGGAGCTCTCGGCATGTGTAAGGCCTGAGTCAGTTCTAAGAATTATTAAGTGGATGTTAGAAGTGCTTTTGGCTGTGAGTGTATAATAAGGTAAATTAAATGATAGATGCATTATTAGTCTCTAGGTATATATAGACTAATAAATATGGAAATACCTAATTGTTGTAGTTAAGAGAACTGCCCTGTTTTCCCTGTAAATGGAGGGATTATTTTAGTAGTAAAATAGCTGTAAAAAGGCTGTCTTAATCTGAAGTAAAATAGGTAATCTAGCATGAAAATGAGTGTCTTACCCAGTAACTCCAAACCCTTTGAGTCAAAGCTAGAATTGGCAGTATTCTCTCTCTGAAAAGTAAAGATGCTTTCTGATAAGAAGAGCTGTTGTGATATGTGTGTACGAGGCTTTTTGTGTAAACTGAGAACACGTGACAGAACAAAGTCCTCCCAACTGTAAGCAAGCTGGTCCTTGTTTGACAGTTGCCAATATGGAAGCTCTAAAGCTTCCAGTACTTCCCACTGGTCTGTGCCTTGAACTCTGCGTTCCATTGTGGGAATAGGGGCTGGGGGAAGTGGAGAGTTCTCTTTTTAGGGGAATGGTACATAACCAGCTGTGCCACGGCATCTGGCTGGCTGTGGTGTAAAGGTTTGTCTGTGGCCACACCGTGTTGATGGGCTGTGGTGGTACCAGCAGTGCATGGTGGAAGGGGCAGGCTTGCCGTGCCTCCAGCAGAGCCTGGCTGCTGGAGTCAATGCACCCTGTTCTCTCAGTAGCTGTATTTGAGGTTAAAGTGGGTGGAGTAATTTGAATATTCCTTCTTAAATAATCAGGGCTTCCTTGCTGTACTTATTCAGGAAGAACAAGTATACTTGTCTCTTTTTCCCCCCTCCCCCTTGTGACTTCCAACAGCTGACTGAACACATGACTTGCCCTCCATGAACTAATGAGTAGACCCACCATGCCTGGCCTGAGCCCTCACAATCCAAAGCAGCTCTAAGACTTTGTTGCTTTCAAGTGCTGCCCCTGTTTGTTTGTTGTGTGTTTTGTTTTTTTTCTCCTGCTATGATGTTAATACCCTACTTCTGGTGTAGAGAAGCTGTAAAATGGCATTAATCTGACGCCTCAATAGCAAAAACTTTTAAAATCCAATAGCAGTTTCTTGCTCTCTAACCTCTCATGTAACTGCTAAGATGTGTTAAACTTTACTCTTCCCTGTGGTGTTATGCAGTGGTCCATGTCCTCAAATACCCCCCTGACAGCTCAGCGTGGCACACTAGGAGTTGTACCTTAAAAGGCAAAGGTGCCAAGTTAAGGATTTGAATACCTGTGTTGCAGGGGCCACACTACAGGCATCTGTGCCCCCTCCCAAAGCCAGAGAACCAAACTCCGTGCTGAGTAGCACAGGCATGTTACAGTGCTAATGAATCCTTAGCTGAAAGTGGAAAACATGTAAGCTCTGGGAGAGGCTGCCCTCTGCAATCATCTTGGGAAGATACCACTTTGCTTGGTTTCCTACCCAAAATGAATGCCTGTGGGTAAGAGGGCTACCAGATGCAATTTCTGCAGCACCTTCTCAAAGTTCCTGTTTTAAGACTCTTGTGGAAGAAGGCCATGTGAATTACCTGTTGGAGCAAATCTCTGGTGAAGCTTGTCCTTGAGGAAACATGACAATTACAATCAAACCATCTGTGCAAAACTATAAATAGCTTTGTCTCTAACATGTATGGGGTTTTGGTCTGACTTCTCTGTGAAAATGAGACCAGTTTATGCAGAACTTAACATTTGGCTGTAAACAAAATTGTTTGTGCCTGATTAGGGTGCATTTTTAAATGCTTCATTGTGAGATACGTATCTGGCAAGCCCTGGCTTGGGAATAAGGGCTATGGAATAGAGCACTTGGATGTTTTTGTTTTCTAAAACTGGTGGATGTGTGGGCTCACTGATACCTACTGGTAGCTGTGCCTGCTGTTGTCATATAGCAATTTCTTCAGTAACTGAAGTAAACTGAGCATTTGATAAACAAGTATAGAACTTTCACCTTGTATGTGTTCCCTGATGTCTTCTGGGCTTCTCCTCAGCTGAGACCTGAGCTGCTCTTCAGCCCTTCTTACTAGGGCCTGATGGACCTTAGGTTCCCTTGCAGAACTGTGGAGTGATGCAGAGCTTGTTGCTTGCCCTGGTAGAAGGGGTCCAGGTGAGGCCCTACCTAGCTGCTGAACTTGGCTGGGCAGTAGTGTGCTCGTGTGCAGCTGGTCTGACAGCAACCTGGTGTCCTTCAGATGCTGAAGTGCTTAGTCCTTGCACAGCAGTGTTTTGATAATTGCAGTTTGATTGCCCGATGAGTTGGAGCTCAGTTGGCTTCCCCCTGCAGCTTCCTCTAGTGATCTCTCGTTGTTGCTGTGGAGCAGTCTGCCTTCAGATGTAGTTAGGTTTTGACAGTAGGTTGTGAGGATAAAAAGGTCACTTTCTGCAGTGACAATCCAACCATGAGCTGTGCATCTAAAAGCTGGACTCTATATGGATAATTCATTAAATGGCAATAGTTAATATACCGTTTTCAGTTCTGCAGTTAGCTGTTCTATTGAGGATATTTCCCTTTAAATGCACCTTGAATAAGGCTTCCATGTGAATGCCCAAGGTCAGTGACTCCCCATGTGCTGTTCAGAAATAGCAGGCAGGGCAGGGATACCCCTCCAACGCTTGGCTGCTTTCTGGCTTCCAAGGAGCTCGTTGCTTTTGTGCCCTGCTGGTGGGGATGCAGCACCCGAGCCCGGTGCTGCTGCATTTTGTGCTCGGTGGGGACCGGCTGGGGTGATGTCATTGTTGCTGGGAGCACTGTTCCTGCCGGGCTGCTGCTCCTCTCCAGAGGCTCCATCCATGGGGGAAGCTGTGTCAATACCACTGTTGCTACCTCAGGGTCAGTGACCAGGAGGGGAGCAAGCTTGTCAAGGCCACTGGGGTGTGTTGATTTACAGCTGATCTCAAATAGCCTTGACTTCTCTTGCTAGGGAACCTATTCTTGAGGCCATGGCTGTGTCCACAGGGCAGTGAAACTTCAGGAGGGGTGCACTGCCTTTGAGTTGGGATTGAAGTGTAGACTTGTGGCACAAATTCCTATTTGTGTTACTTAAAGGCATTTGATGTAGTGAGTGATTTGCTCTTGCATCTCCAGAACTCCTTAAAATGCCAACTTAAGGTGACTAGTTGTATCTAACTATACTTGCATGAGTTTCAAGCAAAAATTCTTAAATTAAATTTTAGTAGATCCTTATACTTTCAATAAAGAATGGGATTTCCCTTGAGTCTGTCCTATGTCACTGCATACTGTTTTTTTTTGGGGGGACAAGCTGGGCTACTGGAATAATAGTGGGCAAAAGTGAAGGCAGCACTGGAGCTGCCTTCAGAGGCTGCCTGGCTGCAGTACCTGGACCTTGGTTACTGGGGCTTCTGGTTTATTTAATGAGTCTGTGTTGAGCCCTTGATTTCTCTCCAGCTGGGAAGCAGCATCCTTGAAAGTAACCTGCCTGGTGCTGGTCTCTCTCAAGTGGGCTCAGTCACTGGGCTCTGTAACTCTCTCTTTGTCTCAGCTCCCAGATACACATATTGATGCCTGAAGTCCAAGCTGGCCCAGTGGCAACAATCTCAAGCAGGAGCAATGAGTGGCTGTAACTGGGGTATGCCTACTGACCTGCCCCTCCCCGATAAGATGCAGTCTACCAGTACTGCTCTCTTACCTCACCATGCAAGTTGCTTCAGCAACTTTTTTTTTTCTTTGTGGACCTTCCTCAAGAGAATAGCTGAGCTGGTAAAAGTATTGATGCAGGACCTGTGCAAGAGGTATGAAAACACTGAAAGCTAAAGCTTTTTCTCTTTCAAGAGACTGAAACAGAGTCTCCACAGTAGGAATTCCTTGTTAGGCACTGACTCAGCTGTCGTGGCGAGCTGGCTGTTACACTTGCATCTGGGAATGGGACTGAAATACTTGTCCATCCTGCTCTGCAAACTGCATTAGCATAGTAAGAGGTAGTATTGAGTGTGTGTAGGATCAGGAGTTCTGCTCGAAGATCAAGGTTTAGTTCTTAGATTACAGCCTGTCCCTTCCTTCTAGAGGAAGTTTCCTGTCTAGAAGACTCAGTACTGATAACAGGACATCCTGGAATAGATGTGCAAGAGTAAGGTTTTTGCTGTTACTGTTGGTGTTGTACTTCTCCGCATCTACTTGTCTGGCAGTAGTATCTCACATCAGTATTTGTCTTATCTCTTTTATCAAGCTCCTGGTGGTGAAGGGGAGGCATTATTCACTCTTGGATCTGAATTTCAGGTGTGAGCTACAGGATCCAGCAAGCCTCCTGGGGGCTGTCATTTGACTTGAAGGCCTGAACCTTGGTCAAAGTGTCCCTCCTGTCACTTGTTTCCTGGCCAGCCTCTAGGAACTGGTGGAAGCTAGCAGACAGCAGACAAACAAGACTTGTTTACCACTGAGAAGGTCTAAGATCTGTGCTTTGCTTACCACTGCAGAGGTTATCTAACACCTCCTATTTGTGTTTTTAAAACTGAAAGCGTGACAGGAATGTGTGAAACCTTAGGAAGCTGTAGACAAAACTAGAAGTTAATCTGAGTACTTGAAAAATACTGTCAGATATGGTAAAGATCTAACAACTTCACTGTTGCTTAGTGGCCTGGCTAACTTGCAATATTTTGAATTGGTCAACCTTATCTTCTGGACACTAAGATTAAAACCCAGCTGCTCCTGGCACTGTGTTTGATTTACAGAAAGTAATGGGAGAATCGTATCCAGTGGGGTGGCCTGACGTGGGAACTGTGCTGGGCTGTTGATGTTATTCATGTAGGGGTTACTTGATCTAGTGGTTGGCTCTACTGGTTGGGTGGCCATGTGCCAAAAGACCGATGGACACGCCTGTATAAACCAGGCTGTATGGGCACTTGAGCTGTGTTCCAGTCAGTAGTGTAAGATTTGTCTTGCTGGATTTGGCAGCTCTCCACCAAGGAGACTGTTCTGGTAGAGGCATGGCAACATGGAAGCTGTCCTGGTATATCTGAAATGCTTTGCGTAGGCAAGGCCCTTAGTCAAGACACATGGCTCGTTGCCTAGTGTCTCCCAGCAGCCAGCAATGTGCTCAACTCTCCTCCCACATCCTGAGATTGTCTCCCCCAGGGCAGAATAGGGGAAGTTCAGCTTGCTCTGATAAAGGGGGAGGGGTGTTAAAGCAAGCATGCCTGTTCTTGTAACAGCTTGATCCCTCGGGAAAATCAACTGGGAACTACCTGAAATCCTGTAGAACTTTTGGGGCAACCACTTCGTCCTGGAAGGCAGAGGCACAGCAATACTGATTCTTGAATGACAGTACTACTTGAGCCTCTGAAAGAAGGGTAGCTGAAGATCTTCAGACACTTGCCATCAGCCTATTAGGGGTTTGTGTATGTCTGCTCATTCTTGGGAGAAAGATGTCCTGAGATAAAAGGGCCCTTCAGCTGCTGGAGGAACTGGTGGGCTAAGAAACTTCATGACTGGAAAGATCCAGCCTTCAGTGAAGCTCCTGGGTATGGCTTTATCACAGAGCTGTCTTCCTGTACCCTGAAGACTACCACTTCAGCAGTCCTGACTTTCTGTCTGGGAATACTGGCCTTGTTACTGTGTGTGGCTTTACCTGTAAAGGGGCCTTCTGTCCTCCTGTCCTGTCCACAGCTGCAGCCTCCAAATACCTGCTGTGGAGGTGATGGGGAAGGTCCTCAGGTCGCTGAGGAGCAAAGTGATCCATCCAAGATGGCTGTTCAGCATAGCTGGCTGCATTGCTGGGGGCACTTTCTGCACTTCCGTCCCTCCCTTTGGCTCAGAGCATTTATCACCTGGAAGAACCTACATATGCCACTGTAATCTTAGGCTAAGGGCAGTCTGGGCAAATTCATGTTCCTGCAGGCAGCAAGAAATGACCTCCAGACCCTTGCCACTGCTCTTAAGCATACTGTTGGTGTGGCTGAACATGCAGAGACACATCTGCCTTGGTACTGTAAGCAAATGCATTTCTATGCTTGTTTTGTTTAAACCACCTAGTCAGATCAGCGTGGTATCTCCTCAAGAGGAGGTGGCTGCTGTGTTATCTAAACCAGTAGAGATCAGTTTCTAAGCTGTATACCTTTCGTGGGGGGGTTGGGGCTAGTCCTATGTGGTTTGGACTTTTCTAGGGTAGAGTCACAATTCATGATGGCAGCTTTTAAAGCAAGAAACTTGTTCAGTCCCACATGCAGTATTTAAACATTGCAGGCATAAACCAACTCTGATCTGGAGAAACGCTGGGAGGTGTAACAGGGCTGTGCATCAGTGAGGCTCGGACTGGAGAACTTGGCTTTGAGAACTTGGGCTTTGAGCCTGGCTGGTCATGTGCATCGGTGCCTCTTAGGAATGCAGTGCTCTCCAAATCTCAGCACTCGCATCCCTAACAGAGCCACAGCTGAGCTGAGACCTCAGGCAGGGCAGACCCCTGCTCACGTGCAAGTCCTGTGATCCCTCTGCAGACATGGTTCCTACTGGTGGCATTGCTTCTGCCTTCCCTGTGTCATCTGAACACTCTGGCAAACTGGCCATTGCCATATCCTCTTCCAAAGAGCTCTTTGAGCCCTTGCTGACAGCAGGGCTGCATCTTCCAGCTGGTGATTGAGGGCATCAGGCAAGCTAAAACCTTATTGCCACTGAAACCAGCATCTTCCCCAGCACCAGCTCTGGAGCTTCCTTGATCATACCGAGAGCCTACTGTTCTAGAGCTTTTGCTTTCCAGCTGGATTCCCTACATGTTTCCCCAAGCTCCATGTTGCCCCATCATTCTCTCCCTTTAGCACTGAGCTGTCTTAAGTGCATGTGTGTGAGCCTGGTGTCATATCCCCCTGGTAGGTAGCTCACAGACCAGGTCAGTTGGTTATTAGCACTGTGTTAGTCAGTTGGTTAGTTATTATTAGCACTGTGTCGCACTGATTTGGTGCTCGCATTGAAGCAGCCAGTGACCTGAACTGGAAGCCATGTGGCTGAGCTGAGTCTGGCTGGTTCCTGAGCTTCACTTGGTCCTAGAGCAGCTCTTTTGGCACTAGAGGCTGCAACTCCTCCCTCAAAATGAGGTGGAAACTTGCTGCAGACAGCTGTAGTCTAAAAAGCCAGTTCCTCTGGGATACTGAAACATGTTTTAAGATTCTATTTTGATCTGAGCCATGTCAGTGTGCTAGCAAGCATCCAAAGCTCTAGGCTGTTCCTCAAGAAGGTGAAGCTTTTGGCTGAGGACTCTGAGGGATGGGAGACACTGGGCAGCATACCTACACCTGACAACTTGCAGTATATTGTTTTACACAAGGTGTCAAAAATTAATTTTCAGCTGAGGCTCCCAATTCCCTGAACAGAGGTAATTCCAGCCACACAGGGCAGGCTGGGAAGGGCACCAACTGGACAGAAGCCTGCTCTTGGTGAAACTGCAGTAAGTAGCAGGCAGCCTAGCTGCTCCTCCTGAGGAGGGAACGATGAGCTGTGCTTGAGCTGTTGGCTGCATACCAGCAGGAGGGAATACGTTGATTAGAACAGCAGCATAAATGTGTGGGGAGGAAGGAGGTGGAAAGCAGTTTTGAGATGCTACTGATACAGCAGCAGCCAGAGTGTACCCTTCTGTGAAGCTGTCACAGGAATAGCTTGCCAGCTGCTTTTGGTGTGGACTTCACTTTGACTGCTTCTGTGTGGTGCTTCAGTGAGGCCTGGAAGCACCTCCAAAGGACCTCTGACTGTATGGACTGTAGGAGCTCATTGCCCTAAAAAGCAACCCATTTATAGAGAGCAGTTCTTGCAAGTTGTCAGCCCAAATGGCAAGATGTTCCTAGTTTGCTTTTTAGGTACAAAGCCAGCACATGCTCCCACTAAATGTGAGGCTTTCCTAGATGGCATCTTCTAGCTAGCTGGGGAAGCTGGGCTACTTGTAGACCATGTGGGAAGAGGGTACTGTCCTGCTTGTGCAGCCCTTATCAATGCAAGACACAACTTGCTCTCAAAACTTCCTTTGCTTCTGTAGCAGTCCACAATGTGAAGATGCTTGGCCCTTCTTCCACTAGAAGAGCACTCAGGTTTACTGAGGAAAACATGCAGGTCTGCAGCAGTGAAAAAAACCCCCAACAGTAAAAAACAAAGATAGGCTTACTTCTAGCTGCTTCCTTAAAGGCAGCTTGGCATCTCTTAAGCCCTGTTGGTATGAAACTAACAGCCCTGGCTAATTGTGTTCTGGTTAGTGCTCACCTTTTTCCCAGCTGAAAGACAGGGCTTCTGCTCTGCTCCTGGGCTGTTGTGTCACTCCCAGGGGAATGCAAGTGAGATATGTTAAAGGTTGATACTTGCTGGTCTCAGGTGGGCTTTCATGTGGAATTGTTCAGGCTGTCATTGTAGCTTGGTGTGAGCAGTGTCTGTGTGACCAGGTAGCTGAGACCAAGCTGTTTTTATTGAAGTGTATTGGTAAAACTTGTTCAACTCCACTGTGAGCTCCTGCTGTGTTTGGAGATATAGGCTTCAATACAAAGGATGTCTGGACCACCTGGGTGCTCTGCAAGTGGGAACTGTGATCCTGGTCAACTCGTGGCAATCACAGACTATCTACCCTCCCTCAGGATGAGGCTGAATTGAAACAACTTCATGTGTCTGCTCAAAGCCTTGGCTAAACTTGGCTTGGTAAATCATGGCAGGGTACAGTGTGACCATGGGGCAAGTGATATGCATCAATCTGTTGTTGTGCTTGATCCTGTAAGAACAGGAAAAACATCTGGTGAGCATCTCATTTCAGTGGCTGAAGGTCTAAGCAGACATAACCCCCTGAGGTGCCAAACATGCTAGGGAACTTGCTGCTTCTGGGAAGGAACTGGTTCAATCAGCTTGAGCTGGTCCTGAATCATTCTTCCAGCTTCAGTTTCCTTGAAAAAATGCAGAACCATTGGAGGGGGGAATAAAAATAGCTCTTTGGTGTAGTACAGAGACTTGAAGCTTTGCAGCCTCCCCCATGCAAGAGAACAGTGAGCAGAGGTGGTGTTTCTGTGTCAGAAATGGACTTAGCTGCATTTCAGGACAGAAGGTTCTTCCAGCATTCAGGTGTGGCTGTCTTCTGCTCAGCCCAGTCACTGTGGTGAGCCCACTGCAGTGTGTGGTATCCCCTAATGGCACACTGCTCTATCCAGACTGCCTTTCTCATGGTTGGGTGCTTTTGCTGAAGGCCCTGCCATGGTGTGAAGTGAATGCTCTGCTTATCAGCCACAGGATGCAGAACAGACCCGCAGTGCTTCAGGTTCAAACGTGCCTCTTTGTGGAACACCTGCTTACTCTTGTGCTGCCTGCTGGGACAGGGGAGCAGAACTAGGTGTTCATCATTGTCACAGTGAGTTGAGCTCTGCTTGATGCTTGCTCACCTTCTGCTTTGTGCCTTGGCATAGTGTTAAATATCCCTGGCAAGGAACATGAGGTGAGAGGTGCAGTTCAACAGTCTTGCTTCAGTGTTCAGCTGGTTTCTAGCAGAAGGTGCACATGGCAAGCTGGTGGATATGGGAGCAGAAAACTCTTGGTCAAATGTCCCACTTCTAGCCTATGCATAAACATGCTTTGGTTCTTGTTAGGGTTGTCACTTGAACTGTTTAACAGCAAAGCTGCAATGGCAAGGACTGCTCCAGCAGCTTGTCAGCAGGTTCAAAGCTGGTATGGGTATGCTGTTGTCTTCCATGGAGGTGACATTCCCCCCTCTAAGGCTAGCTACTTTCAAACTAAAACTGTCCGTGAGCAACTGAGCAGGGTGTTTCTATTGCAAGGCCTACTTTTGTTAAAGGGTAGCTAATCTTAAGACATCTGGTAGGCCATCAATGCAAGTTCCTACTGTTCTTTGCTTGTACCAACCTAATTAATATTAAAATGCCTGCATTATGACTTGACACATGTGAGTATCTCTAAGGAATCCTTAACCATCCATTTCTGCTTTGAGTTAAAGTAGCTGTCTTAATATAGCAAGTGAAAGGACAGTTTTTCTGTACTCTGAAGCAACAAGAGAAGCCTAATTAGATTTGGCATAGGCCTTATTTGCTTTTGCATCTGAGGATCTGTAGCACTATGGAGTTTCACAGGACAGTTTTTGACTCTTCCTTTCAGATCAGCTAAGCCAGTTACACTTGCAGGTCAGATGCTGGGGTTTCTCCTTTGCTGGTCCAGCAGACCAGCCTTACACAGGTAAGGACAATACTGTGGGAGACCAGGCTATACCCGGCTTGATCTCATGAGGGTCAACAAGCTGTGAACGTCTTGTTTGCTTAGAGGGATAGGTATTAAACACTGAGTGGAAGAGTCCTCTCCTGTGTTAGAGGCAGCGATGTCAATCCTCTGGCACTGGTTAAGCCAGGAGGAGGAGTGATGCTGACTGGCCTCCTGATTGATGGGAAGTTTCTGATGGCTCCTGAGCAGGGCTAGCTGGGTTTGCTGGTAGGCTGTGTTTTGAGCAGTCATGCAGGTGACCTCGCTCCAAGAGACTTCACACCACGTAAAAGGGAACTGATGTCTTGGATCAAATGTTAACAAACAGGTTTTTCTTCATATCATTTCTGAAAAAGGAAGTATTTGCTCAGAAATGCTCCTGGGGCTGGATGTGAGCTCGCACACTGCCATCTTAAGGGCTTATGTGACTCTTGCAGCGTGTTGCTTTGGTGTAATGATACCAAGTATCATAAGGCAAGACAAGCTGCATATATAGTGCAAAACAGTCTTAGACTTGGATACCATTGACTCAGCATTATCACAGTTATCATCTCGACTCTGAGCTTGCTCTTTGCATGAGCATGGGGGAAACCCTGCACACCCTACATCTCAGCTTAGTTCAGTAACTTAATGTTTCTTGCAGGCATGACTGGAGAAGCTCCTCATGTGAACTAACTGCTCCCTCAGGTATTCAGACCTGCTTCATCTGTGAGCTAAAGCTTTATTCTTCTTGCTAGTATAAAATCAACTAAGGGAGACCAAGGTTGACTAGACATGAGATCTGTGTAGCTTAGAACATGTAAGTGGGCTCCATTTCTGGGACACAAGGCAGTAATAAACCTACTCCAGTTCATGTAATTTGAGAAACAGCCTGTGTTAACAAGAGAATAATCATAAATTGCCTCTGACTCCAGGCAAGCAAATCTTTGACTACTGAACTTGGCCCAGGGTTGGTTGGTTGCATCTTGTTATACTGACACAGCAAATGGCATGCTGTAACCAGGGTTGACTAAGGTATTTCTGAGCTAGCTTGAACTGGAATGTGTGGAAGCATTCTCTGCCATTAAGATGTTTATTTGCTGTTGGCTTAGTATGAGCTAAAGTCACCAAAACCCTTTGCATGGTGTTAAGGAAACAGCAGTAAGGCTTCACTTACAGGACCTTCAGAGAGCACTGGTGTCTTCCACTCAGTACCTCAGCTTGTTAAAAACGCTCTGGGAGAGGCATGGTGTCCTGTCCTTGAAATAGTTTTACCCTTTGGGTTGCTTCATAAGAAGCACCAGTTAAGAAAACAGGGATGTCTTCAATCCACCTAAATTGAAAGTCTTGCTAGGACCAATCAGACCCCTGTTTAGCTCAGATACTTGCTTTAAAGCTGGAAGTGCTGTTTGAGACATACTCAACCACACAGAACATTGTAAGGAAAATAGCAAAGGTGGTGGTGTAGAGAGCAGCTTGTTGCTACTTCAACTTAGAGGGCCTTACTTCTATAGAGAGGCTCCAGGAGATCAAACATTGGTTCTTCCTCCAAGACCTGGAGATGTGGTCTCCCCTCCAAAGGCAAGGTCTCCTCTTCTACTGGGCAAGGAATAACTCTCAAGTGTTGGTCTGATTATACCTGTAATGAGAAGATTAGCAAGAAGGCTTGGCCTATCAACTGACTGGACTTCAAGCATAGTAGAACAGGGTTGGGAAACTGGGCAGTGTCCACTGCCAGGTCCTGGCAGGACTGGAGTTCCTCACTGTCTCATGGCCCAAACCAAATACCAAACGGAGGCACCTCCTCCTGTGCTGTGGTTCATATCTGTTGATCACCTGGGATGGAAGCTGAGTGTCTCACCTGTGTGGTGTTCAGGAGGCAGTAACAGCCCTTCCTACTGGTGGGGCAGCCCGTCAGCTATGACAAGAAGGCAGTGCCAGGTCTGACTCAAGACTTCCTTCCCGTGGCTGCTCAGCTGAGTGACTTCCAAGGTAATGACACTTGACAGAGCAGTTCCCTGCCCTTCACAGTGGGACTTCAGGCTGTGTTGAACTTGGGTGCTAAGCACCCAGTGTGATTTGATGTTGTAATTTAGGGCTCTGCAAATCCCTTCCTGAGCATGAGAACTAATGCCAGCTTGTCCAAAGCTGCTTCAAATACCAGGAAGCAGTGACCTGCAGCAGCCAGAGACAAGTGATACTGAAAACACTCTGAGAAAAATAGAAGCAGCACATGCTGGGTTCTGGCACAGTCACTCCAGGGTGAGTTGTTTTTATCTGTCCTGAGGAAAACAGGTGACTCACACTGGACCTGAACCTATACAGATGTTTTCCATGACAGATCAGTGTACACAGCTGTCTTTGAGCTGTTTCAGAGCTCTGCTCACTTGCTTCTTGCTCCATCTGGGCTGATGGTGCTGAAGTCTCTGGCTTGGCCAGCACAAGTGTCACTTGTGCTACGTGCTTTGAAAACACAGGAGCACTGTGCTTGAAGGAGCCTATGTGGTCTGTTCCCCCAATGGCTATAGAGGAGATGAGCTACAGAGTGTGGATCTTGGCAAGAGCAGAAGCAGGACTAAATGTTGGGGTTGTTGACGAGTTTCAGCTGGCTGTATCGTGGCTGGAATAGCTGGGCTGCCAGCTGGATCATTGTGCAATGCAGTCCAGTTTAGACAGCCTTGGAAAGGAGAGGTGTTTACACTTAGAGAAACTGTCCTGTGCAGGGTCTCTGGCATCTGTTAACATCCATCTAAGGAGAGCATGAGCTCTGTGGGTGTCCTGTCACTGCTGTCTCTCAAGGTAACAGCCTCTGGATGTTACCTTCTCAGTGTTTCCCATTTAGATGTATCACTAGATGCATGAGGTGGGTGCAGGTCAAACAGGTGTAACTGTAAAGGCACCACTACCTGTGGTGGCTGCAGGAGGGCTTCTTCAGCTGCTGCAGCCTTCACTGATGACAAAGTCCAAAAGATGACACATTTTAACACTCAGAGCTTGAGATGATTCAGACCTCTTGCAACTGGACTCTGCATCTAGGAAGAGGCTCCTACAGCTTGGAACTTGTTAACCCCCTGTGGTGGTGTGTTGAAGCAGGTTGCAGTTGTCCAGTAGCTTAGGCATATCCCAGGAGATGCATAGGTCTGAGTGGCTCAGAAGATGCATATATCCATGTTGTGGAAGTGAAGGCCTCATTAGCTGTGAAGTCAGGAATAGCTCCTGAAGAGCAGGAGTTGTGTGGTATAGCAGGATGGGAATTCTAGGCTAACCAAGTCCCCATATAAGGGCTTCATATATGAAGGCTGTTGTCAAGGGTCTTTGAACTTGTGTAGCACAGTTATATAACTATCTTCTGGCCCCTCTTGCTGTACAGAGCCTGCAGGACTCCCTCAGGGGAAGCCAAGGAGTCCTTGTGTTGTGGACCAGGTCAGTACCAAACCACTGTCAGTGATCTGATGAAACCTGGCCACCTAAGAATAGCTTGTCCCATCTGCTCCCTAGAGATGGGGTAGGAAGGTCATGCTCAGCCACTAACAGCAGGACTTCATAATTACTCTCCCTCTGCTAAAGCACATCCAGAAGTGTATTCAGGCCTGCTGCAGCTGGTGTACTCCTAGCTCCTTCACTGATCTGAGGGAAACCTGGGAGCAAGTACATGTGTGGATCTCTGAAGCTCAACTCTCACTCTTGCTAATTGGATGGATCATTAGTGACTCATTTAGAGACACCTGCCTAAAGTGGACTGGAGTCATGGCAGGATGCAACTTAAACAACTCATCATCTAACACTGTAATAGGCTGAATTTTGTGAGGTTGGTCACTGTAGCCTTACTTCCCCTGCCACTGAAGGTGAGGTGGCAGAAGGTAGCTTTATGAAGATGAGGTGGCAGTAGGTAGCTTCATGTGATCTCAGCAAATCTGAGGAGTCTGGTAGTAGTTTGCCTCATAATGCAGCTGTCGAGCTGGCCTGTGTGGTTGTGCTGTGAGTGCTTCAACCACAGCAGATCCTTGGGACTTGACACTTCCACAAAGCACAGCTGCTGGAGAAACTGCTTTTCCAACCTGAACCTGAAAGGTGGAGAAAGCCCACTTTTGTTTTTATTTTCTTTCTATTGGGAAACTACTGAACAGCATAAAGAAGCTTGAGTGTGGTGTTGGACACATCTCTGCTTGCATCTCAGTATCATGTGTAAGAACCTGTGTTGGTAGCTAATACTGCACTGCCTCCAAGGGGGGTGGGCTGTCCTGGTATACCCACAAAATGGCCTGGAAATAGTGTCCAAAATGGACTTGGTACTGTTAAGGACCAGTGCTTGGCTCATCTACTTGTTGGTATTAAGTTGCCACTCCTGCTCTGACATGGCCCTGCCCATGAAATGGGTTAACACCTGATTAGTGCTCAAGTGTAGCCTTGAGTTGAAGGGGTCTGGTTTCAGGAGTGCTGGGCTGTGCCTGCTGCTGGTTCCTTGCTGGGAGCTGGGTGTCTCAGACTCTGAACTTGCTGCTTTCTGCCTTAAGGAGTGACATGCTAATGGTGCCTGATGGGATGTTCCCCTTCCTTTCTAGTGTAAAAGATGACTTCTAGGAAGAAAGTGTTACTGAAAGTCATCATCCTCGGAGACTCTGGGTAAGTGGAGGAGCCTTTAAGATGCCAGTCTGTCTCTGGCTGGAGCAGTGCTCTTGACAAGTGGGAGCCTGGATACACTGTAAGAAACCAGTAGTGCCAGGAAGAGAGATTTTACAGTCCCAGATAGCTGTGTTACCTCAAAGCTTTAAGAACTCTTCACCACCCTCTGACCTGAATGGTTCCCTGGAGTTTAACATATTGGAAGTCCTGCTACAATATTAAACAGGGGAAATGTGGGCACACCACTCCAGTGGCAGACTGGGTAGCTGTCGTGCAAGGAGGATGTGTGGTGTCAAAAGGAGCATTTCCCTTAAATAAAAAATACATAATAAAAACCCCCATACCACTAGTAAGCAATCTCAGGTGACTTCTTAAAACTCTGGCTCTGTCAGAGACATAGTTTATGCTGAGCCATCTGCTTGGCTTCTGTCTGATCTGGCTGGAGCCTGCCCCTTGGAGTGACAGGCTGTGCTCTGTGCTGTTGAGCAAGGAGTCTGCTCTGCTGGTGCAGGTTGCTGGCCGTGCAGGCTGTAACCTGACTCCCATGACATAAGACTTATTTATACCGCTGTGCCCAGCAAGCTGTTGATCAGGGAGTGTTTCTCAGACACAGAGGGCATGTGAGCCTCTAAGCTGGCTCTCTGGGGAGGATCTCCACCTCTGGGTGCCTAGCAGATGTGTATGTGAGCTGTTGCCAGTTGAGGTTCTGTTTGTCCTCCTCCTCCCCCTGCAGAGGCTGAAATTACTGTTTCTGGTGGGTTTCTCTGAGGAACTTCATATTCTTCCAAAATTGCTCTCGTGGTCATAATGTGATGCATACCCCTTACCAAAGATCAGAGATTAGTGATGGGGAAACAAAGTTTAAGATTGTAATCCGTGGTATCCTTGGGTAGCTAATGCTCTTACTCAGCATGTTGTCTCAGCATCTATTGCTGTAAAAGCCCCTTCTTGCAGGGTTGGGTGCATTTTCTCTGGGTGAAAGGCCAGGAGGCTATGGTGGAAGGTGAGGGCACTGGGATGTTCTGTTCAGGGTGGTTAACTCAAACACTTGTAGAAACAGCCTACCTAGTCTTTCTTTTTTTTGTCTTTCTGTACAGGGTGGGAAAGACATCACTCATGAACCAGTATGTGAACAAGAAATTCAGTAACCAGTACAAGGCTACGATAGGTGCAGACTTCCTGACAAAAGAGGTCATGGTGGATGACAGGCTAGTGACAATGCAGGTAAGGAGTGACTCTGCTCCCTGCTGGAAGGGGTGCCTGGCTGCCTGGACCACACTTGTGTGGAAGTATCTGCTCCAGTGCAGTCCAGAGTGGTACAGGGGTCTGTGTATTGGGCAAGAACCTTGTTAGCACTGAACTACCCTTGGCCATAGGTGCTGCTGGGCTTCTCTGCAGATCTGTGCATGGGCTGAACAAGGAAAGGCAAAGATCAGCTTGGGTTCAGCTAAGGGAAGCTGTATTAGGCCCTGTTTAAAATCCAGCATTTGGTACTGTTAGTAAACTAGATCTTGTTAAAGATGCACTTCCATGGTGTTCAGGAACCGGAAAGGGCTGGGAGAGCACTCCTCAGTCAGGTCAACTACTTGTTCTGCCCCAAGTCCTGTGGGAACAGAGTTAACCTGCCAGTCTGCTTATGTGAAGATTATGTCTCCAGTATGTGAAGATTTCATCTCTAAGGTGAGGCTGGCTGCCAGACAGTGACAGCTTGTTGCAGCCATCAGGGGAGAGTTTGGACTGTGCTGGTACCCAAGTGCACCCAGTCACCTGCTGGTACTAATATCCTAGTCCTGCTTGCCACAAACAAGAATTATGTCCCTTGCTGAGGTGGAAAGCAAAGGGTTAACTATGTTTAGAAGGGTGTTTCTGGCTCATGATACTTAGTGCCTACAGAAATTCCTGAGCCTTCAGGTGCCCCTCTGTGGCTAGCTGGGGGCTGTGGATGCGTGGTGGGGAGTTATGAAAGGAGTGCCCTAATTGTGGACTGACTATATCAGCAGAGCTGGCTCATCTGCCCTGTCTTTTGCTCCAGATATGGGATACAGCAGGACAAGAACGATTTCAGTCTCTGGGAGTTGCCTTCTACAGGGGAGCAGACTGCTGCGTGCTGGTGTTTGATGTCACAGCCCCCAACACATTCAAAACCCTAGACAGCTGGAGGGACGAATTTCTCATTCAGGCCAGTCCAAGGGATCCGGAGAACTTTCCTTTTGTTGTGCTGGGAAACAAGATTGACCTAGAAAACAGACAAGTGAGTACTGGGACGCTGTAGCCTCCTCTTAGGAAATAGCTGGAGTGGGAAACCTTGAAGGAACATGGGAGGGTTATCAGAGAAACAGGAGTGGGAGGTGCCTGAGGGTGGCTCAGCTGTTGTGTGCCACTGGGAAAGCTTCTCCTGCCTGGAGAGGTCAAACCCCTGTGCACAGCATGCTCCTGCCCACTGGTGGAAGGATTGCAGCAGCTTCCTGGGCAGATGCAAGGAGAGGAGCTGATTCTCCTCCAGAATTGCTGAGATGCTCCTATGGGAGCAAGTCCCTGCTCTGTGGATGCCTGAGAAGTCTGTGGTCTTATCTTCCTTATGCTCCTTGCCCCAGGGCTAGGGGTATCTGGGGGTGGGCAGCAGTCTCTGTACCAAGGCTGTAGTTCTGATGAGGTAAGAACTGCTGTCCAGGCTGGATGTGAGGGGTCTCTGGCTTTGCCTGGGAAACAAAACTCCCTCCTTGTGAGGCTGAAGGTGATGCTGCTGCTCTCTGTCCACCCAGGTCACCACAAAACGGGCACAAGCCTGGTGCTACAGTAAAAACAACATCCCCTACTTCGAAACCAGTGCCAAGGAGGCCATTAACGTGGAACAGGCTTTCCAGACGATTGCACGAAATGCACTTAAACAGGTAGGGAGGGGGGCGGGGCCCAGTGCTGGCCCTGCCTGCCCAGCTCGGCTGCTGTGGGCAGCCCTGGCCTCTCCCAACAGCTTTCCCTAGCCAAGCTGTGGCACTAACGCCTCCTTTCTTTCCCACTAGGAAACCGAAGTGGAGCTTTACAATGAATTCCCTGAGCCCATCAAACTAGACAAGAATGACCGAGTGAAGGCTTCTGCGGAGAGCTGCAGCTGCTGAGGGAAGAGGGGGGGGTTGAGCACAGTCCTTCACAAACGAATATCACACTTAGGCCTTCAAACACACAGCCCCTCTTCTGTGTTTAAAACGAAATTTAAAAAAAAAAATTTCCATCTCCAGCTGCCAAAATCCACCCATCTCCCATGAGCATCTGTGAGTCCTGCACTTCAGAGCTCACGTCCCCACACCATCCACAACACACTTCATGGTAACAGACCTTTCTCTTAGTTTAAAATGGAAACTCCTTATGTATGTTTGGAACTGAATCTAATTCCAGGTGTCCAATGGAAAGAAACTGTTTACAGGTAATCTGTGTAACAAGTTACATACATTTTTAACTGTCTCGTGTTTTCCCCTGTGAAGGCTGCAACTGGAAAGGCTGATTACCCATAGTTCATTGCAAGCTCAGCACTCAGTCCAACTAGGTTGAGTTTTGTATGTATCTCTGTTAATGCTTGTTACTTTTAACTAATCAGATCTTTTTACAGTATCCATGTATTATGTAATGCTTCTTTAGGAAAAATCTTATAGTACATGTTAATATATGCAACCAATTAAAAATGTATAAATTAGTGTAAAATTCCTGAATTACATGTTGAAGTACTGAAACACAGATTGTGTAGAAAGTGAGGAGGACACTTCTGAACTGCAACACAAAGTCCAGATAGAGGCAGTATTCTGTACAGTAGAGATGAACTATGTAAGCCTTCTTGTTTTGAGGCCAAAAAGGCTTCATCTTCTGGAAAATCTGTCTGGCTTCCTTGTATCTAAATTCTCAGATTTGCATAACAGCATTGATATGCACACTGGATTATTGGATTTAAAATTAAATACAGCTATGAAATGACCTCATTTGTTCACCTCCCCTACTGCTTAACTCCTAACATCCTGGAGCAAGTGTGGGAAGGAGCCAGAGCTGAGGTATCCCAGTGGCTCTTGGTACTGTGGAAGGAGCTCTGCTCCCACTTGGGTTGTGGTAGCTGTTTCTGGATGATTGACCTGGACTATGAATCTTCCCTTTCTTCTTACTGACTGCTAATCTGGATTTTTGGTATGGAAAAACTTGGCAATCTAGTCCCTTTCCTCTCTTCCTTTCTTCCTGGTATTTGTTCTTGCGTTTGTAGCTTGCTTAAATGGAGCCCTTCTACCTGTTTTCCAGAGGTCTACATTCTAGTACGTAGGCTGAGCTCTTATGTAAAGAGACAAACATGATGCCAATAAACTTAACAAGAACAAGCCTTCTTGTTTATTCCTGTTTCTGACTCTATTTTTTTTTCCTTCACTAACATGCTTTCTTTCCTCTGCCTGGTCACCATTCTAGCACACCTGCTAACTGAAGGATGTTTGTGTTTCCTCCTTACAAAAACTCTGTGCCTCCCAAATTGCTTTTCAAGAGTGCTTGGCTGACCTGAGACTGTAGTAGGGCAGCCACCCCTCTGCTTTTCTTGGAGCTGCAGAGGCAGGAGTGGTGCTGGATCCGATTGCTCTTCAATGAGCATAGTCCTTCCTTCAGCCCTGTCCTGAGCAGACAGAAACCTTTGTGGATGGGTGGAGATGGGGGCAGTGCTGTCAAAGCTCTTGTCAACCTCCTCTGGGAGGGCTGGGTGAGAAGAGTAGGCTGAGCCCTTTGCAGCTCACCATTAGGTGCTCTGTGAGGAGCAAGGCTGGCCTAGAGTGCCTCAGAGTGACTTAAGGACCTTTCCTTGGTCCAGCCTAGTCAAGGTTAAGCCTTTAATTTCTAGATGCTGGGCAATGACACTCTGCTTGCACTCAGCAGGGCTGAGCTCACAAGTCCTATGCCCACAGGAAGATGGAAAAATGATCTACAGAAAAATGAGGCCAGTTATTTCAAGAGCCTACTAACACTTTGTGTCCTATTGTGCTGTTCTTTTACTTGACTGGGCTTTTGTTGTCCACATCAATTTCAAACAACTACTCTGCAATTGCAATGTGTCCTGGTGGGACCACTTCCCTGTCTGCATCTTTTTGGAAGACTTGGACCTTCCACTCATCTCCATTTAAGGCATGACTCTGCACTTGTTTTCTGTAGATATAGTTCTAGTATCATGGAAGCTGGGCTGGGGGAGGAGGGAGCAATAACTGTAAAGGGGTCTTTAGGGGATGGTCTTAACTGCACTTTCCTCCTCCTGCTTTGGCCTGGGGTAGTGGAGCTGAGGCTGGAAGGGCTTGCATGGTGCTGCTGTGGAGGAGCCCTGAAGAGCTGCTGTTTAATATCTTTCCTGTCAAGTAAACTGACAGTGACACAAGGCAAAAGAAGAGTGTTCCATGGGGGTAGGACAGCTGTGGAGCTCCTTGCCACAGGAGGTGGATGCTGAATGGGAGGTTTCCATTTACCACCTACAAATGAATGGTTTTGCTGGTGGGAATAGGATATATGTACAAAAGTGTACAAAAACCAGTGCAGGGGGCAAGCAATGTGGGAATCAGTGCCCTGCTGTTGACCAGGGGCTGATGCTGATGGTGTCACAGTTTGAGACTGGTGTTCCTGCAGGAATTGCTCATCATCACTGTGGTCTGAAGAAGCCTGGGACTGGAGAAGTTGCCTGGGACTGGAGAAGTTGGCTGGGCCGATTGTCTCTGCAGGGTACAAGTGCACTGAAAACCACTGTTGAAAACCACTCCTAGCATCAGTGAGGCCTCGTGGTGTTTACTGCTGTGCTGACCTTTCTGCCTGATGAGTTGCAGGTGCAGTGATGCTGTGTGCAAGGGAGACCTGCTGCTGGGCTAATTGCAGAGGAAACCTGGCCCTGGAAGAGACCGAGGTGTCCACCTGAGGCAGCTGAGCTGGAGGGCTGGTTTTACCCTTTGCCCTGTCTGGGCAGGGGGGGTAGAAAACCTGAAGATGGAAGCTGGCTGGGGCCAGAGGAGTTGCAAGTGTGAAAGCTGGGGAATTGCACAACTGTATCTGTGCTGCAGGGCTGTGTGTGGGGAGGAGAGACAGACATTAAAGACTGACTGGCACTGGTGTGTAGAAAGCAGCATGGAGCTGCCAAGCTGGGAAGCCTGGGGTGGGAAGGCTCACTGCTTGCTTCAGCAGTGGCACCTGGGGGGGCTTTGGGGCTGGATGTGTCCTGCATCATTGCCTGCCCTGACACCCCAGCAGGAGCCCTCTAGGCCATCCCAGTGCCCACTGCTGCAGCCACCACCCTGGGCAGGGTCACAGCCCTGACCCTGCACATCTGGAGCCCCAAACAGCTGCCACTGGCCCCACCAGCACCCAGGCCTGCACAGAACCCTGCCCGACAGGGCAATGTGTGATAGAAGCAGAGGTGTACGTTCAGGAATCTATTGGTACACAGAAATATTATTGGCTGAACATCTGTGTGTGTGTGGTTTGCATATTCAAACACATTTACACCAGCACTCATGTATAAATTTAAACAAGACATATCTTTTGTGAGCTGGAGAGTGAAAGAGTGAAGAAGCACAAGGGCACAAGCATGAACATGGCCGGGTGTGGGTGTGTGTGTGTGCTTGCACAGACACAGGTTTAGTTATAGGGTTCCATTTATGAGCCATACATGCTTGCAGGCTTACTGATGTACACACATGCAGCATGAAGTCTTTATTTCTTAATATTATCTATATACACACACAAGTTCAGAGAGAGAAAAAAGAAAATTACCTCACACCAAGATTTGGCCACCCTTGTATGTATTTTATTTATAAATGTATATAAAACCAGCTAAATATGAATGTATAGATACAGGTATAGACATAAACACATACAAAGCTGTGTGCTTGTCTATGTATTAGCTGTCACTCCCATCTGTGGAGAGACAGAGGTGACCATACACATCTTAAATTATTTATTTCATGCTTACATGCTTGTGTTTGTATGTGTGCTTGTGTGGTTTCTCTTTCTGTCTACACACACAGGTACCCAAATTTTTCATATATATTCATACATTTATGTGTGTTTTCTGTATTTTTATATTATTTCTCTGTGTGTGTGCGTGTGTGCGTGTGTGTGTGTGTGTGTGGTTTATCCATTTTTATATTTCCCTGAGAAAGAGAGGGAGAGAAAATACAGACTTGTAAGGAAAGATTTAAATGTATTCGATGTAGTGGTGGGTATGGGGATAGCTCCGTGTGAATCAGGAGGGGGGAGATGACAGGATCACACACAAATATCCCAAGATGGATGCACACACACACAGATCTATATGTCTATGCATCCCAGCTGTGTATATGAGGGCAGAAGACAGTGTGAGAGCAGCCCCCCCACACACACAGACACCTCACATGCATTTTCTGGGGTGGAGGTTTGTGGGGTTTTTTTAACTGTGCTCAGTCTAGGTCTTGTTCTCTCTCTCGGCGGCAGGAGGGGGAGGACAATTCTAGAACTCACAGAGAAACACACATCTAAGTAAACAAAGTACATATGGCAGAGGATATGGGGCATGCTCTGCCCGTGTGTGAATAGTGCACACATGGGCGAAGGTGAACCCTTTAAGTTCAATAAGGACAAGTGTAGAGTCCTGCAGCTGGGGAGGAATAACACCAGGCACCAGTACAGATTAGGGGTCGTCCTGCTGGAAAGCAGCTCCACGGAGAAAGACCTTGGAGTGCCAGTGGACAGTAAGTTACCCATAGAACAGCAATGTGCCCTTGTGGCCAAGAGGGCCAATGATATCCTTGGGTGCAGTAAGAAAAGCATGTTCAGCAGGTCTGGGGAGATTCTCCTCCCCCTCTGCTCTGGTGAGACCACACCTGGAATACTGTATCCAGTTTTGGGCTCCCCAATTCAGGAGAGACAGGGATCTACTGGAGAGTCCAATGGAGAGCTACGAGGATGATTAAGGGACTGGAACATCTCTCCTATGAAGAAAGGCTGAGAGAACTGGGGCTGTTTTCTTGAAAAGATAAGGCTGAGAGAGGACCCTACTAATGTCTATAAAGATCTGAGGGATGGGTGTCAAGAGGAAAGGGCCAGTCTCTTTTTGGTGATGCCCAGTAAAAGGACAAGGAACAATGGGTATAGGCTAGAACACAGGATGTTCCACCTCAACATGAGGAGAAACTGCTTTACTGTGAGGGTGACAGAGCACTGGAACAGGCTTCCCAGAGAGGTTGTGGAGCCACCTTCTCTGGAGACTTTCAAGACCTGCCTGGACGCATTCCTGTGTGACCTGCCTTGGTGGTCCTGCTCTGGCAGGGGGTTTGGACTAGATGATCTCGTGAGGTCCCTTCCAACCCCTAACAGTCTGTGATTCTATGTGTGTACATATAGCAAGACAGTATAATGTCTTTGTGTGAACTGTGCTCTCTCTCTCTCTTCGTAAGTACACATACAAATTAAAAAAAAAAAACAACAACACAAATAAAACTATGCAGAGAGCGAGGTGACTGAAGGAGTCACTCTCCCCTCCATATGTGAGTGTATATATACATATAAATATGCATATATATGTGTGTGTGTGCAACTTTGTAGCAAGAGCGAGGTAAGAAAGTGTGTGTGTGAGAAAACCCTCTGTATGTTAGTGTGTATATCTGTATCTATCTGAGGATAATTTGTTCAGTGCTCTCGAACCCTTTCTTAGTATATATCTGTATACACAAGTAGTGAGACTCATGCCTGTGTGAACAGCTCGTGCTCCCTCTGCATCTGTGTGTGTAAACAGCCTTTATAATTATATATACGCATATACATAGAGAATTCTGTGTGTGAAAAAAGTATTTATTAAAAAGTATATACGTATTTATGCATCTATGTATCATATCTGTGACAAGAGAGAGCAGTGTGTCTATGATCTATCATATATACATAGAAAACACGTATCAAGATACAAACGTATCTCTATATATATTTATGCATCCCAGAGATTATACATGGTGGGTAGGGGTGAGAGATAGAATGACAGAAAATGTACATGGACAAGTGTGAGTCTGAGCTCTTTTTCTCAAGTATATAGGCAAATATATCTTATATTATGTATAAGTTATTATCTCTGACTACATCATATACATTGGGGGGTGGGTGTGTGTATATATATATATACACAGACACATCAGGAGAGAATAATGTGCATGAACAGCCCTTGCTCACGGGGGGTGTGTGTGTGTGTGTGTGTTGTGCTCTGTACAGCTGTATTTACTGGAGGGGGCAGAGTGTGTGGCTGTGACAAGCCCTCACTCTCTCTCTGCATCTATATGTATATGTATGCGCATATAGACAGAGGTTAAGAGATAAAGGGGGTGTGTGTGTGGGGTGTGAAGTATATATAGCTGTATCTGTGTGTGTATAAAGATAATTACGTTTGTATGCATGTGAACAGTGTCTTTCTGTATCTATATATGCATATATATCTATATATGTGTATATGCATATATATGTATCTCCAGAGCAAGAGACTATTGCATGTGTGAGAACAATTCTTTGAACAGCTGTCTCAATATGTATGCATATATGCAAGGGGGGGGAAGAGAGAGACCTGTTACCCCTCTCCCCCCCCAATAGCTAAGTATAAATGTGTGTGTGTGTGTGTATATATATATATGTATGTATGCTTGTGTGTATAGCAAGAGAGAATTGTGTAATTGTGCGAGTTATCAGCAATCTCTTTGAATATATGTATAAACAACTGTATGTTTGTGTATATATAGGAAGAAAATTATATCAATATCTCTCTATATATCTATATATATGTAGTGAGATGTGTGTGTGAGAACAGCTGTCTATATAGAATGCATATATGTGAATATGCAGATATATATGTATGCATATATATGTGTGCATATAGCAAGAGAGGAGCATTGTGTGTGCAAATAGCTCACTCTAAGCATCTACATACGTATGCATATGGAGGGAGAATAATGTGGGTTTGTGGAAACAGTATGTGCTCTCTCTAATTATATATGTATATATGGAGAGAGAACTGTGTGAGAACAGTCTATGTCTATATACATACATATATATGCATCTATATGTGTATATATATAGGAAGAGAGGGTAGTGTCTGTGCGTGAGAATGGCTCTTGCTACCTCTACTTAGGCATATACAGAGATGGAGAATAAATCAAGAGATATATATATACACACACACACATATATATGCACATATTTAGGTACCCCAGAGATCATACAGGGGGGAGGGGCAAGTGGTGGAAGAATGTTGTTTTTTTTTAATATGTATGAATCACTCTTGCTTCTTCTGTTATGTATTTATCTAAATATACATATAGCAGGAGAACGAATGTGTGTGAACAGCTCTGTCTCTGTATATATGTGCATACATATATGTGTATGTATCTCGCTCAAGAGACGTGTGTGAGAGAGAGAGAACAGGTCTGTCTCACATTATCACTATATATGCATATTTATAACATAGTGAGAGAATTAGAACAGCATTCTGTGTGTGTAAGTATGTATATTTATATATGAGAGAATTGTGCATGTGCATGTGCTAACAGCTCTCCCTGTATGTGTATATGTACATGGTGAGAGAGAATGTTTGAGAACAGCTCTGTATAAATACATACCTATACAGTATATATGCATGTGTGTGTGCACATATATATATATATGTGGGGAGAGAGGGGGAGTGTGTGTGAGAGAGAGAGAACCGGTCTATGTACACATATACATATAAGTATATATGTGTATATAGAAAGTGCACGAGAATTTGTGTGAGCAGCTCTCTCCTTAAGTATTTGTATGTATATACATGTACCAAGTGAACTGTATGTGTGTGAACAGCTCTCTCCCTCTCTCTGTACACACACACGTAAATTTGTGTGTGTGTGTAATGAGAGACCTGTGAAACAGCTCTCCCTAGGTCTACATATCCAGTGAGAGAATTATGTGTGTGTGTGAACAACTCTGTGGAGAGAGTATATAAATATATATGTATATGTGCATATATATATGTGTACCTAGAGCAAAAGAAAGGAGTATCATGTGAGAACTGCTCAGTACATAAGCATACATGCAAATATATGGAGAGAGAATAGTGTGTGTTGGAGTGAGAAGTGTGTGTGAGATGTGTCTCTACAGACGTTTACAAATATGTATGCATGTATGCCTATATATGTGTCTATATAGCAACAGTAATTGTGTGAGACCAGCTCGCCCTCAGTATATGTGTGTATATACATACACAGAGCATGGGAGAGAGAGGTGTGTGTGAATGAGACTGGCTCTCTGTGTCTGTGTAAATACCTATGTAGTGCTGGGGCTATTTTCACACACACACATTCATATAGAGAGAGTTTTCACACACCCACCCCCACACACATACCCCCACCCACACCTCCTCCTAAATTTTATCCAGATATTTATAGCCACATGTATTTACACACGTGTGCAGTTTCCCAGTTTCCCAGTTTCCCAGAGAGGGGTCCCCTGGCAGCCCCCGGGGTGTCCCAGGTCTGTCCTGCCTGCACACGCTCAGGCACGCAGACATGCTCGGGGCCATCACGCTGCCCGGCCTCTCTCACACCCCCTCCCCCATATTTCATTTAAATATTTATGTCAGTATTTTAAAACTACCTACCTAGGTGTTTATGTGTATATGTGCACTTACGTTTTTTTTACGTTTACATTTAGCTATTACAATAAATCGTAAGTAATATATTCCAGATACAGCACACACTGATGCCATACACACTCCCCCTGTACACCCATAACGTACAGCCAGCTTAGCTTTAAGTTTCCGTTTGGTTACAGCCTTAGCCCTACACGCACAGACACACATTTGCATGTTACACACGTACCTATACATTACACATCCTCACCCACCCCCACAACCCCCACCTCCGCTGCAGCCGTGCAGGAGAGGCGGTGGGTGCCTCATCCCGGGTGATGCTGCCCGTCCCGGGGCCAAGCGGCTCCTTTCAGAGGTCCGGGGCCGCGGTCCTCTCCCCTGCAGCCCGAGCACCCCTCAGCTGCCAGAGGCCGGACACAACTCATCACAGGGGTGCCTGGCCACGGCTGCTATGGGCGGGGGGGGGGGGCGGGCAGAGCCCCGCTGTTATGTGGGGTGGAGGCGGGGGGGAAGGGTTCTCCCTCGGGGGACACGGTGCAGCCCACTGCAGGATGGGGTGGGTGAGGGGCGCGGCCGGGCTGGACCCGGCCCCAGGGACTCCTCCTCCCACCTTGGGCAGCGGGGCTTGCCCCTCCGGCGGCGGGGGCCCGGGCAAGGGAAATGGCGGAGAGGAGCCGGGGGATGGGGGGAAGAGGAGGAGGAAGGGGAGGCGGCGGGGCTGTGCGGGCTCGGCGAGGCGGGCGGGGGCGGGGAGCGAGTGTGTGCGGATGTGTGCCTGTACATATATGTGTGCGTGTACACGTATGCGTGCGTGTACATGTATGTCTGCATGTGTGCGCGCACACCCCTGTGCGTCCCAGGACGCGGCTGCGCCCCTCCCCGCCTCGCGTGCGCCAGCTGCGGACCCCCCCCCTGCGCGCTCCCACCCGCGGCGGGGGGGCACACGCATCCCGCTGCCAGGTGCGGGGGCGGAGGGGTCCCTGCAAGCGGCCCCGGGTGTCTACAAGGCGGGCGTTGTGCACATCCCCGCCCGTCGGGAAGCCTTGTTCCCCGGTGGGATTTGGGGATGATGGGGGGAGTGTTCTAGGGTGGGGGGCTTCATAGCACTGCTGCTGCCCACTGCCCCCTGCCCATGTAGAGCTTCGACCTGTAGCGGGACGAGAAGCCGCTATTCACAAACATATCCCGCCACCCCAAATGCACTTCGCCACGCCGGGGGTCCCCCCAGCTCCTCCCCCACCAGCACACCGGGACCCGCCGCGCTGCCCACATCCTCCGCTGCGGGGCGATGCCCAACGCGCCGGGAGGGGCGGCCACACTGGACACGCAGGGCTCCCTCGTCGAGGAACCCCTCCGGGCGGCCGCGATGGTGGGGGTCGGGGTGGGAATCGGCCCCTGTCGCCGGGGCGGAGGCCCCCGGCCTCGGCGCGCCGTCTCCGCGCTGCTGCCGGCGGCCGCGGGAGGGCGTCGCCTGTGTTAGTTCCCTCCAGAGAACCCGGGGCCAGCGCCGTCACCACCGCCCCCCGCCGTCCGCCGCCTCCTCCCCCCCGCAGCGGCCCCTCTTGGGCAGCGGATGGCCGCGGCGGCAGTGCGCGGGGGGGCCGCCGCGGGTCCCCAGCCGCCGCCGCACCGGGCGCCCCCCTCCTCGCTCCCGCCGCCGCGCCGGGCGCGCCCCCGAAATCGCGGCGGGGGGCGACGGGCGGCGCGCGGCGAGGAACGGGAGGGTAGCGGCGGGGTGGGGGCCGGTGGGGTGCGGGGGGTGGGGCAGGTGGGGCGGCGCTGGGGGGCCCGGCGGCGGCGCGGGAGCCCCGCGAAAGGGCCCCAAGAAGCACAACTTGGAGCTGGCGGCGGACCAGGCTGTTGTTGTTCTCAACGTGGTCCGCCCCGCGTCCATATAAAGGGAGGCGGCGACGCGCGCCTCAGTAGAGCGAGGCGGCGCGGAGCTGAGTGGAGCTTAGACAGGCAGAGAGACAAACAGCAGCGCCCCGCGCCCGGCCTCCGCCACGCCGCGGCTGCCCCTGCCCGCCCCCGATTCCCCCGCCTCTGTTTTCTGGTCCGCGCCCCCGCCGCACAATGTCGGTGGAGCTGGAAGAAGCCGATCTGCCCCTGACCGAGGCGGAGGAGGCGCCACTCGCCCCGGAGAAGAAAGCGGCCGCTAAGAAGGCGAAAGGCAGCGGTTCTTCGCTGTCGCCGTCGAAAAAGAAAAAGAACAACAAAAAGAAGAACCAGCCAGGCAAGTACAGCCAGCTGGTGGTGGAGACGATCCGCAAGCTGGGCGAGCGCAATGGCTCCTCGCTGGCTAAGATCTACAACGAGGCCAAGAAGGTGGCCTGGTTCGACCAGCAGAATGGTAGGACCTACCTGAAGTACTCCATCAAGGCCCTGGTGCAGAACGACACGCTGCTCCAGGTCAAGGGCACCGGCGCCAACGGTTCCTTCAAGCTCAACAGGAAGAAACTGGAAGGCGGCGGCGAGGGGGGCGCGGGCAGCAGCGCCCACAAGTCTCATAAGAAAGCAGCGGCTTCCACGTCCCGGCGGGCGGAGAAGAAGCCGGCCGCCAAAAGCAAGAAGCCCGAGAAGAAATCGCACAAAAAGGGAGCCGGCGGCGCGGCGGGGAAGAAGGACAAGGGCAAAGCCAAGAAGACCACCAAGAAGGGAGCCGCGTCCCCCGGGGGCAAGAAAGTGAAGAAGTCGGCAAAGCCCAAGGCACTCAAGAGCAGGAAGGCATGAGAGCGGGGCGCAGGGAGCCCCCCGCCGCCCCCCGGACTGTGAGCCCCGCCGCACAGACTGCTCTGAGGACAGACCCCAGGGGACCCGCTTTGTCTTTGTGTTGCTGACTCGGCTCCGCAGCCGCCGCCGTGCGCGGTGAGCGGGGCTGCGGCTGCCCTAGCCCCCCCCCCCTTCCCTTTCTCTCCGACGCCTTATTTTTTTCCATCCCCCCCTCCTCCCTCCCGCGGCTTTTCCCCGATCGCGCCCTTTTGTTTTCGGCCGTGCCCCTCCCCGCGTGTAGACAGCTCCCGGCACCTCACCCCTCACCCCCCCCCCCTTTCTCCGGTTCTTCGCAGGGTTTTTTCCCGCCCGGTTTCCATAGCAGCCATTTTGTGGCGGCTCCCCCGCTGCCCCCCCGCGCCACGTGGGCCGGCTCCCGCCGCCCGGGCTCGCGCCCCGCCCCTCCCGCCGCGCGCTCCGTGCCTGCTCGCAGCCATTTCGAAAAGCCACGGCGCCCCCTATTGGCTGCCGGCCCCCGGCGCCATGGCAACGGCCCGGGGAGCGTCAATTGGCTACCGGGGCGCTCGCGGGCGGCCGCCCCCTGGCGGGACAGCGGCGGGGGGGCCTCGGCCGTCGGATCAGGTCGCATCTTCAATGGCCTTTAATTTTTTTTTTAATCGGTTTTGGGTTGGTTTTGGTTATTTTTTAAATTTTTTTTGAGGGTGGGTTTTTTGTTCTCTTTTGTTTTGTTTTGTTTTGTTTTTTGTTGTTTTTTAATTTCTCGTCGTTTCAAATAAATTGTTAAAAAACGTAGAGTTGTCGTGTGCTCCCTGGAGGGGCCGGGGGCGAGGCAGCGGAGCCCCCGGGGTGAGGCGGTGGTCCCCGCGGAGGAAGGGTCCCAGTGCCCCGGGACCCGTCCAGATGTTGAGGCACCAGAGCGGGCCCGGGCAGGGGGGCTGCGGCGGAACTCCCGCCTGCACCGCCTGCGGGGGAAGCTGCGCCGCGCCTGCCGGGAAGGGCAGGAGGAGAGGAGGCGGATTCCCCTCCAATGAGGCTGGCGAGGAGAGAGCTCCCTGCGCAGCTGCACTGGGCTCTGAGCAGCGGCGGGGGGATGGCTGTGGAGAAGCGGGGGGGGGGGGAACCCACGGTGGGGACCCCTCAGACCCCATCCAGCCTCCCACAGCCAGGTTAGAGAAAAACACCCCTAACCCATCCCTCCCTTCCAGTCCCAGCTGCAGGCAGCTTTTTGCCTCTGGAACTGGAGTTCCTGCTGTGCGCAGCCATGAGTGACAGCAGGGGGAAGGCGTTGGGAGCCGAGGACATCGCAGGCCCCGCGGAGCCACCCCTCGGTGCCTATTTATAGCTCACAGCAGCGAGGTTGCATAAAGCCCTGCCAGGGATCTGGGCCATCTCGTTCTGCCTGGCTGCTGCCACACAGGGCCAGGGATGAGCCCACAGCTCCACTCCCATCACCCTCGGGGGACACCCGGATGATACCAGGGTTGCAGGAGAGGGAGGGGACAGGAGCCCACCCCACGGGTTTGCTCTTGGCAGTGGGGCAGGAGGTGTTACAGTTGCACCATGCCTCCTGGGTGGGCTGTGGTTATCAAACCGCTGGGCTCAGGCCAGCCCGGCTGTCACCCCTGCCACCAGTAGCAGGGTCCTGCTCAGCTGCCTCCACCCACAGGGGGTGACAACATCAACCCCAGAGCTGCTGCCAGCCCCTCTGCAGGGCTGCATCCAGAGCATCAACATGCTGGGGTGGTCTGGGGACCACAGGAAATGATCAGCCCAATGCACAGGGCCCCCACAAGAGGGGCAGCCAGCCAGTACCTGGGGACAGCCACCACCCCAGGTGACAGCAGAGCCCCTCAACACTCCCAGGAGAGGAGAAGGGCCCAGTCCCCATGCAGCTGCTCCATCCTTGTGCCCCTTGGAGCAGAAGCAGAGAGAAAGGAAGCAAGTTTTACCTCCTGAAGCAAGGTACATGAGCTGAATTCAGCAAGAGGAGCCAGCTGTGCTCCTGGAAGAGCCCAGCCATGTTTTTGCTCCTGTGAGGCTGCAGCTCACTCCAGGTCAGTGTTCAGGACAGGCAGCTGCCATGTCAGGTCAGCCACCCTTCTGCTGCCCATGCCAGTCCCACACAAAGCCTGAGCAACCTAGAGTACCTGGTGAGCTGCTGCATTCCAGCACTGCCTGCAGTTGGAACCTTAGTCAATAGATGACACTGCAGGTTTGGAGGGGATTCCACCAGCAAGGTCTGGCTGGTCTCAGCCAGCAGCTGCCTGGAGCATGGACAGCTGCAGGCAAGGGGTCTTCCCACTCCCAGGACGGGTGGTCAGACCCACTGTGTCTCAGCCAGGGTACTGCCCTGTGACTCGTAAGGAGCATTACCTCAAAGGTAACCACCAGCAGCATCCCTGGGGCCAGGTGTTGGGCAGACAGAAGGCAGCAGGGTCACACATTGCGCTGGTCCAGCTCTCAAAGTAGCTGGCAGCATCTTACCTCACAGGTTGAGACTGCCAGGAGCTGTGAAGCCAGAACATCCCTGAGTGAGCTCCCATGGGTGCTGCCAGCCCCAAGGGCCAGGCTCTGGAGACAAATCCAAGGCTTGAGGAGTTCCAAGGGCCAGTGATTCCAGTGTCATCATCTAAACACAGCCAGTCCCAGAGCTGAGGTATGCAGCTGGTGGAGGCTCTGCTGGACATGGCAAGATGCAGAGCAGCCTCCTACAGCAGACAGCTTCAGTGCCACGTCTGTGCTTACCTCTCCATGTGCCCAGAGCCCTGCAGCCCTCCTGCCCTCTCCTCAAGGGAAGCAAAGACCCACAGACACCCTCCTCTCATGCTCATGTGACCTCTGGGAAGGCCTCTCAGCCAAGTCTTTCACATTTTTATAAGCTCAACTGCTCTGGTGCTGTGAACCATTCAGAAGAGCCAGGACCAGCAACACTGCTCCAAAAAGCCACAAGACCCATCTCTGGAGCTGCAGGCTTCAAAGTGACAATGGAAGTCTATCCAAACTTTCTAATAGTGACCAAGACTTCTGCTTTCTGATCATAGCAATGGTCAGATGTGAAGTTTAGGGGAGGATGAAGGCCAAGCACTTTAGCAATTCTTGGCAAGACAGGCAGGATTTCCTTTGGTCTGCCGTGCAACATCACATGGCTGGGCAGAGGAAGTTCAGAACCCAGCTGGAGGTCAGTGTTGAGGGCACCACCTGTGCCACTGGCTCCTAGTGATGCCACAGGCATCACCCCACCAGCCTGGGCAGAGCCACAGCCAGGGTGGCTGCCGAGCTACTCAGCCCCAAGCACAGCAGCCTGACCCCTCTGCCTTGTGTGTCCTGGACAGCACATTAGGCAAGGCAGGAGATGCACTGCCCTACAGACCACCCAGCAGCTCCAGTCCTAACCTACACCTTCCATAGCCCAGCACAGACCTCACTAACATCCAACCCTGACCATGCTGGAAGTTGTCCAAGCTTCCCACAACCCTTCCTCCCAAACCCAGGCAGGGAGCAACTCTGGCTTGCACACCAGATACCAGGACAGTGAACCAGGAGACATCCAACAAAGGGAGAGGGTGTTGGAGTACAAGACAGCCTCCTATCTCTAGGCCTCCTCCCTCCCCAGCAGGATCACCTTTTCCCATCTGACCTCCAGAAGCCCATCTCAACATACTTGCCTGCAAGGTCACCAGAGGGTCCTGGGGCAGCCCATTGGGTGGGGAAAGCACCTTTTACACAGGGGAAGGTCTGGGTCCAGCCTCACTCCTCCTCTGCTGCTCCCAGCCAAGAGGCAGCTCAGGTTTGCTGGTGACAGTGACCAGGCAATATGATATTTCCATAGAAAGAAGAGACAGAGCAGAGTTTTATTTGCTCCCAGGGGTAGGAAAAGACTTATTTCTCTGAGCAAAGGGCAAGCAGGACCACTAATAGGCCAGATCTAGTTTACTAGTTTTTCCCCACTTGGAGACAAAAAAGCCCAGACATCAAGCTGCCACCAGAGCCTGCACCTGCAGACAATGTCCAGACTTGGTGGGCTTGGTAAGGTGACAAGACACAGGACATTCAACAGTATTCAACATGGAACCAGTTTAATTGGATACTGGGTTTGCACCATTCTTTTCAGTACCACAAGTTCTGCTTTTTTCTAATACAAAGCACTCTCAGGTTGTACAGAACACTGGTCCTGAAGAAAACAAGGAGAACAAGACACCCAGATACAGACAGGTTGACCACTGCACTGGGCAGTGGAAAGGAAACCCCTTGTCCCAACCTTGCCAACAGTAACAGTCACATCACAGGAGGAAGGAAGATCAAAAAGGGGGGTTTGTGCCACAGCAGCAGAGCTGTGGCCAGGTGCCCCCCACCCACCCACCATCAGGGTACCCCAGCATAACCATGGGACATGTCCACAGCCCTCTGAGCAGGACACTAATGAACACACCACTTCCATATTCCACAATAGAGCAAAAAACCCCTCCATAATACCAGCAGACAAGTATCCAGGTTCATCTACTCTAGGTAATAATAAACTCAGAGCCAGGGTAGTTACTTAATTCACAAGATTAACATCTGATTCCATAGGCTGAACACATGCTACTTACAGCACATAAACAGAAGTTGCTTTTTTTTTTTTTTTAACTTAAAAAAAACCTTACAAAGGTCTGTGGTCAGACTGCCTAGGAACTGCTGCATGCACACGACTATCAGCCTCCACAGAAGCAGGCTGCTCTGGGCAGCAAGGAAAGCTGTCTCTGCATCAGCTATTCCAGGTGTCACGGGACAGCTAGCCTGCCCCCATGCTCGCAATTATCCACACAGCCATTAAATAAACATGGTACTAGCTAAGAGTGGGTTTTAATACAAACTCTAGGGTTGTTTTTAAAAAGAAAGTATTAATCCATAGAGGGTTACAGTTAACAGATATCATCATCACTTTATTTCTCAGAACCAGAAATAGTGTGGAACAAACACACAACAACAACAAAAAAAGACAGGGCATGTCATTTCCAGAAGTGCAACCAGGGGACAGGGCAGCTCTCAGCGACACGAAGGGCTTCTACAGCCGGGAGAGGAGGGGAGTCACGGCAGAAGATGGCAGCTCCCGGCGGGCGCCTGACCTTGCGATGCTCTCCCGAGGGGACTTGTCACTGCACCCTCCACGCACCCCTCTAGCAGCACCCACGACATGTGAGACCAACAAATCCCAAGTGCCCACCAACCCAGGGAGCTGCGGGAAGGTGACTTTGCAGGGAGGCACCCCAAAACAAGAGACCTTAAAATCAATAGGACCAGAGCTTCTTTACAGCAGGCAATGCACTAGTTTTACCATGAACAAAACTAACAGTCACTTCTTGCCAACGGAGAAACTTTTACTCCTTTTCACGTTTTCCAGCCCCCTGCCCTCCCTGCTGCAGTGCGGCCGGGATGGCATCGCTGGGGGGCGCAGCAACAGCCAGTCCCATCCTCACACCAAGGTAGAGTGAGGCGGGCTGGGGGGGATCCTGCACAGCCCCAGGGCTGGCAGAGCCAGTGTCCATCCCCACACCAGCCAAAACAATCCTCAGAAGCTATCAGCAGCTCTGCACCATGACACAACCATACAGCTTCAGATGCCATCACTACCAACAGTGGTAATCCAGCTGCCTCCTCCAAAAACACTTCTTCCAGAGGGAAGAGGGGCAGGGTGGGGGCACAAGCAGGGCCTGACCTCACCCATGCTCCCCCACCACCCTGCCGCAGCTCAGGCTAGGGGGGGCTAGTGGAGGGCTGGCGGGGTGCTGTCAGGGCTCACTGCCCAGCCCGGGCTGGGGGGCAGGAAGGGGACCCCCCAGCCCCACTGGGAAGGGAGGTGGGGCAACGGTGAGGAAGGGGCCGGGAGGGGGACCGGGGGCAGCGCTCACTTCTTGGAGCTCTGCGTCTTCTTGGGCAGCAGCACGGCCTGGATGTTGGGCAGGACGCCGCCTTGGGCGATGGTCACACCGCCCAGCAGCTTGTTGAGCTCCTCGTCGTTGCGGATGGCGAGCTGCAGGTGCCGCGGGATGATACGCGTCTTCTTGTTGTCGCGGGCCGCGTTGCCCGCCAGCTCCAGGATCTCGGCCGATAGGTACTCCAGCACCGCCGCCAGGTACACCGGCGCCCCAGCGCCCACTCGCTCCGCGTAGTTACCCTTCCGCAGCAGCCGGTGCACCCGGCCCACGGGGAACTGCAGCCCAGCCCGCGACGAGCGCGACTTGGCCTTGGCCCGCGCCTTGCCACCGGACTTCCCCCGGCCCGACATGGCCGGCAGGCAGCGGCCCCTCGCCGCCGCCTCCTCCTCCTCCTCCCAAGAAGCGCCGCGCACCAGACAGTCCTGGCGCCTGCAGGGAGATAAACGCCGTTACATCCCGCCGCCGCACCAGAGCCCCGTTGCCCCCGCCGGCCGCTAGTGCCTTTACCTGCTGCCGCTGCCGCCGCTCCGCCCTGCCTGCTGCCCGCCGCCGCACTGCCAGCACCGCCGCCGCCGCGCCGCGGATAACCCTGCCCGCCGCTTCCCATTGGCTACCGCCGCCACCGGCGCGGCGCTGATTGGTTACCGCGCCGATCCCTGATTTGCATAGGGCTCCCAGCGCCGCGGTTCTGCCGAGGGCAGCGCCCGGCGCGGAGCGACCCGGCTTTGCCTCTTGCTGTCTCGGGGGGAGCGGTCCCGCTGCCAACCGGCTAAGGACCCCCCTACGCCCCGGTAGCTGCTTCGTGACTGCGCCGGGGAGAGAGAGGGCGTTTAGCCGGAGGCCTCCCCGTGTGTACCCGCAGCACTGCTCCCTCTGCCAGGGCCTGCGAGCAGAGGGGATGCTACCGAAAGGGGGGACCCCCCACCGGGAGGTTACCCCCTTCCCGGGGCATCCCCCCGTCCTCCCTGCCAGACCATCATGCAGCAAAGGAGAAAAATTGTCCCCGAGCCAGCTTTTGGGGCCAGGTCCTGCCGGGTTGAATGCGCTCATCTCCTCTCCAGGTAGAGGAGCTGGGGCAAACGGCACTGGGCAAGCAGCCAGGCACCATATTAAAGGTGGTGTAGTTCAGCAGTAACACCTCCTCATTACACCCTCAGCGTAGTGGGGTTTTTTTTTGTCAGTGATGATGCTGCCAGTGCTCACAGCCTGGAAAGAGATCATCCATACCTTGCATATTTGCATCGCCCCTGTCACCCCCAGGGAAGGATTATGTTCCCCAGAGCAGGGAAAGGCAAACGTCCCCCACTCGTGCCCAGCATCTTCCCTCCCTCCACAGCAACTGGAGACCTGAAATGAATTGGAGATGAGACAGTGACCTTTGGAAGCACCTCATCTGCAGCTAGTGCCAAACAGCCCAGAGCAGCTGTGCTGGAGGAGAGAATGGCCCTAGCACCTGAAGACCTATTTATTCTGTTAGGAGCTGCTAATGCAGTGATTCTCTTGCCTCAAGTCACTGTGGGAGCAATGAGGAGCCCGCTAGCAAGAGACTTTCTGGCTGGAAATCCTAACCCCACTCTAGTTTCTCATAAACCAAGAGACCTTCTGAGCTCAGCTGCCTCCATGGCACACAAGGGATTTTGGCTCCAAAAGCAAAAGGATCTCCCCAGGTACCCATCCTGCAGCTCCTGCACCAGCTCCACTGTCCCTCCCCAGGGACAGATAATTTGAGAAAAGTCCCAAAACAAATCCCCACGGAATACTTTCCACTGGCAAACAGAAATGCTCCAACAACATGGCCCTGCTGGCACCCTGAGAGCTCAGCAGCTCACAGCTGGCCTCCCCCTGAGTGGACGGAGAGGAGATATGAGCTCTGCCTGCAAAACAGGAGCAACGGGGATGCGGTGGGCAAGGGGGACACAGACATGCTTGTGGACAAGGCCACTGTGTAGTCAGCCAGTTTATTGTTTCCCATTTTATTGTTTCCAATACAAATGAAGTACTGCTTTCCAGCAAGGGTCCCACCATGTAAGGCTTTTGGTCTGTAACATCTGGCTCTGCTTACAAAATCCCTGACCTCAAAAACAACTGCCCTATGCTGTTCTGTAACAGCACTTTGGTTATCTGGGCTTTAATGAATGACCTTTATGAACAAGGCAGAGCACATCCCTCCACAGATCAAGAAAATCCTCTCTAAGTCTTCAAATCCCATTAACAAAATGGTTGTACAACCAACGTGACCAAGACCCACTGTCCCACCCCACTTGCTCGCAGGGAAGCCCAAGCAAAGCCCAGTTCCCCCCAGGCACCAAACATCTCTGTATTGCAGCCATCTTTTGAGGGTGAGAGAATTAGGAAGTAATTTGCACAGAATCAATATGGAATTAAATGGAAAACAGGTTATCAGTTGAAAAAAAAAGAAGAAGAAACAGGAAAAAAAAAGAAGAAGAAACAGGAAAAAAAAAGAAGAAGAAACAGGAAAAAAAAAGAAGAAGAAACAGGAAAAAAAAAGAAGAAGAAACAGGAAAAAAAAAGAAGAAGAAACAGGAAAAAAAAAGAAGAAGAAACAGGAAAAAAAAAGAAGAAGAAACAGGAAAAAAAAAGAAGAAGAAACAGGAAAAAAAAGAAGAAGAAACAGGAAAAAAAAAGAAGAAGAAACAGGAAAAAAAAAGAAGAAGAAACAGGAAAAAAAAAGAAGAAGAAACAGGAAAAAAAAAGAAGAAACAGAGGAGACATGAACTGTGAACACTGTCAGAAGGCAGAAGCTGCTCCTCCCCAGCAGGCCGAGATGCTTCTCAAGGCTTTATCTGTGCTTGGCACGAAGGACTGCCAGCGAGGGAGGCCAGCAGGTTATACCCACTTCTGTCAGCACAAGACAAAGCTAAAACCTTTAAAGACAAACATCAACCTTTAACAAAACAGGAAGAACAGAGACAACAACCTAGAATATTGAATCAACACCTGAGAGGCTTAGAGAATCACAAGAGCCATCTGCAACAATTTAAAAAGATGTCCCCCATTCTGCTTAGGAAACTCAGGAGGGAAAAGAATGGCCAGTCATCCTAGATGGTGCTTAAGCCTTGTGCTTTTTGGCAGCTGGTTCCCCCTGCTTCCCCAGCCACTGCTGCAGGATACATGCACTGGTTTTCTTGGGTGAAGGGCTGTGGATAAACTGACTTTTCCACCTGGGCAAATCATTTTCTTTCTTCTGGGGAGAGCCCTCCTGGGAGTTTTTTAACCAGCCCAAATCATTTTCTTTCTTCTGGGGAGAGCCCTCCTGGGAGTTTTTTAACCAGCCCAGCATCACTTTGCTACTTGGGGTGGCTTTGACCTCCTGGAGAGACAAAAGACAGTGGGAGAGAAGTCAGCAGCACAGTGAGAGCAGGGCAGGCAGCTGACTGCGAGAACTGGTCCAGAGCAAGATGTGAAGGCTGGAGCCACGTCCCTGCCTGCAATCAGGCACATCTGCAGGAGGTTCCCTGGGTTGCTGGGAACAGGCTTGTTCCAAGCCCCATTTCACATAGAATTTGCCACATTTTGCAGAGAAATCCTGCCACCGGGCGACAGTTTATTTCTGGAACCAGATGGAAGGGAATCCATTGAGGGCTGTGCACTGCAGCATCAAGCACAGGCATGCCCGGCAGACACTGCCTGCTGCTGCCCCTCCTGCAGCCTGGCAGCACTGTCCCTACTCTGGGATGTCACCACAGCCAAGCTCTCCCCTGCCAAGCCCCCGCCAGCCCTCACCTTCTTGGCCCCCAGCTCAATGGGTGTGAGGCACTCGGGTGTGTTGTTACGGATGCTGTTGACAAAGGTGGACACTGGGTGAAAAACAATGTTCTCTGTGGGCTGGATGAGTTTAACTGCTTCTTGGGTTGGCACTTCAGCAAAGTCCAGCCATTTCCTGATGGCCTCATCCCCATCCAGGATGGCTGGCATCCTAGGGGACAAGACAGTCAGACAACACAGTTAGAGCCAGAGCCCAGCATCGATATGACAGCACAGCAGGGTGGCAAAAGCCAGGCTTGTAAGCTAGCAAGGAGCTCCCAGCTTGGGGGCAAACAGGGAAAACCAAAGCTGCAGGATGCTTTTCCACATGGCAGAGCACACATGTGCTTCACCCTGGTAGCTTCTTTGATGGAAGAGGTGGAGGGGTTAACTTCCAGGCCCTGGGCAGGCACAGAGCAATCAAACTGCGCAGAATGATCCAGCTCTGATAGTGATTTATGGAAAGGACGCGAGCCAGTGACCTGAAATGAGCCACTAATGTTGTAGAATTTGTCTCTGAGGGCATCAGTAAGAGGCAGGGCTCCCTGCCCATGGTGTTTAAAGGCACAGCTTTCCTCCTGTGCCCCTCCACTGCTGTGCAGCCCCCTGCCTGCTCTCACTTGCCTGTGATGGATGAAGCTCACGTCCTTGGAGGCATCCACAGTGATGATGGTGTAAGTGTACAGCGTTTCTCCTCCTGCCGGTGGCTCCCAGCAGTCGAAAATCCCAGCCATGGTGAGCAGCCTCCATCCTCTCCATTCCTTGTTTCCCTCCTCCTCCTCAGCCTGCAGAAGAGAGGCCCCATCACTCCAGTCAGTGCCAGCCCATGGGCAGCTGAAGCATCCCAGACTTGCCACTGCCACAGCAGGTCAACAGCTCAGAACTGAGCCATGAACTAAACTAATTTGAAGGCTTTCCAGGAGCCTTTCTGCTAATTTGAGGTAACTCCAGGAGAGCCTCATCTTCCCAAAAGAAAGCCTGTGCTTTCCTCCCCTTCTGAACATCCTGGCTGCTGGCTCAGCTGAATGAAAGAGGTAGTGAAACTGCCAGCCCAGTCCCCTGAGAGACACATCGCCCACCCATGCAAATATCCGGCATGCAGGGAGCAGCGAGCGTGACGGCAGGGACGCCGTGGCACTGCTGACAGCCAGGGGACCACCGGCCACAGAGGGATGGCAGGGTGCTGAGCCCCTGCAGGATAGAGCCCCGTTGAGAAAGAGAGACCCCCAGAGACAGCCACAGCTGGAGGGAAGGGGGCTTTTCCCAGGAGAGCTAGAGGGAGCAGAGGCTCAGAGCTGGGCACAAACATTCAGACATGGTGAGGGACTCTGTACCATGGCATCTTTGGTCTGGGGGAAGTAAATGAAATATGGCTGCTTCCCCCCGCTGTGCTGCTGCCACTCGTAGAAGCCATCTGCCAGGACCACGCAACGCTTGCCCTTGAGGAGAGCACCCTGGGGGAGAGAAAACACAAGCAAGCTGGGAACAGCAGCCTTGGGAAGCCTGCAAGGGAGGACAGGGGCTGCTGGGGCTCCCCTAAACTGCCCCTGGGGGTGCACAAATGCCACCATCAGTGCCGTGATGAAAGATGAGCTTGACCAGCGACAACGTTTTCAGTTCTTCTATTTTAATGAAATCCACCAGCTCTGCAGCACAGGGACTTGTTTAGGAGGATCCTCCCCTCTGCAGCAGGCAAACAGGGACCGGTACTCGTGAGGGAGATGCTTCAGTTCTGGTTTTGCCAACTACAAGATCTCTTCAGGCTGGCCAGGAAGAGAGCAGCTACTCACCTTGTAAGAGGACTTCTTCAGCATGGAATCACTGCGGCAGTTGGAGGTATTAAACTGCATTTTGGAGGGGTCATCTTTTTTGAACCAGGAGGGAACCAGGCCCCAGCGCATGTCCATGAGGACCCGCTCAGAGGAGTCAGCATCCTTTCAGAAACAAGACAGAGAAACACCATGGGTCAGAGCCATGTTGTGGGGACCACAATCATCCCCACAGCTTGAGAGAGGGGCTTTGACAAGCCCAGCAAAAGTGGCTTCTCCCCCTACAACAGGGGAACAGGCCAGCATGTCTGCAGAGAGCTGAGCTGGGGCTCACAGCCCCTCCAGCATCAAATCTGCCTCTGCTCTTTTGCAGGGGTGCACTCACAACCTGTGCAGAAATAGCCACTCATTATGACCCTCTGCATATACTTAACAGTTTTCCTATAAGAATTAATCTTCAGCAGAAAGCACAAGACTATTTTGCAGGAATAACTAAGTGTCTCAGTGAGGCTTGCCCAATGACTCTCTGGAGGAATGCATGCAGTTTTTCTCTAATGGGAAGTGCCTGGACACACGAGCTCCCCAGCTCTTGAGTGAACGGTCGTGTTGGGCTGGCGTTAAGGTCCTCAAAACTTCTCTCTTTAAAGCGAGCATCCCACAGGGCAGAAGTCTCACCTTCATTTTAATAACGTAATGCTTCACTTTCACTCCTTGTGCTTTGCATATCATTTGCTCTTGGACAATGGAAACAGTTTGTGGCTTTCACTTCTCTCCAGCTCACTCTTGCTTTCTGCCCCCAGCTGCCAGCTCTGGGCAGCACACAGCTGGGTGAGCAAGGCCCTGGGGGGCATCTACTCCCAAAGAACTGCAGTACATACACCTACTATGGGGGGGTTTGTGTGTATGTACATATATAGATATGAATGTGTACGTGCCCAGTTTTGTGAAGCCTCCCAGAGCCTCCCACAGATAAGCAGCAATAAGGGGCACTTTGCACTGTGCCTGTGTCCCAACAGCTGAACAGAGATGCACAACTGAGCAAGTATCTGCCCTGTATCACGCTCCCAGTCCATATTCCTCTGCTCCACGAGCTTATCAGCTGCTTTCGGGGGCATGTGAGACCCAAAGGCAGGAAAGGAAGGTACAGCATCACCCACAGCACTCCGAAGTGGTCCCACCCCATTCCCAGTGCTGGTAATGGCTGCACAATGCAGCAGCCCCTTTCACTGCCCCCTGGCCAGGGCAGGAAGAACGGAGGGAGCCCACATCAGGGTGTTTCAATCCAGTGCACCCAGCTTCACCCCACTGAACATGAAAGAGCAGCAGTTCACTGGGCACCCTCTTATACAGAAACCAAATTAGATGTATGAACAGTTGTACAGGCTGCCCAGGTTGTCTGGGCAAGGTCGGGCGAGGCTTAAATTAGCCGGGTAACGGTCACCACAGGTGTACAGTCATTTTACAGCCCTGAGCTTGAGATTATTTTTCCCAACTCTCCCCTACCAGTGCGACCTAGACACACTCAGCAGCGTTAGGAAAAAAAAAGCCTCAGGAAAGCACAGTAAAACAATTACAGGCATTTAGGGAAAAATTTTACCAGTTAATCACTTATATATGAATTTTTGCAGAAAATACAATACTAAGCTGGAAGCATGGTACTGATTCCCCGTCCTCCTTAGGAACATGTAAATACTGACAAAAAGAGGCACCTTTGCAATTAGGAAACTCTATACCTGCCATGTCCACTGAACAAAGAGAAGCCAGGCCACCCGTTACAATTCAGACTGGGGACACCCCACCCCGAGAGGCACAACCCCGTTCCCACCGCTCGACCAACCCCGAACCGGAACCACAGGATACCCAGCAGCCACGGGGAGTTTGGCACAGCAGCCCCAACCAGGCACCCAGCCCGAAGGGACGGAGCCAGGACGCGAGCCCGACGCCATTGTTTTGATTTGCAAAGCGAGGGGAAAGGAAGGAGGTACCTGCTGGAGGTGCCGGCGGGAGAGAAGCACCGGGCCGCTGGACTGCGGGCCCTTGTTGTAGGATGGTCGGTACCGCTCTGCGTGGATCCACTCGGGCTGCCGCCGCCGGCCCCCCCGGTCGCGGTAGGCGCAGGCCCGGCGGAGGTTGTCAGCACCCAGGGAACAGGCCGTGCGGCCGCACATGCCGCCGCCAGCCCCCCGCTGCGCCGGGACCGTGCCAGGGAGCGCTCCGCTCCGCCCCGGGGAGGTGGGACAGGACGGGGCCCAGGCGCGCTCCGCTCGGCTGAAGGTGGGTCGGGCCTCGCCAATCGCTCTGCTCCGGTCCGCCCCGGAGTGGGCGGAGAGCTGGCTGCGGGCGGAGCGGAGGCAGGGCCAGCCCGGGAACCGCGGTTACTCCCTATGAGCCAAGGCCAGAAGAGCCACGAGATGGTTTTATTTGAACGACGTAAAAAGGACAGGACACGGTCTGGTGACGGGCCTCCTCCACATGCTGCCACCGCGACAGAAACCGGCCACCCGCTGCGAAACCCTCCAGCTCGGGGACAAAGCGCTTCGTAAAATCACACCTTAGAAACGTGGTTATTTTATAGACAGAGCCCAAAGACAGCTGAACTGCAGAGAACACGAAAGCTGCTGTAGTGAATGTGATCCCTATGCTGCTGCCAGAGAGAGAAGCACAGACCGCAGGGGCTCAGTGTCAGGACAGTCGTGGGAAAGACAGTTTATCCGACAGAGGCCATGATCACATCCACAGGGAGCTCCTCTCCACTGCGTGCTGTGACCTGCATCGTCACGGTGTCGGTCAGGACCAGACGAGAGCGTACCAGGAGGTCGTGGCCACCCCGGAACACACCTGAAAGGGAGAGCAGGAGGAAGGAGTGAGTGCTTCCCTGCAAGCCTGAAAATGAACACTACTGCTTGGCATGGGCAGGTTTCCCATGGGTAGTTTGGCAAATCCCAGCACTGGGCCGGGAGAGACCCTCAAGCAGCACATTTCTCTTTCATTGTAACGTACCTGAGACTCTTGCTACTGTAAATCTCACTAAACCAAAGTCTAAAATAAACTCCATCTCAGAAGTGGTTCAGGCACTCCTTCAGTGACCAGTCACTCATGTAAAAGCTCCAGTACACATCCGTTCCATGGGAGAAGGGTGCTGTATCTTCCCTCACAGGCTGACTCCAAAGCAGGATCATGAAGACACCAAATTCCACCCAGCTGGGCCTGCAGTAGATCCCAACCTCCCCCCACCATAGCACCCTCCCTGATCCCAACACCAGCTGCTCTGTACTTGGGGAGACAGCAACCATGGCAGGGACAAGCCTCCAAATCCTACCCGGAGGGCAGTGGGTTCCATCAGAAACTCCTGCCCTGATTTTCCACAGGCAGCTCTGTGTGACCTCCCGCAGAGCTGCTCCTCAAGCAGAGACCTCACCCCACAGCTCACCTGCCAGGTACAGTGTGTGAGAGTTCTTGTTATCTGGCACTTTATCGGATCGCTCACAGGGCTGCATCCCCAGGAACTTCACGATATTACTAACTGCCTCTGTTAAGAATAAAACACAACAGGCTCCACATCACTGGTATCTTAACAGGGAAACACAAAGAGCATCTAAAGGTGACTCAAGCCCTCACTACATATTAGGGTTCATGTTCCTTGTCCTGACAGACACACAGCATTGGCCAGTATCCTGGTTTTGGAGGCCACCAAGGAGGCAAAGGCAACAGACAAAACACCCACTGCCATGCAGCAGTCATCTGATGCAGCCAAGGTGCAACAGACACGGGGGGGGGGGGTGGTGAATAAATCAGACAATGGATGTAGGAGAGTGCAGCTGGCTGCACACTTGCTGCACAACCCCAAAGCCTTACTTCTGTCCCCTTGCTTCTCTGGGGACAGATGCAGAGGGAAGGAGACACCTCACAGGTGTTCAGGAGGAATTTGATAAGGCATCAGGTAAGCTCTTTCAAGGCCAAGGCACTGTGCAAGGAAGCACAGAGATGGCTATAGGACAAGGACACTCTTCTAAGCCATCAAAAGGACTGAGTTATTACAAGCTTTTCAGGAAAAATAAAAGGAGTCTTTAACAGATGATGAAAGAGAAGAGGGCTTAGACCACATGCTTGACCACCAACCTCATGTCTTCTGCTCTTTGCATAATTTTTTTGTTAGTCTTGGGTCCTAAGGTCAGAGTGACTGCTCCTTTGACAGAAGGGAGCTCACAGCTGAACTGTGGTCTGTCTGCTTGGGAGGGCAAAGCAAGATGTTCTCTTGCCTCCCACAATCCAGCCTGGTCTCCACAGGGCCCAGGATACTCAAGTACTTTTTTTTTTTTTTTTAAAACATGAACTATCATGGTAGCTGTAGCTCCACATTTAACAGCTAGGTTAAAAAGCTTGTGAAGGGTTTTGCCCCATTAGCCTTTGTGTGAGAGATCTGAATTGAGCCACACTGTGCCTCCAGACTCTGACTCTTGGAGAGAGAGGAATGTTAAGAGCTCTGGTGGGCTCAGGCACTCCCTTACCTTCAAGGGTTTTAATAGCAGATAAAGTAAAGGTCTCTTCCTTTTCATACTCATCACCCACTTCATCCCAGGCTGCTCCAAAGTTTGGCTTCAGAACTCGCTGGATGTGATCAGCCACTGTTACCTCCAGGTCTTCAAGCTGGTGGTAGAAGAGGTTCAAGTGAAACATGGTTGTTCCTCACCCCTCTCTCTCCAGAGCAAGCTTTAGACTGGATTCCCTGAGATGAGGCTAACGTAGGAGACAGCCTCCAGTTCCACTCATTAATATGTCAGGGCAAGTCCTGCCCCTTCTGATATGCTCGTGTAAACACTTGGTTGAGCAACTGCCTGGCCTGGGAAAGCCACTGGTCATGGCATTTCCAGGGTTTACAAAGCAGGTTCCTGTTCTGATCACGGCACAGGAAAAAAGCTAAGAAACAGCTGCTGCTGCTCACACAGATGTAGCATTTGCTTCCCTGAAATGAACATAAGCTTGTTTTTGCCCTTCTGGCCCATCATTTTGTAGGCTGGCAAAGTACAGTGAAACACTGCAAGACACTGCTCTGACCTAACAGTGTGTGCCAGGTTGGCTGAACTGCTGCTGTGACTACATCTGTGCAAGGCAGAACTGAGGTTGTCCCTCCACAGCATACATTGAGGAGCAGTCAGTGCCAGAGCCAGCCAGACAACAGCCTGCATTCATTTCAGCCATCGCTGCAGGAAAGAATCTCCTCCTGATTCTAGTTGAAACACATGGAAGAATTTGTTTAAATATCACTCAAATGCTGTGGTGACTGGTGAGAAGGAGAGAGAGGGGTTAACCTTGCATGTTCCTTTGGGAAAAACCCTCCCCCCCTCAGTGACTCACTGCACAGCAGAGCCACTAATCAGATCGAAGCAGTGAGAAGCAACACATAGAAAACATCCTCTGGAGCTAAGAGGGCAAGCTGAGATCGTGTCACAACATCCCTTCCTCTCTCCCTCTGTGAGCCAGTCCCAGTTTCTGACCAGGCATAAGTTCAGCTTCTTCCTTTGTAGTACAACAGCCCTCCTGGAAACGGCAGAGCCTGATACAGAGGTGCTTCTGCAGCACCAGTGCACTCCTCAGTCTTGGTTCTGGGGTGGGAAAAGCCCCACCTTCCCCAAAGCAAGAGTGGCAATCTGCCTGTATCAGGCAGGCCACCAGGCAATTGACTACTACCACAAAGAGCAACTCATGGAGAACGAAAGATGTCCAACGACCTTCTGCCTCCACAAACCTGACTGTTTGACTGCTGGAGCCTGCAGGCCACAGGCAGCCAAGCCAGGAGGACAAACCATGGCCTCCCCAAACCTAAGTATCCTGTACAGTCCAGTGCCTGCCTGGAGAGCAAAGGGAGGATACTCCAAACGAGACACAGCAAGCTCTCCAAACCCACATCTGCATCCTGGGACAGGCACCACAGAGACAGCAAGAACACACTCTTCACACGATGCTGCACACAGCAGTGCCTGTGGTCGTGTAGTTCCTTGCAGGGATCCGAGTACAGATCAGGTATATGCCCAGCTCCTTACCACATACTCATCCTCATAACCCTCGTCGTCCGTCTCCCCCGTGTTTGGATCACAGTCCTTGACAGTGAACTTCATCATACAGCTGAAGGTACAGGCCACTGGAGAGGGAGGAGGCAAAGCTCACGTTACCACTGGCTCTGCACTCCCCTGCAGCAGAAGCAGGTTGGGAAACCTGGGGCAGTGGGGTTCTCCCTCTCACTGTCACCAGCACAGGCTTAGCCAGTGACCTAGAGAGGTCCCTCTGACAGTTTCTGTCTCTCAAGGACAAGGTATTTATTTGTAATATTAAGGCTAACATACAGTGATAAAGACAGGTTCATGATGGTTGTACAAGACCATAATCCTCAGATCAAGTGCTATGACTGCTGAACCTCAAGTTGTGTTGGGAATACTAATTAAACATGTCCCACCAGTGCCTTGTGAAGAGGCAAGACCCTTATCTAGGGATCAGTTCATACACCTCTGAAATGAATTCACCTTGCACTGCAACACGGCAGCTGGTTAATACCACTGGGCTGGGAGAGGAAACGATGACTCATCCTGGAGAAGATGAGCACTGCTGGGTGAGCAGCAGCACCACACAGAGGTGAGCAGTCCCAGGACACAAACCAGGGAGACCAACACACAGGTAAGGCCTGGTTTGTGTTCTGGACAGTGACAAAGGAGGGGATGTTCAGTTCAAATCGACACCCCTGACACCCCCTTTTGCTTTACCATATGCCTCTGCTACTCAGAGCACCTGGGCACTTAGAGCCCTCTACCAGCCTCCCCACATACTAACACAAAGAACAGACAGGCTAAAGGACACTCTGGGTGCAGAGGAGATAACTCAGCAGAGAGCTGAATGCTCACCTGCCAGCTCCCATTGCACAGGGGAAGCTGGAGGGGAGAAGGGAGGCCTGACAGCCTCCAAACAGCAAAGAGAAATCATGCTCAGCATCACTCAGGGCTGCACCCACACACAGGCTATAAATACCTGGCTAGGATGCAAGGTAGAATGCGTGGGGGTGAGCAATACAGTATGCTTAACTTGGAGGAGGTCAAGAAAACACAGAGGACAAACTGTTTACCTGCTGTTGGATCCTCTTCAGACAGTGCCACCAGCGTGTAGCAGGTACCTGGCTGGTTGTACACCAGGGTTTTGGCAGGTACATAGCCAATGACCTCATACCCCTCTGTTGGCTCCATCTGCACCGTGACATTCTCCAGGATCTGGTCGTTCAGGGTGTTTGTGCAGTCAAACTAAACAGGGAAGGGGAGAGCAGCAACAGCTTGAAGTTGCTAGCTATAGATCTGATAGCAGACTCACTTTAGGCAGAGTGGGAGCGTGGTGTCAACTTGTGAACCCCTAGCTCGTGTTTCAACAGTGCATCTCACCATCAGCTGGCTAGTTACAGGGCTCATATGTTCCAGTTTAGTCACAGAACTATGACTAAAAACTACTCATTTAAATGCTTTACAGGAGAAACTAAAACCCTGAAGTGGACTGCAGTGCTCCAGCAAACTTTTTTTTTCCCCTCACTTAAAATGAACCAGCACACAAATATCCAATGCCTGCCCTCTGCAACCCAAGATTAACTCTTTGCTGTACAGAAATGATTCCTGTGTTGCCTACATCTTCTCACTTGATGCTACAGGGATACAGTGCCCCATAGCAGATGGGAGTATGATCCTTTGGCACAGCTCAAATGAGGGATCAGTTTAAGCATGCTTCAGTGAGCTTGAGCATTTCAGTAAGTCTAAAATTGCTGGTTAGACTTTGTTCCAGCTGCAATGACAAGTCACGTAGCTTCATACAATTGCATCTGGCGGATGGATGACAGAAACAAAGATCATCCCCTGTGAGGACTGTATAAGTAGTTCTGGGCTTTTAAGGAAGGAGCTGGCTAAGGACAAAACACTGCTGCTCACAAGCTAGCACAGGACTTGCTGTGCCTTGAACTCCCTGAGGCCTGGCAAAGATGCTGGCACATTGGTCCCTACATCTCACATGCAGCAGCAGGGCAGCACAGCCAAGGCCAAGACATACAGAAACAAGCACCTGTACTACACAGGCTAAAACAAAATGTGGAGATGAAGAGCCCTCTCCCACCACATCCCTTTCTTGGGTCCCCTTTTCAGCCTCTCAGATAAAGCTTCACTCTTCTATGCCCAAAGCACATGCTTAGGAACCCTGAGGAAAGAACACGGCTCCCCTTGCCAACCGCTGAGAACAGCCCCACCTGGTGCTCATCTGACTTATTTTTGACTGTACGTGCAAGCATTGCTCAGCCACACAGACACACACACGCTCCCTAATTAATTTTTTTCTGGGGCTTTGCTGCCCTGGATGAGAAACTAAGGACTCCTCCATGCAGTGATATGCTTTGAACACAGATATCCCTGAGCTATTTCTTCCCAGTGGAACTTTTAACTGGTAGGAGCTTATTTTTCAATCCTCTTTCAGCACCACATGGTGTAGCTACCCACCTGGAACACCATGTGTCTGACAAACGTGTGCTTGGTGCAACGAACCACGTACTCCGTTTCCAGCTCTGTCAGGGCAACAGGCTCTGGGGAAGACTTGAAGAGAGGGCCCAGCCCCCGAAACTCTGGGATTGCCCCCAATTGCTCTGAAACAGAGGACACACAAACCATTGCTTTTCTCAACTCACAGGAAGGCATTATCAGTGTCAAAACCCTCATTTAAGCTGCCAGAAGCTACTGCAGCAAGGAATTACCCATCAAACATCCATAAGTGTTACTAGGGACTTTCAAAAATTAAAGGCAGAGTCATTCTTTGCCCACATCTACTGCAATCCAGACAGGACTGCAGGTACCCCCACACCTCGGGAGTGAAGAGCAGGCTTAAAATTGGGAGCCCATGTCACTGTCTGAAAGGAGATGGGAAAAAGCTAGAGGGGCTAGGCAGGATCACCAAGAGGTGGCTATTTGGTTCTCACACACAGGCACAGGAGAGGCCATGCATCAGCTTACCTTGGAATATTTCTTGCCGTGTTGCTGCCACCTTCTCTGGCTGTTTGACCACAGCAATAGGGGCATTTTCTGCAGGAGAAAGAAAACAACAGAACAAAAAAACCCCAAAAGATTTGAAGGTGAATAGTAAGAAGAAACTGAATCAGAACACAGATTGATGTCTGGAGAGGGATTTGATTAAGGAAAGACAAGCTCCTTTCTCATCTTGCTATGGGCTAGGCACTCATATTTAGCTTCCTAAACTCCTTTGGAACTGCAGCAGCTCCAATGAGGATTTCCAACTATTATTAGCTCATGGTCTAAACCAAAACACTAACATGGGAGCAACCAGATCCGCTGGCCTTAGCCTTTACAGAAGATGTAATCCCACCAAATTCAAACAGGATGGAGCTCAGCAATTCCCAGCAAGCCCAATGCAGTCTGTTGTCTGAGGGCTGGAGCTGCTAGGGAATTACTATCAGCCTGGACCCGCATTTGGGAAACAGTTCCTTACCTGCTCTTTGCTCAATGACAGGAGCTGTTGCTAAAGGAACAGATTTCATGTCAAAGGGTTTTTCAGAGGGCTCCAGGGTGTACTGATGCAGAGCCCTCTCCAGGCCAGGGATGGATACAGTCAAACCTGGGGACAGAAGGGACAGGTCACTGTAACCACAGATAAAGTCAGCTCTTTGTCATTTGTTAAACCAGGAAAGAGGTGCAGACTTGTTTTCAGGACTTCCTGCATTACCATTCAGGATGTAGCCAGCATTGAGGGCTTTCTGCTTCTGCTCCAGAACATTCAGGTAGAAGGTAGCTCTGTCTCTCACTTCATTGTCATCATCCATGACACACCTGAGAAGAAAGTGGAAAACTTTCTTCAATGCAAGGCAGCAGAGTTCCAAGCCACCTTATAGGGCCAGAAAGAACATTCTAGAGAAGACAACTGGCAATCTACTAGTAATTGTGTTAGACAAGCAATCATCTGTCACACTTGGTTTCTCATGTCCACCTTGGAGCACTGAATGCAGTGGTGATCCAATCACAGGATCCCAGGTACCCACTGCACCTTCTCAGATCCACAGCTAGAAGAGACTAGACATGCATGGGGATGCTAACAAGCTCTCAGGTGAGCAGGATTTTTCACCCAGGATGTTGAGAAACTCTGAGGTACAACTCACCTTTTCAGTAACACCAAGATACTGGGTAACATCTCCTCATTCTGGGCTCCAAATTTGGCCAGGGCACTTACAGCACCTGCAGCCCAAGTAATGAAAACAGAATTAGAAAGCAATCAGCTGAAGTTTCCTCTATTTCCTGGCCTTGGTCCAATGCCACGTCAGAGATTCAAGCACTAGTATGAAGCATTAGCATGACTAGAAAGAGGCAGATGTGTTAGAGAGAAGTGCCTGCAAACCCTTTCTGTCTAGTTTCAGCATCACTGCATCTCCCTTCCCTTTTCTCAGCTGCATGCCACCTCTTCCACCAATAGGACTGCAGGACCTTTTCTGTGTAAAAAGAATTGCTCAAGACTAGAGCAAATCACAATCCCCAAAAGTGGAGGTGTTTGTACACTGTTCCCTTGGAGGATCTGCCACAGGGCAGACAGCTTTCCATGTCTGTCTCTTACCTGCCCGGACTTCTTCATGCTCCAGGACAACCCTGTTGTAGATGAAACGAATGTATTTGGAGGGGTTGTTGGTTTTGGGCCCTTCCTGCCCCAAGAGGTGGAGGATACGAGTGGCCAGCACAGTGAACTCGCAGTCCTCGATGAATTCACAGAGGTGAGACAGGCCTGTCTCTTTGCTCTCCGAGTTCTCCTCAATGATGCTGATGATGCAGTCCACGATGGCTCGCTTATACTCAAAGCCACCCTAAGGAGCAAAAGGGAAATGCTCAGCTGGAAATCTCCAAGTATTTTAGAGACTCTGAAGTAGCCAGACAGGAAAGAATTTCCTTTGAAAAGGTCACTCACACTCAGTGCTTTTAATCTATGTTTGAAAGGAGAAGGGCAGTAATGCTGCCTCCACTTTTGACCCTCTTTATACCCAGAGGGCCGGCTAATATCCAGACTCTCTTGGCCAGCTCCCTTCAGAATGGCTGCAGTGAAGAAAAAGTTCTAGAGAGGGTAAAATCCATCTGCCTGAAGGGTTTAAATCTCCTTCAAAATCCTCTACTGCTAGAATTAGTGCATAAAAGCAGCCATATGGAGGAGAAAAAACCCAACCCTCTCCCCTTTAGCACCAGACATCAGAGGATGAATCACAAGAGAAATATATTAAGGATCATATCTACCACAGCAGGGCCCAGCAAGTAGCCCCATTAGTGTAGGAAGACAGGCAATCAGCACCTCCCCAGGGCCACCCCATAACCTGACATGCTGTTAATGCTTGCTTATCTTCAGACATTATTTACTAGTGTCCTCAATACACAGCAGGGGATTAAACTGCACATTATCCTCTGCCAATTACATGCACAGTGCTGAGCATTTGTGGGATCTTTCTGGAGCTACTTTGGATGAAAAAAAAAAAAGCTTCAAAACAGAATGGTTTGAACTACAAAACTGCATTCCAAATGATACTATCCACCCACAGAAAATCTGGGAAAGGAGAATGGTCCATTTTTTTACAGAAGCAAAATGAGGTGCTCTGGTTTGTTCCCAAATGAGAGGCTGTAATTGGCAGAAAATGATGTCAGAGCAAGCAGTGGTGCCAGCTGTGTTGCAGGCATGTTAGCTCATTTAGAAACAGCCTCAGCAAACCTCTGAAAGCTCTCTTTCTGCAATTTATGTCTGACTGAATGCAGAGAATGGTTATAGGTACTCGTGATCCCTTCACTGCTGCAGCACAGAGAGCAGAACAAAAGTGGTCCCATGTCATCAATAAATAGGTTGTTACTGAATCTTTGTGTACAAGACAAAACTTCTTGGAATTTGCTGTCAAAGTGCAAAAGAAAGCTGGTTCCAATGTGAACACGCACGGACTGCCAACAGATCTGCTGTTGCCTGCATTTGCTTTGAGAGTTAATAAACCCCCAGAAAAATCAAAGAATGAAAAACACACTAAAAATATGCCTGGCAGTCTGCATGTAACTACTGTGCACAGCTGGCTGTTCCTGCCAGTCAGACTGTAGGCCTTTTAGAGAGAGGCTCTTACTGCACAGCATTATCATTAAAAGCTTGACTCCCACAGGGGCCACTGTGCAGTCCTGCAGTTCATGCCTACTAACAAGTAACACAAAGTAGTCATCCCACAAACTTACCTCTTCCCGAAGCATAGTGAAGAGAAAGTTCATGAGGACAGCATGTTTGCGAGGGTACTTCTGACACAGTGCATTGATGGCCTGCACCACTACAACCTGGAGGAAAAGAGAGGCAAGTGGAAAAGGATTCTGTCTCACCAGGCAGGAAAAGATAGTTGAATTGTGTCAATTTTGTGCTGGTTCCTAGTCTGGAAACTACAGGTTTGCCTTTACTTATTCAACAAATGCAGTTCCAGAAGGTACAATTCCAAGATGAGACTGACCTTTATGCACTGGCCAGCCCCTAGCAAAAGCCCACACCCACTGGAAAGAAGAAAAAGATATTTAATTCTCAAAGCGCATCTCTCCAAAGAGAGCACAGAATCATAGAACAGTTTGGGTTGGAAGGGAACTTAAAGATCATCTAGTTCCAACCCCCTGCTATGGGCAGGGACACCTCCTACTAGACCAGCCTGCTCCAAGCCCCATCCAACCTGGCCTTGAACACTTCCAGGGATGGGCCATCCATGGCTTCTCTAGGCAACCTGTTCCAGTGTCTCACCACCCTCACAGTAAAGAATTTATTCCTAATTTCCAATCTATATCTGCCCTCTTTCAGTTTGAAACTGTTATTCCTAATCCAATCACTCCACGCCCTTGTAAAAAGTCCCTCCTCAGCTTTTCTGTAGCCCCTTCAGGTACTGGAAGGCCATGATAAGGTCTCCCTACAGCCTTCTCTTCTCCAGGCTGAACAACCCCAACTCTCTCAGCCTGTCACAGAGCCTGTGACTTTGGAGCTGAGTGCTGCTGTGTGACCAAGGCATGGCTTAGGCCAACAACCTCAGACTCTTTCTCTTCCCTGCAAACACCCGGCAGCCCAGCTCCTACAAGTGGCCCCACGCAGGTTTCAGAATGCATGCAGAAACATGGACAAAGACCAAGGGCTTTCTTCAGAAACCTGTGTATCCCTGCTCCTCCCACATCCTTACTTTGAACTCATCTGAGATTTCTGACATGAAAGACGAGATCTGCTTCATGAGCCGGTCAATGCTGCTCTCACTGCCAGTTTTCAGCAGCGTGGTGATGGCCAAGGTGGCTATGCTGCGGTTGGAGTCTGTCACAAGGTTCTCCAGGTCTAGATTACAGGCAGTCACAGCAGATGGGTGCTTCATGGCCACCTAGAGCAGTGAAGGAACAGTGGAAATCACTCAATACATGCAAAGGCCCAGCTGGCAAAAACACCTATTCTCTACAAGCTCTCATTCCTGCCTGTAGAAATAAATGCTACAGATTGTACAGGAGGGTCATCTCAGACAAACAACTAATCTGAGGGTAAAGCAACAAGCTCCTTCTTCCTGAAGAATTGCATTTCTAGCTGGAAGAGAAGCAGTAATAATAAGCAAGCTTTTACTATTTTTAACTCTCTCATTCTCCTCTATAAAGAAAAGAAAGCTACCAAAAAAATTCAGCGAGCCTAGCTGTGCACAACAGCTTTGTGGGTGGAAGCACAGCAGTTACCAGACACTGCCATTCTGTCTTTTCCTTTTTTAGAGTTTACAAGGTCAAGGGAAAAGCTGAAGCAAAGATTGCCACGGAGCAGGCAAGAAGCAGCATCAAGGTTTGATCCCTGTTTTACAAGGAGCTCCTTCACCATGGGAAGCTCCAAAGGGAAAGCAGTAACATAACCAGTGACACTCCTATAGAGACCTGTGAAAACGATTGCGCTTATTTTATTTCCTTTCTGTGAAGTGTTCTTTGAGGTTTTATACCACTAAGAAACTAAATGTAAGGCTGTAGCCCACCATAGAGGTTATTCTCACACAAAAACATCATATAATCTGGCCCCCTTTCTCTTCTGAAGCCTGAGAAACTATTACAGCTCCCAAGAGGCCAGCTCCTACCTTGTTGAGGGTTCGGACAGCTGCATATCTCAGTGCTGCTTTTGGGGAGCTGCAGAACAGCTGCAAAACTGCAAGGCAGGAGAACCAACACAGGCAGATGTTTAGGCAATGTATTATTGAGAAGTGTTTCATACCTAAAGCACAGGCTTCAAGGAAGAGACAGCTACAAGCACAAACTACTTAGAAGCATGCTTAAGAAGCTTTTATGAATTTCCCAGCTTCCTTCCTCCCTCGTTTGTCCCCTTTGCCACACATCCCTGCTGACAACTACTTCTTACCCATCTCCCTCCTATTCCACAGTGCTGCTATCCTTCCCTCCACTTGAAAGCCCATTTCATCACCTTCTCATCTCTCCTATTAAGTCCATTTGAACTGCTGTTCTCTATTTCTATGCAAACCCTGCTCCTTTCCCAGGGCTGGCCCATGAAAGGCACCCTCCCTGAGCAGAGAGGTGACACACAGCCTTCCTACCTACCAACAGTCCCAGTTCAGGAGAACCTTTGAACTCGACCGAGCTGGGAAGGCAGGACCCCAACACCTTGGCTTCTTGCACAGTTACACTCGGTCCAAAGCAAAGAGGTTTATCAGTTAGATGTCAGCCCTGTTTCATATTAAAAACCAAAAGAATCCCTCCCATAACCCACACTTGAACACACCAGGCAAATACCTTTACAGAAGCAGAACTATTCACACACAACACAGGCTCTCAGCAGCAGCAGAAAGCAACAAAGGGTACGGCAGCATTAGAAGCCTGAAACTACACAAGGTCCTTATTTCTTGGGGTAATCAGCAGCTGTCACCACTGCAGGCCCATAATGGGCCATTGTCATAAGTGCCACATTTACCTGAGACAGCCGGAGCCAGCTCTTTGGCGGTGCAGTTGGGCAGGTTAACGATGGCAGAAGCTGCTTCGTAGACCACCATCTCGTGCTTGTTTCTTAGGCAGCTCTCAATGAAATCAAACAGGGGGCTATCACGGCTAGGGGATGAAAAAAACACAAGGATGAGTTAAAACAAAGGTGCTAACAGAAATTAAGAATCTGGTGGCAGAAACGGGCAGGTCCCATAGCCCATGGAAAGGCAAAAGCAGCCATAAATCCACTGTCTCCAGATTTTGCAGTGGTCATTATACTGTGCTTCCAGCATGCTTGGGATGGAAGTCAGGCTGCCTTCTGAGAAGACTCCCTCTGCCCTACAGGCTAAGGGGAATCTCCCTCAGCCCTCACAACACTGAGGGTTGACTGTACACACCAAAAGCCTTATCCACTAGGAAGCCACACTGCATACATGGTAGCCAAATAATTAAAGACGACAGAGAAAATGAAGTAGAATATCTCAATAAAGAACAAGTATGCAAAACAGTCCAGTGAAACAAGAAAGTATTTGATGTGCAAGCACACAGACAAGGCTCACAAAAGTCATCTCTTAACAATGAAAGCATCTTGTATTTTCTATGCTGCCTTCTACCCAACAGTAAGAGGGTAGAAGTTGCATGCTGGTCTCCAAAGACAGAAATAATTGCCCTCATGAAATATCAAGAGAGCCTGCAAGAGGAGATGGAAGCAGGACCTGAGGAAATTCTCCCAGCAGGGCCAAAGGAGCCCCCTCACCTGCCAGCCTCTTCCTCCAGCAGCTTGCTGGCCACTCGAATCATCATGCAGTAGGCAAACGGTGACTTGAGGCCGTGGCGTGTGAACTTGCTGAGCATCTTGTTGACTGCCAGGCGGTCGTTCTTCCGCACGTGGTAGAGCAAGCCCAGAGCATGATACTGTGCAAGGAAAGAGATTGGTACAAGTCCACAGTGGGCCCTTTCCACTTATACCCCAGGGAGGGCCTGGCTGAGCTCTAGCAGTTTGCTCCACTCCCAGCTGTTGTTTGCTAACCCTTGTGTTGGCAGGAGATTTCCTACCTGCACCATGATATTGTCACTGGAAGCTGCCTCCTGAGCCTCGTTCACCCAGCGTTTCACCACATCATAACTGGTCTTGAGCAGGTGCTGGGGGAAGAGACAGGCCGTGAGAGAAGGACAGAGGAAGCTTTGGGAATCACGGTTCATATTAAGAAGCAACAAGCCTTCCTCATGATAGCACTGATGGCAGCAACTTATAGAAGAGGATCAGCATGCAGAGACCTGGCCATGACAGCAGCGGCCTCAAGCGACCAATGAAATTCCACAAAATCAGCACCAGCCCCTAACGTTCACAAAGAATGAAACTCTGAAACTCCCAAGATGTCAAATCCTGCCACAGATGACTGCTTCCCTGCTTGACTGTCCCTCAGGCCTGCCCTGCCAGGAGTACATACCAACGAGGACACCAGAGCAGAGCTGGATACACTTGGCACTTTGTCAACAATCGCCTGCTTCATGTAGCGGTCGATGGCCTGCAACATGGTGCTCTGCAGGGAGAGGGAAACAGCAGCTGAGATGGAAAAGCAGTTAGGAGTGTGAAACGGGAGAGTCAAAGGCATGGAAAGCAGAGTGGAAGGTGGGATGGGGTGAAGCAGGGAAAGGTGAAGGGCCTAGGGCTGCCACAAGGGAAACGCAGCACTTACATCAGTGATTTGACAGAGCGCTCTCACAGCAGGGCCTCGGTAATTGTCATCCTTCCCAGTCATGTCTTTGGTTAAGCTGGTTGAAAACAGGAAGCAATTGATACTGCACTCCTGAGCCAGCAGCTCTCAGGTGCACACACAGTGCACACAGAGCAGCAGGCAGCCAGGAACACAGCTGAATGTCAAGCAGGCAACTGGAAGTCCCACCCAGTGGGAGGGCAGGAGAAAAAGATCAGTACTCTGGTTTTGAGCCCATCAGCAGGATGTATGGGCTCCTGATCACCAAGCTAGGCTGGATCTCCTAACTGAATTCTCATCCCCAAGGTCCTGGTCACTGTGAGACCATCTATGAGGGGACAGAGACCATTTATGAGTGGACAGGAGTTCACAACATTGCAGCACTTGGGACTGGCTTCTGCCTGCTGCATGGCCCTGGCCCTCAGTAGACCGTGCTCCCTCAGGCTCCTGTCTCCCCATGCAACACCAGCCCTTCAGTGTGATGAGCAGCAATTCAGGAATGGCTCACAGAGGGCATTTTGTTCCCTGGTGAAGTCGAATCCTGTGCTGCTACAGGAGCAGTAAATCCTTGTCTACCTGTTGAAAGCCTTGGGATTTATGCCAAAAATCTTAAAAAAGCTTAAAGGCATTAACAGGAAAGTCTTTTATAAAAGGGGAAAAAACTGCAGTGCTCCCATACCATGTAATTAAAAGAGACAATCCAAACACCCATGGGCAGGGGACATGGGGACACAGCACATTTCACATGCATCACTAGGAGTTCAGTGTCTGTATGTTAATGGCCTCTTTTAAAGGAAATTTTTTTCCTCACCAAAGGAGAGGTGAGGAAAAATCCCTACCCTCACCCTGCTTAGGGACTACATTTATCTCCAAGAGGTTCAACAGGCATTACTGAAGGACATGTGAATATAACAATAAGAAAATTGAAGTGACTGACCTGCTAGTAACAATTATTACATCTTCTGCAATAGAAGACATCTCTTTGATCGTCAGGTAACACATCCTGCGAAGAGTTGGCTGACAGAGAAAGAGGACAGACAGACATCAGCTAAGAGGATCCCAGATAGGAAGGGATCTCAGTTTTCCCTGCTTCCATGATTTTATTATGAAGATCAAGAACCCTATACCTTCAGAGAGCCCCAGTGCCTGAGTGTAAAAGAAGTACAAAACTCATATTGATTAACAAAACACCTCTTCCTATTCTAAATCCCTCAGTCTTAGGGTGAAGCTGCAGAGATACCAGATTAAGATGGATTTACAGCTTCATCTTGTAATTCACACGAACAAGGAGAAAAACTTGAAATCATTAGCTGCAGACACCCTGTTGCTTCAAAAGCAAGAAAGCAACCAATTTATATTCCCCAGTCTGGGGATTTCTACACTAGTCTAATGATTTTAATGCTTTGTGGTTTGGGGGACAATTAGTGATGGTACTACCACTGCGTAGGTACTAATTCCTGGCCTCCTCCAGGACTCTCAGCAGGAAGCAGGATCCTTAAATGCTGGGCACAAAGCATAGTGTATTCTAGCTGATTATATGCTTGATCTGTGCCCAGCACAATTTCAAAAGTTAAACATCAATTCCGAGGGAGGACAGCTGATCTCTGTTTCTAAAGTTAATCCTACTCTTCCCACTCAGATCAAGTAGCTCCAGGCAGTATGGAAAAGCCAATTGTATAAAAACACACATTTCCTGGTTGAAAAAGACACTGTGGACAACTTGTCCCACAAAATAAATACAGCAGAATACAACAAGCAGACTTACATCATTGGACTGAAACAGCTTGGTCATAGCAAAAAAGGATTCAGTAGCTTCCATGACACCAAGGTGCTCCCCCTACAAGATGTTTGGAAAGAAGGAAGGAAATCCCAGTTACCACAACCAGCTTTGGGGCTGCTACAGGTCTCTGTATAGGCATACATTTTCTCTCCCCTACCTGGTTTATGAGATACAGGATCTTGGTGAGGATATGAGCACATTTTCGTGGGTTTATGGGAGTCTCATTGAACACTCGTGCCTGGAAAGAAAGTACAAAGGATGCTGACACCAACCCCTCACCAACACTACCCTGTCTGGTCTTGACCACAGATACAAACACCACATTGTGAGCGAGGTACTGCAAGGCTCTTAACCAGATTGGATGAGATTTCCCCTCAATTCCTGTTAAACATGGAACCCTTTTAAACAGTTGATTCTACAGTCTGGGATCACAAATCCAGGTGCAGTTAAGGTTTAAAGGCCAAATCCTCATCACACTTTCACCCACACAAGCCTGGATTGTGCACTGGCTAAAAAACTGCTCTTTTGACAGAGGCACAGGAGCTCGGCAGGGCTCTTGGGAGCCAACATGATGCACAACATCAGAAGCAAAGAGATAACACCAGAGCAACAGGGTCTGGGGATCGAGACATCCACCTGCTGTTGAATAAGGAGGCATCTTTTTCAGAGCAAACCCATAGACTATTCAATAACCACTCACACCCTACTCATTAACTTTGTCATCTACAAGACATTTGGAGTGTTCAAGGCCAGTTTCCAACCTTCTTGTTTCAGAGTGAGCTTTCCCAGATAATTTTATTAATTTTATTACTATTTATAGTTTAGAGTCTTTAATTCGTTGCAGAGACCATTTCAACCTTCTCCATTCCTCCCTCCAACAATAAAATAAGAACTAATGGGTGTGTTGCCCATTTCTTTCAGACCTAGCAGGACCGTAACAAATCCCCACTTCCTTGCTGAAGTTTTCCAGTGACCTGCTCAAGAAAAGGAGAGACTCCATACAGAAAGGGATGCACAAAGGAGATCATCTGAGGACTTACCTCTTGCAATACTGCACTCTTCTCCAGGTGCTGGAATGGGTTGGAACCCCCACCTGCAAAACAGGGAGAGTAAAAGCCTTTCCAAGGATAATGCTATGGGAAAGAAACCTTCTAACCATGCCCATACTTCAAAAACAGACTGAGCATTTTGGGGTAACTATTTTAATGAACACCAAGCAACCAGAGCTTCCTCTTTTAAGTAATATTACTTAGATGTCTTCATAGCAGTCAGGGAAGGCAGAGCAGACAGGATGTCTTCAATTTGTCATCCCCTCCAGAAGTAACCAGCCCTGAGCTGAGCTAGACTGATTAGCTATAAAGTAATTGTGCTCCACTGTTATCCCCTGGGCTGGGACCTTGCTAAGTCAGAGCATCAGTAAGACAAACTTAGAAACAAAAGCTCAGACAAAAAGAGGCATTGATTGCCAGACTGGTGAGTCAGAAGTCCTTTATTCCTCCCTTATAAACCAATCAGGAATACACCAATAAAGTATTTCTGGCTCTATCACTAAGAGAACAAGACAGTGGACTAGAGAGTCTGGACACAGAGTAACTTTCATTGTTCCATTTAATAGAATAAATCACATTAAATAATTAAAAACTTCACCAATTAAGGATGAAAAAACCAGAGGGAAAAGCACTATCATTCTGCATGGTCTCTACTATCTCAGCTTCTAAGCACTTGCGAGCTGCAGCTTCTTAAAAGCTGCCAGTTATTGATAAGCAGGTTTTAATTAGTACCTATGTTCAGCCTGGCCCTGGGACAAAACACAGCCATTTCCAGCACTGTGCCGATGTTCAACAAGCCTGACCCACTGGAAAGCACAGCTCCAATCTGACCTGAAGCATCCCACGCTGGTGCCAGGAGAAAACCTTACACTTAAAGGCAAACACATCTGTATGCTGGCTCCTTCCCAGTTCATAAGCTGCCCTTCTGTGGCTCAGGAAAAGCTTGCAAATGCAGTAGGTGGCCAAACAAAGCACAGACATTTACGTGGAGTTAGGGAGAGAAGAAAACAAGGGGAAAGAAGAAAAACAATATCTCTAGTATGACTATGAACCAATTCTAGTATGAACGTGTGAATGTGTTCCAAAAAACCTGCCCAGCAGCACCGTATGGCCCAGCATGTCTACAATCCCTAAATCAGCTACAAACAACAGTGCATTGCCTCTTCATCTTTCATAGCACTAAGGATCTTCAAACATATTGGACGTGAGGTCTCAGTCCTCAAAGCACCCCATGTCAAAGTATTTTTCTATCAGAGCAGAAACAGACACAGGAAAGGCAGAGTCTGTGTTCAGAAAGCTTCTAATATTGGATGACTAACAACAATTTGTAGTGAATGCAGAGAAATAGGCACTGACCGAGCCAGGATTTCAGAACAATTATACACCCAAAATAACATCTGAAAGTGCATTTCTGAGAGCCAGTGGAAGCAGTTCATCCAAGGCTACATACACCACCCATGAATAACAAAAACAGAAGCCAATTAAGCAGACACACTCATTTCAACAAAAAAGATCATTAAATGGAAAGAATGGGTATACCAGGCCTGTAAATTCAGGGATGATGCAGACAGGCACTCAGGCTATACATTTGGACATATATACAATCCACAGGAGAACGGGAGGCACAGTAGATGCTAGGGATCTTCATTCAAAACAGAAACAACAGGATGAAAAGTAAATGCAGTAGTGAAGAAAAAAACGTTGGGAAGCATGCAAGCAGCAGTGGCAGAAAGAAGAAAGGAGAGCTATGGGTATGAACAAAATCAACAGGAGTCAGCAGCATAATACAAGGAAGTGTGTCTCCTGCCAGCCTTGGCCATAGGTAACCCAATACCTTGAAGTGTGTGGCAGGTGCAAAGGAAGAACAGCCCCAAAAATTAAGGCCAAGCCTCCAACAGTTGCCTCACTAAATTCTGCACTTATCAAGATGTAACTGAAGGGTTTGGACAAGAGAAACCAGGGCAAAGTATTTAATAAACATTAAAATAAAAAGCAAGTACAGCCACACAGAATAATCGCTAAGATTGATGCTGAATCAATTTGCTCTGGGACGCAGTGATTTTTTTATGCAGAACAAGCTGCACAGAAAGCTTCCTAGGAAGATAAAAAAGATACCACGTGGCACAAGCATAAAAGTAAACGCTATCCTATTTAGCCTTGATTCCACCTGAATTACACATCACATAAAATATCAATCTCTTTCTTATGACTTAGGCCCTAAAGTTTTGTACGGTCAAGCAATCACTTTGTTTCTTTGATGTTCCCAGCCTTTCAGATCCACTGAAAGTGGCAGTGATCTTGCTGGAAGAGCAGACCATGTGTATCAGAAAGATTACCAGTAACTACAAATTGGATTTTATTCTGCTTTAGCACCTGGTTTGAGAGTTGGGCAACTGTGAACAGGGCTAATACGTTCAGTATTTAGTCTCCAACTCCACACCTGGTGATGCAGCAGGTAACCTGGCTGTGCTGTGCCAATGCAACTGGTTTAACCTCTGGTTGCAGCAGTGAGAGGAGGACGGCAGCAGACCGCTCTAGTGCTTCCACGGTGCTTCTCACTGCGCTCTTGTGCGCAGCAAACAGCCCCCGCTGCAACGCTGGTACCGAGTCTCCCCTCACAGTTCCCTCTGGGGTCTCCCTTCACAGGCTCCCCCTACACAAAGGAGACTCCCCTCACATCTCCCCTCTTTTCCCACATGAAGGGTGTCCCCTCACAGCACTCTCAGCCATCTCCCCTCACACCTCCCGTTTCCCACAGAAGGGGTCTCTCCTCAAAGCCTTCCCCTTCCCCCAAGGGGGGGTCTCCCCTCACAGCTCCTCCCCACCCCACAGAGAGGTCTCCTCCCCTCACAGCACCCCTTGGCCTCCCCTCACAGAACCCCCCCGGCCTCCCCTCACCGGACTCCTCGTCCTTCTTGTCGAACTTCTTCAGCATGGTGCTGCCGAGCGGCCCCTCGGTGAGGCCCTACCCTCCCCGTGGCTGTCCCGATATCCCCGACGCCGCTGCCGCTGCCACTCCCCGCCTCTTCCTGCCAGCCTGTCACTGCCGCCGCCGCCCGGCTCGCTGCGCAGGCGCGGCCCTGCCCCAGGACGTGGCTCGTGGCGGCGGCTCGAGACAGAGGCGGGGCTCAGGGGCGGGGCGTGGAGCGGTGACTGACAGGGAAAGTGGGCGGGGACCGGCAGGTAATGGTGCCGTCTGATTGGTGGAGAGGTGGGGGCGGGGCCAGGAGGGGGCGCGGGACTGGGGGCAGCGCTGGGGCCCTGGGACTGGTGGTGTCACTGGGGCTAGACGACAGTGGGGCTGGGGAGGGCACTGGGACTGGGCCAGGAGGTATTTGGACCAGGGGACACACTGGAGGAGACACAGCAGGACTGGGAGGGGCTCTGGGATCCCTGGGGGGGAACTGGGCGGGGGGAGGACGGCATACAGGACACTCTGGGAGCGTCAGAGGGGGCTACTGGGGAGCTCGGGGGACGCCAGGGCCACAGTGGGGGCAGAGCAAGGGGGGACGCACTGGGACTCGGGGAGGGGAGATGGGGTGGTGGGGCAGGGCTTGGGAAGGGGGAGATCATAAGCAGGGGCTCAGTGTCCCAGGGAACGGCAGGGGCAGCGGGAGAGAACCCCCTCCTGGGGATGGGCGGTTGTCACCCAGACTGTCACCAGTGTCTGTCACCCAGCCACTGCCCTGCAGTGTCCCTGCTGTGACACACCGTTGCCAGAAGCTCCTCCTGTGCCCTGTGTCCCGCTGCCACTGGCACCCTGTCCTGTACTCCCCACCCACAAATCCCTGGGCCCGGCCCCGCGGCACCCCCTGGTGTCCCTGGGGTCCAGCGCTGCCTGGACATCGCCTGAGCCCTGAGGCAGGTGGGGAAGGCAAAGAACCTGTTACCCACCTCACCTCAACCCAGCCATCTGCTGGCACATCGCACTACCAAAAATATATCTGTTCCACAGGGCGCAGGGTCACCCTGATTGCTTCTTCCCCGTTCCCAAAGCCAGTGCCCGCTCTGGGCTGAAAGGGCTGCACTCACCCTGCTGCAGATAATCCTCGAAGAACATGGCAGTGTCCCCCACCAGCTCCAGCAGCCCCTCTGGCCCGTGTTACCTGGCGGGTGTCCCTCTGCCTCGCTCACAACACCCTGTACTTTGCACGGGGCGGCCACACACCACTCCACACAACTCTTATCTCCCTGCCTTGCCGAAGACGGTGGCTCCAGCGGCACAAGGCTCTCATGCCAGCCCTGGCCCAGGATGTGCCCTTGCTGCAGCTCCAGGAAAAGGGAACACAAAATGAAGTTGTACAGGGGTGTAGGACCAGTATGAACCTCAACAAGTTATGTTCAAATGCCACCATTTATTGTGCACGCACGCCAACTACAGCTTCAAGGCTCAGCTGAACTTCCCAGAGGATTTTCTGTGCTGCAGCCACCCGGAGAGAGACAGCACACAGAAAAACCTTCCTGGCTGGATGTAGCCCCTTTGCAGACAACCCAGGGTGTGTGAGCCAGGAACGCAGAAGCAGGTCACAGAAATCCCTCTGGTGCCCAGGGCTGAGACTAGCTGTGCTTCAGCACTGCCCCTGGCAAAGGCAGACCCAACTGTGTGTTCTCCAGTGGTGCTGAGTTGACAGTTATTAAACCAAATCCTGTGGCTGCTGCTTGTGCCATGGGCGACAATGTGCCGTGGCTGCAGTCCCCTGCAGGCACATGGATGCCACCCTGGGCTCCCCTCCACGCTGTGTCCCTGGCAGCCCTGCTGCCTCTCCAGCCCTGGCCGAGCAGCTGTGCCCCAGCCAGGGAAAGTTTATCTCCTGCGCCCGAGACGGGCCATCAACTCAGCATTGGCAGCTGCCTTGGCCTGCAGCTCCTTCTCTCTGGCCAGGTCAAGCAGCACTTTCAGTACATGGGTGGGGACATCAAGTGAAAGGGACACCTTTCTCACTCTTTTCTCAGGAGCAGGTCTCTTGGTGGCTGAGCTCATTGGCCAGGAAATTGCTTTTCTTGCTGATCCCTCCAGAAGCGGCGAGCTGGTTTTGTCCGGATGAGACCCTTCCCCAGAGCCATGGTCTCCCCTCCTCATTCTGGGGGGACTTGGCAGCATCTCGCTAGTGTTGGTGGTTTCCTGCCTCATCAGCTTGCCTCTGTATCCAGGTCTGGGGGCTGGTGGGAGCCGCTCATGGCTTGGCCCCTTCCAGGCTCTCGTGGGTGCCCCGAGGACCACCAGGAAGGCGAGCAGAGTCCTGCAGCTTAGCACGGTGGGGAACATCTGCAGGGAATGCACGGCCAGCACTGAGCATCATACCCCCTATCATGCTGCCATGGTCCCACAGAGCCCCCCTGCAGCAGGACACATACCCAGTGGGGTGCCATGAGCACAGCCCCCCCACTACCTATGCCAGCTGGCCATGCCTGGTGATGGAGGCTTCTGGGGAACCTTCAAGTTTTCCACCCTGATTTTAACCTTTTTGCATTGGGAGGGCAGTTTTGGGGAGGTTGAAGGGGATGTGGGAATCAAATCAGCTAGGTGTCCCTGTCCTTTCCTGAAGCTGTTGCCAGTCCCCTCCATTTCACACCCTCCAGCCCTTTGCCACCTATGGGAGGGGACATTCCTGCCTGGGTGGGTGGCAGCATGGCGACTGTGGCCGCCCCCCAGCCCAGACCTGCTCTTTGGCGGGGGAAGCGTGACACGCCGGGGGTTTCAGGGCCAGGCAGGCTTTCCTCCTCTCATGCCTTCCCCAGAGGATGCTGTCCCTTGACAGGGCTGCTGGACTCTCTGGGACAAAAGCCAGCCCACTGGGAGCAACTTGGCTTAAAATAGACATCAGGTCAGTGGCAGCAGGGTGACAAGTGCATGACCCTGGCCACACGCACTGAGCCATGCTGAGCCTCAGCATCTTCCTCCACCCCAGTGTGGGGACACCACTGCACAAACCCTGCTGTATGGCCACCTCTCCCCCAAAATCAACCATGCAGAGAGGGTTGCTCAGCTGGAAGGGGAGCAGCAAAATGCATCCAACCTCCTCCAACCCATCTGCAGGGTGAAAACCCTTCAGAAAGTACCAGACTGGGCAGCTGGAGGAGGTTCAACTCACTGGGAAAAAGTAATGAAAGTCATCCAACCCTCTGCAACCCATTTCCCAGCTAAACCCCACCCTGGAAAGCACCACCAAAGGGTGCAGTCTCACCATATCCAGTGGGTCCTTGATCCCCAGACGTTTAGGTGATGTTCCTGGGGTGTGGGGACCACGAGCTGGGGGTTGGCCCGTTCCCCGCTGAGCCCTGGCTCTTATCCTGCCCCCAGCTCCACCTCCGACCCACAGAGGGGGTGACGGTGACATGCGGGGGGGGACACATGATGTTATTAATACATTTTGCCTAATAGCAGATGAAATCATCCCAGACCGTGGGTGGGTGTTTGCCCTCTCAGCTCCATCCACTGCATTTGGAGAGGATTCCTGGAACCCAGGGCAGCAGCTCAGGCATAATTATTCCACATCTAAGTTGCAAGATGGTTTTTGTCCATCTAATTGAGCCTTCCTGCTCCTGTCAGCCTTGGTTAGTTACTTAAGGAATGGAGAAAATGCACATGCACATCACTGCTGGCCAGCATCCATGGCACTGGCAGCGAGTGCCAGACACCCGTTATTTTGCCACACGAGGCTCCTGGATGTCTCCCAGTGCTGGTTTGGTGCTGCTGTCCTGATGGACTCCCTGGCCCTGGCCAGCTGGGGGATGTATCTGGAGATGTCATCGCCCCACTGTGCACAAGTGCTCCCCGGAGCACTTCCTGGGCCACTGGTTTGCAGCCAGCTGCACCAGTTCAACCAGGACACCATGGGTTTGCAGCTCAGCTGCACCAGCTCAGCCAGGGGGCACCACTGGTTTGCAGGTCCCCTTCACCCAATCTAACCAGGAAACCACTGGTTTGCAGCCCACTTGCACCAGTCCAGCCTGGTCCAGCTCCTCTACCAGCTGCCTGTGGTGGGGAGCAAACTATTGGGTGAGCCCCATGCAGAAGGGTTTTGTCTCAAAGCTCCCCCCTTAGTGGCTGTGGGAGCACGCGGGGGCTCTCAGGCTGGGCAGACACCCACGTGAGATGAGTTGGTGGGTGCTCAGCCTGGAGGACTTGCCAGGGCGAGAAGCCAGGGTGTCTGTGGCTGGGGTTCAGACTGTTGGTGGTCTTGCCTACCCCTGTCACCGCAGGGTGACCCATCCCTTGGCAGGGAGAGGAAAGAATGCCAGCTCTGTTCCTCCTTCCAGGGACAGCCAGGAGCTCTCCCCCAGCAGCCAAAATTAGCTGTGGGTGCTGATTCACCCAGTACATCCCGCAGCCCCGCGTGCTGCCACGTCACGGCCTGGACAGAGGGTCATGGCCTGGCTTGCATCAGCTGGGCATGTGCTGGGCACGGGGATGGGGTGTGGGGGTCCCTGGGCAGGGGTGAGGACCCCAGCTCATGCTGTTGGCAGCGAGCAGCTGGGAGGGGCATCCCAGCTGGGGTGGGCAGAGGGACATGTTGGCTCCAGAGCTGGCCCCAAACAAACCCCATGGGCACCTCTGGCAGCCAAGAAGCATGGCATCTGCCCGTGAGCACAGCTTTAATATCACAGCCTCCTCCCACATCAGTACACATATACATTTGTTGTATACAGATATACACAGAGAGCAGTGGTACATTTGGGTGCCACAAAGCCCACCTAGCCGCCTACAGGCCCCCAGGCCCCAAGGCAGTGGGGGGCACGTCCCCAGTTGGCCCTGGGGCTAGGGGCAGGCAGGGTCTGTGGACCCCCAGGAGCTGGCATTGCTTTCACCAAGCCATTGAGAGCGAGCGTATGCAAGCAGGAACCTCCTCTAACATAGCACCATCCTCAGGGTTTCCCCAACAGGCTGGGGGGTGCAAGTGAGCACCCCCAGATTAAAGACAGATGTGCAGCTGGCAGGCATGCGAGCTGGAGGGTAGTACATGGAGAAAGCCTCTGCCTCCCACTCAGGCCTTTGCCAAACCATCGCAGCCACAAAAGGGGAACAAGGTCCTGGTTGAGGTTAAGGTGAAATTTATTCCGATGGAGCTGGTTGCAGGGTTGGTGGTGAGGGAAGTTGTGCAGGGAGGTAGCACCTGGCCCAGGGATGCAGACAGCCTCCCCTGGCAGAGAACAGGGTGGATTTCTGGGACTCTGGAGAGGGGGGGGCAGGGAAAGGACAAGGATGTTAGATGAGGTAAAGGAAGCCCAACCATGCCAAGTCCCAGCTCCATTCCTGGGCAGCTGAAGAGTGGGGCACAGGGCAAAGAGCCACCCCATTGACAGCAAATAAGTTAAAAATCAAAGTAGGAACAACCCAGAAAACCTCTGGGTGGGAAAAGGGGTTAAGAGCCTTGGAGGGGGTGTGGACTCCCATTTGATATAAATTTCACCTTAACAGGTAATAAAATATGAAAGGAAAAACCTGTGAGCAGCAAAAAGACACGTTAGAAATAGCACCAGGTTCCTGCTGGGAGCTGGTGGGTACTCGATCCCTGCCACCGTGGGCAGTCCAGCCCCGGCCGGGGTGGCAGCCAACCCCCACTGCCAGGCAGCCCTACCTGCCGAGACACTGCCCACACCTACACCTTCGGCTGCCCTCCCACCTTGCTGCTGGAGACACCACGGGCATCTGCGGAGAGAAGCGATGCAGTGTCAGAGCCGAGGTGGGGACCAGCATCGTCCCCCTGGCTGTGCATCCAGCTGAGCCTGTGGCCCCAGGCAGGGATGCTGCCGGACCTGCCGGTACCGGTGGCCACGCCTGTGCCTACCTGTCCCCGGGCGCCGCCCGCAGTGCAGCTCGCACTCCTCCTTGCTGTCGAAGCGGTTTTGGTTGCCCCGGCAGCCGCTGTAGACAAAGGGCCGGCACTCGGTGACTCTTTGGTTGTAGTACCAGCGCAGCGTGTAGCGCTGGCAGTCTCCCTCGTCCAGCGGCAGGCTGCAGGGCTCCGCTGCGGGATCAGAAGGCGATGGTGAGGGCTGGCAGGAGCCAGCAGCACACCGGTGATGGAGGCAGAGGAGCAGAAACCCCAGAAGAGTAGGGCAGGGGATGGCTCCCGGCTGAGTGCAGGGTTTGGACAGAGGGGGCATCTCGTGCCCTGCCTGAGCACTAGCAGTGAGGGCAGGGAGGCTGCTCTGAACAAACCCTCTCCTGGAGGGGGGCAGCTCCCAGCAAATGCCAAGATAGAGCTGGGAGGGTGGTGGTGTGGGGACACAATGGTTCCAGCATTCCTTAGAAGGGTACAAGGAGGGACGCTCTGCATGCTGCTGCTGGGGCTCTCCTGCTCTGCTGGGGACTTTGAGGACCCCCTTCTGTGGCTCCTGTCCAGGAGCAAGGAAAACGTGCCAGGAGCAGCAGGTCCCATAGGACCAGCAAACCACTCATCACTGCTGGTGGTGGCTTCGGTGAGGGGAACAGAGCATGAGGTTGCATGGCATGTGCAGCACAGTGCTGTGATGGAGACCGTGCACCTGCCTGGGTGCCAGCAGAGGGGCTGCAAATCCCAAATCTCCCCAGCCAGAGGGCATAGGGACCCACTGCCAGGCAGGATGTGGAGGCATCACCCCAGCAAAGCCCAGACAGCCCTGCTGTCACCCCTAGTTGTTACATACTTTGTGCCAGACGGGCACTGGGAAGCTCACCACCCATCGCGGACTGCTCGGAGCTGTCCATTTCTGGGCCCTCATCATAGTCTTCCTCCTCGTACACACTGTCGTACTCGAGGTCATCAGTGTCGAGCATGACCCGCCTGTCCGGCCCTGGGAGACCAATGCTGGGTGTGAGCAGCCCTCACCTCTCCCTCCATCCCCACCATCCTGCTTCTCCCAGCCCTGGCTCTGCACACCCCTGCACACACACGGCACACGCCTGTGCACGCCTGCACGTGCACGCGCACATACACCCACACTCCCTGCTGCCCTCTCCTCTCTCCACTCTTTAATTAAAGCCCTCTGGGACTGGCAGCATGGCCACTGATGGATTATCCCTAGGTGCCCATGAGCAGAAGGCAGGGGCATGACCTGGGAAAAGGGGGACAAGGACAACACTCACCCTCCTCTTCCTCAGTGTGCAACAACTTGAGCACAGGGACTGCCGGAGCACTTCCAACAGGGAATGGCTGAGTGGGGAAGAGCCCTAAGAGGGGAAGAACATGATGCAGACATCAGGGAGTAGCTCAGCAAGATAGGGATGGGGAGGCACATGTGCCCAGGGGGCCAGATCTTGTGGGTCCTCAGGGCTCTCCATCACCTGTTTGGCCATGCTCCCTTTCTTGGCGGACGCTTCTTCCTCCTCCCTGGGCAGAGAGGAAGCTGCTCCTGGCCTGAGCCCCCCAGCCTCCTTGGAGAGAAAGCACCCACCTCATCCCAGCCCATCCCTTGTCCCCATCCTTCTATCCCACTCCTTCAGCCCACCCATCCTTCCAGCAGTCCTGGCCCATGCAAGCCCTCCTGCCCCAGCTCGAGCACCCAAGCGTGGGTGGGGTGCAGTTCCCATGGTCCCTTCTTGGCCCTGGCAGCACCCAGACCCCCAAGCCAGCTCCCCTGGCAATTCCTGCTGTGCCATTACTTCTGCCATGCACCATGCCTCCTCCCTGTGCATGGTCCCATGCTGATGTTGGCACTGACTGTGAGGGTCCTGGAGGGTCCCAGCCACCTCCCTCCCCAAATCAGCAGCACACCTGGGTGCCAGGACCCCTTCAGCACCACATGCACAGGGCAAGGGAGTAGGAAGGGAAAGCTGCAACCTGAATGCTCACGTGAATCCAGGCGCCGTGGGAAGTGGCCGCCACAGGCTGCAGGAGAGATAGAGTAGGGGGTCAGGGACAGTGGGGTCAGCCCCCAGCCCCGGGCAGTGTGGTGGGGGATGCTCACCACAGTGCTGGTTCATCTCCTGCCTGACGAAGGCACGGATCTCCTCCTCCTGCCAGGCATGTGCAGAGGCAACAGACGCACGTCGCAGCAGGGGATAGTGCAATTAGAGAGATGGAAAAACCCTTTCCCCAAGCCCATGTGCCAGAGCAGACCCCAGAGGTGGGGGAAGCCCCTCCACCAGTGGCAGTGTGTGCCATCCCACCGTGGTGACCCAAGTGGTGTGAGCCCTTGCTGGCTCCCTATAGGGTCCTTACCGTCATGCCAGGCTCCCCCTTCTCCCCACGGAGTCCCTGGGTGCCGGGACTGCCCTAGGGACAAGCAGAGGGGAGGTGGGAGGCTGGCCCCGGCTGGGGGTCTCTTGCCCAGGGATGGGCACCCGGCTCACCCACCTGCTCTCCTCTCTCGCCAGGGATGCCAGGCACGCCACGGGCCCCTGGCACCGACTGTCCAGGGGGGCCTCTCTCCCCCTGCAAAGGACAAGTGCTCAGGGTTGGTCTGGTGGCTACTGAGCCCCTCTGCCCTCCCCAGAACCACAGGTGTGCTGCTTTCCCTGTCCCTGCACCTCCAGAATGTGTGCAGATGGGGATGGGTCCAGCCCAGCTCCATAATAAGGTTCCCAAAACCCCAACCTGGGCAGGGAGACACAAGGGAGGACCCCAAAGTCAGCAAGATGGCAGGGCAGGGACAGAGCTGGGACACACCTCCTGATGCCACCAAACCCTGGCCCACTCCGGCGACAGGGCTACCTGTGAGGACTCACCTTCTGGCCCTGCATGCCCTCAGGACCTCGGGGGCCAACATTCCCTGGGGGTCCAGGGGGGCCAGGAGCACCATCATTGCCCCGGGGACCAGGGACACCAATAATGCCTGGGGTACCCTGCAGGAGAGCAGAGGGTGAGACCGGGGCTGTCAGAGATCCCAGCCCCAGAGCAGACACCAGGGGCATCCCCAAAGCATCAGCACCAGTGCCTTCTTGTAAAGAGTGAGGATTTGTTGTCACTTATGGTTTAGTGACATAATTTAGAGCAGCACCGGATGGCTCTTTTGGGAGCATTGGGCTCTGATGTGCTTCAGATCAAGGCTGGATCCTGATAAAAGCAACACAGTGCAACGCATACCATCTATTTCTAGCCTGCTTACCCGGTCTCCTTTCTCCCCCTGGTCTCCTTTGGCTCCCTGCTGCCCATCGAATCCCCGGTCACCCTGCAGAGAGGAAGACGCAGGCAGCAGGGGACAGGCAGCTAGGGGACAGGCAGCCAGGCAGCTGAAGTACCAGCAGGACTTTTCCTGGCACAGCTCTGACCTACCTTGGGTCCCATGAGCCCCTCCTTCCCAGGGATGCCCGGTGGTCCTGACAGACCCAGCTCTCCCTGGGGGACAAAGCAGACATCCCTCAGCCACTGGCCACGTATCCCCACCCCTCCCCAGTACCATGGCAGTACTTACTGGCTCTCCTTTCCTCCCTGGCAGCCCTGAGCGCCCTGGAATCCCTGGCTCTCCCTACATCAAGGCAGGAGAGAGGCAGAGCAATCAGTCCTGCACCCCTCAATGCTCACCCCAGTGCCACAGGCAGAGGAAGGGACCTCATCCCCCTGCCATGGGGCTGAGCTCCAGCCTCAGCCATCTCCCTGCTCCCGCCAGCTGGCAGAGGGGATCCGAAAGACCACAGCCTCCAGGCACCATCCAGGCTCCTGCAGCACCCCATGGGCACCCACTCACCTTCTCACCCTTGTCACCATCGAGGCCGCAGGCACCTTTCATGCCCCGGTCACCCTGTGAGGATGAGGAGGGGAGTCAGAGCCCCACCGAGCCAGTGCAGGTCCTGGCCAGGAGAGCACCAGCAGGAAGAGGGGCCAACCCACCTTGGGGCCACGCATGCCCAGGGGTCCCATGTCCCCTTTCTCTCCTCGGGCTCCAGGGATCCCATTGCGGCCAGGCTGGCCCTGCAGGAAAGCACACAGCATGAGGGGGGGGGTCCACTCCTGCCCAGCTGTGGGGTGGCAGTGGCACCGAGATGTGGCTCCTCACCGGCTCACCAGGTTCTCCTGGCACTCCAACCTCTCCCTGGGGAAGACAAAGGCATTGGTTAGAGCAGGTGAGGAGGACGGGACCACCAGCACCCCACCAGCAATCCCCCAGAGGGGTGCCCAGCTCCTTACCTTCTGCCCACCAGGTCCACGTGCACCAGGGAAGCCAGTGGAACCCTTCTCACCTTGCTCGCCCCTCGCCCCCTGCAAGCAGAAACCCAGATTGACACAGGGCAGGAGGCAGAGCTCTGGCCACGGCACAGCCACAGCATGGCCATGGTGGCCAGCTCTTGCAGCCCCCCCTTGCTGGGGTGGCCAAGCACCATGCCAGGGTGCCCACAAGCACCAGCACACAGGGATGCCACCCTGCCCCATTCCCTCTGTCCATTGCCCTGTCTGCAGCACACTGTAGCCCCCAACCCAGCATCCCCCAGCCCACAAAAAGACCCCAGCCCTCTACCTTGTCTCCGGGCATGCCTTGCTCGCCTTTGTCCCCCTTGTCTCCTTCCATGCCCTTCAGGCCCCGCTCTCCCTGCAAAGGAAGAAACACAGGGAGGGGTCAGGGGACGGGGGATGCTCAGATGCACCTCGGGGTAGGGAGGACAGATTCCCTGGAACAGGGACACAGGGGTCTGTGGGGTGGCTGAAGGAGAGGGGACAACATGCTCTGCAAGGGAGAGTCCCTTGGCAGCAAGAAACCCCTCCCAGCTCTTCTGGAAGGCAGAGGTGTGGGGGTGCTGTCCTGTGCCACTTGGGAGAGGGGGTGCAGGATCAAGCCTGTAAGGCTGGCAGCTGCCCTGGGCCAGGAGCAGGGCAAGAAGGGCAGGCAGGGCCTTGGGGAGGGGGATGCACAGAAGGGACATGCCTATCAGGACAAGAGGGATGACGCAGAGTGGGATAGAGAGAATGGGGGCATCTCTTACCGGCTCCCCCTTGCTGCCTCGTGCTCCAGCAGGCCCTTCCACCACCACAGTATCACCCTGCACACCCAGAGGAGGGGATGGAGGGTGAGCAGGGGGGACAGCACTGCTGCCCTCCCTCCCACTGTCCCCCACCCTGGGGGACTCACCTTGTCTCCTTTGGGCCCTGGAGCACCAACGTCTCCCTAAGAAGAAGGGGAGATGGTGAAATGCTGGAAGGATGCACAGCAGGGAGTGGGCAGCACCTCCCTGGAGATCTGATCCCTGGGGACCTCAATACCAGGTGGTGCATCGTTCACCCCTCCAGGCTTCCCAGCCCCTGGGTCTCTTACCTTGTCCCCACGCTCTCCCCGGTTCCCAGGCAAACCCTGTGGGATAGAGGACAGGTGTGGTCAGGGAGGGACCCAGCGGGGGGTGCAGCTGGGGAGGGGGGTATTTACCGCTGGCCCACGATCGCCTTCGGGCCCCGGGCGCCCATCTTCACCCTGCAAGAAGAAAGAAATGGGAAAGGGGGTCAGGGATGGGGGCACCCCCAGTGTCACCCCATCCAGGGGACAGCTGTGGTGCTGGCTCCCTGTCCCACCAGGGCTGGCACCATGGGATCTCTTGTCCCCAGTGATGGAGACACAGGAGGCTGCAGTGGGGACACAGGGGGCCCTGGTGCAGACACAAGGGGGGGCCATGGCAGTACCTACCCGTGGGCCTGGGTCTCCACGCTCACCTCTGGCTCCTGGCAGCCCAGCCCCTGGGGCACCCTGACAGGGGAAGGCAAGAGCTTGTCCCTGTCCTTGCTACCCACTGCTCCTCCCAGACATGCCATGTCCTCTGCCATGCCAGGAGACACCCCACAGATCCCCCACGGCCCTGGGTACCCAGCACAGTGCAGGGTCTCACATGCCACCATCTAGAGTGGTTTCAGCATCACCCTAGGGGTGGCTGCAGCAAGGACACCCCATGAGAGAAGTGGCCCCACATCCCTCACACTGTAGGGCTGCCCTCATCCTACCTTGTCACCCTTCAGGCCAGAGGCCCCTTGTATGCCCTAAAAGAAAGGAGAGGGGTGAGTGAGCCACGGGTGATGCCAGGCATCCTGCAAAGCATCCCTGGGGCTCCCACAGAAGCTCCTCTGGAGCTCCCATCAATGCTCAGCCTCAGAGGCTGGGGCTGGTAAGGTGCAGGGTAGGTCCCCATCACCCTGCCTGATCTGGTGTGGGAGCCAGGACAGAGCCAGCACCCCTGAGGGAAGCTGCAGCATCAGAGCCCCATACTTACAGCCGGCCCTGGGGGCCCCACAGGTCCTGGTGCTCCAGAGGTGCCATCTCTCCCAGGAAAGCCAATCAATCCCTGGCAAAGAAATACTCGTGAGCAGGCGAGAACCACGTCTGGGAGTTGGTGGGACCTCGCTGGCATTGCCTGAGGGTCCAGGTTCACCCAGACCAGCATGGGTGACCACTGGCTGTAGCCTTTACCCTCTCTCCTGGGGGACCTGGAGGGCCAGGCTGTCCATTGTCCCCTCTCAGGCCAGGCTGTCCTGGTGTCCCAGCAATGCCTGCTAAGCCTGGGGGTCCTGGTTGTCCTGGCAAGCCGATGTCACCCTGGAGCAGGAAGAAAAAAGATGGGCCGAGGAAAACAGCTCCAGAGCCATGCTTCTGCCTCACAGTCAAGCCAGGGCAGCACCCAGGCATTGGGGACACAGTGAGAGCCAGGGTGACACAGGGACAGCGGTTACCTTCAAGCCTGGAGGCCCGTTCTGTCCTGGTGGTCCCTGCACACCGACACCTGGTGATCCCTGTATAGTGGTAGAGCACAGAGTGTGTTCCCCAGCTGGCAGGCACAGGGGTGCTGGGGGCACCATGACACCCAGAGCTGCCTCACAGGGCTAGGGAGCACCCCCGGGACCAGGGGACATTTACCTTCTCCCCTTTGGCTCCAGAGGACCCCTTGGCTCCCTGTGGAGACAGCAAGCCAGAAGGGCTGGGTGGTGGGTGGTGAGGGCAGAGGTCCTTTCCCCTAACAGCATATCCCGCCTCCAGAATCCACCCCCTGGCCCCCATGTGCCTCCTACTCACGTCTTCTCCAGGATCTCCTGGCTCCCCAAATCTTCCTGGCTCCCCCTGGCAGGAGAAAACAAGCAAAATGCAGAGTTGGGAGATGATGTGCAGAGGGAGCCTCTGCAGCCAGAACCACCCCACCATGGGCATGAAGCTGAGGAGCCCAGGGGCCCCATGGCCCCCTCTCCACCAGTCCCTCCAGGGCAGCACTCACCTTCTCACCCTTAGGGCCAGGCAAGCCTCTGTCACCCTTGGAGCCCTACCAGGGGGAGAGTGGCGTTAGGGGAGCGGGGTGGCCACAGGGCTAGCTTGTGCCCCAGAAAGCATGGAGGGGAGACAGGAGATGAGGTTATTGAGGGGGGGACAAGGTTAATGGGGCCAACTCACAGGTTCTCCCAGCAGCACACCCTCTGGCAGCACCGGCTCACCCTGCAGCAACACATGGCTGCTCAGATGTGCCCGCAGCAGACCCCAACCCACCCTGGGGGCTTCGACAGCAGCCAGGGATGGAGGTACTCCCACCTAACACCATGTCTCCTTACCTTCTCACCTTTCGCACCAGGAGGGCCAGTGATGGCCTGGAACACGGGGGAAAGAGAGGTGGGTGAGCAGGGCCGCACAGGGCTGCTACCCCTCATCCCAGCCTAGGAATGCCAGGGAAGCTCTTGGGAGGTCACTCACCTGCCCCGGGGGTCCAGCATCCCCTGGCTCTCCCTTGGGACCAGCAGGTCCTGAAGGTCCTGGCACACCCTGGCACAAGCAGCACAGCCCTCAGCCTCAGCTGCAGACACCCCAGGCTGAGCCCCACGGGGCTCCCACTGGGACAGGTTGGGGCAAGCAGCAACATACCATCTTCCCAGGCATTCCTGCCTCGCCATCCTTCCCTGGCACACCGTCCCTGCCTGGCACACCTGGCTTCCCACTCTCCCCCTGCAGGCAGTAAGAGGGGGGCTGGGGCACAGGGGGTTCCCACAGCCCCCCCCAAGCAGCCCTGAGCACCCACACCAATGGCAGCCAGGTCAGGGGAGTGACACACGCACCACTTGTCCTGGCAGTCCAGGGACACCTGGTGGGCCCTGCAAAGGAGACATGAGCAGAAATCAAGTGGCAGCCTAGGCATGAGGAACAGCCAAAAAGCAGGTATGGGGGCTGTAGATACTTACCCCAAGGCCAGGGGGACCAGGGGGGCCAGGAAGGCCTATGCTGCCCTGGGGACCAGGCAAGCCCTATAATGGAAACAGCCAAGTCAGAGAGGGAAGACTGCGCTGCCCTGGCACAGCTGGGACCTCAGCTGCCCCCCTAGGATGGTGCATGGCAGCAGGGTCTGCTGGCTTTTGGGAGACTGGATGGTTTGGGGGGGCCAGGTGGGTGCTGGCAGGACGGTGTGAGTGCTCACCCGGATGCCGGAGCCAGGTTCCCCTGGATCACCCTGCAAAGAGAGCACCTGTTTCAGTCCCAGTGCCCCGGCCCACCAGCCACCATGGTCACAGCCACGTCCCCATGCCTGCTATGGGGCTGTTCCCCATGGCAGTCTGGATCTGGGAGCGAGGCTAACCCAAAATGTCCCTTCCCTCCACCCCAAAATGTCCTGAAATGTGGCTATCCATCCAGCCCCCAAATCTGGCGAGGCACCACTTTCCTCTGCCAGGTTGGACATGGTGATGACAATGCCATACCTTGGTTCCAGCTGGGCCCTGGGTCCCCGGTGGGCCAGTGCTGCCCTGCAGGAAAGAAGGGGACATTATGTTGGGGTGGTGCTTGTGGTGGCACAGGACAGAGAGGGGACAGTGGGGTAGCATTGTCCCAGCACTGCCAGCCCATCCCTGCTCCCTGGGGGGATGCCTGCTCCGGCTGACATTCCCCTTGCATGACCATTCCCTGCATGTGGTGCAGGGTGGCTCCTTACCGGAGGTCCTGGGGGTCCCGGGTCTCCCTGGCTGCCCTAAAGGGAGGAAGAGATGAGGTCACTGCAGGGATGGGTTTACCTTGGCGGGTGCATGGGGTGACTCCTGGGAGAGGAGACCCAGACAGTGCCAGTGGCTTTGGTAAGCACCAACGCAGAGTGAGGACAAGCCTGGCCAGCTCCTGGCAAGACACCTGGGGCCAAGCACCCACCCAGGCAACAGGATGGCCCCAACAGCTTCACCCAGTGCCTGGGGCCAGGAGCCTCTAACTGTGTGCTGAGGTGAGGGGGCCCAGTGACATGTGGGAGGCACAGTGACATGCAGGGAACACAGTGACACAGGGGACACACAGACACCTACCGGGCGTCCCAGCACGCCGGGGAAGCCTGGCAAGCCCTGCAAAGAATCATGTCAGAGCTGTCAGGTGAGCAGGAGCCTGCCACCTCCAAGCAGCCCTCCCTGCCCCCCAGGGATGCTCCCTGTTCCCAGTGTGCAGTACCCAGCCTGGGCTATTTATAGGGGGTGACTGGGAGGCCCCCTGAAGCCTTGTGGTTCTTGTGTAGAGGAGAAGGAGGTGAATGAGGTATGAAGGTTCCCACTGATGCTGGTGGTAGGTGGTGTGGGACCACAGGATGCTACCCAATCCCAGCCCACATCCCCCTACCATGTCCCCACTCACCGGCTTTCCCTCAGGACCGGCCAGCCCTCGCTCACCCGGGAGGCCCTGGAGCAAGAGATGGGGATGGGGTCAGTGCCAGGTCTGAGGTGAGCACCAGGTGGGGGGACAGTGCTGCTACTCACCGGGGCACCATCCCTTCCCTTCTCGCCGGGCTCCCCTCTCTCACCCCGCAGGCCACCCTCACCCTACAGCAGGGACAGGCACAGGGTCACAGGACAGGCAGGGACCTTCTCATTCCCCCCCAGAGCCTGCTGACACCCAAAGAGGGGTGCCCCCCAGCAGTGTCCCTGCCCGGGGCTTTGCTCCATGGGGCTGCCCCATTGGCAGCGGGAGACTTACGACCGCAGACCTTATCTCCTTTGGGTCCCCGCTCGCCCTCATCTCCTGGCTCACCCTGTGTCAGGGAGAAGACAGATGCCATCAGTCCCCAGTGCCCCTCTGGGGACTCCCACCCTGCCACCATCCCAGCTCATCACACTGTCCCCAGCTCAGTTGCCTTGACTGCCCTGCTCCTTTCTGCCCAGACACACACCTTTGCTCCCTTAGGTCCGGTGGGGCCACGCTCACCCGGCAAGCCCATCAGGCTGCCCTCCACCACATCTGCCTGCAGGCAAGGAGCAGTCAGGGCCAGCACCCGGGGGACTTCTGGGTGGTCCCCCAGGAGCACAGCCCTCCCTGAGCCCCATGCAAGGGAACTGGACATGGCCATCCATCCTTGCAGGTGCAGGCTGGCGTCCCTTGGAGACAGTCTCCAGCAGCAACCATCACCTACCTTGGGCCCCGGGGGGCCAGGCAAGCCATCCCTGCCCTGGGGGGAGAAAAATAAATCAGGCATTAAATGGATGGCAAGACACCAAGGAGTAGAGCCACCCTCAGTACAGCCAGTCCTGACCCTCTTAAGGCATCCCCCTGCCCCATGGAGAGCCCCCTGTCCCTCTTAAAAGTGCACAGCATAGAAGGGACATCCCTGGAAGTGTTCAAGGCCAGGCTGGATGGGGCTTTGAGCAATCTGGTCTACTGGAAGGTGTCCCTGGGAGGACATGTAGGGGAGTTGGAACTAGATGATCTTTAAGGTCCCTTCCAACCCAAACCATTCTGTGATTCTATGACAGAGAAGACCATGTCCCCCCCCCAGCTCACCTGCTCGCCCTTGTCACCTTTCTCACCCCGGTCACCCTGGAGAAACAGCACGGTGGCTGTCACAGGGCTGTCTCAAGCCCTGGACTGCATCCCCCATCCCTCACCCCCACACACACTCACCTTCTCGCCAGGTCGCCCAGCCTCCCCCAGCTCCCCAGCCCGGCCTGGCACCCCGGGGATACCCGGCTTGCCAGGCTCCCCCGGCTGCCCAGGAAGTCCCTCGGGACCCCGCTCGCCCACAGCACGGCCCGTGGGGCCCTGAGGGCCGGGGACACCTGGGTCCCCCTTGTCACCTTTGGGTCCTCGCTCACCGGGGAAGCCTAAGGAACCCTGCAAAACATGACACCGTGCTGCCAGAGCCAGCCCTGTGCTGGGGCTGTCAGCTGTCCCTGAGCATCCCAGGGCTGAGCCAGCTCCAGGGACTGCTGAGCCAGCTCCAGGGGCCCCCGAGCCAGCCCGGGTAGGGGGGAGCGGGGCAGTGTGTTTGGGCACGGCCTTGAGCCTGGCCCCACTCACCTCTCGGCCTGGAGGGCCCCTCTCTCCTGGCTCCCCCCCGGCTGCCCTTCTGGCCCCGCAACCGCTCGGACACCGGCAGAAAAGAGTCCGAGCTGCCGTCGTAGGCACCTGTCAGCTCTTTCAGGGATGAAATCTGGGAAAGAGGAAAGAACCACCAGTCAAGACGTCAGTGCAACACAGCCACAGCAGCACCCCACAGCCCTACCGACCCGTCCTGGGTCACTTGGGTCTCCCATCAACTCCCATGTCCCCCCCCTCTTGCTGCCATGTGTCAGAAACAGCCCCCAGCCTGACAACTGGGGACTCTGTACCTTGATACCAAGTGCTTCCAGGCTACGTTCAATGTTCTGCAATAAAAAGACATTAAAAGCAAAGTGGGTGTTGCCCTGCTCCCACCATGGAGACTGTGGAGGGTCCTCCTGATGTCCCAATCCAGTAGATCGGGAGAAACTCACCACTGCAGTCCCAGGGTCTCCACGTGCTCCAGGGTTGCCAGGTCGCCCCTAGTTTGCAGAGAAAGAGGGAATGAAAAGATGTACAGTGGTGCAGTAGGTGAGGTGAGCAGTGCTGATGTTACCCTCTGTAGGTTTCAGAGTTAACACTGCTGGTGCTCCCTGGACAGGGGCTGCTGTTGCCACCACCCCAGCTTGCAGCTAGTCAGGCTCAGTGCTGGGTACTCACCGGCTCCCCTCGCAGTCCAGGCTCCCCTGGGTCCCCCTGAAACAGCAAATCATCAAGGTGGGCAGAGCCAGGCTGCTTGGTGCCAACTCCAGCACCAGGGTGCAGCCCTGCCAGACGGGGCAGAGAGTCCCCCCAAGGACTCATCTCCTCTTGCACAGGGTCCCCCAGACCTTTGCCTTAAGGGGGCTTGGGGGCAGGAGCACACCTACCTTTGGTCCAGCCACCCCACGGAGTCCTGGTGAACCCTGGAAGACGCAGAGGGGACACAATGGCACCTGACACCCATGGACACAGGACAGTGCTCCGAGAGAGCTGTGGGCAGGGGTTCTGCCCACCCCACAGCAGCCCAGACTCCAGGGTCCAGTGCTGGGTGGCACCATGGGCTCGAGGACTACGCACCTGGCCAGGGGGGCCAACTTGCCCTGGGACACCGGGGAGACCGGGGGGGCCAAGGGGGCCTGGCACACCTCTGTCCCCCTGCTCGCCCTTGGCACCACTGCGGCCCTGCCAAGAGAGCAGTGTCACCCCCAGGACCTCAGTACATGGGTTTCACCCCGGTGGGGGCATGTACCCAGCACCCCCCTTTCACCACACTGCTCTGCAGGGAGGTTCTCACCTCTCTGCCAGGGGGTCCTGTGTCACCTTTGTCTCCCTAACCAGGAGGGAAAGGAATTAGAGGGGTATTACTCCATCCACACACCCCAAAATGATGCTCCAGGACCCAGGCAGGGAGGAGTCATTGGATGTGTGGGGACCAGGCAGGGGTCATGCAGGGACCACACAGGGCTCAGCTCCTTACCTTTCTCCCATCCTCTCCTGGTGTCCCATCTTCTCCCTGGGAACACAGGCTGCCAGTCAGTGCCCAACTCCACCACCCCACCACAGGCACCACATGGGATGGGGACAGGCACCAGGGGCACGGCTCAGAGCATGGGGGCTCTTTGCCACATCCCCCCCTTGCCTTTATGTTGCACTGGGATCACTGGCCCTCAGGACCCCTGGAGGAGCCCCAGAGCCAAGCCCTGCTCCCCCTAACTCACATTCTTGCCGCTGAGGCCAGGTTTGCCATCGTTGCCAGGTTTGCCCTGGGAGGAAGAAGAGGCAGTGACAGACCCCCTTGGTGCTCCCTCCAGCACAGAAACCCCCAGTAGCCAGAGGTCCCCGGGCCCCTCTGCAGCTTCATGGTACAGGGAAGAGGGAGCTGTGCACTGGGTGAGCCCCAGCAGACTGACCCAGTTGGGACCAGCTACAGAGGACACAGGGTCGCTGGTACTTACAGGGATGCCAGGTGGTCCCAGGGGGCCCACAGGGCCAGGCAGTCCCTGCTCCCCACGTAGCCCAGGCAGCCCCTGCGGGGAAAAGAGATGGAGGTAGCACAGGGCAGCAGGGCACCCATCTGATTCTGGGAGAAGAGAGTGTGACAGGAATGGTGGGACCTGCTGGGGACCAGGCATGGTCCTGCCCTGGACCAAGAAGCATGGGGCAGGATGTCACCCCCTTGCAAGAACAATGGCCCCAGCAGGAGCACACCGGCCCCCTCCAGAGGTACTTACATCCCGGCCAGGTTCCCCCTGCTTCCCTGGGTCCCCCTGCAGACAAGGAAAAGGTGAGGGCAGGGACACTCCCACCCTGCCACAGGCCCCCCACGAGCATCCCCAGCCTGCAGCAGAGGGTGTCCATGGAGGCAGCTCCTCCTGCCCCATCACCCTTCTGTCCCACAGCCCCCCCCCCACAGTGCCTGGGGGCAGCTGTGCCCTCCTCTCTGGACCACGCTCACCCGCAGTCCTGAAGGACCCGGGGGCCCAGGTTTGCCTTCCAACCCGTTGCGGCCATCCAGCCCCGGTGGGCCACGGTCCCCCTGTAAGAAAGAAGGGCTGGAGCCATGGGGCAGACAGGGGTGCTGTGGGACAGCCCCCAGCCCGCAGCCCCCTCACCTTCTCTCCTGGCAGGCCTCGGTCCCCGGGGTCACCCTGTGGGGTGGGAAGAGGAGTGAGTCTTGTCCCCCCTGAACGGGAGCCAAGCAGGGCATGGACCCCTCACTCAGAGCCCCGTGGGGAATGGGGCACTCACCCGTGCACCAGGGGGGCCACGAGGACCCTCCACGCCCTGCAAGAGAGAGACACACTCAGTAGCGGGGTATGAAGGGAAAGGAAGGGGTCTTGGGTTGCTTGCCCACCAGCCCCCCTCCACACACCAGGACCTCCAGCTTTCCTGCAGAACATCACCCATCTTGCTGTGCCACCACATCCCACACCACAGACCCAGCACCTACCCTCTCTCCAGGCAGGCCGGGGGAGCCACCATCGCCCCGGCTGCCCTTCGCGCCATCCTCACCAGGGTCCCCAGGGTCCCCCTGCCAGGGAAGGGCACTGTGGTTAGAGGGTGCTGCCCTGCAGCCAGCACAAACGCCTGTGCTGAGCCCCTGCCAGAGCCCACGCTGAGCACCTCTGCTAATGATGCATAGTTTAAGGGCAGGATAATAGCAAAAGTCTCAAAATACAGGCACGGGTTGAAAAAAGAGGTTTCTGGGCTCAAAGCAGATCCCAGGTGGCCAGATAGTTATTAGGAAGATACTTATAAGGAAGAAATTCTTTCCTGTGAGGGTAGTGAGATGCTGGAACAGGTTGTCCAGAGAAGTTGTGGAAGCCCCCTCCTTGGAGGTGTTCAAGGCCAGGTTGGATGGGGCTTTGAGCAACCTGGTCTAGTGGGAGGTGTCCCTGCCCATGGAGTGGGGTTGGAACTAGATGATCTTTAAGGTCCCTTCCAACCCAAACCATTCTATGATCCTGTGACAGTGGCCACAGAAGAAATGCAATGAGCAGCACTGCTAAGCCAGGAGCCAGCTGAGCCATGGCCAGGGACCATGATGCCACCCAGCACAGAGCACAGCCCACGGCAAAAACTGCCCCGAGCCTGAGCTGGCTCATAAAAGCTGAACACCTAGAGCTGAGGTACTGCTCTGGGATCCCTGTAGGGCAGGGGAGCCAGGAGCATGCTGGCTCCTTTGGGGATCTCATTCCTACAGAGACCTCCTACCCTGGCACTGTCCTCCTGGCACTAGGCAGGAGCATCAGCCCATGTGTCTCCCAGATCCCATGTGCCCCCCAAATCCAACATGGCTGTCAGCCATGGTGCACATCAGCTCCATGTGGCAGGGGCTGTTTTGGGCAGGGAGGGCCACAGTGCACAGGCAGAACCCAGCAGAGGACAGCACAGGTCAACCCCACCGCCAGCATGCCAGGGGATCCACTTGTTACCTTCTCACCCTTCTCCCCTGCTTCTCTGAGCCCCACATCAACCTGTGGGGCAGAGAGGGACTGTCAGAGCACACGGGGCTGGGCACCAGCCCATTGCAGGGAGAGGGGTGGGGGCAGAGCTTACAGTTCGTCCTGGGGGTCCGGGAAGCCCCTGAAAGAAGGATGTGGGAAGTGGGTTAAGGGGAGCTGGCATGGCCCTGGGGAAGGCAGGGTTGGGTCCAAGGTGGGGAACAGGCACGTGGCCCCATGTCACTCACCGGCTCCCCACGGTCACCCTTGCTCCCTGCTGCTCCAGGGCTGCCCTGTGGGAGAGAAGGATGGGGTGACGGGAGGAGAGGATGGGGGACCCGTGGGGTGAAGGGTGGGTAAGGGGCAATGGCGTGTGTGGGTTTGTGGATGCCCACAGGGTGATGGAAGCACACGAGGTGGTACTCACATTCCTGCCTTCAGGACCTGGGTCCCCTGAGTCACCCTTCTCCCCAGGAGGGCCACGGTAGCCAGGGAGGCCCTGGGTGGGGGCAGAGGGAGTGTCCACATTAGTGGAGCCACACCAAGCCACTGGGCATCTCACCCAACCCAGGGTGCCCACCAGCCCCGCACTTACCCGGGGGCCTCTCTCTCCAGGTTTGCCAGGTAGACCTGCTTCGCCCTGAGGGGAGAGAAGGAGTGAGTGGGGGGCCAGGGGGGAGGAGGCCAACAGTCCCAGGGGGTCCCCACTTACCGGGGTGCCTTCATCACCCTTCTCTCCACGCTCTCCCTGCAGCACAGGTCAGCAGGCACCGGCCATGGGAAGAAAAGCACAAGTCACTGACATCCCCCCTGCTCCCTGCAAGCCCCCTGCCTCCTCAGGGCCACGGTGCCCCCCGGGCCCCAGTCCCATGGCTCCCCTCACCCCACGGTACCTCCTTGCCACGCAGCCCGGTCTGCCCTGGGGCGCCCACTCGGCCCGGCTCGCCCTTCTCCCCCGGCTCTCCCGGGTCACCCTAGGCAAGGGGGGACAGTGGGTCAGGACAGTGTCAGGGGAGTTCAGGGACTGCTGGGGGGAGAAGGGGCTCAGCACAGCACACTCCACTTCCTGGAGCAGCATCATGGCACAGCCTGCAGGGACAGCCCCTCCAGAGCCCATATGGAAGGATGGACAGACAGATGGACATAGGGGCAATGCCTCCTGCAGCGACATTACCTTTGGGCCACTCCTTCCCGTGAGGCCAACGATTCCCTGGTTGTTGGAGAGGGAAAGCATGTGTCACTGGGGACTGTGGTGGCCTCATGCTGGTGGAGGGACTGGGGCCATAAGCCCATGTCCAGAGCAGAGCCCAGCCAGCCCCAGCCCCTGGGGTGCACCCAGACTCACCCGATCACCCTGCTCGCCTTTGGGACCAGCTGGCCCGGGGATGCTCAGTCCAGGGGCACCCTAGACATGAAGGGATGCAGCTTGAAGCAATGGTACAGGCACCAAAAGTCTCAGGGCTGTACTGTGCCTCCTGTGCCTCCCATCCCCAGGCAGTACTCACACGGGCACCTTTATCTCCTACATCACCCTTGGGGCCAGGAGGTCCTTCTGGTCCTGGGAAGCCTCTGTCACCCTTGAGCAGATGAAATGGCACCATCAGCCCCCCTAAACCACTTCCCTTCCCCCCACTGCAGTTGGGGACAGGAAGGTCTGGAGACCAGCACAGGCACCCCCTCTGGTGGATGCCCAGCTGTGCGATCCCCCTCCCTAGACCATGGCCATGCCCAGGGGTGCCAGTGCAGGGCCAGGGGACACAGCCAGGGCAGGGTTACCTTCTCTCCAACGCCAGTCACAATGGGAGCCTGGGGGAGAAGCAGAGGGGACCATGCTGTGTGCTGCCCGTAGCTCCCTGTCCCAGGGCTAGGGCAGGCAGAAGTGGATGCACTGGGCAGCATCACTTACCGGTTTGCCCGGTGCTCCTGGCTCGCCCTGCAGAGAGATGGGTGTCATTGCCAGCCCCTTTCCTGGCAGCCCCTCACCTCCCCACCAGGACCCTGCTTTGTCCTCACCTTTTCCCCTCGGGGGCCAGCTGGTCCTGGAGCTCCCTGTGGAGAGAGAAGAGAGCTCAGGGGCTGGAAGTGCCTGGGGATGAACACGGGGCATGGCAGCCCCCTGTTCCTGAGGCGCTGGCTCTGCAGCACGATGGCTGCTGTCCCGACTCACCTCTCTGCCCAATGGCCCCGGTCGCCCTGGGGCTCCTGCTTCACCCTGCAAGAGGGGAGGAAGAGGAAGGTGGCAGGGGCATCTCCCACCGTGCTAAGGTGGCTGCTCCAAGGTAAGGTAGTCATTGCCCCAGCATAGCTGTGGCTGTCCCAGCCCACTTACCTTCTCACCCTCAGGGCCAGGCATGCCACGGTCCCCCTGCAAAGCAAAGCAGAGGAGGGTTTCAGGAGCCTTCATCCCTCTACACTGCGCCCACCCCATATGCTGCCCCACAGCCCTTCAGAGCCTGGCCCCAAAGCCCATCCAGGACCGTGGGGCTTTGACAGTGACCCTCAGGCACAGCAACCCCAGGGAGGCAGGGACACCAGGACCTGCCAATGCTGTCAAATGGCATGGTCCTGTTCTGGAGCCATCTCACCTTCTCGCCCATCTCCCCCAGCTCGCCTGGCGTCCCACGGTCTCCCTGGCATAGGAGGAAGATGGGGTCAGGGGCAGTACAGGTCCCAGTGTGGCACCCACCCAGACCCCTTTTCTCTCCACCGAAAGGAAAGGGAGAGTATCCCTTTGGTCCCTGCACCACTCACCTTCCTGCCCTGCTCCCCTGGTGGTCCTCGAGGACCCTGCAAAGGAGGATGGAGATGTCATGTCCGGTACGGCAGGGCAACCACCCCAGTTTGCCAGAGCAGGAGCCCTCCAGGGTGCCATCACTGCTCAGCTCAACAGCAAGGCAGACTCCTGCCCTCCTTACTGTCTCTTGGAAAACTCACCCGGTCTCCTGGGTCCCCGGGGTGGCCAGGTGGCCCTGGGAAACCTTCTTTGCTATCACCCTGGGGATTAGGAAAGGTGACAGCCATGCTGGTGAGGTGGGGATGGCCATGAGATGGGGACAGGCATCCCAGCTGGAGAGCAGTGCAGGGTCCTGCCCCAAGGCAGAGCATCCCCACCATCCTCTTACCTTCTCTCCCTTCAGGCCTGGGGGCCCAACAGGTCCCCGGGGCCCAGGGTCTCCAGGCAGACCCTGCAAGAGAGCACAGCTCAGCCCCTGAAGTTGCAGCTCAGCCCTGGGGACACATGGCCACTGCAGCTCTTCTCCCCTCTGCCATCCCCTCTGACCCAGAGGCTGAACTCACCGGTGGGCCAGGCTCCCCTCGAGGCACTGCCCCATCCACAAGTCCAGGAGGGCCCTGCAGAGACAGAGGTCAGCTCCTGTATGATGGCCCTGGGGGGCTCAGTCCTTCCCAGCATCCTGGGGGGGGCTGCAGTACCCACGGGCACCTACTGGACCCTTATCCAGGAGGACAGGAAACAGGGAAATGCAGAGCCACTCACCCTCTCCCCTCGGTCACCTTTCTCCCCCTGCAAGAGCAAAAAAGAATCAGGTTAAGGGCAGGTCTGCACTCTCCACATGCCCCTTTGAATGGAGAGGGGATGTGCTGGATGGAGCCCATCTTCAGTGGTATCAGGGTATGTGCACACCATGTGCCTCTTCCCACACTGACCAATACCAGCAACAGCTCAGGCATGTGTATGTGTGCATGGGCACAGCTGGAGGGGACAACAGCTGGAGCCCATGAGTGGGACCAGGAGCATTGCATGAGAGAGTAGCTCCAAGCTGCTGCCTGTCTCTCTGTCTGTCCACACGTTCCCCCAGCTGTCCCCATGCAGCACCAGAGGGGATGTACCTTCACAAACTCTCCTGGAGGTCCTGGTGGCCCCATGGGTCCAAGTGGACCAGGAGGGCCTGGATCTCCAAAAGGTCCCCGTGGGCCAGGGGTCCCAGGAGTGCCAGGACTGCCCTGGAGGACAGAGATGCTCTGTTAGCTGGGGCTGTGGCACAGGCTGGGGGTGCTGATGGAGACCCCCAGGCATTGCAACCCCCAGACCTACCGGCACACCTGGCTCCCCTTTCCTGCCTGGCATTCCCTGTTCTCCATCCACGATCACCCTGGGCTCTCCCTGAATGAGGAGTGGGAGGAAAAATCAGTGTCCTCATGTGCCCTGTTGTGTCCCCACTGCAGGATGGGGTCCACAGTGCCACTGTGAGGCCAGGGGCCTGGCAGGAAGACAGGGAGACGCTGGGATCACCCAGACACAGAGTGCCAGAAGGTGCCAGGGGCTGTGATGTGCCCACTGGGGTCCCTGCAGCTCCCCAGGAACACCCATGAGGCAGCCCCATGCCCACCACCTACCGGCTCGCCTTTCTCCCCCTTTGGGCCAGAAAGCCCTGTCTGCCCCCGTGGCCCCTGGGAACAAAAGATGAGAGTGAGGGGAGTACAGTAGGGGAACGGGGCTGGGAAGGGAAGGGGTCATACTCACAGGATCCCCTCTGGGTCCAGGAATGCCCTGGAAAACAACAGCTCAGGAGGTGAATGTGTGTCCTTGCCAGCCAGGAGAGTGGGGATGGGATGGGATGGGAGGAAATGGGATGGGAGCTCCAGCCAAAACAGGGATGGACAGTCCCTGGGCAGTACACTTGGCCTGGGATGCACACACTGGGGACAGCAGTGACCCTGCCAACTACAGAGACCACCCCAGCATAGGCAAAGGGTAGGCAGAAGCTGGCTCAGGGCCAGGCAGGGCAGACAGGGCAATGGGAAGCAGCAAGCCCAGGAGGACACCTCCACTCACCGGCTGGCCAGGTGACCCAGGGTTCCCAGGACGGCCAGGGCTTCCTGGTGTCCCATCGGTTCCAGGGAATCCCTGCAGGACAGAGGAGCATCATACCAGCACCCAGCACACCCCAGCACTGCTGGACCCTCTCAGTGCCCCAGACAGTGCGGGTCCCGGAGCTGGGAACCCAGTAGAGTCCCCTGGCAGAGCCGGGTCCCAGAGAGCCTTTCCCCCACGTCAAGCTGGGGTGCAAGGGAGCAGTATGGGGCTGGACTGGGGCTCCCTAAAGGGATCCCCCCTCCAGCCTGGGTGAGGAGGAGGAAGGATGAGGGGCAGAGAGAGGCCCCTGTGTGGCTGTGTCCCTGCATCCAGGGACCCTGCGATATGTAGATGAGGGGACTAGAGGTACTCACCCTGTCCCCCTTCTTGCCAGGCCGCTCAACAATCTCTCCTGGCAGGCCCTGTGGCCCTGGGGGTCCAGGAGGGCCAGGCAGCCCATGGCGACCCTAGAAGGACAGTAGACAGAAGAAACCGCATGGCAGGTGGTGACCAAGGGATGTTCCCCATTTGCCCCTGCAGCAAGGGCTGAACACATCCCTGCCCCACACCCACCAGCCAGCAGGACAAGGAGATGTGGGGACAAAGGGACACAGGGACAAAGAGACAAGGGGAAAAAAGGACCATGTTGCTGCTCCCTGTAAGGGAGCTGCCCGCCATCTGGACATTACCGGCTCTCCACGGGGTCCTGGCTGCCCTGCACGTCCTTGAGGTCCCTGCAGAGACAAAGCCAGAGGTGAACATCCCCTGCAGGGTAGCATCTGCAGGGTCTAGCAGGACACAGCCCTGCACCAGGGCCACCATTTGCGGGGCCACACCAAAACACTCACCGTCTCACCACGGTCCCCCTTCTCACCCTGCAAAAGGACAGAGGGAATGGGTTAGAGGCTGTACTCCAAGCTCAGCTCCCCACTATGCTGCTGCCATTGGCAAGCTTGGGGGTCCTTTAGCCCTGGTGGCATGGCATGGCACAACACAGCATGGGGATGCTCACCCTGGGGCACTGCACAGTGCAGGGCTTCGGCTTTGGCTCTGGCTCCGGCTGGCAAGACAAGGTGAGCTCATGTGAACCCAGGGGTAGGAGAAACCCCCAGCCCCTCATAGGGCTGGTCCCCCCTCCCCAGTACCTGGGGAACCTGACCTCTTACCCTGGTGGAGATGATGGTGCAGAGGTCATCGGTGAGCTCTCCCTCCAGCTCAGCCAGGGTGCCACCACTGTGGTAGATGTTCCGTGGGTCCTCACCAGTGACCACGTGCCGGAGCTGCTCCCGGTCCGCCCCCTCCAAGCCCACTGCCAGCACCCGGACCCCTGAAACAGGAGTACCCTCAGCATCCTGCAGGATGCAGCCCCCTCTCCACACACCCGGCTGGAACCCCATCCATTCTCACCCCCAGCCTTGACATCCCTGGCTGCAGCGATGGCATCATCCCCAGAGGGGCTGTCGGCCAGGACCACCAGCACCGCTGGCACGCCAGGCCGGCGTCCTGCACCAGGGCTCAGCAGGTAGGTCCTGGCAAAGGTGATGGCTGCCCCTGGGGAGGGAGAAGGAGAAGGAAGGGAGCATTCAGCAGGGTCCCACCAGCAGCTGTCCCGGCTCCCGGTGCAGCCCCTCACCAATGGCATTGCCGCTGGGCTCCTCGTAGCGCATGGTGCGGATCTGCTCCAGCACGGCGGGCAGGTCGCTGGAGCGGTTGAGGAGCAGCCAGGGCAGGCTGCGGTAGCTGTAGGTGGCCAGAGCCACCTGCCAAGGCACGGGGAAGCTGTGGGCACCACTGCCCCCCTGTGCCCCCCAGACACCCCATTGCCACGGCAGACCCTACCTGGGTGCCCTCGGGGCCCAGGCGCCCCAGGGCGGACACGGTGTTGGAGAGGAGGGTGCGGACAGCATCAGCACCTGCAGAGCTGTCACGGGTGCCGTGCACCAGGAAGACGATGTCACCGCGGGCACCCCTGCAGACTGTGGGCAGGGAAGGGGTTAAGTCACCACTGGAGTGGAGATAAGCCCATCCCATCCCTGTATCGTCCCCACCATACCCGTGCGCTCGCTGACCGAGGTCTCTGCAGCCGGTGTGCTCCCCAGGACCGGGCGGAGGGTGAAAGTGTAGCGCTGGCCCAGGCGCAGCCCAGAGACCTGCAGAGCGCTGGCAGCACCGGGCAGTGTCCGTCCCGTCTCCCCCCCAGCTGCCGCCCAGGGGACAAAGTCAGGGGGGATGCCAAGCCCCTGCGGGGACAAAGACCCCCATCCCAGGGCCACCTGTCCCAGTGCCACCTGCCCGTCTCACCAGCAGGGGGACTCCAGGAAAGGACATAGCTGGAGGCGCCAGGGACAGGGGTCCAGGTGAGCGTCACCGAGTCTCTCCGCACCTCTGTCACCCGCAGGCTGGTGACGTGGGCCCGGGCAGCTGCCAAGAAGGAGGAAAGCGTGTCCTGGCCCCACGGGGCAGCCCCCACCCTGCTCCTGGCTCCCCACCCATCACCTTCCCCAGCCCAAGGCTGGGACAGCCCAATCCCCGTGTGCCCCTCTGGGCTACAGCCCTGTCCTGGGCGTCCAGTGTCCCCTTGGCTCCACACAGTCCCTTACCAGTGATGGCAGTGATGGTGGCTGGCTTGCTCTCTCGGCCACCGGCCAGGCTGGTGATGCTGATGTGGTAGCGCCGGCCTGGCTCCAGCCCCCCCCAGGTCATATGAACTGGCAGCGGTTGGGAGCTGCTGGCTGTGCTGGGGACCCCCTGCTTGGGAGGAGAGAGGGGTGAGGGGGTGCGAGGTGGGGGCTAGCAGGGAGGCAGGGCTGCCAGCTGGCCGCGCTCACCCTCAGCCAGGCGCCAGACCAGCCGGTACCCGGTGCTGCCAGCCACCGGCGCCCAGGCCAGGCGCAGGCGGTGCTCAAAAGCCTCCGTCACCTGGAAGTTGCTGACAGGGGGCAGCGGAGCTGCCTCTGCTGTGGGGCAGAGAGACAGGTGTTAGGGGCAGAAGTGCCCAGCGTCACTCTGGGGCATTGCACCCCGTCCCGGCACTCACGAGTGGTGACAACAATGGAGACGGGGTTGCCTTCCCGGTTGCCAATGAGTGCCGTCACCTTCACGGTGTAGGAGGCGCCTCCCTCCAGGTCAGGGATGTCAAAGGAGCTGGTGTTGCCAGGAACCCGCTGGCTACTCTCCGTACCTCCTGCCAAGGGCCATGGTGTCAGCCCCCCACCCTGCTGCCCCTGCAGCCCATCCCTATCCCCTTCTCACAGTACCATCCCTGCGGCTCCACACCACGCGGTAGGCAGTGGCTCCCGGCACGCCAACCCAGGTGATGCGGGCAACGTTGTTCCTGGATGCCTGCACCTCCAGCTGGGACACCATCCCCACCTGCTCTGCTGCTATGACACCAAGAGGGCCACTGTCACCTGGGCTCGCAGCAAGCAGCACCAGCCAGCATTGATGGGTGGGGGGACACCTCACCTATCCGCCCCGTGGTGGTGACAGGGCTGCCCTCACGGCCATTAACAATGGCTGAGACACCGACGGTGTAGAGGATGTCGGCACGCAGCCCCTCAATGGTGAAGGCAGTGGGGCTGGCCGGGAGGACACGGGATTGTTCCAGACCTAGGAGAGATGGCCAGGATGGGAAGGGCTCTGGCACCACCTCCACAGCACCCTGTGGTCCCCACACTCACCATCGCTGCCTCGCCATGTCAGCAGGTAGCCCCCGGCGCCTGGCAGCCCTCGCCAGGTGACCCGCAGCTGGCTGGGACCAACCTCCATCACCCGAAGCTCTGAGATGCTGCCTACCACTGGGTACTCTGCACCACCCACAGCACTGCAGGGTCACCAGAGGGGCCAGGCCCCATGGCCACCCCAGCACCCCAAGGGCTTGTGGGGGTATAGAGGACAAATACATGCAAGGAAGGATAGCACGGTACCAGGACTCCTGGTGCCAAACCCTGGCATGGACTTACTGAGGCGGAGGCTGAGCATGGCAGCACTGCCCTCCCGGCCACCCACTAGTGCCGAGACACGCACCAGGTAGGTGATGCCCTCCCGGAGGTCACTCAGCTCCAGACCTGTCTGGCTGCCTGGGACACGTCTCGTCCTCTCCGTACCATCTGCCAGTAGGGGGGCAGCTGTGGACCTTTGGCTCCAGCTGGCCAGAATCCTCCAGGTGCCACCTGTTCCTGCAGACTCACCCTGGTTGTTGCGCACCACCACTTTGTACTCGGTGGCACCGAGGACACCGGTCCAGGCCAGCCGCACCCGCCTGCCTGACTCCTCAACGAGGCGCAGGTCCGACACAGTGCCCACGGGCACATCCACACCTGCAAGAGGACGTGGTGAGGCACAGCTGGAGCCACACAGCCTGGACAGCATAGCCCCCATTCTCACCCTGGGCCATGGTCAGAGAGCTGCAAGTCTCATGGACAAGGGGGTCCCCAGGATGAGCAATGCCATATGGGACATTCCTCCATCTCCACAGCTTGGGAGGGTGGGGGACTACCCAGGGGATCTGCAGCAGTCACTCACCTGTCTGGAAGGTGGTGACAGGGGTGGCCACCTCCCCACCGTCGTAGAGCGTGTAGAGGGTGATGCGGTACTCAGTGCCCGGCTGAAGCCCTGTCAGCTGGTAGGTGTTGGCATTGCTGGGGAGTGACACCGTCCTGGGCGGCTCTGGTCCTGCAGGGAGGGGAGGGTCACCACCAGCTGCTGGCGCAGGGAGTCTGTGGGGGACAGGGAGCATCCCGAGCCTACCTGTGGCTCTCTTCCACTCCAGGCGGTAGCCACGGGCATCACGGGTGCTGGTCCAGAGCACCTGGATGGACGTGGGGCCCAGGATGTTGGTCCGCAGTGTCTGCTCCCCACCTGCCTCTGCAAGATGGATCCTGTGGGTCAGACTGCCCCACACGGCTCTGCCACCAGCCACCCACCCCAGCATATCCACAGCCCCCACACACACCATGGTGAGAAGAGCCAGAGGCCAGTAGCAGGATGGCATCACCTGTACCTGCCACCTACCCGTCCTCTGCCGGACAGTGGCCATGGGCCCCTCCAGCTGTCCAAAGAGCGGGGCCACTGTCACCACGTAGTCAGTGTTGGCCTGCAGCCCCCCCAGTGCGTGCGACGTCCGCCCAGCATCCAGGTCTACCCTGTGCCTGTCCTGCCCTGCGAGAGATGATGCAGCAGGTCCTTGGCGGTCCTGGCAGCAGATGCTACCATCTTCCTTCTGCCCCTCCTCCCTGGGGCCACTAGCAATGGGGTGCAAGCTCTGGGCTGGGCACCTACCTGTGAGGGTTACCCAGGAGAGCCGGTAGCCAGTGGCACCGCTGACAGACTGCCAGGCCAGCAGCATGCTCTGTGCTGAGACGTTGTGGACAGCCAGGTGCTGCACACCCACAGGACGCCCTGCGGTTGAGAGGTACCCATCACATCCTCCACGGGAAAGCAGGGCAGGGGACAGCAAAAAGCACCTTTGTCTGCAAACCTGCCTGCTCTGGGGGGGGTGGGGTAAAGCCCCCTTGCCCCTGCTCATGGATGCTGAACCACAGAGGTCACTGAGTGCAGCCTGCGCTCAGGCAGCTCCTTCAAAGCACCTCAGCTCCAGCAAACTGGAGCTCAGACACCTTCCTCTTAATGCCTTAAATACTTTCTGTGGGTTAAGGCTGCCTGGGGCAGCTGAAGGAATCAGTTTGCCAAAATTTGAGGCTTGTAGAAGTGTTGCCCCAGGGCCTCACCCCCACTCCAGCCCAGAGATGCTTTCCACCACCCTCACGGAAACCGCGCTTTCCTCCCAGCAAGCATGGTGCTGGGATTTATTAAAAAAACCCTGCATTTTTTTAGTTGACATTTTTGTGTCACGTGGGGAAAGCTCCAGCGGAAACATTCCCAGAAGGCTTTGAAGGAGCTGGGAGAGCACACAGCACTGCATCCCTTCCAGGAACACCTTCTGGGGCTCAGAGCATCACCTCCTACTCATGCTTACCCACATCCCCAACCCCATCACCCCAGGCAAACAATGGGGCAGGCACTAGGGCATGGGGGGGTTTCCCTGTGCTGGGATCCCATCCCTGTCCCTGGCTGTGCCCAGGGCTGGGCGTGGTACTCACGTGTCCGGGCAGTGAGGGTGGCAGGGACAGCAGGCCGCTGCGTGTATCGGGGTCGCAGTGTGACCGTGTACTCGGTGTCAGGGCGCAGGTTGCTAAGAGTGGCCGACTGTGCACTGGCCCCCAGGCTCTTCTCCTCCCCCTGGGCTACTCCTGGGAGGGAAGCATGGGGTGGGAGTGGGCATGGCACACACCAGACCCGGCAGGGAAGGGGTGTCCATGGGCCGGCACCCTGCCCTGGGGATGCCAGCTAGTGCCAGGGGTGGGAGAGGCTGGGAGAGGCTGGGATGGCAGCCAGGAAAGGGGCACCCACCGGAGAGCCCGGGGCAAGGGAAGGGCTGCCAGGTGCACGGCTCCAGCCCGGCGCCCGGCTGGGACAGGGGTCTGCCACCCGCCCCCCACATGCAACAACCGTTGGGGCACACACACACCTGCGCTCCCAGCCCCAGGCAGGGGTGCACACCAGTCCCCAGCTATTGTGTGCATCCAAGCACAGCCCCCAAGCCCTGAGCACCAAAACCTCTGGGTGCAGGAACACACGTGCCACCTCCACACACATATTCCACAGCCTGCGCACGAGCACTGGTCACTGCAAGTGGAGGCAGCCACGCACACACCGTGGGGCTCTTGGCTCACACCCCTGCATCCCCCAGGTGCATATACCCCACACACATGCACCCCACCATGCATGCACCCTCCATGCAAGGCCCTGCCACCACCAGCCCATGTGGCTGCACAAAGGCAGGGCATTCAAGCAGGACCATCCCCTTGCAGGGACCTTCCCCTCACCTTGCACAGCATAGCTGAGGCCATAGCCCTGGGGGGGGTTCAGGTCCAGGCTGCCAGGCCAGCCGTAGGAACGTTGGTCCCGTTTCCACCACATGGAAATCCAGCACGGAGCTGGCACGGCTTTCTAGGGGTAACAGAGCCAGGGATGAGCCTGCTTCCCTGTGGGCACCCAGTGCCTGCCCATATCCCATCCCCATGGGCATGGACACTCACGGGTGCGCGCTCGGCTGGACACAGACTCGCCGATGCTGTTGGTGTACTGGGCTGTGACGGTGACCAGATACTCTGTTCCTGTGCGCAGCCCCCGCAGCACAGCGCTGGTCTCTCGTGGCCCCAGGCTTACCTAGGAAGGGGCAGTGTCATCCCTTCGCTGTCCCAAGGCCACACGTGGAGCCACTGGTGACCCCGAGCAGGCAGCAGGGAGTGCTCACCTCTTGCCTCTCTGCCACGATCGGCTGCCCCAGTCCCGTCAGTGGCACGTGCTGCACCCGGTAGCCAGTGACAGGGCCGCTGGCTGCCGTCCAGCGGATCCGCAGCTGGTCGAGGCCCTGCTCCAGGATCTCCAGGTTGGAAGGGCCAGGGTGACTTGGCTCATCTGAAGGGAAGCACAGGAGCCATCAGCTCCAGGGTGTGGGGCAGTGGGGAGAGCTTCCCGGGGCAGCAAAGCCACATGCTCAGTGGAACACAACAGCCAGGAGGGCATTTTGGGGAGGAGAGGTGTGAATGGTACACATGCACCCCACAGGGAGGAGGGTGGGGGCCCGTACCCAGTAGGCGCAGGTTGCCCCCAACACTCGTGCACACCCTGCGTGTCATCAGCGGCACCAGTGTCCCCAGCAGTTTGAAGTCACCAACGTAGAAGAAGAAGGCATCGGTGGGCATTGAGGCCACACGAATCAGCTCCTTATGGTCGGCATTCTTGACCCCTGGCAGGGATGGAGACGAGGGTGAGGGGAGGAACCCTGAATCCAGTGGGAGCACCACTCACCCAGTGGCAAATACTTGCTCACCCACAGAGAAGATCTTGATGCCCTGACTCTTCAGCTTTGCTGCCGGCCCCTCGGCATCATCCTGGGACTTGCCATCCGTGATGAGGATGCAGATCTGTGGGGACAGGAGAGAGCTGTAAAACCCTGCCTGAGCCCTGCAGACGCACTGCATCTCCCACTCGGGTGTCCCCAGGACCACCACCCTGCATGTACCCGGGGAACCCTGGGTCGAAGCTGCGTGGAGCCAAAGAAGTTGTCAGCAACGTAACGGAAGCCGGCGCCGGTCCGAGTGTTACCACCCTTGTAGCTCAGCTGTTGGATGGCCCTCCGAACACTCATGCCATCGGTGTGCTGGGAGAAAGAGAACTCCACCCTAGGGGCAATAGGAGGACATGTCACCTTCCAGCCCTGCCACCCCACCACCCCGCATGCCCCCTCCCTGGGACTCACCGTGGCTCATCACTGTACTGTGCCACGGCAAAGCGCACGGCCTTCTCACCCACCGCCTGCATGAAGGGCCCCACCAGCTCATCCATGAAGGTGCGGATGGCACGGAAGTTGTTCCTGCCAATGCTGGATGAGCCATCCACCAGGAAGGCGATGTCAGCCTCCAGCACGTCCTCACACACCGCTGTGAGGGGGCAATGGTGCTCAGAGCATGGAACAACACCAGATTCGGGTGGTGCTGGGCCCCTCTCACACCCCCCACGCTCCCCAGCACAGACACCCAGTATTCAGCACCCACCTTGGCTCCTCTTCTGTGCTGTGGTGGCTGGGGGGCCCAGAAGTACAGTGAGGGCAGAGAGGAGCAGGAGCCAGCCGCTCATCATGGGAGCCTAAGGGAGAGGATGCTGCTGCCACCACTATCCCCAGAGGGAGGGCAAGGTGCCAGCACTGCCCCAGGCACCACTGCTGGCACCCCACAGTGCGGGGGAGAGCCCCTGTTTTGGGCCAGGGCAGGAGCAGGGCTGTGCCCAGCCGTGTTACCACACATCCCCTGTGCCAGAGGGTCCACCAGTTCTCTGAAAAGCACCGGGTGGACAGCGGCTGGCCTGTGTCAGGCGAGGTGGCCACCACCGATTGGGTACCCCACAGCATGGCACATGCCAGCAGTAGTGCCACGGTCGCGTGTGTGTCCAGTGGCAACTACTGCCTGGCCCTGCTCCAGCCCTCGCAGCTGAGCCGTGCCAGGTCTGCCCCGCGGTCCCGTTCGCTGCCCCGGGAAGCCGTGCGGGAGGCTGCCAGCCCCGGTCCAGGGTGTGCGCGGGCTCTGCCTTCGCAAGCCCTTTCCGCTGCCTCCTGCCTGCCTGCTCCATGCCTCGGCACCGGCTCACCCCGGCTGCTTCTGCCCACCGGCCCCCCAGCAGGGGGTCCCCTGCTCCAGCAAGGGTACGGAAAACGGGGAGCCAGGGTGGGCGACCATGCCCTCTAGCCCCACGCTGGGGGTGGACACCCGGCGCGGCACCACTGCGATGGCCACGCCGGGTCTCAACCCAAGCGCAGCTGAACCCCGGAGGTGGGAGCCCCGCAGCCGCTGCACAGGGCGGGTGCGCGCCTACCGGTGCCCCCGGTCCTGCCCTGCAGCCGCCTGTCCGAAGCGGGACCCCCGCCGCAGCCCCCCACCCCCCCCGCCGCACGCACTCACCCACCACCCCCCACGGGGCTGCACCGAGCCGTGCCGAGCCGTTCCCCGCCGTTCCCAGCCCAGCCGGGTGCAGGCGGTGCCGGCGCGGAGCGGCCCCCGGCGCTCCCGCCCCTTTATTGGGGGCGGCCCGGAGCTCGGTGCCGGGGGGGCTGAGCAAAAGCGCCGCGGCCCCCGCCCAGCCCGGCCCCCCAAAAAGAGCTTTTCCCACCCGCTTCCCGTAGAGGGGAGGAAAGCAGCTTTTCGGGCTGTTCCCCCATAAACTGCCACCTCTGGCTCCCCCGCCGGCTGCACGCAGAGCAGGGGCTGAGGCAGGAGGGGGCTGGACCCCCCGGAAGGGTTTCTGCTGGCCTTGCCGTGGAGACCTCGGCGCAGCGAGTCCTGGTGGAGCTCAAGACAGTTTTCGATCCAGAATCTCCATCCTCCACATCCCAAGAACGTGGTGAGCAGCTCTGGGACCTGCCAGCCAGGAGCCAGCCACACACCTTCATCCATCTTGGCGAAATGTGTCCCCAGGAACCTCAGGGCACTGCCTGGCCTTGGGCAGAGCTGGACAGAGTGGCCACGGGGACCCGAACCCCTGGCCCCTCCTGGTGAGATCCTGGCTCTGAGCACCAGCCCTGGGAAGGACAATGGTGGTGGAGAAGGGCTTCTCCCCAAGCCAGTGCAGCTCTCACAAGCCTGCAGGACAGCCAGGCCTCAGCCAGGACCCTTCCTGCACCCACAGCTCATGGTACCCATCATGTGGGACCCTAGCACCTGTAGCTCAAGTACAGGGACTGCCCTGGAGCCAGCTGTGGGGTGTCCTCCTGCCCTGCTCTGGACACCATCTCCCTACAGCCACCTGAGCAGATTGGTGGTGGAGACACAACCCAGAGCTGGAGAAACATGCTGGAAAGTGACTGGCCATGTGACTGTGGTTCGTGGAAGGAGGTGAAAGGGAGAGGATGCCCAGCAAGGTGGGCAAGGACCTCACACTGCCCTGGCCTCACCCCCTGCCCACCCAGTGACCAGCAGGTCTGTGCCCTCAGGCTTCTCCTTGGCCCAGACTGTGCTCCTGACCCTCAAAGGGTGTCCCTTGCTCCCAGAGCACCCTGTGGGATTGGACTGCTCCTTGGGGACATCCTGCTGTACCCCATTCTCCTTACTGGTGCATGTCCTCTCCCAGGGCTGACCCTGGCTCATGGCTCTGGGATGTGCCCCACACTACCTCCCTGATGTTCCCTTGCTTACCCACCACTCCCCAGTGCCACACATACCTGTGCCACCCCGCTGCTGACCCAGGGGCTCCCCTCCAGCTCCTGGCGGGGAAGTGGGCAGGTCCGGGGGCATCTTCCTGTAGGCAGAGAGGGAAGTGACAATGGGGGTCCCCGGGGGCCCAGGGCCACCGCACAGCTGGGTGCCTGTGGCAGGGCCACCTGCCATCGAGTAAAGATGCTCCAGGGCAGACTGCAGGCAACTTTCCCAGGCACACACTGTTCCCAAGCAGGGGAGGAGCGGTGGTGCCCCCACTCTTCTTAAAGGGACAGCAAGTAGTGCATCCCCTCTTCTTCGTTAGCATTCCTCTCGTTAGGCCCCAGCCTCGGCCCCCAAACCTGAGCAGTTGGCTCCAAAATTCACTTGGCAGCAGGTTTCCCTCTGCCCACCTCAGCTCTGTGGGTCCAGCCATGGCTCCAGCATCCCCAGGTCAGGACTGTCCTCAAACCCTCCTCCCATCAGAGCTCACTTAATGAAGGCAGGGCGGCCTGTCCCAATTAGATGAGGGGCTTCGTTAAACAGGGAGCCGAGGGGTCTGCCAAGGGCTCTGCAGCTGGCCCCGGGCCCGGAGCTGGCGGAGCAGCCCCACGGCGCGGTCCGGCATTGCCCAGCGGGCACAGCAGGCGGAGGCAGCGATGCTTCGCAGCTGTGCCCCGAGCTCTGCCCTCCTCCTCGGCCGCGGGAATGTGGCCAGCCCCGGTGCAAGGCGGTCCCCAAATCCTGCTCCTCCATGGGCAGCCCAGCAGCACTTCGGCCATTTCAGAGGCAGCATCCCCCTTGCATCGGCACTGGAGGGGGGCACGCAGGGGTGCCTCCTCCTCCGCAGTATTTCCCAGCTCCTTCCCACCCCCACATACCAGGGCCGGGGAAGGAATCCGCGGCCCCGGGCGCAGGACAGTGCTGCCTCGGCGGAGGGAGAGTACCAGGTGCGAGTGACTCACGCAGCCACCCCGCGCCGCTGCACGCCAATCCCTCCGGGAACATCCCGATAAGCTGTCGGCCCTTTCCCAAGCTTGGCGGGCTGGCAGCCAGACCACTGGTCCTCATTCCCACAGCCGAGGCTCGGGATTCCCCATCTCCCGGCTGGCTTGGCCTGAAAACACATTGATTCCTCTCCACTGACACTGATCAAAGCTTGCAGGGCTGACCCTAACCCCAGCGCCATGCTCCTCTCTGTCCTGTGCATGCCACCTTCATCCCCAAATGTCACATGCCAGCCATTGGCACAGCCTCTGCTGTCTGCTGCCCTGTAAGTCTCAGTGCACGAGAACCCCCAGTATATTTCCCCTGGTCCCACTGGCCCTGGTCCCTGCAGGACACTGCCCTGGACTGCAGGAACAGGGGGAACACCAGCTCCAAGCCCCGCAGTGGGTCACACAACCCCCAGAGACAGGAGCCTCCTAGTTTGAGAGTGAGCAAGCAGGAAGCACCAGGGCTGAGCCCGTCCCTGCCCGGCCTTTGCCAGACGGGCAGCTTTAGCGGGAAAATCTGTTTTCTTCAGCCCCAGGTGAGGTTTCAGCTGTGCTTGGAGCGGCAGGAAACATGAGTCACGGGGCACGGTGAGATGCAGCACGGTGAGATGTGTGCTGGGCTGCAGAGCCAGCTGCAGCCACAGTGCCATGGGTCCCACACTCCATCCTCTACCCACCCTCTCCACGCCCCACGGCTGCTGCCTTCAGCTCTGATCCGGCACAGGCTGGGACTCAGCACAACCCTTATAAGATTGTAGTTTCCTGGTCCTACAGCAGTCCAGCAGTGCTCCCCACTCCAGCACAGCATTGGGCATCCCCAGCCAGCAGGGATGCATGGGGCAGCTCTGGGGCTGCTGCAAAGGAGCTGCTCCCTCTCCAGCTCCTCTTAAATTTGGGGGCTTTCAGGTGGAGGGGAGCAGTGGGGGCTGGCGCTGAGGTGGGCGAGGGGAGGAGGAGCTGGCCAGAGGCAGAGGGGAACCTTGCCTGCCGCAGGGGCTGGTTGGGACATGCTCCAGGAATGTCTCCCAGCACCAGCTACTGCTTGTTCAATGCCATAGCATCCAGCCACCCACCTCCAGCATCCTGGGGAAGGGTCCTATGGACCTCCGGGTTGGGAAGAACACCAGAGAGCCAGCATTATGCTCATGGTATGGCCTTGGGGACCTGTGCCACCCTGTGGGACTCCCCAGCAAGCCCAGGGGCCATGAGATGGGCCAGGGCAAAGAACTGGTCACCCCTTACCTTCTGCTGACCTACCCCAAGGGGTGTGGGGTGTGAGACAGCTGTGCCAGCCCCCCCCAGCTGTGCTTCACAAGGAGAACAGGCAGCAGATCCTCAGCTCCTCTGTGCTGGAAGGGACATCTCACAGCAACCCCAATCCTGCTGTCCAAAGCCACAACCCTGTGGATAAAGGAAGCAAAGAGTCACATGAGGGTGAAACTGTGACTGGCAAGCTGCCCTCTCTGCCAGGAGGCTCTGGGGTTACTCAAAGCAAGTGGGATGCTCCTGGATGTGGAGACCACAGTGGCTGTGGGGGCAGCAGCAGGGTGGGTCTGCTGGGTGAAGGATGATGAAGGCAAGTGGTCCTTCTGCAGCCAGCATTGTGATCGAGCTGAGCCCACTGTGCCCCCATGCTAGGGCTCCCTGTGGGGAGGCCATGCACCCCAGCTTTCCCAATGGCTGTTGTGGAGGGGTGGGAAGTTTTTCTTGCCCATAAACTATTGTGTCTGGAGGCTGCTGCTGGCACAGCAGCAGACCAGCATCTCATGAAGCTGCGCTGGACTGTGGCCAGGCCCTGCCGTCCACACAGACAGGGCTCAGGGAGGGAATGGTGACACCACAGGGATGTGACTCCCCCTTGGCTGGGTCAGGCAGGAGAAGGCAGCCCTGGTCAGCCTGACTGTGGAGGGCAGGCTGGCTCTCAGGGACAGCAAGGGAGGGGAACACCAGGCACCACCAGTGCTCTGCAACGGCATGGAACTGGCATGCCAGAAAGGGAAGGTGATGATGGGATGAGGAGCCAGCAGCCCTGTGTGAGGCTTGAGAGTCCCTGGCTAACAAGCTACCTTCATTAACTGCATCCTGTGGCTGGGCTTTGGGTGATGCTGGGGATGCTCAGGAGGCTGCACAGCAGCTGGGACTGGGTGTTGGGTACCCAGGGGTAGGAAGAGGGAAGGAGAGTACAGGCAGGGGCTGAAGTGTCCCTGAAGGTGACATGTCCACCTGCACAGAGCGAACACCCACACAGCCTTGTGCCCCCTATAGGAATCTGGCCTCTCAACTGATTGAGGCATGGGATGCTCCCTTCTGTTCCTGGCCCCACAGCCCCTACCCACAGTGGGGACCAAGCTCTGTGAAACAAGCATGGCTTCCTCCTGAGGATGAGGATGTGGGAGAGGGTGGAAACGCAGAAACCAGCTGCAGCAAAGCTCCCCCAGCATCTCTGCATGAGGTCAGTGGTGCCTTTCACCATGCTGACAGCCCCGTGGGGTGCACGTGCCCTTGCTATGCCCCGGGCAGCCCAGCACACGCCGCTACAGAAGGGAAACTCCTGCCTCTTTGTAGGAGCTGACGAATTGCCTGCCCTGGGGGCACTGCATGTCAAGGTGCTCCTGGCCCAGCCCTGGCTGCGGGGTACCCAGGCAGCGAGATTTTGTGCACAAAGGGGGACATGGAAACCCAGGGTAGGGTGAGAGCACGGGCTGGCAGAGCAGGGGGAAATGGTTTCCCCCCGGATGCCTGCAGGAAGGAGAAGATGAAAAGAAGCCAAGGGAGAGCCGCCAGCCCACGGCATGTATGCTCAGGGCATGTGTGAGCCGGGGCTGTGGTGTGCAGAGCATGACTCAACATGCCGGGCGGCTGAGCCAGCCCGTGCCCGCCTGCACAGCCTGGTGCCGCCCAGACACCCGCCCGACCCTGCACAGCCCTGCGGGTCCCGGGGGACCAGCGTCACCAGCAGTGCCGTGCCCTGGGCCCGACGGCAGGATGCAGAGATGAAAGGTGGCATTCCAGTGGCCATCCCCTGGGAGAGTGGGTCAGGGCAAGGCCAGGTCACCCATGCTTCCCCCCAGTGTGGGGGAGGTGAGGAGGTTGTTTTACCTGCAAAAAACAAGGTGCCTCCAGCAGTTACCAGTATCCATCCAGGAGGGCATTGCAGACAGATGGGTTAGCTCAGACCCTGCCGGGTGCCACGGGAACTATCACCAGGGCTGGGGTAGTCCGGCCTCACATGATGTCTGTTGCTCTGCAACAAACCTGGCTCCTAGGGGCAGGGAGGAGAGGCACCATGGTTCCAGGGGACCAGAAGGGTATGCAGGAGCCCAGCACTGCTCCTGGGGACCTTGCAGGAATACTCACCAGCACCGCAGGCAAGATGGTACTACTGCTCTCCACTTCAAATAAGATTTGACCCAGGGAGCAGCCAAGCAGGGGTGTGAGCAGGAGCCCAGGACACCACAGCACCAGGGCACCCGCCAGCACATGGGAACAAGCTGCCCACCAGCTCCCAAACCCTGCAGCACTTGCACACCCCATCAGAATGGGGTGAGCACCATAAAGCCATGGCTACCCCACTCCTCCTCCCCCAGGCCCGGAGCAGCCACCTCCCCAGCACACCAGAGTTGCTCCGCTGCCCAACCCTGAGCTTTTCCCCATCCCAGGAAAATAGTGGCTGCCCAGCTCCCAGCATGGCATGCAGGGTCATGGGACCATCTGGGGGCTAACCCGGCTGTGGGAGCTCTCCCAGGAGGGGAAACCCCACAAGAGTGTACTCAGGGTGACACAGGGTGCTGGGGGCAAAAGGGCAGTGGTAGGGATGCTCAGCAAGGGCTCGCTGGGCAAGGAGGGGGAATGGCAAACAGGCAGCCTGCAGGCCTGGGAAGATAGAGCTGTTCCCAGGATGCTGCCAGCTGTCCTACAAGAAGCTGCTCCTCATGGGTGGTTCATACAGCTTGATGGGGCTGGGAGTATTTGTTCTTCCCTCCAACAGCAACAGCAAATGTCTCCCCGGGTGCAGCAGCTCAGGATAGATGTATTTCCAGGGGAGGAGCGTTGCCAAGAGGAATAGTGGTGAGTCCGGGAAGGCAGCCCTCAGGGGCCCCTATCCCAGCCCTGTAGGCAGGGAGTGAGGGCACACTGGACCACTGTCTAAGACCCTGCTGCTGCAAGAGGGTTTGCTGGGAATGAGCACCACCTTCCCAAAAGATGGAAATAAGTCACCAATGGCTTGTGCACGAGCCTCTGAGCTGTGGGTGGAGGGACAGAGTCATGGCCAGCCCTGGCAGAGCAGGATGTCAGACAGCAAGAGGGATCTGCTCTGCAGCTGCACGAGGTTTGCCCACCTCAGGCCCCCAGATCCAGCTCCTCCACAGCCCCTGTGCTAGGGAAAGGCTGCCCCTTGCTCACTCCCCTTTCGACCTGTCCTGCTCCCACTTCCCCACTTTTGCATACGGGATTCAGCTCTGGCAGCTGGGAGGACGGGGTGGTTGCTCAATGCTTCCTCTTTGCCTCTATTCAAGCGTTTCACAATCTGCACCAAAACTCCCTATAAACTACCTGCGGCTCCATATCAAATTCTGGCAGGGCTCATGAAAGATCCTCTGTCCCCCTCTCCACGGGGCTTGACTGCTCCTTGCACAAGGTGCTCCCAAGGGAGCGGCGGGGAGCACCGCCGGCAGCCCGAGGGCTGGTGGGCGACGTGCGGGGCGGCACCGCGGCCGCTGGCACATGCTCTGCTAGGGAGGGACGGCACAGCTTGCACCCAAGCACGGCGGGAGCCCTGCCCGGGACAGGCAGGGCCACTGAAGGGGGCATATGCTGCTGGAGAGCCCGGGACACACTGCAGCCTCCAGGGAAGGGCTTTAGCAAGCCTTGGGTGCTGGTAAAGGCGCAGGGAAGGCACGAGCTCCTTTACCTGCAGGACACCATCGTGCCTTCCCCAGCCCAGGGTATGCCAGGTACGAGGGTATGCATCTCCAAAAGCTGTAGGATACTGTCCAGAGTGTCTAACACAGCAGCCAGAGTCCATGGGAAGGATGATAAAGATTTGGTCATCGGTCTGCTGGGGTGGTCAGGAAGCCAAGGAGAGGCCCAACACCCAGAGGACTGAGAAGCCCGGAGCACCCCTACCTGTGTGGCAGCAGCCAGGGTGCAGGGGGAACCATGCTCCGGAGGGATTTGTGCAGTTCACGAGACCAGACTTGTCCTCACGGCTCTCCTCTGGGGGGCTGTGCCATTGCTCCTTCAGCTCCTTGGCTGGGTGCCCGACTCCAGAAAGAAAAGAATAAAAAGGACTAAGCACCCGCCCTGCCCCGTCGGGTGAATCGCTGTCTGTCACCATGGGAACTCCTCCCTCCCTAGATCCCCCCCCCCGAGGATGACTTCATATCTCCATCGAGCAGGAGGGCTGTGTCACCAGGATGGCATGGGGTGGGTGGCCACACACATCTCATGCAAGGACTTCTGCAGTTGTTATGGTGGACACAGGGCAGGATGCTGCAGGGCTCCAGGGGAAGGCTGAGCAGCCCAGGTGAGGGTCCCACAGAGGATGGGGGTATGGTTTGCACCCATGCAGCACATCCCCAGAGGAATGACGATGCGGGGCTCTCAAAGCTCCAGCTCCTTGCCAAAAACATGTCTGCAGCATCTCTGCACCCCTCCTCATTGCCATCCAGGAGAGAGGAGCACAGGAGCCTGTCTCTGGCTCCCCACCACCTTCAGAAGTCACCAGCCTAGGACCGTGGGGACCTCAGCCCTCTCCATCCTCCTCAGCAAAGCTGGAGGAAGGTCACCTGTGAGTCACCGCTGCGCGTGCGAGGCAGAAACAAAGAGAGATACTTGTGTTCCCATGTCATAGGGGCTCCTGCCAAGTGCTGCACATCTGGAACAGCTGTAAACAAACCAAGGGAAGCCAGAGAGCCACAGCAGAGATCAGCCAGGGGCAGCAGGGACCTCCAGCCTTGCAGCAGCCGGGGGGGGGGGAAGGGGTGGAAATAAATGCAGAAATGCCACGTGGAGCCCAGATACTCAGGGCTTGAGCACACTCACCCATCGTATCTTCCTGGAAGCCCCTCAGCACACCAGGGCTTCCTCCATGCCCAGTGAGGGGAGGCAGGAACCTGCCATGGACACACTGCCTGGTGCTCCAGTTCCTAGTCTCCACCCCCCCACCCCCCCATCCCAAGCCTCCCGCAAGAGGCCCCAGTCCCACTCACCGTGTCCATGGGCAATTATCACAGATTCCTATCCTACCTGGAAATCACATCCTCCAAGTTTCATCAGTAGCACCAAGTCTGCCTCTCAATTGCTACCAGCACTACACAAGAGCGATGGGGTCTCAATGGAGAGGCCCTGGTTCTGGTACATATGAACCTGTACAATGCTAAAGTGTACCCAGGGAAGCTCAGAAGACAGTTTTCTGAAGCTGGATATACACCAGATCCTAAATCTCAAAGGAACACAACTGTAATTACCTAAACATTCAAATAAGGAAGAAAGAAAAAAAATCCCCCCCCAAAAGTCTGCTCATTCTCCCCTAAATATAACTAACAGGAGATAAGTAGCATGTTCCTTTTACAGCTTTATCCATGTGCCTGCTCTGAATAAAAGCCCCACACAGCAGAAAACAGTACCTCCCTCCGAGCCAGGGCAACACAGCACCCAGAAAAACTTACTGACTGTAGGCTCTTGGTGAAACTTGGAAGGGTGCTCAGATAGCCAGGCTCGTGTTTCAATACCTTAATTTCATAATTAACCTCAATCAAATCAGGTCATACGGCACTCAATCCAGCTTCCTTCGCCATTCTTGTGCTGTCCGTGTTGTGCAGTTCTCGCACCAAGGCAGTGTGCAGAGCCTTAAATAGTCCCAGAACATGGCAGAGGCTCAGCAATGACTGGTGGGATGCTGAGCAGGAGCAGTGTCTCCAGAGCACCTAGTGGGGGATCCAGGCCAGGTACTACTGCCATCAGCACCTCTTTATACAAAAAAATCCCTTCTGCTCTCACAGGTCAGGGCTTGGACCTCCCTAGGCTGCCACCCCAGCAGCCTAGAGCTGGGCCAGCAGTTCTGTTTTCCATTCCTGGGCAGGTGAGGAACCTGGGCAGGTGAGGTTTCAGTAGCTTTTCCGGGCATCCCAGCAATGGGCTCAAGCGGCAACATGGCCAAACCTCAGAGCCCTGAGGAAGGCAAATATGTCAGAGGAAAGAGCTGGAAAGCAGAGATGGAAAAGTGAGAACCGCTGATCCTCTTTGGATGGTGTCTGGGGAAAAGCAGCTTTTAATGAGGGTGTTCAGGGCTCAGACTCACCCCCTTCCCAACATGCTATTGAAGAAAGAGCTGAGACAATGGAGACAAGTCCTGCTGCCTGCCCTGCTCAGCCTCGTGTCTTGTAGCAGCTGGGATGGCTGTGGGTGGCAGTCAGGCCTGGATGGGCCCTTTGTCCCTTGCTTTTACACTCAATGAATCCACTAAAGCTTTAGATGAGCAGTTTCCTTTTCCAAGTAGTTTTGGATACGTGTCTGGATACTGCTGCTCACCATTCCTCTCTCTGGGTGCAAAATGTCCTGTTGGTGCACAGAAGCACAAGGTGAAGAAGGGCCTGGGCAGGGTGAGCCCGTGGGTCTGACAAGCATCAGGTACCACCCTCACCAGGACAACCCTGCAGCCCTGCTGGGGGACACTTCATGATGAGGAAAACTCAGCCCTGCTTGGACCTAACCACACTGTACAGGGGCTGGCAGGGGAAAAGATCCCTGGTTACAACAATGCTGATGCCTCGATCAGTCCTTGCACCAAAGAGGTCCAAGCAGTGTGAGGCTCCAGCAACACAAGACACCAGCAGAGCTGCACTTCTCCTGCCATGTCTTCTAAATCTTGCTCACCATTGCTCCCACTGCTATTTTTCACCAGCCTTGCAGGAGAGCAGGTAGAGAAGCAGGCCCAGAGGGCTGCAGGCTCTCCTCCCAAAAGCTCTCTGGCACCAAAGAGTGGCACAGCTCCAAGCCTCTCATTTCTGTGAAAGCCTCTCTGCAGCTCCCTGCTTCCCTGAGGACAGGCTTGGCTCAGCACCTACGATTAGTATCAACTGTACTTTCCAGGGGGGTAATTAGTTCAGGTGAGGCAACTACCAACAATTGGCTGCTGTGGGCCCTCTCTTGGCAAGCACCTGGATCCCAAACAAGCAGCTCACATATCAAAGGGGCTGCCTGCTCCACAAACAGATCCACCCTGTGCATCTGCCCCAGCCCCGCAGCCCCACGCTGGGGGTACTGACAGCTTTTCCTGCTAGAGACCATGGAACCCTGGAGCACTCAGCACAGGTCTCTAGCAAGCACTCCCTGTTTTCACTGCTAGATTTTGTGGTGGAAAAAGCAACTGAAGTGCTATGCAGGTGACATTGCAAAGCCTTGGATAAGGCACACGCAACAATGTGCACAGCATCCTCCTTTCCAAATCCTCTCCTCTTCCAGCCAGGGGACAAAGTGCCAAGGTATTAGGGAGGGAAAGCAATTGCATAGAGGTAGGTGGAGGGAGTGAGCTTCAAAGAGGGAACTGCACCAGGCGAGGATAAGACAGCACCGTGCAGAACAGGAGGGACCAAAGGCCAATTCAGACACCGGACTAAATTTATCAGCACAGTCCAATGGGATCCCAAACTTCCAAGTGAAGTAGCAAAATAAAACACTTAAGCCATTGAAAACTAGAATGGTCAAAGAGCCCCGCTAAACAATCCCACATTGTCCAGGGAGCCAGGAAACAGATTTATTGGGTCACCCAGGCCATCTCCAGTTTCAGTGAAATTGCCCTGTTCTAGGGACGGTTCCAACTCCCTCCTCTGGCACTGCCACTGTCTGTCACCGGGAAGCAGAAACTGCAGGAAGGGGAAGAGAGACATCCAGGAAAAGGTCTCACTTCTTCAAGGTTTAGGAAAGCACTAAGGTAGGACACTTCCCTTATGCCAGACACATCCTAGTTTGGATTCTCTGGGACTGAGGCTGCTCCAGTGGAGGAATAGAAACACACCCCTACAGCTCAAACAGCAAGAGACCTGGCCAAAGAGATGAGAGCTTCAGTTTCTTCAGCACTGAGGGATTCAGCTGCCAAACACTTGACAACTCTGCACCAATTCCAGGTGATGCTTCCCAAGTCCCTCACCAAGGCTCAGAGTAAGAGTCTCTTTGCCAAGCAACAATGCTTTTGACTCCTGAATGGGTTTCTTCTCCTCACCTTTTTGATCCTCAGGCTGGCTGCTCAGAAAGATTGTTTACAAAGGAAAAATCCCCAGAGCTGGTGAGATGCCTGTGTTTCTGGAAGCACGGACTGCCCCAGCACCCAAACACAACAGGCACTACAAGGCAGAGTGCCATTGGAACTGGAACCAGAAAGAAGATGCCAACATCTTGAGCATGGCTCAGCCTTGACTCCCAGCTGCAAGTGGGCACCCAACAGCACTCTGCACACAGTGTTACTCACCAGGGCACAGTTCCTAGTCTGGATCAGCCCAGATACTTGGATTCCTACATAGATAAAAGCACCTACAAAGTACCTTCCAACGCTGCATAAGCCAGCCACCCTTGCAGAGCTGCAGCTTCTTGGGCAGGAGAAGGGAATGGGTGTTAGTCCTTGCTGAATTGGGAGCACACTGCTCAGCACAGCCAGCCACTGCACAGAAATAGCTGCTTGGAAAGCAACAGTGGCAGAGCTGTTTGAATCTGTTCCCTGTACAAAGTAGTACCAGAGGGGCTGGGGAAATACTCAGGGAGAACAACCATTCCCAAGCAGATACCTCCAGAGAAGAAAACTTGTAGAAAATGCTAAAGCAAGGATATACATCTCCCTTTCCCTGTACTTCTGACCAACTGCAAAGCACTCTGGAAAGGGGGGGAATATATGGCAATGGAAGACAAAAAGAGGATTACAGTCTGATTGCAGTCATAAACCCAAGGCAGAATCATTTACTGGTTCCACAAGGCTTGAGGCACAAGTGAGCTTGTTCAGTTTTTCAGCCCTCAGTGCACTTGTAACGAGCCAGAGCTTGCGACGATAGTTAAACCCCAATTGCATCAAGAACATTTAACAGTTTCAAACTTGCCTGGTATACGCAATGAGTTCAGACACACTGACTCCCTCACCAAGAATCCAAATTCAGCACAAATGATTTAGTACACTGGATTAGTCTCAAGTGTAATGACTAACTCCTAGAAACTTTTACACTATTTTTAAATCCCACTTGTCGGGGCAGCACCTAGAAATTAAATGAGAATCCCAAAGAGATTTATCCCAAAGACAAAAATTAAACCGGAGTACCTCGCAGCTTCCAAAGGTAGCTGTGACAGGCTAGTGCCACCTGGCGGGAAGCTCTTCTCCATCCCCCTTGCTCAGTTTCGTCCTTCCTGTTTTATGTTCCAGCTTCCCAGAGGCAAGACAAGAGAGCAACAACCAGATTAACGCCAGACAAAGCAGCAAGGGCTGGGTAGCTCTTCCAGCTATTCAGACCTAGAGATTATCTTCCAGGTATTGGCCAGGTCGCCCAATACTTCCATCAGCAGCTGCTCGGCTGTTGCACAGGTAAGACTGGATAGATGGAAGTTTATCTGTAAGAGGAACGTGCAGACCAACACCAACACGCTCCACCACAATCTCTGCTCTTTATTGAGCTGGCTTGCAGCTAACCGGGAAGCTTAAAATGAGAGGTACCATATTCCTGTAGAGGCTTTGGAAAGGTGTTTATCTGGCAACAGCTCCAGCTCCTCACACTATTGACTCTGCTAGAGACAAGCACCTCAGCAGTACTGAGGCAGCAGGAGGCAAGGCCAGGCTGATCCCCTTCACCAGCTGAAACCGGTGGTGGGAACTAAGCTGACCAGTTTTGCCTGTAACTGATTAGGGAGAAAGGGATTTGCATAAACTGCCCCTCCTGCAGGGTGGTCACTCCAACAGGAGGGTGACCAGCAGCCAGGCCAGGAAGACTACCACCACACCCTGGGTGTACAGGACAGGTAAAGGACTTCTCCACAGATATATTTCGATCTCTTTTATGAGCAGGAGAGCACAGAGGTCCCCTAAGATGAGACAAGGCCCCTCCACTCTTAGGTCTGCACAAACAGCACTACTGCAGCCCGTTTGCCCATGCAGCTGCCTGCACAGAAAGGGACAGTGAGACAGCCAGAGCTACCCACCCCAGCAGCCCTGTACCAGCTGAAAGGCTGCCTTCAACTGGCCTAAGGCAAGACCTCTGAACGAGGACACTGCCAGCTCAGGAGAGAGGAGGCAGGGCTGCAACCAGGCACACAGGCATAAGCCCTGGTTTGGTCCAATGCCTCACCAGTTTGGCAAGATTAACAATGTCTGCACACACAATCCAGCAAAACACAGTCAACTCCCAGCAGAACCAACTCCATATAGGATATATTTATTTTTATACATTTAACATAGCGAGGACAGCCATTTTGATGGGACTCATCTTGCCCCTGTTGCAGAAGACATTCAGAGCCAGAGAGAACCTGCCACAGTCCACAGCTTCACTATTTCCATCCTTGCAGGAACACATCCTAGAAACGGATCCAGTACATGGCACTGCGGAGACGATTGTAATCCAAGAGCTGTTCAATGGGGCCTGAGTGAACAGAACAAAAGTCAGTCACTGAAGATGCAGTTAAAATCCCTGTACAGTTTCCCTTGGTCTTAAAGCAGTTGGTGGCAGAGCAGACCGTGCTCACAATTCAGAGCAGCTATGCACAAAACTAGGCTACTACAGTTCAAACCTGCATCAGGAAAACCAGCAGATACCACCTTCTGACAGAGAAACTGTCACTTGTTTCCTCAGAATAAGCTGTTGTCTCACGCTGCTCCACAATGCTCAGCACAGCTCCACATACAGGTATGAAATACAGGGAGCCACCAAGTCATGGGAGATTCTGGGGGAATTCATTCCAACTTCCTCATCAAAAACCCTCTACCTTTTCCAAGCTCTTCTGCTTTGAAGGCCAAAGGAAGCAGCTGCATGGAGGAGGGGAATCCACAACACACAGGAAAAGAGGCATCAGAGCAGAGCTGAGCTGCTCAGGCAGGTTTTCCGAGAGGAATTTATCCTTGGCCAGACAGACATGCCAGAGCAGCAAAGGATCAGGTCCCTTCACTTCCCTTACATAAACCACCATGACCCCAGGGTAAGGACACCTGGCAGACACCGCTGGGCCCGCCCCCAGCTCTGGGACTCCCCAGCCAGCAGAGGTGGGAGGACAGCCAGCAGCTTGCTGCCACTGCACCTCTAGCACCTGCAGGTTTGATCTCCTTGGGCCTTGGGACATCTAATGTCCAGAGACAGGAGGACATCAGCAAAGAACCAGCGTGGTTAGGAGGCCAGAACAGGCACATGGGAAGTGCCTGCAGCACCCTTCCACTCAGCTCTTGACCCTTTCCTGCTTTTTGAGCTACCATGTGCTGTCACATACTACTCACCAACTGCTGCAATTGCTGGGCATTTGTCATAAATGTATTTACTGCAGACCTCTCTCACCATTCTTGCATCAACAGCCTGTAAATATCAAACAGGCAATTAATGACCTTTCTAGTAGACCTGCATTTCTCAAAGGTGGAAGGTACTGTTACCATTACATATCAAGATAATTAAAAAGACATTGTCTGATCCTTGGGGGCCATCTGCACCAACTGAACAGCTCTTGTCTGCCAAGATGGCTAATATTCTTCTGAGGGTACAGAAGACACGGCTGTCTAACATCTGAAGCCTCTCACAGGATAGAGTGGCAGAATTACACCAACTAGATGCTGGCCAACTCTAGGGAAAACTGTTCAATTTGTGCTGCTTAACACAGGCGTATTCCCTCTTTCCAGGGTGCACTGAATCCAGCCACAGGGACACAGGATACACTAGGTCTATGCCAGAGACTCTGACATATTTGTAGTAGTGTCAGTGAGCTGACTGCCTGGACTCCAGGCAGCTTGACTAAGGGTTAAGTAGGGCTCATGTTACTGCAGCAAACAAAGGCCAGAAAATGCTGACACCAACCATGGTCAGGTACCCCAACCAAAACAACTGGATACCTACAGAAATTCTGGCATCCCATTCCTCTAGAGGGATACGGCGTCCGTAGTTCAAGAGATGGCTTCCAATATTCTCACACACTGGGGTGGTGCCTAGATGTTGAAGAAACCACATGGTCAGCACAGCAGAAAGCCTCCTAGAATTGCACAGCCTGATCATCAGTCAAAGCAGAGAGAAGGAACTCAAGCTGTTAAACAGCTTCTAATGAAGTAGTTACCACTCCGAGCAGCTCCAGCAGGAGTTAAGCAATAAAAAGATTGCTTCACCAGTCTCCAAGGTGTTCCAGCCAAGGCAGACCAGTTTGAGGGTCTCAATTCTAACTTCACCAGGCAGCATGTTACCCACTCTCAGTCACAGAACGACCAGGTTACAGTCAGAGCTAGCCTGGAGCACAGCAGGCTGGGGTCAGCTGCTCCGACAGCCATGGCAAGAGGAATGCAGAGCAGGGAAAAGGAAGCTTTGCCCAGTGCCAGCCAGCAGCACTGCAATGTCCAGCAGAACATTGGCTCCTCAGGACAGACATCAGCAGTAACCCTCTGAAAGCTGTGCGTGGTCAATCCATAAACCAGAACATACCATCCAGTTGAGCCACCATGGCATTTCGGACATAGTTCTTGGCTCTCTTCACCTCTGACTCTGTGGCACTAGTGCACAGACGCATCCTGGAGAGGAGATGGAAAGACTGCTAAAGCTCTTAAAGATGTTTGCCTGCTCAGACACAAAGTGAATTCCTCATTTTTCCCAAGCGTCTGCAGAAATAAGCTACTATCAACACCACTTGTCTTGCAGGCTTGAGATTCATTCTTGATCACTGCACAGCAGCTAACTGGGGAGCACTGAACAGCAGGAGGGGAGAGAAAGAGCTCAAGCTTACAGGCAGGGGACATCACCCAGCAGGTTACACGCCGAGTTACACTCACAAAGGCCCAAGCAGCCCTGGTGCTCTAGCTTGCCCATCAGGCAGAGCAGCGAGCGGTCTGCAGGACGCTACCACAAGAGAAGGAAGGCGTGTCAGCTGTTCCCACGCATGGCAAGCTGCTATGGAAACTGATGCTGAGAGAACCAGACAGTTCTACAGAGTCTGTTTGGACTCCAGCTGCGAAATCCCTCCCTCCTCTGCCAACTGCAACGTCTCTAGGGCAAGGGCTAACTCCATCTGCTCCAAACACAGCGCCGCTCGGCTCCGAATCTCAGATGTAGCCTTGAACCATTAGTGGGGTATACACATATACAATAAGACAGACAGAAGGCCCCCAAACACTGGCATGGTTCCAGCAGCGGGGCATTTTTCAGCCACAACACAACAGTCTGAAAGGCAGGAACTCTGCCTGCTTTGCTCAAGTTTAACAAGACAATGGAGATATGCCTCTTGGGCACCTGGGAAAGCCTTGTCCCTAAGGAATGATCTCATTTGTATTTAAAAAAACAGAGCCTCAGTGTTAATACTTGGAAGCATGAATGAAAGACCTGAAGAGCCCTAAGGAATTAAAATAGCTCCTCAAAAGCCACATCCTACAACGTTTACAGAAACAACTTCCAAGATCACTTAACCAGAACGAGAGTTACCAAGAAGTTCACAGAGAGACAGAATTCTCTGAAGACCTAATATGCTCCCCCCACCAGCTCAGTCTCCCTCCAGAGGGTCAAATCTTAAACAAGAACTTCTGCCCCAGTTACACTTACCACTCCCCCTGAGCACAATACATCATATCATCTATGGAGAGAGGATCGGAAACAAAATGGAAACCGAAGAGGCCGGTGTCAGAGTAAGAGGTGTTGAATGTCTGGAAGCTGTGGCAGAGATTATGCTCCACAGCAAGTGTAGCCAGCCTGCTGGACTGATTCTGTAAATAAAGATATACTGTCAGCCATTTCCAGTCTTACTGCTCCCTCGCAGCTCAAATTCTTTCCAACTGAGTTGTTTCACAAAGACCACAGACAAGACGGAGCAGAGCACTTTGCTGAAAGAGAGCTTAATTTAGACCTTTCATGTGGTCAACAGATGAAGTTCACTGGTGGAAAAGCCACCGACAATGGCCTGAGTCCATCCAGCAAAACCATTTCCTTTTCCAGCCACAGATGAGGAGCTGGTATGCATACCACTACAGGAGGGGGAGAAACTGGGAAGTGCAAGGTCCCCCAGTAGCAGGGGTTAGCACAGTTATGCAGGCCAGACAGGTTCCAGTTGAGAATGGATGCAATACTGGGACTTTAAACAAGTTCCACTTGATTTGCAGTTGTAAGGTGAGCTTGCACCATGAGACTATAGAGTACTCTGCCCTGCTTCCATCACTGCCCCCACTGGGTGGTTAGTTTGTAAGGGTAGGAATAACCTGCTGAGAATTCAGCAGCTAAACCTCTTGCAAACTTAGTAGAGAAGGCTCATTTCATCTCCCAGCATCACATCTCAAGGATGGTCCTGGATTAGCCTCGACTACACTTCCATCCTCCTTTCCAGGGCTCCTAACCCCTTCACATTTGGAAGCTAACCACAACAGCCTCCCATAAAGCATGTTCAGCCAGAGTCTCCATAATACTTCATATTAAGAGGCTCCAGGCTCTTGCTATCACACTCACAAGCCTCTTACCTTCCCACCTCCAAAGGTGCGGTCGTAACGCCCGATGATGGCATTAGCCACATTGAGGACAATGTTGTCTGGATCAGCCCATCCTGGCCCCTCCACAGCAAGAGCAATATGGGCAACAGGCAGAGCATCGTCTCTGGCACGGATCTAGAAAATCATCAAGAAGTGGGGGAGAACTGCATGAGCACTGTGGCTTCGTCTGCAGCCTGCTGCAATGCCAGGCTGACAAACTGGGGAACTTGGCTTTATGCCAGTGAAATGGTCTTGGGCACTCCTGAGCACAAACCCGCTGCTCCAAGATGAATTTTCCAGCAGATGATGTGAGCAACTGCCTCACATTCCTAACAGATCTGGGTCCTATCTAAAACCCAACAAGTTGTGCCAATAAGCCAGCAAAACAGAGCATGGGGACACTACCCAAATGCTGTTCTCCAAAATCAGTTTCTCCGAGACAAAGATTTTTTTCTCTCAGAGGCAGCTATAACTGGTTTCACACTTATTCAATAGTTTGGCAACAGCTGCTTGTTTCGTTCAGGACCAAAACTTCACCTCACTCCCCGTGAAGCGGCAGCGTGGGACGGCAGGCACTGCGTCCTCTTTGTATGCAAAAGGCACTCCACTGAAGTGCTGCTTAGCTGCATCTACCAGCTCCCTGTGGGAAATACCTGGCAATGGGAAAGAGAGAGATTTGCAGTCTTCGTCAGCTGAATTTAACAAAATAATCTGGGTTTACATTAGAGATGTGTGACAGGGGGTTGATCGCCAGGTTGAAATTACCCAGGCTTCCCAGAACCGCAAGGATCTAGAACTTACCTCCAGCAGCTGCCAGGACCATACGAGGTGCCTTGAAGTGAGTATCAACATATGAAGCTAGATCTGCTCGAGTCAGACGCCTAGAAAGAACACAAAGAGACCCAGTATACCAGCATCTCTGAGTGGAGGAATGAGAGGCTTAGGAGAAGCAAGAGCACCATGCAGAGACAGCAGTGATGTTGATTCTCTTAGTTTTGGGGCACAACGGCTTTTAGAAACAAGACTGTGCTGTCTGTGCTTTCCCTGTGCTCCAATTCAGGAACGGAAAGCAGTGACCAAGATGGAGAGTTAAGGACAGACATCAATACAGACTAGAGAGCACTGATCCTGGTCTCTGTGCTACCAATACCCTAAGGGATGTGCACTGCTTTAATGAGCACCCTTAGCTCTTAATCTTTCTAATGGCATCAAACAGACAAGTATGGGAGAAGGTTCAAGATGGCTCTACCAACCTCAGTCTTGCATGACTAGAGGATCCTAGAGAAGAATGTGTGCAGCATTACACCTTCACCCACCCCAACAGGGAAAACACAGTCAGGACACAACAAGAAGCCCATGGGCACAGATCACCTCTGTGTACAGACCGGTTTCCTCGTGCTGTCACCACTACAGAGAAGCAGCAGTCATGCACCCCAAGGACTGAACCCACGGGCTGTGTACCACATCCAGCCTGTTGCTCACTTGATGTTCTCTGTGGTCCCCTCGACGGTGCGGGCCAGCGCAGTTCCCTGGAATGCAGTGGCATGAAGGTAGTCAAAGGTAACATCTGTCAAGTTGCTGTCGATTTCCTTCATCTCCTGAAGGATGACGCCACGTTCCTTCTCGATCTGCGACTCCTCCAGTGCACAGTTCTGCACAATGTCAGCTAGAAGCTCCACCACTGCAACACATTTCCTACGTTAGCAATGCCACTGCCTGACTGCTACCCAGTGCTGCTGAAAGGAGAAGACACACAGGCAGCAGGAGTGCTGCAAATGGAGCAAGCAACACACCATGCTGGGGAGGGGATGCAATGCAACAGAGATGAGTACCACCCATTCCCACAGCACCTGAGAAGGACAAACAGCTCTGTTTTAGCAAGAATTCTCCAAGTCAGCTTGCCCAACATCACTGTCAGTGGACAGTGGGCAACAACAGCAGAAGGTGAAGCATGTCAGGAGCTGGGCACTGTTGCAGAAACATGCTGAATCATTACAGAGAGCTTAAGGCATTCTACAGCGTAGCCCACATCTACAGTAGGGCCACAGCTCTGCCTTGAGTCATTGCCTCTGGACAAAACCGACCCAAAGAGGAGCCTGCATGTGGGAGTATGGAGCACAAGAGCTGCACTGGTAAACTCCTGACACAGGAGCTGTTGCTGACCTCAGCTTCTCAGTTCTATAAAACAACCACAGACTACTGACCCCTCACCCCCTGGCAATCTAGTGCAGCCTGACATAACAAGCACTTTGCAAAACTGCTTTTAGGAACGTATGAACTTGCAGCCTTGAAGCACCATGTCATGGCACTTCAACCATCAAGTAGAACCTCCAATCTATGGCTCAGCCACAACTTAATTCCCTGGTCTGTTGTTAGAAAGGATGCTGGTGGGAGAGAAACACGAGCACATGCACTTGCTTCATCCTTAACCTCCAGATCAGACTTCGCCAGCTGGCCACCCTACCTTTGGGCATGTCCTTGGACAAGGCTTTTATGTAGTAGGCAGTCTGCTCACGCGAGGTGTACCCGTTCAGGTGAGCACCCATACTCTCCACCTCCTTCTCAAAGGCAGCACAAGGACGCTTCTTTGTGCCCTAAAAGAAAACAGATAAACACAGTTATGAAATGCACAAATTTCCCTCTCAGGCAGAACTAAAGAACAATAAAGACCTAACCTAATAAAAACTGTCACATGATTCATGCAAACCAAGAGCAAGTGCAGAAAGTAAGAGACTTAAAACTTATTTACTCTAGCTAAAGGATGGCTGAAATGTATTTTGAAAGACTTATAAAAACCCAGCAGGGAAGGAGAAGATTCACATTAAAAGGCAACAGTAGCTGAAGACCACATCAGTGGAAATAACCCCAGAATGAGTCAAAAAAAAAAAAAAAGCAGGTTTCTAGCTATCGAAGCAGCAATATCCAGAAGCCAGAATAGGAGCAAAAAACTACCTCTAATACAGAGCTAATCTCTTAAGGAGCAAGCCAGATGCTGCAGCTGCCTGTGACAGCACAGACTGGATTGCAATCAGCAAGTCCCAGGCTGAGATGCCTTCTGCCTCAGGACTGTTCAGCAGACACATTATTAAAAAAGAGCTGTAGCCTCTAAACTTTGCTGGTCCACTAAGAAAACCGAAGAAAAACAAATGGCTACAGGAAATGCTGCTTTGAGCTGCCTGCTAACATGAACAAACGTGCTTCAAAACATAGTCCTGTATGTGTGCTACACAGTGGCTGGGACAGTCAGAGACCCAGTCTTACCTATTACTTAAACATTTTTTTCCTTTAAGAGGGGAAATACCAACTAGTAAATAAAAGCTGCCTTAATTCACACATGCTCGCAAGTTGCCCCATATTCAAAGAGAACTCAGCTGTCCTGATTAACTCTCTCTTAACAGCTACAGCCTCCAAAGCAAAAGCACAAAAATAAGCAAATATTTAGAACAGCTTGCCACACAAACCTGTGCCAGACCTCCTCACCTTAAAGGCCAGATGTTCCAGGAAGTAACCAGCCCCGTTGTTCTTCTCGTTCTCATGGCGGCTCCCCACCCCGATCCACACACCCACCTAGTGGCAAAAGCATTCAGCACACAGATGAGAAAAGAAAACAAACAGGATGCTCAAGTCTCATCCCTCAAATATAACAGCATGAACAGTAAGTTTGCTCCACAGACACTTCACTCGTAGCACAAAAATAAAAACCAGAAACTGTTTCTTCTGCTTGGCTTTTTCCCTAGCAACTTCATAAAAGCCTCTGCTAGTTTTGCCATAAATACAACTACCACCAGTCATTTACTGCTCACACAAACACCGTAAGGCTGAGAAAACTTGGAGAGCTTGAAACCTTCACTACAGACCTATACAAAGCCAGGCTAGGACTTATACTGCAACATTAATCCCACCAGTTAACAAAGAGAAGTTGTAGGGTCTCCATCAGCAGCTTTGGTTCAAACAGGGGTTTGCTGCTTTTGCAAGACCAGCTACAGACCAGGCAAGGCTGACTGTTTCAAGTAAACCCTTAACCTGTCTTAAACTTACCGTACATGTTGGCTGATTGGACTCCTCCGAAGCTACACGGAGCCCATTGTCCAAAGTGGTGACTTGGGTCTCAGGAATATTATGGAGTGTCTGGGCATAGGTGGCAGCACCTCGGTTTCTTGTCAAAGTCAGTAAAGCTGCCTAAAACCCAAATAAGTAAACGCTAACATCACCACTAACCAGCAATCCCCTTCTGCAGGCCAGACCCCCCGTAGCAGACTGCTGGGCACAGGGCTGGCCACAGCTAGGACAGACGAGCTCTTTCACACTTATACCGGGGAGTTCTGCTGCACACCCTCGCCCTCCCACTCGCACTGAACCACTGGTTTACCGGAGGGCTGGAAACCCTCAGGAGCGCCGCAGGTTTCAGCAGGTCGAAACCCCCAGGGAAGGGTCCCGTGAAGCGGTCAAAACCCAGTTCCGAGGCGGAGGAGAGCGGACAGCAGGGCCTCAGCAAGCCCCACACTGGGGAAGGCCGCTGCCCCCCGCCGGGGGTTTCCATGGAGACTGTGGCCCGCCCCGTGCCGGCCGCCCCGTCCCCGTGACCTTCCCTGCTGGCCGACAGGCTAGAACCGACAGCCCTATCGCACCGCAGGGCCTCCCACTACCCTTGCCAGCCTCCCTCCGGCCTACCTGACCGCTTCCCCCACCATCGGCCGCAGTTACTCACTGAAGGGCGAGGGCCCCGCAGCAAGGCGCGCCCGGCCGCACACCCCGCCCGGCAGACTGAGGAAGCCGCCATCTTTTCCCTGCCGCCGACGGACAGAGAGAGCCGTAGTGCGCCTGCGCAGCCAAAGGAGGGGAGGGAGGGGTGGGCGGGGCGGCGCAAGCGCAAGGTATCGGATAAGCTGTCAGCCGTGCGCAGGCGCACTAGGGGAGGTTGTTAGGCGGAGGCTGCGCATGCGCAAGGTGGGGTGGGCATGTGATGACGCCCCCTGGTGGCAGGAGGGCGCGGCTATGGGTGAGAGGAAGAGGGTCCCCGACGGCGGGTCCTCCCTCCTACCGCTCCCTCGGGCCTGGATCGGGGTCGGGGAGGGCGGGGAAGAGTAGCCGTAAAGGGCCAAAGGTAGGGGGGGGGTGAGCCAGTTCACCCACAGGGAGAGCCAGGCCCGGTCTTAGGCCCAGACTCGCAGTGCCCACCAGTGCCAGGTGCAGGTCAGTGGCCCAGCCTCAGGTCACTTTTATTGAAGAAAGTGCATTAAAACGAAGCTTGAGAAACGCCACACGGTTTTATCCGCGATACCGGTGTGCTGCTGGGCCTGGGGGCCCCTCTGCTGCCCCTTAAACCAGGGCCTGGCCCAGCACGACAGGCCTGTGCTGGGGCTGAGCAGGAGCTCCAAGTCGGTGCCTGGGCCTGCAGCAGCTCCGTTGTGGGGCAGGTCTCAGGGTAAGAGCAACGCCCCAGCTTTCAGAGTCCAGAGGGGCTGGGGGGTCTACAAGGCCTTCAGGCCCCAGGGTGGGTGAGTTGATGCCACTGGAGCAGCAAAGCCTTCCTCACCCGCCTGGCTCCTTAGGGAGACATGTTCCTCTCATGGGGCTACATTCTGGTGCTGCGGTCCACCTAAGGGGGACAGACAGGGAGGGGTCAGCTGGGCTGCCCCCCCCCCCCCTCCATTGCAGTGCAGGGTGGGGTGAGGCTGGGTGCTTACCGAGGCCTGGCGCTGCTTCCCACTGATGTGGACCACGGCATCGTGCACCGAGGGGAAGAAGAAGTGCTTGGTGATGGCTGAGCTGAAGAAGTTGCCCCGCTCCAGCTGGGCGAGGACAGACACTGTGTGGAGGGAGAAACATCCAAAGCTATGGCACCTGGCTGAGCCCACCACCCCCCCAACAAGAGCAGCTTTGATCCCCTGTGCACTGAGAGGGCACTGGGGCTGTCACCAGGGATCCAGCTGCCACACCAGGGGCTGGGGGGCTCAGACTGGATCCCTGGGACAACCTGCAGCACCTGTCCCCTGAGGAAACGGTGGGGTTGGGGACACCATGGAGGTCTGTGTCCTGAAGGAGTGGGCATGCCCGACAGGGGCTGATGTTTCTGCACAGCCTCCTCACCTGCACAGCAGGCGATGAAGACGTCCACTTCTATCTCACGGAAATCCCTGAAGATCTGCAAACAGCAGAAAACTCATTTGACTCGGGAAGAGGGACAGGCAGCAGCCATCAGGCCACCCCGCAGTGCCCTGGGGATGTCCCCAGCAACACTGTTGGCCCGCCTGCTTCCCTGGCCCCTTACATTCTTCAGGATCTTGATGGAGACAGTGTCAACAAAGCTGACAGGGCTGAAGTCCAAGATGACAGCGTGGAAGCCAGGCTGGGGCAGCCCCAGGGTGTGCAGGGTGGGCTCGGGGGGTTTGCTGCCCTCCGCCTCGCTCAGCTCAATCACTGCCACACCTGGACCGTTCTGCCCATCCTCTGCATTCTGGGGGAGGGAAGGAGACCCAGCCTCACTGCATGGGGCCTGGAGGGGGCCAGGCAGCATAACCCCCCCTGGTTTGCCCTGCCCCATAGCACAGTGGGCCCTGGTGAGGCTCTTTGGCTGCTTTAGGCACAGGCAGTGGGTGGCACTGGGAGCGGGCACCTCACTCGCACCTTCACCCACTTTTGGGCTCTTTCCGGGTTCCTCGAGACCCACCCCTCTCCCCAGTGACCCTCTTCAGAGCTGGGCTTAATAACTGGCACCAGGTCAGCCTTTGCTCTTGCTCTTAATTCTGATTAACTCACCAAATGGCTAATGACTCACTGATTCCACCATCTAATCATTAACAGCCTGGCTTTCCCTAGAGCCGACCTTGTCCCAACCGACCTTGGGTGTGAATCCGTGGCCCAGTTCTGCCCCAGTCCCTTTTCTCACCCAGTGCCCCCAGGCTGAAGTGGAAGCCCCACAGGCCACCAAGCCCAGCAAATGCCAGAGCCAGTCAGGGACATGGCGCAGGGCGGCACAGGAGGGGTCCCCCACAGCAGGCAAGCACCTTTTTCCTCTTTGCCTTCTCCTTCTCTGCTTTCTTCTGCCGTTTCTTCAGCTTCTTGAGGGCCTTCTTCTTCTTCTCAATCAGGTGGTCAACATTGATGCCACTCTGCAAAACAATGCAACCCAGTGTCCCCAGGCACGCCCCCCCCCCCCCCCCCCGCCACCCCAGTGCAGGCAGGCAGGGGGCATGGAGAGAACTGGAGGGGTCTCATGGGTCTGCTACCTTCTTCTTCAGGGCATCAGCATACAGCTCCACGTTGGCAAAATACAAGGTGGAGGAGGAGCGGAAGATCTTCACACCAGGGACTTCCTGTGCCTGGGGGCAGACAGGAAGGATGCTACCCCAGGGACAGAGCTCCCTGCTCCCCTGCCCTCACTCCCCCAAATTCCTCCCTGCTCCTTTCCCCAGCGAACAGCCCCTGGGGTTGCTTCAAGATGCCCCCCCATCGCAAGTGGCTCTTCTCCCACTCCCTGCTGCTGTTACCATCTCGTATTCAGCCACATCCCTGTAGACTTCGGTGTCAGAGATGCGTCCCAGGATGGAGTAGTGGGGGCTGCAGGGAGCAGAGCAAGGGGCTGAGGTCACCACTGGCTTCCCCTGCCCTCAAGACATGGCACCAGCCCCCAGCCCCAGGGTTACTCACAGCTGTGTGCGGAAGATGACAGTGAGCAGCCCAAAGGCCACCGAAGCCCCCAGGCCAATGTCCAAGTTCAGTGTAAGGGTGGCCACGAATGTCACGATCCAGACCACCTGGAGAGGGGACACAGTCACCATCATCCTGCAAGCCCCAGGAAGGGTGGAGAAACCCTCTCCAGGGACAAGAGCAAAGCACTGGGATGGTCTGTGCCTTACCAGGTCCACCCGGTTGGACTTCCAGAGGGTGCGGAGGTCTTTGAACTGCTTGAACATGCCCTTGAGATTGACGATGATGATGGCAGACAAGATGGCCTAGGAGAGAAGTCTTTGCAGCCATGAGGATGCTGAGGACAGGTTTGGGGGAGGCCTTGGCTGTTCCCACACCACCTCGCCATGGGACAGGCACAGGGGTGGGAGATAGTGTGGATACTGTGGGGCCAGATGTACCTTGGGCAGGTCCTGGAAGAGCTCTCCAATCTTCAGGATGGTCACCAGGATGACCAGGGATGCGATGACACCGGCTACCTGGGGAGTGAGAGCAGGAGGACAGAAGTGAGTCCTCTGCTACTCCTTGTGCTCCTTGTGGCCTGGTCCAGCCCCATGAGGGGAGGCAGCACCGCCCAGACCCACCTGGCTGTTGCCCCCTGTGCTCTCCTGCACCAGGCTCCGTGACATGGAGCAGCTGATGGCAAAACACTGGAAGAAGCCTCCCAGGAAGTTGCAGAAGCCCAGCGCGATCAGCTCCTGCAGGGACAGAGCAGTGGTGGGGGAGTACCATGCCTTACCCCAGCTGCAGGAAGTACAAGCTTTATCTTCACACAGGGAAGGGCCCGTGTGTGTTGGAGCATCACCTGGTTGCTGTCCACTTTGTAGCCATGCTTCAGGGCAAAGATCTTGCCCAGGGAGATGCAGATGGCATAGCCCACCACAGCAATGGCAAAGGCATTGCCCACCACCTGCCCAAAGTAGCTGAAGTTAGGGACCACGGGCGGCTTCAACCTACAGCCAAGACAGGGAGATGGGGCTCAAAAGGAGGATCCCATGAGAGGTGTGGTGACCCAGCACAGCCACCCTTACCCCGGCCCTGCTCACCCGCTGGGGATGTTGCCCACCACGGAGATGCCAAACTTGGCATTCAGGTTGACACCATAGGAAATGCCAGTGGAGATGATGATCTGGGGGAGGATGGCTGGAATGAGGCAGGGCCTTCCTGCTCCAGGAGCATGGTGGGGGAGGAGGATGAGGGGATGCATGCATTGGAGCTCCACTCGCCAAGGCACCCCCATTCAACCCCTCCCCACCCTGGAGGGGACAGGACCACCCATGGCTGCATCCCACAGGGAGCTGGGGAAGCTCTGGGTACCGTGATAAGCTCGATGGGGATGGGCATGGGCAGCTTGGAGGCAAATTTGTGATTGAGCTCTTTCACAATTAAGATGGCCACCATGGCAATGATGGCTGTCACCAGGGTGCCAATGTTGGTCTCTGGCAGCTTCTGGCAGATCTCAATGAAGGTCTAGAGGAAGCAGGAAGAGGGAACAGGCTTAGGAAAGCAAATGTTTCCCTGGAAGGTTTTTGGGGACCTCTGCCCCACAGACAAGTGCTCAGGGAGCCCCTGGGCAGCAGCAAACCCCACTCACGATGAATAGTGAGAGTGGCCCTGAGTGCTCAGCCAGGGAGACACCAAAGACGTTCTTGAGCTGGGAGACGAGGACATGCACAGAGGCAGCAGTGGTGTAACTGCGCACCAGTGGGTCCGAGAGGTAGGTCACCACGAAGCCAAACTGCAGGAGACCCAGGGCCACCTGGAAGGAAAGATGGCAGGAGGATTGCCCTGCAGCCATGGGGCACCAAGGCTCTCTGTTCCCTGCCAGGCTGGGCTGGGGCCCCCTTACCTGGAAGATGCCCGTCAGAATAGTGATGGTGGCCACTAGCTCCACCCTGGCAGCATCACGCCGTGTCTCGTTGACTGTCGTGGTGTTTGTGCCATTGTCAAACTCCAGGAAGTTCTCACTGGGCAGCAGGGAGTCAGTCAAACTCCCGATCATTACGGAGATGACGGCAAAGGGACCTGAGGACAGGGGGGGGTGTGGGCAGGGAGACCAAGATCAGGACTAAGACCTCTCTGAGGTCCACAGGCACCTGTCCCCTTGAGCCAGGTTCAAAGCACACCCACTGTGTTTTGGCCAACCTTCTTGGTGGGACAAATTAAAGGCAAGAAGGGTGCCCCCCAACCACTAATGTGGCAATGCTATGCCATGGATGAAGTCTCGTCCCTCTCATCCTCTTTCCCTCCCCACCATCCCTGTGGGAGCACGTGGTCCCTCAGCTCACCCACAGAGTTGTGCCTGGATGTCCCAAAGAAGAAGTAGAGGAAGACGGGGTAAAAGGAGGAATAGAGACCAGTGACAGGCGGCAGCCCTGCCAGCAGTGCATAGGCAAGCCCTGGATGTGGTGGAGAACAGAGACATGTCACAGATGGCGAAGTCCTGGCCCCCCCACCTGTGGGGAGTCCCCGGCAGCCTGGGCATGGTGTCACTCACCCTGAGGCAGGTGCATGATGCCCACACTGAAGCCTGAGGCGATGTCCCCTGGGAGCCAGTCCTTGACTGGGTAGCGGGGCAGCCAGCGCAGGAAGGGCAGGAAGCGGAAGAGCAGGGACTTGGCAGTGGAGGCTGAGCATCTGGTGGGGAAGAGGCAGGAGCTGGGGCTGAGCCCAAGCACAGGGGCTCGGGGATATCAGTGAGGGTGGATGAGGCCCCATGGGAAGGAATGGGTCCCCCAGCTCTGTCCACTGGGGCCAGGTGTCCCTCCAAGCAGGAGAACAGTGTGGACACAGTTGTTTGGGCTTGGGGAAACCAACCCCGGGGACTGCACTGTGTCTGCCACAGGGATTGGGACAGCCAGAGCCTGGCTTCCTGCGGCAGTGGGGCTGGGGTGTATGGTGCCCAGCAGGGTCCAGGCACATTCTCCCAACTGGCATGGTCCTACCTGGTCTTGCGGAGACAGCCGCTCAGCGAGGACTTGGTGGGAGGTTTCCGCTGTGCCACCTCCTCCAGGTCGGCCTCACTCAGCACCTTGTGCAGTGCCCGGTGGCTCAGTGCCATCTCCGCCGCCATGGCCACCCGGCCCTCCTGTGTGCCAGCCCACTGCAGGGAGACGAGGGACAGCTCAGCCACATCCCCATGACCAGGAGCATCTGGCACCCTAACCCAGCCCACAGCCCCTCCTGCAGCCCCGCTTGCCCCATGGAGCCATGCCATCCCATCCAGGAATGCAGGATCAGCCTGAGGCCGGGGGTGAGCTGAGTTTAGGGTGTCCTGATGCAGCAGGAGCAGCTCAGGACAGAGAGTGGCAGGCAGGGAGGGAACTGAGGCCCCGGCAGTCAGTGCTGCCCACTCCTGCCCCGCACCAGCCCCATCTGCCCCGCTGGGGTGCAGGGGCTGCTCCAGGGGCTTCCCCTCTGCCTGCCCTTGCAGGAACCCCCTCGGTGCCAGCCACCCCTCTCCTCTACGTACCGCAGTGCAGCCGGGGCAGTGAGCCAGCACAGCCACTGAGCAAAGCCCCGGCCACCCCACAACCCGGTCTGCAGACTTTGTCCCTTTACACATGAGGGGAGCAGGAATGTCAACCCCTGGTGAGCGTGAGGAACTCGCCACCTCTCCAACGGCGCCCTCCTCAGCCCCCCGCACCACAGAGCAGGGCTGAGCCAGAGGAGTGAATGTGGGACAATTAGACTGAGGCATCTCCGTAGGGATTCACAGCCTGGCCTTCCTCGGGACTGGAGCTGACAGCTGGCACCATCCTGCTGGACTCCCCTGGCTGGTGGCCCTGGCTAGTCCCCAGACGTTCACCCGCTTGCCCCCAGCCCTCCTACCTGCTGTGCACAAGTTGGTCAGGAGTTGCCAGCCAGCTGCACGTTCTGCTTCCTCCCATTTATTAATACCTGCCTGTGATCTTTGAGACACCGCTCCCTGCCTCCTGCCCTCCCTCCTGCCCTTTCAAGGAGCTGCTGCTCTCTTCCCAGCCTGGCTGCTGCACAGTACCTGCCATGTTCCCCTGGTGCCCTGTTGTGCTGGGTATCATGGCTGTGGCAGGCTCAGGACTATCACCACTGCCCCCAGGGCCATTCCATCCTGGGGACTGTCCTGGTCAGTCTCAGCTCCCGGATCACAGCCGTGCCCATGGTGCTGCTGTGCCCCACTGCCCGTGCTGGGCACTGGGCAGGAGTCTTCTTGCTGCTGGGCACATCCTGGTGCCAATCCCCTGTCAGGAGCTGCTGGGTGCTCACCTCCCCAGGGCACTGTTCAGGGTTCTGCCATCACCCTCCTGTGCCCACAAGGCTCCCATGCATGTCCATTCCCACCACTACTACCACCACCACCACCACGTCCTGAAGCACGACCTGTGCCTGGGGCAAGGAGAGTTACCTGCAGTCTCTGACCATGGCATCTGGATTATTTTCCACAGGCTCCCACTTACCTGATGGAAACTGGTGTGCTGTGCCCTGTGGACTGCCCCGTTCTCCCACAGCACGCACAGACCCAGCCGTTATCTTGTTCCAAAGGTCCCCAGCAGGCACCAGGGCCCCACTGAACCCATCATACCTTCCTGGACTCCACCATGACCTGCTACCACCGTTTCAGAGCATTTCTTAGTCACGTTTGGCCCCAGGCCCATGGGGACACAGCAGTGGAAATCCGGGAACCCATGGGCTGGCCTGACCGGTCTCAGGGTGTGGGGCGATAGCAGTGAGCAGGGCAGGTGTTCCAGGTGCCCTTGGTGGTGGGATGGGGCTGGCGAGTGTCACAAGTGGTGACAACTCAGGACTACGCTCTCCATTGTCAGAGCAATGCGTGCCCATTCCTGCTGGCTGTGTGTGGGCCAACGTGTGGCCACCTTGGCTCTCCCTATGGTCGCATGACCCCTGTCCCACAGCAGCCACATGCAGACTCCTTGGCTGCATTTCAGCGGCAGGGCTAAGCCTGCCACTTTCAGCCTCTGCTGCATCCCCAGCCCCCCATTGTCCCACCCCCAAGCCCATCAGTCACACGACGGCTGGATGGCCACATGCCAATCCCGACACAGGTGCCCACATGCAGCCACTGCCTCCCCATCGTTTATCTGCTCACCTGGCACGGAAGCAGAGGCCATCTCAGAGTTCCTACCTTGTAGAAACTGATAGCACCAGTTGCCATTTACAGCCTCCTTATTGCCACTCCTGATCCCCACCCTACACCACTGCTTCCTGCACCCCAGCCATGGCCTCCCACTGCTCCCTGGGCCGGCTGCTCTGCTTGTGGCTCCCCCCATGGCCACCCCAGCCTCCTGACAGCTCTCCCTAGCCCCCCACCCCCCAGACAGCCTCAGAAAGGGCTGTAGGACATGTTCGCAGCGCCCAGCACTCCCAGAAGGCTGACATGAACCCCCATTGCTCAGAGAGGCAGGGGAGGCCAAGGGGATGGCTGATGGCCCCCTTGCTCAGCATGCCTGGGATCAATACTGGTCTTTGCTCACCTACTCTTTCCCCTCCAACAGCAAGGGAGGGAGGCACAGAGAGCACCAGGATCACACCCTTCTCTTCACGCTCCCCTTTCCTTCCCCACAGCCTGGATGGGTCATGCTGCCTTTGGACAGTGCGTTTTCTTCCCTTGGCCTCGCTCAGGCTGCTGGCTGTGGGTGCCAGCTGCTGCCACTGCAGACCCGACAGCCAGGGCTGGGGCCACCAGGCACCACCACAGTCAACCCTGTCTCTGGGTGAACTGGCCTGGACACAGCCAAGCTCAAGCAACTGGCAGCACCTGAAGTCACCTCTCCCTGAGCCACAGGGACTGCCCTTCAGCCCAGGAGCTGGCTGTGAGCTCCTCCTCCCAGCACAGCCCCAAGCCCAGTACTGCACCTGCACCTCCCTCCGCAGCCACAGACCCCAAGCCCTGGGCGAAGGGAAACAGCAGAAGCCAGCACCATTTTATAGACTTTTATTTCCAAATCTGGCGCTTCCATGATACACTTTTACACAGCCAGGGGGGAAGCGTGGGCATCTCCCTGCGCCCTGCCCACAGAATTGGGAGATGGAGAGAGGAAAAAAAATACAACCAACCAAATCCCCCAAAGAAACAAACCCAACCCAAAGAGGATGCTCCCCAGAGCCCAGGCCACATCACTACAATCAGGGACCAAGCTGCAGACTGACTCCTGCTTCTTGACCAGCCTGGCTCTGCGGGGACAGCCACTGGCTCTGCTGCTCTTTTCTTTTTTGGCACTTGTCACTTGCTCTCCATTTGGCATCAGCACAAAGAGCCCTGTGCCCAACTTGGCAGAAGTACGGGCACTACAGCATAGCAGGGACAGGACCCCAGGACTCTGGTGCTGGTGCTGCGCAGCTGGAGAGAAACATGTAAACGAGCCTGTTCCTGAAGGCAAAGACAGCCAGCATGGAAAGGCCTGGCTGCTCCCGGCACGCAGGGCCAGCAGGCTTTCCCTCTGCGTGGTATGTAAACATGTCAGCAGGCCCTTCCCTCCCCATTCCTGGGAGAAGGACGGCAGTGAGCCTGCCTCATCTGGGCTGTGCCAGGGACAGGCAGCCCCCACCAGGCCCATAGCATCCCTGTCACCTCAGCCCTTCTGTTCCCTCCATGCTCTCCCCACTGACTCAGGGCTGCAGCCAAGAGGCCTTGGCCTCCTTGGGGGCCCAGAGGACAGCAGAGTCCTCTCATGTAAACATGCCAGGCTGAGCTGCAGTAAGAAGCTACGGCAGTGTGGTAGTAAGGCAGTAAGGAGCGTGCTGTCACACAGCCCCGAAAGCACCACGGGGGAAGCTGAGCAGAGGCACCACGCTTGGCAGGTGAAAGGGAGTGTGCCGGCCCCCCGAGCCGGCTGGCCCTGGCCCGAGGCTGGGGTAGGCACAGAGGAATGTCGCCTCGCTGCAGGGACAGTGGGAGCCCAAGGCCAGGCCCCTGGCCAAGCTGAGAAATCAGCAGGCCTGAATTTCCAGAGAGGGCTAAGTGCTGTTTACCTCCATCTCCCAAAATCCAGGCCACTCTGAGCTGGGTTCCTCTGCCAGACAGAGAGCACAGGGATATGTGCATATGTATGCAGAGCCTGCAGGGAACCAGCTAGATACAACTTTTGTGGGCAATGCTGGACCCCAAGACCAGAGCCGCATCATTCTCCTGCAGACACTAATCCTTTGCGGGGCGAGCAATGGCTCTGATAATAGCCCAGCCTGCTGCTGAGCAGTGATAGGGTCATCCAGCACCTTGCCCAGAGCCACAAACCAACAGAGGTTTGCTCTACAAGAGGCAGGTTAAAGAGCACAAAACAGAGTGGGTAACAACACAGTGCTCATTTGGTGGGAGGAGGAAACCAGCACTTGCAGAAGCAGGACCATCCTGGTACAGGACAGCACTGAACAGCAAAGCTTGTTTCCTCCCCCAGCAGGTCCCTAGTACCAAATTTGCTGCCCCACTTGCTCGTGCTCCCACTGGCACACAGCCCCAGCTCCCAGATGGGGACAGCCACAAGGGGGGTCCCACAGAGGGGAGAGAGAGGCCTGGCTGCAGGGCCAGCATGGCTGTGGGGGACTGAGGGACACCAGGCAGAAGGATGACACTGAGACTCGTGTGGAGCTGCACAGTGGGAGGGTGAGAGGGGCAGCAGGGCCAGCTGCCCCACAATGGGGATGGGATGAAGCAGTGCTGGCAAAGCCATAAGGGCTGCCTGGCACTGTCTCTCCAGTCCACTAGGATCGCAGTCCCTGGTACCCCCAGGGAAGCTGGCAAGGGGCTGTTGGTGAAACAAATGCTCCAGGTCCTGGGAATAGACCACCGTAAAAATAACCATAGAAATTTCTCTTCTCTCTGATTACAAAGATACAAAAAGGTAGAAAACCCTCCCCTGCCCCTACGTCCTGGGCTCTGTTTCCATCCCCCTGCCCATGCACACACACGCACAGCCCACGTACCAATGGGTCGCAGAGGAAGAGCTCGGCCCCAGGGGGTCAGAGACACCAGCCCTCACCCGAGCAGTACCTGTCACACCGGGCCGGTGACGGGGAGCACGGCGGCAGCAGAGAGCCCGGAGGCTCCCGGCAGTGGGTGGTGCGGGCTGCCTGGAGTGCAGGGGAAGGCAGGGGCGGTTTTGGGCCTCTGACCACCATCAGTTCTGGCCTCTGCCCCCTGGGGACACCAAACCTCAGCTGGCAGTGCCTGGTTAGGCAAAAGGCCCTGCTTCTTCTGTCTCTCTTGTGGACGGCTTCAGCCCCTCAGGAATGGCCCTCATTTCTCGTTATTCTTCTCGGAGGAAAGAAAAACAGTGTTAAGCTGTGGCATCTCCCCCAGGCCCCAGCTGCCTCCCCCAGCTATGCCAGATGGGGATGGGGCAGAAACCCACTGTGTCAGGACAGGAACAACTGTCTTCAGAGAATAGAAAAGATGGGATGGCAGGAGTACGAGCAGAGAACAGAGCTGGAGGGGTAGAAATGACAGATTGGGACAGGGTCCCTGGGGAGAAACCTGAGGCAGGCAGGGATCCTTTAGGACTTGGGCCTGCCTGGCCCTCACACACCACCACTCGTTGGGACCTACAGCCAGCACCAAGCAAGGGGGCCAGCCACGAGGTCAGCCTGGCTGCACAAGGCATCTTCCCTGAGCAGCCCCAGGCCACAAGTGAGGGCCATCGCTTCTGACAGAGCAGGCAGACTCAGATACCATGATCTTTCTGCTCTTGTAGCACTGCAAGTGCCTGAAGCTGTCACACAGGAGGGTTCTCTCTGTCTGGTCATCATTCAGGATCAGGAGACACCTGCCACTCACCCCAGGGGCTCACCCTTGCACAGCCCTCTCCCCCCAAACCAAACTCCCTTGGGGAAGAGCCAGGCAGCTGGACAGTGCACAAGACCAGCTGAACAAAGCCTGCCTGAGGAAGGGACACACTTACTCTGAGTCTGGTGACAGCTCTGAAATGCTGTGGGAGGTGGTGGAGCGAGGTGTTGAGGGGCACATTGCGGAGGGCGTTGAGGTCTGCATGGCAGAGGGGGTGGCAGTGGTCTGGGGGCCTGAAGGTGTGCTGGAGGATTGCACCGAGGACAGGACAGAGGAGTTAAAAGAAGCAAGAATGGAAGAAAGGATATCTAACTGTTCAGTGGAAGGATGTCGGCTGGGAACGGCCTCCAGGTTCTCTCTAGAAGGCTGTCTCCTCGACAGTGGCTCTAGGCTTTCCCTAGACAGCTGTCTCCTAGAGAGACTCCCCAGGTTGTCCTGTGAGGGATGCCTGTTAGGCACTGTGTCCAGAGGCTCTCTGGAATTAGATCTTCTGGAGAGAAAGTCCAGCTGCTCCCTTGAAGTTTGTCTAGCTGATGCTAGCTGGTCCCTTGAAGGCTGTCTTCTAGAAAGCAAATCCAATTGTTCTCGAGAAGTATCTCGACTTGGCAACATGTCTATTCGGTCTCTGGACACTTGCCTACTTGGCAACGTGTTTAGCCACTCTCTAGAGACCTCTCTTACTGGCCCACAGTCTAGCTGCTCTCTTGACCCAAATCTGCAGGGCAAAGTGTCAAGGTGGTCCCTGGAGCCCTGCCTCCGTGGCAGCGTGTTCCCATGATCTCTCTGACTGGGCCTAGCAGCGAGTAGATCCAAGTTTTCCCTAGACCCGTGTCTGCTTGGGATACTTTCCAGGTGTTCAGAAGACCCATGCCTGCTGGGGATAGTGTCCAGCTCCTCCCTGGATCCGTGTTGACTGGGCACAGCTTCCAAGCACTCTCCTGAGTTGTGTCTGCTCAGCTGCTCCCGGGACATCTGTCTCCTCATCAGCATGTCAAGCTGCTCCCGTGACGAGTACCGGCTGGCTGGCTGTGACAGACTGCCCGCCCCAGAGTAGATCCTGCCATAGGAAGCAGCAGGGACAGCCCTGTGACCCAGTGTGGAGGTCTTGTACCATGTCAGCTCGTTGGTCATCCTGCCAACAGATGGCAGGCCTTGGAGAGTTGGAGGGTACTGGAGGCGGTTCTTCAAAATCCCTACACCAGACAGAAAGAGAAGTAAAATCTTTGTCTAACAGTGAGAAGACCACAAAAGCTGGGGGAGAAAAGCCATACCTCCCCAAGGACATGACAAGATGGGTCTGATGCTGAGCCTTCAGAGCCAAGTCAACCTGAGACAGGCAAGACCACTCTTGCCTGCTTGCTCCAGGTCGTTACCTTTTCTTTGCCGTTGGGTCTGGGTGAGGGAGTTCTCATCCCCGCTGGTCAAGGCCAGGTCTGGCTGATTATTGTTGGCTGCGTCCTTGTTGATGTCAAATCCCAGCTTCCGCTCAGAGCCCCACTTCTGCAGGGAGCAGGGGTGAACCTCACACTCGCCCAGAGCCGGCCAGTAGGACATGAGGTCGTTGCCATCCACATCTGGTGAAGGACACAGCAAAACAGGCCCAGGGAAAGAGGGAGAGAATACTTCTGTGAGAAGCAAATGAAGCCATCGCAAGACACGTCCTGGCCCCCAGGGACCTGAGCTCACCCTCTCCCCTGCCAGAGCCGCCAGGACTTGCCTTTGGGCGTGGTGTTGGTGGGGTTAGTGAGGAGGCGTTCGCTGTGTGCTGCCCGCTTGAACTGGCGCTGGAAGCGGCCCCGCAGGCGCACGTTCTCCTCGCTCTCTGAGGACGGGATGGAGAGGCTGCGCTCTTCATCCAGAGACAGGTCACTGTCTGAGTCCGAGTCCTGGTCTGTAGGGACATGGCGTGTGTTGAGATATTTGGAACAAAGGTGGAAGAGGGTCCCCAGTGGCAGAGCCAGCCAGGCTCTGACTGCCACGAGGAAGGCAGAATCAGCCGAGGGCTGACCACTCCAATCAGGACAACAGCCTGCCTTACCCCTCACTGCCCTTCCCTCGGCAGCAGCCCATGCCTGCTCCCTCTGCCCTTTCACCAGGTGCCCGTGAAAGAAGCCTGGCTCTGTCTTGCTGCGCTTCCCCATAAGGCAGTTGCAAATAGCCATAAGATCCTCTCTGCCTCCTCTTCCTCCAGGCAGAGCAAATCCACATCCCTCAGCCTTTGCTTTCCTGTCCCACACCCCAGCCCTGAGGGTGGCCCCTGCCAGTCTCACTCCAGTGGGTTAGTGCTCTGCTCTGGCCTCCTCCTTTTCTAGCTCCTTGGAGACTAGCTGTGCCCTTTGCCATCTGTCCAGGAGGCTGCACTAAGCACACAGTTGCTGCCTCTCCCTCATATCCACGGCATGTTTGGGAGTCACAGCTGAACATGGGGTGAAGGATCTAATAATGCAGCAAAAGCCTGCACTGGAAAGGATTTCCTTAAGCCAGGAGTTAATCTGGGATGCACGGGGTCAGCTCCAAACCTGGGCACAGGCCTTACCTCCCCCAGCATCACGGTGGAACATGGCCACATCAATGTCGGTGGGGCCAGCGTGAGCCAGCAGACTGTGATCTAGGGCTGAGCCCTGACGTGCTGTCACGTTGTCTCTGAAAGACAGGAGGCCCGAACAGTCACAGTGGCAGGAGCCCCTGTCTCTGTCCGGGCAGTCCCAGAGCCCTGTGCTGCTCCCTACCTGAGGTAAGCCCGCTGGCTGGAGTGGGTGTGGGCCGAGCGCACGCTGCTCACCGACGAGATGGTGGAGGCCCCCAGGGTGATGCGGATGAGCCCGCTCTCCTCGAACAGCGCCGTGTTGTTGTAGGCATTGGGGCCCTGGTGAGGCAAGGAGAGAGGGCACGTGCCCTGTTAGGGAGGTGCCACGCAGCCCAGGGGATGCCTTCCCACCTGCACCTGCCATGTCCCCAGGGAAGCTGAGGCATCCCTGTCAGCTCCTGTCCCAGGCAGGCAGCCTGTCCCCAGACTCTGGGCTGCTCCTGTTCTTGCCCACCTGCGTGCTCCTTGTGGCCTCCTCGCTCTGCCCCTTCTTGCCAAGGCAGGCCAACTTCCAGGCTTCCCGCACCTCCTCATTCAGCACGCAGAACAGGACCAGCACAGCCAGGCCCTGTGGGGAGAGATGCCATCAGAGACAGTCCCTTGCTGCCAGCCAACCTGCTCCCCTGCAGCCCCAGCACCAGGACAGTCCTTGGCTCCTCCAGAGCCTAGCTTGTCAGCCCGGGTGGCCAACTGGACTGGGATGCATCAAAGAGCTTCCCAACACTGATTGGTGCTAACCCCCACGGTGGCCATGGGTGAGGAAGGAAAGGGTGGTGAGGTGTCGTCCTAGCTGATAGTGGCCAAGGAGCAGCTGGGAGGGCTCCCTGCAGCAACACCAGCCATGGTGGTGGCAGGAGGTCTGAAGGATGTTGCCATGGGTCGTATTTGGGGTGTCAGACACCTCCATTGCAGTCTGCTCTCTTGCTCTGCCCTCTGAGAGCATGGAGGCTCTATCCCTCCAAAGACAGCCCTTGCTGCCCCTTGGATGCCACCTCTGAACCAAGCGCCTTGCAGCCACCTCCTGCTCCATGCCACCACTCACCGTGGTCACGGCAGCAAGGACTGGCAGGAGTGACAGTGGAAGGAACAAGGATCCCAGCAGGACACTGGGGGCTCAGCACAGGGCACCTGCTCTCCACAGATGGCTGTGGGGACCACAGGGATGCTCTCCTGGGCTGACCCATGCCCTCCCCTGGCAGAGGCCGGGCAGTTACCTGGAGGCTGCAGAGGACAGTGTAGAGGTAGTGGAAAGCCAGGACACTGTTGTTGACAGCCAAGAGGCCAAAGAGCCAGGTAGTGCTAATAACTAGAAGCAGAACAAAGGAGCTCCGTAACGTCATGCTGGAGAGAGAGAGAGACAGACAGGCACACAGACACCGAGAGGTTAGTGCGTATTGCTAATCTACAGCTTGGTGCTCACAGACAGAGATCCAGAGGGGAAAGCGTGCTCCTGCCCAGCACTGCAGGCACATCCCCGCACAGCAGTCCAGCTCCCCCTGACTCCCAGGCCTTCCCTTCTGGATCACACATGGCAAACACAGGGGCCCAAATGACACGGATCATTTGGAGTCACAGAGAGCTGAGCCAAGCTCCAGACCTGGCCCAGGAGGGAGTGGGGAAAGGTCTCAGAAGGAGCATGTAGGAAAAGAAGCAGCAGGCACTGGGAGTTGACAAGGGCAGAGCGTTGAATCCATGGGGTTGGATTCTCTCCACCCAAGACATGAGGGGTGGCTGTGAGGGCAGGTGGTGAAGGGGAACAGGCTAGCGGGACAGTGTGGAGATGGGAACATAGGAACAAGAGGAAAGGACAAAGTTTAGAAAGGGTTAATGTAACTGGCAGGTTTGGAAGAGGAGAGCAGCTGCAAGGCTGGCACTGATGCACAGAGGGGCACTCTTCAATAGTGGAAGAAGGAGGATGGTCACTGAAAATGCTAAAAACCATGAGCCACAGGAGCTCTGCTGGGAGTTTGGCCACTAATACTCACAGAACCGATTTCTTCTTGGTCTCCATTTGGCCTGGGGAACAGGACATCTTGGCTACAAGCAGGAACATGACCCCATTCATCTGAAAGCATTGGCACTGATTAGAAGCTGTGCCAAGGGCTGACTCTGACCTGACAACCCCAGCACAGAGCATGGGCAGACCTCAGGTCTGCCAGGCCCATGCCAATGTCCCTTCCCTTCCCCTCAGGCATGAGCCATGGCCTCCCCCAGTTTGGCTGGAGTGAGGAGGGACAGAGAGAGTGCCTCTAACTGAGGAAGGGGGGTACAGAGAAGGGGGCAGGCAGTGGGCAGTTGAGGAAGGGGCAAGTGCAGAGAAGGGAGATGGGAGAGGGCTGTGGGTGAAACAGGACAGGGTTTTACCACAATGACGACAGTAATGGGGCCTGCAAAGCTCCAGACCAGCTTATCATGAATGGAAATCCAGCAGAAGTCAGGGTTCCCATAGCCCTCAGGATCCAGGCCAACTGTCAGCCCTGAAGGACGAAGGGAGAGGTCAGGTCCAGACCCAGCAGCCTTAGACTTGTCCAAGCCATGTCTATCCCATTCCAGCACTAAAGGTTGTGAGGGGGCTCTCTCCCAGCTCCTTGCCCTGTGCACAGACTTCCCTGCCACAGGGGAAAGAGCCAGGACTGCAAGCCCCAGCATCAGGGCCTTTATTTCCCTTTCTCCAGGCTCCATGAGACAGGCCAGCCTAGCAGGCATTCACTACAGCAACAGGTCACCCAAGCATGCAGGCTTGGGAAACCAGGAAACCTTAACCAAAAGCCCTGGGACAGCAGGAGCTATGTGCCCATGGAACAAGCTATGGGGAGACACACTGAGGAATTACTTCTCCCTGAGAGGCAAGACAATAGCCCTTGATACATGGTCCCCAGCTGTGACCACCACAGCACTGCTGGCCCACCCTCAGCTCTCCCCACTGGGTAAAGCGACCTGGGCAACAGCAGGGGATCAGAAGGCTGCTGAGAACCGGTGCTTCAGGCATGGCTGTAGGACCAGCAGCTCTCACCAGTGATGATAGCAGGCACTCCCCAGCCAATGGCATAGTAGAAACGCATGGCCCCCAAGTTGACGTTGCGGGCTTCAGTCTGCATGCGGTAGATGTGGAGGCCCTGGACAAAGAGCCAAGCGAAGGTGGAGAGGAAGAAGCAGTGGAGGAGGATGGCAATCACAGTGCAAAGAAACTGGGGAGACAAAAGCCACTCAGAGATGGTCCCACTGTGCCAAAGCTAACTACATCATCCACACCGTGCCTTCACCCTCACGGACGTGCTTGTTCAAGCCCACAGACCTGGTTCTCGGTGCGGTTGATGCCCAGAAGAAACAGCAGCTCAGAGAAGAACAAGGTGACAGATATGTTGGAGTGGATGCCACGTGTGTTGGACTTGAGGCCTTTGAGGCAGGTCAGGAAGGAGAAGGTCAGCAGCAGAGCCACCAAGGAGAGAGACACCAAGGAATAGGTGACAATTGCCAAGGTCTCCAGGTCGCCTTCCAGTTGCTGCAGCATCAGAGAACCAAAAGCAAATGGCCATGTTAGGGGAAGATAAGGGAAGCCTGCTGAGCTCCCAAACTTGAGTCCCACAAGGAGTGTTCTGCCTACACCTGCTTATTCTGGGACACAGTGACTAACAGCCCCCACTGCTGCCCACAGCCATGCAGGCCAAGGTTACCTCTCGGTGCGAGCTGTCCATCAGTACCCCAAAGGTGCCGAACTGGGAGCACTGGCAGTGGACGTGTGTGGTGTTTCGGTACACGAGCTCGCAGTCCCTGGCTGTCCAGAAGCCCGAGGGGTTGGTCCTGCAGCCACCAAAAAGCAGAGTGCACTTAGGAGAGAAGACAGATGTGTGGTGTGTGGGGAAGGAACTGCAAAGAAGAGGGGTGATGGGCAAGGCTTTTCTACCAGCAGTTACAACTGCACTCCTACAGCTGAAGTGCTGGAGCCAGAGCCCTGCAGGGACCCTGATGTGCCCTCCCAGCAGGAATTAACTCCCGTGGGAGAGGGTGGAAACACCCACATCCCAGTGCTGCCCAAGCAAACAGCCTGTCACGGCCAGAGACTCAGGGAATGAAGAGCTCAAAGACAGTGGCCCAGCCGTGCTCAACTCACAGGGTGGAGTGGTTCCACTGGACACAGAGAGGTTTGCTTCTGTTGGCAGTCTCCAGCAGGTGAAATTCCAGCACAAGAGGGGTGTCCAGGGGCCCCCGCAGGAAGGTGTGATTGCTGAACACAGACACACTCACGATGGGAGAGTTCATCACAGGATTCTTGGGGAGCCTGCAAGGAGCAAGAGAGCTCTACCATCACTGTGCCTGGCAGCTGCAGCCCTGCAGGGACTTCCCAGATGCCATGCACTGACATCTCAGAAGGAACAGCTCTGTCCAGCCCACATCAAGGGGTCAGGAAACATGGGGCGGAGCAACGCCAAGGTGGGCAACAGGCTGGTAACCAAACCCAAGCCATTGCAGACAGACTCAGCAGCTGCTGGAGGGAGCAGAGTCCAGCCAGTCTCTCTCCACTGGTGCTTGTGGAAGGCAAAGGGGATGTCGATGAAGGACATACCTGATGCTGCGGCGATCCACCTGGTAGCGTGCGGGCAGCAGCCCCCCCAGGGTGCGGTACATGATGAGGATGATCACAGTGAGAACAGGCTCGGGCTCTGGCAGCGCCTGCCTCGGGGAGGAGTTCTCCACAGTGTAGTTCCCTTCGCCCCCAGCCAGCGTGGGCATGGCTGTGGGGGCAGCTGAGGCACACAAGGAGATGGTAAGAACACACACGTGTTGCTCTGAAGGGAACTCATGAGGCCACCACAGCTGCCAGCCTTTGGGATGTGGTGAAGTCAGAACTTGTGGACCTCTGACAGAGGCAGATCTCAGCAGGGGTACATCTTTCCTTCCACGCCCACCCACAGAGTTCCCTGAGTGATGCTCACATGCTCACCTTCAGCTTTCGGGGGGCTCAGCACCGACAGTGGCAGCACAACGTGGGTGTGGGGGTCCCAGGCGGGCTGGCCCCGGAAGAGGCTGCTGTGGTAGCGAGGGTAGCGCCGGCGGATATGGGAGTGGTTCTCCATGCGATCGATGCTCAGCACTGCGGAAGAGCAACAGGGTGAAAGCCAGCCCTAGGATGGCCACCTGGAGAACAACCATGCTCCAGGGCACTCCAGGTTTGAAGTCACCAGCAAAAAGGGACCACACAAGGTTGTAAATACATCCCACAGTTAGGCATGATGTGAGCTTCCAGTATCTGCAGTGCTCCTTCCCAGCCTAGATTTTTGCTCTGCTGTAGGACAGGCCACTTCTGCCACCGGGACCAGTGGCTTTTTCACTAGAGACTCAGGTTGGACTGGGGGTAACTGGGAGAGGGCAGCACATTCCTGGCTCAGCTAGCTCTTGGGGGTGTGTCTGCTACTCCAGGCAGAGATGGGACCAGGATGTCTCTCACAAACACCTCATGTTTGAGGGAGCCAGCAAGGAGGTGAAGAGCTTGTTCAGCACCCTTGCTGAGGTGCAGTGAGATGAGGAGAAGGGGACAGAGTGTGACAGAGGAGTGACTCTGCTCTACCCTAGCCAGGCCCCACCACCAGCCATGACCACCACTCACTGATGTTGGGGGTGACGACGCCGACAGGGTTGAGGTAGGTGAGTTTCATGTTGCTAGCCAGTGTGCCCGAGTAGTCCCGCAGCTGCTCCATGAGGCTGGCGCTGCCGTGCTCGCTGTGTGGCAGCATAGCCCAGTGCTCCCGGTTCTCAGGCGCCAGCACAGAGCTGCCTGCACGCAGCAGGTTCTGCATGGGAGAGACACAAGGGCAGAGCATGAAGGAAGCCCTGCCTTTGGGCAGCATCCTGAGCACCCCCCAGGCTCTGTGAAGCACTGTGCTCTCTACCCAGCTTGCTGCACAAAGGCTCAGGGAAAAGGGGCATCTTCTGCTATGAGTGGCCCTCACCCTCAATGTGACACCAAAAGCCACTCTGATCTGGGGGAAGGACTCACCTCATTGAAGTGGGCATCCTGCGTGGCTGTCAGGCCAAAGCCATGCTGACGGCTCTCAAAGGCCATGAGGCGGGACAGCAGGCGGAAAGTGATGTGCACGTCGTTGCCAAAGTAGTGGTCCATGTGGTCTGTCACGGCCCGGAGCCGGTGCGCCAGCTTCTTGGCTTCAATTGTATTGAGCTCAGTCTCATTCCTCTCCAAGCCCTCCAGCTGCCAGGGGGGAGAAAGGAGGGGATTAAACAATTAAGTAGGTTACTCACTGGGTGACTGGGATGCTGCAGGTCCTGCTAGACCAAGAGATGATTTTTGAAACCACGGCACAAGCCACGGACACTCAGTGGTGTCACTAGAACAGGGAGCATCTCTGGGAGATAACCAGCCTCCAACAACACATTGGCCCAATTAACCCAGTGCCATACATGACAGAGGCCAAGGAGATCAAAGGACAGGACAAGCATCTAGCGATACTTGCCTGTAAATTCTGGCTCCAGATACAGTTCAGCCTTGGTGGGATGCAAGTGTTGAATAAACTTGCCTAGATACTTCAAGCGGAATTGCCATTGAAGTGCCTGGGAGCTACAGATGTCCCACTGAGCAGACATCTTGCCAGCTTCAAACAATTCAGCCCTGATCAGGTTGTTTTCCTCTTAAATACTGGGGTAAAACACAGGTTGTTTCTGATGGGGACACTCAAAAGATTAGACTAAACCAAAGTGAACTTCAGCTCAGACCAATGCTCCCAACAGGATGGGTTTGGGGTCAGGAGATGAGAAGACAAAGGTGCTGAGCACTGTGGCAAGGCCCTCTCCTACTCTAGCTGCCTGGCTCCTGTCCTGTCAGTGCTCCAGAGGTGAGAGGGGATTACCAGCATGGAGAGCTCCTTGAAGGCAGGTGAAGTGCAGTTGAAGAGATCTGGCTCCAGCCAGCCCTTCTCCTCATCACAGTGTCTGACAGCTGCACCTAAAACCAGGAGGAAGGGCACGTCTGAAGTTAAGCACAGGATACGTGGCTCCCCTGCTGCATCCCCCAAGCAGGGACCCTCTGCACCAGCTAACCCCAAAGAGAAGCACTGGCAAGCGATGGAGAATGCCTGTAACACCCCAGGGAGATCTTCCTCCTTTGCATCAGTGCAACCCATTCCACTCTTGGCCTCCATCACCTCAGCAAACTGCTGCTGTCTCCTCCCCTCCAGGAGCTGGGTTCCTATGTGTGCTTCTGGGCTGCAGCACACCAGGTGCTCTCACACAGAACTGTGAAGAGGGATAAATGACTAGGCAGGACTTGGGCTGGTGAAGCCCCTGGTTCCTGGTGGGGACATGTCTGTGTCCTCTGGGCACATCTGACCCCAAACTACTGAAGCCCATGCAGGTCTAGGCACCCCCTGGCTGACAGCCTGCAATGCCTGCTGAGGCTCTGCCCCTCTCTACAGGTCACTGCAGGCAAACCCACCCCAGAGACAAGCCCCTGCTGTGGAGTGGGGTGGAGGACTCCCCCACCCAGCAGAATCCCTGACTAGGTCCCAAGCACTACTGCACAGCAATGGAGATACCAGCAATGAATGGGATCAGCTGTTAACCACCACAAAAAGTGCTTCTAAAGCTGACACAGAGAGCAGTGTCCTGGGTTGGGAGTGTCACCATGCACACTTTGAGCAAGAGAAAGCTGGGTGTTCCCAGTGTACCCAACAGGACTGTGGACCAGGTCCTCCTGGGGACAGCGCCAGGACACAGGAGCCCACCCAGGTGCCCATGGCTGGGAGAAGGCAGCAGCATGGTCAGGGTGGCGAGAGGGAGCCTGGAACAGACTCCAATTGCTGCTCAGAAAAGCCCCAGCGACCAGCGTGCCCCTTCCCACCATCTCCAGCTCCTGGCTGTCCTCCTCAACCACTTTTCCCCTGTTGCAGAAGCACAGGGACCAGTACCATTGCATCTGGGAGCTGGGAGAACAAAGAAAGCTCTACACTGCTGGCCTTGCCCTAGCAGAGAACAGATTGGCTCAGCCACAGATCTGGGCAAGATCCAGTCCCTGAGCGCCGCTGCCAGCTGGGCAGAGGGAACAGATTCTTGTCCCTGTGTACACCCATCAGTTCCTGCCCCTGTCCTACTGCCCCTCACTCAAGCAGCTCCCCCCTTCCTCCACCCCACGGCCACTGCTCCACGGCCTTGCTGGCCTCACCACCCATTGCTCATCACCGGCTCCTTCCCCTCCCAGCCTAAGCAAGCAGGTACCAGCCCAGGAGAGCTGGTACCATCCATCCCAGTGGGGAGCAGAGCCAACACTGCAGGCTTAAGACAGCGGGTGGCAGGGGCTGCATGCAGCTGCAGCCAGCTTTGTGCTGGTTAGTGTGCTGGGAGCAGGGAAGACCATGAAGGAGCGGTGAGGCCAGGCAAAGCGTTGGGAAGACACTTGGCAGCTCCAGAAGCAGCAGGAAAGCACAGGGGTGTGCAGGGTTCCAGGCAGGTAGCAGGGAGGGACAGGCACAGCCCTTACAGCACAGGGGGAAGATGGGAACAACCTTACCTGCACCCCTCAAGCCTGAGCACGGAGGGCGAGAAAACCAGGGAGAGAAGCGACAACAGTTAGGAGCTGAACCTGCCTCCTCCTGGGGCAAACGGCTGGAGAAGGACAGGGTTTGTATTGTCCCCTGTGGCGTGTGCTGCCCTACAGTCCCAGACACCCTGCTCACACCTTTGCCATTACCAAGGATGGCCTCCTCCAGCTTGGGGTGTTGACACCTACCCGAGACACCTAACAGCACACTGTGCTGTGCTCCCCTCGCAGTGCACACCGAGGATGGGGCCAGCAGAGCTGCAGCAAGGCACTGCAGGCACCGAGCTGCCGTGCCAGGCCCGACCCCAGCCTTGAGCCCACTGAAACCAAAAAGCAGCAGGGAGAAGGTGAGGACCGAGGCCACAGGAACAGCACAGCCCCAGGATTGGGTGATGGGCCTAGACCTCAGAACTTGTTCCCAGCCCCATGGCAAGACCCCTCTGGTCTCCCCCAGGCTGCAGCATTTTCTCCTCCAACATCCTTCTCCCAGTTCTCAAGCCCAGCTAAATGGGACTGGGACAGCATGAGAACAGAGCAATATTGCTGGGGCTGCTACAGCCTCCAGCAGGACAGTCAGGCTGCTCCCCTCCCCATCACATTCCCCACTCACCCAAGGAACCTCTGGGACACAGCACCACAGCTGAGAGGCCAAACTTGGTCTGGGGCCACCACACGCCTGCCTTCAGGCTTTTGGGGCAGCCATCGTAGAGCACTGCAGAGAGGAGACATGCACCAGAGGGGCCAGTCACAGGGTGTGGCAGCTGCTGCCAAGCCCCATGGCCCCAGCTCCCCACCATGCCCACACTCACCCTGGCAGCCACTGGGTGTCACCTCGGCAAAAGGGCTGTCACAGCTATTGCACTGGCGCCCGATGACCCCGGGCCGGCAGTGGCACCGGCCTGTCTCCTTGTCGCAGGAGCGCGAGGTGGAGCCCACGGGGTAGCAGTCACAAGGCAGGCAGGTGTCACTGCCTTTGGGGTGGTAGTGGAAGTCCTGGGGGAAGATGGGGACAGCCATCAGACAGCCCACCAGGACAGCAGCCAAGGCCAGCAGAGAAGGGTCAGGCTTTGGTCCCAATTTGCAAGCACTCCCACCACCCCCATCGTCACTGTACTGGGGCAGGAGGGCAGCACAGAGAAGCTGAGCAGGGATCCAGCCTAGAAATGGGCACAAAAAGCAGGGCCTGGGCAGCTGCCAGACCTTTGGAGGGGACAAGAAACAGCATCAAGAATGAGCAGGGCTCCAGGCAAGCCACAGGCCATGTCCCCATGGGCACAGCTGTCCCTCACCTTGCAGTGGCACTGCCCGTTGGTTTTATTGCAGTCGGGGTCAAAGCCCTTGTTCACATCGCAGTTACAGGGCCCACAGCTGGGGTTCCCCCACCAGCCCTTTGGACACTGCTGGTCCATCCTAGGGAGAAGAATACCTTCAGTGTTACAACAACCACATCCCCTGGGCCTTCTCAAGCCAGCCCATCTGCTCAGCAGCTCCAAGGAGCTGGGTGGCACTAAGAGATCCCTGGTCATGTAGCCAGGACGAGAGGGCAGCACAAGGTGAGGCACAGAGGCCACGGGCCTTCCCTGTGCCCCACATCTCTCACCTGTGCTCACAGTACTGCCCAAAAAAGTTCCCTCCACACTCGCACACGTAGCCTAGGGGTGAGCCTGGCTTGCGGCGACACACCGACTTGTTCTTACAGGGGTTGAGGTGACACACATCCACACAGTCCCCTCCATAGTACCCTGAGGTTTGGAAAGAGAGCACAGTGTGAAACAAACACCTGTCCCTTGAGCCCCCAGAGCACCAAGGAGTGGAAGGATTCAGGGGGCTCAGGGGGGATTCTGCCCTTCAGAAGAATTAACCAATCTCTGACAGGGATGCGACTCGCCCAAGGGATGGACAGGAGAGCAGTCACAGGCCAGAAGGGAGCCACAGGGGGAGATGAGAAGACAGAGAGGCAGAGAGCAAAGGGGTGGCAGGGTGCTGCAGACCCTACCTGGCTGGCAGACGCAGGAGTAGCTCTGCCACTCATCCTTGCAGACACTGTTAGCTGGGCAGGGGTTGGAGTCACAGGGGCTCGGCACACTGCAGCCAGCCTCCACCCGCAGGGCATGGCTGGGCTTGGGCAGCACGGTCCCGGTCATGCTGTCACCCAGTCGCACACCCTGCAGTGCAGGTGACAAATTGACAGTGAAGCCAGGACAGGCAGGCAAGGCTCCAGTCCTCCTGCCCCCCCACAACCCCCCAGGGGCAACCACCCCTGTGGCTGTGTTAATGTATGGCTGCCCCACAGCTCCTCAGAGCCTTGAAAGCCCAGAGGAAGAGGGTCACCCGCAGGATGGCTGCTGGCAGCAGCTGCCAGGCCTGTGTTTCCACCTCTCCATATAACAGACCCACTGGAAAGGGAAGGCTTAGAGCAATGGTCTCACCTGTATGCAGCCCCTCAGCCCGTTCTGCACCTCGCCAGAGCCCAGGACTCCTCCCACATGCAGGTGTTTCACCTTCAGGCCATGCAGTTCATTTCCAACAACAACTGTGTCCTGCAGAAGGAAAAGGAGTAACATGGGGCAACTGGCATCAGCCCTGCCCTGGCCCTCTCTGAGGGTGCAGCCTGGCCCACATATGCCAAGCATCCCCCACAGTTCCTGCCCTGGTGCTGGGGTCTCAAGCAGCACCTACCTGGTAGAGCCCAAAGTCCAGGGTGAGGGTGATGACGTAGCGTGAGTCTCGCCCGCCACGAATGTCCCGCAGCTCCAGCTGGAGGTCGTGCCACCTCCCATCGCTGAGCTGCAGCTGGTCCAGAAGGAGGCTGGTGCTGCGGCCGGACCCCCTGCTCACCATAAAGGAGAGCAGGCCCCCAGACAGCTGCAGAGAGGGAACCAGCAACGTGAGCAAAGGCCTCACCAACTCTGGCTGCCTCCAGCCCACCCTTCCCCTCTGAGCATGGGAAGGGAAACTGAGCCCTGCAAAACACTTCTCCTCACAACTACCCTCTGCTTGGGCTGGAGTCAACATGGAGGGCAGGGTCCTCCTGCTCTCCTGGGGTGGACAGCAGTAGAGGCTGGGGAATAGTGGTGTGGCTGAGGCCATGGCCCTACCTGGCAGAGCAGTGTGGTGTACTGGCCAGCATGGGCCTGCAGAAGCACCCCATCCAGCTGGCGTGTCCGAAACGCCAGCCCCAGGTACCATGGCACTGAGATCTTCACATCTGTCTTGAAGTCCCAGGTGAGGACACTGTTGCCCTGGAAATAGTGGGCATGGTGCATGGCTAGAAAGGAAAGTGGAGGTGAGAAGGGATTGGCATCACACAGGGAGCATTAGGTGCAGGGACAACAGAGCTAGTTCATCTCACACACACCCCTTACTCTGCTTCCACAATAACCCCAGCACAGCCTTGCCTGTCCCCATCCTGCCCGCACCCAGCAGTGCCCGCTCACTCACAGTGACGGCAGTCTTTGCCCCCCGAAGCCAACAGGACAGAGGCAGGAGTAGGTCCCCCAGCTGACAGAGCAGGTGCCACCATTCTTGCAGGGGCTGGAGTCGCAGAACGTGTGCTTGGCATGGCAGCCTGGAGGTATCAAAGTCACCCACATCAGCCTCGACCTGCTTGCCACCTCCCACCAGCCCTTTCCTTGGCTGCCAGAGAGGCAAGCTCAGCCACTCAGCCTCTCCACACAGGCCCTGTCTGCTCTGGGATGAGGATCAAGGCTGTCACTGCTCCTTATGCCAGAAGAAAGATACTGTGGAGCTGGGCTGACTCCCCACAGCCTCTCCCAGACAAAACAGCTCTGCAGGTCCTGCACTTAGGCTCAGGGAACATTCCCAAAACATTAGCTGGGATGGGAACTGGCTTATTAGGGGGATCTGGAGGCCCCCTTTCCTGACTGGAAGCTCCTCAGCTCCAGCTGTGCTGCCACAATGCTGTTACAACCCAGCAGTGGTGCTGTGTGAGCAGGAGGGGCAATTCCCAGGACAGGTGCCGGCAGGAGCAGAGGCACCGGTACCTGCAGTGGTTCCATTGTTGGCAATATAGGAGGCCAGGTCGATGCGTTTGCTGTCAATGTACAGGTCTCTCATGCATCCCACAAAGTCCCGGTGAGTGACAGGGAAGTTTTCTGGCAGGTTGGGGACCCCTCCAAGGAGCAAGGGACCTGTGAGGTCCAGGGACCTGCAAGAACAGAAGCCCAGGGCTTAAAGAACTACAGCGACCTCAGGCTGGCCAGCTGCTTCCTCAGTGCAAGGGGCTGGGAAACAGAAATCCTCAGGGAAAGGCACACACAGCCCAAGTCCCACACGGGAAGGGTTGATCCTGCAGGGGACCCCAGTGCCCTGCTCCTCTCCCCACCACAGCAGCTCCTGGAGAACTCACTTTTTTGAGCTGGTCTGCACACCCTCTGCAGCACAGGAGTAGTTCCCGATCTCACTGCCAAACTGCAGGGCCACTGAGGCGTCGCATTCATCCACTGTCAAGATGGCCACCTTGTCCTTGGAGGGGCCCTGCACCACTCCCAGGGTGCTGACCTTGGGCTGGAACCAAAGACAAAGCATTAGTAGCACACATGCCCCCAGACTCAGTCACGCAAGGGCTTGCACATGGCAAGGAAATGATGGACATGGGCTGTGTGGAGAGCATTCCTGCAGCCTCCAAGTGTGGTCCTGAGAGTCAGTCTCCACCTGCACCTAGCTGCTTGCTCCATTGCACCCATCCCCAAGGGCTGAAAACGACCTCTATCTTCTTTCCACAGCCTCCCCCAGGGGGCAGAGCCAAAGAACAGGACAGCCAGAGCCACTCACTCATGCCTCATGGGGAGAAAGACCCACGCACAGCGGGGGCAGCTGGAGCACACGTACCTTGTTGTAGTAGCGGAGCTGCAGCGTGTGCCACTGCCCATCGCTCACACCCCCTGGCACATAGGGGCTCACCACTGTGCTGGACTCTCCTGCAGGGACAGGGATGACAGCATGCTAAGGGACAGCCCTTGGATGTGCTCAGCCTTCTGCAGGCACCAAGCCTCCCACACTACCAAGCGCCTCATGCAGGGATGGAGAAGGGCTTCAGGGAGACAAAGTCAGCACGCCAGCCTCTGCCTGCTGCAGCCTTGCAGCAGGAGCTCACCAAGGGGAATTGCAGCCCTGGGACTGGCAATCCCTCTGGGATTGCTCCTCTGTCCAGGCTGGTTGCCAGGGCACAGTGGCACTATGTGGCCATCCTCTCACTGCTGGGCCTTGTCCTGAGGAGACCAGTGGAGCCAGAGGAGTGGCAGGATGCCCACCAGGTGCTTTGTGCAGGGGAGTGGGGAGGAGTGCTGGACCCAGGACAGGAGGGAACTCCTGGCAGCTGATCCTGACACCTCTCAGGGCCAGCAAGATGGGTTCAGCATTGGCACAAGGTAGCAGGGATGTGACCAAAAGGATAGTGAACACCCTCCCAAAGGGGTCCTCTTCTCCAGACTGGCTCATGGCAGGGCAGGAGGTGAAGCAGTGACATAACAGGGTAGAATGGCAGCAGAGACCCCAAAAGGGTTTGTCCTGGTTTGTGCTCACAACCCCCTGCTACACTTGCTCTCCTAAGCCCAGCAAGAGTCCTCAGACACAGCCTATCCCCTGTGTCATCCACTGCTGCTCACCAACAGCTCTCTCAATCCTGTCTCTCTTTGCACAGGCTCCATCCAGAGCAGCACCCTGCTCTCCTTGCTCAGTGCTGGCCTTCTTGCAGTTCCCATGGCACAAATCCCACAACAGGTGGGGCCAAGCCTACCTGTGGAGTATTTCAGCTGGACCTGCCCCTGGATGATCTCCACCGCCAGGAAGTCATGCCTCTCGTTCAGGCGCCCATTGTAAAGCAGGAGGCCACTGGGCTCCATGGTGCTGAACCTGGGAAAGGGAGGAGGACGGAGGGCAGGGTGTGCACAAGGAGCACACTGAGATCCCTGCTCTCCCGTGCCATGCACCAGCATCCCAGCACAGGGACAGGGTGAGAAGGGGCTGGGAGCTTGATCCAGCAGGTGCTTTGGGAGCAAGGGGTTCTGGACTGGAGGCAGAAAGCTGGCAGCAGGGAAGGGCAGAGGCACTGAAGGACGGGATGAGCTGATGCCAGGGGAGATGTGCCAGTGCAGATTCAGAGCCCTTTGGCTAAAGCCACCAGGGTGGCCCACTGGTGAGACAAAGCTAGTAATGCAGGGGTCTGTGTCAGGGTGCACAAGAGCCACCAGAGCAGGGCCAGGTGACCTGGTGGGTGCTGGTGTCCAGCAGAGGAAAGAAAGGACTCACGAGAGGGCCAGGGTGAGATGGAAGCGCTGCCGCAGGCCCCGGAACATGACAAAGGATCGCGGCGGGAAGGAGCGCGTGGACACCTCGCAGAAGGGCGTCTCGAAGCCGCCCGCCGGGCACTGGCAGCGGAAGCCCCCGTCGGCACCGTTGGTGCAGGTGCCCCCATTGCGGCACACGCCAGGCACACAGCGTCCCGAGCGGCTGTCCACCTCGCAGTTCTCGCCTGGTGGGAGCAAGACAAGAAGCCTGGGTCACGTCCCAGCTGGGGGGGCACACACACAGCCACCCACCCAGTCCTTGGCCCCGGGGTGCAGACCTCAGCCCAGGTTTGGGGCAAGGCAGCCAAGGGGCAGGAACCTGTGGAGCAGCTGGGGACAGGTAAAGAATGGGACAATCCAGTTGTAACCCAAGGGTTCCCCACCGTAGCCAGCAAGCTAGCTACCACCACCAGTGCCGCAGTCCGAGCCCCTGGCCTGGATGGGATGCCAGCTTCAGCTGAAAGGGCAAGTTTGAACCCAGGATGGCACAGGAATGGGACAGCTGGGCTGCACAGTCCTAAGGATGCAGAAGCAAGGACAAGCCAGGGAAGTCCTGGTGATGCTGAGAGTGCCTCCTTGGGCACTGCCACCACACAAGCCTGGGACAGGCGTCGCAGTCTGGCTCCATGGTGTGGAGACAGCCCAGCATCCCTGAGCTCCCCTGCTAATAGCTATGAAAATCTTGCCCACAGCACCAGGAGCCTCCTAATCCTGCATGCAGGCTTTGATGTAGGAGCAAAAGCCAAGTGGAAACCAGCCAGATGACCGACACCCAAATACCCCTGCACCTTGCTGGCATCAGTAACAGGGATGCCCCAGCCCAGCTGAGCAGTGCAGTGTCTGGCCAGTCCCTTTCCCTTGCTGTCCCCACAGCACACAAGGAACCTCTCAGCTGCAGTCCTGCACCCTGGGCCCTGATCCCATTACTTCCTCTGTGCCGTGCAAGGAGGATGAGGAGACAGCATGAAGTGACAGAGAAACGAGCTCATTAACCCTTCTGCTAATGGCTGTTCACACTTCGAATGCTGGGGGTTAATTACCACTGACTCTGCTTATCTCACCAGGAGCCTGGACAGGAGAGTGGCTCCAAGGCAGGCATCTGCTGCCACACTCCCTCCAGTAGGGAGGGCAAGGCAGGGGCTCCATCCCCAGAAGCCACAGGCCACCTTCCCTTGCATTCAGGTTGCCAGTGGCCAGGCATGTGTCTCCACAGTCTGTTGGGGGACTTGTGGCAACAAGACACTGACTGTCTCAGGGATTCCCCCCACGGCTAGGGCCAGATCTGCCGGGATCAGATCCTGCCTGGCAGGGCAGCTAGGCCCAGCCTCCCCTTCTGTTTTGGGTGGGCAACAGCTCACACACCGCATGTGGGGCCAGGGTGTGCTCAACACCTCTGCCAGACCAGCTGAAGACTGGCATGGGCTGAAACCAGCACGTCCAATGGTCCCAGAGCCCACTGCCCCAATGGCATGGGGCAGGGTGAAGGAGTCTCCTGTGTCCCAGTCTGGCATGGTCCAGCTTAGTCCTTCTGCTCTGTGAAAAAGGCTGGGAGGTGGTGGCCAGGGTCCCCAAGAGCCCTCCACACCACCTCCCCACAAGAGAGGTTTCTATGGTAACATCAGCCCTGCACATCCAGCGCCATGGAAACATGGAGAGCCAGGAGCAGAGCCAGACCTCTGCGGGCAAAGAGGAGCTTTGACATCCACCACCCTGCTGGGAAGAGCACCCCACCATGGTAACAGCAACGCCAAGGGACCTGCTCACATGTTCCCCAGCTCCGGGCACTCACCACTGAAGTGCTGGCGGCAAACACACGTGTATCCCCCCTCCTTGCGGGTGCAGATCCCCCCATTCAGGCAGGGGTTGGAGTAGCAGAGGTTGATCTCTGTTTCGCAGTAGTCCCCGGTGAAGCCCTGTGGGCAGCGGCACCGCAGGCCAGTGATGGGATGGATGGGCCGAAAGAGGGTGGAGGGGGAGGCAATGAAGGGGGCTGAGCTGTCAAACTTGAGGACGGAGATGCACTTCATGTAGTTCTGGCAGGGCTCCCGCAGGCAGACGTTGTCATCAAAGGGCAGCACCTCCAGCATGGAGGCACCTGTCAGCGCCATGCGCTTCATGTAGAGCTGCTCCTGCAGCTCCTCTGAGCTGAAGTAGCGCCCGCCCCGTGGTGCCAGGGCTGAGAAGCTGACATTGAGCACTGTGCCACCCACATCTGTGTCATTCTGGATGTTGAAGATGAAGATGTCCTCCTTGGGTGTTGCGAGGACAGTGGCCACCCCTTCCAGGAAGGTGAACAGCAGTGGGGAGAGGAAGCGCTCCTGCCACATGTTCTCCAGCCGCACCGTGATGCTGTTGGCCAACATGTCCTCTGTGATGATGATCACCCGCAGGACACATTGGGCTGTCACGCTGTGGATCCCGTCTGTGGGAGGGAACAGGGACACACTGCAGGTCTTTTCCTGCTGTTTGGAGGGTCTCCTCCCTCCCACCCTGGGGCAGAGCCCTGCACTCTAGTGTGGCCCCCAAAAGGCCCATGTCCTTGGCTAAGGAAGCTAGGAACCACAGCCCCAGGGGCTAGCAGAGTGCCAGTTGGGCTGGAGGTGAAGTGGTCAGTGTCGCTGCACCTTCTCCCTCCCATCAGGCTCTCTACTGAGGTAACTCTCAGGTTTCCTCCCTGTCCTGGACCTCAGCTGCAAACTGAGATCTCAGGAACAAAGATGCTGGGGAGAAGTGGGCAGAAGGAAGACCCAGCAGGAGGTTGGGCAAACACAGGAGCCAATGCCAGGGCCCAGGGTCTTTGGCTTCCCCACTGCACCCTGTCTGCCTCCCCCATGCTGCCTTTCCCTGCCATTCCCCTCCTGCCATTTCCTTCCTCTCTCCTCCAGGGTCTCCAAGGCTTTTGTGCCAATCTCCCTGCTTCCCCTCTTCTCACCATCTGCTCTGTGTCTCTTCCTCCCTTGGCCCATCACCGGTTTGTTTAATTCTCTTTAATCTTTATTTTCCTTGGAAAAAAACTCCCTCCCCTTGGGACCCTGCACCACGTGAGCGATCTCCCAGGCATAAACACAAGAGCGTGCATGCACACTTGGAGCATGCTCGCCTGCTCCCCCTCAGGACCTTGGCCCTTGGCAGCATCTCAGCCCCACGTTAGGCACATTCCCGTGCCAGCAGCTCCAGCTGCAGGGGCACAGGCAGGATGAGCCCCGACAGGCAATGGCGCAGCTCCCACCCCAGCAGCTATGTGATTTGGGGCCCCCATCTCACCCCACCTACCCAGCTGCCAGAAACCAAACAATCCTGCTGCCTTAGAAGGTCATACTGGCCACGATAGGACCTGGACAGACAGATAGATGTGACCATGTTCCTAACTCCTCCAGGAAATGCTGCTACAAGCTCAGGCAGGCACTCGGCTCCCCTCTCAGCAGGATGCAGACTGTAACTATCCAAGCTGGGGACCTGCCAGGCAGCAAGCCCTGTACCTTGCTCAGACAAAACCTCCACCGGTCCCTTTCAGAGCACAAGTGCCCCAGCCCATTCCTCAGCCTCACCACTTTACACTGCCCAAATGCAATCGCCTTTGCTGGGGCAGTTGCTCTTCCCCCTCTCTGCCCAGGCAGAAGTTTGGGCAGTGGTTTTATTTTTCCATTGTTAACTCTCTTTTCCACATGAGCCCAGTCAGTCACTTTGCCAGGAGAAACCCCACAAAACAGCATCACTACCAGACACTGCAAATGTCCCCCTCAGGCCACTTCAGGCACCTTTGCTAGCAGCTTTGGCTGGGGCACCCAGGGGACAGAAGCTTGCCTGCTGCTCCAGGACACCTGCTCTTGCTCAGTCCCCCTCCTTCTGGACCCTCCAGCAGGCAGAGACAGCCTTCAGCATGACAAGGCAAGGACTGTGCAAATCTCTGTGGCTCCAGAAATGCTTGATGAGGCTCATCAAGAGCCTCACTGCTCCTCCTGAAATGGGGTGCTCTGTCTTCCAGTCCATTGCCAGCACCTCAGTGCTAATGCCCCATGAACTTTGACAGCACATGGTTGTCAACTGCTGTTCCCATCTCACACCCCACATGCACCAGAGAGCTCCAAACCTCCATGTTCCCTTGGAGATTTGGCTGTCATTGTCCGGAGACTAGGTTTACATCAACATATTGATGGTGACTCCTTGCTGTAACATCTCCTATATGTGACCAATAAGTGACAAACCCAAGCCTTCCCTGGGGACACTGCGTTTGGCTGCCTGTGCCCTCCCACAGGCAAGACTACCCAAACGATGGACAAGCAGTTTGCTGGGATGCTTCCCTCTCTCCATCTGCCACACTGACCCCTGGCAGGTAAATCAGCTCCACAGAGACATCCTCATGCGTCCTCTCCTGGGCATCTGTGTCAGGTTCAACACTCAATTTAAACGCTGACATGGGAGATGGGCTTGTGAAAAGGTAGGTAGGAGGGTGGGTCTTGCTTCAGGGGAAGAGCAGCTAAAGCAAAGATACTCCCAGCAGCACCGAGGGCAGCTCCCTCTCTGCTCAGCCCAGCAAACCCAGCCAGACCCTGCTCAGCAATGCTTCACCTCCTGCAACCCCGTGTGAGGTGGCAAGAGGGCCAGCAAGGCTTCCTGGCACCCAGCCAGCCCCAGCACCTGAAGGACCAGAGGTGTAAATGCCAGCCCCCCCATTCCCTCCCCATGTCCCACCTCCAAGCCTCATGTGCAAAGCTGCCTTTACTGTTTCTCTTTTCCCATGGCTGCTGTGCTGCAAAGCCTTTTGATTTCCCTCAGTCCCGTTTGAAGTTTGCTGTGCAGGAGGATTTAAAGATTGAAATGTCTCTCTTTTTTTCCCCTCTCTCTCTTCTCCTCTTCAAAAGGTGAAAGCTTTCTGGCGACCCTGCAAATTCCTGCACGGGCACCTGCCTGCACACCAGGGCTGCTGCTCTGGAGATAAGGCTCGTACCAGACTGGGGGAGCTGCAGTGCCAGAACAGTCACCCAGGAGATAATCTCCCAAAGAAGAGGGTTTGTTTCTCTCTGGAATCAAACTGCTCCCACCTCATATGGAAGCAAGGTGAGAAACCACCCCTCTGTGTGACAGCCAGACGGCTCTGACATGGAGGGTGCTATGAGCACCAGTTACCAAACAGCTTTGTCCAGCACCTGGCTGGATGTGCCATGGGATTTAGACCTGCCTGGGCTCAGGGCAAGGAACCAGTATCGTCGCCTGTGCCTCCTGAGGCACCTTCTCTCTGTGAAAGGCTCAGGGGCTGCAGAGATCACCCAGCCCTGGGAAGGCCGGAGTGAGGGGAAAGCCACAAGCCTGGCTCAGTCATGCTTGGCATATTGCTGCAAATTATCCACCAGCAGCCTGGAATCCCTTCCTGAGGGAGCACCTGGTGAGGCAGCACCATGAGATGCGACCACCTTGACACCAGCTCCCTTCTCAGCAGGAAGCTGCGCCATGTCCCCACTCCCTCACCTCTACCTTTGTCCTCTCCTTGCAGTTTTCCTCTCTGGCCAAGGCAAGCATGAGCTTGGTCTGAACCCAGCTGCTTCTCACTCTCCTCTCTCCAGCTCATGGCTCCCCCAGGAGGAACCATGAGGCCCAGGGGACAGCTCTTGCCCCAGCAATAGCCAGGCATTTACCTCATTTATAGCTGTTATTCAGCCTCAGCTAAAGTGATGCTGAATCCAGGGACAGGCTGGAAGCCTGCAATGCATCCCAGGAGCAAGACAGCCATCCCCAGATGGGGAAGAAGGCAGGCTGCAGGGTGCCCAAAGCCTTTAGCATTGCCCAGCCCACAGCAGAAAAGCCCAAATGCCCCTTCCTGGTTCCCAGCTGCAATGCGGGGCCAGCCCTGGCCCCACGGCCCTCCCCAGTAAGCTCCCCCATAACATGCTGTCCCACCTCAGCATCACACCCAGGGCTGCCTCTGCCTGGGTTCCATGCAAGGGGAAGCAGATGGTCAATAGAATGACCTGCTGCAAATGGGAATAATAATAAAAAAAAAAGCTACCAAAAGAAAGCCCAAAGCTGGCTGAAGGCACTGACCCCCCTGGGAAGCATTTTAATCACAAATGCTCAGCCTTTCTGATTAAATCCTGTGGCTGGAGAGCTGGTGCCTGGTGAATATTCATGCAGCAGAGCAAGGAACCCTGGAAACATGCCTACAGGGAAAGAAACAAGGAGAAGGGATGCAAAGGGCTCTAACCCCCGTGCTGGGCAGCACCAGGTCACCATGTTTGCACTTCCAGGACTGACAATTACCAGCTTCAAAAGCAGCAAAGCTACAGAAAGAAGAGCTCCAGCCAGAGAGCAGGATGGGCAGCAGACTCCTCCTGGGGGCCTGTGCTGTCAGCCAGAGAACAGAGCTCCAGGCCTGTGCTGGAAATGCCTCAGGGGGAGCAGGGCTGCCAACTGCTGCCCAATGTGGACTGCATTCTGGTCCCCCCCCCATGCTGCCAGAGACTCTCCAACCACCAGGCAGCATCCCAGCCCACCATGCAACACAAGGCATGGGCTCCAGACAACACTCACACCCCAAGAGCCTTGGGGTCACTGGCAAGGGTTCCCCTTGCCTACAGCAAAGATTTTGGCCTACAGCTTCCTATGGAGCTCCAAGGGTGGGGAACCAGGAGGGTGATACACCTCTGTCCTTCACTCAGAGAGACCAGAAACTCAGAAATGAGCTCCTGCACATCACTGCCTATCTTCTTCTGAGACACAGAGCCAGAATCCAAGAAAGCAAAAGCCACCACTCTGACTGCAGCACCCAGAGCAGCCACCCCAGAGATGGCAAAGGGCACTGCAGGGACAGTCAGCCGTTGCTTTCGTATTTGCAGCTGAGGCACAGTAAAATGCCTCCCAGATGGAGAAGCCAGGAAAGGAAGAGAGAGGTATGGGTAAGGTGAACATTCCTAACCACTTCTGAAGGGCTCTGGCGTATCTTGCAAGATTTTTATGCTTCTTTGACAAATTAAGAGATCTTGGAAGCAAATCAGACTCCCATCACACAGCACAGGGTATGAATGTCACTCTCCCAGCAGCTCTAATGACACGGACTGAAGTCTAATAACCAAGAAGACTCCAAAATCATTCCTAACCAGGAATGGAAATTTGTAAGTCTCCCACACCTATTTTGTTGTCAGAACCTCCAGCTGGGATGGACCTAAGAGGGGAGGAAGATTCTGAGGTTGGGGTCCTCTAGAGAGGAGAGGTGTTCAAGCTGTGAAAGGCTAGGGCAGCCCTGGGACCCTTCCCCAGCTTGAAAAGATGGATCTGATGTGATCAGACATAAGAGTCAGGACAAATGTGCTCTAGGGGGTCTTCCCTGCCAGGCTGGGATTTTAGGCAAGACATCTTGGACAAACAGGTCCCCTCACCAGGGCAAGCTCCCGGGCTGCAGGCCAAGGCAAACTGTGCTCAAAGAGCTTGAAGGGCACAGGGGAAATGCAGCTGAGCCTCCATCCTTGTGACCAGCATGGCCTAGTAAAACCAGTCTGGAATAGTTTAAATTCAACACAATGTCAGTCTCCCACAATGCCCTGATCTCATAGTGCTTTTGGCCACAGAGAGAGCCCCACCACTCCCCTGTCCTGCATCTTCAGTGGCCAAGAGCCACTTTTAGCAGCTGTAGGTGCCCACACATGGGTAAAGAGCTGGGGTCAGTTTGGAGGCTGTCAGTCTCCCTGGAAAGGCACTGGTTTGTGATGGCCCAAGTCTTCCCTGCCTCTTACAAGACACTGAGCTGAGAACACACACAGCTCACAGACAGGCAGAAAGGCCCCTTACCCTGTGATTTAGGGGGATCCAACCTCCCTCAAAGGCACCATAAAGCTCACAGGCAGGCAGGGAAGCTGCTCACTCCTTAGATGCTGACCCTGGGGGCACCAACCTGGGTGCTATTGTATGCTTCCTGCAGGAGGAAGGTGCCCCAGCGTGGCACTGACCTGGACAAACAATGCAGCCAGGTCTGAATGTCCTGGCCACCAGCTCTGCAAACACACCCACCCACCCTCCCCCTGCACACAGCAACAGCATGGGGCCAACAGGGCTGCCAGCTGGGCTTCAAACAATAAAAAAGGAAAAACCAAACCAGACCTCCACCTTCAGAGCTAACATCAAAGCCAACAAAAGGTCCTTTTTCCAGTGTCTCACTTTCCTTCTCTGTATAGCTCTCCCCCTTCCACCTTCTCCCTTCCTTGGCAGGCACACCTCTCCCCGTCTCCCTTCCCGCTGGAAGATGACGACACTGATTGCAAGGGCCCCCTCGCCGCGAGGCGGCTCGACGCAGGACTTCAGGACGTGATTGTCTCCTGCCTTTGTGCAGGGTTAAGTGTGCGAGGAGGCAGGGCTTGCATAAACAGACTCAGGCTGATGCTGGAAAGGTCAAAACCAACCCCCATCTCCAGGGATGGGCATGTGTGCGCCCACACCAGCTCTCGGCCAGCCCCGCAGTTATAATTAACACCCAAAGAGCCCCAGTCCACCACCAGGCTGATGTTGGCCATGCAGGAGTGCCTTGAACAGGTCTTCTCTTAAAGCCCTCGCTCTGTCTTTTGAAAGAAATCCTCTCCTCCCCAAATAAGCTGGATAGAGAGAAGGTAAAAAGGGAGGGCAGCTGGTAGCTGAGAGTCAGAGGAGCATCAGGATTTAACATATGGCTCCCCAGGCACTCTCGGTAATTCAGTGCTCGGCCCCTCCAAAGAGGGTTCTTGTCCTGCCTCCTGCAGAGCCGCTTCCCGGTTCAGCAATGGACAGATGCCTCCATTTCACACCACACATCCACAAGCAAAGAAAGGCCGATGGTGAAGGCAAAGCTCAGGCAGTAGGGAGCTGCAGGTCCAAACCTCACTTGCTCACAGACAAGCCCCTAGGTCCATTTTTGCTGTGCCCACAGCTTGGCCTGAGGGGACCCCAGTACTCCCCAAAGCCATCCCAGCAGCTACCACCAGCATCTGCATTTGGGTACTCCAGCAACACGCACGATGCAAGAGTTTTAAGCTCCGCACTCTGAGGTTTGTCACACTGTTCCCTGCAACACTCAGGGGACACTGGCTGAAGAAAGGAGGTACCAGGTTTTAGAAGGTGCACTAGAAAGCACAAGTGTTGGTAGGTGCCACTGCCAGAATCTGGACTGAGCCATCTCCTACCAGCAGACAGGTATTTTTAAGAGGGCTCCATCCACACAGAGTTCAATCCCTCCTGAGCACAGCCAGGGAAGGGCTCAGTCCCAACAGGGAAAAGAGCCTCCAGGGCTTGGGAGCAAAGTGGTGTGCCAGCCCCTGGGCTGGAGAGTTGGCCACCCCAGGAACCAGCCGGTTGCCCGACCAGAACCCTACGGCGCACATCACAGCCTCAGCGGTGACAGCACTTCCAAAGGTGCCTCACTAGCAGCTACAAGCAATCCTCACAGCTGAGTAACGATGCTTTGTTCTTGCAGACACCTCCAGCCTTGGCCCCCTTACAAAGGGCTCCCCCGCAGCATGCCCCCACTGCTACCCTTCCTGGCCCTGCCAGTAATTCCCAATTTGAAGTGACTCCCAATTCAAATCTTGTTGCTGGTCCACAACTTGCCCCCATAATGCAGAACAGGGTCCTTAAGGGGGACCACACAAACCCCCCCAAAGGTACTGCACTAAAGGTTTAATGATTTTCAAAACCTACCTGTGACGGTCACCAGCATGGAGGCCACGAGTGGACGGTTGTTGTCCAGCTTACGGCTCAGCCTCAGCTCCCCACTTGATTGATTTACAATCAACAAGTGCAGTTCATTTCCCCGCTCAAAGGTGTAGAAGAGGCGGTCAGACACATCTGGGTCATAAGCTGGAACCTTCCCTATGACCCCTGAGGGGAAGGTGTTGGACTTATTGGACACATAGTTATTGAACAGGATCTGAAAGTTCTTGAGAACAGGGCTGTTGTCATTCTGGTCAATGAGTTTGATGTGGACAGTGGCTCTGCTGACCAGAGGGGCAGAGGTGGCCTGCACTACAATCACATACTCAGGTTTTGTCTCATAATCCAGGTCTATCAAGGCTGTGAGTTCCCCAGAAAAGATGTCCATCTGGAATATCTCAGGGATATTGCCTTCCACAATTTGGTACATGATCTGGGCATTGGGTCCCTCATCTGGGTCGACGGCCGTAATTTGGGCCACAACCGAGCCTACGATGCTGTTCTCCTTTACCAAGACCTCAAACTCTTCATCAGGGAAGACAGGGGCATTGTCGTTCACATCCTGAATGGTAACCTGGATATGGACAGGAGTTCGCTGAGAAGGGATGCCCCTGTCCACAGCATACGCAGTCAGCTCGTAGACAGGAACATTCTCACGGTCCAGCCTGCGAACAGTGCGAATGATCCCTGAGGTGGGCTCTATGGTGAAGTCTCCATCCCCATCCTCCCCGTTCTGGAAGGTGTACTGCACCCGCCCGTTGGTGTGGGCATCCCGGTCAGTGGCAGAGATCTGCAGCACACTGGTGAAGGGAGGAGCATCCTCAGAGATCATGCCTTGGTAATGAGGGTTGACAAACTGGGGAGCATTGTCATTAACGTCATTCACCATTATTTCAACGTAGGTAGTGTCTGCTTTCTGGGGGATGCCGTTGTCCTTGGCAGTTATAGCCAACGTGTATGTGACCTGGTCCTCATAATCCAGTTCTGCCTGGAGAGTGATGGCCCCAGAGTCTGGATCAATGCGAAACTGAGGGACGTTGTCTTCTAGGTAGTATGTGATGCGCGCATTTTCCCCCACGTCATCATCTGTGGCACTGATCACCACCACAGTGCTGCCCACGGGCCGGTCCTCATTGATGCTCACAGAGTAGTGGGCACTCTGGAACACGGGTCGGTGCGTGTTGGCATCGGTGATGTTGATGTGAACGTGGCAGTTGTCACGCAGGGTGCGGTCAGAGGCCGTCACGGTGAGCACGTAGCGCCTCTCCTGCTTGTAGTCCAGTGGCAGAGACAGAGTGATAAGCCCCATCCCACCTTGCGTGCTGATGGAGAAGCGGTTGCGCGTGTTGCCTCCTGTGATCTGGTAGGTGATGGCACTGTTCACATCCCGGTCAATCGCCGTGACGCTGAGGACACTGGTCCCCACAGCTGCATCCTCATTCAGGCGGATGAAGTACTCCTTTTGGGTGAACTCAGGACGGTTGTCATTGACATCCATGACAGTGATGGTGACACTGGCAGAGGCAGATAAAGATGGAGACCCATGGTCCCGAGCCTCTACCCCAAAAAAATAGTGCTCAACAGACTCCCGGTCCAAGGGGCCGCTGACTGTGATCCACCCCGTGGCACTGTTCACCACAAAGGGAGTGTCGGCTGAGACCCCCGTCAGTTTGTATTCCAGGCGTGAGTTCTCGCCATAGTCGGCGTCCACTGCCTGAATGTGGATGACAGAGTGGCCGAGGGGAGCGTTCTCCAGGACAGAGATTTGGAAAGGGGTGCTGACAAAGATAGGGGCATGGTCATTGATGTCAACCACCTGGATGCTGGCCATGCCAGTGTTGTTAGACAGGGGAGGGCGCCCCGCATCCTGAGCCCGGATCCTCAGGGCGTACTCCCGCTCCACCTCAAAATCCAGCGGGGCCACCACCTGTATCTCCCCAGTGATGCTGTCGATGGAGAACTGGCCCCGGCTGTTCCCGCTGATGATGTTGTAGTGGACCAATGCATTGTTGTCCTTGTCCAGGTCCGTGGCAGTGACACGCAGGATCTCAGTGTGAGGCCGTATGTCCTCCCTCACCTGGACGATGTAGCGCTTCTCGCTGAACTGAGGGGTGTTGTCATTCTCGTCAAGGACAGTGATGTAGACCTTGACTGTGGCAGAGCGGGGTCCTGGCTCCCTCCCTTGGTCGTTGGCCTCCACCACCAAGGAATACCTCTCCATCTTCTCCCTGTCCACTGGCCCACTGGTGGTGATGAGGCCGGAGCGGGGGTCAATCTCAAAGACAGCATAGGCAGCCTGCTCGTTGACAAAGCGGTAGCGGATGTTGGCATTGGGTGGGGAATCGACGTCGGTGGCCCGCAGCTGCAGGATGGGGTATCCCTCCTCCACGTTCTCTCGGATGGTCTCCCGGTACTCACTCTGTTCGAAGACGGGGTCATGGTCGTTACGGTCAGCCACCGTGATGGCTACCATGGTGGTGGCGGAGAGCCGGGGTGCCCCGTGGTCAGAGGCCGTCACGCGGAAGTAGTGCAGCTCCATGCTCTCACGGTCCAGGGCCTGGGTGGTGGTGATGAGCCCGGCCCGCGGGTCGATGCTGAAGAGCTCCAGCGAGCGGCTGTTCATCAGGGCGTCCATGGAGTACACCAGCCGCCCCGCCTCGCCCCCGTCGGGGTCCTGAGCCGCCACCGCCACCACAGCCGTCCCCGCCGGCTGGTTCTCTGCCACCTCCGCCTGGTAGTTGTACTGGGGAAACAGGGGGTGCCGGTTGGGGGCTGCGCGCCGCCCCCGCCGCTCCGGGGATGCAGGCGGGAAGGGGAGCGGCCGCGGCGGGGCAGCGCGGGGCGGGCACCGCGACGGGGACCGGCGGCGCGGCGTGGCGGGCATCCCCGGGGGCACCGCCACCGCCCAGCACGGCACGGCGGCGGGGCAGCCCCCGCGGGCCGGCGAACCCCAGCCCGGCGGCGGCGCGGCGGCCCCCAGCCCGGGGGGGAACAAAGGGAGCAGGAGGAGCAGCAGCGGCAGCGGCGGCAGCAGCAGCCCCCGGTGATGGCAGCAGCGGCGGCGGCTCGGGGCAGCCACCGGCTCCTCTGCCGCCATGGTGCCTCGGCGGCCGCCGCCCGGCCCGGGCGCACGGCGGCTGGGCTCGGCGCCACCCCCGCCCAGCGGCGGAGATGGCCGCCCCCCGCGCCCCGCCGCTGGTGCCGGGGGTGGCGGCGGCAGCTCCTCCCGCAGCCCCAACATGGCTCCCGCCGCCCCGCCCCGCCCCGCTCCGCCCCTGCCCAGCCCGGCCCGCCCCGCCCCGCGACTGCCATCTTGAGGGCGGGAGGGGGGCCGGCGGCCAGCGTGCCCGGTGCTAACGCGGCTATGACGGCTGCCTGGGGCCACCCGTCGGGCCCCGTGAGAGGGGTAACGGGCACCGTGCGAGAGACGTGTCCCTTGGTGCCAGCCGTGCCAGGCACTGTATGGGGTTGTGGCCGCCATGCGCGGCACACTTGTGAGGTGCCAGGTGTGCCCACCCTCCAGTGGGACCCGCTGGCCTGACGCAGAGCGCGCCGGCCCTCACGGGAGGCACGGGCCTCTCAGGGACAGGCATGTCCCGCCTCCTGCGTCCATGGCTGCCCCTCTGGGCGTGCGGAGCCCGGCGGTGCCAGCTCCAGCGATGACTGCCGGTGGTACGGCCCGGCCTCCCTCGCCCTGGCACGCTGGTGTTTGGCTGCTGTGATGTGAGGAGGGGCTGTGTCCCAGCCAGCCGCCAGCCTTGCTTCTCTTGTGGGGACACTTGCCCACGTCTCAGGCAGAGGGTCCCAGAGCCTCCAGCCAAAAGCTGAGCTTGTCAGGCAGAGGTCCTGGAGCCATGGACACCAGCCCTCAGTTCACACACCTGCGTACACCCACGGACACCACTGCTGCGGCACTGCTGGTGTGCCAGGCAGCAAGCATGGTCCCTGTGCCATTGCCAGCACCCCGTGCTGCTCCAAGGTGCTGAGAAGGACCATGGGGCTCGCTGCCCTGCTGCTGGCAGAAGGGGTGAAGCAGGAAAATGCCATGTTTTGGCAGGAGGCTCTGTGGATGCTTTGCAGCTCTAATGGCTCCCTCCACTTCTTGCCCTGGTCCATCTGCAATCAGCCCCACGCAGACCTCAGCTGCCTCCACCCACGAGGTGAGGCATCAACAGTAGGGAGAAAGTTGCAGGTTTTTTCCAGCATCCATGAAAAAACCCCCAATTTTTCCAAGGAAAATTCAGTTTGGTGCTCTTGCATCAGGATGGTTCATTAGCGCATTAGCCTTGCAACTTAGCTGTTGGTTTGATCGCAACAACTCGTTATCACAGCCTAATCCACTGTAGTTTATAATAGGTTTAGGAATAACAGGGGGTTACTTCCTCATTAGTGTTCAGTGTGCTGCATTCTGTTGAGGAACAGAGGAGCCCAAGGCATGGCAGCTGGGACACGTGCTAGGGAAGAAGGAACCACGTCAGGGAGGTGAACTTGGAAGATGGGTTTGGAATTCAGGATGAGGTAGGGAAGAGCAGGGAGCACACAGGAGACACAGTGCAGGTCAGGGTGGGTAGGTGGGGGAGCAGGATCTGCAATGCACCCAGCAGGTCCCAAAACCACCTTGCACCATCCTCAGATCCGGTAGCTCTCTGTGCAGGGCTAGTGCCCCTCTTGCACCACCATCACCCACGCAGAAAACAAGGCCTGGCCACCACCTGGGTGGGCAGAGCATGCAGGGTTTGTCCTTACCCCGGTTCCTGGACTAAAAAGCGGTGGCTGGGCTCAGCACCTGTTGGAGAGAAGTTCCCATGGTGCTTACACAATACCGAGGGCTGACACCTGGTGGGTGTGGATTTCTAAGCCTCTGGAGAAGCTGGCATGTTAGTTCATAAACTCCCTAGGATTCCTGAACATCGCTAATCTGCTATGATTATCTTCTCAGCCACCACAAAATGCCTCTGGCTTGGTGTGTCCAGCACCAACAGGGCTGTGCCCATGCCAGCTGGGTGCATGCAGTGCCCCGAGGGGATTTACGTTCTCCCCCTCCAGGCCCCCATGCACCCACCCAAGCCTTCCTGGAGCCTTTAGGCTAATGCCAGGCCCCAGACCCAGGCACAGCTTACCCAGGAAACCTCATCTAATGAAGGGCAGTGCCACAGGAACATGCCAGCTTCACACGAGTCCCTGCTGCTGGCTGGATTATACAGGGCACCTCCTCAAACAGGGGATTTGCCATCAAGAAACCCAATCAGGAGAGAGGTGACGCTTTAAAAAAAAATACGAGGGCTTTCAAGTTTATTTGTTCTAATTACCCAGCTGACAGCTCAGGGTAGGAGGAGGAAGTCATTGGGGTATTACTGCCACAAAACAGCTGTAATTGAATCATTCCAGACAATAAAGCAGAGGTGCAGGTCACAGGCAGCACACCAGTCCCCCTGCACCAGCCCCCCAACACCCCTCACTGCTGCACCACAATAAAAACACACCGATACCAGGAGATACCACTCTAATAGCAGCCTGTCACCACTAATGGTAACACAAGTGTGTTATCTGCGCCTGTCACCTGCACGCAGAGCAGGAACCGCTGAGCAGGCCTGGGGATAATGAGTTTACACACTGTGGTTTGATTCCCTGTGATGTGTGAAGGCCTTTCCTGGGCAGCGTGTGCAGCTCTCCCGTGGGACCCCCACAGTGGGTTGCCCCCAGCTCTTCCAGCCCTGGCTGTGGTAACAGCACAGTGGTGGTGCAAGAGGGGTCACACTTGCTGTGCAGGGACAGGAATGGCTCAGGGATACAGAAGGAAATCACCAGCTCTGCCTGCATAGGCCCAGCCCAGCCAGGGCTCTGCCAGTGTCCTGTGGCAGGCAGGGCACTGTCACGACAGTCTTTGCCCAGGCTGTGCTCCTGGCCAGCAGAGCCACGGGGTCCTGCTCACTTCTGGGCTTGCCCCAGTCTGGCACAGTGAAGCCTGGGCTGTATCACCAGGGGCATCAGAGGAATATCCCACCACTGCAGTGGGGCACCGGCTGACAGGCCCAAGCAACACCCAGTGGCAAGCTGAGGTTAGCTCAGGGGTACAAGCAACCATCTGCTGCACAGAGCAAGGGGCTAAAGCAGAGCCACTGCAGGGTGGGCACCCATGAGTGCTGGCAGCCCTCACCCGTTGTGATTCCCCTCAAAGTGTGCAGCTTGACACACTGCAGGCAGGTGGGAGACACTGGCCAAAGACAGGTGGGAGACACTGGCCATAGCTTCTGCAGGCAGCTATGCTTGATGCAGCCATGTTTGAGGGGGGGACACAGCCAGCACCTGGCATTTACACCCGTATTCATGGCCAGGGCTGCAGCCCACTGCCCAGCTGGCTCCCCCTGCACACAGCCAGGAGCAGAGACCACCTTCCCTGCTGCCAATGTGGTGCCTTACCAAACACCCGTTGCCCTCCCACCACACACACTCCCTTGCCATCCAAGACCCCCCCAAAAGTAGCTTGCACGGGGCTGAGGTTTGGGAACAGACATCCACAGTCAAGCCCCAATTCATTAGCACTTGATCCAGACAGTTAAACCTGGCTGTGCAGGCTTGCTGCCTCGGCAGCTCTGCTGGGAGCCAGCTGAGGCTGTGCGTGCCTTGCAGGGAGCAAACTGCTGACTCCAGCTCTGCCAAAACATTAACCTGGAGCAGTGATGCTGGGCAGGCCCACAGGGTTGATGGCTGTGGCCCTTGCAGGGGCTGCTGCCCTCCACCACTCCTCATCTGCCAGCAATGTGGCAAGAAAACACAATGCAAGAAGCTGAGTGTGGGAAAAGCACTGCATTGCTCCCCTTTGAGCAAGGGTCAGCAGGCAGTGGGCACCCAAGCCCCTCCCATCCCCCTTCAGGGACCCCCCCACAACAGGACAGGGCAGGCAGGGCTACAGCCACAGACATCCACTTTAAGACATTTTTATTCCTCTGCATGTTACACTTAGTGTTTAAGAAAATACAGGATCCCTTTTGACATTCATACATTTTTACAGGGGAAAAAATAGGTTTCTCTACGAGGGTGGTTATTAAGCTTGGGCATTCCCAGGTGGACTTCAGGGGGGGTCCTTGCCCCCTGTGGCTGCCAGGCCAATCCCCTCCATTCCCGAGCATCACTGCCCCAGTGTCCAGGCCTGCAGAGCAGAGCTCGTGTCTTTGCCTCAAGCTAAGAAAAAAAATACAGTGCTCAGTATTTCCAGTTCCACTTTCCAATAGCTCCTACACTGGATACTGCAAAGGAAGAGCTGGGCACAGGGATCGACCAGACCACGCACACAAATATGGAAGAGACCCACATTCGTGTGTGTGACTCTGTTACAGGGAAACAGGTTAATCCCATTTGCTAGAAACCTAGAGGAATTATAAATAAGGGTTCCCCACACTCGTGCATAGTCACAAACAGCTACTGGACACCAGGCTCACGCTGCCTCTGAGCGCTGCCACGTGGAGGGGGAGAGCAGCGAGGCAGAGCTACTATGAAGCTCAAGGCAAGAAATCCACAGGCTTCACAAACAGAGCGCGCCCGCCCCCGCGCAGCCCCCCGGCAGCGCCGCAGAGGGGTGGCAAGTGGCAGCTTTTGCTTGGCAGGACACATTTTTGTGCTGTGTCTGGGCCAAAGGCTTCCCAAGGGCAGCATCACCCGCATGGTCATTACTTCTAGGCTGCCACAGTGTGCAAGAAATTTGGATTTAAACGTCACTATAGAAAGCAGATTGAAAAAAGCAGCTGTTGAGATAAGACCTCTATGGCCCACCCAGGTGGGCTGCTACCCAGAGGCAAAGCTGAGGGCCAGGGGGGAGTGAAAGGCTCACTAGACGAGGCGTTAGACAGCGAGCAAGCTACCTCCCCTTGGCAGGGCTGCAGCACATTGGCACTAGCAGCAGAAGACAAAACAGATGTTACGAAAGCTTCTTCCAAGCACCAGCGGAATCCACTTGGTCACAGCGGGGAGAGATGCACATGGAAAAGAAGTGATACTCTAAGGCAAAGGCCTTTTGCTTCAGGACCTCAGGACACCAGCACAGCTAAACACCCCCACCCCACCTGGCTGCTAAGTCCCTCGCGAGCTCTCTGCCCTTCCCACTAACACCAGCTGCCTAAATTCCTCCTGCCTGAGTCTTGCAGACAAACCATGCGCCAGCACCCACCCTGCTCTGACTTCCCCCCAGCACCAGGCCTGGGGGCACCCCCTGCCCCTTCTGCTCCTGGCAGCTCTAAAGGGCTGGTGAACCCTGTCCCAACCTTAGGCCTCGCACGGAAGGATACAAGGTATGAGCTGTACTGGAAGGGAATGGGGACAAAGTGTCAACAAGAGACATCGTTGATCCAAGTGGTTCAAACTCCAGTCCAAGCCAAGGGGCAGTTAGCTGGTACCAGGAGAGATTTCTGGGAACTCCTTATAAATCTCCAGGATGATCAGTTTGTCCATCTGGCACTGCTGGTCCTCCTCCTCTTCCCCCAGGATGCGCTGCAAGATGCCCTGCAGGTCGGAGAGGCGGTGCTGGTGCTGCAGATAGGGTGTGGAGCGGATGATGGCGTGCATCAGGGAGAGATACTCCATCCTCAGCTGCCACGTGGGAGGGGAGACAAAACAGAGCACAATGAGAGATTTAAAGTGAGATAAACAAGCATGCCAGCCTCCATTACAGCATGAGCAGAGGAACAGCTGCTGCTGCACCATCAGCCAGAGAGCAACTCCAGAGGCACCTGCTTTTCCTTAAGGCTTATTAGTAACTATGGAAAACTGCTTTTCCCACAGCAACCCAGTGCTGCTCTTCACCCACTCTCAAACATGCACACAGCCCTTGCCTCTTGCAATGCCAAACAGAGAGATGCCTCCTACTTCTACTACTCACAGAGAGTCCCTGTTCCCCAAGGTCCCTGACAGAAGGATGCAGACCACCAGAGGCCTGACAGATCCTTCTTCAAACACACCCTTCTACTGCTGTGAGCTGGGCAGGATAAATCTCCCCCTCCTCCTGAGCCCCCAAGGTTGATTGAGCACCCAGAAATGTCATGTCCACCCCAGGACTCCACTCTTGCCAGCACTAGCAGGCCCCAGAGCGAGCCAGGACAAACACCCTGGCTTTGGGACTGTGTTCCCTTCTCCCACTATGCCCATGGGTCACTGTGAGCACCTTGTCTCCTGGGGAGAGATCAGCAATCTGCCGCACCAGGATGTCTATCAGGACCATCATGTCTGTGTGGTAGAAGATGCTGGCTGTATCCTTGCTGGCAAAGATGTCCTGCAGAAACTTCAGCACTGAGTGTGGTGGCTGAGGTTGATGCTTGAAGATACAAACTGGATCATCTGGGGGAGGCAGAGACACTGTGCTAAGCCACACGTTCCCTGTTGCCTCCCTCCTCCACCTCCTGTGCACATCCCTTCGTTGGATCCTACAGGCTTTGGAGAAGGCTGCCTGTGTCCTTGGCCAGCCGGTCCCTGCCTGTGGCTAGCTCTTCTGCTGGCAGACCTTGGTGCCTTGCACAAAGCTGCATAATCAGGATGGCAGCTCTGCAGGGTACCAAGCTGAGACCAAACTCATTAGCATTAGCATTAATCATTGTTTATGTTTCACCTACCATCCCAGGTGAGAGCTCATTAGCACATCGCCTCTCAGGGCCTCCCTTTTTTGTGCAACAGCTACCACTAATTTTCTCCCCAGTTTATTAAGTCTGGTCCAATGACTCCTCTGAAAAGCCCATCAGAGCCTGTACCAGGAAAGAGCTTTCACCATAGAGACAAGGCTAGTACCATCCAGAAGCAAGAAAAGAAACTCCTCCAAGTTTAAATGAGCCCTCACAGCCTGTTCTCTTCCAAAACATGTCCCCGCAGACCCCAAGAGGGGCTCTGGGACACCACAGCCCCCCCCCCAGCAGTTGTCAAGAAGGCAGACAAAAGACAAGCATCTTCATTAGGTTCTGGCCCCCCTCTTTCTTCCCCCAGCCCCTCACAGTAAGGTGATCCCTGCAGGGAATCTGGCAGGGAAAGGGCTAAACAAAGGCTTTGGGAGGAGGCCAGACAGAAGTGAGATGACAGCTGCCCTCACGCTGATACAGTGTGGAGACAGTGATTTGTAACCCCAAAGAGAACTAAAGCCAGAGTAAGATGAGCTGCAAGCATCACAGGATGTGTTATTTACCAGCAAATCAACAAAATGCATCACAGGCAAAGCCCCTGTGCTCCAGCAGGTATTAGAAAGCACAATAGTGGCATGCAGCACAGGCAGAAATACCTGGCACTGCTCTTCCTGTGGAGATCTCCAGCTTTCTAGCAATCTGCTTTGCAAAATCTCTACACGTACAATGGATTTCACTCTATGCCTGGAGCAGACACAAAGCTAACCCTCTGCTGGTGATTCTGAAATGGGAAGTTCCACTCTAAGCATTTTGGAAGGCAAGACCTCCCTCTGGATCTGTGCCCTGCAGCAGATGATTGCCAGCAAGGGCTGCAGTTTGTGTGCCAGAGCTGACAGAGCCCTCAGGACAGAAGTGGCCCATGACCAGCCTTCCCCCCAGACAAGAGCTTGCCTACATTGCAGCCAGCCATGCCATGAGATGGGTCTTATCTGACCCAGAAGTACAAGGGGAGCAGTTTGCATGGAAATGCCAACTCAGAGGCCCATTCTCTCTTCCGAGCTGCCAGCAGCATCACTTTATCCTTTGTGCAGCTCCATCCTCAGCAACCCAGCCTGTCACCAACTCACCAGCAAGCAGCATGTCCTGCCTGAGTGACAGCTCCTCAGCTACCTGTGTCCCCAACACATCCCAGCTCTTAACGAGCAGCAGGCTCATCTCCCTGAGCCACCATTAGCTGCAGGCCCTGCCAGGCACGTACAGTGACAGAAGCACTCACCTCCCCGGTTCAGCAGAAGCAGCAGCTTTTCTGTGAAAGTCTTGACATTCGAATGCTTGCTTATTGTAGTCATGATCACACTGTGTTCTGGAACTAAGGAAGAAACCTGTTCAGCACATCTCTTTGTTTCCTGAAGACCATGGTAATAACAAATAATAGTAGGGGGTTCCTATTTCACATCAATGCTCTGGGGAGTTTTGGGGAACCACAGTCTACTATGAAAAGTTCCAGCCCACAGAGTGGGTGAGCAGGGAGAGGGAAGGTGAAATATATCTGGAAACAACACATCAAACACCAAGGACTTTGTGCTTTCTAAGTGCATCTGATTCACTTGCAGGCTCCAGTCCAGCCAGCCAAATACTCTGAAACACCTTGCAAAAGCTTTTTGTTGTGAAATATTACCTCTGCTCACAACACTCTGAAGCCAAGGGCTCCACTCTCTAGTATCTTCATACTCTGTATCAGCAGTGCCCTACTGCAATTTACCTTCTCATAAGAAGGGACAGTCAGATCCCAGGAGCATGCCAGAAGGGAAAAGTTCTTCCCAGCACTCAGCACAGGGCTATGCAAGTGAAGGTGCTGAAGACTTCTTCTAGGAAATGTCCCGTAGCTGGTCTGGGGGCAATTTCTTGTAATTAAAATATGTTCACCCTGGCAGACTTCATGTATGTGTGTGACTCCATGCATGAGGCTCAGAAGCCTCCAAAAGGCAGTGTGGCTATTTCTGTGGCATGGGACTGGCAACCCTACAATATTTCACAGGCTGCAAAGTGCTTTAGGATCCTTCACACTGAAAAGCATTAATATAATATGTTTTTAGGGGAAGGCCTTGCAAATTAAATTTACAGGTGTTCACATTTAACCTCTGAGAACAATAGAGCTTAATTCTGGAGTAAGTACTTATAAAACTGTTAGTCCTCCATAAGAAAAGCTTACCATGTCAGACCAAAATACCACAACCAAAATGCCACCTCTCCCCATAGTAGCTGTCTTAAATCATAATAAGGAGGAAAACATGTAGCCATTGCTTCACCTGAATATCCACCAGCTTGAAGCAAGTTTGGTTTCATGGGCTTCAGCTATAAGGGTGGTTTCTTTGTAACTCAAAGTTGTTGGAAACACGTTCTTTATGTTACTCATTGTATTACCAAGCATACAAATTTCTTGTGGGTAGCTTCCCTCTCCTTCCCCTTTTTTTTTGTTTTGTTTGGATAAACTGTTCAGAGATGAGATTAGAGAGCTTCAAGCTTTTTTGGGGTGACAGGTGTGCATAGTCATAGCAATACAGGGAGTCAGTTAATGTGTTTAAGGTGTATGAAGGATTGCTTCTTCAAGGAAGAGTGTATTAAGTAGCTGTAATGCAAAAAGTAAGGGAGCAACTTAAGTATTCCAATCATAGATGTAAAATTGGTATTATGAGAAAAGACTGAGAGACCTGGGGCTGTATAGTCTGGAGAAGAGAAGACTGAGAGAGGATCTTATTAGTGTTTACAAATATCTGAAGGGTGGGTGCCAAGAAGAGTGGGCCAGTCTCTTTTCAGTGATATCCTGTGATAGGACAGTGGGCAACTGGAGCACAAGCAGTTCCACCTCAACATGAGGAAAAACTTCTTTACTGTGAGGGTAATGGAGCACTGGAACAGGCTACCCGGAGAGGTTGTGGAGTCTCTTTCTCTGGAGATTTTCAAGACCCATCTAAATGCATTACTGTATGACATGGCCTAGGTGACCTCGCTGCAGCAGGGGGGTTGGACTTGATGATCTCCAGAGGTCCCTTCCAACCCCTAACATTCTATGATTCTATGATCACTGAACTGTATGATAGATCAATCTTGCAGATAGAGGAATAAAAATCCAAGTCACTAATAAGCAACCTGAACATCATTTAACATGTTCTTATCATCACAGAACAAGTCACTGCTCTTGGCTGCACCCCAGGTGGGCAATAGTCCCCCAGAAACACACTGCCTGTCATGCAATATTGCCTAGTTACTGCAGCCAGGAATCACACCAGTAACTGTGAGAAGTGGTAATAAAGGAAAGCAGCAGAGGCCATACTTAATCAGTCTCTGTGAAATCAACTTTCACAAGAATTTAGAAACTTTCACATAAATTTTAATGATGTGCAACTCAAAATAACAGGGAGATTACTGGACATGTCCTTGCTGTTTTTTCCCCCCATCTCTCCACAAAGCCATGAAGCAGAACAAGAGAGATTAATTGACTGAAGACTATTGGAGGAACAGGAGATTTTGGGTTAAGTAGTGTCCTCTCATATCAGGACCTCTCCAGTCTTCCAACAACAAGCTTCCAAACTTGCAGGCAGCAAGAGGGTGACTGTCCTTCTCCAGACCAGTCCTGTTGTCTGGTCTCATGGAGCTCAGCAGGGGAGGGAGGACAGAGAACAAGGGCACTCAGGAGACAGCACAGCTCAGGCCAATGCTGAAGAGCCTGGCGCAAACACATGGGCATTGAATGAGCTTCAAGAGGTGCAGCCAGGTAAGCAGGTTTGTCAAGACCTACAGAAGGCAGAGGACTCTCCTTCTGGCCGGGTACTGAGAAATGCCCACTGAAGCATTTTCTCTCCCAAATCAGCTGTGCCTACAAGTAACCCCACTCATGTTCCCCAAGAGCAGCCCAGAAACTGCTTTGATCCAGGCAGTGTGGAAGTACAGAGAGAAATGGGCTGGCCTTCACAGAGCTGATGTGCCCCACACAGTCAGTTGGTTGGACACAGGCTCTCAGACTGTTTTTTCCTCTCGGGTATTGTACAATAAACACAGTGTATTGAGAGAGGCTAGGGGAGCTGGATAGGTTATCACAGTTCCTTGAAGTTCTAGTGAGATTGTCCCTCTCTGTTCTTCACATCCTCACTGCTCCAGACCACTAAAATCCTGCCAAGGCAGAGCAGAACCAAACCAACCTGGAATGTGGAGATTGAAGGCCAGAAGGACGTTGACAAATAAGTCGGGCAGCTGGTCGGTGGTGTCCGAGGGCAGCCCATCCTCAATCACATCCAGCAGGAACTGCACAAACTGAGAGTTGAGATGTTCTGCACAAGGAGAAAGAGGGGCATTCACAGCACAGTGAAAATAAACTGAGCAACAAGGGACCACGCCAGCCACTTCTCCATGCATTATGCTTAAAAAAACATTAGTGGAGTGGCAGTGTCAGCCTCCAGGGAATTAACAACCCTGTAAGCAGACTAGAGAGACCACTGAAGTGTCTTTGTGTGAGAGAAGTGGCTCAGAGAACTATCCACAGTGCAGGGGAACACTGAGAGTTGGTCCCCCACTGGCAATGTTTTTGGAGTTAATAAAACACCAAATCCTGCTCTGGCTGTTGTTTCAGCACCACTGATGCCAATGAAGGATTCAAAAAGGAAGATATTTGTATTCCTGACCACTGGTTTAATCCATCTATTTAAAAATAAGTAATAATTCAGATCACTAGTAATAACCTGTTTTTCAATTTAGCTATTAGGAAAGCTCAAGAGCTCATGCAAATAAGCCCACCTGCAAGAAATAATTGCCAGGGTTACACGAGGAGAGAAGAGCAGAAGGTGTGGAGGCTCATTCCACAGTCTCTACCACACCAACTTAAATCTTGTGTTTACCAACATGTTAAAGTGAAGCTGCTGAGGAGATGCTTATGGCATCTCTACTGCATTTCTAGGAAAACTAAGCCCAGAGTTTCCCAATAAGGGGAACACAGCCAGGCCAGGGTAAGAAGCAGGCAGGCAGTGCTTTCTGGCTGAAGATTGTAATGAAAGGACAAAGGATAAAACAGGTAGGTCTGGCACATTTGCACTTCTCTGTAGACTGCAATGCCCTTAATCATCTCTGCCTTCTCTAAGAGCTTGAAATGCACAGGGCTGCACCATTCCATTAGAAGGGAGACCAGGAAGAGGGTCTCATTATGCAGCCGACAGCTTCAGTGGGCATACATGGAGTGATCTGGGCTCTCAGCCTCATCAGCAGACAGAACATCTCCAAGACAAGCAAGAGGCTTTCATGCAGGGCAGAGGTTAAACGAAATGCTGCTTGGTCACAGTGATGGGCAAATCCACCCTTCTGCAGCATGGCATTAGTCCTTCACTGCTCTAACTCCCTCTGGAAATCTGGCATCTCAGCCCAGTGTTTCAGCACCCAGGCTCTATCAATAAAGAGCAGACTGTACTCTTGCCCTGCTTGTGCTGAGCTTTACCCTAGATGTCCCCACCTTGGCCACCAGGAAAGGTCCCCTTTCCTGTGCCACCATCACATCTGCTGTCCTACCCAGCCATGAGCACAAGCTGCTCTTACCATAGTGGTGATATGGCAGGGGCTCCCCCATGGAGAACATCATTGCCAGCACCAGTGCCGAGTAGCACATCTTCTGATGATCTGCGAGATAAAGGGCCTGCCATTAGTTCTGAGGATGCAAGACACCGTTCCCCAGCTGCAGCTGGGAAGTCACACATTTAATACAGACATTTAACACTGATTAGACTGCTCCTCGTTCCTGTATTTAGTGAGCTATGAGGGTGTTTTTCCCCCTGTTCAAGCACACCAAGCACCTTCTGTGTCGTGCGTTTCCAAAGTAATTTAAAAATAATCACAACAACAATTCTTGTGTTTTTTTCCCCTCCACTTAAGAGGATCTGTGCAAACTTGATCTGAATAATCAAAAGCCTCCCCTGCACAGTCCCAGGACACATCCTGTAGTTATATAATTACTGAACCCAGAAAAAGCATCCATCTGGCCACCTTGAAATACCGCCTCTTCCAACCAACACCACCCCCGGACTGTTGTGCTGCTCGTTACTGTCTCTGCACTGCTCTACTTTTGCTACCTCAGCTCTGCCTGGAGGTACAAGAGGCCCCTGAGGAGACCAGATCACTGCTCATGACTCAGGCTGTGCATCTGCTCACCTCCCAGGCCACACGTCTCCAGTATTAATATGTCCCACAGCCTGCTAGTCCAACACAATTTTCACTGGCAGCAGCTATATGTGAATACTCCACAGAACCACAGCCAGTGCCTTTCCTGAATTTTAATTAATGGATACAACTCAGTAGATATTTGCAGAAGAAAAAAGGAAAGTCATGGAATAGGATCTGTGTCATAATAAAATGTAGCCTCTGACTAGTTGAGCGAGTCCAAAGACTATAGGAAAAGGAGTATTATTCTTATGGAGTAGATTACCATACATACTGGTTAAATAAAGTTCAGCTACATCTACCAGAAGGAGCCTGGTGGCACTTGCTATAAAAAAACTGACCCAGTATTTATAAAAAACTGAACAAAAGTACTTTTCATTCTCTACGCACAAATTGACCCATCTCTAAGCACTTGCACCCAGCAGTGTGGTTTTAGTGCACAGGTTGATGCCTTCACTGTCACCAGATACTCCTGGGCTTGGCCAAAGGACTTGCAACATTTGGCAGCTCTCAGATTTACTGTTAGCATGGGGGAAAAATTCTGGAGATTCATTCCAGCCTTGTAACCCTGGAAAGTCAATTCTGTGAGCAAAGCCTCTATAAACAAGGAACAAGCAGACTTTGGCAGAACTTCACAAGATGCCTGTTCAATCAGCAAATATTTTGCTTAAAAATAGAGCATTTGGGGCTCAACAAGAGATACTACAGCATTAACAAGATTAAGAGTTTGTAGGAGAACACTCTAGACCATGTGGCAGCAGAGGAAAGCTAGAAACAGCCGTGTCCTCTTGGTAAACAGAGAGTGAGGATATTCAATGATTTAAATATAATTCACACTTATATAAGAAGCCAAAGCTCACTGTAACAGAACAAGAATCTGACAAGCTGTTCACAACAAGATTTCTTCATTCTTTCCTCCACAGCTTCAGAGGCAGGATACTGCAGTAGGTAGACATAGGGACCTGCTGTTACCATGTTCCTAGTAAGGCTTTTGTGACCAAAACGTTTTCTCTTATCACATCAGGAACAATGAAGTAATGGTCTGGGAACCAGAAGCCAGTGAGAAACATGTGGTTGTAGCAAATATGGAGGAAGAGATTAATTAGAGTTGGGAGGGGGAAGGGCAGTTTTACACATCCTTGGCCCATCTGCCATGAACTGATGTCCATTCATCTCAGTTGACAGCAGACTCCACTACTAGGTGGCTAATCTTATTGAGTTTGCCTAAGGGCACCAAATCAAAGAATGCTGAAACCAGTCAGAAAGCTGAACTCAGGGAAAATCCAAATCAACCCGGTGCACTTGCTCAGCCCAAACTCTGCAAGTTTTTGGAGTGTCTTGGCTGCAGCCAGATTCATTCAAGGCTGACTATGCTGAAGAACAGAGTAACTGCCAGATAAAGCACAGCTTATTTTCCTTCCAGAGCAGCACAAGTGTAAATAGCATTAATACAACTCTCCTGAAGCAGAGGGACCCTGCTGGTGACAGAGGGATAAACAACACTCAAGTGGCCAGGAAAGGCAGGAGAGATGCAGCTGTTTGCTCACCAGCCCGCGCTTCCAAAGCCTGCTGAGGTACTGGTAAGTAAGCTGCTCTTATATGTGAAAATAATTCCTCAGAGGCCTTCAAGGCCTTGCTTCCAACCTTTAAACACAGCAGTGCAAAATTTGGGCACTGGGAGCAGACACAGCTGTCTACAACTCAAATAAAAAGAGCCTGACAGCTGACTCGGATGTACACCAAGTCACAACAAGGGAGAAAGTCACCATTACAGAGTGGATTATTCCTGTCTGTTTTCTTCGGAATTCTTCTGGCTAATTCTGCCTCACTGTGGCTTATTATAAGCACTTCTAACACTGATGGATGCGCAGGGCAGCCGCAGCAGAGGGAAGTGGCTGTCCAGAAGCAGTAAGACCCAAGCATCTGGCAGAAGAGCTGGCCAGCAGCCAAGATGCCTGCACCAGCCCCGGGGTAAAACACCTTCTCATCAAAGGCATCCAGCATCCAGGCAATGAGCTTCTGCCTCTGCTGCTCTGCAGCAGCAAGCCAGGAGGGATCCCACCGAGCTGCTGCAGCCAGCTCGACGCTCCCCAGTTGCTTAGTGCTGGCACCATTTGCTTGGGCTCCTGCCATCCACAGAAGGGATTAGTTATTCCACAGTGTGTCACAGATCTGCTGCTATTCCCCAGTTTCTAATACTAAAATAAGCTTAAGTCATTCTAGGATTCAAGGTCATGTTTTCATGCAAGGTACCTCTTGGCATTTGCTGGCAGGAAGAACCATAATGGCAGGAGGGAACTACTAATGCCCTAAAACACCTCTGAAGGACAGACACATTTGGGTCAAGGATGGTTACTCCTCTGCAGCCCCGCTGCAAAGGCTGAGGGGACTGGATGCTGCACAGATGACATTTGCACAAGCGCCTGCTGTAAGCTCAGCACAAGGAAGACAGCACAGGATCAGGACATGGATTTGGGAGGTTCCATAACCAAAAGCAACCTGTCAGCAAAGGAAAAGCAGATTTTCACCCTTCAGCTGTGCCATCTATGTATAACAGCAAGGAGGGGAAAAACCCCTCGCCTTGAGATGAAGCAAGGGACCCTGCAAAGCTGCAGGTTGGCAGTTGAGAGGACATAGCAGAGCCACTTTTCACCCAGCTCCACTGCAATGCAGAGCTAACACTCCAAAGCAGAGCTAACACTTGCTGGGAGAAAGGCCTGCTCTGACCAGAAGTGCTACGTGGAGATCAGCAAAGGTGGGCTTAAGTCACTGAAGTTGGAGCTCGATGCCTCGCCACGAAAGCAAGAGGCCAAGGTAGCTGTGTTATATGGGACAATGCAGCCCCTGGGAAAATGCCCTGGACAGCAACACTGTGACCAGGCACGGAGTGACAAGGGGCTCTGTGAAAGCTCAGGACCAGACCACCCTGCCTGCACGAAGGCAGCTTGGGGAACAGAGCAGAAGACTGAAGCCAGTTTGAGCATGGTGCAGAAAACACTCACCAGAAGGCAACCTTTATGAATTAGTGATGGATGCGTGACAAACTTTATTTTTGGTAGCACAAAATCAAGAGTAACGTTGTCACGGAAGCACAGTCCTAGTCTCATAACCAAACATTGTTTGTTTCTTGGGCAGTGAAACCTCAGGCTTCTCGTGCATAGCCAGATGAAACACCAACAGTGTGGTAAGTTCACTGCATGGAACTGATAAGCACCAGTAGCACAAAGAGAAAGCGTAGCAAACAAAGACAATTATTTCAGTCCCTCTCTATATCACCAGTGCCCTGCTCTGAGCTGAAACACTATCTTTCAGGCACTCCCCACCTTTGAAATGTCTGCACTTCAAAGCATCTAAGCAAAAGGGAGCACAAAGCCTTCTGCAAGAGGCTTGATTTTCACATCTCACACACCTTTCCAGACACCAGATTAGTCCTGCCCTCCACACAGTCGAGTAGAAACTGCCTATAAGAGGCTGAAAAGATCTTGAGATCCACAGGTGTCTCCTGTCAACATTACGAAACAAACTGGAACAGCTCAAAATGTGCTTTAAGACATCTACAAGAAGTGATGCAGATCACTAATGGCACGTTGAAGAGCTAGAGGGCCTTCCATCATTGGATCAAAACCTCCCCTCCTGTGCATTCTCCCCTTACAGCTGTAATACCCTGAATCACTTTAAAAACAGACACCCTTCTCCCCAGAGCACTGGGCACGTAGAGCAGTCAGGCACCACAGGGCCACCAGTGCTGCTGCAGTCATCTAATGGAAAGTCACATTCCTGGGGAGCTGGGAAGAGCAGCCCTGGCTCACCCTGTGTGTGAGTCTGCATGTCCCGGGCCAGCTCCATCGGCAGCACAGAGTTTACCAGCGTTGAGATGACTGCAGCATCCAAGTTGCACATGGCCCCAAAGCACTTCAACAGCAGCAGCCGCAACGGCACTCTGTGTTCCTGCAAAACCAATTTATTAGATCAGATGATGTCCCAGATGAGGGCTTGCTATAAGGCAGAGTCATAACTGGCTAGAAGTTCCCACTGTTGGGAAGCTACAAGACCCTCCCAGGGTGACTGTGAACCCAGAACCTCTATTAGCTTTTAATAACAGTGTAGGAGCCCTTTTATGATAATGTTCACAACTGGGCTGGCTACAGGCTGTTAGCAGGCTGCTATCAGGTGGGAGGCAGCACCCAGATCTCAGACCTGAAATGCCCCACTTAATATGATACAGATCAACAACCTATAGCCATCCTAAGCAAACAGAGATTCCACTTGCTGGGTAGTCAGGATTCTCTCAGAACACTGAGGTTTTGCAAACACAGCTCTGAAGGATGCTTCCTGACCACACAATATTTGCAAACCCTCTTCAGCATGTGATGGTTAAAAAACAGGATGAGAACAGCTGCCTCCATTGTGAAGCTCTTGGGCTTGTGCTGGGAGCAGAAGGTATAACCAGACAGTTTTGGGACATGCAGGGATCCCAGCAAAGACAATGCTCAACCTGCAGCTCCCATGAGAAGCACTGGTGCTGGGGTGACCTTCATACTCCAGCCTCAGCCAACAACCCCAGGGTTCAGAGAGCAGGAGTGAGCCAAGCCCTGGCACTGGGCACGAGCAGCCAGGACAGGAGACCCAACTGCTCTCCACCTGGCCATATTTCCTCAAAATGCTGGTCTGAGAAGAGCAGGCAGTGACAGCCAGCCAGCTCCATTAGCCCTGCCTTCCCACTGCTCTCAGATAATGCTACTGCACTCAGTGCTGAGCACTGGGTTCAGACAGACAAGTGACAGATAAAAGCTAAATGCCACAAGGCCTGACATGCTGGGGACTTAGGGACAAGATGGGGACAAGTTTCCAACCCCCGCAGAGTCCTACAACAGCAAGTTCCAGGAAGGAGAGGGGAAAAGCAACACTGCATAGGCATTGAAGGCAAAACTTCCATTTCTTCCTCCACATACAGATTTCCTTCCTCACTCCCAGGGCTTCTACTCACAACCTACTTTCCTAAGCAAAGCTATTTACTAATGCACTAATCAATTAAAAGAGGAGCAGTCACAGCCTGTCAGCTTTCCCAAGGCATCCTCATAAATCCTTCCTGTAGACATGACTGATGCTGATTCTGTCCCTCAATGGAGCTAATAAACGCAGCAAGCTTCACCCTTCACAGAGCTACCTACTGCTTCAATGTCTACAGCATCCTCTGCTCTCCCATACAGCTTGCATGATAGCACTGACATTAGCCAGCAGGCAAAAGGTCTATGTGGCATCTCCATCTGGTCCACAGAAGTGCCCTACCCAGTGGAAACATCATACATACATTCCCTCACTGTAATCCTGCTCTTTTACATCTTCCTGGAAACCTCAAAAAGAAGAGAGATTTGATGCATTCTGCCACCTTACCATCTGATAATATGCCACAAGGGACAGGACAGATTCAAACTCATTCTTCTTGCACATTTTCTTGCAAACTTCTGGGTCTGCATCTGTCTGGAAGCAAGAATGAACAGGTCAGCCCAGTGGCATATCAAAGCAGCAAGGTACCTGCTGCAGGGACCTTGAGGGAGGACAGAGGCTTTCAGATCTCAGTATCCCTAGCCCAACCATCTCACACAGATACTGAAAGCAGAGCACACAGTGAATGCACAGCTCGAGAACTGCTACCCTGCAGATGCTGCATCAGAGTGAATTCTTGAGAAACACCTCTGACAGACAGCATGTCTTGGGCAGAAAACATCTAAAAAGCCCATGACAAGAGCAGCAGCTTGATGAGTGCATCATGCAGTTGCACATGGCAGCTCCAGCACCATTCCCACCCTGAGAAGTACTGTACATCTCCTCCCATCCCTAGATTATGGGAAGTGGTTGCACAAAAGTCCCCTCTGCCTTGCCCTGCTGGCCCACAGCAAGGTGGCAGGGTATATGTTGAGCGACAAAGACACTGGAATTTATTATGCAAAAAAAAATAAATCTGTCCTGCTTATGTCAGAGCTGGAGAAGATTATTAAATGGGTGCCAGAGCAAACCCCACAGCAGCACTCCTAGCCCAGACCATGTCACTGTGCTGAGTGACAGTGTCACCATGCTCCCATACCATCACACTCCCTGTACACCTATGGGACAGCACGTGCTAGTGACAGCACTGGTACAGTACTTCTCACTGCTGCTCACTGTGGGGATGTGCCTCTCTTGTATGCACAGATGTGGTGAGACATCTTATACTTGCTCACAAAAATAGCTCTGAAGTTCACTTTCAAGACAACCAAAGAGTCTTTGCATTTAATGGGCCTCACCCCACAGGTACTTCCCAGCCACAGAGAACATTTTAAATGGAAAACATTTTATATGGGCCTAGGAGTGCAACAACACTCACAGAAAACTTCTGGGTTTGCTGCAGGATAATAGTTTTTAGTTTTGGAGGTGAGGGTTTAGTCTCCTGTGATAGGTAAATACCACAGTTACCATGAAGAAAAGTTCTACAACTCTTTTCAGAACAGCTCTGTAAGGTGGAGTGGAAGGCAGGTCTGGTGCACTGCAGACCCCACACAGGAGCACAGGGCTTCACATTGACCATAAGGGATGCACAAGAATCCTGTGCCCTCCAAAACAGCAGATCCAATGGCAACACGAGGGCAAAGGAAGTCAGAAAAAAAAAAAAAAAGGAATTTCCCTGGGACTGTCTGTTCTGCCTATAAAGAGAGAAATTTACTCACCAGGATGCGAAGCAGCTCCTCCAGGTAGCAGCAAATGACATTCTCGTCCTCGTAGAGCGCCCAGCTGCGCTGCTGAGCATCGTCCTTGTGCCTGGCCAGATCTGCAAAGATCACCTCCAGCCTCTGCTCATCATGGCAGATCTGTCCCGAGGGCAGCCCCGCACTCAGGTTCTGCACGACAGCAAAACTGCTGGTTAGTGGGCTCCTGACAGCTAGCTGTTGTTTGAGTGCCTGTTTCCTCTAATCTTGGTCTCAGGACTGGCAGTTGACCTCATTCAGTCAAGAGCTGGCAGCCATAAGACAGCAAGTTGAAAGACACATGTTATTTCAGCTCTCGTACTTTTGGGCCCTCTACCCACCTCCTTTCCTTGCACAGCTAATGCAGTGAATGAATCAAAATAGGTGCCAGAACTGGTGCACAGTCAGAAACTCTTTAAATCAAAGCTGCCACTCTCCTTTTGGAGCATTAGCTGTCCTCTGCAGATGTTGAAGAACCCACAAAACCCCACTCAAACAAAGCTACACCCCTTTTTTCTTACTGCTTTTAGTAACCTAAGGCTGACCCAGGCAAACAAGTGTTCCTGAAGCTGCAGGAATTTGTACCTGAGTCTCTCCCAGATCACTTAATTTTAACCTCTTGGCACACATGCACACCACAAACTTCCCCACTTCCTTTTGCAGCAAAGCAGAGGGTGTTTGCAGAACACCATCAGCTGCCTGGCTGCCCCAGGGGAGGGCAAACGCTGTGCTAAGGTGAATGTCCTTCCCACAGGGCAGCCAAACATGCCACATCTTCCACAGAAGCAGCCCGGTGTGCCCAGAGCACATGGCAGCCCACCCTCAGTGAACCCAAAGGTACTCTACTACCTCCCCACAAGCATGTAAAGCACTGGTTTCCCTCTGCATGCAGGCGTCAGGCACATGGTCAGAAGCCCTCCAGAGGACATGCTGTACTCTGAAAATCATCATGAGCAGGGGGAAGGCCAAACCAGGCTGAGCACAGCTCCAGGCTCACCTCCAGTAAAAGAGGAAGGAGAAGTTTCCTTTGCTACCTGATCCCTCCAGCCTGTGTGGGACAGATCTTCCTTTAATCCTTGACTTGGAAGCAAAGGCTTGCATGGTACTCTACATGCCAACTGCTCAATACTAGGCCTGACACCTTCTGCAGCAAGGACATGGAACAATTCATCTTGGGCTGCTGTAGTTCTGCTTTCTTCCAAACAGCAGAGCTCAACCACTGTTCACAGCAGCTGCAAAACTTGTAGCTACAATCCAGACTAGCTCAGCAAATCTTACTGCATGTACTCCTTTCTCAAACTGCTGTCATCTGCATTCCCACCACTTCCACCTCTTACCTTACCCTTGCCATGAAGGCTTCTCTCTTCAGTTTTCTTTCCTACACTTTTCCTCTCCTTCAAGAAAGAGAGGGGACTACTCAGGCAGCAGTTAACCTACCTCAACAGCTGCTGTGGTCTGCAATTTAGGATAACCCTCTAGGAACTAAGGAAATAATATGAACTACCTGATTTTCTGAAAACAAGGCAAGCAGGAGGGATCAGCACATGGAACTGGGCTGATTACAGGCGATGAGCCCAAGCAGCATAAAGACAGGTAAGGACTAATTTACAGAAAAACTTAAATTATATATACAAGGGTTTGGCAGCAGTGACAACGAACAGCAGATCAATGAGGTGGGAGATAATGGAGCTGAGAAATTCAAACAGGAAAACCCACTCAGTGAGACCACATCGTTAAGGATTTCTGGATGAAGCTGTCTAGCAGCATGCAGTGACAAGTCATGATCATTCAGTGTGAAAAGGCCTTTATCACTACCAGCCAGGGCATCCTGCTACTGCACCGTGTCTTCTGGAAACCTGGGGAAGACTTAGTCCTGTCCTGGCACAGCTCCTTCCAACAGGCTGGCTGTGCAGCTGGGGGCAGCAACCTTTTAAAGCAGACAGTCACATTACAAGCAGAGCAGAAGGGTTTTGTACAGAGACTAGCCCACATTCTGTGTCAGTGGTGACACATGCACAGTTGCACTCCCACAACACCAGCACAGGAGACTGCCAAGGGCAGGAGAAGCACACTTCCTGCACACCTTCCACCCTCCAGCACTTTCTGGGAAAACCATTCCAGGTTTAACAGTAACTTCTCACCTGCTTTATTAGAGACAGAATTGTTAGTACTTTGCTTTGGGGTATTTGGGGTGTCAACTAATTAGTACTTAGATTCAATGCTTCAGTTATATAATAGAAAGTATCCCTGTTGTTGCCACCCACCACATAATTTTTGTCAGGCAGGTAATCAAGGAAGGAGTGGTTTAACACAAGCCTCTGTACACACAACATTTTGGGAAGCTGTGGGTGGCCTAGGAGAAAACCAGGCAGCCAGCTGTGAGAGGACAGCAGCTTTCAGGAGCTGAGCACAAACACAGGAGAATCTCCCACTGAATGGTATTTTATCACAGAAGCAAATACGTTAAGAGACTCACTTGGTCTTGCCATCTCCTCGTCTCTTCAGGAGGACCTACAATACTGCAGTGTCACCTGCCTGCCCTCGTGCATCCCAGCTGCCTGGAAGAGGGTTCTCCATTTATATACCTTACATATCTTCCTCACCCGAGCAGAGCAGGGCTGGTCTTACCTCAGTCCACTGCTGGGACACCATTCTGGATGAGCATTTTAATGAGTATTTGTTTTAATGATTCAGCCTCTTATCACTAATCTGCTTCGCCCAATCCTTCATCTGCAGCCCTTACAACTCATTGAGCATCAAGCTCCTAATGGACTTGGATGAAATCAATCCATTAACAAGCTGTTCAATCCAGTCGCTGCAGCTACACCATGCACTGTCTCAATGCACTCTCAGCACCATTCTCAGCCCTCCCACCACTGGGGTCAGGTCTCTGCTTATTAAACATCTTGGCAGCTACTTCAACCTGCAACCTCATCATCTCATTGCTTCCAGGAATCTGCTGGAGAGCTCATAAGCAGAAGGTGGTTTTGGTATTTCTAACAATGCCACTTTACATTATCTTACTGTTCCAAATAGTTCCTTCCTCCCAGCCCAGCAGCACAAACTGCTGCACAGATTTTGTTCCTCCTGAGCAGCCCAAAACCATTTTCACACCCGTGCTGCTCAAAGGTGGTCATGTCTGCCATGAAAACCCAGATGCCATCCCGCTGAGCTCTTCCTCCCAATTTTTCCTTACCCCCTCCCCTGTCTCCCTCCCCACCACCACATCAGCAAGTGTGGTGGATCACCAGTGCCATGGGTATGCACACCTAACAGAAGTCTCCCTCCAGATAAGCCCAGATCTGCCTCGGGTAAACAATATAGCAGCTTTTTACACACATTCCAGAGGTCTGCTCTGGGAATTCCCCCCTCCTCTGGGCAGCAAACCAATCCCACTACAACACCAGCTATAAAAACCAGGTGGCTAACACTGCTCTCGACACACGCAGCCTGCCAGGCTCTCAGCAGCTGCCAAACCAGAGGAAAAGTGGGGCAGGAGAAATGCCCGACTTCAGCCCAGCCAAGCTCTCCACGGCAGGCCTTTCACAGGCACTCTTTTGGCAGCAGCAGGTCTGCTCCCAGCTGGGTACCTCCCAGGGACACAGCCCTGTCACGGGGCAGGCCAGCCCTGCTGTGCACAGACATGAGGCGTGCCACAGGACAGAGGAGCACTTGGTTTTCAGCCACCACGTCAGCTACGCTTCAGTCAGGTCTCTGCAGCCTTCACTTTTCAGGTGTCTCAGCCTCCTGCAGCCCACTGCACATTTTCTCTGCAGATGTTCTCTCTGGATGAGTCTGGCCTTTCTACAGCTGAAGTGAGACTGGCTGCGTGTGAAGACTGTCACAGACCTTCATAAAGGCTCTTCTAGCCACCAGCAAGCAAAGGACTTGCCTAAGCATTAATGCATTCCTCCCACCCTCCAGATGCACTTTTGTTACAGTGTCACTAAGAAGGAGCCCTTCGTAGGCCTGCTAATAGCCCAGCCAAAGGAGTCAGCCTTGAAAGCCCTCTCCCTGCTGACCTTCACATTCTAGCAGGCAAGGAGAGGAACAAAGCTCCTGCAGTGAAAAGCTGAGCCCCAGAGCAGCACTTGTGTCTTCTGAAAAGCATTTCTCCTTTGAGCAAAGACGAATCAAAGAATGAACGGGAACTGCATGCCAGAGGTAGCCCATGTGGATTCAGGGGAAGCAGAGGGAGCTTGGCTATGTTAGCCACGAGGTTGAGGACAACAGGCGGCCACCAGGCGCTGCTGGTGGGCAGCTGGGAGCAGGTCACAGCCCAGCACTACAAAGGAAACCCTCTCCAGAAGTAAGTCCCCTCCCACAACAACTTCCTAACTTGTTCCTTCATCTCCAACACATTCAAGAACCGTTCAACCCCACCCAGCAGCCTGGGCTGATCTGCAAGACCAAACTGAATTACATGCCTCTGTGAGCCGTTTCTAAGCTTAAATTAAGGCAACCAGAGATGGGTCTGAGTCACAAGTGCAACACAGCAATACTAATTTAATAAAAAGCAACTAAGTGATTTCTAAGCACTCCCTCTCAAGGTGTAGCTAGCTTGTCTATTAGGCAATTTTGTTTGCCTCACACTCAGTTTAATAAATCCACAAATAGGCCTCCCTAGATGAGAAGTCTGTGGTACTACCCCTCCTCTCGGCTGGGAGATGATTCAGCAGGGCTGAAGGCAATCACAAATCACCAATACATAATAATCCGAGTGATTCTCTAGATGCTTGAAAATCAGGCAGCATCTATATTATCTTCAGTTACACCCAAATTTCAAATGAGTTCCCACGAAAGCCAGCTCCAGCTTAGACAGTCACTTCAGCAATGCCTTTGAAAAGAGGTTTAATTTCCCTTTGTGCATCTTGCACAGTCACCATGCCACTCATCAGGGACTGGCTCAAGAGCAAGAAAAGGGGCCATTTCCAAGGCCAGGCCAAATCCTCACATGGGGAAGCCTACTCAGCACATCTGCTCCCACAGAACCCTCCTTGTCTTTGCTGTTCCCCCAGCATAGCCTTATGTTACCTCTCCAGAAGCAGGAGCAGGATACTGTCCCAGCAGAAGAGTCCTTTGTTCTCTTGGAAACAGGTGTCTGGGCAGACTCCAAGCTGGAGGAGCAGCAAGGTAAATAAGAGGGAAGGGCCACTGCAATTCAACCTTCAGAAGGCACTGGGGATAGGAGCAAGGTAATGGATTCTGGAATTGATTTTGTAAACCAGTGATCTGACTTCAAATTAAGACAGGAATGGGAACAGAAAGGCTAAAATTAATTAAAGGACGCGATACGAAAGATTGAAGCAAGTATGATACCTACTATGAGCAGACCAAAGCTTTAAGTCAAAGCTGATCTCTTGCTCTGTTTTAGGGAGTGTAAGAAAAAGCCTTGAAAAACATGCAAAAGAAGAGCTGACCACATACTTGCGTGGATTGGGGTGCAAAGAGATTTCAGAAGTTGCAAATTAAACAAGAAAAGCCCTTGACCTAGAACTGACAACTCAGCAACAGTTCTACACAAAACCCCCTGAGCTTGTGGAACTATTTGGTATAATGAACAACACGAAATCAATGATAATAATTTGTACAATTAAACTATGTTAGTGAGCTATGGCAGTACAACCACCCCACAACTACACATGACTGCCCCTGTAACTGTTAAAGAGTCTTCTACAGCAGGTGAACCACTTTATCTGGGTCCAGGCACCTATGTGTCAGCAGAGCTACACCTTCTGCATGGGACATTCAGAAGAAATGCACATTACAACCACAACATTTACACCTGAGCACTGTGCAAGCCCACCCAGGCTCTCCTGAAAGCAGTACAGCTCAAGATAGGTATGATGAGATGGGACAGGAACTTCTGTGTCTCCATACAGTACCAGGCATTTTTAAGTCTGCTCTGGAGTTTTTAAAGTCAGCTCCGGAGCCCTCAGCACAGAAAAGACAGAGATCTGTTGGAGAGGGTCCAGAGAAGGGCCACGAAGATGATCAAAGGGCTGGAGCACCTCTACTACAAAGACAGGCTGAGAGAGTTGGGGTTGTTCAGCCTGGAGAAGAGAAGGCTATGGGGAGACCTTATAGCAGCCTTCCAGCACCTGAAGGGGCTACAGGAAAGGTGGGGAGGGGCTTTTCACCAGGGAGGGCAGTGATAGGACAAGGGGTAATGGTTTTAAACTGAAAGAAGGTAGATTTAGGTTAGACATCAGGAAGAAATTCTTCACCATGAGGGTTATAAGGCACTGGAATAGGTTGCCTAGGGAGCCTGTGGAAGCCCCCTCCCTGGAGGTGTTTAAGGCCAGGTTGCATGAGGCTTTCTGCAGCCTGGTCTAGTGTGAGGTGTCCCTGCTCACAGCAGGGGGGTTGGAACCTGATGATCTTTGAGGTCCCTTCCAACCTTAACCATCCTATGATTCTGTAAGTCCCACAGATGTCCTAGATGACAGACACCGTATCAGTTACAGGTAGATCCAAGCTCACCCCTACACCAGCATCAAAATTTCTTTCCAGCTCTTTCAGGCTGGTCTGCAGCAATGGCCATGAAATTGACGTTTTCAAATCCTCTCTGCAGAAACCTGGCACTAAATGACTTCTATGGAATTGAGCTTATTGTATCCCGAGAACAGGTATTAAAGATAAAAATAATACTAAAATCTTGTCCAAGGTCCAAATAACAGAAAACTGAACTTCTTAGCATGCGAGTCAGAGCCAGAACATTTGCCTGAAACAGCTATTTTTTTTTGCTGAATCTAGATCACACACTGACAATGATACTGTTACTGAAGTAGGAAGAAATTACCTGTTGGGTTATGGCTGCAAACTGAGACTTGACGATTGCTCACAGGACCCTCTATTCAGTGCAGACAGTTAACCAGATTATGGTTTCATCTAAAATTTGAATGTCATTAGTTTTCCATATTCAAATGCCTCTGAACAGTTCATTATAATCTTGCCATTAGCAATGGAATTCCAATCTTAGATGTTTATATGAAACATACTCCTTGGGGCTGTATTTAGCAAGTGGGAGCTGAAATTTATTATCCCTCCAACTAAAGCACAGGGCTGCCCAGGTGCACCTCACCATCTCAAGGACTGCTGCAAGAAGCAGCCTTTTATTTCCTTCCTTGCATGTCTGCAGAAGAGGAAAGAGGAATATACAATCGCTTTGGCATCAGGTTTATTTAGAATGAGCTCAAGATAATGCTTCTCCTCCAGTGGCTGAAAAACTGCTCTTCTGTAGTTTCTCAAAAAAACACCACAAAAAATTAGGGCTGAGGAATGTGTTATGGAATAATAAAGAGGTCTGCATCTATGGAAAGCTAGTTTTCATTGCTTTGATGAAAGACCAGGCCAGAGATATAGAAGTTTTGCATGCTCCATCATCAAAAGAGACAAGAATCCGTGCAGATTCATAGCATAAGATTCATGCATAAGCATGTGGAATGTACAAGGAGGACATGCAGCACCATAGAAGAAACAAGTCTACACAATGCATTCTTTTATAAAAGGTTTTCCATAAAGAAGCCCTTATTGTGAAGGTTCCATTTTCCTCAGCTTCTATTTGTCAATGTCGTAACAGAAAATACCTCTTTAAAAGGTCACTATTCATTTCTTTCTCCAACTCCATGCTGCCACAATGGTTGCCTGTAAGCCTTCACAGTCAGTGATCAACACCACAGGTCAGAGCTTTCTCAGTGTGTCTCAGGTCCCACTGTACCCATTTGCACTGGTATTTTGTCACCAGTGCTGACCCTGGGACTTGGAAGGTTGCCACCTCCCACCTGATGTGCTCACATGGTTCAATTCACTGCCATCCATCTCATTACCCTCTCCTGAAATTGCAGTCTCAATCTGAGGCACCCATCCCTCCACCTCAGCCTACCAGTGCTTCCCAGCACCATAGGCCCTCTCAGCTGGCTTCACCTCTCACCCCCAGCTCCAAACTCAAGGTTATTCCATACATCTGCAGCTCATTTGGGGAATAAACTCACCTATTTTCCACTTCCCTGTTACCAGTACTCGGACCTGGTTTAAATCTGTGCTTTCCTTGGCTAGACATTTACTCCATCTAGCACCTCTCCCCTTTCCTTTGAGATCTCACTGCACTTCTCATCCCAAACGTTATGAGAGCTCATCAAGCTCGTACCATGGCCTGCCCGATGCTACAAGGTGGTCTGCAGCAGCCCCCATTCCCATGTGTTACCTTACTCTCCACCACGGAGATGAGAATCTGCTCCATGATGCTGCTGGTTGCGGGGACAGAGGTCTGGATGTGGCCGATGACCACGCCGATGGCCACGCGGGACAGCTCATAGCTGAGGTGGGTGTTCCTGCGCACCAGCTCGATCAGTTCAGCACCTATTGTCTTGGGCACTGACGCCACCAAACCACTGGGTTCTGCTGGCACCGGCTCCACCGCAGCCGCCTTCTTATCCTCCAGGCAGAGGGAGCTGAAGGCATCCAGGCTTGCAGGGGGTGCTGGGGCAGCTTTCTTCACCTGAGCAGTCTTCTCTCCATCCACAGTGTGGGACCTCTGGGTCCCCCCTTCAACCGGTGGTGCCGGGGCAGCCCGCTTGGTCTGGGGAGATTTGCTGGCCCCATCCTTTGGGGAAGTCCCGTAGCGGGAGTGGGCCACAGAGCCAGTGTCCAAATTACGTGTTATGGTGGTGTGGACACTCCGGCTCGGGACAGGGGGTGGGGTGTTGGCAGGACTGGAGGTGGCCGTCGGGAGAGCGGTCTCTGATGCAGAAGAAGCGGTGTACAAGGTATCCAGGGATGTTGTGCTTACAGAGGAGGCACTAGAAGCTGACCCAGGAATAACTTCAACAGTGTCTGAAAGGGAACGATTAAAAATGCCTTAGCAACAGCATCAAAGGAAAAAAGAAACAAATTGCTACAGCACAGTCCATTAAAAGGCTCATTGTGCATGCGACCAGAGCAGTTTAACTCCTCTTCCTGCCTCACTTATCTCAAAGCAAAATTGTACCAGCTCTCTCTGGAGCATTCCCACACAACCACCTCTTTAGAAAGAGGAAAACTACTCTAGTGAGATTAATACCCTTCAAAGGGCTCAGTGTTTTATGCAGCGGAAAGGAGGGAGGGAGGGACAGGACTAAGGGACAGAAAAGTCTTTTCCCCCCGGCTCACCAAGGGCCTTTTTCTGCGCTCAGGATCTAAGCCCTCACTTTTGAACGATGGTGCCTGAGAATTGCAAGACACCGAAGGCTTCACATGCCAGCCCACGCCTCCCTCTTGCATGAACCTCACAGACTGCACACCCTGGTTAGCACCGATGTTGAAGGAAACATTTGGCTGCCAACACCTCTAGTCTCTCCCCTTCAGCACCCTCCAACATTTGATCACGAGCCCTGCAGCCTGCTTTCACAAGCCTCCACGTTATCTGCTCTACTGTATTTCTCCCCCTGCCTCTAGTTTTGACTTCCAAGGGAAAAAATCCACTATATTCAAAGAGTTGTTAAGATTTTTCTCTCCCTTAAACTAGCAGGTATTTTTGGTAAACTTTATCCATTTGTTTCTAGGGGGCAGAAATACATCCAAGTTCTTCCCTGACTACAAAAACAGTTACTTGGGCAAACACTGGGCCACCTTAATCTAGAGCTTCTTGAGAGCAGCTGATGTTGGTGCTGGAAGAGAAGGAGTGCACCCCACAGGAAGCCCAGCCCTCCGGGAAGGCAGTTTCCCCCACACCAAAGGAAGGAGCAGTGGGACAGACAGGTGAAACACCTTTGCTGCACCTCTGAAGGCAACTCCATCCCTTCCTCCCCCATTGGTCCTGGGAGCCCTCCATTACTCCATCCACCCCTCGACCCCAAAGCAAGCATAAGCTAGGGGCTTCCCTCCCCCTGTAGGAGGGAAGGGTCCTCCTCTTCCTCACAGAGGAGCATTCACAAATCATAGCTCCCACCATGCTTCGTTAAATCAAGATAATGAGTTGAAGGAAACTGACCTTTTTGAATTCCTACTACCACAGTAGAAAACCACTCAATACCATTACGTACCACTAAGTACACTGGTGCCAGCCCCAAGGTTCAATTAACTATCCACAAGTCAACAGCTCTGCCCTGCTCCTCACACGGGGACACGAGTGGACTTGAGATGGGCTGTGTCACTAATGATGTGACCTTAGCCCCACGGGTCCTGCTCTGCTTCCAAGTGCTCACAACCAGCTGATCCCCTGCCTGTGGGCAGCACACACACAGCCATGCCCCTGATACTATCTCTGCTTCATACAGACACTAGACACCAATTTTATGGAAATCCCACCTAAGCACTGTACAAAGAAAGTACCCAACAGACCGGGAGCCAAACACAGCCTTGGGTCTGTCCCAAAGGTGCTACCCCCTGGTCAACTGCTGTACTCAGCACTGCCAGGGGAAACTCTGCCTTGCTGAGAGATGGCCATAGAGTCTGTGGGATTAAAACACCCACAAGGATCTTAAATCATCAAGACTGTGCTGGCCAGATTAGCCATGTGAGCAGGCAGACAGTTTGCCTCCTGGAGACCCCCACATTTCCCAGGGCCACTGGCACTGGAGGACCAGGAGGATGCTGTACCTGGCACCCATCCACAGGTGCCAGGCTGCCCAGGCCCTCCCAGATCAGAGAGATCTTGAAAGAGCACTGGCCATCAGCCCATGATCACTAGCATTAAAGCCTACAGGAATTCAGGATATATATATGTACAGAGATATATATAAAAGGATATAAATCCTATCAGAATTTAGGAGATACATAAGGATGCTCTTGTAAGCACAAAGCAGGAGCATCCAGGCACCATGACTGTTACATTGCCCAATGTCCATTTGATGCCCGGGATCTGGAAAGCAGTTTGTCCTTACTTTTAATGGGAGCAGCAATCTGCACGTTCTTGCGTTTCTCTGGAGGTGGAGGGGTGATGGGAGCAGCACGCCGGGGCTGTGGTGGGATCTATAAGGGAAGATTTCACAGCAGTCAAAGGAGGTTGACAATAAAGACATTCTCTGTTATGAAACCTCTCTCACGTGCCTGTGTAGGTTTGTCCTTACATCTCTCTCATCACTTGGGGAAGTTTTCTCAGGGGGACAGATATTAACAGGCGTCTTCCTAGAAGAACAAAGCAGGACTCAAGCCTGCTTTATCCCCTCCCTGTGACAGGCAAAGCAGCCCTTGTTTAATTGCTGTGTTCAGCAGTACACAGCACACACATCGTGTAGACCTGTCAAGCATTTACTCCTCCTTTATTCCAAATGCAATCCCACACACGCACCGTGACTCCACACTACTCTCAATAGCTCCACAGAGGCTGCAAACAGAGTGCATATTTAGACACTCTTCTGGAGAGATCCATTACATCAGCTACAAATACCCTTGCAGAAAGACAAAGCCAAGGACTGGAGACATGTAAATGCCTTTTCCATCCTCTCAGAGATATTTCTACTCATGCAAGAAGGAAATAGGGCTAGACCCTCTGTGCAATTCTACGCTACCTATGGCAAGACCCGCTGGGAAAGCTTTTCCCAGGGAGTTGCATTAACTCTCTGCATCTGGGGTTTCTCCTGTAACTCTCCTCTGCTAGGAATGCCAACCCAGCAGTGTTCAAGCCCCAGACCCAGATTCCTACAATCACCTTTTCCTGTCAGATCCAAACACTGTGATCACTGACATTGCTTTCATCCAGAATTACTCTGGTGAGGAGTAACCTCAGTAACCTCTGATCAGCAGGATGCTGCTGAACACAGCAGCCAAGCTAGGTGGGACCACATTCCCTCAGTATTGTAATCCTCACATCCCAACTGCTCAGGGCCAGAAGACTCAGTTTGGGGTCTCTTAGGACTTCTGCAATTCAGAACCTGCTGCCTGAAACATGCCTCTGGTTTTATAGGAAATTGCAGTTGCTGCGTGCTGCAAAACCACCTAGGGCAGTAAAGGAAGGGAAAGGAGGTGATAGCCTGAATGTCTCAGGTAGCCCAGTTTGAAGCCAGCTGGAATCTACCTACCACAGTGACATCCAGACCACCACGCAGTGACAATTTCCCAGGTTTCTTTAGCCCTGTAAGAGTTTTCCTGTGACTTGTCAGTGCTGAATAGGCCCACAACACTGCACAGAGCAATGCCAGGCCCTGCAGTGACAGGCCCCTGAAAGGTCTCTATCTTAAATAGCTCAAAACAAGGAGAATGCAAAACACTTTTTTTTCTCTGGATCCAGGAAGGGTAGAAACCTCCTCTGCAATGGTTATTCCTGGCAATAAGACTCTTTGAGGAGCCACCTCAAATATTCAAGACTCAATGCTAAAAGCTGACAGTGTGGTGCTCACAGCCCATGTCTGGAGCCCACCAGAGAGATGAAGACACAGCAGTTTGCACAGACACTTAAAAAGAGATCTCTCAGTCCCCTTATCCCATCCAACACATAATACATCCAACCTTTTACTGTGTCACATAACAAGACACTTATTTTACAAATGTCTTTAGCTGGTGGATTAGTATGAGATACTGCCACAGACTCCCAGCCTGAGCTCTCCTGCTCTTGTCAATCCACCCTACATTGTCCTCTGGGTAAAATGCTACATGATACTTGCACACAGCTTCAAAAATGATCTGTGTCTGTCCAAAAAGAGACCGCACAGCTGAGAGAGGCCAAACAGATCAGGAGGGGTCTCTGCATCGTGTGGCTGGTCCCAAATCCGGAAAGCTCAGCTGTGCTGGAAGCAGAGCCCTCTCTACAGAGCAGCACAGCAAACAGCACGAGTGGGAGCTGCTTGGCACAGCACAGCCATGATTTCTGAAACAGTGGGATTTAGCAGGCAGGCAGGCTCAGAGCTTAGAGCAGCAGCGTGACATTATTTGGAGACAGTTAGGGCTGGGTCATTCTGGAGAACTGCCATGGCTTCATTAGCCCTTCCAAATTTACCATAGAAGTTTAAACACAGCTATTACAGACTAGTGCTTAAATTAATAGATGTACAGCTAATGTTAGCTCAGAGCCCTGCCAGCCTCATTTAGACATGAAGCATCAGATAAATTTCCCCGTGCTGGTGCCTGCCTGAGCTGTGAGCTGCCACACGGCCAGGAGTTGTGAGGGTTAACCGATGGCCATCCTCTCCCTCCACCCCATGTCCCAGCCACTGCATAGAGCCAAGTGGGGCATGTACAACACTGAAAACCCCAAGGGAATGGGAGGAAAGGGTAGAAAACATCCTCTGTCCAGATGCTGTGGGGAAGGTGACTATGCAAGAGTCCTTGCAGCTCAAGATCCCTCCTGTCTGGAGGAGAGGAGGGACCTTACCAAAGGTCCAGAGAGAAGCAGCCACACATGTGCTGAGAGCCTCCCTTTCCCCAGGCCCCTACAAGGGGGCTGTGAACTTCCCCAAATCCACAGATTTTAGTGTTCTTCCTCTCCTTTTCCATTTTGCAGGGGCTGCTAGCAGAGGCTCTGCTCCCTGTGCTGCTTGAGACAAGAGATGATTTGACTGCAACAGTCCCATCCCCTTCCCAGGTGGGCAGGCAGAGACCACCACCACTCCTCACCTGGAAGCTGGTATGTAACTGCCCTAGCTTCCCACCTCATGCTAACTACGGAGGAGCTGAAGAAAGGCTCAGCACAGGTGCCATCACCAAGTACCTCAGCCAGTTCAGCCCTAGGAGCAAAGCCACTGACATTTTACTTAAGTTTTCAGATGCAAACATTGAATGCACCCAAAAATCCCGAGCAGTGAAAAGCACATCCCAAGACCTTGGCACCTCTGGAGTTAGGGAGAAAGTTTAGATTTCAGTTGTCTCCTCTCAGGCAGCTGCATAACCAGCTGAAGAAAGCAATGCTGCTTCCTCTGTTTTATATTTTCAAAGCACACAGAAAATGCCTCAACTGACCTGTTAAAATCTCAAGGAGCCTTTTCAGCACAGGGCAAAGTGGGAAGCCCTTTGCATCCTCAGTGCCACCCAGACAGAAACTGCTCTCTGTCAGCCAAGGAATCTGTCTTGCTCCTTTTTGGCAAGCGACCAAACAACAGGCCACATAAAGAACCAGCATGCAGAATGGGCCATAAGGTGCTCCATCCTCCTGGTCTGTAATGCCTAAGCTTGAGAATGGAGCTGGTTTGGCTGCCCAGAAGTGAAAACCAATACCAAGGAGAAAAATGGGGATTGCCATGTTCTCCATGAGCCAGAGCTACCTTTCATCTCCGCAGACTCGCAGCTCTTCAAGTGTAAAACAAGCCTCATCTGCTAGGAGTGACAGTGTATCAGTGCCTTATAAACACTGCCTCCAAACACTTATCCCAGAGAGATGAAGAAAAACTACAGTGCACATATTCAGCTGTAGGAGAAAAAAAAAATCTCCACACTCATCCTTGCTTGGCGCCTTTAGCCCTAACATCCAGCTATACCTGCACAGTGTAATCAGTTCCATCATTCACTCCCAACAACTGCTCCATCTGTCCTGGGCTACTTCTTTGAAGCCTCACTGGCGCCGCACAGTAACCTTGGAACTGTGTGCTGAGATAAAAAAATATGCTCTAAATCATATTTCCTGTAATTTACCATTAATTCATCATGACAAGCAACATTGAGACAAAGCAGGATCTCTGGGTTTTTTTATGTTTTCAGTAAAAATAGGCAGCCACAGCAGATAAAATGCTTCAGGACCAAAGATCTTGAGCAGATTTCACAAAGGGGAAACAAAGCAGTGCTGAGTACTCAGAGTTCTGCTGCTCACGTCAAAACTGTTTTTCAAAGTGTTCTTTGGGGAGCTTGTAATTCTTTTAGAAAGTTATCAAGAGACCGTCACGCAATACAGAACAGATCTCGCATGTCACCATTAAGCCATGGACCCTCAAGCATGCCAAAAAGCATCACAAGTGTAATAGGCAGAGGAATTGTTCCAGACTTCTTAGAGACAGCATCAACTTAGATTGCAGCAATCCTACGTAAGCAGCACAGACACTTGGTTTGTGACTTCAGCTGCAAAAGTATTTTATTAAACAGGACAAACAATGTCCTACCACCAAAGGAGGAACCTAGAAAGTGTCCAGCCACTGTTACCTGATAGGGACCTTCATCGTCCTCCTCAAACTCGGTGTTTGGAAGGCTGTGATGGCGCTCGTATCCCACCCGGCACACCCCGTTGGGCTGCCGGGCTACATCCAGGTGGTGGTCACTGGAGGACTGTGTCATAACCATCCCCTGTGGGGTGGGAGAGTGACCTTTGCGGGACACGGTCTCCTTCCGGTGATGGATCAGTTTTCTGAAACGGAATGACAACACTGGGAACAGAACAGCTAAAGGAAGGGAGCAACCATGCTACAACATTGGAAGGATGTATTATTTATTGCATTTGGGCTGTATATACCAGAAAGGGTTACGTTACTCTGAACACCAACTCCAGTTTCATTAACAACTAAGGAAGCACTTCTGGGGGAGGAAGGAAGAGGCTTTGCAAGAGCCCATGATTTATTCATCACTTCACTGGAGAAAAATGCCACTTCCTCAGGGGGAGAGTCACATATTGCATTGCAAGCTTCAGAAATTGCCTGCACTTTAGAATCACTGTTCGACTGAGATTAAACCAGCACGCCTCAGTGCAGAGTGTGAGGTGTCAGAGAAAAACAGAAATTCTCCTCACAAACAATTATTTGAGAACATATTAAGGACCTTGTGCCACATGCCAACAACCTCTACCATTCCTGGCTGGTACAGAAGAGAAAATGCATCCAGAAAGGTTTTGAATTTCTCCTCTAAGCCTACAGTGCAGCTGAGAGTTTTCTCTTCTTTAGCACAGGGAGTCAAATCAATGATGCTCAATCTGACCCCCAAGAAGAGAAAACACACAAGCATCACACACTGACCACCCTCCATCTGCCAACTCTCCCAGACACCCACTGTACTTACTGGAGGACATCTCTCTGCTCCAGGTTGTACTTTCCTCCATTCTTCATGGCCGCATTGTGCACAGCCTCAATGGCACGGTCAATAGACTGGAGAACCACATCTTGCTCCAGCACCTGAGAAACACAACATCCCACATGTTACTGCAGCACTTCAGCTGTGGTTCTTTGGCACCAGAGCTTTGGGGCAGGAGACTGCAGAGTAGGAAACCCAGAGCACAGGCATCGCATGAGCCAAACTGCCAACAGACAGCTCCCAGAGCCAGAACCCCATCTCAGCACCATCTCACTTTTCCCTCCGTCCTCCAAAGGAAACATATTCAAAGCTGTGCTTTAAACCAAGCCTGCCCTTTCAAGGTTTATGGTTGGAAAACAAAGTGACTGTTTCTAGCACCAAACTCCAGTGATCATGACAAGAACACCCAGGGCAGAGCTTCAGGGCTGAGCAGCACCTTTTAATATTCAACCTGCTGTAGGGAGCTTTTGAGATCCCACTGCAAAGCCCAGCTAAACCCAAGCTCAATTATTTCTGCTCTCACTGCCCTGCTATGGAGCAAATACACAGTTGTGAATGTTCTAGACCTATTCAAAATCTGGTGGTCTTCAGAGTCTGTTGGCTCTAGGTTTGTGTTTTTGCTCCCGTTTTCTTTGACGGTTTTTATACCTGATTTGCAACATGAAGTGGCTTTTCCAAATCTCCACCCAAACTGTCATAGCAACATTTATTCCTCCTGCCAGCCAGTTCAGCACTCGTTACTGTAGCTGAAATAAACACCAGCCTTGAAACAAAAAATACCAATTGCGCCATTCCCAGGCTTACACAGGAGGCTGCGAAAGCTGTGGAAAAGGGGCATGGGAAGGAAAAGCAGGTTCCCAGACTTGGGACTTTCTTCAAGGCTTTGTTTATCAGCAGTTGGCATGCCCTCTGAAAAGACCTTTACAGGACTAAGGTTGAAGGCAAAGCAGATGTTAGAAAGCCCTGACCCTGGATCTAGCAGACCCACAGGTCTCCTGCAAGGTGCCGGTGGTGCCTGTACCATCCGTTTGGTACCACCACCAGCAGGCAGCTCAGCCCATCCATGCAGGGGAGGAGAGGAGTGCTCAGACCCCAGTGCTCACTGCAGCTGCTTGAACACTAAAACCCCTTCAGCTTCGCTTGCTTTGCCCCCTCCCTGCATCAGAGCAACCATTTATCCAGCCAAGGAGTGGCTGGAATCTCATCAAGGCTGCACCTTAATTGGCCTTAGGGGGCTGCAGAGCAGCAGAAGGCAAGCCCTCCCTACCAAGGCCAAAAGTGCCTGCCTCCATAGCACTGGCATGCAGCTTTCTGATAACATGCTATGTATTATTTATAACCTGATTAATTGCTAAACCAAATGTGAATTAACAGCAACTGCAGATTGTGTGTAGGGAAGAAAGCAACCTCCAAACAAGGTGGGGATGAGGGGCCCCCTCTGTAATATTCAGCTTTGAAAAAGAAAAATTTAGGATTTTTTTGTTGTTGTTGGTTTGTTATCCCAAGAAAGAGAGATAGGGAAGAAAGCAACTGGGGAAAACCTTAAAAATAAAACCACATATGTCAAAATACATCTACCGAATTCATTAAAGTATCAGATCAAGGGAAAAAAACAACACTCAGAACCCAACTCTGGGATGAAGCCTCCAAGCAGCCCCATATGGCCTAGGGAGCATTTCACCACCCCTAACTTCAGATCTAAGCAAGGAAATGGAGTAAAGCTCATTTAAACATCTGTAAAGGAGCACTGGAGGAAAAGCTAGTTATTTCAGAGAACGCATCTCATTTTCTGAGAAGATAAAATTACAGCAAGCTGCATGTTTTCTCTGGGGAAGGGAGCAGTGCAGAAGTCTCCAGCCCTGCTGTGCCCAGAGGATTGCCCATGCTGCTCCAAGCACCGAGAGCTCTGCCCTCCGCACAGCTCACCTGCCCCAATCCCACCCCAAAATTCAACACAATTCCTGCTACAGCCTCCAAACCCCCATCCTGGCACACCCCCCGATCCCCCACTTGTAGTTTCACCACCCCCACAATGAGATGCACCCATCCACGCTGCCTCCTCTCCCCCTCCCCAGCCTGCCAGGCTTTCACCCACATGGGCTTCCACCTTTCTCAGTCTGATCTTCCCAGGGAAGATCGTGGTAAAGAGTGCTGAATTCTACTGAATGGCTCAGCATTTCTGCCCTCTCCCAGAGGGCCTGTTGATGTTGTTCACAGGAATTTGCATGCTGGAGCTGCTGCTCCCTGTGTCATGCCATTTGTTATGGAGAGAGTGCTTCTTTTCTGATAAAACACAGCATTTTCACACTAAAGCAGCAGCGCTGTGACAACCGGCTTTTAGCTGCTGTGCTCCTTCCTTTGTTTCCACTCCCCAACCCACTATTAACAGGGCCCTGTCAAAAGGGCTGGAATAAAAAAGCAGCATTAACTTGCCACTTGCACTTTATGACATTGTTGATGCTGCTCGTAAATCACCTTCTTTCTCTCTTGCTGAGCTGGTCAGAGGGCTGGGTCTGCCACACATTCAGGGTTTGTAGGACACCCAGCATTGGGGATCTGCTGCACTATAGTCATAGACTTAAAAAATAACAATCAGTATCCTGGACAAATCATCTGACTGAAGGAATCTGCACACTCCTCGGGGTAACCAAAATGGCATTGCCATGTTTTAAGAGGATGGACAAAAAAGCCCAGTGCAGTTAAAAGGAGCAGGGGTTGTATTGCATATTTGTTTGTGGGGGCAAAAGGCAGGTTTGCCAATGTCTGACCTACAATCTCCTTCTCCCTAGGATTCAAGGGATTACCTGCTCCCAGTAGTTCAGGATAATGCACATGCCTTGCCATTCTCCCCACACAGTTTAGGGAGACCAGTCACTCCACAGGGCTGGCAGGAGATTCCTGCCTGCATCCAGCACCCACTCCTGAGGATGCTTGCAGGCAGAAATCCCAAGTGGCATGGCCAGGCAGCACATCCCCACCGCCTCACAGGCAATCCTGGCAACACGTGGCTCCATGGCCTGTGGAAGAGAGGCCGCACACTGGCACCAAGACAAGGGAGCAGAGCCTTTGAGCTCTGTCAGGAGGATCCCTGCTCAGAAGCCGGCTGTGATCCAGCCCCTGCCCCCTCCCACACTTCAGGACACACAGATCAAGCCCTGCTCCCCGTGGGCTAAGCTGGGGCTCACACGGAAGCAGGGAGCACACAAAACGGCCATCGCTGTACCATGTGCTGCCAGAAATGTGCCACATAAAGCCCAGGAATTCCACTGGATTTACTGAGGCTGTGCTGGAAGCTGCAGGGGGGGGGGCTGACAGAGCCCCCAGCAGCCACCGCAGCACACCAGCTGTTCTCTATATTCTTCACCAGTGACCAGAACACCAGCGGCACGGCCGGGCCAGCAGCTCCTGAAATGCGGAGAAGGCAGCAGGGACAGAGCACTGAGGGTGGTGGAAAAAGTGGAAATGGTGGAAAGTGCTGGCCATGCCTGCCCGCCCTCCCGGGCTGAGGGCAGGGCTGTCCCCAGTCGCTGTGGGGTGCACAGCTACCAGGCTGAGCCAAGAAGCATCAACAGGACACCACCCAACATACTGTGAAAACAGGGGGATATTTTGGTGAGGTATTGATCCACATTCACGCGGCATCTCACCCCAGAAAGGAGTGGCCACCACCTCCTCTATTAGATATTTCTGGTTTAATCAAATAAAACGCTGCAGCATAGAAACATCAGACTCTATAGAACAGCCTGCCACGACCAGCCTGGCCACACCAAGAGGCAGGAGAAGAGCAGAGCAGTGATCCCTGACGATCACGGGCTAGACTGGCTGATGGGGCATGGTATCAGAGAACCAGGAGCACTGTCAGCACCCTGCAGGCAAGCTGCCCTGCGGGAACAAGTTACAGCTCAATTAGAGCCACGAATATCAGCCAGGAAGAATTTCTTCTTTCATAGCCCAGTGCAGGAGAATCACAGAAGCATCAATAAATCATTACTTCCTCTCTCCTTGCTAATAACACGAGCAAACAAAGGGTTTCCCCAGAGTCCACTGCCAATTTCCTCCTGCCCCCATTTGCAGGAGGGGGCTCCCCACCTGAGGAGGGGCAGAGCCAGACCTCAGTGCTGCCCTGGGATGCTCTCCTCACCCCTCTTCCCAAGGTAGGTGGGGAAGGATGCCTTTTCCAGGGCCAAAGACAGGCTTTTACAAAGCATCCTTCCAGGGTGCCTTCTGGGTACCTAAGCATGGCCCACACAGGGCACTGCTGTGCACAGGCAGAGATGTACTTAGCCCCACAGCTCACACAGATCTCATCTTCACTGTTCTAAGAGCAGTCCCCCAAAAAGCACACCTGCACAGGATGTGTCACACAACTCTGCTTCCCCCACGTATGGGCTGATGAGAGACCCGAGTGTTTCAGAAAACACTGTGTCCTGGCTGTGCAGGCAGCACCATCCTCTCCTGCTGTCCTGGGGCTACCAACAATGTCACCCTCCTCCCTCTTTGTTTTGAGTTCTTCCACACATACTATTGGCGTTGTATAAATGCAATCACACAGAAGAACTTGCTCAACAACCTAGAATAATCATACCTTTCAGAAAAGCATTTTCTAGACAAACAGGCTGACAGCTGCATCATCGCAGACAGGCTGAGCCACCCTGCATGTGCGAGGCTCCTACATTTATGAAAGTGGCCCATTAATGTATGGCAGGCTTTTCTTTGCCTCCACAGGGGGCTGATCCAGGAAAACATGGCATTTTTTCCCTCCTGCCTCCCCAGCTTTTAGTGATCAAAGGCGTTTGCTCTTCCGCATGTGCAGGAATCAGTGACCTCATTCCAGTGGCAGCTTTTGCAACCATAGGGGTGCCCAGGGGGCTGCTGATTTTCACCCTCATGCCATTGCTCCAGCTCTGACAACAGGACAACAAAAGACAGACAAAGTTTTGTCTCCAGTGACAGCTCAGTTTTCATGCAGCTGCACTGACACGGACCACTGCTGAAATTAGGATATTTATCCCACTGGCACACACAGGCACAGGCTGGTTCTTTGTTACTCAAGTCAGAGACGAACGCCACCTCTTAGGTCACATGCCATTTGTCCCCAGTCACCACCGGACTGTCTGCATGCTGTATTCCTTCAGATTCGAATTATTGTGGCAGCAATTAACAAAAATCAACTAGCCTTTGTCCACGGCAGGGTGATGTACCAGATGGGTTCTCGCTTTTGAACCACACAGCTCAAACAAATGTGCTGAGTTTTGATTTTTGCATTGCTGTAGGAAATTCAGCTCCTCTCTCTTACCCTTTTTCAGCCCCCATCAGAAATTTTTAGTCCCTAGGCTGTTGGCTAAGAGATATGCATTAACTTATTCTTGTCAGAATGAGGATATTGTGCCTTGCGGCACTTAAAAATACATTATAAAAATGCGAGTGAAACAATGGGCAACTGTCCTGGTTACTGTGCAAATAAGATGATAAAAGCTCCAAACAAACCTGCAGCATCTCTGACTCACTAGCGAGCGAACAAAGACATGGCTGAGCTCTTCTGACAAAGAGGCAGCCCAGAAACAGATCTGGAATTCCTGCTGATATGCTGTGGTGGGTTTCTAACAGATCTGTGTTTTTCCACTGTGTGCTGACAGCAGCCGCTCGAGCGGACAGCCCGCCCAAATGAGAAATGAAGAGAAAGGAAAGCTGGGGAAAAGGCTTAAGTCGTGCAAATCATGCTAAAGCAAAAGCCAGAGCTCCTGGCAAAAGAGATAGAACAACTAGGGACAGTACAGGCATGAGTGGCATTTGCAATAAAAGAAAACCCTGAAGGCAGCAGAGGGATGCACAGCAACCCAACTTCGACTGATTTCTCTCCCAGGAGCAGGCAGCTTCAGAGAGACACGATGAGGAACAACAAAACACATGCAACCCACCACTGCACACTTGTACATCCCAAGGTGGAAATGCTTCATCCTGGTTCTCTCCAGCCACACTCAGACCCTGTGTACTGGTCATGATGATCAGAATCAGCCACCAATTCCTTCCCCTCGCAATTCTGTGCCCTCCAGTAACCAGAACACGTCTCTTAAGCCAAAAACATGCTAGGAGGATAAAAGCAGAAACAGAAGGTTTTTTTAAAATAAAGCTGTCAACACATACTTACATGTCTTGCTGTTCCCTGCTGCCTTAATTCTTACTGCTCTCAATGCTCCAAGGGACTTCTCTGTCCCAGGTGAACAGCTGGCAGGCAACAGAGCTGCTCCTCTCTTTAGGGTTTACCTGTTCAGCATCCTTGGGAATGCGATTGTCCAGCCGAGTCACTATCAGACCCGATCAACGCTGTATCTGTTGTCCAGGGGAAACATGTTTCCACTCACATACTTGTATATATAAATTACACACACACACAAGCATTACAGATACCATCTACAGTGAAAAAGAAAACTGCAGATAGCCCCTACTTTGATGAAAGCTCAAAATTATGAACCACAATACCTAAATGTGGAAGCAAAGATGCTGCAGTGAAGTGCTAGCAGTTATTGTAGCACTTTTGACATATTAGTATTGAAAGTTGCAAAAAAAAAAAAAAAAAGTCCAACAGAAAGGGTTGTGCAAGTCTTTGCAAAATCATCCTTAGTCTTAAGTTTGGTAGCCCAAAATAACTGCTGCAGACACTTCTCACTGCTCAGGGAGATTCAGTACAGCTCCTAAATCACTGGCATGCAGTCGGCACAGGTGTGTAAGAAACGCCCTCCATTAAGCATGATCAAAAATGCAACTAATTTCTAACTTCCCAGAGTGCTGGGCAGACTACAAGGTCCTAGTCTCAGCCCATCTTTGTTTTGAGCCAATTACAAAAACATGGATGTGAGTTGAAGACCCAGCCCCAGAAACACCTTGCAGTCAATCAGTTTTGCCACACATTGCCAGGACAAGGGGCAAGGACAGAGCCCAGAAGAAGGAACGAGCCTGGGAAACCATCCAGGTTCTGGCTCCTTTTCTGGCATTCAAGGAGGAAGGTTCAGTTTTCCCCAAAAATCTATTTCCATAGCAGAGATTGTAGCAAAATGCTGGAAAGGTGACAGTCATATGAGGCAGGACGAAGAAATTCAAATTTTTGCCATGTTCAAGAGAACTCTTTCCCCTCCCATTCACCTCTGCACCGGAATACATTTCCAGTAGGTGAGGATTGAGTCAGTAAAGTCTCCAGGGGTCAAACAGGAAAAACTGCAAGTAAGTTGTCAATTCAACTCATGTGCAAAGACAGATGCAAGAGAAGAGCATGTATGTACGTGTGAACCGAAAGGGACTTTCCTCCTGCATACCACAGACTGGCACAGATTTAACAGCATGCTCTTACATGTTGGAGAGACAAGTAATAGCTCATGATTCATCTTGCAAGATAATTTATGGTTTATGAGCTTTTCTCCCCAAATCCCCCCTCTTCCCTTGCCAACCTTCTGGCAAGGGACAAGAGAAGGCAAACTGCAGCTATGATGCTTTTTGGACATAATTACTATGTTGCCCAAACCCAAATCAATGGACAAATTGTGTCTCTTTTTGACTTAACAGGTAAGGGGAGACTGGAAAAGAAAACCAACCTGGCATCTCAGCCCCAGTGAACATGGGAAAGCAGACCAAGTGGTAGGCATGGGCATACAACCCAGGAACACTGGCCAGCCATGAGGGAGAAGGGGCAAGAAGGGTGGACAGATCACCATCCAAGGAAGCACAGAACCCGTGGGCTTGGGCACGAATTATTTGGGTCTGCCATGGAGAGAGCTAGTGCTGCTTTCTGGTATCCACTGAATGAACAGCCACATGTACCTTATTAAAGCCACTAATGAGGGAAAAGAGCTTCCATCCTCATGGGGCAAACACAGGAAAGTCATCAGCTAGTTTTGTTCCTGGACAGATGCAAATTGCACAGATTGGTAAACCCAACACAAATCCTTGGGATCTTTCTAGCAGCACTGGGATCCGAGCTGCTGGGCCCAGCGCAGCCGGTGCTCCTTCCTGCAAAGCTGTTGCTGCAAAGATGAGAACCTGCTTTGCATTATCATGAGCAAACCTGAGAGAGGCCTTGGAATGTTCTCCCCAAAGCCAATTCCATCTGGAAGGATCAAAGGTAGTTTGCTTGCTGCAGGATCAGTTAGCAGTCTGGCTAGAAAAGAATTTTCCAGTGGCCCAGACTGCATGTGCAGTAAATACAGCCCCTTCTGCCATAAAGGGATGCAGCTCCCCCCACATGCCTCAAAAATAAGAAAGTGAGCAGGGCAAGTTCAGAAACCACATTAACTCCAACAGAAAACCTAGTGCTTACCTCTGTAATGAGCATTTCTCTCTAAGTTACTTGTGCATCCTACCTGAAACACAGCTTATCACAGTGATCAGACCTACTCTGTTACCAGGAGCAGAATTGCTCCAAGCATCTGCAGAGCAGCTGCACCCAGAAAGGTTGGGTTCATGCTGTCCCTCTGCTCAAAGAGAGCAGCTCTTCATTCTCACAGAGCAAAGCTTGTTCCAAGGTAGAGGGATCACTTACAAGGGAGTCCTTCTACCATCATCCCTTCACACAACTCTCAAGCACATCAGGTAGACCAAGGTCCTTGAAGACTTCTCCTGCTAATGGTGTTTCAGGCCAGGGACCCAAGACAGCAAGCACACTTACAAAGTTTCTTCAAAGTAGGTGCCAAAAAACCCCCTAATTTCTATATAATGTTCCCATAATACCCCAGAAATTTCTCTTTGTCTGTCTACAGTGCCCTCCTGGCAGTACTAGGAAACACCAGGATACCAAATCACCTCCTCTCCAGCACTTTCAGGCTGTACAGACCAGCTCCCCCTGGTACAGAGGAAACAGCTCCCCTGTGCTGGGAGGTACTTCCCAACATGGGAATCCCAAACAAGTCCTCCACCCAAGTCAAAGGGCATGTCCACTTCCAGCAGCCTCCCTCTGGCTTCCAGCAGCCTTCAGGACTTTAACCTTGGTACAAAACACTCATCAAGGGATTTAAACAAGAAGTATGACAGCCAGGCTTCCAGGAAAAGGTAATATTCAAATGTCCATTTGCTTTCAGGAGGGTTGTTGTAAAGCTGAGACAAGAAGGAAAGAAGAAAGGCATCTCCCTTGCTTCCCTGCCATGGATTTTGGTAGCTATATGTTTTGACAGATTCAGAGTAGTGCTATTGAACAGGGGATGCTATTCATGCCTTTGGCTTATTAGTGCTATATACAAAAATTGCATGAAGTTAGATGTGCTGGCTAATTATAGGAAAACCATATGAAGATTGTTGAGGGTGCAGGGCAGCAGGGGAAGGGGTATCAGAGAGGCTGAAATACTACACATGGGCTGTGCTGTCAAGAGGTAGATCATGCTAATTGGCCATGGATAAAATACCTAAGTATGCCAACATGCTTGTTAGCAGAGAGCTGCTGCTGCAAGCACATTTACTCCTGGTGAAGTGGATGATTCTGCTGAAGCAATCAGCACCCAGACACTCACCAAATTCAGGGAGTCAACACAATTGAGCTTTATTGGGACAATGATAAAGATAATGCTAACTCATGCTCAAAAATAAACGAAGATACCACTTGGATCTAGAGCAGTGTCTTACAACAGTTACACGCATGATCATAAAGACAGAGCATAGCAAATAAAACCCCAGAAAATTGTGAAATGAAGATCCTGAGGCCTCCCAAGTTGCTTTTTGACTGGCAGACGGTGGGAATGGATAGTGCACAATTTTTCTGTGCTGCAAAACTTAAGATTGTTTCCACTGACCTACAAAAGTACCTTGAGAATTGCAAGTTTTGCTATGTTTATCAGAGGAATGAGGTAACTTGCTGTTATCTCCAGATTCACTTCAAGAACAAATCCAGGGGTTTGTTTAGTGGGCCTTTTTACAATGAAAAAAGATTAAAGGGTTCAGCTGGATTTGCTGACATTTCACCTATGAGGAAGTAAGAGGTAAGTCATGGAAGAAAAGCAATTCTTTAGTGTCCCACACGATCTGTAGGGGGAAAATCACCTACTGCTCTAGCTGCAAGCTATAATCCCATCACCTTTTGCAGCTTAGCATGGCACAGGCTCCCCAGAAACATGAAGAAATGGGAGCAGGAAGCGAATCTCCTCTTAGGACATTGTGCTACAGGCAGCAGAACAGCCATAATCCTGTTCTCCTCACTTCCTGAGGCAGTGAAAAAAAAGTGCATTGGACTGTTGACTTCTCATGCACAAAACTTCCAGCCCAGCTCATATGACTTATTCCAGTATTGACTCCTCATGCCTGCCTCCTCACCTGCCACACTCACCCGTGTCAGCATCCACCTCGCTCTGCGGCATCGGCAACAGCAACTGATGTATTTCAATGAATCTTCCCAGCCCATCTCCAGTGGGACAAATCTCTCAGGGAATGACATGGCCAGGACTCAGCTCACCTCCACCCGATGCAGCTGGTAACCCCTCCACAGAGGTGGTCTGGACAGGAGGCCTCTGGTGTACAAGGCCACCACAAAGCAGAGAACATGGAGGAAGCTGCCTGACAGCCAAAGTGAGGAGGGGCTACAGGAACTCTCAAGCTGTGTGGTTTGCACAACCCCTGTGCATGCTGTCTGTCTCCCCCCTTCCCCTCCCCTTTTCTACCCCCTTCTAAAATCTTCCAGATCAAGGCTGATCACTCTTTGCCACTCATAACACCCCACAGCCCAGCTATGAGAGGTTTGGGTGGTCCTCCACATCTTAAGTCACATGGGACCAAACATTGCAACTGTGGTTTTGCTAGAAGTTTGGTTGTTGTTGGTTTTTGTTTTTTTCTCAGCCATTAATAGTATATTAATAGTGTTTAAAAGCTTTTAAAGCGACCAGAGCTTGAGATAATTCTGAGTTTTTCAGCTTCTGAATGAGAGCTCAAGAATACAGGCATTTCACAAGTGTTCATACATGTAGAAGTTTCAGATGTCAGTCTTTATCTCTGGGCAATGCCTCTAAGAGAGCCCAAGGCCACAGACGAGATAATGCTTCCCCAAACAGAATGTTGGAGGGGTTTCTTTCCATCCCTGATGTAAAGAACTATACCATAGAGGCCCCTTGAAAGCTGCACAATTATTTCAATGCTGCTGCTCTCTCTTCTCATCAAGCTAATGGAAGACAGACATAAATTCAATTCACAAAACAAATTAAATGGGATGCATTTTTAATTTTAAGTCAATAAAGGTGATTCCGGGGCAGACAAAAACTTCATTACTTAGAACACAGAGCTTCAAGGGATGCTGGGTTTTTTTATGTCAAACGAAAAAGTCTTCAGCTACGAACAATCTGATTTGGTCAGGCTCAGGGAAATCCCTTAGCTTCTGCATTAAGTAGGTAATGAATTTTTATGATCATCATTCTTACTTGAGGTACTGGGTTATCATGCAATTATTCTTTTTACATGCTGAAAAATATGAGCTTCCCTGATACTTGAGCTTCTCCCCACATATTCCTCAGGGACAGCCAAGCCCAGGCATGGAGGGAAAGGGACCACAGACCTGCCTTCTGCTGTGTCACTTGGTGTGATTTATGACCTAGGCATAGCTCGCTCTGCGCTCAAACCATGGTACCTCCTCCTCCCACTGCAAACACATATCCTTTCCTCAGAAGGAAAAGGAAAAAGGGTACCTTCAAGCAGCCTGGAAAACCACAGAATTCACTGAGTTTAACCAAAAAGGAACTGTCACCACATAAGACTGAGAGGCCATGGAGGTTTGCATTTGTCTGCTTGGTGGAAAGCTTCAACTGGATCTTTTTAGGCAGCCATCTGTTTTTTACAGGAGCTGCCACGGTTCTCTGTGCAACCATGGCAGCACACAGACACTGCTCTGACCTCGACTGATGGAGTGCCCTTCACCCCCTAAACCTGTCCACCACTTCCATCTTCCATGCTCAAGTGGGAGAAAGTCACCTGCGTGGCCCATCAGGGCTTTCTTCCCACCGCCAGACAAGGAGGACACAACTCACAGGCTGAGCTGTTGCTGGCAGGACAGGGAGAGGAGCTCAAGGGCAGTGAAGCTGGAGCCAGCAGCAGTGGGAGATAACCCAGCCACATTAGCAGCTGTGGGTGTAGCACCCCTCACCCAAACCCTATGGATGAGAATTCAAGACCTTTTCACCAAGACATCATCCCAGCTTCCAGGTGATCCCCTCCTCCTGGTGGGCAAGCATTCATTTTTGCAGCTCTTGCCTCATCTTCTCCCTCATTCCTTTGTTTTTAATTCAATATAATAGAAGGTCCTCAGGTTTCCATACTACAAGGCACTGTCCCCACTTGCACTAGAAAAAAAACAAGAAATAATTAATAGCTATTACATAGAAGAGATCTAATCTGAACCTCAAACCAGTGATTTAGCAAGAAGCAATCCACAGCCTGGAATTATCTAGTGTGTTTAGTGTGATAGCTTGATTTATTATTATTTTTAAAATTAAACCTCTTGAGCAGCTGAACAAACTAAAACATCAGCCTGTGCTGGCATTTCCAAATCACAGGCAGAAAAATCACCATCTCACAAACCACCTTCACACAGACCACCCTAGCCCCAGCAGCCTGAAAGGAAAGGGGGAAGAAGCAGTATAGGTGGGACCCCATCAGCAGGACAGCACAGACATCTATTCAACAGCACTTCTGGCTAACATGAAAGGCAGTCTGACCCAAGGACTGGGCTCACTGCACTCATAGCTGGCTGATGCTGGCCTTTCAGCTGTATCAGATGGACAGGAGGAAGAACACAAGCTCCACAACTCAATAATCAAGAAGTGAGATGCTTCCAAGGAGGAAGGGAGTGACAACTTCTTCTAAACAACCTCACCAGGCAAACAAATAACAAGGAAAAAACAAACCCATGAACTTCCCACCTCATTCTAAAAAGCCCACACTGCCAAGATTTTCCTTCCCCTTCTTGCTTAAGCCTCATGGTAAAAGAAGACAAGTATTAGTGCTTTGTTCCCTTGCGAGGGACACAAACAGCTCTGCCAAGTGAGCTCTGCGTGGCAGGGCACCAACACAGAAGAGCTGAAAGGAAGATAACACTCCTCTCCTGCTACCATGGGTCTTGTCTCCAGGACAACTCTATTTCTCTATTAATATCAACAGAGCTTTGCCCAGCATAGTGCTCAACATCCCTGCAGCAAGAAAGCAACAGGGGGGTGAAGGGGAGCGGAGAGAAACTGATGTAGTCACAAATCGTGCCCTCTGTTCCACTCCTCACATGACAAGCTTCAAAGCAGTTTTTCTTTTTCAAATCAAAGGTTATGCTATGTGATAAGCATCAAGACAAATTAGGCTTGACAAGTCCCTCCTGTAAAGGTCAAAACTTTATTCGTGAGCCACTGACTAGGGAAGCAAAGCAATGCTCCTCCAGAAGCAGGATGAGGACCCACCACTGTTCCTGCTGTAACTCATGACTGGATGTAGTGAGTGTGGTCAGGGTCCACAGGAAGAATTCGCAGTGGACCTAAATGGACTGTCATTTCAAATTAGAATCTTTCCTCTAAATACAAGCATTTTGCAGCTCCAGATGCTAACTCATGGGAAAAAACACCAACTGGAGTCCTCCTACAGCACTGGCTTCCATTTCTCTCTGCTGCAGCACAGGGACCAAATTGCTTCTTGCACCCTGTTACAGGAGCACTTGGCAGCAGCCCCAGCATCAAGCTCAATTATTTCTCCTGCACCTTGTGACACAGATTTGTCACTTCCACTCACCACATCAGCCCTGAAAATGGCAGCTCCTCAGGTAGGTAGCACCATTAGAAGGTAGCACCCATTAGCAAAGTGGTCTGCAAGCACAGCCTCAGCAAAGGCAACAACGGCCCGTCTGGGCTGTATCACGTACCACCAGCCCAGCTGGCCTGCTGATCTTCATACAATTGACCTTGGTTCATCAATCTAGTCTGTCCAAGTCTCTCTGTAGAGCCTCCCTACTCTCAGGCAGATCAACACTCCCTCCCAACTTGGTGTCCTCTGCAAACTTACTGAGGGTGCATTCTATCTCCTAATCAAAACCGTTGATAAAGATGTTAAAAAGAAGTGGTCCCAATACTGGGCCCTGAGGAACCCCACTTGTGACTGGCCACCAGCTGGATTTAACTTAATTCACCACCACTCTCTGGGCCTGGCCATCCAGCCAGTGTTTCACCCAGCAGAGCGTGTGCCCGTCCAAGCCATGAGCAGCCAGTTTTTTCATCAGAATGCTGCAGGAAATAGTGTCAAAGGCCTTATGGAAGTCCAGGTAGACAATAATCACAGCCTTTCCCTCATCAACCAGGCAGGTCATCTTGTCATAGAAAGAGATCACGTTTGTCAATCAGGACCTTCCTTTCATAAACCCATGCTGACTGGACCTGATCACCTGGTTGTTCTGTATATGGTGTGTAATGGCACTCAAGATGACCTGCTCCATGACCTTCCCTGGCACAGGGCTCAGACTGACATCATCACTAACACCAGCACGTTTTTCTCCAAGGACAACCAGTATGAATTAATTCTCCCTGCTCTTCAGTGTCTTGTCCCTCTGTACTTCACACAGAGCAACAATCACAAAAAACCAATTTCCATAAACTTTCTGGTTTACTGGTTTCAATACAAATCTCCCTCCCTGTTTTTTTTTTTTCTACTAAGAGTTCACCTGATGAGATCCTGACAATCCTGGAAGGACACGCATGAGTGGGATCATGAGAAGAAATGCACAATTACAATCACAGAGCAGGTGCAGCTCAGCAAGCCCAGAGGTGTTGAAACTTCATGTCTGAAGACATCTGCTAACCCCCTTCAGCTCAGAAGTGCTGTTGGTGCCCTGCTGAAGGTGAGGACAGCACAAGACTCACCTTATGAAACATCAGAAGACAGCAACAGCTGAAGGTGGGACACCATTCAGCAGACCTATTGCCTGGCACATCCACCAGCTCAACTTGCTGTTAGCACTGTTATTTTAGAGAGATGTACCTACGCTGCAGGGCAGACACCAACAACTTACATTCCCGTGGGCTGACAGCACTGTTGATCAGCTTAAATTTGCATCAACTAAATTTCAACATTAATGAGAAATTCAGCTGAGCCACAACCCTCCTGCGTGGCCTCTTGCCTGTATCCTCACTTACAGGCAGGGGAGCAAGGTCTGGTGAAGAATGCCAATTTCATGGAGTCCCATAGCGAGCTGGTGGCAGATTTGAGCAGAATCCAGAGTCCTGCATGTTAATCAAGAAGCACCTTGCTCAACAAATCACACAATTCAGTCACTACTAAAGACTTTTTCCTGCAAATGGGGGAGAGGGAGGGTGTCTGTGTTTGCTGTCCTTCAGTGTCAGCACCTTGCCAGCTATTTTGAACAGATGTTCCTCGTTCAAAACTGGCAGTTCTTCCCTTTGCAATGAGAAGTTGATCCTCTTCCAGATGTAAACCAGGGAAGGAAGTCTGAATTATCTTCATCAGGAGAAGATAGCTAAAATCCATACAGCAGGCAGCCCAAAAAATCACAGTAAAAATCAGCAAAACTGCAAGATAACAGCAGGTGATCACTTGTGCAACACAGTGCAATGTGCACAGCAAGACCAGCACTAGAATGCAGGGGTGCAAAAGAACTTGCAGACACTGCAGCCCCACAGGGAAGCTGAAAACCAGACTGCCTATCCAAAGTTCCTAGAAGAAATTGGCACATTTTTTCTTCTTGCTCATCTGCCCCTTCACCTTGCCCTTCCTCCAAGGCAAACAGAGCCACAGTCACATCAATCCAGAGCAGACATGGGCTCTCAGACATCTCCCTTGTGTTCACTCACTTCTGATCAAGACAGCCTTCGTGTTGTTCAGCCCTGAAACACACTTAAACATTTCCAGACCAAAGCAAACCCACTGGGACGACCCAAGCACCCACGAGTGCCACTCCACCCATGCTCAGCAGCTGCAGGAGTGATAAGCCCAGACCTCCAATATTGCTCCTACGCAGGCATCCAGGCCACAAAGGCAAATTTTATCTGATATTAGAAAGACTAATTACTTTTAACAGCAAGAAGAACATATATTCACAGTCAAGCAAAAACGGAGGCTAAAGATCATTAGTGTACCTCTACTTTAATAATTCTGAACTGTGAAAGATTGCAGAACTTCTGGCTAAAATGTCAAGTCTTTAGCTACAGTAATTAGAAATGGTTTTATTTCCCCTGACTGTGCAATTTAGTGTCAAGAATAAAACTTCATCTCGAAGCATTAGCAGCTCTGACATGATAGCATCTCCGTTATTGCGACAGCCCAGAGAAAAAGGCTTCATTCTTTCAGTTTCTTGCATGTGTCAAGAAATGCAGCTTCAGCTGCAAAGCTCTACCAGCTGCTTATTCTCCAAAATAAAACTTTATTTTTAGCCTAAGTGCTTATTCTGGATCTGTGCGAGTGTTGCCATGAAGCTCTCACGCCCATTGTAAGCTCTGTCAAATCTGCAGCAGACAACAAATAATGATGCAGGCTCCAACACAGGAGATTGTCTGTACAACAGACTGCACAATCATCACCTTCTGTTCACAAGCAATGAGAGGAACCCTGCCAGGGACCAGAGGTGCTGAGTTTAAAGTTGGATTTTAGGTAGATGGAGGGAGAAACTCTTACAGCAAAGCACAATTGCCAAATCTTAGTTTCCAGCAACTGAGCATTTGTTATCAGAACATCTGATTGACACTGTACAACCAACTCCATGCTCCACAACCATCGTTGTCTCCACTCCAGCATGGAAGGTTTGACAGTGCCTGAGCTGCCAGCTCTCTGCTTCCCTTGTCCTAAACCAGCACCAGCCTCAGCACATGCTGCTCCATCACCAAACTGATGCAGCAGCTCTCCTGGCAGAAAAGCAAGCAGATTTGAAACAAAGAGTTTACCAGCAATCCAGTGAACTGAACTGAGACCTGGACAAACAAGAGCAGAGGCAGCATGGGGGAAAGCTGGGCTTGGTGTAGGATGTGGGATCAGGCTCCAGGAGCAGCTGTGACCAGTCAGACCTGTGCTTTGAGCCCTTGGTCTGCAAGCTTCTATACTACCTCGCTCTGCACAAGGTGCTTCCAATTGTGAATCTGTGTCAATGCTACAATGTGAACCAGGGCAAAAGGGTTTCCTGCAAACAGAGAAAGCTCAAATTGCACTCCTTGACAGAAACCTCTCTTTTCTTTGCAGCCTTGGGAGGTGAAAGACCATTCCTGTGCCCGGCCAGGACTACCTGTACTCTGTCACTGTGCACTAGTTCATGCTGCAGGAGAATGTTAAGTTGTTGCTAGGCTGCACAAAGGAGTCTTATTTTTATCACACGCCTGTTTATTCTTGAAGAAAAAGATATGACACATAGCAATCCAAAGCATCCTCAAAATACTTGGACTTTTGGCTGGGTCTATTTTCTCACCAGACGGTCCAAAGCTTCTTGGTCATCAGCATACACACCTTCCCACCCAGATAACCCTTCTCACTCCTCCAAAAGTACAAGAAAGTGTGGGTGACCAGAGAAAGCCTCAGCTGAGCAGAGAATATAAACTCACATTGCAATTAATTTTTCAGTTATTCCAAATAAATTTCAAGTAATTCTGAAAAGGCTATTAATAGTAATTTCAAAGCTATTTCCTAACATCTTAATACAGCAGAGTAGCTGATCTGCAGCAGCCAGCATGCTGATCCGTTGCCACTTCACCAGGAAACATCCCCCTGCAACTTCACACTTATTTTTGCACCCCTGACATTTACCAATACAGCATTTTACAGCTGCCATTCCTCTCCTCAGCATGTAATGTTAACACTTCCATTGACTGGGAATAGAGTCTGGGGTCAGCGCAGACAAGATGAGGCCAGACCAGCCATGGTGCCTGGTGAAGAGGAGAGCTGAAGCCAGCCTGCTGCTCCCACCCATGGGTCCCACAGCCAGGAGCAAACCACTGCAGCAGCCAGCCCCTGCCCTGCTGGGAGCCAAGCAGACCAGCTTTCCTGGCAGGCCAAGTGTCAGCCCTAGTTTGACATTCTCCAAGACAGCTGCTCGCTTTGTGCTCCTTGTGCTGTGGCCTGAAACCTTCATCCAAAGCAAGAATAACTCCAGACTCCTGTTAGAAAATGACATGCCCCACCATAATGATAGCAATATACAGGCTATTTAACCCAAAGGAAGGACTCTTATTATTTGCCAGACTCAGCATTTGTCCCTTCCTGACACCAAGTGAACCTCCTGCTCTTAAGGAAGCTTTCTAAATTGAATCTTTTACAGCTTCATAGAAAGCTTTGAAAGGCCTGCCTTCCGGAGTGACTGGCTCCAGAGGACATCCTAAGCTCCAATTTAATCTCCGCATTTTTCTGTCACTCATACATCACTCAAGCATCAGCACACAGCTGTAGACAAAAGACCAACCTTGTGCCGACGGGCACCTTTCCATTCAATCAGAAGCCACAGCACTCATGCCAGCAGCTTCACTGCAGCAGTATTTGCCTGGCATTAGATATTAGCATTTGTCTCTTGTCAATAGCTGGAGGCAATAATGCTACGTGCTGCTGCCGGCACAGCGCTGGGTACCTTTTCACTTGTCTCAGCAGCAGCACCTGTCAGCCCCCAGGTTCGTTACAGCTTTGCTCATTACAGCTTTGCTTGTTACGTTGCTGCTAAAGATCCAGGGCTCAGCCGGTGTTTCAGTAAGCAGCTTGCTCCGTTTGTGGTTCACAACCTGCCCCCTTCAGCAGCACACAGCCCAGTCCTTCCATCTCACCACTTCATCCATCCCCAGAATGGCACTCAACTGGAAATGACTCTTAATCACCCACCAAGAAGCTAGAGGGGAGCTATGGAAGAGTAAAATCAGCAGGAATATCAGTTGAAGGTGGGTGTTTCTTATTGACCCAAATTAACTGCACATCATCTGCACCTTCCGGTGCCCTGGCTTGGCCCTAACTTGTTTCTTAGAGGCATTATATGTTTCTAAGCAGGGTCTGTTGTTTGTGTTTTTCCCCCCTACAACTAACCCTCCTTTTAATAGCAACAGCGAGCCACAAGGATTTCAGTACAAAATTCTGCCGCATTTGCGACAAGACGACATCAGCCAAGGATAAGCTTTAAATAATAAATGGGTATTACATTTTCCTCTAGAGAAGCCAAGGCATGAATTTCCTGTATCTATGCAAGCTGAGAAAAAAAAAAAAAAGGAAAATCAAGAGGAGTGCAGCAGAAAGCTAATGCTCCTAATAGCGGATGGCATCAGCAACAGCAGCCCAAGCCTCCACCGTGAGCATCCACTCAGCAGCCTCCTACAAGGAGCTTTCGGGAGATTTGCTGCTGTTGGCTGAGACTGTTGTGCAATCTATCGCTCACCTGGAAGCTGAGGGCGCTGCTAAGGAAGCCGAAGGCTGACTTTTACAAGGGTGACTCCTGTTGGCCGCTCTCTCCCTGCTAAGCAAGCTAACACTAATCATTAGCTGCGTTTTTTCTCTGCTGAGGTTGGGGCAGCATGAATTGCCTCCCAAATCGCTGTCATTAATTAGTCTCAGTGCCCTTACTAAATGGAAACTGGGTGACAAATTGTTTGCACTCTCAGTTCCTGGACATTGAGCAAACAGTCTCGGGGAAGCTTTCAGCAAGCAGATGCTTTCTTCAGTGAATAAAAGGGGGTTCTGACTTCAGATCAGCTCTTTGGAGTTGGCAGGATGTGAAAGTGGAAATAAAGTCACATACACAGAGCAATATGCAACTGCAGAGCAGCAAATTAGATCCTGCTGCCTCATACATCGTCAGGCAAGTTCTGGTACCAGAAACTTAATGGTGAATAAAAGATAAGCATATGCAGGAAAGGCTCTTCTGTTTCCTGCTGCCAGGTCTAAGAGCACATGGGAAAGTTAGATCTGGGAAAGTGAGATCTGAGCTACAGGAGAGTGCTCACAAAGTCACTGGTAACACTGCTTTTATATCAGTGAATTACTAACAGACTGTCCAGAGTCAGTTCTGGCAGACTGCACACTATCCTGAGGCTATAGCAAAACATAACCTGATAAATTAATATAAATTCAGCAAAGAAATGCTTTTCCTGTAAGATTTTGCAACTGGTAAGAGCAAGGTGGAGAGATGCAGGAAAGATGCTCCAGGAGGCAGCCTGGAAGAAGGCTCCCACACCTACAGAAGCAAGAAGACATCACACCACACAAGTAAATGAAGCAGGGGACCCCAGAGAGGAAACTCATGAGCAGCAGCCTGGAGTTATCCCACTGTGGGGTTTAAAATCCAGTAGTTTAATGAGGTCCTTGCTCTAGAACTAAATAGCTCCTGTAAATAGCTTAACGGCTTATTGATACATAAGATGTCCCCTCCTGCCAGGCTACAGAAGAGCCCCAGCCTTACAGGAAGGTCAACTCCTGAACCAAGCAGCCAAGAGAGACCCAGCACTACCCTAACACACTTAAACGTTCCCCAGGTAATGCTTGTCTTACTGAAGGATTCTGCAAAGCACACACCCACACTTACAAGCTGAGTTACTGCTAATCAGAAATTCAGTGGCATCTGAAGGAGCATCAGCAGCACTCTGAAATAAAGGGGTTTGTCACCATTTTCAGCCAAACGTTAAAAGGCCTATTTGTAAGATTCACGTGCATTTGTGTGCAGTTACCCATTCACTGACACAAGGAGTTTTCAGTCTGTTGTTCCCACAGCTATCCCCTGAGGCCCAGAAGTATAAACTCCCCACGAATTAGACTTATATGAAAGGCCTATTTTAATTTCAGAGGCCATGTTATCTCTCAGAAGCCTCCACTAGACAGTCCCCTGTTCTGTACAGGCCATAAGCAACCCCTCTCCCATGACACCTGCACAGGGCTCTCCCCCACAGCAGTGACAGCTGAAAGTGCCTTCCCTCCTCTGACCCCAGTTATGGCTACAGGAGCTCGCTCAGACTTTCTGCAATTACCAGTATCACTGATTTGACTGTAATTACTGTCACCACAGGTGCAGGCAGCTGCCATGGCTTCTCCCAGCCCCTAGGACAGTAGAGGTCTGCTATTGGTATCATGGTGTGCTGGTGGAGGGGAGGACAATCACCCCTTCGCTGCCCTCACGGTGCTGGGGTGCTGCACAAGCAGAAACCCCCGTGGCTGAACAGCTATCCCACAAGCGCTGCTTACTTACACCAGCTGCGGCTCCTAGTTGGCAGATTACAGGGTTACCCAGTCACAGTGTATGCTCCTGGGAGGAAGATGCCCCTCACTATCTCCCCAGGGCATCTCCTAGGCATTTTTCTGTCTTCTTCTCACACTTCTGCAGCAGCGAACCCAGCCCTTCAGCCCCTCGGCTCCTGACTTGCAAGTCAGTGTTCAGGGGACCCTCACCCGGCCCACCTCCTCTGGATGAAGCTGTTGAGCTTTCATTTTGTCCTTGACCTGCAGAGCTGGTGGTCCCTAGACCTCGCTCTCCAAACCCAATACCCATAGAAGGTGTTCCCTGCCTCCCTTTAAACTCCCTATTCTCACCCCCGGCAGGAACACACTGTCCCCAAAGGTTCCTGCGTGCTGAAGCCCACAGCCATGGGTAGCCACCTCCACAAAAGCCACACACCCCACTTTCCCCAGGCAACGCCAGCGGCTCCCAGAAGCTCCAGAGCCGGGACCCAAAGCAGCGCACCGAGCTGCTCCAGGCCACCCAGCTGCTCCTCACCGCCCGCCCCGGCACAAACCCAGGCTGGGGCCGGTCTCAGCAGGAAAGCCCCGCTGCCCGCACCCCCGGCAGCCCCCGCGCCTGGAAGGGAGCGAAAGGAAGGGCCGTCCGGGCCCGGGACCCCCGGCCTCAGGACCCCCAGCCTCCGGCGGTGCACACGAGGGCCGGCACAGCCGCCCCCCCAGCCAGACGGGTGCAGGCCCCGCGGCCCGCCCGTCCCGGCCCACCTGCAGCCGCTGGAGGTAGGAGGCCGGCGCGTAGCCCGTCTCGCCGGAGCCGGCGCGGGTGACGAGCCACCAGTGCTGGTTGCTTCGCTCCAGCAGCAAGAACGTCTCCCCCGCGGTGAAGGGCAGCGAGTTGGGCTCGGCCGAGCGGAAGCTGTACAGTGCCCGGTACATGGCGGCGGCGGCGACAGCAGAAACACCGGCACCTCCGACCGCCGCGGCCCGGCCCGGCCCGGCCCGACACGCCCCCGCGCGTCACCGCCCGGTACCGCCCCCTGGCGGCGCGGCGCCGCTCCCGCCGCCTCCCGGTGTGTGGTGCCGCTGGCAGGGGGCAGCAGCGGCCCGCGGCGGGGGAAGTACGCCGGGCGGGGCCGGTGAGCAGAGGCCTCTCGGTGTGTGCCCGGTGTCCTCCATCCATCACGGCGTAGGGGCACTGCTTGCCCCGGTGACCTGGTGCCTGGCCGTGAGTGGGGACGTGGGTGTCCTGCCCATCGGCTCCGGAGCTGTCGGGGAAGACGCAGCCGCCCCCGGCTCTGTACACCTCTGTGCCCCATCCCAGGACAACGACCCTTCAGGCCACCACACCAGAGCCCAAGACCCCTGCTCCCCCCCCTTAAACATCAGCAGCTGCCCCCCAGACCCCTTGTATCCACCCCTCCTGCTGTCCGGAGCGGGTGGGTGACATCATCTCCTTCGACTTCCCCGTCCAGGGCTTTCTCTGTGCTCCTCGAAGGCAAAAGGGAATTTTGCACCTGGTAAAGCCAGCGCAGAGAGCCCAGCCCGGGGCTGACAGCAGCAGGGCTGGGGGGAGCTCGGATTATGGCATAACCGTAGTGCACATGCTCCTGCAGCCAAACCCACCACAAACATGCCCCTCTCTGGTCCTGCCCTCGTCTACATCCTGCTGGGATGGGGGTTATGATGGGATGTGGAGGTGTAAATGGCTCACAGACCCACCCCATCCAGCGAGAGGGTAGGTTAATTAATCCGGAAACCACCAACAATGAAATCCAGCTGGCATTTATACACTAAAACCAGGCTTGCAGCTGCCACGACCCCCTGCCTGGTCTCAGTGCAGTTCCCCAGTTTTCCCAGCACTGCCAGTGAGATAATTCTGCTAAGCCTGGTTACGGCACGGAGGATGGACCAGGTACAACTGGTTGCCCAGACACCCCTGCTGCCAGCAGCTACTGGGGATTGGCTGAAGCCAGGCACCCCTGGCTGGAAAGGCAAGGAGGTGCTTTGAGTGGGAACTGGGAGATGCAATCAGGGCTCAACCATTTGGGCTCTGGGCTTCATGCCTGGTCACAGCCCTTTCCAGATGCCTGGTGGGGGCACAGCGTGACAGTGGGCACGGGGCAGGCAGCTGGGGAGAAGAACTGTGGGAGGGCAAACCTCCTTACTTGGAGATTATTACTTGGATCATTGGGTCTCCTGTGGGGTTGGGGTCTGCTGCCTGCCCATCCCCTGCATATGGCACCACAGCCTGTCCTGGTTTTTGCTGCAGTGTTTGGCTTGCCTTGGGCTCCACTCAGAGCCACGTCCCTGCTCCAGCAGAGCCCTGACTGCTCCCTGGCACAGGCCCAGCTCCTGTTTGTGCTGGGATCATGGCGCCTTGTTTCCATGAAATGGACAGCACAGGTTGTGCTGGGAGGCAAAAGCAGCCAGGAGGGATGAAGTTACCCATCTCCCATACATGCTGTGGTGGCACCCTGGCCTCTCCCTCTGCTTCACACAGCATGCTGGCTCTGCCAGCCAACTGCAGGGAAGGGACCAAGATTCCTCTGCAAGGGCTCCTGCAAACTCTCCTGCACCCAGGTAGGATGCATAGCAGGCAAAGAGACTCCAAGGGGCTTTGGAGCCCAGGACAGCTTCCTGCTGCTGAGGAATCGACTCCCAGTTGCAAGTGCCAGGTGATTTATCTTGGGCAGGGAGGGGCAATGAGCAAGGAGATCCCTCTGCGTCATTTGCGGGTGACTTGTAAAGCTGAACTTGAGACCTCAGATAATAACACTTGCATCCCTTGCCCTCAGAGCCGCAGGGACCAGGATCACTATAAGCACTGGAAGGGCTCGGCGCGTGCACGGCAGCTTCACCAGAAGCACTGGTGGTGGAGGTGAAGTGTTGCACAACAGCACTCATATGATTGAAACACAGACTTGCCAGCTCCATGTACACTTATATAATTCTGCACCGCCGAGTTGTCAACACGTTGCAAAACAGCAGCGGGATCAATCGTTCTACTTTTAGGTATACAAATATTATTGTACTCCTGCCAGCCCTTTCTAGGCAAAAAGTCATGCAGGGACCCCAGGCCCACGGCTCTGAGACAGCACTGCCAGCATGACACAAGGGGACCGGGGGTGTCCATGAGCAGGACAGGGAACACTGGGATGTTTGTTGGACATACTGCATTGCCTGAAGTCCTGGCAGCCCTCCCTCCTAGAAAACCTCATTAAAAGGGTGTAGATGGGATCCCCCAACTGGATGCCTTGAGATGTCCTGCCAGCATTGGCCCTGGCCACCCTGCTGAGCCAAGCAGGGCCACCCACAGATAGGACAGTGCCCTGCCTGTGTTACAGGTGGGAGGGGCAGTCCATGCCTTCAAGAAGGAGGTTTGCAGATGGGAAAGCTGCCAGGGCTGCTAAGAACCAGAGGCACCTGCACAATGGAGCAGGAAGGCAAGTCACATGAGGCTTGTGGCCACGCTCTGCCTGCTTGCCCACGGCAGGGCCAGCACAGACTGCGGTGACATGGCAGCTGGGCCCTGCACGGGTTCAGGCAGCTGTACCAGAGTGGCTGGCACATGGGACACACACATCCCTGCTCCTGAGCAAGATGTGGAGCTGGGCACACACATGTGAGGCAGAGACAAGTCTGGGCAGCTCCGCATTGCCCTGAGCAACCTGGAGAGGCTCATGGCTTGGGGCACAGTCCCGCATCCAGCCTGCACCATGTACACACCAGCACCACTAACAGGCGATCTCACCCTCCAACCACATCTGCTGCCCTACAGAAGGGACTCCCCTACATCCCCTAAACAATCACTGGCTGCCAGCAGCCAGGAAGGGCACTCTGCCAGGCAGGAGCAAAACCCTGCTGCTGTCTATGGCCAGTGATGCAGTGCTCTGCACCGAGCCCAAAAACACCAGTAAGGGGCTGCTCTGTTGGCAGCTGCTCCCCCAGCAGCTTCTCCCCAAGAGAGCCTGAATCAGTTAGGGCAGTGGGTGGCTCAGGGACCTGCTCTACTCCGCCTGCCCACAGGGCCGGGGTGCCTGCAGGGCTCCTTACGCAACCCATCCTGCACAAAGCTGGAGAGGGGCTGGTGGAGGCCCAGGCCCCGGCAGGAAGGAGCAGCCAGCCGCTGCCAACAGCTGCGCTTCCTGGAAACGAGAAAGACAGAAGGTCAGGAGAGTTGAGGGATGGCGGCAGGGGGAACCAGGAGGATGCTGCAGGGAGGATCGAGGCACTGGAGGTTGCAAGAGGAGCAGCACGCAGCCTGGCCCCACCCTGCAGCTCGGTTTCAGGAAAACAAGTCCTTTGGCTTCATGCAGCAGTGCCCTGTTCTTCATTAAGCTCTCCCCACACGTCCTGACCTGTTGAGCCACTTGCCAGCCCATGTGCTCTGCCTGCTGACATGGCCACCAGCCATGGGGCAGCCCAGCTCTCCCCGACTGGGGCAGCTCTGCAGGCTGCAATGCTGTGTTCTGGGAATGGCCATTTCAGAGGACTAGCCCTTTTTCTGCCATCAGCTCAGCAGCCAAACATCTTGCCTGTGGTGCAAAACCTGGGTGCAGGCAGAAGGCATTTGCTTGGTGAGAGAAGAGAGGGGGAACCTGGGGTGCAACGTTTGGTAGTGAGAGCACAGGGTGCAGCGCTGGGCCCTGGGCTCCCCACGCTGTCCTTCCCACCCACCACAAGGAGAAGGACACATGCTCTCGGGTTCGTATCTGTAACCAAGCTGACGCTGCATTGACCAACATCACCCTTCTCACATCCTTTCCGTGCTGCACACATGGCAGCAGGGGAAGAGCTGCAGAGCGAGGGGCTGCCTGAGGTCCGGCGGCAGGTCCTGGCCTTGCCGGCTGGGGGAGCTCCCCTGTTCTCCTTTCAAAGCGATGCTGGAAAGACCCTGTGGGACTAGGAAAGCTTGTCACATCTTGGCCGGAGGGGACATTGCTAGGGTGCAAAACCAAAAAAGCAGAGGACAAATTCCGTGGCCTCATCCAGAGCTGGCAGCACAGCATGGCAGTCACCAGCCTGCATTGTGTGAGGCTGCCTGCCCACATCACCCTTTGCTGCCCATGCTGGGTAGGGGAGCAGGGACCATGTCCTTGCTTGCACCCCTCACCTGAGGGCAAGCCCAGGGCAGGGGATGGGTGCAGCAGGCCCCGGTAGGCAGGTGAGAGGTGCTGGGATGGGGATCCCTGTGGAGTAGCTGGATGCTTGGTGTGGTGGGGGCTGATGCTGGACTCCCCACTGAGGTTTGCTCTGCCCTCATGCAGGCAGCTGAGTCACAGGCTGTGAGTGAAGGCCGAGTGAGAGGCCACTGTGGGAGCTTTTCTGTACAATTCAGAGAAGGTGGCTTCGCCCATAGCATCTCCTCACTGGGGATACATCCATCCCCGGTTCCCTCTGGACATGCCCTGTGCCTTTCTGGGGCCCAACCACTTTGCAGCCCTGGGTCCATGGGGTGAGCAGGGTGCACTGCTCCCCCGTGGGCAGGAGACATTGTCCCTTGTCGCAGCAACATTGGGCTGCTCCCCTGAGAGAATGCTGCATCCTGGCCACGAGGAAATATTTTGCTGTTGCTCCACAAGAGTGTGTGTCCCTCCCTGCTGGCAGGGACCCAGCTCAGAGGAAGTCCAGTGGCTACCCGAGAGGCAGCAGCACAGGACGGGGACAGCACAGGCATGGAGATGTCCTCTCCATGAGGGGACCATAAGCTACCTCTTGCCTCTTCTTGCTCCTGCCCTGACAACCCCAGTGCTGGGAGGCCACCAGCCAAAAGGCCCTGATAGTTCCACAGACCCCAGCTCAACCCCCTGTCCCTGTTCCCAGCCCTTCGCCATCAAAGCAGAGCTCAATTCACCAGAGATGCCGGCGCTGGCCACAGGAATGTGCTTCATCTCTGGCCAGCTGACCCGTGGCAATTCCCAGCAGCTGCCCTAGTTTTGGGCTAGAAATGTCCCATTTAAGTAAGGCCAGCTTCCCAGGAGCTCAGGGCCAGCCAGCATCATTCAGGGCGGCCGTGGGGACACAGGGCTGGGGTGCTCAGCTCCAGCCCCTGCAAAGCCAACAGTGCAGGGTCACGCCCAGCACATCACTGGGGCGCGCACAGACAGCCTTCCTTGGGCTGGGATGCAGGAAAAGGTGGTTCCTCTCCAAAGGTCAGGAACAGGCGGCCAGGGAGGAGACCAGACATGGGGGAGCCATGAGGGACAGGAACATGCACTCCGCATCATCCTCCACAGAGCAGAGTGACTGCAGAGCAGCACTGCAGTGCCTCCATGCTCCCCAGGACAGACCATGGAGACAGCCCAGCTGCCCCTTCCCAGAGCTCCTGCTGGCACTACCAGTGCCAGCAGAGAGGTTACAGCCCAGGGAGGACTGGGGCCATGGGGAGCCGTGCTCAGGGCATGCATAGCAAGGGCAGGATTAGTCCTTGGAGGAGGAAATGCACTCACCAGCACTTGCTGCAGGTTTTCTCCCCAGCTGGGACAGACATCTCTGGAGCATCTGCCTCCAAGGTCAGCCCGGCACCAGTGGAGGGAAAACAGGAACAGAAAAGCCCTCCTGTCTCTTCCCCAGCCTGGCTGCTACTCTCCCGTTATCCTCTCCATCCTTTGCTGTACCCCAAAAGGCAGGCAACCCCCAGGCCCCTCGGTGACCACATACCCCCTCCCCAGACCCATAACTTGCTCATCCCTGTCCTTGGAGCAGCCCAGGCACAGGGGTGATGGGCAGCAGGGCCATCTTCAGGCAGTGGCCGTGGGAGCTCTGCTCCCACCCCAGCCTGTCCTAGGCTGGCAGTTAAGCTATTACCTTTCCACAAACACAAGGAACTGCTTGGAGGGATTTGTGCAGAACAGCATGGAAAGAAAATAAACTTGCTCTTGAACTTTGCAGATAATGCACCATTCAGAGCCACTTGCCATCTGTCTCGCCCCCTCTTTAACCCTTGAGGACACAATCCAGGCCCTTCAGATCAATGTGGAGGTGAAGATTTTTCCTCCCAACATCATGCTCTTGCAGCTTTTAAAGCAACTGATAAAAAAGGACATTTCTGTCTCACCCCCTCATGCTGCTGCAGGCCCAGGAAGCTCCCAACAACCTTGCTGTTGCTTTGCAGCACTGGCACAGCCTCAGTTAATCCTCAGACAATATTGGCAAAAGGATTTCAGCAGCACAGGCAAGGGCCCATAGGGGCCAGGTTTGCTGCCTTGCAACATCAATTCCACCTGATTATATACACCCCCAAGTGCACCAGATCTGGCTGCCACCACCATAGCAGTCTGAGACCAGGTCTAGACCCAAGCTTACACCACTGGCAGCATTACTGAGAGGGCACCTCCCTGCCCATACCCCGGTGCCCTGTCTGCAGGCAGCAAAACAAAGAGGACTTGTTCTGGAGACAGCTTGCACCAGAGCAAATACGATTGTTCTCATCGGATTTCATGAATTCCCTCCAGAGTTCCTACGTCACACAAGTACATTAGAGTTTATCCCTGCTAATTTCAGACCACAAAGTCAAACCACGTCTCAGAAAAATCTGCACAGGCAGGCTTATTCATATGCAGCACCAGTGACAGGCAACGCTGGGGCCTGCCAAGCAGCTCGTCATTAGCTCATTAACAGAGGGCATCGCATCCTCAGCAGAACCGAAAAAGAAACAATCACACTGCAGCTACAGCCCTTCTCCGTGTTCCGGGCACTCTGACTCACACCTAAAGGAAAGCTCAGGGACAGCAGGCAGGAGGTGTCGCTGGTCACTGCCCAAAGGATTTTGCAATTGAGAGTGACAAGAATAAATAGCCCCATCCTCCTTCCCAAGGCTTTTCAGAGCCTGTCCACCAGCAGCTCAGGGGCAGCTCACAGGGCCCTTGTCAGCTGCGCCCAGCACTGGAGACCCATGGAGCAGCAACAAATGGGAAGTGAAGAATCAACAAACCTGCCTCACAGGGAAACATCCCCTGTGCAGACATACAACAGTGAGGTGACTGCAAGGTGTAAAAATACCTGTTTAATACATCAGTTTATGCCTGAACACTGTGGAACAAACAAAAAAAAAGCAACCATGAACTCACATTGTAAGAGCAGAGGTAAAAACTTCTTCAAAAAGTACAAAAGAACATAGGACAGTCATCAGAGAGACTTTGATCACAAAAACTTGATAGCAACAACCAGGGAATATGAAACTAAAGCCACACCAAAAGGTGCAGGGCTATAGCCCATAGAAGAGGGTGACCTTCCACCAGCGTATCTGCAGCCCTCTGTCACATCCCACCCCTCCTTGGCATGCCTGTGAGCAGCTGATGGATGAGCCAGGGAGATGATCCCAGCACCACTCGCCTCCCCAAACTCTCCACTTCTACATAAACTTTCTGCTTTATCCTGGGCAACCCTAAGAAGCTACAACATTCCCACACTTACTTCTTCCACCCCCAGTTTTATTTTGCATTATCACAGTGAGTTACAAGCTTCACAAGGGGAGACGTCATTTATCTGAAAACGGTTAGACAAGCAAATGTTCCTCTTCAAAGAGGAATTGGTGGCTTGGAGTTACTCTGTTATCTTTATTTCAGTTACTCACTGTCCTCACTTTCTGACACTTCCTTCCTATTTGCCCCAAGTAAGATTTTAAGCTGCTTAGGACACCTTTCAGTCTCTGCAGCTCTCCCCTAGTCCCTGCCATTGCGGCTAATCCTGTAGGGAGTTTCTTGTGCCTGTTTTGGCTCAGTTTAGGTTAAAAAATGTCAATAGCTCTCTAGAAACAGGTTACAGAGCATGAGATCTAGTTTACCAGATCCTGAAACACAAAATACATTGCTGGAGATTCTGAGACAAGTTCTGAGATTTGCATCACTATGGCTGGGAAGAACCTTTGGAGGCCTCTCATCCAACATTCTGCTGCCTGGTCCCTCCGAGCTGTCTTTTCCCTTCAAGCAGGCCCTGTTGCCTCAGCCTCTCCTCAAAGGACAGGTGCTTCAAACCCTGGCCAGCTGGGTGGCTCTGTTGGACTTGCTTTTCACTCTTGCTGAGAGGCCTAGGACAGATGTGCTGTTCCACAGCTGGTCTCACTAGCCAGGTAAGCCTCACTGTTTATGCGCTTTTGCATTACCCTAGCAGAAAGATCCTAGAACCATAGAATGTGTGGGGCTGGAAGGGACCTTTAAAGGTCATCTAGTCCAGCCCCCCTGTAGTGCACAGGGACCTTTTTAACTAGATCAGGTTGCTCAGAGCCTCATCAAGCCTGACCTTGAATGTTTCCAGGAATGGGGCCTCCACCACCTCTCTGAGCAACATGTTCTAGTGTCTCATCACCCTCACACTGAAGAATTTCTTCCTAAAGTCTAACCTAAACCTTCTCTCTTGCAGGTTTAATCCATTACCCCTTGTCCTCTTGCTACAAGCCCTTGTGAACAGTCCCTTCCCAGCTTTCCTGTAGCCCCTTCATGTACTGGAAGGCTGCTATAATGTCTCCTCAGAGCCTTCTCCTCTCCAGGCTGAACAAGAATCAGGTCCAAATTTTAATCCCTATGGCTAGACTGCAATATTCAATAATCAATTATTAAAAGCCCAAGAGGAGGCAGATGTCTGGCCAAGGCCTTTACTGCTGATCACAACAGTAAAGCACAGACTCTCACAGGGAGGAAAAGGAGTAGGCTGAGGAGAGCTGGAGCCTTGGAGATCTGAGCTTCATCTCTGCCTCACTCACCAGCAACAACAGAAGCACCACTTACAATGAACAAAAAGAATTTTATTGGAACGTATACACACAGGGATAACAGAGGTATCTGAGTAATCAAATATGGAATGTTTAAGAAAGTTAAAATAAATAAGGATACCAAGTTTTGCCAGTGCTAGGTCCAGCACCAATATAAGTAAATGCCCTCTGAACAAGTCTGACTCTGCTGGGACCATCCCTGCAGAGCCTGTAAAGATTCCTACCACCAGAAAGTGGCCAATAAATTTGGAATACAAAGAGTCACAATAGTGCTTTCTACTGATGTGCATTCACACTGTTTATTCATTACTTTCATCTCTTATTTCTTTAATAATATCTATTAAATTCTGAAGTCCAAAAACATAACCCGTGTCTTGGCCCTCATGCACCACGCTATCTTCTCCGTAGTACTTGCAGGTCGTGTGGGCAAAGTCTATCATACGGACATCAACAGTACTAGCAGTTGGTTTGTAGGCATATGCTCCTGCAGACTCATCTGAAGATTCCTCCGAAAGATCCTCCAAGTCTTCTGGGTCTGAGTCAACAGCAACCTCCTGCCTTTCCTTTCCATCATAAATGATCAGCAAGGAGCTCGAGTAGAAGCGGTAGGACTCCTGCTTCTCTAGGACAGACTTGAGTTCAGTCAGTTTTTTAATCACAGATTCAAAGAGTTCCCTGCGCAGGTATTTGCCGTTATGAAAGAACTGGTAAAGTGCTTCTTTAAATCCTTGGACTGAGAGTTTTCTTCCGTGGTATTTATTCATGAACATTAGCTGGCCAGTGCCTGCCTGGTAGACCTGCACATACAAACACAAGACAACAGAAAAGGAATAGTTAAAATTGCTGGTAACACCAACTCTAAGCCTTGAAGGCACAAAAAAAAAAAAAGATCATGCTATGGAAGCCTTTTATAAGATGACTTACTACTCTTATAATTGCTTTTGCAGTTCCAGAAACTGCTAACAGATCCAGCAGAGTCTATGGAACTCAGAGGCATGAAGGAAATGGAAAATTCCTTTGGATTAGATGTGAGATTTTCCATCAGAAATATAAGAATGAGGAGTTTAAGTGAGATTAGGAAAGCTGTAGCCAAGACCTCCAAAGTCAAGCTAAGAGTTGTACCACAGCTCACAGGTGTACCAGTTGATTCCCAGAATGCTGAGCTCTAAGTGACAACAAAGACTCCTATAGAAAACTTAAGATGTGCCCTATAATGCTCTGTATTTTAAGAAGTCAGAGCTGCTCCTGCAAGAAGATTCTTTCAGCAGTCTGTGCACCACAGAGCTCAAAAATGCCTAAACATCTGGGTCAAGTAAGGATTACAGCTGCCTCTAAAGTTCCACCTTGTTTTCCAGCACAGATCTATACTGGAAGGTGAACAATGAGCAGGTCCTGCTCAAATCCCAGCACACTGTGGTTAGAAATGCAGCTCCCACACTTCCACTCCTGCCTCGTGTTTTTCTCTGAAGGTAAACAGTGAGCTGAACACCAAACATGCCAATAGTCATAATGTGGAACAAGTTCTAGCAAACACTGCTGGCATTCCTGGAATCTACTGGATGGGAGGAGAGGCTTCGGAAAAGATTCAAACGCAAACAAGTTGTTTCCCATTTGTCACTCTAGGAATACAGAAACAAGTAAACAAAACACTCAGGTGAAAGTCCATCTCAACTCTATCTCCTTATTTGACCGCAAGTCTTATCACATTTACCAAGCCACTTCTTCTCTGCCTTTGCAACAAGTCTCCTTCAAGCAGTGGGAGATCTGTGGCTTTTCAAAGTCTACAAGACAGAACTGATCACTTCTTAATATTCTGGCAAATTTCTACACATTTTAACTAAAATGCATGTACTGGCAGACTCTCCTTTCAATTCTTTTCTACGCTATCCTGAAATGTTAATCAAATCAGTAATTTCACCACAGTTTTGAATTGCTGCTATTGTGTGCAGGCATCATTTTTTGTGCTCAGAGAACACATTTGCTGATGCATGTGCTGCAGGTTGCTCCTGCAGCTGCTGCCACCTTCAACTTCTGATACCCAAAACCCCTGCTCCTCTCCTGAAGGAGAAGAGGAAGCACAGCATCTCAGGGACAGCAACACGAGGTAACTACGCAAGCCAAAAAACCCACTAACACAAATGAGCACAAGTCTGTTGCCCTACACATGGTTAGTTTTCCCTCTCACCTGCATGCCACAAACTCGGACTCCAATCACAGCTGATGTGCTCTGCTGACACTTGCGAATCTGATTCGCCTTCTTCTCCTCTGACGCATCATCTCCATGCTGCCGGGTCCCCATCTTCAGGTCCAACACACATGGTACTTCGTATCGAGATGTTAGGTTTTCCAGCAAAATGAATTCTTATTAGTTAGGGAACAACACTCACAACGAAGAACACAGGTTTAAAAACCACTATCACAGATTTTATCACAGTGCCACAGTCTTAACTTTAAGCATACCCAAAACGTGCTCAGTATACAGTAGCTTATCAAATATAACTGTTACATAAACTTAGCATACCTGCTTCCAGTTTCACTGGTCTTTAGAAGAGACAGGTGAATTTCCACATTAAGTGGAAAAAAAGAGTAGCTAGGGACATACAGAAATATAATCTGGCAGCTGAGGCACAGACTTGGAATTCTGAAGTATTTCCTGCCAAGCAAGAGACATTTTTTGTGGGAAATGGAAGATTTTGTGTGCTTCAGTTACCATTCAAAAACAGCAAAGCCTTTTCACACCACTTCTGAAAGACAGAAGTTAAAAAGCTCTTCAGAACATCTGTGGTAATACTGGTTGAGTGATAGCACACACTTCTACTTCAGTAATTTAATAATCTTCTACAGTGAAATGGTGAGGATACCAGCCATGAAATGCTTTCTATTGTTCTGAACAGTTCATTAGTCAGAGATGTTCTAGTAATTTATTCATTGAAAATCCTCATAGATTAGGTATTTGTTTACCTCAGTATATGGATACTGGTATTTGTATATGATTTATCAGTTGTATCCAAGCCTGCATAGGCCTATACAAGCAAGATCTCTTTCTTCCACAGAACGCACAGTGTGGAGGTGCTTGCCTACAGTTCCAGAGCATGAAAATGGTGTGCACTTCAGCTTTCCTGGCTCCAGCCACTGTTTTTGTATTTCTCATGCTCCAATCCCACAGGACAATTTATATTCAGCTTTTCTTTATCAGTCACTAAAAAGAGACTACTAGAAGCAGACAACTCCAAGCATTGGAATATCCTCTATATTTAAGAAGTTGCAGAAAAAGGAAAGATTACACTAGTTTTTAAGATCACCAGTACCAAAACAGTAAGAGAGTGACAGAACTCTTCTGCTTTGAAAGCTTTCATTAGTAAACTATGTTGAAGATCCCAAACACAGTATGCTGTAAAGCCTTTCCATTAACTGAGCCACGATTTGTAGATTTGAATGAAGTTACCAGAATTTCCTAGCCTAGCTACTTCATTACATGCTGGAAAAGCCCATGTTCTGGATGCTGCTGGCCATCCCTCGAAAGTCACCAAACAAACCACAGCTTCAGAGACTCTCTCTGGAATAAGCCTGTGCTGTACTTTTATCTGGCACGTTCAAGAAATAAAAAGCAGAGCCCTACTCATTCCATGGTTGCGAGGTATTTTCAGGAAAGGATACTATACTGATTCCGGTGTTTTGCATTCTCCTTCATTCGCTGTAACTGCTGCTGGTGACATTTCATGCTCCAAGGATTATGATGTTTCAACTGTGAACTGACATTTCCTTTTTTCTCTACAGTATAATACAAGACTTCAGATTTTTTCAGCCACTCAAATTCTTCCTCCAATTTGTGACTAGAAAACAGAACAATACATCAAATTAGAGTTCAAGTAGAACAATAAACACTTTAAAGGGGCTGTCAGTGGATTTAACTTTACAAACTATTTTGCTCACTTTCACCAAAAGCTAGCATATTTTGCTTTTCATACTACTGGACAAGTTGCCTATCAGTAATATTTCAACCTTTACAAAGCCACTCCCATACTAATATAAATCAGCATTGTCCTGGGTTGAGCCAGGATGAAGCTAATTTTCCTTATACTGATATTTTTTTTCCTTCAGTAAGCTTTCTTTTAACTAGCAGCAAGTGTTCCAGCTAGTGGGCTGATAACACTGGAATGTTTATGTTACTGCTGAGACTCCAAGGTCACTTCTTAGCTCTGCTGCTACAGAGGCTATTGAGAGCAGAGGAGTCATATCTGTGACCCCCCCGTAGGGGAGCTGGACTAGACAGAAAGCAGAACTGACCAAAGGGATTCCATTCCATAGATCTACATAAGCTCCAAGGAAGGTCAGAGATCACAGAAGACAACTTCCTTCCTGCTGCTTCTTCCCTTCTTTTCCGTCCATGGCCAGTGTCCGGGGAGGACTCCATCCATCCACCCATCACCATTGACCCCAGGCTCTAACCTCATACCCCAGCCCCTGTCTGCTCTGCCTTCTCTCCTGCCTGTGGGCTGGGACATTTTGGGACTGCTCACAGCTAAGGAGAGTGCCTGGGGAGCTGCTGGGGGTGGGGGGAGGCAAGAGGCTTTTGCACATTCCTGAACATACTTGTATATAATTGTACATATAATTAAAGCTGTCTAATTTAGTTTTCAATCCAGCTAACTTTCTCTCCTTAATTCCCTCCCTCCTTCCCTAGCTGGGTGGGAGGGGGAGGTTGATCGAGAGCATTGTTTGGGTCACACCGTGCCAAGCATATAGCCACTCTGTTACAGAACATGTAGTATTTCTATTTATATATTCTTCAGCTGTGTGAATTGCTTCCACAGAAGTAGAGCAGGTAGCAGCAATATGCTTTAAGATTTATCCTTTGCTAAGGTCACTGTTTTCAGCACAATACATCATAGCTCCCTGTTTACAGTGGGCATAATTAACAAATGAACAAGGGGAAAAATGCCACCAACAGGGATAAAGCAGATTCCTACAACAGTATGCCACATATAGTAACACTGAAATGTTCTTGTTTTATACAAGTATTGTGCTTTTGCAGGTGCATTTTGTTGTGTATTGGGTTTTTTTTGTTGTTGTTGCAGAAGCTTAAAAAATGACACTGAGAAACCTTCAATTGACCACAGCAAAAAAATAATAGATGAAAATGCTAAACAGACTCCTGGGCTGAAGACACATTAGTTTCACTACTGAACCTGTCTGCATGGAAAAGCTCAGGAAAAATGAAACAGGAGAAGAAAAGAAAATGAAAGTTAAGAGTTCTGGAGGGCAGATCCTAATGTGACAGCAAAAAGTGTTGTGCTTCAACACTCCACATTCTGCTTCCCCCTTTCAAACTTACCTTTTAATTTTTTCCTCTTTCCTGTGCTGTCGGACCCATTCCTTAGATATCTTCTCATTTTCTAACAACACTGTCTTTTTGTTAGTCCATCTCAACAGCTTACTTTTGGGTTCACAGTCAGAATTATCTAAGTTTTCTAAGTTATCGTGGTCCCCATTTAATGGATATGCTATTAGACATAAATTTCCATCTTCATCCTCTTCAAAGCTCACTGACACCACACCTGAGGAGAGAAAGGACACAGAGTTAGGAATTGCTGAAGTGACAAACAAGCCTTTTAGAAAGCACAATTTTATACTAAGAATACAGCAACTTTTGGTTTTTTCTCTTACCCTGGTCCTTAGTTTCTATCTTGCCACAGGCCAAACCTCATCGGCCAACCTAACAAATATCAAAAGACCTAGACAAAAATGACACCTCACAAAAGACAATTTATCAAATTGACAAAACAATTACACAAAAGGTTATTTTATCTCTCTCTGATGCAGTCAATAAAGAATCAAATAATAACAGGAGACAATTTCAATTAATAAAAGCTTTTATTAATAAAAAATCCTGACTGATCTGACCCTAAGCGAGATGTAAAACATCTGTTAACAGCTTGCAATGAAAAGTGACCTAAACAAAAAAAACCCCTCACACCAAAAGCTTGAAGTTTTGCATGACAGCAAAGCAAAAAGCACTTATCCAAACAAGATTTGGTTAATAGAACTCCAGGGGAAAGAAAGATTTGCAAGAAGAGCAAAACAATGAAAATGTCACATTACAATAGAAAATAGTCCAAAAGCTTCCACTTAGAATCATCACACTTAATTATACATTTTCTCCTTCTTTTTGGAATAGATTTTATTGATACTGGTTATGCAGTAATCTTGTGAAATAACAAAAATGCAGTACAAAACAAATCTGTGGTACAGAAACATGGTGAACCTTGAAGGCAGGGGTTTTTTTCTCATCTTCCCCTCTTTAGAGTATTGCACTGTCAGTGGAGGGCTCTGACAGAGATGTGCTCAGTGCCACATTAGCAAGTTTCAGTGGTTAATGAAGAAGCCTTAACAATTGTCTGAATTGGTTTTTTTTATCTTATTTTTCAGTCCTCTCTCTTTATGCTCGTGTCAGTCTGCACAGTTCTTGCAGCCCATCACTAGGGCAGAGAGGAAAGGTCTTGGTGAGAGGTTGCACTTCTGAGCTGGAGACCCACAGTAGCTGGGGCAGGGAGTGCAGAAGCTCTGACAGTTCTGCTGCCACAATGGACAACAGGGGAAAAAAGGGGGGAGCCAGCTAGCAAATGGCTTTTGGCTTTCTCCTGGAAAAAAAATGACAGATGGTCCAAGTAAGGCCCCTTACCCCTAAATCCATCCCCACAAAGCCACATACACTAGTACAATTTTTCTATTCCATTTTGAGAAATATCATTCAAAGATTACATTTTCTTCCAGTCCAACAAAACTTGTAGTTAGATGTGTCAAAAAGTCTCTGTAAGTGTGCAGGGAGTATTAACTTTGAAACATCTCCTCTGAAGTCTTCCACCAGTTTCACAAACAGTTTGCAAAACTTCATCAGCCTTACGGTTGTTAAAACCAATGTGCTTTAAAAAGCAGTTCCATTTAAAAAAAGTGCTTCAGACATATTATTTATTAATCACCAGGCAGCAATTGATGGAATAGCAAAGAGAAAAGTGTTTCTGTTAACTAGTGCAATGCTTAGGAGAACTGGAATTTCCACTCCTACATAACATCTGACTCAGCCTCATCACAGCTACTTAATCCTTGACTACATAAATGCCATGAATTTTCATTTCCTTAATGGCAGAAACAACACTGCAAATATTCAACAAGACACCTTACTGACATGAATTTATTGTGATCAAAAGGGAGTCAGAGGAGAAATTCAAAACCAGAGACCACAAATAATCTTACACAAAACAGTCAACCTATCTTTCCAAACCCCAGTAAACAGGCATTAAACAAGTGGCAATATATATATATTTAGAAATTCACACACACAAAAAAAAAGCAGCAGACAATTACTGAAAACTTTCACAAGCTGTTAGCTGCTTACCTGTGCCTAAGGGAGATACATGGGCTATCACCAGCAGAGCTGCTCTACTCTAATGCTGTTAGTCAGCCCAAACAACGACTTGACAAGCATTTCCACCCTGCATCTCCACAGCCTGCCTCAGACAACATCAAAATACATGAAAAGAAAACCCTAAAATCTCTTCCACACAGAAAAGATTTCAGAGATAATAGAGAGCACAGCACGCTTGTATTTACATTTAAGAAAAAGCTCAACACCATCCTAAGGTTTGATAACTTACCCTCATATTGCGGAGTGAATTTACGCATTTCTGTTGGGAGAGACTCATAGAACTGGTGTTCCCTCTGAATAAGGGGCTTACAGATGGTCTTGTCATTAAACCGGAGGACACAGGAGTGTCCTCCAACCTGGTGGACAAAAGGCTCCAGCAGGACTCCCTTGGAATAGTGCTCCACTTCCATAGCTCCAAATGCTGGGCTCATCCTTGTAGCACATTAGACAGAAGAAGGCGACAGTAGTGAAGGCAGTTCAGAGCCAGAAGCCTCTGAGACCTGAAGGTGTTTATTCCGATTCAAAAGTCTGTTAAAACAAACACAAGAGAGCGGCGGACCGTCAGTTTCCTCGCAGGCTGAGGCCTGGGTAGCAGGGCTGAGCGCCGCGGTGCCGCTGGCAGGGCCGGTGGCCAAGGCCCGTCGGCGGGGAGCGGAGCAGAGCTGCCGCCGCTCGCTGCAGGGAGGCGCCGACTGCGGGCGCGAGCGAGGCGCAGCCCCACAGCCCCGCGCGGCCCCGCCTCTCCGCGCCCTGACCAATGGCAGCCGCCGAGGGGCGCCGGCCCCGCCCAGCACGCGCATGGCAGCGCTGGGCACGGGCCGAGCTGCGGAACCGCGGCTCCTGTTTTGTTTTCCTTTAATTAACAGATATTGATGCTAAGCCCTGGCGAGTCCTACTTCAAGTCACGCCTAACGCCCCCCAGCGTCCGTTCAGAGGGCCAGACGAATCAGCGTTCCCAAGGTCCCTTCCCTCCTGCCCCGCGATGAGCAGGTCAGAAACGTTTAACTGGCACAAGTTTACGGCCCCCCGTCCCACACAGCGCAGGAACCCGTCGAGCTCCAGCCTGGACGCTTATTTCACCGGTTTATTCACGACAACATCAGACATTTAAAATATTCCATACGCGCTGACTTTTCAGATGAAAAACATAATGCTAATAATCAATTTTCCACGAACTTATTTTTGCATAAACACAGCAGAAGGCTGGATTGGGATGCAGCTGTGCCACAAAGGGCCCGCTACTGTTCCCGTGACCGCACACTGCTCAGCTCTGGACGGCCCCAGCTCCACGCAACTTGCACTCCAGCATGCAACCAAAGGAGAAAAGCTAAAAAGCAAAACATTACTCTCTTGTTCTGCACCATCCAGTAAATTTTTAAGTCAAGTTGTTCTAATTTTAGACCCGAAGTTTAATGATTAACTTTCTTCAGCTAAAAACAACCTCGTACTTATTTTGTCTGAAGATCATTACACGAACAATAATGCACTTAATTCAAAGAGACTACAAAGTGTTCTAGGTCACAGGTCTATTTTTATTTGTCCTCCTTAGATCTTTAACAGCTTTACATTAACGGGAAAAGCAGAGACCTACGAGCTTAAAGCAGCGGCACTGAGAGAACTGCAGACACCCGCAGCGTACCCTGTGCGTAAGGGCACTAATTGAATTAAACAACTAAACTGCTTAAAGAAACAACAGATCGATCAACTGAACTCCAGCTCCTGGAATGTTTACCTGCACATAAGGACAACAGATCAATAGTTTTACTCACTACACACCAGTTAGCGCTTCCCCCCCCCGCCCCTTTCTTTCCTCCTTTCAAGAGCCTTATTTCACAAATAAAGGTACTAGTTTGTTGTTGTTTTTTTTAAATGAAGAATTTAATACACCCCTTCCCTAGTATTTTTCATTATGCAGCTTCTGCAGCCCCAGAGAAGTTTGTCTACCTGAACATAAAGAACTTGGAGACACTCAGGTAAAAGCCTCAGTTCCACCCAGGACACAAACTATTTCTAAACCCTATTTAAGTGCAACCAAGCTGAGCACCACGGCGGTGCCCAGACAGCGTGGAGAGTCGTATCCCCCGGCCTGACCTCAAATACCAGACAGTCCAATCCACCCCCGCAGCGGCAGCAGGCAGGAGGTGGCACTGCCAGTGCTCTGGAGGCAGATCTGCCTGGTGGCTTCCCACATTACCACCCACTCCTCGTAGGGTCATAACGTTCCTCCCGCAAGACTCAACTGTGAGGTGGCTTTACCAGCAGGTATGTAACATACTTCAACCTTTCACCAAACACACACTTAGGAAGACGCATCAGTTTCAGAGCACGCTCTGAGAGTTGCTTCCATTTTCTATTAGAGAAATTTTAAGCATCCGTCTGTGTTTGTATAATGCACCAGTAGTTTACACTACAGAAATCTCACTCAAGCAAAAAGCATCTCAACGCAGACAATGCACAACACCTTGTTTACCCAACACTTCTTCAGGGAGCTCATTACGAGCAGCTCAACTTGTTTGCTTTCACATACACCCAAGTGGTCTGGACAATAGTTGCACATGGTGCACATTAGACAGCAATGGAATTGCCAAGCACGGATTTGGACAGGACGACTCATGCTACTTCACTGTTTCCTGGAAAAGTAAGGCCTGGCAGCACATCCCACTGTAACTTCCTATTCAAGGGATAACAACACAAGTTTTTTTATAGCTCTGATATGACAATAATATAATAAGTGTCAGCAAGGAGTTCCTTGCTATGAAGCCTTTAACCAAGCTCCTTATTTGTGCAAAGCAATTTACTGCCTTCTTATAAACCTATAATGCACATATTTATATGATTTGAACAGATCGTAAGTGCTCAAGAAGACAGCAGCAAGCCCACAGAACCTTCTCAGTAATTTAAAGAATCCATAGGTTTCAGTCTGCACTTTGAACAATTAATGTTTAGACTTTCAGGGTAAGAACCACAATTTACCTAATAAATTTAGTTTGTTTTCATCCAACGAAGTTCTTCACAATTGCAAAAAAATTTTGTGTTATGATCTTAAGGTTTTTTCTGCTGCATGCTTTAATATTACCACTAACAACTATCAGGATTTGTTCGTTATTTTGGCTCTACTTAATATTAGGAATCTTGCCACTCAGATTAACAGCAGCACCTGGTGCACAATCATAATGCCCAACAGAAATCTCTGCACAGTTTCATGTGTAAATACCTCACTTCCATAAAAACCTCACTAGTATGTCAAATTTGTTCAACTTCATTAGAAATAAAAACTTAAGACCCAACAGCTTCAAGTGGCATTGATGCCAACCAGCATAAAAGCACAATACAGTTCTTCACTGCCTTTCCTCTGATTCTACACCCAGTTTATTTTCAATGCTCTTTGAGCAAGAAAAAGCACAGAACAGCTGTTTTCAGGCAGTTTTCCCAGATACCAAACACAGGCTCAGTGTACCCTGCCCTTTCCCTCCTACATGCTTTAAAGTGCCTTTGGTTAAGATCTTTTTTCCAAAGGACATATCAGAAAAAAAAGCAGATATACTATTCCTTCACATGTCATGCATTTTAAGAGAAAAATCTGACATCAACTGAAGTAAATAAAAATTAATCTAGACAAAATAACAATAGCTTGACCCATGTAATTCATACAGTAAGCAGAAAAATGTTTAATACTCATATCTGTATAACAAAAGTGACATGTACAGATACTTTATTCTCATGCGACAATGACCACTGAAAGAATACAGCAAGGAACCCATGTTTTCAGACATTTAATATCAAATCTCAGGTGATGGCATTCCTTGGGAGGTATTTCATGTCATTACAGATTCTCAACTTAGCCCAATACATAATTGCATTAACAAGCACATCCTCTGGAGAGCACAGCTCTCAATTAAGAAGTAGCTCCCTCCTTCATAACAATCTCAAAACCAACACCTCTTCCCAAAATGTTGTCATAGCAGAATTACTGATGCAGAGCTGCCTGCCTAAGCAACCTCTTCAAACTGGGTTCTCTCAACTGCAGACTTTTGACTTTGGGTGGTCAGTATCTGCAGCTCCAAACAGCCATAAACCAGCTTTACAGTGACAAAAATAGCAAGGCAGTAAAGCTTTCTGTCTGTCCTTGTCTCACTTTGCTGGGCAAAGGGAACACTGACAGGGTAACTACTTGCAGAGCAGAGCTGCTTCAGAATACTGTAACTCCCCTGAACCAAAGGCTTCCAGGCTTCCAAGGGAAAGAGGAGTGGCACAGCCAGACAGGAGGAAAATAAAGAGTAACAGTGACCCCGAGAAGGCTGCTTCAAATCAAAGAATACTCAGGAAGAAATGCATACCAACTGAGAAAGGACATAGGAATATGCAAATATCAACATGGAAAGAGTATGGTATGTTTGTCAGAGCCCACCACCTCTTCCGTGCACAACACTGAAAAGCTACCTCAGGTCTGAGCTGCTACATCATTACAATGCTCAAAGAGGACAACCCTTCACAACTGAAGTAGAATAAATAAATATTGGAATGGACTTCCCGGGGAAGTGGTGGAGGCACCGTTCCTGGATGTGTTCAAGGAAAGGCTGGATGTGGCACTTAGTGCCATAGTCTAGATGGTGTGGTGGTGTTGGTCATAGGCTGGATTTGATGATCTTAAAGGTCTTTTCCAGCCTTGGTAATTCTGTGATTTTGCGTGATTCTGTAAACACACTTTAAAAACCTACAATGCACCCATCAACCTGGAATAGTTACAGGAATTGTAGAGACCAAACTAGTAATTCCTTTACTAATGTCCTTTTACTTCACAAATAGCAAGGTACGTTCCTTGAATCAAAGAACACAAAATACAAAGCAGAAGATGCAACATCAGAATACTAAAAACATCAGATATGTTAAACATGCTCAGCCTCAAAGATCTTGCAAAACTTGTGATTCATTTTTATAAACACCAGTGCCATTTCTCTACACTTAACACTCTTTTATTAGCAAATTTGCCCAGTCTAACACTGGTAAGGAATTGCTTGAGCTGCTGCTTGGCTCATGAATTGAAGCTACTTTGTTGTCTTCTGCTCCCTAAGCTCTTAACACTAGAATACAGATACTCTAATTCTCTAGTGTCCAGTTAACTGCTTTGAAATAGTATCAGGAAAAAAAATTCCATTTTAAAGATGAACTGCAGAGAGATTAGGAAGCAAATCCTGTATAATAGATGTTTTTCATTCTTAATGGAAAAAAGATCTCTGTGTTCATTTATCACCACTGTTTTAATAGATTCTTAACTTTGGGTTATATAAATAAAAAGCATGTCCCATGCTAGGATGCTTTTGAAATCTTCTGTATGTTCAATAGTAACATATAACTAAGTTTAAGCAATTAAAACTAGTTTCTAGCTTTTCATCTCATTAAGGTAGAAATGCAAAGCCCACATAATAACGTGCTCACATGAATCCTATGGTTTTGGAAAAAGCTGTCAGAGCAGCCTTAAAAATCTGCATGATTACAGAAAGCAAATGCTTATTCTGGTAACTCTTTCAATGAACAAGTTTATCTTCACTGAAACAATGCACTGGCAAGAACTCGGTCCCTTAAACTACAAGTAATGCAAATTTAACACAGCAGACTTAATAGCTTTAACATTGTGGGGGGAAGAGGGGCAGCGCCACAGCATCAAGTGGGGGGCACAGATCACACAGGTGACCATACTGCTTTTTAGGTGTTTCCTTTTCTGTCTTCCCTAAATGCAGGAAAAAAATACGACAGAGCAGCAGCCTGCAGTAGGTCCTTACAATGTTTGCCAACAAATTTGGCTAGTGTCTGGAAACACTCAGGCCCACAAGGTATTTCAGAAAACTATCGAGTTTACTTTAAAAGAAAGACTAGAGTGAAAAAAAAACTTTTTAATTAAGTATAATTTCAAACCAAGTGGCTGTGATGACAAAATAATACGGGGGATGCTCCGCTTTAAGTTTCTACACAAGCCAAAGTTATTTAAGATATTCTGTAGCAAATCAATGTAACAATAATTAAGTTACCCCAGGTGACTAATACTCAGCTATGAGTAAGCATGAGGTTTTGTAAAAATGCTCAGCAAGAACATGTACAAATCCAAGCGTCAAATACCAACTCCTCCACACCTACATATTGAGACTACACGTGCATTCCCTGTCCAAGCAGAAGTACTTTTGCTATAGCCTTCAGTGGTAAATCATGAGGGTGACAGGAGTCAGGCACTGTAGTGTTTGCAAAACCCTTTGGGAAAGTGACAGAGCTAACTGGGTAGCAGTCTTGGCCCATCCAGGTGGAAAGCTAATCCCATTTTTAACATTAGGCTAGGAACAAAGGATTCTCACCAAGAAAGAATGCACACTTCCTATCAGGTGGAAAGTACCTGTTCATCAGTTCAATACATTAAAGCAGCAGCCCTTGCCCTTCTCCATATCAAATACAGGAACTCTCTGCATCAGGTTGTATACATTTTTCTTGTGGCACTATTGGAGGAATTTAACAATAAAACTGAGTAACACCCAACGACACTAGATTTTAAGAAAATTCTATGTTGTGTGCCAGAACTCATCTATCACTTGCACATAAGCCAAAAACATATGAAATCGTATTTAGTTGTTTTGTTTTTTTCTAAACATTTCAACATTTTTGTAAACTTTTAACAGTTTAAACTACCTTCAAAAACACTAAATAATTTGAAAAAACTTTAGGCAGTTTAAAATAACAGTGCAGAAGAACATCCTTAAATGCCCTAGGATCTTCTGAGGACCTCAGGTCAGTTATGTCACACCTAGAGGTACTGCTCCTCTAGATCTTCCCCTCCAATGAAAGCACTGGGAAGACAGTCCAACATTGCCTACAGTAGAGCAAGACATTCCAGGTCTTGCTCTACTATGAACTTCAAGAGCCCTTTGTAGAGATCTCTTTGTAAAGAGGTAGTCAGGCCTATCCAGAAGCAGTTTTGTCTATAATACAGGTAAGAAATACGGTGCACTCAGATGCTGACAAATGTATAGAAATGTCTACTTTTCCAGCACAAAACATTTTTTTTTAATACCAACATTTTTATGCTACCTTTTATTTTCTAAGCATGGGGTTCTAGTTGTGTCTTCCTTTAAGTAGAACACAAACACAGTAGTTACTATGAGAAATAAACACTGCCACACAGGTTAAGACATGCATTTACACCTGTAAATTTAACACCACAGGGGCAGAGCCACCTCTTGTAGCAAATATCTGAAATGTTTTTTTAATACAACTTCAACACACAAAACTATGAATTATGGAACATGGATACATCTAAGCATAATGTATTATGGGAACAAACTATAAACAAAAAATCTGAAGTTGCATAATGTTCTATTATTGCTGTTTACGCACAATTCTTATCTTTCTTAAAACTTCTTTACTAGGAGAAACTCAGTTTCCCAATCCTTTTGTCCTGGAAAGCAAAGCAGTAACAATGGTGTTCCCAAGAGCTTCTAGCTAGAAGCACGCACAGAAACCCCTCAGCTGCAATTTCTTAAACTTCAATGAGGAGGTTACATGCTCCGTACAACTAATATTTCAACATCCCAAAATATAAGAGCTCTCAGCTTTTTCTGCACCATCTGTAAGCCTAACAACGACAGACATAAAGCTCTGGAAAAATGCCAGTGTTTTACCTCTCGAGAACTATTTTATCTCCCTAGAGCTAAAATAAAGCCAAGTTACAGGTTACTAAGCATATTTAGCCAGAAAAGAGCATGCAATTCTGACCCACAGAGTTTTTCCAGGGATTGTGTAATTTAAGAACTATCCTCTTTTCCAAGTAAAAATGCCATGAAAACTAAGGAACCTGAACCACCAAAACTAAGCTACTTAAACTTCCTATTTAGAAACTGATCCATCTTAAAACTCTGGCACCAGTGGGTAAAAACACCAGTTGCTATTAAAAGACAATACTGCCCTTTGTCGTGGAGAAACCAAAATAGCACTCAGCCTTTAATCTTCTGAAAATACGACAGCGAGAGCTAAATTGTGTGGATTACACACATGAAAGTGTTACTCAAGATAATAAAAAACCCAGAATTTCAAGTATTAAGATTAAAATACATCTAAGGCTATGCCTTTCTCTTTACCATGAATTTACAGTCTGGAAGCTATTTCTAGCCACCCAATAAAAGAACATGGTATCTTTGTGACTGGCCCTCAAGTTGTGACCAATTTGCCATATATGAGAAGTTGCTCAAGAGGACAACTGTCAAGTCCCATAAAAGGGTCATATTCATATAACTACACCAAGATTTTCTGTCTTTATTCCCTTCCCCAACTCCTAATACTTATTAAACCATAAGCACTAACAGCTCACAGGACACAACTCTTAAATTTAAGCTTAGATGCCAAAACACTACAATCCAGTCTTAAATTATTTCAGACTTGAAATGGGCAGCCACATTTTTAACTTATAATTCTTCAAGTATAGGTTCCAAAACTTTACTTCGATGATCATGATAAAGCTTTTGCTCCAGAACAGCACAAGTTAACGCAATGCGTTTAACATATCTTCTAAAATTGTATTTGTATTTCAAAACACTCCAAACTATTTAAAACACATATCAAATCTCATAATAAAACTCAGATTTGCATCTTAAAAGGAAGAGTTTATATGATTCAATGGCCTCTATGTGCTCTTTCCCTAAAAAGAGTTATGGAAATAATTAGGTCCTAAGAACTTGAACATATAGCTCCTTGAATGTATAGCTCCTTCCAGGATGACTGAACAATTACAGAAGTTGAAACCCCAAAAATACAAAAGAATCATTTCACTGATCTTGCTAAGCTGTAGATGATCAGATGTGAGCAAGTTAAGGACAAGAGAGGAGTTTTGAAAGACTCTGATGTGGCACAACAAACCAAGGGGAAAGTCGTGAATGTTTCCCCTGGTAAATATAACCCGTTTCAAGCAGAGTTTCTCCCTAGTAAAAGGGACAGGGACTTAATTTGTATAAGCACACCTGCACAACACTTCAAAAATGCTTTAAAAAAATTATTTACGTATTTCATGTTTCATCTTCCAGTGATCTCACAGTACACCATCTGGGGCCAATTACAGGCTCACCATAATAATCACTGTCAAAGAATTAATCAATTTTAATCTCATACAGTTTACATATTCAAACAGCAGTACAAAACCACTTGGAAAAAACCCCACCAATTTTAATAATCAATGAAAGGAAGCTTTCATAGGAGCTTTGCTGTATTGCTCTCATCCCCCTGCAGGTCAAAATACATTTAATGATGTAATTGTCAGTTTTATCAGCCCAGGCAATGGGGGACAACCGTATTAAGTTTTGCCCCCTTAAACACATCTGTTGCTTTACAGGCAATTTTTATAGCAGTGAGTGACTCTACAGCACAAGCAAGTGTGGTTTGCACAACGGTCTTCAAAGAGAAACCACCACTAATTAAAAAGGGAAGACTCAGGGTGATTGCCAAAAACCCATTTTCTCTTCAAAAACTTGCAATACAGCACTGCCATCCACACTGTGCTCATGTTCCAATCCTGTATTTCTAAAAAACAGCAGCCCATCAGGAAAAAAAAAAAAAAAAGGAGATGATAAGCTTGTGGAAGACCATTTTATTTTTCTGAAGCAAACTGTGCATAATGATGTTAAATCATTATTTGCACTTTCAGACAAGAAATCGAAATCACCATTCAGCATTTATGTTTAAATATGTGAAAGGTTTTCCTTCAACTGGAAGACAGTCCTCTCACCGCATGACTCACTGCAGCTCCATCAACATTTACTTCATTTATCCTCATCCTCAAGAGACTACTTGTTTCCATGAATTCTGAAATTATTCTCCAGAAACATTTTGTTCCTTCCCTATCTAAGAACTATATTCTCAACTTCAGTATTCACAGATATCTCTTTAGACTGGTTATATTAAGCCAGATTCAATTTTTTTCCTGAGTTAGCTTGAACAGATTCCCAGTTACAATACTAGCTATTTCAATATGAGCAAGTACATCCACCCATCAATTTAACCTCGTATCTTCAGTTAAATTGAATCAAACTTCTACAAGAGCTAACACCTCAGATATATCAAGATGATACCTACTATGTTAGCAGTTTCACTCCTCACCTTTGTAGTAAGAAACTACATTAATTTAACTGATGTCACTGTTGCCATCACATTCTCCCCATATATCCAAAATGTTCTTCGAAAAAAGATACCAGAAAGAGCACATGTTAAAAGGAAGAGGTAATCTTCAGTAAGTATAAAATTAGGCAACACCCACAACCCCTGATAGGGTTTCAGACACTGTGGAAAATTTCTCCATCACAACACTTCACAGCTATTTGGGTATGCTCAAAGCTCTCTGGACTTCAAGAAAAAAAAAAAAAAATCAACATTTTGCTGTGCTTATTCCAATACAGATTCTGGAATAAACCCCACAAACTCTTACTTCTTTTAAGTGTGATTTTCTAAGGAAAAAGAGCCTAGATAATAGTATATTCTGTCCTTGAGCTTGTTCACTGTAACCTCAACAACCTGGGGTATCACTAGCCAGTTTCGGCAACTCATCCTTTTATTTTTTCTCCCAGTTCCTTCAACTTGTTGGATGCAGCTGGACAGAAGATTGGGACAAAGAGATACAGTACAGTTGAAAGACTGCTGCGTGAATTCAGTACTTGTTCTGTTTGGACTATTTACTGGCTGATGCTGAGCAGCTCCAAATCAGCCACTACCTGTGTCATCTCTTGCCCAACCAGTCATCGTGGCACAACACAGTTTGTCTTCAGAAAGCAAGACTCTCAGTGGCCAAAACCATTTGATGAGAAAGCCTTTCTTTTTCCAGTAAAACAATGCTGGTTCCAACTATCTCCAATAGACAATCTTCCACCTGCACCAGCGACCCAGACACAGGGTCACCAAAGGCTGCAGGTTAAGTATCTGATAACCAGCAGAGTGAAAGAGTACTTTCTGTACCCGTTACGAGGACTATCGTTACCTTATTCTGACACAGCCCATCTTTCTGAGACACATGTAGGACTTCAAAGACTTAGTGCTAAATGAGTCAAGAAACCACAGAAGCTTTCAGTAATGATTTCAAGCTCCTAAACACCCAATTAAACACAACCAACCAACGTTAGACCTTCATCTGAACAAAGAAATTTGCTTCCTTTATATCTGCAGCACTTCAGACTTCGCAGGAGAACCTTCTAGCTACTTGGAGCAGGTGATACCGTGTCACACAGCTATTCGCAAAATTGGGGAAGAATTATTTTGAAACAAAGTCATTATTATGAAAGGCCCAAAAATAGCGTTATAATGAGGTATTTCTAACAAAAGCTATATATAAATGCACATCAGCAGTTATACCTTAGAACTCTGTAGCCTCTTAATATTTGAAAGCTATCCCTATATTGTTTCAAAGATACAATAACCTTGCACCAGACAAAGCCAGATAAAAGAATTAGCAAGAGAGGAAAAATCCTCTCCCCGCAGTGGAAAATTTTCGTCTCTTCAAGCAAGGCAAAGATGCTCAGCCGGACCTGCGTTGCCTGGAGACCAACCACAGCTTCTTGCCAACAGGGACGGGCTGAGCATCAGCAAATTCAACAACTGGTAAGTGGATGAACTGAATGAGAGGCAGCAAGCTTTTCCACACACCAGTGTAAAAACCTGACAGCATTCAGATAGCCCACGCTCACTAGACACACAAAAACTGAAAAATATCAGCCTTAATAAAGCTTCAAACTCCCCAGCTTAGCTGCTACCCTCACACTTTTGGGTGCAGCCAGCACAGTAGACTACATTCAAGTCCAAAATTTTAGTCACATCTGAATTTCTGCCCTTACAATCTTTGATGCAGTATCTGAACTTTTGGAATATGTTCCTACCCATTAAATAAGTTCAGTGTTTAAGCATTAGTGCAGAAATGGAAAGGAAACCAAAGAACTACATCAAAAAGGAAGAGGCTACACCTCGACTTAGAATTATAAGCCACATCAAAACCTGCTTCACTTGAAAACCCTGTCCTTTGCCTCTAGCCTTGACCACTTGAAGTGCAGCTTCTGGGGCAGGACAGCATCAGAAACGTTACCAAGGAGACATTTGTACTGGCTACTCTGGATTTGGAACCATTCCCCAGCTGGGGTAGGCACTGAAAGGCTCCTGAGCTCCCAGAGAAACACCTCAACTGTCTCCCAATTTCCAAATATCATCATATGAGATTCATCAAAAGCAACTGACATTTAATATGTTACTCCAGAATTCCCTCATACCTTACTAATTCAACTCACTGAAAGTACTGAGACAGTAAAGAATTAAGTATTTTAAAATATTACTATTTAATTTTTCCCTTTAGATGCAATATCCTTGCAGAATTCCTGTCGCTAGTGAAGTAGATTTTTCACCACCAACCTGACAGTATACACTTCCCTGCCTTCACCTATTCCTAAACAAAAAAGGCAGACATGTCCCTAGCACCATTGCTGACAGACTGAGGTACCCTTGGTTATGACAAGTTTTACACTCTTTATCTTTCAGAATTAAAAAAGATCCCCAAAGTATCCTCTCATATTCCCCAACTGATCAGAGAACAGTTAACATCTCACCAGTGACCTGGCTTGAAGCCTATCAACTGGCAGGAAGCCTATCAACTGGCAGGCAACTAAGAGTTTCTTTACCATCTTTTCCCATCCTGTTTGAAAAAAACTGCACGCCTGACAAATCTGAAGTCTTCCTTGCAAGCAACTGGTAGGGAAAGAATTTTTGAGAGCACAAAGCCCACCATCCATATGACTGACCACTATACAATTTTCCAGCTCCTTTCCAAGTTACTATACTGCATGGTTATGATGGCTCTGTTCTACCTTTCCTCAAGAAGAAATAGCAATATAAAGCTTAAGTTACTTGTATGACCAAAGTGTCACAGGCAAAATAGCAGATTATTACTTCAGAAAGGTATAAACAGCAAAGACAGAAAAGGTAGCAAAAAGCTTTTCAATTAAATGAATTAACACATTTATGAAAAGCTACCTGGTCAAGATTAAGGTCTGAAATTTTTACAAACAAGTATATATATAAATGGCTGTAATCCCTCCCTGAAATCCTTCCTGCAACACTTAACCAGGAGACACTTCTAAGCACTTAAGGTAAGTATTTTTTTAATAAATATTTCTGAATTCTGGCAGTTGAATCATCAGGTTCTTCCTCATTTAGTAATATACCTCGATAAAGAAAAAAATATAACAGCAAGGTGGAAGGTGCTAAACAGGCCACATATAAACAAATAATCAGTCCATTTTTTAGAAACACATTTTTGTGTGGATACATGTGTATGTAAACCCAGTTTCCATTCCTTAATGTTATCATAAGTCCTGAAATATGCAAATAATTTCAACTTAAAGACTATTTTAAATTTCACAAATAGTTTTTATCTTATATAAGCAAAGTTATGAGCAAAGATGCCAATTCTCAGACATTTAAAAGCCAAAATAACCCTGACCTTGTTATTTTTAAGTGTCAAATTTCAACTGCTTTACTCTCATTTCACTGTTACATGTTGACTAATGATCAATAACACACCATCTGACTGAAAAGTTAAAACACACTCATATTAGCTTCATTGTTCTAGAACTAAACGTTAAAGCAAAATTCTAATTACAGTATTTGACACAGATCTGCCCACTTCTGTGTTGACGAGTGTAAGAAATCATATGGGCACTGTATGCATTTCTCAAGCACCTGAATATACGGGATACATAAGGAAGTGTGTCAAAAAAAAAAAAAAGACGGATTAGAAGGCAATTAAATTCCAGCATATATCAGGAAAGATATCAGTGTTAAACACGCACAGTTTTCACCGTGGAATTAAGGCCAAGGACATATCAGGGTGTAACTACCAACATGTTGTTATTCTATCAACAATGATAACATTTATTTTCTTAAGCAATATGCCGATTTCCAAAGCCTCAACTGTTGAATGTTTTTGTTTAAAAGCCTGAGGGCCCCAAGCCACGTTTACAAGGCATTATAAACCTGTGATGCTCAAAACAGCTTGTAACAAGACAGTATCACCCAATATTTCCGTTTTACACAGGAAAGGGGTATTTGTGAGCAGCATGTCCAATTATGCAACCCCTCTCGGAGCAGCGTTTTTTCATTTTGTAGTATCACCGTCAACAGATGTCAAGCTTGCAACACATCCATCACCCGGGTAAAATGGAAAACCAACGTCTGATGATTCAGACGGGTGAGAACTGCTGAGTAACAGCACGGAGCGACAACCAGCTCCGGGGTCACCCAGCCACGTCAGACCGCATAACTGCGGAACCCCATCCCCGTCCTCCCCGCACTGAACCAGGGCCGGCGCTGCTGAAGCCTCCCGTCCCGCTAACCCCCGCTGCCACCCTGCACAGCCCAGCGGGGGAGGGCAAGGCTCGGCAGGAAGCCGATGTGGTATGCGAACCGAGATGCTCTGTGAACATCGCCTCCCTCCTCCGCATTCCAGACCAAACCCGCATCTCCCGGGGGTGATGCTACGCCAGAGCCCTGCTCCCCCTCCCCCCAGGGGGAACCAGTGCAGTGCCCCTCTTCCTTTACGCTGAGCTCGGGCAATGCTCCTCCCCCTGCCGACGCCACACGCCCCGATGCTGCCGCCGAGCATCCCCAGCGGGAAGCCGGGCAGCCGCCTTCCCCCGCCTCCACCGGTCCAGGCACCGACCTCCCGCGGTGGGAGGGGCTGGGACCTTCAAGGGTTGGGGCCTTCAAGGGTTGGGGCCTGCAGAGGCTGGTCCCTCCGCGCCTCGCAAGCCAGCAGCAGCCCCCGGCCACCCCCTCAGGGCAGACCGCTTCGGGGCAGAGGGAGGTCGGCGGTGAGTTCGTCGAGAGCCCACGGTGCAGAGCGGGCCAGCCAGCGGGCCCGGGAGAGCGAAGGGACGCGTCCGTTACCTGATGTCAAGCCGGCGCCAGCGGCGGCTTCACCTCTTTTGTTCCTCAGACGTCAAGATGGCGGCGCGACGCGGAGCAGACCCTCCCCCACTCCAGCTCGCCCCGCCCTCCCGCCTGCCTTCCTATTGGCTCGGCCCGCACCACCGTGCGCTGATTGGGCGGCCGCCAGCACCGCTGTTGCTAGGGAGCTGGGGCGGGCGGTGGGCGTGGGGCAGGGGGAGCTCGGCGGATCCAGGCAACGGTTGCGCCCTTAGGGCCTCCCCGTCCTCGCTCAGTAGCCCGGCCTGGCTGCGCGCCCCTTCCACGGAAGCCAGGGGCGGCCATCCTGCTTTGTAGATCCTGGCCCGGGAAGCAGGGCCGCGGGGAGAGGCAGCCCCTCCGAGGCTCCCGGCCTCTGCACACTACCTGCCTCAGTTTTGTGAGGAGACACCGTTCATGGCTTTCACTTTGACGAGGCGAATGCCACCCCAAGCCTCGAGTCCCCACCCAGGCTGCCATCAATAGGGCTCTCACTAACTTAGCCTCCATGCCTATTTGAAAGATGTATCTCTGTTCATGTGAAACGTGTGCCATTAGTCAGGACGTTACTGGGACCTGGCTGCAGGGACACTTTTCTACCCTGAGGAGGCGGAGGAAGAGCACCTGTCAAGCCCTGGAAGCAGAGGAGGCTCACAAGGCCATATGCCAGAGCACACCCGTTAGTTCTGCATTTGTGCCTCTGTACCACCACAGATCTCACTCAGGCATACGCAGGAGAAAGTTTCAGAGGCTCCCCCTACTCAGCTTTACCCTGAATGACTTCCCAGAGCCTGTGGCTTGATGTTTTAAATGCCATTGGAGTTGAGGGGTTTGCATGCCACCCTGTGAATGCGCCTGTAACAACAGAGCCACCATCGTTATAAAGAAAAAAGACTGAATAATGAGATTATTGCAGTTTAAATTACTAAGCAACAGTCTTTCTGACAATGAACTTAGTAATGCTCTGCCGCCATCCATTTAATCACGCTAATGAGACAGAACAACTCCACTTAGATACAAATTACTCTGCATTTCATTTAAATAAAGGTCAGAGAGCTAAAAGCCACACAAGCCACCACAATTCCGTACAACACACCCACCAAAAGGCATTCTTTGTTTCCAGAAGGGACGTAGCCTTTCTGGCCATGGGTTGCCAAGGCAGCACTGCTCACACAGAACATCTCACTGAAACTTCCCACCTCTGCTCCCTGACCGCCCACCCCTGTGTGAACACAGAGCCTGTCTGGCTCGGGAACGGCTCCTGGGTTTGGAGAGGTGAGAATCCCTTCAGCAAAGAGATTCAGAGGGCAAGACATGCTCTAAAGTACAAGCATGGTAACAATCTTGTGTAAGAAACAATTATACCCCTTGGTACTCATTGCTTAAAATATGCCTCTGTTGAGGGTGACTGTCAAAGACAAGCAGGGCTGCCTGTTGAGAGTTTCCTCATTTATCTGGAAACTTCAGTTTCAAAATCTGCATTCTTATGTATCTCTTACCATTTAAAACTGGTGACTTTCCTTTGATATTTAAAGATTTTAAGTTCACGTTTCTTTGGGCTGAAGCTCATCAAGACAGAGCAGGTCTGTAATTTACTCAAGAGACTGGCAGTTATGGCTGGAGATTATCAATACATGCTACTAGTTTTAATCTTCATTTGCAAGCCCAAAGCTGGTCCAGGGCTCACATCTGATTTATGTTCCCCAGCCATAGGGAGAGTCAAGCTGAGGAGCCACTCCATGGGGCTCCTCCCCAGTGGGTGGCTGCACGATCTCTCCAGAGGCTGGGAATATTCCCACATGCTCACGGCAGCATTAGGTTTCCTCAAGTCTTGCTCCCTGCTGCACTTCTTTCTGTTCCCCTTCATTGGCAGGGGAGCAATTCCAGGCTATGCGAGTCACTCAGCTATCTCCTACATCCACATTGAGTTTGTCTTGGCAAGCTCTTCATTCCCCTGCTGCCATTGCCTGCACAAGGTTCACGGTCACTTCCTAAACTTCCCTGATGCTTTTCCAGCCCCCCCATCCCATCAGTGCTGGGAAGAACCTCCAGCTTGCAGTGCTCCAGGACTTAAAAGCAAGGCTGATCCTTTGGCTGCCTGGCACTTCAGGTGACCCCACATCACCTTCTTGAGAACATTTCACTCTGAGCAATGGTGTGAGGCTGTTCAATATAAGATGCTTAGCTCCGGGGATCACTGCTACAGCAACCCTCTTGCCATGACAACAGAGATGCAGCTCTGTTTAAGCTGGTGAAGATCTGCTCTTGCAGGCAACCAGAAAGGTGCCTGTTTCTCCCGCTGCCAAAACCATTCACAAAATAAACAGGCAGTAAACATTGTGGTTCCAAAAACACTTTCCTCTCTTGTGTGCATTGTGTGTATATATATACACACATATATACACATGCACATTTTTAATGAGCTGGGGAGAAGTGCCAGACTGACTGTTTAAAGGAACAAGCACCTCCCATTATTTACAGAACTGGAAGCAGCAGAGTAGACTTCTCTCCCTTGGGCTGTACCAAATCCATAATCCAGAGGAAACACCCCTGGGCATAAAGTACATGCATATTCTTTTTTTTTTTTATCTCCCCTATTAAGGATCTAGGAATTATTACTTTTTCAGAGAGCAGAGGAATGTTATCAAGTTCCCTAGTTCAATATTATTCTTGCCCTGATGAGGGTTGCAAAATGTCATTGATATGACAACCAAGACACTCCATCAAGAGATGTAAGGCCCCCAAAAATTCAGCCAATTTTAACCAAATCAGCCTGGTTCCAACCCAAGACAATTTTCTAACTGCATAGTCCTCATCCAAAATCTCATCCCGTGCTCTTTCTGATGGTGTGGTCTGTGCCATTTTTACTGTGTCTATGGTAAATTAATACAAAGTAAAACACGTGGTTCTAGTTATTATTTACTTGCAAAACAATCAGATGATGTGTCTGATTCAGGGCTCAAAAAGCTAGGCCACTAAAGGAGGACAGCACTTAATTTAATAAGGGAGCAGGGAAATGTCATGCATTAAAGATGTCTTGCACGGAAATAAATTCCATGCTCTATCCTCAGTCCTGTCAGGGTCAAAAATAATAATTATGAAAGTGGAGCTGGAAGAAGAAGGATAACGACGGGGTTTTTATGCTCAGGGCAGCAGCAAAGCCAGCTGCCTTAGCCCCAGCAGTTCAGCCGCCCGCTGGGAAGGCCTGTCCCTTGCCAGGGACTTTCATTTACTCCTGAGCAATTATAAATTGATGGATGAGTCACAGAAGAAAAACAGAACCAGTCTTTATTTACTGGGATGGAACCTGAGCTCTGGGATTTCTCAAGAGCTGCAGAGATGGAGAGATGACAGCTGCTGCTCTCCAGCCACAGTGCAAGGGATTGCAGGTGAAGGATCTGTGCTTTCCCACAAAAGGCTCTAATTAATGGAAGTTCTCCACCCCAAGATCCTTTGAACTGATCTGACCCAACCCAGTAACCACAAGCAAACCCGGGGGATCTTTAACCTCCTCAGAGAGCAAGGACTCTTGCCAGACCCACTCCTAGGGGTCCCAGATGAGTCCCAGTGGGCCTGTTTTGCCCACTCAGCCATACTGAGCCCTGGAGACTGTGTACGTGGGCTGCTAAGGGAGACACGGCTCGAGGTCTCAAAAAGAGACCACCGGTTACTGCTGTGTCCCCTTGCCCCCCTCCCTTCATCAGTCCTGGTCTGCTGTGACTGTAACTCTGCAGCAGGGCTCTCTCTTAGCTGGTGAACTGCTGCCACGGCAAAACTGATGTGTTATTGTAGGATAAAGCAAACCCTTGCCAAAAAACACACAGAAAGAACAATACATAGATAGCAAGTGCCTAAAGGTTAGGAGAGCCAGAGGGGTTTTTTCCATACAATCTTTTCGAAGGTTTCCGGTGAGGCAAGGCAGAGCCTTTAAATGGACAGGCAGGACCCCATGTCCTAGTATCCACAGATGACACTGGGGGTACACAGCCCTGGCCACTGACATGATGGCATCACCCACACATGGTCTTCCAGCTCTTCTGGGAGAGCACACTGGGAATCTGTCAGGCTGGTGGGGTGTGTGTTAGGGGCAACTCACAGCCTTACTGAAGATTCTGCAGGCAAAATGAAAACCCAAATCCACAGGTTTGGGTCAGCCTCTTGCTCCTGGCTTCTGTGACAGTGCTGCTGTGCCCATGGGCAACCATCTCAGCTGCAGCTGAAGACAGAAAGAGCTGGCAGCTTCAGTTTCCTCTTTTGCTCGTAGGCTGCAGCATCTCCATCCCCTAGCACCTGCCCTCCTGCAGCTTCACTGCCTGATTCTTGTTTTTCTGAGCATCCCTCAAGCACTCCTTGGTGAACAAATCCCCCCAGCTCCTTTCCCCATTCCAGCAGGCTGGAATCACAGAATCCTAGGGGTTGGAAGGGACCTCGAAAGATCATCTAGTCCAACCCCCCTGCCAGGCAGGGTCACCTAGAGTACATCACACAGGAACTTGTCCAGGCAGGTTTTGAATGTCTCCAGCGAAGGAGACTCCACAACCTCTCTGGGCAGCCTGTTCCAGTGCTCTGTCACTCTCACAGTGAAGCAGTTTTTTCTCACGTTTACATGGAACCTCCTATGCTCCAGTTTGCACCCATTGTCCCTTGTCCTATCACTGGACATCACTGAAAAAAGCCTGGCTCCATCATCCTGACACTCCCCCTTAACATATTTGTAAACTTTGATGAGGTTGCCCCTCAGTCTCCTCCAAGCTAAAGAGGCCCAGCTCCCTCAGCCTTTCCTTGTAAGGGAGATGTTCCATTCCCTTAATCATCTTTGTGGCTCTGTGCTGGACTCTTTCAAGCAGTTCCTTGTCCTTCTTGAACTGTGGGGCCCAGAACTGGACACAATATTCCAGATGCGGCCTCACCAAGGCAGAATAGAGGGGGAGGAGAACCTCTCTTGACCTACTAACCACACCCTTTCTAGTGCACCTGGAATGCCATTGGCCTTCTTGGCCACAAGGAATAACTATCTCTATTTGTGTTGTTATTTGTGGTATAATTATGTTTATCATGGTGGTGCTCAGGGCCAGAATCCTGTGTCTGGGACTGCGCTTTCTGCTCCAGGCTTTCCCCAAAGACCCTCAGACTTTGTTGGTGCACCCAGGCCTCACCACAAAGCAGCTCATGTGCTCACCCGGAGATACTGCTCCCTGCCCTCTATACAGTCACAATTTCATGGCTTCAGCAAAACAGCCCCAACTCTGCAGCATGCAAAGTGGAGCACGACTCAGACCTGAAACTCCTCCAGAGAACATTTGGGACCTTCCCAAGCTGGGTGATACTGGGGTTTGGCTGGTATCCCACAGTTGCACATCCTGCCACACCTCCCCACTTGGCATGGCCAAAATATCACTGGTGCTGCTCAGTGCAGCAGTGCACACTATTTAGGGCAGGGGAACACCAGCTCAGATACAAATATCAATCAAAATAACTCAGCTTGTCCTTCATCTGCTTTAAACCTGCCTCCACCAGCTTTCAATTTTCATTTTCACTTCTGTGGTGCTTTGGACAGCCTGGTTTCGCCTAGAGATGCACCCCAGATTCTCCTGCTGTATTTCTGTGGGACAGGGCAAGACTCAGACCTTTTTGGGGGCATGTGCAGATGGTCAGAAGGTCAGAAGCTTTGGCTCATCAAATCCTCCAGGTTACAGAAAACTTCTCGTCCCCATTCAGCCAATTTAACGCTTGCAAAATTTTGCACTGGTAAGTGAAATGAGTGAAATAAATGCTGGCAAAAATAGTCACTGGGAGGGGACTGTCTGTATTTCACACATCACTGGGCACCTGTTGTACAGGAAGGAAAGGGCTTGTGACACCACACTCACCCCATCCCTCTCACTGCAGATGGGCCAGGTGCTGCCTGCCGATACCTGGTTCCTCACAGAAATCAAGCATGGTTCCAGCTCAAGACAGCACAAACTCATTGGCAGCTCCATTCCCCGCCCACCCAGCCTGCAGAAACTGAATAACCTCAGGCTCACGCTGCAGATACTTCAGCACTAACACCCAGTAGCAGAAACCAAAGCCTCCCTCCCTTTCCTTCTCTGGTCTGTCCCTGGAGGCAGCCCCCTGTCAGTCTCTGGTTTTCTCTCCCATGGAGAAGCCTGGACATGGTTTTCCTTCCCCTTTCTTGCTCCTCCTATTAGCTTTCCTCTGAGCAGCTACCTTACTTGAGCCATTAGAGAGGAAGTGAGGCTGAACAAGTCAAAACACACCCCAGGTATCTTTTAGCTTTGCATATGAACCTTGTCATCCCACTTTGAAGAGGAAAAACTCTCCCAGGTTCTCCTAAATGAGGAGGTCCAGCTCACCTCAGAATAAATCCTCTTTATTCATGGAAGAGCTAAATCTTTCCCCCTGGCAGAGTTTGATCCCACTGAGGAGCTAACAATGCTTGTGGCAGAGCCCACTGTGCCGTGGGGCAGGCCAGCAGCTGCTGTGAGCTCCAGGGCTGTGAGCCCCCTCAGGGCCTTGGCCATGCAGGGGAGCTCAGCCTTATGTAATGGACACCATGGAGAAACAGGCTCAACAATAGCAGATATCATAGTTACTTCACAGGGGACTTCCCAGGCAGATTGGTCCTTTGAATAGCAGACCTGTCCTCTGCCAAAAAGTGCTGCAACACGTGTCCCTATGGCTGCAGGCTCTCATCTTTCTTGCCCATGGCCCAGCTGTAGTTTTCCCCACAAGCTCTCCATGGCTAAGGATGCAAACCAGAAGACCTACATGAGAGTCAGGAAGGATAGAGATGAGCAGTGCTCTCTCCTGGCTCCATCAGGTCTCCAGGACTCAGGGAGCCAGCAACAGCCAGTGCTTTTGGCCCACTGCCCCTGGAGCACCAACACTCCAGGCAATGCCAAGAGGATAGAATGAATCAGCATCAATTGGAAATTATATTTCTTATTAAATACATCCCATATATCCCTTCCCTGCAGTTTCTCCTACTGCTCCACATATTCTTCCTCAGCTATTTTTAGTGCTGGGTTACATCACTGCCAGCTTCTGCTGCTTTGAAACAGGCACCAGCTACAAACATCCAGGCATCAGCAACCACGAGCTGCAGCACTGTAAGGACAGGAACTTTATCACTCGGCCAGCAGACAGCCAGGCAGCACTCATGAGCTGCCGGATGGAGCCTGGTTTGCAAGAGCAAACAAGGAGCATCTTGATAGTGCTGATGGCCAAAACAGAGGAGGAGGCACCCTGCTGCTAGAGCTCCCGGGACCGGGGGATGCTTTCCGGCAGCACTGCCATTGCCTGGATGTGCAATACCAAGCAAGTTAATTAATCCTCCATGCTTCTCCTCTTTCCAAAGAGAGTTTACGCTGACCTACTTCTTCCACAGAAATTTGCAAAGGGCTTCAATGTCCATGACAAGTAAGTGGCACTGAAAGCTCTAATTATGCTGTCTGTTGCCAGTACCCAGACCACTGCAGAGCCAAAACAGCCCCAACGAAAAGCTGATCATCATGGCACTGGAGCAAGTAATAAGAGAGAGCTGCTTCTGCAGGGAGGTCACAATTTCCATCCTGGCAACCAGCTCTCGCTTTTGGGCAAGAGCAACTTGTGCTGACCAGCCACGTGAAAGGGTGGCTCAGGCCATGAGATGGCACAAGCAGCTACATGGCAAAGAGGAAGGCTCACCTTGCATCTCTTTGCAAAGATGCTGTGCATGGAGCAGAAGGATCTGGGTGGAGAGCTGCCGGCAGCTAGCTCGGGGCCAGCAATGCAGCCCCGGGGCAACCAGAAGAGGCAGGGGATCTCTGCAGCGAGTCCTCAGCATGCCCGCGAGGCTGCAAATGCTTTTTGTGTCTTCCCAGGCACGCTGACACTGAGACTGTGTGTACCAGCACCTTTGGGGCCCCTGCAGAGGCTGCCTGAGCCATGGCAAGCTTTTTAACCTCTCTCTTCCCCACCTCTGCATCTCTGTAGCCGGGGCTACAGAAACCTGTGCAGGAGCCATTAGCAGAAATAAGGAAATAAAGGCATGCAAGTCAGCCAAACACCCTTCCCAACACCCTTTCCCAGCAGTATCCCAGTTCCCACAGCTACCCTCTGCCTGCTCCCTGCATCCCAGCCAGCCAAAATCCCTCTTCCAGAAGACTCTGCCCACAACAAGAGCTGGAGCTCTTAAGGAGGAAATTCTGAGTTGAATTCCTTCCTCCCGAGTCATTTGCAGAAGGGAACAGTGTGTGCTCCCAGCACAGAGATGACGTCTTGCTGGCCTCCTGCCGCTCCTCGGCTGCCTGTCATTGTGGGGCCAGGCTCTCCCAGCGAGGCAGCAGGAAGGTTTGGCCAATGGAGAAGGACTGGAGGGTGTATTTGTGGTGCCTCTGCCAGGGGAAAGGCTGGCAAGGGGGTCCATTGCCAGCGGCATGGAGTGAACACCTCATCAGAAAAGCCCTGCATCCCCTGAAGCAAAGAAGATGCAGAAGACCACGGGTGAGCTGAAAAGATTCCCTGAAAAGGAGTAACAGAGTTACCCTGCAGATTATACATGAGCCCAGTGAAAAGCTGTTACTAGTGAGGGCTCAATAACCAGATGCAGGATTAAGTAGAGGGACCAAAGCCTTATCCAGTGCAACAGCCACAGCTGTATGGAGGCCATGAGCCCCATACTAATTCATCTTCAAATCCTCAACAGGAATAATGAAACAGTTAAAGCAGCCCAAGAAAGCTGTTCATTTTGTATTTGCATTGAGCTGCTTAAAAAGTAAACAAGGCATAAGGCCAGACCCGCCAGCAGCTGTCACTGACCTCAAAATCAAAGATGTTGTGGGCTGATCCAAAGTAGGGCAGGCTTGGAAACCAAGCAGGCACAGCAGCCATGCTAGAGATGGGAGGAACATGAGCTGTAGCTGGCATGGAGCAAAGGCTGCTCCCCCTTTCCAGGTCAAATCTGTCAGCAGGGTCACAGAGCTGGTGAAGTTATCTGAAAATATATTGCTGATTCTCATCTCAGGGATGAAGCAAATGCTGCCCTGATCTGGGCAATCTGTGGAGGGATTATTAAACCAAACTGTATCTGGGCCAAGGTTAATGAAAAAGCCTGCAAAATCCTCCCGGCCACAGTGTTTTGGTTCCCTCATCACACGCGGCTTGGTGTTGTGCCGGTGGGGAGGCACGAGGCTGGCAGTGTGCACACGTGCCGTGAGCCACAGTGAGCTGACCAGGACTGTGCTGGGTGTCCTGTCCTTGCAAAGGTGACAAAAGCCTCACCTCGTGCTTGCTTCTGAAGCTCACGGAGCACCTCTGCTGACAGCTGGCAGGGATTATTGTCATCTCTTACCACCATCACTCTGCAGGGACACGCTTTGTGCTGCTCAACAAGGGATGCAGCCCCCTCGGGGCATCTCCAGCCCTACTTGCTCCATTCAGGGCCTTCTGGGCAGAGCTCGTGCCACCCTGCCACAGCTGGTGACACATGGGAGAGCTGCAGTCGATGGGCATCACAGGCAGACCAGGACTGCACCAGTATGATGTGTGGGTACCCATCCAGGACAGTTTTCTTCACTTGCCTGCAAAGCCCTAAATCCCATATCTCTGCTCAGGCAGCTTCAAGTCAGCCTCAACTCACCACTGTGAGTTGTCCAAGGGGAGATGGGAAACGTGCAGGTTCTTTTCTCCCTTTCTTGTTGGGAAATAGAGAAGTTCTTCATGGGCTTGTGGTTCCCTGCCTTTCTTATCATCAAGGGTTCTGGAAATGGAGAACTGGCAGCATCACAGCTTGAGCTCATGCATCCCTGCTCTGCAAGGCTCTTTATCGCTGGAGGGGTTTCCAGCATCTCAGTCCTGATGTTAAAGCCATTATGTCTCTGGTCAGTAATGCAAAGAAAATTTAGAAACCACAACATGGCAGTAATCAGGGCAATTAGGTATTCTTCTTCCACTGGCTTGTGGCTGCTGAGATCCTGCTGCCTAAATCTGCTGGGAAACCCAGCCTCTCCGGTCCCAGCCGCTTCCCCAGGGCTTTTACCAGGGTGTTTTCCTTCCAGTGCCAACTCCTTAATAAATACTGGTTTTTTCCATCACATCTCCCTAATGCCAGCTGGTGACACCAGCCCTGCTGGCAATTCATCAATTTCCTATTCACTAAGTCATGCAAATTAATCAAAACTCACCCTAGATCCATGGAGACAGGTTCCTCTAAGTGTCAGAGAACACTGAAGGTGAAGTTGCAGCCATGCCGCATGGTCTGGAGATGCAGCCCCATGCAAAAGACTTGGCACCAGCCATCCATCCTTATCTCACCATGGTAGGGCCAGGAGGAACCACTAGAACTGAGGGAAGCAGAGCCCGTACCCCATTTTTTATCTCTTCAACAGCCACCCTTCAATAAGGCAAAATTATCCTTTTACTTAAGAGCAAGGGTAATTAACTACCCAAATGGTTACAGAGGAATGCAAGAGTCACAATAGTCCCTGTTATGGACCAGAGCCACTAAATAGAGATCATTGTTCTTCCTGGCCTTAAAAGCCCGGCACTGCACCCCAGCACCTTCACCCACTGCAGATTGGCACCAGAAATACCTGGGGAACTGGTATCCCTCAAGGGCAGCACTGGGAAGCAAGGCCAGCCAGGTCCCACACTCTCTGTGGCAGGACCAGAGTGGGGCAAAGCCACCAGCTTGCAAACATTTCTGTGAAACATAGGAAATGGTGCACAAGGTTTCCCAGCCCAGCAGATCACATTGCTAATTTGAATGTTGTAAATATTTAACTTTCTTTCACAATTCAACCTCGCTTGCCTTCAGCTGAGAGTAATTTCCAAGTAAATGGCTGACTTCGCCGTGCCTCAGGGGATGTCAGCTGTATCACCAGCTCCCAAACCCCACGTCTCTACAGAGACCCCTACCCCAGCAAACATCCCTGGGCACCACAGGGCTCACAGTTGGGGTCAGCTCAATCCCTGATGGAATTTTCAGGGTCCATAACTTCCCTGGGTGGATTTCAACAAAGGAGGCAGAAGGCCCCCCCCATCAGTCCTGCCATCCCAGCAGGGCTGGGGGCTCTGTTAGCACCTTGGTCCCACTCCGCACCTCGCAGTCACACTGGGGATACTTGTGCCACCAGGCCACGCTGTGGGACACTGACTGTGTCATTGAGCTGCATTTCAGGAGGGACCCATTTGGCGGACACAGCAGCCACCTGTGTTTACCCGCTACTGTCTCACACTGGCACACACACCATTACAGCTTTCGGTTTCAGCCTCCCATCTATTTATATCAAATGCCTTTGAGTGATGTGCCGCTGCCTCCCGGCAGCAGTGCTGTCCTGGGCCAGCTTGCCCAGCACCTCCTTGTCAGAGATGGCTGCAGGGTGACTCAATTACAGCCTGAGACCACCCACACAGGGAATAAATCTATGATGGTCTCCCTGCCATCCCTGGTGCGCTTACAGGGCTCTGAAGTGACGCTGTTGGATCCTGCTGTGATGCAACCAAAGCATGAGATGCCAAGTGGCTGCATCATCCCTGTCCCCAGGGGCAGGGACCTGCCATGCTGCCAGGCCATTCATGGCTACTGCAGAGCAAGACCACAGCCCCAGGACAGCAGGAGCTAGGCCCTGGCACATGGCAGCAGGATTTTGGGGTCAGCACTTGGAGGACAAAAGAGATGTAGGTAAGCAGCAGAAAGGGGTGCTGCAATGAGATTCAGTCAGAGGCACCAGCAGAGCTATTGCCATCGAAAATAATAGAAGGAAGTAGCCCTAAACAAGTCCACCCACCCACTCCCAGGCCTGCAGCCCCAAGGAAGCGTTACGCATCACTGCCGGGAGGCAATCTGCTTGCGTCACGCCTGGAGAGAAACTGTAAGAGCTGGGCACATGTAATCAAGAGCAGTCCTATTTATAGCCCCATATAATAAGGTACGCCTGAGAGAAGGTGAAAGGGAAGCAGATGAGTCAACGGGGTAAACAGGGCTGAACTTTCCCTCTAGCAGGGCAGTTAGTTCATGTAAAGAAAGACGTTTCCAGGAGAGCTCTCTCCAGCAGCATCATTCTGCCAGGGGATAAAGGCTGACAGCCACATCCTACCCAGGATATATCCATCTCCCACAGAGGCAGCCCTCGGTGCACCCCTGGAGACAGGGGCTGGCAGCCATGCAGAGGCTGGGCAGACCCTGCTACTGAGTTATGGCCCTTTATCTTCATCTTGCTCATCAGCTCCATGCTTTCTCCTTCTGGTGGTGGGGAGAGGCTGGGGGCCTCAGCACCCCCTCTTTGGCACTGTCCCAACTGTGTTGTGTGCTCCATGCCATTAGCAATGGTACTGTGGGGATTCTATGTGTCCTCACACATCCAACAAGGGCTCACACTGGGAAAGTGGTTACATCCCAAACACAGCATAACCAAGTTTAGCTCCAGAGAAATACTCGGCCCATGAACCAGCCCACATGCTCCAGTGTAGGCAGGGTTAACCACTGGCAAGGATCCCCTTAGTCACAGCCCTGGGGACCACCAGGTCCCCTCTCCAGCTCTACGGGCAGGCAGCCCCAGCCCAGTGGCTCAGGCAGTCAGCAGCAAAAACAGAGCTATTTTTAGCCTTCTTGCTCAGTCTTTCATTTTAAAGCCACCCACGGGAAACATTTCCATTTTATCATGAAAACAACTCTGCTGCAAAAATAAATTACAAGGACATCAAAGCACTAAAATAATGGGGGAAAAGAAAGGCCTCCTTATGCCAGGGAGCAGGGAGAGCAGAGGGGCGGCCCTGCTTCCTCCCAGCAGGTTCTGCACAAAGAGACCTCCTAAAGCTCTTCCAGAACAAAATAACAATGCAGCAAAAGAGAAAGCAAATTGAAGCAGAAGAGCAGAGTGTCAGTGGACGTGCTGGCAGCAATGCAGGGAATCCTCACAAGGCAGGCAGCTCTTCTCTACCTGGGCTGGGGTGAGCCTTCCTAAGCCACCTTCACTGGGATTTCACCAGGATGCATCTCAGGGAACAACTAATGAGGCTGTGGGACCCCTCCAGGGTCCTCAGAGCCCTCCATCACCAGCCCTTGGCTCCCTGCACCTTTTCAGCTTGTGAGGAAACTGCTCTCGTTAATGTGATCCACCCCAGTACCTCGCGACACTAACCCATGGCATCTGGAGTACAACTTTTCTGGGCTGTAAAAATAGCCGTGGACATGCTGGGAACATGGATGGGCTGTGGCCAGCCCTTCCATCCCACAGCCGTGCACACACTCCCTCCCTTGCCTAGAAAAATTGGCAAAACCCTGTGCATGGAGCGGCGCCAAGGTCACTCCACCCTCTGTGTGGTCCCCTACACCTCAAATCCAGATCCTGGGGGTGTCCTGGAGGCCCTCCATGGTCCTTCCTCATCCCTGAAGAGAAGCTTCTGCACCCCAATCAGCCATACCAACACTTGCCCATGCTGAGTGTAGGGGGCCAGGGCAGGCAAGAGAGATATCCTTGCTGCCCTGGCCATGGCTGAGGGGAGCACAGCCTTTAAATGAGGGCAGGCAGGGCAGGAGACAAGCCAAGACCTGACCTCCTCTTGACATCACAGCAGGTGAAACCCAAACCTCCACCAATGGTGTCTATTACCTAATAGATTATAACATGCCCCAGGAAATTAACCTTTCCCAGCCTGTGGGCGAGGGCTCTTGCAGGGGGAAGGAGTAGGCAACTGCCTGTGCCCCACTCTAGCAGTCACTGTGCAGGCAGCTACTCTGGGCAGGAGCAATTTCTGGGTATGACTGTGCCAGTTTCAACAATTCAAAGCCTTCAGCCCTTTGCAGAAACCACATGGGAAGAAATCCAGAGAGGAGACAGGCACAGGACAGCCCTTTTTCTGTGCTGGGGCTCCTACAGCAGCTACCACCACCCTCATAGCACCTGGTCCACAGCAGGGGGGACAGGCAAAATTGGCTGTCATCCCCCAGTCTGCTGGGGAGAAGCCACAGAGCAGTCATCCGCCCCGGCTGGTGACGCACAGAACAAAACCCAAAGCCTCTTTCCCTCTGGCTGGACACATTCATGACCCTTCCTGGCATGGGGTCCTGCGTGTAGGGAGTTGAGCAGGCTGCAGGGACCATTTAATCGTGGTTTGCAAGGAGTCCCCCTGTGCTGGCACTGCAGGAGGCATCAGTGTCACACACCAGGAGGTGACCCTGACAGGTGTGCCATCACCTTCCTGCTGTGCGGCTCAGTGGGAACCAGGCTGTGCTCACTTCCTCTGGGAAGGACTTGAGTCAAACAACTACTTTCCAGGATAAAAAGCCTGCACTGATACTCCCCCTCCACAGGCAGCTGACACTGGAGCAACCTGATGGCTTTTCTAAGAGACTCACCCACCCCAAGGTCTCTGGGTCAGGGCAGAGCCACACCACCCTGGCAGAAGCTCTGGGTTACACCAGCTCCAGCAGCCCCCAAAGGGCATCACCACAGGATGCATCACTGTCCCTCAGGCCTGCCAGGCAGCCCTGCTCCTGGGCACATTCCCTCGCAGCAGGTTAGTGTTTCCTTTTGGCATCTGTAGGAGCAATCATCACCCCCAACTGCTGCCATCAGCTCTTTGCCAGCCATGGAGCCGTGTCAGCTGGTACAAGCGCAGTCATGGCCAACTGTGGTAACAACCTGGACAAGAGCTGCAGTGCGTCCTCCCTGCATCATCCCAGCCCACAGCTTTGCCACCCCCCCGGGGGTCCACGCTGTTCCCCTCTCTGCCAGGTGACACCAGCATGTGCCAGGGCTTGCCAAGGATGTTCCTGGGACAGGCACCCACACTGCTCAGGCTGCCTGGCACAGAGAGGATCTGCACCACAATCTGGTCCCCTCCTCCATCCCAGGGGCTCTTGAGGGGCAGCACACCCCATGCAGGGCTCATGCACTGCAAAACTGCTGCTCCAGCTGAGCACCTGGCACAGCCGTGTGCTGCTGTGGGCCCTCCCTGCCTGCGGGCAGCCTAGCACATGGGACAGCGACAGCACGCAGCTCCCCATGCAAGGGGCTGTGTCACTGCCCTAGGAGGGATTTGGATTTAGTGCTGGGGATTTAGATAGGACTTGTCAACAGGGCGGCTCTGGGAACGTGCCCTGCAGGTTGATATTGTCAAGTGTTTCTGACTCAGGGGCAGTTCCTGGCCAGAAGCAAATGGGCACACAAGGACAATCCAAAAGACAGAGAGCAGGGCTGCCACCCAGCTGGGGACTGGCACCGCGACGCCAAGGGAATTCCCAGGGATGGCTGCAGGTTCATCTGGCTCAGTCTGGGGGGTTGGCAAGGCAGGGAGGTACAGAAAGCCAGCCCTTGCTGCAGGGAAGAGCCCTACCTGGAGGCCAGGCAATGCCAGAGCAGCATTTCATGGATCAGCAGCCCTCTTCCTCCTGTAGCAGCCCCCTACTGCCATATCCCTGCACTGTCCCCTACCCCTTCCCTAGTACCTGCCTCCAGCCGGAACATTCTCCCTGCTCACTGATGCCATGACCCAGCTTTCAAGAGGCTCTCCAAGAGCACAGCCAGAACCCTCCTCTTATCTTTTCACAGTGTTGTCAATTTACCCGGGTAGGAAGGGTATGCTGAATTACCCTGGCCCGCTCCCTTGGGGCTGGCACCCCATAAACTCCCTGCTCCTGTTAGCAATTAACAGCATTTGATAGGAGGGCTCTCTCTCCTCAGCCCAATTTTTCAATTGAAGAAATACCCTTGGGGGAAACACCCCATGTGAGGGGTATCATTAACAATTATATCAGCCTTCATTCACCCCAGGTGGGAAAGCCAGGGTGGCACAGACAGCTGCCGGAGCAGTGAGCGTGGTTCAGCCCTGCAAAACGCCTTGGTCCATGGTGAGATGAGTGAGGTGATGCTGCAGCTCAGTTGGCACAGCTCTGCTGGAGCCCTCCCTGCCGGGATCACACCAAGGAGAAACTGCCTCGCACTAAATATGCTTGCTATCCTGTTATTTTAAGAAGCCTGCACGGGCAGATGCACATGGGCTTTCTTTGGAGCACCGACCCAAGCTGGCTGCCCGGAAGCCAGCCAGCCCAGTCATTAGCAAGGGTGCGGATTTCAGGGGTGTGGGTGGCTTTGTTTGCTTTGGATTTTGCACACACACTTGTTTTCCTTGGTATTCACTCCTGCAACTCCAGCTGCGTGCGTTACCCAGCTCAGCCAGCCACCCCTGCAGTTCTGACCTCCCTGGTGCTGCATTCCACTTTGCTCCAGTTTCAGATAATTTCAGGCTTTGCTGGCTAAAAATACTGACAAGCAATTAATCCCATTCTGAAAGATGGGACTTTCCCCTGCCACAGAGAGCAGGTGGGAAAGTGAAGCCAAGCCATGCCAAGTTCCAAAACCCCAAGTAGGTGAGGAAGTGAGAAGACAGCCGGTGAGGCAGCAGGTTTCTGCTTGAAGACACAGGGCTCAAGTTTGTCCTTTCCTGGGGACATGCATCCCCCTTTGCTCCAAACCCCAGCAGAGCCCTTCCACCAGCTGAACCCCCATCGCTGCACTGGCAAGGCTCAGCTCCACCATTAGTTCAGAAAACTTTGGAGGAAAACAATTTCCAGTGCTGCTGGCATGAGGTTTCCATGGCCCCTAGTGCCTGGTACCTCTGTGCCTCACCATCACAGGTTATTTCATCCTGCCACCAGCCAGTGCCATAGGCAGGACCATGCCTGTGTCCCAGAAGGGTGTGGAGGAGAGGCCAGGTGCTGTTATTAAGTGCCTGACCCCATGGACAACTTTTTAATGGCATTTGGCTGCAGGAAAGCTGCAGTGGGGCCAGAGATGAGTGGGGCTCAGCCCAGTGCCCTCCCTAAACCAGAACATTCCTGCAGCTGCAGAAAAGCAGCCCCAGCAAAACCACTGGCTGGTTGTCCATCTCCATCCTGCCTCAGCAGAAGCTATGCATGTCCCATCCCCTTCCCATGGAGGGCTTCCTTCAATGTTCTGAAGTGCTGGGGAGTCCGTTCTCATGGGATTGACACTGGAGGTGTTTCCCAAGTCCCCCTTGGAGCATATGGAAACCCATCAGAACAGGTTGTCTTTGCAGCCTAAAACAGCCCACACTGTTCCCATGGCAGGTACAAATGTCACACACATGCACCCACTCCTCCCTGCTACCCAAACACAGATATCATAAAAGCAGCTGGTTTTCTTATCTGGCTCCCTACGGTCACACCTCCATGAGCAGCAGGTGCTGGTGGCACAGCGATGCACCAGACGTAGTGATGCTCAGCATCAATTGGAGGTGGTGACTGCTGCCACCTTGCCCTGCAGCACAGGGAGCCAGAGCCACCTCTGCTCTGCCTTTGCTCACTCTGCATCACACAGAAGCATTTCCCAGCTCAGAGCTTCCCTTGGTTGCCCAGGGCACACAGAGAAGCTACAACAGAGATGCAAAGGGGACACCCCACAGCAGCGCCTGGACCCCTCCCCTAGGGCATGTCTGCTGCCAGGCAAGGGGGTCCCTAGCGTATGCTGACCCTTGAGCCACTGCTGCTGAGGGTGGTGATGCATGGTTCCAGTGCCAGTGTCCACAACATCAACAGCTGTTTGGGGTCTCATGAGAGGCAGCAAGGTGACACCTCACCTTCTGCAATGCTGGCCATGCACATTAGCTCCTGGAGGGGTTTGTGTCTCGCACAATGGCCCTTCTGGGTCCCCAGCCTGAGCCCCAGGCAGACACAAACACATATGTATCTGTATAACCCTTGTATACAAACACAAGCAGACCCCCCATGCAAGCACCCCAGCCCATCCCAGCCTGGGGACACAGGCTGGCCTTGGCTGCTGGCACGGGGCTCGGCCCAGGGTGATGTTATCATTTACTGCCTGATGCTGGAGCCCAGCGGGTGCAGCTCCCTCCCACTGCCCTGGACTTCACCCCACCTTTCCTGCCCTTCCCCAGCTCCTCCACTTCAAGCCGACCAGCATCCACAGCTCTATCTTAGCGCGCCAGACCGGTTGTTTCCCTGTTGAGGTTCATGTTTTTATTTAACTCCCTTTCAGCTTCCCAGATTAGCACGGACAGGCTCCTGCTCTGTTTGCCTTGGAAGAAGATGGATTGCCGCAAATTATTTTTGATTCAAGTAAACAAAGTCTCTACCTCTCTTCCCCCTTCCCCCCCCCCATTGCTTCTCTTTGATGTTGGTGGCTAATTTCAGTGCTCGTAGAAGCGAGTGCAAGGGCACTGGCTGGGGCCCAGCACGAGGCACCGGGGACACCGTGGGCTCCCTGCCATGCCTGGGCACTGTTGCAAAGCCAGCCCAGCCCTGCTGCAAAGGGTTTCTCGTGCCCTAAGCACCAAAACAACCCCAAGCTTGGGTCCTTACCCTGACAGCAGCACCCAGGAAAACACTTTCCCCTTGCAGAGCACCAGTTTCCAAATCGGCTAGCAGGCAGCACGGCAGCTGGTGCGGTGCAGGGCTGCTTCAAGTCCCTCCTGTCCTGCTGCTGCCTGTGCTGCTGATGCCAGGACCAGGGCCAGGCTCCCTGCTGGCACACTGCACATTTCTGCCTTGTTTCCCCCACCCAGTGTGCTGCTGCAGGGGTTTTCCAGACCAGAGCAGCTGGGGAGAGCCACAGCCAGCAGGAATCCTCCAGCCAGGCCAGAGGAAACCACACTTTGGGACCAGAATGGAATGTGTAGTCTTGACATTACTCCCCAGTGAAGGAGACCAGGATGGGTGGCCATGCTGTGAGGGGACAGCAGCCCATTCCCAGCATATAGACATAGTTGCAAAAAGCAAGGATTTGTCCCAGTATGGCTGTTCCCAGTGTCTGAGCCAAAGCACTAACCAGAGCAGTCATTCCTCCTTAACCTGCAGGGAGCAGCAGAGGATCCCATGCCCCCAGCAGTTGCTCATCCTAGACTATTTTTGGGACCTGTTTTGCAATGGGAAAGAACCTCCTTGCCCATTGGCCTGCAGTTATCTTGGAGGCACAGCCCTTCCCAGCATGACAAGTGCCTCAGCCCCATGGCAGGGGCAAAGCAGCAACTTTGCAGCCTGATGCAGAGGGCCAGCCCCCCCCCAGGGGACAGTGGCCCCACCAAGGCCCTGTCCCCTGCAACCCACCCTCGCAGCCTTTGCAAACAGCCCTTCTCCCAGCATTGATCCACCCAGACACACACAGGGCTATTTATAGCTGGGGCTGATGTTGATTTGGATCAAGTGGAAGATAACAGGGTTATTTTTAGGTTTATCCCTCAGCCTGTGAAGGGAAATAGGCTTTGCTGGTTCAGGCAGGCTCTGCCCAACCTGTCTGGGCATGGCTGATGCTGGGGCGAGTGACTGAGAGATGCACCTCAGATGTCCCGAGGGCGCAGCAGATGCAGTAGGACAAGCCCTGACATGCTGATCCCCATCGTGTCACCCAGCCCAGCAGGTCCACTCCTGCCACCTCTGTTGGGGTAGCAGTGGCACAGGGAGCATATGGTTTCAGATTCACTGGTCTCAAAAAACCAGAGTCCACCCTGGCCTGTGCCCCTGAGCCCTTCCATCCCTGCCAGCAGGGTGGGTGGGTGAGTATCCATGGGGACCGTGTCCCTCCTGGCACAGCCTGACCTCACCAGGAATGGGTGCTGGAGTTGCTCATCCTTCTGCAGGAAGGAGGTTTCAAACCAAGAGCTCCAGCTTGGAAATGACTGACCGCCAAAACAGTTGCTTTAATTACAAAGCCCTGAGCCCTTGTGTTTGCTGTGCTGAGCGGCATCTAAAAATACCAAAAACACCAGCTCTCCCTGTAATGAGACATTTAACAGAAGGAGCCACCACAGGAACAAAACCAGCGGCGCCAGGAGGCTTTTCTCATCAGGAAAGCTCACTATGTGCTATGAACTACCATGTGCTCCTCCAAAACGCTCCAGTGAAACCATGGCTTTGGAAGGAGGGGAGACAGCTTCCTCATAGCTGCATTTTCCCTTCACCTCAGCTCCCTGCATGAACCCCAGGGGCACAGGCTCCTAGTGGGATGGGGTCTGGGAGAGGTGTGAGAATGCCCCAGATCAGGCCAGGTATACTTCGACTGATTTCACAGGGTCCCAGTGCCTGTAATGCCGTAATATCTTATATTTTCTTTTAGATTCTGTATTTTCTTTCTGATTGTGCAGAGGTAATGATGTGACTGGGTTTGGCCACATATAAAAACAATTTCAGCAACAGCCACCTCAGGCGGGTGACTTGTCTCGTGTGCCACCAGACCCACAACTGAGAGAAGGTAAAACAGCAAGCAATTACAAATAAAGTTTCATAAAGGGAAGTTCTGAGCAATTTTAACACTCTACAGTGCTGATCAGCCCAGCCTAAGACAGCCAGATTGCTTTGCGAGCACCCAGATTTTAATGGCCAAAATTTGGCTGTGCTGAAGGTGGTACTGTGGTGGTACTGCAGAGCTGTGGGAGGGAGGTCCAGCATCAGCTGTTGGGTGCCATGGCTCTAGCACACCTGCAGCCATTGGGCAGGCTGGCAAAGGATCCGTAATTACCTTGGCACAGATTACTGAAGGACATGGGGATCATTAAGGTTGGGAGGTGGCATGGAGCCTGGAAATGAGGAACTGGTTCCTGCTGGTGACAAAGTGGGGGGAACCACTCCAGCCATGGTAACAACCCAGGAGAGTGACTCCCACCCCAATGACTAAATCTTAGACAAACCACTCCTGATATCCCCAAAGGAGCTACAGGGACCTCATTGCTCCTGGTACCTGGGAGGGGAACAAGGAGTCCCTGCTCCCACTACCCACCAACCCTTGTCCCTCCAGACTTTAGGGGCCAGGACACCAGCCATAACTCCAGCACAGAGAGAGGTGCCAGTATGATGAGAGCGAGCTTTGGCCATGGTCACACTGCAGAGGAGTGCCAGTGTTACATCCCATCCCTGCTGTCTGGAACACAGGAGAGCTCCTGGTTGTGGTTCAGCTTTTGATTTACAGCAGCTCTTATCAAGAAAGGTTTCTGTGCTCTTTATAATGGGGAAAATGCAGCTGGGACTGTACAAAGGTTTCTGCTGCTCTGCCAGTCCCTCGCAGCACAACTGGCACAAAGCTGGTGCTTCCTAATGCCACTGGTATCCTCACACTTGTCTCCCTAAGGGCTTACCCTTTCTGTGGTGGGGTGAAGCTCCCAACCCAGGGGTCAGCTGACACCACTGTGCTGGCTTTTCCCCCTTTCCTGGAAATCAGTTTCTTGGAGCAACATGAAGGTTTCCAGCTAAATCCACTAGCACAGCCAACAACCTTCCTGGTTGTAGGAGCAACACACAATCCCCCAGTGCTAACACACAAGGTTTTCAATGTACTGTCCTGCCTGGGCATGCTGTCTGCCAACCCTCGGTCAGCAGGGCAGGGTGTTGGCCTCCCTGCTCCCATGCCTGGCATGGAATCACACTCAGAAAAGCTGGAGCTGACCCTGAGCTGCTCTTTTGGCAGGCATCTTGCTCATTCAATTAAAGGCAAACCCACTGAGAGTAGCATCCCAGGGCTGTGGTGAAGTCAAGTGACAAGTGTTTGTTTTCTAGCATGCCCAACACAAGGGCACGGTCACCCAGCTCCTGAAGGCCATGAGGATGAGCCAAAATAACAACCTGAAAGTGCAGAGCGATTTTTTTATGGGTGGCTGCTCCCTACATCATCTGATCCACTGCTCCCACCCCAAACCTGGACACCTCTCATGAGGTCACTGACTTTTGCTAGTGGAGGTAGGGGGCATGGTGGGGGGCTGGAAGGGGTGGGAGAGAGCACTCCTTCTCTGCAGCACCCACCCAACAACAAGAGGCTGAGAGCACCTGCCCCATCCTGCAGGCCCCTGCCACAAGCCACACTTGGCCTGCTCTTGGCAACTGGTGTTTATGCCACCAGCTCTGGGTGCCCAGCACATGAAGATGGGGACAGGGCTGATGGCACATATGCCAGTAGCACCAGGCTCTAATCAGCATTAGAAGCCTCTCCAGGGTTTGTTTTTCTAAGCACATCCTGTGCCCTGACGCCCCCTGAACCACCCACGGCATGTATCAGCTGCACACCTCATGCTCTAGTCCTGGCCCTGGCTTTTGCAACTTTTCCCTGCCTTTCCCTTTTCAGTCGTCTTGGGCAGCTTTCCCAAGGAAGCCTGGTCCCTGGGGCAGCAGGCTCTCCTGCCTTCCTCACATGCCCAAGCACCCTCTGCTGGCCACCCTGCACCCATGTGCCCGATCCAGGAACCACGAACATGAGGTCAGGGGCACACACAGTCAAAACGCCTGAAATCAAGTAAACATGGGTCTTGCTAGAATCACAAAATGGTTTGGGTTGGAAGGGACCTTAGAGATCATATAGTTCCACCCCCCTGCATGGCCAGGGACACCTCCCACTAGACCAGGTTGCTCAAAGCCCCATCCAACCTGGCCTGGAACTCTTCCAGGGATGGGGCATCCACAACTTCCCTGGGCAATCTGTGCCAGCATCTCACTGTCACCCTCACAGTAAAGAATTTCTTGCCAACGTCTAATCTCAATCTACCTTCTTCTAGCTTGAAACCATTAGAGTACCCAGTGCTGCACCTTACTCCTGGTCCCAGCTGCACCCCAGGATTAACCAGGAGAGGACCAGGCTGGAACCAAGGAGCAGGAAAGTGGCAAAGTGGCAGGTTTTGCGGCAGAGAGGGGCTCACATCTCAGCCCTGCCCAGCCAGGAGCCCAAAGCCCCACAGGCAGAGCTCACCTGGGGCCCTACACACAAGTGGGATGAGCTCAGCCATCCCTTGGCCCCAGCACAAGGGCAGGGGAGTCGATGCCCAAAGGCCCCCCCCACGCGGGCAGGGGATGGATGAGCAGGCTCGTACCCCGGGCTGAACTATTTCTTAAGGGCAGGAGCACGTGCGGGCTGCCAGGCGAAACCGTAAATAACATTTGTGCCAGAATCCCAGCTCCAGAGCCAGTGGGACCGGGAAGCCGTGCAGGTGAGGGCTGCCCGGGTGGGACACGGTACTTCAAGGAGGACTAGGCAAGGTTCATGCCCCGTCTCAGTCTGTGCTGTTTAAATCCCTCACTTGTGAAAGCAAGACCCGAAACAAGCAAATAAATATTATCTGGAAACACAAAAGCCCTGACAAATCTCCAAAAATATTCTCCGTGTGGGCTGCAGGGCGGTTGCACAACAGGAAGAGGCTGTTGATCCCATGTGCTCCCTGCCGGCACCGCACCAGCCTCCACCCAGAGCCGCTGCTCCTGCTTCAAACACAGCTAAACCCAAAGTCAGCAGAGAAACAGATCTTTCCAGGTAGCCTCTGGCCAGGTGCATCTCCCACTAACCAAGCCCAGCTCTCAAGCATTGCAGGGAGATATGCCAGAGTCCTCCTGGCCGCTGCGCTCTGGTTGCATAGATGGGAAATGCTGGCAGGGAAGCGGGTGCTGGAGAGAGATGTAGAGCAGAGAGGAGGATGCTGCATGGGCCCCTACTGAGCTGTGTGGGATGGGAAGCTTGATATCAGGGATCCCTCATGCATTGCCACCATCTCCTTTAGCCCCTCCAGGGAATGGGGTGCACACACTGAACCTTCTCCCAACAGTGGTGCTCCAGCCCAGCACTCCCTTAGTTTTCTCCTTTTACATCCCTCACATCATCCCCTCTCTGAGCCAGAGCTCCCAAACAGCCTTCATGAAACTGGTGATAGTGTCCCCAGGAGCATGGGAGAGTTTGCTTGCAGGCCAAACCAGGGCTCTTGCAAAACAAGTTAATGATTTAACTCCTTTCAGGGGTGACTTGCCCTTAAACGAAGCCTGGACATTCAGTGGAAGGAAAGAATTTGACCCTGAGAGCACCCAACTCCAAGACCAAGACAGGAATGCTGGGCTGTGCCCCTGGATAGGCGACACAGGGTTTGGGGATGTAAGGAGCACCCCAGCTCCCATGGAGAGAGCAGCCAGACCCTGCCTGGGCATCAGCCCAAAGCAAGGAGCAGGACCCCAGTGGGGTCTGGGATGTGCTGGGCACAGGTTGGAGTGGGGAGTGTGTGTGTGTGTGTGTGCTCCCCTCTGCTCCCCCTGGGGGTCTGTAGCATCTCCCCATGCTGGTCACTTGCTGCCACCTGGTGCCACATCGCCACAAGTGCTGGGGACTTGGGGCGTTGAAAGTGGGGATTTGTGTGGCTTTGAAAGGGGCTTTGCCCCCTTGGGGTCCACATCCTCGACAGCCGTGGCCCCAAGCAGCCCTACTCGTCCTCCAAAGAACAACTTTCACCTCGTTCCCCAAACAGGCCAGCGACCTCTCTCCTGCCTAAGGGGTCAAAGCCAGGACTCCAAATATTTCCCAACCTCCCACACACAACCAAGGTTTATTTCCCCTAAGGCAGGTTGTTGGCTGTTCCAGGCACTGGATATGGAGGTGGCCCCCATGGTGTCCCGGAACAGCTGGGGAACAAGGATGCAAAGCACCTGGAAACCAGCAGGGCAGTAGAAAACAAGAAATAGTTACATTACTCCAAATCAATTTTCTTTTGCAATAGGGTAACAGGTCCCCAAGGAAAAGAGAGAGCAATAGGGACTGTATTTCTTTAGTAGGGTTTTTGTCAAGCAAGATTGTGTAATTTCCACTGAAAAAACAAGAAAACTCAAGATTAAATCAACCTGCAAGGTGGCTGCAAAGCGTGTCGCAAAATTATTCTAGCTTATTACCAGTGATTCCCTGTGGAAGTGAAAGGAGACACTTTTTTCCACAGCTTCATCAGTAGCTCACTAATTGAGCTGGAGGACAATGTGCTTCATTAGTACACAGCTGAGACTGCCCCAAGGGGGTGTGCTGGAGTGCTGGGGTAGGACACAGATGATCTTGCCAAATAGACAAAAGAAAGGAGGGGGAAAAGAAAGGAGTGTGTAATTCTGGGAAGATCAATACAGAATTCTGCTTTCAGGTGTGAATAACTGGTGTGCAAAGGCAGGCTGGAGAGCAAGATTGCAGGAAAAGTGTGACTCACAGACTGAGCAATGTCATTCGGGGGGGCTGTTGTTGTTAATATTTATTTTAAAACTAAGCTGACTGGAATGTTTACTCTTAACACACTGATGAAGCAAGACACCTGCTGTTTGAAGCCAGCAAAATCTGAGCCCAGTTTGTGCCCAGCTGTCTGCATTACTCCTCCAGGTACAGGAGGAGCAACAGCAGAGCCTGCAGGACTTTATTCTGGATGCACCAAGTCCGCAAACACACAAGATGGTGTGCTGCAGGGAGTTATGAACACGCTTCCAGAATCCAATGGGGACTGAGAAGTAATAAGCTTAAATGTCAACAGAGGTTCAGGCTGCTCATTAGGATGTCCTGTGAGCCCAGCTGTGATGGGATGTCCAAGACCAGTGAAGTCATTCGGCACTGATACAGGAGTCAATCTAGGGATGACCTAGGTGATCTCTTGAGGTTTCTCCCAGCCCTACGTTACTACTGTCCCATAAAATGTCTGTGGAGCAGCACAGGCTGCTCCTTCAGGGCACAGGAACAGACTGACTTGGTGCCTGAGCTCTGCTGGGCTCCCCCAGGCCTTGGGTGGCAAAGGCAGAGGCCAAGGCAGATCAGCCTGAAGCCTCCCCTGCAGCTGTATTTGCTAGTGCCTTCCAAGATTTTGTGTTACCCACCCAAGGAATACAGATCACCCACATTGAGGTGGTCCAGACCCTGGCCAAGGGAATGCCCTGCAAACCCAGGTGGAAGCATGAATCCGTGTGCTGTTACTGAAACCTGCCAGCTCACTCAGTGCTGGGAAAAAATGGGGTTCAGGAAGCAGTACAATGTCCTCTGCTGGACACCCAGCTTAAGGAAACAGTCAAAGCCCTTGTCAGAGCATCCTGCTCGCAGCTATTTATTTGCTGGGCATTTAAAAAAACAAACAAAAAAACCGAACACACGCAAAAAAGCAGTGACCCTTTTGAGATGCTGAAGACAAGGCTTTCCTGCAAGAAAGGAAAACCAAGGCTCACTCGCTACGTCTCAAGCTGCGGGCAGCAGGCAGGCAGCGCTGTCGGGCAAGGAATGTCAGGGAGAAGCCACTCAGTGCTGGTGGCCCAGCAAGTCTTCAAAGAATAATCCCAAACCGCCCCCAAGAGACGGGTGTTCGGAAAAGGGCCTCCCAGAAGGAAAAACAAGCCAAACAACCCCCACCAGATCATATATATTTGCCTTGCATTGGCCCTAAGTCTCAGATGGGGGGTGTCCAGACAGGGGACCCTTGCCACATCACGGAGAAGTTGAAGGCATAACAGGGAACATGTGCCTCTGCTGACCACAGTGTGCAGAGATGCAGTTGGGGGCTGTGGTACCCCCTCCCACAATGGACAAGAGGGACTGTGCCCCGGGGATTCTCCCATCCAGACTTCCTTGGGAAAAACAGTTTGTGTCCAAGAGGATTGTGAAACATTGAGTGAGGGGAAGGTTCAGCAGGGTGACAGTCTCAGGGTGGGGGACACCCACAGCAGCACCCAAACCATGGTACCAGACACCCCAAGCATTGCTCTGCCTGTCAGGGGATGCTTGGTGCAGGGCTGTGCTGATGAAACCCCCCCCCAAGGCAGCAGATGCTGTTATTCTACTTTGCTGGACAAAGAGGGAGAAAGATGCTTCTCCGCCATAAACACCTGGCTGCAGCTGCATGGGGCTTATGCCCAGGTTTCCCTGAGTGCCTGTGTTTTAAGACCACCACATTTTCCTCTTCAGCAGCTGCTGGGCACATAGTCAGTGCCCAGGAGCAGCTGCCACCAGCTCTGTCCTTCCTGCTCCACTGACACCCCAGGAGCAGGGCAACAGGCACCACCATGGACCTGAATGCTCAGCAGCAACACAGCTTGTTCAGAGGCATCATTAGGTTCATCAGCCACCAGCCCTGTTGTGTTTTGCAACCTCTTTTCAGGGTACAGTGAATCAGCTTCAGCAAGACCCACAACAACCAAGGGCCAACTTCTTACTTGAGCCTCTACCTCCATGAGCCTCATCACCCAGCCCAAACACAGACCTGGTTTACTCACATAGTTACAAGAAAGCAACACTTAAACACAAGGCAACAAACGAAAAGGCAAACTCCTTCCTCCTGCTGTGCTGGGATGCTCAGGCTACACGCAGCTTCCCAGCACCCAGGCTCATCACAACTGGAATCCAGTCGTTTCCTTGTGGTTCCCCCAGCTCTGCCCACATAACACCCAAACCCACTGGGAGGAGTAGGAACCTCTACCCCTTCCCAAGCCCCACACACAGCCTTACCTGGGGGATGGCAAGGCACCACAGGGGACTCCATACCAAGGGAGCAGCCCTTCCACGGCATGGGGCTTTTCTGGCTTCCAGCAGGAAATGAGGGTTAGTGGGAATAGTGACCAGGTGTGCTTTCAGGTGTTTTTCCAGGTGCAGGCAGCTTGCCTCCCTGCCTCTTTTCAGTGGGCTCAGCTGCTGCCACGGGGCCAGCCTGGGCACAGCTAGATCAAGTGGCAGCTCCCTTGACTGCAGCCGGTGTGAGCTTGTGGGTCAGCACCCAGACCTTCTCCCCCCAAACAGACCTGAGGATGTTTATTACTGAACCATGAGAGGCTGCAATGTGTGATGCAGATGCCCCAAGCCCCCTCCCACCTCCCAGTGGTGCAGTAATTAGTAGGTTTCCTGAATCCACTATCACCTTGAGCCATGCACTACTGTAGCAGTGGGGCTGCAGTGCCCTGGCAAGGTTCAGGTAGGGGATAAGGTGCCAGGAGGATGCTCCCCAACCCTCCCTGCAGCTCTTCTGTCAAACAAAGCAGCTGCAAGGCCTCAACAGCCTCCTGGGGAAAGGAGAAATGCACATACTTCTGCCTGGATATTGATGTAACACTATTCCTGGCACACTGTACAAATTCAGTAAGACTTGTAATTATAGCCGAAATTGGAATTTCAGACACTTTCAAGGCTTTAAGAGGAATCTTAGTACTTAAAACCGAAATCCCCTGCCCCTTAGGGTTTTATTTTACTTCTTGAGTGTTTAGGACCACCACCTCTTCATAAAAAGAAAAAAAACAGAATTCATATTGCCTTTGAACAGGTGAGACTGGAGCCTCCCTGGTCTTCACCCTCTCTCTCTTGACACTACCAAGTATTTCTCAAGGCAAAACCTGCATCTCCCAGAAATATGAGGAAGAAAGAAGAAGAGCAAGTCCCCTGTGCCATGCATCATCCCAGACTCTAACCCCTCTTTTTTTTTAATCAAAGGAAAAAAATAATAATTGCATGGTGGACTCCTTAAATCACTAGATTTTAATAGCCATATAAATCATTTGAATACAGCAATCTGTGGCATATGAGAAACCATATAGATAACCACCAACTTTTTCTGGCTTTTACCACATAAAACTATGGGCAATTTTTTAAATTTTTTTTTTTTACATCAACTCCCATAGTAGAAACAATAACCAAGCGATTAACAGCAAGTTACTAATTTTCTAAAACAATGTTTCTTCTCTTAAAAAGAGCAGAGAAGCTGACAGGGAGTTTCAGACATAGGTACAGATCAGGGTACCTTGGAAAGATGGTGAGAAGATGGCTGTCAGCACCACCAGCGTGTGTACCCCATCTTCTGGGGGGCTCCAGCAGCACCTGGTGTCAACCCCTGAGGAGGGCTGGGGGTGGCCGAGGCATGATGGCCATCTGCTACTTTGCCTTTGAGAGGACATGCACCACCTTGCTCTCCAGCAGCCACTGGTCCTGCCCCAGACTAGGACCAGCCCTCTCCTCCTGGGACACGTGGTGAGAAACCGCACCCAGGGGGGTGCAGGACCCATCCCCATATGTCACCTTGCAGGCTGCAAAGCGTAGCTTGTCTGCACTGCCCATTTCTGTATCTAGTTTCACTCAGTCAGGAGTTACAATCATTGACAGGACACAGAAGCACACAGCACCTTCCCACAACACTACCCAGCACCTGGCACGCGAGCTAAGCCCCCCTCACCACCCACCGAACCCAGGGGCCCTCAGCCCCTGTGCCAGTCCCACACACAGCCCACTCCCACCCCTCACGCCTGGTTTGGGTGAAGATGGCATTCGGAGAATTCATGGAATTCATTAAGAAAGTCATTATTTACATCACCGTGTTCAGCAGCCCGACGGGATAGAAGAGCTGAGACGAGTTTGCCCGAGCTTGCTGACTCACACCCTTATTGCTGACTCGGGCTCAGGGACCGAGTCGCCCCGGACAGTTTCCATCCCTCCGGTTCACACAGCTGCTGTCTGCACCTCAAGTTCTCACTCGCTGTGTTCACCCTCAGGGGGAACCATCCCCTGGCAAGGCGGGCTGTGCACCGACACCGAACCCCAGGCAATGTTAAGGCATTACACATACGCAGGAGCTGTTCAGGGATTTAAAAAAACCCACTCAAAGTGTAAACATTTTTTTGCACATACAGTCATTGGACTTCCACGCATGAAGTTTTCTGTGGTTTTCTGCATAAATCATGGGTTAAGGAGATACACAAAGAGCTCTGGAGCAGACACCTGGAGCACTGGGGTTCTCTTACAGCACTGTAGCATGCAACGCGACGGACTCTAAGTAGTAGAAATATTGTAAGTCTCAGTCCAGGACGGTTCCTCCTTCCTACACTTCTTACATAGTTTAGGTAAATGTCATTAATAACTATGTGCCAGTAACTCAGGTAGGATGGGTGGCTGCATAATGAGCTTCAGCACACAGCATGGCTAGTGCTTGGTGATTTCAACTCATTTCTACTTTATGTTTAAGTAGAAGAGGGAGAGATTCTGCTTCCATTCCTGTATCTATGGAGGTTGCTCAATGACCCCTAGGTTGCTGTGCCATTGGTGCTATAGGTTTAGGTATCAGTGATTCTGCTTTCCTCAGGGACTTTGGCACATTCACCCGATTCATACAAGATCCCTGAGAACTTATCAAAGCTGCAGTACTTTACAATTTAAAAGATCTGGCATGGGTGCTTGGCTCCCCACCATGCTCAGGCCTGCTTCTTGTTGTTGTCCATGCTGTGCAGCAGCGCCAGGAACTCCAGGATGAGGTTGGCTGTCTTGCGTGGCCGCTCCACCACCACCGAGTGCCCGCAGTTCTCCAGGATGTACACGTGGCAGTCTGGGATAGCACTCGCTAAAACACTGGCACCAGAAACATCTAGGACCTGGATGGCAAGGGAAAAAATAGTCACTTCCACGGGCAGAGCTGGGTTTTGCTGTACACCGTAGAAACTCCATTGGAGGAAAGTCCAAGTGAGATGCTGAGCAGGGATTTAGACAGGGGCATTGCAATTCCAGCCCCATCCCTGGGGACAGGACAGGGAGGCTGCACGGTGCCCATCTCAGCATGTGACACAGAACTCTCATGAATGTTTTCAGGCTGCCAGCTCAGTGCAAGGGGTCACTGCAATCAAATGCTTGCACCTTTGCATTCACAGAGCCTGTTGCATGCCTGCAGCTTGCCTCTTTGACCCTCTCACTCCTCCCTCCATAACCTACAGAGCTCCATGCCTTTGCCTCACCACCTGCCCATGAAGAGCACATCTCTCCCCAGCTGCCAGGACAACTCTCCTTGCTGGCATTTTATTCATTTTATTCCTCTTCCCAGTCCTTGCCTGCCATAGCGCTGGCACCTGCCCCCCACCTGCCCCCTCACCCTCCCCAGCTCTGCCCTTTGCTCCCTCTGGCCCCACTCTGGCTGGCAGCTTTCAACCCACCACCCCACCAAGCCCCCGTGAGCAAACCCACCGGAGACAGGGACACATGTGTGCCAGCTCCCTGCAGAGCAGCTCAGGGCTCAGCTCCACAGCCCATGCCATGTTCCAGCAGGCAGACATGGACAGAGATGGAGAGACAGTCCCACGGGAGAGGCGGAAGGGGCCTCCTACCTGGTCCTGCTTTCCCCAGATGACCTGCGTCGGTGCTTTGATCTTGCTCATGTTCTCATGGAGAGAGTGCCTGGACTTTTCATCCACAATTTCTAAAAACACTAGTGGGGACAAGAGGAGAGTCAGTCCTACAAGGGGCATGCTTCTCACTGGGTCCCTGCAGGCCAGCTCTGCCAGCATCCCCTCGCTGGGAAACCCAGGCAGGGGTGATGGAGAGAACAAAGGCTGAGTGGTGCCCTTGCCACCAAGCCCCTCTGCAGAGAGATCCTCCATCTCCTCATAGATATTAGTACTAATTAACACAGCTGACACAATGATGGGCAACCCCATCACCCATGGGGGTGTCAGTGGATTGCTACCAGCAACCAAGGTGTATCCCCAAATCTGTTAATGACATTGCCTTCTCCCACCCTCAGCAAGGCAGCAGGAGGGTACAGGGGACAGATAGCAGCAGGGGACACAGGGCCAGCAACATCCCATCCCCATGCCCTGGGGGTCTGGCCAGAAACCTTGGTGAGAGGGGCTGCAGCCGCACACTTACGTTTCCGATAAAAGTCATTGTGAGGGATGCGAACATCGACCAGGCCCTGGAGGATCTGCAGGGAGATCAGAGGTGAGCTGCTTGGGGGGAAACGTGCCCTGTCCAGGGCTAAGCACACCTGAGAGCACCCATGAGCATGGCAGACAGCCAGGAGCTTGCCCTGCCATGCCCTGTGCAGCCTGGTCCTGGCACAAGCTCCTTCCTAAGCACGTGTGGCTGTCGCAACTGTGCTTAAGTAACATGTAGTTCAGCAATAAGTGCTTTTGTCTTTTATGATGCAAACCTGCATTTCTCCCTCAGGCCAGCCATCCATGGCCAGCAGGCCTCCTCAGCCATGACTGTCTTTTTCTTCCTCCTTTTATTCTTTTGCCAAAAATCCAAAAAGGTCTTGGCATTAGCTTACATTTTTTCCTTACTCTCCAATCTACTCATCCCAGGCTTCCTAAGGAAAATCAGTTTAATGGCCAGCCCCTCGCCAAGTTTCTCTTGCCTGACAATGAGGTGATTAACATTTCCATCCCTTTTGCTTAAACAGCAGCAAAACAATCCCCCTCCAGGGTGGACAACAGCACCTCAGTTATTCAATGCTTCCTGCCAGCCATATTTACTAAAAAACCCTTTGACATCCCAGCCTGCTGCCAAGGACCTTGGGGGGAGGAGGAATTTCAGCAAGCACTGCCAAAGGGAGCTCGGAAAAAATGGGTTTGATGAGAAACTGCTGGAAGGGTGCTGGGAGCAGGGCTAGGGTGTCCTGCCTGGGTGATAGGGGGGATGGCAGTGCCAGCTCTGCTCTGGCATCACCTCAGCTACCACTATGCAGGCTCTCTGGGGTAAGCAAACCCACTCCCCACCTCCAAAATCCCCTTTTCCTGCTGCCACAGCCAGCCCCAGCTCCTCACCTGCTGTGGCACTTTGAAGCGAACATAGGAGCAAAGTTTCAGCATATCCGCCATCTCCTCAGGTGTTGAGGGAATTAATGGGATCCTGTCGATGCATTTGGACTCTTGCAGCTCCCGAAGCTGCTTAATGAACTTGCTGTCAGTGGTACTTGGCAGGCCTGGGTCGAACAAGAAGGGGGCACAAGCTAAAACCCAGATGACATCTCCAACAGCCCCCAGAGACAGAGCATCACTGTACTGACCTCCCTCATCCCTGCCTCTGGCCTCCTGGCTGCTCACTCATTTTAAAAAAAAAAAAAAAAAAAAAAAAAAAGGGGGGGGGGTGGGGGAGAAAAAAACCTGTAAAATTAGCAACCTTGATAAGCACCCAGAGTTAGCTCAGTCTCCCTCCTACTCCAGACCTTGACACAATCAAGCCTTGGGCTGACACAACATGAGGTGCATTCCCTGCAGATGTTCATGAATACTTTGGCAAAAACTATAGCACTTACTTTAACGTGCCCAATGGATGCAAATACTAATGGCTGCGCCCAGCCTGCCACAGCACAAGGTTGGACAGAAAATTTCAGAAGCCTCATCTGTATGCACCACTGCGGGGAAAATCCCCTGGCAGCTTAATCCCAAACCTCTCCGTAGCCCCCCACCCCCCCGAGGTTCCACATCCAGAAACACTGGGAGAGTCAGCCAAAACCCCTCCCAGAGAGGAGCAGGAACCATGCTGTCCCCAGAGCCTGGTAGCTAGGTAACGTTTTCCTTGTTTCCTTACTGATTTCTTATCTAAGAGCCGTTTTCCTTGTGTGGGAGGGGGAAGGAGCTGCCCTAACAACCGGGATGTAGCAAAGCCCTCCCCAGCAGAGCAGCTCCCCGCCACTCCCACCCATGTCTCCTGCAGCATGTAATGCCCAGGCTTCCCCAAGCCCCCCAGCCAAGGGGATGGTGGGGATGCAGGGGATTGGAGGGGTGCTGCATGGGCACAGGGACACCCTGCTGACCTGCACCTGTCCCTAAAGCCCTCTTCCCACTTAGAGCACCCAAACATGGGAGGGGAGAGCTCTCCAGCTCCCAAAGCCCCAGCCCTCCAGCACACCAGGCCTCTCAAGAGCACAAACTGGGAAGGCTTTTCCTGTTGCTGCCTGGGTTCCCTCTCCAGAACCAAGAGGCTGCAGACGTGCCATGTAAAATGCCTGTCATCCAAAGGGAAAACACATTTTCCTCCAGAGCAGGACTTATTCCATTTGCCCTAGTCCCAGCTCTAACCAAAGCCCTGGAGACGAGAAGTCACAACACAGCTGTGATTTCCTCCCGTGCCCCACCAGATTTTCAGACTGTATATACAAACTATTTCACAATGCTTTGCACTAAAAGCCTATTTGGCTCCAGCACTGCTTCGGGCTTTTGCACTGGCTCCTGCTTGCCCCCTCCCCATCTCTTGCCTCCCCTGCATTGCCCACCTGCAGGACAGATGAGGGTCAGGCTGCAAATGTCTTCTGGGTACTGAGCAGCATAGACACCGGCCACATTTCCCCCCATGGAAGTGCCAACCAGGTGAAACGGCCTTCTGTTCAGCTTGATGCACTCCACGAACTGACCGGGGAGCAGAGGGAGTGTTGTTGGGGGAGAAGAAGTAAAGGCACCAGGTCATTAGAGGAATTAAATTCAAAAGCTTGAAGTTTGTGGCTCTGGCTGCTTAAGAAGGGAAGGAGTGGGGCTGCATGAGGCAGGGCTCATGGGGCTCAGCATCCTTCATGTCCCCACATCCCTCAAATTCCTACATCCCTCTGCAGAGGCAGTGCAGTGCTGCAGCTTTACCTGGTGTATTCTCTTTGCTTGCCCACTAATGGAGTAATCATCCAAGGCTGAGCGGGTTGTGCCCTCGTGCCCGGGCATATCTACACACACCAAGTGCAGGTTCTTTGGCAGGAACTGCAGAAACAAACCAGGGGTGGTTATGGAGCAGGGGAACTGCTGTGAAACCCTGGGATGGAAAATGGTGACCATGGGTGGGAGCAGGGGGAATGCTCTCCTCCTAGCAGCCCCTGGTTACTCATGCACCAGAATAAATCAGCTCATGTACCAAGGATGACATGATGAGAAACCACAGCCAAGACTTGCTTCCCATGAAAGAGGCAAGTACATACTGCTCTTACCCTGCAGCTCTGCATGTCATAGGGATGAAGGGGATCCAACAAGTAATGAGCACAGAGCTAAGGAGGGTGTTTCTAGCACATTACAGTGATCATCACATCCTGTGCATGCAACCATTGGGGCCCCACCCCACCCCCAAGCCCAGGACCATCCACTCTCACTAAGTAGCAACATGACAGAAGTGCAGTCCCACCTTGACTATGGACAGCCACATGTCTTTGTGGGCTGAGAACCCATGTAACATCAGGATGGATGGTCGGTATCCAGGTCTCCCTCTGTACGAATAACAAAACTGATAGTCATCGTAGTTTGCATATCTAACCTGCATACCCAAGGTTCTGCGCCAGTACCTGGAAACAAGAAAACATCACCAGTGAGTGACACGAGACCAGGGCCCAGCAGCAATGTAAGTCAGGGGACAAGTCCAAACTCAGCCACAGATTTGCTAGTTTGCTAAGCCCAGTTAGGTTGGGCTCACACCAGTGCTGTTATGGGACGAACTGGGAGAACACCACCCCATTGACAAGCACATCAGATCCCACCCGAAACAACACCATCACCAGGAGCACCACAGAAACCCAGGTCACATATACCAACTAGACAACCTTTAAAAATGCATTTATACACATGCAAAGGACCAGAGAGGACCATCCTTACACAGAGTCCAACACGCCAGAAGATATCGAGCTAGCCCCAGGGATACCTGGGCTGTTCCTCTGAAAGCAGAGGCAGACAGCTCCCACCAGCACATGCCTGCAGCCTGCTCAGAGAGGATGCAGTGAAACTGCTGGCCAGAGGGAACCTGGGCAGAGATTATCGGTGACAGTTTGGACACATGATGTATACGTCCAGCCCAAGACAGAGGAGTAGGCTCGCTTTCTATGCTCAGACATAACTCTTGTCAGGACAACTACCAGGCTACTCCTGATGGCCAAGATACCAGCAAATACTTTTATATGCAATATCAGAATTTATTTGAGACACAAGAGCAAGGTCACCAACACCGTGAGGCTGTCCTAGCTCTCTGCCCACTCAAAGCTTATGCATAGTGCAATCCTCTTTTAGCATAATCCCTTTTTGGAGGGAGTTAGTGGGACTTAAGCAGTATCTCGGCTCTGTGCTGGTCCTACAAGGAGAGGCGAATTTCTCCCTGAATAAGTGTCTTAAGAGTCCTTGCCTCAAAGGCACTGGTGTAAACTACTGATGGGCAAGATGATAACATTTTTAGCAACTGATCCTGATGGATCAATTCAGCAGAAGGCAAAATAATCTGTGCAAAGCTGAACTGATCCCCCGCAAAGCGTTAACACGCTTAGTGGCAGTGGCTAAACTGATTAACCCCTGGCAGCAGAGCGGGTAGAGAGGCAGGCACTGGGGCTGGGGTCATCAGGGCAGCCCTGGACATCATATCTGGCATTAGCAGCAGGGCAGGGAGCAGGGCCATCAGCAACGAGGGCCCAGCATGACCCTTGGTTGTGCCACCTGAGGACATGCAGAATGGCCACGAGGAGGAGGAAGGGGCAGTGAGGGGTGAGAGAAGGGAGAAGCATCTTTGGAGACCTCCCGGAGACCTCCCAGGAACCTCCCAGGACTGGTGCCATGAAGCTGGAGCCACACGGGGCTGAAAGGGGTGTGCAGAATGGCATGCTGCCCGCCCCCTCTCCTGCCTCCTCTGCCGATGGGGAAACACAACGATTTCATCCCCAAAAAAGCCAACTCAGAAGCAAATAGGAAGGGAAGAGCAAAGGGCAAACCCGTTCTTCTGGCCTGCTGTCCCTAAGAAAAGAGGTGCCCATGAAACACTCAGCATCATAGTTACTCCTGCAGGATACCAATGTTGTCAGAAATGCTGGAAGAGAGATGGGGGCACTTACCCTTCAAAAGCAAACAGCCCTGCAGGTTTCGGTTCACTCCCTCCCTCAGCCGAACATAGACTGACCTACCCAGGGTGCATTTTTACTGAGCCCCTAACATGGAGCCCCAAAGAACAAGGCAGCAGCGTCTTCTCTGCCTCCCTCTCAACCCAGTTCCTTAAAGCTCCCAGCATCAGCCCCCTGTGCCTGCCTCATCCTGTCCTGCCACCCCTGCCCGTGGCCCTCAGGAGGCTTCATCCCAACCATATTTGCTCTGTTCCAGCATGGCAGTGTTTCTCCAGCGATCCTCCTCTGAACCTGAGCCCATCAGGGTCCTCCCTAGCTTCCACTGGCTGCTTGTATTTCCAAAGGAATAAAAAAACACCTTTGACTGGCAAACCCAGAATGGTCTGGACCTGTCCCCAGGCAGCAACCCTTATGTCCCCAGAGCAGGAGGCTGTCACACTGCCTGCTCTCATTTGCAGAGTGATGTTTGGCCTCAGAGGTCCCCATGCAATGCACAATGGGAAGAAATCCTCCCCCGTGCCGATCCAGTCACAGGGGTTTTCATCCCATTCTCCCTCCTCTCTCAGCCCCAGGTGCTGTGATTAAAAGGTTTCTAATAAATGTGCCATTAGAAACAGGCTTCATCGCACTGCTGAGTCCAAGTGCCAGGGTGGCCTAATGTCCTCCTCTCATGGGAGGTCACTTTGATTTGGAAACATCCCGCGAGCAGACTGGCAGGAGACACCATCTGCCAGCAGCACGGGAGGGCAGCCTGCCATGCTGCCTGCTGCTGCCCCGGATTCTGAAGGGAGCGTTTTTCCAGCTTTCCCTGCAACAAACCCAGGCAGGAAAGCCGACAGCATGGTTATCACTGATTTCCAGGGACAGACAAGGACTGAAGGATGACTACATCCTGCCTCCTGGTGCCAGAAAGGACGAGATACAAGGGGGTAAGGAAAAGCATCGCTCCATCTTCTCTGATGCTCCAGCTCAGAAGAGAGGAGGAGAATGAGAAAAGCCTCATCCCTAACTACTAGTGAGAGAAAAGTCCCTGCCTGCCAAGCAGGCTGTGAACCAGGAGGGAGCCTGCAAGCTAGGGGACCAGTGGCAGAGCTGAGGACACTCATGTCAACAGCTGCACTGATGAGGCAGGAGGTCACCAGCCTGCCAGGGCTGCCAAGCAGCAAAGGCAATGCTTTTCCCAGCCGCAGTCCCATCCTGGGGGAAACAACCCAAAAACGTTTGGAGACATTCTGCAGCACAGATGAAGCTGCCCTGACAGACATAAGCCCCAGCAGCAAAAAGCAGTAAGAAAATGCCTTTTTTTTTCTGCCAGAGACACTTAAAGCTCTACCCAGCTGCTATGTTCATGGAAAACCCCACCACACCTGCTCCTATCACCATCACAGGCAGGAACACCCCACTCTGTCCGTGCTGACCTACTGCCTGTGGGCTCTGTGTGCACCTGCATGTGTGCCAGGGTGCAGGGACCTGAGGGGGACCAGCAGTAATTGCACCCCTGCACTAAAATGAGAGCAGCCAGGCTCATGAACTCACCAGTAGTAGATGCGGATGAGCGCTGAGGGCCAGAGGAGGAAGGAGGCCACAAAGGCCAGGATGGGGATGGCCAGAGTGCCGCCGGCAATGACAAACATGTTCAGCACATCCGGGTCCATCCTGCTCTTCACCACCTGGCCTCACCTGCCTGCATTTAGGGAAGAACCAGAGGTTAAACACCAAAAACAATGACAAGTTGACACTAAATGAGATCTCCACTGCCAGAGAGACAGGAAAGTGATTATGTGAGAGGAAAATGATACCTCTCATGAGGGCGGCAAAGTCTCTTTCAGTTTTAAAACTCTATTAGTTCTTCTGGCTCCTTAATGGATCTAATTATTGTAATGTTACCACCTCAGGAGAGCACATCTCAAATGGGCAATGAGCCTGCCTTAACTGGCACAGACTACAAGACCACGTCCCGGGCTATGGGGTTCAAGGTGTCACTTGGGGCACTTTGCAGATGGGGGAAGCACAGCCCCACTCTCATGGGTGCAAGAGGGGCTGCCTTAACATAGGCTACACGTTGCTTTTTGGAGGCAGGTGTCCAGCTCCAGCTCCCCTCCCCCTGCCCAATCCCAAATCCCCAGCACACAACCACTGACCTAGAATTGATGCCTTGAGCCCAGCTCTCATTACTGCTCCACACAGGCACCAACTAATCAAGGGAGCAGAGCCTATTAATGGGCTCGGGAACTGAAGGAAACAACCTGGCAGGATGCTCTTTGGAGATGAGCCCTTATCAGACATATTCATCCCTGCCCCCACATCCCCACGGGCATTTTGCACTTGCTATTGACCACAGGTCCCTATCCCAACTCCCTGCCCATCCTTCAGACAAATCTCAGGGGCAGCAGGTGGAGGACACAGGGTGCAAGGGTGAGCTCTCATGCAATGCCGTGCTTGTCCCTTAACTCACCCCACTGCAGGCAGCTGGGATATATTTTTCTCATTAAGAGATTAAACCCTGTCACACACACATATCTCCTCTAATTCCCCCTGCTAACCAACTTATGCCTTGCCTCTTCCTTGGCACTAGATCTTTTGTCACATATTTATAAAACGAAACATCCCCAATGCCTGCTCTCCCCCCAGCCATCACCCCCCCATCACCACCACCACATTTCTCCATGCCAGAACAGGCAGATTTATTTCTGCTTTCTGCAAGACTCATGGCGGTATGTGGTATGTATTGTTATGTGGTATGTGGCAATGTTATGCCATGAAGCAGGAACAGAATCCACAGTCACATCCTCTCCCCCTCCACTGCTGTCACACTGGATCATATCAAACCTCTATATTACGCGCAACCAAGAAAAATGGTTTGTAGAACCTCTGAAGCCACAGCCAAGTTTGCCCTCTTTCCCCAGGGAAAATAGGAATAACTGAAAATTGAGGAATACTCTAAATATTTTCACTAGGCACCTCCTTAACAAAGCTAAACCTCATTTCCTTCTTCAAGCCTCAACAACAAACCAGTATTCGTTTAATTAACACTTTATACAAAGATCTTTGATCTCTGCACAGCTTGTCCATAGATAAACACTTTGTGCAACGGATAAACCTTGCAGGTGAGAGCAAAGCTGCACGGAAGCCCACCCAAGAGCACTTGCTGCCTTTCACTACATCACTAGAATAGGGAAGAAATTCAGCCCAGAAAATCGGCATCATTCGCCTTGGCAACTGTAACAAGAGAAGGCTGCAGCTAGAAGGAAGAGGAAAAGCGTGGGGGCTCCTTGTGCTGTCCTGCGCAAGGTCACCACCTCCCGCCTCCACCACCTCCGCTGCTCTTGAAAAGCAAAACAAGAAGGAAAAAGCCTTAAAGAAGCTCAGCTTACTTTGCAGAGATCGCCTCCTCCTCTCGGCACTGGTCCTGCGCACTGTGGCTCGTGGCAGCTTCTGAAAACGCTGTCAGAAGAGGAAAAAAACAGAACTGTTAAAGTCACACTCCTGCTTTTTCTCCTCCTTTCAGACTCGGCAGCCAAGCAAAATGGCAAGTTTGGGGTATTTAAGCCACCAGCTTTCCTTCAAGGCTCCTCATCTTCACCTTCTTACCAACCTTTCCCCTGTTTATGTAAATATGGTCTTTTGTACAATAAAGCCAAACAAGGGCACTTGCTCCAAGCAGGAACAAAGTGCAAGCTGACATGGGAAAGGAAGCGAAAGCCGGCGCGGCGGGGAGAGCCGGGCCAGCAGCCCCCGCCGCGACAGGGCTGTGCAGCACCCAGCAAAACGGGGCTCATGGTTGCACTTCGGGTGATTACAGCTATTAGAACAAAGCCAGCTAAGCTGCTTCCCATCCCCTTCCTCTTCGTCTTAAATGCAATTTTCCAAGCGCTCTCAGTGCCGCCCCCCCCCCCCCCCAAGCCTTCCCTGTGTAAACCGGGCTGAACCTCGGCGCAGCCGCAGGAAATTACCGGGGAGGCTGGAAAACACTGGCCTGAGCTCGCCGGCAGCTTTTGGCCGTGGAAATTCATGCTAGAGGCTCAGCAGGACCAGCAGAGCCTTCTCCGCACCAGCACCAGAGGCTGCTTTGAGCCAGAAAATTCCCCAGAGATCCCCCCTGCCCCAGCTGTGGGTCTGGGGGCGCCCCGAGGGGCTCCAGGCCCCATGGTGCTGGGACGTTTCGGCAGGGCCATGGCAGCCACCGCTCACCACGTGAGCCCTGGCGCCCAATGCCGGCTGCGCGCACCCAGCAATCCCCGCTCGGGGCTCCTGCCAGCCATGGGTGCCTGGGGGGCAGGATGCTCAGCGAGCCCCATGGCGGGGCCGAGCCTCCTGCGTGGGCAACAGTTTCCATGGTTACCTCCTGTGGAGGCAGCAGGAAGGAAAACGGCAGCAGGCTCAGCTCCGTAGCTGGGGGCAGGCACCATCACCCTGGTCCCCAGCACCCCCAGCCTCATGAAGGCGTGCCTGCACCCAGCGGCAAGGCAGGGACACTGGCTCCCCAAAGCCACACGGGAGCACCTGCAGTGCCAACACCCCGCAATGGTGCTTTGCCAAGGGATGATCACTGTCCCTTCTGCACCAGTAACAGCGACAGGAGCGGACAACATTGCCCCAGACACCAGCACTGTCCTCCACTACCAGCTAGAGAGACATGGTGGACTTAAAAATAAAAATGAGCCCTACAGTAACAGCTATAAGTCTTCCAACCACAGCTCATCCATCACTTTGAGGTGGCCTGTGACCAAAAGTCACAGCAAATGGCCCCAAGCATTGCTGCTACCTTCTTGGAAGAATCTCCCAAGTACCTAATAAATTAACTTGCAAACATCAATTAGGGAAGTCTGATAAATGCTGCATGATTACAGGCACAGGATGCTAAACCAGGAGCACCAGTTCCACAGGTATTATCCACCACAACTTCTGTGTCCCACGTGGGGGGAACCCCTCACCCCCCCCTTCAGAGAAGCCACCCCAGGTAACGGGACGCATACACCAAGGACAGATGCCAGAGGTAGTCTCCACATCTCCTTGTCTCCTAATTCCAGCTCTGCACCAAATTCAAGCAGATGCCTGTCACCTGCAAACAGAGGGGCCAAGAGGCAGGAGGGGGCTGCAGGACAATGTGTTGATGACAGTCCTTAGGGCCACCAGCCAAAGGGACAATAAATTGCCATGAGCAAGGTATGGGTTCTCACCAGTATTGCTTCTCTTTCAAGCTCATTGAGTCACACCAGAGACGCTGGAGAAGACCCAGCACTGCAACCCTGGCGTATATACTGATTTTTTCCAAGTCTCATGTGAGATGCAGCAGCATACCCCAGTGTGTGGGATCAAAAAACTGCATTAAGCTCAAAAAAAAAAAAAAGCAATTCCAGAAATGTGAGAGCAGCTGGAATTGTTACCCAGGGAAACAAGAGGCTCTTCACCAGGATCTGCATCTCTTGCAGAACAGGTCTCAGAGCCAACTTCTCTGAAGGGCCAAGAGCTGGCAAGGGGGTCCCTGGGGAGGCACATCGGGGGGCTGCAGCACAAAAGCCTTCACAAGGTGGCGGGGCTCAGCTGGGAAGGGGAGAGCAGCAGCCGATGGAGCTGGGCAGCCCCGTGCAAAGCCACAGAGGGTTTTCATAAGACAGGAGTCACACGTGTGCGCTCACGGATGAGACGTGCCGAGATTCAAGCACAAAGGTTGTATCAGGCTGTGCTCGTCGGGGCTGGGCCACAAAACCAGGGCTACTGCCCTGCACTCGCCCTTCTGCTCACCACTCCCTGTACCCAAAGCAGCCCGTGGCTGACCAACAACAGATTTTGAAACTAAATAGCTGAAAGCCAAGCAGCACATTCAAGCATAATTTAATTTTTTTTTTTTTTGAGAGCTGAAGAACAAGAGCACTGACCAATTTTAAGATCCCACTGCAGAAACAGGGGGCTTTGACAGGCCTCGGGGGCTAAGGTGGGGTGCCCAGAAACCCTGACTCACATCACTAACCATGTGAGAAGCAAAACCCAAAACATGTAAGTAAGCCATTTCCCTTGGAAAATGCCTCCTCCTTGACATCCTCAGCAGCCAGAAAAATAGTACTGACCATAAACAACAACATAATTAATGTATTTTGCAGCACGATCTTTTAGATGCCAGTGACAACGAAATTATAATTTAAGACCTATTAATATTTGAAAGATCTCTGTCCATCAGCCAGCCAGCTCTCAATCCAGCCTGCAGAGAGGGCTGGGAGTAGGAAATGTGCCCTTTCACCTTAATTTATTTATAGATGGCAGAAATGAGACCAGTATTTCTCCAGTGCCGTTTCACAAAACGTGCATCTCTGACCTATTTGTATCTGTGCAACACGGCTCTTAAACATCAGCCGGAGAGTCCGGGCTGGCCCCCAGCCCCTCTGCTGCATCCCGGGCTGGGAACACAAAAAGACGAGCTGTCAGCGTCACTGACAGCCAGCCTGGAGACAAGGCGGCTGAAAAAATCACGAGCGGAGCGGGATGTGCCACCAGCCAGCTGCTGGTTTAGAAATTCATAACGTGCGTCCTCCTTCCGGACGCCATCCCCATCCTGTCGTGCACGCACGCAGCGGAGGATGCACAGCACATTTGATGTCACGAGTGTGCCCGGACTCAGATCTCTCCAGGGTGTGTGGGTGAGGGGAGGGTAGGAAAGAAGCGGGGAGAGACAGCGTAGGGGTACAGGGGGTCACCTCCAGGTCGTCTCTCCCAGCACACAGCTGTCCCGTGTCCCTCCCGGCCAACCCCCCCCCCCCCCCCCAAAGCATCCTCCTCCAGCAAAATGACGGCATCGTCCAAATAGCAGTGGTCGAGATGCAGCGTCGCTCTCCTCCCCTTTATGTCCCGTTTGCCGATTTTTTTTTTTGGGGGGGGAGGAATTTAAAGCAAATCAACAATATTTTAATATTAACATTAATTATATTTTAATAATGTATTGTTATAAATTATTTATTGCGTTTAGGCTTGGCTCCCGGTCTCGCTCCCCACTCCAGTGGGGACCCACGCCAGGTCGGGTCCCCTCCCGGTCCGCCCTGGTCCTTGCATTGCTACCGTCAGCCCCGCATCCCCCCCTCCCCGCTTCTCACCGTGCCGATCCGAGCCGGGCCGGGCTGCAATGGCAGCGCGGAGCGGTGAAACGCGGCAGCTCCGTTTGCACCCTTCCTCCACGCCGGTACCGGGGCGGTTCCGCGGGGGCGCAGCGGAGCGCGGCAGCGAGGCGGGGATGCGGCGCGGCTGTGCGCGGGGCGGGGGCGGAGGGAGGGATGCAGAGGGGATTCAGCTGGGTTGCAAGGGAGAGTGAGAGAGGAGGTACAATGGGGAGTGAAATGAGGTGCGAGGGGGGGCCCAAAGGGGGGAGAATGGGGGTGCAAGGGGACTACAATTAGGGGATGGAATGAGACTTCAGTAGAGGTGCAAGGGGGGACACAATGAGCTGCAGCAAGGATGCAAGGGGGGACATAGTGGGGCTGCAGTGGGGGCAACAAGGAGGAGGAAGGGGGACTGCAATGGTGGATGCAATAGGGCTGCAGCGGGGGTGCGAGTGGGATATAACGGGTGCAAGGGGGGATATAATGGGGCTTTCATGAGGGTACAAAAGGGGTGGAAGGGGGTCTGCAGTGGGGTGCAAAGAGGGGCTACAAGAGATGTGGAAGGGGGGATGTGATCAAACTTCAGCAGGGGTGCAAGGGATGGTTTCGATAGGGCTGCAGTGGGGGTGCAAGGGGAGGACATAATGGGGCTGCCATGGGGGTACAACAGGAGTGGAAGAGGGGGCTGCCTTCAGGGTGTGAGTGGGATCTAACAGGGGTGCAAGGGAGGGATGTAATGGAGCTTCAATGAGGGTACAAAGAGGGTATAAAAGGTGTGGAAGGGGGGCTGCAATGGGGGGGGTTACAGTGCAAGGGGGCTGCAAGGCAGCTATGCTGAGGAGATGCAATGGGACTTCAATGGAGGTGGAAAGGGAGATGCAATGAGCTGCAGCAGGGATGCAAGGGGGGACATAATGGGATTTTCATGGGGGTAACAAGGGGGGTACAATGGTGGTGAAAAGGGGGCTGCAATGGAGCTGCAACAGAGAGATGTGATGGAACTTCAGGAGGAGTGTAAGGGGGGGATGCAATAGGGCTGTAGTGGGGGTGCAAGGAGGATGCCATGTCAGAGGGGTACAATTGTGGGACATAATGGGGCAGTGGGGATGCAAAGAGGCTGCAAGGGGGATACAACAGGTTGCAAAGGGAATACAAGGAGGCTGCACTGGGGATATGACAGGGATACAACAGGGGTGCAAGGAAACTGCAATGGATGGTGCAAAGGGAGTGTGAAAGGGATACAGTAAAGTGGGAGTGGGCTGCAATGAGGCTGCAAAATGGGTACAAGAGGGATACAACAGGGGTGCAAGAGGAACACAAGTAACCTGTACAGGCATACAGTGGGGATGCAGTATCACTCCAATTAGGAGTGCAAGAGGCAATCAACACAGCTGCAACAGGGAGCTGCAGCAGTCCAAGAGGCAATGCAACAGGCAGTGCAAGGGGGGGAATGCAACAGGGTGCAAGGGGGCACAGTGGGAAATGCAATGCAGCTGCCACAGGGATACAACAGGGATGTAAGGATGTATGGAAGGAGACACAGCAGGGAGACGAGGATGCAATGAGGCTATAGAAGTTGCACAATGGGGTTGCCATGGGGATGCAACAGGGACAAAAAAGGGAATGTGGTATTACTGCAATAGGGTTACAACAAGGATGTAAAGGGGAGGCCACAGAGGTACAATGGGGAAGACAGCACAGCCCCCTTGCACGAGGCCTGGGGACAAGCTTGGGGGTGGGGGATGTCTGTCCCTTTCTCAGCTCCTGGGATGGGTCTGTGATGATGGAGCACAGAACTCTGCCACCTTTCCCGTGGAAAGGGACAAAGGCTGAAATCAGAGCATCCTTCAGATACTTCTACACCTGAAATAGGTTTTTTTAAGCCTGTCATTGAGGTTACAAGCCTGTTACCTGCCCTCTCTTCCCAACAGATGACACTGGTTGCTCTCAAGAGCTGCATTTCAAATCTGCTCTGATTTCTCTTAAAACTGCACCCAAATCCTTTTGCTATAAGAAAATTTACTTTCATTCCCCCTAGGTCACATATCAGCTTGGTGTGGACCTTTAAGATTTGCCAAAAAATATGAGAAAGCTTAATTAAATTGGAAATGAGATCAGCTCCTGAGTAAATGCAAGCAAAGTGGGTCAAATCCTCATTGCATCTGTGCTTTGATAAAGGATGTCCCTTTGGTCTGACAGGCTGGGAGAGCCAAGAGAAGAACTGGCATAAAGGGCTTTCCAGGTCAGAGTTTACTACAATAACCAGAAGCTTTTGATAACATGAGCTGTCAGAAGAGATTTATAACTGAAAGCAAGGTTTTCAGGTGGTCCAGTTACGGTGAGGCACAGCTTTGTGCAGCTTTTTTGGGGTTTGTTTGAAGCACTTCCCAATCAAGCTAGACTAAGCAAAGACGAGCTTCCACTAAGGTCACCTAAGAGGACACCTTTAAATGTTGTTTGCTGTCCTCTTTGTTTGTTCAATTTCCTCATGCCCAGCCACAGGCTCCCACGGGACATGTGCAGGGGAGTGCTGACTCATGCCAGGGATGGATTACCCACTGGATGGTTATTCCAGGCCACTTGGTGGGAATGCCCCTGGAAATAGTCATAGCAAATGATGGCTCTTAAAATAGAGAAGCTGAAGCAGGGGCCTGCAGTGGTTTTGTGTTGAAACATGGCATGAGCTAACTGGGGAACCCCCTCTAGCAATCTCAGTGGGCAGCTGTGGGAAAGAGTCACTGAGTGTCTCCTTTGGTGGCGATGGGGAATGAGGGATCTTCAGGGTTCTCCTGAGCCAACCACCACTGAGATGAAGCCACAGCTTCAATAGGTCACAGGCCCAGAGAGGTGGTTGTCAGGACTGTGATGGCTTTGCCAGGCAGGTGCCAAAGCTTCTCCTCTGTCCCAGCACAGCAGAGGAGACCCCGGGTGGCAAAGGAGGCTGAGGGAGAGCACAGGGCACAGCTGGGCTCCCTGTCCCCACAGAAAAATGAGCCCTGGACTTGAGGGGAAGCCCCAGAAACTCCCTGGGCACCTCCTTGAGGACCCTGCAAAGCCATTTTTGGGGTGGCTGCAGCATGGCAAGCTTAAATCAATGGCCAGTGCCTGCCCTGACCTGTCCTGTATGTTTAATTTGTCTTCTCAGCCCACAGAGGCAACTCATCACACAGCTGTGGCAGCTGTCAAAGACCTAGTCACCCCCACATCACCTCCCCCAAGGCTGCTGGTGTTTTGGAGTCCAGTGCCAGCTACTCTGGCCCCCAGCTGAAAATTCTTCTTTTCTAATGCCAACGTCAGGAGCTGGGCTTCCCGCTGGCAGAGGAGCACAGCTTTGAAGCTGAGAGCAGGGCAGAGGATGACTTACTATCCAGTTAGAAACAAAAAGACTGAGTAGCCACAGGAAAAAAAGAATAATCAGAATTAGCTATCCTGTGTTCCCAGAAACAAGGCAGCAAGTCTTCCACAGAAGCTTTCTTGTTTTCCATAGGAAGGTGGAAGCTCTGGTTTGGATTCAAGTCAAGCTAGCTATGGAGAACTGAAGTTTCTACCTCATCAAGCCAGGGAGCAGCGCTGCTCCACCAGATGAAAGGTTTCTCTGTTATTTTCCACTGCTGGGCGATGAATCCCCAGTGGGCACGGCAGGATTGTTTGCAACCCCAAGTGGCAGCACGCCGCTTTGGCAAAGTGAATCATCTTCCCAGGGTGACTCGTCTCCATCTATTTCCACTCAGGCAGTGGTGGCCCTGCAGCATGATGGCATGAGCCATCCCCAGGGGACCATGGGCAGGGAAGAACACCAGGACCGCAGCTGCTTCACGAACCCGTCACAGCCCCACAGCCCCCCCCATTGGACCTGTTGCTGAGGAACACTTCACCATGCCCCAAGCAGGGGGCAACCTTAATCACATACAGCTGCCAAAATTCACCTCCCAGGGCAGCGATAAGATCTCAGCTCACCCCAATTTACAAACAGCAGCTCTCAGTGAGCACAGGGGTAAATAAAGCCTCTGGGCAGCAGCCCTGCCACTCTTCAGTGGTTTCATTGCACAACCTGGCACAAACACAGAAGCAAATGCTCCTGACTTTTAAAACGTTATAAAGCAAGACCTACTTGTCTATTAACAACTCTAAATAACACTTGCTTACGCTTGCTCAAAGTTAATGCATGTATTACACACTTTTTAATTACATCTTTAACAGCTAACAGTAAGGGTGTACTTATTGTCACAAAAGCCTCCCTATTTGGTGGCTGCAATATCTTTATGAAGGAGTAACTTCAAAGCCTTGTCTGGTCATCATGTGTCAGACCCTCATTTCGGATTATCGCCTGCTCTCCTGCGTCTCAGCTAAGTGGCCTTGTTCAAGAAACTGGAAACATGATGAGGCATTTTTCCTTGAACTGCTTTAGCTGGCAGGCTTTCACACTTTAAACCACTACTTGAACAATACCAACGTATTAAGTTCACAAAGAAAACCCTATCGGAGTCCTCTACTGGCAAAAAACATTGTGCTCTGGCAGTGATTTATTAAGTAGAACATGTACCTTCCAGAATTATAAATAAAGATTAAGTATCAAAGAAGACCCTATTGATTCAAAACACCTGTATCTTGCACACCACATATTTTTACCCTCAATTATACTGAATTTCTAGAGAGTCAGGCCAGAACACTTATTGCCATCACACTGATATGGAAGTCACTTCCCAAATGACCATATTTGGTCTTCAGCCCGATTGTGAACTTTAGCAGTACCAAATGACTCAAATACTTTGCTACTTATTAACCCGAAATTCCAGGAGACCACGATAAAGTACTCTGCTTGATAGCTGTGATAAGGTCACCAAGAGCCCAAAGGTCATTCCATTTGCCCCAAGGAACCTACTTTTATGGTGACATTGGTGACTTCAGGGCTGGCCCTTCCTACTTCTCCCATAGACCTCCCCTCACTGCAGCAGATGTTGACAGAGCTGCAATTTGGGTAAAAATGATAAAAATTAGAACACACACAACATCTTAAAGCCTGGCACAGGGGAAGGGGAACATGTGGACCCCTTGTCAGGAAAAGAGAGCTGAGGTGGCATCTGGGGAGCACAGACCTGGAAGTGCTGGTCCCAGCACCACCATCTGCCCACGCTGCTGGTGCTTCCCCAGAGCCACATGCTCCCTTCTTTAGGGGACAGGCTTATGGGGGTGCTGGAGGGGGCAGCAGGGACACAGGCCAGGGCTCAGGCAGGCCGGGCCAGCCTCTGAGCCCTTCACAGAAGATGCACAGCAGCACCAGTGTCCCCAGCAGTGCTAAACCCCTCCACCAGTGCATAGACACCTTGCTTTGCCCATAGGAGGAAAAATAAAGCTTCAGGGTTATTTTCAGGCACTGAGCAAAGCCATGGAGCAACCTTATGCTTCAGCCCTGTGAGTCAGCCTGCCCTTCGAGACCAGAATAGCTTCCTCTGCCAGAGCAGAGGGGATGTGGGCTCATCCATGGCCTCTCCCTGCAGCCCTCCCAGGGAGTCACAGGAAACATCAGAGATCCTGTGGGTCCACCTCTGCCAGCAAAAACAAAGCTGGGGGTGCCTCACAAGGCAGCCGGGGCTGCAGCCAAAAAAGAAGCAGCTGCACCGAGGGGAGACAAGGAACCACCCCTCTGCTGCTGGACCCTCACAGCCCCACTGTCCCTGAGCAGGCATTCAACATGGGGACACATCCTACCCCATCCACTCCATCCCCCAGCACCTCCCTGGGAGCGAGGAGACAACAGAAGACAGAATCACTGTACAGGCTGTCAGCAAAGCTTGGCTGAAGGGTGCTCAGGAGGGGCAGGCAGGGCCTGGCAGCACCTCCTCACTGCTCCAAGCTCTTACCTGAGCTGGCTTTGGTATTATCCTGCAGCCTCATGACCTACTTCTACTCTCCTGGGAGCAGGGAGAGGCAGAGGAGGGGCTTTATTAGGGAATGTCCTGCAGGTGCTGCTCAGCTGGAGGGTGTGTCCCTCACCCAGCATTATTCCAGGTAGGGGCAAAAGCCCAACCCAGGTGGGTTTCACCAGCAGCTTCACCCCTATTGTGCAAGACCAGGACAGCCCTGACCTGGCAGGGCTCATGAGCCTGAATCAAGTGGGTTTTATGGTCTGATAAAGAGTAAAAAGTACATGCACAGAAAGTGCAGTAAACAAAGAGATAAAGTAGTGCAGAATGGAGTGTGAGCTCCCCATGTCTCCCCCGCAGGTTGCCCGGCTGTCGTCTGTCCCTGCCGAGGGTGGCTCTGCCTGTCCTGCCGATAATGCCTGGGATGGAGGTGAAAGGGGAGGCTGATAAAACAGCAGTGCTGGGGACAAACATGTCATCGATGAAGGCAGGTCCCCGCAGTTCAGGGTTAAAGCCCTCACAGGCACCACAACAAACATTTGCTTTTTGATGCCAGGGTAGCCAAAGTGAGCCTGTTTTTTGGGGGGAGCTCTGGGTTTGGATGACTCTGACCCTGAGGCTGCAGGTGCCATCACAAGCCCTTGGCTCACGCTGCCATTTTAGTAAGGTCAGGCGGGAGATTTACAACCCTTAAAGCTGTTGCTTTCCCTCCCTTTTTATTAATTTCCTCCAGAGCCTGACCTGCCCCAAGCTGGCTCATTAGGGCCCCAGCAGTGAGACAGCACTGTACAACCCGTCATTTTGGAGGGTCACACACCTGCTGCCTGAGTAGCTCTGTTCATTAGCAAGCACCAGGGCATCATGTACCTGCCCCAAGGCAGCTGAGCCCCTGGGCCCTGTTAACCGTGGACAAACAGACATGGATGTCCTGCAGCAACCATCCTGCAGCAGGGCACATCACAGCTCGGGGCCAAGGAGAAGCAGGTCAAAGTGTGTGGCCTGGAGTGCTGGACAGTTTATCATTTTCTCCTAGCTTAACTTTCTGACCAAGGTAAAAGTAGAACAAAACACAGACATGGCCAGAACCTCCATGTGTCCCACCACCATTGCTTTTCACTGGGATTTCTTGTGCCCACCACCAGTGCTCTCCAGAAATGCCTCCCTCCCCACCACTGCTTCCCAGAACGTTTCACCATCTGCCCCAGCCACCTCCTGCCTCTGCAGGCTCTTGACCTGTTCCCTGGGGTGGCCCAGGGAGACCAGTCCTGGCCCAGCACTGCCCTGAGGTGGCCCAGGCTGGTGCCGAGGCATGGCAGGCATCCCACTGTGGGTGCCTCCATGTGGGGAGGGATGCTGGGACCTGGTGGGGTAGTTGCTCTTCCAGGGTGGAAGGGTTGGCTCAGAAGAGCTGGTTTTCCCCCAAGGCAGAAGTTCAAAGTCTCCATGCTGCTTCACGCTGGGAGATGGAAGTGAGGAAAAGGAGGAAATGGTGATTCCTGTTGATGTTTGTGATCAACACAGCTGACTGCTCAGTTTGACCTCCGTACTGGCTGCGGAGGGACGGATGCACAAACACACACACACAAACATACATATTCTTATAACCACAGTCTCAGCAACTCATTTTTTCCAAGTCTTGGATGAAAGTGAAGATGTTGCTCTTCATCTTGCTTTCACTCTTCAATTTCAACCCATCTCTGAGCCTAAAAATCTGCTCCTTCAATGTGAAGTCTTTTGGAGAAACAAAAATAGCCAGACCTGAAGTCGTCGATGTCGTAGTAAAGGTACGTTCCTTTGCCTGAAGGAGACAGACATTGAGCTGTCCAAGAATTTCTTAGCTACACAATCTTGCACTTTGTTTGTTTTTCGCAGTTGAATTTCAAGTATATATATTAAAAAAAAGAGTTAATAATTGAAATAACTTTATACTCTTAAAGTCAGCCTGTGGTTGAGTAGGATGTTTGCTGTTATTTTAGCCTGCATGGGAATATAACAGAAATAACATTTGCTTTTTCCTTTGGAAATGGAGTTAGGAAAGAAGGAAAACCTCTGTGCATAGTAAAATTATTTTCATTTTGAATCCACAGAGCTTTGTTTTGTGTACGTTGTTTACCTTGCTTATGTGCTAGTTATTCTGAAATATTCTTGTCTAAACATATTCTCAGGAGAGCAGAGAGTATCATATTAAAGTGTGGTACAAAACGGAAAAGCCTGATTGCTAATTTATGTAAATAAACCCTCACCATCAGCCTTCCTCTGCAGCAGCTGAAGACAACTCCGCTTTTTAAAAGAACCATATTTTGGACTTACAGTGTTTGCAAGTCCCCTCTGAGATGCCAGGGTAACAAGGAGTGTGGTGGTCCAGGTAGTTCAATGGCTGCATGTGCCCCACGGCAGCAGCAAGGAATGCCAGCGTTTAGTTGGGCTTTAATCCTTTCATTGCACACAGCTGGAGAAAAAGGGTTTGCTGGGGTTTGCATTTCTGGATCATTCTTCCTATACTGTCAGGGGGCAAAGAGGTTGGTTTTTTTCCACTAATATCACCCACAAAGTTTGAAGAGCAACAAAATTGGGGGCAGAAGGAAGTCCCTAAGCATGCAGGGCTTTCCCATAGGGAACCCCCAGTGCAAGCTGCGGGAACTGAGCCAGGCTGAGGCAGACCCCTCTCCTCCCCAACACCCAGCAGCACCTCTGCAGTGCTGCAGCCCACTGGTGCTGGGACCCTGTTTTCAGACCAGGGGTCACTTTGGGCTCTATGGGTTGCAACAGATGACTGGGACAGGCAATGCTGACAGCACCTGCAGCTTTTGGAAGGCACGACATAAAGGTAGGAGCTTAGAGGTATATACACCAGCAGAAGGATGGAAACCATTGCAATGGATTGGTGACAGATGCAAATGGGCTCTCCTTGATGGCCCCCAAAGCCTCCTGCCACATCAGTCCAGGGACTCATATTGCTTGTATGCAGCACCGGTCCAAAGCAGAGAGGAAACCTACGTGGCAAGGGGCAGGGAGGAGAGAACAGCACAACTGATTCGAGTTGGGGGGCCCAGGGGCAGCACCCCAGTAGTGACAAGGGGAGAGCAGGCTCCCAGCAGCAGCTCTCACTGCCTCTTCCCCTCCACACTTCCTCCTAAGGGGCAGGCATGGAAGTTTTTAAACAAACCCAAAACTGCTCTGCTCCTGAGTTCCCTCTTCAGCTGTCTTGCGGGTGTGAGGTAGCTCTGAAAGCAGAAGGTCTTCACCCTAGCTGCTGCCTCCCTCCCATGACCCCAGGCAGGGCACTGCTTGTTTCACAAAGGACTTCCCCTGCTCCAGTAACCACTTCTTTCAAACTTCCTTCCAGTCCTCCAAAACCCACCACATGCAAACTTGCCTCTGCTCCTTCCCCTTGCAGATAATTTCTCGCTGTGACATCATGTTGCTCATGGAAATAAAGGAGAACAAGAACCGGGTTTGTCCTCTCCTGCTGGAGAAGCTCACCAGGTAGGACGGCCAGGGGCAAACAGGCAAATATTGGGAAAGATGCTTGGCAAGAGCTCATCCTCTGCTCAGCACTGCCTTGCCAGGGCAAAAGCTCAGGGTCTGGGCTCTGCCCCAGCTGTCGAGGAAGGACCAGGCTCTGACAGCCTTGCCAGGAGCAAAGCCAGCTCCAGACCACTGTAGGACATGTATTTTAAAATAAAAATAATGAAGTTAGATTCAATTCGTTAAAGTTTAATTCTCAAATGAGAACAGAAGGGAGGGAGAGGCCCTTGCCTGGCTATCCCTGGGCTGTGGCAGGACAGCTGCCTCTCTGCAGGGTTAGGAATTGCTGTAGGTTGGGGATTGCCTGCCTGGACTGACAGCCCAGATGAAGTGAGGCAGAGGCTGCAATAAGCAGGGAGGATGCAGGGTGAAAAAGCCAGCAACTGCTCTGAGAAGGTTTTTTTGTCTCTAACACCCATCTCTGAGGTCAGGCAGGCAAATGTCCCCTACTCCTGGGCACAGGCAAAATTATCTCCTCCTCAAACCCTTGTGAATGCAGAAACAAACTCAGGAACAACACTTTCTTTGCAGTCAGCTGAATGGGACAAAGGAGAAATACAGCTACATGGTCAGTGAGAGGCTGGGAAGGAAGAGCTACAAGGAGCAGTATGCCTTCATCTACAGGTGAGTGAGCTCCCCTCACTGCCAAGCCCTCACCCTGCCCTCCTGCCTCGCAGCCCTGTAGAGATGGGCAGGACATAGTGGTGATGGCTTTGCCCTGTGGCAGCCACAGAAGTGCAGGCTGTGTGGGTGGATGGACTGTGCCTGGGAGTGGGGATTTTCCCAGGCACAGTCACCAGCCTGGCTGTATCCACCCCAGACCATGGCCCAGGCTGTCAGTGTTAGACACATCCCAGCGAGCCATGAGCAGACATCCGCTATCCTGTTTATTCTGCTGCAGGCAAGATCTGATATCTGTGAAACAAAGCTACCAGTACCCTGACACCCAGCCTGGGGATGAGGATGCCTTCTCCAGAGAACCTTTTGCCATCTGGTTCCAATCTCCAAAAACTGGTGAGATGTTTCAGAAACAAACCTTTCTCCTCCCATTGGCAAGTCTCAAAGGGCATGGCAGTGCCGGCTGGACCTGAGCCTGTGGTGGGGCCAGGTGAAAAGGGCCACAACCTTCCCCCACGCTGCATTTCCTTGCAGGAGCAGCATTTGTCTCTGGGGCTGCTGCCTCCAGCATTGCCCACACAGCTCATTACACGCCACAGCCCCAGAAAAGCCTCTGCCACCTCCACAGGCTGTGGGTTAGTAGATGTGCTCCATGCAGCTGGCATGGCGACAGGAGCAGCTGTGGCCATGGGTGTTGGAGCAGGGTTTTCTTTGCCATGTTACAACTCAGCAGCTGATGGGGAGCACTGTGCAATTACACAGCAAACACCCCTGATACACAGCCAGAACAGAAGCTGTTTCCTGTTCAGAAAAACCTTCTTGCTTCCAAGTCAATCTCTGTTTCTTTGTGATTCAGTGCATGTTTAACCATTATATTTTTTTCTGTTTTTTTTGCCTTGTTTTTCAGCTCTCAGAGAGTTTGCTATAATCCCTCTGCACACCACACCAGAGACAGCAGTACGGGAGATTGATGAGCTCTATGATGTGTATTTAGATGTAAAACAGCGCTGGAAAACCAAGGTTGGTTGATGCATCTACACAACTAACAGCAGCTTTGGTACTGAGGCACCTGCCATGCTGCTTGATATTCACAGACTGATAACCTTAAGACCTTAACAAGCGCCAGATTTTGAGTACCTCTTTGTTGTATTTCAATCGAGTTCTCCACATTTTAATTAGTAAACTTGATCTCCTGATAAAACTGCCTTGTTGGTGCCCCCAGCAGGAAGGAGAAACCCCACTGCACTCAATGAGAACTCCCTACTTGAGTTGTATGGGCAATTGGGAGCATCTGTTGACCCTAAAAGTCCTTGCCAGTCTTCTTTTGAAGAGCTGTCCTCATGGTTACTTTTGAAAACCCTCCTGCCTTCCAGAACTTCATCTTCATGGGGGACTTTAATGCTGGATGTAGCTACGTTCCCAAAAAGCAGTGGAAGAACATCCGGCTGAGGACTTACTCTGAATTTGTTTGGCTAATTGGTGACAAAAATGACACAACAGTGAAGAGAAGCACAAGCTGCCCATATGACAGGTAAAGGGGTCACTGCGAAACCATTGCCTGTTCATGACTTTCTGAGAAAAAAAAATTATGGAAGGGTGTCAATGACTGTCAGATAAAGGAAATGTGCAAATGGCCTTCAAAGATAAATCAGTGTCTGGGAGAAAAGGGGATCTGAATTATTCTCATCAAGAGAGCAAAGCACTTTGCAGGCTTGTTGGCAAGCAGTTTTGCAGAAAGGGCAAAATTTCTTGCAAGAACCAGTTGTTGCTGTGGCTTAGGTGAAGATAAACAGCAGGCAATTACACAGCACTTGTCATCTGCAGAGGCCTGCAGACACCCAGGCAGAAGGTGCTGCTGCCTCCTTTCTGCCAGCTTTGCACCATGTTTTTTGCTCTTGCATTTGTAATTTGGATTGACAAATGCAAAATCCCATCCTGCTCAGCAGGTGGAACGCTTCACCTCCCCCAGGCACATGGCAAGTTCTGCTGCTACCTGCAGCTCCCTCAGCAGGGACAATAATACACCTGCTTATCAGACCCCAGAGTAATTTAAGAGTTAAACCTCATGCAGAATGAGCTTCTGGATCAAAGCAGGACTTCACTGAGACTCATTCATTGGTGTCCTATGATTTTTTTGTATCCCAAGTGCAGCTTTGAACTTTGCAGCACTGTTGAGGTGGGTTTAGATACAGGTCACTCAACACTGGCTTCAAACACCAATACACACAAAGGTGTTTAGGTGTCTCACTCCCAAGGACAGCAATCAGCAAAGCTCAGCAGAAAGCACATGCTGGCATCTCTAAGTAGGCAACCCATGGGAAAGAACAAATCACACATAGCTGTGACTTCATCAAGGCCAGCTCTCTGGCCACTGGCTGGGCACTGCATAACAGCATCCTGTTCCCTTGCTCCTTGCAGGATTGTGGTCAGTGGGCAGAAGCTCATCAACGCCATCGTGCCAAACTCTGTCAATATCTTTGATTTCCAGAAGGACTTTCAGATGACTGAGGAGCAGGTAGGCACAGCATGGCCTCTGCAGTAGTGGGGTGTGGGCTAACACAGGAGTGCAAAGCCAACAGTATTCAGACAGTTTTGAACATGGTCTTGCCCCTAAAACCACTGCATCCTCCCCAAGTGATGCAACCCTGGCATTGCACCTCCCCACATCCACCCCTGCACACCCACCTCCCCCCCTGCAGTGCCCCTGGGGCAGGGTTTGGAAAGAGCATGGGCAGCTTCCAACTCCTCTGTGCCATTGTCTTGCAGGCGCTGGGGGTAAGCGACCACTTCCCTGTAGAGTTTGAGTTAAAACTGGATGAATTGCAGTTTTCAAAGAAGAGGCTCCAGAACGTGAGCAGGCTGAGTCCTCTCACGTGGCTTGGAAATACACAGATGCCAACAGATCTTGTAGAAGACTAGTGTAGATATACTCACAGCAAGTGCAATATTTTGTGGGGAAAAAAATAGTTCAATTTCAAATCTTCTGGGCGAGAAGATGAATTAAATCGTCAGATTATTTTCCTTATTGTACATGGAAATAAGTCAGCTAGAAGCAGCACACAGGGCTTAGGTGCTGATCACGAATGTAAAGAGCTACTGCAAGATAAAATACTTCTACGTGCTTCATCTGTAAGGGTTTGAGGGCAGGGATCTCTACACATCCATACAGGCTGTGGAGCTCTGCCATTCCTCTGCAGGGGTACAGGGATTAAAAAAGACCTTTCTGCATCATGGGGGTGTGTGTGTGGATACTTCAGAACCATGACCAGTGTGACATAGGTCAGTACCTGGTGATTCCCAATGTAAAATGTTGCTGAACTTAGACAATTTGCTTGGTCTGGGTTTGAAACTGCTTACTGGGAAAAACAAAAAGAAAAGCCAGAGGGACAGGCAGTGAGAGCCCCTTTTTGCCCCTAATCCAGCCAGGGAGCAGCAGGAGTAGAGCCCTGTTGGTCCCCACCCCTGTTTGCTGCCATTGCCCTGCCTGGAAACCCTGGGTAAGAAGTTCTGCAGATCCCAGGTGATGGTGCTGCCAACAGAGAGTGTGAGCAAAACTTAAATTAAAATCTGATTTCAGCATTCTGACGTGGAAGCAAGCTGCATCTCTCCCCCCAAAAAAACTCCATGGCAACCTAAATTTCGCCAATGAACCAGACCTTACTTTTGATTATTTAATGCAATGGTGCAGCAATCTGTTTTCTCAGTTCAGCCCACAGGCTGTACTTGGTGCATACCAAACCCTGTCATACAGATGGCATCTGAAAAGTAGGAATAATCCAACTGTTAGTAGAGGCAAATATTCATCTCCCTTCACCAAGGCCCACCCCCCCGGGTTTGTCTGCTGATGGGAGAGGGAGGGCTAGCAAACAAGGTTATGTTTTTAGGTTAGGAAAACAGTTTGGCCTGTGTGAAACTATCTGAGGAGAAAGAATTTGAGGAAAGAAACTAAATCAAGGAGATTATCCCAAGGGAGGGTGTGAGAGACGGACTCTATAATGGGCAGACAACAACAAACTCCCAAACTTACAATAGCAATTAATCTTGAAATGATACAGCATTTCATAAGCTCCAACAGTTATACTCCAGCCAAGGAGAGAAAGAGCCAGATTTAGAACAAATATTTATATGGGGATTTTTATACAAATGCCACTGCCTGGCTGACAGCAGTGATGGTCCATGTGAGGGCTGAAATCAGTCTAAGTCTCTGGCCTCAAACCTTAGTCCTACATAAGCCCCTACTCTATTTTGGCCTTTATAAAGAAGCAATGCACAAAGGAATAAATCACACTCCAGGAGAGCAATGATGGATACCTAGATACGATTATGTTTTACTGAAAAAGCTTTGTCCTTTTTTGTGACAATGAAAATAATCCTTTACCCGGCATCTGAAGATGAGAGATGCGGTCAGACAGTATCTGCAGCAACGGCTGCAGCCTCAGGCATGACTATTGCAGAGGCTGAGCACTTGACCAGCAGAGAGACATCTTAATGAAAAATTATGCTTCTCTGTGGAGAGCTGGGGTGCACTTTTGTGGGACTCAAAGCAGACAGAGAGCATCTGCACTTGGTTCATAATGTTTGATAGGGGCTGAGAGGTGTCCAAAGCTCGTACAGTCAGCACAGTCTCTACAGATATTCCTGTGTATATACCATACACTCATTAGACAATATTGTAAATGCATCCAAAAGTGTTTAACAGTTTACATAATTTCTATATTTTCCCCTATGGGATCATTACCCAGTTGTCCCAACTGCAAAGGGTTTATTTTTTCAATTGTTTCAGCCTGCAGAAGTCTCAGTGTATTAGGCATCCAGAACAAAATTTCTCTTTGGATAAATGAGGTTTCTTGAGCTTTATTTATGAATAAACAGGAGTTTTACACTGACAATCCAAAATGGCCTGGAGAGACTTTGTCTCATGCAAGCCATGTCTCAGAACATGTCTGGGACAGAAACAAAGAGGCTCTTGAGAAGCTGTAAACTATTTCCTCCACAGAAGCCCTGGCCAGGGGAGAACACAGAACAGAAAGGGTCCAGCTGAGCAAAAAGTGCTGAGACCCCTCGATCCTTCAGATCTGAGCTTTTGAGAAGCCTTTCTCCCAAGCAGGGTGCTGGAGGCATTCTGGCTTCCCAGAGGTCTCCACCACCCCACAGAGACCCCCCCCCTCCCCAGCCCCACGGGAGGTCCCTGCAGCCCTGCACCGGGGATGGAGCCCGATTTGTTTTCAATCCCCCTGTAGCACAGTGCTCAGTGGCCCCTGGTGGGACTTTTCTCTGCTGAGCCAGCAAAGGAGATGAAGAGCAGGAGGGAAGGACCGCAGTCATTTGTTCCCTGCCTTTATTCAAAAAGGAAAACAATAGGCCAGTTCACGGTTTTGTTCCCCCCACCTACGGATCATTAAAAGCTTTTCTACAACCTGTGTCAGCCCCCGTGCCCCGGATAAAGCAGGTTTCTCCCCTCCACAAGGCCTCCCCCCCGGGCCGTACATCGGTGCACGCATCGAGCGCTACCAGGGCGCCCTCTGCTGGCTCCCACACACAGCCCAGCGCCGGCCGAGGGCCCCGCGATATTTATTAGGCCCGTCCACCACAGCCAGCAAGCCCAGCCGCGACAAGGATGCACGATTTTATCCTTAGCTGGGAGCTCCTGGACCTGCACCCCTGTGCGTGCCCCTACGCAGACCCTTCCACTGCGGAGAGCTGGCCCCGAAGTGTCCTTGCTCTCTCCGTGCCTGTAAATGAGCTTTTCAACAAAAAGCTACCACACCTTTTTGGCTCCAGGCTTGTTTGTTCATTGCCCACAGTTTTTTTAACAAGGAAACAGGCTGCAATAACCTTCACAAGACTGCCCGGCTTGCAGGCAGCAGCTTCCACCCAGGGGACACCTTCGTGTCCCTCGCCACACCTGCACCATGAGTACCATAAGTATCTGTGGATGGTTTAATCCAGCAGTGACCACAGCCTTTCCAGCCTGCCCAACCCCTCAGGATGTCTTTCAGTGTCTCCACTTTTGCCCTTTGGTGGTTTGTACCTGGTTTTGGGCACAATGTAAGGCCACTCCAGCATGAGTGCCTCTATCCCTTCTCTGCTGTGCCCACCTACAGCAGATGCCACCAACCCACTTCCTCAGTGCTGGAAGAAACTGCGATCTGGACCAGGGGCTCTTTCTGCAACACCCAGGGACAGTTTTAGCCCACATTCCTCTTCACTGTCCCAAGGGTTAAGCAACACAACCTCTCCACTATCACCCAGTACAAAACCACGAACACCTTCTCTGTGCAACCTGGTTTTCTTGTTAGTGTGAAAAACAAGGTTAAATACTTCAAGTATCATTTTAAATATAGTGCTTCAGCTGCCAGTGTTTGCAGGGTATTTTCTGTTAGTTGGGAGACAGATTTGTACAAATTAATTTCCATATTGGCAAAGGAACCAGAAAGCTTCCTTGAAAAGCTCTGCAAATGGTGGCATGGGAGATGTCACTTCTTTCTATTGGGAGAGGGACCTGACCCCAGCCATTTTCAGTGAAGCCAAATACATAATCCCATCTCCTTCCCCTCCAAAAAAAATACCCCAGCAGACAATTACTGTCAAAAAGAAATACCCTTCCAGCAAGGCCAGTTCCTCCATGAGGCTTGAAAGATTCACAAGCTTCCAGCTAAGCATGGATGTAAATATTTTCACAGTACCAAGGTCCTGCAGAAAGGCAGTTCATCACAGGCAAGAGCTGTCAAACATACCTCTAGATCCTGCTAAATCGTATTTTGCCTACATATTTTTTTAAATCAAATATATTGGCCTTTCATTCATGTTATACAAAGAATGCACTTTAAATTCTGGCAAAATTAATAGCAACACAAGACATAAATCTAGCCTGATTTAGTGACAATGTTTTTTCTAAGTGTCAATATAAATTCACAATCATGAAAATTCACTCTGAAAGTCTGAGAAATTCTGAAAAGCCATTGAAAAGCATTTTCCCAGGAGGCTCTGGGAAGACTGCCCAGTACAAGAAGGAGAGCTGGCAGTAGGGCTGTTTTGATAACCTTCTGAGAGAGGGACCTGTTGAATATTAATAATTGCTGCAGAGAAAAAAAGTCCTGTAGCCCATCCTGCTGCTTCCTCTACAGCTCAGATGGAGCTGTGAAGATGTGGCACCTCACAGTGGGATGGGAATAATTACTGTAACATAGGTAAAAAATATGTTTTAAATTAAGAATCGCTTACAGAAGTTGGGGAGTTTGATGTGGAAAGGTGAGGGTACCAGGTGGGTTTGATCCAGGCCTGCAGCGATACGGTGGGGAGGGATGCTCCAGTGGGATGTCCCACACTGCCAGTGGCAGAACTTCAGATGTTACTTTCTGCTATTCTGGATGTGGACAGGAGATGTGACAAGTAAGAAAAATAAAAATAATAAAAATAAGATCCTCCAAGCCAGCTGGCACAGAGTACAGAATACAGACCTGGGGATGCTGACAGCAGCTTTGCAAGACCCCAGCCCCTGTGTGCCAGCAGGTCCAGAACTGTCCCTGACTTGGCAGAGGACAAACAGGGCAACCAGTTTGATTCAGCCCATGGGAGAGAGCAGCACAGCCAGCTGTCATGATAACAAATGCCTTGGAAAGAATGTCTTCAAACAAATAAAAAACACTGTGTAGAAAAGCATCATTCCATTTCCTGAATTAACAGTTTCATGCAACTCCATCCCAGCTTCTGTCAAGTGATGCCTGTTTATACGTAACCACTTTGGACAGGCTTTTAAATATGATTAATACATAGTTTGCTTCCTTTTTTTTTTTTTAAGTAAGAAAGGCACTTGTCTGCACTGCAAGCACATTTTAATGTGTGGCCAAATAATTGAAAACAAAATCATAACAGTTTAAACCAAATACATTTAAAAGTTAAAACTGAGTAGAGAAAAAAAAGCAGGTTTTGCATTGGAAACTTCACAATCTCACTTTTCACAGACAACTAGAGGAAAAACTAATTACAGGGTTTGCATAATCTGATAAAAACCAGAGTCCTGCTAAGCAACAGCCCCACCACCCACATTGCTAATACACCCAGTGAACCTCAGAGCAGCTCTGTGCTATTTGGTGGGTGGGTATCCATTTTGGACACACAAAGCACGCTGTGCAATCCCAGGCCTGGCACAGACTGGAGACTTACTGCTGCAGTAACATCATCAGAACAACTAAACAGGGGTGTGTGTGTGTATATATAGAGATATTATAAAAATAATCCAAGAATTAATTTGAAAAAATTTAAAGTTTTAGCAATTTAAAATTATTTAAATATATACATATTTTATTTATTAAAGATACTCACACTGCTGCTAGAAAGGGCAAAGAGGTACCTACTGCCATCGCTGTACCACCCCCCCCAGTGCACCCTGTGCTTGGCCCTGCCACTCACCAGCCACTCCTGCTGCAATGAGGTCACCAGCACACACATCATGGGGACACGTTTAGCCCATTAATAAAGCAAGGCACCTGGTGCTACACCACAGACAATACAATCCAAGGTTTCTTAGATTGCAAGAAGAATATACCGGGTGACAAATGGCACGAGAGCACGCAAAGGCTCAAAGAGCTGACCAGGTGTTGGCAGGCCCTGGATGGATCACCTTCTCCTCATGCCTTTTGGAAGCAGCTGCACTTCAATGCTTGATTTCAGAAAGGCTGAAGCTGCTTTGACAAGTGAATTCTCACACTGCCAGGGTGGTGCTGGGGCAAATGAGAGAGAGAAAGTGTGTGCTGCAGCCTGAGACCAGCCAGGGGCTGCAAGTGCCTGTGCCCAGCGTTTTCCCCCCAAAATGATGGACAGGCAGGCACTGGATCCTTGCAGAAGGCAGCTTTGTGCCCAGCATGAAGGACACCCACAGCAAACCAGGACCTTTACCACCGTCAGAGAGCACCTGACAGAGCCAGGCCTGAGATTATAAACAAAGAAAAAGAACTTAAGCTCAACCAAATTGGCAGAAAAAAAAACACTCCAGCTGCTAGAGGCAAAACCCCCACATCAGTCCTCTGTAAATAATCAATGCAAGTCTACCCAGCAAGAGGCACTGGGACACCAGTTCACTGACATCCAAACCCCGCAGCTGCCTGCCAACGTGGGCACAGCAAATGGAAACCTTTGCCAACCACCAAAAGCAGAGCTCAGTGCCCCCTAAGCACCCCTTTGTGTCCAACAAAAAGCCAGGCCTCTGCTGCTAGAGCTGGTGGAGTTAGCTGAATGTTGTTGCCAAAGAAGATCAAAGCAGCCAAGTTGCACCAAAAGCTCTTCTCATTAACACCACTGGGTGCTTGCTGTCCTTAGTGAGTTAATTTTTGTGGCCACACCACAGCTGTCAGTGCCCAGGCAAGGCAGAATTACTCACTTGAAGCAATGGAGGTAATCTCAGATAAACTAACAATCAGGGCCCATCAGCTTCACAGACAATTCCCATTAATTTTGCCTAGTGCAATTAGACCAAGACACCATGCTGTCACAGGCAAAAGAAGGCCAGACAAGAGCAGGGTTACTGGGAAATAGGAGTTACACAGGCACAAGGTATACTCTCAAGGTTCACTCAACCCACCAGCTGTATCCAGGTTTTCTTTGTTTTGTTTAAAAACATTAAATAGGAGGTTCAGGCTGACGTAGCACAAAGCTAATGAAACACAGTTAACTATAAAAAGAAAATCTGATAAACCTGGGGCAGGAGAGTCCTTGGCAGCCGCTGCATCTCAGGTTTCCTCAGGGCTTCCAGTGGGAGCTGTGTTTGGGAAAACATCTGCTGGTTTCCATGGCTGAGGATTGGAGCTGGCCTGCCCCAGGTGCAGCATCCTGCCAGGAACCACCTTCTGCAAACAACCCCATGGAACCTGGAGGAGCCAGTGGGTGCCACTGGCAGCACCCCAGGATCAGACCTGTAACCCCTGTCACCCCCAGGGATGTGCCACCCCCCCAGCTCTGCTGCCCCAGGACCTGGGGTCTACGCAGGGGGAAACCAGCAGGGCCATGTCATACCCCCACCACCTGTGCCTGCTGCCACCTAGTACAGTTATGACATGGCTTCCACTTTTGCCAGACTTTTGGTCTAGGAAAAATAGTTTCAGAGAGAAAAATAAATAAGAATGGCAGTGAGGTTATTCCCAAGTTTTTCACAGCTACCTGCCCAGGTATTTGGTCTGCCTGAAGCTGCTGCATGCTGTAGTTTTAGTTTGAACTTTACTGACTACATATGAAATGAATCCAGTGGTTTTATTAACATGCACATTTTAATGAAGCAAACATTTCTATTTAATAAGTTATAAGATACAATTTTACAATCCTGCATTTTATTCCAGTTTATTTTGTTTTTACTTCCTAGTTTACAATGTTGTGAGCATTTCACATTAAGGCACAAAAAAAAGCACAGTAAAAAACCCCAACCTTCCTTTATTTCCCCAAAGACTGTGCTGGAGAGTAGTGCATCCACACGTAACTACAGAACTGTAAGCGTGAACCTCTCCCTAGGGACAGACAGTGATGTTTCAACAGGTTTTCAACAAATCCTACCTTCTCCTAATCACAGAGTTAAAGCTCATTTGGAGAGTTTACTAAAGCCCCAGCAGCTGACAGCAATTCAGATAAGCACTTGGGAATTACCATGGTGTAATCCACGACAAACAGACAAGGTATAATGGAAGCTTTCACTCCCTGACCCTCAGCAGGAGCTCCTGTTGCAGCATGAAGGTGATTTCAGGAGAGGTGAGCATGCTCCAGGCATATCCCTGGACTGAGATAGAATGAACAACTTGCACCAGAGATGGGTCTGTTGATTGGTATTGCTATTATTGGCAAATTTGCCCCTGCATCTCCTGACTAAAAATGTGGTGTCTCATCACCAGGCTGGCTTCTTTGCACCATCTTGGCTACTTGCCTGGCCTGCATCCTCCAGAGAAACCACTGATCATCTTCCCAACACACAGCTGTGCTCTGACCTGCATCAATTTTGAGTCAGTTTAGGGGCTTTATTTAATCCAGCCAAACTGGGGGATTGTTCTTAAAAAGATATAAAAAAGTGTGGGGAATTACCTGTAAAGTTACAGAAAACTCACCAGAATCCCAAGCTCATTAAAAACCGCATCGCTAGCATCATGGCCAAAAAGCTACCTGCCTAGATTTACAAAGTATTAACATAGAAAGGCTGAAAGCTTCCAGGAAGTCATTTTCAGTCTGCTTTTGGTTTGCTATAAAAAGAAACTTTTCCTAAATGTAAACCATTAGCAAAGCATTTTCAGAAACGTTTTAAATTTGAGTGGTAAAGCCACTTTCTTGTGGCTTTTTATAACGTTAAGCGTTAAAATCGATCAAGTATGCAAAGGCACCCATTATAGTACCAGTTTTACCTCATTTCTTTACAGAAAAGAATTTGAACTGGGGACAGGCCAAGTTATGTTCCATAACTAACACGTAAAGTCTCCAGTCAAATAAAATCAGTAGTTAAGATACCCAATTACAAATTCCAGTTTTCAATTAACATCTAAAGTCTTTAACATCCGCAAGGGAAATTAGTGTCTAGTTATCCACGTTATTCTCCAAACATTAACAGTGACCTGGACGGTACTGCAAAGGTACAATTTGAGGAGGACATTAAATAGATTGACATTAGGTTGGTAAGTATAAGTGAAATGCTTGTAAAAAATAAAGTTACAGAGTTTACTTCTGACTGCATTGAAATGTGAGCCGTGTGTGTCTAGATACTGCATTTTGCAACAGGACTGCACCCAGTATAACTACATCTGAATTGCAACCGCAGAGCTGGACTCTGACGCTCGGCGAGTTTAAGGAACGGTGACGTGGAAGGGACTCCCAGGGATGTGCTCGTCACCCCACTTCACTGCCAGAATATAGTCACCCCTTTCCTTGACAACATACGTTACGTTGTACTGATGGCTGCCCAAATGCTTGATGGATACCTCTTCACATGGTATTGTAGGTCCGTGGACGCCGACTAACAGCATATTTGAACCTACAGCAAAACAACGGACTGTTAGCATTCCTAAGCTTAAACAAGCAAGCATGGTTGTACCACAATTTATTAGCTCCATAACACAAGGATTTTGTTATTTTAATTCACAGAGCAGTAGTCTGGGGTATGGCTAATTTGGTTTAAGAAGGAATTTTATTTTAAAAAGCCCTTAGCCTCCTAGAGGCAAGAGTTTATCTGTGCATTTTGTCAGACCTGAGATGCTACCACTATCTAACCAGAGCACAGGAGACATTAACACTGCTCATGAGAGCAAGGAGGCGCTGCCTTCCAAGTACTTCATTAGAAGTTAAGAGCATGGATGGGTGAACATGGCTGGCCTGTAATCCTCCCACTGCAAAGCTCCCTGAGGATGATGATCAGTGCCCAAGGCTTAGGGCAACACCTTGCATTACATGCTAAAATACACCACAAGTGTTGCTTAAGTTAAGCAACCTGTTTGTTCTCATGCCATAACCCTGTGGTTTCTGTCAGGTGCACCTGGCTCAGATAGAGCCATTTGGAGAGGAGCTGGCATCTTCACAGCCTCTATATTAGGACTGATTTGGTGAGCACCATGTAGCATTGAGAGTTTTTATTTAGAACCAGATCATCACCTCAAGTTCTGAATTTTAACTTTGCAAGTTGGTTTAGGGGAAAAAAAAAAGTCCAGCTAAAACCCCCTGACATCCAGCTGGTTTCTGTACCTGCTTTGCTGCAGTCCACGGAGAAGGAGCTTTTTTGACCCACAAAAGCCTTTGAGAGTCCTGCTCCCCGGGAGACCACTTTGCTAGCATCCGAGGTGGATTTGGGAATGGTGCTGTAGCAAGTTTCAGTCGACGACCTTGTCACCGACTCTACCAGGATGGAAGAGGTTTCATTGACACTGCCTGGGCTAACCAGTCGCTGTCCTAGAAACAGAAAAGACTTGACATTCCGATTCACCCCATCTGAAAGGCATTTACAAGGAGGTTTTGAAACCCTCCTAATGACTAGCATGCATTCTGCGTCCAAAATGCATTTTCAGAGAGGAGCAATTTCCTTCTTGGGTTTTCAAGTCGACATCTTACAGCAACACTGGCAACAATCCCACCCCAGAGCCCTTAAGTGGTTAAAGGGCCACAGGAATTTCAGGATTCATTAAGCAAAGCTGGCTGCTTAAGAAGAGTTAATTGTGCTCCAATCACCAAACGCCAAAAACGACTCCAGTTGGCAGAGAAGCAGGTGCAATTTTGCAATAACCCATTTTGAAAGCAGAGCGTGTCCCAGCTCAGGGGAGCGCAGTCCCTGCTGTCTGCTCCCAAGAACATCACCATGCCACAGACACCAGGAGAGGGTTCACTAGCTCAGGGGCAGCAATAGAGAGGAGCTCCAGACTGTGCTTAAACACAGCACTGAAGAGAGAAAGAGCTTCCTAAACCAGCCTTCCTCACATCATCTGAAAGCCTCTCAGACATGGCTGACCTTTGGTTAGGTGACACCTGCATCAAAGTGAGACCAAGAGGGGCTTCACTTGCTACAGGTGACCAGGTTTCAGGCCTGGGGGGGGGGGCGGCGGAGAAATGGGTAAATCGTCGTATTTCCCTACTGCCAACACAACATCCTAGCACTAGGTCAGGATTTAGTATTCCCCCATAAAGCTATTTTATGGCCCTCCACTGCATCAAGCTCTGTGACTAACGCTCCTGTAGCCTCTCCTGAGATCCCTCATCTAGGCTTTGGAGGTGATGGGGAGAAGTGTTTCGCCTCATGTTTCTGGGCATCTAAACCTGAATGCCACACTATCTTGGAGGGACACATTTGCCCAATGATACAAACTACTTCAGGCATACAGTAAATACTGGTTAGCTTTTTACCTGTAACCTTTGCCTTGAAGGGGCTGCCCACTATGTGGTTAGGTCCACCATATTTAACTCCAATTAAATAGTTTCCTGGAGCCATAGGTGTGTACATGACTTTGTAACCTTCTGGAGTTTCCTGGCAGTCCATTTTCACCTTTGATGGCCCTTCAATTGTAACAGAGAGGGTACCTGGACCAGCCTTGGTCGTGTTAATGAAAAACTCCGACTGCAATCCTAGAAAGACGTAGCACAGTAAGACACACTCTTCCTCGCACCCAGTGTTACAAAAGCAGCCTGTTATTAAATCAGGATGGGTAATCTGGGGCAAGATGAGGCTGCACAAGGCTGCAGGCAGGGAGGGGCAGCGTGCCTCCCCCCAGCATCCCCACACAGGCCAGCCCCTGAGCTGGGGCTGTGCACCCCGGCACTGTCCCCGCCACACCCCAGCCCCCTCCTCCTCTCACATTGTCTGACTGGGGTGGGTAGAAAAAGGGGTCATGACAACCCTTTAAAGCCAAAATGGAAGGATCCTGGCATCAAAAGACTGGCTTAAAGAGAAAACTCTTAGAACAAGAGCCTTTCTACTGGGCGTCAGAGCCTGTGCCAACACAGCTTCTGGTATGGCCAAGCTTAGAGCCATCTCACTGTCTGGACCATAAATCAGTAGCCAAAAGCCCACAAAAAAGCAAGAGAGACAAGGGGCAGGAGATCTTCTGGAAGAGACAGTGTTTAAACTGCTCGGCAACAACACTCCAAGCAGTTTGTGGAAACAAAAGCTTGTTTAATTACAGCATCTGGTTAACACAGCTGAATTATTGCTGCTAATACTAAGCCAATGACACAATGCCAGAGACACATGAAAAAAATTAAGTGAGGCTTTCAGCCCCCAAATAATTTACTGTCAAACTCTGGCTTTAGATATTTATGATCTTTGAGCTGTTTTATCAGACCCTGCCGAGGAGAAATTAAGTGCTCAAGCTCAACCAAAACCAGGATGGTTATGGGAAAGTTTACTACAGCTGTGAATGAAGCATGCAGGTGGGGTGATAAACTAGGGAGAAGTTTCTGGTCTCTCCACACAAGAAGCTGCTGTGTTGCAATGCTGGAAGAACCCAGCCCCCACAGAGGATTGTACCATCTTCTAGTGCTTTAGCAGTAAATCTTGCTGGCACAGCCCGCCTGGGAGGTAAAGCAGTCAGCTTGCAATATGCATGGCTCAACCAGAGGAAAACTGATTTCCAAAGCCAGCAAGCTTCACAGCTTCTCACTGAAGACTTCTTGCTCCCAAGTCACTGCTTTTTCCCTGCACCCCAAATGAAGGCTGGTATTGTTGGAGGCTGCAGACATGCACCCCTCCCGGGGGGATCTTTCAGGTGTTCAGCCACCAGCTATTGAAACATCTACACTAGATCATTGTTCAGAAACACTGCACAGCAGCTCCCAGGGCACTGAGCTTATTGGCAGTGGCCAGGATTCAACAAAGGGGCACAGAGTAACTTTGCTGAAGTTAAACAGTCTATTTAGATTAAAAACAACCCCAAGCAGCTTTATGGATGGAGGAAAATTCCCCTGTACCTGATGCATCAGTGGCTAGTATTAATGAGTGCGTTTGTTTCCACCTATTAACACAGCACAGGCTATAATCTTTATTTTACATAGTATATCCGCACGCTTCCAAAACCAACTGCTTGGTTTCTCCAGAACACCAGAAGCTTTGACTGAATAACTGCAGTATTTTTTTTTTGAGGGAGAAAAAAAATATGAAATGGTATCCACAAAAGACAACAGTAGATAGGATAAGAGGAACTAGCTAACACCTTGCAAAGCAAAAGGAAAAAAAAAAATCTGTTTCACTCTGCTATCCACCTGTGTGGGTGGCCCAAGAAAACACACAATTAAATAAATCAAAGTGCATATCCTGGAATGTTTTAATACTGTCTTACTAAGGCCATAAATCATATCAATGAAAAAACCCACCCTAAACCCTACATTTTTGAGTTGAAAACTATCAGATGGGGCAGCCACAGCAGATAACTGGGTGTCAGATTTCCAAGAAGAGTCAGTGCTCACACTGCATCTGAAGCACGTACAGCACACTACAAACAGAGCAATCCATTAATTTGAAATTTCTTAGAGGTGCAAGCCCTGAAGAAAAGGCAACTGAGTACACCCTTGTACCCATTTAATTAACAGGGGTATGCAAGTTAAACAAGACTCCTTCAACTAGACAGCCAACTCACTATCTCCATTCACAAAAGCCTCTGGCCTTTGCAGACATCATGATCACAGGTGGAAGGGAGCCAGAGAGTATCTGGAGCTCCAAGGGACCACCAAGGAGGAGCTAAGCTAACTGGCAGAGTTGTAGCCCAGCTGCTAACCAGTTCAAGTGAACTTGTGCTGCAGTTGCTGCTTTATGGAGGTTTTAAGTATGTTAAGGCTCAGTGTAGCCTGCGAACTCAATAATTGATGGTAGTAAGACTTGAGGAGCATGCGAGGAAGCAAAATTAGGCTGTGCCCAGGTCAGCAAAGAATGTGGGTTAGTACAGCTGCCTTAGCAGGAAAAGTAATTTTTAATGTGCCTAGGAACAGCTTCTGTCTCTTTCAGAAAGCCAAAGTGCAAACGGGTCTGTGTCAGAGCTGTAAAAGAAGGGTTACCAGTGGTGCCACTCTCCAGGCCGGAGCCGTAGGCAGTGACGAGGGCAGGATTGCCCGCCTGGCCCGGCTCGCCAACACGCACTTTGAAGGGGCTGCCCACCACGTGGCTTCCGTTGAACTTCACGTCAATTGAGTGGATGCCGTTTTCATGGGGGATGAACCGAACGGCATACTTATCTGCAAGAGAGGAGGGGCTTTTCTGGTATTTCAAAGATAACAATAATACAGCAATTAAACCCAACTCAGGGCTGGTTAACAACCCAAGCAAGGCTTCTGTAATGCTTTGCCATATTATGACCCCAGCTTAAGCAAACTCAGATACACACGCTGCTAAGCTTATATTTAAGTAGGAAAACACTATCTTTCTCTGGAGGTGTCACAGGTTGCATTTTCACCTTATCTACTAGGACCTGATCTCAGCTGTCATCTAGTCTGCAGGGTGAGTTTCAGGCTTGTTTGCCTCACACGTGCACTAAACATGACAGCTCAATCACAGCCCAACCTGTCAGCAGTTGAGGCAGCACCACAGAGAAGAAAAGCAGCTGGTAAGAGCAAAATCCAATTCTTACCAGCAGGCTGAGCATGCTGCACTGACACCACACCTTTATTTAATAAAGTCATTTAGCAATTTGCTGATACTTAACATTTTTGGTTGCATGTTAACCCAGAGGGGGGACTGACCTTCTCCAGCCAGACAGCTGCTGTCTGTCCACAGTACAGACCATAACTCATGCAGACTTCAAGTGAAAAAGAAAAGCCCATTGCTGAAACAGGTGCTGAGCTTTCTGTAGTGTTTGCTTATATTCAGCTTCCTTGACATTTCGTATGAAGGAGTAAGTGCGAGTAAAAAATAAACTATTAGTCAAAGATGGAAGCAAAACTTTGAAAAATAAACTTCTTTCCCAGCTAAATTCAACAACCACATCATGTTTCATCCATGACTAGTATCATTGTGCCTTCACTGGCAAGCCAAGACTTAAATTAACTTACTCAAGTCAGGGCTCTGCCATTTCATGAGCTATCTAGGAGAAGCCTGATATAACCCGAACTGAACAACCCTTGACAACAAGAAGTCATTCTCCAAGCAAGGTGATTGTTCCTTGGGTGCCCTGTTTGCAAGCCAAAGGGGCTAAACCCCCTCGCTACAGGGCAATGAGCAGGTTTTGAGGTCACCCAGCTTGCTTTGCCCATGGTAAAGCTGTGCTCACCTGGCTCCAGCTCAGACACGTGGCACTCTTCTACAGCTCCGGACGGGCTGTGGACTTTAGCATCGATCTTGCCCTTTGCCCCGTTCAGCCTTATAGCAAAGGATGCTGGCTGATTAGCTTTTAATCCAGACTCCTGAGGATGCAACAGTCAGGTTATCAAATTTAAACTTCTCGTTTTAAACAGCAAAATTTGTGGCAGGGAAATAACCATTTCAGCACAATTTTTAAATATTTTTTTTTTTAGATTTCAACAAAAGGCATAAAGCTGTGACTTGTATTTCCTTTCAAATCAGAAGCTCTCTCCCCCTTAGGGGGTGGCTGATTCAGGAGTCCCTCACCCTGGCTAGGCTGACTTTTCCCCATAGTAACAGACCATTTTTGGAAGCCAGGTGACTCTGCCAAATCAGGCAGAGGCAGGTTTACAAGACTAGTCCCCCGTTATCACTGAGGTCAGCCCCCGGTATTCATGCACTTGATTTAAAGGATGTTTGAGCTATAGCTCCATTTTCAGCCCGTTCATTCGTTCCAGATTCATTCAGGAGAAAAGCCTCTGATAATCCAGTTGTCTGAAAGAGTAATATGCATGTTTATATTTGCCACAAGAGGCTGCATTTAGAACGCCACCACAAGACGTCTTAACATGAGAAAGTAATTTAAAACATGAAACCAGATGTTGCCAAGCTGTCAGGCCACGGGCGGAAGGCGAGGCAGCTCAGCACCCATGCTGCAATGGTCCTCAGCCACAGCAGCCCCTGCACCCATCCAGCAGTAATGTTTCATGCTGAACATACTTTACCTGGTTTTGTTTTCAACTAAATCCTGAAGAGGGAAATAAATGCAACTGAGTAGAACTGAGGTACAATGTACAAAGTGAGCCCCTGGCGCGGGTGTAGCAGAGGCTGATGCAGAACACTCTGCTCTGCTTCTGAATACTCAGCTTTATATGCCTCTCCAGGACTTAATTGAAGCGAGTATTCCTGTCAAAGAGTCTTTAAATGAAACACAAGAGAAACATCGATACCACAGTGACTAATTAACGCCCTTGTAACTCCGGGTTAGAAGAGATACTATCAGATCAGGCTGTCATGATTCATTTCCACAGCCAAGGTAGAGGAGTCCTGCAGCCCAGGCAAACTCCTGCAGACCACAGCTGGGACATAGCCAAAAAAAGCCTCAACTGAAGTACTAATTGCTTATCACAACTCAATGAGGACTGAGGTACAGTATACTTAGACACAGATTCTCAGTCTCATGTCCAAGTTTCTGGCCTTGGAGACTTAAGTCAGGCCTTTGATATTACTTGTATTTTAATGCACGTAACCACACAGAAATGATATGGTGAGGTTAACGGAGGAGCCCAGACCCACTACAAAGCTGTGATTCACTCTGTGATTAGCTACTGTTCATGAACCATCTGAGCTGCGACTGTGTGGGTTGGTGACATCAGCCAGAGCAAATCTCTGCAGAGCAAATCCCTGCTCTGACCTAATAGGGAGGCTCCTCCATCTGCCCACAGTCAGAGCTCCAGTAAGGCTGCAGCAATGTCTCAACCAAGCAGGTCTACAATGCCTCACCCATGCAAACCCAGCTCTTCAGTCCATGTGCCAACCGAGTAACTCAGTAACAGCGCAGTCACTGGTGGCTCACGTTCATGTTTGAGTTCTTGGCCTTCCCCTAGCTAACGGGATAGAAAACAAGTTTTAGCTCCTCCAATGCTATTTCTAGAGCCTTATTTTTAATTCTCAAGCGTTACCACCTTTAATACACTCAGCTGAGCTTTCTGCCTTCAAATTCTGGCTAGCCAGAGCTGGGGCAGCTCTACCAGCCCAACTTACCAAGGGGCCAGCTGCCAAAAACCTCTCTCTGCCTACAATCTGACCTTGAAAACAAGCACCAACCAAGGCAAGGCTATCACTAAGAAGAAAGGATAACCATTTTAGTCTTGGAGAACAAGGACGAAATCAGCCTGTGTGGCAAGTTGTGGAGATGTTTCCTTATGTCTCACCTGAAGGCTAGTGACAGTGAGCCTGCGGGCATCATCAGAGGGGGCGATGATGGGAACCAGGTAGGGGCTTTCAGGAATGTGCTCATCATTGAACTTTATGGACACCTCATAGTTGCCTGCAAGGAGAAAAGAAGCAGTGAGTGTCTTAGTTCTTTGAAAGCAGCATTCAGTGTTATTTCAGTATGATTTGGTCTTGGTACATACCTGGCTCTTGAACTATGTATGATACACCACAAGATCCATCTTTATGGTCCTCAAAGGCAATTTCTGCTTTACTTGGGCCTTCTACAGCGATAGACAGTCCTCCAGCTCCAGCTTCCCTTGTCCATATGCTGAACTCAGCTGTTGAAGCACATGAAAGCACACACAAGAGTAAGTTTGCTGCTGCTGCGTAGCAGCTTCTTCCTGCAGCATCCCATACCTGTTTGTATGAGGAACAGTACCTCATCCCATCATCCTGGGTGATAACACTTAGTGGTTTCTCCAAGAGGCTCCTATTTGTCTTGAATTAGCCTATCAGCCCTGTATAACCTTACAACCTCAAGCTTATCCTGTGAGAGCAGTTTCCAAAACGTGGATTTCCAGACTTCTCCATTCACATGATACAGCAATATTATTTCTCCATAATTTCTGATGACTGCAGACGTGCGCACAGCCGTCACTGGAGCCTAGGGAGAGCAGAGGACTCACCTGGGACACCCGTCTCTCCACGTTCCAGGCCTGGGCCTCCAGCTCTCACTTTATGGGCTCCTCCCTCACCCAGTGGCCCCACGGTGAACTGGAAGGGGCTGCCTGGCACTGGCTGCCCTCTGTATTTGACATCCACAGTGTGGACCCCCATTTCTTGTGGCACAAAGCGGATGCAATAGGTATTTTTGTCAGCTTCTACGATTTCAGCATTGAAGTTTCTTCCAGAGGGACTAGTTACCTGGGCTGTCATATCTGCACAATCAATTTCTAACAAGAACAGAATAAAAAAACACAGATTAGAAAGTGACAAAGGGTTTTGGTATTTTATTTTTGGAAGCAGGACCTGAGCTCAAGTGATTACACAGGACAAATGACAGAAGAGGCACACTGGTGCCAGTTTGTATGCTCAGCTGTTGAGCAGCAAGCCTGGCCAGTTCCACCAGGTGTTATGGAGGCAGATGAAGAGGCTGGATAAGTGCAGCCAGCTCAGACTGGCCTATGGGATTCACATCTGCTAGAGAGCAGCACAAACACTTCACAGCCAACTGGATGATCTTAAAATGCTGGAGACAGGGTGAGCTGTGCAGCCCATTCTCCAGCCTGCTGTACACAGAACAGATTAAGACCTCACTGGTATTTATTTCTCCATGTGTTCATCATGGTTATGCTTATTTTTAACCATTCAGAGACCACAATACCAGTGTTTCTTCCCTAAACTCTCTTACTATGAGGAAGTCTTAGCAACAATGAAGTTCCTATTCGCACACTGTACAATTACAAATTATGGGGATAAGGACTTTGCTTACCTGGAATTTTGAGGTTCAGATCACATATGCTTCCTACTGTTGCAACAGAGGGAGCTCGTCTCGTTCGTGTGATGCTCTCCTTAACTCTTCCCTCACCACTTATCTTCACAGTAAATGGGCTGCCTGTAAGTACCACAGCAAGTTATTCCTCCTCTGTTCCTTACACAATGCAGTAAGGGTGAGTGAAAGCTTCCTCTGACTTGCAGTGGATTGAAGGGCAAGCTTCAGAGCCAGCTAATGGTAAGGTCCCAGTAAAATACACACATGTAACCACAGTAGTTTTGGATGCTTCCTGCTTGTGGAGGGTACTGGTAAAATTTCCTTGAATCTTTGGGACTTAAAGTCTAAGCTGGATCACACAGCCCACCCACAGTTCCAGTGCAATAAGACTTTTGTTTTACTAACCAAAAAGTTGCCCAATGCTTCTGCTTACCTGGAATATGTTCATCTGCAAATTTAGTGGACACAATGTACACGCCAGGTACAGTTGGAAAATAGGACACTTTGCAAGTTCCATCTTCTAGGTCTTCAGTTTGGATGTCTACCTTGCTGGGTCCTTCAACTGCCAGTGAGATCCCACCATAACCTACAATACAGTTATGTTAGCCTCAGCTTTCCATAGTGCTGTTAAAAATGTGACATAAAATGGCTCGAACCCATAGCAGTAGTTAGTGAGTAGATTCATATCATAATGGGCACATGGGAGTTGCATGATGCCTTAATGACATTTTCATATCAGTCAAATATTCAAGACAATTCAGCTCCTGAAATGCATTAACGTTGAAATTTCATTAATGTTGAAAAATTAGCTTCAAAGACTGTGTACAAGGCTCTACATTAAACCAACAGGGAAATGCCATCCTCATTTCCTTCTTGCTGTACACAATACTAGAACCAGCACCATATCAAATGAAAGAAAAGTTTCATCAGTGCCTCAGTAACAGTCTTGTTGGCTGTAACAGAAGACATCAGCCAAGACAATGCAAAGCATTTTAGAAGTTAATAGCACTGTCTGTAATTAATAACTGACAATAATGACAGTGCGTGCTTAATACACGGTTTGCATCTGCTGCTTTTTGTGGCTTGTGACCTAGGGGCTGCACGCTGTGGGAGACAGTGCTCTCATTTAGAGAGGATACATATCTCACAGCATCTCAGTGTCTTTGCAATGGAACTCACCTGCATCTCTTGTGTCTACAATGAAGTCACACATTTCAAAAGTTCGTCCTTCTACCAAGCCACGTCCAAACACTCTTGCTCGTCTGGCATCTCCTATCTCAGACTGGACCACCATGATTGTTACAGGGCTGTTTGGTACATGGCTCCCATTTTTCTTGATGCTAACCAGATGTTCTCCTACTTCCCGTGGAATGAATGAGATGCCTACAAAGCAGAGAAATGTGTCCAACTTTTTTATGCATATTATAATTTATGTAAATGCCTTAATCACACCAATAAACGAAATAGTGAATGAGCACTCTCTACACATGTTGAAGCATGGCTCTCAAATGGGCCACAAAGCCATTCACACATGCTGACAAAAGCCACTTCAATCACAGCCTGACATATGCAAGCTAACACAAGAGGTCATTCTTCATACTCTTCTGTCTTTGGCCAACTGTACCAAAAAATATTAACCACATGGTTTGGCAACGCTTCTCTGGGAAGGAGCATAGAATCAGTCATTTTACATAGCAAAACAAACTAGAGTAGAGGCTACTAAACTACTCTCTCAGATCTAGACTGCCAGAGCTTACCAATGTGGTTATTGGGTAGCCTCTTTAAAAGACAAGGCTCATCACGACCTGATGGGGCCTTAATGCTGGCTGTTAGGAGGCTGAGATCAGTCTCATTGATGTCCAACAAAAAGTCAGCAGCAGAACCAAGCTTAACTTGGGACCGTCTTCTGTTATCATCTGAATACATAAAAACAGAAACGAGTCAGAAAATATTACAAGGTTAAGTACAGAACAAGTCAGGACTTCCATGTTTCTTCCACAAACCACCTCCCCCATGCTATCCGAGGTTAATTTTCATTATGAAGTGCTTCCAGAAGTCTAAACTTTATACCTGTGATCCTGGCTGTGAATGGACTGCCCGGGATGTGCTTGTCATTGTACTTGACCAGGATGCTGTAGTTCCCAGGTAGAGTAGGCAGGTATGTGACTGTGCATGTCCCATCTTTGTTATCAATGCAGCTGATCTCTGCTTTTGAAGGTCCTTCAATAGCCAAGTCGAGCCCACCTAGGAAACAAGAAGAGAATTTCCATCTTTGTGTACAACAAGTCCAAAGACTTGGTCCAAAGAAGAAGATCCAGTACTTGGTACTGAAAATGCAGCTTAGATGCCAGTTTTCAAAGGACAGCAGTAAAAAGAGCCCAGGTCAACCCACTGAGACCACATCTATTTAATCTGTTAGATTTACCTAACAGTGATTCCACATCCAGCCATTATCCACTAGATCTAAGCTGCCTTCAGTTCATTTTTAATTAAATTAATCTTTTGCACCCTGTACCACAGGGTATATCTACAGCTCTCAGGAAGAACTAGTTAAGACAGTTTTTACTGCAAGTTACAGCTTCATGAAATCTCTTTCATCTGATATTTGCACAGGTCATTTGCATTGCACCAGAGATTCACAGTTGGACAGATGAATGCAAATTAATACTGATAGTGCACTACATTTCCCAAAAGGTCCTAGCTTAGGGTAAGATGGGTTTAAAGAACAGACTTACCCTCGCCTGCATCTTCTGTAACAATGGTGAAAGTTGCTGGTTTATTGGCAACCCCATAAATGAGGCCAGGCCCATAAGCAGACACACTGCCACTGTTTGGGTAATTCACATAGAACTGCAGAGGGCTCTCTAAAAGAAAAACAAAACAAAACAACAAAAGAAGCATTTCTAAGGATGAGTGGCCTGGGCTACAAGAACAAAACAGACATCCAACCGCTCTGACCTAACAAGATCTTATTTTTATTCTTAATGATACCCACGTTCTCCAAAGCAATTCTCACTATTTTGTATTTGAAGAACCTTTATGTAACTGTAATGCGCTTAAAAAAAACCAAGTAAGCCTCCCCTTTCATCTTCAAAAGATACTTCTCCACAATTTGTTCCACATTCAGTCATGACAAAGTAAGCATTACTCAAATTGCCAGAGATAAGCCTCAATGATGTTGTAAAGGGTCTTATTCATTACAAGTTTATTTTTAGCACATTAAATCAGACCATGATTCAGAAGCAAGCTTTCATTTCAGGCACAGATCCTGAATTTTGGTAGCTCAGAATTAGGAACTAACAGAGCACATTGTCTGTCTCAATGAACCTGAACTAGCAAATTTGAAGGGTATCCAAAAACATATTTGCCAGCCTCAGATTAGCTAAGCTGGCGCACAAGAACAAAAAGTACAGTCACCAACAGCCAGTAATGGTTTCAGAAAAAGGCACAGATGGCTCTTCAGTCCAAAGCTAGGATTTGCAGCTGAGACAGTAGCAAGTTTGAGTCATGATGGTCTTCAAGGAGGAAACCCTATGGCACATCATCCTATGGCCCAGGCACAGGGTAATGGTCTTACTGAATCCATGCATCCAACAGTTTGGCACTTATGGACATGCTACACCCATACAAAGTGCAGAAGGCACTGAAGCAGCACCATGCATCGTGTTATTGAGCTCCCTGCTTCAGCCAAAGTTGCCCTGTGTCTCTGTGCACCAAAAGAACCAGCAGTGCTGGTATTTTGTCTCATGTCTACACATCCTTGTAAAGATCTGCCCCTTCTCCCCCCAGCCCCATGCAGCCAGCATGGCTGGAGATCCTCGGGGCAGTCCCAGCCTCCAGGCAAGGCAGAGCTTTGGCTGGGGAAGGACAAAGGAAGAGAAGAGAAAGGGAATGTAAGGCAGTGGTTTCTGTTTGTTAGGAAGCAGCCAGGAAGAAAAGATCACAGCATAGTGTGCATGTGTGTTTTATTTTATTGCAATGAGATGAAAACAGTAACTATAGTGTTTTAGCCACTTAGTCCTTGCCACAGATTGAAGATTTTATGCCAATGCAGTTTTAAAGATAAACATTCACCATAACCACTAGTTTTGTTGAACAGCATAGCAGTAAATTTCAACCTGAGAAAAAATAGTAGTCAGAAAATTATAAGTTTCCTCTTCATAATATAATGCCACAAAAGCTAGTTTCCAAAACCAAAATCCATTTTAAGCCTGGCTGGTACTATTAAACCACAATGGAAGCTCACATGTGCTGGCACTTACTCCTCTGCTTTAGTTGCTCTCTGGACTGTGTGCAGATGAACAGTAATATAACTCGGGCCGTTCTTAAAGCAGTGTGTACAACTAGGCTACAGAAACCTCACCAGGAGCATCAGCAGGACACTGCACGCAGATTTGTGTCACCTGCTTTGTCACGACTCACCTGGGATGTGCTTTCCCATATATTTTATGTGCATTTCATGCAGCCCGACCTCAGTAGGAGCATATCTCACTGTTACTGTGCCATCTTTGTTATCCACAATATCTGGCGTATCCGTCTTTCCAGAGGGCATGTGTACTTCACCTACAAAAACCACCGTGGGAGTTACAGAAGGAGAAGCTGGCTGCTTCCCCTCTCCCACCCACAAAGTATTGTCTGGCCACTTTAAACAAGCATTTTAAATTGTTAAATTCCTTACCCACAGGCACAAATAGGAGACTAATGGGAACACAAACCAGACATGTTTTCTACTTAAGCTACATGAATACAAAGCTGTAGTAGACATCTGGCAAACAGTCCTGTGACCTTACAAACTCCACAGGCATGGCCGTTTGCTTCAGCCACTGAAATTTCTACAGCAAACTCCAGGAAAGGCACTGATCTGTCTCGTCCCAAGATGCTCCCCCCTCCTGCTGCTCTTTTGAAAGGGAAAGACCAACTGTCCGTTCGGCAGGGACAGACAAGAGGTTGAGGTGGGATTGCTGAGCTAGAGGACAGGAGGGGACACAGCCTCTGAGTACAGGAGCTTTGTGTACCCAGAATGTTCCTGGGCCAATGCTCTCAGCCACCAGACCTGTGGAGGAGTGGACTCCTGCTCTGCAGAAGGTATGTGACAGGAATGCAGAATTAAGCTGTTTGGCAGCATCTACACAAAATAAATAATGGAGCTTATCAAGGGTGTATGTCCCTGATCCAGAGGGGAAAAAGAAGCAACAAAATCTACAGTGCAGTAGCTCACAGGCTAGCACTAAGGACCATGGCAGCCCCAAGAATCCCCTCATTTAACCCAAACCATCAGCAGGGATGTATCCTACTCACCCCTCAGTGGGTGCCACTTGATGTGAAATTAAACAAATAAGTTGCTGGCAGGATACAATCCTCCCACACACACTGTGGTCTAGACCACCCAGACTGCAAATGGATAAACATGCTAAGAAAAAGCAAAACCTCCCCAGGAGGCTACCCGTACTCCAGGTACCTGTTATTTCTCCTTTCCTTACAGCAAAAGGGATAACCATATCAAAGGGCCTGAATCCCATGCCATTCATGTCTCCAACCGGGACATAAGCTTCTTCCGTCACCTAAAGGAAACAAGAGGATGGGACACTTTAAAAAGGTTGGTAGACTCAAACAAGCACTGAGCAACTCCACTGCAAGCACAAGCAGGAGGGAGGGTGCAGTGATTATCACAGCCAGCCACAGGACTGGGCTCAGCCGGAGCAGTGTCCGGCCGAGCTCTCCTCCCTGACACCACCACACCGCACAGCAGAGAGAATCAAACACGGCACGAGTGGCAGACATGCTGGAAAAAAGTTAGAGGTAAAAATGGAACACAAAGGGATGGAAGACAATGCGGCACACACAAGACCCAAAGTGGCTCCATCTGAAAGGATTTAGTTGCTTAAGGCCTGGAAGAGAAAGTGATTTTTTTTGAATGGGGCAGAGTGATTGCAACACAAAATGGACAAAGGAAACAAATTTCACAATGTGACTCTGGACGCAAGACACTGTGCTGTTTTACTGAGAAAAAGCAATGCACTCAGGTTGCTTTTGCCAACAGGAGACATTGCAGAAGTAGAAGCTGCAGGTGTAATGATCCTCTTCGTGTTTAAATGAGAGTTTATTTCAAGACCCCCTTCAAGCGGCAAAGAATAAACAAGGTCTGGATCCCAAGAACAACTGATCAAACAGAAAGAATGAACACAATGACCAGAGCGATTCAAGCAGTCCCAAGAAGCAGGCTGTCATCTGAAATGGAACACAGATGGGGGGAAAACAGCTGAAAAATGTAAAAATTGTGTACCCAAGGGCGGAATCCAGGGGGGGAGGCGCCCAGTGGCTCCTGCGACCGCACGGCAGCATCATCTGCATCTACAGCCTGGGCAGGGGCAAAGGCAGGTCAGGTGTTATTGTGGCACAGAGGCACTCCCACCTTTCACAGTACAGAACACACAGCTCCCTCCAGCTCCTCAGCACCTTCCTCCCACCACGCTGCCCTCCCAGTCCTCTCGCCATTGCAAGGACCTGGATCCAGCCAGGGGAGCCAGGAACCTGCCCGTATCCAGAGGCACGGGGGGAAGCCATCAGCAGCACAGCAAAGGGACAAAGCCAGTACATGCCATTGTTGGGAGCTTGGCAGGGAAGCTAGAAAACAGTGCCTAAACACTGCTGGAATTGAATTTCAGAGCTTTTATGGGACTGGTGCAGGGAGAGAAGTGAAAGGTTTAAACCCAAGATGCAAGTCCCCAGGCACTGCACGGTGGGGCACAGCCTGTGAGCCAGGAAGCAGGGGAGCCTGCTGCGTGGGAAGGCTGCTCCCAGCTCCTGCACCAGGGTGAATGACCCAGCCCACATCCCATCATAGTTGCAAAGCTACTCTTCTGATTCATAGCTGGGATAGTGTTGTCAAGGCACCAAATGTGTTTTCCTCTGGCACAGCCTCCCTTCCCACCAGGCATGCCAAGAGGATGACTTGCAAATTCCCATCTCCCCCACTCAACCCAGCGAGAGCGGCTGGGGCTGACACCCCCACACGCAGCCACACTGGCTCCTTCTGCCCATTTGCATCACTGCAAACCACCCTAACTAAATAACCCACTGGAAACCTATGCGTGGAAAGACTTCACCAAGAAAACCAAAGCAAAACAGAAATACTGCTGCTTTGCTGCTCCCCATCCCTGGCCGAGACATCCAAGTCAGACACATACTGTATCAGTCAGCTAGGGAGTGGGAATTTTGGCTGGCCAGGAGTGGGCTCTCAGACCTCAAGAGGCATTTCCTGCAGTGAGCTATGAGTAGTGACCAAGAGAGTAATTTTTCTCGTGGAAATCTTTGGAGACACTGGTAGCAATCTGCCAGGATGGCAGGTAGGAAAAGCCGGTGTGTCTGGCCCCAGGGAATTGCCCATGGGCTGCAGCCAGACTCAGCACAAGTGCAGCCATGTGGTTCCATAGACCAAGACATGCTGGAGGCTGGCTCAGCTGAGATTACAAGACCAAGGCTTGTTTTACCAACACTGAGGGCTGTTCTTCACGTGAAGTGCTTCTGTGAGCCCTGAGAGGCACAGAGTCTTCTCCTCAGGGAGGCTGGGGTTCTGTTTGCTTTTTAAACCTAAACATGCTGAAGTACTGCATGTTGAAAGATCATTATTAGAGTGAGAGAGATTTGGCTATAACAGTTTAACTAGCACTTGTAAATAATTTTTAAGTGTGAGTGAACAGCCTGCTTCCCTGTGATCTGTCAGCAGAATGTTCCTCATTTTGGGGTCAACATTATAAGAAGTGAGAGATGGACAAGTAAGAGCATGATATCTGACAATGGCTGAAGTAATTAGCTGTATAAGCTGATTACAAACACCCCTTCCATCATTTGAACTACATGATCATGAAATGAAAAACTGATTTGCTCAGAGAAGCCAAGTCTCCATCCTTTGATGGCTTCTATCCATCTTCCCTTAACTGTACTGCCTGCTTAAAGTAACCTCTGCAAGTAACAAGGATTCATTAGCTCCTGCTAATCTAATAAATGCCTAAACATTTACACACAGAGTTAACCTATCACTAAATAAAACATTGCAGCAGGAATCCAAGCGGGAGGCATTTTTGGAGCAGAGCTGGCTTACCATGACAGTGAAAGGACTGTTGGGAATGTCCACCCCACCAAAGCGGACATAAATCACATAGGTTCCTGGTTTGGCGGCAGTGTAGAAGATATCATAAGTCCCATCCTCATTTTCGACAACATCTGCTTCAGCTTCTGTCCCATCTGGCGTCAGGACAGTGCACGTCACTTTTCCCTTCCCTGCTGATTTGGCATCTACCACAAAACCAACCTCCTCACCAGTCTTCACAGTGGGTGCAATTCCAGGACCTACAAGGCAATTTTCGTTACAGGAAGCAATCAGAGCACAGTTTCCCCAGGCAGGCCGCCCACGAGGTGCCTGGGAAGCACAGCACCAAAACGCTGGTCCTGGGGACCCACAGACATGGTTTCGGGAGCAGATGTACAACAAAGGATGCTCATAGTGTTGGTCAGCACAGCAACATGCAAGAGCTGGCCTCCTCCTCTGCTATCAGAGAGGCTGGATAAGAATCAAGGGGAAAAAAAGCTAAGTTTGAAGAAAGCAATGCCTTAACCCATCCTGCTATTGTCACACTCCTTCATGAAGAACCAAAAGGCACCACCTTCTGCCCTGGCCAGCAACTCAGCAGTCACTACTTTACCATAAAGCTGCCTGTGCAAGCAGCTGTAAAAGGGCATAGTAGCAGCCATGGCCATGTTTCCTCCTACATTACCCACAAGTTATTTTCCACTGCTCTGCCACACATCCCAAAAAAGAAAATCATGAAACAATGCAAAAATTGTAGCAATCGGATCTAGCCTGAAGAGCACTGTGTTTAAATGAGAACCATGAAGTCTTATTTGCTTTACAAATTTAATACTCCTGCTTTGACCGGCACTTGTTACCAGGTAAATGGTTCATTTTCAAATGGCAACAAACCTGCCATTTTAATACCTTGACAGTATTCCAGCATCTACTCCTACGGCGATTGTATTTCAACTTCACAGCTGAGAGTCAGAAGCACTTCTTGGAAAGGGGAAATTTAAGCTGGCATCTGAGAGTAATCTCCATCACAGTTATTCTGAATAGTTAGTGGCTGAAGTTACTTGGAAGAGTATCAGATTCAGCCATTAAGGCCTCTTTTAAACAAAGTTTGAAGCAAAGTGGATACCTGCCACTGTGTTTTCTATTGTGCCAGGATTTCTGTTTAAGCAGGCTTGAAAGCAGCCAGCTGCCAGACAGGCACCAGGTACATCCTAACTGCATGATGCAGGTCAGCACAGTGCCCAGACACTCTCACAGGGCTACAACCACAGATTAAGTTTCCATTTCTAGTTTGCCCTTGCCTAATTTATTTTAAAATCAGGGGATTTAACACTCAGTGACATTCTTGTAATGAGTTCCTGCCACAGCCTCTGGATGGCTGGGAGGTATTGCCATGCCACAGTGGCCAGCCCAAAACCATGTGATGGCCAACTGTCCTGAGAACAGGTTAGGGTTGAACCTATAAGTGTGCTCCTACAGCAACAAACTGTAGAGGAGTGCCTCCCCTACACCAAGGCACTGATTTTTGAGGCAATTATTTTTTTTAATTATAGTAACATCTTATCTTCAGGTTGTCTCCTTCTACCCACGCCCTCCAAAAGTCACAACAGATCCCGGCCAACCCTGAGCAGACAAAAAAGCAGCAGAAATCTCCACTAATAACATAAAACCTGAACAGGCTTTGCTATTTACACCCTCAGAATTAATTCTATTCTTGTTTGGAACAAAAAGCTTTTTGTAACACTCATGGTGCAAGGAGCACGACGCAGTGAAGGTGCATTGATGTATTGTTTTTAAACCACCCTCATTGCTGTTCTCAGCAGAATTTATCTGGGCCAAAATAAGCATCAGACTTCAGTTGCATCTGGCTGTTTAAAAAAACCCAGGCAGCTTGAAAAATTTTGCTAGAGATTGCAAGAGGTTCCTGCTCACCCACAGAGCAGACATTTCTTTATCTTTAGGAAAACCCCTCTTGTAAGAGCAGCCAAATGACACAAGTCTCTGGTGCCTTCTACACCCGTCACATCAACTGTACCGTGCTCAGAAGGCAGCTTTACACCAAGGACAAACAACAGCAACAGACAGGAGCCAACACTCACCTGTGGCCAAACACTTGCTGGCATCCCCAGCTGGAGATGCCCGGATCCGATAGGGAGAGGATGGGATATCATCTCCACCGTACTTCACACCAATCGTATAGCGGCCCGTTTTGTCGGGGACATAGGTGACTGTGTAAGTGCCATCCTTGTTGTCATGAATGTCCACCCTCTTGGGTTTGCCCTCTTGGTCCTGAGGAATGCAAAACAGAGGAAGCAGTACAAAGTTAGCTATGAAGTCCTTTAGCAGGGCAGCAAATCTGTTTACAACCATATTTAGTCAGTCTCAAACAGATACAGAACTGCAGCTTTTTGAGGGTCAAATATATTTCACTGAAGGACTAGTACCAGGAATAGACTATTAGGAGCAAAAATGTATCAGACCACTATAAAACAATCAGTGATATCATTAACTACCTTTTTTTTGATATGAGAATGTTTGTAAGATGCAACAAGCCACTTTAATGAACTTTATATTAATTGTAAGAAGTTTTAGACTTCACTGTCATATTGCTGCTGAAAATGAAGAACACTTCCCAGGTCCCTAGGCACAGATCTGGAGCCAGACTGTGAAGTTCTGTCCTGACAAAGCACTGGGCAGCTTTGGTCAGCTGCTCCCCAAAAGGATTGAGGTTGAGGGAAGCATTACTGGAGTTTGTTATCAACCCTCCTGGATGAGACATCCAGCTCCTGACACACTGCAAGGTCTACAGTTACAAGCAGGTCTATGTAGTCCTTTCGACTACCATTTCTACACTGCTTCTTTCAGGAAGGCTTGTGAAATGTTTAACATTCCACAGCTCAGAACCAGAAGCAAACAAATGCTACGAGTAGGATCACCTACACATTCCCACCATGCAGGACTCGTGGAACGTGATCTCCAGAGCCACAGCCAGGCTGGGAACTCCAGTGAGCATTTAGGATCCTTTAAGAGCACATTTTCTTGCCAGAATAAAGGCAACTGCTTTGCTGCACCTGAGCAGACAGCAGGAAAGCATGGGAGCAAGAATGCAGAAGGGCAAGTACAACCGGCCATACCATGACCTAGGCATGCCAGAGCTCAGAATGTGATTTATGGCCCACTAACCAGAGACCTTTTTGCTCAGGCCCCAGAAATTTCAGGAAAAGCAATAATAATAATGTGAAATAAGAACATTCCTGAGGTATCTCCTTAAGCAACTTATGACTTTTGGCAACCTTGAGGGAGACTTGTTTGTTAATTTATCATCGTGTTATGCTCAGTGTGGATGTTATCTCATGGCCTTGCTGAACTATACTCCTCCAAGGCTGTCTCCATTTCAAATTCCAGCATTTTCATAACCTTGCAAGAAACTATTTATCTCATTTTGGGCATTTGCAGAGTGTAAGGTTAACCAAGAGCTAAATATAGCCAGGGTGATAGCTTTGAGACAGAAATCTCATGAAAGCAGCTTCAAGAGCTTCACAAACAGAGTGCAAGACTTTGCTGTACCAGAACTTAAGGTCCAGCCAGGACAGTCTCCAGGACACTGGGTATGTCAGGGTGCCATTGTAGACACGATAGAAGTAACTTGCACTGACCTAGATTAATGTGTTTCCACTCCCACTTGGTTTTGTAGTTACTTACAGTGATCTGCACAGCCAGAAGTCCCTGCCCAGCATCCTTAGCATCCACAGCAAACTCCACAGGCAGGCTGGCAGGTATGCCATAGGAACTGAGTCCTGGTCCACTCGCTGTCACTTTGCTGGCATCATACGTAGGAAGCACCTTCACCTTGAAGGGGCTTAAAGAGAAACCCATTATATTCCCCTCCTCCTAAGTCAATGGCTGATAGTTAGTGCAAAAGACCCTGAGGTGTGGATACTCCCCTACAGCATCTCTGCTGCAGGTGCAGCAGGCTCAAACCACTGCTGAACCCTCAAGTCATGCAAGGAGCTGCACTGGTTAAGTAGAAAGGACCACAGCTAGCCCTCACTCTGGTCATTAAATCTCTGGATCATCTTCATCAGCTTACCTGCGAGGGATCTCTTCATCAGCATATTTGACAGAGATCATATAGGGTCCCTCCTGCGTCGGGGTGTACACCACCGTGTGGGTGCCATCTCCATTGTCTACTATATTAACAGGCTCCACAATTCCTAAAAAAAGACAACTTTCTCAGCTTCACTATTAAAACTCAGTTCGTCAACCACCATTTGCTGCACGATGCACTGCTCATTTACCGTTTGCAACAAGCTAAATTTCAATTAATTTTTTTTTAATAACAACAATGGATCTGGATCAGTGATCAGTTTCCCTTATTTTGTACTCAAGAGCCATTGACTTGAGATAGATTTGTTATTCACCAAACTCTGGGCACCCGTCTTCTCACTGTAAACAAAAGCTGGCATGAAAATACTGGAGAAAAAACTGCCTTTCTGTACAGTCCAGGTTAAAAGCAATTGTTCAAAATACAATGAAGATCTTTTAAGAAAGAAAAAGAGTAATGGACATAATTGCCTGAACTGTTGTTTACAAGATTATGTAGTGTTCCTGGGATTCAGTGCACAGAATTGAGCCCTAAAGCCAGTTGGGGTGCAGCGTTCACCACCCGAGGCTTTCACAATCAGGTATTTGTGAGGTTGACTCACTGCCTAGGCAGAAGAGCCCTGCAAGCTGCCAGAGTCCTAAGAAAGAAGGATCAATTATTTCAATTTGCATTAAGCTAAATCTATGGCAGATTATGTGACATACCAGTTCAGATCAACACACAAAGCACTCCACAATTCCAAGTTGGCTTTAAAACACAGGAAGGATTAGCAGTAAAGCAAGTGCAAAAGAAAGGTATAGGTCCCATGCAAAGCCTAAAAGCAACACCGTTGGTTCCCACTCCCTCCTCCAGATGATTCTTGCTGTTGTCAATTGGATTTCCAAGAGCCAAAATTGCCAGTAGTGAGTGATGAGTTCAAACCTGTCTCAGGGCCACCCTTTGGATCACCTTTAAAGAAATCCGAAATCGCTTTCAATGGGGAGCGCCATCCCTGGGAATCCGTCTCATCCACTAAAATTAAAGAAGGGTTACCTGAGGGGCACCCACACCAGCATCACCTGGCACTTGGGTGGGGAAGCAGCTCTCACCTCCTGGCAAGGTGAGACTTGCAGCCAAAAGGTACTCACTGCTGAGATAACGTGCCACCAAGACACAGCTTTCTAGGTTGATGCAAACATCATTAACACTATCATTAAAGGGCCTTACTGCTCTCTAGGGATCACTGAGGGGTTCCACCATGTTTCAGAGACTCCTGCAACTCACTGACATGAGTTTCCCAAGTCCCTGTTCATGTATGAGACTGGATTTACTTTTTGATGTCTAAATCTAAGCCACAATTGCTCTCCAGTGATGGTTAATCATGTCACTTCTCCCTGCCCTGAAGATTAGGATCTAAGACACCACCCAAAGCAGCACTACCTAGGACACCACCCAAAGCAGCACTACCTAGGACACAGTTCTCCTCCTTTTACAGCATGACACATGGGTCATCTGTCAAGGTGCACCTGCGAGATGAGCAAGAACAGAGGGAAATGCTCATTCAAGTAGTATCACCACCTCTGCAAGTAGGGCCAGGACCATGCTACCCACTCAAATGCAGAGATGGGAGTGCAGCTGGATGAAGTAATAATTTCTTACCTCTGGGTCCTGCCACCACCACCTCCAGGGGTGCTAATCCTGCCTTGCTGGCATCTACAGTGAAGGACTGTGGGATTTTGGCTCGAACAGCTGTTCCCAGACCCGGTCCTGCTGTCTTCACTTTGCTAGGATCCACAACATCCTTCACCGGAACCTTGAAAGGACTGCCTGGAAGTCAACACAGCAATGGTTAAACGCCACAGAGTTAACAGTTTCAGGAAACCAAAGGTATTCTTCCCTACTTTTCCTGGGGAAAATTACTATCCCTCAGTCTCGGGCAGGAATGACAACCTCACAGCTTCCACACCACTACTCTGCTTCTGCAGAAGCCAGAAGTAACAGCAGTGCTTCAACATTTTCACCATCTATGCAACAATTCAGTTGTGATCCATCTGCTTCTCACACCTCAGAAAGAAATGCATGACAGAAACCAGAACTGCAAACGAAGTCTCATGCAGGCATTTGTTTCCTTCAAATTTTACTAAGTTCAGTATGTTGACAAATAAAATGGGACCAATGAGAAAGAAAGAACTCAACTTCTAGGAAAGAATACCTAGATGTATGCTGTATGACAACACATAAGAACTCAAACATTGCAGCAAAATATGTCTGGCATTTAGGAGGATTTAATTCCTGGTATCAAGCAAAATATCCATGTTTTTATCATGAACTGCTGGATGCCAGATGTACCCAGAACATTCCTTAAACCAACCTCACTTCAGCTTAACATCCAGGGCAAATGGTTACACAGGTGAATGTCTGACCAAAACCTGCAGTGTTTAATACAATCCCCATGACAAGCTCACCCATTAGACCATCTCATGCAGAACAGAGACTTGAAGGCATCCATGTACCAAAGGGCTATTTTCTTGACCTAATGTATTATGCACCACTTGTGTGTAATACCAGTTATTTATCAAGACCTATCATCCTTTTCCCTGTCCCACCCACCTGTACCCGCTCTTTTGTTCCCCTGTGGGTGCTACAGTCTCACTGAGGCTCCTCCACATCCCCACAGAGGCTGTTTCAGAAGTGAGAAGACACTGCAGCCCATCCCCAGAACTACCACACCACAGCACTCCACACTTCCCTGCTGGGCGTGAGGAACAAACACCATCGATGTTTCTGCTCCAATTCCCAGGAAAAACGGAAAGTCAAAACCTCAACATCACCCAGCACAAATGAGATGCAGCCAAGGCATTGAGTTCTCAGCTCAATGACCTCCCTCTTCCAAAAGGCACTGACCAAGAGCTCTTACCAGGAATATGCTCTCCCCCATACGTGATGTTAACATCGTAGTCTCCTGGAACATAAGGAACATACTCAGCGCTGCAGCTCCCATCCTTGTTATCTTTACAACTAATTTTAGACTCTGAAGGTCCTTCAACAGTTATTCCAAGGCCACCAATTCCTGCCCCTCTGCAAGACAAAACCACACATTGTTAGAATTGCCTGCTGCTAACAGCAGCTTCATAGCCTCCACATGCTCTGGCTGCACTTTCACCCTTATTGGAAACGCAGTAACCTGACTTGTGCTGCCCAGCCTTCAGCGTGTGCTGGCATGCAAAGCCACTCAGCAAAACCTCACTTGCATTTTCACAGAATTTTATCTTCAACCACTATCAGCTTCTAACCTGTGCAGAGCAGAGTGCTCAGTACCCAATGAGGTAGCACACACAGTAATCAGGACACAGCTCGGCCTTTTTATAAATCTTTGTACTGGGTTTAGCATCCTGCATCACACAGCCCACTACACTCCCCCCTCTGCCAGATATTCCTGAAGGATCATGTAGGCCCAGTTACCTGGTGACAACTGAAAAGGCATTTGGCTGATTTGTGAAAGCTTCTTTGAGGCCAGGTCCTTGTGCCTTCACACGCGATGGATGGCAGCCCTCAGTCACATTCACTCTGAAGGGACTGTTTGGCACAGGAACCCCATCGTACGTTATGCTGACTGTGTGTGGGCCTGTTAAGAGGAAGAAAACATGTCCTGAATTCCCTAAATCTCATCATTTACCATCTCTTCTGCAAGACGCTACGGACTTAAATGCCAGTATATGGTAAGAGCTTCCTGCTGCATTTCACAAGACTTCACTAGTGTTTCATAACAGACATGCCATCTACACACTGTTCTTCTGAAGCTAAGTTACCATAAAAGTCAGTTCTTCAAGTTAAAATAGAGCTACTTCCCTGCAGAATTAGCTCCTCCACAGGCAAAAAACTTGCTAAGATGCCAACAAGTTACTGGCAGACAACAGCAGTTTGCCAAATGAAAGTGTCAGAAGAGCTGCTTGCTCTTGGTTCTCCCCTCTTAAGTGAAAAACAACCAAACCAGAGGTTACCCTTCTCAAATGGTGTGTACTCCACTAAATAGGTTCCATCAGCATTGTCTTGGATAAGACAGTCTGTGGGGGAGCCAGACGGGCTTGTGATCTGTGTCCTGATGTGGTCACCACCAGCCTTTGTTAGAGGTCGAGCATCCACAGTGAACTCGGTTGTAGCTTCTCGGAAGACATCTGCAGGATACGTTTTGAAGAGTCACTTCAAGAACCATGTGTATTTCCAAAGATAAAACATTTTGTGAACCAGCATGATAAACAACTCATCTGGGAACACAACAAAACATCCCTCTTTGAGGGTCAACATCGGAACATGCAAGGCTATTACAGGCTTAAATGGGCAGAATGTTCTGTTCAGGATAAAGGACCACAAGTTCTACAAACTCTGATAACAAAAAATATTCTCACCTTTCCCTTCCACTCCTGGCCCAAACACTTTAACTCTGCTCGTGTCTACAGCTGGCTCCACTTTGACCCGGGCTGGGAATTTAGGCACTTGCTCTCCTCCATATCTCATCTTGATCGTGTACATGCCAGCTGTGAGTGGCACGTAAGTTACAACATAGGTCCCATCTTTGTTATCATCGATCTGGATTTCAGCTTTGGAACCAGAATCCGACACCATGTCCACCCGCAGGTCCCCAGGACCTGCTTCCGTGCAGTCGACGTTCAGCAGCCCAGCCTCACCCACTTTTCCACGTTCCAGACCTGGGCCTGTGGCAACGACTTTAGAGACATCAAATGGCATTTCTATGTCTGCCTTAAATGGTGAACCAGGAATGTGAACCTCTTCAAAGAGGATGTTTACAAAATACTCTCCAGGCTTTGTAGGCAGGTAGGAGACAGAGCAGGTTCCATCGCCGTTGTCTGAGCATTCAATTTTGGCCTCACATGGGCCTTCTACTGTCAAACCCAAACCTCCAGTTCCTGCCCCTTTGGTATCTATTGTGAATTGGGCTGGTTTTCCAACAAGGCCCCCTCGAAGACCTGGACCATGAGCTTTTACCTAGAAGAGAATATGCAGTTGAGCTACAGTCATTTTTTCATGTTATTGACAGCAGACTGCCTAGTTAGATTTGTTTGTATGTGGAACCCAATTAACATGCTCTTAAAAGTACACAGAAAGCAACTCGTCTCAGTTGTCCTGTAAAGTTGCTCTCTCTCCCACAAAGAGGTTTCTAGGCAAGGATATTCATACTCACCATAACTGGCTTTATACAGCCATGGGATAGAAAAGGTAGAAACCTTAAAATATTTTACACCTGTAAACATTTTTATTGAAATCTGTTTTGTTAGAAAGGAGCATCTCAATTAATATAGTCAAGATTTTCATGAGGCCAACTTCTACTCATTTAGGAGTAATACTCCAATTTGCCACACTATGTAGGATGCTTGCAGTATTCTTAATTAGTTCAGTGTTTTTTCAACTACAGCATTATAGGAATGACTTCCATGAGTCATGGAGCCTGCAAAAGGAACAACTCAGCACTCTGAGTACCAATGTTACTGGGTCTGGCTTGGCCAGAACAAAGCCAGGTCTTGGGCAGTAGCCCACAACTCCATTCTCAGGTTGCTGTTATAGCCCTAAACCATTCACTTACCTTGGAGGGGTCTGGAGGTAGTGTGGCCTCCACAGTGTAGGGGCTGCCCAGAATTGGATTGCCATCATAACTCACATCCACCACATACAGTCCTTCTTCCCTTGGGATGTATTTTGCAGTGCTGCACTCCTTACCCAGAACAGGTTCCACCAGACATGGCACAGTTTTCCTCATCGGGCTGGAAATACGTACATCCAGTTTACCTTGCCCACCAGCTCCTTTGGTGTCTATTACAAATTCCTGATCCTTCCCTACTTCCACTCCTGAAAAAGAGAAAACCCATATTACCACATTAAGTACTCAACATCAGACAGTGCTCCAAGAAACCTCGCATGCATACACCACCAAGGGAGCAAACACTGGAAGAGCCCTGCTCAGTCTGCATCCCTCTGTATGCAAAAAAACTGCCAAACGAAACAAAAAAATAAACAAGTGCCTTGCTTAATTGGAGCTACAAAGCTACAGGGCTAAACAAGCCTGGAAGACATGGGCTGACAGTATCAGAGGCTCATTTCAGGAATGCAACAATATTTCACAGTCCTAAGTTCCTCCACTTTAGAAAACAAAGACTGTGCAAAAGATATTTTGCACTGTAGCAGTGACATATTTGAACAAACAGCCACCTAGCCCCAAGGAAACCAGATTTCACCAGCAGGTGCCTAGCCTGGTGAAGAGTCCAGCTCTGTTCACTAAACCCCAACACATGCTTTGTCCACATAGCTATGTAATCTTTGCCAAAAAACCAATAAATAAAATAAGTGTTTAAAATTGAAATTCAGTCCTCAGGAGAGCCAGCTACGTCAGAGTGGTCAAGCTATAAAGTTGGAGTTGGCTGATTCCCAACTGTAGCAAGTTAAAAAGAAGATTGTTTTGCCCACTTGGGTTCCAGCAGGACATGTTGGCTATCGCCCAGATTCAGGAGAGACTTCAGAGACAAACTACAAGGCTGCCAGCCCAGAGGTACTTACTGTTTTCGAGTCCATTTACTTTAACTCTGCTGAGGTCTAGCGGAGCAGCAACGCCCACAGTGAAAGGGCTTTTAGGGATAGGATCACCCCCGTAAGTTACCAAAACCTTCATTGGACCCTAGTTAGAGAATTGACAAGTTAGCTCAGTTCCTCACTTCATACAGACACACTAACATCCAAGCAGCACATAACCACTTCACCTAATCCATTTTAGCTGACCAGAGCCAAGCTTACTGGCTTATGGACTCCCAAGCTCTCATCCTACTGCAGCCATTCAAAGTATTAAATGGTTTTTATTTAATGCAAGAAGAGAGAAAAAGACAGTTCTTTCCAACCTCTAATTAAAACTATATTCAAGCTGCCTGGCAAAACCTCCATCTCAGGCTGGCTCCCAACCTCCAGCACTCAGTCCCAATGGCTGAAAGAACATCCCCATGCTCCAGACCAGGTATCCCCTTCCCTCGCACAGAGAGGCCAGGCCCAAGCCAAGCCTGCAAAGAGGCCGTATTATTACAGCATCTGCAATACCAGGGTTTTAAGTTCTACAAGTCAGAAAGATTAATGCTCTTGTGTATTTTGGCTGGAATACCACAAGGCCATGGCAAGCTCCAGCCCATGATGTGTGCTCCTTTTATTCTCTCCTACTGCAGTCCATATTTTAGCTATATTCACTGTTTGCTTACTTTTCGTTCTTGGCCGGTTCAGCTCCCAAGTGAAATAATCATGGATGTTTCACGCAAGCTAGTGAATAGCTTCCATGATTATTCTTGGTTGTTTTTAGAAAACACACACATGGGTAGCTGTAGCAACACCATGAGATAGATAAGGCTGAGTAAACAGCATTAAACCAAGGCTCCTCTGCTGCTGACACAGCCCCTCAAGAATTTAACTACCTAGTCCATCCTGCCCCTGCTCTGAAGAGTTCAGCATCTCATTCATAAGCTACAGCTTACAAATCCCCCAGGAACAACCTATGTGCTCACAGCCTGGAGGGTCAACAAGGTTACTCTAATTACCATGTGGTCTACTTTCATCTCCACTTTTTAACCATTGCTTTCCTGCCACTGTTATCTGCGAGCATCTCCTATAAGTCCACAGCACCTCTGGGATCCAAGGTACTCTTCCAGATGGGAAATGCAAGTGGGAAGCCCAGTTTGGGCATCCTGGGTTGTTTCACCACTGCTTTTCACATGAAACACAGCAATCTGGTAATGCTCACACACGTGTAGCATTCAGACAACTTTGCTCCCTTCTGCATACCAACCCTGACTAAACAAGCAAAAGCCTCTCCAAACAGGCACGCCAGCCACATCCTGAGATCATGCAACTGCTTTATCCAAAAACAAATGCTAGCTTTACGGTGCTTCCAAGAATGCTAATCCAGCATTATCAGATAAATAATGCTGCAGTCGTCCATATCAGTCCACTTTCACGCAGCTACATTCAAGGAAGCTGGTGCAGATCACCAAGTAGCTCATGTGTTTGTTCAGCAAAAAAGCAGCAGCAAAACACACTCATCTCAGCACTACAGCACCTATGTCTTCAGAAATACATGAGATTTGTGCATTCTGGCATTTAATGGCCCTTTACAAACATGCAAGCACAGCGTAAAGAAAAATACTTCTAGTTATTAGCAGCTTCCATTTCAACTCTTTAATGGTGTTGCTAGGAATCATCTGTCTGTGAATCAAAGTGAGTTAGAATGAATTTGTTTCCAACCCAAGGGAAAACCTCGAATACAAATACTTGGAGGCATTTAATCTCCAGCCCAGCTTCCCTCCTAAGCACCAACTTGTTCCCTTCCCTACTGGGGAGCCACTGCACCACCACCCAAATGCTGCACTTTTTGTCCTTTCTCTAGTTTGCTCTACAGTTCCTTTGACAACAGCAGCTTGCTGACAAGCTCTACACCACAGCCCCAACTTGGGGGATAATGGCACCCCAGAGAAGCTGGAGCAGCAGCCAGTGCCATTTTTGGAGCCTGGGAAGGTTTGCTACCGTTCCTCTTTGATAAGTTGTGGAATGACAACATGAGCTGTGTGCTGCTGCTTCATTATCTCACTTGCTCCCAGAAAAGAAAACCATGACAAACTATTAATAACTACACCAGAAAATTACATTTCTTCTTTCTAATCCCAATTGGCCTGCAGGCTTTAGGGATCCTGAGGAACAGGACACCCTGGCAAGTTTTGTCAGCTTGTTCCTCTATGCACGGCTTCCAGGGAGGGAGGTCAGGGCACTACAGCAACACTAGCTTGTTCACTCTTGTATTCCCAGAGGACTTGGACCTACCTGCTGTATTGGAGTGTACCTAACAGTGTGGGAATAGTCATAGTTGTCAATGATATCCAGATCTACCACTGCCTCTCCTGGCACTGGGCTGCTGAACTGCACATCCAGTGGTGCTTTTCCAGCTCCCTTGGTGAACACAGTGAAATGTGTTGGCTTGCCGTTTTCCACGCCTGAAGAAAAAATGTTAATTCTAATTTATGCAGAGCTCACACACAGAAATTCTTCCCAAGAAGCATTGGGTACCTATAAATCCCAGTCAAGCAAAATGCCAAGGGAGAGGAGCCATTTCCCATTGCCTGGCACCCTGCCTTGCCGTATCCAGGACTGCATCACTGCATCCCAGCAATGTTCAGCCAGGCAGCAGCTACCCTCCAACAGCCCCTCACAGTCCAGCATTGGCCATGCCATCTCAACCCTGCTCTCACCAGTTTTGTTCAGCCCAGGTCCTTCAGCTTTCACTTTGCTGGCATCGTGTGAGGGGTCCACTTTAACTCTGAACGGGCTGGCAGGAATTTCCTGCAACAGAAACACAGCTCTAAACATAACCAGGTAAATCCTCACTAGCCAAAACAAGACATAATAATTTTAAGATACTTCTGCTTTAACTCCAGAACCATCTTGAGTAAAATTTTGCCTCACTTAAACACTCTGCTCTGCCTTACTGAGCAGTGTCATTCAAAGTCAAGGGCAAAGTTGACAGATGGACAGTTTGCAGGGGCCTTGCCCCCTTTAAGGAAAGGCTTATTTTTATTCCCATGTTCCTTGGAGAGTCACTTAGGTTTTCTATCCCTTAGAAAGCAGCTTTGACCCATCACTAAGGCCACACTCATTATGCCAGACCAACACATCACATGCTTGAACTTAAATGTCTCCAATTAACCGCTTTCATTTGTACCTTCAAGTACTACAGAAGTGTTTTTAGAAACAGTGACCACAAAGTGCACATGAGCGGAAATGGAAGGAACCAGCTGTAAACTGCCACAGCCAGCTGTGAACTTGCACATGCTCAGGGATGGAAGAGGAGATAAACAGCCTCTAGAAACATCAGGCTGCAAAACAAAGATTACAAACCTCTCCTGCGAAAAGCACTTTAATAGTGTAGCGCCCAGCAGCTGGTGGTGCATATTTCACTGTGAAGGTATCATTAGCGTTGTGGATGATGTTGAAATCTATGTCTTCTTCTTCATCACTGACAACACGAGCATCACACTTAATTCCAACACTAACATCACCTAGGAAAAGCAAAGGGAGGTCTTGCTACTGGAGTAGACATTGCTAGCTTAACAGCCAGCATATTCCCATTTCTCCTGTAGTTGTTCAAGTCACCATGTTAATTGATGTAACAGATCACATCACAATTCATTGCAATGTTCTGCTTCCCAAGGTTTTCCCATGAAACAAGAAAAACCAGCATGAAGCAGTACATAATCCCCTCTCTTGCATAACCTGTGGTTCTGATACCACAGCAACAGCCCAAGCCTGCCTTTACCTTCTCCTGCATCTGTGCAGTCAACAGTGAAGTGGGTCGGCTCATTTGCTTTCAGGCCAGTTCTCTCCACACCAGGTCCAAACACTTTCACTTTCTGAGGATGACTTCCCTGACCTATAAGGACCTACACAGGTTCACAAGGGCAAGAATCACATATCTGTGTCACACTCGAGAGCACAGTCAAGTTGGAGCATTGCTTGGACAGAGACTACAGGAAAAGAGTACCACGGTAAGAGTGAATTGCCCTGACTCCCCCAGGCTGCAGCTGCACTGATAGGAGACCTCTGATGTGTGAGTTTGTAAAAACAAAAAGCTGTTTTCAAGTGGACAGATTCCTAAAAAGGGAGCAGAAGGGCATACCTCCCTGAAGTTCACAGAAGGTTTTATCATCCTAGTTGTAATGACAAGCAGTTGTGAGCACAAGTGTCCTGTTTGGCTAGTATGAGTAATACCCATCTCTGTACTTACCCTAAATGGGCTATTGGGCACATTGGCTCCTCCCCAGACAACAGAAATCGTATGTTTAATTGGTTTAACTGGCAGGTAGGAACAGGCAAACACACCATCAGGCTTGCTCTTTATTTGGATATCAATAGGGTTTCCTTCTCCATCCTAAAAAGCAGTAATACAAGCAGAAGGTTTAGGTACTTTGAAAATGTTTGTATAGTTTGAAAAGCCCAAGACTGTTTCAAAACATGGGGTTTTTCTTTCCAGAACTGCAGCTCAGAAATAAAGAACAATGCAAATTACACTGCTGTAAGTCTTCATCACTAACACCTGCTCATTCTTAACACCATCCTACAACATGTATATTAACAAGCTCGCCTGAAATTCACAGGCTCAGAGATACTTTGGGCACTTCCAAATGACAACTCCAGGAAATTACAGCTTGCTTTTCTGAGGAGACTCCAAGTAAAGAAGCAAAGCCATGTATTTCATACGCCAGGGAGAAGTCACCTTGTCTTGAGTTAGGTTTGTTGCCTGACTACATTAGACAGATCAAAGCAGAGAGCTTTGAGAGAATTACACATGCTCGGAATTAAGTGGTATGTAAGTATGCAGAAATACTTAAGGCATTCTTCTCAACAGTATTAAAAGCCCTTTTGTTGAAGTTTCACATAGCTGCCTTTAGCTTTTTACCTGTGCATACATCTTCAGAGGTGCTTTCCCAGCGTCCTTGGTTTCAACTGTGAACTCAGCAGGATTGTTCACTATACAGCCAGTCCTCTCCAAGCCCGGGCCATAAGCCTTCACCTAAAAGAAAACATATCAAGAATATTCACTTGCAGTTCAGAAAGGGAAGTAAAACTATGCCCTTCCCATTCCCACAAAACCCATCAAGCTTGGGATACAAATAGAGGCTAGAGTAAAAACTGAGAATTTGTTTTCTTTACATTAAAATCAAAACCACAACAGGGTTATTAGAAAAAAACCTGAGTGATATCTGGCTGGAACATGGCAAATTTGGAGCTTTACAAAGGGGCAGCTTAAGAATCAAGTCTGTTAGCAGAAGCCTTCAGAAACATCTCTACTGTAGTTACATCAAAGATGTGTTATGCCACGAGTGAACTCTTATACACCACCTTATCCGGGTTGAAGTCTCCTGAAGCTGGTCGGATGAAGGCCATGTAAGGGCTGTCTTTTATGTCCTCATCATCACACATGATGTGCACAGCATATTCACCAGGCTCCTTGGGCCAATACTTCACATCACATGAGCCATCGTTCTTGTCATCACACTCGATTTTAGCCTGAGAAGGACCTTCTATTGCAAAGCCTGAAAAAGGAACAAGTAGGTTCCTTGCATTAGGTTCGTGGTGGCTGCTAATTTAACACACTTCTCCAAACTGCATTTTATTAGCCATAACCTCACCTGATGGTCTCTATCACCCTTCATCAGCAATATAGGAGATAATCCATCATTCCTTTCTGGATCCCATCCCACAAAACCACAGACTAACACTCCTCATCACACACATTCCTGCCTTTAGGACTTGCCTTTCATACTCTGGTAGAAGTTTGTGTTTAGACCAAAACATCTAACATACGTGGTTTTTTACTGCTAGGAAAGCTATTGTTTTTCATGAGTGCATTGCTAGCATTGCAATATATAAATATATCAGGCAAACTAAGTGAAGTAACATACCAAGAGAGCCAACTTCCGTGCCAATGGACTCTACCACAAAGTCAGCTGATTTGCCCACGATCCCCTCGTGCAGTCCTGGCCCCCAAGCTCGTACTTTCTGAGGACCTGCTTCATGACCCACTTGAACTTCAAAGGGGCTACAAGAGAAAAACCAAAGCATGGGATTAGAAAGGAGGACAAATACAGCATCCACATTTTTCCCCAAGCATTTAAACAAGGATTTACATTGGATTTTGCAAATTAATAGATGCTATTATGTGGTAGCACAGTGCCCCCAACACACTGTCTTTCTAGCAAAGAGGTCATCCAGCCCATCACATGCTTATGTCTTGCTCCACAAATCCTGAGTGTCAAATACTTGGCTTGCACTGCTCGCTGTAGCTCCAGACACTACAATAACAAATCCCTTCAAAGACTCACAGTGAAGTCCAAGCTGCAGGATCCACCAAGTTTTCTAGTTTTTTGTATTCATCATTTTGGGTTTAGCAAAACTGATACAAATCACCCTTCAAAGCTTTCCCAATATAAGCTGATGCAACTCTAAAACAGGCTGTAGATAAACTCACAGCAACCTCTTTTGCCACTAATTTTGTCCCCTCAAAGTTTGTCAAAGGTCAGCATTCCTTTAAAGCCCCCCCCCAACTACACAGCCCACCAAAGGGCACAAGAACTCAAAAAAAGCTACTTCTAACTCACCTTTTTGGGATGTTGTGCCCACCCCATGTAATTGTGACAACATACTTCCCTGGGGTAGCTGGATAATATTCAAATGCATATATACCATCCATAAAGCCTTTTTGTTTTACCAGCTCCTCCAAGCCCTCTGTTGAAAGATCAGTTCAGCATTAAACTTAACAGCTTCCATCCTGCATTCAATTATTCAGACAAGTTCATGTTTTCTTGTATTTATTTTAGCTTGCAAGAATAAATCTCTTCCACCAGAAAAAAAAAAAAAGGTCAGGTTATAAGGGAAGTTAGTTCTAGTTGCCCTCTAGGACAAAGACAGCAAACACTTCCAGAAGAAATACAGCAGAAAGTATTTTAAGTTACCAGACTTAATAGGTTCCCTTGTGTTTTATTTTCTTAGTCTGCAGTATGATGCATGTCATATGTTAAAACAAAAAAGCTTAACATTTGTCAGACTTTGCAACCACAAGTATGCAGGGAATGCCTACTTTTCATTTTCTTCAAGATGAAGAATTTAGGGAGAAAAGCTTAATACACTAAAATTTACATCGATAGGTCTGTTGCTTTTTTTTCCTCCCCGAAGGCATTAAGCCACACAGTCAGAGCACTGTGCTTGTGGAGGAGGTGAAGGCAATACAATGCACCTTTTAATGTCGCCCCAGCCGGGGGGAGGTGACGGGCCCCAGCACCGCCACGGCTGCCGCAGCCCCGGGAGCAGGAGCCGCCGGCGCTCCCACCGCCCCAGCCTGCCGCGGCCCGGGCAGAGGGCCACAGCCCGAGCTCAGCACACAGCAAAGGACCTGGGGACACGTCAGCCTACAGGTTCCCTCGACCCTCTCCTCACCTGCTTGTGTGCCCGAGCATTCAACGCAGCCAGGAGTGCTGCTCTGAGCCGTTCCTAGCTTTGCTAGAGCAGGATTTCCACCCTGTCAGAGCCCCTGGAGTGTGACTTGCTCCCACAGGTCAGAGGAAGATACCCATAATGCTTGGAAGCCACGGCAGGCAAATGCCTGGATTTTCTCAGAGTTGCTAACCCATATGCATTAAAATTGAGAGACCTAAAACCAGCTGCAATCTTACCCAGTAGGAGTATCAGAAAACCCTTCCGAAATCCAGCTTTTTATGGTGATACAAAACCCACTAGTTCCATCAGGCCACCATCTCCTTACTGCTCTTTGTTTTTGCAGTCTCCACTTCCCCCACTTCTCCAAAGCACATCCACAACACAAATTCACCCCAACACTTACTCGGTCCCTTTATAGTCACCCCGAGGTCTCCGCTCCCCGCCGCCCTGGTGTCAACCTTGAAGTCAGCAGTCTCCCTCATGCGGACGCCCTTGGGCTGCAGGCCGCGACCCGTGGCACGACACGCATTCGGATTGCAGGCTGCAAGGGAAGTTCAGACATCAATATCACCTTTGATTCTCAATGTACACGAAGCCTAGCCGGCCTGGAACAACCTTTAGTTTAATGTTGACTTAGGGACACCACAGCTTAGCTTTCAGCACAAGTTTTTATGTTATAGCATTAGGGCAGACAGGCAGGAGTCTGCCCAGACACAGTCTATGCCCTATGGCTTTTGGGCAGCAGCACCAGGTGCAGCCAGGCAACATGGACCCCCTATAAGGGCCATTTTTCAGAATGAAAGCAAACACCAAAGCCCTGTTTCTTTCCAGTGTGACGCCAGTTATCAATACAAAAGTTTTCCACTGCTATCACATACAGATATTCACCATACTAGGCACAATTCTCTTGACACCTTTTGCACTGAGAGGCATGCTGCAGCATGGGGTGAAGTTCCCCTTTGCAGCTAACCCCCATGTGCTGTTTTCAGAAGCACGTAACTGGAATAACTGCTATTAGCAACTCTGAGTTCTGCACATGCTTTGGTAAGAGATGTCATGTCAAAACCCCCTGCTCTTTGCAGTTCATACTTTCAGAAGCAAAGCCATCTACCCTCTGTGGACAGAAGCAGCCCCGGGTAGGGGCAGTAGGTGAGGTATGGCTGGGATTAAGGTTATGCTTGGCCCCTTCACTTCAAGTGCTTCTCCAGCCCTGCAAAGTGGCTACCTAAAAAAGTAACACGCACTTAAGAACAGTTTTCGTTACACAATTCCAGCTATCATGTGGTCTTCAACTCCAGAGACCTGAAGGGTTTGAAGAGAGACTTACAAATAAATAATCACAGCCTCCCAGCACTGTAAACCCAACATGCATCTCCCCAAAACACACCGTGCTTGCAGCAGGAGCACAATTCTGCCAAGCAGCTCATTAGGTTTTCACTCATTTCAATAGCTTTCAAGTTTTACCCTCACCCCTGCAGCAGCCAACATTGTTCCCCGTCCTACACTGAGGGTGTAAGTGAAGGTCACATGCCATCTGTGAGCTCAGGAAACTCGGTGGGAGCATACAGGAGCGTGCCCAACATGGGGTGGGAATGGCCTGCCAAGTCCATACACAACTGAGTCAGGCAGCTAGTGGTTAAGCCAGTTTCACAGACTGGGTCACACACTGCTTCAGTTTGCTTACAACTTTCTTCCCCAACCCAAAAAAAACAAACTCCCTTGTAGCCAGGACAAGCTGCAGGCTAGAAGCTTTGGAAAAGCAAACATGACTGAGCATCCTGCACACCTCTTACCAACTATGAAGCCATTAGCAGTGAAGTCCAAAATTCCACAAATGGAGGGTAGCTCAGGAGAGATGAGCAGAGATCTAAAAGCATAGGAGCACGTAAGGATGGAACAGAGAGCAAGTTAGGTGTCAGTTAAGGAAGAAAACAGTAAATATAGTCATTTGAGGAACAAAGGTGGAGAACAGCAAGACACTGCACAGCTGCAAAAAACTTAAAAAATACAAAGGGCAGCTTAATGTTCAGAAGTCTAGGCAGAAAGGAAACTCTAGCAACAAAAGCCATATTACTGTTAGAGAGCACTGTTTTACCCTAGGAATACCCTGGTGACCTGTTGAATCAGGTCCAAGATGCTGAAGGGTACAGAGAATGCCCACATTCTGTGATCACACCCAAGAAGAAAAGTGGCAATCTACATTTAGGTGCATTTTTAAAAAAGTATACCTTCTCCAACAAGAACAGTGCAAGGAGTTTTAGGAATTGCCTCCCCAGCAAAAGTCACTTTGACAATGTGAGGACCAGCTTGCACAGGTTTGTAGGTGCAACGGTAGACTTGGTTGCCTTTGTCTTCTACCACAACTTCAGCAAGGCTTCTCCCCTGAGGATCCTCCACTTCCACAATCACGTCACCCACACCAGCACCTGCAAAGGAAACAAGCCCAGCTGAGCCTTGGCTTCCCCACAGCAACACACGCTGTGTTTAGGATCACAGCCAGCTGTCTGGGCTCAGCCAGCTGTCCCCTGCTACCATTTCTGGGCACAGGCTAAATGTTCAGCTTCTGCTGACAGCAGCCAAACAATTCAAGTGGGAAGGTGGCAAGACAGGATGGTGGCACATCCACAAAACCATCAAACTAACAGGGCTCTGCTGCTCTCTCCACAAGGTTCCTCAACAGTACTGTAATACTGAATACACATACAGCCTGGTCATCCTATTGCACTACCCTGTAGTGCCTCTGTCACAGACTAGACCACAACTTTACCAGTCAGTTCAACCTCTCAAGCTTTGAAGCTGTTTAGATTAAGAGCTTGGACAATGTGCACGCTGATCCTTCTCTGCCGGACTATACATTTAACTTTTGTTCAGACACCTGTTTCTTTCACATTTTATTCAACTCATCATGCAGCAAAAACAGTTTTACAGACACTCTCAGAAGTCAGACATGTCTTTACATGATACAGACCACTCCCTCTCCCAATTAGAGGCTGAACACAACACTTCCCCTCGCTATAGACACATTTAATTTCATTTCTAAGCGCCCTCAGGTAGAAGGCAATTCAAAATATGCTACTCAGCATATTTTTGAGCTTAAATACTTCAAGTAACTGCCCTAAGTAGTTTCACATTGTTCTAAATGAATTAGCATTTGCAGCATCTTATTGACTCATTCCTCTAGGCTACAGCATTGGCCTAACAGCGGGTGACAACTCACATGATGGAGATGCCCTAGTGAAGATAGTAGCTCCCTAATAATTACAATAGAGGTTGAAACCAGTTCATCATTGAAGTATGAACTCGAAGTACCACTGTGGCATATTCTTTCTGTAGAGTTAAATACAGAACACATTAAGCGTTTACAGTTTACTCTCAGTTCCTCCTTCAGAGGTGAACATTTCACATTCCTGTTCAAAATGAGCTGGGGGTAAGAAATCAGCCAGGAACTTGCCTGCTGCCATTCAGCAAGTTCATGACAAGTTTATGGATATTGCTTAGCACCTTTCTGCCCCAGCTCAGCTCTGTATTTCAGATGATTCATTCACAGCTGAAGCCTCCAGAATAGCCTGGCTATAATTTCACCTCTAAACTTGATGGGGCTGCAAATTCTCATCCACTTTTCAGTTTATTCCTCCAAAGCTTAGGTCCTCCTCACATTTGAGGAAACTGCAGGATTTCAGCACTTTTTCATCCTGCTTACCTGCTGTGTAGAGGTCAAAGTAGGTAGGCTTGTTGGCAATGTTCCCTGTTGCCTCCAGTCCTGGTCCCTTTGCTGTTACTTTGCTCGCATCTCCCTGGGCTTTATCAACATTCACTTCAAATGGGCTCTTGGAGATGTGCTGCCCAGCAAACAGGACTGAAACCTAGAGACAGACAGTGTCAGCTCCAACCCACCAGTCAGAGCTCAATGTCACCACATGGGGTCAAGCACCTCTGTTTCTAGCTCAGAGCCTCAGAGGTGAGGCCATCCATTTCACAGTCCTCATCCTGTCCATGCCAGGTAACTGCTGGCCACCTCCTTACAATGCTGCTGATCCTGGCATCAGCCACACCAGTGGGGATGCTTCAATCTGGATGTGCCAATAAGAAGCAGATCACCACCCAGCAATGAAGCAGCAGCAGGAATTGTATTTAGCTTTTCAGACTGTCTGTGGGGACCAGTCACTCAGGCAAGTGTCAAGCAATGGGATCATCCATCATTAACTTGCTTCTGCAGGCATGTGGGGACAGAGCTGAGTGGACAACCTTCTCTGCAAAACCCCTATAGTATACAATGTCATCAGCAAAGAAACATCTTATAGAAACAGCCTGGTACTTTGCTCTGTGTCCCTCTGACAACCCACAAACTGGCTTCACGAGCTGCAAGAAGTGGCCCCAGGTGAGAGGAGAGCCAGCTGTAGCACTTGATACCAAACACGCACACACTTTCTCCCAACACACCCCTCCTTCCCCCTTGGGAAGTGGCCAGGCCAACAGCCCAGATGGAGTATTAAGGTCACAGCAGGCTACCTTTTCTTCAGGAAGCCCAGAGTGGCTATTATGCCATCAGTAAACAGGCAGCCCTCAGGGGCTCATGTTAACAACCAGCAGAGCAGCACATTTAGCAAGAGAAGACTCATTATTGACACACAACCTACCTTGTGAGGTCCAGTAACCCTTGGCACATACTGAACTGAATAGGTCTTGTTTTTGTCACTGGACGGTGTTATCTTTGCCTAGGAGAGAAAACATTCATCATCGAGCTGTGCATATGCATGCCAGCCTAGGGCTTTTTTCTAGGACTTTTTTCTGCTTGATACTACAAACTATTTATTTCCAAGAGTTGGCAGCCTAAGAGACGTGCTGCTGTGGGAGCTGGGATCCTTGCTACCTCCTCTTCTCATATGGAAAAAACCCATTGGTTTTGTCTTCACATGGGATGAAGCAAGCTACCTTCTCCCCATCCTGGCCCTTTCCTTTGCTACTAATTGCTCTAGTAACGCAGCCAAAACTGAGGAGACATTAAGTCCAATGTACAGCTGTATTTTTCTGGAATGTTGTAACATGATCAAGTGGAGCACTTGGATGAGAAGTTTCTATAAACATTAAAACCAGCATTTTAACTTAAAATGATTCATGGCATCTAAATAGCTGCTTTAGCCATTCTTGCAGAATGAGTAAGGGCAAACAGTGATTTAGTGATGTGTGTTATCTAAAAGCATGTCAGAATGTACTTGGCCAGTCAAGCTAAAGCACTGCAACTACTGGACATTGGAGCTGAGTTGCTTAGTTGCAGATAATGACATTTTTTTCAAGCTCACACAGTAAGGCAATTATGAGGAAAAACTTGAGGCTTGCACTTCTGATAGAAGATATTTTGCAGCTTCTTTTTAGATTACTTATCTGTTAAGACCTCACTTGTGAAAGACAAAGGTTACTGCAAAACCTTCAGTGTTCAGACCAGCTTTACTTCTCCACACAAAATATTTAACATACATACCTCCTCTCTGTTTCCTTCTGGATCCTCTATAAAGACCATCAGGTCCCCCTGCCCAGCACTGATGGTGTCTACTGTGAAGATAGCAGGCTGCTTCACCATGTTCCCATGAGGCTCTATCCCTGCAAGACAGACACAGAGCAGCACATTAGCTGTTGCTACAAAACCCAAAAGGTACTTTGCAGGCTACCCACAACTGTCCAAACCCTCCTCCCACACAAGCCCCCAGCATCAGCTTCCCCAGGCTGCTCCATGACACCCCTTCCCCAGCTGCCCAGAGCCAAGTATGTGCCTTAGTTGCTCTTTAGGAGATACTCCACCTCACACAGCTCAACACTGCAACAGTGCTGCACCACAGGAAGGACAACTAGAGAGGCAGGAGAGAAACTTCAGGAAGCCTTTTGGTAAAGGCATTGCCCTAGAGCCAAGGATGAAAGACTTAATTAAGCAAGACAGCTCTTACCTACACTGTCTCATTTTACTCCATTTTCAGAGCTCAGCTGTACAGACACTGCTTAGATCTATTACTCTTAGGAAGTTGCTCAAGCTACTTTGCCAGTGTGAACACTGTACAAATGGCACACAGGAACCTCTTTAAACCACGAAAATCCTGCAATTCAGTGCCCCTGCCACTTAACTTTTAATCAGTTTCCTTGTTCCCCAGCACAGGGCCTGCTGCAGCATGCATTTACCAGCAGGGTTTCATCATCTCCCTACATATAGCCTGAGGTCATGACACCTGTCATGGTGGTGTCAGACTGAGTGGGTGGAAGAACTTCCCTGAGTTGCTGGTTCCAGACTAGCCCAAACATATATTCCCTTCTGTCTAAGGGAATTACTCCTCAGCTTATTCATAAAACCGTGGGCAGTACTGCTCCATAGCACAATTAGTGGAAAGTGCAACGTCTGAGAGATCATAAAGGAAGTGGTTGTGAACAGCAGAATTCCTGAACTTGTTTATCTTCAGAAAACAATAACTTCAGAGCAATGCTAGGAAGATCATGTTTTTACTAGGAAATCTGAGCATTCTGATAAGGTGTTAACAATTGACATATTCATTCTTTCAAACTAAGCCCTAGATTATCATCTAGTTTAAACAGCTATAAATTCACTCTGTGTATCTTCAGTCCACCACACAAGCATTAGGATGTGGTATTTGTGTCTATGTAGCATGGTTTGCTGTGGAAGGCACTAACAGAGGACATAAACCCCAAGTAGGGTAAATGCTAAACACACTTCTGACTAGAGTGACTACTCTTCAGTGCACAGATAGTGTCCATGTCCATCCATTCCACTAGTTAAGTGTCAACAGAAAAATCAAGTTAAAAAAAAGCAACCAAGAAAACCAGAAAAAGATAAGGGAAGTTTTGTTTCTTTTCACCTCACTCTTGTACACACAATTCTGAAACCCACTAATTCTAAAAATCTTGAAGGATCAACAGCAGCCTCCAGATCTAAAAAGAAAAAAACATGGAATGGAGAACAAAACATAATGCTTAAGTGATGTCTTGTTACATACCCAGCATATTAAAAGTAAAAATCTTTTATTCATTTAATTATGAATATATTCCAATCTAGAGTAGAACCACATCAGAAGTTACAGGAAATTGTCCATTTTAAAGGTAAGTTAAAATAAGAACACCTATGTAGATCTACAGTTGCATAAACATCTACAGACAAGTCCTTCCAATATAGCCTTTACAATAAAGGCTCAGCACTATTTAATGTTTGAAGGGTTACCAACACACCTTTGTGTATGTGCAAAAGTATTCACACCTACTGATCAATTCCAATAACTTAGAAGTAGCCTACCCTGACACATCTGCCATCAAGCCTGGGAAACTGGAGACTCTGTCTCTGCAGAGAGCCTGCTCAGACACAGAGATGGGAAGAGGTTTTTCCTCTTTGAAGGACTGCTTTATCACAAGAAGCCTTCCCTGCTAGATCAACAACTGTCAGCAGCAATACTGCTAGCTTAAATTTCCCACCAAGGTTGTTTTAGCCTCAGATCATGCTACTTCTTCCAGCTGTGGACTGCAAGGCTGGCAGCTTGCAGAACAGGTTCAGAGACTTTAGGGAATTTACATGTTAGAACTAGGAGTGTCTTTTGGACTATATCCACCTATTTCTGAAACTAGGCACCACACCAAGAGTATACAAGTGAAACTTTGAAGTCAGTTACAGTAGGTCTAGAGTTCAACGTAAGGAAAAAACCCCACCCAGCTTTCTGAAGAGTTAAATGCTCTGTGGAGCTTCAGCTCTGAGTCCTTACCTCTGCCATAAGCCCTTGCTTTCTTCGGATTCAGTTTGGGTTTTAAAGGAGCTCCTGGTTTCAGCTTGGCTTTGGGGAACTGGGACAGGTAAGTCATTACAGAGTGCTCATCCACATCAGGGTGGATAATTTCTTCAGGGGTGATAACCTGAAAGACAACACAATTAAGCATATTGTACCAGTGCTTGGTTACCACATGTCAACACAAACAGAGCTATGACACAGAGTCAGTCCTGCATTTCAATCCCCATGTTAATGCAATTTCTTACACTTATATTTCCCTTGCTACACACAACATCATCTATCATCTCATGACCAAAAAAAAAAAGCTCCTTATGGTCCAAATGTGTTTGGGGGACTTTTTGTGCCTTGCTTATTAGAGGTTCTCAGGGGGCTGACAAAGGAAACTGTAACAGGCAAGGCAACAGTAGCTATGCTCTCCTCAAAAAGCAACAAGGGGATAGTTGAAACTAGAAGAATTAGTAACGCATAATCCTGTGTGCTACAGCTCTGAATTGCAGTGCCTGCTAGGTGAAACTTGTGACCACACTTTTCTCCTGCTCTGACAGCTTCAGAGACTTCAGCAGTTCTGTCCAACTTTACCAGTGTGAGAACAAGCCAGTCTGCAAACACATTGTTCTCTGTTTGAAAGTCATCTTTGTAGGCAATTACCTAAGTCAGTGAATTTTTCTTCTGTGGAATTCAATGCAGCAAAATCAACTCACCCCATGGACTAACAGAGCAGGCACCACTACACATGCACTTTTTCCCCTGCCCTATATGCTGCAACACCAACTGTCTTCAGCAGAGACACCTACACAAAATCTCACCGCCAGAGCTCTGAAACATAATAGTGCACTTCGTTACAATTTGCCCTTTCTCAGGCAGTTTCACAGGAGTGAACTGGAACTTTTGGAAGCATCCAAGCAACTTCACCTGCTTTCCTCAACCTAAGTTCAAGAAGGTTGCAGGTACAAAGCTAACTGCTGTGCTGCCTGCAGGCAGCCTGCGCCTTACCTGCGGCACACCCAGCCAGTCGTCCGCCTGCTGCATGGCTTCCCGAGCATTGTCAACAGGTTTCTTCGGGTCCCAGGTCTCCCAGTCAGGGCACAGGCCTGCAAGCACATTTCCATTGTTAGGTGTTATCTGCAAAGGAGCTTCCCTAACTGAAGAAACCAAGCACAAACAGCACAGCCGCTCATATTACACTGCTATGCAGAAAGATGTTCAGAGCTTTGCAGAAGTTGCCAGAACAAGATGAGCAAGTGCTGCTGCTCACCAAAATGCTTCTGAGACAACAACCAGCATCTCCAGAGGCTCTTATGGCACAGGTGGTAACAGCTAGTTCAAAAAGATTCCCACCCACCTTGCCTACCACTCACTCAGCCACACAACTGCACTGCTTTAAATTTAAGCTGCGCAAGACAGACTCCAAATTCAGTATGAATACATCTAGCCAGCCTTTATGTTTCACTGGCTCTCCTGCAGCAAATTTGGAAAGGAAAATCTCAACTGCATGCCACGGTGACCCAGGCTGCATTAGATGAGCACCAGCAATTGCACTAGCAAGGCTGTTTTACAAGAAGGTAAGGAAACTGCCTTTTTCACACTTCATCACATTACTCGCCTTAAGGAACACAGCCTCAGCTCACTAAACACTGAAGTTTCAGGTAGTGTGCAGCTGCTGGCTGCTCTGTGCTCCCTCTGCAATCCTATTTCAAGAGAACACATGAAGCCTCCTGCTGAGCCCTGAAGTTGAAAGGTTGTTGGCACTTGCTGTGGGAACAAGTCTTTCTTGCATTTAGAAGCCAGCATTTGCGCCTTTGTCCCTTGCACCCAATACAGAGCTTAGACGTGGTGCCTCCAATAATGCAATCACACATTCTGCTTTAGGCCAGTATTTCTCTTGGCCAAGTTGTTCACAACTTTCTGCTTCCCACAGCTGGCCTCTCTGGACTCGGGTTGACTTGAAAGCTTAATTCCTGTCTCCAGCTCAGCAGTGAAAGCCTCCTCCCATAGGAACAGGAGAGCAGCCATGAGGACAGCAGGCAAGGAAAACAGACAGAGCCAAGGACTTACCTGGAGCACAGCTGTCAACAAGAGCCCCCAGTGCTTTGCCATCTTGCCAGTTCTGATTGAAGTTTGTGATTGGCAAGTAAGGAATTTTGTTCTGGATCCAGCCCAGCAGCCTCTGCTTAGGGGTCTGCTTCTTTGCATCATCATCACCTTCATCCTCCCACACTGGCATGGAAATGGAGTAGTGGAGGATAAGGGTCCATATCAGGCCAAGGATCAACTTCAAGTTTCCATCAACTATAGCTTTACTATCTGGAAGACAGAAGACATACAGCTGATTATTTCCCACCCTAAAGAGACATGTTTTTTAAATACTGTGCCTGCACCCATGCCCAGGTAATCAAGGACAAGAGAAGTGACCAAGGTCACTGCAGGCAGAGACACCATTCTTCACACCCTGAGTTAGACAGGAAGAAAGAGTTGAGTCCATGAACTCAGTGTTCTCCAGCTGTCTTGAGAGATCACTGCTTGGTGAGATCACACTGATGGTGTGACTTGCCCTTGAAGCTGTACAATGCTAAGCTTAGGAGAACTGGCAGTTTAAGATATCTGGTATTTTGCATTTGGATAATAAGTTCCACCTGGTATTTGTAACAGTATTTGTATCTTCTGAAAGAGGCCAAACAGCACACGATGGAGCTCACAAGAACAGCATCCCCTCATGGGTGAAATACACCAGGGCAAACCTAAAAAGCACTGTTTGGGAAACTGCATTTATGTACAGAAAGATGCCTCCCCACACACAGCAACAGCAAAATAAGTACTATATGATGAAGTCCAGCAAAGCCAGAGTTTGGAATTAGAGCAAAGCCCAGATATATCATGACCTGGGAACAAACTGCAAAGCAGGGAATGGAGGTCCATTGGGCATCCTTTGCACCATCACACAAAAGCCTGCACAAAAAGTCATCCCTTCATGCTACAAATTCAGAGTTAGAAGAAAATGAAAGGCCAGCTCTGACTTTTCTATGTCACGCTCTAACCTGGCAAAAGGCAACGGTGGCCAAACCCAGCTCTACTTAAAGACACACCATGCAGCCAAGTTTAAGGCTGCTGAGTATAAAGATCAGATTGTTACAAGAAGCTGCCAGAAGGGGCAGGATATTTTTCTGCATCAGTTTGGCTTTATGAAGTGACCTCTACAGTTTTGTGAACACTCTTGCAATTTACTTCTGGTTTAGTGAGTCAAAGATTGGATGCACTCCCTTTGAGCTTATATCTGCTACTCAGGTTGTACTGCACTTGTAACAGCTCCAGTTTGTCCAAGCTCACTCAAACCAGGGCTCTTTTGCATTGTTTCAGGACACCCTCAACCTGACTGGTCCTTTCATTCACAGCAGCATGTTACAGCATTTTCCTGTTCTTTCCTCCATTTCAGTGGAAACTGTTACAGAAACCCCTTTTTAGTCAGCAGAAGTTACAAGTCACTTTTTGTCACTTTGTTTGCTCTCCAGCTCCTGCAGCAGATGCTGATGTGATGACAGTGGCATAAACTAACTTTCATACCACCAGAATAATTGCACGGGTATCTTACCAAGTCCTAGGTAGCAAAGAAAAAGTGTTCAGTACTTCAATTGCCTTCTCCAGTTCAAACTCAGTGTTAGTTCCAAGCTGAGCCTCAGCATGCCAAACATCCACTGGGCATGGCCTACAGCTCCTCTTCAGCTACAGAAGCCACAGCAGCAACCCAACAGCATGTTATCAATACATAAAAGATCTCCTGACTTTGAAAACAAGTGATTATACAGAACAGCAACCAAGAACAGTAAGCACCAAGGTGTTCCCTTTAACCCAATGCTCAGGAGAAGTGGTTAATATTTACATGGTTTCACAATACAGTGGTATGCCCTCAACAGATAATACTGTAACTTCAGACCTTGAATGGTATTTGTCCCTTCTCGATAGTTAAGGTCTGGTTTCTACTCTGGTTTTAATTGCACTGGATTTTTTAACATCAGGTTTAACTAATCTTACAGTATTATGATGTCTGCCATTTGACTGCTCACTGCTGATTTCACATCCAGTCTGAGATATACAATACATAGCTATGACATGATCAAGCCCCACTGGGTTTTAATTACAGGTTCCAAGGTAAAAGTTTGCATCACGTAAGTAGTGTGTCTCCTAGCGACAACTAAACAGTCCCTGCTGTTACTCATTTCCCTCCCTCTTTCCAGCTGAGTTCCAAATGGGTCAGCAGAGGGAAGATGCTCCCTCACAAACTATTAGGGAAAGTTTTCTTGAAAGAAATCGTAGCAGAGCAGAAGGAAGAGCTACATTTTACATGAGACACCCAAAGCCCTGCTGCCAGGCTCACCGAGTGCCTGAGCTCCACAAGCAGGAATTAAGGGCTGCAGTGTGCAAACACCATCCCGCTCCCTGTGCCTGTAGCACCTCCATCCCATGCCCCCACAGCAGGACCACCCACTCAAGCACACTCAAGGCCATCACATCCCTGCACCAAATGCCTCCAAGCTTCAGTTTCAGATTTATACTGACATCGGCATTTTCACCAGAGTGGACGGAGCAATGATTTAGTGTGCTGCAAGTGAACTCATTCCAGAAAGTCATCCAGCATTCCCAGGGAGGAAAGCCAGCAGGACAGAATCACCTCAATCACACTGCTACACACACGTTACTCGAGATAGAGAATGGCCCGCTTCATATTTATGGCACATAAATAATGTCTGCATGTGGATGTGCTGTGGTCACTGCAGCAACCAACCACATGCTCAGAGCTTCCTCCAACCCCCATCACGATCTCCAAGGGCTCAGCTGGGCACTGGTCCTTGACCTGGGGAAAAAGAGCCCGTGCACAAGACAGCTTCACATCAAGAGCAAGAATATCCCATCTCAGCCTCATCTAGAGAGGTGTGGCACAGGACCAGTGCCCCAGTGACAGGAAAAGGTCACCACAGGAATGGGACAGCTCTTCCTCCCCAGGGCTGGTGCCATCCCTGCAACTGCACTTTGTTAGCAAAGTTAGCAAGCTCTTACAGCTTCCCAACTTCCTGACAGGCATAGGGATCTCATGACGTAATTTTTTCCAAGCCTGCCTGTAGGAGGGCTTGTCTGCTTTCATTTGGGGCAGAGAGGAGGGAGGGAGAAGAACCCCTGGGCAGGACAGGACACCTTATCAGCAACCAGCAGAGCCACCCAGCTACAGGGGATCCCTCCAGCAGCTTGGCTCTAGCTCACAATCTCTACCACAATACAAAAGCACCCTCCACAGTCAAGAAGAGACCAGAGTCCAGCCCAAAGCAGGTTCAGCTTCCAAACGCTGGTGTAAAGCTCAGCTCCACCCAAACATACAGCCTCTCCAGAAAAGCCTCCACTCTTGGGCTGACTTTTTCATTAACTGACTAAAAATATTCAGTGCATTCTCCATGAGGTCTCTTGGGTATTAAGATGCAAATGGCACCCAGGAAGACAAGCATCCCTTCACAGGTCCTACACAAGGAGCACTGAGCTGGCCCAGAGAACCCTGAAACGCCCTCAGTACAACCACACTTGCAAGCATCACCCACCAGCTCCAAGTGCACACTGCCAGTGCCCTACTGCTAGTGTTTTGGAACAGGAAAAAATATCTTTCCAATTACACTCAAGCACCAACAATCATTACTGCAGATGCTGCCGTGTATCCTACATTGGATGGATTTCCACTGGATTTCCCCCCTTTCTCTAGTCTGCTTCAAGACACTTTTCTGGCCATCCCTGGCTAGAAAATGGAATTAGTGAACAGCAGATCTGGCGACAATGCTTTTTTAGTGTGAAAGTTACTTTTAGGCATACTTATCACTTACACAATTTATACCTCGCAGTTTTGCAGAGCTTTTCAAGGCATGTTCCTCAATTGCTCCTCTGGACCTCATAGTAAATTTACAACAGAGACACACACCCACCGTGGTCAGTGCTTCAGAACCACAGTGCAGCAGCCCAGCCCCCCGAGGATGCACCTCCACCATCAGCAGCGTTTGGCTTTCGGCTGCAATGACTTAGGTAGAGGGGAGTAAACTGCCTGCTTTCAGCTGAAACTGTGCGTGTGTGTGTGTGTTTACTCCATGGCACCAGCAGAGTTTCCGCAGATCAATGAGCCCTCTCCAGGCAGGCGACAGCCGCCCATCCCCGCCTTCCCGCGGCTGGGAGGAAGAGAGCTGTCACATCTCATCCTCCAAGATAATTTAGCAGGGCTGAACGAATTATTTACAGCACCATTGTACACAGCTTTAACGTAGCCTTTTTTGGAGAAAGTGTGGTCATCTGCCTAATGTGCTTTATTTACCTTGTGATGCTTAAGATAACATCTGTAGATGCACTTGCACGTATGTCAGAGCACACTCACTGACTGGTTCACTGTACACAATGAAATGTGTGCTTTGGAGATCAAAGTTCCTGCAGAGCTGAGTCACACCACCGCACCGGCAGTGGGGCAGGATACCTGCTAACAGCCATTTGATTCACACTTTTAGAGGACACACTTTTCCAGGAAACCCAGCCATGAAGCAGGAATCCAAGGCTGGAATGCCATAGGACCACTTGCCTGTCCCAGCCCAGTGCTTATGAGAACTCCAGCTCAGATGGAAGCACAGGCAACAAACTTTAGAAGTGCCATCTAAAACCGCCACAGGGTGAAGGGTTTGGGGTTTTTTGGGGTTTGGGTTGTTTGGGTTTTTTCCCCCTCCATTAGAATTCAGTTTTTGTGCTGTTACACACAAGTCCTGCTGACACTCAGTTGCAGACTCCAATTTGTGAATGCTGTTTGATTATCACTTTCAGACATTCTGCAACTTATCATGGCTAGACACACAGTCCAGAACCAGCAAGAAGCAGAAACACTCAAGTTTGGATTTAACAGGAACCTTAATTCCCGCCTACAATATTCAATGTGCATTTTAACTTCAATTACTCCAACTCTAAATTGCTTTCCTCCTCTAGAAGTACCCGATAGCAATCCAACATCAACAAAATAGCAACAGCCATCAGGCAAGACGCAGCCCTGGTTCAGCTGGATGCAGGCAGAAGCCATCTGCAGGGATGGGCTGCAGTCAGCCTGCTGCCGAGAGGTCCTGGCATCAGGATGCAGCTCAACATGACCCGCATGCTGACTGCAGGGGAAAACCTGCCAACGAGACTTAAGCTGTTCTGCAGAATCCACACCAACATTGAACAAGCAAGTACTCACTCTTCTGTAGAAAAAAAGTGCCTATATATAGCCTACAACATTAAGTTTTATGTAGGAGTATCCTGCTTCTTAGTCAGCTATTAGGATTTAAGTGGCTGCCTGGTAGGGTGAAGAGGAAAACAGACTGAAGCAGAGCACATTTGCTTCCCCCATCACACCTCTGAGTCTAGATTGTAATTCTTACCCTTTTATTAGCCTATTAATTGGTGGCAACCAGCCCAAAAAATGCATTATGGCTATTCCATAGGCCAATATGCACACACCATCTTGAAAATGAAGCGAGTTTTAACTGCTCAAGCTGATTTATAATTGGTGTTCTATACTAAATATTAAATATGATATGTTTCACTTGGACTGTTAATATCACACTCCTTAAAGCACAAAGAATGATGTTAAAGTGCCTAGCCTTCAGCCAGCAGCATGACTAGCCTGAGACAGCAATGTGACCATCTCAAGACAAACATGTGTCATTTTTATGACTTGGGCCACAATTTTTGTGCTTCCCAACCCAACCTACCAAGTGGAAAACTGCCAACACTGCAGAGCTTGGTCCTCTGTATTTGTGCTTGCCCCAAGAGCAAGTGCCAGAAGTGGAACCTGGCATTGATTTGAAGCCTGCAAATTCACCTGCTCCAGTAGAGACCCCTACCTGGAGTACATAGCTTGAACTACATGACCTTCATTAGGTCCCTTCAAAACTAAAATTACTGTGCTGTTCAAAAGAACCCTGGTGTTACAAACAAGTTTGTGACTAGTATCTTTTGCTCATGTGCAAGTCTGCTCCGCATTCAGGTTAAGCACAAGCACTACCCAAACTGTGGCTCTGCTCCCTGAACTCTGCCCTACAGCAGAGCTGCAAGTCGTTTTCTGTTGGACAATTAGTGGAAACAAGATAAGCTACCCCAGCAGACAGTAAGCTTCCTTACTAAACTGAGCTAGTAATACAGACTGTGCAAAGACTTGTGAAACAAATGAAGGACTGAAAAAGCCATTTTTTGAGTAGTGACTTTTTCTTTAATGCAGTTTCTTGTTCACAGTCTGGGCAAAGTTCTCAGAACTTCTGCTGTTGATCTTCATGTGGAGGAACTTCTATCTTTGCATCCAGCTTCTCTAAAAAGTGGTCCCCCTCTCCAATCTTGATGTCTTCCCTATTCAAAATTTTGTTTTGTGCATTACATGGAAGAAGAACCCAAGATCATACAAAACAAAGGAGCAGCCTCAACAACAGCGCTTACTCCTTATTTCCAATTACGAAAGGAACTTTGTATAGTGCACAAAGGTCATCTCAGTTAGGGATCATTTATGTAGAGACTGTAGGAATTTTAAATCCCCGTGTCTTGAAGTTTGAGCATTCCCCCACCCCTAATTATTCTCACCTACTGTTAAACAGCTATAGCAATTGGGGGACAGAAAAATTAAGTGTTCATTAGGGCTTGATCTTCTGCAACAGTGAAAACTCCACACTAAGCCAAGCTCTTTAAAAGCCCTGCTCCATGCATGCCAAACAGAAGTATGCAGATGAGATGGAGCTGAGCAAGCTAAGGAAATGCCTTGCTGAAGCATACAGTTCACAGGCATACCATGCCTGCTAAAGACATTAGTGATATCCTCTGTAGGGATAATATGTCTTTAAATCAATTACATGGGTTCCTCTGTGCTTTGAGAACATACTGCAAACATTTCCTCCAGTGACCCTTAAGCCCAGGTCCACCTTGCAGCTTCTCAGGGCTCAGCACATGGGTCTGGCCGTGGGCACCAGGTCACTCCACAGGAGCACAATTTGAACTCATTGCTCAGAGCTGGCACCAGGCAGCTGAGATCCAGCCAGCTCCCTGGATTCCCAACTGTGACCTGCCAGCCTCCAACCACAACATGCTCCAGCCCCACTGCATCTCTGCTGCTCAGCAGCGTTTACAGGCAGTGCTGTGACCCGTGGCAGAGCCGTTCCTTGGCATCCAGCTTACCCAAACACCAGCAGGCTTCCAGCTCATCCAGTCCCAGCCCTGCTCCTGCACCCTGCCAAGGCACAGCCCATGGCCAGCAGCAATAACGAGCCTTGGGGCGTTCCTTACCTGAGGAAGTGTATCTTCAGGAAGTGTAAGTGATACACTGTGTACACAGCAGATCCAACAAGCTTTTACAACGCGAGTTTTTCAGAGGAGGAATGCCCTTCCACTGGAGGGCTGCAAGACCAGTAAGTGAGTGCTGATCTGGGCACATGCAGGAGGATGGAAAAAATGTTGGGGTTGGGGTTTTTTTTGCAAGAGATTAAACATTACAGTTGAGAGGTTTCCAATAGTTTCTACTTCAACTGGATTTGAAATAATTCAGATCAGTAAGAAAACTTCAGGCTACTATTGCATCCATCACTCTGTACTGTCTACTGGTGCATGTTGGGCCCCTGGAAAGGGTCTCTCATAAAGTGGAACAGGCAACTGTAAAAATAAGTTCAAATCCAGTCTTTTCAGTGTAGGTTTGGCTAGGAAAAAAAAAACATACAGACTTCTAATACAGGAAAGAATAAAAAGAATCAAACCAGTGGAGCTCACAGGAGTGAAATACAGATTAAAATAGCTCTGCCCAACCTCTCAATGGACACCCAGAGACCACTTACATCTCACATCCAGAAAAGAAACACATAGCATGAAGCAAGTTTAAGCCAGCAGTAAAAAAGCAACAGCAACCAACCCAGCTTCTCCACAAGAAACTGAAAACACCCAAGGGGGCTGGAAGGAGAAAGTCAAGAATTTCAAAATTAGGAATTGTTAGGGTGGGTGGGGAAAAAGTCAAACTGCGGGTGGCTTATGATCAAGTTCCTTAATACTTTCAGCCTGAATACACCTAGGGTTCCTGTTGCCTTGAGAGCCATATATGAAGTAATGGATATGAGAAGCTGTGTTGCTCTTATGTTCAGGAAAAGCCCCAGGCAGAAGGTGTTAGTGCACATCCCACTCTTGCCGTGAGTGGTCCTGGGGACCATTTCCACCATGAACAAAAGGAGGGCTCCCTGCATGCTGCTGGGTGGGTACTAGCTGGGAGCAAGGATGAATGCACCACAGAAGAACAAGAGCTGCCATTCACACTGGCTATTTCAGACTCAGTCACTCCCTGCCAAGCAGGTCCCTGCTCATAGCTGCGAAATGGTGGTACAGACACCCAGCTGAGCTGCATACAGGAATGCTGTGCTAATTATTCGACATCCTTTTTTTTTTTTTGAGGGGGAAATAAAAAAAAGAAGTCTGAATGTTCCGCCTTTGTACAGCAGCAAGTTTCCATGAGTGCTGCTTTGTTCGCAGCGAGCCCCTAGCTCCACGGGGCAGCTGCCAGCACCACCGCCATGCTCTGACCTCCAAACCCCGGCTCGGCAACGGCACGGCCGAGGGCCCCGAGGCACAGTGACTCCCCCCCGTCTCCCGCAAGGCCCCCAGTGGCACCGGCGGCTCCCGCACGCTGCCCATGGAGAAGCGGGCTCCGAGGCCTGCCGCGGCACGCCGGCCATGACTTCACTGCCAAAACCGCCCCGACAATGGGCCCTGTGAGCGCGGCCCCGCTCGAGCCCAGCAAAGCGCATTCCCCGCTGCTGAGCTCATCCCACCGCCCCTCCGGTGCCGGCCCGGGAATGGCCAGGACACCACGGCCGCTTGCCTCTGCGCTGGGGACGGTGGAAGCATCCTGTGCCCCTGCTGAACTCGGCAGTTGAAGTTCAGTGCCCTCAATTACAAAGCTCTGCATTTTGCGGGAGGAATGAGTGGAAGCTGGGTGGCAGGAACAGGCTTGCAACCCTTCCATGCCTCGCTGTGCAAAGGGAGTCTGAGTCCTGCTGGGACATTCCTGCTCCCCATGATGGCATGGCCAGCCGCACCTCTGTTGCTTTGATCCCTTGGGCAACAGGCAGCTTGGGAAAACCCCCGGAAAGGGCCGGACAGCGTGGGATCAGGCCATGGGAAGGGCTGCAGGATTGCACCCACACCGCTGATTGCCACCACTGGCCCAGGGTCAGACGCCGCAGGAGGGAAGCACGGAGAAGCCGTGGGGACAGGGCAATGCTGATTAATCATTCGGGAATGACTTGTGAAGGAAAGTCCCTGCAGCGGGGAGTGAATATGCTGGAAAGTGGATTTCTGTTAAATGATGGAGGGAGGAGGGAAGAAAGGAGTTCTCCTGCCTTTGCCACAGTCTGCCGAGAAACGTTTGGCTCAGCTTTTGAAACCAAGTGACATGACACAAACTACACCTTGCTCCTCTGGGCACAGGATAGGAGCCAAAGAGGAATGATCCTGTGCCAGGTCTCTGCTCCTCAGGGGTCAGCACATTTATTGCCTCAGCACTGCGAGGCTTTGCCTTCCCATCAGAGTGGGCTGCCACTACACAATTCACTGGAAACAAGTTCCTCTTTAAAATTTTAGTCAAATGCAAAATTGCCTAACCTTAATAAGAAACACTTGTCTAGGAGTCTGATAAACTGGAGGTTGTTATTTCATGCCCACATGCAACAAAAAAGCACCTCTCACAACACACGGTGTGCTAAAACAACCAGAAAGCCAAGCCTTGATCAGCAAGGCTGAACTGATAAAAACAGCTGTAGGGTCAGATTTCTGCAAGTTTAACACAACGAAACTAAGTATTGTCTCTGAAACATGAGAGGGCTGTAACCATCTCCATGGGATTAAGGTAATCCTAAATCTCACCAGGTCACTTCAGGTTGCACCAAGGTTAAAAAACCTGGCTAGCTCTTACAAAGACCTCCCAGGGCTGGCAGAAGCAGTAGGCGACAAGTCATTAGCACTGTTGCATTTTCCATTAATGAAAACTACTCAGCTTCAGTGCAGGGGACCAACATGAAGGCCCATCCTCAGGCACCAGCATGCACTGGAGATGGAGAAGGTGCAAAAGATGCAGCTGCAAAAAAAGTCTCAGCGAGGCCAAAGAACAAGTAATCCAGAGGTTTCCAGGCGCCAGAGTGACCTCTGCATTACTAAAGAGCATGTTTACTCACACTGGGGGTAGGTCAAGATAGTTATAAGAAACAGCATGTAAAATCCTGCCGAGATAAATGAGCCCATTCAGATAGAGCTGTCCATCATCTTCTATGCAGCAGACGCCAAGCACAAAAGCTGCAATGGATGGAGTTTCTGAAGCCAAAACCAACACATTGGAAATTATCAGAAGTGATTACTGTTTGGGGAAATCCTTGGCCACAACATACACCAACATTGAATTTTTCCATCTGAAACCAGCATCACTGGACTGACAGTGATTCACTGTGCACAGGGCTGTTCAAAGGAAATCCCCATTCATGCAGCCCTGCACAGCTCAACCCATCTCCACTCCATGCTGCAGCACCAAAGAGCTCAGGATTGGAGCATACTTTGTGGTTTGGGGTTGGTGACACAGCAGAAAATACCCTGCCAGTTACTTTAGCTACAAAAAACATCTGTGGTTTGTCTCACTGTTGATAGTCTGTGATTTCGAGCACCCAATAGCATAGGTCTACACAGGTTTTTCTTTGAAGCATTTAAGCACAGATACCCTGTTACAGATGCTCCATAGTTCTGTAACTTAGTGACAAAATTACTCCAGAATTTATCAGCAGGTTACCTCTATCTGTCCTACCATTTCCCTGAGAAGCAATAGGAAAGGTGATTAATCTGTAACATGCAACTGTACCCCCACTGAAGACAGGAACAGCCACTTTGAAAATCTCCCTCCAACATCTGAGCCATTTCAACAACTCATTTTGACATTCAGACGTAAGTACTCACTCTTAACATAAACACACAGCACTGAAAGCAGCCATACAGCCACACACTGCCAACTGAACATGTCTTGCCATATCACTGTAATTCAGTACTGCCACGATGGGGAAAAATCACCTGGAATCATCTCTAGTCCTGCCTTCAAGCTCTGGCCACCACCAAAGCACTGCCATGCAAGTGCCCAACACTTCTGCACAAGCCAGGCTGCCTTCTGCAGCCCTGCACAAGTGAGGATGCTTGGAGCAGTTGCAGTCACTGCAAACACATATCCTTGCAGTCCTGGCAGGCACTGTTGCTTTTCCATAACCATTATGAAGATGTCTTAATGCTCTTGTGTGTCAGCCTGCTAGATGTTAACCCTTACATGAGCTTCCCCATACAAACAACCTATCCTCCCCTCCACTGGAAACCATTACCACCCTTGTCCAAAATGGAAGAAGGCCACTTTCTTCCTAGCAGATCAATCCTTAAATAAAAAAAACATTCAGTGTCGTGCAGCTGCTTCTGTAAGGAAGACTTCCTCTCTTTCTGGAGAAAGAAGTGAAGTTGTTTGAACATATTTTTGTATACTTGTGCAACCCAGCAGTAAAAACAGTTCCATCTGCACATAGCACCAGGCTCACCCCTGTGCAGTCGAGATTCAAGCCCTGTGCATTTAACATCCCACACAGGACAGCCCTGTGTTTATATGGGTTCAGCTACAAGCTGCTAACATAAGGAATAGACGCTTGGCTTGAGGCCCAGGTAATTCATCCAACGGTGGCAGCCACCATCAGACAGACCTCTTTTGAGAGGAGCCTTCACAAGCAGGAGCACAGCGGTGAATCTGCAGAGGCAGAGTCTACACGGGTGGTCCCCGAGCACCTCAAAGAGCACCATATGGGATTAATGGCACGGCCTGAGCACATATTAGCCCCAGCTGTGTGACGCGCGCTGGTGCAGACACTGTGCCCTCCCACCCAAACTCTCTTGCCTCACAGGGAAGCTTTGCTTCCAATGGGTGAGTTTTGCATGGCTCTGAGCAGCCTGAGGGACCCCAGCTCACACCAGCTGCCATGGGCTGGCTAGCCCCAGAGCTGCTCTCCTACATTTCTGTTCCTAGCAAGAGGCAGGAGCAGCTCTGCTCATCTGACACCATCAGCCTCATCCAACTTTGTCGGAAGCTGCTCAGCCATAATAGGTTCCAGCTGCTAACAGCATTTCTGAGCTAGCCAGCACTCAGAGGGATACCACCTTTCCTGTCCAGAGGCAGGACTTCAAATCTTCCAACTAAAGGCTTCACACAAGTCTTTCCAAACTTCACAGGCTTGCAAGCTCTCTCCCTAGACTTCAGGGACAACACTCTGCCACACACATGCTGACTGAGCAGGGTGCAGGCAATTACCCAAATCCTCACCAGCTGCAAGATCTCATTTTTAATCTGCAGTCTCACATTGTTCACATTTGCAAGCCTATTGTACTTCATATTTTTGACACAACACAAGAACTAAGACACTGGCTCTAGGGGCAATTTTTCTAGCAATATGGTGAGCTGCACTGCTCTGCCTGGTCTCCCATACCCTTTCCATTACCTACCAGCAGAGGTACAGTGTTAGGCCACCTCGTTTGTTATAAATTCCTCCAGCTTCTACATTTGAGCTTGAATACTTTTGCTGTCCAGCTACTGCTTCAGAAGCCTGAGCTACTTTTCTTACAGGTTGAGTAAGAAATATTCTTCAACTTGTTAAAGCCTATATTTAAGTAATAAAGCTGGTCAATTAAAATATTTAAGCTTCCTCTGCCTTAGGCAGCGTTTTCAACCAATAGTTGCAGCACTTAATGTGAAGCAGTTGATTTTTTTTCTCCTTGCAATTAAAAACCTATTAAAGCTACGTAGTTTTCTTCAGTTATTTAGATCTATCAGAAGGGGTATTCCTTTAGTTTTAAACACTGAACTAGAGATAGGCTACCAAACCACAGCAACATTTGAAGTGGACTTATTGAAATAGGGTTTTATGCCACTAACTTCAGGGGCCTCGCTGTCTGAGTCAGGGTTGTTCAGCAGAGCTTTCCTCCCAGGAAACCCCAGACATCTTGGCTGTTCTGTTGGCAGGGCCAGAAACAGCAGCTCCTCACTGCAGACTGCTGCTCCTGGTGCTTTCATGGCAGAGCAAACCACCTCCGTGAGCAGACCACCACAGAGCAGCTCCAAACTCTTCCCTCCCAGAGAGTGGTACATTGGGATACGCTCATGTAATGACCCCGGCAGCAATGTGGTTAATTGTCTGGGACAAGATCTTTGTAGTACCCTTGTCCAGGATCCCACATGCTCCTATGTCTATAACTGCAGTTATCTGCAAGTCATTAGTGTGCTCAGTAATGCTCACTTAGCCACCACTAATAATCTGGTGTGACAGCACTAAGGGCAAGGCTGAGCCACTCAGCTTTACTGTGGCAGTGAGCTGAATCCAGAACTGCAATTACTACTTCTTAACCCAAATTTTGGGGGAGAACCTGAATCACTGGAAGGCAATCTCAGACTTTTCCAACTGTTTTTTAGTGCAAAAACTGTAACTGGCTACCTGCGAGCCATGCCTGCTTCTTCACTGTTCTGGGGAGCCCCAGGGCACATTGGCAGGCACTCCTCAGAAGCCTGATTTTGTGGCCCCTCAAGTAGACATCTCACTTGGTGTTTGGCAACTTGATTGAGCTGGCAATCCTTGCCCTTGCTCACGGCTCAGGTTAAGTCAGGGAAGTACCATTAGTACAGGAGTTGTTCTAACAACACACAGCCAGCCAGCGCCTTCTCTGACAGCAGCGGTACTGGGTGTGTGGTAAGAGTTATCCTTCTCCCTTTGGACACCTATATTTGATGTAGCAGTTCAGCTGTCCAGCACACAAGCTGCATCCTCTGTTAAGAGTGTCAAGCTCATTTCAGCCAGCTTTAGATACCACAGGGCTACATTAATCACAAAGCATTAAGATGGCACCACTACAGAGGGTCTCACAGTCCCAGTTTAAGAGCACACATGCCTTTGTCCCAATACACAACAGCCACAGTGTCCAGCACTGCTGAGCTCAGGCTGGAAGTCACTGCTCTTTCAAGAGCCACCACAAGTTTTCCAAGCAGTCACCAGTCTAGTTCTTCTATTTCTGCATAGCAGCATTTTTACCACAAGTCTAAAAGAGTTACCGAAAGAAATAATCCTCAGATACAACTAAAGCTGTTTCTATTTGACTTTTAATTAGATCATTGATCTTGTTCAAGCAGTTACATAAGCTATCAGATATTTGCATGCAGCCACACTGTTAATCAACAGCTGGAACAAAGCTGAAACAACATGATTAGCATCCTAAGTCTTCCCACAGCCAGTATGTTAAGGCTGCTCAGACACCAACTCTCCCCCCCAGAGGAATTTCATAACAAGAAGTATCTGAGCAAGGGACAACTGCTCAGAGCCACCACAACTAGCAGTGACTCCAACAAACAGCAGCTCTGCAGGTGCATCCAGGTGGTGGAAGCAGGTCAGAGGTTCCTGAGCTTTGGATTATTTGGGAGACCAACAAGCAGAACTACTTGGAGCCTTGCAGAAAGAAGGAAACCCTACAGAAATTCCTGTCCAGCTATGAAGGCGAAGTAACACTTGATACCTTGCACCATCAAGATGACAGTTTGACACCAACATTGTTGAGCAAGCCACTGTTCCCCATTCCACAGTGAGGATCAAAAGCAGTCAGATGAACCAAAGATTTGTGTCTCACACCATGACAGATACAAAGTATAGTTGTTACACTGCCAGTTCCCAGCCAGGAAGATGCATCAGAGACAAATGGCAGGACTCTGCACATATACCCCCTGCTCGGGCTCTTTGCTCCTATAGTCCAAGCCCAGAGGGACCTGCTGCTGCTACTCACTGTATAATAAAGGGAGGATCTGCACAAAGGTAAAGGTCACCTCCAAGACTTAATCGTTAATGTTTTAGCCTTGAGACCTAAACTAGCTCCAAGTCCTGGCTTGGCAGTATTTGCCTAGGGAAAGCCCACTAAAACTGCTGCTCCTACTGCTGCAAGTTTTTGAGAAAAGGCAATGTAAAACAGTTAATTATGGCAATTAAAGGAAGCCCAGATAGAGCACAAGTATCTAGCTAAGGGGAACAGTGTTTCCTCCTCTGTGTTTGAATAACCTTCAGCTGCACGTATTGGGTGTGTTTGCTCAGAGTGGCTCAGTGCACTGCGCCTTCTACTGCAGGGCTCCAGAGGAGGCTTTCAAAGCTTGTTGACATAACATAGCTCACCAGTTGCCACCTACAGCTCATTCTAGGCCCACCAACCATGACAGTGCCCTTTAACACAGGCTCAGAAATACAGACATTGTCTCCTCACAAGAGCAGCCACAGACTTATCAAAACCAGTAGGCAGCTACAAGCGCCCAGGGTAGCCCAATACAACGGTGGGCTGTGAGCCATGGAGCAGACCCTGCCACCAGCATCCCACCAGGTCAGGAAGGAGCAGCTTCCAGGCCCAGACAAACTTACAGCACCCATGCAAGGCACAGTGACAATGTTTCGGAGCAGTATTTAATAGCTCAGCCCAGAGCTCACCTTGCAGGCAGACAGTTCGAGGTGCCCCCCAGATTTCAGCACAAAAAGTGGGTGGAAACACACCAGCCATGGGCTAGCAGGAAGGGTGGCTTCGCAGCTTTCAGCTGCTCTCTCAGCACAGAGGGCCTGTGGCCAGCGTCGCAAATGCCTCCACCCCACCTAGGCTTGCAGAAGGCAGCAAGAGCCTCCCTGATGGTGTGGTGAGAGCAGAAGCTGCTCACTGCTCCAGCTGGTTGCTCAGCAAGGCTCCCACGCCACGCAAGCACTGTCTTGGGACATGCTGCTGCAACAGCCCTTGCCTAATCTTCCTGACAGCAGGCAGTCTGTCTGTGCCCACCTCACCCTTAGGGGACCCAACTTTTGGGAGCTGTGCTGCCATACGGCCCAGCCAGCTCACACCGGAGTAATTCAATGCTCTGACAAGTAAATTCGTCATGATTTACAGCATGCCCTGCAGCAAGGGAGAAGGAGCCACAGCTCATGATGTCATTGCAGCCCACAGCCACTTTTGTACTATCACTGAGTAACATTAGCAGGAATGTTCATGCAACCTGCTGCTGCTGTTAGATGAAAACAGATTGTCCCTTTTCAAGAAAGATCCCAGCTTGGATGTTCAAAGCTCTGCCACCACTGGCTTACCAGCCTGATCACTAAAACTTGCTATATTTCAGTGACCCAGAGAAAACAGCTTTAAAATATCAGCTGAATTCATGCTTTAAAGTTAGATATTACCTTCAGTATTTATTGGTTCCCTTCCATTAGATTTGCTATCTACTTCTCTGAGTTGTAAAGAACAGCAGAGGACTATCACCTATGTGACTCAGAGGAAACATCCCATTAGCAACCAGACAGTGCAGCGGTATGTGTGGGCACTTTTCTCAGAGGGTTTATTAGAGAGCTGTGGCTGCTTTTTTCCAAGGACAGTATCAGCAAGAGGTCCAAACAACTCAAACCCACCATACCAGCACAGACAGGATTCAACTGCTCCATCCTCTGCCCACCCACAGGCAGCTCCAGGGCAGTGTCTGCTGTTACTCCAAACAGGAGGCTGTGTAAGGACACTGTTGCTTCCCCAGGAACTTGGGCAAAGCTGCACTGGGCTGTTGTTTGAAGTGGTCTAGCTTGTTCTTGTTAGCACAAAAAATACGTGGGTTTTTTTCCTTGCAGTGGTCAGTTACAGTTGCAATGTACTAGCAGAGCAGAAACTACACATCGCATACATCTCACTACAAATGTCAGATTTCAACTGCTTACAGCAGAAGAGTGTATACACAAAGAATTGCAACCCATTAGCTGAACCAAAGCGCATGCAGCAGACCCAGTCCTAATTATGATGGACCAGACATTATATAGACACCTCGAAAACTCAAGTTTAGTTTCACAAGGGACAGAAAGCTGAGGGAGGCTCGCAGACAGGTTAGAGACCACAGAGCCCAGAAAACCATCTGGTTATGATACAACACACACCCTCCTCAAGGCTTTAGAGTACAGGACCTAGGATTTATCTCTTAATGATGACTTGGAAGAGTCTTCCCTATTTGATTACAGAGAACTGGTCCTTCCTCAGGAGGAACACCAACAAGTAGCAGTGTGAGCTACAGAAACTTTTGCCTTATGGGGGAAGGGGCAGGGAACAAAAAAAACCAAACACCAACCAACCCTGCACCAAGTTCCCAGAAGCAAGATCTAGGGAAAAAGCCTAACTCAGGCTTTATTGGATCGATCCAAATCAACAAGCAGTGCTCACTTAGCCCACTGAAGAGACCCTCAAGTTTCAGTTGACTCAACTCTGAACCCAGGGTCAAGTTCCCAGAAAGAGGAAGGGTAGCTTTGTGCACCCCACCCAGACTGCGGCTTCAAGAAGGGTGGGCAAGTATCCACCTCTACCACACACACACCACTCGAGCAGCAGAGAAAGGACACAGTAACAGCAGAGGTTTCAGAGACACCCTATTTTCATGAAACCTGCTACTTTTACTTCTCCAAACACAACATGAAGGCACACAGCTGCTCCCCACTTGCTAAAATGAATCCAGCCTGCAACAAAATAGACCTTGTGGGCAGTGCCATATGGGGAAGGCTGTAAAAAAGACTACTCAGATCTTATTAGATTGGGCAGTGCCTTCCCTAGGCTATTCTACAAATATTTTGGGTTGGATTCTTCCCCCAGCAGTTAACACTCAGCTACACAGCATTTCTGTCCTCCAGCATAGACATGGTCTGGAAAACCCAATTCCATTTTTCTTGTCAAGGTCAAGCAGATGGCAGCAGGAGATCCTTACCTACCATGTGCACCCATCACTACCTTGGTGCACCTGGTACAGGATTACTCCCCCTCCTAATGGGTGGGTGCTTTGGAACATGACCCACACTACTATCAGATCACACACACAAAAAGTAAGAAAACCTCACAGGAACTTAGAGATTCTGCAGAAAGCCTGGCTATCTCACCAAGAGCCATGGTCAGGATTTATACTTTGTAAGCAACAGTAGCTGAGACAGGCTCTTCAGACACACCAGTGTCAAGCACTAACAGAGCAAAACCCCAGGTCACAGAGCTCTGAATCTCCATTATTGTAATGGCCTTCAGGTCAGGTGCCATATTCATGAGCTGTATGCCATGCCAGGCAGTAAAGGAAGACAGGTCCACAGGCAGGTCCACCTGATCCTGGTGGCAGAGACCTGGCAAGTGTCACCACAGCAGAGGCCTGTTCACATCAGCATCACTTGCAACACACTGTTTCACTCTGGTGGGCTTGATTAGCATATATTAGGGATCTAAACCTGGCAGGCCCTTGTTCAGGTCCCAGTCTTGTTGCACATCACAGTCTGCTTCTGAGGGTCAGAGAGAAAAAGGCATTCCTCTGTACCTTGGGGGATTCAGACATCATTGTTTTACCTCCCATGGCTTGGAGCAGACACCAAACAATACTGGCAACTCAGAAGCACGGCCACACACAAGGCTAGCTGTGTTCTTAGATTACAGTTATAGGCTAAGAAAAGAGTTATCCTGACCCATTTAGATTTAAATATCCCCATGTACGTCAATACAGGACATGGCATTAGAATATGGAGCAGTTAAGACTCAGTCCTTCTTGAATAGCTGGCATAGTGTTCAGTGCATTAACTAAAAAAGCTGTTTAGCACATTGGTCTAACTGGTCCCAAGTAATTTTACTGAAGTTTGATCACTTTACAAGTTTCCGCTCATATGGAAAAGAATGCAAGAACAGTCTGTGTAAGCTACCTTAAAGGTTCCTGTAACTTGGAGCAAATAGCTCATGCAAAGCCACTTTTTCTTTAGACCAGCAGCCCAACTATTGAAACAGAAGGTCCTGAGGAGACCAGCCACTCTCAGAAACCAAAGCCACCTCCAATCTCCAGCAGTGAGGCCCCACTGCCAGTGTATCAAAAATAATTTTCAAAGGGAAGGATTAAGTGTCACATTTCCAAGAAGCAGAAATCTGCTTCCAAGACACACTGGATATTTTCCAGAAAACTGGATTCAGGGAAGTCCCAGGTAAGTGGCAGACAAAATGCAAGTGTATTTTGACTACCTCCTTATGATGTGTTAATAGCACCTGGAGTGAGACAGAGAGACCCTAAGTGCAGACAGGCTGAAAACATTCTCCTTTTTTTCAGGTTTCAAGCACCTAGTTCTGGGTGTTACAATACATTTAGTGAGTTTTAGAAAATATTAATTTTGCTCTAAAATTCAAGATTTGCTTTGTCACCCTTCAGCAAGTGTATCAACAGCCTAGGGAAGGAAGTTGGTTTTCAACTGTTTTCTTAAAATGAGATTTCAAAGAAGGACTCAAAGGACTCTCAGATCCAGATACTTTCACCTTTAGAGCATGCTGGAGGTCTGCACTAGAGAGCACAGTGCACACACCAAGTACTCAGTCATTAACCAAAAGCCCACCTGACGTGCAAGTGAGGCTTGGTCAGAAAGAGACAGCCCTTCCAGAAATTCTCCTGCAGCTGGGACACTCCAAAACCACTAAGGTGTCCATGAGTCAAGGACCAATAGACCATGATTCTAACGTCATCCTCTCCTCACCCACCTCCCTCTGGCATGGCTCAGTTCCCTTCAGGTACCACAGTGGGATTTGGGACCCCCACAAAGGCAAACATTAAAAACAAGCACACAACTATAGCAAGGGCTGGCACTGGATCCCAGTGACACCCTGCAGCTGGGAGGCAAGCCAGATCAGCTCACTTAGCTGGTGAAAGCACAACCTGACAAAGAGAAACTACATGGTTTGATCAATCTGATTGCTGCAGCCTGAGATTGCAGCCTTACCAAACAAACAAGCCAGCCACTTGGCACCCATCCTGCCTCTGCCAGCAACACAGGGCTGCTGGGAGCAGGCACCAAACAGCACCAGGGCACACACCTGGGACCTGCCAGCTGCAAGCTTGGGTGTTTGGCAGGTCACAGCCTGAAACCACCTGCCAGGCTGCAGACACTAAGCTAAATCAGATGACTCCTATTCCCCAGTATCAGGCTTTCTAGGGGCAATCTCGGTGCCAAATTAGCTTCACCCCAGCCATCCCCTTCTCTGCTACTTGCTACAGCTTTTACCAAGGCATGATGACAATGTGGCTCCCGTACAAAGTAATCTGTGGAGTCAATCAACTCCTTCGGCCAAGAGCAAAGCCCTTGTGCTCTGCATTCCTGGCATCCTACTCCACATTGCCTGTCACGCTGCATGCCACTCAGCACCCAGGAATCTGCAATTATCTCAGTCTAGCAGACAAAAAAAAAGCTAGACTTAACAGTTGTTAACACTTGAGTAGCACTGCAGCTACCTTGTGTTGGACAGAAGCCTCTGTGAAGTCACCTGCCTTCACAGCAGCTTTTTCAGATCTTTCAATCCCATCTTTGCTGGATGACATATGCATGGATATGCTTTATGGTCATTTTTACGGTAGACCACACATGCAGTTGAATCTGCACTGAAGAGAAGGCACTGCATGCCTAGAAGAAAAGCACCCTGAAACTACCAGAAGACTGACAATAAACAAGTGGTAACAGCAGGAGAGGTTGGACTCCTAACTGTGCCATCAGAAGGGGTTGTGGTCAAACACTAAATTTAACTGATTCTCTATGTATAGGCAGACTAACTTTAAATTGACAAAAATTTAATCCCAAAAGCTTGCTACTGAAAAAGTTTAAAAGTGTGGTTATAGCATAGTAGCAGTAGCTGAGCCATAATACATGGCTTCCAAAATGTTCCTGGAAGTTAAATAATAACTGGAACAGGCACTGCATCCACTTAGCAGAGGTCTGATGGCATTATTAATGCCAGAAACCCAGCAGTCACAGCTGTCAGGTTTCCCCAGCTGATTTGGCTCACAGCTGGCCCTAACACCCCAGGCTCTAAACACCAACCTGGTCATAAAAGTTCTCTACTTAAAAGCCTTTACTGATGCACACCTCCAGACCCCATAATGGCCTCACTTTTGTTCAGCGACACAAAGGAAGGGACTGAAAACTAGAAACAAAATGAAAGCCCCAAGTTCTTCAGAACCTGCAGGGAGCAACACACTCAGGGCAGGCAGCAATCTCAGCCAACAGTGTGCCTGCAGAAGAGGCAATGTGGGCTTCAATCTCTTCCACCAAGTGGAACACTGCAAGGCTTGCTTTGAACATTCTTATTGGAAAGTGAATTCAGGAAGTCTTTTCAGGAGTGGCTTGGTTTATCCAGGACTGTATGTATAGTAGGGCTCCTGTGCTGCCACTTGGCTCTGGTGGTACAGCACAGATGGAGCCTGTAAACCCTTTCCTGCAGAGGCTGGGACTCAAAGGCAGTAGCAGCCATAGCCCGTTCATTCTCCAAAGCTTCAATCACAGTTGTTGGTTGGGTTTTTTTGGGGGGGTAATGTCATTTGGGGGGTCGATTGCTTGTTGTTCTGTTTTTTTAATAGCCAACACAATGCAAGTAAACTACAAAAAAGCTAGACAAGTCAAATAATTACAGCCACCCTGAAGCTCAGTCGAATCCTACCAGGGAGCTGTGCTGCTGCAGCACTGTTTCTAGAAAGGAAGTTGCTGGAAGTCAGGCCTGACCGGACTAACCTTGATCTCCCAAACCCGCAGCCCTGGGGAAGTCGCACAGACAAATAGGAAGGCAGCTGGAGCAACAACTTTTTTTCTAGGGAAAACAATACAATAGGAGGGGAGTGCTGGCCTGGTGATAGCATTGCGGCTGGTAAAGAGCTATTCCAGTGGCTGAAGCAGAAAGGTGAGCTCTGATGTTAGCAAAAGCAAGTTCAGCCCAGGAATCAGCAGCTGCAACTTGAACCCGACTGTGTGCAAAGGGAATGCATCTCTGAGTAAATAATTAGCACCAGCTCCATTTCCAGCTGCAAGTATGTTACTGGCTTTGCCCTAGGAGGATAATTAGCCATTCGGGACCTTAAAGCCCCTATTTGTTCAAAGCTGCTTTTACATGTGGTAGAGAGCAACAACACAGTACCCACCTACTCCACCCAGCCACAGGATGCCAGGGAGGGCCAGGTCTCTCCCAAACTAGAGAAGTTTATATTTTTATGTTATTGTAGCTAAAGCCTCTGAAAGGAAACAGCTTTCACCTTGGCCAAGTGTTTTAGGCAATTGAGCAGAGCTGCACTCACCCAAACTCAGCTGCGCAATTCATCGAGGCCAGAGTCATCAGGAGGCTGTAATTAGTGTTATCTGGCAAAGAACTAGAAAATGCATTCACATTCCTTCCCAGAGATCTCTCAGGCAATCAAATTATTGCTTTACAGACTGCACTTCAGCCACACCTGAGCTATTCCCAAAATGGTCACCATATACATTCCTGAGGGATCATCTGCTATTTGACATGCATGCCGACAGCTTTAACTTCCTGAGCTGACCACCAGTAATCTAGGAATTGCACCCTCCAGTATGGCATGGACAGTAACACCTAGTGCCAGCTAGGGCAGCCATTAGCTCAAACCACCCATCTTCGTGAGTTAGCACAGGTCCTTGTACATTCTTAACCACAGTAGAAAGATTAAAGTGCAGTCCGTTCAAAAGCTGCAACTGTATTTAGGCAAGCATCCATGCTAACCTGAACACTGGCATCATCTACTGGGCTCTCGCAAGCAAGAAAAATCTCCTTACATGCCTGTACCGCCTGTGGTAGCGTGCAGCTCCCCACAGCTCACCCCACGAGAGACAAGCTCCAGCACCCTGCCAGAGCCCAGGGATCCCGGCAGGACGCAGGCTGGGGCGAGCATCGTCCTCACTGCATCTCCTGCCAGGGCTGTTGAAGGTGCCAGTACCTGAGGAAACAGGCTGCACAGGGAGAAAACATGCTCTGGCACTGGGATTCTTCAGGAAAAGCCCTGAAAGCAAAGCCTTACCTAAGAAGTAGTGACTGAGTGACTGGGGAGGATAGGATAGCACTGACAGCCGGGCTGTGGGCAGCCCCACAGCACACACAGCTTTAATCAAACACTACACTGCACCCCCAACGTTTGCTCTTTAAGGAAAGAAAAAGCAGCAACTCCTCAGCTACTGACCCCGCAGCCCTGGGGAGTCCAGCCGGTAGCACCCCATGGCCACCCAGTGCCCCGAGCTCGTCCACATTCCACAGGGCAAAGGTCCAGCGTGGGAAACAAACACAAAATGAGGAAAAAACCCAAAACCCACTTGCCAAGGATGCACTCACCGATGGAGACCAGCTTGATGCTCTCCCGCTCCAGGAACTCAAGGGCCACCGAGACGTTCTCCAGCTGCATCTGGCGGAAGGTGGGCCGCTGGTGGTACTTGCGGTACATTCGCTTCTGGCTAAGCACCTCCAGGAGGGCGATGAGGCGCAGCCCATCGCTCAGGTCGTGCTGCAGGTTGCCGATGCGCTTGTTGACGCAGCGCAGGTGCTCGTTGCACCAGCGGGTGAAGGTGTTCTGCTGGATCCGCTTCCAGGGAGCGTCCTCCGCCAGGTCCTTCTCGGTGGCCGGCATCTCGCCGTCGGGATCTGCCGCTCTGCGCCCGCCCTGGCCCCGCGCCTGCGTGCTCATGGCGAGGCCCCGCTCCGCCTCCTCCACCGCCTCCGCCTCCTCCGCCGCGATCCGATCCGCTCCGCCCGCGCCCCGCCCGGCCGCGCCCGCCCGCCTGCGGGGAAGGAGCGTGGAGCTCAGCGGCGGCCTTGCCCCTGGTCCTGCCGCCCCCGCTGCCTCGTCCCGCCCTCTCCGCGCTGCTCCTCGGCTCCGCTGCTCCTCAGCTCTGCGCGGGCCTCGCGCCGTCGCCCGGCCTTTATCCAGTGGGAGCGGCACGCCCTCGGCTGCATCAGCCTCCGCGCCCCGCCGCACCGGCTCCGCGGGGAGGCCGGGCTGGGCTTTGCCCCCCCTCTTCCCGGGAGGCCCCCGCTCCACCGACCCTCACCTGGCCGTGGCCGTACCCCGTGGGGAGCGGGACTCACCTGGCAGCGGGGGCACGGACGGAGCTGCAAGGCCCTGGTACTAATGCACAAGCAGCAGCACATGCTGCATTGCACGGCTGCACAGCCCCCGTGGCACTGGTGCACAAGCAGTTACAACTCGCTTGGTGCTCGTACCTAGGCAGGGGTGCCATCCCCCTCCGATCAGACCACAAACACTGAAGTCTGAAACCTACTGTACAACCAAAAGCACAGCCCCACGTTGCACTCACGGGCGCCCCAGGCATGTGAGTGCATGAAGCCACGGGTGGACAATGCAGTGCTGAGGCCTGCACAGCGTGGACCTGTGCAGCAGAGGCCAGCAGAGCCTGATCACTCCGGGCTGGGAGGGATTCAAGTTTCTGGACGTCTGTGAAATGCTGCAGCCATCAGGAGGGCTGTGCGAAGTACAGCCTGGGTCAGCAGAGGCTGGTCACGCTCGCATGCTGCTACGGGATAGCACCCTCTGTATTGATACGCACCATTTTATCTACCATTTAAAGAAAATAAACACTTCAACAAGCAATCAAGTAAGGCCTGAATTCTCTGGGGTTTCTCTCCTTACCCCCCCCCACACACACTTTTGTGACTGATTTCCTTCCGTGCCACTCCCTGCAGACATACAAGACTGTGACTTGCCGCTGACTCACCTGATGACAGCAAAGAGTCACCATAGCTACCCCTTCTGTAGCGGCTACATGCTGACTCTGTGCAGGTTGCCGAGAGATCTCATGACACTCAACAAGACATCTCCTGACGCTCCCCGGGTCAGTGAAAGCTGCAATGAGGCGTCCCTGCCCCAAGGGAAGCCCGTGCCCACCTGCTCACCCTCCTGCACGCACTTACGGTCTTGGCTTTCCACCGATGTCAAGAAAAGTGTGTGTGTGTGGATCTATTTACATCAAGGCCGTCACAGTAAGAGTCTGTCAGAGAAAACAAATCCATTAAAACACAGTCAATATAATCTAATTTAGTTAAATGACCATAGCCACTCAGATTTCCAACTATTTTCTTTCAAAGGTTTTGCTCCAATGCCTTTACTAAACCTTGGCACTGTAGTTTCTTTGCAGAGACCTAGCAACTCTTCCCCCTGACTATGTAAGTTTTATTAGATACAATCAGAAACAATTAGAGAGCAGATTTAATATACTGAAATTATGAGGTGTATCTCATGGCACAGCAGCCACTGATCTTTCCTCAAATTATTGAGCCAAGCAGCAAGAAGGATTTGAATAAAAACTGGCTTTAACAGAGGGATTTTATTTAGAGATCAAAATCGGCTCAGGCCATAGGGTGCCCCAGCCAGGGCAGGTTGTGCCTCCAGGGGCAGCTCTCTACCATTGGCACAGGCTGGTCAGGCCCATGGGAAAGCAGCTGGAAACACAGAGCTGAGCCTTTTTTCCAGGGCTATTCTCCCATCATCCTATACTTCATCTTTTAATAGATGCTAATTGCTTATTGACTTTGGCCTGGGTTGGGACTCCTTAGCAATCATTCCACGTCCAGATTATCTGATTGCTTATAGCATTTTAATTTCAGTTCCTTTCCACCCCCACACCTAGCAAAGCACACTCTCTTTAATATCATTTTGTGCCCAGGCCATGCTGAAAGTTGGAACTTCAGCCATTTTTTTCTGTAACAAAAGAAGTGAGTGAAAGTTAAACAGGAAAAATGCAGAATCAATACCAGGACTTTAATTTTTAACTTAAATGTTTATCTAAAATTTTTAACAGTGGTCATTTTTTCCATAGACCCAGAAAAAAAACAAAACAAAACAAAAAAAAAAAAAAAAGTGATCCCAAAGACATATTGTGCAACAACACTTTCTGCACTCATACAGACAGCAGTTTCCTCAAGTGGTTTTGTGCCACTTCATCAATCCATCCATCCCTTCACCCCAGCAGCAGCATTCCAGCACGTAATGGATGTGAAGCATTTGGCAAAGTGCTGGCACAGAGCTGCAAGCCCAGCTTTCCACATCAGGCTTGGAGCAGGGGCTGCTGCTGCTTGGGAGCACAAGGAGTCGGTGGGATGCTGGCAGTCTGGATGCAGCCACCCTTCCTTTCACATCACAGGGCTTTTGAAGAGAATTGGGTGTTTTACACTCTGATTACTTTCACAATTATTGGGAAACAAAGACTGCTTTATGGGAAAAGAATGAAAAAAAGCAAAACAGTTTCTACTCCAAGGAACAGATCTGTTTCCTTCCATCCTTCCTTTCCACCCAAGATGACCTTCCCAGCCATGGTCTGAGCATCATTTCTGGTTGATGGGCAGTGGAGGAGGGGCACTCTTTATATGCACCCCATCACCTGCATGGGTGTTTGAGGACAGTGCAGGAGAGGCTCCATCTCTGGGAGCTGCCTGGCCCTGAGCATGGCACCCAGCTGTGGCAGTGACCGCTGTGCCAGGCAGCTTCTCCAGCACCAGTGCCTTGTCCTCCACAACCAATGAGTCCCCCCTGTGGCGCTCTGTGATCAAATTGTTCTTGGGGTCATGTTTGGCCTGAAAAACTGGATTTTGATATAAAGTTGGAAGACACTTTAACACAAGTGAACATGTGTTTCAGGTTTCAAAAGGAGACAAGTAAAAACAAGCTGTCCCATGAATCCATACTTGCTGGAATACAGTCTTAGTACTGTATATTATTACAAATGAACTAATGTATGCCTTGCAGAAATACCTTATGTGTATATTTATATGGCTAGATGTTTGTGTGGCCATATGTATATATGCACAGAGAAGAGGGAGATTTCACTCTGGGCAGATACTTTTTCTTTGGATTTGTCCTGTATGACAAGAATCTTTCCATTCTGGCTCTTCCTTTTCTCACTAGATGCAGGTATAAGGAAGGAAGAACACTATCATTGTTTTTTTTTGTTCTCTTTAAGCAGTTGCAAAAATTGCACACCATTGAATGTCTTCCACTGTTTTAAAAATACTCTTCCTCCCTCTTCATGATAATTCACTGAAGGCTGGACTTAGAAAGACCCTGTTTATTCAGCAGCAGAGGTCTTCCACTGCCACATACCTAGTGCTTTATCATAGAACTGCTCAGAATATTTTGCATTTGAAAATGCAACCTCGGCAAATTGAATGAATTGTAATGGCATTTGGTTTCTGTATTTTTAGCAAAAAGACATTGAAGAATGTATCTCAAACCAGACTATGGTATTAAGCTCTATGAATTTACAGGGAGTTGTTTTGTGGGCAGGAATAAAAAAATAAGGAGCATAGTTTAAAGTGTAAAGGTAAATAAAAGTTTGTTGGCCTTTACAGGTCAGCTGCTGCTCTTGCTGGAATCGGTGATAATCCTTAATGGAAATTTAATCTCAGCTCAGATTATTTATCACATCTTTCAGGACTTGGACTGTGGGACTCTGCAATGGATACTTGCCATCATTTTTTTTGGAGCATCCTAATAGCAGGGGGAAGTAACAGCTCTGACCAGCAGCTGTTTCAGTCTGGAAAGGTTTGTTTAAGCCTAGCTTGCAAAAGCAGAAGGGTGTGGGGAGTGGAGACACGGGCCCCCACTGACATCAGTGGACAGGCAGCGCATGATGGAGTGACTAATGAAGTCTGAGATCTGCTTTGGGGTAATAAACTTTATCATGGTCTCATGTGATGATATGTTCTTGGATTCCTTCAAATCATGGGCTATTTATGAAAGATCCCAGCCATTTGGGACACTCTACGTGTTCTCTGCTTGACGCATTGTTCAGCAACAACTTGCTTTGATTGTAAGAGGACAAGAATCAGAATTAATATCAAATGTTAATTCAACATCTGCACAGTTTTCTTAGAGCAGGAATCAGCTGTGGCTGAGCATTCAGGGCTGAGTCTCTGCAGGTGGAAGGGCTTCTCTCTACCACTGGCAGATTGTGATTTTGTTATCACCTCTCTGAGGATCTGTGCAACTAGAAACAACAACTTCTAAAAATTTCAGTAGTGCCACTAATACTTGAGGAGCATGGATTTTTTTTCCCACACTACAGCCAACCCCATGCAAATGTCCTTGAAGATGCATCACACCTCAGCAGAAATGCATTGTGAAAAGCCAGCAAGATGCCTCCATCTTTTCCAAAGGCTTATGTCAAAGCTGCAACACCCTGAGGGTTTGTACTGTGGGGCTGTCAAACCTTGGGAATTGTCAGGGCAATGGCTTGGAAAAGTAATAGCTGGGCCATGGGCTACAACACCTGGGTAGCTTTATGCATTTATCAGGAGATTTTAAATATTTATAAGTTTTTGGCATATAATAGCCTTATCCAAACACAGGACAGCATTGTGCATTGCAACAAAAGCCATGCACAACAAACGCCATAAAATAAATTATGGCATATTCCAAACACTGTGCAGATGCTAATCCTCGCAACACCACAGGGAGACTCATCCACTAATCCAGCCCTCAGTCAGTAATGTTAAAGAGACAGAAGCTGAGGCTCAAAGCAGTCAAAGGTTTGGTTTTTCAGAAGCTGCAGACACCAGAACTCCATTGGATTGCATAACTAAGTGACCATAAATGGCATTGCTGTGGAGCTGGCAGCACCAATCCTGGCTCAGCAATCACGGCCAGGTCCCCAGGAGCAGCACTCAGCCTCCCGTGTCCAAGGCTTCCAAATACATGCACATTTTTCTTTATCCAGTACTCAATTTACTGGGTTTTAAAAGACAATAGAAGTGTTTCTTCTCTATTGATGAAGTAGTCATTAAGCCTCTCCTTTCGTTATCATGATGGTTACCAAGTGAAGCAAAACTGAGACAAGTCGTTCAAGTCAAAGCATGAATTCAATGGATTGCGTCATGGATTGCATTTGCCTTATTCAGCAGCTCTATGGAAAGCAATAAAGTTCTGCATTAAACAAATATTGGCTAGGACATTTGATACAACTTGTTCTGAATTTTTCCACCTTCTTTTTCCTCCTACCTCTGTTATCCAGGGAAGACAGCAATACAAGAACACACAGCAGCAGTTCAGTCCAAATTGGACAGAGGGATGTCTTTAGGCAGAGAAATCTCTAGAAATATGCTGAAAGACTTGTCCTGGAATTTCTATTGAAATGTATCATTTGAAAGTCTGTTTAGGCAACATTTGCTTGTAGTAGCAGTTGTGTCTGGGGCATTTGTTTCATTTCTCTGTGTTTGGAAGAACATGATTTTTCCTCTGTACGTAGAGGTCTTGCTGCATTATATAAGTATACATATGTCTTGCTGCATTATATGTGTATCCAGAAGCTGAAACTGGTGCCAAAAGCAGCCTTCTGTCTGGCAAACACAGTGCTCTGCCAGACCTTACAGTGCTGCTCTTGCTTTGGATCCCAGGGAGACTTGCCGTTGGAATTTAAAGCTCTAGTTCTGACACAGGCTGTAAAAGGCCCAAGAGCAAGTCTGCTCGTGCTTTTTGCTAACCTTTGGAAGCTGAAATCAGGGGAGACAACCAAACTGAAATCCACTTAGCACATCCCGAAAAAGCAAGGACAGGGCATTCCCTGGGAGTGTGTCTCACTCAGGAATCCACCTCATTTCTTTGTCCAAAATATCCTTGCTGCTCATTCCTATGGAAATGGTACAAAGTCCTTACATTTTTCCAGGGTCATCTATTTTTCTGATGGATAAACCACTGCAGGGTGTTTCATTTTATGTATGACTTGTGAAGATGGTTTTAAGTGAGAAATGTGTCCTCACTAACCATGGATAGGCACATTCCTCTCTTTGCAAAATCTGAACAAAGTTGTGTCAGTACCTGAGGACAATGCCTGGGGGTGTAAACATTCCCAGGGCAGTGCCTGCTCCCAGCCAGAACCTCCATCAAGCACCAGGAATGCAGTGATGGCCACACCGTGGGTGTCCGAGCAAAGCATAGCTTACCCAAATAAACCCGACTTGACATATCAAACACAAAGTTGAAAAATAATTTGAAATAGCAATGCATTTTTAAAATAACTCAGGATCTGATTTCATTACCTGGGAAGTCAGACCCTATATTAAACCACACAATGCTGCAGTGTGCAGCTAATCACAGCTTCCTGTCCGTATCAGATACTGCAGGCATGGTCCTCATTAAGCATTTTCTCTGCTTCCAGCTTTACCTACTGCTTGTGCTTGCACCCAGTGTGACCGGGGCTCTCTCCCTCAGATGGTATGCCCATTTTTCTTGGGGTTTGAACTTCTTTTCTCATGCTTTTACTCCACGAGTTGCAGTTCACAGGAGAAATGATATAGAAACAAGATAAAACAACTCATGTCTGGCCGAGCTTGTGGGCTGCACAAAATTCCATGTGTTCCCCAGTTACTCTTCAGGAGTTTTTTTTAACCTGAGGTACAGAGGAATAGTTGTGTTTGACTGCAGAGGAGAGGCCATGCTCCTCCTTGGGACAGCTGGATGAAGCGTAGGAAGGAATGTTTTCCAAGGGAACAGCATATATTTTTTAAACAAATCAAGGCCCGTCTGTGTGACATAAACAAAACTGTTGACCTACGTGCAGCCAGAGGGGGAGGTCGTTTGGCTTTCCTGGCATGCACCCCGGGATGCAGCAGCCGGGTGAATGGGAATGCCAGTGCACGGCGTGAGTTTAAACACACTCATCCCAGCTACTTCAAGGAGAAAGGCACGATGCTGCACTGTGCTCATATCTACCATCCCCATTGCAGTGTTCTCATGACAGTGAATAATCAACAAAAAAACCCCTATGAGTGGATTTGCTTTCTGCAGGAGGCTGAAGTCACCCTCCTTTCTTTTTTTTAAACATTTCTCGCAAAAATATTCCCAGACAGAAATCTTGCATAAGAAGCCTTAAGTCTACTGACTCATTTTGAAAGCTGCTTTTTTAGCCCCTACTTGGGCTGATAAGGCTTGGCTGGTGCATAAGGACACAAGGGCTGTGCATTGTTCTGCTGCTCAGCCCAGCACAGGGCTGGCAGCCTGGTCTTGATCCAGCCAAGCAATTAGAGAATTTAACTTCCTCCATAAATGCTTGTATGTGGGAGGCCATACATTTGGGGGCATTTCTCTGCTCAGAAGGAAGCTAAACTTTTAAACATGCTGCAGAACCAAAAGGAATGGTAGAGGCCTCTCTGGACAGCACCTTTTTGGGTTAGATGAGAATTAGGAATAATAAAGGATGGAAGGAAAGCACTTGGACCTGGCCAGCAGTCACCAACTTCAAACCACCATTCCCCCTGTGTTGTTAGTCAGTTCTGCTGTTTATATATAGCAGTGTCCTACAGCTGAGCTCTGCCCAGCAACACCCTGCAAGGAGGAAAAGCAGAGGCGGGTGTGTGGGTGCAAGAAGCACTAGCCAGGGGAAAAGGGCAGGGTGTTGCCACTGTCCCAGAAAATAATGGGAGACACCACCCTGGGGCTGGGCAAGAGGAAGGCAGCAGCCTGAGACACCCTGGAGCCAGCAGGAACTGGGGGGCTTGGTGTCCAAGGAGAGTTCCATGGGGTTTGGTCATGGGACACCAGAGCACCCAGATGGAAGGAAACAGGGCAGGAAGAAAGCTGAAGAGATCACCCATCCCCACAATACAATCCTTGCCTTAACTATTCCCAGGAGCTTTTATGGTTGTAAACTTTTCCTAAAAACTGAGAAATTCACTCCTGGGGACCCCTATTGTGCTCTGGCTCTGACTTTGTTTTAAAGGGCAAAACCTGAAATTCTCATGTTCCTGCTTGTCTCACAGTGATGATTCCTGGGTTTTGCAAAGCAGCTCCAAAATCACCTGCTAAAAAAAAAAAAAAAAAAAAGCAATAAAAGTTATGCTCCTGGGAGATGGTGGCATCAGAAAGGTGTTACTGGTGGAGCTGGCTGGGCAGCTGGCACCTCTTGCTTCTTGTATGCTTGGCAGAGACCTGAAGCAGGAGATAATAACAAGAATGAGCCCGGTCACAAGCTGTCTGATTGAAAAGGATCAAAAAGTAAAAACAGATCCTTTTCAACCAAAGAACAATGTCTTTCAAAGGGCAATTCAACAATACTGCAGGAGCTGGCACTGCACTTCACATAAGCCATCTGGTGCAGCGCTCACAGCAAGGAACCTTCTCTTTTTAAGCTGGACACATCGTGGCTTCCCTACGGGTTAACACAGCAGCATGGAGGCTGGTATAACAGGGCGGGGGAAAAAGGAGCCCTACTAAGACCAGTCCTGCTAATCTGAGTGAGCAAGAGCAAAATGTAACAGGGTAACAGGGTCAGGACATGCCTTGAGACCCTTTTCTCAGGGTGGCCACCGTGCCTTAGTCCCAGCCCCATTGTTGCAACGGTGTTTGTCAGAGAAGGGAGAGGTAAGAGTGATACAGATACAGCAGCCTCAGGTAAGTGATTTTATCTTTACAGCCGTGGTGATAACATGGGCTGCAACAGGATGGAGGCAATCCAGCTGGGGCCAGTTGTGTTACATGGGAGCCCCATGGGGGCCTGGCAGCTGGGACCCCACTGGTGCCCAGGGCAGGGCTGCGGGAGCCTTGCAAAGCTCTGGGTTATCACTGCTGCCCTCTCAGAGGCACTGGCTGCTCACACGGGCACAGTACAATGGCTTCCTAAGCACCTCCAAAGGCTCTTGTTTGTTTTTGGCTTCTCTGGGGCTCAGGCCTGGGGAGGGAGGTGGCAACATCTCCTCTGTGGACCAGAAGTTTCCCCCGGGTTTGCAACACACACCAGCAGGGCCAAGTGTACCCACAAGAAGACCCTTCTGCTTTCCACGTGGCAATGTCCTTCTAGATATGTCTCCTTTTTGCTGAGCTCTTTATGTAAAACTTTTTCTCTTTTCTGCACGGACTTTGGTCCTTTTGGCACCAGCCATCTCTGGCTGGCAAGCTTCTGCTATGACTGTGTCTTAAAGCATTGGGCTGAGCAGGGCCCACGCCAGCACACCTGTGTTATCTCTGCCTCTCTGGGAGCAGTAGGTGGGAAGACTCCACAGCAAGAGCCTTCACTCCTGTGAGATAAACACAAATCTGGCTGTTATCTCACAGTGCAGCCAGAGTCTGGGCCTGGGAGCTCTGTACAGACGGACGAGCTGCGCCCTGCCCAGTGACAGCCTGGTTCAGCCCCACAGGAGCCTTCCTCCCACTCCTTCACCAGTCCCAGCAGTCGTGGGCTTGGCCACGTGCAAACCCACAGAGGCACCGGCCCATTATGTTTTCTGCAGTGATCACAGCAGCAGCAAATTTACTTTCTGCAAAGCAAAAATCCTCTCCCCGATTCCTCCACAGCAGCAAGTTTCCTGTAGCAAAGCAGGGGGTGTGATGAAGCAGTTGCAAACTGGTGAAGAGCAACTGCAAAACGGCTTCGACATTTGTGCTCCAGCCTAGAAGACTCAGGACAGGAGAGCAGCGTCCCATCCCGGCAAATCCCAACCCCTCTGACAGCTCTCAGAATCACCAATTAGCACAAAGTTTAGGTGCCGGAGGACGAAGGGATCGGGTAAAGGTGATCGCTATCCCAGAGCGCTCTGCGAAGGGCCCTGCAACCCAGGGCTGAGTAAAAACCTGTAAATCACCTGAAGGTTACAAAATAAGCCGGGCCGCGCGGTTCAGCCGGGCGGGACCGGGCCATGCGGTGGCCGCCGCGAGTGGTTGTTCCCGACAGGACTGAGGCTGCGGGTGCCGGGCTGAGGGGGCCGCAGGGTCCGGGGGTCGGGAAGGGGCAGGCGGCGGGTCCCCGCGGGCGGCCCGGCCCCGGGGGCGGGGGACACCAGCACTTGACAACGCTGCCCCCCTAGCGCCGGGATCCGGGACTGTCCCCGCGGGGCCTCAGTGGCCCGGACACGCCTGGCACTGGAGGTGCCCTCGGGGCTGCTCCGCGCCACGCTCGGCGCAGGGCACCCACCCACCTGTGTTCAGTCTTGGGCGCCTCATGACAAGAAGGACATTGAGGAGCCAGAGCGTGTCCAGAGAAGGGCAACGAAGCTGGTGAAGGGTCTGAAGTACAAGACTTACGAGGAGCGGCTGAAGGAATTGGAGGTTTCCAACCCGGAGAAAAGGAGGCTGAGGAGAGACCTTCTCACTCTCTACAGAGACCATCTCACTCTCTACAGCTACCTGAAAGGAGGCTAGAGCGAGGTGGGCGTCTGTCTCTCCTCTCGAGTAACGAGAGATAAGACAAGGGGAAATGGCCTCAAGTTGTACCAGGGGAGGTTTACATAGGATATTAGGAGAAATTTCTTCCCCAAAAGGACTGTCAGGCCCTGGAACAGGCTGCCAAGGGAAGTGGTGGACTCACCCTCCCTGGAGGGATTTAAGACTTGTAGATATGGTGCTGAGGGACATGCGTTTCTGGGGACTTGGCAGTGCTGGGTTAATGGTTGGACTTGATGATCTTAAAGGTCTTTTCAACCAAAACAATTCTACGATTCTTTGAAACCCCAGAGAAACAAGTAATTAGTTGAATTTGATAAAAATCCCAGCAAACTCACAGTGGGCAAATCACCTAAACCTGGCGCAGGCTTTACTCAAGCCTTGAGAACCGTGGTGGGGTGGGAGGCAGGGAAGGGGATGTGCTGCCTCTGCCGCAGCCTGGGAATATCTCCTAATGCTGCAGGAATGTGGTTATGTCATGGCGAGTCCCCCACACACCCTGCCACTGCCTCCCAGCCTTCCGCCAGCCGAACGCTCCGGGAAGCATCATTACTGCTGAAATAAAGGCATAAATTTCTGCTGGCAGGACTCCTGGCTGCCAAAACTTGTAAGCCGTAACAACCGCTCACTGCGACAAAGTTACTCCAATGTTTCCCATGGTACCTGTCCCATCTGTGAGAGGTGTGGGCAGGAGGAGGGGGAAAGGTTTTAAAAAAACTTCACATTTCCCTTACGTAGTTGAGCGTTACCAGGGGCGATATTTCTGACTGTGCATGAATCCTTCCCACTGAACTCACTGGGCATGACGCACCCACAGGAGGAGAAAACATGGCCGAGACAAGAGTAGCTAAAGTACTCTCCCGCTGAGTTGCTCTTTCTGAAGGTTTGTATTTCTTTTTCCAGTTGAGGAGCTTTATTATTACGCAAAGAACATGAGATTTTTATGAGCAATTTTACAAACTAGTTTCTCAAATTGTTTGCAGCAGCACAAGAATTGTTGCAGTCATTGAAGTTCATAGAAAGTATTGAATGCTCCAGCACAGCAAAGCTTTTCCTTGTGCAACAGAAACAAAGCAAAGTCACTCCTGACATCTTTAGATGTCTGATCCTGAAACACTGTTCATCAACTGTCACCCGTAGCCATACAGCCATGGCTACTCATCCTGCCCTTGTAAACACCAGTGCAATGAGACCAGAGACACACCAGCACAAACCCAGCTACAAACATGATTTTAAAAAGAAATAACTAATTATTTCCATTCACAGCATTTAATTTGGGCTCATGCAGAAATGCTGTTCATCCAATAGTCCAAAATATGTCACGTATTAGGAGCTAAAGAGTCCAACCCAATGAATGAGTCATCACCCAGTGGATGAAATCCCATATCTTCTTGGCGGCTCATAAATAAGACAAGTTCAACTTTATAGTAAGTCATAAGTAAACAATGAACTATATGAAAATCAGAATCAGCTGTCTTATAACTGCACAGGCACAGTGCCCACACAGAAATGAAAAGCGAATGTGATACCATCACTGTTTGGCTTTGGAGGCTGAATTTGGGGCTGAAACCCTTAACAGGGGGTTTGATGCATGTAACAGGGCAGTCAGACATGCAGACCTTCGAGACCACTGCAAGATGCCTGTTTGCAATAAACAACACATTATCCGGGCCATTACCACTTCTGAATGCAGCCTCAGATCCCGACGGGCAGATTTTCTGAAAGTATCATTTGGTATCTTCTCACTACAGCCCAGCATCTCCAGTGTTGCAGTGCTCTCATGCTCTTGCAGCCCGCTCCTACAGTGGTTCTCTCTCTCACCGGGGGAAAGAAGGGCAGCAAAAAGCTGCTTTTTCCCCCTGAGATGAGCATCACTACATCTTGTGTGTCCCCCTCAACCCCTCAGTGCTGGGCTGGATTCACAGAGTCAGCTGGGGGGCTTTGGAGGGGGGTTGGTTTGTTAATACCAATTTGAACCAGCATTATGAGAGACAGCAGGAAATAGCAGAAAGTATTGATCAATCCCTGCCTTGCTATAAATTTAGCAGCTTATAAATCTCAGTATTGCCATAACTGGAAGCCTGACCACACCACAGACAGCACAGCAGAAGGACAGGGTGAGAGAAGATGTGCTCTGGGCATGGGAAAGACTCCGTCAGTGAAGGGACCATGAGCAACAGTGGCAGGTAAAGCCACCTTGGAGTTTGAGCTCCATTGTCCCCTCAGGGAGGGTCTCCCTGGCCACAAGCAGCTCGTAAGGCTGAGGCCAGCTCTGCATTTACTCCAGTCTTAGGAAGTGTTTTGCTGTATTGTCAAATGCTTTGGGAAATTAATAGTTTTCTCCCCCCTTTCCTCATATCCTATTTGTATTTGGGTTAATGGTTCACGTGGGATACTCATCCTCAAAGCACTGCAGGAAGAAGATCCTTGGATTTTAGTGAAAACCAGGATATGCTTGGGCAGTGTAGGAATGGAGGCGACAGGCAGACAAGGCTGACCATCTCGGGGGGATTTTTCAGTTTTCATTAGTGTGGCACCACACAGGAAACCACAGGTGCTAGTGCCTGAAGAAAACGCTCCAGGGATAAGTACTGCACAGGGGAGCAGCTTTGGAGACTTTGAGGTCCACATGGCCTCAGTGGTGCACTCTGAAGTGGAGATGTTCTGCTGCTCCCTCACCTTAACCTTCTCCCCCTCAGTATGATGCATCAGCTCAGGCTGCCATTAGAATAGCTATAGGGCCAAGACAGTAGCTGTCTGGCTATAGGAGGGGAGAGTCCAAAGCAGCTTTTCCTTGAGAGGACAAAGCTCCTGCATCTGCCAAAATACACAAGGACACAGACTGCCCTCTGACTGTCCCTCCAGAGCCAGGGCAAATCAGGATATCTGCCCTACAGTGACGTGTCTAGACACGGGGCAGGGACCTCTGAGATGCAGAAGAATGGAAGTTCAGAAGAAGCAAAATCCTGTTCGCCAGCCTTTGGTCCACCCCAGGGGATGCAGCATCTCAGGCTGGGAGACAGGGCCTGGCTCCCTCCATCCCCATTGGGTGTTCCCACAGCCCCACCACCTCCAACTGCATTTCTCTAAAATGCTGGGAACAGCAGGGCCATCTCAGGAGTCCACAGATGATTTCCAAGTCCTCTCAGGAGACCTCCGAGGAACTCCTCTTGCTCCCTGGCTTTCCGACAGTCCTCAGCCCAAGCGTCTCCAGCTGTCAGCACAGGCTGGGCACCACCCTGACCCCAGCTCAGGCTCAGCCCACCAAGGATGCTCAGAACAGTGAAGACGTTTTAATTTCTTAGCCCTGTTACAGCTGTAGCAAGGGCAAAGCACAGATGTAATACCAGCAGAGTCGTGACTGCACAAGCCCAAGTTACTACTTTCTGTGCAAGCAGAGGTCCTCCATATACATTCTCTTTTTAATATCAATTATTGTACTCTGTTAATAAAGTTATGTAAATGGATGAAAATTTTCTACAAAGGAAAGAATGTAAAACTTGCATCGGCACAACGTTACTTCTAATCAAGTGATCTTCACAACCCCACAGAACAAATGGAACTTCATATTTTCCAGATGTAACCAGCTTTGTCACCCAAAGCACTTTGTATTCAATAAAAATACCAGCTTTCATTAAAGAAAACAAAACAAAACAACCCTCTGGTGCACAGTTTTCCTGGCATTGCACATCTCTGGTTCCCTCACTCAACATGTTTAGAATTAAATCACAAAACCTTAACTCACCCTCTAATGATCTGTTTGTTTCCAGATTCATATTCCCACAATATGTTTGCTGACAGCAGTTGGGCGCTTTGACAAAAGACAAGGAATTTTTCCCAGCAATGTATATTTGCTTCGTTCTGGTGCTTTACAGGAGAAGGGTGCAGGCTGTATGAGCTGTCACCAATAATGTGACTGTAAGACCAAGTGTAATTTATTTAGTACAAACTAAATGTTTATACTAAGTGTTCTTTGTTCTGGACATTATCGCTTCAACATTTAGCTTTTTATGAAGCGAGCTGTGAGAAAGGTTGAGCCCTATTTTGAAAGGATTTTTAAATTTAGCATTGCTATGAGTCGGAGCCAAACCCCGATGCGTACAGTTCTCAGGAGGAGGGTGGTAAAAAGCTGCTCCCCTCAGTTTCAGGCACTTCAGAACTGTTCTTTTTTTTACTTTGTATGATGTGTTAGAACAGAATAAAAGCAAACCGATTCTTGAAAGGATACATTGTTTCAAAATAAATGCAAAATGTTGCACCCCAAATAGCGTGGAAGGCAGTTTTCTGACATTATTGTGTCTGACTCCTTTCTCCCACCCTTAAAAAAATCCCTTCAAATTCATACCGATTTCACAAAGCACCTTGATCTCAGCAGAATTTAAACATGCTTCTTACCTGCCCATTACTGGATGGACACCCACATTGGTGTCCACCCTCAAAGCAGCAGTGACAAGCAGCTGTTGACTGGTGACACCCAAACACAAAACAAGCATCAGTCTATAATATGTGGAGAGCCCTGGACATTGTCTCTTTTAAGAAAGTAAAATATGAGATAAATTTTCTAGGTCTAGTGCAAGTTTCACTGTCAGAGGAACACCGGACTTAGTGGCATAATTAATCTAATTCCATATAAACATACTGGAAAGCTGCACCCAGGGATGGCATGTGCCACTCAGAAAAGACAGTGAGAAAAGGGAGAGCTGTGAGGAGGACGCCTATGGCACGGGAAACCCACCTTCTAGCAAACAGCTTCAGGAGCCTGATCTGCTGATGTTGAGAAGGTTGAGGCCAGACGTGGTCACGGGCTGCAGCACCTGCACGGAGAAGAGCAATGTCAGAGGCGAGAGGTCCTCCCTCCCCAGAGGGAAAAGGACTCACCAGCAGAACAACTAACTGTACCCTTAGCCACCTATTACATTGGATCCTCCACCTCTGCATATAGAAAAATTATTGGCAGATGTTCCTCTAAAACATGTGTAATTGAAATAGGAACGATTTAAGGTGGTTGTCCCACCTCTTGTATTATACCTCATCACTGATTTCAGTCCCTCTTTCCCTGGGAGTAATTTGTCCTATGAAGAGTGATCTCAAGTTCTACTCCTAGAAAAATTAATATAGAATCTTCCTATTACTTTCATTTTTACAGCAACTAGAATTATTCTTCTTTTCTTATTGCAAAATATTTTAGACACAAGAAATAAAATACCTCCAGGTCTATTCGAAGAAAGGAAACCCTTTCTGCAAACTCCCCTTTGCTCCCTGCTGAGATGATGACTCAGAAGATTACAACCTGCCAGGGTGTTTCTCTAGAGTGTGAAGCTGACCCTCCTTTATTACAGATAACAGCTTTATGGCACAGGCATTGTTCTGCCTTACCAGTGCCCTGTTTTTGCAAAGTATTTAATGAATAGGCTTTCAACCGCAAAAATACAGGCTGAGATCAGGAAGGCAAATGACCTTTGTGCTTGTGATTGCATGTTCACATAGTTACGCTTATTTTCCTCACTAACATATAGGTATCTCTTTTTTTTGTTGTTGTTGTTAACACACTTTACTTAATTTTAACAGGCTTTTTAATTGTACTTTAAAATGTAGAGGAAAACAGAAAAAAAACTTCCCATTGTTCTCCCACGTGTTTGTTTTCACTACAACTACTAAGAGGAAAAGCCCTTTACAAAAACAGGATACAGCAGAGCCCTCTGCCCTGCCGCGCAGCCCCCACGCACTAATCCAAAGTCCATAGAGAGTCATAAGTAAATGAAAAATATCAATGGGAGTTTTATTATCCACTTGAATGGGAGTAGCATCAAGTCCTTGCTGAATAAACCCACCCCACTGGCCTGGACAGGTTCTGCTCCCCTGGGACACTTTACCATCTGCCTACTGGCATTTTTTCCTATGACTTCCCTAGAATCGTAGAATCATTAAGGTTGGAAGAGACCCTGAAGATCATCAAGCCCAACCATCAGCCCTATACCCCCACGACCACTAAACCACCTCCTGAAGCACCAGGACTACCCATTTTTTGACCACCTCCAGGGACAGTGCCTCCACCACCCCTGTGAAAACGAGGGGCAGACTGGGACAGCCACAGGACAAACCCCACCATTGCAGGAAGGTGCCACACCAGTGAGCTGCATGGCAAAAGCTGAATAACCCAGCATCTCCTCCTGGCTGTCCTAAGAGATGAAACGCCAGGGACCCATCTGATGTCACCTGCATCAGATGCTGCCTGGCCCCAGGAGATGTGCCCAACCCCCCGTCACTCCCACTGAGCAGCCACAAGCTGTCTCTGGGGTGCCCTCAGGAGCAGGGCTCCTCACTGCATTTCCGCTAATGACTTTTCAGAGCTCTTCTCTTAACATACCCCACAGCCTCCTTCTCCTCCCTTGGATTATTGCTTCCCCTGCTTGGTTTTGGGGCTGGTCAGTGGAGGGGTCCCCATCTGTGCCAGCAGCCCCTGGGGAAGGCACCAGGGCCAAGGCAGGGGGACACGCAGGGTGCACTTGCTGCAAAGCACAGTTCTGCAGCCTGCTGTTAAGAAGATAATAAAAATTGCTGTTTTTTTCTCTCCACACGTTAGCATTTGAAGGAGTTCATTCTTCCAAAGAATAGCACTGACTCATTGTCCTGATATGGAAGAATTGATCAAGTGCAGTTACAAGGAGATCTGCATTTCTGTAATCAAGAGCCTCATCTCTGGCCAGAAAGTACGTTGTGGGAATTCGGATGTAGTGACAGGGAAGCCAGTAAAGAGCAACTTGAGCTTTTCCCACTCTGAAGCACAGTAATTGCAATTCCATTCCCCTGGTCAGAAACTACCACTTCGCAGCCATCTGCCCCAAGATAATTTCAATTAAAAAATCTAAGACTTCAGGGAAATACATTTTCTGGTTTAGTTCTAAGGAAAAACATGTAACGTTATAAGGGTTACGGATACTCTTGGGGCAAGGGGAATGATATGCTACTTTAGTTTTAATTTTATAGGGATGTGGATCTGCTTGTTTTTCTTTGAACTAAGTATAATCCTTGTTTCTTTGCCAGAAATTACATTATTTTTATTCAGCCTTGATTTCTGAAAAAGAGGAATTATTACTATAGTGTGAAATTATTAAATTTTGCAATGTAAATTATACAATAAATGTTTATGCAAGTCCTCAGGTAACACTGCACCACTGTATTGCTGCAATTAAATGTCCACGTTATTGACAGTGTCTTTAAACCAGTGAGTGTTCACTATCACTCAATAAACCAAGGAGCCAGGGAGACAACACAGACTTAGCACAACAGGCTATGCCTGATATTGCTTAGATGCAGACCATGATATTTTCAGCTCGAGGAAAAAAAAAGTGATTTCCATTTATACCAAGAAGACCTTTCACTGTTTAGAAACTGTAAACTGACATCCCACGCTATTTGCCTTTATTGGTAAATAGCTGCCCATCATCAGAGGACAGGATTAAAGTATGTGGCCATCATTCCTTCCTTGTCAGGGAGAAATAAACCCACAACATCCTCTCTTGCTGAATATAGGGAGTTCAGTTACAAAACCATGTCGTTCCCGAAGCCTCAGGATCGGGTCTCCCCAAAGGCAAGACAATCACACTTCCCCGGGCGTTGTTCGGACAAGCTCGCTTTGAGCAATCCCTTTCTGCAAACGGGTGACGGACAACCCTCCCGGTGCTCTCTCCATCCCACGGACCACCGCGCCCCTGCCGTCTCCCTCTCCCCCAGCCCCGGGGGTCCCGCGGGGCCGGCGGCAGGTCCCGCTCAATTCCCAACCGTCGCCCCTTGCACCTACCGGCTGGTGCTCCCGCTGGCCCCGCCGAGCGATGGATGAAACTGCAGGGCTTGGGCTCGGGCGCTGCTGCTGTCCCAGCAGCGGGAGGTCACCAGGCTGCTGGTTTGATCTTCAGTTCCATCTGAAAAGTTTAACTCCTTCCCGCCCTGGAAGGCGAAATATGGGCAGGGCCGCCTGTGCTGCTGGTCCCTTGCTGAGGACGCTGAGCACACCCTGGCACCAGGCTGCCGGAGATGAGGACGTGCACCTGAGCAGGACCAGGAGGTGGGGGGGGGGGGGTGTCAGTGTGAGTGGGTTTGCTCTGAGACTTGGGGTGAATTTGCTGCAGAGAAGTCCATGGTGAGATCTTCCTCTTAATAACTTACACCCCCCCCAGCCCCGTCCTGAAGCCTCCGGTATTCCCACGCATTCCTGTGGCTGTCAAATCCCTGCTGGAGACCCTGGGGGGCTTATGCTCGGGAAGAGAAGGGGAAAACCTTTGACAACACTTCTTTCTCTTTCTCACCAAGCCCCTGGGAAATTGAAAGGGTGGAATTGTTTCTACATCCCAGCCCCAGACCTGGCTGTCAGGAGCCCCCAGCCAGCCCTAACCTGGCCATGCCCGCTCCTGGGCACCCACCTCCCACCTTGCTTTGATCAGAGGGGGGTTCTGGGGAACAGGGTGTGGTGTTCCAGCTCAAAATGAAAGGGCGTTTCCTCATGCAAGAGCAGAGGGAACAAATTGCCTCTGCTTGGTCCTCGAAGCTGGCTGGGTTTCCAGATCCCTGTTCACTGGCACCAGCCCCTGCACATGGTATGACCATACTGCATGGGATGGACTAGGGCCAGCCACCAGGAACTAAAAATACTGCTATTTCCAGCAAGATGCATTAAATGGTTATATGATGATGTCAGCCCTGACCTCCATGTTCCTCTTGCACTTCTCTGCTGTGCAACTGTTGAGCAATGGAAATACTTTCTGCCTTTTGAGGCACTGTTTTCTGTCCCCTTTCCCCTGCTGCAGGCTTGCTTTCACCTTTAGCCACCACACATGCCCTGTGCAGACTCTTCAGAGTTGGCAGATGGGAATTTTTAGGCTCTTGTCCCCCAGGAAACTTAGCTAAGTCTGGCCTTGACAAAGGCTTCTTCAAACACCACTTGCTAGGCACAAAATCACATCTCTGTACAAAGCCCTGCTATCAGAGAGGCTGTCACATGTGGGCTGCCCTTTTGCCCAGCTATGGTGGCAGTCAAAGCAAAGGGACAAACACTTACCAGCCTCTTCCACAGGAGGATGTGCCGGGTGGGTAGGCTGCACCCATAGTGTCTCTTCCTGCCCAGGTGATTCCCAAAGGACCATCAGCACATGCCATGGCCAGCCTCCTTGAGCACCCAGGTACTCCAAGTCATACAAACAGTGACTTTCGTCCTGAGTAATGGCAGCCTCAATGAAAGAGAAGCCTGAGTGAGGGAGAGGAGCAGGACCCCCCTTCCCTTTTTCCCCAGAGCAGGAGGCTTCGACTCCAGCACTGTAATTCCAGGTGACACACAGAGTCCCCAGGGCTTCACTGCCAACAGCACACGAGACCCTGGCCAACATGTAACCCCCGTGCTGTAGCAGCTTTCCATTCATCCCTGAGATCAGCCCCGCTATGTGACTTGACTTAAAGGCCAACATTTAAGATAACTTTTCAAACCTTGCTCTGGAGAGAAGGCAGCTTTAGGGCTTTTCATTTCAAGTACGAAATATGCAGCTATGGGTAACGATGCCTCTTGCTGCAGCAGAAGCAAGAAACCTTTCTGTGTTTCATGACTGGTCCCTGCGTCTTAAAGTAAAAGAAGGTTTCTGCTTTCATTACCAAACATATTTGTATTTCAGCCTGAAAGGCCACCTCATCTGGGAGCTCTCTAGCGGCCAGCAGTCTCTCCTGCATCTGGTGTTACTTAGCCAGCAATTTTTCTTCTGCGTTGCCTGGGGGCCAAAAGTACTCCCCAAAAGGCAAAACATGGGTTAAAATTGTTGAGAGAACAAAACTCTGTTAGAGCGTTTTATTGGAGTCCAGGGAAATTACTTTTAAAACGCATACACATAATATTAGCAACAATAATATACTTTTTACAACTCCACCATAATAGTAACAATGTTTCAGAACAGAGCCAGCGTTTCAAACCGATCTGTACTGAGATCACATCAGACACGCGGCTTATGTTTCCACTTTCCACGGGGTGAAAGAAAATATGCTGCTAAACTTACTTACCTTTAGCTCACGTGTTTGCTAAACTTGGATGGTTTGGTTGTGCAATTGCTCAACCTCAGAAAGCTTTGCTTTCACAGAAAGCTAAAACCGGGTTTTTTTCTCATTTACTGGCCTCTCAGCTTGTATCAAACCCACCTTTCTCAGTCCTTAGCGTGTTCTGCCACTATAATGCTTGAATTCTGTTACATTCAAATAATTATAAAGTGACAAATTAATCTAGGACATGAATAGCAAATGCAGGACGTGTCGCAGCAGCTGTCTCACAGCAGCTATCTCACAGCAGCTATCTCACACCATAACATCACAAATGTTCAGGCTCACCTGGTTGACATCAACCTTCCATCCTCCCCTAGGATTAGGAGGATGGAGGTGGCAGTGGCCCCGCAGGGTTCCAGGGTGGGCAGCACACAGCCTCGCTGGCCACCCTGTGGGACCCTGCTCTTCACCAGACACCAGCATGAGGCAGCTTCACCCACAGGCACTCCAGCCTTAGTAGCCCTTGTTGATGTTAATTAAGGAGTTGCATTGAAGTCTGGTTATTTCTCAGCTGAAAATAGGTTGGGTTACCTCCACATGCATCATTTGTGAGCAGAAGCGAGGTCTCCTATTTTTCACCCTCCCACAAGGAGAAGCCCACTGGGCTGTGGGCACTGGGTGGGCAGCTCAAGAAGGTGCAGTCCCAGCAGAATTGAGCCATAGAATAATCTCAGAACACCAGGTTGGAAGGGACCTCAAGGATCACCTGGTCCAACCTTTCTCAGTAAAAGCACAGTCTAGACAAGATGGCCCAGCACCCTGCCCAACTGGATCTTCAAAGTGTCCAACGCTGGGGCATCCATCACTTCCCTTAGATTACTCCAATAGCTGATTGTTCTCATTGTGAAAAATGTTCCTTGTGTCCAATTGGAATCTCCCCCAGAGTAACTTGTACCCATTACCCCTCCTCATTTCCACATGACTGCTTGTAGAAAGAAAGCTCCAGTTTCTTTGCAGCCATCCCTTAAGTACTGCAACATGGTGATGTTTGGGACCCTGCCTAGGGTACACTAGGTCCAAGCACATTGTACATTGCTCTTGATTATGGTTACCTGCCTTTGATGGCATTTTCTGGGGGGAACAGGACCCTCAGAGGACTGTTCCCATCTGCAGAAAGATGCCATCAGCTGGGGTACAGAGGCAGGCGGTGTGGTTGGGATCTGCTGGCACACACACAAGCTAAAGCTAGTCTGAGGTTTCCACATCATCTTTAAAAAAAAAAAAAAGTAAAAAATGTAAGTGCTAAGACTAGAACAATAAAATCTGAGCAAACAACACTAATGCATTTTTTTCCTAAATTCTTAAGCCACCTCCTGTGTTTATAAATGAAAGACAAACATCCAGAGGTTCCTAGTTAGAGATCTCATTTCCCTGTTAATCTGAAAGACCCTGAATACTTCAGTCTGTTTTCAGGTGTTGCCTTCTCACAGAAATTACCATCTAAAGCATTCATGTTTTTGTTAAAAATACACTTTTTCATTAAAAGATATTGTGTTTTTTTTCTCTTATTAGAGCTATGCTTTTCTTTTTTATATGGAAAAAAGCATATTTCTAAACTTGGAGAAACCCTTCTCAGAAGGGGTGGAGATAGGAAATATTTTTAAGATGCAGTTTTCTTTGATTTCTAAATGATTTAAATCAAGTGCTAGAAAGCTGTGGAAAATAATCCCAGTGAGAGAGGAGTAACAGAGAACCGTGTTCTTCCTAAGCCTTCAAAAGCCTTTCAAGTTGGTCTGAAAACCTCATTGTTAATCAAAATAATTGCATGAGAACCAATCAGAAAATCCTGAAACATTCAAAATGAAAACTTGTCATTACAAATTCAACCACTGTGGTTAAAAAAACCCCAGATTATCTCTGTCCAAACCTGTGGGAAAGTTTGTGTTGTAGCAGTAGGGGCAGAAAGAAATATTTGCCCAATCTGTTTTATTTACCCTAAAAGCATATATATATATATATATATATATATATATATATATATATATGTGCAGCACTTCAATTAAATGCTGTTTTCTTTTCCCCCGTGTGCACATTAATTTGAACTGCCCACGTGAGGAGCTTTTAAAGCATCTGCCCCAGCAGTCAGGAGACAGCTCGATGCCAGCGAGTTACTCAGACAGTTACACCATGGCAGGGCAGGTTGGACTGCCTTGAATTTTAAGCCTCATTTCTTCAGTTCCACCTCTGAGTCCATTTAAACATAGCTGGCCCCTTGCTATAATTGGAAGCTATTCAAAGCAGATGCACAAAGTGCCACTGAAAACATACCTGTGCACGTGTTGTTATCCTTGCTGGTAAAGGCCAGGTGCATCCACACCGGCTGGTGCTTGCTGGGGAGCAGGGGGAAGGGGGTTGGGTGCTGACAGGGTCTGTTTTGCCAACACAACGTGCAGATTCCCCAAACTACAGCATTTAAACCATTTAAGAAATTGTATGTTTTCTCAAATAAGAGTGGTGCTAGAGATGACTGAGTTGGTGGAAGAACTTGACCCCATGCGGAGACCTCCTCTGCAGCTGGTGCCAGGAACATCCCCAGCACATCCCCATGCCAAGATACCCAGCACCACGTGGCCACCCTATGCTGTCCCTCACCACCCCAACCACCACCAGCACTGCCAGCCCCTCTGCCATGGATCCCCTTCCCTGCTAACAGGGTCCCTGAAGGCTTCTCCCAATGGGGCCCCTCCCTCCCCAGGGATTCAGCATTTTCACCAATTTCAAGTCAAGTGACTGCTCGAGCTAGGGCCCAGCTTGCTTGGGGACACCAGGCTAAAACAAGTGGTGTGAAACAGCTGCTTATAGCCCTGTGGTGGTCACATGCCTCTCCTGTACATCCCTCGAGAACAAAGTCCTCTGCACCAACCACTGCTTCTGCAAGGACATGGTCAGAATTAGAGATGTAAAAGGTCTCCAGTCTGGGCCTTCTCTTTTGTAACAGCTGTTCGTAAAGTTAGTGGTGTGCTTTGTTTTGAAAATAAGGTCCATACTTATAAACATACAATTTTAAAACGTAGTTTAAGAAAAAATTATAAAAATAAAATGAAAGAAAATTCAACCTTCCTGGTCCACTCTTCTCTGGCAGCAATGTTCAAGCAGGTGGAGAGGAAAAGAAGGGCTGGAAAAAGAAGGAACGGTCACCACATTTAGAAACAGCTGCTAGAAGTAACCACAGCAGAAAATAGTTCAAAACATTTTGGGAAATATGCAGATGATGCCTGTAACCCACTGCTGCTCCTGAGGGACCCAGGGGCCTCCAGATACCCCACCTCAGGACCCTACTGGAGCATCTCCTGATCCCACTGGCATCACATGAAAGTGCAGCAATCCTCTGTGAAGTACAAAGTTCTTTTCAAAATCTCTTCTTGCCGGAAACAACTCAAAGCTAAACAAAAATACAGCTTATTTTGTCCAGATTTAGCAAGTCTTGGTTCTTTGTCATCTCAGGAGATCGAGGTCTCAGTGCTTCTCCCACTCATCGGGAACGTTGCCACAGGCTCCAGACGGCAACCAGACCTTATCCTTAAATGCTTATCTATTGAGATGACAGCTTTTAATTTCCTAGCATCTGTCCTAACAAGGAATTTGCCAGAGCTGAGCCCTGCTACATGTAAAGCAGGACAGGCTGCAGCCTCTGCTGCAGCACAGGTGGGTGGTGATGCTCACCAGGACCGTGCTGGGCCCCTCCCCACTCAAACCCCTCACCTGCTGCTGATCAGCCCCAGTGGTGGGAGACCCTGGGGTGGGGCTGAGCTGGAGGGGCCACCCAGGATGTCCTCAGCCCTCCAGCTCTGGGCCTGGGGTTGGGGTTTCTCTTCTCTGGCCACGGGGCAGCATCACTGGTGTGATATGTTTGAGGAATGAGAAATCCTGGCATTTTGCTCCCACTCTGCCTCCCAGCTCTGGCAGAGTGGTGAAGGGCTAGCTCACCCCAAAGTGCAGCAGCCAGGACCAACCAGGCCTGTGACAGTATGTGAGGTTGCACATAAGCACCACCACTTCTATGCAAGGAAAATGACTGGTTTGACCCAACACTCTGTTTCTGGGTAAGAAGTGGTGGCAGCTACAGACTGGTTCCCTGCGTGGTTGAATTTAATTTTCAACCCATTTCTGTAGAATGTGGCAGCAAATTTTTGTAAAACCATGGAATAAGACACATTCTGTGTGCATTCCCTTATGGGACCATTGCTCCTGGTGTCAGACAGCAGGAGCATTCCCAGCCACCTGTCCCACTGTGCTGCAGCACCTCAGTGACAATACATGCTGCTGCAGCTGATGACACATCAAAACCATCAGACAGCTCTGACCAGCTATTTGTGCCTCCAGGTACACAGATAAGGTCCTGCCCCAGAACAAACAGAGGAAGCACACTGTTACCATGGCAAGCACCTTATTCCCACCCCTAGGAAGAAACAGATAAACCCAAAGGGAGTCAAGGACACTTTAAGAGAGGAACAGAAACCAGCGGGGAGCCGTGCTGGGAAAGAAAGAGGAGCAGGATTGTAGATGAACAACATGTGCAGTGCAATTAATCTAGATTAGTTTTTATTTTATAGCATTAACAGCCTGCCGTCACAGCATGTGGTGATCTGGTCCTGCTTGTTCCCAGCCTTCGCAGGGCTGGGCCGGAACGCTCGGTGCTGGGAGAGCTCCAAGCGCGGCAGCAGCGCGCAGGAAGCAGCGCTGGTGACTCACCGGCTGCGTGCTTGCTCAGAGACTAATGAACTAATACCCGGCACTCTGGCCCTTTCCACGGCCCCTTCCATTAATCTTCTTGGGTAAAAAGCGCAGCAGCCTCTCAAGGGGAAAATTCCCACAGAGCAGAAGGATTTTTGCCGGCAGTTCTCCTGTGCCGACCTCCTCGGCAGCCCTTCCAGAGCCAAACGTCTGACTCCCCCGACCCGGCAGCCGTGCTTGGGAGCCACTAGGATTTATGGCTCTTCCTGCTGACTGCCCTTGGAGGCTGCTCTCCTGCAACACATGGTGGGTGATGGGGGTTCGGGCTGCAATTCATGTCTTGGGGATGATAATGCAGAAGCAGGGGCTCACCGTCGTGTCAGGCAGCTCACATCATCATCTTTGCTCCCATGAAAGATTGACCTTGGCATTTTTCAGCATCTTCCCTCCTATACAAACCCTGGAGATCTGGGGCTTTGCTCTTCCAAGATTACAAATTGCCACATGCTATCCCATTACCAACATGTACTACCCCCTAAAAGACCCACAGATCTGTTGTACCTAGAGCAATAACAGTTTTCCCAGCCTCAAAAAACTGAAGCAGAGTTAAAAGTTGTTTCTTAAAACTCCTGAGACGCAAGCGCTACACAGTGCCACAAACAGCAGGAAAACCTGAGATCTTGGAGAAGGGCTCTACACTGGTGAGCAATGTGTGACAGAATTTGATCTGTGACTGTTTTCATCTAGGACAGACTGTATTTAACATCATATGTCCATGTGGAAAACTCAAATCATTCCAGGGATGGCAGAGACCTGGCAACCACAGCCTTTACCCCAGAGCCTTCGCAGCCTTAGGGAATGGGACAACCAGTGCAACCAGGGACCAGAGCTCCAGTTAACACACAGCTACTTTACTCCATCCTTTGACTTTATTTTATATTTGTATTTCTTCCATATAATAGAATACAACTTATTTTACATAATGTATACAAACTATATCACAATGCTTTACAGAGCAAAGCATGAATTACATACTAAAGACTGGGAGAAGAATTATGAAGTCCTCTGCACTGCCAAGCCCCCTATTTCCTCCCTCTTCAGTGACCTCCCAGGATACCCTCAATCTACTGGGAAACTCCCACCTGACTAATTACTGTCCCCAAGGGGAACTTGGCCCAGTACTGATGTGCTCCCCCCTGTCCAGAAAACAGTCAGGACTAGAGCCCTACTGCTGCCTGCAGCCCTGCTGCCGCCTGCCCCACAGTCAGCCCCAGGACTTGTCACATTTCACCTCCCCTTGTTCTTATCTCCATTTTTTCCACAAAACAAAAAGCAACTCCTTCTTTTGAGCAACATAAGTATTCCCCAAGTAATTACTGCAAACTCAGGGAAAAAAAGCCCATCTCGTTCTTTTCTCAGAGGATGAGGTATTTTCTGCACAGCACATGGGTGGCCCCAGATAAACCACTGGGTTGGCAATGCCATTTGCTGCATTGATGGGAGCAGTAAATCCATCACAGCTCCACAGAAACAGAGCTGGCGCAGGATGTGGACCTGTCTCTTCTGATAGTCTCTTTTTTATAGCTGCTCTATGAACACAGCTAGGAAAAGCACTCACAACCACCTCTCATGGTACTATGGGATTCTCTAAGTGATGTTAGACTGATGACTGCCAAGTCTGCAAGATCTGGCAATGAGAGCACCAAGAAGGGGAAAAGGGAAGGTTTCAGAGGCTGGGAGAGAGTGGGGAGGTGGGGTAGGAGCTGCCAGGAGCTGGGGGTCACCCACACAACAGGGAGATTGCAAGGACAGACACAGGGAGACTGACCTTAATACCAGGAGAAGTTTTCAAATAGATCCCCAAAGCAAACCCTGTAGGAACCCTGGCCAAAACACAGGCACCCAGAGTTACACACATGTAGCAACAAAAGGGAGGTACTGGGGGCAGCTTCCCCCAGCACCTGTGTTGCTGCAGAACATCCCGTTGTGAACAGGGAGCTATTTTAACAAGTATTTTTAATGAGTAAGAAGAATAATAAACCATCCATTTTCCATTCTCTAGCCTAATGGAATAGATGTATAAATTCACAGTATCTGTACAACAATGTCATGTCCAGAAACTTCCCCAAACATGGAAAGATCAGGATCTCTTCCTGAAAGAGCAAAATCAAACACACCCATGGCAGAACTGATGACAATGGGCAGAAAGACAGCAAAAGAAGGCACATAGGAATAAGTTTCTTTACAACACTTAAATTTAGAAACATAAGTCAAACATATATTTGATGGGTAGGAAAAAAATGTGGCCATGAAACTAACTTCAGAGTCTACTTCCTCTCCTAATCCCTTTCATTCCAGTTCCACATCAATGACTCAGACTTTGACCTAAAACCTTTGCAGCAGGAGAATTAGCCAAATACTTGAATTAAAAATTGCTTATTACAAAAAAAACCCCACAAAACCAAACCAAACCTATTTCCTTTTCTTAACAGCAAACTTCCCAACTGGGAAAAGAGTTTGAGGCCCACATGCTTTCTAAGTTTGTAGAAATAGATGTTTCTCTCTCTTGTATCCCATCCCTCAGAATCTGGAAAAGATACAGGCTTACCCACTGAATTCTTTTGCAGGAGAAACTCAGCAGGATATTTGTTTAACCAGGACAAATTCTCTACATCTAAACGATCCTTGAATGATCTCTTCATTTTTGATCATGCTTCCTGTAGCCCTTGAAACCACTTCAAGTACGACAGGTCTCTGCTGACACTGATGGCTGACATTTGGTTTTCCAGGAATTCCTCCTGACCAGCACCTGGAACATCTGCTGTGGCTCTCCTGGGCCCAGCAGCCAAGGGATGCACCTTCCTCAGCTTGACTGCAGGGTCAAGTGCTACCACGAGGTTATTCCAGCCAAAAACAAATATTTCTCAGACCCTGCCCATGTAACTGCACTTAGCAAGGCACCCCCAAAATAATGCAACCAAAAAAAACCTCATTGTCCCTCTCGATTTTATAATGTATTTATAACATACAGTTATAGTCTCTGGAGCAGACCAGCCATGGCTCATTGAGTATGCACAAATTAAGCCCCCACAATGGCTTTGCACACAAAATCAATGCATTGCCAGATTACATGTGGCCACACTGGCAGAGGTGGGGTGAACTATGGCTTACAACGTTTTCCAGAGCAGACTAAGGCTGGGGGCATAGGAGTGGGTCCTGCCCGACTAATTTTGCTTTTAGTTGATGGAGGTACCTGAGCTTTTATCTCTACTTAAATTTTGGACACAATGCACAACTGATAAAGATAGCAACTGTAATCTCAAATACTAAAATGGCTAGTCCATACAAAGCTTCTTTTCCAGAAAACCTTATGACTATTATTAAAAACCATTTAAAGCCTAAATAGGACTTCAGTGACTGTGTTACGGTCCCATTTTCCTAGTCCATCAATCACTCTTGGCTCAGGTTATGAGCAGCAACCAACTCTCAGAGCATGGAAAGGAGGCTGTATCTTCCCTGCAAGCAAGCAGAAGACCATCGCATTTAACTAATGATGGAAGCTTTGCCTGTGGAAAATATCACCATTTAAGTTTCCATATTGGTGGCATAACTGGAATATCTAAGTAATCATGTGAGTGTTTTCTTGGACTAGTTCTAAGATTACTGCATAAAAGGAAATACTTTGAAGTTCTGGTAAAAATGAGAACTGGAACTGGTAGCTTTACATCCTGCTGGGCCTTTCAAGGGCCATAGGCATATATTTAAAGTAGCAATTAGGTGAAGCTTTTCTGTTGTTCTCAATAAATGTTTCTACATTTCTCAAGAATTCTTCCTTAACAGGAGAGAAAGAGGAGGCAGCTCTCCCTGTTTTGCTCCTGGCGTTACATCATGCTCTGCAAATGCACAAGGATGGGCTCAAGGAGCACATGTACTCCAGGGCCCACTCCTATAAAGCAGCACATGCCAACAAACCTAGAAGCATCACAGACTTGAGCCCATTGCTGTGGTCTTCATAGGTGCAAAGACACCTTCCTGCCCTCTCCACCATGTAGGCATGCTCCAGCCTTGGGGAAGATGGTCCAGCAGACCTTGGCCAGGGAGTTTCTCTGAACCTCTGCTTGAGGCCTTACATTCTTGCAGGAACACAAGGCCACAATGCAATCCAAGATCCCAACACAAGCCTTCCTAAACTACCCTGATGCACACTATCAGGCAGCTCTTGCTGCACACAGGATCAGTTCCTGCCTGCTATATCCTGCTGCCTCCATAAAGCAGTTAAAACACATACAGCAAACTTCATACATACACAAGTTATTTTTGTTGGGTAAACAACAACTAATACACAAGACACACCAAAAAAAAGCAGCAAAAAATTAAGAGGCACCAGTTACCTTAGAATATTCTTTTTGCTTTATCTACCTTGCTTCACTTGGATCAGTACTTTTAAATACAATCTTTATTTCATCTTATTAATGAAAACATTACTTAATTCTGTTGAAGCAAAACAGACTGCATCACGAAGTATCATTTCCTAGGATTTCATGCCCATGGCATGCTAAGTCAAGCTGATTCCTGTTCTGTATGTGCAAATGGAGATGTGCAGAGTTTTAAAGGACACAGAAGATCCTACTAAATACCCACTAAATAGCCCTTCTCCAGAAAGTGCTACATGTAGACAGAAGGACCACTGAAATAGTCTGGAAAACAGACTGTATCCTAAGGCAGTGATGCTTCAAACATATGCTGAAACCCATAAAAATAAGTTAAAGGCTGTGTTGACAGACAGGATGAAGGGAAAATCTGTTTCTGGGATTAGTAGTTACAAAAAAGTCTTCCAGATTCAGGAGTAATCACAGGATGAGACTTCCAGATGGCTAACCAGGACCTTAGTAAGACCACGGAAGAAACACACATGCCTAAAGTTACCAGGCACAGCAAACCTTCTAGATAAATGGTATCTCAAGGGTACTCCTGAGAATCATCACATGAAGGTGGCACCCAAAATCTTCTCCACATGAGGGCCAGACTCTCCAAAACTGGTCAAAATTTCCTCAGCTTCCTGTAAGCAGGAGGAGTGAAAACTGCTTCTTGCCCTACGTGTTGGCCAGGACACCTGCCCACAGTCCCAGGCAGACCATTACCAATGGACGGCACACTGAGCCCATTGGGGAGGATTTGCTTGGGGCACTGCTGTAAGACAGACAGTCCTGGACCCAGCCAGGAGATGGCTTATGTTTGCAAGATGCCCCAAAACATCTCACTCTGTCCCCATGCCAGTGGGGCTCAACTGCTTTATAAAAGCTGCTAGTTTGGGATGTGGGTGAAGACACTTGGTAAGTTGAAAAGAAGGTATGAAGTACCACCTGGGACCTACCCCTCTCACAGGGGGCTGAAAAGACTTCAGATGTGGTCTTCCCCAGGTTTTAGTGTGATTCAGGCATTAGAGCAAGCTAAACATGGCAGGAGCCATAAAAAGCCAGTTAGTGACCTCCTCCAAACCATCTCAGCAGCACCAGAGCTCTTCACCAGGCCAGGCAGCAGGCTGATGGGTCAATCCAAGAGCACCTCCCTGGCTCTGACAGCTTGGCAGTGCTTTGAGCAGCAATGGGAAAAGCTGACAACTAGATGAGGGAAATGAGGAACCTGACCCAAAAGTTTGCTGAGCCAGGGAGAAGGGGCAACAGCCACTACACAAGAAAGGTTTAGGAAATGCTGCTCTGCCCCTGGAATAATGCAACATTTGTCTTCATTTACTGAGGAAACACTTCAGAAAGCACAGCAGGTAGGCAGGCTTAGGACACTGCTGGAGGATGTTAGGACCTCAGCACCCCCCCATTTGTGTGCCAGTACAGTTGTGCTGCACAGCTTGACTGGCAGACAGGGCTCCTGCTCCTCATTAACAGCACCGAGCTAAGTCGTGTGTCAAGGCAGGAAGGGCCTCGAGGCTGGGCAGAGAGGGTGGCAGAAGAGCTTTCTCCTAAGCTTCAGGAAAGAAGAAAGGTAAAGGCAGGGGCTTAAGGATGAATAAGCCTCACTCCAGGCTCTCCTGGCTCTGTCCTCCCCAGGAGCACCATAAAACTGGCCCTCCACATAGCATGAGGTCAGATTTGAAAATAAACCCACTGAAAATTGTCACTAATGTTTGCTAAACACTTCCACTTAAAAAACAAAACCAAAACCCAAAAAAATCCCACACCTGAACACTTTCAGTCTTCTATCCATGCACAACTAGCACAGATGAAGTTGCTTACTGACAGCCAGAAGAGAGGCACACCAAGACCATGTTCCTGCACAAAGGCTGGTGCTAGGAAATAGGGAGTATGTGTCTCCTTTCCTCATGGCAATTCACTGCAGGACAGACTCCTTTCAGTAAATACAGCATAGAAAATCCAGGTGAGGAGAAAACAGGGTTTTCTCTCTCCAGCAGGCAGCAGACAGATCAGTGTTGCTGTCCATGTGCAGCTCACACAGAGGTGGAGCCTGCCAGTCTGCAGCTCTCCCCTCCAGAGCAAGTTGTCTCCTATTCAGGTACAAAACAGATGCAAGAACCTGGCCAAACCAGTGCTCTTGGCTGCTCACAGAATGAAAAGCTGAATGACAAGCTGTAGAGCAGATGTTCACCCTTGGCAGCAGCTACAGCCATATTGTGGTGTATCATTTTGCTTTTTCAGCTCTGGCCAAAAAGGATACACATTTCCTCCACACTGTTACAGAGAAGAAACTGAATTGGAATGTGGTGATCTTTTCTAGGAGACATCAGCAAGCTTCTCCAGTAGGAAACGGAGAGCTTTCCTGGCAGTTCATCAGTGCCCTGAACACCACCACTCTGAATGACTAACACACTGAATCCCAGAAATGAGACAGTGGTTACCATTACTTTATGGTTCAGGCATCATTTACAAAAGACTTTTGGAGGAGTGTAAAAGCAGCTTTCTGGAGGAAGCTGGAAGAGGACAAAAGAGCTGCCTGTGCTTTGCCTAGCACTCCCCAGCAGGCTGCAAACACCCATTTTCACATAGTTTAAAAGAAAACAAAAAGTGAATAATTTTTGCTAATAAATTAGCTTGAAATGGAGTGAAGTCAGACTCAAAGCTTATTTGGCTCAGGAAACAGTGTCTTTCTTAAATATACACACTTGAAGATGAATCACATATGTCTCATAAGGACACTGTTCCTAAAATTTGCTCTCCCATAACCATTTAAGGTTCCCGTTCTGCAATAAAAGATGATGTCATTATTTATAATAGCAAATGTAATGGTGCTCAGCCCAAATCCAGGAAACTAGTCTCCTCCCTCTTAAAGTTTAGTAACCACATTAACTTTCTTACCAGGTCGGAGAGTGTAAGAACTGGCCAGGGTATAAATAGAAACATAAAAAGATTAAAAAGTTGCAAAAGTGACCCAAAACACATACTTGACACATACTTCTTTGTTCTTAGAAAACTGGCTAAGTTAAAAGTGATGTAGTTCTCATTGCTCTCACTTTGTCCATATTAGGGAGATTAAACTTCCACACAGGAGAGCTGCAACTAAAAAATATTGCCATTATACTAAGCACAAATAGCGTTTTCTTGAAAACCAAGCATGCACGTGGCCTCCCCTCTCCCCACCAGCTTACATTTTATGAGATTTTTGGACAGTCAGAGAAAACTCTCCTTCCATATGTTCAGGATGTTAAGATTTCAACCTCCTCGCAGCAGGAAAATAAAGTCATCTTCTTTGTAATGCCACAGCACTGAGCACACACACAGCACTTAACCAGTAATGCATGAACTGATCTCTGCCATTGCTGCACACTGCAGGGATCCTGTAGCAGGTCTTGTTCCTGTCATGTCTGCAGACGCTCTGTTAAGGACTCCAGGGACATAGAGCAATTACTAGGGTTTGTTTCTGCTTTCCAGGAGCAGTTCTGTTTAGGAGAGAATAGAAAGGGATTATTTTTACCTTATAGTTTGGACTTAGAGGGTGTGAACTGAATTTTTTTTCCCCACAGAGATACACCATCATAACAACTAAGTATTACAGTGCCTTGTAGTGGGGGTTCCTTCTGAGCAGGGAACACAATCCCAAGCATTAAGGAGGATGAAAAGCAGGCCCCAATTAGCAGCACAGCTGGGGGCTGCACTGTCAAAAGGACTGTGGCATTTGTGCCACACACTGAGGGGTTGCCTCAATTTTTTTTTCTTTTGTTTTGGGAGGGGTTGTTGGTTAGGGTTTTTTTTTGCTTTGAATCTGCTATACTTGACATCTGCTTCTGGTAAAATTAACACACTCTCTCATTTTATTTAACATTAAACGTAGATTAAAAGAGTACTATGAAATGCATTGTCTGACTCTGTGGGATTGTAAGAAGTATCTATGAAGCATTTTCCATTTGCATGTGTATAGAGAACAAAACATTTAAGTGAAGATAATTTTTTCCATATATGTCACATACATTAATATATACAAGAGAGGATTAGACAAAACAAAACTAGAACAAAGATTCTTTGAAGTTTCAAAAGAATCTTTGCCTACCTTCACCATAGGGATGGCTCCAGCAAAGCTCTGTGGATGAGGCAATGAAGGAGGTGACAGATGCATCAAAGGCATCTCACTCATAATACACAGCTTAGCTAAAACAATACTAAGACCACGCAGAGGACGTGCTGACACCAACATCATTCTTCCTATAGCAGAAGAGGTCCACAGATCTTACCTTCTCCTGACGTAGTCAGGCATAGGTCCACCCTTCACTGTGCCCTACAAGAAGTTCTAGCACTTTGACCAGCAGAGCTGCTGTGACCAGGGGCTGTGCTCACACCTGCAGTGGCCCTGTACCATCACACCAGCATACACATCTGTACTCTGCAAGATGATGTCCACCAAACCTCACCCCACAACATTTCCTGCAGCAGCAATTGCTAAGACAAAAGCCTTTGCTTCCTGGAGCCCTCAGAGACTAGAAGGGTGTCTGATTAAAAACCCCTGGACATAACTGGCACTACTTTATTGTTCACCTGCTTAATGCTGCAAGCCATGCTCCACATCATCTTCGTGTTGCTGCAAAGAGCAGGAGGAGCCTTCTGCACAAGGGGAGAGGGAAGCCCATGGGCCCAGCTCTCAGCAGCAGTGGAAGGGACTGACCTCTCATGAGCCAGAGGAAGCCTCGGGTCACAGCAGACCTGCAGGTCAATGCCAGGAAGGGGAAAAGAATGCAGCAGGCTTCCCACGAGACTCAAGCATAAGGCAGGAAGGCAGATGCCGTCCCCAACACCCCTCTCTTGCACAGTGTATTAAATAGCACCTTCCACCTCAGTGCATCCAAAGCCATGGTGGGCCAGCTCCTCCCTGGACTGGGCAGCTGGTGGCTAGAGGCACTCGCCACCATGCTGGCTGAGGGTGGGAGGCAACAGAGCAGCAGACAGGAACAGAGAAGAGGGGGATGCTCGCTCAAGGCCTGAAGAGTGCTTTTTTTCCTCCGGGGTAAAACCCAGGAACACCCCCCCCATCCGTCCCTTCTCACTTTACCCTTCCCTTCCTGAAGCTCCCCTCCCCACCTCTCTTTTGCATTGTGTGGGAACTTTCCCCAAAACACAGTTTTTCCCAGATTTCCTTCCTCTCAAGACACCTGGAACTTCCTCCTGACACCTCTCATGGTGATGGGGCCAGGACACACTTCCCAGGGCAGCAGCAAATTGTCTGTGGAACCAAAACAACCACACACAGCACAGAGCTGCTGCAGTGACACATTTGGAGATAACACAACTACAGATACAAGGGCTGTAACACACTGAAGATGACAAGTCACTTATTTCAGCAAAAATAGCCTGACGTATTTGAGGAAAAACAGAAGGAGTAACTACCAGCAAAGACTCCCTCCAGAAGGCTGTTGGGGAAGTATTTTCCATCATGAAATGCGTGATGAAATGTATTTGAAATGTATGTTTTGACATCTCAAGCTTTTCATAGAAGCTCCTTGCTTCAGAGTCAGTTTTGCATGCAACAAGCAACGCAGTACAGAAACAAGGGAAAAAAATCCTTTTCATCTTCAATCCCAGTTAAAAAGTTATTGGGAGGAAGCTTTTTAAACTCCCTCTTGCCAACTAAGAGGTGCCTCAGCAGAGATCTCTGCACAGAGCAAAGGCCACACATCTCAACTCCAACTTCATCCTTCCAACATGCTGAATTTTAAAAGCTTGAAACAGTTTTAGCTGAATCTATCCCATTCAAACTGTGTTAAGAAGCACAAAGCTTCATCCTGCTATAGATAAGTTGAGTTTTATGCAATGCTCTGCTACACCAACTTGTTTCTGCTACAGTGTTCACTTGATTCAAGATAACATGCCACTCAACAATGGGGCATCATCAGCTACAACCAGTGGAAATTGGTCCACTTGACTCCAAGGCCCCCACGAATGCAGGGCTGAGTTTGAGCTGCTTTTGAACAGGTACATTACCTGCATACTTTTCAGCTTTATCAGCCAGAACCAAGAGGGTGAAGTGCTGGTGTCCCAGCGTTAACAGGATGTGACTCCACCCTGAGTCATCATCCTCCTTCTCCTCAATTGGAGATGGCTGTTCACACCTAGACCACTGGACACCTACAGTAATACTCATCAAGACAGACTACTTTCCAAGCATGCTCTTCAGAGGCTGCAGGAAGCAACCTTCACATTAAACAGTTATAACTTCACATTTTCACGGTATCTTCACAAAAGGACTTAAGACCTCCAATATGTGCTCCATTTAAATAATATAGCAGTTTTCTGAAGAAGTATCTGAGCCAGCAGGATCTTGCCAAAACCCTACTTACAGTCCAAGACATTAAAAAGTTAACCCATGCAGCTCCAGAATACTATTAAAACCCACTATTGTTCTTTATTTTAGAAGAAAAAAACTTACCATGTTTTAATATCTCCAGTGAAATGTATTTCATAGGAACTGGAAACCATTTACATTAAATGAACATCATTATTATATGAATCCGTGTGCATATGAGTAGAACTGAGGTGCCTCAGCTGGGAGAGATCTCTGCCAGGACAGTAGTCTCATCTTCCATCTTGACAAACATTACAAAGGCTTCACCGATGAATTTCCTTGCCCGCCCCAGGGCAGTCAGTAGCAAAGATGCCCCGCAGACCCACATTCCAAACAGATACAACATCCTACACAACTGACAAAGCAATTCAGTTCTTACTAAAACACATATCCCAGAAGCCCTCATTCTGCTGGAATTTATTCCAGTATTTGTTTCTCAGTTACTGGGGGAAGCGTCAGTTTGGGGCAAACAATTTGTTACTACTCTCGCTAGATTTGAAATGAAAACCATTACGTAAGTCAGATATTTTTTTGCTATTTAAGTCACCTCTTGAACAGGGATGTGGATGTGCTAAGGAACACCCTCGCTCGCTGTATAAACAGCCTTTCACATGAAGTAGTAAGGGAGACAAATAATTTTTTATTGGCTGGGACTTAATTAAGGAATGTATAAACATGGCACTACCCTGCAGGTGCACCATGGCAGCAACTTCAAATTTACTGTTTACACAGACGGATGAGAGCCCTTTACAAGTATTGAAAACTAAGGGAGAATTACAGTTCAGAGAAGTCTGCAGAGGAAGGACGTACAATTGCTGCAACATGTAGCACAGAGACACCAACACCTGGCCAGCCCAAGTCTGCAAGTGCAAATAAAAAAAACACTGAAGTTGCTGCAGGCTACATTTCCACTTACGTGCCATTACAATAATTAAGAAGTGGAAAAAAACTGAGCAATAAATGCCCAGCTACAGTCGGGTCACAGCCAAGTTCTGCAACAGAAAAACTGCCCATCAACTGTGACTGCTACACAAACAACAGAAAAAAACAAACGCCTTGAATGTCATACCTAACTAGCCTGCAATATTGATATTGAATCTTTTAAGAATGAGAAAACCTTTTTGCTCACCACTTTTCATCTATACCATCACTCAGAACTCAACCAATTCAGTGTTTGCCTCCTTAGTCTAAGAAAAAGCTCACTGCACTGGTGTTTGGGAGTCAGGAATGAGACAAAGTTACTGGCAGATGTTAGGTGTGATCTCTGCTACCAACTGCATCCCATGAAGAGCTGCTAGACACAAATTTAACACTTTTTTTTTTAGGCTTTCCCCCACACACTCCAAAAAACCTCAAACATCTAATGCGTCTGGTGGAACGTTTTAATGTTAACTCTGATTTTAACTTTTTAAACAGAGAAACAGGTGAGAGGCAAGTTACCTAGACTCTGACACCAGGACTTGCCACAGCCTGGAGTGGAACCACGCTTACTTGAACGAGATCCTGGGGTGGATCCAAGATGCACAGCAAAGACTTCCCTTCCTCAAACTTCCTGAAAATTACACCAATGACTCAGTACATGTTCTTCTCCTGAGTCAGCACTGAAGATCTCCAGAATTGCACCTAATTTACCGTGCAGTCTATAGGATTGTTTGCTTTCTTAAAGAATGATCTGTGAATGATACCCTGAGGGTGGCTGCACAAACCCTTGCACAAACCGAGGTTACACTCACACCCCGTGTTCCAGCCCTTCTCTCCCTGAAATGCAGAGCTGTAGGAGCACTGCTTTACCACATCACACGGAGGAGGAAAGGTCATATGGCTGTGAGCGCCATCTGTACAAAGTAAATAGGTAAATGCATTCCAATTTAAAAGTAAGTTTTAATTGATTTCATTAACTAGTAACTTGTCCTCTACTGCAATAAAACACTGTGGCAGGTTATTTGAGTACTGTGGAGTGTTGCAATTTGGTGTCAGGCTGAATGAAAGACTATATACAATACAAATGAGCTTTCTGTTGTGTTGTAAATTTATTCCCATAATTTTTTACCATTTATTCATCCCAAAAGACATATTGCATATTTGGAACATTTTTAAGTAAGAGCCACTATATTATTCAAGACAAGTAGTTTTGTCACATCAAAACTGATGACATAATTGATAAAGTATTTTCCAGAGCAAGAACTCCTTACAAGAAATATAAATAGAATATAAACTTCATAAATGATCTAGCACAAAAAGTTTAAAATAGTAAATCCATTCCATACTGAAGGCAGTACTTTACACTCATAGTACGTGTGTGGTGTTCATAAAAAAAAAAAATCAATTTCCTAAGAGAAGGTTCTGAAATAAATATGAGCTAGTTCTGGATAAACTTTATTCCAATAGAACAGAATTAATTGATCACTTAATCCTTTTCTCTCGAGCTACTGATTAATACGATCAGGTAAGAAAGAGTTACTTATAGTTTAACCCAAGCTTCGGATTTGTTCATCTTCATCAGACATGATATGCTCTGAAGCACATCTGCATTTCCAATACATCACCTGACACAGTAAAAGAATTCCATGTCCATACTAACATCTCCCCTATTATTTAATTGAGAATCCCAATGACACCTCCATTCTCACAGCTGCTGAACACAGGTGATCAGGCTCTATCTTACCACATGCAAGCACAACCTCAGAACAGCAACACCTACGCATGCACACACACCCTCGGTGCAGGAGGAGTGTCACATTTCCAGCATTGGGAATAATGCTGACCCAAACTGGGCAGACTGGAAAATTAAACAGTCACATGAATAATTTAGAATTAGAAAAGCCTTATAGAGCGAAGCAGCAGTGACAGGCAATGACATGATGGGGCTGTGGGAAGAGAGTCAGATGTGTGACCTTGGGAAAAGGACTGGTTTTGCTTCACCTGAAGATCTAAGCAAATCACAGAGTAAGTCTATGGGAAGCAAGGAGCACAGAATTCAAGAATGTAGAATAATTCATGCCTGTCAAAGCATTTTAAACTAAAATTTCACTTTTATAAGTTTTAAAAAATATAAGTATTGGTGCTACTAAACCAAGACTGTAAGTACATTGATATTCCAGTAAAAGTGATCACTACTATCACTGTCACTAATAATTCAGATTCAAAACCAGTTGACTGATTGCAAAAACCAAGTGAAGGAATTATTCTGTGAATGTTTTCCTTACTGTCCTGCAGGGATCTGGTTTTGGCTGACAAACATTCAACAGTGAATGATCACTAATCTAGAAAAGCTTCAGTAGTCATCCCTGCTAAAACATGAATGAGCAAAAAAACCCCTAGAGATGAAGTGCTGAACAGCCACGGGAACAGGCTGCTGCCTTGGACTGCTTGCAGTGGTTTTTAATGAAAAATATTGCTAGGTCAGATACCATGTGGCTGGGGTGGTGCAAGGAATGCACAGATTTGATTCACAAGATTAAAATCCAAATGCTAGAAGTCAGTAAATCACCAAAAGGGTTCTGGTAGGCAGCCAAATAAGAATAGCAGAGCAGGATATAAAGCTTATATCTATTTATATGATGTTAGTAGGGTCGTTATTGTAAGGACATGTTCTGTTCTGGCATCTACTCTTCAAAAAAAGAACATTCAGCACATTAGAAATCATTTTAAAAGCTGACAACAAAAACTTAGAGGGATGAAAAAATTAAGAAATTCAATCCATTCATATAAAGGAAGATTGGAAGGTATTTTGATCATGGCATCTCAAATCCCTGGATCAGGATGACATCTGCAGTAGTAGAACATCCTCCAAGAAGAGAGATACATTGAAACCCGTTGGTGAGGAGCCAAAGTGAGATGAACTCAAACACAGGCTCGGGCTTTGAGGTTTTTTTGAGAGGACAGCAGTTGCTCAAGTAACTTACCTATAGAGGTGACTGATTCTTTCTCTGAACTTCTTAAAGCAAGACTTCTTTTTTTTCTAAAATACATGCTTAACTTCTTGACATTATGCTGCTGATGTTGAAATCACTCAGTGCAGTTTCATGACTGTGATTATCCAGAAAAGCAATCAGATACAAGTTCCCTTTACAGACAAATGGAAACATGAGCCTCTGATGGCCCTTACCACCAAAACCTTTGTTTCAGTTGCTAATTTGCTTTCTACTTCTGGGAGCCTTTAGTCCAATACTGATAGCACCTGCTGTTTTTAAAGCTGTAGCAGATACAACCCTCTCTCCAAGCAGAAAAGCCTGGCTCTGTGGGCAAATGTTTGCTCACTGATTCAAACAATTGGCACAGACTAAAAACACAGAAAGGCAGGAAGAACTGGGAGACCTGTTCTGCAGCCCAGCCCTGCACCAGAGGAGAAAGGAAGGAATTGTGTCTAGAAGCACACACAAAGAGGGACTGGGATAAGTAAATTAGCTGGATCTGAGGAATTCAATGCAGCTGTTGGCTGGAAGCAACCACCCTTCAGATCCAGAGGTATATGCTTGAGTGACAGAGATAATATGGCTTCTAATTCTCTCATATGACCAACTGCTATATTAACAGAGGCTAGAAATCTAGAGACTGTTGCTAATTAAATACTAATGGTAAATGAAAAGCCAGAGGGAAAACAAGACCCCTGGTGGAAAGCGTCCAGCCCCAGTTGCAGAGCTAGTGCAAACTACAGTGGCTTCCCAAGCCGTTGTGGTGACCTGGTGTTTTAAAGCACTCAGAAGCTGCTGGTGGAATGAATCTCGGCAGTGGATTTGTCATGGAGAAGATTCAAGCTGAAGACATGATTCTTGCAAGTCGTAGAGCCCCTACAGATTAAGGCAGGAGACATTCAAAATCTTATGTAAAGCACACTGGAAATTTGAACAGGCAACATACTTCAGAATGGGTTAGAAAAAGAAAAGTAACTTGGGCATATACCCCCAAAATACATGCACGGATGATTACCTTTGCTTCAGCCAGCAGTCATTTGATAGTAAGTCTCATTGTCTTATCAATATATTGTGCATGCTCACAATTCCCCATTTAGCACCAAAAAAATCCAGAGATTCGCCAAGAAGGATCAGGTTAAGACTCCGGAAGAACACATTTAATTCAGCTACAAGGAACAAGAAAATCAAACTGTATTTTTGATATATTGTATACTTTAAAGAAAAGGCCTGCTGTTGAATTCTACCTACATGGGATTACTCTTAGTATTAAAAAATGTGTCTTGGGACAACACGACAAAACTGAATAAATGTTCAGAGATTTAATATATTAAAACTTCCAAATTGAACTAGCAACTGATAAAACAATTCTGACTCATTTTTCTAGCATGAGGAACCTTTTTAAAAACTCAAACTTCAGTGCAAGCTCGGAGCACTTACTTGACAAGTAGACAGAGCATCTTCATGTTTGTGAAAAGCTGCTTGTTACAGTAATTCCAAAGCTCAGCTAAGGAAGCCTCAAAACTAAAAAGAACCTAAGTGTGAATGTAAAAGGACACACACATTTACTATGAACAAAAGCAACAAAAACCAGAGGTTTGTGCATAGAGTGCTTGGAAAATAACTCCACTTGCTGCTTTAGTGTCAAAGCACTGAAGTGCAGCAACTTCCCAGTTATCCAATCCTTCTCCAGGGATTCTCACAACCAAAGTGTGAGCTGTGCATTTTAGCTCATTCTTGGTCATTTTGAACATGCAAATGTCAAGAACTCCTGGGAAAGGCACTGTATTTGGGAACCACAGGGATACTTGTAAGCACAAACCCCCATGCAATGTGTACTATGCACCTGTGTATATAATATGCACGCATGCACATAATTAAACTAGAATTCTTTCTCCTTTGATACAGCCATGTCAGGTCTCAAATTTCAGCCTTTCTAAAGATTTGTGAAAACACATTTGCCTTTAATACAAGAACAAACTTATGTCACAGGCAGCGTTGCTCAGTATGGGGGACCTACTGGCAGCACAGGCCTGCCCCAAGGGTTGTCCCAGGGAACTCAGCACCTTCCCCACTGCCAGACAGGAGAGACCACTGCTCCACCAGGCACCACTCCACCTCCTCACACCACATCTACATGCTACCAGCAGGGAGGAGGAAATAGAATCAACTGGAAAAGAAACAGTAGCTGAAAGAGGGACAAACAGGGAGTTTGAGATGCTAAAAAAGGGAGGAGGCAGCATCAGGCTCTCTTCCCCTGGAAGGGCTTTGCTCTACTGCTCCGCTGTCTGTAGCCACTGCTCTTCCAGCCTCACAACCCCTACCACAGGCACAAGCCACCCTTCAACTGTGAACATTTTTTTCCCCCTTCCATGGCAATAATGCTCCCAAGCCTTTCATCACTCTTTCCTCCCCCCTTTCTTACTGAAAACCACAGCAAGGAGATAGATCAGCTAGACAAAAACTTAAACCAGTGCAAATGTGAAATACAAGGGTAAAAAAAAAAGTCTTTAGCTATTACTAGACATGCTGCAGACATTGTGCCTAGTAACTGTGGCAATATCTAGTGCAAAAGAAACTTAGCATGAATCTTTTGTTTTTAAATGACATTCAACTCAAACATGCATAGGGAGAGTAAAGTTATTTTATTAAATCATGCACATCACGTGTGTTAGTGCAAATAGTTTAATCTGTACTCCAGAAATTCTATTGTATTTTAATATCTTTACAAAATAGATTTAAAACAATTATTTACTTTAAAAAATGTAATTCTGAAGTTAAGCATTTCAGAACAATATTTGCAATAACCTATATACAAGAGGTACTAAGTACCACTGGCATACGAGTGTTCTGTGGTTGGGTGGCTTCCTGCAACTGAAAAGGATGAAGTGAATGAACTAAATGACAATATTTATTTTCTGCAAGTCACTTGTGGACTATTTTTTCCAACTAATAATCCTCCCATTAGCAAATCCCACATAACTTAAGATAGAACCTTTAATTAAAGGACAATGACCCTTAAAACCTCACAAAGTAAATTATATGCTAAATTTCTATTTAAATATTTAAACTACCTGTCGATTGCCATAACTTTTTAAAGCCAATTCAATTGCTGAGATTACCTCCCTATTTTGAAGTTTCCTTTAGCAGAGGCGTTTTACTTTACCACTCTTTAGCATATTATTTAAGTCTTTAACAAACTTCTGACAGAACTCTTGAGCTGAACAAGACAACGACAGTCTACATTTAATTTCATACTAACTACAGTGATTCCCACCAAAAGTCAGCAAATAGCAAGAGTTAATAGTACTTAAAGAAAAACTTTGTAATGGGGACCACTGCATCATACTTAACAGCCACGTGATGAGGATGCACAAAATTTTACTACCAAATTAAAATCATCTTGACCTGAAAATACATCATCAGATAGATGATTCCAATTTTGTAGCACTTTATGAATCTTCAATTATTTTTTTTTCAGCTAATCAGACATACTGTAGAAGTTCTCTTAATAAAGTTACTTCAACAAAAGCTTATCTAAAGAGCTTCTCCAGCTCAAGTCAGAAAGTATCAAATGACTGAAAAAATAAATTGATACATGTGGTATGTGAGAAAGTATTCATACTTTTAAAGAATGCACCTCTTTAAATATATGAAATTTAATAAATTACATTCAAACTAAAGTTAACGTAAATTGAATCACTGCACTATGTCCATCAAATGACCAAGTACTTGCTCCCAGAAATACCTTAGTTCACTCAAGAACACACACATGCTTACACTCGCACACGCGCACACTAAATACTCTAGGCTGGTCTTCACCATCAGTATCTCTATCTCTTTAAGGCTGGACATGAATTGTGTTTATTCCCAAAGATCATTAATAAAGCAATCCTTATCAAAGAAAAATATGCTTCCTTCAAAAGGCGTGGTAAGAGAAGTTTTCTAAAGTCTTGTTCCCAACAGCTCAGTGACTAACAGCAAGGAAAATGGTATACTAGTTTGTTGGTTTGTTGGTTTTCTTCTTTTTAAAAAAAAGAAAAAAGCATACTGAAAGGCACTGAGCAGACTGCATCTGTTTTCCAAGTATCTGCAAGGTTACTTGGCTTGGGTGTCCAATTCAGAAGTGTGTTTTTCCTTTTAAATCTGGCAATCGGATTCTAAAGTGTCCGCAACCCTAGCTGTTATAAATAATTTGGTACCAAGAAGCCTACTTTAGGCCACCATTATAGTATTCAGAATCCCAACATACTATTTTAAAACTTGCATGAAATTGTAAGCAAAAATATTGCTCACAGTATGATGAATCACAATTTTATTCCCTCTTTATAGACAGATACATTTTATACAGTTTAAAGCAAATGACCCTACTGCTGTTCTCACGCAGAGCTGTGCTGTATTAAGAGGTAAAGAGGAAGAGAATTAATCTGTTTTCCCTCAGTATATGAATGTTGCCAGCTTCTAAAGGGAGGACGGTGTATGGATTCAACAACAGTTCTCATGGAGAAGCTCTGGTTAGGCCTGGGTACAGCACCACGGCTGTTACAGCAACCAAAGCTGCCATCACAGGCATCCAAGGCCATTGTCTCTGTGTGGAGAGAAAAAAAAAATCAATATCATATTTGTTCTAATTCACACTAATCAGTTTACCCCGTGGTTCCTGAAAGTCCTGAGTACCTGTTGATAGGCATCACTGCAATGTTACCCATCAGCCCTACTGCAGGCTAGTCCTGACTGAGAGCACCACTGTAAACCGTGTTTCTCTAGCAAAGGGAAATCCACAACTCTTCATGACTGAGCATCATCAGGAGAAGTTTTGACAGTTCCATATTTCCAGCTTCATTACTGTACACACCTCAAAGAGATCTGCTATTAAACATGTGAGGCCTAAAGACATTTAAAACATCACTAGTGCCAAGTAATTGCTAGACAGGTTTATGCAGTACTGACAGCTTTAGTTAGCTTTTGAACTTAGCTTAAATCCAGATCTATATAGTTATTTTGTAGCAGATCCTAACAACATAATTTCAAATGGAGTGTCACAACATTTCATGAAAATACAGCATTTTAAGAGGAGGACACACTGAGACACGTAAGAGAAAATGCAAGCTGAGAGTTCAGGATACAAACCAACCACCTATTTCTCCTCTTTTTTCCATCTTCTTCATAGCAAGAGTGAGAAAAAATTAAAGTGTTCACAGCCAGAGAGAAATTTCTTAGTCCATATATAGGAACCAAAGCTTGTTGCTTTTTATTATTATTCAGAGGCAAACTCTTCATTTTTCTTAGTTCATTAAGCAACTAGGTTTTCTTACAGGCCCTAGCATGGCAGCATTGTGCAAAAGGCAGCCCATTTGCTAAAGACAAACTGAGACCAAGTTAGAAGAGGCACATTCAGAACCAGTTAGGACAAAATTCATGGTTAGAATTAAAGAAATCACACAGACATTAAATGATTAGTTGATTGCTCAGCTCATCAGTATCAACAGAATGGCATATTAAATGAAGGGTTTGCTTCAGGTAAAGAAACACCTGTGAGCATTTCACCATGCACTATTTTATACAGAAATGGCACAAACAGGTGAGAGGGACAAACATACATTGACTGAACAGTAGTGCTTGTACCTTTCGCTACCACAATGGGCCGTAACACCAATACAGGAAAGCCAGGATTAGGCCGATGAATACGGCTGGGACGGGTTGTAATATGGAAGGCTAAAGAAGGGAAGGGATATTAAAAATCACTTTGTGCTATAAATCAATCAGGTAAAGATGATTTAGAGAGGGGAAAATAAGTCAGTGAGTTTTGTTTTAATTGAAATGTATTAAAGACATCTAACACAATACAGCATCATCTAATGTGGTATACACAGTTAGTACACCATTCTACTCAAATGAACAGGGATGTTTAAAAATAAAGGGAAGTAAGCAGAAAATGTTGTAAGAGACCTCTAGTCACAAACTTGGAATTTAGAACTTAAAACCAATACAAATCTTAAATTGATTTGCCTGTATGTTATTTATATTTGGTTTTAGTTTTTCCAAGTGATAGGAAATCCCATCTGGATTTCTTTAGGCAGAAAGACACAGTAGATGTTGAATTTTTCAACTACTTCGTAATTCCTTGCAAGTTAGCCTTTCCCATTTTCCATCACCAGCCTCCAGGAAAAAACCATCTTTCCTCCATTAGTGAATCAATTACAACAATGTCCATAGGCAAACCCAGTAGTTCAGACATTTCAGTGAGATTGTAACGTGACTGTACAATCAGCACAAGTCACTGTAAAGCAGGGAGGTACACTTCTGTTAGAGACACCACAGAGATCAGCATCTCTGGCAGGTCATCAGCCCTGTGACCAAATGCAGTTCTGAACGTCAATCAGATGTTGCAGCTGGGCCAAACTACCAGCTGGCAAGATTGCAGGGTTCATTTAGCTTATGGCCTCATCAGAATCAATTCCAAATTTTCTCAGCTACATTCAATTAACTGTAAGCTACTTCACATTCTAGATGGACAGCCTCTATCCTTAACATTGTAAACTAAAAGCAAAAAAAAGAGCACATTTCTTTTTAAGCTGTCATTGGAAGACATCTGCTTTCGTTGTATCCTAGCCTATATATTCGTGCACACACACAGACACACAGAGGTTAAGTTCAAACCATGCTAAATATTTTCCAAAGAACACTTTTGTGCTGAAGCCACCTTGATTTTGTTCAGTCAAATAAGTAAATAATAAAATAGTATTTGAAGACTTTCTAAAACATTGTGATTCATGAATAAAATCTCATTCTGTTATGAATTTGTAGAAGTCATTAATTGTAGAACTTCCAATATGGTTCAAAGCAGGAATCTTAGAAGGCATTCTAGTCTCTGCCATTCAATTCAGATTTGTTTTAATCAAGGCAAATATTTAACAGACATTATGTGTAACTATTAAAGTCATTTTCATGCAGGATTATTTTTGTGTTACTGGTGGCACAAATCAGAGTGCCACCTTCCCACAGAAAGCACTGATAGAAATAATGACAGCAGTGTTCAAAAAAAGTGCCAGAAGTTTATGTCAACCAGAGCAGCTAATGTTCTCAAACCACTCACATAAACAGATCTGTCATATAAAGCGCATCAGGAAATAATCAGTGACTACAAGCATGCAAGCACAAGCAGTACACCACACACTGCTAAACGTTTCTGAACACAACACTTCTTTAAAGTAAAACTTTAGGCATAAAAACTTAGCATTTAAATGATATCCCAAATGGAGTAGAGGAGCCTTGTCTTTTCTAACATTTGCTACTTTGCTGAACAATTCCACTGATTATTTATTAAGTTATGCACATTCATGGCTGTGGTATCTTGACAATTGAAAAGGATGATAAATATCCACCTCACTGAATGAAACTACCTCCAAAAGATTAATTTTTCCCACCTCACGAACTTCTCAATCTATAAAAAATGTCCTTATTGTTAAGGATCATTCAACTAGGTGCTTCATCAAAAATTGTATTAGAATATGAAATTACACAAACTGAGATACAGATGGGCTGCAAAAAGGAACAAATCCCACAGCGGGAAGTCGCTTTCTGTGGGACATTGTCCTTGGAAATGAAGTAACAAATAATGATTCCAGCTTAAGGGGACAAAAGTACTTTGAATAATTTGACCTTGGAACTCAGGCCAGGATCCATGATGCTTCAAATAATCCACAAGATAGATATGTTTCACATTACTGATTCTGAGTAATGCTTGCTTGAACAGCAAGCTTGTCCTGCAAGTCCTTATATGGTTGGATGTTCTTCATCATACCCTGACCTCCAGGTTTCAACTGTCATAACTAACTCTTTCTCTGGAAGTAGATTTTGGCAACTGCTGTGTTTCCTGATTTAATTTAAATACTCATTTCAAATTCTTCCTAAAGTTTCACTTACTTTGAAAGCTTTTCCACTTTCATCAGGTGCTCCAATTGCCTTGACAGATTTTGTTCTCTCTACTACCCCCTTTTTTCCACTGAGCATTTTAATCCTGAGGTTAATGTTTTTAAAAGAGAAGAAAAAATTCTCACATTCACAGTTATTTATTCAGTGTGATCTCTTCTGCTGGAATGGGAGGTTTTTATTTGGATGGTTTTGACTTCTGCCTACTTTTGTAACTCAGTATTGTCTGAGCATTGCAGAAGAACTGTAAGCAGGTTCCATTAGAATTATAACATCATATTCCTGAAAATATGGCTGAAAAAAATGAGAAGGGCTTGACGTCTTCACATCTTTGACAGCTCTATTTTAGAGGCTTACATTCAGTAATGGGCTATGGCAAGAGTGTTTATACAAACTTGGGGCATCTAGCAGCCATCTGACTGAAGAGGATGGTACCTGTGAAAGTTTCTTCAATGTCAGAGAAATAGTTTTCTAAAAGGTTGTTACAGAGCATTCATTATCCTCCTGCTTTGTACTGTCCACTGCAGGAGTTGTTCTCCCTGCACTAATGATAGAAGCAGTACAGGAAGACAATAAACCAGCCATCCCACTGTAGTAAGGTATCTAAAATAAGGCTATGACCAAGTCATAACATGTCTGCCACACTCTTAACATTTGGAGGGTTTCAGAAGTCTTAGTATAAAAGTTTTCCTTAGCTGTACACTCAAACCTAAGGATACAACCTCTCAAATTAATTGCAACAGAAAAGAGTATTTTCATTAGTCAACAGAAAGGACAGTTCAACTGCACTGTTTAAAGCATGAGCCGATCGGGGATAACCACAGTTAAGCAGCAAGAGTAAGCCTAAGGAGGGAACATCCATTGTATTAAACACTAATAAAGTAAAAGTATCTTGAAAAAGGTTGTTCAAGTCACTTGGATACAAGTTTCTCAGCTTTTTACATGTATCACACTGAAATTAAAGTTTTGCTTAGTTCTCATTCACTAGCACTTAAGCCAGATGTTTTCAAGAGAGCAGATATCTAAGGCCGTATTTAAAATTGTCACAACTGTAAATTTAACTTGCACGCATAACTGTAACAGTGTAATGACCTGCAAATTTGCACAGGTAGTGAAAATGGAATGGCATTTTGTATATAAGAAGGTAAACAGCCCTTTTTTTTTCTTTCCAAATCAGCCCTTCTCTATTTGACAGTTCCATATTCCCTCAATCAACAGAATTGCCACTGTTGTAACTCAGTGTTCCCACAGGTTTTGTACAGACTTACGTTGTTTCCTTTCTCTTGTAGCAGCTTCAGGTTTTCTTTACATTGTTTGAGTTCTTCTGTGAGTGACTGATTTTCTTGTTCAGCCATCTCATACTTCGCCTTCAGCTCTGAGAGCACAGTCTGTGTTCTTTCATACTAAAGACAAAGAGAAAATAGTCTAGAGACCCCTGGACACCCAACAAATGCTTACAATTGCCTACCACAGTTTCCTTTCCTGTCATGTGCATAGAGTAACTCACTTTGGGTCAGTACACCCTCTTTTCAAAAAAGCAGCGTAGAAAAATATTAAGATTTCCTTTTTCTTAAATGAAGATTTTTATCCCTGACTTTGAAGGGCCAGGATTACTAAAAACAAAGAAATACAAACTCTATACAAAGCCTTAATTCATCTCTCCTACCAAACAATTACTCATTTTCATACTGGAAAGGACTGTAAAAACTACAAAAACAAAACAAGAAATGGGAACAAGGAGTCCCCTTACATTTAAATAGTGGTCTTCCATCTAGGCTGTAGCTTAAATACCTATTCTAAACAATAGGTGCAAAAGTCAATATTCTGTATGAGCAAATCAAACCCTCTTCCCACACAGCAAACTCAAACATAAGAGTAAGAAAGTAATTGCAAAAATACTATGACTTTTTATTGTCATGCCAGTCTGGGTCAAGTACAGACAATACTGGGTGAATGTGTCATGTTCCTACAATATGAGCAGCTTCTTTTTCAAACTTGCATTCAGTTTTTTCTATAGATCACAAGCTTTCTTGTACTCCACATGACAGGGATTAGTAAGGACAGAATTAATGACTTTCATTACTGGCATTCACCACAAATTTAAAAGATTAGACATCTCTACAAATACATCCGATTGCAAAAACCAGACTAACAAGACTAGGTTTTTCAAATTCTGAAAATGGTAAGGAATGTGACACAGAGGAATTAATGACAAAGCATGGAAAAGGATTGCAAAAGAAACTAAAAGCAGTGACTGGGAAAAACTTCACTCAAAATGCTCATAAAAGAAGCAAGCAGTTGTTGGAGGCTATAGCCTTAGAGGCTAGGCAGATGAAATATATGCTCAAAATGCTGGCTTTTCCTCATGCACTTGCTAATCTTCAGCAGCCTAGAGATCTCGTGAGAAGAAAGGAGACCTTTGTAAAGAATCTATAGTCCCATTGTCAAATAAGAGAGTTCAAAACTAACTAGGAAGATGACACTGACTAAAAAGAATTTTGTTTGACTCATAACAGCTAATGAAACTCTGTATCATGATATTCAGGTAGAGTCTTAGTAAGGCTTTACCTGTCTGAACAGCTTAAAATTAAATGCACTAAGGTAATGCACAAAAGCAAACTTTAGGAAGTTCCCAAAACAGTTCCAAGTAATTTTATCTGAAATCTTGCTTTTTAGATTTAACCCCAGTTGATATATTACTAGCTGCCATAAATGTACTTGCAATAAAAGTGAGAAAAATTTTCACTTCTAGGAATCGTACGTTTTTCCTTTTCTTTCAGCATAAATGTGAACATCATTGGGAATTATATAATCTCAAAATAGAAATAATATTTTGTTACCTCTTTCTGAACATCTTTTGCTTGACTCTCAGCTTCACTGAGCTGGCTTTTTAGACTAGCTGCATCCCGTTGATGTTTTTCTCTCAAAGATCCCATCTGATCTTCAAGTTCCTTTCGAGACATTTCAAGAACACTTATATCGCTGGTTAGCGCTAAACTCTGTTTCTGAGAGCTGAAAAACAAAATCCAATTGACATCTCGTGCTTTGAATTTAAAGAAACAAGAGGGGTTTAAGCACTTTTCATCCTTCAAAACTTCACACATTATTTTTATTTAATATGGAGGTATCAGCTTAGAGCAATCACAGAAGTGCAGGTCATCACTGTACACAAAGTACTGACACAAAAGCTGGCCATAGTCTTGCTTTTAAATATATGTGCACAGCTTAAGTGTGTGTAATTCATTATAATCTATAATTCAAATCAGTTATAATTACTCATTTTTAGTTTGATTTTACTTTTTATCATTCACTAAGGATTTTTTATAAACTCCAAAGCATTCTGAAACAAATTTGTAATAAGAACTCTGTCTAAGGTTGTTAGGAGTATTTCAGTTATTTACAGACATTGCTTTGCTTTCTCCAGTCCTCTAAGCTAGCATTCTTCAAGTGTTTAGTACAACTGTGTAATAGTCACAGAAAGCTCTAAATTAATTTAGGCTGGACTTGATGATCTTAAAGGTCTTTTCCAGCCTTGGTGATTCTGTGATTCTGTAAAGTACTACAAAGTACAATAATCAAGTATGGATAATTTGTGCCTGTGCAAGGCAGAAAGAAAAATAAGGGAGAGATCTTGCCTATCTCCATGATGCAAATCCTGTATTTGCTCATGTGACCTTCCACATGAAAAAACCGAGTGCATTTGCAAAAGAGAAAAAAATAGCTTGGTATAACAGTTCGGCATGAAATTGAGTTCTGCCCAATACGATGATATAAATAAAATTTCACGAATAAATATAATTCCAACATTTCAAATTGAATACCACTTTTGACAAGAAAAGAAATCCAACAGCTACTGTGATACCTTCCTGTATCCACTGAGCCCTTACCTAGAAAGCTCCTTCTCCTGTCGCTGAAGTTCAGATGTAAGCAAAGTATTTTCCTTCCTTAGTGTAACACATTCAGCTTCCAGAGCACTCCACTCTGCCTTCAACTTTTCAAGTTCACCTGCAATGAATAAAATTTAATTGAATTGAGTAAAATTATTTCATGACTGCTTCAAGTATCACCAGCTAATAAATGGAGGGAAAGCTGGTATCAGTCGTAAATCTCAACTGTATTTGATTATAATCACGTCACATGAACTCTCTCGCAAGCCCCTATAACAGTAGAAGATATTGTAATGTTTTATGAGGTTTGTGAGCCATTAAACAAGCTAGTGCTTTTTTTTTTTAATGTGAGTTTTTTCTAAGGCACAAAGGAATAAAGAACAGTCTGTTTATGGGTGTACTCTAGTATTTCAGAAACAGTGACAGAAAAGTGTTTGAAGAAAATAATTTCCCGGACTTGACAAATAGCAAACAACTAGAATCACTAGACAGCATGCCCCTAATCCAAGGAACAAAATGTTTTAGGCAAGAACTAACAGGTGAAAATGAGACCTTGGAAATAAGTCAGTCCTTGGTAAAAACAGATAAAAGTACATATTGTACATATCTTCTTACTACAATGACAGATACTGGAATCCAAACTGTAAAAGGGCTCCTCTGACAACTTCAAAGATTACATGATTCAGAATTTAAAGCAGATTTTACACATGCTAGATTCTCTGTGGCATATACAAAAACTCAACATGAGCTTTTAAACTCAATTAACAGATTCTCCAAGTTCTGAAGGTATAGGCCTGGAGCAGTGGCTCTCAAGGAGTCCTCATGAGATGAGTCACTTCATCACAGGTGAAGTGAAACACAAATCAATGAGCTTAGAAGCAGCCCTGTGCTGGCTCAGCAGAACATATAAATGTGTCTCTACATCATATATCCAAAATAAAGTTTTAATTTTAAATTTATTTTAACATTTTTATGTTTTAAGTGAGATGGTATTAATATTTTTATTAAACCATAAAATACAGTTGTCTAGAGTGAAGCTATACATTTATATGCTTAAATTATACAGGCACTACACGAGTCCTTTCAGAGATCTGTGGCAGTTTCAGTCCCTCACACAGTACAAGTCTTCCATCTTTTCTAAGTGCAATTATACCTGATCTACTTTTAATATCAAATGGTACCCAAGATAATATACATAACAGCTTTTGCAACACTACAAGCCTTGATACACATATAAATACACACGTGTGCATATATATACACAGACATAGTAAATGACTACAGAGAAATAAATAGTAATTTGAATAACTGACATCCATCAGATTGAGAAGGTTGCTACTGTTAGCACTGTGACATCCTTTTAATCAAGTACCTTTTAAGCGGGTAGCCTCTTCCTTCTGCTGATCCTCACACTGCTGACATTTGAGCTGAAAACTGGCTTGCAGTCTGACAATTTCTTTTTCATAATCTGAGGCATTTTTTTGCCACCGTTCGAGTTCTGCTCTCACTGTTTGCAGCTCATCTTGTAATGCAGAAATATCTGTATCTCGTTCTGACGCTGCCTTTTCTGCTACTTGTTGGAGAGACAGAATCTCATTTTGAGCACTGACTAGTTCATTTCGAGTGCTTGAAACTTCATTCTCCTTTTCCTCACGAAGATTTTCAATATCTTCTTGTAATCTTCGCAACTGAGCTGGAAAGCATACATTAATGTTAGTATTTTTAGCAATTGTACTTACTGAAAATCTAAAAAAAAAACATAACTCCCTTTCTCAACTTTTTATATTTAATAGGACTAAAGAATCCTAATGCTATCGAAAAATATATTAACCTTGTCAAATGCTGAACCCTTAAAGAGACACGTATGAGTGGTCCTCTATTACACTCAAAAGAAACAAGAATTATGGTTGGACAAAGCTTTCTTAGGGTTGTGTTGCATGTAAGATGCTGAAGCAACTCTCCAACATCTGAATCAAAGATTTAGATCCAACTTCACTGTAAGCAGAACAAGTACTACAAAAGTAGGACACTGGGGTTTGGGGAAATGAGGAAAAGCAAGAAAGCTTCTGTGATAAGCCAAACAGTTGCAAAGCTACATTGGAAATGTTTGCCTATTCAGCCATTAACTTGTAGTATCTATAAATACTTGAGGCACAGAATCTAATTTCTACTCCAGTCTTTCACTTCTTTGCAAAAAGCATTTTTCAAAGCACAAGATGAACTTTTAATTGAAAGGGCAAGCTGCACCAAATATACTGAACTTTAAGCAGTCCTTTAGCATGTACAGTTCACTGTAAAGCTGCAGCAGTCACATACACTCTGGGTTATTTTACATTTCTGCAAGAAGCAAATCTTATAAATTATTCCCATTCAAAATTGATTCATTACTAAACACATCTCTTCTCTGAGCACAACTGTTTTTCATTAACACATGCATACAGAACTCAGTCCAAACAGTTGAAAAGTACAGTACAGAGGAAAGGGAAGCATGAAAGAACAAAATTATAATGAAAACTGACTGATGGAAGCAAAGTGTTTAATTTTCTCAGTGTTTTTTGTTTTTTAAAGAACACATACCAGAGTTCACATGTATTTCATTTTTAATACAGGAGAAAACAATTACTAAATCGATGAAGAATTGTTCTAAGAAGAGTGCAAAGTTCTTAACATCACTTGAAAACATAAGATACTGTAGAGATGGTTGAGCAACCACTCCCTTTAAATGTTCAGGCATGAAAACAAGCATGGTATGACTGAAAAACCAAATGCGTACAGATGTTCGTAAAGTTTGTAGAGTTGTAGAAATAACTTACACAGAAAAATTACTACCAAGAATATTGGAATGGTTTCTGAAGCTCTGGATGTAATTTGAAGTGCAATTAGAGAGAAAACTTCCATGACATCTCTTATTTATGTAAGCCATTACCTCATCTAAGCTGAATGCTTCACTTTTTTTTTTTTTAAAGTAATGACAAGTTACTTGAATTTCCCTGCTTCATGTATCTGTTCAACTGAAGAACTTCACACACAGAGGGAGGATCCCAGCTGTTTCTGTGGCACCTTCTCTTCTCCATGACAAACATGTAAAGCCATGTATGACTGGCTGGCCTGAAACATTCATTCCATGAAAATACTTTCAGAAATGTGACTGCATGAAGTTGCCAGGATTTTTTTTTCTCCACTACAGTTCGTAGAGGCTGCCAAGGGAGAGCCCTGACATACTGACAGCTTCTCCCAGGCTGAGACATGTCACACCCTAAAAGCTTGGGAAGCATACAACAAACATTAGAACATTTTGAGCTACCATGGAGAGAGAAGAGAAGGAAACACAAGAAAGATCTCACTTGAGAAGTACTGCACTGACATGAGGCATCTTGCAGTTAAGTTTGGCCCTGTCAAATTTCTACTTTGATGTTCTTTTATGAGAGGAAAAAATATATTTCTTCTTTCTGTACAGAAATAACTATCAAATCCTAATTTCTAACTTATGCTACAGCATTTTTTACTTGTAGAGTTTTTATTATCAGCAGGAAAAGATTCAAAGTTAAATTGCTCCTCTTACAGGAGCTATGGCAGAAAACAAAAATTCTATTTATATGACATTCATATAAAACAGTGCTATTATATAAGCCTCTCAGTGTAACTGGTACATGACACGTACCACACTCCACAACAAATAACCACCCACAAAGTAACTTGCTAAACTATTTTGATTTCCTAAGTAAGGACTCTCAGTCCATCTGCCTGTCTGCTCATCTGCCTTCCAACAATTTTTAAGTCGAAACCAAACCATATGCTGACAAAGATACCAAGGTATGAAGCTCCTACAAGTTTTGTAACACTCAATGACTGAGTAGATGTGCAAACTAGTGCTTGTTCTATGGAAGAATCATAATATAACCCTTACTGATTTTAAGGCTAGACACTTCCTTGACCAATGAACTCAATGCCATGTACAGGCTGACAAGTTAATGTGATAACAGAATATGTGACACAGAAGCTACATTCTGCAATAATTATTTTGGGCTGAAAAGAGCATGACTTGTCATACTGTTTTTCCAAAGAAGCGTAGACACTACTGCATTCCACGAGACTGGATGCAGATCTGGAGTGATTAAAAATTTATGCAAGAGGATTTCACCAATGCAGTGGAGTGAGTAGCACAAAAAAGACTAAACCTTCTGAGTGCTCTGAAGAGAAAATAGTCACAGTAAGAATCCCTGGATCATTCAAAACTGAGGAAGATTGGAGAGAGAAGGAGAAGAGGTATCTCTTGCATTATCCAACTTATGATTAGAACTGTAGGAATTGACAGGAAAAATTTCACAGTAAAATTCAAAGATGTGGTGAAAGAAATGAGATTTAAAGCATACACTCAATTAATACTTCCCTTTATTAGTGCTTATGGCACAACAGAAACAGCCAAAGCTATATTTTCCCTAAAAGAGCTCAGTGAAAAAAAAAATTCCTACCTTGCAGAACATTTATTTGCTTGTTGGATTCTTCAACTTGCACTCGATATGCTTTTCTCTCTTCTTCCAACAGTGCTATAAATGAAAGTGAAAATGTGCCCAAAAGCTTGTTAGTTAGAAATATTTCAGCTCTGTAATTAACTTTAGTCACAACTTCCCCTTAACTGAAAAGATTAAAAGAATCATATTCTTTCAGTAAGTCAAAGCTAGTAGCTGTGTAAGTAGTTTAATAAAGAGTTAATATTAATATATCATTCCATTATTGTGGTAGTATTACATCAATTTAAAATTAATTGTAATTTGTTGCCTGATCCAGAAACTCCACATGTACTAAATGCAAACTAGTGTGAGAGGAGAAAAAAAAAAAGCTGTAAATATACCCCATAAAGAACACTGAAGAACTGCAATTAAACTGGACTATACTATTTCCTGTTAAAAACTACCCAGAGTTTGCTAAGCATAACGATACAGCTACATATCTGATAGGATGATGTAAACAAATTACCACCACTGAATGCATTTAATTACGTGCATGCTCTGACTGAAATACAGATTAATCAATACCTGTAGATTAATACATTTCATAAGGATGAAATACAGGGAGTTCAAGTATGTATTCAATACTATGAAAAGATAGTCTATCTTGCACCAAAAATCTGACTGCATATAGAGTTTGGAGGAAAAAAAGGAAAAAGATTCAGACATTCTGTGCAGGAGATGTGAATACTATGAAACAAATTTATCTAACAGACAGTCAGCAAACCTGGACCCCCTCATAAGACTACCTGATAAATACAATTTTAATGGATACCCTGCACAACCAAGTTGATCTGGGTCTCACCTTGAAGTTCAAAGTATTTTTGTTTACTTGTCCTAGCTAGCTCTTGGGCTTCAATCAGCTCCTTGTGCAGTTGCTGAATTTCTTGCTTAGCCTCAGTCTCTGATTGTGCACCCTGCAATTCATCTGGTAAAAGAACATTTTCTTTAAATCATAAGCTTGTACAACAGTTTAATTTGCACTGCCATGTGATGACTGGTGACTTTTTATTCAAATAACCTGAAGTTAGTTAAAGTAAACTCAAAACCGGATTAGATAAATATTAGCAAAAATATTAATATACTTTTAAAAGGAGGAAAATATATGCAAAATTTAAAACATACATTATATATAACATGCAGTATAAAACAAAATCACAAACAAGTACTAGACAGTTTTTAAAAACACTGTATAGAATGGCAAGGACTCCTGGATTGACAAAAAAGAACAACAGGTGTAAGACAATCCTTGACTATGCTTGCAACTTGTCTATTTATAAAAGAAAGCTACTCTAGCCCTCTCTCCCAGCACACCTGTTGGCAATGATCCTGCATCCCGACCTCCCAAGCCCACCCTCCCACAGCACCCCACAGGCAGGCAGCACCCCCCCCCCCGGGGCAGGCAGCTGGTCATACCCCTCAGCTGCAAGAGCTGATGCAAAGAGCTGCTGTTAAGTGGTTTGCTACTGCCAAGCAGGCTTGTTGCCCTGCAAGGCTCAGCTTCCCTCCCTCCCTCTGTGGACCATAACTACAAGGAAAGAAAAATTGAGGGAAATTTTCTAAAACAAAATTCAGAAGATGAAGAAAAGTCCACCTTCCTTATTTCATTCAGTGGCCTAGTGAATACTAAGCTAAATGTAGCCCTTTTTTTTGTTTACTATGTCTTCAAATATTAGGTATATTTTTAACACAATCAGGTAATCTTTAACACGATCAGGTATTTATGCATGTTATCTAAACTCTAAATGAAAACATTTGCAGTTCAGCACTAGTTTTCTATTAACTAAAATGTATATTAAATACCTCTTGGGCTTTTAAGAGACAACTTGCAGTCGCAGACAAATTGATACTTCTAAAGCTAAAGTTTTGGGGTAACATAAAAGAGAAAAAATAAGTATTTGTAACTAGTAGCAGTGTCCTCTAGTAGGCACACACTAGAAACTAGATGCAGTAAGAAAGAGGAAGACAACACTCCAACCTGTAGGCATCTGTCATGCCAGGAACTGGGTCCAGGAAACTCTCATTCACTACATTTTCCTTATGTAGCATCTGTTAGAAACAGATCTGCCAATAGGTGCAAACAGCACTAATAACCTACATAGGTAGAGGGCTAAAACTCTAGAGAAAGTCTACTAGGTGAGAAAGGTAAAGGAGGGAAATCAGTGAAAAAAGCCTGCTGTACATCACTGAAGAGGGAGAAGGCAAAGGTAGATGTTACACAGCTAACTTGTTAATAAACATCTACTGCTATAGACAATATGAATTTAAGATGAAGGATAATAAAAACCCCAAACGATAAATTTATTTGGTTTTCTGGAGCTGTCACTAATGAAGGAAAAAACAAATACAACCTATAGTTTAGTTTGTCATTATACTTTTGACATTCATATTTACTATGTCACCAATAATGAAACCATAATTTTTTTTTTTGCTGTTTTCTTCATTAAAGTAATTGTTTATCAAATCATGCTGAAGTATTCATACTGCCTCCCTCTAAGAAAAGAGGCAATGCTTTTCCTGTTCTCACAGTAATGAATTGGTGGGATTGAGTAGAACTGAGGGCACACATGGGCTTTTAGACTTCTGAAGAATAAAATTATGAGAGCAGAAAGAACAAAGAGGACTACATATTTAATCCAAATACTTTCTTTTCTAGTTTATTAGAGTTTAAAATCCAAGTTTCACTTTACTGAACATGTTTTGTTCTTAGCTTCTCATGGATAAAGACTTGGGACAATTAGACTTTCAACCCTCCTTAATGAGACTGTTGAGAAGAAATGGATGAGGAACTTGACAAATTATGCTCAAGCCGTGGCTGATAAAGAAGCAGTGTCCCAAATGTGACAATAGACACACTAAATCAACTTTCTGCTCAACAGTTCTTCCCAATCAGTGAAAGCACACATCATAAAAGATAACACTGCTTCAAAGGAGATGAGGGACCCAACTTATGGGGCAACATAATCAGTTTAGCAAAGGCACCGTCTCTGTCAAGGTAAAAACCCTTTCCTACTCAAATGCAATCCAGGAATTTCCATATGCCTGCTACACTTCTAAATTAAAAGCCAAAAAATGTAAGTACAATAACAGCTTTTCAGTCTTACCCAAACTTAAAATTTCTTTAATGTCTTTTAGTTCAAAGTAAACATTTTTGTGCTAACTCTAGTTTTGAAAGAAATTCCCTAGTGAGTAGGATTTCATAAATAATAAAAATACTAAATATCACCAGGCTCAGAGTTAGTTCCCTCAAGAAATAAATTCACATCACAAAAACCTGATTTGACAACCAATGTAAAAGGCAGCAATTAAAAAAAGCATTTGAGCGATTTCCAGAAATACTCAGCATTGGACTAACTGTTCTCAGAGAAGTCTAAGGAATCCTATCCTTAATTACAACAAAGTGCCAAAAAAAAAAAAAAGTCAAATACAGCAGCTTGAAAATCCTCATTCATTTATTCTTGCTCATGGAAAAATTTTCATCTGTGACCAGATGGTTTGCCATGTTACAGGAAAGGTTCTTAATTAACACCACTTGGTCTCCCCCTCCACACACACTGTTTCCCTTAACATCAACTCATTGTCCTAAAAATCAGTGTGAACTGCACAAATCATTCCCAAAGCACAGGAAAATTTCTTCTGGCCCAAGGAGTCTAACCCATGGGTCAGTTTTGGGGGAAAATAACCATTTCCAAATCATTAAAGAATATGATGGTGTGTGAAGGAGTATTTTGCAATTTTAAGATCTCTAAAATAAAATTTTGATAAAGCCAAAAGAAAAATAAATATCAGATTAATTTAATATTTACAAACAAGAAGATAATAAGAGAGGTCTGCTTATATGTTTGCCTTTACACTTCTGTTTTGATAAGAGAAATGATACAGAACCACACATAGGCTGAGGTCTTAACTGATCCTTTATCTGTACATGGCTGGTCCATGGAAGCAGATACTTCAGTGGAAGATGATACTTCAAGTCTCACAGTAGTTAACTGTCAGAATTTTGCAGGATTTCTCAGGTTATTCAGATTAATATTTTCAGAGTACTTAGGTGAAGTGAAATAATTAAAACTCCAAGTTTTCTTCAGCTTCGTAAGATCCACATAAACTATTTATTACAAGCATTTGGCTCTTGTAACATAAAACAATGGTTTCTGAACCTTCTGAATCAACAAACCATTGCTAGTTTTCAAAATTTCTTAGGTAAAACTAGCAACATTCAGCAAACCCTCAACTGAAAACACTTATTTTAAGAATCCACGGATCAGTCTTGTAGCTACAATGAACATACAAGGAGGTTTATAAGAATAAGATTACTAACCTCCCGATGACGTTTATTGTTTCTTTCCATCTGTTTAACATTTACCTGTTTTTAACTTTGCCGTAAGTAGTCACAAACGGCCTAAATAAAATCTTCCAGGGAACTGTTATCAATGGCTAACAAGTAATTTACCTCGTGGGAAAAATAAAGCAGCTCCACTAATCTGTGGCAGCTTTTCCCCCTCCTCTCTTTGCCAGATACTGACTTGTAGAAACTTGAAACAAATACTGAATGTACTCAAATTTTATTGATGGAAAATACACTTGGCAAAACTATGGCAATTACACGTCTCATCATTTTCTTGTTCTATTTGTTTTCTAAATGCCAAGAGTTAAACAAAAAGGAACCCTGCCTTTTTCAGCAGCCCTTTCCGCATTCCAAACAGCTGCCAGATCAGCAACCTTCTCACTCTTCCTGAATTATATGACTGCAAAACAAATCCCCTTGAAAGGTTTTCTGTTGCAAATAAGATCCTTTTTAGGGCAAAGTCAGGCGTACAAAGTAGCTCTCTGACAAAATCTAAAAGAAAACTGTGGGTTTATGGGCTCTTCATAAAAATTACCAGGGCAAAATGATTCATTGTACAGACATTTTTTTAATGATATCATGAGAGCTAAATAGGAATGCCCATACTTGTTATTAACTGCAGGCATTAGAGCAAAACCCAAACAGAACATGCTCAGCATCTCAAACACTCCGTTTTAAACTGCTTTGACGAACTGATATCCACTGGGAAATATCAAACTCAATTTTAGTTTTGCTGTTTGGAAATACAATACATGCAGTTTTGGGAAATCCTTCTGTCATAAAGTGAGAGAAATATAAACAGTTACACAAAAAGCTCTTTTACAGGTCTTCTAAATTTGATTATGATTTCCTGTCTTTCTGAACCATGAGGAACTGTGACATTCTTTTTACTTGTGACCCTGACATAAGCATCAGTTTTCAGATCTTATCAAATGTCTAACTGTACATAAAGCATAAAATTAACTTTCAGTATGTTAAATATAACAACTAATATATCAAAATTTTTCAATATGTAAATATTGGCTTGCTAATCAAGTTTTAAGTTCATGCCTCCAGTGCAAAAAGCAGTAAAAAATTAATCTTGTATCTATAAACTCAAAGCTAAGGCTCAGCAATAATTCTAACTACAGTTACAACAGGAAATTCAAACAAAAACTTAACCCAAGATTTTACATTTTCTTTTTAATCCATCAGGTGCAAACTAAGAGAAGTGTTTCTGATAGTGATGGAAACTATACAAGTAAAATTTGACAATACTTAAAAACATGCCTGTGATGGAAGAATTCCTCTTCTCCACAGTTACTAGCCCTAACCTAAGTGTATGCTGAAACTATTTCTTAAACTTTACTTGAAGTTGTAACACAAATTCCTAGATTAGTGTTGGTGAGTGCAGAAACTAGCGTGAATTATTTCAGTACTAACACTCAGAGGTATGCTTCTATATCACATCACCCAAAGGAATCATTATTGGTACTTAAATGCAGCTCTTCCATACTACCATGGTTAGAACATTTGAATTTCAGTACTACTTCAATGCGCATTTGATAAACAGGTAGACAAAAAATGTATACACAGATTATGCATCTTAAGTTACAAAAATAAGTTTGCCTACCTTTCAGAAGAGCTACTTTAGCAATAGGTTCATTTAAATCTTGGTCATCCATTTGGGCATCTAAAAAAAAACCCCACACCTTTCAGAAAACAAGTGGAACACAGACAGTTTTCATACATGCATTCTTATAGCAAAGAAGCTTCTACATTCTTCTCACTTAACAGCAGTTTATTATCAAGTTGTAAAATAGACAATACTGCTCTAAAGTTGCATCTGGCCCTGCTCTGTTAGAAAATGCTTGCAATTAAGTGATTTACTTCAACTAATTAGACGTTACTGAAACCTCAGTTAAACGCTTACCTGTAGTGTCGTCGCTGCTTTTTTCCTTGCTTGGACTAAGAGTGTCTGACAAATCAGATTCTTTGACTCTTGCTTGATTTTCTGTAAGGGACAAGGAAAATCAACTACAATCAGTAAATGCTTTATTCAGTCTCTTAACTGTAGTTTCTTCTATATATCTATTTAACTACTGCTAAATGCCAATAGAAAACAGGCAAAGAAACACTTAAAAACCTGGTGGCTGCTTATTTCTTTGTAAGTCTGGGCTAAAATGGATTCAGCATCACTAATCCAGCCTAGCATCTAATAGGGAATGCAACTGTCTCATGCACAGCTTGAACTTTTGTTAAAGCTGCATTCTTGCCAGCTGGAACTCTGTGCAAAAGCTGATTCAATCAGGGAACAAATAAGAAAGGAAAACTAGAACAATGCAGATACTGTAACAAGTCAGAAAGAAACTGCTGTTAAGAATAAAACTGCTTCAGTATTTTGGATAAAAAAAAATAGCAACAAGTCTTCTATATACTGTAAAAATAAAAAAGTGTGGTATGAACCAGTAAATAATCACAGCAACACAGATAAGTCCACTAATTTCTACAATGAATTTTCAGTTCAAACAGTATCCTTTCCAAAAAATACCTGCATGAAATATCTGTTCATACACAACCCACCACAGTAGTAAGTGCAGCTTAGTGAAGTCACACAGTTTTTTGTTTGGGTTTTTTTTTTCCAACCAGTTATATATATATATATATATAGGTGTATACCCATCATTACAACATTCCCAGCACATAGACTTCACTTCTACCATTTATGCAGAAAAACACAGTGAACACAACTTTTCTTCACATATAGATATGGTAGATGCAACAAAAACTATCAGCACATGAGAAGAAAGATGCACAGCAAGAAATAAATCATGCTATGACAATAGGGTTAGTATATGAAAACATGTAAAAAACAAAGGAGTAAATGCACACAAGCTCTTTCATTTTTTTTAAGTAAGAACAAACAGAACTAAACATCCCCAAAATGAAAGGAGTTAAATGGAAAGTAAAGACAACCTATGCACTTGCAGTGGGAAATTAGCAAGATAACAAAACACAGGCAGGTTAATATTGAAAAAAGTTTTCTTGATCTAACATGAGAAGTTAACTGTTTCTCTGTGCCAAAATAACATCCACTTATACATTAAACAGTAGGTTGCAAGTACAAACAAAGCAGCTGACCAAGAGCCAGACTCTTCCTGTCTTCATGTAACTGAAATCACTGGAGAGGAAGAAGGGGAAAGCACCTGAATGCTAAGAGGACATGGGGGTTCAGACCTGGCAGCTATTCCAAATATCTCATATGACTCCAGCACACTTCAAAGGTCGTAATGACTGCAGCAGTTAAAAACTTCAGGTTTGGGGGTGGTTCTTAGCTAAAACAAAAAGGGTGCTTCCTTATTTTTAGGAGTACAGTTTTAACTATTATCTATAGATGTTACAATAGAAAGCGTTTTACATGTATCATATAGAATCAAGCTCATAAGGTCACCATTAAAATGGTAATAATTACTAAACCAAGTAATACATTATTTTTAAAGTATTAAGAAAAGTAGATCCTAAAAGCCTCACCCATGTTGCTTATATCAGTGGCCAATCCAGAAATGCTAAGCTGAGCAATATCTCTATCCAACTAACTTTACCATATCTGGTAATACATGGAAACGCAGCTTTCTTGCTCAGGGAGAAATGGGAAGAACAGAGCAAGTTCCAACTGCCTAATTCATTTGCTCTCTCCCCATCTCCCTCCCATTCTCCCCCTCCCACCCACCCTCGAGTACACCAGCTTTTTCCTCTCTCCTTTCCTCCTCCCCCTGAAATGAGGAACAAGATGAAGCACTAGAGGAAAGATGAATCAGTTTCTACATCTGAAACAGCAGAAGTCAAAAAGAGAAACGGTTTAGAAACCTGCTTCCTATTCTGGAACCAGAGTCATAAGCACAAAACTCTTTCCTCTACTATATTATTTCACAGCAGTTGTCCCTGCTTCCCGTAATAAAACTGAGCTGAATAAATATAGCCAAAATGATGCAGTATATTAAAATGTGTTGACATCATTCTTTCTTGATGAGTTAGAATATATTAACAAGCACTAAAAATAGCTCACTGCTTTGCAAGATAACTGGCATGCAAGTGTTACGTTACGGTTATTGTATGCATTCTGTGGCCAAATATGGCATGTGCAGCCTATAGCTCACTCACAAACAGAAATAAATTAAAGGTGCAATTTCATACATTAGGTAAGAGAAGACAGAGAGAAAAGTCTCTAAAATACCAGAACTTTTGACATGCTGACATTCAATACAATAACACTTTGCAGAAGGACAGAGGGTAAATAAATGAGTTAGTATGTCTAGACATTAATAAAAAGCTACAGAAGTGGAGTCAGCCTACAAGTCCAAACAATCTTACATTATTAGACACATAGGAAATATTGATCTACACACTTTGCAACGTTCCTGATTTTGGCACTACAAGATAAGGATGATTGTTCCTTGACAACATAAATCTTTTCTAATTAACTCCTCGTATTTTACTTCTTTTACACAGAAGAGAAAAAGATTAGAGATGCACATTTTTATTTTACTTGGAAAAAGTACATTTAGGAAGTTAGTAGTAATTTTAAAGTTTTGAGGGTGTAAGTTAGAAAAAAGTCAAACTATAACACACTATTTAAAACTTCAAAAGAGACCAAACATTATTTCTATTTAGCCCTATAATAAAAACAAAAACATGTTTGAAATTATGCAGGCACTAGAGATCTAAATCAATTCACACTAAAAGATTCTAACTTTTTTAAAAAATGCATATTCAGATAAGAACTTGGTCAAAACTGAGACCAGCATTTAATGCACTCCATCCTCAAACTGCTTTAAATTTTTTTAACCCTACATTAGTATTTGGAGCAGAGTTCAGTAAACAATGTACCTTCCCTTCATTAATTGTTTCTTGAGCATTAAACAGAACTCGAACTGCTAGCTTAAGACAGAACATGCACTGAAGTGACATAAAAAACATGCTTCAACAACAGTGAAAAATAATCCAGAAATCTAACCTTTCAAAAGCTTTGTTTCTTCCACTTTTGTTAGATGTCCTTCATCTATGATCTTGTCTGCCAAACAAAATAAGCGTTACTTTCCAAGCTCAAATTAAGCAAGCTTTTCCCTGCACACATCTACGTAGGCCACATTCCATGACCAAATTAAAAGCTGATAATATTACTTCCTACTCAGGCGTGAACAAAAACTTGATTCTGGCATGGAATAATGAAACGGAGCACACAAGCCTCCTGGAACGACGTGATAAAGTGTGTAATTATTTCTTCTGCAATTTATTAGCTTACATTATTAATGCTTCAGTTCACTAATGAGAAGTTAGGAAAACTAATTGTTATGGACTTCTTAAAAAAAAAATCTAACTGGGAGCATAAATTATTAATACATTTCTCAAGTTACAGCTATGAAAAAAGGAATTCTAAGTGATGGTTGCCTGAAACTGAAATCTAGAAATATACTACAGTAAAAACAACAGTTGAGAAGCCAACTTCAAATCACAACTTCTTTAACAGTGCCTATGAAAGGTACACAGAAATAGCCTTTCTTGGCTTCTAACTTTCAGAGGACTGCACAAACTTCCAGGAAGTTGTACATGCATCACATTCAGGTTCACAAAAATTGAGTTTACATACAGTGTATAACAAGGAAGTCTTTTCATGTATGTCAGGTACATAAAAAGCTAAAAGATGGATTTTGAGACTAGATTTCTAACTTCATCCTAACTCCAGCTATGACACAATGGCAAACAGTAAGCAGGGAAGAACAGGTTTGGGTTAATCAAAGACACTAAAAGAACTACTGAACCAGTAATTAATTTCTTTTTCAGAGATTTCTTTATTTCACATTCCTTAACAATCATGTCAACATGCAAAATTACTGAGGGTCACGTATCTTACAGATCACATCAATCTCTACAAAGTAGATCTTGCAATTTAGACAACGCTGAAAGCTGTCAACACCCACTGAAACACCAGGCTTGAAGCTGCCTCTCTTCCCACCCTGCTCTCCCTGCTGTCACCCCGTGCACTGTCTGCAGGGAACTGAAACACAGAGAAGGCTGGATGAACAGCACACACAGGAGAGTTCAGATTAAGGAAGCTGGATGACATGAAATCCTTTTCAAAATTTTTAATTAAAAAATAGTCAGCTTTAGTCAGCATTTCCAGCTTCAAGCAGCTTTGAATATTAAGAAGTCTCTGTACTCCCTGGATGGTATGTTTTTGTAACCATGACAGTCTAAGGACAGAGGCAGGACACTGTTTGCATGGAGATATCTTTTTCAACCCTGAATAGTAGACAGCCTTTCAGACAAAAAAAGACTGAGGTCTGAAGAAGGGTTTGCATGGCCAAAAGCTTGTCCTGTCCACTTCCTGCCCCAGCAGTCAGACAAACCTGTCTAAGAGAGATATTCCTTCCAACTACTCTTATCTACAAATATTGTCCTGCATTCCTACAGCATTTTACAAATACTGCTTCAGAAATACACTAAAGGGCACACTGGATTTTCAGGACTGGCTTCAGGTCTCAAGCAACTGCAGGAGATCAATCATCCAATTTGAGAACAGCCTTGAGTTTGTCAGAGCTGGAGTGTCACTATACCTCAACTTAAGAAGGCACCGCAGAGGGAATCAAGTTACTGCAGCCACAAGTGAAGAGCTACTGAGTGATGAGTACTCTTCCATTAAATACAATTATTTTCAAAAATCTAAACAAAAGCCTTTAGATGTGATTATGCTAGGACTCAGCTAAGGCTGGAAGGAAAGGCATGGGGAGGAAAGCAGCAAGAATGCAGTTGAGCAATTCTGACTATGTCTGAAAAAAAAATCAGCTGAAGGCAAAACCCATACACTCAAAGTAGCCATCGCCTGCTTGATCTGAAAGGTAACACCTCATCTGTGCTGGCCTGTTAGCTTAAAATAGGCTTCTACAATCAGTTTATAGAAGCAAACTTACTATTAGGAATCGATGGACCTTGGAGTTTTCACAACTCACAACTTTCACAACTGTTAAAACCAGAATAATTACAGTAGAAAACAAAGAAACCAGTCTTCTTGGCCCAGATGTTTTTTCAAAACTGAAACCTTTACACCTCTTTACACTTTTAAAAATTCTCAGCTCCTATGACTATAAAAAACCCTGCAGACTTCTTTTTCTCTTTTCTATAATGGTTTACCATTTCCTAATGTTAACTATGAATTTCAACATTTGTGCTGCAGGTTTCTGCTTGAACCCTATTTCTTCAGCAAAGACCTTCAGCAGTAACACACAAGTCCCCCTGCCCAGCGTGACCCAAAGCTGGTACAGCTGGGATTTTTCACTTGATGGCTGACATCTCCCTTAACTTACCAAACAAGCAAGCAATTTCTATTTTATGAATGCTAGCATTAGTATATTTCAAAGCCAACAAAAAATAATTCCAGCAGGCCTACATATTTTTAGATAATAAGCAGAAAATGGGATGTTGATGTCATTGAACTAAATATAATTTTATTCTGCACTGTTGCCACCCTAGTCACCAAAAGCAGCAGAATCCAGACAATAATCAGGAAGCAAAAGCAGAAATATCTGTATCTTTAAAACTTCCCTTTTTTTCAGATCTCTGCATCTTTTCCTATTAGTATTTCAGAAAACTTTCATAAATTTCATTTTTTAAAGATTGTTTTTAGTTAATCCACACTTTCCCTGAATCAAGATACGCATTTTTTGCCACCAAAATTAGGGTCAGGATCTTAGCTTTAATTTCTGGCACAAATAATTTTTATCTTTCATGCTATCCAGTCACTACTTTAAAAAAAGAGATACTGATACATATAATAATAATAATTGTTACTGAAACAGTCTACTTTGAAGTTCAGCTTTCAGTTCATCTTTTAAAATAGTCTACAGTTCTTTTTGCAGTTCCAAGGCAGCTTTCCTTTAGGATTTTAGGCATTTCCAATCTTTTCAATTTAAGAACTCTATTTTAGATTTAGGTTGTCCATCACTGTGCATAATATAATAGTTCAGATCTAGTAACACTACAATGTTCACTTAAAGAAACACACCCCCAATACATTTTTTTTCTTTTTTAATCAAATCAGTCTTTGCAGGAGGCCAGTTTTGAAGACCAATGAAAGGAACCTGGCCCCAAACATACAAATTTCAAGCCATCTCAAAATAGTGATACTAACAGCTTTAACTTTACTTGCTACCTCCAGGTCAGAAATTCCCTGAAAAGTTGAAAACATCCATTCAAGACATCAAAAAACTACTCCATTATAGACTAGCAAATTTTTTAAAAGTCAAAGGCAATCTTAGTTAAAAAAAAACACAAAAAATTGACTTGCATTAAAAATCACAGATGCAAAAAAAATTTCACAAAATCAGGAAAAATGTAAGGACAAAAAAAAGAGCTAGATTGTGGGAAAGATAGGAAGGGCATCACATCTTTTTTTTTATATGCCACTTTTTGTAATTACTTTTATCTTGTACTAATCAAAAAGAAACATCATGAGTTTTGCTGTTGATGTCACTGGTTTTCACCAGTGGTCACTGAAAAACAGTTTTGAAATGAGCAGCAAGTGAACTGGACGTGGTAATCAGAAAGTAACAGACTTCTCAGATCATTCAGAGCAAGATTTCATAACATACTACAAATAATGTAGATCAGGTTACTGGATGATATCGTGACCCCTATCTACTTAAAAAAGAAAAAGAATTAAAAAAATACCTTAAAACCTACAAAACCCAGATTTTACCTTCTCTTCTAGACAAACTGCATAGTTGTCTCAATTCTCCTTTCTTTTTATGTTCAGGTTTCTCTCTGTTAGTTTTAATTCCTCTGCTCCTATTATGAAACAGTAAACTCTACATAACACAACTTCATTGAGTCACTTCTATTTCTCTTTTTTTTATATTATTTTTTTTTAAAAAAATCAACCTGCTCCTCTCCCAATACCTTAACCTCTGGGCAAAAAAAAAAAACCCAAATGCATAGTATCATATGATCAACTATATATTCTCTCTCAGCATTTCCAATCTTTATGACACTATCCTATTTTTCTTGAATGAATCTTTTAGATTCTCACATAAAAAATTAAGGTTGCTTCCCTTTTTTTTCCCTTTGTAACAACTAATTTGAAAATATGTCAAGACCTTCAATTATCAGATAAATAACAGACACGTGAAATGAAGGAATCATTCCCTTACCTGTCCTACTGCTGCCTGCCATGTTTGCTTAAACTGACAGTGTTACACTTCCAACTTTTTACTTTGTAACAGGTAAAAATTGCACTCAGTTTTAAACATCATGTGGCAACATCACCACCCTTTTATTAGTACAAGGACAATAATGGATTAACTGCTAAGAGCAGACAATGTCACCATCACTTTGCAACAGCAAAGATACTGCTACAGAAACCTGCTTACTATCACCATTCCATGCTTAGAAAATTTCAGCTACTACCAAAATATTAAACAGTAGTGACAAATTCTGGCTTTTTTTCCACCTTTTCAGGGTTTTCTGTTGTTTTTAAAGCAAATGTGATGAACACTCTTGTACTCACTCTGACATTCTATGAACTGATGAATAAAAGTGCAGTCCCCTCCACTCTTTGAAAGAAAGTGCTCTAGTAAAGAAAGAAACACTTAAGTTTACATCTTCTTATCATTCTCAAACGAACACATCAAAAAATTTGAAAGGAATATTAACAATATTTTTAATTGTGTATTTACAGGGAGCTTTTGAGATCAGAGTCAATATGCAAACAGACAAGACATAACTGAAATTATGTCTGAGTGATATTAGAGAATAATTACTCTTTCAAATTGATCAGAAGAGATACTTTAACTGTGTTTTCAAAGGGTACTTAAAAATACTAAAATCTAGAGCAGTTCTTAAGCATAATAAAAAGCTCCTTACCTCAAAAGAAGCAATATTAAAAATACCCCTTCATTTAATGAAATTTAGTAAGAACCAATTATTAAAAGACCAAACATTCTGCATTTGGCATTTGCTGTATTGCTCTTTCAGGTTAGGTGGTGACAAAATTAATTCCACTAAATTGAGAAATGCATAATTTAGGCAAAAAGATTAATGCACTTAAGTGATATTTAAATCACAATACATTTAGAATAAATATGATGCACTATTGAAACATGCAACTCCATAGCACTGATGTCTCTAGTTCTTCCCATTTTACAAATCATAATCAGAGATGGATAATTGCAAATTCCAAATCAACGCATTGAAGAAATGAAATATGCTTAACCTGTATTCTTCAGCATTTTATTAGCTTTTAAAGGACATTTAGTAAGTTTTTCTTAGGACTTCCTTTTATTCCTCATATCTAATACCCTACTGAAATGCAAAAACACTTATTTTCCAGGTGTTGCTGAGGATCTCCCTTTACTTTTTGAACAAAGTTTCACTGCACTGAAACAATTTTTGGAAGAAGGATAGTTCTACAGTAGAGACCTTAAAACTGGGCTCAATTTCCAGGTTTATCCAAGTCCTTCTATGAGACCTTGTTCAGCTCCCAACACCATCAGAAGATGGCCTCTTCAAGTAAAAAGGTGCTAACCCTTTCTGAAGAACTTCAAAAATCCTTTGACCTTAAGAATCTTCATCTGAGAAGGCTGATTTTTAGTACACAAACCAGAAAAATGTGTTACATTCTAACAAAATTGTTCAGTCATTAGCTTCTGGTATCAGAAGCTTGGCTGTTAAGATCAAATACGTAATACTATGCTTCACTATATTGCAAAGTTACTCTAAAAAGCACATTTTTTCTAACCCACAAGGGCAGGGCTTTTAGAAGACAGCACCAAGGCTATAACATTCATTTTCAATATTTAAACTTAGCAGGGTTTTTTTTGCCTTTTAATATGATTCTCTAAGAGATTGTATCCAAATTTCTCATATTTTTCTTTATAAAAAACAAATAAAGAAGCCAGGTGTAACACAACTGAGAAACATCCCACTTATTGAAATAACTCAGTTCTACACAACCTTTATTAGTGGCTTAATGCACAAGCAAGTTTCTTGCTTCTGCACCATATGTGCAATAAGAGAAAAATAAATGCCTGACCATCACCTTAATACACCTCGCTAAAATAAGACTCAAGAGAGACTATGAGTTCTTAGTTCCTCTACTCAGAGTACAGCTTTCTTAATGTTATGGACAGCCACAGAAAAAAAGTAATGTAAAACCCTTATTCTTGCAACAGCCAGGTAGTGTGCCTAGAGACATAACTCGAGGCCTTGACCTGACATTTTGAGAGAGAGGGAGACAAAAGGAATCTTAAAAACATACTGATTTTACATGGTCTTACCATCACTTCCCTCTGATGGGAAAAGTGGGATGGAAAGTATGTATACCTTTGTATACAGACAGAGAGGACTTGAAATTCCCTTACAGCGTATTTGGCACAAAAAACAAGATTTTGAATTTCTGACTTCTGCCTTGAACTGTGAAGTTTTTCTCTTATGCAAAATATCTGCAACCTCTTTCATTGACAAAGTCCCTCCATTTAAATTAGTAACCCTAAATTCTTAGCTCTTAACATAATGCAAGACTACTCAGCAAAAATTAAAAAAATCAGTTGCCTCCTGCTGCTTTTGAGAGAACTAAATCCAAAATCTGGCAGAGAAAGTCACTGCCCATCTGTTGTTATGAGAGCTACATAGAGGACGGGATGACACAGAAAGGCACAGACTGTCATGAAGAGAACACAGGCCAGCAAGCTCTGAAATGCCAGAGAAATGTGGATGGACCAGGTATAGCAGAGATGCAGAGGAATGTGGTAGAACAGACAGAATCATAGAAACATGGAAAACTATATTAAAATACAGCAAAAAAAAAATAGCATGGTAGATGCACAACAGAAAGAAAGGTGACAGACTGTATAAACACATCGAAACACAACTTGAATGAGCAGTTATATGTTGTCTATGTTAATAAAAAGAAATTGGCAAGACCTTCCTAGAATTCCCAGGTTTATGCTCAAGTCCTACTATTACTCATAGGAAGGAGGAATCTGTATTTCCATGTACCCATCCAGATGACATTTTGACCCTTAAGCAAGCCAAAATAAGTCAAGGAGGGATTGCTTCTTTAACTTTGACAAGAACGTGAGTATCAGTGACACAATGATACTTGCTATAATCACATAATTAATTCTAATCTGAAATATTTCAGGCAATTTTAAATTGAAGACTGATAAAAGGTAATAGTAAAAACCAACAGGACATTCCTGCCAACAATTTTAAAACCAAACCAAAAAAACAGTGTTTGTTAAAAAAACCACATTTAGTGCACTCAAAGCTTGAAAGCTTTTACTGAATGTTTCAATTTAGCTCTAAGTTACTTTTTTCACAATATTGCATATTTTTCTGATAACCTCCAACCACCTAACTTTCTAAATCTTTTTATGGCTTCCATTATTAGAATGAATAATCACAATCCCTACACAGTACCTCAGTTTTGATTTGTAAAGGAGTTAATTAAGTTCTGAGGTGGAAGGTTTAAAAAATTAGAAGCGAGTTTATTTCTTAACCATGCTATCAAGCATCACGATTATTACCATTCTGAAGTTATGCATCAGCAAGATGGATCCATCTATCTAAAAACAAAGTACAGCAGTCCAGAGAAATGGGAACAGACATTAAGTCTCCTGCTTGTTAATCTCAGCATGCATAGTAGCCAACTACCTAAAATGCTAAGACATTAAGGGATAATTAGTACTTAGATTAAGGGAAGTTTTTTGTAGTTTGTCAGTATTTAACAGATCTCTCCTCCTGCTCCTAGTAAGAAATAGTCTTGAGGTTATGCCATGATTAATTTATTTTATATTGCTATTAGTCTCCCTTTTTAAGACACTTCATTTATAATACCAAAATAAGGTAAAAAGTTAAGAACTACAGCACAGAGTTTTAAAATTTTGTTTCACAAATGTATACAGTAATACTTAAACTCTGAATTTTAGTTAAGATCACAAGTCCTCTATATTAATGTCCCAACCTTCCAACTAATACTATCACCACTCCTCAGAGCTTCTGCCATCTAGCAAGACAAAGCAACCTCTGAAGAAAGCTTCATCCAGAAAAAATTTAAAATTAACATAAGAGGCCAAATGTATCTTAGCCAGTGGAACAATTTAGCAAACTGAGAATTCTAACTAGAATAATCCTTGCTGTATACAATATTGGGCATAGTCTTACCAGACAATTTTACTCCAAAAACTTCAAGCATATTTTAAGACCCATTAGTTGAAATACCTAGCTTTAACTACTCTTTAAAAAAATCCCATCAGTTAGTTCAATCTGTCTTCATTCCTGTTCTACATAAAGCCACTCCTGAGTTTTAAGTAGTTTCCATTATTCATATATTTCATTTACTCACATTTCTCACGTTATATAGTTAGAAAAAAATGTTTTGCTGACTTTACTTACCATACGCAATTTACTAGAAAAAAGGTATATGGCTGTGTTGCAAGGGAAAAATAAAGTTAAGAGGAAAAAAGCCAGTGAGTTTTGTACTTCCTCGTGTCACAAGCCTGATGTCATTCAGTAAACTCCTCCTGATTCCCAGGAGAGCCCAAAAAAAAGCAAAAGTAACAAGACAACTTCCAAGTTGGCTCATTATGCCTTATAGAACTTTCTAAAAACACCTAGACTGAAAGTCTAAGCAAAAAAATGCTGCTCAGAGGAATGGACAAATTTAATTTCATTTTTCAAGAGAGTATTATTCAAAGTAAAACTTCAGAGAACATTTTGAATTTGTTCATCTTCCAACATCAACTGTAAGACAAAAGGTAGCCTTAAGATACACTACCTTTCTCTGTGCTCCCATTAATTTTAGGTATGAAGTCATCAACTTGTATGCCTAGGATTAAGAAAGGGTATTATTTCTGGAACCAAGGAAAATGTTTTGGGTTTTGTTTCATTATACATACAGTACTGTGAAATGCATCTGGTTTTTCATACCACCTCCTCTTCCTAAGTATGTCATTAATCAAAACAGGCAAAATTTAACATGTTTTCCTGCACTACAGATCATATTTCTCGTTGTTCAAACATAGAGGTTACTATCATTCAAAGAATTACTGCCTATTACATTTAAAACAACAACAAACAAACAACCCTTATATAAGTATAACCTTCCAAGTGTTGGAGTTGAGGCGCAGACAGCTCTAAGTTGAGCCATGACCCACAGGTCTGGACACTCACAACAGCAGTGCCCTCTGCTGGCGCTCTGCTGTGGCCACGGCTTTCGACGTTAAGAAGTGATACCAAGGAGAACGCACTACTGGCAGAACTGTAAAACACGATTCTTTTGCCAGACGCCTAGACTACGAGATCGTTATTATAAAAGTAATTGAACAGAAAAATCTGGAAACTAGCTTGAAACAAGAAACTGATCACACCTACCTAAGCTGTTGTGTTCTTTAAGAGTTTTCTCCTGAAGATGTTCTAACCGTACTGTAAACAGAAGTCCAAGAAAAAGATATTTCACAGACTAAAAGAAAAACAAATAACCAAAGTTTCTTCCCCACTAGTGACTAACCTTGTAAAGCAGTTAGCCGCTCATTGGTGAAGTCATTATCAGCTTGCAAAGCTTCTATTTTTGCTTGAAGCTCTTGCTCTCTCTCTTCCATTTCATCTATTTTATGCTGCAATTCTTTTTTCTCAGCCAGTCCTTTCTGTTGGATTTCTTCTTGTCTTCCTTCTGCTACCTGCTCAAAAAATGATTAGAAAAATCCCCAAACAAATAAAAATTAACATGTAAAGGAACAGATATCCTTGATTTTTGTGTAACTAAATGTACGTAGCTTCCTTTGCTCGTCAAAGAAAATACAGACAATGCAGATTTTTTCTGCTGTTATTTTTCTATAAATTTCACTTCTAGCACAATAACAGAGAGAAGGAATCTCAAAATATCTTAACTAACTTCTTGTATGAGGAACCTAAATTTTACAGGAACAGCACCAGGGCTACAAAACACCTGAAAGTCTCCCAGCATCTCAAATTAATCAAAACCCAAAAGGCCTTCTGAACTGAATGCACATTGCACGGACCAACTTGATTGAAAGCCACATCTTTTTCCTTGCTGAACTTCATGATAACAAGTTTCAAAGATTGCCCTCCCTCAAAGCTGAGTAGTAAGTTTAAATTTTGATCCTTCTGTGTATACTCAGCAGCAGTAGCAGCTATTAACTCATAACTGGGAAACCAGTGGACTTCAGACCAGCAATTTAATTTGGAAAGAAAAATCTTCTGTCTGAAGTGTTGAGCTAGGACTCAAAGAACCTAAGTTCAGATTCCAGCATTTATCCAAGACAAATACAACTGTCTCAGGTCTACAACTACCCTCCTCCTTCACATCTTCTACTTCTCTAGATTAGAGGCTCTTTGGGAACAGGATTTACCACACTGTGATTATTTTATTTTCCAGCATAAAGGACCTCCAAAATGATAGGCTAGTTACATTTGGAGCTGCAAAGAGGCAGCATGAAATGCAAATTTATTTCTAATTCTAGTTTTAGTTCCCATTAACTGGAAGATGTTTAAGTTGAAAGTTGATGACACTTTGATTAAATGTAAACCAAAATAATACATAAAAGACAATGTGCCTCTTTCTTTCATTTATGTATCATTTAAAAAGTTTCTTAACTTTTATTTGGTTGCTACAGTAGAAATTAAGTTGTATTTATTTGCTCCATGCATTACATTATCATGATACATCAGATGAAATGCTGTCATTACCTTTAGCTTGTCCGAAAGATCTTTAATTTCATTTACAGCTCCATTGTACTTATTAGCTAATTCTCTTAATTCTTCCTGAGTCCGCTCATTCATTTCTTTAAGGTGAGTACATTCATCTTCTGTATTACTTAAGCTTCTCTGTAAGACAGAATTATTGTGCAATAAATTAAAAAACATAAAGATTAAATCTACCCAAGACTGAAACTGATCTATTTTTTTCCAAACAGCATATGTAACTAATCATATTCAACCATTATGTTTCTAATCAGTAAAGCTAAACAAGCAGATCAAGTCCTGGTAAAAACATGACCTGTACAAACCTTTGTGATGTTCTACTTGAAGAACAGATTATGCCAAAAGATATTTGCTGCACACGTGTAAAAGAACCCAAACAAAAAACCCACAGTAGGGGCATTTTTTATACAATTAATAGTGCTTGATAGGAATAAAGAACTGGAATGCGTGACCTCTCTCTCCCATTCTCTTGTGTTTTATGATCAACTGTGAAAGTTCTGTAATATTTTCTGATTCAATGTAATTAATAGATTTCACCATACCCTTCACACAGCAAAATGAGATATAACACACCATATGAGCCAAATGGCTCCAAGGCAGTTTTCTAAATCTTCTTCTGAACCCCATAATGTGGAAAAGCATCTAAACTCAAGAGGCAGCTGTGTCTTCAGGAAGCAAGAAATGCTCCAGAGTTTGCAACAGCTGGTGAAAGCAGCACAACTAAATAGTGTATAGAGTTGCCTCCTCACAGCTCACGATTTGTTTCTTTGTTAATACAATTTTCATTTTCTTTTTAACAAGCTCCAGTTTAGCTCTTCACCATCAGAACAGACCAAACCACCTTTAAAGAAGCGTGTTCAAAACTACATTACATATGAAATACTAAAAGACAACCTTCAATCAGGAGCCAATGATTCTTCTGCGTGGGAAGAGAAGTATGTGGCAAGAATCACTCAAGCAAATCTCATATGTAGATTAATATGTCTGCCCCAAAAGTCCAAGTAAAAAGGAAAAAGTGTAAGTCAGGAGATTCTTCTTGTTGGAAAGGAAAAGAAAGAAAACTCCAACCATCACAAACCTGAGCTACTACAATACAGGAAGGGGTATTGAACTGCAATCTCCTCAGGTTATAACCATGAAGTGGGTAGACACTGTGAGCACTTAATCACAACCTAAGGGTACATAACCAATTGTGATAATGGAAAGAGAAAATAAAGCAACAGATAGTAATGAGAGATTATGGGGCAGACAGCTCATTTGAAGAAAGTGTCTCACACTTCACAATGTCAAAAACTCATTCTTAAGTATAATTTGTGTAAGTGGTTAAGTTTGTTCCCATAAATTTTTACAGTTTAAACTCCATTTAAGAGCACCTTTTCTAATGTACATATGTAACTTTCCCTTCCCTTATTTCCCACACATACTGTTGTTCAGCTTCACAAATTTTGAAATCTAGCAGAAAAAGATCAAATAGTTTCTCATTAACTGTTTAACAATCTATGTATTGTCCAACAGAAGAAATAAACACTACTACCTAATACACTGCAAGTGTCACAATACTACAAATACTGGTGTATTACAAGCAACAAAACGGGGATCTAAGCAGCAGTTATAACTATTTCAGCATTTTCAGAAGACTAGGCATGAAACTTCAATACCTCCACTTCAGACAGTTTTCTGACCACTTCAATTTTCTCCTGAAGGACCCGCCTCAGGGACTCTTTGGCTGTTGTCTCATAATTGTGTTTGTCTTCTTGTAATGCTATAAGTTCTTTTCGTATACTGTCTTCTGTTTGATTCTGTACATACAAGACAATTGAGATACAAATACAGAATGTAAAATAGTATTTTGCTGATTAAATAGATTGGATTGTGACAGGACCTGTTCTACTCCAAAACGTTTAGCAATTTCTTCTAGATGCAAAAATGTTATGGACAGATCAGTGATCAAAGAATTATATGTACAGCAGCACACAGACAATGATCAGCTTTGATTATAGGATAACTATGGGGGTTTTTTTGCACACTGCTAAGACAATGTCAAGCCTAGGAGACCTACAATTTGACAAACCAGAGATCTATGAGGTCTCATTGGAAATTCCTCAAACAGGACCTGCAAAAAAAGTTCTCATAATGTAAGTAGTTGGGAGAAATTAAATGAAAAAAAAGTGTAAAAATTTGAAGCAGGCATAGGTGGGCTAAACAATCAAGGCGGAGATACTTGTTACTCTGACAGACAGCTCACTGATAATGCCTTTTTTTCAAATCCCTATTTGGAAAGAAACATCCACAGGAAGCAGGACAGAATGGCTGCTTCTCACTGATGACAGAAATTGCTTTTCTGCATTTCAGGACATACATATTTATATGAATACACAAACGAAACTGGTTCACGCAAAAAAAACACCCACTGAAAAATAGCCATTTATCTAGATTTAAAATTATTACATGAAATACAGAACAGATCTAGTTTTCATGCTATTCAGATTTTCAAAATTGCACAAGCTTATTTTAGAAAGTTTATCTTCCAACTACTTTCCTATAACCAGCTAATTTCAAAACACTTCAGAAGAGCTATCCTTCAGCATTCCCAGCATCCAGCTTAAAGTGAACTGCTTACCTTTGAACATGCCTGTAATTGGTTTCCCATAACCTCTAATCTTGACAGCAGCCTGTCTTCATCTATTAAAGCCTAGCAGAAAAGAAGAATCACTTTAGTGCTAACATGTGCTTAGTGTAGTTCCAGTAGAGTTCTGCCTTAAAGACTTTAATTTTGTTGGAGTACTTACTACTTATAGTTATTTCAAACCAGTACACAATCACTAAATTTATTAAATATTATATTTTGCACAGTTTAAGAGAAGTGCCATAAGCTTGTCATTCTTTCAGCTGTTTTTCCCCATTCTTTGTCAATTAATAGCTAACATTTATATGCTACTGTGTATTTCAGTCCATATAGGAAAAGGATGCCTGCAGATACCTGCCAACTAGTATCTGAAGCCTCTTGTGTGACAGCAAGTAGTCGCTGAAGGGTTGCCAGCTTCTGTTCCAACATTTGTTCCCGATGTAAGGCTTCCTATGAAGAGAGCACAGCACCAGTTAGTTCAGCTAGGACAACTCAGAAAAACAGAAACAACATATGAGATACCAAAATACAAGAAAGGGAAGTGGGAGCAGCAAACACTGTCACATATTCAAAACTATGAAAAGCCCGTCCCATTTTGTCCATTCATACACTTATTTTCATATTTTCATTAGAAAATGTTATCCTAGAACTTTGGGCTCCTAAAAACCTTCATTTTCCATGCACATGTTGCACATGCTGAGTACATTCTTTCCAAGATTTTGGCTTTTGTCAATAATTTGAGTAACAAAACTGCAAACACCACAAGACAGGTTGGCAGCTCCCCTGCAATGAGCTGTTCATCCTGAAATCAGGCCACAGAAGGGAAACGCCAAACAAGAACCACTATTTTTGTTTTATGACAGTAAGATAGAAAAGCATCTTCACTAACAATTCCAGGACACCAAGAGTGAACAGACTGGTGAGCAAGTATTTGGCCTCCCAAGAAAAAGCCTTTGCCTGAGCTGTTTCCTGCTATGTCAGCAAACAGATACAATGTTAGTATCTGCCTCAAAGGCCTCATCATTGATGTGAACAAATAAAAATCACCACTACCAATGAAAAAGAGGCAAATTAAGCCAGTAGCACTATACATAAATTAAAGCTACAAAGAATTTGCCAATAGGAACGTTTTTACGTTTTTCCATAAAACTGATTTTATGATCCTTTCTAAAGAGCTTATCTATATATTAGCCTACACTTTAATGGGTTGCCATTTTGCAGTCTTGCCCTTTTGTGATATGACATCTTAGGAAAAACCACAGCTACTAAAACTGACACAGGAGCAGGCACAGAAAGTCTGGTGATGCCAATGAGGAAGAGCAGCTGCCAGCACTGTCACCTCCTTTATACTGTCCAATAAATACAGGGACAGAAGTATTCACACTCAGAAATTATATTCACAGAAACAAACTAGCTCTTGACACACTAAATGACCTCTTGTTTTGCTGCTTCTTCTGTTCTACCAAAACTTTTACATGTGCACACAGTACATCCAGTGGATGATGCCAAAAGAAACTGGGGACAATGAGACAGGATAGGAGAAAGGCCAGGAAAAGCAGGCTCAGAGGGCCTTTTATAAAACAGAGAGCTTTCATGTTTATTTCATTAAAGTCATAGTTCATATTGCTCAAGCAAAGCCCTTATACTATAGAACTATACCATGTTAAATTACAACACAATCATAGAATACTTTGGGTTGGAAGGGACCTTTAAAGGCCATCTAGTCCAGCACCCCTGCAATAAGCAGGGCCATCTTCAACCACATCAAGTTGCTCAGAGCCTTGTCCAACCTGACCTTGAACATTTCCAGGGATGGGGCATCTACCACCTCTCTGGGCAATAATATTTTACATTATTTACTAGTGGAAAAGGTAGTTAAATGCTCATCATGTTCTGGTTTACAAAACGCAAGCGAGAGATATACAGAGCATAAGATCTGTATTTTGAATAAAGATTAAATATTTAGCCAAAATAATTATGTCAAGAGAAAAGTTACCTGTAGATACTGTGAAAGCTGAAACAATTCCTGAGAATACATACTGGGAGCGTTAGCAGCAACCTGAAAAAATAAAGGAATTTAAGGATCAAAATGGTTTGGGATTTTTAATCAAACTCACGTAATGCAAAATTCATCATTTAAATCTAGTCATGAAGGAACACTTAAGATTATCTACCAACTGGCTTTTTCAGAAATGTATTGCTTTGCTACTTTTTTTTTTTAAATCATAGAACTCCCCAACTCTGGGCTGAGGCCCCATTGTGTTCATGTCTTTACAAGTTCTTGAACCACCAAGGCACCAATGAGTTTTAGGCTTTTCTTTCAGTTGAGATTAAACTGACAAAAAAGAAACAAGGTGCATAAAGATGAAGCCATTTAACCCAAATACAAACAGAAATCAAGGGTTTCCAGAATGGAAAATAATGCCTGTCATATTCCAATTCAATGCCACTGTTACACACAATTAATCACACATTCTGTTGACTTACTAGCCATCATCTTCATCATATCCCTTTTTAAGTGTCTGTTTCAGACGTGGGGAATACCTGTATTATCTCTAATCATAACTGTTCTTGCTGTGTATTAGCACCATCACCTCAAGATTTCTATTCACATGCAATTAAAGAAAGTTTTACTATGTGGTGCCACCACCTCTGCCATGCTAAACACAGCCTTTTCTTGGGTAAGTCTTATTTTACAGTTTCTCCAGTCCCAAAACCATTCTGGACTTCAGAGAGGGTTGGTAAATGTGTTTACTAATTCTTTTAGGCTCTCCCTACACTGATGTAATTTTGAAGCTTTTTTCCAGTTATACCTGCAGTTCCTCCTCAGAACTTCCTTGCCCTGGATTCAAGCCACACATGCAGTTCTGAAATCTGAACTTAAATGCCACGTCTATGAACTCCTCAGGCTGCTGACTCCACAAAATAAGTTTTCTCAGTTTCTGAAAGTTTTGTTCTTCACATTTAGAACTCTGATTTGAACCTATTTCAGTTAATCCTGTTTTCAGAGGCTAGACAGATGACCAATTCCTGTCACTTATCTCAAGGTCTTATCTATTAAGAACTATGAGTCTATCTATTAACATCTATGAGTCTTCCATGCTATCAAAAATGAGTTTAAAAATGACACTAGACTTCATGACTCTACAGAGTGACTCTGGCTGTATCTGTAAAAGTGGAGCAGACCTGGTCTGTCGTCTTATGGAACATGCCAGTGCATTTTCCAGCCTGAACAGTGAAGCTTTTCCTCCATAAAAAAACAGGCAGAAGGACAACATAGCTCATCCAAACATCAAATCATGAGCTACTCTTGGGACCCATAGATCAAGTATCAAATTATGCAAGACCCCAAGCCTGGACCTGGAAATTTAACCATCTTAACATCAATGGGTTCCTTTCAAAGCCATGTTTCAGGGGCCACACTGGAAGAAGTGAAGCTGCCTTAAAGTAAACACTGCAACACTGCATTACCTTCTGTACCTTAATATTAATCTTCAGTATTAATTCATATTCTGTACTTTAATATTAAAGTAGGTAAAAACAGGCAGTGGAAAACATATCTAAATGTAATGGGACTTCACCATTTCTTTGCCTTTATAAGAAGCCAAAACCAGCACGTGGCTGAACAAGGCAGAAAACAGCAAATTACTGAATTACCTTGTCAACAGGACTTGGTAATGGAGCATGGATAACACTGAAAAAAAAATTTAACAGTGAACACAAATTGCAGAACAGCAGCTCAAAAACCCAGATTCATAGTATTGTGTATTTAATCAAGATGTTCTGTATTTTTAAGTTTATTCTTCAGATAAAAGTCAAGAGTTAATACACAAATGTGCAAAAACAGTTAATACTCTGCTGAGCAACATTTTCGAACTTACAGAATTATTTTCTAATTATAGCTTCAAGGTCTATCCTAAGAACTCTTTACCAACTTAATCTCTTATTTCAGTACCTATATAATATTTGATCCTTTACAAATTTTATTAAGATTTAAACCAATTTACATGCACAACTAATAGATATGAGAAGACAGTGGATATAGTACTAATTTAGAAACTCAACCAAGTAAATCACTACTGGTAACTTACAGAATTTTGTACACTTTCACTATAGCAAATGTTACACTTGCACATTTTCATCAGAACTAAATATTTACCCACCATACATTTCTACTATTTCTTATTAGGACATGCAATTTCATGGAAAATTTTGCATTATAATTTATTTTTACTTATCTTCCCAGAAGAAAAGACCCTAAAACTTCATGCAAATATTTCTGGATACTAATAATAAAAGAATATTTAAACAAGCAAACAAAAACATACAATTGCTGAGGATGAAAGATGATTGAAATTATGTCATTTGCAATAGGCACTCAGTTACTGCAAAAAAAAACACGTTTAAATTTTTTTCTTTCTGCTACTCTGAGATCTTCTCCAAGATGTGCATATATACACAGAAGACTCTCTCAATAATCATCTGAGTTTCCAAACGTTATTCCAACAGAGTTCATTATTTTTCTCCTCATGCCAGGCCAAGTTTTATTTCACTGTGACATCAAATAACTGCACTACAAGGACATATGACTGTATTACTTATCTAAAGAACATAAACAGTGTTGTGTACACATGTATGCACACAGACACCATTAACTTCACTTTAGTACATTCTTTGTGCATTTAAAGGAGGAAAAATAATACTCATTTGCTTTTTTCCCCCCTATATTCTTCTGTTTATAAAACCTTTCCAGTATATTAAACCACAGCCAGTCAGTAAAACCCAACTTGGTAAGAACTTTTTTATTCTTTTAAAGAACTACATTATTCTTTCACAACTGTCTCAATTTCTAGAAGAGACAAGCAAATGAGATTTCTCTCACAATGGCTGCAAAAGACCCATGCTCTCAGTAATTTTTTTTTGGACGACCACAGGAAGATAAGCTGTTCCTATACTGATTTTAAACATAATATTTATCAAATCCTCATCATATAGTAGTTTAATTTTGCTACATACGAATAGATAAGTTATTCTTACTCTGATCGCAATCGAGCTTCCATTCCATCTGGAAGAAACAATTTGATTGTGGAGACTATACATCCATGGGTAACTGAAAAGAAAAATACATTATGATAGTTACCATTTAATTGTAAGTTCAATGGTTACTGTTACAGTAACTGAGCAAACTGTCATAAGAAATTGTGAGGCAGCAGTACAATTAAGTATATGGTCTTCTGTCATTCTCCCTACCTAAAGCACCCATCAAAGACAAATAGCTGCTCTACTTTCACGGTTATTAATATCAGCAAAACAGTTAATCTAGCTTTGAAAAAAAGGGTAATGGGTGTTTTAGGCCAACTGCAGTACTCCAGGGAAACAAGACAGGTCTTTCAGGAAGCTACTTCAATAGAATCTAAAAATACAGGAGAACTGATCCAACTACACAGATTTGTTCTTAACCTTTACTCAATGCTAAAAGCTAATGTTTCAGAGAAGTATCCTCTTGGCTACAGCACCTTGCTTTTTCAAGCTGACCTGGTGAAGTATTACATTTACATGCCAGGAAAGAACAGCCAGGACCTCATTCTCAAAACAGATTGAATCCATGGGTATTAGGGTCTTTTTTGGTTTTAGATTTAAGTTCCCAGAATTCACAAATCGTTCTTGCAAAAACAAAACTATACATTAGAAATGTCAGCTGTAGCATGCAATACTCACTCAGCTTTTCATCATGAGGAATCGTTCCTTTAAGGCATGAAAATGGAATTAGTGATTTCAAGGAAGTATTAGGTATCAGAAATTAAAGACCAACACAGATTTACATTTGGGTCATATTTCTGGTGGGTCTGCTGTGATATAAGTTCTTAAGTTTTTCCATCAACACTCAGACTAAAAGACGTCATAAAAGCTGCAAGAGCTTTATTTGTGTAAAAAAATGAGACAAAGGGGATTTAGTAGAGGGTCCCAAACAGACAGTGACTGAAAAGGCAGCAAGCATTTCAGTTTTATTTTATAAATCTATTAATTAAAAAAAAACCCTGCACACTGTCCTTCAGCCATCAGTTCACCATCACTGGAAGATTAAAGAGAAAGCCTAAGGGAGAGGTAAAGCAATGTATAAAACATTATTATAGTGACGACTGGACAGGTTCGTAGTAACTGTTTACATTCAAGTCTATATGATTCCTTCTGGGGGGAGGTGGAAAAAAAAGGCAGTAAAGTAACCTCTGGTTGCCAAATGGATTTGAGAAAATTGTTCTCAAATCAAAGCCTACTCCCTCCTCTCCCCACATCCCAGATGACCCGCCAGACACTCACCTCCAGGACGCGGGCAGGGGACGGGGCAGGCACGGCCCGGGGGGGCGGGGGGGCAGGCACGGCCCGGCCCGGCCCCAGCTCGGCACGGCGCTGGCGCTGGGAGCGAGGCTGCGGTGCCAGGGCGCCGCCGCCAGAGGGCGCCCCAGGCCGGCGGCCGCACGCGGGCCCGGCAGCGCTCGCTGCAAGGGCCCAGAGCCCCGCGGCGACCCACCGCTTCCCACCGCTTCCCCCCGCTTCCCACCGCTTCTCCCAACGCAAGCAGGGCAAAAACACTATTCCTGCGCCATCTGCGAACTTTAGTCACAAACTTGCTAAACCGTTTTCAAACAGCCAACTGTCACAGGCGTCACCACACAAAAAAAAACAGAGAGCGACCCTGAACACTGATACGGGTTTAGGGAAAAAAGGAGCATAAAAACAGGAATAAAGAAATAATTTTTGTCCCGAAATATTTGCTTCATAAAAAGACAATTTGCAAATTATGCTCTCATTTTTGTTTTCATCCCTCCCTGGCAGTGTTCAAGGCCAGGTTGGATGGGGTTTTGAGCAACCTGGTCTAGTGAGAGGTGTCCCAGCCCATGCAGGGGGGGTGGAACTACATGATCTTTAAGGTCCCTTCCAACCCAAACCATTCTATGATTCTATAACAAAAGTCACAGCAATAATCAAAGCAGCGCTAAGTAAACTGCCTCTCAGGGATTTGACAAGCCCTGGGCTTCCTCAGCTGCACAGCCTCTTCCAAACTCCACACAAGAGAGAACACTTGACTAGAAAGAAGTGCATGAACCATATTTCAACTAAATCATCTGGTATTATTTGACCCTACTTGAAAGCCCTCTGCTCCTTTCCAGGTGGGGAAGTCAACACCAGTTAACTCCTGGAATGCTCTGGCACTGACTGGGAAACTGGGAATATGAAACACACTAACACAGAGAAAAGCAGGGTAAGATGATTAATAAATAAGTTCTCTATTAAGGAGAAGGAAACAAGCAGGCCTTGCATGCTTGTTAATAACAAAGAGTGGACAAATAAGGAAGCAGGATTGGAAATATTTCTCTGGGGCCTGTTAGTGACTGCAGCTCAGCAGCAGAAAGCACAGGAACCTGTGCTCATGTAAGACAACCTGAAAAATCACATACTGAACGTGCCACTATTTTAATGAACCAAATCAAGGTCTTATATACAAGGAAATCACTTAGTAAGACACAGCCTGAACAAGAAAATGAAAACAAATGTATTCTAGCAATATTTACACAAGTCAGAATTTACATAGGCAAGTAAACTCTACCTATCCTGTCATTACCTTGTAACTACACACAGAAAAATGCCTGGCGGGGGGGTTGAACTAGATGATCTTTCGAGGTCCCTTCCAACCCCTAGAATTCTGTGATTCTGTAATTCTGAAATGCCTTGTGCAAGGAAGGCACCATGTAAAATACTGGAATACAAAATTGTTTTAAAGGGAATCAATACTTTAAAAACTACTTCCATGTCTGTTTCATTACTAGATTAGGTTAACAGTAGCATCTAAGACTACTGAAAGGAACTGGTGAAAAAAAATGTGTTTACATGCATTCCAGCTGAATTCACAGATAAACACTAACTGTGATGCAGCAGTTTCATGCCCCAGCACAATGATACAATCTTCGTTCAGTGCTTGGGGGAGCAAAGCAAACTTGTACGCTGTGCCTCACTAGCCAGCTCGACACATTAATGAACCTGAGTACAGATCCTATGTTTAAAGCTAGAGAAGAGGAAAAGGAAGGCTGCACAACCTGATCACTCATCACACAAACCTCAGGTGCCTGGGATAGTGCTTTGTAAAAAACGAACATAAATCCATCGGGAAGAACTACTACTGGCAAGAATTCACTTATTATGAACTTCCCACAAACTTTCAAACTAATTGCAAATAATTGCTGATAAAAACAAGTGAACTCCAACTTCCCTTCCAACTAAATCTTAAAATTAAAAAAATTGGTTTAGGTCTAAATATACATGAAGAAATTCAGCTTCTTTTAGAGAGGATAGCATCTCAAATGAACAGTTCCAGGTTCATTAGATGTAATGTATTCCTTTGATTTTTTTTCCCATTTATACTTCTAGTGTTCATAAATTTCACTTCACACGAAATAACATTTAAAGTAACTTCCAGACAATTCCAACTAGACATCCAGGAGTTAAATCTTTGCAACATCGTTTTTGAGAAAAGTGAACAATGTCATGTGACCTTCATTACAATGAATTGCTCAAAAAATACTATAGCTCCAGAAGCTGCCCAAGACAATATACTTGACCACCACTGCTTAACAAAGTTCTCTCTCAAGCCAATTCATTAACCTTCCTCTGATACTTCAGACTTACAACTATAACCTATCTGGCTAAAGACAGATAGAATTCCTATGTATCAGATGGAGCAGGCTTCATCTTACTGTTTTGTTCACTTAATGACCTTTAAAAAGTCTACTGTTGTACTATGGGTTCATTTCTTGGGTTTTGGGGCGTTAGATTTGGGATGAGGGGTTATTTGTCTGGTAGGTTATGTTTTTAAAAGAACTTGACCATCTGCATTTACATTTACTATTATTCTTTCATTTCATTCTTGACTAATAAACCTCTCTTTAAGGATAAACTCTATAAAGATCTTGTTCAGAAAAGTAGTAAAATAGAAAAGCAGTGATGGCAGTTCTGCCATTTTACTGCCAAATCTGTGTGTTACTGGATTAGGATTCTTCAAAACATATCCAGAAGTTCAACTGCATAAAGTAATGGACCCATTAGGTAACTTTTAAAATGACATTGATTACAATATTGACAGTATTGATTACAATCTAGTAGTTCACAAACAGACTAGTCTTCAGACAGAGAAAGAAACGGCTCTGAAACACTACACACAAATGCAAAAGAGACTGAGGCTGCATTTTGATTGATTAACACAGATAAACAAGTATTACTATAATACAGGATCTCCTGAGCATGCATACTGGGAAGAGGACAGCAAGAAAACCAAACAAAAAATCCCATCACCACATCTTTCAGCTCATAACTTTTTTTCTAACCTCATTTTAAAGTACCTGCAGAAATCAAAATCAGTAGCAGCCACAAAAAGAAAAAGCAGGTATCCTGACAAGAATCAAATTAGCCTGTTTCAAACATACACCGAATACTTTACCACAAAATGGCATTTCATACTGCTGCCAATTATTAGCTGCAAATTTAGGGTTCATAAGGCTTGGAAGGAAGCCAGTGACAAAAACAAAATAAAAAACCCATGCCCATGCTGCACTTTGAAAATTGCTATAAGTCAATTTAAGTGAGGCAATAGCTATTCATTAAGAGCTAAAACAGTATGTTTTCAGCAGATCAGGTTCTTGATCCAGTTTACCATGTGACTCACTGCCAGCATAAAGGAAGAAAGAGGTAACAAAAAACCCAAAACTATTTTCTTACAACAGGAATACCATTTACTCTTAAAGATTGGATTGTAATAAGATGTTCTAAATAAATATACTTGAAAAAAAAAAACAACAAGTGATCCATACCCTTACCTTTCCGCGTGTTCTCTGTCACATCTACGCCAAACTGGATTATGTCACCTGACATAATTTCACATGGTGGGCTTTCCTCAGATCCTCTACTCAGTCTCTGACTATTAATAAAGGTACCATTACTACTTTTAGTGTCTTGAAGGTAGAACTGTAAAAACAAACGAAAAGAATAGTAAGCTATCTGGAAAAAAAAAAGTCTTATGAAACATAAGCTCCAGCAAAATTTTATTTGCTACGAAATACAGCTTGACTGCCCAGTGTAGAAGAGTTCAGATCTATCAAACTCAAAACACCCTCCTCAGGATGCAACACCTTCACATTATCAAGAAATATTTGTATTTAATTTTTAGTTAACATACAATTGAATTCTAGCACATACACTACACAAAGAATTGCTGCTAAATGTACTTAACCTACTGCCTGCATGGAAAGGACCAGACATTGTTAGCAATGTGTTCTGCCACACATAAGAATTGATATTTATGTTGGTCAACACATAAAAATTCTAACTGCTCATACACTTAAGGTACCAGTGTTCCATGACAGAAACATGCTGTAGGGAAGACTAGCACTGAGGGCACAAGGAAAAACTTCAGCAGAAGATTGAATTCAGGAAAAGTAATATAAGACAATGGTGAAACTAAGTTGAAAAAAAAAAATAGGATGCATTCACCTCTCAGCAATACTAGTTCACACCATTAAGTTCATCTCAGGATTGCCGCATCATCAAGTACCTTTGTAAATATCCATTTGTAGAGGTAATTAAAATGTAATAGCAACTTATTGAATCAGAAACTGCTTATGATGGAACACTTCTAGTCAAAACTGCTGCACCTGAGAAGAGGTTACAAGTGAGTCACCTGGCAGAAGACCAGAGTCATTGGCTAAGACCTGATCAGCAGACGGCACGAAAGAGGGGACTGGAATGGTACTAACCAGCCAGGTGTAACTACTGAAATGAGTCACTTTCAGTAGTTCAAGATAACAATAGTAATTACAGGAACCTGATGGGATGGCATCCACACTCATAAGGAATCTCATCAAGTCTGAAAGCAAGCATAAGGCTGGGGGGAGAGACGTTGCCTTCAGAGAAATGAACATATTCCAATGTTTTTCTTGTAAAAGCAATTGATTTTTTTCACAATTCCACGCAAAATCTCCCATGCTTTTATATGCCTCTATTATCACATTCCCCAAAAAAAGTGGTACATAGCTCAAAATCTTTGTGTCAAGGGAAAAGATGTTTAAAATGGAACAAGAGACCAGCTGTAGGGCTCTTCAGATCTCATATTAGAAAATGACACCAAGCACATGGTATGTATCTTTAGAGACTCATCTGGAATAGCACAACACAGCACCCCTAACCTCAGAGCTTAAATGCCACTGTGTCCAGAAGATGGGCCTCAATACAGTAATCAAGTGGAATGCCAACAAAGGAAACCTCAGCTAGGTGTATGCAATGACAGAATGAAAAGCAGCATAAAAAGACTTTTTTTCCCCAACAGATATGCCTTTGATCTTAAACTGAAAAGGAAAATAATAATCAGTCATCTGTTCATAAGGGTGAAGGTAAATACAAATTATGCATAGATCAAGAAATCATGGCTGCATTCACTACACTAACAATCAGACCCACCCTATTCTAAATAATACTCTCTATATTATGAAATACTATATATTAAAATAATAACATAGCTTTTATAATAGTTATAAGTTTAAAAACCCATCAAATTAATTATCTTATTAATTTACTAATCTAAACATACTGAACTCTCTCATGGTTCAGTGCAGAGATAATTACTTTTTAACTTCCTGTTTGTTTTCAATTAGTGTTCTGCTCCATTTGAAAATCCTTCTGTTATGAAAAAGTGAGTCACAAGCAAGGAGAAACAAGCAGGCTTCTTCTTCCCCACCCTTTTCTTTCCTATGCATACTATCTGCCTTTTATCCCTTCAACTTTTTGATTAATCACTGCCCCTTGTAAACATACTGCTGCAGAATCTGCAGATGGGGCACAGACAAGGCAGCACACGGAAATACAAGAGAGCAACCACAGGAAAGTGCAACAGATCATTAGCAACAAAACTTACAAAATACCAACAGCCACAACATGTAAACTGAAAAAAATGTGTCGACAAACGGCCACAGAAAAAGCAAATTAAATTTATTATTAAACTGATGTCCATTTAGCTGCACACTACTGAATTTCATGAAGTAAATTTTACAAAAGTGATGCCCTTGTAGCCTTTACAAACAGAACGAAAAAACACTCTTCTTCCTGCATCTAGTAAGAAATTAGTAATATGAGCAACATGTTAATAAACTGATGACTAAAGAGAAGCCCACTGACTTCAAGGTGTAGTGAAAAGGATTCAGTTACCTTTAATGTAGCAATTGGTCAGGGACCCACAGAGCTGGTCCCTTTCACCTAGCAAATTCAAATGTTACATACTAGTTTTCACTGCTTCAAAAGATCTTCCTGAAACTTGAATCCCTCCATCACTTCTTTTATAATTACTAGAAGTTATCTTTACAAAAAAACACAAGCACGAGCCCTGAAACAAACACAGGTCCGTGTTCACTGGTACTTATGGTAGTATACTGGTATTTAATATACTACTGATTATGCAGTATCCTTGGTGGGTTCTCCAATTCCCAAAACAATGCCTTTTACACTGCTGCTATGTACTACAGCGCCTTCTGTGGAACCAGCGCCGTTTGTTCTTCTTGCTTTCCAGCACAAACCAGGGTACTTCAGCAGCAGTGCCAGCTTAAAGAGTAACTACCCATCTTTCCCTTCCCTGACGCTCACTGCTGAGTGGCACCACCTCCTCTTCAGGTGCACTGGCCCAGGCATTTGTTTAGTCACTGCAAACCAGTTTTGAGAGCTAGTGCGAACTATTTGAGGAGGTGCTTAAGCCGGTACTGCCAGAAAAAAGGGCAGCATACATGGACCTAATTATACTTGATTTTCTAATTCACACCTCTCTTCAGATCCAACGAAAATCCTAGGCCTTGTGTACCTCATATTAATTAGTCCATTTTTGAGCAGAGATGGTAGCTCATGCACATTAAAAATAACTCAGCTTTTGAGGACTGTTAAAGAATTATCACATCCTTAATTCAGGTAACAACTCTATGTATGGTTCCAGTTATAGTTTCCCCTCTTTCTAAGAACACACAGTAACATCCAACTACTTAAGAACCTTCCTCTCCAGTACCATAACAACTTTTCAAACAGGAAAAGAAATCCCAACCCATATTTCTTCCTTAGTAATTTATGTTTTCATGATTGTTTGTATCCTCTCATTTATAGGCCATGAATAAAATTTGTGGTTCATCAGTACAAATGTATAATTAGGTCGGTGTATGCTGCCCTTTTTTCTGGCAGTACTAGCTTAAGCACCTTCTCAGATAATTTTAAATTTTGTTCCAAGAAAGCTAAAATGTTACTCTCAAAATAACAGCAGTGCATAATAATCAACCACACACACAGAAAAGCCAAAGATATCGGAGATCTTTCTGTTGTGTAAGCGCTCTTTACTAGGTACAAGGTAAAGATGCAGAACAAGTGCTCTACACACAGGACAAGAAAAAAAAAAATCAATGTTTAAAGAGTAAGTGCTCCATTAATGAGCTCTTGACCATTTAAATAGTGTTTTTTCAAAAACTCTTATGACCTAACAACCCCAGGTTCAATACAATGAACAGAAGAACCTCAAGTCTCTTCAGTACTGCAGTAAGGCAGTAAAAGAATGGCGATCAAGACAGACTCACCTAACATTTGCTATCACTATGTATAGCCATCCTTTTCCATTTTAAGGGCACATTTCTGCTACTCCATCTAGCCCAGCTTGAAACTGCAGTACAGGACAATTATGTTGAGAATTCCACTGAGAATTACTGAAGAACTGAGACAGTTTGTCTGCAGAGATTTGAGATTCACTCCATGAAGAGGAACAAATTCTACATGTAAAAAATGTGGACATAGACCACTGACTATAATTAAACACATTTCAGCCTTCTTCCACAGCTGAATTTATTATTAATAGTAAGCATTAAAATGTAGACTGCTGCCTTTAACAGAAAGTCAATCATAAATATATCTTATTCATTCTAACATATTTTCACTACCTAGACAACTTAACAGAGAACACCCCAGTTTCAGGAGCTCCTAGTTTACCATTCTTTTTCTCATATCTGGTTTCCTGGGTGAAAGTATACAGAACCCACACGTCCTTCAGAGCCCCTTTACACAGGCTTTGAGGCATTAGTTTAAACGAGAAGGATTTAAATTAGTCAAATTCTGAACTACAGCCACCAAGGAGATGACAGCTTCATTTTTGCCATGTTTAGTACCACAAAGGGGCAGCAAGGCTGTCAGCTAGAGCAGTTAAGCCATAAAATGCTGCAGTTAAAATGACAGATTCTTCCCCTACTCATGCTACAAACTACATGATCAATCATGGAACAATTAATGCTGGCATTACAAATGCACCCCCTGAGTACTAAAGATAATACTCAAATGCAGCAACTAAGTAGGGATCTAGAAATTGGAATACTTGCCCTAGAGTAATAGTTCAATTCAAAATTAGATTAAGTAGTAGTAAAACTGTTAATTTACTGGTTTCACACTGAGTATTGTACTAGGAGTTGAAGTACACTGGCTTTGCACAACTGTGCACAAAGATTTTAAAACATTACACAATGGCATCCAACCAATATGGCCAACATATATCACACTGTAGCCAAAAAGCTTTTTCTCCCATACAAGAAAAAGATAAAATTATCTTCCTTGAAGTGTTTACACTGAGTATTTTCTCATTTTGGGAGTAGCACTTCTGCTAGCAGAGTACACTGTGCAAACCATACTGAGAATTCCAGGTCATTCTTTGCCTGTAAGATCGAGAAGTCCAAATGCTAATTACCTCCAGATCCAAATGATCAAGTTCCTCATTCTGCTCTGCTTACACACATCCTAAATTCCTTTCCTCTCACTTGCCTAACTCCACCCACCTATCAAGGAAGTAGAAGTATTTGTCTCCATAAGCAAGCATAATTCACAGGGTGGGGTACATCAAGCAAAATTGCTTTTCTATTTAGTTTTATATTTCTTAAACACATGGATCTAACAGCTCTTTGCTTACTAAACTCCACCTCCTTCAACTTAGCAACAAAACTAGTGCATTAACTTTCAAGTTATTTGCAAATCTCCTTTTTAAAACTATTCTAGGCACCTGAGGCAGGCACATGCTATGGTACTGAAGTGGCCAGCTGTGAAGAAAGGGACTTTCCAGACAGATTGAACAGACTGAAGGAGTGGCAGCTGGCTATTCAGGGCACACAAATACTGAAGGTCCCAGAGAGAAGAACTACTTGCTCATAATTTTCAGGAACTTCTTTGGAAAGTATTAAATTTAACCACCCATTCTATGAAGAAAAAAGCAAAAAAAGAAAAAAAAAACCTTCTTTGATATAGCACTAGACAAATATATTCACCCTAAGTTTTCAACTGAAAGTCTAAGTCTAATGTAAACCCAGCTAGTTTGATGAAAGTAGTGAAATCCTCAGCTACCCCCACTAATTCAGTGCTATCCTTCTAAACCTGCCAGTAGCTCCAAGGAGCAGAAGGGGAGGACAGCAGAGAATATGCTCTTCTGCTGACCAAGTTGTTCTGTGTCTATTTACACCTTAACGTTTTGTTGACTGCACTGCCAGGACAACCCTGCTGGTTGCTCATACCTGTTGTCAGGCAAAATAAACTGTGGCAGTAAAAGCAGTTTTGTGCCAGCATAACTGAGTCTGGGTACACGGAGAGTTCAGCCTTTTCTGGATGCATTTGAAGTGCTGCAGAGCATTAATCCCTCTGCTGCTTGCCATGTCCTGATAGTCCAAGTGCTCTGAAGTTCATTACCAGCCCTGTCATTCAGCTTAACTTTTGTCTGAGCTGTATCAGTAGACTTGGCCTGAAAAGGACACAGGGGCTATGACAGGGAGGGAAGACCACTTGGATTTGTGGGGAAGAGGAGGAGGAATCACCTTAGGTAGAGGAGCCATGCCGAACACTGAGAGGCACCAACAGCTTAAACTGTGCACAAACATATTTGCCTACAACCTTGGATTGCTGGAGTGTTTCTCAGCAAAATGTCACCTTCCTCAACAAAAGAGAGCAAACATTTCCAGGTGTGTTGTACCTGCAAACATTTCAGCACAGACCTTTCTTCTGATATACGACATGGCAATGCTTATTTTAACTGTTGAGTTCTACAGATACTCTGGCACCTTTCAGAATTTTCAATTATGGCATATTAAAAACATTCACAAAAAAGAAAAACATGAAAGCATGTTTGCAGAGTTAATACCATCTTCTATTTACAGTGCCCCTCAGGCAAAAGCATTTACTTTCTAATCCACTATTCAAACCTCACATTTGCTAGTCCTTGTAACTAAAGGAAACTTACTGATCTGAAGGTGAAAAGCTCAGGACACAAGGTCACTATTAGTCAATAGCTCTATCTTATTCTTCAATATTTGCAGTTACCCACATAGCCTACTTTACATCAGGAAAACTCAGAAACAGGATGTCGGACATTTATATTAAAAGGATTTTATTTGTATTAGCAAGTGGTCATTCTTAACAGGCTATTAAAAAGCTTAAGCAATACTTTTTAATTATTCTGTTCTAGAATTAGCTATGTGGAGCTGAAAAACATTCTATTTAAATGGTTTGGGATATTTATTATCAATTAAAATTCTCAAGCACTATTGTTGCACTTTTCAAAGCAATTAATATTAAACAGATTGGTGGAAGATGGCTATAAGTTTAAGTGTAGGACTTCAAAATGTATCACAATCCAAGCTCTCTAGTTTAAAATAAAACCCATGCTCACAATTTGATGTTTGTGCCTATAACAGAATGAGGATGAAGATCTTTACCACTTATCTCCAAAAGTTTGTTGTAATCATGTATTGCTGCCCTCAACTTCAAACCATAGTCCCACACATCTTTCACAACCACTGTACCATTCAAGACTGAGGCCTTCAACTCACATGTGATAAGGCACAAAAGAAATGAAGCAGATGAACCCACCACCAAGCAGATGAACCCACCACCACCCTAGTTGTCTGCTCCTTACCCATCACAGGAAGCAGCAAAGTTGGCTTGGTGGCAGGGACAGCTGAACAGCTCAGCATGATTTCAGGATTCCTATCATTTCCAGTTTGCTTGACTTGGTTGGTATTTAACAATGACCTGAGCTAAAAATGAGCATACTTTAGAAGCTGGTTCCTAAACCATATACTCACACCTCCCACAGCAGCAGCATCATACAAAAAGAAAACAGCAGAGAGGAGGCTGTATTTACAACATCAACCATCTGGTTTCTGTCAGTTGCTATTTGTCAGAATCTTGAGACCTTAAAGTAAGTACATTTCACAAACAAAAATTGGAGCTCTCTGTATTAGGAAGTAGGTGTATGAGTTTGAGGTAAATTAGAAGAACTGTGATGATCTGCATAATATTTGCTTTCATAAAATATAAATAAATTGCAGTACAGTTCCTAGAACCCTCAACATCCCAATGGACACTACAAAATTGTACCAGCATTACTAACCCACTTGCAGATTTATTTATGTTAGCTCTAAAAACAACTATCAACACTTCAAGCACCTGGAACAACAGAACTTCTGGAAAAAATACACTAGTATTATGGTGATGCTAATTTATATGGAAAAAGTTCTTTTGTAAGAAATTATCATTGTAGGATATCAATATTAATGTAATAGCTTATACTTTAACAAGTGCTTTAACTCTACGATTGTGCACTCATCCAAAACTTCACACAAAAGGCGCCCAAGTCCTGTCTTTCCCCACCCCCTCCCCCAAAAAAAGAACAACCCCCAAACAAACCTGGAACCAAACATGAATTGAAACACTATAAAAAACTACAGTTCTCTTTGCTAATCTATTGGTCCTCACACTCATTGATAGAACCAGTGGCATTCAAGTAACCTCACAAACTCTCTTCTAGAAACAACATAGTCCCATTCAATGATTGCAATAAGCAGTAAAATGCCCAGAAATCAAGTCCTGACCACTCTCTATCACACAGTAACAACGCATTCCTTAAAATTCTGTAAAAACTATATTCATGTAAAAGATTCATACTGAAGGATATGCCCTGAAGCAATCCTAGGCACAGTACACACTTTTCACTCCTCTTACTGAATAAAGTTTTCTATGGTAAACAAAAGGTGTAGAATAAAGTACTTCAAGAAGGTTAGAGTTACTCATGAGCACTGATCTACCCATAGATTATTCAAGTAATGCAGAAATGCATTCACTGCCAAAAGGAGCAGGATGATGAGAGACTCCCAAAAACCTCAAGACAAAATGTTTTACCACAAAATGTCACAACCCCCTATAAAAATAGATCTCTCTTCACATCAATGTCGCTAGTTTTGATGCAAAAGGCTATTTTTAAAAATAAGATATCTAAAGGAAGAGTTCTAATTTACAAAGTAATTTGGTTTATTTATATAGCTGACTGACTTGCTACAGTGAGACATCTGTCACCATAGTCACTAATTATCACTCTTTAGAACATCTTTTACTTAACTTTTGTCCTCACAGTTCACAAAAATTCCTGACAATCAGCCTTCTGCTACAAATGCTAGATGGTTTCAGAACAACTAGAAAATGTCTATGTTTATTCTCTTCACAGCTGAATCAAAGCCTGTCCCTTCACATAAGCCATGCTTTAAAGCTGCCTTTTGTAGGTAAAACACAAAATAGACTAAGGACATTTAAGAGCCTCAGAAAAGGAGATGGAACCCCATTATGGATACAGACAAAGCAGAAAAGTTTCCTACAAGGTAATTCCACAACTCAGTACTAATTACACGTGTAATTCTAATCCTGAAGATGCTGAAACATTTTTAAGGTATATTGCTTCTTTAAGTTCTAAGCTAAAATATATTAGTAATATGCAATCAGGGGAAAAAATCCTGAGAAATTATTACTCAGAAATGTTCCTGAGATGCTCCAATTGACTCAATACAAAAGCAATATAAGGAGACTTGTTTTCTATTACTGCTGTCCATAGATTACACAACACAGAGACTTTGGAAAAAACCAAACACTTTCCTGCTCAATATTAAAAACCCAACTAGCCTAGTGGACTCAAACACAGGGTTCCTAGAAGGATACTGTACTTCTTGCAAAAAAGTTGTCCTGCTCTATTTCCTTAAGGAAGTTCATTCTCTTGTTACACAAGACATTTATACAGCTACATATCACTGTGATACCAGTGATTGCTTTGTACAGTTTACGTCAACTTCTATCACCACAAACATTCAAACATGGGGAAAACATACACACAAGGTCACTTTGAGGTTTCGCTTCATGTTACTGTGCTCTCCATATTAAACAATTACAGAAATACATTGCAACTTAATATGGCTTTAAAATAAAGAAACAAAATGCCTTAATAGGCCATTACCCAGAAATCTAAGCTTCTTCAGGATAACCACTTAAGATAATAACTTCTAAGTGTAAAATATTGCTGAAATCAAACCTGATGCCCTTACATGAATACTCTCCTCCAAAATTAGACTAAAAGCGAAATATTATTGTTTACTCTATTAAATGACAGTTCAGCAACATGACATACTCAAACTTTGCCATAAGAAAAGCAAACATTATCTTGAAGTGTACGAAGTCCCAAAGACTGTATTTGTAGGATGCAAGTATCCAAATAAAATAAAGAATTGAGCTCCACAGGGAGCAGGTTCCCATATAAAACTCTAATACCTTTTCAAATGTATGTTCCTAGAGGGTTGCACTTTATCATTGCAACTTAGTCTTACCTTCAACTACATTTTCCATTTGCAAGCAAATCAGAAAAAAACACAACAGAAGCCAATATTATCAGATACTCCACCAGATGATAGAGCCAGAAGAGATCTACTTACATGAAAGCAAAAAGTATGAGGCAGCTCATCAGTTTATCAGGGAACTCCAAGTCTCAGCCATAACCACAGACATTGCAAGGCAGGTGCACTACTGCAAAAGCTGCCTAACTATCTTGCTACCCTGCTAAGTTTCTCCAATGAGTTAATCATTACATCAAAGCTCCTCTGCTCCTTGCAGAGCAGAATCTTTCCTCACGTGTTCACATTCAACTGTATAGAGAATAAAGGGAGAAGCTGTTGAAACTATTTCAACCTTCCCTTATTTCTGCTCCTTCCACATAAGGTGCTGTGTTTACCTACTATCATTAATTCCATACTACTGCTGTTTTATGACAGAGAAAACTCCCAGTGACCACACATTCAGATAAAGAAACAAAAAAAAAACACCAAACCACATCAGATTTCACAAACCCCTCCAAATACAATAGTGGTTTGGTATCATCACAAAACTACATAAAAACTCCACGAATATCCTGAAAAATTTATGAAGAAGTTGTCTCCCTTTTAGCAAGGGACATTCCATCTGAAAGGACTTCTCTAATGCAACTACTGTATTAAATTTTTTTTAAACAAAGATTTGCAGCAGGCCTAGTTAATACATCTGTACCTTGCATAAAGCAAAGACTTCTTGCTTTCTGAAATCATCTGCTCCTGAATTATTTATTGCTAGATGACAGCTGTCACAAGGAAAATAGGGTTCAGCACATTTCTGAAGTACAATTACAATGACCACACTGAGGATAAGGTTAATGTTATGGTGACATAATTCAGTGCAGCCAGTAAAGATGCAGAAGTGCAAGTCCTAACTCAAAATAACTGCCTAGGTATAAATGACACTGTAAAATCATGTCAAACTAGGTATTTTTGTAATGGGTCCAAACCACAAATACTACCAAAATATAGTGCAGTGAGTTCACTGCACACCTCCTCATACTGGAAAAAAGAGGTCACCAGAGCAATGTGCTCCTCCATGTTTTTCTGAAGACTTTTCTGCACCAAATTAGGACCAAATTTTTTTAAATAAAAAAATTCTAAATTTAATTTATTTTCATTCTCTGTTTTGAACTTCAGCATTCCATACAGAGAGCAAATGCAATTAACTGGAAACCAAACACCACCAGAGAAGGGTGTGGCTCCAAAGACGGAAAATTCATTTTCCAGCACAGAGAAGAAATTTGACAATCAGGAGTTTAATATTTGTACTCAAGGCACTGCCAAGCCATACCTCCAACAAAGTGAGAGCAAAAATAGTCTGGGAGGAGGCTGTATTTATGTGCAACTCATTCCTGGGTCAAGACTTTCAAAGCAAGCAGTAATTGAATGCTGGTATTCATGAACAAGAGCAGACTATTCTTGTGTTCCTTTGAGATCAACAATTTTGCAATAAAATACATATATTTAATCCTAAGGAAATAAATACCTATAGCATGCATCCACGTACTGAAATGGCACTGCCAGCAATGTGAGAGATTGTATGAGCTGATTTTTGACAGACAATCTTAGAGAATATTGGTTAACTATTTATTTAGCTGTATCCTACTGGCTTGAAAACAAGGGGGAGGTGCTGGAGCCTTCTCACTGGTTCGGAACACCAAAATAACCCCAGAAGATAAAGGGGAATGGGCAAACCACAGATAAGATGTTCAAGGATATGGTAATTAGAGTTTCAAACACAGTGACTCATGATTCACACTGGTCTTAGTTGAGGGCAAAAATTACATACATGGTAGCTTGGATTTACAGATTAAAAGGTTTGCTAACGTGGCAAAACCTGCCAAGGTAATTATTCCAGTACACCTTTCTACACAGACAAAAGTATTTTGATGTCTTTTTTCTAGGTATTTCCCATCATATCCACAAAGTCATCAGGGAGATAACACTGTGCCCATGAATGTTATTCTTCAGACAAGCTAAAAAACCAAATGAACAAATCAACCTAAATGCCTTTTAAAATCTCTTTGTCAATTAAAAAAAAGTACTTCTAACACATAAGTGCCCATGACTAGTCTGCCAGTGGGGATGGGGAGAAGGGGCAAGGAAACTGCAAATTACTGCTGGCAACCTCACACCCTTTCAGCTGCAAAGCCTGAGAGCAGCATTTTTTTCGTTGTACAATCTTGGTGTTATTCCGTTGCCATGGAAGTAGTAACCAGTGAACACATTTCTACTGTAAAAAACACAACATACCAAATCATTTGTAAGCAAGAATCACCGAAACCCTTCCCTAAGCATGAAAATGCCTTTGCTTTTTACTATTTAAACCTGAGTTGTAACCACTAGAGGGCGACATAATTATACACTCCCGTCCAGAGTTGGTAGTGCAAACCAATTCGATAAAAAAGTGTGTATCAGAAACTGAAGTTGAATACTTTATATTATGAAAGTGAAGGGTTTTTTTAACTGAAATTTCTATTATTTAGAGCACTCATACTGTGGGTTGTCTAAACTGTTCATTCCATCTTCACAGTCTAGAGCCCTGAAAACAAGCTACTTTTAAGCTAAAACCTCCAAATTAGCAATTCTCCTACTTCTCAGATTTTTAAATTAGGTTTCTCAACTTCAGTGTTCCTGCTACTGAAATTATGCAAGTTACTGAAATCCCACCCAGAATAATCATGTGTAAAAATCAGATTGCTGTCAAAGCCTTGTCACGTTAAATATAGAAATTGAACTTCCTAATCAATGGTAAAAAATATGTAGCTAGAAATTTGCCATATGCTGCAAAAGAACTAGAATTACCATGCAAGTTTTTTCCATGTCTCATCATCAGTTCAAAAATATTGCTGAGAACAATTAGGCTTCTTCTTTACAAAGGTAGCACTTCCTTGAAATGTGTTTTTTGACACTTAACATACTAAGTTCTGCTACAATTCATTATCTAGGCTCTTAAAAGAACAAAACAGAAAATCTAGAAGCTAAAGCAAACCAGGAGAATGAGTCATTTACTGAAAGAACAAAAACAACTGGCAGAAGGATATGCACTAGTAACTCAAAGCAAAAGCATTTAAAGAATTATTTCCAAATCTACAGTTCCAACAAAACATGCAAGAAAACTCAGGAAACTTGGTTTCTCCAGTCATTAAAAACTATGGCATTTAATAATAGTGGCAATGCACCTGTACTATGCATCAAATAAACCCCATCTACACTGGCCTATCCAGTCTGAGAAAATAAAACCTGTGCTGTAGATCCCCAAAACAGATGAACCCTCAAATTCAGTTCACATAAAACTGAAACTGCACTCCCTTGTACAGCCTTCCCACAAAAAATGCTTGCTGTTAAGTAATAAGCTTTGACATACCACAAATGTTGTCATCCTAGCTTAAATGTAACATGGCTGCAGACGAAACTACACTTTGATTAGAGAAAAATCAGCTGGACTGTTATGCTACCTATAATTAGTCTAGTATTAGTGTGAACTTTTAATAAACTTTAATTAGGATTAGATGCTATCCATAGCTTGTTTCAGAGGAAAATAGGTTGGGCCACTGGGAATTAGCAGCATTAAGAGCAATAGGGTTAAATAAAAATTAAAGAGAAATGTGTGTGCCCCCATTACTTCCTTCTTCCAACTTTTTTCTAACAAGTTTTGCCCTGCTGCAGCCAAGCAGCATACTGACTTCCTTTGCAAACACCAGACATACCAAAACCCACAGAGGATGCAGATTGACAGAATGTTACATTGTACTATTTTAATTTTGCATTACTTCAACCCTGTCATTAAAAAAACACCCCAACAAAACAAAACAAATTTGATAGAACAATTTTAAATGTTTACCACTCAAAACCAGGGAAAATGCTTCAAAATCTGCCCAGTTTCAACATAATTAAGATGCTACTGTCATAACAAAAACAGAATACAATATATAGAGATCAGTAACAGCTCTGATTGCTTATGCACAAATCCACATGAATACCCTCTGAAGCTACATAATCTAGCAGATACAGGCAACAAGTACAGCATAAAGGCCTCTGACATGAAAGCATCTTAGCACACTGCTCCTGTGAGAAGGTAGGAATTAGTCTGTCTACCACAGACTTCCAAAGAAGGAAACAAGCCCTTCTCTCTCCTACTTGATCTTAAAATTACATCCTTCCTCTATTGCCACCTGACAGCAGCTCCTGGGGGCTGAAGAAGCAGCTCTATTTTACATCTTCTTAAATGAGAGACTCTGCAGCAGTTCCCAGAAAGTCATGTACACTCAACCTCAGTCTTTACAGATCTCTTGGCTTTACCAGATAGCACATTCCTCGACAGCACTCAGTAGCTCCCCCATTGAAGTTTTCAGGGACATGTCAGGAGTAAACTATTTTTCATCCTGACAAGTTCCTTGTTTTGCACCAGGTCTATGCTGTGGAACAGTAACACTTGAAAGAACACCCAACAGCAGGAAAGCCACACCGTGCAATGCACACAGCTGTTCTGCTCTCCCAAACACCTGCTTTAAGGGTTGCACCACAGTAAATCTCCAGCCTTCTGCCCCTTTATATGCTTTGGTTTCTTTTGGAAAATAAAAATAACTAGCACATGCAAAGCACAATCAACTAGAAGCACATCATAGTAGTAGTAGTAGTAGTATCATTCTGGTTGGAAAAGACCTTCAAGATCATCAACTCCAACCACTACCCTGGCTCTGCCACATCCACCACCAAACCCTGTCCCCTCGAACCACATCTGTCTTTGTAGATGTATCCAGGGATGGTGGCTCAAACACCTCCTCAGACAGCCTGGATCCCCAAGTCCAACTCCCGCCCCAGAACAAGACAAGCCCAAGGTTCACACCAGGTCCCTGAGGACATTGTCCAGATGTTTCTTGAATATTGTCAGGGTTGGTGCCATTACTGCTTCCCTGGGGAGCCTATTCCAGTGCTCCACCACCCTCTGGGTGAAGAATCCCTGTCCAACCTAAACCTCCCCCTGCACATCTTCCTACCATTCCCTCGGGTCCTATTGTTGGTCACCAGAGAGAAGAGGTCAGCGCCTACTCCTCCACCTTCCCTAGTGAGGAAGCAGTAAGCTGCAATGAGGTCTCCCCTCAGTCTCCTCTTCTCCAGGCTGAACAGACCAAGCGCCTTCAGCCGCTCCTCATATGGCATCCCCTCCAAGCCCTTCACCAACCTTGTGGCCCTCCTCTGGACACTGTCCAGCAGCTTCATATCCTTTTTGTACTGTGGCACCCAGAACTGCACACAGTGCTCAAGATGGGGCTGCACCAGTGCAGAGTAAAGTGGGACAATCACCTCCCTCGACCAGCTGGCTGTGCTGTGCTTGATGCACCCCAGGGCTCTGTTGGCCCTCCTGGCTGCCAGGGCACACTGCTGGCTCATGTTCAACTTGCCCTCAGCCAGAACCCCCAGGTCCCTCTCGGCAGGGCTGCTCTCCAGCCTCTCACTCCCCAGACTGTCTGTATATCCAGGGTTTCCATGTCCCAGGTGCAAAATCTGGCACTTCTCCTTGTTAAACTTCATGCCATTGGCGATTGCACATCACAGAATACCCAGTACTAGAGTTTCAACCTTCAGCAGAAGGTACCTTAAAAACAAATGGGTGCTGCATTTCCAGACATTAACACAAATGCATCATTTAATCCTCACTAAGTTCTTACGGAACAAACTGGGTTTGTTTATTCCATGGCTTTCTTTTCTGCCTCTTAGAATTAGATGCAAATCAGGTAAAATAAACATGTTCTATTAACCAAGGTCCCTCACTTACCTTGTTAAGTTGCACTTTTCACACTCAAAGCTGGACAACTTGAACAGTGTATCTGCCCACTGACTGCACAAAGTGGATGGCCTGACTTCCAGGCTCAGCAGCTGAATGTCTCTAGACTTCCAATACCATTCACTCACCCAGCCCAAGGAGCCCAAATTCAAAGCTTGACACGCTTCATTAACCACCAGCCAGCAGCGTTTGCCTTCTCTGTTTCTCAACAGTTTTATAACCTCAGTGTTTCTTAATAGGCACATCAGGAACACTGATGTTTTCTTTACTTCCCTTTGAAAGGTTTAGCTTGAAAGTTTAAATACTAGGAACAGTAAACTAGTACACAAAAATGGGTAAACCACATCAATAGTTCAGAGTAACAAAGCAGAGGAGAAAAATCCCAAGACAACTCAGATGTTTTTAAAGAAAGGTGGTAGACATTTCAAAGCAACTGAACTTAACCTTTCATTCCTAACTGTTGTACCAATACCTTAATTATTTTGTATAAAATAAGTTACAAATATAAATTGTTATAATTTTAGAAAGTCCCTCTGGATTTTATCAGTCATTTATATATACAATAAACAACGTGCAAATTATTTATCCAGTTTTCACTTACTACTTTGAGAGAAGGCTGTAATAATTTATGCAAACCAAGTCACTCAACAGCAATGGTGTATAGTAAGTTACAATAGAAGTATCCTGGCACTGGGCCTTACAATAGAATGCAACACTAACTTTTTTGGCACTTAGGCAATAACCATTATAAAACTTCACTCAGGAACAACTATCACCTCTTATTCTTTCATTCTCCTCTTTCTGAAGATTTACCAACTGTGTGTGAGTAACAAATATTTCGCTCTGCAACCAGGAAAGAAGTGTGCCCACAGTGAGCAAATCAATCAGCTGAAACCTCAATACCACTTCAACTGCAGTAGATTATTGCCTATCTTCTCACAGATTCGTGTGTAGCCGTAGTATCAACTGAAAATTCAATGCATATTAGAAGAATTCAGTCCCTAAACTACTCCAAGAAAAAAGCAAACCCAGAAATAAAATTAAACATAAACCAAAACGACCCCGCTAAAGAGAAACCCACAACTTGATTCATCCAAATAATTAATTTAATAAAGAATTTTAAAGACTGCTCATTTTGTAATAAAACACAAAATTTCTTTTCAAGCAATACTAAATCCTGCTTACATTATGTTAAGAGGCACTCTGCAAGCACACAACTATCAGAGCAAATAAAGACTTTCACTTAAGTGCTCTTTTTTTACTACTTACACTTTACCTGAATTTTGTTTCTCATTCACTTCAAATACTGTATCACAGAGAAGTTCAAATTGTTAGCTGATAAAATTATAATTTACTGCAATAGAATCCCAGAAAAAAAAGCAATACCATTGTCTTTTTAAAGAAAACTATTAGAACTTTTACATTTTGCAGATATGAAGAGTAACTATTGTGTTAGTTTAAGGATACAAACATTCATCTCTATTTAGTATGGACTAAAATGCAGAACCAAGTTACTAGATTTCTTCATGAAGCAACACATTCAAAACTACACTGAGTATGAAACAAACTAATTTAGCTGCGGTAGAACCATTGAAACAAACACGTAGTTCCATGCTGCTATTTAAAACATAAACCAAAACCACTGAAGCAAACTCTAACATCCAATGCTCTCCATTAGCACAATGAGAGATTAATCTATTTCCCCTAAAATCCTTCATGAAAGATGATCTATCTTCCAACTGTATGACTAGTTCAATGACAAAAATCTGTCTGACCTAGAAATATTTCTTTTGCTATAAATGAAGTTCATTACAACCACTATTTCTGCATTGCTCATAATGATGTCTCTCCTTAACATGTTAAGAGTATTTTGATGGAACTTCAGAAAGTGAGCTGAGAAAAATGCACATTTTTTAAAAATTAAACATTCAAATAGCAAATGTAACAGAAAATTTTCAAATAAAAGCTTTGTTACCTTAAATGATCATTTTAACCTTTCCAAGGACTTTTTTGAACCGCACAGAACTCTGCTCTTCAAGCACCTATGCTTAATGGTACAAGTAAATTTAAAAAGGAGAAGTGGTAATACATGCTTCCTGTTGGCTTTTTTTTTTTTAAGTGCAACATGCAATTTAAAGTGTGTAATCATTACTTGAATTGTTCTTAAGTTTCAATATTCCCTTTTGCATCACTTCATCCACTTGCAACATCAATCACCTTGTCTCTATCCTATCCTCATAAGGTTTCCAATGCAGTTAAATCCCACAGTTACCTTCACTGCCCAATGCTCTTTTCACCTGATTATTTATCCCTAATACTGAAAAGTGATGTGTGCCTCAGAACTGACATGAAGCTCAACTCTACAGTTCTCCAACCCAACTGTACAGATCTGCTTCATGCCCCCCACAGTACCTAAACACCTGCAGACCACCTTTCGATACGGCTAGTAAGGCTCAAATCAGAGAAAGTGACCTCAATAACTGGTTGCTTGTATTTAGAAGGAATGAGACAGAAGTTTCTTCCAGTCTTCCATCTCACTCCTCTTTACCCTAATTTTCCTCTCTCCAGCCACTATAATCATTTATGTCTGGCTGCCCCATTACCACGTGACACATACCTTGAGCCCACTTGGACAAAAGAGAGGGATCAAAGGTGCAGCTGAGATGGGATGTTAACACAGTGTTGGGCATCTATCTTTTTGCAGAAAGGGACAACAGTAAGAGAAGGGTGGCAGCTAAAAAAATAGTGACTTTCAGGAAGACAGCCTTATAGACTCCAGTAGGGAAGTGCTGCTCAAAGACAGGCAGGGTAGATAAGGTAGCTCTTTATAAAAGCTTGAAGTTCTTTTCCTCTCAACAAGTGGAAAGAAGACAGGAGCAACAGTACAGAGCATACAAGGAAGCTGAAGATCTAGCTGTTTTCAGAGTGGCCCAAGTGTGAGAATCAGAATGCAGAGGATAGGATGGATGAAGGATCAATTAAGCAGAAGGGCACATCTGACATTTGAGAACCTGTTTGGGAAGATTCTGTGCACCCACAACCTTTTCTGCCACAGATTTGTTCTCACTTTTTCAGTTTTGTCATATACCTAGCTAAGATTCAGTAGTTTGCAGAACATCTTTTTTTTACCTTCTCAGTGGAAAAAACAAAGGAAAACCAAATTCCACAACCTTTAGTACCATATTTTCTAATGGTAATACATACACATTACAAACAAATGCAAGTTACTACCCAAAAATCCACAAAGAAACACAACACAGAAATAGACACTCAAAGCTATTGAGGATTTAGGTTCCATAAGGATTAGATAAATGAAGCAAGGAACACACTATTCTGATGTTGTGGTCCATGGTGCTTTTTTGCTGCCTACTCCATTTCACCCTTCCTGTTAATTTACTAGATTACTGCCCTAATCCTGGCAAGAGCATCCTGTTCTAAACAAGCATTATCACCCACATTTTCAGAAACATGTAGGTTCAGTGACCTTGGACATTAAAAATTGTATTTTCACTAGACAAAGCAGAAGAAGTTGACAAGATTTTGTTTCATGCTATTTACCTTAGTTGTTTTGCCAAGGGAACAAAACAAGCACAGAAGACCATAGACAATGGCATTAGAAAAATACCTTTTGAGTTGGAATGAAATCCTGTAAAAGAGTAGAAGTAGAAACTATCAAGCATGATTCCTCTCCCAATTACAGCACCGAGTTTTGCAGAAAGTAACAGACTCCATATTCTACCATAGTTTTCATAATGCAGTTTCTCATTAGCATTGTGGGAAGATGCAAGACATCCAAACTTCCCACTACGGGGCATTTTTAACAGTCTTACTGAAGTATAATATCAAGATGTCTGAAAAAATTCTTAATACTTTATTTTATAAAGAACAGTCATGCATGTATGTTTTCCAAAACTTGAAGCTGTAACACTTGAGAAAACAAACAACTCAAGTATTTAAATTAGAATGTTTCCAAAACTTGTAAGCTTGGCTTAATACACTATTAACATGTTAAACAAATATGTTAATTATTATAATTCAAACATTTAAATGATAATAGCTTTACTATGCCTCAAGTGTAGACAGGTATCTCAGTGCTTTACACTTTGAACAAGCTGACTTTACCACTTCTGATTATATAAAATAAATATACAAGACATTCCTCCCCTCATAATTCTTCATGCAAGGTCATGGAGTTCTTTCTAAAGGCCTGTTTATCAAAGCAGATAAACCTCCTCCCTTTTTTGAGATGCCAGCAAACAAAGCTCATACTTCAAAGGCTGTATTTAAAAAGTAAGCCATAGTATAACTAATAGTCTTTCATTTGCTCAAACATACAATGCATCAGGAAAATAAGAAGCTCATCTCCACCAACCTAGGTCCACATAGTATATGCATAAACTAAAAAAAACCTTGCTAAGCAGTTAAAACAGCCCTCAGACCTACTCGTGGACACAACTAAAGGAACCTGCACTCCTGGTCAGCTGTATGAGCAAATGCAGTCCACCTAATAATACCTATCTCAATACCTTATTTTGTGGGAATTTATTATCAGTCTTTTCTTCCACTGAAATGGGCCATTTCATGAAGACTTATAAAAAGCAAACAGCAAGAAATTCTACCTCAAACACCAGTTTTGTTAATAATTGTTCTAGTATCTGAGTAAGTGCAATGAAGTTAAAAACAACCATGAAGGGAAAAATGGGGGGGGGAAGCCCTGGAGGATCAGTAGCCAGTTAATCCCCTCTATCTGCTGTACTACCTCTAGCTTTCTGGAATGGAAATCCCAGTAAGGGTCAGAAACTGTAAGAGCAGAGACTGAATCGGATCATTTTTGGTATTTGACTCTGTATCCTCCCTAAAATCCTTTTTAATGTCCCAACAATTACACAGCCACTGGTAATACTGAAATTGTAAAAAAAAAATTGTTTTGCTTGTGTGTCCTTTCCATCATGTTATTTATTAGCTCAGACTTCAACCAGAACTTTGCAAAAGTTACAAGTTCTCTTCATGTTGAAGAGACTATTCCTAGAAAACAGATTTGCCGGGTTTTTTTTTTAGCTTTTTACTCACATTTCCACTCTCTCATCCATGAAATATAACCAGTTTTCAAATAAAAATGCAAGTTGGCTGTGTCTGTAAATACAATACTTAAATGCTAAGATAAAAATGCTTTCTGAACATATAGTCACCGATTCTCATTCTAAAACAGATCCCACCGTTTAAGCTCCTTTTCCTAATACAATTCCCTGCTAAAACAGCATTTACTGCTTTTGTTAGTAAATGCTAATAGTACAGCCCCCAAATGGGTTGTGCCATCATATTACTAATTCTAAGCAACAGCTTGGGACTCAGATATGTAACAGCTACCTGTATATGCACCCTCAGCTTTCAGACTCAACAAAAGTACTTTGTTCTTGCCATGGAAGAACACACACAGGCAGTTATTGCTGTACCACTTGTTAAGCCACTGAACCTTTGTCACCTTTAAGAGTGCTTAGCTCCTGCATGGTCCATAAGCAGAAATCTCAAATGAAAATACTTTTTTCTGAAAAAAATGCAGATGCAAATGCCTCAACTCTGGAAGGCCAGTTGTTCCACTCCCTTTTCTTTAATGTCATACAAGCGGATGTTTACGACAATTTCTCAGGTTTTATTCTAGCTTAAGAAAAGGAAAAACATCGCAAGATATTTGTTCTGTACTTGCAAAGTAACTTGTAGTTTTAGCACTACTGCTGAAATCACAGTTCCGTTATGTGTTGGCAAACATATCACTGATGTTAATAATAAGTATTCTTATTACTAACAAAAATTACCTCATTCAACATCACCAGGCAAGAGCTGCCTTTAGGATGCAGATAATGGACCTCTCGATTTTAGATCACTAAAATACTGTGCAAATTACCAACTTTGATCACTGCCAACAATTAAACAGCACTCATGCAGCACAGCTAGGACTTGGACCACAACTACAGCTGTCCCATGAAAAAGAATACTTGGGACACCTCAGCATGAGTGCAGCAATCAGATAAAATTATTACGTCTTCTCCAAATATCCACAGGTACAAGCAACCACTTACTATTTCTTAAATCCTCTATTGTTTGAAAACTTTTGCACCAGATAGGAGTGAATAGTTTTCATTCAGTTTTGTTCACCTGTAAAAAACTGTGTAAAGCAATATTCAAAGCAGAACCACATAACACACTTTCTAGACTTCATTTCAGGCATGACACCACCAAAGAAATCCACTCACTGAAATCATGTTACGTGTTACAAGATTACAGGTACACTAACATTACACTCAAAACTACACCTTCATAAAAGGTTTTTAAAGGATTACTACAAAGCAATTGTTTTTGTAAATACTTTGGAAATATAAAACAGCAATTATAAAGGAAGATGTGTACAGTGAGCTTAAACTATAAAACACATCAAAGAGAGTACAAGTTACAGATCTCAAAAGACATACTAGTCATCAAGCTCCTTTAGTATGAGTTTATAAAACTTACATCATCATTTAGAATTCATCCAGCTACACCTATCCTGGGAAAGCTCAACATAAAGCTATGTGGGAAAGGGAAGAAGAAAATTGAGTACAAGTCCATTTGATCAATCAGGGGAGATGAAAAAACCCACCTATCTGCATAAAAAATTCCTCAACTACAGACACATTTATACCAGGCTGTGAAGATAACAAAACACCCAAACAGGATGACCTAAAGAGCTGACAGGAATGCAATCTGGAAGGGCTCAAAGCAAGCTGGAGAGCTGTGTTTGTCCAGTGTTTCGCCAAACTAACCCTTCCCAAGCCCATTTCTGGAACATGGGAACAAGCCAACGAGCAGCTAAAATACAGATCTGCATTAAATTTAGCAGGAAGCAATATTATGCAAGAGGATGCATGTATAACCTCTACTGATTTCAGCAGGTGAGGTAGCCTGTGTACACAAACTAAAACAAAACCATGTGTGTCAATGCAATGCACTTGTTAAAAGTACAAAAAATACCAAAAATAATTTTCCCTTTTGTTTACATGTAAGGTAAAATTTAGCCAAACACAGCACACATACTTTTAACTTTCTAATTAATGGTCAGATGCATAAATTTAACTAAAAATCAGGATGACATCATGGGTAAAGAGCATTCAAACAGACTGAGAATATCCACATGCCTTTCTATGTTATAGGTAACATATTATTAATATAATAGCAGTCTATCAGTTTTTCCTTTAATTACATAGGAAGGCATCTCTTCATAGACCAAATCATTGGCTTATAGTCACAGACAATATTTATATACCTACCAAAAGCCCTGCTTAAACAGCACAACCAGCAGCTTTACCTACTGTCAACTAGTTACAGATTGCAAAAACAAATATGCCCTTTCTGTGACAATTTGTATTCCTGGCTTTCTCTCAGAACTGTTTGAATATGCAGTGTAGGAAAAGTTCTCAAAGAGGAAGATTGAAAAAAAAAATAACTTCCCTTTGAGTTCCTGAAAAGGAAGTAGTGGTCGAGAGCTGCAAGTGAAAGTGTTTTATTATTTCCACCCTTACGGAATTAGGGATGGAACTAGGAACATTCTTATGTCTTTCATTTAGTGTTCTTTTTCTGCAAGCAAATTTTAAGAGAAATTCTGACCTATTTTGGTGGAAATTCTACATTACTCTATAGAATAAGTACTCCAGGTATTCCATACTACTAAATTATATATATACACACACTAAAAATTCAGAACAAAACAACTGCAACATGAGTTAACTTACCTAGCAAGTATGCCTGACCCTCAGAAACTTATTTGTTGGTAGGGATTAATTTTCTATCCCAACTCCACAACAACCTAAACTAAATAGACCTGCTGTGGAGCAGAGGATAGGACTGGATGACCTCCAGGAGTCCATAACAACCTCACTTATCTTCTGACAGTATGTCCATGTCACAGAATTTGGCTGTCCTTGTTTATAGTATTGTAACTTCCCTTAAAAGTAAATACCACCCTAACTATACATAATGACTTAAGAGTTCTGGAATGCACAGAAACAAAAGAAACTTCATGAAACTTATCCACTGTCTCTTAATAATAAATTATTATATTGACTCCATATAGCCTTAAAAATCCTCTGGCATTCAGCAAGAGGAATCTCGAGCAATAGCAAGAAAACAGCAAGGAGTTGCAATTAGCTACTGAGATCAAGGACCTGAAAAAATAATTTGGCTGCAGAATGGATTCTTTCACACATTTTAAATAACAAAATTAAAAATGTAAAGAATTACAAATAACTAATTACACCTCCTGAAAGTTTTCAGGTTCTTCAAGCACCTGGGAATAGTAAGTGCAGAAAACAACGCCAGAATAAAATTGCAATTAATAATACCACTAAAACTGATTTGCAATGCTATTGCCTCTAAGTCCACTCACCCGTTACAGATGAGAACCAAGAAAAAGGAGAAGAATGACAAATAATTGTGCTAAGAATTACAGGGAAAAGTCACCAAAAATTTTTAAGGCGAACAGGTAGGCAGGCTAAAAGCCCACCTACACAAGACCAAGAGATCCGACTTCTACCCTATACAATTAGGCATGACACTTCAAGAAAAGCAATTAAAAAAACCAGAAAGCAAAGTAATCAAATCTGCTAGGGGTTGGGGGTGTGTTAAACAAGCAAAAAACCTCTTACAAAACATCCATAATATTGCATCAAAGACATCAAAGTTTTGGAAAAATCTACGTTTAAACTTAATCTTGCTCAACATGCAGAAAATAAACAACTGTGAAAAAGTGCCGGTTAAGGGCAAGAATTGCCATGTCAGGTAAGACTAACACCATCTGCAAATAGTTAGCAGCCAGTACCCAATGTCTTCAAAAGAACCTGCTGTACAAGTATCTATTTGGCCCATAACAGAACTTTTCTTCTTTGATTTGAAACGTAAGCACTTCCATTCCTTCCTTTAAACAGGTTATTACTCAATACGGCTACAAGCATCCAACAACTCTTGTATGTTTAGGTCTTTGTTTTTTTCATTTTTATGGAAGAGCTATTACAACTGTAATTATGAGAATATACAGCATTAATAACTTGTTCTTAGTTTTATTTTCAATAGTCCCTTAATATGAGAACAAAAGGTCACTTTTCTTATATAGCTTCTACATCTATCTCAGGTGTTGCATATTTCTTATACTGAAGTCATCCTGTCAAGAAGTATTTTCAGCACATTTGAATTATTATATGAAAACCAAAAGTGAACAAGGTGTTCCATCTGAGGACAAACCTACTTTAACAATAGAGCAATGCTGTCAATATTTTATTTAGTTACACGTTCTCGCTGTTTTACACTGTTAGAAAATTTGCAATTTCCTCATCAATTGTCCAGTCTTTTCAATGGTTGGTTACTGTTATTTTATAACCTAGAAAGGTCTAAGAATAGCACATATTTTCCTCCAGCATGCATCACAGTTCAACTATCAATACTGAAATGTTCCTTAGCTTTGCAAAGATATTACAAATTCTTCCTGCCCTTAACTGATCCCAGTGCTTTTTATATTTACTTTTTACATGTTTCCAGAACTGAAAGAAGTCTAACTGCTGCTAGCATTTTCTGTGTTTTTCCACTCAACTACAGTGTTACTGCAGGATTTTGGACTTTATAAGCCTGCTGGAAATTCATCATTTATTTATACTTTCTCAACACTGAAATAAACTCCAAGACCTTGCTGAATCACATACATGTGTGTCTGGTACAACACATTACAAAAACTGCATCTGATTAAGTGTCTGGCTCCAGCACAATTATTTTCCTTTTCAAAAAGGAAACTGTTCTGCATCTCTGGCAGCCAAATATGTCTTCTCGCAGGGGCTTAAGGTGGTACAGTCCAATCCATCTCTCAGTCTGAGTTTCCCACTCCTAAAGTAGTCCGAAAAAATGCTTGTCTATACTCGACAAGAACATGACAATACTAGAAGCCTTCTTCCACCAATTCTGCTACTAGCAGAAATGTTTCTGGAAAGACAACTTGAAAATGTTAATTGATTGTCACAGCAATACTTAAAAAACCTTCAAGCTCTTTGATAATCCAAACACTCAGCAAGTGAGCAGTATTAACAGGAAGCAATTATTAACATGACTAAAAAGAAAATGCAGTGACAACAATCATATAATTTAGTAGCAATAGCCTGTAAAATTGCTAGCTTTAGGGATGGAGACAGCATTCTTTCTTCCCTTTCACTTGCCAGGTTCCACAAACAATAATAATTTTCACTTTATATTATTTATTAAACAAAATTACAAAACAAAAATCCAACAAATCAGGTAAGAGCATTTGACTACACATTTTGCAGGGTTTTAGCTAGATCAGATTGAAATCAACACAAGTGAAGTAGCACAATGGCACAGTTAGATGTTACTAACCCACATGGCCCTCACAGCATACATTAATTCAGTTACTTTAATTAGATAACAAAGCAACCAAAACTATTCAAATTCAGTAAGAAAAACAAAAGGGCAAAGCCAAATTGAAAATATTTCTCCCCTCTGATGTAAATACACCTGCAAATGATCAATGGATTGTTTCAACTAACGTGAAAGAAAGTAAAAAACAATTTTCATATTATAAAAGTGTATTAAGGTTTTACATTTATAGGAAAGGGATCAGAAGCAAACCCAAACCATTCCATTAGAGACCTAAGAAAAACACATTTACTGGCCTTCATTACTGCTAAGTAACCTGATTCATTTGAGGTTTGTAAAAATTCACTGCAAATACAAAAGGGATTTTTGCTTGTTTTTAAAACCTAATCAATGTGTTGGTGTTCCTGGCTCAAGATAGATGCATCATGACTGCAATGGACCAGCTCCAAGAATTACAGTATTAGCTCTGCAGCAGTGGCTCTAGATGGTATCTCTGCAGGGAAACCCTTGTCAGCAGAAACTTACCTCTACTATCAATGTCCAGCAGCATTCCTACTCTGGGTTCTGTAAAAAGTATGGTGGGGAAGTTTACCAAAACAGAGAACTCCCTACCCCATGCTATTAAGATCATGTGAGCATAAAATTGGATAGTTCATTCAGGGTGAAAGGCACTTACATAAAAATATTAACAGGTGTATGTAAGGGCTTGGCTGACATCACCCTCTTAGCGAAAGCATCTAAGCACTGAAATTTCACCTTAGTGCATTATAACAGATCCCCAGGTCAGTCTCCCAGGGCACTTGGAATAAACATTCAGTGTTTGGAAGATAAAGTGTCTCCTCCACGGACACTGCAGACTGTAAATATACAGCAACATCAAAAGAAATGAAAAATAAAACATGCATTCAGCTCTCAAAGACAACAATTGTAACAAAAAAAAGAGAAGACCTAATAGAGGAAGAATTAAGTAAGAGACATAGTACCTAGCAAAAGAAATGCTACTGATACCTGAGAAATCAAACCTTTACGTAGATCAGCAACAAATAGCCCAGAGTATCACACAGCAATCTCTACAGGAAGCAGCAGAAAAAATCTCCAAGTAAAAACCCCAAATACCATTTTTCATATCCCACTAAATTTTGTAAGATAGATTTATTAAAATACTTATGAACAGGATGTCCAGAGAAATTGTCCTATGTTTCTTGAATCTTGTAAAATTTTTTATCTCCACAAAACATTCTATGTAATGTTAGGTGAACAGCGTATTTCCTTTTTACAAATTCATTCTTTCTTTCATGGTGATATACTTTCATCCCTAGCACAATGCAGCAAGAGAGCATCTGATCTTTCAAGTCCCATTATCAATGTATTTCTTGCATTAGTGGTCCAAAAGCAGATGCTGTATCCCAGACGTGGCCTAACAAGCTGCAAGGCGTTCTTCCTTTCCAAGTGTACAACTTGACATTTGTCCTCATTCAGACTCGTGAGGTTCCTGTCTGCCCATTCACTGAGCAAGGTCAGGTCCCTCTGGATGGCAGCCCTACATTTGAGCATATGAACTCCTTCCCCTCCACACCAACACTCCCACCCAGATTCGTCGTCATCTTCAAATAGACTGGAGTGGACTGCATGTCCTTCAGGTTATTAAACAAAAACGTTAAATGGGACAAGTCACAGACTCATGCAGTAATCTGCTTGTGACCAGCATCAAGTAGAGCACCACCTACAACCACTACAACTGAGCTTGATGCCCAAACCAGTTTTGTTTTACTCATCTAGTTGTTTGTACACCCAGACTACAGTGCCCTAACATAGGCAGAAGGCCACGATGGGAAACAATCTAGCCAGCCTGTGCTTCCCTCGCTGTATTTTTGGTGGTGCTGTTTTGGAGTGTTGTGGGGTTTTTTTGTTTGTTTGGGGGTTGTTGTTTTTTCGTGGGGGAGAGAGGCAGGGGGTGCAGGGTTAGTTTGTTTTTATCTCACATTTTAAGCCTAGAAGCTACAAAGAACACTTAATATATTTCATTTGCTATCATGTAGACTATTTGGCTTTCAATTCGCTAGCTAGCGTTTCTGTAACCAAGATAGTATGAATGTGCTCAGTTAAACACATACCCACTATGAGTTAATGAAAACATTTAATTAGCTACCACCCTAACATAGAAACTTGTGCCTACACTTTTTTGTCAGTTGTTAAAAATGACCAGTTACTTGGAGTCATCCTGGTCTAAGAAAATACTTCACTTCTCACATAGTTTCTCATTGCCTTTGGTAAACTGTGGCAATGGATTCTCTAGGATAGGTACTTACCATAGCCACTCACAACAATCTAAGGCACTAAATAATTCCAATTTTTTAAAGCCTAGATCTGTCGGAAACTTCAAGTTTCTACTAAAAGCTTCCACCACATCTGCCAGAAGCATTTCAGCCTGGGAGAAATTACATACAAACTCTCAAGGGTTTTCAGCTTGCTTATTTTTTAAAACAAACAGATAAAAAGCCTAAAAAAATATTCAAGACAACTTCAATTAAGCTGTTCTTACAGAATTTCTGCCCATATGTAGTGTTAGAAGCTGAACAAACATATTTAGATTTTCTGAACTATAGCCCAGTTTTTCCTTTGCTTTGATTCACACTTTTTGGAACACTCCATGCTCAGCACAACATCCACTTCCTACATATCTTGTGACTCACTTTTTCAGGCATCTCTTAAAAAGATTAACTTATAATTACTAAAAAAAATTTCAACATCAGTTCTCAGCATAAGCTTCTAATGTTATTGCTGTATGAAAGATCCACAAGGACATATTACACTGTTTCTATAAAAACAAGAAAAAAGAGGTATTGCACTGGTTGTGTATAAAAGTATTACTAAGCACAGAAAAAGACTACAGGTATTACAACCACCACCTCCTTCCACCTTTATCTTACACACTTCTAGGCTTATATTTTCTGTTCAAAATACTTTAAAAAGCAAATCCAACTTTAAATATCTGCTTTTTAATTGCTATTTACTGATGGTCTTGAAGACTTACCTGACTTTTATCTTTAATAATGCTGGTGTTACCTAGACATTATCTCCTTTGGGCACGTAAGTTCTTCCATGCATAATTCAAGTGCCTTTATACAAAGTAAACATTCACAACTTTCAACTGTAAGTAACATGTCATCTTCAACTTGGCCTATTTATGTGACATACTTCAGCTTAAGCCTACTTCTGCCTCAAAAAACCCCACCTCTATCCTAGTTTCCCTGCCACTGCTTAATGATGCTCCCTCTTCGGTTTCTACCCTTCTGCACAGATTATACTGATACAGCTGTTTACAGACTATGTAGTAAACATGATCACTCACATGATTCACTAAAACAAAACAAACAAAACTCCAAACCCTCAGGAAAAGAAAATAAATGTTAGAGTATAACTGAAAGGTTGCTCAAGAGGCTGCAGAGAGACTGGACTGAGTGACTGGGAATGCCAGAAACTAGTATTGCCCAACTTACGAAACTGTAGCCCCAGATAACTCATGAGCTATTTTCAATTATTTGAAGGTTTCTCTCTGTTACTAGATTAATGTTTCAACATCTTTCATAAACCCAGAATTGATAAAAGTCCTATACAGAAGCTTCTACGAAATTTTTAAAAAGATCGTGGCAAAGAATTGATGCAGGTTTAAATACAGGTCATTGATAGGATAACAACACATTCCTAAGTGAGATGTACATACTGGAAGTTCTGTAAACAATGATAATAAACGTTCCCGCATGCAAATGTTCTGGCACAGTTTTAAGTTTCTTTGTATGTTGAAAACACCACAGAATTCTTTAAATTAGTATTTGCAATTAATTATGAAGACTGCATTTTCCAAGACTTGCCTTTTCACAACAGCATTTTGTATTTATTATCTCTAACGATGCATTTTTCCCTCTCCTCCAACTATCTCAGTTTACCATTCAGATACTCAACCAGATGAAAAAACAGTTCATATTGCCAAGAAAAAAACCCACAGGATCCAAAACTCTCCATACTCCTGTATCAATGCTTTAAAACTTCTACAGCACCACAACATGTAACATGCGAAATTTACAGTAACGGATTCCTATGCATGACCTTAAACCCCCTCTTCAGTTGATCAACAGGACTACTGATCCAGATACTACTCACCTGGTCGATTTTTCAAGACCCCCAGCAAATGCTCACAGCACAATACCTCAAGCAGTCACACATACCATCCACTTACTACTGCCAAACTGCTGTATCAGCTAGATAAAATTAATAAATATGTAATTTTTTAATCTGTATTAGAAAAGCCAAACCTAACTGAAATTTAAGAACAACCCACAGCTGACTATCTCTTAAGCTCAGCTGGCAGACTTGCTCAGTGCTCATTGCTTTGTCAAATTAACCATCTTATGTTTAATTACAACTAGACTATTTGTAAGCCTAAAAGAGCACATGGGGGTCTTAAAATCTTTATAAACAATAAGAAATATTGCTAAAAAGCTATATGCATAACACTTAAATTTAAAACCAATACAATAAATTAGGTCATTTTACTTTGAGTCAAACAAGAGAGGTTAAAAAACTAAGCTTAAACTGAAAGTATTTAATGCCCTTAAGTTTTCTGAAGTGTCCAAGAATCCACATCACATAGAGAACAGAGCCAAAATAACATGCTTAATGAAACACTAACACAGATGGCAGTCCGCACAATTAAGTGCAGGTAACTTGAAAGCCATCCCATAACCCAGCCTTAATAAATCAAATGCTTGTCTTGTCCCATCATGCCCAGGTATTGCATAACATAGGATAGTTAACAATGGATGGTTTAAGAACTTTGACTGTGCTGTACTGTTCCTCACGCTGTGTCATCTACTAAAAAATACTGTGTTAATTACAGACTATATTATTTTTAAATTCCAGAGCTACACTGACCACATTTCATAGAAGGGCAAGCTGCAAACCTAAAACACAGAGCTGATTTAGAGCATAGCAAGTTCTAGGGTTTACAGCAATAGATTAAAGAAAACAAAAACACAGCGCTGAGCAACTGAAATCTGCGCTTTGTCCATTTCTTGCTGAACATTTAAAATTAACTTGACAGTCATTAAGTAAAATAACTTTACTTGTCCCAGTTCAATCCCTAGTGGACAAAACATGCACTACAGAACCCCTAAATTTCACTTAACAAGATAGCTTTTTGAGAGGAACAGTTAAGACAACACAGGATGTATTTTAAACCCGTTCTCACTATCAAGGAGAAAACATACTGCATGCCATTTGTTACACTCCTGTTGCCAGCCACAAACAACAAAATACTCTCTATAAAATTTCAAAAGGAGAAGTAGGAGGAGTGCCAAACAAACCCAGTATTTTTTAAAATATGTTTCTTGACACTCCTTGAAATGAGATTTATTTACACACCCAGATTAAATAGCTGTTTCTCAGCATTTGGAAAAACAGTATTACACCATTATATTCATACAAGCCTGGGCTTTCAGATTTGTATTACTCACCTCAAATTCACCTACTTCCAGCAATGAATAATATACATGCAAGTTTTCAGTACTTATCACCATTTTCAACTGTTTTATGTACCTTAAATATTATTTAAAGTTTTTTCTTAGTAAGAAATGACCAACTTACCTGACAAGTAATCATTTTACCTGTAAAACAAATCTTACCCCTTCCATATGAAGCTATACTTATTACAGCAAAACCAAAGTAATCTGCAACCTACAGGGAACCTGCCACACAAATGTGCAGTTCATTACTTTTAAATAAAAAAAATATCTTACCTTGCCTGTCTTGTGATCAAACCAGACGAGAGCATGGTTCCTGGACAGCACCTTACAATCAAAAGTTGCATTATTCTGAGCTGGCCGGCAGCGAGCCACCGAGCGGCCGATCTTGACGGGCTCGTCCAGGTAGACATGACGCTCCTGAAATGGATGAGAGTTCGGGCGGCAAGTGAAGATGGCCAAGGCTGAAGGCATCGAGGACAGATTGGGGTTGCCACACCAACCAGAGATGAAGAGAGCCTCTTCTGCTGCAGACTGTCCCCCACAATTTTAACCCAAACCTCCGCAGCAACTTTATATTAAAGCAGGACAAACATTATCGTACGAGAGGCCTAACAACTCATTTCTTCAGCATGTAAACTGATTCTGGCAATTATCCAGTGAAGAAGCCCCATTATGTCTTTTAATAATATCAGCAGTGGCCAAAGAAAACCTAAAATGTACAACTTTCAATCCATCCTCCTCTCGAAGAATAGGAACAAGCATCTGATTCCTTCAAAGAGACGCAAAGGCTCCTTGAAAGATAGATAGAATGTCTTAAATCCAAGTAGATGAGTCATACAAGTACTTTTGTTTGTAATCTCAACTGCCTTCTTTGCCCCCCCCTTTCCGTCAAAAACACTGACCAAAATTCTGACCAATGCAACATTGAAGCAAGGAAAGGTTTAGGGAAGGGGGATGAGGGAGAAGGATTAGCGTCCTCTCTCAAAGCACACAGATCAGGAGTTGGAAGGTGAATACGAAGCCCTCACTCCACAACAGGAATCTAGCTGCTTCACATGGCAATCCGCATTTCACCATCTTCATATGTTAAACCAAAGTAGAATAGGTGGTCCTCAATTTAGGACGGGGCGCAAGAGCTATAACGTTTCCCTCCCCTACACCTGATAAAGCCGACCTGGTCTACAGTTTCGGGCAGCCACTCAGATAAGGAACTTGATAATGCATGGAGAGGGCTTCAAACTCTCCTCTCGGGGACAAACTAACGCGTGGAAAGGGTCCTTCGGGGACGGCCTACGAGGTGCGCTGACAGGTTGCTCCCAGGCGGTGCCCGCGATGCCTCTGGCTGGGTTCAGCGGGCAAGCGTCCCTCGGCGGCGGGTCAGTTGGCGGCGGGCCGGCGAGCGGGGGCGCGGGGCCGGCGGAGGAGGGAGGCGAGCAGGGGGGGTGCTCCAGGAAGTATCTGCCAGAAGCCCCCGGCGCTTGGAGCGGCGGGCCGGGAGAGGCGGCGTCCCCTCCGCTCCGCTCAGCCCTTCCGCAGGTGGCTGCGCATGAGGAGAGCCCGCTCCTCAGCCCCCCGCGCTCTCCGCTCGCCGAGCGCGGCTCCGCTAGCCTGGCGGCGGCCAACCCTGAAGCGGCGGGAGAGGCCTGGCGGCCGGGCCCGGACGCCTCCCGTTCGGTTGCTCTGCCTCTCAGGCAGCCGCCGACCAGGAAAACTTTCCTCCGACCTGCAGAGCCGAAAACAAACCGGGTCAGACGCGTCCCTCACTCGGCGCGGCCCCGCGCCTCCCCCCGGCCTAGCGCTGCCGACCCCGAAGGGGGGCACGGGGCGCACTAGGGCTCCGCTCCTTCCCTTACCTTGAGCGCAGCGGCCGCCATAGTGACTGGAAACCTACCCGGTGTAGCAGCCGCGGAGCTGCCGGGGAGGGGCGGCGGGGGGGAGGGAAGGCGGTGGCGGAGGGAGGAGCTGTCCTCAGCGGGGCCTGACCAAAGGGAAGGCGCGGCAGCGGCCGCCTCCAACCTCCGCGCAGGCCACGGCGCAGGCGCCCTACGCGCAATGAAGCTGCGGCAACGAACGAGGCCCCGCCCTGTCACCGCTACCGGCCTCTTCCGGGTGCGCGGGGTGGGGAGGGGGTCCTGCGCGGAGGGGGGGGATACCTGTGAGGGGCGGTGGCTGTTTGAGCCGTAAGGGCTAGGGGTCTGGGCGGCTATGGGGGGTTTCGAGCAGCATCCCTTGAAGCGGAAAAAGGGGTGAAGGGCTGCCGTGAAAGGGCACAGCTAGGACGTGTTAGCAGGTGGGAGCGGGGGCAGGTCTCTGAGGTGAGTGAGCCCCCAGGGTCGGGTGCTGTCTTTTCCCCCTCCCCCGTTCTCTTCAGCTCTGCCCTGACTGGGGAGGGAGGGAGAGCGGGCTTCGCTGCCGTTATGTAGGGAACCCCTGAGGAGAAACTGGGCTCACATGTTATCAACACAGCTCTCGTGGGAGCCTGCAGGAGTCTCCCCAACATCCTCCTGCTTTCCCCCTGCTCTTCTTGTCGTTTCATTGTCGCAGGTTGAAAAATTTGGAAGCCGCAGTGCCATTTGATGTGTCTTGCGGTGGGAGAAATGCTGGCAGTGTTCTGCCATCTCTGGTTACAGGTTGGCAGCTGGAGGGGGGACCCCTGGAAGCGTGAACCGCAGGCACCAGGCAGCGTGAGAGGGAAGGGTCAGGGCAGGGCGGAGGTGGGGTCACTGCCGCAGTGTTTGTCCTCGGTAGGTCTTGGAGCATCATCTAAGGTCATATTTATCCCCGTTTTCTAGAATCCAACGAAAGGTTGTTCATTTTTCAAGGTCATGAGGTAGGCTAGTGCCAAACAGGTCTATCCAATCCGAATTAATTTTTTAAGTTCGTCATTCCCTATAAAGCAAGCGAGTGGAGATTGTGTGATACGGTAGATGTTGGAGTCGTGCCAGCACTATAATTACCCCGTGACAAGGTGGTAAGATTAGGGATATGGGAGGGTTCTCTTATGCCAGAAAGGCCAGGCAGCCATTGAAGAGAGAAGTGGAAGAAGTGGAGCTGGGCCAGGCAGTTTAGCCAGCAATACATGAGGGAAATAAGGAGCAGCTGAGGGAAGGCAGTGCAGTGTACAAGAGAATGATGGATGGTTGCTGTGCTCTTACTGACACCACAGTAAAAATCTCAGCTTTCTTTTTTTTTTTCCTTTATTTTTGACTGCACTGTCATTTTGAAGCGGGTGTGATTCAGCACAGCCTAGTTTTCTTCTGTTCCAGTGATCAAGTGAGAAAAAGAGAGCAAAACCAGGCTGTAATGTCTGTGTTTGAAGCAAAGAGATGAGACACAAGTCTGATTTTTGAAGACATAAAAAAGAAAGACTAATAAAGTGTAAGCTTTAGGACTGTATGTCTGTAGTTTTCAGTTATCCTAACAGAAGAAAAACAAAGAAATATCTGGCACACCACTTAATGACTTCAATCAGCTTATTTATGAGATTATACTATTGTGAAAATACATTCTTATTTTACTTTTTTTTTTTAAATAAATGGAAAGTCAATATGGCTATTGCTTGTAGCCCACAAGGGTGCCATAAGTAATCAAAAGGGGGAAGGAAAGGGGTATAAAAATATGATGGGCAAAATGGGGAATAAATTTATGTTCATCAGGAGTTAGATTTGAGGGAAAGGTTGCAAAAGTGAAATAATTGAGAACATTTTGGAATGTCAAAAGCATAAAGAGTGGGAACAAAGGGTACTACATGTGTTGGAATGAAAATAATGTTTCTGAGAGCATATTTTTGTATGCATGTTTCATGGAGAAAGGAGTCTGAAAGTTAAAGATTATGAGGAACCATTACCATTGAAAGGGCTGAAAACAATCAAGTGAATAAGATAAACTGAGCAGTGGATATTATTTCTTATGTTCTCTGTAAGTATTTGTATTTTTTAGATATTGGTGTTGAGATTCAAACAATTTTTATACTGTATTGTCTGTACATTATCTTTCTCAAGTTTTCCTGCAACCAGCAGAACAAACTGATACCCTAAGTATCTGTGTCCTTTAAACTGTAAGCCACTGCCATATGATGGTATCCTGAACCCTTCTCTGTCCCATGGAGAAATCCCATTTTGTCAGTCCCATGGGGTAAGCAATGGTACATGCCAGCTGTCTCTCTAATACCTTTTGGCGCTGCCAAGTGGCTCATGTAACAATGATCATGTTCTACCTACTTTTCAGGAAGGGCATTAATTTGAGCCTTCCTTTTCTGCAGGAGTGCCAGCTTTCAGAGAAGCTAGATGGGTTTAGTTGTGTCTCAGACTTTTTTTGCTCCAAGTTCAAATTGCCTAATGAGTTCAAAAGTTAAGAAAGTTACCGGGGTAGACTCAGAGACTAAGTTAAAAATACAGAAAGTGGTGGCATTCTGAAGTAAGGGTACAATTATTATGTGGGTGTTTTGTTAGGTCCATCTTAGAACTGTGGAAAGCAACAGGTGAATGACAAAGAGTTCAGTATAAAATGCTCAGCTGCTGTACTGTGTTCAGCAGGAGTAAGGAGGGCATGGAAGCTAGTGCTTCATTTCTGTGAACCACCGTTTGCCACACAACCTAAAGAGGCGGTGAGCTCTGGTAGCCATGTTAGGTAAGGGCAGAAAGATGCCACTTGGGTAGCCATCCTTTTTCCGGGCAGGAAGTCATAGCAATTTTCTGATAGCCATCATAGCTGAGGGCAGAAACAGCCCGCTCTATGGCCATCTTGGGTAAGGGAAATGAAGGGAGGTGACTGTCACATTTGTCCCCTAAAGAGCTGGTTTCTGATGAGGGATGATGAAATGCAGCAGAGGTAGAGTTCATGTGCATACCTGCAGAACATCTGGGTTTTGGCTGGAGTGTATCAAAGTGCAGCAGAGATTCTGTGGTCTTAATGACTTGGTGAAAAATAAGATCTTTTGCTGAAGGAAGTTTGTTGGGAATTTTAAGTTAACTGTAACTGACCAGAGAAGAAAAACACTAAGCATCATTCTAGGAAACTCAGTGCCAAATTTCTAAGTATTGTGCAATGGTGATCCAAAAGTCTACCAAAATATTAATAATACACATCAGATTGTCAGTGGGGAGGTGTTGTGAACTGGTTGCTCAGTGGGAGATCCAGACTTGAGAGAGATTGCTGCATTTGGAATTGATGAGGCATACAATATAGCAAAAGCTCAATTTCTGGTATGAAAATTAATATGCAAACTGATAATAAAACCAGAATAGACAGGTAAGAAGAAAACATGAGATGCAGTTTTCTACTGAGTTCTCATCCCTCAAACTAATTAATCAGCAATTTACTACATCAGTTTCTCATTGAATTTTGATAATACAACAATTTCTATGTATAGTTGCACTCCTTTAGGCACACCAAATTTTGAAATATGACAGTCTGTAAAGGCATTTACTGCTACACAGAGTGGAATCATATAGCAAAGTTTGAACTGTTACTTATATCCTAGTGATGTATCTTTTGCAAAACAAACTTGCCTCAGAAGTAGCTTCTGAGACATTCAGAATCACGTTGAGCTGTCAAAAACTAAGGAATTATGTCAGAGCAGTAGGTTCATTTTTCTGGAGCTATAGTTGTGTCAATTTTAATGTTAATGCAACACAAATGTAGTGCACAGCAGTCTTCATGTCCACTGGAGACCTGGGGGGAGGACTAGCTGCATGGCATGTCAGACTAACTAGCTCAGACCAGTATTTGCTGATCTATAGTTGCTTTTGAGATGCTGTGACTAAAAATGTAACCTTTTTTCTTAAGTAGGAGAAGCGGTCTCACAAAGTAAGCTAAACAAAGAATGGCATGATTATTGTGACATTGTGCTGATCCTACAACTTGCTGAAATACTCTGGTTGCAATTCTTGATAAAATTCATTATATTCTGTGCCTGCATGATAGCGCGTATCACTGGACAGTCACAGGTGTAAATGGTGTAGTTGCAGTGTATGTCAAGACAAAGACAATCCAGTTTGAATTTTTGGATACCTGTTTGTTTCAGGAGCTGCCAAATACATACCCATTCCACAACTGTGTTCTCTAGCAGTGTGTTTCTGTCCATGCTGGTATATCATGGGAAAATAAATGGAGCAAGATCATGTCCTCAGAATGATGATCGTTACCAGGAAACAACAACAGGTTCGCTAAGAGATTATTTGCTGGTTTCATGATCACATTGGAAAATGAACCAAACTATCCTAGGTTAAGAAAAATAATAACACAAGGCCTGTAATAAATCAAAGAGCTGATTGACTCTTCAGTTTTAATGAACTTTGCTACTTGTGGCAGTGATCACACAAAGTCCTTTTTATAAGCTCACCAAGTTCCTAAGAACTTATTAGGACTTAAAGTCCCTGCTATTCTTGTTGGAAAACTTCATTCAAAACCTTATTTCTCCAATGATTAGAAAATTTATGCAAATTATCAGCCTGGATTTATTGAAGGCTGGTTGCACTCTTGTTATTGTAGCACTATTGTTGTTTAGTTTCAGACTTATTTTCCATTATTGATCTTTTGACTCCCTGACTGATTATATAAATAACAATTGCATTATCTTTCAACATTAATTTTGAAAGAATAAGCAACTCAGCTGGTTTAATCCTCTCTTGTCAACTAGATTCTCCATTTATCTCATTTTTATTCAGCCCCTTCCCTGCTCCTATTTCTAGTTTGCATTAAGCTTAATAAAAGACACACTTGTACCCACTATACAGATGAGTATCTTGCTAACATATCAGAAAATTATATCAATGTAATATACAAAGCAAGTGTACACAGAATATAGTATTTAACTTACATATCAAATATATGCATATTTATACAAATATATATAAAATATATAAATATACTCTATATATCCTATTTATATATACATTGCATAGTGTGTTGATAATATATGGTATGTATGAATAAGTATAGCGCAGTATAATATATAACTAATTTTACATACAGTGTTTCTTAATTTCTAATGAAATTAGGTACATTGGTCTATCTGGCATTTTGACTGCTTTTTTGTTTTAGTAGAACATAGTCATAATGTAACCAGATATTATTGTATTATTATTGCTTTTCTATTTATATGAGACTGACTTTTTGAAATGTTTGATGTTTTCTGTGACTGTCTGAAAAATAAGGAAAAATGTCTTAAAAATAAGTATGACATTTGTGTTGTTTGTTTGTTTGTTTTAAATAACTGTATCTGTTACACCAGATCTAATTTTCAGATACAAATAAAGTATTGCTTCAAATTGAAATCTCAAGGCAGGGGCTGGAGGGGGGGAAGGTGAGATGAGCAGATGTTTATCCAATTATTTGGTGTTATTCAGTGGTCTCCACAGTCACTCCCTGCTGAAGCTGATGGAAATTGGCCAGCCAACAGCCAACACAACAGTTGTGCTACCTGATAGAAAGCATCCTGCTGAGAGAGGTGGGAGAGAACAGCAGAGATAGCAGCTGCAGGAGAGAGATAGAGGGTGGAGGAAAGCAAGATAGGCTCAAATGCTGAACGGTTTTGGCACTGCAGAATCCAGCTGTTCCACACAGGCCTATACTCATTACTGCTCCACCAACTGAGATCACAGGGGATGCTTTTTCTAGAAGATACTCATGTCAGACCCTGCCAGATATTTATACGAACAGATTGCTCTCTTTCTGCAAAATAAGATGGTGTTCACAGAGCTTTGTAAGGGCAAATTCCATATGCAGAGCCCTACTGTTCCATGAGACTGTACTATAACTAGAAGCAAAGCATTTTCAGTAAAGATTCACAGTCCTAAAGTCTGTATTTTGTCCTGCATTGATATGCTCCTTGAAAGAGAAAGCAGTCTCAGTTGTTCTAGATGTTACAATACTTAAAATACATGCAGAACAACTGACATCCTTTCTCAACTGAGGAAACTAATATGTATTTTAAATTAATAGGTGACAATTTTCCTGACTTTGTTTCCTTAGTAATTAGGATTATCTCCACTAGGTGAGAATCCTCTTTTTCAGTGACTTAGATGGTGTCTCTATTCTTTAGACTTTATCCTGCCAAAAGATTATTTCTATTAAGCATCAAGTAGAGATAAGTTACTGGTTATTATTTGCTTAACAAAATAAGCAGCATATCAGTCTTCATAAGTACTTTATTGTTCTTATTTTACTTGAATGTATGTGTACTTTTTATTCACATGAAAACTTACAAATAGAGGCCAGCAAAAACTAGAAGGGGATGGATGATCAGTATAGCTAAAATTTATATAGCAAGAATGTAAATAAGGGAAATTATAAAAATGTAAACAAAGGAAGACTTGTAAGAAGCTGTGAGATCTCTTTTCTTAAACCAAGTAATAAAAGCTTTTGGCCAGGCCCTGTTTGAGCTCTTAAATGGAAACAGCAAATGAAGTTACCGCTGCAGACTCATTTTTCTGAGTTTAGCCTGATGAAACTAAATCTTAGTCATGTTTTATTCTGGATAGTAGTCCTTTACAGAACTTGGGCATTCACTGTTGGAAGTTTTTGAGTATGTGGCATCATTGCAAGATACCTGAGGCAACTAGAGACAGTGAGAGTCTTCCTGTACAGCCACTCATGTTGCACACTGCATAACTCCATATCTTGGGTTATATCTCAAGTTCACCTTCCCACTAATGGTTTATGATAACCAAAGGCTGCTAGATCTTAAATTATTACTATGATAATTTTGTGTATTATAATTTTGTCTGAGTTATATGTTTGTTCCTCCTTTGTCTAGGAAATTATTGTAATGATCAAAGCATACTTTAATTTCTAGCAGTTTGGTTTTGATAGATAAACAAATGTTGTTAATGGGTCTTAAGGAATCAGTGCATCTAAAGAGTTGTAAATTTTCTATTAAGTATGTATAGCTGTGGTAGCTTGGTTTTAATATTTGCAACTTTGTTGGGAAAAACAGGCATGTAGTAATTCAGGCAATGAGCCTGTCTGCATCTACTACAGTTGAAGCTGTTGTGGTAGCAGTCAACCAGAATTCTAGTGTGAATAACTAACTAGGAGTTTCAGGCCAGGAGAGGAGTGGTGGTGATTGTTCTGTTTAATAACTTCTTTAATAACTATTTAGCACTTTTAAGTCCACAAAACGTTTCCTGCTGAAATATTAATGGGCCATGGACTGTGCTAAGAGTATTTGAAAGCTCTTACATTATTAAATAAAGAGCTTGGCTTTTGGCTGAGGCACTAAAATAGGTTTTAAGAGATTAGGATGCTTTCATTTAGATCATTCCGATTTCCTGTGCAGTCAAGGGTAAATTTGTCCAGCCGTCAGCCCGTGGGGTATTTCCATCTGACTGATGCTCAGCATTGGGTAGGACATGAGGTAGACGTGCTATTAATTACTAAGTGATAACCTTTGCGCAGATGCTGTTCACTGACATACCAAACAGGAAGAGAAAATTGTGGCTTTTTGCCCACAGGATGTTGCCTGCAGAAGTTCCCCACACACGCACCCTCCCGAAGCACTAGCGGGGAGGGGTAATCCGCTCTCTAGGACAAGGTTACCCTGTCGCCGTCCTCCCAGATAACGGAGAGTAACCTCCTTCCTCCAAGCCAGCGGCACACGGCGCTGCACTGCTTGTTCGGAGCTCCGAGCGGACGCGGGTGCGCTGTCCCTGCGGCGGGTGCGCTGTCCCTGCGCTGGGCGCGGGCGCGGCGGGAGAAACCCGGCGAGTCCGGCCGTCCCTTCCCTTGCGGGCCGCGGGGGGGAGCTCGGCGCCCGCCTCTCCCCGCGGTTTGGACTGTCCGCCCTCGGTCGCCCCCTCTCCTTTGGTGCCCGTTTGGACTCTCCCACTTCAGGCGGCTCCAGTCCCCGAGGGAGCTCGGAGGAGGCGGTGCGCCGGGGGTCACGTGACTCCCCGCGGCGGCGGCGCGGGGCGGGCAGCGCCATGTCGCTGCCGGAGCGGAGCCCGGGTGGTGCCGGGGAGGACGCGGCTGCGGCGGCGCTGGCCGAGCCCGATGGTCCGGACCGGTGCCTGTCGCTGCTGCCCTGGGACCGTTTCTCGGCCTGGCTGCACTGTGTGTGTGTGGTGGGCTTCGACCTGGAGCTGGGTCAGGCCGTGGAGGTACGTGAGGCGGCGGGAGCGCGGTGTCCGCTTGGCTTCGGCGGTGTGCGGGGCGCGGCGGTGGGCTTGTGGGCACCGCTCCCTCCGGGGGCGAGCGGCCCTGCGGCAGGGCCCCGCCGGAATCGGGCACTTCCTCTGGTGCCGGCGTTGCACAGCAGCGGGGGAAGCTCGGCGGTGTTTTGAGAGAAGTGTGATTGTGCAAAATCCCCAAAGGGCCGAGGGGAGGGAGTGTTGATGGGGAAGCCTTTGCCAGCCACAGCTGTCACGGAGCGTGAGGTGAGTTTAATTAATTTCAGCTAACTGTGTTCATTATGCTGGGTGTCAAGTCAGTGTGCCCTTATGAATGGTTTTCATCTCATGCCAAGATTAGTGTTAGCGACATCATCAGTTTTTTTAATCTACAGAGAGCACTGATTCCCATGACATCTAAATGTTAAAGAGTTTTAGAGTATAATAATACTGTGAATGCAAGTAGCCTTCTTAATTAACAGTTTTCTTCAGCTCGCTGAGGTATGCAGATAAATTATCTAAATGTTTGAAGCATTTTCCTTGCACTGAAGCATTTCCATTCCACTGAATGAATGTCAGGCTGTGGCAATGCGTTAATGGTGCTGCCAGGTTTTTTTAACTCCCTGCTGCTCTTTGCCATTTTGTGCAACAGGCAACATCTAATAAATTGCATGTTGGGACTGCACTAGGGAACTGATTGGGCAGAAAAATTAATTAGAAAGAATAATTACCATTTGGATCAGTTTCACATCCCTTTTCACCATATTCACCATATGACTGTGCAGAGAAGAATGTCTTTTTCTTTAATTTTTTGTTAAAGTGCTGTTGGCATAAACATTATGGCAGACTGGCCTAAAATTCAACTTAGCTAGCTATGGCCCTCTTTAAAATACATAATTGATGTGCATTGTTGGCTGCAACAGAAATGCAAATAAGAAACCAGCATACGGTGCTAATAATCTAAGTTATATTTGCTTGGTGTTATAAGGTGTTGTTAGCAACAAAGACAAGAATTTCTTAATAACCTGTGGCTTAAGCAGGTAATGCACTTGGTGGCCGAGGGAAGCACAGAGTAGCCTCTGTTCTGTCTGCAAACAACTCCATTAACTGTGCTATTAATTTTAGTTGAATGGATGCATGAAATGAAACTTAAAATGTCTACGTAACTAAGACCTGAGTTTTTTCAGTTGTGCTATTGCAGGAAGAATAATTAGCTTTTCATTTCAATTTGAATCCTTAACAATTATGTTACTTAACAGTACAAAATATTAAAAGACACAGGAATGCAAAGCAAGCATTTCTATTGTTGCACACCCACACAAAAGATGGTGGTTTGTTTCTTTCTTGGAAACTCTTTAGACAGAAAGAAGCAGCTCCTTGCTCAAGTCTGCAATTCTAGAAGAACGTTCTTATGACTGTGTTTGAGGGAAAGAGTTCCCAAGTAGTTACCAAAGTTATAATTCTTCCAATAACCACAATTTTAAATTTAATATTCTTTCAACGTACAAATTTGGCCTGTTTTGTTTTGTTTCCTGTCCAGCAAGTTAGATTATTACTTCTGGGGGGAAATAAAATACATTTAAAGACATTTAAGTTATCAAGGAAAACATTTGGAAACTAGAAAGTTATGGTCTCTGCTAATTCTGCTTCTTTGTGTCTCCCTTGCAGTCTTGTCTTTTGCCTTTTGCTTTTGTGCTTTTGATAGGCAAGCTTCATCTCCAACACCTTCTGGTGATGAACAGCAGGCATAGCAGTAGCTCACAGGAATGGTGTTCATCCTCTATTCAATTTGGATTTCTGTAGTAAGGTTGTTCAGAGCATTATGAAGTCTGGTAAAACTTCAGCAGGGCTGTGCTTGCTTTCATTATCACAGCATCACTCTGACCTGGCCATCCAAGCAGATGTGTCAGGATGGAGGTAACAGTTTTGACTGTTTTTACTCCTCTTCCCTTGGCTTCTGGGAAGATGCACCAGCTAGTGAGGAAAAGAAGTATGAATTCAAGTCTGGTCTGCACTGCATTTAAATTGGATAGCTGGATGCTAGCAGCATGGTCATATGAGCACTCTAGACCAAGTTAGTGTGCTTGCATTGAGCTCCTGTTCTCATGGATGTTCCCATCTATGAAAGCACTGAAAACTTCTTTGAAACATAATATTTGAATTTATATTGAATTTCCTTTGCTTCCAAGCTAGCCACCCATTTCAGTAATTATGAGGGGTTTTGGAGGGAAATTTTTAGCTGAAATTTAGCTATCTCAGGTTTGTTTTCTTTCCAGAATGTTCTTTTCTCATTTACTTGCATAATCACTGATTCTGTACATCCAGGGTTTTTTTAAATTATGGTGCTTCTGTATCTTACATTGTATTGCATAATTTTTGATTTCTGCATTGTAAAAACATACTAAATAAATTTACTTCTTTTTTTGTCAGTACTTTCTGTCTGGCTTTTTTGAGTGTATTCCTTGAGCTTTTGCAGTGCCCAGCTCTCATTTGGGACCAATGTTCATCCTCAAAGAGTTAGTGTTAATATAAAGGGTGTTTTGTGATTGGATTTTAATTACTATCACCTAACTATCCACTGTAATAGATTTCAGACAGTAATGTGTTATTGGCGTTCTGTGAAATCATCTTTGGCATTTATGATGTACAAGTTATATGTAGAGGATGTAATCTTGCTCTCCTTCGAGACCTGATGCCCCAAAAACCTCAACCATCTGATTTTTTTAATGTATCTGTATGGCCTCCCAACTGTCATCCAAAATACCTTGTAAAGATGGGTGATCAAGTTAGCTTAAAAGCTTATGAAAAATAAGAACAGAGACGTAGTATTAATAGCTTACCATTGCAAACAGCATATGTCAAGGCAGGTATTTGAGAATTGTATCATAAAAATATTTAATAAAAGCTTACAGCTTATACACATTTTTATTTTAAAATAAAATAATACTTTTTTCCTGTAGGTAATATATCCTCCACATTCAAAACTCACAGATAAAGAGGTAAGCCATAGTTGCTGTATAAATATATAATTTGTTTTTAGTTTAATAATTTCAGGAAGTATAACAGTTTTCTTTTCTTTCCCACCCGCCCCTTTAGAAAACCAATATTTGCTATTTGTCTTTTCCAGATTCTAATTCAGGTAAGTGCTTCCTTCACTTTGTAGTCATCTGTTGTTTGACTAAGCTATGTTAAAGAAGATAGAATTTGACTGTATAAATTCATGGTTTTGATTAAATACTTCTGTTAATATCTTACTTTTACAGTACAGAAAAGTTGCAAATAAAATTAAATATAAACTGTAATTATAGTGCAGTTAGGTCAGGGAATTATTTTAAAATTTTATTTTATGTAAATGAAATACCAGGAATGTGAATGTGTGAGACCTTCGAGATGATACATATGCAGGTGTTTCAGAATACTTTGCAAGAATGAACATCTTAATCTCACTTCTAAACAAAATAATATTGTCATTGTAGAGAGAAGTGTACTCACAGAATTTAAATAGTTTAATAAAGCAAATAGAAGGGATATGGAGCCATATTCTCACAAAGCAGTAAATGTATCTTTTCTAAATTCTTAACAGTGAAACTGAATTTTAAATTCAAAGTAATTTACAAAAAAAAAAACAGTTGTGAAAGGAAAACTCAGGCTATCTTCTATCTTCTCTTTTCTTGATGCTTCTGTTTCTGTGTGTGGTCCTGCTTGCTAAATTCTTCTTTGATCTGAATGTCTACTGTTCTGCTGCCAAAGTGGAATTGGAGGCACGTGACTGATGACTTGGACCACCTGCAAAAAGATACTGCAGAAGTACAGACACTTCCTTTCCCATTTATTAATTTATTTACAAAAGTCAAAACCTGTAGTAACAGACTTGTCCATAAAACTGCTCTTAGTCTGTGCTTTTGATTGCTCAGCATAACAACTCTGATAAGGAGTGATACAGATATGTGCTTATAATGTGTGTGTGAGCTCTCTTACATAATTTTACAAAATACCTTGGCTTTTTTTTCTCCTCTGTCTTAATCTTATTTCTCTTGTTAATGGTTATAAATCTGTCCAACCTTCAAAAGGTGTACTGAAGGTGTAACATTAGGAACAAAGGCAGATTATTATTTTTTTAAGTTTTTTTCAAATAAGAGTGATAATTATTGTCTGAAGAATAGTTATATGGAGGATGGAGCTCTGCCTTCCTGTTCAGTCAGTTAGCTCTGGCTGATATCAGATGGGACAACTGTGAAGAGTTCAGATGATGGTGGCTTCATGTTTTTTTTTTCATGGAGGTCTTTGCAAATTACATTCAAAAGTTGTAAGAGCAAAGCACTAATTAAGAAGTTAGATACAATATGGAGAAGCAAATGTCCTTTGCCAGCTGGCTATAACAGTAGGCATAAGTTTAGTAGTAGATTGGTTAATTACATGATTGTTTACATTGTTACAGGGTGGATAGTCTGCTTGCTGCAGGCTGGCAATGCTCAGGAAGTTGTCTTTCAATCGATTGTGTCTATGTTAATAACACTGCATTCCAAAGGGACTTTTTTTACAGGTTTACTAGAAAGAGAAAGTACCTGCATGTTTTTAAGATTCTAGCAGTCCCCTTTATCACTGTTCCCATGAACAGCACATTCCATTCGGCTGATGTAACTTCTACTTGAACAAAAGGGTTTTTGGAGCTGCTTCTTTTTTAACAACAGACAATATCTGTGATGGCAAGACCACAGCCATGAAGGTATCAGTCATACAAGTTCTGATACTTCAGTTCTTATGTTCCATCTGGAGAAAGTTTCTTTGATAACTGATACAAACCTAGCCCAAACGTTTTCAGACTGCAAACAATCAATATACTTACTTACATTTTTCTTTCAGAAATTAATTGTGATAGAAATGAAACTTCAGTCCTTGGGAGTATTACTGGGAAGCAATACTTGTTTCCACTTAGTTTTCTGTAGTTAGTTTTGCAGCTTTCAAAAATACCAAGTCCTAGGCCTGCACATGGAGTTATAAGAGATCAGTATAATTCACTCTTCCACTGTGACTTAGGTATGAACTGTTTGGTGTCAAAAAAAAAGGTTAAATGCAGCTAGTCAATGGATAAATGACATGTGGTTAAGACAACTGGAACTATACAGGCAGACCAACAAAATGTCAAAGAGTAGGAGGAGGACAGGCATTAGTAGAGCTGTTCAAGGACACGACAGTCTAATAAACTCACAGTGAGGCAGAATGACTTTTTTTTTCTTGTTGAAAGTAGGCTTTATTTTGCCAAAGCTGCCAAGTTCTTCACTTATAAAAAATATAAATATATAAATGGTTGCAATAGCAGGGCACAAGAGCAGTGCAAGATAAATGAACCAAAACTGTGTTACCTCTTTGGCTGTAAACAAGTCCTCATGTTAAACAAGGCTTGAATTCAGAATGTTGTATTGTTTCTCTCTTCCCCTATGTAGGTTGTCTTGGGGACACACAGTTTTGTTTTAGATTTCGACGGTCTACTGGAAGGAAAGTCTCATTGTGTTGTTTTCTGGACCAATTGGATAGAGATCTACCAGTTTACTTAAAGGTTGGAAATTAATTTCTTCTGGTTAATGTTAATTTATGGGTCTTCATGCTTAAATTTAATGCTTGAAAAACAACATGTCTGAACTGGATGTCCAGAAAGATAGAGCTCAGCAAATGTTTTTTGTAGCATGTCATTATCATAATAATTAACTAATAATTAGCTCCATTAACTATTCCTCACGTTTTCTTATTATGAGTTTTGGACTGCAAGGAATTAACACTGATGAGCAGACCTATTTTGTTACTGACTAGAAACCTGTAGATCAAACTGTAAAAAGAATTACTTTATTGGAGATCTGAAGTGCTTTGTAACTTAGAAAAAAGTTGATGTCTCTCTCTGTTTCTACCCTTTATTTTTTGAAGATGGAGCAGTTACTTAAAAGATGTAGTGGCTAAAAAGTTGTTCTCAGCATGTCCTTATGGAATGCTGAGACCTTGAACTGCTAGTGGGAGTCTGATTCTCAGACTCAATTTAGATCTGTTTCTGTGGCAAATACTTGAATTCCTCTTTGTAGAAAGGATGAAGCTGATGTTTTATCTTTGAAATCTGAGAACATGCTTCCATAACACTCCAAGAATCTTTTATAAAACTAGTACATTGAAAGACTAGTTTTTATCTTTTCAAGTCCGGGCTTTAAGGCTTTTAACTGCTAAATCTATTTAATGCTACTTTGCAGAATGATGAGTGTTGATTTATTCGTCAGAAAATTAGTTCTATTTTTACTTTTATGGTGTGTCAGGAGAATGTAGCTATAAAAACAGTAAAGGCAGAAAGCACAGCTGTTTACACACTGCTTTTTCTCTTTGAAGGACTTACTAAAAAAAATAATGTCAATAAACTGAGTAATCCTTTTAGTTTGTTGTATATAATCAACTTTGGAGCTTGCAGAGAAATAAGCTTTTAAAATGCATATTGAATGCTTCAGAAAGGACAGTGTCAGGTTGTTGTGTTGACCTCTTTCTTTTGCAGAAAGATCCAGCATATTACTATGGCTATGTCTATTTCAGACAAGTTCGAGACAAATCATTAAAAAGAGGCTACTTCCAGAAGGTAATTTCAGTTCTTTTAGGAAAATATGGATTTGGAAATTAATTCTTTTTCTGTGAGTAGCAGGAAGAGTATCTTGCTCTCTTAACTAAATGAATTGCTGATTTATAGTAAATTGGTCTAATTTGACAGGAGCTAAGCTGTGTTCCAGCTGCACGGTCAGAAGAAAATTCTTTTTGCGTGTTAAAAGCAGGAGGTTGGCAGTTGTTTGGTTGCAGGTGCCTGTAGTCAAATGTGCAGTTGTCTTGCATGGGTGAGAAGAATCACACTTGACATCCTCTGAGGATAACCAGTAGCATTGCAGTAGAACTGAGGGAAAGGATTAACTTAAAATTACATTTTTGTTTTGTTACTCTTTATTCCAGTCTCTGGTCCTCATCAGCAAACTACCTTATGTCCATCTCTTTCGTACCATGCTTAAGCGAATAGCACCAGAATATTTTGAAAAAAGTGAAGCTTTCCTGGAAGCAGGTAGTGGTACTATTATGTTGTTCTGGAAGGGCTCCTATACTATCATGTACTTCTCTTGGAGAAATAACAAACAATACTGTCACATTCTAGTTCGCTTTTCTGTCTTCTTGCAGGGTAGAGGGTTGAAACTTTAGCAAACTGGCTTGATATCTAGATCATTGAACAGAGCTGATCTGTGGCTGGAGTCAGTGATCTTAAAGGTCTTTTCCAACCTGAGTGATTCTTTGATTCTAATTTTGGATTCCTCATGGGGGAGTTGAAGCTCCCCCCTAAATAACACGGAATCATAGAATCGTTTTGGTTGGAAAAGACCATGAAGATCAGAAAATCCAGTTGTTAACCCAGCACTGCCAAGTCCACCACTAAACCATATCCCTAAACACCACATCTACATGTCTTTTAAATACCTCCAGGGATGGTGGCTCCACCACTTACCTGGGCAGCCTGTTCCATCTAGGATTTTGTCATATGTTTCAGGACCAGCTGTTTATCACAAGTAGCCAATGGCAAATTTTAATTTGCACTCCTCACAAATTGAGTCCTTTGGGTGTTGGGACAACTTCTGTTAACCAACTGTACAAATGTCATCTTGAGGGTGGGCTTTTATGCATGTCTGTCTGTGTTTTTTTGTGGTTTGTTTTTTGTTTTTTTTCCTTTTTGACCAAAGAGAAGAAGCAACAGAGTAGCACTGATAATGGTACTTCAGCCTTAACAGTGGAATTTGAAGAGCCAGAGAGGGACAAGTGGGAAAGTTATTTGCACTTTAGCTGGAAGTGCTGTGTTATTTTTTACTGTGTCTGCCCAATATAGCATTTGTATCTTGGTGCTTTCACTGAGCAGCAATTTGTGTAAACGATTTTTGATGAAGGAATTGTATTTTTGAATTGCCTGTAGATAAACAGGGATTTTTTTTTGAGAGCTTGTATTATGAACAAAATAGGGTCTGAAGGAACCACTAGTTTAAGTAATTATATAAGTAATTGTTTACAACAAAATGCTGCAAAACTTTATAGCCAAGTTGGAAAGCTAGATTTTCCTCAGCTTCTTGTGTTTTTCTGTTCTACAGTAGCTAATGTATGTAACTGTGTGTGTTTGTTTTGAAGTTTCTTAATATGTACTATCATGGTTTCTCACACAACATTTCTTCAACTGAGTCTATTTGCTACAAAAAATAGAAGGCACAAGGATACTGTTTTTCTTGAAATGAAAACCTTCAGAGTTCTAGCAAAATAAGAATGTAAAAAAGGCTGTAAAACTTCTTCAGAGTATAGAGTAATCAGGATATAAGTAGAACTGTTGTGGGCTATCGGAACTAATTTAAAATGTGTGCACAAAGATGACTACAGTATCGTGGGTTATAGAATATATAAACAAGTCCTGAATTACACTCTTTCTCTTTTTTTAAGTTTGTAGTGATGTTGATCGTTGGCCACCACCAATTCCAGGGAAAATACTGCATTTGCCCATTATGGGCATTATAATGAAGGTAATTACTTCTGCACTTTATTTTCTCTGAGGGTGTTCTCCCTTCCACTTACTACATAGGTACTCACTGTATTCTGCTTGTTTTCAGTGTCTCATGCTTCAGAACAGAAACAGATGTATATTCCTCTCAGAGTCAAGGTCCAGGAGATCTTTATTAGGTTCCTTGATTGAGGAGAGGAGGGAAGGGTCTTCCGTGGGGCATAGATTAATAAGTAATTTTTGTAGATATTAAAAAGAGATGTTTCAGTGCAACTACTGATTGCAGTGTCTATATTACCCTTCTGGAATATGGATTCTAGGAGGCTTTAATGCTAATTATATTTCTCAAATCAAACACTAAGTAGCATGTCAAAATACTGAGAGTCAAGTTCCAGTCAAGCAAATTAAATATAGCCATGAAAATCATTCTTGTTCCTGAAGTTTGTCAAGAACAGATGTTTTTTGGCCCACACACCAGAAATGAATTTCTTTGTTGATAATTTTCAAGAAGGTAAAATACATCTGAAGAAGCTATTAGAGAAGTTATATCTAGTGCATGGGGAGGAACTGTGGGGGATTAGATGGTGGCAAAGAACTGGGCCTCTGAGAGCCATAGCATCTTCATATTAAATGCAATTAAATGCATTTGATGGATCCAGAGGTTGCAGCTGGACATACTTTATTAGCAGATACTCTCAAGTTTATGGCTAGATGCATGTGCATCACCAGGGAGAGGAAGGAGAAGTTTCTGAAGCTGTTTTGAAAGCACAAATTTAATAAAGCAGTGTTGTGGATGCCAGACCAGGTTGCTCAAAGCCCCATCCAGCCTAGCCCTGAACGCTTCCAGGGATGGGGCATCCACAGCTTCTCTGGGCAACCTGTGCCAGTGTCTCACCACCCTGACAGTAAAGAATTTCTCTCTAATACCGAATCTACATCTACCCTCTTTAAATTTGAAACCAGTATTTATTTAAATCACTGTAACAGTTGTGACTAATCTTATCAATAGTCTTTTTCAACTGAAGTATAATTCTCATGTTCTAATATTCGATTTGCGATGTCCTAAACAGTCGCGTGTATTGATTCCTGCAGCAGTGATCTGGAGTCACCAGCTGGCTATTCATTGTTATGTGGATGTTCTGTAGAGCAAGTTAAGCATCATGCTGTAGTATATCCTCTTTAAATGTTGCATCTTGTCTGTAAGTCAGCATTTTAAGTGTCTGTTGAATTCGATAAAAGGAAAAAAAAAGTCTGTCTTTTTCTTTCAAAGTTGCGGATTCCGACATATCGTGACAAGCCTGGAACGACACCAATAGTACAGAATATGAACCAGGTAGAGATGAGATACTTCTATTGTAAATAACCCCAAGACAGAGCTAAATACCTGCCCTCATTCTTTTACTTTAAACTTGTTCATAAAGATTGGTAGCAAATCCTCATATACTTTGATAATAAAAAAATCCACAGTCTTTGAAAACTTTAGTGGAGGAATCTGGAGTTGGATTATTCATAGGAAAGGTATTCTGACCCAGTTGCCCCAAGTACTCCAGGAGAGATTGTTGGCTGGCAGACTTACTGAACTCGAACATCCTTTAGTGGGTGAAACTGTATTAAACTAGGTTTTTTTGAGGATGAAAACCAAATTAAAAATCTTTAGCCATAGAAAATGGACATAAAACAAATCTGTCTGTGCCTTCATGTGCTGCATAGCTGTTGTTTCAAATGTAGCTTTTCTGGACTGAAAGTTGCATGCCTGTGTGTGTTGGGGCAAGTCTTGCTTTTAGCACTCAAAACCAGTTAATTATGGAGATAATGTCCATACTGTAGTAGTACAGTAGAGGTAAATAGTTAGGGTATATACCATCTGCTGTCTGTAAGCATTTAAGGGAAACTATTTTATTTAATACCTAGGTATTCTGATGACTAAAAAACAAGCATTGCGATGTCTTTTAGGCAGATGCTCAGATCTCCATGGCTTTACCAACTGTTCATGAAGTAGATCTTTTCAGGTAGGAGTTTGTACTGATTTATTCCTAGTTGTGAGTTCCCACAAGTCACAGATTTATGACGGTTCCATAACATATCTCGTAGCTTGCAAGCTAACATTTATCAGTTTTTGGTTTACTATTCTTTTTCTGTAAATCTGTCTAAAAAACAATTTAGATAATACACAGACTGAAACTGCAATGAATAAGCAAGTTTATGAAATATTCCATTTTACAAGAGTATTTTATATTTTTTCAGATGACTATTAAATACTACTGCAAACTTCCTTTTTATCCAGTTCTTAATCAGATACGTACTTCTGGTTATGTTAAGTGTATTAAAATATCTAAATCTGTTTTTAGGTGTTTCTGTCCAGTATTCTTTCACATTCAGATGCTTTGGGAACTAGTACTGCTTGGAGAACCACTCGTTGTGATGGCACCCTCACCATCAGAATCTTCAGAAACGGTGCTGGCACTCGTTAGGTAAATGTAGTGGAGCTTCCTAACTAATGACCAAGGGAGTTGCAGATTGCATGTGAGTGCAACTTCATTTGATCTGAATGTAAAAAAGCATTGCAAGCTTCAGATTTGCTGGCTTCTTTAATGATATTTTGCACTGTATACATACAAGCTTATCCTCTTTCCACCTTGCAGCTGCATTTCACCCTTGAAGTACTGCAGTGATTTCAGGCCATACTTTACCATACATGACAGTGAATTCAAAGAATACACAACTCGCACACAGGCCCCGTAAGTAGATCAGACTTTGTGGTGAAGGTGTTGCACAAAACCCCTCCTAACCATAAGTGTGTCTTCAGATATTGCTTAACTACTCTGAATGTCTGTCAATCTAGAATATGTTTAGACTCCTTATTTATAAGATTTCTCTGACTGAGTGCAGTAGTGTTACCTCCTTTCAGTTTTTGCTCTGGTTAGGTAAGATGAAGAAGTTACAAAACAATGTCATAATTAAATTACATTCTTAAGGTACTTGTGTGCAGAATAAGTAAAACTGCAAATCTGGAAGTGAGAGTAAGTTTTGCTTTTTGTAAGGGTTTGTCTATGCAATACCAGCTCAGCAGTAGCTTCTCGGGAAATGGTTCTGTAATTGTTTGTATTTTTAAGCAATTCCTAAACAAAATTACTTCTAGAATTCAACATTCAAACTGCTGTTCTGTAAAGTTAATCCAGTCGGTGTCCAAGTTGAGACAATAATTTTAAAAGTTTAATAATGTAATCTGTAATTTAAAAAAAAAAAATCAATAATCTCTTCACTAAATCTGTTAGAAAAATGTTGTAAATAATTCAGAAATTAAGATTTTGGGTTTTTTAAGATTGCGAGTCCAAAAAAACAATTTTGTTTTGAAACTGCTTTAAGGACACACTTTTCCCCTTAAATTTTTTATTCCTACTCTTATTTTGAGAGCACACACCTCCAATATTTCTTATTATATATATGCTATTTATCTATATTATATATGTTATTTAAATGCAACTTGATTTGGGCATGGAGTGCATGTGTTAGATTCACTGATGTTTTATAAAGAATTTTTTTCTAATGTCTGAACAGACAGTGGTCTTTGTGTTGGATTTTTTGTTTGTTTTGTTGGGTTTTTTTAACTGTATTTTTGTCTTAAGGGAAGTATTGCCAGAGGTACAGCAGTGGAAAAACATACAAACATAGTCATTATGTTTCAGATTGTATTCCACGGGAATGGTTATGCAGTATGTAATTTGATTTCTAAAAATAATTCCATTAAGAATTTGGTTAAACTTTAGTAACCCAGGCTTAAAAATTGCATCTGCTCCTCTGTAGCAAAATAGAAGGGTGGTTCAGTACATACGTTAGTATTTGAAACAGAGCTGGAATTGCTCTGGATTTCTTACAGAAACCAAAGTTTGAAAAGATTGGAAGTAGGCTTTTGAAGCAGTGGCTCTGAGAAGGGGAAGAATGCAGATTATGACCTTTCTGTGTATTTTATTACCTTTAGCAAGATGGGAACAAGGAGTATTTTTCATCTTGATGTTTTGATTTATCATGCTTTTACTGGAGTGGTTTAAAATCAGGATTGTTTCTTGTAAATATGATAGATTAAGGCTCCTAAAAGTAACCAATTAGCTTACTGAGTCGTGCTATTATATCACCAGTAGCAATTAAAGAAGATTTCTCATTATTTGCTACCGGTTTACCTTGATCTAGGGAGTTATTATTTGTGTGTGTGTAAGTGAAAGCCTTACTTGACTTTAACCCTTGGTCTGTAACCCTGCAGCTACTGAAAGAATGTCAATTTGTGTACATTGATCCTAACCAAATGTGTGTGGAACTTGCTTTTTGGTTCACACCACATAGGCATGAGAAGATTAAATAGTTGTGTTAAGTTAGGCTGGACTTGATCCATTCCTAGGGAGGAGGAGGGTGCCTGTTGTTTGTGTTCTTCCAAGAGACATGACCATGAAATGAACAGAAGATAAGACATAGTATGTTGACTCTTTCTGAGTACAACAAGGGAATCTGTTGAGATCCTTTTATGGACATTGGTCTTTATCACTGCTTTGGAAGAGAGCCTGTAAGTCATGTATGGCAACACTGAAAAATCGGGAACAGCATTTGCAAATTGCAGTGAATTTAAATTAGTAGTGCAAGTTTAACAGGATTATAGAAATAGCAAAAAAAAAAAGCTGAATTCAAATGAGTGGGGAAAAATATATATTATCTAGAATAATTTTTTTTCATGGAAACAGACTTGAACAGCAGTAGGACTCAGAAGAATTTATTTTTCTGGTGAAGGTTGAGTCAGTGACATGCAAGAAGAGACTTCTGAGAAACTGATAAAATTTTATGCTGCTCATTCGAAGGTGCAATGGAGAGATGAAAATTGCTATTTCCATATCCCAGACATTATGCTGAGCTGCAGAGCTGTGAGATCAGATTTGTCCTGTCTGTGAATGTCTAATGAGTTTTTATATATATGTGTGTGTTTAGTTATAATTAGCAATTGGAGGGAGGAATGAAAGTCAGAAGCGTTTGTAGGTTAACATAGAAATTTAAACCAAATTGCCACCATTATAGAGCTGGAAGTATTGAATTAAAATTTAGAGAAAGATTACTTGTTGTTTTTCTCCCCATCTTGCCTTGAGAAACGGGAAATTTAAGCATGGTGTACAGAAAGTGTTAAAATCTGGGATTTTTAAAACCAATCTGAAGAAATGATGCTAAGCTATTTTTATGATGTCAGTTCCAATGAGGCCTGCAGTTATGCTCTCTCCTCAGCTAACTTTTGCCTGTAAAGTGGATGGCAGCCACTATTCTTAAAAATACATTGATAGTTTACCATATTAGTGCTATTAATCCCAAATTCTGGAGCTCTGTGCTCTTACTGCCTCTTGTTCTCTGGGTGACCCTATGCATGCTCAAAGCCAGATTCTAAAGACAGAACAGACAGAAGAATCTGAGGGTTTGTGAGCTTGGGCACAATGCTATTAATGTGTTTATACTTCACTGTTTGGTAATTGCTTTTTAACAAAGAACACTGAAGTGTTGGAAAGAAAAATGGGATATTAAGTGTATTTTTCTTAATTGTGTCATCTGAGCAGTAGCTCCACTGAGAAGTCTTACACAAAGAGCAGCCAGGTTGACATGCACATGGAAGTACTGAGGGTTTGTTATAACCAAACATTGCTACTTTTCAATTTGTCTTTAAAATATGAGTCAGATTCCAGCTTGTAAAAAAAAAAAAAATATATAATCAGATAAAACATCAGATAATACCTTGTTCTCATCATTGCAAATGGGCAGAATTTAGCCAAGAGTCTAAGCAAAGGATTTCACTGTTATTCTCCACTATTGTTTGGGCTTTAAGATACATCTGCATTGCATTTTTTCTAAAACTTTAGAACATTGATAAACATACTGTGCTCTTATGTGGACCTTAAAATGTAACTTTTAGATACAAATGGAAAAATTATTTTCAAGTTAAGAATTGAAGTTAACATTTTGTATTCATTAAGACAGAAGATCTTACTGTCATAATCTAAACATTGTCATTATTTTTCTAGACCATCTGTCATTCTAGGGGTGACGAATCCTTTTTTTGCCAAAACACTTCAGCACTGGCCTCACATTATCCGAATTGGAGATATTAAACTTCCAGGTAAAGTCCTGTTATTCGTATGTTTACTAAATGTCTGGATATATATTTGGATGCTTGTCGGTGTCTCTAGTGCTTCTTACAACATTAGACAGTCTTCTAAATGAAAGTATCTGTTTCTAAAAATCACTGCAATGTATGATAGCACTTAACTGGAGTTTCTAGTTATAGGGGCGGAGATTTCAAGTAAGGTGGCTTTAAATGTTTTGGCAGGTGAAGTTCCAAAGCAGGTGAAAGTGAAAAAACTGAAGAACCTAAAAACTTTGGACTCCAAACCTGGTAATAAGTTGCTTCAGAGTTACATTACCACTATTATGATTTTTAGAAGTATACCCCATTTTGCCTTTGGCTATATGCTGTTTTTTTTCTTTAGGTGTTTATACCTCTTACAAGCCATACTTGAACAAGGATGAAGAAATCGTTAAACAGTTACAAAAGGTAATGCTGCATGTCTCTTCTTAATGGAAATGGCTTTGTGCTGCTGCACGGTGCTTTCATTTAAGGCTGAGCTCTGTCTGTGTAACTGAAATGGAACTGGATTCTGATTCCTTTGCCCCATTCATAACTGAATAGATAAATACCCTCATTGTAGAAGGGCTGCTGCCCCCCTAGCAGTTTCTGTAACCACGTGAATGGTAGAACTCAAGAAGTTACCTTAATAGTTTAGAGAATTGAAGTGACTGATCAGTTTGTCTGTTTCATTTTTTCCATCCTCTGCCATCCCACTCTAGTCACTTTGGTCTAGAAATCACTCTTTACAAATACCTGAAAGGAGGTTGTAGTGAGAGTGGGGTTGGTCTCTTCTCACTGGTGACTGATGACGGGACAAGAGGAAATGGGCTCAAGTTGCATCAGGGGAAATTTAGGTTGGATATCAGAAAATACTTCTTAACAGAAAGGGTTGTTAGGCACTGGAATGGGGTCCCCAGGGAGGTGGTTGAGTCACCATCCCTGAATGTGTTTAAAAGTTGTCTGGATGTGGTGCTGGGGGACATGGTTTAGCAGTGGGTCATCAGAAATAGGGTAATAGGGTTAGGATAAGGTTGGACTCGATCTTAAAGGTCTTTTCCAACCTGAACAGCTCTATGATTCTATGATCTCACACATGAGATGTGTAAGAATCAGAGCTTCCAAACCTTAACTCATTTACACAAGTTTGTTTATATAAGTTTTTCTTTCCTTGAATTTCTTTGCATGGAAATAAAAAATGGCCAGTTAGGGATGGATATCTGTGCAGAACCACTTGATGCTGTTGCTTTCCTTTCGTGGTTCAGGGTAAGGGTTGTTGTGTGCAAGCTTGTGCCAAATGAATATAGAAACGCTGGAATAAATATTCTTTAAAAAAACCCACACAAGTACTTGCATGTTTTGGGGTAACAGACTTATTGTGATATTTTATTTCTTTTTTTAAGGGTGTACAACAGAAACGTCCCACAGAAGCACAGAGTGTGATTCTTCGGCGGTATTTTCTGGAATTGACAGAAAGTTTCATTATTCCATTAGTGAGTTGTTAGAGTCATGAGTTTTTTACATATCTAATATGGAGTAGCTTTTTTGGTGTTAACTTGACTGAATAAGTCCAATAACTACCAGTGTACCCCTGGGGTCAACACTGGGTCCAGTACTTTCCTACATCTTCATCCTCAAACCAGGACAATCTGGTTGATGGGGCAATGTGTAGCCTCAGCAAGTTTGCTGATGGTACAAAACTGGGGGGAGTGGCTGATACACCAGAGAGTGATGCTGCTGTTTGGGTGGACCTCAGCAGGCTGGAGAAATGGGCTGACAGGAACCTCAAGCATTTCAGCAAAGAAGTGCAAAGTCCTGCACCTGGGGAGGAATAAACCTATGCAGCAGTATATACTGGGGGCTGCCAGGTTGGGAGGCAGCTTTGCAGAAAAGCATCTGGGGGTCCTGATGGATGCAAAGTGGAACATCAGCCAGCAATATGCCCTTGAAGCAAAGAAGGCCAATGGTATCCTGGGCTGTGCTAGGAGGGGTGTTCCATGCAGGATGAAGGAGTGTCCAGTTCTGGGCTCCCCAGTACCAGAGAGAGAGCTACTGGAAAGAGTCCAGTGAAGGGCCACTAATGATTGAGGGGTTGGATTATCTTTCATAATGGGGAAATGCTGGAAGAGCTGGGAATGTTTAGCCTAGAAACGAGAAGGTTTTGGGGAGGCAGATCTTACAACTGTGTATAAATACCTGAAGGGAGGATGTAAAGAAGATTGATCCATGCTCCTTTGAGTGGTGCCCAGTGACAGGACAAGAGGCAGTGGGCACAAACTGAAACATAGACAGGTCCACTGACCATCAGGAAGCACTTTTACTGTGCGAGTTACTGGAACAGGTTAGGTTGCCCAGGGAGGCTGTGGAGTCCTTGGAGATATAATCTCCAAGGGCATAATCCTGGGCAGCCTGAAGGGTGGGCTTGAGCAGGGGGGAAAGAGGTGAGTTGGACCATGTGACCTCCAGTTGTCCCTTCCAACCTCAACACTTAAATACCCTTGGGTACTTTATATCTACTTCATATCAGGGCATCACACAGTATTTTTTCCAGTGGGTCAGAATATTTTATTGTCCAACATCACTCTCCTGGAAATGGCAGCTATCTGGTGTTTTGCTCTCTAAACATGGTTCTTATCTGTTCAAATCTCTAAGCCTAATTTAGGGGGCAAATTTTGTCTCATTTCTAACCAATCAGCAGACTTTCTTGGAATGCTTAATATTCACAGATTTATTTATTTTTCTTCTGGACAGAGATATTAATTTGCTGAACCAAACTGTAAAATAGGAATTTGTATCTAATGTAATAGTAAAAACTTAATTGTCCTCCAAATGGAAATCCTGCTGTATTGTTTGCAGACTCCTGATACACCTTTATGCTGACAAATGAATATTGTGTTTATGTTGCTGAATCCATGCAGATTTTGAGGCTTCGACTTGAACTGAAATGGAAATTTGTCATCTGTTTTCTAGTCTGTGCATTAGGATAATGATAAATATGTTGTAATATGCCGTTACCTAGCATTTGGAGGGATGAAGTCTGAGTAATGATGGACTTCACCAGTCCAAAAAGTTCTGTGTGAAGTTAAGTAATTTCTCTGGGCAAGTGGTTAAAATTGGGAAGTGATACCTCAGGCACCGGATGCTTACATATCAGCTGTCCCATTCTGAGCTCTCTGAACACTTTTTGTGGATGACCTGAACTTTTCATTATTTTAGAGCATGCATGATCAGGTCCAGTTTCTGTCTGCAAGAACTGGGATATCCCTAGACACTTGTTTGGCCTTGGATGTTAATGACTAGAGGAGTTTTCCCTTAAAAATTTTCTCTCTCTTCTTCTTTTGGGATAGGATGGACATGTAGAGTGAATCTAAAAGCTTTCCCTGGCATTCCCCTTATCTTGCTCAAACCTTAACTTTGAGCAAGAAACTGAATGTGGTTTCTGTCACAAATCTTAAATTTACAGGGTGAGATCACCCTTTACATTCTCTGTCACAAGAAAAGTGTGGAGGGGGAGTCTTTTGTTTTTTCAAAAGATAGAACTAGACTTTTCATAATGTTATTGAAGCTAATTACGTTCACAGATTAAAACATAGGACCATTTGTGTACAAACACATCCAAAATGTATATAGCAGCTTATATTGATGTGCTTGTGTGAGCTGGCAAGGTGGAGCTGCCTCGTGGCATTGGACCTTCACCTTCAGCAGTGACCTTGCTGGGAAATGTCTCCACTCCTCCTGTTAACCAGCTGGGGCTCCAGCCGGGCCTTTGCCAAGCATCATTACTGGGGAGATGCCCACAGCTGATAAAGTGCTTTGTAGGTTAGTTCTGTATTTCATGTTTGTATGAGGGACACGGCAAATCACTGGCAAATGCTTGATACAAAGTGGCATCAGTGTTTGGAACCACCCATGATATGAAGGTACCTGTGGACTGTCACCAAAGAAAAGAGAGATTATTTACTAGTGGCTGGAGTTCAGGATATATATGTGTATCTTGTATATGTATATGTATGTATATGTTTGCTTCCTGCTCTCCTTTCCCTCACGTCCTTCTTGAATCTTGCTGACATTAAGTTCTGTAGCTGGGAAATACAAATGGTATTAGATAAGCTCCTTCTTATGCCCTCATGTGGTAAATATGCATGACCTCACCCTCTACCAATACTTAGAAGAGAAAATCCTGTGGTCACAAGTGGTAAGTAAACACACACGTGGACTGTGTATCTTTAATGCTGGTTATGCAAACAACCGTTCTTTTTTCCTTTCCCTAGGAACGTTATGTGGCAAGCCTCATGCCCTTGCAAAAATGCATATCGCCATGGAAGGTAAGGAAATACAATCTGAATCAGTTGGAAATTGGTGGTTAGAGAAAACATTTGTAGTATGCTAATGATTTTCTTTTTCTTTCCATAGAGTCCACCACAGCTGAGGCAGTTTAGCCAAGATGACTTTCTGAAGACACTGGAAAAAGCAGGACCACAGCTCACATCAGGTTTAAAAGGCGACTGGATAGGACTTTACAGGTCATTCCTGTCATCAGCATAAAAAATTAAATTACATCAATTAAGACAAATCAGTAATATGAATGCTCCTTGCCTAAGCAAATTGATTATATGTATTGATTTGAGTAAGACTCGCTTTTAGAATATATGCTTTAGTAGGAATTAATAGTGCTTAGTATACTTTCCTTGCTTAAATAAGTTTCTCTGTAACCTGCTAATGCTTTTGCTAAGATGCTGCCCTACAGGTCTCTGGATACCAGTGTTATTTGTGGTTTTAATTCTGGCTCTAACTTGATTTCTCCTTCCAACCAAACACAAAGATAAAAATGAGTTTATTTCAAGCTGAGCCTTGCTTTTTTTCCTGACAAAATTCCTAATTTATGTTGGTTTTCAAATCTGTTTTCTTTACATAGTTTTCTCCATCATTGTCTTGATTAATAGAAGCACCTCTAATGTTCCACTTAAGAAGATTACATTTTTTTGAAAGTAAACAGGGAAAGGGTCTTGATATCTTCTTTAGCCTCAAACATAATTACTTTACATTTGATGACTTAGAAAACAGAGTGTTATAAAAATTCTAATTAAAATATAAAATGTGTTTTGCTTCTGTGTTTTACCAGGCATTTTTTGAAGTCGTCCAACTTTGATGGTTGGTTTAGGAGCCGGCAGAAAGAAATGACACAGAAGTTGGAAGCCCTTCATTTAGAAGCACTGTGTAATGAGGTTAGAAAAATGGGTGCTTATGATTGTATTTATCATCTTGCAATAAAAAGATATTCTCCCTCAAGTCACTTTTACTCCAGCTGTTTTCATTGGTTGAACATAAAAATGTTGACAGTTTTGTAAAGTGTGATCTAGCAAAACATGAATTTGTTAACCAAGTACAAGCTACAACTAACAGAGCAAAAGAGAACAATATGAAATGCAGGTCACTTTTTTATAATGACTGTCAGAATTTGTAAAATACATCTTTAATCCTTTTCTGTTTTGTTGTGTATTTCAAAATTGAATCCTGCCCAGAATATGTTTTCCCTCTGATTTGATAATGTTATTTCATTCAGCTTCCTTCCCCGATGTCCCAAAACATTTTTAGTTATTATATAGTTTGTAGATTTGAAGGTATAAACTCAGTGAGTACCATACAAAATTGACAACTAATTACACAGGGATAGTAAATAAGCCTTCAATTGATCCATAATAATTGGAAGCTGAGAAGTGAAATTTCTTTATTGATATATAACAAAATGCTACATAAATGATCTTACATTGTAAGATCCATTCTTTACTTAAGAAGCTGAAGTGTGTATCAGTGTAATTTGAGTTTGAAGTTGAGTTTGAAGTTGAGTTTGAAGTTGAGTTTGAAGTTGAGTTTGAAGTTGAGTTTGAAGTTGAGTTTGGGTAAGAAAGGTATCAAAAGAGAAGAGATTGTACATTTGAAGAGGGAATAGGAAAAACAAAAAAATAACTCATCACCATAGTTCTAAACAAATAAAAAACGTGCTGGTTTATTTTTTAAAGCCATTGATTTTTATCCCTTGCCTTGTCAATTCCCAAACAATTTGCCGGGCAATAGCTATGTAAATTATATCACCTAGAATCTATCCAATGATATTTGACATAAATTTATTGCAAAGAAAAGGGAATGTGTCACAAATATATTGCTGACTCTGCTCCATATTAGCTTTTTCTTTTGATCCAGATGTTAAGATCTTTCTGTACATGAGCAAATGTCTCTAACAGGTGACTAGTTAAAGGGGTAGGGGAACAGAACTTCCATAAGAAAATTCACTTAATATATTTTACTAGTTATCAACTCTGTGATCTCCTTAATGCCCTAGAAACAAGTGCTGCCTGGCACTGTTTTAATATTTCATTGTGCTGGCAGATCTGTTTTGGTAAACATTTACTGCCATTTTTGAAACTAAGCCTGTTTGGCTTTAGTTTTGTTTGTTTGTATTCTGGTTGTGTTCTAGTATCCTGTTTTGCTAAGTCCTGGGCAAACATGCAAATAAAGTAGATTTTGCAGTTCATAGTAGAGACAGTACATGGGTTAAATAAGTTTAGTAAATGGCATGAGAATAAGGAACAGGAGAAGAGCCATTCTGAACAGCAGGTGTAAATTAATACTGCTTTTGCAAATCAGGTATGTTGCCACAGATCTATCAATGCTTAAATTTTATTCTTTCAGAACTTGGTTTTCTGGAGTCAGAAGCATACTGAAGTAGAAACAGTGGATCTTGTCTTAAAGTTAAAGAATAAACTGGTAAGTAACTGAATTGAACATGGTCAAATTTGCCTGACTTAACTAGATAAAAGTATTGTACAGTTGTGTTTACAGGTACTTAAATAAAAATATTCTTTAAGATCTGGGTAGCTCAAGGAACAAGTCATTCAGGTTTTTAAAACAGTTCATTTCAACCATGACTGAAGAGTTAGCTAGCTTCCCAACATTGCTGTTGTCCAAATTCCTCCTCAGTCAGTAAATGAAGAATTGATTTTCCAGATTTGCTAATATGTCACTTTGGTATGTCTTAAGATAAACTTGCATTATTAGTACAAATAGTGTTTCATTGTACCTTTGCAGTTGCAGGCTGACAGAGAACAGCTTCCCGTGAAAACTGACACACTGAAGAAGCTGCAGACACACATCAATGACATTATACTAGCACTTCCAGATGACTTACAGGACATCTTGCTCAAAACTGGCACAACCTGATTTCTACTGGACTCTTTTTGTGCAGAGAACAAAAGGCAAAAGTTGTTTCACAGAAGACAGCAGGTTACCAGCTTGAGAACACAGCTCTAAGTACATTAACACTACAAATGGACTCTACTAATAATAGTAGAGCCCACTATACTATTTTTCACTTTTTTTCCCACTGAAATACCAATGCAACTAAAGGAATTCCTGTGTCTAATAGAAACAAGTGCTCTTAAAGAAAAGTCTGTGGGTATATGAAACTGTACCACAGTACAGGACCACAGTGCAGTGCTGGCATTGCAGAATGTTTCCCAATTGGTGCTGCTATACCCAATCGTGTTAACTCAGGGGTCAGCAATATTGATCTTGTACTGTCCTGTTGATCTAGTATCTGATTGCTTTTTTTTCCCTTTCCATTTTCATCTAGTGATGGGCCCAGCTAGCATAGTCTGTGACTTGGTCAGAATACACGATAGTTGAGGTGTTTTACTAGTACATCATTGGTTCCAAAACTTTTCAGGGACAGCTGAAATAATCAGATCAGTTCTTAACTTTCTTCCTTTCTCCTTACCATCCTTCCAAAACCATATTAATTTAGCATCTTTAAAGAAGAGAAGGCAGCTGACAAAAATTTCCTGAAAAGGAGTCTCCTCTATTCAGTGTAAGTTGATTAGGGTGCTCTTACATGCCTTAAAGTAATTGTATACTAATTGGTGGTTTTAAACTGCTGACATTCAGGATTTAAAGTGGATCACTAGTGTAAATGTAAGTATGCAGTCTTCATCACAGGAAATAAACACTGTGGTGTTCTAATACAAATATTAAAATTGGTGATTTCAGTAGACTTAGCAGATACACAATCTGTTTCAGTTGGAGATCATAGCAGTCAGTTCTGTCACAATTTTTTTTATTTATACTTACACCAGTAGCATGTTTGAGGAGGTAATGAAGCTGAAGGGAGAAGAGGTGGGCTCCAGCTGAAAAAACACCTATGGAATGGTTAAACTGTGTCAAGAAAAGATTGTAGCATGAAATTATTCTCAGCATATGCATATAGCAGACATGTATAAAGAGTAATTTCCTCTTGCATATTAAGCAACAATAATGTGATGTTAATCCTCTTGAATGAGTTTCAGTGGTATATAAGAACTCAGCTGCTCCACATGCAGTGTTGTATTTTGACCAGTTTCAAGTAGAATAAACTTGAACACACAGCATACATTTTATATGACAAGTGGATCAGAGTTATAAAAAAAAAATACGCTTTTAAGTGCTTGGATAGAATTTTTAAAAACTTAAGACATAATCCTGCTATAAGAATATGCTTTTGTATGATAAATATTTCATCATCTTTCTAAAAATGTCTTATTTAGATATAAAGTGTCACAACGGTATTTTTATGAAAAGATGTATTTTAATACTGCTATGGTTTGTATACAACTGCTCATGACCAAAAGTTTAATGTATCTATTACATTACTTAAACTACACCACTTCAGCATTAATTTCTAACTTGCAAATTTTTTTGCATATCCTGATGAATAGCATTTTTTAATCCAGAAATTAGTAAGTGGCCATTCTTACACTAAATTATCTTAAATATTTAATCTGGAGCACTGTGTAGTTTCTTGAAACCATATGAACTGGCAAAAAAAACCCCTATGCTAGCTGTCACATGACTGCAAATATGTATTTTTCTAAGAGAAAATAAAGGGTTTGATTTTTACTTCTTTGGAAGTTGTGTGACTTGTCCGATGGGTGTGGTTTGTTGGTTGGTTTTTCCCCTCTCCTGTGTAAGCAAAGCTGTTAGTAGACCCTGCTGCTGAGTCTGACTGGATGAAGCTGTACCCCCTAGGTGCCCAGCAATGCCTGATGTGATGAGTGGTGGTGTAGTGAGGTCACACATCGTGGCTGTGATCTGACAGAGCAGCAAATGGCAGGAACTGGCTTCCAACCAAAGCCTGGCCATTCTACAGTCTATTTCCTGTACATGCCTTGGAAGGCCTTGAGAAATGTGGTAGGGATACATGCTGGTTATGAAATCAAGCATCTCTCAAAAACTGCATGTTTCTAATAAAGCATGGCTTGTTTCAGTTTTGCTCCCACATGATTTCCCTGGATCTGCCTGGTCTTTCCAGATCACACTGTTTGCCTTGGCTCTGTGGCCTCCAAGTCACTGCAGAGGGGTCCAGGGCATAGAAATCATGTAAGAAAAGGATCCCACAGTAATTCCTGTTCCTGGGATAGACAGGTGGCTTTTTTTTTTGTTTGTTTTTAATTATCTGACTCTTGCTACTAGGGTGTATTTGGGGGCTCTCTGAGGATTTATTTTATCCTGAATCTCCTGCTTCTCTCGCTCTCAGCTGTGCTTTGGCCTTTAGGGACAAGAGCCTGTGGGCTGTCAAGCCTCAGCCGAAGCACAGCGGCAGCATGAGCTGCAGCGAGGTGAAGTACTAGCCCTGGGGGATGAGTCGGTGGCAGGTGTGCCCCGGGCGAGGCTCTCCGGTCTCGCCGGCCGGTGCTGTGGAGCCGATATTTGGCGCGGGACAGCTGGGCCTCTGCCACAGCCTGAGGAGCTGCTCTGCCCCCGGTGGACTACATTTCCCGGCATGCCGCGCTCGGCCATGCCCCGGGCGGCCGGAAGCTGCGGCGAGGCTGATGGAAGCCTGCAACTACGTCCCCCGGCATGCTCTAGCGCTGGTGGTCATCGGCGAGTAGGGCGAGCGGCGGGCGTGGCGCCTGCTGGGAGTAGTAGTCCCCCCCGCCATTGGGCTCTTGGGCCGCATGGCGGAGGGTGGTGACGCGGCCCAGGGGGATGTGGCGAGCGTGACGCTATTTCGTCCGCGTTGGAGCCGGGAGGCCGTGGCGAGCGTGACGTGGCAGGGGACAGGCAAGCAAGGTTCCCGTCAGAGAGCAGGAGCCGCCGCTGTCGTTGCTGCCGCCTGCGCTTTATAAATCAGCGCCTCCGGGCGAACCCCGCACATCAGCCGCCTGCTTACTCGCTCGCGGAGGGATCCGTGTGCACGGACCGGAGCCGGGCCGCGCTCGCCCTCCCTCTCCTCGCCACACTCCTCCCGCTGCCTGCGCCGCCGCCCAGCACCGGCCGGAGCCGCCATGGGCCTCACCATCTCTTCGCTCTTCTCACGACTCTTCGGCAAGAAGCAGATGCGCATCCTCATGGGTAAGGGGTGACAGCGGCTCGCTGCCGCCGCCCGTCCGCGGTCCCCCCGTGGCTTTGCTGCCGCAGCCGTTGTGCCCTTGTCGACTGCCGCCGCCAGGCCCGCCCGTTCCCTCACGGACGCGTCCCGCTGGCGGTGGGGGAGGGGAGGGTGGCGGGAGGGGGCCGTGGGTTCGAGGTAGGGGGAAGGGGGTGTCTTGCCCCGTCCCGGGGCTTAGGAGATGGGACATCTCTTTATCGCCTTTCCTTCGGGCTTGCGGGGTCGTTGGAAAGTGATCGAGAGGAGGGGAAAGAAGGAGTGGTGGGGAAGGGGGTGGGGATCGGCATATGTCTGCGCTTTTTCTCCGCTGTGTTCTCGTTTTATTCTCTCTTTTGCCCACCCTTCTCCCCCCGGCCGGCAAATCCTGCCGTTGCGGGTCACGGCTGCCCTGGACAGCGAGAGGCAGAGCCCCGCTCTCTCCGGGTTTTGCAGCGGGGTGTGCGGTGCTTCAGCCCCTTCCCCGCGCACCTGCGCTTCCGCCTGCGTTGAGCCAGGGCGATACGTAGAACAAAGATCAAATTGCAGAAGGTGAAGCCGGTGCCCGCCTGCTGGGAGGCAGCGAGGTGCGAGGGCCTCGCCTCTCCCCGGGCTGCCGCTGCGGGTCTGCGGGGCCTGGAGATGCCGCTCCTGCCCCAGTAGTGTGGGCTTTCGAACAGGATGTGACAAAGCCCCGTGTGTTTAACGCCAAGAGCTTAAGAAATTGCCATATAATGGCCGGTTTTCGGGAACTAAAGTGTCTGTACCTCTGGCTCTTGTGAAAGGGCGCTTCTTTATAGCATCTGTGCATTTTAATTCTCCTGACCCTCATACACAAAAATCATAAAACCCCGTAGGCTGCTTTTTCAATGCTTGCATAGTGCTGTCAGCCCATAGTTATTTACTTGGAATTAGATTGTGTTTCTCTTTAAACGGACTGTGTAAGAGTTGCAGCCAGCAGCTCTTGAAGAGTCTCACTCTTAAGATTATGGTTCAAAAGGTCAGAGCAAGAGCATACTGCTTTTGGTATTTCTTCCTCCAGCTCTTCCCAACCTTCTTCCACCCACCTATCCACCCCCCCCAAAGTTTATATACAAACAGATATTAACCCCCAAATTTTTCTCAACTGCTATTAGAGTGGCACTGAACTTGACTTGTGATCATAGACTGAAGGAGCTTGTCCTAAGAAATTATATGCAGTGCTCATTTCAGTGTGGCCAGCAATGGGACTGAGTCCTAACTGTGAAACTTCTTGGCACACTACTCATCCTTAATGCTGCCTGCGTATGCACAGTAGACACAGTAATGCAGCATTTTAAAATTGTAATTTTCCATTTTCTCCATGCATTTTGTGATGCCAGAATTCTTTCATATGTGCACAGTAATTTTTATTGTATCTGTGCTGCTTGAAATTAGAGACTCTCATCCATTTCAAAATAACCTGAGTAATTTTTGTCTTTGAGACACCTTAGTACATCTGTTGGCTTCAAGGAAGTGATTTGACTGTCTCCCTTGCAGCATGACTCTTCATATGACTCTGAATGAATGAAGTAAAATCTTCAAATGAGCTTGAATATAGCATGAGATAGTGTCTGTAGTATTTGTAGTTCTGTTGCATCCTGCAAAGTAAAAATTGAAAAGCGATGTCATACAGATCAAAAGAGTTTACAGAGCTTTATTTTCTTCATGGATAGCTGATTGTTTCAAATTTAGGTTAGAAATGAGTTAGGGAGCTGCTCTTTCTAGCAGTTGGTTCAACTACATATTTTTTTCTTTTTAAAATAAAACTATTTTAAGGCATGGATTACATCCAAATACTGGACTGGATCAGAGCATGAGACTGCACCATATTTGTTATGTAGTATAGGAGGGTAAAGCTTTTGCTATGTTGTGTTGAGATTGTGTCATGGGACCTAAATCTGGTGTTTAGAAGCAGAGTATGTTCTATTGGAGATCACATAATTGGTTTATACCTGCAACATGGAAGAGAAACTCTTCATAGGCTTCCATGTTATCTATTAGCACTTTGAGGAGAGATGTCTGAATGAATACTGGGACTGAATTAGACTTCTTCTCAAGGTGATAATTTTCAGTTTATTATTTGAAAATGAGCTGGACAAGGCTGGGCTTTTAGGTATACTTCAATGAAGTAACTTAGTGGAGTAAGGTGTTCCTAGAGAAATATTTAGGGGAAAATATTGTATGGGTGAGTTGATTAATTGACAATTCAAACTTCCTTTTCACAGCTTTCCTTTGTTTCTGCAGAATTCAAGATAAAGAAGAATTAATTTAGCTCTTAAGACAAGCCTGTGTTACCGAGTTCTGCAGAATATGAGTATTTTTAATAGGGTACCATTACCAACAGTAAACGTGACATACTGTCTTTTATGTTCTCAAACTACATTTATGGTAAAAGGTGGACATTTAACAGTATACTGTTACTGAAATTTTGTTTCTAAAAAAAACTGCACTTGTATAATTGTGTATTTTTCAGAAATATTAAGTTAAAATTATTCTGAGGAAATTAATGGAAAGTAATTCCTGGGCTCTCTTTATAAATGGAAGTAACATGAGGGAGAAGAAATAACTGTAGGATAGGGTTGAATGACTTAAGAGTTAGATAGACTAGGCAACAAGGGCATTAGAGTGGAAAAACTGAGTCCCTGTGTGTGCCTGTCTGTAAAACTTCACTTGTAGTTTCTTGTGCTTAAGAAAGAAATGTTAGTGATTCATTGTGCACCTTCAGTTTCATCATTTAGTGTTGTGTGTCTTGGCATAGTTGTGCAAGTGTTAACTAAGAAAAGCTATTCAGGAGTTTTGAATACAAAGGTTATTATTAAATACATTGGGGAAAAAATATCAGATTCCTTGGAAATTGTGTCGTTGTACAGCACAAAAACATTTAGCTGCTTTGATTGTTTGTTTTTTGAATCACTGTTGGTTTGCATGCTGTTGGGTTTTTTCACCTTGTGTGTGTTTTCTTCAGAAGCTGTACAGAGAATGACCCCTTCATGTCCCCCAAATACTTAGACCATTGAAACTCAACCGGAAAGAATAGTATGTAATGATAAATAAGACAAGTTTTGAGGGAAGTGGTATAAAGGTAAAAGTGAAGGAATACAAACCTCTAGTTAATTTGGATTAGTTAATTTTCTTTTTTTAAACTGGCTTTTGTGTGTAACATGAATGTTGCCCATGAGCTAGATACAGTAGAGGTGTGGGGTTTTTTTCTCTGATAATGGGAAACATTGATGTTGGAAGCAGCAGCACGCTGCATTCTCTAGTGAACTTCAGAAATCTCAATCTGACAAGCAAGAACTGTTGGTCTTGATGGGGATTCCATGTAAAAAGTCAATCATCAGTTTTTCTGCATCTGTAGTTTGTGTGAAGTTCTGTGCTATGGTAACTGAGGCAGCTTGATACTCAGCCACCAATGGTCAGAATAGAAGGCTGGTAAGTGAGGGATGTGATGTGGTCACAGGGGGGGGTGTTCCCTGGGACGAGCAAACTACAAGCTTGAGATTTAGGAACACGGCTGATAGGCTGAGTAAAACACTCTTCAGAGGAGTGAAGGGCTTAGAATCACAATGGTTCTAACAGCAACTGAAAGCATTGTAGCTGTGTTGTCTCCAGCTAGAGGAAAAGGATGTTTGACTCATTTTAAAGATAAATGATTGCAAGTGCAAGTCTTTGCTTCCGTTTGTACTTGATTGTAATGTTAATGCTTCGTGTTACAACTGCTGACCGTGGTACCCTGATCAAGGTGCTTACACCTTGGTCTTGTACACAGTCACACAGTGCAACCAGTGAAAATGTAGAATCAGAAATACACTTTTTCATTATTTGGGGGTTTTAAACTTCGATTTTAATAATGATAGTTACATTAACTTTTAAATTTTATGACATGGAAGTAGATCATAGATTTATATTTAGTGTTCCAGTGCAAATGTAAACATGTTTATTCTTTGAGTACTAAAAGGAATAGTTACACTTGCTGGCAGCTCAAAAGATTAAAGGTGATTTGGTGCTCTGAAATTTCTTGTTCTAAAAAGGGTGGTAAATGGCGAATTTGAGTAAGTAATGGAGGTTATGATCTTGGTGACTGTTGCTTGTTGAGGCTTTTAACATTTGCAGCTTGGCTACAAGGGGCAGTATTTGCTCTTGGTGATTTGCAGAAGTTGCCTTCCTTCAGTTAAGAGCTGCTGTCTCAAGTGTGGAGTTGGAAGAAGAAAACACGTATCCATAACTCAGCCTGCCTCAGTGCAAAGTCCAACAGCTTAATTAGAACTGTGGGTAAGAGTGGATTTAAGCAAAGTCTCTGGGCTTCGTGCTTACGTAGCTCATGGAGCCTTCTGCCAATGCCATGGAGGTACTGGTGGGTCCTGGCACAAGAACAGAGTGGATAACTGGGGCAGTAATTTCTTCAGTTTAGAAAATAGTTTAAAATCCTTCACGAGTTTCTAACTTCCTAACTCTTTCTTAATTTCTTAAGTTAGATCTTCATATGGTTCTTAATACCCTGTGTATATTCTTCAAAATGAGATCAGCTTTTTTGTCCTTATCTGTATCTTTAGTATAACCCCGAGACACACTAAAACCATTTACTGATTTTAACAGATCTTGTCAGTGTTTGTTCTACTGAGAACTGTTTGGGGTATATTTTTTTTTGAGGGGGTGGGGGTTGGGAGAAGACTTTGAGTATGTGTAGCTTTAATTGGTGGTTCACTAAAGAATCTTAATTTATTGGAAAACTATTACATATCTATCATGTACATACATGGTTTTCTTGTAAAGATCTAGGCATCCTACAAATGTTGACTTGAAGTTGATCTGTGTGAGAACAGTGTTGGGCTTCAAGCACTGTGCTATTAAAAACATTGTTTTTCAGCATAGATGGAGTATTTCAGGGTTTCAGAGTTTGCTTAAGGGGTTTTCTAAGGCTACCTGACACTTCACTGGTATAGGGAAAATGCTAACATTTACAAGGTTCATGACTTGCAAGCTCTTGTGAAACTGCTGTACTATGTCTTTTTTTTTATTCATGCTTGTGTGTGGTTCTAAGAGAGAGCAACACTTAGACAATAGGAAACTTAAAACTGTTAAATTTTAATTTGAGCATTTTGCAAGTTTGTTACCCTTCAAGGAGTTTTGGTTTTGATGGTAGATTCTGACACCCCCTCCCCTCCCTTCTTTCATGACATAAACAATCAGGACAACTTAAAAAAAAAACAAAACACAACGCAATGACAATACCAAAGAAACTGCATTGGCATGTATGTATAATCCTGTTCACAGTGTCAGAATATAGGACAGTTATAGATAGCTTCTTAATTAGTTTGCTGTAACAGCAGTTTGTGTCTTGAGAAAGAGGAGGCTTTTCAAGAGGTTGGTTTCATTCTGAGTAAGTAGGTAATTTCAAATTCCATTTTATTGCAGTGCTAAAAGAACAGTTGTGCTATTAGCAGTAAAGTCATCAAATCACTGTAAGCTGAATATATTGCAGTCACCAAGTAGGAAATTAATTGAAAACACATGTTATCAAACAAGGATAACATTGGTTTCTTGTGCAAGTATTTTGTAATTCTTTCTTTGATGGGGGGTTATTTTTGTTTGAGCAAAAATTTATTGACTATTTTAAGTTTCACAAATAAACTTTTTTTTCAAACTATTGCTGTGGTATGTGTTTAGTACCTACTATTTATTTGTGTGCTTGTGAGCTAGGCACTGGATTCTAATGTAAATAATTGCATTTTGAGTTGCTCTTAATGTTTTCTGAAATGCCTACCAATAGGCAGTTGCAAAACAGTTGCAGAATACTATGGTGTGTGCCTGAAATGTCAGTGATGTCTCTCAGAAAATATCTTTTGAGGCTCCAGTTTTTGGTTTGGTTTTTTTATGGATCACATATTTATCACATGGCTTACATTGAAGAACAGCAAGCTTGAGTTTTGTTGTAGGAACAGAAGAGCAAATTTCAGGGCAGAAGGCCTTCTATAAGGATCAGAAGTGGAAACTCCTAATGAAAGCATCCTGGTGGATCTCAATGACTAGAAATGGTATCCTGAAGAAGAGTTATAGCCCTTAAGATATATGTGGAGGAACTGGAATGGGGGAGACTGAAAAGTCTTGCATGCATAGTGCCAGCTCCTCTTGGGTCAGGTGCATGTGGAACTGGCCTTGGTTGAAGGTTGAGTAAGTGAGACCTCCCCAGGTGGAATGTGAAGTTGCAAACGTGATCAGTTAGAAACTATGTGCTGCTTGTGCATGTAAAATGGCATCTTTTTAAATTAGCATGTTGTAGTTCATTCTGTGAACTAAATCAAACTTTCTGTTTATTCTAGTTGGTTTGGATGCTGCTGGAAAGACAACTATTCTTTACAAACTGAAACTGGGAGAAATTGTCACCACAATTCCCACTATTGGTAAGATAACCAATTCTCACATCTTCATTCTTGTTACTCTGAATTTGTGTTGTAGAGACTGGCTTTTGAAGAGCTTAGGGATTTGGTATCTTTGCTGTTAGTGTAAGAATCAAGATAAACATGGGCTTTCTGGTACTGCCATAACATAACTGTATGAGAGTAAAGATTCATCTAGACCAGAATGCTGTGTCTGACTGTGGCCAGCAGTAGATTCTCAGGAGGACAGGAACCAGTTAAGTACTAGTACTTCCCCCAAGCACCATGAACCTCTCTCTAAGCAGTTAGTTGCTTGAAAGACTTGCTGTACCTGAGATGGTGTACTTGGATTTTAATGAGTTTTTCCTTTCCCCTTCAGTCAGTTTTCTTGATCTAGCAATTCAGGTCTGATAAGCCATTTTATGTGTATTTGGGAGAAATATAACTTAGGAAGTAACTGTCTAGAACAGGATTAAAATTACATTTTAACACTAGCATTAACTATTTCTAACTATTTGACTCTTTTACCTTAGGTTTTAATGTGGAAACGGTAGAATATAAAAACATCTGTTTCACAGTTTGGGATGTTGGTGGTCAAGATAAAATTAGACCTCTTTGGAGGCATTATTTCCAAAACACACAGGTAAGAGTCCTGAGGTGGCAATTGTTACAGACCTCTTCTGTAAAGTCTTACTATACATGGAAAGTTGTCTTCTGTCCCTTCCTTTCAGAAGGGCTCCTCAGTACTTCCTGCAAGTTCTGAGGAACACCCAGATTTTATTCTAGTTGAAGCTGGTTTGTTACTTTGAAGGCTTCAAGTCTAGTTGTGAGTGTAGCCTGGGAAAGGTGAAGTACTTGAGGATCAACCAGTGTCCTTCAATGTGCCAGAGCAGCTGCTTTGTTTGTGAGGAACTCTTCAGCTTTGCTGAATCCATGTTTTGATCTGTTTCAGCTGGCATTGGCAGGTACATAGGAAATGTTACTGTCTTCGCATCCTTTTACATACTTTTTTTTCTAATCAACCTGAGAATGTACAGCTTTTACTGTGCTCTCTCACTGTATTTTAGTACACTGAGTCTCTAAAAATATTGTAGATGATCTTGTTACTGACTGATTAGAAAGCACTTGCTTCATGTTGATGTGACTGCTGCGGTTTTTGGTGGCATGCATGTGATTCTCTCCTTTGGTTCACAAGTAGTAAGGTAAATTGCTTATTAGGATCAGGAAACTTTCAAAGTGGGGTTTTTATGCTGTGTTGAATGTAGAATTTGTTTCCAAGAAACTTCTGTGCAGCGTAATGGATGTGGTTGGTGCAGAAAAATGGAGAACTCTGGATTGACAAAAAGGAGCTAGCAAAGTACTGTTGTGAATAGAGTAGCACTTAATTTCAGTTCCTTCTTCAACCCTGTTACTGAATATTTTTTAAAGATGCTTCTGTTTTCTTGAAGAGAATGATAAAATGTAAGGTTTTCAGACTGAAATTTTACGAGTAAATAGTGAATTTGTAAGGAGGACATTTGAGTAACAGAGATGCCATTAGAAATACGGTTTGGTACAAACTTTTAAGAACAAATTCAGGCCTTACTTTTAGGGTGGTTTGGTGTTTTTTTTTCAGTGAAACATGAGATGGTGAAGCACTTGTGATTCTCTCCCTGCATTTAGTATGATACAATGAATGAAAAGGGAGGGGAAGAGTTAGCTTCTGAAATCTTGCTGGTATCTTTTTTTTTTTCTTTCAAACTAATGAATTCCATACCAATCTATACATTGACATTTCCATTCTTTAACTTTTTTTATTTACAAGGCCTGGCTTTATTTTGCAGTTGAAACTTAGTTACTTTTTCAGACAGACACCTTGCCTTGCTTAAACAAAAATTTCTGTCAAATTTGCTTACCTAAGAGAGGGGGTAGTCACAATATTCAGCAGGAGTATTTTATTTTTTAAAATGGTCCTGCAGATTTGCATTGGTTTTTCAAAACTGCTTAACTTTTTTACAGGGCCTCATTTTTGTGGTAGACAGCAATGACAGAGAGAGAATCCAGGAAGCAGCAGATGAGCTGCAGAAAATGGTAAGTATCAGTAACCTTCTGAAGAATAATAGTTATACTTACTTTGTCAGATTTTTGGATGTATGTTGGCTTCCCTAAGAGATTTAGGATTTTAAAATTGTAAGGAGTTTGTACAGTGCATATTGTATTGACCTGCTAATTCTGGGTCACAGAGTGCACTGAGTTGTAACTAAACTCTGTAGAGAGCTTTAGCTCAGGAACATTAGTGTGTGTCAGAACATTTCATTCATCTATAGAACATTAATAGAAACACAGCAGATGAGAGAATTTTGGAACAACAAATTGCTAAGAATTTCAGCAGTGAGGTGCTGGTAAATGTTAACTGCCTATTGAAAGAGAATTTCCTTATTTGTAGGTGAAGTTCTGTTGGGCACTAGTTAAATTTCAGTCAGTACTTAATAGTGGCTTCAGGAGCAAGAATGAAGTTCATAATCTTTCAATCAGTTTTAGGTTTCTTTAGTACTTGTTGAAGTCATTGAAGTACTTAATGGAGCTATTTTAATGACATGACTGCTTTTTCTGTTAGCTTCAGGAGGATGAGCTGCGAGATGCAGTGCTGCTTCTGTTTGCAAACAAACAAGATCTGCCAAATGCCATGGCAATCAGTGAAATGACAGATAAACTAGGTCTTCAGTCTCTGCGTAACAGAACTGTAAGTGCAAAGCTTCCTGGTTGCTGAACTCGTCTGCCTTTATTATGATTCATAAATGTAATCTGCCTTTTAAGGAAAGGGAGGTTTTCAACTTTTTCTGTAGAAAGATGAACATACCTGCTATTAAAATCTTTAGTGCAGGGTAGTGCAGAGTTTAGGTCCTTGTTCAAAATAGGTGATTTAGAGGTATAATCCAATGTGTACAGCTGTTGCAGTGTTTCATCTCTCACCTTCTCCTGGAAAAAATATAAATACTCTAGGCTGCCTTTGAAATACAGCTGTGAGACCTGTTTGACAAAGCATGTGATGGTTTTCTTGTTTTCCCAATACTTGTTATTCTGGGGGAGAAAATGCATTCTGCTTTGATTAGATTCCATCTGCACAAGCCTTTGAGACATAGGGTTGCTTCACATAAACCATCTATCCTTCTGTAACACTTAATGTCTGTGTGCTAACACACAAAGATCACAGCCATAGAAAATGTTCTAGAGGTCTGTTAATTTAGATAATTCCATTTCCTTCTTGCAAAAACAAGAAGCCAGTTTTCAGCATATAAACCAAATGCATGTTCTGTGTTTGATTTCTGATGCACTAAAGTGTTCCAGCCTTTGGTGGGGCAACACTGAGTTTTTGGTAACGTCTGAATTCCATCTACTTTATATGTACTTTCCAAAACTTATAAAAATAGCATCTGTTCAATACTGACTCTACTTCTGGTACAAAACAGTGTTTAAAGAACACTAATTTTGTATGTGTCACATACTGTGAAAACGTAGCTTGCATGTTAGCAGTTTTTAAATGAAATTTTTCTTTGTGTTCTGCATTAACAGTGGTATGTCCAGGCTACCTGTGCTACACAAGGAACTGGTCTCTATGAGGGCCTTGACTGGCTGTCAAATGAACTCTCAAAACGCTAACTCCAACTGGATGACTCTTTCACCAGGGACATGTTTGATATAAGTGGTCTAGGCTTGTTACAACAGATTAGTTTGCATCTTGGTTATTACAATATCTGGAACTGATATTTGGGCAGGATATTACAGCGTTTCAACTTATTTTGTTGCCAATTATTGTTTACCAAGCTACATGTTGCAAAGGTAGCAATATACTTGGGTAAAAATCTCCTTAACTTGGAAAAAGTGTATCTTCTGATTTTATTTCTCTTGTTAGCCTAAATGCCTGAATATAGTTATTGTGACATCTTTAAGATCTGTTTTGAAAACTCTTTTGAGCCCCAATAAATTAATGTTTTAAATTTTTTTCTCCATGCTACTTTTAGTTTACTGATGTCCTGTTTCATTCCTCAGACAGTCTGCTGATTGAAAAATGTAGCATTCCATATATATTTATTTCTCTCCCTTGCCAAAAAGAATTCCTAATACTGCTTGTTCCAGCCAAGGAAATCCTCTAAAACACTATATAAATCTACTGCACTGAGGAACATTTTATCAGTCCTTGGGTTCTATAAACCCAACTTGCCTTTGTGTGAATTGGATTTGATGGGTAGAATAGTTCTGTGCTGGTTGCAAAGAGCTCATGTTGAGGTTGTTTTTAATATTCAGCAGATTGTCTTCCTTTATATTGTATCTTTTTTTTATGTTGCATGTTGCTTTTTGGTATCAGCCTGACTATTTTTGCCCAGTGTATAATAGTTCTGCTGAAGTTCTACTGTTTGTTGGTGAACATATCTTCATAAAGAAATTTTGGAAAATTCATCAAACTCAATGGATTAGTTTCTTCATAACCCACTTGGAATTATTCCTAATAAAATTATAAAATGTATATTTCTGTGTATGTTCTTCTTGATTCCTGAAATGTTTGAACTGCCAGTTTATTACTTAATCTTTTTCCATATACTGAGCTTTACTGCAGCTTGAATGTGAACATCAGTCTCAGATTGTCACTTATGTGGAGCTATGTGGAGTGGGACATGGAAGGTGGGCAGCAAAGTTGTGTACAGAGCAGCAGAGTAGCTGTCATCAAGACTTAAATAATTCTGTAAGTGTCTTTTTGAAGTTCTAAATCTGAAATTCCTTTTAAGATGTTCAGATATGAAAATACTAACAGTTACAAAAATTGTAATAAAATTAATACAAACTGCCTGGAAAGCATGCATGTCTGTTTCATACTTTTATCTAAGTTTAGAAACAGACATGAGTTCTAGCAGAAGAGTCAGGATGGCTGGCTGAGCAGATAGCTTGAACACGTGTACAGGGATTTAATATTAATGGTGATAGTCACCCCAAAAAATCAGCTCTATGCAACTGCTACTGTCTGCTTTCGTATTTCTGCCTTTTATACCTTTGTAGTTCAAATGTTTTTTTGAGGCTGCTACTAGTCATTACTTATTAGTAAGTATTTTAAAATCTATTTTGCTATTGCCTTTCTGCTGTATGGATGCAAATATGCCTCAATGCTCCAACTGAAATATATTCTGTGGATTGTCTGTTTTTAGGAACCAAAACACGATTTCATTGCCATTTTAGCCTAAGCTTATATCTTATTTTTAGCCTAGGTCTTGTTATTCTTGCTACAAGAAATCCCAGTGACAAGGGCTGGTAAACTCAAGCTAGTTTAGCTTAAGAGCAGCTTCCAAGACAGCCTCTGCTGTAACTGAGTTTTAAGTTTCTAGGAAGTACTGTTACCATGAGCACAACTAACTGGAGAAAATTCCAGAGCTCTTGAATATGGTCATTACAGTTTGCAGCATGTAACAGAAACCCAGGGAAGTGTAAGGTTGTCATCTCGGAAGCAAGGTCTGCTTTATGCAGTTTATTCATAGTAATATTAAGATGTGGAAGGAACAAGACACTTGATAGGCTGTGGAATCAAGTCACTATTGACTGAAGTAGTAAATAAACTTTCCCTCAGGTTATTACATTCTCATCAATTGTTCTCTAAACGTTTTCAAGCTGCCTTGTCTTCAAATGGCAAATCGTGAAGTCATTTGTTATGCATATTCTAACTGGCTATTGCTGTGATTTAAAATTCTTTAAAATTCTTAGTTTCAGGCTAAAGCAATTATACAGGGACCTATATATGTTGTGTATATCTAACAACTTATAATACAGCCCTGCTCTCCAGAGGCACATGAAATTCCTATGAAGATACAATTCTGTCATGTCTGTTAAGAGTTTAGATACACTAACTTTGTGATTTCCCTACTGCAAGTCAAATACCTGAACTGAGCTGTTGTCTGTCCCAGAAAGTGAGAATTTTAGACAGGCACAAGATTAGAAGTTCGTTCCTCATTCTACTGTAATGACAGGAAATCCTGAGTTCTGGTAGCTGAAATTATTAATTGTGTAGCATTGATTCCTATATTCAAATAAGTAAGTTCTGCTGCACTGGGGAGTCAGTTCAGTGACATTTGTATACAAGAGTTTTTATTTCAGTGTATCAGATGGCCACCTTAACTACAGAGAGCAAAACTCTGAAGAATTAGTGTATTTTCTTTTATTTAGTCATGCTGACAATTTATTAATTGTATTTTCAGTACATGCATGATTGGCTTTTCATTTTTTCCCAACATTAGGAGACTAGTTTGGCATGAATATTCAGATCAACACACAGACTAGGGGAAAAGGCTTGTTTTGCTTTTCTCACATGTAGGTAACCTGGTCACTCAATCCTACAGCAAGTGGATATTTTGTTTGTGGGGTTTTTTAATTAAAAAAAAAAAAAGCTTCATGACCAACATAATCTAGAACTTGTTCTGCCACTGTTTTATAGATGATCTGCAGAATTTGGTCTGTCTTGTTACAAGCAGAACAGAAATCAGTTCTGAATGTAGCAGGAATTAGCAACAAATGCTGTTAGCGTTTCTACTTTGTTGGTTTGGTCTCTGCATTTTAAACATAAATTGGTAAAAGAATGTACTGGAGGCAACAGAAAACTACAAGGGCACTTGCAGCAATGGCCTGGCTTGTGTAAAAAGTGGTTTAGGGTACTGCCAGTGATTAGAGTTTGTTTGGAGCCCAGTTCCTTGCTCATCTGAGTAATCTTCGTATTAAGGTCTGGACAAGGGCAGTTGGAGTGCAATATAATGAAACTTTGCACATCACCTTGTCCCAGTACATCTTTCCCACCTTTGTCAAGAATTAACAGGGACTTGAGTAAGAAATAACATTAAATATGCTGCTTTGGACCTATGAATAAAGCTTAGCTACCCAAGGTGGTGTACATTGTGCAGAAAAAGTTTTAAAAGCATCAAGTTCTATTAAGTAGTCTGATGCAAATTCTAGAAAAACTCTGAAATGTTCCAGGCTCTCCTTGCTGGATGGGAGTTGACAATCTTGAAACCTTTTTATGCTGGGAATGTGAGATATGAGCCAACTACACAACTAATTTGAGGTGTTATTTTACCATTTTTCTCCTTCCTTTTCTTCCTCCTCTCAATCATACTTTGCATTATTGTTTGTTGTATCATGATACATAAATGCATTTTATTTTAAGGCTTAAGTTAGTCTCCTCAAAAATAGCAGTGATACAAGAAATACTGACGTTTAAGAATTAAAGTACTAACTGTCACAGGTGGCTGAGGCCCCTTTGCCTGGTATGGACAAGGTCAAGGAAAATAAATACTGCAAGTTCCAAGTTGCCAGACCAGCCTGAAGGATCTGGCAAAACTTGCGGGTTTTTTTGTACATATCAAGTATATAAGTGAACTACACTTCACAAGAACCAGAACAACCCAAAAACTAGCCAAGTATCTTCCCTCCAGAAGGCCAGTCTTACAGTGCTCTTAATTCTTACAATGTTCTTGTGAGTGTTTGTCCACAGCAGGAGCCAGTGTGAAAGAAGGAACTCCTCCCTCCCAAGGCATCGGCTGGTCAGAGCAGATGCCGGAGCCAAGCTGTCTCTCTGGAGTTCACTGCATCCTGTATCAGAGATGGAAAGTTGATTAGGAAGCAAACTAGGGTGTTCCTTTTTCTCTTTTTCTTTAATGGCTGGTCTAGGAAAGTGGAGTAACAACAAAAATAAAATAAAAATATTGAAAAGATGCAAAGACAATATTGCCCCCCTTTTTTTTTTATGTGAAGGATATGAAGCGTTCCAATTGCTGGAAGAGGAACACAGGTGAGTTTCAGTTTATGAAGTAAAATGGAGACAGGCTTAATGAGGCTTCTACAAATCTGGGTTGTAAGAGGTGACTTTAATTGCTTGGCAAGGTCTAGATGTGTAGGGTGAGCTAAGATGGGAGTTAAAATCACCTTATGTGGAGTAGGGAGCACCACATACTACCACCTAATGTGGATGTAAATGTAGCTTGGGAGCATGGGGGATATGGGCCAAAAGTGTACTTAAGTGTACTCACCACAAAAAAAACCCCACAATTCTTTTGAACTGTGACTTTTTCCTAACCTAGACCCCAGTTCTCTGTTTTCACTCCAGAAACGTCTGCCTGGTTCCTGACACGTTGCTGCTATGGGCAGTCAGCCTGTGCTGCTGCATTTTACTCGTTAAACCAGGGGTACTCGGACTGGAAAAGCTCCAGCACTAGCTCGTGGGGCTGAAGTTCCTCCTGAAGATATTCAAGGATTATCCACCATGTGCAAAGATCATCGAATTTTACTGGGCCTGCCCCAGTGCCGTGCTTTCCCCTTGCCGCCTGCTTCCTGCCGGTGCCAGCTTTGCTGTGCTCTCCCTCTCCATGGTCTGCAACCCAAGTGAGACGGGACGAGAGGGACCTGCTGTTTCTTGGAAGAGCCAGAATACCAGGCAAGTCTATTCTCTGAGCAGCTCCATCTTCTGGTGCTATGGAGAAATTACAGGTTTTTAATGTTCTGGTTTTTTGAAATGGAAGTGACCCAGTTATTATGGATAGGTACAAAAGAGGAGGAAAATAATATATTTTAAAGTTATAAGGGGAGCTCAGCTGGCCTACGTCAGTAATATGATTTCATTTCCAAACATAACAACTGCAATCTCACTGTTCTAAGTGCCTTAGATAGAATTTCCCTTGCCAGCCTACAAGTTTGCCTTACTCAGTGGAGTTCAGGGTTTTTTTGGGTGTTTTCCCCCAAAATTTTTCAGAGCTGGCAAATTGTAGAAGGCCTCTGACTCAGCTGTAATGTAGTAATTTTCAGTGTTTTTCCAAGATGCTAATGTTTAGGATTTTCTTCTTGAACAGATGCTCCAATTAATTTTTCTGCCCTTTAAGATGCCATATACTTGCAAACATTCAATCTTCAGGTGTAACCTTTCCCTCGTTTACTAAATATTCTTTGCCCAGTTACAAGGTTTACAGCCTCCATTCTGCTTGCAAGATTTTCTCAATCCTGTACCTTGAAGTTTAGTTATGAATAGGTTGCCCAGGGAGGTTGTTGATGCCCCCTCCCTGGAGGTGTTCAAGGCCAGGTTGCATGAGGCTTTGTGCAGCCCAGTCTAGTGTGAGGTGTCCCTGCTCATAGCAGGGGTTTTGGAACTTGATGATCTTTAAGGTCCCTTCCAACCTTAACCATCCTACGATTTTATGAATCACTGACACTTTTCTTACCAACTTTGTAGTCTAGAAAGGGTACAGACACCACCTTCAACTCATGCAAGATTGAGTTACACTTTTTAATTAGACTTATCAGAGAACAGTAACTGATCAAAGACCAACCCAAAGTAGTTAGGGTCCAGCTTTATAGGGTGAATACTGTCCATCACTCCATTGCAATGTTCTAACATCACTCATTACCACTTTCATTGCCACATTCTGCTTTGCTTCCATTTTTTGTCCAAAGGCCCTCAGCTACCCCTTGGCTTAGCTAAATGCTAACCAGAAAAATTGAAATCTGAAGGTTTACAGATGAGCCTGCCAAAGTTCATTACAATCAATGAGTGCTCTTTCAACGAGGTCATGTGTCATGTTTTGTGGCAGATATGCTTAAGTGGGTGAATACCTTGCTCCTGGCCCTGATCACTTACTCCCACCTCCAAGCCTGTATCTTGCTCTTCGGGCTGAAGAGGCTTTATGGTGAATCACCTTGGAATATAATGGCCTACTGCAATGATCATACAGTCAAGAAAATAAAAGGCTCTGTATTTTTTGCTAGATTACTTCCCCATTTAAGTTTGGTGTGGCATGAGCAGGAACAAGTAGCCAGAATTCAGAAGTGGTAAAGCAAGATGAGGTAAGAGAGGCTGGGATAAGAAGATGATGGAACGTTAACTGCTTATATTGCTGAAAAAAGCTACTTGCAAAGGTTATTTACATGAGATCTGTAGTAATACAGGCTTCTACAAATAAATATTAGTGGAACAGTCCCTTTGTCAATTGCCATTTACCTGTGTCTTTATGTGCAGAGCTAGTAAAAAAATTCTGGACAGTTAATGAGATTTGCCTTCTCATGTCATGTTGAGACATGTTTTGAGATTTAAGGGCCTTCATCTTTTTAGACTCAGGCTAAACCTGTCTGTTGGTGTTATTAGTGCAGTTTATCAGCATCAACTTGTTACATGCTCAGATACTACAGTAGCAAAAAACAGTAGTAATTTCATTGGCAATAACATAGAAAAGGGATAAAAAGCCAGTGTTTACAAGCTTCTGCAGAGCACAATGCTTCACAGTACAGCAGGTACTATTAGCAAGAGACAGGACCAACAGTGCTCAGCAATATGCTACTTGAAAGTGACTATTTTTAGTAGTATATATACAGTTTGGTGAGTCCTAGCTATAGCCTACATGTCACAAGAATTCAGCAGAGGTGACTAGTTATGTGAGTATAGGGTACAGCTTTTATCTACCTGGGTGGACTTGTTTTGCCATGAAAGACACCAGTAACCAGAAAAAAATCAATTGGCAACAGTGACAGACAATTGAAAAGGAAACACTATTAGGTGAAAGAGGAAGATCTAGTGAAATGGTATTCCAGTGCTGCTGGTTACATATGGATTAATGATGCAGGGAAAAAAGCTTGTTGAACAATTCAAACCGCCCCGACACGTTCAGTGAAGGTACAGATAAAATATATTTCCCCGCATCCGAACTATCTCCTAAAAACAGGGAAGATTAGACTATTTCTAGAAGGAAAAAATGTGGGTAAAAAACACTATTAAATGTTTGGGTCTTCTTTGTATGTTATAGAGGAACAAAGTAGAGCAATTGTGATCAAGGTTTGCAAGTCACTTGTGTTTCATTTTAAATATTTAGGCACAGGTAGCTAATGCACCACATTAACTAGTCTGTATCTCCCCCTACCTGAAACAGACTGTTCGTTAAAAATCTCCCTCCCATCCACAGTTGTCTGTCCTTAACTTACATATTTCTTTTATTGCCAAAGACTATAAACAACAGAAGGAAGAGATATTCAAAGTAGATGCTACCAAGATATGATGGACTCCAATTTTACCAGGTGCCGAAGTTACACTCATTACCCATATCATGTGGGCAAGTAAAATGCTTCCAAATTAATTATGCCCTTGAGTTTAACATGGTTGATTGTCGACAGAAAGTCTATTCACTCATCATTAAATAATGTACTTACAGAAGGTAGCAGGCACAAGTACCTACCAAGTTCAGGCCACTTATTAAAAAACTGGGACACAGTAATGAGAAGTGAACGAGACAATTTCTGAAATTATTTTTTAAAAAATTATCTTGCAATGCAAGTGATTACAACGAGGTTCAATAGAGTAAATCCATTTGTTTTCAGGTGCTGTTTGGTTCTGAATTAAGCACGTTTCAGTTTAGTAAACTGTCTTACCAATCAGATATAATTCATGTATCTTTTTTTAACAAAATAATTTTTAAGCCTTTAAAAGCACAAAAAAAAGTATACAATAATCCAATTTTCAAAACCCAGATCATAAATACATTGTCGTATTAGGATACAAGAAGAAAATTGTAAAGTTATCATGCAAATATTATAAACAGTGGATGATATTCAGTAGAACAATTAAACACATGAACTTTTCAAGTTATATATTATTATCTGTTAAAAACTCCTTCCAAAATTCGGAAGTTTTGGGTTTTTCCCCCTGAAGTGCAGGATCACAGCCCCCAGCCCCGAAGCCCCCAACAGCTCGTAGCCCCTGGCTCTGGAGACCCTGGCCCTGCAGCTGTGCCCTGCATGCTGCCAGCCACCATGCTCCTGGAGCAGGCAGGACACCAGCGGGGAGCATTGCCCGACCCCCTGGACCCTGCTGGCCCCCCCGAATCGTGGTGTGGCCTCCACAGCGCCTGCCCCCTTCCCTCAGGGCTGCGCAGGGGCCAGGGGGGCAGGGGGTGTTTGCCCCCACTCCTGCCTGAGGGAGGGAGGGAGGGAATGGAAGAGGGAGGGAGGGAATCAGAGGGAATGGAAGCGGGAGGGAATGAGAGAGGGAACAGTATCTGTTGTTACCAATCTGTTGTTATCTGTTATTATCTGTTGTTATCTGTTAAAATATGGAAGTTTGGGATTTTTCAAATTAAAATTAATGTTCCTTGTTTCTACACCAATCTAGAGTTTTTAAAAGTCTATGGAGCTAATTGAGGAAAAACTGGGAACAATAAATACTAAAGCAATGGTGAAACTGGGGGCAGGGGGAAGCACTTGGTGGCTTTCCCTGGGGCTGAAAATGAGGAGAAAAAGGTGACATGGTGCAGAGGGCCCAGGGGGAGCTCCACTGGCCCGGGGAGGGGGACATGGGGCAGAGCTTGGCACAGGGGGGACGTGAAAGGCCCTGCACCAGGAAAGCAGGGTGGGCAATAGGGCGAGGTGGCAGGTGGGTGACATGGGCGAGGACAGCGTGTGCCAGCACAGGGCTCGGCATGGAGGGAGCGGGAGGTGCGGCATGGAGCTGTGCGAGCCAAGCAGGACTTGGGTAGCTGGGCAAGAGGCAGTTGGGTTGTGGAGCCCAGCTTGGTGCGAGGGAGAGGGGCCTGGCACCACGGCCGGTGCAGGGCATGGGGAACGTGCACCATGGCTCAGGTCAAGGGCCGGGGGCTGCGTGCTGCAGCTCAGCGCGACGGGTGGGGGGACATCCACCATAGCTCGGGGCAGCGCATGGGAGATGACCTGCATCTGTGCAGGGGACAGGGAGGTTTGGGCCATGGCTTGGTGCAAGGGACAGGCAGAGATGTACCAGGGCTCCCTGCCGGGGATGGGGGGAGTGTGCACAATGGCTGGGTGCAGGTGACACCGGACACCTGCACCATAGCTCGCTGCAAGAGATGGGGGGACATGCGGCGTGGCTCAGTGCAGGGGACACAGGGGGCGTGCACCACAGCTCAGGTCAAGTGATGGGGGATGTTCACCAGGGCTCAGTGCAGGGGACAAGGGACCGCTGCCTCTCGCCCGGTCCCGCCCGTCCCCACACCCCGGCCCCTCCGCCCACACCGCCTCGGCGCCTCCGCCGACATCCCCCCCGCTCCCAGGGCGGGGCTCCCGCTCCCCCTGCAGGGCCCGCCCTGGGCACAGCGGGTCCACGCACCTCGCAGCGGGGGATGGAACCCTCCCCCGTTCCATGGTTCCGAGTTCCGCGCCCCCCCCCCCCCAAGTGGTTCCAGCGTTGGAACGTTCGTTGGAACCTTCCTTAGAACGCGTCCTGGCAACCCTTTCGGGGGACTCAGAGTTGCCGACTCAGGTGCCCGTGGCTGAGCGTACGGGAGGCTGCTCGCTTGCTTGCAACTTTGGAGTCTGGAGATCCCTTGGCTTGTCCGGGGATTCCTGTATTAGGAAAGAGGCTCGCAGTGCTGAGAGGTTGTGGGCTGCGACCCGGCACGCCCCGGCTTACAGGTGGGGGCAGCACCAGGACCCGGCAGTGAGGGGACAGGGGACAGAGGGGTCCCCACAGCACGGGGGAGGCTCCCGGGACAGATGAGCCCCAGCCCCATAGCGGGAGGAGGAGGAAGAGGGAATCAGTCCTGTTCCCTCAGGGCAAGGAGGGTCCATGGGTCTCTGGGGCAGCCGGAGAGATCCTGGGGAGGAGACAATCAGGGGCTTGGGGGGTGAATTGGGGCATCCAGCCTCGCCCCCACAGTGTCTAAGAGGACAGTGTTGGGACAAGGTGGGAGCAAAGAGCCCCCTGAGTGCGGCCACCCCTGCCTCACCACCCCCTGGTGGGGCAGCCCGGGAGGCGAGGGGTCCCTCTCACCTCCTCAAGCCCTCCCTCCTGCAGGATGGGGGACAATCGACCCCCCAGCCAGGAGGCCTGGACGCAGACTGAAGATTCCCTGCCTCTCAGCTCCGGGCCAGAGCCCCACATGAGGAGACATGTCCAGCCACTGTGGGCGGGTGAGTGTGTGGGCACGAGGGGCAGGGGCTGCCCACCTTGCCCTGCCCACCCTGCACGGCCCTGTCACAGCATCCCTGGACAGGGACCCTCCCTGCCCCTGGTGCCAGCGCACCCCTCACTCGGGCGTGCCGGGGGCCCCTCCCTGTGCTGCCCTCCAGCATTGCGCCCTCACCCCTGGGGTGCAATAGGGGACAGCAGTGTCCCAGCCTTGAGCCACGGCTGGTGACCTCTCCAGGAGCTGAGCAGAGGGCTCAAGTTTCCTCCCTTGCCTGCCCCCTAGCCCTGCTTGGAATCCCTCAGTCAGTTCTGTTCCTCCTGGGCATCATTGGAGACTTCCTCTTCAGGAACAGACCAGAGGTATCCATGGCCACTTCCACGAGGCTGTGCCTGTGTCACCTGGCCGGCCTTTCTGCCCCTATCCCATGCTCAGAAGGTGCCAGGGGCTGTGCTGCGGTCCCCTGGCTGCCTCTCCCCCTTGACACTGTCTGTCCACTTGTCCCCTCTCCGGCTGGCAGCAAAAGGATGAGAAGCTGAAGTTTCTGAACACCATCTGCACTGCCTGCTCCACCATCGGCATGCGCTCCATTGGGTGGCAGCTGTTCTCCTTCTGCCAGGAGGAGGTGCTGGAGACGATCGAGGTGAGGGGGTGAGAGGCAGGCTGAGACAGGGGCAGCACCACAGCCCTGGGGGCAGGAGAGGGCTTGGCCAGGCAGGGAGGGCACCATTGGACACTGCTCCAGTTCTCAGTCCTTGGAGATGCTCCAGAGACACCTGGGTGGCCCGGCTGGAGCCAGGACTTTCAACAACGTCTGCAGGTCCCTCGGCCAGCCTGTGGCTCTGGGATGGGCACAGCCCTTCCTGCCACGGAGCTTGGGAGCTCTGGGTGCTGACTGGGGAGGGGGGACCAGGGAGGGAGCACCTGGGCTCTGCCAGCCCCACAGGCTCTTGCTGGGCAAGGGAGGCTGCTCCGTCCTGACCTGTCCCACCCCGCTGTGTTTTTGGGACAACACCAGGAGCTGCTGAAAGATGAGCCCATCGACCACCTGGACACCACGGTGCAGCACAGAACCATGCTGGCCATCACCTCCCTGAGGTACCTGCAAAGCCCCCAGTTTGGCTTCCCTGGTGCCCGGTGGCCCCAGAAGCACAGGTCCCGGGTGGGGGACCTGTCCCAGTCCTCGGTCCAAGAGGGAGACAGGCAGCAGGGCCAGGAGGTGCCACCAATTTTTCCCTCCTGATGTCACTGTCAGTGTCATGGGGGTTGACATGTCACCCATGGCGTGGAGTCAGTCCAGATCTCCAACCCTGGGGTCTGCCTCCTCCTTGTTGGGTCCTAAGAGCACTTCTGTGTCCCTGCAGCAGAGTGGGGCTGCTTCTGCGGGAGAGGCTGAGCAGGCTCCTCCATGCCTGCTTCTCCAGCGTCTTCTGCGTGCCTCGGCTGGAGAAGCAGGAGGGCTCCGAGGCTTTCATGTACTCCAAGGTACGCCATGGGCTTGTCCACCTCGTTCCTTTCCCTGTCTGGGAGGGGAGAGGGGTTAAGAGAGAGCATCTGTCATTTGTTTAATTGCTGGACCAGCTTTAAACCATGATGAGGGGAACCACACGGAGCTCCCTCGGCCCAAGGCCCCTTCCTGGGCACTGCAGGGTCCCGGCTGTCCTCCTCCGGGCTTCCAGGACTGCCCCCAAGCCTCTGTCCCCCTTGCAGACCCTGGCCACGATGGATAACATGCTGCAGGAGCTGGTACGCAGCGCCGGTGACTTTGCCGTCCTGGATCTGCAGACCATCTTTCAGGTCTGTCCTTGGCACAGGGTCCTCACAGGCAGTGAGCCCTGGCTTGAGCAGTGTCTCCCCTCCCAGCTCCTGGTGCAAGGAGGGGGACAGAGAATGTCCCTCCTTCCCTGCCATGCTCCCCCCACCAGGCCCCTGGCTCCTGACTGCTGCCGGAGCCCCTTCTATTCCTGCCCTAGCCCCCACCCCCCCACCCCTCTGCAGCCTTGCCCTCTACCCGTCCTGCCCAACGCCCCTCCCAGATGGACCTGCCTGCCTGGCAAGAGGAGCCCAGCCCTGGGGCTTTCCTTCTCTGGCTTCATTCACCATGGGCCATATCCCAGAGGCCCCACCACGGATCCCCAGGGAGGTGGCCAGCCCAGAGCCTTGGGTGGGGGGCAGAGGGACGTTTTGGGGGGAGGAGTGAGTGGAAGGCAGCAGAGGCAGCAGCAGGAGCAGGATGTGGTGACCTGCCTGGCCGCAGCAGGTGGCTGCGAGGGGGCAAGAGGGCCACGTGCCCCATCCCAGGCACTGCCCCACAGCGAGCCTGGCCCTGCTGTGCTGTGCTGTGCCCTGCCACCTCCATGCCACATCAGCAGCTTTTCTCCTCCCAGCTCCTGCTGCCCTTCACCACTTCCCAGCTAGAAGAGGTGCAGGAGAGGGCCGTGGCACGGATCGCCCAGCTGACCACGTTCATCACCACCTACCCTGGGCTGCAGGTACTGAGCTCCTGGCCTGGGCAGCCCCAGTGCCCCTGAGCCCCAGCACCTCCCAGGGAAGCCGGGCACCCAGTCAGCAGGAGGCTGGGAGCAGGGATCTTTGCCCTGTCTTGTCCGTGCTCTGTCCCAGGGCTGCCCCGGCCACAGGCAGGAACCTGGGTCTGGCAGCCCTGCCCTGAGCTGCTGCTCTGGGAGCAGCCAGGGCTCACTGTGTGCCCAGGCTCACCCTGTGCCCGCCCTGCCTCTCTTCCCCCAGGTCTGCCCCTGCTTTGCAGGAGCCATCCCCTGTGAGCATGAGTGCTCTGAAACACACCGGTTTGCCATGCTGGGGATGCTGGTGGGGCACCTCACCTTCTGCTGCACCTGCAACAGCACACTGACCTGCCATCAGGCTGCAGAAGCTCTCTTTCAGCTGCACACCTTCATCGTGCAGCAGAGAAGTAAGAGAAGCCATGTCGGGCTGGGTCCCCCTAGAAATGGGCAGCCAGGGACAACTCTCCTTGGTGAGAGAGAACCTGATCCAAGGTGCCTGCCTGCAGGCTGAAAGGCCGCTTCCCCTCGCCCCTGCTCCCAATGGCCCTGGACCCTCCCTGGGTATCTGCTCCTCCCCTGCCTGGCTGCCCTCTTTCTTTGCCAGCAACTTTTCTACCCGGTGCTCTCAGACTGCACCTCCAGCTCCGCATTGTCCCTCTGAGCACCCCGGTTTTGCTCCTCCCCAGGCAGGTGTCCCGGGCTGGGTGACACAGAGGTGCTGCAGCTCCAGCGTCGCTGGGAAATGCTGCAGCCCAGGCACAGCGCCCACGAAATGTTCTCGGTAAGAAATGCCTTTGGCTCCTGGTCCGAGGGCTCAGCGTGAGTGCAGGGACACCCGATGCACGGGGATGGTGGGGACTCCTGCTGCTCCTGGGCAGGGGCTAGGCAAAGGCCTCCAGCAAGCTTCTCTCTAGGTGACACATCTCCCATTTCCTTCATCCCACAGCTATTCGTGGAATACCTGCAGCCCTCCGACGGGGTAGACATCATCCTCGTGGCCATCAGAAACATGAAAGATGCAAACCCCAGCATCCACATGGCTATCTACATGGTGGACACCCTTGTGGAGCAAATGGTGTTCCAGCAGGAGCATGTGAGTAGTCCGTGGGTGGCACAGCTGATGCTCCAGCCCACTGGAGGACAGTTCCTCCCCTGGCTCCATGCCTCGCCAGCACTGATGCCATCTCAAGCCATCCTACTGCAACAGGAATGGAAGCAGCTTCCCGTGGGAGCTGGGGAAGCAGTTGCACTCACCCTGCTGACATTCCCACTCCCACCCATGTCTCCCCTCTAGGTGCGGAATATTGTGTGGGCCATTTATAGAAACGGGCCCTCCATCACGTCGGTGGAAGCCCTCAAAAGCCTAGAAGTCACTCTGGAGAGGATGGCAGCCAAATACCTCAGCGAGGTGGTGACCAGCCTGCTGCAGTGCACCCCGACGTACACCAGGTGCAGGGCCCACCAGTCTTTGGGGCTCTTCTCACGCTGAAAGGCGACCCAAGACCCTCCTAAGGGACTTCAGCCCGGCCATCCTCTTGGATGTCCCCTCTGACAGAACCCTTGTCTCCCCCCAGTGGCGCCTCGATCATCTGTAGGGTGATACTGCCCGATCCCCAGCTGGCAGAGAAGGTGTTGTGGGACCTGCTCAGCAAGCTGCTCAACCCACTGTCTAAGACCTTCACCTCCACCAAGGACGACGCGTGCTTCCTCTCCCTGGCTGTGAGTTGCTTGATGAGGCCTCTCTGACCTCCATGGCTGCTCTCAGCTGTTCCAGGCTCCCACTCCCCTTCTGGTCCCACCCAAGCCTTGACCTCCCCAGGGGTACAGGGATATCTCAGTGTCTGGGTGACTTCTGCAGGCAAACAAGGCGATAAAGGAGATCCTCCTGCAGGAAGATGCTCTGACGGCCATCGAAGAGTACAAGTTGCAGTGGCAGATTTTCCCCAAGCTTTTCCTGGGGCTGCTTTTTCAAGTGTCTTTCATCATGGAGCTGGCACTACAGGAGGTGGAAATGTCTATGGAGCTCGAAGAGGAAAAGCTCTATTACACCAGGTGCTCCATCCCTGTCCTTTTATCTCTGCTAGCCACCCAGAGCCAAGCCAGAGGTCCCGGTGGGAGCTGAGCACTTCTCCCTGTGCAGGTCTGCAGTGCAGTCCATGAGACTGATGCTCTGCAGAATGTGGGGCGAGAGAGAGGTGCTGGCCATTGAGGAGCAGGGGGGCTGGGACGCCCTGCTCAGCACCCAGACCCACCTCACTGGGGTGCAGATCATCGCCAGGTGAGAGCCCCTTCTCCCCACACCTCAGGGACTGGGCACCCCTCCCTCCCTTGGTGCTGATGGCACTTGGAGATCCAAGTGCTGCAGACTGGTGATGTCCAGACTGGTGCAAACCCCAAAGACACGTGCCCAGCCGGCTCAGGCCTGACGGTGCCTCCTTCCCCCTGCCAGGGAGATAAGAAAAAACTCTGGAGTTTTGCATACCACCATCTTCCGCTGTCTGGCAGAGCTCCTCACTGTGGAGAACCTCACCTGGGAGGCAGCTGCTGTGGTCTTCCTCATCGAGGTGAGCCTGATGGCACTGCTCCAAGCCCCCTCCAACGCTTGGCTCTCTTGTGCCCACTGCTGTGGGGGGAGCTGAGGCAGCAGGTGGGCTCTGGTTGGTACCATGGAGGAGCAGGCGAGCAGCCCATGTGGCGTGGGACACGGGGGCTCTCCACAATCCCTGCTACCTCCCTCCGGGCTTGGTCTCTCCCCACCGTCCTTTTCCTGAGCTGGCGGCCGGAGCCAGCCCCCGCTGCCTGTGTTTCAGATGCTGGACTGCCCCGACCTCAGTATTGTGCTGGACCTTATCCCGAAGATCTTCCCCATATACCTGTGGAGTCAGCGCCGGGGGATGCCCAGCCTGGTGCTCAGGGGCATCCTCAAGCTCACCCAAAGGCCTGACACGGTGAGTAGGGGACAGCCGGGACAGCAGCCCAGGGGGGAGCTGTGCCTGGTGGGTAACGCGGCGGCTCGGGCTTTTCTGGGCATCGGGAGCTGTGCTGGCTGCTGCCAGCTCTCCTGCCCCCGTGGCCCCCTGCCCCACGGCGGTGCCGTGCCAGGAGGGAGGCAGCAGCGCCGAGAGGAACAGGCTCCTGCTGCCACCCCAAAGCGACCACCCCGGAGCACGGGGTCTGCAGAGCCGGGCCGGGGGGTGCTGAGCCGCGGGGTGAAACGCAGAGGCCTCGGCGGGGGCTGCTGGCAGATGGGGCAGCTTTCCAGGCAGCGCCGGTGGCCCACCAGCCTGCCCAGGGGTCTGGTGGGGATGGGGGCAGCCGAGGGGCTGCAAGGAGCCAGCGCTGTCTGTCCCCTCCCCACGCCCTGCTCTTCCCACGGCCGTGCTGGGGAGCCCTGTCTGCCGGGACCTTGCCCTGTCACCCCCGTGAGGCCGCTGTTGGCAGAGGGGGGGTGGGTTTCCAGCCCTGCCGTCGGCCGCTGCTTTACACAAAGGAGGCGTCGTGTCTCACACAGGCAAAGAAAACCCTCGACCTGCTGCCGTGCATCATGGAGCTGCTGCAGGACGCCGACAGTGACACCAGAGCGGCGGCCCTGCTCGTGCTGGATGCCATGCTCCCGCTGCTGGAGGGGAAGGAGGGCAGCCTCACCACCCTGGCCATGGCTCAGAAGCTGTGGACCTTCTTTGACGACGTGAGGCTGGGGGAGAGCCCCGCGTCCCCCTCACCGGGTTCCTCCATTCGCCTCCCCCCCTCTCTGCTTTGCCCCACAGCCCCTAGACCCCATCGCTGCCCTCGGTGGCTCCAAACACCCCACATGAACGTGCCCCAACTCGGTCTCCCTGCCACGGGGGGACAGTGGTGGCAGGGTGGCTGCAGTCACGCTGAGCCCCACCAATGAGCAACCCCCAGCCCTCCGCAGGGTGTCCCTTTCTGGACCCCAGCCCCAGGGACCCCGGCACGCCACAGCTCGCTCCCTTTTGGAGCAGGGCTGGCTGAGGCCATCTGGGAGACATCCATCTCCACATCAGCCCCCTGCTCACCATGGTGTTGGGACTGAGGTCCTCCTCCCCTCTTCCCTCAGGACTCGGCCGCTGTGCGGAAGGTCTCCATTCAGGTCTTTGGTAATCTGATGGGGTTGACGCAAGCTGAAAGGAGGAAAATGAAGAAGGAGGTGTGGAACAGCCTGCTTCCACTGGTGTTCCACCTGCTTGACCGGGACAAGGCTGTGGCCAAGGTGGGATTCCCAGCCTGAGTGGTCCTTTAGGCAGGGCAGTGCCGACACCAAACCCTTCCCATGTGCGTCACCGGCTGGTATAGCTTGCCGAGTCCCTTGGACCAGTCAGAGCCCCCCCTTCCCTGCCCACTGCTGCCTTTCTCCTCCTGCTGCCCCAGTGGATGGGCAAGTGAGTCCTTTTCCCACCCAGCTCCCCCTGCACAGCCCCTGGCATGGGTCCCTGCAGCCCCAGAGACTGTGCTACGGCTCCGCAGCAGTCTGGGGCTACCAAGGTCAAAACACTGAAGCCCCAACAGGGGGCTGACCACCCTTACCTTCCCCGGGGTGCTGAACCTGGTGGCAGCATCAGCCCCAGCTTGCGCATCTTCCCTGCATGGGCCGGGACAGGCTGCGAGCCCTGCCAAGAGGGGGGACACAGGGTCCTGTGCCACCGGCGGTGGTGGTGACATCTCTGCTGCTCACCAGGCCTCCCAGGAAGCCCTCCGCAGTGCTGGCCGGTTCCTGAAATGGGGGCAGCTGGTGCAGCTGGCTGAGAATACGCAGGTGCAGCTGATCTGGGAGTGCCTGGTAAGCACAGCCCCGACCTCCCTGGGAAGCCCCCTGCGCCGTGCCCAGCGGGGGGATGGAGGGCTGTGCCCCTGTGGCTGCACGCACCCCCCCAGAGCAGGCTCTGCTCCAGGCTGTCCTCACCCCCGGGGTCCCAAAGGGGACCCTGCCACCCTGATGGCACCCCAGTGTCCTCAGGGAGCCCTCTCCTCCCTCCAAATCCCAATGCCATGTGGTGGGAAGCTGGGAGTGTCCTGCTGGGGGGAAGAAGGGTGGCCCTGGGGGGGGCGCAGCTCTGCACCAGACCTGCACCCTTCTCCCCTCTGCAGCTGTCCAGGAAGAAGACCAAGTCCAAGGACTACCTGCGCCAGTGCCAGGGCTACCTGCAGAGCCCCCAGAACCTCCTGCGCTGTGAGGCTGTCAGGGTCATTGGTGAGCCACCAGTCCTGGGTCCCTTCCTCTCCTGGGGTCCCTGTGTCCCAGCACAGGACCCGCGGGGCACCTCTTCACCCCCTCCCCTCAGCTGTGGAGCTGGCAGGAGGCTCACCCATCCCCTCCCCAGTGCGGCACCCTGGGGTAAGCCCTCCCTAGGAGGTCGGGATGGGTGGCAGGGTCCCTGACACACTGTGTCCCCCCAGGGCTCATCGGCCGGCAGGTGCAGGAGAACGACATGGAGTATGTCAAGTGGGGTGAGTGAGGGCAGCCGGGAGGAGGAAGGACCCTGGCACGGAGCTCCCCCCTAGCCCAGGCGAGGGGGGCTCTGCTCCCAGCACGGTTACAGGGAGGGGGCTGTTTCTGCAGGGGGGATATTCCTGACCAGCAGCCTCCAGCCAAGCCACCTGCCCCCTGGCTCCCTTCTGGCTGTCACCTCACCTCTGCTGCTTTGTCCCCACAGCCCTCCAAGCTGCACGGAAAGATAGCAGTGTCCTGGTCTCCTCCCTGGCCCTGCAAACACTCTGCATACTCCAAGCACCACAGCCGAAGCCAAGGTTCACCTTCCGGTTGCCGCTGCCGAGGGCATGGAGGAGGGGGCGGCACTCGGCCCGCAGTGGTGACTCTGCCTGAGCCCCAGCCCGAGGATGCTTTGCAGGCTGGGGTGTCTTCTTTTCCCCAAGACCAAGAGAAAAGAAGACACCCCAACCGGCATCCTCGGGCGAGCAGCAGGCCCAGGGCAACACCGGCCCACACTTCATCTGGGCCACGGAACACCAGCTGCTCTGCTGGACACCAGCGGGGGGTGTCGCCTGACCTCCTGGACCCTGCTGGCCCCCGAATCGTGGTGTGGCCTCCACAGCGCCTGCCCCCTTCCCTCAGGGCTGCGCAGGGGCCAGGGGGGCAGGGGGTGTTTGCCCCCACTCCTGCCTGAGGGAGGGAGGGAGGGAGTGGAAGAGGGAGGGAGGGAATGGAAGAGGGAGGGAGGGAGGAAATGGAAGAGGGAGGGAGGGAATGGAAGAGGGAGGGAGGGAATGGAAGAGGGAGGGAGGGAGGCAAGGAATGAAAAAAGGAGAGAGGGACGGAATTGGGGAGGGAGGGAGGGAGGGAAGGAATGGAAGAGGGAGGGAGGGAGGGAATGGAAGAGGGAGGGAGGAAATGAGAGGGAATGGAAGCGGGAGGGAATGAGAGAGGGAGGGAACAATATCTGTTGTTATCAATCTGTTGTTATCTGTTATTATCTGTTGTTATCTGTTAAAATATGGAAGTTTGGGATTTTTCAAATTAAAATTAATGTTCCTTGTTTCTACACCAATCTAGAGTTTTTAAAAGTCTATGGAGCTAGTTGAGGAAAAACTGGGAACAATAAATACTAAAGCAATGGTGAAACTGGGGGCAGGGGGAAGCACTTGGTGGCTTTCCCTGGGGCTGAAAATGAGGAGAAAAAGGTGACATGGTGCAGAGGGCCCAGGGGGAGCTCCACTGGCCCGGGGAGGGGGACATGGGGCAGAGCTTGGCACAGGGGGGACGTGAAAGGCCCTGCACCAGGAAAGCAGGGTGGGCAATAGGGCGAGGTGGCAGGTGGGTGACATGGGCGAGGACAGCGTGTGCCAGCACAGGGCTCGGCATGGAGGGAGCGGGAGGTGCGGCATGGAGCTGTGCGAGCCAAGCAGGACTTGGGTAGCTGGGCAAGAGGCAGTTGGGTTGTGGAGCCCAGCTTGGTGCGAGGGAGAGGGGCCTGGCACCACGGCTGGTGCAGGGCATGGGGAACAAGGCTAGGCCTATGGTGGAGGCTCAAAGGCGCTACGAAGAACACTTGCATTATCTCGCTGAAGTGCAGGACCACAGTCCCCAGCCTGGAAGCCCCCTACTGCTCATAGCCCCTGGCCGTACAGCTGTGCCTTGCATCCTGCCTGTCACCACGTTCCTGGAGCTGGCAGGACACCAGTGGGACTGTTCCGTGACCCCCTGGACCCTGCTGCCCTCTCAATCGTGGCTCTGCCCTCCACAAGGCCTGCCCCCTTCCCTCAGGGCTGTACAGGGGCCAGGGGGGCAGTGGGTGTTTGCCCCCACTCCTGCCCTGTCTCCCAGGCAGGGCTGAGAAGGTCTGGGCACAGCAAGGGAACGGAGGGAGGAGATGAGGGGTGGGAGGAGATGAGGGGAAGAGCCATTTTGACTTTCCTTTTAATTGCATACAAGCCAGGGTGTAACCTCACTACCCCAGCAGTAAATTAATTTTCTTGTTTCAAAACCCCAAAAAGCACTATGCAAGGGTTGATCTATTTCCACTTTAAGTCACATATTAGTGCTATGTGATCAGAAGGATGTGAAACACTTGGCAAAGCCTGATGGGTTGTTACATCTTCATGACTTGGCAATGGAATGACCTGTTCCACCTCTAGCGCATTTTTGTCAATGAAAATGTAGTCCAAACACCCATGAAACCCACCAACATAGTTTGTATAAGCAGGTTCTCCGCAAGCACTGAGCAGTTTGAAAGGATGGCTTAGAGGCATATTGCACCTTTCCTCTTCACCATTTGAGAGCCAGTCTTCATGATCTTCAGCAATGACACCACTTTTAATAAAACTGTAAGTTCCAGACGATGGTGTACTATTAAAATCTCCACAGAACACGACTGGTATGCTAAGATGCGAGTCACAGGCTACATGCTTGATGTGAGACAATGCCACAGCAATTTGGATGAGACGGATGTTCCCACCTAAGAATATAAAAACATATTGCTTGAACACCCCACAGTAGCACTAGAGGAATTTCCCAAGTTGTTAAATTAAGCATGTATCATGTATAGCTCTGAAACAGCAATCTCGTTATAATTTTCTGTGCACTACAGTTAGAATAGTTTTCCTAAATACACACCCATAGTACAGCAGCTTTCTGTTCCATGGCAAGCATCCTAATAATGTTCCTGAAAGGCCCAGAACTAAAAGAAAACTAATTTGAAGCAGGAGAATCTCTTCTACAAACTTCTGTAGCCCAATTTGGTTGCCTTTCTGGCAATACCCCAATGTAACTCCTTCACGTACAAGAGGACTGGGAAGCCATGAGCACACACAAAGCTATATATATTTTATGGTCTACTCTGTGGGTGAATTGCATGTAACATGACTTGCCTTGCATTCAGCTGCATTCTACTGAGTCCCAAGCAGACTAAAACAATCTTAAGTCTAAGGAAATAAAAACAAACAGCCTGCCTTGATTCACCTAAATAGGAAGCAAGGCAGGAAACACTCAATTCCAGAAGAAAAGGTTATAGATGCAAAAGAATGGGGGGAAACCTATTCTCCCTAGGAAGGACAAAAACCTTTACAAACCCAGTCTTCCTACATACAGGAACTGACAAAATTACCTTTTGGATGCCAGTATAGGTGGGTATTAGCTACACAAATCTTCCTGGAAGGATCAGTTGTAGACTGAAGAACTGAAACCTTCAAGAGAAAAAGCAGTATTTGATAAGTCTTAAATAGACATACTGTATATTAAAAAATGCAATAGTTAGTTTACGCCTTTATAGCAATCCAGTTCAAAGAATGTGATGCTTTTAACTAATTAACAGTACAGCTCTTAAGTTGAGTCTATCTTCTATACAAGGTCTGGGTATCAGCCAATATATTACCACTACATTCAAGTATTTGACAAATGTTCTTTTGTCCCCAAGTGTCTGGTTTGGCTGTATTTTCCCTTCAATCTATTCCATACTTTTTAGTAAGATGTGGCTAATCCTGTACCACTATTTTCTACTTTCATTTTCTATTCTCCCACCTCTGCAACAGCATTTGAGCTTTATCTCTGGTTTTAGCAAGCAAACTGTAGTATTGCCTAGTTGTTAAATTGAATGTAAATTTAGTCAGTTATCAAGGAGAGCCTGTTAGTCCTACTCAGCCCACGAGCAGGAAACTTTTACCCATGAGTGTTTCTGAAATCCCTGATACAGGCCTAGATCTTACATGTATGTACTTGTAGGATAGCTCTACTGGCAGATCCACTGGCTCATAAACCTGTCAAACCTTATTTCTCTCCCCAATATCACTTTGTAAAGTGACAGTATTAAAGCAAGCTAAATTAACTTCACCTCATTTACAACTTATTTACAAGATTTAAGTGTTATCAAATACATATTCTCCCATATGCAAGTAAGTAGTGAAAAACTTGGCTGTTAATACCACCATGGACATGGCTGAGAATCTCAAGAGCTGCCTTAATTTTAAAACAAAGAAAATAATTTTACCTGTTTGAACAAGTTTTGGTAATGCCATACATCCAGTTCAGCATTTTGGTCTAGTTTTTAAGCTGCTGTTCTGCTCTATCCATCACCCTCACTAACACAGATCCCACCACTGTTCACGTTTTGGACCGTTAACCCCTTGCCTCCCTTCTCCTGCGGTGTGACGCCCAACACACCCAGCCTGGCTGCACCTGCCTGGAGACAGTGTCAAGGAGAGGAGAGGGGAAAGAGGAAGAATGCAGTAAAAGCTGGTACCTGCAGCACAGATGACCTCTGCAGCACCTTCTCCTTCACCAGGGGGTACTCGGTCAGCTTCGCACCCAGCTCCTTTTGCAGTGGGTCTGAGAGCAGGGCCTCGCTGAAAGCTATGTCGTGCTGGCTAAGGAGATTGAACTTGTCCCTGCGATAGAAAGTGGCCAGGCCTTCGTGCTGCTTCTCCTTGATCTTGAAGAGCCCTTCGAGTCCAAAAGCATCGAGGGCTGGAGCCAAGCTATCCACGAAGACGGACTTATCCACTTCTTGCAAGCAGATGAGGTCGGCATTGTAGCCCGCCAGCTCCTTCTTGAGGAGGTTCTGTCGGTAATCGAGCTCCAGGGCGTACGGGGCGCAGTACGGGTAGAGAACGGTGCGGGAGAACTCCGTTTGGGCGTAGGTGTCGGCCAGGATGTTGTAGGAGACAGCGCGAATGGAGCCCTCGCCGCAGATCTTCTTGGTGTAGAGGTGCCGGGAGTCGAAGGTGCAGGCTCCGGGCCCAGCCTCCACGGGGCCGCTGCTCTCTACCTCGCAGGGCGGCCCGTAGCGCTGCGCTCCGTCCCCGGGTGTGCACCGCAGCTTCAGCCGCAGCCCTACCAGCGCGTTGGAGGGCGTGAAGACGCGTTCGGTGCTCGCCGCCTCCACCCAGCTAGGACCGCCGTCCCCTGCCGCCGCGTCCCCGCCAGCCGCTGGCCGCTGCTCGCGATACCAGCGGAAGAGGCAGTGCTGTGGGGCGGCGAACTCGGCACTCACCTTAGGGCACACAGGGAAGCCGGCCAGAAGCGAGCGCGGCAGCTGGAGCTCGGTGAGGGCCGGCGGGTTGCGCTCTACGCGGTACCGCGCCTCCCCAATCTGCAGCACGGCGCCGTCCTGCCAGGCCGCCGCGTTGGGCACCTCCTCGGCCACCACCTCCCCATCACGGGAGAAGAGCCGCACGACCGGCGCCGCCGCTTCCTCCACCGGGCCGCTCTCCGCCCGCGCCTTCTTGCTCTTCTTCGCCGCTTTGGCGTGGCCCTTAGCGGTGTTGGTGGCGATGCGGGCCAGCGCCCGGGCCAGCGGCTCCGCCTGGTCCCGCTGCATGTGCCTGGCGCTGCCATCGGGGAGCACCAACCGCAGGCTCAGCTTGGGCTCCGAGGGCACGCACCGCACCACGGCCCGCTCCATAGCGGCGGCGGGCAAGCTGCCGCCACCGGCGGGGAAGGAGCCGCGGAGCCTCCCGAGGGCGGAGCGCAACCAGCGCCACATGGAACCGGCGCCACGGCTCGCCCGTTTCCGGGAGGCGCGGCCGGAAGCGGCGAGGCGCGCGCGTTCTCGTCAGGGGGCGGAGCAGGGCGAAGGACTGTTAGCGCCTCACCGTGACTGAACTGGGCGCTCTGCCGCGGTTTCTCTGTCCCACCGCTCGGCTCGGCCTTTTTCTCCGCGGTGAACACGCCTGTGCTGTTACGTTAAACTGCCTGGAGAGAGAAGCGGGGTTTGTTTCCTCAGCGGCGAACTCTCGTTTTCTCAGGGAAGATCTCACGGCCACCTGGCTAAACGGTTGTCTGAAAAGGGGGTTGGTTTCCCACAGAAGGTGTAGATGGGTGCAAACTGATTACCGATACATATCTTGGTATCAAGGGTTTGGTTTCTTTTTGCAAGAAAGCATTTCGTGTCTGGATTCAAACTTCAAACTTAGTAGTTCTAGGCTGCTAAAATGTCTTGGGAACGTGCCCAGGACTTTGAAAACAGGTCTAAAACTCTCTAGCTGTTGTTTTTGCGGTTTCTAGTAATGGGGCTCTGCCCACAGATAGAAAATTGGTATTCTAAAATCTCTTAGTCAGGTGTGGGCAAATGGACAGGAAACCTCTGGAATGTGTTAAAATTTCCATTCATAGTTTTACATGATGTAGAAGCTTAGTAACAGTTACCCATTGTGTGATTATTAATTATAATTTCTTAAGCATTCTTGCTATGACCTGGAACATGAAGGTTTTTATCTGCTTTGTGCAGGCAGAACACTGGAGCAAAGAGACTTACTGACTTGCTTAGGCTACGTAAAGCCAGGTAGCAGACTAGGAGATTTAAGGTAAGATTTTGCCAAGCCTCTTGAGTTTTTTTTGGGGTTTGTTGTTTTTTCTAATCACAATGTTGTCTTGAAAGTGGCATCCACCACTTGATGTGCAAGAAGCCAATCCACACAGGAGTCAAGATATTTGCTTTAATATCCAGTGCTGCGCAGAAAAGGGAGCAGGGTGGTATTCCACAAAGAAAACTCACTTTTCTGAAATGCAAGTGCTACTTTTATGCCCCAAAACGTGAGCAAGAACTTTATCTGTTAACATTATTTTATCATTCACACCATAGCTGGTCAACTAATTCTTCACTTCTATTTAAAGATGCAACACTCAAAAATTTCACTGTGCCTGCTCAAAGGCTGGGGAGCTTGTTAGTAGGGGTCCCTTTAGCCTGTGGGTGGATATTTCAGTATGCTAATGGCTCATTAATACATTAATGTATGGTAACACGGTGTATCCAGTTACTCAGTGTTTTCCTACCCCGTGCTGAAGGCTGTAACCAAGATAAGCTGTGGGCAGTGCTCCTTCCCACCCCTTTCATCTGTCTAGCAGGTGTCTTGCAGGCCTGTCTCAAGGCCGGGCTGTTGACTACTGGGGATGTGTTTTTCTCTAATTGGAGTCTGGTTTTGTCTAATTCTTACTGTCTCATTGTTATCTAAGCCCCGTGTTTATTCTGCGTGTTCCTTATGTTCTTTTGTGGGATTTTCTCCGAAGTATTATTTTTCACCAAAATCGTACCTATTTCAATTAATAACTGACATCAGCAAGAGTATGGTAGTAGTTTGTTGTACCAAGTGTAACAACACCCTGTCTGTGAATAAATAAGCGTTAAATGAACATTCTATTTTGGACAGGTGAACCTTGTTAACAGTAGGCATCTTGGCAGGCACAGCTCTTCTTTAAGGCCTGTGTGTCCCTTTATTTTCAAGGCAGAAGCCTCGTCTGAAAGCAGAAGGGGCGCGGTTAGAAGTCTGGCGGGGAAATTAATGTTTTTGTAGGGAGCTGCGAAGGGCCGTGGTTAATGCCCACAGGTGCGAAGGGCACGCCGCTGCTGGGGGGTTGGCCTTAATTTGCTCCGCGTGTGGCTGAGGGGGCCTTGAAACTCCGGTGTGTGTCTGGCTTTTGAAATGGCGCCGGGGAAGGCGGGTGGCGCTGGGGCCGGGCGAACCGCTCCCAGCAGAGCCGCCGAGGAGACCGGCCCTGCTGAGCTCCGAGACCCACTCGGCTCCGGGCCCCGCCTCGCCCCTTCCGCTGGTGCAGGGGCCACCCCCGCCTTCCGCGCCGTGGCAGCCGCGCCGTTGTCCTGAGCCTGCTGGGCGACCCCCGGGACTGCGGGAGAGGTGAGGGTGGCTTGAGCAGGGCGACCCTCCGTGGCGCTTGGGCGGTCTCACGGTTGATGATGCTCTTCCCTCCGAACCAGCAGGGCTGTGTGCCCAGGTCCCGCTGGGCTGAGGGGGCGCCAGGAAAAGTAAGAGCGTCTCGGCTGTCTTTAGCTGAGCCTCATTTCTTTTGGTGTCTCCACCACCACCCGGTTTAATTAATTTCTAGGATATATCACTAATTTAGGAGGTAGCTTTGGCTTTCCCCTTTCAGAAGCTGTTAAAATCCAGTTGTGAGTTTGTGTCTCCAGGGGAGCCCTGCCGTGAATCTTCTTTCGGGATAGCCGTACTCAGCTGCGAGCAAGTCTTAAGCTGCTGTAGAAGTACAGTCTTTTGGTGAACCTGAGCCCAGTCACACACTGGTGTTTTTTTCTATTTTCCTCTCCCCCCCCCCCCCCAAATTTTCTGTCTTTTTCTGTTACCAAACTTTGGTTGCCATGTTACCTGCTCCACATCTTCATCTGACCCCCAAAGTAGGATTCCTTTTTCAAACTCATACCTGTCTCCACTTCCGCATTGCACAGCCTTACTACCCACAGCTGTGGTCACAACTGGAACTCCCATCTGTTTCTCTCGAATCCAGTATCCACCCGACCAAATTACAAACCTTTTAATTTGCAATCTGCATCTACAAGCCAGGGCTTAGCCACATCCCCTCAGTCACCCTAATAACCTTGCTTGCCTCTTTCATTTTACTGATTTCAGTTTAGTCTTTGCTCAATTTAGCCTTGCTTCTGAAGATACACACTTTGGCGTACTGTAAGTGAATATTATCCTGAGAGCCCAGAGTTGCTGCAGTATAAAATAATAAAGTACTGCCAAGCACCTGCTTGATATTTGCAGAGGCACTTGTTTCTGTAGCTCAGATAAACATTTCCAGACAGGCAGCTGAAATGACATTAGGGCCTGCTCTGCCTCAGGTAAATATATACAAAATTATCTCTAGGGATATTCTGTATTGATGGAATTTATGTTTATATGCAAGATAGGGTTCTCAAGCAGTCTTTTAAGTTCATCAAAAGACTTTAGCAACACAGAATTATTTTGAAATAGTCTCCAGTTTTATACTGCTTCTTACAAAATGATCTTAACTTTTCCACATATGGAACAGAACTCTTAATGACTATTTTGCATATAGAAAAAAGCTTAATTCTATTTTCTGTGACAAGCATGAAAATGAGAAAGAGGTGCTGTTTTTATATAAATGCTTCCTTGATAATCTTGCTGCACTTTAGCTGCCTTCTTTGACAGTGGTATGGTGTCTGAAGACTAACCTCATAATTTTGCTTCCATTTGTTTGATATTGTGGTGAAGCTTTAAGTCTATGTTTGTCATGGTTTTGTTTCTTTTTCCTTTAAAGACTGCCTCTCACTTAGGTAGAATTCTAGGATGTTGTATTTGAAAATCTGCTGCAGCTTTATCTTTACAGTAATACTAAATATTAAGGCTGGGCACTTTTTTCCCTCAGAACTTGAGAGGCCACCCTTGTCCAAATTTGTTCCATGTTTTCTAGCATGAGGCAGCAACTTTTTTTTAGTGATCAGATGAGGAGGGAGTAGGTAATCACCTACTGAAGCCCCAGGAAGAGCAAGGCCCCATCAGAACAGGTAGTGTGCCTAGAGCAGGGCCAGTCTGGTGCAGTTAGCTGGGGTGGGTTAATAGGCTCCTTTTCTGATGTGTACAGCTGGTAGCACTTAGAGATTTGTAACAAACTTTACTTAAATGTACTGTGCTACTCTTGAGTTAATAGAACTATACCATTGTTTTTTTACTCTTGTAGACTTCGCATGCCCTTTCTGTTGAACTTTGCAATTTTAGCAAAGCAGTTTTTAGCAATTTCAGTATTTTTCTGTTTTCTGAAGGTTGAACTTTCATACTTACATTGTGGAAATCCCTGTTATGTAAATTAAACGTAATACATGCATCTGCTAAACTGCTTTCTGGACAGGATTAATTGTATTCTATAATTTTGTTTTTGTTATGGTTTCAGATGGCGTGCTCAGATGGAGCACCTTCTGATGAAAAGACTTTGAGAACTTTTTTCCGTCCCACTGTTTTACCTTCATCAGTCAGATCTGATATGTCACCATTGCAGAATAAACTGTTGACATACCGAAGATCCAATGAACAGCAAGAGATGCTTAATCAGTTACTGTAAGTTTCATGTAATTCAATAAATGTTGAAATTCAAATAAAAGAAACCTTGCACAATTGACATTTGAGAAATAATAATGATGATTGTTAACTTCAGAGGTGTTTTTGATGTCACTGTTGCAGTGCTGAGCACTTTCTGTCTAAAATCATTAATAATAGCAGAACATTGGATGGAATATCTGTTTTTTCTTTTTACTGAACCCAAAATCTACTTGAGGTATGTTTGTTGGGGTGAGTTGTGAGGAGAAAGCAACCTTCACTTTTTTAACGTAGTTTATCATAGACTGAAAAAAAATATCTTTTCTCTTTTGAAAACCTTTTTCAAAGAGAATCGAAGTCTGGATTACTTGCTTGCTTTTGTGTGAGTGATCCAAACATGGGTCTGCTTCTTAACAGGCTTCGTTGTCAGTATCTCAATGCATTTGCTGCTCAGCTTAGTGATCTGTCACTGCCATAGGAGCAGAGCTGCTAAGATGATTGATAAATTCACATAAAATTGTCTTTCAAGGTTTTAATTTGCAAAGGAGGAAAGACAATAAGAAAAGGCTGCTTTTGTGTAACCTTTGTAGGTCTAACAGAAAATGAGGTTATTTAAAAACTTTTATTATTTTGATAGATGTTTATTGCTAAAATACCTACATTGTTTTCAGGAACTTACTGACTAAACCCTAGATGTGCTGATTATCTTGACATAAACATGAGGCTTATGTGGGCTAAGGTTGTATTGTTTTGTAGTAGTGTTATGAAATGTATAGCAACTTGCATTTTCATGTCAAATGTTAAAATGGTAGGGATACCTAATGGTATTTAATAGGATTAAAAAGCACAGAAAAAATTGTTTTGGCCTTCAGAAGAAGAAATGGAAATTAAAGACCTACATATAATCTAAATTTAACTAGTTTAAAGTATTGTCACTGAGATCAATAGTTTTCTTTTTCTTGATGTGGGTTTTTTGTGATTCCATTTGCTGTGACTAGATTTGGTGATGGTAACCAGTTACTTAACTAATTCCTATCTAATTGATGTTCCATTACTGTGGCTAAATTTTTAAGTGACCAAGTATTACAGGTTGTCTTCTTGAAAGATACTGACAGGTGTCACATGTTGTTAGATTCATTGAATCTAAGCAGTGGTCTAAAACTAAGTTTCAGTATCGAAATCTGATGAGAATTTGTCACAGAAGGGAATCTGATTTGTGCCAAAGAGAAGGGAGGATTACCTTATTTATTTAATTTATTTTTAAAATAGTGGTAGCAACAGTCAATTAGAGAAAACAGTTAATCTTTATAGAAGTTAGAAGTAGTGAAAGATATTTCCTTTCTTTTAGTACTTTAAAGGCTGTTATAATACAAATCTAAAGTCCCGACCTTTCAACGACACCTGCAGTAGCAGAGTGCAGTTTTAGCATGCAGGTGTTCAGTATGCTGGAAATGTCAACTATGTTGTAGTGAACTGACTGTGCAGTAAGATGACTGCTGACCAGTCTTCTGACAAACAGGGAATATTGTGCTGGAACATGAATTCAATGACATTTTTGTGCAAAGGGGACTTTCTTTTAAGTAAGGTTCCATGAGGTATTGATTTCATTGTATACTTGAAATGTAAAGTTTTCTGATGGTTGTTCAGCAGTTTATAACCACAGGCAGTACAAAAAAGCTGATCTTAAAATAAACAGCCCTAGGAGTTGTGTTCTGTGCTTTTTTTCTTTTTTTCATAATACAGTTAGATAAGGTCTGTTGTAGCTGGTTGAGGAGAAGTAAGATAAAATCCTAACAGGAGCACAGGGCAACTAGATGAGGTGAATCAAGATAGATATAGATAGATATATAGTGATTGTGGTCAAGATAAATATAGCGATTTATATGAGGGAAGACAGAGTATGCAAAGGCAACCTTACTTTTTAGTGATCAAAGAGCTGGTAAACAGGAAGAAACGGGTTGTATCAATTAAAATGAGACCATTGTTTTTAATATGTTATTTGTAGTTTTTCTACATTTCTGACTTGGTGCTTTACTTTAGAATCAATCGAGCTTTAAAAGCCTATCAAGTATCCATGGAAGAGAAAGATCAAAGAGGTCCTGTACCCCCTATTCCAGAACTACCTTCCACTGTGAGAAAGTATTTCTTTATTAACTGTTATTTGTTTTATCCTTTGTTATTGGGGCATTTATGCTTCTTACTACTAGTGTTTACTTAAAGATGCTTATATCAATCCTTGGTAATTCATAAATATATTTATGTGCTCAAGTAGTCCCATTGAAATTGATACCTGTATATTTACAGAATAGTCTTTGTTCAGGAATAATATTTGTTATATTTTGTATTTCTGCTTTTTTTTAAGTGTTCTTTATACAGTAGGATTTTCTGTTCCTTTTTATACAGATGAACAGTGAGCAGAAACAACGAAGAGTGAGTTAAATTCTTTTTTCAGCTTTGTTAGAATAGAAGAGTGAACAGTGTCTAGTCAGATTGGTTGAGTATGTGATGTGGAATTAATGGTGGCTAAACAGGAAAAGCTTTTTCAGTAGTCTTGGGGAAAAATGTAAGAGGAAGCAAAACAGGAATCTTTTACTGTGTTCTGATAGAAGGAAAGTATTTTTCTGTTACAGAAAGTGTGTCTGTCAGTAATTTAAGTTTTGATCTAAACCTTAGTTAAAGATGGTGACTTAGAAAAAATTCTAACAGGCTTCAGATTTTTTTCAGCTGAGGTCATAGATTGTACTTTAGCCTGCACAGTAAGTAGCCTTTGACATCCTAGAATTTGTGTATAGTTTTTTAAATAATTTATATTAAATAGCTTAAGCAAACATGTATTTTTTCCTAGACAATATTAGGTAAACTCATTCTGAAGACCAGAGATCCACATCCCTTTTAGTTTTATAATAAACCAGCACTCAAAAGTATAAATAGCCATTTCTTTGGCAAACACCACCCCATCCCCCATTGGTGCATACTTTTTGCTGGATAAATATTAATCCCAAGGACAATGTGAACCTTCAGCTGTATTGTTGTCAGTCATGAACTTCAGTGGAGAAACAAAGAAAAGGCCATAGTAAAAAGTGCAGTATTTTGTTTTTAAGCAATGAGACAGGGAGACTATTTTACCAACCATGGTGAATAAAGAGAGACATCATCGTCAAGCCTAATGCAAAAATACATAATTAACCGATGATTAGACCTCTGACAATATTGTTCTTTCAGACAAACTATCTCTTTATGAAGAGTTGTGTGCTAAGTAATCCGGTGGTTCCCGTTCAGCAGCAGTGGCTCACGTCTCTGCTCGCATTGGTACCGCAGTCACTTATGGAAGGCAAAAATGGAAAGCTGTTAATTGAAAAGCTTTTAGGGGAGATAATTAAGGATTATGAAATGAGCATGAGGAGATTTGTGGGTAAGTACTAGCAACTGTACAGTACTATTATTAATAATATGTATCTATAAGCTGTTTCATGTTCTCCCTCTGAAAATGTTTCTAGATTGTTCTTTCACTGAGGCATGATCTTTGTAATTAACTACTGATTTTTCTTTCTACCTCATCAAATGTGTATTTGCTGTAATGTTAAGGTAAAACTTGCTGATTTTATTTGGACTAATAAAAAACTAACGACCAAAGGTACAGTTCAAGCAAAGAAAAGGCAGCTGTAGACTTTGTTAGAGAGACACTGATTGATAGACCCTATTTAGTTAAGTTTTTCACGTTTAGTTAATTTGATGCAAGAATGTATTCCTGTTTTCTACTAGAGAAAGTAGAAACTTCTTATGTACTAGTCATTGTTTTTTTTTTTACCACCTCTTTAGGGACAGAAGCATTTTTAAGCTGACCATCCACAAACACTGCCATAAGTTTTCTTATGCTGCTTTCTATGCATGAGAAGTTGGCAATAAAAATCTGCTAAGATAATTAGCTATTTTCTGTTATGACTCATACAACTCATTTTGATTTTTAAACTATTTTAAGAGATTAATGAACTGGAGTTTTGAAAGCTTATTCACTTTATGGGTTAATTTCTTTTTTAATTTACCATTACAGTATTTGAAGTTGAGACTAATTTTGTCAATATTCTGGTGGATGGCTGATCTTATTTTTAAAAATGCAGATTTAAAAAAAATTGAACACATGTTAACATGGGACTAACTTCTTCATAATGTCATCAGTGGCATAGCAATGTATATATATGTATACTATCTTGTTATAAGGCTATTAAACAAAATTGCTATAAAAACTTAGAATAATAGAATTGTAGAAATGAAGAAATCACTGAAGAAAGTATTTAATTATTTAAACACTAGTCTGTCTGAAAACCTTCATGAATAGGGGACAGAACTGGTATTAAGCCCCCTGAATCTGTATTTATAATTTAGCAGAAGCTGATTTTGAGTTACCTTTGGGAGAATGTGTTTTGAAGACTTGGATGGTACAGTTACTTTTCTGTCCTGCTATGTGCTTGGCTCAACCTGAAGAAAGACTGAGGAAGTACAGTGCCTATTGAATATGGTTTAATTTTCTTCTAATGTTCATATAATTTATCTTCCTAGTGCGAAGTGTTCTTATTAAACCAGACATAAAAGGACTTGAAGATGAGGAGGAGGCACCTTTGCCTTCATTACCTCTGTGAGTGGATTAACTTAGCAAATAACCCATTGGCAAAACACACACTGTTGCATGAGTTAAATTCTTGTTGAGCTGCATGAACAGAGCTATGGGACAATATTAATTCTGGAGTCCCTTAATGAGACATTTTTTCTGCCTGCAGAGGATCTTGCATTTGGACATGCTATAGCGGAGTGCTTAGCCAAGTTTTAGCATTAACTGTTCTATTGCTGTTATATATATTGCAGTTACATGGAGTAGCACTAATAACTGCAGATGAGACTTGTGGCTCTGAGTGCCTGGTCACCAAAGTTGTACTGAAAGCCACCTCTGGAATGAAGTACGTGTGTGGGGCAGTATACTGGCAGAGAGCAGCATGGTACAGTACTGTAACAGGCCAGAACTGGTTTCATCTGACTTTGGTGTTATGAGGTGAAACCTTGAGACCGAAGGAAAAGGCTATTATGCTCTGCCAAAATTGAAGAGGAATTCAGGTAGACAGAATGCACAATTTGCTGAAGCATCAGAATATGTGCCATCTAAATATTGAACAGTACTTGCTGATAGCAGTTGGTGCAGTTCGAAGTTTACACTGAAAGAGCTTCAGGAAGAGCAGGTGATCTGAAAATACTCTGAAGTATAAAACATGGTTGATAAGATTAGGTGTCTTTGTGGCTTCCACTGCACTATATTTGTGATGTGTGTATGGCACTTAAATAACTGTTCATGTTACGGAATAAGCTTTTTAATACTCCTTTTTATATGTAAGAATGTTTTATTCAGCTTTTATTGAGCTTTTCACTTGTTTGTTTGTTGGGTTTAATTTTTTGCAGAGGCCTGGATTTTTCTGCACCATGGCATAAGAGTTATATCCAAGCAAAAAACCAAATCCTTTCCAACTTGCACATTCTTCACCCCACGATGAAAACTCTACTGGATTTCGGTTCTGCAGCATTCTCTAACTTTCTTATATTAGATTTCTCAACATTCAGGTAAAGTTAATGCTTAACCTGTACAAGTTTTGAAGCTGGTGAAGAAGAGTTTGTTCAATTCTATTATTTGTTGTAGGGTTTATTCTATAGTGAATTTCTTCAGTGTGTCATTTAATGTTCTTGGGGTAGGTTACTTTGCATTATGACACATTTAACTTATCTCTGTTATGCATCAATATTGGTGCTTAAGTTGCTGGTAGTATCAGCCCTTTTTTACGTTTTGCCTTTTAATTCTGTAAAAGTCTCCTTTGTATTTATTTAATCTTTGTGCCATGGTCCACATAGAAGTCTGGTTGAGGTAGCATTTGAAGAGTTGACTTCTAGTAGCATTACTAGCTATAGGGAATTCTACGCTAACCCTAAAGATCAGATTTCTTGCTGGTTTTAATCAGTTGAATTTTATTTTTAATCTTGTAACTTTTTCCTTTTCATTATTTTCAAAAAGATAATTTTAATTATCTTTTTCCTCATTATTTCTTCTGGTTAACTGTTCTTTATTTATTGGGGTTTGGGATATTTTTCCTCATTGAAGTTTACAGATGCAATGCTCTCTGCTAAAAAATGGGTTTGTAATTCAGTAGAGATTATTGTTACTTTGGGTTTTAATTCTGTTTATAAAGTTGACTAACTTTCTTTTCTAGACTGCAAAAGCCAATTAACTGTGAATCTCTGAAGGCTAATGTGTCTTCAAACTGTTTGAAAGCAGAAGAGAAGATATTGAATACATGGTACCAAAAAGTTCTCAATCTCTTTACTCAGAAGGAGGCATTGAATGGTGTAAAGCTGGATCAGGTTGACTCTTTTTTTCACTGTGTGGCTACACTTATGTCTAATCAGGTAAAAATCTTTTATCTCTGTGATAAACTTAATGAGAAATGTAGGTAGTTTTAATGAGTCTGCACATTATGTGAGACAGAGCCTTTTTAATCAATCATTATCAGGTATCTACTGCATATAATCCATTAAAATATTCCAAGTGCTAATTATTTTAAGATGTCTTTACTTAAAATAAGTGTGTGGTCTTGTCTACTTCTTTTTCTTCCAGTTTTTAGATGCAGTAAATTGTCATTCTACATGGAGTTATGAGGTGTTCCTCAGTTGCCTTTTTGTTTCAGGAATTTCCAGTGGTTTTATTTAATAAGAAAACATTCAAATGAAATAGTTGATTTCAGACTGACACAATTGTTCTTCAAAGTTCTTAGTTTACTGAAAATTGAAGATCCTTTAACTTCCAGTTAACTTAAAGCAGCTGTTGTTTACATTATTATTTTTAAGAATGTAATAATCTGTGGGTGTGTACATGTTCAGCACTCAAGAAGGCAGAAATTTTTAGGATTAAACCTTTTTTGCTTTGTAGAAAAATAATGGAACAACAATCTAATAATCATTGTCATATTAACAAAAAGAGTAAAATGTATTCCAGACACTTAATTTATTCTTAAAGCATTAATTAGTAATAAACTTACTTTTGTAGCAAAAGCACATGGGCTTTACTGAAAAGTTGGTTTACTTTGTCATTTGCTTAGGTCCTTTAAGGGATGGGACTAATGCCCACTGAAATCATTAGAGAAATGGACACTATCTCAGTTATCCATGAATCAGGCTAAAGTACTAAAATGAATGGAAATCCTGGCTTACTGAATGAAGGGAATGTGGGATGGGGCTTTCTGTTCTTTCAACTAATAGGTGGCCTATATTATTACTTAGCTGAAGGAATTATTGAGAAGAACAGTTGAAGCTTTTGTGAAACATTTTGATCCTGAAGACGGAAACTGTCTGCCTTTATTTAAGATGGAATTGACTCTTGATGAAAATAAAATGGAGTTTTATCCAAGCCTCCAAGACTTTGAAGAAGCTATTCTGTTTGTAGTAAATCGTATAGGACAGACTCTTCAGGTGTGCTTTTATTTTTATTTAAATATGTAACTGCTAAGTTGCTCTGCATGTGAAAATATTAGTAATTTAAAACTGACTGCCATGGTAATAGGAAGCAAAATGCAACTTGGGGTATTCACTTTTCATGATAATTCTGCAGGTCACATTATGAATCTTGATGCCCAGTGGAACTCCAGGCTCTGAAACTCATTTTGTTCTTCCTTCATAAAAAATTGTTACTGATAGTGATGCTGTTAGTTTGCTGTTTTACTCTGCAAACCTGTGTCTGTCTTCACATAAATTGTCTGCTTGTTCGTTAAATGGAAGTCAGGCTGAATGCTTATCCAGGAAAAAAAGTTAGCTAAAATATAACACTTTTGTTTTCTTCTTTGGTATGTTTAGAGAACCTGAGTGCTTTAATGTAAGTAACTACATATTCTGATTTATGTATTTATTTTTAATATTGAAAAGTAATTTTGCAGTGTATTCTTTCTGTGAACCAACATTATGCATAGAAATATAATTAGCACCTTAGTTATGTATGTGATTTACAATAAACAACGAACACATAATTAAGATCCCCAGAGAAAGACAAGGAAAGTTAGAGTTGATATTCCTTTGCTTTCTAAGAAAAAGAGAGCCTCAAATCCCTAACAACTAATATTTACAATATCTAAAAATTTATGTCTTAGGAACCAATCTGACTCCAGGGAATACAGCCTTTCTGGGGGCTTTAGATGTATCCTTGTGGACTGAGTATTGGCCTTTAATCATGCATTATGGTACTTCCAGAGAAGTGTTTTGGGTTTAGTTTTGCCTGTTTGCACATAGGATAGAATTTATTTTATGTATTACTGCGTTATTTTTTTATTCCTGTTATGTTTCCTGTTGAAATTTTTTTAATCAGGAAGAGATGTTCTAGGTGCGTATGAAGCACCTGGCCTTGGTCATGATCAGGGTCTCATACTTTTCTAATACAGTGTCTTCTGCAGATTGCAACTTTTGAAATGTGTGTCCCTCTATTGCTTTTTAAAAATCTAAATAATTAGAACTTGCACTTCCTACTAGAACATCCAAACGGTACGTTCTTGGCTCATGGGAGAGACAGCAACTCTGGACACTGAGCTTCCTAATCATGTCATGGAATGGGCCACATCTACATTGAAAAACTGTATCAGAGACAACTTAGAAGGTCCAAAGAAGTATTTTGAGAACTATGGTGAGTGACAGAAGAGTGTTTACATAACTGTGTTACTTCATTGAGATAAGTACCTTACTGTCCAGTGTAGGCATTATGATAGCATTAATATCATATTATTGAACTGTAGTTGAAAGGTATGGCTGGCTTGAAGATGGAACTGCGCAGGCACGGATAGAAAGATTTGAAGCAGAAGAACATAGTTTTGATGAATATACTGCTGTAAGTTTTAATTCTGCCTTTTATATGTAATTTTTACTACACATACAGCAAGAATAAAAGGGGGAACAGAGGGTAACGGACGCTTAGCGTTTAGCCGAAAGTTATGTTGGCCATCTACAACATATTTTTTTCCCCTAAAAGTCTGCTAAATAGAAAACAATTTTTTCCATGTGTAGTACTTACACATGAGCCAAGTGTTTAAATAACAGCTCTGAAGTGTCAATCTAATGTTTTTCTGAAGTTCATAGATGAATTCTTCACCCTCAAGAAGGAAATTTTGAGTTTACCCCAGGTGGCTGATTTCCCTATGATCTATTTGAATTGTGAGGATATAAAGCAAGGTTTGGCTAATAATGCAAACACCTTTGCAAACATGTTAATGGATAAAATAGTTCTGAATTACAGACAGGAAAATGAGAAGTAAGTAGAATTTTTTGCTTGCGAATGCTCCGTATGTTAAATGCATAGTAGAAACAAGTAGAATAAATGCAAATATACCATACTCCAGTGAAGACTCTTTGCAAACTGATGATCTCATAGAAGTTGCATGAGCTGATGTATTTTTTCCTCTGCTTTAGACTCAAAAAATAGTAGGGGAACTTCTAATAGACTTAGAGGACCTAGAAGATGAAACAGCTTCGTTACTGTTCTGGCTTTTTAAGTATGAAATGTAGTACTACTGTACTGTCAAAGGAAAGACAAGCTAGATTCTCTTACCATGTGACAGATACCTCTAGCTTTTGTAGATAATGACAAACAGTAACACTTACCAATTCTAATAAATCATGAGTGAGGTCCTATTAAATAGTTACGTTAAAATGAACAATTATAGTCAAGTTTTAGTGATTCCACACTACCAAAATGACAAAATATTTACTAGGAAAGTGTTTGTGTGTTTGCTAATGATACTGTAGTTCAGTATTTACCAAAAGTAATTGAAGCATTCTTGTGGAAGAATACATAAAAATCCAAAAGTTGAATTATTGCAAATTGTTAAACAGTATTTTTCTAGACAGACTTGGTCATATGCCCTGTTTAGTTTCATAAAGTCATGGAGATTGTGCAGGGGTAACACTTAAATTATTTGAACTTTTAATTCCATTAATGCTGAGCTTGAAGCTAGTCAGACTAAAAGCTTGAAATCTGGATATTTTGTTAAATAAACTTACAGGATATGCAGGGAATTTGAAGCAATTAAGGAACGTGCATTAAAAGTTCCTGAGACGACAGAGGAAATGGTGGAAACAGCAGCTTACATAGAGAAGGTCAAAACTGAAGGTATTCAGGACCTGTTGTTAAGGATCAAGGTAAATGACTATCCTTTCAATCTTAATCTTTTACCAAACATTCCAACCTATACAAGTACAGAACTCATTCTGTAGTGCAGAGACTTTTGTCCAATTATTCTGCTGAGTTTATATTTTTAGTATTTTTTTATTGAATGTAGATTTACCAGCCACAGGAGTCATGTTTTGAGAAAAAACCTCATGAACCTGGCAGGGATTTGGATAACTGTTATATGTATTTTGAATATTCAGTTGGCTGAAGGAGCTCTGAATTCTGAAAAGTCTATTAAATGTAGACTTCTATTTTTGTAGATAATATTGTCCTACCCTATGTTTTAAACAGACCCATTATAACTAAAGTTTTGTGCAATCTTTCTATAGGAGTGCTGTCGGCAAATGAATTACTTGTTAGATGTTTGTTTATTTTCTCCTGAAGACATTGCTCTGAATGCAGCAGTTGTGTTGTGGCCAAAGAAGATTAATGCTATTTTTGAGGAGCATGACAATGTAAGAACATGATCTTAGTTTATGGTGTATTCTGGCTTGTTAGACTTTTCACTTTACTTGAGCTTTTTATTTCCTCAGCAGACTAAATGTATCTGCACACAGACCATGAGCCATACTAATGTATACATAAGTAACCTATTTCCAGATGTTTATATCAACTGAGGGCTTTCTGTGGAGTAAATGAGAAATTTTCACTGTAACTTTAAAACCTTCAGCAAATCTTATTATCTGGTTTGTGGTTAGTAGTAGGTAATTTTATAGGAAGGTCAAAATTCACTGTGCTGCAGTTGACTGGTACTGAAAATATACCTGCCAGGCCCTTAATAAGAGTTAGTGCTCTGGACAGGAAATAATTTAATTAGAATGGTATTTTGTTCTGTCAATAACAGTGGGAATTGTGCTTTTTAGTTAGCAATCTTTAACAGCAAACATGAACATTAATTCTTCCTGTGTTTGTAGATTACTTTCTTTTCCTCCACTTGTCTGTATTCATCTTGCTGCCATTCCTTCTGGCTGTGATATGGCAGCTCAAGCCTTCTGGTGATCTCTTGCCTCTGTAGTAATTTAGTATAGTTTTAATAATTTATTCTAAAAATGTTTAGGAATTAACATTTAACATTTTTTAAAAATATATCAATATGTTTCGAGTATCACAACTGAGGATGTCTTTCACTAAAACTTATTTAGATACTGAGGAATATTTCCATATCTAGTAAATAAGTATCAGACTTAAAACATATCCTGCTGGGAATCCCCTCTGTGTGCAGACTTTGTTTTTCAGAGTGGTCTCAAGTTCCTAGAATTCCTGTCTTTTATAGCAGTAGCTACATGTGGGATAGCATTGGCTTCCAGCAGCTGTAGGTGTCTCCTTTTTTGGCAAATAGCATTGGATCCCAACAATGAGACACTGTTTTTTCTGTAATACATCCAGTGGTTTTGGTGACAGTGTTTGCACCTCATACTGTAGCAGTTGGAGCTTGCCTGTTATTTCTCTGATTGTGAAGGACACCTTTAAGGCAATCCTGACTGCTGTGATTATTGAGGGGAGGGTTCCATGTTGACACAGTTGCACATGCTTAAATGGGACATATGGAAAGCAACAACTGAAGAAATTCTACTGATTGTGAGGATAGTGAGTTATCTGTATTGTTTGTTTTCTGTTAGTGGAAAGTGTTTAATTTAGTAGGTACTGTGTATGTTAATAATTGAGAGGACTTATAACCACTTTTGTGTTTCTTTTTTACCTTTAAAAAATCAATTGTTTCATAGCTGTTTGCACAGTCTAAAAGTAAAAAAGAGCAAGAACTAATACATAAATGTGAGAAACTGATGGTGGAATTAGACAAGCTGACACGTTCTGTGACAGAGCTTGAAGACTACTCAGAACTGGATTGCATGCAACAGGTCTGATTAACATTTAGTATAAAATGGGTACAAATGTTTTGTATGTTTAATACAAAAGTAGCTGGTAGGTAGTACCAGCAAGGGTTGAGATTTTACAGATGTATAAATGATTTTTTTTTTTTACTCTGGATTGTATAAACCATATTGCATGGAATTCTGGCCCCAGTGACATTATTTGCAAATAGCTGAAACATTCTGAAAATGGTTTTATGCTCTTAAATTCAGTAATGATAAAATCAAGTTTATTTTTCTTGTTTTTTTGTGTTATTCACAATTTATTCACTCAAGGATAAGCAGATAAGTTTTCAACTCATGTTTTCTAAAACTTTGTTGCGAGCCGTTCCCCACAAACTTTAATAAATATGAAAGCTTATTATATGTTTATATCTTAATTTGATAGCTTTTCAGAGCGTAATAATCTCTCAAAACATAAAATTATTTCATTTCAGTATGTGGCTGACCTGAGAGCTTTACAGAAACGCATACGGGAGGCTGATGAAACAGTAGCTCTTATTAATAAAGAAGAGGCACTGCTCAAGTGGAAACTGAGTGACTACCCACTCCTCAGCAACTTAAAAGTTGAGATTGAACCGTATCAGAAACTCTTTCATCTTATACTGAGATGGCAACGAACAGAAAAAAGGTAATTCAGCTCTTGAAGCTAAATGAGGGAGAATGGGTAAAAATGCTTGCACTGTTTTTATTCGAGTCACCTGTAGAATATGGACTTGTTTTCTCATAAACATTTATTTGTTATCCAAGTATAATAATAATGTAACTTACATGTCAGGGTTCTTTTAAATTTAGCTAGAAAAAAATGTCAGATTGTGTGTTTTGTTTTTTTTAATGTATCACAGTTTGACTCAGAATTGAAAAATAAACCAGAGACAACAATGCTCTCAATCCCATTCCCCTCCCACCCAGGTAGGGAAGGAGAGAGAGAATTAGGAGAGAGACTTAGCTGGATTGAAAACTAAACTAGACAGCTTTAATTATATGTACAATTATATGCAAGTATGTTCAGGAATGTGCAAAAGCCTCTTGCCTCCCCCCACCCCCAGCAGCTCCCCCAGCACTCTCCTTAGCTGTGAGCAGTCCCAAAATGTCTCAGCCCCCTGTCTGAGATAACAGCAGAGCAGACAGGGCTGTGGGGAGAGTTATGAGGGTCAGGGCTGAGCCTGGGGTCGATGGGGATGGATGGATGGAGTCCTCCCTGGATGCCAGCCATGGACAGAAGAGAAGGGAAGAAGCAGCAGGAAGGAAGTTGTCTTCTGTGATCTCTGACCTTCCTCGGGGCTTACGTAGATCTGTGGAATGGAATCCCTTTGGTCAGTTCTGCTGTCTGTCTAGTCCAGCTCCCCTACGGGGGGGTCACAGATATAATTCTCCTGCCCCAGTAGCCTCTGTAGCAGTAGAGCTAAGAAGTGACCTTGGAGTCTCAGCACAAACAAACATTCCAGTGTTATCAGCCCACTAGCTGGAACACTTGCTGCTAGTTAAAAGAGATCTTACTGAAGGAAAAAAAAAAAAATCAGTAAAAGGAAAATCAGCTTTATCCTGGCTCAAACCAGGACATAATGGAATGCAAAGGAGTGTATTGTGTACTGGGTTCTAACTATATTGGTTGTGCTGGTGAAGGCTATAATAGTACAAGCTCTGTGAAAGAATCAATTAGGAAGAAAAAAATTTGGTTAGTTGTGAGCCATTTTGTACACCAGAAAAGGAAGAAGTTCAATTAGAAAGCTCCCAGTCTGTATGTGAGAAGAAACATTTTTAACCTGACAGCTGTCCAAAATGCCCTGTAGATGTGCTCAGATAACTGCACTTCTATTTGGTGCCTAGATCCTACCACAAAAACCTGTAGTATCTCTGAGTCTAAGTGAGATCATTTATCAGTTCCTGCACTCTTTAGAAGTTCTACTGTGATATGGATAGAAAGTATGAAATTTTTTTAATACAAAGGCTTAGTGTATTTTAATGTGATATTGAGCTCTATCCAGAGCTTAATTTAAATATTCCTTAATGTTACTTGGTTTCAGTATGTGACTTGACTTGAGAGAATTACACAAATAGAAGAGCGTGAGCAGTCCACTTTTAGTTGTGCATTAGAATTTTGTGTAGAATGACAAATGGAAACAAGAGCTTTGGTCTAATTTCAATAACTCTTAATCTATAACTTGTTTGAGTTGCAAAACAAAGTGTTAAGTAATTGAGGACTACATTTGTTACTATTATTTCTAACCTTGTGATTTTTCTCAGGTGGATGGATGGTGCCTTTTTGGAACTAGATGTGGAAGGTATGGAGGCTGAGGTTGATGAGTTTTTTAGAGAGATACACAAAGCATCAACACTATTCCAACAGAAGCAGAAGAAAGTTCAGCAGGAATGGAAAAAGGCATCAAAAAGCAGAACTGTAGGAGAGAAGACAGAAGAAGAAACAGAGGCAAATCCAACTCTTAAAATGTGTGCTTCAGTTCTGGAGCAGATTAAAGACTTTAAGGACTTGAAGGTGATGCAGTTGAAGGAGAGAGTGCAGAAATTAAAAGCTAACTAGAAAGGCAGTAAAATAAAACTACAAAGCAGCAAACCAAAAAGAAACATATTAATTCTGACAGTAAAAACAACAGTAAAATAAAAACATTAAAAGCAAGAGGATTCTTGAACTGTTGGAGTTTTTTACTGATTTTCTTATACAAATTAAAAAGATAGCCATAAACTCAATGTTTCAGAAAAACACACAAAACAGGTTCTGCGTTTGGCATAAAAATGCAGCTACTTATCAGATGATCAGTGAAACATGAATACATTGCAGGTAAAAAATAATCTCGACTTGGTACTTACTATCATACACGCTAAGATAATTTTAGAAACATTTGGGAGTTACAATAAAACTACTAGGAGATGAGAAAATACTTCACTTTTCATAAGAAATCCTGTTGCAAAAGAAGTAAGAATTTAGTCTTCACCACTCCCTAACATACAGAAAAACACAATTTAATTCTTATTTTATTTCAATTCCACGTTTAAAAAACATGGAAGTTTAAAAGTAATATTGCTTATAATAATTTCAAAAAAGCGAGAGACGTGAGACGTGGTTTAAAAGCTTTAGAATGCATTCAAGAATTTCATCCACACTACCTGTGCATCATATATTCTGTGCATGTGGAAAAGAGAAAGGGGCTTGTTGTTAGTAGGGGTCCCTTTAGCCTGTGGGTGGATATTTCAGTATGCTAATGGCTCATTAATACATTAATGTATGGTAACACGGTGTATCCAGTTACTCAGTGTTTTCCTACCCCGTGCTGAAGGCTGTAACCAAGATAAGCTGTGGGCAGTGCTCCTTCCCACCTCTTTCATCTGTCTAGCAGGTGTCTTGCAGGCCTGTCTCAAGGCTGGGCTGTTGACTACTGGGGATGTGTTTTTCTCTAATTGGAGTCTGGTTTTGTCTAACAATGAAAGAATAAGAATTATCGAAGCCCTGTGTCTATTCTGCGTGTTCCTGATGTTCTTCTATGGGATTTTTTCCCCAAATATGATTTTTTCACCAAAACTTTGTTTTACTCTACGTGTTCATTTCTGTACTTAGTTTACATGTTTCATTTATCAAATAGAAAAATATGATGGTGATGCTATTGTTAACAGGATTGCCATAGGACTTCAGAAATGCTTAATGAGCTAGTTTTTACCCCGTGCATTATTCCTAAGTGTGTTTGTGCAGTAACTCAGGCTGGCAATAAACATGAAGAACTCAGTCCCTTGGCCCCATTTGTGGTTTTGTGAACTGCTCTCCAGCTTGTGGTAGCATTCAGCCCAACTGGAGATGCTTTCTGCAATCATCTGAGACAGTTTCCCTCACTTGTCAACTGCTATACCATTGATTTGTTCCAGGTATGTGAAAATATTTGTTATTTCCTCAATAAACTTCTAACTATATTTTCATATCCCATTAGATTTTCTTTTGTCTTCTGCGTAGAAGTACTCCATGTTTTTCAAAATTTTAAAATAGCATAGGCATTTTCTAGAATATTTTGGAGGCGTTTTGGTGTGTGATCTCAGTATTTCTACAACTAAACCAACTTAATTTAGTTGCTTCAAATTTTATATTTCTATTGTATTTTCTATTTCTATTGTAGTGAATAGTCTCAGTTTGGTGATGGTAAGGTGTCATTTTGTTGCATAACACATGTTTTAAAGGACTAGAGAAACCATTTTAATGTTACTGTAAAGTGATCAAACTTCTGTCTAGCAGATAATGCATCATGGGAAGGACTAGCAAATACAGCTACTGTTGTTCATTACTGAGTTTTTTTTATAGCAGAATAAAACTTAGAAAATTGTTATAGTTAGTGATCCTTGAGGCAAGCAGTGTTAATCTCAAAGTGCAATTAGCTTTATAGCTTGGCCTGTTGCTGACCTAAACTATTTTTGCTGTCACAGGGTGACACAGGCACACAAATGTTTAGATAGCATGGCAACATGTAGCTTTTAATTAGAAGATCAGCCACAAGTTGCCAGAGAAGACCCTGCTGTCTGATCTAATGCTTGTATCAGTTCATTGTTCCTGAGATACAGCTGGGATCTGTGTCTCATTCTGATATTTTGAATGGTAAAAACTGTACAAAGACTGCTAACAGCTGAATGTTACAAATGCTTCTCTCCTCACTTCTCCCTCATCCATGGCCTGAAGATGCCCTTGAGCTTGTGGCTAATAAGTTCTTAGGAACACTTGAACTCACAGTGAGCAGGATGTTGTGCCCATCTGCAATCACTTTGATACTTCAGTTTTGTCACTCTCTACAAGGTCAGTCTGTTTCCAGGATTGGTATGAATTAGGCAAGCCAACTGTTTTTTGGCTGTCAGGATTCTATTTTACTCAAGCTTTCTTGACTGGCGCTATGCAAAACTATGCTAGGAAGCACAGGATGCCTACTGATCTTCTGGAATATGAATTTCAGGGAGAGATAAATTATAAATGGATATGTAATCTGAGTCCTGATGTTGCAGTAAGAGTTAGTACAGATGTTTATAATTATGCATTCGATTAGAAGACTAAACAAATTTGTTATAAATATGATTAGGTGCTGCCCAGTCTGTTTTTCAGCCAAAAGTTAATTTGGGTGGGAAAGCACATGATGCTTGAATTCCTGGCTCTACTCGAGGACAACTTTTAATTGACATACAGAGACTCAGCGTTTTACCTCACATGGTTTAGCAAAGTTTGCTCAGGTTATTTTTAGCTGGTATGCTAGCTGCCTGTCACACTAGTAAGATATTTTCCATAACTCTTATTTTCTCAGTTCAGGAGCAGTAAATAGCTATTTTTATTTATTCACTTAAGCAGGACTTCCTGTTGCAACTGTTGCAATTTAAGTATTTTTAGTTGACAGGCAGCCTTACAAAGTTCCCACTTTTTCTGCCTGTGCTTTCTCTTAAGGTTGGATGAATCTGTTCAGACATGCATGGTTTTAGACTTTGCACACTTTTCATGCTAGCAGTCTAGGCATACCAGGAGTTCCTGCAGAGCCGTGTCCTTGGATCTCAGGTGACTCAAATTGCAGTTAGGTGCTGTGGCTGCTGGACCAGAATTCTTGTGAAACTGTTAAAAGCTCATATATAAATTATGCTTTTACGATGTAACTATTCAGATTTTAATGTTTGTTTGAATGATTATAAAGCTGGTATGAGTGCAGAAAGATTTCAATTCCTGAAAACAATGGTAGTTTAATTTCATTTAAAAACAAATCAAACCACGGAAGAGAACACAAAAAAGCCAGATAACTTTATTATGTTACAAAACAATTTTGCGTTTTTATTTAGTTTTAAGGATGTTACTGTAAATACTTAATATTTATATGTAGATTACATTTCTCTCAATAGATCTGCTGAATTATTATATTACTTTGGAGTTTCTTTGAAGCTGCAAAATTGAACATTAATCTAATGCATATGTTTACCCACTCTGCAAGACAGGTGAGCATAAAGGAGTCTTATCTACTACTGGGCATTCTAGCAACTTTTGTCATTGCTTTGATACTGGACACAGATAAACCAGTTCAGCACCGGATCAAGTGAGGCTGGATGATTAACTTTGAGCAGTTCAGGTACAAACTTCACAAAATCCCATTCTTTTCGTTGGCTTACGGAGGAAGTGGAACATACTGTGTAAGAGAAATATTCTTTAGTAAAAGAGGGCATGCAAATATTCTCTGATCTTCATTATTTTGTCTTTAAAAAGTATGTCTTACTATTAGCTTCTTTAAAATCAAGAAAAATACAGCTTGGAGTTTAGATGTTGGTAATATTATACGTGTAAACATCAATTCTATGCCTCACTTGAATATCACAAACTATGTCTTAATGGAAAATGAAAATAGTCTGCACTTTCTAAGAGAAACATTGCAGTTAATGAACTTGAAGCATTAAGAGTGCTGAATCATGTGAGTGGAAAGCCAGTAAGCAGGAAATTTTGGGATTTCAAGCTGGATTTATATATAGCCTATGTTCTGTCATAGCAACAGTGAAGAATGCAGTATGAGAAATCGTTTCATTATCTATTGTAGGTACTTCTGATGCCTTCCTTCCTCAGCAAGTTCATCTTTTCAGGATTTAATTCTGATATTTTGGCTTTTGTAAGGGTTTGTTGTTTTTTGTCCCCAAAGAGTTTCCATGAAGAAGGAATTATGGAATCTCACTTATTGCCACCTGCCATAAAATGTTGGCTGTTTTCCTGTTGCTCCAGAGAGGCAGTCCAGTTTCAGTTCCTTTGCTGGTTCTGCATTATTTTTTCCTTTAAAAAACAAAACAAAACAAAACAAAAAACCCAACCAAACCAAAAAACAACCAAAAATAATCAAGCCTTCTTCCTTGATCTCCTGGAGCAAAGAACTGTATCTCTCTCATTCCATCCTACCTTTGCTATTATAACAAGGCACCTATGTCCTTCATTTCCCTGCTTTTTGTGCGCTACACCAGCAGAAGTTTTCAGCGTAGGTCTTTCTGAATCTGTGCTTTTCCCTTTAAAGACTCTATATGTTTAACTTTGGTTTGCTTTTCTATTGATATTAATATGTGAATTGTGACTAAGCAATCAGAAACACATAGTAATTTTTAGTAGAGCACTCGATTTTATTTGCTTGTTTGTGTTTACGTTGTTTTTAGTTTTTCGTTTTACACTGTCTTCCTCTTGTAAGTAAGCTTCTAACAGTGTCTTCAGTTAATCTCTTAGGAAAGCACTAAAGAATTTTTAAGAAGAGTATTTTTGCAAAGAAACTGGACTTATTTCCTTCCTTTGCTGACACAATTTCTCAGATCAGATTATTAAACATATAACTAACCTGTGTAAAAGAAACATGGAGAAAGTCCCAGCGTGTCTTATGATCGGGTATTTATAGTGAGCTATTAATGGAGATGGGCTGAGATCATTTTCAAGTCTGAAAATATCACTTTCAGCTTAATACTCACTTCTTCGTAGTGTGAGGTCTTCCCTCTTTCAGAAGGTGAGGAAAAACATGATGTATTTTATCAATTCATAGGAAAATTAGTCTTTTTAAAACAAAAAAGTCGTGATTTAAAATTATGTACTCAGTGCTGTATGTATAATTGAACACTGACAGCTGTTTGTATATTTTGCTAATACATTTCTCTCTTTTGCTACATGTGTAATTACAGAGCAAGGCCGTGCATTCACACATCAGGTGGATCAGGTAACAAATTAAATTACCCAGGTTTGCCATGAATTACTGCTGCTCAACTTTAAGGTGTTTCTAGAATGAGTCCAAACTTTGCAGGTGATATGTTTACAACTTCTTTGGTTTTGCTGTGCTTATTGATTTGACTAATGTATTTATTTTACTTTGCTAATTTATTTATATATTTTCTTTTACTTTTCCTTGAATTTTAAGATGTTTTTTTCAGGCCAACTCTCTTGCAAGACAGAAGTGGAAGTTTTGATAAGGTAAAAAAGGTAAGAGTTTTGATCCTAACAACACCTGTGATTTTCATCTATAAATTCAGCATGTAGCTGAATATACATAAGAACAGTGTGACTGCCAATGCATATAGCAGTGTACACCTGCACATATACTATTCAATGGATTGGATTGTTCATTTTTTTATTTCTTCTCTAAATTTGAACATTTAGACCTTGCAAATAGTATAGATGGGATTTGTTTCTGTGCTCTGTTGTTTATATTACTGTATTTAAAGGGTAAAAATAGTTTAACTTCTTTAATTTAGCAGACTTTTTTTTAACTTATGCTATACTTAAGCTTTGTTTTTTGGTTTTTATTAAATCCATTGTGGTTACATCAGTGTTTTTTATTTCTGCCTGTATTTGTATACATATTGTTGCAGTGTTTTTTATGTATTCCTAACAAGTATTAGAAAAAAACAGACATGTATTGATGAAGGACATAGAACTGTTAAGTTCATCTTTTCTAAATGGGTGTAGATTCTGTTAAGAAGGTGGTAAACTTGGTCTTTTTTCAAGCAGGGAGTTTGATGTTGTTTCAGTTGTAAGGCTGGTACATATAAATAATAGCACAAATCCACAGTACTTCCCTGACTACAAGATGTGGCCTGAACCGTGTCTTTGAAATAGTGGAACAAAAACTGTTATTAAAAAATGTCATATCCTTCACTTCTGGGCCTTCTGTGAACAAACTAAAAAAACATCCCAAGTCTTATTGCACCTCTGTGCTCTTAAAAAGGAAACGTCAGACCACAACTGTAGTGATACTTGAGTGTCTAAAACACTTAAGAGGGAATTACTATTTATCTGAAAACTAAGTTGTACTTTTTTTTTGTTGCTTTCTAGTAAGTAATGCCAGAATAAGTAGCTATTCTGTATGTGAAGTCTGTGGAGCAGAGATACAAGCTAGCATGTGCCCCTGGAATAGAAAACCTTTACTCTGTTGTATGTAGAATAACTCTTAGAGGTGTAAACGTAAATACTTGAGAGAAGGCTGGAGCTTGAGATGGAGGAGTTCCAGTTAATTTATCTTAGTTTCATGTCTCCTGATAATTTTAACAGGGATTGCTGTTTCTATTACTCCAGATTTAACCTGAGTATTTAACATCTGCTTGCAATTAAAAAGCATTGTTCCCATATGAAAAGTGGTCCAGGTTGTGCTGATTTGCCATGTATAATTCTGCATATATGTTCGATGAGGATTCTGATGATGAAATCCCTACCCAACAAGCTATCCAGGAGAGCTTACAAGATAGGCATAAGATTGAAACACGTGGCAGTGCAACAGAGGATGAAAGGTAATATTTCTATTCTGGGTCTTTTCTTGGCATTACTATAAGCATATAGTAACCTCATTTTCCTTTGTGACTCTGTGTGCTGTATTGCTCTGACATCTTCTCATGGATACTTGAAACCCCTGATAGCTCGCTTGTTCTGAGTCCTCCCTGAAAAAGTGTACCCATTTCCTCAAAAATATGGAATGTAGAAACATTCAGGTGATGTTTTACATCGATATCTAAATGAGTATGAAGAAAATAAGCATGTGATGAAAAATAGATTGGTATGGTAGCTTTCCCTCATTTTAGTATTTAATTGTTGACCTGTGTGTGAAATAGCCAATATTTATAGTGGCAGGGGAAGATGAACAAAAAAACCCCACGTTTTAATGTGTTAAACCCTGACAAAACCTACGTAACTCTACAGAAGTCTAACACACAGATTAGACTTGAGTACTTAATTTGACGTACAATTATATCCTGAACTTCATATCAATTTTTATTTCTCCCTTTATTTTTGTTCTGTTTATGCAGTTACCAGTATATTACAAGTGAAGAACATGGAAAGATAATTGCAGCAATTCGGACAGTTAAGTACAAATAGGCTGCACGAAGCCTGTACCCCCAGGAGTCCTTTGGGTGTGGTGTTGCTGAGAGATGCCTGCATTTTGTGTCTTTGATCACCTGATTAAAGTGCAGGTTTTCTTTATTATAGTCTTGGGAGAGGAGTAAGGCAATGAAAAACAGGACACTCAGGAGCTTTCCAGCCAAGAAATTTTTACTGTTTCTTGATGAGGTATTAAATTGAAAACATAATAATCTGTGGTGATTAATGTTCCAGTAAGATTGTTGGTAAAAGCGGGAATAATGAGATCTCACCAGCTTTATTTTACTTTTGCCGGATAAATAATTTTCTTACCTGTTCACTTTATATGTTAAACTGTCATGCACTGTTTCTCATGAAAGGATTATTTTTGAAATATTTTAGTCATGTTAATTATAAGTAAGTTTTTTCAATGTGAAATTCAAAATACTTTCTGAGTCAATGTCATTCACTGATTGTCCCATTCACCCTCTGAGAAAAAAATGCTTTGACAAAGCAAGTTTTTTATTGCAGATACTGATGGGCTGAATGGCATTCAGTATACTAGTTGCCTGAATTTTTTTTTATGAGTAGTGGGATATGTGTCTATCTTAAAATATCACAGGCCAAGAAGAGGCCTTGATGAAGTTGGTGAGGCACAGTTCTGCTTTTGAAGAAGCAGATCAGCAAGGCTGGCTTCCTGTGCATGAAGCTGCAGCACAGCTGAATAGGAACATCCTTGAAATAACTTTGAAAGGTATGAAGTCCTTGTGGTTTTCCACAAAGAAGTTTTACAAAGTCATGTTTGATGAATGATTCAGTTTCAAATGTGTTCTGCTTTTCTGTATTTCAGCCTCCCGTGCCACTACATGGGAACAGACCACTCTAAAAGGGGAAACACCTCTCTTGGTGGCAGTAAGAAATTGCTTTGTAGACAATGTCTGCTTTCTCCTACACAGTGGCTGCAATCCCAATGTTAAGAATGAAGAGGGAGATTCTCCTTTAGTTATAGGTGAATACCTTGTTTAGGGGTGGAGAAATGAGGGAATGGGGTGAGGTAATAGTTACGTATTTGAGGTTTCAATTTTATGTACTTGGCTTCAATGTCTAAAATACTTTGCTGTAAGTTGGAAAAAATGTTAGTCTCAGTATTGAATGTGTCTGTCCCTGTCTGTTTTTCTTAGATGGTATCAAGGCTTTAAATGAGCTGACGATTTCAAGTTTTTAGGGACTGTCACCACAAAGTTCTTAGCATTATTCATTAACTAAAGTATTATCCCTATTTGTCTACTGAAGTATGGGAAACATAGAACTAGGAGAAGCTAAAAATCTTTCCCTAAAGTCTAATCCAATGCAGGGAGCTCCAGATGCCTACCATTTTCCATCCCTCAGTTGCAAAGAGTTTGGGGTGCAGGTTGAACATACATCTTTTTCCTCAAATAATCAAATAGCTTTCTCCATGTGGTGCCAGAGTGTCTTCCTCTGCTTTCCCTGGCATCACTTATGCAGTGGTGCCAGATAGCCAGGTCCTCCTGCTTCTTCATGCCATTACTGTTCTTCATGTCTGCAGGCATAAAGCATTCATTTTCTCCCCTTACATGGTATCTCTTTTGTTGCATCAGCTTTTCTTTCTCCAAAAACACATGGTAATTGGTTTTGATTTTCAAAAATTACATCAAACCAGACTGATTTATCTGCATTATGTAGAGCATAAAATAGTGCTTGTCCCTATTCAGACATTGTTGGAATGAATCCAAGCATGACAAGTGAGGAAGCTAGCCAGGCCTAAATTCTCAGTTCACTTCTTTAATTTTTTTGATTAAAGGAAGTCCCACACCTAGTGCCACTCTCACTGCCATTTTAGTTTGATCATGTATTAGAACTGTAATTCTTGAGTTGTAAAGAACTAGTCCTAATATTTTGCCAAGATATTTTTCAGAAATGTTCTACATTCATTTTGTTTGCTTCCCCCAAATTGGGCTGTGATGCTGCCGTTTTTACTGAGTCCTAGCCAAAAAATGGAAAGCATGTTCTCATTATTTGAGTTCTAAAGGAGCACTGTAAGTTTCATGGAGAACATGTAAGATTTTCCATATTGGAAGAAGGGTAGTGTTTTTTGTTTTGTTTTTTTTTCAAAACTATTGTTAAAGGAAGAAGAAAAAGCCAGCCTATCTGTAGGACCCCCCTTATCCATCCTTCTAGTCAGGGCCACCTGCTTAGAAAAGATGCAGGGAATTTCTAGATGCTTCTGAAGTGTACTATGTTAAAATGCACCATCCCCCAAGAAGGGGATGTCTGGGATTTACCTACAGCAGCCACGTAGGGTACAGATGATGGGACATCCCAGGTTATGGTGTGCTGTCTGTGGTATTTCAGGCAACTGTGCCACATGAAGCTTCCCTGCCTGATCTGTCTCGGGAAGGACACACTGTTCTACCCCACACAGCCTGGAAGATCAAAGAAAGAAGGAGGGAAAGGTGTTGCCTATTCATTCTGTTCACTGGAGCCAATGCAGATTACTCTTTTAAGATCCTTACTGACTGAACAGATCAGGGTTATTAAGCTAAGAAGGCATATGACACAGTAGTTTTAAATTTTGTGTTATGGTAATAATTTATGAGGTAGAGCTCTCTGAGCAGGCCAGCTCCTGACTCTACCAAGGCCCTGTATGTGATCTGCATCTAGTGGCAACGATAGTTAAATTCTGTTGCACCACCAAAGGCAACGGAACGTTGCGGAGAGAAAAAGAGATTACCATAAAATTATTAATTTATATAGCTAACATTATCCTGGAAACAAAGACCAGACTTGTTGATAAGGTAAGCCTTTCAGTGTCGTGTGACGTTTCTCAGTGTATGAATAGTGCAGCTCGAGCTTTCCTGGGCTGCCACATAACAGAAACTGTAGTGCCTAGGGTAGTGTTGAATAACTTTCTGGCTGATACTTCACTTATTGTCTTACAGCAATTAAACATGACTCATATGAGATTGCTTCCTTGTTGATAAGTTCTGGTGCGAAAGTGAATTTGCAGTGTGTCCACAAGAGGACTGCTTTACATGAGGCAGCCAAGCTAGGCAGGAAGGATCTGGTGAAGCTTCTCCTTCGTTCTGGAGCAGATCCTGACCCTCGCAGTGGATATGGGCTCACACCTCTAGCACTGGCTGCACAGGGTGGACATACAGAAATTATGGAGCTCTTACTGCAAAAAGGTGAGACTTTAGGATACATGATCATAGAATCATAGAATCCTAGGGGTTGGAAGGGACCTCGAAAGGTCATCTAGTCCAACCCCCCCTGCCAGAGCAGGGACACCTAGAGTACATCACATAGGAACACATCCAGGTGGGTTTTGAATGTCTCCAGTGAAGGAGACTCCACAGCCTCTCTGGGCAGCCTGTTCCAGTTACAGGAAGAGAAGGCTTGGGGCGAGGGTCTATCTTGCCAGTATTATAAACTGATGGAATAGTGTAAAAAAAACAGAGCCAGATTCTTCTTGGTGGTGCCAAATAACAGGACAAGGGACAATGGACACCAACTGAAAACTAGCAAATTCGGTCTGAATATAAGAAAACACTTTCTGTGAGTGGGGCTGAACACTGAAACAGGTCACTCAGAAGTTTTGGAGTCCCCATCCTTGCAGATGTTAAAAACCTGACTGGATGCGGTCCTGAGCAACCTGCTGTAGCTGCCCTTGCTTGAGCATAGGGTTGGACTGGGTGATCTCCAGAGGTCCTTTCCAACCTCAGCTATTCTGTGGTTCTGTTTTTACAATTCAGTAGATTGATGTAGTAACATGTGGGTTCAGTGGTGGTGTTCTTGATTGTAAGCCACATGTATCAGTACTGAAATGCGTAAAGCCCAAATGGGACAAAGTGAATCCTCTTTCCAACAGAGAAAATGATTCCTAAATGCAGAGGCAAAAAAATTGTTCTTAGCTCAGCAGCCAGTAAAACTTTGCATTATTGAAGTGAAAGGAAATGAACTGTTACCGTGTTACCGAGCATACAAGCTGTAGTGTTAATAGATCCGCACATATACTAAACACATTTTTACAGATTACTTACTTGTAGCAAACTGTAGTAGTCATCAGTGACTGCTGCTCAAAACTGCAAACAAATCTGACACATTGCAGGAAGTATTTTGTTTGCATTTTTGGATCTCATCTTAACTTATTTGAAAAATTTTAACGTGAGTTGAGGTCTATCAAAGAATCCCTAGTATCTAAATTTCTACTTCTGTAAAGTAGAACTGAAATGTGTTATGTAAGCCAAAAAAACAATTATTTGTGTGAATAAGAACCAAACTCTTTGCTTGCCCAGGTCTACCATCAAGTCTTACTGTGTGATTGCCTTCAGAGCAGTTTGGACCTTCTTGTTCCCAGGATCAAGAGGGTTTATGCCCATAGTGGTTTTATTTGGTGAAGACTATCCATGACGCTATGTCACTGGAGGGTTGATGATATTCATTACTGCTGGGTATTTACAGTGACTACTGTGAGAATCCTGATGCTTCTTTCCAGGTGCAGATGTTCTTTCACAGGCCATGGATTGTGCTTCTGTATTATTCGAAGCAGCAGGAGGAGGAAATCCAGATTCTCTGAGTCTTTTACTGGAATATGGAGCTGATGCCAATGTACCAAAGCACTCAGGTCATTTGCCAATCCACAGAGCTGCATATAGAGGACACTTTCTGTGAGTTTACGTATTTAAAACTCAAGTAGTGGTGACACCAGAAATACTATTTTTTTCTTATTCTGCCTTATTTAAAGCAGGAAGCAAATCTATAATTTTGTAGAAGGAATTCTTTATGAGTGTGTAAATATGAGCTTCTTGTGTTTGAATGTAAGAGACGAGTCAGGATAAAGTTTCCATTGTTCTAGGGTTAATGCACTAATTGCTATAGCATTTTCCTACTTGTCACAAATAGTAATGTTGTCCAGCCTGATGTTGAAGTTCTTGGGTCTGCCTCATTTCCACCTCGTAACTGGAAGGTAAACATACTAAATAATCCAATAGACTTAGAGGATGAGGGTTATCCCTAATTTAAAGTCAGGAGGGTCACCAGGAGATATTTGTGCTAAAATCACAACCAGTAAGTGAGAAACAACTGTTCAATACTAGGAATGTTGCATTGTGGTTAAGAATCTGAGAATTCTTAATTCCGATGTTAATACTTTACATTTAAGTTTAAACATAAATGTATATACTAAGTTATATATGGCTTTAAGTTGTAATATATATGGTACTAATTCCCAAATTCCTATAGGTGAAGCAATAACACTGTTCTCAACATTCAGGAAAAGCTTCTCTTGAGAAGGAATTATTATTCCTTTAGCAAGGATTGGGGTTGCTAATAAATAATAGGATGACAGACTAAAATTTTCTGCTGGCTAAAAATTAAGTTGTTAGCAATTAAAGCCAATGCAGGGGTACAGCATAGCCTGGTACTGATTGGGTAGATTAAGACAATTGTATACAGTCATGATGAATTCTGAAGCCCAGCAACTCGGAGAAATTCCAAGACTGAACCGGGTGAATCAGTATGTTTAAGACTCTGAGATTCTTCTTATTTTTAATTCTTCAGAGCCCTAAAAAGTTTAGTTCCGGTTACTGATTTTGATGCCATTAAAGAAAGTGGGATAAGTCCAGTTCACTCAGCAGCAGCAGGAGCACATCCTCAGTGCCTGGAGTTTCTCCTCAAGTCTGGGTTTGATGCCAATTTCATGCTGGATCAAAGAGTTCGCAGGGGCTACGATGACCACCGGAAATCAGCCTTGTACTTCGCTGTTTCCAACGGGGATACCTGCTCGGCACGGTTGCTGTTGAATGCTGGAGCTCTGCCAAACCAAGATCCCATCAACTGCCTCCAAATAGCCTTGAGAATGGGCAACTATGAGTTAGTGAATCTACTGCTCCGACACGGGGCTAATGTAAATTACTTCTGCAGGGTGAATACAACACATTTTCCATCAGCTCTGCAGTATGCTCTGAAAGATGAAGTCATGCTAAGAATGCTGCTGAACTATGGCTACGACGTGCAGCGCTGCTTTGACTGCCCCCGGGGAGGCAGTTCACATTCCCAGTATGGCACCGATGGATGGACTTCTACTGTTATCAAAGATACAATGGTAAGTGTATCAGGTGGCTTCATATGTTGTTTTACTACTGGTATCCTTCCTTAAACTAAGTACAAGTGTACTTAATGCAGTTTCAGAAAAGGAAGTTTTGAAACAGAGAGCGTACATGTAACAGTAGGAATAGACAAGGCTTTCAAAGCAAATAGATGTTGTTGCCATGAGGACTTGTTCATGACAGCCAATGATCATAAACAGTATTTTTTAATTGTGAAAATATAGCTGATATGCTAACGATCAGTCCAGAAATGGCTCTCCAGGGCAGTCCCATCCATGCTGTGAAAGAAGGGATTGCAGGCTGTCTCACTGGCTGGTCTTCTATCTTAACGCTAATACTGGAGAGATGTTGTAAGGGACCCCCTGGAGCTGGCATGATAAGCACTCATCAGAAATTGACAAACCCAGACCGATCTGAAGAGGTTCCTGGAGACACCCATCAGCATCATTGTTTTGCAGTTTGTAAAGTCCATTTGAACCTAATAAACCCATCTTTAGCCTGAAGATAAGCACTGGGCTGGTGGGTCCTCCTCTTCAGCATGCTGGGACACAAGTCTAAATTCCACTTCGGGAGTGGTAGTGCTTCTTTTTAAGCACTCAGTTACCAAATATACAGCTGTTTAAGTTCATATTTGTATCTAGTACAAAATAACCATCTCTCAGATTTTCAGATTCTACTAGTGAGGCTTAGTGCAAGCTCTAACAAACTTCTCCTCTGGCTGACAGAACAGTCACTCTTTCTGGCATTCTGCAGAAGTTACTTAATTGCTCTTGTCCTGCAGAGTCACAAGTAATTTACAGGAGTATTGAATGTTATCCTATTAAACATTTTTTTTTTATCAGTTCTGTGAAGTGATAACCTTGTCATGGTTGAAGCATCTGTCTGGGAAAGTAGTGCGAGTAATGCTAGACTATGTTGATCATGTTAATATCTGCTGGAAGCTAGAAGCAGTTCTCAAAGAACAGGAACTCTGGCCAGACATAAATTCAATTTTAAGTAAGTATCTGATATTTACATTTGAAATGACAAACGGTTTTGGGATTGGATTTGGGCCTTTTTTGTTGGTGGTATTTTACTTGTCTTTACCTCAGACTGGTGCTTTTCTTGACACTTGTTAGCCAAAAAGTTGTTTTGACAGTAAGAAGCCTGTCTGGTAGACAGTAACTGCACTATTTATGTAGATCACTTGGGACTTGAATTACAATGTAGACAACACAGTCCTCTTCAAGGGGAGAAAAGCTTTCCCCTCTGCCTCAAGTTGATGAAACAAATCTAATAAATGATTTTTAATCGAGTTATTAAATTCTAGTCTAGATTAATTCTGTGTTCTTTTTTTTGTACGTAGATTAATAGGTAGTGACTCATGATTCTACTTTTAGTGGCTTCTTGAGGTTGACAGAAAACTGGCACCAGTTATGTGGGGTTAAAGTTCATTCCCCAAACTCTACTACTTTAACTTGCATTAACCTACATTTAGGCAACTTGACAGAAACGAAATCTGTTGATTTAGCTGCCACCAATTATACATATGAGAGATGTATGGGCTGAGGTAAAAAGTTTAGATCCTGACAGGTCCATTTTTCCAGGTAGCAGAGTATTGAATATGTACATTGAACAGAAGTTGGTAGATAAGTTGTGAATATCAATCTCACCTTCTCATTTCTAGCAAATCCTCGCTCTCTGAAGCACCTTTGTCGTCTGAAGATACGGGAACGCATGGGCCGGTTGCGTCTCCGTTGTCCTGTCTTCATGACCTTCCTTCCACTGCCAAACTGCTTGAAAGACTACATACTATACAAGGAATATGATCTTTATGGGCAGGAAAACTTCACAGGAACCTGCAGCCTCAACTCTACATAAATATTAGTGCGATGTTTTGAAGGGAATGTTGACATGGATAAGACTGTCTTAGGCAGCAGGTTTTTTCTCTTGGGATTTTATCATGCGTTGTATATTAAGGAATACCACCAGCATATTCCCCACCTCGCCCTCTGAAGAAAATGGAGAGAAGCCCAAAATGGTAAGTATTGGTGATCCCATTCTACTTATCTACTGGAATTGAAGCTATCTGAAAGTTAGGGCAATAGTATTGTAAATGGTTAGTGTGAAAAGTTAAGGAACTGTAAAATGCAGGGCTGCAAACCCTGTGTTGTTGCTAAGTTAAATACTAACACAAACCCCCATTGCTGGGTTAAACTCAGGGTTCACTTAAAGGTCAGGGATTCAACTAACACCAGGAAGGGATATAGTTTTTTTTTTCCCTCTTGTACCTCTCTTTCTCTTGCCAAGAAGTAGAATTCTTGTTTGTGAAGTCTTGCATTGAAGTTCTGAAGAGCAGCCTAAGTAGATTATTTTTTTCACTCAGTTAAGCAATCCCACATTCTTTTCAGTGAAATGGGATTAACAGCTTTAGGAACCTCTGCTTATCACAGCAGCGGGTGTGAAATACCCATGTTTCAACAAGAAGGCACTGCTTCTGAAAGACTTGTTAGCTCTGCATCTCATTCTCAGGTATTCATGTCTCATCCATTAGGTATTTTGATTGCTTTCCCTAGGTTTTCTTTTTACAGTGTTGTCCAAAGGCATGCTTGCAGTTTTTGGAGTGAGTTTCTCCTCATATAGTTGCAGCTTAAGCTTTGGGAGGGCTATCTGTCAGCAGCCACAGTTGTCTTACATAGTACACACAGACCCACAGCATGACTTTCTTTCTAAAAATACTGCAGATGTCAGTTCGTACTTTAGAAGAAAAAAGTTCATCACCACACTTGGCATTAGTAGTATTTATTCCTTCATTATCAAGTAAGCATAGATTTTTTTTTTCTAGTTATACATGCATCTTTATCACAGGAGTTACATATTTCAAAAGTCTGCTTTTCCCCAGAAAAATCTACAAACCTTATAAAATACAAATTTAACCATAATGTAGTTATAACTCATGGCTTTTTTACATGGTGTTTGTCATATAATAAAGTAATGAAGCCCATGAAGATATGTATCAGTACCCATGTTAATGGTGTGCTGGTATAGCCTCTGTGAATGTGAATCCTGATGGTTATCACACCCACACCTCTGCAGAGTGCTACACACTCTCATGCCACTACTTGTGCACTAAACAGCCAGCAATGGTGGGGAGGACTTTCTTCTACTCTTCAGGCTTTGATTGTTGCAATAAGCTGTCAGCATTCCCAAGTACAGTAACCTCCTCTGAGGTTATCTGGCTCATGTGATTAAAATGAAGAGAACTGAGATACACTTTGACAACAGAGGAATATGCATGTCAAAACTTCATTTAATGGAACACTTCCTGTCACCAATAATGGTACTTTCTTCAACTCAGTATTATGAAAAATACAAGTTTTTGTATCAGTACAAATCCCACCCAGAAAGTTACTATAGTGAAGCTTTTATTTAATCTACAAAATGCTGACTGAAGCCCTGGCATGATGTTTACTATTCATGTTTCCAAGATTAAGACAAAACAATCAAAGTTGACATAAGTATGCCATTGGAGGTTTTAATACAGCTATTCAGGGAATATGTGCAAGTCAGTCTCAAACATTGCAAAAATCACTTACACTTCACTAGAACAGGACTGATCCAGAACATTATCAAAGAATTTGAGCACTGCACTCTATTATAAAAAGTACTTGTAAGATTGTAAAAAATCCTTGGCTTGCAATACAAACTCCATTAGGAATACAAGTGCATTCACAATGACATGCTGACTTACTCTTGTCATGACAACTCAGATACCACTGTGGCAGGAAAAGAGTATCAACTTACTGCTTGGGTAAAAAGAAAAGCCTTGGAGACTAATTGACTTGCAAGAAGTTTTGTATAATAGAACAACAGAAAGGATACAAAATACCAGCTCTTGCTGTTAAAGCTAGACTACAGCTCTACTAAACTCCCTAAGCAGAGGCAAGTTGTTTTTTATATGAATTATTTCTGAAATAAGACACTATCATAATTTTCTCCCTTGGCTTCTCCTAATCAGAATTTACCTTTAATATATGCACAGTCAAATTTGCTTCTTTATATCAATGCACCTAAACTATATCTTTGTAAACAGCTTCAGCTGTTTTAGGATTTGCAGCTCTGGGTTTACATCCATATGAAGATGAAATTAGACAGCATTGTGGAGGGGAAATGTTCCTTAACTCTTAAATATGTTAGATAGTCAATTGTCTTGATACAATTTCAAACCTAAACAGATTAAGGAATTAGTAAGACTATCAAATACAAATTAAGTTTACACTGCCCATTTGTAACCAGTTATCTATGGCTAAGTTGTTTTTGACTCTTGTCCTCTGATTTAGACTTGGAGAAATCTAGTAATGGTCATAAGGGAGTGCTAGGTGTTATCTATAATGCAATAAAATGTATACCCATAAGCACACTTTATATATTTTGATATTCATGCCATTACATACATAAAGAATGTGTGTAGCTTGAAACAGACAGCAAGACTTACTTGGTCTGTAGTGTGTAAATCTACATAGTGTAACAAACTTAATGTGTCCTTACCAAAGGGAAAAAATGAGGGTAACTGTTAGGCTGCAAGCAGCAACATAAAAATTTAGTTTTAAAGAGCACTGCTGATTCACTGCCTATGCAAAGTCACTTTAAAATAATGTACCTGGAAAGATATTTCAGGAGTGTCTGAAAGAATACTAGATTTGTACGAAGCAAACTACAGCTCCAGCTGAGACTGCTTGAAAAATCAGTCTGTAAGTAAAAGGCAATAGGAGAAATAAATCATAGAAGAGCAAACCAACCTGTATATTTACTTATAATAGTAAAATGCTCAGGTGGTGAAATCCTCCAGCAGTAGTTCCAGGAGAACATGAGGTGTTTATATTAAAAGTCATCCTCGAGGAAAATACTAAGAACCCTAACTTATGTTTTAATTAACAAAAATGTTTTCGAATTAAGTAGTTCTAAACCCCACAGGAAAAAGAGTAGCAAACGGCTTTTTATTTTGGGGAGGTGGGTATGGATAAAATCTCAGCAGTTATTTTTTTGCCTTGAAGTAGTTCTAATTACAGAGCCAGGTGCTTTTCCCCTTAAGCAAACTTCAGTAATTCTCACACCACTGCTAACTCATTGCACCATTCCAGTTTAACTTCCTCGTCTCTTCAGACCTGCCATTGGCTATTGCAGCTTTCAGCACTCTCACAAATGCTTTTATATCTTTTTGTTCATTTTACATCAGTGAAACTCTTCTAAACAAGCAGAAAACCCCCTAATTTAATTCATGCTTGTAAACCTCTTTTCTTTAACCATTCTCTTTAATTCTTTTCCCTTTTTTTTTAGTGGTTAAGATGAGAATCATCCAACAGATAAAAAATGCACTTCACTTCTATGTTGTCTTATAGAAAACTATATCTAATGGCATATATGGAAAGCCTGTGAAAAGCAAATGGAATAATTCCAATCAATTGTTAAATCTGAAAGATCCCATGACAGTAAACTCCTCTGCGAATTCTTTCTCCTGCCTTCTTCCTCATCTTTGCAGATTCGTCTAAAATAGTAATGGTAGGTTTCAAGAAAAGAAAATAGATTTTTTTCAATTTTGACATTTCTTCAATAAGGCTATTGCAAAGCAGATACAAATCAAATGTTTTTTGATGAGATGGCTGATCTGTTAACTGTCTTTGGTATGGATCTAGGGCTATTGCAGCTAACCTGGTTAACACATGAATTGATCCTACTCTGACAAGCTGGGGGATGAGATTCTAGAAACTGAAGACCACTGATTTCATATTCTTCCTATGCTGTTTCAAAATTACTTCATCTTCAGCACATACTTGAGGAAGATACTGTAAGAAACAGTAACCTTGAGCTATACTGTCATTATTTGATACAAAACAGAAATATCAGTAAGTAAAAACAAAAAAAAAACCACGAGAAAACCCATGAACTGGAACGATTTTCAGAGACAAGCTGGCTGCCATGCAACTATCATAAGCCTAGATTTAGGCATAAAAGTAGAAAAAATGGGATTCGCTGCCTCTGTACATTTTTGTTGGGAAGAATAAGAACAGTCTCTAAAGGACCAGAGCCAAGAATAGAAGACTACGTATAAAATAAAAATGCCACTCTCTTTTAGAAAAAAGCCTCCGATTGGTGTGGTCGGTGTGACAGGCTCGTAGCCATATGTGGCCGCAGGGCAATGCCGGGGGGGCCTGACTGGGCAACTGCAAAAGCAGGTATTTCTGCAAATGACTGGCGGGCTCCTCTGGGCATGAATAATGCATTGGAACGGGCGTTGCTGGCTAGCTGGGGAAGTGAACGTGGAGGCGCCCTGCTGCTCAGCCTCCCGCTCCCCCTCCTCCATTAAGGTAGGAGTGCTGGGACCCCTTCCAAGGCTGCTCAAGCCCTTCTATGGGTTGAGGTGCCAGTCCCATCTGCTCCAAGAGCTGCTCCAGTGGCCGCGGCAGCAGGACAGCCCCAACGCAGCTGGCTCTCTTTGTGCTGCCCAGGCACCTCTTCCCTCTTCTCTCCTGCGACAGGAGCCAGATGCAGAGAACTGCAAAGAAATGCGTGTCCAACAGGAGGGGCAGGAGGAGGCTGCTGGCTTTAGCCACCACAGCGCTGCTACAGTGTGTGAGGAGAGCCAAGGACACTGCTGCCTCTATGCACCCCCAGACACCTTGCCAGAGAGGGCTTTTCCAGCACTGAGCAACTCCAGCCATGAAGGGCTGGGCCACCACCGGCTCAGGGGGAGACATTCAGAAAACTGCTTCCATTCCTGAACACCAGAAATGCCATGCAACGAACTGTAAAACACTCATAACTGTTAGAATATAACTTGGAGTATAAGCATATTCTTCTCTTTCTACATGTCCTGTTATTTTCATGCCACTATTAGAGAGATACCTTCTGTTCCACTGATTTTAGTATTTATAGTAATTAGTGCAAAAATAAATACTTCTCTTCAAACAAGTTTTCTTTTCTGGATCAAAAGGTGAATGCACATTTAGTACTATACAAAATAAATATTACACAGAGTTTGGAACACAGAACTCTGATTACAAGCTATAAACAGACACTGCTTTGAGAAATGCTTTACAGGATTGAGTCTAGGATGTAGGAATAACCTAGTCTTTACTTCAGAGCTCATAATTCTGTTTGCAATATCAATTTCTATAAAAAGATTTCAAGAGCCTCAACTCGTTTTCAGTAAATGCAGTGTACTGGTGACAAGGCATATACATATTCAGAAGATTTTTCAAATGATGGAATGCAAGATGTTCCTGCCACTGCAAGCATGTTCTATAAAAAGTGAACTCAAAGGCTTACAGCTTTTTATTACATGTACTGGGGAAAAAAAACATGAACATGGCACTTGTGCTACAAGAATATATACATTACTCTTATAATTTGATAAGGAATGCTTTATACATTCCTCATGCAGCAAAGTGCAACTGTGTCTCATCAGCTCTTATATAGGTCTGACAGTATTTTCTTCTTTTGTTGAAAACAATTCTTTCAGCATTATGTTGACCAAAAAACTGAAGACTCTGTCATACAGTGCAATGTGAAACAAAAAATAAGATCTGTCTAGAACTATTGCACAAATCTCTGCTGTTAAATAGGATTTTTCTTTCTAAATATAAGAACAGATATATGCAACAAATTAGGTAAAGCTTAGCACTCTTATTTGGACACCCACTTTCACTTCCAGCCAGGTGTTCTCCATGCAAGTGTAAAGAACGCATTGCTATGTACTGCTGAAGTCCAACCAGAGTTTTAAGTTTTGCTTCAAGAGCAGTCAATTGCACAGAGAGATCAGGGGGGAACCCACAATTTTTTTCATACTGCAGAAAAGCCTCAAGAAAACATAATTTTGTAATGAACCTGGTAGGATCACCATGATTCATCTGGCATAGATGAGAGAAATTATACTGATGTGAAAATGGAATTCACTCAATTGAGGAAGAAAAATCAAGGCATAATAGGGTCTACATATTGTGAAGTCTTTTCCATCACACAACAGACCCTCCACCTACATTTCACTTCTTGCAGAACTTGTGCCATTTCACCAGATCTATCCAAGATTACAATTTTAATAGAGTAGACAACATTAGGCTTCAGATTCTCGCTTCTTCTTTCCATCTTCTCCTAAATCACTGTCTTCTGACTGGCTACTGCTAAGGACTACAAATTGTCCTTCTCCACTGCTCTGGTTTGATCTGCTGGAAGCAGCTATCAACCGGCTTTGCTCCTCTAAGTCCTAATGTGAGAGGGGGAGGTGGAAAATCAGAAAAAGAGTATTAACTTTTAAGTCATTTACTATTGAAACAGGATAACATCATTGCTATTTATCAACTGTCCTTTAATACTACCAATGGACCGCTTTCGGTACAGAGGGAATTTAAAGACTGCATTGGAAACCAATACATTTCAGAGGCTTGGCACTGCTAGAACAGCTAACAACTGTACTTACAACCCACAAAACACAGCAGGTCAGAACAAGTGTCATCTTCATCTACAACCCACTCCCTGCAGCCCCTTTTCACCATGTAACTGAACCCTCCTCAGCAAAGGACATTACTTTGGGCTTGTGATAGGTGTTCCTTCAAGTACTGCTCTTAAGTACTCCTACAACAACGTTTTGGGGTTTATCTCCTCAGAAGAACTCTTTTTAAAAACTACTGTACAAAATCATACACATTCTGCACAATCAGCACAGGAAATGCTTCTAATAATGAACTTAAATGTTCTATGAAATTGTACTAAAAAATATTATTGAGAAGCTTGGAGTACAAAGCTGCAAAAGAAGGTGGAGGGGGAAAAAAGAATATTAAGAAGCAATTATGAAATGTACCTTTTCGATTTGTTTTTGTTTATTCAGTTCTTTTTGTTGTTTCTCTTTGACTCTCTCCATTTCTTTCTGCTTTTCTGATGCTTTTCGATCCTAAAGGGTAAAAAATGTAAATAACTAAGTGACAACAGCCTGAGATGTCTGATGCACTACCTATTTATATGCATTTACTCAAAGCTATTATACCACTGATTTGATTATTATTCTTTTAAAGAACTGGTATGTTTGTTAAAGGTAGCCAGCTGAATCAGAGTATTGTTCTGCAGTTCCCATTGGCCAGTCTTTTTATCTTGAGTTTAAATCCTAGAAAACAAATCCCTTAAAATACATCAGAACAGTACTAGGACATCTATAAACGTTTTCCAGAATATATTTTATTACACCTGTTAAATAAATACTCCTGCCCTTCAACTCACAAGTATCCCTTGCCCCAAAAAGATTCTTACCAGTTCTGCATGAAAAGCTATCTGTTTTGCCAGTCCAACAGAGTCACAAATCTAAACAGAAAACAGATTTGAAGTAATCAAAACAACTCTTAACAAAATGCCTTTAAAATTAATCCAGATCCCCAAATTAGATGTGATAGCATATTAAAGCACTTGCAGGTAGTTAGATGGTCTGGTTTAACTGTTTTTCAGTAAATAAATGAAACACTCTCTTACAGAAATCCCTTAGACAGCTCGAATGGGTCTAACATCTTGGAATCCACATCAGGTTGCAAACTGATACAAGTATAACCAAAAGTACCTTTTCCCCTTCATTATTTGATTCAAATATATAGCAGATGGAAGCTTGGCGGCTCTCAACTCTCCCTCCTGAAGTTCTAAGCACAAATCCAAACAGGCGCTTGTTCTCCTGGTGTGTAGCATACAAGACTACATTGGGCAAAGGAAACTGCCAAAAAGGATCAAATATGGAGATATTAAAACTGGTTCCAAATATTTTCTAGATGAAGTTTCAATACTGCATATTAATCACTTCAATATCCTAAGTGGACAGCCACACAGAACGTGCATTTGTGTAACACAAACAGAAGACAAGGGTTAAATTATTCAAAATATAGGACAACTTCTAAGAACATACTCCATATAAGAAAAGGGGACCACATCTGCAATGCCATTCAGCCATCTTTCTCAATGTGAAGACACTCCTGTTCTTTTTTATTTTCTTCTAAAAGACATTATTCATACACATTACTTTTGCAACTAAGCTTTCAGTATTTGGTGCCAGGTAAAGGCACTACTTCTCAAAAACCTTTGCTGCAATTAGTTCAGTTCTTCTGGAATACATAAGCAAGAAAACAAACCCCAAATCAACACGCCTCATTATTTTGTAGAACGATTTTGCATTCTCATTCCTGCAGGAAGGTGGACTTAGAAATTTCAACTGGATCTTTTTGAGACTTAACCAAAGGATAAGTTTTTAAATTCTGAAGGCCCCTACTACAGCTGCCATGAACTAATAGGATGGGTTTTTCCTAACCTTAAATGTACACATTCAGAATACTAGACATGCACTCAGTTGATAGATCTCATTTCTAGAAGTTCACAGCTTTGGGACAGTTTTAAACTTAATGCCACAAAAGTAAAAAAAGAAAAAACCACTATGTGAAATATCAAGACATTTTCACATGCTTAGGGTTTCCTTTTACAGAAATAAAAGTTATTCAGAGTCCCAAAAAAACTGAGTGGTTTTTAAAGATGACCCAAAGAAATTAAATAACATCATAAATTGTGCATAGGGAAGGATGGGTGGGACAGGGAGGAGGGCAACAGGTTTGAAAGATAAAAAATAAAGATGGCTATTATGGAAGAATTAAGCTGGGCATATTTGATAAGTGCATTTGTTATAAATAATTAGGAAAAGACCCCAACAGCACAACAGAAACCATACAGCACTACCAATGCAATAGTGCATTAACAACCAAAACCAGAAAACAAACCCAAACACCAACAAACCCTTTTGGACTTCAGAACTAATTTGCCTTCAATCCTCATGTTACCTCTCTACTAAGGATATAAATGTTTATAATCAAACACATTGTTAAAATACAATGTTGTTTTCCTAAGATTTTACCCTATCAAATCAGAGGGTTCAAAAGCCTATAAAGTCTGTCTGACCTATTGAAATCACCCCAGTTCATCCTGATTTGTTAATGTTTTTCTGTCTATTTTGCAATGTATGCATTAGTCTCCTAATTTCAGTGGAAATTTGTCTGGAAATCTCATGCTGTCATTGATTTTTGCTAAGATATAATAATAATATATTTAAAGTAAAAGAATTACATTGCTGGGTATTTATCTTAAAATGTAAAGTTACTTACTCGCAGTCTTGTAACTTGTGTCTGTGGATCAATTAACCTAAAAATTTGTTTTTAAAAACAAACCAAAAAGTAAATTTTACCAAACTGAAAGAAGATCATTCGGTCAATAAACAGCAGTAGAAGTCAGGAAGCAAACTTACTTTAAACAGTCACAAGTGACTAATAAATGCGATTCTGTCATCCTGAAAATATTATGGATGGCCCGAGCTGCTAGAATTTGACGCATTGTTTCATAAACAACATCTGGACTTTCATCAGACTTCACCTCCATAGAGCCAAGAAATCTTACAATAAATAACTGGTGAAGAATTGAATCTAAGACAAAGAAAAGTATTGAAAAATGTGAACTCTGGGTCTTCCATTCAAAGCAACAGATGGAGTTCAGTCAGGGAAACTCCAAGCTTCTAATAAGTTGGAAAGACACTGCTCGTACTTATGAATTAGAAGTACAATTACTAAGCAGCAAGTCACACACCTTTTCATTGGGTTTAATGTGTACATGAGATGCAATGAATTATTTTAAGACAGACTTTCAGACAGTAGCATGATTTAACTCCACTTGTCTAAAACCTTGCTCATATAACTAAGTGTTCTAAAACTGGTGTTAAAGTAGAAGACACAAGCTACAGATGAAAACAGGAAAATAATTTTTGAATTCTATTTTTTATTTTGCATTGAAATATTTTTTTTTTACCTTCTGTTTCAGATTTTGAGCCTTCAGATTCACCAAAGGGATTTGTGCGTCTATTAAAAAATGAAAACATCAAACCAGGAGTCAGACCACAAGAACCACTAAGGAATCATGTAGCAGTCTCATGCTGCATCAAGTAAGAACATGTCATGATTTCACAGACTTGCAATCCAGAGAAACAATGAATGATAAATCATAAGGACAAGCAATTTAATCAGCAGTTAGACAAAAATTGCTGTATTTGAGGACTCGTGAGAAAAAATACCAGATACTATTGTCCTACTGCTGCCACAGAGACTTTGCTCACATGGTATTTTTTTAGATGTGAATTAAGCCCAAGTCAAGATGTTGTTAATATTTGAAAAGGTATAGTTTTAGGGAATGAAATTTCACACAACAGCTTCACGAAGTACAGCCAAAAGCTAGTCCTTTCAGTACTCCATAGGAGCACCACACTTTTCATCGCTGTCTCAAGTTGTTTAATTACTTACTGAAGTGAAGTCATTGGTTTTATTTCAAATGCAGCTTTCTGAAAACAGCACTGGGATTTTACTCCTAGAGGGTCAAGAGAAACGTGGCTATTTCTGGCTCTCAAAGACAGAATTGCTATCAGTTACAATGAAAAGTGAAAATACTCTAGGCTTCCAAGTTACATTTTTCAAAAGCAGTAAAGCAATGCTGAGAAGAGAATATGTGAAATTGGGAAATTGTGTTTAAAACCTCGAAAGAGGAAAAAAACTCTTCGGCCAACTGGTAGCTGCAAAACTGTTGTCAAGGGGTTGATAAACTTCAAATTAGGTTTTATAGGGGAGTAATGAAGCTGTCATCTCTCTAAAAGGTGTTCTAAAAGCAAATTCATGAACTAAGAAAAATAAGTCAATCTCTCTTGATTGGTTACATGTCATGCTGACTGCCAGTTTTATATTATCAGTGAAATCTTTTAAGTAAGAGATTTCTAGTTTAAAGGAATAACATTGTTCTAGATTGAAGTCAAGAGTGCATTGCTACAATGTTTATTTAACAAGGACTCAATCACAAATAATCCCATTAAATGCTCACCTGCATAAATACAGTAAAGGGAAATTATTTCTATTAGCATCTATGATTGCTCAGACTTTTGTTTTCATTTAAGATTAGACTGGAAAAGTAAATGCCAAATCTCATCAGATCTCTCAAAAGACAAAATTAAAATTTAAAAATGTCATCAGTATCAGAAACTAAGGAAAATTGGGGTAGATTTATTTAATAATTAATGCTTATAAAATAGCGTGTTGCCTATCTGTACAAACACTGCAGTTCTTTATTGACAGGGATGGTCAACTGAATATACTGAGCACAACTCAGTATCCTTTCTGCTATGAAACACAGGATTTTCTAGAATTGAATTGTAACTGATGACATGAATTTAGGTGAACTATTAATCTTTCCACTTCCTGGAATACAGTTCAAGTCTTTTTTAAAATCAATATATTCTTAAGAATCTAGTTAGCAAATTGATTAGTCAACAACAAAAAAATTGACAAAAAAAGGAATGTCTCTGTGAGGTGCAACTGAAAATTCAAATGTTTATGTGGAAGGCAGGGGGATACAACACATGATTGTGACTAGAGTCATGTAAATTAGTTTTCAGCTTTTTGGCTTTTGTTGCTGTTAAGAACAGCTGGATCTGCAAATATGTTTTCTTAATATCTGAACTCTGTGCATACAGTTCCAGAAATGCAGTGCAGATTTACAGGTTTTTATTATTACTTTTGAGTGGGAAGTTTACAAAAAAACAAGTAGAAGAAAATGTTTTTATATTTGGGAAGAGCTCTTTAGACAATTTTCACTTGTCTGTAGATGAGATTACTCTAGAAGCCTAGATCATTTTCACTCACCTTTCAGGTTAAGAAGAGTGTCATCGTATGCCATCATCGCCTGCAGGCAGGGCTACCAAATTTCTCTTGAGTTTCCAAGAGGAAATAACCCAAGCTGCTGGGTGAGCAAGCAATAGGAAAGGAAAATACTTTATGAAACCAAAAGGTAGTAATAAATCAATAAATAAAAGCATTAGCTGTTAAAGTAAGAAAAGCTGCTGCTAAAGAGAAAACAACCCTTGAATCTAGTGCATGTCATTAAGCCACTGTTTTACAACTCTATTTAGCTATCAAAAAAACCTGGTTAGCTTTGCTGGGCACTGCAGATTTTGCGACACGAGTCAGGGCAATTGCAACGTGTGTTTTGGAGCTGCAGCCTAAACGCGGATTTCTTGTTTAGTTGGTTGTTTTTTAAAAATCATTAACATTAACTTTAGGAATTTTTTTTCTGCTCTCTGCATTTCCTACCTCCCCGCCTGCCCTGAAGATTTTGCTTGACCGGGCAGATCTTCACTAACTGGAGATATTATGTCAAATTGTATTGGTGTGTCAGGGGCAACAAGTGAATCCAGGGAGAGCGCAGATAAAGCTGCCGATTCAGATCCCAGTGACCCTGTGCTGCTCGTCCGAGCTGCAGGAGGCCGAGATGGTCTGAAACAAAACAAAACAATATCTTAGTTTCAGGTCGGTTGATAATAAACCATATGGGAGACCAATACAATATTCCAAAACTCGATGTAAAACAAAAACTAAAAACCTAAATAAGATCAGAGTATAGTAAACAAAAATGGAGTCTCCATTTCTAGCCAAACTTAAGTTAAAGTTACTACTTGCATGGCATAATTGCATCAGACTGTATTATATTTCATCTATGATTACATATTGATGTTAAAACAATCTGAGGTCTGCTTCCAGGAATTGGAATTAAGAAAAATCTCAAAATAAATTCATACAACAAACCAAACATATGATGCAACCAACAAAACTGTCTAGTCAGCTGGAAATCTGGATTACTTGTAACAATGGATGCTAAACAATAATAAAAAGGTGAGTTCAAGACATTTTTCTCTAGCCTATCCAAGATTTAGTTCCAAACATAGAAAGTTTTTGTTGTTGTTTTTTTTTCCTGGAACTGTATCCAGGGCTCTCTTTATAGATATGCTTTTCAAATTTCCTACCAGTGTTCATTAACTTACAGAGTTGGCCGCATGCTCTCATGCCTCTGCTGAAAGGAAGGAGATGGAGTAACAGCTTCCAGAGCTGACTGATTCACACGTGCAGCAATTTCCTGCCATAGAGAGATAGGAAAAAAATGAATTTACTAGATAAATGAAAACCATATGTATTACATTAATTTACTACCCAAATTCCCTATATGAAACAAGCAATATCTAACTCTTCAGAAAGCAAATAATTCTGCAATGAAGTGAAAATATTTTTCCTACAAAATTGCTGTGCTTATCAGATTCATAGTCAGAAGATTGTCAGTTCCCTCTAGCAGGAATTAAACGGATCTGTCTGAATATTTGTAATAAAGTATCATATACAAAATACAAATACAGAATCTTGAAGATGTCAAAAAGTTATACCAAATATAAAAGTCACGTATTTTTAATGGTTCTTACAGAAGATCTTCGATGAAGAAGACAATAGACTGTATGCTTTCATACCATGAAAAGCTTCTGATTACAAATGTGGGAAGTAGTCAGCTTAATTCTATGCTATCCAATTAGATCCAGCTGATCTCTTGAATTTTGTGCAAATCTACACCTTAACATATTACTTATGCTATGAATTTTAGTAGTTACCTCAGGGTTTTCACTAAGATATATCTGTTTAGATATGTTGTTTATGGTGCATATCCACTGAAAAAGAGAGAGAAAAAAGAAAAAATTAAGTATTTGTCATTTTTAACAAACTTGATTCAATACCTGAGTTGACTAGTTTCAGCACTTTTTCCACTTTTTTTCTAACTTCTGGGAGCCAAACCATTATTCTGAACACTCAGCTTGTCATTATATTCATTATTATCTGTATACTGCACCTCACAGTATCAGATTTTCCTTGAAAAAATTACTTTAGTCACACTGAAGCTCAACACTAAAGCAAGCTTAAGTCATGAGAGTTAGGAATTTAAAAAAAAAATCAAAATCAGGATTCTCTGTACTCCATTATTCTATGACTGCAGATGACAGTGTTTCCTCAAGATATAGATTCCATCTGCCATTTGTGGAATTTGCCCATTTCTTGCACTTGTAAGCTAGAATCTATTTTCTCCCTGTGCTGTGGAAAACCATCTGCTCCTGCTCTGTGCTTTTCAACTTTTATCTGAAGGAGAAAACTAACTGGATTACACGCATACTACTGGTGCTGTTCCACTGAGCACAGCTTCTTGTTAGGGTTGTCACCTCTCTCCACAGCAGCTGCAGCCCAGAAAATCACAAATTTGAGCTGCTAAAGCAGTCTGTGAACTCCCTTCCTTCAGTGAGGCACCTGAGAGCAAGTGTTTCAGAGGAAGGCTGTTAGACAACCTGAACAGAGCAAATGACCCAGGGCCAACCTGACACAGCCCAGCTGAAAACCTTAGAAATAGCATAAAAGATCATTTTATATCAATGTGACATTGAAGATTGCAGAGGAATTTGAATCCAGGCTGAAAGTACCATATTTTCTATATTTCCTCATCCAGCTGCTTGCCCAAACATGTTTCAAATCAACAGCACTTTTAAAATGTTTTCTTTCTATCCTGCCCCTTATTGAAAAGTCTTTATTGAGTAATAATGCAAACAGATACACCTCCTTGATTAACAAATACTTATTATCTCTTACTGCAGGTGTTCCTTTGTTTCTGGACAAATCTCAGTGTATTCCTAGACTATGAATGTAATGAATCTACCAGTTTGGCAAGCTTTTGGACAGCTGTCAAAAGCTGTCCAAATAAAACAAATTCTAATAACTAGAACCTTGTTAGACCAGTACATACCTATACCACTAGGCTATTATTTGCAAAAGGTCTAGAGAAACTTATTTTTCTCACCTCTAAGGAAAGCTAAAGAAAGTAGGGAAAAGACATCCTGGCTCGTTGGACAGGGTTTTCCTTCCCCATTTCCTTTCCCCACCAATATTTATGTAAATTTGCTGGTGTAATGTTTGAATAGTGACATTTCTCAACTGGTGTTCATCCACTGCACAGGCAAGTACATCTGCATCACCAGAGTTAGCAGCCATTTGGAACTGGTGATCCAAGCAGCTTTGAAAGCAGTCCAAAAGCAAATTATTTCATATTTCTTGATTCAACTTGTTAATGAAGTATGAACACGTTTCCCATCATGCATCAGGGGCAGAAAAACAGTTTTTCGTCTTTTCTCAACTGGCTGCATCATCCTCTGTGTCCTAACCAAAGACTTCCTTTATTTTCCATTCCTGACAAGCAGGTAGGAAGAAAGAAGGTTGAGAAAGCATGAACAGAAGAAGCAGCATTTCTCAAGATTCCCTTACTCCTAGCTATTTTGCTATGGGCTTTTTTTTGTCCCTTTTTTCCTTTCTTTCTTCCATGATAGTGAAAAGGACTTGCTGGCAATCAGAACTGCATTTTTTTCTCTAGGATTTAAACACAGTAATATTTTATGAGACTTCCTGAAGCCTGTCATTATGGATAGAATGGGTTAAACATTATGGATAAAATGAGTTAAAAGCTCACTGCTTACTACGTAGATAAAATAAAACCAGCACTCTATGGTTACAAATGTATTCCTTCTGCACAACAGAAAGTCATTGGACTCCATGAGAATCTCCTGTAAGCTTACCTCTTCATAATCTTTTTTACTCTCTGCCTGTAAGATTGAAGACCTGAAAGAGAAGAATGGAAAAGACAATTCTGTCTATTTAAAATGCCTCACAATTATATTCAGACAGGAAATTCCCTTTTCACATTTGTACATTGCACGATAAATTAAGAAAGGCTGAAGATTCTGTGTACATGCCAAATGCTGTCAACATTTAATGGGGGGGTGAGGGGAAGTCTATGCTTTGATTTTCATTGAAAATAGAAAAGGAACAAAATTCTAATTGTGCCCATGTAACACTTAAGCATTTGTAAAAGGTAATAACACACCACTGTAAACTGGTTATGGTAATGTTATTCTGAAATACCACTCAGCTACATTACAGAGCTGTTAAACTAAAAAGTACCAGACATTACAAAGTTAAAAAGACATCCCAGATTTTGCTTCTAAATACCCACAAAATCTATCAAGCTATAATCTGGCCAAAGGTAGATCATCTTTCTTTTCTTAATTAGTGAGTCCAGTATTACAGGTAACAGTAATGTAAGAATACTTACTTTTTACCATCAAAAGATGTTATCTGAAAACAGTACCGTCTGTCTTCACAGTCCACAGCCATTACAGAACAATTGTCTATATCCATGACAAGTCCCCCAGCTACATCTCCTCTTGCCTGGCTCATCAAATTTCCACCTTGAGTGAAGTAAAACTGTCTCTCCCAACTGGAAGATACCAGCCCTGTCTTACTAAAAGATAAAAAGACGCTCTTAGTAGATTAGGAGTTCAGATGAGCTGTATAAATCAGGAGAAAAAAAAATTACTATTTGGTACAAACCATCTAGACACGTAAGAAAACTTCTTTCCCCATTTAATGTTTTAGGTTAGCTTTACAGCTAAATTTGTCTCTTTCTGACAGTTATTTGTTTCATTCTAAACCTACTGCTGGCAAAGAATACATTAAATTGTTGATTTCTTAGATTATGTGAAACTTAATTTAGAATAAAAAAGTGTAAGTATTTCAGTTTTAATGATCAGCTTTTATGGCATTGCTTTACAGAAAATGCATATTCAAATTATATGCTTTATCAATATAATTTATAAGACCTCTGAACTCTGCACTTACATTGTTAAGACCAAGTTTTGAAGAACTTTGTGTTAAGCATTAGCTTAGTCACATAAGATACCTCAATTTTGCGAGTATTTTGTACCACTCAATAAGATCTCCAACATTTTGCTTAAAGCATAATGTTGGGTTTTTTGAGTGTGTGTTGGTTGGTTGGTTGTTTTTTTCCCCCCAGAGTAAAAGAAGAGGAACAATCTGAAAACAACAATCAATAATACTTGCAACTGCCTCCCTTTTTTTCAGATACTCCTTTCAATATTAATTGCTGCAATTGTGTTCTACTACAGAACTGCATGCCTCCTTCAGTGAGTATGTTACTCTAATTGTTTTTTTAAAAGTAATCTACATTTTTTTATAAAATCCTTGGAGCTTATATAAATTACAGAAAAAAATCTGAGTGTTACAACTTTCTTTTAATAATTATAAAAAATAGCAATAGAGTGACAGCTCCCTCAGTGGGCAAAAGACTACCTCTTGAAGCTGAGAAGGCCATTTTCAAAGTGTGTTTCAGTTAACAGAGGGTGTTTTGCCTTATGTATCTCCAACTTGCCTTATTCTTTTAGTAACCTGAACCCCAAAGCTTCAACAGATATTTATGTGACAATCCTGGAAGTTGTGATCTTGTTGTTTCACAGTTACAATCCAGTGAAATCACACTCTCCTAAACTTAAATTTTTCTTTATGAGGTGAAAATTCAGGCAAAATTAGACTAACACCAGGATAACCATGCTTTGCACCTGAATGACACTATGTCAGTGTAACAATGAAATTAATACTAATTAAGTGAAGAAGTTCAAAGAAAGAAACAGAACAGCTCCTATCTGGCTTACTCAACTGGACACATAAAATCAGCACAGCTAACTTCAGAAAAATATTACATACTTTTTTAGCTTTTCTCCCTCAAAATTAAGTATTCTGGAATCTTTAGGTAACAAGTTAGTCTTACTTTCTTGCATTGAGATAGCCAGCTTTCCGTGTTAGATTTCTATGAACAGGAAATTTTGTAGTATCAGGATCAGGCAAATACAGTGGATCACTAGCTACTTCCAAGTCCTCTATAGTTTGTTGCATGTTTTCTACTTCACATTCCATTTCCCTGCGAACACTGAGGGAAACAATGTGTTATTAGCAGAGATAATTTATTAATGAAATAATTGTCTTGATAATAGTTGAAAATTCAACAAAAACAACTTACTTCTGTACACTTGTGCCAATATTGGTCAAAAATTCTTCTAATTGCTCAGTAAGATTTTCTGAACCCATTTTAAAAAAACTTATCTTAAAAAAAAAAGAGAAGAAGGGAGGATTTAGTCATTAATAAACCTACAGTAATAACATAAGAAACCATAGGAGGTGTAAGTTTCTCAAAGAAATCTATTTTCATCCCTCAGTCCCACCAAAGCCTCTCAATAAAAGGAGCAGAATGCACATTTTTGTCTGCAAGTGAAGGCTGATGCTGACATTGCAGTGGGATTTCCTTGTGTCAAGAGGAAGCTCAGAGTTACCTGGAAACATGGAAATATGCAGAAACTGCCCTGGAAAAGAAACAAGGTTTGACCTTTTAGTGATCCCAGTGTGTCCCTATACTTTTTCAAGCCCAGCAGTTTGCTAACTGTTGTGTTGTGTGGGCAGTTATTTGAGGGGCAGAAGAGACAGGAACCCTGTGAGGACTTGTCTGGGACCATCCTCAAACTGTGGACCCTGCCAATGGGAACTGACAATATGTATCTTAAAAACAGTGTACTACATACTGGTCCAGAAAAACTGCCACATCCAAATTGAGTTTAGCCATATGAAATCTCAGAACAGGAGGCCACAGGGTGCAGTCCTGCCCTTCCCATTCTTAAATTCAGCAAAAACCTGCATCTGTACAAGTTGCACTCTGCTTTGTTGTAGAAACACTTAGAGATTAGCTCTTAAATATAAGCTGCAATGTTTCAAAAAGAAGCAAGAGTGCTTCTTGGACTTGGAAAGCTTTCAGACAGTATGTAGAAGTTAATTTATACTCGGGACACTGTGGCAGTGCCAGATACTGGGAAGTCTGGCTTTTTTAAAAAAAACAAAACAAACCCGAACATACTGATGACATACTTCTGAAAATAAAAATTAAGTCTCTCCAAATAACTTTTTCATAGTTCTATTTTCTATTACACCTGTCCTCATATAAACCAATCATAAACTCGTTTATATTAAACAAAAGCAAGCCAGAATGATTTTTAGCATTCCAGCTCTTCCACATCCTTGATTGAAAACGTAGCCATGTGACTTTGATGATCTCATCTCAGAATAGCTGCCACAGGAAAGAGTTTAACTGTCTCCACGTTACTTTCTAAAAAGGTACACCTCCATGTGGACAGGCATGCATTAAAGTTTTAATCAGCTATTCCCATTAGCAATCCAGTGGAAAAAAAAGTACCCAGCAATGGAAGTTCAGGCAGTGCATTAAATGTAGCCATCTGGGTTTGGGGTAGAATTAGACCTTTGTCTTTGTCACCCAGACTTTCCTAGATGCTCTGATGGGAGTGAGGGCACGTCATGATGATATTCATATACTGAGTGGCAAATGACTGCTGCTGGCTACTGACAGTGTTCATGGCAGCAGCTCTGACAGCTACAGGGATGAGGATGGAGTATGTCTTTTCCTCTGTTTGCTTCCTTGGATTGCAAAAAGGTCTTGCAGTGGATTTCAGTACATCAGCCTTCATGAAGCACTTTTACAACTTCTTTCAGACCTACAGCTTTCAGAATCTGCAATTACCTGAGCTTGCATGTATCCTAGCAAGGGTTCTAGTACAGCAATTTTCTTTTTGTACTGAAGACTATTTAGTGCACAGAAATAATGCATCATAGTCTGATGCTGTTTTTTCCTGGAAGTATATACATCTTCTGTAACTTCAGCCTTGATCTAAAGAGACAAAGACAGGGGAAGGGGGGGAAAAAGGAATGTTTGAGACTTGGTATCCATCACATGCCTTTTGGACAGCTTTACATCCAGCATGGAAAAAACACAGTGATGTTCTACCCTCTATCATCACCAAACGCGTATTTTACTCTACAATTCTGCTTCTCTTACTTATACATGAGAGATACATGAAAAGAAATACAGCATTCTTTTATCCCTGGAAAGTATGGTTATTTCTTTACAAAAATAAATTTAATATAGTATCACAGCATTCATCTTAGAGCATTTTCAGTGTTACAAGACAGGCCTGTATTGGGGAAACCTGCTTTTCTGTTTTAAAGCAAGCTGTCTAGACTGCTAAAATATAAACTATCAATCTTCAGGTGGAATCTGCTGTACATTGCCTTCCATCCTAAATATATGTAGTAGATGAAAATTATTTCTTATTTCCTCTAAAAATCTTTATATTAAGTATTTTGTTTTTTACAAACCTTTTCATTTTCCCTTCTTTTTGACAATCGACCATATCTGGTAATGGCAGCATCATGGTCTAAGCAATCAAGAGAGAATTCATGATCAGTTTGATAAATTCATGACTTAAGAAACATAGCAGAAAACCTTTTATATCACTGTGTGTTGCACAGCCAGCTGAATGCAAAGTTCTGTCATATCAAAACTTTTATTAATTGTTTTTGCCTGTTTATCATTGGTTCACTGCCACAAACACTTGGGCTGAAGAAAAATGCCAATATGGCCAAATGATTACAAATTTCCCTAAACATCTAATATTCTTCAAAGACAGAAACTTTCTGTAGGTAGAGAGAAATTCCCATTACAAATACCTGTATCTAATAATTCTTGCTTCTAAAGCAGGGAAGCAATTTACATTAAGAGAAGCAGAATCCTTACTTAATCCTTACAAAGAATATGTCCTTTACAAGGATATAGTAGAGCTACCTAAAAAAAATGTAATTTCTGACAAAAAGGAAGAAAACTATCAAACTAATTTAAGGGAGGTGACATTTGTTTATTAATCCAGCCCTGACTTTCAGAAGTGAGCTAGCACCTTACTATTTTTAGTAATTTTGATAGCATAATCCTAAATGATTTAATAATGAGATATAAAGTATTCTAAAAAAGATTAATGGTGTAAATTTGCATTAACACTTTGGTACACAAAGTAGAGATTTACAAGTGAACCAAGGAAAGCTGGGTGCCTAAATATCACTGAAAAAAATTATACCTTAATTAGTCACTTGAGACATGCAAATATCTTCCCTAGTTTTCTGAGTAAAAATCTACAATCCTAATCTACAATAATACTGTTGTCTTGTAATATCTATAACATTAAGTATTTTACACTTACCATTGCTTGCAATTTGGAAAACTTCCTTTAGAGTTAGTATCTCTACAAAACAACATATCACAATTTAAATAAGTTGTTATTAACATAACATTTATGTATTAAGGTTTCACTACTGACCAGTTGCAGTTTGCACCTTGTTCCATACTGAGTTACCAGCACAGGCACAATCTGGCCAAGAAAGTCTGCTCTTACTTAGGGCCTGAGTATCATTCATGTGGCTGTTCAGCTTACCAAAAAAGATACTGTACTGTAATAATTTAAGGAGGAACTTGTGGTCTGAGTTGGGGAAGCAGAAACACAGGAGATGGGGAAGTATCACTGGATCAAAGAAAAGCCCCAAACACATTGTGATTCCTCCTGCCTAAAATCAGTTGTGTTCTGTTCTAGATGGTTATTTAATACGTGTCAGGAAACAGAAAACAGTACAAAACTGAGCACTTGTTCTCATCTTGCTTGTGGCTTTGTGTCATATTACAACATAAACAAGCAGAGAGCTATGTCCAACTTCATGGTAAAGCAAAGACAAAAAAGCACGGAAAAGAGCACAGAAAGTACCTACGAAGTCCATAAAGAAGCATGATATCATTAAATACTACATCAGTTGGTGGCTGAAAATTTCCTGTGGGAAAATTTAATTTGTGATTATTGCCTCAGGGATGCCTCTTCAGTAAATATTAACAGGAGATTGTTCCAGGTTCTGAAGAGTAATTTTAGACTTGAGATACTCACGTTCCCGTGCTCAAAAAGCATAATCTATTTAATCCATAATTTTTCAACAAACTATTGCCAAAGAAGTATTTTCCAAGATTAATAAACAGCTAAAAGATTTAGGAAAGAGTTAGAATTTTTATTTCCATTTAGACTTAAAATTTTCATAAGATAGGCAGAACCATTCTAGGATGTTCACATTAGGGATTTAAATTAATTTGGGTTCAACTCCTATAATTTATATCTGAAGCCCATTTGCTACACAAATCTATTCACTTTAGCATCTCGAGTGAAATCCATCATAATCAGATACATTAGATATTATTTTAGACCAGGCAGAATAAGATACAACTGCCATAAAATAAGTTGGAAACATCTTATGCGTGCAGCTAAGAAGCCACCTGTGTTACCAGCAGGGCTGTAGAATCACCTAACTATGAAGTTAGTTAGTAGTAGAATCACTAACTAGAAAGAGCTATTGAGATTAAATGCTACACTTTTATTATTGCTGCTGCAGATAAAACCAGTATTTGTTCGAGCACCCTACCTTTTAGATCCCTTTCTTTAAACTGAGTAATGGGAAACATCATTGCATCTGCAAGTTGAGTTGAAAGTACTGCATGGCAAGAGCTGAGCTGTAAAAGACAAGAGAAGAAGGAAATTTTAGGAAAACAGTGCCGACATATAAGAAAACAAAGCAAAAATAAAACTAAATAAAATAAAAGGTTGGCATCAATTTCATTCAAAGATGACATCTACAATTCAAGCATAATTTTGCACATCCATTTTTTTGCAGCTATGCTTTTCTGGGCTGCTGATCTCACCATTAGTGTTTTATAGAAGACCTTCAGAGTTTAGTATTTGTCCCTACATTTCCAACTTTATTCCAAGTTACTGGATCACGTCAGAAGATGGCCTCATACATTCTGATGACTAGTTAATTTATTTCTCCAGTTTCCTTCCAGCTACATCACAGACCATGTCTCACAGGTTGCAGAGGTAGAGCAAATGTATTCTTTCTTCCTCCCCAAATGCTGTTGAAGTAGTGTTAAAAGTAAGGAGAGGGATCACAGGAAAAACCCTGATTCAGATCTTAACGGTGCTAAGCTGTCTTTGGGAAGAGCCAGTCTCTGTCTCTAACACAGACAGCAGGAAGTTCCTCTGTCAGTCAGGTATCTGAAATCAGACAATACAAAAACCCCCACGAAAAATAGTTTCCAACTGCTATCCTGTAATGTTTTTGGCTGTATCTACAGCAAGTTAAACTACATTCTTTCTCAAACAACGTATCCTCATTTTGCTGAGTTGATTCTTTATCTTCAAGTTATACAACTTTAAATACGTGCTGCAATATATAATTATGTGTTGCCTTACTGACAAATGAAAGCAATTTCTGTACCTCTTATCTTAGAAAAGGCTGGAATAATTAAGGAAGTTAAAGTCTACACATGGTGACATTAGGCAAGTAAGTGAAACAAAGACAAGTACTTGCCTCATCTATTACTTTTGCAAATTGTTGTAGAGTGGAAGTCATAACTTCATCATCTCCCCCTAGTGGAAAACGCTGAAAGAAAATAAAAGCAGGCATGTTGTTTGCAGTGTCTTCTGCCACTCACAAAACTGTATTAATCATGTCTATGAATATACATGTTACTCCACTATTTTAAAATATTATCCAGTTAAGATACACTGAAGCACTTCCTTACTGTCCTGTGAAGGAGGAACATTTTGGGGAGGAAAAGATGAAGAAACAATTCTAATTTAAAAAACACATCTATTTAAAAAAAAAATAATTAATCTAATTAATTGATTTTATAAATTCATATATTTTCTTTTTTAAAATCAGGAGAGATGCAGACTGTACATCTATGAAGATTTTTATCCAGCTTTGCAAATTATTTTAAAATTATCAAAAAATAAGCAATATTTGGTGTTCATCTTAAACTTCTAGCTCTTAAGTTATGTGACCATGTGAAATTTCTAAACTGTCCAAAGGAGTTTGCTTCTATAATGCCTTGATGGAGGCCAAAGTATGACCAAAATGGTCACAACTGAAAAAATAAACAATCCAGTTAAAACATTATTTGTGTATTTTTAAGCTAATTTCCTGACTGGGAAAAAAGCAGTGCAGAGCAGACAAATCAGAAAAATAAGTTAATACAACCAATGCTAATTTAATTATCATTTTAATTCATGGCAGGGATACATAAAACACTTGGCAATATATTTAAAAAACAAATTCTTTATTAAAAATCTTGAGCATGTCTTTCTAGCTTCTTAGGTTCTCCTCTACTTCTTTGCAATGAATGTACCAAGTTGAAACCGAAATAAGGATATTTGGTGTATATTTTGATATCTATATATGGCCTAATTGGTTCTTCTAATCTGAAGCTAGTTATTTTGATTTTTCAAAAACTATGTTTTTGCTAGAAATCAGCAGAAACAGTGTAATTAATTAAATAGCTGTGTCATTAAAGTCAATTTGGTATCGTATTAAACATGTTAAAATAATTCCAATGACAGTACTGCAGCAACTTCTGGAAAAAAAAAAGGCAGTAATATTTTCATTACTGCTCCAATTCAGGGTGTCCAAGACATCTTAAGCAGCATTTCCAGCTGTCACTAGGAATAGAAGACTTTTTTTAAAACAAAGACAGACACTCTACATCTCTGTCTTTCTCCACCTCTTTCTTATGGGACTACCATAGGTAGTAAATTATGGTTTTTAAATGGAGACTGCTAAGCAATCCCCAAAACAGTGATTCAAAAGTATAATATTCCAGAACTTACTAATTAATATTCATCCTGTTAAGAGGAACTTCATTCTGTTTTAGTTGAAAGAACTAACATGAAGACAGATTATTTTGAGCCACCAGGTACAGCAGTTCATTTTATATGGACTAAAGCTAAATACATTCTACATTGTGCTCTGGGAGATAAGAGTAGAAAAATACATAGTCCTGACCACACATACACAACAGTGATTTACACAGTACCTGTTTTTCATATTCCTTCAGAAGCTTTGAAGTCAGATGAGTTGCTGCACTTAATTCATTCTGATTTTAAAAAAAAAAAACAGACAAAAATCCAAGCTCGTTACTTTTTTTATTTAGATTAATATTTAAAAAATGCATATTTGAAGAGGAAGCTATCACAGATGTGGAACGTAAAATCTGACTACAGATTTTCAGAAACCCTAAGCATCCTGCCCTTTCATTTCTCTAACATTACTGAGTTACAGGTAATGAGTGTTTACAAACACCAAGGTCACAGCCTGCACTATGTACCCCCATTCCTGTATTTTTCACATTATGCAGTGCATATTTGCAGTCAATTCTTTCAAATTAGCTGCCCTAGATACTAAGTATTAGGAATTTGTTATCTGTAAAGGAAAGATTACAATGAATATCAGTACTACCTGGCAACAAACTGCTTGGTACTTGTACACAAACAGGACCTAATTAGCAGATTTGTGGTACAGAACAACTTCATCTTTCATGATGCAGTTGAAGGAGAAAGTACAGAAATTAAAAGCTAAATAGAAAGGTAGTAAAATAAAACTACAAAGCAGCAAACCAACAAGAAACATTAATTATTAAAGTAAAAGCAACAGTAAAATAAAAACATTAAAAACAAGAGGATACTTGAACTGTGAGTTTTTTACTGATTTTTTACACAAATTAAAAAGATAGCCGTAAACTCAATGTTTCAGAAAAACACACAAAACAGATTCTGCCTTTGGCATAAAAATGCAGCTACTTATCAGATGATCAGTGAAACATGAATATATTGCAGGTAAAAAATAATCTCTGACTTGGTACTTACTATTATACACACTAGGATCATGATGGGAAAACTTTTAGAAGCACTTGGGAATTACAATAAAACTACTAGACGATCAGAAAATATTTTACTTGTCATAGGAAATTCTGTTGTAAAAGAAATCACAAGAATTTAGTCTTTACCACTCCAAAACTTGCAGAAAAACAGTAATTTAATTCCAATTCCACGTTTAAAAAACATGGAAGTTTAAAAGAAACATTGCTTATAATAATTTCGAAAAAGCAAGAGACATGAGATGTGGTTTAAAAGCTTTAGAATGCATTCAAGAATTTCATCCACACTACCTGTGCATCATATATTCTGTGCATGGCTTGAAATAACTGATTTATGTAATTGGAAATTGCAGCAGCATCTTCTTCAAATACTCCCAGCAAAGAGCGGGTCTGTAAAAATAAAACAGTGAAAACACTAAGGCATCAAGTTACCAAAGCAGCGTTTCAATGTACAATGTCTAAGGTAAATAGTATTGTTGCATGTTTCATTACTGAAAAGTTTATAAACCCTCCAACACAGTTCCCAGGAATGATACATGTTGTGTGCCAGAGAATCCTAAAGATACCAAGCTCAGCCTCACTCCTACTGCAGCCTCTCTCCAGTTTAATACAAGTACATTTTGTGATAGGAAAGGATCAAGGGGGAACAGCAGGAACTGGACCTGCTATGGTACATCCCTTAGGAATAGGCTAAAGATGACTGGTATTAAATAGCATGCCAGGTATACACTTTTCTTCTGCAGTGCAGTAACAGTTCTGTGATCTAAGGAACTAAAAGCCAAACCAATACAACATGCATCTTGTTGTTCTTTAAATACATGTCCCTCCCCCTCACCACCCCATGGTGAAAGGGACTGAAAAGATCTGTCTTTTGTCCTTACCCCAGTTTGTCAGTCAGTCTGTGCCTTAGCTGGTGTCACCCACAAGCACAATGACTATGCATCCTATTGCACTGCCTGCATCCCTGATGAAGGTGCTTAACAGCATCCACCTCACAATCAACCTCTTTATCAATGCCCACCTATTAGACTTCAAAACACTGACCATTACTCTTTAAGTCTAACTATCCAGCCAGTTTTTCCACCCAGGATGCAGTCCTCTTCATTTTGGCCAGAAGGATGTTACCAGGGATTGTGTCAGAATCCTTCCTTAAACCAACGTAAATGACATCCACTGCTCTTCCCTGTGATGAAATTACTGACTCGGTATGAGAAGACAATCAGGTTGCTCAGGCATAATTTGCCCTGAAGCTTAAATAAGATGCTGACTCAGTGTTCTTGCATCCTTTTTGCACTTGGAAGCAATGTTACTCCTCACCACAAGGATATTGAATAGCTTCCTTCCACCAAAACAAAATCCCCAAAGAGTAAAAGCAGAGAATGTACTTATAATTCTGTGCACGCTACATTTGCTTTTCCTAATCTAAAATATTTCTTGGGATGCTTGATACAAGACAATCACTTGCAAGACTCACAAAATAAACCCTTTAACTCTAGTACATTTTAGCAAGAGGACTGTGCTTTAGGTTTACACTAAAATTAATGTCCAGACAGAAAATTGAAAGAATAGCAGGTATATAACTCTGTTTCCCCCTGAAAATTAATTTTGTTAAACACCTGAAATTGGAAATTCACTTTCTTAGTCTTTGTAGACTTTCTTAGTCTACAGGCTAATTAACTGTAGTTTCTTCAAAGAGGACAGGAAGGAATTTATCAGACCTGGGAAAAGAATGAAAGATAGACACAAGTGTGGACATCAAAAACACCTCTCTGATGAGATTAGTGAAAAGCACTGGATTGCAACTGCAAGGGAATTGTGTGTGGGGGGGTTATTATTAGAAGTTCTTGCTGTGTCAAAGGCTTGTCTTGAAATGACTTAGACTTTTTAGTCCATCTCTGCTTGAGGTATGGAGGTCTTTTTCAGCTATTTTCCTGATTTTTTGCTTTCAATGATAATCAAGGAGTACATATTAAACCCGTATCAAGTATATTATTTAACCATTTTTTTAACATTATTTTATTTAACTAGAATTAGATGCCTGGTTGTCTCACAAATACGATCATACTATGTGATGCCTATGAAGTACTTTAATAATAAAAAAGAATAATCAAACAGCATTATCAACACAATAAATCACTTTAATGGTGGTTCAAGTTTATAAAACAAGTGGAGAAGGGGGTAAAGGAGGAAAGAGATGGAGGAGAACTCAAATGTCTGCCAGGTGTGGCAACATGTTGTGTCATCCTAATGGCTGTGGCACTCCCATTAAGGGAGACACACATGAAAGAATGGAAAAGAAAAAATTACATAGTGTCATAACCACTGAATTATATACTCATGACCTTTAAACCTGAACATAAATAAACCTGAACTTGTAATTTTGAAGGAATATAATGTAAGGTTTCTGGATTATGCTTAATGTTTAAAAGTGAACACTGTAGAATAAAAGCATTTCTGTGTTTTATTGTAGAAGTATCAATTACTGATGTCTGGACTTCAAACTGACTGTGTGTGATACTGACAGAAAGGAAATAACTTGAAACTGTAAACAAGTTATAGCAGACTATTTTAGTAGAAAAATAGAAGAACTGTTTACTTATGTTTCTAGTAAAACTTTGCACCATTTTGCATGTTTTTTTAAGATGTTTTCATTACATATAGATGAGCAGGTACACTAGAAACTACCAGTGATAAGCTGCACAAACGAACCACCTATTTAGAAGTCAGTGAACTGTTAAGCATTCTGTGTATGTATGGTAGTGTCAGTGACATGAGAGAGCCTGTACTGTCAAGTCTCTTGGCTTTTTTATTGTGCAATGCCTTGGGAATGCAAATAAGTCTGAGCAGAAACTCTCTCTAAACATATATATATAAACACTGAGTATGTGTGTAATATATGTCCTAAGTTAATATTTAAATTGCACCATTTTGCATAGCAAAAGACAATGTAAAATGGCATTGGGTTTACGTCTGAAAACAGTGGTTAGATTTTTATCCTGCGACGAGGAAATGGATGGGTTTTGCCATTTTAGAAAAGCCTTACCTTCCCTCAGGTGCAGATGTTTAATATTATGTTTATATACCTAAACTTAGTGTCTGAAACAAGTCTAAAGGTGCAAAACTCCAGTCCATAATTCAGCAATAAACAACGAGCTAGGTTGATGATAATGTTCAATATTACAGCATGAACACATCAGTCAGAAAATCGTGGCAACTCCTAAAGGAAGCAAGGTTTCTCATTTCTTCAAGCAACATTTGTTGCTATTTTCATTGCACTGATTTCAAAATAATTGACATGAATTAGTGTAATAGAAGACTACAGTCCTAGTTAGGTTCTTCTAAGAGGTGGTTAGTCAGAATTCACCTGAAATATAAGGTTGACTGATAGATGAAAAAGATACCAGCAAATCTAATAGTTTAAGCATTTGACATTTCCTATAAATATGAATAGTGCTGACTTCCATGTACTGAGAACAGACCTTCAAGAGATTATTTCGTTAAACTACTATTATTATACCACTTTCAAAAACTTATCCTCTTCATGAGAGTACATCATGTCTAGTCTCTGGGCCAGAGATGATGCTACAGGCTAGATCTCATCTAACATCTAGTATTTGAGACATATGGGGCACTGTCCTTTGAAAAGCAATGATAACCTTTCTGCACGGCCTTTTTCTGGTGCCTTTTCTAAGTCGTCCCTCCACTTGATGTAGATTTGTTTAAATGGTTGTCACTTCAGGGCTTAAAATTCCCTATTAAGCAAGTGAGACTTTCTCTTTCCAAGGCATATACTATTACAATATAGAAAGTTTTGCTCATCTACATAAACAATGCAGCAAAACAAGGATTTTAATTAAAAAGACTATAATAAAAGATATTAACTTTTTTCGTGTCTAGAAAGCGCAGTAGAATGCGCTTGCTGGTTTTGTTGCCAGCAAAATAAACCAGTGCAATTGCACAAAGCATTTCCTGCTTAACAGTAGCATGAAAGAAATGCCAGTGCAGAATATGTGATCACTGACAAAGGTCAAGCGGCAGAAATGGAAGCGAAGATATCAGAGCAATTAAAGGCCTCTCAGCACCCCGCATTTCCCACCTACTCACAGCATTAACAACCGTCACGATAGCCTCATCCCAAACCTGCTTTTCATACGTATCTGTTAAACCTTAATGCGTTTTTAGTAGAACACAAAGAAAAACCGTCTTGAGAAGTGAAGATGGGTTTTGTCAACACGAGGTCTCCAAAATATGTCATGAATATAAATGCGGGGGTGGGGAAGTGAGGCAGTCAATGGAAGCAGCTGCCCTGTCGCCCAATGCTGAAGCACGGTACCTCCGGAAAATCGTTACCGAGCTCGCTGCTTTATAAGCAGCTCATCAGCCCCGCAGGACACCTGAGAGGACGCGGTGGTACAAACGGGAAGAAGGGGCCGCAGAGGCCGGGGCGACACGGCGCAGGGGGCGCCGCCGAAACTGACAGCCCGAAAGCGGTCACTGCTGGCCCCAAGCCCCTGCCACGCCACCGGGCCCAGGAGCATAGGAAGGCACCTGGCCACGCACGCAGCGTCCCTGCCCTGCTGCCGGGGAGGGTTTCCTCCTCCCTCTCGACCGCCGCCGAGGCTCTCCAGCGTCTCCCCAAGGAAATGAGGAGGGAGCGAGAGGGGATCAGCGCTAGGCCCGGCGCCCACAGCTTGGCCCCGATCTGGCCTCCACCCACCGGCATGCATCTTCCCCCTCGTACCTGCGGGCTGTCTTCCAGCGTCTCCTCGATGGGGAGCTTGTCGATGCCGGGCATGGCGGCCGCCGGGGTTGAATCTGCGCGGCTGCAGCTCCCTCACCCGCAGCACGCCCGGCTGACAGGACCCCTCCCCTTCTCCCAGTCACAACACGAGCGCCCCCGCTTCGCGCCGGATGTCCCGCCCGATGTCCCGCCCCGCTGCCCGTTTGGCCTTTCTATTGGTTCGCCCACCCAACCTGTCCAGCTCGTTATTGGTGAGTGGGACGATCTGTCTGCTTACACGGGCGCGTGGGACGGTTGGTGCCGTGAGGTGCGTCGCGTCTGTGCGTGGGTGCGCGGTTCTGCTCGGCTGCCGCCGCACTCCCCGGCTGCCGCCGCACTCCCCGGCTGCCGCCGCACTCCCCGGCTGCCGCCGCACTCCCCGGCTGCCGCCGCACTCCCCGGCTGCCGCCGCACTCCCCGGCTGCCGCCGCACTCCCCGGCTGCCGCCGCACTCCCCGGCTGCCGCCGCACTCCCCTTGCCGGCTGCCTGGCGGGAGTGGCGCGCGCTGCGGCTCGCTGCCCGCCGTCCCTCAGGGCAGGGCGGACAGCGCGTCCCGCCGAGCTGCTGCGTCCTCCTTCTCCCTGTCAGTAAAACGAGGAACGGGGAGAAGAGGGGTCTGTTGGCGGGCAGATCGGCTCCCGCTTCTCGGGAGCGCGCCCGTCACCTGCTGCATCGGGCCGCCCCCAGTTTGGGGAGGAGAGTGGAGAGCGGGGAGAGAAAGGGGCGTTTCCACGATGAGGTGTCTGTCCAGCGAGGCCGCCGATGGCTGTCAGGTGAAGTTGCTGGAAAGAGACAAGCAAACGTTTCGTTTTGCGTTTGCAGTTACACGCTCTGGGTTACCCACCAGTCTGCCCTCCTGGCCCTGCTTGTCTTTGTTCTGGCTGTTACTGTCTTCTCAGAACAGATAGACCTAGGGAGCAAAACCGTAGTGGGACTAAGGCTGTTGTGTCCCTGTCACAACGGAAGCATCTTTTGTGCTCTTCTGATATTACCTGGAGCATCCCTCTGGAGAAGTCTCCTTTTATCCTTGTCATGTCCTCCACTATCCGCCAGAGCTTCTATGGAAAAAGTATTTCTATCCCTAACTACCCAGGGTTTTTTTGTTACCAAGTGATGGCATCAGCTGAGGACCTGGTGTTCCTGCTTGTGTCTCAAAAAACAAACAACAAAACAAAACAGTTTTTCTCCAGAAGCAAGAGTATTATCAGCCCCTACTTTCTGGCTGATTTTAAATGCTTAGAAGTACTGTGAGGGCTCACTGAAATTGAGCCAAATAATTGTCCAGTGTTTAAAAAAAGAGCATATTCTTTATTTTGTCTCTGTGATTAATATGTTTGGACAAAAGTTGTCCTACTTTAAACTATTTCCTGCGGGATAAGCAATTAGTATGTTAAGAGTAGGGCTAATCAAGAGCATCCCTCTAAATTTCCATTCACTTAAAAACAGATTAAAAATATACTGTGTGTCAAGCAAGAGGCTGCATAAACTTCTCACTTTTCTAAGTAAAAACCCCAAAACTTATTTGTACAGCATGTTTGAATTTGCAAATGGATTCAACTCTGAAATCACTTCATGATATTTCATTTATGCATTTTAACAGATTATAGGTAACTTTTTAGATGCGTTTATTATTATAAAAAAAAAAAAAGAGGCTGATACATTGCTGGTTTTGCCTTTTTGTGGCTAGGTGAATGTGGTATGAAACCAGGTTAGAAAGTCCACAAAGTAATCCAGCAGAGCTAATAATTAACTGTTGTGCAGTCTTGCTACGGAGACCTTTATGTTATATTTTATGATGTTTCACTTGTAAAAATAGATAAAAGAAAAGCCTGGCATTAAATTATAAACAAAGATTTTTTGGTTTGCGGTTTTTGTGGGGAGTGGTGAGGAAATTTCAGTTGCAACTTGGTTCAGTCAGTTCATTTACTAGCTCAGCTAGTGACTCACCTGACTTTAGCAAGTCACAGCACTTCTCTTTCCTTGTCATATGAGAGTAATAAAATAGAGTTCTCTTACATGCTAATTTAAAGACTTAAGTCTTTTATCTGTCATTATTATGTGACAGAACACTAGCATTAGTTCATGACCTATATATAAGTGCATGGCTTTCTGGTTTTGAGATCAGCTAACTTGTGACTTTAGTTTTATAGCAGTCTTCTGTAAGAAATGCTTTGGTTTGTGCTATAAGATGCATTTCCATAGCAGAATTCAGAAAGGCAGCAACTTTAAATAGATTTGGGTTTACTTAGCTTTGTACATTCAGAGCTATAAGTGGCGGAGGAAAAAAAAACCCCACAAACTATTTATTGAGCTTCTATGAATAGAGAACACCTCTTTGAGAACTAAATGTTTATAGGAGAAAAAACCCTAACAAACGTATCTTTAATATGCAGAAATGTGCTTTGATATCTCAGCTGGCATGTAGAGGAAAAATGTGTTTTGTTTCTGTTGATCTTGGTGATTCAATTTAATGATTCAGTTCACTTCAGTAGCAAGAAAGGGGCCTTTCTAATAATTTTCTAGGATGCCAGGGCTTAATTGAATTAGTAGTTAGCTTTTTAAATAGATCCTATATGTTGAAACATTCTGTAAAATATTACTAGTCTTGTTCCTACCCTTTGTGTACAGTTTTTTACAAATGTTGCAAGGCATCCAAAAGTTTTATTTGAGATATAAATTTGACAGCAATAGATAAGAGTTGATAGTAATGAAATGAAGAATCCCTCTGAACCCTCTAATAAGTGTGTTTTTGGTGCTACACTTTTTTCAGCCTGGTAGGCTTTTTGTTAGTGTGTTGTTTTTTGGGGTTTTTTGTTGTGGTAGTTTTTGGATTTGTGGGGCAGGTTTTTTGTTGTTTTTTTCTGCAAAATACTTACTAAGGGGCCTTAAAATTTGGGGATCTAACACTTGGTACTGTGTAAACAGGGAGAAGAGCAGCTAACAGGTCTTTAGAGGATTCCAGATGTGTTCACTAACGGAGAGAACATTTTGCCTCTGTTGGAGGGTGAAAGTGCCTGGCTGGATAAGGTAGGCTTGATTTGCATGTTTCTAACTCACTCTTTCTCAGACTTTTCCTAGTGCCACGCTTGGATTTACCTTGAATTCATCTGTGTTCACTTAATCTCCTTGGCTCAAAATAGCTTTTACATCAGCCTAGGAAAAGCTAACTGTTTTTAGTCATGATTTGCAAAAATTAGTGTTAACAGTTTTGAGGCATTCTTGTCTAAAAAAGCTCCCAAACTTCTGAGTTTTGAAGTTGGCTTTGACTGTAATCTTAGTTGTTCATGTTCAAAACATATTTGAAAGGGAGCTTCATGCAACAGGACATCTGAGATTAGTGTTGCAGTTGGGTAAAGAAACTATGGGAAAGGTGAAATGAAAGACAATTTGTTGAAAGTGGTAAGTACTCAAGAAAGATTATATATACTATTAATAGCTTTTTAAAAATGTAAAATGTTGCACAGACCATTGTGAAAGGGAATCTGGCAGTGGAGTTGCAATGAGTGACAATCGCAGAAGTAGCAACAATAAGAATTAGGGTTTCAGACCAAAGCCACCAAGAACTCTTGGTGTGGTCTCTTCAGCTGGTATAAGCTGAGGCCTTAGAGGCTCCAGATCTCTAAAGAACAAGAGCTTCATCTACTAAACACATGAACTCTACTGTCCTTGGGCAAAAGACAGTGGTGCAAAATCTGAAAGGGAGATTAGTTAGCTGCCTCATCAAGTGTTTGATGCTGTAAGAGGATTGGATTTGCATATCCAAGGAGCAGTGATTTCTCCTATGATTGATTACTTAGGATTTTCAATTTAATGTGTTGCTCTAATTGCCTCTACAACAGCAGTATTTAGCTAAAAATCCATAGGTAATTTCATGGGCCAAAATAATAAAATAATCATTTTTGAGTGACGGCTTAAGGTCTATTTACACTTTCAGTGGGAATTTGTAGAAATTTAATCTGGTTCTTTACTACCAGGTATTCTTGGATCTAAAACTTTGTTTTCTGCCCTGTGGAAAAAATATGTTCATCCTCATTTCTTACTGAAAGGTTTGTTGACTGTTTATGTTGATAACAAATAGCTTTCTTCTACATCTAAGCAAGCTTCTCTTCAAAGAAACCTAGCAACATTTGAGTGCTAGACCTTCAGCCAGACTTTCCAGTAGTATTTTCTCTATGTTTATGTTATTTTAGAATCGTAGGATTGTTTGGGTTGGAAGGGCCCTTGCAAGTTATTCTAGTTGCAACCACCCCTTTGGGGAATTCTCCACTGGGTGAGGTTGCTCCAAGCCCCATCCAACCTGACGTTGAATGCATCCAGGGATAGAATGGAATTTTGGTATAATGTAGACTTATTATCTTTAGAATAATTGCTCTTGTGAAATTTTTTTAAACATTTATGTAGAGCTGCATTAGCATTATAAAGGCCTGTTAGATATATATATAGTGTTTCACTTTCACAGAATTTCTCAGAACACAGAATGAGCATCTATCTTGTGACCTTCTGGATTGGTATTTTTTGTTCCTATTTGCAGTTGCAATCATGAACTCTGTTTAAAAACAATAATGTTGATATGTTTCAGCAGCTGCATTGACCAAATGTGGGGTTTTGTTATTAAGTCTTATTTGTTTCTGGATTCAAGAGGCTGTCTCTATCAGTGATCATGCTTTTCACCTCTTTGGGATAGAGAAATGGGTGAGCAGCTCCAAGGAGAAGCATTGTTTTCTTTTTTGACTTAATGAGCTTTGTGGGAATTTTTTTGAATCTTTTAAAAAAGCTGATGTTCTGTGTAGAAACTGTAGAGGTGGGAAACTTACCTACAATCACTGCTATATGAGAGGCTTTGCATTATCTCTTTAGTAACCTGTGGACCTGGTGTGCAGTCCGACTACTCAAAGTAACTGCCTGCAGTCAAGCAAAGGAGTCCTGCTGCTTTGTTAAGGTCATAGGTTGCCTTGTTGGGAACAGCTCTACTGAAAGACAGAGGGCTGTAAGGCCCTTACTTAGCTGTGCTTCCCACTGACCCTTAGCTTATCAAGTACTCCAGCAATCAGTGGTTTCATCCATAGGTCCTTAAGGCTTTTTTGTATGTCTGTATTTTGTGGTTGCTGAGGCTTCTAGTGAGTCTTGGAGCTTGGTTTGCAGGTGGTCATTGCAGTGTTATTTGTGCCACTTCAGGATCTGCTTATACGTGCTGATAAGGTGTCCTTGGTAAGATAACTTCTGGAATTGTCACCTTTTGATAGTGTGGTTTGACAGCAATCTCATTGCACAACGTGGTGTCAGTCCTGTAAGTCAACATGCTTCAGCTGAACATCTTTCTGATACAAAGACACGTATGGATTGCATTTTTCTCTGTAGAATCTCCCTCAGCACAGTATTGTCAATGCTAGACTGTGCCATTTCCTTAGCAATTTTCCTGTTTATTCTGAAAAATTAGTCTTGGGTTGTTTACAAAAGTGCAGAGGAGATACTGTTTATTTTCTTAATATTAATAGTTAGCCATGTGAATGTCATTACACAGAACTACGGAGGAAGCAGTAAAACAAGAAAAAACTAGAGGGCCAGATTTTTCTTTTAAAACCACACTGTGCTGTGTGCTCATGTGCTTCTACAGAGTGTGCTCCAACTTACAAGAGGAGCAACTTGTGCATCCTGGAGTTAAAATTTTGTTCTCATTTTTGCATGTCTTCAGATAAAGCTTTGTCCAAAATAAGAAAAGGAGGAAAACCTTTACCTCCTTTCTCACTATTAGTCGTGATTTTTGGTCATTATAAGCGTTTGTAGGATTTAAATACATTTCTGTTGGTTACAAACCTACAAGAAGGGTGGAATATCTAGCAGTATAAGGATCTTTTTAAACCAGTACATTTGAGTGTACTGCTTCTATTACTTAAAGTTTTGGTTTTATGTTGTAAAGAATCATCAGGAAATGTTACATATGGTATGTTTCAAAAAAGCTGCAACAAAGTTATTTTAATAAGAAAAATCAATGCATGAATTATTTAAAATAGCTGATGCAACTGTTGCTGTTAACTAATCCAGGCACTTGGAAGGCAATTACACTGAGCTTTGACAACACTGCCAACCCGCTGCACAGTGTCTTATGCCAAAAGCTATTGTTGTTTTATTGACCACGTTCACCATTACATATGCATATGAAAAAACAGAGGCATTTTCATCGGGATTACCCTAATAGCATTAAGAGATTATTTTTTAAATTTCCTTGGAAGGAAATTCACTTAAATGAGATTACTTATTACTTGACTGGTTTCCTATCATGCTGCTATGTTTAGGTAAGTGGAGTCCATTAGAGTATAAAGTTTAAAAAACCCCTGATTTTATACATTAATGATTTCAAATAAAAGAGAAGTACTATATTTGTGCACAGCTTCTTTTGAGAAAGTTAAGTCGATGTTCTGGTTAGGAGAGATAACACTTTTTGTCCCTCTTGGTGGCCCCCCTAGTGTCACCATTAGTTGCTAATTACTTGCAAACAAATAAACAATTAACTCCTCGTGCCTCTTGGTGGGAGAGTTTTCATTGACATGCTAAAATTTTCTAATAAAAGATTTTAATTAATGACGTTGCAAATCCAACCCCCTTGTCAACATAGCTATAAGGAGGACTTGAGGAGAAATGCAGGTACAGTATACATGCTGTGCTGGCTGAAGGGCAAAGCATGGCAAGTACATCGCTCTGTGTTGCTAATGCATCCGTGTCTCAGAATCTCCGGAAGGTGCCTGGTTTTGTAGAAAATAAAACCACTCAGTGCTCGTTTTCCATTGAAAGTATTTTGGGACTGGAGCAGAAAAAAGATGGCATTCCACCTGTGAAACCTCACAGACCATGGATGGATGCATGCACAACCTTGGGTAAGGCAGCAGTTTGTTTTGTAACCTCTTAATCTTCTACTCCTTTGAAAACGTATATATTTTCATGTTTCTACTGAAAAGCAGTAAATTGAAGCTCTCATTTCCTTGCTTTTTCTAGTTTTAGGTGATGACAGCAATCCCCATCTCCAAATTCCTGTTGTTTGCTATGAAAATCCATTATTTCATGCTAACAGTAATCCAGTGCAAGAGGAGAAAGTTTTGAAGTGTGAGAACTATTTTTCAGTCACTGAAAGGCTGTCTTTCAAACGAGACTTGAGCTGGTACAGGGGTAGAAGACCAAGAACTGCATTCACTAGAAACCAGGTAGGGATTTTATCAATTCTTAACTAATGAATAACAATGTAGTTTAGTGAAATACTGGTAGAAGGCTGTAACAGCTATCTAATTCAGTGTGAGGTACCTCTGCTGAGAGAAACGTAATCAGGAGATAGTGCAAATTAACAGTAATATTGCTGATTTCAGCAGACCTATGTTTATGAATCAGAATTGTGCAAACACTGTTCTGAAGTCTCACATTTAACAAACTAAAAAGTTTTTTGGGTTTATTTTCTTTATTACTCCTATTAAGATGGTGATAACTAGTCATCAACTTTGTTTTAATCCCCTCAGATTGAAGTCTTGGAAAATGTTTTTAAAATGAACTCCTACCCTGGCATTGATATTAGAGAAGAGCTAGCTCACAAATTAGATTTAGATGAAGACAGGATCCAGGTAATTAAAAATTTGAACTTTTATGTAATTCCATCTAAATGTACTCTCTGGTTATATAAATAAGTAGTTTGACAGCATGATGATGATTATATATTACAATTATTATAATAATCTCGGTTTAAGACCATGTCCATTTATACATGTGATATGCATTCAGTGATTTGTGAAATGGAAGCCATTGAGTTCCTTCTGAAATCTTAAACGGGACAACAAAACTTTCCTCCATAGTGTTGAGGAGGTATTAATCACTACAATATTTCCATATCTGCTCTGTTAATCTCTAGTTATTAGTGCAGAACTTGATCATTTGCTTCCACGTTTAAAAAATATGTTTATATTACACTTGTCACTCCTTATTTGAAAAACAAATTTGAAACCATTATTAAAATAATTTGTATGAATATCTAAGTATTTTGTGAGACTGTAAGTAGAGCACACGTGTTGAAGACTTAGACTCAAACATTGGTTTCTCTGGACAAAAGCAAAATCTACTCAGGGATTTTAATTATTGATTTACAAGTAGTCCAATGTGATAAGAAGCATACAAGAAATACTAGAATTTGGGCCTCACCTTGAGGTTTATTAAGCTTTTGATACCAGTACTATATTGGGGCTGATGGGAAGCCTGATGCTGCAATTGATAAGCAGCTGAAGAAGTAATACCTTAAGACTTGAGTATGAGTTCTGGATGCTCAGATCTTCCAGGGTTTGATTCAGTGTCACTGAAGTTAATATTAGCTTTTATACTAATTACGGTGAAGCTGGTCTTCACTTTCCAGTTAATGAAGTTAATATTAGCTTTTATACTCATTACGGTGAAGCTGGTCCTCACTTTCCAGTTAAGCTAGAGGTATATTTTTTTTGTCTGGTATGTTAATTATTGCAGGTAATGCCATCTTCTGCAGATTTAAAATTTGTATTGAACTTCCAAACTACTGTCATTACACAAAATAATGTGAAGTTGTGTGAATATATTTCAGTTTCAAAGCTTATTCTGTTTACAGTGCTGTATTTCTGAAAAGCATGCCTTTTCTTTCCATTTTAGATCTGGTTCCAGAACCGTCGTGCAAAGCTGAAAAGATCACACAGAGAATCTCAGTTTCTAATGGTGAAAAATACTTACACTTCCAGCCTGCTAGAGTAGAAAGAAGGATGGTTTGCTCTTGTGCCACTGCAGTAGAACATGAGAAATTACTGGAATTTCATAACTTGTATTAAGTAATTATGATATATTAATTATAATTTTATCTCCAGATTTCAAAGTTTATCTTGATTTTTACTCAAATAAACTGTAAATACTTGAAGCGTTGTTATAATCTACTCTTTGTGGAATGAGTGAACTTTTCCTATATATTTTAATAAGTATTTTCAGAAAAGTGTAGATATGTTTGCCGTTTAAAAAAATCTAGACTGTAGGTTGCACAAGATTTTCAGCTAGTGTGCATTACTGCAACTTAACTGAAGAGGACTTAACAAAGCTTCATGGTTTTAAAAATAAGTCTGTTTCAAGTCTGAAATACAAAACATAGATTATGCTACCTGGAAGAGATTGTGCATTACATTGGAGTTTCAATAGAGTATTTGTAAAGAGTATGATAGTTTTCATAAATAACATAATTTTTAGAAAACAGTATCTCAAATGGAAGTGTCTCAAAAACATTTAAGAGGACATTTACAAATAAAGCCATCTAAACGGAGTCAAATCTGTTAGGAACAGTTTTAAGAGAAACTGGAATCTCAATTCAGATCTGGTAAAGGTAAAGGCAATATTGGGAATGCACGAGTTCTATCTTGTTTTTTTTCTCACCTTAAAACACACATTGTCCGTAGCTTTAACCTTATTGCGGGTAATTTGAAACTATTGTCTACTTTCCTGCTGGAAACAAGGTTTTCAGCAGCAACAGATTAGACTAATCTGTACAGATTGATGCTTAAGAACCTTACTCTATTATCTAGCAAATACCTAAATACACCTAATGTCTCCTATAATGGAACTTGTCTCAAGTGACGGAAGTCTGACAAAGCAATTTAAGGGAAGGAGTAGAATACTAGCAGAATAATAATAGCACCAGGCCTGGTATCCAGCTCTCAATTAGCAAATGTTACCAGAGGGGTGACTGGTGTAAGGTGCAAAGTGTCACACATCGTGCTGAGGAGCAAAAAGTTTAACAGCGTAATTGCATTATTGGCTTCATCTTGGCTTAATTTGTTCTTCACAAAGGAAATACATCAACAAGTTAAAGGAGAACCTCTATATTGATACCTACTTTTATTGGCATGGATTTAAATGGTGGCCATCACTTTCTCACATACAGCTTAATTTTTTTTTCATCTTAAAAAAATATAAGTCTGGACGTCACAGGATTTTCTAATCTTGTCGTTCCCGATAGCATCTTGCAGTGCGGGGGGGGGCGGAAGAAGATCCCATCTGATTGCATTACAAAGGAGGTTCATGCGGTCATGATGGGCAAACGGGATTGTTAGTGAGGGAGAGGAATCTAAGGCTGTTGAAGAGCCATCAGTTCTAGATTGCTTTGTGGGGCAATAGTCCCTTTAATTGCATGACTTGAGCGGGGAAAAGGCTAGACAGAAAACCTGGAAAATCAGTCTTTCTGTCTTGAGCACCTGAAGCCGAGGCAAGCAGTATTTTCTTGGAACAAATCAGGATAATCTCAGAAAGTGAGCTACTATGTCATCATGGCTCAGCATTAGCATTGCAGTTTTTCTGTTTTAGACTGACTGGCAAGATAGAAAACTAATCATATATTTGTTGAGTTTAGGAGAAAGCAACAAATTTAATTTCTTCTAACACCTGTTTTTGCAGGATGCTGTTTATTAGCAATGAGTAAGAACATGATCACAAATGCTTAGGGACATAGAGACTTGGGTGCAGTTGAGACATGATTGCCCATGACTCTCATACCACCATGTGTGTTTTATATTTGATCGTATGAATGTGTTACAGTGCTGGTATTTGAGTGATTGAACAAATGGGTGTGTTGCCTGTACCTTGGCAAAATGCTACTGAGTTTCTGTCAGTGATGCCATGTTAAGGAAGCTCAGAGGATAGCATGTCAATTATTCTGCATTAAAGTATGTTGGCTATATATACTAGCTGCATCTTAAACACTTAGCTTTTCCATATTACATCAGACTTTTAAATCATAATTCTTGGAACAGTGCTTTAAATGCCTATAGAAATACTGGGCTGCTTTTGCCCTCTTGTGGCTAGATTTTGTAATTACAGTTCTACGTGTTAAATTAATTCTGAGTAAAATCTGAAAGCATGAGCTAGGCTGCAGGTAGCTAGAATGCCAGCAAGTCACTACTGATTTTAATTGTTGTACAAACTTTGTGGCGGAATTTAAACTGTATGTCAATACAAATCCTTGACGTTGGGCGAGATTTTCTGAAGTTCTGGATGGAACTGACCCTAGTGAAAATTGGTGGGTGCTTAGTATTTTTGTGAGCCTGAACTTCTATTAATAATCAGTTATCACCTTAAGAATTCAGTTTTGGACAGCCAACGTTTTAAAATCTTGCCTCTACATTAATTTAGGCTGCTTTCACGAATACACGTTTAAAAGACTGCCCAACATAGTCAATGTATAGTAGCAGAATCTTTTTACATTACAGAAAGCATTTGGCAAAGTGGCCATTAATTCTTAAAAACACCCCTTATAGTGTAAAACTTGTAAAGCTTTAATTTATCATTGTTTTATCACAAGTATAAGAAGTATAAGAAATGACTTTGTGTTGTTTAAACATTGTGCATTTCTTAACAGTTTGTCTTGGAAGTGTTCAGTCAGGGTACAATATTAAAAAATGTGATGGTATCCACTATGATTTCTTTCTTTATTCAAATATTTGTAAGTTACCAGATGGCTACTTGGATACGAGGCATACAGTGAAATGCAATTCTCTTTTCAGAGTTGGAACAGGGCCTTATTCTGTGCTACAGGATGTGTCTATCTGACAGTGTAATTGCAAATTGCTGTAATTCATTTAGACAGAAAAAAGAAGTCATGGGGAGCATTCCAATGAGGCATCAGAATTGCTCTTAGAATGCAGTTTGCTATGGCTAGATATTTTTGTGTAACATAAGTGGAAAACCTCCTTTTCTTGTAAACATTCTTGTTTAAATGAGGAAACTGATTCAGTCTTTCGCATCTTTTCTCTGTAAACATGCGGTCCTAGGCAAGAAGTTTTATCACAATTTACAGTTTAGTAGGAGTGGTGTTTTCAGTGATTGTTACTATTATAATACAATTAAAACCAAATAATTATTGTAACATATTAACGTGCATTAACCTTCTATGTAAGTATTAACAAATACTGTTCATTGTGTTTGATCAGTCTATTATTATCTGCATATTTGTCTTACCTTTTCCAAAAATAAGCAGCTAACTCAAGTCCTGATATCCAACTGCTTCAAATTTTTGTTTTAAAAGAATGCGCCAGACTGTAGAAAAAAGGAACCTTGAGTTTGTTTGAGAGGTAGGGCTGCCAGCAACAACTGTCATTCCTAGCAGGGCCCTTCCTCTTTTTTTTAGCCCAGTCTTGTAGAAATGCTGTAGATTGTTTTGGAAATCTGCTATAAAATGTTTTAAAATTCTTCTCTGAAATATTATGTATCTATCATATAAACAAAGATTGCAATTTCCATATGCTTTTCCAGACTTTGTAATTTCTTTTGTTTGTAGATTTCCCTTAGTGGGAGTAGAAGGAGGTGCTATTGACAAAGTGTCTTCCAATCTTCTTCCATAATGGTTACACAATAGTAAGATTTTTTAATTCCTCCAGCGAAGTTCCTATTGTTCAGTAATGGTGTCTGTTACTAGTTTCTCTATGCATTTTAATTATAAAAATCTTAGAAACATTTTCTTTAGTCTTAATTACCCTTAGCTTTTGGCCTCAAATAACAAATGATGTAATCCTGAAGTGCTTGAGCAAATAGCTTTCCCTCAGTTAAATGAGAAAGGGTTTAAGGCAGGTTATGCTCAGTGAGAGGTCCCTTAATGTGCTAGGATTAATTTTGCAGACATTGCCACAGGATGCAGTTGAATTTCAGAATAGACTTTAAAATCAGGTTAGGGTTGTCCTCCCCTGCTGTATTTCCCTGCAGAAGGAAAATGATAAGATGTCTGAATGGAAAGTATTGTGCTGTAATAAGAAAGGGCTGAGCTGAGAAGTGAAACTGAGAAACTTTTGTAAAAATGTTACTTATTAATATTTTTTACATTTATTCAAACTGCATTGTGGGGACCTTGATTTCTGGTTTTAATAGTTGATTGAGATGATTCATGTCAAATTGCAGAAAAATATTATTTTAAAATTTAACATGAAAAATGATTCAATTACTGTTAAAGAATAAAACATACATAACTTTGGGGATACAGTTGTTGGTTTGGAATATTTCTAGTTCAACAGAATTTTAATTGAAAAATTACTCTTCCATGCAACTTCTAATTTTCCTTGCATCACGAATCTACTTTTTTCAAAGTGCAGTTTCATATTACACCTAATCCAGTGTAACAGAAGACTGCTGCTGAAAGATGGGATCCTGCCCTGCACCCTGTTTTCTCAGAAATGACATGTGGCCACAGAGTGAGTCAATTGAGTGTACTTTGGAGCAGGGAGGAGTGTATTTGGTGGCACATCAGTAAGTTGAATCATCTCAGAGTCTGTTCCTTTATTATATTCATATGAATAAACAGATGCAAAACTTAAGAGAAATACAGAGTTGACTTTTGTCTGCAAACATTCTTTGCCAGCAGAACAAGCTGGCCTGTATACAATACAGGCAACTGTGAGGTCTGGGGAGTGGCAGCATTAAATGAAGATTTGCATCCATGGGTCACTGATAAATTGTTATTGTGATGGTGATCAGAGGTAATTTTCATATAATGACTGTTTAGTTTATTTCGGTCAGTTCCTTTTCACCGTAACTTAGTCTTACATCTGATGCTAACTTGAGCCTTAAGGAATATAGGACTTGAAACTTTCTTGGTCATTAAGTGCAATTTCCTGCAGAAGACATTAACTGATCCAGAAAGGTCACGAGACCATTTACTTCCTACTCTGAACTCTGCAAGCCTCAAAACATCTCCAAATACCTGAAGACAGATGAGATTTTTAAGAGAAAAGCTCAAACGTGACTGTGACATAAAAAGCGAGCAGGAGAGGAATATTACTGGCAGTACACTGCAGAGGACTCTGTATGGTCTAGCATACTCAGCATTAAGGACTGGATACTCCATTTCAGGACTTGTTGCAAAGCATCTGGATATAGAAGTGGTTGGTGGCTGCCAGTGTCAAAGCAGAATTCATGCATCTAATTCCACTTTTAAGTTACATCTGGACACAGCAGCAGCTACTCCAGACTGCCAATAAAAGTTTGGGCACAGCAGGGGGCAGCTGCTTGCCAGGACAGCATGCTGTGCTCTCTGCCACTCGCAAGATACAAGCAGCCAGTTGGACGGAATTGTTCTGGAGGCTGGATCCGTGGCTCACATGATTGTAAGCACCCACTGGTCATGTCTGGATGACCTTAGGAAGTAAAGTGTGTGTCTGAAGAAAGAAGCAAATTAAAAACAAAACCCACTACACCCGGGAGTCTTTTCCTGTCTTACTAGGGGGCAGAATCTTTCTTGACTCCAAATCTAATTATTGGTTTAGCCTTGAGCATATGTACAAGACATAAAAGCACGCATCTTTATAGCTCTGTGCTTAAGCTTCCCCAGCTGTAACATTGCACTAGTAATACAGATTTTCCTTTCAGAACTTGGTGTTTTTGTGGATTTTTGGCATGTTTCTCAAGACCCGGTGATTTAAAAGTTGCCTTGAACAAGATAAATATTCATAATGATTGACTTGATTCAAATATCAATTTAATTTTATGGCCTGGGATCACTGTCTTATCAGTTAATATTTCACTTGAGCTTAGCCACGTTTTTTGAAACTGGCATGTTTTAATGTGGAATATTCCATCAGAGTAAAATTTTTGGGAACCTTGACACTGGTGGGAGTATCCATGCCCTTGTTGACAGGGTCCACATCAATTTCACACCAATTTCAGTTTTAAGGTTTGATACTGAAAGATCTTTCTTCCTCTTTATGCTATATATTAATCCCCACATCAGTGGGACACTTTAGTCTAAGTGGTTATTTTCTGAAGATCTGGTTTTCTGCCTTCCAGTATCTGCCAGAAGAGGTTCCAGAAGACCCTCACATTGTGGGTTTTCTGTTCTGGGATCTTATTTGTGCTTTTGTGGAGAGTGAGGCCATACTTTGTGGTTCCAGATCTGTAAGGGGTTTCTGAAATGCTGCTGATCTTTGAGTGTGCTGTCCACTTGGCTCACCTTAGCTCATTTTCTTACAGTGCATGGTGTTTATCTGTATCAGAAGTGTGATATCACAATAGTCATGATTGTCTGCCTGAGCTGAATACTTCTACAAGCATGAAGCATGCTTTCTGGTCCAAAAGTGAGCTGTTTTCATGTTTCCTTTTGCCATCAAGGACTGTCTCTCTTGGGAGAGATTTCAGTGTTAAAAATACAAAGTATGGAAGGAGCATACAACTTTGAGGTCTAAGAAGGAATTTTATATAGAAGAATTTAGTTGGGAATTTTTAACCATATTATCAGAACTTTCTATTATGCAAGTTTTCATATTTTTATAGAAGCTGTTGAGTTCTCCTTGTCCCCTCCATCTGGGAACAGCTGCTCAGAATGGGGAAGAAAATAAAAAAAAGTGTTTTAGCTTTAAGTAAGAAGGTACAGTGGCAAGCAAAACTAGCTGTACAACACATGATATTGATACCCATAACTTTTGAATATTATGCTTTCTATACTATTTGGAAACAAGACCCTGTTGTAAAAAGCACAGAAGAGACTACAGAAATGCAGAGTCCCCACAGCCACTTTTCCCCTTACATTAGCTAGCAGTATTTTGGAGAATCTAGCTAAAAATGTTAACTTCTGTAATTTGATTCCTACCTCTCCCCTATCCTTTTCCACAGAAGATTTCAGAGGAAATTGTTCTAAATGCATACAAAGCAGTGAAATACTTCAGTACTTGGCCAGTTCAATCATGTTAGTGAGGTGCACGTGGGGGCAGTATGGAGATAATTTTTGTTTTCCAGATGTATCATTTTGTTATTAAGTTGAACTATTGGAAAGAGAGCATCAATGCTGATTTTGTCAGATGGCCTCTTTGCTTTGTGTGAATAAATTTGAGGTCTTAGTAAATAAGACGAATAATTTTGCTGCTTTCTGGGTACTGTCGGTGTAATCAGTGGTAACAGAGTTCTTTAGTATTCTGCTACCTATTTAATTGCACTATTCATTCCGTATTTTTGTTTATATTAGTATCATTGTAGGCTAATACATCAGTAGGACAGATAATGCTAATTTTCCTCTTAGTTATCACTTCAAAATTTCAGCTTCTCCAACAGAAAATGCCCAATAGATATTGCTATAGCTTAGAAGGAGATCTGTTTGCAGATCAGTGGAGATGTGTTCAGTGGGGAGTCATTGCTTCTTATAGGTGATTATGGGCATCAGAGCCACTATTGTCCTGTAAATAAATTATACGTGTATTCCTTTTTTTTTTTTTGCCATGCTACTGTGTTGCTTTGTCCTTTGTAATGCTTTAAAACATGTGCTAAACTTTAATTCTGATGTGGGTTATACTTGACCTTAGAAAACATCTCATCGTAAAACCAGTGAAATTTCACTCCACCTATAGAATGAGTAGTCTTAATATTCCCTTCTTCAAATTCCAGCCTGCATGGGAAATGGAGATAAAAAATAATTTGTTCTCAAAGCCTTAAAAGGAATATGGCCTAATCTCCAATTCGTGCTAAAAATTGTTTAATGGCAAGAATCTCATTTCTGCTCATGTCATGATGAAGGGCTATGACCATCCTGAAGTGTCAAAACTGTTTTCAAAGGTAGCTGTTAGTGCGAGAACTGTGATTCATCAACTTCAGCAGCTTCAGAGAGCTTTATTTTATTATTTTTGCCAATGGTCACAAAGAATAGAAAACTCTATGATAGGTGTAAAACCAGTACTAGGTTAAAAGTTACCAACTAGTCATGCTTCCTTTCAACTGATTGGCTTACTGGTGTTTTTGCATACTCCAAATAAGAGTAAGTATATTCCATTAGTATTATGTCTTTGTCTAATATGTCCAGAATGTACTAAAATAAAAATTTTCAAAAATAATTTGAGTTAAGTGATCTTTAAAAGGGATGCATGATGAGGCCCTGAGCTAGCTGATCTAAAATTGAAGTTAGAACTACTTGGAGAAGACTGTTGGACTGAATTGACCCCCTGAGGACCCTTTCAAGCTGAATCATAACTGCGATTCTGTGCTTCAGAGGAGCCTTGGGCTTCTGTGTCTCTCACATAATTTTGAGAATTTCAGGCACAGGGTTTGCAAATGCTGTAATTTATTGGTATGTGAGAGCAGCTTGTATTTGAAAATTATTAGAAATGTGATTTATTTTATTTTAAAGAAAATATTTTTGGTCAAAGCATGTCACACCGAAATTAAATGTGGAGACTCCCATTGAAAAGGCTACATACAATTTCTATTGCATTTTTTGCAACTGGTGTTCTAGTATAATACATTCCTCCAGCTTGTATCTCTCAATGTTTCATGCATTACTCTTTAGTTGTTACAGCCCGATGGCCTTTTTGGCCTGTGAAACCGATCTTGCAAAGAACGTGGCCTGCACCGCCGTGGTTTCATGAACATCAGTCCTGCTGGTGAAGTGGCACCCATCCTTGCTTGGGTGCGGGAAAAAAAAAACAGGCAGTCCAAATCCATAGGTTACAGTGAGCTGTATCCAGCTGTACGGTGCAGTAGTAAATGGATCATATGGTATCGCACTGCGTAGGGAGGAGAGGGAAGGCTGATGAGGTATTAGCTAACTCCGCTGTTCGTCAGGAGAAGGGCTCAGACCCGCAGTTGTTCGTGGGGCGCGGGAGGCCCCGCGTGTGCAGGGCTCCTGAGGGAAGCTGCACACAGGCGGCAGGAGCGTGTCCTGTTAATTGCCATTGGGACTATTTGTAGAAGCCGCTGAGCACCCCCTTCCGCCCAGCCTAGCGAGGGGCAGAGCAGCCCCCCCGCCCGGGGAGTGGACGGTGGGGCTGAGGCGGCCGAGGAGGAGCCCCCCGGTCGCCCCCGCCCCCGGGCCGGCGGCGCGCATGCACACAGCGGCGGTGGGGGCCCCTCCGCTCCGGTGCGCGGCTCTGCGTCCGCGCTCCGCCGGGCGTGCTGCGATCATGGCACCTGGGATGATGCTCGGCTGCCTCCTCGTCGCGCTCGTCTCCTGTTTCGGTGGTCGCCAGTTCGCTGGGGCCGCGGGGGGAGCCGGCGGCCGGAGGGGCTCGGCGGCTGATGCTTGTGGAGGGAGGGTGAGTAGAGCCAAGCGTTTGTTGGCGCTGGGTTCCCCTGGCTGGCAGGGCAGTTCGCGGAGTGGGGCATTCGCAAACGGCGGGGTTTGAGGGGTCGTGCTGGAAGTTTTCCAGCTGCAGGTTTTGGGTGCTGTCCCATGGCCATGTGTAAGCAGTACAGGTGGGGTGGGTGTGCACACCTTCCTCGGGTGTGCAAGGAGGGAGCGGTCTGCTACAGGAGGGGAAAAACGTCTTCTGCAACTAATAAAGCTGCTCCAGTGCTCTGCATCTGGTAGTTAATTTGCGGCTGGGAGAGAGGGTGGCATTTCCCGGGAAGGGATATTTATTGGCTTCTCGCCTGGGGGAAGGAGGCATCTTGTAACCAGCGGGTGTGAAGAAGTCACTCAACAGGTCTTTTACCACCAGCGCTCGCCCCTTCCTTCGGTCGACCTGAGCTGCGAGGAGGATAAAAGCGATCACTTGGGCTTTGTTATTGTAATGATTCGAGGCCGGCTTGGGGTCTTAGCTCCAGGCCTGATCATTATACAGAGGATGTAGGAAATTTACGGGAGGGGGAAGCTGGGAGGAAGGTGATAAACATTTTGTTACTGGTCTTTGCCTTTTGTTCCTGTTTCTGGTGTGTTTTGCTGCGAGACTTTTCTTGATTCCTTTTCCTTTTTTGCTATTTTAAAATAACTTTTGAGTTTTGTGGTTTGGGTGGAGTGGGGTTTTTTTTTTTGTTTTCTTTTTTTTTTTTTGAGGGGAGAAAATGTTGGTGGGTTTTTGTTTTTCTTTCCTCCCTTTTCCTGATGTCTGGTTACAAGTGTAGTTGAAGCGTGGTGATCCAGGAACACCGGAGGGAACACAACTGACTTTCATTGCTTTTCCTTTTTGTTAGACTGTCACTAAGGATTTCCTTGGTCTCAGATCAGTTCCTTTGGGAACGTTACTGCAACACACAGTTCAGAAGTTTGTGGGGCATAGTTTAGAAAAGCGAAAGTATTGGGAAACATATAAGAGTGTGGAAAAACAGACTTCAAACCCTGAGAAAGCTTGAGACCTAAATCTGTGTGTTGAATGAAACTGTTGAAGGTTTACACTCCTCTATTAGGTCTTTTTAACTGATAATTAGGCATAAAATGTTTTGGCTCAGTATGTCTATTGTATGTTTCACCATACATAAGCAGGATACTCCACATGCTCATAATTACTGTGTATATTTATGTCAAGTTTTGCATCAGCTAGTAAGTGAATTATCACTGTTAAAAGTCATTACACTTGATTAGTGTATTTTGATGTTTACAGAAATGTGCAGATGCAGTTTGATTTATTTTTGCTTACTTAATGCCATTGTGTATAGTAAACCTGAATATACCACAATATAACTAACGGCATTAGATCAGTAAAGATTACACTCCAATTAGCATAAAAGTTCCTTTGTCTTTATTGCTCACAACAAACATTTTAGATTATTAAATGTTTGTACTAGTTTCTGGTTTTCTTATGTTTTCAGCTTCAACTTCAGCCTTCCCTAGCCGATTTATTAATCTTGTCTTGATTGTTTAGTTATTATTTCATAGTCTGGTGTCATAATACCATCTTCTTTAGGAGTGCTTGCATAATCCAGGCACGGCAGCATTTATTAGAGTAAGGACTGCAGGATGGTACCTATTGTCTCAGTTATGTGGTATTTATCTTAGCATGTAAGTTTTGAGTAGACTTGACATACTATTAAATGACTGATAGCCCCTCTAACACATTGTCTGCTCTGGAGCAGGGTTGCCTTTGAAGTAGTGCCCTGTAGGAAGTAAAGAGACTATTTGCTCTATTAAAATTCCTTGGTATTTCCTCTGTTTAACCACAGGCCACTTCCCCTCTGCCACTCTAAACACTGCAGGGACACTGACTGATTGAAAAGACACAAGCCCTGAAGTAATTGTATCCTATTCAAATAGATATTCTTACTGCAGGTTATTTATAAGTAGTGTCTAATTAATGTATGTTAAGGGCATGAATAAATCTTAACGTTATACATACAGAAAGTAAAACTGTCTAGTATGCATTAAATAAAACAGTCGAATTGAGGTGGTGATTCTCAATGGCATAAAAAAACCTAGAAAAATATCAGGTAACTTTTAATACTTGTTTAATCTAAGGAGAAATAAAATTTAGCTGAGTGTTTGTATGTACCTTTAGTTATACACGTGTTGGATATTTTCGTCTGCTAAAACTGTGAACATGTGGTGCACTTCCCACCCCTGATGAATCTTTTTTATTGTTTGAATGTTGCTTTTGAAAATCTGTGTTCCATCTTAGTACATTTAACAAGTGATGCTCATCTTCCTTTCAGTCTACATAATACACTTAAGTTTCCTCCATATTTTGTGACAGTAAAAGCTTGACTTGATGAGAGTGTATTACTGGACTATGGTTAAAATAATTGGATTAAGTATTTGATGTTTTGGTTCCTAGTAGCTAGTTTTTTTGAAACTCAAGTCTTTAGATGTGATGTAAAAAAAATACATCTTTTTACAACTTCCATTGCAAAATAGATGCCTGTGTTAATCACCTCCTCTACTAATACACCAGCATTTGTATTGGAAGCTCAATGTATGTCTGCAGCAGGAAGGCGGTTAGTATCAGGAGGACTAACTTTAACATTGTTGGTAAGAATTATCAGTGATTTCAGTGGATCCAGGATTTTTAGAATTTGGATTGACTTTGCCAAGTCTAGGATTTCTTTCATTGATGTTTTAACAGAAATTTGACTGTATTCCCACACTTAATGTTATTTCAGATTAAGATAGAATTGCTTAAAGCAGAATAGTACTGCAAAGTAGCTTTCCATATGCATATAATGTAGTAAGACCATCCATACCTTTATCCAGAAAAAATAAATCAGGAAAGGGCCTCTTTTAATCTAGAATAAGTATGTCTGCATGGGCAGCTATTTTGGAAAAGTCATCTTTGGATTTTTTTTCAACCTATAAACAAGCTGTGAGGTGTACACAAAAGACAGACTTGGGCTCTGATAGTGATTTGAATATATTTCAAATTAATTTATTCGGTGTTAAACACATGAGCAACTTTACTCGCAAGTTGTTTTGTAGATTTTAATGGAACTACACACATGAGTAACTTTTTTCATATATTTAATTCCTCTGAAGTTCCTGGCACTGAACCATGTGCAGTATAAAGCTTAAATTTAATGAGACTGTACGATGAGAGAATACATAATACAGAATTTTAGCAAATCTCTTTTTTTCTTTTTCCCCTCTTGTTAGCAGAGCCTTGTGCCTTCCTTTGCTCTGCTAAGCAAAGCTTATCAGACATACTAAGGGGGCTCTGTTCCTGTGCATTCTCCCCTGAAACTCTCCCCATGTCATCTGTGCTCTTTATTTAAGAACCTTTCTATTTCCTCTTCTCTTTCATAGCAGAGACTCTTCAGATCCCCATTTTCTACTCTGAAGATCCCCATTTCCTACCGTTTCACTGTCAGGAGCTCTGCCTGTTTCATCATTCTTGAGGCTTATGCTGCTATGTCTCCACACTCATCTCCTCAAGCATCTGTCCCAGCACACACTCATTCTTCTCTATAGCTAGGATTTTTCTAAGCACAGAGCTAGTTCATACTGAAATAACTTTCCCAGCTAAATACATGTTTTGGGCACTTAAAGCAAAATAATACCTTGTAAAATGGTAAGGAATAGTTTACTGGAGTTTACATTTCTCCCTTTATTTCTTAATCTTTTCCTACTGTTAAAAACATAAGATTTTTCTTTGCAGAGTATTTAAAAAAATTTAAGGGTATTTGGGCAGAGGACAGACCTGAGATGAAGCATGGAGGAAGGTGTTATGGTCAAGGGGTTCTTTAATCTACAGGCAGTTCCAGAGTTGGTTGAAAGCTCTGCAGACCAGGTGCCTGCAGTTGTGTGTCCTCCATTTTTTTCTGAATTTTTAGAATCACTAGATTTCTTTCCAATAGTATATAGAACGATGTAATAGCATTTTAGAATTGAGTAGATGTGCCATTTAAAGCTTAGTGCATTTCTCTGATTAGATATAATGCAAGATGTTGAGTGCATTGCTTTGCAAGCATGGTTAGTCATGCTGGTAGGCATCTGTTATTTCTGTTGAGCTTAGAATTTGGCTTCAAGATCACTCCAGGGTTGTTTGGTTTTTTGTTGGGGTTTTTGAGTTTCATTTATTAAGTAGAATGTGACTCCATTTTCTGCCTATTTAAGTTAATTTAAAAATACATAAACTAGCCTAAGTACATTAATGTTTTAATAAGGAAATGGATGTTTCTTCAGGAACTATGAGGCTATACAGTTAATGCTGTTTTCAGAATGAGCCGTTAAACACACAACCTAGAGAGCAAAATTAATGAAACCTAAGCCTGCATATGTGATTGAAACTACCTCTAGGTATTAGCCACAAGAAATGTGAATCTCCTTGTATGTTGTTGTGAAATTAGGAAATTTGAATATGATGCTAATTCATAAGCTCTTGGCCTAGAAGGATTTCTGCAGCTGAAGTCTCTTAGGGTTGTTAGAGATTTGGTTAATTTCCTCTCTGGATCATGTTCTTTAGTTTAGATACTGAACTCCACTCCCTGCCATACTTCCTCCCAAAATGTGCTTTGGAGTAAGCAGAAGTGTAGTAACTGTTATCAGACTTGTTAATTTTAAATCTTTAGACACTTTTTAAGAACAAGTTCTGCTTTAATAGATTAATACTTTATAGTCCACTGGTGAAAAGATGTTAAGCAGTCATGATTAGGTGATACTAGCTTTTCTTTAGTTAATTATTTGGTAATTCTAATATAACATGGATGTTAATTAAAACTGCAACATTTTAAAGGGTGTTTAATAAGGACCAGATGTCTTTTCCAGCAGATCAGTCTAAAGATGATGAAACAAAGCTTTGATGTGAACTTGCCTGCTTAATTCTGCTCAAAGGCTGCATTTTATCCATAAATTTAGCATGTTTTTTTAGAAGTAAATGACATAAGAGGAGTGTAAAGTATTACCTGAGCACTGTTAATCTTGAATACCATTTTTAATTTTAAGAAAGTAAAGATATTTTTCACTTTTAAAGTATATACTTTGTTTTTATATATACTGCTACCAGTATAATGAAGTGTATTTGAACTTTATTTTTTCTGAAACCTTAGGCTAATGCTGATGTTTCTGTATAATTTGGTTTTTTTACATGTAACAAAGAACATTATGCATAAGTTCATCACACCTAGAAAAGCACATAAAAGTTATAACAAATAAGCATCCATGTATTTGATAGATCCTTCTCCCTATATTAGTCATGAAATATTTATTTTATGGAAGTGCAAGTTACAGTCACTTAAAATAAGGAACTATGGCTACATCAGTACATATTAAGTACTTAATTTTAGGTTGTGGTAATGTGAAACTTTATTTAAGGATCAAACTTCAAGTGCAAGCTTCAAAAAGGATTTTATCCTTTTATGCTTATAGTATTTTACAATTGTTACATTATTCAGCCATTTGTCTTTTCAACCCTCCTCAATAGGAGTCACCCATCTTGACACATGACACTTCTACATTATTTTCTCAGAAATAGTAACCAGATGTATACTTAAGTGGTGAATACAGGCTTATGCTAGTAATGGGTAGAGTAATTTCTGTAGTTTTAGTGCAATATTTATTTAACAGAAACATAATATATTATCACTTTGATTCTCCAAAATTCTGCCAGCCAAGCCAACGTATAAATATGTATTTCAACGTGGTTAAACATATTTAATAAATTGTGCTTTTAAGATCATACCTAAGACACAATTTCTGGATTTATTAAAAAAGTACTGGTGACCTCAGTGGAGCTGCCGCTTTTTAAATGGGTGTACAGGTATAAAACATGCAGGTGTCATTTTTGGAAGTGAGTCAAACTGTGGAGACAATAAATACTAATGAACAGAGGAAAGCACAGTTAAGTAATGTTTCTTAATAAACTGCAGTGCACGTCCAGTTTTTACTGGATGTATGTACCTGAAGTGTTCTATCTTACAAATTACTTCTTGTTTGCCACCTGAACTTGTACAACTATCAGTAAACCTTTTTCTAATAAATGTTTTTTACGTCTGGCTTAAAACCACTTTGAACACAGACTTTCTTGGTTGGCCATGTGGATAGATAAAGGCCTGAGTTTTGTTTTTGGAAAGAGCTTGCAATAACCTACTTTACAGTGACTCTGTGTCAGTGTTTGAGTTTTTGCTAAGTCTTGTAGTAACACCAGCTTTCGGTGGGTCAGTTGACAAGCTTTCTGTCTTACAAATTGCTTTGTTTGCCACCAACACTCAGAACCCAAGTGTGTATCTGATGTATTAATGCCCCTGTCCGTGGGGCCTGATCTGTTTGGTTGCATCAAATACCCCTAGGAGATATTGTCCAAATGGGCTGTTTCTTGACTGAAGAAGAGCAGTGGGCTTCTGGTTAATTTACGGTGTGACTGCAATGAAGAATGGGATTCTGAGGAAACAACCTTCCTGTGATTTAACAGTACCTCAGAGCAATCTTTGGAAGTCAGTTGAACTAGAGCCCATCTAGTAGAATGAGCACTAAAAAGTGAAACATTTATGACAAGTTAGGGCAGCTGCCAGTCCAGCAGTAACTGTCAGTTGTAACTTTGCAGTTTGACTAAATTCTCATCTCTGCACAAAGTACAGTCTTTAGACTTCTAAACAGGGCAGAGTTGGAGGCAAAAGAGATGGAAGCAGCACCAGAGGAGCCCATCATGGTAAAAATGGAACAAGATGAGGCACAGCTGATGGTTCAGGAATAAGTCACCTGGACAGTTCAACTAGAGGATGTTCTCAGAACAAATTTCAGATATTTGTTTTTTTAAAGAAAACGAACACCAAAACTTCAGGAACTCACCGAGGAAGCCTCAAAGGAGATCCAGACTTGTTAGTGACAATGTATTAAAGGTAGTATAAGCAATGGTAGATGAAGCCACGTGTACAAGTCACATCATTGTTCTAGTCCTTCTGTCACCTCTCACCCCTGTATGAATAGATTCCAAGAGCATGAGGTAAATGAAATGTACAGGTAGGGATTTGTTCTCTCAGAGTTTGAACTGATTATTAAAATTAAAGCTTGGATTAGAGGTTTGGAATGCATCAGCAGGTGTTTCAGGTTATATTGTGTTTTTTGGAATTCTGTCTTACTCAAAGACTGTTACAGTGTTATATCACTATTGGCTTTGAAGAATTGTTCCAGACATCCTGTTTTATTATTCCTTGTGCTGATAATGGTGCACAAGTCCTAATGGGCGTGCCAGAACTCTGGCTCTTGGTACTCTGTTCTTGACACATCATTCAACTAGTAAGGGGATAGCAAAAGGAAGCAAATTCTGTGGCTAGAGCAAATTCTGTGGCTAGGAAGTGACTGCATCCTAATTTGGTATCCTGTTCAGTGGTCACCCACATTTTTCCTCATCTCTTGGCTGTTGATGAGGACTTTTCACACATTTGAAACTCAAATTGCTCTGTTAGATTCTGGTAAGGGACATATACTAAGTGGCTGTTTCAATACTTTTTAAGCCCCCCTCTATCCCTTGGCAGGCTCTTTAAGCAGTAGGTGATTAATGTCTTCAAACAAATGGATTATTTCCTTCTGTTGGCTTAGAAAAGTAGTTGTCTGCTCCTGTCAGAGCTATGCAGTACATTTAACTCCTCTGTTCCTACTTCAACCTGAGGTAAGTAATCCATTACTCACCCTAGATGAGTTCCTTAACCTATAATGACCAGGTTAAAAGAGTTATATTAAATGCTTTTCTTAGAAAGCTATCAATAATTAGGACTGGAACTGTAGCTAGGAATACCTTTTGAATAGGTTTATGTAGAGGTAAGGAATACAACAAGCTTAATATAGTATCAGCCTGCAGGTGTGCATGATGCAGAACATAAGGGATAGGATTAGCTTTCTTTTAGATGATCTAACAATCCTTGCCCTTTCATTTCACTGGTGGGGCTTTGAGTAGCCATCAGGATCTTTTAGGAGCAGGGCCATGCACTTCTAGGGCAGGTAGTAAGAAAAAGACTGATAACTCATCTGCTGCATGAAAAACACATTGATGGTGGCTAGAAGGCAAATAAGCAACTTACACAATGAACTGTCCATGTCTATCAGTAGTATATAATGGATATTGAATGTATGGAATATATGTCATAGTAATCTGTTAAGTGAAATGAAATGTCTTAATATTGCCTCTTAAGTTTAAAGCTGTAGATGTGTGAGCACCCTTTATTTTTCTTACAAATCTGGTCTTGGGCTGTTATGCAGTAAATCTGGTTTTGGGGCACATCACTCATGCTGCTTATTCTAGCGTGCCTAACTGAATGTGAGAAGTAGCTTTGTCCTAGGGAATTTCATGCTGGATCAGGTCATATCTTTTCTTGCAGGTCTGAAAGCATAACCTCTGAAATTTATGTTCTGGTTAATTCAACAGAATTAGAGTTGTGTGTGTCTATCACTGATCTGAATGAAATTTGTACCAGTTGGTGATCTGACAGTGTACAGAGGTGGCTGTGAAACTATGACCTCTGTGTTGACAGATGCACCTTCTTGTTGGCAGCGTGGAGTCTGCAAGCCAGCTGTCTTGGAGTCTATAGCTGGCCTCTTCCTTTACAAATGCTGTCCAGAGCATAATGTGTGTCACAGTAATGCCAAGGTCATTGTAATGTCTTCAAGAGAAGTGGTGTTGAAATGCTTTCTTCTGTTTTCTGTAACTTTTGTATTCTGATAATCCAACAATGGAAGTACAAGCTCCTTCTGTGCTAGAACCTTGGGTTGGTAGAAACTATAAGGAACAAATGAGGAGCATGCAAAGTTCAAAGGGCTCCACCTAAATGTGTGTATCAGGTCATAAGCCACATTGGTCTAAGTCTTGAAGCTGCCATGTGGAGGAGGTGATAGGCATGCAGGTCTGCTTGGAACTACATGTTAGGTTAGGTTAATGGTTGAAATCTATTATTTTAAAGGTCTTTTCCAACCAGGAGGATTCTGTGATTTTGTGATTCTGTATGTTCTGTGCTTAGAGGTTTCCAAATATTTGAGTTCTATTGATTTATCTATAAAAAACTCTCACCTTACAAAATTGTATGTAATTACCATTTCTGTACCCACTATAATATGGCAATGCTGGATTTTCCTCATGGTTGGTGGGCAGGCTTGGATTTTAATTTCTGACCTTCCTGATGTTCTTCACTCATATCAGTGGGAGGGACTAGATTTTTCTGATCTTGCTTCTGACTACATTCAAATCCAACCAAGCAATCAATGACTTATCTGACTTTTTTTGTATACGGCTGTGGGAAAATTCCTGGTTGGCTGGCTATGAATTAATGAAAATCCTTAGAACGCTTCACTAATGATAGCTCCTGTGGCTTTAAAAATGCTATTCCCTTTTTTAATTTGAGGGAGGTCACAGAGGTTTACAGAAACTAAGAAAAGAAAACTTAACATCTGGTTGGGCTCTGTTGATGACTGCTTTTGTGTGAAGAAAAGTTATGGCATCTCCTTGGCATCAAACGCATTCAAGGTGATCCTTTCTAAGAACTCTTTGCAAGAATACTTTTCACTCAAACTGTGTTTTCTAATTAATTTCGCTTTGTATTTTCAAATGAAGGATTTTAGTTCTCCACAGGAATCCTAAGCTTACAATATTGTCACTTAAAATACGTGCTACCTTTATAAAATTAACTTATTTTCCTGAGTTTTTGTATTTATAATATAAAAAATACCAATGCACGTTTCTAATACTTCCCTTTGAAGTTGTAGAACTCCAAGATTAAAACAAGCTATGGGGTTGGATTCATGAAAGGAAGCTTTTTTTTCTGTTTGCATGTTCACAGTGAAGTTCAGTTTCATCTATTTGCCTGTAAAGTTGCAAAGACTAATCTGATTTGTGAAAGTACCCTTTTTATAAATTTAATTTTACAGACTAAAAGAGAATGGTTTGATTTTTTTTTTTAATGATGCAGGTTAAAATTGTGTGAATTTAGTCTATCAAGTAGGAAGGCATAATATGAGAATGTTTAGCTTCAAATAGTAAATCTTCTAAATTGTTAAAGATAAAAGCCTTCAGCTGCTCAGTTAAACGTGTATTCCAGGTGTGACTGGCCTGGAATTGGAAAGCATAAAAAAAATACAACTTTAGAGACTTTTAATAGTCATATTGTCTTTTTACTTTATACAGTGGTTTAAACAAACTATATGCAGGCCTCTAATTGTCATCTACTTGCAGGAACAACACCCCAGTCTGTTTCCATTTAAACCTAGGATACTAAGGGTTTTGTTGAGTGGTTTTGTTGCTGTTGTTTGTTGGGATTTTTCTTTTGTTTAAAGAGCTAAAGTCCTACCTGTTCAAATCAAGTGGCTCCATGCCTTGGGATTGCCCAGCACTAAGCAGCTGTGACTGACTTCAGTGCAAAAGCTGGCTGCTTTGCACACCTGAAAAACAAGCCTTTTACCTGGCTGCTTCTTTGTGTATATGAGGATATAATTGCCCACTTAAACTAGGAGACAAGTTCAGAATGTAGTTCACTTCCATGGTAATGTCCCACGTGGAGAGTTTTTGGGTGCACCTCCTCAGCACAAGGTAGTGCTGCAGGCAGCCAGACTGACTCAGAGCCAAGGAGTTGAATACCAGAGGTGAGAGAGGTGTGTTAGTGGGGCATCGTACTGGCCTTCATGGCTGACCCAAAGCAGAGCACTTCACTAGCATGGCCATGTCTGATGCTTAAGCTTTCTTGATAATAGAGATCTTCAGTCTCAGTGTTGGGTAGGTGTGTGCTGGATCAACCCATGTAGTGTGCTATCATAGAGTAGGTAGTGCATTGGAAAGTTACATCTTAGTGTATCACATAGTAATAGCTTTCTTTACAAAGAGGACCTTAGGAATAGATTTATTTTCTTTTCCAATGTACTGGAGTAACTGTGGGTGCTGCTGTCCAGACAACGAAGAATTCCATCCCTTTCCTCTGCCCGAGCTATTCAGGTGCCAGTCTGTATCTTGTCTCAAAGTGTTTGTAAAGCCTGCATGCACTGCTTCATATTCCTCTGATTTCTGTGGGGATCAATGTAATCTCCCTGTCTGGGCTTGCCCCTAATTACAGGCAGTAGTAACAAAATGAGGATGGAAGTTAAAACTGGTTAAGTTGTGCAATTTACTCTGAGCATAAAGACTGCTTTGTCTGGATGAGCTTTAAATACAGTGTGGGAAGAGGGTGTTGCTGGATCACAAACCTTTTTAGCCAAGTTTTCAAGCTTGTGCTGGGCTTCCCCTCGGTGTCTTAGAGATACTGGGTATAAATGGCTGTTTTAAGCTTTACCATGTCAGCATGAGCAGATCCTTAGAAGCTTGGAGAGGGATTCTGAAAAACAATGGAGTGCCCTAACTCCTATTAACTTTCAATGGGATTCGTTCCCTTTTGTGGCTCAGGGTGTAGTTACATTTTATATTGACTCAGCAGCAAAGCTGGTTAGTGGAATTTTCACTCCCATCTTGCTTTCCCCCACTTTGGTGTTGCTGTTTGCCCTTCCCCACCTGCTTTAATGCACCTGTTATTGAGCCACATTGTAAATCAAATTATTCTAACAGTTTGAATTGGAAATATCCCTATTCCTTTTTTTTCTTTTCTCTTCACACCTGGGGTCATTTCAATGACATGGATAAAGTGAGGTCCCCATGCAATTATGTTAAGTGTATGTTCAGAAGTGTTGAACTATAGCATGAAGGGAGACCCAGGCACTGGATGAGAGAGTCAGGAAACCCCTAAGATAATTTTGTGATTAAGTCAATGTTCCATTTACCTATTCAGATACTTTTAAAATTCCCACCCTTGAGGTGTGTTAATTTAGATACCTTTAAAAAAGTATCTCATCAAAGAGCGATGAGTGGTTGGTGAGGCATTGGAACAGGCTGCCCAGGGAGGTTGGGGCACTGTCCCTGGAGGTGTTTAAAAAAAAAAAAAAAGGGTAGATGTGGTGTTTCAGGAGAGGGTTTAGTGGTTAGGGGTTATAGGGCGGGCAGTTGGACTTGATGATAGTGTTTCAGAAATCACTCCAGTGTCTGTTGAAATGCAGCCAACTCTGTGGGGTAATGCAGCAGTTGCCTAAGAGAGCACAGTAACGCTATACAGCCCTTCCTGCCAGGAAATGAAGAGTAGTGTATTCATTTGTAACCTGAGGGGAGGACTTCACTATACAGCCTATAGTTTGTGAACAGAATATGAGCACATTACCACTAAAAATACAGAGTGACCCACTGAGTCTTGTGTAGCTCCCCCTATTTCTTATCATGCTCTGAAGACAGCATCTCTTATTAGTACGGTATTCATGAGCAAATTTGTGTGGTTACAGAATACAGTTAAGAATCATTCCCCATTATAAAGAGCTTTGATTTCATTTAGTGCATCAGAATTTTATCTGAGGCCTCCTGATACTGCTTCACAAGGCATGTATTAACAGCCCCAAAAGAAGAAAGGGCCAGATGTACAGCCTGATCCTGTTGTTATAACAGAATATCTAATGTTTTGCTTTTCCTGTTGTATAATACAAATTATTTAGCTAAGATACTTTTCAAAGAATCAGTAACATGATATATTCTAAAATAATTACAGCTTCACTTTGTTTGTTTTTTCAGCAGATTATGTTGATGGTGTTTAATAACTACCTTAGTTTACCTTCTGACAGTAGCAAGTTAACCATAGAAAAAGTTAAATTAAGAATCAAAAAGACAAAACAAACACCTAACTCAGCCTGACCTGTAACAGGTGAAAAGTTATTACTCCATGCTTCTTCAGAATATCAGTGGAAACAAAATCTTTATCTTTTATTCATTAGTTGTGAACAATACAAGTTGGGATAGCTTAAGTTTCTCCATACAGTGGCATTTGTAAGAGTAATTCACTAATCATGCTATTCACTTCTGGAGTTCTCTTTCAATAAGGACCTCTAGCCATGAAATGTCATGCAGAGGTTTGAAAATGGGACATTGAGCTTGCTGAAGAATGAGCTGCAAGGACAGAACTTCCATTTTATTATATTCTGGCAGTAAATGTAGGAATCAAAACCACAAAATAAGTGATAGATTAACGCCCAGTATCATCTGACAATGCTGATAGGTATGGATGGCTATTGTTCAGTGTAGCCATATTGCACTTAGTATAGATGTTTTAGATGTTTATCATATTCCATTCAATGACAGAAGTTAGCAATATGTAAACTCCAGTGGTTTATTTGCATGCTTCTGTGTGGAAAGTTGATAGTTCTAGGTATGATTTCCCTCCCTCTTCCTAATATGGTTAAGTTTTGTTGCAACAGAGACAATAATTGTTTCCATGTTTTTATTTTGCAATCTCATCCAAGTAGTTTCCCTGTTTTAAGTTATCATTTCTATTGGAAGTGAAACTCTCACTGGTCTTTGGATCTATTTCTCCATTTACTCCAATAACATAATTTTATTTTAATAGAGATGAAGGTTTAAACTGAATGGGTTTTATATCCTATATTGTTTGTCTTCCTGCTCAATTTTTTAGGATTAGCTATGTATGTATTCAGTTTAACTTTGATAAAAGGAAAGCAAGTAAAAGTTTGAGATAGATATAAGCTCAATTTAACTTTCTATATTTAAATGCTCAAGATCTTAAAACTTATGTTGCAGTTCTGGCTTCTTAGATGACTGCTGGAAGGAAACCTGTTGACTTTTTGTATAGAGCCCTTTTTTTTAGAAGTTATTGTTTCCTGCAGAAAAAAAAAAAGACCATTTAGTGTGTGTCTAAAAACAAGAGGTTAAAAAATTATTGTAAACACTTTTCCAAGTATTTTTAAATTCAGAAGAATTTTTTTATAATTTGATCAAAGTCGCATAACCTGTGGCTCTGTTTTTGTTACACACGCTGATGGTCTGTGGATAACATTACATTTTTTCAGCATGAAACTGAACACTTCAAATCCCTAAAGCCGTTTCAAATTTATGGTTAATAAAAGAATTTATTGTACTGGATGTCATCTGTTATATCACTCTGGGAGCAGAAACTGGCAGCGAGTGGACAGGAAATATTTCCATTTCAAATCACTTCAGTCTTACGGTCTAGGGTGAAAGTGTCTAATTTCAGAAAAATCACTGTGAATATCAGTGGAATTTAAGAAGGGCGTAATATTTCTCAAATACTTTTTGTTGCTTTATAGTATTTTATGTAAAGGTATTACTTGTATTATTAATGTTTAATACTATCTGTATTTCAATATTGATCTCTTAACCTTTTCAAGGTAGAAGGAATAGCAGTAATGTGTTGTCAACTAAATATCTGGATATGTGAAGTGAACAGCAATTTGATGAGTTACTGTATGGTGGCCAAACTGCTTCAGAGTCTCCAACCTTTGTATTTGAAATTGGTTGGATTTTTAAGAGCGTGGACAGCTATGTGACAATTAGGTTCTTCCATCTCAATGGATTTCTTTGAGTTGTCTCCTTTTCAAATGTAGTTGTCTCCTTTTCAAGTGTGAGATTGATAGATTGTAGCTTTATTAATGTAAACTTCAAGCCATCAGATTGAAGTTTCTGTATATTTTTCATGTGTTAAGTAGTATTTGAACAGCTCTACATTTTAAAATATTTAAAGCATTTCAAATAATTACACATTTTAAATGGATATGTTGGTCTAGGGGACATTATAGCTAGAAGGAGAAAAAGTTTTACATTTTTATCTTCTGCATGTATAAACCTTCTGAAATACTCAATTTTTCATTTTCATGAGACTGATTAAAATTCATTTATTGAAAGATGGGTGTCAGTTTAACTTTTTTGCTTGCAAACCATCTTATCTGGCATTATTTTGAGGAAAATGATATGAGAAGAGCATATGAGAAGAAAACAGTACCATGTTGTGGCCATGTGAACACTAAATCTGATTAAGAATTTTCATTTCAGTCCTTTCTCTTTCAACCGATTAATTACATTTTATTTTATGCTTTGGCTAAGTTAGAGGTGGAAGGAAAAAGTCATTAATGGTAGTGTTCAAAAGGAAATAATGAAGGTCTAGTATGATGTCCTGGGAGTGTGTATCCCTTGCCATCACAGGGGTGTATTTGTAAACAGAGAAATTGGTTCTGAAGCCTTTTATTCAGTACCTTAAAGAACATGGGTAAGCAGTAAATTTGGTGTTTCACATGCCTTGGAGGATCTGGGCTGGAGTAATGAAGATTCCTTAGATTAGACAGAGATTAAATAGGGTTCAGATAATACTTGCTGTATTTGCTTGAGTGCTTTCTATTCAATCACAGTAAAATTATTACACAGAGCTAACTGTTTGCTTAAAAATCCAGAGAAAAGTTAATATACTGTCACTAAAATCAGAGCAGTCAATTATTTTCCCTGACTTGACACCCTGTTTCTGCTAGATTCTAATGTGGTGTCTGGAACATCACCTTGTGGAAACCTTAGCCTATTGCCACTGCAAATGTGACCTTTGTTCATCCTTAAACGTTTTACGTATTAACTTTGTAAGGTTTGGGTTTTTTTCCTAAATCTCAGTAGATCATTTTTGTTTCAAATAATTCTTGTCAAGTTTATTTCAACACTTATTACCAGTTACCCTGATGATACTAATTATAATAACTTAACCTCACACCTTATTACTGGTCAAACAACTCAAACAAATAGTCCACAAACTGTAACGTGGGTAACTGTGTGTCTTTTCTTTTATAGTCAAGCCTTAGCTTCTTGTGTAACAGCTCTGCATCAAGTAAGTTATTTAGGTGTGGGGAGTTTTTTCTGTTTTGCATTCCAGCAAAGCTGAAAAACAAGCCTTAATAGGGTCAAGATTCATTACTTTACTGGGGCAGTTTGGAAAAGTTCTATTATCTGAGGTGTAGATTAAAAAAATAATTGAATTGGTATGTAAACCAGAGCACTCCCCTTTTAGAGAGAGGAGAAGTTAAAGATATGGATTTGTTGTAAAACTTAGTTACTATGATTACCACCAAAGGACATGAAGTGAAATCTGCATCTCATTATGCAGAGTGAGCAGTGTTTGTATGTACACAGTGTAGTGGAAGTCCTGGGTCTGTATTCTTTGCTATCTTAAATTATTCTGTAGACAACTGGAGGAAAGGAAATTCTGTTATCCTATTTTACAGAGGAGAAGCTGAGGCACAAAAGGTATTAAGTGGCTTCCTCTAAGTTTTAGATACAGGGCAAGGATAAAGCAGGAAATGAATCTCTTTTTCCCAAGTCTCTTGAGCAAGGAGAAACCACAAGATAATTCTGCTGAAAATACAGTGCAAAAGGTGTTTGCATGTTTTTGTTTTTTAATGGTTAGTGCTTAGTGTCTAAGGCATTACACAGAGAATTAGGTGAGAAAGAAAAGGGGATTGAGAATCTTTTTTCAGTCTTAAGGCTTTAGGATTGTCACCACAGGAACATGCTGGTCTATGGCTGGACATTATAAAGTATGGTGATAATCAGCTACAGCCTCTTGCACACTGGCACCTAGCTTAGCTTGACCTTTTTGGTGTTACCACAGTAGAAATGCTATGTAAGAAAATACATCTTCACCAAGCTTTGAACACTTGACTTCACTTCAACAGCTTATGTGCTTGATACAGTATTCTAAAATTATTTTTTATTTCAGGCAATTTTAGTGAGGTAGGTGAAATTACAGTTTAGGATACCCTCTTCAGGTTTCTTATACTTGTGAGGGCTTTCTGTGGAATGAGTCTGGATCTTAATTGATGCTGCTTGTGTGAAAACTAATGGAATTTCTTTAGAGCAGAACAGGAGTGGTATTTTTCCTGAGGCTAAATGGACTTTGTACCATTCCTGCATCTAGTCAGAGTAGGCCAGGAGAGAATAGACCCAAATGCCAAACCTGCATTTGTACATCAGGCATTTGATTTTAGGGTTCCTGTTATTTTTCCCAAGGTGTAATTTCCTATTACTGTTCATTCATGAGTATGAAAATCTGTCATTTAAAAGAAAACTGCTTTGACTGAAAAATTAACTGTTACCCAGATGTAGATTTTCTTCACCATAGTTGTTTTTTTTTTTTTTTTAATTGGATAATCCAATTTTAACCAATAATCACAGAATGGTTTGGGTTAGAAGGGACCTTAAAGATTATCTAGTTCTAACCCCACTGCCATGGGCAGGGACACCTCCCAGTAGACCAGGTTGCTCAAAGCCCCATCCAACCTGGCCTTGAACACCTCCAGGGGCATCCACAAGCTCCCTGGGCAACCTGTGCCAGTGTCTCACCACCCTTACACTAAAAATAGTACAAGAACAAAAAGTATTCCAAGGTTCTAGGAACCAAGTGAGAGCAATCCTTCATGACAAATATTTAGAATGAAAATATGACCAGCTAAAATAGTAATGAAGCAAATGGCACCAATGAAGTAATTTAAAGTTGTGATACAGGTTGTGTCAGTGTTTTAGCAGCTATCACATTTCATGTCAAGTAATGTATTAATTGGTATGAAAATGGCAGTTATGAACTAGGTAGGTACTGTAGAGATAGAACATGTAACCTTTGCTTTGGCCTGCTTTCAAAAGCACTTAACACTTAATACGTAGAAAAAGGCATCTCCTAAACTATTTTACTTATTCAAGTGTTATTTAAAGTGTGATATCCATAGGGTGTGACTTTTATTAGTGGAAACTGAATGCAGTCAGACTGGACTTTGGGTACTATTTCAAACATTAAATCTCTATTTAAAAAATGGTATTCCAGTTCCCTTTTCTAGCAGTTAAAAACTTCACAGAACTTGATAACACACAATGCCTAAAGAGTTTGCCAGTACAGATACACTTAAAACACACACATTTCCTTGGTTGTTTTTTTTTCAACAGTAAGATTTAGCAATACTTAATCCTTTTCAAATACAAGTACTGAAAAGAGATGAGGACACAGGAATATCTGAATGTGTTCTGTCTCGATCCGTTTTTTCATTGTAAAGAGCCTCTACAATCTTGATGGCAGAAGGTTTTCTTTGTAAAGAGGTGGATGAATGGCACAATTAGGGACAAAATATATGGATTTGCAGAGTGTGAAAATCAAAACTCTGGGAGAAGAAAGCCAGCCTTCATGATCAGGTGGGTTCTGAGCTTAACTTTAGTCAAGACTGGTGGTTCATCTTGTGAATGTCTCCTCAGAAAGAAAGCTATTTTGTATGGTTTTATTGTGTTCAAATTCCTGGCATCGATCATAATTTGGCAGAGCTTTTCCTCCTTACATGGCTGTAAGTGGGGAAACTCCACTTTGCTTGCAGAGAGGGGCTGGTATAGTTGGAATATTTGGCAACTGTTTCTTACAAGTAGCCTTCAGGTGGACCAGAAGTATCTGTGCAGTTTGTGTATATTTCTGACACATTCCAAATGGGGTTTTTTTGGCTGCAACTATGATGGCTGTATTCCACAGAGGGTAACCAGGAGTGTATAAATTCCCTGGCAGCTGAAGCTTTAAATTTGCAGCCACCAAATGTATCTGCCTGTGTCTCTGAAGTTCAGCCATATGGATCATCAGTATGTAGTAAGCTCTGGACCTTCTAATTCTCCCTGCTGACTGTGTTACTCTTTAAGCTGTGGGAGTAATTTTTCTCTTCTTTGTGGACCAGGACTAGACAGATACTTTAAGGAGAAATTTATTTGCTAAACATGCCTAATTCAGCAGTAAGAATCTCTGTTTGCATGCTTGTCTTGGAGACGTGGGAGTAACAATTGCAGAGCAGTGAAGGAACCAAAGCCCACACCTTTAAAACGGTTAGAAAGAAGGGCAGTATAGCTGAGACTTGTTTCTAACTCTACAGGAAGCCAGTTTATGCAGCTTGTCCATTAACTTTGTCAAAGGAAGAAAGAGAGGATTACTTGATTGCTTCCTAGGCAGAGGTAATTTATTTCATTAGCACAGTTGATGTACAAGGACCTTTACTTCTAATAAAAAATTGTTTTCATCATTGTGTTTGACATAATGGTCCCTCTGTTTTTGCTGTTTTTTTTTTTCTCCCATCCAGATTTAAAATGCCTGATACAGTCATTATGACAGTCTGTTCTGACACTATAGCAATCTGCCCCTTACCTCAGATGAGGGGATTTGATGATGTGGCTGGATATGGAATAAATGTTGCACTTCGTGTTATGTTGTTTATTCTTACGGATCCTCATGATATTGAACTGAATGTCAAAGATACCTTTGCATTGCTATTGAGTAGATGCCTCTGGCATTTAAAGTCCCACCTTTATGTTGCCTGACCGTTTTAAAGTCATGTAGCCCACAAGGATGGTAATTTTGGGAAGAGATGCTTGTATAATTTTAAAGAAAGTTGTTTTTTTACTTAATCTCCTTCAAAAAGTTTGATGTATTAAAAAATACTGCTCAAGGAATGGTGACAGATTCTTTAAAGCTGAAGCATGGGATTTTGGCAAGCAAATAATGGATTGTTCCTGGAATTGGACCATGCTGCTTATGAATTCTCAGTTTTAAAATCTTATGGATGAGTACAGTTGTGTGTTTCTAAATCCCTAAGAATAGGGTTTTATGTCCGAAATAATTGCATTACTTCAAAGGGAGGGATTAAGATGGAACAATCCCAAATCCTATCTACTTAAAAGTTCTATGAGTTCTGTGGCACTAATCAGTAACATTATTGCTAAATTACCTTGCTTCCATACCCTCCAGAACCCAAACTTTGTTCTATTTATATGTTGGTTCTACAAAACCAGTGTGCAGTTTTCTTTACATTTATGCACTCCAGTGAATATGTGATACTTGCCTTAGTTGTGCCTGTATGTTTCATTTGTGTGAGTAAGAATGAAAATTTAGTTTCTAAGAATATGCATTTCATATTTTCTGACTGGAAAGGTCTTAACAAATTCCAGTGACTTTCAATTAATACAGGAGAAGGATTAGGAATAAGGGGAAGATATTGTGTGAATACGTACAAAACAAAATAGATGCATTATGTCAAACTTTTCACATTCCAGCCTTTATGTGATGTTCTGCTTTAAAGATTTCCTTGCAAGCAGCTGTTCTTATAATTTTCAAAAGTTAAACATTGGATAAACTCACCCTGTACTGCAAAAGGACTACCTCCAGTTTGCTTGCTCTAAGTTTGTTTGCAATAAAATCTCCAACAATGCAGTAAATTTCAGATTAGAAATTTTTAGGTAGAACAGTTAGTAATAAAGCAGTTAATCCACATTTAATGGCAGTTGCCCTCAGACTTGTTAGGTGTTTTTTTGTGTGCACTTTGGCATTAGGTTGAGAAGCAAAGAGCAAAAAAACTCACCCTGAAATAGTCGTCATTGTGCATTGTGTTCTGGCTGGAGCTTAAAACTGAGCCTATGAAGTCAATCCTAGTTAATTTTACAGATTTTCTGTTTCTTTGGATGAAACCTGGGATCAAACAAAGAGCTCATGCTAGGAGTTTCCAGTTTGAAAGGTAGGAATCTGGCAGCAGAATGTTATTAGAGAACCATTTATGATTTTGGAAAGAAGTTGCTTTAGTTGTTCTCCAGGTGTCATTGCTACGCTCTGCTGTAAAGGAAAAAACCTTTATTTTTGGATCTGGTCGGCTTGGAAGTACTTAATGCTTTAGGAGAAGCTTCCTGCAGAGTTAGAAAGAAGTCTCAGCTATACTGCCCTTCTTTCTAACTGCTTATGTGCATAACATCTTGAAAGATACAATTAATCCTCTGATTTTGCAGCTCAGAAGTACCGTTGTTCTTTGCTTTCTTTTTTCCCTGATGTTCTCTTCTCTTGAAAGCTACATCTTTTATTAATGTGGTAAGCAAAACGAATGACTCAACCATATACTTTATATACATGTTAATATAAATAGTTCTCCATTGTTCTCTCATGTTTCTCAGTCACCTCTTGAAACATTTTCTTCATTGTATTCTTTGGGAGATGTGCCTCTCAGCTTATGACTCTGAATGTTTGTACATGAAGTGGAGGGTGAATTACATGAATGAAAACATACTGTTTGTTTCCTAGACAGGTTAGTTTAGAAGTGCTTGTGCATAAGCTGGGATTCAGTGCTTATACAATTATTCTTTAAACATGAGGGACTCTGTAGGATTATTGAGGTTCTGGGTAGCTTCTCACTGTAAGAAGTGTATTCTTCAATTTGAATGGAAAGCATTGGTAAGCAGTAAGTGTGCAGAGCAGGCTTCATTAATTTCTTCTCCATTATTTCAGGTGCGAGTTACTCTGTTTATTTGTAGTTCATAGCACAAATCAGTGTTCCTCAAAATACCTTGTCTCGGGTCCCTCTAAAAACTTTACTGTTTGCACCCCCCTTTCTTCCCAGTCACAAACACCATTTTGTGCACCTGTCTTGGCATTGCTCCCCCCCCCTTCCTTCCCAAACACCTTTTCTCCCAACTCTCCTGCCAGGGGTCATATCCCACAGTTAAGGGAACAGTGCTTTAGCTAGAGGCTTTTGGCTTTGGTCCAAAAATCCTAAGATTAGCACATTTCAGTAGTGTTTGTGGGAAATGTGCTTTGTTTGAAATTATTTCTTCTGTTGATTTTTTGGGGGCTTTTTTGTTGTGTCTTTGGTTTGTTGTTTTGTTTTTTGTTGGGTTTTTTGGTAGGCTTTTAATCTACCAATCATTACTCACACAACAAAGTTGGAAAAAATTGTGTGACATAGAAAACTTCAAGGCAATCTTGCAAATTGCACGAGAGAAATAAGAGCTGGTACCCTTTTTCTGCCATGCTTTGCTGCATTGAATTCCTGGGGTTGTCTCGGAGATTTAAGATTTCCACGGTAGGCAGCAAACAGGATAGATTAAACTTACTTCTACTGTTTTAAATTGTGGCTTTAAGAACTGTCTGTTCCCTAAACCAGTTGACATACATTCAGTGAACAGCTGCATGGAGCCATGTGGCATACCAAAGAGTCATGCTGTAAATAATTTTTGTAGTATTTCTTCCTTACAATGATTTCTTACCTCTCTATCAGACTGACTGATGTTTAATGTACCCTTTCACATTGCCTTTTATAAACAGAAACTAAAATAGCCAGGAATAATGCATTATGAAAAGGCATTTTTACTGTTTTCTGGTTGTTTTTCTTTGTTGTTGTTGTTTTGATTTTTAGTGGTGGTTCTCTTTTTTTTTTTTTGTTTGTTTTGTTGGGGTTTGTTTTTTTAGATAGGATACACTGCAGTTTGTGATCTTGAATCAGCATGTTTCACACCAAAAATCCAAAAAGACACCCATGAAACATAGGACATATGAGTATAATGCTCAGGTTTAGGGACCACCTCATCCTCTGACAGGATTTGAGTCAGCAGCTGTTGAATTCAATATTCTTTCATGATAGGAGGAACTTGAGAAAACCATATCTAGTTGAAATGGCAGAAGAATTTACTCAGGCAAAATGTAATTACCTATGTGGGAAGTCAACCATAAAACCATGGATAACATCACAATTGTGTGAAAAATGAGATATTTAATGATCACAAAGTCTTACACAAATTAAGTATGAGTTCCTTATGTTCAGTTTAGGAAAATAAGTATTACGTGTTACTCTTAACGGAAAGTTTCATTTCCCAGATTTTAATGTAAAGTAACTTCAGTTGTTTCTGTTGTACCTGAATTATAACTCTCAGTGTCTGGGCTGTCCACATGGTATTGATTTTGAATTTTTTTACTTCTTAGAGGATTTTGACTGTTGGTTAAGTTAGCACAGTACTAAAAAAAGGCCATAATGGATGCTTCATAATATTTGTTCCAAGTCACAGGGCTTAAATTGGGTTAAAAAGTTGTATTCTGGGAGATAGAGAGGAATATGCTAAATGTGAACATGCCTGAAGTTTTAAACAAAGGGAGGTGTATTGTGCCTGCCTCAGGTCATGAGGCATCTACTCCCTGGAAGGCTGAGCTATGCTGAGAAAGTCAAAAGCATTAAGTATGTCCACATGAAAGAAGGGTTCTTCCAGTTCAGAGGAAGGGCATAATTGATCTACCAGACAACCTCATACTCTCTCTGAAAGGGACAATTGTGTGAAAGCAATGTGCTAACACCTGGAGATCGACCATTGAGTTTTCACAAGTAACACTGAAGAAAAATTGGCATCTTTGAATGTGACAGGCTGCTCTTGGCAAGGATGTGTTAGGGAAGAACCAGCTAACCAGCTTGTATAGCAAGAGGATAATCGGCAGTTGGATGGGTCATGAAGTTTCTTTTCAGTCAAAAACGATGCTTTTCTTCCCCCCACAATACATAAATTATAATGGAGGAAAAACAGTGCTTGTTAGTTACATACGAAGAAACACAAAATACGCCAACTTATTAAAATGTTAAAAAATGTTTTGGGTCCCTGTTTCAAATATTAAATAGGCACTGAGAAGTCTGTTGGTCCTTGAATTACTTGATTTTCATGAAAATGTACTTCTCCAGTGTCACTGAGATGCTTTTAAAAATGTGTTTTCCATAATTTGTGCATGCAATGCAGGATCATATGTAATGGCAAAGCTAAACAAAATTTAGGGTTGGAATTGTCAGTTGGACCAAGGATACAGTAGTAACTGTACAAACCCATCCACCCAGAGTTTAGAATTAATTTTATAGTCAATGGAGTGCACATAAGTTATATAGCAAACATGAGCATGGATTATGTATTTTGTTATATTCTGTTGGTGGCAATCCAAAATGCAGGTGTATAAATAGTACAGATAATGAATGTTTTTACTGATGACTGTAGAAATAGGAAATATTTTAACTTGGTTAGGAAAGCTTTTGAATGAAAAGAGCAGATGTCAAATATAAAGCTTTTAGTTTACTGAGCAATGAGTATGATAAACATTGATTACTCGTCTTGATGTTGGAGTTCAAAAACAATTGTCCCTTCAGTTTGCCTCATGGGAGCATGAAATTAGGACCATGTGTGTGTTGATTAACAACATATGAAAGATGAATCATGATTACTGTTTTGGTCTGGTGCACAAGGCTGTGCTTGAGGGGCAGTGATTTCCTACCTCCTTTACCAGATCTCTGTAATTAGTGCTAGCATCTCTCTCTGTTTCCTGGTATTGATCTTAAAGTGGCTGCCTAACAGAGCCTACTCGCACGCATAGCTTGTCTTTATTGAATGAGTGTGGTTGCTCAACAAAAGTTGAATGCTGAAGTGTATTTCAGTATTTGTAAAAATGGTTATTTGTAGGACAATTCTGAAATCACCAATGCCATCTCTGGCAGGAGTGGTCAGATATAAAAAAAAACAGGTGTGACTTTGAAATAGGAAACACTATATGCTCTAGATTAGAAGAGGGAAAAGTTCAACAATAAAAATTAAGCAGAATCTTCAGTTTCTTTTCATTGAATTTAATTTATGCCTCTAATGGCAGGTATTAGTTAACTAATTTTACTTTTCTTGGAGCCACAATTAGTTCCTGTGGTTAAAATTTCATTTAAGCTTTATTTCTGGAAATTTAATCCTAGCTTTGTTCCTCTCTGGCATAGTAATGGGTAGAATGAGTTGTCTTAAGTGCATTTCATTAATAAGTTGTTACCATAAATGAAGGGTAGGTATTAGAAAAATATAAACAAACAAAAATGCAGGTTAACATCATGTAATGGTCTTTGACTGTTACTAATATTTGTGCTCTTTCATGTTGAAAGATGACTATTTAAATAAAATTATTTGCCTGTGCATGCCTTGAACATCCAAAAGAGTTATTAATTCTTTAGAAGATGATGTGTGTTAGTGTTACTCAGAACTGTGCTGGTTTACCATAACTGTCCAGGTTGTTCATGTGATTGAGGAACAGATCCAGTGTTGGTCTCTGTGATTTGAGGTTTAGGATAAGTCCTGGAAATTCTTTCTCACTTGCTTGTCCAATATATATGCAGGATTTGGATCTTAATTTATCATGTTTTCTGCGGAGTCCTGTGCTTTGAATTCACATAATGTGAGATTTAATGTTGTTGTGGGCAACACTCCCTCCACCCCTGCTTTTTGTCAAACAGGATTATTTGTAATTTATTCTGTGTGCATTTCAACTTTTATTATCTGCTTAAAGATCAGTGGTCTATAGTTCTTCATAAAAGATGTTTTGACTGTTTTCTTTCCTGTGTATTCGTTCTCAGTCAGTGTGTATGGAAGTATGGGGACCAAAGGGATTTTATAGACAAAGCTCCAGGCAATGGAGACTTGCTTTCTAGTAAAGTTCAGAATAAATTAAAAGCTGCAGGTAAATTCAACAAATGTTAGTGGTTAATTAACTAAGAATGTGGAGGCCTAGGGCCATAGCATTAGTATTGATAGTTTTTAAGTAAGATACTCTAAACAAGTTGTTTTACCTATAAGCCATTTAAATAACACAATTTATGGCTTAAATACAAGGGAATGCTTCTGGAAGAATGGATTTTTAAACTCATAGCAGTAAGTCCTTGAAGGATTAATACCAAACTTTAGCACAAATTAGTTAGAATTGTCTGACTAGTTTACATGTTTTGATTTACAACTCATGACAATCACCTAGTTCAACACTTTAGGGTGACCCAAATTCTCTCCCAAACTATTGCAGCCTTTTTGAACCTTTCACACACTTGGGAGCAAAGTTTTACAACCAGTAAGTATCTTAGGTTCAGCAAAGTTTGGCTTATGTAGTATTTACTTTTTGCATCTACTTTATCAGTGAGCATGGTATATTGATTTACTCTTTTACTGTTACATATCTTGTAATGTCCCCATAATTCCAGTAGAAATTCAGGTAAAGGGGTAGTAAAAAGCATGACTATATGCTATTTTTTAACATATAGGATACAAACCCCCCTATCTAAATAATTAAAATACTAATGCTAATTTTCTCTGGGCTTTGGTGGAATTTATGTCTCAAAACTTACAGTCTAGGACACAAAAAGTAACAATTTGATGGTTTATCTGCCTTTATAAATACTTTTTTTGCATCTTTTTAATCAAACACTCAACGTCTTTGTTTTGTAGTAAGTTAAATGAGATTTTGTATAGCTTAAGAGAAATAGAAAATGGATCAGAATAGAGCAGGTATTAACAGAAAAGTTGAGACTGGAAAAAAAAATAGATGCCTTCCTGTTTCAGGAAGCCTTTTTTGTATAGCAGCTTGTTTAATGCCAAAATAAAAAGCCACCTAAGAAGAAAGTGAGATTACAAATTTCACTTCTAACAGTACTATCAAGATCTGCTTTTCTTTCAGTCCCTATCTATTATTTGCAGGTGTTTTTTTTTAAAGGTAACTTAATTCATACCTACCTTGTTTTTCTCTTAACACACCTGTCTGATTAAGTGAGACACGGTGAATGTTTACATGTGGTCATGGCAACATCTAATTACTATTGGAGTCCTTGTATAGTGTTAGCTTCTGTCCCTTTTTTTTTTTGTAGCTGTAAAACTGGATATAATTATATGTAAAAGCATAGGGTTTTTTCAGATAATGGTAATTATGACGTCACTTTCCTCTCAGGGAATGTTACTCTGTAAGATCAGTGTTACAGTTTTCAACTTTGTGTCTAGTGAGGAGGAGTGTGATGATACATTTTGCGTTTCAAAAACAATTTGAGTGCTTTCTGCAGGGTAAGGTATTGCTGTCTGTGAAGTCCAAAGCTCTTTGATAGAGGTGTAGAAGAGGCACCGGGCTTGTGGGTGTGTCTGGATTCCTCCATAGGAAAGCAATGAAATACTTCTCTGGTAGGTCCTCAGTTTCTGTGACACTCAGCAAGCATGCCAGTATCTGCATGGATGGTATTTTATAATAGAAAAGGGTGTCTGATGTAGCATAATGGATTTCTGCAATTTGCACTTACATGGGAAAAATTTGGGGTATAATCTGAATTATTCCAGTTGGATAGCCACTGTTTCATTTATTCTCCTTTATTTTTGTATGTTAGCCAATAACCAACAGGAAGGTGGAAATTTAAAGTTCTCTCTCCATATTTTTGTCTAAATAAGTTCTTCTCAGTAAGAATTTCTCTAAAATATTTTCAATACATGGTAAAATGATTGGGGCCTCTGCATGAGGGCCTCTTGCATAAATAAATACAACAGAAAAGTAAGTCAGTGCAGAAACCAAGTAGGACTCAAAGCACATGGAAATATAAATTTGACAAGAAATGTGTCAGGCACCCTAACATAATTTATATATAACTATATTTCTATAAAGTAATTTAATGAAAGATAGATGTGGGCACATATTTAGGCACTGGGCATTGATACTCTCTGTAGTAAGAGTTTACCCCATATGCAATTCAAACACATGATGAAATAAGCTGAGGTATGATGAAACAGGACAAAAAACCTCTAGCCTGTGTTAAGCTTTGAGTTCTGTGTAGTTCTTGTGAACATTGAATAATAATAGACTTACAAAAAAAGAATTACTTGATTGTAGATTGATTCCAAGTGTGCTCAAAATTTTCTGAGTTAGTTTGTCCAGCTGACAAAGAGATAATAGACTCGGTCCTTCAGGCAGCTGTTCTGAGGTAGTTCATGTGATGGATGTTCTTTAATCGAATCTTGTTCTGTTTTGCTCTTAACTTTATTTCATTAAAACAATCTTCTCTGGGAAAACAGAGCTGACATTCCTTCTTCTCTCTGAACTTCTGATACTTGTTTTCATTACTGTGGAATTGAGATCAGCTTTTTCAGGATGACGTGATCTCTCTCTCTTTTCTTGCATTGTGTTTGCCCTGGAGAGCCCAATTTCATTTGTCATTCAACCTTGATTAAAGGTGTGGGTTTTATATGTGCACAATTAACCTAGATGGTTGATCACGTAACTTTCTTTCAAAAATAAGGTTCTATGATTCACATCTACTGGGCAAGTCAGACTACTAAAGTTACAATTTCATGTCTTCATGCAAATATTATTTTCGGACTTAAATTTCTTTGTTTTCACTGCTTTGAGTATTGCATTTGGAAAATTGATCACAGGTGAGTGCATGTGGGTGCATGCAATCTGTTCTGTCACTGCCTGTGTTCAGACTGATGGATGCTGTGCCCAAAGAGAAGCAAAAATTGGTAAGTCGATCATCCTTGAACAAACTATTTACAAAATAAAAATCTGTAAGTTCAAAGTAGCTTGCTTTTTTCAAATTATGTTCATGGTATCTCTTTGCAGGGGCTGTCATCAGTCACCAAGAACCATGGACTACTCAATATCACCTTTAAATACGACAGTAAGTTGAAAGTTTGCTATATTCACTATATTCACAAAATCAAGAACTCCATCACAGGTGTCAATATATAGCAACATGTCTCTTAAAAATGGCTTTAAGAATAGCATGAGCTCTTTAGTATTGGCATGGTTTTAAAATCTGGATTTATTTCTACTGGGTCAGGTGGATCATCATCTTCCTGTGTTTCACTGATAATAAAATGATCTCATAATTTGCAGTACTTTTACTTTCAGGTTGGCCGATGTCATCCACCCAGTATTTAGCTGGAAAATTATAGAGAACTATTTTATTCTGTGAAAGAATGTTGTCATTGAAAGGTTCCCAACACAAAAAGTCATAGGAAAGGATTATTTCAAGCTTTAAACATCTTTTCTCTGATGGGTAATTCTGGGAGAAAGTGGTGTGAAGTGTGTCTCAAGGGAAAAAATAATAGTTTGTACACAGGAAATATATTAAAAATGTGTCTGTAATATTGAATATGAATATTGAATAGCATATTTTTATCTAGTTGAAGTAGTTGGAACTTTTCATTAGCTACAGTGTTAAAGGACCAGGTTAGTGGAAAATTGCTGTCTACACTTTCAGTGAAGACAGATGGTTTTAGAATTGTTGCAGATGTGGTCTGTTTTGAAGCTAAGCTAAGAAAAAAGTAATTTCTAGCATAATAACAGTAATAAGCAGGTTGAAGCAGTAATACTTAAAACCTCTTCAAATGTCTGCTAAATGGTTCTACCTTACTGTTTTCATTTTTTAAATATCTTTGTCACCTATATTGTCTAGTCAGTAAAGTATGACTATTGACTACATTGGCAATTTATCCTTATTGGGCAGTTACTGACCATCATCCATATAAATTCAAGATAAGAGTCAAGAGAAGGTCTTAATATACAGCAGTCATGTTTGTATTAAAGCCAGGGCAGGTCACAGGTTGGTTTTTTGCCTACCCAAAGAAATTACCTCAGATGCTGAATGTGGGCAACATTTCAGCATTGAGAGCATGTATTAGGAAACCAAACAATAGTGCTTTTGTTTCACTGGGATCATCCTTTTGTTCGTCTGTTTTTATGTTAATTTCTGAATTTGCAATAATTCACTGTGAATTTTTAAAATATTTTTTGATGTTAATATTTAAAATGAAAAAAATTTAAGTAGTCCAGACTGTGCAAGAGGTGTTTGCTATGGAAAAGCTGTAGTTTCTTTTTTTTTTTGTCTACACAAAGAAAACCAGGAAATAATATCAGTCAGAACAGAGATCCCCACGTTGAGGTAACACAATGGAGTCTGTCTACATCCCAGGATCTCTCATGTTTTTTCCATTAATTCTGGCACCAGGAACCTGTGTTTAACCAATGACAAGTGTTAAGTCAAAATTCTGCTGGCACTGCATTCTTCCTGGACAAAGGAGTTATTTAAGTTCTGCAGTACTAGGAAAATAGGAAAAGAGTTCCTTGGTATCAAGGAACTAAAGAGTTTGTATAATATGTAAACACATACTTATCATGAGTAAGCCAGCACAAAAGAGTTTGGCTTGCTGGCTGTGATTTAAAGGCTTTTATTTTGCCATACAGCAACTCAAGCCAACTATGTTTTTTTATGTTTTAAAATTAGTTGGTTAGATTATTTATTCAGGTGAAAACCAAATGTTTGTGTATTTTCATATTTCACTTGTATTCAAGTAAAAAGTAGTTTCCTGAAAAGTGCAAATTTTTCCTGCTGTTGTTCTTTAAAATATAAACCAGTGACTCACAGTCAAACTTCAGAGATTTGTGCTATATTCCACTTTGGCAAATTGTCATTTGACCATAAAATTTTAGTAACCAGGACCCAAAGTCTTCAGCTGGCTCTTAATTAGATCCAGACCTAGCAAAAAACCTGTTACTTCAAACTTTCCATAGAAAGATACTCTATTCTCCTAAGAGGAAGTTCATGGTGTCATTGAGTTCACTCGTAGCAACAGGATTCTGCAAACAGCAGAAAAAAAAAAGTACCAACTGGCCAGCTTTTCTAAAAGGCAACGTTGTACAAGCAGTTGTATTCTTATTTGCATGGCAGTTACGTAAAAGACCCCTTACCACTGTTATTCAGAGTAAAAAGCCATTTTCTAAAGCTGCTTCTCAGTAAATTTTTCTTTCTTCTCCTTTAAAATCACACCTCTGAATTAAATTCAAATTTCCTGCATTGGCTTATCATAACACTTGATTTTTCGTGTTTTGTTTCTCCAAACTCTGGATAGACAAATCTCGGATTTTTAGCAATAATCATCAGTCAGTAATATATGGTCTACTGGTCAACTTGTTCTGGATTTTGTTGGCTTTGCTGGTTCAAAAGCAGAATGTTTGTGCATACATGTCCTCATGTGTACGGTGCTCCAGAACTGTTGAATTCTCTGGACACTACTTCTCTTCCTGCCACAAAATATGAGCCTAAACATTGTAAGGGTTTAAAAGTAATAGAATTTAAGATTATTTATTTTCTTATTTTGCATGCATAAAGACACAGTCAATTTCAACAACAAAGTCAAGCATGTTTTTCTTATTTTATTTTCTTGAAGTTGAGGTTTTCTATAATCACATGTTCGCAGAGCTGTAACCTTAGAGAGTACACTGTATTTTGTGAGGATAATAAGACAAAACCTGTTCTGTTTGGTTCTTTCCAGTGGCAGTAAAGTAGTCTTCAGGGATGTGGCTACTGAATGGGTGACAGAGATGAGATGGATTTAGGCAGTAGGTTCTTTGTGGTCAGGATCAAGCAGTAGTTCTAAAGCTTCATATTGTTCGTTGCTCTCACACATGCCTGATCACTAACCAACATTCTCTTGCTCTAAGCACTGTACATGCACAAAATTAATGTCTGTCCTCATATTCTTTTGAGTAATTAGTGAGGAAAAAATTGTTCTCTTTTGGGAGTCCCAACACGTGATTTTTACTTTTATTGTGGTACAGGCTACATGGTATTATAAACTGGTAATCTCATTCAGAGTCCTGTGAACTAGAGTTTTGCAACTGGTGAAAATGGTTGTGCTCAATGATTTGTAAAATTTTGTGTATTTGTGTGTCCCAAGACAAAAGCTTCATCTAGATTTACTATTTTTATAGTTTAAATAGTGCACATGTACTTTTACTATGCTCAGTCCTGAAGAAATGTTAGGAAATCAGCTTAATTCTTTATTTACGTGGAAAGATACTGGTCATGTTGGAAACTGGTTGCTTGAACAGTTTTTCTAAGATTAGTTGCAGTTGCCAGATTATGATTTACTTGCCCTGGTATGGCACAAGAACAGGGGCTAGAAGGCTTTTCTTAAAGTGTTTATTTCTCCATGTTTTCAGACTGCACACCTTATCTGAATTCAGTGGGAAAACACGTGATTGGGGATGTGCAGAACACAACAATCAGTCAGTCCGCCTGTTACGAACAGGTCGCAGTGACAATACTTTGGACAGCAAATGCCGTCGGTAAGTAGTAGAGGGAAATGTCTTCAGTAGCAGCTTCTTGCTGGTCAGTATTAAGTAAAAGACTTAAGTTATACTTGGAATCATGGAAGCCAACTGATGAAGAAGAAAGCAGCTTTGCAAAGCTATTAAAAAGTTCTTTTTTTACTAGCTCACTTGAAATACCCTTGAAACTAGGATGCTCTCTGCAGCCATGGCTGCTTTTTACTATTCCAGTTTGCTGAGTTTTTCTTGCTCTTCATAAGGTGCAGTAGCCCTGATTTTTCTCCTCTGCCTCAAGGCATCAGTGCATTTCAGAGGCATTGACTGAGTTTATTTTCCAACACTTAGGTTCTTTAGGATGCATATTGTCTTACAAAAGATTATTGAGTCATAGCTACACAAACTTGAATGTGTTTCTATGTCAGGTCTGGTCACTGAGGACATTCTACTGTCGCTTGAATGTCACTGCAAGTACCTTGTTGCCCACTAGAGCAGTAGTCTCCAAAGTGGGGGGTGCACAGGATGATTCACTGGGGCATGTGAAGAAAATTTTACAACTTCTATTTACCTATTTTTGAAATCTTGAAAAGAGAAACTAAGCTTTACTAATACTAATACACAAATGGATTGCCTTACTTGGTCTCTATGTCAGACAGTCAGGTTTCACATGTGGTATGTGAGTTTTCTAGCCTAGTTCAAAAATCTTCCAAATGCAGATTTCCAGTGAACCCATTTATTAATAAGATAAAAATGCAACATGTTGTGATTTGTTTGCAAGAGCAACTGACATCTACCAGCCAAATTTCATTAAAAAATGAATATAGTGGTGGTTTGTGCTTATAATTTTTTTGTTAATAGGAGTGCATAATCAACAAAAATTTAATACCACTGCACTATAGTGTAGTCTCTCTATACCAATACCTGCTCTTTGTTTCCACTTATTCACACTTCTTAAGATCCTAAATAGAGTAGCCTAATATCAAGTAATTTTTTTTTAGTCACCAGTGTTTAGTAAATTAAAGGCCCGAAGTTTCCTTCTTGAATGTTAACACTTCATTAAAGAATTTTAACTGCAAAGGTGCTTTTCCATATCAATTAATCGTAAATAGAATTAAGCATAAAAGTTTTCAAAATTAATTTTTTTTTCCTCATACAGCAGAGTCTGAGCTTGGTATTTCATGGTTCATATTGGTTCCTTCCAAAAGCTTTAAAATCTTCTTTTTCTTATGACTTAGTAGGAGCTGGAAGCTCTCATTTGTGTAGAAGGATTGCATCCTAAATGATGTGTTATGGCTAATAATGCAAATGTGTATTTATTAAACTTGATACAAAATTTTTTAGCCTAGTCTTGCATTTATTAAATTAAACATTTTAGACAGATACAAAAATTGTGGTTTTTGTTTGTGGCCTCCCAGTATTGAATCATACTTTCATAATTTATTTGATAACGGAACCCCCTGATTAATTTCTGAGGTTGAAAATTACACTTAATTCTGCAAAACTGTGCAGCTGAAAGCATTTGGTAGTCTTCAGCTGCAGACTGGATGAATCAAATCTCTACAAGGAACAAAGCTTAGTGTTCTTTCTTGATCAGAGGTTAATCCTTTGGAAAGCATTTGAAGACAGAACTGCCATTGAAACATCTTGGGTGACATGGAGACTGGACACTTTCTCTTTCATGGTATTCATGTAAGCACAAATAGTGCTTTTGTTCCATGGAATATTAGGAACACATTGGGCATGTCCTGGTCTTTATCTTCTACAAGATCATAAAACATTAAAAAAAAACCAAATGAAAACCTGAAAACTAGTGAAACAGAGGAGGTCCGTGGAAAATAATTTGGGGTTTATTTTTTTTTAATTTGATAAGCATAGCATGAAGTCAAATTAATCCACTTTTATTTATGTAGTATTTGGCTTACAAAGGCTGATGCTGTGTCTTTGATCAATATGTGTTCTGCCATACATAATACTGTTGAAGAGTTGTAATTAGAGGGAGTGCTGGTGGCAGTTAGTCTTCAAGAACTATGCAGTGACTTTGATACCTGAGCCACAAAAGTGTCACAGGGTAACACTGTGCCATTGTCCTGTGACATTCACATCACCGTGACTCAGTTTAGTCATGTAATGAAGTAATTCCACCATGAGAATTTTGCAAAGAAATGTCAAGACACTGTGCTGAGAGTTGTCTTAGAGTAACTTGAGAAAAAATGGGTGTAGTTCTGGCCTCAGTTATAAGTAACTGGAAGTATTCACTTGCTGGAATAAATTCCATTCCATTGAAGTCAAGTTTTTTGTCATCTCTCACTGTACTAGAACTAAAGAAGTTGTAATAAATGCTTATCACTTCAATCTGGTAGTCTCAGAAATGATAGGAAGGTGTTATGAAGGAGTATTTCTGTAATTTGCTAACAAAATGTTGTATTTCATTGCTAATAAAGGAAGTGTGAAGTTACTATGAAGTATTCCTGAGGGTGATGAAGGTAAAGATAACTTAGATTGCAGTGATAATTTGCAAGCCCCAGCTGAGATGTGGGCACCTCTTCTGTAAGCATTACACAAGTGTGTAGTAATTGCAGCCTTTGCCAAAGATTGAATTCTAAATAGGCAAGATAGAAAATGTGGGAAGAACTGACATACAAATACAGATATGAAAACAGAAACATATTTCATATGAATGGTAGTTTTTAATTTTAAAGGCAAATGGAATATGTTCAAATCATATAAAATATCACATTATACATTTTGAAATACTAGTCTTCTATTTAAATGCCCTGTTTGCAGGGATTGAATACCTGAAAGGATTTCGAGTGATACTTGAGGAGTTAAAATCAGAAGGAAGACAATGCCAGCAGATGCTTTTAAAAGATCCAAAGCAGCTCAGCCCCAATTTCAAACAAACAGTAAGTGCTTTGTTTCAAGAAAAGTTTTTTTTATTGCTTCGTTGTGTGAGTAGTCTTGAAAGTGCTTACATGCTGCATATAAATCTAAATATACCTCAAAATATATACTCTAGGATGCAGGTTGCTTCCTAAAAGTATTATTTTTTAAACTAATGCTAAGTTGTTGATCTAGAGACAGATCTAGTCTGCTTCTATAGAAGCTTTTCTGAAGCTGGAAACTGTCATTTGGGTGACTCTGGTGTAGAGATGGACGTCTGTAATAGTCCACATCCAACTTCGTGTAGAGATTCCTCATGTCAGTGTGTAGTGGAGGGGTAGACAAAGGATTCTTAATGTATTCATTTCTGCTTATGTTTGGAAAACTGGGCTTGTTTTGAAAGATGCTTTCAGTTATAGTAGTTGATTTTAAAATACGTTGCAATCTTGTCTTTTTGTAGGGAATGGAATCCCAACCCTTTGTAAATCTGAAGTTTGAAACAGATTACTTTATAAAGATTGTTCCTTTTCCATCCATTAAAAATGAAAGTAATTATCACCCATTTTTCTTCCGAACCAGACGTAAGTATTGCATATGATACAGTATTGTGTGTCATCTCTTCACCAATGGGTGCCTCCCTGCCCCTGGCTTTCTAGCTCTCACAGCAGAGGAAGGTAATAGATGATGATGTTAGGTGAGCCTGGGTCAAGATATTTACTGGCTCAGTCTCTGAAGGAAGATCTGGGTTTAAGTGAAAACAATTTTGATGCCACAGATAAACTTGTGGTGCGTGATAATATGTGCTAGGCAGCAGCCAGAAGAAGTCTCAGGTAGGCCTGAGATTATCTTGGATTTGCCTACAGCAGGATTACTCCCATGGTTCTCAGGAGCATTTGACTCATAAAGGTGGTTGATCCTTCTCTCTGGATGTTGTGACAAAGCTTAGGTTTTTGGTTTTGAGATGACAGTTTCAAAACCAGGTGTCTAGAGGTACAGATGAGTACATATAAAATTAGGTAGCAAAAGATGAAGTTGAATTTCTCAAAATTCCTTAGCAATTCCAAGGTCCCTTCCAACCTTAACAATTCTGTGATTCTCGTTGGAGTTAGAAGAAACTTGAATAAGCTCCTGAGTGCTCAAATAGAGTATAGATGAGATATAGAGAAATTGCAAGTACCCTTTGGGGTGAAATGTTGATATTTGTCTGACTTAGGTTTTTTTGCCTTATAAAAGTTTTTTTTAACATTTTCAAGACTTCCTGTTGATGCAGACCACAGTAACATTTATCTTTGTAATAGTGCTCAGCATAGGTGTTACTCTGAGTAATTGCATTTAGGGGTAGTTTCAACTTTCTCTTTGTGCTGTGCCTGGTGCATCCCTTTTGTCTCACTAAGGAGTGATGTTTTCAAATTAGTGAACCTGTGTTACTTGCATAAAGATAAGAAGGGACTTGAAATCATAACAAAGAAGCTAAGTTTGCAAAATATATTTACTCTAGGCATACTAGAGATTGGGGAAGAAGTTTGGGGTATTGTCTTCAAAACTATGAACTCCTTTCTTTTGCCCTATTTCTATGTAATCAGCATATCATTTTGATGCTGTATCATTAATGTTTGTGTTTATTTGTAGCATGTGAATTGTTGCTACAGCCAGAAAACCTCGTCTGCAAACCTTGTAAGTAAAATGTAATACTGTCTGTAAATTCATCTCACTAAAATTACTGTACTTGAAGAGTCACTTTTTCCCAATGCATCAATGTCTCCCCCAACAGACTGGAAGCCAAGGAATCTGACTATTACTCAGCAAGGTTTTAACATGCAAGTGTCCTTTGATCATGCACCTCACAACTTCGGGTTTAGATACTACTTTCTTCACTACAAACTGAAGCACGAAGGGCCATTTAAGCAAAAGGCCTGCAAACAGGTAGGTTGCTGAGTTTCACAACTCTTAAAAGCACAAGTCCTATTAACATTAGATGTTCTGAGATTTCATAGTCCTTTAAGGACTTAATACAAAATCAGTTTTTAATCTTTTAAACTATTTTGTTTTATCTATGTAAATAAATGTACTGTGATAGCAGTCATCAGGCAAAATTTGAGGGCCTCATTGGAGCTGGATAGTATAAGCAAATGGGAAGAGACTGTTCTCTCTCTTGAAGATCCTACAAATATTTAGTACTTCAAACTGTGGTTTTATTACAAAACATATATATAAAAGCAGGAAATAATGTATATTATTATTATGCACATTTTAATATGTGCATGGAATTAGGCTCTCTGAGCAGCTGCATGCCTAACTTTGGTTACTTACTCAATGGCAAGTTTGTTATCACTGGTCAACCTTCCATCCTAGTCTCTGAAGGCTAGGGAGCTCCAGGACATGATGTAGAGTTTATGCATTAGACCAAACTTTTAAGAGTCTTTTGGATAATCAATCATCTTTTAGTTCTGCTGGCCAAGGATTGTAGTCCTTGCATATTTGAATAGAGAGACTTAGTTTTGCTGGTTTAAGGTGTCCTAATACAGAGGCCACTGTATGTGTCTAAATCAATGTGAATGTAGTTACATTAGGTTTTAAAAATATGTGAATGGCTTGCAAAATATTATCTTTTTTTGATGTAGGAACAAAACACAGATACTACAAGTTGTGTTCTTCAGAATGTATCTCCAGGGGACTATATAATTGAGGTAGTATTTATAAACAGTCATTTGCACAACAGCTGAATGAGTATGTTTATGGAGAAACTAACTGAAACTAAATTATTTCAAGTCACTTTTTGGTAAAACCTGACTTCAGGCATTCCTATTGAATTACCTTGGGCAAATAAAGGTTTTGAAACAGATTTTTCTTGACCTTTCCATAGCTTTGCTTCCCTGAGTGCATGGCAGTTGAATCTGTGCCTTCAAGTAAAGTTGTGAGCCTGCATAATTCTTGGAATTTGATTTTGTTAATGGAAATTCTGTACTTTGGTCAATTTTTACTATATTTAAAAGGTGGGTATTTCTCTTGATGACAGTGTGGGAACTCAACGTTAATGTTACAACATTAAACTATGTACCAGCAAAGAAAAATTAATTCACTAATTACTAGTTCGTGGTGCTCTTTAATTTTAATTTTTTGAGCAATAAATTTCTTCTCATTTGGTCATGAAAGCTGTTATAGTTGTTTACATATTGCACAAAATGAATAAAAGTACATTTCCATAAAATCAAATGCAACTTTTACTTTTCAAAGCTGGTTGATGACACTAATACAACAAGGAAAACAATGCACTACGCGCTAAAACCAGGTATGAATTTTGGTTTTTTAAACAGTATACGCTATTTACCTTAACAAATTTAAATTCAGTTTTAATTACGTTGGAAAGAAATCTTTATTTGACCTGTGTCAGTTTGCCACAGTCAAGACTACTGAGGCAATTGTGCCGTGATCTTTTGACCTAATGAAAAAGAGCAGACATGCACACTTGTGCATACACATCTGCATCTCTGTACATTTATATTGAGTACAGTTTGGATCAATATATCCCTGGAAATCTGTGTGGGAAAGTCACTTGGGTTGTATATATGGATATGAAGAATCATATAGCCTGTATCTTGATCTCATGCAACTGATGGAAATAATGTAATGAAACTGAGAGCAGCTTGAACGTGTTACCTGCCTGTGTACTTCAGCCCTGAAATCACATTAAGCCATCTAGAAAACCTGTAAGGTGAACTCTTGGCATGTCTAGGTATCAGACCAGTTACTGAGAATCTAAATAGGGGTTTCAGAATGTAACTGCAGACACAAACAGCCACAGATGAAGGCAATGGGCAAAATAGACTGAATCCTAATGCACATGCCTGAAGGTAATATGTGCAGGAAGACAGTGCTTTCTAAGCGGCTAGTTCAGCACCCTGCAATAAAAATCTGTCAGGTCAAAATGAGTATTTGGATATTTATCAAAACTACACTTAATGTAAAGCCCTTTTCATGGAGAGAGGAGGTATGAGTTGGCACACAGCACTTCTTACTTACAGTCACTCTAATGCTGTGGTGATGCAGAAAATCCATATAAAACCTCTTTAGAACGGAGCAGAACATGATGTTTGATTCTACTGCATATTTGAGAATTACCTGATAATAGTTTACTGCAGCAGTTTTACATTCCAAGTATGAAGATTTTATTAGATAATTGTGATTTAGTTTATTTCCATATGGCTAATTCTGCTTTTATTTTTCGAAGTACATTCTCCGTGGGCTGGACCAATAAGAGCTATTGCCATTACAGTGCCTTTAGTTGTCATTTCAGCATTTGCAACACTTTTCACAGTGATGTGCCGCAAGAAACAGCAAGGTAAGAGGGTTTGTTCAGTACAGGGTTTCATTTAAGATGCACTTTTGCAACAAAAGGTGTCTTAACTGGCAGGTCTTTTCCAGAAATATCTATATCTTAAGTGCTTTCTTTTCTTCTTTTACCTCTCTCTCCTTCCTCCTCACAGCTTTTTTGTGTGTTTAAAGTTGTAGCAAATACTTAATCAGTGCTTGATGGTAATTTGTTGCCATAGAAAATATTGTATCACAGGTCAAGACTTCACTGTAGAAAGGAGAGAAAAAATATTTCCCAACAGCAATTTTTTTTGTTTCAGGTTTCTTTTTATTTCTGAACATACTACATGACCATGTAGAATACAAACAGATATGTGAATTAGATATATTTTAAACATTCATTTATTTAATTCAGATATATCTAACTCATATTTATTTTAAACCAGAAGGAAAGTAAAGCCATGTGATACCAATACAATTCCCATAACTGTCTGGAATACTACCTGTATTTATTATTCCAGCTTTGCTCACTTTCCTGGAAGTTGCCTTTACACTTTATCCTAAGCCATATTCTTAAATTTACTCTACTTACTTGCAGATGTTTCTCTAAATTAGATTCCATCTCTCTTCACTCTCTTCTCTCTCCTATGTGTCCAGGAGCTGGCAAGCCACACTTGTTACATTGAGATGATAAAAAGCAGTTGGCATTTTTTGTAGAATCTAGGGAATTATACAATTTCATAAATGTGGAAAAAGAGATTACTTCCCCAAACCTCACATATCTGTGTTATCCATCTGAGTTTTGGCGTTGAGGTATTACTGCAAGTGCTAGATGCCATCTGAGTTAAATCCATTTATCCACTTGTCTTTCATAGTTGTCCCTTTGTTCACAGCTAGTACAGTTCCAACAAAAAACCCAGACAAATCACTAAGGATTTGTCTACAGAGAGGGTTGTTCCAGAATAGTTATTCCTGATGAATTGTTCTAAATTAAATCCCTAGATGAATATTTGTATTTTAAATACTCATGCTTTATTCCAAATTACCTTAATCAACTGTCGAACTAGATTGAATTAGTCTGGCCTAAGACCAGACTTTTATGTTCCAGCATGAAAGCATCTATACAAGGAAAGAGACACGAATAGCTATTTTGTTTAAATGAATCATAACTTAATTCAAATTAATGTCAAATTAATGTCAAATTAATTTCCAAGCATGTGTATATCTATGTAACAGAGATACTGTGATATTCTGAAGGAACTGTGTTCCTGGAGTTTAATATTGTTTTCACATTCTTATCTGGTTTGTTTTGTGAATTTTATTTTTTTTTAAACAAGAAGCTCTATTACACAGGAAACTCTTGATGATGATACATCTTCAAGGCTTGTAATATTTTAATGAAGAGGTGAAGACTGTTGAAGCTGGATAGAGGTGAAACAGCCTCATTCTATTTATGAAATAAACCTTTCTTAAGCTTTCTGAGTTGTACAGTAATAAGGGTGCATTTCACTTCAAAACCTTATTCCACATATGTAGCGACTCATAAGCTGGATAAATAGCATGTGCAACTTTTTTCAGGCTGGAAAGGAAATAAATACCTAGTTTTTTAAAGTCATTACTGTTTGCATTAGTAATGAGCCTACAAAAGTTTTAAAAAAACGAGAACAAAGCCAAGCTTTATCGTGTGAATTCTTTCTCTCTTCAATTTAGAAAATATATATTCCCATCTAGATGAGGAGAGCTCAGAATCTTCAGCATATGCTGCAGGTCTCCACGTGGAAAGACTTCGTCCCCGGCCAAAAGTGTTCATCTGCTATTCCAACAAAGATTGCCAGAAACACATTAATGTCATCCAGTGCTTTGCTTATTTTCTTCAGGACTTTTGTGGCTGTGAGGTAAACTCAACTTACCTTCTGTAAACAAGAGTTTCCTTAACTGAAACAGAACCCCCAAAACTCACCATAATATGTGTTTGAAAGTGAGGTATTTCAGTCTATCCACAGAGAAAATGTTTTCTTTATATAGGGAAAGGAACAGATCATAGCCCACTATAAAAAAACAGAGTAGTAGAAAATATGTACTGCATTGATTCCAGGACATTCATTCAGACATATTTGGCTCGGTTTATATTAACTGCTTTTTGTTTAGTAGGTCTTGGATCTTTATAGTCAGCAGCCACAAAGAGCTGTTGGTATCTACCTGATATACTTCAGTATTCCTAAAATACATTATATATTTTGATTTAAAAGTAGTTGAATCTATCAAAACTCCCTTCTCATAGAAGAAAATCTGTATAATTAGGATTAATTTTTGGCATGATGTATTTTTATTGATTTTTTTTTAACTTCTATTCCATTAATGCTATAAAATCAGCATGTCTTGTTTTGTGATTGAAAGCTATGACAGAGACATTCAAATTATTACTTTGAATGACAAGGCTTAGAATCTCAGACTGCTTTTCTGAAACGTAACCAATATGTAGCCAGTCTTTCACTTCTCAACTGTAAAAAGGCAAGACAATTATTAGTCAATTCTTGCTGCATTTTAATCCTGCCACCGAGTTTTTTCAACTGCAAGTCTGGCCTCTAGTGGCCAAGCACAGTAACAAACCGATGCCTCATGTTTGGGGGTGGTCACCATTTATTCATACGTTTAAAATAGTTCTGGTAAGGTCTTTGGTAAGTAACTTAATTGAATCCCTTTTTCAGAGATGTACTTTATCCCTGCTACACCATACCTCTTTGGAATAGTGTTAAGGTGAGGTCTTACTGCTGTAACTGTGTACCATGGAGCATATGATACGATAATTTAAGATTTATAGAACAATATATTGATAACATCTACAGACAGAAATAGTATGTTATTAAAGCTGTGGCATTTAATATAAGAAGTGATGCTCTGTGTACAACAGAACAGTTGCACAAGTGTTTTTCATATGGAATTGGAATGTTTTCTCATAAAAGACAAAAATGGTGGCATTTAATAGCCATTTAAAATAATAACTCGACCATACTAAAAATCCTTTCTCACGATAGCAGATCAGACAGTATTATGAAGCACAGAAACAAAAACAGACAAAAGGAAAGCTGCCTGCATTGTACCTTTATCAGACCATCTCCCAAGCAGCTGTAAAATTACTTCTCTTCCCCATGCACAGAATAGAATTGTTCAGTTGGAAGGGACCTGCAGTGATCATCTGGTCCAACTGCCTGACCAGTTCAGGCATGGTCACTGTCTTCCTGTAGCTGATTGTGTGGTAACAGCTCAATGAGTCCTTGTGTTCTAGGCATCTGCCTGCTTCTGTCTTCTGACGTGGCAGAGTTTTCCACTCTGTTATAGGTGATACAGCAGAGGGGAAAATACTTTGTTCTCTGGAAGAATGCTTGAGAGGAAACGTTACAAGTGGGTTTGATGTGTGTCTATTATTAAAGCTTTTTGCATCTTTTTTTTTTTTCTGTTACTCTATTGCTCATCCTTTCTTTCATGGTTAAAGCATTGTGTCCATCTTGGTGTACACGGGCATTTCAAACCATGTAGAATGTTCAGAAAATTTGAGCAAGTACAAAATGAAACAACTTTTATAAATTTTTCAGAGCTTTCTAATCAGAGATGAAATGCTGTTTTGCATTCTAACTGAAAGGACTCAGTGTTACAGCCACTTATGTTTCTATCTAGAGATGAACATTCTTGGTATCAGACTTCATTAATACGCAAAAGGTGATAAATGAATATGGATTTCCATTACATTCAGCACATTAAGGACCCAAATATACAACAGTTACATTGTTTGAGGCAGGTGCAGTACATTATTTATTGTGGCTTGATGACATCCAATTTGATAAGTACATAGTAATTTACATGTTCCAGCCACAGTTTCTATGTTCTTTTTATTCCACATGAAATATTGCTATGTACCCAGTCCATAGTGGTTTTATTTTCTAAGGAACTGCCCAGTTTACGTTCAGCTACTTGGGTTTTCATTGTTACTTGTTGATTTCATGAATTTCTATATAAAATAGATATAATTAGGTATGTCTTTCTTTAGTACATAAGCAGCAAAATGGGTTTATATAGTAACTAGCATTCTTTTTTAAACAAAAAATAGTCTGGAAGGTTTTCCTTTTTCCTGTAGCAATTCACCCACTTCCGTAGTCTAGTGAAATATTCAGTCTGTGAGCAAAGTCTAGAATGAATGTGAGGCCTTGCTTTTTTTGGTGAATGACAGATCACTGATTGCAGTTTATCCCCTATCAATGCTATGTTAAATTATTATTTATCTTTTTTAAATGCTTGTATTTCCATCAGGGACAGGCTGTAGTTGAACTCATAATTCTCAGTTGTTGGGTAGATACAAGCTGATTCTCTGAGTATAACTCCTTTAAATTTTATTAGCAGACATATTTAGTAATCGAAAAATTGCTATCAACCAGAATGTTCTTTTATTTTCCAGGTGGCTCTAGATTTGTGGGAAGATCTAAAAATTTGCAAAGAAGGTCAGAAAGAGTGGCTTATTAAAACAATACATGAGTCCCAGTTTATCATCATTGTGTGTTCCAAGGGAATGAAATACTTTGTTGAAAAGAAGAACTGGAAACACAGAGGGGTAACCAAAGATGCAGGAAAAGGAGAACTCTTCCTGTTTGCTGTGCTGACTGTTGCAGAGAAGCTTCGCCAAGCAAAGCAGAATTCAAATGACCTCTGCAAGTTCATTACAGTCTACTTTGATTACTCCTGTGAAGGAGACATCCCCAGTATTCTGGATCTAAGTACAAAATACAAACTCATGGACAATCTCCCTCAGCTGTATTCACATTTACACTCCAGAGATCTTGGTGTACAGGATTCAGAGGTGTTTCCTGTTAACATTAATAAAAGGAATTATTTCAGGAGCAAATCTGGGAGGTCGCTTTATGTTGCCATTTGCAATATGCATCAGTTCATTGATCAGGAACCAGACTGGTTTGAGAAACAATTTATTCCTTTTCCTCCACCTTCTTTACATTACTCAGAACCTGTCATGGAAAAATTTGATTCGGGTTTGGTTTTAAATGACTTGGTGAATAAACAAGTGATGGATGGCGATTTTTACCTGAAAACAGATGTAAATGTTACTTCAGCAGGGAATTCAGACTCTCACTGTATAATTCAGCACTTAAACCTTGGAGAAGATATAGAAACTGAGGACACTCAAGATAGTGGCAGCTCTGTCCTTCAGCCATTGTTACATGTTGTTAAAGCTTCAAATCTTAAAGATATGCCTCGAGATTCCGGAATCTATGATTCGTCTGTTCCTTCATCTGAATTATCTTTACCTTTAATGGAAGGACTATTGGCAGACCAAACTGAAACATCTTCCATTACAGGAAGTGTTTCTTCATCATCAGGTTTAGGTAAGATACAGCAGTTTAAAAAATTATATTAAGTTATTGTGAGCATATTTATACCATCTCAAAATACTTGCTATGTGAGAAGCCATATGGAAGGCTGCAGAAGAATGTAAACATTAAAGGTGGTTTAAAAGGTAGGTTTCCTTAACTTTAGAAAAATGAATCTTTTCCTTATTGGGGGTGGATCCTTAGCTAAGTAAGATTTCACTAAAATTCTATAAATAAATCACTTCTCATTTATGGACCTTTTATTGGAGAGATGGCTTCTTTCTTCAAGGGACTTCTTGGCAGCTGGGATACTCAGCTGACAGCTGTGAGACTTAATCAAGAGGGTGATATGGTGAACCATTCTTACAGAATGCCAATAAATCTTAACCTGACATCCTGTTTTGCTCCAGCACATACTAGAACCTTAAAGGATATAGTCTGCACTGTGGTTAACTCAAATTTCAGAATGACATTAGTCTTCACATCAGATATGGGGCTGGGGGGAACGGACAGATGGGTTTCAGTGAAGGAATTTAAATGCTTGGAAGACACTCTCCAAAATAGCCAGATTAAAATATTGCCTCAGGCTATATAGAAAGCTGATCTGACCTTGCTAGTTACAGTATGTTGAACTAGCATCACAAAGTCATTAGTGTAGCATAAAACTGCTCTTTACTGAGATTTTTCTGAAGCAACTCCAACATGTGAATATTGCATTTTGATAGTGGTATGCTGTTCTTCTTTACTTACAGAGAGCTGATTTGCTAGACTTTTCTCTTGACTAAATGGATGGGGTTTTTTTTATTATTCAGATAATTCATAACTTATGCTTGATGCCAGAATTACCTTGGGGGACAGAATATAGATGTCTATTTACAGATATAGCATCTATATAGAGCAGATAGTCTATAGGACAATAACTAAAATCTGAGAACTTTTCAGGTGGAAAAAATACAGATTCACTGATTTAATTACATAAGCCACAAATACTCTGTTATTGTTTCAAAAATATTTTATTCTTTAATTACCTGCTATCTTCTAACAGCATTTTCTCACATTTGTGGAAAAAATTACAGTTGATATCTCTAAAGGTTCTAGCATGAGATGAAAGTCAGATGCTACTTTAAAATTTATGGCTTCTCTCTAAGAATGCTTTACCAGTATTCCCCTCCTGGTTAAATCACAGGCTGTCAGCTGGGTATCCCAGCTGCCAAGGAGTCCCTGGAAGAAAGAGGCAGTATTTTCAGTAATTGATTCTCAAGTCACATACCTACTTGGTAATGTATTTCAGCTGCAGAAGTTAAACATTAGGGCACTAGCTGGTAGAGTTGGATCTCAACACTGATGTTCCAACATCTTCAGAAACCACAACTACCATTTCCCATTCACTGTCCCTGTCCAAAAGCACCACCCTGACCAACTGTCACTCAAACCTCCCCCACCCAAATACCAGACCTCAGCAGGTGCAGGGTACAAAGGAGACAGTATCTAGAACTAGGTATCATCTGCCTATTGGAGTGGTTTTTATTGTCCCAGACATGCAAAATACTCATAGCTCTAATATTTATATGCTTAATAGTGGAGGAATAGATAGAATTTTTTAGCTTTTATTCTTATTCTAAGAGTTGGACATGTCCAAATTATTACTCTGAATTCACAGTACCATTTCTGTTCTAGCTACCTATTTTTTATGTTACTCAGTCAGAACAGAAACTAATAGCTCTGTCATTTAGCATCTCAAGGGTAGATACTTCCTTTCTTCTGTAAAGGAGACTTTGATTTAATATTTTTAATTAAAATAATAATTCACATCATGATTAATACTTTCTATCTTTCAGTGCAGTTGATGTGCAGACTACTCATCTGCAAAGAAAAGATTCTTAAAGGGATCATCATATTGGGCACCATCAACTGAAGTTCAAACTAGTTTAATTTTGAGGAAGTATCAACAACCAAACCCCTACTAGGTCCATTCACTAATGAGGTGTTCCCTAAGCAGCCCTGCCTGGGGAGAAATGTTTTTTTAATTCTTTAGATAAGGAGTTACTGAGCATGGCAGTTCAGCCTCATGATTGAATGGCACGATGATCCAGAGGGTTTTCATAACTTTCCTTTCTGTTGGTTCTAAAATGTTGATCAAATACAAAACCAGTCTTTCAATTAATGAACCTCACTTTTTTTTTTCCTTTTATAGGGGAAGAAGAACCTCCTGTAATTACTGCTACAAAATTCTTAGTGCCTGGAATCTATAAAGCAGAACTTCATTCTCATATCCATAGTGATGAACTGCAGGCAATTGCTCCTTTATAAGGCATTACAACACTGTTATGCATTGCCACTTTATCCACAGCCTCTGTTTGTGCTTTACCTGCCACGCTGTCTCAGCACTAAATCTACTGGAAGGAACAAATCCTTCCTGAAGATGGTGATCATTTATTCCTAATGGATTTTTTTTTATGGCCAGTAAACTTCAATCTGTTGGTCTATATATAATGCCTTTCATTATTTGAAAAATACAGCATGGAAAAATAGATGAGAATACGTTTCAGAATTATTCCTATTACTACTCTAAATGTCATGGTATTACACTGTTTACAGATGCCATAATAAAATTTGACTTTTTTTTGCTAGAAATAATGTTACAGCTGGACATAAAACAGCTTGGAACATTAAGTCTTAGTGTGTAGTACAGCCTCTAGTTCTGAGTGCTGACATAACATACTTGATGGCAGGAGTGTTGTAGTGAATGAGAGCAGGATTTCTTTTTCAGAAGTAAGATAAAATGCCAAAGGTCAGATGAAGAAATTCTCTGTAAGAATAAATAATTTTCTTTTAGAAATGGCTGAGCTCCTTTTCTCACAATCCACTTTCTTGCCCAAATGTTAATGTGGTTAAGTGTTTAATTTCAGATACATGCATGTGTTCCTCTTCTGTGTGACTCTCCTATCTCTTCCCCACAATCTGGCCATGATGACTCACAAATAGTACCATACTGTTTCTCAAGTATTTTTGTAATAGACAAAAATGTAGATCCTGCATATGCTGAGTGATACCATGGAAACCAAGTCTCCTGTTTTCTTCCTGGAAGGGCTAATATAAAGAATTCTTTAAAGAGATGGGGGAAGGACCAAATTTTGTGTTTAAGACATCATTCTGGATTTGTTCAGCCATGAGATCACTTTGCTTCATGGGGGATTTTGTGTTATCTTTCAAGGACATGCTGCTGTAAAATCACCTGGGGTAAAACAAGAGAAGCAGTTAACACAGGCATGAATACTTTTTGTTTTGAGCCAACCAGTGAACAGAAGCCTGTGAGTTATTTTGCAGTTAATTGTCACTCTACTTACGATTACTTAGTGATTAAGAAAATATAATATTACTAGTGGTATATTAAGAAAAAACGCTAAACTAAAGCTGGGCATGTTTATCTAAAGACACAGAGCATGCATGATGTTTTCTTTTGCAGTGGCCAGGTAAGTTTGCCATCATCCAAAATATCCCTGCTGTTCCCAAAGAGCAACTTTTCATAAGAAGAACCCATCTGTGTAACTTCAATTTTAAGCACAGTTATAGTAAGCGTGGTAAGAGCGAAGAGACAAGGACACCTCATCAATGTATATTTTCTAATTTTGCTCATGGAGTCAGATTCTGTCTTGTTTAACCTGTCTTCACATTCCACTAACAGGAGGTTACTTTAGGAATACATAAAGGGAGAACTCAAACACCTCAAATATTCTCTGTTTTGATAGATGAGAATTAGACATTGCTAAGTGTTATATTCCATTATCCCTGTTAATAGCTTGAGTTAGAACTATTAAACCAGTGATGGTTTGGCCAACTGAGTACCTTTAAAGCTCTTGGTTTGTTTTTTTTTCATCAGTTTCATAGTCATAGAATGGTTTGGGTTGGAAGGGACCTTAAAGATCCTCTAGTTCCAATGCCCCTGCATGGGCAGGGACACCTCCCACTAAACCAGATTGCTCAAAGCTGATATTTAGTAATTTTAGTTAAAAAAAAGAAGATACTCAAAATTTTTGTCACAGATGGAATAAAAAAGTGAGTATAGCCATTGATGGCAGAACTCTGGCATGCTTTGCAATTGTCATATGGAATTCTGTGCTCAACTAGATGTGTGTCTTAGAGTTGTTCGGCCTTGTCCATTAATATACTTACTCTTCCTGGTTTCTGAGTGTGAAAGAACACTAACTGGAAAACCTCAAACTTGCAATACCTACGTAGGTCTTAGGTAGCTTTAAGTACACAGTGAATCATCTGCACCTTCAATGATGGACTTTTTATGCTGTGCTTTAGGCTGTACTCATGGCAAAGTTGTTTGTGTTTTCCCATTCTTTGGAGTTGAAAAATACCTCGGTGAAACTGGAGGTAAATGCTCCTCCACTGAATCCAGCAGTGAAAGATCTTGTTTCAGTGCAATTCCTGCTCTTTTACTAGGGAAAGTGTTTGGATTGATAAGGCACAGGCAGAAAGGTTATAAAATTTGTCTGCTCCAAAACATGAGGAGGAGGCAATTTCTTAGCAGTTAGCTAGTGATGATAATGGAGTTTTCCTCTGTGGAAAGTTGCAGTTCACAGATATTGATGGTTTATGCTAGACTAAAGATAAGGAAGATTTCCTGGTTCTGTTAAATTCAGTAGCAGAATTGGTATTACTTAATGGAATTAGGTTTTCATTTTGAGCTCTAAGAAAGCTCTGTTTCGAAAACTGATGAAGGCAGTTGCACAAAGAATCAATTGTCATTAATACTTTTTGTTTCCTCAAAATTTGCTGTACAGTACTGCAAATCTTATTTTTTTAAATTACATAAGGTTTGTGCAGATGCCAATCAAATCTGTTGGGAGGCAGGGAGGAAAGATTTCCTTCATTGCTTCTTAACAAAAGGTAGAAGCAGTATATTTTATGGCCTCAGAAGAAGGAGAATATAATGAACTGAACATTTATAGTAGCAAAAGCCCACAGTTAAAATATACAAAATTGAGAAAAGTAATGCTTAATCTGATTTAGTATAATTTTTTTACAAAGCCACAATGCTTTAAAAAATGGGAAAAATATTGTGTATATTGAGATGCTGGAAGGACATAGTACTGAATTTGCCAGAATTCTGTATTTTCCCTCCAATGAGAAGAAGAGCAAACATGCTTGTAAAAAATATTTTTAAAATAAATACACATATTAGAGGTTAGGTTACTACTGTTTTCAAGCATTAGTGAACTCTAGAGTACTAATGGTAAACGGATCCCTTTAATTTCTACTAGACTCAATTGTGTGGTCACTGTTTGAATGTTTTCAGATGTACTTTCTGGGAGGGTGGAAAAAAGCATTGGGAAGCTGAAGGTTCAAGATACAGCAGCATGTTCAAGATTTTGAATGATAAGTATAGTTGTTTTTGTAATCTGTACCTGTACATAAACACATCAACTGTTGAAAATAGAATGCAGCTGATACTTGCAGAAATAATTTTTTTTTATGGTACTAGAAATTAGAAGTATAAAAATAAAGCATTTTGTTCAGTTTCTTTCATTGAGCTTTTCTTGGAATGAGAAGACTTGGCATAAGAGTCCAATTTTTTTTATCCAAAACACATTTTTAATGCATTTATGCACACCACACAAATAACCAGACTCTAATGGCTATTCAGACTATACTTGGAAGTGAAACAGATATTTTGATGGATGTTTAATATAGTGAAACAACTGTAAGAAACTTTAATTTTCTAAAAATTCTGTCTTGGACAGACTGGGTCTGATTTTTTTTTAATAAAAATGCCTCAATATCTTTTTAGTTATTTTTCCTATATCCTCCTTGAAGATCTCCTAGCAGTATATGCTTCTGAAGGTGAAGTGAAACCTATCCACACCAACTACAGAACTAAAATAACCTGGATTGATTAATTTTGGCAAAGAGGATGTGATGATTGCCTAATATTTATATGCTTTTTGTTTCCATCCAGTGGATTTCAAGGGACTGTTCCAGTCATTGAATGCTGCAAACTCTTAATTTCAGGGATAAGCCTTGAAATTACTTGTATTGCTTTATGTTGCTCAGGTAAATTTAAGGTTTTTATCACAGACTTTTGGTCTGACACAATCAAACTTAGAATGCTATAGAAAAATCTGTAATGAATCTGTAAAACCTGTTGTTACTGAAGACTTGAACTGCTTACTTAATATTAGTTATGTTGAATTTATAGGATGATGTTTAAAATGTTTATATATTTTGTCTTCTTGGGTCCTCTATCCCACGATTGCTAATTCTGCTTCTATAAGGGAAATTGGAAACATTCTCAAGGGTCACTAAGCACAAGAATAGTTGCATTAGTAATTCAAAACAGAATTTGATAAGTTACTTCACTGTAACTGGGCTTTTGAGATGTGTTATCCATATGTATATTCTGCAGTCCTAATCACCATATCCTCTGCCTTGGAGCCCTGTACATGAGGAGCTTTGTGGCTGAAAGAAAATGGAAGGAAGATGTTGCTCTAATTTTTAAACCTTCAGTTTAAAACATGAGAACCCTCAGGATGCTTTCCTGATGTTTGGGAACTATTGGTGAAAACTCTTCCACCTTCAGGACATGGAAAGATAAGCTTCGATGTGAGGATGTGCATATGGGGATAATGTATCTTGAAAAACTTAAGCAAGCTCTCATTTTTCTTTTTTATCTTGGATTTAAATACTGTGGTGACTTGATACTGAAATCATACACACACAAACACCCACCACACAACAACAAACACTTTTCGAGTTAAAGTGAAAAATGTGTCCTGCAGACAATACATGTATTCAAACTATAACTAATCAGGCCTGACTTATTTCTAAAAGGTCAGAAGTTAAAGGCTGTGCTATAGATCAGTCAAAGGAGTATTTCCTTCTATCTGCTATAATTTGTTTTATTTTACTTGCTATCATCTGTTGCTGTTTCTCAGACTCAAACAACAGAACAACGGTCAATTTATATCTTTTATAATGGAATATAATTTCATTCTTTAACTGATTTAATAAAGTCTGATTTACCTGTAACATTGATCTTTATGGGCAGCTGCACTGTTGGCAATGATTTCATGTTTGTGGCAGTTCATGGAAAAAGATTGGTCATACTGTCCTGTTCACAAAAAGCAGGGGAAAAGGAAATGTTGTTTCCTCAGTGTCAGATGTGACCTAGATGACCAGAAATGAAGTGCTTTGGCCATAGTTACCTCAGTGCTAAAACCTCAGTTCTCAGTGATTTTGGTATTTTACTCCAGATACTTTGGGAAGGCTGAGAATTTGAAAACATTCATGTGAAAATATGGAAGATGCTGGGGGTGTGTGTGTATGTTTAGTTAGATGTAATAGTTTATAATAGACATAGTAGTAAACATCAGTGCAAGAAGAAATTAACATCTGGAGAATTTTCTTCATACATTAACAAAAAGACTTCTTTTTAATGGATAGGAAGCTGTTTAGCTTCCAACATTTAAGGCTGATTTACTGCAGAAATCAAGCTACCTTTTTTTCCAGACTTTGCTGTTAGGTTCACAGGCCTTGACAATAGATGGAAAATTGAACTAGCGTGAGTGAGTGTATGGAATGCTGTTCTGGTGAGCTTCTGATTTAGCTGGAATTCTAACTATTTAGTTGCTACTGGTGTGCAAAAAGATCTACTTGGAGAGAGTCTTGTTGATTATGTGAGTCAGGTAGATTTGTTTCACAATAGTCACAATTGATATTTTTTTCTCTACAGGGGAACTGTGCACCTTTGGTTTCACAGAACTGTAGATGCTGTAACACATGTTGCTCCCTGTGCAAATGCTGTATTAACCCTTTGTAAGTCAACACCAAATTGTTCACATAACTTACTTTGAATTTCTCTAACAGCCAACCATGTTTATGATGAGATTGCACTCAACCAAAATATTTGGCTATTGATAATCACAGTATAACTTCCTAGGGAGTATAAGATTTCTTACTAATAGACATCCAACCCAAGATTATACAAAGGGCTTGAGAGACTGATACAGTGTTTTTCCCATATCAGAGTAAAGCAACCTTTGGAGGCTACACTCTGCCTTTTATTGGAATACTGGTTATTGCAGATAACTGCAGACCAAGAGTTCTTTATTACCTTTGACGCTACACTACAAATAAAGTTCTAAAAACTAAAAGTAGAAGTCACCTCTTCCATGGCTGAAATAATTTTATTTCTAATCCATATAGCAGAAGGGAAAATTAAACAATTAGGGAACAGACTTGTTTTATTTATTTATTGCATAGTTACCAAAAGAAACTGTTTCAAAGAAAAAACTTCCCAGAAGGATTTTAAATTGAGAAACAAGTGCCAAGAATATTTACATTGCAGCTAGCTACTGCCTGGTGAAAGTAATTTACAGTGGAAGTTGTGGGTCAATAATAATGATATGAAGTCTTTTTCAGTAACATATTCTAACCCTTTTATGAATGCTGTGGCTACACCCTTTTTAGTAATGCTTTATTTCTCAGATGATTCAAACTATTCCAGTGGGTCTGATTATGAAATCAGATACTAACAATGTGAGTGGGACATACATCAGAGGACTTGCTTGGTGTGTCACAAGTCAGAGTCTGTTCCTCGCTAATGCTCAGCTGGGGATATAAAGGCCATAAACAAGTGGTACTAGTCTCATTTTACACAAGAAATGGCAAGGAAATAGATCCACTTCAGCACAGAGAGGAGGCTGGTGTTAGCTGAGGACAGAATGCAGGGATTCATGTCTTAGTCTTGAGCCATAATGGTGCTTCTTTCAACAGTCTGTAACCAGTCAGTGTCTTTGGCTAGAGATACCATTGTTGCAGCTTTTGCTATTTTGCAATAACCTGCAGGGCACTGTTCTATGCACCAAAGAAAGTTCTGTGGCACCCCTGCAACAAGTCATCTACTGATGAGGCATGATGGGAAAAAGAGAGCTGCACAGCAAGAACTGTGAGAGAAGGAAGAGGTGGATTTGGGGCAGACGTTAAGCAATGTGTTTTATTTCCTCTACAATATCCCACAGAGGCCTCTGAAGTGTGAGTTAACTTAGGGCAGCCTTTTGATGGACTCCAGGGGCCTGTTTCAGCCCCATAGCACTTCTTGGTACTACTCGGGAAGTGCATTGCTTGATGTGAACCTGGTTTGCAAGAATGACTCCTTTTAATTTTGATGAACATCAGGAGTGATTTCATTGCGTCAGTTACATCATACTTATTTCAAAATAATTAAAAGTGAGAAGAGAGTTAGACCTACCTGTCTTTAGCAACATGTAATATAGGGGATGTACCCATAAAAATCGTTAGTCATCAACAGAAAGCAAACTGTTTACTCTTTATTGTAGCTTTTGCAAACATGTCAAGGTGTGATTTAGGAGTTAGGAAGGAAACCACCATCCCTTTGCAGTATAGTTGGACAATTCTCAGTTACTGAGGGTGGAGTGAGAAGAATAGTTACAGAGAATCAGGAAACAGGGCAGGATTCCTATTTCTAAATTTTATCCTCTTTGCTGAGGCTGCCTTTAGGCCTGAGAAATATAGCTAGATTTATTTGAATATTTCTGCTCTTCCCCTTAAACTGGTTTGTTAAACATTTTTTAGTATAATTGTCAAATATCACTATATCACTGCATTTTAAGCTAATGTTTTGGACTGAAGTTATAATACATTCAATTCTTGCATTCTGTGTTTTGCATACTAAAGAAAATTTCATGCTCATTAAAGATTTAAAAATGCTGAACAAACAACAATTGCAAGTTGGATTACATAGTTCATTATCTTAAAAACCAGGAATTACAAATTAGTAATTCCTAAAAAGTGTTAAATCTCCCTCGACTACATTTTTAGTTGCTGTGGTTGAGCAGGTTCCTAGTATGTTGTATAATTATAGAATTTACATCAACTAATCCTTCGTTCTGTGTGTACTTAAGTGGAAATTATGAGGACACACAAAATACACTAAAAGTTAAAGGTCTCTAAACAGAGCATTTATGGATAATGAATGCCAAATTAAGCTTTAAAACAGGGCTCTAAAACTGTCCCTTCACAGGCATGGTAAGTTCTGAATAAAAAACGGACAGGCACTTGCTGAGTAGCTCACCACATTTTGTACCCCAGACATGAGAAATATATTAAAATAGAGTAATTAATTGTTTCTCAAGTAGGGTTAGGCTTTCCATTTGAAACCTAACATCTTGCAGTGAGATTTAATCTTTCAGTTGTTTGAAATTGCTGAGGCTAGAAATGCGGTATAGACATATAGACCTCAGACCTTGTTTCTATTTAAGTAAGTGTCTTAGATTCAATTGAATTTCTGCACTTTGGGATACTAATCTCTGCACTCCGCTTTACACTGTGTGAAAACACCCTGGAATTAAAGCCACACTGAAATAAACCGATGTTTAGGATTAAATGTGGCGGTGGGAGCTGAGCCTCCAGGGCGGCACTGGCCCTGCAAGGCCCGTGGCACGGGCAGCGGGAACAGGGCACCTCCGGCGTTTCGCAGGTCCCGGTTCCCCCTCGATGGGAGGCCCGGAGGTGAAGCCCGGAGCCCTGGGAAGAGGCAGGGCCGGTCGTACCACCGTTGCGGAGGCAGCGGCACCACGCCGAGGTGGCTATTTCAGAAGGGACCCAGAAAGGAGGAGCAGAAGGAAATGGAAGTTGAGAACGGGGAGCCAGAGCGGGGGGCACGGAGAAGCGGTGTAGGCGGGCGGGGCGCGGAGCCGCGGGGCGGTGCTGGGCCGGCGGACAGGGGAGGGCTCCGGGGGCGGCAGGGGGCCGGCACGCACCGCGTCTCCTCCCTCCGCCTGCCCTGACAGCCGTCGGGCAGGCCCTGGAACCCCCCGCGTCCTCTCCGCTCCCGCCGCTAACGGCTGCAGCTGCCCAGCCAAGGCGCCGTTCCTCGCCCCCGCCGGCGCGGCAGCTCTGCGAGCCGCATGCCCGGAGCCGAGGAGGAGCAGGAGGGTGCAAGGTAAGGTGCTGTCCTCTGTGTCTGAGCTCTGCTTGGGGCTGGGCAGGACGGCGGCTGCCTGTCAGAGCTGGAGGGTCTCGGCTTCTCTGGGGCACCTGGAGTCGGCTAGGCTGGCGGGCACGGAGAGAGGCTGTTGCGGCGGGGCTGACCGCAGAGGTTGCGTTGTGCCTCCGGGGGGACCCGCCGCCGCTTACGGGACCGTACACGGAGTGTGGCAGGGGTGCCCCGGTGCTTTGGGAAGGGGCTCAGGCCAGTTCCTAGTGGGTGGGGGACGCATTCCCCCTCCTTCTCCCTCTCCTCAAGCCATGGTCTCCCTCCTCGCCCCACTCTGGCAATGCCCCGGGGAGGGGGAGGCACGGGGTACTTCACCGTCGGAACTAACGCGAGTGGGAGGGAGGGAAGCGGGCGGGACCCGCCGCCTCAGAGACCCCCAAGCTCCGCTCGTGCCCGGCGGCCCTGCGAGGGGCCCTGAGGAGGCGGGAGCGGGGGGGCGCCACCAGCGAGGCGGCGGGCGCTTGACCCGCTTCCTTTCAGGGCTCAACAGCCGGTTTGTTTTTATTTATTTATTTTTTCAAAAGAACTTTTAACGTTTATTTGGGGGCAAATCTTACATGAGTGTCAGTTCTGAGAGAAAACCCCCTAAAGGAAGGGCCGAAGTCCCAGCTGCCTGTTGCCTCTTTTGAAAACCGTAATTGTTATCACGAATAAGTTATTCCCTCAGCTCCTTGTTTGGTTTGGCGAGTTACAGAGCGGCTCTGCTGGCCTCTGGTTTTCAGCCCTCCCCTCCCTGCCCTCGGCACAGCCTCCACCTGGGGAGGAGGAAGAGGTGGAAGTTTAGAGGCGGAAAGAAGGTGGAGAAAACAAACACCGAGCGTAATTGCTTACACCGGTGAGGTCGGTCACAGCAGACTCTAAATAGGCTGTGTAAGAGAGACAACTTTAATTAGCATAGCACGGCTCATTGCCTGAATTGAAATAGTTAATGATGGTGAAGGCCGGTGTAGGTGGAAACACGGTAAGGTTGTTGGTGTCCGACTCCGGCATCATGTTGCAGTGCCGGTGTGTTACCACTCATCTTAGTGATGTGCTTGGCGGTGACCAGAATTTATTATTTACTAATGAACCGTTTACAAGAACCGTTTACTTGCAAGAAATCAGATTTTGGTAGTTGATAGATTTATTTTTCTATATGGTTCTTAAATCTGGTGAATACATAGATGTTCAAGTATATCTTTTATCTGTGTACATAGATACATTAATATAATTTATAGTTAAACGTTGTCTTCTGGTACCTTGTGTGCTACACTTCCATAGTGAAAAGGTAGAGAGAATTCCTTTGTCCTCTAGTACTTACTATCATATTAATTTGGTTACTTACCCAATTCTGTAGCATGTGCAGAGGTTTGTTGAGTGCAGCATGTTATGAGATGGATGTGCTGTCTGTACAGAATTTGATTTCAGAATAGAAGAAGCCATGGGATTTTAAAACAAATGGAGTTAAAATACTTAGTATGGAATGTAGGTAGGGGGGAGTATGCAAAACAGAACTGCTGCAGCGTTCGTGAAGTAAAGGAACGCCCAGGGATATCTTTGGGTTGTCATTTAGTGGATTTAGCCTTTCTATTTAAAATTGTTATACATATTACTTGCTACCTGTTTACAGTAAATATTTATTACCTAGTGTTAGTAAAGAAAATACCGTATTGTTTTGAACAGAATCCCTTTTAATTTCCAGTCATAATTGTGCATATTGGGTTAGCAATGTGACGAGGCCTTGTGACCCATGAAGACACTGTAACATTCAGTATCATTCCCTGCACATTTTCTCAGACCTCTGCTCTGTTTTGAATAGTGCACTTCTTCTCCGGATGGCTTTTGTGTAGACAGTTGCTCTGGCTTGATTCCAAGTTGTGGCAGTCTTATGTGTGCATGATTTGGAGGTGTATTATGTGGAGTTGCTTCCAGCAAGTGGCCAGGGAGCCCACATGTCCTTGAACAAAACTCTTCTTTGTTTTGCTGTTTATGAATTGAAATTGGCGATACCTGATTCTGCTCAGGAGTTTTTATGTAGCATTTTAAGATTGACTCAGAAGCTAGTTCTTCCCATGTTAAATCTTTTGCTTTAGATGCTAAAGGAAATTAACCAGACCTCTTAAAAACCTGTTTATGCTAGAGTTTTATGTGTGTATTTTTAGTATTTTAAGTTTTTGAATGAGCTCTTTTGAGGAAACATATTTTTTCTGAGTATTTTTTGTGGAAGTATCTGCCCACTGCTACAAATGCTGTAATAAATGCATTTAGAATCCTTTTGGAATGTGGGGGGGTGTGTGTATTATATTGCAGACACCTTATACTCAGTGAAGTCTGATACGCATTTTGAGAAGTAATTTAAGAGTTGCCATTTTCTTCCCGGGTAATATGAAGGGAAACTAGCAAATGATACGTTTGATAGAAGATTAAAAGACTTGGAGTGCTATCAATCATGTTATTGACTTACTTTAACTTAGTCTCTTCATGTTTAATGTAATCAGTCCCTTCATGTTATTTATTTGTTCATTAAATCATAGAATGGTTTGGGTTGGAAGGCACCTTGAAGATCATCTAGTTCCAACCCCTCTGGATGGACAGGGACACTTCCCACTAGACCAGGTTGCTTAAAGCCCCGTCCAACCTGGCCTTGAAAAATCCTGGGGATTTAAGAATTGCAAGGTCACATAGGTTTTACTGATAAATTCTAGTACTTCTAGATTTATCTATTTATCCATTACTTTATATATAAGTTCTTTTCTGTGACTTGGAAAATCCCCAAGCAGAGCAGTAGTACATTGGAATAAAAGGTGGAAACAGATGAAAATGCTTGAACTTGCTGGACAAAGAAAAGTCTTTTAGGTTTTCCTGTTTGCATCTCTACCTACTGGCTGAAAAAAAATATTATCTCCGCATATTTAGTATTTTCTAGGTCCTATAAAAGTTTCTTTGAGTTTTTTGCCAAATTGTGCCTCTCAACTCGTGAGGGCGTGTTGCAGATTTCAATTGCCCGAGTCATAGGAAATCTGGAATAAACAAATGGCTATGGTCTAGCACAAGTCTCTAAGAACTACTGTAGTGTAGTAGGTAAATAATTAGAAAATAAAAGACTCAGTAAATACACTCCAGTAATCTGTGATTTAAGAAACACTTTGTGCTTTTCACTATAACAGCTGCAAAGTAACAATTCTGAGATAGTTATATAGCATGTAACTGTGGTGGTGTCCATCCCCAAATGCAAAATAAAGGATGTAAAAACAAACAAAAAATGTTTTCCCATCTAGTGTCAACCCGGGTTGCTGTGATATGCTCTCAATTATGGAAATAAAAACAATTATTAACTTGCAGGTGCTTAACACTGTGCAGGATCCAGTTGAAGTAAGTGGTTAGCATGCTAATGGATCAGGCTGTTAATATGTGAACACAAGGGCATATGCACATGCTTATTTATTCACTTCCTAGTCAGATGCTGATGAGTAGTCTAAGCATTTAAAATCTGAGTAAGCATGCTGCCATAGGTATGGGAGTTACTTCAAAGTAGGATGTGTCTCATACCACTGCTGGGGGTGTTGAAGGCATGGCCAGTAGTGAAATCCAGCAGTCCCCTCCCCAAAAAAATGTTTAAACTGAACAAGAAGCTGAAGTTTTATGTTCTTTGCAATAAAATAGTGGTTTTTTGCTTTTCATGCTAAGTCATTATATATACAAACAGAAATAGTAACATCGTGTGAATAGAAAGGTACCCTATAGTTTCACTGTTTGTTTTTTTTAATTTTTTTTTTCCCTTCTATATAGGCTTAATTACCTTCACAGTTGTGCAGTTCCCCTGATGACTCTGCAGGTGTAATCAGTGTGTGGTACAACTTGTATTCAAAAAGGTTTACTGGCTTACACCACTCAAGCTTGCATAAACTTGGAAAGTTGGCAGGAGTTATCTGGATTGGTGGTGGTTTCTGTAGAGCAAAACCAGCTGCTTTGCTGGTATCATCTCAAACACTTTAGTAGTTAAATACAAGTACAGCTTTCATTAGTTTATTTTAAACACTTCTGCATTTTTCCAAAATAAATGTTCAGGATTGTAGCTAGGAGAAGAGTATGTCCATTACGCTGTCTGTTCTGTATTTAGGAATCTTACTGATTTTATTTTAAATATTACAGTGTGTCCAGCCAATATTCCCTCAGAAGGTTTTGTCTGGTCCATCACCTTTGTCTTGAAGAAGAAGACCACCAGCTCTTTGGACAGTGTATGTTTTGGGGGTGACTGGCTGCTTCTGCTTGATATGGCCTCAGCTGATGCATCCAGTTAGCAGGGAGTTGGGAGAGGTTAGAGACAGGTATGAATTGTGCTTAAAGCAACCATCTTTGTATTGACACAGGCTATGATGAGTGTGCCCCAAACCTGGTATCTCTTTGTAGATAGTGAGGTTCTTACATGAGTATGAGGATTAAAATGCTTTGCCTACAGAAATAGAGGCTGTAAAAAATAGCGTTTGTTGATGCTCCACAGATAAGCCATTAATATCCTAGAAAGTATTCTCTCAAGCAAGTCAGCTACTGTGTGGAGGGGGGATTTTGCAAACTTTGCCATTTAAGTTTGGGTTCTGGCTGTGTAGCAATGGCAGGTGAAAAGCTGTAAAGACTGAAAAGAATGTAATTTTAGGACAATATGCCTTTTTGTCTGCCATTCAAACCTATTAAATAACCAAATAAAATAAATGCAAAACCAACTCGACAAATTTCAATGACTTATTAAACTGTGCATTGATCCTGAATGAAAGAATCATGATTATTAAGATAGCAGGCTGAAGGGATCATGGCTTTAATGTTAAGGAGAAATGTGACACCCTTCCAGGCAGATAAAATGTTGAACCTGCTACCATTTCCTGACAGTGATGATTCTGATAAAGGGCAAAATGGGTAGTCTGTTTGTCTCAAACGTGGTGGTATTTCTCTTTGGTTTTATTAATTCTTAAGGAGTTTATGCTCAACAAAAATAAATTTATTATGAGGGAGGCAGTAATATGTTGAAAGGAAGAGAGGAAAATAAAAAAATGTGGCAGCAGCTGCATTAATTTTACACTGGGCATGCATGCTCTATTTCTTTTTTCTTTTTTCTGAGTCTGTCATTACCATGGAAAAGACTTAATTTAAGTGCTAGCTTTGGAAAACATTTTTTGTTTTGTTTTGTCCCTTAGATTGGTTAGGTCTGTATAGCCCATCTGATATTCTTTACAGGAATAGCACATAATTATTTCTGGAAATAGTTTTCACCTAGATAAAATCTAGATTTAAAAAAAATAAATTGTAGATAAAGTCTTTGTCATTGTTACAACTTTTGAATAATGACTTAGTTCTGGCTTTCAATTCAGATGTTCGAGGAGGAAAGAGTTAAATTAATCTCAGAAATTGCTAGCTGTATGAGTCACTAAATTGGGAACATAAATACTCATAATCTTTGGAAAGAACCTCTCAACATTGTTTTGCTTCGTCGTGTCAACTGCAAAACACAATACAGTGTGTTTAACTTCAAAGTGGTTGTATTTGTATTTGAAATAATAGTGTAGGGAAAAAAACACAAAACTTTTTGCCCCTTTTTGCTTGTCAAACTGACTAAGGGCTAGTACAAAGTCTGTAGTGGGAGCTGGATTATTATACTGTTGTGTTTGCTTGCTTTGTTAAAAAGAAATAAAGGCTTGAGGAGGGAGAAAAGGGTAGAGAAATGGTCAGTGCTGGAGAATTGTTCTTGCACGATGATAGAATGGAGAGGTCGTTTTGTTTATTGTCTGCTGCTGAAGCCAGATACTTGAAATAGGAACATCTGGATCTTTTAGTCCAGAGAGAAACAGATTTGTCTCAGAATGACATAATTATAACCTTATTGGAAAAAAAAAATCCTTTATATCTACTTATATTGGGTAGAATATGGTACTTCACGTTCTTTGTATTCTGCTTAAACAGCGTATTTCATCGTGTGTGCACCTTCTGCATATTAAACCCTCTGTTAAAAATATTCTGTTCAAGTCTTTGCTAGTGTTTCGTAATGTTAGATTTTTTCCTATTCAGATAAGAGAGATTGTTGTGTGTTATTACTGTGACACAGAGTACTGAAACGTTAAATTCCTTTTCTTGTTGATACGGCAACCAACCACCATCCCTAAAAGTGACAACGAACCCCACAAAGATTCCTTATTCCTGCCTACATTGCTAAAGTTTCTGAATTGAAACCACTAGAAGCCTCAAAGTTCCTAATAATTTGGCAGATAAGACAGTGCAGACAAGTAATTTCTCCTGTCTTCTTTATTGCAGTGATGTACAACATTATATAATATGCTGATACATATAAAATATGTATATATGAACCAGCAGTCTGAATTATTTCATAACTCTTATCTTTCAGAGCAATAACCAGCTCAGAAAAATGCGCTTGTATTTTGGGAATAAAACATGTGCAGGTACCTGCTTGTGGTTTCCCTGATGCTGCTGTCTCACTAAATAAACAGATTCAGATAGTTCTGAAAGATGTCTGAGTTGTAACCACAGCCTCTCTTTGATGCTGCTAAATGTCTCCATGTGCTTTCATGAAGGTGATGTGAGATGAACTGTAACATAAATGGTCACCTTTCTTTCTTTTGGTATTTTTTGGGGAGTAAAAGTCTCAGTAAATTAAAGGATGAGTCCTGTTGAGAACAGTGTCTCACAGTGGTCATGTTTCTCCAGCATGGAATGCTGTTCCATGTCAGAGCTCTGGCCTCAGCCTGGTACAGACTTGTTTCTTGCTGTTTTATTTAACTATTGTATTTTACCTTTTAATCTACTTTGTGTTGATAATAAATATAACATTCATGCTATTTCAAAAATAAACATTATCTTTTATATATGACTGGATGGACTGTCTCACTGTCTATAGCAGTGTGTATGCATGGGGGAGGAAGCCAAACTTGATATTTACTGTGAGGCAGAGAATCATTGTATTGTTTTCAAGCTTCTTTATCATCTTGGGAGAGTTCTGATGGAATTCCCTAAGACGGAGTGAAAATTTATGTGCAGTGGGACAGAAGGTCACTATACTTAATGAGATGCCTTTCAAAAAAGTGTATTTAAAAAGGTCCTCCCCAAGCTTGTTCTTTAGTGCATCAGGTGCATTATAAAAGACTTCAAGAAGATAAGTAATGATATGCCACGTGTTCATTGAGGTCAAAGCTTACTTGAAATAACCACAGTGTGTGTGAAACAGAGTTTGTGGTGTGCTAGGCTTGGATTGAAGTGATTATGCAATGTGCAATTTCTCAGCACTGACTGCTGCTTGGAGTTGTACTCAGGAGAAATATTCTTCAAGAGCTTCTCAAGTTTTCACTCTGATATTACTCAAGTATGCTTTAGTGGTATGAAAATGTTTGGCAACTGCAGCGTCTGAAAACCTGAGAAAAGTAAGTTGGGTAAAAGGTTGGTTTTGGTATTGTTGTTATGCAGTTAAATAATGAACTTCATTTTAAAGTTTAAATCTGCCCTTCAACGAGCTATTTGCCCAAGGCGGTTGCTGGTTAGGAGCTCAGAGCTATCAAGATGTGAGATACACTGGGCTTGCTAATGGTGTCTATGGAAATGTGACTATTCAGAAAACAATTCAAGAGTAGGTGTGTTTGGTCACTAGAAATGACACACTTTTGTGCAGCTAGCAAGGAAATGGAAAATCACTTCTTTAAATTTAAAGATGTTATGATGCATGCTGGCTAATTAGTAATCAGTTGTTCAGGTTTTATGAGCATAAAGACTTGTGCTTGATGTGTGTAACACTCCATTTATTTTTTTATTTGTACGAGATGCACATTACTATAGTGATGCTACTGCTGCCTTTTTCATTAAAATGAATTTTTTTCTGCATTCAGAGGATCTTAGGGTTCAGTAAAGCTTTTTTCACAGTCCTATCAAACAAGTATAGCAATGTACTATTTGAACAATGCAAAGCATTTTGGTGAAGTTAAGGAGCTGTGGGAACATGTTTTATCAGAAGATACTGATTATTTTTACTTTAACTGTAGTGAACAGCTGTTGAATAAAATGTTATTTTTTAACTACCAATACTGTGAATGTCTCACTTGTCTACAGATACAAATAGGGAGTGGATGGAAAGGCAAAAAAAAAAAATAATTTTTTTTTAGCCTGAGGATCAAAGTGTATCTATACTTTGTAACCAAAGAAAAAGAGGCTTTTTGTGTAGAGAATCATGATTTAAAGAAGGCTGGCTAATACTTTCCCCATTCTGCTAGATATAAATCACAGGCTGGTTTGACCCCACGGGGTGCTGTGGCTTCAACACTTTTCTTGAACCTTTTCATTTATTCTGTTCAAATGATCCTATAGTGTTCTGTGCAGGTGTTCAGAGGCTTGAGTGCTGTGCTATACTAGATCCTTTGCCCCATCCCCCTTAATTTTTGTCCATTTAAGGGTAATTGCAGAACTTCCAGAATTAAATTTGAATGTCAATGGATGAAATACACTTAAATACAACACAGTTTTTGGTTCTTGAGCTGATGGCCTATCACTGCTAGGCTTTTCTCTGCTGTTACAAGGTTTAAGAATCTACTCTAAGGCAGATGGACTATAATGCATCAGATAATCCAAGTTAATTATTTCAATAGAAACATAAAAATTAGTTTCTTTGTGAAGATAACTTAATAGAATTTTGGGGTGCATGCTTCCTTCTGGTTCCTCTAGTATTAAACCATCTGTAGTCAGTCATAGAAGACTAAGTATGCTAAATTTCTGATGTCTCTGCAGAATCAGCAAGGATGTTTCTTCAAGGCTGTTCCCTCAGTAAGATAGTGACAGTATTGTAAAACATAGCTGCTACAAACAAAGTCTTCGACATTGTTTTCCTGTGTTTTTGTTTTGGAATTGCCTTTTGCCCACTTCCTCCTGTTACAGCAGAGCACAATCTCTAGGACAACACCTAAAGTACATGTTCCTTATCTGGAACAGTCAAGGCTCAGTGTACAAACAGAGGATGGGGCACAGAATATAACTGAAGCAGAGTCTCTTAAATTAATATTCATTGACTTGCCTTGGCATCTGGCTTCTAGTTATTAAGAGGGAAGATGATAGATTTATTATCCTGCTTCAAGTTCCATCATGTTATAGTGCCTATGCCATAAAGTTCAAGTCCAAACAAGAGCTGGATGGTGATACTGAAAGAGGCACCTGTGAATAGCTTATTTTTTGTGAACATTATTCCTTTACTTCTTCAATTGCTTTTAATTTTCAAAGATGTTATTATAACTGGAGGCTGGTATCTGGGGATAATGTTAGTATTCTGGTTGAATAAATACTAAACCAGTATCTTCCAAGCACAATTTTACTTTGCCATTTGTAGTTTTAATTCTGTGTGGTTCGCTTTGAATATAAACAGTATTTTTGGCAAGTAAAAGACTTACAATAACTTCTCTTTCTACAACAGACCAATTCAGTATTATTTTAATACAGACCTACTGAAGTAGTTTGTCTGCTTCCATGAAATACTCTTAATGCTTGAAAAATTATATCCCCTTCTGCATCTTAAAATAGAAAAGTTTTTATTTTAAAAATAGTTATTTATTCTAAAGAAAGAGTCTAAGGGCAGTTTATGGCACACCAATGAGCCAGGATAAAATTTCAATTTTTCATTGAAATTACTTCCAAGTAATAGAAGTAAAAGTAATATTTGGTATCCATGGCTTTGGAAAGGAGAGAGAGATACCAATTTTCCATTTGTCATTTAGAAAGTAAAAAACTTCTGGTATTTTGACAAGGCCGTAAAACTTGTCAGTGATTTGAGGATCAGCTGCTTAATTACCTGTTGCTCCTGGTAAAGAGTGAACTAGGACCTGTGTAGACCTGTTAGGAACAGGATGGCAAAAGAGTATCCCTGATGATTTTCCAGAAGCTTGTCTGACTCATTGTTGTCCAACCTCTGAATAAGAAGTTCTGGTGGATGGCAATGCTGAATGGACACTTGGTCTCAGAACTTTAACAGTCTCCTCCATCTCAAAAGACAGTAAGGAACGAGGAGTATGATTTGAAAGAGACTGGTTGATACAGACAGAAGTCATTGAAGATGCTAGGAGTTTGTGCTACAGCAGACAGGGATTACATGGTGGGTATTGTTTGTTCGTTGGTGTGGGTGGGAAGTAAGAGGGCTGCTTTACTCCCATCTTGAGGAGGTGTGCTCTTTGCTGCAGTGCAGAGGACAGGAGAGGGCCAGGCAGGCATGGTGGTGTTTCCCATCCCCCTTTTGTCAGTGGTAGCTGAGAAAGGATGTTTGCCCACTATTGTATCAGCTGGCTGTTATGCCTCTCTCCTCCACGTGTCAGGGAAGAGTGCATTTGTTTAGTTAGTGAGGGGCTTGGCAGAGCTCTCATGTTACTGGAAACTGAGCAGTGGAGGCTGCAAGAGCATGACTGTGTGTCTTGAAAGAATGTGACTCTTGGTATCCAAAAAGCCTGCTGTCTTATCCAGCATACAGATAACTTTCTGAAGCTGTGGGGGATGAAATCTTGCTTTCACAACGAATTAATGGTGGCCTCTTGATGCCCTCCTTTTATGTGACAGAAAACACCAGAAGCAGATTTCTGTAAGATCCTGAGGTTGTTGAGGGGAAGGGGTACAATGTGTTACTGATGTTTTCAGATATTAGACTGGGAATGCGAGGGAGTTGAGAAGTTTGACAAGATGTGTTCCTCTCTGTGTTACTTTACATGGTTTTCTTTCAGGAACATGTGAGAGCATCAATTGGGTTTATTCCATAATTCATTTATTTTCTGTTAAATGTATGTCAACTTCTATCATCCACTGTTCATAGACAAGTTGATAACACAGTAACTTTTTTCACTTCTTCTGTCCTCTCCTTTTACTCTAGTTTCAGTGTGGAAGTCTCAATACAGAGATGTGTATGGAGTGTTTCCTTAGATGTTTCCAAGGGTGGGGAGGGGAATTGCCAAAATCCATTGGTTTGAATCATACATTGAATGCTTGTGCTGCTGTAGTACTAGTTCACTAGTGAATGGTAGAAGTTTGGTTTGATTTTTTTTCTGGAAAGGCAAAGTTTTGGTTTTGTAATTTGAATCTTTCAGCTTCCAACTTTGAGAATTAATGGTCTGCTTCTAACCTTCCCTCCAGCCTTTGATCTTATTAAAATGAGTGGCTGTAAGAGGGGGTAAAGTGCCTGATGGCATAACTTGCATGATCATTGAAGCACCTGGGCTTTCCCAATGTAGAGTAGAAATTCATTACCAAAAGAAAAATTTTAATTTGCCCTGTCAGGAAATTGCTTCCTGAAAGAGCAGAAATTTGCAGAAGATGTTTAAGGATGGGCTCTCGTGTTGTTGCCTCAAAATATATTTAAGAACAACTTCCCTCCTTCTGCACTATTATAAAACTATTGAGGCAAGTAATGATTTAACTTTCAACACCTGCTGCTGTTGAGTTACTTCTAGAATTACTAGTTGTTTGGGTTGGTTTGCTTTTTGGTTTTCTTTTTTCTGGGTTTTGTTGTTGCTGGTTTGGGTTATTTTTTTACTTTTGATTTTTTTCCCAAAGTGATCCAACTTCAGAATTGGGAGTAAATTTGACATTAGGCACTGATCCCAAAAGAGGTCACATGGCTAACAGTCTCTGTTCCTGCCCTCGTGGAGGTGGGGCTTTTGTTGGTCTCCCTTTCAGAATAGTTTTCCTGATCTTTAAAACAAGATTTCAAGAAGCAGATTTGCTCAGAAAAGACTGTGCAGAATTTTTATTCCTTTCTACTACAAGGAATGTAAAAAAAAAAAAAAAGGTAAATTAAGGACCTGTTCTGGTAGAATCGTTCTGTTTTCTCTGGAATGGCAGTGCTGCATACTCTGTTAATGGCAAAGAGCAGAGAGAAAGAAGTAATTAATTCCAAGTTTGGTTGCTGATTTGGGGACTTCTGTCCAATAATAATAGTTGCTAGGGTTGTTTATCTACTCCTGCATGGTCAGAATTTTTAAACAAAGACTGGCATTCTCTTAAAAGTACTTTTTTGGTGAAGATTGGCCTAATCTACCCACCTCTGATGGAACACAAGCATTGTGCTCGATTTTTCATGCTGTCTATGACTGTCAAGTCAGATCTTGACCCAGGTTTCACACAGGTTAAACCAGCTTTTTATGGTTCTTTATACCTTCTTGCAAAAAGCAAGAGATTATCATCTTCACAAGCACAGCCTATTTTCTGGTTATGTTCTAGCAGATTTTAATTAATATACAGTTCAATCTGTTCTCTGTTAATCAATTATGTCTTTGTGCTAATCATAATAAACACCAGGTGTCAAATCAAATAAGATTACCTTGATAGCTAAAAATATATCATCTTCTTTCTCTTTTAAAAGAAAGGAGACAAAGAAAAAAAAAAGCTTTAGGTGGGATAAATTCCATGTTAACATTGTGGATACTGTTACCAAAAATAGTAGTGTTTTATGGTGAAATTAACTTGCTTTATCTAGAGACTGTTTCTTTTTACCACGCAAGTTGTTTACTTGAAGCACCTTTGGCCATATAGACCTTTTGGAAGCATTGTAACTTGGGATTTGCTGTTGCCAGCATTTGAGTATGGCTGTGCCATTTTTGAGTGATCCAGCTATGAATGAATTGTTATTTTCTGCAGATCAGCAAAGTATGATCTTAAGCTATTAAAACATGCCAAAAAGCTTCCGTACATCTTTGCATATCAGATACTGAAATTTTCTCCCCGATGTTGTGTGGATCGTTCCATGGCAACAATAGTTGTGACTGCTGCTCTGAATTAACACAACTGACACTATGCACAGCCCTGGATCCAGCTTTGCTGACATCAAGTCTCTTGGCATGTATTCAGAAAAGTAAACAAAAGACAATCAGTGCTGAGTTTGGCATTACTAGCAAGTCCACAAAACTGCCAAATCCTTCTCAATGTATTCATCCAGTTAATCCCATTGATTTAGGACATTTACTTAAGCGAGTAAAATATACTGTATTTGGTCTTAAAAGTTCTTGTCTTAAAGTTTCGTTTTTTCTAGTGAGTGAGTAAAACACATTCTTCACTTATATTGCATTTTTCATGTTTTTTGATCTTGTTCCTTTGTAGGAAAAAAAATGAACTCTGAAAGCTCAGCACTTACCATGAGTAGCCCTGCTGTAATAAACCAATGTGCCAGAGGAGGAATGGAAGAAGAAAAAGTTTGGTAAGCTTTAATTCTAATGTTCTCAGAGGTTAGTTGACAGCAATATTGGGAGACATAGTTTTAAAATTAACTAGAAGAATTATTTTTTATAAGTGTTTGCATTAATTTTGCATTATTTAACAACAGAGAAGGAAATAGGAAAATAACTTTTTGAGTTTTTAGTTCGTGACCATGGGACAGGGTGTCAAGGGGGCAATGGAAAAACTCCTGCTCACCTCAACGGTGCACGGGTTGTACTCCTGGCATCTTTCACACATGGCAAACATGTTAATCTCCCAATGCTGTTGCTTTGCTTGTGTGATGTTATCACTAGTATTTTTCTGTACTGTGCAGGCTTGTGGTCTTCTGACGTTTGTGCCCTGGGAGACGTTACAAAGTCAGTGATTTCCACTTTTTATTTAAAAATAAGTTCTCTGTACTGGAGAACTAAAAAAAATATTACTCTCTCTAATGGTAGATGTGGCCAAATGCTTACACTTTAGGCTTTTTTTTTTTTTTTTTTGTGAAAACTGCCACTGTCTGTGATTTTTAGCACCTTGTTTGGTGTTTTCCTGAAGGGAACAGGGTGTTGAGAAGGCATTGAGTGACTGTTAGTAAGGAGTCTGGTGTTAGTCATAGCAAGATTGGGAATGTATACTATTAAAAATATGCTGTAAGTGTCCATTTATTCAGTGAAGGCAAAAGTCTCCACAGAGCAAAATCCCTGAGCAAGACCTTATCTAGCATTTAAGGATGACTTATGATGCATGCAAAAGGCTTTGATGTTGCATAAATCCTTATATTCAGACCCCCTGGAAACAGAGGGAAGAGGAAATAATTGACTGGTGGTGAATTTTAGTCACAGCCAGAAGACAAAGTTCTTAATTATTTTTCCTTGAATAAATTATTGCTAAAGTGTGAACAACGTAATGATTTTTTTTAAATGAACAATGGATTGATACTCTTAATATCAAGGACATTAATATAATACAACAAACTTGTGGTGGAATAATCCACCTAACCCTAGTATATTGTGAAGTTTTCTCAAGTGCTGTGACTGAATTTGCATGTGATGTATGAATGCTGTTGTGTACTTTGCTCAGTAAAAACATAGTGCATTTTTTCAGGTGGTATGTGTAAAATGTTTTGTCTTCTCCCATTCCTTAATGTTGGGATCTTTTGTGTATTTATACTTGGTTTGTAAATTGTAAGTGATGTTTTAATGACTGCCAGTGAGTATTTGATTCTCATAAATTACCTACTGCATGGTATCCTGTTTTAAAAATAGCTGCCATAAATTCTCTTGGTGTGATATATTTTTATATTGGGGATAGATTAGAGGATAAATTACAAAATGGAAGTAAATAATAGGTCACTAAATTACTTTCTCCCTTTTATAGAAGATGATAGTATAACTTTATGGGAGACAAAGTGCAACTGGTCACACAGTACTTACTAGCTAGAATTTTGAGGTTCATGGAAAGAAGTGCAAGAAGGAAGAATTCTTAATTTCAGTCTCCCAAAAATGCTAACAGGAATTCTATGGTTTAACTACTGACTATGAATAGGACATCTGAAACATTACCTGCTTTATTTTGCTAGAGCTAATACCAGAGAAGAATATAATCTGATAAGATATGAAGAAGTTCTGAAAAAAACAAATGAAAAATGCAAGAAATTCTGTTGCTACTGGAAGTTTGAATTTCAGAAGTGTCGTCTCCCTTCCCACTTACATTGCATAGCCAAAATTCTGCCATTCTGTATCATCAGTGCTTTGTATCTGTGTAGTTTGGTACCTCTACGAGATAGAGTTAATTGAATTCTCAAACTTGCAATGCTTCACTTGCTTGTATTGTGTTTTTCCCCACAACATCCATAATCAAGATGACAGCAGCAAAAATATGCTAGTAGTAGCAGTAACGTGACTGCCTCAAGTGCTGGTAACTAGAGGGCACCACAGCAGAGGCGTGTGTGGACCATGTGAAGCTGTTCTTGATAAGCAGGAATACTGAGAAATTTAGCTCATACTATTGGTGTTCTAACTGTTCACTATCTGAGCTACTATGGAACAGCACTTGAGCAAATAAAGGCTTGAGAGCCTTGGAATTCTAGAAGCTACTGATTTGGCAAATTATCAGCTTCTTAACGTTGAAATCTCAAGAAAGGAACTAAAGATAAGGGAGCAAATGGGAACCGTGTCAATTCATCAGTGCTTATTCTGGAAGCTGCCATGTTTTTCGAAACAAATGTGCAGGGGAAGTGGAAATTTTCCCACTTTTTTTTAAATTGTGTGTAGATTTATAATGTGCTTCCTCTAGGCTGAATGAAATCTTGCCTAGTCACTTTATCTTTTTACATAGGATTAAGTCAGGAATATTTCAGCTTTTTAATACTAATAATTGAAATTTGATGTTCTGGATCTCGCTCATGACTGAGTTTGTGTTGCCTTGGCCTTCCATTTCAGTCTCCCAGTACTCTGTTGTGTTGCCTGCTGAGTATGCAACTGTCCTATTTCCATGACAAAGGTGCCATTGCTTTTAGAGTAAATCTCTCTGAAAACTGTCTCTGTCATGAAGAAAAAAAATCTATAAATCTTAAAAGTAACTAAAGCAGTATTGTTATATGTGGACTTTAGTGCATTCTGACTATCTTTGCATTTACGACTTGGCTTACACTCAGTTTGGGGCCAGAAGCTTCTTTTAGTCCTTGTTGGTTGGTTGTTGTTTTTTTTTTTGTCTTCCATTGTAACAGCTAGATTGTTTCTTTTCAAGCTTTCCTTTTTCAATCTGAGATGGAAGCATTTTTGTAATCTGTAAAGGCATATGGTTATTGGTGTCAATCTTGGCTGAGAGCAACGGTGCGAGAATAACAATTTAAATATGTGATAACTTTAATTTGGAATCTCTGACATTTTTTAAGAGATGTTTCACTGGAGGCTTGAATTACAGTTATGTTTCTGCACTAAATCTTAATAGAAGGATAACTTGCTTTCTGATAAATTTACTGTAGAGAAATCGACAATTTGTAACTTATTTTTGGTGGTTTATCGGGGAAGGAGAGCTATTGAAACTCCAGTTCGTACAGGGAGAAGGAAGACCAGCTTTAGGATACTTAGGTATTGCAAAACCAGTGCCCTAATGGCATACATTGAAGGAGAAAAGCTCAATGTCATATCTTAGTGTGCACATATCTAGGTGCAGACAGATTTTTAGGCTCTCTCTCCTGCCATGAAATGGCTGTGTTCTCATGCCTAAATCACAGTCTCTGCAGGAAGGTGCCTCTACCTTTTCTCCCAGAGTTGGAAAAGCCTACTTTTCCTGCTAGTTACCAACTTAACAGTCCTTCCAGATCATCATTTTCTACATGAAAGTTAGATACCTTTACAGCACATTGCACTGCTCCTATTTGAAGGGATATTCTAGAAAAGGGATAGAGAGAGGTAAAAAAGACCATCTTTAATGAGGCTGTCCTTGGCATTCTAGCAGCTTCTCCTGTGAATTCAATGTGGTTGAAATTTCAAGGCAGGAAGGAGGTACAATATGGAAGCCCAGAGGTTCAGGGATATAAGGACTACCTGCTTGCTCTTGCGTGTCTGGATTCTGCAGTTCTTAAAACTGCAGCTCTAAGTGGAGGAATGTCGAATGCAGCAGGGAGTTTATGGTTTGTTCCCAAGCATATATTATCTATACAATAAAATATGCATTCCTTTAATAAAGTATGTGCTGTTACCTCTGATAAGGAAACCATGAATATTTGCCAGAAACAAATATTTAGGAATAAAAAGTTGTGTACTAATCTCTGTTCCAGAAAGAGACGTTCTTTACGTCTTTTCCACTTCCTTTTTAAGCCGTCCGAGTTAATAATAAACTTCTCCTGAGTTTTCTACTTCAAAAGTGAAAAAACCCCAAAAAACAGCTATGGCCTTTTGTCTCTGATTTTGAGTAGGTCAGTCAAGACTACACCAAGGATTTATTTTTTTTTCAGTAGTTTTTCTAAAGTGGTGTGGTTATCCAGAATGTGCCTTCTATACATGAAAACATGGCACTTGATGTATTTGACCATTAGAATGAGTTTTTGAAACTTTTCAGTCACTAAGGCTTGTCAGAAGATGTGAGAAAAACACTCATTGATAAGAAGAAAATTAGTAATTTTAGCCAAAATTTTGATTCTCTACCTTGACAATCCAAACCTCCTTACAATTAGTTAAATAGATCCCAGGTCCTTATGCCTTTTTTGTATTTTGAATTTTTGATCTGAGTAATTAGTAATCACTTGCTAACTTACTGATAGTTAACCAGAAAAGCTTATGAAAGTTAAAATAAATGCAGCTTTTGTCAGGAAAAAAAAATAATTCTTAGTGACTGATGAAGACAGTAGAACTGTTCTTGGTTTTGGGCTCTCCAGAGTTTGTGGTTTAAAGTCTTCACTGAAGCCCCACACATTGTTTGGTGTTTGGCTGTTCCTTTCCCTAGGCAAGGGATGTGTTGGGTTGTTGCTTTACTGTTGTCTTTTAAGTTTGTTTTTTTTTAAGTATCATGACCTTAGAAATGTCAAGTAGAACATTGTATATAGACACAGGAAATAATTAATTGAAACGTACCAGATTTATTTATTTATCTATCTATTTACTTATTTATTAAACCAGGAAAACATCTGGGAGTGAGGCTTCACAATAACCTGGCTTTTGCAGTGAAGCTACTTTAAAACACTTCAGCTTCTCAGTTGCTTGTTCCTATTTTATTATTACTTGCCACCACCTCCGTTGTGCAAATACTGTGTTGATCCATTCTGTGAATTAGATGAAAATAATTTTGGTTAAAAATAGCTTTCCCAAAAGGAGGTTAATTTTTATTTCAGTCGTTTCATGTGTAGCACAACCCTACAAATAGTTGTTTGGTACAATGCAGAGGGTGAAAAACTGCAGTAAGGTTAAGGTAGGATTCAGTGGAAAGAGATGGAGAGTCAGTGTTTAACCACTTTACTAGGACTTCTTTGCCAAAACTAGTAGTTTATATCCTAAGATGGTAAAATAAAGTTATAAAGTACATAAGGAAAAGTAATCCCAAGTAAGTTGACCACACTTCATTGCTGTTTTCTTTAGGTAATTAATTATGATTTTAAAACATTAGCTTCATGAATTAAAATTCCTTTTTCATCTTTATTTTTGGTGCTGTTTCATAACCAGATGTAGTACCTGGTATGCTGGTTTCCTAGGATTTGTAAGAGCTTGATAGGTGAACATTGCTATTCTAAATGACCAGAAAAAGGTCTCTGGCTTCAAAAATACACATGCAATGTGTAGCTGTCTGATCAAAGGAAGAAAGTAAGATCATGTAGTGAGTCAGATTGGCCTGATAGTGTGAGCATTGACTTCAGTGGAGCAATATGGAGCTATAAGAATTTATAGAGCCGGCCCAAGAATTATATAGGCCTACTTTAAAGACATTTTTCTTAGAATTAAATCCATGTTGTCAGTTCTTAAGTAGTGAATGCAACGTCACCAAAAAAAGTTAAAATTGATATACTGATGATAACCAGTTTGTTTAATGTTATGAACACCATGCAATTCTGTTGAATTTACTAGGACTAATTGCCTGTAAAATCAACTTGTGAGTAAATTATTAAGGCGAGGGAAATGTAAAAGCTTTTAGAGTGCTGAAAGCACTAATTAATTTGGTTAGCTTGCTTCTAACAGCACATTTTCTGTAGGAGGCTGGTCTTGTTTTATGTCACATATGATGGAAAAATAAGAATCAGGAAAGCAAGGGGAAAAGAAATAAAAATACTGGGTGGCAAAAAGTCAAGAGATGCAGGTTAGCATTTAAAACAAGTGTTCAGGGTGTGCACGGTGAGGAAAGGAAGGTAGGTGGAGGAGGAAAGGTGGGGAAAGAAAGGGAGATAGATGGAGGAGGGAAAGCCTCAGGCTGCCCTGAATGTTTGTTAGCTCCAGTCTCACACTTTCCAGAAAAGAGATTGTGCCTATACATATTTGTGTGTCATTTAGATCACAATGCAGTGTGTTCAATCCACAGTGGGCTTACTGTGGCTGAGCTCTGATCTCAGTTGTGAAGTGCTTTCTTGCTTTTTAAATTCCAGGTTCTTAACAGCTGTTGCTGAACTAAACCTATTTTTAGTCATTCACTTATTTGGGACACACCAGGTTTGCACTGACACAGTTAGATTTTAAAGTGATTTGAGTTAATAAGGAAAAAAAAGGTTCTACAGTGAAATTCTGCCCAGTAGCTAGATATCAGATCACTCCCTGTATATATGGGATATATTAATGTCTGTTGATCATTGTTTTATTTGACCTTTAACTTTGGAAACTCTATTTTTTTTAAGCTTTCTCTGTGATTGGTTGGGTTTTTTTGTTTGTTTGGTTTTGTTTTTTTAATTAAAAAAAAAGCATAATCTATTTAAAAACCAAACAGAAAGAACAGGGTCAGCTGAAATTAAAAAGTGCTTGAACTGACACACCCATGACTGCAATACGAGAAAAGTATGATAGGAAAGCAGTGGTGAGCTGAAAATCTGCATTTTCATGATGAGGTAGTATGTAAATTTCACACAGTAGATACTTACCCTAATGCGTGTGGTTTTAATTGCAGAACGCTTCCTCCTTAATGAGGATCAGAGTAGGGTATCTCAGTTGCTGTGTCCTGTAGCCCCAAGACAAACAAGGGCTCAAGCTGACTCCTACCTTGTGTGGGAAGTAAGGTTTCGTGACATCCATCGTCATAATTCTGTTGCAGCTTTTGCCAGCAGCTAACTGATGAGGGAAGAATGATGTGTCTGGGATTAGAGTGAGAAGAGGAACAAGTTTAACAACTTTCCCCGTTTCTCCTCTATCCGTGTTCAATCAGTAGAAATGAGTCATCCTGAAGGACTGAATTAAAATGGCTCTAGTCAAGTGCAGTTGAATTACAGATGTTTGTGATTACAAAAGACACATAGATGTTTGGAGAATACAAGGTTACAGTGTCTGCAAAAAGGAAGTAACATAGATTGCAAATTAACACTTTAGAGAGCTAGATAAAATTAATCTTATTTGCAAGAGGCCGTGAATTAGCTGTTTTCTAGTCGTATTGCAACGACAGGAAATACTCCCCCTGGAAAGCTGAACAATATTCAGGGTAGTTAGCATAAACTAACAATTATGACAGACTATTTTAATACAGCAGATAAATATTTACAAAATAGATTTAAAAAAAATAAATCACTTCTGCATCACGTAACTTCCCTAGTTTGTTTAAGGCATATCTCTGCCCATAAAAGGAGCAGTAGAACTGAAAATTGTTAGGAAAGAATCATTTGCATTGGGACTTGCAGCCTTAGAGCCAGTCCCTTAAAGGAAGTGGATGAGGATCCAGGAGGACACGGGGAGGATGACTCAGATCAGCTTCTGTAGCACACCCAGAAACAGTGAGAGATGAGACCGTGCTGAAATGGTTAAAATATGAGCAGTTGCCAACTGCTGACTTTAAATCTCATGCATACATGAAATGGGCTTTGTAACCGAAGAAAATGTGCCCCAGAGGCAAAGACAAGTTTAAACACATGTTTAATCATCATGTCTTGCAAAACTTGGTATGGATTGCATTTCCTCATCCTGGATGGGATCAAAAAAATCTTGATTTCTGCCTAAAAAGAAAAGCGTCCAGCTTGCATGCTGGGCTGAGTCTGAGTCCCACAAGGTGGCAGGCTTGATCCGACCTTGAGAGAGGTGGTTTGCTCAGCCCGGCAGGGGAGCAAGTTGCTCTCGGTGTTGAACTCACTGGTGTTCTTCTGGTTCCTAGTTCTCCTTCCCTTCTGGTTTCGTGCCCCCCCACCCTTTGCATTATTCTGGAACTGCATAGCGAGATATAACCAGAGGTAAGAGTTATTTGTTGCTTGTTTCAGAAGCCACTTCACTGGGCTAAAGCTGCTACTCACTAACATTTAGTTTTTTTTTTTTTTTTTTGTTGTGGTTTTTTGTTTGTTTCCAGGGGTTTTATTTGTTCTCTTTTGGTGAAAGTTCATCACTCCTTAGATTCCTGGATAAAGCTGTCATCAGCATCTTTGAACATGTGGTTATATTGTCTCTAGGTCATACTTCAGATAACTGATACTGGTATTACATCTCTTCAGTCATTTGCTACATGCTTGGTTATGACTTTTGTATTACACCTGCTTTTTCACTGTTACATATCTCTCTTTTATTATATCTGTTAGCTTAGGGATTTAGAACAAACAATTCTGAAATACCTAATTAGTTCCAATTCAATACCAAGAAGTTTTTATCCAAGTAAAAGGTAACACTATCTTTAGGCTGCCCTTAATGGTATTTTGTTTATAAATGTGTATTAGTGACAGCTAGTGACATGGTTTTTCAACCCTGATGTACAAGTAAGTGGAATGTTCCCAAATAGTGTATAGACTGAGTGAAATATATTTAAAGGGCTGAAGAATGTTAAAAATCTGTCAGTCCACCTGTCATTAAATGTCATCTTCCTTTATCCCTGATGAGGCATACTGGTGAAATCTAGAAAAGATATTTAATAAAAATGAATGTCACCTTGGACTTTCTGTGGCAGTCACTCTCTGGGCTGTACCAGGAATCAGTGGAACTGAGAAGCTGAATCTGTATAGCTTTATCTAAAGGACCAGGTGTTCTCATTTGGACACGTGAAGATGATTTTTTTTTTTCCATTCCCTCCCCCCGGGGGATGAGAGAAGTGCATGCTGCAGGGTGACAAGTAACACTGGCAGGGTGATTAGGCTTGGATCACCAATGTAACTAATACACTGTGGAAGGGGGGTTCAGCATCCCTAACTCATGTTTTGGTCATTTGCAAGTTGAAGATGAAGATTATAGCAGATGAAAACTTCTCTTTCAGTGCAATCTTGCAAACATAGAAAAAATGAATTTATGTAGTGTGGAACAAGGATGAAATTTGTCATCCATCAGTTGTTTTTTTCATGCTGTAGAGCCTCATCATCTCATTCAGATGTTCTGCATCTTGCTGTATTTTCTTTCCCTTCTCTTACTTTATGGAAAAACACAAAAATTGCAGAAATAGTACACATTTCTGTTTGTAAATGTGAGGCATGTTCACTAAGTAAAGAAGATGATTTCCTTCCCTCCTTCATAGTCTATTTCAATAACAGTAAAAATAACTTGTGGTAATAGCAAATTAACAGCACTAATGGAGTGGTAATATTTTTAGGTTATCCTAATTCCTTTAATTTCCATTTCTCTACCAAAAATGTTTATATCTGGCAAAATTAAATATACAACGATGTGATGCTTAAATCACAAACAATAAGCATTTAAATATATGCAGAAGATCTTACATATTGTAGTAGAAGAGCTTTTAACTATCTGAGTCGGTGTGTTACTCATTATCAGTATCCCCAGAAAACATCCCCAAAAGCCCCACAGTTAGAACTGTTTTAGCACATCACCATATTTGATGCACATGCTATGCATTTTGTTATTCAAAGATCTCCCTCAAATGGGTTTGATCTTTAAGTATTGTGTATAGTATTATAACATCTAAGCAAGTTTTGAGCAAGCTAACAGGCAAGGCAAGGTTATCCTATTTCTGTTTAGAGAGGCTGCAGGAGAGGACATAAAACATAATACTGGAAGTACTTATGGAAGATTTAATCAAACACACGTGAAGTGAACTGTTCTTTCCAGAGTATGCCTCTACTGCTGCTAATCAGCCCCATCTAATCCCATAGTTAACTGCTATCAATACCTCAGGAACAATTAGCCCTCCAGGGACCCTTACTCACTGTGGGCAGCTGCTTACCACTCACTGCAGTCAAGTCTGCTACTGTGTTTCAAATCACACCATTTCTATGATAATTAAAAATTTCCAAGCCTTTGTGGCAATTATGTATCCAGCCAGTTCATTATAGCTATATTAGCATTATCACCTTTTTGACCATGGAGATTTTCTGTTCCTTCTTTAACTGGGGTGGAGAAAGTTGTCCACAAAGGCAAAACTTGATATTTGATTTAAATCTAGTTTCTATGATTTCTTCAGTCTCATGGTGGGCTTTTGTTTTGTTTTTGATTTTCATTACGTTTACCTACGGGTTGGTTTAAGACTTTTTTGTTCTAAGCAGTATTTGGCTCAACAGGTCTAATAAAATCTTCTCTGCTTAGTGGGTTTAAATTCTTCCCTTGGCCACTACCTTTTACTGTTCAGTAAAGGCCCTCATGTCCAGTGAAGTGTACCAGGTTTGGTTGCATTCTATCGTAGGTGGAGTACGTTTTACTTCTAAACTGATTTAAAGAAGGCCAGAACTCTTAACCTAAACCTGCTAAATAACTTAAAAATTAATCACACAAACAAAAAGCCCCCTAAGTAAATCACAATAAAACGTGTAAGTAAATACATATAAAATGTAAAATAGTGTGAATTTCTGCTTGGCACTTTGAAACCTCTGGATTCTCTCAGTGGGTGTTTGTGCACATGCCTATATGAAGTGTGTCTGTGACATTTTTTTAAAAGTAAAAAAGAAAATCCCATTATCCACCATTGCCATCTGTTTCCTGTGTGTCTACCCTGCTTCTCTTGTAGAGTTTCTTGTCCTTGTTCATGATTCCTTTTCACTAAGACTCCAGTATCTGTTCTTGTAAACAGTCTGTTGTTATTTTATACACTTGTTAATACCCTAATAATAATAAGACACTTAAACATTTTTTTTCTCCCCACGTAGTAAGTGATAATACATTTTTAGGAAATTCTGACTGTAGAGGGAGCTGGTGATAAAGTTTTCAAGGAAAACAAACATGATGTTTCTATGGGAACCTTTAAACATTGTATTTGAAAACAAAAGATCAGAAACAAAAGGTTGATTTTTTAACTCGGTCTTTCTTTTGTGGTGAGGGGAGGCTGGAGAATTTGTGAACTGATTAAATTAACTGCATTTTCCTGTGGGCCATGAAAATTTCTATGGATAAGTGTAGGATGATTTGAATATGTATTTTTCAAGCTTGAATACATTTGGACACTTGTAAATCTCTCAGATATGTAAGACAGCTTTTCTGTAGTGAGGTATCATTACATTGCCTTAAAGCTACACAAGAAAATCCCAGCTAAAGTTGTAGGTTTGTTTCTTCTGATGTGGGAAAGAAAACCTGGGCTAATAGTAATAGCTCATATATAAGGTCATGATGAACAGAAGCTCAGTATAAATATATGACTAAAAGAAGAGCACTGCAAGTTATTGACAAATACCTGCAAATGCTTCAGAATATCCACTTATATTTTTTAGGCATGTACACCTAAATGTACACACATATATACACTTAATATATATATCTGAATGTAGGCAGAGAGGTTCAAGAGTGCTGATAATATATAATGATTTGAGGATGCACTGGAAACAGGGAGCTCTGACCATACTTATTTCTCTGTAGAATTTATTAAATGCTTCTGACACTAAATACTCAGGTAACTGTCTTCAATTTTACCTTTTAATACAGAGACTTTTTTTTTCAAAAAATGGAAATCTGATAAATTCATTGGGAAGTCACATGCTGCTGACTTTTCCTTAATGAGCATGCTTTTTTCCCGACTTTGAACTTCAATCTCATCATAAGAAGCATAAATAAAAATTCAGAAAAATTAACCTTATCTATTGGCAGGGATACAGGTACTCTGTTTCCTGCTGTATCATTGTCTTATGTCATGTTTTGTTATACTTTTGAGTTTTGTTTAAAAGAACTCCCATCATGGAAAATCACAACAAAAAGCAGGAGCTTGCAGTTTTTGTTGGTGGCTTCCCTACCCCACTCCATACAGAACAGTAAGATAAAGATGCCCTATTTTGAAACCTATATAATGTGTTTATATTTCGCAGATTAAAATGCAAATTGTATGTGATTAGATAGGTTGGAATAAAAACCACTCAAATTAAAAAAAAATTAGAACTCTTTAATGTACTTTTATAACTATTTTATTGCTGCAATTTCATTAGATGTTTCGTGCAGCAGGGGGCTGTATTTACCAACAATATGTGAACAGACACTTTCGTTTTCTGTGGGGACTATGAGTAACTACATAGGGTATTTAATTTAAAAAATCCATTATATATGTTTTTATTCCATTTAAAGCTTAACCAAACTTCTCTCAAATACTGGTGTTTGCCCTTTGTTTGGAGGACTTAATATTACAATAGTTGGTTTCATGGTAGTTTTTTAGTATCTCTATCAAGGTATTGAAAAGTTAAATTATTCTAAGCACATGAACCATTTCTTCTTTTCCTCTTTGAAGGTTATTCCTAGATGGCTTTGTTCATTGTGTCTATGCATGCTGTTCACACAAGACTGGACTTTTCTGACTAGCAGGGTCCTTCAAGTCTCTGGGTGCTTCGCATAGTTTTCCTCTTGTCAACCTGAGGAGGTTGGGTAGAGCACCACTACCATATCTCATGTCTTTTTCAGAGGTCCTAAATGGCCTGTTTATAAGACAATTGTCAAATGTTCCCTTACTCTGCACACTGCAGTTTATAAGAACTGTATACAGTAATTTTGTGGTCATAAACAGAATAGTGGTTTCTTATATTCCTTGATTAATGTGGCAGCTTCATGCAACTGAAGCAGCTGTCCCTGCCTTACCTGAGCAACAGTGTCCATGAGTGTTCGTTCTGTTTGTTTTGTACTAAACAGTACAAATAGGACATGATCATGGTCTAGGATTCTAGAACTGGCAAAAACTTGCTTTGGATTTTGAATCTGTGGTGTCCTTATTTAGAGGAGATGGTTTTGTCTTATGAAGTTCCACCAAATATCTTGAGTATTATTTCCTTGCCCATTTAAACTCAAGCTGTTTCAATCAGTGATCCAAATAATATTTTTTGCCCAGCAAGGAATCTGTAACTATCCCTTTTGCCAAGGTATTGGTAATCCCAGGAACTCCCTCATCTATCATCAGATCACAGTGATTGAGAATTTTGCATCTGCTAGGTGAATGGATGAGGACAGGTTGTGAAACAAGCTGTTTTTTCCCCTAAGGAAATTGCTAAACCCTCTTTCTCACCTTATCTAGCAGTTAAGAAATTGCTCAGGTAAACAAAAGTTTGGTGGTACAGAGCAAACTTTGGGGTCACTATGGATGTCTGGCTATCTTACTTTGTTACAAACTTTGACTTCTGTGGTAATTTTAACAAAGCACATGAATTTCCTTGGTTGCCAGATCTAACTTGAGTAGGAAAACAAGCTTAGTTACTCAATGTATCTGAGTTTATTTGGAAGTCAAATATCTAGAATTCAGGTTCTTTATGCAGAGACTCATAAACTTTGAAATTTCAGTAAAAAAGGAAAAGTTTTTCTGTGAAGCTGTTGTAAAGGTGTCGTAACAGCCATTTTAATTGTTATTGTCTTTCAGACGTTGTAATCTGCTGTGCAAAGATATATACACAAGATACCAGAGCATGCCTACAATCAGTGTCTTGTATGGTAATTTAAAGCCCTAATATAGTTGTAGCAATCAATTAAATTTCAAATGCAGTACAGGGCAAATTTTTGTTTGCTGAGTGAGGCCTTTGCTCATGGTAGAACTCATTTATTAAAAGCGTAGTGCAACTCTGTGTACATTCTACCAGAGCAAAGATGTAACTTTTTAAAGACTACTTAAAATACTGTAATGTTTCTTTTTTGCATTTTCTTTTCACAGTGAAGTTGAGTTTAGAGTTATCATTTTAAAGCTCTTTGTTTACATATCAGACACAGTGTTAATGTATATTTCTTTGTGGTTTATGTTTAACATTAAAGATTTTTGCCAGCAATTTAATTTTTTTTTCCCTTCCAAACAGCCACTTGATTTAATGAACTTTGGGAAAAATCACTGTACGTTTTTTCCCCCAAGTAGTGTGGTTGATTAAATACGGTAGTTTAAAGAAGAACAGACTAATTTCCCCTTTCCATAAATTTACTTGAAGAAAAAAGTTATGACACATTTTGAGTTTTAAAAAAAACTACCAACCCCCCCCCCCCAATTTTATCTTTCTAGTACGACATAAGGGGGAGTGGGAACTACAAGTTAAGAAACCATTTACTTGGCTTGTCGAGGTACCTAGAAGAGTCAGATTTTCAGAAAGATGCTTGCTTGTGGTTTAAAGACAGTCTAGTTTCCTCAGGAAATGGCATATGACTGTGCTCTCTCTTGCCAGTAGTTTTTCAACCCATTGCCTAGTTTCATGTTTAACAAGATATAAAAAAATATTAGAGCCAATTAAGATAAATTCAAGTTTTAACATAATTGTATGTGGGTGGAGGTGAGAGACCCCAGTTAGTACCACCATTGTGAGGAAGGCTGCCGGGGGAAGCCATTTTACGTTCTTTTGGCAGGAGCCTACCAGCAGATGTCTTGCTCTGAACTAACCACAGCCTTTTCACGGCAAGAGTCACAGCGGTAATGACGGACAGAGGGGGTGCTGAGGTGTGGGACGAAACACAGGGCCTGTTTCCACAGGAAACCAGTCTTGGTCAGGTTTGTCCCTTGCAGAGTCTCTTCGAGTGAGTGTTAAGGGGCCGAGAGGCGGTGTCTGCTTGCAAGGAGATGGTGCCTCTGCTGTTACCATGCCCGCTCAGCGCTGTATCTCTGTTCTTTACATTGTGATTGGTATCACGAAGTCACATGCCTAAGTAGGATGTGGCTGCTTCACTTAATTCTGATGCCGCCAGATAAGAGGAAGCAGCCTCTTATCATTTGCCTTTAACAAAGAGCCCACACTGGAGCATCAGACTTGCAAGGCTGAGCTCTGTTCTTCATTGCTATGCCAATTCCCCAGGGATTCACTCATCTCATCTCTGCATATCCTTTCTTCCTCGGTTATATGTTGTCCAGGTCGGGAGATCTGCCTGTAGGGTTATTCGACAAACAATGCTGTCAATAAACCTTGCAGCAACATTAAACTAACATTAATTAGTGTGTTTCATGCAAAAGACCCAAATTTAGTTGGAGAGGAGATCATTGGATGAAGTGAACTCTTTTCATATAATTTTTTCACAGAACCATTGAACAAGCTTTTTTTTTTGCCTTTGGAAATGAAAAGTGCTGTACAGAAAGCAAGATGCTGTTTTATTAATCAAGAGATGTAGTATAAGTGATTGGAAAAAAATCCATCAGCTTGGCTTCAGGAACGTATTTCACGTATTCAAAAGAAGTAGGATAGAGTTCTGTATTAGCTTTTATATCAAGTGTGCTCTGCTAGTAAACTTTTGATATGTATGGCACAAAGACATGGCAGAAGTAAATGGCTTTTTTTGACTATGTTTTTTGAAAGAGCGGGGTACAGCAGGGTGATCTTAGTTTAGTTATCAATATTGCTAATTATTTGGGCTCTACAGCAAAAAACCCTCTTTAAAATAAAGAAGCACTAAGATGTTAATTCCCATTTTTGCAGGAATTGTATTAATTAATAGAATTATAGAATCATAGGGGTTGGAAGGGACCTCTGAAGATCATCAAGTCCAACCCCACTGCTGCAGCAGGAACACCAAGGGAAGATCACACAGGAGCTCATCCAGACGGGTCTTGAAAGTCTTCAGAGAAGGAGATGCCACAACCTCTCTGGGCAGCTTGTCCCAGTGCTCTGTCACCCTCACACTAAAAAAGTTTTTCCTCATGTTGAGTTGGAACTTCCTGTGTTGCAACTTGGTGCCATTTCCCCTCATCCTATCACAGGGCACCACTGAAAAGAGACTGGCCTATTCTTGACATCCACCCTTCAGATATTTGTAGACATTAATAAGGTCCCCTCTTAGTCTTCTCAAGACTAAACAACCCCAGGTCTCTTAGCCTTTCCTTGTATAACAGATGTTCCAGTCCTTTAATCATCCTCGTAGCCTCCATTGGACTCTTTCCAGTATACCCCTATCCCTCTTGAACTGGGGAGCCCAGAACTGGACACAATACTCCAGATGTGGTCTTATGAGGGCAGAGTAGACGGGGAGGAGAACCTCCCTTGACCTGCTGGCCACACTGTTCTTAATACATCCCAAGACACTGTTGGCTCTTTCGGCCACAAAGGCACATTGCTGTCCCATGGATAACTTCTTGTTTACCAGGACCCCAAGGTCCTTCTCCATGGGCCTGCTTTCTAGCAGGTCAACCCCTAATCTATATTGGTGCATAGTGTTTTTTCTCCCCAGGTGCAGGATTCTACACTTATTCTTGTTGAACCTCATTAGGTTCATCTTTGCTCAGCTCACCGGTCTGTCTAGATCTCATTGAATGGCTGCACAGACCTCAGGTGGATCAGCCAATCCTCCCAGCTTCGTATCATCTGCAAACTTGCTGAGGATACACTCCATTGCCTCATCCAGCTCACTGATGAAGATGTTGGATAAGACTGGACCCAATACTGACCCCTGGGGAACACCACTAGTAACAGGTCTCCAGCTGGACTCTGCACCATTACTCACAACCCTCTGGGCTCTTTTACCTCCAATGTACTTCAAGAAGCCTTTCTTGTTGTCCCTGACTTCCTTTGACAGTTTTAATTCAAAGGAGGCCTTAGCTTTCCTTGTTGCATCCCTACACTCTCTGACCACGTTCTTGTACTCTTCCCAAGTGGTCAGCCCCTTTTTCCATGATCTATAAATTTCTTTCTTCCACTTAAGTTTGTTCAGAAGTTCCCTGCTCAACCATGCAGCTTTCCTGGCTCTTACTTGATTTCTTACTCTTCGGGACACTTCAAAGAAGAAAAAAAAAAAAAAGCAGAGGGGGTGTGTGTATTCATCCATATAAGTACATTTCATTACATATAGATTTATATCTGTATTTCTGAATAAACTGGCTCCAGAAATCTCCTACGCATTAATGCATTTTTTAATGAAGGTACTTGGACCTGGGACAACACAAAAAAGAAACACTTTCAAGAGTCATCACTGGTATAATGTTATTTTTTTTCATTTTAGGATTCTGTACTTTTATCAAAACTGTTTTGTCACAGTTTTCTGTATGCTTTTGTAAAATGGCCTTGGACTGAAATTACTCTAATGTAGTTAGTGTATTTATATTGAAGAGACTAGAAAACATAACTTGTTGCTGGCAGAAATAGAGATAAGTGGACATTTTCTGTCCTGAGTTGGTATTTTGAGTTGATATTTTGAAAGGAGCTTTAATGGAATGATAGTTTCAACAGGTTTTACTCCATTGCATTCAGGCGTTTCTATAGTAATTACTATGGCAACACTGATGCACAAAATGTTCCCACAGGAACCCAGCTGTGAATAATAACTAACAACTGAAAACATTTTGCTTTTGCATCTCAGGTTGAATATCCCTTGAGAAGTGATGGAAACAGTGAAAGTGTGGGGTTTTTGCTTGCCTCATAGGAAGTCATTCTACTACATTAAATTTCAGATGCTATGAAAGGAGTGTTTGTTTTCAGGGTACATACCCCCTTTGAATATACTGCTCCAGGACCATCCCTCAGACCAATGAAGAGAGTTAGAAACAGTGGGTGTAAAATTTGGCACCGGCTTCAAGTGTTTCATGTTGTAAAGAAACTTCCAATGCCAGAACTGTAGTACAAAATCTTCTGTTTAGGAATTATAACTTAGCTTTTACTAACAGTATTATTTGTTATGCAAACTGGTTTACATAATTCTTGAAGCTACAACTGTTTATAGCCTTCTGTCCTCACTGTGCAATGAAGATCAAGATCACACAAGTCACATGGTGTAGAGGTCAGTATTTTTTGACTTTAGTGTCTATTTATAAGTTGCCTTCAGAAACTCTTCTGATTTTTGCAGAAATAAATTTGTCACTGTTTGTACTAAACAGAGTATCTTGATGTCAGAGGATGCAATATTTATTGAAACTGTTTGTTGTTACATCTGGTTCTTCTTGCATGTGTAAACTGGCCTTTGTGCATATAGTTGCCTTGTTGGTGTTTATTTCGCTTCCATTGAGAACAAAAGGGAAACCAGTCTGGTGTTTATGATATGAATAAACTTTTAAACTTAAAAGCATTTTAGGGCTTTATTTGGTAGTTTTGCTCTCATGAAGTAAGACGAAATGCTTATGGAGCTTGGGGGGGGTGTTATGGCCACAATAAGAAGTCCTAATGAGTTATATCAAACAAGGGAAACTAATCAATATTAGAAGGACACTGCTAATTATTTTAAAGAGCTAAAAAAATGATACAGCTGAAAAAGAAAATTGTGAAGATCACTTTCTTAACTATGAGGGGAAAAAAGTTTTATAAGCCCAGTAGGCTGATAGTTGCTCTTAGTTATTGACACAACTTAATAGGCTTTATTGTGCAGATGGAAATAGAGATTAAATGGAGACAAAATCACTATTTATTTTGAGTTCCTGCAGTCTATACAGTCTGCTAATAATGCAAGTAAAGGTCTTGCAAATGAACACGTCTTCATAAATCTAAAAGTTGCTTGGTTTGATCTTGAGGACTTGTATGTACATATCTCGTGTTACTCAGCCTCTTGTAGTTCATTTTAGTGCACGTAACATAACCGAGTTTAAAAAAAATTAAATATACTGGCAGCTTTTTAAAGAAAACTGGCTCTATTTGATACATTACTACAAAAAATGTTTGTGTCTACAGATGCTTCAGCTGTGAGTATCCTAAATATTTTGTTAAGCAGAATTGTGTTTATTGTACCAATTGGTCTTAGTAATCTAATGATCTGAAAATGTTCTCTCCCAGGTTTCATATTCCCCTAAAATCAAAAAAAGGTGTTTCATCAGGTGCTTATCTTTAAAGCAGCACCCAAAGGAAAAAAAAAAAAGAAATCCCAACTCGTGGTACTTCACATTTCTAAATAACAAACTCTAGAAACAGGGAAGGGTTGTTTGTAAATGTTGAAGCTTTTCCCTCAGACTTGATGTAAGTACTGAAACTCACTTCCAGGACAAGTTTTGTTATCGGTAAGTTGATGAATTCCTGACTTCTTTTCCCTTCTTAACACTGTTCTTGATTTAACTGACAATGCTGAAAGTGTAGTAGAAGTTCTTTTGCCCATATTTTAGTTTTACTGTAGTAAAATACCTGCTTGTGTCCTGAGCTGAGTCCCAGGATGCTGTAGAATGTAACCTTTGGTGAGATTTTTATGCCCAAATTATCAAACTATGTATGTCAAAGTAAATGGGATTTGCTATGACATTCTGCAATCCTTTAGGCACAGCAAAGAGCAGAACTACTGTAAACATGAAATTATGTGATATAATTTGACTTTTTTTTGGGGTGGTTATTGCACAGTGAAGTTAAGTCATGGGCACACTTGCATTGTGCTTGGGGAAGTTTAGTTCATTAGCTCCAGTGCTGACAGGTCTGTTACCATTTCAAGATAAGACACTCTGGTCTGTCTGCATAGAAATTACACGAGTGGTTCTCATCACTTAATGTAAGACACTTATTCATGCAAGAATAATCTTTCTCAAAGAAACAGTATGGTGAAAGTTACAATCCTCCATTACTGATTACATTTAATAAAAGCAGGTTTCTTTCCTTGACTGACTGGCTTAATGCCATATCCTGAGAGCGAGGTGTGACAAGTGTCATACAGCAACCTTTAGGAGGTGTGCAGGAGTGTTTTACATTTCAACACAGAAAACCCTATAAATTTGCTATAGGCTTAATGAAATAACAATCCTATTTGACGTCTTTGTTAAAAACCTACATTTTGGGCCTTTTCAGTTGAAGTAAAAGCTATAATGCAAAAAAAAAAAAAAATAGTTGCAAATTAAGAGAGAAAGAAATAGCAGTACAGCAATTCTAAGATCTTTTACTGGATTGCCTTGTCCCCAAGTGTTACTTGCTGTAAATAGTGTTGCTCTCTTTATGCAGTCCTTCTGATCTTTCTGAATGCTAGTTAGTAAACTAGAGCTTCGCAGGAATTCATGCTTACCTTCAGAAAGAGCCACATGATATGAATCCAAGCAAAAAAGCTTTCTGAAAACACCCATTTCCTTTATCAAGAACATGATGTGATGGCACTTGAATGATCATTTTTAGGGTTTTGCGACCTTCTCTATGGGCTAGCTGAAAAAGCTGTTTGGTTGGATTTGTCAAACTGTTAAGAAATCCTTTTTCTGCTTAGGGTGAACATTTTTGTTTCTGTCTAACCAGTAAGTATGCAATCTTGCTAAACTAAGTGGATTTCCCAGCCTTAGTTTCTCAGTGAGAGCTTACTTCTATTTTGAAAACAAAACGGTATCGACTTGTTCTCTTTCCTTGAGCATAAATATTGTGAGGTTTTTGCCCGGAGGCTTGCTTTTTCAGATGCTCTCACGATGGGGGCCATTTAAGTATTGTCATCAGATCTCTTTTTGCCCGTGAACCAGAAGATCTTATCTGTGTGGCTGACTATAGGGTGGAGATGAGCAAACATTTCTTTTAAATGAGTTGTTCTCTTTGTAAAGAATTTAGCTTCTGTCTGTGGTGCAGCAGTGGGATGGGGTAATTATTAAAAGTTAACAAACACATTTACTGCCATTTCTTCTTCCTAGTATTATTCAAATGCTATAGGAATCATCACATATAGGCTGTGCATTCAAAGTGAGCCAGTGAACAATCTTTCTAATCCTGGCTTGTACAGTATTCGTGAAACAATGATATTTCATTATAAAAACACAAAACAGGACTCTCTTCTCACCCTCCCCAGCATTAATGCAGCTGAACCTTTGTCAAACAGCAGAAAACCCTGGGTCCTCCTGTTGGCTAGTAGCAAGGGCTTTCTATTTCAGTTGTGGGTAGAGTTTTTATATGTCAAGGGGATGCTTTTGTAGTGGTGTATATCAGATGTAATTTATTGCATTAACCTGCAGTAGTTACAGATGAAATAATAAATTATATTTAATATTTAAAGCTTTAAATCAAGCCTGTATTTCTTCAGAAGATGAAAAGTTACATCATTCGGAGTACCTGATTTTTAGATTAAACTGTACAACTTTACCTCATCTTCAGATTTTTTTTTTCTTTCTTAAAATTGTTACTAATTTTTACAGGAAATTAATCAAATGCAGAAATGAAAAAATGCATTCTGTAGCTTCTTTGGTTTTTATTAGTGATGGGATATTTTATGGTGCTGTGCATTGATTACTAGTATAAATAAACATGTTCTGAAGAAAGCATGGGAAAAGAGTAGGTGTGGGACAGCTCACTGGTACATGTACCTGCTTCAGTTTTGCAGGCTTTCATCTCTGTATATCCAGATGCAAAAGAGCTGTTTTTTCTTTCTTAATGTGTTTATGACACATAGCTCGTGATAATAGGACAGTAAAAGATTGTTAGTATTCAGGAAGTCAGCCCAGCTAGTAAAAATCGCTCATCTGTTTTTTCCTTGGTGCATATTTTTGTTTCTTTCAAGGTGGCAAGTGTCAAATCTTGCTCATCTAAGTGTGGGGTTGGGTTTTTTCCCCCCATTTATCTGTCAGTAGATGCTGTGGGAGTTTGAAGAGCTCACGTCTGCAGGATTGGACCTTGGTAAATCAAACATGTACACAATCTTTGAGATGCTTTGCCTTTAGGAAGAAACCTCTATCAAGTAAACTCTCCATATAAACTTAAAACTTTTCTGAACCAAGTTCTACTGTATTGGGTTTGCTTTTTTTTTCTTCTGGAAAATAAATGAAATTTTCCACAATCTCCCTTTGCACAGGCCTACTATAGGAAAGAAATAGTATTTGAGATTTCAGGTGGAGGAGTCAGTGTTTTTAATTAAGTAGGTGAAAACATGGGGGTTTTGTCTGCTTTTACACAGCATTAATTTATTATTATCCATAACTTAAAACACCTATGAGAATCAATAATGTTCAAAACTGTTGCTCAAATCTAAAAATGCTCTTGCATATCTCAGGCTTCACCTGGTAAACCACTTGAAATGCACTGAATGTTTTAGTCTTTAGATCCCTTAACATACTTTTACTCATTGACTTTATATAACATACAGCACAGCAGAGGTTCCACAAAAGATCTCCACTGATTTGTTCTGGGAGACATATTAATTTGGAGTCTAAAAATTGTGTCTTAAGTATCTTGATAAGTTTGAGATGGGCTATGTGAAATAGTTGCTTGTAATGGAAGATTAGACTTCATGGTTTCATGAATACCCCAGATAGAGTAGAAAATAGGGAAATAATAGCCAGGCCAGAAGCTTTAAAAAAAAAAAAGTGGTTTTTTTTGTTTTTGTTGTTTTAAGTTTTGCAAGAAATTCTTAAAGGTAGCACATAGGGTGTTAAATGAGTGTAACACTTCAGCCTGATTTCTGCACATTAGAAGAGTGCTGCACACATTAGGTGAAAAAACAGCTTGCAAAGAATTTTGTTAACAGCCTATAAGATCAAGTCAGTAAGTCATGGAGGCACATACAGTGACTTTTATATGTTTCACTGTTTTTTAATTAACTCCTTTTGGTAAAACTGGCTTGTTTCGTTAGGCTACTGCATTTAAGGTGCTTTAATAACACTACAATAGTATTAAAAAGAAAGGAATTAGCATACTATTATGAATAGCAGAGAGGTTAATCAGTCCTGGTTTGTACCAGGACAGAACCAATTTTCTTTCTAGTAATTATAATTTTCAGTTAAGTCCCTTTTTAAGTAACTGCAGTTCCTGAAACTTATAGCATGTTTTTCAGTCAGTGTCTGCTTCTAGGACTGATAACACTTGATGTTTATAGTTATTACTGGAGAATGGTAGGCAGAACCAAGGTCACTGCTTGGTTCTCCTAGACTTCTTGTGTGCTAGAAACAAAAGGGAGGAAAAGGGGTCACACTTGTGACCCTCCCTGTGGGGAAGAGCAGACTGGACAGGTGACCAAAATCGACAGAGCAAAGTATTCCATCCCATACGCATCATACTCAATATAAATCTGAGCCATCATGAGCATCAGGCTCTCTTTGTCCATGGCCAGCAGTCCTGGGAGGACTCCATCTGTTCTGCCTTTGATTCTGATCAGTGCATTCCTGAATCCAGTTCCTGTCTGCTACCTGAGTCCAGTCTGGGACCTATCCCAGGGCCTGCCCTCCAGTTTCAGTGGTGATGTGAGCATTACTGGGGGAGGAGCATGGTATTAATTTTGTATGAATTTATATGAATTCAGTTTCATCATATTTCAACTTGGAAAGCTGTAGCAGGAGGATTTATTAGTGGGACAGCCTTTTAACTCTGAAGTCTGTGATCTGTGCTGCATTGTGCTTTTTAATGGCTTTATCAATGTGCTCCAAATATTGGTGTTTTTCTTGTTGGCTGGCTGGTAAAGTGAAAAACAAGATTTACATTTCAACTTTTGATATTACAAAAATGACTCAATTGTTATGATTATAGTTTGTTATTTGCATTAGGTTCGCATCTAAAAATGCCTACTGTGATCACACCTCTAGGATGTATTTTAATGCACATAATAAGAAAAACATCTATACACCAAATATTTTAGACCAAAATAGAGAAGACAGAAAAAAATCAGGGAGAACTATTGCTATCCTGACTCTATGGAAAAGAAACTGGAACACAGTGTGTTGGAGACTTTCAGGACCTATAAGCAGCATGAACAACTCCCCTATTTTTCATGTGTTAGTTCAGTGCTTTAACTGCAAAACATCTGCGCTGTTATTGTTGGATGGTGAGGTTTGACAGGCAGCCATTTAATTTGCTGGTTTTTAACCAAGTTTTTGTATTCCTGTTTTTATTTGTGATTGCTTCTGTAATCTGTATAATTGCATGGTTGGAGTTGCAGTGTGCTCAGCACTTCGGTCCCGCTGCCAAACTATTTGTTGGTTTTGGTCAACAGGTCAGTCAAGCTTTGATCTGACTTGGTGTGTAAAATCTCAGCAATGTTTGCCTACCTTTGCAAAGTAATTTAAGTTCTTACTGGTGAAAAGCACTCATTAAGAGCAAAGTGGGGATTGTTATGGTTATTTTTCAGAAAAAATTGCACAGCGATAATTATAGGGTAGGAGAGGTTTTGGAATGAGTAAAAACTGAAGTCATCTTCTCTAGTTTTTAGTGTCACACCAAGGGTATGGCCAGCTTGCTTTACATTGGTGCTTCACGTAGCTTCTTGTTAGGATTAAAGGCTCTTTAGTGTCCCCATCTAGTACAGCTGGCAAACTGCACCATCTGACATCACAGGACATAATTGCAGCTTCATAGACCCACACAGTTCGGGTCAGGGTTGTCTCTGCTTGTTGAAAATCAGTAGGAGCAGTAAGGTGTTCCCAGACATCAAGTCAGTGCCTCTCTGAAGGCTTGTAAGGCTACAATGTCCCTTAGCTCTCAATATCAAATAAAACTTTTAACTAAACCGAAGGGAGAAACCTGTCAGAAGTACAGCCAAGGAAATCTAAGGTGTCTTGGTACCTGAAGCGTGTGTTTTTCTTTTCTCCCTCTATTGTCACTTTATTATTGATATAGAAAATATGACAGCTGAAAATGTAAACACTTTTCCTTGTCTAATCATGCAGGCCGAAGCAACAGCAACAGAACAATTTTTCCCTGTTTCCTTCTACCAGGGGCTGGAATTTCAGAGGGGTAAGTTTGGTGTTGTTTTGTTCATACTCTAACTTTCCCTACTGCTTCATTCTGTCACAGTGTTTAACTTTGTCATTAAAACATGATCTGTGAGCGCTAAAATTATGGCAAAACACTTAAAAAATGGAACTTGTAATTTTTGGACCTCCTAAAAGGCTTTCTAAAAAACCAGCTTTAGTTCATGTGATTGGCTGACTTATGAGGGGTGGGAGAGATAATTTAATGTAAGTGGGATAATGTACAGTATGATTTAAAAAGAAAAAAAAAAAGGTGTGTTTTAATATTTGAAAAAAGATCCACAAACGTGAACTGATGTACTGTTGTTTAAGTGCTCATTTAATATAGGTATTTGTAAAGTAAATTATTGAAAGCTTGTATATGTGATTTTTGCTGAAGTGCAGGTGGAGAATAACAAATATTCATGGATTTCTTGCAAGGCAGAAGGGTTTTATTTCTGTTTGGTTGGCTTAGGAAGGAAATATGGAAGCGTGTGCCTTCCCACAGTAGCTGAATGAAAAGGCACATGAAAAAAGAAAGCAAGTGAAACTGAGACCATTAATATTTGATGGTTGTATCAGAAGCATTGTAATGATGTCTGCTTCAGGTTTCAGAGGTGTACTTCTTATGCAGATTAATTCTTTCAAAGAGTTGCCATGTCCCCTCTGTCCCCTGTGACCTATGAAGCCTCCTTCATTGTTTGTTGCAAAACTTGATGTGATGGTGGTCAATAGGCAATATGTTTGCCAAGTACTGTAGCTTGGGATACAGTTTAGAAGGAGTTGTCACTGCATGTTGTATCTAGAGCTGTAGTGTTACTGCAATCTTTATGTCAGTCAAAGGGAGGTCTTTTCAAACTTCATTTGGTATAATAAACAGTAAATTACTGTTACCTGCATTGTGGACTGACATACTGAATCTAAAGAGTTCAATTTTGAGTTCTGGAGAACATGTAAATGTGTTTTGTCTGAGCTGCTTCCAAGAAAAGTTTTAAATAGGAAGGCATTATTTAAATGCTTTGCTGAAAGGGGTAAATGGTATTGGTAGGTTTACTGGTCTGTGTTGGTCATAATGTGATAAACTTCATTAAAATGAAAAATACATTTCAGAATATCTGATACTGACTCTTATGTTCCAATTTAATATTTTCAATGGAGCATCCACTGTTGTTTACTGTGAGCTTTTTATTTTTGCCATCTATTTCTTGCATTGCACTGCAAAACTACAGGGATGAAGTTGTCAGCATTACTGCAAAAACAGTTCTTTCATAACAGCATTGTTAAGAATGCAAACTGCCAACAACCTCTAGTCTGTAGATTAGTTTTATACATTTCAGAGCCAGGTTAAAAGTCAAATTGACTCTAGTATTTCTCCGAATGCTCTACTATGCTGGAAAAGTAATTTAGAAAGAATGTTGTGTAGGTACAAGATGTAGCTGGAGTAACAGTGATCCCAAGTTCAGAGAGCAGTAGCTCAATGGGTCTGGGGTTGGTAGGGGTGGTGGCATGAAGTCAGTGATCCAAGCTGTGTGGCAGAGGTGGAGTGGGCTAATACACAAAGAACAGATAAGTGGGGAGTAAAAGAATTCAGAATCAAGAGAAATAAAAAAGGAAATAGGAATAGGTACTATTTGTAGCCTGATCAGAGGAAACAGGAGCCAAGTAAAGCATCTTCAAAATGCTTCCTTCATGTGTAGAAATGAAGAACTGTGCGAGTTGTCTGCCACCTGATTTTTAAGGAAGCTTGTGGCACACTAACACAGATGTCAAGTTCTATAGTTCTGTTATTTCACAGAATGTGTAGTGATTGACAGTTGCAGTTAGTTGTTTGAAATTAACTACTACATCAAGAGAAGAACCTGTATCAGTTGTTCACTTGGTCTATTTAGATGCTGAAACAAAGTTAAACACTGGACAGGAGAGCTAAGTCTCTGTTTGAATTGTGTCAGCATCAACTTCATTTTGATGGATGAAAATTGTGTTATGAAAAGCCTAATGAGCAGACTTGAAGTCACAAAGGTTTTCATATAGATGGTGAATGATAAAAGGTTAACTTTGTCTTTTCTCTAATGCTGACAGTGGAGCAGTGCCACGCTTGAGTATGACAAACAAAGCTCTGGAGTTGACTGATTCATAGCTATGTTTTTTAAACACCTATGCTATTTCTATATTACAGACTATAATACAGGATTATTTCACCAGCCACAAAAAATAAGAGAAGGGGTTAAGCACCAAATTGCAATGTTGTGTTCATCTACCTATTCTCACTTTGCAGTCAATTCACTGCTTTTAAATGTCTCATCACGCTGATAAAGTGGGTGTGTTAAAACATCCTTGAACATACAATCAAAGTAAGATAATGAAGGCCTAGGTCTAAACATTTACCAAAGAAACTCCTCTGTGCTTCTCTTTTCCTCTCTGAATTTAAATTTATTTAATCAGAAGGTTTTTTCCCATGTTGGGCAGCTCTTTTGAGCCCCATGGTTAGAGATTGTATTTAATTCTCTCAATGGGGACTTCCATTGAGATTATCATTTTAGATAGTGGTAGCAGTTACTTTGGACAGTGTTTAGGTATCAGTGATGAGAAGGCAGTTTATTTTTAATTTTATTTAAAATAAATCCTGTTTTAGATTAAATTTAGACTTAAAGTTATTGAGCAGTGCAATCTCTGCTAAATGCTCCTCCTTCATATACACGAGGCATTAGGTTAATTTGGTCTTTGAGGAGATTGTATAGTCAGGTGTCAAGCACCTAGACTATTTTAGAGGGAAGGTATTTATAGTGAGAATTGTCATTTTAGTGGAAGAAACACAACCTATGGAGATAAGAATATTGCAAACTGGAGAGGTGGTATAATGGGAAAACAGGACACAAGATGGGTGGATGTGGTACTTGAAAAGGAATAAAGCAAAGGAAGATACTGGGTATAGGATTGGAGAAAGAAAGAGGAGGAAGCTGTAGGTTGGGAAGAGGGATAGTCAGGATGGGGAAAGTGAAAAGCAGTGAAAGATGTAATGAGAGAGACGAGAGGGATAAAATATGGAGATAGAGGAAAGCTAGTGAGTGTGAAAGCAGAGATATGGAAGTATGGAGTGAAGGTAGAAGTCTTCTATAAAACACTACAGGTTTACCAGTTCAGCCCTTGCAAGTAGTGACTCTAGAAAGGTAAAGACACCATGTGAGTGGGAAGCAATTTGTGGCCAGGACTTGCTAAGCAGAAGAGGCATTAATGGGATGGGGCAATTCAGAGGCAGGTCAATAATGTAGATGAAAGAACAGCATGGGTCTTTGCAGAGATTGGTATTAATCGTATTTTTGTGCTCTCTCTGGTTGCCATTCTCACTTTTTCTTCTTCTCATCTCCATGCCAAACATCCCTTAAAACCTTAATGCAGATATAAGACTTTCCCCACCACCGTTGTTTGGTGCTTGTATGTAAGGGGTTTAAATGGTGCCCCTTGTGTCTATGGAAATAATGTGTTATCTTGCCATTTAGGGTGGGAAACAGTTTTATTTAATAAAGCATCCCATCAAGTGGGGATTATGTTTGTAGAGTCATACACACACAGGTAGAAGATGTCAGGATTAAAGCTTCTGTGGTTGTTTGGTGATGATACAGTCTTGAGTTACGCACTTGTGTGCCATTTTTTCCATAGTAAGAATAGTCAGGTTTATTTATAAGAAAGTTCTGAATTCAAGAAGACTTAACCTCTCCTGAAGAGTTTCAGATTTCAGCTTCTTTATCAGTCTCCCCTCCTGCTCCCTTAAAATCACCCACTCTCTGTTTTTGCCAGAGGGTAATTTTCTAGACTGCCTTGGTTAGGTAAGTGATGGGCTTCTGTTACTGAAAGTCTTTAATCGCTCTTTTTTCTAATGATGAATTTACATATGTTTGCAAAAGCCAGTGGTATATAGTAGTCCCACTCTTCATGTGATGACACTTCAGATGGCTATGAACATACAGCCAGACAATCAAAGGAGCAATGGGGTTATAGGCATAGCTGAAGAGGATGCTGGTTTTGTCTCTGCTCATCACTAATACTTCTCTCTACTGTTCCACAAAGAGCCAGCATCATTTCCTGCATATTTTAAACAAGCATCAGAACCATTATGATGGTTTCTGTACTTTTTTCCCTACTACACACCAAATTTGGCTGAAGAACTTCTTTGCTAAAAATAAATAATGAAATCTAAACCAACATGTGTTCTGCTTGAAGCCTTTTGAGGCATGTTTTTGGTGTGCAGTTGCCTGAAGATTAAAGATAATTTACTGCAAGTAGGCTTCTTCCTTTTTCTTCCCTTTTTTGTTTCTCTTTTGGTTTTGCAAAAGCATTTAACTAACCAAGCCACAGATGCAGTCACCTGTGAGGAAGGCTGATCTAATTTATGAGAAACCTTACATAAAAATGTGCTAAACATGCTGAAGGTCAACTTTAGATATATAGGTGGTCTCTTTGCTAGTTTTGCTGCAAGTGTGTTTGTGGGGAAAAAGGCGTCTTTAATGCCAAATGGGAAGAATTCCATGCTTTCCAGACAGTATTTACAAAAACGTGTTTATGTTGTGCAGGATGGCAGACTTCAGTTATTCCCTTCAGGGTGCGTGAATCTAAACAAGATAAAAGTTGCTAAGAGAAAATTTCTTTCCTAGCTTATTTAACTTGATGACTAATTACATACGTTACATAATTACACGCTACCACAGAAAGCACCTCTTACCTTTGCTGGATTCTGACTGGTTTTACTTTGTCTGTATCCACTGATACTCATTTGCTTAAGCAATGATGTTACCCATAACAGACACTCATTAGAAGTGGTGTCAGATAGGTATTTATTCACACTTGTTGAAGCAAAATTCTGCAATAATGCCTTTAGATCAAAGGTGCCTAAATGCCATTATCTCATAGTATGACCAATATGAGCTTAAAACCCAAGTTACCACACACATTAGAAAAGCACATGTGGTTTTTTGTTATTTTAATGTACTTGTATTTTGTATGCACAGTTTAAATAGTTTCCTCTGTAGAGGGGAAAAAAGCTCACTTTGCATAATTGAAAGCATACTGTGAGTGGTGGAATAATTATAGCTATTATGACTTAACAGTCAGGGACTAGTTCCTTCTCATGTCATAGAAGACTCCTCCACGTGGGGGAGTACTGCTGGCCTCCCATGCCTGCTCTGGTACTATGTGCTCATCCAGTTCCCTCTGTGGGAGACTTTCTGTTTCTTCTAATGTCCTGCAGCAGGTTAAAGAGATGCTCTGTGGATGCTTCATCCCTGATCCCTCTCACCTCCCTCTTTCTCTTTGAAAATAAAAAGTACACATTCCATATTCCTTTTTTCTCCTTTCTAACAGGTTATGTATTTGTGTGCTCCAATTGCTCCTTTTAAATCTCTTCCTCTTCTTCCACTGGGTTTCAAACTCTTCCATTTCAGAGTTTAATTGCCCTAGCACTTCCCTCTCTCTGTCTTTCTTCAGGCTTCCTTTCATTCTGCCTTTGTGGAGGTGCTGTTGTCTCTCTGTCCAGCATTGACCTTTCTTGGGTCACAATGTCTCTGATACCTGATAGGAGAAGTGATAAGAAGGAATTATGAAAGACTTTGTGCTTTAATGTATAGAAGATGAATGCTGTAAACACAGAGCCTTTGTAATGAGCTGAGTTTCTCTGTAGCCCTGAAGTTCTTTCTTTGGAGCATTACAGGACCAGGGAAACTGTATTTTAGACTGTCGATAGCCACAATATAGGGGGCCAATAGGAGCATTAAAAATTCCCTTCCATGATACACAATTTTTACTTCAGAAGACTAGAGATAATAAACTGTAGCAAGTAAACAGCCTGGACACTAATTTTTATTTGTAAAAGAACTGGTTTTGATGTCTCCCTGCTTAATCTGTGGGCAGAGTTTTCAATGTTTTAGCTTATTATTGGTTTTGTTTTTCAACAAACCATTGGAACTGTTGTTGATTAGTCACAAGACTAATTTTTCTTTGGAACAGCATGGTTTATTTTGGCAAACAAATAGAGATCCTATCAGAAATTCATTGTGTGGCATTTGCGTAACTGGATAGCAGTCAATTCCATCTGCAGTTCCAAAGCACACAGCAGAATTCTTGTATTCTTAATGTACACACTGAATTTAGAAAGCAATTCAGTGTGATCAGTTAGATAGCTTTGAAGAATTCAAGAATTGTATAATTTGAAACTGATCTGCTGACTCACATAGTTTAATTACCATGATAATTTCTATCCACAGTGTGGGATGGTTAGTTATGCCATGTCAGAATGTTTTACTTGAAATTCCAGCAAAACATGATTTGTTGATATATTAGTTCTTAGGTCTGTGATAAATGGCCCCATCTTTCTCTAGGGTCTATGGGCAGTGTGAATTACAAGGTTCTTCACATACAGTAGTACTGCAAAAATACTGACCATGTGCTGGAGAGACATAAGTGAGTTATTTATAAATGAGTTCTTTATAAAGGAGAATGATACAAACTGGCCTTTAGACCTTGCCAAGTTTTGTGTCTTTTGGGATTCAGGTAGGAAAACCTGTGCATGTCTGATGAGCTGTTATGGCCCATGATATCTAGAGAGTGCTCTAATGCTTACGAGTTTGCAGTGTTTTCATTGACTCAATTCAGTAGCTGTTCTATTAAACTTCCAGAGCTTTTACAACTAAAATATTCTATGAGTTAATCTATGAGTTAAACCTTTCCATTTACCTAGTTTACAGGACTACTTTCAAGTTAATTACATGCTAGTGCTATAAAATACACTTTGGCAAGAATTTTGAGGTGTGCTTATAGAGCACTTGGTTAATGCATTCTTGAAATGAAGAGACTGTCATAAGCTTTTACATCTGCAACACTTTTCCATCATTATTTGTCTTGTAAAGGCTAGATACTCTATTTATTAAAACTCAGTTATTCAGTTAGTATTTTGAGACTTTCTGATAACAAAAGTAGTGTGATATCCCACTTTTGGAAGGATTTCTTATAAGTTCATGTTATCTTTTCACAGAATAGATGCTTTTTGAAAAATACTTTATACAGTCATTCTGTTAACATTATTTTATGGATCTTTGTAAGTGCTTTACAACAAGTTTATTTTTGTTCCGGGTGTGGTTTGTTATTTATAGTAGAAATATTCTGTATATGCTATAAACCATCAGGCCAGCTATTTTGCACATACAATACTGAGCTTGAAGCAACATGTGATAAAGCAGATAGGTCCAATTGTCATTCTTTTAGGCCAAGTTTGATGTTCTGTTATATAGCAGATTTCCTGTCTTTAATCATAGATTGGGTGTTACCTTGTACTCCTGCTGTCATTTACTGTTCTTTTCTTTGTTCAACAGCAGATGAACTTGACCCCTGTTTAATTCAACTTAAACCAAACTCTGCCCATTTCTTTGTATTTGTGTCCCCCCACCCCACCAGTGGCTGCTCTTTGAGAGCACATGATGTGAAATTACTACTTCCTATGAGTTAGTTTCAGAAACTTTTAACAGTTAACAGGGTGATGCTGTTGTCCAGCTGAATTTGATGCCACTCTGCCTGAGACCAATGTTTTAGAAACAATTAAAAAATATATATTGGTATTGTATTGATGTTACAGTATTTCAGATTAGCAATTTTATTTTGAGCTACTAGTGGACATGAATGGTTGCATGCATGGACTTTGCTTTTTTGTTTCTATATACTAGACGTGATGCTTGCAGTAAAACTTGATGTTATTACAACTTGTTACAGATAAAAGTTACTAAGATCACCTTTTAATTTTTTACCAAATCATTGTGACGGTCTGTTGTTTAATTTCATAGTGCTCATACTGCAAAAACTCACTGGTCAGTCTTAAGTTGATTATAAAAGTTCTCAGTTTGACAGAGTGTTGAGGGTACTACTTGAAACCATGGCATAAGTTTTAACTGCAAAGTAAATAATGGGCTGGCCATTTGGAAAAGGTTGCAAAAGCATGATTTGCAGAAACAGTTGAGAAATCCTCTGTGCTTTACTAGAGGTTTTATTCAGATATCTGCTTTCCTATCTCCAGTTCCACAAGTTCTCATTTAGGCTGTCAAGTTGTGACAGAAAGCCAAACAAAATCTTCTAAGGACTAGGAGAGAAGGAAAACCTTATGAAAACTTCTGAAAGAGCTTATAAACAGTCCTCAAGAGCTGATGGGAAAAGAAAAGGAAATTTGAGTTTCTCCTGATGTTTTCGATTGGAAGAAGCATTTAGAGAGGGTTGGTTCATGACTTGTATTTTGTATGCACAGTTTAAATGACTGCTGTTCATTCCAAATGTAAAAGTGCTTTCACAGCCAGACTCCCTCTGAGACATCTCAGATATCCCTATTATTTTTAAACTAAAGAGATGAACAAGATTCTTCTTAAAAGCTAATGCTATTTTCTGTGTGTAGAACATACACAGCAATTAAAAATTATGGACATCTTTTAAAGTCTGACATAAATGCATAGTAAGAGCAATATGCTGGTGCCTTATTTATAGCAGTCTGGAAAAAAATTTTTGTTATTACAGTAGCAACTAGAAAACAAGGTCTCCATTTTGCTAGATATCATGTAAACATAATAAATTGTTCTTTCTCTTAAGAATACTATAATCTAAACATTTGTAATAACATACTGTAACATTTCATAAATAATACTAAATTAAATTCTTTAAGGTAAATTCAGATCTGTTGAAGGTCTTAAATTCTACTCTTGATGACAAATTTGATAATTCCCGAGTTCTGTTACGTGTTTTGAAATGGGGTATTAAATCTAGTGGAAGACACATGAAGCATTGCATGTAATATGATCCTGACATGATTTGAGGTAACATTTCAAACTGTTATTTGCACAGAAACTTCAGCCCCCTCATAGCTTAGTTCAAGTAAGTTGCTTTCCTTGTGCCACTGTCACATACTGAAATGAATTAAAGCTTCAGAACTTGTTTTTTTAAAGGAATATTTAAGTATGTTGATATCTTTCTTTCAAATAACAAGATTTTTTTAAATAAGGTTCTTTTTTTAATTTAACACACAATAGTAAACATGTATTAAATACCAACCTTGAGGAGGCTTTACTCTCTTACCAATAGGGAAATTGAAGAATGGGTTGACAGCTGCATGAAGTTTGAAGTCATCCCTCTTACAACACAGTTTCTGAAAAGGGGGAGGAAGCCACAGGGTTTTCTTGAGTGGCCTGGTGGATGCACGTGAACCTGTGTTTAACTTTCTTAGGCTTCTGGATGGGAAAAAGGGAATGTTAGGTGTCTTCCTACCACAGAACATCTGATGTGTATGTTCCCTGTCATTGTACAGTTAAAAATCCAGGTTGCAGCAGTGGGATACTGCTGTGAAATAATTATTGATTTATTTGTTTGCTTTCTTTTAAGAACTATAGAGAAGAAGGCAACAGTGAAACTGCTTTGGTAGTTTTGCTTGCTGTTTGCCATGATTTTGACAAGATCAGCCAGCAGAAGATACTTGGAAACTGGCTGATAGACTTTCCATGTGCTTGCTGTTGAAAATATTTGACAGACTTCAGCCTTATGCCACCCCAGAATTTATGTGGATTTCCTTTGACAAATAAACTGTGTTCTGCTGGAAGATCCTGAGAAGAATATTGGCTAGATTTGGTTTTAGCTCATCTTTGCCAATGACCGCCCAACAGCATTTACAGCACCCCAAAAGGGAAATACTTGAGTAGTTTTTTTAAGTCTTGGCCTAAAATATCTGGTTCCTCAAGATCCTTTCAATTAGTATTTTCTGCGATGCCATGGCTCTTGTCAAAGGAATTGGTTGCTGACAGGTGTCCATTCCACCTTTTCATATTCTTCTTCCAAGCTCAGCAGAAATTTTTATTCTAATTGAGTTTCCAACTAATGAAGGATTGCACCAGCTTACTAAGGACCAATTTTCTTTAAAAATGAAGTTTGAATTGCTGTTTGCTTGCTATCCAAATTCAAATTTGTCCTGACATTCTTGCCTACTGGAAGTATGCAGAATTTTGTAGCTTGCAAAAAACAGCTCTGTGTTTGTAGGTCTGACCAAGTCACAAAAGCTTGAAGAGGATAGGAACAGATAAGGAGTGTAGGGTATGTGAAGTAATTATCTGTGTGTGTGTGTGTGTGTGTGTATATATATATACATCTATAAAAAAAAAAAAATATATATAGTAACTTCCAGGATAGAAGATGTTAAAAGTGAAGTAGTATTACAAATTAATCAAAGGGAAAAGGAGAAGTGTTTTTAAAAATTATTTTCATTGTTTGCTCAGGCATATCTTAAACCTTATTTATAAATATTTGACTTCTTAGTGCATGCCCATTTCTCATTGTTTTTCTTCATTTTTAGACTGAGCTATTAACCTTATGCTTTAAAGAATCTTCAGTTACCTAGAAATCATTTATTAAAACAAGTTTTGAAGCACTTCTAGAGTGGAATTCATCCTTAAGCAATATGAGCAGACAAAGTTCTGTTGGTTTAGAAGTTGCAGCAGCTAAAGACCTGAATTAAATGAAATGCCCAGATTGGTCACATACTTTTTTCAATGCTTAACATGTTGTCTAATAACTTCACTGGAAGTAAATACCGGGACTTAAAATACATACTAATTTTTTATTTCTTTCAGCTTCTGGTAGCTATGATGCCTACCTGAATCTCCTTTTAAACATAGAGCAAAAAGTGTGTAACACAGAAGGTGCTGCAGGACACGTGCTGTCCTTGTCCCTGTAGAAGAGCTGTGCAGTAAATAGTAAATTGTGTCAAGCAATTACCTCTAACTTGGTAAAGCAGGGACTTGAAAAAGTTTAAATAGCATACAAAAGTTTACATAATTTCTAATCTTATTGCATATTTCTTATTTTAATATTAGTGGTGGTGTTAACATGATTGTAATTGTTAAAATAGCCTGCTCTTATCAGACAATGTCACCCTCCCTGTGCCTTGAAGGTCTAATTCTAGCTTAATTTAGGGAATGTAGCAAAAGAAGTTTACTTGCTTAGCTAAATAAGTTTGAACCTTAAATCATTTAATGTAGAAAGTATGGCAAAATATATTGATCTTATGATTACTATACTGAAAACTGGATTATGTTTTAATGTGAAAATGAAACAGTTGACTAATACATTCAGCTGTTTCTTTGGCCATTATAGATACATGCCTGAACTTTTATTTTCATCCCGTTCTCACTTAAGTCTTAAACACAAAAGTCTCCTTGGAATAGTCTTCTAATGTGACTAATCAAAAAGTCTTTTAAAATCAAGAATGCATCATCTTACAAATGTATAGAAAATACTTTAAAAGGTAAGCATTCAAGAAACTTTCCATTGTGTATTTGCAGTGTAGGTACAAATGATCAGAGAAGTTCCAGGATTTTACTTTTTTCTATATTTGTGCTTGTTATTTACATTAGAGTCCACGCACGCTCTAAAAAAATAACCAAATCTCATATATCTCCCATAGTTCCTTTTTACTAGTTTCTGAGGAAAAGTTTCACTTGCCCAAAATAGTTAATTCAGTTTGTGATTCAGGAAGGATGTAGGGTAGCCATTTTAGATCACTTATTTTTACTTGTCATAGAAAACACTGAGTTTCCATCACTTGTGATGGTTATGGATTCCATTTCTCAGGGTTAATATTTGACATCAGTTTCCAGCTAACTTTGGCTAAGGGAAGTTTATGTATCTCTAGTTTTTGAAGAGTGCTGCTCAAATGCACATTAAAGCAGCTATTTATGAGTCATATGTAAATATAAGTTTTCATATAATGTATGGAAAGTTACATATTTTGGTAACTTACAGATGAGCGCCTCATGAAACATAGCTTTTCTTGAGGTAGTGTGGCTTAATATGAAGGCCAAATGGTGCAATTAACTATACTAAAGGAAAATATAGATTAGAAAGTATTGGTGACAGAGCTGGCAGTCTGAGAGACACCACTGAAGACTCAGTATTAGCAGGTCAGTCTTTCTCAGTCATCCTTGTCCGAACAACCATTTTGCATGCAAAGAGAAGGGCTCTCAAGGAAGCATTATATTTTGCACTTTGGATTATGAGTCTGGAACCTAATCCTGTAAATTTACAGACTTCAGTTTCTCAATGAAATTGATGGCCAGTATGTATGTGTCTAGGGCATCCTTGCAGAAGAAGATATACAGTTTTGAAATATTAAGTGGGCTGTGAAATTTTATGTCATTGGGGTAGCAACAGTCTTATTTGATATTTTTAAGGCAGCAATCACATGCTTAAGGTATATAGCTTTCCAGACTCCAGTTAAATGAAGATTCACTGGGTTCCATAGGATGCAGTTGCTAAAGGCTTGTTTATTAAGTTTAGCGGAGAGTCAACAGTTCCTTTCATCAGTTATATAGAACTACCAGGGTTAAAATCAACCTTTGCACTTCCTTAACGTGTCCTGACATGCAAAATTTGGGTGCTCTGCCTAGCTCATCTTTGGGCCTTGATTCTGGGCTGATGCTATAGCATTCTGTGCTGAGTTCTTGCCATTATGCCTCTATTAATTTAAGAACTCCAGTTTAGCAGATCTCTTAATTTCTGAAGTACTGAAAGCTTCCTATGAACTAAACCTTTGAAAGTTCCACCTAGTGTCTGTCAGCTGTTTTGTTTTCTGGGGTATCTACATTTGGAGATTGTTGTCTGCCTTCAAGTTTAAAGCTTATTGCTGCTGTTTAAGTCTGGGAATTACTCAGGTGAGAGATGGACCGTGTTTCATTTACTGAGTCTCAAAGCCCCCAAAGACCTACCTAGTACTTTAAAAACACTGATGACTTTAAAAACCTTTACCGTACCAGTGCCGTTCACTTGTTACTAATTTTTAAAATACTTTTGTCTGTTTAAAATAATATTCAAAGCAGTCTATGAGAAAAAACCACAACAGAGATAGACTCGACAGTACATATCACTCAGCTTCTGACACTTGCAGTGTGCTGCCTGACAGGAAACGAGAGCAAACTGTGTGGCTGCATGGGGAGGAGTTCCTGCCGAAAACTGGAGACACATAGGGACTCCTTTCCAGCAAAGACTTTTCTCTGTCAGGCTGGAGATTAAGAAACCTCCTAAAATCTGAGTACAATATAGAGTACCTCATGGTGTGGTGTTGTTTTTTTTGTGCATCATCAGGTATGTATACATTTAGGATTGTGTTATTTTTTTATTGTTTGCGTGTGTGGCATTGTAGTAAGTTGAACTGGCATAGATACTGCTTCTAAGCAGGACAGGATTTAAAACTGGGTATTAATGAAACCAAAATGTTGCTTAACAGGAATATTTCCTTCTGTAAGGAGAGAAATTTGTTAAGACTTTAGCTAATATACTCTGATATTCCCAATGGGATGGATGACGGTTTATTTTTCTCTATGTATTTAGTTTGTTGCTGCAGGATTGTGATTTTATGTTTTTGGTTTTGCTTTCTTATCATATGCATGTAAATATCTCTGCCTCTGCTTCCCAAGGTAAAAATCAGGATTTTGACTGATTCTGAAGTTTAAAATAGCTATATGCATAAGTCCATTGTCAAAGTGAAAGCTGTGACAGATCCTATTTGCAGTGTATTTGCAGTTTCTGCAGTTGTAGACATTGCACTTCAGAAAGATGTGGACAGAAAAGTAGCAAGATTGATAATAACTGTAGAAAATACAGCCTATGAAGAAAGCTTCAAAGATTTATCACGTTGTGTGTAGAAAAAGAAGACTGTGAGGTACATGCATGCATTTGTCTCTCAGTGTCTGAGAACAATGATAAAGTTGGTACTTGTTGGCTGTGTTTGCCAAGGGTAGCACAGGAATAAGTGAGTGTATTTCATCTCAAGGGAGATTTAAGTTAAATATTTTGGGGGGAAGTATTTCCTGATTGTCATCTTAATTAGGCAGTAGAACAGAGTATAAAATTATATTATAAAATCTGTAATTTCAAACTTTTCAGTATAATTTGGAAGGAGCTGCATTGTACACATTTACCTGTTTTACATGTTGTGTAATAATGTTAGTGTTTAATACTTGATTGTACTTAATTATTTGTGTGAGATTTCATTTTTAGGCTATTAAAACATGAACTAGTAGCACATTAGGGTCATAATTGCACAGCTATGATCTCTAACTTTGCAGCTCTAGACCCAGATTGTAGCATCCTTCCACTCATTGGAAGATTAGGGAGCTTCTTCTAACTGTAGAAGCAAAGTTGTTTCAAAATATTTGTGTATATGTTGAATAAAACCATGCTTTCAGGTTCTTAGAAACTTGATAAAGGTGGGGGGCCTGTAGGGTGAGGCAAGCAAGTCAGGGATGTGTTCAGGGGCCTATATGTACTTGGATTTGCTGTGGAGAATGTGGTGTAAGTAGACTGGCTTGTTAATTGGGATCTATTTTTTTTGTATGTTCCATGTAACATTTTTCAATGGTGAGAGAGATGGTTTGTGATAAATTTAACGCACAGAATGATTTTTAGACATTATCTGGAATGCTTTATGCATTTCTGACTTAAATCATATTTAAGAAAGGTAAATCAAAATTTCAACATGCTCAGAAAGATTAAGACTGTAAGAGAAATGAAGAGCTATTCAACTAGTGAAAACTATTTTAACAGATGTTATACATTTGAATGCTCAGTTTTTATTAAATAGCTTAAGAATGACACTGGTGATTACTAACTGCCATCCTGTTAAATTGGTGTAGTCTTTCTGGGTGTACTTAATATATGTATAAGCTGTGGGTATCTATTTTACAAATAATTCATTTAAAAATTTATAGATGAAAAAAATCTAATGCTCCAGTTTTCATGGAACACCAGGGAGATGCATGTTTGTGATGTAAAATCACACACATGTTTAGTGTCTACTAATATTGCTGACCTCACATTGAAATGTCTTGTGTGCAAATTCTGTCTCCTGTTCTAGATGCTTTTCCCAAAATCATTGAAGTCTTTATTCCTTTGTAAATTTGGGTTGAAACTGGACAACAACTCCTATAACAACAATCAGGAGTCACAGGGATATCCACCATATTCCATAAACCTTGTTTTCTGAGAAATGGAGCTGAAGTGCCTGTGTGTGTGTTTATGTACATTGAACCCAAAAATAGATGCAGCAACATGTAATTTTAGTAAAAGCAGTATTGGTTTTATCTGCAGAAAAATCCATTTTGGGTGCAGCCATTTTATATATTCTGTGTGATGCTGAAGACCCTTAGATCAAAAGCCATGAACCTGTCTGTGGTTTTAAAGGTGCAACAGCAGAATGGTGCTGAATGCAGGAGACTGGGGAAAGCAGGCTAGCAGTAGAGTATTAGAACAATAAGGGATGACTGCAATTTTAGCAAACGTAAACCAATTGAATGCCATGTGGAGACCTAGTTTATGGAAGTTGTTTCATTGCTGTATGTGGTTGCTGTGCACAGCATCAGCAATCCAAGCTCTGTCTTACTATGAGAAGCTCTGTTGGATTCCCAACATTCTTAAAAACAAACACCAAAACCTCCAAACATTTATTTTTATTATTTTTGTTGTCATTATTATAATTATTTTCAAGTGTCATTTGAATGAATCTACTTTTCAAGGGAGAAAATTTCATTGTGATTTTGTTCAAAGAAAAAAAGCCTTACCTCCTACATACACAGATAAATCAGTTTTGGAACCAGAAGTGGTGGCTGACAGCTGTGACTGTAGAGGCTGTACAGGTCCTTGCTGTCCCGTGAGAGGAAGTCTCTGTGCCTTCAAGTCCACAAAACCTTTAAGGGTGGAGTTAGAGCATTAAAATAGCCCAACTTTGATTATTCTTATTCCTTAGATATTGATTGTGTTAATTAACAGCATAATGTATGTAGTAGTCTTCAAGTTCTGACTGAGAAAGGCTCATATAAACAATTGCTGTTCACTCATGTAACAAAGAAGTCCTATGGAGAAAAATAAGTTACATGCTTTTATTTCTATCTGAATTTGATTTAGACTTTATAGTGTAGTGAAGAAGTTTCAGCATGTTTAAGTCTCTGCTAGATTCGAATGACTGATACTCTCCCTGTCTTCTGAAAAGGGGAAGGAAGAAGGTTAAATAAAGATAAATACCAGTCCTCAAACAAAGCTCTGCTGATCCTTGTCCTTACAGCATCCCGTACATGCACACCCATTTCCTGTTGTTAATGTTAAACACATTGAATATAACTTTCATTTCATTGTTCACTTCAGTGTTCACTTTATATTACATTGACCGGAAAGTCTCAAATCCATCACAATAAGCACTGTAGAAATAAAGCTTGCTGTCTGTGCTCAGAGAAAGGTGAAAAGGAACTGACATTTTGTCAGGCAGAGATGCGAGTGACTCCTCAGAAGTGCTCAGATACCTGAGTTCCAGTAGCAAAGCCTAAAGTGCCATAGAAGACCTCATCTCCATTTCAGAGTTGTAACATTCTGCTGTGTTGAAACAGACTTAGAGGAGCATCTGTTTTTTCATGTTTGTTTTGTTTCTGACATCAAAAACAAACAAGTTCTGTTACTAACACCAATGTACAAAGAGCCTGCCAGCTGAACTTGTGCAGAGTGGGAAACAGAACCAGCCAAGCTTTGTACCAGACACTGTGCAAACTGTGCAGCTGGGTCATCTCTGACTGTTTCTCACTCAAAAGGAATAAAGCTTTTGTTTAGATTTTTGTTTCACTCTTGAGAAAACGAAACCTGTAACGTCTTTGGTATTCTGAACAGTAGAGGGCAGCGGAAATCGGTTTTGTTACAAAACTAAGGAATTTTTGCTTCTCTTCAGACCTTAGCAAGTTATTTTTGCCAATGTAGCATAAAAAACTGTGGTACTGAAATGCAGGGTAATAAGTTCTGTTCTTCTTTTTTTTTTTAAATTTTGTAGTGGAATTAAGTATTCTGAAGTTATGGTCCTAAATGTATGATATGTCATTCGGCTAAAAAGGCACTGTGCTCTTCGAAAGTTCTTTAAGATGCTGTTGTCTTCCCATGCCTTCCAGTTCTTAGACCAGTCAGTGGTACAACCATGAAAGTAAAAGAGAAGCAGGAATACTGGAACTGACATGAAGGTGGTTGGTAGGCTATGGTGTGGGGAACGGACCAAAGAGACCTGGCCTTAAAAGATGATAGATGATTAATCCGTCTCTGAATGAGCTAAAACTGGGGAATGAATTACCACTGGTTTGTGAAGTTGTAATTGGTTAGCTCTGCACCAAACTTAGGAGGAACACCAGATTCAGCAGGAAATTTGGATGTTTCGAGCTGGTTACTGCAGACAGACATGCTTATGTTGTGATTAGCGTGACATGGTCTCCCTCTATATGGACTTGTTTCTAGAACTGTGCATTGTGTCAGCCAGGCCAAAGGTTTTGGTTTTGGGTTGATTTTTTTGGGGTTTTTTGGTTTTTGTGTGTTGTTTTTTTTTTTTGTTTTTTTTTTTTTTCATCTGTGCCTTTGTTTCACCTTAGACACTTGAATGTCAATGCAGCAGTAGTGTGCTAAGATGCAAAATGGATAATCCTATGTGAAGCTTATTCTTGTTTCAGTTTCAGGAACATTGTGGCTTGAAGCAGGGTAATGTGACACTTCTGCTGCCTCTTCCAGTTCACTTTGGAAGTCTGCTTTGTGATGTTATATCCTACCACCTGTGGCAGGAAACGTTAAATTAGTGATTATTTAGCTAATCTTAAGATGGAAGGTTATTAATCTTTTGCCTAGCAATTTTATACCAAATTTAAGCTGCATCCAATGCATATTTTGTTAACTGAGTGATAACAGGAGGTGAGAAAAATGTTGAAGCATTTAGTCAGCATTTCCTCCTGTTGTATTAGGAATGCCAAACAGAAGCATTTTAACTTTTTTGTTTTCTGTCTGTCTCGTCTGTGAAACTTCTGGAAATAGTTTAAATTAGTCTGGAGAATTGAAATGTTGCCTCCTTCCCTCCCAGTCCAGTTTGTCGTAATTTATTTCATCCTACCTTACTTCTGGCATAACTTTTAACGTCTGATTTGTATTGTTGTGCCTCATCACTGGACTCTGTCCTGACTCTGAATCTTCCATACTCTTTGACATAATTAACTGAGAGCTTGATACTTTTGAGATCACTTGAATGTGATTTGAAATCAAAACAGTGAAAACTTGAACCAGAACTTATAACACAGAAGCAACAGCAGGTGGAGGTTTTGGAGTCATTAAAGGATTAAATTTGGTCTTGGCAAGTGATGTTTTCCAGGGCTTTTTAATAGTGATCAACATGATACGGATGGGTGTGGAAGTGCTGACAAACTACAAAGGAAAAAATGAGAATTGTAGTGTCTGAATATTCTTTTGAGTTTACCAACTTCTGTGTGTTAGTTATGTAAGAATTAGAAGTATGCTTATAGTCGCTAGTATATTTTAATATATACATGTGGATTTTGCTGATAAAAATTATTTACATACCAAGAGAATTTGTAAGCTAACTGGATGTTTTGAAGGAATGTGTTATAAAAACAGTGTGAGTAGAAATTCACATGGTAGTCAGGGTTATTGTTGGGATTTGATGTCTTTATTGCAAGACTTATTCCCAGCTGGTTAAACACCAACTGTGATTCCTAATGCAGAAGGTCATCATCAGGCCTTCGATGTGAAGGATCCTTGTGGATTGAGAGAGCTCTCAGATGGCTAAGGAGATACTGATTGGTTTTTAAAATTAAAAAAAATAATGTAGGAGAGCTACTTTTCATGCAGGTCTGCCCTTGGGAGTGTGTGGCTTGAACCTTTTCTGGTCTATGATGTTTGACATTTTGTTAAATATTTGGGCTGTTTTCTTCCCTCCTTCCACATGAAATCCTTTGAATTTTATATTTGACTGTACCTGATCTCTTCAAATTTGTTTTTCTTTGGTTGGTGTTGGTTTTTAATTCAGTCTGACTGTCATACTGTCTTTTGGGTTATCCTTGATAATACTGTACCATAGACTGGAGAGGACCCTAAAACCCAGAACAGTGAATCCCTTTCTGCCTTTTCCTCAACAGTAAAAATTCTAAAAAATATTGTTGACTAAATGGTTTTCCCTTTTGTGCTGTTGCAAATTTTGCTTTTGTTTAATAAAATTAAATGCCCCCTAAACTAAATTTGTGTTACAAGGGGCAGACTTAGCAAAACTGCAGTGTTTATACATTAATGAATGAATGCATTCATAACCCGATTTTCTTTCGTAACAGCTGGCCATCACTTAGGAAATAATTCACATATAAAATAGTCAGAGCCTTAAAATATGTTTACATTTATTACTTTTTAGATGTTTTCATTTGAAAGTGCAGTGTGTGGTGATGTTCTATTATGAGAATTGCGATTGGGAGTCCACAATCGCTCTTGTTCTTGAACTTCTCAAAAATATGTTAAATTGTGTTTTGCCCCCAGAAATCCTTTAAAAGAAACTGCTAATTATTACTGGTATGGAAAACTGTTTCTTTAACTTAGTCTTAAAACTGTTTACGCAAATGTTTTTTAGTTGTGTACTTCCCTCCGCCAAAATCCCTAGTTTAAGCTATTTTCATATGAAAACAATTTGAAATACATAATGACTAAATGGTTTTAAGTTTTTTATTTTGGAGTTTTTGGTCTGAGGGTGTGGAGAAAGTCTGTTCTGGTCAAATGAATGGATCCTTATTTGAGAAATGGATTTCTGTATGAAAAAAGTGCTAAAAAAGCAAGTTGTTTTGTATTTGGTTTTGAGTTTAGTCTGTCGATGACTTGGACACTTGAAGGTGTTACGTGCCTGTGCAAATACATTGTGTTGAACTATTGATTTATTTTTATGCCAGTCTGTGTGCAGGCACATTTCAAAGCAATTAAAATGGATAGATGAGTTAGCAGAAGTCAGCAATTTTTCTGAAAAGCATTTCCTTCCCTGCCACAGGATGAGGTTTTTTATCAAGCTATTTTTGTGCATCTTTGCATTTCATCTCCCAGGTGGTACAGTATAAATCTCTGGTATTTATAACTAAGGCCCTGTGATGGAGAGAGGATGCTAATCCAGCCTTCCTATAACAATGTCTTATTGCTCTTAATTCCTTTAATTAAATCTCTACTTTAATATATAATTGGATATCTTACTTTCTCATCTCCTGTGAGATAATTATTGAGAACAACTCTTTCCTGCTGTGTTAAGACCAGGAAGTGTTCTGTCTCTATGGCTGTGGCTGCAAAGCACCTCCTTTTAGGCAACAGATCAAGATTCAGACTTGTTATACACCCAGTCGTTGTGGTCTGCGGACTTGGATTTTTTTTCTTCTTTTAGTTTTTTTTTTTTTTTTAATTTTAAAAGACAACCCCTAAGCACGATAGAAAATGTTTTTCAGTCTAGTGGTATGTGTGTAATTTTTCTGTGTGGTCAGCCAGAAAAACAGGCACATCTCTATTCAGTATTCAGAATAGATAGTTGACATCGGTGTACTTTTTTCACGCAGACATGTACACCTTTTTTAAGGTGTCCAAATATTGTGCAGAACAGGGGAGCTATTGAAGCATTGCAAACTTTCTTTCAAGGAGATAAAAATTCTAATAAAGAAATACTCTGCAGTGAGATAGCAGGAGGCATTTGTTCATTGCTCATAGTGCGATATGGAGTAACTACAGTATTTTGTATTTACTGTATTTCACACAGTGCTGCAGTATGGCATGTAAATGCATTGGAGAGGATGTGTGATCAAGTCTAGTATAAGGATAGCACACTACCTTCAAATTGGATTATTTTTAATATTATTACTCTGAATTTAAAATCAAGATGTGTTCTAGTTGGATGGGGGGTGTTCTGTTGTGTGGGGGGGAGAACTAGTCTGTTCCCCACAGTTCACTTTAACATTTCAGGAATATTCACACTAATAGCTTTAATGTGCTTTCCAAGAACAAAGATCAGGAACACTGATGGTCAAACTTTATTCCTGTTTCATAGTATTCATTATACATTGGGGCTTCTTACAGGTTTTAATGAAAAAAAATCTGATGTAATCTCTAACTGGACATGGATCTGTTAAGACAACACACATATGCAGTCCATTACAATGTATTTGTATATTACACATAACTCACAGGCATGCTCAGGTATCCATAAGGGCATCAGCTTTTCTATCCCTTGACATGTTTGTGGTTAAATCTTACAGAATTTTCTGTAAGATCTCTGCATGGCTATAGCTATGGACTTGGTGTATGTCTTCTTAATATAGCACATTCAGCATGGGCTTTCTCCCTGTTGCACATGCTTCTTCAAGCCATATAGTCCTAAAAAAAAGCTATTAAATTATATTAAACCTGGTGATTACTATAGCCATAGATAAGAAAAATTAACAAGAACTAGGGGTACTTCATGTGCAAGGTAATGAAATGGAATTAAGAAATCGGTCTGGTGCTGTGCTTGGGCCAGTGCTGGTGTCACGTTGAACCAACATTCACACATTGTGTTCTTTGGCTTAACATAGCCCTGTGTGACAATATAAACTGGTATGAAAAATCTACCATAGTACAATATAATGCAGTTAGAATTTGTTTGATATTCAATGTGTGCAATAGATATTTGAACCTCTCAGAATGCTGCTTGCTTAAATTCTCTAAGGTTCTCTGAAATTCAGCTTTTCATTAATATGCCACTTAACTGATTTCAGTATTGGGGCTATAAATTAATTTTATCCTCAAAGATCCCTGCCTTTGCAGTGAAGCTTATTCCACTACAAATGTGTGTGATCCATACAATGCTTAGTCACCTAACCCTTTTGAGTTGGTCCTAAAACTACTACACTGTATTACTAGGACCTTTAGTGAAAGGAATACACAAGAAATTGTGAAAATGAAAATGGAGTGAACTTTCTATTATTTAATAATGTGCTGTGTGATTTAAAACAAAATGGAGAGCAACATTCAAGGGGTGATTTTCTGCAACATAGGAGAATCAGAGGTCAGCTGCATTGTGCTGTGGCAATCGAGACAGGACTTTTAACTCCTTTGGGAAAAAGATCCTTGCAAAGAGCAGGGATTAATTTAATGAGCACCTTATGCTCCCTGCACAATATCCACTGCAATCTTTGTTTCTAATCCACTTATTATGGGCAAAGAAACTTATCTGGTAGCTCAGTTATTGGATTTTTTTTTTTTCTGCCATGGTGTTTCTCCCCCCCTGCAAGAGCCCTTGAAACTCTTAGAAAATTTAAGACATTAATCTTGCCTGCAGTGGTTGATCTTCAAGTTTTCTGTAAGAAATTATTTGTCTTGCATAGCCGTGGAGACAAACTTACAGAAAACATAAGTGGTATTATACTAGCAAACTTCCAGATAACAAGGATAGTATAGTATGCATGCTGATAGATTTGTGTGTGTATTTCAGTAAATAGAAGATGTAAATAAACTGAGGAGTGATCCTTTGATTAGCATAAAAAGTATAAGCTAGAGCAAGGGATCTACTCTGTGGAGGCTGTACCAGACTCATTCAATATGTAATTGCTTTTCTTATAATTTACCTGTATTTTAATTCCTTTTGGTTTGTTGGTACTGATTTGTTCCTCATGAGTGTGTTGAGAGTTAGTTACGTACCCAAAGAGTCTGTCTCTAAATAAGATAAGAGCATGTTAATATTTATTACTTACTATGTTTTGTGCTGTGCTTTACCTGAGTAGCCTTGCCTTGGACACTTGTCCTCACAGACACTGCTTCATCTGTGATACCTCTGTGTTTTGGACCCATATTCCCCCTTTGAACGTAGCAGTCAAGCCCACACGTAGCTGCTGCTGCTGTTGTGTAACTTTCCTTCTACAGTAACAGAATGTCCTGTCTCCTTCAAGTTCACTTTAATCCTGCAGCCTTGCTAGCATGCTTGTACTTCATATTATGTAATTTACAGTCTCAATCTGCTTTTGTTAGAGTTGGCCTGTGTTGGAAATGCCACGTTCTGTGTTAATCTGTAGCCATGTGACCACCAATAAGAGTCTTTTGATCACTTACTTAACAAAGGAGCTACCTATTTGTTGTGTGTTCATTTGTCACACTCCAATAACAATGATATTGCATCTATTCCATTATAGAAAACATTAGTTATAGTTGGGAACTATAGTTGGGGACATGCATAGTATTTATTTTAAAGAAAGACTTCTTTTTTTTTTAGTTTGACCTGTCTATAGAGTATTAGGAACACAGATTCTAATCAAGCACCTAACTTACCTTTTCTTTTTTGTTATTATCTTTTGTTGTATTACTGTATTGGACCGTTTGAAATTAACTTTTAATCTAATATTTTGCAGATTGAGGCCTAGTTTTACACCATTTTTGTACTTCCATAATTTGTTGTATTCTGTGCTTTCATAGAATCTCAAAATGGTTTGGGTTGGAAGGGACCTTAAAGATACTCTATTTCCAACCCCCCTGCTATAAGCAGGGACATCTTCCGCTGGACCAGGTTACTCCAAGCCCCATCCAACCTGGCCTTGAACTCTTCCAGGGAGGGGTCATCCACAACTTCCCTGGACAACCTGTTCCAGTACCTCACAGTAAAGAATTTCTTGCTAATATCCAGTCTAAATCTACCCTCTTCCAGTTTGAAAAGGTTACCCCTCATCGTTTCATTCAACGCCCTTTTAAAAAGTCCCTCCCCAGCTTTCCTGTAGCCCCTTCAGGTACTGGAAGGTGCTCTAAGGTCTCCCTGGGGCCTCCACTTCTCCAGGCTTAACATCCCCAACTCTCTCAGCCTGTCTTCATAGGGAGGTGCTTCAGCCCTTGGGTCATCTTTGTGGCCCTCCTCTGGACTCTTCAGGAGCTCCATGTCCTTTCTGTGTTGAGAACTGGACACATTACTCCATGTGGGGTCTCATGAGAGCCAAGTAGAGGAGGAGAATCTCCTCCCTTGATCTACTGGCCACGCTTCTTTTGATGCAGCCCAGGACACGGTTGGCTTTCTGGGCTGTCAGCACACATTGCCAGCTTGTGGTGATCTTGTTAACCACCATCGCTCCCAAGTCCCACTCCTCAGGGCTCCTCTCAGTCCATTCTCTGCCCAGCCTGTAGCCCATTTTTAGCCTTTGTTGCTACAAATCTGTACTGTAACAGTAAGAAGGATTTGATTGTCTGAGAGTGAAGAATTACTTTTCAGAAAACACTTTTCATTGTGTAATGTGGTTAGAGAACTCATGATCCAGTTACTGGTTTTGAATAATAACAATGTTAAAACACAGCTGTCCTTGACTTTGTCATTGTCATTGTCAGAAAAATGAGAGATGATTGACTTCCTAAAAAACAGTAAAATTTTATTTAAATATGACTAAAGTTAAAGATCTGCTGAAAACTAGTGGATAAATATATAAACTTTCAACACCTACAGTTTAATTTTTAAAACAGCATTAAATACAAACTTCTGGATGTTACAATGAACATTCTTTATCTTTGTTTAGCAAAGAAAGTTCTCGGAAACCATATGCTTGACCTAGGAGATGGAATGGTTGTTTTACTGTCTTAATGGAATAAAACCTTCAGCCTTCACAAGAGCTAGGGCATGAGTACTGGGAAGGGGGATGGAATTTTTGTGTTTGTTTAGTTATTTGCTAATACTTTTAAAATCCCTACACTATATGCAGCTTCTGCCTTTTAGCTGAACTTTCATCATCTCATAAGACTGGAGCTGTGCATGGCATCTGTGTGGGGTTTTTTTTGTTCGTTAAATTGCTCATCTTTTACTTCTGTAGACTGGAAACTAAATCCCAGCTATTATGATCTGTGAATGCTTATCTCTAGTTGACAGTGGAAGACAACACAGCTGGATAAATAAGGATCATGTATTCTGGGACTTCTCTTGTTTCCTAAATCTTACTGGCCTGGTAGAAGGTGCTGAGCTCTGTTAAATGAAATGTCATGCTTCTTATTTGAAAGACATGAAGATTAATCTTGTGGTGAACCTGTGAAATGACATGAGGGAGGGCGTGTCATTTCCCAAAACCTTGAATATAGAGCAGAATGAAATCACTGACATGGATATTGAAATAGAAACATACATTAATGTAATTCCTGCAGTACGTTTCACCTATTATCCTCACTATGTAATACTAACTCTCTGGGAATAGCACTTGATTCCTGAATGTATGTTTTGAAAAATCTAGTATAGGCTTTCAAAACAAAATAGGAGTTTCTCCTCCTGACAGTCTCACTGACATGACATGACAAAAGTTCCTATCAAGTGGCACAGTACAATTTACGATATGCAATAATTACTTATGCTTTTAGTTAGACTAAGTTTTTTAATCAAAGTGCATTTAATTTAGTAATGTGCTAATTGGCAGCTTTTCAGCTTGTGGAAATAGAGTTTATAGTGTGATGCATGGCAATTATCATGATGCTGAGAGAAAATAATTAACTATATACATGTAGGTATGTGTATGATTTCATTATATAAATACCTGTTTCAGGATCAAGCCAGTGCTAGTTCGTAGTGCTCATAAAAACTGATCTTCTTTTTTCATTTTGTTTTATAGAAAAAACGAAAACAGAGTACTCAAGATGAAGATACAATCAGTATCTGCAGCCTGGATACAAGTGTGAGTAATTTAATTTTCCTTTTTTTCTTCCCTTCCCACCCGCTCAAACTAAAATATGGCTATTATCAGTACTCTGAAACAAATACATCCATCATTGCAACTGTGTTGTTTTAATATGAATGATTTGTTCTTACTACTAAAAAATTAGAATTTATACATTACTGCTTTTCATTTTTCTGTAGTAAAACGTTTAAAGAAAATTTAAAAAGTCAGAATGACCATTCATTGTAAAGCAGCAAATCTCTTATTAGTAAGTAATGATCAGGATAAAAGGGCATTGTGAATGCAGGACTTAAGAGCAGACCTCTTATCCCATTGCACAGCTGTATGAGAAATTTCATTTCAGTTATGTCAGAGGTGATTAATGCTGGTGTTGTGAAATTGTGAAAGGTTAATTAATACAATTGTGAGACCTGCGTGTGTCACTGCTGAAGCAGTGCCCACATCACATACAGCTATGCTGCTCTGACACATCAGATGTGAAGACAACATCAGAAAACATATTTTACAAAAACTGCACAATTTCTAATGTGTATACTCTTGCAAACAAAGACTGTTTCTGACTTGTGAATTTTTGTTTTTATAACGAAAATTGAAGTATTAACTTGTTTTATTATTATTTTTTTAATGAATGCAGTGACTGATGTCTGCTTACTTTAAAAGTTAAGCTTTTTAATGACCAAACAGTTTCTGTTGATTTTGGTGGATGTTCAGTCTCAAAGTATTAATGAGTGCAATTATGCAGGAAACTGCAATGCATGTTGTTTTTCATGTAAAGTTGTGACATAAGGGTACACTTGTATTTATTGTTTCAAATCCATGAAAGCATTAAAGCATTTATTTTCCAGTGCCTAAGAATATAAACATTTGAATACATGTGTTCCTTATTAGGAATTTAGATTCTAACTGGGATAATTATATATTATTAAATTTTTACAGATAATAAATCTCTCAGGCTCTGTAATAGTGTATGTATTTAACAAATAAGCATATTAGACTTTCCTGTGCAGTGCACTTCCTGGTTTACATAATTAGATGAATGACTCCTGTTCTTCCAGCTCCCTTAGCTGCTGCTGTAAGGAAGCACTGTCTGTGCACACTGCAGTCACTGCTGTGCTGGCTTCTCAGGCATCACCTCAGGGTTATGTCTCTTCTTGTACTTGCCAATGGAAAGATCTGGCCATCTTTTACTCTGTCTAAAGTTTCTGATTTGTGTAAATGCAACTATTCACCACCTTTGTCTAGGAGAGGGTGGGGGATGGGAAAGAAAGAGCATATTAACAATTTAGAGACTGGATTGCTTCATACCTTGGAAAGCAACATACATTTGGGTCTCCTGCCAATTTATATCATTATGTCTACAGTCTTTTTATAAAAATAGCATTTATATACTTTTTTATGACTGACCATTGCCAGACACACCTGTCTTTTCCAGGAGAGTCAGTCATAAAGACAGAATTTCCTTTCACAGGAAATGGTGTTTGGAGCTTTGCTGACTCAGGACATGGACTGGTAACCTAAGCATGTTAAATGATTTTTTTGTATTTGTTTAGTGATTTGAACTGATGTTGATGCTTCAGGAGTTGATAAACTGGCTTATTAAACTGGCTGGTTGGTCTTGGCTCATTTTATTGCCAGCTTTAAGAAGTGGATTTGTAAATCCCTTCAATGTCAAATAGTTTGTAATAACTTGTGACAGATGTGGCCAGCAGTCTGTGAAGGCTGTTGAGTGCATGAATATATGAGGCCACTGAAGTCTATATTTAAAGGAAAATGTGTACCTGTTATCCAACACGCTTTTGTTCCTGTTGGCCTCCAGCAGAAGGGTTACCTTGCATTCAGTCTATAGTGTTTCATGCTTGTGCTCTTAAAATGATGGTATGTTCTAGAGTGATTTGCTTGCAGACATTATGTAATTAACGTCTTACACAAGCTTCAGATTTCATACATGTTCTCTTATAGCTTGGAGAATTGAGACAGAGAATCAGAGACAGCTTGCAAGATCTTACAGGGCTAAATACTCTTGTTGATATTTAAAACACTCCACTGTAGCTCTACAGTCCTTTGTATTCCTCCTCCTGCAGACACTACATCTCTCTTCACTTCTGAGCTGTTCCCTGATTTTTCTGCCTACAGAAACACTCACTCCTTGTTGCTGCTGCCACTTAGGTTCTTTTCTGACACCTGGGTTTTGAAACTTGGGTCTTCAGTCTGTGCAGCCTTCTTCTGAGCCTGGCAGAGTGCTGGAGAAGTGCAACGGCTTGTATTCTGCAGTCAGGGCCAGGTAGCCAGTTCTTCAGCTATGTTCTGACCTTTCTTGGAAATGGTATTCATCTAGTATCTGTAGGCCAAGTGCTCTTTGAGAATTGTGAGCTGTTAAACAAAGTACTCAGCAAGGTGGTGATGGACACTGTTATCTGGAGATTTTTAGGTAGACCACTCAGCAATATAAGTAAAAGCAGTGTATTTTTAAGGGCTATTTCAAGATGGGTAACTGCAAAGTAGTTTGAGTCTTGTAGTGGTGATAGATGATGCCATGTGCCTTATGAGTCTCAACTCTATAAAATCAAGTAGCTAGGGAGATGTCCAGAGCAAAAAGCCGGTAAGACCTAATACAAAACCTTCACTTTTCAGAATAAATTTATACTTACTTAAGCAAAATCGTTTTCAGAAGAAGAAACAAGGTGCTGATGTGCAGTTCTCTGCAATCAGTTGTTTGCAAAATTTGTTGTGAACTCATGGAATTAGCTTTCCTTTTCTTTTTATATTGAGGAGAAGTAGCATACAACAAATAATGATGAACTAGACAAGTAAAACACTTCACAAAGAATGTAAAATTCTATACGCAAAGCCTCAGAGTTATGTTATTTTGGTTATGTAGAACAGTTGTTATTACTGAAAATAAACGCTTCCAAATGGTCATTTATTAGTGCATTCTGAACCGGAGAATCCTTAGTGCTCATCTGTCTACTTACAAGTTAATAAAATATGCCCCAATATAAAATAAAAAAAAGTTACTCAGACTTAAGCTACATTTACATACACTAGATCAGAGTTCATTAATTTTGATTACTTTTAGTGCCGAGTGAACATTTGTTATGTATTTGAGAATCAATATAACCGAAACATTCTTTGACCTAATTAAGCTTCATTATAAACTCAATAATATTTTATTGCTAAGGTATAGCAAGCAAGCTTTGAAAAGCTTAGAGAGGATTACCACTACATCAGCTTATCAGAGTTGAGATAATTAAAATATATATTGTAACTGGGTCTTTTTATTTCTCTAAACTCTGTTGCATGTTCATAGTTCAAAAAGCCTTCAGCTTGCCCAGTAATATGTATACATGATGTTTGAATTATGCATGACTTTTTAATACTGCTCTGTCGCATAGATGGTCAGTGCTCCATCTGGATTCAGACTTCATTATAAGGTGACTATGCTTAATCCATTATTAATCCATCATATGATTCTTATGGACTAGACGCTGTCTGTTGTTGCATATTATTTGAAGTAGTATAATGTCACTTATCTTAAGGTTATGTTTTGTTATTCTCTTCCTATTTCCCATTAAGCAAGATCTACAAGTGGTCTATTGGAAAAATGGATCAAGTGCTGGTTATGTTGAATTCTTCTTCTCCCCTTTCCCCCATTCTGGAATGATCTCAGACTACCTGTGTAGTGTTGCAGTGCAATTGCCCTTTATTTATGTGAATAGAATTTGGCTAATTGTTCCAGTAAGTCTCACGGATTATTCTGGTGAAGTTAACAAATGTGTGATGAAGTTGCACATCTTCAGTCCAAATCTCTCTATACAAATACACCAAATCCTTTGGAAACATGGACCAAACTGTCTTAAAATACAGTTGTGCAACTGAGAACCGAGTAATAAAATGTCTCTTGTATGAATTCACTCAGTTTCTAGAAATGAAAGCTGATCTATAGATACCTTAAATGAAGCATGGTTGTTAAAACTTTTTCTTTAAGGTTTAACTCAAATTATAATATTATACCGTGACTTGCTAGCGTCTATTTCTCTGCTCCTATTTAAGTTAATGTGCAAGACATAATTTGAATACAGCATCCTTTCCTAAAGTACAGAGAATCCACTGACCTCAAGGAAATTGTTGCCTTTTATTTTTTAAAATAAACCACATGCAACATAAGGGAAGACCTTAAGGAGTTTCCTTTGTCAAGGTATGTAAGCCTGTATGGTTTGGCTGACTTTTAGTTGTTTGAATAGTCTTACTGAAATAACTGCTGGAAGTCAGAGGAACTACTTAAATGCTTAAAAATAGCTAAGCCTGTTCAAGTGTGCATCACTGAATTGCAAGTATGATCTGTAGAATTTAAATTGAATGCATCTTGTTTTTGAAAGATTAGAAGATGTATTACTAAGAGATAGATCTGAATAAAAGGGAGCATGCCCACCTGCTATTTATGATCTTGACTAAAAAAGGCAGAGTTAGACTAAACAAGTTAATGTACTGTTAAGACATGTATGTAACAGTAGGGGGAAAAACAGTAACACCAATTCCAGAGCTAAGGATGATTGTCATGTACGTAAAGATACAGTAAGTGGTAACAAGTAAATAGAAATGCCTGAGTGAAGAAAAAATGTATCGTATATGCCATTTTCTCTGCTTCAGGATTTTCTTTGTGCAGTTCTTGGCATTCTGCAGTCTTTGAGGGGTAATGAAGCAAGATTTTGTGGTGAACTTTTTGGTTCCTAGGAAGTGATTTTTCTTCTAACGTTTGCATTTGTTTTGTTTCTGCTGAGGCATGCTCAGTATTACAGTTCCTAAACAGAAAATATTAATAACTATGGAGCAAGACAGACATTGTAAAACCCCTTACAGGAGTGCAGGGATGCTTTTTAGTTATTGCAAAGCTATCACTTACACTTTTGTCATCTGTTTTAACTGTTGATGAAATCTTAAATTGTGATAAAGTCTTGGGAGCTGTGGAGCACTTGTGATACAAAACTGGAAACAGATTATAGATTATTAGATTTAGTGGGTTTTTTTATGAGACTAACTGTCGTCATGCAAATTTTTTCTTCCCTGACTGTAACAACAAAATAGAAGAAAATGGACTAATGTTTTGCCTCCAAATCAGAAATACCTCATCCAAAGGATCCTTTCAGTCTGTATGCTTTGTTCCAAACTGCAGCAAATTACCTTACTGAAAAATGTGACAAAGAATATTTTGTCTTCAAGAAAGACAAGAAAATTTTTATTTTTATGACATCTGCATGTAACACTCTATCTCAGATTCAGTCAAAAGCATTATGAATAAGTCTGTGTTAGATGGAAAATAATTGTTTTGGACAGTAATAGTAGTATACATTAAGTTCACTTCAGTCTGGCTGCCTGGTTTTTAACTGAGGGTCCTACATGAGCCTTCCTACTTGTACTAAGTTCTGAAGCAGTGTATGTTACTACTTGTGACAGGTACTTAAAAGCCCTCTTGGCCACATCTTCATAAACTACACCCCAGCACTTCAGCTAGAGCAGTTATTTTGTAGATAGCACAGTAAAAGTGAGGTTTTGATTAATTTCCTTTAATATCTTTTCTGTCTTATGTTGCCTTTAGAGCAGGGACTTGAGATGAAGATGGTGATTAGCTGTATTTTCCACTTACTGTTGATATCTCTTTGAAGTGTAGTAATTTGATAAAAAGTGCATATTATTTCCTTCAATGGTGCTGTTTTTCTTTTATACTCTTCCATAATGGAAAATAGCATTTGAAGTTTGAATTCAGTTTAAATTACTTTGCTGTCACAGAACCAGACTTGAGGTATGCATGTTTTCAACATGGCAAAATTGGGACCATTTGTGAACAGAAATGAGCCAGATGTTATTGGCAGCTATGAAGTTGGATATCCATTAAGAAATGAGTGTGGTGATTGGCTTGAAGATTTGCAGAGGAGATATAGTTATGTTTTCATAATGAAATTGAATCAAGAAACAAGAGTTATTGTGGTTTGGCTGGTTTATTTGGAGGTCAAAATAAAAACTGATAGTAGTTCTATAGTGACAAATATTATATAATCCAATACAGTTCCTAAAATAAAATTTGATACATCATCACCGGTAAGTGTATTTTATATGGAATCCATAATATGGGCCATGCAGACAGAATTTTAAAGAAAAATTAGGGCTCCATGTAAACATTGTCCCATGAGTGCCCTTTAGTCAGAGAGTTGAGTTTTTCTAAATTGTCTCAAGTTGAAGTCAGGTCACGATTTCATTGAATTAGCATGGCTGTATATTTTAAAGTCCATAAATCTCTATAATGCCAGCTAGGTTTTGGCTAGGCCTCTGGAAGTGACCAGCAGGAAATTAAGTTTGTAGGTAAATAGAGTGGTATGCCTCTGTAACATCGTAGGGTCAGGAGAGGCCTCGTGAGGGCATTTGAATCATCCATCTCTCTCTTGGTGGTTGCATTAAATGGTAATGAAGTTATGCATTACAGATATTTCTGCAAGTTCGTTTTTTTTTTTAGAAGACTGCTGCTTCTGCAGGCCATCTAGTCTAGAGCTTCTCTGTGTCTGTTGTTACTAAGATTTTCCTAGTCACAAATCAGTTTAAGACTTTGCCTAATACCATACATGATAATTCAGATCTGTGTAAGGCTATAAAATCCACTGAACAGATACGGACAAAGAATCCTATACTATATTTTTCCCTGCAGCCAGAACCTACTGATAAGCCAAGTTATTTCAGATGATGCCTCTTGCTTTACAAGAGTTAAAGATTATAATTTTAATGAAGTAAAATGAAGCAGTAGTTTATCTTTTGGTTCAGCAAATCAGAGAAGGTACTATGTGTTTAAGCGAAAGAGAAGTTAAAGTATTTTTATCAATATGTTTAGCTGATTTTCATTAAATTCTAGGTTATATCTGCCTGTATCTTCTGAAGGAACCTCTTGTACTCGGTTGTGTTTTCTGAAAAAAAAACTGGGCACATTTTAGCAGGAAAATAATTATCCAGTAATTTGTTGAGCAAGAACTTAGCAACAAGAAAAACAAAGACAAGCCTCAAAACTATAAATCTTACCAGTATTTTGTCAGTAGTGATGTTACTATACAAAATTTTCTATTAGGTACTTTCTTCTTTTGGCTGGTAAGAGTAGGTTGAAAAAAAAGGCAGTTTCACACAGATATTTGAGGTTACATGGTCTACTTGGCTTGTATTTATTCTAGCATGAGCCTTAAGTTTTCTGTGTAACCTTCAGGGAACCATCTGACCTTTCTCTTGGTCAGATTCTTGTCTGCAGAATACAAATAATAATGCTTGCCTCTTTTCCTAAGCTGCTTTGTGACTGAAGTGCAGCAATTTCTAGAGGAGTGTTCTGCACTGCTATTGCTGATGACTACAGCTGGAAGGTGTATAGACCAGTGCAGGCTGTTAACCAAGGTCACTTCAGTGCAGATAGTGTAGGAAGACATAAGCATGTGAATCTTGAAGTTTATTGTGCCAGGGAAGTGTAGCATGATTTTTCATAAAAGTTTCACTAATTTTCTCTGGGGGCATCTTTCAATGCCGTGGTGATTTTAGAATATTATCTCTGCATAGCAGTGATTTCCTCATTCATTTGGTAGCCCTTAGGTCCTCTTATCTCTTGGGGAAACTTTTTTTTATTACTTCTACCATTCCATTATTACTGTAGCTGTGCAGTCTGACCAGCTGAAGGATATCTGCTCACAGCTTCTGATTCTGTTATGCAACTGCACCCTGTTTCCTACACTATGGTGTGAAAAGCAACAAGGAGAGGGAAAAGTCCCCATCAAACAGAAGCCCAACAAGTGTTTGGAAATCCTCTATAAGTATTTTCCAAAAAATAATTATTTCTTGTTTACAAGTGTGTGAATGTGTTTCTCAGTAGAATATTAGTGTGTCAGCCCTACTGGTGAACAAAAAAATGCAGAAAAACCAAGATAATTAAAACTCTCAGAGCAATGTGCTTGGTGGTTCAGCTACAACCACTAACATCCATGAGGCTGAGCAAGATAATTTAGTCACGTTTGGACCTACAGGCAATGAGCCTATAATGCACATGGCATCACAGGACTCTACAAGTCTGCCTTACAAAAATTAGGCTTTAAGATTAGACTAAGAATTTTCAAGTTTATTCTAAGCACTGGATTGCCATAAAATCATCCTGCATGTATGAAGACAGAACAGGTCCAGAGGTAACTTCTGAGATCTTTACAGTTATTTGAACTTGCTAATTTAGTTGACTACAAAAATTAGTCGGTAGAAAATACAACAATTTGTGAACCTGCAAGGTTCATACAAGTAGTCTTCATTCACTAAATTATAAATTTGCAGGGTCAAATCCACATCTGCTGCTATATTGGAGGTTTGATTCATTTATTTCCTCTATACTTGCTGCTGTGGTGTCTGCTAAATCAGTCATATGGTTGGATTAAAAGGTTTATTTTTTAATTTGATCTGTTAATTCTTAAGGCAGTGGTTGTACCTTGCTGATACTTTTCACCACTGTTCTCAAGGAAACTAATACTGCAAGGATTTGTCTTAGGAAATGCTGAGACTTTCAGCTGCTATTTTTGCACATAGAATATATGTTATTTAAACTGTACCTATTTACATTGTACTGGTGATAGAGGTTGCCCTTTGAGTTTTGTTTGCCCCAAAGAGCTTAATCCCTTCGTGGAGGGAGGGATTCGCTTGATTTATCTCAGTAATCTCGCTGCTTTAGTGAACATCTGATAGAATCAGGAGGTGAACTGCAATCTTTTTAAAGCTCTCCTTCCCAGAATGCAAGCAGTTTAGCTGCCAAAGGTATTCCTTTTCACTGCTTAGAACTGTTTGCCAAATTTTTAAAAAGATGCTTAGGTAGGGATGGATGCATACATCTGCATAAAATTGTCAAAAGGTGCTGGAGCATTTAATTCCCAAAATTGACAGTAGGTCACTTAATACATTTAAATATCTGCTGCTGGGTGCTTAATGGTTCTACTCACTTTTAACTCACTGAGAGAATGTAATTGACTTTTTATTTGATTTTCTAAAAATGTAATTCAGAAGATGGCAATATTCCAGTCTGTTTTTCTTTAGCATGTTGAATAAGAACACTATGAATTTTTGAACATTTCCTCAAAAACTATTACAATTTGGCATTACCCTACCATACTTAATTATGTTTATAAAGAATTCTTTGTCATCCTTAAGTGTTTGTAATGAACTAGTTTTTAATATATATGTAGGGCACAAACCTGATGTAGCATACTGCAGCACAAATGGCTTCTGTGATAAAGTGGAATAGAGTTAAGGTGGTGTTTTGCATATTAGGTTTATTCTATACCACCTGAGTATTACTGAAAACTTGAGGCAATTTACAATGGTTCAGTTTGACTGTTTTGTGGATAAATAACTGAGTGTTAAAGTTTTTAAGAACTCATTACATAAAATAAGAACGTGTTCCTGCTGGTGGAGCTGTAAACTATGTAGCTGCCCTGGTTAGTTACAAAGCATTACTAGAATTACAATTTACCTGTTTAAGTACAAAGTTCTAACTCTATGGTTTTTCTTTTCTGTGTTACAAGCTATTTTTTTTTTTGAGAAATGTAAAAACTGGCTATGTGTTATTTGGCCTTTTTTTAATACATCATCTTTCAAGACATATTATTCACTTATCTTAGTTTTGAGTTATGGGACATGGAAATGAAAATGGGTGATAGCTGAGGCTTAAGTACATAACCTTGATAAAGAGTTTTGGTGTTCTTGGCGTAGCTGTTACTCTTCTGAAAACATTAGCAAAGCACTTTGAAAGTAAATTAAATTAATTGCAGACTTCCAGAAGTGCAGTAATTAACAGAACAAATACAACCCCTTCGCTGGAAGGGGAGAAGCTGGCAGTAAATTTCTTCTTTCTGTGAAGTTAATGGAATTTCTTCCAGAAACCTTTTCAGCCAAAGAATAGGGACCCTGATAGTGTGAAAATATTAATGAAGACAAGTTGCAAGTTTTAATAGGCATATGTACTTATTCATTACATACAGATACATTAGTATCAGATTGGTGAGCATCTAAATCGGGTATTTTTGTCTAATGTTTAACTATTCTTGAGTCTAAAAGGTGGTCACTGATGTGTATGTGGCAGGGTGTCAACAGGACGGGGCTTTGGAAGGGGCAGATTGTGTGACTAGATTTATTCTGAGAGCAGAAGCATTTTTTTGAGAGTCTGCACTAGTGTTTGTTGTATCTATTAACTATTTACTAATTAAGTACTAAGTAAAGTTTTGCAAGGACTTACAGGTAGCACAGAGTAGTTGTTTTTTTTTTCTTGCTACTTTAATGAAATCTCCATAGTTGCTTATTAATTAAGCCAAATTACTCACTTCTGGGGCAAAAAGCTGAGAGTTGTCTGAGCATTGTGGTATCAGAATGTCTGCTGTGTACAGTATGTTATTTGATGCATTGCGTTATTTCTGGGAGAGTTGTTTTCATATTCTGTTATTCCTTGCTTACCTCTGAAGCATGTTAGTTATCCTCCTTTTGTGACCTTTTTTTCCTTTTTTACCATCACTTCTTAGAATAGCTCAGTGGCTTCCTGCACATGGTGTGAACTTCACTCTGAATTCAAGCAGCTTGTGTGTTTTGATGTTTGAAGACATTTTTGTTATTAGAGTAGAACCTCCTGCCAGGATAAGCAGCTTTTAATGCCCTTTTCTGTTCACATGGAATTTTATAGATCATGAATCTGCAGCCCATGTGTACGTGGAATTGGCCAAACAGCTGATGTGGGCTGGGTTTGTACCTATCTGGGGTTATGAGACGAGTTATGGTTACAGAACACACTTCTCATACAAACGTATAACCCATTCTGTAGCTTGTTGTTACTGGTTATAAAATGCTGATGAGCTTATCTTTCCTTAGTGATACTAGAAAAATTAATCCACTTTAAGAGACTATACGAAGTGCTATTAAAATGGAAACTGTTATTCTGTTACTCTTTTATTACGTGATTATAATTGAGATTGACCTTGCTTTGCATGCAGAATTTCAGGACCTGCTGTGGTTGAGATAATCTTTTGATGTAGGATGCATAGCTGTGAAAGAAGCAAATTAAAAGCAGTCCTAGGAAGTACTTCAGTACAAATTTGTTAAAACCAGTTTACATTGACTGCATGAACTCACTGCAATGGCATTCCCTTAGATAGTAAAAACGACCAAAAAAAATAAAAAGAAAAAGGGTAAAAACCATTACAATATGGATGAGATAACAGTGAATACTGATCTCTGTCTGCCAGGACATTTTTTAGCCAGTACCTCTGTCAAATTCTAACTTGATTTTTCTGCATACAGACTTTAAAATGCCATGTTATAATGGGCATGTTATTTTAGATTTACAGAAGTTCCACAGTACCCTAACTGGCCAAAGAGACAGCGGAGGATAAGATGACCCCTTTGTTGCCATCAGTTGTTGCCATCCATTGTTCCTCCAGCTTGTATTTTTAAATTGAGTTTATATATATACAAATAAAATTGTTTTTTAAAAGGGTGGAGTGTGGGGGAAGGAAAAGACCAATGAAAAATAGGATACCACCTGCATCTTTAGTCATGAATGGTATTAGATACATAACTGGCAGCTCTTGCCTAACTCCTCGAAAAGTTAGGTCCTAAGCCTCAGGAAAAATAAGTTTCCCTGTGGCTTCTTGGGAGAGGGACTTTTCTTTTTCTGTGCCTAGGAATAGGAAGAAGGAATGTTCCCTTCCATTAAATGAGATGCCTTGTTTCCAAAATAATTTCTTTATTAGCAATAGTGCAGCAATACTGTGATTCCTACTGTTGTCATCTGTCTTTTAGTGGTCTTTATTTACATTAGTAGCAAACATAAATAGTGTCAACATATTAATAATTTTTCACCCATTAGTTAAGCAATGCTGTATCTCTTGCTAGATATATTTGTTCACATTTGTCACTTTTAGTGCTTTTTAAAAATAACTTCCTCTTTGTGGTGCTCAATGTTTTAAGTAGGCTAAAGATACGTGAGAGATACAGTGAGGATAAAAAGCAGTTCTTAACATGAAACAGACCACAGAGTTTTAAATATACAAGTGCTGGGTGGATTTACGGGTAAAACTCTTGTCCTCTGGTTTCCTCTTAGTGAGTTTAGTTTAAGCAGCGAAGAATTGGTGCATTCAGCAGTATTTCTTGGTTTGTTGGTTTTTGTTTTTTTTTTTTTCCCTTTAAATCTGATGTGTGAGGTCATTCCAAAATGTAAACCTATATGCAAGTGAGAAAGGAAGGATTGATAGAGCAATTGTAAAACAGTTCCTGTGGTATATGCAGGTACTGCTGCCAGGTAATGAAGCTATGACATGTTTTATTATAGCTTGTATAGCTTCCCACTTCTTAAAAAAAAAAAAAAAAAAAAAAAAAAAAGAAAATTTTGGGTAAAGAAAGTTTAAACAGAAGTGGGAAGAAATCATTAATGGCAACATTCACCTTTCTTCCATGAAAGGATTGTCAAAAAAGCTAAAATGTTACAGCTCTTCCATGTGGAAGCTTCTATATGGAAAATGGAGGTCTTATCTTTGGGGATTAGAATATAAAAGCTAGTGAAGGAATCTCTTATTGTTCTCGGGTTACTGTCATTTCCTAATTTGGAAAAGGTTTGAGCCAGCCAAACTTGCTCTTGTGATTCTGGACTGGCATCACCTGAAAAATACTTGAATGGCTTCTTTCTTCTTAATAGAATTATTAATAATAAGTACTTGAAGTGGGGTGTGTATATATAGCAAAACTGAATCAAGGACAACTGTGAAGCTCCAAATGAGTGCAAGCTTCACTGTAAGCAGCAGTCACTGGCACTCATAGGTTCTTGTAGCTATTTATGTGATGTAGCTATAAATTTACATAAGTAATTTGTGCTGATTTTTTGTGAAGGAAGTATCTGCTGCTTTGCAGATACTCTGTAAGAGCAGTTAAAGCAAAACCCAACCCTGTATTTTGACTGAAGAAACATTTTTTAGGTATTACTCACAAAGAATGTCTATGAATCTTGACTAAGCTGCTTAATGAAGTGCTGTTCATTAACAGAAATTGACTGGGGAGAAGGAGGAATGGTTAAAAAAGACAAGATACTAGACATACTTTGCTCATAAGCTTTTATTGAAGTATGCAGTCTGTTTAGAGGTATACTTAAGGGCTCCCAGACAGAGGGGCATAGGGTTAGGAGATTAGGAGAACAGAAGCCTTTAAGATACTTACTTACTGTTCATGATGGACATCTCCTTCAACGGCTGCTAAGGTAAATTTTCTACTGAGATTTTTAGGAAGAAGAAAACACTCAAGTGTCTGGAACAGAAGGTACAGAATCAGGAACTCCCAAATTCTAAAATTTATTCCAGATATTACTTCCATTCTGAACTCTTTTGCATCGTTTTTCACCTTGCTTGAAATTTGGAGGCATGCACCAACATTTGACTTGAAAAAAAAACAACACAAAAGACTTGCATTGAGACTCTTTCAGGATATTAGGAATATTCTTACAACATCTGCTGTTACTTAACAACAAAAAGAAATTGAAGGAAATGCTCAAAAAATAACAGTATTTTTTTTAATCTATGCCCCTCTGAACCCCAAAAATTGCTCCTTTAAAATACAGCAGTTAAGTATCTGGCCTCATCTCTGGCAAGGTGGCTTGTGCTGAACATGGAGAGCTGGTCAAGAAGAAAGGTTACAGAAATGACATTCCTGTCATGAGTCAGTGAGTACATGGAGCTGATGGCATTCCTGACCCTGGCTTTCCAGCTGAATTAGTAGTTGAAATGTTGCTTCTGTGTACTGAGAGGTTCCAGCTGAGACTGTTTGTAACAGCCACATAGAATCATGTGGTTTTAGACAGATTATTAAAAAAAATTCCAACCCCCAAAAGATTAAAATATCAAAAGCTATTTATTAGGCAGGATAACTATTCCTACTGTACCTGTTTGTTCAGGTTATAGCTGAGCAGCTGAAAGATCCCAATGGTAAAAATGACAGCAAGAGGAACTGTTGTCCATTTGTTGATTTGCATTTGGCTTTACTGTTTTATCTTTCCACATTTTGCAGCAATACCATAGTATTGGAAAAAGCAGCAATGTTTTTTCTATACTGCTTGCCATGTTGATTTTATACTGCATTCAAGTATGTGCTGGTCCCACTTCATTAATTAATTCCAGGTTGCCTATTACAGGAGACAGCTGAAATACAAACCTATTCTGAATGTTGACACATCCCCTCCCCCAGTCAGGTGTGATATTCCAAAGCTTTACGTGACTCAGTTGAACAGGAAGAAGTAACACTTCTAGATTTAGTTAAGACAAGGTGTCTTTAAAGTTTCTTCCCCCATCCCCCTCATCCTCCAGTTATTTCCTGGTACATTTTTGGGGCCAACTTTAGGAAGTTTAGGAAGGAACAGGTTTAAAAAACAGATGTATGCTTCCTGAAAAGGACCGTTAAAAACTTCCACTGTTTCCCAAACAAGATGTAATCCTCCTCCTAGATGAACTTAATACAGTAGAAAAGAAACAGTCATCTTAGATATTTGAATTTATTCATGTATTGAAAAATACTTCATAAAATTATCAGAATCCTAAAAACTGTAAGCAAATATAGTAACTCTTAGGAGTGTTTCTTTAGTGTTCATGCTTTTTGTTTTTTTTCCACTGGTGAATATTTGGGGGGGGTGTTGAGTTTAAAATTTCTTTTTCCTCTGCTTTTTAGTGTCATGTGAACTGTTCAATTAGTGTTGCTGGTATTGGTCACCTCACAAGCACTCCTGTTAGTAATTACTAGAGGAAAAAGCTCTACAGCAGTGGTCCTGAGATTGTGAGTGGCAGCCAGCACCATCTTTGAGATCACCTCAATGTTTCATGCGGCCATAGGAAATTTAGAAAAAAACTTACTATAAGCCTGAAGTTGTGGGTAAGGACACCACTTGCTTAATATTGTTGTCCATGATCCCTAAAGTCTGGGGATTACCAGTGTAAAATCTGCTTAGGTTTTATTTCCAAAGAATGTCTGACTCTTGAGCCCACTTGCTAGAAAATGTACTTCCACAGAGATATCTGTACAAGCACAGGTATGTCCTGGTCAGAAGGCAAAACTGGATTTGTACTGTATGCTTCTGTAAGGTTAGAGGATTAGAAACATGGAACAGTGTTTCTGATGCTGAATTTTTCACCATAATGTTTGGTGAAATTTTCCTGCTGAGTTGGATGTGAAGTCCTAATGAAAGCTGCTCATCTTTAAACACCAGAGATGGAATCAGGAAAGATTCATCAGGGCTAATTATTTCCCTTTTTCAGTTTTCTCTTTGTGCAAGAAATTTGTCTCTTTGTACTAATTTGTTAATTTGTTTTTTCTCTGTTACCATTATTTTTGAAAATTGGCAATATTTCACTCAAAGCTGCTTTCTCATAGTCTGGATGCAAATGTAAAAATCGGCGAACCTGCTTTCTTGATTGCACTGCATCTTAGAAAAGGGTACAGGGATATTGCAGTTGTGAAAAATGTTAGATCAGAAGCTGATTAATTTAGAGGATTTTGCAGATCAAATGTTGCAGATGTTGAGAATGTGAGGGCAGGCAAGTGATTAAAAAAGAACAACCCCAACAAACCCAAACACCACAAACATACTGATGTCCCTTCCACCTCCTGAGCTCTTGTATCTAGGGGAAATAATATCTGAATCTTAACTGTAGATATACTGTAGATACATAAATGCATAACTGGGGGTGTTGGGGGGAGGTGCAGATAGGGTAGGTAGCAGTTGTGAGACAAGCATACTGCTGTAAGGCTCAGGGCTGTGCCATACGTAAGATCTATTGCCTAGTGATTGTATCTTTTCCATATGTGTGAGTAATATCAGGTGATTTAGTTTCATAGAGATCAGGGAGGCTGCTCATGTTCAAAAAGGTCTTTGTAGCTTCTTATTTCAGCTGTTTGGCTTATTCATGTGATGTGGTTAATATATCCTTCAGCGACACATTTTAATGCACAGCTGCTGTTACATGGCACGTACTAAAAAAAATGTAACTTCCTGAGCTAACAAAATGGACAGATTCTTACTGTGGTAGAACTGCAATCGTTTTGGAAGGATAGATATCCTTTATTTTAATACAAATACCAGATTTAGAGGAAGCAGTTACGACCATAGGCAACAGAAGCAGGTCGTCTCTGAATGTTTGTACAAAAACAAACCCACCAAATTCCAGAGAACAGTATGTAATAACCTACCTGCTTTTCTATTCCAGATAGGAAGTGCATTCTAATCTTTATTATATAGCTGTGCTTTTATTCAGTTGTCCTTTCAATTTTGATTTCAATTTTGATTCATCACTGTAATGGCGGGACATTTCATAGGACTTAAACACTTAAGTTTTTTCGTTGTGGATTATCATTGCAATTCCCTTCAGTCATCTTGAATATCCAGTCTGTGCTCTCCTCCCTGTCCTATCCTGTGTTTGGGGGGAATGGAAGAGGGAATTCAAGGAGAGCTTGCAGAACACACTGAGAACACCTGTACCAGACAATGTGCTTAAAGTACAACATAAGGATTAACATTTTTCCTTCTACTTTCTTCCAGTATGTTCACATGCCAGCACTTTGTTTGCTCCTGATTTTTCTCCTAATTGTGTGGTACTTTGATTATACTTTTCTATTAATTATTCAATTGTCTGGAATAAGGTTAGTATACAGGCCCTGGAATCTATTATGCTTCTAATTGATAATTATTACTGGAAATAAAAATTAGGACCCTGTATCCTGCTGCCTGGAAAAACATGTTTATTACTCCCATTGCATCTTTTACTTCCCTTTTCCTCTTTCAACTTTTATATGGGACAGAATACTTTTTCTTCAACCTACGTTAGCAGTTCTGGATGGTTGCAAGTTTATTTTTGGTTTCTTTGTTTTCTATTTCCCTCCTCCCCTGTGCAGTGATATTATTTTTTTCTTTGCTAGGAGGAACTTAGCTCATTGCTAAGTCAGTAAGATGGCTTCCATTGATACCTTCTTCTGGTGTGAGTATCTCTAAATTAGCTGATACTCAAATTACATTAAATTATACCAGTGCAGTGTATTTCTGAACTACAGCTTGCTTGGAGCTCTGGCAAAACTTCCTTTCATTTCAGTGTGGCCAGGGTTTATCTTTCATGGGTTGCCCCTCTCTTTAGGTCCAAAAGATGTAACTAAACAAAAAAAAAAAAGTTGTTTTCTCTGATCTGGGCATAAAAATACTTGTTTGCATTGTCCTTCAGGGTAAAAAAAAATCAGCAGTTATTTGTTAAAGTTCTTGCACACCATTATAACTATAGCAGATTTAGTTACTGAGAAGTGTTAAGTGATCCTGTTCTGTTCTATAGCAGTCTAGAACTCATACATGAACTCACATTTTGAGAGCTGAAGAGTGAAATGAGGTGGGGTTTTTTTGAGAAATTTTTAAATTCAAGATCACTTGCATCTCTACTTAAACTACTGTTTTGTGCAAGATCAAAGATTCAGTTAAGTAAAAGGAATGTCTCTGGCAATTTCACAGTGTGCAGTCTTGTGTATAGTGTGCTTGTTGGATATTTATAGCATGTAGCCTTCAAACCAAAAATTGTCCTACCCACCAATTACAGAACATGTATTACCACACAAAATCAGTATGATTTCATGAAACAACTGAAGCTGAGCTACCAGTTTAGAGTTATTAGGAGAAGAAAAGTTAGCTTTTCCCCTGTCCTGTGCTTATTCATACCAGTGCGCTTTTCCTTCCATTTCCTTCCACATGTGCTACCATTTCACTGAGTTCTAGCACTTTTCTCCTGGCACAATAACCTAATCAGCTCACAAAAGCAGCAGAAAAGAAACCTGGCAAAAGGAAGTATTTTTGTGGTTTTGGACTGCTAACTTACCTGTGTGATGAGATGAGTTCTAGAGTTGGCATAAGGTGGCAGGGGAGAGGGTGCAGTGCTGGTGGAAGAGCATGAAAAGAGAGAGGAGAAGGAATTTGGATACAGGAAAGGGAATTGAGGTTTAACGAGTGGCAAATTGTTAATTCACTTCAGCCATACTGTACAATCCTGTCCTTCATCAGCACTTTGAGACTGTATTTGCATCTTGAGTACAGCACTTGCCAAAGTAAAAACTTACTCAAAGTTTAAGACAAATGATAAAATTTCAATGAAGGGTAGAATGTAAATAACTCTTAACTTCTCAGGACTGGGGAGAATCGCACTAACAGGTAAAGGTAGTAAAATGAGTCAAACTGAACACAATGAAATGTGTAACAAAGTTTGAAGTTTGAACAACTAGGTAAATAAATGAATAGGAAAAGAAAACTTAAAAGGCCCAAGTCTTATTTTTTTTTGCTGCTTTTATTTCTGATCTAAAGAAGTACGAATGTACCTGAAAGCTCTTCTGTTGTTTGTTTTGGGAGGTTTTTTATTGTTGTTTTGTTTGTTTGTGGTTTTTTGTTTGGTTTTGTTTTGTTTGTGCATCTCCTCCCCCCCCCCAGTTGTATAATTTGGTCTAACAAACCATATTAACCCCCTGTTAATTCTTAATGGAACAGAGTTTTCTTCTTGCTCATATCTAAGCATACAGCAAAAGATTAGAAAATACTATCCACTCTGAGGAGAAATATTATGGAGTTACTCATGTAACATAAATGGTACTATAATAAAATTTAATCGAAACAAAAAATAGATCACTACTGTGCTGTCTTTGTTGATACTTCTCATTAGTGACAAGGGTTTCTTACAAAGAAATTTGTTACGTAATTCTCCAGTCAGCAGGAGTACTCTGGAGAGAAATTCCTGCCCCCTCAGTGCCTGTAACTTAAACAAAAGTATTTTAATTACATTTAATCTCATTTAAACATCATGCAAGTGGTTCCAATAATTTCCTCTCCCTAGAATGCTTCTAAAAATGTAAAATTTCAGAAAGGACACCACACTTTGGGTCATAATTTTACCCTTACGCCCAGTACAATGCTTCCTACCCACTCCTTTGTGCTCTCCCCTTGCAAATACACTCAGACAAGCTCAACCAATTTCGTTGTTATAAGTGTAATAATTTGTGAAGGGTCATTTTATCCAGCCTTGCCCCACCCTCTGCATTCCCTCACCAGGGACCACCGTGGTTAGTAATTCCTTTGAGCTGTTGGGTGTTGGTAGAGGAGTGGAGAAGCATAAATCCTTCCTGCTGCTTCCAGGTGGGCCATCCTTAGTCTTGAGCTACAGACCAGTCGCTGTAACGGTTTTTAAATATGAATCTGAGGCAGCTTTAAAAATGGATTATTATTGTCTTCCTAAGGGAAGCTCACAGAGTGCTGCTGTCCCTGTGCAAATGCAGTTGTTAGAGGGCATCCTTGAACTGCACAGTACTTCTGTAGTAATCAAAAATTACATGAATTTAGCAAAATGAAAACAAACACAACAACTTGGCAGGTTGTTTCATCTGTTTGTCTCCCAGTGCAGAATTGTTCCTTAGGCTACATTTGTATGAAGAAACTTCAACAATGCATGCATGTCTTTGACAGCTTGCAGAGTGCTTTACAAGCTGCTTGTGTGTTTACACAATAAAACATTCTTGATGATTGTAACAGAATCATGTCCCTCCATCAGTTCGATATGAATGTACTTCACTATAAAGGTAGTGTTTTGAAATAGCCATCATTCACAGTGGAAGACAATGGAAAGTCCTGCTATTTATTGATTGTATTTGACAAAACTTAGGGGAAAAATTCAGGGCATCTCAGCTGCAAATCCTAAAGCACGACCCATGATGACACTGAGGAAATGTAACTTCTTCCTTCTCTTGTTACACCATAAGATGCACAAATAAGGGTTATATGAAAGGTAATCTTCAAATGGAGAATCTAGAAAGAATAGAGACTTGGGATTCAATTTTGTAATGTTAAATGTTTCTTTGTTCTGCACTGATCTTTCCAAGATTAGGACTCTACCTGGAAAAATTACAGCTGTGGGTTTTGAGAGAACATTTTTATGGTAAAATTTATCCTGTATTCATATTTTTATTGGAATTTCTCAGCACCAATGTTTCATCAAGCCGTCTATTTCTAATATTTATTGCCTAGTAAATTGTAACTCTCTCATTGCCATGTGTACAATCCGTATTTGCAATGAGGCAATTGCAGTTTTCATGAACAATTGTGTAACTGCCTGATAAATACCCTCTATCTAGCAGTTCTAGCTACTCGCTCATCACTGTCAGTGTTCGTGCATTCCAGCTCCCAAGCAGATTCAAATTTACAATGTTTGGTTGAAACGACAGCTTCAAAAGTTTTTGTTTAGTTGTTAGCATGTGTTTTTGGTGTTTGGTGGTTGAACTAGATATGTTTAAGGTCCCTTCCAACTCAAACCATTGTATGGTTTTTCGTTAGTTGGTTGGTTTGTTTTTGTTTTTCTGAAAGGAATCCCAATGATATATCCTGAAAAGAGGCTTCAGAGATACTTAGTAAGTGCAGAACTGTGTGTGTCTGTGCAGCATTAGTGTGGCTAACTTTCACTGGACATTTCAGAGTAGTAGGAATAGCAGCTTTGCTTGAATATTCTTGACAAGTTTGTACCTCTCCTAGGCAGTGGCTTCTGGGTTTTGTTTTATTTTTCTTTGTGAAACCACATACATGGGATGGCTGCATGTATGAGATAAGCATACTCTGAAAACTCCATGAAGTGCAAGCTACTGAGATTTTCCTTTTTCCCTTGAAATGTGTATGCAATATTTCTACTTAATTTCAGGTTTTTGTGGTGGATAAAATATCCAGAAACGTCATATGCCGAGTAGTCTTTCCAAACTTAGCCAAAATTTTATAGGAGATTCTGGTCCTCTGCACATTGTTGCATAAACCTGGAGTCCCTTAGCTAGACAGCGGAGCTACTCTACTCAGAATGACTCAGAGACTACTGGATAACTTCATATTCTTACAGCAATTAATTTGTTTTGAAAACAAAGCAATGGACTGCTTGTTTTTAATGTGTTTTTCTTAAAATCACCCGGAAATATAGCATATCTGAAGATGATAATGATAGCGTAGTTGGCTTTGTTGGTTTGTTTGGGTTTTTTTAAGCATTACACCTTTTCTTAATTTCTGGTCTTGTTACTGGAAACTTAGGCATGTATTTCACCAAGAAAGTATGTGTGTGTATAAGTGTGCATTTTTAAGTTAGCAGAATGGACAGATCAAAAGGAAAAGATCCCATAGATATTAATCACAAGAGAAATACAGTTAGTGGGGAGTTTTTATAGCTTTGCTAGTTGCAATTAAGAAACTAAATGAATAGACTGAATTGTTGCAACTAAGACTAGGCTGCTTCTTAGGCATCGCAGTCAAACACAGACCAAAAACAAGCCAAGGGCTGTTTTACATTGGCTGAGGGAATTAAAACAGAGGCAGGCAAACAGACATTCAGAGTCTTTTATTTCTTGGCATGCCAATATTTTATCAAAAATTAATTGTAGTTACCTGATTTTATTTTTTAACAGCTTGGCAAAACAGATAGTGAATTTTAATAGCAGTCACATTATCACATCAGGAGGAAGAAGGTAATCTAGATCTGGGTTCAGCCATCTCAAAATATTTCTGTTTAATCACAGGTTCTGCATTTCTGCCCAAAGGCAGTTAAAATGTGTTGGCAAAGATCATGTTAAAACAACAAAACCACCAACTCAAATCTTTAAACACTCTATTTGTGAATTTTCTTCCTTAGGCAGAGTTCAGCTTTAATTGATGATTTATTTTCTGGTCCACTGAACTCTTTAAAGCCCGTGACTTAGGTGGTTGAAGATTCTTCACTCCATTGGGCTTTACCTTATTTAAAAGTTTAGATTAAATGTTTCTATTCCTTTTGCTACTGTTTAGCATAATGGCTTCTTAACTGTCCTTTAGAAGGAAACAGGTTCTGTTGTTGTTTTTTATTCTTTTGCCATCATATTTTGGATCCCTTGAGAAATCTTTAATCAACTGCATTTTAGTTTTAAAATTACTCTGATCAAAGCTATTTGAATCTCAAAGATTAGCATAAGATGAAAAGCAATTATAGCTACATATGAAGACATTTTTAAGGTTCAAAACCTAAATATTTCAAAGGACTTTTGAAAGCCAGATGCTTTTGCAATAATTACTTCAGTATTAGGTTTTGAATGTGTGAGGAAACTTAACTAAAGGCATTGGTGCAAACAAGACAGTCACAGAACAAATCTGTCAGTGAACCTCAGTCCTGAACGAGGTCAGTGGTGGTAGGCACCTTTCTTGAGCAGACCTTTCCAGAGTTACTAGTTGACTTACTTTTCCCTGACAGATAAGTAACTGTCAGATTAAATTGCACCTTTGGCCTGAGTGAATAAAAAAATCCAAAAAACAAACCTACAAAAAAACTGTTCCAGAAATGGCAAAACTGATGCACCGACCAATCTGCTGTGCAATCTAGACACTAATATTGTTTTTCTTAACTATTTTTTTACTTTTTGAAAGTCGTTTGCAATTCAGATCTAATTTTTATCATAATAGTGTAGATTTGTATTATTTCTGAGTATAATTTCTGGAATGAGTGGACTCATCAGCTTCAGTCTTAAAAGATTCCTTAGTGGTATCACCAAAATCTTTATTTCTCCAGCTGTGTAACTGGAGTTCGTTAGAGAGTCTTTTAGCCACAAGTTTGTGAACTGCCACTTGGCTCTGCTTGGGCCTGCGGGCACACATAATACAGTGGCTATTGACAGGCAGTCACTTTGCCATCTAAATGAATGTACAAATGAAATGTAAATGTAAATAATTGCTGATTAAGTTTGCAGGATCTTTCAAAATAGGCTCCAAGTGTTGTGTTTGATACACAATCCAGATGGGGCTCAATACCGTGAATAAACTGAGATAGTTTTGATTATGAACGCACACAGCATTCTACAGACAAATTCAGTTCTCTGGAAGAGAGAATTGTTTGAAATTATACCATTGTGTTATTCCATCAGATAATATGATACTTAAAAAGTTAGGTGCTATTCATTAATGAACTTTGGGTCTAAATTTCAATTCTAAAACCATACTTAAACTCTTCCGGTAAAGTAGACAAGCATACAAAGAGTCTAATGAATCCTTTTTTACACATTCATACAAGTCTATCTTGTAGATACAAGATGCTCTAAACCTTACTGATATGAAGATCCTGCCTATTTTTAAGAATCCTATTTCTCTTAAGACAGATTTTTGTCTTGTTTCTCAAGAATGCTTAGTCAAGCTGAAATGCACTGGCCTGATTAATAGAGAAATGACAGAATCTCTCTCGGCATGTTTTTTTTACGTGTATCAACCAAAGTTCATTATTTCAATCTCTAAACCAGTACACTCTTGTCCTGTGTGAAGTGCTCTTTATGCTGTGAAGCATGTTACAGGATTAGAATGCTTTGAGGAAGAGCCCCAAAGGCATTTTGTCTAATTGATTTGAGTGAAGCTGATTTTTAAAATGGTGTTAGCATACACATTGATAAACAAACACACACAGATGGCATTTGAAATCAAGGCTTCTTGGGTTTATGTGGTTAACACTGCAGCTGCAGTGTTCTCAGGAGGTTTCTTGACCATTTTATGCAACCTGTGTGTATTGTTGTTTTGATATGCTTGAAATGTGAGGAGAAACCACCTGACATCCATAGGTACCTTGACAGTCTTGAGAAGTGGGTCAATGCCAACCTCATGAAATTCAACAAGGTCAAGTGCAAGGTCCTGCCCCTGGGTTGGTGCAACCCCAGGCACAAACACAGGCTTTGGGGAGAATGGCTAGAGAGCAGTCCTGAGGAAAAGGTCTTGGGGGTGGTAGTAGATGAGCAGCTTGACATCAACAGGCTGCCCAGGGAGGTGGTGGAGGCACCATCCCTGGAAGTGTTAAAAAAACAGGTGGACGTGGTGTTTCAGGAGGTGTTTTAGTGGCTAGGGTTTGTGGGACAGATGGTTGGACTTCATGAACTTTAAGGTCTTTTCCAACCTTGATGATTCGATGATTCTATTATTCTATGAGCTGCCAGTGTGTGCTCACAGCCCAGAGGGCTAACCTCATCCTGGGCTGCATCAAAAGAAGTATGGCCAGCAGGGCAAGGCAGGTGATTCTGCCCCTCTGCTCTGGTGAGGCTGCATCTGGAGTACTGTGTACAGGTCTGGAACCCTCAGCACAGGAAAGGCATGGAGCTGTGGGAGAAGGTCTGGAGAAGGGCCATGAAGATGATGAAAGGGCTGGATCACCTCTGCTATGAAGACAGGCAGAGGGAGTTGGGGCTGTTCAGCCTGGAGAAGAGAAGGCTCTGGGGAGACCTTATAGCAGCCTTCCAGCACCTGAAGGGGCTACAGGAAAGGTGGGGAGGGGCTTTTCACCAGGGAGGGCAGTGATAGGACAAGGGGTAATGGTTTTGAACTGAAAGAGGGTAGATTTAGGTTAGACATCAGGAAAAATTTCTTCACTATGAGGGTAGTAAGGCACTGGAATAGGTTGCCTAGGGAGGCTGTGGAAGCCCCCTCCCTGGAGGTGTTTAAGGCCAGGTTGGATGAGGCTTTGTGCAGCCTGGTCTAGTGTGAGGTGTCCCTGCTCACAGCAGGGGGGTTGGAACATAATGAGCTTTAAAGTCCCTTCCAACCTTAATTCTGTTATATGATTCTATGACATTACCAGGTTATGCTCAGCAGTATGTCCACTGAATGTCACACTGAAGAAGAGTTAAAAAAATGAATGCATGTTCATGTGAATGAAATAATTGTAGCTTCAGAAATCCTCACGTAAGACAGGTAGTCTTGAAATAAAATGCTACATTCCTTTTATATTTTTGAAATATGGAAAGGAAAGGGGCTGTAGCAAAGACTGATCTAGCCTAGTATCAAATCTCCAGTGATGGACAGCAGTAGATGCTTAGGGAAGAGTACAAAACAGAAACACCCTGTCATGATGTTTCCCCAAAGTACTGTCCCAGTAGCCAAAAACTTGTGTCTGAGAAGCTTTCTTAGTAGCAGCATCTTGTAACAAATACTTCCACTGTATATAACACAAATATTGTACATATTGTGAAGAATTAATTCCTTTGCTCTGAAGCTGCCACCATCTGGTTTAAGCTGATGCATGTTTTTCTTTCTCTTTAGTTGAATGCAGTGAAAAATCATTCCCTATTTATTTTCTGTCAGTTATGATCTGTAGGTCTTTATCACATCCGCTCTCATTTCTCTTCTCTGAAATGCCCTGTCTTGTCTACATAACTATTCTCTACATGAAAGCTGTTGGTTGCCTCTTGCCAACACCTTGGGTTTCAGAGAACCTTGTCCCATCCTACTCAGATGGAGATGGGGAGAGTCATGCTGCATATAACACTCAATGTTCAAATGTCATGTTTTCTTCTAGAAGAACTGCACATCTGGAAGTACTGATAACTTTGTTCTAGCAATGTAAAAGCAATTGTGAGGTTGGGAAACTAGTGGGGTTTTTTTTATGAGTAGACTACTATAAAATAGAGAGATATCTGCATAATAGGCAGCAGGATAGCATATCTGGATCTACTGCAGTTGCTCCTGAAGGCCTAGGAAAATAAGTGAGAGATATTATATGCTTGGGATATTGGTGAAGTCAAATGGAAGTATCCAAATAAGGACTGTATCTCCCATTTGACTAAGCTTATTCTACATAAATCATTATCTGTTTAACAACTTTTAGGAAAATAAATGGAAAGCAGCATACATCAGACCATCTGCCTTTAAAAACAGTCGATTCTTTCAAACTCTGTAAAGTTATTCTTGGTTGTGCTGCTTTATTTTGGCTGAGAACATCCTTCCTTTCCCTCGTCCCCCTGTCTAGCTTCCTCCTCAGTTTCCTTTTCCTTGTCTCCCAGACTCTTTTTGTCAGATCAATCCTGTATTGCAGACAGGGCCCCTAACACCTCCTCTCTCTTTTCAGGAAATTTTCACTACAGAACTAGGCTGGCTGTGCAGACACTGAAATGCCCTATGAGATATGTTAGGCAAAGGTATTTTTCCACTTTCTCAGCTTGTTACATCGAGGGTGTGGGCACGGGAGCTCTTTGACTAAACAATAGCAACAACACAAGAAACAAACTCCAGCTTGCCAGACAGGAAAAAGCAACAATATGGGTGAACAAAAAAAAAAAAAAGCCATGCTGTATGTTGTGGCAGTACAGTGTGATGCAGCCTCCCTTCTCTGATGGGCAGGAGCGCTGTGCACAGAAGGGAGGTGGCACTGCCGTCCGCAGGGCTGCACTCTGCACCGGGGACGTGCCTGCGGGCAGTTGCCCGGCACTCCTGCCGCTCTGTCAGGGACCTGCCTGCCCGACAAGCCCCACAGGAACTGGTGGGTACCCCGTGAGAAGCAGGCAGGAAAGCGGGGTCGGATTTTCCGTGTGTGATACCTGTGGTTAATGCTGCGTGGCCGCGGAGGGAGGGACGGGGAGCGGCAGCCCGGGGGCGGGCAGCAGCTGCGGGCGTTCGCTCCTGCCCGCGGGGATCCGCCCGGGGGCGGCTCCGGGGGGCGGGCAGTGCGGCGGGGCTCGCCTGGAGCTCGGCGCCTCTCCCGCTGCTGCCTCACTCGGTGCAGGAGCTCTTGCGGGACGTGTTCTCCGGAGCCTAAGGCAGGACCCATCGGGTACCGCACTGCTGAGGGCCGGGGAGGCTCACCTTTGTCTTCGCGTTTTGTACTCGGACAGAATCAGCTGTGACCCCCGAAACCGCTCCTCCGGCAGCCACGATGGTGGCCAAGGATTATCCTTTCTACCTTTCTGTCAAGAGGGCAAATTGTGCCTTGGAGGTGCAGACAGTGACTAGTCCAGCTAAAGAGACGGAGGTACTTAATCTACTGGTAACACAGTTGCAACTTTCCTTTTCTTAATAGAGGGATCTGTATTGCTTTGGGGAAAAATATTATGCTTTGAAAATACGTTGCTGTGTATAGATGCCTGGTTAGTTTTGGCATCCTTTACTGCCATCTGTAGATGTTGAATTTTCCTTTGGGTAAGGCAAGGCTTTTATCATCTGTCACTTTAAGGAATTAAATCTTTTAAGTAGCTAATTTGATAAATAGCTGGGTTAGATACGTAGTTTGCAGTCCCTTTTATGTATTTTATTCCAGTGCTAACCATTACTTACAAACTTAAACTTACATAGGAACTGGGAGGGAATCTGGAAGATGGTGTCTTAAAGCATTATCTGTCTTTTCCTCATTAGTAATAAAACAAGAAATTATTAGTAATACAGTTAACTGAAAACTCTGCCCTATCAAGAGGTTGACTACTCTGTTTCTCAAAAAGCACGAAATCCTTTCAAGTAACATTAAAAGTCTTATTCATTAACCCAAATTCAACATACTCATTTGCAAAATTCTTATTAATGGTGGAAAGCTTCAGGAACAAATGTTTGTGAAAGACTGAAATATTTGATACTTGAGGTTAACGTTGCTTTGTGTGCTTGTTTGGAAAGAAAACAGTTACCTTAAGGACTCTGTCTAGCTGCTCTGGAGGAAGGATAAAATTTCTCGCTGGAAGTTTTTATCACTTAAATATATAGCTTATTCATTAGTCTTGTTTGCTGAGTAACTTGAAGACAACTTAGTAAATTGGGTGCATTTAATACAACTACATCAAAGATTAATTACCTCCAGCAGTTGAAGGAATCTAAAGTAAAAGTAATATAAGCCAAGTGACCCTATTTAATCATGATGCTTAAGCTAAGAACTAATGAGAAGATGCTGCTCTTCAGTGTACTTTTACATAAAGGGATTTAATTATTGCAATTAATGATAGTGGAATGTTTTCAACTTTGTGCTTTTTGAAAAGTAATACCCTGAGCGTGGGTATGTACATATCCATCTATCTAAAATACAAGTTGTTAATACCAAGTGGTTCTTTTAAGGATGCTTACTCATTTTACTAACTATAATATTAAATATGTTTTTAGCCTTTACTGCATGAATGTGAATTTGTGAATTAATAGAATTGTCAAATCTGAAGACCTCAGTGTTGCTCTCTTAAAGTTAGGAAGGGCATCTTAATTATAATCAAATTTCAAAGAAAAAGTCTCCATGAAAGCTTAGAGCATGAGGAAGTATCTAATAACAGATGTGATTAATCAAAATTACAATGTGCAGACAGTTCTTTTGGATTTATAATCTTTCAGTTTGTGTTTTATACAAATAAGAAAATGCACCCTATGTTTTCAGGCTTTTTCTGAGATTAGGATGGATTTCCAGCATTCTGAAAAATAAACTTTTGAACACTCCTTGTTTGTCTTAGGAAGGTATGAAAAGACCACCTGCCACCCCAAAAATTTGGTGAGGAAACAGAAATAAAAACTACTCTTTGGGAAAGGCTTTCTAAGGATAGATGTATGCAGCCTAATTCTTTGAAGTCTGTCAATGTAGGAGGGAAGAAATCCATGTTTCTTCTTAAGCTCTGATGTTAATGTTCTTTCACCCTTTAGTATTTATAACTCTAAACAAAGCTATTGGGCACCTTCTACCACAGTTTTGTGTTACTACACCAGAAAGCTATCTTGCTCTGTAGGGGATTATGAATTTCTGGCTTTCAAAACCTTAGTTTCATTTTAATTATAAAAATGTGAAGCTGGTTGAATTATTTAATAACTGAACTTGTGCGTAAATGTTTGTCTGGAATAGAACACATTTTCTGTTATATTTTGGTTTTAAATTAGAGATCATAATGATAAAATCTTTTCTCTGACTTTCTAAAACAATAATCTTTTATGTTGAATAAATACAAAATGTAGTCTGAAAGATCAGGTACAAGAGTACTTAAGCGGGATGAAATTCAGCAGAAATCTTGAGCATATACTGTACTGCTGACATTGTCCCAGATTTCCAGCTGGAGGTCTCTGGATAACAAGCTGAATCTTATGGATGATAAGTGAGTTCTTCCTTATTCTTGGGCTTCACTTGGAGCTGGCAGAGCAGCAGTGGAAAACTAGGGATGTTTTTGAGGGACAAGTCCGTGGCACAAAAGAGAAGAGATGTTTTCTACTTTACAGTTCTCTCTATAAACTCCATAGAAGCAGCACAGTCACAAAGCGGTGACGAATAAAATGTCCAAAATGTATGTGAACAGTAGAAATCTGGATTCTGAGACAAGGCTAGGGTACCTCTACTCAAAGTACAATTATTCTAGTTCTTTCTAAATGCAGTTTAAGGACAACAAAACACAGTGCAAAGCCTGAGGAATGAGTTAATATAGGAAATAGTGTAAGGTCTTTACGTACATCACTGGATACCCCACATAAAATACTGTAGTACAGTTCTAGGTCTAAACAGTACAGAGGTATTGTGTTTTTTCCATCTTCTTCATAGTTAAAAAAGAGATGGTAAAAGTTGAAATTTGCTTGCTTTAAGATGTAAATAGTCCAACACCTTTCACAATGATATATATACCATTTTCTGTGTTTCACTGGCTAAAGCAACTCCCTTATCACCCCCTCTAATGGAAACAAAGTGAAGCACAGTCAGTGGATGGGCAGCAGATATAAAAGAGCTCCCACAATCACAGATGGAGGTGTAAGGGTCTGAAGGTGAAGTCATGGGGAGGAAGATACGAATTCCTCAGAGTCAGGATGTTTGGTTCTGCTATACGGGATCTAATAGAGCGCCTGAGTTTAAGCTCTAAAAACTACAACATTGAAATATAATTCCTTTGCATCTCCAGTATGGTGTGTGTCTGCTTGCATCTCTTTTGCTGCAGAAATCTTAGGCATAGGAATCAGGGTTGTTTGCAATCTGTCGTTTGTTGTCTACCGATATCCTCACTGTTTCGATGTGCAGGAGGTCTAGGCTGCCTCCTGCTCAGGACCTTGTTTAATTCGTTGTGCAGAGTGCAGGAAAACTAACCTGCAGGGTAACCCACAGGGCTCTGGGCCATGGCACTTCATTAACATGAGAACCAGGCATGGAGCCAGAGAGAGAGGGGGGCCAAAAGATTGAGATAAACTGCAAGTCATGAATTTTCTTTGATCTTCATAAATGTATGTCTTTCATTTTTAATGAAATATCAGCAAACTGTAGTTTTGATGTATTTCAGGTAAGTTCATGTGCAGTGTAACTGCAGTGAGCTGAACATGAAAACATGTCAACACCTTCCCCCGGCAGAATTGCTGATCTGTTCTGCTTAATGGCAATTTGAAACAAACAGCTTGCCTTTATTTTTCCATTCAGTAATTCTCTATATGATGTCTGTTTGTTAACTGGCAGTCCAGCTTCATATCTAGTTTGTTCCAGAATGGAAAAGGTCTTTCTTAGGTAGTCTGTACAAGCAGCTTCTAATGGAATGAGAGGAAATGCAGGATTTAATAAACTCTACATTAGTTGTCTGGGTTTTTCAGAGTTTCTGTTACTTGTGTTAATTCACCTCAGTGTGAGGTTTTTCTGTTAATTTGCCTTCATTTCCTAACTGCTGTTAGACACATTGATTTCTGGATATTGCAGATGAATGATCAGTCAAGGTGGCTGGATGCAACTTGACCTTATGCCACTGACACTTCAGTGGTTCTGTCTTGCATGTGGTAAATGAAATCTCAGGTCTAAAGAGTGGTGATTCATGAGGGCAAGGAGCCAGGCGTTGATGGGCACACGATGCAATAACATGGTCTGAACTTCTGCTGAGGTTTTTTTCTTCAACTGAGAAGACTTTGGCACTTCTCTGTATGGCTTTTTATTGTACCCAGCCTGTCATCTCAGGACATCTTTATAACACTGATTAAAACAAAATGCCCCTGGATTTTGCTTCATTTGCCTGCTGGTTTTGCAGAGACTGGCAGAGGAGGAATGACAAACCTCCTTCTGTTCCCATGAGAGAGTGCAGGTGGTGGATGGAACCTAGTTGGGATACCTCTCCCATGTTATAGGATGGATTTGTGTGGATGATTACAGTTAAATTTGTGCAACACTGACCTATCCTTAGAACTGCTTTAGAGCCACCTAGTTTGTTTTGCTTGACCGTCAGCCTCAGCTCTAGAAGAGTGAATGTTCTAGAATTTCCCAATCAGAATTCTAAGATATTATGAAGCAAAGGCTCTCTGCTGTTTCAAGTATTTAAAAAATATAGTCTTTATTAGTGCCAGTAACAATTGTGAATGTTGTTCTAGTTTTACATTGGCTTCTCCGAAGTTGCAAAAAGCCTGAGAAGCCTGGCTTTATTTTTAGGTTAAGTGTTCACTGTATTAAGAGACTCTGTTGTAAAATAGGTTGTTTTTTCTATTTTAACCTTTTTTTGTTTGTTTTGGTTTTTTTACCCTGCTGAAGGTTAAATACTGATAACATCCTGTGGAACAGACCTTGAATGTGGGGTGTTTTTTTTTTATTGAGCTCCAAGTTTTGAGGGCATTTATTAGAGCTGTTTAATCTTAGGCCAATTTAACTAGTAGCAGACTAATAAAAATAATAATGTTTGGCTTCCTGCCATGACAAATGTTGACTTACCCTTATAAAGTTGACTGAAAACTTACAACCTTTAAAGTATAAGAGTATGGAAATTTAGCCAGTTATATGAAGTCTGAAACAGAGTAGTTCTGTTTTAGTTTGCTGGCACTGCTTTTGAATTATGTTTGAAACAAAGGTTGCTGTACTGTTTCAATTTATAATGCCTTCCATTTATTACACTTCTGACTCTTTTGAGACTAATTTAGGTTAAAACATTTTACACTTATGAATGTTCCCACAGCACAGAATGAATGCTTTGGACGTCTGTCTGTCTTGATAACAAATAGAAAGTATATCAAAAGGGGGGGGATTGGAAATAATCAGTATATTTTTTATGATATGTCAAAAAAGTTAGCAACTCCAAATCCAGAATTACTACTATAAATAATTATCTCAGAACTTGTTGAACTCCAGTAAGTTAGGATGTTTTTTAAAAAGCATTGCCAGTTTCAAAAGTTTTGTATGTGGATTGAGAGGTTAGTTTGCCTTTGAAAGTAAACAAGGTTAAATTCTAATACTCTAAAATGCAATGTTCCTGTACCAGTTTTCAAGTAGCACTTATTTTCTGTGTTGTCTTAAAAAAACCTCTAATTTCCTTTTGTTGAGTTTGTTTTTTAAATGCTATCAGAAAAATCAACACAATCACATAGGCTGAAGACACAAGTGTAATGACCCCTCAGGGAAATATTTTTCCTTGTTTGTCAAATTTAGCACCAGTTCTCTGACACGGAGACTGTTGTTGAGATTGCTGATAAGAGACAGGAGATTCGGGTGGAAAAACAATCATACCAGCAGTGAACATAGGTTTGCTTTTACTGTTCACTGGGAGGAAATCAGTGGCTAAGCAGGTCAGGAGCATAGAGTAGTGAAAGAATTTTCAAGTGAGGTACTGAAGCAAATGAAGACCTTTTATATGGCACTTAGTGCTCTTCAGTTTGTGTTATCCAGGTCATTAGTTCCACTGATTTGCAGGCAATATAAACCTTTCCTAGTTCTTTTTCTTTCCTTTGTAGAAAATTAGAACCAATCTTTTGTTAGAGTAATTTATCCATCAAATTGTGATAATTAAGCTGTGGGTGGCCTTGTTGAATGACAATATGTAGAAAACTAATCAGTGTTATTAAATGGATTTAACTGGCTCTGACACTCTGCTTCACATATACTAGTAAAAGTTGTTTTATTTTATGGATGAAGAGCATGAGAAGCTTTAGTTTCTTCCCCTAAACAGCCTACTAGAACCTTTTAATAACTGCAGTGCGTTCTTGGATACAATATATCCAATTATTAGGTGCCAGTTTCACTAATGAAATAAAAATCACACCAAATTAGCTGTCAGTACATTGCAGCTAATGTAAGGGCCTCATTTTTCAAAAGATCATCTGCTTTGACATGCTTCTGTGGCTGTGGAATGCTTAGCTTGCCTAGGAGAGTGCTGTATGCTAAGATGCAGGGTTTTAAATGGCCATCCATGTGTGTTAGTGTCAAAAATAATGACACCAAAGTTACCTTTTGCCAAGGTGTTGTGGTTTTGAAATGACCATTCTTAGCTGTCCAACAACAGAAGACTTAATTTTTGGAGAGTTATACATTAAAAGCTTGAGCTTTTCTTTCTTACTCAGCAGTCTTAATCATTAGCTTAAAGTTTAATATGTAGAAGATATTAGAAATACAATTTTACATATATATATGGGATCTACAGAATAAATTACAATGGAGAAGCAATCTAGAGCACTGTGTCCTTCATGCCAAATTAGAAGAATGTTGAGGCATGGCATCTTTGTAATTTCTTATATGATAGTTTCCTGTCTTAAGTTGGTGATAATTGGTGATTATGGTGTTGTGATTACTCTAACCTTTCTTGCTACAAATCCCCCAGAAAAGTATAAGATAAATGTACTTTCTCAGAAGGACATAGTAGTTGTTTGAAATGTCCACTGTTTGGTTTCCAGAACAGTCCAGATTTTGGACACAGATTTTCTTTTCCTATCAGTTTGTTCACAATTTCAAGAGTTCTTTTTGAGGCTGAATATATATGCGGATTTTCCTGCTTTAATTTTTTTGCTCTCTGAATGCAAATGTTACCAGTCATCTTGAGTTCAAATATACAGCTCCTTCCAAAAGCCATCTGCTCTTTGTTTTAGCCTAGTCAGGTATTACTTTGACTTCACTTGACTGCTCAGCCTTTGAAGTTTCTGCACTCAAGTTTCCCTCAGCTTTATTTAGCCTTATATCAAATATAAAGCCCTGTCAGATTAACGTTACTTGTTCACATATACTAGCTCCACATTTTGGAAACTCTGCCAAATTGTAGTCTGGATCTTTTGTTTTCTAACTTTCTGTATTGCTTCAGCAAGTCTTTGTGACTCTGAAAATGCAGTCTAACATTTTGTTTTATTTCAAATCTCTAAGATTTTTTTTTTTAATACCAATAATAAAAACTTCAAAAAGGTCAGGCAAAACATGGTTACTTCTGAATTTTTTGTCATAACTTGGCCCAGTTCCCAGGCTGAACAGGTGATGGTTGTTACAAGTGGATCCAGCCACTAAATCCCATCTCTCAATCCCATCTGCTTTTACATTTCCTGAATTGGGAGAGTGAGCAGGAACAGTGATGCCTTCGGGTGGCTCTGAGTCTTCTAAGCACACTCAGAGATACAGACCTGGAATCTGATGTTCATTCTTCCTGGACAGTATGTCCTTACTGGAACCTCTTCATGCTGGGCAGACGCTGGAACCACACAGTTCTGCGTTCCTATGTGCTTAGATTCATATCCCAAAGATACTATGATTGCAAGACCCCTGCTTAACTGGAAAATCAGATTTTTCAGAGACAAGTTCAGTAAAATGTAATCGCTCTTGTTAGACTTCTCTGAGGGAGAGGACACCTGCAACACTAACGTTTCAGTTTTCACTTTCAGCTAGCTATCTTAACCAAACAGACTTTCTAATGTGTGGTGGAAAATCACATTAGAAGTATTCAGAAAGATTTAACCGTAATTAAGAACTTCTGATTAACAAGATTTAGTTTCAGTCCTAATTGGTAAAGTTGTAAAGTCTTAGACTTCTGAAATTATTAATTTATCTTAAATAATTTTATTGGAGAGAGTCCTGTAATAATAGTCATCTCTGTTAATAAGATCAAATTCCTAATTTGAACTACATCCTTTAGCTGGTTTGAATGCTGATCAGATTTTTCAGCGTGAGATCAGAATATGACCCACTACACGGGAGAGACAGTGGGATGTTGAGGCAGAGGGAGCAGGACCCCTGCAGGCACGTACCTTCACAGCCCGTGAACTAACTTTCCCTTGATTTCTGGGGGAAGCGCTGACCTCTGGTGGCGTACAACAAAAAGCTTAATGGTTTTTCATGGTGGCTGAAACTCTGCTGTGTTGTCCTTGGGAGTGTAGGCATCCTTGACTAGCAGGCAATACAGTTTCAGAATATTTGGGCTGTCTGACATAAAGAAGAAATAGTATTTATTTTTTTCACTTCCTCTCACTCTCCAAGAGAAAGAAGACGATTTCCATTGTTTTAACTCATGTTGATATTCTCCAAGGTTAAAGCCTGAACAAAATTGTGAATAGGTTGCAGTGCATGTGGAAAAAGTCTGTAAAACTATGTGGGGAGCATTTAACTTTCAAGCAAGATATGGCTATGATGTTGTATAGATCAAATTTGTGCTTTTTTGCATGAGTTTTATCTTTTGACCAAAGAGCAGATACTTAGCAGCAGGATGTAAGAGAATAGAAAGGGTGCAGCAGTAAAGAAGGAGAAATCTTTTCTATTAATCCTAATGCCCCTCTCCCAGATTTTGCTTTTGAGGGTGTGATGTTTATGCCTAAGAGATCACTGCTGCTAAGGTAGAGCTGCTAGCAAAAGCTGTGCTGCTGGCATTGCACTGCCTGCCTCTGCCTGGGACTTCATGTCCTTTCACTGCAGTGCAGCACGATTGATAACAAGCAGGCTCTGCCATGGGATATTGTTTGTGCACCAGGACTGTTGTTCTGGATAATTATAAAAAAGAAACAGCTGGTGGCTGAGCCACCAGTTTGAGAACCATTATGGTTGAATCTTAAAGCTATTTCTTCTTTTTGGAGGATGAGGTGGGGGGTGGGGATGGTGATGCTGGAGATAAGTATGCTAGTGGTGCTGCAGTGACGTAAAAAAATACTCCTTCAAAAACCTGTGTCAAAGACATGGTTGCTGAAAAGGAAGCAATATGCATAGCAGTGCAACAGTGAAGATAAGGATGTAACTTGATTTAATCTGCTAAAATTCTTTAATGCCAAGTTTCATATGTGCTGGAATATATGATTTTTGCTGGAGGGTTAAACACTGTCCCTCATCTCAGCCAGCATTTATGGATTTACAGGTTTGCCTGCTGAGAAGTAAATTAAATACGTAGCTGCTTCTCACCTTTCCTCTGTTGCTGCATTAATGGAAGAGATTTTTTTGTTGCCAGCAATACAGATGAGGATCATCACTGCTGAGATTTATTATTTTTTGGTATCGGGAAGGATGACAAATCTGCATTATTATTTGGATTTCTGAACAAAAGGATAGTAAGCATGCTTCATTTTCCTAAAGCTATGTCTAAGAAACTGGAGGCATAGCAAGCCTACACAAACTTTATAAGCATGGCTGAAAAAGAAAGATGAACTCCTCTAGGATGTCCTTGAAATATGATGTTGGATGGGTTTTTTAACTTCACTTGGAAGGTTTGGCTCTTTTTCTGTCAAAAGTTGCCTTTTGCATGTGGTGTGCAAGAGCCTTTAAATTTCAGATGGAGGTTAGGAAGACAAGGGTAACTTCTATTTTTATGTATTTATAATAACTTTTTTCTTGTGTTACAATTTCTGTTAACTTTTTTTTAAATCTACAGAACAATTGGCATGTTATATTGACATGGTTATGTATTGCTGTAAGTGCTGTTAGAAGTATCTGAAAAGAAAAACATTTAATTGAATGCTTTATAATAGATTTTTGTTTATTTTTCCATTCTGTTTTATGCAAAAATTAAATCTATGTAGACATGTTATTAATTTGGTTGCCTGTATATATAAGTATTACCATAGAAACATGCACTCAAAGGTCAATTACCATTTGAGATTTCTGTCTACATTATATTTTCTGCAATAAAATACATTTAATTGAATAGAGTCACATCCTGACAGTGCCAGAGGCAAAGAAACAAAGGGGCTTTTTTTATTTGAAAGTATTCCTTCCAATGACAAGATGATCATAATATGCATTAGCTGCAGAGCACTGCTGAAAATGTCTCTTTTAAGAATGTTTTAATATAAAAAAATTATTTAGTCTTTCGTTACCTCCCTCCCTTTCCCTGCTCCCAGCCATGCCACCTTCTCCATCATTTCATTTTTCAGCTGTTTCCAGGATCTGTAGGTACCAGCCAAGAGTAATCTGTCATTGCCAGCATTTAACTCTGCTATTGATTATTTGCTACCCTAATTATATACCAGGTTTACAAACTTGCTTTTTACAAATGCTTTCTTAGGAAAATCAGCACAACTGTTAGCAATGTTTACCTGATTATGCTCACACTGCCCCCACCTTTTTCCCTTTCCCTTGTCCTCCTTCCCCTGCTACAGGAGCCCAGTACCAAACGGGTCAAGCCGCTCTCCAGAGTCACATCCCTGGCGAGTCTCATTCCTCCCGTCCGGGCCACTCCGTTGAAGCGGTTCAGCCAGACGCTTCAGGTAATCACAGCAAATGCGTTGCTGCACCAAACTGCATCGCGAAAAGGGGAACGTGTTTTACAATTTTAAGAATTTACGGTTTCTCCTCGGGGTACCAAGGGAGCCTGAACTGCACATAGGCACACCCACCCTCACCATTGTAATGCACCAAACAGGTTTAGGCAACTTATGGCTACAGAGTCATTCAACTTAAAAACTCTGAACTCTCATCTCAAAAAAACCCAAACACTTCTCTGTCCGGGCAGTTAATGTTTTTAATTACCAGTGAGAAAAATATTGCACCTGTAACACATAAAAATTGTTATAGTAAAGGATTACGATTGCTTTTTTGATTTGATGAACAGAATTTTCCATGACACTTTCTATTAATTTTGGTTGTTATTTTTGAAAATGTTATTTTTAGTATAGTTAGCCTTGTAGGACTGCTAAATTTCCTTCTGTGTAGTGAACTTTGACCTTGCCTAAACAAAGGAGTTAATGAACAATTGGAAAAAAGTATTTTTTGGAAGCTGCTGCTGAAAAATAATAAAGGGCAAGCAAATATTAAATGCAGCTTAGAAAGTAAATAATTTTGTCGCTGCAATTTCTAGATTATAGATTAGGTGTGTAATATTTAACATACTTAGAGACTAATGGAACTTTAATTTATGAAGTATTTGTGCCTTCAGACCTAGAAACTGCAAAAAGGTTTGGGTGCTCTTGAGGGACAAACAGTTGGGAGCAGCAATACTGCTGTGGGTCTGGCTAGAAGGGCCAGACTGTTTCCCCTTTCAAACAGTTTATGTAAGAAGGCATGTCTAAGATCTGAAAAGAATATTTGGCAAGACTTGTTTCTTTGAGAGGAAAAATAAAATGTCTTGAATGTATTAAAATGTTACTTAATCAAAATCAGCTGAATTAGAACATTACTGAAGTTATCTGTTAATATCAAGGAGGAAAGAAGTAAAGCCTTAGAGCTAGGAGTCTTTGCGACAAATAAATAGAAGTCCTGGAGAAAAAAACCCAGCATTTTCCTGTAGTGCTAGTTATCTAGAAAACAGGTATTACAGGTTTTCTTTAACATTGGTTTTCCTTTGCTCGTTTTGAAAGTGCAGACATCTGCATATAAAAGCTGCATGTGTGTGGTTGGAGGAAAGGCAAAATGGCTGAACTCCTCTCCCTCTGGGTTTGATCCAGAAGGTGTATTATAGCGTGACTAGAGCAGAGATGCCTGTATTCCCTGGGGTGTATAAATCTCCTCCATAGTCTGCCTCCAGGAAAAAATTGGCCCGCCTCTGAAAGGACTACATTAGTTCCAGTTGTGAGCAGTGTGGAAAGTGAATTAATTTTTGGCTAAACTGCTTCTGAGCACGATGCTTCCCTTTTCACAGCCTCAGACAGCTGTTGTCTTCATTTAAGTACTTACACTATTGTTCTGTAGTGAATGCCTGTGGGATGGGGTTGTCCAGTATAACATCGTATTTAATAAAGTTTGATTTAGACTATCTGAAACAAACTATCCCCCTTCGTGCACGTAGTAGCAGCTTCCCGAGATGATAGCTATATAAATGTGTTTCAGGGCAAATTTTGACAAAAATAGAGAACAGTGGCTTTTTTGCAAGTCTGCAAGCATTTCTGTCTTGCTGTATTCATACTGATTATAAGAATATATTTTCATTAACTGTCTGCTTCTAAGCAGATTAAATAGTGATGTTATTTATACTGTCTCCTCTAAGTAACTATGTGCTTGAAGGAGCTGCAATGAGAAATCAACCTGTATGTTCTCCATATCCTAGGTCTGAACCATTTCCAAGTGGCGAAGGCTCATGATGTCTCTCAAAATGGCCTTTATGGCTGGCTGTAAAATGACTACTTATCTGAGTTTGCCAGCATCAATAGAAAGGGCAGGAAAAAAGACTGACCTTCTTGTGCTCAGGTCCCCCACTTGGAATTATTTAGAAACATTCTGAGAAGCATGTTTAGCTTTTTTGCTTTATTATGTATTAAACTAGTTGTCAATGTGCCTTGTGGAAGAGTATAAAGCGGGATTTTTTTTTTCTCATGGTGTAATACTTGTAGAAGGAAAAAAGTGTGGATGATTTTTGACTGGATGAACTTCTATGTATCTTTACTATTAAGTTATTTCAGCCAAAACCCATGTTTTTTCTTGCACTACTGCTGGATGTTCTATATCTGTAAAATGAAAAAAACTACTATCATCATAATATCCAACAACTACTTAGCCTGGGAAAAAAAAAACACAACAAAACAAAGCCAACAACACATCCATCCAAAAAGACCACTCCAACATCATCAATAAAAGGAATTAGAACATTCTAAGGTTCCTTTATGGCATTTCAAACAAACCTTTCTTTCAAAGAAAACTAACATTTCTGAACAGGAGAGGTGTCTAAGAGGAAACACTGAGTTTATTGTGCATGATTTTCCTTAGCTCTGTACCTGTATCTTGCACTCTGTATTAATGGATTTTCTGCAAGCAGGTTGTAGAGAAACACCCCTGTTTGAGATCTCTGTAATGTCTTTTAAGATAAGTTCAAGCTTTGCATATTTTACTGATTATAGAGGAATTTAATTTTTTGTCTTACTTTATTACTATTTTCCACATTATTGTCATTACTTTTCCACAAGGATACCACTTAACAAAACACATCAAGTCTTTCCAGCTTTGTTTCTGGGTTGTTGTTTTTTTTCTGACTATTTGTAGTACTTCTTTTTTTTTCTGCCACACTCTAGACTAACTGACTAAACTAATGCTGTTAGCTTCACCTCTGAGAGAAGAGTAGGTCTGTATATCCGCAGGATACCAGGTGCTAAGCAGGTATTCTTAGTTGTTTATCAACCAGGAAGATCAAGTTAGACTAATGATGATGATGATCTGCTTGTTTTTTCTGGGTCTTATTCACAGCTGTGCTGTTCGGCTTAAAAGCTGAAAATAGGATCAGAAAAAGAACTCCATCTGATGCTGAAGAGAGAAATTAAAGTCTGGCTAGCTTCCTCTGCAACTTCAGTTTTCATCAGTGTGTCTTGAATTTAAGCAGGCAGTGCAAATTCTTCTTACCTATCTTAGAACAGCGGAAATTTTTAAAAATCCTTTAGAAGAAAACTCTTAGCATCGGTTGTGAATGCCAGAACTTGCATCTTAAGTGCCCTTTCCCCAGTATATGAAGCTGCTTTACTGCAGCTGAAATTAAGGTTTGTTAATTGCATGAATAAACATCGACCCTTCACAGTAACAGCCCTGTAGCAGCCAGTGAAAACTATTGCAGACAGATAAATAAACAATAGCAGGGACTGTGGCTGGATTCTTCCCCAGGTCCTTTAATTTTAGATATTATGTGAACATTTTAATAATCCCAGATGCATGTAATTCTTAACCAGTATGCTGGACGTGTGTTTTTAAGGAAGCCAGGAACCAGGAAAATATTTTTAAGTCTGGAGATACACAAATACTTTTTTGACATTCCTACAATTCCTTCATAGGATTCTATCATGACTGATTTTTTTTTTTACTCTTTGTTTTCCCTTTATGGCAAGTCTGTTTTTTGCAAATACAACTGAGGTGGTTAAACTGATGTACATTTATCTTAAGTTATCAGTGAGTTTTAGTGAAAAAAATAGATTATTTGGGATTTTCTCTAATTAGGCTTATATATCAGGTTTACATCTCATTTCTATTCGTGTCTGGTACAGCATTGATAGTTCAAGTATGCTCGACTGTCAATTGACCAAGTAGTAATTTTAGCATTAAATAATATTTATCTGGTGATGTATTAGTTTGTCTTCGCAGTTTTACAAGCCAATACCTCCAACATAAACACAAAGGAGAAAAGAATACAAAAAAAAAAAAAAATTAAGCTTGGATTCCACACTGAAGTATGTGATTCCCAGCCTAACTAGATTTCTGTATATCAGCACAAGAAGTCAGTCAGTGTTTTTTGCCTTTGCTGGGCTAGTATAGAAGGAAACACGCCAGACAAAGAAACCACTTGCTCTGGAAATGAAATTTATTCTCATTGTTAAATAACACCTCAAAAAATTCCTGTTACTTTCCACTAATAAATATCCCGAGTCCAATGTCCCCTATTAATATGAAGCAAGTACCCTTTGTGTGGTTAATTAAAAGGCTGATGTATAAGATAAATCAAGTAAATATATACTGTGTCCAGGTAGCAAAGATGCTAAGCAAGCAAGCAGGATTTTGGGGAGTTTGGTTTCCTTTTGAGTCTTTAGGTTTAGCCTTTTGTGCCCCTTCTGCCCGATGCAGGACAGTGTAAGGCTGTAGAGAATAGTATCAAGCATTCTCATGCAGCATAAAGAAACATTTCCATTAGTGGATGTGAAATTATTTTACTCAAAACACTTGTATGTAATTTCAGTTTGCTGTTACAGGTGCATGCCATTTTATGACATACAGGACTTCTTGTTAAATGTTTCAAGATCAAGGCATTGACTTATTAAATCAGTCTGTCTGGTGCTTATCTTTACAAGTACCTTCTTCATTCAACATAACATATTCCTTTAAAAAAAACACCACCACGAACAGAGAAGCTATATAGGGGAGGATACATATGGGAATGCATGAAAAGGGGCATTCCACCTTGGGTCATGGAATGACAACTGTTCTGCTTGGCTGCATTCTCATGGTTGGTGATCTGTGGATGCAAAACACCTGCCTCTTCTTCCTTATCTTTCCATTTGCATGTGAAAATAACAAATTTCATGATACATCATTATAACAAGTCTAAATGAAGCATGTAATTTCACATGTGTTTCTTTATCTTCTTAACTCTTAAAGGAAGACTAGCACCTGACTTGCAAAGTTTTGGAAGGTTGGTATATGTAAGTGTGTGTGTGTTTATTTTTAGGAGTTTTGTCAATTCCAAGTAGGGCATAAAATGACTTCTGTTACAAGGCACAGATTTTATATATCTTCTGATATTTTAAAAATACTGTATTTATAGGCATTGTTTGTATTTCATGGGCTCTTATCTTCAGAGGAGAATTTCAAATACTGTGCTTTGTATATGCTGCTTTCAACCTGGAAATGAAAAGAATGTATTTTGTTTTAAATATTCTTACCTAAGGCAATTGAAAGACAATTGTGTTATGTAAGGCAGGTTTTAAATAACAACAAAAATGTCAAGTATTTCAACAATGTGAAATGCTTGAGGCATTTCAGAGGTAAGACCTCAAAAAGAAGCCTCTAATTTTAATGAAGCAAGAAAGGAATCCTTTCAAAATAGCACAGTGAGCACATAAAAGTATCCATCTGTAGCCTGAACTCTTGTCTACAGGCAAATGTAACTCTCAAGTTTCACTTAAAATTAGACTTGTTTTTAAAGTTTAAGACTGGACCACATAATAGATACAAGAGGCTGGAACACATCATCAGAGCTTAGAGTCTCCAGAAATATTGAAGATTCTACAGTAGTAGAACACAGTACTGGTATTCCACAATTTGCTGTCTACTAGCACTGATCGGTTAACATGTTTCTTCAAATGCTAAGAAATAAGTAGGAGCAAGTGGTGTGAAAAGAGTCTGGCTTGTTGCTTGTCATTAAAATCTGAATATTGACATACCTTTTCCTTAAAGATAAGGTGATTGTTCTTCTCTTTTCAGTCAGATATCCATTTCACACCTTTCTATGTGTTTCTTGATCTCATTGTACCTTTGAAGAGGCAGGGTGTTACCCTGAAGGGTTTCTTCTTGTATCAAAACTAGTTTGGTCAGAGCATTCTAGCACTAAATATTTAATCCTGCTATGAACATATCTAGAATGATTATACCAATCAAATCTTTCATGATTCTGACAGTTTACAAAAAAAACCAATTACCATCAAGACACTCACTGAGATAAGAGGAAGTATTTTGAAGGGCAGTGTCACTTTATGAACCCTCTTTCTGCCCAACTGAGAAAACATTTTTTACTTGAACCGTTAAATGTTTGATGTCATGCACCTTTTTATCTGATATCCTCAAGGTAGGACCTGTTGTTTCTCAGTACAGACATTTCTGAACAATCCCACTCTCCAAAAATAAACAAAACCCAACAATTCTGTTGACTTTCAGTTGTTACACAAATTGTTTATCTACCAGATTTTGCTGTCCTAGCTTTCTGGAGTTTCTGTTTAACAATTGAATCTTTCTTCCACAATGAACAAAAAAAGTATTCATACTAGTTTTGTCTCTAAAATTTGCATTATTTCTAAATTTTTAGGTTTTAGGGATGTAGTGAGGCAGAGAATGTGTAATGCATGAATGAATCCTGTCTGTTTATTGAATTGAAACTTTGTATTTGATCAGTTATGTTAGTGTGGGATACCATTCTGCCATTATGTCTGTAGTTCCTCCTTGTTGCATGGTATATGAATGCACTGTATAGTTTGAAACATGTTGAGAACTGGACATCTACATCATTCACTGCAGGAATTGAAGTGCTGGCCTTCCATAATGATATATTGAAGTAATTTCTCTTGCTATTAGTCACAGTAAAAACTAATAAGATAACATTTGTCTGTTGTATTAACCTGTGTATATAAATTCCCTAGGAAAAAAAAAAGTGTGATGTGAAACTGTTCTAGCCAGAAAAACTCTCCATCTCTCTATTTCCAGCGTTCTATCAGTTTCCGTAGTGACAGTCGCCCCGATCTGTTCAGTCCACGGCCATGGTCTCGAAATATGGCCCCGGCCAACACGAAGCGGAGAGACAGCAAACTATGGAGTGAGACCTTTGATGCCTGTGTCAATCACATGCTTACATCTAAAGAAATCAAGCGTCAAGAGGTATAATTATTTTTAACATAGATTTCATTTTCAAAGTCTTCTTTAAAGCCTGGAGTTGGGAAATGCAAGTAGGCATTAGAATAGCGCTTGGAGCTTTCCTGAAATGAAACAGAACATCCACCTCCACTAGAAGCAGAATTTCATCCCTAGTTTTTGTAATTCAAACTATATTAGATAAATATATATGTATTTTTAATTACCTTATAACATTTTTTTTAATAAATGTGAAGTTACTGGGGATCCCAACATAAGAAGGACATGGAGCTGTTGGAACGAGTCCAGAGAAGGGCCACAAAGATGATCAGAGGGCTGGAGCACCTCTGTGAAGACAGGCTGAGAGGGTTAGGGTTGTTCTGCCTGGAGAAAGGAGGGTCCAGGGAGACCTTACAGCAGCCTTCCAGTACCTGAAGGTGCTACAGGAAAGCTGGGGAGGGACTTCTTACACGGGGATGGAGTGATAGGATAAGAGGTAATAGTTTAAGAATGAGAGAAGAGAGATTTAGAGTGGATGTTAGGAAGAAATTCTTCAGTGTAAGGGTGGTGCAACACTGGAAGAGGTTTCCCAGGGAAGTTGTGGATGCCTGCTCATGGCAGGGGGGTTGGAACTAGATGATCTTTTAGGTCCCTTCCAAGCCATTCTGTGGTACTGTGATTGGCTGTGTGTACATGTTCTCTTTGACAGTTTCTGTAGTGATGGTTCATATTTTGATGTGTCATTTTGTTATTGTAGTAATGATAGGATGAGCATAACAATCTCTCTGAGAATACTTCAGGGACTGAGTCATAAAGAATTCATAAGAAATCTATAAGAATTAATAGGAGAAACTTTTAAAAATGAGAACTTCAAAGGCAGTGTATTGAAAAATAAACTGTAGAAACTGTTTGCACAGTGTAACAGTCATTACTGTCTTGAGGCAGAAGCCAAGATCCTTCACTGAGCCCAAAGAAATGAGCTGTATTCCAGGAAGTTTTGCATGAGGGTTCTGTCAGTTAACTCACATTCTGGCAAGCCTTCCCTCTGTGCTTATTATCAAGCTAGGAGAATCTGCACTAGATGTTCTCCCATAATTTAAGCAGTTTGAGAGCCCTGGATGTGAAGTTAGTAATTGTAACTGACAAAAATATTGTTAACTTTCACTGTACCCCTGTTTAGAATGGAATCGTGCAATAAGTAGATAAAATTGTATTTTGATAAGCCAGTGTTTTAGGGTGGTGGTGATTTTAATCTGCCAGCTTTAAAGTCTCAAATCTAATTCAAGAACAGTAACTAGTATCAGCAGACAGTTAAGGAGAACTCAGCCTTCATAACAAAAAAATGAACTGGTACCAAAATAAAAGTGCTCAGTACCAACAAAATGTTCTAAAGAAGTCTTTTACTTACTAGACCACCTGGAACTTTTGGAACACAACCAGCTCCTATGCAGATAGATAGCACCCCCATCTGGAAACACATCTCTTTGAAAAAATTAATTCTGTGGCTATTTCAGATAAGCATTTTGTGAGCAATCCGATACAGCTCTGTTTTAAAAAAACACTGCACATGATACGTAGCTATGAAATAAAGCCTTATTTTATTTCTGCAATTAGATTTAGAGAAATTCTGCTACATGGTATTAAGACAGCTATTCAGCATATAACATCAACTCAACAAGTTGAGTACAAATTAATAAAGATATTTTATCATATTTGTGTGTCTTTTTACAGGCTATCTTTGAACTTTCCCAGGGAGAAGAAGACTTGATAGAGGATCTGAAGTTAGCAAAAAAGGTATGTTTAAAAAAAATCCCAAACACAACAAACAGCATTTATTGGTTCATATCACTTTTAAACTGATCCTTGCTTTTTATAATTGCTAAGACAGTAAGTGAGGAAAAAACCCCAAACATATTTCTGTTTTCACATTGTTCCTGGCACACTTAAATATGCTTCTTTAATTCATTTAGAGATCTTATAGCAGCCTTACAGTACCTGAAGGGGGCCTACAGGAAAGCTGGAGAGGGACTTTTTACAAAGGCTTGTAGTGAGAGGACAAAGGGTAATGGCTTTAAGCTGGAAGAGGGGAGATTTAGGATAGACATTAGCAAGAAATTCTTTACTGTGAGGGTGATGGTGAGACACTGGCACAGGTTGCCCAGGGAAGTTGTGGATGCCTCATCCCTGGGAGTGTTCAAGGCCAGGCTGGATGGGGCTTGGAGCAACCTGGTCTTGTGGGAGGTGTCCCTGCCCATGCAGTGGGTTTGGAACTAGATTATTTTTAAGGTCCCTTCCAACCCAAAACATTCTGTGATTCTGTGATTTATTTATTTTTTTTAATATAAAATGGATAGTTTGAGGTATGGTTATGAAACTTTAAAATATTCTCAGCAGTTACCTGTTTTTATTTACAGGGAGCTTTAAATACTATTACTATTTTTCAGCTACCAATGATACAATAATTACAGAGCTCCTCTCCTTTTTTTTGGTCAGGCTTATCATGACCCAATGCTTAAACTTTCCATAATGACAGAGCAAGAGTTGAACCAAATTTTTGGAACGTTGGACTCTCTAATTCCTCTACATGAAGGTAAAACTCAAATAGTCATCTTCTGTGTTGCTACTGCACAGAGTTGTATTCATCTGGTTCATAAAATGAAGCTTCTCTTTTTTTTTAAAAAATCACTATTAGATCTCCTGAGGCGACTCCAAGAAGTCAGGAAACCTGATGGATCAACAGAACATGTTGGCCACATCCTTGTGGGCTGGGTAAGGCAGAGTTTTTAATCAGTTTTGGGACTTTAGTTTGGAACTGCAACACGATTTTTATCAGACAGTTTCCTTTCCATATGTAGCACAACATGTCAAAATATATTCTGGAAGTATTTATTTAGAGACATCATGGAATATTTTATCTTTTCAGGGATTTACCATGAAAAGATTAAGACTAGAATGTTGCTTTAAAAATTTTTGCTATTCAGGAGATGAGCAGTACTTAATATGCTTTAAATAAAAATCAAGAGTCAGAGTAGGGTTTGTCTGATGTAGATAATTTAAGAATCTGTCCCCATTTGTATTCTGGTTTCCCAGGGAAATGAAGCTTGAACAGCCACATTGTGTAAGGGCACCCTACAATTATTTTTGCATGTCACTCTGTTCCAGTCAAGGTAACAGGTAGTTGTTAGTGCTGTCAAAGATACTGATTTTCTAGAAGCTTGTTAAAATAAGGCAGGCAGGGATTCAAGAGAGATGTTATTGTTGCCCCACAAAAGAAGTTGGTTAAGTTCACTTTCACTAGCATCCAACAGCATAACCACTGAAAGTAGCTTTTGTTGGTTTTGTTGATAAAATTACTCATTATATTAAAAAATACTTTTTAAAAAAGGATTTAGATATGTGAAAATATTACTTGTAAGTATATGTAAATAATGAAATTTAGCAGAAAAAAAAGGACTTTAAATTTTTAAGGGAGTAGGTAAATAGTGTATTTAGCAGCTCTGTGTGAAAGAGTGGCCTATTGTAAACAAGAGAAACATGATCACTACTAGTACATAATGCAAATAGTTAATGATATGCTTGTGTAAAAAATCATCTTTGTTTCTCTTTGCATAGAGTAATTTTAAATGTATTTGTTTTGTGGTGTGTTTGAATGCCAGTCAACTTTTCAAGTATGTCCAAGTCTAATTTCCTTTGTTGAAGATTTTACATATAATTGTGTGTTAATATGGAAGGTTTTGTAAATAGATATATTGTTCTTATGAATGTACAAGCTAGGTTTTTTTCAGATTTAAGGCATGGTTCTGTCATCTTAGTTTGGTCTAGGCTCTTGAGGGCAGTATAAAAGTTTGACTAAGTAAGTTTGCTTATCTAAAAAAGGCCAGGTTTGGGAGTACTCATTCCTGAGCTTTCATTTTCATTCGTAATTAAAATCAGACTTCTGCGTTCAACTATTGTCTGCAGTAGGTATTAGCCAGTCTTAAGTCATAGGTGTTTTTGTGCTTTGGGGTAATATTGGAGATCTCTGGGAACTGAGAGATGAGCTAGTGCTTCTAAATTATTTAAATTATGAGCAAGTTGGTTAGAGGACCCTTGTAAACCTTATATATGTTGGAAACATCAATAAACGGTCAGTAAACCTCCAGCTAAAGGATTCTCAGCATGAGTTCTGACATGCTGAATCACTTAAAACTTTATATGTAACAAACTGCTCTGTTTCAGCTGCAGAATAATTTATTCCTTTCCTCAGCTTCCGTGCCTGAACTCCTATGACAGCTACTGCAGCAATCAAGTAGCAGCCAAAGCATTACTGGATCACAAGAAACAAGATCACAGAGTGCACGATTTCCTGCAGCGCTGCTTGGAGTCTCCTTTTAGTCGCAAACTGGACCTTTGGAATTTCCTTGACATCCCAAGAAGCCGTTTGGTTAAATACCCATTACTACTCAGAGAGATTTTGAGACACACACCAAATGACCATCCAGATCAGCAGCACCTTGAAGAAGCTGTGAGTTACTGTTGGATTTGGAATTTTTTAGGAGATTATAGCACTTTTAGCTTCTTAATGATTGAAGGGACACTAAATAAATATGGAAAAGCTAATACTTACACAAACAGCTGAAAGTAATACATCAAATATCTAGCCCTGCTCCCCCAGTTAAATAATATTTCAGTAGCAAAGTGATACCAAAAAAAGGGGGGGGAGGGATGGATGGGGAGGTGTTTTCCACAGCTCTTATCTGATCCTTTTCCATTTTGTATTTACCTTTCAATATCATTTTGAATTCTAATCCAAGTTGGGTAATGTGGAGATTTCTTTTCAGGTTTTAGATCAATTAGATAAGTTTTGTTCCCTGGCTTGAGACCTTACATAACCTCTAAATCTAGATTAGTTATCATCTGCAGGAATGTTGCTGGAATTTGCCTTAATTCTTTTTTTTATTCAGAATGGCTTTGTGCTTTCTGAAGTAAAATGAGGGATAAATTCAAGGCTTTAAAACTTCCTTATTAATAGAAAGGGACCTGATTCAGATATTCTGCAAGTTTTCTAAGATTTCTGTTCTTTCCCATATATATATTTAGAATCCAATTAATATGTGCACACATGCTAATGTGTATCTGGGAGTAAATGCGTTTACTGTTGCAGATTGTTTTGAAGCAGACTTTAATGAATCCATAAATATGTATCACCAGTACCCTACTGCTTTTGTATAGTTTTTAAATATAAGTAAAATTCATTAATATTTTGAGGACAAAATTTATGATTTGCCTAGGCTTGACTATTTTGTACATTATACCATTTCTTTGCTGAAAAATGACAGCCCTGCATTTTCTGGAAAGTGCATGTTGCAAACCACACATACCTGCCCACAGCTGTTCTGCTATTCCTTCCCCAACTCCCTTCCCCAACTCTACTTCTCTGTTGTAAAATTGGACAACTGTAATTTGAATTCAAAGCTTGGACACTCACATTTAGATGTAATCTGCAAGGTACATTTCCCCTTGTGCATATTATTTTAAACCCAAACAAAAATCATAAATATCTTGAGGAATTATTCTGCTTATTTCTAAGGTTTGCTTTTTTACATTATGGCTGGTAGTATATTTTTAGAAAATATTTTAAATGCATTCTTCCAGTACTTGTATTTCTTACTCAGTTTATCTTAATTCTGCCTGTTTAGGTTTGATATAAAGAGATAAATATCAGATTCTTAAGCCATTGTTAGAAACGATAAAGCCAAAGTAAAGTGTCTTTGTACACTGTAATCTGCTTAATTCTGTTGCTAATATTAATACTCTTACAGACTGGTCTTCAAAAAATTCATGAAAATATACTGTAAATTAAAGTGTATTGTAGCTACAGTTCAAATTATTAGGAGATAGCTCTAATATTGGACTGTCTAATTAAAGTTCACATGTTTTCATTGTTTTTCTGTAGATAAATATAATTCAGGGCATAGTGGCTGAAATCAACATAAAGACTGGTGAATCTGAATGCCAGTATTACAAAGAGAGACTAATTTATCTTGAAGAAGGCCAAAAGGATTCATTGATTGATAATTCACGTGTTGTATGTTGTCATGGTGAATTGAAGAACAACAGGGGAGTGGTAAGGAATAAATATTTTGTCATAAATAGCTTTTAAAGATACCTTCTTTTTGCATGACAGCTAAAAGACCTGTGAGTATACATACAGAAAGAGGGTAACAGGTGACTTGTGCCACCTAGGAGCAAAAGTAATTTTCTGACCTTCAAAGAGCTGTGGTGAAGCTGATTGTGAGCAGCATGTGAATTGTAAAAAGATTGCTCATTATTGTTAATTGAAAATCCTTAGATTAATAAGCTTGCCTGTTTCTTTGTAACACAGGCAGTAGAGGAACATTCAAGTGGGTGTCAAAAAGAATGCATATAAGCATGCTGCTGTGAAGAGAGATGTGAAATGTCATGCACATTTCAAGGCCTCGACATTTAAGATTAATTAGGATTGTGACACATGAAACTGAAGACAGGAAAACGAATTTTACAAGTTTTTAAACTGTTGTATTTATGTACTTCTATGCTGTTGAGCCATAAGGCTTTTAAATAGCGGGAAGGGAATCCTTATTTTAACTGTTGAAGACACAAGGTTACAGCATACTAGAGTTTAAGTTGGTTTAGTGATGTTTTTAAAAAGGACTAATGCTTCAACAACTTTTAATAGAAACTGCACGTCTTCCTCTTTGAAGAAGTGCTGGTGATTACTCGAGCTGTCACCCATAATGAACAGCTCTGCTACCAGCTGTATCGGCAGCCGATTCCAGTGAGGGAGCTTGTGTTGGAGGACTTGCAAGATGGAGAGGTGCGCTTGGGTGGATCCATACGTGGTGCATTCAGCAACAATGAGAGAAGTATGTCTTCACCTTTTTTCATTTGTTCCTATAGGATCATTACAACCTTAAGACACCTGCCAGTGAGACATCAGAGTGTTTTCTCTAAAATTCACATTATTCATATTCAACATACTGATTTTTATTCGAAACTAGTTTGTTATGCTGTAACTTGCTGCTTTTGGATTGTTTCTCCAAGTTCACTATATTATTAATGAGATATCTCCACACACCTGATTCTTTGAGAATCTGTAGAGTGTAGTGCCAAAATCACAAAACTATAAGCAAATGCAATCTTAAGCTTTAGCTGTTAGGAATTCCCTTGTATTATGGAGACATTGATTGCTATTCCATAACTAAGTCTTTCAGTGATGGATAATTAATGCAGTGCTCAGTGTTAAGACTGCAGCTATTCATGTTAATGGCAAGAGGTAAGACTTAATGTCCTTCTACTTAAGCATATTATAAAGATGTTTGTTTCTATTACAAGGGTTCTTTGAATCTCACTGTGAGAGACTCTATAATGGCCTTTGTCTGGTGAAAACTTTCAGGGTTTTTTTGTACGTATTTGTTTATTAGTGAACTGAATGGAAGAGATGAGGCAATCTTCATCTGACACAAGACACAGTATTCAGGGAAAGTTCTGGAAATCTGCTTTCCAGACAAGTAGGAAGAGAGGTGTTGAAGTGTGGGAGAAGCCTTAATCCTGCTGATTCACTGAAAGCTTTATGGTAGCTCATGCATGGCAGACCCAAAGCTGTTTAATCCAGCAATAAGAAATAATTAGAAGTACTTGTGTTCTGTGTTCTTGCCCCACAAAACAAGGAGATAGCCAGACTTTTCCCTGGTCTGACATGGTATTGCTAAGAAAACACCTCAAATCAAAGACTTCGCAGATTCTGTTATTTAAATATACTCCTTGATTATAAAATCTGTTCAGCCAAAGCATTCCCGGTTTTGATATGTACTGTTTCTTTCAGTCAAAAACTTCTTTAGAGTCAGCTTCAAAAATGGATCTCAAAGCCAGACTCACTCACTCCAAGCCAATGACTCCTTCAACAAACAACAGTGGCTTAACTGTATCCGCCAGGCCAAAGAAAAAGTGACGTGTGCGGGCAAGGCAGGTGTGCTGAACTCAGAAGCTCATTTTCTTTTGTCACCAAATGGAAGCAAAGTACCCCAGGGAGAACCCACACTCGAGCAGATGGACCACTCAGACTGTGAGTCAGACTGTAGTATGGACACCAGTGAGATCAGCATGGACTGTGAACGTATGGAACAGACAAACTCTTGTGAGAATGAAAAGCAAATAGAAACCAATGTTTGACAAAAACTTACAGTTTGTGGAAGAAAATCTCTCTCTTACCTGTACAGTATTTGCATTCCATACATGGAACCATTTGGAGAAGCACTTTTAAAACATTTTTGGTGACAATGTCAATGCAGTCCTTGTATTCATGAGTGTACTGTAACTGCCCATCTGTATAAGCTGGAATCTGTTGCAACTCTCATCCTGTGATTATAGTCCATTAACATCTAAAGTGGATGAAGGAGGTACTTGACCAGTTATTCTCAATGTCCTGCTGTAAACAGAGTATCTAAGCTACTGTTTATATGTGCGTTACATAAAGAATCTTTTCATTATGGGGCAGCTGAAGATGTGGACTTTCTGTGGAGTTTCAGGATGGGTATCAACATCATGCATTTTCATAAAGGCATGGAAGGAAAAAATAGTTTCTTGGGGAAAAGAGAAAAACCTCTTGCAATAGCCTATCTGAGCTCTTGTGGTATTAAGTGAATGAGAACTATAAATTGCAGGCCATGTAACCAGTGACTTTTTAGGGATGACTTTTTTCCAAATGAAGTACTATCCTAAGATCAAGCAACCAAACTTATTAAAATCTGATCAGTTTTAAGTGGTCAGCATAGTGCTATGGTTGACTTATCAAAGTATGTAATGCTAAAAATAATCAACTGAAACCCCCCACCAAACCCAACCTAACCTCTGCAGCCAGCACTGAATTAAATGAAATGCTGAGAATACTGGGTATTTGTAAATAAGCTGGTAGTTTGCTTTCAGTGCCATATATATATATACTTTTATACATATATAAAAATATATATGTATTTTATCCCAAACAGGATAAGAATGGAGAAAAGCTTTTGCTTGTTAATAGGCCCTCTTCAGCATTTTGCACTCCACTGACCTCCACTGTTGGTTTTAAACACCACTAAACTAATGTTAAAACATTTAATTTTCTGTAAATGGTTGTTTACAATTATATGTAGTTGGTTTTTAAAGCAAGTGATGATTTTATATAAATGGTGCTCTACAAATACCCTATGGGATTATGTAGAGAATGTTTAAACAAAAAGGGAATTGCTTTTCCTTTAGGATGTATTACATCCTTGCTATTTTTCTCAAGTTTTCTTGTAAAAGTTTTTGTTGCGTTTAATCTCACACTGTAATTGGAAATGTTACTGTGTTTTCTGGTGGCTGATTTAATCTACTCATTATGATGAGAAGCAGATGAGTCACTTCAATGCAGTCTAAAACACTCAGTTAAACATCCTGTTACTTTTCAGGAATCCCTGGGTAATATTTTATTTCTTAGTGTAAGAAATAATGCCAGTGCTGTATGACAAGCTATGAAAATGATGTATTAATAAATTTAAATGATCTGTGATATTACACAAGATAATCTGTGCAAAGTACTTGTACCAACAAAAGTAGAAAAACTGCTAAGTTATTGCCAAAAATGTTGTTCTTGTGTTCTACAAGTTTACAGAAAGATACTTTGTCAAGTATCTTATATATATGCTGATGTGCATTACAGAAATCAATGTGACAAGATGATAAACAATATAAAACAAGGTATTTTTATTTTTTAAAAAAATGTCATTTTTTACCCTATAGAAACATATTTCTGTATTTATAGTTCTTAAAGTCAATTTTCTTTTCTGTTTCAGGCTTTGTAATTTATTTCAACTGCTTCATTCTTAGAGCTGAATGAGTATGCCAGTGAAGATGACAGCAAAAGTTGGCAAGAGAAAAGGCATAGGAAAGCTTAGCAGATGATGAACCATTTTGATAAAACCTGTTCAGCAAAATGTTTAAAAAGAGCAGAAATGTGTAAAGTTTTCAGATAAAGAAAGAATGAATAAGTGTATTGGCTTTTTTTTTTTTTTAATAATAGCCTTAATTTTTTCTGGAAGCATTTAAAATAAATTGCATTAAACCATTTTGATTTTTATTTGGTTTGGTTGTTTGTGCAAGAAGACTACAAAAATATTTAAATGGTACATGCAGTGAGGCTTAACATATGTGACCAACACTTAAATTTTAATTCTCATGGAAGTGATACGTATTTGGATCTAATTTGCTAGATACAGAATAGTAATGAAGATGGAATTCACTGCACTCAATTGAGCACATTTACCAAAGGTTTGTATTTTATAATCAATTTAGTAAGTAGGTTTGAAGAAAAAATCAGTATCCTGCCTTTAGTTTCTCTTTCTTGATTCCTTGTGGGTCACACCTCTACTATATCTACTGTTCCAGAACATTGGGATGATGAAATCTGGTGCATGTAAAAAGCCAGCAACCAGCCAGTGAGTCTCAGAAAATTAATTCACATTTTGTTTACTATCATTTAGCAAACCACTTAAGCATCATGTTCAACATGCTGCAGTGCAAGTGTTTCAGTTTTGCTTTGTAGTTGACATGCACTTACCTACTGATTTGATCTAATAAAGCTTAATAATGCTTTGGGGTTTTTTTTAAATCATCTTAAGGAATAAGCCTGCCAGTTTAGAAATAGTAATATCATTCTGAATTTGGTTAGCTTATTTTGGTTCGCTTCTAAAATGCTACTGCTTTTGAAAGAATGACTTGATTGCAGCAGGTGGGGGTGGTGGGGTGAGCATGGACAATAAAATGTACCAAAAAAGTTGATAAAAATTTAAAATAATGCAAAGTAAATATGTCAAAGTGATCATCGTGGTTAGTAATCCTGGTGTCAGCAGGATGGAGTCTGAGAAGTTGTAGCAGTGACCTGAAGAAGAGAATGCCCTTAGTCTGAACTATGTGAGTCCTCTGAGACTACAAAAGGAAATTTAACTGTGGTCTTTGGTTCCCTAGACTTGGTCTGCAGCACTGAAAAGAATATTGTAAGGATGAAGACTTATCTCCTCGAACACAAAGGTCCACTATGAGACACCATGAGCACTTAGTTTAAAGTCTGTGAAGCTCAGTATCAGAGAATCAATTGGCAGAACTTGGGTAAAGGATAGGCCCAAAGCTGAGCTCCCAAGGTAGAGGAAGTATTTCTCAGTGGTGACTTCTATTCAGCATGTGTCCTGGTTGGAGCCATGGTGAAGCGAAACCAGGACAGCATGACCTGCCTTAACCAGGGATACTTCCATAGGAATGCCTCTGGAGTAGTGAGAACCAGGTTTCTTGAGGTTTCACAGAAGTTTCTAGAGTTTGAAAGATACATCAGAACTTTTAGATAGCAGTTTAATGTCTTGCTCTTTTTAAAAAAGTTGATGTATTGTGGTGATACTGTCTGGCACTTAGCAGACCATCTTGATTCCTGGGATGTAACAGCCAGAAGCTGAGTTCTACATATATGGACAAAGATTTGTTTCCCTTGAACAGGGGGTTCCAGTTCCAGAATGGACAGTTCTTCCATATTTAATGCTTCCTCATGACTACTGATTGTAAAATATTGTAATCTGTTCTACAGGTTGATGGTGCCATCTACTGGAAATAACTGTATATTTAGATCTGATTTTATTACATTTTAAATTTTTAAAAAATTAAGATATTACATGTATTAATAGTTATAAAATGAAATTATTTTTAAAAATACAAGTAGATATTTTTACACTTTAACCTGATGATCACAAATTTGCTAGAAGTACTAGGTGAATTTCTGCTGGCTTTACAGAGCTGAGACTACTGCCCCAGTTTGTCTCACCTTTTACTATCATCATAGGCATATGTTCTCCGTGGCTGATAAATGATACTAAAGCTCTTCCAAGTGTGTAAATTAGGTTTTGTCTGTGAATTTTCTGAAGATGCCTCTCTTTGCATGGTCTATTAAGAGAGTGTAATGATACAGTCTTCCTATCTGATCTTCTGGCATTTAAAATTTAGCACAAAATTAGGACTTAAACATTTGAAGAAATGAGATATATTTTGGATCACCAGAGTAATTTCTGAAAAGTAAAATAGTAATTTCTAGTTATTTAAATTAAGCTGTAATAATATACTCAGACTAGATAATGTTTTGCATTTCTAAATTTGCTTTCATAAAATAATATTGAGGTAATTTCACCCAAGTTAGTTCCTTGGAGCCTTATGCAACCCTCCCTTATAAATGTATTTTATTTTGTAGCTATTAATCTGATGAAATCTGTATTACTAATGTATTACATGTAATCTGATTTCAGAATCAAAGGCATCTGCAGCTGCTTTGTACTTGGGTGGGAAACCACTTGTGCAAGCCACGGAGTCGTGGTTGAACGCTTGGCAAATATCAGATACCACAGAAACCAGAAACTAGAAAGACAAAAAGGTGACACATTTTATAACCTTTTTTTATTTCAAAGTATTCAACTAATCTCTTCCTATGGTGATTTTTCACTGAACCTTTGTTTTGTGAGCTGGGATTCTTGCTACCTATTTTTTTATCTATCACTATTTATGATTCCTAGTGGTACAGAACATTTATCAAGTAGTACTTAGTAATTTTTGTGATTCTCTCTCCCAGGCTTATATTAATTAATACATAAAATAATCTTGTACAACTGCAAAGAAGTATCTTTTCAAAGCAAGTGGTAAATGAGGAAAACTTCTTTGTGTGTTGTTTGGTAAATAAGCAAGACTTCATAGGTTGTTTGGATTTGTTATGATACACGTTTATATTGTTCCATTATTGAACACCTCTAAATACATTGTGAACTTAATGCTTTAGCATGTTCTCCAGTATTTGTTGGGAAAGTGGTGGTAAGCATACCTCTCACAGTTACAGGGTAATTTTAGTAGTTTCCCACATTGCCTTTTTTTTGGTAGTTGTTTCTTTAGTGCTTGTGAATTTATTGGAATGGTTCTATAGTTGATCTATACATGGTGGTTCCATTTAAGTATTTCTGGAATACAGTGAATATTTGCAGTTTAGACTTGATGTTTCTTCTGAAGTCTTTGAAATCTTCCTGTCATATGGTTATTCACAGGTCCTTATCTAATGTGAACAGTGCATCAATAGGGCCATGATAATTCAGATGAGCAAGAAAATAAATGTTGTGTGTGTATATATATACACACATATGGTAAATTTATATTTTCCTAAGGAAAAAAGTGCTGGATAGTTATTACAGCTATGCATATTAACTTAATGGCTGCTGGAAGACCTCATTTTCTTTTGAAAATTGTTTCAACCTGACAAAAGCATAGGTAGATTTTTCAGTAAATCTTTTGGAATGAGAATAGACAATATGGTTGGTAGGACCTACATCCACTCATGGAAGACATTTGTCTTACCTAACTATAAAATACCAGTTAAAGAAATCTGACAGTGTCCCCAAAGAATTGATTCCTGTACTTAACAGTTATTGCTAGGCAGTTTTTCCTAACATTTAACCTAAATCTCCTTTGATACAACTTAAACCTCACCCCAGTCATCAATGATACAGAGAATATTTTTTCCTCTGCAGCAACATTTTCTGTATTTGGCAACTGCTATTACTTATGCTCTCCCTTCTAGCCAAAACACCATTCTTCCAGTCTTTCATACAATGGTTTAGATTCATGCAGCACAAAAGAATAATTAGATATTTTCCCAGATGTTACAGCAAAGAAGAGTCTGTGTAATACAGGAGTAAGGACACCAACTTAGCTCTGTAATACCACTGCTCATTTGTGAATGCTGTCAAGCCAGATATAACCAAATCTGAACGCTGGTCAACTGAACTAGTTGGATATTGGAGATGTACACAGCTTGGAAGTGATTTGCACAGCTTTGCCAATTCAAACTAAATAAAACAGATTGACATGTTTGGAGGTGTATAATGGATCAACACAGACTTAAGGAAGTTTGGTTGTGTGGTGTTTTTTTTTTGTATATGGAAATTTGAATGAGACAAAGCACAGCAAAATAAGTCTATCGACTCATCTGTAATACTCTCTTTACCACCACAGAATCCTCATAGAAGCAGGACATCAAATTCTCAGGAAGACAGTCTTAATTTATCCATAGATTGAACACTGCATTTGTGGGTTTTATGACCTCTGGATGATTGAACACTGTGTTTCTACAGTTAGATAAACGTTTGGTGTTATGTTTCTGTAATTAATGTAGATTATAGTTACAGATACTAATTACCCTATTTAAACTTGGCTGGCTCCCCAAAGGCTTCTAAGAAGAAACTAATAATTATTAGCTTATCTTCTTTTAACACCCTGGAGGCTACCATTAGCACCAGACCATTTGTAAGTCGGTAGGCTACTTATATTTTCTGATTTACATGTAATCTAAAAAGGCATCAATAAAATAAAGGGGCTGGGTAGAAATATTTGTTCCTTGCATTTAAGCTTGGTAGCTGCTTTTGGGATGACAATATACATAGCTGCAGTTAATTAAGATAATTGGTATAAGTAGCTGATGAGTACATGCATTTGTTCAACAACTACAGCACTAGTATACTTATAACAAAGAAAACAAATTGTGTGCTTTTGATGTTTTGCTAGTTACTTGTAAAACTAAATATCCAGTATTTGTATTTCCTAGGCACTGCAAGGATGTGTTATTTTCAGCAGGCACTTTTCCACTGGGTGCATGCCTCAGAGATGCCAAAGAAAGGTCTTAGCTTTGGCTTTCATAATAGTCACACCCTTCTTTTACCAGAAGTTACAAGCCTTGAGGCAAGGGTGGCAGAGGTGAATAAATGTTGACCTTCTGATTCAATACTGGCCTCCAATACACGTGTAGGATGGATAACATGAGGTAGCAACACCATGAAGTACTGCAGAGGAATCCAGCAAAGATCACCTGTGAATGCCTGACAACTGTGTAGAGGTGACGAAATTTCATTAGTTATTGTTTTGAAATAGCAGTTATTTGCATTTAAAGTCTTGATTTTCCTTAAAAGCTGATTTACATTCATGATCACAGGGATTAAATGCACTCTCAAAATTGTTCTAGTTACAGAATATAGAACAAGATGATCTTGTAACAGCTAAGTAACTTAAGTTAGTGCCTTTCCATGTTTTGCTACATCACACTTAGGGCTCTGGCGCTGAAAAAAAAAAACCACCACATTGCACATAACCATCCCAGCATACTACCTCATTAGTTTCCTTAGCAAATATATACTGGAAAAACAGTTTCTGACTTAACTTCAATAGCACAAAACCCATTTACGTAATTTGGTTTAACTGCATTTGAAAAATTGTATTCTTTGGTGTATATGAATAATGGCTTATGTTGCCTTTAGTTGATCTGTAATTCTTTATCCTACTGATAAAACATTCTATTTTACTTTTGAAAAAGGTTTGTTACTTGCACATGTAGTTTTTCCTTATTGAAGTTTGCTTGCAGCTTGTAGTTTTACAAGCCATGGAACTCAAATAGTTATTGTCACTTAAGAACTCTTACTACAGAATCTGTCTTTTGCCATGATCCTGCATGCACTTGAGTAAACATATAAAAGAGGATTAAATTCAATGAAGTTACACAATTCAGCACATGAAAGTCTTTGCAGTAACACATATCCTTTGCAGTTTAAGATGCTGTCCACAAAAAGTGTAAAAAACCATACTGCTTATATTTTAACTGGTTCAGTAAGAATCGAGGCTCTTACACCTTCTTTGTAGAAAACTGTCACTACTGTTTTAATTGGAATTACTTCTTACACTGAAGACGTGTTAATTCAGACAGAAAAAGTTTGTGTTTGTACCCTCTCCCCCTCCTATCACCCCCCGCAGTAAAGGGGGGAAGATGTTAAGGGGGGTGGGAGGAGGAAAGGTTATTTGGTGTTGTTCATCATGAGACCATCTGAGGATTCTATTAAGTATACTGATATTTTTGCATGTTCTTTTTGGCTAATAATTTATTTTTGTTTTACAAAAGCGATATTTTGTCATTTGCCAATGTCTTGAAAAGAAACCTTGACATTTGAGAGCAAGAAGTAAGAACAGGCACTCTGGGCACTGCTTTTTTTGTTCGTGGGAATTGGTTGAGATGACTTGGCAAGTTGCTGGGCTGCTTTGTCAAGACAGGGGAGCTGCATCTGGATCTGCCGTGTCAACCTCCTGCAGGATGCAGATGGCAAAACGTTACTTGACCTAAATGCTATCCTGGGGTTCCTGCCTGCACAAAGGTAAGTTTACTGAGCACACTTGCAGGGAGACTACTCTAAACCAGCGTGCCCATCACTGCCTCGCAAGAACGGCCTGCCGTCTGCTAGCTGTAGATGGAAGCATGTGGCGTTATCTTTCAGTGAAATACTCTTTCGCCTCATCCCCAGAGCGGGGATGAGGGCCCGACAGCGGACACCGGGACCTGTTCCGCCTAGCGCTCCTCTGGGCCAGCCCGGGACCTCGCTTCGGGCCTCTCTCTCCATAGACGCAGGAACGAGATGTCGGTTGGCCTCGCCCACACCGCTGGCAGGAGGGAAGCGGGAAACGAGTGAGCTGCCTCTTCCGCCCCGTTCTGGCGGGTCGGAGGGATGTTTCCCAGGAGCCGCCGATAGCCCGGAGCCTCGCCCGACAGGCGGCGCGGGCGCTGCCGCCATTTTAAACACGGCTCCGCGGCCGGAGCCTCCGCCTCCCGCAGCGGCCGCCACTGGCTCCGCAACAGCTGTTGTGGCGGCGCCCTCCGTGCGGGCCGCAGAACCGCCGCCCCTCTGATTATATAACCTGTGCTGCCAACACACTGGCTCAGCCGGGCTGGCTCTGGCCCCGCCCCCTTCCCGTTTGCGTTGTCGCCATGTTAGAGAGCGGGGAGGGGGCGGCGGGGCTGCCATAAAGCGAGCGGACGGAGGGGGAGCAATAACGGCAGTGGGTGGTGCATGGAGCAGGGGAAGGCACGGTTCGGTGGGAGAAGAGAAGACGCGGGCTATCGTGCTCGCTTCTCGGCGACAAGAGTGAATGGCGGATGCTGTGATCCCTCGTGGTGGTGAGATGGAGTCGGAGCAGCATCAGCGGACGGAGAAGACCAGCGCGGGCCTCCTCGGGGTGGAGAGTAATAGAGCAGGAGCCGCTGAGGACACTACACAAAATGGCGGACGCTCTGAGAGCAGTAGCACAGGGGAGGCGCTGCTGGTGGCTGCTGTTGCTGCAGAGGACAAGGTCCCCCAAAACCTCAGCATCACTAGCAGCAGCCAGCGCAGGAGCAGCATCTCAACGGCAAATGATCAACAACAGCAGCAGCAACCGCCCAGCGGTGTGTTGGGGGGGCCTCCCCCTCTCCCTAAGCCCCCAGAAGACCTGCCCGTTAGGAGGAACTTTCAGATCCCCAGGAAGAGCAGAGAAAAGAAAGGTTGTTCCTTCCCTTTCCCTTCCTTCTCTCCCTCACTCCCCTCTTCATCTTATTCATTAGGCAGGCTCTTTATGCACCTCACACAACGGCATGCAAAATCCTGCGGGTGTGGAGGAGGCTGTGGCACAGCTCGGACTAGCGAGGCTACAGGGGATAAGATTTTTAGGCTTTTACATTCTTTCCTCTCCCTACCCCTCCCCCTCTTTCGTTTTTTTATTTTGTCACGAGGAGGAAAAGAAACCAAAAACCAGAAACGAAACTCGGCTTGATTTCAGACCGTTGCTTTAAAAGGACGGAAAGCTGGATGTGATCAGGGTGGGCTTCAGTTTTGGACCTGGCTTTGCTTCTGGAGATGCAATCGCATGCAGAGAAGATGGTTCTTGGGGACACGGATATGCAGAGAAGATGGTTTGCTTTTCTCTTCCCCCGACCTCCTGTCTGAAGGAGAGGGGTATAATTCTGTTTAGGGCAGACTAGCAGACGCTGGGCAGAGCTGTCCTTCATTGATGGTACGCAGAAGACTTCTTATCTAGTGAAAGTTCCTTACTTTGCAGGGAGGAAGTGAGCATCCCACGTTCACGTGCCTCTCCTCAGCATTCCTCTTACAAGCGTCCGGGGTTTGCTTTTTGGTTTTCGAGTAACTTCTTCTGAAAGCCTGTAGTATTTCTTGCTTTTTGTGAGACTCCATTGGCTTCTGCTTATCCTTGATTTTGTTAAGTGGTGTTGAAGACATGTCTTACTCCCTCCCTGAAACTTATCCCAGTTCTTGACCTTTTGCCACATGAGGTCAGCAATTTAGTATGTATCACAAAAATACCTGTTTGCTTAGGCTTCTAGTTCTTCTGAGAAGAGTCTAACATCCAACTTCTTGAAATGCTTTCTTCTGTAAGGAAGAGATGAAGGTAGGTTTATTTCATTACCCAGTCTTTCCCTTTCCCTCCTTCCATTTTTGGCAGTAATGCCCCCTTTTTTCTTTTATTCCCTTTCTTTTCCATTGACACCCCGTGAGGAGTGATACAGGTCTGGCAAAGATTCATTATAAAAGGTTGATTTGGAGGAAAAAACAGTCTCTTATTCATCTGACATTTGTCTGGATAAAACATGGTGCCTCTTGAGCTTCCATATGACAGATCCAAATGTGTTCATGGTTGAATACCTTAAATATATCTCAGAAATGTTTAGTATTTCATCACAGATAGTTGAAGTTTCTCTGTAGCATTTGATTCCAATGTGAATGAAAATCTGCAAAATACCTTTCTGGGTCATCTAATTCATCATTAGCCTATGCAGAACTCTCTCTGACAATGTGTAGAAAGTTTTAGATGATGCAGTTCAAACATCAGGCTTCTGTGGCTTCTAATGTAGAAGGGAAAGCCATTCTTCACCTTCTAAAATTTCACTCGCTAATAGCAATTTGATCCATTCTTAAGGGCTTACTTTTTAGTGTACTTGTTCTTTTTTCTTTCCCTTTCAGCTTACTGAAAACTTCTTGGACATTTTAATCATGCTGGCAACAGTTTTCACAATCCTTAAAACAGGCCTTTCTCCATTTTGTCCATGCTGCTTGCAGGCAAGTGGTTTCTGATCGTTGGTCTTGCACCATGTGATACCATAGTGCAGAGTGCTTTGAGAGCATGTCAGAGGCAACGCTGGCAAAAGTGGCTAGCATAAAAACTGGCAACATGATCTTTAAGGACAACCAAATTGCTATAGGAATTGGTATTGGCATTTGAGAAATTATGCCATTAAATCAGTTCTGGAACGGCACAGCAGTGCAGTGATCATCTGATGATGTAGTGGCATATACTTACAACATGCTTTGTTCCAGTGTTCAAATATGTCTTGTTAAATTACAAAATAATCAGAATAACATCTGTCACTCTCAAAAGAGCTCTTTTGGTTAGATTCTAAATTCCAGCATGAAGCAGCATACATGGGAGCTTCCTCCATCCTTACTTGTCCTTTTTTTGCTTTATAAACTTCCATTTTATTCCTGAACATACCACCCTGATGTCTTGATTATGAAGACTGATCTGTTGTGTTCGAACTATAAAATCTGTACAGGACAACTTCGTTATTTGGGTGAGGTTTGGGGGTTTTTTTTGGTGTTTTTTCTTCTTTTTTAAAGCACCGAAATGTATTTTGGGAACAGAAAATTCTTTATTGTGAAACAATTAAAAATTGAATCTGCAAAACAAAAATGTAAGGTGAAAATCTTAGGAAGCTTGGGGTTTAGCTGCTCATTTAGCTTTTCTGGAATTTATCTCCACCTCTATATTGAGACTAATGGGGAACTGAAAATCAACAGAAAGAACCTTGTTAATGTGGAGAAATGCATCTGGTGGAAACATACTTCTTAAACCTAACTGTGGTTAGTTGTCACAAAGTTTTTATTCTGCCTTCCTTTTTTTTCCCTAGCGGAAGAATTTGGGAAACCAAACTGAAAAAGGAAAAGGTTGGCTATGTGTTTTCCTACTCAAAACTATCTTGAATGTTTCTGGTTTTTTGGTACATACATTTTAGTAGTGGTGCTATGCTCTTTTGACTAGCTTATATCTTTAGCCGGTTGTCATGGCCTCTTCTAATTTGACTGTCAGGTGTCCCAAGTCTTCCTGAAATTTCAAAGATCCTTGTTTAGTAGGATGAGGAAAGCAAGTTTTCAAGATAAAACACTGGAAGGACTTTTTGACTTACTGAACTCTGAGTGGTCCTCATACCAAAAGGCAATTCTGAAAAACATGCTCGAGTAGCAACCAATGACTTACAGAGTAGCTTGTTAAAGGTTGGATGGACATCTGGTTCTGTAGTCTACCAGGTTCACAACTGACTGCTGCTTCTCAGGCTGAGTGGGAGAAAAAGGTCTTGGTTTTTGTCCATGAAATTCTTAGTAGTACTTCCTTGAAGGTCTAGGTTGTCCCCTTTCTACTTAATAGTATTTGATGTTACATTTTACCTTCTTCTTTTGTCTTCTAATTTTCCATATCTTTGGAAGGGATGTGTATCTGCTGGTTGCTACTTGCTGTTTCTACACTGGTATTTCATTAAGCAGTCCTTGAACTTGAGCCCTTTTGAGAGCGAAAGACATTTTGGGTCAAAAAAAAAAATCACACAGGTAACAACATTATGATTCATTAGCACCACAGGTTTTTGATTGTAGACCTAAAAAATGAAGATTTAAAGAAGATCATCATTCTCGGAGTTGTTGTAGCAGGAGCACTTGTTTTTCAAGAGTGGTAGTGTTCTGCCAAATTACTTGATAATAAAAGGGTAATTTACTTACCTTCACTTGAAAGTTAGTTCAGGATTATCTTAAAGAGAATGCCTCTTGTCTTCCTCTTCTTTACATTCTGACTTAAAGGAAAAAAACCCAAAGCAACAGAAGCCCACTGACTTCAGATTTGAGATGCTGAAGTTGAAGCATTGGACAACTGTGAGGAGAAATTTAAAGCCCCTATGGAATTATATGCATCTGAACATAACACTCTAATGTCAGTCCCTAGACTAGGTACTATATTAACTAATCTTAGTTTCCACGTAAAAATACATCTATATGTTCCAATACACTTGGTAGAAACTAGAGAAAACCAGTATTTATTGACTTACTTTTCATTCTGCAAAGCAAGCCAGCAAGAACCACAGTAATTGACTTATGTGTGTTACAAGGATGCTGCAAGTTCTTACACTGAAAAGTTTTAATTTACACAAGTCCAAACAAACATCGGGTTTGTATAGTGAACCTAAAAATATATATATGCACACAGTAACGTTCTTTGTGGTGTAGGACTGGAGATGAGCTTAACAAGCTCATCCTTTGCCTGTGATCATAGGATTGGGTGACTGCTATAGAAGGTCTAGTTTAGTACTTTCCAGGTTCTTTTCTTGCTTCTGAAATCCTTTTAAGTGAGGTGCAGTCCCTTGTATAGTGACCTTAACCTTTTAGAAAATAGCTGCCCTTTAGCACCAATGATTCGGTGACAAATTGAAAAGTATTGCCTTGCTGATTACCTCAGTAAGTAGCATTTCATGTTTTTAGTCAGAACCTGAAGCCTGCAGTGCCTCAAGTTCTGGAAAAACTGCAAAAGTGGATTTGAGCCTGTCATGAAGCATGTTGATTAGTGCGTTTGAAGAGTCATAGTCCAGCAAGGAAAAAAAGCTCATGCCATGCCCTCTTAATGTTTTTGATTGTTGTATATGGTAGTTTATCTGAAATTCTAAGTGACTTCTTTTTTTACTTTATGATTACGATGCTGTCCTGCAGTTAGTTTACCACGGTTTCTTTGTCCATCATTTGGCAAGTCAGAATGCAGTTAGCAGGCTGCCCTTTCTTCATTGTGGGTTGTCTGCCACTACTGTATGTGAAAAGGTGTCAGACAGACAGGATCAAATCTAGTGTTTATAAGTACTCTTCAAAACATAAGTAGTGTGTTAATTCTGTAAGGATTATATGTTGAATAAATTTAATAATTCTTCCTTTTTTCTCAGTCAACAGCTGATTATGAAGCCAATAACTTAATTTATGCAGGAGTTCAGCCACACACATAATCTTGCCATAGTTTGTGTTCTTCATTTCATAGAGTGAGCAGTACACATCAAAGGAATATAATTCCCTTTACCATGAAGTTTTTGGATTATTAAGCATTTTCCTACTGAAAGGTGGATGTCAGGTCCTGTTCTTGGACTGATGTCATCAGTGAGATGGAATCAGTCTTGTTCTCATGTTATGTATGTTCTCAAATTGAAAAACTGAAATCTCAAAAGTGACTCATGTGACCAAGTACTTAAATTATTTCAGTTTTGAACTGTCTTTGCTACAAAGATAGCAACAGCCCTCATTTAAGGCATTAGGTAGAGCTCTTCCATAAATCTGTTGAGACCTAATTGTAGTAGTTTATGTAGGTTCTCCCCAGCTGAAGAGCAGGGGCACTTGCTGTTCTTGGGCAGCTCTGTCTTGGCTCACTCGTCAGAACTTACACTAAGCAGGAAATGTTTAAACACACATGGGAACACAGTTGACAATATCTGAATGAATGGCAGGATCTTAACTGATGTAATAATATGCCTCTTCCTAGATTTGCATCTGGGAAGTAGGCAAGACATTGTTTGTGGTCACTAGCTAGTCCTATGGAGTTTTCTACTTGCCTGTACTCAAAACGGAAGAAATAGGCTGGAATTGAGCATGTGTTTTTTGGGGAAAGGAAGGAGAAGGGGAGGGGTAATCACTGTTAAGAAGCACTGAAGGACAAACAGCCTTGGCATTGGTAACCTTCTGCCTTTCTAGTCATTTCAGGCAGAAGAGGAGCAAGCAATATGTGAAATTCAGGCACTACAACACTAGGGTTTAATAACACCTTGTCAGAGAGATCTAAGAGGTGTGTGGGGATGGGGTGGCAAAGGAGGTGCTTTTCCCAGTGCGTGTATATCTATAGTAGGCTTGTTTTGAATATTACTAATTAGTGTTTCTCTCTTCAGTGCAGTTACATTCAATCTTGGTAATACTAAGTTGAGCATTTCATTCACTTGCAATTATCTTTTCTCCGCTGTCAGCCTTTCAAGAATGAAGACGTTAAGGATGTTACATGAGAATGGTTTCTTAATCACTTGGCTAACTTCCACTCTTAAAAAAATCTCTTATTCATTGTCGCTGGTGTTGGAATAATTGCTGTACTTTAATTTGCAAATGTGGTATTACATTATAAGGTGGTTGTAAATGCAGCTTTTACTGGATAACACAAAACGGTTCAGTTGTCATTTAGAACATTTGTTTTATATTAAGACTAATGCAATAAGTATTTCCTGCAAATGAGGCAAGGATTGCTGTCTTCATCTACTAGTGCAATATTTAATGGAGTTGGAGGTACACTCTAAGGATGTAATTAAATGAAACTTGCTGTTAGAATAATGGTAAGATTCTTTTACATGAGAGTAGTACTATTGTAGTTCATTCCTAACCATTGCAACTTCTAGCCATTTCAGGTGGTGGTGATTTGGAGGTTTATTTTGGTAGACAAAAGTAGTCCCTCTTACAAAAAGAGCAAAGGCAGTCTCAGAAATACCTGTTGGGAATACTTTGTGTTTGAAGTCTGTAGATACTACAGAAATACTATGTTTTTGGTGAGTATTTTGGAAATACTTGCTATGCTGAACTAGTTCAGTTGCCCCAGGAGTATCTTCCTAGACATAAGTCTCAAAATCTGCACTCAGATTCTCTGCTGACCCACTCTGGGGTTGCTGCTCTGATCAGTTTGTCACTTGCATTACCCAAATAGAGCTTGGGGAGATGAGTGTCTTGAGCAGTTGGGCAAAGGTTTGCCCAGAAGGTGAATTCATACAAGAACAAATGAAGGGCTTTCCTTTCAAAGCAGTTCTCATAAGAGGTAAGATCAGAAAGCAGGAAGCCAGGCAGTGTGCTTTTTAATAATAGGAGCTTATTTGACTTCTTAAGACTTTACTGAATTTATTCATATTTAACCTAATTACCGTAAGGAAATAAACAGCCCTGTAACTGTTCTGAAGAGTGGCGAAGCTATGAAACTTTTGTGGTTATTATTAGAACAATTTGTTCCTGGTTCTTAATTAAAATAACTAATTAGTTTAATTAAAGTTCTAAAAGTTTTTAATGTGTTTTGCAATACATATCAGATGTTTTCAAAGGGTAAATTCAGATTTGAGGTACTTACCTTACTTCTGAGAAGTAGCTTTTCAAGAGTAATAGTAAGCATAAAGAAATGGGATTTTTTTTTTTGTTAAGATGCTGTGGTTTTAAGCAACTTAAACTTCATAGCCTAAATTCCATCTCTTTCTAATATGTTAGGTGTTTTGTATTCTAAATTGAATCATAAACTGTTTCTCTTTATGCATTAACTGTCACTGAACTGGAAAATTTTGCCATTTTTTTCAGATGTGTATTGGAGTTGACTATATTATTCCTTTTCTTTTATAGCACTCTTTCAGCCAGTAGCTGTAGGCTCTCGAGAATTTGAGGATGTTGTGAAGATTCTGCATTCATCTTACTTGGAACCAAGTTCAGTGTCCAATTTTAATTATAAGAAAGCCAGCTTAGTTCATAGTGAACTGTTGGAAAAGGAAGTGAGTATGTCTGTGGCTTCTCATTATCAATAAGGTACAAGTCATGTGACATTTAGTATGTTTTGGTTTGTAGCTTTTCTGAGACTGGAGGCAAAGCCCTGGAGATTCCTACTTATGTCCTTGATAAATGATTGCAAACTCGCATCCCCAAAAATAGAAGTGGCTATTTTTTAAGTCAGGTTTGTTACTGCATAAAATCTAGCCTGCCAGATACTCAGAAAAGACTAAATGAAAAATTGTATTTGGCACCTCTTGTCTCTGTGCAAGTTTAGTTTTCAAAAATTTTATTCATTTTTATGTATTTTTAATAACCTGAAAAGATGTTATAGTGTCTTACTTGAAAGGCCTGATGTTTCTTGTGAAGCTTAGGATTAAAATATTTTTCTGATACTGAATTTATGTAGTATCTGGAATTTGTTGTTTTCCAAGAAGTACCTAAAAGGGTTGATTACTTGAACTAGGAAGTGGAGCAGCTTGGTTGAAGCGCTTCTGCTGTACCTTACCCTGGTGTCTCTTAAATCCAGCATTGGCTTTCTTTTGTAACTATGAAACAAGTTTTCAGTCCCAGTGCCAAAAATCTTCATGTATGGATTAACTGAATATATAGTTTCTTGATATAATTGCTAACTTGAAAACAGAAGGTAAACTCTGAAGCATTTTTTTTCTGCTACTATAACATTTATGAGTCGTGGTTACTCTTAAGGAGTACTGCAACCGATGAAAACCACCTCAGTAGCAGTGAGATGCAACTGCAAAAGTTCATGCACAACATAAGAGTAATGGTCTGTCTCCTAAAAAGAGAGAGAGGCTTATTTCTGAAATGTCAAAGATGGTACAGAAAGCTTTGAGCTGGATGCCTCTAGGTAGTTATGCTACAAAGATAACACTAAAACATTACTGCACAGGTTTGTCTGAAGAGCGTGTCTTCTATAAAAAAACAAATAAAGAGGTCTTTGTCCAGATTAAGCCAATGATATTTTCCACAGGTATAATAATGTTTTTGAAATTTAATTTTAGCATAATTTAGTATTTAAAAAATATTTTTATTTTTTTTATGCTTGGATCTGCTAACATAGATGGGGCCTTAAAACACTGACACTGTAATGTGACAGCAGTAATCTGTCTACATCTGCTAAGAGCTTTCTGTAATCATAGTTCACAGAAAAACGAAGAGAGCTGAGATTTGATGGTCGCCTAGAAAAGGAGCTTTCTGAAACCTATGCATTTCTGATGGTTGATCGACCTCAGGTAAGAAAACAAAGCTGCATGTAAAATGCTTTCTCTTCTTTTTCACTTAAGAGTTTGGTTTTTTTTAAACTGAGTGTTAGAAGTAAGTAGCGTTCATAAGGTATGTTTAAGGTAAAGGGAGGCTTTTGTTCTTTTTTAAGGTATGGATGAGTCTGTTTAACTGCTTCATACTTGAGTGTTTGACAGCAACTCAGACTAGTCTTAGCTCTGGGTGGTTTGTAGTGGTTTTTAGGAGGGTTGTTTTTTTTGTTGTTTTTTCTCAATCAAAATCTCAATAAATCAAAATTCTATAGTTTGTCACTGTTTGTTCTGTTCATGTTCTGGCTTTGCTCATAGACTTGCTTAAAAATGTCTTTTCTCTTTAGATCCAAAGCATATGTGAAAAGGGACTGCAGGTGGGCCACTCCAAAATAACAATTCTTGGCAGCCCTTCTATGGGTAACTATCATTTGATTATGATGTGCTGGTGTTATTCAGTATGAGTTGGCAGATAACATGATGCAGTTGTGTGAACTTTCAGTCCTCTTTCTGTCACTTATTGCAGGGACATCACAGCTAGGTATTTTTAGCAAAATAGATTGACATCAGAACATTATTTTGTAACTCCGTTTTTACTAGCTCATTTAAATTCCTTTCCCAAAGGGAAGACCTAATTCTCAGTTTGGTTTAAGTAAAACCAGTATATCATGTCTTCACAGTGAAAATTCAGAGGCCAAAGAACTGATGCAGTCTATGCCTGTGTGCCCCTCTGTACCTGCAGACATGCATGTGTATGCATTCCGAAATACCTAATGGAAATAGTAGCTCAGCTTAGTGTTGATTTAGATAGAACTAAAGTTCTTGAATCCACAAATCCAAGAAGAGCACAGATAAACTGGAGACTTGGAAGAGTCACAAGGAGTGAAGCAAACTGAAAGTGCAAGATGCAAAGTTCCTTTTGCAAAGCTTTTCAAATAGGGAATTAAGAAAAAAAAATTGTGCTTTGTAAGAACAAAGATACAGAAGTGACAATACGAATGCTGAAAGCAGAACAGATTCAAGGGAGGGGAGAACAAGGTATATGTGGGTATAATTTTTTTAGTATTCTAGCCAGTAAAAGTTCTGGAGCAATTTGTCAAGGCAGTTAAATACACCCTTGGAATGAGAGGAACGTAAGCAAACTGGATGCCTTTATGGATGGTTTTATGGCCACATACCTGAGTTCAGTTAGGGTTACTTGATCTGAGGTGGTCAGCTGAACCAACAAATGACAATATGTGTTTGAGGCTTTACAAGCTGTGAAGTTATGGTTGAAGTCATTAAAAGAATAAATTGTTTTACCTTTCCATTTGAGTGTCAATTCATAATTCCAAAACAGAGTATTTTTGTCCACACTGTAGGATGAAAGATTGCTGAAGATATCAGTTGTTTTCCTGCTTTATTTCTCAGTCATACCCTTCAGTGCTTATCTCCACATTGTGCAATGGGCCATTGTCTAGAAGAGCCTCAGCTGTTTAAAAAGAACCCACCTGAAAGCAGTATCTGTGTAGCCTTTGGGCAGGGCTTGTCCTCTTGGTCACCACACTTTCAGTAATTGAGGTGTGCTGCTTTCAGGCTCAGCTAGTGTCCATATTGTGGTGTGGTGTTTCATACTGCAGTTGGTGCAAGGAAACATTTATTCTGCTGTCCTGAATTTGCAAATTGTGAACGTGCCCATACAACTTTCTCTGGAAATATTCCAAAAAGATTGTTGTATCTTTATTGTTTGTTACACAGTGAGCTTCAATCCCAGGTAATGCTTCTTAAACTTCTAATAACAGTTAATATTAAGCATCATGTAATTTCTTTTTTTATATCCTCTCAGGTGTATATCTCTCCAGGTATGCTGATTTATTGCAGCCTAATCCTCTAGAAGCTGGAGCTACTGGAGATGTGATTGTGTTTAAAATAATAAAGGTAAATTTTTCTTGCTTATTCTTGAGGGATTATATATTACTTACAGATAAAATAAGATAGTTTTAACCTAACTTACTGAACTTTCATTTACACAATTATCTGCTAATAGAGAAACTAGAACTCTACCAGCTTTTAAAAATGTTGATGCTGAGCTTAAATGAAGCATGATACGTTTTTATAAAAGGCAAAAATGTCTTGTTTTCTTTGAAAGTATGAAAATAAATGGCTTTTTAATGGCCTGTGTTCATTTCCCCAGTCTTACTTCCTTTGATACTTGAAGCAGTTTGTCAATATTCAGGAAGAAGCTTGTGCTGACAGTTCTGCTTTATTACAGGGAAAAATGAAAAGCATCTATGACCACATCGGTATGAAAGCAATGGAGTCAGCAGCAAAGAGTGCGTTAGACCCAACACCAAAGCACGAGTGTCACGTTTCAAAGAATGCAAATAAAGTCACCTCCTTGTTGGCTTACCGAGCCTATGAGCTTACTCAGGTAGGGGAAAGCTGTGCGTGTGGGAACTTCTTACATAAGAACTTCACAAACAGAACTTTAGAAATGACAGAGAGAAAATCACTGACAATACAACAAATACAGAGAGTGTCCTGTCAGGATGCAGTTGGGTGTATGTTTAGCAGTAGGCCACAGATGTCTGTATGAGAAATTACAGAATGATAAGGCAGCCTTTCCTGTTTCTCTCTCATATACCTGGACCTGATGGAGATTATCTCCAGAGTAGGATGTAGGTGGAATAGGTAGTAGCTAGGGAATATACTTGGAGACTGGAATGGAAGTTGGGGAGAAAGGAGATGTGTGGAATTTGAAGTATAAGAGTAGAACTTGCTAATGGGCATTAGATGAGGCTCTGAAGAGGGAAGAAATTGGCTAAGAAAGAACAGCATTTTTCTTTTTTTTTTTTTTCCTTATGAAAGTCTCAGGTTTGGAGATGGTGAGGGAGGGGAGAATGCATTCAGTTCCAAGCATCTCTGTTCCTCCAGCTGTTCCATCTCTGTTCCTGCAGTAATCTGTTGCAGTCAGATTATTCCATCAAGTCCGTAGATTTCAGGATACTTCCTTGAAAGCATTCTCTTCAGTATCACAACATCTTTTGACTACTGTAAATCAGAGCTGGGCACTGAATCAATCAGATGGCTATAAAATGAATGTATGTTTTCATTTATCATTATAAACTTGCCTTCATTAACAATTTTCTTAAACATTAGGATTTTGTGACTGAGCTAAGGATGGACTCCAAAACTCATACCAATGTTTACATTCCTTGGTGAATTTTTTTTTGTTTTGTTGATTGTCCCTTACCTCATCAAGAACATACTTGCAAATAAGCATTGCAAAATTACTTTTTCATTCTTGATTAGCCCCTGAAGTAGTGTCCAACCTGTCAGTATTTGGTAATGGGGAGAGGAGGTGAAAAAATTGCCTTAATTGATTGTTCCATGAAGTACACATGATAGCAGCATTTAAAAGCTTCCTCATTTAATGTATGAGCTTTTGAAGAAATAGGTGGTTGGTAAAAGGAACGTAAGCATGATTTATTATGGTAACTTAGAACTTGGTTTATGTATCAGTTAATGTTTGGCATAATGGTTTTCAAACAAACTCCCTGATTGTGTATTTAAATAATTAAACATGAGGTATATTTTGTAGGTTATTCCTGTGAAACAGAGTACACCTTTCAGAGAAGAAAGGTCATTGATTGTTAGTACATTTGCAAAGCACAGTTTACCAGACGTCTAATTTAACATTGTATTCACTTCTTTTTCTAGTACTATTTTTATGAATATGGCTTTGATGAGATAAGGCGAAGACCAAGACATGTTTGTCCTTACGCTGTGGTTTCATTTACTTACAAAGATGAAATGGTGCAAGTACCAAGATTCTTTCCCCCATCAAGGTAAGCTAGGACTGAGTTTCAGGAAGACTTCATGCAGTATGAAGAATTCATAGCTCTTGGCAGTAGCTTAGAATTCGTGTAGGTGAACAGTGCTGAAATGAATGGACATGTCACAGGGACTTAGTGTAAGAAATGCTTCTCATGCAAAGGAAAAGGTGACCCAGTTGGTTTTATGCAGCAGGCTGGCACCTGTAGGAAGCAGTTCTGTTGCTCTTTTTGCTGACTCACCTTCTGCTGATGTGGAATCCATGTATCAAGTGGGTTTTTTGCTTAACTGAGGAAATTTACAGACATAAAAATACCCACAGCAGCATCTTGCTTGGTATTCTAAAATAATATTCCGTATACTTTGTCACTGAACTCTTCACTGGTAATGTCATTGCTTGGGAAGAGAATATCTACATGGGTAGTTGATTACACATACAATAAGATACCTAAGCTGATAGGAAGGCATCCAGAGGTGGGGTCTGTACTATGTAGTGCTAAAAATAGTTGTCAGTATATCTAAAATAGCACAAGATGCTGCAGCAGTGATAGTGAATTATCAGAGTTGCTGTTTTGTACACTGATAACATATCCTTAATGTAAGATGTAGAAGCCAGAAGTTTCTGTCTCAACCTAGTCATTCTGTCTTTTTTCTTTTTGTTAGATCAAACAACTTCAACACAGACAGAAATACAGGTAAGATGAATTGAAGTTTATTGCTTTTTATGATACAGACATGGAATGTTTTAGAGTTTTTTCCCCATGTAGTTTTATTTGTCTCTGACCAGAATGATTGCTTAGTTATGCAGACTGTATACCTGAGTTTTATCTTGTACACTGCTGATGGCAAGCATAGCTTCCTGATACTAGATGATCAGACACCTTAGTGTGTATCTTCTTTTACCAGAACAAACCAGAACTGAAAAAATGAAAAAGTTTTTACCTGCTCCTTTTCTACTTGTAGCGTAGTGAGAACTTCAGTTCTTGAATCTGTTGTTCAGAGGCACTTCAAGTCATATCATCCTCTGTCCTGCTATTCTTTTGAATCTCGTTCCAGCAAAAGATTAATGTGTATGAAAGTGGTTGACTATTAAGGTGAGGAAAGAGGGTATCATTCCACAGATGCTGGTACAAAGGGCATACTTATATAGACAGGTACAGGTAACATACCAACCTCCTACTCTGCTTAGAGCAGGTCAAAACAATATAGGATTATAGGCACCCTGTTTGTTACCTTTTAACTTACTATTTAACACATTAATGTCTGGTTTGGTATTAGCATGACATGTTCCCTAAACTGCTTTTGGAGGTTCGGCAGCCTCTTTACTGTCATTTTCTTTCAGTCCTGCCTAGCAAGTAGTTTCACTTAGTCTTTTTTTCTCAATTTAGATAAATTGAGCTGTACCTTGTGGAGGGGACAGCTTTGGAATAAAGGCAAACTTTTGTGCCATGTTTCCTTGAAATCAGCAGCATGTCCTTTCCTTCCATGCAAGCTGTGAGTATTACTATTTAAATAATAAGTTTAAAATACTTCGGTATTAAAATTCCTTCTAGTAGAGGCTGGTGAATTTTTTATATATTAAGATGAAAATCTAAAATACACATTGACTGGACACTTTAAATATGTCAGACTAGACTCTTGACTCATGCTTGTCCAGATCTTCGTTTAGTTCATACACACAACTTTGTCAGCATCGATTTTTTGTTTGGTTGGTTTTTGGTTTATTCCTTTGAAGTGGCACATGCTCCTTTGCAGGAATAAAAACCACTGGCTCACGAGATAGTCCAAGGAACTGATTTTTAAGGGTGTGTATTTGATAGTTCTTATTTGGTCAATGAGGGTAGGACTATGGGGGGGAAAAAAAGAGATCTTTATCTTTTTTTTTTCTCCCTCTCTCCTCCCACCCTTTGTCTCCAGTCCTGAGAAGCTTGAGATTGAAAAAGTTGTGAGCATTGATCAATTGAAGAAAAAAATTTCACCAGCATTGTTCTTTAAAGAAACTTATGTAGGAGCAAAAGAAGGTAAATAGATCTAGCTTAATTTTATAAAGTCAGAATTTAAAAAAAACTTCTGAATTACAGTTTTGTTTCTGTTTTTCTTATCTTCTCTTTCTACCCTTTTTATTGTGTCAGTGTTGAAAAGAGGCATGTACTGCAGCCTTTATGAAGTTGTGGAGAAGTCCCGTTCTGGTAGTCACTTGGAGAGTTTACTTCAAAAACTAGAGAAAGAGAAACTCGTGAGTGCAATAGATTTGCCTATTCCTGTTTTTAAAAATTATGTTACTTAACTAGTAAGTGAGGTGTACTACAAGATCCATGATCTTGCTGGAATTCCTTAGCTGACATGTTCTTAAGAATTGCATCAGGGCATTTCTGTACCCATGATGGAATTGAGCTTACAGACATTAAGAGTATTCATAGTGAGCAAATGTCTGTGATTGTTTGAAATGGTACACTTTTTTTTCATTTGAAAATAGGTTCTTGTGAAACCACTTCTGGACAGAGGATTTCTTTTTCTTCTTTCTCCTTGGCAAATGATGACCCCTTATGGTATGCATACTCTGGCATTTTTGCTTTTGAGTTGGTGGAGTTTTTTGTTTGTTTAGGGGGTGGGTTTTTGAATGCTTTTGAAGCATAGTGGTCTTTTCCTTCTCAACTGATCTTACTTTCTTGTGTTCTAGACCACCAAACTGGACGGCCTCGCATGCTAAATGCATTGTTTCTCTTTCCAGAACCTAGAGGTGTAATGAGCTCAAGTAAGTTGTGTACGTGCTTATTTTACATGTAGTTTATATTCTGTTGAAGACTTTGTAGTGTTACAACCTGTCGGTGTAAACTAGGAGTAACAGTTTGCATTGGTGTGATTATGGTGTTCAGAAAGTAGTCACTCACAAAAGTAATCACCTATATACTTTAGGTTTGGTTATTTGTACTTTAGAAAGTAAAACTTAATTCACATTTCTTGATTCTGTGTTCTAGTAGAATGGAGCATCGGTGTTCTGATAGATCTATGCCTTAATAACATTGCACTTCAGAGGTTTGAGGGCTTTCTTTAAACATCAAAACATCAAGGGCAAAACATCTGAAAGTCTTTAATGTACCTGTAATTAATTTTTTTTGTGTGTTGGGATGTGCACCAAAAACTGAGTAAATGAGAAAAGAAGATACTCGTACAACCGGATGATAAAGGGTGACTGAAAGGACTTGGCTTTAGTAGAACTTTAATGCTTTGGGATGGGACTTTTAAGATAGTCTTTCCCAATTGAGATTTGTGATAAGTAGTGCTAGCAGCAGAGTGCAGGTCCTTTGGGCCTGCTGTGGGTTACAAGTGCTATTGTCAAAACGTAGCTCTTTCCAGGCATATCACTTTTACCAAGTTCTTGTCCTAAGTCTTGGCAGCTTCCTAGATTCTTATCTCTCTGTTTCTTATTTTAAGAAACTGCTTATATTTTTCTTACTTACGGAACAACTGTGAAAGTTCAGTTGTAGATTGGGTAAGAGGAGATACTATATAAGATGACATATAAAGTGTGTGCATGCCAGTTCCTTAAATGTGCTCCAGTTTTTGCTGCTGTGGCATTTTAAGGACTTGTGAGCTCCATTTTCTGTCAAACACGAGGTTAATTACTGGATTGAGTCTTCAGAGGTGCTTAAATGGTTGAATGGAGAAAAGTTTCAGTCTGTGATTGGAAAGGGGGAAAGGGTGTGAATAAATAAGTAAAAGAAGGACATAACTTAGAGCTTCCTTGAGCTGCTGTTTCGAGGATTTGGTAAAAAGATCTAGCAGCTTTCTAGGACAGGGAAATCCTGCTCTTGACACATGTTCCTACTGCATTTCTTAAATTTAGTGAGTTGTATTGCTTTGCAAAGGAATGGAAAAAACTGTGGGTTTCTGCTGGGTTACTAAGCTGAATCACTTTATAAAGGTCCAGTGAGCTTAGAAGCAGCACAATAAAAGTGCCAGGATTGCACAGGAAGGAGTAATGCTTCCCCTGTTTCTTGCAGGGAGCTGTCAGGTTGCTGCTTAGTAAGTCTTAGTGAGCCTTCTGAAGTGGCCTTCTAGAAGGGTCAGTAAAGTGGTTTAAATTGGAAATTATCTGTATATCTAGATACAGTTTATTACAAAACTATGAGAATGTGTGACTATGACAATGATATCATGACTATGAGTAAGTTGACTTTTACGTAGGTTTGAAAGCTGGTTACGTAAAAACAAAATAATAATCCTTTCCTGGCTTTCTGGTTATTTCTCCACAGTCATTCCAAACTGTGTTTCACCAAATATGTGTAGTGTAGACTATTGCGAACTTGTTTTTATTATTTATAGTTTTGTGTTTTTAATTGTGAATTCCCTTTTCTCCTATGACAGCACAAAAAAATGTTCAATTTGGAACACAGAAAAATTCAACTACCGTGGTGTTGCATGAAAATCGGGAAATCGTTCCAGAATTCACAAAGTTTATTCAGTCTCTACATTTTGCTTTAATCCAGTCTCGTAAAGATGCTACTGCAGATTTCAATGTTGTTGTGGAAAAGTATATAAATGAGTACTTGAAAAGATGCTGTAGTGGCTCTGGAAAATATAGAGAATTTGTATTATATCGGTATGAGTCACGGTTGGATGAGAAAACATTTCTTTATCCTGCTCCAAAAAACAAATCTCATATTGACAGCTCCTTGCAAAACTATATTTTTGGTTGTGAGGCATATGAACTACCTGTTTCTAGAGCTAAGGAACTGATGGAGGGAAATCGGAAACCTCAGCAGTTCAGTCCCATCTCAGATTATGAAGCCACAGAAGAAGACTGTGATTTTGCCAACACAAAAAGTGGGAAAAGAATCCGTGGAAAATATGAAGCCACTGTTGCCAAGCGAAAACTGCATCATTCTGGAGACTATGATACTGCTAGACTGAAAGAACTTATTAACTTAATCCAGTGTAGGAAAAAAAAAGGAGGTGGAGATTCTGATTCTGGAGACCTTAGAAATAAAAGTGGTCTGAAAAGGAAGCTGGAAAAACAGTCTGAAAGTTTGCGGAAATACTCAAAAATGAGTGAATCTTCAGAGAATAGTTGTCAGTATGAAGGTAAGAAAGTCTTTATATTTTAAGTTTCTCTTTAAACATTGTAATCCAAACCATACTTAACATACAATATCTTTATAGATTGAATATTTTTTCACACTGGTTCTTTTAATGCACAGTTGTTCATTTAAACATTGGCCTGAGATCTATCAATAGAGATGAAGTTTATTTTTTTGTAACAGCAGCTGTCACAGAAGCTGCTTTTGTTCTGCCTCTACAGAGAGAAGGCAGAGTTCCAGAGAGTATGCTTAGCTGTGGAATTGTCCAAAGACAGAATTCCTCATGTAGAGAACTAAGCAGACTTCATATCGTAATGTCTTCTGCACAGTTTGACTTCAGGCACTGCTGTAGTTTTTTAATGGCTCCAATACCCTATATAATACCTAATAAACTTAGCTTGAAGGGGAGAATGAAACTTCTAAGTACAAGCATAGTTAAGTTTTGAAGCAGCCAGTAATGTGTGTGGTGGGACAAAGGAACAACCCAGTATTATTAAGATTGAACCGGATAATTATCAGAGATACTATCTGATGCTTACTTAAGATCTGCCAAAGAAAACTCCTCTTTGATTTCTGATTCCCCAACCCTTTTCTTAAAGCAGTGGTACAGGCCACCTCCAGAGAAGGAAAATTGGGAAGAAGGTGGCACAAAAAGAGGGGGGGTATTTACATCAAGCACCAGTCATTCTCATGTGTACGTGAATGAATCACTTTGGAAGATGAAGTGACTGATTTAAGGAATAAGTTTCCATTTTGAGAGGGACAACAGATACTGGCATGTGTGGATGGAGGAGACAGAGGGTTGGCTATATGCTAGATCTTTGGATTCCTGCTTGGAAATCTGAACCTTCAGAGTCGTTTTACATTGATTATTAATATAAAATATGTGAATGCATTTCTGCCTGGCTGTAATAAGAATATTTTCTGTTTAAAATGAAATTTTTACTAACTCCTTCAGGGGTACCAAAGCAGCAACATCTATTTGAGATTTGAACTCCATGTTTTTATATAACTCTAGAAGTAATTTGTTTTTCTTGAAAAAAGTCTTACCTGAAATATTGTGAGCTTAAGTATCTAAATATGTTTTGATTTTTGTTAGTCTAACAGCATTTACACAATTCCATATTTCCAAATCAGATAAATTAGTTACAAGTTAATCAGTTACTTAAATAAGTTCCTTGTCCTGTCTCTTCCCAAGAAGAATGAATACCTATGGTATTTATTTACTCATCCAAGGGGATGAGTAGAAGAGTAATAACACTACTTGAAAGTTAGTTTAGTATAAATAGGCATGGTGAAGTTTTAGAATTACACTTACTTTAAGATAACTTATGAGGTTGAGCATTAAGATACTCATCAGCTTCTGGAGCAACAGTGATGGGATGGAGAGAAGTAAAAATTTTGCTCAAACTAATCTGTTTCTCTTAGCAAGTGATGGAGAATTTTACAAGGTTATTTAAAATACATAGATCATAGGAGGTCACTTATATTAAGATACAAAACAGTGTGATACCGAGGGACCTAAAAAATTATTTATCTGAGGGAGGCTAGCTTTAGAAACAGCCCTTTTATCAACATCTATCTGTTCACATTTTTTTAAGATGATAAATGTATATGCACTGTATGAATTTATGCTAAGGGGTGAGACTGGGTATGTGGCAGGTGTTCGGGGGGAGTGTGTGTATTGTTTTGCTTTTATTTAAAACTTACTAATGGATTCTTTTTCCCCTCCTCCCCCTACTCTAAGGTGTCAGAACATCAGATTTGTCCAACTCAGTTTTCTCAGTAAATACCAGTCTTGGTGGACATGACACTGACTTGAGGCAGCAAGATGTGTCTGACCCTGCTGTTACTGACACATACAGCCTCGTTAAACTGATCTTTGAAATGCTGGCTAGTGCAGGACACTTGGATTCATCGTTGGCACAGTCTGTAAATCAAGGATTAAACGCTTTAGGATTAAACGCTGATGAAATTGAAGAAGCTATGAGACAAAAATATGAATATGAAACCATTCCAGCACAGGACAAAGATGATCATGAGCTTCCTAATGCTGCTCAGGCTGAAAATATTAACTTTAAGGACCCACAGAGCCCAGTGATGCTGGAAGCCAATGCGGCATGTTTACCCTGCCCAGCTGACGTCAATCTGCGACTTTCAGCTAATGAAGTAGGCCTTGAACACACACTCGGTGTAAAAGTAAGTGAAACTGCAGTGTAGGTAGATGCTAATAATGAATGTACTGTTTTCATTAATATTATGAAGCTGAAAAAAAATCCCATTTTTTTGCATAGCTAATCAGAGATAAGCACTAACTTTTCTGTGAAGAAGCTTTTCTGTTTGGTAGGAGCATATATGGAAGTTTTCTTAACTCTAAAATGTGTGTTCCTGGTTCTTTGTCTCCTCTATAACAAAATTATAATTTAGAAAACCTGAAAGATGGAAACCAACCATGGCCAGTCTTCCTCACTAGCTTTGCAGTAGGTGTCATGTGCAGCTCCTGCAGCAATAGCAGCAAAGCTTCTGTTGTTCTGTTGCTGAGTGCTGTATATGAGGGGTTTATTTCATGTTTGCTGAGACCAAAGCTATTGTCATGGTTTGGCTCAGGATCAGCAGTTAAACCAGAGACAACAATGCTCTCAATCCCCTCCCCCAGGTAGGGAAAGGAGAGAGAGAACAAGGAGAGAGGCTTTGCTGGATTGAAAACTAAACTAGACAGCTTTAATTATATGTACAATTATGTACAAGTATGTTCAGGAATGTGCAAAAGCCTCTTGCCTCCCCCCACCCCCAGCAGCCCCCTGGCACTCTTCTGAGCTGTGAGCAGTCCCAAAATGTCTCAGTCTGCTGTCTGAGATAACAGCAGAGCAGACAGGGCTGTGGGGAGAGTTATGAGGGTCAGGGGCTGAGCCTGGGGTCGATGGGGATGGATGGATGGAGTCCTCCCCAGACACTGGCCGTGGATGGAAGAGAAGGGAAGAAGCAGCAGGAAGGAAGTTGTCTTCTGTGATCTCTGACCTTCCTCAGGGCTTACACAGATCTATGGAATGGAATCCCTTTGGTCAGTTCTGCTGTCTGTCTAGTCCAGCTCCCCTACGGGGGGGTCACAGATACAATTCTCCTGCCCCAGTAGTCTCTGTAGCAGCAGAGCTAAGAAGCAACCTTGGAGTCTCAGCAGAAACATAAACATTCCAGTGTTATCAGTCCACTAGCTGGAACACTTGCTGCTAGTTAAAAGAGAGCTTACTGAAGGAAAGAAACAAAATCAGTAAAAGGAAAATTAGCTTCATCCTGGCTCAACCCAGGACAGCCATACAGCTGTCTTCTGTCACTTGTATAAAAAAGATAGTTTATTCTGGCTCTCACCTTCCTGATGATGGTGGGTTTTTTTAAGCAATCTGTGAAGCTGTTGCATGGAATAAGTATAGTGTTACTGTCACAGCTTGCATACTGCATCTTCTTTGGAGGTGATTCTTGGTCTGGGCCAGGTTTGCTGAGCCTGAAACACAGTAAGGAGAGATTCTAGAGTTCCTTATCATAGTTGTTACCTAGTTGTTACTCTTCCCAAAAGTAGGTTATAAGGCAATAGTTCCTGTCCCATATGGACTCTTTCTCAGCAATAGTTGCAGGGGAGACCATTAATGACTGTGTACTACTTAATTTTTATAGACCTGGTGGGTGGTTTAGGTACAACAGCTTGTAATGGTTATTAAATTCCATCTCAGGCAAAGAAATTAGCCTTTTTTGACCATACTCCTCCCAGATCTAAGTCGAGACAAATCTCTTTCAAAGCTTCTGCACCTTGAATTCTTCCCTCTTCTCCCCCCAAATACAAACAAAAAAAAAAAGTATCAGTTGTAGGCTGTATAATTTCAAGACTTTTTTTCAACCTGTTGCTTTCTTGCCATAAGCAAGAAAGTGAAAGTCAAATTGCAATCTGTATTTGATACTTAGAGTTTATTTGATCTCAAAGAATGTTTATCTACATGTGATCCATAGTTAGTATAAAGAGGCAGAATAAGTGCTGTTTCCTTTTAATGACAACTGTCTCTCATCTTGATAGAACAGATTGGTGAAACTAAGTTGATTGTCTTTGGATACGAAATAGTCTTTGTGTTCTGGACTATTATTTTAAAAACAAACAAAAAACCCCTACGGCAACAGTTTACCTCAGCTGGCTGTTTCTTTGTGCAAGTTAGTCACCTTTTCTAGTGACAATACCTCAGGGTTAATAAAGTGATTCTTTAAATCATCAGGCATCTTTTTGCTCTAATTGTAGTTACTGCCTCAGTTTTGGGAATTGGTCTTGGTCCAGCCTCTCCAAAGTGTCTTTATTCTCTCTCCTACTTAATAGTAACAGGCATTTTTTTAAGGCAGGAAAACAGCTGCACAGAAGTGAGGATCCTGCAGTCCTCATTTTTAAGTCTTGTACTGTTGAAAAGATTATAGGCTTGTTTTTTGTCCCTCCAGCAGTGTCTGAATGAGAAAGCGTTAAGAAACGTGCATAGTGGAAGGTCTTCAATGCTCTACGGATATTAAAGATGGTTGGGGAATTGGCTTAATTTAGTGTTGTCAGGAGCAGAGTTGAAAAATTCTGAGCACTTAAACACATGCTTAGCCCTCTTTATGTGCCCTTTTGGTGCAGTGGTGGATACATGGTCCATGCATACCTTCCATGGCAGCATGGATCTGGCAGAACACCCTTGGAAGCACCTCTTGTGCTTACGGTTCAGAGTGCCCCAGCTGTTAGCTCCACCACATTACAAAGTGGTTGTTCTGTTATTGGTACTTCTACACAAAGCCCAGTTTCTGAGTCATGGAGCAGGAAGGAGTTTGTCCTACCTGTAATCTCTGTGCTGTTTTGCTTGTGACCATCTGGAATGTGAGATGGAATTGGGTTGTTCAAGGATTTAATGCTAGTTGCAGGCAGTTCCTCAGTAATGCCAACATCTCATGGCTTTAGTTAGCTATCAAGACATCAGCCTGAAAAAAGTGAAGGAGCAGACAGTTTTCCTAATTTTTTTCTTTTTGCCTCCTTTCTTCCCTGCCTCACACAGCTTTTGTACTCTAAGGCATGTGCTCAGAATTGCCTTATTAACTTAATGATAGATTATAAGCTAAGACATCTGTCTCAGAAATTATCAAACAGGTAAATGAAATGTGTAAGTACCTCATGGAAACATTTCCAAGTTTAACTTGATTGATGGCAAAATTGCCAATATAATGTTGAACTCAGGTGTGTTCTTACTGTCAGCTGTTTAGAACGTAAAAACTTAATGGCTACCTTGAAAAAAAAAAAAAGCTTGGAGCTGAGAATTTTTAATGTTTTTTAGGAAGCAAGCAGTGGAAGTGTAAGCAGTTTTGAAGGCTACAGTCCGTGTGGTAGTACACCTGTAAAGCATGCTTATCACAGGCAGCATTCCACCTCAAATAATATAGAAGTTGGACTGCACTGGAAACTTATTCCAATTACAGGTAAGATGGTTTTAACTCTTATCTTGCTACAAATAGTGAATGAAAACATGTTCTAAAGGTTGGTATCTTTCATGGAGCCCATTCTTGGGTCACATGTTGGTACACAAGCATGTATATAGCCTATGCAGTTGTTTCTGATATTTGACTAATACAGAAACTGCTGGATGAAAACAGATACTGGTGGAGAATATTGCTTTGGGTACATAGTGACATAACTTAGAAATGGGAATGCTTGAGTATTTATCTGCTGAGGTACATAACCATTTTGAATTCAGTCTTCAAACTTGCTAGGTTCTGCTGAAAGATTGGACAAGGCAGATAATTGCAACTAGGAATCAAAAAAGTGTTCTCCTTATAGAAGGTAGTCTATGTGTTGCATCAAGGAGTGTTTCAAAGTCTTTGTACTTGCCTACACGTTTAAATCTTAAATAATCTTACAGAAGAAGCAGCTTATTTTTCTACTTCTTAGTGAGCCAACAGTGTCAAGTCTTGGGAGAGAATGAAGGCGTAGATTTGTAGCATGTGGAAACTGGGCTGTAGGAACAGCCATCCAATTCAAGGCTACAAATCCAGATAGAATTTGTTAACTGCATTCTCTGAGTGAAAACTTATTTATTTCTGATTGTGTTCCAGGAATGCTGCTATCTGTCTCTTGGACACTTCTGATATCCATCCTGTTGTGTAGTTCAGCAGCTCTTTCTTCGTTTTTTTAGCTGAGAAGGGAGGAGGGCAGGGAAGATGGGTTTCACTTCACAGTATTCATGGGCCTTTCAAGGAAATGACAGGGTAATTCTGGATGATGTTTTCTGCACTTTCTTTAAGGGCCAAACATCAAAACTCTGCTCAGTATTCTGCTAAGTTACAGAGTATGGAGACTGTAAAGTGGTTTGGATATAGGACATTTCTTTCTTTTATGCCTGGAGGAAATGGTCACTGTGCATATAGATGAAGATATAGCTGCTGAGGTAACTGGTTAAGTGGGTAATTAAGCATGGAAAAACTGCAGTGCCTCATAGATGCTCGATGTGGGAGTTCATGCAAGGGTTTATCAATTGGCTGATACATTGCACAGTGAAACTACAAATCTTATTAGAAAAATGTGCTGAGAGGGAGAAGTGCTTGTCTTGAGCATCACTGGGTTTCTTGAGGTTTCCTAGGAGGTCAGTTCTTCACATTAGCTCTTGCTGCAAAAAGTATTGACTAACTCTGCAGTATGATAATGTAAAAGGTGCTTTATAAATACCAAGAAACTCAACTAGTGCTAACTGCTGCTGTCCTGTTCTTCAGAAGGGGGAGGAAGAGTTTGAGAATCACCTGTAAAACCATGAAGATAAACAGGTGACAGGAGTGGGTGGGACAGTTGGCATGTCATTGTGGCCTGAACTACTGAGCACCTTGTATTCTCAGCTGGTTTTGAATTTTCATGGGGAAATTAGATCAGCAATATGCTATACAGCAAGTGGACTCATTGAAGTACATCAGGAAGGCTGTAGGAGAGTCAAAAGAGCCTTTAATGTTTTGGTCTAGTGGCACTTGATTTTTACCAGACATGTCTTCCCATGTAGGATCTTCTCAAGGACTTTGAATTTTTATTCTAGGGAATTAAAATCGATTCATTAATGTAATTTAAAGGAAGCTTTGTTCTTTTCTGAAACCAGTTGCTTTCTAAATCTGATGGCTTCTCCATGTGCCTCATTTTTGTAGCATGGTATAAAGGAATTCAGAGAACATCAGTCTGTCTTTTTCATCTCTGCATGGTTACAGGAAGGCAAATTAGCACACTCCCATTTTTTCTTTTTAAACAAAAATGGGTTTTACTTTTGATACCCTGGGATCACGTTCAGCCAAAATTACTTTAAGAACTTTTCATAGTTTATGACTTGAGGAGCGCGGGGTTTGTTTTGCTTCCCCAATGACATCAGAAGGTGTTGGAGGAGATTGGTGTTCATAGGTCCTCAACTCATCCAGGCTACTTCTGTATCGTGTTACTGTTCATTTTTTCATGACTACATAATCTAAACTTTTGACGGTGCTAAGCAGACCCGAGTCTTAGTTTGAAAGCTGACTTGGGCACATACATGTTAACGAACCCATCCTAACTCAGTTTTGGTTTGAATTTGAGACTCCTCTTTGGCTTTCAGACATGAAGTGCAAGTGGTTGTTCTTGCTGCTTCTTCCTTCTCTTCTAAGAGAAGATTAATGCATGTGTAGACAATCTTTAGTGATGGCTTTTGATGACATTTGTCTTGGCTAGGAAGAAACAGAACATTCTGGGCTTTGTCAGGTGGTGTTTAAGTTTCTGATTTCAAAATTTACCCAAACACTTCAACTATTAAAATATGATTTCTGATTTCAGACTTACTCTTTGTTGGTAATACCTTGTAACTGGATAGGTCAAAGAAACCAAAAAGAACTGCCTGACAACAATTGTAGAAAGAACAGCTGTTCAAGCGCTGCTGAAGTAGTTATGCTTGCAGATTAAGAGTCAGATTCTTCACTGCTTAAGAGAAGTCCTTCTACAGTGACTCCAGAAAGAGGATTCTTGGGTAAATTTTGAGTTGGATCAGATGATCCCTAGAGGTCCTTTCCAACTCCGACAATTCCATGATTCCATAATACTTAAACCCAAAAAACCCTCAAACAAAACCAACAGAGAAAACCTCCTTTGAAGTGTTTATGGAACAGATATATCCTGAAATACCTGTTTGTATCTGAAATACCTGTGTACACGTACAGTTAATTGCAACAAAGTGTTAAATTTGGATTCAAACCAGACCACACTTCTGAATGTAGATGGTGAAGCACAACTTACTATGTATCAGTGATTACCATAAGACTTAAGTCCTACCTTTTTAAGCAAGAAGACTTCTGTTCTCAGTTGTGAGATCAGAAGTGACACGTGCAGTTTGCAGTCTAACCCTGCAAGGCAGTGTGTGGCTAAAATGGGCCTTCTGAGGATTATAACCTAGTAGCAAATGAAAAAATTTGAATAATTTGTCACCGTGCTTGATTTCTTATTTGATTTTTTTTTTGTAATTAAGGCAGTTCCTGTTACACTGAATCAGATATTGTCTCTGGGAGAATTACTGGTGTTCTGCTTTTTGAGCAAACTTTAACTTTATTGTTCTAGTGTCTTAGGAGCTATTACGTTTTCTGTGCTTCTGTACCTCAGCAAACAGTAACACTTGAGTCCAGTTGACTGGCGGGGGGAGGTACAACAGGAATGTTGTTTAAAAGCTATGTTTAGTAGGTTTGAGTGTATCAGTTGTTTCTAAACATGAGATGATGATGATTAACTCTTCCTACATAGGTCTGAAATCACCAGAAGAACCACTGGTGTATTTACCGCCAAAGGATGCCTTTCCTAATGACCCCCGGGTAATAAATAGACAGAGAAGTTCTGATTATCAGTTTCCATACTCTCCATTTTCAGACACACAAAAGGGGACAGCAGAAGATGGACTTTGTACAAGACAAGTGGAGAATCTTGAAGATCAGTGTGGGCTAGCAGATCAACCTTTTGCAACTAAGCATTCCATTAGTGCAATAATAGAGACTACACTATTAGAAGAATATAATCTCTTTGCAAGAAAGATTCAGGAAATTTTGCAGCAAAAGAATATCGCTTATGTTAGTGGCATGTCCACACCAGTCTTCTCTGCCCGGGAGAGGATAATGAGACTTTCTGAATACATATGTTTACAGGCATCAGAGATTTCTGTCCAAGAATATATAGAGACACTAAGTGAAAAGCTGAATAGTGTTATTTTGTCCTCGAGCATTAGGCGTACTCCACCTACTTCTGCTAGTCCTGAACTGGCAGAAGTGGCCAGTGACGCTGCACTGAATCCTCCACCTGAGATGGTGCCTGTTTGTAGGGACACTGACACAGCCTTGTCATCAGAGCCACTGTGTAATAACATGGCAGAAGATCCAGATTCTAAAGAGCAGCATTTGTCAAGTGTGACCCTAGTGACGGAGGAAATAGATCATGGGAATGCTAAAACAGCGGATGTGTTGACATCTGATCGGACCTCTTACAGTGGGGATCCGATGGAGCCACCAGAAAAGAGACAGAAATCCCCAGAGAACATACACATGTCAACCCAACCAGCCCTTTCTGATTTTATAAGCCAGTTAAAACCTGAAGTATTTAACAGTTTGGTCAAAATTATTAAAGATGTGCAGAAAAACACTGTGAAATTTTATATCCATGAAGAAGAGGAGAGTGTTCTCGGCAAAGAAGTCAAGGTATGTTCCAGTTCATTCTCTCTTTAGTGTTAAAATAGAACAGTGTGTCTTTCAAATCAGAATGTATAAAACTGGACTTGCAAACATAAGGTAGTCTGAAATTTGTTTCAGAAAAGATGGAATTGTGAAAGTGAATTGAGAAAGTAGGCTGTCCTGTCCCATTCCTTGTTTGAGCTTCTGAGGTAGTCTCACTTATATTTAGCTTTTACCCAAGTCTTTTTCTTATACTGGGAAAGCAGAACAGTTGTAGTTTGGGTCCTTCCGAAGATACTGCTGGGGGGTGGCCTCATGGAAAAAAGATAACAAGGTCAAACGTGTAATAGTTCATCATTTTAGAAAGAATGTATGAAAAGTTGACATGGGCGGTGTTGGGGTTTTTTTTCTTTTCCCCTTCAGTTAATAACACAGGTAACGTTTGGAGATTACTGTTCTTCTGTGTTTAAATGTGTAAGATGAAAGTTAAAAGTGAAATCCTGAGAACCTGTGGCTTTACTTGAAAACTCCTGTAGTTTTGATAGATTGTCAGTTGGCCACTTATGTGTGATTCTGTAAGAACGACTGACTTGCTGAAACAGCCTGTTTCTGTGCTGACACCCTTCCGATTCATGGATGGGAAAGAGAAGGAAACCGGTCCTCCGAGATTCATTTGAGTGGTAACCTTACCTGATCTGGTCATGGTGTGGGGATTGTTTTGGCCAAACTAGCTACTCACTCTTTCTTTATCATCTTCTCTTTCTGTGGCATTAGGAATATCTTACAAAGTTAGGCAATACAGAGTGCCATCCTGAACAGTTCCTTGGAAGAAGAGCTGCTTTAGATAAACTGTTGATAATTATTCAAAATGAAGACATTGCCAACCTCATCCATAAGGTATTTCACCTAAGTAAATGTCTGCTATAGAAAGCTACTGTTAAAACATGGTGAGAAGAGCTCATTTTGAGTAAGGCTCTTCTCTCACAGCAACATAGCATTTAAATCATGTTCTGTGTTTAGCTGTCATTTGAAGAAACAAAAATGGTTGTGGTAAATACCTGATTTTGTTACATCATATCCCTGTCATTTCTTTCACCTCCACATATGTGCTAATACATATTTATTCTTAGCAGCTGTAAAGTTACACAGAGGCTGGAATAGTTCTGCTCCTAGTTCTGGGGTGCTCTACGGGCAGGCAAAGGCAGCTCTTGGGTTACCTGAGGTGTTCTGACAGCTGTGGTTCATGAACCTGTGCTGGACAGAAAGTCATATTATTCTATGTGCTCAACTTCCACTGTCTCATTCCTGTTATGTTTTTGAGAGCACCTCCCCAGGCAAGAGAAAAAATAATTCATTGAAAATGTGCTTTTAAATGTAACATTTGGTATTAAGTAGAAAGTTCTGTAGGTTTTGTTGTTGGATGATCTTTGGTATACCTCTGATTGATAACATTTTTACACAGATACCTGGCTTAGTAACTTTGAAGAGGCTTTCTTGTGTCAGCTTTGCGGGTGTTGACAGTTTGGATGATGTGAAAAATCACACTTACAATGAATTGTTTGTGTCTGGTGGTTTTGTTGTGTCAGATGAATCTGTCCTTAATCCAGAAACCATCACTACAGGTAAGTGTGATACTTTCTGAAACTTTAGAACACAGACAAAAAAGGCCTGACATGTTAGTATGTATGAGAGATGCCATAAATCATGGCAGTGAAAAATCAAGTATTCTAATTTTTGTGAAGTTTTTTGGAGAACTTCAGGTAATTCAGTCTCTTATTACCTCAGTGGCCTTTTTAGAGAACATGTTTCTGGGGAATGTGAACCTGGAGATCTTGTCTTGTCTTTCTCAGTTGATGTTAGATTGTGTAGTTATGTATATGGATCATGCCTTAATACTCAATCCACAAATACGCTAGGAAAAAACACTGGAAAATTACATTATTTCACTTTTCCTTTATTTGAAATTGAATAGTTAAGTTACCAGGTTTTAATGAGGTATTTTAGCAAAGCAGATCACATATGGCTGAATTCAGCTTTTATGTAAGAATGTGCCACTGTTTGGCACCTTACCTATAAAAAAGCAGCTTAGTTTTGGAATGCTGTTGTTGACTCATGGAAGAAAACCCAAAGTACTAGGCACATGTTCATAGCTGTGATGAAAACAGGAAGTTTTCTCTATATTCTGAAGCTGTATTTTCAGTTTACATACCATGGAATTTAACCTCTATTCATTATCTCTAAAACAGATAAACTAAAACAGTTCTTAAGCTTTCTGGAGGATCTCAATACCCCAGATGGGAAATGGCAGTGGAAGGTCCACTGCAAAATACTAAAAAAACTTAAAGAGCTGGGGAGGTAAGTAATGTGTTTCAAACAGCACTTGTTAAAATGCTTCAGTTTTAATTATGCTCTCCAAAACCCAGTTAAGTGGAATTTACTGTTATGTTTGTCCTTTGACTTAATTTTAATATTTAGACTGACCCTAGATTAAGTAAGTTTCTAATAGTGTGCTTTTTCCCCCATTACAGAATGAATGCCAATGCCCTGAGTCTGCTGACCCATCTGAATACTTACCAAAAGAAGCACTTGGTTGAGATTCTGTCTTACCATAATTGTGATTCTCAGACTCGAAATGCTCCAGAATTAGACTGTCTTATCAGGCTCCAGGCTCAAAACATACAGCAGAGACATGTTGTTTTCTTAACAGGTAAAACAACTTGTCAATACTTCTCTCCCTCTTTTGATAACAGGTGCTCAATGTTAATGCAAAATCTCCTTTTATGTATTTAGAAAAGAATCTCAAAACACTTTCAAATTACGCTGATAATGGAATAGTGGTTGCTACTGTTGATGACTTCATGCAGAATTTTCAAAGTCTCGTTGGGTATCACCACATGGCTACTGAGGAAAACAGCCTCCCTCCCTCTGATGCTCACAGAAGACAATCAGGTAACGTTAAACACAGTTCTGCTTTCTTTAGCTGATTAGATGTGTGGGGTGGAGGTCCTTGAAATAGTGTGCCTTTACTCTTGTAAATGAACACTACAGATGGCAAGGGAAAGCCAACTCTCAAGCTACTCTTTCTGTTTTATATGATGGGGAAAAGCAGCTGGGATGGAGCATCAAAGGAGATCTGAAATACAGAAGTGTAGGGTAACATGGTATTAGACATATGTCCAAGTGGTGTAACCGTCTGTGTTCAGGAAAAGGATCCATTTAATGATAGCTTTTAGAAACCGTAACGAAAGGACTGAGATGTCAGTAATTGTACTCCTTTAATTGTCTGATCAAATACTCACCTACTGTGTAACTTTAGATGCTGTTTTGACATTAACCCCTTTGGAGCTGGGAGTTAGGATTTCCCAACACTAAACATGAACACAATGCGCAGAAGCTTTTAGCATCGGAATAACTGGACACTCACAGAGGGTTAAGTGTGTGTGTTGAGTAAGTGAACAAGAGTGGCAGAAGACCAAGACTTAAGTGATATTGGACTTGCAGACCTGAAGCGTAACATTCTGTGAGTAGTGTATAGCTTTTCTAACACAAGTTTTGTATTTCAATAGAATAGGACTTTCTCTCTTTTTTAATGTAGTTCTTGTAGAGAACGAACAGGATGAGGAGGACATGTCTCTGGATTCAGGGGATGAAACAGCACAAATAGAAATCTGCAATGATGCCTTTAAGTATGATACTCGTTTGGAAGCTTTGCAGACAGAGGCCAAGGGCTCACATGGAGTAGGTGCAAAAGAAAGCTGCTTATCAGTTACAGAGTTATCTCCTGAAGCACAAATTGGCTTGATGGAAAAGACTTCTAAAACTGACTTGGAAGAGATACAGCCAGTTACTCCAGTTTCTACAACATGCGCTGCTGAAGGAGAAAAACACAATTCAGTTGAACAAGCTCCTTTCAATAACTTCCAGGTTTATAGTAGACAATTAAACATGTCCCATCAGTTCAGTCACTTTAATGTACTCACTCATCAGACTTTTCTGGGAACAACATACTCAATTTCTTCTGCAAGTCAAAACCAAGAAGGGGGCAATTATTTTGTATCTGCTTACAGTCAGTGCACAGATACAGAGAAGTCATCAACACCTGGTGCTTGGGATATAAATTGTGATTCTTCCAGGCCATATTCAAAACAGAAATAAACTCCTAAGTCTCTTTTTATAAGTTGCTGTGGACTTCTCTGTTTCTAAAATGTGGTTTAACAGTTTCTATTTTATTCTGGAAAAAAATGTTTCTTGTCCTTTATCTCAAATGTTTTCTTGTCTTATTTAAACCCTAACGGCCTGTATCTCTTGAAAGCATCTGAAAATTGAAATAAATATATATTTTTTAACGTTTACTGTACTTGAATTATCTTGTTTGTTGGCACTTTTAAGTTTCTACATTTGTATTTGACCTGTACCTGGGCTTTGGTTTGAGGTCTGTTTTAATGTAAAACTGAATGTTTGCCTAAAACATGTGAAATGGCGAGGTTGTTTGTTTTTATTTTTAAATGTAAGAGTATCCAAATCACTTTTCTTTACATAAATTTCAAAACTTATGTATTTATTTGACGTTTGACACAACTTTTGTACAAATGTTTTTACATAGTTCTAAGGCAGTGTAGTTATTTTCATGACAATATACTGGATTTTGGCTAAATACCTCAATTAGAGTAACCAATGGTGCAGTTCCATTACAAAAATAAACTCTTAATGCACAAGGGACTTGCTAACACATTGCATTGTCTGTGGTTTTTATATTGTTCTCAAAGCACGTGAGAAACATATCCAGATTCTATTTCATGAATAGCAATTATCTTTGTGTCTAATTTTGATAATCCATGGTTTTTATGGTGTCAGAGTGATCTTACAACTTCTATCTTGCCATTGTCATTAGTGTAATGAGAGAAGGACAAACTTGGCTTTAATAACTGGTGTAGTACAATTTGCATTAGAAAAACCTCAGTCCTCTCCCACTTCAGCATAATGATTACTGGTGCTTGGTTTTGGTTTTTTGTTTTGTTTAACGAGCATTGTCAGTTTTTTGTCTGTTTCTTAATCTCACCCTTTTAAATTTCACATCTGCTGCATTATAAACTTTTCCCCAGTGCTTCTTTCTTAATTGGCTCATTTTGTACATGGTCTCTGGGCTTCTAGAAGGCAGCAGCTGATAGCAAACAGCTGCAGCTCCTCAAGACTACCCTTGGTTTTACACTGCTGGTTTTGCATATACTATAACTTGATCACAGGTTTACTACTCTTGTCTTCAGGGAGTCTGAAGTCATAGGATTTTTCCTGTTTGCCATTTTATTTTTGTCTTTTTATGTAGGATGCATGGTTCAGCACTAGATGACAGTGTTTGAAACTACCTGACTAAAGTCACTAAGTTAGGTGGGTCAAACATTATTGGTTAAAAAAAAGGGTTCTTTTAAAAAACAAACCAACCCCATAGACTTTTGCCTAAGTTTAATGTCTTTCCTCCTATAAACAGTTGTTTGATTTGTCTAAATTAAGAACAAACCAGTACTAGACTAGTATCAGTTGTTACATGGCAAATACATGTTTTGTCAAAAAAATAACTCCCTTGTGTCAGTAATCCCTAACGGATTTTGTGAAGCACTGTTCTAGTACCTGCACCATGGAGTGCAGGCTCTCACCTGCAGGAGGCGGCGCACGCCCGGCAGGAAGGCACGCACCTTTCTTCCCTTGGCTACTGCTGTAGGATACTTCAGATCCAGGTTCTGCCTAAGAAGAGTTGCCACTGGGAGGAAGCCCAGTTTGGAGGTTCTGTGGTGTTCGCTGTACATGATCCCACAGAACAACTCCCTTGAATGCAGGCTGTGCATCTGCAGTGATCTAGAAGAGAAACAGTTTTACCCCAGATTGTCCTACCATTTGAAGACTAAAAGCAGGTAAATCTAAAGTTAACGTTTAATTCTGACTGGAAGCACTGACCATTGATCTGTTCAGACCTTGTCTTTAACTTCTTAAACCAAGTTTGGCTGCCTTGGGCCCAGCCCACTACCCTGTTAAGTGCTGCTATCCTGTTTGAATTGAGGGGGAAAAAATTTGTCAGCACTTCAGTGGTCTTAAAAATCTGGTATTATTTATGTATGTTCATGAACCTAAAAGCTGCCTCAACAGTCAAGTACGAGCAATTTCATGTAAGGAAAAATACCAACAAAGTCTATCCAAGCCATTTCAGAATACATCTTTATTTATCAAAATACATAGACAGATCTACAAAAACAAATGTAACAGTTTAATACAGTGTTTTGGTGCTTTATATTAAATGGTTGTGTCTTCAGGTGGCATGAAAACCATTGTAAACAGGCACACCATCCTTAGTTTAATGTATCTTCAATATGAAAAGCAACGACCCTGTAATATATCAAAATGCATATAACTTAAATATTTCATAAAAAAGGTGGTTCATAATTATTACAGTAGCAAACAAAGGGTTGTGCCTTTACATTTTAAGAATTCAGAACATTCATATGTACCTCAAAATGGCGAAGTAAAGTTCTCTTCTTGAGCTACAGCAGGAATCAGAGTGGTCTCCCACTCCTTCTGCTTCTGCAGGAGACCCTGAAATAAACAGAATAGAAATGTGAATGTTCTGTCTTCCTTATGCAGCCTGAACTAAAAAAGTGTCGCTGTTTCGTATTTTAAAACTATTTATCAAGGCTTAATGCTTTTTAAATAATTTCAAAACAGTACAACGTAATACATTCAGTAGAGAGGGAACTCAAGATTTTTCTGTCTTTTGCAAAAAACTTGAAGTGTGACTGAATTGGAAACCAGTTTTGACTGAAGTGGAAACCAGTCCAGTTTCCAGGGATGACCGAGCAGATGAAAAAGGACTCTTCCATTGGATTAAACTTAACTTTCTTACTCATCTGTGCCTTGTCTCTACATTGGTGGTATTCTAACATGTTCTTGTATGAAGCTGCACCCAAAACCTTGACAGGTACCATCTTTTAGTCTTAACATAAACTATAAGATAAAAAAAACCAGCATTTACAGTTTGAACTAGAACAGTGTCAGACACTTGAGGTATGCGTATTTACTCTGAAAAGGTAAATGGTTCCTGCTTTGTTAACGGCCCTTGTAACCAGACAATGAGGAAAACCTCTAATAAAAAACACTTGGAAGTGTATCCTTGGCTGTGTGATAAGTAAAATGTGATACAACTATGTCAGGTACATTCATAAATTAAATCTGAAATGTCTTTTTTTACTGTAATTAATAGGATCATATATATGGATACATCTGGCCCATTGGTCTCTATCCATTTTAGACCTTTCAGAAGTAATTTGGCACCAAGAATGTTTGTTTACAAAAAAAAAAAGAAGAGATCACAATGGTATTTGTTCTCAGAGTTACACAACCCTTCTCACAGGTAAGGGTCAGAGGCTGCTGGCACAACACAGGCCAGGTACTGGGATTTAGATGTGGTATTCCTGGTGGCACGGAAGGGGAGTTGGCAAAGAAGCCTTCACCTTGTATCCTTCCAAGAGCAGCAGCTGCCTACTTTCAATCACTTGAGTACTTGTTTTTTAACTGATCAACACTATCTGCTGTGTCTCTTAATGGGTCAGGGGACTTGTCAATAACTACTTTTATTTTAGAGCATTTTTTGCACTTAGTAGCATGTTACACATTCATGCAATAACTTGCCTTCAGTGAACCCAGAACTGAGGCAAGAATTGAAAACTGGAACAAAATCTCGCATAGTTTGCAAAGGTCCTAAAAAGGGCCTATAGGGAAAAGTAACATGAAATCCCTTCATAGGTACAAGCAGTGAGGTCTGCCTTTGCATGTCCTCACACTACTTGCTGGTGGCTGGTGTGATGGCTTAGCTGATGGAGGCTACAACCTGCTGGCAACTGCTTTATTGCCTTAGTTAAAATAAGATGCTCTGGTATGTACTGACTGTAGCTGGGGTGTTTGTCCTTTTTCTTAAACTTTGGCCCTTCTTTCTCACAAATACTTAATTCACTTTGCTGGATGAATAGACTTGGGCTTATTCCACTGACTTGTTTTCAGTGAGGAAAACAAAAAGTCTGTTGATGGCTCCTATTACTGCTGTCCTCTGAAATACAGGAAGAGACGTGGTCTTGTAACACATGCAGTGACAGAATCACCCTCCTGTTGGCAGAGGACAACCCTCATCTGCCCTCCATTTTCACTGGTGTCTTCCAGGGCTCAGCCAGTTCAGCTGGACTATTACTCAGTCAGCCTGATTGTGTGTATCTGTCACTCTAGCTGAGGGTGTATTTCAAAGGCTAAAGACTGGTCAAATATGCTGACAAAAGGCAGCTAAAGAATGGCTAAATATGTTGTGACTATATATATATTCTGAAATGATCAATATATGTAAGAATTTATACATAATTTAAAAAAAACAAGGATAGATTATCTTCTGAAATAGAAAACTCGACTCTGCTTTTTGTCTAAATTACGTTTCATACAAAATACTGCTTTGCTCTTCCTTTCCCAGTGAAATAACTGAAGCAAAACCAGTGTCTTCTGCAGGACTATGTATACTTAGGTATACAAGATACACTTAAGTTCAAGTTAGTGTCATAAATGCATTCTGCAACCAGTAGGACATCTTAAAAACAGTTCTACAGATTTTAATTTAACTCTCTTTCAGAACCAAGATCTACCAAAAGACTAAACTTAACATTAGCCACTGACCAGATCTAGTCAAACCAATTTGAAAACTGGCAACCTTTCAGTGTTTCTTAGTAACTTGGGGAGAGGCATGACCCTTCATCTGCACAAAGAATTTACCTAGTACTGAAGGACAATGTATGCATGGCAGAACTTCTATCCTTCTAGAGCTTGCTAAAGCACAGCAGGTAATTAGTAGTGTTAGATACTGGGGGTTTTGTTGTACTTAAGTATGTCAGATTTTCTTCCCTTATTTTGATGAGTTACACAATTTTTCTCCCTTAAGGCAAAGAAAAATAAAGTGTTGCTAGCAATAAAGTCCTTTTAGTACGGAGCCGTTCAAAAACAAAGAAGATACTGATGTTTAGCTTTAGTGTTCTTCAAGACAAAATGCAAACCTAAAAGTAATTGTTCTGATTTTTGTCTTGCAGTTCCCTGCCAGGTCATTTGAGGCATAAAACCAAACTGTGTGACTGGCCAGACCTGTGGTTTGAACCTGCCATGGGCTGCACGTTGTTGCCAACAGGTAAAGTATCAGATTCACTCATGTTTTACAAACTAGATACCTGATGGTGTTTTTCCTGGTATTCTGACTACAATTAGGAAAATATGTAACTTCACAGTTACCATCTGTAATCTTTTGTGCTCCTTTAGTTTACTGCAACGTGGATCCTTAAAGACAGTCTCACCATATTAAAAATCTTTCTGGCAATCCTGTAGATCTAATCACTACCAGTAACTTACTATAAATAGAACAATGCATGTAAACATACACAGGCTTTTGTCTCAGAAGTTACTGTGTGTGTAGGATTAAACTAAATTTATGTTTGCTCACTGTATCTGGCTGATTGACAAATCCTGATTTTACATAACAAAAGAATCTTGGAAGGATTTTTTGTGTTCACTCTTCAAATTTGCAAATTACAGTATTTTTCCAGGTCTGAAATGAGTACCACCCCACCAACTCTTCTGCACCAACCACACTGCCCTGTCTTGACTGGCTTACCTATGAAGTGACATTTCATTTACAAGGGTTCTAGTTTTACATTAAAATACTATTCTTTCTCCCCTTGAAATGGAAACATTCTAACTATATGCAATGCTAAGTATCAAAACCTGGGGACTAAATAAAGCCATTGTTCTTGAAGTTTTATCAGGTACTCCACTGTTTCATAGGTAATCTAAGGACTAGGCAGTCCATAGTCTCTCAGCCCAAAGGTAGAAGTAATACATGAAAAGAAAACTTGGTAAGGAAGGGAACAAAAATAGAGAACACGATACAAAACTTCTCATATATGATAGAAAAAAATAAAGACTAACGCTTATGACTATGTAATAGTTTGCAATGTTCATTTTGACTGTAGTACATAAATACATAAACGTTTATCCCATAACTTCTTCCTTACCTGGCGTAATTCTGACAATCCTTTGAGAATTGCTTGTTTTCTCTCTCTGTTTTTAACAACATCAGAATTTAGAAGAGGATCTCTAGTATGATCGGAGCTACAAATGTGTCGTGGTGTTTGGTAAGAATCTAGAAGTAAATGTGTATCAAATTAGTTAACAATACTCTATCGATTTTGTTTTAATTTTAAAGCAGTAGATTTTCAGAGTTTGTGAAAATGAAGTTTTGGTTGCTATTGGATTATGATAGCTATTTTTAAGTCAAACAACACCTAGATTCCTAAACCCAAACCTGTACACAGTAATACCAGAGAAATGCAATCGTACTTCATTAAAGGTAAGCAGACAAAAAAGACAGATAAAAGAATAAGAAAATGTGTTATTTTGATTTTTTTTTCTGTGCTTTGGTTTTCTGTAACACAGATTATAATTTGGTTGAATGGGCTTTCTGTACAGTGCTGTGACACAAAGGGGTTACTGCAAATTTCAGTAAAAACAAATACCAAATTGAATACATTGTAGCATCTTGAACTAAATCACTGGAAGGTCTCTTCTGTGTGAATCAGTTCACAATACATTTCAGTACCATTAAAATGTTGATACTGTGGGTCATGTGTTGAAGGTCTAGTCACTGGTGCCTCTGGATCCAGGTAATACACTTCGTTTGTTCTAACATACGGAACAAATTGTGGGGAGGGAGGTCTTCCAGCTTCTGTCACGGCAGGAAGGAAGCTCCTCTGCTGTGTGCCTGTCAATACCAAATTGAATAAACTGTAGCATTTTGAACTAAAGTACCTGAATCAGTTCCCAATACCTTTTCATACCATAGAACTGTTGATACTGTGGGTCATGTGTTGAAGGGCTAGCCCCTGGTGCATCTGGATCCAGATAGTACACTTCATTTGTTCGAACATAGGGAATAAATTGTGGAGAGTGAAGTCTTCCAGCTTCTGTCATGGCAGGAAGGAAGCTCCTCTGCTCTGTGTCTATCTTGGTATTTTTCTCTCTTCTACTATTGCTATTATGCACCAGGAAATTAGACGTATGTATCTGGTTTTGTTGTACTTGGTGTAGTCTGCTCTTAACAGCTGGAACAGGTGGTGATTCAGATCTGTATGAAACAATTTCATTTAAGAAATCCACAATACTTAATATTATGTCATTAATTTTCTCAAATAGTACACAGAATCCTCAGAAGACTGGACTTGTGCTCATTTACTCTGCTTTTGTACCTGCCATTTGTCTGGTCTTGTGTATTTTTAATAGTAGAAAATCATATGCATCTAAATTATTTAAAAAATCAGGAAAGAAAAGCATGTATATATTTCACTATTAATGTATTTATACATTTATTAATGCAGAGCATTGACATACCTTTCTTTATTCAAATGATTCTTATGTAATTTTTCTTCCTACAAGAAAACCAAGAAAGTCAAAAGTAAAACTCCATGTTTTTTATATTAAAAGCTTTCATTTTTCAACACAAGCTGGTTCTGAAATTCCATAAGGACTGTTTGACCTGAGTTCAGGAGAAAGGTATTTATCAAAGACTTGTATTAAAGAGACTTGTACTACTACTTGTACTTGAACTAAATGAAACAAAGGACAGGAGAATTTGCTCCAATTGTCTGTGTGTTTGGCAGCTCTAAGCACTATCAAAAATACAGTATTTTCCAATGACCCTGAAAAGCTGCCTTTATAAACCTGAAAGATTCGGCCCGAGATAGTGATTATTATAGGAAAGGTTGTGTTTCTAGATACAGACAGTAAATGTTTTCTATTTAAATGAAATGCTTACTAATCTTAAAAATCTAGTTAAAATTCATTGCCCCATTTCTCATGTACAAAATTATTGAATATTTATTTTTCAATAATGTAAGAACAAAATTTAGATTTAACATTAACCTCAAATAAACCAACAAACTCAGTTTAACAAATGAATACATCTTTAAAGACACCTATGTGAACAGCTATGTATTTTCATATACTTTTTTTTAATACCCATAGCTTCTAAGATATGTATGTGTATGTAGCCACAGTAAACAAATGGCTAAACAGAATTGAAGTGTCCACCTTTTCTACACCAGATTTTTAATCCTGGAAGGTGTGAGAAAATGAGGTTTTTATACATACATCTGTATATACATCTATACAGAGAGTGAACAAGCAAGAGAGACAAGACATGAATATATTTGATAGTAGTTTCTTTAAATGAAAATTGTTTTGTTTTGTTTTTCCCAGCCATAAGCTATACTGATAAAAGCTCACTGCAAATGGAGAAGGAGCCACTCCACTAAGAAGGATGCAGTTCTGTGACAACATAGTACATACTCAGTAAACCATATTCTTTGCAAAAATAGAGAATTGTTTTGAACGGGTCCTCCTATACCTCAACTATCATCCCACCATAATGACTGGACAAAAAAGAACAAGACAGTAATGTCATTATATCCTGCACACTGCTTTCAGTCAAGTTCCATGTTTACATAATTGATGATAATGAATCCATGAAAGAGAAAAAACACTTGGGAAGACTGAAATAACTATAAAAGATAAGTCACAAAAATCTGAATATATCCTACCAATCACAAAGAACCAGACAGCCCTGTAATACTTTCTTTGCACAAAGGGTAGTGATAGGAAAATTCTCAATGCTTTAGTTATATAACTGAATTCCCATCCAGGCAAAACTGTCTGGAACAAGAGTTTTAAAAACACACATTGTTGTTGTTAAAGACCAAATAGTTACCTTACTGACTCTGTGTCCCTTATTCTTCACGTTTATTTCTTTGTGAGGTGAAGGAGACCTGTCTGAATATCCACCCTTTTTTGGGCAGAGATTCCCAGGCGTATTTCTTTCTACCAACTGCAGCAGCTCCGTTTGTCGTCTTAATTTGTTTTCTTCCCTTTGTTTTTGTAGCTGTTTAGGGTATCTTTCAGATGCTGGAATGTATCTTTTCCCAGGCTTGTTTATGTTCCAGTCAGGTCTTTTGCTGTCTTTTTCTGAAGGTTTAATTTGTCTTTCTCGTCTTGCATATTGTTCATGCAGGTCACTGTAAATGCCACCAGTCTCTTTTCCTGAATTTTTATTTTTATCTATATGCTGCATTTCCTTCTGGTTTTTTTTGCTGTTAGAGGTTTCTTTATATTGGATGGAAATACCAGGCGATCCACAACACACAGTTCTTTCCTCAGCTGTCTCAGTGTATACTGAAGTATTAATGTAATCTAAAATAAAATAATTATATTTTAACTCCAAGTCTAAGATACTAACATTTCTTGCTTAAGTTCTGTATGCGTATCAATCTACCACTACTGATTTTATTCAAGATTGGTTGTTACAGTTTTATAATGTTTATTATTCTTCTGATATGCAAGAAAGATAGGACTAGTAGAAGCAAACTCAATAAGGAGGGCAGTAAAAAAAGACTGGAGAATGAACTCAAGTCACTGTAAAGCAAAATTGATGTAAAATGAAACTATATTATTAAAAATGTAGAATTCTATTTCTGTCATGGTACCCAAAGGTAAGGAGCAAAACACAGCTTCTCTTCAGTTTTCTGGCATGCTGATGGTTTGGTCATAGTCACAGGTCTGCTAGGAATAACTTTCCTAATCCTTGTCTTCCAAGGGAAATATTTTGTTGAATTTTTAAAGTGCTAACAATCCAGCTTCTGTCTTTACTAAGGGGCATACACAAAAACATTCTTTAATTTGTAAACTCTCCAAATTCATAGTAAAATTTCGTTCTAGTTTTATTCCATTCTGAATGACAGTGATTTGGCCCTATAGCTGTTTCCCAAATATGCTGTTCTATTGTCTGTCTTATCAGAGTAACTGAATTTCAGGGTCACATACCTGTCTGTACAGCAGTGTCCTTCCGAGGAGAAATCTGCTGATTAATGTGGCTCTTGATGTCATCAGAAAAATTATTACTTTGATGTGAAATGTCAGTATTACAATTTTCAAAATCTGTATCCGCTAAAAATAAGTGAAATTGTTCAGTTTAGTAATGTTCCATTTAACCACACTATCAAGTTATCAGACTACTGTGGTTTAAAATTCAAAGCAAGACTGAGAACTATGCTTCAGATTCTAATACGCTCCCTTTTTCACTGGAAATCTAATCGACAGCACAAAGGTCTACATATTCCCTATGCATCCCTGATAATATCTTTGTATTTCTTCCTTGATGTAATACAGTATTTGAAGCTTACTAAAAATACAATATTCTTTGTATTAGTTAACACTGATACTTAGTTGGAAGGCTCTCTAAATAAGATGAAATTAAATTTGGTTTGTGAAGCAAAGGAGCAATTTCTGACCTAAACGCAGAAGGGGGAAAAACAAACAAAACAAAAACATTGCACCAACTTGCACAAAAAACAGCCACAAAAAAGGCAAACTGAGTATGAAAAGACTTGTACTTGCCACCAAGATTCTTCTGAAGGTTTGAAATGTCATGTCCCTTCTGAGCCAAGTCTTGAATGCGCTGTTCTTGTTTTAATCTCCGTGCAAACTCTTGAGCTTTCTGCATTGTCTGATAAAGCTCATTTGTTTTCAGAGTCAGGAATTCCTTTTTTTAAAAAGTAAATATATATGGTAATTTCTTTTTTTTTTAGAATAAAATTAATAGGCTTTTAACCTTCTATAGACTCTTCTCTAACAGGCAAGAATGTATGCAAATACAAAATTTGTAGTAAGCAAAGGTCAAAATGTTTTGGTTTAACTTTTATGTGAAAGGAGAATGTAAAGCTCAGCAATAGTTACAGGGGAGAAAGCTACAGAACATGAACTACTAGAATTACTTTTCTAGAATATATTCTGAAAAGTCTTTAATCTAGAGAGAAAGCACATCCAGTCAGATAAAGTCCATGGTACTGAAACATCTTAAAAGCATCAAGTAACCAACAATAATTGGATCACATATTTTGAGGTATTTTTTAATTTAAAATTTGCATTTTAAAATGCACGTGTCTGCATTATTTAAAACTCCAATTCCATTTTTGCCACTTCTAATAATTTATTTTCCTGAAAAGGCCTTAGTCCAAAAAAAGAAACTTGCCTTGAACTTGTATGATGTAAGTTTATTAACTGAGGAAACAGATTTTGGTTTAAAATTCCTAAATTTCAGATAGCTTTAATTTTCAAAATGATGAGGCAACACCATTTAGAAGGTGAAGAACAAGAGCCATTTTCCTCAAACGCAGTATTACTAAAGACTATCTGGAGTAAAGAAAATGCAAAACCCCACCTCCTTTTGTTTTTGTTTCAGCATCTCTTCTTCAAATTGTTTCTGCATTTGTTCTTTTTCTCGTGCTAGGCACTGTTCTTCCTCTTGTTCTTCCCGCTTTCTTTGCTCTTCCTCCAGTTGTTTCTTCTTCTGTTTTTCTTCTACCTGAGCCATTATTGCTTTCTGAAAATATCAGAAAAAAAGGAAAATTAAAAGATACAACATTAAAGGTATTATAAGCTATTTATTAATATACTTCCATATGAGTGTATAATAATTTGATTTGGAATTGGATATTTTTTGGGGGGGGAGGGGGAGAAGAACCATCAGCCCAATAAAGCAGTTTGAAGTACTCAGAGACAAAGAGAAGTAGCTTTTTTTTGTTTTCAAAAATGCTCTTATTTTTTATGTAAAGAAATGGTGGTCTGATTTTTACCTTACACACTGTAAGCTAGTATTTTGATCAGAACAGGCTCATTACATTTACACTAAAACTTCTTTACACTCTGCTAGAGACATCATCATGGAGACATTAACTCCACTAAGAGTGCTGGAGAAGTAATGTAAATTACAGTAGATAAAAATCTAAAGATTCATGAGTGGGTACCTGTAAATGCCAGTCCTCTTGATGAGAGTGGAGTCTGAAGAAAAATGCACAAAAAGCTACTAAAGCTCTAAACACACCACTATTTTTTTTGAGGCAGGAGTGCAGTTACAGAAAGGCAATTGTCTCTGCACAAATATTAAAATAAAACGGTAAAGTCTAACTGAATGAAAGACCAATAAGCAACTGTAAACATGAATATGAAGGATAGAAGTCAAGTACCTCACTGGATTCTGGTATTAAGTTTCAAGTTTTCTCCATGTAACAACACTACTTTTAATCCTTCCTTCTCATTATAATAGTGTTAGTAAAACAGGATCTGCCTACCTGATGTTCTAACTGTTTCTGCCGCCGCCTGTCTCTCTCTTCAATCTGTGCAGGGTCCAGGAGAGCTGTCATTGAACGGAGGAAACTACGAACAAAGAAACATGTACATGTTTTAATCATAAGAAAATAATCCTAAAGCATTTCTTAATTAGAATCAGTCAGATTTAAATTAATATTTTAATGTTTGGATTACTCCCTTTTATTAATTTATAATTATGAAATACATGTTACTAAGGACCAAAGTAAGGTTATTTGCAGTAAACTTTATTAATGAACAATTAATAAATTAAAGCACTTGTGTCTTGCTAAAGTGGAACACCACCTATTTCTGAAAAAAAGGAAAACTGAAATGAGTAAGATCCAAAGCTCAGAGTTAAAGAACCTTATTCCATGTTTATTTTTTTTATTTCTGAGGAGGCATCACAGATGTACTGGTTGGGGAAATGTTTATCTTTACAAAGCTCACTCACCTCACTTTCTGACTGTGTTCCAAAGTACTGTTTTTAGCAGCTTTTTCTGGATTTCCCACCTTTGAGGGCATGAGGTTGCCTAAAGCTGCAGGTGAGAAAGGGTGAATAAAAGCAGTCAGCTCCTTAGGGTCAGGTGACAGGCAAAGACTTTCAGGCTGCTTTTTGTACATTCCATTTAAGGTGTGTTGTACATTAGCGTTAAGATGGTTCTTTAAAGAATCAAAATGCATTGCCCATCTGTCATGCTCTTCAGCCTAAATAAATATGAAGCAACAAAAAACCAGAAATGCACTCAATTAGTGTTCCTTTAAAATATGGTTAACAAAACAGGCAGTACACGTTTTGTAAAATGGGAACATTTGAAAAAATCTGATAGGAGGCTACAATACAGTCATTAATCCCCTAAATGGGAAAACAAGTCTCTGCATTGCTTAAAATGCAAGTCAAATCAAAACTTAAACTGCTGATCCATATACTTAGCAAAAGCATATTGCTACTCTATTTTCAGGAAAAAACCAAACAAACTAGAAGGTGAAGAATAAAAAGTTAACATGGATTCAGGCTTTTTCATACTGCTTTTTAAATTTATATTACTATTCCATTCCATAATTTTTCTGTTAGTTCCAGAAATGGCTTGATTGAGAGGTCACTACGCTGCCCACTCTGCTGTACCCTCCTCCTGTTGTGTACATACTCTCTAGCAACATGAACAAGTGGCATCTTACACTGTCCTACATTTGCCCCCTTCATTTTAATTCTGGATGGTAGCAGAACTAAAAACCTAACAACCTAATGTAATTAACTTTCTGGACATTCCTTAAAATAAAATTTGCCTTGTGTCAAAACGTTTCACACCTAACTTAAAAGAAGCAAAAAAATCATAGTCCAAATAAGAGAAATCCAAATTCTTCTTCCTCCTGTTCCCTGCATTTTGTTCCCTTTGAATAGTCTGTGATGTAGAAGCAGATCAGAGTAGCTGGAAAATCTGCTTTATTCTTATGCAAGTTTGTGATGCAATATGCAGAAGGGCTGAGAGTATAACACAAGACCTGAAAAAAAAGATGATGAAGAAAACGAAATTAAGAGCACATTAACTTCCTATCAAAAAGAGGCTGGAGATGAGATTACTGCTAGGCCACTCACTGGTGACTGCAACCATCTTCCCACAGCACAGCTATCAAATTAAAAAGCAAGGCAACTAATGAAGAAACTGTTCACAGCTGTGTTCCCTTCACAGTTACAAAGTTCAATCTGTAGAGGAAACTTCATTCCTTCAGCTACTCAGGAAATGAAAAGACTCATGTTGTGTACAGGTACGTAACCGACCTTGGCAACAAGAGGTTTGTTTGGGGGGTGAGCAGGAAAACTCCCTTCTAGTGCTACAAACTGTGGAATTAAAACGAAGAATTTCTGTGTAGGAATTGTGTAATTGCTGTAAATGTTTCAGTTGAGAGTAAAAACTGTAGCCTCTGAATCCAGAAGGCCACAGACTCTGAACATCCATATCAGTCAAGTTTTGGTATCCAAGGTTCCTGTTCACAAATAATGATGTGAATACATCTTATGTGTGGTGAAAGATATAATCCTGATGCTAAAGCATACAGTAATTAGGAAATCTGGATTCTAGCAATAGTACAGTCTCACTGCATGTTTCTTCACTTCAAAAGACAGAGTTTGTCAGTATCAGGCTGTATAAGAATGCAGAGTATTCCACTGACCTTAAAACTACTAATTTAGTAGCAATAGTAACATGTAAAGGAATGAATTCAGGTTGTATATGAAGACCCTCCAGGGATAAAAGATATATTCACCAAATTGGCCAGTAGTGACAATACTAAAAGGCTCTGGGTATTCCACCTTCAAAACAATTATATTAGCCACACTTTCCTTCTAGATCCAGCATAAAAGACCTACATTCAACAGCCTGTAAAAACCAAAGGGAAAAAAGGTAAGGGTATTTTCTTTCATACCTTGTGTACAAGTGTTTAAAAAAGTTTAAGTGTGTGTGTGTGTACACATGTGTATCAAAACAATATTCCCAGAAACAGGATTTGAACAGCACTGTGATACACTGCACTTGTCTGTAACTTTTCTCATCTCCTTTTGCAGCCTATGGAAAAGTCTTGTTATAAAGTGTCTGGCCAGTATCTCTACACCACCTTCCAAACTCTAGTGCTTTCACACAATGGTGGGAAGAAAGAAAAAGTATAGTAATAGCACTATTTTAATTTCTGCAGCAGGTATGCTTAATACATGCCAACAAACACACAGTAGTCTCTTCTCTGTCACTGAAATACTGGAACAGCTACTGGCTGAATGTTCAGCTGGACTGTCCTGTGGACTTACTGTGAAAACCTGGACATGCTGCAGGTTACTAAATCATTGTTGCTACTTCATTACATCTACAATTTAATCTTTTATTTCGTAGAACAAAAACGGAGAGAAAAACAACTCTTATTCCCAAAAGTCCCTCTAAGCCACAGATACCTTTGATAAATCAAGTTTTTCTTTCATTTTTCGTAGCTTAGCTTCTTCCTTCTGTTTGTCCAGCTCTTCAAGCCACTTCTTCTGTTGCTCATGCTTCAAAGCACTGGAAGGTGATTCCTGTGGCACAGCTTCCTGAAACCACAGAAGTGCTAGTCTCTTCCTTGTATAAAAAAAGTCAGTACCTTGTCGAGCCACATAATAAAGACTTGACAGAAAACTGCCTTCAATTGTTAGCGTAACTAGGCTGTTCTTCTGCATAAAAAAAAAGTTTGTAACTGTAGGAAGTGCCTGACTGCTTCATAAGAATGCTTCAGTTGTTAAAAAGATGTTAAATAGATTAGTGCTTGAATACTACTGGAGCCTAAATCATAAGCCTCTCACTCCAAAAAACGTTGCTTATAGGTCTCATTAGTAAAAATCCCTTCCTTCCTCCCATGATTCACTGCTCAGTCTGTGTTCCAGGCAGATTCAGCACTGTGATCTGTCTAAAGTAAATTCTAGATAAAATCTTCTGTTCCTGCTTCTTAATAGATACCTGTATTATTTAACTAACTCCACTGGCACTGAGAACTTTCAGTGCAATCTTACAAAAACCACTCTTCAATCAGTGCCTACCAGCAAAAACTCAAAAACTACTTCTTGATCCTTCTACTATGAATACATTTAAGCCTTCTATTTCTGATAGGTTTCCACTTCTCTATTTCTTTAATGCATACTTAAAAGCTAAGTAGCACTTCATATCACACCTCTAGTACTGTTCCTCACATCAGCCTTAAAAATGCTTGGTCTTCAAAGCATCAATATTGTGGTAAGTATTTATTCAGATACAATTCTTTAGATACAGCAAAAATGCCTATTGAATTCTTCTGGCTTAAAAGAACCACTGAAGAGATACACCTGTTGTCAATAAGTAAGTAAATAAATCCCACATGCAGTTTAAAATCTTACCCCTAAAACAAATGCTGTGTGATTGACAGCTGGTAAGTCGGAAGGACTGAAATCAGGACACTGTCCAGCTGTTGTAATTTCTTCATTATGTAGATTGCAACACATTCTTATGGGGAGAGTGGCAACTTCTCTAGGAATGCTGAATATGCCACAAAAAAATGTATTTTACTACTCTAACTTCTGTTTGACAGCAATCAATTTCACTGGAGAAGCAGTCTTGTCTGAGTATATTTATCTGACACAGCATTTTCAGAGTGACAGCTGACTTTTTAAAAGGCAGGTTAGAATAAAAGTCAAATTCCTATGCTTATTACCTAAGCAATCAAATGCATGTGAGAGCTAAAGAACAACCTTACCTTACTCAGGTCAGCTTGATGGGCTTTATTATTGCCAGGTGTTGCCCAGAAACAACCCACCTCTCTCTCCGAAATTTCTTTCAGTTTCTTTTTCAGTGCTACCTGTTCATCTTAAAAAAAACCAAAACAAACTCTAATAAGAGCTCCCAATACAGACATATAGCAGGTTGTTTGGTTTGTCTTGTTTAAAAAAAAAAAAAAGCAATACATGTCTAGCCTGTAATTTTGGTTGTAAAATGGACTACAAGAGTATGTCAGTCTAAAAGATGACTTTGCTCTTAAGAGGATGGTGGCTTAGTCTTTGCCCAGAGATGTGGAGGTAGTTAGGGAATGTCTCTGAGATGACTACAAAACACTGAAGGCTTAACAATGTCCCAGGGGAAGAGGGAAAACTAACAGAAATAACCAGGTATGTAAATTATCTCCATTTTCATCATACCAGTCTTTGACTCATGTAATATTAAAACAAATGGAGCTGTACAGGGAAGCTCATGACAATGCAGCATCAAACCCTGAAAACAGATGGCCTACACCCGAGGTGAAAATAAAATACAGTGCTCCTGTGTATGAACCATAAAAAGCTTAATTTGTCAGAATTTACTACTACTTTCAAAAATTTTATTTTTCTATAGAGACTCCTCTTAGTTGGTGACGGGGCAGGACTGCAAACTGCTTCAAATTCAAACTGCAGTTTTATATCTTCAGTCATGCTTGTAGATTAGGGTGATGCTGTTTCCATTAAAAAACAAATGTATTTGTTAATGATAATGGCTGTTACTGGCAGAATGTGACAAAATTGGTGGCAATTAACTCCTAAAATATGAAGCATAACTGAATATATGTATTTGTTATATTTATTTGACCAAAAGGCATTTTTGCAAGAAGTTATAGAAAATCTTTGCATAAAACTCTGAAATTCAAGAATCTTAATCTGTGTTGGAGACTAATGGTAGAAACTTGTAGAAACCATGCTGATAGAAGTACAGTTAAAGAGAATAAGGAACATAAAGTTTCTTGGCGTCCTCAGTATGACAAAGTGATTGAAAATATATTTTGTATATCATTAGTACCTAATTCCTTCTTCCATTGGGTCTTCCTAAATTCTAGTAAGGCTTTCTCCCCTTCTCTTTCACCCAAGGTACTAAACATGTCGGCAGGTTTCCATGAATCCTTTCTAGAGAGAAGGAGATGGGGGGGGAAAAAAAAAATTACCTAAAAAGCTAATCCATTAATTTTAAAGGTAACTTTTTAATTAGTATTCATAAAGATTCTTATTGTCATTAAGAATTACAATACGAATCCTTAGTGGAGATACAATTTTTGTAGACAGTAACACACATCTACATACATAACTTTCTGTCCTGGCTGCAGATTTGCTTCATGTTTCTTGCTTGAATCAGAGTCAGCTTCATCTGGAACAGATGAAACTTCACAAGCTTTTTGGAGCAGCACTGTGTTTTCCTCTGATGTCTCACTAGCAACTGTAGTAGAATATATATATACATATATATAAAAACATACATATAAATATATACACATATACACATATACACATGACCACTAAACTTTCTTCAGCATTAAGTCCCGTAATAACAGCAGAAATCTGCGAATTTCCCACTATTTAACAAAACTGTTTTCAGGCCTGCTTGTGTGGTCAAGGCATGTAAGTTGCAACATCACAGGGTATTTTTAGAACACTAGACTTACACTAAACACGATTCTTGGCGAAAAGCTCAGCCACTGGGCCTCAAATTACTTAACTGCAGTGTGTCCTGTTCTTGGTGACAAAGAGCTGACCACCTCCATAGGGCCACAGGCAGGAGTAAGGATGTGATACAGGAAAATATGCAATAGTTCTTATGCTTCTGAGTAGAAGAATTGAAAAAATACTACTCAACAGTAGTATTACAGTTAGGCAAAAAGACACATGTACGTCTTTGGGGGAGAGCAAAATGGCACTACAGCTCTTGAGAAGCACAGCAAGACCTGAACCCTTGATAAAACCAGAAAGGCCTACCTCTATCATATTTTTTCAAACTCATACTGGTACAGTGCAGTTCTACTATGTTTTTTCCCCCAACACAGAATTGTTTCCATTTTTGTGTGCTGTTGTGCTGTTCAAAGTACTGAAATACTGTTCATTTTTTTAAATACTTGGTTACTGACAGTAACAAGCAATTTCACATCCATAATAGCAAATAGTATTTTGTCTGATACCATTAACTCGTAAGAGTAACATCTCTGCAGCCTGCAAATAAACTTAAATTATGAACTCAAAGTTAAGTTTTCACCCTTCGCTCTGTTTCTGTGAAACTACCTTATTCAACTGTCAGTATCTTACCTATTTCCTCTTGCATTTCATTACGACTCTCAGAGATGCACCCAGTTTCTTCTTTTACAGTCATCAAAAGTTTTTGAAGCTGTTCTTGTGTTAAACTCAACAAACTTATTAGGTCTTCAGCTGATACACATGCATTTTGAGGTTTCTGTTCACTTTTTTTAAAAACATTAGGATTCTTGACATCAGGATATCTGTTTGTGCTATCTCTTTGGAAAATCAGAGAGTGATCTTCAGTTACAGCTTCACGTGAGGAGTGTTTAATAACTTGCAGTTTTTCACCTTTTGTCATTGACAAGCTTGATTCACTCCTTGGTTTTAAGTTTTCCTGCTTGACACAAGCATTTTGTGTTGACCTTGGAACACGCCCAGCATGCCTTGTTCTCAATGCCTGTTTAGGTGCTCTGGCTTTATTACCCACCTGTCAAAGCAATAACATGTCAACATATATTATTAAGTAAGGAAATAAATTTGCATTGGTAACAAATGAAAACAACACAGAAGCAACAAGTAAAAAAGTGTTATTTTTTCTTGTCTGTTACATCAGTAGAAATGAACTCTGTATAAACTAATGACATATCCTCATGAGTACTAGGAATGCTTTGGAAGAGAATACAGCACCTAAATCTGAATATTTTAATGTGACAGTATGAAAAATAACTTCATGTAGCATAATATTTAAAAGAATTAATAAACATTAATTCTGCTTTTCTTTGGCACTTCTGAAGCTTGGCTTCAGATATACAGCCAGTTTTCACCATACAGCAAATATTATTTCAGTCTTGATTTTTTCTATTCTGAACTACAGTTTTATCCTTTTCAAGGTCCTTGATGTACACTTGTAATTCTCTCCTATATATTGAGACCTTTTCCTTCCTTCCTCAACCCTCTGCATTCCAGTTCACTCAGAGAGAGAGAGAGACAAAACCTGTATGACTAATTTGGAATGTAAATGCACTTCAGATCCCTATTTTACAAGAATCCCCTTAAGGTCTCTGAAATTCTGATTTAGATGATTCTTTGTGCTGCTCTAAATTCTAGGCAAAGTAAATTAAAGCACTTTGCCAAGGTAGAATGGTCATAGAACTTCTAATTCATCCTTTATAACAGCTATTATGAACCTGAGAAATACAAAATTATTTAGCATAAACCTCACTGATTACAAGCATTTAGCTGGTTCAAATATGTTCTCAAATTTCTGTGTGCTTTCACCACAAAAGTAATTTTTTCACTTACCTTCATTGCAGGCTTTGACGTATCTTTTGGGAAACAAATGCAAACATATGAGAGAAGTATTCAAACTTCCTCCTAAAAAACAATCCTGAGAAATTAATGAACTTACATTTTTCTGATTTTTGTAAGGCAGGGGGCAAAGTACTTTCCCCATAACATCTGCCCCAATTACATTATTTTACTTGAGGTTTTTTGGAATTCAGTATACACACTTCAAAAGTATGTTGGGAAAAAAAATTAGATATATTGCAGTAACTATTTCCAGCTTCATATAGATTGAGAAATAATTGTGTCAATCTGATCCTCCCCTGCTATTCACTCTGTTTCTCAGATAACCCTGTGGTAATGGCTTAATTTTAATTGTTTGGTTTTATGGGGTTTTTTCAGTTTACTTTGTGTGACATCCTTCCAGGATAGTCCTTGCATCCAACTCTGTCTTACTACATCATGTTACCTCTCCATCACTGGCAGCAAACAAATAGAAACAAATAGAAACAAATAGAAACAAAAATAGTTGCATAATCACACCATCCATTATTGTGTCCCTTACCCTATGCCATTAAATACTCTTCTGTCTTTTAATGCAAATCAAGTTATATCAGTCAATATATAATAATACTTAAGTTTTTATCAATGGAGAGACAAGCTGTAAAGAGTCAGCTATTTGCCTGCTGTTCACCAGTAGACAGACTACTCAAAAGTTCAATATCAACCTAGACCAGTGATAAGCTGGTAGGTAAGAGAATATGTAAATAACAATGCACAAATATTCTTCCTAATTTGAAATATATTTCAATGAAGCTGTGCTTCATATTACTTGGATGCCACGTTCAACTTCAAGAAGCTTTAAGGATTACTTGAGATAAACTATTAAAAAAAAAAATACCAGAAGAAGCTAAAATTAGCCTAGGCTTTCCATCCAAAACTTCAGTTTCAAGCTTCAGTCCATCTCTGCAAAATGAGAGAGAGAGAGAGAGAGATTGTGGATCTGAAATATTATGTAATCTGATAATGGTAAGATTTTTACATTAATAACAAGAACCTCTGCATTTAATTATAGCTCTATTTATTGTTGGTCAGATGGTCTTTCATACCTCATGCTTTCTACGTTTGTGAGAAGTTACTTAATATGAAAAAATCAACAGGTCCTGAAGAGAATACACTTGATAATGGAAAATCTGGATTTGTATGTTATAAAGTAGATCTTTACGCTGACACTTTATATCATTACACATTGATAGAAGCATCAAAATCTTAATAATCCAACAATACAAACTGTGCTACAAAAAATGTTAAAGTCTCCCTGAATGCCAGAGCTGAACACAAAGAGGGGCTGTATTCTGGAAACAGTCTTTACTTACGCTTCCATGCAAATCAGTCTGCACTTTAAAGTGGAACAAACGTTAGCATAAGAATTTTAAAGAAAAGTTGGCAGTGTTTAGGTGTGTATGTGTAGTACCGGCGGGGCGGCGGTCGGGAGCGGGCACACGGGCGCAGCCATCCCCCGCCCCTGTCAGGGAACGTGACCGGCTGGGTCCGAGGGCTGTACGCCTCAAACTGTGCGCCTCGCTCGCCTTAATGGATGGTACAGGTCACCTCTGGATATCCCATTCCCCTACGCCGGTCTCCAGACCGCTTCCCGAGGCCCTGCCCAGAGACGGGTCTGTTAACCCTATCGACTTAGGCACGCAAATCGCTGGCGGGCCGCGGGATTCCCTCAGAGCCGCGGCACTGGCCCGCTGCGCAGGGTGAGGCCGGGCAGGTTCCCGGACCGTGAGAGGCGGGGCCCGTCCCTCCCCGGATAAGGCCGCGTCCGAGCCGGTGGGATAGGCTCTTGTTCCCAGCCTGGCTAGTCTTTTCCTCCTTTCCCCCCTTACCCCAGATTCATGGCTCTTCCCGGCTGTCGGCGGAGACTCAGGAGACGGGCGCGACCAGCACGCAGCGCCTGCTCGCTGTTGTCCCGCCCAAGGAGCGGGGAGGTGACAGGCTTCCCGCCCAGCCGCGCTTCGCCAATGGGCTCCTCGCGCACTGCAGGGTGGGCTGCAGCGAGCGGTTGTGGGGGATGGAGTCTCACGGCCAGGAGGTTTCGCGCAAATCCGGCCGCGGCTGCCAATGGCTTCGCCGAGGGTGCAAAGCAATCACAGAGGGATTATCCCCGGCGCTCCAGCGGCTACGGAGGGAGGAGGGGAGAAGATGGGTGCGCTGCAGCGGGTGGGGGAAGGGCGGGCCCGGCTCTGCGGCGTCTGAACTGGCTGCTGCCTGCGCAGGGCTCTCTTTTCTCGGGAGAGTGGCTGCCACTCGCTCGCCTTTTTTTCTTTTCTTTTTCCCCCCTTTCTTGCTTTTGATTATTTTTTATTGTTGTTGTGATGTTTTTTGGCAAAGCCAACAAGGTAGGGAAGGGGGCCGTGTGGCTGAAGATGGGGAAGAAGTGGCTGTCGGCGGCAAACAGGCAGCCTGCTCGAGCCGGAGAGGGGCTGCCCTCGCCCGCCGGGTGTCCTGGCTCTGTGCGGGGAGCGGCGGCCTCCGAATTTTCTCAGGAGAGGCGAGATGGAGAGCGGAAAGCAGCCGAGGAGGGAAAGATCCGGGCGGGACAGCCTGCCTGGCAGCAGAGCTCCGGTGTCCGGGTGGTCTGGCGGGAGCGGAGGGTCCCCGGCAGCGAACCGCTCGCAGGACGTTTTTAATCCTTAACTTCTACTGTCTTTAACGGGTAGATCTGTTCACGAGACTCTTTGGGTCTTGCTTTACTTGGGGCTATTTCTGCCTGACAGTCCCGTTGGACTTTGTGATCCAGCCCTTTGCGATGGTCACGGTGTTGGGTGGGTTTCCCAAACCGTGGTGCAGGCCGTGGTAGGTGGTCATGGTCCGCTTGAGCTGTTCTTGAGAAGCGTTTTAGGAGCTGAATGTTTATAAGGACCGTCCAGTCTGTTGTTTTGTAGGTATAGCAGCTTCTTGAATAACGGGACACGTAAACACGCAAATGAATCCACGTTTTGCCTCGTTTTTAGGAAAAACATCTGACTTACGTAAGGAGGATTTGGCTGTGTTAGAGAGTATAGTCAGAGTCAATAAAATGCTTCAGAGCCCGTTTAGATCTTTTACTCTTCAAGATGGCATTTAAGCTTACATTTAAAGCCAAATGCTTGCTTAAATCCCTCATTTCAAGGGATGTTAAGACCCTAAGACTTATCTTGAATAGTGTTGCTTCTAGATGCAATTAATTTTGTCTGGTCCAAGGTTACACACACAGATATACATATGTATGTGTATATTTATATATATAGGGGCAGATCCTGTAGTGCTTACTCCAGCTGACAGTAACAACAGTTTTGCCCTTTTGAGACTACAAAAGAAAACAAATAAGCAATAATAGAGAAACAGACAATGAGGCTGAGTTTAATGTGTACCAAAATCTGCCCTCTGCCATACTACCGGAACTGCTTTGTTTGTCTTTATATAAAGTTAACATGTCAGTCAAACAAAATTGTATCCTTTTTTTCAAATATTGCTTTGCAGCTGCTTATATGGTATTTATTGTTGATACATCAGTTCATGAGTCTTTGAAACTTTCATTTAGGGATTAGAACAAAGGAGGAAAATAAAAGAAGACCTGGAGTTTCCCAAATTAATAGATTTATTTTATACTTACAGAATTTGGAATAATATAGCCAACCAGGTCTGTCTCCTAATTTGTGTTTGAGACAGCAGGTGGCAACATAGTTTCAACCATGTCTCCAAAAGTTTAACTTTGTAATACACAAAATTACCTTATAAGGACCATAAAACCAATTCTTTTTTTTTTCTGAAACAAGTTTCACAGTCCATTTGGGTTTCTTTTAATATTTTATAAATAAAGCATCAGTGTTTTGCTAGACAAGTGTGAAAACAGGTTCTTTTAAAAAGCTGATAGTAGTTGATCAAATGCCACTGAGGCTGTAAATAAAACTAATCTTTAAATTGTGTACTTGCCAGTCTACTCTATAGCCTGCTCTTTTATCACGATGTCCACAGAAACATTATGGCTGTTTTTCTGTTTATAGTGAGCCTTTCCTGAGGTGTCCAGGATGACATCAGAATTAAGTAGTCCTTTTAATGCAAATGACAGTGGTTTCAGGACTTGGAAAACAACAGTACTATTCTATTCTTTGTCTACAAGTTAAGCCATCTAGAAAACTTGTTCTACAGTTATGGAACTGGAGGATCCAGAATGGGATAGGGTTGAGGGGTACAATATGCAGGCTAAATAGATGGTTAATCATAAGTCTGTTTCAAAAAGCCACCCTAATATTAAAGAGCAATTCAGACTCTTAAAATCATGCTGTTGGCTGTAGCATTATGAGGGTGGGGGATGCTTTCAAAGTAACTAAGGATAAGCATGTCCACTATGTTAAATTCTGTTCTATATTTAATGCTATTTGGACATGAACACACATTACAGTAGATTACAGGGAGGCTGTAGTACAATTGTACCACTACATCACTGTTCAGTTTTGATAGCTGCAATAAATTAATCACTTCTTTGTTTAGGTCACACCAGTTCTACAGGAAACATCTACAGAATCAAGAGTTAATTACATGCTAATCACTGTGGTTTCATAAATCTGCATGTATTCATTTTTGGTATCATGAACAAAAAAGTGAGAATCAGGGAAGCTGGAACACAGTCACCCTTCAGCTCTCTCTGAATACATCCTTCATCCTTTCTTCCTAGTTGTATTGTTGGCATATGCCATTTTTACTTGTTTTCAGAACTCTTGCCTCCATGCATGGGAGTATTTGCATACCTTTTAGTCATTGAGATTATTGCTACTCTTTCTGACTTACAGGGAAAAAGAAACATTTTGGACTTGCTGTATTTAAAGGTCTGGCTAAGAGTTACTAAACGTTGGATTTTTTTTTAAACCATTTTTGAACCAAATATTACATCTTATTTGCACAAAAATGTGTGCCTTAAGGGCAACAGAGGCTTGAAGGTTAAAAGATTAAGGCCTGGTTATTCTAAATGAAGAAAGTTAGTAATCCATTTACTTGTTCAAAAAGAAGAGTACGGTGCATTTGATCTTGTTGTAGGATGAAGGAATATATCAAATGGCCTGTTGATTCACCAAAATCCAGAGGCTTAAATTGATTTTCTGCCCTAGGATGCACATTTCATTCTGAAGTAAATGTGTATATGTGCACCATGAGATAAAAGGCTGGCTTCCTCACTACACAGAACTTGAGCTGTAAGACAAATGGAAAAAAGGAAAACATATTTAACTGAGTTTTGTCAGGAAGGAAGGAATTAACCAGAATGTACCTTTGCTCTTAGTGTGACCGGTAGGTAGTCTTATTGTAAACTGAATACATAAAGCATGTAAATATCTATAAGCCTTTTACTCTGTAACTTTTAAATAATCCTTGTTGATTGAACAGGCTGTTGCCCCTTGGCAAGTCTTTTTATATCTGAAGCAGAACTGGTTTGGCTTGCATATAACATGTCAAATTAATTCTTTAGCAACTACACCATAGATGAAGTTGGCCAAAATAATCTGTGTACTACTGAAAGACTTTCTATTTTTGCAGGATCATATTTTATGAAGTGCAAGATTTTTATATAATTACATGCTAATAAACTGAGTGTAAAGGGACTTCCTACACTGTAAAAAAAATATTGCTTACATTAATGCACTCTTGGCTTTGTATTATCACAAAGGCCACATCACTTTTTTTTTTTTTTTTTTTTTTTTTTTCCCCAAGCTACCTTGGAAATTTCCTCCTGAAATATCATGTGTCATTCCCGCATAAAGAGGCAGAATTCTGAAAATATCCAATATCCCTTAACTGAACCACAGTTTCACGAGGAGTCCCTGTGTAATGTTTATGTATTGTGAGAAGGACTGTATTGAAGTGTTTATTTATCAAAGCTGGAAAGGAGAATTACTCTGTCCTGCAGCAGGACAGTTACCTATCACTGAGAGTACATTGTGCACTAGTGCTCATAGTACAAATATGAAGGCAGCCTACAAATTGTCATACTTTCTTAAATGAGCAGGGAAATCTAACTATTTAGTGTACATGCTATACTTCAAAATGTTTTTTTTTAGAACCAATAAAGGAGTCTTTGTAGATAAATCCTGCTCTAATATTGATTTTAAAAAATACTTAATTTTTTCACCTTTCAATATGTGTTACTAACTTAAATCATGGGGATCTTTCAACTTTTAGGTAATTATTCTGTTTTATTTGAAGAGTTTTAACAAAGGTTGCATCAGGTAGTAAAAATCCAGCCTTAACTTGTTGTTTTACCTTCCCTGTTTCTTTTCACTATATATGAAATTAATTACCTCTCCTGACACACATTTTTGAAATATGTGACTATGGAATCTAGATATTATCATGAGGCATTTTTGTATTTTGGACTGGATGCTTTAGCCATGCATTCCAAATTTTGTGTGGGTAATAGATCTATTCATGACATTATGTCTCATTGCATGAACTATATTCTACCTTGTCATACTTCCATATTATAATTAACTTCAGTAGTTCTGTTTAGTGATTCTTATCTGCAGAACTTCATGTAAATATTAGAATCCAATGTAATGGGAATTATAGGAGTTGATGTGAACTATCTGAAGAAACCCAAAGATGGTTTCCTATTACTGCTTGTCTGAAATATTATTTAAAGTGCTTAAGCTTTTAGGAAGGAGACTAGAGGAGATAATATTTCTTTCTATGGAAAGCTTGCAGGAAGAGTTACCACTCTCCATTTCATTACCTGAGAAATCAATTACCAGCATTCATAAGTCCTTGGCTTATCATTGCAGAGGACTGATTACAAATTATTTCAGGCTACATGCATCTCTCCGAAGGATCATGAAACACTGTACAAAGCACTTCAATCACTCATTAATTAAACTTTCTAATAGTCCATATTAGCAAGGTAAGAGGATCAGATTTCAGTGGGAGGTAGGTGTTATGAAATTCCCATCAAGTGTCTGTCTTGATCTCCAGACACATAAATACCATTCATATCTGGTCTTAAGTGACTTAAGAGAGCAAGTCCCATTGATTTTTCAATCACTTACATACTCATGAAAACCCCACTCAGAATTGTTATGTTTGTTTTCTAGGGAGAAAAATGGATTGGCACGATTAAAACCAACGTTGTTAGTGATAGCTTCTGGAAGCTTAGAGCAATGGGGTTTTGGCCTGGTTTGTAAATGTATTTACAATATAAATGGAGCTGAGGGTCCCCCAAGAATACATTTCCTTGGGACTTGCATATGGAATGCTGCCTGATTTGTATTTGTTGCTGCATGGGGGAGTATTTTTGAAATAGCTGGATATACTGCAAGTGTGGTTTGAGTCCATGAATCTCTGGTTTTTAACTTAATTTTGTGGGAAGAATTTCCCAAACCTTTTCAGAATAACAGCATTTATAGAAAGTGTGTCCTTTTACCCTGTAGTGACAGACATAAATCACCATCCTTCCTCTTAATACTTGTATGTAGTTTCTCTGGGATATCCAGCCATTGCAGATATAGTAAAGTAAATCAGGGATGTCCTTGAGGTGTATTTAATTTTTCTGAATGAAATTTAGTAGTTTGAACTACAGAGAAGCTGTTGTGCATAGGTGAGCAAACAGTAGATCCCTGCCAAAAGCTCTACAGTTGAGCGTTGTAACAAAGATCACTGCTGAAGAACAGCAGCCCTCAAAGCATGCAGGTGTCTTACATGCTACCAGAGAGGTTCAAATTCAGACTTTGTTTTCAGGTCTTCAGAAGTTATAGGGGAAACCTAAACAGTTTTGGCCTTGCTTCCAATAATTTTTAGGGAACATAAATGAAAGTTTTGAGACTTGTTCTCTTGATTGCTTCCTGCAAAAGCACAGTGATGAAGACTATCAACTTTGTGCAGTCGAATGCCAGCATGAGATGGTGTTAATCTTTAGCATACTTGAAAATTAATGAAATTACAAACGTTGGAGTAAACCACCCAAATGTATGTAAATTGAACCCTACAGTAGTCTTTTCCTTTTGAAACCTTTGACTCAATCAGTTTGATTGGGTTGCAGCCAAATTAGTGTTTGGCAAAAATGGCTGTTGCTTCAGTGGAGTTGGGCTGTATCAGAACAACACTGAGTCTTACTTTTCTGTTGAGATAAACTCTTTAATTAGCTTCTTGGGCTTTATAGCATTTGCCATAAGTATTTGTGAAGTATTTTCTATATTCAGGTATCTCATGCACATTTATGAATATTAACCTTTGCATGCACCACTGTGGGAATTATTCAGAGATTACATACTTCACTGAATATTTTGGAAGAAACAAAAGTGAGCCTTGCTTCAAAAGGACAAGTGTATTGGCTGTATGTTTGTAGTCTGTACATGGCAGTTGGTACATGGCTATATACAAGGTTCTCACCACAGTAATGTCCTGCCCTGTCTCTTCACATGGCTGTCTTAAATGAAAAAATTCTTAAATCCATCACAAAACTTATTTCAAGGTTTATGTGACTAAAAATGGATTTATATGTAGTGATGATAGCACTGGTAAAAAGTATAGAAATAGAACCTATTGCACAGTAAGGCATAATGTTACCAAGCAAAGAATGGATTGTGATCTTGGTTAAGATCCAAGTGGCTGCAGATTTTAACCAAGTTTCTTTCTACATTCTTACCAGCGAAGAAACAAGACCTCATGATACTATTCTGTAATACACAGTGATTGTCAAAACACAGAAGAGTCTAGTCATGTTTCTTACCCATCTTCCCCTCATCAAATGCTGAGGAAGAGTAAAATTTGCATAAAAATAACTGAATTTTCTGGCAACGAGATTAGAATGTTAATTTTGTAACATTAATATGTAGCATCAAGTCTGTTTTTTAAAAATGAAATTACTAATGATCAGCCTATTAAATGAAGATGGACCAGTTTTTCTTCTTTAGGATCTATAATATTTTTTCCTAAAAGTATTTTTGATATAATTTATAACAAAACACTATTAAAGCAAAGATTACTACTCAATATTTCATTATTGTCAGGAAAGCATCTCCTGCAAAATACTTACAAATGAGCCACTTACTTTTCAAGTCTTGGCTGAAATGCATTATGCAGGAATCTGACAAGTGTTGGGTACAATTTGCAAGCTGCAGAGAAGTCAAAATAGTCCTCAATGTCTAGGCAGAAATTCACTGTACAGCAGGGAGTTTAGGTTTTTGGCATTTTGTCAGTCCACGTTGTGTTTTATTAAGGCATGGCAAGCATCTCAGGATTATGCTTTTACAGCTCAGAGATTTTGCTCCAGGTTAATAAGCCTGATTTTTTCCTCCATCATTTTTCCCCTTCATAAAAATCCAATAGGCTGTCAAATGTTTTATTTTCATTCTCTTGAAGGAGCATTCTTTTGGATAGAGATGTCATATTGGCTCCGATGCATTCGTCAGCTTCATGCATAGTAACTATCCATTGTGAACTGACTGGGTTCTACTACATAGCAGAAGCATTTAATGTTATAAAATTAACATCTCACCTCAGCTATACATACAAATACCTGATATGAGGACCACAGAAGCTGTCCTTCCAAGCAATCAGTAGGTGTGCATTTGAACATACACTAATGAAAACTAAAACAACCAAAACCTCGGCAAGAAATAGCAGAAAATAATAACCAAATAATTGAAGCAATAATGATGTTTATGTGTAGATGTTATCCAAGATGAATGATCCAAATACAGTAAATCAAACACTAATAAAATAAAGCTACATTATACTTTAAAAATTAAAAATGTTATCTTAAACTCCAAATTAAGGGGCCAAAAGAGTGGAGAAAAATGGGAGAAAGTTAAGTCCTTTGCATACCAAAAATGGATCAAGCCACTGAATTTTCTGAGCAATCATTTGATCTGTTGTTACACAGATACCTTTCTCCCCTTCTTCTTCTATATACGTACACTTCTTACATGCAACTTATCTTCAGAAGAAAATATGTACAAATTGTTAAAAAAACCCTAAGATAAAAACAACTCTATCAGTTAAATAGGGAATGTTTATCAGAGCTTGACCAAATCATCATGCAGAGGATATACTGGGAGAAAGCACTGAAGCAATCAAAGTTAAACCAGCTGCAGAAATAGAAAATAATTGCTTTAGCAAATGAATGCTACTAATAATGTTTCCATCACTGGGTATTATATTGTTTGTCTTCTTGGGATAAGATCTAACTTATTCAGAATCTGAGCCATTCTGATTTCTAAAACTTAGGTAAAAGGACTATTCAAAAGAACCCCTGAGGGAAAGGGGTTCATGTTGTAATGTATCCTGTCTGAAAAGTGAAAGGGATGTTCTGAGCTTCTGGGGCTTCTACTGTTCAGTTTCTAAAACCAAATAGAGTTGCATTGCTGCCTCAACTTGGCAAGGAAGGTAAGGGAACTTACCTGGCAACTTGGTAAGGGAAGGTATGAAGATGCTTACTTCTTTACAGGAAATAAATGGAGCTCTGTAGTATCAGAAAAATAATAGAGGTAACAAGAATAAACAAACAGAAAAATAAGAGACATAACAATAATAAACAAACATCCCGACTGGCAGCATTAGTTAGAAATTGTGTGACTTTGAGAAATCAGCTGTGAGTTGATTTTTACCTTCAAATGAAATAATAGAAGTGTAAACAGGAGAGGAGATTATTGTAATTTATGATACTTTAAATATATTAATGTATTTAAATAGATATCCTATATATACGTCTATTGCAAATTGAGAAGTGTTACTAAAGGAAACTACACCTTCTTTTATGACGTGCCATAATCACAGGATGACAGCAGGCAAAAAAATCCTTTTTTTTTCCCTAAAACTGTTAATGTGCTGTACACTTTTTACAATTGTTTCTTATGGGGGAGGGAACTACAGAAATGTTACATATGTTAAAATGGTCAGTGAGGGCACAGTAACTACAAACATTACGCTTTATTGTAACATTACTGAGGAAAAAATAGTTGATATACCATTGTATTATTTAGGAGAGGTATGGTTATTTTGTGTATTCAGAAAGTTTGTTCAGATGATCAATCTAGATCACAGCACTTTTGTGTGATAACAGAAGGCAAGCAGATCCACAGGGCAGAGGCAGATACAAACAAGTGGAAATCTCTAAAACCATGTTCAAGATGCTTTTGTATTTTTGCTAATCTGATTAGGAAATATCTAAGTAGAGTACCAGCAGACTGAATAGAAGGGTATTTGTGTTGAGGGATAAATTCCTCATATGCCCTTTACTTTCTGCACTGCAAACAATGCCATTTTCATACGTATTTCCACATTTTCTTGTCCTTTCTTTTCTCAGTATCTCTTTTTTTCCCCAAAATGTCAGCACATTTTGTTTTTCTTCACCCTTGAGCTGTACATATGATTGGATTCATGCTTACATTTAGGGGAAAGTGATAAATTGTTGTGAACTTCACCTTCTGTATTATCTAGAGCAAGAAGAATATGAGGGAAAAACTTACATGTCTAGTTAGCACCATTTTTTATTTGATCCCATGGAATTTTGTTTGGTTGATCATTTCTTTCCTTATGGTCATTGATGATTTAACTCTAAATGGAATAAAAAACCACTTATGATTGTCCTTTTCTTTGCTAATTTTATAGTCCCTTTAAATGTATGAAGAATTCTGTTGGGCAAGTAGAATTTTATATACATTTTCCAAATATGGTCTTAACATTACAGATTATACATGATGGTGAATCAGTCCCTCAACTAGTAAAATGTCATAAATGCACCTAAATTGTAAGTTTTATCACATTTTTGCTTTCACTTCTTCAGAATTTCAAAGTGGTTATTATGCTTGACAACAGGTGAATCTTCATAGGCTTCTGTAGATTTATAAGCTCTGCCCTAATGCTTCCATTTCCAGAAACTTGTAGGATTTCTCTTCTATTTTGTGCAGTACTTTGTAAATTTTTGACTGACCAAATGGTGCATTAAAAAATTAACCAAAGCAGTAATAGCAGATTCAGGTCAGACTATATAATTGCAGAAATTGATTTGGCTTAAAAACCATCAACTACACTGAACTCCTCCCCCCCACAAAACAAATTAACAAGAAAAAGGCTTTTAGAATTGAAAATGTTTTGCTTTTATCCTAATGTCATAATTTAAACTTGTCCAACCCTTGAGTATAGCTGAAACAGAAAATGCAGTGTAATGGACAGAGATTTAACAAAAAAGAAGAGGATAACCTATGGTGATGCAATGCTTTCTGAGCAAAGCTCATTAATTATAACTTGCTTCTTGAATCAAGTTGGGCTTGGATATATTTCAAAATAATTTTAATAAATCTTAACAAATGCTCCTTGCTGAGTATTGTAATTTTCATATGTGCTTTAGAATTTCTGAAGTTGTAAATTCATTTAGATGTAATCCTCAGTCTTTGAAGAGAGTGTTCATTGTATCTGTAAATAATCATTTTGCAGAAAATTGGGAAAGCAGCCTGGATCTCTTGAATGGTTTGTGATTAAATCTCACTTCATGATTAAGCTTTGCCAACTGTTTTGTTTCTACCATGAATACTTTATATATATGGGTGTGTGTATACACACACATGCATATATTAAATATATATATGGGGTGGTTCTAGTAAGTATGCATACACAGAAATGTATTTCTGTTTGTTCTGAAAGCTTTGTAGTGTTGCATTAGGTAAGCTTGAATAGAAACATTTGGGGACACCAGTAATTCAGGATGTACCTTTTGAACAGGGAAAGGAGCTTTATTAAGAAAAGGAGATAGAAACATTAGGCTATAGCTTTCAAAATTGTTCTGTGCTTCAAAGAAAAGTACACTTATCTAGCTACTACAAGATGAGACTGAACTTGTGATGACAAGTGTGACAACAAATCACCATGTTACTTAGTGTAGCTCAAGTCAGCCCAGTCTTCCTCCTACAGTGATTTTTTTCTATACTACTGTGATGCAAACGTACATCTGATAGTCTTACTGTATTATAGTCTGGAAGAAATGAAATCTGCCAGCAATTATTCCAGTATCTACAAGAGATTGCTTCAAACTTGTGCAAATCTTTACAGGTTATAAAAAATAGTCAGTTTCTGCAAGGGTGTTCTATCATGCTATGTCATACATGTTTTTTTAATTGAGTATGTTTTTACAAGAAGTGGTAATTCAGAAGCCTACATTATTGGCTCATAGTAGTAAGAATGAGCCAAATTCTATTCACTTCTATGCCCACCAAGTAGAAAATAACTTATTTTATTTGGTTTATTGCCAGACCAACTGAAGTTTCTAAGGAGTATCAGTAAAGCTGCAAAACAAGAGGCTGCAACACCAACATGGAAATGGCTATTTCTGTTTCTTACAGTGGTTAAGAATATTTTCCCTGAAATTTTGTATGATTAATCTTAGCTGTGTGTATTTGTGTGTGTGTGCTTTTTGACTTGTATTTAGGCACTTAAAATACAGAGCTGGATAGGTGGTGTGCTACTGCTATAGTGTCAGGAAGGCCCAAATAGAATGTCCAAAGATAGTTGGTCAAACAGGCATATGGCTGGGGGCTGAAACACATTAATTGCTATTCCAGAATATTTGGGGTGTAACCTTTTGCCTCCCTACTTCCCTTTTCCATTTGCAAAATAGGTCAGTATTATTAAACTATTTGATAGAACTTTTCTTTGAATATGTTAGATTATGGTCTAATTGGCATCTCACTTCCATAGCATGCACATTGCTCTGTTTCCAGTAACACAGAAAAATGCATTTTCATCTCTGGCTACAGGGCATTATGCAACGTGAGTTCTGGAAAATGTTAAGAGATGGGCTTTTTTTTTTTTAATTCTTATTTTATCAAGGTAGACAAAATTACACAAATATTTATTTGACAGTATACTGTTAACTTATCCAAGGAATTGTATGACAGCACTTTCTAGATAATAATTGTTCCTTTTTCCTGGAGAGATATGTATTGAATATAAACAGTAATTTAGATATATACTTACTCAAATTATGACTCATGAACAGGTTGGAAATGTAAATAAATAAATTAGAAATTTAAAAAATAGCTTAGAAATATACTTACTGTATTAATGAAAAGAGTGTTTATATCAGTAGAGCAGCAGAGGACAACATGACTATTACATGAATCTGCACTCTGAAATGGCACCTATTTGTTTAAGTTCTGGTTTCTAGTATATGAACTTTCAGCTAGAAAGACTGTATCCTGATACTATAAGACATGAGAAGCTTACTCATACAACTAAGCCAGAATTTTCACCATGGTGGAAGAAAGAAGCATCTTGGCTATGTTAAAAGAGCCAATGGAGAACTTACTCCTTCATTCACTGCTGCTAATTTCTATGTGCCAGTACAAGTGTTTCATGCTGTCACATGTGGAGCTGCACTGAGAACTGATTTAATTTAAAATTTGAGTAGGGGGAAAAAAAGGAGGAAAAACGGGTGAGTAATTTTCAGTGGATCACTTCCTTGATTTTCACTTTGTAACCATACAAATAGCTATGATGGCATAATGGAAAAAATTGTGGTGCAGCACCATGTATGGATTGGTAGATCATTGGGCAGGTGAATAGCAAGGAATGCTAAAGCTGGCATTACTCCTCCAGTAATACATACCAGATTATGCCCTCATTTCTGTCATTGTGGCAGAGATACAATTTTCCCCCTGATAACTGTGTTAAGATGAACTGTGGAAATGTCCCATAAAGCAAGAGTTAAAATAGAGACCAGGCAGAACAAAAACCAGCTAATGCTGGTGCTGGAAGACCAAGAAGAGTGGGCATCAAAACTCAGTCTGCAGCATCACTGCACCTTAGAAGAGTAAGCGGTTCCTCAAAAGAAGGAGGTATTTCCTGCTAATCCTGTTGTCAGATGACAGAACAATATGGTATGAACATTAAAAATAAAATCAACTGGAAAAGAGACTATAACTTCAGGGAAATGCTAAATGCTTATAATCTGTTTATTTAGGAATAAATGAAATTGTTCATGCTCACTGGCATGAGGAAGCTTATTATTTTCTTAAAAGAGCTCCACTTAAAAAAAAATTACACAATTTTTGCGTAGTAAATGAAGTGTCAATGTGTTTCTCACTTCATTTGAGTGGTCATGAACTGTCATATTGATTCCAGAACATAATCTTTATTTATTTATTTTAAAATCTGTATTACTTTAATCATTGCAAAATAAGCCATCTCCAGCCGTGCTATTAATCTAATCTGAATGGCGTGTGAAGTTCATTTCCAGTGGGCTGTATATGAAGCACATCCCCCCCCAACAATCTGCATTCAGCACAGCACTCCCACCACCTTCACTGTCCCCAAAAGTAACACTTTTTGATAAATAAATTGTTGAGATTCACTTAGTCTATTTTTTATAACTCAATTGTATAACAGCATATAAAAACGGAAATAATGTTTCAGACAGCTTAAATTTTTTATAGCTTCTCTTCAAAATCAGCATTAAAAAAATGTGTGTTAGGAAAAGAGGGGACAAAATGTTGAGGTATTCAGAATTTTAAATGAATGAACAACCATAATTCCATTGCAATTTTTCTTTTTTTTTTTCTTCTGCAAATACATTTCTAATTATTGCACTACTTTATTCTGGACTTCCCCCCCCCCCCCCCTTTTCCATTTCTTCCTTAGCATATTTTGTTCTACTTGCACGCAAATTTGTAGTTTCTGTGCCTCTGAAAGTGTTCTACTTTCCAAGATGATCTGCAAAAAGCATCTCTAAGAGGCATGCTAATTAATATGGATGGTTTGGTGACCACAGCTTAGATTTCAAATAGCAACATGCAGATCTTAACTATTTTCTGTTCTATATAAGAGCTATGTGATTTTGGAACACCAGTTTGAGCTTCAGTAGCATCCAGGATTTGTCTTTTAATAACTTAGTGTAGGAGAACTACTACCCCAACCGTCTGCTTTATGCTGAACTCTCTGAAGCAGCCAATTTTGTCTTCCAGAACATGGCTGCTGCACATGCTGGGTGCTGATTGCAAGTATTATCTTAAGAGAATCACTTTGCAATATTTAAGACAATTACTCTTCTTTTAAAGGCATTCTTTTGTGCTTTTACACTCCTGCTGGCTTCATCACACCAGAAGGTAACTGACAAATAGCATCATTTAATTCCATGGCTGCATTTGCTGCTGCATTGTGTTTATCAACAAATTGTGAGGAAGAAGAGGACTACAAAAAATCGACAACCTGCAGCTTCTCAAGGAAAAAAAAATGCCTAGAGCAAAGAATGTAGCTTGCCAACAAAAAGAAAACCTGTACTGTAGTGCAACCACAGTGGTTTGTCTGTGTCACAAGATGGGAGAAGTGTTTGAGAGGAACCTGAAACAAAGATTCATAGCCTCTGGACAGCCCTGAAAGAAAGTGCATAATGAGAATATCTGCTACTGAGCATTTTTCCTTAGCTTTTGTATTATTAGGCATATGATATGAAAGTTCAATAATGAGTGTGCTAAACAGCCAATATTAGAGGTGTTGAAGGTCTAGTGGGTTTACATGCAAACAGCCTGAACTCACCTTACATTGCTGAGTACTGGCTGCTATGCCAAACTAAATCCTTTTTAAGCCTGATCTTCTTTCTTCACTTCTATTCCTTATAATACATTGTGGATCACTGTAATCTCTGCTCTGTAACAAGAACACAGAGGTAAGGAGCCATTTCACTCAACTGATATAATTGTAAACTGTTATAAATGAAATAATTTTCAACTTCCAAAAGGTGTTGTTTTCTTTAGTTATGCTCCTGTGTTCCTATCTTTTTTTTTCCTTAAAGATAGTGAAGTAGTTTTGTTTAGGTTCCCTTTTATTTCTAAATTAACCCTTCTATCTGTCAAGAACAGGCCATAGTTCTGTTGAGGATCCTACACCTGAAACTATACTGAAACACCAACACCATGAATCCCATTAGCTGCATGAAAGAAGCAGGCACAATATTTCCAGTGAGATAAGGTTTGGGCAGATGGGTAATAAGTTTTTTCAGATGAACTGCTGTAGCTGCAAAATATTTCTACTCATTTTCAGGTGTAATCCACAGCTGCTTGGTCAAGGTATTAAAAAAAAGGAATACAGGAAGTAAAAATGTATTTTGGAAAATATGAAGTATATTTTAAATAAGGAGAAGAGAAATGTTATTAAAAATATGCTGTTGTAACTAATGCCTCCTGGTTTATCCCAGTAGCTCCTGGTTCCTCCATTCATGTTATAGACAGTCATATACAGTTCTCATGCAACACTAGCAGCACAGTCTGCTCAGGGATCAAGAAATCATGCTCTGTATTATAGTCTGATCTCTCATAGTTTATAAAAATCTCTTTAATTGAGCTATATTTCAGCAATTAATATGTTTATCCTCCCTTTCACAGTGGCTGCTGCTGCTGTAACGCATGGTTTGCTTGTCCACCTTTTGCTGTACAGGTTCCTTTTCAGCTGCCCTGAAGATTTCAGAATTAATTTGGTACTGCCTGGCAAAATACTCCTTTATCCCAACATGAAAAATCTTGTGATTCATATTTATAGTTCACTTTATAGACGTGTTTTACATCCTGAAGGAGCAAGAAATGGTTTAAGTACAAAGGAATTAGGCTATATTTGTGAGGTTTTCCATTTTGCTACCTTCTCTAGAGCTGAAACATTTCTAGAAATTTTGCTTAGGTATTTCTTCCTCTTGCTAGTAATTTCAGTAAAGAACTCCACCAATACTTCTATTTATTTCTGTCACTTGATTTTTTCTGGGCTTTCTGAATCTGCTCCTCACCATTTCCATATGGCTTCAGCAGAGATGATGATTTTCTTCAGCTTTTTTTTTTTTTTTCACATCTGCATAAACACTGTGCTACTCAGTGCTAATGGATTGACAGGAGTGTACATATTTCTTCATTCTTAAAGGATGGAGCAACAGCTGTTTATAGGCTTCAGTTTTGCTTCCTGTGATTTGAGGTTTCTGACATTTTTCAGCAGCTTGAAATTAGTTTTCTTCCTAAGATTACATCTGAATGATAAAGAAGAAAAAGTATTTGGAAATCAAAGTTACTAGGGTATATTTAATCCATAACCAGAACTGGTTGGAAAGAAAATTAATAGTTATTTCCACTAAGCTTTAAAGTTTGATGTTTTTCTGTTTTGTTTTGTTGTGTTTGTTTTTTTTTTATAATTTTTATTTAAGTCTCCCAATAAGCTCAATTAAACAGTAAGAAATCCCACAAAAGTGAACAAAGGAGATGAGGCACAGTCACATATATGGATTTTTTCCCCTTTAAACAATACTTTATCAAGTGATAACAGAAGAAAAATAGTTCCTTGAATTTGCAAGAACTATGTTATGAGAGTCACCTTCTCCCTCATTGCAGTCACACCTTGGGCATATTCATGCTTGCAAATTGCCTCTGCTGAGATTTGCAGTCCACTAGGAACAGATGTGCCAGACTGACAAGGAGGAACTCCTGTACATTAGCAGCCATTTTTTACCTATTTGTAGGGAAATGTTATATAACGTTAAGGAGACAAATAGAAAGCATTTCTCCCTCTGTATTTTAACTTGTGAACCCTTTTCTTTTTTTCTATGTATCTTAATAAAGAAATAACGAGTAATCAGTTCAATTTAATGTAGACCTCTATTATTGTTATAAATGAAGTCTTCTGTTACAATGCGTGCTTGTGTTTTTATTACGAAAGTCACAAATTGCTCTTAGAAAGATAATCAACAAACTAAACTAGTGGAATAGGATGTAAAAGTGGGATTGGAGCAATGAAGGAAGCAGAAACTCTTAGGGGAGGAATGCAAAAACAAAGACAACAGTGAGTTTTTCCCTGGATCTAAATGACCCTCACTAAGGAAACACTTCATCTGTAATAATTGATTCTGAAAGCAGGCTTTTTTATAAGGCACATTTCAGGTTCTGAGGAGAACTTATTTATTAGATGCTTCTGTAAACAAAGGAGAAGAACGTCTGGCATCGATCAGACACATGTAAGGAATTTCACCTACAGTTACATCTATGTTAGTAAATTAAAATGGTGCAGGCAGCACTTCTTGGCACCAGAACTTCACTGTTAAACTGTCAGAACTTCAGTACCTGTTGTGTTTTAGACTAGACAAGCTCCCTCTCTCCCAGTTCTCAGGCATGATTTGGAAGTTGGCTGAAGTTTGAGTATGTTCCCAGTAGGAAAAGTACATGGGAATACCCTGTTGTGGGAGCTGAGAGAATCTACAGGCAGGAATCCAGAAGAGGCTATGCCATTTCCTCTCCATGGCCGAGGATGGTTCTGGATAAATTCAATTAAATGTGCTAGCCCACATGTAGTTTTACAGGGCTGGTCTAAGAGGTAAAAATGAGAAAAAATAAATTAGAAAAAGACCATTATCTCTTTTTAGTTCTCAAATTGCTACGGTAAGTGGACATAACCACTTGAAGTTAGATCCTCAAATAGTGACCAAGGTTTACTCAAATGTGGGAGAAGTCCTGATATTTCATAAAATCAGGGTGGGGATTATTGTCATAGAAATACCAATAGATATTTAATTATGGCAATCTAAAAGGACACTTTCAAGCCTATATTTAATCTTTCTGCAATTTTAAAGACCAGAATATAAATGAGGTATTCAGAATGGCTTGTGCCATTAGTAATTCTGTGTTAACAGCACCGTCAAGAATCTCAATGACAAAAGTGAAATCTGATGGTCATGAGATCTTTATGTAAGGTACAATACTAATACAATACTAAACTACAATACTAAGAAATCAGTACAATGAAGTTAAGACTACTTCAATGAAGATTATGGAGTATATGACAACTGTCTGGTTACTGAATGTAAGATTCCTTAATATCTGGCCTTAGGTTCTACATGAAGCAAAAAAAAAAATAAATTGGTACAGATAGAAATCTAACATTCTTGTGCTCTCTGTGTGTTTTTTTACATAGTATAACTTTGTGTATAACAAATACATTTAAAAATAATTTTAAATGAATGTTGGGGTGGCATAAAATATTCCCTAACTACAATAATGAACCATGAAAGCAGGAGAAGTGGCTATAGAACCAAGCACAACTCATAGTACTCAAAGTTTTTTCTTAAAGTTTTTGGGGCTTTGTAGTGAAGTTGAGAATTGAGAGAACCTGAGCCTTTGTATCACAGCTTTTCACTGGGGAACTTGTGGAAGGGTTTATGTGTTTTCATGCAAAAATACCATGGAGGAGTACTTGTATATGTTTAAAACCACCTATAAAAACACCTTGTAAATTGTTTAAAGTAATATATAAAATAAATCAAACTTAATTCCTCATAAATGTATACTTTGTGTAATCCTACGGAGTATTATGGAGTGGATATAAAGTGTAACACTATCAAAACAGTAGTTCTATAAATCCTCTTTAGTAACAGATGAAAGACTATCAAGTCCTTTTGTTATAAACATCACAGTGGTGTGAACCTCATGCCTTCTACCTAAAGTCAGTCATGGGCTGATACCTGGTGTGACTGTGGATTGGCCATCCATGGTCACATCATACCTCTTGTTCTGTTGGACATGCAGTTCCTACAGAATCCACAACTAGTACAAAAGTAGGGAAAGCATCTGCAGGTTCATTGTCAGTTTGATACTCTGCTACCTTGTATATATCCACTTTTTTTTTTTCCTTTTTTAAGTGGTCATACAAAGATACTGGTTTTTTCACTCATTTCACTTTGTTCCTTAATTTGATTTTTCTGGGAAGCTATTCACTGTAGAAATCTGATTCTATTTTGGGAGTGCCCTTGTGGATCAAGTTTCTAGCTCCACCAAGCTTAGGTAATTTAGTTCCTGCCCAACTTCTTCCACCATGTGAATGTGATAAAAGCAGTGACTGAGGCTTCAGTACCCACCTGTTTAAAATTGCAGGAGATTGTCTTGCTAATAAAAGGTTCCCTTGCTGAACAACTGCCCTGTAGCTCTGCTGAGAAAAGAGGATGTACTATGTGTAAATGGTCTTACAATCATTTTTTTTTGTTTTTACCTGCTAATTTCATTGCAGTAGTTTAGATCAGAAGTAAGGTGGGAAATCTCAGTTCCCTTCAACAGGAGAATTGAGAGGGGAACCTCAATTACCTTCAGATGAAGGCCCTCATGTAGATGCTTGTAAGTAAAAGTTTTTGTATCTAGATTTATTTTTCAGGAATAAGGTAGAGATTTAAAAGCTTAGACCTTACTGAAAAGTCAGTTGGACTTTAGCTCTGGCATGTCTAAATGGATTTTAAAAAGTTAAACATCATTTAAGAGTTTACTAGACTATGCTCATTTAGCAGCAGCTCTAGTGTAGTCACTGAGTATAGTTACATGTACAATAGTGGTAGCAGTAAAACTGTTCCCAGAAAACAGATCCAAACAATAAAGTAAATAAATAAGGAAATAAAGGACCGCAGGTAACATTTTAGGCCTTAAACTATTAAACCTAATTCAAGATGTTTTAATCTAGATTTACTAAATGCTGTTAGGGGCCAATGGAATTAGAAATTTTCCAAGAACTATTTTTAGGTCTCTGAAATCTATTGTTGATGTAAAAGCCTGTTAATGACCTTATTTTGAGATGTGGTAGCTGAAGAACTTCTGTGAGGTGGGTATTTTTACTATTAAATAATTTTGCTATTTTTGCTCTGTTTGCAAATTACCAGTGTGTGCTACAGTAGCTTGATTTCTATCCTGAATAGAGTAGCAGTGCAGTACATAATAAATTGTTTACACTGTGCAGTTACAAAAAAAAAATACTTTTCTTGTTTGTTTTTGCATAATAAATTATAATGAATTCCAAAACAGCATATTGTGTGTTCTTGTATAACATGTAGTAGTGTTTTTCCATCCTCTGTATGGAATGTGTCACAGATTAAAAAAAAATAAAATTATACTAGTGGTTTTGAAAACCAAGACAGCAGAGTCTGATTGGTGACCTGTCATGAGGAAGGTAGAGAAAGAAACTGACATTTGGTGGAAACTATGTTGATTCAATTTGATAGATATCTGTAGGTGGATATCTGAACTGAGAAAGCAGAAACAGAGCAGTCCTATAAATTGTTGACTGGCAGGTGCAACACCTGCAAGGACTAGACCACTAGGACCTCACTCTGAAATCAACAGGCAAACTTCTTTTTGTTTCAATGTTTTTATTTGGTTGGAGTTGTTGTTTTGTTTGCTTGTTTTACCTCAAGTGCTCACTCCAAGTCTGATCACCACATCAGGGTAAAGGCAACATTTTTTCTGGAACCTTCACTGTAAACCATACAGAATTTAGGGTTTTTATTATTTTTTCTTCAAGGGATGTGAAAGTAATTTTCTTGCACAATTAAATTAATTCTCTTTCTATACCTTACCAGTTGGGAAGAACTTGCACTCTGAAAGTAACTTTCTGATTTGATCCTTGCTGGGAATTGGGTATTAATATGAATAGAGAGCAAAAATATCAATCATAACTTATTTTCAAAAAAATAAGTATAAACCTTAAAGCCTTTCTTCAAATACTACTAAATGTATATTGGTAATGTCTTGTAATAGTGAGTTCTACTTGACAATTATAACTAAATTTAAAAGTGCTTGTGAATGCAATAAACAGCTAAAATTTCTCAAGGAGATCACCATCACATTTACTTGCTTTGTACTGCAATATGGGGTAAAGAGAACAACTGATTAAATTTATTGATATTAATCTAATCTAATGATATGTGTATCTGGGTTTACCATCAAAACACAGGGGCTGACCTACATCATCTCTAATTTCTGCTTTCGAAGCTCCCATGTTTCTAATAATTTTCCCATCTTTGTGCTGTTTCCATTTGTGCTGTGTTTTTCTGAGAAAGTAAATCAGTTTTTCATACTTTAATAAACTACCAGAATTAATTTTTAACTTCTGATTTTTGGTTAAAAAGTAGACTTATATTGTGTTCTTGACTTGGCTTTTGTAATAGAAAATGAAAGCTGAAAGCAACTCTGCCACTAGGGAAGCACAGATGAATAAATACATCAGGGCCAGGTTCAGTGGAACAAAGCTAAAATGGATTTTCCTCAGTGTTTAAAGCACACATCTGCAGTTGCTCTCAACTATGCAGCAGCAGTGACTGAGCTCCGTTTCTGTTTGTATGCCTGTTTTTAAAAAATGAAGCACTAAACAGTATGCATCTTGTCCAAAATATGAAAGGGAGCTAGCTGCTGCTAAACTGTTATTGCCACAGGTAAGAAGAGAAGAGGGACCTGGGAAGGATAAAGGGAGACACAGGAATTGAAGACAATCAGTAACATTATATGTTTCTAATGTTATTTTGAATTATTTATACTTAGAATAACTAAACTAAACAGAAATAAAAATAGTATGTTTTACACTTTCATGGTTCAAAACTAGTATAACATAGACTTAGGAAAATAGCAGACTTTAAAATCAGTGTTTCATAAGTACTTTATTGGTTTAGGGTCTAAGTGACTCTCATTTAAATAAAGAATTTTGTCATTCATTTCAGTAGGGCTTTCACAGCTCTTAATGTACCTTGATAATATAAGCAGAAAGAAGTATAAATAGGCTGCATTTTTAAAGTAGAAAGCTTTTCAGAAAGAAAACATTAAGAAAAAAAAGTATGCTAGCCAAAAAATATACCTGAAGGTAGAAACTGTCAAAAAGTGCAAACCTTATCTATAGCATCACATGACACAAATATTGGTTTGTTTTACAACAGACTGCTTTCCTCTAACAGCTGAAAGATACATCTAGTGGTTAATGCATCAGAGCCTCTTACACAAAGAAAAACTTAAAAAAAGTGTTGGTTTACTCACATGACCTGGCTTTCTTCTTTTTACTTCTTTTTACACTTAATGACACCCACCTGCATAATGACACCAAAGACAACACAGATGTTCCTGTGATTAGGCTGAAAGGAGAACTTTCATCAGCTGCAAAGAAGCTGGTTTTAAGTACGTACTCTTATTATTTATTCTACCCTTTGGATTTGGATTCCAGCATTGCCTTAAATGTAAGGAATGAATGGTATTGAAGGGTTTGGATTATGTGACCCTGAGGTTGCTTGTATGGATGTTGTTTCTAATAAAATAAGTAGATGAGCTGTAAAATTCTATTATTTTTTCCCCTTCACTTGAACTGCACGTTTTGTAACAACTCTTTTGGAACACAATTTGGCAATTTTTTTTTCACAAAGCTCTACACCAAATGGTCTTGTCCATAGTGGGTATATCCTGTTCTTTGGCACTGGTAGTACTGGCAGTTGCCTTGCAGATGGTCTACTGCTCCAACATAGTCTATGATTAATTCTGCTACAAACTTTATTGAATTATAACAAGCTTAATTCATTGCAACATTGTTGCAACTTTATGGCAACTCTATGGTGTCTTCCCGCCATGATTATTCCTAGGAAAGAAGATTCTTAGGCTACTAGTCTTCTTCTAGAATGATCCTAGTTTTTGCAGGCTATCACAAGGCCCATAACCTTTGCCAGTGAATGAGTCACTAAAAAGATAAAGCAGAACCTGATGTTCCTGTCTTTTCATATAGACAGGAATGGTGTGATACACTGTTAAAGAAACTGTCAGCAGCTGACACCACTTAGAGCAGAAGTCCTGTCATCATTAACAGTACTGAGGTAGAATGGTATTAGCAATATTGAGACAGGTCTGTAAGATATTCTTATTGCATGCTGAATCCAAATTAAGCACTAAACTTTGGAAAATGGACACTTTTTGTGCTTGGAAGCATTAATTGTAGTGACCCACATTTTTCTTACAGATGCAGACTTGCTCTTCACCAGTACTTTCTGTTCACTTTTTAGATCAAGTGAACCTATTTGTATACAAAACCATGTCCCTTCTTGTCAATTTCTCCAGGAACAGATTTTTCTCTGTCTGTAATTTACATGGTTTTGTAACCATTTTAACAGAAATATCTTGCAGTGAATATGCAGGTTTGAAAAGCAACTGAAGCTTGCCTTTTAATCATTGTTTATCCTACTCCTTTGAACTCAGAAAAATTATTTGCCCCATATTGTAATTATAGCTGAGACAGACATTGTAAGAGTAGGTCCTTTGGGGAAATAAACTGCTATACTTTTATTGCAAATTGCCTTCTAGCATTGTTTTGAATATTTACATCTCTAAAGAAATAGTCACAACAATATTTCAACTGGCTTTGGATAATTCAAATACAGCATTGAAGGGAATATGTTGGTTTAAATGTGATTGGTTGAAATAAATTTAATTTGACATACTAGTAGTAATTCCATAATAGCAGTTCTTATCGATAGTGTTCAATAGTGGCATGTATAGGTGCATATGTGGGCAAGAGAGGAATAAAATACAGATTACAGTAAAAAAACTACAGCTGTGAAGTGCTGCTTAAAAACATTGTTACAGCAATGAAGTTACAAAGAGGCTGATAAAATACATTTGTGAGAATCTGTGTAGGGTTAGATATGAAGTTGCATTGAAGCCAAAGGCTGAGGGTGATCAGTTATAATTGCATCAAGAGCAATTAAACTCAAAATCTGAGAAGGAAAAACTCCACATTTCTTGGGATGAGAACTCAGTTATATTTATAGAAGTTTCCCTCACTCCTCTTAATATAAAACTAGATTAATAAAATCTCAGGAGTAATTTTAATGCGGTTTATAGTTTTCTGATGAAAAGGGCTTTCAGGCTTCACATAGCAGCTAATCACCTGCTTTTTTCCCCTGCATGCCATTTATTAAAAAAACACAAATATTGATGTCCTCTTAATTGCTTTTACACTTAAGGCAAAACACAGTGTGTTTTTTTTCCTGTATATGTATGCACATATAGAATGGATTTTAGCTACCATGTTCTTAAGCATCTGGCCTTGAACGTTTTTGGCCTCTGGTGAACAGGGACAAGAAAGCAATTTTGCCTCTGCAGTTTTATGCAGACATAGGTGTATTTTTAGGCTATATCACAATGAGTAACACTCTTTCCTTTCAGACGTTTACAGGGTGGGGACTGGAACCCATGGGTCTGCAATGAATGGACAGAGACAAATGTTCCGAGAAATCCGTGGGCTTACAGTACGTGTGCTGCTGCAGCCGGTGCTCTCTGCCTGCTGTCAGGGAGCTTGCTGCTGCCCCCGGCGGCAGGCCGCTTGGCGCTGATGAAGCCCCAGCTCCTCGGGAATGCTGGGAATGTTGAGTCAGGGACTGGCAATCCAGACAGCCAGGCTCGCAGCTGACTGAGGGAGACTCGCTGAGGGACAGAAAGACGAGGGACAGGAGCACAGAAGCCTCCCCCGACTGCAGCAGGTTCCCTCTCTTCCTCCCCTCGAAGGTGTTCGGAGGCTCCGGCTCTCCCTGCTGCCTCCTTCCTCCGCACAAATGACATATCAGCTGAACGTGATGTTGTAAAATCCATGTGAGGACGAAAGACAGATGCAATGATTTGAAAGGTGAGAAGCTTAAACAAGAATATAGCTGTAATACATTACTGTAAATTTATTGTAATTAAGGAAATTGCTATATATGGCTTTCTGGAACTGTCTGGTAGCTGAAACTGGAAATGAATTTGCAGAACAGGCTTTTAATATTGCTTTAGAAATACATTGTAATAAATGGGACCAAGTGCACATCCTATTCTGGTAACAGAGTGCCTCTCCCTACAGAACCATCAACCAGGAACCTCTCTTTGCAATTTCTCCTAAAAGCAGCCATAGGAGTGTCAGTTTTTTTCTGCCCAGTGTTTAAAAATATATTGTTGTTGTTAAAGTTTTCTAGAATAAAATTGATGAGATTTGGAAATTCCTGGCTTTATATCTAAATACTGGATAATGTTTGGTGTTCTAAAAATCGTGTCAGGAAAAAGGTGAGAGATTTCTGTTCCCTTCTAGTTTCTGGCAAACGGAGACCAGAAACAGGGTATTATTTTGCAGTTATATAATTAATGAATACTTGCTGGGGTTCCTCATTTTTGATGCTGTGGTTTGTTGGGTTTTTGTTGTGTTTTTTTAATATAAATACCATTTTAGGTTGGACAAGAGTGATGCATATTATAAAACCATGCATATATTCATCAAGGATACATATATATTCTGCTGAAAGCACTAGAGTAATAATGTGATGAAGCAAGAATACATATATCTATTTTTTTAGTGTGTGATTGATTTCTAGGCGGCTACCTGCTAAGCCTTGTGATGGATGGGATCTACTCCTTTAGCAGCGAATTGATACTTCCCTTTTGATAGACGCGGCAGCCAACCACTTGCATTGGCACATACAAGCTCGTTGCAAATAAGCACGGCCAATAAGTGCAGTCAAGAGGAGGGCAAATCCTACTTGTCAGGGTTAGTTTTCTGGTTGGCTTTTTAAATCAGTGATTTCACTTAACTGTTTGTTTGTTTGCGATTTGCTTTTATTTTCTATTCCCGTGCCCCCATCCCCCCTGTACATATCCAGGGCGGCCAGCTAGTACGCAACCCCTTCCCAGCAGCTCCACCGAGAGCAGGCCCTGCTCCGGCTCCCCCCTCCTCTGAAGGGCGGGGATGGGGGGAAGGTCCCCTCCTTCTATCAAGTCGCTTCTGCGCCGGCACTTTATTTCCCTGTGGCGAAGTGGAGGACGGAAAAGATCCTCCGTCTCATGCCTGCCCCCTCCCCCGCCAGCCTCCTCGCCGCCCTCCTCTGAGGGAAGATGCTGTGGGGATCTATTACCGCCCTACTCGCTCCTCAGGAAACCGTGAAACTCCACAGCGTTGCTTCAGCTGCTCTTTCCAGGGCGCGGGTACAGACCTCCCACGGCCGGTCGTTTTCCAGCCCCAGTGGCAGGGGGCACTTGGGACTGTCCTCCCAGCCTCGCTTCTTGTCAGCGCGGAGTAAGGAAGCCTGACCACCTTCCTGGCCCAGCTCCCCTCGCAGACGGCTCTGTCAGAGCACCGCATCCGCCTCCCCCACCTGCGTCTCTACAGGAACTCCTAAAGCCATCCTTCTTCCAGGGGGAGTTCCTAAAATTCTCCTAACAGAAAGGACCCCCCCCCCGCCCCACTGCTGCTGCCGCCGCTGGGAGGGCGAAAGGCACCCTCTATCTACCTCGGTGGGCACCGACCCTCCCGGCCGTACCAGCCACCCGCTGGTGGAGGAGATGGACGGTGGGCAGGCTCAGGTTTCTCCAGCCCCCGAGGCGGACAGGAAGGCAGCACCGCCCCTCCCTGCCTCCTTGGCGGCCCGGGCGGTAACGCCCCGGCAGGCTCAGGAGCGGGCTCGTGCCTTCCGCCGCTCGCGGAGGCTCGCGGAGGCTCGCGGAGCCGTCCCTCTTTCCTGAGGAGCCGCCGCGGGCTCTCCAGGAGGAGGTTCCTTCACCATCCGCTTCTCCTCAGGGCCCCGCGGTTGTTTCACGGGGTCAGGCAGTTTGCCATCTTACTTTGCTGCTAGTGCTGGCTGCTATTTTCTTTACCTGTTCTGTGGAAGAGTTAAAGGGCTCTTGTAGCTCTTGTCCCTTCGCGGTCTCAGGTGCTTGAGCAGTGCGTTTCCCTGTTCCTTAATTCCCTGATTTAGAAGCGGGAAAGGTCCCTTTTAAGAGTATATGGGTTTTTTTTTCACGCAGAGTGTATAATGGTAAGTTTATCTAGTTCTCTTAAGGAATATGTTTCTGTGGGAAAAGCTTTGTTACAATTTTTCGATGTAAGAAATTTACGAGCCTAAGTCTTGGACTCACGAGTGACTGTGTTAAGAGGTTGTGTGTGAAGAGACCCCTTTCTACATCTCTTCAGTGCTTTAAAAGAAGCCTTTCCATTACTGTTGGTTTTGTTTGAAAGCTCTCTGTGAAATAGTTTTCAAAACCATGAAGGTGAGTTAGCATTTTAACTTTTCCTAGAGGAAATGTGTGGGAGAGGACTGACTTTGTCCTGTCAGTGAAGGGAACATAATTTTTTCTTCCAAAAGGTTACTGAGATAAGGGCAATCCATGAGATTTATGGCTTCACAGATCAGGTTGAAATTAGATGTTTAAACTATGGACAAACTCTGCGCTGTATCCCTCACAAGTGCACCAGGGTAGGGTAGACCTTCCAGTTAAGAACGTAGAGATTTGTTATTTGATGTTTTTTGTAATGCTAGTTCATTTGTATCTATGTCTTCAAACAGACATTTTATTCTATCACCACTTACATTTCAAAAGCAAGGGAAAGGAGGTAAGGTTTGGCTAATGAAAGAGAAAGTGAGTATGTGGACTGTCCTTGTTGTTCTCTCAGAAATGGCATTTGTTTGTTTAGAGTAGATGGTAAAAATACTGACTCCAGAAAACAGTTGGAGTAAATAATTTTGAAGGGTAGTGCTGAGGATTGAAAAGTTCTTCCTGTGTTGGAGAAAGTGTTTAGACACATTTGGAGGAGACTTTGTTGCTGTTATCTTTGAATAGCTCCTATTTTAATCCTGCTTAGTTGGTGGGGTACCTAGGACTTGTATACAGTCTTCCTGAATGTGGAAGATGATACGGTTTTATTTTCCCTCTTCACTCTAGCGTTGAGATCTCATGCTTTGACTTTCTAATTGTGTCGGGTTTTTTTCTTCCTATACCACAAAATGGGTTTATTGAATAGAAAGTGTCTTCTGCCTTGAACTAAGATGCACCCCTTTTTTCCAGTAGGTAGAGATTTCACTTACTGAAATGGTTTCCCTCCTTCCCAAGCATGAAGGAAAAAGTTGGCATGCAGAGGCATATTTTGTTCTTTCCCATCCTACTGTGCAAAAATGGAGTTCCTTGCCTTAGAAATTGTCTTTGGTCTTCCTGAGCATTGACCTCCTTTTACCTTCTGTTACTGTTTGAATGTCCTATACTCACTATACTTATGATGTTCTCTCTTATTGTTAAAGCTGCACCCCTCATATTCACATGAGTGGTTCTTTAATTCCCCCTACCCTGCTGGTAGTTAAATTCTGGGTCAAATTCTGTTGAATGGTAGTATAAGATATAATTATGCATGCCAGTTGCCCTTCCAACGTCTTGCCTGCTCTGAAGGCTGTAGAAAGTTGGCAAGGGGAGTGGCCCATATTCAATATCAAGTAAGAACATTCAGCCATCTTAGAATATCAAATTTAGCCAATAATTTAGAGAATTAGCTATTCAGCATACATGTTCTTGTAAAAAAATCTCAGGTGGTTTTCTTGCTTTAAAAAGATTATTCTTGCCAGACCTTTGAAGGATGACTAACAGAAGAGTGGGTTGTTCACCCATCAAACAGGGTGAGGCAACCAGCCTGTGTATCCTTTCCACATATAACATATGTTCTCCCACCTGTATCTCTTATGGTGTTTATTATATTTTTATCCCCTATGATGCATTTGTTATCTTCTCAGTTTAATTTGGTTTGTAAGATGCCTGGGATATATATGGACATGGTTAGTCAGATCCACCTAGGAACTATTACTGTGATACTGATTTTTTTTCTTTCTTTTGTAATGAGACTGCTCTTTTATTTGTGAGATTATATTTGGGTTTTTTATTTATAGGATTGCTTTAAAATATTTTTGTGATATAAGTTTTAGGTTTTGAGTGATCTTATATGTATTTAGCAATGCCGAGGTTGCTTCAGCGATTTATTTTGCAATGTTAGTATTAGCTTATATTTTCTACAGAGCCCTGGCAAAAGGGCAGGGGTTACTTTAAAGCATAATGAGACTAATTTCTTTGGCAATCATAGCTGATCAAGAGAAAACTCAGAAATGCCATTGTCTAAATGAACTGGATAGTGATGCTTCTTCTGGGTGATACTTAGAAGAATATACAAAGGCAGGTCAACAGAACCATCAGTTAAATCTTTTTCTGAAGCGCTTGATTTTTAATTGGTCAGTTTTTTGTTACATAATACATTTTATAAAGAAACAATCTTTCTGAAATAAAGTGATACAGATTTATATTGGTTTGCTACTGCTTGTATGTAAGATGCGACAAAAATTCCTTATTTCCTTGGAGCATTGTCATGGACTATTTGTGGGGTCCAAGAAAGTTTATAAGCATAGAGATCCAAGGTTTGTTTTCATGAGCAAGTGTAATGTCCCAGATGAAGTGACATTTGTAGTGTAGTGTTTAAGATGTGTTATTGCTTTCTTTGCTGTTGATCTCAGGGAGTCCTTATGATTCATTAGTCACAGCAGCTTTTGAAATGCCCTGCTTTGGAATATCTTAAATAGCCAGATTTTGTTTTGGAGTAGTTATAACAATTAGGAACACCAGCTTCATGTCCTTCCAGAGACAGGCTATTGGGTGCTGAGCTCTGACAAAGGAGAGAATAGTAGCAAATATGCCTTAGCAGCTTCTCTGGATCAGACTCCGTTACTGTCATACCATTTTGGTTTTCAGAAACCTGGAATTCCTTCATGATATTAGAAGTGTAGACTTTGAGATGCCCAATTTATATGTTTGGAAAGTTGTATGTCACTATGATCTCTTTAATTTGTGATGAGGGAGAACCGTAGGGTCAGAATTTCTGTTCTTTTAGGATGGTAAATGGAACGTGCTTAAACATTTGAGGTATACCTCAGAGTATGTGTGGATGTGTTCAAGCTGTGATGGGATGTGTGGGGAGCCTCTGACATTTTTGGGTGTTTAGCAAAGCTTAAGCTTTTCTGAGAAATTTTAGGATTAGATTTTTGAAAGGTGATACCAGCTTTCTAGAAAAAGGTGCCTCTACTGAATGCTAGTTGAGTTCTAAAACTGAAATGTATTTAAAAGAGATTAAAAAGCTTTTGTTGACTGCTTAAATTTACTTTAGAGTAATATGACAGAAAACCCTGATAATTCAATCAGAACTCCTTGTTTTTCAAGATTTTTAGTACTGCATTTTGAGCAAATGTTTCATTGCTGGAATTTTCTGATTGCATGAAAAGTATTAATTGCTGTCACTGTACCTGACAATGCTAGAATGCCCAACAACTTCATTTTCCATGTATGTCATTAGATGCATATTCAGCAGCTGTTCCTGCTTTTTCCTTCATATGCTGTTTCTTTTGTATGAAATAGAAATAAAAGGCAGGCAGATGTGATGAACTGTTCCTGTGAGGTGCTAAGTGCCAGTTCTTTTATTTAGCATTGATGGGAGCTGAGAGACAATAGCCAACTTGCAAGATCAAAGCAGACTTTGAAACTAACTTTATTCACAACTACATATGTACTATTTTTATAACTAAATACAAGAAACAGTAGGTAAATTAATGCTTATTGACAAGTAAAAATAAATGTATTGTGTAGACTATCATAAACCTTACACTTAAATTAGAAATGCAGATTCAGATTCTCTAAGGAGCCTAAATTAAGATGATGTTGCTTTTAATGTTGCCATGTATGTTTTGTTTTTACAGACTTCTAAGGAATAGTAGAGTAGTAGGAAGAGGAAGAAATGGGTGATTTTCTTCTTATGATTATAAAATGGGGGGCAGAAATAAGTAATTTGATAATTTTAGTAGTGATAAGTAGGAAAAAAGAGTGCTTTGCCATTTTTGTAAAAACAGTGGAGGGCTTGTATTACCCCCATATGAACCATATGTTCATTATCTTTCTGTTACTTTATTAAAATAAAGCGTATTGCTCAGATGGATAAAGAAAGGAAGCACAACGTACAATTTTTGGTTCCCTGTATGTAGTTTGCATCAGCTTCTTGGGTATTTTAATTTTTTTGTTGTTTTTGTTTATTTTTTTAAATCAGCACAGATAATAGAAAACATACAAAGGGAAGATTATTCTCTTTCATGAGGATGTGTTGAGCCCCTGTAGAGCTGTGAAAACCCAAGGTAAACCAAAAAGAATGTGCCAGAAATATTTCTGTCTCCTGGTCACTACTTTTAAATAAATATGCGTCTCTGGGCTACTGTGTGCAGTGATGGTTTTAATTGTAATAAGAGCGTATTTACGTGATTCCTTTATTTAAAATAAACCCCTTACTATTTGCTAGGATGTGTGTTTATGGAACAGAACTTTTTCTGTGAATCTCCATTTTGTGGTGTCTCAAAATACAAGGAAGATGAATCCTGGTGGAGACTATAGGAGCATTATCTTCTGCATCATCTTTTACTACTTATATTTTTTTTCTTTTTGTTTATATTTGGGGAGCTGTATAGTACTAAACAGTTTTAAACCATTTGGAAGACATTGAATATTTTAAAAGATTAATTTCTGCACTTAGCTGTCACTATATGTTATCTGGGGAGGATAACTCTAAGGAAGGAGCTCTCTCAAAGCTTTCTGTAGTGTTACGAATGTTTGAGCTCTTGGCTAAGTATTAATATTGGCAAGTACCTGTGCAAAACTATTAAGTTTTTGGCTAATATCCAAACTTACTGCTGACTGGGTGATTCTGGACAGAGGAGGAGACACAAACTCTAAATGGCCCCAGAGCTTTCTAAGCATAATTGTCAGGATTTTTTTTTTTTCTCACACTGCTGTTCTGTATTTTGGTGGCTGCTCTGACCCTGCTCTGACTGCCTGTGAAGATGGTGTAAGAGGTTAGCATGTGAGATCTATCGACTGAAAGTGAGAAAGTAGTTCCATACTCAAATCCTGGTTATCAGTTGATGTTAAGGAATCAGTAATACTGACCCTTATGAAACCAACAGTGTGCCCTAGACTGAAAAAAACAAAACAAAAAACCTCCCAAAACAAGAAGGAAAACAAGTCTCTTTATCTTGCACTAAAAATGTTTGGCTGCTGTTAGTAATATGAAGAACGATTTCTGAATGGTTAAGATAATAATAGTAGTCAGTGCAGTTCCTGAGCTTAGCTTGAATATTTGCTCATGTTACGTTTTCTGTAATGGGAGTATCTCATTAGGAAAGATTTGTGACATTTTGTCATCTCTGGCCCTATATCTAGTGACTGGAATTTGTCAACATTTCTTGGTGTTTTCCAGCATAGTGTGATTTGATACCTTTTTTCAATAAAGTTGCTAAATCTGCTGTAGAATTGTCCACATTGCATGCTGTCTAGCACCTGCTTGTAAAGAAACCTCTAATGTTAAATTGGTGAGAACTGTGTGCACTGTGGCTGCATGCAGAACTGGTAGAGAAGTTCAAACTTACCTTTTTTAATGGTTTGAAATACCTGATCTGAACTAGACTGATTAGGCCCAAACGTGTTACAGAGGGAGACATGGAATGTAACACACACTGTGTTTTTTTTCTGAACTGAACAAAGGAGGAATTGAACAATTTCATTAAAATTTATTCAGACAATAGACTTCTGTCTCGCAAGATCTAGTCTCCTTTTTTCTTTTTTCTGAACCATCAGGATTCACAGAGCTCACAAAACCAGTGAAATAGCTCCCAGTCTGTTCTGAGGCTAAACTACAATGCATCTACACAATTCTTTTGGACTTAGGAAAAGTTTGACAGACGGTGACACTGATTTCTTTAAACAGCTTCAGAAAATGAATTTTTTTTTTTTTTGGTGGGGTAAGAGTGTGGAGCCAGTGAAAATCAAAATTTATGGGGGTTTGTGAAGACAGTATTTCAAGGAAATGGCGTAATTGTATGAAATGTTGAAGTAATGTATTTAGAAAATAAATTGGATGAGACAGATCTTCCATTAGCATTGTATTAGAATCCTAGTTTTAAGTCTCTACAAAAAGAAATAGTAAAAAGGCAAATGAAATGCAATTTCAGAAACTTAAGTGATATGGATAATGTGAACCCATGATGATGTCATCTGCAGAGTGCAGGTGATGAGATGGGGCAGAAATGCAGGAATAAGCTAAGCGTAAGTTAGAACAGCCACTAGGAAGTATTTTAGCATGAAATTGATTATTTTTTGCCTGTTGGAATTTTCAAGGCTGATGAGAGCACGGTGGGGGAAATGTCTGCTTTCCATACCCCCTGAGAATGTACTTTTAATTTTCTGAATCCTTTTATATAATTTTGTTCACAATGCAAAATATTACCCACAAGTATAATGGTTTGGTTTTAAGTCATGCATTATGTGCATTAAAAAGTATTTTTTAAAGTAAGAAAGTAATGAGACAAGTAAATAAGCATTTGGTTTTTTTCTTGTGCTATTAAGTTGATTTGGATTTTGAAACTCAAAATCATCTTACAGGAAAATGCATACAGTTGGTCTACAGACTTTTTGTCTCAGAAGTTTTTAGAGTGTTACAATCTTCATGAGTTGTGTTTGAGCTCCTTTGCTTGCTACTGCAACATCTATAGCTCTGGGCTCCTATCAAGAGGTGGGTTATCTCTTTAGTGATGGGTATAGTGTTTTTGTCTATAGTGTTTTTGTCTGTACAGCTCTCTTATCCCCATAATATATGGGATTCTTATGTTTCCATTTTATTCCATTTATCTTTCTCTTCCACTATGGACCATAAGGGTTATGCTTTAGTTCAGCAAAACCATCCTTGAAATACTGAGTGAAAAATTATTGCTCTTGAGTAATAATTTCATTCCCCCTCCTCCCTCCAAATTAAAATAGCAATATAAAATCAATTTAGTTTTCAGGAGAGTGGAGCAGGCAAGATACAGATGATTCTAAGTTAAACTTGAATGGCTCTGAGTAAGCAAGTTCTATGGGAAGATGGGAGAAGGGATCTCCTTTCTTTCTCTTTTCCTCCAGGCAGTAGATGATCTGTGTGGCAATTGTTGAAGCCCTAAGGCTGATAATGCTGCTTCATGCCTCCAATTCCTGACATGTGGAGACACACAGTAAATCTCCTGAAGTTAGGAAGGCTGTATGTATAAGCAGTAAAGGGTAGAAAATTATGTAGGTGCCTTTCTCCCTTCTTCCATAAGGGCTTCTACTATGTCTGACACTTCACAGCCTCACATAGGCTCAGGGTTTATCCTTAAGATGTATACACTTCCAAAGAGCATACTTTTACATGCTTTCCTTTTTCCAAGGTGTTTGCAAGACAGTCAGTTTGAATAATTCAGGTTGTAGTTGGTAATGAATTGCAAATGAAAATAGAGAGAAACTAAGAATTTATTTACATCATATTATCGGCTTTTGGTTTGTGAGCTGTCCTTAGTAGCTCATGAAAATAAAATCAAGCATATTTATCACTGTGTTTCCACTTTCTATATAGAGGTGTCCGTATTGACTATAGTATTTTCAAGGGGAAAAAATACAAATACTGTAATAGAAATTGCTGTGGAGGTAGTACCATTTCTTTGGTTGTTGGTCTTTTACTTCTGTATTCCTGTTGCTTTCAGAATTTTCAAAGGTATATGAAAATTACAATGTTGAATCAGAATGCAAACATTATTATTAAAGTAAAGGAGAAGTCCTGAGAGAAGTTAGCCTCCTTTTGGATGAGGAGTCATGGTTCCCTTTTCCAGTAGGGCTTGATAGTAAGCATTTTGGAGTGCTAGGCAAGATAGGTGTTCTTTACTTTCAGATGAGAAATGCTCAAAAAAAGTAGAGAAGAGACAGACCATGACTAATAAACTCTAAAAAGCAAAAGAAGTACATAAAAATATATATCAGAGGCATAAATAAAAGGCTAAGTAGGATTTTAAGTGACTCAAATTAAAGCATAAAAAACTTATTCATCAGACTATGGCAATGGAAAGGAAAAAAGGTATTGGTATGCTGTAAGTGTATCCTATACCTATATTTTTTAGAATCAACAAATCTGCACCAACCCCCACCACCTGGCCATGTATCCAGTCTGCTGCATCTAAAAATATTTTATTGTATCCACTTTAAATTTACGTTGACAGTTTATGCTAGTAATCAGTTTTTCACCAGGCCAGATTTTTTTGAGGGAGAGAATTGTATCACTTGCTTTTGCTCAGAATCTGCCATGAATCAGTGGAAGGAAATGGTCTTCAGCTCTGATCTCACGTGCTATCCTCTTTGAAGGAGCTACTAGACATTTTCAGGAAACTAGAAATATGCGAGGATGGATTTCTCAGAGTGCATTGAAAGTTATGTTATTTGGCCAGAGGATGCAGCCACTTGAGATTTAGGCAATTGCATTACCCCCAGTCACCACAAAATATGGTTTTTATTGATCAATGCATTGAGGCTGTAGGTCATCTCTTGAATGCGGGATGACAACTCAAAAGAGGGGCAGATTTTGATTTTCTGGAATTAAAAATAGTCATGTTATTTTGAGTTATGTGATTCTAAAGTAGAAAAGAGTTGCTAGAATGTAATTTTGTATCTGTCTTCCTGCATAGTTTAAAAACTACCTTTTTCTCATTGAATTAGGTACCCCTGCTTTGCTTTGTACATAGCTGAATTGTTTGTACATGGCAAAAAGTGTCAATGTATCTACCTGAGCTCTTTATACGTGGAAAAAGTAGTAATGTTTTATGACAGAATTACTGGTCTTGCTAATATAGTTTGTGTGGAACAATGTTATTTTAGCTTGTTTAATCCATCTTGCCCAGGGCAAGATGAATGATTTTTAATTAGCCTGGGTGCAGTACAAAGGGTTCAGTGATTCCAGATTATCAATATTGAATAAATACTGCAATCTTATATTTTTGCCCAGCTCCTGTAGTGGCATTGTCAATTTTCAGTGTAGTGTAGTGCTGTGCCTTCTGTTTCGGAATCCTGTGACTGGACACACTTATGACCTCTTGGGAAAGAGGTGAAAATTGACAAGAATGGCCACTGTTGTATAATAGTAGTTGAAACAAGTTGAACAAGTTGAAACTTCTCAGCTAATTCAGATACATATTGGTAATTTAAATGAAAAAAAATTGCTTTAAACAATGCTGGCTGTTAACCTTGATAAAAACGTAGCATATACCAAGCAATTATTTGAATTCGTATAAGCCATGGGGTATATACTTGTGTGGGGTCTTGTTTGCTGATATAATTAGTATCCATAATGTTTTTATGCTAATATTGTTGGTGATGATTTAATGTACTAGAGCTTATTAAAATAATTTATTAAAATATGACATATATTAATCCCCCTGCCTGCCCCTGCATCAACACTTTTTTTCACAGCAAGTGCAGAGCAGATACTTCAAAACACTGGGAAATATCAATAGATAATGAGGATATCTTGAGGGTATGCTTAAAGATCACTGGATTTGACCGAATCTAACTTTTCTTCTTCCTCTAGTTACCACTGAAATAAATGGAGCTAGATCTGATTAATGACTACCAATTTAATACTACAAGTTTATTGAAATGTTCAGATTTGTTTAAAAAAATGAATTAGTGGGTCTGTGTAATCCTATAGTATTATTGTATGTTTATGCTATGTAAAGTCAATAAACTTTTTTGAAACTTGTTAAATGTATGATGATGATATTGAAGAATTTGAGCACAGAGCATTGGTCCACATTTATTTTTTGTTCTGTTAAATACATTACAAGGGTAGATCTATCAAAATAATGTGATATCCATAGGGAAGAAAGTAAGAACATTGTATTTCAGAAAGCACTCCTTTTCTAAATGAAAGCTTAGATTATTGTCATGCAACCTTTTCCTGAGAAACTTATTAACCACAAATATTAACACGCTAGTATTTCATTGAACAAATAATACTGTATTGTAATACATTATAATTGTTTATAAGGAAATATTCACTCAAATGAGCTTAGTTTTATTATTAATTTTTCTGATTAAAAAATGTTTGTACTGGTTACAGCTGAAGTACTAGAAACACTGAAGTACTAGAAACACTGTTTCCTTCATAGTTTTTGCTATCCAAAAACCTCTTTGTTAATCCAAACAGAAATTAACACTCTTGCCTGTTTCCATGTTCTCTCTTAATCTACCATTACTAAAGAACATACAGAACTGCTACTTTTATACTGTCTTTTGAAAATACAGTATCTTTGTTTGAGTAGTTCCTAGTGTCAAAAACAGCTATTTTTTTTCCTTTATATAATTCCACACTGTAAATCATTTAAGTCCATTTACATATCAGATAAGATATTTTTTTGGGCCCATGGTGTTTATTGCAACATGAAGCTTGTTAAACTACATCAAAATGTCAAGATATTTTCTAACAAGAAAGAAATCAGCAGTTCTTTTCTTCTGAATGCAATTAGCTTGAAAATGTAATTTTAACAGCTCATTCTAACTACAAAAATGTAAGTTTTATTTTTAAAGTAATTACTTTAGGAAGTGGGTTACTTTATGTTCTAATATCTACTGATTACTTGTAAACTTATTTTCCAAGGTGAAAATATACCTAATTTTGTAATATCTCTTTTCAGGTCTGACTTTGGAGGAACAATAGATTTTTTTGCCTACTGGAAGAATGCAGTGAAACTGCCAATATTTCTAGCTGGAATTATAAATTGAATATTCAACTTCAGTGTTACTAATTTCTTACTAGATAGTACCTCAAAGTAGAAGAAAAATGTATGGAAGTGCAAGAACAATCAGCAACTTAGAAGGAAGTCCCTCCAGGTCTCCCCGTTTGCCTCGATCTCCTCGCCTGGGCCATAGGCGAACAAGTAGTGGAGGAGGAGGAGGAACAGGTAAGACGTTGTCAATGGAGAACATCCAGTCCCTTAATGCAGCCTATGCAACATCTGGACCAATGTATCTGAGTGACCATGAAGGTGTAGCTTCTACTACTTTCCCAAAGGGCACAATGACTCTTGGAAGGGCTACAAATCGAGCTGTGTATGGTGGTCGAGTCACAGCTATGGGGAGCAGTCCTAATATTGCTTCAGCTGGACTTTCGCACACAGATGTCCTTTCTTATACTGATCAGCATGGAGGTCTGACCACATCTTCACACCATCACCACCATCAGGTTCCTTCTATGCTGAGACAGGTTAGAGATAGCACCATGTTAGACCTGCAGGCTCAGCTTAAGGATCTACAGAGGGAGAATGATCTTCTCAGGAAAGAACTAGACATTAAGGACAGCAAGCTAGGCTCTTCTATGAATAGCATCAAAACTTTCTGGAGTCCTGAGCTAAAGAAAGAAAGAGTATTGAGGAAAGAAGAAGCAGCCAGAATGTCTGTTCTTAAAGAACAAATGAGAGTTTCCCATGAAGAAAATCAGGTAAGTAATTCTGAAAGTTCTTCCTGTTGATTTGCAGCTAAGCACTTGATGTTTTGATTACGGTGCTGTATGCTGTGCTGGAAAAAGATTGAGATTTACAGCAAGAATTGTATGTCTTGATCTGTCTGCTTCTCACTGCTGAGCAGTAGGAAAGCATATTAATAAAAATCTGAATGCAGATTATAACTTCCTTCATGCAGCATTATTTCACGTTATAGCTAAAGGGAATGATTGTCTAGAAAAATACCTGTTTTCTTATTTTTGAGACTTTCTTTAGTGCTTTTTTGCAGCAACTGTGTAAGTATACTCAGCAACCTTTTCTGAAGAGGTAAATGAACCACTTCTGTAAAATTATAATGAAACATCCAAAGGCATATTTTATATGAGCTGTATATGGATTTAGGTGCCAAAATTTTTAAAGTTAAAAGAAGATATGATATTAAACCCCCATATGCAATCTTCTGTAATTCTGTGTTACAGAATGAAGTTAAAGTTATTTTCAGCAATGTCTGGGAGACCTGTGTATTAAAAAAACATCTTGTAAACTTGTATTTCAGATACTTGTATTCACAACATAACATTCTTCTCCCAGAGTTACAAAAAGATTAAAGTATTTTAATCTGGGCGAATAAAGCTAGAAGGTCAAGCTTTGAGACTCTGCTATTTCACAAAGCTGTACAGAACAGAGGCACAGAATAGTTTAAAGAATAAAAAAAATTCTCTTATTGCTGTCTCCGCACACTTTTTGGCTGCTCATCTGATTTTAAAGCTGCTGCTTTTAAGGCCATCTGTTCACTTTCCCCAGACAAAAACACGATCCTGTGTTTCTCTCACTTCCAGATTCCCAATCTAAACTTCTTTGTTGGTAGGCAACAACAACTGAAATTTTTAATTTACTTCCCAGTTTGTGATCATCAGTGCTTCTCACCAAACTTCCCACCTCTTAGGTGCGTCATGAACCTAAATATCTCTGGAACTAGCAAGCCCGATACCAGTTACTTCAGTGGAAAACTGACTGGGTCTTGATCAGGAAATTAGCACAGTGAATAGTTTTATTATTTTCTTGTATAATTTGTGTATCCAGACTAACAGTAATAGTTACTGAATATTTATTTGTAGTAGGTGCACTTAGGTGCTGCTAGAACCAGTATTACCAAAAACATGTTTAGTGGAGGTTCTGCTATTCAAAAGCCGTATTGTTTAGACATTCTAATCTTGATAGTTGGTGTGCCTTAGCAGTAGAGTAGCCTTTCATGTGGAAATGTCACAGTAATACCTTGCATTGGCATATGGAATCTGAATCTGGTATTTAGAGACTTGGTCACCTGCCAAAGTTGTTATGTGTGTGTGTTGTTTTTATCTAAAGCTATTTCCTCATCTTGAGGGGAAAGTAAATTGGTAATTCTGTCTCTAACTCCTCCTATTAATTCATTAATGATATTTTCTTGTATGGTTTAACCTGACAAAAGGACTATATTTACCCTTTCTATGTATTTAATATGAATCTTTATAATAAAATAATATATAGACTGGGTAGCCCAGTATTCCATTACTAAAAACAATCATAGAATAGACCTAGTATACAGTGATATACTCGTACTCTTTGTGATCCAGCTACAGCTTCTGTGTGCTTAATAACTCTCAGTGGACTTTTCTCTGAATTAGGTCAGTTGCTTTTGGACCTATGTAAAATTCTAGTGTCCACAACCTCTTCATGACAGTGAATCCCACAGCTTAACATGTCATGTGAAGAGCCACTGCTTTTTCTTTTTTTTTTTTTTTTTTTTTTTTGCATTAGTCTTTGGCTACTTTTGCTAGGTACTTCTGTTTCTGGTACTGGAAGAAACATAAAATAATTGATGTCTGGTGCTGACCTCAGTGCCACCTGTGATTTTACAGGACACTGTCGTATCATTCCTCCCTCAGCTTTTTTCCCAGACAGGAGAAATTGTGCTGCTACTTTGATTCTTTCCTGAATTTCTTTCCAGACCTATTGCATCTTTTTTTTTTACATATATTTTTCATAATACAGGTGTAAAATGGGTTATGCATGGATGTTATAGTATTTGTCCTTTCATTCTGTATGTCTCTTCTAACAAGTCCCAACACTCAATTTGTTTCTTCTTTCTAAATTTGGATGACTTTTTTTTTCCCTGCTACTGAGTACTGAACTAATATTTTAATAGAAATACTTATCACAGCTGGAGAATTTCCCAATGGTTGTAATCATGTTAGATACCTGCTTGTTATGCATGAAAGTGAGATTATTTTCACTTGTGGAAAACTTTATCTCCCTGAATTTCATCTGACAGCACTTACCTAGTTGCTTAGTCATAATGAATCTTTCTTTGCATTTGGCTTTAGTACCTACTGCCCTGAATAACCTAATAGCATGAGGAAAATAAGTCATCTTAGTGTTCATCTTGTTCTCTGGATCACTTAGGACAAAGCCCAGCCACAGGTACCAGCAAAATTCCACAGGGGCCTTCTGTTGGTTTTATGACCTGTCCATGTATTTCTGCTATTTCCTCTCTTGTAATCAAATATTTATGTATGAAAGGACCATCCTGCTTATCTAATTGCTGCTCAGTGTTCTTGTAAGCAGGTGGAGGCTTTCTGAAGGAATGTCTTTGGCGATCCACGCTGATTGTGTCAGCTATTTTGTCAGTCTTACCTATCAGCATGGTATTGATTCTTTCAAACAACTAATTTAATTGAAATTATTTTAAAAACCCAGTGATTTTTAAAGACAAAAAAAAATTATGCCATCTATCACATCTATAATAAAAAGTGATAGATCTATCCTTGTGTGGCTGAGGGTTTCTGGCTTATGAAACTTCCTTTCTTAAAAACAGACCTTTTGTACTGAAATGCTAAAAACTGTTTTCAGATTGGCCATGCATGATGAAATGAAACCTGAATGGGGCCCTTAGTCTCATAGCCAACTCTGGGAACTCCCAAGAGGCTGGAAAAGGACAAATCTAGCTGCCTGCCAAAAAAAAAAAAACCCAAACAAATTATAAGTTTGATATTTTTGTTGCAGTTTCTGGAAAAATATTGTAAGAACAATAAAATAAAAAATATTTATTAACTGAATTAATAATTTGTAGTCTATTAGCTATTTCTAAATTATAGAGGAATAAGGGGAAAAATACATATAAAAAAGACTAACACTCAATATGGGTTTGTCAAGAATAATGTCAAACAATTTTGGTTTTCTCGGATTACAGGAAAACAGACTATGCATAAGGGAAGAACATTAATAATTGACATTAGAAAAACTATTTATGGTGTCTTAGAACATTATAATTAACAAGCTGGTGGGAAGTATGCAAGATGAAATTGCTATTGTATGAATGCCTCACAGATAAGAAAACCATGTCAAAGTGTAATTATCAATGATTCATGATGAAATTGGAAAGATGTCTAGGATCTGGTAGGGTTGTGTTGTGTTTGAGGCTTTCATCAATGTTCAGAATGATGAATATGTGTTACACACCCGGATAATGTCAAGCTGGGAAGGGTTAAAAATATGCTGGAAAAGAATATTATAAATGAAAACAAATTTGGCAAATTGAAGGAACAGTCTGAAAAAGTAGTATGTATTTCAACAGAATTAAACATTTTGGGAACAAAACAAGACCCATGAAGAAATTTATGGACAGTAACTTGGACATTCCTGACGTTCTTTTTAAGATGATAATACTTTTGGAAATGTATGCTTGGAGCACCTGTTCTTTGATATTTTAACCCAGAGTTAGTTGTCTTGTCTTTCTGTTCTTGTTCTTTGTGACATATTTTCTCACAGCACAATTAGTATTATTCTATGTATGGGTTGATTAAATACATAGGCAAGAAGTACTCTAAATATTTTGAACTCTTTAAAGTGGTTCTTAATCTTGGAATCATCCATTTCTATCCCCCACGTAGGTAGTTATTCTCTCTAATCTTGCATGAATATGTTGTACAGAAGAGTTAATGTAGAGGGTTTCAAAGGAGAGCAGAAGGCTATGAGCTGGAAGGAACTGGGAGGACACAAGAAATGATTCAGCAGTATTTGTTCCCAGAATTGTTGCCTGTCTGTCAAAAAATGAGGGACAGCTAGCTTATCCATTTGGATTAGCTGGTTCTAAGACAACATATTAATGTTTATCAGTTGACATGCTGCTTTTATGACACTGCAATAAATGACTTAGATTTACTAATAAACAAAATAAACTGTAAACTCAGCTGCACAAAATACTGCCCCTTTTCCCTACTGATAAATGTCATTATTGAATACTACTTAATAAAAAATGAACCACTGCATGCAATGAAGAGTGGTTCTTTTTCATTCATGATGTAGTTATATGTTGTTGCTGGATACAAATGGTGAGTTTGATCCTTTTTTAATTTTCTTACAGAAAAACAGGTAATTCTAATTTGCTAAATGTGTTCTTTGGAAACATATTATAAATTTTGATCTTCTTTTGAAGTTTAGTTCCTGTCCTGATACTGCAGGAGCTTGCTTCTGATTATTGAGATGAAGAGAGAGGATAAAAAGGATAGTGAACAGTTCCTCTGAGGGGCTTATATTTTCAAATATAGCATTATTCCTTGAAATAATTTTTATGTATCTGTAGCAATATGAATAACTCATAGATGCTGCAATCAACAGAACGGAGCTGATAAAATAATCAGTAGATAAGGGTATATGTATTCAGCATTCATACAAGTAGTCACTCAATGTTATTTCACATACTTTTAATTTTTACTTTGATTCATGAGGAGTATCTCAGTAGAACAGTAATAGAAAATTCACTAAGAAATGTCCTTAAATGATGTTGCCCTTCTTGCTATTTATTAAACTGTATTTCTTGTAAAACCTTGATCAAGCTAATGTATACATTCTTAAAAAAAACCCACAACAAAACCAAACAAAACCCACAAAAACCCAAACCAAACATAACATAAGCTTATTTAGCTTTCTGATGCTTTGCACATCATTCAAATTAAACTTTTTGTCATCTTTGTTACTTGTAAAAGAAAAGTCAGAAAGCAAGAGCTATAATTTAATTTGCTGTAACTTTACTAGCCTACCTGGGAACTAGTCAGTGGAGTTAAAAATAAATGTAAAGTTGTGTATTATTTATATATATAAGGTATGTATAGTTGGAAAATATGTATTAATATTGTCCTATAGTCATAATAGTGTATTTCTCATTCTTTTATTGTTGTTATAATTAATTAATTAATTTCAAAAGAAGCTTGCCACTACTTAACTTCACCCAAAGGTTTCCATGGCTGGGATCACCCTGTGTGCTTCCAAACAGGAGAGTCCATAGCTTAGCCCCTGCTGGCATCCTCTAAATAGAAGTCAAAGGAAATTGAACATCTGTTACCTCCTCACTCTGTCTACTTCTGTGACTATTCTTCATCTTTTTTTGAGATATTTTATTTATGCTTATTGAAATTCTGGAGGTTTGATCCTAGTGGAATATGCAGGGAGTGGCCAGCAATTGGGTCTTCAGTTTGAGTTCCCAGGTAGATAGTTTCTTAATCAAAGTATACCCTTGATTACTGGTTGAAAAGGTGGCCCCCATTGTTCCTAAATACCAGAGGTTGTCAGAGGAGTGTTTTTGTGTATAAATACCTCTCAGCGTGTCTCATTGTCTCTGTGTAAACGTGCACAATAACACAAATTTTGAAGCTTACTGTGAATATTTGTGAAGTACAAGCTTACACTCAAAAGGTAAGGCTAGTAACCTGAGAAATGGAAATGTTCTGTTCATGTTTTACTGTTTCCTGAAGTATGTTATCACAATGATAAACTAATATAATAAGAATAAAAATAAAAATTACCAAATTTTTCTTACATGTCTCTTTTCAAGAAAAAGCAATCAATTTTAAGTATTTTCAACTCATTTGTAATATAGTGTTTACAACCAGTGAAAATCTCTTTAAAAGGTATTTTAAAGCCAGTAGCTTCAGCACATTCATTCACCTTATTTTCTGTTTTTCACTGTACTGTTATTTCTGTTTTCTTTAGCTTTTTTTAATACTTCTGTCTAAAGAGCTGCATGTATACTTGTTGTTTTTAACTTTATTTTGGATGTTTTCACTGTTTTCTTAAATTGGAAATTTAGGTAAGTGCAAAATATTTCCTCTTTCCTTTTTTTTTTTTTAAATGAGACATGCTCAGACATTTGAATGTGTGGAATAGATTAGACGTTCATTATACAGCAAAACTTCATTATCTGAAGATGAAAGTATAATGAAATAAAAGTGCCTCGGTAATTTTTTTCATAATTTGAAAATAAAAACATTTCTGGCAAATGAGAAGAGGCTAAAACAGTGGGACTCCTCTGCTTAGGAATGGTGGTGTATAGGTGGTGTGAAACAGTGAGTAAGCCACGCCAGATGGGTGTGTGTGGGCTCTTGCTGTTAATGGTGATGAGGAAAGGCTACTAGCTCTGTGGTGGGGAGTGGAAAGAGATAAGGAGGTGGTCATAATACTGTAGATAGCCAAGGAAATTTTGAGGAAGCAATAAGCCAGAAGTGTTTAAAGGTGAATGGAGAATGTAATTACTTTTAACCTTCTGTTTTTGTTTTGTTTTTTTTGTTTTGTTTTGTTTTACCACGGGATTTAAAAATCTTAATAAGCTTGGTAAGTACTGAACCAGAAAAAAGTTAAGGGGAATTTGTCCCCGTAAGTGTGCAAGTACTTGTTTAGTCTTGACTAAATACTTGGTGGTATTCTGGTTTAGATAATAATACACATATATACATTATATCGTAAAAACTAATGCTTTAAACTGCACAAAAACTACACCACATGTTAATGGTCGTTTGGAAAGGATAGCTATAAGTTGTATCTTCTTGTGCATTTTTGAGATATAAAGAGATCTGAAAGTCAAAATTGATTTTATGTTCTGTTCCCCCAGTATTTGAAAAAGATAAGGAGCATGAATTGTAGTCTCTGGGATGCACTGTGCATAACTGTCAGCTGAAGGAGCACTGCTGTTACAGTTAAAAAAAAAAAGTTACTTTATTCATCATGTGAGAAATTCAAAGTTGTTGAAAAAGTGTTTTGAGGTAAAAGAATGTGAACCAAATATATACTTTAGTCAGTTGGGTCACTTATTTTGTTGAGTTTTGTTTTTTAAAGGCATGATATAGGTAATTTTCAATTATGCCACTGCCAAAATACTAGCATTAAAACAGAACAAACAAACAAAAGTTATTTCAATTGCATCTTGAAGTGTTAGAATGGGTGTTAAATAATGAGTCTCAGTGAGTGTTCTTTGTAAAGAAGCATAAACAAGACCAGTCATGTTTTTAAGGAGAGATTGACTGTGTAGTAGAAACAGCATTCCAATAAAAGGTGTTTGTAACTGTGTAACACTTTATGACCCAGAATTGTGACCACTTCAGGTTTGAACATATTCATATCCTTAGCTAACTTTTGATGATACATGCCTGAGATACTACAAAAAGTGCTGTTGTGGTTTTTTGTCCTGTAATGGTGATGATAATCTGTTGCATAAAAGTTAAAACTGAAGTGTTGCAAGAGGAGTTTTTAGAAAGGCTTCACATTTATTAGGTGATATTTTAGCTGAATTTAGCATTTTCATCCTTGTCTGTTTAATTTAACTTGCAACTTCAGAGGGACACTGCATTTTGTGTTTCCTGTTCCTGGTGTGCTTTCAAGAACGGTTCTGATTAACAGTGATGATTGTGTTGCTGTGTGAATAATACCCTTTACAGAGCCAGGATTCTGACAGGGTCTCAGGGATGATAACTTCAAAAATTTTAGATCTAGCAGGAGACAGGCCAGGATAAAGCTACCTTTTTTTATCCTTTCCTGAGGCTTATAGCACTGCTTAAGGTATTTCTTCAGTACATACTGGTAAGCCACACTTCAAACATGGCAGCTGCTGCTTTTTGCTGCCTCCTGCCTTAAATTAGGGATGAGTCCAGAGTAGACATTCTAGTAGGGTACTTTATGCTGCCAGAAAGACATAAAGAAGACTGGGAGAGGGGTAACTCTTGTATACAAACCATTGAGTTTTGTTAGGATTGGGAGGTACTGGATGCATCACATAAATAGTAAACTATTTAATAATGCAGGAACTTATTTTGAAAGCAAGACTTAAAATGCATAAATAAAGTCTCCTGAAGAAGTTAACTAAACATTTAATCTCATGAATGATACAGTTTCTCACAGAAATCATAGATAATATATTGAATAATATCCCTGGTGAATTTATTTCCACTGATTGTAATAGATCCTGCAGTTTATGGGATTTAAAAAGACCCAACACTTTTATTTCTCTGTAAGCTTCTGCAAAATGGTTTCCTTCCTGCCTTTAAACTTTGATGAGGCCTTACAGTTAATTTGAAAATAATGATGGAAATGACTCTTCAGATTTTTCCATGATTTCACATGGGGGAGAGAAAAGGGAGGAAGTACTGAGAGAGAAAAATTGCTTTCTCATTATACATTTTTTTAGTCTTCACTATTTCAGACATTTCCCCTCATTTTGGCCCTTTCATCTTGAGTTTTCTCAGAGTTGTGCCTAATTTATCTACCAGGCAGTCAATAATGCCATATTCTATTAGCCTGCAATAGGGAACTCCATCCTCCAGGCTATTTCTGAAAAACACAACCCTTTTGGCTGTGCTGCAAAGCGTTATTTTATGTATGTATATAATTTAAAGATAAACTTACCTGACACTTCCTAACCTTTCTCTTTTCTGTTATTTTTCTGAATTCATAAGATTAATTTCAGATTATTGTGACAGGGTTGGGGGAATGTTATGATGGTAACTTAACCTGTTGGTTACGGATTCAATTTTCTTCAGCATTTTTGTGTGTCTGAGAGTTACAGTTTGTTAATGTCATACAGGGTCAGATTCTGACTTTATTTGCTCTGTCCAAGGTGTCTAGTGTTCCTGACTATAGAGCTGTGTATTTCTCTAGTGCCAGAGAGTCAGTTGTAAAAGCTGCCAGTGGCAAGATGTGATTTGCTACTTGAATTTATTGCTAGAATATGTCAGTAGAGTTAGCCAAGAAACCGGCGTTCAGAAGCCCTTGGTGTATTTTGTGGAGGATAACTTCAAATTGGATTGCCTGTAGCAGGAGCAAATAACTCTTTTGAATTTAGTGATTTTGGAATATTTGGACTGTGGGATGCGGAAACTCTATAAACTTTTTGAATTTCCTAAAGCATCTGCCACAACATAGTTATTGCTTTTACTCTTGGTGTTTGAAGATGATGTGCAAAGCTAACAAAACACATGTTAAAAGAAGGCAGTAGATTTCTTGTGAAGTGCTTTTCAAACCCTGATGGGAAAGAAATAAACGATGGTTTTGCCAAAGGGAAAATCCTGAAGCAACTAAATGTAAATATTTCAGAAAACACTGAGGTCTTTTAAGGTAATCCCTATTCCAGTTCCATGTATAATTAAATGAGAGTGAAAGGTCTCCACCACATCACATTTCTGTAGAAGATAAGTAAAGGTCAGCAGAAACTAGAGAAAAAGAATGTGTTGGGATGCAGCTTCAGAGGAGCAGCAAGCCTGGAAACAAGGTCTGCTTTTTGCACAGACTGAATTTAACTCCATTTACCACAACTCTTTGGGCCCCGCCGTCCAGCCAGCATTGCCATGAAAATTAGAATATTCCACTGGAATGATGAAGTCTTCTGGAAATCCAAAGTTCTTCCTGCAAAATTTGTGTTCAGAAATACATTGCATTGTGTGCTAGTTCAAGTTTTACTAGGAAGTTTCTAATACTTAAGAGAGATTTGGCATAATTTGTAATCATTGGTGAATAACAACGGCTTAGAAGGCCATCACACTCTTGTGGATAAAATCTATTTATTTTGACTTAATTGTTTTAGTTTAGTATGTTAATTCTTCTATTTACAACTTATACTTAAAACTCTCATGTTCTTAGTTTGGTTGAAATGTAGAAATGAATGAGCTGCATAGCTGTGTATGAATAATCTAGTAGTTGCACTAGAGAGAGATTTTTGTCTTCACATTCCCTAGTGGAGCTAAGGAAGGGAGAAGGGAATTATAGAGTAGGAAGCAGAAATGTTGCTTAAGCAACCAAAACCAGGCATTCTTCGTCCTGTTCAGGCAGTTCTTCCCCTGGAGAGGGAGAGCTGTCAGAATGAGAACTTGAACACTTAGACAAGAATACTCATGATAGGCTTTTCCACCTGAATACACTATGTTACCCTGACTTCAGGACTGCAAAATGAACAAGCAGTGCCAGTGTGACCAAGTTCAAGAACGAATATTTCTAAATAATACTTCAGAGAAGAGCTTAAAAAAATAAGTGCATAGGTATAACCAAAAATGTTAATTGAAGCCACCAGTAATAAGAATTTTATGTTAAGTAGGGCATTGTCTTTTTTCAGAACTCAGATCTCGCAGTGTTTTGCTGTGTACAGAAGTGGTGCCATCAATGGCTGAGCATAGAATGGAATATCAGAGGGAAGATTTTGCAAACTTACAACAAAATAGAATTTCCATTAGGAATCTATTTTTCATTACTTGTTTCAACTGGAAAGTCTCTTTTTCATGTCACAGTTGTCTCAGAAGAAAGTGGCAACTTGATCCAGTTGGAAACTGTTGGAAAACCTATGGTTCTGAAATCTTTTTAGGTGTTCTTTTCTGTCCAGTTGAGTAACTTTGTTTCCAAATACATGCGGTAGAATATATTCTTTATTTGATATCCTTGAACTAAGTTTTTGGAATAACTTGGGGGTAAAATGTATCAAAAACTTGGCCCCATATTTATTAACTTAAGTATTTTGTGGCAAATTGTGTGTATAATTTAACTGTTAAGTAAATGTCCTGGGTTATTAATATAATTGTTATTGTTATTCTGTGTGGGTGTTTTCCCCTCTGCCTTCCTCCCCCACCAGTCATCTTTCACTTCTTTGCTGCATATATCTGCCAGTTTTGGAGAATGGCATTCTTGTCCATCTGGCATTCTTCTTTTTGTGGTTACTTTTTCATTTCTGCTCTGGCCACTAGATAACTGAAAATTTGTATATGTATATCTATATGCCTTTTTGAAAGAAGTCCCATCATGTGTAAAATTCCTGTATTTACATCCTGATGAAGACTTACTCTTAATAGCTTTCAAGGCATTCTTTTACCTTCTGGATATCCATTAGGAATGTGTGATTCAGCTTGTAGAGTTTTGTTTAGAGAATGCTTTACTGAAGTTTCACATATTTCAAATTCTACTTGTTCTGGGTTGTGACTGTATTTCCCCTCTATTTTAATATCCCAACCTGAAAGTTTATCTGCTTTGACAAATCTATGTGATTTAATGTTTTCTGGACTTTGCCATCTTTCTTTTTCTGCAGGATCTTAGTGGGAGGGGTAACAGATTACTTGCAAAGTCACCTCATTTTTGTGCCAAAAAGCCATCTCACACATTCTTCTACTGCTGCTTTTCCCAATAGTTGTCATTAGAATTTGCATGTCTGCATGATGTGCTACATTAGGGATAAAATACTTAAGTTTTTTTCCCTGGGTTAATTTTCAGCTGGATCACTTCCCTGAGTGCTCACATCTAGTCATGTGCTGGTGTAAAGCTGTTAGAGTGCTGGAAGGCTAAGAGTAGGAGATGAAGGTGGAATCTCAAATTCTGGCAGCAGTTCAGATTCTGCTACTGAGCCTCTGTGCTACTGAGGCTTGACTGCCTTTGGCACTTGAGAAATTTCTTGAAAGCTTGAATATCTGTATTACACTGCAGACATACATCAATGGGTACAGAGGATAATATTTAGACATCTTTAGGTATTTTGTAATTGCATACTGGTGTCATGAGAAAACAAAGTGAATCAGTGAATACTGATATTCTTGTGACTGCAGTGTACTGCACTATTTGCTATTGAATTACATTCTGTTGGGCAGATTCATAGTGCATTTTAGCTCTAATGTAGTTTTTAGTGTTTGCTCTGAACACTTTATTTTCAAATGTCCATGTTTCTTAAATTATTCTATCTTGACATGACCTGATACAATCTTTCAGCTTTGAAGTCTTACTCTCCTCATTTTTTTTCTAGAACTAAGTAATCTGTTTTTTAATTATTGTCTTAACAGATGAAGATTTCTAAAATTTGCAGAAACACACAGTTTTTAATACAAAAAAATCTAGGAAATGTAGTTGGTTACGAAGTATGTGTCCTCTTCCTCTCATTTTATTGCTTAATTCATTTTTACCAGATAGTAGAAAATTCTGGAAAACACAACAAGGTTTGGTGCTGTTGGTTTTTATTGAGCTTGCAGTAGGCTACTGGGAGGATTGCGTGTGATCAAGCCGAGCGAGTCCATGTGTATGAACTCCTTATTTATACCATTTACACATGTTACACATTCACTATTATCTTTCTCTTTTCTGTTTTGCTGTTCAGCTGTGACTAGGCATTTTCTTGGACTCATAAATTGAAAGTCTGCAGTCTCTTGAGGTAGTAATTCTGTACTCTAAAGCATGGCTACTCACTTTTCCCTGACTGACAAGGTCAGGCATTTAAATACAAAAGGAGTGTTCCCTTTTGATTGATGCTTTGAATAATGTGGTCATTAAAAGCAATTTTTTGTTCTGTTTCACTGCACAGGAGAAAATGCCTGGTACAGTTCAGTCACATCTGAAAGGATAAAAAGCTTAGGTGTTGAGGAGCCATGAAAAAAAGGTGAAGTTTCCAGTTCCCCAGACAGTTGTCCTTACCTTTTCCCATATAACGGTACTCCATGAGTAAGCACGTGGAGTGCTGTACTGCAGGATCAGTTTAGCTGGAACAAGCAATCATTTGGCAACATGGATGTGGACTTAATGGAGGACTTTAACCATTTTTAAGCCATTATAATGAGCGGGTAAACTTGTGTTCAAATTTATCAGTGGTACTTTTTTTCTATTGGCTAGCTGTTGTCTAACCAAAATGGGTTTACACTGCCTTCTTTACAATTCAGGAAAGAGGAACATCCCTTTCCTGATAATCTGGAGCAAGTCCTCTTTCTGAGTCACACTGAATTTACTTTCCTTAAATAAAAGAGCAAGTAGGTGATACCTGTTCAAGTTGTGTAACTTGCTGCTAATAGCATGAAATTTCAGATATACACCAATTATTCAAATACTGAAATCAGGCTTCACTTTTTTTGGCAGGCTAGAAGCTGTAGATGGAAGAAAGAAGACTTTAATGTAAACTCTGAAAAAGCTTAAAACAGTATTAATCAAAGGAAATTTAAAAAGTGACACACCTCTCCCCCAACAGTCCAGAAGACAATAACTACTATATAAAATAATTATGCCTTGAAATTTGTTTTGAATACTGAGAAGTGTAATTGTTTAACTAAGGCTTTACACAGTATACAGCAGATGAACAATTCTAATATAAAATTATTCTGTAATTGTGAAACTTTAGTCTTTAGAGGTGAAGCAAGAAGACCCAAACAAAATCAGTTAAAGTAGTAGTTTTCTTTTGAGAGTAAGTTTGCATAAATCTTGCAGTTCCTACGATTACGATAGAACAGGGAAGGTGCATATTCTCATGCAGAGGCAACCAACAAACTTCATATCAATGCATTTGTTAGATAACTAAAAGCAGTGCAGACCATACTGTTAAGGAGAACTTAATAATTCAGGATGGTTAACTAATATTTTGTTTTAGAAAGCCTTTTTTTTTGTTAAATTTTAGTCACAAGTTGATTGATTTTTAGACCAATATGTATCACAGCTCTGCTACTATGTAGGTAAAACACTGAGTAAATTACCAGTTTAGGTTGTTTCAGAAAGAAGGGGATTTGTTGTAATACCAAAATAGCATGAAACTATTTCAAATAAGCTATTAATTTATTTTGCATTTCAAGAAATTATACTGAAAAATTTACTTATGCTTCCATGAACTCATGGAAAATAAATGAAAGAGGAAAAAAAAAGGTGGGAATTCAGGAAAACCCAGCAGTGGCTTTGGCAGGTTACATAGTAATGCTCAACAATGCTAGTATCACTTATAATAGAATGCTGTACACACTGTGTACAAACTGTGCCACACTTCTGCAGTTCACAATCCCATTTACCAAAGTGCCAGGTAAAGAATCTTAAGCAAAATAGAGCAATTTGTGATAAATGCTATTAAGAACAAGTATACAGTCATACAATTGCAATACTTGTATTCTGCTTATGCACAACTACATTGTGGAACTTTGTGTTTCAAATTGATAGTTCTTGTATATGAAGCCATTCTTCTTTATGTTATTGAAATTATGTAATTTTTAATTTTCATAACTTTCGATATTCTGCCATTTTTCTTGTGGTTTCTTTTGCTTCAGCAGTCTACTCTTTGAATTTAATAGTTTCCAAGCAATGAGTTAAGTGAATCTGAGCACAGTCTTGCAGATTTCTGTAGTGCTGTTCTATTTTAAGTTCACATTTTCCTCCAAGGTGGGCAAAACCTGAATGATGCAGCAAACTAAAAGGCCTTAGTAATGTTTCCCATTGAAAGTGAAGTGTTTTATGTAAAGCACTAAGTACTTAAGAAACAAGTATTTTAAATGATGTCTGTATTTCTGAGAAGTGTAGTAGTTTAATTCCAGAAACAAACCACCCTGTACAGCAGGTAAAGAAGTTCATGCTCTGTTGTGCAGCTGGACATACTCGCTGAATAAGCAGTTTTACTCTTTTTTTGTTTTTAGCCTGTTGGGTCTAGTGTAAATCTTGGTGTTCAGAAGCCCTTTTGTCAAAGATTGCATAGCTTCTAAGCATATTAATTTCATTCTGGTATTGCTTTTGAGTATGGATCTCTGCCATCAAATCACTTACCTTGCCTTCATTAATCACAAAAGTATTTTTATACCTTAGTGACCAAGGCTTTGATTTTTCTAGTGTGAAATACCACATTGGCTTTACATCAGCTCAAAGTATGCTTCCTGCTATTTTTGTTGCACGGATACTTACTCTGCTATAAGGGATTTCATGATTAAATATCAGCAAAACTGAACCCAAATCTGACCTTTAAGACTAATATAAACTTTACTAAACAAATATTCATATTCATATTTTACTAATATTATCCTCTATTTAAAAGTTCAGATTCTAACTCTCTGTAGCTACTGATTGCCAAAATATAAACCAGGAAGCTTCACATTAGTAGAACACAAGAACAGTGATTGTGCCCAAAGGAACACAAGAAATACTTTTCTTGACATATCTGATTCCTTACTGTTGATTTAATTTCCTTTTTTTCGTTTTTTGAAACGGAAAAGATGCAGTTTCAGGCCCCCCTCCCACAGTGTCTGTCAGTTCTAGTTCCTAACTCTGTGCACTTGGTATGGTTTTGCGTTTTTTTTTTTAATGGCAAAAATGGCAATTCTGAACCGATAATTAAGGAAAGGTGGCAGCCACCAATGCCATCTGGTAGGGGAGAAACAGAGATTATGAGACAGAGTCCAACTGCTTTCCTCACAGGGAGTGGGATGCACACAGGGGAGTTTTGAATAGGTAAAGAAGTCTGGTTATTATGTAAGGATCTGGACTTCATAAATAATATGCCGTATTTGGCAGCAGAGCTGTAGTCTAAATATTAATTTCAACCTAATTTGACCTTCTTTTAGTCTTCTGGCTAGACTATGGACGTATTGATGGACACTGTGCTAGACAGACTCTCTGCCACTTTCCCAAGTTACTGTATAAATCTAATTAACCAGCTTGACTTAGAAATGCTGTGGGTCTGCTCTTAGTTGGGAGCTGTTCCTTTCCTTCTGTGCAAGGAGCACAGAAGGCAGAACAGTGAATTTTGCTGCAACCTTAAAAGCTTATTTAGATTTTATTTAATTTTTAATGTTTCTTAGTTAAAACTAATGTCAAATGCATAGATTGTTCTCCCTTCAGAACATTGGGCCAATAAGTTTCTTTCAACTGAGGATGAAGAATCAAGAACTGAAAGGGAAATTGAAGTAAAAAGATAAAGGAAATTACCTTGCAAATATTTGATACAACAGAGTGATATTTATTAAAATGTCTATTAAGAGGAACACTAAGAATTTACATTTAACAGTCCATAATGCATAATTGGTGAAGAATTAACAGCTGGAAAATGCAATATTCATCATTAATTTAATCTTCAATGACTTTTATCTTTATCAGACCTGTCTTTGCATAGAATAGCTAAAGAAGCAATGAATAAGGTATTTAAAACTCTTAAAATACAGATTACTGTTCAGGTTGCAGTTCAAACCCCTACTGTCTAGTTATATCAAAAGGCATGCATTTTGGGAAAAGTTTCATTCTCTTTGATTCTTTGCTTTTAGGACACCGTTTATTGACCACTATTTTAGTTTGGCATTGCCTGTGTTAAAAAACAGAGTTTATGCTTTTAGTTAGTGAAGCCTCCAAATGTTCAATGGCACAGATAGAGTGTACTCTTAATTCCTTGGCAACTGTTAGTATTTGATCTGTAGTTGCATCGTGGTACATGTTATAACCTGATGATGTTCAATTATGCTGGCTTTCTTCTGACTACACCTTGTACCTGATTTTTATATGGATCATGAATAAAATATACTTAAATGTAATACTGAAAAAAACACCAAACCCTGACCTCAATTCACATTTTTTTAAACAACTTTGAATGTACAGACAGTATTTTCTATCTTCCTTAAATGAAATATCTGCAAAATATAAATACAGGTTATCTGTAGGATATGTGATAGAGGCCAAAATTTACAAAGGACTATAGGTTAGCACAATAATTCATATTCTAATTTTTAGGTACCCAGCACTTTTCTATGTATTTTTTCTTTATTCATGTGTGTAGAATCCGTAATCAATAGCAGTTAAGGGACCAGGAATTCCCTTCTTGTTGTCAGCAGAATAGCTCTGCAATAGATTAGTCATAGTTCCTTTTATTCTGTTATTTTTGGTTCTATGGATTTTGCATTATTGTTTGTACAGTGGCAAAGCTCTACTGCTTTTTTTTCTAATGATTTTTAGGTATCTCCAGTTTCCTTTAAGAGCTTTATTAATTAATAACTTGATAAAATAATGGGACTGTTTTCCCAATATCTGAATGGAATTGTGTCTTTACCAGTAATATAAAAGGTATTCCTCTTCTCAATTTTTATGAAATATTCTATTACACTGTATAGTCTCAGACAGGTACAGGTCAGATTTGCCTGGGTAGTAGGGGGAATTTTTAACCATATGGCTATAATTAGAAACTGTGACAAAGAATGTCTTGTACTATTTTCCTTTTTCCACATATGTACAGTAAGGCCCTTGGGACCACTATGCTCAAAGCTAACAAAAACTTGAAGGGAAAGAGGACCCTCCACCCATTTCTCTTTCAGATAAAAGCTGCAGTGTACCTTTATCACAAAGATTTTCTTACAAGCTTTTGTAGCTCAGCAGTGCCCGGTTACGTAACATGCACAATTCCTCTCTTTCCAATCAAGACCCAGCTATTACAAACCTATGTGCATCTAGTTTTCATGGCTGCAGAAAGTCATTGGTGTCTAGGATTCTGACCGATATATTTAGCAAGCAGTTTTAACACTGGAATGGGTATAATTTAAAATATATAGTTGAAATATCAACTTATTATGGCCACTTATTCTAGTGGAAATTCACGAAACAAGTAAAATTGGGAACTTTTCCCATAAATGAGCTACTGTTACCCTTTGGCTTTCTCTTCAGACACTGAAACATAAGAATTGAAAAATGGTGGCAAGAACAGAGACCATCTGTTGATATTTTCTATACGCTGATAAGGAAGGAAACTTTTACTTCTGTTTGTTCAATCTTAATTAGATAAAGGCTATTTTTGTTTGACCAGCTTTTTGGTTATGCCTGAGCATCACTCTCTTTCCCCTTGATAATAGAATTCCATCAATATCAAAAAACACCATGAAAGGTTGGGAATAGCTGCTGGTTCAGCATATTGAATGCCTTTCCAAACCCTTACAGCATATCTGTTCCTCTTCATGATCAACCAGGAATGTGTTGAAGTATTAGTGACATATCATTATTCACAATTAAATGGACCAAAATAAGATCTGTCCCCTTACACTTCTCAGAATATCATAGAAGTATGGAAGTATTTTTCAGTTGTCTGTTGAAATCCAGTTTTACATTGGCTATTTTGACTCTTAAATATCTACAATGTTCCATTAGGTGGTTGGGAGCCTTTGGCAATTCCAGCATCCTTCTGGGTGAGACTAAAAATATCTTGTCACACAAAAGTAGTTTGAAGACTGACTACTGCTTCCTTTATTACAGAAACTAGCAATCTGGATGGCTGGTTTGTTTAGTTTTAAGCAGAGGCTGAAATAGTAAATATTTAAACAAGCTATATTTAAAAAAACCCAAACAGCTAGTGTTAGTATTTTGTCAGTGGAGCACTGGGATAATAAGACATTTGAAGGGAGGAAATATGTAGCTGATATACAGAAAAAGCCAGAACCACTTTTTCAGGATTTGGTACAAACTTGGAGCTTTTCCTTAGCACCTGGTTGTGCCGTAAGTATAGGTTATTTCTTTCTTATCAGATTTTGCCAAATCTGTCTTTTGGCAAATCATTTAAGTAGTCAGATGCCTTTGATGAACTCAAATTGCTCAAATCTTGTTAATACCTTTTAAATGTTTCAGATTAGATGGGAAGCACTGCAGTTTGTTAGATAAAATGCTGGTTACAAGAAAATGTAGCACCACATTGGACCTCGGTACTAGTGCAGGGAAAGAAGTTGGTGAGAGCTCATACTGGTGAGAAGAAACTTGATCCTAAATGCCTAGTTCATTATTTCAGAGATATGCCAAGAAAGCATAGTTATCTTGATTAATGCCAGCCTCAGGTGTACTGGAGACACAAGCAAACTCTGGGCTTACCTGAGGGGAATATTAATTAGCACTAGCACACCTACTGTTCTGTCTTGAGTACTTAATTGCTTTAGCCCAGATGAGAACAGGGATTCATAAAAGAGAATTTAATGACAGTATTAGAAAAATGGTTGTGAATATGAACATAAATTAATCCCTAGAGTAATTTCCTCTCTAACATGAAATAGGAAATATTTCTGCAAAGTTAGCTTTATATCTCACGTAACAATTTAACTTTTTTACAAGACATTAATGCAGTTTGATTTATTTTTTAAAAATACAAAATGGGCTTATTCCAACATATGAGGAATATTGGAATATTTATTCGGATATTTCATTAGGTGGAGAAAGAGTCGTGTTTTTGGTGGGTCAAATCCCATGGTCCCAGCTAGTTTCTGTTGGGTGAGCTCATGTCTACCACTAAGAAATTTTATCACCCAAACTTCTGTCACCTTTCGGCTGCCAGCTTTGCTGTGCTGCTGAAGAACGTGTGTGCTTGGCTGTTGTTGCTGGTGTCTCTCCTCACTGGGAGACCCTGCGTTGGCAAAGGCACTGTGCATGGTGGGTAAGAGCCCAGAGCTTACAGCTGCTGACAGTGCTGTGTTACTGGAGCGTGTCCAGACTGGCATTTTGCCAACAGCTGAATGTCAGCTGAGTCTGTGTGTCATTTGTGAAGGTGTTTTAGTGAAAGGACTGGATTTTGCATGCCTCATTTTGAGATATTCTGGATGTTGTGGAGGCATCACAAAAAGGAGGCAATACCTTAGCACAAAAATTGGCAGTAAATGACCTATGTGAAATCCAAATTAATGTGATCATTTTGAACAGTCACCTTTGAAAATGTTAATAATGTCATTATAGAAATATTGATTTTAAAAATAATTAAGCAATGAAATTGTTTTATTAGGAATACTGTGCTATATTTTAGAAGCATGCCTATGGCTGAATTTACTGTACCCTGAGACTACTTATATCATTCTTACTGTGCTCTGAAGTTGGTGACATAAATGTGTGTGTGGTTTAGGGAAAACATGTCTGTCATTACTGAGTGAATGTATATTGAGAGCTGAGGTTTATGGCTTAAAAACATTTACGAAACTATAAATATATTCCATTAAAAGTGGGAGCGAATTGAAAACTTGTAAACATGATTTTTTTTGTAATTTCTAGGTTTATTTTGCAACTACTGCTTGTACCTTGGTGAAGGAAAAAATCAAATAGCAGACAGTAGAGTAACTCCTGAGTACATCTGGAATGTGAACATAGTCTGGATACCAAATGCAATAAGAAAGCAGGAGTGTATGAAGGGCCTGGCTTTTAGTTCCTTGAACTGGATTGACTTCTTCTCCTACAATGCTCAATATTGTTGATGTTAACAATGTGTTATATATCTTTTATTGAGTCAGAGAAGAATGCTAATTTTAAAATTAGTTTGTGCAAGCTCATACTTAATGCTATGTGAAAAATGTCTAGGGAAACTGGGAGCAGATCTCACTAACTTAGCTATTGAATTTGTGCTGTGAAACTATTTTAAGATCTTGCAAAAGCCCATCCTAAAGTAAAACATAAGTTTTGCAATAGTGATGCAATACATACTTGATAGCACTTAATCTTTCACCATCATGAAAATGTAGCACTGGGAGCACCTGGAGGAAGAAAGTTTCTAATGGTTTGCATGTGATAGATTGGTAGTGCCTTCTTTGCTTGCTGTGAAAATAATACTGAGCAAGTATGACCTGATTCTCCTTTTATCGATAAAAATGAATACCTTTTGGAAAATTGTCTGTACAAAACACGAATATGCATTCAAGTTTTGGTGTATAGATCTGTCTTAAAAACCTTTTCTACTGGTATCCTTTCTATTGGTATTCTGAATTATCCTATAGAAACAGTTTTGTAGGACACTTGTGTTTTATTTTTGAAGCTACATAGAAAGGACTTCCCATACAGCAAGAAAGCTTATTGATATTTTTATGTTTTAATGTATTGGAAACTGTTTTAATATTTCAGTTTTGTATAGTGCCAATGGCATATCCAGAAAGCTTACACTTTGTCAACAGTACAATTAATAAAATAGTCTACTAAAACCCATGTGTTTTAGTTCTATCGAAATATGAAATATGATACATGATATCACATCAGTGTTATACAAATTGAATGAATAAATGTCTAAAAAACCCTTTTCCTCCAGTAAATAATACTGTATTTTCTAAACAGGTGCCTAAAAACCCTTTCCTGATGCAAATATTTTTTTAATGTACATGTGTGTTAACTTTTTATTAAAATGCAGTTATTTTGGTGGTGGTAGAGCAAGAACAGGGAAGAAATGTTAAGTATCTCAGAAGCTGGGGATTAAGTTGTTTATTAATTTATGGTGTTTATGCATGCTGTGAAATACGTTTAATAATATATTGGCCCAAGAGGAAGGTATTCAGTGTTCATAATGGTGAGTGACTGGAGGGTTAAATGCTCCTCTAGCTTTAACTTCACAGATTATGGTCTAATTCATAGATTTATCTTTTTCTGTGACAAAATTGAAATGGATAACTTTCAACTTCCTGTGCCAGTTTTCATTGTGCCAAATCTAACTACCTTCAGTCCTTTGCTTTCCAGCAAAACTACCATCTGTTTCACAAAGAAAGGAAAAGAGTTGAAGTCTTGCAATTAAAATTGGCAATTCTACAATAGTACTGTATTATTTTTATTGAAAATGTATTTAACAAAGTGGTAGTCAAGTTTGCCAATCAGTGGCCCATTGTGTAGTGTGATTTAATGCCCATAGGAGGGACAGCTGCCAAGAAGTATTTAGATTTTATTGGACAGATGAGAGAAAAAATATTTTTGGCAAATTCAGATTTTTTTTTTACATTTATTGCTACATTTTTGATATGATGACATCATCATCAGCTTGCAGTATCCGATTCACAAAAGCTTGTTTCTGGTTGTTTTCTCCCCGTGTCTTCTCTTTTGCCTAGACTATTTGGTATGTATGCAGGTAAAAAAAAAATTGGATCTCTCTAGTCTTGACTAGTTGTGTATTCACTGCTCTGTCCCAGCTCTCCTCTTGCTTCCCCAGTTGTGTCTTTTTATGCCACTTCCTAGGTCAAACTCTTTGCCACATCTGCTATATTATTTTCCCCCTAGGCTTATTATTTCTCAGTGTGTTCTTTTTATTTGCATTTCTGTATTCAGTGTTGCTTGTATCTGTAAGTCCACCCTATAGATAAAATCTCTTATTATCTGTTTATTTTTCCCACCTCATGTGCCTTTTGCCAGCTGATGACATTTTTCCAGTTTCAGTTCCTTGTCATTCTTTTCTCAGTGCTCTCTTCCAGTTTTCTTATGTTTTTTGCCTCAGAGAAGTTTTAGCATGGCTGTTGTGCCGAGGCTGCCCTGTGCAGTTGGTGAATATGCTTTGTGCAGATCTAAACGAGTATTAGTGTTTGCTTAAATGAGTTGTAACTATGTTTCTGTCATCTTTCTATTGCCATTGCTTCCCCTGTGAATTATAGCGTGAGAATGGTTGCAAAAACAAGCCTCTGGAAGTGAAGAGGTGTAAAGTATTTGGTAATATCACTTAATATTTTACTATAAATGAGGAGGGAGGGAGGCATGTCACATTCTTGGAATGATGGTGGAGGTAGGCTGTGCTTCATATGCAGCTTCAAAATAATTATGAGCCAGCAGAAGTGTGTTACTGAATGTTGAGAGAAAAATAGTATGACAGTGAAAAGGGAAAATATGAAACAGATGTACCATCTGGTCCTGTGTGGTTTTTTTCTACAATAAAACCATGGGGCATGCAAGAATAAATGTATTATTCATTTAAAAAGTAGATTTTATTTCTTTTTGCAAGGCTTGACAAAAGCCCCAGATTTATTTTTCAGATTTCTTCAGTGGAACTATAGTTATGCTTGAACATAGTGTTTACTACTATAACACTGAAGTTTGTTGTTTTTTTTTTCGTTATCATTTTTTTGGGTCTTTTTTTGACAGTTGGGAAGGGCTTGAAATGGGCCTCAAATGCCTTGAAGAGCTGTAATAAATATTACTTGAACAAGAACGGACATGGTTCTAGGTGCAGAATTTGAGGCCAAATGTACATGTATCCCAGACTATATAGGTATTACTGGGGAAAGAATGGGTTTTAGAAGGCCTGTATAGCTATTATGCACTGGAAAGTAGATACATTTGCTAAGAATTCCCTGTTGTTTCTGGCAGTCTCCAATTATTGTACAGTGGCATAGAGTAGATCATGGGTATGAACATAATCCTTCATTTTACTTGTGAGAATTACCTGGATTATACAGTGTATTTATTTTAAAAATATTTTCCTACCTCCTTCCTAAAATAAAAAAAACAACAACATTCTTTTAGTACTTCATGCAAACTGAGCCACTGATGAGGAATAACGTATTTTTTCTTTGATGGGAAAGATGATATTTTGTTGAATGCTGGATATAATAGTGGTTATATAAGTTTCTCTGTTTTCTCTATCCAAATAATATAAAAGTTTCACTGATTCACAGTGTTTATGTGAAGCTCAGCTGTATGATGTGTTTAATTAAAGGTCACTTCGTTTTAATTTGCATGAAGCCTTGGGAATTGAAAGTCTTCAGGTTTGTAAAGGAAATAATGAATTATAGGTAAAGATTTGATCCCCTTCTCTCTTCTTTTGAAGTTTAATGGCTTCAGTGAAGTTACTCCAGATTTGCAGAATAATAAGTAGAAGAGTTAGGTTCCAGTATAATCTTTTTTTTACCTACAAATGTCCCCATTGCAGATGGTAGGAATTGAGGGCTACATGTTATTTTTGTTTTCCTCTGGTAAAATGGAAAGAAAAAAATACCAACATCTGGATTCTTGCAAACAGGAAGTTATTAATATTAATTTCTTAAAGAGATATGGTGATGGTGGATCCTCTTCCCCATTTCTTGAGTCCATGGAAATTCTTTACGTTTCTGTGGATTTTGGTTTTCAGTATATAAAAATACTGGGATATCAGCAACAAGATTGTGCTATATATTCATAGCATTTGAATATTCTAGACTGAGACTGTATCCTCAGTTATGCTATTGGTGTACCTGGGCTAGACAGTCATGGCTACATGGCTATGTAAAATGGCCACTTGTAAAGGATGTTTGTGATTTCAACTAATTTTCTGGTTGCTATAGAAATGTTGATTTTAATTAAAATTAAGGCTTTAGGGATTTCTGTAGAAACTGATATGGTCTCTGTGTGTCTGAAAATGAAAATAAATCTTCTATTAGTTCCTCAGGACACTTAACAACTGGAAAAGAAAGGAAAGCTCCACAGCTTTCTCTATACAGCACTACAGCTCCTAGAAAGTTCCACAGAAAAGACATTTTAGTCTTGAATTATTCCTGTAGAGTTTAGCCTTCGGTGTTTTAGAAATTACATCTGTAGTGAAATAGCAGATTAGAAAAATGTTTAGTGTTACCATAATAATATAATTTTTTGTTCTGTCTCATGTTTATGCTCTGTGTCACTTACAGTAATTTATCACCCACATGACTCCTCTTATGTGTGAGTAAAATAACTTATTCCTTATGTGCCTCCTGGTTTCATGTACGCGAGATGTCACGTTTCTCTAATTTTTATTGAAATATTAGAAGAGCCTCACTTATTTAATGATAGAGTTGTAATTCCATGGGAATATCCCAATGTGTGAAGCAGGAAGAGGAAATTACATTTTTCACTAAGTATGAGTATACCTTGCTTTGTTTGAGATATCATGAACCTTGTGATTATTTTTTTGGGTGTTTTATTTTTGTGAGTGAATTCAGATTGGCAGGACTGTGCACTTAATCAGAACAAAGAGAGGGGCTGATCTGTTATCTGTTGATGCTCCTCTGTAGCTGCTTTATGTAGTAATGCAGAAGCAACAGAAACTCCTTAACAGGCTTTTTTGGTCATGGAATTCAGTTAAATAATTACTTCTCCCAACATTCTTCTAGTTTTTCTAGTTTTATGGAATCTTGTTTTTTAATAAGGGCATAAAACCTTATTCAAATGGGCAATGAAGTATATTCTTTGTGTTATCACTACAATTTATTTCTGTAAAATTTCCAATTCCCCAATCAAAGCAATGAGATTCAACTTTCAATTTTGGAACATAGAAAGTTTGATAGTCTTACTGTAGGTGTTCTGCAGTACCTCCAGGTCAGAGATAATTTGTGCAAAAAGTGAGCAAAAGAGAGTCCATCTTTTCTGTCAAGAGCATTTACTGAAAGTGGAGTCAAAGCTCCTATTTTAAATAGACTAAAATGTCAGCCTTTGATACATACGTTTTGATGGGTAAAAATGAGGCCATTATAGCAACCCCCTTAGGAGCTACAAGAGATCCTTTATTATCTAAGGGGATCTAAATTTTGATGTGCTTAAAAGACTTTCATTATGCGTACTTCTTATTTACACACCCACACCTGATAGTGTCTAGCTACTGTGTTGGTTGACACAGTAAAATAAATAGAAGAGAACCCTGGTTTAATAATGTTGTAGGGTTTTTTAATTTCCTGTATCGGTTTTTAAGATGAGCTCAGGTTTCTGCTTTTTTTTCTTGTTTTTGGCTCCGTGTGCTTTTTGATCTTCACTGTGAGACCTACTGGCTGTTGTAGCCAAATACAAAGCTTGTGATGGCTTCTCTTTTCTACTACTGCCTAATACTACCTGACAATTACTTAAGAGCCTATCGTTTTGCTATTTCATCAAAGGTTACTGTTAGTGCAGTTATTTAAACTGTTACTTGCTGGGTAAGCAACTGAGACCTATCATCTAGGAAAGAAAAAAAACAAACCTGCTTTTTCTTTTCTTTGGCTTTTTTGATTTTTTTTTTTTGTTTTTCCTTCAGAAAACTGTTGATTGACATTGCTCTGGCATAATGTTTCAAGAAAGAATTTTTACAGCATCTAGGAGTCTAGTCTTTCTACTCAGTTGAGCAAAAGAACTATATAAATAAAATTTATCAAGTATTTTAAAATTATATTTTGAATAATCCTGTTTTGGGGATTACTTTTGGGGGTTTCTTGGGACTTCACAGGCTTCCTAGCAATCTCACTACCTTGCTTCAGAGAAAGTTAGGTAACGCACTTAATTTCCAGACAGAAAGACTCCTAATATTTTTACTTGGGAACTATTTTTTCAGATTTAGTAATGACAAATTGGGATTTCATTTTCACTGGTGATGAAATGATGAAGTGGTCAGGGGCAGTATAAAGGAAAAATACAGTTTCTGTATGCAGAGGGTGTGCCTGAAAGACCTATAGCACATCTTTACCTTTTCAGATGAAAGGAATATTTCCCTGCTGTTCAACAATTTTCCCTCTGGGTATAGTATCTTATTAATAGCTGCTTCCTCCATGGACAGTGTGACTGAAAGCTTTGTATTATTTGTTCTTTACACTCTTCTCCCAGTGTATTTGGTATGGGACAGCCTCTAACTACCTCTAACTCAGGAGGTGGATGAATAGATGGGGGAGAAAAAAGTCAAATTTAATTCAGACCTTCAGTTCTTATTCAGGGAAAATGGCTGTGAAAAAATGTAATGAATGGTTTATATGTAATAATTTTCAGTGTTGTTGTGGGATTGCTGAAGTCTTTAATAGGAAATGTGTGAAAAGATTGTAGTTGATAGTTTGGAGGAGTAGGATTAAATTTTCAAGTGACTGAGTTATTTTCCTAATTTTTTAAAAAATTGCTTTTCTTTGTATGTAATTATTAAGATGTTACTTATTCCTATTGTTTTCCCATCTGTGGAAATACATGAGTAGCATCTATTGTTGACGTATTCTAAAATTATCTTAGTGTATGTGCAATTATAAAGTACAAAATTCAAATGTAACTCATGCAGTTTTAGTATTAGGAAATTTGGATGCAGTATTAGCTTAAAAATTACACAAGTAATTTAATAAATTTAGAAGCTTGCTTATTATTCGAAAGTGTCAGTGCATTTCAACTAAGGTATAATTGTGGTATGTCACATTTTCAGTAACAAACTTGCAGTATAGGCTGCAAGAAAATAATTATTTATTTGCATTCCAATAGTGCTGAGAGATTCTGATTAAAATTATTATTTTACATGTTACGATACAAGCAGCAGGTGAAAAGTCCACTAAATATGGACAACTGATTAACTCCATAAGCCTACAATTATTTTTCTATCAGGTTGAATGTAGGAGTAACTATATTCTCCCAGTCATTAGAGTCCAAACCTGTTAGAAACTATTTTTTTCATGCTTATTTGTATCATATTATTTGATCACCCTTATGCTTGTGTATGCCAAGGAGTGACTGATTACCTAGGTAATAACGATGCAGTTGATATATAGGATTTTGAAACCCTGTATGGTAGAACTAGAGAAGGTACTACTGAGAAAGGAAGAAAGGGTAAACAAAAACATGGGAGGTTGAAAAAGAGATTACAGAAGTGGTATATAATAGAAATCTGCAAGAAGATCATGAAAAAAAGAGATACAACTGCTATTTCTCATAAAATGAGAACTGGGAAATAGCAGATGAATGTAGCATGGTCAGAACTAGCAGAAGACGAAAACAAAAACTGTTGAGTTGAGCTGGTAGCTCATTGATGCAGGACTTTGGCTTCAACAAATTCAAAAAGTTATTAGATTTATAAAAGTCTTTCAAGGACTGTTAAGCACAGATTTTTTTGTTTGGTTGATTTTGTTTTTGGTTTTGTTGGTTTTGTTTTTCTTTTGGATGTGTAAGATGATTTCTCACTAGATCACACATTCACAATCTGTTCTATACAAGCACAGTAAAAGAGAGCACTTATGTTGTATCTGAACTACATTTAAACTGTAGTTATCCCTTCCTGTCTGTAAGTTTAAAAGGTGAATCGCCTGTGTGGACTGTATTCCAAACCTCCCACTGATCTTAAGAACACAGTGATCATAGCCATAAATAACATAAGGTCATCACTGAATGGTGACATCTTCTGGGCATATATATCAGTCTGTGTTCCAGACATTCTTTCATCCTGGTTTTCTCAACCAGGGATTCTGTTTCCAATCAAGAGAATCAAGTGCCAGAAGGTCATCTCTGTCTGGAACCATGCTCACAGTGAAACTAAATTAATTGTCAGCAGATATTCTTGTTCACAGGCAGATTGTGTTAGCTCACTTAATAAAAGCTGTTCAAACACTAACAAATTTCAATCTCTAAACAAGAATTGCCACTATAAAATATATGCTTAATAAAAAAACCTGGCAAGTAGATCAATTACAGGATGCTTTAGGAGACAATACATTTGGGCTTAATAAAGGTTACATTTTATTAGGGAAAATCAATATCTTGAGGTATACAATCTGGTCAGGGTTATTCTGACCTTTATAGACAAAACTTCCTTTAAGTTGCTACCAGTTATCTTAGAAACCACTTAAAATTCAAGAAGCCAGCTTTAAAGTACCAGAAATGATTCAGATGTAACACACGAGTTTGAATTAAGAAAGTAATATCCTGTTCAGAGGAAGGAAGACTGTCAAAAGGGTTGTTTAGTTTAAAATCAAAAGACCAAAAATGCTTCCTTTTCTGTAACTTTTAAATAAGCGCATTTTCATGTTTCTTTCTTATGTCATGTAAACTTTGATTTTTTTGGCAAGTAAGAACCAGCAAAAGCATCGATGTTCTGAAAAGTCTGTTTAGCCAACACTATTGAAAATATTCACATCATTGCTGCAGAAAAAAAATTTGAATACCGCTTGGTGAAAGTGTGCTACATTTGAGTAATATTTATAACGAGCTACAGTGCATTGATTTATTTACTGAATAGTTTTGTCAGATGCTTGCAATGAATCAGGCCTCAGAACCAGGAAAAAAAATGTATCTGTGTATTGGTAAGAACATAGCATTCTGGTATTTTGTCTTATACAATTGAATTTGAACACAGGAAAAGCTACAAGCAGAATTTATTTTGTAGCTACGTATGTGGTTATAAAAATTTTGTCATTGGGATAACTTTCAGCACAGTTTCATTTTGAACAAACTTAAAAAGGGATTGAGTATAGAAGAAAAATGAATTTGCCCAATAATTCTGAGTAGAGCTGCTTGCTTATTAGGGTTTCTTCTCAAACTATAAGCTAGACTAAACAAATTTAGCTGAACAGAGCTCAAACACCAGGTTCTCAAGATGTTTCATTACCCACATGAGAAATTATCAACTTCTTGTCCTGAACTTACTGTTGTGTTTTCTTTATAGATATTATGAGGGACAAAGGAGATAAAATATTCTACAAAACAAAATATTAATGTAAAGCCTATTTGGTTACAAAAGTAATTAAATGTATAATTTTTCTTTGTTTTCTGAAATGTCTGGAGCCATTTTCTTCTTGATTTTATTTAGTGACAGTTAAAAGATCAAGCTGACTGAAGTCTTTTTACTTGGCAAGTAAACAGTTGGTATTATTCTCCAAGGAGGTCAGGATATTTTGCATTTTATTATTCCTGGAATTTATCTTCTATGGCCCAGCTTGATTAAACCTCCTGTGGCACTGAGAAAAAAGCAGCAAAGCTCTTAAAGCAAGAAAAGTGTTATTGACTAATTAGAGATTAGGACTATGCAAATTTAACCCCCCCCCCCGCCCCTCGAATACTCCTGGTGCTAAACAGAATGTAGAGTAATCACAGAGGAATAGTTGCTTGGAACTATACAGTCGTTATTGTTTTGTTTTTCAATTTTACTTGCTATAAAGAGGAGAAAGTTCCAAGCAGTTCAAGAGCTTTAAGCTCACAGACAACCAAACATTTTGAATTTAATTTGGGTGTGAAAGGCACAAAAAAAATATTTTTCCTTAAGAGTGTTATTTTTCCATCTCTTTGTGACCGAAGATAACCAGCAGAGTCCTACAGGGATGACAGCATCTCACGTTACTCTTTCCCAGGGAATTTTTTGACCAGTAGACTATGTGGGTATCATGCTTCTGTTTTGTCTCAGAAATAACTTTCCGTTTCCCTCGACACAAACATGAGTAATCTGAATAGGTTACACTGTAACATATAGACCACTTCTAGGATTTCAATTAACCGAGAGATGAAAAGGAATGAGGCTAAAGCAGACACATGTTTACATTTTACTGCAGCTAATAAGATTTTAATAGAATCATAGAATATATATATTTCCATATATAGATGTGCATATAAGGAAACTGTTTTTTTTTTGTAATGGACAACCCTTATCTTCTAAGGTAATCAATAATATGAAAGTGCTTGAGATTTTCTAGAATTTGTTTTATCAGTAAGTGTTTCTTGTGAGGAAGAGTTCTTCAACACAGCGCAAAATGGAATGGTTATTCACATCCATATGTGGTTCATATTGAATACGGGTAGCAGTTACTCAGGATTTCTGTAGGCTCTATTTATCAAAGGAAAAAAAATCCTGTCTAATAAGTATAATGTGTTTTAATAAGGTTTTTGACAGTACAGTGGGGTAGGGGGTTCTTTTAAGCTAATTTTTTTCTATAAAGGTGTTTTTCGTGTTCAGGTTTCAGAATTGCCTAGAATTTTTTTCTCTTAGTAGACAAGACAAAGTTCAATGTCTAGGACTGAACTTGTGTTGCAAATACAACGGGGATATTAAAGAGAGAAGGTCTGTGCAACAGATGAATGACAAAAGCTGCTCAAGGTATTTCAGTATGACAGCTTGGAGAGGGGAAAAAACCCAAAGAATATCTTTGACATGGCTTGACTATTAAGAAAGATGGAATGTGCTGGGATTTTGTGTTAGAAGTGATAGCAAGTGGTTCATTATTCCACTGGATTTCAAACTATGAATGAAGTTATAAAAAACCCCCACAAAATAAGCCTTGAGCTGCAGCTCTTTGGTTCACTGCTACAGACATCAAAGAGGTCAGTACCTCGCTTGTGAGTAAAATTAGAATTTCTTGTTGTTTTGGGGTTGTTTTTTTAATGGAACAAGGTAAATTAATGGTAACAAAGAGGAATTGAATCAAGAAGAGATGGCAAAAAAGCATTGTAGGATTATATCCTCTTTTGCCTGGGACGATGATTAAAGACTTGACAAAAGGGAAGTGTTCCATTGACCACCTCTGTTCTCTTCTGTGATCATTTAACATCTCTGTATCAGGTACAGGAACTGATCATATGAAAAAAATAAAGCCTGCAATGCAGGTTTCACTGCCAGCATTCTGGCAAGTGTTCCTATTAGAGATAAAAGGCAATGTAGTACCTTTCAAGCTCCATTTTATTCTCACTTCTAGGATTTGTAATCTCTCTTTCCTGAACTCCATGAGCATACTTTTAATGCCTAGTCCTTTTCTTTCAACACACTGGCTGTTCTGGTTTTTGCACCTCTACCACATTGGCTGACAGTTCCATACCATGAAGTGGCAGCATTCCTGAAGAAAAGTTCTTTATTTTTTCTTATGTAGAAATAACTTATAATAAATGTGCATAGGATGGTAGTGATAGGTGGCCTTAGAGAACACATTATAGAGACTGTTTGGAATATGGGAAAAGGGCTAATGCATCATATTTTTTGTTAGACTGCCTTCAGTGGTGGAGGGTTTTTTTGTGTTGGTTTTTTTTTTAACTTTTTATCGCCATATAGGCCATGGGGCATGGAGAGGGGAGCACTTGTGATTTCAGCTGATTTCCAACTGCTTTCTACTTAAGGATCAACAAGCAGCAGCTAGAGCAGGAACAGAACTAAGCTTTATCTCCCTGAGCCTTTATACAGAACTGTAAATCCCATAACCTTTGTATAGAATTTTACTTTTGACTATTTTAATTTATATTTCAGTGTCTTCAGTTTTTCCCTAGAATTCTCCAACAATCCTAGTGTGGTGTCTGAATTATATCTAACATTACATTACTTTGTCTTAAAATACTTAAGTAATGTAAAAACATGAATGAAGCACAGTGCTGAACCTAGGTAGCCTGGCTTCTGAGAGACTAACTGCAGAAACATTCAAGTTATGAGTTTGCTAGTTTATTTTCAGCTTTTTATGAGTTGTGATAGAAATTGTAATTGGTGTTGCGAAACAGAACTCAGAAAACACTGAAATTCTTCAAAAGAAGAAAAATGTTTTCCTTGAGAAACATTTTGTAGGGGCACACTTGCCTCCCCAAATAATGATTGCCAGTGCAGTCAGATATATATCTAACAGATGTATAGCAGAAACATTAAAACTTGAAAATCTTTGCAACACCACAAAGCAAACATAATAAAGGACCATGAAGCTTTCTATTTAAATCAAATGTTGTTCTGATGAAAGTTGTTAGATTAGCTCCGTTCAGTCATAAAGTTTAGTTCATTTTTATATAGTTATTTTTCTCTTAGAAGTGAAGCTAAAAGCATGTGTAGTACAGCAAAGATGGTGTTTCTCTGTTTATAATTGTTACTTGAGGTTTTGCTTTCAACCTAATGATCTCAGTGGAGTTTCTCTGAAGGTTATACTCTGAAAAAGGCAGGGTTTTAAATTCCCAAACAGGGACATTGTTACATCTGCACGGTGGTGCACTGCAAAGCAATGAAGGTGCTTTGGACTTTTGTGAAGTGGATTTAGTGGTATTTCCTTAAGTACTGAATAATATGTTGCTTTGCCCATCAGACTGGAAGACCTTCTAGGCACACTGGGGTGCATTATGTGGTATGTTTTGCTAACATCTATTGTACTTAATTAAAATTCCTTCAGTTATGACTATAAGGGGTTTTTTAATCATTCCATCATGTTGGAAAATAGTTCATTCTGCTAATTTTTGTTTTGTTTTCCATTTATTTTAGCTAGTCATTATATCTGTGTGAGTACTTGGGGAAGTAACAGCCCCCCTATCCACAATAATACAGATATTCTTGTTCCAGTTTTTGCTAGTCCACGAATTCCACTGAAAATGCATTACCTGGGAAATGCTAGGTTTAAAGGAAAGTTGCAATGGGAAAATACTTATTGAGCAAAATAAACCAGATATGAGTGAGAACTTGTTGCAAACGTGTAGGAAAATAAAGAGAAAATGTGAGCACTTATGGAAGAGAGGGAGTAATCAGGTAGATTCAAGCAAAGTAAACGGTAAAGCCAGTTCATGCAGTTAACATGGTCCATCTCTTGTGTGCTGCTCAAGAGTAAGATAAAATGATCCCATTATGGAGATGCATCTGAGCATGAATTGAAAAGTAGGATGATAGAAGGTTACATAATTCCTTAAAAAGTTGAAAGAGCCCATGTGTTTTATTAAATTATTGACAGAAGCTTGATACTAGCTGAGCAGGACACATGGAGTGTTTTGGTTGATAACACGAGTATTGACTTTATACTCTCACCTCTTTTTCTAGAACAAATCTCCTCTGGTCATGCAGTGCAAAAACTAGGGATTAGGGGAGGATGTGTTGAAGGGATATTAGTTCTGATCACAAATCTGTACTTAAATTGCAATGAGTTTGCATTATATAGCCAACAGATGTGTAAGCATGTGATTTGGAAAAAAACCCCAACATAGCATTACAAGTAAATAAGCCTTTTGTGCTCCAGGGTGGCTCTAAAACGCATTAGCCACCTCATAGATCTTGTGGTTCTTATCTGCACTGTGGGGTGGTTGAAAGAAGTCAATAGTGATGTGCTTGTGGAGCTTGTGTTGCTTTTTGTGAACATAAAGCTTGGAGTACAGACCAGATCCTGAAATTGCTTTACCTTTACTTGCCTTAATCATGATTTTGTTTTGTGTCTGGTAGAAGAGTGGTTGCAGAGCTCTAATAACCCCTTTTTTCTTAATAGCTGTATAAATGGAATAGTCTGACAGCATGCTTATTTAAGGGCTGTTTGAGAAATAAGGAAAAAGTATGATACAGGAGACTGTTGGCAGAAAAGAAGATAGTGCTAAAAATTTAGAAATTCAGCGCTGTGGTATGCAGTTGGCCTCAGATGACCCTTAGTACCTGTTTGTTTAATTGCAGTTGGCAATGAAAGGCTCCCTGGAGGCTTCTGGGGACTTCATGAGTTTGAACCACTGCTGAATAGTAGACTAGCATATGGATGTGCTACTATTTCAGCACTGTAGTAATTAAGGTTATGCTGTGTACCTGGGGGAAAAAAGAATTCACCGACATAGAAGGAAAGAAAGGAGTGGGGAAAAAATCATAGCTGTAAAAAATTTTCAAGTAGTTTAAATTTAGTATTTACTGCATTCAGTTGCTCTCCTGTAGTGGCTTAATAGTGGATCTGTAGTCCTAGCTATTTGTGAATTAGTTTCAAACTCATACTATTAGTTTAATACATTTTTTCCTACAGAAATATGCAGCAGCTTTTATAGTCATGTTTAAAGAATATAAAGTCAGTAGTAATTAAAACTTAAAATCTAAATACTAACTGCCTAATTAAAAGTCAATTTGTTTTGTGAGGTACTGAGTGCTGAATGGTGATTAGGAAGATCTAGAGATTTAACCATTCTTTGATGTATGTTGCTGTGTCATATTTGTAATTGCTTCTTAGGAGTAAAGACCATCCCATATTTAAACGTGCAAGTACAAAGCATTGCATCTGATTGTTAGTGTTTGCAGTGTGAACAGTGTGATTGTATCCAGCCTTTACTGACCAGTGTTGGTGTAACCAGGGGAGTGAAATAATTTCTAGTTTAGGAATATTGTGCTTCTGCCTCAGAACTTGGAACAAGGAGTGAAGGCTAGCTTAATTTGTTAAGTGCTAGGTGTAGATTAGGAATTAGTAAGTTTTGAAAAACTTCCAAGGGGACAGAAAAAGAACCCCACCACCTTACATAGTTTTGGGGAAAAAAAAATAGCTATTTTTCATTAGTGATGACTAATCAGCCCCTGACCTAATGTTTTAAACTTAAGACAAAGCTAAGTTCTGGACTAGTAATGATTTGATTTCAATTTGCACAGTATTGTAGTTTAGGGAACCCCTGATCTTCATGTAAGTAATCCTGGAGAGGATACTTGGCCATGCACTTGGGATGCTCCAAATTAGAGGGTGTTTTGCTACTGGATTTTAAGTTCAGTTGTATTTTGTGTTAGTTTTTTAATGAACTTTCAAGGCAATCCAGTTTCAGACTCAAAGTTGGGTTTTCAGTCTTTACAGATACATTTGTGTGTATTGAGGAACATTTGTTTGGATTTTATTTATTTGGATTTTATGTACAGACACGTATCTTTAAGTATGTGTTAAGTGTATGTAAGTATGTGTAAGTATATATTGAGTGTGTGTATACAGGCAGTGTTGCCCATGCTGTCCACACCCACTCCTCTGTTACTGAATTATGAGGGAAAAATTGCCTTTTCTTTTAAGAAAAGACCTGGCTTAGGCTCTTAATTTTATTTTTCCTTACTTAAAAATTATGATTCTTACATAAGTTCATTTGGTTGTTTGTTTATTTTGGTAATGTGACCATAGTTTTAGCTTTATTTTTTTAAATGCTTTTTAATCAGTTTTTGCAGGCTATGGATTTAGTGCCATCTTGTGCGAAAACTTAGTAACTGCAGATTTTTTTAATTAAAGTACTGGATTTAGGCCATAAACAGGAGGATACTTCTAGTAAAACTGACAGGAATAAATACAGATTTAACAAAATTTAGTATGAAACCAAAGTTTTCCGACATATGAAAGCATATTTTTTCAAACTACTTAGACCTTTGGAGGCCAAAATATTGTCTTCTTAATGACTTCTTTCCTGCTGATCTGCTTCTACTTCAGTAACTCTGGATGAAATGTCTTTCCAGATGTTTGTCTTGCTTTGTGATGCATCATTCTTGTCTGTTGCATCTAACTAAACACTGTTTTGATTGGAACTACTGAAATCTCTATATTGATTTTTTTTTCTTAACTGTAGCAAAATGCATAGATTCAAAGCTCCTTTTCAAATTGTTTCAATGGAAAATGATTATGTATTATGGCTGATCAACTCAGTCCTATTCCTAGTAGAGGGAAAAAAAATTAGAAGCTAAAGAGTGCTCCTTTGTGTATTTTGCCTGATTATAATATAGCAGGGAGAGCTTTAAATTGGAATGTGATTTATCAGTTCTTCATTTCTGGCTTACTAAAAGCTGTGCTTAAAATCGTCATGTGAATAACTTATATTCATATGATTTTTCTAGTGGCTGCATTACAAAAAAATGAGTTAGAAGATTCCAAAATCAAAATGTGGAGAGGATAAAGAGGTCTTACATACTGTTAAGGTGCCCCATTCCCACAGTGTCCAGTGGTGCTACGCATTTGTTTCTTATGTCAGTCAAGATTTCCTTAATAGAAACTTCAAGAACTGTCAGTTTAATGCTGGGCTGGCAATTACATGAATGACAGATGCTCTCTATTAACCCCTGTTCCTTCCCCTCTAAGGAAAGGAGAGAGAAGCAATCATTTCACATGTAAATGAAACATGTATGTTTGCAATGCAGGGCTGAGATTTTGTCTGGTCTTCTATTTTTCCTATTCTTTGTCTTTCAAATCAGTGTAAAATAATCACTGGAATCTCTTTGAGAAATCAACTAACTAAATCAGGCTGTTGCATTTCCACATATTGTTTCTTAGATATGATATTAAAAACTTTTACAGTCTGTGGCATATGAAGGTCATCTGAGAAAGGAACACATGCTGTATATTATGGAAATGGTTGTTTAATATTTCTAATGTAATTCGCATAATTCAGTGTTTTGTCCATTACTACTTACTGACAATAGCAACCATCTCTGTTTCAGTCTCTTATGACCTTATTATTTGAAACACTATTTGGACACCTTTATAGTTTTCCTTTATGTGCATTTTTCTTTGATAGCTTCAGCAGAACCTGTGCTATTTCCACAGAAATTCCTGTCCTCAAATTTTATTTAAAAATAAAAAAAATAATTCTACTTCTTTCGATCTTTGGAGGTACACTGCAAAATAGGAAAAAGGAGCCCAGTTCACACAATTTTTATCTAGGAAAAAGATTGGTTTTATTTTTTTTTTCCAAGGTAATAGTGATCTTTCTGCCAGAAGTCCCTAAACTTTATAGCAAAAGGTCAAGCAGATAAAGTCAAGGACTGAAGATCAAATACTGCAGGTTTTTCAGGGTTTGAAATGTGACCTTGTTTACACTCAATGCTCTCCTTTTGTAAGTAATATCTTGACTTGGTGCCTGAAAAATAATTCCTTGAATGTAGGTAGACCTCAGTTTTTGAGAAATAAAGTAATTTGCCTTTTTAGCATTCAAGATTTTTGTTATGCTATTATTTTGTCTAAATCAACAGGCTGTATGGTATCGTCTGCTATCCAAAAAGAGAGAAGAAATTACTTGCCAAACATTTTTTGCCTTATCAGGCTTTTTTAAATCAGGAAGTCAGAAACAATAAATTTCTAACTTCCTGTTCTTCATTAACTGGAGTTTGCACAATGGTTCATGCTGAACTAGTGCTACCAAATATAATACAAAGGTTTTCAGACAGGTGCATTTCAGTTGCATGTGACCACAGAGGCATGAATAGAGCTTGGCTCCCTCTGACAAATCCAAATCTTAATTCACACACAATCTTGCTATTTAAAATATTCCCAGGATATGATTGTGGCTTTCATTTCTGGGCCCACTGTGATCATTGCTAAACCTAATTTCTTCTCAAGCCCCAAAACAGCATTGAAGAGTAGGGGCTATTCAGCCTGGAGAAGAGAAGGCTCCAGGGAGACATTATTGCAGCCTTCCAGTACCTGAAGGGGCTACAGGAAAGCTGGGGAGGGGGTTTTAATCAGAGAAGATAGTGATAGGACAAGGGGTAATGGTTTTGAACTGAAAGACAGGAGATTTAGATTAGATATTAAGAAGAAGTTCTTCTCTATAAGGTTGGTGAGGTACTGGAATAGGTTGCCCAGGGAGGTTGTTGATGCCCCATCCCTGGAGGTTTTTAAGGCCAGGTTGGATGAGGTTTTGTGCAACCTGGTCTAGTGGTAGGGGTCCCTGCTCATGGCAGGGGGGTTGGAACATAATGATCTTTAAGGTCCCTTCCAACCTTAAACCATTCTATGGTTCTAACCTATGGCATTCTACAGTTGTTTAAAAAAAACAAAAATGGAGTCTCTGGAGCTTTTCCGAGAAAGAAAATTCCACTCTAGTAAATCAGTAATCTGTGCTGGAATCTGACAGGGCAGTGTTCAGTCTGCTGGGCCACTGAAAACACAGTATGTGATTTCGATTTGAGGGGAGCTCTGAATTTTTTTCCTAAAAAAAACCAAACCCAAACACACAAAACCAAAACACATCGCTGCCCTCTCCCAACATTTGATTAATCAATTTCTGTATTGATAACATAAATTTGTAACTGATTTTATGGAATAAAGAAAATTTTAAACTTGTAATTATGGTTAGACTGTAGCAAGTAATATTTTAATAATTTTTCAGACACTTTAGGTACATGTTTGAAGATTGGGAAATAGTCAGTAGCCCTTCTTATTGAGCATTGAATTTGTACCTCTGCTTCTTTGCTTATTGGTTTGATAAGACGGACATCGGGGAAGAATGTCTTCATATCCCCTTCTTATGTGGTATAATATCTGATACTTGGAGGAGTCCATCTCTTTATTGCTCATCTTTTCAAAGTGTAAGGAGCAATAAACTGATACAGTGCAGTTAATAGCATTTCATGGCAGCTATCCTATATTTGCAGTATGAATTACTAGAATTTCAGAAAATAAAATATTTAATATAAGAAATGCTCACAGAAACTCAGTCAGAAGTGTTATTTTGCAGGAACACTGTCATCCATAGGGGAAGGCTGGTGGTCTTCCTGCTCTTTATTAGAGGGTACATTTGAAATGGTTCAGAACAGCCCCTTTCTGAGCTATTGCAGAAGTATTCAAAATCCCATTGTGTTCATAATACTGCCTAGAACTTGAGTGCTAGCATCAGGGACAGCTGAAGAACTAGAAGAGTGCTACTCAAAGGAGGAAAGAAACCTTGGGTTTAAGATTTTGAGGAGTTAAAATTTTAAATGACAATCATGAAATAGGTTAGATCATTTTATGTAAATAGATAGTCAGAAATATTTGAATACCAATATCCTTTAAAATTCTGTTAATGTTTGCTCACTTGGCCTAAGTTATTTGGCTGTTAGTATTTCAGAAGCCTTTAATAGGAATTTTATTATAGAGCTGAACCTGTTATTTCCCTGAAAAGTACTCATTTATACATGAACTTCATTCAACAATATTCTAGATTGACGTTCATGTTCTAAATATCTTTCTTTGACAGTTTTGTAGTAATGTAGTATTGTCTTTTTGCATCTTTAATGTACAGTTCATATATTGCAAAAAAAGTTGCTTTCTAAGACTTAAGTAATTTTTCTCAAATAATTTGTTGGAAGTTACTCAATAGTTTCCTTTAGGAAATAATTATTGGAAGCAGATGTAATTGGCAATCTAGAATATTGCGTGTTATATTTGCATGGCTCAAAAACAAGCGATTGACATAAAATTAATTTTCTATTTAAGCAACAGATCAAGCCCTTTCTGAGAGGCTGCATGCACTGGGCTCATTCAAAGGCATGCAGATTAGATCTGATTAATGCCTAACACTCCAAAGTGGTAAAACACCATGGAAGTATACTGCTTGTTATCTTAGGTGAATATGTTAGAATGGAAACACTAGAGATAACTTACCTTAAAGGAAAATAAGAATAATTTTAGTAGTGACTTTGACGAATGAGACACATGAAATAGACTGGACATAATTAAAAGCATTAAGGCCACACTTGTTTGATCTTGCTGATAGGAAAAAAAAGGTTCCTTTTGACTCTTAAACAAGATATAAAACAGAAAAGTTGACCACTTATAACTATTAATGAATCATAGAATGTTTAAGGTTGGAAAGAACCTTAAAGATCATCGGGTTCCAACCTCCCTGCTACGAGCAGGGACACCTCGCACTAGACCAGGCTGCACAAAGCCTCATCCAACCTGGCCTTAAACACCTCCAGGGAGGGGGCATCAACAACCTATTCCAGCCTGACTACACTCATCCACTTTTCTGAACAAGAGGTGTGTTGAAATTTAGTATGTTGGTTAAATTCCATGTAACTACTAACTTATTCTGGGTATGGCAAATGGCAAAGCAGAGGAAATAAATGTAGAATGACATCTCTCAGCCCACAGCAAATCAGAGAATTGGGAAAGAAATATATTTACAGATGGTATCTTAAGAATTAGGCACAAAAGTACTGTGAAACTTGCAATACTAAAACGTTTTAACCTGAACTTACTACTCAGTGATAAATGGAGATCCATTTTTGTATCATGACCTCAAGTTTTAGGCAGTACTTTGTCTTTCCAATCTTATTTTTTGTAACAAAATATTTTTGGGAAATCACCCAGAGAAGCTGACTGAATAGTAATGAAGTCTGATAGTTCATATTGAATATAATTTATTCATTAAGAAATACAGATTAAAATCTACATGACATTATTTGAGTTGCAAAGCATGGTATTAAGGGTATGCCTTATAGAATTTGACAAGCCACTCAATTAGAAAACATAAGAAAAGAAAAATTAAGAGGGTAAAAAAGAATTCTCTCTTTTCAAATACATGGTGCTGCCAGCAAACAGTGTTATGCAAAAGTTGTCTCACATCTGTTGCACCTCCAGAATTTTTAATGCTGAAAATGCATTGTGTGTGGTCTGAATCTCCTGTGTTTCCTCACATGATTACATCTGTCTTATCCTTTCATCTCTTTCTATCAGTTCTGTCTTACTCAAGCAAAATTCTTGTCAACGATCCTTAGTGCTGTTGTTTGGATGCCAGAATTTTAAATTGTATTAGACAGGTAAGCAAAGGCATGGGGAGAATCCATTTCTAAATTTAGGATATGAAGAAAATGTCTCCAATTCCCTTTCAGGTTTTCTGTTACAGAAGAAAATAAAGATTTGCATGTTTGTCCAACTGATCCAGCCCTGTAAATTCTGTATTTATGTCCCAAGACACAGGGCGTTTTGGTACATTTTATTCCCTTCACTGAATGCAACATAGAGATAATGCGATCATGAAAAGCTGCTTATTAAGTTATCCCATTGCATCGAGGAGTTAGCTGCAGAGACTGCTAAAAACGGTCATCTGTAGTGTGAAGAATAAATTCAGAAAAAATAGTGCATTATACCATGCCTTTTCAAAGGCTTTAGCAGGTCATAAATGACTTGCAAAATCCTTTGTCACTCTTATGTGCATTAATAAAAGGAAAAAAGAAAGAAGAGAGTACACTGAAATCTTCAGTGCGTTTGTATTTTCAGCTCTTCTGGAAGTCTTTGTCATTAATCCATCCTGTTGTGCTCCTATGTATTCCTATACTGCCAGCTGCCTGGTGTAAGGTAAGGCAGTTAGCCTCACCTCACATCCCACCCTGCAGCATGTGGATGTCTGTTGCCTAGACCTGTTCTCTTTCCTGGACTCTGACTATTCCTTCTAAATGTGCAGGGTTTTGCTGTCAGTCCCCGTTTTCACTTTGTCCAATTGTTTAACTCTCACACCAGACTGAAGTTCTGGCATTGAGAGGACAGAGAACATTATTGAAGTAGTCATTGTTTCTCAGTTGTCATAAAGCCAGGTAAGAGGGTCCCAGAAGACAAGTACATTTTGTCCTTGTGTTTGGAGTGAGAAAGTAACAGGATAATCAGGAGCTAAGAATGGAGCCATGAGAGATAGGAGGTAGAAGTCAACAAAAAGACAGTGAAAGGTGAGAGGGAGAATTGAGGCATTAGGTGGGGAAAAAACACGCATGTCCAATAAAGGACCTATAGCCCTTTTTGCATAGAGCACCAAAAACCCAAATAATTTTGGATGGCTACAGAAATAATTGTTTCTATTGTACTGGATGATCTTGCCATCACCCCCAGTAGTCATAGTGCTGTAGTAAATTATTTAGGGCAAAAACTATCAAAGAACGTTCTCAGAAACCGGCAGCAGCTTTAGTGCCTGAGTTTGAGTGATCCATCTGAGTAATAAGCTTGTAAGATTATCACTACATTACAGGAAACCACTAGCAAATTATATATAAATGGAAAAATCCATCACTTGATGATAGCATAAGACCACTTTCTGCCACCAAATCCTTCAGGTTGGCTTTCCCAGTCAAGACAGCCCCAGCTGTAATTTATTTTTTCACCTTAAGGTTTTTCACTTCTTCCACATTAGCAGCAGGCAATTGTTTATGTGACAGTAGACTGGATTCTTCAACATGCTCTTTGCTCTTGATGCCAGGGTTACAGTGCTAAGTACAAGAAGCTGTGTGCTTCTGGAGGTGGAGTAACAATTTAAAACCAGTGAGTCTCCTTGTCGTTTCCTTGTCCTCCACTTTTCACCATATAACTAAGGCTTTGGAATGCTGTGAAAGTACTTATGTCTGTCCCAAGGCATACTGTGGCCTGCAGGCAGTACCTTTGGGAATAGCTAGTTGGCACATATTAGAGGAACTTGTTTGTGCAGAATGTGAATTGGAAACTAGGAAGGGCCATGAATTCATCTTTCACAGTATTGTTTCAATTTATGGGGGCAAATTTTGAAACCTGCACTATGCTTAATTCAGAGAATAATGAACCTCCTGTGCAATTCCATGGATTGCCTCTTGCAGTTGGGCTATAGAGAAGAAAATAAAGATGTTCTGAGAGAACTGTTTATCTAGTACCAAGAAATTGGCATAGAAATGTTTCTGATCAACTGGTCTGTTTTTAATAGAAATTATGAAAAATATGATAGCTCTTGCTTGTTTTTTGAAAATCCTGTAAAGTTCTCTGTCTATGTACAGACAGCAGTGTGACAGATATTCACAGTACTCCTACATTCCTCCCCCACTGCATTCAATTATGCAATTTCTTTCCACCCTTGCAACATCTGTTCTTTCCTGCTCTTAGCTAGCTACAGATACAAAAATTGTGCCAGCACAAGTCTAAATCTGGTCTGTCATATTCACAGAATTTTAAGTCTTGAAGGTATACAAAAATGGATTCTCTTATGTCAAAGTAGCAGTAGTCTGCCACAGTCCAGACTGTTAGTTTAAACATCATTTCTGAGAAGCAGCCGCAACTACTGTTGTGCTTACTGACAAACATGGTTCTGGGTAGAACCTAAGAACCACGTATGTGGGTTGCTGTGGGACAGAAAAGGGAGATTGCTGGTTTGTCGTAACTGGAATTGCTGTTTGAGGTCTGATTTCTAATAGTTTCTGTGTTGATCCAACCATTTTGGCTTTTACAGCTTGCATTCAGAAGGGTTGTATGTTAGCAACGGGTATGTTAAGTTTGCTTTTATTTGTGTCTTAGAATGTTGTAAATATTTTAGAAATTAGTTTCCCTTTTGTTAGCTAGAGTCTTATAGATATATAGGTGTTTGATGTAAGGACATGGCTTGACTTTGGGAAAACATTTATTTGTAAATAGGTTTTAGCATTAAGTAATAAATATTGTCTACTTTATCATTATGTGGATGTATATTAAATAATTATTCAGACTGGAGAAAACAATTATTTTCTTTGACTGTTTCTAGACTAGTAATTGATAGTTGCTGAATATTGCTGTTGCTTAGGAGTTAAATAATTTTGAAATTAAGAGGATGTAGTTTACTGTGCTTATGCAGAGTAAATTTTATATGCATCTTAATTCAGCTGGTCATATAAATATGAGCTTCGTTCCTCAAATAAATGCCCTGGGACTGAAACTCTGGCTGATAGCTGATGTGAACACCAACTTGAAAATTAATTAATTTAAAGGGAAATTTATCTGTATGATGTGGATTAAAATTTTGTTTTCTCAAAAGAAAGCATTTCACTTAGAAATGTTCTCAGTTTCTTTGTTTTTCAAATTAGAACTTTAGTTTTTTAGACTTTTTCATGCTACTCTTAATTTTAAATTGTCTTTAGTTTTATACTATTTCTTGAACTATTTTTTGGTTGGTGCTGTTTGTCAAGCTTGATGCAAATTCATGAATAGTTTAAATGGATACAAAACCTATTTTCCTATAGCCACTCATCTGAAAATTTTCAATAAGTTCAAACCAAAACTTGCTTCCATAACAGGAAAAACAAGTAAAGATGCATCAGGTATGTCAGCTATATAATTCCAAGTTGGAAGTAATAAAAAAGGTATTTTCCTAAATTATAAGATTGAATTAAAATTTTGATATATATTTTTTTTATTATGGTATTTTTAATTTTTGTCACATTTGCAATGCTCATGGTTCTTTTGAAGCTTTTGAATAAAAATGGTTTTGTTTGGTTTTTTTTTGTAAATGGAGGCTGAGTCTCATGCATAATTTCTTTTCTCAGAAGCTGGAAATGTCACCCCACCTACCCCCTGCACCTCACCCACTAACACCACCACTTGAACACAAAAAGAGCTGTTCCTTTGAGCTTCAAGATTATTATTAATTCTTAAATATTTTTAAAATAATCCCTTACTAGTCACGCCACTGAAACAAACTAGTGAGTATAATTTTAAAGTATCTTGCAACATCATCAGCTAAGCTAGAAAATGTTCTCACAGATGAGAATGGAGATTTTCCAATGTATTCTTCGAGGGGTGTCTCACGTTTTTTTAATGACAATTTACTTTTTAAAGAGTGAAATGTTACTTTTCACTGTTCCCTTGCATTTTCCATCTCAGTAGTTGTATATTGAAGAATGTAATGTACTGTGAAGGTGGTCTCTGTTATGCCCTTTAGTTTTTAAATTATTGTCACAAATTGTCAGCTTGTAGTTGTGCTAAATGAGCAGGTAATATAAAATGAAACTGTTGTTTGTTTGGTGGTGTGTTTTTTGTGGTGTGTTTTTGTTTGTTCTTTTGTTGTTTGTTGTGTTGTTTGGTTTTTATTATGTGGAATTGCATAATATCCATAAATGCAAAAAAGTCTGGTGCTATGCACTGTCGTCCCGTTTCCTGCAATTAAATGGTCTTCTGGTACAGGCTATATGACTATTCTAACTCTTATTTCTATAAATTCAGTGTGCTGTGTAGGCTGTGAGGAGAGGGAAAAAATAAGAAAAACAAGTAGATAAAAATACAATCTGAAATTTGCATCATAAACCATAGTAATTTAGGAAAACTATCTAATTTCCAACCTTAACATGGGCAAAATCCTTTGATTTTGACTTGTGTTGCATAAGGACTGTGAGATTTACCTCTTGAACAGAGAAAGGCCCCTGTACTCAGATGTAGTACAGATATTTTAGGACAAGTTACTGTATTTTGAAAAACCTTAAAGTGTAAAAAAACGATAAAATAGGAATGTTATTATTCAGTGTGGGTTTGATTATTTTTAATACATTTTCCTTTGTCACATCTATTGATCTATCTGTTGATAGTTTAGGTTTATATATTTGGGTACTGTGAAGTTGTTGGTGCCTTTCTGTGTAACTCAATAAAATTATTTTTTTCTGTTAAAGGTACTTTTCGTTGAATTCAGTTCTTTCTGTTGAATCTCCTTTGCTCGCATCTGACCTTTATTTATGTTGATTTTGCTTCATTTTTTCATTTACCATGCTGTTCAGTTTTTGGATGCCAGGAGAACAAAGGTTTGTCCACTATTTGCAGTCAATTTTTTTTTTAAAACTCACTAATGCTCATTGTGTTTGTTTGCTGGTTAGAGATGCAGTAATCCTGTTTACTAAACATGTTCATAGCTTTAGTTCCCAAAAGAAAAGAAAAAAAATAACCAGTGACAACTCAGCCCTTCCCCAAAGCCCCCTTCAATTATAGTGAGTGCATTGATTGACTTTATGAACAACAGTACTGTTCAGCACCATGAAGGGCAGAATTACCTTTAGTCTATGAAGTAATTTAGAAAACATGGAATACTGAGTCTTTCAGCTTTACAGGTACATATTGACTGTACTAATGGATGTGTGACTGCCTAGTGTTTGGGTTTGTTGGTTTGTCTTTCTTTGCTATTTAATTTATCTGTAGCTGACACTATTTTGTGTGTGTGTGTGCTTGTTGTCTTTTATTTTTCCTAAAAGCACTTGAAAGATGTCATAACAAATATGGTCACATTTGCTATTTTATAAAGGTCATTAGATATTGATTATCATTGATTCTAATGAATTTTTGTGACAGCATACCATCAAAGACTAATCCTACATTCAGATCCTAAACTGACTTCCTTTTTCTTTCTTAATTGCAGCATCTGCAAATGACAATCCAGGCACTTCAAGATGAGCTTAGAACCCAGAGAGACCTTAACCATCTTCTCCAGCAAGAAAGTGGAAACCGAGGGGCTGAGCATTTTACCATTGAGCTCACAGAGGAGAATTTTCGAAGACTTCAAGCAGAACACGATAGACAAGCTAAAGAGCTCTTCCTGTTGAGGAAAACACTAGAAGAAATGGAGCTTAGGATTGAAACACAAAAGCAAACACTAAATGCCAGAGATGAATCTATAAAAAAGCTTCTGGAAATGTTGCAAAGTAAAGGTTTGCCATCTAAAGGAATGGAAGATGAAAATGAGAGAACTCGAAGGATGGCAGAAGCTGAATCTCAGGTTAATCATTTAGAAGTTATTTTAGATCAGAAGGAGAAGGAAAACATGCATCTTAGAGAGGTAATGAAAAACTCATTTATTAGTTTTAAAGGTATTGTCAAAGTATTTGCTGCAGTTTTAGAAATATGCTTTAGAGTGTTTAAGTGTTTTCTTTTTCTGCTCTCACTTTTTCATTAAAAAAGATACCAAGCATTTGTTTTACATCTCTAGTAAATACACAACAGGACTACATGAAATTTGAAGGTAAGTATAAAAAATTATGGAAGAAAAAAATTGTGTTTGGGGCTTATTGTTTCTGACATTTTTGCTTTGCATAGTTTCATTGTATTTTGACAAGTCAGTGTTTGGAAAATGAAGACTAGAACTACTGAAGAGGAAAGTAACACCTGCTGCTATAAACTAAGTAGTCATGAGTGCATGCTACTTTTGTATTTCATTTGATACCCCTTGTGTTTGAAATTAGTGTTTTAAAGTGTTTTGCCTTCTGTATAACAAAGGCTTCTGCCTATGTGCATTTCTCATGTATTCTCATGTATTCTCATGTGTGGTACCCCAACTTTTTAGGTAGATATAACACATAATGTTGCCGCATTAAAACACTGGGGTGGTGGCTGCACTGGACTTTAAGAGGTCCTTAATTTGATCCCAAGCCCACCTGCACCAGTTTTCCACATCACTTGTGAATGCATTTTTGGGACTGGATTTGGGATGATTGAATTAGTACAACTGAAAGAGAACTTGGCCTGGCGTCAAGCCCACCCGTCTCTCTCCATTCCAGCAGCCTATCAGCATTATTACATGCCTAATGTCAGGTAAACAAGACAGTGTGAGTCTTCCTCAGACCGTGTTGTTTCCTACTGAGAAGGGTGAAAATTGCAGGGAGTTTGAGTACAAGCTACCCACAATAAGGGGAATCAGGACAGACAGGTCTGTTTCCTTAGAAACTTGTCCACGGTGGAATCTGAACTTCCAGTCAAGTAAAAATACCAATTTGCCTGATGGATCAAAGCATTAATAAAATTAGTACAAGAATGTATGAATGCTAGAGTTTAAGAGCAGCTATTTATATATACAGAATGTTGTAAAAATATTGTATCTGTTATGCACAATTTCTATTATATATAGCTTATGGCTACTTTAGTTTTCTTTTTTTCTTCCCCCTCTTTTTTGTGTGTGTGTTTCTTCTCTAACCTATAATATGTATTGAGGACACAGTGGTATTTGAGGCCTATGTGAAGCTTGGAAACTGGAAAATTTGCAAGGCACAATGGTACATTTCAGTAAAGCTTTCTTGTGAAGATGTGGAACTTGAATCTTTTCATAGGGGGAATTTTAATTAAAAAGTGATTCAACCCATTAATGAAGTCTGAAAGTCAATGGATCCTGAAAGGAGTTGCATAGGGAGTTAGATAATGTGTTTGAGATGAGGGAGGATTGTAGGAGAAGTTCTATAAATTAGCACAATTAGACAATTTCTTGGTTTAGATCTGCTATTCTCATAGTAGTATATAGTCTGTTTTAAGGATGGATGATTTGCAATTTATTATTTGTTTTTTTTATGTGATTGTATTTCACCTGTTGCATCATTAACACTTAAGTTTGTGAATTCTAATTTGGGTATGTATTGGACATGAATAAATTTACAGTGGTAACTTTAAGAAGGTTTCTAATTAGCACAGTAGGTGAGAGTAGTGAGAGAAATAGAACTAAATAGAGCTTGAAATGTAGATGAAATGTAAGCTTCCAAGTAAACTCCTTGAACATCCAGTTTATTGATTGGTCCAAGGAATGCTGAAAGGAGATCATATTGCTACTTGCAGACTGTGTGATTTTCTCCTATATTTATACTGAATTAGTTTTATGTTTCAGAGTTCCCCTAGGGTGACCCTCAGGGGCCAGGAAAAAAAAATTGTTTCTCTCTCTGTTTTTATGAGGATATAGAGATGGTCTTTCCTTTGGAGTGCTGCAAGTATCGAATGGGGTTTACTGGAGTTTCTGCTTATGACATGCTGATATGCCTTGGTAACTTCTCAAAGCTTAAAAATTTACTAGGCTTGCTGTATGAATTCTGTCCATGTCAGATTGGCAGGAACTATCTAGTGATTTGGACATTTTGGCTAAGAATTTCCTTAATTTTTATAATAATTCAAGCCTTTGGTTGAAGTCTTCTGTGTCTCCAGCTCTCTTCCTGTTGCACATGGTATTTATGGATTTTGGTTTTTAAAATTTATATTTTTCTGCAGGCTTGAACTTTGTTGTAGGGAGCTTGGAAGTATGATGTGTAGGGTGTATGAACCCCTTAGAATCTAATATTTAGTGGATGCCTGCTTATTTTTCCAGGAATTTGGATTTGATCAAATGGGCTCTTAGAAAATGTTCTGATGTTCAAGTTTTGTCTTTTGCGTTTTTTTGGGGGAAGTTGTTTGTATGCTTTGGAGGAATATCAGATATTCTGTATAGTTTTCTCTTTAGTCCAGATGGATCAACTTTTGATCTTCATGTGTCACTTGGTAAGTCCTTGTTATTCTGCAGTGCTTGTTTGAATTACTGTCACTGCATGTAGTCTTCATGCTGCACAAGACAGTTTGCTAACATGATAAAATAGGAATTACTGTGTTGAATCATCTGCAGTCATCTCCTCAGTGGATTGTGGATTTTTTTACCTAGTGATTGTTAGTTTTCATCCTAGCTGTGTAAACGATGTTGCAGAGTTACTGGATTATTGGATTATTTCCCACTGCCCCCCAATAATGCTTTAAAAGTAAACAGGAATTTGGATACTTTTTTAATTCAATTGATCAATTATTTAGTATTCACTAAAATTGTGTTGATCTTCCTATATCTTTAAGAGAATATTTTTAATTTTAGAGCTTCATTTAAATATCCTTTCTGTATTATTACAGGTTGAAGTATAGAGCTCATGTGTTGAGTATGTTTCTGAGAAACTATGTATTGTCACATGCAACATACTGTTTGACCAAGTCCCAAACGTTGTTTGTTTTAATTAGTTTTGCTATTTGACTTTCTGACGCTGCACTTGAAACAAGTTAGGAAGATAAACTTTGTAGCAGTAAATTGAGCTATTATAAAAACCTGATTTTTCTAGTGTGTCAGTTTACCTTTACAATGACAGTTTCTGATGTCTGCAGCTGAAAGAATGCCATCTGTGAAAAAAAGCTGAGTGTAGTGGAAATGAGGTTGAATGTGGAAAAAATAACTGAAGACTATTGATTTTCTACAGCCTGAACTCTACATTAAATAGCGTGTATAGATCAACCTCTTATAACCTATGTTGTTGGTATTTAGTTTAAAAATACTTTCAATCTGAGGTTTTTAATTTTCTTGAAGTCTAATTGTGTACCATCTTGCTGACTTTTAAATCCTAGCTGGAGAAAGGACAAGACTTCTTGAAAGTAGTGCTAAAGCTGGAATATGAATCTCTCTTGCTCATTCAGTCTTTCCGCTCTTTCAACATGGTGGATTAGAAAGCTAATGGCTAAGAAGCAGAATAAATTAATTGTGTTATTATTCCACTGGTAGGTGGAATTTTGAGCAAGCTGGAGAAGTACACTAGCATGCTGTGAGAGAAACTGAAGTGACTGGTCATGAAACATTATGATGATTAAGGACACCCTCTTCTGCTCACTCATGTCTCCACTAGCTGTCAATTCTATCTCCTTGACCTGCACCCTGCTGAGCACTGATCACACTAGGAATTGAATAGGAAGGGATATGCTCTTTGTTATTCCAGAGCTGCTTTTGTCTAGCTAGTAATTTTGTAAAAGTTCACTTAACTAGGTAGAGAGAAATAACTTTTCTTCTTGTCCTTCAGTTGCTACCACTTTGTCAATTATGCAGTGTTTCTAATACTTCTTTTCTGCCCATTTCATGTAAGCATGTATGTTACCAGAAGCCAATATCCTACTGCTTTATTAAAAATAATTTGCCAAATATCCAAGAATCATGTAAAAATTTCTCTTTAAGCCATTGACTGTTTCTTTTTATCTGGTGAATAGCTGTAGCAGAATTTCATAATATAGCTGCTTTCAAAAATCTGAAATTTCTCCAGGCTTTAGATTATATTTCTTAGAGAAGATACAGGGAAGAGCAAATAACTATACTAGTAACTCAGGAAAATGAAACAACCTGTTTTTCCTTTTTCATATTCCTAGCAGATTTTGACTGACTTTAGCGTGTTAGCTACCTGGCCCTCAGAGATTGTATGTTACTGCACTGTGGGGTCTACTGCCTCTTTAAACTTTGTTTCACACAGACAAGCTTATGATGATAGGTTTACTCAAGTTCTGTGTTTGAAGGTCTTAGGAATGGCAAATTTGAGTCTTAATATACAGGAGGAGACTTCAGCTGAAGTTGGAATCCTGCTCTCTTGTGGGAATAGCAAAGAATGTCGGTGTTGCTAAGGTTCATTAAAATGTTTGGAAATAAGCTGTGCAAAAAATTTGATTAGAATTCTTTTCATGTATTAAGGAATTTAAAACGTAGGCAATGAGCTTTCACAAGGATAGCTAGATTCTCAGCTTTTCTTTAGTTATAAAGAAATTTCTCTAGTTGCTGATTCACAAAGCAAGATAGAACAAAGAAGTGATTAATAGCAAAAAGCGTGAGCAAGTGTTTCTACTTCAGTTTTGGAGATGCAGCCTATTGAGAAGAGAATGTTGATCTCTTTTCCATGGTTTCTGAGAACTTCTGTCCAGTTTGCACTCAGTTTTCCATCACTGAATGTCTGTAACCTCACTCAAATATTTTTGTTAATGTTTTTAAAAGGTAGCTGAATTTCATTGATGTTTTCCAAGACAAAATGATATATTTGCTTTGATAAGGACATAATGTATCCTGTATGGAACAAGGTCATCTTTGCAAACACACGTAAGAAAAAGAACATCCTTGGGCCTGGCAGTCTCCCTGTAAGTATGTTAATGGTTGAAAATCTGTCTTGAAGCCATAATGTCATACCATTGCATTCTTCACGTTCAGAATCGAATATCATGAAGATCACTAAATACACATTCCTGTCAGAAAACACAAGTGTCTTGCCTTAAAGTTCCTAAATTGGTTATCACATGTCTCTTTTAGAATTGTAAAGAGACTTTTTTCTTCTTTATAACTTTGGGAGAATTGTAGGTAATGCCAGGATTTTATCATGTGGAAATCTAGCACAGATGTTTGGTACTACTTTTTTTAAACATAGTGACCACACATTATTTACTCTAAGTACCATTAAGTATTTTTTTATTATTGCTATTAAAAACTTGCCTTAGGCAAAGTTCCACTAAATCTCTAGTAAAGTCAAATGTTAAAATTCCAGCAAGCATTTTATTACATATACATACACGTATATTACACATGCCCTTTCTATATTATACCATTTCACTAAAACAGAATCTGAGATCATATAGGATTTTATATACACGTTTTAACTCTTATCTTGCAAGTATTCTTAAAATAATGTTGCACATGGTTTAAAGCTACAGCTTTTTTATATTTAGTAGAAAGAAGAACAACACAGTTTCTTTATTATAATGTAAAGTGTACTTTTAAACTTTCAAGGATTTTTTAAAAACTTGCTCTATCTTTGAACTCACCTTGGTCAAATAATGGAGATTGCTGATAGGATTTGAACTGCCATCATGAATTAGTTATTGCATGTTTTTAAAGTTATTAATGGAGCAAAGGTCCTTCTTACACTGTGAGTAGAACAGATGCCTTGAAGACTTTTGGTGTTTACTGTAAATGTCTTACACTGGAGCCAGTAGTAATTTACTAAGGAAATGCTTTATCGACACCAAGCATTTCTTCCCTGAAGTTAGTTATATAGATTAACAACCATTCTAGTCTGAACCTCTTTATTAGGTTCATTAGTGCCTCCCTGCTTCTATTTCTCTTAGCTCCACTCAAATTAATCAGTTGCTGTAAAGACGATTACTTTGTATCAAAATATCAATAGTAATACATGTTTTTAAGGTGACCTCTTTAGTATACAGAAGCACTTTGCAATGTTGGCAGTCACTCCAGACATGAGAAAGTAGACAAAACCTGATTATACTCTAGAGAACAGTTACTACTTTTAACTTGGTCCATTCAGGTTTTCTTACGCCCCATGATATTCTTGCCAGGGTGCTTGGTTGCAATAGTTTTTATAAGTTCACCTGGAGGATTAGAAAACTTTTTTCATTTAGGAATCAGTTTCTTTAAAGACAGGATTGCTCTCTGTGACATCACCAGTAGTTTGGAATCTAGAATATGAGAAAGCTGTCAGTTTCAAACTGGTATGTAACAACTCAAGAAATTATTTTAGGAAGGGAGAAAACCAAGAGATTAATGAATAAGATGGGTTTTCTATGCCTTTAAATAGGCATAGAAGTGCAGGTGATAAGTGTTGATCCTGCCAGAATTTCTGGGAAGTGCATCTTTTAGAAGATAATCTAGAGACTGTCTTGAATTGCTGTAAAAATAGTATAGTCCCCAGATGTAGATATACTATCTTTGCAGGGCTGGTTGTTCAGTTCACACATCTACAACTTCCAGGCTATGTGTAAACATTTTAGAGACTAGCCAATAAACAGAGAAAAATGATCAGTTTTGGTTTCTTTCATAGGTTTTATTTCCTTTCATCTTTTCTCAAGTATCTTTTGAAGTCTCTGTTCTGTAAACATGCTGCTTCTCGTCTCTGTGGCAATAACTTAATTTTTCTATAATGTAATTAATTTTCTCTACCTTCATCTTCTTGTCCTTACTAATAGGAATGTCAATAGCTTATGTATGTGACTCACAGCCCTGACATGTTGATGTATTTTCACAGAAAGCATCAGAGCTGGATTTGTGGGGAAGAGAGCACTTGGTTACCCTTGAATTCCTGTATATGCTTATCTGCTTTAGACTCTCTCTTTATGGAATAAATTGCCCAGAGTTGTTGAGGAACCTTATTGGTATGAGGAGATACAAGGTACAGATTGTAAATCCTGCAGAATTTATGCTTATAGCACAGTTTATAATGCTTAGGAGGCATTTGAATGGGATTTGGTCTTAATTGCATACTATCTTCAACATTTACTTTAGAATTATTTTCATTTAGTAATTGTGTTCCCATTCGATAATCCATGGCTAACGCTTTTTTTAGTAGAGTCATTAGAAAAAGAAAAAACTTGTCAGACTGTGGAAATGTGCCACTCATACTGAAATGGATCTACACAGTGATTATGCATCTCCTTACTTGCTCTGCACAATGTAACACCTGGGCAGTGCTATCTGATAGAAGCTGTGTTTCCTGTGAAACTTCAGGAAGAAGTCATATTTCTACCTTCTTGGAGCCTGTAAAAGTGGTGCTATGTTGTTTGTCTAAAATGTAATGACAATAAATAAAAAGAGGAAAAAGAAACATCACTGACAGTTACAAAAAACCACCAAAACAAAAACGAACCACCAAATACAGAAACCAAAACAAAGCAGCAAATTATTGAAGATGTAGTTTTATTGTTTACATAGCTCATCATAATGATTACCTCTTGCAGCTCACTAGGATCAGTCAACTCAAAATTAGGGAAATACTTCACAGAAGAGCATTAATGTGTCTTCCAGAACTTCAGCAGTCTAAATGAAACAAAAATACTGCTGTCCACTGATCTGTGTTGCTAATAATGTTTGTATGTTTCACAGTTTAGTTTTAACAAATTATCTCTCAATGTTTTTTAGTGTAATATGTCTCTCTTATAGATGAGGAAAATGAAGCAAAAGGTAAGTCAGCAAAACTGCCTGTGTCTTCTTCGAAAATCAGAAATGAACAAGGGGAAGGGTCTGCTTGAATTCAATGAATAATTTCAGTCCACTCTGCAAATGTAACTGCAGTTGTTCAAAAAGGGAGTCTTTATTTTAAAAAAAATTGATTTTAAAATCAAAGAATGTATTTTAACATATTAATGTGTTAGAGGTTTTGTTTAAAATTAGAAACTGCTGTAAGCAACTACAGTCAAATCACCTTGAGGAGGAGACAGGTGGAAATGGAAAAATCTTAGAAAAAGGGTAGTACTGATTGTTGTGTGAGGAGTAGACCTTGGATAAGAGGGTTTTAAGTTATTTTAATATCAGATGAGTGCTTGGGGTGGAAGAGTTGCCATTAGATGTGAGATTCCTAGGACAAATGCTGCTCCTTGCAAGCACTGTGTTTAAAGCCAGACAGACCTAGAGAGTTTATCAGAGAACCAGTTCTGCCTAGTGCAAAGTAGTATTTTGAAAAGTCAGGGATTCCATTCCAAGTGTGGGCAAGAGTGTACATCCTTAACATCTGACAACTTCTGGTTGCAACACAAGCTCATCATATCTCTTGAGGGAAAGATCTAATATTCTGAAAGGCCATTGTTTTCTAATTTCCTCCTATTGCTTACTGTCTTCCATTGTTTTGAAAACCATACTGGCCAATTTTCTAGTAAAAGAACTGTAGACTTGATTACATAGTATTAATGCAGGTTCTAAGCTATTTTTATGTATTTAAAATTTTTTTTTTCAGGATGAGGTGAAAGAATGAAGGCTTCAGTCAAGTGGGTTCTCCTGCTGAATTATTTTTCAAACAATAAACATAATTAAACCACATCCCTCTTATGATTTGCTTACACTAGACACATGCAAATGATGTCCCATTTTTGCTGACTCAGAACTGCATTTCATATTGAGGTACAACTGACTGAATCTACTGTTCGTGGTTTTTTCTCCAACTCCCTTTGGAGCTGTTGGACAATAGTTAATTCAGGATATAAGATCTCATTAATTAATGATCTGATCTCTTATGTAAAAGTATTTCAGTTGCTCTTCAGATTTTATTCTCCATGAAACATACAACTTTAAACACAAAACAAACCCACCAAGACTTTTTAGAGCCATTTATGTATAATTCATATATTTAGAGTAGTTACTAGTTTTGTATGTTCTTAAGACTGTTGCTTCCAAGATTAAGGACAGTATTCATTTAGGCAGTTGTATGAAGTCGGTCAGACATACAAAAGATCTGATTCCTGCTGGTCTTTCAATAACACTTCATAGTTCTTGTTGAAGGAAATGAAGTGATAAATAGAAACAATACATGATCCAGAGAGGTGTGAATCAGAAATGTTTCCCTAATTACTGTAAGAGAAGTGCATGTGCAATACCGTGTTATAGATTGAAACAATTTATCAGGTTTTTTTGGGGTGTTGAGAGATAAAACTGTATTGTTTCCTACTCTGTAGACTCAGGAGGTGTAAGGGGCATCTAGTGTATTCTTTATTGCCCTGCTTTTTGCACAGTGTATTTGAATTTATTCTTCTAAATACACAGTTTTTATTCTCTCCTAGACACTGGCAACCTGATTTCTAACTCACTTCAAGCAAGCAAGCATTTCTTGTGTAAGTTTTACAAATGGAGTTAGTAAAGAGACATCTTACTAAAGAGAATGTGCTTCACACATTTTTCTCTTTAAAATATGAATTTCTGGAATGTATTATTTTCATCAGTTAGTATGTATCTAACAGCTAGACATGTATTTCTTTTTTCACACTGCTTTAATTGGCTTTGACTCTTGACATCTTTTATTTCTCTGAATATATTTTAAAAAATAGGTGGATCTTAGCCTAAATTCATTGTTATAAATCTAAAACCTAAGTGCTGTATTTTTTTGATTTTTTTGTTTTTTTTTTTTACTCACTATTTAACTCAATAAATTAATTGACTAACTAAAATGTTGGGAAAAATTATTCTCTTAACCTTGTGATCTTTACAAGGAGAACTTGGGCAATTTCTCGGTTTGTGATGTCTTTTCAGCAAGTTTCTGCAAACTGAGATTATTATATTTCTGCTTTTTCATTATCAGCAGAATTTTTACAGGGTTTATTAACTAATACAGTGGTCTTCAGATGCTGAACACAACAGTGTATTGTTTACTAGCTATCTGAAAGTATTAGGGGGAAAAAAGATGTTATTAACTTGTGCTCTTACTTGCCACATAACTTTTTGTGGCTATTGATAAGATTCAGATGGTATTTTAAGATTGAACTTGCTTGAGTTCATGTTTCTCTTCTTCTAGTGAAATTACTTAATTGCAACTATATATAAGCCATAAGAACGAGTCTGTTCTGCAGTATTGCATTTGACAAGAAATAATTGTTTGGTAATGAAGTTATATATTTTCTGTGGTAGTTACATGCAGAATAAGTCAAACTATGGTTCCAGTGGTTTGGTTGTGGCTGTCATTAGTGGTACTTGATGCTTCTTCACCAGTCCAACACACCCCACTCACACGGGAGCTGAAGTGCTCTACTTGAAAATAGAAGAATGTTTATGCCAACAAAAAAGAAAAGATGCATTGTCTCTGCCATGCTTCCAAAGTGTGATTGAGTGTTGTAAGTTAATAGATCTGGCTAATGTAGAAGAACTTCTAGTAATTTTTGTTGTCTTAGATGAACAAATAATCAGTGGTGTGTTCTCCAAGCAGTATATTTAAAATTCCATCAGAAATTACTTTATGGCTATTATGATTATGCAGCATTATCCACTTTAAAAGGAGGGTTGCATTAAACTTTTGATGGTTTCCTGGAGGAACTGTGCTATGAAAACTGGAGGCATGGAGAAACTTAGCATATTCTATTTTCATGTATTACTGTGATTAGAAGTGGAGATTAAAAGAAAAACAAAACCAAACAAGCCACATGACAGTCCAAGAGTAGAGAATATTTTTGTCTGATTTACTTGCTCTGTCAAAGTTCTTTCCTTTTGAAGCTAGCAATTGGTTTATAATCTACTGTCATGTAACATGCTAATTAGCAAGTACTTTATAGTTCACTTCTGTTAAAATCTGATTCTACAATCATACCTTTCTTTCAAGGTGCTTGTGTTGTGTAAACTGTTATTCAGAATCTAGTTTTATAGTTTAAAAACAAAGATGTGAAAAAGTATTTCCTGAATCGTGCTTGTATTGGCATTTTGAATTACAATGGGAATGTTACAGGTCTTCTCATTGAACCTCAGAGCAACTGTGTACATGATTGAACTAATAGTCCCAGTGAACACAGTATTTGCATAACACAGGGAACAATATTAGTCAAAAATCTAATTTCTCCTCTCCTTATATCACAAAACAATCCCCACACACAGAGTTTTGTAATGAGAATGGAGAAAAGTTAGTAGTGTACTTTATTATGATAAATGCTGTGTATTTCCTTAATACGAAGCACCACTCCCAAACACCACTTAACATTTACATGCACCTTGCTTTGTTTCCTCTGGAATAGTTAGATTCCTGGATATATATTTTCATGAATATCCACTATGAGGTTTATCAAGATACAGACTTCCAGGTATTTAAAAATTCATTCAGCATGGGAGGTCATAGATGCTTATCTCCTCATGCCCTATGAATTGTTGTGGCCTTAAAAGCAAGGTACTGTAATTTGCAACACGAGTAGACTGTTAGAGATCAGAAGGTTTGTAATTATGCAGTTTCAAATTTAATATTTCCTCTTGAAAGCAAAGAAAACCCACCAAAACAAAAAAACCGGGGGGGAAGAGCGCGTAAATAATGACTAAAAATCATGCCGGTGTGTAACTTGATGGTTTGACCCCCTCCGTATGAAGGCTGTGGGGTTACTGTGGGCACTAGATGGCACTCTTGAACGGGGATTGGTTTTCACCGATCCTCCCCCCCCCCCGGGTTGCTCCCTTTCATCTCACTTTTACAATGATGGGATTAAGAGGAGGACTACCTTCATTTGAAGTCGATGGAAAGACAATTTCACAGAGATGCAACAAGATTTTTAAAAAGCAAATTTATGATTAACTCTGGTAGGAACTGAAATCTAAATCTATTGAAAACTTAGTATTTCATCTTCATGAGATACTCATTGTTCCTTGATTATCTGTGTGTAGTAAATAATGCTTCAGTCATTGTGTTCCTTGAGAAGAAATAGCTGGGACTTATTTAAAGCAATAAAAAAAGATGCATTGTTTCTATTAAAAAAATTTAAAAAGTTAATAGGAAGGCTCTCATAGATCCCACAACAGGCCTTTGTAGTTTTTTGTTTTAAAATTTACAATTGCACAACGTTTCTAAACACATCTCTAACATTTTCAGAGCTTGACTTTGTGTTTAACACAGGGAGCCTCTATTCTGTAATGTGGTTAAAACTAGACCTCCTCTAAAAAACTAGGATAGTAAATAAAATTAAAAAACACAAACAAACTAGTTTCAAATTCTATGTTAAACTTGTGTGTGTATATAATGCCTTGTTCCTTATGTCAGTATGCATAGAAGCCTGGAGCAATAGGACTAGGAATTGCCTCAAAATTTTTTTTTCCTTTATTTTAAACATGTGGTAAGCTAGGTAATAAAGCAACAGTTTACAGCATTATTGAAAAGATGACTAGGGATGCAATTGCATCTTTTTAAATGCAAAGTTTAATATTAAATCTCTGATATTTATAATTTAATATTTTATAGTAAAATACAATTTAATTGTGAGCTGGTGAAGTGTACTGGCAAACTAAGACAGCATGTTAGGGAATCACCTACGGTTATTTCAATTGTTAGCAAGGTTTTAGTAAGATCTTGGGTTCATGCAGCACAGAACAGAGCCACTGCATCTTGCAGCACAAGGCATGGGTGAGGCTCCAGCATTCCTTGTTTCAAAATGACAGTGAAGGACCTACCATCCAAAAGAGCAATGGTTTCAGGGAGAAAACATACTACTCTTCTACATCATAAGACTCAGATGCTGTATCATTGCCGATGAATTAATCTGTCCTAAATATATGTAATTAAGCTTTTTACTATTTATATTTTTACAAGTGATTGTGGAAGTGTCATATAGATGAGAACACCCAATATACTTCTTGCTCAGTTGTTGCCTTTGATGTCATCTATTAAACATCTATTTTGATGAAGAAATACAGTATCTTCTGTATCTAGCATACTGATAATTCTAGAAAATGTAGCTTTCATTCTTAACCTTTTTTTTTTTTTCCTCCCATAGGAGATGCCTGTGGAGATTTTTGTAGCTTAAACAAATAATATAATGGTGATCAAAGTTGTTCTGGAGATGTTTTCTGAGTTTGTAATGCAATGAGCCGTATATGCCACAAACAACTTTTACTCTTCTTGTAGTGCTCTCTTGGAGAGCTTTCTCACAAAGGAAGTAGAACCTGTATTTTGTTTCAAAGTGTACCATCATAGCACAGGAGAAAAGAAGGATTTTTATTGCAGATGCATTGTTGTTGCCAACAAAAAAGTTGGTTTGTTTCAGGGCATTGATGGACTGAACACCTGCGTGTTTCAGAGTCAGAACGATCAGTTTGTTCTCAGTTATTTCTGACTTGCTTGGAGAGAATAGTTTTCAGCTCTCAACTTGAAAAAGGCATATTTTCACATAGGAGTGCATCCGGCAAACAAAGGTTTTTCTGCTGATAAAAAAATCTCAGAAACCATTATCAAGATAATGTTACCCTTTAGCCTCTCAACAGTATTGTGAGTGTTTACAGAGTTCTTGGCAGTGCTTACATCCCATCTGCATCATTAATGCACAGGATGATTGGCCAGAAAAAAAAAGAAATCTTACCAAGAGATTGGGAACAGATAAACATACTTCCTCTTACGTGTTTTTCTTATCTAAAAAAAAAGTTCATTTTATCACCAATTGAGATGATAGAATTCATCAAAACAATAGTGGACTTCAGGATGGTAAGACAGAGCTTCTGGAAGGATTCCAAATCAGGGCTACTTTAATAATTTTTTCCCCACTCAGCCCTTCAGCAGGAGGGGTTTCTTGTTGCTGTCACATGTAGTTGGAAGGCTGGTGCCACATGCAAACTTGTGCTTTAATGATTAGCCATTTTTTCCAGAACAGTTTACATTCTGGCAAAGTAAAAATACTGGTTTCAGTGTCCAGAAAACCTGGGTGTTTTTTGTCTGATGGAAAATGCAGAAGTAGAGACTTGTATAAAAACTCTCTCCTTTTATTACTTTGAAAAAAATTAATACAATATTAGTAAGCTGGGTTTTCCCAGTGTATGGATGTGTGGTGGTTGAGCTTCAGAGGAATTTTGATGCAATTTCACACTGTGGAGCTTTAACTAATGCAAAACGTGTTTGAATACTTCCTACAATCTCTTCCTGCTAGAATCGTTGGGCAGTACGACAGTGATAAACTACGTAAATAAGAGAGAGTGTAGGCTGTGTAATTACAAATGCTAGTAAGCAAGGTTTGGAACTCATATGTACATCATCATGTTGTGATGTTAGTGAAATGCTTACCAGTTATTTAAAACATGCTGACAGCCTTAGCAGAAACTCTCAAGGGAAGAGAAGTGAAAGAGCTAACTTGATGTATTTAGTTTGCCAGTTGTGGTTGTTGTCCATCTGTGGATTAATTGCAAGCAAGGATATCAAAGAGTTCTTGGGTCTATGGCTGGTCAGAGATCTCTAAGGGATGGTTTTCGGAGTCAGTGGTTAGGTTAACTAATACTTGCATTCCTATCATTGCAGTTATTGTGACTGAAGCAGCAGTTCAGTTAGTGTCTCCTGCATTGACATGTCCTTTGGATTTTCACAGCTATTTCAGCTGGCTGTAGAGGCCACGTTCAGTAATCTGTTAAATGAGATTTCTTGTCACTGCAGGACACTGTTTGACGTCTGTCTTCTCATGTTTAGTAGCATGCTTTTTGGAGAGATATTTACTAAAGAAAAGTAAAATTTAGACAATTGAAAGAGCATGAAGAAATTTACAAAGACATGTCAGATTTGAAAAGTTTTGTCCATTATTTGAATACTTACACTTGCCATTGTGACAGCTAAATGTATTTGACTGTATTCCTTCCAGGTAAAAATTATTTTTTGTAAACTTGGCAGTCATTAGTGTTTCGAGTTCTTCAGTAGACTGCTGCACCTTAAGGTTGCAGGGACTCAGATTTGTGGAAGAGCTGCAAGATTTCTTCTTCCACAAGAACACCCTCCCCTCCTTTTGCTGATCTGAGTTCAATATTCTAGTTCTAATATGTTGAAGTCCTTTGTCTCCTATCCCTTTTCCATTTGACTTTGAAAGTGGAATTATTTTAGCGATAACAGTATCAACCCCTCCCAACCCCACTTACTGCTTCCACTCTCACCCATACTCAGACCATAAAAAGAATGGCAATAGGTCATGCCTTCCTGCATCTTTTATACGTGAGTGTAGCTAGGAGGCACGTGCAGAACAAGTAGCAGCTCTTGTAGCTGTTCCAGGTATATAAAGCACACTAGTAGCCTTGTCTGTTACGCCTACCTGGATAAACAGCTTGGTCTTCTGTTATTTCTCAGCCTCTAATCTGAAAAGCAATTACTTGGGAATGGTGGTGTACATAACTATTTATACAAATACAAACAGCACCAACAAAACCAATGTAATGTACAAAAAAGGGACTTGAATATCTTTTCCAAGTTAATGTCCTGGCTATAGGGCTATTAATAATACCTCAGTCTTTTCTTTCTTTCCTCTAGACCTGAAACATTCTACCTTAAGTTTCAGAAATGCATCCAGATACTTTTGGGCTTGACAATTCCCATTCTCCAGCAAAGAAAATTAATTTGTTTCTATATCAGTGTTCAGCTCAAGAGGATATAAAGCTTCTCTTTCCTTATGTCACTAAGGATTTCTGTACATTCATGTTTCTGTCACTGTAGTTCTAAATAAATGTCATAAAATTAAATGTGAAATCTGCTACCTATTAATTTTTTGGTATTTGTTTTGTATGACACTTTGCATAATGTTTGTTATTCTGAACACTTCAGAATTGCAAAGGTTTCTGTTACCCTTAAGCTGAAACTCGGCAAGAGCTAATAGGATAAAGATATTAGGTTGTAAGTGAGAAATATTTTCACTAACAATTCAAATACTGACAGAAATTATTTCACTAGTCTCTGTTAAATAAACCTTTTCTACTGTAAGAAGACTGCTTTTTGTGCAGCCCTTGATGTTACTGGCTCATTTCATGGACCTCTTCCATAGAGGAGGAATCTTTATTCCAGCTTCAGAAATGTCAATCTGAGGTGCAGTGCTAAGTCTGGTGATACACCAGTTGCAGTCATCGTGTCTATTAACTGCAGATTTTTAACTTGCCTGTTATATGGGACATAGACACAAAGGTCTGGATATTTTCATTTTACATTCATTTACATTTAGTTTCAGAACCACCAAATAAGAGCTTGTGTAAATGTATCTATATTAAATTTGGTCTTTGCTTGGAGTATATTTCTGTATATCTTGAAGTAATGCAGTTTAAGGCATCAAGGTTTTCTCACATTACTCCTCTACTGTAGGATATGAGTAGATTTTATTTATGAAGTGCTATTATATTAGTATGTGTAACTACTTCAATTTTATAACAGTTAGTAATTTGACTTTCAAGTTGGTACAATAGTTCTGAGGAGCTTTGCAATTTAGATATTTTAAAATGGTAGTAACAAATATTTTTGGAATATCTGCACAGCAGTGTACAGAATGAACACACTTACCTTTTATTTAACCAGTTAAAATTGAAAAATAAAATATCAGGTTTATTTTACATGGAGCATCCCCTATTGAAGTAAATGCAATTATGGCTACAATATTTATATCCTTTTTGTGTCAGAGGGTTTTCTGATACAAAAAGTATTTTCTGGACCTTCAACTATTATTTGTACTTAGTGTTAAGTATGCAGTCCCCCATAGTACCTTTGCAACTGGAAAGGAGTTACCAGATACTAACTAAAGTTTTTTTTAAATTAAATGTAAATAATATACCATATGTAGCATTTTATATAATGTGATATTTGTGGTATTAATGGATCAATAAAAATGTTTTGGATGATGATTTGTATTACTTCTTCTGCACTACAGGAACACTACATGAAATGCTGTATAGAAAAGATGGGATATGGAGACAGCCAAATGTTCTTTAAAACATATCTTACACAAATATATAATACTTTTTCTGCAATATGGATTCACACTCTGATTTACTCAATCTAGAGAGTTTCTTTTTAATAATTCTGAATGATAATACCTGTGCTTCTGTCATGTGCTTTTCCATGTTTGTTTACAAGCACAAAATGATTTTTTCTTTAGCAACATAGTAAAGTTTATACAAAGGGCAAAAAGACGAAAGGGTTTTTTTTTTTTATTTGTTTATTGAATATAGGGATGTAGAGTTTTCTCTACAGGGTACCTATTGTATTCAGAAATAAAATTGAAGATAAACTCTATATTTTGCACTAATTTTGCCTTTTACATCTATTCAGAGCTCTAGATGTCTGAACTGTTCCTTCAACCCTACAAGATTTGAAAAACTGCACATCCTGATTTTTGTTGTAAAATAACAAATTCAAAAATTGATACTTGCTGTGAAGGATAGACAATACATATATGCAGCATGTGGAAACTGTCTCTTACAGAATGCCTTGCAGCTGTGGAATATATTTAAGAAAATATTTTTTCCAGTGCTTTCTTGAGTGAACAATCTATCAAAATTTTGGTAGGAAAAGAAAATATCTTTATAAGTTTTCATTATGTTCTCAGCTTTATTAAATCAATGGTATTAAAATAATGTATTTATGCATTCTGGTACCTAACCAAAACATTTTGTATTTCTTTTTACTAGCAAGTTCCTGCAGGAAATAAGATTTTAGATCTTGTCACACTCAGAGGCAGAGCCTCACCTAACCTGGAAAGCAGCAAGATAAAAAAGGAGGAAATAGACCTGTAAGGAACAAAGGTCTTTGGGATTTTCAGGGACTGGCTTGGAATCTCTTGAAAAGAAACTGAGTTAATGATTGACCTTGGGGAAGGAGTGAAAATAATGAGGTGTCATTGATTTTTCATAATTGCCAACACTATAGGTGATAACTGGAAGCAATATATTGTTTTGTAATGAAAACACCCTTCAAAAACTCTTTTAGATGCCATTAAACCAGAACAGGCAAGAAAAAAGTCAGTATGCTTATATATGAACATGTTAATCTTGTCTGATTTAATGTACTGAAAAATCAAGCCTAACTGTTGGGATTTTTTTTGGTGCATGGCTTTTTTTTTTCCTTCCCTTTTGTTTCTTTAATGAGCAAGTTATTCTATGACTTTTTAATGGAGGGAAGTCTGTCCAGCTTGTTTTAAGTGTTAGGATAAAATAGCGCTGAAATAAAGAATGGTTTTAAACTCTATTTTTGTAACACGTGGACTGTAAGAGTGCAGGCTATGATTAATTTTTTTTTATGGCCTGTCTGTTCATGTACTGGTGCTTAATTATAAGAAAAAGGATAGAAATAGAGGGAAGGCAAAAATAGCTGAAGGTAGCTGAGAAAAGTCTTGTACTGCAGCTTGGAGAGTGGTGCCAACTTCCCCTCATGCAGCTTCATACTATTGCATGAATGTTTAGTTAGGTTCTTATGTTATTTTTTTCATTCTAGAAAACACTTTGGTAGTCATATCTCTCTTTTTATTAAATGTTTGTTTCTCCTTTTGCTCTCTCTACTCACTTTCTTCTCAAAGCAGACAGATTTTTATGTTTTAAAGTATTTTAAGGAAATTTTTTCTATATTACTGGAGTACTGTTATAGGAGATCAGCCAAATACTTCACAATTATGAAGCACAAAACCTGGTTTTCTGTAGAACTTCGAATGTCTTCGTCGTTACAGAATATGCTGTGTTTCCATGAGACAAAACTCTGAATGTAAAAAATGGGCAGCACTTGGTTGTTCTATCCTGGGATGGGTCATGTGGTCAATGTTTCGTTTGGCAGAACTTCTGTGCCATTTGCTCTAGAAACTCGAAGAATGTGTATTGAATGAAGAGGAATAAGAAAAGAAATGGTGGTGTGATAGATTAAAGGGACTATATGTGACTTGAGATCTGATGTTTCTTTCTTTGTTACCAAGTTTCTCCTTATTGCTGGCCCAGTTACAGGCAGAGCTTTTGCAAATGTCTGTTTCTGATTTTCTGGGTTATTGTTCTTCTGATACAAATTTTGTAAACTGTAACTGCTTAGAATTGCAGATGAAGTTATTGAAAGTCTCAGATAATGAAGTGGGGAAAAAAATAAGTTATTTAGTGACTGGAGCATCTCACACTTTGTATGGTGGGACACACTTAACAGCTCATAAATGAGAATGCTGTGAAGTCAGAACTGTGAAATCAAAGCACTATTCAATAGGAAACTGGGAAAGGTATTTTTCTGAAATACCTACATAAATAGGGAAGAATAAGTAACTTCAGAATAAAGTGCAAAACATACTATTAATTTGCACTTTCATTAAATTACAAATGTCACAAAATTTTTAAGGGCCTGTTAATTAGCATAGGAGCTGTTTTTTATTTTACTTTTGAGAGACAAATATAAAGACCAAAACTATAAAAGTTATGGTCATTCATATGTTTAAGACATGTATTGTGCTAAAGAGAATGTGGTGGTTTTACAGAACTCTTTCTGTAGTCCATTAGGCTGTAGTATTGCTCTTTCATAATTCCTTTTACTACAATAGGTTGTTTAGTTCATGCATGCCATGTTTAGTCAATAAACAAACATCCAGAGCATGTGGAAAGTTCATTTTCCAGAGGTTTTGGAAAAATCTAATTAGATGAGAAAATGTAGTGTTACGGTAATGCAAAAACTCAAGTATAAAATACAGTCATTTGTAATCTGAGCACTGCACAGACTGCTTTCTGTTTAATGTTTTCTGTTGGAAATTACTTGCATTAAAATGCAGCAGTGCTTTCTGATGAGGGAAAACCCTTTGAATGATCCTGTTCTTGTTACAAAAGTTTAATTTCATAACTCAGAATATTCAAGACTGTTTTCATGTAATTGTACAAATGCAGTCGTCTGAGAGGTAGAAGAGGGATGTACTGGTTCCAGATCTTGCTTGATTTCTTTGAATAGGCTGTGCTGTTATTTCAGGATATTTGGAACTTAATAGAATATGATATTTAAATTCTTTATGGTTAGTCTTGAAGGACACTGAGTGAAATTTGAGAAATTAATTTTAAAAATTAAAGACAGCACAAGATGAGTTCAGGGTCTGCACCTTTGGAGTCCAGTGAGCTTTATATATATTAATGTGAAAGTAGAGCATTTGTGCTAAGACAATGTGCAAATCTCCTACCATTTGCAAAAACAGAAGGTAGTGTTGTCTTTGATGGCTCAGTATGCCGCTAGATTTTTAGTCCTCAAAGTGCTACTAAAATGGTAAATGCTTATTACAGCTCAAGATTTCCCAGAACTACTGGAGTGAAAACTTGCTAGCTTTCCAACAGCTTGACAGAAGTTCTGCAGTAATGGGAATGTCATATTCCCAGAGAAGTATTTGAAGTTTGAATTAGCAATAATAGGATTAATTTGATGTGCTAGTGTTGTTCTAATCACATAATAAATTCAGTCCTTAAGAAAATGAGAGCAATACTTATGTAGGAAGATGCTGTTTTCAGTGATGTTTAAAATTAGTGTGACTGCCCCTTATCCAAGCCTGAGTCATTGTCCAATTTGTAATTTTGATGCCTCTCTGGTAAACAGGTAAATGCAAGCTTCAAAAAATGAACAGCATTTGCAATTTCTTAAATACAGAAGGGTGTTATTGGCAGTGCTGATGATATATTAAACAGCCTTGGAGCAAGAGCTGAAGTTGAGTCACCCTGCTAGCTGTAGAGGCTTGTCAGTCTTCTGTGTGCTTCAGTGAATCTGGATTCTTTTCTGCTCAAACAAGGGCTTTCACAAGTGGCAGTGCAATATGCTGTGCCTCACACCAGAATGCTTTTAGAAGGGAAACATGATATTCAGTCCTGGCAGAGATAATCAAGATGTGTCTTTTAGTTGCTCAAGGATGGAAGGAGCACACAGAACACACTCTGAACATTCTTATTAAACTGAATTCCAAGAGGAAGGCAAAGCAACACTCTTTAGTTCAGATAGGTCTTAATTCTGAGCAAGTCACTTGGTTTGTATCTTAGAGCTGGCAATATTAGAGGCACTTCTGAACAAGTGTGGAAGGGAAGTAATAGACCTCTGCAGTAACGTCCACTGATGGAAGGAAGTTTCCATGTAAATGGTTTGGTTCTAAGTCCTTATATTCACAAATTAGAACTAAGCTTCAGAAAGTCTTACTTCATAAATATCCCACCTTCCAGCCATGAGAATATTCAGATTGTTTGGTTCAGATTTGAATTTCTCTCTTTCTCAAGGGTCACAGGACTTTGAATAGTAAGAGAAGTCTGTTGTGGTTATTTGTGTAAGCTGTATTATCTGGAATATAACTTGCCTACAATTTCCACTTGTTGTTGCTGTGTATGAGTTGTTCTTCCTCTGTTTTTCAGTCCTTACCCTGGGGCAATGTTTCTTCCCACTCATGCTTGAAAGATGTGGCCTACTATCACCTTGATCCATATTTAATGACCTTATAGCACTAATCTAATATTGGAAGTACAGACCCTGCTTTTTCTTCAGCTTGGATCAGTAGATAAAGTGAACTTTAAAAATTTACATGGGTAAAGGTAAATAATGATTAATAACAAGATACAGATATAACATCTATATTTTGATATTGGCAGCTGAGCATAACTATGCTGATGCTTGCTTAAGCAGTGTACCTAGAACATTTTGTGTTCAACTATTGGAAATGAATATAACTAAGGATCAGGAAAACCTAGATCAAGAGTAAGTCTCAAGAGTGTTGAGTAATTTAAGGTAAAAATAGTTCAGATTAAGTGTAAATTATTTTTTTTAAATAAAGCACTTAAACCCTCAAAAAATTCAGAAGCAATGCATAAGCAAACCTCCAGTGTGTTAAACCTTATTTTTAATTCCAACTTTAAAAGTATTGTTTATTGTGAATCAATCATTACAAACCAATTGTTAACTATCAAATATGCTAGGGTAATCGAGACAATTACCAGGAACTGATTTTGAAAGCTACTTTGTTGTAAAAAAATTTGTAGCATTGTTATTGCTCAAAAAATAAGAGATAAAGATACTGAAATTCAGGACTCCTTCATTAGCTAGAAAAGGAACCATCATGTTAAGTGAAATTTTGAACCACGATCAGTTCTATTTTCTTAGCAAAAAACCCCTCATCAACTTGGTAATTTCTCATTTTGTGAAACAGTCATTGATTACTGAAGAACCCCATCATAGGTAGGGATTGTTCTGTATGCATATATCTGCAGATGGGGAGAACATCAGGGTGTAGCAGAAGAACTAAAGGGGGGCCTTCAGGGTGCCCCACTGCTTCCAGTGAACACAGGGTACTGGTCATGACTGCTCCACAGAAGTCCTACCAGCCTTTCTGTGGTAAGTTTCCTACAGTGAATGAATTATGTGTCAATTTCATTTGTATTTATGTTTGTGACCACAGAATTAACAATTTGTGCATGTATCTTGGAATAATTTTTTCCCCCTAATTTTTCAATTAAATTTACTTATAATTTTATTTCAGTTTATACATTTATCTTTTACTTTAAGGGGTTGGAAAATTGTATGAGCTACATATCAACTTAAGGTTCTTTTTTCCTTTTCCTGTCTTGCAGATACTTATAATCTGGTAGGAAGTGCATTGCACAAGAGAAGGGTCAGAAAAAGAAATTGATGATCCCAGCTTGAAAGACTCAATTGAGGCAGGTAATGATGCAGTTCCTTGGCTCATAATTATTCCCATTTGATATGAGGACTATATAGTAGCTGTGTCTTAGAATGCTGCATGATACATATTAATGAAGAAAAGTGCAGAATCACAATCCTTTTACCTAATTCTTTGTGGAAAAAAAAAAATAAAGCACCATTGTACCATTCTTTCTCTTAGATCACCCCTGTGATGAGATCATCCAGTGTACCACCGTTTTCCTCCTAGAAAGCATGGATCAGAAGAAGCCTGCAAAAGAAGGATTATGCTGCACTCATTTTTTTTCTTTAGAAATATTTCCTGATGTTGTAAACTATTCTAAAGAAAATGCTATCATCCAAAATTGCAAGAAGATAAAGAGCTTACAATAAAAGTATATAAACCATAGTTATTTTAAGTATGTTTTATTACAAATGCAAAGGATCTTTGGTGTTGCATTTCATAAAATGATAGACTTCCGAAACTGTGCTTAGAGGTATGGTGTGGAGGACCTCAACAAGAAAGAGACAAGTGCACATATGGCATCTAATTATAAAGATGTTTTATTGGGGATATGTTTGCTACTGAATGAAAATATTCTATCTATTTCCTTTTTATTCTGGCCAAATAAAGCAAAGCTAATATAAGATACCTCACAGTATCTTTTTTGATTCTGTTATGCTTAACAGACTTGAGTAGGATTTCATCTGCAATGGCTTTGCAGCAGAGTGATGTCATTGAATAGTATTACTCTTGACTTAGGCTAATGTAAATAAGGAGTCAAACCCTTGGTTCACAGAGACCTACTGACCACTGAAGTTCAGTCTCCTGAATAATGGCACACAGCAATATCCAAATAGAAAATGAAAAATGTATGTAAAGGGAGCTTTTAGCATGCTGAGTTACTGAGTATGGACCTGTTACTGAAGAGATTTCTGTTAGGCAGGAGTTCTGCCAAAATTGTTTGACATTTGTGGGATAAGTCCATCAATTGGCAGGATATGTGAAGAAGTGATTTTGGAAATGGAAGTTTATGTGGTAAGACATAGGGGCCTAAAAAATCTGCTAGAGTCCATAGAGAGCTGTAAATAACTAGATAGTATTTAACCAAGAAGCAATGGAGTAAGTAAACTATGAAATAAATTGTTTCTGTGATATGTCAACAGAGTTATGTAGTTGGCAAGTTTCCACCAGGTAACTTTTTATACTGTCTAGATTTTCTGTTCTTACTCTACACAGTTTCTCTCTTCTGTGTACAGTTAGCATCTTATAGTTTTTAACCCTTAAACTATTTATAACTCTGTTTTGAGTTATCCTGTGCCAAAATGTCTTTATGTATAAGCTTTGTTATCTGATGTCAGCAGAGCTTGGGTAATAGTTGTTAGCAGTCTACTGCTATATTTAAATTCAGGAAAATCTATCAATGCAGAGTTACTAGGTAAGTTATTTCATTTGTTTTGGGGTTTTTTTCATTTAGTGATGGTATTGTACATTATGTATTCACTGAGAGCTTCTAAATGCACAGTAAGTAGCTAATTAAAAATATGGAACATGCACAAATGGCACTTATACCTGGACCAAAGATTTGGCATGTTCAATCAGTAGTATGTCCTTAAACCAGGGACAGAAATGTAAGATTCAGGCTCCCTAGTGATATACAGAAGGCTCAGACCAAATTCTCCACAGGGAAGTCTGGAAAGACTTAGAAAGTGAACTACCATGTTTGAAAGGATTGTTAGGACTGACCTTGTCTAAGGCCATAAAAACTTAAGTAATAGATATGAAATAAATGTGAAATGCAAAATCTCAGGCAGCATTAACATAAAGAAGAGCTGTAAGAAATTAACCTGAGAGAACTAACTCGATAAGATTGCAATGTTAGCTCTGTAGTGTGAAGGCAGTATGAAAAATAAAAGAATGTAATGATGGGATACAGGGTAATGGTTTCAAACAGAAACAGGCTAGAAATTCAGATTAGATATTAGGAAAAATTCTTTACTGTGAGGGTGGTGAGACACTGGAGCAGGTTGTCCAGAGAAGCTACAAATGCCCCATGCCTGGAAGTATTCAAAGTCAGGATGGATGGAGCTTGGAGTCAACCAGGTCTAGTGGAAAGTGTCCCTGCTTGTGCAGGGGGTTTGGTTACAGGTAGGTCAGAACACACATTTAATGTTTCATATGGAGCTACATCATCTGCCCAGTCTAACAATTGAACAACCCTAAATATCATACTCAAGAACTATTTACTTATCAGTGAAAGTCAACTTACAGATAGGCACATTAGTAAGCGACATTGTTGCAATTCTTTACTTTGTAGCCAAATACTTTACATATGAGGAAGTTGGTTATTTAGGCAGAAACATTGCAGTAGCGAGAGTAGTAAAACATACTAGCTTTTGCATATTATGCTCCCAAGTGATTTTTTTAAGGTGTTTGTAAGAAAAGTGGTAGTTTAATGGACACGAGGTTTTAATTAAACCACAGAAAGCCATTTAAAAATTCAGTTTATGTACTGCAGAAGATGTCTAGGAGTTGTTAGGATACTGAACAAGAGCCCAAAAGGGTTGATGGCATCTTGGCTCTACAGAGCATAGTTGTCTGAGTCTGGGTATGTGGAGTTCTGATAGCAGTGTACAAGCAATAATAGGTGGCTCAATCTGGGCTAGGGACTCACTGTCATTTGATGTGTGTTCCTTAAGTAGAGTATGTAAAAGCAGACAAAGATTGTTAAAAATGAAATTGTTACTGAGATATGAAGGAAACAAAGGTAATGAATGAATTTAGATGTATCAGTGTTGGCACCCCACTGTGAATCATGCAGTTATGCAAACCTGAAGTCAGTTTATTCACTTTAGGTTGTTCAGGTAATGGGCAGAGCAGGTGGTTGCCTTGATGGTAATCTGCCTGCCCTTGTTTGTGGTGAGAAACTGACAGTCAGAAAGCCTTCCAATTTTCCCAGATGTGTAGGGAAGGGTTCAGAATGTTGAATGGCATTCCTGTGTCAATGATTTCTACCTCAGCCCTTCCTTGAAACTCTAAAAGAAGTGTTTCCTTTGCTTGTTCAGCCCCATTTTGCTCCCCAAAGCATAAGAGGAACAGGAATGTGAATGGGGCCTCTCAGGAGAGAGGAGAGAGAGTAAGAAAAAGCTGCCACTTCTAGGTTGGGAATTGAGGTCCCTGGAGTACCTCCAGGCTGGATGTGAGCATTGCATTGTCCTGAGCTCCAAATAAAAGAAAAAATGAGATATTTTGAAGAAGAATGTACTGGGGAATAGCAGAAGACATTAAGTCTCTGCCTTTGCCTGTTACTCTCTTTCAATTCCTTTCTACTCCCTAAAGATCTGAAACAAGAGTCAATCTGAGAAGCCTTGAGCTGATTCTGCCATTATTTTGCAACAAAGATGACATAAAATGTTTAAAATAGGAGTAACTCCAAGTTTTTGAGTTTGAAAACATAGATCTAGATATCAGATAGTATATAAACATAACTTTTTCTTGGTATATTAAAGCCCTTTTAATTGTTGAAACTATACCTGCTGTCTTCAGCCCTTCTGAGGCAAATCTGGCTCCAAGAGTTACCAAAACAAACCAAACCCCATACTTATACTGAGGTAAGTTTAGTGCCTAAAAATGTAAAAACTGGAAAGCACTAGATAACTGGTTTGTCGTTGCTGCCACATCGGTTTTACAAACAGTTGGATTTTTAAAAATATGCATGGTAATATGTTCTGTACAGAATTTGGTATCCTACATTATCATGGAGTTTTTTCTGTTTGATTCCAGTCTTACCCTGTTTACATCATCAGATGGACTCATGAAGTTCTGAAAATTCTCCTTTATGATCTGATATTAATCAAAACAGCAAACACCAGGAATTTCAGTGGAGATTATTTTGTTTTACATCTTTAGAGAAAACGAAGCCATTAGGCATTTATGGTATTGTCATGGTTTGGCTCTGGGTTGTCAGTCAAACCAGTAACAATAATGCTGTCAGTCCCACCCCCCTCCCCCAAGGTAGGGAAAGAGGCAGAAAAAAAATGAGAAAGAGAGGCTTTCTGGGTTGAAAAGTGAAACAGATTGATTTTAATTATTAGTGATAAGGGAATACATGTATTTAATTTGTAAAGCGATGTGCAACACCCGATCCCCTCCCTCCTCCCCCAGCAACTCTCACAGCAACTTTTCTTCCTGGTGGCTCCCAGCTGAAGGGGGGAGTGTCTGGGGGCACGGACGGGGTCCTGGGATGTCAGCTGTAAGGAAAAAAAAAAAAAAGAAAAAAAAAGAGAGCCAGAGAGAGGGTGATAGAAGCAACACTAAGCAGAAAAGTGAGAGAAAAAGGAAAACAACAGGCTTGACTTCCGTGATGTCTTAACGTATACTGAAAGCCAAATAGAGAAAATATGATGAGAAGGGAATATTCTGATTTGCTGATCCTGCCTTTGGTCTAATCTGACAGTCAGAAGTTACCTTGGTTATTATCAGTCCACGGGTGCTGCTAAAAAAAAGTTCACTGAAAGAAGAAAAAAAAAATCAGCAAAGAGAAAGTTTGCTTCACCCTGGCTCAAACCAGGGCAGGTATCTGCACATTCAGCATTTATTGTAAGTATTGATGCACAACAAAGCAGTTTGTAATCTCTGCCTTGGCCCCTGGGCTATAGATATTCATGTTCAGTGTATAGTTACACAAAAGATGCAGCCTCTAAACGTGTAAGGAAGTGGCTTTTGTGCTGCTTTTATTGCTCCGAGGTAAGGAAAAGGAATAAAACAATGATTTTTTTCTTTCTTTAAAAAACATTGCTATACCAAAGAGCCAAGGCACTTACACACTTGAAGTCTTATTAGGTCTGATGTTTGTTGGCTTTTCTGATTAAGGCCTTATGGTTAAATACTAAATAGCCTAAACCAGCAGTAATTTTAAAAGCATGTAAGTAAAACCCACCCATGTTTAGAAAAGCACTTACTGGAGAATTAGGGAACTAAAAATCAAAACCATAAATTATTTTAACTAGGGATTTCACTGAGCCAACGTGAAAAGAGACAGACACATTTAAAGGTAGGCAAGAAATACAATAACAAAGCAGTATATCCATTAATAAAAAGGATCGATATTAGTAGATACAGCTATGAAACTATACTTTTATAAAATAAAGTCCTATGCTAATCAATTTAAAGCATTACTGCAACATGGGGATGTGCATCACCAAGGGAATGCACAGTGGGAATGTGCAGTGATACTCAAATGAAGAATGGATGTTTCAGCTACATTTTTGTTTATTTGCTTTCTACAAAAAAGTGAACAGCGCGTTTGAAGTTCAGTGTATATTAACACCAGCTAATACATTCTTCAGTAAGCTTAGGAGGTCTGTCCAGCAAGTGTATGAATTATGTAGTACTTCTGGCTCCGAGCAGTCAGGTGTGACACTGGTTTCGGCAGTGTTATTTTGCTTCCATTTAAGAAGTAACAGTTAAACTGTTTTTTCACCTGCATTCAGGCTGAAGAGGAGCACAGACACAGAAGAGAAATTAAAATAATCATTGGTTTTGTGCATAGGCTGGAAGGTGGGCAAAGCACTAAAATGGATATTACCCTTTGTCTTTTTGCTTTTCTAGGAAAGAACTCTTATATTTCAGCTTTTTAAAGGAAACTAGCAGGATGTTAGTTAATTGAATATGAGAAGAACTATTCCTCTACTTATATGAACTGACCCATAGAAATACCACAAGCACTGCATGTTGGCATTGCATGTGACATCCTATCTCGCAGTATTGAACATGCTTTAAAATGATTTTGGTTTGTGTTGTTTTTTTTTTTAAATGAAGAGTGGAGGTGGCACACAGCAGCATCTCTGTTGTGTGTTCTGGATCTTAGAATCATGTTTAGTAATCTTTGTTGTGACTTTACCCTTCTGTGCTTTGCCTGTGTGCGTCTCATGGCAGGAGCTGGGGAAGTCTACTCTTAGTTATGCCCTGAGGTGCAATTCCATTATTGCTCCATGGTTAGTATTGTGTTATACTTATTGTAAAACTGATGTGATATTTCTTTCTTTTTCAACCTTATTAAAAAGATTCTTTGTGTGTTCAAACTTCTAAAGGGTAAGGAACAGGTTTGGAGGGTGGAAATTAGTCTTCAACATACTGGCTTTGTTGGATAAGTTTTTTTAAGACTATGGCTTACATAAAGGTTTTGTTAAGATATGTGTTTTACATTATTAGAATTTGAAGATGTGATTTTAAAAAAAGATGAAGTCTTCTAAAAATATACAACCCACAGTCAAATACAAATGTCTACAAATCTTGGTTTATGACTCCCACTTATTCATGTGTCCTCAGGTAAATTAAGTGACTTCTTTTAGTGTGGCTGGGTTATTAATAAATGTCTTTTTTAAATATTTAGTTTTTAAAAAATTGGCATACTTTCCCATGCAGTCTTTAAACTTCAAATGTACTGCAAAGAATTTTTTAGCCAGGATGTTTCCAGAACATACATGCATTGCAGAAGTGTAAGTGGTGATTGGAACTTCTGTTTTCTGAAAAGAGAAAACTATTTATTGTCAAGTTTCTTTCTCTGAAGGTCTTTGTGAAGCATTAATGGTTTCCTTTTCTTAACTTTGGAGAAGTAATTTTGGTAAGAAGAAAAAAGATTAATGATATCGGGCAAAGAAAGAAAAGATTCTCTAGGCATTTTGTTCCTTCTAGAAAGAAAAGAAATCAATTTTCAAGAATTCTGGTGAAAATAGTGTTTCAGTAGCTCCTTTCAGGAAATATTTTGTGTGCTTTCAGTTAGAAACTAAATTGTCCCACATGCATTTCAGACTCTGTACACAAATCGTCTTTTCACTTGTAACTTTTTATATGTGGTCTCTTGCCAGAGGATGCTCTTCCAGTATGACAACATCCATGGTTGCCTAAGGTGTTTTTGACATACAAGTCAAAGAAATGCTGAATTTCTTAATGCTCAGTGTATTTTTCCTTAGAGTCTGTCTTTAGGTCTATTGGTAACATATAAGCCCTTTTTTTATACATGAATTCAGGAACAGATGGAGGTATGATCATTGTAAAAAAATATTTTGGCTAGAGATTCCATATAAAGTTTTTATCCTGGTGCAAAAGCTCCTCCTTCCTCCTTCCTACCTTTCTTCACACATCTAAGTTTTCTAATGATGCTCAGAATGGGTGTCAGAATCATTGTTCAAGATAATTACTGAGGCCATGAGATTATTGCTAGACTTGTCTGGGGTACTGGACTATTGGATCTTTTTCATAGTTGTTTGGTGGTGCCTTATTCATACCATTTAGCCCTATATTCTGTATTCATCAAAACTCATATTTGTCTGCTTATTTGAAAATGCTAACTGGTGAGAGAATTAGGCATGCATCTGAGTTTTTTTCTTTACTCTGAGAACTTAATAAATTTAAATACACCTCATTTACGAAGAAACTTCCCTGAGTACAGAACTCCTATAGTTATCAACTTCATAGCTTCCCATAATTTTTCATTTCATATCCTTATGTGTCCCCATTTTCATTTCTTCAAACTATAAAATTCATTGGAATTTGACAAAATGTCTTCAACAGGTTCTCACAGAGTTCAAATATCTGTGATAGTGGATTTTAAAAGACGACAAATGTCAATGTGATTTTTGGAATCCTACCTAATAATAGTTTTGTTTTGTTTTTCCTACACTGTGGAGCCCGACGTGATAATTTTCAGTGTTGTCAGCTTATGGTTTCCAGAAAGATAGAGTTTGATCAGGATTTCTTAAAAAATACTTTCATCCTAATTGCCGTGATATTCTTTTGGCTTGGGGGATAGATGTGAAGGGTTAGAAAACAAAGAGAAGATAAGCTTATATGTTAAGAATAAATTCATTCCGATACGTTACATTTTTGTAGTATTCTATTTAAACAGAATTTGACTAGTTTTTCTAATGGTATTTTTGGCTGAAGGAACACTACTGTTTAGACACTTTAGGTGAGTGGCTGTGCTTTTACTTAAATTATTGTTCGAATTATTAATATACTGCTGATTTAAATTTTAAAATTCAGACAAGCTGATCATGTAGAAGCAATACTAAGACTTTCTTTTCCAGGAGAATGGAAGCAGTCTGCTTTGAGGTGTTTGAGAGAACTGGCAGCTCCTATACTATTGCCTGCTGTGATTTACGGATTTGTACATTTTACTTAGGAATACAAGAAGCTAGATTTACTGACACAATGGTTTCTCATGCCTGTTTTTACATTGCCTTAGGTATAGTTTCTGCCATCTTTGATCATTCATCTTTCTTTTTCCAATGGTTACGTTATTCTGATACATTTGTTCTTATTATGTCTTTATTGTTTATAAATCTTGAATTTTGTGTTAATTTTTTTATAATCTTCTGGTTTATGATTCTGGTTTTCCCTCTGTTCTTTCATCTGTAGAAGCTTACCAGTTGAAATACAGGCAGTCACTGACAGTTTCATGATACCACCTCTACACTGCCCATTTTTCTAAAAGTTCTTTTCTTTCTACCACTTTGTGTCATGCTATTTTAGCCAGTTTTATGTAAATAGAAGGTAAAACCTTGGACTGCATGAGCAGCATTGGTGTAGCCTTTTGTTTAAGAGGTTTGTTTGAATCTCATCTAATCAGAACAAAACATAGTCACTGATGTCTCAGGAGCCTTAATAAAATACATCAGAAACAGAATAAAAGGAGGATCATTTTGCAGCACCCTTAACATTCCTGCAGCCAAGTGATGAAATGTCCTATAATAAAGGTGGGATCCAAAGGCAGTTTTGTTTGGGTTTTAATGGGTATTAGGTTCAGACTAGGCTAGGTAGTGCAGATTTTGAGTACCAACCAATAATTATAAAATCTTGCTAATCAAAATGTCCCAGAAACATGTGGAAGGAGAAAGTAATGGCCAGCTTTGGTTTAAAACTCATTTCGGACTAAAAGGATATTAGAGGAAATTTAATGTGAAGAAAGTTGTCAATTTTGTGTGGGTCTGTTAATCACCATGACAAGGAAGCATCATCATGAAATCCCAGGTGTGGTCATCTGGTAATGCAGAATTAGGATTGATTTGTATTTGCAAAATGGTTACTCAGAACTGCTACCAATTGCAGCGATACACATGTCATACAGGGGATAAACTCAAAGTGTAATTTCAGTGGTAGTAAATCTCTGAGGGGTTATTAGTATGGCTGAAGAGGTGATGGCACGAGTACTTTATTATGTATATGAGTATCAAGAGTTTCATTCAATACAGTTCAGGTTAAAATAAACTATTCGTGAGGTTGGGGGGTTTTCGGGGTTTTGTTTGCTTGTTTTTAAAAAAGGGTCTTATCAGGCTCCATGGGCTTTTTATTAAAAGATATTAAAAAGATACAGCAGCATCGTTCCAAAAATGATGTAATGGATAAAAATCTGCTTTCCTGGGGCTGTAAGGACCTCATGAAATATTCAGAATAGCTCTTGGTTAGCTGTTCAGGCAAATTTGAAACCCTCCAGAAGACTTCAGATAGTAAAATAATCAGTGTAAAATACCATGCACATAAACTGGTAGTGTCTTTGAATTAGTACCCCAAAAGTATATCCCTTAATCGGGTACCCCCAAAGAAAAAAATGTATATATGGAACAATACAAATTCAAGAACTGAGCCCTGTAAGTCTCCAAACATTTGAATCTGATTGGAAGAAAACCCACACAAAATAATAAAGTGGGAGTCATTTTCTGATCTTCTCCAGAATCCTAAAGTCCGCTTCATTTTACCGTCATGGATTGAAAAGAAAAGCTTTTAAGTCAGCCAGAATCAGATTGATTCATAAAGCAAACAGGAAAAGTATTATGAGGCAAGGTTTCATGCTATGATAGACATCTAGGAATACTCATCTTTGGCAGTCTATTCATCTTTGGCTAAGGGGGTGGAAACTCTGGTTTGTCTCCCTGGGTAATGTGTGGAATCCTGTTTATACTCCAACGCAGTTTATGTGGCCTTGGGGAGCGAAGTCTGGTCTTAGAATTAGCTGTAATTTTTGCTGATCAGATAGTGGTATAACTGGCCAATGATTTTTCCATGACTTTGTGGGAGAACTGTATGACAAATCTATGACATACTCTTATTTTTAAAAATGTTTGTGTAGTGAAGGTACTTGTTTCATCTGAGACAAACAGCTGGTGGTGATTGAGAGATTCCTGTTTTGCAAAGATTGTTACACTGTGGAGAACTGTAAATAAAACAAAGAAAAAGGACCATTCAGATACACTTTTTCATAAATGTCCAGTGCAAAATTAGAAATTCAGTGTTGTCATATGTTACAAGTAGTTTAAATATACATAAATCTTTCTAACATATTTAATGTAATAAAAAAGCATGCAGACCTACTGAACCTTACATATGCATTCAAGAGCATGTACCTAATCTGGCCTTTGCAGGCAGTGCTGTGGTTTATCAAGACATGAATGGGCTATATTAAATCAGAATCTAATTTAACAGTTTATCTAACTCTTATGTTTTTGTGCATCCCTTCTATGGAAATAGTAGAGTGGGAAAAATAGAATAAACAAGGCAGAATATATCCAACTCTTTCTTCTCTTTTCTGTTGCCAGGGTTCCTAAGAGCTTCAATCACTGACTAAATTATCATTTTTAGCTATGGTACAAATAGGGAATGAGAAACTGTCGATGTCCCCAGACGTTTGTGGCTAAGATAATGAACAAGCAGAGGACTCTGAAAAAATGAGATCAACCTAGTGTGATCTAAAGGGTCTTAATTTACCAGCTATTTGACCATAGCTTGGCTACTTCACTGTAATACTACAGATCATCTGTATTTATCTATTTCTGTATGCATAAAATTTTCTGTTACTTATGGACAGCTGCTTTTTAACCAAAAATGCATGCCAAACCTCATAGTTTTGGGATGGATGTCTTGATATTACGTCCTGTTGTTTACTACACTTCAAGTTAAGTATTCTTTGTTTAGTTAAATGCAGCACCCATGATTAAATTGTCTTTCAGTTATTTTAATGTATTAGACCATGTAATTTTTTAAATGTATTTTATAAAGATGTTTTTTGTCAGTAGATTTTAATTTAACAACATACCCCAAATCACTCCTACTGTCTCTTTCTCTTTTACCTGTGGGTTCAGATGCATAAAAACCAGTATGAAAATGTGAAAACTGAAACGTAATTGCTACTGTAGAGGGTGCTACATCAACCCACTATATAATTATTATCCTTAAAATGTCAAATTTAAATATGTTGTTAAATGGCTAATTTTAGATGTTAGAGGAATAACTAAGAAGAAATGACAGTAAAAGATTTTTAAATTACTTAATGGTGTTTGAATTAGTAGCACAACTGAATTAAGTTTTGATGTTTAGGCAGAAACAGCAGCATTGTATTTAGACTAAGTAATTCCTTGCTGGCTTTGTCACCATTGACATTAATTATTGATGGGGGTTCAGAAACAGAGCATGTGCTGTCAGAGTTGCCTGTAATATAAGATAGGGACAGCGGTGATGCTAGAGGGGTTACAGAGAGGGAAGCACCTGTAGCATTTGGAGTTACACACTTCTAATAATCAGACTTTTATTTTGCTCTAATAAATTCATATGAGTGATTAAAATAATAAAAGATGAGTCGTCAGGCTTATTTCTATCGTGTCCCTCCACAGGAATTACACAGAAGAACCCAGCTTCAGCCTGAGCCGGCAAAGACGAAGGCTCTTCAAACAGTTATTGAAATGAAGGTATGGTCTTTGTGTGTTTTCCTAGATACTATTTTTGCATGAACTCAAGTAGTGGATCTGGCTGGGATGGCTTTAGTTTTCCTCGTAGCAGCCTGTATGGTGCTGTTTTAAATTTGGGACCAAAACAGTGTTGATGGCACACTGAGGTTTCAGCTGTTGCTGAAGAGTGCTTACACAGAGTCAAAGCTTTCTCAGTTTCCTGCTCTGCTCCCCTGCACAAGGAGGTTGAGGGTGGAGAAGAGGCTGGGAGGGAATGCAGCTGGGTCAGCTGACCTGAGTTGACCAAAAGGATATTCTGTACCATAGAATGTCATGCTCAGCAATGAAACTCAGGGGAAAACATTCAGAGTCATGGCATGTGTCTTCCCAAGTAACTGTTAAGCATGGTGAAGCTCTGCTTTCCTTGAAATAGCTAAGGATCTGCCTGCCCATGGCAAGTAGTGAATGAATTCCATGATTTGCTTTCCTTTCCTGCACGGCTTTGCTTTACCTATTGAACTGGATTTAACTCAACCCATGAGTTTTCTCACTTCTGTACTTTCAATTCCCTCCCCCATCCCACCAAGGGGGAGGGAATAAGCTGCTGTGTGACACTTGCCTGCCTTCCAGGGTTAACCCTCAACACCTTGATTTATAACTTTTACTAGGATATCATAAAATGCTTCTTTTATTTCTCAATTTAGTTTGCTGTGAAGCTAGGAATAATTAGTATTACTTCTCCTAGTTCTGTTGTCTTAACAAGATTTGATTAAAAAAATGCAACATTGCTCAATAGTGAGAACCAAATGTTACTTTAAAAAAGACTTGGAGGGGGGAAAAAGTTTCAGGTGAGCCAAAGCAGATGGAATAAACTGACAAACAGAAGCAAGCACAAACTCTCCAAGGCTGATGTAAAATGTTTTTATTCTTGATATTTAAAAACAGTATTTCTGCTGGTGGTTATTTGGCCATCATTTTACATCTAACCTAAGGAAAATATTCACAGCATCATTTATTGCAGCAATATGATGAAATGTGATGAAACTCTTCTCTAATCCTGAATAGAGTTTCCTCATTTTTATATGTATTGTTATTAAAGTGTTGTGGCTTTTTCCCCCACAATAACAGAAGAGAAAAATAATAATTTAAAAAGTTAAAACTGATATTTTTGCATAATTCTGTGAGTCTGGATTATACATCTTTAAGAAAAATAGCATGAGACTTGAGATAATTTGAGTTGGCAATGCTGCCTGAAATACATTAATGGTGGTCTTTCATTTCAGTCTGAAAAGGAAGCACAAATTAAAGACCTCATTTTGCCAGTGACTTCTGTTATGAGCAAATAAGTTCAGCATGTCTGAACATTGTGGTAAATACACACAACAGCAGGATTTCATAAATACAGTATCTGCTTTTTAATAGATAATAATTAATTTGGATTACATGAGTAACAAAGAAGGTACATCAATTTCAGTATTCCATCTTCTGTTGTGTTTTTGCCTTGGACCTTCCCAGTTTATTCTAGTTTAGTCTATGAAATCTAAAACTTACGTTCTATGATTCTATGGTTTTCGATGTAACTTGGTACCCCAAGTATACGGGAAAGCAGGATCCTGGCTGAGAAACTTGTTTCATTCTATTAATATTCAGAACTATGAATGTGAAAGTTTTGGGATACAGAGATAGTGTATTAGAATAATTTATTGTCTTCCATGTGGTTTATTAACAACGGGAGGGTTATGTTGCAAAATAATTTGCAATTCCTCTTCCTGTACCAAAACTTTCAAAAGAATGGAGGTGGGGGGGACATGACACATGAATGACACATGTGACAACTGCAGATGCAACTACTCTGCCAGTGTCTGTCCCTGAGGACAGTAAACCCTCTTTTCTCTTTGTTTCCCAGGAGAGTTGGTAGTGGTATAGTTTTCCACTTTTTAAAAATGCTCAGTGAGGGCTTTTATTTGTCATGGGTGAGCCTGTGATCATCCTGCTGGAGCTTTGTGATGCAAAGCTGCCTTTTGGTTCTGAGGCTGACACTTCTTTCTGTTGTTATGAACTCATGCTCCTTTGGGGTTGCCCTGTCTGAAGTATCCCTAATACTTAAAAGAAAAAAGGGCAAATGTAAGATGTTGAAATCCAGATGATTAAACAGCAGTTTTCATTCCAGGTTCCAGCTTTGGAATGTTTTCAAGTAAATTTAAATTGTTTTAATCCAGACAGCATTTGTTTTGAAAAAAAAAAAAAGGAACATTTGTTTTGAATGATCCAGCATTGAAGCAGTAATTTCCCTACAGTATTGAGGGTGGAAGGAGGGAGAAGATTGCACTCTAATATGGCAATCTGAGGCCAAACACTCCCCCATGCTGAGGCTCCAAGCAGTATACTTTTCTCTTTACTGCACCCAACTCCTTCCACCCCCTCGCCACATTAGCTTTTGTCTGAGTCCCCACCCTTGCTCCCCCAGGCTCTGCCAGGAGGTAGCTTTCCCTCCTTCGTAAATCCCTCTATTCTTTCCTGTGGTTTTCTTCTGTCCCTTGACACTGCTGGAGGCTTTCTGTCCCTTTTCACAGTCAGCCCTTCCTTTCCTCCAATGAAGTATACCCATTTCTCATACGTATCATTTTGTATGTGGGTTTTCTTGCCCTAAACAGCTTTTCTTCTGCCCTACCTTTCCTGTCCTGACATGCTCTTCGAATGTCTCTGAAAACTTTGCAAGTATTGCCTTCTCTTGTAGCATTTTTATTTTCTGCATAACTGTTGACTCCTCTATCCTCCTCTGTTGACCAGTCTCTATCTTCTGTATACTTATTAAAAAAAAAACAAAAGAAAATAGAAATTTCACATCCTATATCTTGACTCCTGTTTCTATTACTTTATTCCTTTTCAGATATATCTTGTCTTCCCAGCTGCATCACACAGGCCTGTCTTTCCTAACTTCCTGGTTTTGCTTCCTAGACACCTTTGCTTCCAAATGCCCCATGTTTTTTTCCTTTTCTTCTCCCTTACAGTCTTTATTCTCTGTTCCCATTTCTGCAGCAGACTTTTTTCTCCAGTAGCCCTTCTGTCTTCCAGAAAGCAGAATCACAAGACAGGAGGGGGGCAGGATGCTTCCTTTTCCCACATACTCCTGTTATTCCCTCAAATTCCTGTTTTTTAAAAAACTTGCTTAATCACATTGTAGATCTTGCTTTCAAGAGATTAGTTTTGCTTTGTTTTGTTCCTCTGGCCTTCCACAATGGTTTTCTGACAACTATTCCCTAGAAAGTGGGGCATACTAGATATGCTGTCTGTGTCCTGGTTTAGTAAAGGGTAAAAGTTTTGAAGTGCACATCTGCCCAAAACTGTGAGTTACATCATGGAGATCACGGCATTCAGAGAAGAGCCACCAGAATGTTTTAAAATATTACAAAAAAATTAATGACTTCAGGAGCTTAATTTTGTATAGTTTAACAAATAGGAAATGACAGAGCAAAGAGATTATTAGTCTGTAGATACCTACCCGAGATACCTTCATTAAAAAAAAAGGGAAAAAGTCTTCTCCAGTAATGTAAAGAAGTATATTGCAAATTGCAGTGCATGAAAACTAGACGTAGCAAATGCACGTGAAAATATGGTGTGTATATTTAACAGCATTAATGTAATTTTATTTTTGTTATACAGGAAGCCAGTTTAAAAAACAAAACAAACAAACAACAAACAAACACAACAAAAAAGCCACCTGGTACATTGAAATACTTTCCTTTAATTGCCATTGCACTCATGCACACTACTTTGTGTGTTGTGTGCTGACAAATGCCAGACCACTGATATCTTTGAATATCAGCGATATCCAAAGTTGATCAACACTGATAAATATAATAAAAAAGAGTAAAGGGAAACACACTTCTCATTATTTCATTATTTCAACAAAAATAATCCTGAGCACATGAATCAGGTTAAAACTTGCTCACCTCTTGTACTGCATTTTATTCTGGGATCATCAGTACAGGAAGGACATGGATCTATTGGGGTGGGTCCAGAGGAGGGCCATGAAAATGATCAGAGGGCTAGAATACCTTTCCTATGAAGAAAGGCTGAGAGAGTTGAGGTTGTTCAGCCTGGAGAAGAAAATGCTTATGGGAGACCTTATTTAGTGTTTTCAATATATAAAGGGGGCTTATAAGAAAGACAGAGAAAAACTTTTTACCAGGATCTGTGGTTATAGGACAAGGCACAGTGGGTTTAAGCTGAAAGAAGATAAATTTAGATTGGACATACAGGAGAAATTCTTTACAAGGGTGGTGAGACACTGGAACAGGCTGCCCAGGGAAGTTGTGGATGCCCAATCCCTGGAAGTGTTCAAGGCCAGATTGGATGGGGCTTGGAGCAACCTGATGTAGTGAAAGATGTCCCTGCCCATGGCAGGAAGGTCAAACTAGATGATCTCAAAAGGTTGCTTTCAACCCAAACTATCCTATGATTCTATGGTCTTTTTCAGACAGTTCTGGGATTAAACTAGTGATATCACTTGGGAGAGAAAATCAGAAATGAGTTGCCTACAGATATGGCATAAAGCTAATTCTAAGTGTAGGGTATTGACTATTCTGAAATATATATATTCTGGCAACACAAATATAAAAGTCTTTAAAAATGGTAAGCTGTAAAGTAAATTAAAATATTTTTGGTTTACCTTACTTGCAGAAAGAGCCATCTTTGTATATTGATCCAGCTTTGATATTTCAGGTATGGGTTTGGTTCTAAAAAAGCGTGTATGTGTGTTTGCAGTGCAACATACTCCTATTGTTAAGATTGCATGAACTTTCACTTTCCCTTGTCTTCAGAAAGAAACCTGAACATTCTCTGTATTAAATTGATAAAGGATATAGTAAGAGTAGTCATGTATGGTCCATTGATTGCATGTGTGCATAGGTACATTTAAATGCAGGTTTAATTAAATATGAAGTTTCAAATATTGGCTTCTGATTGCTTGTTAAATGCCCTACGAGCAAGATTTTCACAAACATGGTTTAAATTTATCAGATATTTGAAATGATGAAGTGCAGGATTTCATTACTTTTCATTTCAGTGTAAAACAGCCTGGAATGCTGTGTTATTTACAAATGGTTTGACCTACTATTTCTTTTCCCCTCCCTAACTGTTCAGGAAATGTGCTTTATCACTCTTATTGTAAGGAATAGATATATGAGATTCATTAAGCATTATTGTGGAAACTCTTTTGTAGACTTAGTCTCCTTTCCATTATGGAATATTATTTTCTTGAGCATCAGGACACATACTAATTGTTTCATGTTTCAGAAGAGATGGATTTTTGCTAGGTTCAGCATAGAAATAGCCCTAACCTCTCTCACAGAATATCTGCTACACTATTTTAATAAAGGAGATGAGGAAGAAGTATTGATTACTGCTGGAAGAAAGGAATAGATTAGGGTGAGTGCCCTGATCTATATCACAAATGCTTCTATATAATCTTTTAAGAGATTTAAAGGGCCTGACTGGGAAAGTCTGCACAAATGTTGCATTGTTGTAGAACTCAGATGATGTTTATTAGTACCAGTTAATACTAAGCTGCTTTCTTAATATCACTGCAAAGGAATCTTCTCTGTGATTCAACACAGACCCATGTAGTTTGTTAGAATGTTGCTAATGTGGATAAATCTTAGAGGCTCGAAGGAAATACTGCATCTGTTCCTATTTCAGTTTGGGAAAGATTGCCAGACCCTGTGCCACAACAAGAGCTGGTTGAAAGTTTTCCATTTGAACTTTTCTGTGGGAAAATGCTGATTCAACTCAATTGGAAGATTTTATGGGAATGTGTCTATTCTGCCAAAATGTTTAGTGAAAGCAAAGCTATCTAACTTCTATCCATACTGTAATTCATCCCAACTTCCTGGTGGCAGCACCCATTGGGAGCTCCAGGCTGTCTGTATTGTCTTTGACCTACAGGATTCCTCACTTTCTAGCAGTTGACCAGCAGCCTGTCTGGTGTATTTGCAGAATTGCCAGTCCTGTATTGTTCATACATTAACAGAACAGCACCTTTAACTCCTGAACAGCCTGTGAAAGAAGGTGATGGTGGTCTGGCTTATCTTCACATCATCACTGATATTTTTGATAAATTGTTCTGAAACAGATTTTAGTTTTCAAAATTTGTGAAATTTCTGGCTTCTGTTCCAATAAAACGTAATACAAATTTGACAGTGATAATTTTTCTAGAGGTAGAAAAACTAATTTTTTGCATAGCTGTAATCACAGTTTGCAGAGATTAATTGAAAATAAACTTCCTCTTGCTGAGTTCAAACTCATAAAGTACAAGTACAGGAAATTCTTCCAAAAGTTATGTTAGATATTTCTCATACAGTTTAAATGTTGTTCTGTGATGTATAAACCTTCTAAAAAGTGTAACAGTCAATTTTATAAACTATTTCTGCCATGTTATATTTGCAAACATGTAAAATACAAATGTAGTACAAAGAGCCAGACTCTTAAATACTTAGGTGGAGAGATTTGGTGGGGACTACTCCCAGATGAGATGTCACAACAGGTCATGTAAGTATTAATACATTTCAGTGCCAAATCATTCTAAAGTGCAGTGAAGCTTATGTTTTGCTTTTATCTTCAATAATAGGAGTAGAAAATCTCTAAAATGGAACCTGATTGAGCAAGTTGATTTGACTGAAACATCTGTTAGAGCTACAATAATTTATTGTAGTGCATGAGGCTTGATAGCTTTTAAAATGCTTTTTTCTCTTTTCTTTCATTAATTTCCTTTTCATGCAATTTCACTGAATGATAGGATTTAGTGAGACTTCTTCCCCTTTCTTTTTTCATTCCACCCAAACTTTTTAATTTTACTTCCTTTAAAAAAAAATAAAAGGTCTATGGAAAAATGTTTTGTGACCAGAACTTAACATCTCAAAAATGTCTTGTCATTTAGTAGAAATCTTAGGTTTTTATTAACATAAATACACAGTTTGCCCTATGGTATGACTAAATCTGATTCCATGGGCAAATATTAATAAATTGTTTAAGATTCTGCTAATGTAAATGTGTCATGTTAATAGTGTTAGACTAACATACTAATTTAAGTTGCGTTTTTACCTTTAACTTGAAAAGCTATTATTAAAAAAATCCCACTCCATAATTAGATTAGCTATAGGCATATAACCTAAAAGCTGGTTGGAAGTCTTCCAGAATGGGGTGGGTTGTTTGTTGTGGGGGTTTTGCTTGGTTTATTTATTTATTTTATTTTTTTTATTAATAAGTTGCAACCCTAGTTTGCTCCTTTATGTTTCTTAATTGATTTTTGAACTTCTCTTTCTCGTTGGATGTACCCTTCAAGAAAGGAAAATATGGACTGCTGATTAAGATACTCATTAACATTTTCAGGATCAGATATTTTACAGAAAAAAAAACAACCTAGTGAGGTAAAAGATAAGAAACAGTAGAGTTCAGATTCCAAGGATTGTTTGTTTCCTTTGCATTCTGACTCTTTTTTTCTCTTTTGTCTGGAGCTTCTTTTCTGAAGGGGATGGAGTTAATTTGGAAACTTGTAAGATGTTTTTGGTATTCCCCTCCAAAACATGTTACTCTACCTGTATGGCATTGCAGTATGTCTACTGTCATGGAAGATGGCTCTCTTTAACTTATATTTTAAATTCTTTTGTCTTAAGATTTCTTATTCAAACTTTTTGCACCTTTTTACATCACTGAGCTCTTGTCTGTATTAAAACAGACTGAAAAACTCTACAAACAAGATCCCCAGTGTATTTGCATAGTTGTACAACCCAGAAACGTACCTGCCAGTGAAAACTGGCATCTTACAGTGTGATGCAAGTGATCAAATCTGCATTCAGCAGCAGGCTGGATGTATTTTTCCCATTTTCACAATGTAAGCAGTAGGGAAAATCTGACAAATCTTTCTTTTTTTCCACTCTATTGTCTTAATGACTAATTTAAATTTTTTTTTAAGTGAAATTTTTTATTCTGGACTGGTTCTTATCTGCCCATTCATGGAATCTGTCTAGATTCCTTTGGATTGCAGGTCTGCCCTTGAGCACAGTGAGTCTCCCAGCTTGGTGTCATCTTTGTGAGCCAGCACTCTTGTCACCTCTTGAAGGTCCCTAATAAAGATATTAAACAGCAAATGTCCCAGTGTGGACCACATGATACTCTTGTTACTGGCTTCCAGGTAAAACACAACCTATTAACTGCTACCCTGATCATAACACTAGTTTTTTACCTTGCTAGCTGTCTAGCACTGCACTGGTAGAATCCTCTCACATGACTCGTATAGCATGAATTACTGTTTGTGACTCATTAATAATGGAAAAAGATGTGGACAAATAAGTTTTTATTTACCTTAAAAAGAATAGTATTATTAACTACAGTAAATGGTGTTCTTTGAGATGTGTTGTCCCAGAGAGGAACAGGATTGGCCGAGAAGAAGCGTTCTTTATTTCCTTAGTTTAAGGCACAAAGGTTTTCAAGATAACTCTGCTCAGATACTCTGGGCAAAAGTATCTGCACTCCAGCATGTTTGATGAAAAGGCACTAGCTTCTGAGAGAAAAATCTCAGAAGACCACAGTTACTGTAAATTAAATAATGTTATAATTTTATTTTTAAGTATAATTCACCTGGCAGTGAAAATTGTAAGGAAAAAACAAATGTTAAATTTGTATTATGAGCACTTATCCTGTTAGATCTTGGAAAACCTCCAGAATTTCAGACTGAACATTTTTACTTGTTCATGAAAAGCTTTTATACTGCAAATGAAATAGTTAAAATCTTTCTCGTTCAAAAACCTCTATTAGTTTAAGTAATGTATCAAATAAGATAAAAAAAGAAAATTTCTTTCAATCTGAGACTCATTTACTATAAAGATAAAAACTAAAATGTTAGAAGCATCACTGTGCTGTCTGAATGACATTGTTTAGTCCTTACATAGCTTTGATTCCAAACAGATTTGTAACAGTGGATACTAAATCTCAAACAATTTGAGTTTCATTTTTGCTTTATGGTGAAAGCTTGGATGCTTTTTGGAACTTCGAAAGATCCTGTGTCTTACATTGCTAAATTTGTCTGGATGTATTATGAAAGAAGTAATTAGAGGAGTTCTGGTTTTGGTTGCTTTTAGGTAGCCTAGAGCAAGCATTGGTGTACTTCTAGGAATCAGGAAAATAAAACTAATTCTGAAAAAAAAGAAACAAACTTGTAGATAAGCAGAGTGATTCAAGCTTAGCTTGACAAATTAAATTTGTATTTTCTTCCTTACTAGCGTTCTAGGCTAATATCCTGACCTTACTGAATGTGTGGTGGTGTTGGTTTTTTTTGTTTTGTTTTGTATTTGTTTTTTTTTTCATTAACCTCACTGGAACAAGAACTTCACCCCGATCTCTGATTTTTGATGGATGGTTGCTCCTTCATGTTCTGGAACCGATTGTTTGACCATCTGAATCACAATGTTTTCAGTTTCTTGGCCAATGCCTGCCAACAGGGCCTAAAGTAGATTGCCTAATGAGTCATTTTGCAATGCTCTTTTAAACAGAAAATTATGTGAGAAGTTTGTCCAAACAATTTTTTAATCTTTGTGACTTTCACTGAAGAGATTTAGTCCATTTCCAAATGACTGGCACCAAGAAAAAATCCCTGGGTGTTTGCAGGGCTGTGCTGGCAGATGTGGCAGCCATTGTCTGCGATGTAGAAATCTTTTAGTGGTTGTGGTTTTGTTTATTTTGAGACTCATAATAAAAAGTGCTAAATCCCCTCTTAGGGATGTGACAGAATTAGTGAAGGAAAAGTATGTGAGAAGACAACCTTTGTTCTTCCTGACAAGGAAGCAAACAAGCAGACTCTGTGGAAATAAGGAAACAGCCTCAGGCTGTCAGGTAATGAAGTGGCCTGTCATCCTGCAGCGATGGTGGACTTGCCTCCCTAGGCTAAACTTTGTGTTTAAGGGCTTGGCAGAATAACTTGGCCTAGATGGTTAGCAAAGCACAGAAGATATGTTACCATGTACACATGGGAAATAGGGGATCTTCCAATCTTCACCCAGAACGTTTCCTCTACTGAGTATGCAATAGAATGTAGCATTGCACGTTGTTTTCTGGGTGTGAAAGAGGTCTACATTCAACATTTCTTTAAGCCAAAATCACAATAATTACTCTTGGTTTATGACATTATGTGCAATGTGTATTTGTACCATCTATTTTTGCTGTCTCACTACTTTGATGTTCATGTAAGTACAGCTGTACTTTTATTATGCTTCGTATAATTTTCAATACTTTTTTTTCATAACTTAGGATACAAAAATAGCTTCACTTGAGCGTAATATAAGAGATCTTGAAGATGAAATACAGATGTTGAAGACTAATGGAGTTCTGAATACGGAGGACCGAGAAGAAGAAATCAAACAAATAGAAGTTTACAAGAGTCACTCAAAGTTCATGAAAAATAAGGTAAGGTCTATTAATACAATAGCTTAGTGCTGTTTCAATAATGGAAACAAAAGTTTTAATTTGACCCTTGTCGACACAAGCAGCTCTCTGCACGTCTTTTATTGGTAAATCTCTACTATTGCCACCCTTTTAGATTTGGGCAAGCTAAGATTCAGAGGAAGTACACAGCTTGTCTGTGGTCAAAGAATGAAACTGTTTCAGCACCTTCTGGAGAATCTGCATTCCCTGATTTTCAGTTTTATTGTGTAAGTTGGATACTGAAGATTTTTCCACCTCAGAAGGGCTGTTACTGTCTCCCAGTTTGGAAACTAGCATCTTGTAAACTACATGAGAGGAAATGCTGGTGTCACTGGGGAAGATTTTTAGTCTTCTCCCTGGGGTTTATGCTACAGAAGAAATGAAAGTGTTAATGCCCATATGGAATTAATCCATATTGATTAAAAAAAAATAAAAAATGAAAGAATGTATTTATCCTATTGGAAAAAGTAACTTTTAAGCAACTGAAAAGTAGTTAGATTTCCTAAGTGGCATAATCATAAAGAAAATTATTTGCCTATTTAAGCATTATTAATTTAAAAGCAATTCAGTTTTAGAAATTTACAACAAAAAAACTCCTAATGCATCTCAGCAAATCTTTTGATATAACAGTAATGTACAAAGTGTTGTTAACAATCTTATGATGTTTTTGAGAGGAAAAGCTTCAGTATATTCCTGTGGCATAGAAAGCAGATGAATGAGAAGACTATGAAACGTGCCTTGTTTTGTCACAGTCTTCTGATCTTTGATGAATGCCACATTCTGATGAAGCTTTGCCTGTTTTCTTTCACCAGTCCTTTTTTCCACTTAAAATTGAGATTTCCAGCAGAAGATACTATTTTTCTCATTCATCTGAGAACCTTTCAAGGTGAAAAAGTATTTATGTAGCTGTCAGCAAACAGATCTTATTATACCTGATCTGCTGAACCTGAGATTGTTGATAAATTCTGCTAAACAGAAGTCTTGATTGATGGCAAAGAGCAGAACAAAACTCTTCTTACAGTTAGCAATCTTAAGTGTTATAAAGCTCTTAATACTTCACATTTATTTTTTAAATAGAACTTGTTTTAAATCTTCTTGATTTAAATAAATGAGAAAGTGCTAAATGGAGGCTAATGCTGAAAATTATTTATGTGAGTGGCAGAGAATGCTGGGAAGTGTTCCTTTTCTTAACTAATTCTTAGTAATATTCACTCCTTCCAAATATATAGGCTTTAATTTTGAAGTGCAGTTAAATAGAAGTTGTAGACATGAGAGAGAAAACTTTCTTAGATTATTCTTTTCCTGCACACTTGAGGAGGACTCACACAATATAATGGAAGGATGCAAGTTCTACATGAGCCTGTAGAAAAACTATGCAGAAAAAAACCTACAGCAGTTTTTTGGTGGATAGGCCTGGAAATGTGATAAATACTTTATAAATAGAACTCGACCAATATAACCTGTAGAATCTACAAACGGACTTTGTAAGAGTCTACTGCATACAGCCACTCACTTCATTTGCATTGCTACTGTTTTCTTTTACCTAAATCCTTCAGTTTAAAAGCAGTTGTCATTCATCACAAAAGACCAGAGTCTTATGATGCATAAATCAGCATAGTTTCATTTAATGGAATTATTTACTTAAAGATTTCACCTGTTAATTTTAATATTTAATATGCAGGGGAAAAGCTCTGATTTTTTGCTTTGTTTTCTTTGTTTCCCAGTTACTCTATGTAATGTCATGTGAGATTTTGGTGTGTAAAAATAATAATCTAAGAAAAGGGATAATGGCTTTCTGGAAATGCTAGTATATAAGGAACTGAAATTATGGGAGGTGACAGAGAATCATAAATTGAGAAGAAAGACAAAGGAACTAGGGTTTCAGGAAAGGAGGTGAATCAAGATCATATTGGGTAACGTTGAAAAAGCAGTGACAGGCAAATTACACATATGAAATATGTGAGATAGTGGGAAGGTCAGGATCAGAGGACAAATTTGAAGTTCTTTAGATGCTACAGCACTTACACCCTGACTTGTAGTTATCTTCATTGTAGTCTTTATAAACTACAAAAATGTGTTTGCCTTTGTCTTTTTTTTTTGTACTGTGCTCAGGAGATGTCATTGAATCCTGGCTGTTGGTCTTCCACACCACTTAAAATATAGCAAAGTGAAAATGTTTGGGCATCTGCAGGAGTCAGAAATTTATTTCATGCCCTGTTTAATTTTTTTATTATACACTAATCGATATTGCAGAACTTTAAAAAAGCAAATATACCCAGACCTAAAAATTCCTTTTAAAAATTTGTAGTTTCTTGTTGTGCCTTTGGTATTTTTGATACTTACTTTTTTTAGATGGAAATTTTTTCACCATTATATTATACTATAACAAAACACCAGCTAAAAACATAATTATTTCACACAGTTTTTGGGGAATTGTGTGTGTGGGGGCTTGTTTGTTTAATTTTTTAGAGAGCTCTAACACAAATTTATTCTTCTGGTAATTTGTCGGTTTTGTAGCAAGAACTTTATAATAAATAGATTCCGTTTCTGAAACACAAAGAACGTACCTGTGATGAAAGTAAAGCTCTTTTGTGTGTGTTGGTTGTTTCTCAGTGTGTGTGTAGTGTCATGCAAAAAAAGTGGCAAGAGTTTCTAGGAGAGATTAAGCATCTGATGTTCACATGGGTCTCGTATAAAGCATGTGATGTAATTCCTATTGGCTGCTGATCTGTGTTTTATCCTTATATCTTGTAGACAGATTTTGTCATTGTTCAGTTTGTATATTTTTGTCTCGGTTGCCATACTTGCCTACATGTTCTGGAAACGGGTGGAGGAAGGCTGGTTGCTTTCAGAAGAGTCTTCTCTAGCAGTTTCTTAACTGTACTCTTTACATTTTCTTGACATCTATTTTCTGTGTGGTCCTTTTTTTATTTTGATACTTTCAAACTGTGAAGGCAATTGCTTTTAGTGCCAGTATGGATTCTTGATTTTATACAGTAGCTCTGGGGTGGCTTGCCAAGCATCTTAACCATCTAGACAAACATTGAGGTTTATGAGGAGAAATAAGGAATAAATATATTAAGATGTACACGTGGACTGTAGTTGGAAGAAGCATTTTAAAAAATTTAATTTTTAAGGATACATTTGTATGTAGAAGTATTTTGAGAAGCCGTATATGTTTCCAGTGACTGTGCCATGTGATATTTAATCTGTGAAGTATTACAGTGTGGGGGTCTCTAGGATGTGGTTGAGTAGGATCAGCCTGTGAATACGTATTCTTTTTTTTTCCTGAGGATTCTTGAATCAGCTTCTATCTAGCCCTTCTAGATTTCTTGCATCCCAATTGTCTGTTGGGTTGGAACTGATGGGAGAGAGTGGAAAGAGCTCTTCCAGCACTTATCTGGTTGTTGCAGAATTGAAACTTAAATTTTAAAGAAAAATGTCTAGGCCTTACTGTCATAAAGAAAACTTTCCAAATAAAAAGGGAGTGTGGTTTCTCTGACTTATACAGATGCATGGAGGTGTTTTATTCCAAATTGTCCTCATGAGATATATCTGAACTCAGCTGGTGACCAGTATTGTTTCCCTGGACTTTAAGACAAATAGTTGTATGTCACTTAATTCACCTTCCCTTAGTATCATTCTGTGTGTTGTGCTTTCCTCAGATTCATGAATTCTACACCCATCACACTTCTGCATTCTGTGGGTAAGCATCCCCTCCTGAGGAAAGGGAACAAAAATCACAGTTCCATGACTTTTACTGATGAACCTTAAATTCACTGTAATTCAGAAGCTCTTTCGTAGTGACTGGGTTTCTGCTGTTTTCCCCTAGGGTATGCTTTTACAATCTCACAGACATTTCACTCAGTGGATTTTTTTTATAACATTTTCCCCAGACTTCTTTTAAGTTAATTGCTTTGGCTTGGCTTTCTTAGTACCTGAGAATTCCATATGAACTGACAGAGAGGGGAAAAAAGGAATTGGAGGTGGTGGGTAACAACATATTTGCAAGAAGAGTAAGGTTAAAATTCCACTCTTCTGTTTTCCTCTCCTTATTAAGATGCCTGCTTTCCTTATCAGGCTCCTAAAAAGCCTTGATTCTCTCTGGTCAGTGGTAAGTCACAAGAATCATGCTTGTGGAAGGAATAGGCTATTGGATTGAATTTTTACTTTTATGAACACATTTTCCTATGCATTTTTTCTGTCCTGTCAGGCTTGCCTCACACAGGATAAATTCCTTTGAACTTGAGTGAGGTCCATGGTGAATTTATAGGCCAAATAATCATGTATAATCTTTAAGAGTTTCCTTTTAATTTCTGCAAGAACAGGACCATCATTTTTAAAACAGGGTATGTTAACTTACAGGAAACTCAGTTGAAATTGTAAGCGTTAAAAAGTCCGAATCTTAATTCTCTTCCAGAATTTACAGCTGTCTGAATTGTATTATATCATGGTCATTTACATCTTTCAGCTTTCAAGTGCAACTCTGAATTAGAAATGAAATTAATGATCTAACCCGTTTTCCCCCCATTACAGATTGACCAACTGAAACAAGAACTCTCAAAGAAAGAATCGGAACTTCTTGCCTTACAAACCAAGCTTGAAACCCTTAGCAATCAGAATTCAGATTGCAAACAACACATTGAAGTGCTTAAAGAGTCACTTACTGCCAAAGAACAGAGAGCTGCCATACTTCAGACAGAGGTATTGTATCTTCTAATTATAAACCATAACAGAAATAGTTAACAGCATGTGTCGGGGTGATGTGTTTGTTGCAAGTCTATGTAGAAGGCAATTTTTTTAAAGAACAGTGAAATAATTTAAAATCCTTTAAATGGCAATATATTTGGTATATAGTTTTGGTACTACACCAGCTCTCCTAGAACTTTTTTAGACACATCTATGATTGCATTTTAAAAAGCATTTGTGCTTGATTCTCACTGGCTTCAATGGGGGAACTGGGCCTTTAATTACTTGATTGTTGTGATCTTGTTCCTTGTTTCTTCATCTATTAGTTGACTGAGTTTTCCTTTTGGTTGCTATGGCCTGGTGCTTCTTTTGTACTGTGTATTTCTATTCTGAAGAGTGAAGCTACTGATATATTTTGGAGGGTGCATGATATTAATTTGTCGTTATCGTTTTGAGTGAAATCAACATTTATTTCACAAGATGAATAATTTCAGTCTTTGAAACATGTCAGTGCTTTAGTTATGTATGTATCCACAAAGTCAGATCATAAAAATACTGGTAGTGAAATACAAGGTTGAGATGGTTGTCCCATTTGATGGAATGTGTAAATCCAGTGTTAGAAATGTCATCCATTAGTTCATTTCCTGGGGTTTTAAAAAACTTCACAGACTTGGAGCACACAAAATTGGTTGGATTGATTCCTATTGTAACTTCTTGATTTTATTTTTATTGTATGTACCCCTTTTAAGGAACAGAAATACTTGTGAAATTCAGTCATACAGTGCAAATAGTGTCTGTTCAAAGAAGTGTAATATTTAAGATACACAGGACTCTTACAGAATGTTTCAAATTTCTGGCTAACAAAGCCCTGAGAGAAAAAACAGTTTAAACTCATCATTCTCATGGAAGCAGGAAATAGGTATTTCTAAGATTCTCATTATCCCTCTGTCATGGATGTCTTATCCTCTCTACCTTAAGAAGATACCAATGAAATCTTGGGCTTTCCAGCTTGTGTTTAATGGGCCAGCCAGAATATGTGTATATAATACAAAGTAATAATAATAAAAAAACAAGGGTAAAAACTCCAGTGATTTTGGTAGATCTCAATGTAACTTTTGAGTAGTAAAGATTACATATTTCAAATCTCTAGCTGCGCAAATATGTTTTGCAAGGTTTGTAATACCTGTCATGCTGCTGAAGATAGTGATGAGTTGCATTGGCTCTCCATTAATTTGATTTCCTAATTCCTTTTTGGACTGTTATGTAGTAAAGACACGACAGTCTCTTGGCTGGCAGATGGGCAGTGGTAAAAAGAACTGAATCTGCACTGCTCTTGATGAAGGGCTGCTGGGATTGTGCAGTCTTGGTGGAGAACCAGTTGGTTTCTGGCAGGTGTTCAGTTCCTCTTCTCAGTTTCTACATAGGCCTGTTGAGCTTGAACCTTTTGCATTAAGCGATTTGAGTTGAAATCAGCAGTTTCTGAAGTTAAATGATACTGAGACTCACAAAAGGGAGGTGGTTAGTTTGAACAAAGTTTTTGCCTCTTTTGGCTAGACTTTGAATTTTCTTAAAACTACCGAGCTATCCAGTCTTGTTTACAGAGTCTTACAGCAGCTTTCAGCTAGCCGAAAGAAACACACTCATTTAACCAAACACAGGATTTGTCATAAATTGCTGTGTAACAGGGTGAGAACATTATTTGATTTCTCTAACAATCATGAAAACAAGTGGCAGATCTCTGTGTCCAAACAATTTCATAGGATAGAAAATAAGATTCCTCAAGGCTGACATGCATGTTATAATGATGTTCTATTGTTACATGTTTTTAAGACCCTCAGGGTTTCGGCACATTCCTTACCAACCTGCTGTATGCAAGGGAGTTTTTCTGGTTAAAAATGGTTGCCAGAATGTCACTTCTTCACAAAGTGTTATGAAAATTATGTTACAACTTCCAGGCTGAGTATGCAGAGACTGTTAAACTGTGGGCATTCCGGATAAATGTGCTAAAGCTCTGAGGAACACAAAAGCTGGACAGCAGCTGAATTTGTAAATTGCTACATCTACTCCTTTGTTGGCCAAAGTCCTTGTTTCTTATCAATATTTAGATGAAAACAGAAAGAACACATGCTGAACATAAGCAACAAAAGGACAGCTCAATAAAAAATATTGACTAAGGCTGTAGGCCACTCATTGGATGCCAGGAGTTTGAGGGTTTTTTAAAGCTGATTTTGTTCCTAGTGTTAGTCAGTCATGAGATGGTTGGAAGCAGGCTGTTCGTGCTGCTCGCAGTTTTGCTTATTTGGGATGGAAATGCCTCCTTTTTCTTTTATTTCTGCTTATTTGCCCTTCATATATTTTGACTGACCAGTGGGCCAGTACGGGGGCAATAAGAATGAAGTGCTTTTTTGTTTCCTTGTATACTTCATTGTACATTTTAATTAAAAAATTCATGCCTTCAGGCTGCATTCTCCTATTACATCCTGTACAAACTAAATATGAAGTACCAAGACAGGAAAGTTCAAAATGATGCCTTAGAGTAAAATTTTCCTGAACTCCCTTTATACCTTCTATTTTGGCAATCACTGTGAACATTTCAACTTCATGTAACTCAGCAATGTTTGTCTTCAGAACTCAGAAATATCCTGTCTTTCAGAAGGACCTTTTACATTTCCACTTAATCTTTAGTTTGCAGAACTCTGGGGAAGTAGAGGGGATGATTATATCTCATGAATCTTGCTGAAAATGTTCCATTTGGTTATGGGTGAGAGACTAAACATGGGCTAATTCCAAGTATCAGCAGAGGCCGTTGATGTTTTGTTTCTTGTATGTGTATATTAAGCTGCATTAAATTAAATTACAAAACAACAACAAATAAAAGCTCCTCTAATGGAGCTCATGTACTTCCTGCAGGAAATACTATCCCTGCAATGGGAGCAGTGATAGGATAGAGAGGCTTTCTATGCACTAAACCCAGGATCCTTCTTAACAAAGACCTGAAAATGAGCAAGTGTCATTTACATGGTGATCAAGCACGTTGACTGCCAGTGTAGATGAATGAGGAATAAAATACTGCTTTGTCAGCTGGACTGTCTTTGAGACCTGGGTCTTAAGCTGAGTAAGCTGAGGCCTAGAGTACACTGTGGTAGCAATCAGCAATGGTCCTAGATGTAACAGGTTTTGGTCTCTGCAACTACGAATTGGTAAAAGATTTTGTTTGCTTATAGAAACTATCTCCAGGCCTCAGATCTTATCTAAAGGGAGGGCAGTGGCTTCCAGCAGCAGATGGAAAAGCAGCTGCAGGGAGATGCAGGGCGAATGGCAGCCCTCCAGCAGGTGGAAATCATTATGGAAGGAATTTTTTACTGTACAAGCTATTGTTGGTCGTTCCTTGATGAGTAAACTTAATAACGTTTTGGCCTGCATTAAACCACACTGCTTTCTTCTTACATGTCTGCATTGTCTCTTTGCAGAGTAGATAGTTCTTGTTAATTATCACTGTAGAATTTTATGCTGTCCTAAAACATGCTCAAAGCCTGCCTTGAAGGGCCTCTTTCTGGAGGTGAAAGTAATCATCAAAGGTCAGTTCTAATCCTGAGCTGAATAAGATACTGGTAGTTGCAGTGTCAACTTCCTATCTAAATAGGATTACTTTATAATCACTTTGTAATTAAATCAGCTTAGTAAATCCTGTAATAAAAGAAATCCTCAATAGGATCTCGGTTACCCCATAACAAGCCTTTTATTATTATTGACTTAATAATGGTACTCTGCAGGTTATCTTCAGGTTTTGGAGACAGCAGCTGCATATGATGCACCAGGATGCTATTTATAGTATCACATCATGGTTGAGGTTGGAAGGAAGCTTTGGAGGCTGTCTGGTCCAGCCTTCCTACTCAAGCAGGATCACCTAGAGCTGGTTGTCCAGGACCATTTCCAGATGACTTTTGAATATCTCCAAGGATGGAGACTTCATAATCAATCTGGGCAAAGCTGCTTTCCAGCAGAGTGGACCCCAGTGTATACAGGTGCATGGAGTTGTTCCTCCCTTGAACTGCAGGAGGCTCTTGTCAGCCCATTTCTCCAGGTCCTTCTGAATGGCAGCATCACCCTCTGGTGTATCAGCCACTCCTTCCAGTTTTGTGCCATCAGCAAACTTACTGAGGCTACACACTGCCCCATCAACCAGATCATTAAGGAAGGTGTTGAATAGGACTGGAAGCAGTATTGACCCCTAGGGTACAATACTAGTTCTACTTGAGTTCACTGATTCTATTTGATACTTCTCCACCTCCCTCCATGGGTCTCACAAGCCAGATCTAGTAGGCCATGAGGCTTAGAAGTAATCTGTTGGTATTAATTGTAGTTTCTTGTAGATCAAGTATCCCTGGAAGTTCACTAGTTTTATTTTCTTTGATGGTGAATTCTATCAGTGTTTGTTGTTCAGTAGAATACATTATTTTTTGTATAATTTCAAGTCTAGAATTTTCATGATGTCTTAGGAAGATTAGCTCAGAAAATATTACTGCCTTAAAGTAGTGAAATAACTGGACATTTGGACTTTTTTTTATGAGTATAGTTAATATCCTTCAGCCAATGGTAACTGGATCAGATTTTGGGTACTCTGTCCCATGATGTGAGAAAGTTTAAAACCAACTGTAAGTCTAGATCTAAACACAATGTGCTTTTTGCGTGGCGTTTGTTGTCTCAGTGATGGCAGTGTTAGGGTGGGGGGGTTTTTGATGATTTTTTTTAAATAGGTCTATTTGACTTCAAAAGCTATAGTTTGAAATTTTTATTGACAGCTGAAACAAAAAGATAGAATCCTATAAAGCAATAACTTTCATGGTGGCCAGTGTTGGGAGGTCTGAAAATGGTTTATTGCCAGTAAATAGAAAAATGCTTGGAATCAGTCCTTAGAAGGTTCACCACCTCTGCTGCATGCATTTTATTTTGTTCCATTTGTAAGGGTATATATGATAACAGTGCCAAACTATGCAAACTTTTCCTACCCTAATATATAGAGCCTTAGTTTTGATTATTTCTTTATTACTGATGTGAAAACCCTGAGGTCAGATGTAAATAAGCCACGGTCAGGCTACTCCAGCTACAGAACACCAAAAATGTCCCTGTGCTCCACAGAGAATTGCTAAAAGGAAGAATATTAAACTTGCTGAGATTTTCCTTGCTATTGAAGTTAATTTTTAAATGAAGCCTTGTGCTGTTACTGCAGCAGGAAAGAGCTTAAAAAGCATGAATGAACCTTTTTGATGACTTAAAAAATGAGACGCTACCATTTGTATACTTCAAAAAGTGGTAGACAGTTTGAGACTGTATTTGTGCATATTTGCAGTGACTGGCACTTAAGTATTGCTCTTACCATCAGGAAAAAAAACGTACAGAAATTGATGCAAATACATTCATTTCAGCTGTGTAGCTCAGTGGAGAAAAACATTTATTTCATACAAAATTCTGACACAACCATACTTAGCACTTTATTAGTTAGTGTATCATTGCTTTAGATAACACACCTGCAAACTGGCAGGTGTGCTGTTTGGAGGTTAATGAACTGTGAAATAAGTAAATGTCTACCAAGAAATTTTGTAAATTGTAGGCATGGTCCTGTCAATGGAGAAAATGGATTAGAAGGTGAAGTCAGCACTGTAACTGAATACTGATGTGTTCAGTGTACCTGTATTAATAGAGAAAACCCAATAAAAATAAAGAGGAAAGGTGACTACAGCAGGTATTTATTGCAATCTGTTTTTTCTTTTAAACAAATCTGTTTATAGAGAAGGGTTGTGTAATGATTGACTTCTTGGCAGTTCTTAGTTTGCATAAAGAGCAAGTAAAAGCAGACAGCACAAAATACTTGGAACAAAACTACAGACACTTTATTTTTCTTTCTATTACATTGTGGATATTTGATACTGTTTGAAATGTAAATCTGCTTTTAATTTTACAATAATAATGGTATAACTATGGTTGTTTCACTCACATTTTTATTTTTCTAAGTTGGATTTTTACTTTGAAATTGTATTTTTCTATTGTTTTATGATTTTTCTTGTTTCGAATTGGGATGGGCCGGATGTTTCAGTGTGGTCTCTGCTGTACTGCCACTGAATTGTTCTGGTAGATCTGCTGTGCATGCAAAGGGAAGATCACACACTGTAAAAAACACTATTCTGGAGGCTTGTCCACCACTTTTTCTGTCACTCAGCAACATTTCACAGCTTTCTTGACAGTGTGTTTCATATTTCAAACTGAACTTTATCTCAGGTTGAATTTGCCAGTCACTTCACCATTTCACTTTTTATAGAGTTTTCACATTTTGTGGGCCCCTTGGACAGTTTAAAGCAGGAGAGAGGAACGTAGTGGCAAGGCAGTAAATTCAGAGTCAAACTGAAAGAACACTCAGATTAGCAAAATGCTATATTTAAACAGAAGTAAACTGTGAAGAAAAGGATTTTTTTGTCTATCTCTCTACTGGAGGATTTCAAGACTTGACTTTTCAAAAGCACATCAAACAGCATGGTCTGATTTCAGTGTTCTCCTTGCTTTGAGAAGGAGGTTGGTTTAGTAACCTCCTGAGTTGCATTCCAACTTCAGTGACTCTGTATTTCTAAAATATGTGATAGGTAATACTGTCCCAAAGATATGTATTTTCTACTTCGTGATTTATATACTAGCATTCATTTATCTAAAGAAAGATTAAATGTTGTTTTATTTATTTATCCTGCCCCCACTTCTGTCTTTCCTTTGGGATCACCATAAAAACTTGAAATGTAATTGCCTGCAGGAAAGGTGACAGGAAGAGTGGAGAGAGTTCCATTTGTGGGGCCTGTAGAAGGTAGTGCCCAGAAACAGGAAAACACAGATAAAAAGAAAATGGGAAAGATGAAAGTACAAAGATAAGGGCTGTAAACTAGATGTGTAAAGACATTATGCAAGTTGTTTGGAACAAATAGTTTAATGAATGTTAGAGTTATCTTACTGTCAAAACACTTCTTATTTTCATCTATATAATGAAAGTGATAAATAACTGTGGTTTCCCCCACCCCTTCCCCATTCTTAGATTTACAGAACATTACCTTGTTGCCATTTAAAACAATATTCCATTAGTTGGCTTTAATGGGTTTTTATAGCCAAGCACAATTTACTGTGATAGGATAAATGAAGCTTCAATTACACTTGACTCTAGGGGATGGAAATGATCAGAGAAATATTAGTACTGTAATCTGCTGATTAAAAACCTTTGCTCTAACTGGAGATGTTTTGGGAGGAATTTTGATAGGATTGCTTCAGAAACGATTCTTTATATACTTGAACTATTGCTTATATTGTAGTTATGTTTAAAGTGCTCACTTGTGATCCTAGTGTTTTGGCACTGTACACAAAGAAATCTGAAGAAAAACCCATCTCAAAACAGTATTGAAATTTCACCTGGTAGATGCAAACCCGAGGGGAACACAAAGAATCTGTAGATGTTCTAATTGCCATAATGTCTAGTAGATAGAGCCCCCCAGTGTGAAACTCTTAGTACTGTTTTGCACATGATGCTATGATGAAGTATGAGAAGTTACTGAAGTAGTTTTGCATATTTTTGGTTTTTATGCTTAACAGACAGGTGGAAGTTAAAGAACTAGGGCTGCTCAAAGGAAGACATGAATTAAGTCTGGTGACTGAAGGGAGATGGGAGGGGCAGGGCTGGGTGTATAAGACATGAATGGCCCTAAGGCTAAAGGCAGGTGGCTCTTGTGTTTATAGAAGTGAAAGAGGGAAAGGACAATGGTGGCTGGTGTTTTGTATCTGCTACCTTGGCTTAAAAATGAAATAAAATAGCAAATCATCGTTGAGGCTGAACTGTGTCTTTTTTTATTCAGTGACTCAGTTTAAGTAGCATCCTTCTTCAGCGAATAGGTCTGCTCTTCCTGACAACATAGATAACAGAGTTCTTGGCTCAAAATTGCTCTTAACCCCAGTACTCAAGCCTGTGGTAGGGTAGGAGCAAAGATACATTTTGGTCTCTGCAGAGGAAGAATCCTGCTCACTGCAGGAGCAGAGTTAGAATAATGTGGCCTATTTGAAATAGAAAAGCTTCTGCAGCTGTGGTGGTCCAGAAATCTTTGGAGATGCTCATACTGACAGTACACGTCAGCTAGCTTTTAAATTCTTTACTTGTTAGGATTCTGAATGATATTTTCCATATAGCTGTGTGGTGGTGTAGGATTTTTTCTTTTTCTTTCCAACACCCCCTCTCCTTATTTAACTTTTAAAAGGAAAGAAATCTCTAGGTTTTAGTATCATAGTGGAATATGAAAGTAAGCCTCTAAGCTTGTAAAAGTTCAATTACTTCACATGCTAATATCTAAGGAAACCTCTAAGTAAGATCAGCTAAGGCCAACAGCAGTTACACACTTTATGTCCCAAGTGGTAACATAATTATGGAATACCTTAGTACTTTTCATGCATGAAGTCATCAAATAATGTAGGCTATGTGTGAATTTTTGAAAGATTTGTCATTGTTATAGAAATATATTTACAAATTATTTCCTGCAAAATAAGCAGCAGCTCTATTTTCTCCTGAATACTTTGATTCTGTCATTATCTGGTATATATTCAACTAGCTGGTGTGGTAAACTTAATGGAATTTCAGTTCTGTGGCTCCCAGTTTTCTTTTCTGATCAAGTGAAAACTGCTTTTTCATTTTATATAATAGACAAAGTAGAAACTTGAACATATATGTACTATTTTGTTCAGACAAGTGAAGGAAAATACATGTGTGGCAAAAGCTGCCTTTCTGAAGTAGATTTGGTTCTTCACATCTTTAGCATGGTAAGTCATGGCATTTGTGTAGCCTTAAGGCTTTAGTAAATAAAAATCCTTGTGGACTGTTGGCTGGCACAGACATGTGGGAACAATCATCTTAGTTTCCAGTTGTTGCAGGGAGGAATTGCAGTTGTGCACAGTGAGCCATGAAAGTAGTGGTCTGACACTTAAAAAGAAGCTGGGCTAAGCAACTACTGTGCGTGATAGCACCTAGTTAAATAAGGTTATTAATGTCCTCAGAGCAAAATTTTTTAAAGATATGTAGTTAATGAGAAGGCTGTGAATTTAACTTAATTAAAATACAAAATGTTCTCAAAGGCAGGATGCTAATTAACATTTGCTGGCCTTGACTGGGTAAAAAGTGATTGTAACAGAGTTCTGAAATCATCTGTCTCCTTTGAAAAATGTGCTTCTTAGATCTTTGGTCATGTAAGCAGTTAATGACGTTAGGAAACTTGAGTTTGTTGACTGTGGTACAGTTCTTCACTTGTTTGATTCTTTTCTTGTGATTATTTTAATATATGGCATTTTATTTTAATGTGTGGCATTGTGACTTAAATCTTGGTTTTTCAAACAAATCCTTTGCCTTTGTGTTTCCTGACATATACCTTCTCCCTGCTAGCATTAGTTACATCATTTCTATGCAATAGAATTTGTAATGCAGTGATAGTTGGTAAAGAAATAGGATTGTGTGGCATTAAGTAACTTGAATCTGTATAATTGCCTTTGGTTATTATCTGTTTTGTGAAATAGAAAGAAGAAAGGCTTTGAATTGTTTCCTCTTCTCTTTCTCACACTGAAGATTAATTCTCTTCTATCATTCTTAATGTTACGTTCTGTATTTTTGAGAAGGAATCGTGGGATGTAAAAAGTTATGAGAATGCTAAGGTTTGCTGATGTTTTTGCAGACATCCATACATCGTGGGCTTCTTGCTCTTATATGATCATACTTTTCCTGCCTGTGTTAGTTCCAGCAGATGTTGTTTAAAGACTCTGTGTGCATCCTGATGAGTTTACACTGTAAACTCTTTGCCACAGATCTGTCTGTTTTTGAAAGACGTTTGCTTAAAAGTAACTCTGCATATTTTCAGTGTGATAACATTTTTAGTTTTACAGAAGAAACTGTGGAAGCAGTACCATGCTAGAAGAAATGAAGATTTAGAGAATTGGAGAAATGCAAATGAGTATTTCTGATGCATTTGAAAGTATAACAGTTACTAGAGAAGCAAAGAAGAGGTTTTTGTCAAGTGTTAATAATAATCTAAATCTTCATTAAGAAAATCAGGTGTTCTACAGAATCAGAGGTAAATGAGTGAAAAAGGAGCATAGGAACAGTCAGACTGAGAAGTAGATCAGAAGATAGGTTAATACAGGCAGCCAAATAATGCCTACAGAAACCAAAGCATCCTTATCTATTTTATTCTAAGGGGTCAAACTAGATTTGCAGAGGCAGACCTTAATTCTGATATTTTTGTAACATTTGGTGTTGTTTTTTTTTCCAAGTTCAGTAATAATCTTCATTTGAAACAAGTTGTTTTTGTAGATTCTTCATACAGGGCCTGCAAATCATCATTGCCTGTACTAGGTTCTCTTTTACTTCTTTCAGTGGAAGCAAGCTTGATGCAAGCAAGGTGCATGTTGTACTATTACCAGAGTTGGCTAGAAAACAGCTGAAACAATTTTGCAAATATTGCATTTATGAAGATTGTTTTCTTTCTCGTGTCCTTTTGCTCTTGTCTTTCAAATTACTGCTCAGGTTAAACAAGCATAACAGCTATTTCTTTACAGACTACTTTCTTCTGCCTGCCCTACATTGTGAGGTGAGGCACAAGAACAGTACAGAGTGGGAAAGACTGAGGGGCTTGTAAATAAAAACAATTCCGCATCACATTCACTGTGTGCTTATTTTACCCTTTAAACTCTGTAATATGTTGACATTCCTGGAAAATACTTAAAACACTTTCAATGAGTTCAATTATTTTTACAGTGTATCATTTACTCATTGTTGTGAACACTGTTAGAGCAACACTAAACTGGATGCTGGAATAGATACTAGTATCCATAAGTACTATAGCTGTCTTCCCTCAATACCTCATGGAAATGAAAATAAAAATCTGTTGTATCTGCCTATTTCTATATATTCATAACCTTTTGCATATATAATATTTTTTTTCCAAGTATGTGTACTGTTTGTGGTTGTATTGAAAACAATTTTGTAACAAGATTGGAGGTAGTTACTTCCCTATATTAAAACATGTACAGTGTTTTTCAGTAGTAAATTTGGAGGAATAATTTCGGTTGAAATATTCTTCACTGAGCACACTACTGTTGCCTTAAAACTTGGGACAAATAATTAAGTAATAATAAGAAAATTTCTGGTAGAAATTACTACCAGTAATAATATAAGTTACTACGATTCTTTTTCCTTCCATAAGTGCACAACCTGTTCATGATGCCTGCTTGCCATACCCAGCTAACAGAAGTGATTCTTTGGCCAGGGACTTGCTTGGAAGATGGATCATTACTGGAAGGATTTGTATTGGAGGTTCATCTTTCATCTTTAAAATAAGACACATAGCAAAGTCATTTAAAAATAAGCAGAGCCCTTACAAGGCAAGGAAGGAAACTGTAGGGAAATGGTGCTCAGATATATTTGAGCTCCAGAATATGTTTCACTGATCCTTTACATGTTTTGGAACTCATAACATTGTGCAGAGTTTTTAAGGGACTCTGCACTACCTGGAATTTCAAACAGAACGTGTATTTTCTGTCTTGGTATAGCTACATTTCTCTGCTTTATGTCAGGAGCAGTAAAGCTGTCCTTTATGTCAGGAGCAGTAAAGCTCCTGACATTAGAAACTATGAAAATAAAAGACTGAAAATCTAATTCTCTGCAATACCTTGTTAGATCCACATTATCTGAGTTGCAATAAGGTCATCTTTTCCCTTACTTTTAATGTCTTTTATGTCTCTCTTTCCTTTTTGAGGCAAGTGTTAATTTCATTTGCTCTTTAAGCAAATTCTATTTTATTCATTATTAAACACAGATAAATATTAAGATATTCCATTGTGGAGCTGTTTCATCTTTCTACATAGGTGGTATAAGAGGCAATTGCTTTTCTCTTACTGAATATATATATATATATGTAATGCCAGTTTTATCTTCCCTGTAAATAAGGTCCTGGCTGACCTTTCAATATAAGGATTAGATTGCTTTCTTGTTTGTTTTGAAATGTTACCAAACTTTGGGAGAAGCTGAGAGGGGGAAGATAAGTTGCCTTTATTTCATCCCATTTTAGGATTTTATGCATAATTTCATAAAGTTGTGATGAATAAAATAGTACATATTTAATATAGCTTGTAGGTTTATGTTTGCAACAGACTGGAAACAATTGAGAGTAGTTTTCCTAAGCATAACCGTGAACATAATGAAGTTTATCCTGCCAAGTGTCAGGCCACAAATAAAGACAGACACATGTGTGGTCAACCTGCCCTCTGTTTCTAGGAAAAATGCTATTGGACCAAATCAACTCAGCTTAAATCAGGCAGGAAATCTTTGCCAGACTCAACCTGGACTCGTATACGTTGGTGACTCATGGTTGCTGCCCAGCCCTGCAGCTGTGTTGGTTTATCAGCCATGCAAAAGTTCAGACTGATTTGCACTGAAGTGCCAGTTTCCCCTGTTACTTTTTTCTTTTCCAGCATAATTCTGTGTACTAGTGGCCTGGCAGAAGCTGATTTATTCTGTGTCATCTTCTGTCATAAATTTTGAAGCAGTGTGTCACATACCTAGTGACAGGGTAAGATTAAATGATGTATGTTTTTTCTGGACAAAGAATGCTTTCGGGGGTTGTTAAATACATGATAATGTTTTGGCACCATACATTTTTAGAAATTATCATTTTTGTATAACTGAAATCAGCACTCATTCTTCCTCCTCTAATTGTGAAACTAAATAAAAAGGAATGATCCAGGGGGTGGGAGAAGTCACAAATGACATGGGAGGAATAGGGAGACCCTATCTGAGCATGCAGGTCTAGGGTCAAGGAAGCCAAAGCCCATCTAGACTTTAAAATAGCAAGAGATGTGAAGGGCAACAAGAAAGGTTTCTATAGCCACATCAACAGCAAAAAACTAGGAAATATCTGGGCTCACTGATGAATGGAGAGGAGACATGATCCTAGAAGACATGGAGAAGGTCAAGGTACTGAATGCATTCTTCAGCTTGATCTTTACTGTTAAGACTAGTCTCCAGCAATCCCAGGTTTCTGAATCCCAGGCAAAAGTCCAGGGCCAGATAAACAGCCTTGGTGGAGGAGGATCAGGTCAGGGGATATTTAAACAAAGTGGAAACACACAAGTCCCGTGGCCTTGCTGGAATATACCTACAAGTGATGATGGCATTGTGTCAATTATCTTTGAAAGGTCGTGGTGGTTGGGGAGGTTTCTGAGGACTGGAAGAAAGCAAATGTCACACTTTAAGAAAGGCAAGGAGGATTCAGGGAACTACAGGCTCATAAGTCTCCCATTGATCCCCAGGAAGGTCATAATATGCAAGGAACAATCCTGGAAGCCATTTCTAAATGTATGACAGACAGGAATGTGATTAGGTAGCCAGCATTGATTTATGAAGGGGAAATAATGTCTAACCAACCTGATAGCCTTCCTCAGGGAGGCAATTGCCATGACCAGGATTGCACATAAGCATTTACTGTTGGTGCTGGCGAGGTCCTAAGTGTTAGTGTTACACACGATTGTGACTGTGTTCTGTTAATCAAGCACTACCATTTCTTGGGGTTTTCTTGCTAAATACACCACCTAGTAATAAAATCTTGTGTAACTTTATATTCTCATTTATGCCAATGTACTACTTGTTTTCAGCCTTTCATTTTAACTAGAGTAATTACATTTGCAAGCTAACTCATCTTTGAAGTATAATTTGCCTTATTAAAATAAAGATGCGAAAGCAAGAGATTGGTCTTTATTTCTGTTCACAGTGGCATAATATTGTTTGTAGTTATTAAAAAAGCAGATTATAATCATTCTCTGTTTCTATTATTCTATAAATTCCTGCCTGAAAAGATTAGAAACTGGATTAAAAAATACATTAACAAAAAGGAAAGTGCTTTTAACTAGCTAACAAAGCACATGAATAGCAATCACCACATACACTTTGAATATATCAGGATGCTGTGACGAAGGACAAGATTAGCCTGATTTTTCCCTGTGCACAGGCCTGTGATTGATGAATTTCACTAGCTTTCGGGTTGCATACCTACTCCTCAAAATCTGACACGCTCAATGCATGTTGTTGTTGTCAGGTTTGGCTTTTTTTCCCTAGAGCTTTTGGGGATACGAACTGGGAATATAGTAATTTTCCTTGTTGGTTTTACTATCACGGAACATTACAATTATGTGAAAATAAAAGTACTTTTCTGGGTGCACATATGAGTAAACTCTGCCTTGTATTTTGTTTAAACTTTTGCAGTTTTTCTGGTTGGATTGTCCCCAAGAAAAGCTCTCTTTTTGCTGCGAGGCTGATAGTTTGATTTGAAATCTGACATTCTCATTTGCTTATGTTGGGTTGGATAATTCTTAAGCATTTTTATTAGAGTATTTCTCTTTTGCAGTTACTGGCAAACTCTCTTTTAAAATACTTCATGTCTGTAGTGGTTCTGATGTTTTTTAGGCAAGTGGAAACCTTGAAAGATAATCTCTGTTCACCTTCATTGTGGAAAGGATGGTTAAAGCACAGTTACATAATAAATTCTCACCACTTGCATCATGAAAAAAATCACAGGATAGCTGGAATTTTGGGACCTTCTAACTTTCTCTTGTGCAGTGCATTTGACACTCAGCCTATGCAGCCCAGTTGCTGCATGTCCCGCTCTGATTTTGGGGCAAGCATCAGGGAGGATTGTTTTGCTGGTGTTCTGGTGGGTATTTCCATGTGTGGTGCCAGGTTTAGTGCAGGCACATGTGTTGTCTGTGCTCTTAGTGCAGGAGGTGTTTGAGACTGATAGACTGAGGCTTAAGTTCAGATGAATCATAGAATCATGTACCTTGGGACAAGACTGCAGAGGTCATTTAGCCCAAGCTTCTGCTCAAAGCAGGTCCTAATTAGGGCAGGTCGCTCAGGGCTGTGACCAGTCAAGTTTTGGATATCTCAGGGATGGAGATTCCATAAGCTCTCTAGGCACCTGTTCCAGTAGCTGACCAAGCTTGCTGTAAAAAATGTGGGTTTTTTTGTGTCAAGGTGGAATATCCTTGTTCCAGTTGCGTCTCATGCTTTCCCAATGTACCTGTGAGAAGTTTGGCTCTATCTTCTCACACCCCCCACTAAGTAACTAAAGACTGCAGTAAGATCTCCCTGAGGCTTTTTCTTCAGAGTGCACAAACCTGGGGCTCAGCCTCTCGTGGTAGGTTTTGTGCCCCAGTTCTATGACCGTCCGGGTGGGATCTCAGTTTGACTCAAGGCACTATTTCAATATCTCTCTTGTACTGGGCAAGTCCAAACTTGGCACAAAACTCCAAGTATGATCTCACAACTTCCAGAGACAGTTTCCCCACCCCAGAGGTAGGTGTTGCCACTTCCTCAGGTTAGTTGGCTTTTTTCATGCTGGTTTAGCTATTGTAAAGGATTTTGTGTTCTGATGCATAATCAAAAGAAGCATTTCTAGAGTAAGTGTGTGGAGTTGCAATGTGTTAGGTATTCCAATAATTATTAATAGTCATACCTAAGTCCAAGAATTATTATTCACTTGCAGTTCTAACAGAAACAATTTTATGAAAAGCTTATATTATCTGATTTGTTATTTAACAGTTAAGTGTATTAAAAATATTACATAGTAGTCCATCAGTAACAAGAGAATCTTTCCTAGCCAACAAAAAACTTTGTGTCACCCACAGACTAAAAATTATTAGTAAATTTATCTATGTGATTATATTTTATTTTTCTTCATTGAGACAGATGCATTTTTTATTATTCTAAGACCAGGGTATGTTTTTCAAATCTTTCCTTGGTCAGTTGCAGAATTACTGGTAGATGGTTTTCCTTGATGTCTCTGTATTTTCCCTATTTGCTTCTGTGGGAACAGTGAGCAAATGGCTTTGATGAGCAGCTGCTCAAAGAGAACATGAAAAGAAGCCCTGACAGCGATTGAAGTCAATCTGATAGCACCTGCTATCACCTGGCTTCATCCCTTCATGAAGGAGAAAGAGATGCAGGGCATGGTTATGTGGTTCTCTGCTTCCATCTCCAGTTGCTGTACTGAACCCCATAACCATCTCGTAGAGGAATAAAGGCATGCCAGACTTTGAAGTTCAGGGCCTCTTTTTATTTATGTCATGATTTTTGAGCTGGCTGAAAAGTGACATGCACGTGGGAGTTTGACACATGGGTAAGGATCATAACAGAATTCAGATACACTGTGTTGTTACACTCCTAGGAAGGAGTTCTTGCATGGCTGTAATAGTTGTATAGGTCTAAAATGTAGTGGCAGTAGTTAATGTAAAATTTTAAAATATAAACAATCATCATTTAAAATGTCAAATGCAGCAACTGAGAGAGAACTCAGGATGGCAGCTGTGATGTTCCATATTGATAAATCAAAATCATAAATTCAAAACATATGTTATGATCTCAGTAATGTAATCCAGATTATGCATTAGAGGGTAAAGATTGTGCATTTTGAGCACTACAAGTTTCCTTTGCCTTTGACCTGATGCCTCGACATACACTGAAGCTACACTGTTGATGTGTTGGGATAAATCATGTTTGTGCTCAAGTGGTTCCATCAACCTAAGTTTTTATTCAAATGAGACACACAAGTTTGATTTATAGTGTAAAACTATAAAGGTTCTTATTCCATAAGAATTATATTTCCTTTTCTTTGTTGCATATGTTGCATATGGAACTTTAAGGTACCAAAATTTAGTAGGAGGGGGGAGAAAGCTACTTGCTGTGGTAAAGCCTTAAAGTGAGTGTGAGAGCATTTTATACAAGTGATGAGAACCTCCTGGACATGATTGACTTAAATTAGCTTGATTGCTTTTTATCAATTGCAGCTGTACTATTTAGCATAAAAATGCAAAACATCCAAAAATCATTTGCCTTGCAGTGTAGTAGAAAGATGGTTTTAGTTAGTCTTTAAGATGTTTCAAATGTTTATTCTACACAGATTCTCTGAGAATGGATCCAGAACATATCTAGTTACAGAGAATTAGTACAGATATTGTAAACTTTGAGAAAATTAATTAAGGAAAATATGCTGCTTTATGAATTACATATTTAGGATTTTGGTTTTTTTCCTTTTAACTGTGTTAGTAAGTTAAACAGTTCAAAGATATTTGTTGTAGTGGCACAATCCGACATCTGCTGTGAAAAGCTAAAAGAGAAAGACTAGAACTTCTTGTGTGATGTACAATTGTCTCACTTGCTCTCTCAGCCAGTGGCGTGGTTAAAAGAGAAATTCTGAATGTATGTAAAAATAAATTTCTTGCTAAATAAGATGAGAAAATTTTAGACCACTGTTGAGGATTGCAACCCATGTTGAAAACTTGTCCAGGGAAATGCTGCTACTATTATGTAAAGGGTGTGTTCTGTTTATTGTGGTTTTGATATCTGTGTCCATTTGCCATCTGAATTTCCTTTTTGTAGGACTGTACTGCTTGTAAACTCAGGATCCTGTCTTTGTTTCAAAGGTTTCTATTTTTAAGTGGTTTAATGATTTATATAGCATGTGACCTGGAAGCTAATTAAGTGCTTATTTGTATTCCTTGAATGCTCAATGTTATCTAATTCACAGGAAAAATATTAACATATATAAAACCTGCATTATTTACTGTGATTGATAGTAACCAGCAATTGTGCTGAGGAAACATTATTGTTATACTAACCAATAGACTCTATTAAAGAATGAGATTACCTGAACTCAATCTTTTGTAGACTTTTCTGTTTTTGATACAGGATGCCTGCATTGAGGTCAAAATGTGTTATTATTCCTCAGATTCATTTACTCTTTCTTGTTCCTAGGATAATGATGCCAGTTTGAGTCTTAGATTCTTGGAATTGAAGTGTTCAAAATGGAAAAATAGCCAGTTAAGGGCATACTTCATGATACAGTTTCAGTGGCTGAATGCCTAATAGAGGCAAAAACTTAAAAACATAAAAAAATCACAAGGAAGTATGGGGACTATTTTATTTTATTACTATGGAAAGACACCTTTTGCTCCTCAGGTTCATTCTTTGTATTTGGATGTGATTTTTCATGTTAACATCATTTAGCAAATAAAGTTTTAATTTTTTGTATTCCTATGTTAGTTCTTGCAATCCAGTACAGAGATGAATGAGTGTAGAGGGTTATATTTCTTCATGCATAAATAATAGAAGGGTTTAGAAAGTTTCAGTTACAGAGGCACTTAATTGCATCTGCACAAGTTTACTGGCAGACTGCAAAGGTATTACTGGGGGTATAATATATGCAGGAAGAACAAAGACTGACTTTCATGTCCTAAATGTAATTTTCAGGAATGATAGGTCTAAAAACCCCATTTTTTTTGTAAAGTGAGAGAAATCAAAGAGGCTAATACACCTCTGTATGCACAGATATGATTTTGTAATGCAGTCTTAAAGTAGATCTATATTTAATAAATTAAAGTTGTACGTGTTTGGTTTTATTCTCTAATTAGTAGCTCTTCACATTTTTTTTTTTAGACTTCCTTACTAAAGAAGTACTTGGAAGTTACTTTCTCTGAAGCATAATTTTAAGCTCTAAAATGATTGTGCATTTTGCTGTTCAGTTGAACTGTGTGAGATGTGTGTCATTACATGGTATTACAAAGAGCAAACCACTAGGTATTGTTTAAGACAATTTGACAGCACAAAGAGAAATATTAGCAGTTCTTCAACATGTCTCCTTTTGACCTACTGGGTTGGAAAGGTGAGGGGTTTATGAGGGTGATACTTGCATGTACTGATAAGTATAAATACCTTTGTGTGGTTCAGGATCTTATGTAGTTAATCCATGCTACAATTTGCATTAATATTCCTTTTGTATGCTGACATTGTTCTGTTTCTTGAAATATATTTTCATTTTCTTAGTCTTGTGAGGAGATTGGGAAAAGGAGCAGAATTTCACCCATGTGCAGAATAATCTATGTCTGGAAAAAAGATTTACTTTCAGAATACTTTTATCTGTTTTTCTGAAAAAAAAAAAAAGAATGATACTTGCTTTATTTATTTTTAGAATTTTCTTAAATGGTAGATTTATAAGGCTTCATTTTAATGTCAATGGTCAGAGACTGGGAAGTGAGTTTTCATACTCAGGTTTAATTTCCATGAGTAGTAAATCTGCTCTCATGTAGCCTCTGCTTCCATGTGAAATATTTAGCAGTAATATTTGTTTATATGTGAATCTGCATATCTATATATGCACTAAATATGTATAGAGTAAAATAAAATACACTAAATATATATACTATATACACTAAATAGAATATTAAGAGTGATTAAACAGTCAGTATTTAAAGAAAATGAATGTTTCTCGCATGTATTCTATGGTGTACTGGCAAAATCCTTTCCACAGTCATTTACACCTTCATATTTGTTCCTGGATGTGTTTAAAAGTTGTCTGGATGTGGTGCTTGGGGACGACTTAATGCTGGACTTGGTAGAGTAGGGTTAGTGGTTGGACTCAATGATCTTGAAGGTCTTTTCCAACCTAAGTGGTTCTGTGGGTCTGATTCTGTGATTTAAGGATAACCTGAGTCGAAAGGGTTAAAATCCTAAAAAATTCGATCCTAGAAGTATTTAAAAGACTTGCTTTCAAGTACAGAAACTTTCAACAAATGTTTCCAAGCTATTCTCTCATCCCTAAACTAACTGACGTATTCAGGTACTGTCTCCTAATATTGCTAAAACAGATATAAACCTCCAGAAAAGTTACTGCCATTGGCACTCTGGAAGGCTCTATGCATTAGATTTAAAAAGAAAATAAAAAGTTGTTGCCATTGATAGGTACTTGTTTCTGGGTAAGGCACTGCTGGAAAACGTTGAGGGAACTGTACTTTTGCAAAAATCAAGTAATTGTGATGTGCAGGTCAGCTACATATATCTTTGAGTTTTCTATCAGAGACCTTAATTTTGACTAATAGTTTGCTATTACAGTCCTAGCTTTTTCCTCTTATAATGTCAGGTCATACCAGAAGGTCAGTTCTTTTGCCACACCTTTTGTTGTTCTCAGCACAGAGCTCTTTTCCCTGAGAGAGCTATTTGGTGATATCCTGTTCTTTTTCTGGCTTATCTTTGGTGCAGACTAGTCAACACTACCATTCACAGGAGTAGCAGTGATTTGTACAGATACCACATTGAGGCAATGCTGAAAATGAGTTTTTAATCACGCAATTCGAAAGTTCTTAAAACCTTGCCAGTTGTAACTATAAATATGTATTGTTAGCTTTTTAATCTCTTTCATTGTTATGAAAGAGTTGTCATTGCTAACCTTTGAGTCTGAAATTTTTGCTTTGGGATCTTGGACTTAAATTTTCTTCTGAAGCTCATATACCAAGTTTTACATGCTCCCAAAGCAGAATCTTAACTCTTCCAGTTAAAGAAGTAGATTTTATGTGATTTGCATGTATTAAGCATTTTCATTCCTCTGGAAAGATGCTTTGATCTTCAATTAGCCATTGCTGGTAAACTAAGGCTACACCACACTGCTAAAAAAAAAAAATCATCAGCGGAGTTTGAGATGCCTTCTTAAATAATTTATAGCCCTGACATCACTGTGGACTTGCTACAGCAGCAATTCTTTTTGGGTCTCATCAGTCAGAATCACTCAGTGATTTTTCCTGTAGTTCAGAAATAAACCTCATATTAAAAAAAAAAATCTTTACAAACACTAGGACCAATACCATTTTTCACTCTTGATCTGAAACACACATTTGTTTATAAAGGTGTCCCCTTAGTCAACCTGCCACTCGCAGGAAGCAAAAGACTTTGCTGTAGTTGGAGTGCATCTTGCTTTTGCTTGAAGCAGACTTCCCATTAAAACTGTCTCTGAGAATGGTATGCAAACTTTGCTATTTAAAGAACAATTTATTGCTATTTATTATATCCTGAATAGCTTAGAATGTCCTTGCTGGGAGACCTCTATCATTTAAAAAAAATCTTATTAATGTTTAGTAGATACAGAGAAACTTTTACCTTACTACATGCCAGAGTAGGCAGAGGCCATTTAGGATCAATTTATGGCACTTTCATCCCATATTAAAAAATTGCTTTTCATATTACTAGTTATTAATTGCATCAATGACTTTAGAAGGTATGGTTCAACTCTAGGGAAACAAATATATCTCCTGAGGTAATCTGTTCTTACATAACTTCTAGTTTTATTTCTAGAAAGATACAATTTATTTAGTATCTTATTTTTGTCTTATTTCTTGTTTTAGCAGACCTGACTTCTGAATTCTGTGAAACTCGTGTCCTTAGCCTGGTAGAATGAAGAATGTAAAATAGGATGTGACTTTAAATGTAATTTTTGATGTTTGCAACTTGTCTGCTAGCACATACGTTTTCACATTTAATACTTACAATAGAAAGGAGCCAGCTAGGGTTCATTCCTCAGACTTCAGCTAGGGTTTCTCTACACAAATGCTTTATGCCATATGGTTTAGACACAGTGCATTCTGTTTAGTTGTATCAACTATCTAGTTTTTACATTAATGTTACTATTTTGTTTAATCTGTCCTTGAATACTGCTAGCCCTTAAAGTGGACATAATCACAGAGGACTGGGGAGAGACATGGAAAGAGGATATAACAACAAACTGGTGCAACCAATGAAAGAGAGAGCATGGCTGGTAAACGTTGTATCTTCATCTCAAAAATATTTCCAGGGATGGTGGCTCAAACACCTCCTCGGACAGCCTGGATCCCCAAGTCCAACTCCCGCCCCAGAACAAGACAACCTCAAGGTTCATACCATGTCCCTGAGGGCATTGTCCAAATGTTTCTTGAATATTGTCAGGGTTGGTGCCATTACTGCTTCCCTGGGGAGCCTATTCCAGTGCTCCACCACCCTCTGGGTGAAGAATCCCTGTCCAACCTAAACCTCCCCCTGCACATCTTCCTACCATTCCCTCGGGTCCTATTGTTGGTCACCAGAGAGAAGAGGTCAGCGCCTGCTCCTCTGCCTTCCCTAGTGAGGAAGCAGTAAGCTGCAATGAGGTCTCCCCTCATTCTCCTCTTCTCCAGGCTGAACAGACCAAGTGCTTTCAGCTGCTCCTCATATGGCATCCCATTCAAACCCTTCACCAACCTTGTGGCCCTCCTCTGGACACTCTCCAACAGCTTCATATCCTTTTTGTACTGTGGCACCCAGAACTGCACACAGTGCTCAAGATGGGGCTGCACCAGTGCAGAGTAAAGTGGGACAATCACCTCCCTCGACCAGCTGGCTGTGCTGTGCTTGATGCACCCCAGGGCTATGTTGGCCCTCAAATCCTTTTATTTTTCTAAAAAACCTGATTGTAGGAGGGTCTGTTAACATACTGCCAACTCAGGTTGAAATGTATAAATATTGAGAATATGCCAGATGTTGGAAAACTGAACCTTCACTGAGCTTTTTTTTTCTTGAAAAGAACTTCCTTTATGGGCAAGTCTCAAAAACAGCCAAAATGGAACTTGTAACTTAGGTGAAAACTTTTATCTTCAGAACATTACTACTGGCGTGTCAAATATTCCACATCATCTTTTTGTCCATCTAATGCAGTAAAACACTGCACTCAGTTCTGTTAGCAGGCAAATACCTTCTTGCCTCACATGTGCAAGGGGAGTAAGCAAGGGGGGTTGCCTTGTTTTTATGTACCTTAAAAGCCAGAGATAATGAGAAAGTTCTGAGTTCTAGAAGGGCCTAGAGAACCAAAGTTTTGGATTTAGGACAAGTGATGGAGCTAAGCAGACCTGTAACACTTGCTGGTACTCAAGGTTGATAACAAACCAGCTGATGTTTCCTGTTGTTTAGTAGAATATGCAGAATGGCTTGTTGGGAGAGAGAGGATTTCATGCTCAGCTTTTGTATTTGGAAAATGGATTTTTAATCAGAGAGATTACAAGTCTTTAGAAGCTTATTCACACAAGAAAAATGCAAATGCTTGCAGAAAAAAGGCTACAAATTTGTCTCTGCAAAAAGGAGAGATACAAAAGCCACAATGACATATTTCTTGAAGAAAACACTGTGTTCTATTTAAAGTGAACAGTATATGTTTAGTTTATTGTTTTAACCTTCTTCTCTGTTCACTGTGTTCTTATGAATAAAAAGAAAAATATTGCCCAAGCTGTTTTATGTCGCTCTGTTTATGAGCTGGCCTTAGATCCTGGAAGATAAGCTTGTAGCCAAGCTGATTCCAGCTGGACCTACTGATGCAGGAATGTCTGATAAACAAGTGGGTGACATAAACAGGTGTTCTAGTCTCAGAACAGGGTGAATCATGAGATTCTTCTCTAAGAGATGTCTCACTAAAAACATGTGAAAGAGAGAGGTCAGGGGAACAGCTCACCCCTGCAAGATCAACACAAGTTCTCTAGCTCAGTTGGAGAGGGCTTTACATGCAGGCACGTCCTTTGAATGTTCTGAGCAGCTTACAGACCTAAATATGCTTTTTAAAAATCACACCTTCACTTCTGTGTCAACTATCTGTAATAACTGACTCCTACTAATAAAACAGAATTGAACCAAGAAAATAATTTCATGTAAAAATTCTATTTTTATCCTGTATAAAGCTAACAGATATTTACTGAGGATTCTTATGCTATTGTGGAATTTTACATGTTTATTTCATGAAGCGGTTAAATGCATTGGCTTGACTTTAAAAAAGAACATTGTGGCCTCTTAATTCAGCTTCTATTAATCTGATACACTATAATAAAATCTGAATGTTATTAGAGACAGAAATTTCAAAAGTTAAAAGCTTCCAAGATTGATAGTTTTGCAAATTGGTTTTAAGTATTTTGAATTTATAACTATCATTATATTGCTAAATAACATTGACTCTGGAATGGCTGTCTTCCTTTTGCAGTAATTCAAAAATATTATGACAGCTATCGTTTTATAGTGAGCATAAAAACCAGTGAGGTAAGTTCAATGAGGTAAGGTTAGTGTTGGAAGTTTTATTAGCAAAAACTTTAAGTATTAGCACATGAGTTACAATTCCCATGTGCTTTCCAAAATTTGCTGGAACTGAACTGAATATTACATTCTGAACTTTGGACTAGTTGCTTTAAAGTACCTAATTTTAGTGGTAGGAGCGGGCAAGGTATGAATTTGAATAAAACAGCTGTTAGGCAGTTGGCTTTATTGATAAGCCACACATGATCATAATTTCTTGTGGCATATAACATTCCACATGGATGAGTTTCAGTCTTGGCTAAAACCTTTTCTAGTGTAGTTTGACCAGCCAATATTACCAGTTTTCTCTTCTAAAGAGTAACATATTTTGGCCTAATGGAAAAAAAGAATGAAAGAAGGACCAAGATTGATTAGTGGAGGTGATGGCTGACTAAGCTGTTGGGGAAGGAGGTAGGGAGCTGTATGAAACACGCAGGTGTCATCTTTCCAGGAGTAGGTAAGGGAGGGTAAGTGCATTTGATGCATTGCACCATCAAGTGATTCTCCCATCCTTGTACAGAAAGAGCTTGTGACAGTGATTCTGTGAGGCAAATAGTAGGAGATAGTACGGGTTTGTTTTCCTGACTTAAGCAGCCAACATCTTCCTGTGTTTATAAACTATCTTCTAACATTGCTTGCTGGCTGTTCCCCTCACCTAGAATGTACCCAGCTGCTTTAAACCTCTCTCCTTTTGTGAGTTCTTAAATACTGAAATAGCAGAAAGAAGACAGTAAACCAAGCTGCCCTTTAAAGAATATCAAGCCTGTTAACTATGAGCTCTATAATTTGCTGAATTTAAATGTAAACTGGAGCAACGATAATACTCAGAGTAACAAGGGTGGGAAAAATGTTGAAATCATGCTTGAAAGTGGAATTTTCTTCTATGAAGGGAAAAAGCTAGCTAACTCACTGAAGTTTAATTTGGAACAAGAATGCAAAGCATAGTAATTGTATAAAATTCCAGTGTCTGCAACTACAAAATGTGGCAAAGGTGTTCTTGTTCTGCCCTGAATTTTATGTAGATCAGGTGTTTTTGAAAGAAATGAATGTATTATACTAAAGATTACCAGGTACAGCTATTGCTTTGAAAAAAATAACGTTCATCAGAATGACAAATAAGACAAGAGGATAGTTATTTTATTTTTGCATTCTAGAACAGAGTCTTTTTGCGAGCTCTGAAGTGGAGAGTGCAGTTGGGACTCTCATTTCTTATATTTGCAAAAGGACTGGTGCAAGGATTTGCTCTCTGTACTCAACTCACTACTTCTGTACTGAAAAGATTGACTGCAGTGTGTGTTGGAACAGAGGTAGGATTAGGAAGGAGATTGACAATGGGTTATAGTTTGCCTCCTCTATTACCCCAGGTACTACAGCACACTTAGTGCTTGACTAGTAAATTCAGAATTAGTTTAAAAAAATACAGCCAAACCTTTGCTTTAAATATATTTATTTATGTTGGTAAAATAAATAATTCTTAACAGTGAAACACAGTAGTGCTTCTTCATGCTTCACTTCCTCATGGAGCTCCATAACACTAAAAACACTTTCATAAATTATATATATATATAATATGGCATATAAGTTAAACAGTTAACTTCGAGAAATAGACGTCACTACTGGAGCTGGTCATGAGTGGTGGGTGATGACATGAAGATTAATCAAGTCCCACTTTGAATATGGCAATTTTTGCCACTTACATGAACTTTTCTCTTCTTTCTGAAGTACAGCCCAATTCTGAAGTTTTTGCAGTGTGTTGTATATTTCCAGAGCAAGTGACAGAGTTTATTGTATTAAACAGTTGAAATAAGTAGTTGCTGAGGAAAAAGAAGTTAGACAAAATTAAAAAGCAATTTACTTGGATGGAGGTCTTTGAAATGCTTTATGTGTTAGATATCAGATCTGGTTTTGCTTTAGTTTTCTGGAAAATTATGGTGTTCTTGAGTTTGCCAAGTTTTACTAGTAAATGTACTGCCAAAGCTTGGGAAGAATAAGTCAAGGACTCTTAAAATTACATAGTGTTGAGTGAAAAGCCAAAGAGAGGGGTTTTGTGTACTAGAAATCCTTATTCTTTCAAATATAAAAATATATATCTGATGCTGTAAAATGACCCATATTTAATTTCCTTTTAGATTATATTTAAAATGCCATATACATAAAAGGAGGAGTAACAAAATGGCAGCCATTTCTCCCAGTGTATTGGCTGCATTTAGAATATTTCATTGTTTCATTATTTTTGGGAGATGTGATTTCACATTGCTATTTTCAGGGAAGACATATTTTCTAATATTGGTAAATTCATCCTGGCTAGAAATGAAGTAGTATATTTTGCTTCTTGTCTTGTTGAGGAGCTGGTTTAACAACTTTTTGGTTTTACACCATCTGGAGGTTCATATTTGACTTATGAAATGATGTCATATGTGCTTAGCACCAAACAGATATACAGTGAAAGGTCACATGCAGTTCAGGCTGAGGTAGTTTTATTTCACGTTATGAGAAATGTAAAAGTCTTGGCTCATGATTACTGGAGGCAGAAAGAAGAATTTAGAGAAGGAGAAAATGACTGACATAACCAATGTTCTTGTAAACCTCCACATTGCATTCCTGTGAACAGAAAATAAATCTGTATACTTAAGACCACACACAGTATGAGTTGCCTATTCACTCCCAGACTGGCACTGGCTCAGAGTTCTGCCTTTCTGAAAACTCATTGATTTCAGAGCAGCTTCTTGCTGTGGATGTTAGTTTGGGGGATGAAATACCTATTCCATCAAAATACCTGGGCTTCACTGTGTGTGATTTTTAAAGTTAAAGTGCTCACTCAGCTGTAGTGGTCTCAAGATATCTGACCTCTGGTTGAGGAGATATAAGAAAATAAAGATATATTTGGCAGATTTTTTCTTTTTTTTTTTTTTCTTCCTAAAGCTGGTGTCAGGACACAATCTAATTTGAGCTTCACAAAAAATAGCTTCTGGGCAGGAAGACTAGAGTTAATTCTGTTTCCTGTACTTGCAGGGAGAAAAGGATGACACAGATCAAGAACCATGCTGTGTTATGGATGTTTGCCTTTTCCGATCTTAGAGGTTTTAATCTGAGCTCTCACATGGACTTGGCTTTAATTATAATATATAATGGTTTAAGTATTTCTGCACAGAGGGAAAGAAAAAGAGGGAGTAACATAAAAGGTATTGTTTTATGACAACAAGAAATAAGAAAATATATGGTTTGTAAAAGGTTAGTTGGACTTTCCGTGATCCAGATTGAAACATGGGAAATGCTTTGTCAGTAACCCAGCTCATTATCTTCTTCTCATTGTATTTGTTTCTGTTTCACCAGGAAGGTGAAATTCTTTTAAGAAGGAATTTCATTGTAATTATTTGGAACTCAAATTCTGGATAGAACTGTAGAGCATTTGCTGACCTACAGTTCATTGGAAAAGGGGTGAGAAATAAGACAGTTTAGCCTCCTAAGTATGACACTGGATTTGTTGTGGCTTGGAGGTGATGGCTCTAAAGTAGCCAGAATTACTCACCTGCCAGAGAGTGAGGAGTGGGGGTAGGAGACACTGGGACTGGAAGGCTGTGCTTGAACATGCTGTATTCTTTACTTCCCAATGCTTACACTGTCCTTGTGTGAGGTGAGGTTGCTGGTATTGAGATTCTTTGGCTGTTTAAAATCTTTTAGAACATTCTTTTCTGTGCAGTTGAAGCTGCACTTCAGTCATGCTTTAAAGCTTTATTTGAAGCTACCAAGGCTAGAAATGAATTCTTAAATGAAAACTGCGAGAGTCTCAGATTAAGAACAATTATCTTATGTTACCTGGAGTTCTAGGCAGAAGTTACACCATGTACATCTAAATATATTCAGATCTTTAGCCCATGTGTAACTTCTTATGGAAGAATGCAATTCACCTCAAACATGTAAGCGTTCATTAATAAGTGTTTAAAAGGTTCCATGGAGTGGAAGGAATTGATCTAAGGTGTCGACTGTTTACATGAAGATGTGTGGAATAATCTATTTATGGCATTAATGAGAAAACAATCTGCATTTAGAGCCAGTCCAGACAACTCTGAAATACTCGGTGCCTGATACTCTGTGGCATAGTGAAGGTCATAACCTTTGTGCTAACTTAAAGGTTTTTGTGCGGATGGCCTGACTGTTAACCACTGAACAGAAAGATGAGACTGCAGCTCTGCTGCAGAGTTCTGAGTGTATTTCTTTATGGTGTGAAAGAAAACCACTATGCACCTTCTCTTGTCCCTCCAGGTTGAATTTGTGTCTTTGTTTAGGGAATAGCAGTAACCTATTAGTTGTTTTATGAGCTGGCCAGTGGTGAAAGGAAATGCAGAAATGTTCAGTTGTTTAATTAATGGGTATGTGAAAGCTGGATTGAGGTCTGGAAAACTGGACTGGACAGGGCTCTACTCTCTTTTCTCACACAGGTTGTCACTCTTAGACTTGGACTTCAGAGCAGTGTACTCCCCCTCTCAACTCTCCTCCTTGTGCTCCCAAGTTTTAATGCCTAAAATCCCTATTCCCAAGTTGAATCTAGTGAGCCGTGATGACAGAGGGTGTGGGAAGAAATCTCTGAAGAAGAGCGAGAATTGTCTGCTCAGCCCTTGGGGTGGTGATTGGGTGGGTAGAGAAGAAAAGGCTATTGACTCAGAAACTGCTTGGTCCAGCCAAGCAGAACAGAACTGTATCAGCACATGTGTAAGCTGCTGTGTTATCCCAGTCAGTAGGGAAGGGTATCATTGCTTTGTTTATCAGTGGGTCTTAATCACCTTCATCTCCCTTTGACTCCAACCATTAAGCATCTGCCCGGTGGCACTTGGAAAATGAAACCTGTAGTGCTGGGCTGAAGAGAATCCCTTTTGGAGCTTCTGCTGCAGTGTTACGATGAGCTTCTCAGCTGCAGCTTAAAGGTCCAACAGAGATTTTTGTGATTTGACTTAAGGGATTGCTTTCAGACATGAAGCAAATAAGTGATTAAGTTTAAAGAACATGTGATAATGAGCTTCACAGGGGGTCTTTTGTGTTTATTAAGTTTGCTCTAGTACTATTTCTTGTTCTCTAACTTAAAAAAATAATCTTTGAATCTCATACTGCACACGGCTTACAAACTGCAAGATCCTATTACTGCAATATTGTAAAAAAGTATTAAAAATAAAATAGATCCAGTAGAGTATAACTCTTTTTTCCAATGTATAGAAAAGCAATGAGCCATTTTAAGAGCAGGAAGAACATGCATTTCGAGATCCAATAGATCATCTAAATTGGTCCCGAACAAGTTTTAAAATGGCATTGCAAAAACTTTTGCTTTGAATAAATTTAGCATTACAAACCTCAGACTATAAATAAAAATAAATTTGATTTGCTGATTGTTTTCTACTTCAATAATAGTCTGATTAAGCAGGAAAAAAGTGCTTAATACTTATGAACCTTTCTGACTATTCCAACTGCATTACTCAAAAATGCAAAACTAACATTTATGCCCTTTCAGTAACTTTTATTTAGCCTTTTATTATGAATAAACTTTGTGAATTTCTGGGTAATGTAAACTTTAAACCTTAGTTCTTTGTTTTCTGACATTTGTGTTTGAACTTTGGACCAGTGAATCTAAAATTTCTCACTTGCCTGACTTCCTGCAGCCCTCTTGTGGATAAAGAATTATTCTAGATTGCCACATCATATATTTTCAGTCCAAACCTTGTCTTCTCAGTGGTGTACCTTGCAGCCAAAACAAGCCTTTGTGGGTCCACTTAATGTGAACACCTCATAGTTTCAGAGCTGCAGAAGAAAACAGTATCAGAAAAACAGCCTCTATTCAAGGAAACCTGTCTTTGTAATAACAAATTATTTCAATGTCATTCTCATGGCTTGCAAACCTTGCAAAGGTTCTCCATGCCCATGCTGCCACCTCTGTGTGCTTTCTGTGTTATATAGTTTCTTGCTTTCTCTGGGTGGAGCGGAAGGGCAAATGTAGAAGTGGGTCTATAGCAGTATTTTTAGTTTCTCCGCTCTTGGAATCTAAGTTTCGATGTGTTAACCAGCCTTCTGGAAAACGGAAATATTTCACTAAGAATACACTCCTTTATTTCTGTATACCAGGCTTGAATGTGGGAGTTTGAGACTGTACAAGGAATGCAGAATTGAATCCATACTGCTTAACAGTGTGTTGGTTTTGTTGATCTCTTTATGATGTTTAAAATTTCACGGGTATGCTATATTTTCTTGTATTATTTTATTTAAAAATTAGCCGTTGAGGTTCACATTAAAGAAAACAAACACAACCAAACACATCTCTTTTGGTCTTTATAAACTTTATATATGATGAAATCTGATTTTTACCCAAAAATATCCCCACCCAGTATTCTATGCTGTGTTGCCTGTGGGCTGCTCAGGGATTAATTTGTAACTGAATTTCTGAACCAGAATGTGGAAAAAGGTATGATTTCTTGAAAGTGTTCAGGGAAGGGACCAGTGCATGTAAGGTGCAATTCTGGCAGTGCTGATGTTTAAGTCCAGACATACTCTGTTGCTTTAATGGATTGAGATGTCTACTATTTTATTACAAAAATGCCTTTAATTACAAAGGTATTAGGAGTAGAATTTACGTGATGGATTCTTTCTTTGGCATTAGTGAATTAAGTTCCACCCCCCAGCTCTCCCAGCATATTTTAAGGTTAGACAAATAAACTGATAAATACTTAAAACTAGAAACATACATTCCAATTCAGCTTAATTTTTTTTCTTTTCCTCCTTTACAAATCTTCCTTGTCTGTTCAACTTTTCCATATACTTTTCTAAACGTTCATGTAGGAATAATGTTACTTGCTCTTTCTGTCTTAGTGAAATGAATAATTTTTCATTTTGCATATTATCAAGGTCAGCAAAGCTTGCATGCATCATATTTTGAACCTCCTATACTCTACAGGCAGTATCTTTATGTTCTTGAATGATCACAGTATTGATTCATAATTGTCTTATTCTTCTCTACTACATAAAAACCTTCACCCTTAAAACTTGCAAAACGTCTTTTTCCAGCTCTACTTTTCACTTGCTGTTTCACCTTGTGGTTTCACCTCCAACATCAGATCATTGTGAGACCACTTATTTGCTTTATTCCATTCAATTATTTTAGTTTAATTAAAGGAAGTTGTGACAAGACCTCTTATTTTGAATACCTTTTTGAAAGTTCTTGGGAGCCAACAGTCTGACCTGTATATTAGAAGTTCTCAAACACTCTATAGTGAGTATCTTGAGAGTGACTGCTTCCTCTCCTCTTCACAATGTGAAGAGTAACACCTTTTCCATTTGGAATCCTACCTTGTCTTGTGGGCTAACTACTCTAGGCAGTGCTTAAGGTATTACTAAAAAAAGGTACTAGAAATTTGAAGCTGTGAAGTAGGATTGTTAAATCTACTTAAGAAAGTTGCTTTGCTGTCTAAGTCTTTGTTTCTTCCTTAACTTTGACAATTTTTATGTGTCCACCTGGATCCATGGGCATATGGCTACTGCTGTGGCCATGTCTGTCTATTTACATTGCTTTGTACATTACACTGGAGGAAAGTGAATAACCTTATGGCTTCCCTAGTTGCTTGTGTGTTGGTTGAATAATTCTGTTTCTAGATTACTATTCTGTGCCCAAACCTGTGTAGTAACTTTAGTATCTGATTGCCACTTTGTGGCTTTAATGGGGAAATTAATTACAGGATACAGAACACTGTTTTCAATGAGTCATATATTTAATAAGTCAAGATGACTTTTTTTAGTTCTTTATGCACATGTCAAGATAGGACTGTTTTAATGCTATTTCATGTTTTGACTACTTTACTCTTTCTATTCATGCTTTGGTGCTAAAAGTGCTTTCATTTTTAAGTTGTATTTTAACAAGTAAAAGAATCTCTTAGACCGAGATAAAGTTGTCAAATATACATAGAAGCGAAATAAAACGTTCCTTAAGTGAAAAAAAGAAGGAAATTGGAAAAAAGTAAATAAAATATGCTAATAATCTTTATTCAAACCTAAATATGTTTGATTTACTTACTGTAGGTTGATGCCTTGCGGTTACGATTGGAAGAAAAAGAAACCTTTCTGAATAAAAAAACAAAACAACTTCAAGACCTCACAGAAGAGAAAGGAACCCTGGCTGGAGAGATTCGAGATATGAAAGACATGTTGGAAGTAAAAGAAAGAAAAATCAATGTCCTTCAAAAAAAGGTAAGATGACTGATGAAAGGATATGTTGTAAAACTTTTGAAGTGCGTTTAAAGGTGATATATTTATTTCTTATGGCACATGACTTTTAATACATAAAGAAAAAATGTGAGGATTAATTCTGTAATAATGAAGTAGTTCTCTAATATAAAATGTGTGACTGATCCATGGGATAATTTCAGTGGTATTATGTCTTAATCATACCAAAGCCCAAAAATATTATATGCTGCAGTTTCCACAAAATTATTGGAGTTAAATGTAAGCCCTAAAAATTATGACAAAACTTATTCCTCAACATGAGGGATTGACTTATCCTAACTGACACTGATTATTAGTCTTTCCAATTAATAATGTAAATAAAATGTGTGGAATTGCTAAAAGATTAGGATACTGCATTTTCCTTTAAAGATATTTTTGGTGAGGAAAGGGAGGAGGGAATTGGAGAAGCAACTTAAGTTGATTATCTACTTTTCCTGTGAGCTAAAGACATAAAGAAAGGAGGCTCTCTCCAAACACCCTTATGAGTCTTATTTCTAATTTTTCACTAATTTAGCTGACTTAATTTACTCTCTTTGGGAAGTTGGATTTAATTACTATCATTTCAATTGTAGGGGGTGGGGAGGGAATTTCCTGGAAAGGCAGCTCTGTAAGGGTTCTGCATACAGTAGTAAAGTGTTTATTTACCATATATTTTTCTCACACTCACAAAAAAATTTATTCTAGCAAGGGATGTTCTATTTGTGTGGTGTCTATCAGTCTTCATTGTGTATCTTTAGATGCACTTGTCAGTATGCAGATAAGTAAGAAAAAGTTCCTGGCATCAAATACATTTTACTGTTGCTTCTCCCTCATTTTACAGCCACTGAATGTCTACTTATTCTCTATTGTTATGTAGTAGTCCCTGTTACTGTGGTTTTTCTCCAGGATTCATATAGGGTTCACATGATCTAGCTGTCCCTCTGCCTGCAATTGGTTAAATACAGTCTTTAAAAAGCCACATCCTTATTTTCCAGAAACTGAGAAGATTAGCTTTTTCAGGCCCAGAAGTAAGGCCTATCCACTTTCTTATTTCTGAATCTTTGCCTTGTTAGCAATCCTGATGATGTAAAGATAGCAAACTTCAAGCTTTTTATCCTGTGCTGAATGCTAATTGCTTTTGGACATCACTTGAGAATTTTGAAAAAAAAAAAAAAAAGTCTTAAGGTTAATATTCTAAACTGCTCCCCCCCCTTCCTTCCCCAAACCAACAATTTACAGTTGGTATATTTAGATCTTCAGAAAATGGATTGGTAGGAGGAATGTGGATTCAGTGATCAGAACTGTGTGATTAGTACAATTTATCACAGAGCTACCAGCACTCTCTGTCATGGAGATGTGCTGAGAAATACACAGCCTGCCATATGCAAATATGCCATTTTTGGTTTTAATACATCATGGCTATATTGTTGCAACTTGCAGATGGCCTTGCCTCTTTTGCATCTGCTTCTTAATGAAAATGATAATCCTCAAACTGCATTCTCTCTCTTCACTAAATTATAAACACACTATGCTTGTGAACTCTAATATACAATGTAATAGATAAATCCTGATAACTACAACTCACATAATCAGAGTTAGTACTAAACTGATTTTTTAAAACAGGATTATTATTTTTTTTTTCTTAGTTTTATTCTGGTAAATATGCTTCCTCAGGAACTTCTGATGTCCAGTTTTTCTGTTATGGGCTAAATACTGGGTTTACTTAGAGAAGAATGAATTGTGATTAAACAATTACTGGGTCCTCCAGTGGACATACCTTCTTTCTGGACACTGCCCAGGTTGCCATCTTTCTCTCATGAACACCCTTCTGAAAGTGAAGGAATTAATTCTAGTTCTTCTTCCTAAGATCTCTCTAGGCATTAGATTCTTCTGGCTATATTATTATAATACTTGTCTCCATTTTATTCTTTCTGTGCAGGGCCAGATTTTATACCTATGTGTTTTTATTTACTTGTGAATAACCAGTTATTCTATTGCCTTCATTCTTTGATGAAAGATAGGTGGCCACATCTCTCTCCACTCAGCCTAAAGTGCTTCAATCAGACTAAAATAATATTTGTTTTAACAGTTGCATTCAAGTAATTGAAGAAGGAAGAATTTGTACATAGAGCTTAAAAATATTTCTGTCATAACCTGAAACTGAGTAGGAAGGAAAATGTAACTTGGAAATATGCATTTTCTAATTCTATATTATTTCTCTTGAGTACGTATTGTTATCTACCATGTTAAAAAATAAAAAGCAGACCAAACCAAAGCCAGAAAAGCTCCTTTTCAAAGTTGAAGTTATTTCTTCTTCTTTCTGGATAGCTGTTATACCTGTGGTGAATCCCACAGGATGGCATAGGAACACACATAAGACAACATGTTGCAGGAGAAAATAATGGGCTGGATAATGAGCTAGTGATGCATTGACCTTCCATGCAGTGGTTTTGGTGTAATTTTTGACCAACTTGAAAACCCACTGCACTATTCAGTATAACTTGTAGGCATAAGGGAAGCCCAGTACTGGAAGAGCAGGTATTTAGAAGATTTGGATCAAGGGAGATTGGCATGGAGTAATAATAAACTTATGTCAATGTCAGAGGTGCAATATTACTTAATATTTCTTTCTTCTAGAATCTTTGGCACCACTGTTCCATTTTAGTGCCAGTAAAGTTGGGTATGCTGTTTTAATAGCCTTGTTTAACCTGGCAAAGCTAGTCTTACACCTCATATCTGTCAGTTCAGCATGCAGAGGGGCAGACCTCAGAAATCTTTATGTATTTCTTACCAGATTGTGCAAGTTCTATGATTATGGCCAAGTTGTAGGCTGAAGGGCAGAAGTGCTGAACTGAATGATGATTCTTTCGTGTCCTTTTTTGCTCCCAGATTTTCTGTTCCATGCAGTAGGTATACCTGGTGTGTTTTGTCCTCTAGGATACTGTAGATATTTTAAAAAACAATTGTACGCTGTGAAGTATGAGTCTCAGGGTTGAAAACAGTAGCTGTCGAGACAGGAACAGTGTAGAGGATGCAGACCTGGATCATATTAGGACAAAAGCTTGGGGAAATTCTTTTGTGAGGACTGTTATAAAAGAACACCATGTAACAGGGGCTAATATAATATTCTACTTTGACTTGCAACATAACTTTCCATGTAAAATGTTACAGTTTCCATCTTTAATAGTTTAAGCTTTGTGATTGATGAAGTGCTACATGACTGAGGGCCCTAACCTACCAGCTAATTAGCATTTGTAGGAAATGTCATAAAGTCTTAGCTCTCATGTAATAATTGGAATCTGTACTTGAAGTGGCTGGACTGTGCTCTCTAGGTGATATTGTCCAATTCATGCTAAATTAAAATGTGTTGTATAATTAATTGTATGCATTACTCTTAGCTGTCTTCTAAAAAGGCAAAATTTACATATGGTCAAATTAGGGGTATACCAGCATAAAAAAATGACTCCTACCCTTGTGCTGAGAAATTTGTATCAGTATTGTTGCTTGATGCAGGAATTTTGGCTGAGAATTTTCAATTTTTCACTGAAATGGAAACTTCTGAATTCCAAGTGGTACAGGAAGACCTAAGACACTGCTTTCTTTCACTTGATCTTAACAAGTAGAAAGTGCAAGCACATTGCTGATAGAAGATGCCTTTGATTTTTTTTTTTTCATGTTTTAGTCATTTGGGAGCATGTTTTCATAGTCCTATAAAGGGGTCATGATGGCATGATGAAAGACATTACTATTAACTTTGTCAAATTCTATCAGAACACTCTTAATAGACTGTTACATGAACTGGGATTTTGCAATTACAAAATCATAATTCCATTGTATTTCTAGAGTGAGACAAATTCTGAATTAATTAGTTGTTGCGTAAAACAGACCAATGTTCTGAATACAGATAATTTTTATTGTTAACAAAAATTAGGGACTCATTCTGATATAAAATGTTTTGATGTTTCAAATATGTTGTGGTGACTACTGAGAAGTGTATTACATTAGGAATGTAATTAGATGCTCTCAGCCTGTATACTGAGACACTGAGAACAATGCCATTAAGATCAGAGGCAGTGGCCATTTTCACTTTCCTTTAGCTCCTTTAATTTCTCATTTTTTGTACCACACTGCACTTGTAAGTTTTTTTCAGTTTATAAAAGGTGACTGGAAATGTGTCTTAATGTAGGTTCACTTAATGAAGCCAACCTGAATGATCATCCAGCCTAAAACCATATCTATGGGTTTAGATTAGTCCTTGCACCTTGAAATCCATGATCATTATGAAGTTTTCCAGTCTGTAATGAAATCTGCTGGTTTTTCCAATGATTTTTCTGCCCTCTGAAGCTAGAAGCCGAGCATTTTTTTCCCCTCCACTCCTGATGACCTGCTTGTTACTGCTGCTTTTGTTCAAGTCTACATTTCAAAAGCAGAATAGCTGGATCACACACTTCTGTTTACAAACCTATTTGAAAGTAAGCACTGGGCTTTCTAGAAGGAAATCACTGAATTCCTCAAATGAAGTTTCCTGAGATTCTAAACCCTTTTCTATCTGATGCCAGTTCTGTAAACAGGGGAACTTTTGAATACTGGGTATATATTATAAATAATGAGCCCTCCAGTAAGTGAAGAAATACTGACTTCACCTGGTCTTGGTGTTAAAGTTGTTTGCAGATCTGCTCATAATAATCATGTCTAAGCAGGTCTTGTCTTTATCAGTAGCAGCTGACAAGTTCATTAAATGGCTGGAGATCTTTGGTACCAGGTGTTTGGAAGGATTCAGAAGTGTTACTGGGTTTCAGTATAAGTAGCTGAAGCTGCAAGTGTGTCTTAGTTTACAGTAATTATTCCCCCACTGTGAGCAGGAAGGATCTATTCTTTGGTGTGGCCTTCATTTCTCAGAAAACATTCCAAGAAGCAACATGTATGCAGTTTTTCAAGAAACAAGGTGAAACTGCAGTTGGTTAAACTAACCTGGTTCATATGCCAGTAATATGCATCTCTGAAGAGGTAACAAAGGAACCTGTTTGTTTGCATGCTTGAAAATCCTAAAATCGTATTTGGAAATACTAAAATTTAAAAATAATCATTTGGCTGCCTTTGTATGCCACTTAAGAAAAAAGAAAGGATATATAATTTAATTCGTTTGGGTGCTATGGTGTAAGAGGTTGTTAGTGAAAGTGAAAAAAGTACTAGTTATTTGAAGAAATAGGCTGAAATAAGGAATAAGTGATTTGAAGAAATGCTGTCTTATATTTGTGTTGTTTTAATTTTGTTTTGTGTAGTTTTGTGCACTAGTATGATACTATTAATACAAATATTAGCTATTCAGGGCTGAAATGTCAATACTAATTAACAAAGTTATCTTTAAATAAGATCCTAAGTTTTATTCATGCTGAGAAAGCAGCCAACTCGCACACTGGGAATTTTAAACTGTGTGAAGAGTAATATTTTCCTTTTAATGGAGTTGGAGGAAATTTACTTTGAAGTGTGAAAGAGTTACAGTATGTATAGTGGTGACTGGGCAAAAATAAAGTAGAAGTTGTCATATTTGGGAGGTGCAGAAGAACTCAAAGGAATTATTTAGGGAAAGGGATGATTACTTATATATCCAAAAAGAATGAGGGAGAATCAGAATTGCTTAAGAAATATATTTTTCTGTAAAATAGTCTTCCAAGAACTGTAATAGAAGTCTGGTGATTGGAATTAAAATCGATAAGGAAGGTGTTCTAAATGTAATTGAGAATCATTTTACATTAGAGAGGAGGTATCCTGCTGCCATGAGAGTGTTTATTCATGTGATTCAGTGCTCTTGGAACTGCATCTTCGAGTGGCAGCCTGCCTATTTCCTAACTTTCTCAACATGAGAGATTCAGCTGGTTTTCCACCTGCCAGGTGTTTACCATTGAATCCTCAGCAACTCATTTAAATGACACAAAACCAGATTCTTCAAAAAGTAGCCCATGGAATTAAGTTTGCACACACCCAGAAGGCATGTGTGGCTGATTTACATGCTAATTTTTTTCTTGAAAGCTCTATACAGCCCCACCCTCCAGGTGACTGATTTGTGGTAGGGGGGAAGGAGGGTGGGTGGGTTCTTACAGACATTGAAAAGGGGGATTCACGAGAATATGCTGCAGCTGCCTCTCTGAATCAGCAGCCATTTGTCTCTTGTAACTGAGTATAACAAGTACTCTGTGCCAGGCTCCAAGCTCCCAACTTTAGACCTCCTGGATTAAATTACTTTTTTAGAAACATTCTGCAGTAGAATCAATATATGTATGTTAAAAGCTTAGCTCTAGCTTCAGAATACATAAAGTGGCAAGCTGGGAATTTGTTGGTGAGTAATACTTTAATTAAAGCAGCAGTTGTTTTCTTCTGTATATCATCTTTTGTTGCACAGCATAACTGATTACACCAATACTAGTAGAGATGTTTAACTTGCATCTTTTTCCTTTGGAATACATAAATGGCCACCTTCAAATTAATCCTTTGTGCAATTGAGAACTGTCCGTCCTGTCAGACTAAAATAATTGGAGATGTTAGATGCATAGAGGGAGCAACTGGTGATGCTACTAGCTTGAGGAGGTGGAATTTGATGTATTAAAACTAAGTCTCAGACAGAGTTCCAAGTTTATTAACACTGCCTATATGCAAAGTATAATGATAAATTTTGAATCTAAATAAATGGTTCATATGGTTCTGAATCAGCTCTAATACACTGTTTCAAATATGTTGCGATCACGTTTTTATTAATGATCCTTACTCATTTTTAGCATATTTTAGCTAAAAATTATTGGAAAATTGTGAATAATAATTTTAGGAAATGTTTCCTAGGAAAATAAGTTCATCAGCTTGTTAATTATGCGCAGTAAAATCCATGAGAAGACAATTTTAAATCTTGAGTGATTCAGAAATGTATTATTTTGAGCCTATTTTTACTGAGATATTGATGTTTTGTCATAGTCTGATGCATGAAATATTTAGCAATGTAGTGACTGAATAACTTGTTAATGTAATAAACCATCCTGACGTTATCCTGAAATAAGAAAGTAGATCACACTGCCCCTGTTCATCTTGCTAGGATAGGCAGTTACAGTTGAACTGCAGCTTGGCCTAATGTATAGCCAACTTAATTATATCTGGAAGTAAAAAGAAACACTTCATAATAAATATAAAAAGTAGACTTATGCATTAGCAGTTGTTTTTTACCAATTTTGTAGTATATTAGATTTCCACTCTTTTGTTGACATAGAATCAAACACCTTAATTTATGCATTGCTAGAGCTCCTTGATGCTGGCAGTCATGGTTTTCTGGTGGTATTCCATTACTGTCTGTCTGACTGAGCAGTCTGTGACTAGACTCTAATACCTTAGTAAACTGGGTATTTTATCACTTTTGGAAAAGCATCACCCCTCACCTTTGAGTGGAGCTCTTATTGGCTTTATGAAAGCCGTTAAGTTCAAAGACTTAAGAGAATGAATGCAGATAAGTTTAATAGTAACAATAAATGAGAATTGTTATCTTCATACTTCTCTCTTCATGTGATTGTTACCAGATGTAGCCAGAGCAAGTGGTGCCAATTTGGTCAGATTGCTTTGATAATTTTGTTGTTGCCAAGTAGTATGTATTTCTTGGTGGTAGAATCAGCAGTGGTACGTTTGAATACAAGTAGAATGAATCCAACTTTACAATGGAATCTGAGTCTAATTCACTTCCTTCTAGCACACCTGACTTTGATTTTTAATGCCTAGCCAGGCATGGTGCTAAGATCAAAGTGAAACAAGGAGAATGGAGTACAGCAGTTCTTGGAAAGTAAATAGAAAAATGGCATAACATTGCATAATCTTTTATATATGTAATAAATATTTGGTCTATTTGCCATTCAATTAGGAATAAATCTGCAATAAATTTACTAAAGGTAATGATGCCAGCGTAAACCCTTATTTTTCTGGGACAAAAATCAGGGCCACTATATTTATTGTATAAGAGATGCCTTGAGACCATAAATCTCCATTCATGTCCCCAGACAGGCACAGTCCTTTTATTGCTCAGTGTTTAACCCTGTGCCAAAATGACTGTACACCACGGGAACTTTTATGCTGTGAGTGAGGGTGAGAAGCTGCTAAAGGTCCACAAGAATTTGTAAACTATTTGTCTTAAAGCAGCTGCTTGTTGATAGACAGGGTTGAGAGTATGTAAAAGCACATTTTAAATTTGAGTGAAATGCCTACTGTGACCTATCCCAAAATCTTAATCTGTGGTTAAGACTTGATTTTTGTTGAGGCTGTCATGGGAGCCATAAATAGCTTGATTTGAATGTTTATTTTTAAAAAAGAAAGCACTGACTTTTGAGAGTTTCAGATTTTTTTTTTTTCATATTAGGAGGTGGATGTGTGATAGAAAGCAGCTGAACAAATGCAAAGAGCTTAAAAGTATAGAATCTAGACTACAGTGGAAGGTTATAGAAAACAGGAGCTGCAAAAGAGATCATCCCTGTAAACTGTCCATGGGAACTAGTCTTGTATTTGCATTAGGTTTACAAAACAGCATTTCTGCATGACAATTTTACATATTCAGCAGTTTTCACTGTTAGCACTCAAATTTTTACTAATTTTTGTAAACTGTCATTTTATGAAATACAATGTAATTCCTTCTCTGCCTTAAAATGTATTAATTACACCACCTTCCACAAGTCCCCATAAATTATTACAATGCTGGGGAGAGGAAGAAGAGTCATCTCATAGACAGGTAGCTGCAGGCAGGGCAGCAAGATGAACTGGTTCATACCATCATCCTTGTGAATTGTCTCCCCTTAGCAAGGCATGAGCATTGCTCCTTCTTTGGACCTACTGTAATGCTGACTACAGACATACCTTCTTACCTGAGACCTGTGCTATAGTTCAGGCTGCAGGACACATTTCTCTGTAAGGGCTAAATCTGGGGTGTTTTTGGGAGGGGATTTGGGGTGGGGGGAGGATGGGCAGTGCTGCAGTCACTGGTTATCACTGTACCTTAAGTGTTCTGCTGCAAAACCTGTTAAAAAAATCCAAACCCACAAAAAGGCACAGAAACAGAACAGGAAGATTTGATTGTTTTAAATTTAATATACTTTTTACAGGAATACTTGATGAACTCTCATAGACTACCTGGTTAACTTTTTGTAGTAATGCTAAAATATGAATTCTCCGAATAGAGCAGTAGAAAATAATCTCTATATTGTGTTTAGTTTAGGAATTAAGCTCTTCCCTGTGTCTGACATTTTTTTTATAGCATTGAGCTGCCATCATCCAATCATTTAAAGAGCACAGTCTGTTAGTAGTGTCTACCACGTTCTGAATGAGAGACACTGAAAATTGAATTGTTGTCAGACTTTTGTAGTGTTCATTGTTAAGCAATGCTCAGGTTTTTAAAAAATATTTTTTTAGTTAAAGTTAAGCACATGTTCTTGAGGAGAAAGCCTGACAAAAATTAAGTATGTAGTAATGCTTGCAGAACTTCAGAGATAAGGTAGTCAAGATATGTAATACATGTTGATATAGTCATCATCTCTAAGGGACTCCAAAGTGTCATTAACTGCAACCTTCCAACTCACCACTCCTCTGAAGTTTTTATCTAGTGCCTGTCAAACCCCACCGTGGAGAGGGGCACATGTTTCAGGTAGTAGTAGAAGTGAGCATGGAGCTGCAAGGGTTTAACACTATGGCAGAAACAACTGCATCTGACAGTCGTTTAAACTTTTCACCATCCTATGTCATTCTCCAAGATAATCTCTTAAATACTGGGCTTAAAAAGCAGAGGCTGTAAGTAAGAGGAAAAAATTCTACAGGCATCAACTATCTAATGAAGAACTGGTTGGGGAAAAAAGTATTTCTGTGTCATAGATTTACTATATAATAATTCTTTATTATTTTTTCTAGTTGATGATATTAGAATGAAGCTGAGTTATACATATAAACTTGCTGTTTTTAGGAGGAGGTATATGAAAAAGGAAATTCAGTGAAACATTTTTTTAAAAAGGTCAATTTTTCATACCAACAGCAAACTATCCTAAACACAGAACTAGTTCAGATTACTTCTGCTTCCCACTCAGACCTTTGTATGAATGCTTTGCTGTGGTACCTTTGCTGCTATAGAAAATCTCAACTGTTCAGCAGATGTTGATTAAAGAGATCCAAGCTGCTGCATTTAATGTTTCAGTTTAAGTTTAGTGGTGCTTTGATAGTTTATATGTAGAAAGGCTGTGTCTGGCCTCCAGTAACTAATGGTGAAACTTAATATGTGCATTGTCTTCTGTGCAGCTATAGTGCAAATATTAGATTACGTCTCAGAGTAACAAGAATCTTAGTTCTCAGATGAACAGCATTTTGAACACTACAACTCTTAGTTGTTATAAACCTATGTACATTGACCATATGCTAATTTAGAATGATCAAGAAAAGACATCATTAGAAGAAGGGGACAAGGAGATACATTATCCTGAAAAGCTTTTCTTTCATGTAAAGTCATTACACTGTCCCTTATAGATGTGTATAGATGCCTTCTCTAACCAAGGAAGACTGGTTTCCTAAAAGGAAACTTTCCAATATAAAGAGTAGCAGTATTTTCCAATTAATTCCTGCCTAACTGCTTAAGCTCTGCTGCTATGGGTTTTTTTCTCACTTTTTAACCACTGGCACTTAAAGAAACTCATATAAAATAATACCACATAAAACTGGATTCTCTGTTATAAACTCTCAATCCTAATTTCTAAGGTCAGGATGCTCTTCCAGTACAAATCAACATAGCTGTATTAAATTCATAAAGCCATCCTTTATTTTAGTACCTAGGAGGCAGACTTTTATTTTTGCTTCTAATATAAAAGTTTTTGCTAGTAGAGATTTTCTTTTATTTAAAATAATTTTCAATTATTAGGGCTTCCATCCTCCCTCTTAAACCTGTCTGCCCCATTATTCCTTACTCTGAGAGTAAGGAAATGTGAAGTTTAATATTTTTCCTCTCTAGATTTTGATGAAGCATTATTATTTAGAATGTTTTACAGGAAAATTAGGAATTAAGACAATATTAGAAATCTCTGAAATTATTTCAGAAGACTTTAGGAAGAGGTATGTAATTAAGGATTAAAGCTGACAGCAGTTTTAAAGCACTGTACTTGTACTTTTTTCTCTTGAGGTGTGAATTGTCTAATTTATAAGTTCTGTACAATCAATTTATCATTTAGAATGAAGAGCAGTGCACTTATATGGAAGTCTCTGAATTAAAAAGAAAATACGGAGAGTTCTCTGTTTTGGAACAATCAAAGAGTACAATTAACTATCAAGTGAATTATCTGTCTGTACCTTTGAAGTCTTTATACCAAATATGTTTAATATCATTATACTGTTCTATGTAAAAGTCCTGTTGTAAAACTATTAATATAAGGAGATATATAATTACTGTAAAAATGTAATTTAAGGCCAGAGTCTTCTAATTAAATTACTTGTATCAAGCTGCAGTAAACTTAGACATCTGCTATACTTATAATTGTTAAATGGTCCTGTAGAACTATGTGATGTTTAAATGTGCATTCATTTTGCTTTTGTCTAGACTCTTGTATCTTTTATAGCTTTCAATTGGAATAAAAACTATAGGAGTTTTAAAATTAAAACCTTACTGAAAATGTTAAATATCTCTTTAAACTTTTCAGGAAAGGAAATAAAGGTATTCTTTCACTCAAGCTGGTGATTTAAATGATAACTCTAAGCTGCCAATAGAAATATAGAGTAAAAAACAAAACAGATATTCTGAAGGTATTCCAATGCATATGTACATAAATTAAAAGTATATGAAAAAAGTCAAGAAAAAAAGGGAGATTACAGATAGTTTAAATTTGGCATTAATTCTTTAACTGAATTGTCTGCATAGATGTAAATAATAGCTCAATTGGGCAGTGACTTTATAAGCTAGACATATTTCATTATAAACCGAAGTTCTGGAGTGACTATGGAAAGAATGAACATAAGAGAGCAAGAATAGAAGTAAAAAAAAATACAACCTTCAGGTAATATTAAAAAAAAATCTCACGATAGATTAAAGATTGAGGTTGACTGAAGAACTATAAAAAGAGATGAATGGGCAACTACAGTTAAGATGAGGGGAACTTGAAGTGAGAAGGCAGATTTTATCTCAGATATGATCTTCTTAAATATTTACATTTCGAAAATATTCTCCAGTATGTCAGTTAAGGGGAAAAAAGAGTTTAAATGCAGAAAAGTAATTTGGAGTGTTAATACCAGGAGGCTGAAGGGAGCGATTAATATCAATTTAGAAGAGTATTTGCAATGGGATGTGGTAATAAATATTGCCAGAATTTCTGTCTGCAGAAGTACTGGGTAGCAGAACAAAAGATAACCTCTTTCTAGATGCCTATTTGTCATCCCAACTGAAAAACCCTGCTTGATTTCAGACATTTCATTGTCAGAACAATGATGTAAATGCAGAAGAGTTAGATAATAAGAATAGTTAGAGACCTGACAGAGACAGGAATCTGTCTAAAACTAAAAGAGCTTAGTTTTTTGTTCTAATATTCTGAGGGTATAAATATCACAGAAGAGGAGAAATTGTTTTGGACAGTGTAAAACTTAGAACATGAGTAGCATGAAATTAGATTGACAAGGAGATCTCTTAAGTGACTGGATAGCCTTCAAATGGGAAAGGAAATTAAATTACCATAGGTTTTTCAATGGTAGGTGCAACAGAGGCCACAGTCCTGGAAAGGATCCTAGAGTGTCACAGTGTGTTCTGCTGCCCACAAGCAGGATTTGATGGAGATTCTTACAGTGAATGAAAACATTGCATTTTCTCTAGGGATTAAGCCAGACTTCCAGCCTCTCTACACCACAACCTGCTCAACCTTTTCACTTTGACATGAAGTGCAGTTTGTAAGGTTTATCCCTGTTGTTCAGAACTCTAGATGATGGCTCTTTTCTGTTAATTAAAACAAAATATGTTTTCTGGATGTCTTTCTGTTTTGCTATTTTGACAATTTTCCTAAGTATGTGACATCATAACTCAGGATAAGTTATGGTAAATCATTCTTTGTTATTTTTCTGAATTCTCTAGTCTTTCACTGGTTGAGATCGTTTCTGTTTTACTGCCTTGTTTTAACTGGTGAATATTTCTTATTAATTTATCAGGGCTATGTTGCTTTTTAATAACTACATTTATGTTGATAACATATTGTAAAGTGAAACAGTTTTATTTGAAATGAGGTAATACGGTTTATAGTTTTTTTTCTTCTGACACCTTGGATACCAGCATCTAAATCTGTCTGCAGAGCAGGTTGGTCATCTATTTTAAAACTTATGTTATTCTTCTGTTTCTTTATATATCCTTTTATATATTTGTGTATTTTAAAATAGTGCTCACAACATACACATCTGTGTTTGGTTTGTTTGTTTTTCTGTCTGTCTTTCCTACTTCCTGTTAGCCAGCATATTGATTTCTCTGTGTTCATTGCTCTGGAAGACTTCCCATACTGCTGTTTAACTGGCACTTGCTCTCTTTCTTCAGCTCTTGAGATGCTTATTCTTACTTTTATTGCCCTTGTAGCTTCCCTTTTTAGTATTCTCTATTGCCTAACTCTTGTCTGTAAAACTTACCTGCTGCCTCTCTCTTCCCACCATGTGTTAAGTTTTTTTATGAGACTTGTAATTTTTTCATCTGGGCAGAGGCCTCCAAGTCTTCCCAGTTGATGTGGACATGATAGGAATGACAAGGTACAAACTAAAAGGGTATATCACTGTTCATCTTAAATGGTTTGTATTAAAAGTACAAGTTTGCCAAAGCAGCTTTTTTCTACATGTGAGTTTACATTAGAGTATATGTACTTTTCTGCCTTGTATACTACATAGTTTAACAGGGTTTTTTAATGCAGAATCTTACTGAAAAACTTGTGTAAGCTAACACATCCTATTTTATATGCAGCTATACCAAATAATACAAAACTAGTCATGAGTAAGAAATTGTCAGATGTCTTCAAATAGCTGAAATGTAGGATTGAGCAGAAAGGTATCATTTTTCATTAGTAGTTTGGAGAAAGCAAAGCAGTACAGGGTGTATTTTCAGATGCTGTCAATGTGCAATTGGGCTAGACTTCACAAAAAGTTCAGCAATCAGTCTTTACCCTGTAACATGTAAAAAGTTGAGATGTAGGAATTCATATCGAACCAACCCACCTTGAAAATTTGGCCCTGAATATATAGAGATGGTTGTGATAAGAAGCATTAGCTTGTTAAGAATGAGTGTCCACTTCTTTGTGTGTCCTAACTGGCATTATTGTATTTACTATCTGGAAAAATACATATTGGATTTTGAATTATATCACAATAAATAGATATAATGAGAGCAAAAACTTTCCAATGTATGTCTGACAAAACTGTGAGTCCTGCTTAGAAGAGTCCAGGAGTCAAGCTGTTTTGTTCTTAGAATTTATTGGTCCCTGAAGAGGAGGAGACAGAGACTGAGTATTTCCAGATACACAAGTGGATATTATCAGCCCAGGCTTCTTTTGGCTAGCTTCCTGGTGAAGGTTAATTTTAGCATTAAGTTCCAGCTCTTTCTCAGCTGGAGTCTGGCAACAGAAGCCAAGCTTTCAGTCCAGGAGCTCCTTTCTGTGTGACGGCCTTCTCCTCTCTTGGCTCAGTTTGCCCACTGACCTGCTTTTATAGCCCTGTAAAAGTATCAGCTGACTGGAGGGCAGATCCCTTCCCTAAGCAGCCCTAGGGGAGTTTTGTTCTCCTCTCTGTATGAAAACTCAGCACACACATCTTGTTTCTTAGTGCTTGTTGATTCCTTTGAATCCTTCCTGTTACCCATTGACTTGAATCCTATATTATGGAAGGAATCTAGAGTCTGACAGTAAGTAAAAATGAGTCAAATATTTCCTGCAGTGGTTGCACAATAAAACAAACATGCTTGTTTTGGAAGAAGAAAAGATATCTATTACTTTTGATCCCTAAGTGCACTTGCATTTACTTGTATTTATTAATGCAATAGATTGCTCTCTGTTTCTACATCTACATGAGATAGTAGGCTGTTGTTTCTATTTCTAGAATAACAGATTTTTATTCCAGTCACATATAATAACACTTTATTTCAGGTACTGACCAGAGAATTGGCTTTGTACTCCCAGTAAATGATACACATTTTAGTGATAAGTTATTGGATTCTTTTCCTTTTTTATATCATTTTTCTCTGTCCCAAATTAAGGAAAACATATCTTTTTTCTTTGGGTAAACCTTCAATCCTATTGAATTTTTTAAAGATATCATAATGATACTTTATGCTTCTGTACAGTTTGCCTTAACACTCAGTTGATACTTCATGCATTTAACAAACTGAATCATAAAGAATGTATAGTGACATGGGAAGTACTTGCACATTATGTGAGTAGGTGTCTTGATTTTAACACTGACTTATTTGCTTTCCTCAGCTTACTTTAGGGAAGTTTAATTACTGTGTAATATCCACTTGGAAGCTTGATACCAATGTAAATTTAATGTCCTTTTTGTTCTTTGCATCTTTACAACCACACTATGGTGAACGTCTTGAGTGGACTACCAATGGAATGGACAAAGTGAGCATACAGGACTAAACCATTTAGTAGGAAGAATGTCTTCTAGACATTAAAATACTCCCTAAATCACTTCCTCCTTGGAACAGAGATGTGGCATAAGCAAACCTGACAAAACACTTGTAGTAAGTTACAGTATAAAAGCAACTGTTTGTCCTGCTCAGGTGGCAGAGCCCTACAGCTTTTGTGATAGCTAAGAGGGGTTCAAGCGCTGAATTTTGTTTGTAGAGCTTCTGAGGATAGTAGGCATCAGGTACTGCAAATCTGTGAAGACCTCATTTCTTTTCAGGTTACTGCACCTGTAAAGTATGAGAATTTTGAAAATTCAATTAGTTACCAACTAATGGGAAAAGAAAATGCAAGAAATGGGTTTCTCTTATTTTTGGAGTTCTGATAAAGTATTTGCAATCAAGTTCAATATATTACTGCAATCATACTGTACATCAGCCATTGCAAAAATACAAAAACATAAACATTTGAATTCCTCTGTTTTCCCATTCCAGAAAAACAATTAAGTGTTGGGGCCAATTATTAATATTTCACAGAATCATAGAATCCATTTAGATTGAGTAAGACTCTTAAGATCATTGAGTCCAACTGTTAACCTAGGTATGAAAACTATATGCAATTTGCAGCCTTATTTGTTTCCTTCAAATGAAAGAAAAGAGTAAAATACAAGGGAAAGCCACATTGGAAAATAAATATCTTAATACTCAGCAATGGCTTTGAATATATCTCAAACTTTGCAGTTTGAGAGAAGAATATGAAAAATATTTACACATTTACAGCTTGCTGCCATTACTAGTCTTTCAAACAGCAAATACAACATCTCCAAGCAGAAGAATTGCCTCTTTCTGGTTATTCTGCTTTCTCCTCCTGGAGCACTTCTGGTGCTGCCGCCTTCTAGTTCTTATCTTCATGGTTGTTAGAAATGTATTTGAGTTGTTGCTCATGAATAAAAAAAAAGAGTTGCACTCTTTTCTGTGTGATTTCACACCAGGTGCAAACCTATAATATGCATCTCTATTGTATCAATTTGTTTTTCCTTTAACTTTTTATGTAGGTTAATTTTAATGCTTTATTTAGTACATTAGTGACAATTCTTGCAGGTTAGTAAGAAATTAGAGATATATATGTGAGTGAACAGCTTTCATAACATCTTTGATGGTCCTGGAATACAAGTGGTATGAGCAAGCACTCTACCCTGTAGCTCAGAATTTCAGCTGAATTCACAGTGCTCAATTTTTGAAGGTAATTTATGCTAGCCATTGAGCAAGGCAGAGATCAAATTCTCATGCAGTCTTTCACAACTGCCTTTACACACAGAGCCTTGCCAAACAAAGTGAGTTGTACTTAGCATGTCATCCCAAGGCTTGACATTTGTTCTCTATGAAATAGGACACGTGGATTGCTTAACGTGTCCGTGCGTAGTACAAGGGACAGCGTAAATCCATGAGGTGTCGTTTCCCTCTAAGTTCTTGATTGGCAGAGTTGATACTGGATAATAGTGGCATTTTATAAGTATGGAAAAATATGTCTTAGGTAAGTTACTGGTGCGTGTGGTGTTTTTGAGCTATTTTATACAGAATTGTTTTAAAATGAGATTATATACATTAATTCAATAAACAATGCGAAAACATTACCCAACAAAATGTGATGAAAAATAGAGATTAATTTATTTCACTGAGGAAAAAAAAGTTACAAATGCTTCAATTTAATTTGTGAAATTATGTAATATTTTATATTGCAGTATTTCTGTGAAGATACTAATTAGAATTCAAAGCCTTATTTTTCTTAAGCACTGTATAAACTAACATCTTTCAGGCCCAAAGCACTTACTATGTTAAATACAAGGTCACGTGAAGATTACCAACTTCAGACGAAGCAAAAGGGAAGATGATTCTGTTATGTTGGATAAAATGGGCACAGCCAGATGGTTCTTAATAATGTAAAAGTAGTGGGTAAAAAAAAAAAAGTCTTTGATGGTATAAGAATAATGAACAACCATAAAAGTAAGTTTTCAAACCACAGTGTTAATCTGATCAGCTCTGTAATCCTAATGGCAAAAACCTGTTGAGTTTGAAGAAGCAGAAAACATGTAATAGAGAAACACTATCTTTGGAGGGAAAAAAAGTAAGTGTAGCTCAGGAAAAAGATTGTTTCCTTTTGTTTTTTCTGGCTTCTTGTTATGGTCATGTATTTTTCTGTTTTTCAAGCTTGTCAAGTATAGCAAAATTCTGAAGGATTATTTTCTTTCCTGCTTGTATTACATGAGCTGGGAAGGTAGCAATAGGGTAATTACCAGCTCATGCCACTTCTCTATTGCTCTTGTCATCAGGTTAATGTGAGGACTGATGTCTGAAGCAGCAAGTGCTTCATTAGCTCCTTTGTGACAGTCCCTGTGCAGCTGCATTTTGCTTCTTTGAACTGCACTCCTGAAGAAAGTTTGAGGTAAAAACTGTTCAGACAGGTCAGTTGACTTCTGTGAAAACTGTACAGATCCATTGATGTGGAGACTGCTTTCTCCTTGGGCACACACCATATCCATGGCTAGAAACGTTGGCAGTAAAGTCCAGAGCTGGTCATAAGCTTTGAGCCACCTAAAATCTCTGATGTTTAAGAAAGCCTTGTGGGGGAAAATAATGAAAGAATACAAAGCTAAAAGAAACTATTGAACCATGAGGTATATTGTAATCTGAAGTAAGTACAATGCTGCTGTATTACTCCAGTTTGGCAAATATGAATTTGAAGGTAGTGAAAGAAGGAAACTTTGGAAATATTTTAAATTGGGAACATATTGTGCAATAGGCAGCTATAGTTAAGGAAGCTTTATTGAGAAATAATAAAACATTTTGGTGACAGTTGGAACTGCTATTGAAATGCAAGAGTATTTTAACACCTTGTGGTAAGATTACCAAGCTTTTTTCCAATTACCTTAGTAAAGCCAAATATTAGTGCAAATACACTTTAATAAGTATATTTAGTTGCAAGCAAATATTTTTTCTCAAAATTCGATTACCTGTTCAAAGTAGAACATAATAGTACTTGGGAAATTGTTCAGTAGAATTTGTTTTCTTAAACTATGAAGGGTTTTATAATAATGAAAATTACATGTACAAAAGTTCTGTTTCCTCACCTGTGTTTCAGTTTTTAATTTAAATGAAACTATTCTTATACTAACAATCTATGTCAATGTAACATACATTACCTGAGTTTTCATATGAAATAAATATTGAATTGTTCCACCTTGAGAAATTTAAAATAGAGCAAAATTAATTTTAGGATTAAAAAAGGCAGTGTTACAAAATGCTTGTTGTCTGAGATATTTAAAACTCAAATACAGAGCAGAGTGGATAATATAGGGAGCGAAGTTTAGGTGTGTGACTTTATGGTTTCATGAGCTAGGCCTAGGAAGTCTGATAAATTCTCTCTTACACAGTCTTAACCTCTCATACTTGGATGCATGTCTGTGAAGGCAGATTCTTATAGCATGAAATGTTTTATTCGATTATGGAATATTCTTGCAAACTCCAGAGTATAGGGCCTTAATTTTGATAATGAAAGGGATTTTGTTTTGAGAACCAGGATTCCTCTAGAATTTTAAAGCCTGTCTGTGTGTGAGATTTAATTTAATCCCCTGAGTACTTAAGAAGCATTCCTGAGAATGTCACCAAAATGTGGCAAGATTAGCACTTGCAGTTTATTGACAGGATGCCTCATAGGAAAGACATTTCTCTGTAAGTGTATTTTTTTTTTAAAAAGGAATAAAATCTGTCGTAAGCTCTGGGACTATACAGACTTTCTGAAATACACAAAGTATTGAACAGTTTGTTTTCATACAGCTCATGGCACAGGACATAGCAGTTTACAGAGGAAAGAATTATATGTTGACAAAACTACACAGAACTGACTTCTGATCAGATAATAATATAAGGGCTTGAGGATTAAGAAAGTCTTAACAGTCCCTGTCATAAATTGAATTCAGGCATTCTCAAAAGTAAGTAATTACTCAGCAATAAAATTGTATCCTTACATATATGCTTGTATCCAAATATATGTTGGAGAATGACAGAGGTTACCAGAGGGTTTGTTGTTCTTTCTGGGTTCCAAAAACCCAGGAAGAACTAAATCAAATCTTGTGTTCCAAGATTCTAGCATGTGAGACTGCTCAATCTCTTTGTCTCCTTTAACCTTTTTGAGAGAACTCTGTGATTAACTGGTCATAAAATCTTGTCTGCATTAGCAGATCTTTACTAATCCTGTGCCCATCCCAACAAACAAACAAAAAACCACACTGCTGTATTGATTCTGCTTTCACATATCCCAGTGTGGTCCTGTTCCCATCAAAGTATTTCCTTCCTATATCTAGCACAAATGGAAGAATAATCAGATGCTTTAATCTTATTTTATCTATGGACTATGCATTGAATGACTTATTTTAAAGCTCTTGTGATTCAGTGGGGATGTTTTTAATTTGCTGCCTGTTCTCTTTACCTCTGAGGAAAGAATTTTGTAAATGTTGAATAATTTTAAAACATGTTTTCTTAGTTAAGGGTTCGATCATATTTTAAATTAGTTTTAAGAGGAAGGAAATAGTGTAAATGCTGTGGAATTCAGATAAGCACTGTGCATAGGAAAGTAGTACTTCAATTTAGAGTGCTTAGACTTGGTAGGTCAAGCTGACGATAATACAGGACCGGATCTTAACTTTGTTTCAGAGACATGTAATCTATATTCTCTCTCCTGTTTTAATTCTTTTTTACTTGAGAGATTATTTTGAAACTGAAATGTGCAATTGCTTAAGTATTCCACAGGGTGTCATGAGGCAGTTGTTGGAATCATTAATACTTGGATGGAAGTAAAGAAAGAAACAGTGTGCAGTCCTCTGAATACCAGCTAATGTAATTTTAGATGTGACTAATACATGTGCTATAAAATAAGTTCTTAACTCATTAACACATGTATCTTATTTCTGTATCTGTATAAAATATATGCACAAAAAATATTATAAGAGGACATTTACAAGAGTGAGCTATTCTCTCAGGTCTTCTATATATACCCTAATCTTTTATAGTTTACAGAGCAAGCAGAATCTTTGCCCCATGTGTATATAAAAAAGAAAAAAGGTACAATACTTATTTTTGCCATAGTTATAAAGAATTTCTAATTGAAATGTGCTCCTCCAAATTTACTTTCCAATCTTAATTTTACTTTTAATTTTTTTTCTAAAATTTATATTTATTTAAATGATTATACAGTGCACACAGGTGTACGGCGGGTTTTATGATCTGTTTATTATAGAGATATGTGATGTCAAAACTTAACTTCAGACTGTCCTTCCTGCATGTGAATAATGTAGTAGGAAGACAATTTTTACCAAAACATGCCCCAAATTAAAGTGTGTTTGGTTATGGTGATATATTTTTGCATATGGAGACCAAATTTTTATTGACATAACTGTTGACTTCTGCATTCTGCACATACATTGAATTCAGCTTCATATTTGTAAAACAGCTTTTAAATACAGTTTAACAGTAATTGGGAAGGATCCTGCATCTGTTTAAATCTGAATTGCTTTAAGTGGAAATGACATTGGCCATGAGAAAAGTTACATTACTTTATGAAATGAACAGCAAAACTCCCTTTATTTCAGCAGCAACTGAATGTGATCCACAGTGTGATATCACTGATGAATGTAAGAATTTGAATCTCTGTTGACAGTATATTTAAAACCAGTTTTGAAGAAATGATACCTTATGGATTTGGGCATATTTATCATATTACATAAAGTGGCATAGTAAAATAATAGTTAATTTTCTTGATACTATTTATTTGTGCTAAGAATTATGGAACAAATGTTGGGTTTATGCCAGTGGCATAATCGTGAGTGCCATTAAGAGCATAGGATGTAGGGAGGTTGATTCTTCTGACAAATAACTAGATTTTACATATATGATATTCCAGTTGTACTCTGCATTATTCCCAGAAGGTCATAGTGCCTTACAGCCACAGGTGATTGCCATGACAGCCAGGAGCTGAGGGCTTCTATTCAGATTTGCTTGGTCCTGTGGACAACTGTTTGTACAAAACCTTTCTGACTTAACCACTATAAATCATGAGCTGTTTAACAAACCAGTGTGTTTATAGGTACCTTAGCAGTATGTTTAAATACTGCTAGAGGAAGAACTAGACCTATTCAAAGCAGTTCTAATATCCAAAATAGACCAACATGCCTTAAATTTTCATGGAAAGGAAGAAAGTGAACAGAAATGGTGGCATTTGGGCTTTTGCATTGTTTGTTGTTGGGTTTTTTTGGTTTCCGGGTTTGGCTTTTTGATATATAAACATCCTGATCTCTGTCCAGGTGAGTTTTCTTTACAGCAACAGCATCATGAAAGAAAAGGTTTTTAGACAGGTAGGTCATCATCCTTTAGTTTAAGGTTCCCTGCCCTCTCCCTTTCTTAGTCTGTTTTACTGCAACTGGGATAATCTAAAGGGGTAATTCCACACATACTTTGAATTACTGAGATAATGCAGTACCTTAATCTAAAGTGATTAAGATCAGAAAATATTTAAATAATACCTGACTGCACTGAGGTTTTTTCCTATAATTTGTTAGGAAAGTATACTTTTTGGCTAAGGAAAATAAAATATAAAAGACAGAAGTTAAAAACTGTTGGTATGATACCATGTAAAAACTTGGCAGTGTACTGAGGCATGTGTCATGTGTGATACGTATACATTCTAGCACCCAGGTCCCTCTTTGAATGTAAAGCAAGGTTGATTAATGGTATGATCTGGTTTTATTTTCAGATTGAAAATCTACAGGAACAACTCAGAGACAAAGACAAACAACTGACTAATCTGAAAGACAGAGTGAAGTCATTGCAGACAGATTCTAGTAACACAGACACAGCACTAGCAACCTTAGAAGAAGCTCTGTCAGAAAAGGTAATGTTTTCTCATAGAACCACAGATGATCTAACACGTGTAGCAAAGCCTGTGGGCCTTGTCACAAAGCAGGTGGCTCTGTTCTGGTAGGATGAGCAAGGAGTGTTCCTGGCTGCTGACCTGAAACAAGACTCCAAGGTAAAAATGGATGTCTCTTTACATGGGGACTGGGTAAATGGCTCAGGACATGGGAAGATTTTTTCCTTAATCAATGGGATGAGTGGTTGTTTCCTGAAAGAACTGAGTGTTATGGACACCTGACTTTAAAGAAGGTAGAGTTTTGGGTATTTTGATGGCTTTGTGACTTGATTATCCTGTTCTTTTTCTGTTAGCAAGACCTAACTGAAGAGCCAACAGCAAACGACTGTACCGTTACCTTGACTTGCAGTTAGCACTGTTGGTTGCCTACACTTAATTTATAAGAGAAACTGTGTTTCATAAAAACAAAATCGAGAATTACTCTTTTTTTCTTACACCATTATATCCCTTTCATTTGAAAATACACAGCAAAAGGGATAAATCTGGACTGTTAATTACAACATTACCAGTTTTCAGTGAGATCAGATACTAATGTATATAACTTAAATGTGCACAGGTGAGTGCAACTAATTAAAGTATTATGTGCCATTTTGCAGTGGGTAATCCTAGGAAGGTATTTAGGACTCTAAGTGACTTTAAAATGCCACTGTGGCTGTTGGCACCAACACCTAAAATGCTAATGTTGGTTTTTAGATTTCTTTGTATGTTTAATCACTAACATTTGCTTGGCCATCAACTGTGGAGAAGGTTGGCATTATTGTTACATCTGTGGCTTCAAATAGATTAGTTTTACAGCATTTATGCAGTAAAGAAAGTACACACATTTTGTTTATATTTCACTGCTAATCTGGGCGCAGTGCTCACCAATCTCACATCATACATACATTGAGTACTTTTAAATCTGTTTTTGGTCCATGTAAACTGTCTTTTCTGGGTTAGTCTATGTTGCCACTTTCCCAAAACGCCCATAGAGGCAGTTGAGAACTTAAAACACTCTTTTAACCATAATGCTACTGTTGTCAATGTAGAAAGCTGAGTGAGTGTCTCACTGCAAACTTCCCAGTTCTGTGCAACTGAGCATGAAGTCATTAGTCAAAAGCCAAAGAAATCTTGTATCCCATTTTCTGCCTCAGCTGTATCTGCAGAGCTTCAGAGAAAATGCACTTATGCCCTACTTAGCTGGGGTAATTTGCTGAGTTACAATCTGTCTTCAATGGTAATGCATTTCTCTGTTGAAAATGTTAAATTAATGTCAGTTTGCCAGGCTTCACAGTAGAAGCAACAAGTGTGGAGGTATTGAATAGAACATGTACAGTTGTCTTTTCAGTACAAGAAATATGAAAGGTTAAGAAGTACTGGGTTAATGCCAAACCAAAATTAATGAGTGGCAATTAGTTGTTTTCAAGGCATTTTGTGCCAGTAACATTCTAACATCTGTTGAAATAAATGTAAACTAATACATAAATATAAAGGTTTTTATAATTTTGAAGTTTTGTATGTATCTAAAATGAAGATGTTCTACTATTCTCAGACACAAATTGTGACATTTTACTAAACTTAGGAAGCATGATTTTTTTTTAATATTGTAGTGAGGACTTAGAGGCTGTGCTATAGAATTTCTTTGAAATGTGACAACACTAGAGACCCTGAGGGTATGAAAATGTATCAAGCTTAATTTGATGGCTGTAATAAAGATTCAAAGGCTGATAAATGATGCTAGTTTTAATGTTTTGGAAAAGTTAGATCCTTCTCTGAAACGTATTTTTGCATTTCATGTCTACTTGATTTGGCATTGCATGGATATATATGAACACACTTTTTTTTAAAGAATCAGTGTGATTAATGATTTTTCCAAGTGGAATTGATTAGAACTCACATGGAGCCCCTAAGGTTGAATCCTGTACAAAAACTTGTGTTCGGTCAGCTGCGAATGGCATCTTTCCTGCAGTGTTTGCAGGCTATACAATGAATCCAATGGGATGTTTTCCTCTGCCACAGAGATTTCAGTCTTTCTGCAGCTGATGAAGGCCATGGGATCTGCTGTGAGCCAATGCTGCTGAGACGTGGTGTGAAGCTGAGCTGTGCTGTGGTGTCTGGGGACTGTTCCAATCGCTTATGGAGAGATTGTTACTTATAAAAGCTAGGTGGCAGGATATAAAGGGAAGAGCCCTGCATGTAGGTGATAATGCTTATCATTCCACATTACTTCAGAAATACCACTTTGGTAATCTAAGGAGAAGATAGATAGAATTATTAAATAATAGCATTTTTCTACAAATGAGCATTATAACTGAGTGTGTCAATTATTTTATGACATGCCCAAATAATTATGCAAATTATTGTCCGTGCTAGAATAGGAACATATGGCTTGAATTGTAACAGAAAATTTTCATGTGTTTGAAATGGTGTTATTTTCCTATGACTCTTTTCTGTATTTTGACAACTGTGAGTTTAATTAAATTATTAAATCATTAATATTTGTCCAGTTTCTGAACAGGTACAGAACAGTATAGTTCCTACACAGTTACTGAATGCTTTACAGTGGCTGGTAGTCTAGATAGCAATATTCATGTTAAACTTTAAAATCTAGAATATGGAATATCAGTTCTAAACTACTTAATATATTACCCTCCCCTTTCATTTCATTGGCTAAATTTTCTTAAGAGAAAATCATAGTTATCAGTTATAAAAATTCAACTTCGTGATAATTCTGATGGATTGTTTGTTTAATGTGTGACCAGTCACTGTGTAGTACTGGGAAATTTTTACAGTTGGGGAATGATTAGTATATTAGATTAAAAAAAGAAAAGCAGCACTGCAGATTAGAATTAATATGAGCTTTTGAGAAACAGGGTACTTGATCTTAGAGCATTAGACACAACAAGGAGGAAGTTTCCAAGCATCTCTCTGTATGATTTTGACTGTTTGTTGTTCAGAGAAATCATGCACAATTTCTTTCCCATTGCAAATTTCTTGAAGGCCACACTTAGAAAGGTAGGTTTCTGCCTTAAGTGTAGTCTCTGGCATGGACTTGCACGTTGAAGGAAGCCAGTAGGCATCTTCCAGAAGTTCACAGTGAAGTATCATGTCTAGCTTTCTTATGTCTTCTGTCAGCTAAATACCTTGACAGTTTGTTTACATACGTATCTTATTCCTGTTCATGTCCAGCTTTCCAGTTCATTCTCACTGCTCTCAGTGAGTGACCTTACTTGTCCCTGTTTCTGTCTGCAGTAGCATTCTGAAGACTATCAGTAGTTATTAACTTTTTCCACTGCAAATACTGGTAGAAATATAGAATAGATTTTTGTCCAAATGGGACAAAGCAAGAACACTTAGTGATAGTTTCTTATTAAAAAGTGCATCAATGTAAGTATTTTAAAATAAATTTAAATTTGTAATGGTTTCAAGAAAGGATGCTGCTTTCATTCAAGAAGACTAGCTCTCCATGGAAATACACTGTTAGTTGGTAGGTTTTTTGTTCCTTTTTGCTGTATCATCTTGTTTTATACTCTGAGATTAGGCACAGTTTTTGGCTTTACCTTAAGTTTTGTCAACTCAATAGTTTTTGAAATTTAATTAAAAAATAATGAAGAAAATACTTCAGGAACCCTTTTAAAATAGAAATTAAATTTATTTATACCAGTTTAGTTTTCACTATAATTTAATTTACTTGCTTTTTTTAGTTTCTATGGGAAGAACATAATACTAAAACATGATCATAAGATGTGAGGAAATGATGATATTTTTAACGTCCAAAATGCAAATGTTTGAGCATTTATGTTTTTCCTGAATTGTTCTTGAAAATACTCAGATTGAGATTTTGGCTCTGAATTTGAAAATATGGCTCCTTATTCTTAATGAAAGTAGATTGTCCAAGTATCTGTCTCTGATTTTCTTTCATGTTTAGTGATTAAGTAGCTTGATAACACTAAATCAGAAATCACTGTAAACATCATAAAAAGGTATAAAAATTTCCTGAAATGGATGCCTTGTAATCTTTCTAATTTTCCAGCAATATTGCTGATGTAATTTGTTGTCTTGTCAGGAATCAGAAATGAACCAGCACAACTTTAGTCACATTTTAGCACTAAACTGAAAAATAAGGTATTCATTCAGTTCTGTACCCCTAAGTTTGGAGCCTCTCCTAAGCACTAAAAATTCGTAACAATAAAGGTTACATTGCAATAAACAATAAAGAAGTTTAATCCTATTAAAAAGAAAAAAAAACACCTCTGAAAGTCAGAATATGCAAAACTGCTATCAGCTTCCTTGATGTTTTAACAAGAAACTTTTCAAAGAATATCTCAGCTCTTGGACTGGCCCAAAGCAGCTCAAGAGGTTGCTTTCATGAAGCTGATATTTATAAAGTTGGGCCTACTGCAGCAGTGTACAGCAGATAAGCCATTGAGTATGTCTGATAATAGAGTTATATGCTGTGGCAATTCAGTTCCTGCTTCTGTGATAAAGTGCAAATAGATTAGACCTGTGAGGTCCTAGATTAGTGCTTAAGGAAAGCTTGCCAATGCAAATAAGACTGAAACAAGAACACATTGTTGGGATTTCTGCAAGTTAGCTGTTAATCAAGTATAACACGGTATATTAGGGCCTTTTAACACGTTTTTGACATTTAGCCTTATGCAGCTGACAGATAAATTAGTCTTCTTTTGTGATTGACTGAAAAAAAATGTATACTGTTCATTAATAAGATGAAATAGTGTTATGTTTAATTTGTTACAGAAGAAAAAAAATCATTTAGGTAAGTAAATCTTCAAGAAGGAACTGGTATAAAAATAAGCCTGAATGTAACTAAGTGGATTCTGAACTATTCCACTAGTTTAACATTAATATTCAAGGAATTTATATTATTGGTTACTAGGAATAAGCATGAAGTTGTTTATCATCCCACATCCCTTTCTTGCATCATTTATATGGCAAAAGACAGCTTAAGCACTAGGGTGTTTTTTTTACTTTTTGCTTGTTTGCAATTTGTGCAATGCTCAAGAATGTTGATGTTGAAGGACCTTCATTCACACTTCACACCTGCCTGGTGTGAGTCAAAGGGAGGTTGTGCCATTGGGCTGAGTGAGCCCAGGAGCTGTGTACAGCTGCAGTGCTGGGGCTCTCAGAGCATGGAAAGAGATTTAATGACACACAGATTGCTTCTCACAGTTCTTTACTGTCTGCTAAGTGCCACATAGCATGTCATCAATATGTATTTTTTTCTGAATGAAGTAAGTAGGGATATGAGTTTTCTACGTGTGAAGATTTTATATTTTTATATCTGTGAAGATTCTTACAGTAAGGCTAACCTGGTAATATGTTTGCTCAGTCAGCTAGATAGTGAAAGGGAGCCCCTGGTGTCAGGGGAATGCTAGGTGCAAAATGAAAGTAGCACTATGAATTCCAGCTCTTCTGAAGGGTTTTCCTTAGGAACAGACTAGCAATAATAGTTATACAAATATTCTTATTACAGGATTATTCAGTGTGGTCATGGGCTCTGATTTGAACTTTTATTCAAGATTTCAATCACTTATGAATACAAGAAATACATTATTGATATGAATATCTTTCCATATCTATCACAAGGTTAAGCATATTCATATCAGTATAGAGACTTAATGAAGTTTCTGTACTGTGTTACTTTTGGCAACCTTGATTTGATGCTTTTGAAATCAGGGGGAATCTTGCATCGAGTCTAGTGCCATTAGCTCAACCATCCTCTGTTTCTGAAGGTTGATTTTTCTAAGTGCTACTTAATGTAAAGAAATTTTATTCTGTCTTTTCTTGAAATTATTCCCAACTTTTCAATTTTGCAATTCTTTCTCTTGTTAGGAAAGAATTATAGAGCGCTTGAAGGAGCAAAGAGAACGAGATGACAGAGAAAGACTTGAAGAAATTGAATCATATAAAAAAGAAAACAAAGACCTCAAGGAGAAAGTTAATGCTTTACAAGCTGAACTGACAGAAAAAGAGGTCAGTCTTTTCAGTAGAATTTATGTTCTTCTATCTATGTCATTATGATGAAGGAAAGTACATAAGCCTTACTCTCAAATCATTTTAAGTACTGAAGTTCTGCCATTTCAGTGGTCAGCTTCTGAACTGCTGTTTTCTTAAACATTCTTCATAGTCCACACTTTGTTACATAAAATATTGCTTCAGTTTTTTGCATAGTTGTGTGTCATTATATGCATTTTTTTCCTTCACATAAGCCTCCAGTAGGCTCAAATATTCAATTGTTGCTGCTGTTTTTGTCAGTTAGAACAACAGACTTCAAAGTAAGTGTGCCTCCAGAATAGAATGTCAACTCGGCTGTGTTGTGACTGTTTCTATGTTGCACAGCATGCCAGCTCCTGTGGTTCCAGTTGGTTGTCTCCTCAAAATGGTGTCTTCTGCTATTAATGTGTATTTTGTGTCAATTCTTTTTGGGGAAGGGGAGGGGGAACAGGATCCAAGTGATTACTAAGTTGGCAATAAGTTAGTGTCTTGGTGCCTAGGAATTAACTTTTTACTCTTGGTCATTTTCCAGTCTAGTTTAATCGATCTCAAAGAACATGCATCTTCATTGGCATCAGCAGGGCTGAAAAGAGACTCCAAACTTAAGTCTTTAGAAATAGCCATAGAACAAAAGAAAGAAGAGTGTAGTAAGTTGGAAGCACAGTTGAAAAAGGTAAGTTCCATCTTAAAACAACCAACCAACAACAATCAGAAAAACATCCCATACGCTCATTTGGAAAAGATGAGCTTATTTACTCTTCTGGAGTAAATCTAAAATCTACCCATCTTATGCTGTTTGCTGATGCTTGCATCAAATATTGCTAACTTTTTCTTAAGAGGATTGTACCAAAGCTGCTAGTGAGCCTCAGAAATGATTTTGAATATCTGTATGAGGGAATTCTGAGAAGCTGTCTGGGAACAGGACATTGGAGGGAAAGCAGAAGGGCAGAAAGAAAGTATCAAACTAGCAATTTGTATGAATTTATACTCCATTAGAAGTAGTCTGAAATGTTGGTAACGTGGGAAAAAAATTAAAGATTTGTCCAAGAAATACTGTAATTCCTAATAAAATTTAAAAAAATCTTCTTCCAAAATGCAAACTCTAGCTAGGCTTTGTTTTGGCATTTTTTGGCTTTGTTGGTGAACACGTTTGGGACAATTAAACAAAATAAAGTAGTTTATCTCAGCTAGCAATTCAGTGTTTGTATTCAGTCAGTACTGGAAGCAAACATTTAAAACATGAAATCCTATATTTTATAACAGTTTTATTTAAATTGATGCATTAAAATAATTTTGCTTAGACGGTTTGCAAGTTTGTTGATGCTTTTTCAACCATACGTCGTTTCTTTAACCTTTTCCTGTGTCATTTGGTAATGTCTGCTCTCATTGTTCGAATCAATCTCATGACATTTGATGGGTTTAGGCAGTGTTTGCCTTCTGCAATTCATGACTAAGTGTATGTCAAACATTTTTTTTATTGATACTTAATGTGCTATTTTCTAGAAAATAATATTTATCTATTCTATGAATGTTACCACTGTTGGGATAATATCCGGACACTTTTCACCCAGGTTGAGTAGTATCGTGCTCTGTGTTTAAGCAGTGTTTCAATGGCCTTACCTCTGAAGAAGGTACTGCAAAGTATAAAGAATGCCAGATTTTAGACCTTATTTCTATTATTTTTTAGTTCAAAACAAATATGTGCAATTAGATTCCTATGTTATATGCTTAATTGTGGAGGGGAAGGAAGAAAAGGAATCTTTTTCAATAAAAATATACGTAAGCTTTTAATGGAAACAGCTACTTCAAATGTTTGACAGCTTAGAAATGCTTTTGATGTCAGAATTAGAATATCCAAAGAAGCTGTTTCTCTGAGAGTCCTTCATTTTGTTTTTTCTTATAAAATGTTTGTTTACTTTGCACTTCACTACAAAATATACTTCATGAAGTTCTGAAATATCTTATTTTCTTCATTTAAAAAACGAGTTTAAAAAACCCTAGAAGCACAGATCACTTAAGAAAAAGCCTCTCGAAGGTCTTGAAATTCTGAGTCAATCTTTTATGACTGTACATATAAACACATCATATGGTCATGGAAAAATAAGCACTTAAAAAAGTCAGAGAGTGTCTGGGACATCTTTCATATAAAAATGGAGTATGTTCCCTGTGTATAAATACAAAAGATTATTAAATGAAAGTTGAAAACATAATAGTTTTATTATATCATAAATACAGCATAAAGCCCCAATAGAAATTCACCCAACATTTGTAGGAGACTAGGTATTGCCACAATAAAATGTAGTTACAACCTTCTTTGTGGGCATGTTTAGTTGAACACAAACAGTGACTGTTAATGATAGGAGACTCCAAACAGTAATTTTCAATTCACATTTTCTCTAATTAAGTACTTTATGTTCAAACCTGTAAATATCCTGTGTTAAAAGTAATTGGTCCCCAGATATGTACCTTCACCATATTTTCACTCCTTAGGAAACTAACTGAAACAAGAATCTGGGTTATTCCTGCATACCTCTGAAGTTAGAGAGGAGGGAACATCAACTTAGTTTGGAGTAAATTAACCTGCACATCCCCTAAGTGTGCTTATGTAGGAGCATTAAGCACTAAGGAAGCAAGAAGGAATGGGCACAGTTTCTATTTGTTTTTCAAAAGTGACTCCAAAGAGCTGTATGTTTTTTTGAGAAATTTGCATGCAGCTTAGATTTTTAAGAGTTAGGTTTCCATGGTCATGGTAATAAGAACTATGCCTGAAAGAAAAAGTGTACAATGGGCAAGGTCAAACAAACTGTAAATTATTTTAAAAAAAGGTTTTAAAATTTCTCTTCCCTTATGTCTTCTCTTTCCTATTTTTGGAGAGAATAAAATTCATTTATTGATAATAAAGATATATTTATGTATTATTTGGTCTGATTAGAGCAACGTATTTTTCAGTATTAGTTAACTGGATTGTTTGCATTTCAGCAGGAGAAAACATACTTATCCTAAAACCACTGTTTTAATTTTATACAGTAGGCATATTTCAAATAGTAATAAATAGGATATTTGTAAGGAGTAATTATTGATGTGACTGTGCTATATTTTGGGACACAAAATAATGTTTAAAACCATAAACATGCTTATTAAGATTTTTGTGACAAAGATTATGGATTGAAATTAATAAAACTAAAAAAAATCATAAAATGCAGAATATAATGCTCAATGGGGTTTTTGCCTAAATTCCACAGACTTTTTGTTGACTTACTTTATATTCTTACTAGTGAGAGAACAGCAGAAATTACCTAATAGGTAGCTAAGTGTTTTAAATATATATATGTGAGTGTGTGTATATATAATCCTATTATCCACTCTAGAATTTCTTCCTGTTGTTATTTTTCATTATCTTAAATTTACATGCTTACTGACATATTTGCAGTTGCTAATGTACTTTTTGCCAAGCTGTACTGTTTGAAAGTCATTCTGCATAGAAAATTCAGTCTTGTGTTAAACAAAAGGAAAGTAATAAATTTAATGATACAATTTAATTAATCTTTCATTATTACCATCTTTGAAGCTTTGGTGATAAATTGCAGCCTCAGCCAAAAGCACTTCTTGTGATTCATTGCTTGAGACCAGCACTTAATGTATCATCAAAAGTGGACACCTTTCTTTATTTCATGGGTTATTTAACTTGAGAAAAGGAAAGTAACACAAACCTTAAATTTCTTACTCCAGCTATTCTTTTTTAGGAGCCAAAGTCAACATTTATGTTTCCCCAGTGCCTCTCACTTTCACCAAGGAATGTTTAGAATCTTAAATTTCTACTTTCTTATGACAAGTTCTTCTGTGCAAATGCACTGGTTTTGTTGAGCTAATGCTGTTTTCCTGAATCTTTCCTTCTTTTCCTGTCTGTGCTTCACTCCCTCCCAACTTTGCAATGTAGCAAGCTGAACAGTTGTTCAATCAGATGTACAATCCAGTAAGTTCTTTTTTAAATGCCCGCTGTAACATATGAAAGCATGAGGATCCATCACCTTACTGTGTTGTGCTCTTCCTCTGTGGAGCTTTGCAGAATACCTCTGATGCATCCCTCTGATGCTCATGATGCTTTATACATTATATCCAAATAAGTGAACTTTGTGGACTTCAAGGCCATTTTAAGATATGAAATGTATTAAATAGGTACATTCAGTATTTCTGAGAAAACAAACATCCTAGCCTTTAGGTCCTCAACTTCTCCATTAAACAAAGCATGCAGATGATTTTGACTTTTTGGTTTTTTATTTTTCCAGCTTTGCTTTGCATTTTAATTCCTCCTTCTGCAGTACTTTATTTGATCCTTCAAACTGAAATAACTTAAAATTTATTCAGTTTATCTTAAATGACTAAGTTGATTGTGGATAATAGTACCTAGGAGTGACTGGTACTGTTATCAAAAGTCCATATGACTAAAACAGTTCAGTTCTTATCAAAGACTTGTATACATTCAGCATTTTTATATTAAGAATATGGAAACACTGTATTTAATCAAAGAAAAAGCTGAAATATAAAATTATGAATGGAAAGGGCAGTGTTTGAAAAAACCAAACAGTATACTTTATTTAGTGTTACTATTCTTGCCAACATCAACTTTAATTGCACAATATCTACCCTTTTTACTTACAGTGATACATTTTCAATTTGAGGAAGAGCTGTAACAAACATTCTGCAGAGAACAGTCGTTTTTTTTTGGTTGAGATTCTTACATTTAATGTGCTATGAGCATCACAGGACAGAAAAAATGATGTAACTGTAATAGCATAGTAATCATAGCTCAAATTACCATGTAATTGGGATAGTATCTATAGAGCTGGTTTTGTAGCTTAAGTAATGTAATACTATACACGAGGGAAGGTGTTGGCTGCTCTGAAATCAATGAGAATTTTGCCATTAATGTCATGGCTTATGTATGGAAAAAGTGTCCCACAGAATGTGCTGTATTTACTTTAAAGTTATTGGTTAACTGTTTTTAGAATCCTGTCATAAATTGATTGTAAGTAGTAGATGTGACATTATCACCTTTAGCACCCAGCACCTGCTGGTCAGACTGCTTTTCCTTCTGAACAATAAACCCCTTTCTTCTGTGTCATCTTGGATCACTTTTGTGGTAGTTATTTTTCTATTCATATCATTTGCACTCCAACTGTGTGTGTCTTTTCAGACTGGAGTCTTTTTTGTTTGTTTTTTTTTCCTTGATTTTCATAAATGCTTTCCAATCATTATTTCAATACTAGTTCTTCTGTATGGAATTTGCTTGTTACTACCTAGTCTATTTGTGTGTGGTATTCCAAAGCAAGTTAATGCTTTTTAATTTTATTTTTTCTGCCTTTATATGCTTAAATTTCAAAAGGACAGCTTGTCAGCAGTTCCAAAATAATGGATGCAAGATCCTTTTCCTTTGGCACCAGGCAGCAATCACAGTACATCCATGAGACAGTTTTTCTAAAAAAAAATTTTCTTGCCTTGTCATCTTTCCTCTCCTACTGATACATATATCAGTCTACTTTTACCAACACAAGTAGTGATGATCCACTTCTGCCCTGAAAACCCCATAAAGTCTAGAAATGAAGTAATTATTTAAGTCAATGGCAACATATTTGAATTTCACAAGGCCAAGATTTTAACTTTGCTCTTAGAGGTAGCTTATTAGCAGTTAGCCAAAACAATTTTTTGTACTTCAAATCATTGATTGATTATTTAATAGAATGTTTCCTTAGCTTTTTTTTTGTTTGAAAATAATAGTGTTATAAAAAACCAGATGGCAATCTGATCTTAAAATACTCAAGTGTTAATGCTCTTTTGTTTACATGTGTCAAAGAAATAAGTTGATCTTTGAGTAGACCTTTTTTAGCCAATGCAGTAATATAGCTTTTTTTCTGGTGGTGGAATGTGTCTTTTCTACTGTGTCACACAGGTATCAGCTTCAAGGCTTTATTGCTGGATCTAATGTTTTTACAATACAGCAATGGATAGAAGTGTTTTATACACATTTGAGTACCAAAGTGGAGATGATACGGGAATGATTTCACACTGTATTCATCTGTGTGAATAAGATGTGATCAGAATTAGGCACACCTTTCTTCATGTTTGTGTTGAAAGGTGAATTCTAAGAGTTGATTCTAAGAAGTTACATGATTGTTTTTGTCCTGTAATGAAAATATAATGATGTACTAAGTTTGGAGTTCGGTGAACCTTTTTCTGAATAGAAAAGACTTAATTTCTCAAATGCTCCATAAGAGCAATTTCAGATTAAAATTTAAAGTACTTGCAGAATCCAATCTGTATTGCTTAGAGCAGTCCCTGAAGTTAAATTAAAAAAACCTTGAATTTGAAGTAGGCTACAAAAATACCCAGATGACAGCAATTGTTTTTAGCTTATTATTGAAAGTAATAAAATTTGAAGGATCTTACAAAGTAATTTCTTGCACGTAAATTATACTGTTCCTTTTGTTTTAATTAAGTACTCGCTTGATTCCTGTGTATGTTTGTGTCTGAAGCTTTAAAAATGAAATACTGTATCTATCCATCCATTTCTGTTATGAAGAATAATGCATGCATGATTGTACCCTAAAATTTTAATAGACTAAATAATCTGTTGTATGTCTGTACCACACTATTATGGTGTTTCTGTAGGAAATTTGTGGTTTACATAAGGAAATGTATTTTACTTCTAAATATTTGTAGTACTTATTAAGCAAATATCAGAACAGATACATACTTACTCTAAGACTTAGTGACATTCTAATAGTAGATTGATAGGCTACCTTTCCTGAATGGTAAAAATAACATAAAACAACATGGTCCAACATTGACAGGCAAAACATCATAAACAAGTGTGCTAGTTTGAAACTAACCTAATCTGCACACACAAGTATTATCATTTACAGATACAGATTGAGAGAGCAATTACTTTGCTGCTGAAAGGTATGCATGAACCATTCACTCTTAGCCATAAAAGCCCCATAAAGCCAAAAAATAGATTCTTGCCAAGAAAACAGAGCATTTCAGAGCAAAAGGGGGATAGGAAAAAAAAAGACAGAAGAGAGGACAGCAGTAATAGGGAGAGACTTTCTGACTAATATAATAACCATGCAGTTCCTGGTTAGAAGAGATGCAAGCCTGTGTCTCCTACAGCCTGCAAAAAAGCTAAAGAATTCTGCCCCTTCCAGATGGGGGGAGGGTCAATATCAGCTGAGCTGCCTCTCATCTCCTTCAGGCCTACCGTTTGACCTCAGAAGTCAAGTTTCATCTGTCAACAAATCACCCTTGATCTGTATATAACAAAAAAAGGTGCCTAGTTCAAATAAAAAAAAAATCTTCCATAGCCATAAAATATAATAGAGCACTTATAAGTATTCTGAGCTGTTGTCCTGGGAATGTCAGATGGTTTGTGTTTTGCTCTCTTGCAGTATCAGCAGCTTTGCTTACATCACAGTTCCCTTCAAGGGACTCATTGCAAGTTAAAATACCACCTGCAGAAAGCTCTTTTAAAAATGTTTTTGCTCCCCCTTTTTAACTAACCTTCCTTTCCTTCCTCTTTAAGGCAATGCCCTTGTAGAAATCTGATTCCTGCCAATACTCCAAAACTATTCTATAGGAAGTGCTTGTAAAAGTAGAGGCAACCAGTTTACTTAGTGGTTTGCAATACTGGGACCTGTTTGCTTGTTTGTTTCAAAGATTATTCTAATCTTATACTTGTCTTTGAACTGAATGCTGACATTGATTTATATGTGATATTATGGATAATTGTGCTGCACCTCTAAATCCTGTATAGGTTGTATATGCAATCATTTTGGATTTAATCATATCTTATAAGTTCTGCTTCATGTTGAGAACCATGGGGAAATACAATGACCAGGTCTGTGCTATTGAATTTTACAAGACACATCCCACAAATATGAAATGGTATGAGTACCACAGGAAGCCCATGAATTGAAAATACTTTTACAATTTAACATTAATTTCCTCAGCATGCTATTATGCAAGGATTATAGGACTAAATGGAAGAATTGAATTTATTCCTGTTATTTCAGGTGATTTTTTTAGTTATAAGCTGTGCAGGAGACAAACTGTTCTGTACATTCCTGAGCTGCTGTATAACAGGAGTATTCTATGATAGCTGAACATTTGGCACCTTTGCATGGACGATACTATCGTGTTCTTGCCTGCTTAGGTATTTTAATCATAGAAAGTCCTGTGTGGCAATGAAAAGGAAAAAAACCCCAACAAAACCAAACCAAACAAAGACAGGCATCTCTGTCTCTTCTGCATTGTTTCTTGTCTTGGGTTAAAATGAGTAGAGGCACACGGGGGAAAAATTCAGGCTGAAACAGAGTGCTTTTGTATGCTAAAGTGAAGAAAAGACTGGTTAGAGGCAGGAAGGTGGATGTTTTGCCTGTTTATGAAATTATAGAAGCAAGGCTGGTAAATAATTAAACACTAAAATAAAAGGGAAAGAAAAGTGGCAGGGAGGAATATGAAAGAGTGATAGCCTCCAGAGGGGAACTGAATTTCTGGATTTACCCTTCAGAGAGGAGGAGAAATCTGAAGAGTAATAGGGAACAATATTCTCTTTGCACAGGTTTCTTAGTGTCTTAAAGTTTGGGGGTTAGCTTGTATTTTTTTTTTCCCCTAGAGTGAATTTACTAACATATGGAATTACTTTTATTCTTTGCAAAAGAATAATGTTCATTTTGGAGAGATAAGGTATTGTCCAACTTCTTAATAAAGCTGATGGAAAATTGGATTGGCTTGCAGCTGGAAACTGGTACACAATCTCTTACATAATTGGCCATGACTATATTTAGTTCAAAAATTGGAAAGTTAGCTGAAAGCAAATTTCTTGACACAACTAACACCTGCTATAAAATAAATCAAAGTTTATTGTTAAAGCAGGAAGATTTATGAGGATGAAAAGGAATGGTCTATTGCTAGCATCTAGCCCAAACAGTAAAATCAAGATACTTTTTGGATGTTACCTTGAAACGAGCTCTGGGTTACGGAAGTCCTGTATCTGCATAGAATTCAGGGCTGGAGCATGTGTTATTATTCTAAATGGACAACTTGGAGAGCAAGGCCAGTAAGTTTAGTAGGCTTCTTATGTCATTTCCCTAGCTTATTCTGGTAACCAAATATTACTTCTGAAGAAAAACCTCACAGTAGGATAAACAACGCTTAAAGCCTACTGTCTTCTTCTTATCCTCATGCTTAAATGATATGTTACATGCAACCTTCCCTCCAAGTTTCTTCCCTTGTAACTTCGATTTTTTTAAGTTGTATTTATACTAAACCCAGACTTATTCTTTATTTTAGAGAAAAATTTAACCATTGCAAAGAATATGAACCTTCTTGTATCTGTAGTTTATATTATTTCTTTCCAAAACACGCATGTTTCTTTTTGATCTGCATTTCTTTCATTGCTTGCTTGCATTGTCTATTCCCTTCAATTAAGAAGATAAGTAGGCCCACGTCTTCTCTGCATAACAAGATAGCTGGAGGACCTTCACTTCTAAATATCATGAATTTCTGTAAAATCCTTATGTGTTAAGAGAATGTTTTCTGAATTTTCTATGTTTAATGTGCACTGCCTTAAACTACTTTTTTCCTTGCCTGCTCTTTCAAGATGCCAATTAGGAATAATGGGAAGCAAGGGGTAGGCAAGCATTGCAGTGCATTGTTTTTTTTCCATCTGTCTGTGATTATTTCAGCCAAAAGTTTAAAGCACTTAATGCCAGATCATGCTCCCATTGAAGTTAATTGGGTTTTTGCCATTAGGTTTGATGGGAGTAAGATTGGGCTCTGCACTGTTGTCGTTGTATTCATTGCCTTTCTTGTCTGTGAAACTGCCACCCATCCATGCATGTGTTTGCCAGGTTTGTGCTGTTTTCACCAATGGGCTTGTTCTTCTGATGTTTCAGGTTAAGTATTAATGATAAAAGAAAAAGGATTATTGGGTAAAACGTCTGCTGAAAGCAACCTTTTTTTTTATGGTTTTGACTCTCAAACTGCACTGTCTAAGAACAATTTTTTCCTTCTAAATTCTTTGTATCGAGCTGCATTTGAAACATCTTGGGATACAGATTGCAATACATATCTGTGTGTACATGTGTACATGGACAAAGTGTGTCTAGGGAGAAAAGTGTGTGTATATAGGGAGAAAAAGAAAATATGCTTTGAGAAATTGCCTATATATTTAAAACACTTCAAAAAGCTTAATGTGAATGAAATTAATTACAAGGTTATTTTTTTAATTAAAAAAATACCCTTAAAATACCGTCACCTCAATATGTAAAAACCTTAATAAATCCCCTCTCCCTTCAGGATGGTCACATTTGACTATAATTGTAGAATATGAAGATATTTTCATTCCTATTTATAATAGAAATTATCTGTAGAAAATATTGTCGTCAGACAAAAATACCCATAATCCTTTTTTAATGAAAATTTGAACTCTGAGACTGAAAAACGGAAGCTTTCAAAGCTATATAAATTATTGTCATGCTTATGTTTTTAAAAAATATTGATTCTGAAGGCTCATGAGGCTGAAGAGGAGGCACGGATGAATCCAGAATTTGCAGACAGAATGAAACAGCTTGACAAAGAGGCGGCGTACTATAGAGAAGAGTGTGGCAAAGCTCAGGCTGAGGTTGACAGACTTCTAGAAATACTCAAGGAAGTAGAGAATGAGAAGAATGACAAAGATAAGAAAATTGCTGAGTTAGAAAGGTAATTCTTATGTCATTTGTCATACATTAAGTGGCATTTTTATTTACTTGATCTTCATTGCAGGGCAGAGACGTTAATAGCAGGATGTTTTTTAACAGAGTATTTGTTATGTCTTGTAAAATTGAATCAGAAATGGAAAAAAATGGCTACCCGAGAACTGCATCTCCTGTCTGCTGACTGTGGAACAATTTAAGGTTTCCACTTTTTTAGTAGTCCCCATCAAAGGAACACATATGAGGAAAGCTCTATGCAGTTTAGAGTGACAACGACCCTCCAAGGAAACGTTGTTGGGAAACAACCCTGTCTTTCTAGTAATTGGTAAATCAAAATTCTCCTGACATGGTTCTTCAATGTGGGCAGCATTACTAATTCTCAGAGGTCCTGAAATATATTGGTAAGTATTTCTAGCAAGTCTCATTATTTAGTAATCTTTGTAAGTATTTCTAACCAGTCTCATGACTATTTAATAGTAGTTGGAACCATTTCTCAGTGGTTCTGTAGTAGTTGTCTGCTTCAAATTAATATTTTCTGACATTGACCAGTCAGTGCTAGTCTTGTTTCTGGGAAGGTTGTACAGTCTTTCCTTAATGGACACAGAAGGGTTTTGTCTCACCCACTTTGTAATTAAATGATTCTTGGAACCTTCTCCCATATGGTATGCTGCCATTTGATTGATAAGCAATTTATGTGGATCTGACTTCTTTGTTCCCTTCCTGTACTTACTCACTCTTAGGTAAATGAAAGAAGGAATTCTGTGTTTTCTAATTCTTCATATGATTGTTTTCTAGTAAAAAGAAGATATAACTAATTGATATAGATCACTATATTTTTTTGAATTAAATAGAGAATTATTGATTTAAACCAATGATTGCAAAGAAACAAGGATCCAAGGGATGCAAAGATGTTGCTTACAGCCTTGTCACCATGCAACCTCTGAGAAGGTCTGGTCTGAGAACCCTCTAATGGGTTATGTAATGGGCAGGATTTTCTGGTTTTGTAATATATTTTTTTTGAAAATTCAATTTTATCAGTGGAGTTTTGGGACGCCTATTTGCAGTCTGTTATTGTTGATGAGGGTGTTGATCCTGAACTAAAGTTTCAGAAAATAATTTGGTACCACTGGGTAAGCACAGACTTTTTGAACAGGTTATACTGCTCTGTGAATGTGATGAAGCAGTTAAGCTTTCCTATGAACCCTTAAGTCCTTCTGTAATGCTCCCAATAAGATATATGTGGCATGACCAGCTAAGAACACTAGCGTGTTGCCATTTTTGGGAATTGTCATGCTTTACAATTTGTTTGTGAATTCTTTTAACTTCAGTGCAGGTCCTCACTTGGTTTAACATAGGTACAGCTTTTAGGATTATTTCCAAATCCCCATACACGAACTATATAAATAAGTTAAACATTGGAAACTAGGAAAAAAAAGAAAGGTTTTACATAAAAACTAGCTGTTACTGATTTAATCGACAAAAGTTACAGTCTTTAGTTGGTAATGGAGTCTTAAAGCTACTTTCCCCTGTGCAGAAGCACAGGCACAGATTAGCTGATCAGTACAGTAAGGCCAGTGACCAGTCAGTGATACAAAGGTCTAATAGGGAAATATTTTTAAAGTGGGTATCTAACACTTCTTACTAATCAGGCTCACCTTAGGTTTCTCTAAATTATTTACTCTCCCTCTTCCTTGTTTTCCAAAAACATCAGCCTTGAAGATCTAAATTGGTATACAGCTGTGCCACCTGTTGGTATCCCTAGAGAGGGAACTTTGATGTTGAAATTCCCCTTTCTAGGGGGTTGGGTGGAGTGTAAATTGCTGTAACATTTTATGAAGTGCTACTGCGTTTTTTGCTTGTAATGTCTACTTGATGAGGTCATTATTGAAGAGAAGAGGTGAAGCCAAAGCTCAGTTTTCCCACTATATGGGAATAAAGCATTGTGAAAATACTGCATTTTTAACAGAAGCATATTTGAAAATTATTCTTTCCTTCCTGTCCTGCTGTTTTGTAATTCATAATATCTGTTCTAGGCTGCTGTTTTCTCTCCTCTTTTTCTTTTTTCCTGCTCAGGGACAACATATATTCAACACTTCCCTTAATCAGATGCAAGGGCTTCTCTGGGGTTTTGTAGGAAAATGAATGCTCTTTTGAAATGTGTTTGCTGGAATCCATGTTGACTGTTACACCAACATCTTTACATTGCAAGATAATTGCAAAAAAATAAATTATCAACATTTATAAACATAAATTCCTGAGTTATAATCTAGAGTATTGCATGCTATGGTATCTTCAATATTTATTATATTCACATATAAATTTGTTAGCATAATGAGATGTACAAGTATAAATCAGTTTGAAAAGTAAAAAAAATTGTAATTAATTTATAATTTACAAATTCCAAATAAGAATTAAAGCAAGATGATGAATACTAATATTCTACTATGTCTCAAAGAATGGTAATTCTTTTCATATTAATGTGACTTTCTTGCCTCAGGAGCTATCACACTTCTGAGTTGCATCATTTAAGATTCATACTATTCCTCATATATACAAACATGCTGGTTTGTTTCTTAAATTACTCAATAGATATTAATTTTGTATTTTATACCTTCTTATTACTACATAGGAGAACCAATTCCTCCTCCTCTAATAAAGCTGTTTGATAACTTTTATTACATCTTTCATGATTTGTTTATAATGAGAACGTATTAAAATGAAATGCAGTATATCTCAGCGTATTTTTTGGTAAACTTGGCTTGATTTTTTCTTTAGTTTACTTGATGTAGGAAATGTGTGTTTTTTTGGATTGAGTTTTTTTCCTTTTTTGATAATGTAAACGAAACTGGGTAAGATAGTGATCAGCTTAAATGTTAATGTGAAGGGCCTAGCCCAAGTGAGGTAACTGCAGCTGAAAAGGAACTGTCAGGATGGATGGAGTATATTGTTTAAAGCTTTTATTAATGGAGTTAGAATGAAAAGTGTATTTATGAAACATCCTATGGAGTTTGAATCAGGAAATTAAGTGAAATACAATAATACAAAATGCATGATTGTGAAGTTAGGACCAGTAAGACTGTCTGCTCTAAGCAAAGGATAATCCTTGATACAGTTTAGGAACAGAGAGATGGGGTGAATTTGCTTGTAGGAGTGTCATTGTGAGCCATCTAAATAATGAAGCAGACATCTAAATAATGAGGTGTGAATCCTGGTATGTCAGAATAAATGTTTGCAGTAAGGATAGGAAGATATTAATGTCATCAAGCTGTAGTAAGACTCCATGTGGAACACTGCTGTATACTTCTCATCCATCATATTTGCCAAGGTTGAATTAAACCTGGAAACAGGTGCAGACAGGGTTGGTGGGATAATCAAGGGAATAGAGTGCTCCTGTTGCAGGAGGAGTCTAAACCACAGTGGCTTGTTCCTCTGGCAATGCAAAGACTTGGTAGGGATGCTTGCTCTCTATAAATACGTGAAGGGATAAGCACTGCAGTGAAAGAAGAGTCAGTTGTAAAAACGTGTGTTGGCACAGAGTACTGGGGATCTACATTATCCATTAATATAGGGTGAAACAAGAAAGAGAGGAATGGAGGCTCTGGAACAACTTTCTACAAGAAAGAAAGGGAATGAGAAACCTAACTGGTTTTCAGATGCAGCTTGATAAATTTACAAACCTGTGCCTGCCTGCAATTGTGTGCACAAATTCAGTCCTCAGAGTCTTGTACTCTTACAAGGATAGTGGGCTGTTGGCAACCTGTCTGCATGTCATTTACCTTACTTAACATTCGATGAACATCTATGCAAGCACGTTATTTTTATATTGAGGGTTTGCTTAAGGATGAGAACTATAACTGAGTGCTCTCAGAATGCAGGAAACACAGGTTTCCAAGAGCCTACATTGTGCCCTTTGCTTCAAGTCAGAACGACTGGGAGAAAAAAGGAAACTGTATATGGGGGTGTGTGAAACTGAGGAGGAAAAAGGAGCAGAGAGGCCTGTCACTGGAGGGACCTGACACTGTAAACAACATTCCGGTTGTTCTCTGGAACCTCATTTAATGGGATGACAAGTTCCATGCAGGAAAGTAGTGTATTTAGAGGAGGAGAACTAGATTAAGAATTAGTGTCTCAGGCAGGGCCATATTTAAAAATTCCTTGTTGTCGCTTGCTTTGAGTGCCCTTACTGGAGAGACCAGGCTGCCTGTCAAGCAGCAAACTGCAGTTCAGGACACTGGTCTTTTAACTTTGTTCATCCCCAGGGACACAGAAGGGGTTTGGGCGAAGAATGATAATAAGAGAGAGAACAAGACTAGTATGTTACCTACCTCTTTTAAGAGAGCTAGGTATGAAAGGATAAATATTGTAAATCTTAGTAGTTTAAAAGTGAAATGCTGTAGCTTGATGGTGAAGTGATGGCATAGTGTAGGCTGCAAAATCTTGGATCTGCTTTTCGCCAGTGGTATCTTAGATGGTCAGTCATTTGCTTGATTGAGTGTAGCTTCTCAGCAAAGCTTACAATATGAAAGTTCACTTAAAAATACTATGATAGGTCTAAGACAAAAACACTTTCAAACTAGCAGTTTGGTTTTTTTACTGTCCATTTCTCATATGCAGTGGTAAGTTCTGGGTAATAACACTATAAATGCACATTTAAGCTCTTGGGCTGTTCAGACTACAGTTAATTCAGTCTGAATTTGGATTTGAATTATGAAAACAAGTCCACACAGCACTGTCAACTTATTGCATAAAAGACAAAACAGCAGCATGTGGAATAATTGTGTTCAAAAAAAGTATTTTTGTGGCTTCTAAAAAAGTTCCCTTTCCTAAGTGAATGAAAAGCTGTGCACCAACGACAGCTTTAAGGAGTAGTTTAGCTGGGGGTTAGGCAGGGATTTTTTGGGCCTTACTTAATTGAAAGGGTATGTTGGAGAATTTTTAACAAGTTATCTAGCATTAGAGTATTTTCAGTGATAAAGTATTAACCCTATTCTTCAGACTGAAGAAAAAAATTGCTGCCAGCATTAGAAGGGGCTGCATTTCTGGGGTGGTTGAGGGCAAATCTCTGTCTTTGATAGGTAGGTATAGTGCTTTATAAACATCTAAATGGTATCCTTGAACCAGCTGCCAAATTGTTTAGTTGTTTTGGCTTTTGTGGGAAGACTTGAGGAAGGTGGGTTATCAAAGCATTGTAGGTTGAAAAAATGACTTTTTGGTATGTGGTGAGATGTTTGAGTGGCAGCAAACACTACCAATGTCCACTTAATCTATTTGTTCCAGTAGGTGTGTGTATGCGTTTGGGTGGTTATAAATGTGGATGGTTTTCCACAAATGACAAGGTGACGTTTTACTTTGAAATTTGTTTTATTCAGTGCGCAAAAAGGACGTATTGCTATAGAAATTTTATTTTACTTCTTTCCCCTTCCTTTCCTTTTATTTTTATTTTAATAAAATCTGCTGATATAACATCTGCTTGTTATATTTTTAAAGAACTAATGTGTTCCTCCCTTTATTCTCTTTTGTGGTTTTCCTCCTTATCTGTTTTTCTCCAAACTGCTGCTTCCATCCCTACTCCAACCAGCTTGACTTCCAGGTCAGTATTTTCTGCTCTCCTATTTAATTGCTCTTTCCACAATGAAGGTTTTCATTGATGCCTCATTTATTTGGCCATTTTGATTCCATATTAATAATTTCTGTTTGTCGCTTTTTTTGTTGTCGTTTTTTTCGATTTTATTCCACTTGTCCCCATTGTGAAGTTTTTGGTCATTCAGTTTCTAGACCAGAAACTTTACAGTAAATGAATGCTTTTGTTAAAAGTCTGTAAGAAAAAAATGCTTATTAACAACATATTCAATTCATATGTTGTTTTGTGTGAAGGTTTTTTTCTTATTTCAGTTTTATTATCTTTGTTTAGGGAATTCAACAATGGGAATGATTTTGGTAGACAATCCAACCCAGTAGGTAATGGATGGAACAATAACAATAGCATACAGAAAGATTTATAGTTAAGATCAGAAACTTACTTCACCATCACTACTTTTTCTCTTAGTGGGAACATAATAGGATGAGTTGGAGGGGTTCAGGTTCTGGTTTAGAAACTTTCTGCTGTTTGTGCTGGGCAGATTCTGAACCAGCACATAACTGCAGGGAAGGTGTATCTGTGTCTGGTTTATATGCTGTGTTTGTATATAGCATCGTCTAGTCAGATTCATGTTTTGCTTTCTTGCAGGTTTTAGATTAGTTTAGCTAATCCTTGTTTGTGCTTGTGCACTGGTTTGCAGTAATCTTATAATCTTATGAAGAATTATTATGCCTTGCGGTGGCTGTTGAAAGTAAAAATTGATCTATAGTCAACATCATTTTCCTTTAGTAGGCCCTGAAGTTCATTTTTCTTTCTCATGCTTACGACTTACTGTGAAGTGTGTTTTAAATGAAGTCTTAAAACACCTACTTAGTACTTTAGAAACGAGTAACTTTATATGGCTTGAACTGCAGGTTTGTCTGCTTCTTCCTTTCCCTATTCATTTCGCAAGGTGGCTTTTTAAAAAATTTTCCCCTCTGCAGCAGATACTTCAGACAGCTCTATACTCTAAAGCTCAATTTAGTTTTCATTTTTTGAAGTTGGTGATTGAAACTTGCACAAAGTTTTGCATCCTGTACCAAAGGAACTTTGCTTTAGGCAGGAACAGACCTGGGTTTCAATCATTATCAAGGTAGAAAGTGTTTACTTCTTCAGAGATCACTCAGTCTGGATGATAAAGGAGGGTGAATACTGCAAGGACTTTCCAGGTGGATTTCAGCTACCAAAGCTTTGCATTTGCAGATATGGTTCCAGGTATGAGGTTGCCATGCAGCATATCTGACTAGAATCCGATCTGCCTTTATAATGTGTTCAGATCTGAAGTTTTCAGAATTTTTATGTCAATGTATACTTCTTGCACAGCATTGTTCTCTATTCTTATAGGAGCAGAGCTTATCACCTGTGAAGTGTTTTGGTATCTTAGTCTCAAAACTAAGTATGGTTCAGGCATGTCAGGGTAGTTCCTGACATGGATGCTTTTGAACTGTATGGGCAAAGATTCCTCATTATGAAAAGACTGAGAAGATGAGAGAGCTTTTTTTTTCCTGATGTGCTTTAATGAACCTCACAATTGCAAGTTATTTTCCAGCTGGAAAATTTTGTTTCTTAAATTTGGGTCTTACTGATTGCAGTTATGAATCAGATGAACAATTTCTTTTTATTGTCTGTCTACTACAAGGACATCTTAATGTGCTTGAATGGATACATATTACAGCTGAATTATAAAAATTCTTAAACAATTGATATTCAGAAAATATCTTTCTTCCTTCCAGAAATTAATTAAATGTATGTACTCTGGAATTGGTTATGCTGAAATTCTCATCTGAATGGGATCACTCTGATATTTCTATCAGAACATACTCAACATTGATTGAAAATCTAGCCAGAGGGAGTTTAAAGAAAGGTATTATGTGATGAGGTTGTCATTATGGTTGATTTCACTGGAATTCAATGATTGGTATGCAGAAACATTTGTTCAGCAGTTGGAGGTGCAATTTCTGTTATGTTTTATTGACCTAAAAAAACAGCTGACCTTGCTGAAGCAAACTGTCCTCAACCCTGCCAACTTCCATCCCTTGAGTCCTAGATAAGTTGGAGCGTATGATTAGTTTATTGTGGGATTTCACTGAAGTGTTAAGTTTTCACAGCTTGCATCATCATTAAGGTCAAAACTTAATTTAGGATACAGACCTATTAATGTATTTAATTTCTGCTAATCAATATGTTCTTGGCTGTCATTTTATTCATCCATATTTATATAGGGTTAGAATGATATGAAAACTGCTGCATCTGTTTGATACCATGACAGGCTGGTGATACTGATGGCAAACAAGAACATTGAATACATTGGCAAAACCCCACCACAATGTGCATCTGTCTATACAACACAAATTGTTCTGAACACAAGGACCAGTTCAGTAATTTTTTTCCTTTTTTTCCATTTAGGTTACAGCAGGTTATATACTCCTTGAACTTTTCTGCCTGCAGATAAAGGGGAGATAGATATTTTTTCCATGTATAATATACTGACCAGTGCTAGGAACTTTCCCACCAGCCTCTGATGATGCCCCTCCTAACTGTTTCCGTGGGAGGGTAGAGCTCAGTGAGATGTGCAAGGCAAGGTTTAACACAGTTTTAAATTTGACTTATGAGCCTTCCACAGTTTTGTCAAATGTCAGTTTGATGGTTCCAAGGACAGAGTGATATGTTGTTCAAAGATAATTTCCCTGGAGAAATTGAGATAGTGTAGTAATGAAAACTGAGAGAATCTGTGATATACATTACTCTTCTGAGAGACTGGTTATTCTGAGTGAGAAACATAGTTGTCACATTGGATAACAGGAAGATTGTTGTCATGTCTTTCTGTTTTAGTCTGTTTGCTGCATATGCAGAGCAAACTTTTTAATGTTGTGAAGACTTTAACATTTAAATATTTTGAAAGAGATGAAGATTTGAGAAGAGGTTATTTAGATTTCTCTGATTACATGTGTGGTTTTTTGAATTTGTGTAAGTTTACATTTAATTTTATTTAAGAAATAGTAAAATAGAAAGCTTATTTCCTTGGAATTCCACTTTCTTTAAAAAAAAGGTAAAATAATAGTATATTACAAAATAAGGAGAAATCATAGTGATAAACAATTAAAAGATATAAATGGGTCCCTGGGAGAGGACAATGTGTTATTGTTCATTTTTTGTCCCACTGACTGCTGAACCTGTCTGATCAGTTCCATCCTTTTCCTTTGCAGTTTGCTTAAAGGTGTGTAGAGGTTGAAATAATAATTTCTGAGACAACTATTAGTGGATTATTCACATAAAGAAACAGGTTTTGTAATTTCTCAGTGATGTGGGGTTTTTTTTTGTTTTTATTTTGTTTCATTTTTTTTGTTTTGATTTGGAGTGTAAAAACTCAGTGGAAGTAAATGGATATGCAGCATAAACTGGATATGAAGAGAAAGGGGTTCTGTATCTCTGAAGGGAAGGTATCCACTTTGGGTTGGGCTGTAACTGACACCACAATTCTGTGTTGGGGAAGAGAGAACATAAGGAACTGTTTGCTCCTCCTTTTCACAGTTACTAATTTCACAACAGAGCAATATTTCTTATGCTTTTCTAGGCCTGCTTCTTCCCCAGGGGGACGATCCACAGAGGATATTTCTTTAGCTCTTGAATGTGTGATTAAAGCAGCCACAGAACACTCCTCTGGGGAGCTTGGTGACTGGGTACAATACTGTCAGGATTCCCTGTGTACAGTGGGAGGGGTGTGTGTGTGAGAAGAGTCACTGTGAGATAGCACAGCTTACCCTCAAAAAGCTGTGACTGAAAAGAGACAGGGGAACTAAATTTAGGAATTGGGCTGTTGGTGGAACCACTTCTTCCACTTGCATTGTTTGCTTCCATAATGCAGGAGCAACATGCACGGATGTGATTGTGACTAGATTGAAATGCTCAGGTCTGAATTTATAAAAATCATACCAAATTTATTTGGAGGTCTGAAGAGGTTAGTGCAAAAGCACGGAAAGTTTGATTTATATATTGGATGATAATGGCTGGATTGATCCTGAGAACTGCTAGGATGAGCCCGGAGTGGCAGTCAAAAGATACTGTTTAGAAGTTGCAATGAAACATGAAGTCCAGCAGAGGAGGTTTGGTCCTGATGCCTGTTAGGTTGAGCTGGGCATGCATTGGAGCCATTAGATGCAGAGAGTAGCTGGACAGAGTCAGGAGTTGGTGGGGTTTTAAAGGTTTTTCCTTTTTAAAGGAAAAGAATAAAATAGAAGAAAGCTTATTTGGACTACAGCTGGAATGGACCTGATGAAGCAGCAGCAGGACTACAACTCCTTTGTTGCAAATATTAGGCAAAAAACTATTTCCAGTTACTGGTTACAGTTATCACTAGTGGTATCAATTAATAAAATAGCTGACCCCAGCAATTGCCATATTAAATCAGATCAAATATCCTTCTCATCTAGTGTCCTGTCATCAACAGTATATACATTTTTTTTTTTTTAAAGAACAACATCAGAAGAAAATGCAGAACAAGCCTTGGTGTGCAAGAGAGATGTGTGACAGATGAGTCTTCTGGTACAGATTTCACACATGTTCATATAAAGTGTCATCCAGTAAGAATGTGCTGAGAAAGACAGTAGTGCAATGTACTGCATTGGAGTTTGAGTGGTTGCAGTGCAGATACGTGTTGAAACAAAGTGATCTGAACCATAGTTTGAAACAGGATTTTAGTAGGTCTTTTTCATTCATGCACTATCCTCATGTGGATATTTCTAGCATCTCATTAGGGCTTTGGAGGGAACTGTGTCAGACTAAACACTTTCTTAAAAAAAAAAAACATTTTGGAAAGCTTCCCAGATTGTGTGTTAGGTAAACCCTTCCTCCCTCAATTTTGTCTTTGAGGTGAAAAATGCTTCAGTGACTTATGTGACACTCGCTTTATTTCTAGTAGGCAGAGTTCTTGGTTCTCTCAAGACAGCAACATCTTTTTGTGGTCAGTCCCAATATGACTTTTTTGCCATTTATTTTGGAGCTCAGCACTGCTGAATATGCTGGCTACATCAAAGTAATCTAACTTCTTAATAGTTGAGATATTTCCTTTAGGTTTTGCATTTAAGGTATTCTTTAATTTTTTTACCATCATGACAATTGTATTAGTTAACAAATACAAAACAAGAAAGATTAAGAATAAAGCCTCACTCCCCCCTCCCATGCTTTAAAAGACATTTAGGATACTAATAATTTTTTAGGTTACAGAATCTGGATTAAAAAAAACCCAACAAAACAAAGCCTGTAAGTTTTTTTGAAAGCAAATGACAACTCAGGAAGATACTTAGTTCTTTATTAGAAGATTGTAAATCTTAGAATGCCTAGAGTCTGACTTATTAAATTAGCAGTCAAGCATGAAGCTTTCTTCTAGAAAAGTGATGGTTATTTGAGGTATGTTATGTTTTCTTTGTCATATCAAAATTTCAGCCTGTCACGTGTATAGGTTTTCTTATCATGACAGTATGTATTTTCCCCAGGCAAACCCATCTGTGGGTTGTAAGTGAATACACAGTGTACTTGCATATTTGTCAGGAATGTGTCAGTCAGTAACCCTCTTAACTTCTCTTGAGATGTTTACAGTTTACTGGAGTCCAACCCATCTTTTGTTTTTTAGGTTTGTAGATTGGTAGTGGCAAATCCCCATTTGTAGTAATGGAAAACGTCAGAAATGATGCCTAATGTTATGCATCTCTTAATGGAAATTCTATCTTATGGATTTCAGTGGGGTTGGATCTGAATTTTAAGTAATTGCCCTTTTGCTTGTGTTTTAGTTTTGACCCAAAAATCAAATGAGAACCTATGAGTACTCTCATTTTTAAGACAGTGAGAACAACTGTTGGAAATATTTGTACTGAGTCTTACTGCAGTAATGCAATTCAGAATGGATATTCACATGGGCAGGATTTACAGGATCAGGTCTCTTGCATGACTAGCTACTGAGATCCAGAGTGCCTAGTAAAATGCTAAGATTCTTTTTATTGCTCACTTACATGAATTGTTTGTAAAGGTTTGGGCTCTTTATAAAGGAGAAAGAGATGATATGTTAAAGAAAAAATAAAGTAGTGATGTTGGTAATATTCTACCCAGTGCATGCATAGAATAATAGATGAAGGTATTTGATTATTTAAAATATGTGTACTGGATTAAGTTTTAAATTGTGTTTTTGAGACTTTCTTGTTTTACAGAAATTACTTGGTTTGACTAAATTTTTGTATTTCAATTTTTTTCCCCCCTGAAAACATTCTTTGGTAAGTTTATTGCACTCTACTTATTTCTTGTTTTTAATTCATTGAGGAGAACAGGTTCCTAGTATATTGGAGAATTTTTTTGTTGACTCTCAGACAGTTGATCCCATTGTAATGTTTTTGAGATGAAAATTACAGCGACATATTCCTCTAGAAAATGTTACAGATCTTGCTTTTTGGGGGTATTTTGTATGTCTGCATTATTTGGATGCTTTGAGGAAAAAAAATCTTGATGAAATAGAGTAAAGGCTGTACTGAGCATGTAACACTTTTGGCTGACATTACCAGCCTTTTGGCCAAGGTACCCAGGTGGCTAATTAAAGTAGGAATTTAATGAAATAGTGTGATTTTCTGTGACTATCAGAGATGAAAGCACTGAAATTTAGACAGTTACACACTCCTGTAAAATGAAATCTAAAAGATACTCACATATATGCAGAAACTGAATGTTAATATTTATTTGTCTTAAAAAGTTGGACTGAAGGAATTAAATGTACTGTAGTTAGAACTATTTGCAAGAAAATACCCAGAAATGAGCATGGTTAAATGTATTCATTACAGTCAGTGATATACTACCAAGAACTGAGTGCTACTACTGTTTTCATATTTATTCTTCTGATGATCAAGGGTCTGGGTCTCCACAACACTGATGTCTGTTTCTTACAAAGATATTTCAATTAAAAATCAGAAAAGAATGAACAGTTAGTGTAATTGATGTAAGGGCATCTTGTAGTTTCCATGGTGAGATTAAGGGACTCTAGGTGCTTTGGTTCAGACTTCGTAGGAGACAAAGCTACAGGGCTGTTAAGGAGTTTTTTGTCTTTTCCCTTTACCTGTCCTGTCTGGATCTATAATCTTGTAATTGTACTTAATGTTTAGCAGCCATACTTCAATGGTTCTTCAGTATCAGAAATCTGAGCTGCTGCAGTTGTATTGATTCTCGTGGTGATGGGCTCAAGGCCATTTTTCTGAAAAAATTGTTGGATGCTGAGAAAAAGAAGTATAGGGATTGCTGGGGGTTTAGATACCTGATTTTAAGTCTGGTGCCCAGTTGAGGTGGAAATTAATGGCTGTGGAGTATTCTGTGTGTTGAGAAAGTTTTTTGGAAATTATCCCAGATCAGGAGTATTTAGGAATAAGGGGGAATTATGTCTGGCTGATTTTTACTGGAGTAGCATAGCTGCAGGTTTAAAAAAATTCATTAACTCAGTTTAATGTACAGCTTCTCTATATTGAATAATCAAATGAATTGGAAGATGCCTTCAGTTTATAACTATGGAATGGAACAGAACAGGACTTGTTTATTTTCTTTTCTCCCTTTTTTTATTTTTAAACTATTTAAGATGTGCTCTCATTCTAGCTCCAATTTGGAGATGACTTAGCTCAACTCTGAATGCTTTTTTTTTTCTTTTTTGTTCATAGATGAAGCTGCTAGATGGATGTTTTATGATAATTGCAGACTGGCTATAACCATAGGAACACAAACAGAAATGTAAATTTCTTATCTGAAAAACTGTCATTAACCAGCTATTTTAATGTTTGGCCAAGATTAGGGACTGTGTGAAGTGTTAGTCATTCACACTGCTTTTTAGACTGCTTTTTTCCTTCTTAAACGTTATGAGCTCAGAACATTTCTTTAAGCCAAAAGAGGTGTTGGCACCACTTCAGTGTCTTCTGGGTTTAGGTGCTTTGGAACTAGTTTGAAGACTGGCTTTTAAGGTATGTGAAGCTTGTAAAATTACAAACACATCAGAGTGTTCTAGAATAATTAGTTTTAGATGACCATATAATAATTCTAAAGCATTGAGCTCACTTCAAGATAATAGGGACCTAACCTTAAAATGAACTATAACAATGTGGAAAGTCAGAAACCTGTGGATTTCATCTTGCTGCTTTGGGGCAGTTACACCATCAACCATAGAATACTTTTGCATATATTTTAGTACCAGAATATGATTAACTGTTACAGCTTACATTTCAGATTTTGAAGACTATATCTTCAACAGTAATGTTTTATTTATTTTATTCTGTCTAATGAATTTTGTGGTCTTAGAGCTTGAAACTGAAACAGTGTAGCAGGACACATGAAACTTATTCCTCATGATAAAGAATAATGTAGACTCAACTATACACATCAGCATAGCTACTACTAAACTATCTGGATATTTTATATCCTATATGGTAATAACCTGTGGTATTTTCTGCTGATTGTGTGCTGTTCCCAGATATTTTTCTATTTTTAGTGCATAATTTTCGCTTATCCTAATCTTCTACTTTATTCAAAAGCTTTTTAGGAACAGAGCCATTTGAAAAAATACCAGAGTCAGAGTACTCAAAAAATATACTGGATCAAGGTATAAGTTAATATTATATTTGCTGCTTAAAAATAAATAATAATAATAGTGAGGAATATGTTATTGTATTTATTTCCTCTATTGAACTCCTCCTATACCTTTAATGCAGCAACTACTCAGCTGGGCTTTTTAACTGCAGCATTTTCTTTTCATTTCCGTAGGCATGTAGTCAGTGGTGGAAGAAAGAGAGGCTATGACACAGCTTTCTTTTATTTCCTTCTCTTCAAGATTTTGCATATCACAGGCACCAGATGTTTTCCTTTGCTGCTTTACCATGTTCTACTTTTCAGTGTGGCTTCAGACAGAAACTGAAATGGGAAGTTGTGAGGGGGAAGGGTGATGAAAGAAGCAGTTAGCATTGGTATAAAATTGAACTTCTTAGAGAGATTAAATAGAAATTAATTTATCATTTAATCAGCATTAGATTGGAAATCATTTTATAGTTTAACAACACAAAGTCACGTTACACTGCCAAAATTTCTGCCGAACACTACATTTATATATGAAGGTCTGAAAGTAATTTTTTTCTAATATTAATTTTGTTTTTATGCTGATTAGGTCTGTGCTTACAATTATGCAGCATGCACCCATGAAAAGAGAGCTGATATTCACTTGGGGTTGCACAGAGCATGTAATGTATATTTTAATACTTGATATAGAAAGACGAAGAGCATCAGTCTAAAGTTCTTGAGGAACTTCAGTAAAAAATACACAAATCAATGGCTAAACCCATTGTATTCCTGAAGACCTAGAAACAAGTTTAAGCTGGAACATGCAATTTCTGGTTGTTTTTTTTTATTAATCTGTCAGTGTAACTTTGACAGAAATATCCCTTCTGGTTTTAGTACTGTCATGTTGCTTGCTTATTACTGGTTAGCTGTGGCAGAATGTCTTGTTTTTCAGATGTTTAACCTCTCTTAAGACTAATAAAATGCTGCTGATTTATTCTATACTCTCAGGTCTATTGAGGTAGGTCTCACGTAGGCAGGTTTCTTCTCACCGTTTTGTAGTGTACTGTTTGTTTTCAAGTCAACTTACTTTTGGGATTTAAACATGATCCCAGAAATCTACCAAGAGACAGCTGGAGTGCTGTACTGGTGACCACTTTGAGCTGTGGTAAAAAGGTGTTGTTTCTCAGGAATTTTGTCTTTTTGCTAAAGGTATTTCTAATGGGGGGAGAGCCTTAGATGTATAATTTATCACAACTGTATCTGGGTACTATAAAAGATATTTGAGAATATTTAAGGAAGGTACAGACTAAGGGCTCAAAGTCTCTAGCATTGCAAAATCCTAACTCCTAACCAGAGTTTCTTCAACCTGGAGAAGCTCAGCTGTTCATCTTTCAGTCACTGTTTTTTGTAATATAAAAATAATTGTATTAAATATAAGTAAAATTTAAAAGGATGGCTTTCGAGGTTTTTTCTGAAACTGGTCTATTTTCTGGAAACAACATCTTTTTGGGGATTCTTTTAGCTTCACAGTACGTACAGTATTAGTGAATTTTATTTCTAACATTAAAAACTGAGTACAAAAGAAAAATGCTGTAAACAGATGATCAAGCTAATCCATCTGTTTGTGCCTTAACAGGCCGATGCAAACTCTTGAACACAATGAAAGGATAAATCTCCTTTTCAAATACTCTAAAAAGTTATCTGGGAGGTGGATGTAAATTATTTTTAAAAATGAAGATTTTTATTTTAATTAGTTGTACCCACTTTTATTTTTCTAGGCAAGTTGAAGTTACATTTTCATAATAGATTAACATTTCTGTACTGTACCTACAACCTTGTATATGAAGTGTCTCCTAAGAATGTTAATAGCATGGCACTTTTTTTGATTAGAGATTAGTTAATTTTTCAGTATAAATAAGTACTGAAAAAACAGTGTTAGGACAAATAAACCAGTCACAGAAGTAAATATAAAATGACCCAGTTTAACTTAGTAAAATGGATGCAAGAAATGTATTCTATGACTTTTTTTTTTCTCACTGAAAGTTCTAAATGAAGGGAGACATTTTCAGTGATCCTTTTGGGCCTTGAATAATATTCTCTTCATTTACCAAAATAGGATTAGTGAGTAGATCTCATTAGGAATTTGCACATGACTTTATTTTTATATAGATAAAAGGGAGCAAATTCCTCAAAGTCAAAGAAAGTCGGCAAAATAAGAACTAAGGATCCAAGCAGGTAGAAAGCATTACTGCAAGGATATTTTTTCCATGCCTGCCAGGGAAAATTAGCTTGTCTTCTTTCTTAAAAGGATATATGTTAAGTTTCAGACTCAGGAAAGCTGCTGGTAACGTAATTAATAAGATCCACAGCAAAAGATAAACATTGAAACACTTTTAAAAAAACCCTTGAATATTGTCTTAACAGAAGAAAATGTGTAACAATAGTAAAGATTGATTCATTTTCATTAGAAGTTATAAGTGTATTTGTTGATGAACTTTTGTAGAAATATAATTATTTAAAAAATAGAAATGTAAAGTTTTTTTTATGTACAAAGTTATTTGTAAAGGCATCTTTATTCTTCATGGCATCTTTATGACCTGACCTTCTGCCCCATCACACTTTAATCCTAAGAAACCTTGTATTTATAGTCCAGGTTTTCAAAATTAGAATTTCCACAACATTCATTAGTCATCACCTTCACCTCTTGCTTCCTTTGAAATGAATGCTATTTAAAGCACCCATTAAAAGTGTTCCCAAACTCACTGAGTGTGTAAACATTGTTGGATAATCTTCCTCTGTTACAACAGTTTTTCTGCATAGCCCTTAGAATATGTATATTTGAGAAAAAATGATAAAAAAAATCATCTAGGCTGGGATAACTGCTTTGCCATTGTATAACCTGATGGTATTAAAACTATTTTGATGTGCCATCTTGAAAGCAAGATGAAGTTTTATTGTTTTCTTCTGATATTTGGAATACTTGTATTTCTTTGAGTATTGATGTCATAGTCACAAGTTATTTAATAGAGAAGAAGTGGTTGCAGTCATTAACACTAATGCATATGTATACAATTCTTAGACATATGAAGGACCAAAACAAGAAGGTTGCCAACCTGAAGCACAATCAGCAAATGGAAAAAAAGAAGAATGCACAGTTGTTGGAAGAAGTTCGTAGGCGAGAAGACAACATGACTGACAACTCTCAACACTTACAAGTGAGTTTATTTTTCAATTCTGTTTCACTGTGTGACTTCCAGGTTGTATATGTATAATGAATGATGGAGCTGATGGCTCCAGGAGTGCAATTCTGTATCAGCAGGGATATCATAATCTGGTTGCATACTCAGATCATTTAATGAGTGTGATTTGATCTTACTAACTCTCTGTTAATAAGTAGTAGGTCAAAAGGGTGAGGATAGGTTGTCCAACAGGGTAACGGTGAATTCAGAATCCTCACCAGAGATCGTTTTTATCTTATCTACTTAGATGTAACATAGAGGAGCACTAGAGACAGCTATAGATGTCTCATTTGACAGATGTCTTATATCGTTACAGCACATGAGCAACTTTTTTCTTACAGCTGGGAAGAAAAGGTTCTCTTACCGTTTTTATTTAAGGTAGACTATGAACCTTATTTTAGGAGAATTTTTACAGTGTATAAATTATTGAGTTCAGGTATTGAGTTTTGAAAGTTACTTAGCTGATCTGGCTAAAATAGTACATTTCACATGAGGGAATTTGTATTAAAGCCCACAAAACATGACTAATGCTTGACTTAAAAATCATATTCTGAGATATACCATGAAGAACCACTAAGAGAAGTACCGATTTCTGTCAACGACATCCATGCCTCCATACCCAGTCTTTACAGGCAAGTCTAATTTACAGTGCAAAACACCAATTTTGCCTTGATCTGCTTAATATAATGGATTTCTGGAAAAATTCTAAGAGGTGGAATTTCACCCTCACATGCTTGTGGTCCTGTATTTCTCATGTGTTCCTATGTGTAAAATGGAGAAGTTAGCACCACACCTCTCTTCAGGTTTGTGTTGGTGAAACTGTATGTCAGAATCAAGTTTAGGAAAGGATAAGTTATTTATGCATCTGTATAGCGTTACATATATTTTATAACCTTGGTTATATACCATTTTCATCACCATGTATTCTACTGCATGTGATATAGTAACAAAACCTTGTGAAGTATTTGGTCTGACAATGTGATATATCACAAATTAAATGTTGAGCAGCTACTTGTAATAATTTGGTTTGGTAAAGAGAATATATTAGAGCTTTATTTTTCCAGTGTTATTGTGGAACTCTATCAGAGTGGTGTGATCACTAGAGAATAGAAGTAATTTCTATGGTCTCTAAGGTAACTGCTATAACTGCTAAATCATGTGATGATAATGGGTCTACCAAACGGCTGAATAGCCTGAATTTAGAAAGAAAAAACTTTGTCTGGTATATAGCTCTTCTTTACAGCAAGTGAACGGTACAGTATTTGCACACTAGGAACTGTTATTTCTCTGTTACAATGCCTTAAAATGTTAGTATTTTTTTATTGTATACTTAAACATATTACTTTCTGTAATGTATATGCCTATGTGTTGTGGCCCACCCTATGCTTGCTGAGCTGCTGGGAGAGTGAAAAAGAGATGATCCCAGCTGCTTCTGCCGATCAGTAGATGCTTTGCATTCCCAACTATTCCTCCAGTAGCTGCAAGAACAACAGGAGGAAGTTAGTACTACTGGTTGTCAGTGCTGCTGGCATGCTGGGACAGCTAATCCTGCCTTCTCTGGCATAAGCAAAGCAGGCAATCAGCTGTTTTCAAGAGTTTGCTGCCATAACAAGTTTCCTGTGTCTAAAATGTTTCCTCGTTTCCTTTGCTTATTTCTTCCCATGCCTTTCTTAATGTCGAGCAGTTGATGCAGGGCTAGATGTGTTCTGTCTTTGCATTTTACTGCTTTAGTGAATTAGACTGGTTGTCACTGCATTGATCAGAGGAGGCAAATCCACCTGGGTGAAAATTGTTTGTTTGGCTTTACAGATTGTGCTATAAAAAAACCTGAAGATCTGCAGTTGCAAATACAAGTTTGACTCCACAGCACTTTGATGTGTTCAAGTAAATCCCTAAGGAAGCAAAGTGATTGGAGAGGGATGGAAAAAGCAGCCAAACTTGAACATCTGGCAGCTTTTCCCTTCTCCAGCAAATTAACATACAAAGTTGCTTTGGTTTAGCAGGTACAAGAGACAGTTACCATTTCACTTCTTCAAGAGACCCTTTCTAAAATGGGTTTGTTAACATGTGTCCTTGAATAACTGCCTCTTTAAGAAGATTAAGGAAGATGGGGTAGTGGTAGTATCTGGGCCTTCACCCCCCCCCCCACCCTGTACTTGTGAGGTAAAGGAGTTGTTTGTTATTCTCTGTGGAAGTTCCTTAGTGTTTGCTTTAGAAAATGAATCACAAAATTCATAGTTCCAGTAAAAGGGCATAATATTACTTCTACAGCTAACAGAAACATGTCCTTTCCTCATATACTTGGAGCTTGAGGTTTCCCTATCATAGCAGGATTCAGGGAGCTGTTAGTTGTTCTACAAAAGTACTATAGTGAGCCTTGCAAGTGAAGCAAATAGTTTGACATTAAGTAGTGGAGGTAACATGACTCCGCTGTGCATTTATTCTGCTGGTAGGAGACTATTTTGGTTTAAAGTTTTTCTCTATTATGGTTTATTGTTTCTATATGTGTAAGGTAGCTGCAATTATTAGATATGAGCATCAAGTCATGTTCTTATATGAATCTGGTAAGTAGGTGGTTGTTGGGTTAAAAAGCCAAATGAACTCTAGAGCTTCCAGTGAACTAGCCTTGGTATACAAAGGAAATTTTTTCATAGGATCTGTTTGGAAAGAAAAAAACCCTCCTCTGTGGAGTTGTTTAAAGTGCAAGTATTTCTTAAAATGCAAGGTTTTTATTCTAAGAGAAATTGATCAAGAACACTGGTGGATGCAGTTGTGATTTTTACTGGCTTGTATGGCTTGTCATTTCACGGTGATTTTGGTTTGAGCCTTTTGTACCTGGTCACATAAAACTATTTAATGTATTTGGCGTAAGATAAATATTTACTCCTGTAATATTTAGCCTCAAAGGCCTGGGTGCAGGGATGGAGCACACCTGCTTTCCACAGGTCTGAGAATGCAGATACATTTGTGAGTGTTCTAGATCTGAAATTATTTTTGCATGTGTTCAAAAGGACGCATATAATGCTGTAGGTAATAGGTAATTTTCTCTTCTTTCCTGTCAACCCGAGGGTACAAGACATTCCCCAGGAAGCAAAATGTAAACTGAAGTTCTAGTGATGTGATGAACATATATAGAATTCAAATTGGGATGTAAGAGTTGACTAAATGAATAATCTGAAAGAGTAGAATACTTGATCACTCTTGGTATTAAATTTCAGTTTATAAATAATATTTTGAGTTAAAAAAATGTTGTAACAGGAGTGATCTAAGGATTTGAGGCATGATTTGTGCAGAGACACATGATCTGAGATAAATCATGAACTTTGAAAACCAAGTTTCTGGGAGTACTATATATTTGCAGATTAAAAGCAAAATTGGTATTTCAACAAATATTGTAAACTAATTAGTAAACTATAGTGATCTAACTACCTTTTCTTGTTATTCTTTATAATACCTTCTACTATGTTTATTAGCACTCCTAACTCATAGTGCTTGTGTTTATAGCGTGCTTGTTATATTTGTGGATAATGTATTGAGCTGTTAAGGTAAAGTCCTAAAATTCTCTGGCCTGATGTAATGATTGTATTTGTTGGCTAGCTGTGATAAGCTAATTGTGATAAGCTCAGCTGAGAATTGAAGACCAGTTAGCCAAGTCTCAATCTCTTTTGCAGAGGTACTGGAAAAGATGTAATAAGAAAGCTAGTATAATTGTCCATGGACCATTCAGGGAATCGTCCAGGGAAAGCTGAAGCAATTGGTGGCAGTGCCATCCATTTTGTACAGCTCACATAGATGCTGAAGCTCTACCTATTCAACTCTCCACTTGCTTTGTGGTAGGTTGAAGAAGTTCAGAAGTCTGTAGTTTCCTTGAAGCTTCAGTAATATGTAATAGCTCCTGAGGCTTGTAAAATCATGTATATTCGTGACACTTTTCACTATCTTTTCAGATAAAAGCCTCTCAAAGCTGGTTCATATCTTAGCATCAGTGCTTGCAGGTCAAGTTTGAGTCTCTGATGGCTCCATCTCACAGTACTCTGGAGCAACTGCTGCGATGGAGAGTGTCCAGGGATGCCTGGGGAGGGAATTCACTTTGGTCTCCTTCAGCTATCAGCAGTAATTGTGAGTGATGCTTCAGGTGTGGTTTTAGGGGGTCATTTGGATCACTGTAAAATTGGAAACATCAGGGAGCCAGACTTCAGATTAATTATTGAGAGTGAAGAATAGTTGTGAGGTTTTCTGCTTTTTCTTTCCACAAATCAAGGGCAGACCTGTGCAAATCTTGCCAAATGTGATGGTCATATATTACATAAAGCATCACAGCAGGAGAGCTGGCCCTTGAACACTTTATCACGAAACTTTTTGAGAATGGTGTATCTAACGTGCCTTCATTTTTCTCTCCTTTTTGTCTGTCTTAAAAAGATAAGCATTTTTGAGAAATGCTGAGCTAAGAAATATCAGGTATGACAGGCATCATGTCAAAGTTGTGCGTAATTCCTCAAGTCTCTTAGCAGGATCTCAAAATGTTATAGAAGCAATATGTTTATTTCCTGAGATGTATTTTTCTTGATTCTTGTATGGAACATGTTTGTTCCAGTAACACTGGAAAGAAAACATTTATGTAACATTGAGAACTGGAGTGGGTTTTGTTTTGATTCTGATTTTCAAACCTGCTGTAGTAACAACAACAAAGTCCTTTCTTTTCTCCAGAGTAAGCAATAAATATATGCATGTAATAACACTCCCAAATGTCTCATGACATAGCCTCAAAGGAATTAAAGGTATGCTTTTGATTTGATTATACTTTTCATAAATGTAAAGCATCAATTTAATAACTGAATTGGACCTTATGGGATCATACCTGTATTTAGTTCAGAAACACTTATTTGTGGAAACTTTAAGCAAACTTTTGGACACATACGTGTCATAACAGAGGTGCAGGGATGAGCCTGAAAACAAAGGCAAGAAGTTTAATACCCTATGCTGCTCCAATCTGTCTTCGACTTTCCTAATGTTATACATGCTTGGGTTATTTGCCACAATTCTCTTTTAGGTAGTGTGAATTTTCTTTGGGCAGAAATTCACATGCTGACAAAAGATATTTCACTTAAAAAAACGTTTTTGAGTGAGACAATGTGTAGTTCTGGTTGATTTCAGCAGCTCGATCAATGATCTTAAGTGTGAAGTGCTGTGAAAGACTCTGTACACATGTACATTTTCCAGTTGTCATATCTCATTTTTTTAAGCAGAGTCTAGCCTATCAGCCTTGGTTTGTCACTGGACAAACTAAGGCAAGGTTTCCAGTTTTTAATAGTTTTGTATTGGCTGGATATTTAGGTTTAGGTAATGACTAAAACATGATGAGGAGAAAGTCCTATTAAAAGAGAGAGAAAAACTGGGTGGTTACTATTACTGCTGTCTGATTCTCACCATGTGAATATCTGTGGTATCTCACTCACTAAAAATAGCTCCCCAGAGATTTCACAGCTAGTCAGCATGAATCCTTAAACTTGGATTGGTTTCTTTATTTTTCACTTTGTGCTTCAGCATCTAATTTTTATCTCCATAATAGCTTTAGAAATATAAAATGTACTGAAGACATAGCACATTGCCACATATTATGTCTGTGTCTTTTAAAATAAAATAGAAGCCTGGCTTAAAGGCGTATACCTGACATTAATTTATTCTGGTTTTTCTCTTAATATGTAATTCCTACTGCATTGTCTCAAAAACTTTGAAACGATAATATTAATAAAAAGAGGAAGTATTGCAAATAAGAGTGGACAGAGCTGTGTAATCAGGTCAGAGACAGATTGAGCAGTTGTGAGTTTTATGCAGACAGGCATTAGTGTACACAGCTGACATAAGGCAGGAGAGAATTCATTGTGTGAACACAGCTTTGTGTTAATTTGTGCTGAAATATGTATGTAGTGAGAAAACTCAACCTTCTAAGATGTTAAAGTAATGACTTATTGTATTAAAAGTGAATTCTAATTTAAGGATGCATCTGAAGGTGGACCAATACCTCTCTGGAAGGCTTTAATAATTCCAGGTGTTTAGGAGATTCTGTATGTCTGTCTTCAGAAGGCCGGTTATTTTGTGGGGGAAGTTCTCCCTTTAAAGTTCCCATGGACTTTAGATAGAAATTTATTTTTATTATAGCTGTTGTGAGTTAAAAACTTATTTTACCAGAACTTTTCTTCAATTAAAACAGAAGCTTAATGATGTACCCGACATTGAAGATCAAAGGCTGTGATGGTCTTGTGTTGTAGATGTCCTATTCATTATTGTAGCCCATGCAGGAATATTTTCATCAACAAGCTTATTTCAAAAATTTCACATGATATTGTAATTTTTCTTTGAGTGGATACATTTGTTCAAGCTGTTGCAGATACTTCTACACAAGTGAGTTGATTCCAAGTGAAAGTGAGGAATTTTGGCTAAATTCTTTATATATAGTCTATTACTTTAATGAACTAACGTGAAAAAACAGTGAAAGTCAATATTTTATACTAGTTTTCTGCAACACATCTACAGAATGCTCTTCAATTTATTGCTTGAAAGCTAAAATGTGTTCTTGTATGCTTCTGTTTTCAAACTGTAGATTCCTTGGTGAGTGTAAAGTCTTTGAGTGGTTAAGCTGAAGTTTGGTCAATTTGTTAGAAAATTAGTGTTCATGTTTTACCCTTATAAAGCAAGTGTTATGTACTAGCAAATGGAAAGAACCTAGCACAGTAGATTACACAATTGTGTGTGTTAGTCATATGTTTCATGGGTACTTCCTTTGGCATTTCTCTGCTTCTCTAATTATAGCTGGATTTTGCCAAGATAGATTGTAGCTAATAACAGTAACCTCAAAAATGTCCAGCCTTCAGCAAAATGTATAGCTTATAATAAGTTTCACACAGTTCAGGGGGAACTTTTTCTTTCTGGTGAATATCTAGGAAAAAGACAGGAATTGCATTTCCTTAAAGCAGTAATTTTCATTTAGCTGAACATGAATTTTTAATAGACATGTTGAAAAAGTAGGACTGAACAAAACTATCTTTTCTGTATGCGTTGATAACTGATCTATAAAAAATATCTTTGAGTGGAGACTCAAGCAGTGGGTAATACAAATTAGTAGTGCTATATATTAAAAAATGATCACCAGTTTAGAAGTACATACGGATAAAATTCACACTAATTAATTCAAACACGTAAGAGGGGGGTTGGAACTAGATTATCTTCAATGTGCCTTCCAACCCAAACTGTTCTATGATACTATGAAGACTACTGAAGGCACAGCTAGTGTACTTATCTACAGATTTCTAACATAATATAAATATAATTTCAGATTGTAAACACGGATGGACATTTAGGGATTTTCCTTCCTTGGCCTGTGGAAGTTGCATAAGTTGTGGATGAATTCCATATGTGTTGCTGAAACGTGTGTTGAACTTCAGCCAGTAGTTTAAGATTATGTTGAAGAAAATATTTCTAAAAGGTTTCAGATGAAGAAAAGTATTTGAGAGTCTACAGAGGGCAGGAAGGTTGATTGGTAGGTCTGAGGATCAATACCAGAAGTGTTTTTTTTCTTTGGGGATTTACTTTGACATTTGTTTTCATTGTGCACTGTAATCCCCAGAAGCCAAAACTACTCTTGTTATAAAATGTCCCTATAGACAATCTGTGAAAATCTCACTTGAAGATCAGTTTCTACCAGACTCACAGTCTCTTAAATCTTTTTTCCGTTGTCATAATTGGTAGGCTGACAGAAGTGACTCAGTGCTCTATGCTATGTTGTTCTAATCAGTTATAATAATAAAAAAAAATGTAGTGGGTAAGACATGAACAGCACAATTGCATTATATGAGGATATATAAAATAATATTAATATTATTCTTAGAACTATCCCAATTTATTACTTTTGGATTTTCAAGCAAGTGCACAGTATTATAGAACAGATATAATTATTAATGCAACATTTGCACTATTAGAAGGACTTTTAGAGCATCCCATGTCAAGAAGTCTGGATACTGACTCTTAGTTTCTACAATTAGGTCAGAAACATAGTGTTTTTAAGTGTTGTCTAAGTAATGTTAATTCACTGACTTCAGTACCCAAGAATAAAACCTGGACATCTTGATCTGGAAACACAATGAAATTTGTAATTTCTAATGTAATTATTTCAAAACCTGACAAGTATTTTGTATGTAGATTAAATAAATTACTTCTACTATGTGCTTTAATAAGTGCCTTGTTAGTTGAAAAGGGCATATGTGGCAAGGCACTGTAAGAAAAAGGTTGTGTTGGAAAAAACAAAACTGAAACAATAGGAAACAGGAAAAATTTGATGTTGTACACCTTTTTTTCTCCCCCTCAATATTTATGTAATAACTCACACATGTGGGACTCCTGTAGTCTCCAGGGGGCAATCACATTCAACATGCATCAAAAGAAATTGTTCAGTTAAACCAACTCTCCCTGCCCAGCAATAATTACCACAGGTTTACACTGAGATATAGTTGCAAAAGGTTAGTCAGTAGGGCATCTGCAAATCAAGTCATATGTCAACTCTACATCAATAACCTCATTATAATAGATGTTAGTATTTCAGCACATGACTGTCCAATACAGCATTCCATGTATAGTTCGTTTTTAACTTCCACATTGACTTATAGCTTGTCTAATATTTTACTAACTTATGTATTTAAACACTCTATATTACATAAATTATAATCAATGACAAAAACAATGATTTAGATTGAAATTCTGCAATGCGAATTTGCAATAAAATGTCTGACCCTATTTGTGTAGCTGTCTTCAGTATAAGATAAATACAGGAGGTTTAACCCTGTAACATAAAAGCAGTGTAATGGAAATCTGTATTAGTGTAGATTTTTCAGGTATAGGTGTTGTTTAAAAATGTTATCTACCCTTTTAATTTTCAGTTTTCACAAATTAAAGCTGTTTTCCTATAAATATACTAGCAAAAGTACTCATGTTCTAGAATACAACTGATTAGCTAAATTCTGTGCTAACAGTGTCTCTATATACTTTTTTATATTCATAGCTTATCCGTGGGCTGTAATGTTTTTGTTGAAAGCTTGAGAAGCTAGATGAAAATATAAAAAGGTTTTAAAAAACCTTCCTGTGGTCTGCATCAGGCTCAGATTTCAAGCTAGTTTCATAGTTTGGTCGTGTTGTATTTGCCTGTTTGTAACCAGTGCTGCTCGTTGCTACTGCTAGTTACCCTCCATAGATCATTCTGAATAGCATGCAAGTATGTTACCAGTACGTCTGGTCACTAACAAAGGTTCTGCATGAGGTAAGCCTAAGTAGAATTATTTTGGTTGGTTGCTAATAATCCAGATTTATCCCACTTATCTCTCATTATACGTGTTCTGTAATAGCCTTACACACTATTACTTACAGACTGGAAAGAGAAGGGAGGTGAAAGTGCTTCTTTCTATAATCCTGCCTAGAACACTCCTACCTTGGAAAGTTTTCTTAAAATTATTTCATTAGAAGATACTGGGACTAAATTTCACTGTTATACTTTTCCAGTCCCTCTTCCTGAACTGCTTGGTTTTAGTTGGGCAGAAATTAGCCAGTAAAATTAGTGGTGGTAGAATAGGTAAGTCAGGGAAAAACAGACATGATTTTCAATTCTCAAGCTGAACCGTCAGATCTTGGAGTTGAAGAAAATGTATTTCACTTCTAATTTAAACAAATATAATGTGACCAGATTAAAGCCACTTAGAAACAAACAAATATTTGCCACCTAATTCAATTTGTAGTCACTTAGAGCAAAGTCATATTCAGATATTCAGTTCTTAACCATGGAAATGTGAGAGTGAATTGTTAGTATTTCAGGTTCCTAACTGTTTTGCAATACATCCAAGTTAAGAGTACACACAGGCTACCAAAAAATACTCATTTCTTACTAAAGGTAAAGGTAAAACTCTTAGTGTTTGATTAAGAAACCACATATTTGACATAGCATGCTTTATTAATAAATCTCAAAGTATTTTACAGAATAGAGGCATAACAAACATATTGAAAGAAACTGAGTCAGAAAGAACAAAGGTGGTGTGCAGTGTCCCAGATGGCTGATGGCACCATTAAGGAACATAAACCTAGTCTTAATCCATCCAGTATTCCATTTACTAGTCTGAACTGTTAACTGATAAGTGGTGTGTTACTCCTGATACTAAAAATATTTGTTAACGAGTTGCTGCTGTTTGAGGTACTTAGTGCAGGAGAATTTTATATAGTTTTTGGATCCAGTGAGTGACTGGAACATTGGTCTTTAGCATGTGAAGACTACATACCACGTTAACTATTGCAGCAACTAGGCCATTTTATTAGTCTCCCACTTTTCTGTGGATGGCCTACAATGGCTGCATATGAAGAAAAAGAAGAGTGCTGCCATTTGTGGTTTAGATTTCTTGTATAATGGATTCAGCTCTTTTTTTAACCTGGATAATCAAGATAATCAGATAATTCAACAACAAACAACACTGGAGTGCAATACATTAAATTTTATAGAAGGCTGATGTTTATCTCTTCTTTCAAGTTACAGCTAGGGCCCTTACTGCCCTAGCAAGCATTTCTTTGATCCTCTACTTCTGTTTGTATTTTTCCATTTCTCTTTTTCCTTGGGAACGAGTGTGTTCAGCTTTCTGCATCTGAGAAAGATCCCTTCCCTAGAAATACCATGGAAAAAGCTGCCCAGAATGCAGATTTTTTAAATATTGTCTTATAAAAAATAATTACTGAGTTATTCTTTCTATTTCTGTGGATATTTTCATGATATGAATTAAAAATGATTTTACAAATGCTTTTGTTCTTTAGCGGGGTGGGGTTTTAATAAGCAGTAGTATTTGGTATCGGCCAGTAATGTTCCTTTTCATGGCTGCATATTGGCATAATGAAAGAAGCATTTTACACCTACTCTTTAGCTGTCACATACCTTTGTCATATTAAGAACTACCATAATTTATCCATCTAGAAGCTATGACAAAGATAAAAGCCAGGTGTATGTGATCTCCCCTTGTCTTTTTCTTTAGACTTCAAAGGGACAGCATAAGAATGTGAACAGTGTGTCACATGTCACATGAGTGCTACAGACCCTTTGTTTTGAAGAAAGAATTTTGTGTTTTCCTGCATACGGGGTAAATTCCTGGCTCTAGTAAAGTTAATGGGAATTTTGCCACTGCCTTGTCAGAGAAAGATTTCTCACATGAAGAGAAAAATAATTAAAAAACCCCTGTACGGACAAAAAATAAACTTGAAAGGTCATTGAGAAAGCAGATCTCCAGTACAAATGGAAACAGTCCATTGCCATTCATCATTTACATCTGATCTGTTGATAGGAGTTGTAATTTGTGAGAAAGACCTTCCGCAGTCAGCTGTAAGGTTTGTCAAGATTGGCTTTTCTGTCTGGGTGTTCTTTTATAAGAACATTTGGCTGCCAAGTCCTAACAAATATCATTACTTCTCTTAATACAGACATTAGAAAAGACTGCTAGAAGGCTACTGTCTGGTTCTCATGCTTTCAGTATAGGCCTCGATCTTTTACGCACTGGGACTTTGTTGACCTTTTTCTCATGAAACTGATAAAAACTAAAATAATTAGTCTTATAAGCAGGGTAACTGCTATCTTAAACTCCTTCTCTTTTGTATCTTTTACCTAACTGTGAAATAAGCATATCACAAGCATACTGGAAAGATAGCATATAAAACATCACCTAATAGGTTCCTACGCAGAAAACTTTGCTGTGAATATATTCATGGGGCAGCTTGATGAAGGTATCCTAAATCCATTGTGGTAGGATATGAATTATTAACTATACTTAGCTGCCTGACACAAGCTAACTTTTGTATATTGTTGGTTCTCTTTGGTGCCCTATTCCAATTTTCAACTGCAAATCACATTCTTTATTTACTTAATTGAAATATATATATAAAGTACCTATTACATTAAAACACATTTAATTATCAGGTGAAATTATTTATCTCAAATCCTGAAATGTTTCTTTAAAGGTTAAAAGATAAAGTTTCATATAATTGCTGTCCTGGATGATTCCATGAATCGTGATTTCCCTGTTCACTTTGCTGTGATACTTGGAAAAGCCAGGACATGATAAAATACATTTGAATAATATTTATTTCTGTACTTCTACAGTGCAGAATTATCTTGTAGTAGCACCCTCCTGGTGACAGTAAGGGAAGTAGGGACTGTACAGAAACATTTTGATACTAATGCTGATCATAGTGATGAGAAGCTGCAGCTGAATTTGGAGGAGATCCAGGTGGCAGGACGGGAGGAAGGAGTGGGCACAGGCACTCCCCCAGCTTTGGAGTCCAGGGCTGTGGGCCCAGGGCAGAGCTGACACAGGTCCAGGGCCTGTAGGCAGGGGCTGGGGAAAAGCCCCAGGTGATGCCAGCCAGGGCCTTTCTGGCCTGTTGGTGCCCTCAGGGCCCTGACAGCCACCTCACCCTCTGCAGCTTCCTTCCCTGTCCTCCCTCCCAAGGTCTGGGCTCTGAGAGGACTGCCTGTGAAGTGACCTGTAAACCATGGGGGGTGTCAGTGGGCTGTTCCAGGGGACAGGGAGCTGGCACTTGAAGTGTGGTCAGCATCACGGCAGGGACAGCTCAGGGACCTGCAGCTGGTGTTGAGGGAGTTAGTGTTTGAGGCTGCTACTGAGAAGCTCCCTCCCAGACAGGGAAGTCCTTGAGGAACTTGGGGCTGGGCAGGGGGTTGGCTGTGAGAGATCAGAGTCCAGGATCCTCCCTGAGGGGGAAGGACACAGGTGGGCACTTCTGGTGCAGGACTGCAGTATGCTGAGGCTCACTGCCAGGCTGCAGAGCGGGCCAGCTGCCCCCTCAGAGACCCAGAGCACAAGGCCACCCAGGCACAGGCTGTGTCCTCGTAGGTGGGTCTGGTCCCACAGGATCTCAACGTGGTGGACAGACCTGGGTGCTGTCAACATAGACTGTCCACAGTCCCAGGCATGACTAGTGATAAATCTGGGCCTAAGAGCCATCGGAGAACCCAGTCAGGAGGAACAGGAGATGTGGAGAGGCCTGACTGGGAACAATGGGCTGCCATGTACCCTCCAGGTCCACTCAGGAGATCAGAGCTGAGGGATGACCTCTGCCTGGGGAACAGGAATGAAGACAGGCAAACCTACAACATAGTTCTGGCAGATATATGGTTTTTTATTTAAACTGTTTCCTTCACCTTACTCTTAGTTTGACCAGGTTATTTCATACAGAACACCTAAAAAAACCTGCAATAAAACAGAAAGAGTAGGCATCCTTCAGTCTATAAGGTGAAGTGCTGGGAGGTGAAGACTTTCTGGATGCTCTCTACATCCTTTTCTCTGTCTCCACTCTTAGTATTTTAGCCAGGCAATACTAACCAGAAGTACCCTGTACCACTCAATCTTCATTGGAAACATCACTCAAATGCAAAGCAAAAGTCTCAAGATCAAAAAGGGAATATTTTACATAAAAAGAATACTTTAAAATATTTGAATAGTAATAATTCAATTAAACCATTTTAATTGATCAATATGTTATATTTATTTTCCCTATCTTTTGCAATGAATAGCTATCAGATTAGTATTAGCTACCAGATGAGCATTAGAAATTTCTGAGAAAGGAATGAGTAGTTTAGATGTGTAGTCTTTAAATCTGTGCTGTTTTAGACAAAACCTTGTCTTTATTGTTTGTATCTTTTAAATAATCAAAACATCTTTATGTATGTTGACAGTATCATGTCTTCATATTTAGTCTTGATTCCCAGTGTTGAAATACCTAAGGAATTTTGTTTCAGTGCATCTATAGTTATTAACAATCAACACGTTCTCATTCTTCATAAACCACTGCAACGTCTGACAGATGTGTCCCATTCAGAAAACCTTTCATGTTCTCTTTTTTTCTTGGTGTATGGGAAGTTCCACAATTCATGAGGTAAACCTGGAAAGCAAGCAAAATGCAGCTTATGTTGTCAAATGCAGGACAGCTGGGTGACTACTGTTGATGCTTTACTCTCTGTAGTTGTTCAGTATTTTCAGTCAAATAAAGAAACTGAATATTAGTCTATACTGATCAAATCAAATCAATGCAATGGAAGCCTGGTTTAAAAATCGGGGCCTGAGAGTGGTGCTGTAGCAGTTGACATTTTACCTGGACTCACTTTGCATGCTGGAGCTATAAGAACCGAGGAATCTTTATCTTTTTTTTAAAAAAAAAAGGAAACTGCACAGAAATAAGCAAATCAGTCAAAATGAAATTTAAAAGGACAAGCTAAGGAGTAAAAACCTTGCAGGCATTACGAAGGCTATTTAAGGAAAAGTATATTGCCTTGGAGGAAACGGGTATGACCTCAGAAACTACTTTAGAAGACCAATTGGAAACCTGCATAGTTAAACACCAGGATAAGGGAAACTATCAAAAGCAAAAAAGATCTGTGAAAGATCTGAAATTTTTCCAATTAAGAAAAATGGAGTCACAAACTCTGGCAAATAAAATGTAAAAAGCATGAAAAAACAGACCATGAAATGCATGAAGCAAAATGAGTAAATCATGAAATGCATTCACACTAGTAACTTTCCAATGTGTCAGAAGGCAGAAGCCTGCCAGAGATCTATACAGCCAAAGATAATCAAGACATATAAAGAGTGCTTTGAGAAAATAAGGTCATGAGGTCAAAAAATGAAAGACATTTCTTTCTCCTGTGTTCACAGAAGAGGAGCTTGGGTAGTTTCTGCTTCTGGGACTCCTTTTCATGGACAAAGTATTGGAAGACTTATCTCAGAGTGAGGTGACAGTAGAAGAGATTACACAACAGTTACCAAAATTAACAATGCCACCATCATAGGATCAGTGGATCAGAGGCTAATTCAGGTTGAAAGGGACCTCAAAGGGACCATCAAGTTCAACCTCTTGTTAAAGCAGGCTCAGCTTGTGGTCAGGCCAAGTGGCTGTCAGAACCAAGTAGTTTTCATTTTAAGGTTCTTGGAAATTAGAGTGAAATATATGAACTTATAACTTGCTTAAAATTTCCTTTTTACCAGAGGACTGGAAGCTGGCTTAATGTGACATCTGTTTCTAAAAAGGGTTCCAGGTAAGTCTTGGAAAACTACCTTTACATATGACATCTGTATTGGACAAATCAAGAGAAATTGTTTTTAAAAAAACAAAATTAGTGAGCACATGGCTAAACATCGTATGTTGGGGAAGAGGCAAGTGCCTTTCCTAAAATTAAGCCATTCTTCATGAGCTCACAAGTCATGATATTTTTCAAAAATCCCATAGGAATCTGTGTTGCGACTGGTGTGTTTTTAAAAGACCTGGAAAAGAGAGTGAACAGTTTAATGAAAGTCAGCAATCCTCCACTCCAAAACCAAGGATTGTTTCGATTGTGCCCTGCAGAATCATAGGAAACTGGATAGTATTTAAAAATAAAACCCATAAGAGTAATGTAAAAACACTAAATGTAACTGTCATAGGATAAGAAAGCCATGAAGACGTGAGGCTATGTAATCATGTTACTAAATGCAGTACTGATGGCAAAAAGCTTAAATGTAACAGGGGAGAGTGTAGTGAAAAAGCTTATGCAGATCAGCAAAGAACATTTTGGCAAACTCAGGCTGATTTATGATGGTAGGAGGAACTCTGTGGGTTTACATGGTTTTGACCCTAAACCTGCAAAAATATGTTGGATTTGGCAGCATTGAACTTGGAGTTTTTGGCTTCCTTTAAACCCAGAAGTCAAAGGAACATATGGGACATGATCCAAAGCCAAAGGAAAGGTTTGGATGAACCATACATACCATAACAGCCAAGTTTCACACAACTCTAATTACCATAATGGTTTTCCCCTTTCTTGGTTTCTTTTTCTTTTATTTTTTTCCCCCTTTCCAGAACTGCTTTTCTGTTTCTCAGTCTTAATGGATAGGAGTCTCTATACCCAGCCAGTAAGAGTCTTTTTGCAGTAAGTGCATAAGGAGGTGAAAAATGAGAGCTTATTTTTGTGTTACAGCAGAATTTGAACAAAGAGGATGTAGACACCATCTGAAATGATGAGGTGTCTTCATGTCCATTTTGGAAATATTTTATATTGTCTTTTGGGTGGAAGTGATAATGTTAGATACTTGGCCTTCCTTGTGGGTTTCAGAATATGAAATGACATGATTAAGACATCCAAAGCACTGAGCAGTTTAAGAAAGGGATATAGTTTGGCTGCTTTCTACCACTTACTAACAAGTATCTCTTAAATTCTGGTAATGTAAATACCACTTTCCATGGAGACAGCCCTGCCTGTACAGTAAATGGTGCATGTTCTGCATCTCGTTTGGATCTCATGAAACTGCAGGACACAATATGCTCAAGCTGCTGGTCTGAGAAAGCATTTCAAATCCATAGTCTGTGTGCACATCAGACACTGTACATATGGTAAATGATAAACATACCATATGGGATTTGTGAAGTTAAGACTATCAAATTCCTCTCACATTATTTTTTCTTACATTGTATGGTCAAATCAAAACCATATTATTCTTTACATTATAAGGGGTTATGTTTGTGGCCCCATTTATAAGGTAGCAAAGGTGATCATGCTTGAAGCTTTCCTCTGGCCTAAAAATTTTCCTGGTAAGACTCAGGTTGTCATTTTGAAAAAAAAAAAAGTGCGGGTGTGTGAAATTTGCAGAAGTTCAGCCAAATTTTGAATTACAGAGTTCAGAAAACTTCACATGTAACCTTAGGTAAATATTGCAGCTCAAAGGAGCTGAGCCTAAGGTTCATTTTGAAAACTCAGTTTTCCAAAATTTAATTGTATGTATTGTGAAGATGTTATCTGGAAATAATTGTTGCAGTCCTGGCAGCATCATGACCATATATGCAGTTTCATGATAGTTTTATTTTTTATGTTGGCATTGTAGACTGGAATAACTTAGTATCCTCAGCTGAACTGTCAAGTGTTTAACTAAAAATTATAAATTTACTATTGTCGTTGTCACTTTCTTTCACCTGACTAAATTCTTCTAATCTTACCCCAAAATTGAAATTGGTTAAAAAGAGAGTGAAAAAGCAGTGACTGCAGTAAACTATGGCAATAGGAACCTGTGGGCACTAAGGGATGATCTAGAAAACAAAGCTTCTTGAAAAGTTTAAGTCAGGAATTGAGGGGAGGGGAAAGAAACACAGATTTTTTTTTTTTTGTTACTCCAAACGCTGCACAACCACCTTTATGGTGGTTTATGAAGTCTTTATGTACATTCATAAGCACGTGAAAGGCTTCTGCACTCTTACACCAACACTTCTGACAGTTTGGCCCACTAAATAGACGTTTCATCAGTGAGGGGGCTCACTGAAAGCTGTATAAGAAAAAAGAGTCAGATGCTTGATATTGTAGCCTTGAGGGAACTGGGATAAAAGTTTCTGAAGAGATAGGGAACACTATACATTTATGTAAAACGTCAAGCTACAAACATACTTGCTTTTAAAATTGATTATTTTTTAACTTACAGAAATACCTACTGTAAACAATGAAAATGTCCATCTGTAGCTTTAATGTGGGTTTAATTCTGTGCATTGCACTTAGCTAAGAAAGTTAGCAGTGGAATAGCAGAATCAGGAATAACCTCAAGAATCAAGATTGCCACTTCATGCATCATGAACTGATCTCATCAGTTGAGATGGGAATGAAGTACATGGGTGTAAGTTGACCTTTTCCCCATTTACTTAGTAGTTAAAGGCAAAATATTATGTTAGAAAGGAGATAAAGATACACATTTGTCTATAGGGTGGATGAGACACTAAACCACAGCTAACTGGATTCCTTAATCTTACAACTTGTGGACCAAAACCATTATGGATGGGGGCCGCAAGACTTACGCCTTGGAAAATCAAAAGTAGGGAGGTAGAAGATGGGCTCTTGGGGTTGTTTACCAAATAGGAAAGTACTCTATCTCTACGGGGTCTTTGGGTAAATCTACTTTAGCCATGGAACTGGCAGGTAAATCAATCTCATAATTTTAGCTCGTTCTTTTTCTTCCCTGCCAGGGATTCAGATTACCCAGCTGGATCCCTATGGCAAAGTGCTGTTATCAGTTGTGTAATGAAACCCTATCATGGGAACTTTATTTGACCTATCCACTAGACATGTGGCTCAAGAGTCACAGTTTGGAAACTCATTTCACATACAGCCAAAATGTGGCTTAGGATAAAAAAGATAAGCAGGTATAAGTCTTGACAAGTATCTGTTTAAAGACAGTAAAAACCCACAACTCAAATGAGGAAACTCATATAGCTGAAGAACTAAGCATCTCCAGCTGTTAGCAAGCATGGACTTGGACTTGAAGATTAACTGAGCTAAGTCTGAACCCATCAAAATAATAACATTAAAAATAAAGGACTTCTCACTGATTTCATTGGTCCTTCAATTATGCAGAACAAATAAGAAATTAATATTTTTGATATCTAGAAGACGTTTACAGGAAAAATCTGGTGACAAAACAAGCAGCAGTTAACTGACAAATCTAGGAGGAATGGTAGGCTTAATACATTTGGATGGAATCTGCACTAATAGAATTGTTGAGAATTTTTTCATAGGCTTTCAGAAAAAGATAAAATTAGGGTTTTAATGAAATGTAGGGGTACAATGGTTCCCAGAATGACCACAAGACTGAAAAGATGAACCATTTCTTTCTGTAGGACCATAAAATTGATATTGTTGAAGGCAGAGAAATTATCAGGCAAAAGCTGAAATTGGGAAAAGGAACCAGAATACGAAGTGAGTGATGCTCTAGGGTTGCAAAAGTAAAATGGATGTATGTGGTACTGCCTGGAGTCAACTTTTAGAGTTGTTCAATGCATAAGTAATACTTAAGTAAGGAGGATGTGCTTTACCTGCTGCCCAGGTACATACTGTCACTTGCCCAATTATTTACGACTTAGGTAGGAGGAGCTTAATATAAGTTTGAAATTCCTGGTTTATATCCCTTTTCATCCCACCAGCTGGTTCTGTACTTTGTAAAACACTACAGAAATATGAATGAGAATGTTTTAGTATATATGAGAGTGCAGGAAAAAGGTAAAAAGATTTTGTTTAGGTCTTTATGAGAGTCTGTGAAAGAATTATTTTTTTTTTTTTAAAAGACCTTAATTATTTTTTCCCCAACTTTTAAATCTGAACAAAAGCCTTAAACTTTTTTATCTGGAGAATAATTTGTATGATTTTCACTGTTTCCTCACTACTCCTATGCTACAACAGCATATCCTGAACATGAAAACAACTTACATAATGTAAGCCACTTATTGCTTGTAAAAGCCCAGAATAAACCCCAGACATCAGGGCCCATAATCCAGCCAACTGGTGTCTTACTTTCCAAGAAAAGAATCCAAAATAGAAGTTCAAATGGCTTTGTTTCATCAGCCATCTGAACTGTGGTGCAGTGTCTTTGGAGACAGATGGCTTTCTGAGATTTTCATGTGATCATTGCACTTCAGTAAGTAATTATGAATGTAAGAGTATGGTGTATATATATGTTTTCAGTTCCAGTGTTGTCAAGGAAAAATGCGCATGCGTTAGTGTAACATTGAGATTTACAGTAGGGCACTTCTGTCCATGTTACTGGATACCAGAGGACCAAGAGTATCTGTCGGTTCTTATCTATCTACTCACAGCTGTATTTAAGCAACTATTACACATTTCTATAAACAACTTGATTTATGGGCAGAGTTGGCCACTGCGAAAGTTTTTGTGAAGGGTAGGAGACTTGTCATTCTTCTGCAGTTTAGTGGGGAGATGACAAACTTCTGGCTCCTGTTGTGCCTTTTGGTGTTCAGTACTAACCATTTTACTCTCTGTAATACTTGTGAGTCCTTTTCAATTTATAATATATTTTGTCCTTTCCCAAACATTTATTTTATTTGCATGAAACAGAAGTGCTTTTAGTACTTTTATTCTGGTTGCTATCATTAACTCTTTGATAGACTTTCTTGATTATAAGTAGAAACATACAGGATTTTGACTTATATGAATGAGAATTTTCTTCCAGATACAAATCTCTGCATTTCTGTAAGCACTTTTCACCCTGAGATTTTTTTAAAAACTCTGATTCCATACAAGGTTATACATTACATTACTAATGCTCTGAGGCTGCATTAGTGCAACCTATGTGACATACCTGAGTGGTTTTGAGATTTTTCCCCAGATTGAATATTAGGCTGTGAGCCATGCACAGCAGTAGTTTTCATTAACAGGTCTGCAGTTCTTTGGTTGGTCCCTATAGCTTGGGAGCTAGTTCTATAATTCTGCATCACAGCCACCCTCTGTGGGTGTAATTATAATAATTATGCCTTATCAATTAATTGAGAATGACCTGGTGGCAGCAGTGTTTTGAAAAGAGGAATTGTGAGCCTTGAGATAATTTCTGTCCTTTTACACAGAAAAAATGCATTAGTCTTTGCAACATGAGAATTGACACACCAGATCAGATAAGAGATGCATCTACTTAATTTTTTATTTTTTGTCCTAGTCAGCAGAAAAAAACTGGAAGTAAAACAATAAAAGAATTAGAGCATAAAAAATAAGAATAGAGTGTTTTATCCTCAGTGTACTGCCTCAGGTTCTACCAGTTGGTGGCTTTAGGGATCTTGTAAGCTGGATCTAGCATGTATATTGTCATGTTTAGAAGCCACAGAACTTATAAAGTCCTTAAAAGTTTTTGGCACTAGTTTTGGGGCTGAGCATTGCTGCAGATCCTTGAGCTGTGCAACTTAAAATGTCATATTAAGTTTTTCCTTTTATGTAGTTTTAAGCCCGTTGCCTAATGTCCTTAGGTGCACACAGTTCACACAGAGAAATAGTTCACCTTCTCTGTAGCACTTACAGTGTCTCCCTTCTTTTTCAGTAGTGCATTTTCTAAGCAGAAAAGTCCTAGTTGAAAGTCTGTCTTTTCTCTTTGCAGGTAGTTTCAGGTTATTTTTCTATCTTAACTGGGAGAGTAGATTCTTTTGCACTGACTTTTGGCAGGTCTGGAATGTTTTGTCTGGCAACTTTTTTTGAGCATTTTATGCTACAAAATAAGATAAACAGGTTTTATATTTTATATTTTTAGTATTATATTTCTTTATACATTTATGTTTTAAGTTAAAATATCATAGAGAAACAGGGCTGGAAGGGATGCGAAGGTATCTTCTAGTACATCCATAGTACTAAGTCAGTCTAAATTATACCACTGTTTTTTCTGAGAGCAGTTTGTCTAACTCATTGATAGTGACCTTTGTAATAACCTTGTTCACGTTTCATTGTCCACAGATATTAAAAGATTTCTCTTGGAACTGAACTTAGTATCTTGTTCTGTAATTTCAGGCAGCTATTTCTTGCCTTACTGGACACAGTGAACTGTGTTGTGTTTTTTTTCCCCTCCTCCTTTGCGGTAAGACTGTGTCTGAAACTGCATATCATGTTCCTTACTTTTCTCTTCTTGAAGTTGATAAACCCTAATTCTTTCAGTCTTACCACAGAGGTTATGTTTTCTAGTTTTCTTACTGTCCATGTTGCTTTTCTTTGTAGTCTCTCCAGTTTGTTCACATGTTTGAGTGGACAAAATTGGATCCAGTTCTCCTGCTGAGATCTTGCCAGTGCCAAAGAAAGCAGAAGGATTACTACTATATACATATATATCTTTTCATAGCGTGTTTTTTGCAACAACATGACACTGTTGACTTGTCATCTTAATGTCTTGATCCTTTTCTTCAGTAGAAAAAGACAAGTTCTTAATCAGTTATTTTGCTTCCTGGATTTATGGAGTTCATTAATTCGGTTGAAGTGTATGACCTATTACATATCATTTTTTTTCCAGTTCAGATCTCAGGTTTGGCAAGATGTCTTAAAGTTACATTTTTGTTTTTTCATACTGATGCCATCTGCAAATGTGTAGTCTTATTATTTGGTGTTATTAATAAAATAATTTAATATCATATAGCTCTAAAAGTTCCTATTTTTTAAAATGTCTTTCTAGTTTAACACTCAACTCTTGGTGGCTCACTACAGTTTGCCAACTAGTTTGGCAATTGTGTTATGTTACTTTCATTTGGATCAGATTTTTCTTTAGCTTGATTATGTGAAGATATTGAGATTTGTTACCAAATCACTACTGTTCTTGTCCTTCAGCAAAGACAATTCCTCTGTCTTATGAAAATAATTGATTTGTTTGACACAACTTCTTGGCAAGTACATGTTGGTTCTTCTAGGTGTTTACAAATAGACTAAAGCAGATTGCTTGTTCCAATAAGTGTCAGAACCAAAACTGGTTTACCTGTAATTCTCCAGTCTTCCTTATTTTTAAGATCGAAATTATAAATGTCATTCCATATTTTTTTGTTATCACAACTGTTCCCCAGGAGTTCTCAAAAACACTTGTTTTCTACATCACTGAGATTTTATCAGCCATTTTTATTCCTAGGATGACATTCACTATATCCAGCTAATATTAAAACATCCTGGTATTATGTTACCTGTCGTTTTTTTCCCCCACTAATAGTGAGATTTTTTTCCTTTTCCCCCACAGTGCTCGTCATACTAGCTGTTTGATCTGTGCTACACTTAGGTTAAGAGTGATGTAAAAGAGCATCAGCCTTTTGGTGGTCTTGGCATAATAATTTAATAAATTTATGAGCTGTTAAAGAGTGTAAGCTTAATAGAGATAAGCCTAAATCTTTCACTATAGCTTTGGTAATTTTGCTTGTATCTGAGTTTATTTGTGACACACTTTTAAAAGTTTGCAAATTAAAGTGATAATGCTGTCTCATCTAGTACAAAATGCTTGGAGATTTAAAGTTAACCAGATAGTAGAGATTTTGTAATTATGATCATTACAGGCCCCAGCAGGGTTTGATATCTACCAGCATCCAGTAACTGTGGCACAGACAGGTGGTAAATGATGAGGGAAATATAGTTGTAGCCTCAGGCAGATACTCAGCTCATGCAGCTGTTTCATGCATTCTGGCAACATGACTCAGTTAAAATCAAATAACATTCCTTATGCCAGTATTTCTTACCTGCATGTGAAACCAGTTGTCTTTCATTTTGCAAAAACATGATAATTCAAAGAGCATTTAAAAATGTACTGTTTCTCACATAGAATTTATATCTTGCAGCTGCACACTAATCCAAGTGAAATGGAGTAGAGTTTCACTTTATCAGCCAATCATAACTTTAAACTGTTTTCACAATTCATCGTACAGTTTTTAAAGCCAGATTTAAGTCTGTATATGAAAAATAGTCTGCTTGATGTATGAAACCATAGATTAGTCAATATGTATTTAAAGTAGTACTTCAGTAACAACAGAAAAATGACTTTAGAGAGTTTACAGACTAAACTCTGAATTATACACATGGAATGCAAGTGTTATGCCATCAGTACAGTGAGGACTATGTGTGAAAGGAGTAGCTGAAAAATACAGTTAATTTGCTCAAATAATCTCTGATCCAGGTATTCTTTACACCTGACATATTTAGATTATTAGTCTGTCCTGTATTGTAATTTCTTGTTAGCCTTTTAATTTCTGAGATCAGCTATGCACCAGATGGAAGATAGGGTGGGTCTGTCGTGTCTTGGTAAGGCTGAACCTGTTCATTATTTCCTTAGTTGGGATCATGGGAGGAGGTGAACAAACAAATTCCTTCTTGGGACTAGATTTGCCATGTATATATGCTAGGAGATCATCTTTGTTCTCCTAAGGCACTGCTGAGAATTCAGTTGCATCTCTCCATTGGGAAAGGCACGTCCTGGTTCTTATGCCTCATTTAATTCCTTCTTAGAGTTTATTATAATTAAATAATTATTAATCCCTTATATTAGGAAGAAAATAATCATAATGTGCATACCCAGCACTTCTTGTCACGCACCAATGCTCAGATGGTGGTTGATACTAACTCTGTGGCATGGGTTTGGGACTGAATTGTATATCCAGAGAAGTGTCACATACTTCATCATCTCAACTGAAAGTGTCAGGAAAACCATAAGATGTTGATTTGGCCTTTTTATGTAACTCAAATGACAAGTTTTTCTTGGGTCAAGATTCTGTTTTAACAGGAAGAAAAGGATTTGAAAAAACTTATGTTGGCAATAATTTAAAATTTTATCATTCATACCCACATTATTTTTAATGTTTATTTGGTTCTTCTTCAGCAATCTTTTTATCCTACATAGGCTTAGATAAAGTTGGTTTAATATGTGAAGAGGGTTTAATGGATTCTCAGAGGGTTTTGGTACATCAGGAATTAGTGATGTGATTGTATAATGAAATGTACAGAAGTGACCGCATGGGTGACTGTCATCATCTCCACTTACACAACACTTTTCAATATACTCAAACTTATCTACACCCTCATGGACTATTTTGCTAACAAACTCTAAGAATGACTTAAAAAAAGACAAATCCTAAGAATGAAAAACTATTCAAATTTTATGCCTACTCAGTCCTTTAATTCTGTTTACTATGCCAGATAAATTTTTAACTGATGCCAGTTGTTAAATTTGTCTATTTTTGCTGTCATCAAGCTGCTAAACATACTATTCAGCATTTTTGTATGAATAATGCCTTTCCTATTTCAACTCTGTTTTTTTTAGAAGTAACTTCCTGCTATAACAATATTTTCTGGAAAAAAGTCAAGAACATTTAAATACCTTAAACAGGTTTTGCAAGTTAACAATTCTGCTATAATTAGTCGTCAGGCTACCTCTGGCTCCATGGATTTAAAGCTATCAGAGTTTACTGTTTTGTGAAAAATATGTTTTACTTTGTTTGGACATGCTTGTCATAAGTTTCTCAGTATATCATTATCCTATAAAACCTCCCACTGGCAGTGTCTGGAAGAAAAAAATATAGTGTAAACTATAGAAGACCTAATGGCAGCTTCCTGCCAACGTTCATTCTTGAGTCAACAACGTATGTTTTTGTTTTTGCTTTTGTGAAAATGTTACAATCTAGTCTTTCATATAAGTTTGCTAGTTTTACTTATCAGCCTAGTAGAGCATATATCCACATCATCTACTTTCCCCAATTTTTTCTCCTTTTCATTCCATGATATCTGTGTTTCTGGTCATACCACCAGTGAGTGTTTGCACACATAAATTATACACCTAAAAACACTCATCACAAGAAAATTTACTGCTTCTAATATCTTTCTCATGAACAGTTGTGTTTATTTCTGAGTTGACTTCTCTGGTAAAGACAGCAGGCTCTCAGCTTTGGTTTAGTTCTTTGTTTTTTCAACTCTCATTTTAGATATTAGAGTGTATATGGGACCATGTGGGCCTTTATCTGTAAGCCTGTGCTGGGAATATTAAAATGGTTTTAGTTTATAAATTCAGCTCTGAGAACAAATACTAGTGGATTGCTATCTGTGTTAACTAGGCTGCTTCTACCCTGCCGAAGCCAAAGGCAGTATGTGGGATCCTCCTGACAGGGGGTATAATTGGCTTTTCTTTTTTCTCTTTGAAACCCCATTTAGAGAAGGCAGGGGGCAGGGAGGAAGGTTGCTGTCCGTTGAGATAAGGAACTTGAATCTTCTTTCCTATCTTCACAAAACTCATGTTATTTGGTTTGGGAAATCTTTTAGGCCTCTTTGGCACCTTAACTGCTAAGTAAAGGAGAGACAGGTATTACAGATTCTGCTCTTGTTTATTTGTTTGTTTTAAACTTCTTCAAACATTCTTTGCCAGTATTTCACATTTTTTGGAATATGAAATGCTTGGTGCTTTTATAGTATTGCAATAGCATACTAAGTTAGTAGTTGCTATTTTTGTTGTAATGTGTTACTGTGCATTCATAGCAATGAGGGTTACTCTTTTGTAATAGCTGATTTTACTTCTTGAGGTGGAATTGTGTATAACTTTGCATGAAGTACCATGAGATACATCTCAGATTAATCTATATTCATAGTGCAATACAGTAGGATACCAGTCACCGTCCGACAGAAAGACACACATAGCAGGGAAGTTTGGATAACCAGGCTCATACTGTAAGTGTTTAGGTTTTTTGTTGACCAAATCCATTAAATGTAGAAAGTCTGTATTTCTTCTTGTTCATTTATAGAAAGACTCTTTCATATTACAGTATCACATGATTTTACTAAACAGATGTTGTATTATAAGCCATTACTTTTGATCTTGTAATGAACAGTAGATTTTAGATGAGGCACCAGCACAAAGATCCCAGACTGAAAAAGCCAACTTAGAACAACAGAATTGTTGAGCTCTAATTTTGAATAATAATTTTATTTACTCATGGTAAACAGTGTTTCTTAAAAGGAGAAAAAGGAAATCCTTAATTTTTAAGTGCTCAGCTCTCTTCCTAGATAAGAAAATATTCAAAGCACATCTTGTATGTATTTGCTTTCCACTGTTGTCTACTTTTTGTGTCTCTTTGTCTTTGTTAGCTCAAGGAAAATATGTTGATTTCATATACCAATTATTTAATTTTATTTATTTTCATTTTATTTAATTTTCTAGCCTTGAACACTGTTATTCTCAGTATCCCTTATACCAATCAAGTTCAAGAAAAATCCAACTTTAAATAAAAAATGCCTGCAATTGTCTAGGCTGTTTTACTTAAAGGAATGAGAATTATTGAGATCTCCACAGTCTCTGTGGAAACTTTGCTTTGTAGTTTTTTTCTGTAGAATTCATCATAGAGAGGAGAAGGAATTTAGGTGTCATTTATGTGCATATGTGTGTGCTCACTAAAGTGATTTTGAAGGTCTTATGTATGCACGAGAAACTGGAGAAATTAGATATTTGGGAATGGAAATTGGTGGTCTTCCAGGCAATATTGGATCTAAAAGTGCTAAATCCTTTAATAAATAAACCTTGATTCAGACTGGAATGTCTTGGCTTGATCTTAAAGGTGATATTATAAAGGACTTGTAGCTGTTGACTAGCCTCAAAGATAATTATCTGCACATTCCAATCTTGTTCTGCCATCAGCAGTGCTTGAGGTCTAAATGGAGCAAATGTTATTTCCACCAGGAATATATTACATTTAGACTATCCCAAACATTTTTAAAAAATATTTGCATCTGAATGGAAATACAAAGAATAAAATAATTAAATATATAACCTGCTTCTTAACAGTCCTGTGTGCTTAACACAGGAGTCATAATTTCAGCCATCATAGGCAGTATTTTAATTATGACGTGTTTTTTGAACATTGTTCAAAAAATTATTTATTATTGATGTTACTATTTTCTTTAGGCTATGCATGAAAGAATAAGGGTGGGGTTGGTTTTGGTGAACATTTTGGAGGTGAGACCTCTTAAAACACATCAATATGATATTGAGGATTTTGCTCATAATACAGATCAGATGCTTAAAAATTTTCATATACCGCAGCTAATCTGGGAGACTGAATAGCCCATCTGAAACACTATATATGTAAGTTAAGCATTAAAGAGATATTTCTGTACCAAGCACTTTGAAATGGACGGAAATGCTCTTCTGCCTTAAATTGCCTGCTTAATTCTTAGTCCATAACTTAATAAATGACAAATCTGAGATTTTTTGTTTGTTTGTTTCTTTCATGAGTTTTACCTGCACAACTAAAATAGATATTTGATTCTTTAAAGATATGCCCTGATGAAATTATTACAGAGAATATCAACAGGGCAAGGGTGTTAGTTTACAGGAAAGGTGAAGCAGATCCAAAATACAGTTCTCATGAAGGCCAGTTTAAGCCTCGCGGCTTTAAGTTTTAAAATCCTGTCAGTTAGCTTGTTGTCTTAATGCTCATATATTTTGCCTCGAAACAGAGTGAATAATATCAACTTGTAGATCTGCATGTCTTCTCTTTATACTCTCCTGCCTTTTGCCTCATGTGGGAAGTGGCTTGAGAGACTAAGAAGGAAAACAAACTTTTAGCTGAGGCATTAAAAGGCAGCTTATGTTAGTTAAAGATTCTGTTACTACTTTTCCTTTTTTCATCTGGTGAAAAATATTATTTTTCTCATCCAACTTTGCTTAATATATTTTGCCTAAAAAAAGTATTTATAGCTGTATAAAAGTTGGGCTTTTATATAAGTGCCCATTGCTTTGGTATCTAAATAATGCTCATACAGGAACAGTTATAATAGTAAAATTTTTAGTAAATTCCTTAGAGCAGTTATTACGGTTGCACAGTTCAAGCCAAGGCTTTATAGTGCAGTTTCTTTTAGTTTTCGTACTATAAACTTATTCTACTTTATCTATACAGAAACTTTCTTCATACTACCTGTAAATAGAATTCCTGCATCTAATGAGGCTGCCTTTTATAAGGATTCCTGGTGTAACATAATGTGAAGCGTGATTTAGGAAGCATGAAAGTTCTATCTAAATGTTGATAGCTGCTGCTCTTCAATATTTATTCTAGCAGATGGCAAAAACTGCTTGTAATCACTAAATGAGAAAAACTGCCTTACCCCCAGTTGTTGAGCATATAACCCATGAAAGGCTGAGCAATAACTACTGGTAATAGTTGGGATATCAATTAAATTCTGTAGGGAAGATCTGTTAGAATATTGCAAATGTCACATCTTTGGACTGAGAAGATAAGAAGGCAAAGACAAAGTTAAGCAACTACTGGGCAGAATTTGGAACTGCAGAATATGGAGAAACATTCCAACACAAATTAGACCAGCAAATGGAGAAAATGAAGAGGGAGAGTTGGTTTAGTAAATTCTGGGAGCTCGCTAAAAAGAAATGCTTTGCTAAACGCATATTTGGCTGGTATATCATTGACTGCATGAGGGGAGACAAACAAGCCTAGGTGCTTGGACTTTGAGTTACAGTATTTGGTTTTTTTTATGCTTGGGCCAAACTCTCACAAATCAATGTGACAGAATTGAAACATTTGTTTTCTTTTTAGGTGATGCAATATTTTAAGTGACAGTTCTCCATCTGGTCATCCTCACTAAGTCTTGTTTTGGTTCAGTGATAGTGAAACATTGTGGTTTTGATGCTTGGAAAAGAGCAAGTTCTGTAATTCAGCATCTTCCTTTTTCTAATAATATTTTTATTCATTGTTAACTGCTGCTGAATTTCACAAGGAGACGGAGATTAGTTTTTCAGGAGCTAACCTGGACTAAAACTTATGAAGTCTCCTTACTTCCTCTTCCTACCCTCACATAGGGATTTAGTAATATTTTGCAGTTTCAGAAGGACAGTATTTCTTGGGCCACTTTCTTGCCCGATTCTCTTCTCCAATGTCTGCAATCATAGCGAGCCTACAGAGTTTCTATCCTGCATGCTTCGTTTGTGCAGAATTCTGCACATTCTGTCTCTTTGCAACTTTGCAGCACTACATGCTGTCTGTGCAATTATGCATAAGGATCTGTTTAGTTGCTGCATAGTTTCCTTCTCAGCTAGTGTGCCTGCAGCATTGTGGAGGCATCTGTGGGATTTGTTAGAGCCTCCCCGCTTCTGCTGAATGCCGGCAGCCCGGCTCTCAAAGGCAACAGGCTGTGCAACCACCCTCACATCTGGCTCCCTTTTTGCACAAGTAGTATTTCCTGAGACTGTTGTTCAGTTTGGCATCCTGCTCCCCCAGCACTGCTTCTTCCTCCCACAGGGAATTTCTCTTTAGCGTGTTGATTGAGGGGAGGCACTGTGATCTGTGACTGATTTATCCACTAAGCTCATTACTGTGTGGTAGGTGTGGGGATAGTTTCATGAACAGGGAGCTACTATTTAAGCAAGTTTTCTGTTTAATGCTGTGAAAATTTGACATGCTGATTGTAAACTGCCTACATGGAGGAATTCCTGGTGACAAATTCTGGGTTGATATTTTTGCTCCACCATGTGATCATTCCTACCTTATCATGTGTTAATAGTGGAGTCCAGTTGTCAGACATTTTGTTGTCCCCTGCAGGCCTCCCCTGACTCTCCTATGGGCTATCCTGTCCTGGACAGACTCAAAAGCACTTCACTTCTGTTCCTATCGACTGGTCTCTTCCTGAAGTGACCTTCTAAAGCAGTTTTTAATTGATTTTTTTTTTTGTAAGAAAGATTTCCTTCTAAGAAACCTTTTTTTCCCCAGAAAAATACCAGAAATAACACTATGTATATATATAACATTTTTTTTTAGGTCTTGTGTGCAGCTTATTTGATCTATAAACACAGAGTCTGTATTGGTAAACTTGTGTTGCGTATGTTCGTACCATGTCTGAAATGATTAATTTAGTCGACTCTTTGTAGTCCTGCTCCATGTATTCTCGTGTACTTCACCCATGGCTCTGGACAAATTTCAGTGAGGATGTAACTACCAATTACTATACCAAGTATTAAAATTTTTCTTGATAAAAATGATCTGCAAATGGATGTGCCAGAGGTAGAACTAGGCTCTTCAATGTACAGACATAGTGTGACTTTTCTTATTGATTTAATAGGTTATTGATATAGGTGATACTGCATTATATAGATTAGGGATTAATTTCAGTTTTGAAGCACGTAGCATGTGCATGCCGCTGTGACTTTTGTAGGTGTGCCAAGCCAATAAAATATTGTATAAATAATTTTATTGTAAAAATGCCACAGAATTAAGTAAACAGGGAAAGATTATCTGCATTAACAGAAGAGTGTAGATAGAGCTTCCTTGGGCATTCAGTACTCACATGAACACTATGTGAAAAAGTCACAGTACTGAAGAGGGTATCGAATTTCTTTGGTGAAGAAGCCATGCGTTGTTACCAGTTCCATGAATTGTTGTTTATCTTGCTTATTAATATTGGTTAGCTTGTGTCAAAACTGGATAGTAAACCATATTTTCTGAGATTTCTCACATAAAACTATCCAGGTATTTTCATACAAGAACTTTTTCACTTTAATAAATCTTATGTGCTATTTCACAATATATAATCACATTCTAGTGTGTGGAGAAAATCTTATGTACATAAACTACCTGTTTGCAGTAAAAGACTTTACACATACCATGTGAATCTGTGGAAGTATTCTAAGGGGAGAAGCATTTCTAATTTAATAATATATTGGGATTATGGATTAAAAGCAGTGGGGAAGTATGTTTGTGCAGTGTAACCTAACAAGTGTGCTAAGAATCAACTTTTGGCAAGAAAACTCCCAATTTGCCCTCTCTCCCTGAAGTTGACCTGGTGGATGAAATAGTAGATGTGTGTATGATTCTAGGCATGCCTTCTCCAAAGATCAACATTTGTACACACTTTAGTCACCTTTTATACGCAGTGCTATTGACATTAACCAGAGAGGCCAGTCTGACAGCCCTGTACTTTAACACCAGCTAAAGAGTTGCTCTGCTCTACTTGCATGGTTTATCTAAAAAGACTCAACACTGAAATCACACAGCATAATTGTTTTCAGTCCATAAGAGTTTTCTTCCAGATACAATATCCTGCAGGACAATTGACTGTCCTACTGAAATAAACATATGTTCAATAGCTAATTTCATTACATATTTTTTATACTTCTGAAAAGTCTAGGTTTAGCTCTGTGATTTCTCAATATATTATATCTAAACCCGCTTTCATTTGCACAACTATAAAACATGTTTAATGCTATTTTTGTAATTAGGTTTGCACAGTATTAAACAAGTGTAAGTTAGAGCCAGAACTGAGGCCACCAGCCACTTAAAACAATCACAGGCTTGCTCAAATGAAGCTAAATGGAAAACAAGAAAAAACTAATATGATATGTCAAAGAAAGAATTAATTTTCAAACTAAATGAAAAAAAAATTAAAAGATGCTACTTGCTCAGGGGCTTGGTCTTGTTTCCATTGCAGCACGTCTGGATGACTTCTAGAGTTGAATGAGGCTGACAGTGAGTTAGGCCATGTCAGCATGAAGTTTACCTTGGACAAAGAACATTTGTTGACTGATTTTTGCAAAACTTTCAATACTATATCTATTTTGACATGAACTGAGTTATTTTGGTTTTTTTTCCTAATTTATATAGCATTGCAGAATCAGAATGTGTTATTAAGTACACCAACGTACAGCTGTATTTTGTTGCTAGTGAAAGAGTTTTTATTTGGGGTAAAGCATTCCAGCTCCACTGATGAGGAGTATTCCACTGTTTTGCCCATTCTTTTCAGTTTTACAGGAGGTCCCATTCACATTTTGACACTGGCTTGTCATAAAGTGTTTTCTAGTTGACACTAAGGGAGAATGCTATAGCTGGAGGCCATTTGTGTTTCACAAGATTAAGTGTTTAAATAGATGACAGTATTTCTGGGACTACAGTGGAAGCATCATTTCTGTTTGCATTTGAGAATAGTTTTCATTTTCATCTGTCTAGAAACTTAACCCCAAAGCACAGAGGTTAACATTATCTATAACACCATTTTTGTTTAATATAATTGATAAAATATATAGGTATATAGATATAGTAAAACATTTTGATTGCTTGCGGTGGTTGTTTTGGTTTGGCTTTTAAAACTGGTTAACTCTATCCAACTGCTTATTACCACTATTTTTCAAAATTATTTTATTTTTTTTTTAACTTACAGGTGAAATTACTGTATGACTTGGAAGAGCAGGTGATGAATCCAAGAACTATATTGTTGTGGTCCTACATTTTATTGAATTACTGAGGTTTAGAATAAAAGATGGTCAATGTTCTAACTACCAGTATCAAGAAAGTTAATAATTTTAATACAGTACCTAGATCTGCCTTACAAAATCTTAACTTAATAAAGACTGCTACATTATTAATCCTTCCACTTAGGATATATATTTCTTATAATCTATGGGAATCCTCTAAATTCTAGAATACTTTTACAGACACGGACATATGTCTCTGCACAACACCATGGTAATACAATTTAACATGATTGGTAGGCACCATGTGACAACCAGCAAGGAAATACTAAGGAAACTAAACTGCCTTCTCTGCCTGACTGTGGTCCCTACAAGTCTAGATGGGAAATATGTGCTATATCTATACTGTCTCTCTTCTTTATCTGAATAAAACTAAACCTTATGTATTATTAACGTAGCACTTAACAAGAGATTTAAATAGTTTAAACCTTACTTTATGTAATTAATCTCAGTAAGGTTTCCAATTTCAAACTCTGCAGCATAGCATCCCATTTGCTGATTGTGTTGTGTTCCAGTGGAGATGGCAAGCCATTTCATGAGGACTGCTATTTCTATACATTCTAGACTACCGTTATTTTTTTTCTTCTTTGACAATATCCAAAATTGAGAGGGACAATATATGTCTAATTTCTTCATTTGGAAAGGTTCAGGATCAGCAGCCTCTGTAACTATACTGGTTTTGTTGGATCTGTTTCCTGGGTTTAAAAGCTGTGATGGAAGAAGTCAGAGGTTAGGACTTCAGTTGTGGATGACAAATGGGATGGGAAGAGAGTTGAGGGGAGGGTGACAAAGAGTATATTTCCATGTCTTGCAAAGCTCAGTGTGACACTTTGCTACGTCTGTTTGCTTTTGTGAAAATCACCTTTGTAATGAAGCTGTTTAGGCAGTTGTACTCTGGAGAAATTCCCATTAGAAGCAGAAGGAAACAAGGTATTTACAAACCGTATTGCAGGACAGTGTTGGCAAGTTTGAGAGCAGTAGGTCCACATGACTGGTGTTGGACCTCCTGTAGGTGTGTAATCAAATTAGTCATGAGATAGAGTGGTCCTCTGCATGGCAAGCAGCTGCTGGTATGGGATTCTGGGATGCCTGGTGCTCATCCTGCACTATGCAAAGCACAGGCAATCTATTAGTATAAAAATCTGAAGTCTCCAGCCTGTGAGTCTGAAGAGCTGGTAAGTGGATATTTGTGTGTACAACTCCAGGTTTTTATCTCTTTTCCCTCATCTCTGTGCATGTGATATCTATGTTCTTTTAATACAGTCTTTCCTTTTTTGCAATCCCCTGTTTAATCATGGGGAAAAAAGCAAAGATAGTTTTTATTAATTAACCTTCACAGAACTGGAGATAACTGAAATTTATATAGTGCATACCTTGCCAAAAAGAAAAAAAAAAGCAAAGCGTTTCCTTAGTAAATGGAAAAAAAGCACCTTTGAAAACAACTGGATGGATTTTTACACTGGCTTACTTCTTATTGTAAAAATGTGGCTCACATAAATCCGTACTGGATGAATGTAATAGTTGGTTAAACCTTTACTATTACTAGTATTATTATCATCATCACCGCCACATCTTCCTGTATTAATGTGAAGAATGTGCATAAATCCCAGGATTTATTTTCTTTTACTATGTACAACTAAATAATCTGTGTGTACTAACACAAGATTTGGTTTTAGATTGAAGTAGGTATGGAGTTTTTGTATAGCTCCTGATACTAGAAAAAGTTGGTTAGGGAAATCTGAACTCTTGTATTTATCACTAATATCATTGCTCGAATGAAGTGCCAGCCCTTTAAAGATAGTAATACTAATAATACTAACCTGGATTGCTGGAAAGTTGCCAGCTCATCCTCATCCTGCAGAAATATATTAAACATGAACTGAGAAAACATGCAACTGTCCCTCCCCCTCCTTATTCCCACAAACTGGAACAGTATTATGTTAGCATGAGTTGTGCTGAGCCGAATCCAATCTGGAATTAAGAATGCTCCAGGGCTTTTTTAATAAACTGTCATTCATTTGAACTCTAACCTTCTTTAATTTGCAGGATCTGGTAACACAGATGTGTACTTCAGTCACATTAGTTTCTTTTTCTTTTCTTCTCTTGGTGTGAAACACTGCTGATTTGGCTGGAAAATGTGAAGCTGCAGGAGAAGTAAAAGGTGTTCATTTAAAATAGACCTAAAAGTAAGAAAGAATTATGATAGTTTAGTCTGCTGGTTTTCTGCCATTCTGAAATGTAAACCTAATTCTAGCACTGATTTTAATAAAATCCTTCAAGTGCTGAGGTCAGTTAGGCTTTCTGAAAATACATTAAAAAAAAAAAAAGGCTTGTATTAGAAAATGTGATGGGTAAAATGAGGCTGTAGTCTCCGAAGGGGAAGAAAACCCAGTTAATATGTGTTTAGGGCATAGAGGACATACTAGCTAAGAACTTTGTATTCCCTGAGGTTCTCACACTAAACTCTTTCAAAACATGAATTCTTATTAATTCTTTAGCTGGTAGCTAACATGGCAAACTTTATGATTAGAAGTAGTTAGAGGTATCTCTTACTGGGCCATCAATGAGAAGCCTTCCAGGTGCTGCCGGCCTTACCCGGCTGGGCCGGAGCTCCGCCCGCGCAGCCCCGCGGAGCTCCGCGCTGTTGGCTCCGGCCTCCCCGACAGGTGTCGCTGCAGGGCTGGGGAGTGCGCGGGGCTGGAGGCGGGACGGCCCCTGGGGGCTAGGGGATGCTGCTGGTCAGCAGCACGTGTATTGAGAGACTTAACTGTATTTCGGTGTAAATAAAGGTCTTAAGGATGCAGATGTGATAATTAAGGTAGAAGAGGTGCTTCAGTTTGGGAGGGAAATAAAGAGAATCTCTTAGGTTGGAAAAACCTTTAGGATTGAGTGAAACCATGGTTGAATGAGATGCTACAGGTAGCGTGTATATATATAGGTAAGAAAAGTATGTAGATGTGTTACTTGGTCGTTATTGAACTGATACCTCGATAGGGGATTCAGTTCAATGTCTGGACAGTGGAAAAACTAAAAAGAAACGGGAAGGCAGGACCATGCCAGTGCTTTGGAGAGGAAAGGACTCCTGGAAGCACATAATTCTTTAGATGAAGTGCCCCAAAATGCAGCAAAAGAAATTTGCTATAGGTCAGAAAGCTAAATTTTTTACTAGTAGTACTGATTTATTTCTATTTCTTACACTAGGACCAAGAGGTAATAAATCAACATTAACTCTTAATTTTTTTATGCTGTAATTTTAATTCTAGCATCAAAGAAGATGTGTGTACGTTAAGAATTTGGTTTATGTTTTATAATGATTTTTCTTTCCCTTTTATATCTAGATATAAAGTGTTTAAAGTTAATTTTCTGTTGTGCTATATCTGCTACAGCTATATAATAAACATGCTAAGATGGTTGTGTGTACAACTTCACCATTCATCTATTTACATTTGATAGTAATGGATTAAAAAAATAAAATCAGTTTCTTCTGCACATGCTTGCCAGTTGAATTCTGCTGTAGGTGTTGGGTGAGACAGTTACTAGGAAAACATACAACTCTGAACTTGGGTCACATTCAAACAATGAAGGAAGGACTAGCTGGCAAATATTGTGTTGAAAGTGTAAATGAAAGTATAAATTTCAAGTCTACACGTGTTAACGATTTGTGGTTTGAAAAAGTTTTCATATTTAAATTTTTAGAGGTTTTTTCTCTCTCTTTTAAACTTTGATCTCTTTTGTCTGGTGATATAGGAGTATATTTTTAATACACATTAACAAATCTACAGCTTTGTTTTCTACAAGTCTTTAATTCCCCTAAATGTTTTGAGTTGTAACTGATGTGATGTATCAGAACTTAGGTGAGCATTCAGTCAGAAAGCAGGTTGGGTACTAAATTCAACTGAACTTGGAGGAAAAAGGAGTGCAATGGTGCTAAAGATATGGAAGTGCTGCTATTCTGCCTTTACTTGTTCTTATCTGCCAAATGAATCTGCAATTCGGAATGACTTGATGTTTAAAGATGCTGTCTCAAAGCAAGAGTCTGTATGAATTTTTGTGTATTTTCTATTTTTTAATTAATTTTTTTCCCTGTGATTTAAGTGCAAATCCAGGTTTTTTATTATTTTATTTTCCTCAAATGTATTTTCTCTTTGCTGATTCTACTGTGAAAGTTTACTAGATAGTAACTTTACAAAGAAATCTAAAGCCTTCTTCTTTCTTCATGGTTTATTTTAGTGGAATCTTGCACCTGCACAGACTCTACTGCAATATTTGCAGTCCTTGCTGTTTAATTTATATCAGTACTGTACTGGTTTAACTTTCTGATTGGAAGGTTGAACATCAGTATTTTCAATGCTATTGGTAATTTTGATTCTGCATTCATGAAATGTAACTTCTTACACACTGAAGGGTCTCAGACGTTACAGTATTCCAGAGAACGTATTAAAGTGTGTATAAAGATAAAGATGCAGCTGGTGTAGGAGGGGTAAGTTAATTAGTGTATCATTTTCAAACAGGGTATGAATTCTCATTATAATTTGATGAAGACTGTACTATCAATTTTGCTTTATTGAACCTGTTATTTAGGAGGCAATGTGTGTTCAAATTGAAACAAAAATATGCGGCTTAAAAACACCGATTGCATGCTAGTATCTTATTTTCTGTGTAGCCATGCTGATTATATGACCACAGTGGAATATTGTCAGACTCTTCAATACACCAGCAAAAGTGAATGCTTTTCAATGAGTTGCATAACTCATTGAAAATATATCCTCTGTCCTGCATCATTTTATTTAGATGTTCTTCTTGAAGTGTTTTCTAGTTTATAAAATGTTAGTATTTGACAAAGGAGGTGAGAAAAAAAATACAGGAAATAGGACTTTCATTATTTAAATCATTACATCTTGTAAAAACAAATCTGTTGTTCACTTGCAGCTTTTAATGTAAACTCTGTCACTTGAATAGGGGGAAATCATACTGGTGTGCTCGTTACCAGCGACTATTTGTGACCCTCTGGTTGTGTGAGAATAATGATTCACCCCACAAGTAAATTTTCTGCTGCCAGAATACCATGTTCTTTAAATAATGTGATACACCATATTGTACACTTCTGATTTGTTTCTCTGAAAAGATTAAGGTTTTCTGAATTCCTGCAATAATCAATTTATCCTACATCTAACTGATGTTTACCAGCGCTAATGAGAGTGTGGGATCATCCTAACTTTCTTACTTTTCATACTTCAGAGATTCTCACAGTTGTCATGAGGAAAATCACTTGGTTGTTGTTAGGGCAGTGACAGACATTTAAAGTTCAGAGTCATAGGGTAATTTGGGTTAGAAGGAACCACTAGAGGCACTGTAGTCTAAACCCCTGCTCAAAGCAGGGATAACGTCAAAGTTGAATCATGTTCTTCAGGCTTCATTAAGTCAAGATCTGACAATATGCAAGGAATGGAGAGTCTGCAGCTTCCCCGGGCAACCTGTTCTGCACAGGAGGGTGTGCATTTTTTGATGAAAAATACTTGGCTTGTAGTGACCAGTTTTTTTATTCAAATGTATAGATATATCTGAAATTACTATTGTGATGAGTTACCACCACCCTGAATTTAAATAATATAAATGGTGCAGAAAATACATATAAATTTGTCTGTACGTGTCAGTGGCCCGGGTTAAATAGGTTTCTGGAGATCTGTTTCAGTTCTGTTTTTTATAAATGTTGCTTTTTACTCAATGGATTCTTTTGATATTTCAAGAGTACTTTTGTTAGTTTTAAAAACAGTTAAAATAGGAATAGGCTTGATCAGCCATTTACTTAAAATAATTCCTTTTATGTGGGGTTAATTTTCTGTATGGAGTTTTAAGACTTACTTATTGTAAAGAATATGTAGCTTAAAAAGTTCTCTCTCTTAGGTAGAAGAGCTGATGAATGCACTGGAAAAGACTAGACAAGAATTAGATTCTACCAAAGCCCGTCTTGCCTCAACACAGCAGTCGTTGGCTGAAAAAGAAGCACATCTGGCTAACCTGAGAATAGAGAGAAGAAAACAGCTTGAAGAAATTCTAGAAATGAAGTAAGTACATGGATTTCTCTAATTTCTAGAAAAATTAAAATTACTGCTTTCTTGCCATAAGAGAAGGTTGGTTGTTTTTTTCCTGTACATGTTTTTTCTATGTATATATTGAAGTCTGACTCTAAAGACTTTGAATAATTGTAAGACTGCTAGGTTCTTTTTAGAATATGGCAATACAAAATTCTTTATTTTAGAAATACTCAACAATTGATGTGAGAAGAATTTTTTGAAAGCTGTCCCTTGTTACATGCAAATAACATATCAGCACAGTATAGCTTGCATGAGAAATGGAGGGTCTAAAGCCCCATCATCCAGTGGGAATTATATGGTGGTGTTTCTATTTAGGGTCAAATTGAAGGAAAAGGTTTTATTAACTTATATGGATGGTGCAAAAATTGATGCATTTGATTGGTTAAAAAAGCCCTCAAACCCAAATCAACAGGAAACTATTTGCATACAAATTGTCGCTACGTATATGCGTAAATAACGAAAAAAGAAGATAGACCTCTAATTTAAATCAAATTTCCTACCAACAGTAAAGGTAACTATCTGCAGGTATGGGATGTTAAAGCTCTCCCATGGTCTTTAATATTGGCAAAAAGAGTTAACCTGTTATGACCTGACTAGGCTGGTTGGTGTGTAGTTAACATTCAACAAAGAAAATTCACAGTTGCAATTTCAAAACTGTTTTATTGAGAGAGAAGAAAATCCCAAACCAAAAACTTGAGCCATATATAACTTCAGCAGAGTAGTTGTAGATATCCTTACATTTTAAAGGAAGGTAAATAATGAGACCAAATGGTTTTAATAATGTTGTAAATAAGACAAAGTAGAAATAGAGACCTATGCTTACTAGAGTTTTATAGAAGTAGGTTTTAAGAATAGCTGCCATGTAATACAGGTGCAGAAATGCTGTAATGTAAACATGAATGTTGCAGTGAAATCCAAAGAACTGCTGTTAACTTTAATGAGGCCTATATCTATATAGAAAAATGGGAGCATGTATGAATTAGTGTGTGATATTATATTCTAGAATACATGTATTTTCTGAATTTATTTTCTATGAATGTTTTAATTTACCTGTCATAACTCAGATGCTCAATGCTAGTATATTTCATGCAGTCATCTATTTTATGTATAATGCTTTGGTCTGTTTCTTTGAGTGCATGCTTGATTTTCATCCTAATGTTAAGATTCCTTTTTTTCTTTTTATTGTATTTATCAGTTACTGAGCAACATGGGGGGGAAAAAAGCAGTATCTTTAATTCTGTTATTGTGACTTTTTTGCTTGGGTACACAGAACCTTGCAGAAGAACTGTGTAGGGCATGTACCTTCAGGCTGGAAAGTGAGGTTGGCAAAAAGGGGTGAAGTTTGAATTTTCTTTTGATAAAAGCCATTCTATTTTATGAATAAAGGACTGAGTTGAATGGTAATAGTGGTGAAAGTCCCAGTACCAAAGGTCTAATTGAGGAATAGTTTGGAATTTAAAATGAGATAAGACATAGTGTGTTTATATAGTATACATGATAAAAGTAAAATTAGAAGAAAATTTTAAATTAGCATCTAAAAAGTAAATTATTAAAAATTCTTAGATAAATGTGGGTTGTTTTGTGTGTTTTTTTAATTTTCTTTGAGTAGTCATTAGTCTGCTTTCTTTTATAAAAGACTTTTTAATTTTTCTTTTATTTGGCCTTTGATATCTTAATGCTGCTTTGTTAGCTCTGTAAGCATGTAGACTTTTTCTGCCACTGTCTTTTTGCTGTCTTCAGAAGAAATATTTGTTCATACACAATTTTCATTATTAATCCTGAACCAACCTAAAATTAATTTGAAATTCGAATTTAATAACAAAACTATTCTAACCTGTAATAATAAAATAAATTATAATACATCCTTCTTCCTACTTAGGCCACAGAGGGTTCCCTGCTCCTCTATTAGATAGCTTTCCCTGCTACCCAGCTCTGTGACATTACCTGTAGGAGTCCAATACTCTAACTCAAGTACAAATCACTCCCCCTAAAATCTATGATTCAGCTAAAATCTTAGAATTAGAACTTAGTTTCATTTAAAAATCCTTATATTCTTTTAGTCTTTTTAATTCTATCCTACCTTTAGTTTCTATGAAATATGTTACAAGGCTGAGTTTATATTGAAGATGGAATCAGACACAGCATCTATTGCTTGTGAGATGGAAAGAAATGAATAAGGCCTTCAGATATCAGGATGATTTTGCTGGTCTAGGAGATAGGAAATAGAGTTAATTAACAAAACAAAATACATTACCCTTTTTAAACTAATGAGGTATTCTCAAAAACAGATTGTTGAACTAGCCTAAGACCTAGACATCCACTGACAGGATAATGATAATTCTGTGTTTTAGTACTATATTAAATTAGTGTGTCTTCTCTCTGCTATTTTAAGATAATTTATTACTTGGAAGCATTGACCATAACTTCTATTTGTAATTCTTAAAATTTAGTATTGAATTATTACAATTTTTGGCTGCTAGTTTCCACTTAAATAGGCATGAACTGTGTGTTTAAGAATATTCATTATGATTTCTGATGCTTACATTAGGTTTAAGTTCCAATCATAACTCTGCATGCTAAGCCCATCTGGCTGACATTGCCAAGATCCATCTTAATTTACTGGATGGATTTATCCATCTTAATTGGCAACAATCAGTTGTCATTTTTAGATAACTTCTTCAGTTTTCATTGCATGTTCCAATATAGATTCAGGTATTTAAGGAAGTTTAGAATAAAAATGAATAGCAGCTTAATCTTTTTTATTATCTGGCTGGTCTTTTTGAACTGGAAGCTAGTTAAGTACACATTAAATGAAAAGTAGTTGGATGGAAGGAGATAAACATCATGTTATTCTTAACATGATGCCTAAATGTGAAAAAACAAGATTTATTTCAGAGAATTCCAAACTATCAAGTTTGGAGAAGGATTTGCATTTGCATGTTACTTTCTAAAGATGTGACTCTTTTTTCCAAATGTCTATTAAAAATATTACTGTATTAGTTCTGGAGGAAATATTTTTGTTATGGTTGTATTCTTTTAGCAGTGCACACATAACTCATCCTGACGTTAATGGAAGTTATGCATACATGTTAACAGTGAAATGCAGCATGTGTTCAAATCCATCATTTGCCTAATTGTCTTAATGCTTTGTGCTTTTTCTATCTCTAAGCAGAAGAAAGATAATTAGTGCACTTTTTAATAAGCAATGGTTTGAAAAAAAATAATCTGTATTTCATAGTGTAACAAAAGACATATTAGTGTCTTTTAAAATGTTATCATCAGCAGATATGTTTCAATTGGCCTGAACTTAAAAATTGGTAGTTAGAAATACATATCGAGATCACTTTTTCCAGACACTGTTTTTGTTTTCTGAGACTCTGCAAGAAGCAGCACAGCCTACTGAGAACTTCACAAGGCTTGCCTAGAAAAGCTTATTCATTTTGTAATATGAAGAGCTTGAGGGTAGGAGAAGTTTCCACGCTGTGATGTGGTGCAGTTTGTTCAGATGTTTCAGAAATGCCATATTTGTGGAGCATACTTTCATGACCACAAGGCATCCACAATGCTTTCGTACAGATGTCCCTTCCTTTATGGTTATTCCTTCCAAAGCTCATAAACCTGCTTATAACAAAATGAGATAGCTGTGTAGAGAGATAAATGAGAATTTATATAATATTAAAATTGCTCTGTGTATGTGTGTGACATGAATACCTATCCTTATGGAAAGTGGATTTTACTCTAAGGGATAAATCATCTTTTTAGAAATGGTCAGAATTATTTTGCCTTTGAAAAATATAGTTTGACCTGGAGGGCTGATAGTCATACAAGAAAGTCTAATGCCATGTGAGGGAAAATATGTAACAGTTATTATCACCTTTTTTTTTAGCTCACCTTCTGAATTATATGCCTGTAATCTTTAACCTGCAACCACTGAAGTTAAGAACAGAACAAAAAATGCCAACTCCTCTGATGCCCAAAACTTTGATATCAAAATTTGGGAATTCCTTGCTTAACAGCTCTTAAATTATCTTTACTTTAAAATATGTTAAATGCAAGATTATAAACAAACACAAAATTATTTCACTGTGGTTTTGCATTAATTTGATGATCTTTCAGTGACCTCATTGCATGTGACAGATGCTGCACTTAGTGCTTGACCATGGAATAATCCTCAGAAGGCTGAACTTCATGTTTTCATTTGAAGATCTGTGAATTCTTAATTTTTTGAGATCCAGCTGTTAATTACTTTTTCCTTTAGCAGTCGACTCAGTACACTCAGTGCTCTAAAGCTTTCAGAGTATCCTGAATGAGATTCTTGCCAAAAGCTTGAAAGGCAATTTCATTACCTTTGATAGAGTTCATGCCATCATCTGTGGGTATTGCTAAATCAGTTTTGTTGGAAGTGACTTTGCCCTGAAATTCACTACAAGTTTCCAGAAGAATATATACATTTTCCCTTATGTGGAATAAATCAGATTACTTCAGTAATGAGGCATTAAAGATCTCCTAATAAAATAATCAGCTACTAGGTCTTTCATTCAACAACCAAAATAGAACATTGCTGTGCTGTCAAGAAAAAAATTATTTTTAAATTAGATTTTGCAGTAAATTTTTTTACAGTGACAGTATAAAATTAAACATCCCTTCCTTTGTTTAATAACGTCCCCATTTTTTTTTTCACTGAAAATAATAAATGAATATTGCTTATCTCTGTTTTTCAGTATGTTTACTTTATTCATTTAACAGCACCTGTGTATAGTCAAGGATGAAATATTTGTGGGAAGAAGGGGATAAAATGTTTTTTCCAGCAAGCATTTAGTCCCACCAGCTGCCACTCTTTGCAGAAGTGCCGAACACATTCTGCACTGTTACCTGCTGGTTTAGTGGTTCAGCTGCTGTGCCAAACAAGGAGAGGACACTTGTATTTGCCACTAGATGCCAGTCTCGGGTGCAAGACTATGGTCCGGATCTGCTTAGTTCAGCAAACTGAGAATAAGCTGCTTCACAGAGTAGGCAGGAAGCTTGTCTTGTTGCAGGCAGGAGAATGGGTCTTGTCCGTTTGTCTGTCACCTGGTCCCTTCCTTTCCGTTAGTGCAGTTTCAAGCATGGACAAGTATACAAATGGCTTCAAGTGGACTTTTGAGGTGATTGAAGGGATGAAGAGGGTCTTTGACGGGATTCCAGAAGTCAGGAATCACAGCCTAAGGGGATAACTCTGTAAGATGTAAAACTAGAGAGTCTCAGTCAGAGTTTGTGGGGATGTCAAAATGCTTTATGAAGTACTAGTGGCAGAAGTATAAGGAAGTTTACTATTCATCTGGTTTTCTGCAGACATACCCTTTTTTTCCATCTATAAATTTTACTGGAGTAGAAGTTGGGGATTTCACATCTGTGTAGCAGCTCAGCAGGAGCTGCAACTCTGACAAGGGCTGCTGGATGTCCAGAGGATCTAGACATGTTTCCAGCACCTGGACAAATCAGCTCATGTCCCTGTCTTACATTCTCCTATTACTGTTTCCATCTATCACCATCGCAAACTGGCAGTTGGGGAGGGAAAGGGAGAGAAACTCAACATGTTTTCCTTTATTTATGTCCTAATTACTCCACCCCAGGAGGTTCGGTCACCCACAGGATAGTGGTTTCTTCCTCATCACTGTGGGTACAGCTATGGTCAAAAGTGCTTTTGAAATCTCTGTGTGAGTAGTAAATCCAGTGCATCTGGAACATTTCAGAGTAATTGTGTATGCAATTCACCTGTTCAGTGCATACACAGGCCAGAAGCATGACACTCTTGACAGGAAAATCCCTGATGAAATTGTAGGGACTCTACTTGCAAGTAGTCATGAAGTTAATTTCCTTTTTTTTGGTTCTTCCATACAGCAGCAAGGATAAGGAAAGCGTAATAGCAAGGTAGGAGAAATTGCCAGGGTGATTTAAGGTTGGAACTTGCTCTTGAAACCACTTTAAACATCAGCTTCCCCACAGACACTGTCTGCTTTCCATGTTACAGTTAAGCAGCACTTTCCCCCCGCTCCCTGCTTTTCAGAAAGGAAAGCAGGAAGGTAGATTGCTGTTTCTCTTGCCTACACTGGAAACTGAGGGCACAGATGCTTAGTTTAAGCTCTTATTAAAAATGTTAGTATTTTCTAAAAAGAGCCAGCACTGACCTTGGGGATAGTTGAGGGCTAACCAGGTACTAGTGGATGCATGACATTAAAGGATACTCTTGAATTGAAGTTTGAGCAAGTACACCAGGGTCAAATGTCTTAGACTAGAAATACAGCATTATTCCTAAAGTTGGTTAATATTAAAAGATTTTTTCTACTCTGACAGCTCTAATATGACCTATATTTTGGGTAAGATATCTATGATAATTTTTCTAACATTAGTTCTTTAACATGTCTTTACTTGATAGGTATGATAACACAGTAGTGCATAAAGTGTGAAGAAAAAATAATTTTTGGAAAGCAGTTTACTGTTTTTTGTAATTGTATTAGAGGAACTATTTTTACTTGTTTCAGCTGTGGTAACATAGACTATAAACATGTTCAGTGAATGGATAGCAAGTTGATTGTCTCAAAAATGGTACCATTTCAAATGTAGAATGCTAGACTCTTTTTTAGTAACCTGTGGACTGCTTCTATTTAATTGTAGGATTCATGCTGAGAGTGTAGAGAGTCATATCCCAAGTTAAATACAAACAAAACAGCAGGATGTTGATACAACTGTGACTTCCATAGGAAGTAGTTAGAATGGTAATGTGGTCTCCTTCTAACTTGGGTGGAAAGTCTCTTGTGACTGCTTTTGCCCCAAAGACCTGTAACACAGCATGCCTTGACTAACATTTTTGACACCAACTTGCAAACACCGTAAAGATTAGAGAAACCCAAATGAACACTTTGTTCTCTGAAACAGAAGCTTTCTTGACTAAAATGAAGAGATGTTTTTCTTTTGTAAACAACGAAGGGCCACAAAGCAATAAAATGTTTCTCCCTGTGAGAACAGAATGAGTGAACTGTTTACTTGGCAAAGCACTCCTCTTATTTAAAGACATATGAGTGTCACCAAGTTCCTGTTCACTTGAGTCTTATATGTGCAGATTAATTTATAGTATACTTTGATTTTCTTTTATAAGATTCATGGTGTTCAAAAGTTTAACATGGGAAGAATGTGTGTTGTTTTCTTTCTTCAATTTGTTCTTGTTAAGGTCATTATTTACTTTCAAAATACTTTGTCACCTGCTGTTGAAGGTTAGTAAGATCAGTGTAGGATTTCTCCAAAACGTGATATGAGGCTGTATTTTGCCAGCTTATATATCCTCTCCCATGTTTCCTGTCCCCTTTAGGCAGTGGGAGAGCGCAGCAAAAGGTTTTGCAAAGCGTTTGCCTCCCAGGAAGGTCATGTCTTCCTGTTACGCAATGGCAGTAGTGATTCTTATGTCACAGAAGCATTCTCTGAAGGTGAACTGGAAGAGTTGCAAAATATTCCAACATATTTCAGACAGCAAATATTATGGTTATTATAAATAAGCATACTTTTTTGTTTAAAAAATGGGTCTGGTTTTGGCCAGCTTATTTTCTCCATCTCATATGTCTTTTAACTTAATTGTCATGTGTTTTCATGAGTCTTGTTCTCAAGAAACCAAAGAAATGTAAGCTTCTGACTCTCTAGTTGTAAAAATGGTCTTCCAGGTTCCTATGATCCATATAGTTTGATGCATCTGCCAGGCAGAACCACACTTTGATGGTAGCTGCCACTTTGTATCCTAGTAGCGTACTTCAGATTTTTTGGCTGCCCATTCACGTAGCTTGCCTCAGTAGAAAAATAACAGTTGATGCTCCAGCAAATATTTCATGTTAGAAATTCCACAATACTTCTTAGGGGTTTTGTTCCTTGAGTGCTTTCCCCAGAACCTGAATGGTAGAGAGATCAAGGGGATCCTGCAGCTGCTTTATGAGGGAGAGGCTTAAAGACTTTTCACTCTGGGGAGGGGAAGGCAGGGGAAGGATATGTTTGAAGTTTGCAGAATCTCAAAGGAAGGCGTAAACCGAATGCAGAACTGTTGTTTGCCAGATCCCCCAGCATGAGGAATATCAGGCACTTGCTGAAGTTAATCAGTGATCAGTTTGGAAGAGAGAAGTGCTGCTTTGTGAAGTGGTTGGTTGGTGACCTTCTGGAACTTGCTTCCAGACCGGGTAGGACGGGATCAGCTGGTTCAAAAAGGGGTTAGACAAATTAATGGACAAGAGGTTCATAAATGGCTGCTTCTTTAATACTCTTTGGCTGTTATTCTTGAACTGTGTTCCTAAAATTTATTTTCTCTCTGAAATAATTAGCTTTTTCCTCCCACAGTACTCACACTGAAACACACAGTTAATGATCAGATCATTTAAAAAAAATTTTTAGAACAAGCTATATTAAGTCAACGAAGTCAACTAATGCACTCTAGAAAGATAAAAGGCCACGCTTTGAATAGCCTTTTGCATCTTTAGTTGCCCCATAGAGTAAAAGTGGATTTACAAGATGATACAAGTGACAAAATGATTGTTTTAAAGTGCAGGTTGTAAGAGGGAGATATGACAGTTACATGACATTCTCTAGTGATTGAACCACTTAGAAGACAGACAGGATTAACAGTGCTTCAGGTTTACAGGTGTCTCAAGCTGCCTGAAGGACTTTGAGATGCAGAGTATTCTAGTCCTGTAATGCAAATGAAAATTAGAATGAATACTTGCAATTGAAAATCATTATATTTGCTTCTTCTCTTTTTTCCTTTTAAGAAAAAATAAACCTCTTTACAATGCTTTTCTGTTTTTTGTGTTGTTTTTTTTTAGTTTAGAAATGTGTTAGGTTTTAAAATACACCATGATGTTTAATCGATGATGAGAAGGATAGTATATACAAGTGAGAAGGGACTATGAGTTCAGTGAAACATGGACAATGGGGAAAGGAAGAGGGCTGTACAAACTGGAAGAATGAAAATCCAGGTCTGGATTCTTCCCAAGGAAAAGTAAAGCTTGAAGTTTCTATTATGTTTCTAAGGATGCATAATAAGTAAACTTTAGTTAGTAAAGTTAACTTGAGCTTAGCTTACTAAGCAATCTTAACTTTTTAGATAAAGAAGAAAAAAAATGTGTGTGTTATTTACTAAATATTAAACACTTTTTGTCTGGTTTCCATTCCACAACTTCCTTTTTTTTTTTTTTTTTTTTAATATATAGGAAAATAAAACCAACAAAATCATTTTATCGGAAGAAAAATGCTATTAAAATTATACTCTGTAATTAGTTCTTGACAAAGCTATATATGTTTTGTTTTGAAACTACCTTAAAAGTACTTTTATTGGCTAAAAATTTAGTAATGATAAAAATGATGAAATATTATGGCATTTGTTTTGAAATTCAGCCAGCATGGGAATGTGAAGGTCTCCACCTCTGATAATATACTGAAAAGAACAAGTGGCTTAAAAGACAGAAAGGAAAGAGTAGGAGGCTGAAAGGAAAGAAAAGGAAAAGTTAGGCTTCTGTTTCATGGATTTTTTTAAACCTGACTGAATTACACCCTTGTCTACTGAAACCCTCTTAGTGTAATTCCCATTGGCCTCCGTGACACCTAGGGCAGTGCTGATCAACTGCAGGCTCCCCTATTCCTAACCTCAGCCAACTGAATATGATTCTAGCAGATGTTTCTGCATTTTAGACCTCAAAATATGATGGGTCAGGTTTTTTTTTCATTTTTCCAGTGGCAAATCTTGCATACTGGAGACCTATGACATGCAATTCAATGGTAGGAATTATGAGCTGAGGGTCTTCCCAGTGGGATGATGCTGAACTTACTGTAAACTCAGATCTTTGAAAGTGGAGAACCAAAGACATTCAAAGGTTTGGATAATTTAAACTAAGTTACTAGATTATTGCATAAAACTATAAACTGTGCTCAGAAATGCATAAGATGATCTTTTCGATTAAAAGGGAAAGTTCTCATAAAGGCTGTGGAGAACAGAATCAGAAGCAATCAAACGGGAACATCTTACTTAGTGGCAGAAGGGAAAGGTTTGGTTAGCTTTCTCTGCTTTCCCGTTACTCCTTAGGTGCTCTGAAGTGAATCCACTGCTGCCTCCTTCCTGTGCTTCCTCATTCCTCCCCATGCCTCCAGCAAAACATGCACTTCTCTGTGTACTGTGAAAAAATAATTTTAAGCTCCTATTGCTTTGTTTCCTCTGATTAGATCCTCTCCTGTCTACTAAGGTGCAAGATATGCTTGAAATTTCACTCCCTCATGTCTGAGAGCATTCATTAGTGCTCTCTAATGTGTATTCTCTCATGCTTTGTAAGGTGTGAGCTCACGGGGCAGCGTTTCTGCCTGCAAGGGCATAAGTACTATTTACTCTTTTATCTAACTGATAAAATAACACCTGTAAGAATTGTCAGAGTGGTCTGTACCTTGAAATGAGCCGAAGAGCTGCTGCCTTCGGGGAAGGAAGCATACTCACACTGTATTTTAAATCTAAGAGAATGTCACCACCTTCTTGTGGTGTTTCTGCCCTCCCTGAACTGTGTATAGCTGAACTAGCTAGACTATGGGCCTGACAAGACAGATCAGCACTCTTTATTAATGCAGTGCCAGGCACAATGGGCTCCCATCTTTCATTGGCCGTTTATGGCCAATGCATTACATTTATGGCCAAGCATTACTTTAATAAACAAGTAGATAATAAAAACATGTATTATGTTACCACTGTCAACACTATGTAAACAATGTGAGTGTAGATATCTATTATAGTGAGAAGAGGATTCTTCACGTATGATTGGTAAAACGTGGCATAGCACACACAAATGTGCTAAAGCACTGAATTTTTAATGAAGAACACCTCTCCTCTCAACGTTGTGCTGCTGGTTAGCAGAAGAGGCTGATTTATCATGATTTATGTGATGACAGTGGAAATGAGAATGAGCTCATCTCAATTTTCTCTGATTGTGAGCAAACTGGGCTATGTCCACACTGTTGTGCCATGTACCCCAAGGTGCCTTAGCAAAGAAAAGCCCTTTTTAAGACGGTACATAAGTCTGTGTTACATCTTATAGTCAATCTGTTGTGTCCAGGATAAACATCACCTTAAAAGGACACCTTGGCTTGCTTCCTTAGGGTGAAGTGGCTTGAGCTGAACAGATAAACTTTTCAAGGTGAAACAAAAGCTTGGTGACAGCACAATCTTATGCAGAGTAGTATTAAGGGAAATTTTTTTCAATTGTTGCTAAACAGAAATATGCATTTGTTGAGGAGCTTGCTTAATCCTAACAGGAGTACTGTGCTTATATGTTGCCTTTTAATGTTTAAAAGTATATTGGAGGGTGGAAGTGGAAGACTTGGTGTATTTTTTTCTTCATATTTAATATCTCAAAGCCCATCCAGTTTTAATTTTGTAAATATGTGGAAACTGTGATTTAATGGCTTAGATTAGAAATGTAAGAATACTTTTTTGTGGTTAAGCTCTTCCCAGTTTCTAACCACTCCTACCTCAAACATGTAGTTTATCTTTCTTGCATTTGACTCTGACCAAAATTAGGCCACACAGGCCTCTGAGGATCACCATATTGCTAAAATCATTCTGGTTACTAGGGATTCTTCTATTTTGTTTCCCAACAAACTCAGCTTGCATTCTTTGAAGACTAGCTTACGCAATTCTCATCTTATAGGTGGGAGGGAAAATTTAGATTGGCCTAACAGAAACAGCTCTGAAATCTACCACTTTGTTCTTTTGTTTTTTAGCACTCTGAGCTTTCTTTAGGGTTAGGAAACAGAGGTAAGTACTGAGTAGAAAGTGTCGAAGGTAGGTTTTATACTGTAGGTAGGTCACTTCTGCTTTTACAAAAAAGAATCAAAGTTAGCCTAGGTACTTTTAAATCCTTATGTGGACTGTGAATATAAATTATTGAGTTAAATTCTAATTCCACTTAAAATTACATCCATAATTTTATATCCTGCCTTATTTCTTTTCAAAGGAAGAGTTTTCAATAAAATGCAGTCAAGTATGAGCACAGGACCTTATTACATCAATCAATGAGCAGCAGTGAAGGGTCTTCATGGTAGTTATGTTCAGCTGTCTGCATGTTATGGCAAGCTATGTCCCAAAGACTGCTTATGAAGGAGGGGTGCAGTTAATAGGAAAAATGATCTGAACTTTTAGAGCCCCTCACTCTAAAAGTTCCAAAATGTGGAATTTTCTCATCACCGTTTAGGGGATTTACTGTGTTAGATAACTTATGAGCATTTTTGTGAGTTAGGCACCCTCATCCAGGTCTTGCATGACTATCTTGAGAAACTCTATTTGGTCTTCTGTCTGGTCTGTAAAGAAAAGGGTAAGTGGTTCATGTCTGTGGGGCTTTTAGCAGGAGCTGGTGTTGGGATTAGTCTGAACTTCACTAGCAAGAAAGGAGAGCTTATTATGTAACACCTAAAGAATAGGAACCCAAGAAGCATGGTAGATCATCATCTGACATCCAGCAAACTGATTCCCTCTGAACCGAGCGGAAAGTACTCTGGCGTTCATGAACGTAGATTTTAACTTATTTAAAAGTACTTAAACTTTGAGCAGGCATGAAAGAAACTTGACTGCTTTCCACTTTGTTTTGGGTGCCCATTTACCTTCCTCACCCACTTGGATTATTTTTTCAACAACGGAAAGCAAACTGACGAAATGAAAACAGTCTTTTATGGCTTTTGGGGCTGTGCATACATGTGCACACCCACTACTGCCCCTGCCATCGGATCCTCTCTTAAAAAAATAGTACAAGGATCCAATCAATATGAAAATTGGCTACAGTGTTTTCACATTTGTATTAAGAAATATCTCCCTTCAACACTTCAATACTGTGATGTTTTGTTTAGTCTAATGTAGGTTTTTGTTAGTATCTAGCCTAAAAATGAATCTAATTAACAGATGAACTTAGGAAATCCCTTCTGTAATTTGGCAACTAAATGAATGGGGGATATCAGTATATGACAAGCAACTTCCACTTAAGGCTAATATAACTATTACCTCATTAGAAATGCAACTTTAGACTCTTCAAATAAAACCTTTATTGAATTTAAAATATGTATTTGACAAAGGACTAGCTGAACGTACTTGAAACTGGCTTTGTGCAATTATGCCGCCTTTATTGATACTGACTAGCTTTATAAATGTTTATCTTAATTATGTTTTATTGTGATTAAAAAAGATTGTAGATACTCTGCCATTTTTGTAAAGTGAGCTGTTGGAGCTTTTTTGTTAAAGATGGGGGTAGGGTACAAAGAATAGCCCAGCTCCAGGGGGGAGGCCCCTCACAGGCCATATGAATCCACTTACATGTAAATTGCTTGTCTATATGAATTAAGGTGAAGGTTATGAAAGAACTGCATTTCTGTGTTTATTGTAGGATTTTTGACAGTCTCTTTCCTCTTTCAAGTAAATTTGGCTGAAGTCCACAGTCAGTACAGTTTTAAGTAAACTCCTCTTTTGTTACATTAACAAGGTTATAACATCACTGAGGCAGATTTCCAGCTGCATGAATTGAGGCCTAAGCATGCAGACTGAGAGGATAATTAAAACCTTAGGGTGGGTGAGTTAAACTACCAACTAAAATTGGATAAAAGGCTAATTGTCCATAGCAACATAATACATGTTTCTAAATACCTGTGAAATAAAGATAAATATTCGAGGTCTTTAAATTTTTTTTGAAGGCTTGGATTCAGGTTATATTTTAGGGCATAACAAAAATCAAGAGTAATTAAATAGAAACCCTGAGAATTATTTCCCAGTTATTGTTGTGTTTTAGTTATTAATTAAAAATAGAATTATTTTAAAGACTTCAGTAATTTTTCTGACTTTAGAATACAGAAAGCATTTTGTATAGGAAGTATGAGCTCACCGTGTGATACAGTATATCAGAATGGACTGGTTGGTGCTTTGTCAAAATTGGTCATATCTCTTTTTCCTTCCTCCTCTTTTTTTTCGTTATTAAGAGTGGAGTTACATACCTTTGGTGACCTTCAAGAAGATGACATAGAGTCAGGCAAGATGATACATTGCCACAAAGTTAAAAAAACAAAATGGGTTGTAATGGCATCTTGTGCTGAACTAAATGAATTGTGAAGGCCCATTTGTTATTCATTAGGAGAAGCAGAGCAGATTACTGTTCTGCCTTCATAGGGAGCCTTTAAACTTAAGGTCATTTTACACTAGTACCCTTGTGGCATGGACAGCATTTAATACATTTTTAACAGCTTTTACGTTTCCATGGTTTGCAGCAGTGCTGCTTGAATAATTTCTGTAATGAAGGTGTTTTAAAGTAGTTTAGAGTTACTTTGGGGTAAAAACAGGAAAAAAAAAGAAATAATTGGGCTGATGAAGTGACTTTATATACTAAAGAGCTAAGCATGCAGAACTTACTGCTATAAAGTAATGCATGCTGGTTCCCACTGCTACAGAAGTACATCCCTGGGGAACTGTGGTGGCTTTTTTGTTTGTTTTGGTTTGTTGTTTGTAGAGTTTTTTTGTTTGTTTATCTTTGATTTTTTGTGTGTTTGGTTTTTTGTTGTTTTTTTTTTTTAACATAAGTAGAACTGTAGTTGTTTTTTCACAGTGCTCATTCCTTTGGGGAAGTAAGGTCTGAGGATAGAAATTGAAGAATATTTTTTGACCTATTTCCAAGTTGTTTAGGGGTCTGATGGAGAGAACATTCAACATTTTGGCATGTTTGGGGGAAGTATGCATACTAACTGTCTGTTACAACCATTGATGTGGGTATCTAAGGAACCCAACATAAATGAACATGGAGTGGAGGTTAGAATTTTGCTGATCAGAATAAATGTTGATTATTTCAATACCTCTCAAATGGTTCAGTGGTGCTGTAGAAAGTTGAAGCAGAAAGGTAGGTACCAATATAAACCAATCTGAGAATAATTCAAAGGTGCCAAACAAATCTAAAATTCTATTAGCTTAAAGAATGATTTATAACTCTAAAGAAAGGTATAATAAACCCAGTTAAAGAAGGTAATCATTTTACAAGCTCATGCTTTATTGTAGATGATAGTCTTTCATTTACTACCTTCTGATTTTGTAGTGGATTTAGCTGTCAAAATCCATATTATGGTGATTTTATTTTTGTTCAGAAAATACTAGAACACAAATGACGCCCTGTGTTTCAAGATTTGTTTACAAAGACATTTACTTAAGAAAATGTAAGATGGTACTTCTGTCAGCAGTCAGTCCACCCCTGTGTAGTAGATTATCAGCATTCATTCTATACTTCGTTGCAGATGTCTTTCACTAGAGTTTTTTCTATTAATTTTAGTGTTTTGTGAGGATATATTTTGACAAAATACATGTGGATCACAACCACCATATGAGAAAGAAAAAAAAAAAAGCCATTCTGTGACAGGAGAAGTATTTTTTCCTGAGATTTTGAATGATACGTATTTTAAAGCTGAAAGGCTATGGATCTCTAGAAAATAGCAAGCTTTAGATAACATTATAAATGCTACAATGATTGTTTTTATTTAATATCAGTGAGATTGTAGAGTGTAAGAAACTGTGAACTCTAAAAATCTTGTTGCAGTTTGGACTATATATTTTTTTCAGTAAAGTTAAATTATTTTAATATGTTCAGTTGCACCAGTATTACTGGCTTATCCCTTTATAGAAATATTTGTCTTCTTTTACCTTTGCACTAGCTTCGTGTAGCCAAGTCTCGTTTGTGAACAAAAGCATTTTAAAGAAAAATACTTTAATCTCTCAAAGTTTTAAAAAGTTCTTTACACATGAGAAAACATAGACTGTCAATATATGTCCATAAAATATATCAAGAGTTGTTTTGTTTGGTCAGAAAATGAGCCCCATCACTTATTTCATTTTTGATTTCTGAATATGCAGTGGAGGGACAGTTACCAGCCCATGTCAAAGCAATACCCTCAGAAAGGCATGGTGGCAATATTTTAATTTGTAAAGCTCACTAATGAGAACATAAAGAGTTCTGTGAAGGCCATGCATACTTACCATAGGAATTCTGAACTGAGGTATAGTATAAATTAAATTTTAATTTTATTTTCAAACTAAAGACATGCAGTAAATGATAGCTGTATTTCATTGCCTGAAACTGATGTTTATTTGTCCTTTCGGTTACCTTACAACCTTATTTTCATGTTTGTAACTTATTTGTTACTGTAAAAGTGTAAAACAAAGAATGAGCTAGTAAGAGGAAACTTCTGATATTGGGGCTACCATAATTACAAAATTATATTAAGTAACTAATACACTTTAGTGTTTGCTCTGTTAACCCTTTAACATAAGGGCTGTCTCCTAAGTTGATGATCATACTCTCCCCAGTTCTCAAGCTACTTCTAGTGCAGGACACCTCTAGGGTTGCCATTGCTTGGGCACCTTGTTAGTGTTTTCAGACAGATTTTCTAGCAACTGTGATGACTAGAACACTAGGTAGCCAGAACAATTTCTGTGTGACTCCAGGATGTTCTTTGCATTGTGTGGCATTGGGAGGGTCCGTGTGACAGTCGTATGCCAACTGAGGCTTCCTTAGAATAATTTGAGATGTTTATACTGCCACTGGGAAATGATACATTTAATCACATTTTGATTTAGACAGGAGTTCCAAAGTTTTAACAGGTTAAAAACTAAAAAAAAAAAAAAAACAAAACAAAAAATCCAAACCAAAACACACACAAAAAATCTCTTGAACACAGGCACAAAAGGTAGGTATAAAAAATTCCGTAATTCCTTTGAGCACTGGTATTGTTTGAAGTTTTTAGTCACTGCATATCCCATTTACAAAATTGTTACCTTGCTTGAGCCACATTGCAGAGAGATTTGTCCAGCATCTTAATATATGTGAATTTTCTCCTTTTGGTAATACTTGTCATGCAATCTCTGTGAGGCAGCAGATTCAGATGCCTCTTTCAGGCCCTTTTTGTCTAGTAGTACTTGGGATGTTCTGTTTTCCACATGAAATCACTGATTTTTGGCATGTAAGGGATAGACCTTAGTCAATTTTATGCCTTAAGAATAATTTTGTGGTTTAATTTTACCCTTTTCTGATTTCCAGAGGCAGCCAGACTTGGTGATTGGTCTCTTTGAATCCATGTTCTGACTTCTGCCTATTTTTTCCTCCAGTTGCTAGTTTTTTTTCTTAAAAATGAAGACTGTAGCTATCTTCTGAGTCACTTAAATATTTTCTTTTCTGTTTCACTCTTCATCACTCTCTTAACAAAGAAATCTGATAATTTTATTCTTGTTCTCTTTTTCCAAGAGCAAACAACATCTTGTAATATGTAACACTGATCTGTTTTCGAAGAGACTTAGGCTTTGTAATTTTACCATAAAGATTATACTGATATATCAAAAGCAGTAGAACTTTAGGGCTGCTGTGTATCTATTTTTATCATTTGATATATGTCCAGGAATGCACAGGTGTTGTAACTGAGGCTGGTCTTTGTAATTTGGTGTCTTGAAGTTACTCAACACAACTTCCCTGGGCAACCTGTTCCGGAGTCTCACCACCCTCCTCATAGTTAAAAATTTCTTAATATCTAATCTAAATCTCTCCTCTTCAAATTTTAATCCATTACCCTTATCCTCTTGCTACAAGCCCTTGTAAAAAGCCTCTCCCCAGTTTTCCTGTAGCCTCTTCAGGTACTGGAAGGTGGCTATAAGGTCTCCCTGGAGCCTTCTCTTCTTCAGGCTGAACAACCCCAACTCTCTCAACTTGTCTTCATAGGAGAGGTGCTCCAGCCCTCTGACCATATTCATGGCCCTCCTCTACTTTTTTGTTCTGGGGTTATTTTAAAGATTAATTTATGATCTAATCTTTCACTTTATTTTTTTTTTTTTTTAAAGATTGCAGGAAGCTTGTGAACAAAAACTCTGTGGGATATCTGTATTAACTCTTAGTTCAAATGCCATGCACATCCAACCAGGTAGGGCAAGTCATGACCTTCAGCTGCCTTCTTAATACTCCTCATGAAATCTGGATTTGCAGAGTGAGTTATTTTAAAGGATGAAGTATCACACAGCAACCTGTGTAGGAGATAGAAAGAAAGAGAATTAATGAAATAAGCTTTTTGTTGTTTTCTTTTTTTTCACTGTTGGAAAAATATTATCTCACAGTCCATAATAATGAGTATTGAATTAAGTAGAGACATGAGGAGAAAAGTCTTTTTGACAATGAATGTTTATATTAACATCCTGTTCAAGGAATGTGTTCAGACCTCAAAAAAATTACCAGTATTCTCTAAAATACGACACAAAAATTTGTCTCAGCTGATCTTCAGTTATTTTTGTTTGCCTTGTACAAATAGTGTAGTAGAAGAATTTGCTTGTAGAAATGTTCACAAAGCCACTAAATTCTTAGCTTTTTAAAAGTAATGGTGATTGTTCATGTGCATCCTTGACTGAAATTTGATAATAAAAGTTGTCTACCCCAGTTTATGGAAAGGCATGTAAAAATCCCAGACGTAGGGATACGGAAGCCTGCTTTTATATGAAACAGCTTCTTTTCTACCCTGCATTTTTAAAAAGTATCTAGGTTTTGAGATAGCATAAGTGTAACAGTAGCATTTTTTCTTTGATCCTATGCAAGTCAGCCCTATGACAGACCTAATGCACCCAGGCAGACTGACAGTTCTACCTGGCAGTCTTTAGAAGGTGGCTCCTTTGCTGTTGGCACAACAGAGACATGGTGTGATAGGATTTGTGAGAAATCTGCTAGGGGTTAGAGCTTTGCAATGTGCCTGCTTCCATCTAGGCTAGATGAATCTAAATGCTAAAATTACTGTGCAAATAACCAAATTTGGCTAAATAGGTATTATGTTTTACTGAATATAAATTGAAAATATTATTTGAAAGAATAGATAAATGGTAACTCAGAAAAAATCTTTCAGGGATTGTGGTTTTTTTATGTTATTCTGACATTGCAAAGCAAGCAGGGGGTTTCAGTAAGAGAGACCTATATTGTTGTAAATCTGGCAAAACTATAAGTGGAAGAAAATCTTCATTTGTATTCCTTCAGGTGATTAACTCTCAAACTGCTAAGAACAGTGACAGAATAAATGAATACCAGGTAAAAGATTCACACTGAGAGCAGGCATCCTGATGCAGTAAAGGAAAGAACTGATTTCTGTATCAAGTGGTTCTTTTGACATTAACCATTGTGGTTGGAGCATGTTTTTAGATAGGAAAGACCATAAGTACTTCTAATGTAGATTTCATATGAAAGCAAATGTAAATGCAAGCAGAATATTTGATGTCATCTAATCCCAACTTTTTTCTAAATCAGGTGAACCACAAAGCAGTGATGTTGGGGTCTCCTAAAGGGCAGGCATGGATAATATACAGTGTATTAGCAGTCTTATTTTTGTATAGGCAAGAGTTTATAGTGGCTCAAGGTGAAAAACAGCAAATTCCACACTCCTACTTGCCCGATCTATGGAATACTTGAGAGAATTCCTCTGGTTCCCTAAGTGAACAAAGTAGTAGTGGGATAAGAGCAGAGCTTAAATGAACTGCACAATAATGTACTGTATATTCCTTCTGAAATGATAATTTACTATGATTAGTAGGCAGGTGGTGATAACAATTCAAAGTCAGTTTAGTCAGCTAGAGTCTAGAAAATGAAGACATTAAACAAACACACCACATGCCTTGTTCCTTTATAATTAAGATGCATAAGAGGGAAGAGCTTTGGCAAAACAAAGGGAAATATTCTCCAGTTGAGAACACGGTATCTGGTGTCTGAAAGCTGGTACAAGCTAGTCTTTTTTCCATTGGTAGATAGGGAATTGCCTATGAAATTTTAAGGCAACGAAGTATTTAAGTGGTATTCCATTCAGAGTTTTTGACAGCATGGCTGGTTCTCTTTAGAGTCACAGCTAGGACAGACTGGGGTCAGCAAAGCCTGTTGTCTTGACGAAAATAATAGAGGTACTGATTTTTGTCTGGAACCATCATGTCAGTAATGTGGTGAATAAACATGTTGTCAATAACTATTATGTTAAAATTTCTAGTATAAGAGATCATTTCATTCCCAGTAGTGGAAACGAAAGATCTGATCTTCAACTAGGTTATTACTAGAGCTCAGATCTTGTAAGAAACAGCACAAGTTGACAGATTTCAGTGGTGAAAAGCTGGTTCAATGAAGTGAGCTGCAAAGAGCAATAGTCATGATACAGTTGGGCAACGACAGATGTGTAGATGAATAACCAAAATTAATAGCAGGCACCCTTAAAGGGCTGGTTAATCTGCCAGTAGAGAGTCTGTCTCTTTTCTACCCACTAGTGCATCAGCTCATAAAAAATACAAATGAGCCCAATAGCAGCAAGAGCCTTAAGATCTGCTTCCTCATTAGTGAAACTTCAGAGAAGCATTTCCTATGCCTCCATATCTTTTTATACCATTTAAGAGAAGTTGTTAGCAGGAATGTGTAGACTGAGTTCTTGAGGTGGGGGGTGGGGTAGAGAGGAAGTAGTGGAATGAATCTATAAAAGGAAGAGTTTATCTTGAATTACTTTGGCAAACAGAATATTACACATTTTAATGGTGAAAAATATATTAAAGCGTTTGATAAATGCTTTTTATATGGTACAGAAGAACTACCTAGTGTGGTTTGTATTATTTTAATCTTGTAGCACATCAAGAACAGCAGTGCTAGTAATGTGTGATATTCTGTTCATTGTTGGTTATTGGGCGTTTGGTAGCAAAATTCTCCTGGTTTACACAACTAGAGCCAGCCTAAGGAAAAGAGATCCAAGGATGGGCTTTCCTGAGAGTACAGGAAAAGTTCATGCCCTGTAAGTTGTGTGTGTAGGATTGAGGGATAAACAAAGTTGCAAATTTGGGGTGGGAGAAAATGCTCTTTTCAGAAGCTGAAAATAGCAAGACAGGGAAGAGCAAGTTGGGGTAAAAAAAAAGTAGTTCAGCCTTAGTAAGATTCTGTCACATAGTTGTGGAAGATCCGATAAAAAGTGAGATGGACAACTAGAAAGAAGAGGTCACTGTCAAGAGGTACACTAAGGGTTGTTCAATTGTAATGATAACTCGAACTGATAAAGTTAGTCAAGGAGGGGTCAGTCCTCTGAAGTGTTCAGCAGTCTAGCACTGAACAAAAAGACCATGTAAACAACTATGTTCCCTCTGTCTTCCTTTTGAAAGGGCTCAGTGAAAGCCAAGAGCTTGCTTCAAGCACACTCACAATTTATCTTCTTTGACCTTCTGTTTGGATATACTGCCTAATATACAGAAATTACCACAAAGTTATTTGTAGTCATCTTTGGGGATCATGTGGCTAGTTATGTGACCCACTTTTAACAATTCAGAATAAAATTTTTCTATGCAAAACAACAACAACAAATTGTAAAACTGCTTGTACATGTTTAGTGTAATTAAATTTATGCCTGACCCTCCCTAATGCTACATAATAGATCATGATGACCTTACTCCTGTATAATGTAATCTTTCTCCAGTATTTGAGGTTATCTAACTGTTACACTATTGTTCAAATTGATTTGGGTCCTTGTTTCTCTCCTTTTTTTTCCTGCTCTTCCCTCAAATATTATCCACATAATGTGGATAACATAAAGTTACATGTTCCTGTATTTCTTTTCATGACCTAGTTTATATTTATCAGCAGCCCTTACAAATGCATTCATGTGTTTTTTTCCACAAGGTGATATACTCTGCCCCTTCACAAGTTCTTTGTTTATCCACACTCATGTTTAGAAAAAAAGAGCCTCCCTGCCTGAAATATCCAGATAACAGCAATAGAGAAGTTATTACAGTGGTGTGCTAACTTGTAAACCTCTATGATTAACCCCAAGATTTTGTTCATAAAATTTTGCAAGATCTTTGTCAATTTGTCTGTGTTTATCTGCACCTCTAAAAGACTTAGATGCACACACACAGATTTTGTATTTGTCAGTGATGGGAAAGACCCTTTAAGCCCTTTCTGCTGTCTAATAGGTTACAGAATTACAGCTTTGAAAAACAGTTATTGACCTCATGGAATCAGGAAAATCACATACTTGGAAAATCAAAGGTTTTCCATGTCAGAAATATAATTCATTAGCAATTTTATTAATTTATCTAAATTTATACTTAGACTACGTTTAAGTACTTCCTATAGGTCTGTAATTACCAGTTGACATGCCAATTCCACACAGATAGAGTGTCAAGAGATTCTGAAGCTTTCTTCCCACTAGGGAACCTCAGAGACTAAGAAATGTATTAGCTATTTAGGACAACAGTTTGCAGTGTTAGACAATTACACTATCAACATTTGTAGAATTATTCAAGTTCCAATTTAAGGGTTTAAAATATTTGTTTCCTTACCTGTTTTCTCTACACAACAAATTTGTTAGCTGCCAGTTTCATGAGAAGTTTATTTATGTTTGGCACAGTGGGGGATGGTCTGCACTTTCTCATTCATCTGCCGTATTTGCATAACCTTGCAGAGTTAATGGCTGCCATTCTGACAAATTAAGCTGGTTTCCTATGTCTTTAATGGATTAAGTCCTCTTGGACAAGTTATACTTTATTTTAATCCATGAATAGTGTTTGCTAAGTGTTGTAAATAATACATTCATTCATTTTATTCTATTGACATTTGACTTGTATGCAAAAAACAATTATCTGAAGCATATTTAACAAATATGGAACAAAACTAATTTTTTATCTATAAAGCCAGAATACAAAGGTCATAAATGTTTAATAGCAGAAAAAATGTTATGCTTTATGTGTTACGTCAAATATTTGAAAACGTCTTGGCTGTGAGACTAGTTAAAGTTTTGTATTACATTATAGTAGAATTTTACTCAGTCCCTGATTCCTGTAATGATTTTTTTTAAATTACACAATCACAGTGTCCTCCAAGTGTAGAAGCATTATATATAATACATGTGATGAACAAGTTCCCTGACAACTGCAATAATATGTTGGAGTTGTAAATATGTGTAAACAGGTTAGAGGCAAAATACTTGAAATGAAAATGTGTTAATATTATAAATGCCTGAAAATGTTATGTTTTGCAACTCAGGTCATATTTAAAAGTAATAATCTGTACGAACCAAACAGCATTGAATCTGAGATGTCATCTACTTACTTATAGGGTAGTATTTTGTCTAATTCTTAAATTATCAATAACGGACATTCTTGAACCATTCTGGAGTGGTAGAGAAGTGCTTCTGCAGTTTTTACAGATAAACACAAGTATAAAACTACTTCATTTCATGAAAGTGAAACATTTTTACTGAAGTTTTTTTCAACGTGAGAATCAGGCTGTACATGAATTTTGCACTACTTCAGGCTGTGCATTTCCAACTTTGCTGCCTGTGCATTTCCCCACAAATGCACCTGGAGTTTGGGAATGCAAATATTGTCTGCTCATCACATTTGCATTCATTTAGATAATTTTATTTTTTTTTTAACACCATGAAGTTAATATATAGTGTATGTGATGCTTGGGTTAGAACTGCTTCGTAATTGTAATGTTATATTTAGGCACATAGTATAGCTACGTGGGGAGGAATTGAATTGTTCCTGGCTACCAGACCTTTATTCAATTCAGTAGACCACACATACACTGCACTATGATTTTTTTTTTGGTAACATGTCAGATCTCTGGCAGTGTTCCTAAATTCTGTATGTTTTGTGTGCATGGGCTTATAAGCTAACTCTTCTTTGTAAGCAAATCTGACAATTCTGTTTCTTCCAAATAAGTCCTAGGCACGAGATCTCTCCATGGATGAGAGAGTAAAACAATGCTATTTGTGAGATATGACATAACAACAAAATATTAAACAGGAGCTTAATTCTCCCCATCCTACCCTGGACCATGACAGTGGGCCTCCTACTGGGAAATACAATGATCTATTATTAAAATGACAGCCCCACCTAGGGAGACAACAGCCCAATTTAAAAAGAGCCAAAAGTGCCTCCACTACCACCACCAGCAATTGAGATCAGCTGGTGCACTAACAATCCCTTGATTTAAACATCTGGTGGCAGGACTTTCTCAGTGGAGGTCTGTTGACTGGAATTCTCTTACACAGACACATACATGGTTTAACAAAGCCAAAGTTTCTTTATCCTCAGGATACAGTGTAAGACTATTTCCTTTCCCAGGCAGAAAGCTGGTGGTTCCAATGGCATCCAGTACTGCATTACAAGCACTGTCCTTGAGGGGTATGGCCAGTGATGCCAGAGGATGAACTGCTCTGCAATGTCAATTACTGTTCTTCACCAGCTCCCCACAACCAGCAAAGCCCTTGGGGGAGCACAGCGTTAGAAACATCTCCTATTCTTCTGTGGGAATTCTTAGTTTTCCACATTATCTTGGTTTTACAAAGGTGCACACAGCTGGGAATTAGGAAGTCAGAACTCTATTCTGCATCCAAGAGCCTGCGTTCAACTGCCCAATTACCCAGGGTGCTTCTTTAATTAGTTTCCTGGAAATGCAAAAACTTCATTTTTGTTTTGCAGGTATAATTATTCAATACTTTTTTTCTCAGCTTTATCACACCTATAAAATATCTCTGCGTTGAAGAAAACAATTTAGCTTACTGTAAAAATTACCAAGCTACTATAAGCAGTCAGGATGCAGTGGCAAAGAGACGAGATTGTATTAATTTATCTTGCAGCTGTGGCCTGGTGTCAAGCCTCAAAGAGGTAGGGCAGAGGAGATAACTGTTCCTTCAAGTTATCTATGGACACTATTTTTTTTTCCTTAAAGTTGAGTGTTTCTTTAATCATCAGGTGAAATCTGCAATCTTCATCATTTATTTGGTACTACTACACATATTTCAAATTATGAGCTACTAAATTAACATGACTTATTTCACAACATGGTTTATTAATAGCATGTTAGAAATTAAGACCACACAATGGAAATAATATTTAATACAGATATGCAAATCAAGAACAGAACTGGAAAAGAAAAATTAATAGTTACTCGTGAAGTTATGATGTAGCATGACACAGAAGTGTACCACAGTACTAGTACTTTAATGTAGATACAAATCTGTACAGTTCCTCCTCACTGCCCCCAAATCTTCTACTTTACAAAGTAAACATAAGAAGTTTAGCTGAAGACGATAAAAATTGTGTATTGACTTTTGAGTGCTTTTCAACCATGTTTTAGCTGCTTATCTACATGATGAAAATGTGTTGTGAAGCATGTGATAAGGAGATGCTGCTACTCTTAAAATGGCTATAAAACTTTAAGTGCAGCCACAGTCTGGAATACTGCACTGCTTTAGCTTTCACTGTGAAAATGGAAAAGCTTAAGTGAGAAAAATTAGGAATGTTTTCTGTGCTGTTTTCTGCTTGTTGTTAGGGGGATGTATTTTAGTAGCCTAGTACTTAAGCTGCATACTGCCTTAAGTTGTTTCTTCCCTTCTATTTTCACTATGTGCATATTAATGTAACAGAAATATTGAGAGTGTGTGTTAGAACCAGCTTTGGTCTAAACACTCTGGTGTAAAGCACATGGAAGTAACGTTCCCGTATCTCTCTCAACTGCTTATGAATGGGAATGACAGAAGCCAGGACACCAGTGCTTTTACATATGGCATCCTTGAAGTGATGATTAAATTGAGACTTCTATTAATTTCAGCTAGCAACTTAAAAAAGTTAAATTAGCAACTGTTCATGTAGTTTTATGTTTAGTTTCTTTATTTTTTCTGTGTACTTAATGAAGCTAATTCTACACACATGCTTCTCAGTGAAAGAACAATGCTAGTTTATACAGAAATAAATGCATATGCTTTTGTATGTCAGTATAGGGGGAGATATGGTATTGGCAATACTGCAGAATGTGTGTTGCTGTTTGTGGAAGATAAATGTTCAAAAGACACAGGAGAACTTATCCCTAAATCCCTTCAGCGTAGCCTAATTTAGATTGTTTAAAATTTGTTTAACATTTATTCTAGACTGAACTTCACTGCACATTACTTTTAATTCTTTTTTGCCTTGTTCTTTTGAATGCAGCTCTGTGCTTTAAAAGAAAACAACAGAATAAAATTAAAGACGTTTCTGTATATAGTGTGTAGAAGAAGGACATTTATATCTTACTTTATGTGAGAGGCTATGTTGATTGTTTGGGGTATTTAATATACTATATTTCTGGAATAAAAAAATCTAGGCTTAAAAAGGATTAAAAAGAGTTTGCTTTATTAATTTCTGCTAATAGCTCTTATTGAATACATTCAAATTAACCAAAATAAATGCAAATAGCAGAAGTCCAGAATATTTTTGAAGTCATATTAGCAGACCTAGTTAATATCCATTCTTATATAAAATAAACACCAACCTTCACCACCTTCCCTCAGGCATAGTTAAGGAGTATTGGAATGTTGTTCCAAAATGGCACGTGTCTTTGCAGTTCTAATATCATCATTATCTAATAGATGCTATCCCACAAGTGGGAAAACAAAAATGTATTCCAGAGGTTTTTCTGCTCTCTACATGTGCGGTAGAAAATATCCATGTACCACATGTCTCTCTACTATATCTCTATGGTATCTGCCAAAATAAATATTTTATTCCATTTATTTTTAGTTGGTATTGCACAGGTTCTCCTAAGATTAAACAGTCAAAGGTCAAATAAGTTGAGATGAACTATAGGTTTAAAATAGTTGTGCTGCTCATAATTATGTGTATAGAGGTTTTTAGATATATACACATACGTACATACGTATATAGATACACATACATACTTGATTAAAAGCCGAGGATGTTTGTTCAGCAGAGAAGCAAAACCATCATTATCTGATTGTACATGGAATCCAGTGGCTGCTAATCAAACCCGGGGCTGCATCTGGTTAAACATACTTGGCATAGACTTGTTACAATTAGAGGTTTTGCCATGTCAAGGGAATCTTTCACTCAAAGCAGCGACCCATATTGTACTGAACAAACACATGAGTTTTTAATTGAGAACAATAGCTTAACAAACCACTTCCCAGGACCACTGAAAGAAAAATATGTGCCTGTGGCAATTCTGGCACTGAACTTTGTTTATTTGAATCCATTTATTCCAAGCCAGGGTTCAATATACCGAGCAAATAATAAAAAAAAAAATTAAAGTCAACGTGGAAAACAAAGTTAAAGTGAGAAAAATACAGTATGCTGAAATCTAATGCCAATCTGTAACTGAAATACTTGTTATTTAGCAGATCTGTGAGTATATGCTTGTGCCCTCTCTGCTCTTTTTGTAACATTTAAACCTGAAATAATTTTGTTTCATAGTGTATGATTTTTACAATGTATGTAGCTATGATGTAGCATGTATTTACATTATAAAGTGAGCATTGAGTAAAGCTTTTTTATATAGAATTTATTCTACATCTGTATTTGACAATACAATTTGATATAAATTATTGTATATTTAGGAATAGCTGGAAATAGTAACAAGAGTGTAATAAGACAGGCTGAGACAGTTGAGGCTGTTCAGCCTGGAAAAGAAGAGCTCTGGGGAGACCTTATAGTGGCCTCCCAGTACCTGAAGGGGAAAGCTGGGGAGGGGCTTTTCACCAGAGAGGGCAGTGATAGGACAAGGGGTAACAGTTTTAAACTGAGGGAGAGTAGATTTAGATTAGACATCAGGAAGAATTTCTTTACTATAAGGGTAGTAAGGCACTGGAATAGGTTGCCCAGGGAGGTTGTCGATGCCCCCTCCCTGGAGGTGTTTAAGGCCAGGTTGGATGGGCCTTGTGCAGCCTGGTCTAGTGTGAGATGTCCCTGCTTATAGCAGGGAGGTTGGAACATGATGATCTTTAAGGTCCCTTCCAACCTTAAACCATTCTATGATTCTATAGTAAACATGAAGGAACAAAATGCTTAGTTTGGGAAGTTAGGTGTTATATACACTAGCCAGTGCCCAAAATTTCTAACTAGTATGTATGGCATTCTCAATTCCATAATATCTGCAGTCTGAGTATATTATCTCATGGTGTAAGACCAAGGTAAGCGACTGAAAATGAACAGCAATAACTCTACACAGTATTTATCATACTGGAATAAAGTTTAAAATATTTTAGTTCTTTTCACTGTTTTTCTACAGCTTTCTCAAGATTTTGAAGTCACAGTTTAATAATTTTTCAACCTGAAATTTCTAGTAGAAAAATATTACCATCTGCTGATTACATGCAGCTGTATGTAAAGTTGGTTACTCAAAAAATATAGCATCTAGATCAGTAGAGACTTTTAAAGGTTCTAATCCTATTTTTTTTAGGCTTGTCATCTTGACAATTAATCTTATACTCAAAGCTTTAATTCTTGTTTAGACTGTCAACATGTTAGTTCAGTTTCTGACTAATGACTGGAAAGAACCAACTTTGTACCAGATGGGGACACAAAGATACAAGGAGGAAGCAGGGAGGAGGGTGAAAGGGAAGGTTCCTTGGACTTGAAAAGGTATTTTCTGTAATCCTTGTGCATGTAGTTCAGTTTAAGTGTGTGATACAGCTTGGGAAATTATTAGTGGGGTGTTCAACATGTATCATAACCATGCTGTAGGCAGTGCTACAAACAATGTGGAAAGTTTCTAAGTATGCTCAATGAATCTGTGATAGTAAAGGAACAGAATCTTAAAGGGTGAGTTAACTGTTCTGGAAATGCAATGTAAAGTTCCTAAAGAAGGGTGGATGTTTAGAGACAGTGAGGTACCTTTAGTTGTGTGAACTATTAAGGATATCATGCTTAGGAAGTTCTACCAGTAAAGAACTGATTGTGAGAGATGTGCAGTCCCAAAACTTATCTTTCTTATCAGAAATTGGAGGCTGTTTTACCTAGAAGGGGTATGCCCCAATCTGTTGCAGTTCTTTATCATTTGTTTCAGGAGACAGTAAATGTAGTTTTAGCATATCTATTAACAGATCAGAATACTTTACAAACTTACCCATATGGTTCTTTTTCTTTTGAAAGCATATTCTTTCTGGCAGACCCTGTTCCACATCAGATATTGTCTGACCATATGACTATTGTGCCCTGGTGGCCAAGAGGGAAAACCATATTCTGGGGTGCATTGAACAGTGTAACCAGCTGTTCAAAAGAAATTATTATACCACTGTATTTAGCATTGCTGTGGCCTCACCTTCATTACTGTGAGCAGTTCTTGGTCCCACAATTTAAGAAGGATGTTGAGGTGCTAGAATGCTTCTAGAGGAGAGCAGCAAAGCTGGTGAAAGGGCTGGAAGACATGTCCCATGAGGAGCGGCTGAGGACTTGGGGTTTGTCTATTTTGGAGAAAAGGAGGCTGAGGTGTGCCCACATTGTTTACTACAGGTTTCTAAGGAAGGAAAGTGGAGAGGGAGGACCTCAGCTCTTCTCCAGGGGAGGCTCAGGTTTGACTTTAGGGAGCATTTCCTTACCAAGAGCATGGTCAAACACTGGAAAAGGCTTCCTTGAGAGATGGTCGATATCCCATTCCTGTCAGTGTCTAAAAAGCGTTTGGACAATGGCCCCAATGACATTCTTTATTGTTCTGCCCTGAGGTGGTCAGGCAGTTGGATTAGGTGATCACTGTAGTTCTCTTCCAACTGAACTTCCCTCTCCCCTCCCTCTCCCCTCCCTCTCCCTCCCTCTCCCCTCCCTCTCCCCTCCCTCTCCCCTCCCTCTCCCCTCCCTCTCCCCTCCCTCTCCCCTCCCTCTCCCCTCCCTCTCCCCTCCCTCTCCCCTCCCTCTCCCCTCCCTCTCCCCTCCCTCTCCCCTCCCTCTCCCCTCCCTCTCCCCTCCCTCTCCCCTCCCTCATTTTACAAGAAGTATTTCTGTCCTTCTGCAAGTAACTTAAAATTGGAATAAACAGTATTTTATAGTCAGCTGATGTGATAGAAATACAGTTTGCACGTCAGCATTTTTTGTACCATTGGGCTCCAGCTCTGCAGAGATCTTGGTGCATCAGAGCTATGATGTTAGTTTTGTTAAAATGAGGCTAAAATATTTTCCTGCTCAAAAAAATGTATGTGACTTTCTTGTATCGTAATCAGTATGTGTGTGTATGGTTTTGTATCACAGATGCTGTTTCAGTCATTATTTTTAGTGGGCTTATGAAACTTCTGTGTTGTATAATTTTGATGCTGCTGCTGTTTACAATAGAATCCACTGCAAACAGTGTTGCTTAAGCTTGTGTTGGGTGATTTGCAATGAAAGGTACTTGAACTAGAGTGGGGTTATTTTGCCCTGTGGGCGTGAGACCCTTATAGCAGCATGTTTTTTGGTTTTGGAGTAATGAACACCAGAGAGCTAATTTCTTTCTTTGTGATTGATACTTTTCATGGTAACTCACAGAAAACCAGCTCATAATGCTGGTGACAAGAGAATAAGTAGTCTTCCCAGATCCACAGGATATGCCTTCCCCATGTACTATAACCCACTGTCCTTTTTGTTTCTTTTGGCATCAGCACAAAAGACCCGCTTTTTTTCAGTTATCACTTCCTTGGTCCATTCCCATTCTCCTGACTTACTAACATGCAATAAATATGGAAGCACCTCCCTATAGTTTCTTATTGATCACTTTGTCCTGGCAAGTTAGTGCAAACCTAGGTAAGCCAGGGTACTTTGCACTGATTCTTTGTGCCTCAGTGAGTATCATCTTTTGTAGCTGAGGTAAAATTATGTAGTATTCAATTGCAAGGATAATTTTCTTTCAAACGACTGCTGTTTCATAGACCACTAAATGCAACATTTTTCTCATACTCACTGCTTTTAAAATGTCAGTGTGAAAGTCAAACACCATGAAGTCAGTGGCAATTTAGGCTTTGATTAAAGAAAACAAGGTATCACCAGCAATTTTTTGGCACCATTATCATGTGGATTGTAATTCATTCAAATTTTAAGGAAAAGTGGTTTCAAAGTATCAATAAAAAGAAATACCATCCTTGAAACTGCAGATTAGAGATTATTTTTGTTTGTATTCAGGCAGTATGGTACCTCCTAGCAAAATTACAGTGCGTGTCAATTTGATAATATATGGTGACATGTGAGGAAAAATTTCATTGTAGTCATGTTACTGCAGTATGCACAGATGAGCTCTTCCCTGGGCTGTTGAGAGAGAGTCATTCATCACATTTTCTAATGGAAGTCATATGTTGTGGAAACATACTTTAACTATTCCTATCTAGGAGAAATAAATACACATTGAAAGGTACAGTTATCATTTGGAGATATATAAAGGAGCTTTCAGTCATTCTGGAAAGAGTGACTATGTTGTGCTATAGTTCAGAGAATGTATTTTGTAGAGTCTTTTTAGCTGCATTAATTAAAATTTGTCTGAACTTGGCAAAGGGAGAACTGGAAAAGGAACCGTTGTCCTGGTGATATATATGCATTTTTATTTAGTCATTTAGCTGTGCTTCATAAAAAGGGCAGAAGACTTCATAATAAAGCAAATTATTAAGCAGCGTATCATGCAGCTATTGGTGGAGGAAGAGTCTGTATCTGCATGCATGTAATGCATGACATTAAAGCACAACATTTTATTAAAAAAAAAGATATTTCAATTATCTTATGACTGACTCCAAGGTATTTCTTGTGTTAACAAAACAAAAAAGAAAGATGTTTTAGATACTATAGGTACTGTCATAGCATCATTACTAGAAAGTTTAATAAGGACTAAGGCATGAGTGGCTTTGCATTAATGCCATGGAATGGTAATAAGTAAGTTGTGGTTAAAAATCTTACATGTAAGCACATATTTTAAATTACTTTTTTATATTTTCTTGTCTTTTTGTGAGCTGTTTTGATTTTAAAATGAGATTCATTTTTTTAAGTTGAGAAAATACATATTTATACCTCAGAAATATGTTGTATATTGTATGGTTAGATGACCTAGAATGTGAGACTTCATGGAACATAGCTGGAGGTTATGGTTAAAATCAGTTTTATTATAGCCATTTTATACACTGTTAGGATGATTTAATTAGCTAATAAGCAAAGGAAGTTATTTCAGCCCTCATCTGTTAAGAAGTTGAAAGAATCAGATGGTCCATATGGCTGCATTTAAGCTTCCTGTTGTGTATTTTTTTTTCACTGTTCAGATATCTTCTTTGTATTAATCTGGGGGATCAAATAAGCCAGACATGCCTTAACTGGCACCAACAACAAAGACAAACGCCTTGTAGCTGTGAGACCTCATGAAAGCCAGACTTTGGTCTCTTTGACCTTTTTAATACCATTTACACGTCTACAGAGTCTATTAGTGACATTTTTCTTAAGGTGGAATTACTCACCTTTGAGCTTAGTATAAGCTGAGAACCAAAGATTAGATATTTCATATGACATAAAGTAGATGATGATAAAAGTATAGGTTTGATTGAATGCATGCTGCTTACATAATATTTAAGTAAATAAACTATGGTAGAATATACGTGGTTCCTATTTCTTTTGGAATTATATTTCACTTAAGGTAATCACTAAAAATAACTTACTATAATGGACAAATAGCTCTATAAAGCAATCTTCCATTCAGGAAATTACTCATTACATGTAATTTTCATGTTTAAGAAGAGATTGAGGTCTATCCTATAACAATACAAATAGTGGGTCTGCTACACAATCCGAATTCCAGCATATTTAGTAGTCTGATCACTATTCAGCTTATTAATAAGTTACTTAAAAAAATAAAAAAAGGAACGTATATGCCTGTAGATTTGCTACATGAAGAGAAAGTTGGATACCTTGGCATCTATTCCCTGGAAGAACAAATAGTCTTTCAGTTAGTTTATAGCTTGGCACACTGCTAAAATTCAGTTGTCTAACTTTTTGAATAAATATTTATGAAGAGTGCCCTGCACAGTTTCATTGTGAATTAAGAAATATTGGCAGTTGAACTGATGTAAATCTACAGAGGACCAGAGACAAACATTTCTTTTGATCTTTGTCTTACTAAAGACCTGTAAAAATGACCAGAACCTGATAACATTGTCTCATCTCTGATCTGCTGAACGTGTCCTGCAGGATGCCAAATACAATGCTTTAGCTGAAAGGCACAGTTACAAGTTCTGAACATATCACAGAAACAGGATTTTACTTCACATTTTTTATATATATTTACTCTAAGGTAGTTGTGAAAATTAGTTTATTCTGTGGAAAATTCTGACAAACCATAACATTTCAGCTCATCACTGCAGACAGCATAGTTCTTTACCATCCCCTTATAATATTTTAAAATATTTTAAAAAAGTAAATAAAAAAGGACATTTTGCTTCTCATATACATGTATCCATAAAACAGAAACAATAGGTTTTGCTGTCATGTGATCTGCGGCTTTTTAAAAACATCTGTGTAAACTAGTAGAAAAGACTGTGTTTATCAGTGTTTGGTATTTAAGAATCAACGTTTCTTTTCTCTTCTGGCATTCTCTGTCTGACTAAGGAGCTTTAATGTTTGCAGCATATCTTGTAGTTATATTAGGATGGCAGATGATAGGCAGAAAAAGTCAAGCTGCGTGTTTCCCACTCAAGCAGAAATAAAGGAATGCTCCTGAGTTCCCTGTTACAATTTTGTAGGTGGCTGGTGTATCCCATTACATCTATTGAACATTGTGCAGACAAATTTTCTTATCCAACCCTTACTTACTGTCTCATTTATTAAGTTGTGCTTTTGTCAACAAAACCATGGGAATCCTTGCTTTCGATGTTGAAATACATTGACTGACATGTCTTAGTGATCTCAAGGGTAATCCTTAATCGTGGCTTTGCAGTAATACAGGATGGAGGTCAAATGGAGTGATGACCTGCAATTTTTCAGCAGCAGAGGGCCAGTGCAGGCTTGCTGTAATGGAAAATGAATTGTAAAGTGCAAGCAAATTCAGCAACAGGCAGGAATCAAAACTATTTTTGTAAAAGCATCAGTGTGTGACCACATTTTGCTAATCAAATAAGCTTCCACATTTATAGCTATGTAATTATTCTTTAATTTGTCCAGTGATGGACAAATTAAGAAGGGGTTTCTTTCTTCTTAAAACAAGCAAGATTTTTATGTTGTTTCACTTATTTCACTTATTGTAGCTGAAAGAAAAATAGGAAAGGTTCTCACTGTATCAGAAAATTAGAGGAACTTACTTCATTTTAATTGATCTGTTGTGGTTGAACCACATCCTTCACCTGCCAGGAAAATATTGTATCTTGTTGACTGGCAGTCAGTGGCTCCTTCTAGAGCTATTGCAATAATGTTCTGAAAAGAAAAAAGAAATATCACTCAATGTTTATGGGAGACCTGGGAAAAACTGGGTTCCAATCCTTGTGCCAATGAACTAAACCCCCTAAACCCTAAGTTACTCTAATAATTTTACTTTCCTTTTGTTTTTTTCTGGATTTAGTCACAGTTTTTGTACAAGCTTCTATTGGATTAAGGTACTGGTAAAACAGAGGAGTAGTGATACAGAGTTCTGTTTCAGATAGTGTTGCCTATGATCAGCACACAGATGGTATTTGAGTGTGTTGGTTCTGTAATTTTGTATTTTTGTCACTGAATTGCACCTCTCTATCGAGGTCTGTCTATGACTTAAAAAGAGGCTTTAGTCCCATTGCTGGAAATCTCTCTGTATTAGGAGTCTGTATGTGTGTACAAACCTGCAGCCCCAAAACCATGAGAACAGATTGGGTTTCCTGGGTTCTTTTCTAAACTTTTGATTGAGAAAAAACCATGCTATATTCAATAGTGATCTCCCTCATGGTTCAACACAAAGCTTTAGCTGCAATCTTCAGAACGTCAGCAGATATTGAGGGTAGACATATGTATGGTTTAGGTCTGTGGTACGTTGTGTGTTTGTGGGGGAAAGCATGAGGTTGTAATTAAGGTTTTACGTTGTACTGTGTGGAAAGATTAATGTGTTTGTCTGTAATGTGTTTCTTCATCGCTGGGAGACAGGGGAAGTTCTTAATAATGATGACAAGCCTGTCACTGAAAATATGCTATTTGGGCATTGGCATGAAATTAAGTATTGTCCCATAATTTGTCATATCCTGGGTTTGCCTTGGGAATGATGCATTTATTCAGCTTTTTTTCTTTTAACATGAAATTTTTATTAAGAAATTTGATTATTCTTCTATTCTGTCCATTTCAATTATTGTAACTGAAAGTGATAATAGAATATTAATTTTAAGATTTCATGAATAAGGGATGTCCTCCAAGATATTTGGTCAGAAACTGCTCCATTTCGCTAATCTCAGATGTTAAAAATGGAAAACAACATTAAAATAATTTTTAAAAATAATAAACTCTGTAATTTTGGTTATAAAAGATAATTTTCCGTATGTGTTTATCATCCTAATCAATTGGAAAGCAGGCTGGAAGAAATAGTAAAATTTGCAAGGCACATCATGATTAAGTTGGAATACCAGTTTAAATGGCTGGAACAAGCTGAAGTAGTACTGTCACAAAATAATTAATTGAGGAGGTAATAATCATGTAACAATGGTTACTGAATGAAATTTTATAGGTATTATAACTGGATATTATTTCAAGTTTGTTTAGGAAGTGGAGTAAATATTGAGAAAAAGGTAGCTGAAAGGATTTTAGAATATTAAAAAATGAAAGGAGAAGAGAAATGTTAGGATGAGGAAATTCTTGGTGATTTGTATGGAAAAGGGAACTAATAATTACAAAGTTGAACCAGTGAGGAAATACTGGAGAGAAAAAAAGGTTAGTACTGAGATGCTGGAGAAGAATTGGGTGAGGCAGTACTAAACAGCAGCACTGTTTCTATGTAAGTGCTTATTTTAATGCAAAATAACTTTAAAGCACTTTTGTTCACAACGATACTTTGTGTAAATTATAAAAACCACTTTTTTCCATCATTCACTAGATTTTAATAAATAGTAGGGAATGAGGCAGTGGCATTTTATCTGTTAAGTATTTGAGTTGTTTCAATACAAATCTTAGCATAGTTCTAGGATTTTTGCTACCAATGAAGAACCATATGTGAGACAACTTTTTATGATAAAAAAGCAGCAGTTTGATTTTCATTTAAAGCTTTGATATGTGGCCTATGACTTTCCATGAAGACTGTCACATTGTCATCACCAGTGCCAAGTTCTTCATCCCATAGAGAAGGCATTTATTGTGCAAGTTCCTGAACAAAACTGAGCCATGAATGTTGGCTGGACAACAAGAAGTTGAACTGTTCAGGAGTGGTAGGCTCTCTAGCTTAGATTCAAGAGATGGGTGTAAAGTGGAAATTACAAATCTTCTTTTTCTACCCCAACTGCCCTTCTCACATTTACTTGTTTCCGTCATGAGCTCCTAACATCTTGGTAGTCTCCTTACAGTCTGCATGATGGATTTATATTGTACTCTTTGGAGATGAACATGTCTGGTTTTATAAGGATGTTTCTTTTCAGCTGGGAGCAAAGGGAATGTCCAGTGTTCTACACTCAAATTGGGCTAGTCTTCCTTCTCAATATTGCGAAGTGACAGGTATGAGAGCATAGAATGGTGCACAGATTTGAATATTAAGAATCAGCTATTAATACTTATTATGTATTTTATCTGTATTTTAATACATTGGAGTGATAAAAATGGTCATTAATATTATTACATTGTTAGTGGTGATGATGATGCTTCCATAAATCTATTATGCTTTTAACTTCACAAAGAATTTTAAGCATTCTACACTACTGGCAAGCAGAGTTTATATCACAGTGCCCAGAGGGATGGATGCCTTGAAAGGCTAATGATAAGGAAAAAAAGGCTTTGCTAACAAACACTGTGCAATTACATAAAGTGATCTGTGTATGAATGTGGCAGTGAGAGCACTGAGGACAAATAATTTAGCAATACATTTCTGTGTTTAATTATAGCCAGATTCAGACCAGATTTTTTTCTTCCCAGGCATGGCTATCATGGGAGAGATATCACTGTACTGGCCTGAAAAAAAAAAAAAAGTATAAGCAAGAAAGAAGTTTCTCATGAGTTTTGCTGAATTAGTGACTGAACAATGCTTTAATATACCAGCCCTCTCTCAGTAAGAAATATTGCGATAAGTTATAAACTTAGTTCAGCTCTGAATTATGCATTGTGTACTTAGGCTATACTAGACCTATAGTGTGTTTATCTGTTGACTTCCACTAAGATTTAGGGTCTATTTTGACTTAATAACTTGCTTTATTTTGTTTGACATGTATTTTATGTCTTCCATGTGCATGGATACATAAGATACACAATCGTGGGTGAGGGTCTTGAGAGAAAGTGCAGCACTATAAGAACTAATAATAGTGATTGTAACATTAAAAACCAAAACAAACCCACATCCTTTTTTTTTTTTTTTTCTGGTGTCTTGTCATTCCTAAACTGTCCTAGAAACCTTTATAAATGGTAAGAAGCAGAAACTGAAACAGTGATTATGCTTTTATTATATTCTACTTGGGAAGTCCAAAACATATATTTTTTTTTTAATTAAAAAAACCAAACCAACTCTCACCATATCCTGCTGCCATGCAGCTATTGTGTTCAATGCAAAAAATTATTTTACAAACTATACTGCTGATTGGCATCTTACACTACACCTCAGTTTGTGTTTCTAGTATTAGAAATAAGATCAGTGAACGAGCCTGTACAGCATGTAAAGTGCTCTTAAGTTTAGATATGACTTCAAATTGCACTTATTTCATATTAGTGATTGCAAGAATATATATGATTTACAAGCAAAAAGTTTTCAGCAGTTTGATCTTTGCTGTTAAACAGAGAACAGTTAAAGCTAAACGAATCTATTGGGTCTATACATCCTTTTTGACTTCTACATTCTGTTTTTGAGCTTTTCCACAATCTTTTCCTTTTACTTTATGGTTTATAAAGGAAGCCAAGGGCAAACATGTTGTTATGGACCCCTCCTGTTTCATTGCACTTCTGAAGCTAATTGTTGCTTTCCCGGATATGTATATAAGAAGATTAAATAAAAAAAATTCTGGATTTTTAGTGGAGGAAGTGTAATCCTCTATATTTATTAAAGTTTTAAGTGAGGTGACAGGGCAATCCTTGCTGTTTTGTCAAAGATGATAGAGGAATAAACAAAAAGAAAGAAAACTCCAGAAACAAAACCAAACTAAGGAAGCAATCTGTCCAAAGAGAGCTTGCAAATTCAGTGGAGTTCATAGATAATATTTGGAATCTTGTGTTGTTTTGCTTCAGTTCTGCCTTTCTGATATGGTGTGCTGCTCCAGAAGTACTAGCAAAACTTGTGAGAGTCTGTGTGGGCAAGCTGATATTAAAGAGTTAACGTGGGTACACTTTGTTCAGTTTATTTGAAAATCTGGCTGCTTTCCTGTCCTACACCACAGATGAGCAGCCCTGAGCTTAGGGCTCTCCTTGTGAGAGAGAATTGTGGGAGATCTAACTGGAGGTGTGTGTGTTTGTTTGCATAAAGTGGCTCCTTCATATAAAGTGCCTGGGCATCAAATACAGAACCTGAAAACAGTGCAGTGCATTTTGGGTAAATTGATAGAAGGTCAAGTAAGTGCTATAAAGTGAATATAATGAAATACGTTGTTTCATAGAATTAATATAATTCTGTACAGAATAGGCCTTTGGCTGTAGGGTAGAAATGTGCATCTTAGGAACAAGAAAAGGTTATGAGCAGTTGGTTCTGTAGGTTAGTTTGGGTTTTTTTCTATTGAGCTGGACAGCATGATAATGAATAATTTAGATCGATCTTCTGTGAAACTTTGGTATAAGCATACTGATGTAGAAGATGGTCATGAGTGATTTTTACAAATGCTGGTGCAATTTTAATGGAAGGTTGTTAGGAAGGTTAGCAGGAGTGCAGTGTCAGAAATACTCATTAACTAAGGATGATCTTCCTGTTCTATAGAGCAATGTAAGTCACAATTCTAGGAACAGTTTAAGTGCAGCAATTCATCACTATCTGGAACAATTAACCTTGTCAGGTCTTGTTAGCTGGGATGCAGCACTGTGCTGATGTAGCCACAGTCCTCCTACTTTTGAGTTACTTAATTTGTGTTAGGTCAGGGCTGCATAGAAGCCCTTTGAGCCAGCAAACATCATGTGAAGCAAGATAGACTTCACAACCACTTTTACCTTTGCCTAATTTTTCAACTGGATTACCTATGGATCTTGACTTACAAAGTTGATTTCACCTTTGTAGTACTATGTTTATCATATTGTCTGACATTGTAGTTTTTGAAAGGCTAGGAAAAAGCATATCTGGAGAACAAGCTATTAAAACACTGAACTATTTATGGAGACATTGAAATGGAAATATAATTTATCTTCCTATGCAGTGATGTCAGGATCAAGCTGAGGATGATGTTCCAGGCAATGTAATATGATTATTCCTTGCTTAGGAGCTAGGCAATATATCCTTTTTTAAATTGTTGTATATTGATGACTGAAAAGGAAAGCTTGACAAACTGTGGTGAAAAGAACATCCCCCCTTGAGAAGGTTTGTCTGATAAAATGATGACCTCATAGTAAAAAAAAAATATGCAAAAGATCACTGGACTAAAACAACTCTCTTTTGCCCATTTTATTGTTCTATTAATGCATTTTTTTTAGGACTTAATTTTACACTTCGGAAATATTTGTAAGTAAAGAACATTTTTTAAATTTTCAATGGAACCAAACTATGATCCTGTCAATATTTAAGTATTGCTTAATTTTTAGAATGCAAATACTTTCACTGCCTTTTGTCAAGTACTTACATAGCCACTGTCAAGTGGTCAAAGCTAATGGATGTTCTGAAAAGAGAGATGTAAACATCATCATTAATACAGCATATTATGCTTAATATGGTTCATAGAAGAAAAACAAAGTTCAGTGTTATTTCCTGATACTCGTAGAGGAAGCTTTGTAATCTCTGTTGATGATGATGTTATACAAGGTAAAAGTGGTAAAACACAGGCTTACCATGTATAGTTTTTTGAAAAGAAAGGCCTTTTGCTAGGTGAACAGAGACATTATTTATTGACAGTGTATGTCTGCACAGTATGGGATAATAAATCCACATAGAAAAGCAGCCACAAAATAATTTTACTATTACAGTTGGTGTCCTGGGCCAGATTAATCCCTGTTTTTTTTTTCTGGTAGATCAGCAGAATGGCACTAGGGATTAATTTATCCCTTATAAAAACAGCCATTCCTCAACTGCAAGTCCCAAACCCATCACCTTCTCTTGTATCAGAATATAGACAAACCTTGTATATCTATGTATATATATGCTGATTTTTCGTGCCTTTTGACAAAAACTACCGTAACATACCATTGCTCATTCTGTGTATGCCAGATGTTGTAAAAAATAAAATATTTAAGCTGGAACTCTAAACAATGAGTAACTTTCACATTGGATGTTTTTGCATCCTTTGAAATCTGAATCCCTGAAATTGCAATCACTCCTACTGTATATGGGTTTGTGAAAGCCAGATATCCTATGTTCTTTAAGCAAGATAAATTTTTTGTAGTTGTTTAACGTGTTGTCTTTAGGTCTGTTATTTCTGGTCTTGCTGTATGAGGAGCAAGCACTGACTTCTAATGGAAAGATGATGTCTACTAGGTAAAAGCTTCAGGTCTATAAATCATAGTATCACATAGAAACATAAAGAAATTGCTATTAAAATAATTTAGTTTACTCAGTCTCCTTGTGGAAATTTTTACTTGGGATATTTCAGACTTAGGAGGAGGAATAAAGGTGTATATCTTTAGCTTAAAAATTATTTTAAATTGCATAATATCTCTGTTGTATACAAGTATTGCCCAATTACTTCTACATCTAAGTATCATGATAACATCAATGTAGTTAACTATTGCAACATTCCTGTTGCAATATTGATTCCTGTTTTGTAGATTAGAAGTGATCTAGAAAGAGACAAGCTGAATATAAATAATAGTATATATATCTACACAATTAAGTGACAGATCAGTAGACTTTTCTAAAATGACTGGATCAATGGTGGAAAGCTTCCATGACATGTTCTACAAATATTATCAGCACTAGCTTTTGTGATTCGTACCCTGACTCACCTGTCATGAGCAAGTTCCTGTATGAGATCTTTCATTAGGTATAACAGAGAGATTAATAAATCTAGGTGACCTTCTTTTCTCTCCTCTCAAGTGGAAGTGTCTTCATTACTCACACTCTCAGGAATGTTTGGTAGAAAAAGCTGAAAGAAAGGGTGTTTCACTGTGTTGAAAGCATGTCAGTTTCCAGCACCCCCGATGGCGAACAGCTGAGATGCTCTTAGCAATACTTTGTTTGCCACAGATTGGATATTACTTACCAGGTTGTTTTCTTCAGAAAGTCCATTGAGTGTCTAACTGTACCTTTAAAATCTTAAATACCCTTTTCCTAATTTACCTTTAAGTTATTTTTCCAAAGCAAAATGTAGAACCTAGGACAGAGTCAAGAGGCCCATCATTGTCTGATTAAAGGCCATTATAGAGTCTGTCTCTCACACTCATGTTCTAACTGTACTAGACATGTTAGTACTGGACATGTACTAGACTTGTAGACATTCTTAGACACAAGAATGTGGAATTGTGTTTTGGAGAAATTTCTAAGAAGGCTGAGAGCAGGTAAGAAGATCAAAGATGTATGATAATTTTCAGTTGTGTCCACAGGCACACAACAGCTCTCTCTTACTGTGTGTTATGTTAACAGTTCATCTTCCTCTGAAAGCCCTGCCCTGCTTGCAGGTAACAAAGATTCATTACCTCAGCTCTAGCACACCGTGTCTGCCCTGTAGGAGGTGGTGACTTATCTTCCTGTTTTCATCATCTACCTTCAAATGTGCTTAATGCATTGCCTGTTGACAATAATTGTTTCCTTGACGGTCCAGATTTCTTTTGCATATGTAGGCAAGGATATAAGAACATTGAAGAAATATAAAACTGTATCTTATACAATGTGAAATTCTCCAAATAACATTGATTTATGAGGCAATATCACAGATAAGAGACATGATGCATCCTCTGTGGAAGTAATTTTATGATTGCAACATGGAGAGAATATATTTTTTTTAATCTTCAGTGGTATCAATACAAGATTTTCTTATGGTATAGTAAGATATTAATAATGCAACTGCACTGTTACTTTGTATAGGATCATTTATATATATGTATATATAAAAGGTAGCTGAATGTTAATGAAGAGTAGTCAGTCTCATAGATATCTTGGAGTTTCTTGAAATTCTAAGGACATAGTCAGCCAATTAGTGACATCTATGTTCTAAAAGCTGTGAGCTGCAGATGAATATGGGATGTTAGTTCTGTGAATTAAAATTATTTCTTAATTCAATGCCACAATTCTTTACTACTTAGCATAGCAGTAAGTAATTTATAAATAATGAGGCAATGAATTTTTGGAAAGTAAAGTTTTTCATGAGTGGAAAATACAGAATTAACTACTATCATAACTGTAGATCTTTTATATTAAGAAACAAAAAAAACCCTAATATTTAAATGGGTGAAAATTATGATAGAAAACAAATTTTCTGTTAGTTCACATACTTTTTTTTGTTCTCTGGTTGTGTTTTGTAAAGTTCAGCAGTCAAGCATGACTTAAGAAACAGTGGAATTCCCTTAGGGACACTTTGTGGATTAGAGACATACTGTAGCAGAAAATGTAAACATGATAGAGCAAAGAGCAAGGTCAAGCAGAGCACTGTCTGTTAGCAGAAGATCTTAAAATTGATTCACTACTTCTCTATAAATTCTCTCTGCAGAGAAATAATGATCTCTGGCATATAGAACGAGTGATCATTCTTGAAGGAAGGTTTTGCATAAAGTACATTTTCTTTAGGAGAATAGAAAGATGACACTTTCAGATAATCAGCTACATTATTCCAGTCCAGAATTACTGTTCAATGTAAAGGCTTGTTAGACTATCAAGATGAAATTAACCACTGTTACCTGTATAAGTTTCTAAATTTTCTAGGATTATAGATTTACGTTGTGCTTTAAAGAAGGGCATGAAGTGAAGCCCAGGTGAGGACTAGTGCAGTATAATTGATCTAGGGTAGCAATAAATCCCAGACTCCCTGAACTCAACTTTTGGGCACAACATCAAACGTTACCATATATTTTTAATAGAAAATTGCTTTGCTTTAGATTTATTGATTTTTAGGGCAGTCAGGCACCATCAGTGTCAAGTGCATGTGTTGATCACTTCTTGCAAATCATTAATGTCATGCCTTTCATTAGTGTCTCCCCACATTTTTAAAACTGGTAGTGGGCTTCTCACCTGTAGGCAGCACTGATGAGTGGCTCTGATGGATGCATTCTTAATGTGGGTATGAATTAACATCCACTGAGGAGAAGGCAGAAGTGCAGCATGTTCCTACTGATGCAGAGGTTTGCCACTGGAAGTATGAAGAATTACAAGTGATCTAATTTTCTAAAGTATTTACTTTACTTAACATGCTACATCACTCAATTTTTCAGGTCTGTTCTGTTTAAAAGTCTCCGTTTTGAGGAAACCCTATCGTAGGGACTGTGTTCTCATGCTAAAAGGAATATACAGGAAGACTATATGTCTGAAAATGCCCTAGAGATATTGTAATTATATTATTATTCTCTTGAATTTAAAATATTTACCCTGATGTCCCACATGTTACTTTTTCAGTTTGTTTCCAGCTCTTTTCTGCCTGCTTTTATTGTTCTGCCACTCATCTTTTCTCTAATTTTTGAAGTGTAGAGATTTCTTTTTTTTAAATATTTGTAATTATTTTTTTTCTGGTGTGAAAAAAAAAAAATAAAATTGCCTACAGCACCAGGTGGATTCAAACAGAAGTATGTCCTTTCTAATGATCTGTCAATGATGCTCTTCAAAACTTTGGAAGGCTTGTTTTGTCTTAATGAGGTTGAAGACTAACAGGTGATGTACTTTTTAGTCCAGGAACAGAATAGAGATATGAGAGTGCTCAAAAGATTGATAGTTGCTCTTACCTGCAGGTTAAATAAGATTCTGGGGAAACATGAGGAATGCTTCAGAATATTTGTGACCCTTTACTAACTCCTACAACCACAAATAGATGGGGATTTGAGGGAGGATCTTACAAGTAAAAATGTGCTGTTTCAGACCAGCAAAGCACTTAAGCACATACATAGCAGTAAACATGGGGGTAGTTCTGCTGGACACAATCTGATTTGCTTATGAGAAAGCACATGTTTTCATGCTTTAGTGAAGAGGAGCAGACTGCCCTGTGGCTTTCAGGACTCGACCCTATTAGTTAAGGCAAATAATCTTGAAGGGATTCTGTAGAGTTGGGGTATAATCACTAAAGGTGATTGCAGGTTTTTTATTAGGTTTTTCTACACCCTTGACTCAATGAGCCATTACAGTCACTTGTTTCTGTTACAACTGGTACATGTATGTATCACTTTTACAGTGTTCCTCACTTTTCTTCTAAGTTGTGGCTTCAGGAATTTGACAAAAAAATCAGATACAAAGTTTCTTTTGCTAGTTGTAACTAATTGGCACTACATGGAAAAACTGGGCAAAACCAGGTTTGATTTGTTAGGTTTTTTGTAAGAAAGGTCATGTCATTACAAGGGAGAATACCACATTTGGGATGAACAGAGAACCATATTTAATCAGTGTATTTCAAATATGTTACATAATGAAACAATTCCCTTTCAATTTCTGGAATAGGGAAGTGGTGGAAATTCTGGATAGGGAATTTCAGATAGAGAAATTATTTTGGCAACTTTGGTTGAAATCATGACAGTGAAAAACCACTGACCAGTGCAAAAGCAGTGAGGAATTCTGGTGAGAGATCAGAACTCTTAAAACAGGACCATTTAGAATAATGAATGAATGAAAGTATTTGCATTTTTTCACTTGAGCTTAATTTTTTTCCCTAGTCTGCATAGACCAATAAATGCTTGATTAGTGCATAGCATAGTTATTACCACCATGTTTTTACTTCACTGAAACAACATTGGGAAGTAATTTTTATAATTCTCAAGTTTTAGATGGATCTCTTCTCATATTCATTGACTCCAGGACACAGATATGATTTTAATTTCTCATAGCTCCAACATGCTTTATGTATATTGACGTAAGTCTTCCAGTACTGAATTAGCTGTTGATCAATTTCACTATTATTTTTACTAGATTTTACTTGATGCTTCTGAAGGAAAGAAAATATTACACCTTTCAGAAAGTGGCACTGGTAATGGAACTGTTAGTATAAGTGAGTTTTGGGAGCTAAAATCGATCTCTTTTTAGCTGCAGTTCTTCCCTTACAGTGGACTTCAGTAGGATCTGTACATAGGAGTAGCTTGCAGCAGAAGACCAAAACCTGTTAGATTACACAACAACATAAAACAAATGTCTTGATTTGGTGTTTGCTATTTTTGGATGGTTTTAGAAAAATAAGTTCCATCCTTTATTCCTGTTTTTCATCTTTGTAAAATACTTTGAGACAAACCGAGGAAGATCTAGGTGACAATTTAGATAATATTTTCCAGACTCTGTTTTGCTTCTTCTTTCTCTGAACACTTATATGTAAAAAAACCTTTCTGTTATTGTTCTGCAATTCCCACTTATTTTAAAATGTCAGCACAAATACAGTATTATACTTATATCTGATATGAAGCAGTTTCTGAATCAATAGATTCACAAAATGTCTAAAGAAATAATGGCAGTTCTATTATTTTTTATTTCTTTCTGTTAGAATTACTGATTTTAAAATGCGCAGTTGAAGTGGAACTGGCATTAGTCTAACTTTTGTAATGGAGATTGCATTTTATGTGTTTTTTTTTCCTTTTTTGCAGTCTCTTCTATATTATTAAAATAGATTACACAAATACATACTTTATTCCTGTATTACACGTTTAACTCATATGGCAAAATCAATAGATTTGGAAGAAATTGCTCTATATAAAGCAAACCTGAAGGTTTAGTAAGCTGTGAAGCAAAAGTGATATTTTTAGTTCATTCAGGTAAATGTAGTAGCTATTGTGCTCAATAAGGGGTAAGGGTAAACACAGCACTGCCATCTTACATGCATGAGGTCAGTAAGATGGAACTTTTTTTGTGGATGATTTTGCATTGCAGATCAACCAGCTGAACACATGCTGTGTAATTATGGTTTTACTACACTGCACAGTCAGCTTTGAAAAATTGTTGAGTTCATGCTGTTTTTGGGGAAAGAATTTGGAGAAAAGCAATATGACTGGATGAAGAAAATACCTGATCTTTTCCATGTATTCTTATCTTGCTTTTTCCCTTTTATCTATACCCAGTTTCTCTGAGTTGTGTACTCAGTCCCATTGGCTCTAAGCAAAAAGAATTTGATTCAGTTTTACTACTTGCTTAAGTAACAAGACTGAGTGTCTCCTGAACTCCCTTTTGCTCTGTGCTTCAGTCTCCTTCCCTTGTAAGTCATTGCATATGTTTATTGTATGTGTCAAATTGTTCAAACTGTTATTTCTAGATTGTGTTATTTAAGATTTATTTTTAAACTAGCAAATACAAATTCAGTGAGCCTGCCTCTGTGTGGACCAGTGTTGACACCCTGTGGCTAGCTAGATTAAATCACAGATGAGTATTTAATAGGGGTATCCTAGGGGACATCTCCCAGACTTTATCTACTGCTTGAATACAGTAGTCTCATAGCTGAACTGTGCATTAACTGTGCAGCATGTTTCTGCTCTCATTTTCTCAAGGGTATATGTGAAAACAGTGCAATAATATAATGAATAACAACTGAATCTTACAGCTACTTATCCTGATTCAGTACCTTTTAACTGCTTATATGCCAAAGTAAAAGCTGGTTGCCAAGTGTACAAAAGCATTACGTGATGTGTCGTGAAAGTGTCTTTTAAAGACTCAAAATCGATGTCCTATTCATTGACCATTCCAAATATTCACTTACAAAATCTTTAAATCTTTTTTATTGCAGTTGTGGACATGGCATTTCACTAGCAATTGTTGCTCTATAGTTTATTTTATATCCTAATGTCTATCTTTACATTAAGTGCCGTGTTTCAACCTTAAATCAGAGTGGTAAATTCAGAGTAACACCATTGAGTACAGAGACATTAACCAACTGGGAGAAAGGTATATTTTTAAGCACTGATAAAAATGTGGATTTTTAGTAACATCCACTTGATTTTTGCTGTAGATTTAAGATATCATAGGAAACTATAAAGCCCTTTTATTATTTTATTTTCATTATTTAGCTGTTTAGTGATGGCTTGAAAAAATCATATACCACTCCAAGTACTTTTTTATCATTCTTTAATGAAACTCTGTAAGGGAAGCCAAGGAATAAAGAAAACCTCAGAATAACTTCACCATTCATGAGTTAGAGACTGAATTTTTGCCAGTACAGTTAGTATGTTCATCAAATAGTCATGAACAGGAAATCATACTGTCTTCAGGCACTCAGGTAAAATTATAGTACTTATATAGCACATCAAGAAGTGCAGGTTTTTTTGCACAAAGAAAAGATTACCTAAAGTTTTATTTTCTTCCCTTATCCTTCTTCCTCTTTCTTCCCCCCTGCTTCCACATACTCATGCTTCCATAGGAAGACTCTTGTGCTGGGTCTCTTTTGCTGCCCAGCACAGAGGAAGGGTAAGAGGGAATCTTTCAAGTAAGCAGGTGCCGAGCCATTTAAGACTTTGCAGATGAAAACTAACACTTTCAGTTTCACCCAGAAGTTGGCAGACAGCCAGTGCAGGTCACGGAGTGTTGGTGTTAAGATCTCTGTCTAAAATATATGACTTACTAAACGGATAGCTGCCCTTTGCATTAGCTCAGATTTCCCCTTGCATCAGCTAGAGTTGCCTCGTGTTGAGCACACAGCAGTAATTAGCCCAAGAGGGCACTTTAGACTAAATTCTTACCTAATTTTACACCCTCTACAGTGCCAGTCATCCCAGTGTAAATGGTATGTAAATCAGAACAGAGTTATGCTATTAGTTGTTGACACTTTGCACCATTTTGAGCTTTTTTCTAGAACTGTACTAAATTAGAAGCCTTCTCCTCTTCCTTTAATAAATTATATGTCAGCCGTTTGTGGAAATTTTACTCACTGATGCTACGTGGCTTATGTTCTCCATTAAGAATTATTACTAGTTCTATTAAAAAATAACAATGTATTTTATTAGGTTAACAGAGGGGTTTTGTGGCAGCTTATTTTTGGAAAATAACTAGTTGAGCCTTTTGTTCTCCTTATCTCTCCATGGGTAATTCACTGTACCAGTCCTTGAGGTAAATTTAATATGGTCCATTTGATATTTCATCCTTCACTTTAATGCATAGGACTGGGCAGAAAGCTGCTTCCATGTAGTGCCCCATGGGTCCCTGCCACCCCCCAAACTATCCTCCCACTTTAAATAATACCACAGTCCAAAAGACTCTGTCACTTCAAATTTATGCAGTCCAGGCGGCTTTCACTCTACTGAAGATTTTTCTTACGGTTTTGAGGGAGAACAGGTCTGCCTTGCTAGCTTCCCACCCTATCTCCCTTTAACTTCTCAAATCTCTTTGCCTAGTTTCAAGTTTCATTACACATGCTTTGACCAGCTCTACTTGTTGCCAGTTTTAGACTTCTGCATTCCAGTTATTATATTCACTTGGGAATAAAAGCTTGATGTGCTATAAATTTACTTTTCTTTTACAAGGAACAGAATATAGTTCTTTGGAAGTTAATCTATTGTACCCATTTGTCTGATAACCTTTGAGCTGCTTTTTTTCTTTAAGAAAGTGAGTGAAAACATATTTCAGTGTTCTTGTAACAAAGTATTTTGGTATAAGAAACCAAAGTGTAGGGATTTACTGTATTTTGATATATTCCTACAGGCAAGGAACTGAGTCATAGCATTTAGAAATTTTTATACAACTCATTTAACCAAAACACAATGTGAGTTCTCATTTAAACTTTTTTTTGTTACAATGGGAAAATATATTTCTGTTCTCTAAGTGTGTTACTCTTCATAATCCTCCATAAAACTTGAAAGTGTCAGTCATTTAGATAATTGAAAACATATCATAAACTTAAGACTTATATACTTGTTAAATTAACTACTGAGTACATCTAAGACAAAAAATTTATAGCAAAAAGATTTTTCCCAAGACTTTTTTGCTTTTAATTATGCACTGAGGAAAAAAAAACACCAAAAAAGATTTTACAGTTAGTGAGGTTAAAATATTCTCTTCTGTTTAGTCTTTCATCTTGAGTTTTGAGAAGATGAACTACCATGTTTATCATACTTATTTTGACCTTAACCTTTTTTTAATGAAAGAGACTTAAAATGTCCCAGCTGGCATGTCTCCCACTGTTGTGAAAAAAAAGAAAATAAAAGGAAAAAAAAAGAAGAAAGAAGACTTGGAGTAGTTCTTTCTGTGCAGTAGTCCAAGCAGGATGAATAAAACCTAATAATGTATTAGGCAGAGAGTCAGGAATACTGTTATTTGGAGATGGAATTTTGAGAGATGTCTTGTGCCAGTTTATCAAACCCATGAAGAAACAGTGTAGAGAATTTAAAAAATCAGAAAATATATTAATAAGTATGCAAAAGCATTAAAATATGCTTCTTTTTAAACTTTATTGTTTTGCATCAATAAATACAAGCCCAGCAATCATAGTAACATCTTACAACTTTTAATGTAAGGTAGTTTGGCTCAGTGCAAGGTTTATGAACCAGACCATTAAGTTTGAACTAGGACAGTCCCTGTGATTTTAGTGGAATTTACAAAATGTGCAGCAGCTGGAGATCTGATTTAAGGAGCATTATGTAAACCTCTCTACCTCACCTATAAAGCACATTGAAATTACCACTCTGTGAATAGGCTCTCAGCCTGGTATCATAAGGGCACCATGTCATGTAAACCAGCAGATTCTGCTTTGCTGCAAAAGTATTGCAATACAGAAATTATCGTCCTTTTTTAATCAGCTAATGGTTGTATTTTCACAAATCTCTCTTGCATTAAATGTAAAGGAGATGAGGGATAATTGAATATTGAATATTCTCTGAGAGAGTGCCTCTGAATGGAAATCACCTTGCTCAGATCATTTCCAGACAGATGTGGAAACCAGCATAAGGCTGCCCAGGTAACAGTAGTATTTGGTCAGGGTCCAAGATGAGAAATAATTCAGTACCTTGGGTCTTACTCTTGTGAAGAACATTCTGTTCTGTTACTCATAATTTTAATTATTACTTTTACTTGTTGGCAGTTGCTGCAATTAGAGAAGTCTAAATAACACTTTTAGCTTTGGAAAAAAGCAAGAATAAAGCAGGCATATGCTGTCACCTATAAACAAGGTTTAAAGGAATGAGTTTTTGGGACTCCTCATAGGAGCATTTCACCTAAAAGCTCTCAGTAGCTACGCACACTAGCTGTATATAAAACCTGCATATGTTGCTGATTATGCTGAAGTGGAGTTTTATCTGGATAAAAAGTTCTGTTCTCATTATAGTACTTGAAAGAGTGTTCTTCCTGGCTCTATTAAAATTATCCATACTTTATAGTGAATATGACTGCTAATTAGTGCAGTAGAAAGTTTTTGAAAGCCATACTTATATCTTGGCAAGTATATGACATTGTGCATTGATGTAGCACGTTGATGTAACATGGATGTTACTCAATGTGTTCTGAATCCCTTGGGTAGTTCCTTTGGATTATATGTGATGTCAGAATTTCAGTTGTGTAGCTCTTGGTATCTCTTCTGAATTTTCATTCAAAGCCTAAATATGGGAAGAGGTTATTATGTGTTCTTTTAATAGAACTATAGTCCTTTAATTGACATGGCATGCTTGAAGTTATGGTTAGCTGTGGCAGTGACATGGAAGGAGCTGTGACTTCTGTCAGTATTGTGGCATTAGCCAACTAGGCCTCTTTTAACCTGTTCCACTGCTGCAACAGAGGGCCAAGTAGCTCTGCGTAGGAGAGAGATTCAAAACATATACCTTAGTGTATTACTCTTCAGTGTATTGTAAAATGTTGATGGAGTGAGATTTGGAAAATTTGTATTTTATGAATGATCTCAAGTAATTACAGGTTAATATTCCAGAAACTGTTAATTTTTGTTAAAAAGAAGCCAGGTAGCATTATTTTTTTTTTAATCCAGTGTCTTTCAAATAAGAAAGAAGATACATATATCTAAAAAGAATTTACTTGAAAGCTGTCAATATTCTAGTAACTTGAAAAAAAGAATTCTGAATGTGTATTAAAGAAATATAGCATAATTAAGCATTAGATGTTATTTGACATATAAGCAGATACCCTAATTTATTTTTCTCTTTGTGAGGCTTTTGCTTAAGGGATAGATAATGGTAAAATGATCTTTAAAAGCTTGGTTATGGTGGCATAATGTAACAGTCACTTTTCAGCACAGCTATAGTGTTTCAATTTGCAAATTTTACATATTAAAAAAAAAAATCAGTCTAGCAAGCTGCAAACTTTTAAAGACTTTAAATCTGCCAAATTATAGCCACTTATTTTTGCCTGACATATTTTCAGCTTAGACCCACATAGGGGCTGCCAAACTTGTTTCTTTTCATTACCTGTTCTATGTCTGGCTCGAAGTTTAGATTTTAGAAAATGGAAAAAAGCTGTTTGTGAAATCACAAGGCTCTTGAGCTCTTAGTTTCCTCTTAGTATCAACGTTTATTTATTTAGGTTTGGGCTGGGTTTCAAAAGATTGAAATTGGAAACAGAGAAGGTGACTCTGAATACCATTTATCTGTATGTAAGCGAACATTCAATGTACATTTAATTTAAAAAATTGCTGTTTCCTACAAGAGGGAGATATTTTTCACATTGTTAAAACATTTTTAGAGGTCACTAGGTGGTCATGTCACCAGCAGGGAGTTTTTGTTTGGCAGGCTGCATTAGCAGTTAGTAACAAATGCCTCCCATGATTCTGTGTTCAAAAGGAGTTGCTTTGCAAGTAACAAATACTTACAACCTGAGAACTGAAGTATAAAAAGTAGTGACAGGGGAAAATGTTTGGAAATGTAAAACAGCATCTTTAGTGGCCAAATTGGAGCGTTTAGGGAGTTGAAGATTACATATCTACTTTATACTTGAGCTTGGAGTTTACAGAAGCAATAATGTGTTCACTACTGCACTTGTAAGTCTCATAATTTCTACTTAGTAAAAAACTAAATTTGCAGCTTACAGAAGTCCTTGGTTTGGGATGTAATTAACATTTTCAATACAGTTTTCATCAGGTCCTTCATACTCCTTTTAATTTTTGTTTCTTGATGTGGTATTTGAATATTTTATGAATGCCTTTAAATGTTCTGACTTAATTTTCCACAGATTTTAGATGTTTTTAGAAGTAAGAAGAAGTAAAACTGAGTAACACCAAATCTATGCTGTGAGAGAATGGAAGCCATGTTTGAGAGATTCTTACTAATTTCTTAATCTCTTGTCTTAGTTGATTAACATATGGTGTGCAAACATTTGCTAGTGAGAGTACAATGGGTATTTCAGTATTTGAAAAGTAAAAGTGCTGTGAGTTGGACTGAAAATACTAGTTTGTTAGATATGTAATAACATTTATTTATAAACCGATGTTATCAGTAGCTGGAACAACTATGTCTTCCTTTAACCATAGAGTTCACTTCTTCCTAATGGATGTAATGCAGAAATTCTGGTTATTCCAAGGTGTAATTTAGGCCCATATCATCCCACCTTGCAAGAGAAAATGGGAAAGGGCTCTAGAAGAAGATAATGACTATGGTGATGCTAATCTGAAGCAACTGCTTGACTTAATTTCTTAGGACTGCACTGATTCACACTTAAGCTCTCACCCTGACAGCAATCCTGTTCCATTGCCAAAGTCTTCATAATCCCTAGGCTTTATGTCATCAGATGCCCTTGATAGGATGGCTATCTAAACTGATCATGTCCAGAGCGAGGCCTTCTTTGTAGGATGGGATCTACTCTCGTCCACATAGCCTGCCAAATTGTGTTTCACACGAGGTATACCTTCTGTGGAGAGTCTGCAAGGGATAGACAAAAGTAGAACTGGGATTGAATTGGACACATGAGGTTTTTTCCTTTGGTATCTCAAATATTTCTTTTCTTAAAACAGAGTTTTGCACTTCTCAAAGGGAGTGTCTTTTTGATGGAAAGTGCTGAAAGTACCAGAACCAAGAATACCTCTGAGCTATGGCAGGATGAGATCTGTGTGTAATCTCATCATCTCACCTTTATGTTTAACTTCCACAGGAAGGAATCTCTAGAATATAAGATAGCAGAGAGCTGCTTTGCCCTCTGATCCTGTGACCTTGTAAAAACCAGGCCCCCACTCTGGATGAGCTGAAGAATAATGTGTGCCATCTGTGCAGTCTAGATGTAGCGTTGGGAACCAAGAGTCTTTGACAAAAAAGGGTTCTTGGAAAGGCACATTAATGCAATTAATAACACATGGTGACCTCATGAGGACTAGAATCCTTGGGGTCTGTTTTCAGAATTAGACCTAGACCAAATCTAGCAGCTGGATTTTCTTTACACTAGAGGGTTGCTGGGGTTTACTTAGCTATCCTATTGCTTGTCTGTATTGAATGGGAAAAGACAAGGCCTGAAATTCTCTGTCTCTATTTTATTATACTCAAAAGACACATTCTTATAATTTTTCTGGGGATTCCTGGCAGGAGTAATATGAAACTTAATCTTTACCACAAGCTCTGCTGTACTAGATTAGTTGATGTATTACTATGGTTAGGGCTAGAGAAGATACAGAAGAGTGTTATCTCAGGTCTGTGGGCCAGTGATATATCAAGGAAGGAGCAAAGGACTTCTGTTTCTCATATGTGAATGTTACCTGGTTGCTCTAAAGCCTGCCAGCAAGCTCTCTTATTTCCTTTATTAATATGGGCATTCTGCTCAAAACTTTGCCTTACTTCCGAGAGGTGTGATTATGTTTATCTTCATTGTTGTGGGCTATAATGATGCAACACGTGGGAGCTGTAACTTTGTGCTGGGTAATGGCACAGTCTATGACTAATGAGATTTACTTAAAATATTTTCTTGAGTAGGGTTTCCTAAAAGTGATCTGAGCTGATTGGAATAAATATTTACCCAGTCCAAGATTTCCATGGCCCTCTGTAGGATTCTCAAAATTTTAGTTTCTTTGGGAAATGGATCTGTGGGATATTTTGAATGTTTTTCAAAAAACTTTTTCTTTAATCATTAGGCTAAAGAAGTTACAGCTTCTTTAAGAACATGTAAGCTCATATTGTCACCTGTAGAGTATGAAATAAGTTGTAATTTTGTGGGTTTATATTTGTACATTTAAGAACAGTTCACCTTGAAGAAGATAACTAAAAATTTGTCTATGAGGTGGTACATGTTGGTAAATGCTGATTGTTCCTTTGGTAGCTAACATATTTCTGCTTCTCTCCTCTCCTGTAACACCTGAGATTTCACTGCTGGAATAAATTATTGTAAGGTGATTAGTGTTCCATCTTTAGAAAATGAAGGCTACAGCTTTTTAACTAGAATTTCTAATCAATATCTTTAACAAATCACCAGTGAGGTGCAGTAGTTGTCAGTAATAATTTCTTTGCTGACTTGGAATAAGTAATAGTTGCTGAGACTCTATTCTGTTACTTGAAAAACTAAGGCCTCTTTCAACAATACAAACATATGCTAGGGTCCTTTGGGCAATTTAAGATGTTTCCTGAAAGGAGGTCCAACTCAAAGGATAGTTCATTTTTAGGTACAGCCTTGAACTTTGGGAACTGTTCTCAGCTGCTATTCATGGTGCTCTGATGTATGAAGTTGACTGTACTATCACTACCTGATGTTTAATTACCGGATAATGACATAAATCTCATCATGAGACATTACATGAATAAGCTCCACAGATAAACTCTGCCAGGTAGGTTTTAAGTTTGTCCAGTTGGTCCATCTGTTGTCTGTGTATCAGCTGGCTGGAACTGGAGATGCTGGGGTGCATGAAGCAGAGATGTCAGGCTAGCCAGCTTCCTGCCTTAGTGACAATGCTGGCACAGCTGCAGGATGCAGAGGAGCTGTTGGTACTGAGGTTAAGTGGAAGTGGCAGCAGTGCTTGCTAAGAAAGAAGGCAGGTGGCAGCAGCCCAGGGTTGTGAATGGGAAGAATGCCAAGGTGGATCACTCAATGTGGCACTACTCCTCATGAGATTTTCATCTGCAAAAGGGTTGGCAACTAGAGCAGAAGACTACATTCAAATGGAACAACTTGAAAAATTACTATCCATTCAGAATTACAGGTCCACCAAAAATTCACTGGCTAACAGTATAGGGTTTGATTATCAACAGTAATTGTTCTTCTACCTGTTGAAAAAAACTGAGGAAATATCTATTAGCAGTATTAGCATTTCCTCCTTTCATTACAATGCACACTTATACACTGTATTGATTGCAGAGTAGAAAAAATAATTTTCTCTATGAGTTGCTGAGACAGTGATTTCTTAGAAAACAACTTATTTATTTTGGAGGAATTATCAGCATAGGTGAAATTATGTTGCATACGCTACACTGATTTACGTTTTGCTTAGGTAGTTCAGCACTGATATGTTAAGTTCCTTGCTCTTCAGCTTTCTTGCTCCAAGCTAGTCTGCTTCCTGTAAATGTGAACTGAATGTGTCAGCCTTTATAAACATCATATGCACTCTGTTCCTCCCAAACAATTGTAGCTGTTAGTAATTGTTCATTACAAAGTAACTTCCACTAATGCTCAGAAGCATGGAAGTAATTTGGGGAGAAATATATTTTGTTCTTTTGTACTTAAATAATATGACTCTCTGCCTTAAGGATAGGCTTAAGTCAACCTTAACTATGGGATCATGGGCAGTATTCACAAAGTATAGTTTTAAAATGAGCAGAACAGCCAAACCAATTATATCTTTGCCAGGTTTTTAATAGTTAAATGTAGCTTTTAATGTTTCAAATATTGTATTTATTAGATTTTTACGTAGTGTTTCCTACTTTTAAAAATGCATCAGTCCTTTTTTATCCAAAGCATTGGCTTCTACTGTTAAATCAAAGGTGTTTGCAAGTATTACAATAATAGCCTATATATCTTTCTCTTCTTTGCAAGAATGAAGGCAGACATTGTTAAACTTTCTTTGCACCTGATACTGATCTGAATTATTTTTTTGTGTTTAATCTTCTATTCTAGAAAGGCTAACATTACATTCGCTCTTTTAGCATCTTTATGGCAAGTTTTTGTATTATTTTCTAATTTGGGAAATATTGTTCTAGGCAGTCACATGGTTCTCATATACTTTTCTGGAATACAATCGTTGTATTTTGAGACTGCGCATTTTCTTTCGTCTTGGGCACCACATTCACCAGCAGACCTGCCTGCAGAGTTGAGTTGTAGTAATTAACTAGTTCACTTCTACATAACAGGAAGAAAATTCTCCACCTGTATCTAGACTTCAATTTGGTTAGTTCTGGATTCTTTGAGATGCTAAGGTGCTGTTATTTCCTACCACCTGTAGAGAATCTCTACTTACTGCAGAAATTAACAGCTGTCATTTCCTTTCTCATAGCAATGGCACTTATTTCTATCAGCATTCCTCTTTCTAGTGGCAGCTCATCTTAAAATGGATCTTATTATTTGTATGAGGCCACCCGGGTAGCAATTTAAGAGAGTATTTTCCATAGCAACCACTTCTTAGGCTCTTCCTGTCACAATTCTTTCCAGATGTGCTGTTGATTCAGGTAATGTTAAAAATCCTGCTTAGAAACATCTGATTTTTCTGTTGTCTTGGATTCTAGAGCTCATCCGTGGTTATAATAAGTCTACAATTTTGTACATAGCTTAAAAATAAATAAATAAAATCAACCATGGACATGCAGAGGCCCCAGAAAGTGTCCTCTATTTGATTCTAAGCAATCTTCTTTTTGTTTGATTTGACAGGTTATTATTTTTCTGAAAGCACTATTGATTTAGTTTTGGAAGTGTTTTATAGTTTTTGACTGTACCACAGTAACTGTAAAAATTTAGCAATCTCTATTAATTGCAATGTTTTTGCAGACATACATCTTTAGGACTATCCTTGGGGATAACCTGATTTGTATGAATTGACTACCTGAACTGAGTACTTTGGAGTATTCAGTGTTGAAACCTGGATTGATTTTGGTCTTGTTTTTTTTTTTTTAACTTGAGTTTAAATTTGAAGTGATAAAGTGTGTCATCACTGTTGAGTATCAGATTTGAAAAAGAAAATTGAAATTAATTGCATTCTGTATGATGTTTCTATGCTGTGCTTTTATTTTTCCACTGTAATGTGTTAAAACTCATGTACTGTATCTTCTCGTCGTCTTTGCCAAAAAGTGTCATTCATCCTGATCTAAGCATCAGGGTTTCTCTTAATAATCCCTTTTGATTTGATTCTTTAAATTCCTTCTGATTTTGTTTCTTTAGTAAAATAATTTAGTCTCTGCATTTGTGTTGCTCTTGTAATGTCTAGCACAGGTTTAAGCAGCTTGGCTGTCAAATACTAAAGCCTTCTGTAGTTATTGTTGACTTCTTAAAGAGTTCTTAAATTTTAGTAAGACCATAAAAATGATGTTATCCAGTGCTGTGCACCAGATTTGTATATTTTTCTAAGATACGGCCATCAAAAGTTTGCAAAATAACATCTATATAGTTTTTTTTAAGATGTATTTTTGGAAATATATTGACTTTTTATTATTGATGGCTTTTCAGGATACTTCTATATGTTTTCTGAAGTCCTACCTTAAAAATAGACTGGACTCAACATATTTTGTTTCTAACTGAAAAGTCATTTGTATCCTTCCAATTAATGAAATGTAAAGAGAAGGGAAACTTGCAGGCCCTGCAGATACAATGAGGTGGGAGGGAAACATTGCTAATTCCTGTAGTTTTCCATAAGATAAAAGCAGAAAGAGAGAGGAGAAAAATGCTGCATTCTTCATTAAGAAGAAAAGATTTGAAAATATATACAAGACCACTATACACAGTCCTGTTACTCCACTGTCACTTTGAAGATCACAGCAGTGCATTCATTGCCAACATATATGTGTCTAACTGATGAGTAAACTCAGCTGTGTGCCATCTGGATGGATCTCAGATCCTCTGGTTGATGGAGCCATGACTGAATGACTACACACATGTGTCTGAAAGTCTAATGTCTTCTGAGAGGGCCACAGCTTAGTCATAGTTTTGACATGGATTTTTTTTTTCTTGCCCCTAAGCGTTCCTCAAAGATGAGTGAAAGGCCAGGAATGTCTCATCAGAAATTAAAAAATCTGTGTAACTCCCCCTTCCTGCAGATGTGCCCCTTTTCCAGTTACCTCAGTGACTTCTGAACAGCAGCAAACTCTAGCCAGTTCCTGCTGGCTCCTCAGAAATGCTGTCTGTCCCCTGCCATCCCTGCTTGTAATTTGGGTGTCTGTGCAAGCTGCTGGCCACCAGCTCCCTGCTGTGACATCTTTCTGTGCTCCACTTGGCAAGCTTGGTTCCTTCTTCAGAAAATATGTTAATATTCCCTTTCCCCAAGAAGATTCACCTCAGACAGTTATTTTTAACATATACCTGAGAATACCCAACTAGAACAGATACCTTCTGACATACAGTTAGCTCACATCTGCAAAAGGGAGTGAACTATTGCAAAAGTTGATAGTTAAAACATTACAAGGAAGGAGCAGCAGTTTGGTTGACCTACCCAAGGAATAGTAAGTGCCATATAGTATTTTCTATTTCTAGTTCACTGATTTTAATAATTTCAAAAGTATCATCTAACAACTTTTCACTAATCAATGTAGTCCTGTGGATGAAGTAATTTTAGCATCTAGTTTTGAGGTAAAACTTGAACTAACTTGATCTTAACTCAAAAGCAGACTCTTTCTTTGCCCTCAGTAAGTCTTTCAGTTTTAGAAGTTTTCCTAAAGATGTCACAAATATTATTCAAATCAATAGAGAACTTCATGTGTTAGTCCTGTTAATCTGTTGTGGCATGTGAGAAGTTAATTGTTTATCAAAACTAAACAGGCTACAATTTTTTGTGGAATTATCTTAAAATATCCAACTACTGTTATTTCTATTGTGAGGACTCCTCATTGCCATTCAGACAGCTGTCTTGCTGGGACTGTGCCTTCCCTCTGATGCAGTTCACCTTATTCCCCTCTCGTCTGCTTTGAGGAAGTCAGTAGAGACTGTCTTCACTGAGAGTCAATGTGTCTTAGAGCTCTGAGACTGTACATATGCCTTTTCTTTTAATAATGCTTCCTTAGCCTGAAACAGATTTTGAAACAGTTAACCCACCAAAGAAGATCAATGAGCAAACTTCTTTATGCAAAGTTGAATCATATGAGAGTCTTCATGCTCCTGGCAATGCTTGTGAATAGCTCTATTAGCAGGGAAGTAATATAATTAAATAACATCATGTGGTATCCTATCTCTTTCATTCCCAATCTTTTAAGATACTAATTAGAGAAATATTTGTGTGCTGTTGGCTAATTCCCTCTCTCCTTTCTTCTAAAATATCTTGTGTCTGCTCTAGGCTTTCATAGTCTTTACTGATCCTTTTGTATTTTGTAGTTATTCATATGCTGTATTTTGAGTGTGCTGCATTTTATTTAAAAAAAAGGTGTTTTTTTCATTGAGGTAAAATGATGGAGGCAGGGTTTGAATAAATGTTCTCTGACCAAATGCCTTTAGAGACTTAGGTCTGTAGACATCCCACACCTAAAGTAAACGGGGCCTGTTAGTTTCAGAATGAACATCTGAATTGCCTTTATTCAGATCATAGAATCAAAGAAGGAAGGGGCCTTAAGGGCCATTTAGCTCCAACCCCCCTGCCATGGGTAGGAACATCTTCCATTACACTAGGTTGCTCCAAGCCCCATCAAACCTGCCCTTGAACACTTCCAGGGATGGGGCAGCCACAGCTTCTCTGGGCAACTTGTTCTAGTGTCTCACCACCCTCACAGTGAAGAATTTTTTCCCAATATCTAATCTAAATCTACCCTTTTCCAGTTTGAAATTATTATGCCTTATCCTATCGCTCCGTGCCCTTGTAAAAAGTCCCTCGCCAGCTTTCCTCTTGCCCCTCAGGTACTGGAAGGCTGCTATCGGGTCTCTCTGGAGCCTTCTTTTCTTCAGGCTGAACAGTGTCAACTCTCTCAGCCTGTCTTCATAGCAGAGGTGCTCCAGCCCTCTGATGATCTTTGTGGCCCTCACCACTTGCTCCAACAGGTCCATGTCCTTCTTATTTTGGGGACCCCAGAACTGAAGACAGTAGTCAGGGTGGGTTTGCATGAGAGCCAAGTAGAGGGGCAGCATCACCTCCCTCGACCTGCTGGCCATGCTTCTTTTGATGCAGCCCAGGACACAGTTGGCTTTCTGGGCTGTAAGCACACATTGCACATGGTGAGCTTCTCATCAACCAACACTCCCAAGTCCTTCTCCCCAGGGCTGCTCTCAATACATTCTCTACCCAGCGTGTATTTGTGCATAACTATTTTTTTCTGTTTACACCAATAATTAGTGGTGTTAATGGTTGGTTTTCTTTGGCTTGATCATAAATACATATCTAATAGTTCCCAATATAATGAAATCTTAAGAAACTCTGTCTGGAGCAGTATGTTTAAGTTTCTTCTGTACCTAGCAATACTTTATCAACTAGGTAAATTTAACAAAAACATTATAGTTGTAAAAAATAAAAATGTCAAGATGTATTAATCTGTAGAATTTCCTGCCTCTGTCAAATTAAGCTATGTAACAGTTTTAACATACTTATAGTGTAGCAATGCATAATGGATGTTGTCATGTTAATAATGGTAACGATGATTCTGACTTCACAAATCTAAATTAGAATAACTAAAATATTAAAACTGTCAGGCTTTGGAGTGTATATGTTCAAATTTCTAAAGGTTTTCTTAGTTAAAGGCTAACATACAAAATTGTACTCTGCCATGTACTTGTTGCTCGTGGAAATCATACGACACTGGTTTACATAATCTCTGTCTGACACCCTGTTTAGTAGGTGAGAATTTAAACTATGCTCTCAGATCAGTTATTGAATATGAATTATGCCCTGCCAAGAGAGTGCATTTTGTTAATCATATGTATTCAGGCAATTTTATTTCTTGAAATTGCCTTCTGATATGCTGTAAAGCTCAAGGTAAAAGTATTCTCTCTGTAATTTAGTGCCAAGTTCAACGTGCTCTACATGGATTTTATGAGTTTCATTATATGTTTTTCAAAGGACAGAAATGAGAGAGAAGACCTTCAGTTACTTCTTTCAAAATCAGACTGATCTTTTTCTTCAATTTCCAATGGACAGGAAAGAAATAGATTTTAGTATCTTTTGTGTTATCTCTTTGCCAGAAAGATAACTTTGTTGATCAGCATTTATTGAAAGTTGAAAGCAAGCCCCACTCATTCTTTAGCATAACCATCAACTTTGTAACAATTTGGAATATCTTGTCAATACAAATTAAGAACAGCATGCAGTTAAGAAAAGTTGCTGGTTGTTTTTTTTTTTTAATATTCTGTCTCTGCATCTCAATTTTGTCTTTGACTCAAATATTTTGAATTCTCTGCAAATTCATTAACACAATAGTAACTCTTAATAGTAACTTTTTTCCAAGCTTAAACATTTATTTGGCAGTTCAAAAACCTTACTGAGATCTATATTCTAGAGATCAAGCCATTCATCCTGCAGAGTACTTTTATCTTTGTCTTCTATAAACACAAAAAGCAGTGTTGAAGGATAAGGAGGGTGACAATGACAGATTACCTACAGTTTTGTTTTCCTGTTTAACTTAGGTGGACCCTGTGCAGTGCTACGTTCTGCTGTAACACAATCCCATGCGTTCAGATGCCATTGTTCATGTTCTCAGCAGTCCCCAGCTCTGTGCAGTTCTGTGGTGTGGCATAAAACAGGCAGAGGTATTTATTTTAACCAGGTGTTGGTTGTGTTCCTATGGAGAATCCTACAAAGCCAAAACTGAATGACAGGAGTCAACTCTAGTTAAAAGCTGCAAAACCCACAAGTAACTGTCATCTTCTGACTTGTTCAGCTGTGTTTTGCAGCACTGTGAATTCTTTTTTTGCCTCTGCATTTCTAACAGTCTGAAGCTTGTTATATCTACTCATGTGTGAGCAGTGCTGCCCATTCAATGAAATGATAATGCAGTGGTCATTGAAGCATGACCTATGAAACTATGATGTAATTGATTTCACAGATGAATGTGTCTTTTCTGAGGGGGTCTGTTTTACTTAGCTGTCATTTCTAAAACATAAATCATAGAGACATCAGAAGTGCAATGTTATAAGGCTTGAAAAGGTTCAAAGGGCAGTTGAGTGCCTACTTCTTACTTGCAAATTAGCTCCAAAAGATGCGCATGAAGTTCTTTCTTTGCCTTTTAAAACTTCTTTCTGAACTTGTGCCTTTATAGTGGATGCTTAACAAAAGACCTAGATGCACATTCCAAATTGCTGTTAAGGAGGAAAAAAAAAAAAGAATAATTTAAAATTGCCAATCTAAAGACAATAAAGTTACTGTTACTGGGAGATGTAAGGATGGGTGTGGTTGTGGGCATAATTATACACAGGGAAGAACCACTGAACTAAGGTTCTGGGGAGGTAAACTGGAGGAAAAGGACAAATGGGTAAGATAGCTGCCTTTTCAAGAAACTCCTCCATGATTATTCAGAATCAGGTTCTCTCTTTTCCTTCTTTCAATTTACTCTGACATTTCACATTAGGGACAGCTGCTTCTTCCTGTTTCTCCTTGATTCTAGCACAATGAAAATAGACATGCAATACAGGTGTAATATAGAGACTATTTCTTGTCTGTCTCACACAGTCCAAGCTTTGGTATCTCATCCTCACACCTGCTTCCAGCAGAAGTCTTGATCAGGTGGTAGATTCAAGGTTTGATACTCAGATAATACGACGAAGAGTGCTTGCTGGGGTGGGTTGGGGTGTGTCAGAGTGGGCCCTCCTGTCTTTCTGTCCCACAGTTAATTGGGCAGTCATCTCTGCTTCTTGGTGTGTTTGGACTCTGAGTGTCAGTAGTTCGCAGTGCTTGCTGTAAGGGCAACAGGCCAACCTGAAGTGCGGTTTCATACTGTTTTTATTTCTGAAAGTATTTCAGAAGGGTTTGTTCTTTGAAAACAGTGCAAAATAATTGTTCATGTAAAAGAAGTAAGCTATATGTGTTTGTAAAGCATATTTAGCCATGTAATTGGAGAGATAAATTTTCTGTCAGCTTCAGCCATCCAATTTTAGGATGTCTAAAATCAGTAGTGATTGAATTTACATGTCGGTGTCACACAACTAGCTTAGACGTACAATGTTGGTGGTGAATATACGGTTTTTAAATTTAATGCTTGTGACCAGTATGTCTTGTTTTCAAAGAAAAAGTTTTAAAAAACCAATAATACTCTGAAGTTTATTTTCTAAGATGCATGCACATCCATAATGGATTAACAGCATGTTTTAACAAACCATTTATTTGCTTTAGGAGTGACAGAGAGAAGCTGTTTCAAACAGGATCTCTCATCACCGTCTATCTCTAGTCACCTCCTACTGAACTTAAGGTTGAATACTGGGGGTCATGAGGGAAAGAAAACAATAATTAAAGGGGAAAAAGTTGATTGAGCTGTTTTTTCAGTACGATTAGCATGTGAGAAGCTGGCTGAGTACTGTATATCATTAGTTCAAACATTTCGGACTTGATTTAACTTTAATGGTGACTTTTTAAGTTGCATTTCTGTATTTTGGGGAGAATGGCTCAAGTAGTTAGGGCAGTAAAAGTTCTTGTTAGAAGATCTTGTTTCTATAAATCTTGATTTTGAAATTGTGTTAGATTACAATTGGATTGTTTCTAAGAACTCACCCCACCTCCCAGAAAGTTGTCATGAGTTCTTTTATTAAAGCTCAGAAAATTATTCTTAGACTAACAGAGGTGGGGAGTAAAGCAGGAGTGTTTACAGAGTTCACTTCTAAATTGACTGTGATAAGTGGCAATGCAATGTATTATGATTAGAGGTTTCTGGGAGACTCTTTAAGAAGGTTAACTGTGAGGCAGCTCTCAAAAGAAAGCATTTATCTTAGTGGTCATCCTTCAGGATTTTATACTACTGAGATCTTTTTGTGGGTGGTTAGAACCATTTTTTGTGTTTTATTAGCTGTATCTTGAATACCTCCTACAAGCTGAATGACAGTTTGGGGTTATTAAATCTGTTCTTAGTACATTTTTTTATCCATAGTTAATCTTGACTAAATATATGCTAGTGAACAACCCTTTTTTCTCAGTTGTTGCCCTTATTTGTTAAAGAAATTATTCCGTTTGACATTTGTTTAGGCTGCAGTTTGATAAAATACTGTATACTATATACTTTTTCAGTTTGGCATTCAACAGAGTCTTTCATGAATTTATTTCTTGTTGCATTATCTTATCTTCCCTTCTAGTATGCTAAGGCTTCCTTTTCATATTAAGTAATTTTTTTCAGTCCAAGACAGACACTTTCACAAATGCATACTCTAGGTCTGTATTGCTAGAGATCTATAAGATTGCATTTTTCAGGTGCTAGGTTACTTTTATAATGAGTTGTTTTGGTATAATCTTTCTCTAATTCTATTTATGGCACTTGGCTTTAATTCAGTTTTGTCTTTAACAATACCTTCAGTGCCTTGATTAAAAGATTTATATTATTTTAAACTTTTTGTTTGTCTAAAAGCTGTGTGTATTGTCAGATTAATAGTTGATATATCTTCCAAGGAAAGACATCTCTGTATTTCACTCTCAGTGAGGAATGGCCTATGCAGTATATAAAGTCATTCTTATCTGTAATTGATGCCACAGAAATTTTCACAGAAACTTGACCATTCCCAAGTTTTGTATTGTTCTTTCTTACTATAGAAGTAGAAATTTAAAAGGTCTTTTTTTCCAGTCATAGAAAGGCTAGCAAGCATATGATGGAAGCAGATAAAGCATGACATGAACTCCAAGATCCACAATATTAAATGAGAGACAGAGTAGATCAGCTTTAATACATTGAATCATTGAACGATTGGATTGTTGGTAAAGTCATGGGGTCTTGGGACAAGATCAACTATTACCCATGTCATTTGTTACAGACATTTGCCTCAATTGTTCAAAAGACTCCCACTGGCAGTGACCACATTTCCCCAGCAATTTCTTCTAGTACATAGTTGCTAATTGTACTTATCTGCCACTGTCATTAGACTGTGGCTAGATATTAGGAGGAAAAAACCACAACTTTTTTCTCCTGCAGTTAATGGACATTATTTCTTGTTCTGTGTGCCATAGATGTGGAAAAAAAATGTTCTATATCAGTTTGATATTGCATTTGACATTCTCATTATCATATAAGGAATTTCTCTGACTGCTTTTTTTGCTCTCACCTCAACAGTCTCCACATTTTTGATGGAGAATCGTATCCAGACTGGATTCAATATTTCAGCTAAGATCTTACTGAAGTCACATACATCAAAAGAATAATTTCTGTTTATATTTCACAGTATGGTGTTTGCCTTATTTGCAACAGATCATTAATTCTTAGTTTTCCAAACAGCATCTTTAGTTTTTCAAGATATTTTTATTCCCATCTTCATGGCACTTGAATATCCTTACAGTCTCAAGTCTAATTGATTATATAACAAGTAGATTTTCTAGCCCATCATCCATGTAGTTATTGAAAATGTTAAACAGACTGAAATCCTGAATAGTTTTGGGTGAAATATGACTTAGGTAAATAAATTAATTCCTGGCCACTAGGAAGGGACTCTTCCTTTCATTGTTTCTTTTGTATTTTAGTATGAAGTGACATTAAGTGTCCTAAGGTATTTGTACAAGCTTTTTGGAACTTCTCACTTGAATCATTAGTACCTCAAGTCCTGATCTTGCAGCTGGAAGTGTGCTCAACAAGAGACTGTTACATTTACTGTTTTTGTATAAAGGAAAGCAGCTTGAGGTAGTAGCTTGTGGTATAGTAGAATGCAGTCAGGCTTTGCCAGGGGAGGAATTTCGTTTCATGAGTTTTCCTTTTCCAGGGAATACTCTCCCTCTCCTCCTTGTAATGAGCAACCATATTACAGTGGAAGAGCTATAGATTGGGAATCCTAGGAGTTATTTATGTATGTCAAAGGAAAATCTGCAGAATAATTCCCAATGTACAGCAAATGCTGTTAGATTTAACATGTATTTTATTATTCTGTTTACCTAGTTTTACTGTGTACACTTAGAGTGATTTTTCTCAGTGTTAAAAGTACTGCCCTGTTATTTGTGTAACAGATTGCCAAAAAAGAGAGGAAAAACTACTAATAGCAAAAGGGATTACTCTTTATAAATATTACTGTTAAAGAATGTAATTTAATTCAGTGCTCTAATAAATTATTTTAAAATGTATTCTCTTACCATCATTTATTAAACAATAACGAGACATTTTGGCTGCAAATACTGATAACATCTCTATAGTACTGTATTTGGATAGCCTTTTTTTTTTTCTGACACAGTAGATAGTTAGGAATTATAAATTACACTTACACTCTTAAGTATGTTAGCTGGAGAATATATCAGATTTTATGTTATTCTTGGTGCAAGTTCAGGTCTTGATTTTCAAAAATTCTGGCACAGAAATGCATGATGAGTTTGTTTCTAGCAGTAAAGTGGAAGTGTGTTACTCACCTGAGAGATACAGGCAAAGACCTTCCCACCTGTTTACATTTTTAAACAAAGTTTACTTCATGTTTGCAAGTGAGAAAGTCAGTATTGCCAGCTGTTTGGTTGGCACGTTAAGCTTTTTACCACTGGTCAGATAATCCAATTTCAAATGTTTACTGCAAAAATGGTGATACTGATTTTTTAGCAGGGTCACTAGGTAGCTAAAATAAATTGCTCTGTTCATCAGATTTGGTTCTTCCACAGCAAACCTGAAGTATATAGGCAGGGTAGCACAGCAACTTCCACACACGTGTGTAAACCTGTGTGGGATATGTAACACATGAGATATGATCATGTAGAGCTCCAGCTCTGTCCCCACAGGCTCCTTCATAAGTACTTGGATCTCTTCACTTATGATGCCTCACCAGCACGGGCAAGGTATTTTTCTTCCTCTGTCTCCCAGGGATTTAGTGGAGGAATTGTCACTCTAGTATGCTAGGCTATGCAGAAGTAAAGGAGGTCGCTTTGGTTTCTTTAGATGCCCTCTCACATCCTGCATCTTTATTTTGTACTCTGTGAAATCATACTAAGAACTGCTGCGTCTCTCTGTCTTCCCTATGTATTGAAGTAGTTAATTAGTAAGGATGTGAGCAACCAACATGTATCATTTGGTAGACTATATAGTCCCATTCTGCTGAACTCTTGGTAACCCGGATGCCTGGTGAAATGCACTGGATTATACATCTGAGGTTATTACTGTTCAGATTATCCATGATAATAGACACAGATAATATGCCGACATACTCCAGGAGTGTGTCTGTGCAGACAGGTGCAGACAGATGCAAGCTTGCTCTGCCCACACTCTGAGCAGGCTGTATGTGAGCCAGTTCCAGTCTGGAAGCCATCAGCATGTTGTGTGGCACTATGCCCACGCTGAAACACCTTGTCTCTTAGATAAATGAGGCTTTACAGCTTCCGACCTGAAGCTGGCTCACATGCAGGCAGCTTCAAGAGTACTGGCAGTGAGAGTTTGCATTCAGCTGCCCATCTGGGTAGTTGTGTTCATCATTCTACATTGCTGTGGAAGGACTTAAATAGAAATCCCTATCCTTATATTCTTGTGCAGTTGTCTCTCATTATTCATAGGTTTAATGCCTCCCAACTCCACTTACATTTACAAGAAAGGATTAAAAAAATATATTTACAGTAATTCTGGGGGGCTAATTCAGACTTGTGTATATGCTGTGGGTTAGATTCAAATCGTAGAGCATCTCTGTGGATCATTTATGGAGTCATATGACAGCAGCTATTTCACATGACTATGAACGATTATTTCCTGGAACTGTTTGGTATGAATCATTATTTCCTGAATTAAGTGTTTGGTTACATATTTTACCAAGTATTTTCCCAAGATAGGAGAAGTGATGTACTGAATGGAATTATCCTGTGAGCCACTAGACAATAGAGAAAAAAGATTTTATTAGCTTTCCCTTGCAAAAACTTTCCAATTTCTGGTTGGCTTTCATAATCCCTCAACACCATCAGCTGAGAAAAGCCATGCTGGGGCCACAAAATCTTGTGGGTTTGGGGCTGTAGAATCCAGAGTGCAGGTTTTTCAAAACGTGTTGACTGTCTTTTACGTCATCTTCTACATTCAAGTGAGGCTAGGGAGTGTTGCACAGTTATGACCACAAGAATGAGTGCTCATTTTAGCTGGCAGTAATAAATGATAGATGTGGGTGAATCCCTTTATCAGATATTGAAACAATAGCAAATCATTCAGTAATGTTCTGAGACTTCCTCCTCACTATTCAGGTTTCTGTTTCCACTGCCAATTTTGAGGCAGGGAAATAATCTAAACTGTGGAGGAGAGGTAAAATTTCAGTATGGCTTCATGTAGTTTTTCAAGTCAGTTTAAAACTTTTATTCTGGTTGTGGCTTTTTACAGCTGTAATATGTGTTAGATATAATTAAATAATCTTATATATCCTTGTAAACCTTGTAGATGTCAAGTATTTACCATGAAATTTGCTATTAGATGAATAGACATATTGGGTTAGGCTGGGATGGAATTAACCTACATACTTTAAGAATTTATCTATATGTATTTAAAAACCTTGGAATTTCTGAGATGTGGAACTCTTAACCTATTTTCATTCTGAATGTTTTGGATTTGTGATGGTTATGTCAATGTTTATCTTCAAATATTAAGTATATCTTTGAACTGATAATTATTGTATAAATAGATTAGTATTTTGCTGTTTACCAGAGGTACCTACTTTACAGCAATGATTACTATGAATTAATTATTAGACTTAATCCCACTGGTGTTAATTATAGACAGAGCAAATCTTTGTCCTACCTATCCTAAAAACAAGAGGACCATTGTGAAACCTTTTTTTAATTGTGTTAAAAAAAGACACAAAATTGTTGCTTGATGCAATTTAGAATTAGAAAATGTTGCCAGATGCAAACCACTGGAACATTGCTAAAACTTCTGACTAACCTTTCTCTGTAATTGTAATACAGTCTGCTATCAGAGAACTGCAGGGGGAACTAATATAACCTTATTTAATTTGGAAGAAGAGTATTTTACCTAATGATGCAATATACTGTTTCTTTGGCTTTAAAGTCACAGAATACCAGTTGCTAACATTTTCAGTCAGAAAACTTTTGTTATCACCCCTGAAAAAACCCACCTTCTAGGGTTAGGACACATTTCTAAAACAGAAAAGTACAGACTTGCATGTCAAAGGTCCTGTGGAGTAAAATCAGAAATTGTGTTATGTTTTCCTTTCTGCTTGAGCCAGATGGTCAAAAGAGGAATATTTAGAATTTATGGTGCATAAATTCTCTGCTTTCTGCGAGGTAAAATGAATTGTTGAATACCGTAGCAATTCTGCTTTCTTCTATTTCAGTGCACTGAAAAGTTAAGATTTTAACCAAATGTTAAGGAATTGGTATTGTATTTGAGCACAACACATGAAAACACCAACAATCTTTTACAAATTACCATGCAAGAAGCTCTATGCCTTATTATGTTTGTAGAAAACAATATACCTATATCTCATTTCAGATTAGCATGATGGATATGTGACCTTTTGATATATATTTTTTCTTTAATACCTGCTATTTAAACTAATTAATAGCTTTCATTTAAATTAGGACTGTTAGAGACTTGTGGCATCCTCTTTTAAACATCATTTAACTGTGATTAGAATTAAGAAGACAGAATAATAAATGAGACTACTTAAGTGTATGAATAAAATGCAACTGTTTATCTAAAACTGATCCATGTCTCATAACTTTGAGAGTAAAATAAATGAGTTGTTTTTCTTTGACTCCATCAGAAATACTGTCCTTTAAATATTTACATTAATACATTAAGAACTTTGAAATAAAAATGAAAAAGATTTCCTGACATATTTGGTGGCAAGGCAAAGGGCTACGAGCATTCCAAACTTCTAGCTCACCTTGACTGTATGAGGTTCATGAGCCATATTCTTACATTTATTAGCAGTTGGAGCCTAAGGTTAATTTATGGCTCATTTATCCATGTTTATTTTTAATGATTGATCTTATATAGGTCTGGAAAAAAGCATAGGCCATAACATATTCTGCTCTCCTATTAAGTATTAATATTTAATATTTAATATTTTTCTTGGCTGATAAGTCATAGTCTTTCATTGAATGTGTTACAGTAGATTAATACATTTTTTTTTTAGGAAAATAAGAGACAAATTATTGCCTTGCCAATGTGAGCATTTTAGAGCATAAGAAATAAGATACTGCAAGATCTGTGTTTTCAACTGCATGCTATAAAAATCAATTTTGTCATATGTTCTCACAAACTATTTACAATGTGACCCTGCTAGCTTTCATGTGATTCTGTATGTTTCTGAGTGCTGTAAATTTCTGTTTGCTTTATGGAGACTGAGGGTTCAAGATGCCAAAGGAAAAGACTCCTCATGAACAATTAGATAAAGGAACTTCTTTTCTAGATCATATATTTTACTTCTAGAATTATAGTATTGTGGTGACACAATGAATTATAATAAATCCATAGGAAAACATTTTAAGTAAATGGGAGGACAATGTCCAGCAATTTCTGCACTGGGGTCTTTAGGATACCAAATTAATAGGATAGTATAAAAATATATTTTCTCTTTATCACTTTGCTTTTTATTATTCAATCTGTATTGTTTGAATAATTCACAACAGTTTTATGTAACATATTCTAGATATTTGGGAAAGTGAATTTAAAAATAAATACCAAAGATTTTTAAAAGCAAAGCATTTCACATAAATATTTTTAGATATCATATAGTAGTAAAATAGACTGAGGTAAATGTTTTACGTAATAGTTAAACAATTAAAAGTCTATGAGGAGGACTTCTTTTGACTGATCAGTTTATTTCATAATTTGATTAGACTTGACAGCGTTTGCCGTTTAAAGAATGTTCAGAAGGCAGTTGATCTCCCAGTGGTTGAAGGAAACATCTCATGCAGTATGATACAGTAGTATGTTTGGTTGCAATGAGAATATAACAATTCTTATTTTATTTTATCAGACAGGAAGCTTTGCTTGCTGCAATTAGTGAAAAAGATGCAAACATTGCCTTGCTTGAACTGTCTGCTTCAAAGAAAAAGAAGACTCAAGAAGAAGTAATGGCTCTGAAAAGAGAGAAGGACAGATTAGTACATCAGTTAAAACAGCAGGTGGGGAGACATTAATTTTCATCCTTTCATGGCAACAGGAAACTGGCATTATCATTTGTACTGTTTTGTTCTAATTTCACATTGAAAGTCTTCAAGCCAGGTCTGACATGTGATAGCAGCTACAAAAGGTAGGAGATGTTCAGTGTGTTTCTGCATTGCTTCTCTATGGTTGTTAAGCATTTAGCTGCACGGTTCCTTGGCTCATGTTCTATGCAGCCAATACACTTTGTTTTCCCACCTGCCAACCTTATTTATCATGTGAGACAGAGGAGAGTAGATGCTCCTTGCCACTAAGCAAGATCTATCCATTCCGTTGATTCTTTCTAACTTTCTTCTGTATTTGCTTCTGTTGTAAAATAATTGTTTTCAGGTTTCAGGCTTTCTGAGAAGTTATCTGGAAATTATGATCCTTAAAATAAGTTCTCAAATGAGTAAAAATCACCCTGTCTTCAACACTGTAAGTCATTTGAGGTTTTAAGAAAAAAATCATGTAGTTACAAACTCTACAAATAGATTTTATCACAAGCAAATTTAATTTGTTATGCTTTATTAATGAGGAAAATAACCATACTAGACACAGTACACACATACCAGACACAGTATATAGGTCTCTACTCTGTCTAATTAAAATGTTTAAAACCTTCATACAGTGCTGTGGCTACCTGCCCTGATTTTTAAAAGGTTGTAATAGTCATAACAAGAAGAGATATTGAGGGAAGAGGACGAAGGATGTTCCAATAATGAAGGTACTAAAGGCATGTGCTGCATGTCTTGTACATTGTTAAATACCCTCCCTCTTTCAGAATAGGTGAAAAAGATGAGAAAGATGTTTTTGGACCATGTCTGGAGGTGTTGTATCTGATGTTTGCTTTGTGAGACATTACTGAATTCTGCAATTGTTGCTTGAGGAAATTAACACCAGCACAATCCTCCTGCTCTCAGCCTGTCAAAGTAACTACTCTGCTCTTTGGCAGTCTGCCACTTCAGAAATGAGCAAGCCATACCAATAATGTTTAGAACATCCTGCATAGCCAGTGTTGTGATTCTTTATTCTGAATCCTCCATTACATACAGTAGAACTCCATGCACTCAAGAACACAAAGTTAAGGAAAATCCTTGCTGCTGTGCTAATTCCCATAGCTCTGACCTCATGCATCTAATCATTATAGCTTTTCCCCACAGGTCTATAAAAATAGGAAACGACCCCTGAGCATGAACGTATCATCCACTTGTGATGCTGACTTCATTACAGACATTCCAGCCAAGTACCTGTGTTCCAGCCATGGTGCACTCATGTCTGAGGTCAGTCAGCTGGCCAGAAGACATTTCACCCATATTTTATATGCTAAATAGGGAGATGTGCTTCGTGCATTTTAGTAGTTGATCCCACCGTCCTGCATTGGAGCAGATGATGTTATGTTCCAAATAATTTTAGAGAATTTTGTTTTTATTTGTTTTGGAAAAGATAAGGCAGTTATTTTCATCTTTTGGTATCTTCTTTTTTCACCTTTATCTTTCATTACTGAAGAGTAAATGAATATACAACTTTGCCTGATACCTTTCACAGATATTTTAAAAATGTTCATCAGAGACTTGGGCAAACGGGGTTTTTTTAAATTGTTTCTCTGATTTGGGGCATTTTTTTGTACCTTTAAGCAATTGCTGAAAAAGTGTTCAAAACATTCATAACTTTCTTCTGACAGAGTAAAGGATTGCTAGAGAGGCATTGTTTTGGATGACTTCAGTTAGAATTGTAACCAAATACTTCAAATACCTCCATTATTTATAGTGATAAAGATCTTCAGTAAAGCTATTTAACTAGATTAAATTGATGCCAAAATAATCTCCCTGTTATCTCAGACACCACAAAAAAAGAGACACCAGAAACAGGAATGTGGTTTAACTAGGTCACCACTTTATTACACTTAAGAATTATCTGATAATAGAGGTTGTAGAGATCATTCATACCTCTGTAATCCCTTTGGGGAGAACCACTGTCAACCCCCAAAGCTTCACATGTTCATCCAACACAAAGGCTTGTCAGTGCTACTCTTCCCTCTTATGCCTCTGCTGGGTGGCAGGGGGGAAGTGACAGATTCCACACTGTGTGATATATCCACCCTGTTCCTTAGTTTCTTTGAGATACACTGTCTCCCAGTCTGTATCTGCTTCACTAGAACGTTAAAGATCAGCTGCAACATCAAATTTTTTCTTATGGCCTTATTTATCCCATCCCCCATTTCCACAGCTGTTACACTGCAAAAAAAGAAGAAGAAAAAAAGCCCAACTTCTCCAACCTAATGTGATTGTGAAAGGAGAGATATTGATAAATATTAGAACATCACTCACTAGACAATACTAAATGTTAGGCTCCCGAATTCACTCCTGTTCTTTGCTGTAGGAGGAATTTTTGCTTTGATGGGCAAAATAACATAGTGGACAATGATAAAAATCCATATTCCCTTCACGTATATACACAATAGCAAATGGATTTTTGATGCATCTATGTATCCAAATAGCCAAAAGCCTTCTGTTCATGGCTACAGAGTCTGAGAACTCATCAAGGCAGCAGGGCAAAAGATGAGAATTGCAGATGTTAAAGGATCCCAGGAGTTTATTTTTATGTTGCTCTTTTGCATGTTGCTTCTCACAAAGGTTCTCTCTCTCAGTTAGTGATGAGAGAGCTAAGCTGCATATGAAGCACCATGGCTGAAAATCTTAGCAGAGCATCAGTAAGAGGAGGGCTTTCCTTGTTCCCTAAACAGGCCTCAGCTGATAAACGTGCTGCAGGCAAACTCCTCCTTTCTCCTTCAGCATCTGCAATTCGTTTATTCTGATATATTTACATCCTAGAGGAAGTCCCATTCTTAATTTGCACATCAAATAATGCATCTCCTGACCATGAAAAATACTGTTATATCTGTTCTGTGTTGCTGCAAAATCACTACTCTTACAGGTGCATCCATTTTAGATTTCTTCATTAAATGTTGTCGTAGTTTGGGCCTAACACGACAACAAAGAACCAGCCCCGTAGCTGCTCACTCAACTCCCACCACATAAAGGGTAAGGAGGGTTCTTCACCGATTAAGGTCATGGCCAAAACAGAGTCAACTTGGGGAAAAGTAATAATTTAATTTAACACTAATCCAATGCACACAGGACTCAGGCAGCACACAGAGCAGTGCTTACATACGTTACTCCCACCCCTCCCTTCTTCCTGGGCCCAAATTACTTTGTTCCCGATTTCTCTCCCTCCTTCTCCCCAGCAGCACAGGGGGGCAGGGGAGGGGGTTTACAGTTAGTCTACAGTCTGGTGGTTCCTGCTGCTCCTTCCTCCTCAGGAAGAAGGATTCCTTACAGTCCTCCTCTGCTTCCCCACGGGGTCCCTTCCATGGGAGAGAGTCCTCCACGAACCTCTCCTTCATGAGTCCTTCCCACAAGGCCAGGAGCAAGCTGCTTCAGCGTGGGCTTCCCACAGAGTCATGGGCTGCTTCGGGAACAGGCATCTCTCCTACTGCGGGATCTTCCACAGCTGCATAATCAAGTCCACCCCTCCTGGCGCCTTCAGAGAATGTTCCACCACGTTCCTCCATGGATGCAGAGGGACAGCCTGCCATCTCGCCATAGGTTGCAGGGAAACCGCTGCTTGGGCACCTTCTTCCCCTTCTTCCTCACCAACCACAGGCACTGCTCTGCCTCTCTAGCTCAGCTCTTCCTAACTGCTTGCCCTGCTCAGGTGTTAGATCAGTTCTTTCGTATGTTAATCGCAGAGGAGCAGCCATTGTCTCTCTAATGGCTCCTTGGATAGCTGGTTTTGGAGCTGGGGGAGCTTCTCAGCTTCTTACAGGAGGCACCTGTGGCGCCTCTGCCCCACTACCAAAAAACTACCAAACCAGCACAAATATAAAAAAAAAATTCTACTGTATTTCAGAAGAATTTGTTGTACTCATTTTTCTGTCTTTTACAATTCCTGTGCTACTTCTAACATTCTCCAAATTTTGCTGAGAAGTATTCTCTTCAGGACCAGACTTTCATTTCACCATTGTGTTAGACCTGCAAAACAGATGGGCAGTTGTGGTATAAAGCAGAAGTTAATATAGATTATATCTTAAATCATGTAGACAAGCTATTGGGAAATAATTTATAATAGTTTTAGAATACTGGAGTTAGAAAGTTGCTTGAGCATAATTTCACCTTGCCTGGGAACCTACATGCAATGTTGTAGATGTCAGCAAAGCTCATAGAAAAGCAGCATCCTAGAGTTTCTTTAGATAATCTTGTTATATTTTCCTCATTGTATTGCAGAGTTCATGTGGTGATGCTGCAATTGAGCTTATTGCATCTGCTCTCCTTATGTCCAGCATGTCTCCCAAAAACATCTTGTTTTTCAAAGACTTGTCATTTTAGTAAAGAAGCACTAATTTGAAATTGACCTTGAGTGAGGATGAGCTTTGCCATCCTAGGTAGAAAATATTTTTTCAGTCAAGTTTTATTTTGTGATTTTTATAGACAGGTGAATCACTTTGGCCTAAATAAGCTGTTGCAAAACTTCAGCCCTTGTGCCACATCATCATATATCTGATGGTTTGATTTTCTTTTTGCTTTTGTTCGCAGTTTGAGGAGTTTCTTTCTATCTCAGAAAGTTTCCGAGTCTCTGTTCTTGCTGCTGTCTCTTTCAGTTTTATCCTAGACTTGGTCATGTAGTTGATAAGCTCCAACTCCATATTTCTAGCAATTTCAAATCATGCTGTATTATGGATCCTTCCAATGGATAATACCTAAAAAAGTGCATTGTATTCCAAGCCTAGGATGCTGGTTTGCTGTTGCTATTCAGGTGGTGGCATGTCCTAGGTAGGATTGCTGTAACTTAGAAAGTCCTCTGCTGATATGAAAAAGTAAGTAGAAAGGGCTTTTTTGAGAGAGCTACAAAGACTGTTTCTTGAGACAGAGAAAAGGAGAGGTATGTATGAATTCATCACCATCAATTATTTCCCACTATATACATTAAATGCCCAGGAATATCCTCTTTGAGGCATAAGAAGGGAACTCACTGTCTTCCTCTGGAAAATTCTGTTGATGAAAGTAAATTTCCTAGCGTCAGACATCTATTTTCATACAAAAAATGTGAATACTTTTTAGTATCTCCCTATGCAGGAGAGAGATGACTACTGCTATTTCACCTAACTCTGATGGGGCCAGTGAGGGTCGCAATTTAAAGGAAGGGGTTGTGGAGTTTTAATGGATAACATTTATAGGTGCTTACCTATTTGGAACATCAAGATTTTTGCAAATTCATCTACTGCTACTCAGAATGCTATACAAGAACTGTGGTGGCTCCCATCATGTTAGGTCATTGTAGGCCTCAAAAGCCTGCTTAATATTGAAAGAGATAGGGCACAGTGTGTAGTAGATGTCTTAAAGGTTCAGCAGGTCAATTCTGTTAAACTCAGTGGAGTAACCCAAAGAATTGAGGTTACTCATAGAATATTATTGTTATTGGAGTAAGGCCAGAAAAACAGACTCCATCGTGGTGCTGTAATGTGTTGCAGACTTGCGTGAGGATTGAATTGGCTAAATGCAAATGTAGCTGCGTTTACCACAGACTTACACTATGAACAACCTTTTCTAATCACTCTGGTAGCCTCCTGAAACATCCTGGTGTATTTTGTATTTCAACTGGAAGCTTCTTGGCACTCCATAAGCTTACTTAGGGTTGCTTCAGAAGACTATTAACATTATGCCACAGGCAATGAGCATTCAAATTCCATGAGAAGAAAAGTAAGAGTGTTTCAATATCTAGGAGTAACAGGCTATTATCTAAACAGGCACCATTCTGGCAAAGATAAAACATACACAGTGTACTGTCTCCTTAAGAGTGAATATTCATCTTAGTATATCCATGTCAAAACTTCCTGTTATTTCACGTCTTAATGTGGTTTATCTTGCAAAGAGGTTTTTAAAAAAAATTCAATTATTTTTGTATTTATGACTAAATGTTTTCCACATTGACAACTGTACTAATTTCCATTGCTTGACAGTGCCTGCACAAAGTACATCACAATAGTAATTTAAATTAAAATAGAATGAAACCAGAAAGCTTAAAAAAAAAATCCATTGCAAATTTCATGGTTTTTTCTCTTTTAAAATAGTTCATTAATCAAATAATGCTCCTAGCACCAAATATCCACTTGAATGCCTTTCTGCATTTATTCTATTCTAATTTTCTGGCCTTTGTGAAAGTCAAAAACATTGTAAACTACCAGGACATTGATTTTTGTAATCCATCACAGTTGTTAACACTGAAAAAGAAGCATCTTAAAGAAATGAAATATGCTGCTTTGTAAGGGAACAAGAACATGTGTGATTTATTTAAAATATGAAGCTACAGCTGTACATTTGTTAAAGACCAAAATTATTTATGTGAATGAGTTGAGCAGTCTTTTTATGGATTGTTACTGTGCGAGTTATTTCTAAGCTGGATGAAAAGGATTGGTTTTATCTCATGCTGGCTTACTTTTAAAGGTGTTTTCACATTACATTTTTATAACCTAGGAAAAATATTTGTTTCACAGTGCACCCACCTGTAAAATTAGTAATAATACTGATCTCTGTGTTGCAAACACCTTCCCATAAGGAATGAGCGTATTTAATTGTAATGATTTAAATGCAATTTAGCAGCTGCAATCTGTCAGTTAAATGTTTATTTAGTGGTTTAAATAAATGGGAAGCATAGTAATGCACTCCCAGCAAAACAAAACCACTGGAATTGTTCTGATTCATACACCAAATACTGCATTTTGAGAGCCATAGAACTTTGTAGTAGGCTTAAAAAATATTTCAGAAATAGAGTATTAACCTAGATCACCACGAGGGCTTGGCTGAGTGATTGCATAATATTTATAATCACCCTGGCCAAAATTCCATTTGAGAATTCTGAAACAGCTATTTTTAGAGAAACTTTTATAGTGATGCAATCCTTCATGAAATAATTAGCTTAAAGTCCATTTTTAGAACATCTCAAGAGATTTTGGTAAGAGCTGAGGACACTGCTATGTTACTGATTCATTCTGAACTTGGATACTGTGAGAAAATTTCCCAGATGCCTCTTTTCACGCTTGGGATATAGAGCCAAAAATATAAGTGGAGTTGGCCTAAATGCAAGGACTCCTAACTCCTTGAGAGCATTTTATTTTTCTTCTCAAAACATGAAATTAGAAACCTTTCCAGTGTTTTCAAGACTGCAGGTGTACAGAACACTCTGGCCAGAGGCAAAGCTGGTGTTTGGCAGTCTTCTCTAGTCTATTAGTTCACTACTCTATATTTCATCACATGAGCGTATTGCTAATGAAAAAAAAAAGAGTGAGAAACAAACAAGGAATTTAAAAAAATCTATTTAACCACAATTTCTCAGCAAAATAACCACTAGCAATAATATTTTCTCCTGCATGCAATACATAGAAGTGCTCTTAGTGTCCAAATATTTCAGATAACTCTTTCAGCAGCAAAGGAGTAAAATGGAATCGAAGGTAAAGTGTCACATTACAAATACTGTTCTAGTTAAGTGCATCAGAAATAGTGCTAATGTGATATTAAGGTGGTGACATCAAGCACTCAGGAATAACAAACTACCCCAAGTTACATTTTTCCCTGCTAGATTAATTCAACTGTATTACATTGTGTTTTTTATGATATTTAAAATGTTTATATTACTGTATAAGAAAAAGAATAGGATTAGAACTAGTTGTGATTGTGATTATTCTGGCAACCCAAAACATTCTTCTGCAACACAATGCATTAATTAATTGCATTTAAGCCCTCTAATATTTAACAAGTGTGGGAACAAAATAGTCTTCCAGTGCTTTCTTACGGTGTCTGTAGGCGTTATCATCAATAGAACTTGTGATCAGTAGCACTGTCCTGGCATTGTGTTGGTTCCTAATCACTATTGCTTCTGTTTCTAGTGTTGTTAGACTAAGTTAATGTTTCTAATTTCCTTGAAGGTAGCAATATTATAGGAGCATAGAATACATTATAATTGTAATTATAATAATTATTATTATCATTTATCCAGATCTGCTTCAGACAGGTTTATAGTACTGTTGAGTCTAAAGGTTACTGCACAGTAAAGAGAATCCCTGTTCTAAAGCCATTCACATGATACAGACATATTTGACCACTCTGCTATTTTTTTTCCTCTTCTGTTTATGCTGTATACTATCCCTCATAATATTGGTCCTGCCCACACTTGAACCACCTAACTTTGAACAAAGGAGTCATCTGAGACCCTTAAGTTTTTGAGTTTCATTTTTTTTACAGTTATGTTACAAAAGCTCTTTGTTTTCTTTTCAATAGGTAAAAACAGATAATAACTTCATATAGTGAACTCTCACATGAGGAAAATCCGTCCAGGTATTTTTTCCTCAAAAATACTCAGGAGATGTAGCAAAAGGACTATTAATCTCTGATTTTAAATATTTCTGTTAAGATCCCATTGACTTTAATTCAAGTAGCCTGTACATTCAGTGGTCTTAAATTTATTTACAATCTTAAAAAGCCTTGTAATTTATACTTTTCTAATAATGAGGAATATCCTAAGGCAATATTTCTCCATGTCTTAACCTTGGGTTTTATTCTCTTAATTTGTAATCAGAATATTGAACCGTTTTTTTTTTAATCTTAATCTGTAACTCCTAATTTTGGCAAGTACAAGCAGTTTAGTTATAAATATAATGTGGACAGATTAATGTAGGGGTGAAACAGTGGAGTGCAAAATTCTCCCTATAGCTTAATGCAGCAGGGTCCATATGGCACAAGTAAGAAAGAGAGTATGTGAGGGTAGCTACTAGTCTTTGCCTGATCAAATTAGTTAATTCAGAAGAAATGTTCTGTGTTGGGAAAGTACTGAAAATTTTGGCAGTGTTCACGTAACACTTTTCACATATTCCTGGTAAGATTTGACAATTTGTATTATAAAAGTTGAAGGACTCAAGTCATACCTGGATATGACATCACTTTTTCCTCCTTATGCTGTCAGGAATCCAAATTCTATCAGATAGTTTTTTTACACAAGCATTTTCCAATGAGGGGGACTTTTTTTGCCTTGTAGCCTATAGCAGTCAGGCCCTGAAGACAACACAGACCAGGTACACAAGTCCTTTCCTGCTGTGTAGTTGGTGATCTGCTTTAAAATCTGTTTCTGTTTGTTCTCTGTTCAGACTTTTCTCATTCTTGAAGAATTTGTATCATATCTGAACCTTCCCATAGCTATAGCTGTCATAATGCTCTTTGTTCAGAGTAACTGTTTAACTCCACTGAGACTAAAAATCTTACATGAAAAAAATAGGTAATACAGATATAAAACAATGTATATATTAACACTGGAACTTCTGTAATTTTTGATCTGGCTGGCTTGATTGGTGAAAATGGGTATTAAGTATCTCAGATAAGAATAATGAATATCTCCATTATAAATGAGTGAACTCCTGAGCCAAAAAGTTTTTTTTTCTCCATGAGGCATTTTTGAAACAAGTCCTCAAGTTCCACCAGAAAGCACCCCATGATGATAAAGCTAAATATAGTTTAGCACTTGATCTCACAGTAGAGTGCTAAGTAGATGGTTATTTAAATATTTAATTGCGACAATTTGGTGTCAAATTTTTCTACTCGTGTGATGGTGGATAAAGTTTCTAATTTTTATAATCCAGCATAAAAGCAAAAGATTACAGTTGAAATGGACTATTTAGACATAAAGATGCTGACAATCAATGCTACTAGCCAGAGATTTGCAGTTTCAAATATCTTGTTTAGCCAAGTGAACTTTCTGATTCATGTCTGGTTTTAAATAATTATTATGGAGAAGTATCTTTTTAATGAGTTATTTCCTTTTGTAAAAAAAAGGAAAAAAAAAAAACAGAGAAGCTTACCTTCTTACATTGCTTGTCTGCATTTACTAGGACCTGGCCTGAGATGTCCTCAGGCAGCTACTGTTTCAGAGCTTTAATTATGCTTTTTTAACCCACTTCTTTGTGTCTATGTTCTTACATACTTCTATGTAATTAACCAGTTTAGTAGCAGGGCTCAGACAAATACTTTTAGCATGACTTTAGCCTACACATTACTGAGGATGCTGTATTATTACAAGATATTTCCTGTGCTTCAAACCATACTTGTAATTCGTAGAATTTAAGACGACTTCAAAAACACAAACTGTAAATGCAGAGACCACAATTAAAAAGTCAGATGGACCGTGTTCAAATCAACCTAACTTTGTTCAATCACAAGTGTCAGGAAAGTTGAAATTTGGCCTTAGTACTTTAGATAAGTGTCTGTTTGGCACTCGGAACTGCTGCCTGTCTCAGTCTGCCAAGTGTTGAATATCCCAGCTAGTGTTTGTAAGATTATTATCCTTCAGCTCATGAAGAGGGAGACTTACTGTGAGATCTAACTTCTTTCAGGAGAAGTCAGTCACATTTTGTAGCCTTACAAAGGAGCAGGTGGAATGGTTGGGAATATCAGTTAAGTAGTACTCTAATTAAAAAAAGCTGAAATATATTAAAAACTTTTGTGTTCATGTTCAACACTGAATTATCAGGTGAAGTCTGAAAAAAACTACATTGGAAGCTGCTTTCCATTGCTGCACAGGAGTCAAAGTATCTAATTCGACCAGCACCTGCTTTTGTATTTCACCTGGGAGAAATGCTGGATATAATGGAAACTTGGAAAATACTCAGTACTGTTTCTTAGTCCCTATTCTCTGTTCTGTGAAACTGGGGAGGGCAGACAGGGCCCGAAGAACAAGTGTTCTGGTTACATGCATGTTACAAATGATCAGAATTGTAAGATTTTAATGTAAAACATCACATGAATTAAGATTAATATATAACTAGGTATAGATAGGAACAAGAAAAATGTATATCCTTTCTCAGCATAAAAATGTTACTGTATTTTTTACTTCATATGTAACAGTTGTATCATTAATGAGGTAAAAACTAAAGAGTTAAATGAGAAGTAGCCAATAAGCTATCATGCATGCTTTCAGCCTGCATGCATCCTGTCTCTCACACTTTCCAAGGCAAGTCATATACTATAACAGGAAAAGAAAAACATGCTTATTAGCTCATTTGGAATTTTAACAGCAAAAAAAAAATTACTGTGTTCTTCGATGGAGATGGGAAACAAAGCAGCAAAACCCATGTTAAAATACAGTTAAGAGTAAGAATATAAGAATAGATCATATTACGAGGGATGTTATAAAAAGAAAATGCATAATTAAAGCACTCAGTAAAACATAACTCTACCCCATAGTGATGCATTCCAACACCCACACGGTTATGATTATGAGAGTTATTTAGCATCTGGAGGTCCTAGTTACCATACTGTAATGTTTTTGTTATCTTTTGGTTGCTGATGAGTGCTTGCAAACTTACTCCTCAGTACGTTTTTTTTTATTGGAGTTTTCTTGGTGTCTAAAAACTCACTGTATAAGCAACAAAAAAGCCTAAATTTAATATTATCACATATTTCTAATGATTGAAGATAACAGTATAATTCATTCTGGAAATAATTAGTGTTATGTTCCTAGTATTGTGGTGTTAGAAGTGGCCTGAATAATTGACATAAAATAATAAGAGCTCTGGAATACTTTGAAGGACATTGAAGAATACTCAAGTCCATTTCCATGCAGCTCTAGTATTGGCAAAAGGTCATTTTAAGCAATGGACAATTAACAGATCCTTTGGCTTATGGAAAAATGGCTTAAGTCCTTCTGTCAAAAGCATAGTTGATGAATATATTTTAACAATTTTTCTCATTTAAAGACAATCATATAAAGGTTTGGGTTGGAAGGGATCTTCAAGTTAATCTAGTTCCATCCCCACTGCCATGGGCAGGGACACTTTCTGCTACAAAATGCATTGATTGAAGAAGCATGTGACCATTTAAAAAATGGAGAGCAGTCTCAAGGTTAGGCTTTTTAACAATAATAGCCTTGGAATTCTTTTTTGCTTCAGCTAGGTAGTTAGTGAACTGGTGTTCAAAAATCTTGAAGTACATCAAGAAGTTCATGCAAAAGAAGCTTCAACCGAAACTTTGCAATGAAATCTCTCTTAAATCTCTTTTCTAGATGGCAAATTAAGCTCAGTATTCGGATTATTGTCAAAGTACTTATGCAGATGCATGGGTCTCTAGGAAGCCTGAGATGCTCAGAGAGGGTGGAACTAAATGACAGGGATGTTGAACATGTTTGCGTTGGAACTCAAACTTATTTTTGATCTCAGAAAACTATTTAATAAAAGCAAACTTGATGAAGAGCTAAAACCAAACCAAAACAAAAAGAAACTTGATCAAGTTCTAGAAATACAGGCTTTACATGGCATTTAATTTTAGTTTTCAGTGTAGCCTGTGATGACTTCTTTGGTCTTAGAAGTGGCCGTAATGCTTACTTAGAAACACAGCTACCTGTGTAGCTAATTTTCAAGACTGCCTTCCTCTGTTACACAAGTGTAACAGTCCACATTGTGGAATATTTTGTGGTTTTGTTTTTTTTTTTTTTTTAAATGAACAAATAAATGCCATTTTTGTAAAGTCTTCATTTAATGCGAACTGTTACAGTCCTTTAACGGCTTGTGAGAGACAAATGTAATTTGGTGAACTTAAAGGATGTTTGAGGCCAAGTGCAGCATTTGTTGTCCAATATTTAATGAACTGTAACTTATAAAAAAACAAATCAGCTATAAATTATATTGCATGGCAGTTAGAAACTTTTGTGTTGTGCAGCCATGAAAATTATAAGAAATTCTTCACTTGTCTTCAAACGATGAGAGTTTTCAAAGAATGTGTAAAAAATATTGTCATAACATGAAAACTGATTATATTTGGAAGAGTAAGTACAGAGCTAGCTTAATTAACAAACATTTTGCTAATCCTCTGGTAATGGAATTCAGGCCTGAAACACTGGATTCATACTGGAAATCACCTGCAGTTGCACATGCTTTCATTAAATCCAGGTTAATTCCATTAAGTTTATGCAACTTCTGGATAAACTTGGTGAACTATGTAGTCTTAAGCACACAGTTTTTTAGATCCTTACCGTCTGGATGTCAAAGTTAAAAATGGAATTTTTAGTGTTTTCTAAAATTGTTGTCTTAGGAAAAAATTCTCAAATAATTTATTAGTAAAGCTCAGGAAAACTAGAACTAAACATCTGCTACATGAAGATCTTGGAAGTGCTTTGTGGAAATATTAGCCTGCTTATTTTAAAATAGTGAGATTGCAAGAAATAGAGGTTCTGTGCCATTAAAGACATGAAGCTGTTGCAGAATCAAAGGTAGAATGTGGGTCTCTAGATTTTAAATTTCCTGCTTTAGTAATTAGACCACAGGTTATCTCCAGGATAGCTTGTAGCCTTGTATCTGCCTCCCTCTGACATTATATAGGGAAAAATCCTACTTTGTTGAAAGTGAATATTCTAGAAAGGTTTCAAATTTTGTTTAGTGAACAGCGACTAAGAAAATCCAAAGGAAAGTAGTAGCTACTGAATACTCTTACACCTATGTCCCAGAGCAACAACTCATACTTTTTTTCCTCATTTGAACCTCATTCATGAGAGTTTTGTTGTTAACTTGATCCAGATGACAGATCAAAGCATATTTCCCCACTGCCACCTTGCTAAAATATTTTTTAAAAGAAAGTTTTAATATTATAGTTTTACAGATACAGATTGCTGTTAAGCTATTTAGTCTGTTACCAGTCAATCAAAGACTTTCATTTCACTTCGGTAGATCCTTAGTTAAACTCAACACAATTTGAGGAGGACAAGAAATATCTGTCAGTTTTCTTACAGTGCTAGATCATAAATTTTTTGTTAAGTGGGTTAAAAATTCAGTTACACATACCATTCATGACCTTGACAGCTTAGCAAATAGTGATATTGGATGATCAAAGACAACTGTTTCAAACCCTAAGGGTTAATATACCTGTGCATAAAAATTTAAGCTGCTTTTTATTCCTCTATAATTCTTTTATTTCAAAATGGATGCAGTTATTTATTGAATGTAGTCAAAATTTAAAACAAAAAAAAAAATCTGAGGAAACTGTTGAACTTAAAACTACTCAGGCCATACATGGTCTGCAGGAAATGCAGTTACTGAATAGCTACATTTTACAAATTAACATTTTTTCTTTCCTGGTATAAATCCAATTTAAAAACTGCTCGTTCTCAGATGAGGTAAATGTGAATAACATTGTGAACTACACAATATAACCCTTTCAGATCTGGAGTAACTTGTGCATAGTAACATATGACATGTATTAGATATGGCACAGTTTAAATGCATGTACAGCCATCACTCTGATTTTCGTGAATTATACATTCCAAGATCAAGTTCCCCAATCATCCAAAAAAGTAATTGACTAATCTCTTGTGCTTTCATAAGTAATGTAAGAAAAGTCTTAGATGTTCTTGAACAGGAAATTGTCAGGTATGCTGAAGATGTTGCAGGAAATGCTGACATTGGCAAGTCAGTAGGTGGTGTTTTTCCCTCTCACTCAGCAGTGAAGCAGTGTCCCAGTGTGTTGATATGGGACCCAGACGATGAGGATTTACTGTCTGTCTGAAACACCAACATCTTATAATGCATACACCTTTCTGTGTGCTTGTGTATGTGTTTGTAGGTAAGTGTAGGGGTGTGAAACCCTGGGGTCCCGAATTTCATTCCAATGTGGTTAAAGAATTTCTTCCTCAAATAAAAATATACCTGGCATTTCAAAGCCTACTAAAGATGAAGAATTAGCAAGGGAAGCAAACAGAAGTCATTTAACAGATTTTGGTTTAAAAGGACGCTATCTTTCCTCTGGATGGCTTTACTTTTGTTCCTCCTCTGGAAATCTTCCTGTTCTTCCTCCTCAAAAGTCCTGCTTTTAACAGTTTGAAATTGTGCCATGTTTTGTACTTCTTTAGACAAAACTTAAGCGTACCTGAAAAATATAGTTCAGTTAGGAAGTATAACACAGACAGTAGCTAAAGCAAAGAAAAGCTAATCTCGAAATCATATTAGTTAGCATTGTGAAGAGCTAACAAATAAAACAAAAAAAGCCTTTAAAAATAGTATTTTGCAAAATATTTAGGATCATTTTAAGAAGTTAATGACAATCACAAGTCATATAAAAGTTTGAATGGTTTGATTATCACTTGAGTGGAAAAGAAATTATTTTTCACGTTTCTTATGTATTTTGCTTCCAGGACACTGAAGGAAGCCTACTACAGCATTAACATTTCTTTGTGCACATTTTACTGCAATCTGGCATCCGAAAGGAAGAAACATTAGAAGTGGTTTATTTATATTGCAGCACCAAATTAGAAAGATGACATCATTCATTTACAGTTCTTATCCCATGACACGTCTAATCCCCAACACCTCATTACAGGGGACACTTTTAGGATTGCATATATCATCTTGTTTAACTTTTGCATTCTTTTATGGAATACAGTTGAAAGGTAGGAAATGTAAGGCTGTTCATTGATAAGAAAATAAACTAATAAAATGTTAGGAGCTTCCCCAAAGAGGCAGAATATTACAGTGTTTACAGTAAGTGGGTTATTATTTGTCTATTAATTCTCCATCTTTTCCACTCTTTTGTTCAAAAGTCCTTCCTCTTTGAATAGAAAGACAAACAGACTAGCTATGATGATTCAGACTGAGTTGGGCTTTTGGCAAAATTGGTAAAAGTTAATAGCTGAAATGTATAGAGCTGTATGCTTCCATTGTCTTATCCAGGAGGGAGAAAACGAAATGGTTTCAACTGTGCAGAAAATAGTGTTAAAAAATGTGGAATGATAGTGCCAGTGCAATTCCTGTTCAAAGGAATCCATCACTTGACCTATGGAGGACATTTATTCTGTACCACACTGAGAAGATGCTCTTTTAGCGTAGAGGGGTGCTCAGAAAGAGTCTGAAGTGCTAAAGCATGTGCACATCCGATCTGTGATTGTGCCTCTGTCTTGTTATTGTGGATGCCTTAAGGGTTTGGGTTGGTTGTTTTTTTTTTTTTACTTGAGTACAGGTCCCCTAGTGGAAAATAGCTCTCTATCATCCTTCTGATGGATATCATACAAAGTGCTTGAGAACCATTGTGACATTTAAGAAAAGAAAAAAAAAAAGGTTAAAAGACGGATCAGGATTTCCTGTGATCCCTGTTGCTCATAGCTTTCCTCACATTATGTTTGGTTATACTTCAAATATTGTGTAATATGAGTATTTAGTTTGCTTTTATTCCAAATCTCTTTTCTACTTTAGCAAAAAACATTAAAATTGGGGAATGTAATAACGATCTCTGAGGTTTTAAATTTTCTATTAAAATATACTTATCAGTGACATTTTCCTAACAGAGGTTTTGGTATAGGATTGTTCTCATAGGAAAATCAATTTACAGTAGTCCTGGAAGTAAATTCACCATATTCTGACTATGGGACACTATTTATCTCATGGGCACTTTGAATTGGAAGGCAGTTAGTCCTGGTAATATAGGAACATACTTGACAAAATGACTTGTGTTTAAATTCATCTGTTTATGTTGGTTCTTTAGAACTTATTAATTTGGGAAAAGTCATTCATTTGTGGGGTAATGTGTGTATCCAGCATCCTCACTGGAGTTTCAATGAATTCTGCTGCCTTGGAGCATGGGTAGAGCTAATCTGTGGCTTTCTGCAGCTGACTTCAGTCTCTTACCTTTACTGTTGCTGAAAGTGTCTGTGTGCAAAGTAGACTTGCCTGTGCTCGAACAACTCAAAGGATGTCCACATGAGAATTGCCACGAAGGTAATGCTTGTTCATGAACAAACTTTGTCTTATAGGGTTCAGGTGAGATTTTTGAAGATGACATTAAGTGTGTTCAGACTGCTTTCTTTCTTTCAGTCATCTGCATATTAATTTCATACATCTCTTGTTGATTCTTCTAATTTTGGAAGAGGTCTTTAAGAGTTTACAGAATTTTCTTCTGGGTTTTGTTAGTGCAAAAAAAGTAAAACTTGATTGCAGGTTAACAAGTTTGCCTGAAACAGCCTTCAGTCCTGCTAACAGAAAAATAAGTACTGTATCCACTGGCTTGGGGCAATTGGTAATAAGATATTTTTGGTATTATGAGCAAGATTTGAATTCCTCCAGTCTAGGTATTTTATGGTATGGAATAAATGTAATAATTATAAAGAGCACTGATGTATCTTGTTATCTTGTGGTGACATAGATTTTATTATCTGTACACAGCAGTAGCTGAAGTCTTTTTTTCAAGATCTATATCTAGACCTCCTTTCATTCAGTAATGTGTATATATAATAATGTATTCCTGCATGTAATAGAATTGTTTCCCTTTGCATCTTAAACAGACACAAAACAGAATGAAACTGATGGCAGATAACTATGATGATGACCATCACCACTACCACCACCATCACCACCACCACCATCATCGATCTCCTGGGAGGCCACAACACTCCAACCACAGACCCTCTCCAGATCAGGTTAGTCACCTCTTTTTTTACTGTCAGTTTTATAATTTTACAATTTTTATTTTCAAAATGTTCCAAAGAAATAATAACCAAGCGTTGTGTTCTCGGACCCGAAGCTAATAGCTCTGGTATTTATTGCCATCCCTGAAACAATTTAAACATTTTTACTTCTGTCTGGTGTCTTATATTTTACTTCCCTATCTTTAGAGGTTTCACAGCATTTCATAAGTCAACTTTTTCAATAGAGAATCAGTGAAAAATCTCCTACTTAGTGGTTACCTGTGATTTCAGAAGTATACTCTTTTTGAAATAATTTTTTGTTTATTTAAAGTAAATGGATTATTCATTGGTATTGACAAACCTGTGCAGCAGTTCTGTTTGGAAACTTGTAAACCAGTCGTATCTGTTGAAGCTTTAAAACAGATATGGATTAAAATCAATAGTGATGCATTTTTAACTATGCAAGATAAACCAAAATCCAGAGATGTTTTATTTTAAAATGTTTAGTAATTCAGTATTATTCTTCTTAGAATGTTATCAGGCTTGGAATATTATTTTCTTAGAGTCCTGTTTTTAAGAAGGGGCAAATAACTGTCCTAATAACATGGTCTTCTACATTAAGGGTATGCTAACTGAGCATGCTAGCACTGAAACTTTTCTCCTCCACCCACCATGGCAAAACATCCATAAACCCACACTGGTTTGATAGTGTAAATTTCCATATTGGTTCACAAAAAAAGAAATTTTCTTAAACAAAAATACTTTTGCAATTACGTAACTAATTTGCTTTTACTGACTGTATTTTGGAATGTTAATGATACGAAATTTAAGTGAAAATTAAAATACAAAATTACTAAAACAAGTTTATTGTCACATGGTTTTAAATGAATATTTATGCTGTGTATGTTTGGAATGAGGAGGTTGTGATGGTTTGTGGCTTATTAGCATTCCGACACTTACTCTTTTGGAATACTTTTATGTGGATTTTTAGATAATGTTTCTGTCAATAGGCAGATATTTGCCAAGTGTCCAGTGTGCAAGCTCAGTACTTGTGGTTCACGGACAACTGGGTGAAGCAGACACCTCGACTGACAAATTTGTTGTTGTTTTGATGTGTTTGTTGTTTCCAGACAGAAAATGCTGTGCCCAGATCCATCAAAAATAAAGTATCTGCTTTAAATTTATAGTTATAATATTGAAAATAGTGCTATAGTATAGCTGTAGCTATTAGTAATATTATAATTATTAGTTATAGATAATATTATGATAAAGTATTGAAAAAATAATTATTTAACTGTATAAAATATACATTTTATTTGTATTTATACGCGCACAAATTCTTCTGACATATTGTATCTCGTCCTTTAAGTGGCCTTCTGCCAGCAAACATGTTTTCATAATTATTTTCTGAGGTGTCTGAGGCTGCTAAAAATTTGTTATGCTAAAAAATAGCTGTGTACATGCTTATGTGTATGTGTGTATGGAATGCTGAACCACAAGAAACACAAATGAAAGAAACTAAGCCATCATAGATGACATGTCAAGAAACAAATATCTATTTTGAAATTGAAACATACGTAAGCCATGTTGCCAGCAGGCTGGGTGTTTCCAGCTGATACTGGGAGCCACTGTTCCTTTTCAAATAAATGTGTTTAATAAGTGGAGAGCTTGTCAGCTACGGATGCAGTCTGGCCTGAAGGTGACTTTCAAATGTTAATATAGACTTCTTTTCACTATAGGACTCTTTAGCCTAATGCAATGAGTGAGAATTGAAAGATGTAAGGTTTTAGGAGTATCTCAGTTGTAGTAGGACAAGGGGGAAGTTATCCATGCGTGTATTTATGTGGAGTAGGAAAAACATTCTATAGAAGCAGATAATTCTTTTTCAGATAAAGACCCCTGGGGAAAAATAAAACATTGCTTTTATTTGAAGAATCATTGTTTGATACAAAGTTAATTGGTAAGTTTAAAATGTCTAGGTAGAAATAAAAGCAGAAAATGTTGGTGAAGTTAGAAGATGTATGATAGTCTACTTAATTGTCAATAGGAGACAGAGAGGCAAATGACACTTTTAAAGAATGACCACTAGAGTTGTACTAAAGACAGGAAGTGGTAAGTATGAGAAAAGTGAAGTTCTTGGATACCAACTGAAAAAAAAAAGCACAACTCCCTCCCCTCAAAAAAACCACCAAAACACAGGACACAGAATCCTTCGAGTTCTCGGAACATTTTAAGAACAACTTTTTCTTTCAGAAATTGGGGGTTGTTTTTAAGGACTTGCTGCCTTGGTTATAGTTCTGTTTCTGATTAACAGAGTCAAGTTGGCCGAGTTTTATAAAAGAAGGCAACATTTTCTGAAAATGACCATGAAATAAAAAAGGTTTTGGCTTTCTGCAAGGAATAGAATGAGAGAAACAGAATGAGGGCAAGAGATGTGAAAAAAAAGGTAACAACCACCTCTGTGTTACTGAAACCCATACTATGGTTTCAACTAATTCAAGAAATGTAAACCTGTAAAGAAAATCTGAGGCCCAACACAATGTGGGTGAGCTAACATTTAGTGAAGACGATGCTTTTCAGTGCACAATAAAAGGTTACTTAGGTAAGAGAATGAATAAGGAGCATAATGAAAGTCTGTATCAAAACATCTTCAAGAGCTTAAAAAAATAAATTATATGAATTATGGAAATGGATACATGATTAAAATAGAGCACATAAAATGCTAACTATTTTACTAGTATTTACTAGCACTAGTATCTCAGTTTTACTCTGAACTATTAATGATTGTGTTCAACAACTTCCATGTAGGATATAGGAGGTCCTTGGAGGCTCAAAGAAGGAAAATATTGTTCTCATCTTTGCAAATAAAAAGTATGGGGATTTATTAATAACTTTATTTAATCCCTGGAAAGTTATGGAATAAGTTATTAATCAGTGAAATAATAGAAAGCCATTAGCCTTTTTACTGTTCATTTTCAGTAGCTTGATGTCTGTATCGGACTGTATGACAGTATCTATCCATCTCAGGGTATATCAGATCACTTTATACTTGCTTCACCCTTATCCTCTTGTCATAATCATCATCTGGTGGCTCCTACTCTAGACCAGATAAACTATTTTTATATTATGTTCTTGAAGAAATGAGATTGTTTATCACTGCGTGTTTACTTTATTCTTGCAGTCTTTCCAAGGTGACAGTTTTGGGCCTCTCTTTAAAACAGAAAGAGGGTCTATATGTCTGTTACTTAGCATACTGATGATAAATGTAGTCTGTCTGTATTTGTCAAGGACAAATTATGTCAAGGAAATCTAGTTTCCTTGGATATAGGGTAACTGGCCTTTTGGCTAATGAAGTGGTATCTGTGACATATTTTAAATTCATAAGGCCTTTAACAGTGTCCCAAATAAATTTAATTGGTAATGTAATTAATGTAATGTAAAATGCATTACAACAGTAAAACTATAAACAACACTATTAAAATTTAATTATGAAACCACCATGTGTTGAGTGTGCAACTGATACAAATAAGATGCTACACATTTTTCCTTACTCATTGTCAGACAAGAGGGCCATTCACAGCAGGGTTCCCAAGAGGTCTGTCCATCTGCCTCTGTGGAGTATTTTTTTTTTAGAAAATAGTTCTGTGATGAAATAGAAAAAAACATGAATATTGTTTATAAGGAACCAAGCTGCAAGAAACTGCTCAATGAGCTGCTTCAGTCTCAGTAAACTGGATAGAAAGTCTAGAATATGTAATCTGAAATTCAGTAAAGACAAGTCTGTTTACAAGGGTTAAGTCACATGTATTGATGAGGCAATAGAATGGAAAAAGGAATCTGGATTGCACATAGTACACAGCAACAATGGAATGCTATTGCAATTAAATTGGATCTAATTCTGGGGTGGATGTAACACTAAAAAGGAAACAGGAAGCAATTATTCTGTTTTTTTTTGATCACTGCTGAGACTTCATCTGAAAAGCTGTATACAGTTTTGATCACGATGCTTTAAGAAAAATAGGCAAATTAGAAAGGGACAAAAGGAGAGCAACAAGAATGATAGGAGTTTTAGAGAACATGACCTATGAGGTTGGCTTAAAGAATTGGGTTTGTTTAGTCTAGGAAGTACTAAAGGGGACACATAAGTCTTCTAATACATAAAATGTTGTTGTAAAGAAGACGATGATCAATTGTGTTCCAGTGCCCACTGGAGAAAGAGTAGGAGTGGTAAATTTAATTTATACCAAGAATAACTAGGTTATTAAAATAGGAAACTTTCACTATCAGCCTAATGAATATGTTAGTGGAAAGAAAATGTGGACATTGTTTCATGTAGATGTAATGGAAGCTCCTTTCTCCTCTTTAAGAACAGGTTAGATGAATATCTGGGACAAAAATAATAGCTTTATTTCATCTTGTGTTGGTGCATTGGGCTTGGAGTAAGTGTTCTCCTGGAATACTGCCATCTCTAATTTTCCGCAGCCTCTGAGAGCAGTGGATTAGCTCAGCAAAAGTTTACTTGTAAAGCATGAAAATAGGAGATCCATAGCAAAATCCTTGCTGAAATTATCTTTGAGAACAGTACAGTCAATGATAATGATGAGTGAACTCTAGTCATTGCTGTAGCTTACATTTTTCAATCATGGATTTTGTTTTTTTATTTTCTGTGTTGTGTTATTTACCACTCTGTACAGCATTCTTTTGTACAGCAACTTGATTGCCATGTGCCATGCAAAACTGCATTTCCCGTTCAATAGGGTATTACCCAAAAATTCTAGATATGTGTTTTTTTGATGACCATAATCCAACATACTCCTAGTGGTTTGAAACCAAAGAATTAACTGAGAAAATAATAAACTTGCAAAACTTGAGGTTATTTAGTCTGAAGAAAAGGAGGCTCAGGGGAGACCTCATCGCTCTCTACAACTACGTGAAAGGATGTTGTAAAGAGGTTGGCACTGGTCTCTTCTCACAAGTAACTGATGGTAGAACAAGAGGAATTGGCCTCAAGCAGCACCAGGGGAGTTTTAGACTAGACATTAGGAAGAACTTTTTCACTGAAAGGGTTGTCAGACATTGGAGCATGCTGCCCAGGGAGGTGGTTGAGTCACAATCCCTGGATGTGTTTAAAAGTCATCTAGATGTGGTGCTTGGGGATATGGCTTAGTGCTGGACTTGGTAGAGCAGGGTTAATGGTTGTACTCAATGAACTTGAAGGTCTTTTCCAACCTAAGTGATTCTGTGAAATCATCAGAGAGCATTTTTAATTTTGTAAGGAGAGAAGAAAGTGGTGCATATTGTAATATAATTGCCCTTTTTAGTGAATGCAAGGGAGGACTTCTGAAAGTTTTCCCACAAGTTCTGGAGAGAAAGTTAAACATACAACTTCTCATTTATATGGATAATGCTGGATTTTCTAATTTATATGCTACTTCTGTGGAGATAAATACATGTATTTTATTATTTCTGGCTGCAAAAGTATGTACATGTGCATTTGAGTACATATTTTTAAGAAAAATAAGATATTTCTGAGTTACTGATACAAAGCCCTGTATATGTGCTACTGTGAGTCTGTTCGCTCTTTAGAGAGAACAGTGTACAACCAGTCTCTTGGAAGAAAAATACTCACACATTCTGCTTGAAATATGCATACTTTTTATGTGGTGCTGCTTGGTTCAGGTATTGATGTTTTGGTTTAATGACCATCGGGTTTTTTATAACTGTTACCTGATAGCATATCCTGCTATGGGCAGCATGTGGCAGCATGTAGTAGCATGTAGTAAAGGATGGGATCTCTGACTTCACTAGAAGGAACTAGTTGGGCACCTTTCTGCAGATGTGGTCCATGTGTTTAGGTCTGCTGGTGGGGAGCAAAACCAGGTTTCCAACCACTTCTTGCCTTTATCCCCTTCTGTTTAGAGGTATCAGTTGGCAACCTTTTTTGCCCTTCTATATCTGGACTTAAACTCTGGAGAAGATGTAAGAAAGCTCCACAAGCAGTAGGAAAACTAACTCTCCTCTGCCCATACACACAGTAACTTTACAGCAAGTAATGATGTGTTCTCTAGTCATCCTGGTGCATCTGATTTTTATTTTATATGAATACATTTCTGGGAATCGAGTGCTGCCGTGTCAATAACTTTGCAATAATATCCATTTTTATTAGTCATTTAAAAACTTGGGAAAAAGATAATTTTGCACCTTTGCACTAAAACTTAAATTTATTCTCTTCAATTTTGGCTTGAGAGTTGGCAATCTTTCTTAAATCCCACCTGGAAACATTTTGGCAGTCAGTGTGTATCCTGGAGTGCAAGAGTAATACTCCTAGCATGAAAATGAGCTTAATAAGCGTTCTGTACTAGCTTCAGTTTCCAAGGACGTGTAATATGTAGCCCCTTGTAGAGTGCATTCCAGTAATCTAATCTGGATCGTTGCATCCAAGATCTAACTGGAACAAAATGAACCCATGGCTAAATAAATTTGAACTTCCAGATTTAGAAGCTGTCCTGTCTCACAGTGCAGACTCCATCACAAACCCTACTGCCCGATCAATTCCCTGCCTCTCTTATTTATCACCTCTGCACACTTACTGGTTTTCCTTAAAAACTTCTCTTTTGCTCATCTTTCAGTTTTCTTCCTTGTATTGAAAATGCTTTGAATGAAGTGCCTGTTTGTGTCACACAAGTGACTGTGAGCTCTTGAAGCAAATTGCTCTTACTGTTGGAAGCTGATAGGAATCAGCACATTCGTATTCCCTGCTACCGCTGCCTTACTGTACTGCAGTCCTTTTGTCTTTTTTTGTTTTTCTTGCACTTTTAATATCATATCAGGCCTGTAAGTTACAAACCAACAGGGAATTCTGTCTCGTTAACCGCAAGTCTGGTCAAATTGAGTTATCTCATTCCCTTTGGTTTTCTAATCTCAGAAGTCTTAGTGCCCCTCAATATTTGTATCCTGAATTTCAGGCTCTAATTACCCGTATTCACTTACTATTAATTTCTGCAGGCATTTTACATTCCTTGGTGTCTCTAAAATTAATTTATAAACCCTTAATTTGTTGGCACATGTGACAGACTTCTAACTCTAGAATGGTCTCCACATAATAAGTAGTTGTTTGGTTTTTTTGCTAACACCCAGGACTTTCTTGTTAAAGGTCATGAGATCTTTTCTATGTGGTCGCTGCTTATGTGTTACCTAGTAAAAAAACTGTACTCGATTGTTTAAATTAAAAGCAGCATCTCTGCATAAAAGAGGGACTTAAAAGAAGTTGTGTAGGCAATCTGTGACATCTTTGTGTCTAGGATATACTTAATTTATTTTCATGGCATTCTTAATAGGAAGTTTTGCTATTTGGAAGGGCATATGGAAGAACTTGAATCTGCATCCACACAGTGAAAGACTGAAAGTACAATATCCGAAGAATTTTCATACTGCAGGACTTTATTGCCAATCCTGATGATTACAAGAGCTATCAATCTTTTTACTTCCCATAGTACTGGAGATTTTTAAAGATGTGAAATGTAAGGTGTTTCTCATCTCGTGTTTCTTGAGTTCCCAAGCTGTAGTTGACTCAAAGTTGGATGATTTGCTTCATGGTCACCAAGGCTACAAATATATTTTAGTTTTGTTTGATGATGAGAGATTATATTCTTATAAAAAAATAATTCTTAGATGCTGTAATTGAGGATGGAATGTCACATGGTGACATAAGCACATAGCATGTCCTTTTACATCTTTTAATGCAGGTTGTGCAGAGATTTTGTTCCTATTTAAAACATTTTTGATGGCCCCTCTCTTAAGTGGTGGTGTTTAGAAGTAATTTGTCGCAAACTCACCATCAAGTTTTCCATTACTCTGAAACCTCAAGAAAGAGACTCAAAAGGTTGTTCAGGGTTTCTGAACTATCCTCTTAAACTGAACTTAAACTGTCCTCTGAGCTATCCACCTCAAGTCCTCCTTACTAGAACAGTGATGGGGCACTGTGCATCCATGAAGCTTCCCTTACTGCTACTCTCCAGTCAGAAAGCCAACTCCTAAAGATCTGATAGCTGTCTTAGTATTAAATACGTGTAATTTAAAAAATATTTTTAAAATATGCTGCTAAACCCATTCATTTGGGAAATCACATGCAATGGTGCACCAAACTTGACAACAATCTGACTGTAGGAGTATGCCACTAAAAATAACTTTTTGAAGAAGACCATGTGCTCTAAAAAAAAAAGTGTTTATTGATTTGTAAAGTGGTGACTGGTCTTGGCAAGACATCTTTGTGCACCAGCTGGAACTGCTAAATATCCTCAGATTTGCTGAAAGACTATACGTGAAAAACTCTGAACAGGTTAGATGGCATTTTGTTTGAGGTGTAGGACTTTGAAATCAGAGCCACAGGAGAGTCAAACACAGATGATTATTTTAGTGTCTGAGTCCTGATCTGCAAATCACCGTATTGATCCATATATAATTTGAGGGGAAAGGAGCGCGTGCTCCTCTGCGTATTTTGGCAGCCCTGGCTGTTAGCACAATGCCTTATATTCTGTGGCCATACAGGAAAATTGCCAACCTCAAACTCCTGAATAGGCCTCAGGAATATTGAAACTGGGATTTGTATTTAAAAAAAAAAAACATAAAAAGGAACAACATAAGTTAAAAGGAAGACAAACATAAACCAAAACAGATGATTTTAGCTTATTCAAGTAACCAAATTTATTTGAAAAGCATAAAAATCTTCAAATTTCTTTAGACCATGAGTAGAAAGTTCAATCTGAGAAGAAGTTTAGTGTCTGGAAAATTGAAATATAATGTTTGGGAGTTTTCTGCAACATTAAACTTTGACTTTTAGCTGTTGAGGAAAGAAGAAACAAAAATAAGGGCAAAACCCAAAGCACCAGTGACATTTTCATATATAAGGAATGTTATATGACATAGCTGTTTAGTGCAGCAAACTGGAATTATTGACTCCCTCCCCGAGTCAGATTTTATTTAATATTCTGTATGTTACTTTATCCTGTATGTTTACACATTGTATTTGGGCAGGTGTGAGCTTGCTCTTGTCTGTTCACTAAATGTATGTGAACTTGTTCTGCTGGTGCCTCAAGCTGCAAGGAGGCACGCAATTGCATTAAGGCAGTGCTGAGCCTGCACTAAGCTCACTGGAGTCACATGGATTTATTTAATTTAGGAATTTGGGCAGGGCAGGGTTTGCTTGTCGGTACATTTGGTATAAACAATCCCAGGCATATCCACTCTAAATAGTATTGTGCTGAATTAATTAATGTTTTGAGATCTCAGGAGTGCAGTGCAAATTAGTCATATTACATTTTTACATTTTACATTTGTAAGTATTTCCTTTAATTTTTCATCTTTGTTACCCATATTCTCCCTCTGGAACAAAGAACTTGTGACTCATATCATGCATTGTTCAGACTTGTTGAACTGAATGCAATACAATCCTATTTGTATCATGGTCACCATTAAAAACTGAATTTTCGAATTAACTAGAGTTATAGCTGTATTGTTGATATAAACAGACTACTGAATGGTGATACTTCTAACAGGGATGTAATTTCTGCCTCAACATTTCCCAAAAGTCAGTGTTATCATATGCTTATTTCAGTAGATAGAATTTTTCCTGCCTTTGGCATCTAGCTAGGTATTTCATTGCAGTTGTGATGGAACAAAAAAAAGAGCCTTGAAATTTGGAAGAGTCTACTGAGTTGGATTTTATCTTTCAGGGATACTCTAGTTCTTGATTTTGGTATACTGCCATTTTGGTATATCTTGATACTGGTATACTGTTTGGTATACAAACATTGTGCCAATAGAAGTTTGTAATATTTCTTACTGCTTTTGTTATGACCTCTTAATTGTAATTATATTGCCAGATATTTTTTCACATACATTTTAATTGCACTCAATTTGTAATTGCTAAACCAGAAAAAAACACAAAATTTGTAAAACCAAAATTTTGTAAAAGGTAAACCAGAGCTCTGTTAACAGTAAGAAGCAGAAAATAGGTTTTGCTGTCTATGATACCTCCAAGAGATGGATTTTGTAGATTGAAAATTAATACCTCTCCTTTGCTTACAGAAATGAATTTATTTTATGTTTTGAGGTTTAATGAATGTGATATAAATGTATACATACTGCTCAGTGTGTATATTTATATATATCTATATTTATATGTTAGCTTTGCAGTCTTTTCCACATATGGAAGAATTTTTTGAGATCATGTTTAGCTATAGAAACCTCTCTCCTTCACTTCCCCTGAATGTGTGTGTTAGAATATACAACACTTATATAAAGGTTTACATTTATCTTATATTTCTTACTAGAAAAATTAGCTGCCACCATCGTAGTCTAAAAGAGGTCTTTAGACCAACTGAAAGAGCCAAAAATGCATTTCTAGGAGACAGTAACTTGATAACAAAAGTTGCATATCTGGTGCTGGTTACTCAAGTGAGATAACATGTCACAGGCTTTCACTACAAAGGAGACCATAAATTTTTGCATTGCAAATCTGATTTCACGGACCACTTCTTGTAAGCAGCATTGGGTTTCCGCTTCATCTAGTGATAAAGCTTTAGAATGCATGAATATCTGGTGAAACATCTTATTCATGTTAATGCTGGTCTGGCTGTTGTAAAGTAAGTTGTCAGAAACAACCTTCCGCTTACCCCCATCACCAGTATTTATGTTTGATTTTAACCTAACTATATACAAATAGAACAAATGGTGAGATGGGTTTTATGGTCATTTCCATAATTGGATGATGCATAGTTACTTTTGACCCCTTCTGTTATGGATAGGTTTGAAAATAGACCTATGGCATAAATCCATATTGGTGAAGCAATTTTTAAGATTTATTCAACTTCTTGAATATAAAAATTAAACATAAAATAAAGACCTTCTAAAACTCTATACACCAAAGCCTTCAATGAATCCACTGCTAGTCTTTCCCTTTTCCAGTTACAGGCTCAATTCTTCAAGTCATTCATGCACAAAACTCTTCTGTAGTCAATTGTTCTGTGTGTGGAGTTGTGAGATTAGTTCTCAGCTATATTTGCTCCTAGAAAATGAGTAGCAGATAAAAGTCTCTGTAAGCTCTGAAAGATTCTGGTTTTAGGCTGTTCTTGATTTGAAAGAAATGTCATTACTTCACAGGTAGATTTCTGTGTCACAAGGGGAAATTAATATTTGTTAATGTAATTGCTGTAAGTAGGACAGTTTCACAGTCCAGAGCCAGTAGTTACATGTTTAATGACCCATTAGTAGCCATAGATAATAAGGAGAGTAGCATGAATCAGTCATCAGAAAGTTAGTTCAAGAGATGAGCAGGTTATCACTAGATTTATTTAACCCAAGTTAAGACATTAATTCTTTGCATGCCGGCACATGAAAGGGAAATGTGATGAGCCTTGTCAGGAAGGGTCTCCTATTGTGGAAAGAGAGCCAGAAAAGCTTAACTCATCGTTTTTAATGTTGCCTGTGTTGTGAAAACTTTTGTCTAAAAGGAGATCAGGATTTTTTGATTTTTTAAAAATTTTTATTTAAAGACTGGATTTTATAAAGATACTTCCATGCCACAAAAGTGAGAGAATGTGTGCTGTACTTCAGCTTTGTGGAAGTATTTGCTGTCTGTTTTCTTAGCCAGTTTCACTATATTCTTCACTTCGGGTAACCACATTTTATACACCAGCAGGCCTCATAATGATACAGAATTTTGAGTCTTTGAGTGTGTCTACATTAGGGTTTTAGTTCTGATCAAGAGCACAGATTTGAATCAAATCTCCTGATCATTCCCACTAACTGCTCTAGGGTTCATATCCAGAAGCAGCGTTAGAGTGGGCACACTGAATTCCTTTTTTATTAAATTTAACTGAAAGATGCATTCCAGGAGGTCTCCCAACACAGTGAAATCTCTGAAGGGAATTCAGTCTTGGAGACAGAGCAAAATTAATCCAGAGTACCTGTCCCAAGACACGTGTATTGTGTAGACACTTGTTCTCAGTACCAGTTGTATTGGCTGTGGATCTGTTGCTGTGGCAGGACATTGCTAAATATAACCTCTTGCAACTATTTCATGTTCACCAGTAATCAAGAGCATGCTATATGGAGAATGTTTACAAATAGACTTATAATTTCTGGCATCTGATAATTACATTTTTAAGATATACTTAAATGTGTAGACCATGAGTAAAGTTATCCTTTGTTTCTAACTTCCTGTGTGACACGGCCCATTTTATCTGGAGGCTGCTGCCTCAAATTTACTACTGAAACTGATGAACCTTAAAGAATTGATGGCTGAGAAATGTGCCTGCAAAATTGTTTTGAGATCCACTTCAATAATAAAGCAGAAGACATCTTTATACAAGCTTTCTACTTTTTTTTTTTTCTGTGTGTAGTGTTTTCCAAGAACTATTTTTTAAGTTCATCTTGCTACTTTGAAGCCAGTTTTGAGGTTTTAACCTTAGGTTTTATAGCAATTGGATCAGAACAATAAATCTAAGTAAAAGCAGATATTTATTTTTAAGATGTTAAGCAAATATAATTTTAAAAAGAGAAATGAATACCAAAAGAATGGGATGAAATAAATGAATTAACAATCTATAAATAGCCCATGTACAAAGGATTTCATAGTACTCAAGTTTATGCCACTGTACTGTACCTAAATATATGCCCAAATTAGAAACTTGGATGTCAGTCCTAAAAATACAAGGCATTCAATAGCTTAGATATTTTGAATTTAGAATAATTTTATAATTAAGCATGTATAATAATTTATCAATTCAAATGGTATTTCTTGAATTCTGTTTTGTTCCCTTTTTCCTTCTCTGTAATTCCGCTTTTGCTTTGCAGTTTTTGTCATTGAATTTCTATTCTTAATCCTATAAACCTATGAAAGATCCAAGTTTAAAAAGCAGTTAATGTACACAAACATTAATCAAAAATTGCTTGATTATAGTTTATTGTTTGAAAGAGCCGTAGATTAATGACTCTGTAGGATACACACTGATATGAAAGACTAAGCATACTTCTGGAAGCCTCTAATCCAATATTAATAAATGGTAGGGCATAACTGCAGCTTTTATTTTGCTCCACAGTGTGTCAAGAATGCAAAAATAGGTAATGAACTCCATTCGTCTCAGAATTTCAGCAAAGAATTCTATATTCTCTTGTATTATCTGTTTGCATTGAGGTACCAAACCTTAGCTCCTTGATCCTAGAGTTCATTCATAAAACCAATGAAAACTGCAATCCTAATTGTTACCTACTTTCTATCCGGTGCTTTTAGGTAGTTCCAATTCATACAGAAAAATCTGTAAAGCCTGTAACACTGTTAGGATTTACACCTTTAAATATCCGCTCCTCAAAATGTAACAGCCAGCAGAATATCAAGGATAGCTCAGACTTACCTCCTAACTACTGGAAGGAGGTAGTGCAGGCATGAAAACAACCTGTCTGCATAATGGGACTAATAAGTGATCAATTAGTTCGTTCTATATTTCTTTAAGATCTAGTATCTTGTATGTTCTGACTCCTGTTAAATTAAAAAGTAACAGCACCTATAATGAAATTATGGTTCTTTGGTTTAATCCTATTTTATTAATGAAAAACAAGGTTGAAATTCTCAGGTATCTGTAGGAATTTTACTTGTTAAATATCGAGCACCAAGTATTTTTAGGTAATTTTATTGCCTAGCATCAATATATGACATAATTAACTACAAAATAACATATTAGGTAATAAAGCACATAATTGTGAAATACTGGGCTTTTTTGATGGAGATGCTATGTGGGAGAGCTCTGCTCAGATTAGTACAAGTCTATTTATCTTCTAGAAGTAATTTGTGATGGGAACTGAAAATTAGAAATGAACAGATTTTCTGGGGTAGGTATAAATCAAGTCAAAATACTGTTTGGATACAAGTGTTTAAAAAAAGACAGTATGTTGAGACAGGTTTTGAGGTAGCTCATAGTATTAAAAATTTAAAATCCAGTGAGGGTTTGTTTTTTTTTCTATTCAGTTGTCTGTCAAAATAGATCACTGTGTTTTATTGATGTTTTAATGAACCTGTTAGTCGATAAATTGGAAAATATATTATAAACTCTGTGTACAGAATAAGATAATGGCACAGACATTCTCACTAAAACAGCTGTGAGGAAAAAAGACAGGATTTTTACTAATTGTAGATGTTGAAGGTGAATTCGACCATCATCATAATCTACACCTAACCACTCAATAATTTCTTCTTTAAAGCTGTAATTATTTTGGATACAGTCAACTGTATCTTTTAGAAAGTGTCTAAGTCTTGTTATAATATATTCAAGTCATCCAGAACTGAGGTGCTGTTGAAAAACGTGTACCGTGTTTGCACTGTAGTTACATCCTAGAAATCTCTGTCCAGCTTTTTTCTGCTAGAGAAAAGATCTGGCTCCTTTTCTCTGTGATCAAGTTCATAGTTAACAAACTTTTCATATTTTCTGAGTGACCAGTTAGGTTGAGTATCTCTTGTTTTTCACTGCCATGTTTATTTTTTCATAATTTTGTAGCTGTTTCCTGATCTGTTTACAGCCTTTCAAATGTTCACCAGAGTATGACATGAGCACAAGATGTGTAATTCTAGTAATGTCCTTCTGCTACTGCAAAGATACAGGAAACTTTTTGATTTTTATTTCTCTGTATTTCTCCTTGTAAATTCAACATTGTATCACATGTTCACTTCCACCGTTATCTGTAAAGCCTTTTCTGATCATCCATTTCAGATGCAGTCCACTGTCTGCTAAGTTTGCCCTGGATGTTTTCAGATGATGACACTGTGTATGTGATTTCAGTCATACACTTATGTGGCTGATAACATTTATTTTGCTGATTCTGAATACATTCAGTTTTCCAAGCAATTTTTCTGAGACGTTTAGAGATCATGGGAATACAGAACAAGTTTGGGATGAGAAAAGATTGTTGTTTTTTTCCCTTTCTTCTCCAGCAACGTTTATTCAATATAGAGCTAATTTTGCCTACAGTGTGTCTTGTGGCACTAAATCAAATGCATTACAGAAATCTTGGGATATTATTTCAAAGCACTTACCTTATCAAAAAGTTTCTCTTTGTAATCGAAAAAGATATAAAGTTATTTTGACAGAACTGGTACTCAGTTAAGCAACGTTGCTTGATGTGAATTGAGCTCCAGCTTTTAATTGATTGCTTATTGTATATCAGGATCAATGTCAAACTATATAGTCTGTAATTTCCCTTAATACTCTTTAAAAATATTTGACAATATTTGATTCTTCAGCTCTTCTAGAATTCTGCCAAAAAAAGATAATATAAATAATGGAAGTAAAAATGAATGTCTGCCTGTTTGAAGAATTACAATACATTAAACAGCAAAGCAGCTGTTTGTAGTTAGGAGGAGTCATTTAGAAACATACCGAGTTGCCCATTTTGTTGATTTTTGCTATTTTTAAAGATATCACCAGAGATTAACCTAATGAGTTCTGTTGGTGAAATAAGATCAAACTACTCAGTGGAAAAGAAACCTTTCAGTCTTTCTTCAACCTTTAGTCTGGCAAAACTCTAGTGAACTTCAAAGTCAATTCAATTAGAGTTAGTAGGCCTGAAGAAAAGTAACTCCTGTAGAACTGAGGGGGAAGGACTTATCTTTTCCGTGAGGTGAACCCAGCTCATTGGAAGTTTTACAGAATCTGTCCCTTTGTTTCAAAAATAAGAATGTTTAAGCCTTACTGTGTCTTTGCTTTGTGGTGTAGTTGGGCAGACCTGGTAACTAAGACGTGTTCCAAGTTAACTGTACAAAAATTTACCCACATTTCTTCTGTGTTAAATGATAGCTAAGTTTATAGTGGACTGTCAGATTTCTTTACTTAATTCAGCAACATGCAAGACATCTATCTTAACATCTGGTTTTTAATAACAGTTGACATCTGGGAGCTCTTTTTTATTCAAAGAATGGACTAGGAACAGTAGTGATACTGGCAGTGTGTATTTTCAGGCTAAAATTCCTGTCTATTTCAATCATAATTAATTACCTTTCATTTTATTTAGCTTTTAAATTTAATTAAGTGCCAGCAATATGTTGCAGCAGCTAACTTTCAAAGTTTTGTAACTATAGAATGTAATTCTTTTTTATGTTTCTAAAATACGAATGGGTGAACTTAAGGATAACTAAAATGATCAGATTTTATTTGGTTTTTAAATGCTGATTTAAATGAAAAACATTGTGTTGTGCACCTCTGTGTTGTAGAAGCTCAGTATCACATCAGAATTTGGCATGGTAGAGCTGTGGTTCCACACATACACATCTCTGTGTATGTGTAAGATAGAGAATAATTATTTAAAAAAATGTGATCTTCAGTAATCGTATCCAGGAAAGAACATTTCACTCTTCTGGTTTAATTAATGTTTTTTATTTTGTTATTTTTAACTTCACCTTTATAATAAATGTAAATAAAGACCTTCTGCTTTCAGCATATCTACATGAAAACAGTCCTTTTAAAAAGAGGTTTATGAAATCGTTATTTTGTATTTGCCATTAGTGTTATCTGTTATTAAAACTCTAAATAAATGAGTAATCCTAATTATTCAAAAATGGAAAAAAGAGAGAAACTAATAGTATTTCAACAATGTGCAGTGTTTAATAATGGCTTAAAAGACAGATTTAATTGATAGCATGTTAGAAAAGTGCACCTCACTAATGATAATTTTTTTGGATTCTTAAGCATTTTTGTATCCATTAATCTAACAGAATGTAAGACAATTTTATTACAGTAATTACTTTGCTTACTTATAAGGTTTGATCTATTTCTGCTGTCAATGTTGTTTTGAGCTATGTGCAGTTAAAGAATCTTATCATCCATTTCCTACATACGGTTTTAAGTGGGTGGGAAAAACGTTTATGTCACCATTCTTGATTTTTTGGTTGCTATAGATGCAGATTCTTGTATATGTAACACAAACTTGTTCAGTTGTTTTCACTGGCTAACATTTAAAAAAAAAAAATCTTGTTTTTAACAACGAGGAAAATTGTATTTTGTATGCACCAAAGTAACTAACCTTTTCTTCTTCCATTCCAATGCTAACACCTTCTCTGTGCATCTCCTAATGTCTGGCACACAGGATGATGAGGAGGGTATATGGGCGTAGCCATTCCTATAAACCAAAGTTCCAGTTTTGTTTTGAGAGGTGAGAAACTCTCTTTTCTATATCTTTCAAGTTACAGCCTATTTTTTTATTTATTTATTTTTTTTAACCTGTGTGGAGCTGTGTGTTTCTTGACAAGTGCTTTTGTGAATGCTGTAAAAAATGTTTTATCATGTGCAATGAACAATGAGAAACTATTTCTAACAGTCTAATAGTGTAATGGTTTAATTTTTTTCGTAGCCTATTGTGGCTGAAGGTGTAGGTAGGTACAAAACTTTAAAAGGAGTGTATTTGTATCCTCTTTTCAGTAGCTAAGTATTTCTTTAAACTAGTATTAATCTGCTATATCATCTTGAAAATCCTTGTGAGAAAACTGTAATATCTTTGCAAAATGAGTATGAAAGTTTGATGCTTTAGGAAGTTTGCCACACGTTAAGCATACAATTTTACTGGAATAGAAGTTCTAATATGCATGGAAAAAATGAGACTACCTATTCAACTAAAATATTTTAGTGAAGTTTTAAAATAAGCAACAGATGCTTGATAAGGGAAGTATAATCTACCTATGCAATAAATGCTCTTTTTCTGAAACAATCTCATGGACTAATATCCAGACAATAATTTGGTTGTGATATTTAAGAGCACAAAGTGCAGCTTATTTTGTTGAATTGCTTTCAATGATGAATAAATACAATACTGTCACTGTGTGACAGTTACTGATCAATGCACAGCCATTTTTTTTGGTGCTTGCCATTGAAGCTGTAGGTAGTTTGTAGCTCATGATCACTGGGGTTTCAGTGTTGCTAAGACCATCAGGCCTGGTGGTTCGCTTGTAGAAACTTGCTCGTGTCACTACTTATTGGAACAATTCTATTTACTAGAGTGGGACTGTTCAGAGAAGCAAAATCCACTCACATAAGTAAAGATTAATGTATTATTAAAGCTTCCATACTTTATATTGATTTGGCCTGTCACCCCAAGTTGAAGACTGCATGATTTGTTTTGTTTCCAGTAGTGTTGTAAGCCACGTTGTCACGGTTTGGCTCAACCTAGGACGCACGTTACAAGGCAGTTATTGTATTTGACAGGAAGAAAATCTCTTGTATACTTGCTTTTTAGGATAGTTATGACAAGCACAATAAGTGCTGTTCATAATGAATAATTATGATTTATAATTATAATAATTTTGTTTAAAAAAAAAAATTTGAAAGTATTCTATCACAGAGAAGTTTCAGATTCAACAATTGTAAAATAAAATAATGGGCACTGTGATACTGTTAACATATAAAAGAAAGCAACCTTCATTTATCATAGGATAGTTATAAATCTTTTTTCTTTTATGCTTTCTGATTTGATTTTAAATGTCATGATTGTACAGGTTGTATGTGTAGATACCCTCTGTGTTTATGGAGACATGTGGTAACAGTGGGAAAGGCTGTGACTCTCATTCTAATATTTTTTAGTTACACTTTCCTCTTTCCTGAATATAAGCATCCTTAAAAATAATCTGGAATTGTTCTTTTTCACATAAGAATGTAAAAATCTTCGTGGGTTTTCTTAGTGTTGTCTTTTAACTAATTATCAAGTTCTGTTAAGAGCAGCTGCATGATATTTTAATAGCAGTTTCTGATGTTATTTAAAAGTAATGTAATTTTCAGTGTTTGTCAGCATCATTCTTGTGTTTTGGGTGTGGAGAGCAGCTCTTTGTTTATTTTCCAGGCCCACATATATTGCCAATTTAAAACGAGACATTCCACTCTGACTCTTTTGTTCAAATGCCAACATAATTTGTCTGGTATTATATACCAGACCCTTGACAAATAACTTGTTTGCTGTTTCTTTTCAGGTGGGGGAGCACTAGAAAGGTAGTATAACAAATAGCTGGTGGCAGGCATAGCCTGTCCTCCAGACGGAACTGATGAATAGACCTTTCCTTGCAGGTAGAATAGCCATAGCATGGGAATGGCTATCATAAGGTGAAAATTCATGTTATAGACCTCCTTCCCTAGGGGAAAAAATAATGTATGTAGCAGACCTATAAACCTTTCTAAAAATACAGTGATAATACTGAATTTCTTCATATTCACTGTTAAGAGCTATAAGAATATCTTACAAAAGAAATACTTACAAAATATATTAATTATATAATAGTTATATAATAAAATAGTACTTACTACAGTATATAAATACATACAAAAGATAACTTGCTGTGGGACATTCCTTTTAGAATCCTCTTAATAGTGCCACAGTTAAGGATTGAAATGAATAGTTTTGGAACATTTTAATAATTTCTATTGCTTTTTAAGTAAGATGCACAAGTTTTGTCTTGGATGCATATAGCTCAAGGCTAAGTGAGTTTAATAACTCAAATGGTTAGGAATTGGAGTGAAATGGACTGTCTTGAATGTTGCATTACTTTTTAAAAGTGGTATTGTTGATGTGAGTAGAATATCCAAGTAAGTGATTACAATAAATCCATTTCTGAGCAGAGTTTCAAAGCCCTAGGCATAAACTCTTCACTACCTAGGGCTCTCTCCTGTGTGTTGGCAGTGCATGTACGAAGAGTCTGGATGCTCTTCTCACCAAGGCAAGGTGATGAACTCCCTGAAGAATTGCTCACCACCAGGAACGATGGGTGCACTGCAGCTGCAGGATTAGGCAGGACAGGTTGATGCTTTTTGCATGATAGGAGTAGAGTGGATGAGTGGTCAAACTGATGAACTTTCAGCAGCCTGTTGAAATAGATCTGGAGGCTAGATAAATGGAACAGGAAGGACATGGAGATTTCATCTCTATGTAGGAAGGAGCTGATTTCATTCTTGATAATGTAAGGACTCTTAAAACAGCCCTTAATTCATGGCGTTAGACAGGTTTCTTCCTCTCACACTTTCTCTTGATTTTTGTAACAAGCAGTATGGCTGAGGGAAATCAAATGTCTCTGTCAGTTGAGTGTATATTAAAATGCAGACAATAAAATTAAATTAGGTGTATATCTTGTTTAGAAAAGCTTTTATTTTTATTATTTTTTACTTATATCAAAAGCTAATTGTGAACATAAGAAAACAAAGAGACTCAACAAGAATGAACATGAGGGATGTATTTTATGTTGGAGAGGAAAATATAATTTTAAAAGTATTTGAACCACAAGAATGTGGATTTCTAGAAAAAGTCCTTCACCTTTTTTATAGTTCGTGTATTTGCCATGTTTTTTAGTTCTACAGTTTAAATCACATATACTGTGGATGCAGAAGTTCCATTGCAACACACACATTTGTTTATGGACCAAAGCATATCAATACAATAATTTTGAAAACTGAGTAGTAAGAGACTAGGGGAATCTTAATTTATTTTTTGTTCCTGTAGTGTATAATAAATGATATGCTTTCAATTGTAGTTTATTTCTTCTTAAGGGTGGTTTGGTTTTTTTTCTAGAAAACAAAAAACACCTGAGATAACAATATGTTTATTTTTTGAACTTTTTTTTTCAAGTCTAGTTTTATCCTGGTTATATAGACTTACTAACACTGTTTTAGGCATTATGCAAATAGTCTCATGCAATCAAAAGTTTTCCAGAGGCCATGTGGTAGTGCTTTGCCTAAGTAAGGATAGTGCAGGCTGGTCCTCTCATTACAATTAATAAGTGGTAAGTTAAGAATCAGTGAACTTTACCAGTTCAGTGCTCAAACACTGCAGAAGAGTGACATGAAATGATGGTGGAAATGTGGAGTGGCAGGATGAGAATGTGTTGTAAGGTTATGGAGAGCTCCTTACTTGTTAAGGAACAGACAAGGTGTTCAGGGGTATCGCACTTGCCAGCAAACGTGGTAGCACATGTAGCTGCACTGGTTGGGGCTTTTTAGAAACAGGATCTCTTCCCCACTGCTCACCCTTAAAAAGGAAAGAAAAGAGAAAATCAGGAGGCACTGATAAGTTTTAAGAATGAAGCTCTATAGCAGTCAGTCTATGCAGCAGTCTGTCGGGGGTGCCATGTGACTCTCAGAAAATACAATTTGTGGCACAGCTGAGGTGTGCAGGTAGAATACAAGTGTTAGTTTTTTTATGTCCAGTTCCTACCACTGAAGTGCAGCAGACACTGGAAAAGCAGTTAGGACTTTGACACAAGTTGTCTGTGTGTGTCTGTAACAGAAATCAACACAAAACCTGTTTGTACAGTGTTTTGTTTGTACAGTACTTTAGAATTTATTCTTTTTCATATGTGAAGTAAATCAGATGTTTTAGAAGATGTTTAGGAGTGTTTGGACAAGTTTATTGTCTATTATATCCTTAGAACAGTGTTATCTTCACACCTGAAACAAAGAGGGACTGAAACTTGTGCCGGACAGCAAATGATGTCTAGTGTTCTTGAAACTAAAATTATAAATCTAGTCTGCTAAATTTTAATTTAGGAGCTGAACAAAAAGTCTGCAATTTTAAAATTTTACTTCAGTAGTCACTGTGGAGGCATTCTTTGGGAGGCATCAGTGTAATTCAGCCAAACAGCCCTTTAGAGCAAAAATGGTCTACAGAATGGGTGAATGAGTAAAGCTTCTTACTTATTGTTCAGGCAAATATTCACTGTTCACTTCTAACTGTTGGGTGTATTTTGTATGTGTTTTCAGGGAGGAGGGAGAAGGCTGTTGTAAAACAAATGTGGTGCCCAGCTTTGTTGAGATGTGGTAAACAGTTTTCTTTCAAGATGTCCTTACTAATAGCAGTACAAAGCATAACAAAATTTGGTTATGTTACTAAATAAGGATATGTTTAGAGACATTAACTATTAGCTATTGTTCTTCTTTTTGCTTTCATTAATTTGAGTCAAGAGTTTTGTAAATAATTTTTTTTTGTGTGTTTGGTTATTCAGTTTAGCCTGTTTTGGAAAAAACATGTTAACTTTGAAATGAGTCTCAGTAGCATGTAAAGCAATGGAAAAATAAGGAGCATGACTGTTTGCAGTGTTCATTTTAATTCTCTCATAGAGTGTATGAATACTCAATCCTTAATTAGCTAAATGGGTGTTGTTACATTGACTGGAGCCCAAGGGCATTTTGGATTTGTGAATTTTTAGACTTGATTGTTTTTTTACTGCAACTTGGTTTTTACTAAACAAAAGGAGGAACCTCCCTAGCAAAGTTTGTTTGGCAAACTATGGACAGATTTGTGACTAGTCTTCATTCCTGCTAAAATGCTTTTATTCATAATGCAAGATAGTTGATACTTTTTATTTTAATTGGGAAATTTTATATTAGTTGAAAAATTACCTTTCCTTTTTTCTCAAAGATGTCTTTACTACTCGTAGTATTTTGCAGTATTAATTGCCCATGGTTGAAGAAAGAGGGTTTTCATTAAAAGTACATAGGAATTTGTTTTGCTGTATGTATTTGGTTATTTTTTATTTATTATATACTAGAAATACATTAATTGCTTGACAAATGTGAAACATTTTCTGTTTGCTATGGAATGGAAGATCAGTAAAGAAGATCAGAATTGTTCTACTGAAAAATAATATTCATAACTTCGTTACAGTAATGCTAGGGCCAAATAAATTAGAGTTAAGGTCAGAAGTTGAGATCCTGAGCCCATTGAAGTCAATGAGATTCTTGTTATATATTTTAGTGCTGTTAAATTTTCACTCAGAGCAGTTTCTGTCTTCTGATTTGTTCATAGTCTTAGAAAAAAATCTGTGCGTATACATTTATGTATTCCCAAAGAGATTTGTACAAACTAGATGTCTTTTCTTTACTCTGACAGGCATTTATCTTATCTTACCTTGGTATTTATGAGACACCAAATCACCCTCATGTCTAGCTATAGAACTTTATTATATAAATGCAATAATTTTGTGTCTGTCACTTGTATTCTAGCTGTGAGAGTCAGGTCATTTTACCTGAACTTTGGCCTCAGCTTCTTCACTGCAGGTGCAGAAGGTGTGCAAACAATCTGAAAATGTAGCTGATGAACTGAACTTCAAAGCTTTTGATGTAGTCAGCCTAAAGACAACATTTACAATCATCAGTCACTCTCTTTTATAATCTTCCAGAGTAAAAATAGATAAGGTACTAGAGCAGTTTTTAACACTGCAGAGAGTGAGAAAAGGCAGAATGTATATCCCCACCTCAGCTTTGTTTGGAATTGTTATAGTTGCTGGAAACAGAAGTAGCTAATCACTGACTTCACACTGAAATAAGTAACCACATAATCTAGATACAGTTTAATATCCAAAGCTACTTCAAAAAAGTAGCAAAAATCTGCTTTAAAGTGCTGAATTCAATGATGAATTGCATTTTTTTGCATTGCACTTCTACAAAAATTTATGTAAACACATGAAGCTACTATTATTCGACTTGAAAACTGTTTCAAACAGGTTTTTGTGAATATTAGGGTTTATGAATATGGGTATTGGCAGCACACCATTCCTCTTGGAAGGTTTTGGTTTGTTTGGAAGCAGAAGCACTAGCTGACTTAAAGACCTAATCAAAGGTCATATGACCTAAACTTTTGAATCTAATATTTTACCATTGAATACTAAAATAGGAAAAAAAAAACCAGTCAGTTTTGAATAAACATGATATCCATATCAATTGCTCTGGGAAGTTTAGGAAAAATACAAGAGAACAGAAAATAATGGCTAATAAAATGATCTAGTATCTATTTTTAATATAGATATATTTAATATAATATGACATGACATTACATGATCTAATCTAATGTGATATCTAATGTAATATATTATGATATAATATAGTATGATATAATAAATATAAATTAATAAAATAGCTATTAATGTATTTATTCTCAGTTAGTTACAATGCTATAATATTGCTTTAAAAACAAAAAACCTCCCTGTGCTGACCTACTTAACATCAATGAAATACCAGTTGTCATTGCTGTCTCTTGATTTCCTCAAGGAAAAGCTTTGATAGGAGATGACTGCTATCATAGATAGTCCTATCAGCCACAAGGCCTGGAGCCAGTTTGGAGACACATCCCTGTCTTTTATGCTTCATGTTATTCTGGCAGAGGTTTCTAATGCAGATTCTCAGATCACACACATGCAATAATTGAAGCACTTTTTCTGGGTGTGGTGGTCAGAGCTCAGACTGAGGTGAGTGAGGTGTAGATGCAAAGAAACTAATAAAAGAAGCCATTTGGCTGTTTCAGCAGGTGTATGCTAGTTGCATACCTATTCCCTTTTTCTGCCAAAGAAAGGGCATTGGGAAGGATAGAATTGTCTTGAGTTTGAGCCATGAATCAGTAGCTGAAACATGGTAATTTAGAAAGAATTCTATAAAGGAGAGTGCAATACATAAATCTAGGAAAATATTTACTCATGTGACTTTATTAAGGTCAGTATCAAGCATCTTGGGAATGCTGTTTGACAACATTAGGCTATATGTATGCTTGTGCTCTAGTACCAAATATTAATAAAATGGATTAGAAATAGTTAAGGAATATTCCACTTTTGTGCTAATTGTCCATTTCAAGAGACCACAAGGCAAAGAGCAACTTAAAATGTGATGGAATATCCCTGCATATCACAAGTGGCAGAGTCTTGCTGCTTCGTTTTCCTTCAGTTTTGATCTTTGCTTTACAGACACTTCACCAGTGCGAATGTTTAGAGGTCTGTTTTCCAGAAGACCAGTGATCATTGGTTTCCTACTGGAGCCTTTCAGATAATGTGGCTGGCCTGAATGTGAGCTCTTCCTCAGCCTGGCTCCGAGTTCTACCACCCTGAGCCAAGTTAGCTAAACAGTTAATGTACTAGTTTTGTTTTAAACCAGAGTTTTTTAGTTCAATGAGCAAGCTGCTCACTTGAACAGCTTTGGTCTTAGAAGGGAGTGGGAAAAGCAGCTGGAATATCTTTCAACAGTATATCTGGATGTAGATGAGGAAATCTGTCCACAGCCTTAGGCCATGGGCAGAGCATTCTACGAACAGCAGTGCCAGTAGATGATGTTATTACCACCCAACCTTATGTGCTTATTACTATTTTTCTGTTAGGTACTGTTACCCTCCCAGATCTCTCAACAGAGGAAATCACTCCCATCAATCCCATATAATCTTTAAGCAAACTGAGCCAGGGTAGCTTAAATAGTGATGAATATCCATTCAGCAGGAAGGCCTGTTTATTGTTGCCTGGTGTGGATTAGAGAACACCCTGACATCTTTGACTTTCTGTTGGAAACTGTGTGGTAACATCCAGCTGATGGTTAGAGAAGAGCAGCTAGTGGCAGTAACATCTTCAAGTAGTAAAGCTGAATCTGGAAGAGAATGAGGTCCATAAGCTGAAAACAAAAAGGCCCTTACTGCAATAACTCTATCTTCAAAGGGTCTTGCACCAATTTAGGTAATCAGGTTATTAAAATAATTTAAATTAGACTGGTGCACTTTTCTTGTTTAACTAATCAGAATCAGAAACTCTTTGTTCAGTTGGCAGATGACATACTTTTACCAGATGCACATGAAGATCACTAATAAATTGTATTTTCCATTTTATATAGGAGCTATAATTTTGGATAGTAAATTTGTGTTAAATTCTAGGAAAATCAGTTCTTAAAAAAACCCAACAAAACATCACCACAACTGAGAACCAGTTTGGATAGATATTGCAATAAGTCTTTGCTGGGTTTATTACACTAATAATATGATTCATTTTTTCACATACAATTCTGGGACCTTTGGGTGATACATTTCAAACAAAGCTGAAAGCTTTGCTCTTCATAGCAGATCTTAAAATCTATCTGTAAGGGTTTATGAATGACTACTGTTTCCTAATGTGGCTGAGGCCTAAATCTTCATTTATTGGAGCCATCAAAGCAGCACAGTGCAGTCACATTCTTTGTGCAGTGTTTTACATCTGTTAATCTGGCTTGTGCATGTGAGCTTTTCGTGAGGATGCATTTTAGTTCTCAGAATATGGATAGGGTCAAATGTAAACACTGAGGCAAGTTTTTAATGATTTAGGAATTCGGTTAGCTTAGGAGAATTTTGGTTATGGCAGTTAGAGGCTTTAGGTCTGACTTACATTGGTTCTGTACCACTATAGGAATTTATACCTGTGCAAATAATCACAGATCCTAACATTTTGATTGAATTAAGTTGTGTTCAAGCCTTTTGGTTGGAAAGTGCTCTGAGATTGCCCTTACATTTTTGAATGTACTTGAGTATTATATCCTACCTGCATTAATTGTGTGTGTGGGAAAAAGGATAAAGGTGAAAAGCTTTACACCTTTTGCAAAATGTTTGTATACTCGGTCCTGATCCAGTGTTGGACTTGCTTTCATGCTACTGAAAAAATTTTTTAGCAAGTCTTTACATTTTCATCTCTGCCTAACTCTATGCTGTAGTTTTTATTTAAATCTATGGTTAGATGTAATGAATACATAACTCCTTATTCACTGTATTTAACTTACCCACACTTGTACTCTTTATGGGACTAACAAAATTTTTAAGAAATAGAGATCCTTCAGCACTCATTTGTAAAATATTTATGAATGGTAGGTCATCCTTTAAAAAACTTGTTTAATAATTTCTCTAAGTGAAGACTATTTGTTCAAATATTGTGTCTTGGAGTACCTTTTCTTTTGTTTTTGTAGGAAAGAGAGGTCTTTGAAAACTACTGAAGTTGTGTGTGAATCCTCCACAGATAGCTTGAAGAAAGTTTTATCTGAAGATGGTCCTTCAATATAGGAATCAGAAGGGAAATACCCTTTCTTTCTCTCTTGAAACCAGCATTAACTTCTAAAATGTATTTTAAGACAAGCTGAGTGAGAACTCTGCCTTAGTTACAGAGAGAAAATACTATAGAAAGAAAGAACATGAGCTCTTTAGCTCTATTTAACTGCTGTTTGCACCAAGACAAAATGAGTACTGTCAATTACTTTTACAAACATACCTTGTGTTTCCTTGAGGACTGATAAGTTTAAATCTATTGATTCTCTCCTTGGCTCTCTCTGTCTGGCCAACTTTAATCTGATGTTGAAGTGTTCAAAAGCTGCATGTGTTGTAGGATTTCAGCAAACTTGATCTTACAGGTTTAACTTAAATATTGTTTCCATTTTGAAGTCTGTCATATGGGTATACCTCAAAGAGTGTTTGGTTTTAGCCCTGCTGTCTTGGGTGGTGGTATGCAGCAAGTAACAGAATACTGGGAATAAAGAAAAATCCTGAAATGAATCCCTCCAGCTATGGGCCAGTTGAGAGCTAGAGACAGGATGTAAAGTAAAACCAGTATGTCAGTCTTTGATCAAAGGATAGATTCCCCACCACCCCCCAGCAGGTGATCAACACATAAGTACATTCTCCTCTAAATGGGTTGATTGGACAAAATTAACTACCTCCTTAGCACCCAGAAAGCAAACTTCAGTTAAGAAACTGATGTTAGAAATATTTCATATGCTGTGTTAGTGCATTCAGATTCATGAAGTTATGTGATCTGATGCACTTAAGTTGCTATTAAATTGTCTTAGAATATGAAATTGTCTAAGGGAGATTTACTTAGCACCTTACAAAACTGCATTTTTATTTTCAGAAAACAAGCTCTTTCCACAAGTAAATTGTTACATATTTTTCAGTTGTATGTGCTCTTTATATTTGGAGAAATTCATTAATAGTCAACTGCACTATACATTTTGAGTATGGTGAAACAATAGTGCAGGGTGTGGTTGTGCATGCTCTTATGCATGAAAGTTGTTCAGAAACAGACTTGACCAGCTGGAAAATCTGTAAGCCACAGACTATTCTTACCTCAAAAATAATGGCAGTGGGTGTTTCACTTTGTTTCTAGAAGTATATCCTGGGTTTAGAAATCTTTGCTTTCTCATGGTTTCATCTAATGTTACTCACTGTGTGCCAAATACATGTTTGTTGAAGAGGAAGGACATGGCACATGAAGCCACCACTGGCCGCTCTGTCATCTCATTGACTTCTTTAAGACAATATTTCACACAAGAACTTTAAAAATTGAGAGTATGTCATCTATGCTGCTCTAATTTTCATGATTATTAATTGCTTTCCAGTACAAATCAGAATATAATGACTGAAATCTAAATCTAAACCACCTCTGCTACATTTTGCTTTTAGTATGAGAGAAAAATCTCATAGGTGAATGTCTTTTTAACACGTAGCCTCACTTGGGTTGTCTGATAGAACATAACCTTAAGAAAATTTTTATTCAAAATTCATTGTAGAACCAACGCTGTTACCAGGCAGGATCTACCAAATACCATCAGTCAGAACAGTGCATTTCAGAATATGGAAAGCAGTGAGCCAAGTACTAAGCAAATTGCTTTTTCATAATTTTATTGTGTATCTGTACATATGAAGCATATGGTTTTTACTAGGATCCTGCTAGCAATAATTAACTAAAGCATTTATCCTCTTACCCAAGGACTCTACATTCTTCTTAATATCTTGATTGTATTTTTGAAGCAAAGATTCATTGCTAGATTCTAAACCAACATGAAATAAATACTAACCAAAAGAGATGCCAACATTCCAGATATAAAGTGTGGATGTGGTGTTCTAGAAAACCCACATACACCCCACTGCCCCCAGTCTAGAGAAGCTGTACTGGATATTGTCTTTGTAGTTTTCTGTGACAAGACTGCTCTGTGATTGCTGCAAATTGAGTGCTTTGTATTGGTATTATAATGCAATTTTAGCAAGCTCTTTTAAGAAAAATATTGTTTATCAACCAGTCACTTTTCCTTAGATCAGGAAGCAGTAGTTGGAATATAAAACCTCCAAATCTGCAGAAGAGGTGTTTGACAAATTAATGCAATTTAACAAGATGGAATAGCAGTTTTAAAATGTTATTTGCTTATTGTTTTTCTACATTCTTCCCACAAATGGTGGGTAGAGTGTGCAGAGTTTGCAAGAACCTAATATTCTCTTGGCAAATGTTTCAAAGATTAATGATCAGGTAGTTCCAACACTGGTGTTTTTAAACGATGACAGATGAATAAAGGCTTTGTAGCAAGGAGAAAACAGGTGCTGAGATGCAGAACGATTGACTCTGTGTATTTTGAGGCTTTTTTAACAGTAGAAAAGCTGCTTCCTTCTTCAGTGGCAAGTTTTGTGTTCTATGGTTGTAGCTGAAGGCTCAATTTTTTTGTGACATACTGTTCAAAGTCCTGTCATGATATAGCTCAACAAAGTATCACCCGGTATCCTGATGTGCAATCCCGACTGCCAATCACTTGGTACCTGAGCAGATAGGCACCATCCTGAATGTCCTCGGGGTGAATTCTGGTTTGCATTTCCTTTACGAAAAGCCTGCGGTTGTTATTACACCTGCTGGTGTTCGGTGTCACTGACCTCTCACCTAATGTACAATCAGGTGCTCTTTTTTAACAGCAATCTGGCATTCAGCCCACTTAAATTAGGTTCATTTGTCATGTACTCCTATCTGCCAGCAAGCAAACTGGGGAAAAAGAGGTCAAAGTAGGGATTTTTCAAATGTAAATGTTTCCTGGAAACTGCTGTTGAAATTTAGACATGCCATTCAAAATGCATGTTACTGCCTGCCTTCTTTCTTAGAAAAATTATTGTCTTTCCCAAATGCTTGCTTTTCTGAGTGTCTTTGCAACAGTTCTGCATGAAGCTGTTGCATGCGTATTTTTATTGCCAAATATTGTTGCAAGCAATAAATAAATCACTGGGCTATATTAAAAGCATATTTTGCCAGGCTGCTGCTTTGAAAAACTGGATTCAAATGGAAAAAAAAATTGGTTTAAACTGCTTACAGGAAGTGGTATCATGCAAAAGGCTGGTTTCATTTCCAAGTATCTTGTTGCAGTCAGTGATTTTGTATGTGGGATGTGCACAGATATTTATTACAATATTATATTAGACCTGCCTTTGCAAAATTATTTCATTTTGTCCCCCTTTATGAGCATTTTTCTGGCTAACCTAATCACACGGGCCAACATATGAGTAACATGGTGAGATGTAGTTTTTGGCAGCAGATGATGTTACTTCTTTTAAAACTTAGTGGTAATTAACTTCCTGAAGAATTGTGTGGATTCTGTCAGCTAACAAAATGTTTCAATGCCTGTGACAACACTAGGACTTGTATAAGGTAGTGATCCCTTGAATCAAAATGATCACAGCAAGATGCAGCTTTCCCCAGTAGCAGAGATGAGCGTTAGGAGGTGGGGAGAAATATGCTTTCTTCCTTGTAGAATAATAATTTACTGCTTGTTCTGCCATTGTATGCTAAGATTTAGGTTTAAGGATAAAATTAGGACTTGGGGAGAGCAACAAAGAACTGAGAGATATAAAAATAGTCATTATTTCTTTGCTCTCCAAGTTATTATTTGGTGGATCTTCTCTACCACTTTTTTTTTGAGGTTGCTTTTTCTTCCATTTTTTCTTGTTTCCATTTTCTTAGGTCTCTACACCTTAATCTTTGGATAGTCCCACTTGGTAAATAAATTGTATTTGCATGTGTTTGCTGATAGTTCATAATCCTCATTCCTATCCCAGATCCAACTAATTTTCTGCAAGTTAAAATAATGGCTAGTGCAAGCTGAGGGTATCTAATTATTAGGCTGAGGAAATATATCTAAATCAGTTAATCTACCTTTTTTTCTGTTTACTTGCTTTCCTCATCATTATATTGTAATCTGACTTTTCTAATATTATTTATTATTTAAATTATTATTATTGTCTAATATTTATTAATTGGCTTAGACTCTGAAAATAGTCAAACTAGCGTGAGCTGTAATTTCCTTCTGCAGACACACAAAATGAGCAGCACACAGCTGGAATCTCAGAGCAGGAAGGTGGAGGGGGATGAGGTTACTGTCTATCAGGACTCCCAGATCCTTCTTGGAACTGCTATCCAGCAGGCCCACCCCTAACTTATCTTGGTGCATGGAGTTTGAAAATTTTTATTTCCCTAAATTATCGTGACTCAATGCATATACATTTATTATAGTCTTGTCTTACAAAATGTTACTGACAACAGATCCATTAATTACATGCTTAGTGATACTGAGAAATAAGAAATCCCTTTTGACAGCTGTGGTTTTTGCCATTTGAAATCTAGTAAATTCCCCTTTTCTTCTGATTTTCTTAGAATTGTACAGTTTGCATTACTGTGGTGTAAGGGGTGTATCATGGTAAGGAATATGACCCAAATGCCAGTACAGTGTCAAAGAATCCCCAATGCTAAAAAAAATATGAGAGGGTTTGATTCACCAGATCGAAGCTTTTTTTTAATGTTAGGGCAGAAATCAGGCCTACCAGATTCCAGATCAGGTCTGTAGTGGTTTCCCAAGGGTTTGCCACTTAGTGAAAAGAAGGCCTGTTGCGCAGAAGGCTTAGAAGTATAAACTCAGCTATTTTGGTTTTGTGGTTAGGACAGTGCTCCTTATTGAGTTTCCAGGTAGGAATCTGGTAAGTTATCTAGCACTCAATAAATTACTCTATGGGCATTGAGCTAAACAAAAAAAAAAATCAAGATGCTAACAGTGTCATCACTGGATATTAGTCAACTGGTCAATCTGCTTATTTAAAATAATAATATAAAAATGATGAGATGGCCTCTGGCAAAATTTCCCTCTGCTGTAAGTGCATATTTTTATTTGCTACTCCTGTTCACAACAGCTTCAAAGAAAACTCATTAATTGCCTTGTCATACATGCTACATTTTATTGGTGTATTTTTATGTTTGCAAGCACATGGCAAGCCTGAAAACGTAAATACATTGTGCTGTTTAGATTAATGAATTCCTAATTGGTTTAGCTTCTGAATGCTTGAAAATTTGACATGCATTGTAACATTAATATGCCAGAGTTTGGGGTGAAAGAATACAAACAAAAAGACATTTAATTTAGATTTCTTTTTTAATGTACTATTTTGTCATCATGAGATGTTCAAAGAACTTAAAGTCTAAATTCCTGTGGCCAATTGGCTTGACTTTCCTGCCAGGGTCAGGGGATTGAGTAGTTGAGCCAAAGTTTTTTATTCATCCCTATTTACACAGAGTGACTGGAAGCTTTCAGAGTCACTCATTCCAATCACTCATACCTGAACTGAACCCACATGAATGTAAATCCATTTGGCATTTAATTTGCATATTTAGCTATATGGTTTGTATCTTTTTTGTAGACGTAGTCAAATAGCATTTATTATTTTCTGAGACAAGCTTGACCTGCAGCATCCTCTAGGAATCAGTGAAAGAAGGAAGGGGGGCATAAAGGACACACTCTGGAATAATGCCTCAGTTTGCTGTTCATCCACAGTTGAAGCAGAACATGTGTGTGCTGGCCTGTGTGTTAGTGAATGTCTCCTTAACTGTCTGTGTGGTATGAGGACCAACGTGACGAGGCAGAGCATGCCAGTTTTCCTTCCCAAAGGATCTAGTTGTTCGTATTGGCAGGAAGTTTTACTTACCAAAGTGGTTAGCAACTGGCAAAGTGAGCACATCCAGGTCTGAGGTATTCCTTACACACATTTCTTCATGGGAATTTCTTATGTTTTAACAAAGGTACAGTATGCAGTGTTCTTAATGTTCTGTTTTATTTATCAAGGGAGAGAAACAACTGTATGAGTAAGGTTAATATACGGTAGAAGTTATTTTAGGTTGAAGGTCAGTATGTTGGTCCTTGTGGTTTGTTGTTTAAATCTTTAGAGATTTTACATATTAGCAGCCATTTCCTGGAAGCAATAGAAATGACGTGAAATCCTAGTAGGATTTTCACTTTTATTTTCTCTGTCTTCTTCTTAGAGGAAAAAGGTACTCATCCTCCTAAAATTAGCTGATTTCTTAATTGGGATGTTTATGTAACTTTTGAAGACTTTTATGTTTTCCATGTATTAAAGTGAATACTTGAATATGTTTTTAAAAGTACACAGATCTTATTAATATAAAAACTGAATACAGTTAGATCAGTTGAAGTGTTATGTTTAGAAAACTTTTACTCTTTTCTTATCTGCTCCAAATATAAAGCTACAGAAGGTGCTTGTTTAAGCATGCAAGTCCAGGGAGTTCTCTCATGGGTATGATGTCTCAGTGAACTGGTCTATAGTTGAGGCTTTTCACTACTGCATTTGATTTAGGGCATTATTTTTCTTAGAACGTATATGTTTTACATATTTTGCCTAAAGGAACGTGCTAATAATTCATTGAATGATAAAATTAATTTCTACCCTTATTAAAGGAAAATCAAACAACAAAGTAGTTGTAATTATAAAAAACAAAACAAACTAACAAACCAAACCCCTGCATGAAACAGCACTTTAAAGGTAGTAGAAATTTTTAAAAATATTTTTTTATTAACATTGTTGTCAACATTAAGACACACCACACTTTGTTTTAAGGGTTTTGATGGGACAGTGTTGTATTTAGTAATTTGTGATCATTAGGACAGCCTGGACATTGAAAGGCTATCTCTGTGGTTATCTGGAGGAGATCAAGGTGCATCACCTATAGAACAAGACCTTGTTTTGGTGCACAGCTGTCCTTCCAAGACTTTCAAAGAATATTACTGCTAAATCCATCCTTTCACCTCAGTTACAAGCTTTCCTGTACATGAAGTTTAAGTGCAGATGAATTATTTCCACAATAAGGCTCCTGTCTTAGCAGTTTTTAAGGCTTGCAATGTGTTCTGCTATCACTATTTTCTCAGTAGAATGATGACAGCTGGTCTTTGATTGGAACATGAAGAAAGATGTGTTGAAGTCAGATAAGCATCACTACTAAAGCAGCTTTACCTCCCAATTTGCTGGCCTTTGTAATATGGCTAGTCATAAGGAATGCTGAAATTGAGCTTTGTACTTGATTTAAATTATAATCTTACAAGATATGTGTAAATGTAGCTAAAGAAATTTTTCTTCTTGTATCCCTGCTTTTTAAGACAAAATGCACTCACATCATTGTAAACTAAAAGGAACAGAATAAGAGGACATCATCTGACCCTTAGTAGTTGTTCAGAAGGATTGTTTTTCTTGTAATTCCTGTCATTCCTTAGGATTATGATTTACATTTTTGATGACATTCTTTTTCATTCCTTTTTTTATTTTTATTTTTTAAATCTGAAATGATGTGTAGATGGACAGCAGTAGTTTCTTTTATCTTCATTTCCAAAGCTGCACTTGTAAGACCACATTCAACAGCAAATTAATCTTCAAATACCTTGGTTCAGTTTTCACAGTTGCTGCCAAACAGGCCTTCATTCACACACCATTTTATACCGTGTGATGCTTGTAATTAACAATTACTTACAGCAAGTCTGCTTCTGTATTCTGCACAATGAAAAGTAAGCCTTACTGTTACAAAAAGGAATGAAGATAAACAAGATGAAAATTCACATGAAACTTTCTGTCTCTTCTTTTTTAAGTGCTGTGAAGTAGAGTGGGCAAATAATCTGTTGCTGAAATGATCCCAAGTGCTTTGGCAGATACTGAAGATTTTCAGAATTTAAGTAGGGCTAAAGAAATGTTCGGATCCGGTTTCATCTGATCTCGTTTGATTTTTGGTTGTGTACAATGATGAATGGCATTCTTTTAAAAATGGAGTACCAGCTGCAGTGTCTGCTTAAGTCCACTGGATGCCATTTAAATTGCACTAGGAACAAATGGATCTGGTAAGGTATATTTCCAAACAATACACGTGATGAGTAACCTAATCTCTCAGCTTTTTAGTGATTTTAAAAAATGTGTCATTGCTTTATTTTTTTGCCAGAAGATTGAACCAGTATACTTTTCAATTTCTCTAGACTGGGGTTGACTATGATTGTAATTGTGTTCCAGTTTTAGTTCAACAAATGTCAAAACACTCTCAAAATAGCAAAACTTCATATTCAGTAGCAGTTAAAAACCCATGATTTTCCATAGGGTTTAGCTTGTCTCCTTGATCTACTTCTAATCTTTCTATTGAATTTAAGATAATATATTATTTTGGTATTTTAAATTTGCAGTACACTCAAATCAGCATTTTCTGACATTTGCAGAAGCTCTTTTTTGAATCTTTGTGGACTGTCCAATGTCTGTATTATAAAAATGAACTGTCACCTATTGGTGTAGTAGAGATACATTTGACCATTAACCCAAGTATATTTATAGCCCTCGGAATCACGAGTTTATACATTTTCTGTAGTGTAGAATAAATTTATTCTCTGTACTAAAACTTTGAACAAGACATATTTCTTTTAAAGTTGATAACCACCCAAATCAAACCATATCTTATATGAGGTTCCTCTTATAGAAGTATTTCTTCAAATTTTATGCATTGCATAAAACTGAATGAAAAGGTGCCTTTTTAAAACCATGCTCATTTTATACATCAGGAATCATTTAAGCAACAGGAATTTAAGTAGGGACTCCTTCATGGGCTTTGATCCAAATGGATATTAAATAATGTATTTAGAAGATCTTTCAGAAAGACAAATAGGAGTTAATTTAATTGCAGCTTCTTCTGGGGTAAGGGAATTGTGCTTGGCCACTGGTAGTATTTTTATGAAAGAAATACTAATGATGAGAGATTTTAATAAATGTATATGGATCTACCTATTTGAAGGTACTGATTAACCACACAATAGGAAAAAAACTGCACAGAAGACTTACATGAAAAATTCACCTTCCAGAAAATATTGATGAACAGAAAATTCCTTTCCCTGTTTCCTCCTGTTGAAGAACAACAGACCAATGCCCTGTTGAAGAGACTTGTCTTGGTGTTTTGCACAAGGTAGATGTGATGACTCATGATGGCAATAGCAATAATTGTAATATTGCTACTACTACTAATCTGAATAGTAACAGTAGAGGCTTGTCTTCTCTGAATATGCTAATTTCTACTAACATTTTAAATGAAGGTTTTTTTGCATTGGTGTGTTAAAGCAATTTGTTTTTTGAGAATATACCCATTGTGACACTTTTAAGTGAAGGTTGCCTATTTTAACTACTTGCAAGCTTCTATGTGACTAGCTGCCACACAGCAAATGACAAATCTGAAGGAAGCAATCTAATCTAGGTTCTTCATTTTCTTCCTTCCTGGGACTCTCAGACCCTATTATGTTTAAACAACTTTATAGTATGATAAAGTTCGAGGAGGAAGGAAAAGAAGGGAGTGAATTAGAGCCCCCATAGTACGAAAATCTTGAGAAGGGTCTGGTGAAAAGCTGTGAGATCATTCTAGGAAAATGAATTTAGAGTAAATTTAGTGTGCATAAAGAAATCATGCTTTATTTAAAATCCTTCAAAATTTTAAATAAAACTTCATTTCTGAAAAGCTCGAGTAACAGTTCCAACCAATTAACCTAATGAAAAGCAATTAAAACATCCCTGTTTTTTCAGACTTTTTTTCCTCTTCGTTGTTTTTAAGCAGACACTCTAAAGTATTTTGGCATAGCTACACTCACCGTCTCCATTATCACTCTCTTTTTTCTTACATATTAGTGAATGTAAACTAAGACATTTTTAGTCTCCCTGGTTTTCATTCAGTTTTTCAAACAAAGTGGTAGTGACTAAAACAACTCTATCAGCCTCTCAAGGAGGCAAATTTAAGCTTTGGCAACTTGCCATAAACATTTTATTTATTTATTTACGGGAGGGAACTAAGATGGGGCAAGTGCCTCTTTTTGTTTTGTTAAACAAAAGAAAAATTCCCTCTAGCTTGAATCTTCTTCAATAAGAAAAAATACTTTTTCAAATTTGTAATTTAATTAGAAAATAGCAATAATTAATAGTGTTGAAAGGAGACTGGTAAGTTGGCTACTCTAAACCTATTGTGAGGTAGAAAACTGGTCTCACGATGTTTAATTACATTTTATTTTTATTCCAATCATTAAAAAGAAAAAAAAAAACACCAACAACAACTTTGTGGGGTTTTTTTCGTATTTTAGTATAAAAAACAATTTGCATAATTATTGATTGTTAGCATTCAGAGCCTGTCTGAATTGTCCATTTTATTTGCTGTTCCTAAAGTGGAGCCAATATTAGAACTTAAAGTTGAAATTCTATTCTGAAATTTTGTGTATGTAACTTTGACTCTACTAACCAGTTTAGATCTGTGCTCCTGTTTTGTTCCTAGGTGTGATACAAATCTTGAAAGGGTCTGTTTTCAAGTCTTGGTTGCATTTGTAGCTGGGTAGCATTTTCTGGGGAGACTTCAGTTCATGGGGATAACATAATCAATCTCAATTTCTGAAAACAGTTTGCAAAATTCCTACCTGATTTCTGAATCCAGCCCATCAACTGCATATTTGGATTGAACCCTAATAATAATTTTTCCCTACTGGGAATTCAAAGACTGACACCTCAGCTGGTCTCTGGTTTTTATTTTCCATGCTGTAAATACTAATAGTGCTTTTTAAAAAAGTTTCTCAGTAGCATTGCTGTCACTTTCATTTGCTTTCCCCCATTTGCTTTTTCCCCAGTCTAAAATATTTGTGTCTTAAACTATGAAAATAAAAGTCAATGGAATCAAAAAGGCATATGTTCAAGTTAGTAGGATCCTCTATGATATTAATCTTTTAGCATAATTTTTGAGCAGTATGGTGCTTCCTTTGAAACACAAATCAGGGACGTTTGATGCTTTAGCAAAGTTCACAGTATGGAGGACTGACTGATAAAAGACTTCGAAGCAGATGTGAGTCAGAATACAAGAAACCTTATGTATCATGGATAAGTTATTACAGAGATCCTTTGAGGAAAATGATACACTGTTGATTTTAAAGGTTAGAAATAGCATCCTGCTATATTTTCTACTTTTAGGAATTGATATAGCTGCACAGAATGTGCAGGCTGTGAACTGGTCCCTATTCTTATGGCTTAAGTAACAAGTCTTTAAGTATTACCCAGACCCCTGTTTCCCAGGTGGCCTTTGCAATGGGTAACTGCACTGTTCTGACAGGATCAATCTTTATAAAACAGCTGAAATTTCAGGATGTTTCTTGGAGCAAAGAAAGGTGCTTTCTGAATGTTTTTTCATACTGCCTAAAATAATGACCACAGAAAAATCACCCTAGGTGAAGTGAACTACAACAGTTCTTTCTTTCAGCACGTTATTAATTTCTAGCTTCTTATTGGAACAGGGATTTATATAATTTTTGGATGTTAATGCTCAGAAATTGTGATAAATAGTGTTTCTCCTTAAGCACGTATTCTGTCATACTCATTTTTGTTCTAGATGTTGGTATGCCATTGATTTAGATAACTTTCTTGCAAGATCTCAGAAAAAAAAAAGTGACACAACTATTCAGAATGTAATGCAGGATTTCATACCTTATGGAGATGAAATTATGTGACACTGCAGAAACAAGTTGTCCTGAGATGTTTATCAGGTTGCAAAGGTGTGCTACTTCTGGTGGTGATGCTCAAACATTCAGGTGTAGCTTAATACTTCTGCAAGGTATTGCATTGTTACTTAGATAAGCCTTTAGCCCAGGGCTGAAGCTGGAATGATCTTTTTGAGCTAGAATTAGGCATAGATAGTCTCTGGGAGATTGGAGCTCCATGTTTATAGCTGCCCACTCTGGGGCAGGAATTCAGTGCACTATTTCCAGATTCCTTCCAGGTTACAGCAGTCTATTCTAGAGGACACACTGCCCGAGTTTGGGTGGGAAGAAGAGTTGCAGGTACAGAGGAAGCTTTGCCGTTTCCTAGGCAGTCAAAAGTTGCTGCTCATATAGGAACAGTGATGGTAAAACAACGTTGAGGTTTCACACTGCTTTAAAGAATGCATGAGTAAGTGTCTTACATGCATGAGCTGAGGGAGACATCCTGGTTCCTGCTATCCTGGTCTTACCTATGAAAATTCAAGCCAGCTCCTTTTTATTTCTACGTATGGCTTTGCCTATAGTGAAATCATTATGATAACAGTGCTTCAGACAAAAAAGTTACGTTTCTTGCTGTCATATTATTGGCATCATCATTATTTTTCTTGCCTTCAAATTACCATGACAGTTTTCAGGGAGGTATAGCTCTTTAGATTCACATCAGAATTAGGTATTGTGCCTCACTTAGAAGTGTCCATTATTTTTTTTGCTGGAGTCAGTATGCTTTCATTTTTTCCTAAGCTGTTCAGTCACATTGCTAGTTCTATTTAACTTTTTTTTATTTTACTCTAAGTGAGGTGTGGCTTGAAGTGTCTTGGTTCAAATATACATTGTTTAAAGGGTGGATAGATACCCTTTCTGGATGACAGATGTTACAAAGATAAACTGCTGTCATATGCCCTAATATTGTTTCTGAAGATGATTTATCACCTGATTAGCAGATCTGTCAGAATTAGCTTATATTTATTTCCTAGTCTAGAAAGCTTTTTTGAAGCCACTGACTTTTCTCTCTTTAATTTTAGAATAGTAATCTCTACTGGTTCCTGTAGGGAGAAAAGGCAGAGATCTCTGCTTCCCAGGAGGTAGTTTTTGAAGTATGAGTGCTTTACCTTTAAAGAATAGTAATGAGAAAAATGTCAGTGGAAAAGTTTTTCTGAAGTATTTTAAAAAAATAATAATCCATTATTCTATGTCATGTAACAATATTTTTGGTTACTTTGTGCTGTAGATTTATTTTTCTTGGAAATACTTTCTTTTTAGTGATTAAAGATATGGTTAGCCACTTGATTAGTTTCTGTAGAGTTCTGTTTTGTCTTGAACCTTAACTAGCCTGCGCTTAAAATAATTTATTGGGTTGGCATCTGGATTCCTCATTTGAAGCTTGTCCTGGAAATAGAAGGTTTGCTATATCACTGTCAATAATTACTTGGACACGTGATCAGTATGAAGAATTCATTAAGATGGCTGTTGTACTTTCAGATCTGCATGTGTTAATTTAAAAGAAAAATTGACACAAGTTAAAGAAAATTCTCACAAATTGGAGCTTTTGATATCTTGTTTTAGTAGCGAAACTTTATATGCTTGTTCTGAAGGAAGAATTTGAGTGCAAGTAGATTTTTAGAGGCAAGACTAAACAGGAAGTTGTGATTAGATTTTTTTACTTTTTCAATGTATTTTGTTGCTGAAGTTTCCATGCAAAGAGAGGAAAGGGTAAAAAAGATTTGAACTGGGAGTCTAAGAGAAGTTTTGGAAATGTAATGAATCACTCTTCCTCCTAATGACAGATTATGAAGATGGTTTAATCTTTCAGTATAAGTGAGTATTCTACTGACAGGGTCTCATGTGAACAGATTAAACATCCATCTGAGACGTTTTTATCGCATTGATTCATTCCCTTGGAAGAATGCAGGCTTTTACTTATTTTGGAGATGATTCCCAGTGGCTTGCCGAGATTACATCTTGCATGTGAATTTTTGCTGGGATTATGTTACATGGAAGTGACAATTTTTAACAGGCATGGTTCAGTTGGTACTGCAGAAAAGGAGTAGCTGAGCTTAATGGAAACAGCTAACATATACACGTGTGGAGCAAGCAGCTCTAGGGGAAATCTGTAGATAATGTACTTGAATAGTGCATGTGTACACAAAAAGTAATATTAAAAAAATTCTGCTGGTTTATGTTCTTAGAGAACAGGCAGTTGTATGTAAACTATCCTCATGTCTGGGGCACTTCACAACCAAGTGGCAGTTCAGATGATTTTTAAAAGCATGTTCATTAATGGACAAAAGAGAACAAATATTTTCTGAGCCAAACCTGACTAATGCTCAGTATTGCTATAGCACTTGGTCCCATTCTGACAGACTTCAGGTTTGAATAAAAATTTTCTTTAAAACTGAGAAATTAATATTTTGTTTAAATTTTCTGCTGTGCCTTATCATGAATAGATTTTTATTAAGATTACATGCCTGCTTGAAGCAGTGTTAACTTCAAGGTTAGATTAGGTTGCTCAGGCTCTTGTTTTGTTTTTTTTACCAAGACCTCAGACTATATGGTCAGTGAAATATGTAGAAACATATAAAGAGGTAGTCCAGAACTTAGGATAATTAATGTTCTTATCTATCTGCATTTCATGCAAGCAAGGATGAAGCAAGGATGTTGTAGAGCTGATGATAAACTACCAGATGTAACCGTCTAATTCAGCAGTAGTCAGGAACAGAGAAGTTAAGAATCAAACTTATCTGTGTATCTGGAGATCATGAAATGTCCTTTTGCTATAGGAGATTGAAGTGCTGTGAAAGGAACAGAGCACATACCTTCCTGGTGACTCCACTAGTGTCAATACACTCCAGTATGTGAATTTTTTAGAGCAGACAGGAGAGTCCTATGAATGGACCTCTTCAATATATTTGGAAACCCTGAATCTTCTCTGCCTTAATTTCTCCCTTTAGATTATTAGTCACACTGTACTGGCTAGCTGTACAGTACTTTTAGCTGTCTGTTAAGAACTGAGATGATAGCAACTAATTTAATGTTAGCCACCTATATGGTTATTTAATTGTAGTAATTATGCAATAATTATTGACTTGAATCTGCTACCTACAGGAGAAGAGCTTTAACTTCCTTTATCAATAGTCTGGCTTGTCCATTTTCCTAGCTTCATAAAATAGAAATCAAATAAACTTGCAAAACTGTTCAATTTTAAAGATATTTAATAGGAGAGCAAGGCATTCTAACTAATCTTAGTTTACTAGTTTATAGTCTTATGGTACAGACAGCTAAAAAAGTGGATCTCAGAAGGCAGCAATGATGCACAGAAAAGCAGAGGTAGAACAGTGAATATGGAAAGTACAAAATATCAAAAATACTTTATTATCTGCAAAAGCTGATCTAAGTATGTTTGTTGGTGCTGCTGTGAAGGATGCTCCTGCCCTTTCCTTGACTCCTGGCTGCAGGCTCTTTTTGCCAGTATTAGTACTAATGCTCAACTTGCAGATCTGGCTGAACACTAACCCTTTCCAAATCAAAATAATAATGCTTGCTTTGTTGAATCAATGAGCTTATCCAGCTTGCCAGTTAGCCAAATGAGTACTAATGCCAAAAAAGGCCAGTGATGAGAACTGCATGTCTGTGACTGGGAGCAGCAGGGAGGGCAGCACGGGAAGGCAGGATGTCCCCATTTAGCAGGAGAGCAGATAAATTGAAGGCAATTGTATAAATGATTCATTGGCATAGATTGTAACATTCATAGGCTGCATGTTTGTGCTTTTTAAGGAATGTACTGCTAAAACAAACAAAAAAAATCCAAGGAGTTTGTAATGACTTTGTTCAGCCAATATGTTTTTTGTTTGCCTTAAACAGTTCACTTACATGAGGTCTTTGCATTTTACCTGCATTCCAATCCTTTAAAGGTCAAATACAAATTCACCCTGTAATATCTTTACTGATTCAGCATAACGAAAATGGAGTTTTCCCATCATTGCAGGCTATAAATCATACAGACTATTCTTTCTTTGGATAGATTTCAGTTGTCATTTCTTTTATATAGCACTTGAAAAATTATTTTTAACCAGAAGTTGAACTTCTGTAACAAAGTGCCTATTCAGTAGACATGATATTTCCTGGATATCAGAGGGGTATCTGCAATAACCTTTTATCAAAGAAAAGATAAGTTTCCTCCTTTCCCTCTGACTGAGCCAACCTCAGCAAGGAGAAAATAGGAGTTTTATATCCAGTGACAGGTAATTAACTCAATTGCTTTTCATTTGGCATTAATAAAACATTTTGTTCAGCTGCAGATTAATCTCTAGCAACAAATGTCTTTACCTAGAAATACATTAAATATTTTAATGTTTAAATTTATTAAATATGCTTACAATTGAATTAGCATTATTTTAAACACATAGAAAATGAAATTGCTGGCAATGTCCATTTTTCACAACTAGACAATCTTAGATATGTACAGCCTTTTCAGGGAAAACTGAGCAACAGAATGAGCAAAGTCAAAGTTGATGGAAATGTAATTAGTTCTACATAAGAGGCTATACCAATTGTAGAAAAAAGGATTTGAAACTTAAACCAAAATATATAAATAAGCGACGGCCCTTGGTCTGCTGTAATTTACATTCCAAAAGGTGACCTACATGTTAAAGCCTGGTCCCTCCAGTGCTCAATAAAAACAATAGAAGTTACAGCAAACTCTCTGGCTTGGCATGACAATCCCTTGACATGCAAGAAAAAAGGCTTCTGTGATGATACGAATTGACAGTAAATTTTGCAGGTCTTCTGAAGAACAAGAAGTCTTAGAATAAAATGCATTTTGTACAGGTTTCTTTATTCCTTGTTTCTTTTCCCTTAATATGACAAAGCTTAGTCAGATTGTAGAAGTTTAAAAAAATTCTTGAAAACTATAGTTAAATTGTTTCCCTTAGAAGTGCAAAATCAGCCCCGTACTTAACTCATGGTATCTGGCAAGTCTGTAGGCATGGATTTTGCATCAGGTTATTCCATGTATTCGTAGAAAAGAAGGGCCAAATTTTTTTTTGGCTGTTTGGTTTTTTGGTTTTTTTAAGTGGTTTGATTCAGGCATGGTTTGCTTGTGAATGATTCTTTAACCAATGCTTATGTTAAAATAATTCATGCATATTGCATGTACGAATAACTATTTTTAATGGGAAGTGTCGGGGAGGAATGTAAGAGAGATCAAATTTCTTGGGGGAGTGGGGATGGGAAGGGAAATCACAATAGAAAAGGTCAGCAGAAAGCAGTGGGCTTCATCCATAAAACCTTGGTGCCAGGAGCTTGAGAAGGCAGGAGCTGTTAGCCAGGTGTCAGCTGCCAGCAAGAAATGCAGAGGATCAATGAGTATCTGTCGTAACTGGCTGTGGATTGTAGCGTGTGCACAACCATGCAAAATGCACTTGTAGTGCACAAAGCATGGCCTGGATCTTCTATCACACCATGTATTTTTCAATTCTTTCTTTGCTATCTGTTTCACTATTGCCTTCAAGCTATTTAAGGATTCTGTAGTATTTTCAGGATAGAAATAAATGTATACCTTCCTTGCAAATACCTCTTTCTGGATAAGTTGTACTTAAGTCAGGATATAGTCATATCTGGGTTGACTTGTATCTGATTTCTTATCCTTAAGATGTCCCTTATGCCAGTTTATACTTCTAGACGCATCTACTTTCACTTCTACTCTGTGTGTAAATAACACTCTCCATGGCCTCTGAATGTAGTAACAGTACAAAGATGTCTTAAGTAGCCTAAGTGGGTTTAATCATAATATTGAGGGATAGAAGAGGAAGCACTCTGAGGAACATATGTGTTACAATGTGGGCAAAGGGAGGGTGTTTGTGTTTTCTTTCATGTACTTACTTGCAAGGTGCTGTCAGCCCAAATTCTACTTCACTGTGGCTGGCTGGTCAAAAATTAAATGCTTCTTGCTTTTCTCCCTATATATTCCACAGTATCTTCTAAAATCTGATATTCAACCTCAGTGTAATCACACTGAATTTGGTACACTATTTCAATATTTGGATATATGAGAAAAAGAGCAAATTTGAGTTAGTTGGCATAGGTTCCATGTCATATAATCATAGTGGAAGGGACCTTCAAAGATCTTATTGTCCCCCCTGCCATGGACAGGAACATCATCTCTGCTCCACCAACATCCTTCTCTTCAGTTACAGTGTGCTCATTTTACAAGCCCCATTTTGCATACCTGATTTGGTGCCTGTGCATGTGCCTTCCACAACTCCACATTTCACCTCAGTTCTCCCCTGAACAGGTTGCTCTAAGTGTAACATTATTTCAATCTCAAATGTTTTCAGTTGCAACCCCTAGACAATTATGGTAAAAATATTTTTCACCAGTTTTATAGTTGATAACTGCCAGAACATCAAACAAATATGCAAATGCCATGGCACTCATGTTTCCTCAGAGCACTCTTCCTTTAGACCTAGGGAGCAATAATAATTCATGCATCTGTGATCTGCTGGCCCTAAATCAGCGGGACCACTGCCAGCACCTAACTAAAATGTCTTTGTCCTGGCACTTGACCCTTAGTGTCAAGGCTTCTGTGTCCCTTGGCAGAGCTTCTTTCTACCAGGATGCTGTTTAAAGAAGCTTTGGGTATCCATGCTGTACAGGTGTGTTTCTCTTCCATGTGTATGACCAGGAGTATTCTTTCTAGTGCCTCCATGGAAGGAATTACACTTTCTGCTTTTAGAATCTGAACATTCTGTTTATTAAATAACATTTTGGAAATTACTTGGACATTGCAGTAAACAGTGCATAAATATTGCACTTCATATTACTCTATTATTGTTAATTCCTATACATTATTTCATATGCCATGTACATTAATTTGATTATTTTGGTATTAATGTCACTTGCCTTTCATTAATTTTATTTTACCAGTTGCGAGCTGGTTAGAAAAATAAATAAATAAAATAAGATCCTGTCAGGATAGGTCAAATTTTAGGCCTTCCAGTCTTGATCTGTCACTTTAAAAAAAAAACCCAACAACCACCACCCTATAATTCTGTGAAGACATTACAGTCTATTAAGTTAACAGTGTAAATGTTTATTTAAAGAATAGTATTTTTAAAAACTTGTCACTGACCCAGTGTGATAAATAATCAAGGCTGGATTAATTTAAAAACTATCCAGCCATGAAGCCGTAGGTCATAAGAAGTTTATGTGAAGAATGCAAAGCTGCAGTCTCAGGCACTTGCACTGCAGAGCTTAGTAGGTGCAGGATCCAGCTCTTAGGAAGCTTTGACTGGATTTTGTCATATACACAACTGGGGAGTGCTTCAAAAGCATTAACACTTTAGCTGGGATTAAGTGTTGCATGTGCCAAACTGTCTTCCTGTTTTCAACATTTTTCCTAACTTAATTTGGCAGTAGGAGGACACACAGGGCACATTGTATAGCTGTCGCTACCTAGAAGAGACGAAATTAGGAGAAAGGAGTGGTTGGCCTTACTTTAATGTTTGCATTGTAGCTGATATGATTAAGTGTAAAACTACTGATACTAAAACAAGGAGGCACTCTGATGAGCAAGAGTTTGTCTGACTTGGTGTCTACTGGGAACATAACCAGTAAAGTGCCTGGAAGGTAATGGAGTGAGATGTTCTTTTTCTCCTAGAGGGCTTCTGAGATGTACCCTCTCTTACAGCAGTTAGACCAGTGTCTTTCCTGAGCTTTAGAAAACCCAGATGCCTTTGGTCTTTAAAAAGAAAGGTGCACTGGTTTTGTATATCTCAATCCAAATTTCTCAAGCACAGAGGCTCTGCTGAAAAGTGCAGTATCCTCTCCTGGTGTAGATACCGTCAGCAATCTCAGTTCTGACTGTGGTTAGCTCTGCAGTTCTGTGTGTGTACAAAGACACAGTTACATTCTGTGGAGAGGCAGGATGATGCGTGCTTTTCACTAGCTGAGGAATACAGGCATACAGTAGCATTTCAGCTCCTCCTAAAGAGAATGTAAACCTTTTTTCTTTTTTCTGTAACAATAATTGTCTACTGAGTTCTTGCATATGTTGTTTTTCCTCATGTCATATTTGATGGGGAATTTGGAAGATGAGGTGCTAGGAATATGAATTTTTCTACATCCTCTCTTAAAAAGCGAATTGATGGAGACTATCTATCCCTTTTTTCTCTGTCCACAAAGAGTGATTTATTCATGGGAAAACAAACATGTCAGTGTTCCACTGTGGACTGTATCACCACTTGATGTTTTATGTGCCTCAATTGTTGTGTTTTCAGATTGTAAGCCCCAAGGGGCAGGGACCATGTCTTCTTTTGTTTGTACAGCACTGAGCCTACTGTCAGCACTCTATAAATAAGAAGTAATTATAGTGTTATGCACCCATGTATTTTGAAAGCTTGGGTCTGCTCCTGTTGAAGTCCAAGGAAATTTTTCCCTCTTTAGGGACAAAGGATAACATACTGTATTATCTGGATGAATTTGTTTTACACTGGGGGTGTGTGTGAGGTGGTGTTTATGTGAGGAAAATAGACTAAAAACTATAATGCATCCTTTTCGAACAAGGTGCTTTATTATATGAAGCTGTTTTTTTATTATGTTAAATGAATATATAGGAGGTGTTATGAATTAAAAATACTGTTTCAAAAGATGATAGCCAGTTTTCCAAAGCTAACAGCTTATTAATGTGATAGTAAAATAAAAAATGAAACTGCTACCAACTATGGAAAATTGTAATTAGAATGGAAAATTCCATCATTCTACTCAGTGGACACAAAGGTTTTTCTGAGCGCAAGGAGCACAGAGAATACTAGAATAAGAATGGGAAACCTGTTTTGAGCTACCATGTAATCGAAAGGCACACCATTTTTTTAATATATGTGAAACATACTTTAAAGCTGAGACCTTGTGTGCTAAGGTTCTGCCTGAAGTGAAGTTTTATGGCCAATTTATAAGGTCTTGCAAACAGGAGTTTACAGTGGAAACAGTGACTCTTACCTTAATTGTAGCAATGTCAATAGCATTGCTGTAATGAGCATCTGGCTACATTCCATCTGTTGACCACACCAACGGGTTCTGTGCATCATAAAAGACGTGTTTCCCCTCTATATTTGATTTTCCACATGTCAACCCCTCCTACGCACTCCAGCCCTTTCAGTTTATTCAAATCCCAACATGTGAACTGTGTAAGTCATGGGGATGGGTGTTTGTTCACATGACAGAGACAGCCTGGCACATGCAGGCCTTATAGTACACTGTTCCAATGGCATGACTCGCCCTTGTCACTTCCCCACTGCCCTCTAAGTCACACTGGATACACATGGTTGATTAGCCTCTCAGTTTCATGTGGCATATTAGGCAATGGATTTGGAGAGAGGAAGTGGCACCATGCTGTAAATGCATGAGGTCTTGCAGCAGGAGAGCATGAGATGAGGCCAAAAGAATGAATTTTGTGTTTAGCACATGAGACTTGGCAGATAGAGTTACTGGCATGTGTTTGGGGGAAGCTTATATTTGCATTTGTACAAGAGAAAGTTACGCGTTTTAAAATGTTACCAAAACCAAACTGCATAATTTTAAATGACTGCTGCACAATTTAAGTTCTAAATCACTTAATTATTTTTTTTAATTAAACCAAGAATTGAATAAATACACCTACTAAAATAGGTAAAGAATTTGAAATAAAATATCTTTTTGTATGAAGCAAATGTTGCCCAGATGTGCATGTGCAGCAGTACATACAGCTGCTCTTGTTCTGTGTAAGTCTATTACTAAAAATTTTAATGGGTGATCTAATCTCATCCAAAATCAAAGGCTCATCCATCTCCACCAAAGTGAGATGCTATGAGCATCCACGCTACTCAATGCAATGATGAATTTAGCATTTTTTACTGGTCAATGCTTGCTGCCCAGTGCACTTACTCCAGCACAGAGACAATTGATAGTGAATTGTCTTTGTTACAGACCTGTGTCTGTGTTCTAATATACACAGCTTGTTTGTTCCTGAGCAAGGAAGAAATAAGTACTGTACCTGCTTGGTGTCCTACCCTGGTTTTGGCAGCATTCAGTGCATGCAGCTGTCCAGGTTATGGTATCAGAGCCTCTAGCTGTGCTTTAATTTCTTCTCCTTGTCAGTCCTGTGCTCCTTTGGCAGCTTCTCAGTCACCTATGTGCAAACACCAGTCACTGAAATGTCTCTCCTTTTTTCCACTATACACGGTTGTGGTTTTTGGCTATTTGGAGATTGTACCCAAGGTTTCCTAGGTCCACCATCTAAAATATAAAACAATCTTCAGGGTTGCCAGCTTTGGTAATATGTTGCCCAGGCACCTTCTATAAACTTGTGTGGCAGGTTTTCATAGGAAGCTCTTGAACCCTTTAGAAAACTTAATGCTGACATGCCTGAAGAGGTGTATTGCAGTTGTGTTGTATATGTCATAGTTGCTATTTTTATTCTATAAGCATATCAGTTTTGCTCCTGAGTCTCTGCGAGTACAAAATGTGTTATGGATATGTTTTCTCCTAATTAGATTTCTATTTAGATATTGGATAATATGTACAGTTGTAATAGAAATCAATGATTCTGAATGAGCAGAATGATTTTCAGTCATTTAATGAGCAGTGTGATTTTGTAATTTTGCCTTCAGTAAATCACAGGACACGTCACAAATCAAGAAATGTGCACTTAGGGAAATTTATTGAAAGCAACTATCTAAAATAGTAATTTTTTGGGCATTCTTGTGCAGATCTTTTTGGGAGGCAGTGCAAAGTTTGACCCACAATTTGTTAGAATTCTGACAGGCTTTGGAAAGCTGAGAAAGCTGCATGCTCACCCTTACAGCCATTGCATTCTCTTGCTCTGAAGTGGGTGATTTCTCACCTTCCTTAGAATGTTTCAGTTACCATTAATTTTGACTGCATGGGGCAAATAGATGCTTTATCTGAATATTACTTGACATGCTTCGCTTTTTGTATATAGGTGTAGAAAAAACTACTTTTTTAAGTAGTTCCCAGTGACAGGATGAGGGGCAATGGGCACAAGCTGGAATATAGGAAGTTCCATTTAAAGACGAGAGAAAACTTTACTATGAGGGTGACAGAGCACAGGAGCAGGCTGCCCAGGGAGGTTGTGGAGCCTCCTTCTCTGAAGATATTCAAAACCCACCTGGATGCAGTCCTGAGTAATGTGCTCTAGGCAATCCTGCTTTAGCAGTGGGATTGGACTAGATGATCTCTAGAGGTCCCTTCCAACTCTGACAATTCTGTGAAATGGTATTATTTCTTACAGTGTAAATTCCTAGGATTGATATGTAGTTTTGCTGTAAAGACTTTTTGTCTCTGCAAGGTAGTTTCTTTGCTTTTCTTGTTTATAGTAAGAAGGTCTGTAGTTTGTGGGTACATTAAATGTTTGTTCACAACAGAAGAGAAGACTGTCTTTACCTAATAAACCTTAGCTGGAGTACTAATTTTTGAAATGTTAGAGGAATACCATAATCATAGCTGGCATTATTTATATGGACAGCGGTGACTGATTCCTCTCAGTGAGGGTTGCTGCTCCATGAAAAAAGTGGTGTCAGGAAATGACTAATGAAACAAGAGTCTGAACTCAGTCAGTTGAGATCCACAACTTAACTTGGGTTCCTTGGCTTTGTTGCATGCACTGCAACTACATGCTGTCTAGTTTTAGCAGAGCTATTATTGTGTAGTTTACATTACTGAGCATTTTATTGGGTCCTGGATTATTTTGCGCCTCTTCTGGTGATGTCTTTCACAAAGTATTTGACGTGGGAAAAGCTTCCAGATTTTAGGAGTGGAAAATATTTTTTCTTTCAATTTATTACTTTGCCTACCTCATAACTGATTATAATGGCTCTGAGAATACAGTGAACTAACTAGGCATGGCAGGAGTGCAAGTGAATGAGAAGATTAGTGCATAGGAGTGTTCCACGGGTCTTACCTGATCATCTGCTTTGTAAACCAATCTGTGATTGTTACTTATCTTCTCACCTTAGACTTGAAAAAAAAAAAAAAAGTATTGTAAGCTAACAATCAAAATGATAATATGAAAAAGGATGACGACATACATCTAATGTGCATTATATTGATTTCTAAGATGTTCTGTGTCTTTAGAGAGAATGAAAAAACATAATATTGTTGTGTGTAGTGGCTCTTATTTTCCTTGTTTTAAGCCTGTGGCATAGTACTGTATAGATGATGTTTGGATCCTTATCATAAAAACCTCAGTCAGGTATTTTTGTTTGCTATTTAAAGGTCTTAGCATAGCAGTTCAAAGTCGGGTTATTTATTTAGTTGCTTGTTTTCCTTGATGTACTCAGAGAAGATAACTATCCAAAGAATCAAAGACTTAAAAGATGGTTATTCTCATAGCCAAAGATTTTGGAGTCTTTGAGGATGGGGTTGATATATCTGTTGGAACAACAATAAACAAGTTTTATTTTATTAGAGCCTAAATATTTTTCTAATGTTGGTAATTAAATTGAGTCCATAAAGGAGCTAGGATATTAATATCAAGGGTGGATATTTCAATATTAGGAGATGCCAGCTTGCAACGTGATTCAGAACTAAGTAGCTGTACCTTTAACCCACACACTGCCATAATTCAGTTCAAAATACATAACCAGGGCATGCCACTGGCTTTTTTGCATTTTACTTTATAATAAGTGTTTTCAGCATATTATGAGTATTGCTATAGTTGACTATTAATCTATTACTGGCAAACAAAGTTTTAATGCATTTAATAGTTTAATCACATCATTCAGTCATCCATACTCGTATTTCTTATTCAGTTTTATTCTTTACTCTTCAAGTTGTTTCCTCATGTAATTTGGAACATTTGGAAAATGACATTTCCAAATATCATTTGAAGTACAGCAGCCAGCAACTAAGGAGTAAGTTGGGATTTACTGCTACTTGAAATAATTCTTGAAGCTTCCATTTTGTCTAATTTTGTTTCATGAGGGAAAAAAAAAGTTATGGTTCTTGTGTGTCTTTGGTTTATTTTTTTTCCTTTTCTGTGGTAAATGTAAAGGTCAAACAGTGGATAAAAGAAGCAAAGTTTTTGGTAGTTCTGTACTAATGTCTCTAACCTAGAAGATTCTATTTTTTATTGTTTTTATGATAAGCGATATGAATTCTCAGTTTTTAACACTTAATGTTCTAGTACCTCTTTTGTCCCACATCTGCATAAGGATACGTTTAAAAAAATATTTTCTGTTTCCATATTTACTTTTTTGTATGTCCATTTTGTCAGATAAATTCTATGATGGTATCTGAGAAGCTGAGACATTCAGAGCAAAGATAGTGACAATTTGCTGGAAGGTAAACTTGAGAAACAGCAAATAAATATCTGGATTTTTTAATAAGTCCTGTCTAGCAGAAATAATTTTGACAAAGTAGACCTATTACAAATGTGGGGGAAAGCACAAATTTGTAACAAAATAAGCCTCATGGATATTAAGCTTTTTCCACTGATACTTTGCAAAGTGAGAGCAGGAACAGGGAAATTGGAAATTTAGAATTAGGACTCTTGGCAGGATGCAGAAGTAAAAGGAGTCTGATGAGTGAAGAGTACAAAGCAGACAAAACTGTCATGACTGTAGAGGAAAATGGGATGAAGTGCTTAAAAGCCACTCTAGTGACATTCAGGGATTGAAAATTGCAAATATCCACTTAGAATGACTGGAAAATTGTGGTGGAACTAACTACAGCATCTATTTCACATAAAGAAAATTTCACAGGTCTGATGAGAGAGAAATTTGCAACAGGGAAGACAATCAAACATCAAAAAATTGTGGTGGATTCTGTTATTCTGAAACCTTCATTGAAGAAGCACTTTCTCAGCTAAAGAAAAAATTCTGGATCTGTTGAAGGAATCACTTGAAGATACATTATGCACAATGGCAGGCAGCTTTATCAGTTGTTTTCTCATGTCTTTAACCATGAAGGAAATTATACAAAGCAAAGGACCTGGAGAAGTGTTTAGAATTTCATTATAAAGTAAGGAAGATTTAACTTGCTTGCCACCTGTGTATCCTTGCTGTCCTCCAAGGTCAAGATTTTCCTCTGAAAGCTCATACACAAATACATACTTAATACTTAGTTTTTACACACCTTTTCATACTGCCTTGAATAGCAAATATAAGGGAGTTGTGACTAATTGTACAATTATGGCTAATTCCAATTTCATTTAGAATTAGCAGGTGATCTGAAAAGATTTAGAGCACTATGTTTGAATGACTGCTGCAATCCCTTTTTTGCCTTAGAAGGTATAAACCTAAGAGGAAATCAGACTGTGTGTGTGGTATAGGAGAAAGAGGAGTGAGAAGAAAACATAGTTGCTCCATCTGCAGCTCTATCGTGGGAGGTAAATAAAGCAGTGTCTGATGTACCATCTTCCAAAAGGAGAAGGAGCAACCACATTCTGATCTGATCTCAGATACTTGGCGTGTAAAAGAAGTATCTGCACAGGCATGACAGTGGAGAAGTGATTGAAGTGCAGCCTTATTTTCTTCAGGGAGGGCTCAGTACAAATTTGGTGGCATAATTTCTGTTCCAGAATTTAAAAACAGTTGAATGCATTCCTAATCAGTAGGAGATCTGTTTGTGTCATGAAAGAACTTTCATGCTGCAATACTTCAGTTGGTCTCCACTAGTGCTGAAGAGGTAATCATCACTCTCACTGTTTTCCAAGTTCACAACCAAAGGGATCAAAAATGCCTGTTCTGTCTGGTAATGTCCTTAACTAGCATATCATGGTTCATTACCCTTGAATTTTTTTCAGGACCTAAAGAGACTGGTTTAGTCACTAGCAGTAATGTATCAGAGCAGATCAGCAGCAGATAATTTAGTCTGATCTTGTTTGATTTTATGGGTCTCCTGAAATCTTTGTTTCCACATACCTAGCAGCTTAAGGGACAGACATATGATTTCAAGCTGCTAAACTTCAAGGACTGTTGTAGAAGGGGCAAGAATGCATAGTGGAGGAAAAAAGGGTGGAATTAATGCTGAGAAAGAATTTGACTCTGGTTTATACTCCATTGCCTTTCATTTTTAGACATGTCTGCACTGAATGTTACACATTTCTGCATCTGTTTGTGGTACAAAAAAAGCAAAAATGAGATGACTAAATTTTAATAAATAAAATGTTTTCAGATGTATATAGTTCATCATGTTCCTCTAAGAGGAAAAGGGAATGTTCTTTATAATTCTAAATATAACTTAATATCTACAGCTAAGGGATTCTTGAAGTTGTTGTTATTTAAAAGTAATCTTTGTAGAAATAAAGTTGTACCTTTCAAATACTTAATACAAAATTTCAGTATAGCCTGAACTTAGCTCAGGTTTCAGACTGTGTTGATTTTAAGGTGCAGGTGAATGGATTAAAATGTGGTTTGGTCTTTTTACTTTTGGAATGAAAAAAAAAAAAAACCCAAGGTTTTTATTTTTTCACTTAATTCATAGATTAAAAAAAAAAAAGACAATATCTGGAGCTTAAGGTATTTACAAAAATAGAATTCTGATGTGGAAATTAATAGTCTAAAAGTTAAGAGAAACACAATAAGCTAATGAAGTTATCCTGCATACACCATCATCCTTGGGAACCAATAATTTTTAATTTTATGTGAGGCATTCATTTAGTGAGGTTGAAGTTTTCATAGCATTCCCATAGAATAAAATATACAGTATCTTGGCAAAAGAAGCATCATTCTCAAGAGCCAAAGGAAGATAAAATGTGTTTGCATTCTTATGAATGGTCATTGCCCTAAAAAAATAAGGCAATACATGTGCTGAATTAACAGACATTATAGACAACCATTTTTTTTCAGCGAATAAATCTGATTTTAAAATATTTTTTAATTTTATAATTATATATTAAATACTGAGAAATACTTATATTTCAAATGGCTGTGATTGCTGTAATTTCTTCTACTAAGTTCTTGTTTCTGCTTTTGTAGTTATCATTTGCATTCAATAAAGTAAGTAATAGCAGGTGACAATTATTTTCATTTTAGACAGGATTAAGTTGAATCATATTTAGTGATGGGATGAGTGTCAAAGGAGCCAAAATACTCTAACAGAGATTTGTCTGGTATCAGCCAAGGATCTCAAGGTCTCACTTTTTTGTCCTTAAGAGTTTGGTGTATTTATGGACTGTAGAATAGTGGATAGTTTTCTTTTAGTTTTTTACAATTAGACAAGGTATTACTTATATGAGCAGGTATTTCCTATATGAAGAATAGGGAATACTGCTAATACACTTAATAACCCAGCTAACAGAAGAAAAAAAAAATGGAAAGGAAATGCTTTAAAGGCCCTCATGGTGCACTGTACTATTAAACACATGGCAGCCCTTAGAATCAAAATAAAACCTTACAATTTGAGTGTGATGTCACTGGTCTATTATTTGACTGTGGTAGCAGTACTGATAGTGATGTCACACCTATGAAAAGTGTTATTCATCCAGCTAGATTTGAAGGTGTGATCTACAATCTGTCAATGTCAGTTGAAAGTCAGCCATTACCTTTTACATCAAACTATAAAAGCAAGTTTTAGCTTCGCTGCTGAAGCGTATGGGTGGTGTTCCAGCAGCTCATTCTTTTTAGTTATTATATATAGTTTATGCATTGTGTTCCTCTGAGAGGCCTTTGATTGCATCTTTAATCATAATCAATATCTGATGTTAATGACTACTAATATTGTGTACTCTTTTTAATAATTCTAAAATTCACAGAATAATGTGTAAGAAGGAACTATTATATTTCTATTTAGAGAAACTGAAATGACCTGTTTGCAAATTATTTTTGCTTGATCTATTTGTATCAACCCGCTTTGTCACTAATTGTACCCTTAACTTTATTTTGAACAGTAATATTTTACAAAATTTTAAAAGCAAAAAAGTATTCTTCCTTTATGTATTGTGATAACTTTAAATATATTTAGTCAGCTCTAAATAGCAACCTTCTCTCTGGCAGCACTGTAGCTTAAATGCGTTATACATCCTTTTTCTTTCTATTGACTATTTATGAATACAGAAATTTTTTACTCGTCATGCTGGAGGGCTTTTTTTTTTTTTTGTCCTTAGCAAGAAGGATCCCAAAATTATATCAACATGTGAATATTTATATCAATATGTGAAATGGATACAAATCTACCAGTATGTACATACCATTATACAATACACAAACATTATATGAATATAGCTTATTTTCAAATAACTTGTATAGTATTTAACTTGTTCTGCTGGTTGCTTTTTTATAGGGTTTTTCAGCTGTTTTAACAAATAGTTATCAGCCAAGATTTTCTGTGTCTTTTTGTTTTAGCATTACAGCACTTCAGAATTCCCTTTCTGGTTCTGACAACAAAGAGAAACAAATTAAATCGGTAATTACAAGAAAGCAGTAGTATGGGTTTGTTTATCTGCATAATATATTCCTAGTTTACAAGCCTGCCTAGTATCCTTTCTTCTTCCCATAAAGAAACTCTTTCTTTTAGCTGATAATTTTATAAAGTTACTTGGAACATTTGCCAAATGAGGTATCTGCCTCAAGAGTTCGTATTCTGCGCAAATGATTGTGAGCGCTTAGCTGAAAAGGCTCAGGTATTTCCAAGATAGAGGATTCAGGTAAAAAAACCCTGCCAAATTCAAACTAGTAAACAGTACAAGTGGAAACTTCTTTGGAAAGTTTTACTTATGCCTTTTCTTCAAGGTGGTGTCCTGAGTTTTAGCAGTTGGATAGTATTCGTTTAATGTATGTACTTTTTGTTGTCCATTGAGATGTTTGTTTTGTACATTTATTGGCTCTTAGAAGAATCTCTCTTTCCATAGCATCATTAGGTTTTAGCAAGTAGGATTCCATGTTCATGATCAGCTCTGGGGCTGAGGAAGATTTCTTTTGTGTTTGGCTTGGGACATCTTCTGTTGTGCCAGGTTCAGAGTTGAAGCTGAGAGATTGTCTGTCCTGTTTTTTCTGTGTCATCTGCCGATCCATAGTTGGGATTTTTCTCAACAAGTTGATTTGAGGGGGGAGAATGAGATCCAGAGAGGACTGAGACTGATGAAAAACCTTGACATGGGAGGGAAAAGAATTTGGGAATATATCTCACTAGAAAAGAAAGTGGGAATCAGCTGCAGGAGTAAGGTAGAACTGAGGTAGATGTGCAAGCAGGTGAGAAACTGGAACCAGCTGAGCAACATTCCTGGTGGTAGTAACAGAAGGGAGTCCAGAGAGATGAGAATAACTACATCAGTAGTGGATGCTGAAACTCAGATAACAGAATGCAATAGTGTCAGAATAGAGAATCCTCTAGAAAAGCCTGAATGAAACTAATAGTTTTGTTTTGACAGTAGTGTTTGAATAACATTCAATTAACAAAGCTTGAAGTTAAGATGTATCAAAAATGTTGGCTAGTTGGTAATGGACAAGTGTCTGACATCCTTTCTGTGTCCTGATTAAGGCAGGAGTCCTGGGGAAAATCATAACATGCAGAACTGAGGACTGTATCATACCTAATATCTAATAACATACAAAATTCAGGTTGAACGGGTAATATCTCCAGTGTATATACCTGTATCTGTCATCTTGTAATTTTTTTAAACATTATTTTGAAATCAGTTCCATTATTTTGATAGAAACTTCCTTGAGTGAGCTGCATAGACCAACAGCTTTTACTACAAGGCCTAAAAGTGGCAACACTGACGAGTAGTTGACTTTTTTAATCTACAAGACAAAAACTTGAACTCAGAAAACCAAAATAACAAAATAAATAGACTTAAAGAAACAGCTGTGTGCTTTTATGAAGAGAGAGAGTAACAAAGGATATATCAAAAAGCTGAGGATGATGTGTTTCAAATAAACCTTGGTACATATGACAGTTCTCTCTTTAGGATTTCCTCATAAAGGTTCAAGGTAGAATAACTTACAGGTGGAACAGAGTACAGCCAGAATATTTGACTTGTCCTGTAAGCAATTTTTTGAGGCAATGAAAGTATTAAATGGACCTAAATATGTAAAATTTATTGTCCAGGAAGGCAAGTTCCATGCACCAGTAGTGTTTACAAAATAATAGCTGTCAGAGTACATGATGGGGTTTTTATTTGACAGGATCTGGTCAGGAAGTTAGTGCTTTGAGTAAACATGAAATCGAATAAAAGTCAATAAAACCATTTTGTGAGGCTGGTGCAGAAGTTTGAAGTCTATAGTAACCATGAACTGCAGCTTGTGTTGCTAGAAACTTAGATGGTGTCTAGTTATTCTGAAAACTGATGCTGATATGCTTACGTTTGATTTGGAAAATTTTCTGTGTTAATTTTTTTCATGTCTTCAATGCAGCATTATGTTCCAAACCAGTATGTAATTGTAATACATTGCAAGATTAAGTTATAACAAATCTTCAAAGGTTGTACAGTCCTGTTCTCTAGGCAGAGCCTCCCCTTCAGCTAGTTTATTAATCAAAGTCCCCTTCCTAAGACTGTCATACCAACAATTACTATTTTTTTCTGAATAAGGAGATTAGCATTCAGCCTAGAGTAAAACAAATGTTTCTCGTAATGACCAAGTATAACTGTGGAATTACAATCAGCAAATGTGTCTCTCTTGATTTCAGCAGAGGTTGAGAAAATCTTAAACAGTGTTTTCCTCTTCAAATTGCTATTGACACAGGCTGTGGAACACCTAATATTAAGATGAAGCTTGGTAAATCTGTCTAAATCTTACACTGTTGAAGGCTGTGGTTGTTCTTGCCCTTGTATTCCATTGCAAAGCTCTGTGCACAGATCAGATCCTGCTTAAGCAACATCTGACAGTTCACTTGGTGCACTACCACCTGGAAATATTGTTAAGGACATTCAATGAGCAGGAAAGAAAACAGTGATGCTGAGCTTGGATTCTGTAGAAAGAATTAAGTAATTGGTTTTTAAACTGATTTCTTAAAATGTGTGTTCAAGATGTTTTCATTTAAGTTTTGAAGCTTTGTTAATGTTTTAAACACGAAAATCTGTTTATATAAAGCAGGATTTTAATGGAAGAATTAAAAAATTAATCTTATTCCACCTAAAAAAGCTTCAAAGTCAGTCTGTCAGCTTCTTGCTGGCAATGAAGCTCTTGCATTATCTTTTTAATGTTGAAATCAGTTCAAGTCAGTGAAATTTCTTTAATGAACTTTAGGGCACATCTTCAAAGAAACCTGCAATTGAACCTGTGGAAAGGCCAATGCCTTTGAACTGTGGAAAAGAAGTTTATCCTAGATTAGCTTGATCTTTCAGTTTACTCTGCCTTCTAATCTAGTAACAAAGATCTAAGCTTTAAGAATACCCCTGAGCTGCAGTGACAACCTAGAAGTAGTGTACTGTTATGGTTAAATTCATTACTTCCCTTAGGTATTGGTATTTTAAATTTGGAAAGATAGTGTAGCTGTTGTTTTGTACTGTGAACATGAACATTCTGGGCCTCCCTGAGCACTCTTGGGTTTTTTTTTGGTTTTGGGGTTGTTGTTTTGTTTGGTTTGGTTTTTGTTGTTTTGTTTTTTTTTTGTTTTTTTTTGGTTGTTATTTTTTAGTTTTTTTACTGCCTTATAAATTGAAAATTTAACTTTATTTTGCTTTGAATTCTCTCTCTAACATCTCACTGCACTTCCATCCAGTTCAGCCTTTCATCACCCAAATGTGGAACAATGTGCCTTCAAATGTGGAAGAAATATCAAAATCTGGAACAAATTATGAACTGATGGTGAAGGGAAATGCAGAACTGTATGGGAATAAGTACATTAATGCATAGGCTCAGATGCACATAAGTCTGTTTTGAGGGACACTCCATTTTTAGTTTTAGCTTCTGCTTTTAAATTTGACCGTAATATGATACAACATTTTCTTTAGTGAGTACTTGAGGAACTTTTGATGTTAACAGTATTCTTTTCTATAGAAATTCCTTTGGATTTTGGATTTTGTACTCTTTCCAGGTTACAATAAGAAAAACATGGACGATATTTTAAATAGAAAAACAACACTCAGTGCTTTACAGCTGACAGTCATAATGCCTCTACTGCTGCTTGTATCTTATTAAGTGGAACAGGTCAGTTCAGTATCAGAGCTGATTATGTTCCTTCTCTGGTCAAAGTGAAATACAGGTCTAGCTAAAAATTAAGTGACCACTAGCTTCTTCCCTTCAGTTATTCTTAACCATCTCATTCTGTCGAATCAAGTTGGACACTCAACTGACAAAGAAAGTACACCTTTTACCTATAAATATTGACCTTCATAACTGATATTATTTGATGACTTCTATTAATTATGGATTACTAAGAAATAACTCTGTGCAAAAAAAGTGCAGAAAACTAGAGTTAGCTTGAAAATCTCATTCACAATCAGAAAATCTCATTCACAAACTAGACACCATAAATAAATAAATAATAATCATAAATAAACACTATTTATAAAACTGGATTTTTGAAGGGGGAATTATAGACTAGAAAAATATAATATGGGGTTGAAGGAGCAGAGAATAATTGTAAATGAAAATGATACGGTTATCCAACATTAAAAATTAAAGGATGCTGTATTTTCCTGTATTGTATTTTATTTTGAGGTTAGATCCGTGCCCTGTTAAAGTCAATGTGAGTTTCACCACTGACTTGGTTGGCACTGTTTCACCCTTCATCTGTGAGAAGCAGTTTCTGCTTTTTATTATTTCAAACTGGTATCCTTCCTTTTCTTCTCTCACTCCAGTTTCCTAAGGATTTATCATCTTTTGCATCAAAAGGAAAATTTTTCTTGGTATTTACTGTATAGTTGAAACCAAGTATCACGCAAAAAGCTAGTTGGCCTAATGGGCTGATTCCAGCAGAGCAGACATTTTGAATCTGGACATTCTTGATTATTGAGGGTACAGGATTTTGAATGCTTTTATCCTTTTATTGGTGAATGCACTAAAGTGCATGCAGACAGAGAATGTTAAAGTGGCAGTCAGATAAACTTGTTAAAGCAGTGGGAGTTTTTCCTTCCTTTCTACGTGACTTTATCATCACAGTGGAGTTAAAAGGCAATTAGCCCTTCAGCTCTTTTCTGGCCAGTTTATTGGCATTTTACGCACAACTGTTGAATAGACAGTGCCATATTAAAAATTCCAGTGAAGCTGGCCTGGGGATAACAGACTTTAAATTTCAGGTTAATGTGGGTTTCCTTTAGAGAAACCATTGCCAAAAAGCTCGAGTAAAATTATCTAAATACAGTACCTATGCTGCTTGTACTCATAGTTGATGGAAAATTGTAGTAGTCTTGCTACATGCTGTGTTACATTTCCAGGGAAATATTTTTATAAAGAGTGTTTGATGAAAAGGTTTATTCCTTTAGTAATAACAGGCTACCCACTGTGTTACTTAAGGCAGTGAACATAGTGAGTAGAACTAGACGTTTTCATCATAAGAACAACAATTATACTTGCTTTGCATTTCTGTAGTTTTCATCTGAGGTCATTAAAACACTTTACAAACATGGATTATTTATTTCTTTCAGTATATGTGAAAGTGGAGGAGAGATTATTATGTTGAAGTTTCGACTAAATGTAGTCCAAAATTAGTTTTGTTGTTTTGTTTTAGTTTTTTTGGTGGTTTTTTTTTTTTTTTAATTTTAAAAGAAAATTGTGCGGGTTTTGATAGAATTGATTAAGACTATTATTGGGTCTTGATGATGCATCCACTGCATCTATGAAGAAATGTATTTGGTTAAAATTTGTAGCTGATTCTAAGCTGATTCTAATGTTCTGATGTTAGAACAGGTAATGATAAATCCATTGAGGTCTGTGTGATTGAAAACCAGATGGTAAAAACAGAGAGTAGATCTGATAGTTTTAACCTGACCATATGAATTGCTTAGACTCCTCCACGTTGTGTGTCACCTAACTGAAATCAACAAAAAGGTTTCTTATAAGTCCAGCTGAATTTTGGATTAGATCCATCTCAAAATAGGGAGGAAAAGCTGGTAAGATTAAAAGCCCTGTTTTCATTATTGTTTGGTTAGCCACCCTAGAGAAGGCACTCAGATTTTGTTCAGAGACTGAAGTGATGCATTTTTCCATGGTTGCTATCTCTTATACTTAGTGTGTTCTTGAGTGGCATATTGAAGGCGTCAGTGATGGTGAGAGAGACAAATAATTATGTTATTGGTCAACTTAGCCCTGTTAATGCTCCTGCTACAGATTTCTTATGTGCTAACAACTTGTGTAGACCAAAATATAGGAATTGTGTTAACTTCTGTTTATTTCAGTCATGACCTGGCTCAGGTGTAGAGAGTTCACAGTACCTCAGAGCAGAGAAAACACCATGATTATGGCAGCCAAAGTATCTGATCAGCAGGAGCAAAACCAGTGCTGAAGCACCAGGAGTGGTGCTGAGTTTTAGGCCATTTCTAACAGCTCTCTGAGCTATCTAGGCAAAAGTCATTTTTTAACATCTACAAAATGCACTGTTTTATTTTATACAGAAGTAGAAAATATAACATGTTAAAGTCTATGCAACTGTTTCAAAAATGTAAAGGACTAGAAAAACCTAAGAACTTTAAACCAGACTAATTCATTAGAGCAAGTGACCTAGACATCTGCAACAAACAGTTTTGAAACTGTGCCCAGTATCTGTGCACCATCTTTCCCCGCACAGATGATGTTGCTCTTTTCATATCACAAAGATGAGGAAAGCAGTTTTTTGGTGTTCTAGATATATCCAGATACGGTGATGAGCAGCACAGAAGCTCAGGAAGCAAATAGTAGCAGTTCCAGGGAGGTGCTTAGCAAAGGCAGCATTTTAAAAACTTCAGTAGTATTGAAAGGCAACTTCACTCTGTAGGAAACCTTTAGCCTGTGAACAGAGTAACACTGAGATCCTAGACTGAAAAATGATCGTTAGAAATAACCATAATTTCTAAACACCAGGGGGCAGAATTAAGATTGCAAGGACAGCTATAAACCTGGCATTTCCAACCACCTAAAGGGGTATTTATGTTCAGACTCAAACACACTTATAAATTTAAATATTTGAATTATATAGAGTTTGGTGCAAATAACATTCTAATTTTGTGGAAACAAAAGCATTTAAATACACTTGGAAGAGAAGTGTGATTGCTTATATATTAAAAAGGTGAATTTAACTAAATGCTAATTTTAATTCATTTCGACTAATATCCAACATATTATTGTTTGTGAATAAATTAGTCCAGCTTTCAAAAGGAAAACATCAAACAAATCCTTTCTTGAAAGTTAGACCTCTCTTTCTTATTTTCTGAACTGCAGAAAAGACTGCAGATAACTGCAGCTTTTTATATCCAACCTGACCTTCCACGTTCTGAAACTAATTTGCCATACTGCTTCTCAAAGTCTGCTCAAGGACTTCCTTTAGCAGAATAATGTGTTTCTTATTAAGTACATCCTATAAGACCCAGGAGGATTGCATGCAAAGGAAATAAGATGGAGACACAAATGAATTTCCATCCTCCAGTCAGATATATGATATTGATGACCAGGATGTATATGAAGGATATTGTAAAGAAGACAAAGAAAAAGAATTAAAGCAAATGTCTGACAAATTGGCTGTCTTCATACACAAAGATGACAAGTAGAAGAGATTTAGGCATCAAGCCAAATAGTTATATAGTCAACAAGTCTCTTTGAATCACATGGTTATTTGTAACCTCTCTCTTAAATAAGGCCTCACTTTAAATTACATCACCATAAAAGACTTAAAAGCCATGAAGTTCTACATGAAAACTGATAGTTTCTCTTAACTCCAAGTCTTGTTTTTCACTGGTATAAATTTTATATTTTCACGAGAATACTGAGATATTCTGTTAAAGTGGAACTCATTTAGGAGATTCTTTCGCTAGTTTTTAATCAAATGCACCAAATACAAATAATTGTGAAAATAGCACCTTTCATTTCAAAGTCTGTTTCTTCCTTTAGTTAAAGTTTTTTCTATAAGGTGGCAAAATATTTTAATGTTAGGTTAATTTAATGGAAAAATGCATTGAAATAGCTTGAATGTACTATACTCTCCATAATTCCTTATGTTCTGGTTCTAGTGTGTCTTGCCTAATGTAGCTAAATATAGATTTCAGAGGTTTTACAAAGCACTTGGTTGACGAGGAAGATTTACACTCTGTAATGATTCAGAGCTCATGGAAATAAGTGAAAGAACTCTGGAACTATCACTATTTTTCTTTTTATTCTTCCACAACATGCAGAATTTGGATAATCCGTATTCTAATATGATTTTCCTATTAATCTGTTTTAAACCATGAAATCTGATATTTTCACCATGACTAATCCATGAAATTTGTCAACTTTGTCTGTGATTTACACAAGCCCTATTTATAAAGAGTACTTGTTTGAGTCCTAAGGCATGGAATATTATTTCCCAGCATGCTTTTAGTATCTTTTTACTAATAAGTATAAACAAAATGTGCTCATTGATTATATTATTATTTCAAGATCAGGAGGTAAAACATGAGGAACAGTCAAGTATACTCCCCATAGCAGTGTATATGAGTCTTAAGCCATTAAGAGGAAAATAACCTATCATATCAGAGTTAGTACGAATGGTTGTGATCATAAAGTTTACCTAAAATAATTGGATAACTTGCTTGCAGATTAAAAACATATGTGATACTTGTATGTCTTTGTGCTCTAGGCTTTAGAATTAATTGCTGTCAGTATAGAACAGACCAAACAAAAATAGATTTGCATCAATTCTTTGTAATGGGAAAAAAGCTTGAATGACAGTGAGGATAATTCTATTTTGCATTTGGGGGGAAATGGCTATACAACATTCACATACTGGAGTGCAATTTACTATATATGGGAAAGAATAAAGATCCTTTATGTAAATGTAATAACATACAAGTAATACCTTCAAAAGGAAAGAAAAACGTCTCTTGTGTACAGAAAGTTAGTGTACTCCAGCTGTCCTCTCTCACTTTGTGGGGGGAAGACATTTGGGGAAGGGCCAAAACACAGATATTCACAAAGCATCCAATTTTTAGTTCAGCATAATGTCTTAATCAGCTTTTACAGAGCTGCTCTGCTCTGTACCAGACATGCTATAAATGTGCAATACATCCCTACATGTAAGTCAGTCACACTCCCTGTGGTGATGAGAACAAGATGACTACATATTTCAATAACTGCACGATGCTGCAGGTAATAGAAGAGCAGCAGCATCTCCTTGTTTTTCAGCTGAGCAGGGTACTAGAGGTGGAACTGATGAATACTATGGCTGTCTCTACATCATTGTAAATTCCTGGTCATACAGTTGTTTAAAAGATCTCCAGAAGTCACACACATTGACATCACAGATGGCCAACTTCTGACAAGATCCATGGACTGGAGCCAGCTAGCAAGAACTTGCTCTTATCTATGATCTTGTCTTTCTTCAGAAGAAATGACCATAAATCTATTTCCATGTCCATCAAATTATCAAAATAAAGACATATCGGTCATGTTTCCTCACTCAATCATGCAATGTGAAATTCCTGGTTTGTGATCCAATAATGGGTGAATTTCTGGTTATGTGCTGAGAAAAGGGCTCAGGGAATAGACGCTTCAGGTGCCTTCTGCAAATGTCATGATCTTCTTAGGGGGTTGCCCAAGCCATGGCAGGGGAACTCTGTGCCTTTGTGCTTCTGGTTGGCCTTTTCTCTTTCCCGTCTCCCTAAATAGAGGGGTGGGGTGAAGAAATCCAGCAGGGGCTATTAAAGGCTGAGATACACTGTGATGTGCTCCAATGTTCTTTAGCTCACTACCAGGCCTCCTCTTGTTCCCCCACCACTCAGATAATTCTCATCTCTCAATCTTCTAAGAGTCAAAGGTAAGTATGGCCTCTACTCCAGACTGGAATCTGTTCTTGACCTAAGAATTATAATTTATTTCAAGTTTAGTAGAGTATTTAGTCCACAAGGATATTTTGTGGAGGACAGGGAAGAATTTGGGGAAGACAGCTGAATGTTTTACACATAATGTTTTGCACTTCTCTAGCTAAAAATCAATTGAATATATTTTTTTTTTTCTGGTTGCTTATAGCATAAGGTGGAAAGTAAATGGAATCTGAGCCTTTAAACAGTATTTGAAAGCAGTGTGAGTGAAAAATAGATGTTCAGCATGAGAGTGTGATTTTATAAAATACCAGAAAATTTAGAAATAAAAACCATCTTTTGCTTCTAAGTGCATCTTATTTTTGTATCTCAAGATGTCTTTTCAAATGCCTTACGAATGAGGTTCCCATCTGAACCTTAAATCGTCTCTAATACCACTGCTATCATATGGAATTTCTGAATAATCCACAGGCTTAAATCGATTTCTGTTCATTATTAATTCTAGATATCCTAGATATTTGGATAATAATAATAGCTAATAATTTTATATATATTTAAACCAATATACATAGAATTGCTCAGGACAGAATTGAAACCATGTCAAACCATGACAGCTTTTGGCTTTAGCAGTTTACTGAATTGTTAAGCAAATACTCTTATGTATTCTGCATTTAGGCTCTTTAAAATTATCTTTATGTTATAAAGTATTCTGTTTTACATGATTAATATGACACGTTCATGTAAGACAAAATGCTCTCCAGTGTAAATTAGGTCTACAGGATTTACCTAAAATTTGTGGAGTACGGAAGTTCTACAGCAAAGCCTTTCCCTAATGCATGCGTTTATCAGCTAAAATCTTGATTGTTTTGCCTGCATTATGTCACTCATGTCTGGAAAGAACAGCATCCTACTGTTTGTGAAGCTGGTCTCCTGCTGCTATTTAGCCACTTGTAGGATTCTGTCCCAATTGCTCTAATCCACTCTGTTTCAATAGCACCATATTTGGACTCCTTCACACATTCTTTTGCTGCTCTGTTTGGGATGCTCTATAAGCTGAATTAGAATGTTAATATTCTGTTCAAAACAGAAGGAACTTCTTTGTTAAATCGGAGTATAAGGAATGACCTCTCTCATTCCCTTGGATAGAATTTCTACACATGCACTGTATTATTTGCCTTCAAACTGTTGTCTAGAAGTTTGGGGCACTATTTCAATGTATTGGTTTACTTCATATAAATCACATCCAACATGAGGTTTAATGTTGCAGCAAGTCCTGCTACCATCTTAAATTGTTTCTTTGCTGTTGTAACTCCTCATCCCCACACAGAACAAGGTGCAGAGAAAACAACTTCAATCATGATTGGTGTACTTGTATATACGTTGTTTGTCACTTTACTTCACACCTAAGCCTATGAACTTGGGTGGAACTATTTGTGGCTAAGACAGCAAATGAAAGGACGTGTCAAACTCCTAGGCTTATACTTGCTTTAAGAATTGTTCTTTAGGGAATTTGATTTAGTTTACTGAAAAATAAAAGCATGATTGAATGATGATGTTAATTTTACCCTATGAAAATAAAGAGGTTCCTTGGACACAATGTAATATTGCATGAGTCTCTGCTGTACAATTTGAAAATATTCAGTGCAGTATATATTGCTTACCTAGGTGTATGGTGAGAATTAAAACATTATCCAGGTGAAACATGTTTAAGTAATTTCATGAAGTGCCTTTCACTTGTACCACACTCCCTGCACTGAAAAATTTAGTGTGTTTTTTTACCATGTTTGTTTCAGCTGTAGCTTTCTGCAGTCCAGAGTTCCCTCATTGTGCTGGGAGAACCACCAGCAGGAGCCAGGATCATGTGCATGGGGTTAGGGTTGCCAGGGGACACTTGAAAAGACAGTGGCTATAGCAATTTCATAATATGGAAATTACTATCAAGTTTTGCAGTTAGGAATGGAACAGATAACATAAGGCAAAAAACAGGGAAAGAAAAAGACTTCAGAAAGTGAAGGTGAAACAGGGAGAAAGGTAGAGAAATACAGGAGCAAGCAAAGGAAACCATGCTGAAGTTGTGGGACGAAGAAAAAAGTAATCGATGGCCCCCTTTCTTGCTTGCATTTGGCAAGTAATGTGTATATGATTTGTTCACAAATGTGTTAACATTTCTAATGTTAGAAACATAAAAGAAAGGCATTTAGAAGTTTTTATCAAGGGATTTATTTTATGTAATACAAATTGAAGAGATTTGTAAGTGATCTATGCAATATTAGCTTGAAGAGTTGTGGTTCTGCTGCTCCTTCTCTGTGCTTTAAAATTAATTGAAAGCCTCATTGTTTTGTTTAAACTGTGAAAGCTTCCAAGGTCAATGAGTGAGGTAATTGACCTGCCTGTTGTAGGACAAAAATATGTATGTTAAATTGCATAATTAGTTTTAATTGCATAATTATGGTGTTTAATGTGTGGAGGTCAAAGGTTACTATTACATTTAGAAGTCATGGCAAGAAATACAAAAATAAGCAACATGGTTTAATTCTGTATTTCTTTGGGTTTTAAAAAACGGGTCCACTGTGATCTATCTGTGACCTTGGATATTTGATGATTGTAGCAAATAATATGTTGCTGTTATACTTTTTGGAATCATAGAGAATCCTTTGTAAATGACTAAGTGACTTTACCAAAGACTTCATTTAGGTTTAGAGTACACGAAAGTTAATCAACAGTGGGAACTCAACTGACAGCAATTTAATCTGATTGGGTAAGGTAATTACATGATTACCAGGAGTGTTTATATATGGACAAGGATATTTTTATTGGAAAAAAACCTAATTGCTTTCTTACTGAGAAGAGAAAAAAACAAACAAATTTGTTGTCACAGGTTAAGAGGACATCCTTCGTTCCTTGAAATAGTGTCTTTTCATACTTTAGTGACAAAATGAACTCATAATTCTTTGCAAATGTGCACTGGGATTACGCTATGGGTTCCTCTGTTTCTATACTAGAAATAATGGTGTCATTAACTTGTTTTGGTTAAGAAGGTCATTGCTTACACATTATTTGGGCGATAGGCGTAAGGTGTCATGATGCTTGTAATTCATGATCCCTTTTACTGTGTGTAAACACAGTTGCTAAATACAGGCTGATTTTGCCAAACTTAAACCTAAAGATCCATTATACTAATGGATATTTCTTGGAAGGAAGGCATTATTTGCTTGTCTGTGGTGGTAAAAAAAAAAAAAAAGTGCTGTGTAGAAGATAGGCAGATAAAAGATGATGTTCCTAAATGCTAGAAGAAAGTCTCACTTCAGGTGCTCTGAATGACTCTTTAGAAAATGCTCTTTCAGTCTATTGACAATGGAGGGAGTGTTGGGAGATGAATCTTCATTAACAAACTTTAACCTCTGTAAACACCTCCCTCAAGTGCACTACAGAGTAGAATCCCATTTGGCTAATAAATAGTGGCTCGCTACAAAGCCTGTTAAAGTAATGGGCCAGGTCTGGCCTTGGCACTTTGTATGGTTGGGTTAGACTCCAAAAAAAAAGGAAATTGAAACTTACAAGAAAAACTTCATATTTCATTGGTAACTATTGAACACATTCTGCCAATTGAAATAGGAAACAGTCCTCTAAAGGGTAACTTCTAAGGAATAAAAAAGTTAATGAATTAAATGATAAATAAGAAATAAATGAATTTTTTAAATGAACTATGTAATTATGGGAAGTTCTGTGATGCATTCCATGTTCTAAAAATAATTTGTTCTTCCTTTTGCTAATTTTTCCCTAAATAAGTTATTTAGAAAATATTACAATTTTGAATTGTTTTTCTAAACCAGATGATCCAGTCACTGTTGGAGGCACATAGCCACGGCAAAATCTCATGCTGTACATTGATCACCTGTCCAACCTTTGCCTAGAGTGTGATCCCCAGTTCCTTCAAGAGATCCATCTTTACCTGTCTATAAAGAAGAAGAGGAGGAGGGAGTCATCTGGGATATTCAAGTATCAAAGTTTAACACCAGAGCAGGTTGAATCTCCATTTATATTATTCTCTAATATGTGTTGCTAATATTGACTTGATGATTTGGTTGAAGATTTTTTTTTTCAGTAATTATATAGTATGCTCTGAAGTTTTACCAGTGTTAAACCTTTTTTGTTTAGACTCCTCACTTACTAAAACTGCACATGGATTTTTCATAGTTTCAGGGTGTGAAATAGAACCCAAAGTCATTCTTCTGCTATGGAGGTTAGGTAATACTGAGCATGCCTGCTGGCTGTACCTGCCACTTGAACATATGTTTACCACAAAGACCAAAATACCTTGTTTAAAACTGCTGTTTACTACCGGATTTAGCGCACACAACTTGCCAGTTATCCTCATTTTCATTCACTTGCTTCAGGGAAGTTAAACTTGCTTCTTACTCTTCCTCCTCTATTTTCAAGAGGACTTTGATATCCAGAAAGCAGACAAGGCTTCAGTCACTGTGCTTAGGACTGCCCCTTTCAGAGTCTAGCACAGCCCACACACAATCCTGGAATATGTCCAACTTGTTCTTTGAGCAGAATGTGAACCTCTGACCTCCTGGGCCTCCGGCAAGAGTGCTGCCTACTGAGCCACCAATACCCAGGCCATCAATAAGTTTTAAATGCCAGTTGCAGACTTCACAGAGGTAATGACTTCAGTGTGTAAAGGTTTTGTTGTGGAGGCTGCAGTCTCACATATGGCGTGACAGAGTAAATATGCTAAAACCATAGAGAGCTGTTGCATAGCTTGCCTTGATATAACAGTTTTTGTAATATGTTTCAAGGCATGGAATATTATTTAAAGGGACCCTATTATGTAGGCTTAGGCCCAAAATGAAGTTATTATAAAAAGAATGTTTAGCAAAAAAAGAAATATGTCCATGAAATTGTTGGAGTGGGAATTTCAGGATAAACTTGCTTGGATTTAAACAGTTGCCTGCATTACATTCCACTGTTGTGCTAGGGAATGAGAAACAGCAAATGAAAATACTATTAAGTGAGAATCAGAAATTGAAACTGAACAGAATTAAGTTAAGAGAAGTTATTACTGTTGTTGAAACTTCTTAAAAATCTTACCACATCCTGAAAAAGATGAGATGAAAAAATAAATTCCAACACAGTAATTCAAAGCAGCATTTCTGAAGCAGGTAAATAAATATATTTGCATTTCAATATTATTTTTAACCTGCTCTTAAGTTCTTGTATTTATATACATATAAAGCAAAATTTATATGAAATTAACTTTAGAGTTTTGACACATTTCCATTTTATTGATGTTCTCTATTTAAAATACAGCATTAAAAGCATACAAAAGACACGTTGATGCTTGTGAAGTTCAGATTGGTAAATGCAAATACACAAAATGTTACTCATAAATTTTATCATGAAGGAAAACGTAGCCAGATTCAAGTTAGGACTTACCTTATGGAAAGGTTGTTAGATAAATTTTATGAACCTTCTATAGAGCAAAGGCCAGGAACCCAGGACCTCTTCTCCCAGCTGAGTGCCCAAATCACTAGGCTACAGACTCTTGCTCCCTCTTGTGTTCTTTCTCTGGCCCATTGAATCTTGAATAATTTGCTGTACAATGATACAGCTTCAACAGCAGAGCTTAAATGTATCCCTATCTTTGTCCCAGCATTTAATGCAGCCTGTAGCCTCTTGAATAGAACATTCTGCTAAGAGACATTGCTTTGAGTCCTAGACTGAAGCAGGAATTGGACTTGGGGATTTTGCTTCTGGGATGAGCAGTGCTGCTGCTAGGTTAGGAATGACTGCTGTTCATGTTCCATTTCAGAAATAAATAACACCTGAAGAATTCATAGGAAACTCACCTAGCTGGTATTTATTAGGCTGGATTTGAGAACACCTGTTGCATCAGACTCCTTAGATCATGTCTGCAGGGGTGGGCTTCGTTTCTAGATCCCAGTCAGACTTAGCATAAGGTGTGCAGTGAGATGTTCAGACCTGGCAGGGTAGATAAGCTCTGGCCATGCACAGAGATGCAACTCCTGTGTCTGGCCTATCTTACCATGGAAAGCTGTACTGTCTTCAGAGAACAGGCATCTCCAGGTTGAGACAAGGGTCTTGAGGATCACCATTTTGGCTGGAGTTGCCTAAATTCTGCCAATGTCCCATTTTGAATTCCCATATTTTTAGGCTGGTAATTAGTTTATTTTAATTGAACAGATTATTTGAACATAGAACTGAGGGAATCTGTTTTTCAAACATAAGTTGACTTCAAAAGAATATGTTATAATTAAACAAGATGATAAGAAGAATTTGTGGTTCAAAAGTGTGTTGACAGTTATGGGCCATAAAAAACCAGTGCATTTTGAATATCCAAAAAGTCAAATTGCTTTAACTGTGTTAATGCTTTTCAGGCAGTTCTGTAGAGATCTATGATTATTAGGTCTGAACTCAGGAATAGTCAACTAAACTAACTGCATTGCACTTATAAAACAAATGTTTGTCACAATTTCTGACTTAATTCCTAGGCCATAATTTCTTTTTTTGTTTCTTTTTTTCTTTTTTTTTTTTTTTCATTATGTGTGTTTTACTGAGTTCTGCAGTGCAGGTCCTTATTCATGCAAATGCACTTATCTGCCTCAGTGAAGTTATTCTGGCAAGTCTATGTCTAAGATCAACTAGAATGAGTCTGGTTTCCTTTTAAATTTAAATGCTAATTTTGAAAATAACATTGTGAATTATTTTTAGTCTGAAGCGCTATAGACAGTATAAAATCAGAACCGTGGAACTTCTTGGCAGTTCTTTCATTATTGTTTCTACCTGTTTAAAACACTAGAGGAATAATGTGATTCATTACACATTACTTTTCTGGCAGCAGCTGTATTGCCTAGTTTGGTATCCAAATGTATTACATTGTGAACTATTGCTGCTTTGTAATATGGTAAATTGGGAGTGGTTATGGTGGGAATAGAAACTTGTATTTATGACATGCTGTTGGTTTTAAAGACAAGTCTTTTTCTGCCTCGCTAGTGTCTATTTTCATTGCAGTGGAGCTTTTCATAAAGCAGGATAACACTCAGTGCAAGTAGGGAGGGTGCAGTCTGTGTCCTGGTTATTGACTGAGTAGATTTATGTGCAGTTCGTTTGGCAGCATTTATGTTTCCCCACACAGGACTTTCACTAACTCATAACTGATCTTTAGAAGGGCTACCGTTTGCATGATTTAGTGCTATCTCTCCTTTCACAGTGAACAGAAGTTAAATTGATAAAGATTGTAAGTCAACATCATACTAATGATTTTGTGTGCATGGGGACTGACCAGTGCAGGGAACTGCTGAGCACGGGGTTGACTGAATTGCTCTGGAGAAGTGGGTGTGTGTTAGTGTGTGAAAGGGGGAAATCAGTGGGTGCTTAAATACCAGTGTTATGAATTTGGGATAAATCACTAAAACTCACTGTAATAACACACATAACAACAGAGAAGTATAAAGAGGACTGAAAGAAAAATGGAAGCAGAAAATTGAGTAGGAAAGTGGGGAAGACAGAAATATTTCTACAGAAATGAAATTTTTAAAAAGCTATGACTTTATAGAATGGTAAATTTTGGAGATGAGTAGAGGTCTTCTAATTTTTGTATAACTTTGTATAAACTTTCTTACATTACTCTAATTGATCTGAATTGGTGTACTTTGGGAAGCCCTGCACAAGGCAGTTATAATATTTAAGAATTGTGATCAATGAGCATCTTTAATAAAGTCAGGTAATAGTCAAATGTAAGACAAGCTATAGAAATAAAAAACAGACTTATGGTTAAAAACACATGAAAATTAGTATTTAATTGGCAAACAGCATATTTTCAAGATTACAGATAGGAAGAATAAAAAGAAATCACAGTAATGAAGACTAATATGTTAGTTAAAGCTCAGATTAAGGCCTTATCCTCCCAGGTAATAAAAATGGTCAACTGCTTTGTTACTTAGCAAATTAAAAAGTAATAAAATGCCATTGTCTTTTCCCTTGTTCAATTTAAAATGAAAAAGTGTTACAATTTATTGTGTATTTTGCTATTTTTATTTTATATATGAGAGGTTTAGATGGGAGGTTTGTTGATGGATTATTAGTAGCAATGATTCCTCAGTCTGAAATAACTTGATATCTTGAATAGCAAAAGATTGCATGGCCTGTTCTCACTGTCCCCTCTTTAGTGTTGCCACAAAGGAAAAACAGGCTATTCACAAATGTCTGAAACTTATTTGCATTCACACTTGGAAATACAGAAGCTGCTACAACATTTTTCAAGTTAACATATTTTTTGATTGAAATAGTTGCTTTATCAAACCTGAAACCTCTCTCATACCAAGAGTAGTTTAAAGAAATTTCCTTTAGGAAGCTTCAATTTAAAATAGCAAATAACTAATTTATTGAAATGGAACCTCTCAACAAGAAACCATGAGAGAAATCTGCATTACAATACCCAGAGCCTAATCATTAGGGCATTATCCTTTAAGACATGCGACTTTGGTTCCATTTCCTTTTCTGAATCCAGCTGAATAGAGACTTAAACCCAGTTGAATATCTAATGCATCCAAGGCAACTGTCATTACCACTGGACTATTGTCTGTAATAGGTTGGGTATCTCTGCTTTTGTGGAAATTGTGAAAGGATTTGTCCTAACAGTAACAAGACCTTTCTGAAATCTTCAGAATTCCTATAGGCTAGGAAAGAACCTTTGTGCCTGGCTTTATTCTAACCCCCAGGCTCTGAAGAAATGCTTGTAATAATAATTATTTTATGTATTCATAGCAGGCAACATTTATTAATCTGGACTCTAAACTAAATCTCAACATCAAACTCCATACAGAGCTGTCTTTTCCATGCCTCTGGTTATTCCTGTCAACTGTCTCAGGTTTTTCTCTGCTTTTCCTATATCCACACTTTTTAACAGTTCAACCAAATCTGCCTAGCAGTAGTACTTGGGATATAACAGCAATTAGTTTAGTGGCATTTTTCAATATAGTTTTCTATCTCTGTTTTTGCACCTTATACTTTATTATGGCAAGGTGAACTCGGTGGCAATCACATTTGAAGATGCTTCTTGATGAAATGTGCATCTACTGAAAAAGAAGTATTCCTAAACCTGTCGTAAGTAGTTTGATTGTGGCTGGAACATTGTTTTGGAATATGCAGTCAGTGATGGATTCCATGAAGCTACAGGAATCAGGATTGTTTTGTGCCCTGTCAGTGTGTGAGTATTCTTCTGAGATTACCAAAAGGGATCAGTTACCTTGGTAATGTGTCCACCAATATTTATTGTGTCTATTTCTTTACACAGGCTAACAAACATTCATCATGTGGGAATGTTGGTCATGATCAACTTGAGCTGAATTTAAATTGATGACCTAAAGGTTAAAGTCTCTGTATCCCATTACCTCTCCCTTGGGCTGTCCAGTTCCCCTAAAACTGGATTGAACACCATTTTTAGTTGAGCTGTGTCTTTGGAGGAAGAGCATTCTTAAGAACTGTTGATCTGACGACACCATCAATGTTCTGTTTAAAAAAAAAGCAGATTTCAGTATGACTTTTGCAGCTTGTCAATACTTGAAGAAAGTTCTGAACAAGTATTCAGATGCTGGACTAATAACTTAACCAGCCTGTTAGATAGCTTTAATCCAGTCATATGGGAGCATAATGCAGTGTAGCAGCCCAGTGAAACTTGAAACTATGAGAACAGCTGAATAAATTTAAACACGTTTTTGAACATTCTAGCCTTTGTCATAAAAATCTGATAATATAGAACAAAAACTAATAACACTTTCTTTTGGTTTTGTTATTCTGTACAGTAGTTGAGAAGACTTAACATTTCTTGTGGTTGCTGACTTTAAAGAAGTAGTGACAATTTCTAACGCTACTTTTTGCCCCATATGTAGACTATTCTTTCTCACTCATTAAGGAATGAATCTGGTTTCTGTTTTATTCAATATTGTATATACATCTCACCCATAAATATTTAAGCTAAGTAAATATAGAATCTTAAACATGGAATATGCTTTCATTCTAAACTGGTGGCAGTGGGGGAAGGTAAAAATATTTTATTCAAAGATCCGTGTTCCCTTTGAAACAGAAAAAAAAAAGTGTTTTGCCTAAAAATTAGATAGACTTGTGCTTGCTGTAGCACAGCAAACTTTTTACCAGATTAGACCTACATTGTTATATTTATATGTATAAAGTTCAGACTATAAAGGATCTATAGGAAAGGGTTTGCAGACACTCACTTCAAAAACACGTGGCTAGTATTCAGCTCCTATATCTGGGGCTAATTTAATTCTTCTCCATTCAAAGTGCCTCACCCCTGCCTACAAATGCAAAACAGATTCCCTGGTAATTTTCTTTCTTGGAAGTACCGTTATTTTATTCCTAGTTGGGAATAGCATGAAATGGAAATACATTTATGACTCTGCTTAAAAACGAACACCAAACAAAATAAAAGGATAATCTGAAAGATAGTTCCATAACAAATTGATGCAGAAAAATGCAGAAATGTGAAGCATATTGAAAAGTACAAAACTGACATTTTCTCCAGGAAGATTTCCTTTAGCAAACTAATTTTTGGAAGCAGAGTAATGTGGCATAAATACAGTATTTAATTAATTGTGGCTTTATTGCCACTCAAAACTGGTAATGCAAATTCATGGTTTTAATTTGATCCATACAAATAAAGTTCAATGCATATCTAGGTATTCAGTGGGTCTAGATCCTACTCTTAAGATACAATTAAGAGAGTTGTAAAAATAAAGTTTTATTAAGCTGAATACAATGAATAATGGGCATTTGTGCTTTACGGTGGTATGACTGTGTGACTCTTCTGTGTATATTCCTCACCTTCCTTCCATATATATTGTTCGATCTGAAAAGCTGAAGGATACTGAAAGTTACATCTTGAGACACAATCCTGCTGAGGCCTTCTTGAAAAAGGACAAGCTCTTTGTTATGTTTTGGAGTCTGTGGTTCAAACTATAGCTTGTGTAGGTAGCTAATGGGTTAGACCAGCCCCTTCGGTAAAGTCTGGATCCTTTTATGACCGATATATTGTTGAAACATGAAGTAAGCTTTGATTATAAAAGGTGTCTTCTATAAACAAAGACCATTACAAATATAGTACTTTGTGTTTACCAGGCAAGATCAAGCCAAACCTTGAAACAGAAATGGAAAGCAGATAATATTTTATTATGCCTTACAGAGATGTAACTAACTGATCAGTATGAATCTCCTTTGTTAAATTTGATAAGGTAATTGAATTCATTTTAAAGGGCAGACAAAAATCCACTCTTTATTTTAACTGATTTTTATTTGTAGACCAAGTACCCAAATTGGACCAGTGGTAAAAAATGCTTTAGCTAAGCTTAGAATTGCTTCTCATTTCTATTTTGTCTTCCTATCAAATAGAAAAAGAAATTGTGAAATAACATCAAATGGTGTAATCCCCATTCTTGTGGAGAGCAGGAATGTAGAACAGTATTTTCAACAAGATTCAGTGGTTACTGTTGACTTTTTAGCATTGAACCTGTGTTCATGGAAACCAATGGAAAAGCTGCTTTATTGATTTCAAGCTCTTCTGGTTGCAGTGTTACAGTAATGAATCCTAAATTCGAAGATGATTTCTTAAGTGTGGCTTTGTTCTCCTGTGTATCTATCCTGACAGATACAGGGAGAACAAAACCTTTCTTTGGTCTTAGATCAATACTGTATTGAAAATGCAAATTCTTGTGTATGTTACCAGAGCTCCCAGAGAAGCACCATTCACACACTGGTTTTTATTTCCCACTGATTATCTGTACTGGCCCACAAATTCAGTCTGTGTTGGCACAGAGCCCTTAACATGGGAAATCAAGACAGAAGGAAAGTGTCCTATCATGTCTCCCTGAGCTTTTTTATCCCAGCTCTTCAAACTGTCCTCCTGAAATTTTCAGCTATGGGATTACTCTGAGTACTTCCTTTTGCTAAATTTGTTACATGAATCTAGATCTCTGAGCTGCAAGCACCATTTTCATATGAACATAAGCTCTTGTTCCCTTTGTGGGCATCTTAACTCTGCTGTGCAGAGTGAAGCACAGTCCTTTTGTCTGTAATTGTAATATACTTCATTAGTTTCCAGAAGACAATAACTTGCTTTATTCCCATTTTAGAAGGATTAATTATACTCAGAAAAAGCTCTCAAATAGCAAGCAGAAAAGGAAACCAGATGTTGCAGAGTTATTTAACCAGTGTTATTTGCAGACAAATATTTAAGCTATGTGATTAATTTTTTCGTGGAACCTTTGGAAGCTGGCTACTGAGTGAAAAAAACATCCAAAGTATATATGAAAATATATTTTACCTGATAGCATAATTCTTTTACCTAACTACTGCAGGCAAATACTTTATCAGTTCCTGGCCAACAAATTTGCAAAAATATTTGATTAGAAAAGGAACAATCCCCAAGGCATATTGTGTATATTCCTAATTCATAAATAGGCTTTTGTTGCATAAGGCACAGTTGTGCATTTGCAAGAGTTTCAGTTTTCCGAGTGCTAATGAAATGGTATCATGATAAACCTCTGTGCAAATTTGTTTTTCTTACAGATGCAGAATCTAAAATAATGAATGTTTAGAGCAAGTAGATGAATTCATCATTTGAACACAAATATTTAAATGTGTTTCAATGAGAGCAAGCTTCACTTCTGGAAATAGCATTTGGCAAAACAAACGTGCAATTTCTCTTGTAACAACGGTTTATATAGTCAGTTAAAGTTAACATGTGTTCCAAAACCAGTTTCTATCTGTTTTAACTAGTTTTTCTGTCATTTAGTACTTGTAAGTTTTTTAAGATGTATTTCTAAAGTATAGAAGCTGTTCTAGGCATTGTAGGACAAACAAGAATATCAGTATGTATTGTCCCTTTCATCGTTTCTACATTCTTGACATCTCAGATATCCTGAACTGTGGGATCTCCCCAAATTTCTCTTTCAGCTGTGTTCTTGAGCACCTAGAGCTTGTCTTCTGACAACCACTCCTGTCAATGTGCCTCATGTCATTAACAGAAATTATCTAAATGACAAAGGTTACAATATTCCAGTTACTAATATCTCAGCACATATAGGGATATACCTCATGTTCAGGTTTCGCTTCCTAATTCAAGGAAGCACTTCATCCTTATTTTGCCAGATTTGTTCTTTTAACATTTTTCATCCAGCATTTCAATGGCTCCTTTCTTATAGCCTCTAGTGGCTCTTCATTTTCTTATGTGGTCTTTCTGCTGTGCTCTCCTTTCCCTCTACAACCTTTCCCAGCTGGAATATTCCTTCCAGGCTATCAGCTTAATTTGATTTATTTTTAAGCCTGTCTCCAGCCACTTTTCCCTTCCTTTCTCTTTCCTCATTAGTAACCTGCAGGCTCTTCAAACTCTCTTCTTCCAAACTAGAAACCCCACTTTCCCAGGTTATGTCATCTATCTGCTGCCTCCTCAGCTTTTTCCTACTGTTTTCCAGTGGCACAGAACTTTTGTAACTGTGTTACAGTGATTTTCACTGCTCGGTTCTGACTTAAAATTTTCTGTTACTTGGTTTGTGCAAGTGTTCAAACCTGATGGACTTTGCACTAAGCATAGTCAGTGAAAAAAAGAAAGTATGTAGTTTCTGTCATCAGAGATGATAATCTGTTCCTCTTTTTATAATACCATTTCCTGTTTATAGGAACCCATTCTTGCTGACAGTTTATTGCAAAGAGACATCATTCTGAAATGTATATTCATCGTAAGGAGTTTGTGCGGGTTTTTTTTACTATATTGCAAGAATTGTTTGCTTTATGTAACTATTTCCCTTGTCTAAATGTGATTTGCAGCAAGTGATGATAAATATTCAATGGTTCTTGTAACACTGTTAAATTGTCAGTTTGAAAACTTAGTAAAGCGTTGATGTTTTCATTAGATCCCAGCGCTGAGGAATGTCCGGCTTTCATCATAACACAGTTACTTAGTTCCATGTAAGTCTAAATACTCTGCCCTTGGGAGATATCTGAACATCACCTGCTCCTAAATTGAAAATTATTTGTTCAGCCAAAGGTGTTTGTTTTTTGGTTTTGTTTGTTTGTTTTGGTCTTTTTGTTTGTTTGGTGGTTTTTTTTTCAAAAAAGGAATCTTTTTTTTTTCTTTAACAGACATCTTTGATGTGGGACAGAATCCCTTCAATGTAAAATAAATCAAGGCCTGAGATGCTATTAAACAACCCTTTAGTTTAAATATATCCAGTTCTAGATAACCCAAAACTGTTCCTTTCTGCCCTTGTTCTCTCTCTATTAAACAGATGTGTAGATTTCAGCCAAACAGTCCTGTTGGCTACATCAGGAGCTTCTAATTACTAGCACTTTGTTGGTGAATCAAAATATAGTGCTATATAGAACACATTCTCAGTACAAATATTGAAGGATGTTCATCATGAATAACAAAAGTACAGGAATCAAAGGCAGTAAGTTAATGCCATTCAGCGTAAAATAGAATCAGAAAGCTGAATGTTTCTCTTCTCACCTAAACAATTAAGAGCATCAATTTAGCTAATAATGTCAGAACACCCTTTAAACTGTATAGAGCATATACAGCCTTGATGTAGTTGTGTGTAAATAAGAACTGCTGTCAGATTTACTCAGCTGCATTTGGCTTATGCCTGAACAACTTTTTCTTTTCTTTTTTTTTTTTTTTACTAACACCGTGCTTATCTTTAAGAGGCATACAGATGTAGGGCCAAATCAGATTTTGCATAAAAGGAATGGAGGAATGCATAAATAAATGCATTAGTACCTAGCTGAAGCATAATATTTTGAATTCTGTAGGGCTTTTTAAATATAATGATTGAGAATATTAGCAAGCAAGTTCTTTCAGTAGATATAATTCTTTGGGATGAAAAAGGAGCATCAGGAAGATATTACAGGACTAGAAGAAAAACTTTGAAAAGAAACAGATACAGAAAGGAGGAAACAGATCTTAAGGTGCTTTATATTTATTTTCCTAGTCCTTGTACAACCAAGAAGCCCCAAAACAAAAACCCTACAGAAACCTCATGGAAGTCTGAGCTGTATTGCATCTCTGAAAACCTTACAGAATACATCTCAAAACAAAAAAAAAATACTGCGTGCAAGTATTTTTTAATATCTGGGAATATTCTGTCTAGGAACCTATGGAAGAACAAGAGTTGGTGTCTCACCCAAGTCATTCTCATCAGCTGATGGCAAGGTACTACACAGCACTGTATGTTCATGTCTTCCTCAGCTCCATTGAAATAAAAAGTTTCCACGCCTTGTGTACTAAAGCTTGCCTCTAGAATACATTCCTGGTATGTCACACATGACATTACATCTAGCTTTGAATCTCCTTGGTATCTCCTGTATTTATGCATTCTGCCTCCAGATCTGCTTCCTTGTGGCAGTCTAGTTAAGATTGTCTCATGTACGATATGACTGTTAAAATTCTAGCCTCATAGACTGCACTGAGGAATTTCTTAAATATGTGCCCTTTACTTATAAAATACATGTGAAAATTACAGATAGAAACATGTTGATGAAAGTAAAGAATAACACAAATGTTTTTCCCCATCTGAGTCATTTGGTCTCTGAGCTTTTCAATGGTACAGTTCTCTTTTATTCTGGTCTTTCTATTCTGATGGTGGTATGTCCACTTAGCTAGGGAATGTATATCTTTTTAGAAACAGCCTGTAAAACTTTTTCTGCTTCTCTTTTTCCCCCGAAGTTTTTTCACTTCTGACACTGTAGGTTCTTCATTGCTTAGTCTTTGTTTTTAAAACAAGAATGTCTAGGCTAAGAATATCTGTAAATTTGACAGCCACAGCATAAAATAATACTATAATTCTGGGCAGAGATTAAGAGCATTCCTGCTTGCTTCACAGCAGCTCTGAAACCACATCTTTTAACATGAAGTGTAAGGAAAAGTCCTACTTAATCCCATAGTCTTGATCAATTATTTGCTCCAGTGCCACAGAGATGAGGAAGTAGCAAAAAAAGGTATCTACTTTATCCCAAGTTCAAAATACTGATCAGATAATTAACAAATAAGTAAACTTGTTGTTTTTTTTTTTTTTAATTTGTATATAATGAATTTATAAAATGGAGGAGAAGGGGTAGAAAAATAAATAAAACTAAAATGTGCATGGCATCTGTTTCTGTCAGTACAGTGGACTTGCTTAAAAAAATAACAGTTCTTAGATGATTATCTGCTTGATTCCTTTTTATAAAAAATCCATTTATGGAGGTCATTGTATTATATACTATATGTATATGTGTGTGTATATGTATATATTTATGATCCTGATAGTGTAAAAGAATGGTGTTGAGTTTGTAAATAAGGTCTGTGTGTTTGAATGTGTACTAAGCAAGGATGATGTGTGTGTGTGTGTGTGTGTGTATACACACCTGTTCATTTCATGTAAGGGTACCTACTAAGCAAGCTTAGACAACACTATGCAAAGAGCTGTCTAAACTTGTTTCTAGGTTCCAATCCTGCTTACAGCCTCTGGGTATTTTTTTACTGTAAATAATAAATAGTGGGGAAAAGTATTTCTACTAGAATTACTTATTTAGCAGCATTTTGTAATCTAGTACATTTATTTCTATAATGGACAGCACCAGACAGGAAATAGCTGTCATGGCTGCTATTGAGGTGACAACAGTTAGTTTATTGAATCACAGCTTCTAGAAGCCTAATCCAAAGCTTTCCCTGTATTGATTTGTGTGGGATATTCAGATTTCCTAATTCTTCTTTTTTTCCCCGCTGGTGTTGATTGTATTTATTCATAGAAATATGAGCAGGTGTCCCTGCTCATAGCAGGGAGGTTGGATCCTGATAATCTTTAAGGTCCCTTCCAACCTTAACCATTCTATGATTCTAGAATTCCATATCTCTTTTTCCACTTGTGCTTTGTCTTATTTATGCAAGTCAGAACTTCAGCACCTCCCCTTGTCCTTGAATTGAGAGATTTACTATTCCTGTAGAGACCTTAAAGGAGTCCGTTTTCTACATGTGGACCCATATAGGAATTCTGATCACTGAAGACAACTTCTACACAAGATTTTACTCATCATGACCTGACTATAAAATCAAGGTTTAAATGGTAGTTACAATTTAAATTTGATAATAGTGTCTAAGGAGTAGGAAAAGATGTATCAGTGAATGATACTATATACATGTTTTTGAGGAGCAAGCACATGGGGACACTGAAGTTAAGCACAGAGTCATGGAGGCATTTTCTGTAGTCCTTTGTTATACTTCTAGTAATTTCAGGATTTTAAGATACTAGAAAAGGCTGACATATTGGTAATTAGAGTGGTCATATTGGTAGTAGAACTTACATATACTAAATATTTACAGGTACTGTAGGGCTACCAGTCTGTAAGAATGTACTAGTTCCTTCTCTTTCAGTAATTGTTTTATAAAAAATGTCAGAAATCAATATTTATTCATGGAGCTGTTTTGTCAATCAGGTCTAAGCCTTCTAGCTTGCATAGCTTAAATGCAAGTAGGTAATAAAAAACGTATTCTGATAATTATCAGAAGAGGGTCTTATTTTGTATGGTTTTTTCCTCCATTTTATATAAGGTTTTACATGAGCCCGGAACAAGGATCCAGGGATTGCATATCTTTTAATACAAAAATCAGTGGAACTTTTAAAGGGCTCTTCAAAATAGCTGCTTCATCAATCAATTAGACTCTAATTGCAACGAAAACCTTGGTCTATAATTGCTAATGAATTTTTTTAGGTGTATTTGATACAGAATATCCATGCTTTAAATGCATGTATTTGTGTCTAATGTTAAGTTTATATTTAGCCTATGTGTATTTTAAGATTTGGGAGTAATACAGAATTATAGTTACTGTTTTTCCTTTCAACCAGGAAAAAAAAAATATTAAAGTTGGCTGAGGCTGCCAAGTTACCTAGTTGCACTTAGTTAATTATTAAATCCATTCATAGCCTGAGTTAGAAATATACTAGTTAAAAACATCATACATAATCAACCTTTAAAAAATAGTGTTTGGCAGCTTTAAATTTATACTAAACAAGGAATGAATTATTGAAGCTCTGAAACAATGCCAATCACAAAGCCATCTAAATCCTTCCCTGCTTTTGTGTCATTCACAAGAAAGCACTTGTTATCTGTTTTCAATTTATATTCTGTATTTCTGCTCTATAGAATTGGCTTGGAAACAGCAGATCTGGAAATACCTAATGGCAAACCTTGCTCCTTGAAGCTAACAAAATAATTTATCAGTTCATCATAAATCAATTAATAATGATTAATATTATCTACATAGTATGAAACTAACCGTTAAGAGAATATCTAAATAATAGAATACAGGAAATTAACTGGTGCATGGCTTGCATTCTTTCTAGCTGGGTAAAAGTGCATAGCATAAATATCAAAGCTCAGTCATGTATGACTTCCAATAAGCATGCTGTCAAATACAGTAATAGCTCTGCTGTGCTATGTAAATCCAGGCTGCTGAACAGTTAGCAAACAGTTAGCTAAATGACATTCTTTTGAAAGCTTTTAACTTAGCACTACCACAAGATACATAGCTAATAGAAAAACAGCTGCATAGACATTCTTGGATGCCATAATTAAACTGATAAATCTGCAGTGACTTATATCTGTGATGAAGAGATCTGCCGTTATTGGATTTTTTTCTTTAGTGATCATATGTGTATCTATTGCTTCATGTTGAAGAATAAAGCTCTGTGCTTAAAAGCCCCTTGACATTTTTTATGAAAGTAAAAAGGAACTATATTTTTATTTAGAAGTTTCTGAGAAAAATATTTTTGAACAGAAAAATTGCTGGTTTTCCCTACCTTTTTGATAAACTGAATATATTACAGCAAAACCTGTGGCCAGTGTTCCTTTTATCATCACCAATCCATGCACTTGCAGCACACAAGCAAACACAGAAACTTATTTCAGAAAAAAATTGACTACTGTGAATATGACTTACTAAATCATTGCTGGAAAAATCACTGAATTCTTAGTATTATGGCTTCCATAGGAGTGTGTAATCTTTTCTTTTAGCTCTACAATTCAGCTTTCATGTAAATGGATATAAAAACGTCTGAAGGAAGAACCAGGTCCAGTATTAAATATTCTTTGCATCCCAACTCATTTTCAGATATCAGCTATATTTCCCAGTCCCTGTAAAACTGAGAATGAATGGATTCAGCTGTGACATTGCCTTCATGCTGTTTTCCTCTTCTCTTTCTTATGTGTGTTAGTTTGTCTCATTTTAGGTTTGGAAATTTTCTGGGGTGGTTGTGGGGGCAGAGAGGGTTGTATGCAGTATATGCAGGTTTCAGTTCCTGCTGAAAGCTCCAAAAGCACTTCTTTTTAGAAGTATTGAACTGCTGCCTGCAGATCAGAGGGTCAAGTTCATATCTTGTGTCCTGGAAGCTGTCCAGCTTCCTAGCAGAGACTCATAAAGTCAAGAAGTCTGTTGAGATTTTGAGACCAATTGGAAACTGCAGTAGCAAATGAAAGCTTGGACCACTTCATGGGGAAATAAAGTATGCAAAGAACAAACACAAAATTAATTTGAAATTAGCTTAATTACTGCTTACCAAAATGCAATGCAAATGTTCCCTACTTTTTTAGGATTGTGCCCAGTAATGATGAGTTTTTCACACTAAGGATAACTGCTTTTGCTTATGTGATAAACCAATATTAACAACTGGCTATTTTTGTGCTGTGAGTTTTTCCTGTTGCAGATAATTGGGAATGAATTGTGATGTAGTAACAACTGTAGTAAATTACTATAGAAATGTTAACAAAACTTCATTTTAGCAGGTGTTTCTATCTAGAGCAGGGACCATATTGATTTGTTCTTTTCCTTATTGCTGTATAAATCAGATGAATGAATAGAGATGGACTTTCATTTCAACATTTTTCTGTTCTTTAATGATAAATCAGTGTTGCTTTTGGAGAGGTTTTTTGAGCAGTTAGTTTTGAGGGAGAATTGAGAAATCTTCGTAAGTGGTCATTACAAACTATTTTCACTTTCTCCTTGTTATGGTATGTAACAAATTAGGAAAGTAAATGCCTTGGGCTAGATGGAAATCTGTAATAAGTCATCATACATGCATAAATGCTATGATCATGGTTCAGAAAGCCTGTGGAAATTTTTGGCCTGAAGTATTTTGGAAAATGTTTCAAAAATCTGCCAAGCTCTTTTCTTCTTCCAGATTAGTGGTTTCTCTCAGAATGCAGGTTACCTTTCTAAATTTTTTTCTAGTTCTGTGCAAAACTACTGATGTATTTCAAAACTGACTTTGCATGAAAGCAAAGCTTTTATTAATTATTTCTTTAAAAGATAACCTACCACTAAGACTGCAAATACAATAGTTTTATTTTTCTTTCCAACAATATTCACCCTTACCAAAGATGGCATCATGCCAGTTTCAGGAACTCTAATGTGACTTGCAAATGACAGCCTCCAGGGGAGCAGGAATGCAGCACTCCTGATGCTGGCCCCAGGCTGCTGGGATCCAAGGCAGGGCCCTGCTCAAAGGTGTCCCACTTTGGCCACTTGTCACAGCAGGACCAGCCACTGCCCTGGGCACTGGTTCAGCTATAGGAGTGACAGTTCTAAGTATTATCAGCATTGCTGCAAGTATAGGATTTTTTCAGGCTGTTGCTTTCAGAAAAACCAGGATGGTTGCTGCAACTGGCTTTTGCCCATGGAGCAGAAGCAGGAAAATGTATGTTCTGTTTCCCCTGCTGGGAAGGCCTGTGCAAGGCAGGCCAGGACAGCATGCTCTTCTTCCTGGGATCACACCAGCCCCTAGGTCAAGTATCCGACGTGAATGGCAGGGAAATAATAGCAGTGAAATGATGGAAAGCAAATCATCTCATTTGCCTGTACTTCTGAGAGATTGCTTTGTAAGCAGTGTGACATCTTGCTATGGGTGTTAAAATACTTGTGACATTCTGGAAGTGAAGAGTTATTTATGGGTAACACCACGACTAAGATCTTGTATCTAAGGAGTGCCCCCTGATTACATATATAAGTGCCTGTCTGTGTGTGTGGCTTTCAAACTCCTGTAGAAAAGTGGCTGGGCACACAGATATGAGAGAGATCTGCTTTCTCTTTTTAGGATTCTGTATATGTCACTAGTTTGGGCTTTAGTGTCTTACAGTTTAGGAAAATGATCTTTATGTGGGGATACTTAGGAACATTTTTGTTGAAAAATCTAAATTTGTCTCCAAGTAAATGTTTTGAAGGGTGCAACTCTTGAGTACAAATTCAGGTCAGATTTGGTGATTGGTCAGATAGGCATTTTCTTTTAAGAAATGTTTTTGAAAAGCCTTAAACATTTGTTTCTTCTATATAGAAATCAAAGTAGGATTAATTCATTGACAAGCACAGCAGGTTTTCTACCACAACGTTGAATCTTCTGTGCACAAAACAGTATATACTTTTGCATTTTTTCTTTTACAATATGTCTGATTTTACTGCATGTTTGTGTTAATTTACATACATTTCATATACATATGGTCTGTCACTTGGTTCCCCACTGCGTCATTACACAAGAATGCCAAAGCTGATTCTAATTGTTCAGCAAACTAAAGGAATTCGGGGAGGTTGCCCAGAAATTCAATGTTACTTAAATAAAATACACATGTATTTTAAACCTTTTAACAGACACGTTCTGTGCCATATCCTCTTTACTAATATTAAAATAAGACTTATCAGCACAAGCTGCATAAGGTTGTGCTGCTGGAGCCAAATCCTGGGATCAGCATCCAGGCCACGAGCCTGCAATCAGTTACACTTATGTTGAACTTCATGCACATTTGTCATTCTTTTGAAATCAGCAGGATTATTCACCTCCATAAGACAAGTATGTGTGGAACTGATTCCATGCGCAGACCCTCCATTTTTATTGGCGTTGTTATGAATCTGAGAACAGGAAGAGGAAAATCTGCATTAGGACCACAAAGTTTAGCTCTTAAGGATCATAACAGAGACAAAATTTTGGTACTTGGGCTGCTGGAAGTCACTGAAGGAGAAAAGGCTCATGCAGGCGACACGCATGGTCAGCAGCGGAAGGCGTGTTCGGGGGGATAAAAGAAATAATGGAGAACAAGAGAGCGGAAAGTTATTCCATTGGTTCCCTAGTTGAGCTGAACCTTTTGAGGTCCTGTGAAAAGTCACAAGCACATCATGAAATTATAGGAATGGTAGAAAAATGGTAGAATAATTGTAGAAGGCAAGATCAGAAGTTTTTTTGTTTCAAATTCTCAACATCTGGATCTAGTGAATACTTTTATGCCAGATTTTCACAAGCTGTTTAGTTGAACCTGCAGAAGGATGTTTTTTGGCTCATCCTAAATGGTAATGTTAATACCATCTAGGAAACATTTTGTCTTCCCTAGACACTGCTTTTTTACATCACTCCTGGAAGTGCTTGATGCAGTTTGCATTGTCATGCACAGTAGTAGAATTTTTTTCTGTCAGTGCCAGTGTTTAGCAAAAGAATTTTAAATGTATGAGCAATTTTTATATTAGTGTTCATCTTTCCTTTGGTTCTTGAGTTTGCAAGTTTTGTTTGCAAATTTGGGATTGAATCTTTTAATAATAACATTCATGCCCTCCCTTCACTGCCCAAATGAAAGACCAATAACAGGTATGAGAAGATTAAGACAGGCTAAGTGAGATCTTGTTGCATTAGATGAATGTAACTGCTGCAGGTAATTAGCGCCTTTCATTTTGAAAAATGATTTCAAGCACTTGAGGGAATTTGGAATGATATTTTGTGTTTTATTCCAAGTAGTAATGTAGAAAGGAAATGAAATAAGACTGATTTTATTTTCCATTTTTGCTGTCTCTCTTCTCTCTCTGTTCTTTCTCTTGTTGAAAAACTATTGTCATTTATGTCATTAAAACACAGAATTATTGCCCCCAGACTTTCAGTGAACCACAGCTGTTGACCTTTTTTGTCAAAAGGTTTGAATACAAAGCTACATTGGGAACATTTGTAGCCTGTGGACCATGACAGTACTGTAGGCTTCTCTCCTGTCCTGACAGAAGAGAGTGCCAGAGGGTGTGCTCACATAGTGACTGCATTATTTTCTGGCAATTGTGATAAAGGTTTCCTTGCATTTGTTTTTTCTGCCTCCTCTCAAGTGTACAGTCACCCTTCAAACCTATTATACCACCTTCTGAATACTGTGGCTTTCTTCCTTAGGCTACATAATCTATTGTTTAAAATGTTTACCAGGCTGTACAGATACTGAATTAAGCATTGCAGCATAATGTGGAATATGCAGATACTTGAAGATGGATTTAAAAGACATCTTGATTTCCTTGCTATATAACAGTATATTACATTGAATGGAAAAGTGAAAAATTAACCTTTTCTAGTATAGGAAGTGATAATTTTCAGTGAGGACTTATGAATGTTAAACTAAATACTGAATACTAAGCATGTGAAAAACTCAAGATGTCCTTGCTTGAAATATGCCATAAACGCTTTTATTTTTCCTGGAGATTAAATTAAACACTTTTCAGTAGTGCACACCAGCTGCTGCATCTGTAAGTAAACCAAGTACTTTCCCACAGTACATGCAGTATGTTTCATTCTTAAAGCATTTTATTTTGACAGGTAATCTTTATTCTTCTACATACAAAGTCAAAATTAAGAGGATAAGTAAAAATTATAGGCAAAATTTGGGGTGTTTCACAACTTCTGGGAATTTAAATTGAGCTGTATTTTTATTTACAAATAGCACGACATGCAAAGCTCTCTTTCTGAATACACAGTCTACATGTAGCATGAAGTACCAAGTTTGGATCTAATTTCCTTTTTCTCTTTACAGCTGACATTTCCCCAGTCTTTTTCTTGTGAATATACAGGGAAAGCAGGATGGTAGTGGAAGAGAATTCTGCTTTGTTTTCTTCGGCTAATTTTCTCTGTGAAATTTGATCTGTCTTGGTTACTTTTATGAGATTTTGCAAACAGAGAAGGAGCAATGTGATGTGAATGCAAAAATCATACATTTTCTATACAATTCACTAGATTACACTGCAACTTATGTACAAAAAGAACCTAAACCCTTTCATAAATGACCTTTCTAAGCGTTACCATAATTGCAAGCATACACTTACTCTAAATAGTCTTTTCCCTTAGAGAATAAACAGGTACATTTTTTTTTATATTCACAGTCAAGTCCACTTAGAGGTGCAAGGAACAGAAATTGTGCTTGCAATTCAACTGGTATTTTGAAATTATACTGGCAGAAAGGAGGTTGCTTTTCAGAAACATGATTTCTACACAAATCATAAGACATTATGCTTTTTTCAGCAGGACAGAAATGTTCTTGAATGTCCTGAGAATCAAAATCGGGATTGATGCTTGAAATGTATGCACTTATTGCAAAAAACCTCAACCCGTGAGCTAAATGTGATCCACAGTTCCAGCTTCTGGTCATTCCAGATCCCAGGAATCAACACTAGGCACACAGGAGCCACTGTGATTAAACAAGAGTGCTGTTTGTCTCCTCTGCTTTAGGTAAAACCAAAGAGCTATAGTAATGTCCAAAAGACTATATAGCAAAAAGGATGAAGAGTAACAGTGGGAATTGATGGCATGGTTTAAGATCATCTCACCCAATAACCTCTTTTTCTAAATTAGCAGCAATATTACTTGGTGCTGCAATGTCTACAGCTATTTATAATTAGAATATCTGTTTTCAAATTACACTGTTACATTGTACACAGGAGTAGTTAGTAATATATGCAATGTATATTTTTTTCCTTTTTTTCATGACAGTGTGCTTTGTAGTCTGCACTGAATTAGCCAGGTTATAAAAGTCTTGTGTTGTCATTTTTTACTGCTGTCATTACTGGTAGGCCTGTATCTCACCATAAAAGGCTGCCTGCTAGTTGTTGAATGCTCCGCATGCAGACTGGAATGCTCCATAACTGCAGGCAGCAAGTTTAGACACCTTGCTGCACCAATACTGCCTCCTTTCCTATTTTTGGGACTCTGAAAATATTCTTTGCTAGTACTAGTAATACATGGGATCATTCAGCTGCCTGGAAAAAGCATCCCAACAAATCCTGTTGTATTTAAGAAGGTGAATGGCATAAAATTACTGAAGGGTGTGATAGGAAGTGGATCTCCTGGGCTAAGGATTCAGTTCAAAGCACAGGAATGAGTGATGCTTCTTCAGTCCTGAAGTGTGATGGAAAAGGAGAGTAGGAGAATTACGGTAATGATTCCTTACACTAATTCTGAACAAAGCACTTGAGTCAGATTTATGGTGGTATTTGAGTAAAATAGTTACATTGTTTCTACTCAAAATCCATCTTGTTTTCCTATTTAATACACTGTTATACAAGAGAGGTACAAACTTTTTCCTTTCTTTCAGTAGTTGACATAGAGCATCTATTTTGTTTTCATTGTAACTGTAAGGAGAACAGCACAAAAGCTGTTACCATAGGAATAAAATGCTGATTGAATGAATTTATCTCTAAATCCTTCATAATAGGCTAGGAAACAGAAAGAAGGTATATTCTGTTGTCAATATAGTAATCTTGTTCCTCTTTGTTTTAGCAAACTTCCTAAAACTATAAAGCAATTATAATATAGAAAAAGCTAAAATGAGAATTTGTTTTTGGAAAGCCCATCAGTGGAAAAAGTAGAGACTTAGAAAAGGGTTAAAATAGTACATGAAGTAAAATGCAAGAGGAAACAAAGAGCTGAGAACTGTAATTCTAAGCAAGTAGGATCCAGTAAGGGGAGGCCAAATCCACCAAGGTGCTGGTGCAGATGTTCTGATCTGTCAGTTTCATATCTTTCATGTTGGTAGTTCCTAAATATAGTTGTGAGAAAATAAAAATATGAAGGTCCTATCTGCTTACTTAGGTATTTTGATAATGAAAGGTTAAACACAATGGCAACCTTTTTTTGGTTGGTGTTTAGTGGGTTTCCCCCCCCAAAAAAAGAACCTAAACAACCTACTTATTTAAGGCTGTTATTTATTTCTGACCCTTGGTAATCTGGAAGAGATGTGTCTTCCTGAGCTAAACTGTAGGGGAGCTAATATTCAGGGATCTCCAGTGCTTTGGGGACAAACACAGAAGCCCAAGAATACTGGTCAGAAAAAAAGGCTGAATTACTGAGTCCTGGAAAGGTGGGGTTCCCTATGCGGAATGGGATATGGCAAACAGGAGAACTTGCAGAAATCATATGGGGAGAACAGGGAAAGGGTAAAAAAAAAAAAGAAGAATCAAGAGTTTAAGGTTTCCATGAATGCATGAGATGGGAGATTTCAGGCCCTGCTCGTGTTACTTAAGTTCATTCAGACTGATCATTACTTTGATGTGCATTTCATTTCCCAGATCTTTTCAAGGTCATCTTCATCACTAGTGGATCAAAAGCTGGACATGAGCCACCAACGTGCAATTGCAGCCCAGAAGGCCAACCACATCCTGGGCTGCATCAAAAGCAGTGTGGCCAGCAGATTGAGAGAGATGATTCTGGCCCTCTACTCTCCCCTGGTGAGACCTCACCTGGAGTACTGTGTCCAGCTCTGTAGCCCCCAACACAAGAAGGATGTGGACCTGTTGGAGCGTGTCCAGCCTAGGGCAATGAAAATGATTACAGGGTTAGAGCATCTCTCTTATGAAGACAGGCTGAGGGAGTTGGGGTTGTTCAGCCTGATGAAGAGAAGACTCTGGGGGGACCTTATAGTGACCTTCCAATACCTGAAAGGAGTCTATAAGAAGGCTGAGGAAGACCTGTTAACTAGGGCATGTAACTATAGGAGAAGGGGTAATGGTTTCACGCTAGAGAAGGATAGACTGAGGTTGGACATTAGGAAAAAGTTCTTTAATATGACTATGATGGATCATTGGAACAGGTTGCCTAGAGAGGTGGTGGAGGCCCCATCCCTGGAGACATTCAAGGTCAGGCTTGATGTGGCTCTGAGCAATCTGTTCTAGTGTGAGATGTCCCTGCTTATTGTAGAGGGATTGGACTAGATGATCTTTGGAGGTCCCTTCCAACCCAAGACATTCTATGATGCTATGATTAAGAACATTTTCTGAGAAAAGAGATCATTGTAACCAGAAATAATAAAATGGCTTATTACAATTATTAAAATTTTTGGGGAAAATATTACAGCATTGTTTTTGAAAAGCAGGGTTAATTTTTGAGGGCATATGTGGGAAGTAAAACATATGAATCCCACTGACAAATATCCCAACTCAGATGTGCCTCTCCATCTTGCACTCACTGCTCAAAAAATGTTCTCCTTTGTATCCCAACATTTAGCCTTGTCAGGGAAATATTGTGTTGCATTGTTTTGTTACCGTGCTAATTGCAGAAGCACAGCAAGGCAAAAGAAGTTTTTAGAATGAAATGGAAGAGACTGCATAGTTCAGGATAGTGGTGTTTTGGTTTGAGCAAGCTGTTAATTAATTTTAAGGTTATTAATTAATAAGGAAATTGTAATAACAAAAGTATCTTTGGAAGAAATAAGAATGAAGTCAGAATTTATTGGCAATTTTTCACCCTATGCAATACTCTTGGAAAACAAAAAACAATACTGAAAGCCAAGTAGTTATTTGTAATGTCATAAACTAGATTAATAGGCTGAGATGTTTTAAAATTCTTGACATAATAGAAATCAGTATCTATATGAATTGCCAAAATAAAATACAAGGATGACAGATTCATAATATGAGAAAAATAACATTTTTGAGCACATTAGGTGCAAAAACATTGGAAACTATTCATCTGATTTAATTGTAATCTTTTGCCAAAAACTTTAATGCAATACCTTTGAAGAGTAATTGGTATAAAGAATATCTTCAAAGAGGAGCATTTCCACGTGCCTAGGCTTTATTTTGCCCTCATTAGACTTTATTCTGAGTTGAATATTTCCTCTCTATAGCATAAGGATTATTCTTGTTCTGCAAACATCTTAACCTCTTAGTTTTATCATATGCTCTCTGATGCCTTTTCCAGATGCAGATCAGTTAATGACTATCAAAGATGATTTTTAAGCCTTTTAATGTTTTCAGGTCTGCCCTTCTCTTTTGTTTAATCAGACAGGTTTGAAAGCTCATTCTGGTCAGCTTATTCATCAGGTGAAATGGGCAAATTTATTAAACATTAATTGCTTTCAGGCTGCATAGGAACCAATATTTACAGTACAACTAAAGTTCAACACAACCATGAATTGAAATGATTGAAAAATTATAAAGAGTGGAAGGACCTTTAGGCAGGATTGTCATCTACCTTCCTTTTAGTCCCTGCAGGACTGTCATCTGCCTTACTCTTAATCCCAGTGTAAAACTTTGAAGGAACCACATAAGAAAACTCTATAATCATATTGATGTCCTTACAACCTTGTTTTTTGTCTATTTTCAACTTTAAATCAATAACTTTTTTGAGTTAGGAATTAGCTATATGTGCATCACGATGAATCCCTGGTCATTCAGTGGTCTAATTGGATAAAATAAAAGCTTGTTGGTTTTATTAGTTTCTATCATAATAAAATGAACTGATGCCATTGTCTATGAACTGAATTTATTTCCTCATAAGCTTAAGATCAACGAGATGCTTAGAAGTCAAGTTATTGTCACAAAAAAGAAGATATATTCAAATTAAAGTCTAGACTTATTATCTCTGTCTCTTCCCACCCTCTCTCTCTCCCCCTCTCCCTCAACATCCTCTTTTCCCCACCCCCATTATCTCATGAACTTTGCTTCTCACCATAAATTTGTCTGATACTGACATTTTCAAGATAGTACGTCTAGACTTTTGGAAACTCTGGAGACTAATGAAAAAGTCATTGAGGTGCTTCTTAAAGTGTCTTGGGCAGTGTTCCCAGGGCACCTTTGGCAATCAGTGTTATTTTAACATTTCCACTCCATGTTTAAAGGTCTTCTCCATTAACTTCTGCCTGAAGCTAACTCTATGGACAAGCAAATGTGTATAATAGGGATTTGGTGGGTGTATGATCTAATAGGATGTTTCATTAACTTCTCGTGGCCTCTCCAGTCACAGTGAGTCTTAAGGATCTTTGCTTTTGCTGAGTCTTGTGAGTTGAAGGTTCCTGCTCCTGGGGAGATAATAGTGGCCACACAAAGCTCAGTGAAGGACATTGGCTACTTGGTTTTGCCTGGTATTAAGCAGTCATTAGCAGCAGATATCTTACGCTCTCTGCATGTGCGATCTAACTTCTGCTGTGAAAACAACTTTACCAGTTGTCATCTGGGACATTTTAATTGATTTGTTTAGAGATTTTTGTGCAGCTATAATTAAAGACTTCCGTGGGTATCTAGCAGAATCCTCTTTGGTTCTTGTTTTACTTGCTTACTTAGCACTTATAAAGTTGATAAAAAGCCAAAGGAAGAGGATCACACTTCAGAGGAAGTCTGTTTTGGTAAGACAGGAGCCCGAGGAGTACAAGAAGGGGTTAGGCTGCTAGTGGACACCCACAGACATCTTGTAAGCTCATTAAAATTATCTCCCTAGTTAATGTCTTTTATCACTTGCTCCTAATGAGTCTGGAAGAGGTAGAGCTTTGAGGGATGTCATATGTTTTCTAAAAAGATAGTTTTGTCTGAGAGTTATGGGAGAGGTTCTGAAAGCCTCAACTACATTCCCCTTTTTCACAAATATTATAATGATTAGTGGTGAAACAGTGTACAGAGGTGAAGATCCCAGGAGGGCAATTTTTCCAGGTGCCAGGCCTTTTTTGCAAACGAAAAAGTGAATGCAGCCTTTGGGAGTTGAAGAAATAGTGTATACCACAGGATTATTCTTTGTGGCAAACATCATATTTCCATTAAGTGAACTGGAATTTATTGTATAAAGAAGAATTAATATAATAACGAATCTAAATGATCAATCCTGAAAACTTCTAGTTCCCAGTGACTACATGTTTAGAAGTATGAAATCAGGTAATGTAAAGATGCCTTATTTTCAAAACCTACCAGCTGAAATGATTTAACAAAATGTTCAACACTGCAGTAGGTTTGCTTCCCTGTTGCTATGACGTGAGCATCCACCATATAGTGCCTATATTATATACAGCAGACTTAAGTGTATTTATAATGATATTTTTGAGGCATATTTGAGTGTCATTCTGTAATCCAGTCATTGGTGCACAGAGATTTGATGAGAAAGATTTTAATTCTTTTGCAAATGAATGGCCTGATCATCACTTGTATTAAATTGCTATAGTTCCACTAAAATCAGTGTACCCATGCTCACATTTTCCCTACAGCCAGCCCTGTACTTTGCTCAGCCAGCACTAAGAAGCCTATGCAGTAGCTTTGATGCATCTCTCTGTCTCTCAGTTTTCAACCAGTCTTTTCTGATACACCAGTTCCTTTTGTATAGAGCATACCCATATGTTTCTTTGACCTTTCTTGTGTGGTTGATGATTGTGTTTTTAAGCATCCATAAGTGAATTGTAATATATGCTAAAATTATATTTTTGCAGTATTTCTGCCAAAATGAACTAGAGTGGATGGCTTGTGTCCACATTATGTTGGAATGTGCATGCTCATAAAATTTTACACCAGACATTTGACATTTTGCCAACATTAATTTGCTATCACATCATGATTGTTTCCTACTTTAACCTTATTAGTACCAAGCACATATACAAGCATAGTTGTATGTTGCTTAGAGTATTATATATTTAGAGAGGATGGAAAGATGAAGTCAGAAAGACTGTATGAATGTCTGCTTAAACATCATAGCAACTCTTGAACTTTATTCCTCCTACCTTAAACAACTGTATGAGATGGGTAAAAAAAAAATCTATAAGCAAGCTTTCTGGTATTCCTGGTATCTACATTCTAGGAGCTTATCTCTAACTAAGTTGAGGAAAATTTGTACAAATAAAAAGTCAGAGCTGTTATGTCTTCATTAATATGAACATAAGCTCTAGTCCAGGATATTACAGGTCAGAGGGCCCTATGCAGTCTGAAGAATACAATGAAAGGAGCTGTTTTCATCAAAAATTTTATTCAAAACAGTATTTCTTCCTTTAAATAAAATTATAACTAGAGAATGTAAAGGAATATTGTCGAGGTAAAGTATATAGCTCCTACTTTTTTACTAATATCTTGGGCTTCTGCAGCAGAAGATAATACCAAATTTTGTATTGAAGTTAAATTTTGGTTCAGTTTCACATTTTTATGTGAATGATAAGGAATTATAAGACTATTTACTATCACATTTGGCAATAATTCATTACCTGCTCTGGTCTTTATGTTCACAATTTTGTTGTGTGGGGAATTACAGTACAGATTAGGGACTTGCAGGACAAATCATTTATGTTATTTCTAAAATGTCAAGGCATTTCTATTCCAGTTGACTTTCCAAAATATCTTTCACTTTTTTTTTACCTGCCATACACCTCCATATTCATATCAGCAAAGCTCTATGCAAACACAGCTGCGTGTCCCTTCAGCTGGCAGGAGGATCAGGTGGTCTTTTCTAGAGCTGTGCATCTTGTTGGCAAGATGACCTTTAAAGAAGATGGACTGATAATCCTGTATTCTCAGGTATTCTCAATTGCCAGTGATATTTTGGAAATAGAAAAAATGGATTCTGAAAGGGAAGCTTATGAAATTAAGAGGAGAGAAGTAAGTTTGTATCAGTTGGAAATAAAAAGAAAATACAGAAGAAGAGGAATACAAGAGGGAATATGAGAAATAGAAGAGGGAATAAAAGAGGAATGGAAGACCCCAAAAGCTTCCAGTTATTCTATGTTACCCAAGTTTTTGGACTTTACCTGAATCTTCTAGATTTTTATACTGGTTTTCTGTATTACATCTATATAAGCTCACACTATAAGAAACAGAAGTACTTGAAAGAAAATGAACAAACAAGTCTGGTCTTTATTAGCAAAAGAAAACAAAGCACTAAAGCAAAATTTCTCCCCTTTGTAACCATATAAAGTTAGGTGGCACAGCACAGAGCTGAGAGACAAACAGCAGAGCAGTTGCATCTGAAGTCTGCAATAAGATTTACAGCATTATATTTTAAGGAGCTTAAAACCATATTTATGAATGTTTTGCATTTTATATGAATCTTGTGAAAAGATACCATTTTCTGGGATTTCTCTACGTTAGGACTAAAACCGATAGAAAATTATAACTGGCTGCACAGCAGATTGCTCAAGATTTCCTTCTGACTCTATTGTTGCTGGGCTTGGTTACTTAAATACATTTATTTTGTGCCATCTAGTCACTGTCTGCTTAAAATATAAATGTCAGAAGTTGTTTCATGAGGCAGTAAGGATTTCAGATGGGATGTTCTGTTGTTGACCTACTTCTGAAAATGGAAATGGTTCTTTATTGATCTTAGTGAGTAACAGGTATGATTGAATGTATGAAAAAAAGGGATTATAAAAAGGAATAGAAAAAGTATGGTGCTGCTGTTTCTTCTGAAATTCTTGAGACTGAGGAGAAAATGATACTAGGCCTTGCAGCACTTTATTTAGGCAGATGCCCCTCGCAGCACCTTGCTGCTGGAAGGCACTGATCCCACCCCTCTACAAGTTCTTTCCACGGCAAATGAGTCAGGGGCAAACTATCAAATGCCATTTATTACCACAGAGTTCCAGGTCATTTTCCCTCTTTATGATTTTCTTTAAACAGTAAAACAAAACAAAGCAAACAGACAATAGAATTCTGTCCAGAATTGAGAATAACATGACTAAAATTCAGGAGTTGGTAGGATATGGCGTACTGTGGGTTAACAAAAATCTCAATCGCGGCAGCGTACTCCAACATGAGGGAAGGTGTGAGTCCTCTAACACTCAGCCTAAAGCAAACCCTAGGTCTTGACCAGGAATTGTGCAAGTGCACTGGATATCTTCTTTCTTCAGTGTCTTTTTTATAAATAAATAAAATCACTGTGGGCTGTTCTGAGAACAAGAGAAATTCAAATTAGGAATACCATCTGCATTATGTGTTTTTGGTGTATGGGTGGGTAACACTAAATATTATGTAACTGTTAAGATTTGGACAAAAAACAGTGCCTTGCTATCCCCTTGATAGGCCCTCATCCCCTAAGGTACTGAACACTCATTTTCCATAGTAAATCTCTCAGCCCATTATTTTCATCCAATGATTGCATCAGATAATACATTTTAGCTTGCGTAGCCTAAACTACTAATCCCAAGAGATTAATAAGATTGTAAATGTAACTAGAATTAATCAAGTTTAATCAAGAGAAAGGATTAACATGGTACTATTTTTATTCTTGTTGTCAATCACTCAGAAGAATGTGCAAGGCAGAACTCACCCCAGAGTGATGTAGCAACACTTCAGCATTTCAAAACTTCCCTATTTCCAAGAGTTCCACACTGAAATCGTGACTATTTAAAAGAGAATTAAGAAACTATGCCAATTACATTAATTCTCTGCCCATTGCAATTAAAAACAAGCTACAGTTAAAAATATAAAATAATATTGGATATAATGCATAAAAATCCAGATGTGTGGCATGAACAAATTTATTTGAACTGGTCATTTAACATGTAATTAATCTACAAAGAATTCCTGATGGTGGAATTCCTGGACTTCCATTTGGAAAAAAACAATGTTGATTAGAAGAGATCCAAGATGATTTTTTCTGACTTTTCACTTGCTATTGTTTTGTTTTGTCAGAATAAATTTTCATACCTATCTTTGAAGTAAAGCATTGACTGTGTCTTCCAGAGATCTTCTTTAATCTTGTTCTAAACAGAAAGTTCATTGTACTCTGTTTAATCTTGCTAGGAATGCAGCTTTCGAGGTCAACTGTTGTCCACTTGGAGCCATGGACAATGGAAATTAAAAGACATATATATATTAGTTCACCCATTTCATCTTCCTAGCAGTGTGAACTACTCCCTAAGCAGCTTTTCCTGCTCCCAAAGCTATTAATTTTGGATAATAACAAGCTTCAAAAACAGATTTTCAGTGTATGCAAGACTGAAATTAAAAATAGAAAATAAGGAATTTTGTCTTCCAGTTAGGCCTTCATCTTTAGCTGGAGTTGTTCTGAGTGACAAACTGATGTTAATGTAAGGATTTACATTTCTTCGGGGTGGAGTGTCATGGCAGGGAGTGAGGGCTATAGTCTAATGATTCTAGCAATGAGTGGACCATTATTCTACCATAAGAGATGGAACACTCTGCTCCACCTTGGTCTTTGCTGCCGTTTTCAGTCTTTGTCTTATCTGCTTAGAATTTTTTTTTATATGCTTGCACAGCCATTTCAAAGGCTACTTATTATACAAATTTGTGATAACTATAGAGTTAGTTAAAGATCCATCCTCCCGTTGGAATAAATACTTCTACTCATGCCACTGAAGAGTGAAGATCTGGAAAGGCCCACATTAGCACTGTAATGTATTGTGCTTTTAACTTCAAGATAAATAAAAACCAAACAAACATGTCTTTGTGTGACAAGTTTTTTTTCTTGGGCACACCCACTTATCCCTCATCAGCCAAGATAAATTGCTTCAGAGGGAGGACTTCCATGTTCACAGAAGGAATGCAGAAATTCTTTCTATTTTGTACATTCTTGGCATCTCTCCTTTGTTATCAATTTCACGTCCTCTTTGTGTTTTGAAGCTCTGCTTGGGAAAGAGGTTATAAATATTAAAGCTCTGCACAAGTTCTTAAGAATTATTTGGGATTTTTTGTTTTGTTTTGTCTTAAATATTCTTTGTTTCTGCTATTTTTACCTCAAAGCTATCCTTCCTCATCCAAGGAGTGTATTTTTAGCCAGTCCAGATAGTTAAAAAGATTGTTATTAAATGGACAGAGACTACTTTTGGCTTTCTTCTTTTCCAATTCTGTTGTAATATTGCCAGAACTGAGAAACACATACTTAGAACAGATTTTGCAAATATTATATGGAAGATACAGAATTTATATTTTGAAAGTAATTAAATGAATCCCTTGCCATAAACACAAAGAGTTTTTAAGTATTGGAATATGTGTCTTGTGTTGGACTTCGTGAAGAAACATCCAAAGACTTTGTTCATAATTGCATAGGACTTTGTAATGAAAATTTTAATGGGATCAGACTGTGGTTGATACAGTTTCTGTATCACTGTAGACAATGCAAATGTGTTTCTGGCATGGCTTAAATTAGATGAGAATTTCCATTTTCCCTCTCTTAGGCATTTACAGTAATTATTGACACATACTTGTAAGGCCAGGATTTTGACTTTTAACTCGAGGGAAATATATATATCCTACAGAACCTCTAGCTGTAGACCCCATTTTTAAGTTCAGGTTCCTTTTCACCCTATTCTAAAAAAAAAAAAAAAATTATGTGGAACTTTTCCACAATTCCCTGTATTTTGTTTGCCTGGTTTGTAAGTCATCTAAATAGACCCTTTTTCTTCATGTGTGAGGGTACAGATCCCTCTGTCCCTCCTCAAAGTCACCCAAAGTTCCATAGGGGAACAGTGGGGAAGGATATGGTGTAAGCAATGAAAGGAGAAGTCCAAGTGCAATGCAAAAGGAAGAAAAGAATACTTTCTATGACTGGAAGGTCCATAAATTACTGTAGCCCTGAGGTCAAATGTTTATGTGTGAAATTGCTGGACCATTTAAGCAGCTACTCATTTAAACCATGTAAATGCTTGAACAATCAAGCTATCATTTTACAGTGATGCTTGTACCTACTCCCAAGAAGGGAAGGCAAGTGTGCTCTGATAAGGATACATATAGTTTTCAAGAAGGGTAGATTCCCACATACATAGCCCTTCTCCTCACAAACATTTCCTTAAAGGCATACTGCCAGGTGAATTTTGCAGACATTTCAAGTCAAGCATCTGTATTTCAGTGTTAGGAGATCTTAACTTATGGAAAAAAGCCTACAAGAAATACGGAAAAATCCCTTGTAGGTGGCTCCATTTGGGGGGGTTTTTTGCCTGTAGTTCACAGGAGCAGTGTGGATTTCCCCTGTGAAGTGAGCAGTGAGGTCTGCAGAGATCAGAGGGAATCCTCCAGGGCCACAAAGCCATCCTCAGGGGTGATCAGTGCTTCTGCACTACCACTGCACTGCAGTCTTCTCCCTTTCAGTCTCTCAAACACGGAGAGGAGGGAAGGCTTTGCTCAGCAATGGTAGTTTGCTCATAGTTTAATTAATCCTCAACTGCATTCACTTTTTGGCAGCCTTCCAGTGGAGTTCAGCAAGGATGGTGGATATCACTCATGTCCGTACCTGCCTTCTTCCTCTTCCAGAACCAGGGAAGTTTCTCTGCAGGTTCAAAACAGCAGTGACATCCATCAGTCCCCTCAATGCACCTCAGCACAGAGGGGCCCTCAGGTACAAAGTCTGCAGTCTGCCTTTGTTTAACACACTGGGTTAAACCCTGTTTTTCTTCTAGTGCAGTCTTCTCTCTTTAATTGCCATGGGTGTTTTATCTCTTCTATCTTGGCCTCTCTCCATGTCTGTATTTAAATTCAGTTTTTCAATTTTCCCTGTGCTTTTCCCTTCCAATTTTCGATTACAACTGTTATGATCAGCTGCTGCTTTGTTCTTCTCTGGTCCTTTCACCACCTCACTGATACGAGGTCCCTTATTCTTCAGCCCCATGTGATGTGAGTGGGTGAGTAGTGAGCAGATGACAGAATTAATTTGCAGGTGTCTCCCTCCTTTGCTTTTGACATCCTGTCATTTACTATGTCCTTATATCTAGAGGGTTATTTCTCAGAGTTGTGCAATCCTTTTCTAGGTTACCATTGAGCAATCTTAATTATTTCAGAGACAATCTTTATATAAGGAGATATTTTTTTGAGGGAAGAGATTTTCAGATAGTTTTCCTATAAAAACAGTTGAATACAGTAAAATGGAAAAGTCACGGGAGTAGTGGCATTTTAAAGCATGTCTGCAGCTACTCTAAGCCATGAGAATGGAGTAGTTTGCAGTGGAGCAAAAATGCCAAACTTAAAAAACCCTAAAAATAGTAATAGTAAGATTCATTGCTGCATGTTCCTTTTTCATCTTAGGAGATGATCTGTGTTGAAGGTTTGGTCTGTTCTGCCCACAGTTGCCTCCTGCTGAGGTGAGGTGAGGCATGTCTGTTTGCAGGAGTGTGGTGTGGGTGACTTTTATGTGAACTCCTTATTTACACTCTCATTTGTTTACAAAACCCTGGATGATTTACTACAAAGAGTGTTCAGAGTATTCCTCCTGTACATCCTGTGCATGTCTCATTGTGCCTGGTGAGCATCTCTCATCAATACCATTAATTTCCTTTTCAGAGGGGAAAGGGTATTTGTGCAATAATGGAGTCAGGTATGAGTGAAGAATTCTAGACATGTATTAAGTGCACGCCTAAATCTAATGTATTTATGTATTTATTTACTGGTTAATTTCCCTCTCAACATTCTAGTGTGCTCTTTGTTATTCAAATTATTTATTTTCTTCTGTTGTATGTCTCCTCAAAGCTATTAATTGTTCTTAATCATTGATATTCTGCCTCATTTTGGGAGAAGAATGTAAGCAAAAATGTCCAAAACTATAGATCTTGTGAACAGTCCTTTGTCTTTGAGCACTACAGATATTATTTCCTTGGAATACTTCACCTAGCCTTAAGGGAAATAATCTTTCTCTTTAAGGAATTTCTTTTCATTATTTGAAACATTTCTGAGAATGACAAGTGGGATTAGCTGAACACAGTACACATTTGGGGAGAAGAAGGATGAATAAGAAATTTAAATTACATGAGCACCAATATTCCTTTTTATGGGATTCATCCTATATGTTGTTGGATGATTACAGAGGGCAAGTATTACTATGAAGTCATTAAAGGAGACCCCATTTTTGTTATCCCCAACTGTGGCCTTCATGCACAAAACTCATAGTTAAACAAATGTGTGCACATCTGGGATGTAGTAGAAAAAGAAGTAAATGCCGAAAACAAATTTTTAATTCTTCAGTGCTCACTCTAAATGATAGTTCATTTTATGCTCAATATTGCAGTTCCCAACTTGCAGTGAAATAAGAATTCAGAGTAAATTACTCAAAAACCAGAAACATCTTATTTTTTAAGCTTTCCAGCTCTTTGCTGAAAGTGTTGCTGTAAAACGTGAATAGCATCTAGAATTTAATTTTTTTGTATGCTACTTTTCAAAACTGAATAGACTGATTATTATTTATTCCTCACAAATGACATAAATGTTCAGATTCCTTTTGCTAGTTCTGTGTTCCCACTGACTTAAATGGGAATTATTGGTATTAAGGTCTTGAAAAGTTAGACCAAAAGACAATGTTGGGCGATGCTGTTCATGGAGTGATTTGCAGACAGATGTGCAAAACTCAGTCTGACACAACCAGAAATCACCAGGAAGCTCCATCATCTCCCAGCATTTTTGTGGAAAGAACGGTTTCTTTTCTACAAACAAATTTATTTCCAAAATCCCAGATTGTTTAAATTGTATTCCAATGTGAAGGTTTTAAAACAAAGCTGGCATCCTTTCTGTGAAATTGAAAAAGCTCATGTTGTTGTTTGGTTTGCTTTTTAAACTAAGTCTCTGGTAAATCACTCATTTTATATTAAAATAGGGATGGGCCAAACCATGCTGAACAGGTCCAGTTATCTTTAAGGTGGGACAGAGCATTTGACCAACTGGGGAAGGTGACAGAGTGAAAGCTTAAGCCAACCTGTCTAATAAGGGAGTCTGTAACAGTTCTCCCTGTCACAGAAGACTCTTTTACATGCTCTATTTATAATGCCTTGTTGCCATTTTATTGTGCCTTTAACAGCTATGCAAGGGTGATTAAAAACAGTCCCCAAGTTTCCTGTGTCACTTTTCACTCATCATCACTGCTCTGAATGGTGACAGTTTAAACCTTCCCATGCCCGTCAGCTAATGTTTGTTGAGAACATAATATTGGCCTCTTTCTTTTTATTGCAAACTAGATTAAGCTGTATTATTAATTTTTCATTTTCATGCTTATGGGAAAGATCCAAATTTGGAAATTTAAATAACAATTAATCTTCCTTGTTTTCTGGTCTCTGAATTCCTTTGTGCGAAACTTTACTTGACACAGCATTACTCTAGAATTACTTTCATTGCCTTTGCCTAGCAACACAAATACGTTTTACACTTTCCAGGCTTCTCCTGTTAACTTCTAAAGCTGATTGTTGTCACCAATATATCTTTGTTTGCTATTTATTTGTTACTAGGTGTCACGGCTCTGGACAGGCTCCCCTGGCTGGATGCTCCCCAAGCTCTGTCTTTAGGTCCCACCATGCTGGAATTGTGCTCTCTCAATCTTCCTGACTTTGAGCAGAACCCAGGACTGCCTTTGGCTCAGGGTTCCTACATGCCTTTTCAAGACATGCTCTCCTAATTTCTCAGACCTGCTCTCTGTTGCTTAGGCCTGTATTCATGCTGGATCTCCAGCAAGATCCTCATGCTTTCCCAAACCTCAAATCTTCACACTGTTCTGCAGACCGAAATGGAAATTTTCACTTTGAACTTTTGACACTACAAGTGATATACTGAATCCAAAAGACAAACATCTTTATGTCCTTGCATAATTTTCTTCCTGTGTTAGGAACACAGCTTTTAGAGAGGGGCACAGTCTCTCTTTGGAAACTTGTAGTTTGTTTCTTGCTGCCAGTCAACTCCCTTTCACCTTTGCCATTACACAGTAAGAAAAGCTTATTCTTTGGCCCAAAGCCTGTGCTTTTGTTCATCTCGCTCCTACTATTTGCCTCATCTGTCTTCTTGACCCACCCTATCTTCACAGCTTTTAAAAACAATGTTTAATACTGTGCTCCCTTCAGATTGCCCCAGGAGGGTGGTTCTGCCTTCTCAGGCAATCCTTAGCAAACTTGTTGCCCAGCTCAGCACATTCTTGAAGTATTAGCAACATCTTTGCTTGTTCTTTAGTTTCTCTGAAACAGAAGGTGTCAGAGGACAGTGTCCTCATCAGCTTTACTTTGTGTGTGAAATGGAGGGGAAAGAGTAAGGACATGGTTCTCAGCCTGCTGGTAACGGGAGCTGATGTCTACTGTGGAGGTAAAGCACAGCAGGATCAGGCTGTCGGGCACAGCACAAGTTTGCCATCATTATCCTTCCTAGTGGCATTTGCCCTGTGTGCCCCTTCCTGAGTCACCAGTGCCTGGTGGGAGGCCTGGCTCTGCACCCTGGCAATATGTGGTGCTCAGGTGAGGGAGCAGCTCTTGAGCTATCTGGCTGCATAGGGCCCTCAGCACCCCAGAAGGCACTGGAGACCTTGGGGATGGGTTGAGCTCCAGCATCTCACTGGATGTGTGGGCCAGCTGCTTCTGGCAGCACTTAAAAATTACTCAGAGAAGAAAAAAAGTGGCAGCAGGTAAGACTGTGCTGGAGTCAGTGCTGGTTGCTCAGTAGGGACTTGCACACTTACAGCCACACCTCAGGCTTGTCATTTAAGAGCTACCGCCAACACATTCTGCACCCAACTGACACCAGCGGTGGTGGGAGCCCCTGAGCTCTCATCTGATTTGCCTGGCTCTGTCTCCTTCTCTTGCTGCCTGTTCAGTCACAGCCCCAGAGGTTGTCACCCCTCCCACTCACTCACACACAGGTGATTTTCAAAGACGGACTAAGTGGAATAAACCTGTGAACAGAGCCTGTGCTCAGCTGTCTGCAAGGTGCTGGTGCCTCAGTATTTCCTTGAGACAGTCAAATCCATTCAGGAGCATAAATGAAATGTCCCAGGGCAGGGGGTTGCATGAGATACAAGTGATTCCATTTTTTGTTTATTTTTAACAACATGTTCTGTAAATTACACAAACATGAGGTCCTTACCTACTTGTTCTTTCTGTGGACAAAAAGGCAGCTTTTGAGTGAGGGTGGCTTTGTAATGCATATGCCTCATCTATGCACGCCTTCATGAACCACTTACAGTCTGTGTTGGGAAATATATTGTTAATATAATTGTCTTGGTGAAATGCAACATTTAAAATGAATGATAGAAAGATAATAAAGAATTTATATTAAAAAAAAATTATCAAAAGCAGGAAAGGACACGACCTTCCTATGTCAGTGATGTTTTTGTTATTATAAGAATAAGAGGCTTAATTCCTGGAAGTGCTAGAGTGGTTTTGGTTCACTTAATGTGTCCTTCATAGTAGTCTGTTTGTCATCTCAACCTTTTTTCTGAAAATGGAATTCAGAATTCTAGCCAAAAACATAATAGTTTTTACTTTGCATTGAGGGTATATAACAGATGGTGAGCTAAAACACGCTTGGTGTTTCAAAATGATTTGATGACTCATAAAACTGAGTAACACTTTTTCCTCAGATCATGTTTGTATTCTATCTAGGGATAAGTAAAACTGTTGAATTACAGAAAACTCCATCTAAAATATTAAGTATAAATTGTGAAAATCTGTGGGGATTTTTTTGTTTTTATTTTATGTACCTGTGGCTTGTAGTATGAAGTACTCCTGAACTCACAGGGGAACAATGTGCAACTCCTGAAATGTTTAAGGAATAGCTATAGTTTGGTGAACATTGAAGCAGCTAACAAAAACTTGAACGTTGCTTGAGAGTTCAACCATATAACCATATAAGTGGAAGCCATAAGTTGAACCATGTAAGTTCAACCATGTAAGTGGAGGCAACTTATCTCTTAAGAATCTATCATAACTGCTGTTTTCTCATATATTTGGAATCAGTGGGAGCCAGGTTCCTTTGGAAATACTTTAGAGGACTTATCAGGAAATTAGGTGTCTAGTTCATTGAACATCTGTCCCTAATATTTTGTGATGGAGAAACTTAAAAGGCACAGGCCCAGTTTTGGATGTTTAACACCATGGACCTATTTGGTTTCTGCTGGTACAATCCATCATTTTCTTGGACATTCTTAGTAGGTGCCCTTAGCTGCTTCTTCACCTACATTGGCAGCAGGGTAAAGTCACTGACCTTTTAATTAGGTCTTGATGATGCACATTCGGTCCAAAAACTCTCTGGTCATAGTTCAGTCTGACCCTTTTTAAGAAGCAAGGCTAGTCATACTAGCTGTACTAGATACTCTGCTTGAAGCAGATTAACTTTTCTTGGGAGAATAAGGGAAAAAGAACAGTGTTTGAAATCTTAGCACACATTAAGGTATTTGTGAATTCTGGAGAGACACACAAGGGTATGGAGCTGAGCAGGTCTCGGTACTCGAAGTACTGTCTGAATCAAGGGGGCAGAAAATTCTCTGATGAGGGCAGACTCTAATGAGGAGCTCAGAGGATCTGACAAAGGAGATGGCCACAGACCAGCTTTTGAGCTCAGGTTAACAATTTTCATTCAGTACAAACTCTATTTACTCAAGTCTAGCAGAAAAACTCCATTATTGTACCTTACTACTCAGCTGTGGGTATATTTTTAAGTTAACATACACATTACAGAAGAAAGCAGGAAACTCAGAACACTTGTGTCCAACAAGTACACAAAAGTGTATTATGTCTACAAAGAATATACAATTTTGAAAGGGCTCTTAGGCCTGCTTGTGATGTTTACATAGAGAGTTAGTTTTGCCATTCGAGGTGTATCAGTAATATTTACCTGAAAAAGAGATGCCATCCCTTGGATTTCCTTCTTTTTCTGTAAATTTATATTTTCACCCTGTATATCTAGTAGCACAAAGCTTGTTTTTCTACAAGTTGCTCTATTTTCAAAGATAATAGGTAGATGTTAGAGTTCCAGCTTTTCTTCCTGATGTTACATGTGTGGCTCTATTTGCATTCTCTCAGCTCATGTTTTCTCAGATGCAGAAAATTATGTAATTAGTTGTGGGGTCTCATACCATCATTTCAGAGATGTTTCCCATTTAAATTAAAGGCCTGTTCTTCTACCCAATCAGTAATTGTCTAGATCTTTTAAGATCTCCTTCAGCTTGATTTAATTGTTAAACATTAATTTAGTGGGGAAAAGGCTTCAAAGGGGAAAAAAGAACTGCTGGAGGGGCAAAATATTAATAGGTGCTTAAAAGCAAAACAGTAATTCTTCCCTTTCTAAGCTTGCAGCCCTTCAGGCCTTGTAGAAAAGAAACAATTGACTGTATTACAGGATTATATAGGTTTCATTGACTTAAAATGAACTCAAAGCAGCTGTAGGGAGATTTACCTCAAGTCTTTATTATTAGTCATATGAAGCAGAAAGAAAAACAATGTTCTGTTTGAATCAGAAAATACAATTTTCAATGGTGGTTTAGGAAAGGTTAGATAAAGAGAGCATTACTTTTCAACGGGGAAAAAGTTGAATAGAAAAATTCTGGTTTGCCAGCATTTTATGCCATATGAAATATTTCAACCAGAAGAAAAAGAGGCTATCTTATACTTGTAGGGCTTTTGTTTTCTTTCATTTCTGTTGGATAATCTTTGAGTTTAATACACTTGATATCTCTTTTACTTACTAATGACAGTAATACTTCACTCCTTGAATACTTCTACCATGCAAATTGAGATAAAGATCAAAAAAGTGTTGCTTTTTTACAAAGAAAATCCTTTTAAAGTCTGCATCTCACTGAAAAATACATCAGTGCAGGTTTCCCTTAAAGATTTCTGCCCTCGTTTTTAAAAATCCTAATTAAGAAAGAACTAAGGTTTTTTTATAAAATACAAAGTTCAAGATACAAAGTCAAAATGTATTTTAAAGATCCAGAATATTTCCTTACTGTGAAATTTTTAAAATATCTGCGATTTTTTTTCCTCCCATAGACTTTTCTGGGAACCATATATGTCCTTAAAATGCAGTTAATAGTAGTTGTTTCGCAAACTGTCTGTGCTCAATTACTTTTGTAAATCGGGATGTTGCTTTAATTCCAGGGATGTGCTGAGAGTGGGAAGTGCTCACTCTCATACTTAGATAGCAGTTCACTGTTGTGCTATGATGTTGGGTGATAGGGCATCTGTACGTATGCACATCAACATGAATAAACCCTGATGCCTGATATCTGTCATAGAATTTCACTATTTCAGAAAATGCAAAACTTTCTGTTGTACTAGGATTTCTCTGTGAGCTTCTTATTTCCTATAACTTACCTTTGTGCAAGGTGATCATCTATACTAGCACCTGTTTTGTTAGGCTGTTACTGAGTAGCTTCTGCAACACATAATAGTCTTTTTTTTTTTTTTTTTGTCCTCCGGGTTGTTCAAGTGAAGTGCTTTTGTATAAATGTATCCACATCAGGCTCCATTGTGCTGGAGGATGGAATGACACAATTCTGAATGCTCTATTAGCTGTATATTACTTTGGCATTGCAGCAGCAACATTTCAGCAGAGCCAAACTATGATTTAGAGATATGAAAAAAAAAAATAAAAAAATTTCTATGGGCATAAAGGCCAGAATGAAATTCTTACTGATATTCAAAAATGTTTTCTTAACCTATAGACCAGATGCTCCATAGTCCATTTTGACTGGGGCAAAAATGAAACATTCTGGGACAAGGAAGCACAGCTTTGTGCAGCTATGAGTGGCATCTATACCTCTCACCCAGTTACCCATGAAGTTCCTTCTTCAAAGGAGAGCCTACAAAGAGAAATGTGGCAGATTCTGTCTGCAGCAATGTAGCTTTGAAGAACATATCCTTGCATTCTGGTACTCTGTGTATGCAGTTTTCCCATATTTAAGAGTTGTCTTACATTCTCATATTCAATTCATACTTTTATGCAACATACAATTTCTCAAGCTTTTTCCAGTGGGACAATGACTTTTTGAGATGTTACAAGTGGTATATTTTAGAACCTGAAGGACTGTCACCTTAATTATCAATTTTGACTTTGATGTATTTATGGAAGAGACATCCTCAACTCACTGATATTCCTGGGGTCAATATACCATTGAATTACCAATGTTTTGTCTTCCTTTGTCTTTTCTTAAATTGTTCACCAAAGGATTATTTTTCTACCTCAGCATAGCAGCTATTACAAAAAACAACTTCAAATTGGTGGACCTCATTTTTGGATCCTAAGTTAGAGAACAGCTGAATACTTTGTGAAACTAAAACATTTCTAATTTTTTCACATTTGTCACCCAGAACCACTGTTCACTTCTTTGAAGGGTAAGCTATGGCTTCTGATCAGCCTAAATTCAGATAACACTCTGTATGTTTTTCAACCTAAAAGTATTAAAAATGGTGTAGTAGTACAGGAGATAGCTTAGTATTTACATCCCACTTTGATCTGTAAGTTGGAAGGGACTTCTTCAGCTTTAGTAGCTGCTTTTTTTTTTTTTAATGTATTTTTACAGTTGAGAAAATCTTGATACAGGGAGATTAAGGAACTTGTCCAAGGTCTCAAAAGGAGGCACTAACACAATTGGAGCTCAACACTGAATTCCTGTCCCATTGTTCACAACACTTAGATCGAAGGCTAGGAAGGTGATAGTTGCTCTGGCATTCAGAGGAGTTTCTTCCTTGAATCTCACTCCCACTTTGCTTCTCCAGCAATAAATCCTGATCTTCCTTATCTCCCATAATTTCCAGTAGTTTCCTCCTTCCTTATGCTATCAGCAGACCCTTCTTAATATGAATGTTGCCTTCTAATAAGAGGTCCAGGTACCTGCCACTGTGTGTAGGAAGTGGATGCTTTCGTTCAGGTTGATGTGTTTCATGCTCAAAAGTATTCACTTCTAAGTGAAAATTCCAAAAGATAAGAGTTCAACAAGGGAATTTGATATATTTGCTGTAGACATGTTGTCAGACTTGCTGAACACCATCCTAGCCACTAGTGGGGGTGGGAATTGGAAAGTGGATACAAGTGACCTGAAACACACCTGAATTGTTTGCACAACACCAATATAATTGCTTCATATGTGCATGCACTTACAGTGCTGTAATGGCTCCTCTGATGTACCTTTAGTTGTGTATTCATCTGTTTATTGGCTGAAGAGAACAGAAATACAGAACAAAATGAAACATTTGTAATGAAAATTTTGTTTCATCCACATATTCACAAAAAGAAAACTACCTGGTCCATACTCTGAATTTAGGTTAGCGTTCCTGACAAAGTGCATGTGGCTTGTAGGACAGGAGTAATCTCCCTTCTTGGAAGTGACTTCCAATTATTTGTGTTTAGGATGTACAGAATGTCCTGCTTCCTTGGGCAATGTTCTCTGTTCAGAATTGTGAGGAGGTGTTAATTGTGTTGTTAGTGATCAAAAGCAGTTAGAGTGATAGGAAGTTATCACACTTTCCAGGCATTTCAGCACAGTAACATATAACAAGAAGAGGCATATTTTCCTAAATGAATATATTTTCATTCAGTGGGTTATTCACTTAGCCAGCATTAAATGTAATCCTCTTTGAATCTCAGTGGCCACCTCCTACTCTTTTCCTGTCAGTCTTCATCTCCTGCAAAAGCATGAATTCAGCCTTCAAAAGAACAGTAGTTTGGCTAAATCAGTGTGTAGCTTTCTAAAAGAAATCCAAGAGGGATTCTATAGAATTAGTGCAAAATAGCTCAAGGTCAGTAGCTCCTAATACTTTACATCATAATTAAAGTATTCTCATTTTCTTTGGTCTCTACAAACTCTTCTGTCTTTGCTCCTCTCTTCTCTCTCTCCTCTCTCTTCTCTTTCTCCTCTAATTTTCTTTTTCCCTCTTCACCCTCTTCTCTCTTCTTCCTTTTTCCTGCTTTCTCTATTTTCTTTTTTCCTTTTTTTTTTTTTTCCTCTTTTTGTTCTTTTTTAAGACAGAAAGGTATTTGTTTCAGTAACACAGCATCATCACCTCCTTTTATGCCAATTTTATTTTCAGACAAGCCAGATCACACTGCTGGTCATTGTGATTTACTGCACACCAGCTTTGCAGAATATAATGGAGCAGGACAGTATTCTTTTTGATGTGGTTAATCTCTGTTATACTTGTCCCTCTCCTGAAAACTGCACTGTGTCAGAGAGTCTTTTGTAGCCAATGGTGACAGGAAGATCAACAGAGAGAGGTTGCTCCATTAACCTCTGAAGTAATGAAGTTGCATTTCAAGCAGTCAACACTCACGCTGCCAATTTATTATCATTTAAGAGGAAGTGAAACTACTTCAAGCCACTCTAGTGTCCACATTTTGATAAATACACAGATTGCTAATGTTCTAAAGCTAACAATCAGGCTTGAGGGGACCTCTAATGGTGTAGGGTGCTGTGGCTGTGTGTCATCTTGCTCTTGCAAAATGATTAGTTTTCAACACCATGAAAACAGGCTAAGCCTATTTATTTCCATGCTAAATATGCAGATATAGTTTTGCTGATAATGCCAGCTTTATCTGTCCATGTGAAAAATCATGAAAGTACATAAATAATTTGATAACCATTTTGTATAAACTTTCAAGGGAATTGAATTCAGATCACCAGACTTGCTTCTATTAAATTCTCATTTCCCAAGGGATTTACATTTGTAAGGGGCTTACTTTCCATCTTAGAAATGGACATAACAAAAGTCTTGGGAACATGTTTAAACCCTCAATTTGTTAAAATCTCACAGGATTGTCTGACCTTGTAAGATTTTCATGACCAATAGTCAAATCCTGTGAGAACAGCTTTCTGAGGAAGCAATAACACTGGTCTCCCCCACCTCAGCAGTAAAACAGGCTTGTAAAAGAAAACACTGCAAAACTGGCATGACCATACCCCCATTCTTCCTGAGTTCTGCTCCTAGGCATGGTCTTTGGCACATATTTTTTCCTGCTCAAGGTAGCGTAATTTACATGTCTGGCTTTCCGTAAGTAGTGAAAACACTTTTTATGTGTAAAAGTCCAGGTGGTTTCATAGCCATATCATACATTCCTTTTCTCCCAGGGTAACATAAATAGTTATTTATCCACAGTCTTTCAGAGACACAGAATCAAGGTGGTCAGTTAAGTGCAGTATGTTCCTGCTGGTGCTTTTCTGGATTTCTGATGTGTTCGTATTCATGCCGTGGGCCAAGTTTTGTCTGCAGATGGGTCTTGAGCATTTACTTCCTGGGACTATTTGGACATAGCTCCACTGAAATAGTTTGAAAGACTTCCATGGGCTTTGGATGGATCTTTTTAGTGTCTTTCATCTGTGAAAAGAAAGCACTCAGCAAAACAGGGGGAATGTTACCTGCATTATATAAAAGGATATTGTTTATGAACAGAATACTCAGCCATGGCCTCGTGCCCATTGTGCCAGATGACTGTTTTCTAGCCTCTCCTGTCAATAGTCTGAACAGTCTTTCTCTCCCTCTGAGCTTTAACAATTCTTGATGTAGAGCAGATTCTCTCGTTTGCTCCCTTTATCTTGCCTCTGGATGAGGAAGGTGGCAGCCTCCTGAAGTCTGTATTGTGGGTTTAGAGCAGTGCATTGCTCTGCTGTTTGCCAGGGCTTGTTGTAGACCTGGTGCCAGAATGAGGACCACAAGCATCTCCCATTTTGCCCCAAAGAGGCATTGAGAAATGCAGCCTGCAAAGCTTAATATTTTTTCTCCCACTCCCTCTCTCCCTACCCCCATGACGCATTTTTCTATGTACTGGGAAAACAGGTATCTCTAAACTGTCCCTTTTGTTTTCAGGCAGACATGTCTGGAAAGGGCCCCCTACCAGGTCAGAGCACAAGGCTGCTGTTGGGGTACCTGACATGACACGCAGTGCCTGGCTTTTTCAGCTGCTCTCAGCTGGGGGTGGATCAGAGCTCTGCTCCCAGCTGTGCCCAGCTGACAGGCCAGGAAGGACATGGATGGCTTCTGCCAGGGAAGCTCTGCTGCACAGGAGCACAGCCAAGGCTATAGCACTCCACAGTGTGCCCAGGAAAATGTTTTGGGTATTGGGGGAATGGGATAAGGAATCTCTGCCACCTGCCCAGCTGCTGCAAAGACTGCCCACGTGTCCCAGATGCTGCCCTCAGTGTTCCTGCAAGGGCATGTCGCACAGAAATTGCAAAAGCTGTCAAGAAATCCAGAGCAATGCTAAAACCAGAGAAACATGGGCAGCCCTCTGTGGGCCAGTGCTGTTTCAACACTCAGTGCCCTCTTAGCTGCTTGCTTACTCACTATTACCAGCATCCATCAAGCAAATGAGACACACAGAGTGTGTTTTTGCAGAGGGGAAGAGGGCTGGGATACCTGTGGTGTGGTATTACAGAAAGATTTTGTTGGTATCATTATCAGATTTTCAGGTAGTGAAGATGTTTTCATTTAGCTTAAAATTAGCTTGCATTTTGTATGTGTTTTCAAAAAGGTGAGATAAGATTAGGCAATACTGAGTTACAGTTTTAAAATCTACAACTTTTTACTGGTTCATTTCTGTAGTCTTTTTATGTGATTTAAATATACAGTTGACTAATCTCAGCTTCTTCCCTTCTATGTTTAGCCAAAGTGAACTGTTAAAGAATGTGAAATATATTATTTTATTGGCACTGACTCACAACGGAGTCAGTGAACTTTTTTGCACTTACAACTAAAATTGGATTCTAACTTTCAAAAATTTATGACAATTGCTCCTTCTTGTGGCTTGAATGTTGACATATAATTAATTTAGGATTTCTTCTTGAGATTTCCTGTCTAGGTTTGTACCTGTCACAAAAACATCCTTGGAAGTTTATCTAACAGCTGGAACACCATGAGAGTCGATTGAAATTTAGCAAAGAGATTTACTGGGGCCAACAGGAAGTTCTCAGAGCAGGATGGCATAAATATGCAAAAAAAACCCCTTTTATTTCAGCTGTTTTAAAGGGTCCTAGTACAGGCTGATAATGGTATAATCCTGAAAAATGCTGACACTGTGTCAGCCAGCAATGCCAGCAATACCAGCACAGAAAAGGATTCCACAAGCATGGATTGGCACTTTGTTGAATTATGCACAGAATGGAAATATATCTGTTGCCTTCCCTCAATCCCAGCTGCCCTGCAGGTTTCAGTTCATTCTTCTGAGAAACAAGATATATTTAATGGGAATTTCCCACGAAATGGGTTTGAAATCTATTTTGTTCCTCTGCAGAATTGGAGGAATTCTGAAAATTCAAAATCAAGGTTGCAGTGACTTGAGGGACTGGGCAGATGAAATTTCCTCTAGATAAATGTAAAATGAAACATATGGGAGAAAAGCAACCCTACCACTACATACCAAATGTCAGGATGTAACTTAGCCATCACCCTTCAAGATGGAGTTGTTGGAATTATTGTGCATAGTCCTCCAAAAACTTAGCTTTATTTGCAGCAGTAATCAAAAAGGCAAAAAATACTATAAATACTTATCAAGAAATGGATACCTAAGCACAAAGCTATTTTTAACTCCTGTTCCCAATCAAGGTTTGCCCACATCTTTGCTATTCCAAACATTTCTGAAAGAGAAAGAATAGAGAACACAGGAAAGGCTAGAAAAAAGGCTGATGGAGATGACAGAGATTTCAAATTGTTTCTATGTAAAGACAGGCTATTGCAATATAATTATTCAGTTTGGAAAAGAAGTAGGAATGTGAGAAGTGTCTAAAATCATTAATAGCCTGAAGGGTATGAATATGAAATGATTAATAAATTTTCCTACATATGGACACTTAGTGAAACAAGCAGGCAGTGGATACAATACAAGCAATTCTTACTCAGATATCCTGTGACTGTTACCCAGGCTAGCCATGCCAACTGCAGAGAACACAAGTATACATGTAATTGGAACAGTGCTCATCTTGTCTATTGATGGTTATCCAAGGCAGTGTTCTGGATTTAGCAGGGAGCCCTGAGCTCTCACACGTGCATTGTGGGGAGCCTGGGGGATGCATTCCCTGGAGGGCAAGGGCAGGCCCTGCTTCCTTCTGCAGAGGGACAGTGGAAAGTGCAAGTTGTTCCTGATCCACACTTCAAAATTAGAAAATATTACTGGAACAAGCTGTATTTTCCATGAGCCTACAAACCAATTTGGGATCATTGCTGCAGCAATGCCTAATGGTGGAAGGTATGTACCTTGGGGAATTAAAAAATAAGATTTCATGTAGTGAAATGAAAGTAAAGATCCCAACACATTCTATTGGAAAAAAACTTTGCAAAAGACACAGGTGATCCTCCTCCTCCTTTTCAATGTCCTATGCTTGTGATCTCGTAACTTGCATGAGAAAATGGCTGGTTTTTTGTTGGTTTTTACATGATAATTGTTGAGCTCTGTTAAAAAGCTATTCCTGGCTTCATCAATTGCTTTTGATGATAAAATAATTGATAAATTACACTTAGGGTATATGCTACAAATATTGGCTGCTACAAATATTGGCTCCTCCAAAAGCACAAGTAGCTTAGACAAATTGATAAAAAGTTAGTTTGGTTTGATCAGTGCGAATGTTTGTAAAAAAAGTTTTTCTCATTAAAATAATGCAGTGAAATCATGTTCTTTGACTTAAACCTTGCATTTTATATTCTAGGCCTCACAATACAGTACACTACATTTAAACATGAAATCATGGTCCAGCTATGCTTCTTTGCTGAATTTCCCACATTTTTATATAGGAGAGAGCACTGTGTTTCCTATCTATAGTGTATAAAGAGGAATGTGGAGGTGTATGTAGCAGTGGTGACCTATATTATGTCTTTAAGTTCAAACTGAAAAATTAGGCAAGACATGCAAGTGTGAGGAAAAAAATAAGTCCAGAAATTTAGAATTAAATGGGCTGGATAATTTTATTTGTATTTAGAATACTTTATGAGAAATTAGGATGTGTTCAAATTTGGTTTTCCCTTCTTGAATGAGGGAGTCCAGTAAGAACAAAGTTTCTGAAAAGTAGTAGTCCTGAAACTACCTTGTCTTTCAAGACAAAATTATTTTGTCTTTCAAGTTGTTTCAGTGGAAAATATTTTTAAAGTACCAGTTTGTTCCTGCTCACTCTAAAATTAATTCAGGAATGAACAAAATTTGTACTGCCATCATTACTCTTAGTTACCAAGTTGTTTCTATGAGTTGAGTTCCACTCTGGGCTTTACTTTTTCCTTAGTGGGGTTGACAGATTTGTGCATGCACAAAAAGAGCATCTTCTGGTTTTGTTTTGCTGTTTTAAATTAGCAAATTCTTGTCTTCAAAAATACTTTCGTTAATGACTCTCCTGTTTTATCTTGTTCCAACCAACAGAACTGTAGGAAAAGTAGATGGTGATGATATCACACCATTTCCAGCTATAGCCTAATACCACCACTCAGCAATGAGTTGGTCAGAGATTGGCAACCATGACTGGCAGATTGGTAAGGGCACTGCTGCAGAGAATGCAGCACAAAGGAGTGGGGAGAAAGAAGCTTAGGCAAGCAGAAAAATAGATCAAAAATAGAGGTCTGTGCACTGTTGGAATGGGAGATTGAGAGAGGAAAGAAAAAGGGCATAAGGAAATAGGTGTTTTTCTCTAGAAAAATTATATTTGGTGCAAGTTGTGTTTAATGATGAATTGTAGTGATTTTTTTTTTCCTCATAAATTTACTAGTCTTGTATTGCTGAACACAGTTTCATTGCAATGCATCATTTTTTTATAAATGTATCAAGTAGAAAATGTTGCCCTTGTAGTATTACATGATTTTGTAATGAAGTTTGTATTTTTAGTTTATATGTTTACCTGTATTTGACACTTGCATGGAAGGTCTGAGTATCTCCTTTGGAAACCTTGCAATCTAAGCCTTTGATCTTGCTAAGTCTTACACACTTGCATGTTTTTGAGTTCATAAATGGTTAAAAAGATGGTGTTTGGAGATTGGGGGAGCATGATTTTGCTTAAACAAGTTGCTTATTGCTATTTTAGTATTTCCCTTGATGCAATAATCATTGATATGCTGATAACCAGGGCTTTGATCTGTATGGTGTATTATATGCATGTCCTTAGTGAAAGGATAGCCTGTAAGGTCCCTTTCAGGAAAGACTCTTAAGCATTCCCTTAATGTTAGGTGCACATTTAAGTCTCACTTAGAGTAAAAATTAAAACATATGCTTATATGCTTACCAGAACTGGTCCCTAAGTCTTCCCTATCATGCACTGAGAAATGCGTGGGCAGACCCATAATTGTGGAGAAGCTCATAATATTGGGGCCTAAAGTATAAAAATTATTGCATAATTAGACCACACAAGTTAGATTTCAAAATGCTGTGTGTTGTTTGGATGGGTATTTAAAAAAATAAGTAGCTGTTGAGCGTGTATGGTCATGTTCACACTGCCACACACAGTCATTGTAATGCTTGAGCAGTTCAAGGAGTTTTAAATGAATCCAGCATTGGTCTTCCTTCAAATAGACCAAACTTACTAACACTTTCCTTGGTTGTATCTCTTTCTTTTTGACATTAAAAGATGCAACTGTAAATACCACACTTGGCTTTTATAAGTAGGTTCATATCATGAACCACATAAAAAAAATGTAGGATCATGTGGAGGGGAAGAAGATGAAAGGATATCTCATGTACTGTAAAACAGGCTTTAGGTATGTAACAAAACTCTCCTTTCTTCTACATTATTATTAGTACCTCAGAATGCCCTCCACAGCACAAGCAGTATTTAAATATAACTGATTGGGTAACTTGAAAGAGCACAGGGCTATTAACTAGCAGAACAAACTCATGAAATGGCATGTTAATGGTTTACCTAAATTATGAAGTATAGATAGGGACATATGCAGCTGTTGGTACAGATATTCAGATTCATACTCATTAGTTTATTCTCAACTCTAGAAGATAAGCAAGGTGATTGGAAAAGCAGACAAAAGCCATTAGATGCATCTTTTTACATTTTCTTATTATTATTTGGTTAAGAAAAAGATAATCCCAGCAAACTTCTGCCAATTTCTTGGAGTCATCTGCCTTAAGGACACCATGCTATGCCCAGCACTTCCAAGCAGACTTGTCCTCTCTAGCCAAGAATCCAGCCTTTCCTAAGGGAAGAAATAGGCCCACACATGAAGTACCTCAAACCTGCACTCAGCCCTCACCACCTCTCTTCCTCCCCACTCCATCCAGCCTCTGGATACTTCAAAAGAAGGTGTACAGCCCTTGTATGCCTGCTTGTTGGCTGGAATGCTTTTGGATTAAGCTTCCTCACCACAACCACCAAATTTATTAGTATTTACTCTGGTACAACATCTAGTAACCAATATGCTCCTAACAACAGAGTGTGGTGACAGCCACAGTATCTAGAGTTATCCAAGCACAACAGCAAGCCAATTTTAGCTATTAAATATTGACTGACTCTGGTAGGATGCATGAGGTGAAAACCTAGTCATAATCCCTACAACCAGACAAATATGTCCAAGATTTTAAGAATTTCCTTCTAGTCCCAAACTATCAGCAAATCTAAAAAAGATGATAAAAAAAAAAAAATCAAGTCCTACAAATTCTAGAAATTCCCCTCATCCAGTGGAAAGCCACAGCTATGACCTTGCTCAGCTCAGGCAAACTCCTAGGAACAGAAAAGAAACACTCCTTCATCACTGGTGGCCAGAGGAAGACTGTGCTTTGCCTTTGACATCGTTTTTGTCCCTCCAAAAGGAGCAGCCATTCATTTCTGTGGGTCATCAAGTTGGAACTCCTTGAGCCCTCCACAGTGCTGCCAGTAGCAGGGAGCTGGGTGCTGCCCAAGGGTGACTGCACCTGAGCAAAGACCCTGTTACCTCACACATGAAGAAACAGGGGAGGGCACCAGGGAAACAGGAAGAGCAAACGATTGCCAACCCCTTCAGCTGTGACCTGTCTCTGTCATTCTCTGCACATTTAACCTCTTACATAAGCTGTAGCTCATTTAGGGATGAGGGCAGCAGCAACACCTAACAGGCTTGAGTGAGAGAGACAAATGCTTCAGAGGTGCAAGTGTTTGGCCAACTCATCATCTGCTCCATATCTAGACTGGTAGCTCCTGGCAGTGAGGAATCTGCAGGGATTTACAAAATGTGGGGCCACAAATGTAGTTTTGGAAGGCAAAGAGAACCTTCAGAGCTCAGGGACCACAAGCATCCCCATCCATGTGCAGTAGAAACCTTGCATTGTTCCCTGATAAAAATGGTAGTCCTTAGGGAGACAGGAAGGAGCATTCTTCTGATCTGTATCTCCTATTTTGGCTTATAATTGAAACCTATGCCTCAGTTATATCAGTAATATCTCTTTTATTAATTTAATTCATCTTTTTGTCCCTTTCACAGTCCAGTTTTAAAAATTCCTAATTAAATATATGTTTTATCTTAAAGTAATAAAAAATTAACAGAGGAGGGAGTGTTGATTTAAACAAGTGGATGCTCTGAAGGGCACCTATCCCAGCTGAGATTTTAGTGGGCTTCATTCTGTTTTAATTTTGCAATGAATTTCTATCAACAAAGATTTCTCTATCCAGTGAAAACATTTTAAGAGAAAACAGCATCTTGAGGTTTCCTTTTTTTTTTTTTCAAGTTAAACAAAACATGCAGCAAGTTGCAATTAAATTTCAGTTAACAAAATGCAAAAATGCAACCGACCTCCATCTGCCAAAAATAAATAGTTTGAAAAGTAATTTCACATCCCTGACAATGACGACTGTGTTTATGACATACTTCTGGTGCCATATTCTGCTCTCCTATCACTGCCAGCTTGCGTCCAGTATTTAGAAATAAAACAGAAACACATTGAACTTGCTGAACTAGATGTTGCCACACTGCAACTCTAATGGGCTTAGTGACCACAACCTACAGGGGCCAGAATGTGTCAACAGCAAAAGGGCCAACCTCAATCACTGTCTGTGCTTTTACAAAGTTGTTACATGTTTAATTCTTTGCAGCTTGGTTCTCCTGCTGTTTTGGCTGCTCAAAACCAAGGCTCATATATTGCAGCAGCCTTCTCTACCTCATATAATGCCACAAAGGTCCCAGCAGGAGACCTTTCAGTGGAGCAGACAAGCCACAGGCTAGGGCAAACAGGGCATCACAACTTCCTAATAAGATGACTTATTAGATTGGGGGCTTGACACAGCTTTTATTTAACCACTTCTTTTCCCAGTCTCCAGAAACACAAACTGTCTGTCTGCTTGGAGCACAGCAAGGGGTATGTGGATTTGCAGCAGGAACAGTCACATGCAGTCAGTCCAGTCTATGAGTAGAGTATGGTTTCTGATGCTACCTTTATCACAACACCAATACAATAATTTTGCCCTTAACGTCAGCTTTCCAGCAACACAATTTTTTCATTATATTAATTTGATGCTCTCCCACTGGGTTGGTCACTGCCTGTTCAGGACTTTGAGGGGGCTTGTGCAGAGCCAGCAGTGAACGGGTTAAACGACTGCAAAGGCAGGATCAGTTTCCTGCCTGCACTTGCAATGGCCTAAGGCAGTGCCTGCTGTTCAGGAGTTAGAGAGAGCCTTGCCTTGTCCCAGGTGGCAGACAGGCAAACCATGTTATTAAGAAGCAGAGATCTCAAAACCTTGATCTTCAAAAAAGGCCCCTAATTAGTCCCTAGCATGAGAATAAATGGCATTCCACATCAGCAAGGATGAAAAAGGCTCCTTCAAATTTCATTAAGTAATCTCTGCTATTGACAGTTTTTAGGATCACATTGGGAACTCTTGTTGTTTGAACGACTTTACCCAAGAAATCATCTTTATTTGTCACTTCTGTTTAACTGAAAAAAAAAAAAAAAGAAAAAAAGAAAAAAGTCTTAATGGTCTCACATGCTGCATCTTAAGGAAGTCATAAATGTCTTGACAAAGAGCCCCAAACCTGGCACTGCTTGAGTCGCTGCTGCCTCTGTGAGCAGCTCTTAGGTCCAATGGAGTCGATGGGAATTCTTCCATCATCTTCAATATGCTCCAGCTCAGCCCATTGAAAAGTGCTAGTCTGAAGCCATCCTTAATATTTCCCATAATCCTCTTTTTAATTCAGTGTGAAAGTGACAGATTGAAGAATATGTGCTGAGTTTTCTCATATTTCTGAACAGCTTTGATTTGGACTAGATTTGCTTTATGAAAATAAAAAGTTTATTAAAAAAAGGAAAAAAAGCTGTCTTTCAACTCATATACCACTTGTCTAATTTTGATTTATAAACATTCCCAGTAGAGAAGGCGTCCTTGTCCAAATAGTCTTAAGGTCATAAACTTAATCTAATTTTATAATATAATTGTACAGTAGTTTTCAAGGACTCTCACTCTCTAGAGAGCTTGAATCCATTTGATTTTATTCATCCCAATGGTATCTGCTTTTATCCCTAACTCTGATTAACAATTCTGGCATTGTAGCAATATGGAAAGTTCATCACACTCATGCAGTGATTCTACCACCAGCTGCAGAGTCTTCTGAAGTTTACTGTATAATGAATTTAAAACACAAATAGCAACAAATGGGATAAATAATTTCTTTGCCAGAATTGGAACAAAGTTAATTTTGGCTTTATAAATAACTTTTTATATTGATGTTTTTTGAGAACCTTTCAATATTTAATTAAATCACACCGTTTCTGGATCTTTATTTTAAAATATATTTTACTAATGTATTTACCATTTCTAAGCTTCATTGTAACTATAAATCATAGAAAAAGTAAAAAGAAAAATTGTTCTACTTTTAGAATGTAGCTTAGAAGATATTTTCTAGCCTCAAAGAAATACACCAATTGCTTAATGAAAATTAAGGGTTATTGTTATCAGGGATATTTCATGTTATTACAGAAGAGGTGTTTGTTATTAGGAATTTGTTAACTAGGTTTGAGCTCCTTATTTTCTGCAAGGATTAGTGCATTAAGAGTAGAGCAGGACGCCTTTGCCTTGGTATACCTGACTGTTGTCAGACAGTTGCAGATCTCCCAGGTAACATTTCCTTAAGTGGAATTTTTAAGAATGACTAAAATTTGTTCTCCTCCAAGCAGGGTGTTTACTTTCTGTGTTCAGTGTTCTCCAGATAATGTGCAGTGCTGCACTTACCCTTCAAATCAAGAAACTTCCTTTAGCATGACTTGAACCTGTGGGCTTTATTGATTTGAGATGTAAGAAATTCTATGCCAAAACTTCAGTTATTTTAACTGGTTCTAAACAAAAAAGACTAACATCAGTTTTGACAACAAACAAAACCAGTTTTTGTTCTATCGGTTATGTTTAAAAGATTCCAATTTCAAACCAAACACAACTTGTGGTTATTCTGTCAGATATTTATATAGCCACTGGGGCGCCATAGTTATGCACCGCATACATCATTGTATTTTTAAAATGTACTTAATGAACATTTTTTCTTTTCTGGTAACTACTTCATTGCCTTAAATGAATGCATTCCAATAGAATTTGTAACAAATGAGCACTTTGTGTTTGCATTAATGCCAAACACGTTTAACAAATTTTTAACAAGGAACGCTGGCAAAAAGCCAAACTCCTAGAGGGACACTGAAGGAATGCTATAAATTTAAACTAGATTTTACCTTTTCACTCAGTTCAATAAGTGTCTTAGGTGTCTTTGGCATCTTGGCATTAAAAGTTTTCTGCGTAGGTCGGGCACAACTTTATGTCTTAATTATTACTCTTCTTTCCCCTCCTAGCTAGAGATTTTCACATCGATATAACAGGCTTTCACAGGTTACTGTGTTCTTTAGAAAGCGAGAGGTGGGTTTTTGTTCTTTCCATGAAAGTTAGGCCAGGAGGGAGTAGCAAAAACAGTATTTACTGTTAGAATTGTAATGACAGAGAAGTTCAAATACTACATGTCATGTCATTTTCATATCCTGTGTTAAGGGAACTACACAGTGGCGAGCACTCCAGCAGATCTGTGCTACCTAATATTGTTTCTTGTGCTGAGTTGCAAATATCTGGACTGTGATCATGTTTGCAACTGCACCTCAGGGGCAGGGGAAAACCAGCCCACAGTGTTCCCACTGGTCTGAGCTCTGGGCTTGCACAGAAGCCACGAACAGATTTTTGGCTGAATCAAACATCTGGGGGGATTCTGCAGTTGCTAAGTTATGCCCACATGGTACATGTCATTACAGACCTTGGGAATCACCTAGGCTGTAATACATGTTCGTATTAAAAGTGCTACAAGTAGCTCTACAAACCACATGCTTGCTCTTTACTTGTAACTTAATATATTAATTTAATTTTTATTATGTTATTTCAGTTTTAATCAAATGCAGGAACTGAAAAATAAGAATACTTAGCACTCATCCAAGACTATTAAGGCACATTACAAACATTAAGCCTTGCAATTTCTTGTGAGGAGTCTGATGTTATCCCTGCTATAGCAAAGAGCAAGATAGGCACAGAAAAATGATACAACTTTCCTTAGCCACAGAATAAGCTAGTGGCAGGGACAGAATTGAGAATAGTACCATGCCAGGGCTTTGTCTTAGTTAATTGAGTCATTCTTCTCATGGTTTTGCACAGACAAAAGTAAAACTTGAGAATGCATTTTTTTTCTCATGTCATTTAGATTTTGTTGTTGTAAGAGGCACAGATGAGTTGCAGGAGGTCACTTGAGAAAGACTTCATGAGTTATAGCCTTACTTTGTAAATGCTACTTTTCAGTCTAGTTATTTGTTTCCAGACAATGAAATAATTTCCTATTGTTTGTTGGTACTCTGATCGCAGTAATGATGAATGAGTCTAGAGAAGGAAACTAAGGAATTCATCCTGACAGCTTTTTAAAAGATGTCACATTATAATGCAGATGACTTGTCATAGATTAAGGAGCAGAAATAGCCCTAATGGGTTTTCATTAATGATATCCTTCTCTACTAACATTTGGTCAGATACCAATTCCCTGCAATAAAGTGGCTATTCCCTCTCTGACTTGCTAATTACCATATCAGTTGTTGGCCTTTTATGTAGGTACCATGTGTAACAGGTTAGGAGAGGGCAATTTAAGCCTATGTGAATGGGTATCTGTTTTTGTATCTGGGTGCTTGTTGCAAACATTTGGAAAGCATATGGAGCATAATGGACATTAGCCCAGATGTCAAAAATAGCCTGCATTTTACTACTGTTATTAAACAGTTTCCCCTTTAACCCCTTTGTGTTTACCCACCCTCTCCAGCTTGTTTCTGCAAATCACCTCTGAGAGGAAAGGATTGGAGGTAAAAAGTAGTAATCAGGCAGGTGTCTTTATCCAAAGGAAAAACAATCTGAACAAATATTTGTGGGCTACTACACTTTTATATCTTCACATCCTTCTGCTGCTTTCATTGACTGGTATCTAATGGACTGTCAGAGGTGCCAAACTCATAAGACATTTATTTCAGCTGCAGCACTGCTGGATCTCAGGCCCAATGTATGTTACCTAATTTTATTTCTGTTTCAGAGGTTCAGTGACCTATACCAAGTCAGCATTGAAGAAACAAATATAAATTTAATTTACTCAACCTCAGTTGGTATTTGACAGCAATATCCTTTTATATATTTATTTGACTTACTTGAGAAACACTATGCATTTCCTACCTGTGGTGAACAAGTTTTTGTTACACTTCCAATACATCTATGGTTTCCTGATTAATGGGTGGGTTGATTAAGTGCGTGGGGTTTATTCAGGGGTTTCATTCTATAGTAAAACCCCCATGAAAATTTGGGGAGCAAGCCAGAGAGAGATTGTATTTTGTGACTTGTTGCTGTTCTTTAGATTACACACTTTATTCTGGGTTCTTATTTTAGTAGCATAAAAGAGTGTTAATTGCAAAGGAACTTCAGCTTGTAAAATACCAAGTATATTGAAGATTCGCTGTGATTATATTTTAGCAAATGTGTTAAAAATATAGACATTTTTGTGCTATGGTTTCTGGAAGGTACTCTCCTTGTTAACTTATATAGGTGCTTCCTATGCCTATATATCTCTGTGAATGATGATGAAGAAATACTTGGCACACAAAAGAATGGGAACTATGCACAGTTCATGAAACGTAATGCATGCTTTGACTTACAGTTTTCATAAAAAGTTTGCAAAGGTTTTATGTGCCAGAACTAGTAACATGATCTACTTTAGGAACTCCCTGGCTTTCCAGCTCTGCAGAAGTCATTTTTTCTCCATTCAAAGGCCAGATCCAAAACCTGTTAAAATCAGTGGGAACTTTCCACATTTCAGTGGGCTTTGGATTAGTCCCTAAGTGTTTTAATCAGAAGGATCGTACCAGCTTCCCATTGGAAAAGTGGAATTATTCATCTAAGGTTGTAATATATGAACCTTTATATGTACTTGCCTAAAAGATGTGAACTTGAAAATAGGGATTTAAGATAATTTGCAAGTTTATTCTGTAAACAGTGTTTCACTTTACTCACTGAATAATTACTCTGATAAATACTAGATTCTAGAATTTAAAGGGGCATTCTGTTCAACTAGATCCATTTACAAAACAACAATTTTTCAGCTGTATATAACAGTGTAAGCATTATATGGCAATTGCTTCTTCATAAAATTGGATGTTTTGGAAACTTCTAAGGTTACATAAATGCAAGGGCAGTAATGGAGGATCCCATTAACACATTCCACTTTTTTCTAGAAATAAAATCAGTGGATAAATGAGCAACTGTCCTGTAAAGGAATAATTTCATTCCTCCCCTCCTGATATACAGATAATGTGAATAAGACTAATTCACTTCTCTCTATTCAAGAATAACGTGGCATTTGCTTGCAGCAGGACTAGTTTAACAATAAAAACAATTCAGGTCTCCCTTTATTTGCTTACAATCAGACACAGAGCCTCATCCAAGGGCCAAGGAGAGAAGGAAGACCCTTTCCACTGACTGACTCAGGCTTACACCAGTTACCTCTTGTAGTCCTCTAGCAGTGCCAGCCAAGCCATGAAGAGCAACAGTCATTGCTTAGTGACTGCATGGCTGAAAAAACTCATAAGAGATTGTTGTATATTTTAACTTTTATAAATCTGAGGTTTTGTATCCATGAAACCTTTCTCCACTGTTTTATAAATTAAAGTGGACTTTAAGTGCTTAAAATATAACAATAAAAAGTTGCTTTCTATACCTTCAGTTCTGGAGAGTTGCTAGAGGTACTACATATTGTCACCTGCCATGAAACTTGTGTGGAAATAAATGGATGATTCCTTTGGTTTCCGAATAAAAATATTTATTTTTATTAATAGCATTTCCGCTTCAAAGCTACTGTGCTTATAGATAAGATCAGAAAACTCACCATTTCCAGAATCACAAGCACAATAGAATTTCCCATCTCTGGAATTCAAAATACTTCCCATTTAGGGGGAATCTTGTCATATAAATCAGCTGTAAAGCTAATTGCCACCCTATGAACATAATAAGTGGGTTCAAATTTAATTCAAATCCTTACTTAATCCTTAGTCCCTAGAAAAGCAATATATCCACTGCTATCTAGAGAAGCTAGATTAGATGAGAACTAAGATGTTTTTTTATGCTTTGATCACGTTACTAATTGGAATATTTTGTTCCCTTGTTACAGTTGTCAGAGGAACTAGCGAAAGAGGAAGGAAAAAAATGTAGCCCTGCAAGGTAACAATGATAATCTATTGCATTGGATCTCCAAACATGACCATGATATCCTGAGAAGATCACAGATGCAGAAAATGAATGCTAAGTTTGACATCTAATGAAATGCTGCATTAATTGGCATTTTCTCCATTATTTCTTGTAGTCTACTATGAAATTAGATACTTTGGAAAAAAATGAAGGAGACTTTAGCCGAAATCAGAAGAGCTTCATTTTTGTCTTTAATGGGCCTTGCAAGTTATGCTATTTTCACAAAGAAACCATCTGTTCAGAATATTGTTTAATGAAGTTCAGTTAAACAGGTTATTTAACTAATTTTCAGTAAATTTATATTGATTTTAATAAGTAATTCAGCTTCTCTTAGATGTGGCATCTGCATTTGCTGATTTTACCTAGTCTATTCTAAAGTATCACTTCTATTGCACTAGATTATCAAAGAGGTATTAGTAAAATGCTATATAAGGGTGTTGGCATTAATCTTACCCCCAGTTAGATGTGGGCTTTTCCAAAAACTGAAAACCAAGCCTTTACCCTCCTCTTTTTTCTTATACCTACTGCTAAAATAATAATAGTTAACACAAAACAAACCCCCCAAAAACATTGATAATATAACTGGCATTAAGCTCTGGGCCAGGTTGGAAATGAAATCAATTTTTGGTACTAACAACTGATGACAAAGATTAGCTTTATGAAGATATGGTGTGTGTCTCTGACAATGCATAGGACATCTAATTTGAACATAAATATAAGATTATATACAAAATGTATCTATTCCTGGATGGTAAAAGCTTGAGGCGCATACAAATACATGTGTATGTATATATAGGGACATATACACAAGGATGTATCAACCTTTTACCATCCAAATGCATACAGGTTTTCAACAATGAAAGCTGGGACTCTTTTAAAAAAATAAATAAGTAAAGATAAGATTGCTGTGAATACAGTATATGCACTAGGTCTCCTGTAAATGAGGAACTGTTCGTTGTTGTTTTCTACATTGAAAAACAGTCTCCAACATGGACCCCAATGAATCTTAGATGTTAAAAGAAAATACCAATGAATAAATAGCACTTAAAAGCTGTTTGCATTAACAAAGTGTATCTGTAAAATAAATTTAAAGCACATGAAGGAAAGAGAAAAATACGAAGTCATTACATTTGGTGAGAGAATATAACTGACAGTCAAATCTCTACTGCTTCTCAAGGAGAGGTTCCTTACGACTCCATGAACACATTCAGTCGGTCTGGCAAACATGTGCAAATGTTTGGCTGTGTTATTGAGGCATCTTTTGGTCCATGGAAGAAATGCTTCCATGCTGATGGGAGTGAGAATGGAATATCTGCATTTTTAAAGGACAAACAATAAATTTGAGCATGGGTGGCCTTAATCCTTAGTAGTTTTTCTTTGCTGCTGTAAAAAAGAGAAATCTAAATGGATACTCCTAAAGTCTTGCACTGAATTTAGAAAAATTATTTTTTCAACCTGTGGTGCAATTTATCCTAAACATCCCACATGAGCCATACATAGTAAACCCTTTTAAATTATTGTCTAGAGATGATATTTTATTTATTTCTACCATAATTCTTGGTGCAATCAAAGAGCAATTTATTCGAGCAGGAGTCCTGCTGGATGCTACTGTCTTCAGTAAATAGAGTAAAATGTATAGAATTAATATAGCATAGATAATCCAAATTTCATTCATGTTTAAAAAGTTTGTCCTTTAACTATCAATGGCATTTTAGATCTTTGTTTTTGAGACAGCAAAGCTTTTGGGAGTATATTTAGCACATATGACAAATGTTGCACTTGGAAACTCAGACAACAAAACTAGTTTCTCGTGACAAAGTTGTTGTCGCAGTAGGGGACAATCATCTGTGTCTCTTACAATCAGGTCTTTACCTTAACTCTGCAACTGAATACTTGAAGTAGGAAATAAACTAGGGGGGAAATAGGGTCACAGATACAAAGCTGTATAGTTAGATATTTATATGTATGTGCCAATTTTGTCACAGATATTATTTTAGGGGCATTTTTGCTCCACTCATGTTGGTAAGAGTGTTGATCTAAACTTTTATCAGGGCCTACAAGTTAGCCCCTAAAGAAGAAAATTTTGTCTAACATTGCTTTTTTCTTTGTTTCTTTGTTTTGTTTACTTTTTTCTTTTAATTTCATGTGATACTCTATGATGTTTGGAGAAAATCTTTTCATATACTAAAATAGAATCTCGGGGTTACAATAAACACTGTGATGTTGGGAAGTATTTTATTTGAGCAATGTTTGGTAGGTTTTTTCCCCCCCTCTAAGTGTAAAAAAGTAAACCAACTTTTGGTTAGCATTTAAGATAATGATTATTATTTTAATGTGAGATCAGTCTTGTACTGCACATTCTTTCTTTCATTTAAATGTACAAAATGAATTTTGTATTTAATGAATTTTGTGTATCCAGTATGCACGTACCTGCACATTGACTTTCATTTGAAAGTGGGTTTCAGTTTACTTTTTAAACAGTGTTTATGAAAAGACCTCAGATGTGTTGAAACAAACTATATCTGCAATGTTTTTTTTGTGCGTGTAGGGTGACGTTTGAATGTGACGTTCTGCAGTAATGGGTCTGTATTCCCTGTTTACCTTAGATCCTCATTTGATAGTGCTTCTTGTAATAATTTTTTTCAAGTGAGTGGCATGTTCTGGATCGTGATATTGATATATGGTTAAGGACATTGATAGGAAACTAAGGAATTCCTAGAAATTACCAGTGGGCATGTATTAGACAGTCATTGTAATTTAATGTTTAGTAGAAGTGTAAAGTACCAAGGTATTTAGAGTTCATAACATTGTTATCGTGTATGGGAAGTATTTAGTGTTGATCAGCTTGTTTATATTCATCAAATAAACTTTGTTTCTTTCTGAAATCAGTGTTGTGTCATTAAAAGTGGGTTTAATGAGACTAAGAAAATGTGTGAGAGATGTTTTCCACATGGTAAATCTATCACACTCCTTATTTCTCTAATTGCTACCATTCAAAGTAATTTATCTTCCTGTTGTTACTATCACATAAACTGTTTAAGAAAGCATAAAAAGGAAAAGGTCTCCTAGACCCCATTCCCAGAAATCCTTACAAGCAACTTTAGTAAAGTGAGGAACCATTTTCTGGATTGGGCTCTTAGAGAGCAATACGCTTTTGAGTGGGTTTCTAAAACATAATATTCTTGTGTGAACCTGTGTAATTGCATAGAAAATTACATTTTGTTTATGTACTTTACTGACCAAAAGCCATAAGGTGTGAAATTCTCTGCACAGTCAGCTCCTTTTTCAGCTGCCTGGTAAGTGGTTCCCCGTTTCCATTATGTTCACTTTTTTTAGAAAAGGAACTTTTGTTGAACAGGAATTTCTTACCTCATAGAACTCCCTGGACCTGCTCAGGGCACACACAGCAGGAGAATAAAAGGTGGGTAAGTATGCATTTTACTTAGGTTATTTAAAAACACAGTCTCTTAGTTCTAATCTCTGTTTCTTTACCTATAAATTAGTTTTCTTGGTAAGAGACTCCTATGTACTAACATAGGATATTAAGTTTCACTTTTAACTACAGCTAAATATGCATTTATTGTGTATTCTACTTATGCCTACTTAGCTTTGAGTTGCAATGCTATAAAGTGAGTTGCAGTTGCTTCTATCTTCTTCCTAGACCTGCACAATTTTTCAGAATGGTCTTGTTCTGTATTCAGGCAGTGCCCGTATTAGGGGACACTCCATCTCACTCTACTGAAAATTCACATTTTTAATTCTGTTTTCAGTGTTAATCACTTCCTGCTTTAAAGGCTGCTCCTGCCTCCCTGCATGGTGAAGGGACAGTCCATACCAATGTGTCATAATGAGGACATAGAGGAGGACAGCAGTGGATGTGGGGAAACTGTAAAAAGCTCTCAAGCCCCATTTTCTGTAAGACTGTTTTCAGCATGGAGTCTCCTCTTTCCTCTGTAGAAAGAGGCTGTGGGGACTGCAGGGGAAGGGATAGGACCTGTGTGTTGGTGTCTGCTGGGCCCATCAGGGGAGGGGAGCTCCACCAGCCCTATAAGAAAAAGCCTAAGTAAGGGTCAGCATCTTCTGAGCTTGAGATTTCTTCCCAAGAGAACCTGTTTGTTCACTCCAAGCTTAAGCCAAAGTAGCTCGAGGTTTGAGTAAGCAGAAGTGTAAGCAATGGGGGGCACTTGGGGGATGGAGCCACGCATTGGCTTGCATTTCAAGCCAACATCTCAATTCAAGACACACTCTGAGAGCCCCAAACAGCACGAGTTGGATCAAGCCAATTGCAGAACACCTACTGCATCTCCTGGTTGTTCACACTGTGCTCCAGGTCCAGGATTTGATCCTGGAAGAGCTGCACTAATGACGCACACCGTGTCCTGCCCTGTGCAGGAACCTGTCAGAAAGTACAAAACAGAGGGTCAGGGAACCACGTGGCTGTGCTTCACCTGTTGGTATTGCTTCTCCAAAACACGAAACTTTTAATAACAAATGTATTAAATCATTCTAAATAAAGCCAAGTCAGCTCTAAATAAGTAATGCATTTCCCATTATGAAATCAGTGGGAGCTCTGCGTGTCGCCAGGGCATGATTTGGCCCTTATATGAAAAGGACAGCTGATGTGGGGCTGCTGTACAGATTTCCCTCCTGTGAGATTAGAGCGACGTTACTTTGTGCTCCTAACTTTCCAAATAAGACAGCTCTTTTTCAGATGCACCTTTTCAAACAAGAGGCAACCTCTGCCCTCACCAGAAGCAGCCCATGACACATCGCTACAGATTTTGTGTGGCTGGGAGGCACTGATGCAGCAGTAGCCTTGTTGAGAAGCCCACACCTGATGGGTGCAATTGCAGAAACAAGGACTGATTTTGTTTGGTTTTACATTCCTTCCACTCCTTGCTCCTCAAAATGACTCTCTCTTCAGAATGAGACTATTCTAAAACCAGATCACCACAGATGCAAGGGAAGAGCAGGCAGTATGCCAGCGCACCCTAAAGACAACGCATGTATCCCTTTGAAATGTGCACTTGAATTTGTGTTACAGATAGTTATACCATATATTCCCACAGAGCTACAAGTCTCAGGACAAATCCAAGAACTTTGAACTCATCCAGTTTCTAATGGAGGCGCCTGTCCAACTTTAGGAAGGCTGTGCTTTTGGTACTCACTCCAGCCAGGCCAGGAGACAGCAGATGTTCTGGCAGCTGCAGGCTGCCTTGTGCTCAGGGAGCTGGGGCTGGAGGAGAGCAGCCAGCTCCCTCCAGATGGAGCAGACAGCCAAGAGGCGAGTGGGAGGCTGCACAAGGAAGTTAGATAGCTCCAGATAGCAAAGGACTGATGATGTGTGGCTCCACATCACCTAACCAGCTTTTGAGAGGCTGCACAAGAGAAATAAACATCAATCCATGGTTAACCTGAGTTCAGCAAGAAGTCTTCTTGTCGTGGGAAAATCAATAGAGAGGAAATATCTGTGCAGAATGCATGATAATGGAGCATGGTAGCTATTTTTTATTTGAATGTAATTTGGACAAATGCATTACTCATAAGTGAGTTATCCAGGGCCTGCCAAATATGCAACTAAATAGTTATTGTAGCAAATTACACCATCATCTAAACACCTCTGTTTTGGCTCTTAGTTGTCTTCTTTTGCAAGAAGGTTTTTTCTTTATTATTTTTGTCTAATATTACTGTATTTACTGCTCTGGTTACCATAGAAATAAATAATACCATGAACAACAACATGCATACAAGTGACTAACAGCATTTTCTGAATTTCATGAGGAGAAAACCCTTGTTAATGAAGACCTATATTGTTGGGTAGTTCTTAACATATTTCTCAAGTCTGTTGATTTGTGTCCTCATATGCATTTTATTATGGGCTTTACATTTCATTTTAAACTTCCAAAAATAAGGAAAAACAGCTGAAGTACACTTTTTTTTTAATGGCCAGATTTTGGTTAGAGTTTAACATAGGCCAAAAGAGAGCACAGATCTGCCCTGGAGCTCTTACAGTTTTATTTTGTTTTGTTTTGCTTTAATAAAAAGATCCTTATTACAATCCACTAAGGGTCACAGAAATGCGATTGTTACGGACCAGCCGTATTCCTCCTGCATAACTCTCCTGCCCTCTGTACCTTCTCCAGCCTTAGATCAATCAAACGTGTGAAGGCAGGATTGCTGTCAGTCATGATAAGGGTGTGCATTAAAGGACTAAGCCAAACTTTACTGAAGTGAACTGAAACACTGTTGATTAAAAATTAAGTTTCGGATTGCACCCCATTTGCTTTTTTCTTGGGCAAATTCGCACATTTAGAGGAGCATGAGGCCAAACTATTTCCTCCATATATCAGAAGTTGAGCTAAATGGAATTCAGATGAACAAACTGCCTGACTTTTTGAATGATTTGTGATAAGAAAATATATCTTAGGTTTCATTACTGAAGTTCATTTACAATGTATTTTGTTTAGTTGTCCTGACTGTGTTTCTAGGTCAGCACTCTACTCCTACCAACTCTTAACACAGCCCCTCACTATAGAATCATGGAGTCATAGAATGCCAGGTTGGAGGGGACTTCAAGGATCATCTGGTTCAACCTTTCTAGGTACTGCTATAGGTTATATGAGATGCTCAGCACCCTGTCAAGCTGCAACTTAAAACTGTCCAATGTGAGGGGAATCTACCACTTCCTTTGGGAGACTATTCCAATGTTTGATTTCCTCATGGTGAAAAATCTACCTCTTGGGTCCAATCGGAATCTCCCCAAGAGCAATCTTGTGCCCATTACCCCTTATCTTTTCCATGTGACTCCTTGTAAATAGGGAATCTCCATCTTCTTTGTAGCCACACTAAGTACTGGAACATGTAATGAAGTCTCCCCTAAGCCTTCTTTTCACAAGGCTGAACAAACCCAGTTTTCTCAGCCTCTCCTCATACGGCAGGTCCTCCAGTCCTCTGATCATCCTTGTGACCCTTCTCTGGACCCTCTCTAGCCTGTCCCATCCTTTTGTACAGTGGGGACCAAAACTGAATGCAATACTCCAGGTGTGGTCTGACAAGCGCCAAGTAGAGTGGGATGATGACTTCTTTATCTCTGTTGGTGATGCAGCCCAGCATCCTGTTGGCTTTCTTTGCCACTGCAGCACACTGTTCACTCATGTTGAGCCTGTTATCTACCAAGATGCCCAGGTCCCTTTCCACGGGGCTGTTTTTCAGCCAGGTGGATCCCAGTCTGAAGTGCGCTCCTGGGTTGTGTTCCCAGGTGCAAGACCTTACACTTCTCCCCGTTGAACTTCATATGGTTCCTGCTAGCCCACTTCTCCAGCCTGTCTAGGTCATCCTGGAGGGTGGCTCTCCCTTCTGGAGTGTCAGCCTCTCCACTTATCTTGGTGTCATCAGAAAACTTCATCAGGGTGCTCTTGATCCCAACATCCAGGTCACTTACGAAGATGTTACACAACATTGGGCCCAATATCTATCCCTGGGGGACCCCACTTGTGACCAGTTGCCAGTTTGAGGAGGAACTATCTACTATCACCCTCTGGGTACAGTCTGTCAGCCAGTTCCCCACCCACTGCACTGACCATCTGTCAAGGCCATAACGAGTCTGTTTGTCCAGGAGGAGACTGTGGGGGACTGTATCAGAAGCTGTATCAAAAGCCCACATAGTGTCTCTAAGTTATCACAGTATCATTCTGATTGGAAAAGACCCACTTATAGTATTTTTTATGACTGAATAAGTCTAATTCAGTCCATAGGGTAGCTGGCTGTTGCCATAGATAGATTTGCTATTGCCTCAGGGAGTAAAATGCATTATATTTGAGGAGTCTGTTTTCTAAAACAAATTCTGACCAATCTTTCAGTTTGGGTTACTACAGGAAAAAGAAGAGGCAAAAAGCCCCCACACTAACTAACTCCCAGAGCTGTCCAGGTAGCCAGTATCAAGAGGATTTGTTCCCAATTCTGAGCTGTTCACCGTGTCAGAGTTTTCTCACTGAAGTTAAACAACCAGTCTCCATATCTGAAAGCTGAAGGTTGTAAATCTCCCTTGTGAATGTTTCCTATGACAGGGAAGGAAAGACTTGCATAATTACCACTTGTACTTCCTCAGAGAACATGAGCTCAAGTCTAAAGCAAGGAGTTTGGTCAATAAAACATCAAGGTCTGAAAACTACAAGAAAAGACCTGTCCAGCTCACATGATAAGGATTTTTTTTCTTGGTTACAAGAACATGAATATTTCAGTGGAAATCTCTTCTTCAGACCTGAGTGTTGTGCAGGTATTCTTAATTTTTCTTTCAGAACTCCCATCATTTATTGCAATTCATAGGTAAATTAACTGAAATATCTTACAATCGTCCTTTTCTGTGAAGCATAGTGCACTGGATATAGTTATTCTGCTAAAATACAGAGAACTGTTTACTAACCTGGCTATACATGTTGTTACACTCAGCTGTGGTTTTGAAACAGGTTAAGGATTTAAAATCAGAGAGCAGGAGTAGCACCCTGTTTCCATGAGTAACGCTGCTGCTGAGGCAGAATGAATCACACTCAGTCCTTCTTGGGTGAGTAAGGGATACCAGTGCTTGGCATCTGTGGCTATAATTGGCAGGGTAGCTTATAGAAAAATACAACTACACACACGAGCAAATTTTTCCAGGACTTAGATCCTGAAATCAGTGATAAATGCTTTGGGGTACTGTGAATGCTCATGGTCGTACTGAAACCTTTCCAGAGCAACCCTCCTCCACATCTGTTCTCTACATACATCACAAGGAATGATTTTGGTTAGAATGTTTATGCTTTGCTGCTACTCTGCTCTTCTCCATTGCAGCCATAAGGGCGTACAGGACTGATTTTTCTACTTTCTGCAGTGCTTTGCACATTTTTTAGCTCTGAATGCCCTCATGCAGCAGTGCCATATGCAGTCTTTGAAAACTTCTTCTTGAAGGAATCCTGTGATTCTTCAGCTGCTTTGCCATCTTCTCTGGGGTTACTCCAAGGATTGGCAGGAGGCACCTAAGGTAAGATTGTCTGAAATTTAACACATGCTTCAGACTTGGATTACCTGTGGGTCCCATTCTGTGGGTCTTTGCTGTGGGATTTGAATATAATCAGCATCTTATACAATAGAGACTGAAATGTAGAAAACCTTATAAAATTTTCCTAGTATATATTAGGTTGCCATGATTAGAGCCCCAAAGAATCATGCAAATCAGGAAATATTAGAATAGGTTGTTTAGAAACACTGTTTTTTTTCAGAGTTCACTTGCATGATCACTTTGTCTCAGTTATTTTCCCCTCTCACTTTTGAAATTCTCAATACAAGTTGTGATGCATGCACATTTGTTAAACTCTGAGTGATTAGTGAAAAATTGCACCAAAGGGGCATTTTCTGCACCTGATTTGTTGGACTTTGATACCATAGCAAGTTCTGAGAAGAGTTTATATTTCTTAGCAACGCAGATATTAAACTGCAGTCTGAAAATAAAGTAAATGAGATAGTTGAATTGAGTCATTCATGTGACACGAATGGTGCCTTGATGTGTGATAGCCTAGTACTTTCAGGAAGGTCAAACACCAGGGGAGTGAGATAAATTTTTAAAAATAAGATGTTTTTATTTTGCTAAATGTCTTCCCATTTGCATATTCAAAATATTTCAAAGTCTCTGCCTTAAACCATGTTACAAACAAAATGGCAATTGAACAGATAGTTGCACCACATCCTACTTGAACCACAGGAATGAACATGAAAAGGACATTTCTTTTGAGTGCCACATCTTAGTAAAATTTTGTAATTATGCTACAGAGACCATATTAACAATTCTTATTAAATACAGGATGTCATCTTAAAATGAATACCAGATTTTTAGGAAGGGCATTTTAACAAATATTTTTAAAATCTGATTTCACTTTGAATTAGCTTTCAAAATCCAGTCCAGATATATGTAAAGAATATAAAATGTAAATATATTTTCTAAAGTACTACAGTATGTGAAAAATAAATTGTTACATGCTTTTTTTAATGCAGCTGAGTGAAGCTCAGTCTCAGATCAGATAGCATCTTTCAGATAAATCATTTATGACTAGATGACTTCTTATCCAAAAGTCAAATATGTGATCATTTACAGAGGTCACTGGCTGTATTCTGCTCTGTGTTCCATAATCAGCTGAAATAAACCCCAGGAGTCCGTCCTGATTGTATACTCACAGGGTCACAGTATAATAAAATACTGCTCAAATTGTATTTCAGACAAGGAATGCTTTCCCCAAAACTATTCAAGTCTCAGGGACAGGACTGTCAATGTTCATTCCAGTGCAAATGGCAAGTATAAAGTCCAGCGTTTTGAAGGGGAGCACCCTGCCTACTTAGCAGCAAAAAGCCCTGCTGTGACACACATTTAACTATTGAAGTGACTTTTATAAGGTATATTCTATACTGCTTTTTTTACAGAGTCAAGCTGGGACTTATAACTAAGGCACCTTTTTGATAAAGCAGAGAGGGACAAAGAAAATACTGAAAAAACTGGGAATATTTTCCTAAGCAACCTGGTATTGTGGGATAGTGAAGAAATACTATCAGCTTCTATGGAAACTGAGAATATCCTTGTGATATCCTAGTTAAGATAATGCAGCCCTCACAATAACTTCATACCATATTGTCAAAAAAAAAAAGTCACATGATATTAGCTTCTGGCATTTCCATCATTCCATAGAAATACATACAACTGATCATGAAAATGCAATAAATGTTCTGCATAAAACCTTACAAAAATGAATGAGATTCTGTTTTCCTGTGGAGGTCACTACAACCAGAAGCAGATGAGTACCTCCACCTCTATGCTGGGAGGAAGTGTTTTATGAAAATATTAGCAAAACAGCTGATTAAATAAAGAAGAGTTCCTAAATTGGCAACATGTAATAAAGACGATTAGATAAACTGAAGTGCAATTACTATTATCAAGCAATTAAGTGGCTAGTTCTGTTGCTGTGCCTTTGCTTGGCTGCTTTGTTAAAAGTGATATCATGGAGTCACCACTATGCTTTGAATTATAGGCTATTACTGACTGGGTGGAAGAAACACTGTGACCAGGACAGATGCCAGCGAGACAGGGCTGGGCAATTACCATGGCAGCTCAAAGCAGCACACTAGGCAGTAATGAGTACCTGCCACATTCTCCCAGAAGCAAAAATACAGCTACTTGACAAAAAAATTTACAGTGTTCTGTACTAAGTTAAAGAAGAGAAAATCATCTCCCATCTCTGTGGGACTGTCTGCACAGTAAGCTGCTCGGATGGCTTTTCTCTGCCTTTGAGTGAAGAATCAGAACACAAGGAGTCACATATACACAGGCTGTGGACTTTGGTGCCAGAACTCAGGTAGGTTGGAGCACAGCAGAGGCCTCACTGCAGAAGCCCTCATCCATTTAATTGCCTGGTCCTGGCTGGAAGCACAATACACTTTGCACCACAATGGTCCCTTGTGTCTTCCAAGATTATACTATAAGCATTTTTTTGTCAGGTCACTCCTCAAAAAGTGACAGTCTACAGACTCTGAACAGCAGAGAAGAATGAGAAGTGGTCCGTGATAAATCAATTTCCAACTTCTCAACACTGGATGAGTGATTTGAGCATGGAAAGCACTTGCCCCAAGTGCCAGGTTTATACACGTGGCCATTAAACTTATTTTGTATATAATCTTAATACATTCTACTCAGCCTAGTCCCATGGCTGTGCTATTAGTGTACCCTTGTGTTATTCACTCTGGGCAGACATTCATACTGTGTCATTTTCAAATGTTTCCATAGTTTTCATTTAAATTGAGGGAAATAATGTAAAGCTAAAATTGTACCTTAATCATTCCATGCAAAAATAAAGACTGTGGCAACAAGTCACAAGGTTTGCCTAATCAAATACTTAAAATGAAGTGTTCAAAATTAATCTAAAGCTTAAATATCTTTGTAAAATGAGTTGTCAAACCATGCCGTATTCTAAACAAACTGCTAAGAATCAAGGTCAATGCACAGACTATTATGGAGCTTGTAAGATAGAGTTAAATTTATCAGATGTATTGCTCATGGTGCATAGATAGCTAGCTATGTTCAGAATTATATTGGCTTTCAGCAGTCATGGACAAATATACATTGGCTTAGCTGTTGTGACATATCTTTAGTCCTAAGGAAATGATGAATTAGCTAAGTCATCTTTAAGATAAGTGTCATATAAGGGCTAAGCAAGCACCCTCCTCTCATTCTTAAATACACTTTACTGATGATATGTGTGTGTACATATTTTAAAGAAATGCTTAGTGGTATTTCAGGTGAGAGCTTCAGTCAGCATCCACCTACATTCCTCTTTGAGCTATGCGGACTTTGAGGATCTAATATTGCTACAATTATAAACTCAAGCCTAATCTTCTAATCTTCTTTGAGGTAAGTAGTGCTATTCAGGAGCAGATGCGGCCCCAGGCAACCACCCATGGTTGTGACCATGTCAGGATTGGGAGTCAGACTGGTGGGAAGTCTGTAGTACCCTTTCCTCTCTTCCCCTTCCTGCTTATTCATGGTCATCAGTAAAATCTCTTGAGACTCCTAATTAGTAGTGATTCATATCATGGGTATGGCACAGGAATCACATCACCACCATGAAAAGGTGCCAGGCAGAAAATGGGATTAATTTTCCTAAAGTAGGAGTACCAACTTACACATTCCAAGGAGGATGGTGAAACAAGTGTGGAGATGTACCAGCCAGCAGCACCACATCTCAGGCTGCCTGGGGTGCGTTAGCAATGTAAATGGAGTGCAATGGCAGCCTGCTTATAGGGGTGTCTGTTCAAAGAGCAGAGATCACCCCAGTGATCCCTCACCCCTAGAGCTGGTGCTAGGCTGCTTCTGCTCTCTGTTTGCTGCTGAAGCTGGGAGCCTGAAGCTCTGCCAGAAAGCAAAGACCGGCATGTGAGAACGGGGCTGCTAAAGGGCTGTTACACATGAGGAATACAAAGTGGGCTGTGGAGATGAGCCTTGTCCTGTCATTTCCCCATTATCTCCTGGGCAGATCCCCTCTGCAGCTGTGGCCTGCCCTGCCTCAGACATTCTGTGGCTCTCTGAGGAAGAACCAGGAGACTGTGCTGGTCTGTAGTTGGTGTGACAAAGCTCCCTGCCTAGTCATCTCTGGAAAATGAACTCTCTGTGTGCCTTTGTGTGTGTGTATTGGGGAGAGTTATGTTCAGGCCACTCAGAAGAAACATGTAAGAGCTCTCCAGAGTTTATGGGAGGTGCCTTTGGCCTCGGTGTAAGAATGAACTGGTAGCATTAGGAGAGGGAAAGTACTCTGTTGTTAAGGAGTGGTGGTGGGATTGTTTATTTTTCCTCCCATAAACGTTTTTTTTAAGGTCCTAATGGAAACAAAGCAAAGTATTATTCCTCTAAAAGCACTATGCTTTAAGTAAACCAGACTCACTACTTGAAACATTCCAATGACATATGGTGGCAGCAGGGGGATGGCCGAGATGAGGACTGGAGAGGTATCACTGAGATAAAGACCCACAGCTTGTAGGCAAAGGCACAAGGTGGGAGGAGAGGGACACCTGCCCTGGAGAGAGGCAGGACAGAGGAGAAAACAGCAAATGCTTCTGGGGCCATAGAGTTATCCCTTTGATAATTACCTTCAAAACCTTTGCTATTCCAGAGAGAAAGCTACTGCTATTACAGAAAGCAAAGGTCTAGGCAGCTTTCTCATGTCCTCTTGGCTACAGGGGATTCATGTCCTCCTTGAACACCTCCTTCAGACACCTGCATTAGCGTCAGCACCTGCCCCTTCAGCTCACTGAGCTCAGTGTGCCAGAGCCAGGGCTGGGCACCAGCCTCCCAGAACAGTAAAATAACCATCACTGTGGGACACCAAATAGCAGCCTTCCCTGCTCCTGTGAGAGGGCATTTTTTTTACCATCTTCCACCTGGCTGAGCTCAGAGCAGTGGAACCTCATTTTGCAATAGATGTGGCACCCAATTGGCATCCTGGTTCAACCCCTCTTAGAGTTACTTATTTTTGTAAAAAAATTTCTCATATCTTTATTTTCCTCCATGCCCCAGCACACACAGGTGTTGTACCTGGCCTGTCATTTCTGCAGTGGCAGCAAGGATTAATAGTAGGAGGGACCTGTCTTTTGCACATTAAAAATTATATAACGAGTCCACAACAGTCTTTCTCCAGCTGATAATGTAGATGACTCCTGAGTGTTTTGAGGGGGCTATTTGTCATGCAGTTCATTACTAGTAATAACAAATTGGTGTAGTTATCATCAATTCAAATACAAAATATTTTGGTTTTAGTTTTCTTGGTTGTTTTATTTTTTTTTTCTACTGACTTTGCAGGTTTGTGGATTGGTGTATTTACCAAAAGCTGTGACACTTCATTACTGTGTAAACTTCCCTCTATTGCCTGCTGCCTCTTATTTGCATGCCACTGCATCTAAAATATGTCTTCACCTGGTAAAGACAAATGCTAATCCAGACTCTGTTTTCTCCTTTCTAGTGGTTATTGATGCTCCCAAATATCCTGGCTTCTTTCAACATCATGAATTTGGGATTTGAGGGAGGGGAAGGGGACAAAGACATGATGGACGTCCATACTATTTTCTTTGTCTTCTAGTTTCTTGTCAAAGTTTCTTCAGCAGTCAGGCAAGCTAGAAATATAGAATGATTATTTTTAAAAGAGAGTTTCCCATGGCATTTCTTACTTCTGGTGGCTAAGGATATAGGAAAACAACAATTATTGCAAGTTTTGGTGTAAAATCATAATCTCTGGCATTTCTTTTGTAGTTTAGCCATCTTTTGGATGACAGAGGAAAGCAACAGTATGTTTTAGGAAAGAAAACAGCCTTAGGAAAGTGCATATATGATTTGAAGGCAGCTACATCTTAGTCCCTTGGAGCTTAAAATAAAAAGTAATCCCTGGAGTAGATGTGCTGGTGGGCAGAGCGCAGATGACATATCCAAAATAATATGACCTATTTGCTCTAATGGTCATTATGGTACTATGTATGGCCTCACCTGAAAAAGAATATATGCAGATGCCCTATGCATAGTAATACCAAAGCAGCTGCAGATGGGCTACACCTTCACAAAGGGTCAGTGCAGTATGTGTGGTAATTCCTATATTATATATTCAATGAGATAGTTGAATTGAGTCATTCATGTGACACGAATGGTGCCTTGATGTGTGATAGCCTAGTACTTTCAGGAAGGTCAAACACCAGGGGAGTGAGATAATTTGTGTGCGGCGGCAGCGGGGGCTCAGACCGGCCGAGATGTGCGTTTTCCCCCGTTGGGCTCCTGAAATGGCTTTGAATGCATTTATTGATAGCGGAGCTGCTCTGGAAGCCTGTTTGGCTTTCCCAGGGCTGCTTTGATAATGTGCCCCCTCCCCCCCCGCCCCCCAACCCACCGTGGACCCGCAGTCGTAGGCGAATACAGGGGAAATAATACGGAGTTATGGCAAGGCTGGGAGAATGCTCTCGTTTCCTGCACTTGGGTGCATGTGAGAGGTGAAAGACGCAATAAAAAACCTTTGGCTGAGGACTGCAGAGCGGGGAAAGCACTCTGAAGTACAAAGCGTCCGCGAAGCCCTCCTCGCCTATAGCTCTCATTGGGTCTTACATGATTTAACCCAGTTTTGTCAACAACTTGCCAAATTTACAGCGGAAAAAAGGACGCTGAAGAAGGAGGAACCCAAACTGTCGAACCCGCTCCGTCCCCCAACGCTTGGCGAGCGGTTCGGGCGGCCGCCTCTCGTGTCTCGGAGCATGCGATAAACAAGACTTGTCAAATGAGCCACTCATCAGGAATGCTGGCGCAGCCCCCTCCGGCTCGGCCATGTGCGCTGCACATTGCGCGCACATGTATGCGAGGGGGAGCCCCCGCGGGGCCAGCAGAGCATGTGAGCATGTGTGTACGTGTGTGTGTACGTGTGCGTGTCCCGCCTCAGGATAACCAGTCGACGGTGCTGGGGGCACAGGGTGGGCTGTGCACCCCCTCGGACGGGGTGAGCGCCGGGGGCACCGCTTTGCGGGAAGAATTTGTGCTCACGGGGACTCACGCCGAGGTTGGCCATCGAGAAGGGCCCGGCCGTGCACGCTGCGGGGGAACTCCTCGCAGAGCCGCAGCACGTCCCCCCACCCCGGGACTGCACCGGGGTCCCGCTCGCTACCGTACAGCTTTAAAATCCAGCCCAGTCTGCAATAGGTCGGCTCCGGGCGCATGCGCTGCGGAGAAAGTTTTTCAGCCGCCGTTGGCTCTCTAACTTTTTTTTTTTCTTTTTTTTTTTAAAACAGTTTTAAGCAGCGGGGTGAAGAGGAGCGAGGGAGAGACACGGGGGCAGCCGGGCTGGCTGCAGCAGGCGGGGGCCTGAGCCCCGAGCAGGAAGGGTCGGTTGCAGCGCGACGCCGTTTGCTCTGGCTCGCCTTCCCGCGCGTAACTTGCTCCTCGGCGCTGGGTGCCTTTGCCAGCGATGGATTGGGGAAGCCGCAGCTCCTGAAGCCCCGGACTTCTCCCCTCCCCCTGCCCCTACTCTCCTTGCAGGATCAGTCGCCCCGTAAGACAGACACACGCGCGCACAAGCCCCCCTTCCCCCCTCCCCGGTTGTTCAGAAACTTTTGGTGATTTTTTGTTTTGTTTTTTCTTCTCTGTATAAAATGGAGGGATCCAGCCCCAGGATGGCTCTTCAGCCGCGGACGCCCGGCTCCGCACCGCTTAGCCTTTAAGCAAGTGAAGGGGGGGCACGCAGGGGGGAGCCCTGTGCCCGCTCGGCTTCACTCGTCCCCCTTGTCCGGTCCGCGCCGAGCCGCGGAAGGGCCGCGCCGGCGGCCCGAGCGCTGCCGGGGGCCGGGTGGGAGCGCGGGGAACCCGCGGCGGCACCACCTGGGCTGGTGGGACGGATCGTCGCCCGCGGCGCTTTCGCTGCCGCTTGTGAAGATTTTTATTTGCTTCCGCACAATCACGCCCACGGGCGCTGTGTGCGTGTGTTGGGTTGGCTTTTTTTCCCCCCCTTTTTTTTTTTTTTGCCTCCTTCTTCTTCTGGTGGTGGAAAGCCCTAATTACTGCGATTGCTGATGGACCTTGGAAAGAAGGCTGCACTGGTGCCCTACTCCGCAGTCGGACACGCTCAGCCCGCACCGGACAGAGCGGCTGCTCGCCCGCCGCCCCCCGCCAGCTCCGCGGGCCCCCGCGCTCCCCCGGCAGCCGCCGCCGTCCGCTGCTTGCGAGGATACCGCTCGGCTGCCGCGATCCAGGATTTTACTTTCGCCTCGCCCTTTTCCCTCCTGCTCTGCTTGGATTACTTGGCTGCTCTCGCTCGGTGATCCCGCGGCAATGGAGGTGAGTCGGCGCGGGGGGCTCTGCAGCGCGGGGGGCTGCCGCCGCGGGCGCGCAGGGTGGGCACCACCTTGGCGGGGCGCGGCTCTGCGCGGGCGCGGGTCCCGGCCAGGGGGGCGGCCCTCTTCTGCCGGGGCTGTCGCCGTGCGCTCCCACATCTCCGCTCTCATCCTCGGCGGAGAGCGCTGCTCCCCGCTTGGAAAAGAGCCTTTTTTTTTTTTTTTTCCTATTTTTAAATTTCCCCCCCGAAGAAAGGCAGCCAGCCGCGGGGACACTTGCTGGGCTCGCTCTGCCCGCCGCGTCCCCAGTGCATCTTCCTGGCAGCAGCTTCTAACGCGAGTTTAAAGACATCTTTCCAAACTTCCCAAACTTTCTCGAGAAGGATCGCTATGGAGGAGCTCTACGTCGGCGCTAATGGTGGCCTGTACCTTTAAGGAGAGCTGGCCGGGGGCCAGCGGAGGACCCAGAGTCAGCCCCCCCCCGCCCCTGCTTTTTAATTTTATTCTAAGTTTCTGGAGATTATCACTCTGCATCTGCAGAGGGTCCTGCCTGGGTCAAAGCGGAGGAGCACAGCTCCTCGGGGTTCCCTTGGCGCGGCGAGGACTCCATGTTGGAAAGGCTGTTGGCTTTTTGCTGTTTGTTTGTTTTTAATTGTCAATTGTATGCTAAATCGGTTGCTCTTGGAGGGTCACGGAGAGTTCAGTTGGGCCGAGAAACGAGGCTCTTCCCCGGCCGGAGCGGGCGCGGAGGGAAGGACGGAGGTGCGCCTGAAACCCCCCTGCAAACCCCCCCCCCTCCGCCCCTACGGTAGGAGGGAGCTGGGCTGGGGACCCAGTGAGAGCCTTCCCCTGCAAACGTGAAACCTGGTCTCGCCCGTCCCAAATGGATGTGAAGCTGCAGCGGGGAGTAGGGGGCGGCCGGGAGGCTCCCCGCGGAGGCGCTGCACCTCCCGCAGAGGCCGCTGCGGTTTACAGCCCCCCCCCGGAGCCGGGGCTCTGGATGCTGCCTTCCCGCAGGTAGTGCTCCCAGAAAACCAGATGCCTTCGCAGGCTTTCCAGACACCCCGTGTAAAACAGGATCACAGGCCATCCCGCGGCTGCAGGATCTGTAAAAGTCTCCCTTTTCATCTCGGCAAAGCGCGCGGGCTCCACATGGGGTGCATTAAATACCAAAAACCAATCTCCGCGGCCCTACAAAGTTGAAAATGGTGCCTCACACTCCTGATAGGCAATGCTGACGGCGAGTCTTTTTTTTTTTTTTTTTTTTTTTGTGGGCGTTTGGTTTGGTTTGGTTTTGATGGCAGCTTGTCAGCTGCTGCATGCAGAAGGGACGGGCTGGAGGGGCTGGGCCCCGGCCCGCGCCCCCGGGCGCAGGTGCCTCCTCCCGCCTCGCCACGCAGCGCCGTCTCAGAAGGACGAGGAGGGAGATAACAGCGGTGATGAGGAGCGGTAGGTGCCGTCGGCGGGGCATCAGCCGCCTGTCCCCGTCGCCTCCCGGGTCTGCGCCGGCCGAGGCCGCCCCCTACCGGGAGCGGCGCGGCGGCGCGCCCTGAGGCCGCGCAGGGACTCGGGGGCTCCGACCCGTTGCTGCGGCGCGGCGACGGCCCGGCCAGGGCCTTTGAACGGGGCAGAGGGACTTTGGCCCTGCCGTCCAGGTCTTGCGGCGGGGGCGTCGCGCTTCCCCCGTCATGCTCCGACTCCGTCTGCGCCTGGCGGGCCCCGGCCGCCCGCCCCGCCGGGGCAGCTCGGTGTGCAGCGGGCTGGCTGCTGGGCCGGGCAGCTGCACATCTGCTGGGGTCCCGCTTGGGCACTGGCGTCTCTAGACTCTTCAGGGCTCGGGCAGTTCCATGACACTTTATTATTATTATTGTTGTTATTAATTTAAGCACTAGCAGACGAAAGAGAGAACCCCAAGACGCTGGCTTTTGGTTGTCGCGGCGACCTTCTCGCACACCTTCCTTCGCCTGGTCGCTTGCTTGATATGCCCACAGCTTTCGCATCTTTCCCGGGATTTACCCCATCTAAAAGAGACGAGCTCTTTCTGCTGCGGGAGCCCGGCCCCCATTAACCCACCCACAGCAGGGAGGAAATGGGGGGCTCCCCCCGGGCGGGGGAGGTATTTACCCCTCAGGAGGAGGTCGGGGGCGAGGGAAGGCTGCAGCCCCGGTGCGGTGGCAGGGAGCGGCGCGTGCCCCCACATGCTCACGCTGCTGCGGTCCCCGCCTGTGTCTGGGCAGGTTTCGTATCAGCCCGACTTCCCGCCGCCGCGCTGCGGTCCGTCCTCTCCTCCCGACCCTTCGCAAACAGAAATAAATTAGAATTAAGAGCACCTTCAATTCAGCATTAAGGGCTTTTTGAGAATGAATAGGGAGCCCCCAAGTGTCGAAATGTCTTTTTTTTTTTTTTTTTTTTTTTTTTTTTTTCTTCCTTTCCGAGGGGAGGGGAAATAAAAAACCGTGAATGGCACTGGTTAGCGAGTTAAAGAGTCCCGTGTGAGGACGCAGATGGTGATCGCGGGACCTGTCAGAGAGAGCGTTTGACTTGCAAGACGGCAGCCTGGTTGTTGCAGGGGCCGTGTCGGGACGCGGAGCCGCTCCTTTTCGGTCCTGGTACCTCCCCAGGCCGGTACCGACCCCGGCGGGGCCCAGCGGCTGCCGTCGGGGCTGTCACCGTGGTGCCGGCGTGGAGCTCGGGGCTGCCTCGGCGATCGCGGAGGCTGCGGGAGATGGTTTAACGGGCAGCGGCGAGCTTCTTCCCTGACCGGCCGGGAAAGGCGAGAACCGGCCGCATCGTCCTCGGGTGGGAGCCGCCGGTCCCCCCTGCGGCACCGACCCCCTCGTGGCACCGGCCTCCCTCCCCTTCCCGCTCGCAGTGCAAACCTGAAGCCGCCTTTGGGCAGCCGGGAGCGTTTCGTGTCCACGATGCTGGCTCTGGAGCGGGAAGCGATGGGGTAATGCCCGGCCCGGGGCCCGCCGGTCGCCTGTAGCCCCGGGGCAGCGGGGATGGCCGGGCGGGGTGCGGGGATGGGGTCCTCCGTGTCCAGAGCAGCGGTGCGGTCCCGTCCCGGTGGGGAGTGGCGGGGCCGGGCGGGCGCGGGTGGGTGCTGCGGCCGCCCCGGGAAGGCGGTGTCCGGGGAGGGGTTGGGGTGGGGGGTGCGTGGGTGGGTTCTGCCCGGTGGAGCGGGAGCCGCGACGTGCCTGCGTCTGGCACCAAAGCCTCGGCGGGGAGAAGGGCAGGCGAGTCAGAGTCAAGTTAAAAGGGGCCCGGGTACTTCCGTTGTTTAAACTTGAATGCTCGAAAATGGTCTGAGAAGCAATAAACAATCTGATCCTTTTTCTCCCCCCTCTAGAAATCCACTGCAGTATTAATCCAAGGAGGTGCTTTGGGGACAGTTGGCAGTACAATGGCTTCTCAGTACCTCATAGTGGCTCTGGCCATTTTCTCCTCTTTTACCCAGGTTGTAATAGAAGCCAGCTCGTGGTGGTAAGCATCTTGTATGACTTGGTTTTAGAAGGGGGTGTGAAGATTTGCTTGGTTAAATGTCTCTTTATTTCATATGTATTTTGTTTCTGAGGGACTACCGCATGAACGAGACAGCAAGGGAGTAATGGTTTAGCTGTAATACGTTATGTTGTAAAATGAACGGGTCTTTCAAAGAAATGTAAGTGGGCACCATCTCGTGTTGTAAAATTCAGTTTTTAGAATGCTATAAAGTAGATTCTCCGTGGATTTGATCCTCCTTAAGTTACTAGAATTGCCTTTTTTAAAAGTCTCTTTTCAACTCCCAGAGTTAGAAATTTTGCATTTATAAGAGAGAAGGCTGATTTACAAGTAAAAAACTTTCCTTGAAGTTTTCTGTAACTTAAATGTTTATAAATGCATTTTTTTTTTTATGAAGAAGTACATTTAACGTTCTGCTTTGGCAAATTACCGTGTCTGTATAGTGTACGATGTGGGGAATTCTTGAAATAGGTGTTTCTCTGCTGTTTCAAGTGATCTCTTTCAGATTAATGGCCACTTTTTAATTGAAATGTAACATGTGAAGAGCACTTTAAGAATGAAGAAAACAAAGTTGATTTTGTTTACAGTGAATATACTTGCCTCTGTGTTTTTGTATGTAGTTTGGGAGAAGCTAGAAGTAGTCTGTAGCAAGTTTCTAACTTCTGGCATGTTAAAGGTTTCCCTATTTGTTTATGGTAGAACAGATTGAAAAATCCAGATTTAAATCTAAAATGTGTGTTAAAATAAATTGGGGTTTGGGGGGCTTTTTTTGGTTTTGCTTTATTTATTTTTCTGGCCTTGCAGTTGTTTGGAGCTTCTGTTATTTTTACTACATCCATTTCAGTTGGTAAAGGACTGCCTAGATGCAAGTCTTCCAAGTCTGCGTCTGGCTTCAGTCTCTATTGTATGGTGATAACCACATGGATTGGAACAAATAACTTTCAGTGCTGTCTTTAAAACAAAAGTTGCATATTTAAGTGTTTTTTTCACCTGATAGCAAAACCAGGAGTTGTATACTCATGTATAAGATACAGTTCTGTTTGGAATTCATAGGTGGGTTTTTGTTGTTGTTGTTAAACGGTGTCTTGTCTTTATTAATCTGAATCTTTTTTTATACAGGTCTTTAGGGATGAACCCTATGAACCCCATGAACCCTGTTCAGATGTCAGAGGTATATATAATAGGAGCCCAGCCACTATGTAGCCAGCTAGCAGGGCTTTCCCAAGGACAGAAGAAACTCTGCCAGTTGTATCAGGACCATATGCAGTTCATTGGAGAGGGTGCAAAGACGGGCATTAAGGAGTGCCAGTATCAGTTCAGACATAGAAGATGGAACTGCAGCACTGTGGACAACAACTCTGTTTTTGGCAGAGTCATGCAGATAGGTAGGAAGCAACATCTTTATGATTAAAGTCTTGTCTAAGGATATGTATGGCACATACTGTTCTGCACTTGAAACTCTTGCCAGGTTCTTACTGAGTACTGTATATAATCAAGTGTTTTTAAAAGTTGGCAAAGGAGTTGAATTATTTCTAGCTGGAGGTGATTTTCCCACCACTGTCCAGCCATGTGTCTTGGAAAACAAAGTAGGAATATATATTTGCATATGGGAAAAAAGGAGAAAGGAAAACGCGGCCCTGAAATCTCCTTTTAGAAAACATGAGACAAAAATGAGAGCAACCTAAGAGAATTAAAATCAGCAGCATCATGTAAAATTAAAGATGTCCACGTCTAGTTCCAAAGTTAGCGGCTGCATAATAAATTGCTCTTGGTCCGGAGGTTAACTGAAAATTGCTGCTCTGTCTGTTAGTGTTTAAAGGCAGATACTTCTTGCTTATTTCCAAATATGGTGACTTTTTTCTCTTTTTGAGAAAGGCAGATTTATGTTAAAAATAATGCAGCAGGGTAATTTGTATTCAATCAGTTCTATCAGGACAGAATGTGTGATTGTCTTTGTAACTCACCTTTTATGTAATCGCATCACTGGTAAAAGAGCCAGAGTCCTGTTTAACATCTTATCACAACTGGGTGGGCACCCAACCCTTTCCCTATCAGATCCTCTTTGAAATGTGCTTCTCCAGTGCTCACGTGCTACCTGCTTTTCCTGTCATTTAAGGACCTCGTTGTATTTTAAAGTCCTTGGCAACATTTTAACCAGTGGTGCAGCATGGTATAAACCTTCCTCTGACTTTCCCAAGCCAGATTGCTGATTCTGTCAGCAACTGAAAAACGCCTATTTTTCTGGGTGACACTTGTGATCTTTTATGTAGGGATCAGTACACTGACGAACTCAGCAGTGCTTTTTAGGTGGCAATGTAAAGCTTTTACCTAAATGTTTTTCTGTCCTGCTTTACAAAAAACAGCTTTAAAATCAGAGTAAAGCGAGGTTTATCTGTAAATGGGGTAACTCTACTTAAGGTAGAAGGAATAAATCAATTCACTTTTGGTCTCAATTTTGAGAAAATAAGTTTTTATTTGGAGATTGTCAGACAGATAGAAAAAAATCTATTGCATAGAAGTAGAATTGGAACAGCTGATTTTAGATAAACAACCTTCCCTAGGCTTTTCTCAATCACAGTATTAACCCCCCATAGAGTTTGGGGTTTTTTACCCTACCCAAGAAAAAGTCTAAAAGTACATGCAACATGAAAGAAAACTTTTTCTGTACACCTTTCTGTTCTAATAATCTAGCAAATCTGTTCAAATAATCTAAATAATCTGTTCTAATAATCAGAAAAATAATCTGTTTAAAATTTGGGCCTTCAGCCCTTATTTATTACCTAAGCAAGTAAAAATTAGCTCAAAAGGACTGTTGGTGTGAAGGATTGGGCCCCTGAACTGTGGTGTCTGTCCCTGGAATAGATGGTTCTGCCCTCCCCAAGTATGACAGGTCTATTTAAAGGTGGTTTCTTTCAAGTTAAATAACTTTGCCGCACCCTTCTGCTGAATATGACTGTATTAGCTGATGTCTACACAGCAATTCATCATGTAATTAAGCCACTTATTCTAATTGCAGAGGGAAGCAAGGTTAATAGCCATATTGAAGAGTTAAAGAGCCTAAAGAGTGTATTCACTGAGGACAAGAAAGGTGTTGTGGGTAGCAGTTGTATTAGTTCATGCTGACCTTCGGTAATGACCAGTTCCTCTGAGTGGAAGGAAGAATGGGTACTTTTAGGGCTTGGTTCTATTTTACTTCATCTTGCTGTACCCTGGCTTGTTGGGGACTGTTGGATACTCCTTCCTGTCACCGACATGCGAAGATGGTAGTCAGAGTCTGAATGCACCTAGTTTGTGAGGATTTTGTCATCTGAGTTAGGGATGCACTGTCGCTGTGCACAGAGGAGAGCCCAGGCCAAGCGCTGACTGGCAGCACAGTAATTACCCCAGTGTATAAATGGACAGTCTTTCTTCCAGGATTTATCCTGCAAAGTTAGCTAAAGCTGTACAAATAAACCTAGCATTGGGTTTGGAAACTTGCTCTGTGGCTGATATTTTAGGGCTTTTGTTCTTTGCTGCTCTTGGTTGCTGCTGGTTGCCGGGTCAGGCCATGGTCCTTGCGGCCTTCACCGCCTTGCGCCATCTGGTTTTGTGGCCTGCCTGGGGCTGGCTAGTCTTGGGCTTTCCAACAGCCAAAAGTGCTAACATAAAATAAAACAACTGGATCCTCCCCCAACAGCTTGGTGTAGTTGGGATCCATTTTATTCATGCCTGCTGTTGAATGCTTTTAAAATACAAGACAAAGAACATTTTGTATCTTATGGTCAGGTATAAAAAAATTGTTCTATTCTTGCAGATTTTTTCATATCAAGTGTAAAGCTCAGCTCCTTACTATGTGGGTGGCTTCCTACAGTGTATGTATATTGAACAGTTCCATTTCTGTGTTTTATATATATGGGCGAGAGGGGACTCAAACGTGTTTGGAATGTGTGTTTCCTTGCCATGGCTACAACAGAGGGAAAGGCTGGACTGTGGGAAAAGACAGATATGTTTGACAGTGAAGGAAACCAAAGTTGTGCCTAAAGACTTAAAAAAATATATAATTCAGAGTAACTCATCCATGTGGAACCATCACTCTTAATGTGTTCCTGGGGTCAATGACTTGAGGCAGTGTTGGCTTGCAACCTGCAAGGACTTGAAATCAGCTTCAGCAGCTGATGCTATTTTATCATTTGCCTAAATGTTCAACAAGGAGGGAATTTGAGGGGCAACTCTCCTTTCTGTACCCCAGCTTTTCCTTCTCCTTCCCACTAAGAGTAAGTTCTTTAAAATATGCTCCAGGATAATAATGAAAGCTAGTAAAAAAAAGTCAACTTTATGAGTTTAAATCCTGCAATAAACAGTGTAGTTAACTATGTGAAAGCATGAGCTAACTAAACACAAAAAAAGAATAAAACGGAACGGAAGAGGCGAGTCCTGTGGTCCAAAGCAGACCACGTTTCTTTCCTCTCAATCTAGTGGAAATTTTGCTTAAGGAATTAATCCAAAAATGTGTGTTACAGAACAAATGGGAACATTAAAATCTCTGTTAGGTTCCCCCTGCTATAATTTGCAGTAAATGCAAGGCGTAAGTCACCACATAAAGCCAAATCTTTTTTAACTGAAAAGGCTACTCCTGTAACCCTTTATGCCCGTAATTCATGTAAGTACTTCCATGAGCAGGTGTCTGTGAGAACAGACCATTGTAAGTAAGATAGCAAAGTGCTTCTCATCTTCCTTAGATGTGGTCTTTCCCAACATAGGAGTTCTGGTTTTTCCCATTGAAAGCCAGCATCTATTACTAAGTTAATCCTGTGGGTGACAGCTGTTATACTAACAGAGCTACTCTGAGCATGGTCTCATCTTGATGTTAAATATGCAGACTGCAAATTATTTATGTTCCAGAAGTGCTCAAAAGCTTCTATTAGATTTGACCTGTTACGGTAGGTCTTGTAGAAAGAGTTTCTGCCTCAAAAAGTTGCTGCCTGAACACATATGACGTGTCCAAAATGCAGCCTCTTAAAACCCTGATTTTTACTAAGGCCCATGCTGTTTCCTGACTTCATCTATTGGTTGGACTGAAGATGAGGAATTAAACTTAACTCATATAAATTGAAAAAAAAAAAGAAAAATACGGTCTATTCTCAGTCATTCTGGGATTCTTTCTTGGAAAAGACCCAGTGAGATGCTGTTTCTTAAGATCAAAAGCAAACTTCAATTAGGCTCTCTGGTGCAAGTTTTTTCTGTTTGTTTGTTTGGTGGGTTTTTTGTTTCTTTGTTTCAAAGCTTTTCTAGTTGTAGTCAGAACTTGTAGCATCCTTGGAAAAGCAATAGGGGAAGTCGGGGTCTAAGTAAAGGTGCAATTAGATACTGACAAGAGGGTGGTACGTGGCCATGTTTTGTGTTGTGGGTATTGTAACTTTTCTTCCAAAAGTTTGAAACTCAAGGTTTTCAATTTACAGTTAAGGGCACCAGATGCAGGAGAAAACCTTCAGGGCCTTGTGCCAAGGGTTTTTTCTTCCCTTTAATTTGTAAAAATGATTGCCCATGGACTCGCTTGCCATATTCACATGAGCTGAAGTGGTGGATTCTTAAGAGCACAGGTTGTTGTTAGATTTAAAAAGCTTCCTGCTGAAGTGCCTGCCTTATGCTTAGGGTGAAAAGTTGTGTGCAATTCTGCTGCACATTTATTTTGATACCAGGAGGCTTTGTAAAATATTATAACTTTAAATAAATTGGAACAAGTGGGTGAAGTGCGTAAATCATGTTTGAGAAGTAGTAATTTAAGAACCAGACTTTAAAAAGTTGTATTTAAGATCTTTTTTTTTTCTGAAAGACAGGGATTCTCTTTCCTTTTCTGCCCCTCACATGCAATCATAGTTGCTTTGGCCTTGCTGGCATCGTGCTCCAGCCCTGAGTCACCTCCTCTCTACTCCCTCCACTAAGTTTTCACCAGCATGAATGAGAAGCGACTCCTGCTCTTCACAAACACCACGTGTGCTCTGATTGGATTGGTTTTGCTTGGGTTTTCTTGGAGTGAAGATATTTTGAGGAGCACGGTTCAGGGTTGCTCTACCTTTTAGTAGGCCAATTAGTTTTGGTGGTTCCTGGCAAGCCTTTGCCCCCCCCAGCTGATTGGCGGGCAGGCAACGGTGTGCCTGGGCTCTCCCCTAACACCCGTTATCTTTCCGTGCAGGCAGCCGGGAGACGGCGTTCACCTACGCGGTGAGCGCAGCCGGGGTGGTCAACGCCATGAGCCGCGCCTGCCGGGAGGGCGAGCTCTCCTCCTGCGGCTGCAGCCGGGCAGCGCGGCCCAAGGACTTACCCCGGGACTGGCTTTGGGGTGGCTGCGGGGATAACATCGAATACGGATACCGCTTCGCCAAGGAATTCGTCGACGCGCGGGAGCGCGAGAGAGTTTACCAGAGGGGCTCCTACGAGAGCGCCCGCATCATGATGAACCTGCACAACAACGAGGCTGGGAGGAGAGTAAGTAGTTACAAAACAGCACATCCCTCTGCCCCCGTCCTTCCTTTTGGGGGAAGGACATGCCTTAGCGGGGCACAGGGCAGCGCTCAGTAATGACCAGCCACCAAGGCTTGGCTCTGTTTTGATGCACAAAACAAGAAAATAGCAAATACAGGGTGAAGAGTGTATGAAATTTGTGTTGCTCCTGGTTGTCAACAGCCCTATCACCTTCCCCACTTGGGACCAAAGTGTGTCGTGTAATCCTCCATATTGTTTTGTTAAGAGTACCCAGCTTGCTGTGGATTTTCTGTAGGACAGAATTTTATTAGTTTGTATTTCCAACCAGTACAGTGTGCATTGGAGAGGAAAGGGAAGCGCTGGGCTTCCCAATCTGGAATTGTGCTTCAGGATTGTTCTGACTCTTTTTTTTCCCTACCTTAAGAGGATGTGAAAAGCTCCTCCATATTATTAGCAAACATGGTCTTCTGTGGTTAAATATGTCTTTACGGTTCCTTTAATCTTGAAAATGCTTTAAATGAATGGGTGTAAGCTTTTCTTTTTTTAATAGTCTGAATATGAAGAGCCAAAATCATTATTTTCCTAGAGCTTGAAGTGCCAGAAATAGTCAGCTGGAGACTTTACACTCGTGTTCTAAGGTGAAGAAGGATGAAAGATAATTGAAAATTAATAGTATTTAAATGGGAGAGGAGGGTGTCTGAAAGCAATGGACAGGCCAATTTACTATTAGCAAGAAGAAAAATGACATTTTCACAGTTGCTTATGGAGATTCGAGCAGTTTTTTCCTTCCTCAGCCTCATCTTTGCAATGCCATTTGGCAGCATTAAGGCTTTCTGTAAGTGCTGGTTGGAAGTTGTCTACAGTATCATCTAATGTGTCAGACCCCAGGATTTTTGGGGCAGTGTCAATACTGACTCTTATTTCTCTTGGTACAGGGAAAATGACTGGTATTTCCCTGCCAAAGCTTTGTAAGGAGGATATTGCTATGTAGCTCTGTCTCCCACCCATAGGTGTTTGGGGGTTTCTTCTTGGATGAAGTCTCTCTTGCAGAGCAGGATTTAGGATAGGAGGAGGATGCAAAGCCAAGAGCAGACAATCAGCTGCAGCTGAGCCAGGAGCAAGAGGAATCTTAACTCTTTCCCTAATTGCAGCCTCAAGCAGAGATCAATAGAGAAAGTAACTCAGATAGAAAATAAAGGGATGTTTTACATTTCTCAATGAAACAGCAAAATCCTTTGCTGGCTTGAGAGTGAATTCCTCTAATCTGAATGCAGCCTGACTGATGCTGCTGTCTGGGCTGTGTGTGAGCTGTCGCGGCTGTCTCTGTGGTGGGGAGAGGCTCTGCTCATCTCCTCCTCTGGATAATGGGGGTGCTGGGGGTGCACGTGTGTCTGCTCGCTCACTCTTCCTTCCCAGTGTGTTGCAGGAGGGCGCAGGATGCTAAGGCCGATATTGTGAAGGGGCAAGTGGGAATGTGACAGAGGGCAGGAACTGGGGGGAAGAAATGCTTTCACATCCATGCTAATCTTTCATCATCCTTTTTGCTTGCTCTCCCTGGCTTCTCCAGACTGTGTACAACCTGGCTGATGTGGCTTGCAAGTGCCACGGCGTCTCTGGTTCCTGTAGCCTGAAGACCTGTTGGCTGCAGCTTGCCGATTTCCGCAAAGTAGGCGATGCCCTGAAGGAGAAATACGATAGTGCTGCCGCCATGAAACTCAACAGCCGGGGCAAACTGGTGCAAGTGAACAGCCGCTTCAACCCACCCACCATCCACGACCTGGTCTACATCGACCCCAGCCCTGACTACTGTGTGCGCAATGAGAGCACCGGCTCCCTGGGCACCCAGGGCCGCCTTTGCAATAAGACCTCGGAGGGCATGGACGGCTGTGAACTCATGTGCTGTGGCCGGGGCTACGACCAGTTCAAGACGGTGCAGCGGGAGCGCTGCCACTGCAAGTTCCACTGGTGCTGCTACGTGAAATGCAAGTTGTGCACAGAGATCGTGGACCAATTTGTGTGCAAATAGGGGACGGATGAGGTGGGAGGAACTGCAGCCGCCTGCCAGCAAGGGGTGTGGGGCCCCTCTCCCTTTCCACAGGACTATCTCCACTTTATTTATAGAGTCCAACGAGTTGTCGTCTTCTTTAAACGGGAAAAAAAAAAAAAGGGGGGGGGGGGCGGCAGGGGAAGGAAAAGAAAAAAAAAAAAAAAAGAAAGAAAAAAAAGAAAAATATAAAGGTTGCAAAGAGAAGTGTCTGGAAACCCTCTCTGCGTCCATCCCAGAACTGTGTGCAGCCTATATTTTTGGCAATAATGGGGGAGAACCTGAGAATATTTATTTTACAAAGTAAAAAAAAAAGGTTGACTTTTCTTAAAAACAATAGAGTAGTTTGAGGGGAAAATCCAACATACCCTAATTTAGACCCATGGCATGTAATACATGTGCAGTAGGCAGAGCAACCATGTAATGTGCTTGGGATGTTAGAACAGTCCTTATGGATGTGAGGAACACACAGACCTGTCCATGACTTTTAGTTTCAGACACTAGAAGTTACCAGAATAGGGTATCTAAAGCTGTTCAGAACATGTAGGGCTCTGTAAATAAGGGGTTGTATATTCATCACAAGGTGCAGTATCAGTTGCATATCTGAATGTGCCCGTTTAAGTATGTGATGCCATTGGAGGGTAAAGAGCAAAGGATCGTAAAGGCTTCAACTGTGCTATTCCTTAGGGTCTGCTTCCAGAACATAACAAGACCAAAAAAAAGATTAAAAAAAAACCAAACACTGCCTTGACAAATAATAAGTATGTTATTCAAGGCAGAATTTGGCCTTATCAGCTAATTGTGACGTTAGAGTGTCTCATCTTACAGAGCAGAACTTCCCTGCTACCGAGTGTGGAGAGCAGCTGAGGGGCAGGTTGCGTGGAGCGCTGTGCCAGCTGGAGGGGAGCTGCCTGCTTGCAAACAGTTTCAGTCTCCCAGCCTGGAAAGCCCAGAGAAACTACAATTCCCCAAATTTGAAAATGCCTTAAAAATGGTGTAATAGCTGGCTGTCTTTCAAAACACAGCTTGACAAATAAGTCCTCTAATTTTATGTGAGAAAATAAATCATTAGATATCCACTCTTGGAATGATTGATTTTTATTTTTTTCACAGATTTTGGGAATGCTTTCACTGAAGGAGACAATAGTTTCATACTTTAATAATGTTGACTGGCTATTATAGTTCAATGAAATGTTGCAGCAATACCAAATTTATCATCCTATGTCTTTAATACACATGCTTTAGATAATATATTGCAGATATACACTACAACTGTTCAGACTATACTTGAGCAGTTACATATATATGGGAGAACTGTGGTCTGCTGGTGTCTGGTATTTCAAAGCTTTTTGTACATATATATTTTAATGATTTAAGAAATAATAAAACTTCTAAATTACAGGAGCAGTTCATCCCCCATTCTCTTTTTTTCAGATCTCTTCAGGTTTTTAGAGTGATTCTAACCTTTTGATGTTTTTTATTTTTTTAATTATTTTTTAAAAGCTTTTATAATTCAAAAGTTTTAAGGATAATTACAAAGACGTAAGCCTCTTCCCAGCTTTAGGACTTTTTTTGGAGGTTGTTAGAGGCAGCACCATGCACTTGAATTGATACTGGTCTGGAGATCGCTTTTATTCCACTCTCTCATTAAGGGCATTATTGATCATTGCTGAAAAGAGACACCTTCCAACTCTAAAATGTGCTGCATTTAGCCCTTGTGTTTCAGTTTTTGAAATGGATATTGCTGTTTGTTGAACAATCTGCGTTCCCCCCTCATGGTGTGTATTTACACAGTGTTTCATCATTGGTTCAGATGCCTCTTTCCAACAAAGTTCCATCCAACAAGTTCAAGAAAATGGTTTTGCAAACACCAAGTGAGAAAAAAAATCTTTCACTTCAGCCTAGTTGTACTAAGCCTTAATTTTTCACAAGCCTTTAAGCTGTATCATTAAGTTCATCTTGATCATTTATCAGCTTCTTGAATGGCGCTTTATTGCTCTTAATTTATTGTACAAGGACATATTCACCCCTCATCTTCAGATGTTTGCAAAGAATATCTTTAAGATAAATAAATAAAGCACTAATTCATTGAGTATGTCACTTTGGTTTTTATTGTACAAAAACCGTGATAATTTTTTTAATTTGCTAAATCACCTCATTCCTTTTTAGTGACTTGTCTGAGCAGAACTGAATCTCATGATCCTAGCTATTAAAACAGTATTTAATGTAAAATATTTTACTTGTCATTCAGATATGTAAATCTTCTATGTCCTTTCCTCTGTTCTGTACATTTAATGTACATATTTCTGTCTTGTGTGATTTGTATATTTCACTGGTTTAAAAAAAAAAAAAAGGATTATGCCATAATGGAAGATAGACTATAAAAATAAAACTTTGGTTGTATATTGGGAAGTGGTTTTAATTATCTTTCAGAGGAGGGTTTGTTAAAACAATGAACAGAGTTGATTTTTAAATGTACTACGTGGTAAAGCAGGGAAGTGATTGTTTGCCAAACATACAAAGTACATCTTGAAGTTTTATTTCTATATTAAGAAGGCATACAGATGTAACTCCTTCTTAAATAGAAGGCATAAAAAAACCCCCAATTCCATCTCGAATCCCTGCAACTGTGAACTAGAAGGTATTTTAGAGATGGGCAAGTACTTAATTCACAATGGATGTGAACCTGGGTTAATGTTATTTGTATGCATAGGATTTCCAGGGCTGCTTGCAGTGATTCTGGGACAGTGGGGTCTGATCCTGTGAACAGCTTCCTCCAGTAATCCCAGTGATGGCAGCAGGATCCTTGTGTGAGTAAAGGTTTCCAAGGTGGAAAGTGTTCAGGACTGGGTTTTGTGTGGTTTGGGGTGTGTGTTTGGGCACTGCTGTGGTCCCCCCACCCATCACTCTGCGCGCACGTGGGCTGTGCAGTGGAGGCTCACCGGTCCTCCTTAGATTTCTTGCCCAGAAACAGAGCGTGTGTGGAGGGAAGAATCCTTAAAAGACAAAGTACAGTGAAGCGTTAGAAGCAAGGAAATAAAGTACAAAATTAAAATTAATGTAAAAAAATGGGCTTTCTGTTTTGAGACTGGCTTTTCTTTGAATTGATTTCCTGAGTAACTTTTTTTTTCTGCTACTGAGAGCTTGATGAATGAGTGGCCTTTCTCTACCTCTCTTCTGCTTTTTTTCTTCTTTTTTTTTTTCTTTTTTCTTTTTTTTTGCTCACGGATAACCTTCTAACATATCTAAACTCCTTCTGGCTGCCAAGAATGTATTATCCCACAAACCAGTAGACCAACATCGTGTGTTTAAAATAGCGATTCTGGGCAAATGCAACGTTCTGTGGTCCTATTACTGACATCTGGTTCAGTTTTCCTTCACTTGTATATTGACCAGTATTCTTTATTGCAAAAACACAGCCCCTATTTAGGAAAGTCAGCATTTTTTTGGACTGGATTGTATTCAAGCTCTTCCCAATAACAGAAAAGTTACCAAAAAATGTCTTTATTGGCAGCAGTAAATATCTGTATTCAAAATAGTCATTATGGGCTCAGATACAAAAGAATTGTTTTTAATTTGCAGCAAAGTTTATCTGTTTAATTTTGTTAAAAATGCTGTTGTTTCTTGGTTCAGAATCTTGTATTTTTAGTAATCTCTTCAATTTTTTTTGTGTTCGGTTCTGTCTTTGCCAGTACCTATTTTCACTCTGCTTTTGCAAAAATATTGAAGCCCCAGGTGTTAGCAGGGAGTGTACCAGGAACAGGGAAACTTGAAAAAGTGAATGGCAGCTTCGAGCCAGGCAGTGCATGCAGAAAACAAGATAAACCCCTTCCTTTCTTAAGGAAGTTTTTGATAGAAAGAATTTCCAAAGATGGTACAAAACTTGTACAAATTGTTACTGAAGCTGAGAGAGAGCCTGCTTTGCTTTGGGTAAGGATGAAATAATATCTAAATCTTTGGGATATTGATTGTAAAAGGCTTGTGTTGCTGAATCAGGAAAGACATCTAGTTGTTTCTTCCGGAGGAAGACGAAACAATGAAAAATAAAGCTCTCCTAAAAAAAAGAGATAAATATGTTAATGTTTATCTTATGCATGTATTTGTTGACTGTGGTAGTCTTCAAATTGCTTTTCTGTTATTGAAGTCAGTTTGGGAGGCAGGCCAGTAATGTTCTTTTGCTCTTCGAACTGTATTTTAAATCCTCAACAGGAAAAAGGAAGAAAAAAGGAAAAAAAGGAACTTTCTTCTCTACTACAGGCTCTGGTATGTCAATGTTGCAGCAGGATAAATGAACCACATAGGAGTGCAGTGAGGGGTTCTTACATGAAATTTTGTTTTTTTAAAAGGTGTGATTAAAAAAAATCCAATCTGTCTCATGCTCTGCTCTTATAGGAGGTTGCGTGTGTACATTTGTATATACTTTGCTGGTATTTTCCAATTGTGTTGGCCAAATTCTGCTTTTAGTTATGGTTAGGCATCTCTCCTGACTTTGGTGGTGTCATATGAGCCTGACATTTTTCGACCAGACGTGAAGGCCCCCCTGCTTAAAGAGAATGCATATGAAATATATCAGCCTTTCTTCTACTGGCTGGTTATTTAAACATGGGTAACTGAATTATTGTGAAACAAATTCTGGGACTGCAGCTGCAAAAGCAGAAATACAGTATATTCGTAGTGATGTTTCTATGCCATACCTCCTAATTTCCCAGTTGACTTCCAGTGCAGACAGAAAGTCTAGAATGCATGTGGTATGTTCCTCATAATGTATTTTATAAATGTAAAAGAAAGATTTGTCAATTATTGTTTCTATTATAGAGGTAAAAGTAGGTATTTTGGGCTCTCCTGATTTCTGGAAGACCCCATACCTTTGATTGTGTGCAATGTCGCTGCGGAGGAGCATCATTGAGTGTCGTGATGTGAAGTTGGTTTTGGTAATGTCTCTGAAATCTGGGCTATGCAGTGTGAATATTGGTACACTGTGTGCTTTTATAGCCACTGTTGGTTTACATTGTGTTGTGTTTCCCAGCAGTCCTGCTTTCTCAAATGATAATTGAACAGCAGCAGTCAAAATACTCAGCTGACGGAGAACTGCTGGACACTCCATGGGCAGTTATTCAAACACTTTCTGGACCGGTTTGACCCATTGCTGATTTATTCCAGATCCGTTGCGAGGAATTTAAAAAATGCAAACTATACTGTAAAGTTCATAGCATGGCTCACTTTTTTTAGTTGTTTTGTTTCGTTTTTGTGAAGCAGCCCATTCCAAAGTTACATTTTTTTAAACTTCTTTTTTTTTTTTTTTAAAGTTATTTTCTAGGAGGCACACCCTGACCAAAGAAACAGCCCCTGCAATACAAAATTATAATCTCTGTGCAGTTCCTCCAGTGACTCCCTGGTTCCCAGGGATAAGTTACATTGCGAGGAAGATGTTCAGCAAGGGTGTCCTTCTGCTTCTCCCCTGGCAGGGCATTAGCAGAGCACAGCAGCTGCAGCTTCCCAGTCATTTTGCAGTTGGCTGCTGCTTTCTGCCTCTTCTTTCTATCAGGGAAACTAGACCATCTCCTGGTAGGTTTTCCTGTTATTTTCCATAAAGAGAATGGCATCTTTACACAGCTCCTCTCAAGTATGGGCTGGGATTTACTTTCCATGACTGTTGATTTCAGAAGAGCTAATGCTGGTAGGCAAATAGTTTTAGGACTTCTCAAGTATCTCATTGCTTTGTAAATTGGCAACTTTGGAGGGTAAAGGGTAATACCTGAGCAAACTTGAACTGGCCATTACTTGGGGCAGGGAGATTGAGGTCATTAATGCTGTAAAATACTGTTCAGCTGTGGTTTTGTGCTTTCCTTTGGGTGATAGGATTCACAGCATGAAAAATGAAGTTGTTACTCAGCAAGACATGAACTAGTAAATATCTGAAGAAAATGGGGAAAAGACCAAATCATAGTGGTGGGCAAATACATTGACTGTAAGAAGTCTTTGTTGGTGTTGATTGACATTTATATAAAATTGAAGATCTGTGTATTTCTGCATTTATGCTTTCTGGACTAAAGTATTCCCTTGATGATACTTTCATCTTACATAGTACATTTGTGGGTAAAGATCCTGTAAGTAAATCAAATTTGAGGACTTAATGAACTAGAAGTAAAACCATAACCAAAGAAACAGCTCCAAAAAAACCCACTATAAAGAAAATGAACAGTGCAAGAAGTGTCAAGCAAATGCTTTTTTTTTTTTTAGAGTTAGTGTTGCTATAGTTCTCAAGCAGGCAAATGGTTACTTCTGTCAAAGATAGTATGTCCATTTGAAGCCACAATGCCCTTTGATTTATAGACGTACAACTAGGGAAATGCCAATGATAGCAGTCTGGGAGCAATTCCTTGGTAGTTACATGCATTATATGGAAAGCTTGTTAGTTACGACCTTTGGCAATCCTCAGTATGCACGATGACATGCATGTATCTGAAAATAGGTGATTATTTTTTTAAAGCCTTGTAAAAGTATGATTTGCATTGCATTATACATAATAATTTTTGGGGTGTTTTTTTCTGCAGCCTTCCGATCTATGTGTGAAAGTGAATAGCTGGTAAAAATTGTGGGAGGGGATACAACAGCTGTACACAGCCTAGGGAATGTGATGTGGAAGTTTCTTCATCCTGCTGGTGTCTCCTGTAACAAGACAAAATGTACAGATCCTGCGCAACGGATGCTTTGGAAAAGAATGACAGGAGAACTTCATGAACAGAGGACATAATTCATTCATAGTAAGTACAAGGTCTGATAGACTAGAGTTGCCTTTGCCATGTCATTTGCATGGAATATATATTTCTATACAAACATGTCAAATTCTAAGATCTTTACTCAAATGTAAGGTCTTTATTATAGCAGATTAAAAGCAGAGCAAGCTCTAATGAAGCCAGATGTAATAGGAACTGAGTATGTTCCTTGTTCTTAAATTCTAGTGGATTTGGTTGTTACCTTGTTAAGATTCAAACCATGTCTTCAAGATTTGGCTGACTGAAATGATAGATTAGTCATTGTAGAGGATTTTAGGGATAATACATCACACTTTTTTTCTTTTCTTTTTTTGGAAGGGATGATATATGCCCTTTCTAGGAGGCATTTTTATTATAGAATCTGCTTTAATTTTTAATGTAGTTTCTGATCCTCTCTGTGGTTAGAGAATGTGTGGAAACATCCATGCCTTGTGTAGACTCTGTCATCTCTCATGTCTTACTGTCCTCCTTGGTGGCATATGGTTTGAATAAGTTACTATGGCTTTAGTATTTTAAAGCCTGGCTCTTGAAAGTGGAGGTAAGACCCCTGGCTTGTGGACCTTACTGTAGGAGATCTATTGCAAAGTTTAGTGGAACTACTTGGCATAAATAAGAGTGGCACAATTTAAACATTTACATGAGGAGACAGCTTGACTCTACTTTTTAAAAATCTAGGTGAGCAAGATTAGAAAAAGATGTGTTTTCTTCTTTGCTTTGTTCTCATGGAGAACTGAAGACATCTATGCTCTATGTCTAGGTGAACTTCTGGAAGGAATAAAAGATCAGTGTCAAATGGTAGCCAACTCTTTCTCTCTATGTCATGATCCTAATGTACTTTTATTATCCTTTGAGATCCTAAGGCTATGTTGATCTGCTACACGATTATATAATGCTCCAGGACACCTGTGTAAATAGCAAACAGAGAGGCTTTTTATAGATACTAGATCTTAGATAAGTGGCTCTAAGAAGTAATATAGGATCCCAGCTGTAAACCCCTGCTACACATACCATGTATTTTTCATCGTTTGTTTATTATGAGAAGTACAGAAGCTGTTCCTCCTAACATAATTTTTGTAAGGCTCGCATGTGTAAATATTAAATTTGCAAATATTAAATAGAGAAGCATTAAAGAAACCACTAAATGAATAGCTTCACATTCCTCATTCCTGATTCTGAAGCCGATTTCCTTAAATGTTGCTCTGCTAACATTCAAATCTGTGTGCTGTTTAACCCTCAGAGAGGAACTATGCAGTCCCTCAGCCCTGGCCCTCACTGGGTGTAGATCTCAACCAGTGATCTTTAATGGTAGCAGATGTTTACTGGAATCCTCCTCGGGGCACTGATGTTCTGGGTCAGGAACTCGTGGTGTTACTCAAAGCACCCTGTCCGTCAGGGCCTGCTGAGGATCTGGCCTCTGGGGGAACTGCATTGTCCAGGGAAGTGATTCTGGTGTAGGATTCCCTGGGGATAAAATCAGTAGGAACTCTCCCATCTCAGCTTCATCCCATAGTAGAAATATGGTACTATTAACTTGGCTTGCGTTAATGAGAAGAGACTAGAATCTGGAAGGGGTGTGTATTTATTTTTTTTTTCATTTATTTTATCTTATTTTTGTTTGTTTGTTTATTTTTTGTTGTTTTTTGCAAATCAGCTAATTGTGAGAAGCAAACTTGTTCCAGTGGTCCTTGGTAGGTACACTTCTGTGCTGCTGAAGCATTACAGTCCTCAAATTCCTGAAAACAATATCCCTGAAATCTACAGGAAAGTGTATTGAATAGTTCCCCATCTACACATCACTTACTTCACTGGGACGGTAAGGAACTACGGTGATGAGTAAACTGTTGTTTACCAGTATTTATAGAGGAAGGTGGTTTTACATTATTGCTTTTTAAGTACTTAATAGGACACCTATTAAGAATGAATCATGTTTTTTCTTCCAAAAATGGAATGAGGAGAATTGAGGCGAGAATATAAAAATGGGGATGTGGCAATACTGGCATGATACTGTTCCTGTCTGTAGAGTGTTAGCAGATGATCCTGCAACCACGGAGCTGTAATTAATAGTTTGTGTGGGGCTTCCTGCCGACTGACCCATGACTTCCCATGGAGTCAAGGTTTCCTTATCCAGCCATTACTTGCAATACAGTGAAGTATAAATGAGTCATGTGGGACACTTTAGTGAAGCACCTCAATTAACAAGAAAGTGCAGGGTAAATTCAGTGGCACTGATGAAACTTCTGTTATAAAGAAGCTGTGTACAAAGAAGTAATTTAGATCCCAGATGCTTTGAATTTCTGTGTGCATTTCTTAAATGTAAATGGTCTACAAGTAAACTAGTTATTCATGATCTCATTATTACCCAGACTGAACTTTATTCAGTGGTGATGATATGCCTTTTATTTTGTAGGGGCAAATGGGCAAGATTATCAAACGCACTTAGTTAGGACTAGAACACATTACACAGCGTGGATTACAGGACTTGAAGTGCCAGACCCATCAACATATTAGAATAAGTAACAATATACCACAATTAATTAATCCAATATGATTTCTTAGTAATTGTTAATTTTTTCCCCAGTACTCAGACCGATTTGTCACGTTGGTGTTTATTAATTTAACATTTGATCTGAAAAAAATTCCCCAAACTTCAAAGTTCAGCCTGTTCTTTAAGAGCCATCCAAAAATATGTTTCTTCAGGCCCCAGGCATTTCTGAAGTAGCTGAAGTTAAACAAAAACCATTTCTCTCAAACTCTGTAAATGTTCTAAAAGCTTTAAAGTGGCTCCTCACAGGGAGCCAGAGCAGAGAGGGAACCCCTGGGTTATTTTTGTTGCTGTGCAGTGGCACATGGTTTCCTGGAGGAAAGCTCCAGAATTATCACTTTTCTGTATGTTTGTGTATGTTTTTCCTTCCTCTTTTCACCTTTGTCACTGAGCTCTTCGCTACCCTGTGCCTGGATTCCCTGTTGAGAAAGTCTGGAGAAGGTAGGGGTTAGATCATCTTTCCAGCAAGGATAAACTGAATTCATGTCTGAATGAGAAGATGACTCACTTCAGATGTGATTTTTTCCTAAGCTCTGTGTTGGAAGGGATGAAGAAGGACTTTCTTTCCTTGAGGAACTGCACCATCATACTGGGGTCTGAGCAAAGTATTTCCTTCGTGTGTTTCACTTTCAGAAACTGTGCTTGTGCTCTGCAGTAAAACAGCTCTGGTAAACCAGTCTGTATTTTGCTGGTCCCTTTTGCTGTTACAGCGACATCCCTGAGGTTACGAGCGCTGTTGAGAACTCTTCACCAGAGTAATTTTGGTGTGGTCTTAATTCATTTTCCCAAGTAAAGACTGGTATTCACTTAACATGACAACATGGCTAATCTGCTTTAAGTGTAGGCTCTGAACGTATAGAGGCAATTCTAAGGGAATTGCTTCATTACTCTGAGGAGGCCCAACCCAAATTAGTAATTCTGCATCCAGTTTGGTTAATATTTGTGTTTGTTTAAAGGTTTTCCATTTACTTCTGGAAATTTGTGCCTAGTGCATGCTGCCTTGTGAGAAGCCCTTTCAGTGCTGTTTTTAAGTGGACTAGAGCGCTTTTCAGGACTCAGTCATCACGTAATGTGCCTTGCAGTGGGGGAGTTGAATTAACTTCTCCCAGACAATTGTATTGTATGTTAAAATACGTGCTGTTGCACTTACATCATACGATAGCTAGTTGTGCCACATCACAGACAAGAGTTTGACATATGTTGCAAAATAAAAGTTGCCAGTCATGGACACTTTTTCGGGTGTTTTCATCTCCAGCAGTGCTGTCATGATCTCTACCAGCAAACTGTCTCCTGCTGAGACCATAACACAAATACCGCCAACACCCTGCTTCCAGATGTGTTATGTGGCATGGAACCCGGGACAAATGATGCTATTTCAATCTTGCATGATAGCTGACAGCAAGGAGGGCACCTTGATAGCCACAAATACCAACGTGCTGTTAAGCTGTTTCCATGAGAGGTCAGTGCCATTAAGGGATGGGGGTTGTTTTCTGTTGCTAGTCACCTGCTTTTTGCCAGATGGGACCTTGCTGAAACCTGTCTTGGCTGGGACCCCTGACATGACCCAAGGTCTCACTCACCCATCTCCCAAACCCCTGATGTTGTGTGTTCACCAGCTTTGGTCTGCATAGGCACTTTTCCTGGAGAGCAGGAGGAGACCCACAGCCCCCCCTCCAGCCATTCTGCCCTCCCGTGCTGCCGCAGAGACATCGTCCACCCCCAGGAGCCAGGCTGGGAGGGTGGAGGTGAAGCTACACAAGACCAGGGTGAGTTGAGCAATGGGATGCAGCGTGGGGTATCATGCTGGTGTCATGCTAATAACATTGGTATGTTTTATACCACAAGCATTTACCCTCCTGCTGCTGTCATGCTGCTGATATAACACCCACTGCTATGTGGACCCACGGAGCTCTAACAGCCTTTACTGCCGCATGCATAGCTCTGCACTAATATGCTCTCTGCCACACAAACCCTCTCATTGACACCTGTCACTGAGATGAGATACTAAAACAGTGAAACTCAGGTCATATAGAATGTGAAGGGCCATGCATTAGCTGTAAATTGTCTTTAAAAAAATATGTTCTGCCAAGGAAAATTAATATTTTTACTTGGAAAGTAGTGAACAAAGTGCCATACCCTGGATGCTATTTACTGGTGCACTCCTGAGCTATATACTCACTTTTGGAGATCATTATCATAATGGTGAACAAGCTGTTAGTGTGGCACAGCCCTCCTCGTGAGTCAAATGAGTTGTGCTCCTGCTGAAATGGAGTTAAATAATTGGAAGCTGTAGTAGGGACTGCAGGTTTGGGCATTCAGGCTCCTTGTCCATGTGTTACTGTAGCACAACTCTGCTGTGGTGGTAATACCTTTGTCTTATACTCACAAGAGAAGTAAATGAGCTTTATTTGGATTTATTTTGGATTTTCTATGGAAGAAACAGCAGGGCTGTTTTACTTGTGGCATTTGAATTAGCTTTTCAGAGCTTATTTGACTGCCTGCTGTTTTTGAGATGGGCAACAGAGCCAATCTGGTTTTGTATGTTGAATATTTTACAGTAGTAAGAAATATGTAATTACAAGGGAAAATATTTAAAATAGCTGTATGTCTTAGTGTCAGTTCAGGTTGGCCTTTGTGCATTCAGCCTCCCTTTTCTTTTTCTTAGTCATTAATCATTATTAGTGGAGATAAGTCAGAATTTATATTTAGATTCAGCTCTTACTGTGTTTCTCATTTCTTGATAAGTTTTGTGTTCTGGAACTCTATAGAAAAAATCAATCTGCTTTCAATTTTGTTTTTAAGGTGTAACAAAGTGACTTGTGGCAATAGATAATTGAATTTAATGTATTGGTTACATTAATGGTTAATGTATTAGTGATGATGCTTTATCTGCTGTAGCCACCAGTGTGAAAAAACTGGACAAGGGTTTCTCATATGAAAAATCTCTCCTGTTGCATGAGACAACATTGGTATGAACCAACCATCCATTTCTAACATGGCTTCCCTTTGGGCTCAGGAACTGAAACTGTTAAAAACAAAAGCAGCAAAATAAAACAGCTGAAAATAGACCAAGAAGGTTGCAGGTTACAAGAAGCTTAATCCAGAAAGCATACTGTGTAGCCTTTTTCCCCTCTTCCTACTGTTGGTGTCAAAGGAGCAGAACATACTATAGTGAGGAGAGAGGTTCACTATAGTTGGGCAAATACTTTTGAGAAAGCTTAAGGAAAGCCATCTCTCAATCTTCCCTTTCTTTGTTATTTTAACTTGAAAAGACTGTCATCCTGGTGTAAACCTAATGAAAGCTGGACTGCAGCTGGGGAGGTTAAAATAGTCATCCAGGTGCTCACTCCCAGGTTGGTGTCCCCTCAGTTGCACATCGCATGCCAGGTGTGCTAAAGTCAACACTCTGTTCATCACACATGATAGTTCTGGCACCAAGGATGGAGAGACAAGCAAATCCACAAGATTGTGAAGACATGGCTTTGTAGCTAATACAAAATCTTGCCAGCTGTCTGGAGAAAAATGTCACAGTGGGTAAGCTGTAAGGGCAACTGTATTTTTACCTACTTCTCTGATATTTTAGAAATGTGATTTCAAAACAAAGTATTTAGTAGGACTCAGGCTGACTTCATGGCTACGTCTTCTTTTCTTCCTCTCTGTGGGATATTCTACCCATGGTTTACTTAGTTGTGCAATTTTGATTTTTCTCCTCATCACCAGTCTAATGGGTGAATGGTGATAAGTTTGTAGCTTTGGAGAGATTTTCCTGGCAGTTTCAGTCTATATTTCTGACAGGAAATAATTTTCTCCCTTGAATTATGATTGCTGGGTTACATGAGTGCAGTCTAACCACCACTCAACTGCTGTTTGTTTGCTGTCTTTCTGGTCTTACGAGAAGGCCAAACTGCCCCAATACGAAACATAAAATTAGATGAATGCTGCAGGAAGGGAATAACAACATCATTTTCTGTGATCTCTTGCAATTTTATTTTACCACTTCTTATCTGAAAAGCATCTTCAATCCCACTTGGAGTCAAGAATTAAATTTGTTTAGAGACAGTTCTTCCCATATATGGAAAACAAATGGGACTGACTCCATTTGTGTGTTTTTTTCAGTGGAAGATCAGTGCGTTCTGCTACAGATGTTTGCAAATGAGCAAACTAGCAGAATATGTGGACCTTGTCTTAGATCTACAGAAATTTGCACAGTGATGTGGCCTGTATCATTTGGCCAGATCTTGTGTAGTCCACATCAGGTGTGTAGTACTGACCTTTCAAGGGTATAAACCTTGTATTTGGATGTTTGGTGTGTGTTCATCTACAAATTGCTCTGGGTCCTATTGTCCTTCTGTCTCCTGAAAATGGATAGATAAACTTAGCTCTTAGGAATGGAGGCACATCAAGCAGTTTGAGGTAAAGGATTAATGCAAAATATTGTTACAGCAAGATAATGAATAGCTGTGTAGATAGGCAGGCAGCAAAAAACATCTATAATTGCAGAGTTATGCCCAAAGTTTTGCTGTCAGCACCCTGGGGCCCATTGTTAAGGCTTCAGGCGTTGCTGGTGGCAGCATGCAGGCAGTGACACAGGTGCATCTTCTCTCTAGATGTAGGAGTTTGCAAAGTTGGTGAGACAGCCAACTGAAGAGGAGCAAACAGAGCAAGTCTCACCTAAGCAGTGCCAAACAGAGCATGTCTACAGTTTCTATTCTATTTTTTTTTCCCCCAATACTGTTTAATGAAAATCTTCATGGCACTTGTGTGAGTAATGGCTGAGGAATGGGAGCGAAGAGGGGCTCAGCCCAGAGGAGTTCTGTCACCGCCTTCTGCGGGCTCCTCGCCGCAGAAAGCTACAGCCCTCATCTTTGATGCTCTATTGAACTTTCTAACGTAATTGTAAAGATCATCTTGAAGTAATTTGATTTTTGTCTTCATAAAGTCACGCAAGTGTTGCTGATTTGTGTACTCGCTGTGTTTATTTTTGTTGCAAGTTCAGTTCTAGTCCATTTAATCAGTAGGCCAGAGGGTCATCTCCCCTCTCTCTGTGCCAAACCATCAGGAATTCCCTCATGCAAAGTCCAGTTGGCCTCAGCAATGGGGAGTGAGCAGGGCCCTCTCAGAGGGTGCTGGAGGTGACGGGTGGGGATCAGAGCCCCTGGGCACCAGTGACAGGGTCCCTGCCCAGCCCCTCTGGGCACTGGTGACAGCGGCCACAGCAGAGCATAAATCCCCATTGCACAGTCCCTGCTGTCACCTGGGAGATGTAAGACCATGTTAATGCAAACAAATCTTGTTAATTCTCATGAAATGCATGCAGTTATAACCCTGTTAACAGTACAGTCTTAATTACCTGACTGGTGCTTGGATTAGGTACCTATTTAATTTTCCTAACACGCATTCATAACCCATAGCAACTCAGAATACGTTGTGCTCCAGAAACACAGCAAATGAAAACACAGTCAGGAGTCCTGTAGATTTTCTTAAGGAAAGCAAATCTTTACCCTGACTAGTCCAGTGGTGTCTAGTCCCTGTCCTGAATAATTCTGAACCAGTGGTGCAGTCTGAGTTTGCCCCAAGGAGAAGAGAGGTCTGAGGGAAAATAATACCTGAAATCTGGGATATACCTCTAGTTCTTTCAGCTAACATGCTTCTTAAAGGCTGCCAGTCACAGGTTTCTGTGTGAACACGGAGGATAGATGGTATAAAGTGGCATATAGGAAAAGAAACACATGGAAGGCTGAGTCAACATAGTAGTAAAGATATACATTAATAAGCATCTTATAACTAATTGTTTCTGGCTCAAATACAAGCAATACAGGCTCTAGTCCTATTATTTGCTGGTTTTGAATTAGACTTGCCTTTACTTGGGAACACTTTACTTTAAAAAGTCTGTTGATTTTTATCAAATGGAAATGGCTTTTGTAAAACACCATTCTGACATAAAACGATTGTTGTAAAGGCTGGAACTTTTCTGTAATGACAAAAAGTTTCATTTCAGTGGGATGCAGTATGTTAATGTGGGTTTTACAAGCATTTCAAGATTCCTAAAATCCATAGGAGAGCACCAGGTCATGCCGTCTGTGTTTCCCAAGCTGTTAAGAGTAGTTTGCTCAGTACAACCCAGAGAATGAGTTTTCTCAGTATAATACAGCTGTAGTGGTGAGGTTCTACACACAAACTGGGAAATTAAACTGCAGGTAGAGAATGGGAAACCCCCAGTGCTGCCCTCTGCAAGACTTTGTTGGTAGCTGTGACCTGCTGCAGTTTGGTTTGCTCAGCTGGATGCAGCGGCCAAGTGTCCCGTGGTGCAGAAGAAGAAGAAGAAGCTCTCCCAGCTCTACCAACCTGGCTTGGGGAAAGGATTCCTGGTACCTAAGAGAGAATTATTTGTACTGCCTCAGAAAGCATCCCTGACTTCTCTGTTTTTTGGGCTTTGGCTATTAAGCAGGGGTAGGGAGGCAGGAAAAGAGTTATTTCCTACCTGTGTGATGTCTGGCTAAATCCCTAACGCCTGACATTAATATAAGTGTGGGTCTGCAGAGGTTTGGAGTAGACTGTGGGCAGTCCTGTTCTAATTATTTCATGTTCTTATTAGAAAAAAGAGAGTAAACGGGAGCAGGAAAGTCATGTTGGGGCTGCAAGGGGGAGGATGTGGTGGCTGTGGCATGAGGAAGGTGCTCCATATGAGACAGCCCTGCACCAAGAGGCTCTGAGTCTTGAAAGCAAACCTGCAAAGCTGCCCTGGGCTGAGAGGGATGAGCAAAGTGTGTGTGTCTGTCTGTCTGTCTCTTTACATTTCGTTTTAGACTAAGAATCAGCAAGGCTGGAAAGTGACCACCAAGAAATTATTTTTTTCCCATGTGTTTGTACCTAAAATCACCAATCAAGGCACCTCTCAGCTGCTTCCGAAGTCCTGTGCCAACTAGTGAGCAACTGGTACAGCTTGGTAAGCAGCCAGTGAGATCAAACATGCAGAGTCCATCACATCGTCTTAAACGACGTCTATGAGCAAGTGCCAGAATTTGCAGTACAAATGCAAAGACTTGGAGGAGTGCTGCTGAAATGTGGGCCTGTGGACAATGAATAACTAGGTAGAAAGCAGAGAACAATAAAATATGAGCTTCTGAGTGTAATCAAAATTCTTTCTTAAGCTGTTGTCCTCAAGGAGTCCTGGTTTCTGAGTTGAATCAATACCACCTTGTTTTGTGATAGTGACTATTCATTCTGTGTGGAAGTTTTACTTCAGCTTTTTTATGTTTAGTGGCATTCTAAGCACAATGAATAAACTATGAAATCAGTACCCTCAAGTAATACCAATCAGAGATAACAAACACTTTTTTCTGAACTGGAGTGTGTTCACCAAACACCTTGCTGGTACATTTCTGATCTTTTGCCAGTGGTAGACTTGCAGCCTTCAATATAAAGAGCTACTCCTACAATCTTTTTTAAATTTTATTTTCAAAATTAATTTAATTTTAGAAAATGGTTGTGTGATTTGGGATTGGCTTTAGGATCCAGCAGGATGCTGTTGCAAACTGTGTCATTATCATGAGCTTGAGCCTGGGGTTGGCACACGTGCTCACCTTGGCAGTGTTACATGTGAAGGGACAGAAATCTGGTCTTTCTCAAAAGATAGTTACCTACGAACGATGTGGATGTTTCATTTTTCTGTGCTACTACATATCAGGTTTAAAAGAAAACCTTTACAAACATTTTTTTTTTCTTTTAATTACTGAATTTGGACAAGATGCAATCTACAGACTAAGTAGCATGAATAGTAGTACCCTGCCTACTTGTACATGCTTTTGAAAAGCACAAAGGCTCTTACCAATGCGGATAAGAATTATTTTATTTACAATGCCTTTTCAGTCTGACTTCTGTTATACAGAGGTATTTGAACTCGCAGGGTACTAAGAGAAAACACATGGTCAGCTGAAACATGAGAGAGCCTTTTAAGCAGTGTGTCTTTCAAGTCTGCAGCCATTCCCCATTGGTCTGGGAGCTGTCAGCTCGCGGGCGAGGGCGAGGCCTCTGCAGTTGTCTGGAAAGCCACCAAAGCCCGGCACATCAGGGAGCCGGTGCGTTACCGGGTGGTAGAGCCCTTCCGAGTCGGGGTAAATTCATGCTTAAGGTAGTGGTGGGTTTCCAAAGGTGCCATCTTTGTGAAGAGGTGGACTGGATCGCTGCTGGTTTCAGTGGCATTTTTGTAAAAGCGATGTCCTGGCTGAACTCCAGCTTAATTAAGGTGAAATGGGAAGAGCTGATGGCTCTCTGTGTCTCCCACCTACTTTCTGCTTTCTGTGGTAGAAATAGCCAGTGAAGGGAACATGTTTTCCTTCCCCATGTAGAAGTCTAAGTTTAGGGTGGAGGTGCTTTTCTTTGAATTCACGGGAGACTTTGATGCTGTGCCAAGCTTAAAAAAGAGGAGACACTATTTTCCTACTATACTGTACGTCTTAGATCTGATGAGAAAAAATTATTTTCTTAAATTGTATGGGATGTTTGTGGGATTTGATCCCTGGGTAATAGCATGTGGTTTTAGGGCTCTGCATGTCTCATTAGTTTTACATAACCTCTTGCTCTTTCCTGATACCACATCCCCCAGACTTTTCATCCTTCTCCCACTTGCGTTCCTATGCCTTGTGCTGTCACCACCCACCCCCTCTGCTTGCAAGAACATCTTTCCATTTTTGTAGTAAACAGACACCTACTTTTTCTTTTTTTTCAGGAACTGTCTCGATAGCAAATCCTTCCTTTTCATACTTTTCTTGGTAAATCACTTGGATCTGTACAAATTTGATGCTAGACTTTCAAGAATCTGGTGGTTATCTGTTATGTACTGTGCTGTCAGCATATTTAAAGACCTAAAAATATTTTATTAATGTAGGGCTATAACACAATTCAGTAATAGCATCTGCACAGCAAAGAACAAAGCGTGTTATAACATCTCTGGGACACAATGTCCCAGTCACAGTACATTTCATGGTGTGGTCAATCTATACTTTCCTTGGGGAAGGAAATAAATGTGAACTATGTACTGTACAGAGCTGAGAATTTTGCTGGTACTGGATAAATTGCAAAACAATATAACTGCTTCTCCAGCACTAATGATCAGAGCCATCCTGAATTATGCTAGTGCCTTGGGCAAAGATTTTTATAGTGTTGCTACTCTAATTTGGAAAGACCACACTATCCACATCCTAACTCAGCCACGGCAAGCACCAAGCGCCTGCTTCTTGTGGGGCATCACGGTACCAGCACATCTCACCTGAGGCTGCTGAAAGCACTTATAGGTAAAGAGGTTTCTGTTGAGGGCAGAGAGATGTATTAGCCCTAATTTTGAAGTCATTACAACTGAGCATGAGAAATCTTTTTGTTTCCACTTCACTTAGCAAAATGCAATCAATTCCATATTTTCTGTGAAACAATAATGTAGATGACATCACAAAACCAGTGCCTGCAGTCCCGGGCTGAATTGGTTGGAGACAGATTTTCCATGTAGCCATTTTGAACAGCCTCAGGACACAACCAAGAATCCCAGTTCTTTTGAAAGCAGAGAATAAATAACTTTAAATTTCTCCCATTGAATTTTGACATGTTCCTTTTATTGCAAAACTTGGATTTTTCATGCCCTTATTTGAATCGTACATTAGAATCTGTTACTTGCCAGCATCCCACCCACATATAGTACTACGTCTCATGGAAGTCATCACTTAGTTGGAAATGTGTGCACCATATGCATGTGCTCAACTCCAAAAGTAGCACCCAAGGGTTTTTTAAACTCAGCCCATAATCTACAGACACTGTAAGAAAAATATAAAAGATAAAAGAAAATATTTTAAGATGCTATAAAATGTTTTAGAAATTATTTTAAACCTCTCTCTGCTACAAGGAATCTGAGGAACATTTATTTTTCTCCTTCAACAGGAGAAAAGATAGGAGACTGTCCAAGCTTTTTTATTACATTGCAGGAATAGGAAATGGGAGGCTTGGAGGGAGCAGGGGGGCATTGTTTGTTTTCCCAGCAAGAGATATCTAAAAGTTTGGAATCCTTAGGAATGATATGTACATTGACATGTTTCTGGTTGGACGATATTAAGATAACAGACTGTGTGGAAGTTCCTAATTGCATATCAACATTGTAATGCCAGTTGTCTCACGTGCTATGTCACAAGAAGTGTGACCAGCAGGTCAAGGTGATTCTCCCCCTCTATTCCACTCTGGTCAGACCCTACCTGTAGCACTGTGTCCAGCTCTGGGGTCCTCAGCACAGGAAGGCCATGGACCTGTTGGAGCGGGTCCAGAGGAGGGCCACATAAACTGTCACAGGGCTGAAGCACCTTTCTGATGAATACAGGCTGAGAGAGTTGGGGTTCAGCCTGGAGAATGGATGGCTCCAGGGGAACCATCCAGTACTTAAGGAGGCTTATAAGAAAGATGGGGAAAAAGTTTTTATCAGGGGCTGTTGTGATAGAACAAGGAGTAATGGTTTTAAACTAAAAGAGGGTAGACTGAGACTAGATATAAGGAAGAAATTTTTTACTACGAAGGTGGTGAAACACTGGCGCAGGTTTCCCAAAGAAGTGGTAGATGCCCCATCCCTGGAAACATCCATGGTCAGGTTGGACAGGGCTCTGAGCAACCTGATGTCATTGAAGATGTCCCTGCTCATTGCAGCAGGGTTGGACTAAATGACTTATTAAGGGTCCCTTCCAACCCCAAACCATTCTATGACTCTATCATAACTATGCCATCCAAAAGAATGCTGCACATAACACTGCCGCTGATACCTTTGTAGCAGCTGCAGTTATTTTGCTTAACTGAGAAGGGGCTCCTAGTTGTACATAACATTTCTGCAAATCATTCACCTGCTTTGGGACCCATTGTAGCCAGCTGCTCTTTGACAGAGAGGAAGAAAATCTGTCCCGGAAAAATGACATTCCCTTTCAGATACTGTGCATTAGATGGAAGTTTGTTACTCTTTTGAAAATTACTTAAATATTACAAAGAGCACAAGGTAAAAAGGACATTTATAAAAGGACTTGAGGAACAAGAAGAGGTAACATGGGTATCAAATATCAAAATACTTGCTTTGTGCATAGTTCTGGTTGGGTGACATTTTATATCCTGTTGGCTCAGATCTGTATGACTGTGCAAGGTAACAGGCAATGGAAAGTCAGGCAAGGAGCACTGAACAACCTTCACTTTATTTGGCTAGCTGGGCGTGCATCTTTTGTTTGAAGCAAGAGATCAAAATCTAATGCCACCACCATATCAACCTGTTCCACCCTTTTACTTTGTGTTGCTACTTAAAAAACACACACACAAAAAACCCCAAAACCAAAACAAACCCACAACAAAAAGAAAAAAAAAAAGAAATGCACTGCAGGAGTTGGAAGGAGTTGGGGTCAGTGCTAAAAAAAAATTTCAACCAGTTTTGGTAACTAATGGCCATAGTAATAACTGGTGCTGACCACACTGGTGATGTGGGCTTGGTTTACTGCTCACAGCTCATCCTCTGGAGAGGCTCTTGGTTTTTACTGAAGCTGTTTTGCTCTCCTCATTTTAGGTCTCACAGTCACTGTATTTATTTATGTGTTTTTGCTGTTCCAGGCAATAACTCATTATTTAATCCGGAAACCTTTTTTTTCCTTTTTGTTTTGTTTTGTTTATTTGTTTAAGGGCACACTCACGTGACATTCATCAACTTGAAGTGGAGAGGGGGCAGATTTTTCTCCTTTTTTTCAAGTTCCATAAATGATTTTGATGACTCTCTAGCAACCCTGCTGCTGACAGTCACCTGTGCGCTCATTAACTTTGCCAGTTTCCAAGTAAGAATTTCCAGGGAGTTGTTAATTACATCCCCAAATGACCAGGCCCTGTCTGAAACTTTTTATGCAAAAAGCCCATCTCCTAGAAAGATCTACAATTAAATTATTACATATTTTAAAATATAGCCAAATGCACTTTAAATCTCAGAACAGATATAAGTGCAGACATTCAGATTCTAGACTAAGGGTTTGGAAGAATTAGCCCTTACAAGACAATTGTTCCATAGCTGCTTACTACAGCTCTTATGCATCTCCTCCTGCCACACTGGTGCCCGTTACTGGCAGATGTGGTGCAGGAAGAAATAATTTCTGGATGGGAAGGGTTCTGTGTTCTCAAAACTGCTATAATACATGAAAAGATTCAAATTCCTGTGGCTCATGAAAGGTGGAGAGCTCCTGGAAGGATGTGTGCCTGGAGCAGGGGAAGGAGGTGCTGCTGCCTCTGCTGTGGCCCTTGGCAGGTTTGCTGCCCTTGGCCCCTCTGCCCACCTTGGCAGCCAGCCCTGGCTGTGCTCAGGGGGGTGCTTGGGGCATCACGGTGGGGACATGTCCCTTCCACTTTGCTATTCATTCTGCTGCAAAGATCAGTGGGGCTTGTGCAATCCTTTGGTGTCTCCAGAGATCTCAAGGACCCCAAAGCACTGGATAAAGCTCTTCCACTGACCGTTTAAACTATCTCTTTGGCAGCTTTATATGAGAGAAGCATCACAAAATCCTATTCCAATACCTCTCAGAAGTGGATAAATTACCTTGAAGTTAAAAACATCCCCGAATTATTTTCCTTAATAAGCAGATGGATGCTTTTTATGATCTTTTTATTGGAATGCTGATTTTTTTAAAACTCCTGTTATTGGAATTACTGGTTCCTCCACTTAATAGTCTTATGTTTAGTAACGCCACAAGAATTTTGTGGATAGTGTCCACTTTATTCCTGAAATTGTAGCTGATTTGTATCTGGAAAGGCAGACAGAAACCAGCCGTTCCCCGGCCTAGTACTGGCTTTAGTGTATTATAAAAATAATGGTTGTGTTTTTCCAACTTAAATTAAAATTAGGTCAAATTCTGAGGCCTTCACGTGAGGACAAGAGAGCAGCGTGCAGCAGGGGCAGCTATGCAAGAGCAGGAGCCACCACATGCCCCATGGAGACCTCCTGGAGACCCTGGAGCCTTGTACAGCTCTTGTAGCAGGTAAAGAGAGCTGTGTTTTCTCAGTCGTCAACATCCAGGCCCCTGTTTCTGCTGATTAAAGAAACACTAAGTAATAGGATGACAGGTATTACAGGCTTATTTAAAGATATACCATTAACACTATATATTACAAAAATTAGGATGTGTCTTTCTTATGCAAACAAATTCTAAAACTGTATTTTAGTCTCCCTTTAAGTTGTTTTTCTCATTGAGAAGGTAAACTACTGAACTATGATTTGCACTCAGTTTATGTAGTTTGTTTAAGGATTTCCAAACTGAAATGTACTTGGGCTTCTAAGCAATCTGCAGAGGATTCCTTGCCATGATGTTATTACCAGCTGTCTACATTTTATGGGCATTTTGCTCTGTCTCACTAGTAGATATCCTGAGGGTGCTCTCTGCTGAATTTTGTGTAGTGACCCAAATGTTGTTTGTTTTTGTTTGTTTGCTTGTTTTTGTGGGGGTTTTTGTTTTGTTTTTTGGTGAACATTCGATTCATTTGTGTAATTAATGTGGTCTTGGAGTACGAAAACATTTGAGATTGGTCAGAGAAATCTGTGAAGTTGGGAGCATACTCATCTTCCTGCTGGTTGCCGTGATGTGTCCCATAAGGTTCAGTGCAGCCCTTGGGGAGCTCCAGGCTCAGTTACAGGCAAGCTGCACTTGGAAGAACCATCACTACAGGTGCACAAACAGCACAGAGATGGGTTCCTCTGCTCATACCTTCTTTGGGGGTCTGGATTGGTTTTTTAGCTGCTCCAGTCTATGTCAAGTAGCCCTAGGGACTGTTTTAGCAATTTGGAACCCCTTTAGACAAAGAGATGCCCTTGTTCTTGGATGAAAACAAGTGCAGGGACCCAACAGGGTTGTATCAGGACATCTGGTACCAACAGAGCACACCACCCAGCACCTGGATATACAGTCCTCTTAAGACCTGGTTATTTTGCTCAGCAATGAACACATCCCACATTCTGAGCAGCAGAGAATGCAGAAATACTGCAACAACCCCATGGCACAGAGCTCATGCTTTGTCCAGAGCTGTACTGTGGCCATTGCACTTTGGGCTCCACTGAGGTGGGTGTCTTGTTCTTTTGTAAACGTGGGACATCAGGGGATGAATTGGAAGCAAGTTTGGTTCTTGGTATTTTCTGTAAGAAAATAGCACAGTCACAGATGAGTGAAAGATGTGATGTCTGTTAAAGCTCCTGTTGAGAAATAGTGTATTACAACTGACTTAATTTGAGTATAGGAATTTGGAGGAAATGTACAAGGAAATACATATCTCAAATTAGGTATGCCATCCATGGGGAAAAATTCTTAAGCATTGAAGTCTGTATACTTACTGCATTGCTTTCTTTTAAGAAAAGAATTACACATTCCTTGTCACACTGGGTGCTGTGTTTGGATTGCTTGTGTTCTTTTTGGCATACCTCGATCTGCACACTCATTTTTTCAGCAGAGAATTAGCCTGATTAAGAAGCAGGGTTCATACCCTTGTACGTTCCTCTTCCATTGGAACTGAATGATATTTTTCACGTTACTTGTTTCTACCTTATTTACATAATTGGAATTTTTCTGCAATATTTTTATTGCAGAAACAAAAGTGAGAAATTGAGTGTTTTGGCCAAATTAGCCTGCTTCATGTTAGTTTGGCTAGCATGGTAATTTTCTCAGTTTGATCTGAAATAGCAATTACATCATGATGAAAGTCAAGGACAGGTTTTGTCTATACATTGCTTGTGTTTATTAGTGAGTTTTATGTGTGGGGGTTAAATATTATTTTCACTTGATTTATTATTATTATTAATGGCACAGGTGTTTTTTTTTTTTACTGTGTATGCATATATGTATATGCATATAAACACACATATGTTATATAAAAGATGGCAGTGTGTGGTAGTAAATACATTTCTTGGCATGAACTCGGAATGTCAGCATACTCATGAGTAGCAAATTTAATTCTTGCCAAGCTAACATAAGAAGATATGCAAATATTGAAGGTTATATATAGTTGTTTTATGGGCTTCAATCCGCACACATGTTCTCTTTATACTGCTTTTGTTGGGAGAGAGATAACTTTTTCTTCAAATAAAAAATCTGAATTAAAATTCTGTGTAGCCAGGGGAAGCTGCCATCCAATGACCAGTCTTCTTCCTGAAGAAATCCTTCCTGTTAGTGATGAGAATTAGCTCAGCTGAGGACAAAGAAAAATAGGGATGGAGTTTCTCTGCTGCTTCCTCAGGTCATATCAAAGTCCAAGCCTGTAAATACTTATGTGTGTATTTAACTTTGGTACTTTGAGTACCCTTAATGATTAAAATGAGATTCCTCATGGCAGAGTAGTCAATCATGGGAAAAAAATGTTTGCAGGTTTGGGTCCCAAGGCTGTTTTTCCTCCTCAGCTGCACCATTTCAACTTGTTCCTGTTCTCTGATAGCCCTCATGTTTGGGAATAGCATTTAATGATCAGGTTATACCATATCTTACAAAACAACAGCAAAATATTTTCATATGTAGGAGTGATTCTTTTTCTTCTGGGTGTCTCTTGTTGATCTAAATATTTCTTTTAATTTAACTGCTTTAAAACATTGGCTGAATGTATGGGAGGATGGTAGAAATCCTAAATGAAAATTGCAGGACTGGGACACTCATTGGAGGAGAATGAAATACAACATGTTATCATGATGAAGTGGCTGGTTTAATTCTTTATTTTTAAACCCTCATTTAACTCTACTGCACTGTCACATGTTCTTTAGGAAAAATGTTAATGCTGATTTAATATGCATGTGGTAATCAGAATCTTGCAAGCCATTTGTGATGTTTGGGTTGATAGGACCCAGCTGTTTGATGGCATTTATAGGTACTCCTAATGCAAATATTTAATCCTTGTTCATCTAAAGATGGTCTATTAAAACCAAAATGAAACATGATGGACAAAATAGCAACATTTCCTCCCTTAAATGTATCAGATAATGTACTCTTAATTTAGATACTTACATATCAAAATGTTGGGTTTTTTTTAAATGTAAATAGTGCTCTAAGGTAAATCCAGTGCTTATATTCTCCTGCATGTTGCACTGTAAGTGGTTTTGTGTGTTATTGTGATAGGTAGCAGAGTGCAGGAGCAAAGGGACTGCCATTTCAAATCAGCTTGTAAGTGCTTTTTAATATCTCTTGGAGATCAAGGGAAAAATGGGGATTTTGTGATTTTCATCTTGATTAACAGGACTGTATTTGAGTAGAATTTACAAAATCCTTCAGTTTAATACCGAGTTTGCTTCATCAGCTATTTATTTGGAGAATAGTTGAGAAATGTTGCACATGCCTTTTGGGTTATTTTAAATGGACAGATTTGCTTTAAAAAAGGTTTTAATCTTTATCACATCTGTGGCGGATTTACTACACTTCCTGTAAAACATTTTCTAAGGTAATGAATATAACATTAACAAAGCCTACTTTTTTTAGATGTCAGTCAACATTACTTGATTTTTCCCCCTCTTATTCCATTAGCATTGTTTTTATTTTTTTTCCCTAAAATATTTCTACTTGAATGCACTTCAAAAATGAGATGAGAAACATTTTAAAGTGAACCATCAAAGGTAGTTAGAGAGTAATATAAATAGTAATAGTTTGATTGATTAATTGATTGATTAATTTGAGTTCTAGAGAAGTTCTTATAATGAAATAAAAGAAAGATGGGTATATGCATTATTACCTGTAATTTAGAATAGCCTGTGCTGCGTATTCTGCCTATGTTTGTATCTTTCCAAGAATATATTGGTAATTTCATAGATCTCTATTTTATAAATGCAAATAAGAAGGATAATGTATATGCAAGTAATATTACATGGCACATGCTTTCTTAAGTATTCTTATCATACATCTAGATATTTCTAAGGCACAGTGTGAGTGCGTATTCTCTATATGCAGCTCTTCACATTCAAGTGAAATATTGCTCTTTTTCGTTTGTCCAGAGTTGTGGTGGCTTGAGTTTTCTGCCTTTACTTTCCCATCTGGAAATCCAATACCCCTTCCCATGGGCTGCTTCTTCCCCCACTGAGCAGCTCTGAAAGGTGCTGGTGGAGGGAACTGGCTATTTTCCTGTTGTTACAGAATGGCATGATGTGATTTAAATAATCCATTCTTGAAACTTGGACCTTTCCTTTTTGGTAATAGATTATTCCTAAATGAACCTTAATGAGAGTGCCGGCAGGTAGTTAACAGCAGCAATCTTTCCGAGTTTATGTCAGAACCATAAACTTAGGAAAGTAAAATGTAATGAGGCTTTTTGTCTTATCTGCAAGGTGAAAATGATAGGAATAGGAATGAATGAATTTGAGGACCTCATGGACTACTGTTTATTTATTTGATAAATGTTACAGCTTGTGCCACATGCCAGCGGAGCAGTCATTTTTCCTGGATAGTTAAGCAGCTATTTCATCTGACCCATAAGCCTGAGCCCAGATGTAGCCATCCCAGCTAAACCTGCTACCTCTCCCAGTTCCAGTGTTTACCAAGTGCCGCGAATCCAGTTCAAGGAACTGTTCACATTTCAACGTTTACTGACAAACTTCTCCTGTGTAATTTTTTCCCTTGTGTCAAGCGTAACCATCACCTGCGCTTACCCCTGTTAATGCTGAAAAATGTCATCATGAGAGAGAGAGTAACCCCCTTGCCTTTGGTGGGACTTGATACGTCTGCCTGGGATCAGCAGGCAGGGCCAGGTGGGTGCCTTCCCCAAAGCTGTGGGCAAGAGGAGCTCCCAGGGTCTCACCAAGCTAGCCCAGAGCCTTGGCCTGTGACCACTGGCATCTCAAGTGCCAAAGGCTTATCTTCCTTTTTTCCTGCCAGAGCAGCAGCTCTGGGTCTCCCATCCCCAGGCTTGAATGGTCCAGGTTGTACCCTAACCCAAGCACCTGACAAATGCCCTGAAACCTGCACTATCAACCCCAAATTTTTGGCAAGTTGAACCGCAGTGGTGGTAAAGTGAGTTCTCTGTAAGTAGTGCAAAGCTCTGCCTGGAGCTTGGCTCAGTTTTGTACTTGTTAAACTTTTCTCAAATGGTGTTTTGGGTTGAATTCTTCTTGGGACTTGGACTAATACGGGAGTGAAGACAAGATGCCTCAAACAGGGCAGTGACAAATGCAAAAAGAAACAGTGAAAAATGAGGAGACAAGGATCTTAAGGAAAAAAATCATAATAAACATCACATACAGGCTACCCACTTATGCCAGCTCAGCTTTCGGGGTGTTTTTCTAGCCTCTTTTAATATATAGCACAGGCTTCCCTTCAGTTAGGAAAAACATTAAAAATATATTAATCATCCTTAAACAAAAAAACATGTGTTTGAATGACAGGGGGAAAGCGTGCAACATCAAAGTCAATGTTTCTGAATTTTGAATACCCCCTCCATACCCTTCTCCTAAAATTTACGAACCATCTCTGTGATGCCCAAGCCTGGCACTGGTGGGTGTGAGCCACTGCGTGGCAGTGGGGTGGGCGGGCTCCAGCCTCCAGCCAGCCTGCAGGGACAAGTGATCTTTGGGCCTGGGTGTTTGCAAGATGATGCCCCCACTTCTTACCCTCTGTATCTAGGCCTAAATAATTCAGCAAAGAGCTCTTATGAAGACGACTGTGTTTTCTCCTCATAGCAAATGAAATGGAGTAGCTGTGCTTTAGGAATGAAGAGGCAGGATGACCTTTTAGCTTCCTTTTATGTGGGGAGTTGTTTGTAATCCACTGCAACAGCATTCAGTGACAGAAGGGACAAGAATGCAGCAGGGTAATGGGAACAAACCTATTCACATGCAACTTGTGGGTGTCTAAACAAACTGAATTTGAGCTGTAGATGTAGAGCAGTTCCCGTATGCACTGAAACTGTTCTTGTTTACCAGGCACCAAAAGGTCGTCTTTTATGCAACATCAGAACAAATCAGGATTAGAGACCCAATGTTTTTAGCACTGGAGAAGAGGTGACTAGCTAGGGCTTTGCAGACTGGCCTGTGTTGAATGCAACATCATGATTTAGAAAGACTTACTCATGCATGATATCTGGTCTCTCTTCAGAAACCATGTGGGCATTTTAAGTAGCTGCTTCACTGGTGTTCTTGAGCAGGAGATGCTGGAGATGCTTTCTAAGCTAGGTCTTGATCATACTGTTAGGGGGAAGAGAGAGGAAGAAGCAGCAAACTGGCAGGACAGAAAAAAAAAAGGATTTTGGGATAGACATTTGTGCATACTTACTCTCATGCAAATCAAGAGAATTCACCTCATGTCAGAATAATTACCTCAAATATGAAATTACTGTAGTCAATAGATATTGCACTTGGGAACTATGGGCAGGCTGATAGAGGAACATGAGTGTAAGGAGAGGTGAGAGGATTTGAGTGTAAAATGGATTTTGAGAAATTCTGCTTATTTTGGTTATTATCATCTGGTTGATAGAATATTTGTCAGAGAGAGAAACATTTTAAGAAAAGGACCTCTGGGCTAGTTTAAGGTGAATATTTGATGTGACTGGAACAAGACACTTGTGTGTGAAACAAAAGACTAGATGCTGTGTGTAGCAGGAAAGAGAGTCAGCTTATTAAGATACTAGAGCTAGCTAATGAGGCTACGGAGATCACTTGTCACTTTGTGGGTGCTTGCCCACACATGCATGAATCACATCAGCCTCTGGAGAGTCCCTGTCACCCAATGCCAAAGGTAAGAGGCTGCATTATGGCACCCTTGTGGAATTTATGTGCAATTGTCAAAAAACAAGGTAAAAAAAGCTGTATTTTACCCTGGGAGCAGAAGTGGTTAGCTAATGGGGGAGTTAATTCACAGCCTTGAGCCACCTTTGAGATATCTCAGTGTCTGGGAGCTTCCCATTGGTGTGGAAGGGCCCCCCTGCACTGGGTAGCAGACTCCCACAGAATATATTGCTTTTTCCGTGATGCTTCTCCAGCAGAGATCAAAGCAGTCAGCACCCAGTCCTCCCCCAGTACTGCAGATCCTTAGGCCACTGTGGAGAGAAAACATCCCCTTTCCCTGTTTCAGTTCTTCTCAGACGTGCAGAACTATTCTTAGAAGTCACATTTCTGGCCTCATTATCTACTTTGTCTATCTTGTATTGTAGCACTTTATTTTCCTTTAGCAACATATTAAGCATGCCAACATATCCAGCACAGCTAATTTGCAGACCAGCAAACTTGTTTTCAGCACCTTCTAATCTCTTAGAAAAAGACTCCACTTTATTTTCAATAGAGAACAGTCTGTGAGGAGTCTAGTCTTTCATGTATCAAATCCTGCTCTGCAGCACTACTTGTTTCATGCCTAATGTACTGATGTCCCACACAGGACTTGCAAGAGTGGATACAATTCCTTGTACTGTAGGCTGCTGGACTGCTTGGGTGGCGTTGGAAGTCTGTTTTTAAACATGATGAAAACAGAAGCCCTGCTTACCCCCTCCTCAAGTGTCACCTCAGCAATCATAAGAAATTTCTGAAAGAGGCACAGCCAAGTGAGCAGAGAGCAGTGGCTGCATGTTGTGTCTCTCACTCTCTCATGAGGTGATTGGGAGGAACAAGGGAAACTTGGGCCTCTGTTTCTGAAAGTATAATAGGCGAAAAAATGAACTAGATATGCTAATGGAGGCTGAGTTCTTCTGGGGCTGTCAACATCTATGATCCAGGTGCAGCTGCCAGCTCTGGATGTCCTTACACTACCTTTCAAAGTGAGGAGGGCAGATGTTGGAGGGAGTACGGCTGCACACTCATCTCTAAGTGTATCTTCAGATGATCCTTACTGACTTCTTGACTGCTAGGGGCTGCTGCCAGAGGCAGGATATGGAGCTGGATGGATCTTTGATCCGATCCAGTGCTGACAGTCTTATATGAAAAGCTTGGGGCTTCTTAAGACGGTAAGCAGATTTCTGTCAAAAAGCCTAGGGAGGCCACTCACAGTATTTGAAATACACATCCCTGTTTTCCATCCTCCAAGTTATGTGTTGTAGAAGACTTCAGAGGCTGGAGAGCACCAGGAACTCAAAACCTGTGCTTGCAGGGCATAGTGCATGCAGCTATGGGTCAAAAAAATTCCTGTAATTCATCCAGTATTATCTGCCACTCCTATCACCTTGTTCAGCCCCTGAAGAGGACTAAGATAAATGCCCTTTTCTCTCTATGCTAATTGCAGTGACCAAGGAGATGGCTTCTAAAACCTACTGATAAGATTTAGACAGAGGTGCCAACTATTCCCAAGAAGATGTGGAACATAAAATGTAAAGCTTTTCCCAGAAGAGCAATTTCTAGCCACACTGCTAATTCTGCAAGACAAATGTAAGAGAAGCACTTACTGTTTACTCTAGAATAAACTTCAAACATCGTGCAGCCCTCCTTTACTCACTGGGCATGGGCAGGGTCATTGTTGTGATGTCAGATTTGTCCATCACTGCTATAGCATGTTTCACTTTCTAATTTATAAGTTGTTATTTGTTGTGCAGTTTCCCTGTTCCCTACTGAGCTCATTTTCCCTGAGTATAGGTACTGATAAATGCTGGGCAGGCAGCGGTCTGCCCTCTACAGTGAAACTTCCTCCCAATAAAAGCTTTAATGGCAAAACCTCTTTGAAGCAGATGTATTGTAGAATCAAATGGGATCAATATGTTCTTCTTAGGCTGAAGACAGTTGGAGTTACACTGAGTGAAGCAGAGGTGAATACCAAAAAAGATGTTCCAGGTCTCGTATAATGGGGATTATGAGACCACTGAGCCATATAAGATATTTTAAAGCCTATTCAGCAAGCTTGCTGGCAAGCCTGCTGCATAATCAGGTATCAAATGGCCAGTGGTGTGGAGTCCATCCTGATAATGTCCTTGTTTACTGCCATACTGAATACTGGAGTATCCACAAGAGCTTTGGAGAGTGCTACACAAACAGTCCTCTGCCCACTCCATCTATGTTTGAATCTCCTTTCCCGTCATGTTCCCATCAAAATCAGAGCCTGCCACTAGTGTCTCATTTTCCATGAGTGATGAGGCTTTGAAAGGAAAATATAAAAAGAGTTAATGGAAGCAGGGGGACGTTTCTGAGTCAGTTGGCCATGTAAATTTTGAGTGGGACTTCCCAAACATAACTTCAGTGTTTGAGTTAAGTGAATTAACAAGGAGCTATTGAAGCAATGAGCAATAAGCACTGGATATTTGGCTGCCACATTGTGGTTTTCATCATAAGCATGTTGGAAAGACTGTACCAATTTCCTTTCTATATTAAAAAACCCTAAAAATACCCATTTTGTTTTTTTTTTTTTAAAGCTTGTGAGATAAATGTAACTGTCCTTTTTTTTTGGTTTGGTTTTTTTTTCATTGATTTTACCCTCCTAGCACTCCTCTCCTGTGACATGATCTAATTTTATCTGCTTTTCTGATGGTAAATGAAAACATCTTGGGAATGCAGTATGGGCACAGGCACAAACTTTAAAAGCAAGGCATGATCAAAGAGAGCACTGGCTAACCACTGAACAATTTCTAATTAGCTTTCAGCTATCTTTATAGCTAGCAAACTGAATGATAAAGAGTAATTATTCATACGGAGGCCACATAATTTAGACAAATAACTTGTAAAACATAGTAATCAGGCTGCATTGCACTCTCTTTTTTTAATTAAAATTCATATTTGGGATTGGGGGGGGGGAGGAAATTCCTCTGGTTTAAAAAGGGGGGAGTTGTAAGCTATGGAAATCAGAGAGGAGAAAGCATAATAATTCATCTGGCTATCTAGATAAATCCTAGCCAAACGTGGCATTCTTCCCTTGGCACGGCATTGTGAAGAGCTAGCCTTGCCACAAAGAAACCCAAATATCTTTCCCTGTCTAAAAGGAGGCACTCAAAATATTCCAGACGGTTTTGCCGTGTAGCATTGTGTGAAGCAAGTGTTGCACAGTTAATTTGCTTTCAGCATATATTGCAAGAGCCACTAGACCTCCAAATTCAGAGCAGAATTTCACCATCTCTTTCCCCAGGATATCAGCAGATATTTGTCTGGGTGGTGCTTCATTTGTTTTTTCCTCTCTGGGGTTTTGAACCGCTCTAGTTCCTTTCTGATGTTCATAGCACTTCCTAATTAATGTGCTGTGTGTATTTAGTTAATGTGCTGTGTGTTCCCTCTTAGACACTAGTAATAAAGATGTTAAATAAAATTGGTTCTAGTATTTATGCAGCAATCACTTGCTCTTTGCTCTTACAAAGACATTTATGACAACACACTATATCAATTGCATTTTTTTCTCTTACCTAAAATCCTGCTGCTGTATCAGTCTTTGCTGTTTCTAATGGAATGTTTCCCAAATTACAATCAAGAGCCTGATATTAAAAATCTGGATGTTTGCATATAATTACACTTTAAAAAAAATCTAATAGAACTAATATAATTTGGTTTTGTTAGCTTGTATAAAGCACTGTAACTATTTTCCCCATGAGCAGATTTGGTTGCTACTTCTTATTGTGTGTCATCATGGCAAGGCTCTTCATTTTCTATTTTGGCTGTTTGCTTCCTTGTTTTCTAAAGGTAGATTTATTGCACATATTTGTATTCATCTTTTCTCTCCCTTTCAATTCCTAGCAGTACCTTTGGCTCTGCTTTATCTTTGGAAAATACTCAGTTACTGTCTTCAACTGATACCTAAATATTTTTTTCTGTTAGAGTAAATAATAATTCTCAAAATGAATACATTATGCTTGGAAAAGAATACTACCATATTAAAAACAATATTCATGAAGTATTGTGAAATTAATCTCAGAAAGGAATAATTAATTCTGAATTTTAATTAGATCCGTTAGTTTTGTTTCTGAAAAAGATCAGATGTGGTTTAGTATTCACTTATACATACAGAATTAATTTAATTTAATTCTATTTATGATGTTCCTGAGATCATGCACTATAAGTAAACTTCTTCTAATTTTTCTATCACTGCAATATAACCATTTAAAGACTCTCCATGAATGCAATATGATGAAAAATCATGGGAAAACAGAGTGCTGTTTGAGGATGCAGGTATGGTTTAGATGAACAGTGAAAATACTTGTAGCCTAGGCTGGGTTTTCACTATGTTAAGGGAACCAGGGACTTTACATAAACTCCAGCTAGCACAGAATGTGGCTGCCAGGTTTCTTATGAAAAGGAGACGACAGGAGCACATTTGATTTATTTTGAAAATGTATTGGCTGCCAGTCAAATACCATACTGGTTTTGAAATTGCTCTCCTTGTTTGTAAGGTGTTACATAGTCCCAGCCTATCTCTTTGACAGTCTTTGTCCTCACATTCCTGGTCAATCTCTGTGATTTACTCAGTTCCAAGAGTCCTCTAAAGACCAAGGACTTTAATTTCTACTGACAGTTTCTTATACAGAAGATACTCAGATTGTCCCTGATTTTTGTTGCAGCCCTGACTTGGAGAATTTCCCTGAGTTAAACTGAGCAGTTACTTTGATTTGAAGTTAGATGTACTGTTAAGTACCACGTTGAATTAATTTCTCAATGTCACATTGTCTTCAGTAGCTTCGCAGTGCACAGAAGGAGAGAAGAATCAGGCTTTTGCTTCTTTGAAAATTAAATACAATGTGCTAATTTCTTTTTCCAGTTTAGTTTTTCTGAAGCATTGACTATACATTTAGAAAAAAAACAACCAAACAACCAAAAATGACCAGAAAACCCCTAAAAATGCTGAGGGTTAGATTTCTGTGCCAGTCATTGTGCAATATTTTCATGACAGCTGGTATAGACATTTTTTTTTTTTTTTAGTCTCATGTGAAAGACTTAATCTGACTATAATTTTTTTTTTTTTCCAATTACCATGCAGGAAATCTTTATAATTCATTACAGTGTTTTAGTTTTTTTAAAATTAATGTCAGATACACTTGTGAATTTGTTTCTCTACCGTATTTTTTTCTCATTTTCTTTTTTTTTTTTTCCTTCGCAGCCCTTTTTTTGCCTGAACTGTCTATAAAGTTCTCCAACCATGATTTTACATGTCAAAAATGCCTCTTTCTGCCTTCTGTCTCACACATATTGAGAAACATTCCAAACTTTTGATAAATTAGAGTGGTAATGTTGTAATGCTTCACATTCTACCATTTTTCTTCAGCTTTATAAAAACATGTAAACTCTTTGGATTGTGCAGCTCTTAGCATGACAGAGTGACGTTGGAGGCAGTGGGGGAGAAGAGAAAGAAAGAGGGAAAGGAGGTGGTTTTTCTTTCTTAAGGACCTGCATCTATTTATCAGCTTTTCTTTTTCTTGAAGAAACATTTGTCTAAAAAGGCAAACTCACCTTGCTGTCTCCACTCCACTCCAAAGGTGATGGGTGGGGCTGGAAACTGCTGATTTATTTTTAAAACCAGTTTATGTTTATTTTTTCCAAGTCACTCAGGCACTTGATTTACTCTCTTTTTTTTTTTTTTTTCCCCCACAAGTATATAATCTTTCATACTGTTGTTTAATGTTTTACAGTTTAATTAAGTTCATTCCATAATTTGAAAACCACAAACAGGCATTTTTTCAAATTCAAATAAGATGGTAGCTTAGGATCAAATAAGCCACCACTAGTGCCACCCATTACCACCCACTACTGGGACCTAAAAGGGACTTGCAACCTGTACACCTGTGGTGCCCCAGCTGCTGAACGATGCCTCCATTAACTCTTGAGTTCCAGATTTTTGAACTTGTGAGATGATTTTCTGAGGAGATGGATTTTCAACACTACCCACTTAAAAAAAAACACCCCCAAACTTAAAAAGGATCTGATTGCTCGCCAATCCTTTTATAGGCAGGTACTATGCAGAAAGAGAATGAGTTATTTAAAGTTGTGCTGCTGATTAAGTACATGGGAAAATTAAAGTAAGTGCCCTCTGCATAGTCTTGCCTTTTGCATGTAGAATGTAGTTCTGCAACAGTAATAATGAATCCCTGCTTTCCTTTTTGCCTGACCACCAAAAATGCTTTCTCTCTCTGGGGAGACAGAGCGAGATACTCAGCCAAGGGCGTGTTTTATTTCTCTCAGTACTTCTGCTGCTCTTTTTTCTCAAACTAATGTGGTGTATACTCATAATTTTTTATAAAGTAGAAAATATGTATAAGCATAGCTGTGCATAGTTACAGTTTTGTGAAGCCAGGTTGCTATCCAATAGCTTCTGTTCCCTTCTCTCCAGCTCTTGTTTTTTATTTTTAAATTTTTGTTGGACAGATTGTCCTTGCTTTATTCTTCTTTCATCACTACATAGTAAAGCTTCTGTCCAATTCCATCTTTTAAGATGTGTCATGAGTTTCATACTTATACTGAAGAGAGAATTAATGGTGCTGACTTCTTTACACAAACCATGTCAATACCTCTTATTTCATACTGGCAATATCCCTTCCTTGCCTGTTTCTTCACTGAGTAGCTGTAATTTTGCTGATTTACTAAGCTTGGTGATGTGTACAAACGAAGGAAAAGATGAGGCACTGCAGAATATTTTTACTTGTGGTCAAACTGGAATATTCAGATCTCTTCTGGGCAAAATTTGAGTGCTTTGGGGGTACAATAAACAAACAAACAGAATTTTCGTTGTAGTTTTTGTTTTTCCGGATCAAAATTAGGTGTGGTTTGCCTTTGGGTCTTGTCTCATGTGAACTTGCAACAAGTGGGTGGAGCAGGGAGAATTATATGAAATAAGCCAATTTTGGCCAATTTCTACATTTAAAGCAAGTGAAAGAACTGATGTTCTGCATCAGTGAGTCTTCATATTAACTTACTTTAAGTTTGTCAAGTGCTTACACTTCTCTCCTCAAATTTTCTCTTTGAATCCAGCATTGTCTTCAACCCACCTCAACAATTATATGCCTGGCAGTATCCCAAAGACAGCAGCAGCCTCTCCTATGATGGGATGCCAGGGTAAAGGGGAAAAAAAAATAAAATCCAAACATACAAAGCAAGTATTACTATCTTTCCTAATGCATTACTTTTGACAGAAAGTAACAAGTATTTACTAACAGGAAAAAGAAGCCTTATAAAATATACTGTCTAGATGCTAATACTTTTGCCCCCTTTTTGAGTTGCTTAATACTTAACAATGATCCTCTTCTGCACAAGCTCCCTTTGATATTCAAAGTCCATTGCCACGAACTGCTCTTTTCTCAGAGAGAAAAGCTGTAGTACCAGTTGGGAATGAAGAAAAGCAAATACATACAACAAAGGTAGTCCTGAGCTTGATGTAACTTTATTAGCAACAAGTAGGAAGAACACGCCGTAACACTGAACTATAAATCAGTATGACTATAGAAGCACCATTAGAGGGAGCTCTGTTACTTAGTCCAATAGTTTATATCTGACAGGCTCGTAACCAAATTGCAGATTTCTGAATTGAAATTAGAAAAAATATAGGATTAAAAAAAAATAGCCAGCTTTGCCTCTAAGCACAGACATCAAGAGAACACTCTGAATGTGGAGATCTCTCTTGCTGAAAGAGCACGTTGGTTTCAGCCTATTTGTTTCAGGCTGCTTTATATAATAGTATCTGTAAAAAACGCTGAAACTGTGACTTGGTTCTTTTCATCTTCCCTGTTCTCCCCTCTCTAAATCTCCGTCAAAGTATTGGAAGTATTTAAAGTAATGATTTCTTTATTCTTGTAAACACATGCACTCTTTTTAGTGCACAATGCGCACGTATGTGCATATTAACTTTGAGTACAGGAAAACATGAGGCCTGTGATTTGAAGATTTATTCTAGAATTTATTACAGAATACAGAGTTGAAAGGAAATAATGTATCTTAAATAGTTTATTAGTCAGCTAAACACTAATGTTGTGGTCCTGGAAAAATTCTTCCAGTTGTTTCTTACTTGCAACAGAACTAATGAGAGTTCCCAACCTTTTCTCTACATAGTACTTAAAGCTCTTTCTTGAAAGGGATTTTGTTTTTTGACTGTCAGTTTTCCATCTTTCTCATCCAATGATGCTTAAACCAAACTTTGCAGAATGGGAGAGTCCTACAATAGCTTCTATTTTTATTTGATTTATAAAAATAACGCAGCAGAGGAAAGGGCCCTAACTTGAGTCCCTACCGAAGGACAGGTTGTAGTGAATGTTAATCCTTTTTTACAGATAGCACATCCATGCAGCAGTTTGGTATCAGGCACAAATTCTTAGGAAAGCAGCTCAACTGGCTCTGCTGTTAGCAGACCAACTGTTATCTCTCAGGGAGTTTGCTTATGAAGATATCCCGAGATGGGATCTTTGTCAACATTTTAAATTCTTGATCCTAGGACGCCAATACATTTCATCTGTCTAAAAGCAACAAGACATGAGGAATAAGAAAACACAGGAAAGGAAAACTGGGGTCTGCTTCCTCTGTCCAAATGCAAAGAGAGGAGCTAGTTTGTTTCCGTGCAGAGCCAAAGCAGCAGTGCTGGGGCTCGATGAGGGAACAAGGCTGTGCCTAGCACATATCATAATACAGCACAGTATTTATGTAGCAGCCAACGATTGCTAAGTGCTGAGTGCTGGAGAGAGGGAGAGCTCATTGCCTTCCTCGGTGACTCTGCACGTCGGTGTCATACATCCCAAACCAGGACATTTATTGGCTTTGAGCACTTGATACGAGTAAGTGAACCAATTTATAAAATGGAGTAGCCCCTGACTAGCTGCCACAATTGTAATATTCCTTGAGTTCCTAAATAAATACAGGCTGAGTGAAGAGTATCAGCCGTATTCGAGCAAACAGCCATTAGCACCGGTTTTCTTTTCCTCCTCTTGTGTGGCCTCTCTCCTTACACTTGTGGTAGCTTGTCAGCACTTTCTTTAAAGGTAACACAAAGCCCCCTGAATCTCCCCAACAATGAAAAATGAATTACTATAATGTATAATAAATAAGAATCGCCTCTTAAATCAGTCAGTGGCTATGTTAAAGGGTCCCAGAGCTTTTTGCATTTCCAGAGCTGGTGTGTGAGTTAGATCACACTATCCCCAGGAAAGGTGGTCAGGGCAGAGGTGAAGGGGGATTTCTTAATATTATTTTTAATTGCAAGGGGACAGAGCAGGAGCATTCAGAGGAATGAGTCACAAAGACCGACTCAGGAGCTCATGAATAACATACAAAGCTGTGAAATAAATTTTAATAATAAACAGTAGTGTTTCAAGTTAATTAGTCTAGACAACCTGGTGGCAATGCACTAACAGCTTGGCTCACACTGCGGAGTGTCTGAGCTGGGAATGTGCATTTCCACTAAAGTGAAGCCCTTCTCAACCATTGCTTTTTTTGTTTTGTTTTTTGGTCCCCTCCCAGAAATCTGTGGGATTATCTCTGAAGCCAGATCCCATGCAGTGGTAAGATAGCCAAAGTCTGGCCCTTACGAGAAACTGAAATATTTCTTCCTGAAAGTCAAAGGAGATATGAAATCTGAGTGCTGGCAAATGTGGACAACAGGGGGTGTGTGTAGGGGGGAATTGTTGGACCAGAATAAGAAATTAGTTAATAACACTGTTATTTACTTTGCCTGAATTTCCTCACCCTCCCTGGCAAACCTCTTCTGTGAAAGCAGCCGGAAGAGAAGCTGGGTAATTTGAGACTTCAGTCACTAATGGCAAATACAGCAGAATATTAGTGGCAGCACTTTCCTGCATTTATTGTGGAGGAGCACTGATTGCAGGCAATTGTATCGATCCATTCAGCTACTCATTTCACTTCATTGGAAAACGAATTAATTCTGACAGGCTTTGGCAAGAACTCATTAGTCTGTAGCTTAATGCTTAATAAACTGTCATCTCTCTTTTAACAGTGTAGGACCAATTGCCAGCCAGCCTGGGGATGCAGGGAAAACCTGAAGACTTCATTTTTCTCAGAAATCAGATTAATAAAAGACAGGATGGTATGGGAGCAAATGAAAAGAAATACACACATAAAATAGGTAAGCAAAGCATCTACCTGCAAATATGAAAGAAAAATTATGATAAAAATAGGGAGGGGGATTGGAATTTAAGCCCATATCAGAAATTACTTATTTCACTGTGGCAAAAAGCATGAACCACTGGCCTTGGGGCATCACCTCCAACATTTGGTAAAGTCAGGCTTGTTCTGATGGTTTCAATGGTATAATTTCTTGTGCTCTAGACAAATAGTGTTTAAATGTTCTTAGCGTGTTAATTTTGTGAATGGGAGGAAAATTCCATTAAAAAATCCAACCTGCACAGAAAAAGCCATATATACAACACTCTACTTCACTAAACGATTGATTGGCCTCTTTACCTCCAGCTCTCTGCTTTCAGATGCTGAGGTCAACAAGTGCTTTGAGCAAGAATTTTCTCAGGCTGTGGTAAGTGCTTTGAATACAGCATGATCTTTTTAGTAATTTTTGTTGTGTTTTCACATGTGATTGTATTATATTACATATGTTCTCCCAGCAAAGTTCTTGACATTATCTCGAAGTACCATCTACAAAAAAAGGAATGCATTTATTTTGTTTTCTGTGCTAGATTGATAATCCCACTCTCGCAGCTATGCCATTTACTGTGCCAGATGTTCTGGCCTTTATGTGTCTGCTCTTAGTCTGTAAAGTGTGTAACTCTTTGAAGGATTGTAGCCATCATTGCTTTGACTGGGTAAAAGTATAGGAAAGGGCCACAGGTGGCACATGAAAAGGTCCTACACAAACATGTAGGAAACCCTATGTAATAGGTACTGTTGCTATACCAGGTGATTTTTTTTTCCTACTGTAATAACATGCTCTTATTCCAACTCATTGTAAAGTTGTTGGCCAATCCTCTTGCTTGCCAGCAAAATCCATTTCCTTCATGTTTTATGACAGAAGACAGCCTGACTAATTCAATTGAGGATTCTAGTGACTACTCCAGCTAAGTGAAATGAAATGCTAGTCCCCTTTCTTCTCTAATGCAGCAAAGCCATGTACGTGGCAGCGGCCATGCCCTCGTGCATCTGTCCTGTTGCAGCCTCCAAAGGCTTCTTCCCTCCCCACCTTCCCCAAAAGATTTTGGGCCTCCTGAAACTGCAGACCTCAGACAGATTATGGAAAAAAGAAGTAATTTCTATCAGTGGTGTCAGCTCCTACGTGCAGTATGGAGAGACTAGTGAGAGTTAATGTCTGAGGCAACATTTATCTGCGGCATTGCATGGATTCTCTATGCTAGAAAAGATCTGGCAGTTTGCTGTTCTGGCAAACTTTCCTAGTGTAGCCACAGCTTATACTGGCAAGCTAGTGTTTTGTCTGTATGTAGTTTATACCAGTTCCCTGAATGAAATGTGCTATACTGGCAGGCTCCTTCCCCCTCCCACCCACGTACAGCAGCATCTACTTTGGCATTCAGTATACAGCACAAGTTTTGACTATAGATCTACTAGTGTAAGAAAAATCATGCCTCTCCTTAAAAAGGGGGCTGAAAGGAGGTCATGTAAGACTTGGGTAGAAAGCTCTCTTTGCACTGCAACTATATGGGAAAACTGTAAGCTTGTCTGTTTGGTAAGATGATTTACTAATGCCACTGGTGCCAGGAGAGTACTCCAAGAATTGTACCTGTGCTGGTTTGCTATTACATTTTCCAGGTGGAGAGCCCAGAGGCATTTCTTCTCCTGTGTTGCATAAGATTGGTGGGTGAGAAACTACTGCCCTTGATCAGTATACTCTTACAAATAACCCTTTTTTCCCTTACAAAAAAAAAACCCCCACTTTTCCTCAGGGGATGTGGAGTTTGAAATGCTGATGACACAGAAGTCCCTGTCTCTGTTATCTCTTTTTATGGTTCTCTTTGAAGGGGAGAATTTCCCTGCCTGTGGCTGAGATAACAGAGAGATGCTAAGTGGTGGGATTTTTCACAGCACTTGACCATAAGCAATAAAAGGTCAATTTGGACACATATCCCAGTGAACTTGGAAACATCAGAGTTTTGCTGGTTTCATGTGGAAATCAAAGTGTTCCAATAGCTCACCCAGGAGAGCTAATACCTCTTAATTGCTTTTTTCTTCATTTGCCCCCCACCTCTTAAAAACACATTGCCTTATTAAGTTCAGAAACTTGTGAATACATAGGCCTGGGTTGATTCATGCCTGACTCTAACAGGAGAACGAGGGCTCACAGGTGAGGGCTGTGGGGGCCAGGTCCAAAACCCCAAGTTCTTTATGAGATGAGCAGAAGAACCTCTGGATCAAAGACATTTTGGGTGTCAGACATTCACATGGGTTCCAGCCAGAAGTGGAGAAGTACTCCTGAGAGACCAGACTGGGGTTGGGAATCACAGAAGCTGAAAATAGTTGGAGACTGGGAGAATGCTCCCAGTATTGGGTATATACAACCCCTTTGCTTTTTTTTTTTTAATTTTATTTTCTTTTATTTTCCCATGTGCCAGCCAAGAGAGTGCTGCACACTGATCATGGGTTAGATGGACCCTAGTACAGCTGTTCCTATTTTGTTTTGTATATGGGGTTAAACCAGCACAGAATTCAAATTTATAGAGCCAGAATATATCCATCTTATAATGTTCCTACCATTAAGCAGTAGTTTATTCTTTGCAGAAACACTCAGAAGTTAAGGGTCCTATCTGGGTACTTCCTTGATAAAGAATGCTTGGCACAGTTAAAATTTTCACGTTTTGAGTAATATATTGTGAGGAACTGGAGATAGTAGCACACAATAAATATTTTTTGGTTTTGGCTTGGCACCTAAAGCCAGATGACTGAGTCTCAGTAAATGGAAATTTGGCATCGCTTCTATTTAGGAGACTGGTTAATGCAAGGATTTGGAATATAAAAAACAAATCAGAAGAACTATTTCATCTTCATAAGGTGGTCCCTAGGCTCAGTCCTGCAGCCTTTGCTCATGCAAAACAAATTTCTCATACAGCTTATTCACATTAGGAAAAAATATCTTGACTGGGCCATTTGATTGTCAGGTTTATGAACATTTCTCTAGCAGTAAGGGACCCCAGTGCATCCTTCCTCACTTGCCTCCTTGCTCTGTGATGTCTGTGCTGAAGTCACAACAAATTCGTCAGCATGGAGGCACAGAAGGGGGGGCTGCTCAGGAAACCACAGGGGAAGCACAGCCAGAGCTCTCCCAAAATACGCCTGAGCCCTTGCTGGGCTGTGTCCCAGTGCCAGGCTGGCTGTCAGCAGGCAAAGAGCATTTGTCAGATTCACCCTCCCGTTTCTGTTTTTTCATAGTTTTATTTGTATTTATTTAAACCTTTGTCCCTTTTCTTTGTCCTGCCTTCTACCCGCCCGCCCCTGGCCCCGCCTCCACCCTTTATTTTGTCTGGTGGTGTGTTTTCCTTAGTCTCAGACTGGGGACGGGGCTGTGGCCGGAAGGCTGTAGACAGCCAGGCATGGTGCTGGGCAGGAGCTGGAGGACTCCTGGGTACTCACCAGCGAAGGCTGCTGCATTTTGGCGCTTTGCTTGCTGCTTCCCAGCCCCAGGGAAGGGAATGGAGTCGGGCCCTTCCCTGTTCCGAGGGTCTTTGTGGCCAAGAAGTGCCTCGGAGACAGCACAGCCTTTGGCGGCCGCTGGTTGTGGCCCACCCTCAGTGGGTGAGGAAGGGGCAGGGCCTTTGAAAACCCTTTCAAATGGCGATCAGGACAGCTGAGGGGAAATGACCTGTTCACAAATGACCATGATACTTCTGCATCTTTGTACTTAGTGGCCAGGGAGCCAAGAGTTAGGGCTGAAGAGCAGGCCTCCCCTCTGCTGGGCGGCCATATCGGGGCCTTGTAGCGAGGGAGCGGTGCAGCTGCAGGGGCTGTGGGGAAGCAAACAGTTTCCATTTTGTCAGCACAAATTGTATCACATCTTTCGTTCTGTGCCTCTAAAAATGTGGTTTGCCTTAGTTTTGGAGTCTACCTTGCCCTCAGCATGTAAATAAATGCCAACTAAAATAAAAAGGAAGCACAAAACAATAATGAGGCCTGCCATGCATCAGCGAAGCTTCTCGAGGCTGGATGTGAAAGCAGAGCCTGAAGGGCTGAATCCTGCGCCCTGGCTGCGGAGCTGCCACGGGGCCTCTCCCTCCTCATGGCTGTGTCTGCCCACTGTGGGGGGTGGCCCCTGGCCAGAGGGTCCCACAGGGCACAGCCAGCAAGGGCAGGCTGCTGAGTCCAGAGAGGGAGCTAAGGCTGTGGTGGTGGACAAGCAGTTGGAAAAAAAGGCTGCTGAGCTGCATTGCTAACACACAGAGAGGACAGAGGCAGACCAAAGTTAGAATCAGTAAGATTCTAAGATTTTACTTACTGAAAATAAGTAAGTAAAGGTAAATAAAAACCACATCTTCAGTGGCAGTCTCAATTAGATCCTTTCAAGTTTGCAAATTGCATATGAACTTTCCTAATTGAAATACCTGAAAACTGAGTGATTAGTTTTACTTCTTACCTACCATTTATTGAAGAATGCTTAAGGTTTTTTTTCCATTTTGCATGTGAATTTGTAAATCACAGAATCACAGAATGTGAGGGCTGGAAGGGACCTCTGAAGATCATCAAGTCCAACCCCTCTGCCAGAGCAGGCATGAGACAAGACAAAAAAAACCAATAATCCCACAAAAAACCCCACTACACACACCACAGAAACAAGGGCAGATCACAAACTAGGGCAGATCACTCAGAAGGGCATCCAGATGGATCTTGAAAGTCTCCAAAGAAGGAATGGACCTATCACAAAAAGAAGTGTACCTTACCACTGAAGGACAGGGCAATTTATTGGCAGAAATTTCTCAAGGTTTTGTTTTGTTGTTTGTTTTTTTTTCTAAATAATATATTTCTGCTAAAATAAGCTATAGAAAATAAGAATTGCATACTTTTTTTTTAAGCGCACAGGTAAACCCTTAAGTCCTAAGTAAACTGAAGGAGATTTCCTTATAAATGGAAAGGGCCCGAACACAACTCTAGAGGGACTTTACATGTGAAGGAGATACACTTTGCATTGGACACCCCAACTACACACTTGTTAGAAGAAAAAAAGTTACATAATGCATTACTTACCTCTGCTTGAGTAATTTACTATCTATGCTTTCTCATCAAGATGGTGGTAGGTTAAACACTTGATTTATTTTTGCAGTATACTCTTGCTTTTTCTGATGTGTCACGCCAAATGACTGTGGTAGAAAGAAGTCAAATATACTAAAGATGTATATTTTAATTAAAAATATTAGAAGAAATGTATTAGTGTTCCTTTTTTATTAATAGCAGATTTTTGGCCAACTAGGCAGCAAAGTTATTTATTCGGAAGAAATATTTTATGCTGTGGAGTAATACTACAAGTAGGACATAGCATGTGATAAGTGGTTCTGTTGGCAAACTGCTCCACTTCACTTCACTTCTGCTGCCTTATGGGAGCACTGGGCAAATCCCCTCCTGGTGCAAGGTGGCATTGGCCTACCAACACAGACAGAACAGGACTAATGTATCCCAACCGGGTGTCTGGGTCCTGAAATCAAAGCTATCAACATGACCACATTTGGTGTGAACAGAAAGAAATCACTTCTGTGATGAAATAATTTAGGGCTGTTATCTGTGAAGTGGTCAGAAGAAAATAAGGTAATGACACATTGCGCGTGCCAGATTTTTTTCTAGGGTTGAACTAAGAGCTTAATTCCATAAAAAATTACTTCTAACTTTTTAATAGCTTAAGTGAGTAAACCAGGCAAAAGAAGTTTGGTCACAATAATATCAGAGAGAATTATAATAAAAGAGGTGTTACTGATACAATCTTGGCTATTTTTAAAATTTTCTTCCCTTCTTCCTCATCTTTATCAGTGCGTTTTATGTAAACCTGACACATTTATATATGTGAAACAGATGCAAAATGAAGTAGTTTTGTCTTCAGTTATGACCATGTTTTTTCAATCATGGACATGATTTATGGAAATGTTCTTTGCTGTAAAAAATTTCTTTTAAAATCCAAACCACATTAATTATAAATCTAACATTCAGTTTCTTCTGATACTTTGGGGAATGTGGGGAAGTAAATTTATAATGCAAATAAACAATTTATTTAAAAAAATCATTATTAATAAATGTTGAGATGAAACCAGCACAAGTCATCTCAGTGAAACTACTAGAGAATTCAGTTAGATGTTGAGAAAATTAGCTCTCTTTTTAGAAAAATATAGTATGTATTAGATTTCTATCTGCTATGGAATATTTGGCACTCCTGGGGCCAACCGAACTGTGAAATGCTATTGATGTTGGCTCCTTGGCTGATCAGCCCGTTCAGAGTTGAGCTCAGTTTACTGTGGAATAAACTCTAAACATTTTGGAGCTTGGAAGAGCTGTGCAGAGGTGTAGGAATGGTCTGAGACTGAGCAGTATCACCAGTATAGACCAGGAGAATTTGTAAGGTCAGCAGCTGTCTCCTGGGCAAGGCCAAACTAAATCATATCCACAGCACTGCCAACTATGACAACTTTATCACACTTCTTACAAGGCTTAGGGCTTTTCTTCACACCTCAGCCCCTGAAGTATGTACAAATCTCAGGTTCCATTTTTTTACATAGGGGGTTTCTAGTCCTTGGGATGCGAACAGAAGCTTGGAAATGTTAACCCTAGAGGCTGAACACCCAGAAAGCAAATAAAACAGTAATGTTTTTCTTAAATCTCACTTTAAAGCCAATCTCATGATTTTTGGGGTCTCATTCATATTTTCTGGGTGTGTAGCCCTGACTACACTGAATGCCAGGAAGCTAATTCAGCTTTACAGAATTAATCCCTCCTGACAGATGTCTCTGTGGTCTGTGGTGCTCTGGTGGTCTGTGGTGAACTGCTGCTTCTCTCCTTCCCCTATTTCCACCTGCTATTTCCCATTAAAAGGCAGCTAAAAGTACTCTATGGGCTTCCACTGTACTCCTATTGCATATAAGCAATTAGAGCACATTAAGCATTATTCAACAACATTGTGGGAGTTGAATTCAGATGTTCATCTTCCCCCTGCCCCTTCAGTTGTCTGTGGGGTATTCTCTCAACTTGTGTTTCACACAATGAAGTATTTTTAAGGGATCTTTCTCAAGATAATTTCCAATGTCAGTATTGCAACGTTAAAGTTGTTCATAAAATGCGAAAGGAAGTGACTTCTGCTCTGTCTTTTAAGAGTAGACAGGGACATGAGTCTTTTTGACCTGAGCTGGGAGAATGGCTTGTGCTTGAATTAGCTGTTTATGAAAGTTATTTCCCTACCTAGCTGAGCTGCATTGGAGACTGGATCTCTGTTCTCATTACAGCTTCTGTGTAGCTGAAAGCTCTGATTGCCACAGAAAGGGCAGGGAGGACAAGGGAGGCTGGTTTCTGTGGAAGGAAGGAAGGAATCCGTGAGTCCTGGTATCTGTGTAAAACAAAAGCAGCTTCACGGAGTCTACAATTGATCCCCCAATAAACCAATTTTGAAAGCCCTAACTTCCCCTACCCCCCTCCTCACTGTCTTCCTTTGATAGGGACAGGAGGTAGGAGCTTCCTAGGAGAGTAAAGATGTCTGGTCTGGCAAACATGAAAGAAGAAAGCTTGTGTGTTTATTTTGCACGCTACAGACTTTAGGGCCAGAAAGCCTTTTTTTTTTTTCTAATTAGAAGATAATATCTTGTTAGAAAGTATATGTTTTGAAGCTTCAAAGAGGGAAAAACAAAACAAATCCTCCTCTTGACCCGTAAATACAGTTAGAAAAGCTACAACAATTCACTGAAGTTTACTGTGATAACTTGATTTTGGCCTCAGTCTAGAAGATTTGGGTACTTTGGGAATTGTAGGAATCTTGAATCTCACTGGTAAACTGTGAGAAGAGAAGTCTGAAAGCATGGTGCAATGCTGACAGGGCGGTATGCAGCATTCCTGTGCATCAGCAGTGTCAAAGTGTGGAGTTTATGACTGCTGTTTCTTTCTCCTCCATCAGTAAACACAATCTCCCCACTCCCTGAAGTTAAATCAAACCACTGTAAAGCAGCTCGTCAGTAACCAGGGTAAAATTTCCACTGAATTAATGATATATCTGGTCCAAAATATTTAAGATATAAACAAAAGAGGATAGAATAAGACCGGCCAGGCATGCGAATATTTCCAAACCAGTTGTTTTCCAGATAGTTTTTGAGCCACCACTGGCGAAAGACAGGGAGGTTGCACAAAGTTACCTTTGAAAGAAATGGATTGTCATCAGTTTACACCAGCTGAGGATATAATCCCGTATATTTTGTGACTGACTTGTTTAAAACAAATCCAAATGTCCTTGGAAAATATTTTTCCATTGGAGAAAAAAAAAAAAAAAAAAGGGCAAAAATGTATCCATGAAAAAGTTGGGCAAACTTTAATAGATGTTCTAATGAAAATAATCCTGCTATTTTTAAATAAAAGAGGCTTAAAATCCACATCCAGTATGCTTATCCAGTTTTCCGGTATATGTATGAGAACAATAATTTGCAGGACAGTTTTCATTTTCTTCCTTAAAAGTGTAGTAAAAACAATAAGGACAAGTACTAATAAATCAAATGAAACACAGAGCCGTTGAGGAAGCTAAAGGCACAGTGATTTTGGAGACACTGAAATTCCAGATATTTCAGGTGCAATCCAAAATCTTTACAACACACAGTGGACATAGCAGAAAAGGTGGGAAGGCAGCAGTTCCCACAGGAAAAGGTAAAGTGGATGACAAGATACAGTAGAGTAGATCAAGACTGGAATAATCTAAATCCAAACCTGGGGTGTGTGAACAAAGTATGAAATGGTGAAAATTATCCCTTGATATCTAAAATCCAGTACGCAGGTTTTCTCTGGGAAGTTTGAACAGTATTTTTGCACAGCTCCATTTTCCGGTGTTGTGTGGAATGAACCCAGACTGAAGTTCCTGATGTCTTTTCTGCTTCACACATGGTCACCTGAGATCTATTCAAATAATAAGCTTCAGAGTAGAGGCTAGGAATGTCATTGATTGATCTCCTATGGTACTTAGAGGAAGGGGGTCATTTTAATATGTTAGACTTTGAGGTTCTTCCTCAAGGCACACGTTAAATACTGGTAGTATGCAAACTGTATTCATATTTGTAGAGATCTTTGTGAGAGTGGCTAGAATCTCTAGCTCCTATAAAGTCTTTGCCTGACACCAGGGCTGAGAGTCTTTCTTATTAAAGTAATTATGAACTAAACTCTGGGTGAAGGGAAGATATTGAATGGTATAGAGTTATGTTTCATGTAGGTGACTTTGAAGTATTTGGAAGATATGATGTTAGAATGCATTCTTCCCAGCTGTACTTTCCTTGCCATTTTTTTTATTACATGCATTCTTCCCATGGTCCTGCAGGCCAGTTAAGGACTGATTCTTGTGAAGCATGATTTGTCATCAAAGCAAAGACCCATCAACAGGATCTTTTGGATTAAGCACATTTTGAAAGGGTCTAGCCAGTTGCAAATGACAGTTTATCAATTGTTACTGCAGCCTAGAAAGTTCAGATGAGATGTTAGGGCTGAACTGATTGGAAAAGCATCTCAAAATTCATTCTCTGCCCCAGGCAGCCTCATTCCCAGGTTTTTTGAAGGGACACATCTTATGCTGATAAGCTCTGAAAAATTCCCAAACAAGTAATTTTTCAAAGTGGTTGTTTAGCCTAGTAAAGTATTTGGAGAATACAAGTGCTCCTCTGACCTCTGTAACATGCTGGTATGGGTGGTGGATACCAAAACGGAGTCCTTGCTTGGCCTTGGTTCAGAGCCAGGACCTACAAGGCAGTCTTCTACATGTCTGGCAAGCATTCTTAGCTACCAGACTATTTGTTATTTCTGGATGTGTCCCTGATTTTCATTTTGTAGCTGTCCTGCTTTGTATTAGCTAACTCTTCATTAGGCAGGGAGGGAAGCAACAAGAGTTGGACGCTCCAACCCTTGGTTTTGTCACTCCCTTGGCACATAAGCTAGAGAAACTCCTAAACACTGGTGCACGGAGTTCCAGATAGCGAAGTTGTAAAGCTCCAGCTGCCCAGATCAGGAATTTGTCTTCTCTTTGTTAACTTCAAAACAGTCTCCTGCAGGAGACAGAACAGCTTTGTTTAGTTTAGCCCCCAGCTGTTTCCTCTTGGCAAAGTGCTGGTATTGCTCACTTCCTGCTGGAGGTTGTCCATATTATATAAATATATATGTTGGGGAGCAAGTCCTTAAATGGCTCTATCAGAAGTTAGTCCAGATTGATTGTTCACTTCCTTGTGGCTATGGGAGGGGGTGGCAACTGATTTTTAGGCCAGTCTTGGAGCCTGGTCTGGGACCTGACTCTGAGTAGTCAGCCAGTTATCTGAAGCTGTTCTTGCCAGCTTTGTACTTCGAAAGGTAGCACTCTGACGTTTCATTAATTCTTGTTGTATAAGATCATGCCTCATTAGTGCATGCTTAATTAGTTCTGGCTCTGTAAGCTGATGCTTTGGACATTTAAAAGCTCATGCTTGCTTTTTTTTTTTTTTTTTGTATGACAACTAGCAAGTCTGTTTAAGTGATATTGCATATTTTATCAGTTTCCATGGTGTAACAGTTAGTGAAGCCTGCAATTTTTCATGATCTTTAAAAATTTTCCTTCTGATGAGTTCTCTATTCATGTCCTTTGGGCAAAACAAAGCCCTTCAGTGTGGTGAACAGCGAGCATTTGAGTACAAGTAATGTGCTTGAGGGAGCTGATGCAGTTTTCTATGATGGTATTAAAGATATCTATGCCAAGTCATACGCAGTTCCATAGAACTAGTCAGTTGTCTCTGGAGATAAGGATTGAAATATAGGAGTGGCTGCCTCTAGGGTGGGACGCCCTTTTGCCACAGAGCACTGAATGTGCCAGTTGGAGTCCTTCAACACGTCTGCTCAGCCAGGAGGGCTGCCCAGGAATAGGATGTTCTATACAACCTTTGTCCTCAGTCTGAGTAGAGCAGAAGGCATCAATCACAAATCACTCCCCCATATTTACTTTCACAAAAGACGCAGTCTAGAGTGCTCATATAAATACTGATAAAAAAAGTTGAATGCTTTAAATGACTGGTGCAGAGTAGTTATATATGGAATGATTAATTTTTTTTTAGAAGAGCTAAGGCCTGTCCTTAAGTTTACGAGAGACCTCAACAGCAGGTGGGAGCAGACAGCAGGTGAAGATTCATATCTCCCTGCAGAGGCTGAGGGCTGTCAGCAGAGCTTTCCGAACACTTGCGTTAAATGAGTATTCTATGCAAATAGTGCTATTCATTCCACCAAAACTTAAGTCATATATCTGGCACACTACCTGCAGATGACAATTACTTGTTTATTTTATTAGATCATGTGCTACTCTCACAAACTCAAATAAAGTATTCATTTCTAAAGAATGTCAACAGCTAATGAGTGCTTGAGCGGTTTTCGAAAGCTCAATGCTCTCTAGAAGGTTGGATCTGTAATTACTACAAACTGGTACATTTAATTGGATATATAACATTTATAAATGAGGGCTGTTTCTGCATCTCTCACTTCTGCAGTGCTTTTCCTTTGAGCTGCCTATGGTAAAGTATATACCAATTAGCACAGCCAGTGATAAACTTAGTTGCATACACTGCAAAATTGTTTGCTATATTTTTCGAGGAAGAGAAGTCATTAAAGCCCAGACTTGGCTTGCAGTTTGGATGGCAAGATTTCTTCAAGCCTCTGGCTAAAAATCTAGAGTATGATTGCTTTGTTCACTTCTAAAATTTGGGTAATGGATGAATTAGAATAAATCAGACAAAAGCACTCAAGAAAGACTCTAGGTACTGTTTAGTTTTGTATTTTCTCTTAGTCTCTTATACATTCATTGGGACTGTGAGTATTATTTCACTAGATTGCTTCTAATTATATTTGTTTGGACAAAAATTATCTTTCCATAGAAAGTATTTGCTTTTATGTTCTGAAACATGGCTCATTTGAACTGTGAAAGTGGAGTTTTTTTGTTCTCAGTAATAGGGTGAATTTGCTATGTCTGCAAAGTGATTAAAATTACCTAATAAGGAGATGAGAACAGAGCTAATACTCTTAAAGTTATGAAGCAATTGTCAGAAAAGAGAAACCATCACAAGTTTTTCAGCAGCTCTTCTAGAAAAGCCACACGGAAGTTGAGGTTCTCCTTTCTTAAAGGCAGACTAGTTATGTATGTTTGTATTTCCAGTCAATTCCCAAAGATCCAAAAGCAAGCATCTGTGCCTTGTTCTTACTTGGGGAGCAGGAAAGCCTAAGTCAAAATAGAAGACTTGAAACTTGTCAGCAGCTTGCTGTGAAGCTACCAGAGCTAGAAGAGACCAGCAGGATTTATATTTCTTGTATATATTTCATATTAGATGATAAAGCCAAGCAGTATCAAGCTGTACACACCTGTTTCAGTAATGTGTTCTCACAAAGAACTCAAGTGCCAACTGAAGTATGAAACAGGGGACTCTCTGACGTTTTGTCCTTTTCCTTCTAATGATGTGAGGTCTGTGCAGAAGCAATGGATTTATGTTGCCTGACTCCAAAACTGGAACAGTCAAGAGACACCCCAGTGACAGTTTTTCACAGAGATGTGATTTATCATTGATTTTGCATCTCCATTACCAAAGCCACAGATGATGGAATAATACAATTTTCCACACATTTCTCTATATTGTCCCTCTGCCAAGTTGTAGGCAAGGTCTGGGTCCATGTATCTCACAACAAAGACAATCCTCACGGTGTGGTAAGGCATGTTTGCTTACATTCCCTTATCCGAGCACGGGTTTTTACCACTACATTAGCAAAAACAATGGTGCCATGTTCCAAGAATTAGCTTCAATTCAAGGCAAAATAGAGACCTTCATATCTCTTAATCACTAATAACATGTATATAAGCATGGAAAATGTTTGTAAACTGAGCAAATGTCTTTAATGTCCATTGTGAAGACAGAAATTACTAAGGGACACTGGTGTTACTTCATATGTGCCTTTAACAGCCTTGTAGAGTTATTCTTTTGATCAATTATTTCTATTAGAATAGCCAGAACAAAATAACTTTCTTATATTACGCAGAATTTCTATTTTTTTAAGCTAAATCATTGATATTCTTTATATGTTCTTCCATACACAAAATGCGTGTTTGAAGCCCTTAGAAAACAAGAAAAACAAAAAAAAAAAGCCCCAAAAAGGAAAGGCATGCTAAGAAAATACATGTTTCTCTAACAAAACAACTTACTGTCAGCTTATGTTCTTGAATATTCAAGAACTATATCCATTAAATACCATCTCAATTGTATTTTCCTCTCTTGGTATAGGATCATTTTTCCAACATACATATTAAAGGAAAGCAAATTTTTAAGGTGTGCCTGTTCTCCTTAACCAGGATCTCTCATAGATGAGACACTGTTGTCACTAAAGGCTCACCAACAAAAGGGTTTTGGTAAGAATCCTGAGAAATATTCCAAAACTGAGAAAAGTCACAAATGTGAGTGCAGACAAATACTGATGTTTTAATGAATTTTTATCTGCTATTTGTTCAAGGCTGGATTACATAAGTTTTCCCTTAAACATCTTTCCCTGAAAAGCACTTTTAAGACAAGTACAGGTAAATTGGATAGTCTCATCGTTTTGGCAAGGATGTCTTCAGTGGTCATTTCAGCAAGGGTTATGTATATTGTTTGTAATATTGAACAATACTCTGATTGCAGACACTCGGGTATTTTCTCTACTATTACTGAAAGAGTTGTGTGGCAATGAAGAACATCCAAAACATCCAAATTTGGAAGACTGGTTTATATTTTTTGCTCGAGACATGTTCCTGTTACAAAGATGGGTTTATCATAAACTAAAGTAGATGTGCAGCAGAAACACAGATCCAGCTCTGTGCCTACTGCACAGCCATGTTTCAGGCATCACAGCCCAGTCTTTAAGAAGAAATGCTTTCCAAAGGCAGGAGCAGATGGTGCTGGGAGCTACACAGAGTGCCACCTACTATGCTGTTGCCTCTTCAGAAGCAGTAGAGGGAAACCTGGGCAGAGTGTTACTGATGGACAAAAGGTCACACCAAAGATAGCTTTGTATCTCCTTTTGTCAGCTGCAAAATTTATGTTGGTGAAATTTTTGTCTCGGAGCCTAAGCTCATGTGTCCAGCTTCATTTATGTGAGCAATGAAAGTATTACAGGAGCCCTGGTTTATCTGAGCTCTGCATTCCACCTACTGCTTGAGCTCTGCATTACTGACACCAGTAACAAATTTTGAGTGCTATTAGTGTTGAAGAAGGTGGAATATCTAAATAGTAAGTGGCTGCTTGAGACACTACTGGAGTTAAGAATTCATTTAGAAAGAACAGATGGCCCAAAAAGAAAAATGTGTCTCAACTGAGGTGTTAAGAGGATTAAGGATTAAAAAAGCACAAGATCAGAGGCTAGACTAGGGCCAAAATAAACAAATCTATTTAGTCAGGTATAAGAAGAGGAGATCAGAAGAAATGAGAGGAATTAGAAGACAAGGATGATGAAGGTGATTCACAGAGCATATTCAAGATACAAAGGTCACAGATGAGAGTTTCTAAGCTACAAACTAGAATTGTTAAATCAAAAACAGATGACATGCAGAAAAACAGACTATGATGGCCAGATGGCAAAATTCTGTGATGAACTGTCCGAGGAAAAAACCCTCTGTTAAATAATGTTGTTTTGACAGGTGACAGAGAACCATGACATAAAAAATTGAAACAAAGTTTGCAGTCAAAAAGTCAAGAAGAGAAAAGCTTTAGGTATTGGGCAAGGTACTAATAGATTCTCCCAGGTTCAACGTCAGTACTAGGGATGACTTGTTCCAAGTGGGAACATGAGAGATTTTGTATTAATAGTCATTCTGTTACCAAACAAAAGTAATAGAAAGACTTGCATAAACAACATAAAACTTTCTATTATTCCATGGGATCAAAATCAACACAGGCAGCTTTTAGAGAAGGTTTTCAGAGACATCAGTGCTCCCAAAAATGTTTTCTTTTCCTCACAGAAAAATGAACAGCTTGATACAGCCTGTGTGAACTGGCCTCAGAGACAGTGTTTAACATTTCACACAAATTTATGATATTTGCCCACCTCTTCACACCCAGTGGATTGTCCACTATCAGGTACAAGATGCAAAGTTACATCTACTAACTTCCATCATCATAAAAACAGAATTATACATTATATGCACCCACAAGCTGCATCTGTCAAAAAGGAAATTCTGCTCCTGCCACTCCTCAGGTTGTTTACCACAGTCTTTTGAACTCTGTGCCAGACACCCATGTTTCAGCAAACTTTGTTTTTCCATACTTGTTGCTAAAACAGTCACTAACTGGTGTGTAAAAATCTCTAAAGGGACTTGGGCACTTTAAATCGTAAGTCCTGAGAAATTCCCCTGCAGCTTGTACCTCTGCTTGATTGAGCTTCTCCAAGAGTACATTTCTAACTGCAGATATCCCTAAACACCTAAATATCTGCTTCTGAACATGGCCAGACCTGGCAGGTACTGACAGCCGATGCACTATACACGTGGCTGTTCAGAACAGCCTCCAGGGACACACGGATGCGTGGCCTGATCTCATGGAAAAGGGCCTCGCACAGACTGGGGCAAAACAGTGCTGCTGAAACCTCCAGGAAGGGGGGCAAGGAGGGAGGTCCTTTTTGCCATTTCCCCAAAATTCAGATCACCGAGTTTAACTTCCTCCAAAGAGTCCGAGAACACGGGTCTGCGTGGCCCACGTTGCAGATGAGCCTGTGCGGGAGGAGCTGTGGGTGGGGTTTTGCCATTCCCTTCCTCCTCACAGATGTGCGACGGTGGCAGCTGGGCCGCGGATCGAGGAGCCACGCTGCAATGGGAGGAAGGTGGAGCTGGGGGCAGAGCTCCAAGAGGCGGGTGGTCCCCGCACCAAAGAGCAGGAATCGCTACAGACATCCTAAGATAACTATCTGGCTTGTGAGTCAGAACCCAAAGATACCGGGATTAGCAAATTCAAAAGCAAAAGACTTAGCCAGACAGAGATTGTGTATAATCCAGTGTATACATAAACTACTCTTACACTGCCCAGCCTGTGAGCCAAAGTGCTGCTTGGAGGGGACTTCCTAATGGGAAGTCACTATTTCTGATGGTTCTGTGAGATGAGTTAGAAAGCACAGTATCTAGTTTCTTGCTTGTGAAATTCACTAGCCATTTTGAACATACATTTTTATCTTAAATAAGAAAGAATTTCAGCAAAACACAGAGTAAAGGCCTTGCTCCCCTCCACTATATGGTTATACAGTAAAGTGGCACACATAGAGGAAGTATGTCCAGGAAGTAGTGGAGCTGATATGAAGTATCTATGCAATACTACATAAGAAAGAAATACATAAATAATAAATAAAATAAATAATATTTACATATAAATTAATTATAAAAAAATACTTACACTATTATGAATTATGTAAGCAGCCAGTGTGTAATCCCAGGCCAACCTATGGTGTCCACTGATAGCAGGTAGTGCAGGATCATAGCTTCACACGAGCAATATCCAGCCTTCACCAGCATGTTTCTTAGCACCCCTGTTCAGAAATACACAAGTTCAATTTCTCGTTAATAATGCAGAATGTTAGATGATTCGGGTGATTCTAATACGTAGTTAAAAAAGGTAGATCTAGTTTGTGAGTTTGTGAGAAAGAAAAACCTGTCTCTTTATCAAAGGGAGAAATGAAACAGCAATGAAGGATGTACTCAATGGTGGGTTTTTTTTCCTCAGAGAATTATTATTTGGATTCAACTTCTTTCCTAAGATAAAAGAGTATTTAATTTTTCAACTGCCAACAAGCACTGCTTTGTTAACTAGAGCCATTTTGCAGGTACTTGTGTCTTTTCATTTCCCATGGAGACATCTCTGGGGGATCAGGAGAATTTTCTAATGATACCTGTGACATCTGGCTGTTTTATACATAATCTGCACTGATGACTTTTGCTAAGGAATAGCACCACAACTACTGAACATGTACAATTTTATTATCTACAGCAAGACAATGTCTATAAGATGATATTGCATGTTATGAAAATCCTGGGAATTAGGATTTTCCCAGTGCTACATAATTTGCTAATTATTTTTTTCTAACTGTTGGCACAAAACAAGAAGACAATCCTAAAACCAGCGTATCTGATCTGTAGCAACCCCAAGGTGTAACTGTTAGCACAATGTTATGGTTCAAGCAGGGTGGGGAGAAAATAAATTCACAGCTGAACATCTCTGGGGGAAAAAAATTACAATTCAGTATACCACCCACAAGGAAGCCAGAAGCCGTGTTTGCTATTGTTAAAAAACAACAACAAAAAAATCCAGTACAAACTCTCTTTTGCCTTTTTGGCACTGCAGATCAGAGCCAAGGGATAACATCATATTGTCACACTCTGAGTGAGTGAAATCATGTTAGCAAATGCTTTTATCTGAGTGTTGGTGACACCTAGCAGATACTCCCCAGGGCACTGGCAGGTCACAGATTTGTTAAGTGGTTGCTTTTCTGTAAAACTGTGATTCTTAACGATCTGTAGAAAAATTAGTTTTCCCAATATTTTTCCTGGTGTTAGGTCACACATACACCACCATACCTGATCAGCCATTCAGACAGTGGGTCGTGTGATTGCAGGTTTAACTCATAAACTGCAATGTAGGAGTAAAAACATTGCAAACCATAAGAGAAGCAGAGAGAAAGAGGGGCAAGGACCAAGGCATTCTGTCACAGGAAGCCAAATGGGCAAAATAACAGTAGGAGAAGAAGAGCAGTCAGATAAGGAGGAAGAGAAAGGGAATAAAAAGAGTATTAGTGAAGAAAATTTTGATCCTGAGATAGAGTCTGTGTTGTCTTCCTCTAATTTCTGTCCTTTGCAAGGGTAATAGCAGTTTTCAGATAAAGGTGTGACTCCATGGTGCATCCTGGAGCTCATCTGTGGTCCCAGGCCATTTCTAAGAAACTGCATAAACCCCTAAGCAACCTTGCAGTACTGCTTATTGGCAGAGGAGAGGATCAGTAATGGTATTTCTGTGAAAAAATATGTATGGAGTCCTCACACTGCATTTGACAGCTGTGCTGCAGATGGCAGCTGTGGTCCTGCTACCCCAGATGCAGACCAAGCAGAAATGGAGAGGGGAAGGAAAAGCTTGGGAAGTTGCTGTCTGGCAGGTAAATGCTTGATGGAGGCATTTATGTAAAGAGCTATATTGAAACATTCCTTCACTACACTTTGATGCACTCTCACATCATGTGTGTAAGAGTCCTTGTCCTAAGATGTAATTTCTTGGGCACAGCTTTGAAAATGGGTCTCTCTTTGAACTTAATGGAACTGCTTCCATGCATCAGACTTAGCTGGCAGGATTGGAGGCCTGATGGAATAAAGGACCCCTAAAGGGCTGGGAAGGCCAGATTCCAGCTCTCATCAGAGGGCACCACATTACTGCACAGAAACAGAGCTGGGTTTGCACTAACTCTGTAATTTCTCCAGCACAGCTCATGTCTCCTGCCATCCCCAAAAATAAATAAGAAAAAAAGAGCAGAAAACAATAGCAAAGCATGTCTCTTACTGTGTTTGGGAAGTGCCAAGTAGTTTGCTGAGGCTGCTGCAGCAAAAAACTAGCAAATGACAGTGATGTGAAGTTAATGAGGATCAGGACACTTGGCGATGGAGGTTTCTGGGCTGCAGGAAGGAGGGGGACTCTCAGGAGGTCCTGATAAGCATTAGCAGTTTTGGATGCTCAGCCAAAACTTCTGTGGTTTGCCTGTTAGTACTGAGTCTCTTTTTTGTTCAGCCGTTACTTTATACTGTGCGGTCTGGCTAGCAGTTGTACAACAGCATTTAAAATATACAACATGCTGTGAGACAGAATGCAGCTACCTTGTCAAAGATGCCAGCATTAAATTACAAAGAGGCTAGTGTACTTCATATAGAGGATATAGCCACCTTGCCTGTAAAAGTCTACATAGACAACTTCTGTTATCATTGAGTTCAGGACGCAGCAACTGTCTTGAGTAACATCAAGGGTGGGAGAGGGAAGGGAGATGGATGGTCCATTTGGGTCCATAAACAGTCTGGCCTGGGAGTATAAGAAAGAGAAGAGGTTGGTGATCTTTTTTTGGAACGAGTACAGTGCAAAGAAAAGTAGTTGTGTAATGTCTCCAGAGTGCTCATCAGATGGAAGTGCAGGAAAGTGCATGGTGAATGTAGCAGAGACGGTGATTATGGTTTTTGAAGTGCAACAGTGAAGAAGCTCTACCTTTAGGTGTGGGGTTTGACTTTCTGTCAGGTTTTTTTTAATTTGATGAAATTGATTTTAATTAGTTTTAAGCTAGAAAAGAGTAGATTTAGATGAGGGTGGTGGATCACTGGAACAAGGTACCTAGAGAGGTGGTGGAGGCCCCATCCCTGGAGACATTCAAGGTCAGCCTTGATGTGGCTCTGAGCAATCTGTTCTAGTTGGAGATGTCCCTGCTTATTGTAGGAGGGTTGGACTAGATGGCCTTTAGAGGTCCCTTCCATCCCAGTACATTCTATGATTCTATGATTTCTTCACCCACAGGATTGGCTTTAAGAGAAGATCGAGTAGGGCATTTGAACAACAACATTGCTGTGACACATTGTAATCTTTTGTACTCTGCAACAAATTCTTCTTTATGTAGTAGTTAACTCTCTATTAGTGAAAATAAATTCCATATTCTTAAAGGAGGTGGAACCAAAGATGCAGCTACCCTAGAAGCTCTGTAAGAATTACAGAGGAAAACTTAAAAAGATCTCATAAGAGAAAACAAAGACACTAGATTAGCTTTGAACCTGGGAGTTTCTCACACTGCAAATCAAGTGCATTGTCAGAAAAAGCACAGGTGTACACCACATGTACAGGTTAAAATGTAGTCCTGAGTAGCGTGATGACAGTTCTGTGTTCATAATGTATACATCCCAAAGAGTACTTATGCATCTGTTATAAATTCAGGTAGGACAGAGATAGGGGAATTTCTTTCTGAGCTACAATATTGCAAATACAGCTTTAATCTACTGATATCGATGAAATTATTCATATGTGAATTTGGCCTGGAGGTTTTTCTTTTCCTTGTAATAATAGTTTTCTAGACACCAATATTTAAATACTTATGATCTGCCCTACTTTTAAGACATGCAGAAAGATTATCTTGAAACTTTGCTGTGGTCTGATAAGAACAGTGAGGAATTCACTGCAGGAGCAGGTTTGATACGTACTGTGGTAAGGATAAAAAAGGGCTGAAAAACCCTTGGAGTTTTTACATCTTTCTAAATGACACAATGCAGCATAAGTGGAGGAGATGGGTTAAAAACAGACCATGAGTTTGAAGAACAAGAACAACATAAAGCTTTTTATGTTACATTGTCAGAATAAAAAGGGTTTTGCATCAGAAACAGGCAGAAACTTATTTTTCCCACCTGATACCGCAGCAGGGGTTTCAGCAAATTTTTGTATGCAGCACAGAAGTTGAAAGTGGCACCTGCTTTTGATAATTATGAAAAATCAGTGAGAGTTTCATTTGCAATTTTGCACGAAAAAGCACCTTGGGCTCTGTGGCCCAGCTTTAGCAGGGTCCACATTAAAACTTGGCACATAATCAAGCTGTAAGGGCTAAAACCTTTTGGGGATGTGAGGCATAGGGGATTGAACCCTTCTAAAGAAAAAAAGAAAATTTAAAGAAGAAGGGGGCCAACTCCATAAATGAAGCTCTTTGTTGTTTTTATTCATAGTGTGCACCTAGAAGCCCTGAGTCAGCTTCAGGCCAGTTATACTAGGCACTATATTCCACACATAAGAAATAAGGTGATTGCTGTCATCAGGCTCGTCCTGGCCAAAGAAAGGTTTGCCAAATTGTTCTCCCATAAGGATGTGTTTGTTGGCCAGGCTGGAAATGAGAGAGAATCTGGTCGAGAACTGAACATAGGTTTTGCATCAGCTCTGGTTAGTCCAAGCAACAATAATACTGAAAAAAAAAAAAAAAAAAAAAAAAAAAAAGAAAAAAAAAAAAAGAGTGATCACTAAGCATCTTTAGGAATTAAAATACGTGAGAGGGTTGGCAATAAGATATGTGAACTTTGCTAAAAACCTGATCAATATTTACATAATTCATGCATCCCACAGAATGCAAAGCTGGCAGTCAGAATAGCATTGCTTCTACATAATACTACTGCAACAGGAAAAGGAAAATATTTTCTACATCCTGAATCAGTTATTTAAGCCCTTTCTACCTCCTTGGGAGTATGACAGAATCGATCAGCCAAGCTGAACAACACTGGCATTGCAAACATTTATTCATACCATCTGGTACAGAGTCAAATCCAAGTAACAAAAGCTTTTATTTTCCCACAAAGGCTGAAGGTTACATAAATGTTACCCACATACTTGTGGCATCCCAACATGTTATTCTCACGTGCTGTAGAGAGATTGACAATTCCCAGACCAGAACAAGACAGCCAGCCACGAAGATTCCTGCAGCACAATTGCTTACTAATACCACTAAATGTACATTTTAGACCCCTTGAAGAGCATTAAGTTCCCCTTGTTCCTTATTGCACAGATAATATACATGGTCCAACATGACAGGCAACATCTCCAGTGGTTAAACATGAGGCTAGTAGCGTTGGGGGTGTTTTTCTTATCTGGGATGACCACTTACTTGAACTCACTTATGGCTCTGTTTCATTCAGCTGCTCATAAATTAAGTTGGCATCCTGAACTCATGAAAGTAAATACGTATTTGATGCTTCACCCACATATAGTCAGTCTCGCTGCTTTTTTTTTTTCCCCATATATTCAGATCCCCACATGAAACTTGTTATTCTTGATCATAACTGTAGATAACCTATCAATGAGTTTTAAGACAATTATTTTGTAAGGGGTTGTGTAAAAAGAAAAGTTTAAGAAATACAGACAGCCCTACAGAAAGTGTAATGATGGTGGGGTAACCTGTTAAAAAAAAATAATTCCTAACTTCAGTTTCAGAATCTGGTGGAACTTAATTTACAGCCTTACAATTAGGACATTTATATGAAACTGCATCAGGCTTCTAGGGGACAAAGACAAACTGAGATCTGAAATTGGTGCATTTGCTCACCTGCTGCTGGTCTCTCCTATTTGTGTGATGCTTTAGTGGGCCAGATCCTTCAGCAACTCCCATTCCATGCAAGGGGCCACATCCTGTAGGAGCAAAGATGCCGAAGAAATGTTGTATTTGAGCATTTGGAAGAACAGACCTGGTCAGAATTGCTCTTTTTCTGAGGGAAACATTAAAAGAAAAACAGGAGGGGAAAAGAAAGGACGGGGAGGGAATTAACTTTTTTTTTTTTGAGGGGGGGGGAAACACAAATAGAATTTTTTTTTTTAATTTCAACAAAATATTGATGCGTTTGTTTCTCTAGTGTGCAGATCATGCTTCTATTTTAACGATGTTTTGTTCAGACTCTGTTTTCCAAGAAAAACCCAGCAAAAGCTCATTGCTTCCTGAGATGTGTGAGACATCCAGAATCTCTCCAAATGAAGAGAATCAAATAAAATGTTATTAGGGAACATTGGCTGCTCTGCTTTGATGGGAACAGGACTTAAACCATAAGTAAACAGAGTAATAGAGAAAATGCAAGAATCAGGAAGAGATGGTAAAAACTTTCCAATAATCCTTTAAAGCCGAGCTGTGGCCACACACGAGAGCTTTCTGTGCAAACCTGTTGTTAAGAAGCTGCTATGGAAATTTCCATCCTTAAAGATCAGGCCAAGCTCAACTCTTGCCGCATTCAGATGAAGCAAGATTTGTCTCTTTTGGAAAAACTATTAATGTCTCTATTACGTGCCATTACTGAGTCTTATCTCTTAGAAAACAACTTAGGAAGTCTTAAACCTGATACTGTCAGAAGCTGCAAGGGCTTCTTGAGGAAGAAATCACTGTATAGCTACCCTGCTTATTAATTTATTTTCCTCAGCCAGGCAAAACATTATGTTAGGCATATGTCTCACCCACAACCAGGAGCATGTTTAAGAGTTTGGCTTTCATAATGCCCCACAGCTTTCTAGGACAGGTAACATTTGGATGGAACTGGACACTTCATGCGTAAGGGCAAATGAGACTTTAACTTTTCTCTCTTAACACCTTTATCTCAATATAAAACCTTCTACTGTCTTTCAAACATTTTGTTGTTTAGTCAGTTAAATAATGCAGCTGGCAAAAAAAAAAGACCTAATTGATCCTTGTCTGACTAATTCCCAGGTCACCTCAGAAAAGAAGCTGTCAAATAAATAGCCAAATTCCATGGCACCTACACAACAGAAGAAAGCAATGGGAATGTTCCCCGGGAGATCAAATAAGGACTCAAGTGTTTGATTTCTATAGAAACAATAGTGCACAATTTCCAGATGTTTATGACTTTGAAGAAAAACTGGTTTAGAGATAAGGATCTCAGAAGAGCTCACAGTGAGTGCCGAGTGCTGTGCGCATGAGACGTGAGATACTTCAACTTCTGATCTATACAGTAAAGGACAAGACATTCATTTAAGGCACCAGACTAGACTGTCTGTTGGTCATGTAATCAGAAGTGTCTTAATGGCATCATTTCAGACTTCTGAAAAGTCTTAAAAAAATAAAATAAAATAAAATTAAAAAGCCCTTCTTCACCATATTCCCAGTTTACAATTCAGGACAGTGCCAGGGTCCTACAAGACATGTTTCAGAAAACAGTATATTTGATTCATAATCATGTACTGAAGGAGCTGAAAAAAAACACTCTGATAATTTTTAGTATTTTCTTAAAATGCTGTAAGTAGATAGATTAAGGTTCAGGTATAAGAGAAGACAGCATTGGAGAGAGTATCATCATTACTTTCAGTGTTTATATTGCCACAAAAAGAGAAGTATGATGAGTTTTGCAGGATTGGGATAAGAATGGTAAAGAAAAAAATGTCACAACAAAATCAACCCCTTTTGTGTCAACAGAAATAATTTTGCTGGAACAGTCTAAGGCAGGAAATTTGTAACTTATCTTTTAAAGTCTTAGAGCTGATTACTTAAATTCTCATTTGCCATATAGATTAAAGGTAGGGATGTCATATTTCCTTGGTACCTGGGCTCTAAAACAGAGATGTGTCCCTTTCTAGGTGGAGAGTTTAGAGTCAGCACTGCAGAACTAAACTGGAGGACCTAATTTTTCAGAATATTTGACTTTTATGTTTTGAGGTTGATAACATCAGTTAATTATGAAGGAATCTTTTATCATTTCTCAATCTAGTTGACCCGAAATCATGCAGTTAGGCAAGAAAAGAGCAGTTCTCATAGTCTGAAATTAGAAAGAAAACTTGTAATCAGATAGAGATTACTATCAGAGAGCAACATTTTGATTTAAACTAAACTACTTAATATCCTTGTGTTCAAGTAGCACAAAATGTAGCACATGCTTAAGTGCATCAGTTATTAATCAGGCCCTTGAAATAGGTTTAAGTGTATTAATAATCAGTCCTGTAAAATAAGACCTCAAAAGAAACTTTAAGGGGTGTATCTGGGCTGCCCAGTTCAAGAGGGACAGGGCTTTACTTGAGAGAGTCCAACTGTGAGCTATGGGTGATTAAGGGACTGGAACACCTGTCTTATGAGGAAAGCCTGAGAGACCTGGGGCTCTTTAGACTGGAGAAGAGAAGACGGAGAGGGGATCCTATTAATGTTTAAAAATATCAGAAGGGTGGGTGTAAAGAAGAAGAGGCCAATCTCTTTTCAGTTGTGCCCTGTCATAGGACAAGGGGCAATAGACACAAACTGGAACACAGGAAGTTCCACCTCAACATGAGGAAAAACTTCTTTACTGTAAGGGTGATGGAGCACTGGGACAGGCTGCCCAGAGAGGTTGTGAAGTCTCCTTCTCTGGAGACTTTCAAGACCCGTCTGGATTTGTTTGTGTGACCTGCCCTAGGTGGTCCTGCTGTGGCAGGAGAGTTGGACTGAATGATCTCCAGAGGTCCCTTCCAACCCCTAACATTCTATGAGTCTATGATCTTTTCTTCTCCTAGCATTGTTAAGCATATTATTACACTACTACAAGACCACCAGCCTCACTGAAATATGTGGTTCCTAGTTCATATCCTAGTTCACTAGGTTTGCAAAGGCCATGGACTAAGAAGCTTGTATAGGACAGGATGTGGCTTATTGAATTTTTACTCTGATTTTAACACTTCCATTGACCAGACTATAAATTAATATTGTAAAATACTTTGCTCTTTCTCTCCCTGTAAATCTACAGTTTAAAACATGCATGTCCTTATTCAAAGCTTCCATAGGAAAAAGACTCTTGTGTGAAACATTTGTCTTACCACTATTTTAAAAAATTACTCATAGTTAATAAAGTTACGATAAACTGCACAATTTGTTTTTGCAAAACAGGAGTCTCTCTTTTTTCTTTTTTCCCTTTCTAGAAAATATACAAAAACAGGTAGCTAGATTTCCTGAAAAAAAAATGCATTTTAAAATGTTTACTTGTTTCAAGGTATACTTAGGATGTTTAAATGCTCTTAAGAAAAACTTTTTACTAAATCAAGTTTCAGCAACCTATACTTTTTTCTTTTCACCTGTCATTTTAAAAGTTCTCTACATCTTTTTTTATTTTATGTCTGTGCTGCTTATATATTATTTTCAGATTAGGAAAAAAATCTTCAAATACCAGTTGAGAAATGCAGCATGCGGTGATGTTTTTCAAGTAGTTTGTTCAGTGGTTACAGTTCATAAGGAATGCCTAAATACATGGTTATGTGGCTTATTTTAATTTCATAATTACTGTAAACAATTGATACTGCAAACACAGTGCAGTGTCTGAAAGAACTCCAATGGTGCTTGTAGAAAAATACCATTCAGCCTTTTCTAAGAGTGTGAAAAATGAAAGTCTAATACATTTCCAAGGTATTTTCTTGGGTTTGGTTTTTTGCTTGATTTGGGGTGGGTTTTTTTGTTTTCTTTTAAAGATTTTGGATTATAACATCTGGATAAGACAAAGGGAGATTTGGCTAATAAAGCAATCTTTTTAATCCATATTCCTAGATGATATCATATTTTTACGGAGGTCCTTTTACCAGTGAAGTTCACAAATTAGATTCTGTTACTGGTTATGTTGCCATTTTTGGCAAACTAGAGTTTTATGAGCTTTTTTGGCTGAGCTGCCGTGTAAATCTGAAATAGCTTTGCCTTCCCTTTTCACCTCCTTGCACACAGCCATGAAATTACACAGCACATTGACAGAAGTGAACCCCTTTTCCATGACAGCTGCCCAGCAGGTGGATGGCACTGTGGCCCGGTGGCAGTTCCCAGGCAGCTCTAGTGGAAAGAAGAAGCTGAACAGCTTCTGCAAGTGCTGAGAGCTCCCAGCTCTGCTGATTTTGTTGGGATTTGAAGGCATTTAACACCTTGCGATCAGTCACGTCTGGCACTGTGGGCTCAGATCACTCTGCTGGGACACTCCAGGCTCTTGCTTCCCATCTGAACCTGAGCAGTACTTGCACTACCCAAAAGAGCCACTTGTACCTCTTGAACATCTTTTTGATTCATGGATTTAGACACACTTGTCACAGGCCTCAGAATGGAGGGACGTTAATAAACCATCCAACTGCAATGCCAGGGTTTGCATGGTGTTCCTCTGACTCTCTGTTCCTTCATTCGTTGGTACGAGTGCACCACGCTGCATTACTACCAGGGGATTTTTCCTTCATCACATTGCTATTGCAAATAATAAACTATTGAATAGCTGGGAGTATTTTGATTTTTTTTTTTATTCTCATGAAGAAACAAATTATCGGATCTAAATCAGGAAATTCCAACTCGGGTTTGCAGAACTGAAGAAGCTATGGCTGGGCTGAGAGAAGGGGAAGGCAAAAGGCAGATCAAAATTTATTTCATCTTCTTTTTCTGGGAAGATGCCACGAATGTGGACTGTGTTTCTACGTAGCAAATTTGAAAGAGTGTTTTGTAACTCATGTTCAAAATAGTAATTGAAATGTATAGTGTTTATTACATTCCCATATGTTTGTAATCGAGGTACAACTCTAGTGGATGGGAAGCAAAAAGCTATAATTTGCTGCTTAGCATCAGAGCTGTTGCACATTCATTCAAATAGCTTTATTTATCTTCTTCCCCATGAAGAACCTTCCATACTGTAAATTTATTGAATGGTTAATGGCCCAAAAGTATGGGGTTCATTACAAAATGAAGTATTTATTGCAGTGTTAATTAAATAAAAGCATTGTAATCTTTCCAAATTGAACGATTATGTTCATTTGAACATTTTAAACAGAAAATCTTTTATATACTAATTGAGTTGCATAATGAAAAGCACGTGTAATGGAAATTTTAATCAAAACAAATACTGAAATAATTTGAACACTTTTTACAATATAAAATGTCTACCTCAGTTTTTATTAGAAATATTATAACAGCCAGATTAGTTTCAGAACTCATGACCTTTGAGTGCGGTATATTATTTCTGAGCCGATAGGCCACCCTCACATACCAGTTGGCTAACCCCTGAAACATCAAAGTTACTGCTTGGCTACCAGCCTCAAACCATGACAGACTGGCTGCAAGCCCAAAACCTGACAGCCTGGCGCTAGGCCTGTAGCCTTAGCTGACAGCCTTTTCTGCAAGGGGCTGATGAATGATTTCTGGCAACGGGGGCAGCGCTCTGACTGACTGGGAGGATGGCGCGCAATCAGAAAAACGTGCACGGAACCTCTGCAGGTCTGGAAGAGATGGCACTTTGCCGAGGGCCCAGATCAGTCTCTTGTTCACACCCAGCTTTTTTTTTATTTATTAAATTACATCCAGCGACCCGCAAATACTTGCAACTGCAATTATATTTCAAATAGCTCTGCCACCTAACATCTAAACTTTTTTTATAATTCAGGACTGCTCTTTTGGTTCTGTTTCCTGTTCTGAACCCTGGTAGGCATGGTTGGCTTTGTTTTTTCGTTTGTGGACAAAAGCTGAATAATGCATATTCATTTTTTGAGTCTGAATAAAATTCCTAAAAGATGAAATTGCATGCCACAGAGTTGCAGCTGAATTTTTTTTCCTGTTCAGAGGAAGGCATGGAACCCAGTCTCTTTTACTGGGAGTTTTCTTGTTTGTGGACTGACATTTCCTAAATACTGTTCCCATTTTATATTATTAAAGTGAGGCAAAAGTAAAGGAACCATTTAGATCCTTTTATTTGCTTGATATAATTGTACTGAAAGGGGAGTGGTCCATTAGTTGACATCAAGATTTTGCTGGGATTATCAAGAGCTTTAAGGATAAATCTCCAGAAAAAATGCCCATGAAAATAAAAGGTATCAGCAGTAAGCTGGCAGTATCTTGATGAAAAGCAAATTCCTACTCACTTTATCCTTAAAGTGCACAATTATTTATAGGAATTTATAATAGCAATCCCTTGCAATGACTGAACATAGAGGTCTCCATAATAAAATGGGCCTAATTGAATACAAGTGAAAAAAAGGGTTGTTATTAGACAAAGGAGCTATATTTTATATCTGAACTGCAACAAACAATATGGCCATGAAATACACATACAGCAAAGGATTCTAATGGAGCTAAAAGAATATCTAAACTGTAAGACTTGTAGATGGGGTGATGGTGTAGATGGTGATTATTTTTTTTTTGTCTGGTGAACACTGACATAGGTACCAGTCTCTACAGGATAAAGCATGTTAGTCCATTACTTGTATTGGTAACATGAAAGTCTACGTGCAGTAGCAATTTCTTCCTGTTACACAATATGTCTTTGTAGCTGGTTGAGCGACAGGTTGCACGTTAACATGAATAGGCATTGATTTGATACTAGTAAAGGTGAGTGATTGCCAGCACATTATGACACTGATATTTCTAGACCACTGCTAATGGGATATGACAAACCCTAGTGAAGACTCAGCTACCGCAGTCTTTTATATTTCAAAAAACATTTTCATCCCTTCTCCCAGAAAGTCTGAATGAATTAGGGGAGGAATCTCTTGCAGTGAAAACCTGTTCTTACTTCCTTACATTAGTGTGGAATAGGTGTCCTGCTGTTCAGAGCAGAGAGTCAGTGCAAACAGGAGGAGATCTAGCTGTAGGCTTCCTGAAATTATCCCATCATGATCTATTAAGCTAGATGAAAAAAAAAGCTATAAATGTTACTATGCAGAAGAATATATAAGCAGATCAGAAAGCCTGCTACTTTTTATGCATAGGAATTATTATAGCAATGACCAAGGATAGTGTTGAAAATATTACCATGTTATTATTTATTTTATATATATCCTTTTTCACCTAAGACACTGCAGGACAGATTCTGCTTTCCTGGGTTTCAGAGAGAACTTTTCATCTCAAAGAGATTTGGCTACTTAAAAATCCAAGTAAGCGAAAGTAAAACTACTTCACTGAACAGTTGAACATAACATTCAGAGTATACTTCCTAACAAAGCTGTCTAAATTTCACTTAAGAAACCAAAAAGGAGAGGGTTTTTTTTTGTTGCTTTTTTTCAAAAGCAGGGAAACCATCTGCAGTCATATTGCAGCCATCTGTGAGAAACACCAAGACAAATGAACTCGAGTTAGAAAGAGCAGCAGACAAAACATCACTGTATGCACCCACCAAAAAGCACGTTTGACAGTTCAACAGCTCACGGTTCAATCCAGGGCGCTGGGAGGAGGCAGTAACTTACAGCCTCTTGGCGGGGCTGTGGGCAGTTCCAGGGAAGGGAGCAGGGGGGAAGAACAACCATGGAGAATTGAAGGTTTTGCTGTCACTCCACAGGCTCTGACCTGCTGTGGGGCAGCACCCACCTGGCTTGCCAGGACCGGCATGGTGCAGATGTCCTCCCTTCTCCAAGGTCTTGGGCAGGAAAATAACTGTTGCACCCTGGCTGAAAATACCATCCAGATGAATATACTACTGAGGAGTTTTCAATAGTGTTCTTCATGCAAAACAGCAAAATAATTATTTTTGCCTGTAAGAATGAAAATATAAACTATTATACTGCTAGTAACCACTACAAGAAGCGTGGGAGCTGCATTTCCATGGGCTGTCCATGAACTGTGGCAGCAGGTCCCACAGGTGAGACCTGTGCAGGGTTTGCTGCCTGCTCCCCTTGCTCATACCCCACTGAGAGAGGTTTGATCCTTGGGGATCCATCAGCTCACTCCCCTGCCTGACCACCAGGGCTGGCAGCAGGTTTGGACTTGCTGAAGAGTTTTCTCCTGTCCTGCCATGGTTATTTACACACATAGCAGCATTTTATTGAGAATTAAGAGGTAGCGCAGGTATTCCCTGCTCTTTACTGGCTTGATAGGAAAGTGATGGGATAAAGAGAGGAAGCAAGCGAGTACTTTATGTGCTAAACTGTTATTTAAATTGGGCCTAAGCCTGATGAAAAGCTGAGAGACTGTAAGGACTTTCATTGTGTTGGAACACAGTGACTGTAAGCAGAACTGTATTCAATTAGAGAAATGGCTACAAAAATCCCTCCCCCAAAAGCCAAATTCCAACAAGATACATAAAGGAGGAATAAGGGCTATAACATGTATCACAAACATATTAGCAGGTGTTGAAGGAAACTGAAATTTGCCTTCTTCCAGGGCTTATTTCAGGGTCATGAAAAAGTAACATAAAGAAGGGCTGTTTCTCTCGTGGTTGCCTCAAATTAATAACTTTAATCTTATTCTTACATGATGTCTCATGTTACTTCAGATCAGGAGGTAAATCTCCCAGTTGTTCCCACTAGCCAGCATGTTTTCAGGGCACAAATTCCTGGGAGGTGTGCTCTGAAACACCACCCGGGCTGCTGCCATCACTACGAGCCCAGGCCACGGGGCTGGCCCAGAGCTTATCCCGGTTCCCTCAGCAATGCACCCAGTGTTGATTTTGGGTCCACAACAGTAGACCCACCATGACAGCACAGCTCACTTGCTGCCATAGGTACAGTCAGAACATGCCAGTACAGAGAGGACAGGAGCTGCAGGCCCGCAGGGTCTGCTCTGCCCTCAGCAGCTTCAGGTAAAATAGTTTAGATGTGCAGGCACCTGGGGATGAGCCTGCAGCCTGAGCTGCTTAGCTCCTGGGCAGGGACCAGAGGATCAAAAGCTTTTATAGCAACTTTTGTACCTTTTATAGCACAGAGGTGTTAGTTTTTATACCATTTAAGGACCTGTCATAGAACCGTTGTTTTGCCCTCCCAGATAAGAAAGCCCTTTTGCAAGCATTTCTTTTTCAAATATGAAATTAAAAACAAAAATGGAAAGTGGCAGCTTTCCAGTGGTGCCACTACAATTTCTAGGTTTTACCATTTATTTGAATTAATCCAGTTCAGTAATTTCCAGTCTCAGCCAGGATTAAGATCTTCACTGCTGAGCTATGTACAGAGTGAAAGACCGGGTCATATCTTAGAGAGGACTTTTCTAAAGTACATTAGATGAAGAGAAAGGAGGATAATGGTCTCAGCAGAAGTCAAGTGCAGGGACCTGAGAAGTGGTTTGGCATACGGGCAGCAGAATAAATCTCCTGCTTTGTCAAAGCTGTCGAATGTGATTTTTTTTATCAGTCACTTTGGTATGACTCATTAAAGACATTTAGGACTTAATTCTTGTTGATTTTTGAGAGAGATAGGCACTCAGATTCTCCTGAAAATCCCACAATGTTTAAGTATGCAGATACAGCTAAAAATGTCTTAGTTCTCTGTTAAATGGAGAAAATATCTTCATCACAGAGAAATTGGAGGTTAAAAAGACTAGAATAAACTAAGATTTTTGCTTATCCCAAGAATGTGAATCAGCTTTAAATACCTAAAATGGACTGGAGGGACGGGGGTCCCGGATGCTGGACTGTTAATCACTGGTGTAGTCAAAATGGGCCAAATTCTACAGTCATTACTCAGGCAAAACTGCCGTGAAAAATCAGTGTAAGGTTTGCCAGGGTAAAGATTTGGACTTACAGTGGGTGATTGCTTAGCCTTTTATCATTTGTTAGATCAGCAAACTCTTCTCAGCATGCAGCACGCACACAGGATATAATTTAGACCACCTACAGAACAGCTTGTCTGATTCCTAATTGCAAGCCATTAAAAACTAGAATGTAAATATGACATTTGAGCCAATAGTGCCATCAACATAGAATGGATTTCTGCTTCGAAATCAGAGGCATGTCTTGCCTGACTGGATTTCACAACCACCGCTTGTCTGTGAATTGCTTTCTCCAGATTCTGAAGTTGAAAAGACCCTGGGCTGGTAACACACTGCTAATCTAAGGAATATAGTCAGATCAGAATATAACCTGGCTTTGGTGCCATGGAACAAAGCTTTTCTCACCTGAATGCTGTTGTAGATCAGGAGCAAGTTGGCTTACAGCAGCTCCTTGGTGCCGCAGAAGAATGTGAAGCTTGGTCCACAATGCCCTATGTGAAAGGTTAATTTTAGTTAGTGCTAGAATAGAGCTTCATGAGTTAAATAAAGTTTAAGACCCTGTTCTCTCAGGAGCTGGACACATGTGTGCTAGGCATTCAGAGCTAAATAACCAGAGTGACAGATGTATAACAACAAACACTTCAGGAGCTGGAGGGAGCTGAATGGCCAGAGATCTGAAGCAACCTGCATGTGAGGGCACAGGGAAGGTGATTAACACTCAGGAGGAGAAGCCTGGATGGCGATTAATGCCCCACAGCAACTGCACCCTGCTGCTAGTGCTGCCTTGGCTGTCCTCATCCTTCAATGGATATTGTGTACACTATTCTTATGGTACTCCTGGTAATTTTAAGCACTGTAGAGTCATAGCCATTTATAGTGTATGGAATTTCAGTGGTGTTTATATTTCCATGTGAAAGCCACTGATATGATGACTTAGTCATTTATGTAACATTAGGGGATAGATGAAGATGGGGATCCTGGCCTCTTTCCATCCTAAAACACATCTTATGTTGGTAACATTATACCACGTTTGCTTGGATGTATTTTTGCTGCATTGATGAATTTGTGATTAATGAGGTTTTATCATAAAAATTCTGTACACAACTATAAATTATATGCAATTATATGTGCAGAAACAAAGTAAAAAATATTTGGGTTGGAGTGCACAGCTTTGATTTGGCCACATTTCTTGGTTATACGGAACTGAAACTGGTAGTTTTTCTTACAAAAACAAAGTAATTAAATAACAGTAATGATACTTTTGCATGCAGACTGAGTGACATAATGTGACTTACTGATGAGAACAACAAAGAACAGTGGGATGAAATGTATCCCTGGTGTAACACAGTTGCTAAAATTCAACATTACCACTAGGATTAATTTGGTCTAAAATGGATTGTTTCCCAAAGCATGGTACTATGTGAAATCTTATCTTTGAGAAAAAAAAAAAAAAGAACAATTACCTCACTTTACATTTGCTTTCTTTTTAACTTGCCTGTTTCCACTGGTTTCAGTGTGATTGTACAGGTGAAAATGCAGGTACAATTTGATCCCACCATGTAAATAGATGCAATATTTAACATCCTGCTGGGGAGACAGAATGCTTAGAATCTGCTGCTTTCAAAGAGTTTGCAAACAATGTAGCTATGACATATTAGTCTAACTTAAATATTTCCAGAGGTTGTGTTAAACTGGTGAGCCTTAGACAGGAAACACTGTGTTATCTGAAGAAAAATTAATTCCTAGAAGCTTCAATTGTACCTGGCAGGATGAAATGACTACACATAGTTCTAAAAATAGCTCTTCTTTCACATTTCACAGATGACAGATGGGTCCAGATGGCCTAGTGTTACCCTGGTCATGGTCAAGAATCAAAGTCTGTAGGTACAGGGGAACTGCACAGTCAAAAATGCCCCTGTGTTTGGAGCATTACCTGAAGATGCATGTAGTTAAATTGATTGTGAAATACTCACTGAACAGGTTGTTGTTAATTATTATCAATGATAAACTTGTTAAATGCAACCTGTTTTGCTTGCAAAACTGTTGCTGTAATTAAGAGCTAATCCTGCAGTCACTGTCCCTGTGTAAATAATTCAATTCAGTTCTGGACAAAAGAGCAATTCCAGTGGCTCAGAATTCATGCAGTTGCTCCATGTTGATAAATCTTTGTGTGTATGATACAGGAAAAATAAATACAGAAATAGGAAACCTGTTTCAGCTTTAAATTTCTAAGAACCAATGATAGGCAACAGTAAATAAAAATAATTTTAAAATAATGAAGTACAGGTTGATGGTTTCCACTTAACAAGTTTAAAAATAAATTTATGCATCAGAGGATTAATATAGAACAATAACATTGCACCATCCTGAAGGCTAGAAATTGAAAAAGAATAATACATCAATGTTATACTAAGATGTAATACTCTATACCCTAATTTTTTGTGCAGAATAACATGCTTGTCTTGGATGGAAGAATTTTGTGTCAGCTCTTAACCATGTTACAGTTTCTTCTGGCATCCAGACTTGGGAACCTAACATTTATCTAGTTGGACTGTTAGCACCTTACAGCCCAATCTGAAACTTTCTCTAGTCCCCCTACTAAATAAACTTAACAAAGAGTCTGGGAATCATAGTTTTCTCTTTACAGATGCCCTTTAACCTTCATGACTGTTCCTAGCTATATATTTATTTACATGAAACCCAGTACTTCTGTGAAACACTAGACTGCCTACCTCTACAGTCATTTCCTAAGGGGGCGGGGGGGGAAGCAAGCTTCTTGATAATCTTCAGTTTTCATTTGCCTCAGTGTAATAGTCTTTTGTGACTTAAAAGCTGGAAATATGTTGATCTTCACTGCACCTCTGTTTGAAACGAATGATAATGTATACATTGCCAGCTTTTGATGCGTGGATTGGAACAATGTTAATTTTGATCTAAAAGGAATTTAGTGCCCACTGAACAGCTTGATGTACAACGTATCTTAGCTATGGATGCTGATAATAGTTGGGATGGTGTTTTAGAGAGGCTAAAACTACAGCCAGCTTGGCTGACTATTGAGCTATGTTACTGTTTTCTTTAGTGTAAAACTTAGTTGGAATGTGTCTTGTACAGGTTCTGGACACAGTAGGACTTTTAAATGGACACCCCTACATCCCCCCCAAATCCAGATAAGAGGAGATTCATCAGATATCAGCATTCATTTCTGTCAGGCTTGTCATTAGGTGATCATAGTTATAAGATTACTCAGGTATTAAAAAAACCTTTGAAATACTCACCAGATAAAAAAAAAATAATAAATCACATACAACTTGGTGTCCTTCTTGCTTTGACTTCGTTTTACTTGGTTTGAGTCTCCTCTTGCTCCAATGTAAGGTGTCGCACTAGTGCTTCTTGAGGTCACCATGGCTGAGGGGCTCCAGGAACAGCAGTGACCACCCAGTCCTCCTCTGCTGCAGCCATCACTGTCTCCTGAGCAGTGGGAGGGGGCATCCTTGGAGAAGGGACAATTATCCCATCCAGGGAAGGACAGCAAGTGGCAGTGCTACAGTGCCTCCTTGCACTGTGCTGACACTCCACGAGACGTCCCCATAAACATCCCTTCTGACACACCACATGGCATCCCAGCATCATTCAGCGCCGTGCCTGTAGTCGAGACAGTATGTTTTGAATACCAGAATGCCTCTATTTTCATTTTAAGGAAACACAATCCCATAGATAATTTTTTCACTGCTGAAGGATGGCTTTCCAGGCATGGTACCTTTACTTTTACAAAATCTGTTTTATCTAAACCACCAGAAATCATAATAATAACCTTTCCCCCCCCCCCCTTTCTTTTTTTACACATAAATTTGCTATCATTCCTTCTCATACTTGAATGTTCTCCCACCTGTCCCCAATTTAATCAGTGAATGTAAGCACATAAATCTTCATGACATTTTGGCAGAAAGTACCTATTTTCAGATGACTCCTTTAGGAAACTCTGAATCCAGGTGTTTGTTTTTTGCATGAAGTGTTGCAAAAGGGGAATTTTAATGTGACCATACAACCAAAAAAACTGGTTACATTTGAAATTCTCTAAAGGGGTGGGCTAGCATCTGTGCAAACTTTGCATATCTTTTCCACGCCCTGAGTTATATCCAGAGCACTAAATTGTAATTACTGCAATATCTGAAAAGGGAAGAAATATGGGACTTTACTGCTACAAGCATGTGATTATGCAAACTTTGCCATGTGTAACAAACATGAACTCGATATTTAAAAGTCCTTTATCACATTTGACAAAAAGGGATGAAAAGTGGAATGTTGATCTCAAAATATATTTTTGGGATGGGGTGAAAAAGGGGGAAAAAAAAAAAAAAAAGAAGACATGAAACAGTTGGCTATTTTTCTTCAGCCAGATGGTTTCTAAACAAAGATCAGAGTCTATTTGAAAGTCTGATCATAAGGTCTGCACTAAATAGTTTTGACATAAGGACTGCATGATCTGAAATTTGAAAAGCCTTTTACCTTTAGTTACTATGGGGCCTGTAAGAACCCTAGCTTTATTTCATACTGAATTTCAACAGAGGTGCTCACTGTTTGCTCTCTACCAGCTTTTAGATACTGTATAAGCAACATTTTTCTAGGTAAGTGCTATTCTACAATGGTTGGGAAAAACATCTTGCTCTTTAAAAATTACTCTAATTTTTCACCAAACTGAAAACACCTCCCAAATGTTTGATCATGAAAAAAAAACCTGTGTACCTAAGCACATATTTATAGATACCATATTAAAATATATATATACACACAAAAAAGTCCTTTGTTCCTAAAGTAGTGAGGAGAGCACTGTAGTTTGCAGTCCAGTCTTTAACTGTTCTCCCAAAGGTGATATTAGCTGGGGAGGTGCTTTGTCTGTTAATGGGAGAAATAACTGATTGGGAAATTATGAAAAGGGGAGGAAAAGAAAAGGCTGCAGAAAACCCAAAAAACCCACAACAAGCTCTGACAGAGAATTAGTAGGCTTTTCTTCCTGTGATATAAAAACTTAACACAAGCCTCTCCCTCCCCTAAAAAAGTCCTACAGCAAAGCAGATCCACATTTCACACACACCTTTTTCTCTTGAGAGAGGATGGAGGAATGGACCACACAGGACAGCAGTTACACTATGTCTCTTAGCTCACACTCCTGGCAGACAGTCAGATGTGATGGAGATAAGGGCAGTACAAGGACTTAGGCAGAGGATAAGAGTGTGCATTGTTCCAACGTTGGTATTCCCCACTATAGACAGATGATTTTTTTTTTTCTTTAAATCCCCTAATCACTTATATTTTGCAGAGCCACAAAAAAACCTTTCTCCTTTTGCTTCTAATGGATTAATCCTGCAGAAAGGCTTTGCTCAGAATTCGTACTTTTCTATAGGGCCACAATCTCTTTTCTAGTGAAAAGGTTAATTCAAAGGTCTTTTGACCAGGCCGGGTGGCGGGAGCGCTCCCGAGGCGGCGGGACAATTGCCGGCGCAGGAGGGGAGTGGCAGCTGTTGCAGCCCTCGTCTCCGCACCCGCTCCCCGGCGCCCTTACAGCTTCTGGAGTTCACGATGACTCCGGGAGCCAAGATAAGACACTGATGTAAGGAAGATTGATGCATTGATTGTGCTGCATGAGACCATAGTGTTCAGCTGCTGCTACCTCCTTGCAGGGCTTTTAACACCAGCCCCAATTTCTCAGGGCTTGCTAAGGGGAGGGAGCGGCTGCTGTTGGGGGTCTCAAATGAGATGCCTGATGTACCTGCTCTCATCTTGATGGTTCACTCTTGTGTAGCACCCTGAAAGGTGAGCAAAACCAGCTCCTTGCACTCTGTCTCCTCTGTGTACCTTTACCAAAACAAAAAACAAGAAATTTGGATGGGCCTGTGGAGTTGGCTGCTGTTACTGCTGCTTTTTTGGCATCTTCAGAACAATCCCTTTAAAATCCCAACTTCCCATGAACTTACCCATTCTGCTCTGAATTTCGGGTGCAGGGATTCCCGCTGGCCACCCTAATCTCCTGCCTGGGCAAAGGATTCTTTTCATACTGATGGCACAAAGGACTTTGTGGCGAGTTTTACACAGCATGCGCAAATGAACCAATCTTCTGTTCACAAGCAGGAGAAGAGTTTTCTTTCTCTCTTTCTTTCGTTCATTTTTAAGTATTCAGTTCATAGTGGTTTGTTCCTTTTACTCACTCAAGCTATCCCAGGGTAGAGAGCAAGTTTCTTGCCAAAAATAGAAGCATATTCTACTTCTGGGGGGAAATAGCTTTACTGTTCAGAAATAACACTTTAGATTTCCTCTAGCAATCCAGAACAGTTTATAGAGAAACATTATGCTGCTGATAAAAACAATTTATAAGGTGAAATTTTGCCCTCAGTTCAATGAGACTTGTCCGTGAATATCTGAGGGCAGAGCTTGTTTTCTGAAGGCTCATGTTGTTCAGTTCTTGGCTGCTGAATACCAATACCAGCTATAGCAGATATTCCCAAATAGAAAAAGTGGTAGTTGATGCTGTCTAAGGTAAAGATACAGTGAACAAGAGGCATTAAAATTAACCTTCAAAGAGAACAAGAAGAAAAAAAAAAATTGCTAAAAAAAAGTCTGTTCTTCTAAAGGAACACTAGATATTTCTGATGTCAAAATGGGATTGTGTCTCCTAGGGGAGCTGATCTGATGTCTCCTTTGAGACTAGAACAATGGCATTTTCCCATCTTCCATCACATAGTCCCCTTCCCATGCAATGGAGCCAAATTAGCCTTGGGAGCAGCAGAACCAGATGTGCATTGCACAGCTCCAGTGAGCCTGCACAATCCTCTGGGCTCAGCCCCTACCCCATCCCAGCAGGTTCCTGCTCTCAGACCCTCCGTGCCAGCCCCTGGCCCTCGGGCACTGGTGCAATGACCTACCCTGGACACAAGCCCCTTAGGGCTGTCACCAGGCAGGCAGGGAGCCATCACCTGGCTGTGCACACCCACTAACAGCTGGCAGCCTGGGGGAGGGATTCAAGCACGATTTTTTGTCTTTCTGTAACAGCAGAAGTTTCTACATTTACCAGGCAGCAAATCCTGCCTAGACACTCTTCCTTTGCATTTTTGTAAACTTTGATCTCATGACACTGAAGATAGAGGGGACTGTGGGCTTTCAGTGTTAAATCACACAGGTCTCAGGGGTGAATTCTGCTTTTCATTTTCCTGAATAGAACTACCAGTAAATTCAGGGTTTTGGGCCCAGTCTGAGCATTTTCTGGGTCTGTCTCATTCCTTCTTTCCTTTCATTAGAAAGACTCTTTTATAATCAATGCTAAAATGCTAACTGTGGGAGCAGAAAATCCCCAGATTTTCCACGAATTGTTTCATGTTGCAACAATTATTAAAAATTTCAGAAGTTCTTAATAGAAGAGAGGACATATAATCATAGAACATATTTGTATTTTCCCTAATGCTCAGCAGCTCCAGGTTTTATTTCCCCTGAAAGGGATGAAAGTTAGTTTTTGCATTTTGGGGATGTCAAAACTGGGTAATAAAAGCTGTTTCAGCGTAATACTCACAACTGCAATACAGTTTCCATCCTTTTAAGTGCTTTAGTAACTAAACAGTAATATTAGCAGGGTTTGTTGTATAAAGCAAGTAATTACAAGAGTATCATCAGTATTTCTCATGCGAAGAGAAAATTAACAGGGTAATTAAATTCGTGTCTACTTTGTTTTGCAGCTGTATTTTTGCTAATCTAATCTAATAATCTTGGAAGATTAGAATTACTTGTTTTATAAAGTGCATCTGATAGCTGATATGGTCAGCAAGCACAACAGGTATTTGTTTTATTATAATCAGTGCCTTTGCAGCCATTTTAGAGTGCAAAGTAAAAATAATTGCCACCGAAGTCAGTTGATGATCATTCTCCTTGGGGTTTGGGTGGGGTTTGGTGCAGGAGAAAGGGAGAAGAGACTCAGCTTCTGATGGTGTGGCAGCATTGCTACCTGACTTTGGGCATCTTCTTTACTTTGTTCCCACTTCTTTCTTCTTTTGTTTGTCACACTTTTTTTCCTAAGTGACGATGTATTTCTCCACTTCTGAGCTGGTCAATATAGGATTTAGGCATTTCTCTTCTTCATTGAGCTGGTGAGTTCACCTGTCATTAAACCTTTCCCCCCAGAACCAGTACTGGATGCGAGGGGACAGGTTTTCCAGTATGTTATTTAGCTGGGAATGGCAATGGGCATCTGCAGACATGGCTGCTGGCTGCTCACTCCTTGCTCAGAGCTGACTTGGACCCTGAGTGAATAAAAAAGCCTTGTCAGCCCAATTCCTTCTGCTTAGAGCTGGGGCCTGATACATACTTGGTCTTGTGTATCCCCTGGATACTCAGTGGACTTCTGCCAGTTCTTAAGTCCACAGGAGCTTTTCAAGGTTATTATAAAAATAGCACTGTTGAAAAAAGCAACAGAAAAAGCATCTCTTACTTTCTTTGTGTGTTGCAATTGTCTCGTCTTGACTAATCAGCATTCTTTCCTGTCTTTAATAACAGCATTAACAGGTGAATGGCTTTATTGCAGGAGTATGAACTCTTTCTGCATGTCTCTTGATTTTGAGTTATTAATTACAACAGTGACCAAACAGGACTACATTATCTGCTGAAGACAACAGAATTTTATATTTAGAATTTGCTCTATGTACAATTCTCATAGTGGTTTTCTTAGGGAAAACATATTGGGCTAGATCTTCCTTTACTCAACTTGATGACACAGTCTCATACATTCAGTGAATCAATAAACCTCAGAGAAGATAATGTTCTTAAGCATACTAGTGAGAAAGAAGTGGTAGAGAATCTTAAAAAATAAGCAAACAAATCCCTAGCTCTGCATATCAGTTCCAGATTCTCTGTGGATTAATGTTGTTTAATCTAAATCACTGAAAGCAATCTATTAGTCCCAAAATAGATTCCTAAATCCTTCCTGTTTTCATTTGCATACTCATGTAACTACTGCTATTTATTTACTCTCCTCTTTAATTTGGCTATTTTTTTATCTGAGCTCAGTGCAAATTGCACTCCATTTTATGACTTAAAAAGCAAGTGAATGTGCAGGTGGGGATGCCCAGCCCTCCTGGCTGCCCTGCAAGTACCTGTGCTCTTGCATGTTCAGACTCACACAGAGCTGCTGGGGTGATTTCTGTCCTGTGCATGGCAGGGTCCACTATTTCTCCTGCAGTGGTAGGGAGAAATCATAGATGAACTTTCACTGCTCTGCAATTAGCAGTTCTGTTTAAAAATGACCTTTATGGCTGAGGTTAACAAAAAGCTGGCCAGAAATCATTTCATGCAAAAAAAAGAAACCAAACCTGGACACTGCAGTTGGAATGAAATGCTTGTCTGGCCCCAAAGAAAGAGCTTTATCCCAGTTAATTCTTGCTTGTTCTGTAGCTGAAAATTCAGTCCTAAGGTCTAGTAATTCCCATCATTTTCCTTTTTTGCCAGCAAACTCTCTGCCCAGTTCTGCTTTACAAATTTTTGTCGTTCTTCAGAGATGTAAAAAAACAACCACCCACCCACCTACCCCCAACATCATCAAAACCCCAGGGTTAATTGCCTAGTTGTCGAGTCCTTCACCTCGAACACCCATTGAAAGCAGGTGTTATCACCTACAGACCTCACCTGTAGGCTGGGCTGCTAGAGCTAATGCATGTTGGGCTACAAATTTAGGCTTGAGCACATAGTTATTTAAGAGCTTATTACTGTAGGTGTGCTCAGATTGCAGGTATGCTGCAGCATGGGGAGGTGTGTAGTCCCATCTCTGCATCCAAAATGACCAATGCCGATAGGAAAAGCAGCTGATGAATATCACTGAGAAGCAAAATTCCAGTGCCAGATATGTTGGTGCAAACTGCAATGACTCAGCTGAAACCACTTCAGGTTATTTCAGATTCATATGTACCAGAGGGGTGAAATTTGACCTCTTAGTTATTGATAATTTTTATACCGTCTTAGAAAAATCTCATTTATCTCTGCTTCTGTGACAGTCAAGCTTTGCTGTAGTAGGTGAAAAAGCTTGGAATTTCTAAGTTGCTGTTTGGGAATTAAAACTCCAGCAGCATGATAATCAGTGTTAAGCCCATTTGTGCTGTGTAAATAAATATCCCAAAATGGTTTTTTTTAGATTCTGCCTTGTCTGTCACTGAAACCAAAAGAATTGGTGCTTCCAAAATGCTCCTCAGAGAGTTGCTTTGTATTCACAGAGATTTTCAGATTGGCAGAGAGCCACTGGACAATTTATTGAAAGTCACCAAAGGCTGGAAGTGATGCGAGGGTTAGACATGGAAGCACAATTTCACAGATATTACAGGGCCAATTCAGGTTTCACTTACAGAGGAGAATGAGGATAGCAATAAAACACACTTCATTAGAAAATAAATATATGGTTCCAAAAAGATCCCTGTTACCACTGCTACGTAATTCCTCCAGAGGAAAATGATTCTTACAAGAAAAAAAAATCAACAATTCTGCTAGCTGTTGAGTAAAGCTGCTGTGAGGACAGTGCAAGTGCAAATACCTGGCTATGTGGTTCTTTTTTGCAGAAGTTAAGGCTGAAAGTATGAACTACAATTAACTAGAAGTAGTTCTTCTTTGTTCACACTTTTTTTTTTTTAATTATCCAGTCTAGTTGTTCAAAATCACTTGTTTCTTCAAAATATTGTTTCGCTTTTTGAATTGTACACAAGAGACTCACTATAAGGGTTCACTATTCAGACCTCAGAGGCCTCGGTGTGGTTAGCTTCTGAAGTGATGTTGGATGGTTTCTGGTCACTTGATTAGGTGATTAAGGTAATCCAATTAATTGCAAATTGCAAACATAACAATGAAGGATTAGCACTATCTTTGTAAGCCTGACTCCTCAGCCCTGTATGCCTCAAGTTCTCCATTTGCAAGTGGTGATAGCAGTGGGCAGCACATGAAGGATAAATAAGGATAAATGCTTTTCTGCTGAGATGCTGTGGGGACTATTGAGTGAGATGGTGTCTTTGGTGAGAGCCATCAGGAAGAGCTCTTTTTGTGGGCCAGTGGTTGGGCCAAATGTAGGGAAGTGGATGTAGAGGGAAAAGTGCCACTAATTAGACTGGATTATTGGTAATTTTACCTTTAGATTTTAGAGAAGAAAGATGTCTATGTCAATAAAGGAAGTGAACCAAACATAAGTCTGTATCAACATGCTGAAATGCACAGGACCACATACGGCACAAACAGTACAAAGAATGTACTTGAAAAATAAATGTAATACAGCTGATGAAGCAGATTCAGTATTAGTGTAACTGGACAGGATTTGGTGGTTTAAGCAGGGGGTAAATGCTTTTTAAGGACAACCCGATCTGCACCTCTGACTCTAATCTATTACATGTAACAGATCCCAGGAGTGTGTTCACAACACCTGCCTAAAGGCTGCAGTGACACAGGCAGCAGATGCATGGCAGCTTTCCTTGCAAGCATTGGCTTGGACTCCTCTGGTTTGGCTATATGGTGGGAGTTGCTGTTTCTGCACTACACTAAACACACTAGATTTGCTTTGTCACCAGTACTTTATGCAGGCAAGACTGTATGCTAAGCTGACTTTTGGCAGGCTGTGAGGGAGAACAGCTGTACAGCCAATAATTAATTCCATAATTGCTTTAAACTAGACCAAAACTGAGACAAAAACTTAGATGGAAACACAGCGCTGCAAATACTGTGACCGGCTGTCTGTGTAGCCAGGAAATGCTAATGAAATAGGTTCAGCAGCATCAATAAACAGCTCAGAAAACCTGAATCCCATCACTAGAAGTAAAACAAGGCCTTTTAAAAGTAGTATTTCCAAAACAGAGGTATGGCTAATTGCTCTGCAAAGGTGAGCAAATTTTCCACACTGACTGAAGGTGCCATGGAAGGCAGAGATGCATGTTCACAGCTGTGTCCCTCCTGGGAGAAGCTATTGCCCATTCTTTGCATATGGAAGCCTAGTGGAGAATACAAACATCTTCTTTCCATAGTTTCTGCCTAGACGTTCCCTTCACACGGACTGCTTAGATGTTGCCAGACCTTCAACTGAGGCAGAACTTCCTCTAGACAGAGACACACCAAGAAACAGATGTACTTTTTTCAGTACTTCTTCTTTTTTTAGATATTTCTGCCAAAGTTGCTTTCAAACAGACCTGCACCAGTGGGTGGTTTGTGCATGGTTTCTGATCCAGCTGTGCCAGTCCTTCTCATTGCTGTAAAAATCATATCCCAGCAATGACACCCAGAGCTTCTTGCATAGGCCTGAAGCTCCAGGTCTGTCATTTAGAGGAGCAGTATTGGTGGGGTCACACCTTCCCTCTTTCAGACCTGGAAGGATGCCCTTGTGCTGCAGCTTCCCAGGGACACTGGCAGACCACCCACCTGGGGCAGCTTTTGCTGACTAGCTCTGGGAATACAGGGAGGGCTTCAGGCACAGGCAACTGGCACAAGCATCCTCTCACACCACCTGCTCACAGTGGGATATTTTCAAAGCTTTGAGTGGGATTTTTAGACTGTGTGTTTAATCAGCACAGTGCAAAGAAAACATAGGGCAAAAGCTCCATGCAATGAGCTGAATACACAGCTGATGATGAGCTGAAGATCTTGAGCTCAACTGTCCTGTTGAAATGAATACTGTTGGCTCAGCTATGCCAGTTTTCTTATGAGATTCTTTAAATAACTGCGTAAATAAAGTGGCTAATGTATTTTCTCAATGCCTTTTGGGTATCCACCTTGGATTTTCATTTTCTGCCTCATAGAGAATGACGTTACTATATTACAGTCGTGAAACATCATCAAAATATCTTTACATGATACATAAAAAGGAAACCATAGAGCAGAGCAGAGCAAACTGTCAGTAACCACGGAACCAGCTAACAGCCTTTCGTTGCAGCGCTGCTTGCCAGCAATGATGCCTTGCACACATAATCACTAGTTTCTAAATGTATTACTGGCTTTCAGGGGGAATTACTACAGAAATGATCCACAACAATTTTCCTGTGTTTCATTTCTCGAAGTCCCGCAAGCTTTGCCCTTTCTCTTTGCTGGGGAATTGGAGGGAGCTGCTGATCTCCCAGTGAAAAAATGAAGGCGTTCACGCCCTGTGTCATTCTGATGCTTGTAATGACACCTTCAACAGACTCATTAAAGTGCTGTTTCAAGGCATGTGCGTGGCATGAAAAACTTTTATATATATATAAAATATATTATATAAAATATAATTATATATTTTTTATATATATATATAAATAAAAATTATCCACAAGTATTTATATGTAGGTATTTGCAGTCCCTCACCATTACTCACTGGCAGCTGGGTGCACAAGGCTGCCATTTAAGTGGCTGCTGGCTACTGTGGAAAGGATAGAGGCTAAAGTGGAACTATGATTGTATGAAGAGATGATGAAAATTTTCTGCCTACAATGAGAAGGTGGCGTATTTGCTATGGCAGTCTGCCCTGTAAGTCAGTCTGTCCTTGCCAAAGAAACAAGAAACATCCATTGCCTTTTAATTTAAAGTCTATTTAGTGCACTTCAAATACGTAAGCTTATGAAACCAAGGGTTTGGTTTTGGCCTCGTTTGGCCAGTTGAACGGATATTATTTACACATTTAAAGGAATTTAAAATACTGTAAACAAAGGGGTGGTTCCTTCTCCAACAGTATCAGTCTAAATGGGTAGTAAGTTTCAGTTTCATTGATGCTCCTCTCCCTTGTCAATAGTATACATGAGCACAGATTCCATCTTTACATGCTGTAACCCATGAAGTTTCTTAATTCATTATCTAATAGACTAATGAACAACAGACACATAGTTCTTGTTCTGCTACTTCATAGTTATACTGTGTTTCCCAGAAGTAAAACACTTTATTCTAAACTAGAGTTCTGGAATTTATTAGTTTTTCTTCTTTTTTTTTCTGATGACCGCAACTATTTTTCACAAGCAGCCCCATTTCTTTAGCTTGTGCCAGCTATGGAGAAAGGATAATGGGGGGAAGATAAATCATAAATATGGCAATGGCAATAGCTGGCATGAATGCCCTTTTCTAATGTTCTGCATTTAGCTCTTCCATTTTTTACAAAGTGCAGATGTAATACTTCAGTGGAACAGGTCACAGGAAAATTGACTATCTAGTAAAAGATGGGAGGCACCACAAAACACACGGGTTAATAGCACGATGGTTACTACTGCTGCTGAAACGTGATGGTAGCAACCAGTGGTACTGTTATCCATGCTTTGCAGCACTACATCAGCAACTGAAATCCCTATGCCCTGGGAACTGCTCATCAAAAGTTTGGTCCCTAATTTTCCCTGTCATATCCTTTAAATAGAAAGAATTTTTTTACAAACAAAAGTACAACCATTTTATACTCTGCATGGGCTAACCATGTGAGAGGCAAACATCACCCTCCTTCACTTTCAGCACGCGTGGCACACTTACCTGTGAACAAGACTCAGCTGAACTCAGCGCTCCGGGTGCCCCCTAGGACAAACAGTGGGGTTGGACACACACTTCCACCACCTGCCACCAGGGCTGCACTGCAAGGGCCAGATACGGCTCCTCCGTGCTGCCCTGCTGTCACCACTGAATGGGTTAAACATCATCAACTGCCTTCTCCAGAACACCTCGTGTTTACCCAGTGAAGGCTATTAATAGAGTTAAATAACATGGTCACTCATTACAAGAAAGATTAAAATTCAGTGTTGGAAATTTGTTACCACACCTTATTTTGTTTGCACATTTCTCTAAGATGCAGTATGACTAACATTTTTATAGTGCTGAGTTTTACCTGTTCTACTGTGCTTAAAACTTGTTTTTTATCTAGATGTAGGATTTGGGCTGAATAAATATTTGTATTTACCTTGCTCTTCCTATTAAGTGCTTTTAGAGTAGCTCATTTAAAATACATTAGTAAAAATGAAAACTCATTAATGAAATAGAGAGAACAGGACACATTTATACTGATATTCACGTGTGCTCGCATCAAGAAGAAAAAAATCTTGTTGTAGTTTTGCACCAACTCAAATCCCGAGAGATTGCAGCTTCAGTTTTAACTCACCTAAGAGATAGTGGCACAAAATGCAGAGTCCAAATCCTTGTGCCTCCCACGAAACATCTGAGTTTCACCCGTTCAAAGGGCGAGAATAGAGTGAGGGTCCAATCCTGCAAGCTTTTCTCCAGGGAGATTCCCATCACATCTGTGATAAAATTAAGCTGAACAAATTAGCTGCATGGTTAACATTTTTATTGATTTTTTTTCTAAGGAAAGCAGTAGGCAGATGTCTATAACACATGTCTAGGCTTAATCTTGTTGGCCACTGGATGTCACTGATGGCCTCAGAAATACAATGGTAGTATGTAAAAAAACCCTATTAACAGCTATTAAAAGTAAACACTATACATCATCTGTATATTTGAAGGGGAGAATAACAGTATCTCTTTAGCTTTGAAAGATGTTACTACAGGAGTTTTTAAATCCTCGGTGCAAAAGTGTGCAAAACTTTCTCACTGTGGTAATAGAGAAATGGTTTCTTCATATAGTAACAGAACAAAATACCTACATTTCCATAAGCTGATGCAGAAGCTTGTTATGATCACAGATGGCCCAACTGGTGAGGGATGAATTGTATCTGAAATTTAAGTCAAGGTCAAACACTCTGAAGAGTTTAAAATGGATAATTGTTGTTTAGTTCTTTTCTTCTCCCTCGTATAGTCCTCCTTTAACTCCCGATAGGAAATGGCAATCTGTCAGAAAGAAAGATCACATTTGAGCAATTCCTGAGCCAACCTGGAGCAGGAGATACCAAAGGTCTGGTTTTGTTGGCTTGGGAGTTCGGGTAAATCAGAAAAACCTCCTGCATTTTGGGTCTCACCCATGCTGAAAGGAACTCCTGCATTTGAGGAGATTTGCTACGTGTCACTACCTTCAGTTAATGTATCCTAGGAAAATTGCCTTTGTTTTGGTATGTGAAAATATGTTAGTGTCTAATGCGTTAGACCTCTGGTGAGGGGGGAGAAACTCCCCACTAAATCAAGCTCAGACTTGTGCTCTGTAGAGTGGTTTCACCATTGCTAAACATCTGCTGGGTCTGTTAGTAACTAAAACACATTTCTGGAAAGAACAAATATGACTGTTATTTCCCTCCATTTTCTTGGGATAAAAGTTGAATGAGGTTGAATGAGGTTGCATGAGACTGAGAGCTGAGTTACTGCTATTGGAGTGCCTCAGCAAAAAAAGTGACAACTGCTAATGGTGAATATGTGAAATATATCTTCATTAAACATTTGAACACATCCAGTATTGGCCAAGTTATTTCCAGAAGACAGAGCAGCCATAGGCTGAGCTGAGTCCCTAGCAATATTAGGAAGACAAAGCTCCTGAATGCATGCTGAAGAGCTAGAAAGCTGCTGAAACCAAAAATTCAGGGGTTAATTTTCATTCTAAGCTCACATTATAAAAACATGAAACAGATGTTCATATCAAAATCTGGTATTTTTCCATACGAGCCAAACATGAAAAACAAGTGAAGTTAAAGCATGCATGCTAATAGCTCCTTTCAAATAGTTTAGTCTTTTTCAAATGCATAGATGTTCAGAAACTCTCAGTCTAAGCAAATCTGGGTAACGTAAAAAAAAAAGTCTATGCTGGCTTAAGCTAACAGAGTTGCTGCTTTATCTCAACAAGAAAGAACTTTCCTCTTGGGAACCTCTGTCTCACCATCAAATTCTTGTGCTAAATTAACTTATTAATCGGCATGTACATATGTCTGTATATATAAGGATAACATGTGGCAAACATGCAACCTGTGCAGGGAGATGCTGACCACACCGAGGCTGCTCGCAGGAAGAACAATGCAAAGTGTAGTTGGAACGGTCCTTTGCCAGGTCCCTCTGTGATCAAAGCCATAGCCATAGTCAGACATGACACCATAAAGGAGAAATGTAGCACAAATAATACAGAACCAGTGGTCTATCGTACTCAGCATTTTTCCAGCAATTGACTGTATTAGTACTCTGGTCATCTGACACCTGGGGCAGCCCCTGGATCGTTGTAGGCTGTGCTGTGTTCGCTGTAGCTCACCAGACTTCGGATGCAGCTCCAGTGGCTGCATGTGTGAATCCTGGTCTGTGCGTCCACATGACTTCCAGAGAGATGCTGCAGAAGACTGGAGCTGCTCCTGCTACTCCAGTGGGTTTTTCCTACTGAAGAAAAAAAGAAAATACTAGCTGATGCTCTCTCACACCAGCTAATACTCTTTTAAGAGACTGATTAGCCTTATAGCAGAATGCAATATTGTCCAAAGATAGCTGAGCTTGCTGTGAAAGAATAAAGCTCAGTGCCAGGAACACCACAGTTCTCTTGGGATGGCCCTTGGTCTGGCCAGAGCACCTCTGCACGTCCCTGTGGTTTCTTCCATATGCACATCACTATTCCTAATCTCCTGAATCAAGTATCCAGCCAGTGCCTTAATCTAAATAAGATTGCTAATAGTAATAATAATTAGAAGAAGCAGCAGCAGGTTATAGATCCTGAACTTGGGTCAGGCTTCCACTACAAACTACAATATCAGTCAAAGAATATTATTCATTGTGTCAGCAAAAGTTGCTGCTGTGGATTTAGTTATGACAAAACTGTGTATTCACCAGGGTAGCTTATTTCACCCATATTACGCAGCAAAAGCGCAGTTTTGCCAGAATAAACATGTCTAGGACAGCTCTCTGGAAACAGCTACACTGGGAAAGCACTCTGCTGTGGCCCAAGTTTAGGCATGGGGAGATTGGGAGATCCTGCCCTAGCACAGATAAGACTTGCAAGGCATAAGGTCAGACAGTGAGAGACCAGGGAATGTCCCAGTTCCTAACGTTACTGTCTCCTTGCCTTGGTAGCAATGAGGTATTGGCAACTGGAGACAAGCTGCCTCATGCAGAGGAGCTACAGGCCAAGGGAAGCTAACTATTTCTGTCTTGTTTAATTTGACCACTTAAACATTTAATCCCTTTGCAATGTCATTTTTTGGCATAGATACCACATCTGTCTATTTCTGAAAAGATCTTTTTACTAATGCAGCTTTTTGAAACAGTTGGCCTCAGATTACAGTGCCTTAGCAGCAGCAGACCACTATCTGTAGGCGTGCATGCAGACAGACACACAGACATATATGCATGCACACATGCACATTACCTCTAAACATCTTTGCCCTGTCCTGTCTCCTAGTTCTCTGTGACACCCAGTTTCCCTCCCCATCAGAAACAAAGCAGAACACACCCCGGGCAAGTTGTATTCTTGTGTGCTAAGGCTTTATGTACAAAATCCAGGGTGTAACAGATAATCTCTTATTCAAGCATGTTTAACCTAGATTCTGATTTGCTTTCAAGCCACCCTTACTTGCAAATACTGGATGTGCTGGAGAGATATCAGTGAAGGGTTATGAAGAGGATTAAGGGACAGGAGCACTTCTCAAATGAGGAAAGGCTGAGGGAGCTGGGACTGTTTGGTCTAGAGAAGAGAAGGCTCAGGAGAGATCTCATCAATTTATATAAATACCTGAAGGGAAGACACTAAAGAAGATGGAACCAGGCTCTTTTCAGTGATACCCAGTGACAGGAAAAGAGGCAATGGGCACAACCTGAAATGCAGGAGGTTCCCTCTCACCACTAGGAAACATTTTTTACTGTGAGGGTGACCAAGCACTGGAACAGGTTGACCAGAGAGGTTGTAAAATCTCCATCCTTGGAGGAGTGCAAAAGCCATCTGTGGGGCAACTGGCTCTAGGATGCTTTGCTCAAGCACAGGGATTGGACCAGATGACCTCCAGAGCTCCCTTCCAACCTCAACCATTCTGTGAAATAGTACACTAGATTAGTATTTGTATTAGGTTCAGCAGGACATTGGTCCAGGAAATGAGTTTTTATTCTCATTTTGCAAGAAGTTTAGGACAACTGCATGGTACACTGAAATAATGTAAACTTCTGCAGTAACAGCCACTGGAGTAGACAGTATATAAAAAATTACTTTCATAATTAATATAAATATGCACAATCCTGATGCTGAAGAAGCAGCATCTATAACTGGAAAAACACACAAGAATAGCAGTGGATTTCTCTTCCACGATTCTTACACTTACCCCTGCACGAAAGGGATGAAATGTCAGCTGTTTTTTGCATATGTGAAAAGATCTTGCACAGAGGACTCGTGTAAGAACGTGCACATGGTGTTTTTACAGCAAAAATAATGTTGGTTTGCAATGCCTAGGTATATAGTATTTTTACTAGAGCAGTGAGAATTAAAAAAAAAAAAAGGCAGCTGAGAAGACATGCGTTATGTTTCCCTTTTTCTCCTTTCTTTTCTGAAGAATTTATTTAATTCTAATCCATTCAGAAATAAGGACAAAAAAAGAGAGGGAAAGTGAGAAGAATGTAGACAAAGAGGAGAATGAAAACTGAGAATAATTTAAAAAACTGAGTTCACCTGCACCTTAGAGTTCTTGTGAAAAGATTTTGCTTTCAAACAAACTGATTATTTTTTTTTAAGTACATACAAGTAATGGGCCACGGGAAGGTTATGGAGTAACAGAGTAGCTAGAGTCAGTTGGAAAGACATTTAATTTGGAGCTTGCCAGATACCCTTCTGGCAACTTAATATTAAGGGCTTTATATACTGTGGGATGTATCTTGTTCTCTGGGTCAAATTTGGGTACATTCTTTTGGTGGAATGCATTCTGTGGCAGCTGAGATACATTATTCTCTGGCTATAAGTAAAAGAATTGGGCAAGAAAGATGTTTTGGGATAAACCTTGAATGGGGATTTTGGGTTTTAGACAGTGAATACAGAAACATGATTCCAAGAGTAGGAGAAGACAACTTAAAACAACAACAAATCTGCACGGTAGAAAAAAGAACACTGTTATCAAATTGTTATTAAACTGTTATTATAACAAAAATCTGTTATTAAACTGACACCAGTCAATTTACTTTCTAAAAGAAAACATGTAAAGATCTCATTATATTTCATGTCCCCAGTTCCAAAGTCACACTATTTAAGTATTTATATGTACCTTATAAACCAGGTATATTTGATATGTCGTTCACTAGTCTATGTTGATTGATTGTTTGGGGTCTAGTAATTAAAAGATAAATTATTTACAGATTGACTTCAGTTATTTTATTCTGAGCTTGTTAATATATTAGCTGTGTATTCTGATACCAATGACTTAATGGTTTCTATTAAACAATGAATAAAACCCTGTTAGGGAAGCCAGCTAGAAATGCATGACTTATTCAGTGTGAGGTATCTGCAGATGATTGATTAAAGAAAACTTAGCAGGTCTGGGTTGAGGAACAATTTTTAAATAGTTTCATCTCTGAACATACAGTGACAAAACCATTGGCTTGTTTTAGATGGCAGTGAAAATGTTTTTATGTAAAACTAACTTTTTCTTTATCATAAATTTGTTTCATAAATTAGAAAAAAAGATCTAAGGTAAGTGTTCAGCTCATCTGGTTTGTAACAGAAACCATGGCTATGGTGGATAGGGTATAAAGATGAGCTCATGCAAGAATTCTTCTGAAACAATAATTTATCATGTAGGTAATTTTAAAGGTTCCTCATGTCACTGCAAGGGTGGCAGAAGCAGGCTTTTAAATAAATATTTTTTGTAGTACCTTAGTAGGCTGATGCCTAAAACGGAATTTCACTAATGACAGATTTCCCATCTTGTAAATATGAGGTAAAACATTTCTGTATAAAAATCTTTACTGAAATGGATCATAGAAAATTGTCTCTTCTTCCACTAAACAAGGATCACTTCCAGTATCATTAGCAATTGTTCCCAAGAAGATTCTGTTTTGGATTATATTATATATACAATGGGAATTTATTTGAGGTTTCCCAAGTTTACTAGTTCCATTCCCATGAGCTAACAGACAGTAGATCAAGTGCTTAACAGTCAAGTATTCCCATGGCAAATATCCACCAGCGTCCCTTTCATCTGATGCAATGGCATCGTGCCCATTCTTCTGCTTCATCATTCTCTTTCAGTGCATACTGAGTTCCAGGAAAGGGCCATATCATGTATTCGCCTGTGCGGGAGACATTAAGCCTAATCTTTAAAACCTTATGGTTCTGTTTCGGTTTTTGCTGACCACTGGAAACAATTACAGCACAGACAACACATGAGAATGTCTGACAGCTTCTTCAGTCCCTTTGCACTCAATTGCTTGGTTAGTCTTTAGGTTTTTGCTTATTATAATCACGGTGCAAAGTCTATGCTTGCATCAGTATCCTGGAAATGAGAAAGAACCAGGCAACTGGTGGTCAAAGTGACTGTCATTAGGTATCTATCAAATAGGTAAAATATACAGACATTTTCTTTTTTTTGTCATTATGCCAGGCAATCTATTAACAACCACTGATACCCATTTATCCATTTACCCACATTGCTGAAAGCTCATAGCCTTAATGCTGATTATGGTTATCACATCTTTATAAGCATAACTAGCAGAGTTCACTTGCTACTAGGAAACTTTTTCATAATCTTCTCCTAACAGTTTTCAAAACAAGATTTAGGCATCCATAGAAAGTAGGAAAATAGATGCAGTACTTCCAGAAAGCACCTTACCTTTCATTCTAGAGAAGCAGAGTCTCTATCAAAGGTGCCTTCACCAGAAGGCAAGAGTTAGACTCAGGAATGTACAAATGCCATAAGGAAGGCTGATTTGTTCAGAGAATTCAGGAACTTCTGAAGGACAGTTTGAAGATGAAAGTCTAGTGGCTGTGGAATTGAAGGGGATGAGAATTGAACAAGTATAAAAAGAAGATTGAAAAAAATACTCTAGTCAGGAAACCAAAGCTGATGAAGAGACAACAAATTTGCAGGCAATTTCTTGCAGGAAAAGGGAAAAATGGTAAATTAGGGGGACAGCATTTACTTTCCAGAATGGTTCCAAATCCTGACTAGAAACTAGACATTATTGGAAATTCTCCCACCTACAAGCTACTGAAACTGTGACCAAGAAGTGTGCTGGTGTCAGCAGAGCTCAGGAATAAAGCTTCTGAGGCCTTGGTACTTTTTGATGTATGCCATTAGCTGGATAAATTCTTGTCAACGGAAATGAGAAAAATCCCAAAATTTCAGCTTTTCAGAGACAGGTTTCTTCATTTTTCTCAATTAAAAAATGCTAAGAAACAATAGTAACATGTTAGTTGTTGACCAAAGCATCAAAACTAATGAAGACATACGGATGGAGTTAAATTTTTAGAGTTGAAAATACAGTGAGCATATAGACAAATTCTACCTAAAATAAGACATAGACAAGACTCTTGTCTAACTGCTTCCAAAAGTTACAATTTGTATGTGCTCCTAAATTTTCCCATAATGTTTCTCATGTTCTGGAGGTTGGGAATGCTTTACATCTTGTGACACCAGCCATGTGATAGCTAAGCAGGATAAATGTTGAATGGAAGTGTCCAAATTTATTAAGAGGGATAGTTGCAACTGGACTTGTGTGCTTTTCAAAGGCTTGGTCTCTGTTTGTTTGTTAATAAGCAGCCTAAGATGATGCTACTTGCTGAGACTTTTGCAAACATCTTTGTTCTAAAGTGGCATGAAATTCAAAGAAAACTCAGATGTTCTGCAGACATTGTTATTGATGGCTCTACTTTAGGCTTTGACCCCATATATATTTCATGCAATAGTTCTGTCCCACTCTAATTGACATATAAAAAGGCAAAAGCAAAGAAACATTAAAACCCCTGAATTTCTTAAATTATAAAAAAATATAGGATTTCATCAGAACTTTTTGTTCAAAGGTAGTTTGGTTTTCATGTTCACTGAATCAAAGAAAATTTCTTTGGATGCATTTTTTAAAAATTAGTTTAATCAGCCTCTATTCTGTACCTTTGATCTGTTGTGCCTGTGTCTGCTCTCTTGAAATACCTCATATATAGAGGCTTTTTGATGCTTTGAGAATTTTACTTGAAATAACAAACATATACAGATAAATTAATGTGAATTCCTGTTCTCTTTGAGCATGGACCTTTTGTGAGACAAAGAAAAGGTCTGGTATCTTTGTAAGTAGTATTTCCAGTAACATTCAGAAAACCAGTACCTTGCTATAGCTTGCCTAAGACTGTCCTTATATTATTTCTTTATAAAAACAGTGGATACTTGCAAAATAAGCAGCAATGTTCATCCAGTCCCTTAGCATGTAAGTCCCTTTCCATGTAAGGTTCCAGGTAGTCTTAATACACTCAGCAGAGGAACTCATTTGATGTATAACTCTGCACAAAAGTGAAGCAAAGAGAATAAAATAAGAAGAGGCAAACTCTAGAAGTAATTTAATGTTCCTTTTGCATATGTGAATGATGATCCATTCTTGGCTCAAGAATAATATAAATACACATTTCTCAGAGGAGAGATGAAGGATTGACGTGGATTTCTCAAGGATTTTTTTTTTTTTTTTAAAGAGGACATGTTGTTGAAAATGACTGAAATAAATTACAGTGAGTAGGTGTGTATTCTATCATTCAACTGCTGTTAGTAGGAAAAAAAAAGCAGTTATTCAGGCACTGAATTCTTATGCTGCTAGTAAGTACTTATATGCTGTAGTTCTTTAAGTATAAATTATGACAGTAGAGGTTACCATCATGCAAAAATAAAAGCATACTATGCACCACATATATCGCTGTCAATATTTTGCAAAAACTGATCTTACTACAGATTAAGGAGGACTCAAGTCTCTCATTGCTGTACAAGAAATCACAGATTGTTCATGCTGAACTCCAAGGTGCCAGGAACAGTGCTGGCAGACTGCAGTGTTTGGGCTGTATGCTCATACTCTATTATGATCCCTGGCAAAAGTGCAGGCACAGATAAACTGGCTTTTTTGTATATCCAACTCAATCAGTTGGCCTGCCAAAAGGATGCTGACTGACAGATGATGTAGGCATTGCAACTTAAGAGGTGTAAACAAAAACTGGGCTGGAATAAAGTACCAGTCATAGTTGCTATGACAAAATTAAACCCATATGCTAAATTAATTAATTTTCTGCTAATTTTAAATCAGAGATGCAGTTTCCACCTGGGTCTTGAACCAGCTGATAGACTTGCTGGTAGACCCCTTTTCTCTTGAGTTTACCCTGACCCAAGTGGGCTCCAGCACCACCCCTTCCCCAAACCCTGGCACCCTGCATCTCTCAAGTTCTAGAAATGGGGTCTCTGAGTCCTACTGCTGAAGGCTTTGGGACTAGTGCTCTTACAGATTGCCCAATAGCTTTGGCATGAGTTTTCTTCCATAGCTCCAGGCTGTTCAGTCTGGTTATGGCACAATTATTTCATCATTTAGATGCTGCGAGAAATGTAATTAGCACTGAAAAGTCAGATGTCACTTGAATGTATTTTATTCCTGTGATTTCTGCATTTATCTTGGAATTTCCTTGGGTACAGGAAGCCAAGATGCTTCCTCTCTTCTGTTCCTTGCAAACTTCATTCCTGACATCAACCCTTACACTTTGAGGCTTTGCCTCCTGCTTCACATTTGTCTCCTGTCATACTGTTCTGTTTCTCTTCCTTTTTCATTTTTTTCTGTAGAAGATGGTGAGATATTCTTTCATTTTTAATTGCCTCAGCCCCTGAGTAAAAGCATCAAAGCTTCCCACTGTGTTCCATCTCCCTTTGCTCCTTTGCCTCCCCCTTCACTTTCTTTCCACCCTTCTGCTCTTTTGGAGTTCAGAGATGGAATAAATTATTTTATCCTAAGTGGAGTAATCTCTTTGCATAAGGAAATTATCTGCAAATGGATAATTAGCAAAGTTGAATGTCCCTCAAGTACTAATCCTATGCCAAGCATTAGAATTTCTTGTGTCACCCCCTTTGGGTTTTAATTCAAAGTAAAAACAAATTCAAATGAGACACTAATGAAGTCTTAGTCTCTGAGTGGAACATTTGACCTGACAAATATAATATGAAACAGAATGCTTAAAGTGTACATGGAAACACACACTGAATCATCAGCCATATGACGTTTTTAAGCCCTGTGAATCTTTTCACCTGCATCTTTCCTGCATGTTTGTACATAATTTACTGCCTTTTTCTTTTTTTTTCCCTGGAGTATGGAAGTGGGATAGCATATTTTACCAAAGAGGGATCATAACAGAAAACACAACTGCATTTACATGGGATTTCCAGTAAGTATTCAGACATTCCTTGGTTAATAAACTTATTTACCACAAGTGGTAATGTGCAGGTGTGCATTCTTAAACAAGCAAACATCAGCTTTAAATGGGTTACACAAAACCTTTGAATACAAGATGAATCTTGCATGCTGTGAACTTTTATATTGCTTTCTTTTATTGTTTTGTGTATCTCCAGGAGTGGAAAGAAATTTAATTAAAATAAAGAAGCATTTCAATACAAGAAAGTCTCATACTAATGGCTCTCTTCCCACCTTATTGTGCTTGAGATAAACTGTTCTCCAAGAAGATGATCTGATACGTACCCAGCCTGGTTGTTTTTTAATTGTACCCAGACTGCATTTTGCATTTGTTCTTTCTTCTTTTTACTTTTAAAAAAAGTGGTGGGTGCTTTTTGATACCTATTTTATATGCCATTTTACTGGGAACCAAAGCCAAGACCTACGTTCACCTGCCTTGAACATCACACCGTGAGAAACCCAGTGACAACAGGTAATGCACAGAAGAGACCACACTGCAGCAAAGATGATGTTCAGAGAATAACAGGTTTCCACAACTCTACCCTCCTCCTTCTGGTGGCTTAATACTTCTGTCCTAGACATATCAACTGCAAGGCCATACATCAGTAATGGTTTGCCTTGTCATTCCCTCCACCAGGCAATTCAGGTTTATAAAGTCTTAGCAGATTCTTCTCCAAATCAAACCAGAGTTCCTTTGGGTGAGACTAGACTGAGCCACATGGCTCTGCACACCAGTTACCTTCCTTGAATCTATGAAAAGCTGTGCCAGAGGAAGAGCATAGTGGTTGTGTGCTCTCTTATAGCTAACACATTTCTCCTACATACAGCACTTACCTCCACTCTAATGTCCCAATCTCAGCAAAACCTGTGTGAACAGAGATGTGAGGTCAGGAGGGACCCAGCTTACTCTGCAGCAAGGTGCAGCTCCCTGCAGGTCCCAGCACAAAACTACTTTTGTGGCACTCACTCCCCAAGGCAATTCTCCGATGGGCAGCATAGAGGCAGACCTTCCAGTTGGCAGCATCTTCCACTTGTAATTCCATTTTCTGTTTGAGAACATATTATATCCTGGGTTAATAGTGTGCATGAAAGTCAACAGGAAAGAAACGAATGGATACACTTATCACAGAGGGTAGTGAACAATCACAAAGGTAGGTGTGCTTTCAGCCCCTGTGCTGTATCACAGCTTGGCATTCCTTGATCACCAGTGGGAGATCTGACAAATGTTAAAGGAAAAGAAGGGGTAGGTTCTATAGGCTTGTGAGAGATTTCAGTTCTCTGGAACCTGTTTATCTAAACCAAAGCAAACATTATCTTCAGTGACTTGTGCTTGTGACATATTTCCCATACACAGCATAGATTAGTAAAGCATGTTTTTAGATTTGTTGACATTTAATAAAAGCTAAACACGCCACAGGAAAATAAATCATTTTGATTCTGTAGCCATAGCTGAATTTCCTTTGGGTTGGAATCTTAGCTGCGTGCTCCTACATTTATATTCAATTAGAATCAAATACAGCCAAGAAAAATTAAATCAAGAAGCAGGTTTGTATCTGTAGATGGAGGCCATCATTCTAGCATATTCTCATGTACATCAGGAGAAGAAAATATATTCCTATTAATTTTACTTGTGTTAAAGTCTTAGGGAAACCTGGCAAAAATATATATTTGCATGAGTAATCAGAACAGTCATTTGGAGGTTTAGAAACTGAATCATTTACTTAATCCATATGTTTTAGCTTGGATCTCTAAAATGTACCATACTTGTTCTGAGATTAAAATAGAGCAGTTCTAAGAAAGTCAGCCGGAAAAAATACAGCTTTGTTAAACTTCAAACTATCTTACAATAAAATATGAAACAAAATACATTATGTTAATTAGCAACATTTGAAAGACAAGGTATTTATTGTGAGGTTATGATAATGGTATTCTCTTGGAATTTTATTTTGCACTTCATAACATGTAACATAACCCATTGGGTCTAATTATACAAAATTACTGACTGGAGAATATCTACATGCTGGCATCACCATTCTGCGTGTATTTGTATTCAACATTGTAAGGGTTTAAAAAAATGACACCTAAAAAAGCTGTAATACTCATTAGTAAGTCTTTCCACAGCTTTCAAGTCTGGCCAAACAGAAGTGTTAAAACACATTTTCACCGAAAAGCATTTGAGTTGATGACTTAAATGGCATCAGGAGGCATCAGACAGGGAATGAAAGTATTGTAAAGTATTACTTAAAAATTTAAGCATTTTATGAGCATTTAATACAGGAATCTATATATCCATGCACATACATATATAAACTTTTCATATTTAGTGTTAATTTTGGAAACACCAAGTAGAAAAAGTTATCCCCTTTAAGTGATTTATAAGGTTCATGTGCCAAGTAATTTTTAAAGTATACATATTGAACTGAAAATGTATTTTACAATTTATTTTGACTAAGGAGTTCCTAGTATTACTTCTTGCTTTACCAAAACTTGAGAACATATCTCAGATTTGTGTTCTACTTTAATAATGTTTTGTTTCCTTTCCATTATCCTGTGATCTGCTGCAAACAACCAACTCCACTTATTGCTACTAAAATAGGCTCACTGTTACATGAAAGGACAGTGCTGGTAGGGAACTGGATAGGAAAGGTTTGTTCTAATAATAAGAAAACCTTTTTCTCAGGACCACTTTTTCCTACTGTCTCATATTGATGGAAAGATCAAACACTGTCTTAAACACAGTAGTTCTATACTTCGGCAACAAAATGCTACTTTATAATGCTGAACCAAAAAGAAAAAAGTCTGTTGTTCAACAGTCTCTCTGAAAACTATTTGGCTTCTCTCATCTCTGTGCATAATGCACTCCAAACCTGTGCCCTGTTACTTTGGAACTCTGCACATGTAGCCTCCCCCACATATCTTCCCACCATCAGACATTTAAGTTCTGGGCTAACAGCAGATCCACAATGCAAGTACGTGTTTCCCTGGGATTTGGAAAAAAGCCTTTAAATATTTTTTTATTGGTTTTTAAGAACAAGGTTATTTTGTGCTAATAATGGGCATACATTAGGCTTTAGATAATTGCTTTATGTAACTTAAAGTTTTGCCTTTCAGCTAAATAAACACTGTATGTGTTCACAGGTGTATTGTCCTCAAGGGCATTCTGCTGTTCAGGGTGGCAGCTGCTGCCAAGGTGTTGCTGATACAGCTCCATGTATAATTTATTCGAAACAGGTGCTGGCTTATGGTGAAGATAGACAGGAAACTAAAGCAGACAACATGTTTAACCACCATTTTAAAAGTTCAGGTTCAGAAAGACAATGTGCCTGAGATGTTTGGTTGATGTTGCCAGTGTCTCAGTGAGAGTTTACAAGCTCCCAGAAATCACCATAAGGAACAGATTGTCCACAAACTGCAGGAATTGCATTCTAATAAGCATTGCATGTGATGGCGCCAGTGCTCGTTGATTACACAAATCCTCTCATTTGTAACTAACAAAAATTGTAGAGTGTGGTCCTGGGCTGATGTTAAAAACTACTTTGATAGTATCTAGAGGACCTCTCAAGCAAAGGGATGCTGTGTTGTACATAACACTCTATGTCCACAGGCACAGTGGGACATTTGTGCCTTCTCAGGATTCTACAGTTTCCCTCCCATGTTTTACGGTGTGAGGACTGTAACTTGTAAGCACTGCCATGTCACAGCAAAAGTAGACATCTGATTCAACTGTACAGAGGAAGGAAGGACACCCCCAGAGAAGAGTTCCTCTGCCACCAGTAACTTACCCCAAACCTAGGGAATGCATAGGGCAGCTGAGGGGCTACTGTGTTGTGGGGGCTGCTGCTGCAGCCCATCAGCAGAGCACAGTGAGGGAGCAACGGAGCAGAGAGTGGATCCAGAGCACATGGGAATAGGTGGAAAGCCTTCTTTTGACCTCAGCAGGCTTTGGATTAGGTCCCAGGAGAAAAAAAATGAACTTCTTTTCTGTGGCCAAGTTAAACCATTAAAATTACTAAAACATTGCTTTTTCCTCCCCCCATCTTACTTCCCTTCGCTTTTATTATAGTTTTAACCAACTTTTTTTTTTTTTTTTTTTTTTTTTTTTTTTTTTTTTAAATAAGAAACTTTCAATAGGAGTTCATGAGGATGTTTATTCATGGACAGCAGTTTGCATATTTTAGCAAGTAATCTCCAGTTTAATCTCTAGTCTCTATAAGATACATATGTAGTAAATATGCATACTAAATATTTTTAAAAGAGGTTGTTAAAGTGTGTGCACAGTTCTTAAACCTCAAACCTTAAATATCTCAATGATTTACATTTAAAAAAATACCCAAAGGCATCAGACCACATTATGAACTAACAGCCTGCCAAATTTCATTTTTTTGGAAATATTTCAGTTACAATATAGGAGTGTAAAAAAGCAACTGAAACAACAAAATTTGGTCAAGAAAATATTGACCCCAGGCTGAGACCTTGTATGCCAAAAATGTTGACAAAACTTTATACCAACCCTAGCAGGCATGTCATGTTTAATATCGGCAGTATATGGAAAAAACTTTGGCAATTTAATGCTTGTATTAATTAGGAAAGCTTTTATGCAGTGGGTATAAGCTTTTACATTACCATTCCTAACTTATACCAGCCTTCCTTGTCTTTCTCAAAGGATAAACGATCTACAGGAGTGAGGAGAGAGAAGCGTGGAGAGAAATCCCCCCAGAACAAACCAATGAAGCCATTAGCTGTACCCCACCCAAGCCTGCATACCTGACTTGGAGTGATTACCTCCTCCATGTGATGGTTAATTCCATTTTCATGCCATTTATACTTCTGGATTACTTTTTCACATAAATTTTTCACAGGAAAGCAAATAGTTGAAATACAAATAAATCTTTTCAAAGAAATATATGTAGAAAATCTTTATTTATATTTAATCCTCTTCAAATAAATATTCCGTTAACAAACTTGTGTAAAGAATGATAATGTTTCATACCTTCCCAAGTGATGAAATACAATGCCACAAAACAAGTGGAGAAGTCTGATGATTATTAGACTCCTTAAGCAACTAAATGTGCACTAGTTAATGATAGTTCTTTGTGATGGGAGTTTCACTGCATCAGTGCTGCACAACAAAATAAAAGGAATGGCCGGAATCAACCAACTCTCTAACATAAAGCTCTGCATTTGAGAGGTCTACTCTCTACCAAGAGATTATTCTGAGAAACATGGTGGTTCAAGCTCACACACTGTTATATATCAGTGAATAACTGCAGCAATCTAACTGTGCGTGCAGCATGAAACAAGGGGTGAACATGCCCTCCAAGGTTAGACTGTGGTCATGTCTTTCATAGTCAGTAGGAAGGATTGTGATGGAGCTTGTGTCATGACCACATGTGAACAAGTTATGCCCTGATGATTAAAGAATGACTAAAAAGCCCCTGCTTGCTTACTAAACAAACAAAACCAAACAAGCCCCACAGGATGAACAACGTGGCAGCTGAGAAGCAGCAGGACAGCCCTTTTCCCAGCCTTGGCTTTAATCATGTCAAAACATGTATTCTTACTTACACACCCAGGTTGTGCTCTAGCTAGGTACTGGAAATAATAATAAAAAAGGATAATGCAACCATTAAATATTTCGTTACGGCCAATGGCTGGTTTAGGATATATAAAACCCACCTGTATGGTCTGGGCACACCTGCTGACTTCAGTCCTGCTGGTCCCAAGTAAAGGCTAATTCACAGGAGTAACCTCCAAGGTTATGGAAACCCAACCTGAAGTTCATCCTAATTCAAATCTTGAAAGAAACTTGTTGATATTGTCTACCAGGACTGTTCCTCCTTCAGCTAAAAATGTTTGTGACCTGAAGCAGTGGGTGACTGCACTCGAGACGTGCACTCAGCCTATGCTGTGATAACCCACACAATCTGCGTGGGCTTCCCTAGGTGCTGGTGGGACCACACTTGGATGACATTAGTGGGGAGGGCTGGGTGTATGTCAGATGGCCTCTCTGCTTCTTGGTGTTATTATGGTGGGTGACTCATTCAACAGACTTGAATAAATGTTTATAAACAATTCTAAACAAATTAATTAATGACTGAAATTCACTTCTCAACAGTCTCAGTAGACATCTGTGGAGATTTTGGTAACTCTACTTTCAAAAGGGTATCCCCAGCAGATGCCATTTTCCAGTATTGTTGGACTTTTATTTTGCATCAGGTTAGATGCATCATATCAAAAATATAAAGTAATCAAAGTGAAAATAGAACACTTCAGTTTTGAGAAAGTAAAATGATCCAACCAATCCAGGCTAAATTATTTTTCTCTGACATGTTTCTGTATTGAATATCTGGAAATTTTGAAGCTTTGCTCCAATTTGGAACAAAGCCATATTTCAACACCTTGCATGAGAAGGATCTTCTGTGTTTGACAGAGGTCTAAATTTGCATCTTTTTCTACGAATGTAAAAAACCCAAAGGATAAACATTTGTTCCCATGCTTCAACACTGAGCCTTGTTGAAAGTGAGTGCCACTTAAGCAATAACTGCAGCAAAATTGTACTTTATACATAATTCATATTTTCATATTGAAGACATGCAATCTGCATGCTCCCTGCACCCTTCTCATGCCACTGCTATGTAAAATTCAAAGCTTACCCATCTTTAGTCCCAGCAGAACAACTGAAGACCGTTATTTTTTCCTTCTTCCACCTCCTTTGTTAAACAGGAAGACAGTACATGTAAAAAGAGGAAAATTTTTAAAAATCAGTAATAGTAAATCTATTAAGGTATCACAGAGGCTATATAAAATCAGGTGCAAAAGGTCAAGTTTTCTGATTAGACAGGGACAGTAGAGCGTGGCAGAAAGAGGACAAGAGTGACCTGAGTTTTATCTGTGAAAATGTGCAGTATCTTCCTCCTCCTCCTCAGACCAGTGTAAATCATGCCAACGGTCACAAAGCTTGACCGTGACAGGCCTCTGAAGGCATTGCTGAAGAGTGAGAACACAGTTATGCCCAGAAATGAATGGAAAAGTCAGTCACTCCCAGTCGTACATTGAAAATTTGACAGCAGACAAAGAGCAGGCTTTGGGCAACACAAAGCAAGAGGTATGGACTACAGACTTCCTGGAATTTAAATAAGGTTACGGAATAATACATGTTTATCTTAGAGATCATTCTTAATTTCCCTGATTCGAACCCTTTTGTTCCATTGCCTCGAACCTTTTTGTTCCATTCCCTTCCCTGAATTGCTACAAAAGCCAGGAGCATCTCTCAGAAGCATGGGTGGCTTTTCATGATGTGTCAAGCTCATGGGGAGAACTGGAAGGGCACTTTGCTTCACACACTGGCTAATGCTATGCAGAAGATAAATGAGAATGAACAAATGAGCAGTAGACAAAGAATAACAACCAGCATCTTGGCTCCCTGTGCAGGCACTTAAGACACAAAGGGATTTTTAATAATGGTAACAGTGTCCTAAATAAAAAATGTCATTCACCTCTCTGGTAAATGTTCACATTGCCATTTTTCTTGATGTGGGTCAGGTATCTTAGAGGTGATGGCCTCTTTTGTGGTTGAGATTTGCAAACGAACTGCTTCAAAACCCTCCACTATATTTGTGACTGAATTCAGAAAGGGGCTCTTGGATCCTAAAAAATGAAAGCAAAGGACAAAATTAATCAGAAGATGCATTTATAATTAAAATTCTAATCCCTGATAAGATTTATGTGTTTTAGCAATCATGGAAAGGAAAATGTGTTGCCATTCTCCATCATGACAGAAATATGGGAATTCACGTATTCACCCTCCAATCTCCTCATGGCCATGGAAATACTAAAACGCTGCCTCTCTATTTCAATAGCAAAAAGGCATTTTACACTGCACAGTGAGGTATGAGCAATATTTACTTCTGGATTTATGTGTACACAGTAACTAGCTACATGTTTGCAATAGTTCATTTGCCTTAACATGTCTGCAATGTGAAACTCGTGAATTATGCCTATCACTGGTGCCAGCAGTCTTAAAAAGTTATTAAAATTCTGAAGTTGATGTCTCTAGAAGACCCACAGAAAAGGCTTAAATCTAAAAATTATTTCAGGAGATCAGATCTACTGGTTTAAATGATTTTGCACCAAATTCAGTGACAGCATAAACAATACAAATCTTTTTTGAAGGCAATAGGCTTTACACCTGCTTGTTCCATGGCCCAGTTTACTTCTCAGAGCTTAAGATGCCTGAAGAGCAATTCACATTTACACAAACACTGATGTTCCTTGTAATTTCAATGTCTTACTTTCACAAATCCAAACACATGACAGACATCTTGATACCTAATTGGAATAATTTACTCTTTTGCATAATGAACAAAACACACCAAGGAATTTTTATCTCTTCAGGACAGGGTTAAAAATGTCTGTACTTTCCATGGATGTCTGATACGTTAGACACAATCCTCATAGAGATTTTCCTAGTTCTCCCTTGTTGGCATTCTAGATTGTAAATACAAAAATAGCTTTAAGTTTCTGCATTCTACCTAAATCTATTAAAAGAAGAAGCACTTAAAATATTTAAAGAGTAAAAATAGTTTAGTACATACCAACTCAGTTTTGTGCTAAGAAGGATGATACCATTTTGTAGGTTCCGGTCCATTTTGTCTTACAGAAGTTACAGTGTGTACTCCATGAGTGCTTATTTATCTAGAAGTCAAAAAACATCAGAGTTTTTAGAGGAATAATCCAGATAAACACAGTACATTTTTAGCACTTATGAGACTTACTTTATGAATCAGAATGTGTTAGAAACATGACTAAGTTGTCTAGCTATGCAGCTACCACATATAGCATGAGAGAAGGTGGAAAATTCTGTATCACTCTCTGAGTTTTTATTATCTTATTTACTTGATGGACGTTGAGCCATCTTTACCAAAAAAAGGGGCAGCAGAGAGCAGGAAAAGTTGACTAATTCATGATCCACCCACCTTTCAGGCAGGTTTACCTCTGAGCCTTACTCATGATGGATGTGCGAATGATTACTCTGCTTTTTTGTTCAGCTAGGAACAGTAAGATCTATGTACAACTGTTTTGTAGCAAATAAAGCATAACTCCATGCAATCAAGTCTTTGATGTTTTGAATCCAAAACAGTGGAGCAGAAGGTGGTACAAGGCTCCAGAGAGTGCTGATGGTTGGAGCTGCAGAATTTCTGACATAAAGAAACATCCCAACCACAGCAGTCACTTGCAATTGTCTCACACTGAGGACATGCCCAGGGAAGTTCGGAGCCGTACCAACCGTCTTGTGCTCCCAATGGCTTAATACAATCCCTAGCTCTTGATTCATGCCAACTCTAAAAGGTACACAATTCTTGTCCTTACTAGTGGCTAAGCTATTTACTGGAAAAACTTACATTCAGCGTTCAGAACAGGTTCCTTCTGTCTGGAAATGTACTTTTTGGGCAGAGTCCACTGAGGTGGCAAAAGCTGCTTTAAAATACCTCTCTGATGTCTCATCTGGAGATGCACTGGGTCTTTTCTGGTTGATCCAGAAAAAGCAAAGAGAGAACCAACCTGAAATTACACCAGCAGGAATAAAAGTCTCCAGGGACTACTTGGTTGACAGATATATTTCGAAATACTGCAAATTCTGGCTATGTCTCTTCACTCTCCAAAAGCTAAAAAGAGCAGATGTCCTAAAGTGGCTAAACAGCACGATGACTCCTCTATAGCACAGGATCACCAGATGTCCTCTGCAGGAAGCTTAAAGATTGCTTCTCAGTGCTGGGTCAGAGGAAAGAGCTGAGGACCTGGCATGGCTTTAGAAATTATTTTCCTCATAAGTGTATCTTGTGGTTTTTCTTTACTCCAAAAACAGAGTCCTGTTTGAAAATAAAACCTTTAAAATATACAGGCAGACGTAAGTATGCAGCCTCCCCTTATTTCAACAATTTCCAGGGCTGGTCCTTCTGCAAAGCCAACAAAGTTGGTCCCTAAACTGGAAGGATCCAGTTTTCTCTTGGCTGTCTGACCCAAATGTCATTAATTCTAGCTAAAAGTGCAAAGACTTTGGAGGAAGGAAGACAACAATACCTCTAAACAACACAGTACTGGAAAAAGAAAAGAGGGTGGGGAACAGGCCTCAAAGGGATTTCAAAACGAAGTGAAGAAGAGTTGAGACAAAGAGACACTACCCCTGTGGGACAGTGAGAAATGGAGGAGAAACTTAGTTCATTCTCAGGAGATGTTACCCTAAAAAACCCAAGAAACCTTGTTGTACCTGGACTCCTGGGTCTGGAGGTTTCTGTCAGGTAGGCAGTGGCTGCCCCGTTCCCGCCACCCTGCAGCCTGGGCCGGCACCTGCAGACTCACAGCACGAGGAAATTGCCCAGAAGTTTTCTTTGCTAACACCATCCTGCCATGTCCATCTTCCCCACGTGTCAAACATTATGTTTAAAGTATCGAATGAAAGCAACCCGTGAAAATAATGAAATCCATTAAATTGTGACTGATAAGATAAAAAAGCAGCATTAGGTCTGATTGTCCACAATTAAGTTTTCAAAGGCCTGACTGCTGACTGAAAATATTACCCACTCATCTTCTCCCAGTTTTGTTTGGAATGGATTTGGTAATTAGGGGTGATATTCCTTTGTCAAAACAAGCCTTTTGTTAAGAATTTAACAAACGCTCTAGGGATTCTGGCAAAGTACTAACTTTTTGTACAGTTTATCTGGAGAAGAAACCTACATTTTATCAGATGATGCTATAAACTGAGAGAAGAAAACCATTTACTCTTGATTTTTCTTTCAGTTTCCTGACCCAAGAAAACAGTGAATCTGCACATGGGATAAAGTGAAACTAAACAGAGAAAAATGCGTGAAAAGTTAGATTGATGCTAGAAAGAAGTTTTAAATATACATAGTTAAATACCTGTCCATACACACACCAGTCTTGTTTCTTTATTGCATACAAATCTTACAACATTTACATACATTTCTACATACAAGAATCATATGGGTCTTACAATAAAGTTTAAAGACACACGGGACAGCATCCCCTTCTGACTGCTGAAGCAGGAAGAAGCTGGAGGCTGGAGCTCCCCACGGTTCCTCAGGAGGCCCACCATACCGCAGCATTTTTAAAGCATACTGTGCACACAAAGCCAACACACACAGACTTACAGCTTTGGAGGGGAAATCTATTTATGGTAGAGAAGAGCACAGCCAGCATGATCCAAGTCACCTCGCTTGGTGCTTTCTGGATCTTCAGATGCATGCTGTGCTTTGGCAGTACCATGTGGCATTGCTTTCAAGTTACTTTTTTTTACAAGGACCATTTCTTGAGAAACACTGAAAAATGGCTACTGCTCTGGAGCACAACAACCCCAAAGTAAAAACAAAACAAAAACCCCAAGCAAACAAATGAAAAAAACACAAACAAACAAAAACAACAACAAAAAAACCCAAAACCAAACAACAAAAAACCCCAAACCACCAGGGTATTTCATACAAGCAAGCAATACCAGTTGGCTTGACACAACAGACCCAGTGATACCAACAGGACCTTATGAGTGGTGCAGCAAGTAAGTGGCTGCTCCTGTCAGAAGAGGAAAATGAGTAGGTCTGAAATCTCTATGGTGGATTAGAGTAACCTATTTTTCAAGAAATCCATTTCAAAACCCGCAATTACAGACTTATTTTGCATTCAGTTAAAGGAAAAGGTACTTGTAAATATAGTTCTGATACACAAGATCATCACACAAGCAGTATGGCTGTAATGATTTTTTTTTTTTTTTTTTAAAGACAGCAGACGTTCTTGTAATAACAGGGCAACGTGTATAAATACCCCATAACTTAATTTCTGCATAAGGTATCAAGGAGGTCAAAGTAATATTTTTTTCCTCTTTGTGAATGGAGTTTAGGCATCTGAATGAAAGAAAAACTTCCCAGCAATCAAAGATGCTCTTTTTTCTTTTAATTTACTTGATCCACCCAAGAAGGAATACAGTAAGGTCTGAAAGTAGTTCTGACTTTGAAATCTTCCAGTGTTTTAATTAAGTTCCAGAGTCTGGCAAAAATTTGTCAGTTTTCCCTTTGAAAATAAGGCAGGTTTAACCTTCAAGGCAGTTTCTTTAGCTTATTAATACAGCTCTAACCCAAAGTTGTGTTAAGTAGAGAGGTAAGACTAGGCGTGCTTCACATCCTTTTGAAGCTGGTGGAAAGACTCATGGTCTTAAGTGGGTTTTGACTCAAACTCATGATTCTAAATTTACACTCATTTATAATTGTCCTTTTCCCTCCACTAAATGCTCCATAATTAGCTTTTTTTTTTTTTTTTTTCAATCAGGAGACACAGAGAGAAGTATTATGTCCTTCTTATGTGTATTCATGCTTAGGCCAGAAAAAACACCTTTTTACCACCTTTTGGATAAGACTATGTATTTTCATTAGAAGAATGAGAAAAAGATTGGAGGCAAATAAAAGCTGAAACAAAGCTGCAGAAGGGACTCTCTAGCTGATGCAAAAGCACAGGACATAGACTGAGACAAAATAGATAAGATGAAAGAGAACAGAAATGGCTGCATAAAGAAAAATAGGTCAAGATTCAGCATTTCATTTCCTTGGTTGGAACATTATTGAAGTCAACAGTCATGTATTAGATTGAAATCAGCATAAACAAGGGCAGAATCTGCCTAAGGTTGAGACAGGCACACTAAACGGGGTTTTAAGGACTTCTTTAAGAAACCCCTCTTGATTTTGTCTGTTGTAAGAGCTGAGCCAAGAGTGGAGGAACTGGTGGACTCTGCAGAATCTAGTGGGAACTTTTATGTGGGAATGGCTGCTATTCCTGGAACTGTGGTTTCTTAACAAAGGTTCTCTTTTAAGAATAATTCTTGAAAAGGACCAATGTCCTAAAAGAAATCGCCATTAAAAAGCCGATCATGTGCTTTTCTTCTATGCAACTTTAAAGGTAAGATCTGCATTCCACAATGTGAGGACAATATTCCAATCCAGGTTGGCAATGTGATTTGGCAGTGCAAAGCTGCATATCAAGACTTCATTTCTTGGCTGCACGTGCATTATTACACCCAGTGCTCTGTATTGGGACACAGCTGAAATGGATTTGGCATATAAGAGGTAAGAAAGCCCAAGTGACTGGAGATTCCATAGATAAACCTACATTGTCTACAAAGGGAAAGCCTTTGGCATGCTAGATAATATTTGCAATTAATTAACAGTTTGTTTAACAAAGCTGCAGCCAGACATCTTTAATCCAAACACCTTTGTAGAGCACATTTATATGCAGAGCTGTAGACAATTACCAAAAGCATTATTCCACAAGAAGAAAACTAAACTCTATTATGAAATAATATACATGTGCTAATACATTAAAAAAAAAGAATAATATACACTTACATATAACATAAAAATAACTGCACATGCCAGACACTTCTGACAAGATCTCCTGGACATTTAAAAAGCCCAATAAACATCTGTTTTATTTCTGAATGCCAAGCCTTAAAAAAACACTCTCTTGTTAAAAGTCCAGCTCCTTATTTTAACTAAATTACCAACTGTTTATAAAATATCATTCTCTTGTAAAGCTACAGTAAACAGGAGAGATACAAAAACCAGTAAATGAGAATGCAGGCTTCAGCTGTCAGGATGACATTGGTAAGCTTCAAGCTGCTGTGTGGGCACACATTGCTGCAGTGACATAAGGATAGTGACCATCTAAAGGAAAAATGAATGAGTTTAGGAGAATGAGTAGGATTTCCAAACAACTCAGATTTAAACAAAGGAAAAAAAAAGCACAATGGAAAAAGAAACAAAGAGGAGCTTGAGTTGAGGGTGTCTTATGATCTTTACTGTAATGTAATTGAGTAAATGCTCTGGGCTGTAAAACAACACCATTCAGCACAGAATGGATTAAATTCATTCAGAACATCTTTTCTGATCATTTGATTACGTATGAGCAGTGTTTGCTATTATGTCTCCCTTTTTTGGCTGAAAGCTCCAAAACATAACACGACATTGCTGTGTAACATGGAAAACCTTCTCTTGCTTGTATATATGTACATATACATATACCAAATTAGATAGCAGTCTGTATAAATTAGCAACTAGAAAATGTAGAAATGTGATAAAGAAAGCTAAGGAAATATATGTTGCTAAGAACAATAAGAAGGTTTTTCAGGACTGTATTGTCTCCCTTTCAATTCCTTAAAATGGTATAAAAAAACATTATTGGATTGCTTAAATCAACACTGTTACTAATATTACAGATAAGAAAGAAATCATATCTATTGTATACATCCACACACAGCCACACACACATTCTACTCTTTAGTATTTGAAGAGAAAAAAGATGATAGATACATTCATATGACACAGTGATGATAAACTCCCTTGCATCACATTGCCCAGGAAGTCACTGTTTAAATCCTTTTATCAAAGATGAGTATTGTTATATCAGAGCACCCATGCACTAGAAAGGCAAAGGTTGCTAGAGAACAGGAGAAATATGCAACGTTGTCAAAAGCCAGAGAGGAAGCAGAATGATCACAGTAATTACAGGTCAGTTAGTCTGGCATTGGTCCCAAGCAAAGTAATGGAAAAGCTGATAAGGGATTCAATTAGTATAAAATTGAAGGAAGACAGTATAATTACTGCCAGTCAAGACAGCTTTATGGAAAAATAAAGTCTTGTCAAACAATTTGATGAAGGTAACTACAGAGATACAAGACTTGTAGAAGATGTTTGACTTAGTATCTTACTATAGCCTGATTAAAGCATTAGCACTGTGTAAATTAGTTTATGGGAAGAGTGGAGAATGGGGATAATACCTGCACGTGGTAGCACATGCCTGTTTCCTGCCTGATACAGCTCTTACTAACTGTGGAGTCAGGCTAGCCATCGTCAGGTGAAGCAACTGGGGAAGGAGACCAGAAACAGTCTACCACCAGAATACCACAGCAAGAAAACAGCAAGAAACAGGAATGAAATCCTGAAGGCAGTGGCAGTTAGTCCCACTAACTTCAATGGGGATAGATTTTCATATTACGTTTGTAAAGAAACCAACACCTAGGAAATTTCTGCAGTTTGTCTTCAAGTACAACATGTATTATGAGACATTATGAGACATCTCCATCTGGATTGAGATCAAAGTGTCCTAAAATCTGAAGTTCAGTCTGGAGTAATGGACAGGTTCAAGTCCATTACAGACATAGTGTTTGGGGGATTTGTGGCAAAATATAAAGACTGATGCCTTAAAGTTACAACAGGAGATCTGAATCATAGTACATTCCAAGTCCTACTGAACAAATAAGTTTAGTCCCAACACATTTTTTGTATGTACATCACAACACAGATAGTTTCATGTCTCAAGTCTCTTGGGAACACTATATGTTCTGTTTGCTTTGTTTCTTAATGATTTGCAAACTTTTAAAACTGTGTTGCTACTTTGCTTGTGGGTTCAAGAAAAGACAAGAATCCATAAACCTTTGATCCACATGGTACAAATGTACTAGAGAATAAGAAAAGAAAACACAGTACTGTCAACAGGATGATATGCTGGTTGGTTTGTATGAATGGGGATAATTAGTTCCAAGAAATGTGATATGGGAATTGTTTTGGTTGTTTTTATTTTTTCTTTCTGGAAAATTTATTTGGAAGAGCTTTTTTTTTTTTAATATTTTAGAGAACATTTTATATCAGATTAAATGCCACAGATACATTTTCTGGTCTCACCACAAAACAAAGGTATTGAGTTTCATGGCTAGCTGCAGGAAAGATTTTTTTTTTTTAAATGTCATTGTTTTTATTAGCCATAAGTTTAATAATCTAAAAGATTATTAGATCTCTTAACAACTAATCTCACTATAAGGAACTCAGCCTGCCAACAAGAGAAACAGAAAAACTGCACTCAGCAGCATCTCTATTTTAACAGAGAAGTTTACACAGAAGCACATGCCACTGTACAACAGACAGCTGCTTACCTGGCTGGTCCAGCTGAAGGGCAGTAAGTGACTGCGATTTTCCTTCACCTCATCTAGCTGGCTTCGAATTTAATCCTAAATAAAAGCTGGGCTTCTGATCCAAGCCAGTTGTCTTGGCTCCCTCTATAGTTGAAGGAAAGAAACAGGTCCTTCTGCATGGCAACTGATTTCATTAATATCAGCCATCTATCTTTGGTGGAGTGACACCTCTTGATCCCTTATGACTATAGAGGGAACCTCAATGAGCAACTTAGACTGGAACTCAAACCTTTGACAGCATCATGGTTTAATGCTGGGCTGGCAATTAAACGAATGATAGATTGCTCTCTGTTAACCCCCATCCCTCCCCTTATAGGGAAAAGAGAGGGAATAGGGGAGAGATACTCTTACAGGTTGGAAACTAAACTACACAGCTTTAATAAGACAGTAGTGATTAAATGGAAAAGTAATGAAATGTATACAGATATTTGCAAAAGCACTATCATGCTCTCCCCACAGCCCCAATGACACCCACATCACCACTGAGGCAGCAGGGCAGGCCCTGGAAAAGTCCCAAACTTGGCTTCTGGAGTCAGTGGCAGACAGCAGCTGGGATGCAGGAATGCAGGGGTGCAGGAATGCAGGGACCAGGATCAAAGGCAGATGAATGGATGGAGTCCTCCCAGGATGCTGGCCATGGACGAAGAAAGTGAGCCCCTTGTGATCCCTCAAATGTATATCCAGTATGACGTGAATGGGATGGGATACTTCGTTTGGTTAACTTTGGTCACCTGTCTGCTTCACTCCTCCCCAGTGGAGGGTCTCAGGTGTGACCCCTTTACTCCCTTTGGTTCCAGAGCATGAGATGTTTTTTAGAACGAAACAGTGGTCTTGGTTCTGCATACCATTCTCTCTCCATAACTATAAACATGGAGCCTTATCAGTCCTTGAGGCAGACACTGACTGAAAAACATGCTGTTAATTTCAGCAACTGCAGCTACTTAGAAGGGACTTAACTGAAAAGTAAAATCACAAAAAGAAAATTAGTTCTATGCTGGCTCAAACCAGGGCAGACAGTCAACAGCATGCGAGATGAATTATAACAACTGGTACAACTGATACTTATATTTAAAGCCAAAATACAACAGTGCCCGTTAATTTAGTCACGTGGGTCAGGTTTCAAAAACCCAGATAAGCGCTTGAAATTTGACTCAAGCTTTATAAATACCCATTTCATATTTGATAACCGTATAGGTATATTAGAGAGGAGTGTTATGAAAATCACTAGCTGAGAGAGAAAAACAAGGGGCTTGCTTTATAGCTTTCCCTTGACTCAAGGGAGGCATGGAGCGAGCTTGCAGTTTGCATTTTGCCTACAGCCCTCGCCAAGAAAATGGGAGGAGGGTGGTTGTTCTCAGCTGTTCAGCTTTGGTGCAGGGTCTGTGCAAACTATGATTTGAAAGTAATTGTGGTAATCGCTGTAACTACAAAAGTTAACACACACAAGCTTAATTTTGCTCACATAAAGCTGTGCCAGTAATGGCACCATTCATCATTTTCTGTTAAAACAGTAACAGGTGTTAATCTCCAGCCAGCAATGGGTGCAATGCGAGTGAGCAATGAGCAAAGTGCCAAAAAAGAAAAACCACCATCAAAGCTCTCTGTCACAGGCAAATAATTTATAGTAATATCTCTGTAATTGGACTCATCTGAAGAGTGAAAAATTATTTGACTTTTCAGTGATGGGGATTGTTAATGAACCCAATTTTTCTCTTCCACCTTGATTAGCTTTCTGTGGGAAGATCCCTTTTAGCCTTGTGCAGTGCAGTTTGGCATAATGGACACCCAGCTGCTGTAATCTTGTCAGTCCTCCCACTTAGAGAAAAGTAACCTTTTTTTTCTTTTCTCTTTTTTGATAAGATGCTAAACTATTATATTTTCAAACATAATGGAAAACAGTGCAGAGTAGAATTTAGAGACTCTAACAAGACTTTAACACCACTTTTGATATTTTTCTAGTTTTAACAGCTACCTTGCAAGATTTTTAAATGCTCTGCATATCCTGTCCTCCCAGGCACATAACCTATCCTCCCAGGGTTTTGGATGTTACATGGGAGATACCCTTGGCACTGTATTGTTGGGTCTCCTGCTTACAATGCTTCCAGAGCAAGAGGACAGCCAAGATCTCCTGTGTGTTTTGATTGTGTAAACTAGTTAATTAATTAGTACTCTCTCTACAGGGCTCATTTTAAGCATGTAGCAAAGCGTTTCCCAGTAAGTGTATGCACAAACTGGTGTACTGCATGGGTAGTTCACACTATATATTTGAGAGTTCACACGGTGATGCCAGGTGCATCTGCACGGTTTTGCATACATAAATGAGAGTGTTTGTGCTGCTCAATGCCCACATTTTGTTACCAAATGCATGCTTCTAAGTCTGCGCAGCCAAGAGCCATTTTGATTCAAAATGCAGCCCATGATCCTGATCTTGTCTGTCCTATTGCACGTGCTGCAACAGCATTTGGAAAAGAACAACCTCTGCTGCATGCTCTGCCTCTTGCTCCAGCCAGTGAGGGTACTTACAGCTCTGTCTGGAGAAACCGAGTCAGGTGAGTCCAAGCACAATACATGCTCAGTCAGAAAAATGAGATGAAATGGTGGAAAGTGTTTTGCTGGCAGGAAGAAGTCTCAAGGTACATCAGGCGAGTCAGCTTCTGGGAAGCTTCATCATTCTGAGAAAGAATCTAGTCCTAGAGGGCTTCGTGAAAAAAAAAGAAGTGCATGATAAGAAAGACCAAAATAATTTTTCATAAACAATTTGTCATAAGTCAATCTCAAAGTATTTCACAATGGAAGACCTATCTTTCTTCCTTTTACAAAAGAAGAAGATGAGACACAGTGAGAAGATATGAATATATGCATATAATATTGACTAAATTCTTCAAATTTCAAAAGAATTTCCTTCAAATATTGATTATGTGCTTTCTAAACATGATCAGTAATCAGAACTTCCAACTCAATAGCTATTCTTTAATAAAAATAAATTTTTGCAAGGCATAAAAATTAGCTGGAACTTTAATGTTGACATGAGATTGAAAGCTGCAAAACATTGTACCTTACAGCCACTGAAATACTCTATTTGGAGTGTTCTTCATCTTTGTGTTATGTTACAATGTTAAACAGATACAGCTAGTAACATGGTATAAAAATGAAAGAAGATTCATTTCAAAGGTGAAACATTTCTAACACATTTCTAATTAAAAAATTAAATTAACAGTGTAGGTTCTTCTCCATTGACATTTTTGTTTATAATAGCACATTTCTGCAAAATACTTCAACTGTGAAATGGTATTTTTTTTCCTAGAAAATGGCTCAGTTTAAACTTTATCTTACGCTTGGTGTGTGTTGATATTATATTGGCTGAGTTTTATGCTGTGGAATTACTGTCATGTTCAGTGACATCAGCATAGACCATGTCATTAATTTAGGGGTTCACCACTCAACCACATGTTTAGCTTTCTGGGTTGAAGGGTTGGAGACATTTATTCATGTTGCTAACATAGGATGAATGGAGACTGAGGCTGCTGAAGCATAAGTGCTGTTTGGAAAAGATGTGTTATTTACATTATACACAAATACTGTCTGATATGAATTAATTACTGATATTCATCTGATATAAATATACAACATTTAAATATTGTGAGCTCTTTATGTGCCTGTCAAAATGAGATCCTGTAAGACAAAATTTTGAGTACACAAATGCTGTAACCAAGCAGCATGCTTTGAAGAACAGATTTTGTCCTAAATGGCAAAATGAAGATGGCTATTAACAGAGGAGCTATCATTGACCTGAAAGTGCTGAAGGACAAACTAAGCCACACATTTGCCATCAAAAAGTTCAGTGTGTGAAGATGCACACAGTGATGCAGAAGCAACAGGGAGAAGAGCAGCTGGCTGAAGCACAGCTGGCACCTCCCTGGGCATGTGCCAAAATTCCCCCTGACACACAGAGCTCCTGGTGCTGGAGAGAACAGGGAACACAGGGCTAAAAGTTGGCAGCTTTTTATCAGCAAATGAGTGAGGGACATAAGATATCTAAGTGTATAATTACCTTACCTTAATTCCCAAACTACAGGCTGCTGGTGCACACAACTCTCTTGGGGACTCATGAAGGAACTGTGTGGACTTTCCAACTGCGGGATAAAAAAGCTGACATAATCACACTGATGGCATTTGAAAAAAATCCCAAAAATGGCATTTAGTTTGGGGAAAGACTGATGGAAAATGTAAAAAAGAAAAAAGAAAGTATTAAGGTGGAAATACATTTTTGGAGCATAAGTGAGTTTATGAATAAGGAATAAATCCATACTATTAGCAGTGAAGCTACTGACATACAAAATGTATGTCCTACATGTTTCATATACCAAGACTTCAGTGTATTGAAAAATGGAGGCAGTTTTCAAATGTCAGTTAAAACCAGCCTCTGGACTGCGTTGCTTCTGGGGTGAAGAGATGCAGCTCCTTTGGTTGCAGTGACCCCGTGCCTGCGTGGAGCAGCTGGCATCTCTGATCTTCACACATGATCTCCCCTTGATTTCACTGGATTTGGGATCAGCTGCAGAGAGCACATGTATTTAGATAATGGATCTGCCTCATTTGAAATTTCTGGGTTTGAGAAAGACCAGCAGATAAGCACCCAGAAACTTGAGCAGGAAATGAAACTTTGCAGCACAGAGAAAAGAATGTGCATGGATTATGTTTTTCATATGAATATGATTAGATATTGTAGATATTTCTTCACCACCACTCTGCCTAATTCTTACAATTATCAATGAATGAAGGTTTTGCCAAGTGATTCACTTGTTGGTTTGTTGTTGTTGGGTTTTTTCAAATTCATTTATATATATTGAAAAAGAACTCTGAACTTTAAAATCAACCCACATCTTTCTTTAATCATGGATCTTATTTAAAACCTGTTATCAATATTTTAAAAGAAGAACCAAAAATGAATTTCTTACTCTGTCTGCGAAAATAGTTAAATGCAAAAAATGTAAATCACAGTGTTGACAAAACCCAGGAAATTTAAATGTAAATTCCACATTCCTTGTCAAGAAAAGAAACAACACAACAAAAAAGATAGCAAGAAAGGGTCATTGCTCATCTTTTTCCAATACTTCATTAATATAAATGGCCAGATAGGGAAATGGTGCACTTAGACTGGTAACATAATACGATACACACTCAACTTCTAGCGTCGTAATTATTTTTATTAAAGGAGCTTTAAGATACCTGTAATTTTAGCTGTTTATTTCACAATTTGCATATTTTTTCTTATGCCTTTTATCTACTGAATTTATTCTTCCAATTATGTGTTTTTAATAATAGGTTTCTATGCACAGGTACATTAAATAAAATAAATTATGTCTGGAATTTGAGCTCTCATTATACAAAATGTTTTGATCCCTTTGGCTTTAGAGATAACTTTCCAAACATAAATTGCTTCAGTAATTAGTTTTCCTGAATATACTACCTATTATTGCATAAATTTGTGGGAAGCACTTATTGTCTGAAACACAGAAAACATATACAGAGAGTTCTAGGATAAACAGAACTGTTTTGTCCAACTTAAAAAAAACCCCAAGAGTACAGTGACATTTTACAGTTATGAAGCTTTTTGACTTGCTCATGTTTTAATGTTTGTTTGGCATGGCTCTTTTAGTCATCTTTAAATTAAAAAGAATGAAACATATTTCTTCATACTATTGTGGCTTAGGTCCTCAAATTGGGTAGTTCTAACAACTACAACAGTACTGATTGTCCTTTTTTTGTCTTAGGACATAAATTTAATTTTACTTCATTTCTCCTTTTATCATTTGCAGCTCTTCAGAGGATCTGAAAGTCACAAAATTAAAAATAAAATTCTCTGCATTGTACTCTGATTAGTTTTTGAATTATTAATTACTAAATGTGCATTCCCTAGACATGGAACCCAATTTTTCCTTTTTATTGTAATCACTTCACCATTGGTTTTGACTGAGTGAATTTTAAAGCTGAGTTAGAAGTAGCCATGTGCCACACGGCTGGTTGCAGCAGCGTGGGAGAGTGTGGCTGCCCCACATGGAAACTTTGCTGTATCTCAGTGTTGTAAAAAAAAATAATCAATAATCTGAAATAGAATTACAGGGAATTTGGTGATACAAAGAATGAGGAGTTCACTAGGGAAAGAAATTTGGGATGAGACGTGGAGCAATACTGAGGACCCTTGCTGAGCCTTTTTGAATTAAAAGATGACCCCGCAGAAATCCATGGTAACCCTTCCACAGCCTTGTGTGGATTTCATCTTCTACAGGCATGAATACCCTAGGAATATTTTTGTCTGTGAGGAGAGAAAAGAAAAAAGAAATGCAAGTATTTCTAACACACACAGTGAATGCATTAATGGTATTAAATCCTTCAGAATATAATAAAATCCTGTATTTTTATTTTTAAAAATAGTGGAATTGTGTTGAAATGTACACTAAGCCATTTCTTACTTCTTTTTTTTAGTATTGCATGATGACATCACCTAATGATGCATCAGTCTCAGGGATTTTGTGCAGAAACTTAATGTTTACACTAACAGCGTAATTTAAGAAAGCATCTTATGTAAATCCTTGAGTCTCCTAGGGTCTTGGAATGAAATTTAATGCTAATTTGATTTAGTAATTTGTTCTTTCTCCCCAGAAACACACAATTACTGCTTTTGAAAGACACTTCTTTTTCCATCATGCTAGGACTAAATTGAAAGTTGAGTCGGCAGCAAAGCCCAGGCTGGGAACGTAGCAGACCTCTGCTACTCAGCCTGTTACCAGCCAGAACAGACAGTGCTGGGAGATTTATTTCTCAAAATGGAATGTTCATTATCTCCTTTTTCTTTTCCTTACAAAAAATGGAAACAAAATAAGTCTTCTTGAAATTCTGTAAGAATAATCTAAACGTGAAATGTGAGCTGAAAATAACCTTCCTGTGTGTCTAGAAGAGAGAGGACTTGTAGCTGTGTGCAGGTCTGATCATGGGAGAGAAGCAGGGACATTGTGTGTTTGTGCGTCTGCGTGTGTGGGTACAATAGTGTAGAAATAGTTCATCACATTAGTGGTTTCCTGTCCTGACCTGTAGATATAATTGATCTGCAAATAATTGATCTGACTTCCATCAGCACATAAAAGAGATTGTCGGCAATTTGTTTTCTGCAGGGCTACTTAAATATATGGTGACGTAGCAAGCAAAAAAGGTCACCCACAAATTCTGCAGCAATCACAAGTACATGGTAGGCACGCCCAGGGGACTGATACATTCCGTCATTTGCAAAGTATGACTTCCTTTTCTTTCTCTCTCCCTCTTTCTTCTCCTTTAAGAATACACTATGTCCCTCCAGGTTCTGCAGTCTGGGTTTGATTAAATAATTATAAACTTCAAGCAGCAGATCTATCATTTGCATTCCTGAACATGCCAACATGTGCCTTTTGTGGGGATGCCAGCCAATACCAAAGCTTCTCTCATTATTGTCATTGAAAATACAGTGGTTCAATGTTTGTGCTATTTCCTGGATTTTGGCGATATAATGTTGCCCAGCAATTTGCTGTCAGTGCCAACAACACTAAAGAACTTCATAATAAATCCTTTCTATATTTACTCAGTCCACCACTCTGTCACTGAAATTAGCATTTTACGATCTTATGCTCCAAAGCACCTATTTTCTCTTTTAACTCCATGCTATTATGAATCCTAGCAGAAAATCCATCAAAGCATGGTTTGCTTCAGCTTTTCTGTGTAACGATTGCTGTCAGTCATGTTTGTGTTCCAAAAGGATGTGGCGCTTGTAACTTTGTGGTAGACGATAGGAAAGATAAAGCAAATTAACAAATAAGACAGGGTGTTTAATTTTGAGATGTTACAAAGAGACGGGTTTAAAATGTCAGATATCACCACTTCATGCAGGCTAAAGTACAGAAGACAAAGTTTACAGACAAAGGTGGCATAAAGTAACAGGACCAGATCCTGCTCTGAAGTCCAGATGGGCCAACTCCATTCATCTGAGTGACAGGCAGAGTGAAGAGAGGGGGCTTGTCCCCACTGAATGAAACTATCATGCTAATAGAAGAAAATAATAAGCAGTGCAGGGGCTTCAGCAAAGAGCTGTTCTCAGGGATACCCTAGCCAACTCATCATGGAAACTGTGAAATATGGTTATATTTGGGTAACCTAGCCCTTTGCTTTAAATGGTGTGGAAGAGAATAAAACAGTGCCTTTTGCATTGAAATCCTCAGAAGGGCACTCCTGTGAACCCTGAGATTGGGGTCCTGTCCAGGTGGTCAGTATGGGGCCAAATTCCCCTCAGTTGTGGTATTACCAATGGATGGTGACACTGAGGGCTCTGCCTGCTGGGAAAAGGAACAGGTATGGTCCGAGCAGGGGAGCAGCTGGTATTAAAAAGATTGAGGGGAAAATGAAAGCAAGAATTTTCTAGGAAAAGGAAGAACAGGTTTGATACAAAGCAGAGAGAGCAGAGGGAGATAGTTTTTGCTTTTGCAGTGGGGAAAGTGAAAGCAATGCTTTCTGGAAAGAGGATGATGACTGAAGAAGAGACTTGTGAAGAGAGACACAGTTTTATTTGTTAATTGTTGAAATAAGCAGAGGTTGAAATGATAACCCCCAAAAAGTTCAAAGATTTTGCTGAATATTCTGGCATAGAGGAAGTCTGCAAAAAAACCCCTCATGCTCCAGAAAGGAGTATTTTGGAAATGTGCATGTGTGCACGTGTCGAGTCACAAGGCTGGGAAGGAAACTGCTCTGTAATCTTAGCCCTCATGGCAAAAGCAGCTCCCACAGCTGTGTGATGTGGGTCCACATAAGCTGAGTTACAAGCTTTCACAGACACAACCTATTGTTACAGAAATCTCACAGTAGAAGTCATTTCACCCGTCCTGCCATGCCCCCTTACAGCGGTTCTAGTGCCACGGCTGCACCCGTGTGAGCCTCAGGGCCACTGCACAGGCTTATGTGGCCAGGATGTGCTTTGTAGCATCCATTCCAGCATTCTCATTAACCACAGGACATTTTCAATAACAAGGATACTTGCAAAGAAAATAAGATACTGCATGGCCAAAAAAATCCTATCTGATTTATGGAATAAAAATCAGGGTTATTTGGCTCCGCAGCTCTCAGTGCCTACAGACCCCACTTCTCTCGGTGTGAGACCCACAGGATTTGCAGCAGGATATCAGCCACCAGAGGACACTCATTTCTGCAGGAAAACTGCTCTGGGCAGCAGAGAAACATGAACAGGCAACCAAGCCAAGAGGCTCATAAAGCTGAAAACCAACCTGATCTTCAGGTCAGACCAAGAGCAATTTTGTAAACAACTTCCAGAGTATAATCTGCATTTTGCTTTTCATGAGACAGGCTACAAAGCAGGATTCTCTTATATTGGGCTATACACCCTTGGACTAAACCACCTATTAAGCTGTTTGCTTAAGCGTGATAATGAGACAGGCACATTTGATTACATGGAGAAAATGTTTCAGCTGGTTGAATTGTTAGGGCAGTAACCTAGCCTTTTCTGTTCTGGAGTTTTTCATATTCATGCAGCAGTAATGCTTTCCATAACATCGTTTTAAGCCCCCACAGGTGATGGAAGGATGCATTAATAAACACAGAAAACAAAAACGTTCATGCAATGCTGCTTGCATAGATAGCTGGCTGTGTAGCTGTGCATGTAGTTAGCTAGATGTCAAATGTCTTACCTGCAATAGGTAAAAACGTGGGGCCAGGTACACAAAAGAGCCCAGTTTTTTCCTCTGCTGGAGCTTCTTCCCCCCCATAGAGGCATTCAAACTTCCAGAAACTCTGGGAACTCAGCATAAAAAACAGTACAATGAAACAAAAAAGAATCCAAACAACAAAAAACACCCTGTTTTTCTGTTTCTGATTTCTCTGTTCTAGATGTATTGTTCCAATTCTCTCCTGGTTTAAATCTGTTGAGTCCATGCCTCAGTGCTAGAATTTGCATGGAAAGACATTTCTGTTACCATTACAAAACACATCAATCTCTGGAATAAAGAAAACTCTGCAGGTGTGACACACTATTGTGGCTGTGTTCTGCATCAGCTCCTTCCTGTCAGTGCTGAGGACACAGGTACAGAAAGGACGAACATGGGCTCCTACATCCGCTTAGAAACAACCCAGGTGAACGGGCTGGCAAGGCTTCCAGCTCATCAGTGCAATGCCACTGAACTGAGCAATAGCCTACACATTTTATGAGTTTAAGCAGTAAGCAGAGACTGAGCCCTAATTCTCTAGACTTGTGGTGTGACCAGAAACCACCTCTTTTTCTGCTTCTAATTTTCCTCAGTAGTAAGGAAAACTGAGCTACAAGAACAATATTTCACTAACAATTTCTTCTAAAAGTATTCTAATAAAAACATCCTGAAACTAGCATTCAGCTACTTCCTTTTATAAGTTCTTTTTTGTTCTGAGTTTTAAGATGGTGGTTTAAAACAGTGGTTTTAATCTTAAAGAGCATACAGCAGAGTAAAAGTTATTATTGAAAATAAAAAAAAGTTTTGCCATCTGACTTACGATTAAATTACTAGCTCAATTAGTTACTGAAGTTACAGCCATCCTTCCCTCAATTTGTCATTAGATGACAGGGAAAACATCTATTCTGGGCTTTTAAAAATCTGAATATAAGGAATTGAAAAAAAAAAAAAGTAGGCAACTTTTCAGAGCCTCTGAGATACTGGGGAATACAGCAGATATCAATACTGGTTTAATTTATTTTGTCTGCTTCCATCTGTGCACACTGCACTGTTGGTTTGTTGCAATGCTTGATTTGTTATTTTATATCTCTATGTATGAAGGTCACTTACTCTACTTATGTTTTCACTTAAGGGACCTCATTCATTTCACAAACCACTACTGCTAGGATGATAGAAAAGTCTGTTGAAAGATATGAAATCCCTATGATGCAATGGTGGCTGTGATTATTCTCACGCTGTGACCACTGGGAGGAAATTTCCCTGGGTTGATTTTGCACACTATGGTCCTGGATTGACACGTTTGGTAGATTAGCAGCAATACAGGTTGCATTCTACCAATTGTCAACAGCATGCAAATACACTTTTAAGTTATGGGATTTCTCACTCCATCACCTTTGATGATACTCAAGCATTCCTATGTACTTCTATGCCCAGCAAAGCACTTTAGGTGTGCTAAAAAAGGAAGCAATGGCACCAACAGACATTAGCTTCAGCCCATTTCAGGCTTTGGGAATTTGATCTTTCTCATGCCAGTCTCTACCACATAACAGCCAGATGCCATGTTGCTACCACACGCTGCCCTAGCTTAGCACTGTACAATCTGGTATGAGTCCACCCACTCACATGGCTCAGTTATGTGACCCAAGGACACCTGGGCAGTGGAGTATTGCCTATTTCTTAACTATAATCACTTAATGTATCTAACTTCACTAATCTATCCATAGTGTCAATTACTATATCCCTGTTTTCCACTTCTACAGCCTTCTGAATCCCCATGTTCATACTGCCCTATCAAACATGGTATGACTTTCTAGTCTGATCCTCCAAGTCTCTCCCTCCAAATTGCTCCTTTAGAAGCGTAGTACCTAGACAGACTCCAAGAAGTGAATTAGGCAACTGTTACTGCAAAAATGTAGTCATCCTTTTAGGACTGTATCTTACCTTGTGCATTCATGGGCAGAAAATGTTGCATGTTCTTTTCCACTTACATCCTTGTCCTTAGCCATGTCAGTCAGCTCACATGTGAAAGTGGAGCAGAGATGCATTTTAGGCCCTGAACTTTGCTTTTCCAGTTGTTCTCTTGAGGACTTAGTGCTCCACTGATGCTTTTTAAAGAAGGGTTTAAACTAAATGCAAGATTAGACAGGACTTTTTTTCGTAGTGTCACGCAAGAGTCTGCTTGACATAAGGAATTACTTCTGCTGTGATCATCATTAAATAATATTGCTGCAAGCAAAAAATTACATTGTGCAAACCAAATAAAAACAAAACAAGCCCTTTCAATCCCTTAGAATTCTTCCCACAATGTTTTCTCCAAATTCATATACTCACGCTTCAGGAAAGGACTGTAAAAAATGTAGTTTGCTGGGTGGGTGGGGTCTGCGCTGGAATTGTGCCAGGCCATACATACGGGATTCTGCCATGCTTGCTGGATTTTTAATCAGGTAAAGAGAGGAAAAACTATGTGGAAGTCAAGAACAAATGGCATCCTACAAAATAATGAAACTTCTTTCCATCATTAACATTCCTAAGACAGACAACTGCATATAAGAACAAGGCAGCAGGAAATGAAATAAAGCACAAAGTATCAAGTCAGTAAAAACACCACATGCAAGAACGTACACAATCTCAGAGCTACTTGAGGACTCAGTCTTCTGCTGGATGCAGCACAAAGTATTTGAAGGAGTAAGTGGAGAAAAAATGCAAGCTATGTTGCAGTTCATCGATTTATGAGAAAACGTTTTATCACTTTGTGCTATATTTCCATTGATTTACCTGAAATATTTGTTTTATACTTTTAACTCTGCCAGTGAGTACACTGGGATAGATTACAGATGCGTCACTGTGTGGCCTCGACTCTCTTCAAGAGACTCAGGGCTGCATTAAAGTGGTAGGTGTGGATTCCCTTACCATGTGGCCCTGGAAAATGTTTTCTTCTGAACCCACCTAATCCAATGGAAGAGTCTTACACCTTCAAGTACTCGTGGTCACTTGGCTGTTAGTGCTTGCTGTAAACTTTAACAAGGGCTTTCTAAACTGTTTTTTTGCCTGGTTGAGATGAATTTCCAAAGATGTACTACATAAACTGTTTCAAAGGACCTGGCTTATTTTAGGACTATGAGGCTGAAAGAATACATTAGCTCTTGAAGTCCAGTCACCCAAGACTGCAGCAATGACTGTCTTGTACAGAAGAGCCTGGCGAGTATTTACCTACACATCCCATCCACCACGGCCTGCAGTGGTTTCTCAACACCCACTAGAAAACCCAAGAAGTAAGGTAGAGGACCAAAATTACAATGAGCTTCATTAAGATAGCAAGAGATCAGTGAAGACCTATCACTGAAGAGTTATGTCTGCATGATAGTAGAGAGTTTAATGCATATCCAGGATGTTTTCAGAAATGGCTTGCATCCCATATTATGGAAGAGCTCCCAAATGCACAGCCTAGCCAGTCTGAATCAGAATGAAAAACTTCCCCCTAACTCCAAATGGGGAGGCTGGTTTATGCCCCATCTAAGGGCACCAGTCAAGCACTGGGGAGTCTCATGTGGCTCACTCACTTGTTGGCAGTGACCAATCTCCCGAGTACTACTGGTTACAGCCAGCAAACCCCATTTCTGAGAAACCACATAACTCATGAAGACCCCAAATGACATGAAGACCCCAAGTGACTAGTGTAAGCACTGTTTGCCCATGAGCTTGGAGACAAACAGGGGGCCATGCAAGCACATCCCAGCAAGAAGGAGCCAGCACCTGACCCTGCACCAGCCCAGCTGCTGAGGAGGAGGCACTGCTCTCTGACAGGCAGGCATGTAGGTAGGCAGGGCTGAAACACAGTGTGTGCCAGTAATTTGGGATGACAGGGGAGACATTGCAGGTTATTCCCTCCAGCACACATTGGAGCTTTGTTTTGTCTAACTTGTGCAATATTCTGGGGCTCAGTGCTTTCTCCCCAAACTCTGGGAGGAAGCATGGGGGGAGAAGAAAAGGTAGCAAGAAGGAACAAAACCACCACTATACTCATACTGGCCCAGCGCAGAGACCAGGCCACATTTGGGACTGATTTAGAAAACTATTTGCCAGCATCTGTGGAAAAATGGAAGATCAAATGACACCTTTCTCTAATCCAAGTGATTTCCCCAAGTTAAATGTGAAGCACCCCAATCAGCCACAGTGATAACCCTTCTGCTGCTGAGCTCACATTGTCTCCTTTTGATGTTTACGCATGTGGCTGTACACATCCATATCTAATGTTTGTCAGTTGGTAGGGCCTCAAAAATTTCACAGTGGATATGAAAATCCTGTTTAGAAAATGTGAGCCTTTAGCAATAGGTGGGCCATTTCAGTTACTTCTGGAGGTCCATTAGTGGTAGTCCATGGCACCACTCCCTCGCCATAGGCACCTGAAAAGTAATTGGGCTAGAAAAGGGGTATCAGGCTTGACACCTGAGTTAGAGTTAAAGCATCACTAAGCTCTTTGGTACGACTGAGCAGAAGAACGTCAATGGAAGAGCCAGTTCCTTGAGACCATTCCTTCACTCCTGTTGTGATGACTTCAAGTGAGTGAATATTCGCAGAGACAATTGTTCTGATATTGAAAGAACACAGGACAGAGAGGTGTTACTCTCCCAATACAGGACAGTGCTTTAGCCCATGCGTTTGAATTAAGGCTGAAAGAGTTTAAGAAAAGAGTCCTGTAATGTGCAAGTCCCCCTGCTGAGTTTATGCACGCTCTCACAGCTCTAATAAAAACACACGACGAAGGTAAATTAGGGCAGATGACTGCTTCTGTCAACACTGAGCAAACAGCATCTTTAAGGTTTATGTGTGACTTAGAATTCAAGAATGCAGACTTTGTTTTTCATTGATGGGCTTGTTAAAGAAAAGACTTTGATAGTTCCAGAGGAAAAAGAAATTATATAGAAATGTGACGAGATTAAAGCAAAGAAAGAAATTTGACATCAGACAGGAGCTTGTTTGATTAGGTCACCCTATAGACTAGAAATAATTAAAAATAAGACAGATGGAGGATGTCAGGTGCTTAAAACAACATCTCGAGTCTACCAGTGCTTGTGTTCGCGTGAGCCAAGACTTCAGGCTTCACAGATGTTGAACGTGTCTTTTGGCTGAGGATCTCAGGAGGATGAGGAGAGGCACCAGAATATAATGCGAGCAAAATGGAGATTGTGCAAGTCTGACAGCAATGAAGAACATTTGCTGCTATTAACAAGCAGCAAAGGAGCTTTCCCATCTCTGTCCTGGGGCAGGCAGACAAGCTTGTCTCTAGTCTGGTTCCCTGTCTTTTGCTCCTCACCTGCTGCTGCTGGCTCAGTCTGCCTTTGAATCCGTGAAGCGGCTGCTGGCCTTAAGGAGCAACTTGTGCGAGTCCCAGGGGAACTGCTCGTGCCTGCCCGCTGGCTGCAGCGGCAATGCCAGCAGCCTGGCAGGTGGTGGCAGATCAAAAAGAAAAACTCCCACAGAGCTTCTGGGGATTTCCTCACTAATATGCTGATACATACATTAGTTGACTGACTGACACTGCCTAAATATTTGTCCTTTACTGCTATGTTTGGCCATGATTTTATAGCAACTTTGGTGGTTTGTGACTTAGCCCACTTTATGCATGAGCTCCTTTGACTTTTGCTTGCTGCCCATTTGCTAATCACCACTGCAGGATTAGAAAGGTTGACATCAGGCCACTTCACCTGACTTTTCTCCTTCTCAGTGAGAAACTAATGAGTTTTCACCTCTCACCTAAGTACTGCAGTCAATAATGGAACATTAACAGACTTTGACAGAAACTAAGGAAGTCTATGGTCATGTATTTACTTTTAGTCCAGAAGCAGGAAGGAGTTCTCAGCATCTGGACATCTCTCCAGAAGGTATCTGCATGTTTTCTAAATTCCCACTGAACAGGGAAGCCTGGAAATGGCACAGATAAGCTACTATTTCCCAGCTGGCACCAAGTTCAGCTGCAGCCAGAGCCAAGGGTTGCTCCCAAAAAGACTGAGACAGACCAAGATTGTTAGAGGGCAACCAACCAGAATTAGCTGTCTTTTCACTGTAGACAGAAGCTTGATGCTTAACCAGGAGAGACAAACAGATAGCATGACTGTTCAGGTGATCCTGGAAATACACATTATTTAAGTATCTTCACCAATCTCACATTATTTAGACCAGATATTACTTGTCCTACTATATAAAATGAAATAGGTAACTTCCCTTTTTTTAAGTCACCTGGATAGAATCATGCACTGTATTTAACTGCAGTGATAAATACATATGGTTTAACAATTCAATTATATTTAAGTTCTTCTCTAATAAAGCTAGAACAGCTGGCTGCCAGATCCTCGGAGTGCTTCAACTTGGTCAGGAGCATCCAGCATATTTTAAAACCATCTCTTGACCCTACATTGAAGGTCAATGTTTCTCCTGGCAGCCCACTAGTTATTTTTTAAGTGTCTTGATTTTTTTCTGTGGCGTAATGCAATTTTGCTCATTATCACTACAGATGTCAGACCAAGACTAGCAAGATTACAGCAGTAGCTGGAGCATATGGTTGAGTCATATGAATAATAATCATAAATCCTTTTTGACAGTGGCCCATTATTACATCCTGATCATGTCCCCTTGGAATCTCTTGTTTACTGTAATGTTTAAGTCATTATAAGGTATCTCTAGAGGTCTGGATTTATAGAGATCTCTACTGGTGAAACACAGTATTAGCAGTATGTTTATACAAACATAAAACATGTGAATATTATATACCAATATATCTACATGTAATGTTTATGGATACATACAGGAGAAGCAATTGGTGATTGGCAGTCACTAAAAGAAATGCTTCTGATGACATTTTAAAATCACAGTGTAAGTCAGGATAACAGAGACATTGTCTGAACTGATGCTGCTGAAAAGAGAAATAAAAGTGTATGGATATAAAGAAAAGTGAAAAGAAACCATCTACATGGTTTTAAATGGTAACATTTTTCTAGCTTTTACATTTTATTTTGAAAGGAAGATGGTGGAACCTGTGAAGGTAGCAATAAGGGTAAGGTTCTTCACATCTCACTGAACAATGTTTGCTCTTTTCAAAGGACTTTACTATTAGAGGCTATCAATTCCCAGGCCATTTGCAGCACGCAGTAGAGATGGGGTCACAAAATCCCTGGGTATGAGAAGTCCAAATTATGGGGAGGTTTTGGATTCAGATTTGAATACTGACACTCACTCACTGTATCCATAAGGACAATACACTAAATCGAGACGCTCAAGGTTTTAAAAAACACTCAATCTAGGTATCATAATCACCAAAGTCAAGTCACAGTAATGTGGCAAATCCTGAGCAAGCTTTCCCAGGGCTGAATTTTTGTGGCAGGAGTCCATGCCACAACTACAGTGAAAAGTTTTCTCTACAAGAGAGACCAGTGAGTAAAACCTCAGCTGCCCCAAAGCACAGGCATGTGCTGCCTGTGCTCAGCACCCACCTGCACCATTCCCACAAAGCCCAAGGGGAAGGACTGCACAGACAGGTTTGGTCCACCCTACAGATGAAGCCTGGCAAGATCGTGGGGGAGCTAGATTACATCTTGATTCAAAAGGGTTTTATTTGGAAAGGATCTCTTTTTTGCTCTCAGTACAAAAGTGATAAACAGAATAAAATGAATCTAAACACACACACACTAAACTATAATAAAAGTCAGTCTCCAGGCTTGACCAGCTGTCCCGACCGTAACTGGAAGATAAACCAACTTGGTACAGCTGTGATCACTAAACACATCAAGGCAAAGACCTGAATGTTTGAAATGATGCAACATATTTTTGTTGCAAAAACCAGAACCGCTCTTGATTTAAATACAAAAGTGTTGTGGGCTTTTTCGTTTTGTTTTTGTCTTTCTTTTTAATGGGATACTTAGTATTATTGGGAACGGATTCCCAAGAGTCAGCATGCTCCATTCTTTGTTTCTTGCAAATAAGTGAAATATTTTGGTATTTGCCAATTAACAGGGCTTTTGAAACTGCTTCCTATTTGAAGAAACGAAGCGGATTGCGATACACAGAAGTTATCCAAGAGGATACTTTAGACAGATGCACCAGAGATGACATCTCTCTTGTCATCAACAAAAATGATACAGAGCATATTGCTGAGTTATTCAGCAATTTCCAAAGAATCCTCTTTAATGCACAATAAGAAACAGATCCTGGTTGTCTTTTCATGGATGTCAGACTTAAACAAAAACACAGAATGCACTTGCAACCATTGGTGTGAAAGGGTACTTTCAAGTACAGGCCTATTAAGTGAAACATTCTGCTATAAGATATCAAAAGCCTGCCTATTTGCCACAAACTGCACAAAGTTATACTCATTTTTCTTAGTGGCAGTAAGTGGTTTTAATGCAAGTAATGGAATTTAAAACCAGAAAGTCCTTATTATAATTCAGAGTGCCCTTTGTCCTTTGGTAATGAACACCATATTAGTGTCTAGAAGAAAAACCAAAACCTTAAAACAAGATATGTTGGTTCAACATTTTAAAGTAAGTGACCAAAACTTTACTACTGGAAGTTGATTGCATTTAATTGCATATAGACAAAAATCTAAATACAAGTTCCAAACTCTCAGTCATGCCAGAATTAAGAATAAAATTAAGATGGACTAACATATTATAAATTAGAAAAATAAGACAGAAAGCGATAACCTTTGTAAAAAAAAAAAAAAGTAATGTGTGATATTTGGTATAAAGCAATCATATTTGCTGTGCTGGAAAAAGACAATAGGGAAAGGAAGGAAAGACAAAAGAGAAAGGCAAGGCCAGGCAAAGCAGGAGTGTGCATTGCATTAAATGTATCCGAAGAGGCTACCGGAACCAAATATATTGCATTTTAAATTACTGTTACCACAAATTTCAGTCAAAAAATGAAAGTAAAATCTTAAAAACTTTAAAAATACTTCAGCTACAAACGCAGAACGGGGAAATTCCATTTTTGGCATGGGCAAAATTTATTATCCTACTAAAGCAGGACAATATTTATTTATATAGCATATATGGTGTTTAAAAAAATAAATTTGCATCAAAAATGCAATATGATAAGTAAACAAGCTCTGTGATACAGAAAAAGGGTAATTAAATTGTCTTTCCCACCAAATCAATGAATAAGGAGTACTCCTAAGATCAGAAATTTCAGTTAAATTACATCTCTATTAGCAATTCATTTAGATATGTCTGGTCCTTCCTCATACATATATGTCTTACAAGATTTTAGTCAAATCTTCCTTCATCTTATACTTGCTTGATAAAATCTCAGAGGTTTGGATGGAGGCTTTTAAAGAAAATATTCTGAAATTAACAAATTTTCACAGAAGTGTGGTTTTTCTTTCTTAACCTCAGGATATTTTGAAATTTTGTTTATAATCTCAGTTTTTCAGGCAGAGATTTATATAATGCCCTTTTCTTAATTTTTAGTTTCTGGCAAGCCAGCAGAAGTACAGAGTGTGCAAACCACCAGTACCTAACATGACACAAAGCAGTTCTGACAGCTTGCTCCTCCTTACCATGAACTGAAATACATCGTACAAAGATCAGGAGTGAAAGGACAGACACGAAGCCTAATTCCACCAGCCTCTTCAGAAGGCTTTGGACTAAGGGGACCACAAAATATGATGAAGTGGAGCAAAACCCATTACCTGTTGCTGCATTTACCACCCTTCAACTTTTTCAGCACAGGTCCGTTGAGTTTAGGACCCTTGTTAACCGCTCGGCATCGTTCTGCTCTGGACCACAGAGACACACCAGTCACTGGGAGACTGTCCTGGTAAAGTGCTGTCAGGGGTGGCTAAGATATACCCACTGCAAATGAAAAGAAGACATTTTTAGTCAAATGAGCACTTCTGCTTTATTTAAAATGAACAGACCATACTGTTTACTGTATTATCAGATTACTACTGTTACTGACATCACTAGGAACAAAATCGTCTTATAACTACAAACATGCTGCAAAATTATAAATTTTTCCAAAGTTTGAGAACACATTTCATAATTCTGGAATAAAAATGTAGGGGAAACATTTTTTTTTTTCCAGAATTTTTATTTTGTATATAATTTCAAAAATGCTGTATTTTTATTTCAGGTCAGAATGAGTTAACATTTGTTAAGAACTGGGCATTTTGAATACTAAGCATGTTTTTAAAAACTGGAAACTGTGAATACCGATTAGCTTAAGAAATGGAAAATGTGAATAATGACCAACTCAAACCAGTTTCAGATGAAAAGTCTGAGGTAGGATTATTCTTGAAAGTATATTCTCCTTTATTTTGTCTAATTCACTTATAAATCAGTCAAGAAAAAGTCTATTCAGTCCATCTATTTCCAGATTATTGCAGTATTGCATCATCTCACCAAATGCGAAAACTTCCCCTCACTTTATTTCTTACTGATCTCTGGATTGACTTCATCCCCAAAACATTCATCTCCCAAAAAGCTGCCTACCAAAGGCTGCCAGAGGTGCCCAGAAGGACTGGGATGAAGCTGAAATCCCACTGCAGCAAAACCTCCTCACAGGGATTGTTGCCATGGTCTTCGCCACTGTTTTCTAAAGGACTGAAGTTGCTAAGGAGAAACAGTGATTTTGGGAACTGAATTCCATCTGGTTGTGATGAAGTCTCATTTGAATGCTCCCCAGATCATATTTAAGTTTCCCCAAAGCAATACCCTGCTGTGAAGGATGACAGAGTTACGGGGAATAAATGTCACAGTTCCCTCAGGTTATCTGTGTGGCATCACCCAGCATGACTGCCAGGAGTTAAATCAGTGGAGGCTGCTGAGGCAGGAACCAAATGAACTGACACAGCAAAAAAAAAAAAAAAAGGAAAAAAAATTCCTTAAAAAAAAAGGCAAAAATTTGGAGAGTCCAAGGTAATAAGGGTTGGGCTGTGACCTGGGAAGTGCCTCAGGACCAGCCTGGTTCACCCATCAAAGGGCATAAACTTTGCATTAAAGGTGGACTGAAACCTTACATGTTTCTGGCTCCAAGGGAGCAGAGTGGTGGCAGAGGTGTGAGCAACATGAAGGGGATCCTGGAGAAGTGCAGGCAAGAGGTGCAGGCAGCATATAGCTCTCCTCAGCCAAAGGTGATGGCAGGGACCACCTGCCTGCACCAGGTGAGGTCAGGACCCAATGAGAAGACAGGATTCCTTTTCCTGTAATGCTCCTCCTGCCCCTGGCAGGCAGATACGGCTACAGTTTGAGGACACTCTCTTAAGTGACTTTAACCAGTTGTTACCTTGGTTGTCAGAAGAAATAGTGCTTGGAGGTCAACCTTTTGCACAAATGTGAGTAGTAAATTATGGGTGACAATCTGGAAAAAATGGACATAAGAAAGAGGAGCAAGCAGCCAAGCTATTGCATCAGCTATAACCCCAGCAGTGAGAAGAGAATTGGACACAGCTTGCCACATAATACCCAAAGCTGTTATATATTTAATGAAACTATGTTTACTGGAAGATAACATTCTTCTACCACCATCTGGATTAACAAAAATAATGTGCAAGTCTCTGAAGATTTATAAGCAATAAAACAATGTTTTTTTAATGAATTAAAGGGTGTCTTTGATTCTCCTAGCAATATAATGCTACCTTACCCTGACAGGATTTTTAAGTGCTCATATAATTTTCATTATTATTCTCACTCGAGGATGTGTACAAGCTCTCTGAGAAGAGTATAGTATGTATAAGCATTGGGCAATACTATTGTCTGGGAGAACTAATATTTCTTTAATAGCAGTTGAAATATTTATTGCTAATCAGCTATATGTGGCTTTATACTAACTTGAAAGACAAGCCAACTTTGTACAGACACCACTAAATGTATGAGACAGCTTTCTTGTCATCAGCAAAATGATATACAGCAAACTATTGAATAATTCAACTAGCAATGCTCAGGGATCACCTTTACAAAATATGAAACAGAACCCTGAGTCATTCTTTGATGTTAAGATTTTAAAGAGCAAAAATAATGCACTCTGGATGAAGAAGGACGTTGCTTTGATAAAATATATGATAGTCAGTCCTACATACCTTTTTGGCCATGTAACACTGCATTCTCTTCACAAGACTATTTTTTTTAGTACTATAGGCACTTCAGAAGAGTAAAAATGTGATGTGTAATAAAGTTGTGACACACAGAAGAGTAGTAAAAGACTAGTCTATATTTCCTGGCCCCAGCCAACTGACAGGGTTAAAAAGGTTAATACCCTGACACAAGACACCAGTGGCTACTGTTATATGGGGAAATCTTTTAATTTTTATGTTACTTGTCATAAGAAAAGACAAAGAATATCTTAAAGTGATTTAAAAATTGAGCCAAACATCCTTAAACAAACAGCTAAAAAAAAAAATCCAGATCTAATGGAATTATTAATTATTTTTCTGTGTAGTTTAGAGCTCAGTGCTGGTCGAAAATAATCTTCTAAAACTACTATATGATATTATTGCACATTACACACAACAGTAACATGTTAGATTTCTGACTTTCTTTTCAAGGAGTTTCAGATACTGGATTTGTTTTCATGCACACACTGTTTGAGGAACAGGATTGCTTGCCATTCACTTTTTTACTTTTTAATTAAAGAAAAAAATTGAAGAAATTCTAAACATTAAGAAGATCAGCTTTAAATTAATAATAAATTATAAAAATAAACACTTATTTACATGTATGGTCCTAAGTCCCATTTAATTCCATGGGATTTAGGTACATGAATAATTTAAGAAATCTTGAAGCAACTTATATCTCCCTTAAGCATAAAAACTGCAAATTATTTACACAGAAAGTAGCCCTCTCTTTTTTTTAATATTAGGTAACATTAGCTTTCCATAAAGTTTGAAAGATGTTAGTAACTACAATTTGCTGTTTGTATGGAATATTCAGTGAAATTTTCACTGGAAGTTATGAGCATTTGGCTTCAGAGACACAGCATTTACAAGGATTCCATTTCAAAGAGAAATTCCAGCCATTGGCCTGGTAACGATATAGCCTTTATCTCAAAAAAACAGACTAAGAATATTTATGCTTGAGGAAAAAACCTGCCTGTGTAAAGGAATGTTCAGGTTTTCTGTATTCACATTTATAGGATCTCTTGCAAGATACTCTGGAATATATTACTGAAGCTGGAAATAGAACCATCAGAGCTGAACGTGCTTAAACCCTCCTTGCTGCAGAAACATCATCTAAAACTAAATCTATCCATGGAATTCTAGACAAGGTTTTTATTTTTTTATTATTATTTTTTAATCATTGCTGACATTTGCATTATCTGAAGAGAAACATTTACATTTGGACAATATTTTATGGAAGGTATTTTAAACATCTAATCCAGGCTTCTATTTACAAGGGAAAATCTTCGCTACCATGCTAAGGTGGTACAAACTTCCAGTGCATGTTCTTTGCACATATTTAAGCACAAGGCTTCATGCTGTGACTGAGAACACTGCTAACAACAAGTTGGGCCACACACAAACGTGGCTCAATGGCTCCCAGAGGGCTGCACAGTACATCAACTGAATGGGATCATCTAACCCTGGTGTGGCACCATCACCCTGGCCACGAGACACTCTTGACAACACGGGTAACTACCTGTCTGGTAATTTACTATTCGTGAGTGACATTGTTTCTTTCTCCAATAATAAAAAATAAGTACCAATCATTATTTTATCCATCAGTGGGCTTCCGTAAGGGCTTGGGAGAAAATTACAATGAATCCAACCCCAAATTGCCAAGGGTTGCAAAGAAAGCGTCCTAGCCCAGAGGTGGGACTAACTTGACCTGGCTGTACCAACATTTACAAATACAACTCGTGAGGGTTAAACTCAAAAGCCAGCTGAGAAGTGGGCGCAAGGCAGGGAACCGCAGGCTGCCCTCAGGAGCCAGCCGCGCGCTGAGGGGACGGCAGCTTCCCGCGCTGCGCTGTTGGGGGCCGCGCTGGGGCAGCAGGCCCTGGGTGTCAGGGGCGCGCAGCCAGGCTTCCCCACGCCACGGCAGCAGCTTCAGGGGCTGGGTGGGAGGCGAGGGGACTGGGGGGGTGGTGGGGCTGCCGGGTCCCTCCCACCCGGGAGCTGGGCTGGCTCCGCGGCCCGGCCCGGCCGCCCCCCGCCTCAGCCAGCCGGGTCGGGCCGACGGTCCCGAACGGCCTGGCTGAGGGGGAGCCGCGCCGGGGGCTCCGGTCGGAGCGGGCCCTGGGGCAGAGCAGCTCCGTTTGCACAATACTTATCTCGGTTAAGAAATCTGCCAGATTCAAGCGCTCAGGATCCATGGCAAAGATAATCCTTCGACCACATAAGCAACCATGGCTAATTTAGATTTGACAGTGCAGCGTTATAGACTGCAAGAATAAATTATAAATGTTGTATATTTATTCTGACTTGCACCTTTAGCACAGTTCAAGATATTGAGATCCTGGGAGCAGCTTCTGTGTGACTAAGCTAACTATAGTACAGGCCTTGTTAATGATGCATAAACCAACCTGAAAAAAAAAACACAACTGTTTAAACCTTAAACTGACTCTCCAGCCAAACCAAATATTTTCTGGTATATGTAGCTGTATCGTTGCTCTGATATATTTTTAAAATTTTTTATGTGTGTTTTTTTTTTTTTTTCCTTTGCTGCATCTTTCTATTTCTCCAGGTCACTTAGCTCTAAGGTCAGTTTCCATTTTGTGAGTTGAGGTAAAACAGCAGGTTAGGTAGGAAAGCATCTGTTGTGCTCTTTGCCAGACCCTCTGTTTCTTTTGTTGCTTTTCTTAGTATTTGATTCTTCATTGCCTGTCTCTCTGCAATCTAATTTTAAAGTCACAGACAGTATAAATCTGAGGTTGGATACTTTTAGTATGGAAAAATACAGATTTTTATTTATTTTTTTTTTTAGTTCATTTACTTTTGATGGTAGTCATTCAAGAAAAATATATTTCAAGAAATAGTCTATTTTTATCAAATACTATTTTGTCTGTTTTTACTAGATGCAATCAGCGAGGAACATAATGTATGTAACGCATATTTGCTTAAATAGAAGCAGAAGTAAATACTAACCAAAACTAGATCTAGCAACAATTACTCACAATTTCATCCAATACCATAAATTAATGGGGATCTTATTTCCCAGGTCAATACATTTTGCATCTCTTGGGCCTGGGAGATGCTATTTTATAGATATGTTCTGGATGTGAGAGGAAACGGTGCTTCTGCAGCCTTGCAAGGTCTGACCTGATTTGTGGAGAGAGGAGGAAAACAACCCCCTCTCCCTAAGAAAGATTTTTGATGTTCCAGCTACCTGGTTTTGGCCAGTCTCTTTAAATTATCAAAATAGAAAAGAACTAGAGGAAAGGGGAGTGGAATACTCCAGGCCTAGTGTAAATTGCAGAAGTTCTGCATTAGTAGAAGAGAAGATCCAAAACTAGGAAACTGTAAAAAGGCTTAAAAAGCGAGATGCCCTGTGCTTACTGGAGTTTGGCAGAGCAAAGCGGGAGTGATACACAGAGCTCCTTTTAAAACTATTTTTCTTTGTATAACAGTTAAAAATAATCCTTGTAAATTGTACAGTAATTTTTTATCCAGGTGAAAATCTCTAGCTCCTAACCAATGTCTCTGGAATCAGTCACTGCCACAGCAAATTAGCAAGGGAAGGGGAAATGGTGACTTACCCCACGCAGCACGCGGGAGCAGGACCAGCACAAGGAGCTCCAGAGTTTGGAGATGTGGGGAACGGAGACTAAGGAGCCGATTCCAGAAACTGATTTTTTACTATGTTGAAGTGACCCTGCGTGTATGTATTTAACAGTCAGGAAAGCCAAAGCAAGCAAATTGAAGAGTTAATGCGAAGCCAGACATAAAGCAAGCAGCAATGTACCATTACAGCTATCCAGGCTCCCTGCAGATTATCGTCACACAGAGAAACTATGTCTTGTGGTTTCCTGACATGTTCTTTAGTGCATGATCAGGCTCCAAATGACTCCTGCCTCATGATGCCAAAAGCAAACCTTCTCGAATACACTGTGACCTCCAAAAGGCTCTCAGTGCCTAAGGAACCCACCACACACACACACACTAACGCACACTGGGAAACAACAGCCTTTAAGTGGTCTGCAGATTCAGAGGTTCCCTTGGGTTTCCATCACAGACTATCCCTCTCCAGGTTTCCTCAGCTTGAAAGTCCCGAGTCTCTGTACAGGCTGGTGTGAGCCCAGCTCATCCTGCTTCTGGTGGAGAGGAAGAAAGAGGGTAACGTGCTTTCTCTCCCAGTATTTCTGGCATATAATGGAGTGGGGAAGAAAATTTTCAAAATTTCATATTGGTCTTCCCTGTTTTATAGGCTACTTGCAATAAACTACAGTGGAGGAAGATGTAATGGCAATATAACGTAGGAAGAGCCCTTGCCTTTCTAGCAGGTAGGAACTATGAGGCTCTTCTGTGGCTGCTGGCAGGTGTGGCCTCCCACCCTCCTTCCAAATACTCACTCAGAAGCACGCAAGGAATGAATGCCCTTGCCAGCCGCCCAGCAACACCATCTGGGGGCTGCGGATCAGATCATTCTGTGAAGGTAAACATGGAGATTTCTCTATCAGAAGGTGATGTTGCAACTGCTCTCCAGCGTGCCCGCTGGCACACCACAGCTCCTGGCCATCATATCTGCCCATCCCCTTGAGAATGAGAATCACTAAAACCCCACTGATTTCCCTGACTTGGCAATAAATAAGTATATGGTTACAGATGGCTTCTATTATATGATCATTAGTTTCATTAGAACTGAAATTAATGGATTTGAGGGATTTCTGCTCCTTTTTGTTAAAGATGTTCTCTCATGGGGATATTACGATAACACCCTGGGGGAATATGAGAATGTGGGTCAAGAAAAAAAGAGAATGACAAAGAAGCCAGGACATCCTTGGCTCTTTCTGGCAGGGGTACTGCTCCATCACCTCAACAGGTTCCCCTGCAGAAGGTCATTGGCACTGACTATGCACTCTGGGGATACAGTTGTTTAAAGCAAAATTGCGGTATTTATCTATCTCCCAGTACTGAAACCATTCTGCAAATCCACTCATTCAAAAGAATAGCAGGAGAAAAATAAAACACCACCACAAAAAACATTTGGTTTCAGAGCTTCACAGCCTCCCTGAGACTCCTCCATGCTTACCTGCAGAATGCTAAAGGATTCTCATGGATCTTGAACAAAATGCAAATTACACCTGAAAGTGGTAGATTCTTCGGTGCTCAGAACCACTTCTCTGGGCAGGGTCATTCTGCCTGGAAGGAGAGTGGGAGCCTGGACTGCCCTAGCCTTGCTGAGGCATGAAATGAGAAGGGGATGAGGAAAGACAGATTCCATAAACTTATAACCTCTAATTTGCCAGGGCAGTTAGAAGAAATCCCATAGAAAAATTAAGAAATCATCATACTGTTACAAAACAGTTCTGGATTTGGTGCACACAGGCTTCACTCAAAACTGTCCAGTTGAAACGAGAAGAAAGTGTCTTCTGCAAAATTAAGATGTAAAATAAAATTTTATGGTTTGAGTTGTATTAATGTTACTACAAAAACTAACAAAAGCCAAAGGCTCCTGACTCATCACCCGTATAACTCCTAGCATAGTGGAAAAAATTCATCCTAGAATAAAGTTATATGGCTTGCCAGCTGTAAGGACTGCATTTTGTCGGCTAGTACTATTCAAATGTGCTAATTCTTTTTAATTATCATGCCAAGAATAATATTTAATCCATTAGATAACATTCTCTTGCCCAGGGAAGGAAGAACTCTTTGTAACACATGTATTTACTTTCTCACACATACTGAAGACATTCAAGCTCAGCAAAATTCCTAGGAAAGTGCTTATGAGGACATGCACTTTGAAATCTGCCGTTTGCTTCATGGTTTTTACTGGGGAGGGACACACATCAGTGAGAGAATAAAACATGTTATAAAGGCACTACCTGGAAAATATAGACAGTCATTCTTTGGAAACCAAAGGGAGAAGTTTAAGGAGGATTATATGCACGTTCCTCTGCAGGAATGAAGCTTGTTTGTGTCAGAACTTTAAAAACATCTATGCTAGGCCTTGGCCTGTTATCCACTTCTGATATTTTGTATGGCAGTCAGAGCCCCTTTTTTGTTAGCAAAACATTTCCAAGTCAACTTTAGCATTTTTTAAAAACTCATTTACTTAAACATCTCCTGTTAGCACAATGAAACTACAACTCACCTGGGGGACTGCTGAAAAGCCATAGGCAATGGGCAGTGTTTCAGACTGATTGCATGTGATAATGACTGTCCACCTGAGCCCCACGCTTTCGCTCCCTTCCAAAACCAGAGCGTACCTAATTCACAAACAGTATCCAAGATAAACAGACATAGAATTGCAGGGGAAATATTGTACCTATGCATATTTACAGCCTTTATTCTTCCTACCACTATGGCCACAAATAAGAATAAGAATAATAAAAAGTCCCTTTTATGGAAGATTAAAGAAAGTAAATGGAGTGGTTACAAATACCAGTGATCCAAGGGACTAGAAAAAACAAATGGCAACATAATACTACAATTTAAAATAAATAAATGTAAAATAAAAACATAGATTAATACCAGGAAACTACAGACTATTCCATCTGAGATTGTGTGGGGAAGTCTCTGAAACTATTTTAAGTTACTCTAGCTTTTTTTATTTATGGGAGGTACTTGAATGTTGACATTGAAAACAAGTTTTGCAAATTCTCAAATACAAAATCTACAAGAGCAGTAAATAAAGAAAAATGTTGTGAGATTAGAATCAACAACAAATCCCTCAAACTTTTGATCTTTAACATATATTGACTAATGGATGAGAAAGTGACTTTCAATTTAGATAACAAGAGCCAGCTCTTTGGATCAAATAAATGCACAAAGGAAAAACCAGAGCCCTGTCGCAAGCCTGTGAGAGACAACAATAAAACTCTACTGACTGCAGAGGAGAAGGAATGAACCCTTGAAGTAGACAACAGCAGAAAAGCAAAGGCCTCTCAGAAAATGAAAAACAACAGTGATTTGACTCCTAGGTTGCACTGCTGTTCAAATGCAGAGAAATGGAGAGAAATGGGAACTGACAATATTGCCTGCAGAAAAATTACAATTGTTTTAATGGGGCTTAAGTAGAAACAACAGGGTCACTTCCTAAATTGCCAAAAAGATGGACTCATGCATTTTTAAGGCAAAAAAGAGCCATTACAACAATATCCTTTATACTTCTATAATACAGGTCATACATTTCATACAGTGGGTCGTGCCTGTAAGACAACACCTTGCAGACTGGACCCAAACTTGTCTCTTACAAAGTTATCCAAATTCAATGGTAAAACTCACTGTGGTAGAAAACCTACCACATCCTTTGGTAGCCTCTTCCAAATGGCAGTTGTTACTATTCGATGTACATTATCCCTAAATTTGCAAAGAATATTTATAAATAATATAAAAAGAATTCTTTGGTTATATTCTCGCATTTAAGACAGAATAAGGCATGCTCATTGGCAGCAAGAGCACTTCTTATTAGCATACTAAACTTGAGGTTACAGGTCTGAGAAACTTCTTCACAGAGATAAATGAACACCTGAGAAAACACAGGCTTGTTAAAAGATGAAGGTGTATGGCTCTACTATGTGGCTCTGTGCCAACCATATGAAAAAGTAACTCCCAGCACCTGCACGTGCATGTTTTGATTTTAGCAGATAAGTGAGGGTGCATGCCACCTATTAAAGTGCTGGAGAAAAGCTTTGATCCCATTGACATCTTACATATACGTGTGTGCATGTGTGCATATGTGTACCCTATTATATATATATAAAAAAACCTATTTTAATCATTCATGTAGGAGTTTTTAAGATGCCATTTTGTTTCATCAAGGTTTTTGTGTTTATCGCTTAGTGATACCTGGGATGACTGAGAAGTTGAGAATGAGGAAAGGCCTATGGTTTGTAATTTTAGATGCTTTATTGAGCAAAGCACCTGGAATGAAATGCTTGCTCTATCAAAATCAGTGCCAAAACTTCCACCCATTTCAGCAGGGCCAGAATTTCAAACCCAAGTCAAAAGGTCATCTTAGGTGTTGAAAGTTAAACATCTGCTCAAGCAGAAAAGAAAGTTCCCTCATTGTTGGCTCAGATGCATGGAAAAGGCAAGTCCAGACACAGCAGATGAGGCTAAATAGCAGGGTGAAGGTTTACTTGTCACTGTTGGAAATACAATAAACAACATCCAGAGCCTGAATATATGGTTTTAAGAGATATCAGTATCCCTAAATAACTCTTTTGGAAATATCAAGATTTATGCTAGTTAAACCAATGAATATGAAGATCTTCGTTGCCCCTGAAAGCTTCTGCTTGCTTCCTTCTCCTATCAGTTCCTGCCTGGAGCTTGCTCTAGGAGTAGGAACAGAGTCAGTTACCTAGGAACAGCTCAGGCAAATGCCCCAGCTAGCACCAGAAAAGGGCAAAACTTTGCAACTCAAAAATTTCTTCTAGGCAATCTCCTTTACCCGTTGGTCAGGTGTCAGTCTTCTACACTACATTTCTAAAAGCTTCAGTAATTTAATTTTTAAGTGTCTAAAGCAGGAAGGCTTCCACGATGAGTTTCCATACTCTCAGCTCCTCCTATTCCTCGTTCCAGAAGTGCTAATGCAGCTCCTCAATTCAGACCATCTACTGAGACAGCAGAAAACAAGAAATCCTTGCCAGGGAAGCCTTAACACTTAGAGTAAGAAGAAGAAATATTTTCTTCCTAGGGCTATGACCTTTTTTCTCTTCTCTGTAGTTAATTGCAAGGATTAACAAACCTTATGTAAAAGTAGATTTAAAAAAAGGCTAGAAACAGAGTCAGATTTTACTGCTTTGGGTACTTAGGCTCTGATTCAGCCAGTGAAGCAAAGAAGCATGTGCTTCTCTTTGTAAATTTAGCTGCTCATGTCCAATAAACTCAGAATTGTTAAAGTGAGAATAGCCCTGCTACCCCTCAGGTAGCCTCTAAACTACTCCCTTTGATCTGAGCAAGCATTTCTTACCTCTGGCAGATGTCCTTTGCATAAGTACTCAGGCACACAGTACACAGGTACTTTGGGAAAAGGGACATGGTGTCTATCTGCTGCCCTGTGTACCAGGAGCTGGTTGGCCTTCTCCCTGTCTCGAGACTGACTTGAGCTAATGCCCAGGGATGCTGGTTCAAAAGTCAAACTCTACAGTTCTCCTTTCAAGAGACACTTGATAGTAGGTGGAAATGAAGAAAACCAACTTCACCAAGTAGTACAAGATCTCAAGTCAGCAATAGAAAACAGGTATACATTTTCTCTCTCAAGATTTCTGAAAATGTTCAAGAAATTTTTGCATAAGCTATAGTTCTAGGCCCTTTCCCTTTCTGCACAGTGCTTCCTCTCCAGATACCTGTGGCAAATCAAACCAAACTTCTTCCACACGAACCAGTGTCTTTATTTGATCCCATACTTCAAAGAAATCTCAGGTCCAAGATCCCAGCATTTTTCCCAGCCTTCTGAACTCATCTTAAATTTCTCAAAATTCTCAGTATTTCAGACTATATTTTCCTCCTGAATGCAGACCAGAGGAGGAACTGTCATCTGAAAGTAGACAAAACTACTCTATTCTTCCAATTGAAAGTTGACTTTTTCCCACAAAAAGATCATATAAGGCTCATTCAGGATGCGTTCAAGGTCAGCATATAATAGAAGCAAGACAGTGCATTTCAGAATTTTGATGTTAAACTTGGAATATCCCAGTATATAATTTCTTACTTCTGTGCTTTGGAACTAGCATCTTTTTTTAAACCAGAAAATCAAGGTATGTGAAAACCAAAGGAACTATTTTGCCTTTTTGTCCTTTGAAAGATACTACTTTTTCTTACGCCCTTCAATCATTTTTGTCTACAATTTTTTTAACTACCTCTTGAACGAATTGATTTTGCCATTCTTAGTGGATTTTTCTCATAATGGGTTCAATATGTGCATTTCCCTTTGGATAAAATACAGTCGTTTCATGCTAAGTTCCTATCTGCTCTTAATTTCCTAGGATGGGCATTATGTCATCTTGTTTTTGTGTTTTTGCCAGTGGGAAAAGTTTGTCGTGGTCAATTTTATCAGTCTTCTGCGTATGAGGAAAAGCATCAATTAGATCACCACAATGTCTCCCCTTCCCTAGTGAGAACAACCTTATTTTCCTCAACCACTGCTCATTACATAAATCTTTGTTTTGCAAGTGCCATGGGTTTTAACATTTGATACAGAGATTTAGATCTTGTCACAAAGTCACATGGAAAATTCGGATTTGTAGATAGCAGCAAGAACATCAAAACTCAATTAAGCAGCACACAAGTCTTTGGCAACAACTGGTAACTTTTGCTCCAAATGGAAATCACTCATTTTCACTATCTTGAATTTCATGGAAATATCACGAAGAGATTATTGAGGTAAACACAATTAAACTATGATTATATTGTAGTTTGAAAAGTAACACATTAAGTGACAACAGAGGTTACCATGCTTATTGCCTCTCTGTGGCTTCCAGATTAAATCTGGGCCATCAATGAGACTTAGCAAGATTCCTAACCATGTTTAATTGCAGTTTTTCTCTGTGAAACTAAGGCTATAGCTTTTAATACAGTTCTAATATTTACCATTACATATAAAACTTTAAAAATGAGCAAATGTGCCAAAGGAAAAAGGACAGTTCAGTGATCTGCATTTGCAATAAGCAAAACATCATTCAGCAGCAATTTGAGAAAAACAACTAAATCAGAAGAGATCCTGAAGAACTGGAAAAGGGAAATAGAGGATGAATTTTTCTACTTAGAAAAATTTCTTTTTCTCTTCCACTGGCCAACTGAAAAGAGAAATGATATGTTTGGTATCCTTTTCCATCAGTAATTATGACGTTTGCCTCAGTGTCTTGGCCCTGTTTAAGAACATCTTACATGGAGGGGTGCATGCTCCTTTGCTGCTTTCCAAGCTTGTAGGATACGAGCTGGCTGGTACAAAAGCTGTGTAGCTGCATTAACCTGGCACTGATTCCAGGCTTGTCAACCCTGCTGTTTGCACTTTCCAAGTGTGTTAAATTTCTACTAATATTCTGCAGAAAGAGCCTGCTAGCAGAAATATTTGCTGATATAGCTTTCAGAAATGACCACTGTGATACTGAACATTAATGATGTACACACAAGTATCCCAACAGCACTTGCATACCAAATGCCATGCTTGTGCACCCCACCAAAAAAGACAGACTGTGCAAGATTAACTATGACCAAACTGAGAATTTTTATTTTAATCAACAAATGTATTTTATCAGATAAGCTGACCAGTAAGTTAATGATGCAGTAATGTTTCTGATGTGATTTGAGGTATTTCATCTGGACTAACAGCAACAAGAAGAGTAAGAGGCTAGAAAATGTGAGAAGAACTATGAAAATGCTCATATTTACTGACAGTAGCCAAAATTGCTCTGGTCTTGGATTCACTCTGTATCTAGCCTGCAGCTGAATTCTTTCTGGAGATCAATGCCATTATCATTCTCTTCCATAGGATTCACTCACTATTGACATGTTCCTTTATCTTTGATAGGCACACATGTACTACCATGTATATTGTATCTACCATGCTTTTGTTTTTATCTACCATGATACCATCCACAAACTAAAGTCAGCTGATATATTACCTCTTTTCTAACTTTCTTTGACTACAGTTAGAGGCTTTTCACTTGTCTGAATGTTTCCTTACATTTCTTAGGCTTTCCACTATATTTGTGAAATGTTTTAGTTTGTAATGTCCGTGTTCTCAGATGGGCTTTAAAAACACAACAGCAATAGCCACTTTGCAGACCACATGTACTTTCTCCTCAAGATAAGCAACAGTGAGTGTAGAATTACAATTCTTTTAAAGCTTTCACAGTGCACAAATAGTGCACTGGGGGAACACAAAGCTCCCCATTCACATTTATTGCCTTCTCTGTGTCATTTCTCACTTGCCCAGGGCACTTCTTGGTGCATTTTGACAAGAAGCTCTGTGGATTTACGCATTTTAAAAAATTCATTCATCTGCAAACTTAGTAGTTTATCTCTTATTTTCATTCTCTCAAATTGAATTTTCATTAATCAGTCTCATTTTTCCAGGTTAATGCTTATATTTCAGAGGCGCAAATGCCAGGGTTTGTTTGATGAGTTAAATAGTCTCACTGCATGACAGATCTGTTTGATGAAAGTCACCTTCCTTCCTGCCCATGCAATACTTTTCCATATTCAGGAAGCATTTCTAAGAGGAGACAGCACTAAGGTAATTCTGTCCCTACTTAAATCCCACGACACCCATATCCGAAACTTAATACACATAGCACTGAAAATAAGAGCTCTTTAAAAGCCCTGGAGTTAAGAATTACACACAGGCAGCATTTAGCCATTTTGCTTGCATTTTTGTCCTTCTCCTACCAGATGCAGCAGACAAGTCTTCTGTCTTTGCTGTGAGCAGTGAAGAGAATGATACAGCCCCGGAAGTACGCACAACACTTCTCCATTTTCTTTTTTTTTTTTTTTTTTTTAATTTTTTATGAGAAAACAGACAGTAACCCTCACACATATGAACAGAAAGCTGTAATTTTGACCTGTACAGACAATAGCCTGCCAGATAGTGGTGATACAAGTATCAAGGAAGAATGAAAAAAGACAGATACACATGAAATCCTGGCTCCATTGAAGCGGATGGGAATTTTGCCATGGGTTTGAATGGAGCCAGGATTTCATTGTGAAAGCATCATCCAGCTGTAAAAGTTGTCACTTTTAAGTCTGTACACCCTCATGCAATCAGTCCCAAACTCCTGATGAAAGGATTTGTAATTTTTCATATTGCCCAAATATTTTTTTTAACAGCTGACCCTTTCTTTTACTTAAACACAACCTCCTTCTCCAAGACATGGATTGAATGCTTTTGTTGATTTTAATGTGACTTTTAGCAACTTTCCCACATTTCAACAAAGCCTACTTGAGTTATTTGCTTCCACTCAATTCCTCTTCTTATTCTTTTCGCTTTTGTTAAAATCACTGTGAGCAGAACTGAACCTAACTGAAAATAATACAGGACCCAGTTGGACTGTGGCACTCTCTGCCTTTCTGATAGCAGTAATGCTGTACCATTTGGTCTGCTTTTGTTCTTGGCAATATATTTAGATAAACTACTTATCTACTGCTGTTATCTTTATAATGCCAAACACTTAAGTTACAAATACAGGGGTGGATGTTTGGGGAACTTTTATGTGGTTGTTTCATTGGGGAAGCTGCTTGCTTGCTATTTATATGGTCAGCACATCTGTCTGCCCTCATGACTGACTTTTGGAGGGGTAACAATGTGGTTCAAAGAGGAGAAAGGAGAAACTAGGGGGCAAGTATTTTATACTATGCGTAATATAAAATGTTCACAGATGTAACTTGCAATAATTTAATATCATGTGACTTACACAAACCATTATAATGTGTTCACAGAAGAAAGTGCTATTACATTATTTCGGACTGTATATTATCTGATAAAAATAAATATATCACCCAAACCAAGCAAGAATGACCTTAGACAACATAGCAAACATACAAGCAATATATTAGCAGTATAGTGGCAGTGAAGAGAGCTTGTCCCTGGGTAGATGTTGTGGGCCTGACAGCTTACGGCACAGTTGGTGGGACCTGGGCAGGCAAGGCCCTCCCCTCCCCACAGCCCTGGCTCTCCATATGGCCTGAGTGACCTGAGAGGGCTTCCCTTCAGATGCCTTGATCAAGGAAAACTCTCCTCCACAGAAAGATTTACATGAGAATGATAATAATATGCCCTACTCTGCCACTGAGCCAGCATATAATGGAGGAGCAAAGTGACTACCTGAAACGAAGAAGAAAGCAAACATTTGTGCTGTTTCCTGCAGACAGAATGGGTGTGGTGGCTTTTAAACAGGTGCAGCAACCAGGACCAAGGCAACAGTTGGACTCTGTCTAATGCACTGAAGGGAGTTTTCTGGACCTTCTCCTCCACAGCACCTTTAATGAAACCCAACAACAGCAGTCAGCTTTTAGGCCTACCTGAATTCCTAGGATCTGCACCACATTTTGCTATACCCTAAGACTATGGCAATGGTTCAGCCACGCCAAGCCTTGTAGGACCCAGGCTCCTAATGAACACTGAGAAGCAGCCTTGCACAGATGTCAGGAAGTTGGTAGCACACACCAGGTCCCATTTACTTCAGCGGGTGAGAAGAAATAGAGGGAGTTAAGGGTTTCTCTTCCCATTGCTCTGGCAGCAGCCCTGGGCTGCAGTCCCAGGGCTCTGCCCTCCAACCATGAGCTCCTCTGAGATGAGGGAATGCAGCTATTTACCACTCTGATACTATGACTGAAAGCTGAAGGTGGTTTTGCCCATGACACAATCAAAGGGAAACCTGTGAAAATACTTTTCCTAGCTATATCCAAGAGAAACCTGTCCAGAGAACAAGTCACATGAGTTCAATAAACACATCCTCAAAATAGTTAACACTTTTACAGAAAATCTTCCAGTGAACCCAGCCCCTGATGGAAGTCTCGTTGGGGGTACACCTACAGCTGTCAGACTTGACATATAAAGTCAAGGTAATCTGCTTCAAATTAAATTTGAGGAGAAAGAGGGTAAAAAATTAAACACAATTGATTTAGAATGAAATGGCTACTTTGTAGTTCTTGACCCTTTTATTTATAGTAAATATTTGGCTTGCCTTGCAGTAATTTTTATTTTGAGTGTCTGTAATTAATGACATGCTTCATTAGTTGCAGGGAAGCTAATGTAGCTCTGCTATACAGTAGTTCACATAATTATGGAAGGTAACTCATTCCACATGCTCAAACATTGTAATTTCAAAATATTTTCCTAATAGTTCTCAAATAGAAATATTTCTAAGTGTACATCGAAAACTGCTTATATCCAAGTAACGTTAACAGAACATAGTTGAAGCATAACATTCCAAGGAGTATTATTTTTGGCTGTAACATAATTGATATCACATGCCGTTGCTATTTTATATACTCTTTTCCTTTTGGCTTAACTTTTATTATTGTATATGAGCACAAGAATTACCTGAGGGTGACTTTGCATAACAAGCTGTAGGTGTACACTAGGTACTGGAATTCTAGCCATTTCGTTTTCTTGTTTCAAGCTGCAACAAATATATGAAGCAGTGAAAGAAACTAATCTAGCAAATATTTTCCCTTACATTTGGCAGAATAAACATAATTTTAACATGGCATTTAAAAATCAACTTAGATAGGAAAGTGAAGCACAAGATCTAGATTGAATCTGGGGAAAAAATGAGCACACATTTGTAGGAATACTCCTACAAATCTAATTTCTATGTAGAGCTGTATTTGACCTTCAGTATTTCAGCTCTTTTGTCCTGCTTACCCATAAGATCTTCAGAAGCCTGATAAATTGCAATTTGTATCCCAGTGTCCTTACCCAGTCTTTAGGATGTATCAGACACTTATCTTCCACCCCATAAAACTCTTCATATGTCTGCCCACTTAAGATTTATCCTCATCAGTCGATGGCGAGATCCTCAAAACTCTGTGCCCAAGCTAAAATGCAACTAAGAAATCCCAATAGTGAAACAGGTAGAGGAGACTATTCCTGTTCCATCATACAACTATTTACTGGGGGATCTGGGGAGAGAGTAGATAAAAAGTGTGGCTTATTATGACTAGCAGGAGTATTACATAGGCAATGCCATTTTTCAGGAACTGGGAATGGGATAAAAACTATGAAGAAGTGAAAAGTGTTTGTCCACTTCAGGCAAAAACATACAGTTATTCCATTATTTTCAGGTTTAACATACATGTCAATAAGACTGAATTGTCTTACTTAACACTGAGGATCTGTAGTGATCTTTCCTGTGGAGCTCTGTTTCTACTTACGTGTTTACACATTCCTATTATATTCTACTTAAAATACTCTGGCATGTTTTTCACATTGGGGGTTGGTTTCAGTAAGTATTAATAGCCTAATTAAATTTGGCAAAAGAGACCTTATATATCTGAAATAGTTGTATGCAAAAAAAATTGCTATTTGCAATTAAAATAATATTAATTAGAAAATTAGTTAAAATTATTTTCTTTTCACAAAATCAGAACTGTTACATATCAAAATTTCTTTTACACGTTGGTGTAAAACTTTATTCCTAAGGCCATTTTAAGGCAAATGTAACTAACAAGAAAAATACTAAAATTAATATCAAGTTTTATAGTAACAAATGTGATATTTAAATTAGAAAATAACAGGGAAATGTAAATTATTGGAATGGTCATTATACTCCAAAAAACCACCTCTCCAAAAGCTTGTTTTCAAGATCAGTGTTCTGATAAAAATTACTGCTAATATTACTTCTTTCTGCAAACACTTCTATTGTACAAACAAAACAAAAAGACAGTCCCCAGCCAAAAGCTTATCTGATACTGTGATGTACCAGAGAAGTTTTTAAAAAATAAGTACTCAAAGCTGCACATATTGCCTGGGTTTTGCCATCACCCTTCATACCCCAGGGAGGGTGTTAATTGCATATCCTGGGAAACATCCCCAAATTTTACCCCTGCATCAGCAAAGCAATGAAAACCGTAATTCACATGATTTATTCAGGTAGTTCTAAAAAGTCACTTTGGCTATTTCTTACACTTTTGAGTACCCAGAATAGCATCCAACATCAACATAAAATGAAAAATCCAGTCTGAGATGCAGTTATGTGACTAGTTCTAGTCAAGTCAATCTGGCAGGTTTGAAGCAAAACAATTCTATCACTTGAAACAATACAATATATTAGTTATGAAATCTTACGTATAAAATCCATGTTGACTTAGTATGGACCTCCTACACAGCTTGTAAACCACAGTCTTCTTTTTCCTTTTTCACATATTTTCAGTGTAATCCATCTATCTCTTATTTTAAGTAATAACACTGTACTGCAAACAGAGGTAGTGCAGTTAATTCACAAAGAACTTTGGGCAAGTAATATCCACAACTATATTCTACACCATGGCTTTGTCATCAGAAGCTGTTTTAGAATGTCTAACAGCAACATCAACAGCAAAAAAATAAAAAGCTATTTTGTGTGCACTTATATCAGCATTTTTGTGGGATCAGATAATACCTGTTGAAGCGACTCACCCACTTGCGTGACTGGGTTTCATGCCGTGAAGCTCTGGAGGAACCCATGATCTAGATGAACCTTAAGTGGAAGATGTGTTTCAGAAGCCCCAGTAAAGTCCTGGAGCTCTTGATAGGTGATCTGCCCAAGGAATTGGGCTAAACCTTGCCCAGAGTTAACTCCTGGCTTTATCCCAGGATGTTGGGATGTCAGATCCTCTGCACCAACTGTATCATGTTACAGGCTTTCTCCTGCTGAGCACATGGCTTCCTAATGTAGATGCAGTGTATGTTTCTCAAACATAAATGGTATAGTTTTACTAATTACCAGTGATCAGCTTCTAGAAAGTCACATATTTCAGCTTCTACAATACAATGGAGTACTGGCTTCAGTAGGACACCTATTTTTTGCCAGTACAATGGACATTATTTGTCCTGTATTTGCCAGAAAACATTTTTAGGTATTCTAAATACTAGTATTTACCAAAAAATAACTTAAAATCCCCAAAACTCCCTCAAAAAATGGCAATGGAAAGATAGAACTTACAGTAAAGAGAAGCATAGCTAGATTATGCCTAATTCACCATGATTTGCGGTTGCAACCAAACCCCTTTGATATCAGAAACACAAGTTGTTCTACTTATGTCAGTTTGTTTTGGATTGGAACTTTCATTACTTAGAAGGGGAGTGCTAAACCGTGGTGTTTCCTAGCTTGTTTAAATCAAAGGGTTTTTACTATTTCTCATGTTTGATTCAGCAGTGCTGAAGTTAATGGAACTTTGTCCTTGGTTCCATGTAAGCTGATTCAATGGTTACCATTAAACATGTCAATATAAACGTGCAGATACTTCATAAGTAGTAACAGGGATTTGGGACTTCTATCCTAAGTCATATATAATAAAAGATCTGAAATTCAGAGATAGCATTGTTTAACTGCTGGGAAAAGATTTATTTTTTTTTTCCTAATGGAAGTCACTGTGTAGGACATCCAAAAAGTTGTCTTCTTATCCATATTTATGAAGGAATTTCTCCATTTTAAAGTTCCTGGTAGAATCCAACCATTTGAGCTAATTTTAATTTCAGAATGGATTAGGCCTGAAAACTCAGCTGGATATAGCAAGAGAACAGACTTCCTTGTATTTACCTCACACACCCCCAGTTTTGGACGTATTGAACATAAAGCAAGACAGGCAGACAGTAGTATTTACTTATAGCAGAGACATTGCCAAGTTTACAGCAACAACCTTTATCAAAAGTTTTTTTGTCCCTTATATTTCTCTTCCAGATATATTTTGAATTTTCATTTCTTTTCATATTCCCTTCGATACTTTGTTGATTTTTCTGTCTTGGCAACATAGTCTATCATTATATCTTGTTTTAAAATGTGTTGAGTGATTAGAGAGGAGTCAGCGCAAAAATAGCAACAGCCATGACTGCCTATGCCTGGCTGAAAATACCCAACCCGAGCTCTTTCAGACACATGGAGCTGCTGAGGCCGCCCTGTGACAATGTCCGTTCAGCAGTAAGCTCATCCAAAAGCTGTGTAACAATTAGAGCATTAGCCAAATTAGCTTTTCTGTCTCTCATGTATTTCTTTTGGGACAAAAAATGTCTATATACTTGCCCTGCGTAAACTGCAGCTCAGATCTTTCTTCTGTTCTCTTCCTCTAATCCTCTATTCCCAGTTTAAAAATAAATAAAAGAGCTTTTGTAGCTAACCTGGTATCATATCTATTTCTTTGTAGCATATGTATCCACCACCTTTCTTCTGGTCTTGTTTTTGATTTTGTCTGTCAGAGCAGAGATGATGCATTTCAGTTTTTCACAGAATGACCCAGCATCTAGAGACTTTCACTCTTAAACCCTCATCACAACCATTAATAAACAGCTAACAATCCACACGCTGATGATGCTTTCACAGTTGGGCCTGACTGAAGGCCTTTCTCTTAAAAAAGAATTAAATTTAAAAAATCACAATTGGGCTTTTCCTACCAAAGCCACTGTGTGGTATGAGGGGCATTTACTTCACATACATATAAGCTACCAGTCATAACTTCATTTCCACCCTCACAGCTCCAATCTACTAACTTTTCCACCTTTAAATGTATTAACTGATTGTTTGCTTTATTCATCATTTTGTGTCCCTTTCTCAGAATGGAATTCCTGTCATGGTCTTTCTACACATTTTCAGGATAAAAGCAAAACAACTACCATATTTTCTTGTGGATGAAGCTTTCTGTCTTGGCCAAAAGCCATTTTTAGAAGGAATACATCAGTTCAAGGCCTTCCTCCCCAGTCTAAATGAGAAATTGCTCCTTATGTTGTCTTTCATCTTCTGAATATATTCCGATTTGATCTGAGCATCTGTCTATGTTAGATTTATTCCTCTCCTTGTTCACTGATGTTCTCATCTATGCTAATCAGTCTTCCTTTGTACATCTTGAGCATTATCTTCTTAATCAAGTTTATTTTCAGACGCCATTTCTTGGCTTTCATGGTCCAGTTCCTCCATTAATTCTTGTAGATTGAGTTTTTAGACCAGCATGATATCTGACAATCTGATTTACTTTTTTTTTTTAATGCTGGGTGTTCATTTCTCTTGTTCTAAACATTTCTGTTACAAAATTGCTATAGAATATCTGCAAACAGCTTTAAAACAGTAATAGCACATCATTTTATTTCTCTCTCTCTCTCCCCCTATAAATACACACACACATATATAAATAATCCTACACAATTTAAACATGTGGTGGATGCTTCACATTACTGTATGCTTCCTGGAGACACAAAACAGTGTAACATTTTTATGTGCTTAAGCTTTTCAAAGCTCTGACTTTTGAGTTTTTCTCCTGCTGAACAGCTATGTCCATGCAGTTCATGAATGCCATGCACAATAATAGTTAGGTCTATACTTGTTCTCCAGTAACTCATTAATCATTTGAGTATTATCTGTTACAAAGCACCCAGAACAAAAGCCCGTCTGTTTTCATTGTTTAAGCAGTCACTACAGTGTGGCAATTTCTGCAGGAAGTAACTATACATATTTCACTTCTGAAAGGACTCAACCCCACCGAGCTTAACAGCTTCTAGCCCGAGGCATCATTGAAATGGTTTGGAGTCCACCACCACAACCTCCAGCATTAGGGGTTCTTTTTGCTACCTGATTCATTGCTAGTTCTGCTTCATCTTTGGGATTATAGAAAATGCCTGTAATGACCATAAAAGGAGAGTCACTAAGACACCAAAGGGGCTCCTCAAAGCAGCAGGTAACTATTTCATTCACCCAACTGCAGGGCTGAGTGTGGCTACATAATCATTCCTCCTTATGTCTCTTGCAAAGCTGAAAGAACGTCAACCAAAGAATCAAGATTTTGGCTCATCTTGCTTTATCCTCTTTCCAACATCATTTTTGCCAGGAGAAACTCTCCCTTTTGTCTACCTGCTCTGTAGGATTTGAGGCAGGGGAGGTGACCAGGAGGTGCCAGAGTAGCCAACTCTGCCCTCCCCTGTGCCTCAGCTCCACATCCAGGTTACCCCTTCTTGCAGTGCCATCAAATATTTTCCTGCTAAGGGAACAAAGATAGCATCATGGTAAGTTTACACCTTCATCCTGCAGTGCTGAATCCTTGTTGCCAAAGTTTCCAGCTTCTGAGGACAGGCTTTACCTACTGAGTAGGTAAACCTCTGTTGCAGTACTATGTGACAGTACAGGCTCACTGAGCAGTTCCTCACTATCTACTACTACTATCTACTATCTATAGGCCACTATCTACTGCTTTCTTCATACTTCTATGTTCATTCAGGCACTACGCCGCTTTCCCCAGATGCAATAATTCAATGGAAATTGTGAGGGAAATTTGTCTCCCTGCCCAGGACCCGCAAAGGTCCCATAAACCATTTCAATTTTATCACCTAATCCTGATTATTGAGTGTTTTGCCACTTACCTATAGTTTGCCAGGGTTTTGGTCCAAACACAAGGCTTAAATAGTGCATCAGACCTTGGAATGGAAATGAGCTTCTCCTTTCCTTTACTGAAAGGAAAGTCATGACTGCTGCCACTAATGCCTGTCACTCTCCTGGCATAAAAGTGAATTTCATCAAAAATTCCCATCTTCTAGCACAGACCATGCAAGTCACTGCTTTTATAAAAGTAATGAACTACACGGCACTGTAACAGAGACCTCCAAAGTATCTGGAAAAAAAAAAAGTGAACAGGCTTTGTAAAATCCAAGTAGCAGCTACAAGCCAAACGCAGTGGGTGGCTTTCACCTATCCTGCTGTAATGCGGCAACAGGATTTATGGCAGATCCCCTAAACAGTTGCAGCTCAAGGTGCTGTTCTTCGTTTTCACAGTCTGGGAGCTGTGTGCTCTGACAGTACCAGCCTGCATTTTCCTTTGATCTGCAATTCAAGATCAGAGAGGGCATACAAATCACAGGGGGGTCTGTCTGACTGGATTAGCTGAAAGCACACCCAGCACCAGCACTCAGTTTCTTACCTGAACCAACAGCACCATGCCCAACAGCACCTGCTCCATGCCTATTTCCTTCCCTTATGGGGAAAGGAGAGTGTAAGAAAGATTGATTTTAAAGGGGACCAACTTTGCCTCAGTGAACAGCACAGAGCAAACATGTTAATGCTGAAGTTCCTTTATATTTCATTGTGGGCTTGCCTTGATAGTGTTCAAATACACGCATGTGAAAAATAAATAAAACCACATAAGCACATGCCTGTTACAGCTCAGGCAAGTTTGTGTCAGGTCCCTTGTTTATTTTTTTCAGTTGAAGATGCTTCGGCATTTAACAGTTTGAGACAGAAGGAGGTCTCTCTGTTGGCTTGTGCTCAGGCTCATTTGTATTCAAATCCACATTTTGGAAGAAAGAACCCAAAATGAGCACATATTGAAGTCAAATGATGCATCCATCACTGAGCATGGCTCTGGAATATATTGTGCATATAATCTCACAGAACTGGGTTTGTGAAGCACTGTGCTTCAAGGGGGTAAAGTCCCTTGCTAAGTTAGGCTCCACTCCAGCAGGCATTTGTGCATATGCTTCATTTTTAGCAAAACAGTTGTTCTACCAAAGCTGATGGAGCTGCACATGAATCTGAACAAACCTTTGAGTTTAGTGCATGTTGGATCAGGGCCACTGACTGTTATACTGCAATATGAAGGGGAAAACTTATTGAACAGAGATGGCATTTTCTTTTAGGAAAGTGTCTCATTCTTTATCTGCTTTTCCCAGAGTTAGCAGTCAGACACATCTGAATCATATTTCCTTATTCAAACATGCTACTATTTATATAAACTCAAAATTTTATGTAGTTTTACAGCTCTCAAATAAAAAAAATAAATCAGGTAGTCAACAAAAATATAACATTTAACATTCTAATAAACATTTTTACACGAAATTCAAAATTACAGACTTTAGGTGGAACAGAAACTGTTCATTTTGTTTCATAATGTCAGTTCAAAGTAAACATTTTTGGATTTTACTTTTTTTTCAAAAGAAATAAAATGTTGTGCTTTTTTCTCCCCCAAGGAAAAAATATTTTCCATGGAAAGAGAAAGGTTACAACAAAACCATACTAAAACTTTTTATTCAAAAATGTTGGCCACAGCTTAATACAACTTCACAGCTGCCCGTGTTGTTGCACAACTGCCGTCACTTGTTTCTGTGGCGTGCAGTGTTTCCTCAAAATCTATTGTGTCTTTTATCTGTAATGGGCATAAATTATTTTTTAAGAAGTAATGCATTGTGACAATTGCCAAAATAGAAGCATATTTAATGCGCTGTGACATTTAAAAAGACTACAGCCGTTTCTTGGAGAGTTACTGTAATTGTTTTTCAGAATTAAACAGGAAATAAAAAGCCAAAGTGTACAGTGTATTACACATAATTGGCCAATCATCAAAATGACCAAATATGTTCAGGACTCAGCCTGTGTGTTAAACACAGCTAAGGAAGTGGCATAAATTAACTAAGCTTCTGTATTTTATTTTCATTTCAAACCATATTACTGGAGCTGTAAGAGCTTGGGAAAAAAACAGCCTGGCAGCACACACTTCTCTAAGAAGCTCTTCAAGCTCTAGAGCCTCAGGAGAGCTTCATTAAAGCAACTGGCTATTGCTTTTACATATGCCTCAAACTTTGGTTCAAGAAGTTCTGCCTCTCTGTGCCAAAAACTTCAGCAGGCATTTTTAAATGAACAGTTTAAAACACAGTAATTGGAAGTTATATAGCACATCTCATCCCAAAGGGTCCTGAAGCACTTTACAAAGCTATCAGACTAACTCCACGATTTTCTCACATCAGCCAAATTTCTCCTACCTTCAGCTTCAGATTTCACTGTGCGAAGGCAGTTAGAATTCATCCCCACAATCGAGTGAGGAAAGATGGAGGTATGAGAAAATAACTAAACTTGTAGCTGGAGAATGAAACACTGCATTGCTCTGTGCAGAACACCTCCGGGTGTCACGCACAACTCTGAGAGCACTGGGAAGTTCCTCACTGTAGGAACGATCCGCAGATACTGATCATCAGCTGCCAGACTGTTCTCATTTCAAGTGCTATTGAGAAAAGCAATAGAGAGTTGAATTAAAGCATTAGCATCCCTCTCTGTAATTCATCAACTGTGCACTTCTCCTTTCTGAATCAGCAGAAGATACGTGCCTGATTTATCAGCTCTAAATTTTATCTACAAATGTTGCTAGAGTTTTTGTCTGATTTCCCCAATTTGGTACTTACTGTCTGCAGCACTAGCTGAAATATGATTAGAAGTCCTTCCCTTCTGAATGTGTTCAACAGTTTAGAGGATTTATTATTTTTCTGTCTCTCTTTTGGAGAGCTGCAAAGCTCTATTGATATTTTACATGATTTTCAGTGGCCAAAATCTATTATTAGAAAAGTAGGGTTAGAGTTCCAAAAATATACAAGTCCTGTAACAATTTTTCCATGCGCAGCACAACGCTTGTTCCTGAATACAGGTTGATTTGTTACTATGAAAAAAAAAATGAAAGGGTGTTTCCCATAACAGCTAGCTCTCTAAGTGTATATAATTTCTTTATACAGTTTATTAAACTATTCTACCTACAACTAAAGTATAAGCAGTTCTGAGTCAAAGATTATCTGTGCATCTGACAGCATACGTTTAAATATTTATAGAAATTGTCAGAAAGAATGAGCACTTCCCCAAAATCTTTCTGTACCTTTTACCCTACCCAGACAAGATTTTAATACTCACATCCTTCCTTAACCTGCACTGGGATTAAGCCTGTGCAAAACTTTCCCCCTTCTATCCCTTACAGAGTTCCAGTTTCCATCACAACACGTAAGCTCCAAAATTCATAGAAAAGGATGTATTTAGCAAAATATACTGAAGAACGATCAGCACACTGAGGCTTTTCTAGTAAAGGATGACATTAACTAAGGATTTATAGACACCTGACTCCTCCTTCAGGGTGCAAGGGGATGCCTTTGCTCGTTTTAACTAAGAAAGCGTGGTGCTGGAAAGTCATTCTCTCATATAGAATAGTCCAAAGCTATTTGGAGCTTTCTAAATCAAAACTAGTGTCTTAAATTCAGTCTAGGAGCTAATACCTGTAGATGACAAAGCAGCGGGACCTCATGCTAGTACAACATTATCTATTAAGTAGGCAACATCCTTCTTTATCAGTCTACTTGCCTGGAGTTATGGTCTAATCAAAGGTGCACTGCAGCAGCCTCATCTGGAAGTAGCAAAGGCTCCTGGTCCACATCAGAAAGAAACAGTTAAGCCCTTTGCCAGGCATAAATCTGACCCAAAGAAGAATCCTGACCAAGCATCCTTCAAAAAGGTGGGAAACACCAGACTGGCCATACCATCTCTTTCCACCACCCTCAGCCCCATTCTGCAGCTATACTTTCAGTTATATTAGGAACAGGTTTCAGCCCATAAAGGTCTCCCTCTGAACTCAGACTTACCCCACACTGAATGAAGCACAAAATGCTGCTGGCCGAATTGGACACGGTGGTGTTTCAATGCTGTGTGGCATTAGTCAACTGAAAACCTTTCAGACTCTACCTCCTAATTAAGAGCTTCTCTACACTGGGAAATTTACCTAGCATGGTTATAGTGGCTTAACTATAACTGTTATGATTGGGATATAAATATAACTCTCTATTTGGACATTCATGTAAGGACTATGGGTGCTTATCTCTGGTTTAGTTTATGTCACTTTGAAAGCTGTTTAAGGAGAAAAAGATATCTTTATTCCAAACTAAATATATCCAAAGGAGGAGTTATCCTGGTCAAACTGGTGTAATTACAGTGGTATAATTATACCAGTATAACCAAGCCAACAAATGTTCCCCTGCACACAGCCCTGCCTAGCAGACTCATGTGTATCTTAAGCAGATGAGAAAGCAAAAGGAAGCGTGTGGAGTCCCACCTGACAGTCTCCTTAGGAAGGAAGCATCTTTCAGCACTTACTGCAGGGATGAAAACTGACAATTGAGATAATATTTTAAATTACACTGGGTGCTATAGGTAGCAACAGCTACAAATACTTTGACTTAGCAATTATACTTTTGCAAAGTGCCAGCATTCAATAATAAGAATTGATCAAGAGCTCTACTAGTAGTGCAGTAGTAGCAGTTGTAATATCTGACCAACAGTGGCTCAGAGCAGGGAAGCATGCCAGTGGCTCAGTGCTCTCTGAGAGACCCTCGTGCAAAAATATAAGCTTAAATGGTGCACTTAGGAAGCAGCCCTAATGTTCTACTTCCTCTAATTTGGAAGCATCTGTAGTGTGAATCTGGCATCGCTATTATTTGATTTTTTCACTAATAAGTTCCTGGCATGTCAGATTCTTATGTACAGACATGGGCCTCCCTATGCTATTAATGTTGCTTTTCATATTAACAGAAATGCACAGAAACTGGAATATTTTTGCATCCATGGAATATTGAAAAACTTAGGAGAATATTCTTTTGAATTTTTAAAGAAATGTGTTTAAACTAACATTTCACTAAGCATTATCCATTATGGTTTTTAACAGAAAAATCATCAGAAATAGTTGCAGTAATAGTTCTAAGTAAATTCTGAAGAATATGTATTTTTCTCTATAACAAACTGATAAGCACTAGCAATGCACAATACCTTGTAAGCCTCTCATAAGAAAGAAAAGAGGATATAATTTGCTGTCAAATAGACAGCTTTAGCTCATTGAATGTTTCTCTTTAATAGATCTCACCTGGTAGAGAGCTGTCTTCCACACACAGGAAATTAGCTAGACTGTATTTTCCCAGCAGTAGCCTTTATGAACCATTTTAACAGTTCTGTTCAAAAGCCATTTGCTTACATTTGCATGATCTCAGTTGCTTTTGATTGCTAAAAATTAAGAACTCCAACTAAAAGCAAATTAATTTCAACCAGGCAGAAACCAATTCCACCTGGAACAGGGATGCAGGGCCAATGGCATGGGTGAAGATAGAATGACATATTGCTAACTTTGGAAATCCAGGAAATCATCTCCTGAAAACTCAGGAAGATTTACGCCTTTCTAATCCAATCATAATTCACTTCCACAGAACATGGAATGAAATCCACAGAGAATCATCCAAGGAAATTCTTTGAGCAGACATATGGGGAAATTCCTCAGTAAAGGTAAAAGGTCATATATTAACTTGAGACAACTGAATAAAAAAAAAAACAGAAAAATTGTCATTTTCTGGCAACTGTATAGATTGTGTAGACAGAAAAGGGGAAAAACAAAGCAGCACCAGAGATATAAATAGCATTTCTTCTCGTAATTGTGTTAATCAACATGTGAAGCTCACTGAAAGAGTTAGCACAGGAGTGAGCTTGAACCTGTAAAACTTAAGAGCCTGAAGGCTAACACATTATTTAAAACTCTAAGAAAAACTCTTAATCTGCAGAAGCCCAGAAAAAAGTGAGGTTCCAATCACCAGTGGCCGCCTCAAACACCCACTGCTTGCAGTGGAACACAGAATCAGGCCCACATGTACTTTTTTTCCCTGCTGAATTTGCTCTAAGTACATGTCATTGGTCCTTTCTGATACAGTTCCAGCAAACTCAGTGGAAACAGAAGGAAAAATAGCATTTTCTTACAGTCAAGCCTCAAGATAAAGCCAACGTCTTTCTTTCCCTGAAACTAAAGGAAAGATGAATTGACAGGGAAATCTTAAAGCACTATACTCTATATTGTACTTAAGAAAATAATTTTAAAGTGAACCATGGAATTACAATTGAATGGCCCTGCCAAGCCACTTCAAGTAGGACACAAGTGCTAAAAAACACATTATGTGAACATACAAATAGGAACTGATGCTAATTGTCTCCAACAAATCCTTGAAAAATGTCAAGTGAAAGCAAACAGAACTGAAAAAAATACTGTCATCTGAGGCTTCTCAATCAATGTTCTTTCCTGATTCCTGATTCCCTAGCCCATGCATTAAATACTTTAGAGGCAGTCCATGTAGGGAGGACAGATGGAATGAAGTGTAGGGAACCTTGTTGTGCAGTGCATGGATAGAGGTAATGCTGCTGCACTCCTGAAATTCATTGGGGAAGGAAAGGAGACAAGGATTTACATTCTCTGCTGAAGAGTGGACCAGGAGATTGTGAAAGAGTTATGCTGTCACTTGAGAAGCCAGCTTGAAATACACAAGGCCCATAATAGTCCATGAATTATTGCACTCCAGTGTATAGGTATAGACTAGGTTAAGAGGATGTAATAAGAACCAGAAAGTAAGGATGTTCTAGGATGACATGTTGCTTATCAGGACCTGCATAAGTAAAATAACACTCTTTACAACATAACTTTTTTTCCAGAACTACAATCTATACAAATATACATTCACAGATAGACATGTACACAAACACATATCCTCTGTAGTACTGTGAAACTGATTGCTCTGCTTCTAATGGTAGCACAATGTATGTAGACCTCCAAAAAGATTCATTGAGCTCTTTATATTCTTCAATCTGATGCTAAGGTTCAGTGGTTTGTTGGGTGTTTTAGGATTTTTTTTCAGCACTCATGGAAAGAAAGTCAGAATAGAAACACAAAATGGAAGCATTTAAAAGCACCTAGAGCTCTGTAAGCTATAGCAGAAAAGATCCATCATGATAAAACTATGGAGAACAAACAGATGTGGAGGACAGCAGTCTCTAAAGACTGGAACAAAGAATGACAGGTCAATTTTATATCCATTTACTTTCTCTTCTTCATGAATACTGTGCTTGTTTCTTCAGTGATTATTCAGCTATTAAAAAAAAAAAGCAAAACTTGATCTACTTATATGTCAAAGCACCTGTTTTTTCATTTATATGAGATGCAAATCTCTTTCAGAATTCAGTGCAGCTAACAGAAATTGTTGTTTCTCAAAGTTCAGTAACAAATGGACCAAGAGGCTTCTTGGGAGTATTTTGCAATATTACACAGTTACTTAGCTATGCATAAGCTTTAAGAATAGTTTAATACTCTCTTCTTCTAGGAAGTAGACTTCTTAGGATATTACACTTCAGGTATTACAAGCATCATTTGAGATTTCCCGCTTTGAAAGAAAATGGGAGTTCTGATAAGCATGATAAACATGACATACTTTAAGAAATACTTTTCAAATCAACTTCTTTACTTATAGCACTGGTCTTAAGACAACAGATATTTTAGATGAAGGACTACATGCTCCAAGCTAAAGTTCATTAAAGACATGGAGAAGATAGCTGCACCTCGATCCCTGTTATTTCTACTAAAAAAAATGGGTAAGACTCTAGTACAATTTGCAACAGATATGAGATTTTTCACTTGATTTCATATTCTGTGTCGATTTAAATCATCAGCCCACCTTGTCTCAGGACACTGTATTTTAATAGGCTGAACAAGAAGCTGATATGTAAAATTCTTTGCAGCCATATTTTTACATCACTTCTGCACAACTGACTGAATGACTAGGCTCCTCAGTTTTAGTTCCTCATTTGATCAATGTAGCATTTCTGGGGCGAAGTATTTACAGCCCAGTCAGGTCAAATGCCAGACTACTTTTATTTCCTGATTGAAATACAAATGCAAAACCTCAAGGGATTCACATCCTGAGCTCTCTGCATTTCCACCTCCCCAACTATGAAATGAGGACAGTATGGGAGAAAGATTCAAGAGGAACCTTCTGCTGAACCAAAACCAAACCTAGCTCAGCATGTAACTTGTCTTTTTGTTACTCTATTTTTCAGAATTTACTCGGAGCCAACTTCCCTCCCCTGTTCCCATGTATTAAACTGCTTCAGCTTTGAGTCTGTGCTGTCCTTGTTTGTGCTCACTCCTGGATAGCAAATGAAGCTTCTCATAAGATGCCTTTCCTGTCACAAATACATGCATGCACCAAGCTGCCTTTTCTTCAAGTTGGCACTGAGGCACAGCCTTTAATAACATATGGTTATGTCCTTCCACATAAAAACTGCTTTATATGAAAGCCATGGAAATGCTGTCTGAACAAAATTTTATTTCGCTCTCTAACACCTAAAAAAGCTGAATGTTATATGCCCTACCTGTTCATGGGTAGTTTTAGCAGTAGGTCTACATGAAAGCAAGAATATCTCCAAGAACATGGCATGGATATTTCTGTTGACTATTACAACAGCACAGAAGGCAAAATGTGTCATTCTTCCCTTTCAAGAGGCCATAAACTTTCCTCTCTACGCCTGCCATGTTACAAGGGATTTTTCTTCTATGTAAGACTGAGGCAAAGGCTGGACAGGCAGGGAAAGCAGGGTAAAGCATAGAGGGGGGGTTTTCCTGTTTGTTTTGCTCATAGAGGATTTCATTTTTTTTGCATTAGGGTATCCTCCACTAATCTTAAATCTGTCAGATGCTAATGAAGATAGGGTTGCTGTATTTGGAAAGGAATGGGCAGGACAAATTTCCAGGTTTTCTGCCATGAAGGATAGAAGGATAAAGCCTTCTTCTCCCGAGTGAAACAGTTAAGAAATTCATGGTTTGTCCTAATCTGAAACAGCATTGCCTAGAGGTCCCAAGTGCAGGGCTGAAAATATGCAACAATCTTTGGTGCACTAGGAGTTGTAGATCATTTACATGCTTGGCAAGGCAGTTTAAGATCATTGTTTACTGTTAAGAAGTTCTCAAGTGTTTATTGAAAAATATGTTAAACATGAAACTTCTAAGTATCTTCTATTAGAAAAAATCTTTCAAGATAGCAGATGCAAATACATAATGACTGCCATATGTCAAAAATATTTCATGGTTAAAAAATGGACTTAAACAATGCCTCTCTAAGTTCTCATAAAAACAAGTTTTAAAAGTTTTTTTCTTTTAAATAAAACCTGGAAGTTTTCTGCCAAGAAAAGTTTTATCAGTGGAAAATAACAATTCTTGAGCTTCCTATATCTCACAGAATATTTATCTTCCTACAGAGATCTCTGCTTATATCATTACTAGTGGACCGAAAGGATATTAAGTAGATATCCCTTATTGAGTCCATACTTGTATGAATGTAAGTGTATCATGTTAACTTCAGGTTTTAAGCTGAATTCAAAATACTCTTTGCTCACCATTTCTCCAGAGGATAGATTTCCTAGGGTTCTTGAAATTATTTGGGTTTGGACTTTGAAGAAAAAGCAGGGAGAATGTCTGCTTTAAAACAAAATGCTTTTCTGAAACCCACAAAGATCTGACGATGGGAAAATCACAAATCTCCATTACAGTCTTTATCACTAGGGTTTTGTGTCCTGCTTTGTAAAGTCTGTTAGAGATGATGAAATTAGAAATTAATTGTGGCTCTGTTTTGGTTTTGATGCTTAGAAAATAGCAATGTAAGTAGATTTTTTTTTTCCCATATTTCACTCACCTCTGTAGATGTGAAACACCTGAACAACTTCATTAACTATAACGGATAATAAAAGATTGACAGGAACTCAGGATTCTTAACTCTTGTACACATCACAGTAATGTCTCAGAGGCAGTATTAGAAGATCCAGGAATGCAGCTGGCTGCTTACATATTAATTCTGATTTTTTTTCTCCACAAACACCATGGGCAAATGAAAAATAATCTTTCATTTTCCAGCTAAACCCAGCTGACCAGTGCCAAAACACTAACAAAGAAATAAAACAAAACAACTCTTTATTTCCTGTCTCAGGAGCCATCTGCACATTTGTATGTCTGCCAAAAGCATTCTTGATTAGTTCAGCTCTCCCAACTAGTCCCAACTAGCTTTCTCTATTAAACATTTAGCACTCTTCCTAAGACATTTAAATAGCTGATTGAAAACACTTCTTGCTATGAACTGAAATCTGATCTTCCCTTTCTCCTGGAAGTGAAATACCCAGCATGTTAAAGCTGCAAACTAAATCCTAACATAGTCAAACAAACCCAGCATTAACCACTTGAACTTCTGGTGTTAAGGTTCAAATTTGACTCAGGATTGTCAAGTGTAACCTTTTCTTCCAAGGCTGCTTTAAACACATGTAAGTGCAGTTCAAGACCGCATCTGGAACAAAAAAGACAGCTTTTGAGTTTGATCTTACAGAGGCCCTACTAGCTGTCAACTCCTTATAACCTTTTGATAAAAGAATTCGAGTAAGAGATAACCAGACTGCACTACTTCAATGAACTAGAGCTCAGCCCTTCAACAAGCATCTTAGATTCTGCAACACTGTCATGATAAACTGGAAATGCAGCCTCAGTTCCATTTAACACAAAGATAACAGAGAACTCTCAATTAATGAAAATACCACAGGAAATACAGTAGCTTTTGTGCTACTTATATTGATACTGCAGTGATTTTTTTTTTTTTTCAATACTGTTTTGTCCATTTTCAGTGAATTGCTTGCAACTCTCTGCACAGACAAGGCACCACATACGCTGCCAGAAACTGTTAACAGCAGAATAGAGAACAAATGTGAGCTTTTGACACCTGGTGAGGTGTTAGATGGTAGCTCGACATTAACACAATTACCTGGTTATTTCTGCCGCAATTATGAGCAATCAAATCTGTTAAAACTGTTGAAATTTAAATTGTCTTCTTAAGGTTTCAGCCTCTCACTTGGATGGCTGGATCAATTCACAACTCTTCTGGCTATTCTTAAGTAAGGTCACCTTCAGACTAAATAGAAAATCATAAAAGTATTTAGTTACCACTCTTCAATTATTTCTTTTTCTGTTTAATTAAGGATGCCTTTTTTTAAAGTTACAGAACTAAAGGAAGCCTCAGTAATTAGATATTTAACATATCGGTACATGGGAATACAATGCTTTCACAATGAAAAAACATGCCTTGTTTACACTCATTTCAGTTTCAATTAGATCTAATTCTGCAAGCAAAGTTTAATGTTCTTAAAACTGATCATTCGGCAGTCATCTGGCATTAGCAAATGTTATGTAAGGTATAATTTTTGTATTAAAATGTATTGCTAGTTACTGAAGGGTAATACAGTTTTGTTTTACCACCTTTAACCTGCATTTAACTCAATCATAATGCAAGTGTGCCTCTTGTTCCAACTCTAATTCAATGATAGTCAGTGGGTTCTTCCTAGATTAACATAGTGCTGCTAGGCAGTACTGTGGACTTTTAAAACAATTTGTACTGGAATTGCAAGCAATAAAATAACATTTTCTTAGGTAACCACAGTTACTATGGGAAAAGAAGGAAAAAAAGTCTGAAAGAGTTGGAAACATATCCTTCCACTCAAAGCATCACAAGAATACACTGGGACTTGGTATATCTAAGTTAATAGCATCCATCTCCAAAAGTATTCTTGGGAAGAAACGTAGGACTGACTCTTGAAGATGAGGTAAATCCTCCCACATAGCTATAGCAAGAATATTATTATAATGGAAGAAATATGATCGGAGCCTCATGGCCAAAGGCTAAAGAGGAGAGCAAAGAAAATTGCCTTCAGACTGGATTGTGATAAACTCCAGTGCTATCTTCTGAAGATGCTGTCTATGGGAACAATGTCTTTCTTAGTAGATACATGAGAGCTGGACCTGTCAGAGAGAGTAAATTGTTGTAAAACATAAATACAAGTAAATACATACTTGAAACTTTCAGAACCATGGGAAAGAACTTAGACAAGAAGAAAAAAGCATACATTCTTGGACTAGAAAAAAAAGTATTCTTGGACAGCTCAGGGAAAAGAATAATGAAGTAGGAAAATTAAATAGTATTTTCCACAGTTGCAAGATTTTGATGCACTCTTCTGCAGAAAACTCTCCAGTTGTGAATGCCTGTTAACATTAAAAGTTGCATGAGCTGGAATTTCTGAGACACAGAAAGTCCCAAGATGTAAAAGTCCTTCGGGGCCATAAAGGGCTCAGGGGACAAGTGGAAATAACTGGTGTCTTCTAGCCACAAAACTTCTGAGCCAAACTTCTATCTTGCCTTCTGAACCCAAAGAGCTAAACAGGCCAGTGCCTCGTTCTGGGGTTTTTGCTATCAGAAGAAAACTGAAACAGTCTCTTGAAGCCATTTAAGCAATGAAACAATCACTGCTGCTTTTAATATCCTCTTGCCCCAGGCAACCACCTGTTTCGCCTAGCATATATATTGCAGAATTGGCCCTGGCTGCAAAATGCAGTGGGTCAGGCAGTCTCAGTGTCACAAAAACAATGAGAGGAGATAGCACAGCTGCAGAAACCTGCCTGAGGCACTCTGGTTTAGAGGCTTTTAAAGGAGTGTTTGCAGCCCTGACAGTTATGGGCAGACAGTTTTCCCACACAAAGCCATTAGAAAATGGTGTGTCCGTGGCCAGTCCTGAGCCCCCAGACAGCTTTTACTCTATCGAGATTAAAGGAAGACGAAGCAGCTGGGGCTAATAAGTTGAAAATCAATGCCATTAACAAAGAGAGTAAAAAAGAAATAAAAACCCAAGCCCTGCAGAAGCTGAAACTTTCAGCTTTGCATCGTGCTGTGTAGAAACGGATTGTATACATATCCTGGTTCTCCTTGGATTTGACTTCTGATTTAGGGAGATAAGAAACATAGATGATGTCTGAATATCCTGTTTATTAAAAATGCATATAATTTACATTTATGCAGCTGTATATATGCATATATATACATCTGTGTTTCTCTATTAGCTGTATTATGCTTTGGATCAGACCTTGTGTGATATTTTTAGGATTTGAAAGGAGTAGCACCTATGATTAGTGATTTTTTTAAATATAATTTCACCTTCTATAACCTGCCACAGGTTATGGTATGACAGCACAGACCCACTTCATGGTATCTTCACACCTTCTCAGTGTTTCAGAGCTAATGATGACATACAGACTGGTAAACTTAGCAAGTCAGGAACATTCCTATGCATTAGAATGAGATCAGCTTTTCTGTAACACCGTTTCAAATAGTCCTTGGCATGCTTTCAGCCTGTGTCAGCTAGCTCAGTCCTATAAAACTCATAATCATCATTCCTGTTTGGACATAGGCTGTTGTATTGCAGCTACTCCATTTGGAGACCAAGAGATCTTACTAGCATGTACACACACCACTCTGAGCCAGTTGGCCTCACTGTTGAGAAACGTTTCCAGACACACTCACTTTACTAGTGTAGGTGCAGCCAGCTAGCTCAAATAGAGATCTCCTGGTGTTATCACTGGCCTACCATTGATCTGTTTCATGCACTCATGATTGATGTTTGAAATTCAGAAGAAGCAAGATGAATGTCAACAACTGAACATACTCACTTGAATATGAGGACCTGCACAGGCAAAGATCCACAAATGCAAACTCAAGGCGAAATCTCCATGACTCCTAAACTTCTAGGTTTATAAACCTGAAGTCACACTGCATCAGAAAGTTGTAAATGAATAAACACAAAAATTAAGAAGATGTCTTAATTAGAAATGAAATGGCAACTCATAAAAAATGTTTTTACACTTTGCAACTTATTTGGATTATTCTGTTCTACACAGTAACTTGTTTGTGTACACCAATACATTCTGCTTTGTAATTTTGCTTTAATGTGTGAAAATGAACTGTCACATTTCTCTAAGCAATATTCATTTACATACCCATATTTTAATCTCTTTCACAACATTAATTTAGACTGTCATATTTTAATCTCTGTTGTTAGTTCCTGGTTCCTTTCTAATTACAAAACTGTCCACCTCTTTCCAAAATTAACAATGAATTATTATTAGACATTTTCATCTTGGTTCAGTAGAAATAAATTTTCTCCTTTAATGCATTTCTTTTCTGTGTAATGAGTTACACATCAGACAGGATAAGCATTTGTATGCAGAGCTTTTCATTGACTCTAATGAGAAAGATTTTTCTTTTCACTTTCTACTAACAAGGAAAAATTACCTGGACTGTGTTGGTTTATAAACATTTCCCATTTAAGTTGCATTGAGAGAAAACAACCATCAGACATACCAAAAAGCATTACGAGGCTGTAGTGTTGTGCATTCTGGAAACTCATAAAAAAAATCAGAAACTAACATACTTTATAAATAAAGTATTGAGATTAATTTTGGAGACAACTATGGAGGGTAAGGGGGAACGGTGCTCAGAACCATGCAAAGAACTGCAGGATATCTGTGTCAGTCCAAGTGTAGAAAATGCCTTGAATTCCCAATTAGCTTAGTAAGCAGACCATGTCACTAGGACAACAGATTGACTGAATGTCAGCTGGAAAATTATTCCCATAGTGATTTTGAGACCAGTGCATTTGAACCCATTAAAGCACTGAAGTGGAAATTTTATTTTAGCAGTTCTTCCTCCTACAAGCTGGATAGTATTCCTTAAAACAAAGCCTCTCTCAGTGCCTTACCTCCCTGCTCTCACCTAGGATATACAGTAGATCTGCTTAGTGTTTCTCTAATGCTAAAAGCATACTTACTCCCAAGCAGGAAGGTGCAATCTTCAAGTACCAGATTTAGAACAGTGGCATTTTATTTTGCAACCAATGTATTATATTGTTAGGAGGTCACACTATTCTCTTGATAGCATTCTACTTTATATAAAACTGCAAGGATAAACTGAGAGATTAACATACTTAAAGATCAAGATCTTCAGCAAACATATGCACAACAGAGACATTACTAACCAACTGCAAGAGGAATGTACTCATTGTACTAGGGGGTTAGGATAAATATCACTCTTTGTAAAGGGTTTTTAAAACTAAAAACAAATAAAAAATCTTTATCTTCTTGTTTTCCTTACAGAGAAGAACATAAAGCCTAGAATAAAAAAATACTGGTCTTGATCTTTGCCCACTGCAAGTGAGCCTCTATGAATTCTCAGTGAAAACCATCATGAGTTCTGCTGTGTTGTAGGTCAAACTTTTTCTGCTTATGAATTTCCTCATAACAAGCTCCTCCTGGCTGACATGATGTCTATAGGGCAGAACACTAACAAAACAGTATCATCCTTTTAACATAGGTTATTTGACGTATCTTCCCAGAAACTGTAACAGATTAAAAGTATTTAATTCTGCCATCTGCAACCAAATCAACCAATCTGATCTAAAGTTTGTCCGAGTTATGGAAAAGGCTTTAATCAGACTTTGGCTCACTTTCTAAATATGGCTGGGATGTTTTATAGCCATTTCCAGAAACCAAACCTTCAGTATAAATCAGCACAGCATATTACCTGCTCAGCTTCATACATGCACACGTGTTTCCTTGACTTGTTAATAAAAGCTATTCTGCCTTATTATAAAGGCTAACTCCAGATTTTTATCTCTGAGTTTTTTCAGAAATAGGATAAAAGCATAAGAAAATATCTTCAACTTATTTTATTCTCTTCACATCATTAATCAATGGAACAAATATATTATCATACTTAAAATACACTCTGGAACTGTGATTTTAATATACTTTATTGAAAAAGTACACAGTTTTAAATTTTTTTCAATGGGACAAAGCAATGGTCACCTCTATCTACCAAGTCCTTTTTTTGATGAATCATGACTGCCATATGCCAAATTCACATCTGCATGACTTGCAAAGTAAAAAGATAAATCTTTTTTTCAACATATCTTTAAGAATTTATATCACCAACAGTTTAAAATCATGAAATGCTGATGCTCTGACTATATTTCATATCCTCCATGTTGCACCATTTCCCAGATCACAGTTTATCCATGTATTAGCATGCCAATTGAACACATCAGTCTATGTCACCTGGAGAAAATCGTCAATAGCAGAGGAAGAAGAACAAGAGGAGATTTAGCACTAAGGCCTGAAGCACCACCACATTCTCTTGCATTTTCCTAAAGAAAAAAAAAGCCAAAGGAAAATAATTACAAGCCATTACACTCAATTATGATACAAGATGGTTTATGAAACTACATAAGCAGAAGAAAATTGGTGCAAACAACAAAACCCATGAACTCAATACCCTCTGGAAGTAATACAGGTAGACAATTTCATTGAAACAAGCTTAGATTGTAGCCTGAAAGTGAGCATGAACTATAAGCATTACACAGTCCCCTCTATGCCGTAATTTGGGTCTTATGCTACATTGCATTACACCATCAAAGGTATGTTACTCCAGAGTAAAATGGATTTCTATGAACATATGCTCTACAAGCTGCTGTAATCAATGTGCCAGTCTCTACAAGATCTCCTTGGTACTACACAGATAAGAGTACTATGTAGAACACAGAGTAGTGAATAGGTGTAGTGATCCTTCCTAAGCCACACTACGTGTAAACTTCATGACTATAGCATGACAGTTGAGCTACTGAAGCTAGGTACTGAAAAAAACCCACACGAAGTTCCCAACCACCTCTAATAAGGAATCTTGTGGTCAGTCCTTCACCTGGTGCAAGCTCTCAGGTATTCCTGGCTGCCAGTATGTGCTCACATCCTACCACGTCCTCTTATATGATACAAAATAGTTACAACAGCAGCAAGTCAAGACATTGTATACGGGAGTACTAAAAAGATATGCAGCATTTAAAATATCATGCTCTTCCCCTACTACTGTCTTCTGAGTGTTCAGAGTATTTCCTTTTTTTTTTTTTCTTTTTTTTTTCTTTTTTTTTTTTTTTTTTAAAGAAACAAAACATCTACCAGAGTCTAAAAGAAAGAAAAAGTAAGTAGAAACTTACTTCAGGGTGAAATCCATGACAAGATTCTGGGCGTCTTCTTATCTTCTGAGATTTTAAACGCTCACATTTAAGGGATTCATTATGTGCAAAGTAGTTAAGGAGAGACCTGAGCATTGCATTTTCGTGTCCTGAGTTTATGTGAGTGTTTTGAAATGAATATAGTGAAAATCTCTCAGCTCCTTCCTTCCTCTCCATCAGAAACCCAAGGAGATACGTATAGTCAACACAAGAAAAATAAGGTAATTCTAGCACTTTCTCCTCAGTGATCCATAGTTTAGATGCTACCAACCATTTGCACTTGCACTGCTACCCTGTCTTTCTGTATTAAGTCTGCAATAAAAGCACACTGCAGCCTGCTTTTGCTAAATTCCAACTTATGTGAGAAAACAAATCCTGAACTACAGAACAGCACAAAATAAAAAGTGGGGCAACTAAAAATCACGTCTTATGTCTACTTTGCTACATATTTATATTTTTTGGAAAGCAGGATTCTGGAACATTTTCAATACCCCAGTCCAACTCTAAATACATTGTAAGGTGTTCTGTAAGTTCTAATATTAGGACCTCCCTTCTCATAAGAAAATTACATACTAATCTGAAAGATGTTCAGCTATCTAAAGATGCCCATGACCTTATCATAATTAAAGATGTCCATAAACGTGTTCTCTTAATTTGCATTGGCTGTTAAAAAAAAGTGAATTGTTCTTCAAAATAAGAATGCATTCTCAGCTGCTTTAATTTCAAACAGCCCCAGCACTCTATAATGAAAAATGTATTCTTAAGGCATGCAATGCAAGTTTTAAATAATAAGAAATTTTTCAATATTTGCATCTTGAATCTCTTTCTGACAAGTTTGCCAATAAAAGGATATACCTTATTTCTATAGGTGCCATGGTAATCGGTGGGATAGAATCACAGAAGCATTCATTATCTACTACCACCATGAAGAGATTGCTGCTTGGGATTTGCTGGATAACAAAAGACCTGCAAATTAAAAAGAAATCAAATAATGGTGATATTACCTGTATTTCTGAGCAGCAGGGTTTTTTAGGGTTTCTTGAACTTGTCAACAACAACTGTATTACAGTCACAAATATAATTGACTTTATATATCATACTGTATCTCCACACCCCATAGAAGCAGGGAACCTCAGGCAATGCTTCCCTCAGTTCAGAAGATATGGTTGTCCATTTTGAGATGTACACGATGCTGGCAGGTACACAGGTGAAGCAGAACAGGCTTATACTGCTGATACTTTAGTGAGGGGACTGGGACACTAAGTGATTTACTCATCAGATTTTTCTTTTTCAGATTTCAATACTGAAGCTCTGCTCTATTATTAATACCTTGCTATGTATTTATGATCTGGAATTTTTAAGTACACGTGAAACTGATCTGCGAGAATAATGAAGGTTCTTCTGCAGCCACATAGCAACAACTCACAGTCTCAAACTTTAGGCTCTACAATCACATTAGAGCCTTTATTCACTCTGGGTCTTGCTTGAAATAACATGAACTACTGAGAAAGATCTCAGCTTTCATCAGTCCTCTTGAGAGTAATTTTATTACTGAGCCAACAAAACAGAGATTAAGCCTCAAAATCTTCCTAAGCGAGGAGATTTATTTTAGAATAATGACGACTATATGGTACAAATATGGTGATAACTCAGCACCACATTCAAATTAAGACGAAGTAGGCAACTCAAAAGGAGAGAGAGAAATAAAGACGTTGCTTGTGAGAAGGAAAGCACCCAGGGGAGATCAGGGAAGGATCCTGTGGGTACTATTCAATAATCCACATAGTTAGAATGAGCTGAACTCTTAAGCACATACCAAAGAGAAAAGGGGGAGAAGGCAGAGCCCAATAGGCACTGTTTAGCCTTTTATTTGAAATTCACGACACTATACAAAGAAAGGCTTTAAGGCTCAGACCCAATTCTTGATAAATTTTAAAAACAATCTATGAGTATTTATATGTCATATCAACAGAATATCTGTCGTATCGAGTATCCTTGGAATCTGGCAGCTCCAGGAATTAGGTGGTGCGGTATGCTGGTAAGTGCACAGAACACTAAGTAAGGGTTTGAGCACCAAGATGATGTGGAGAGAAACATATTTCTCCTCAGACATCTTTATTTAAAATACATATTGTCTTACTAAAATAACTCCATGCTTTTTCCAAAGATCACAGAAGATGAACTAGCAGAGGGGGTGAAGAATATTCAAACCTTGCTTCAGAAAATAAAATTTGGAGAACTTACTGCAAAAATGTCGCCAATGGAAAGATTAAACACTTTTCAGTATTTTTTAAACTTACCGAACCTCCCTTAAAATTACACTTAGAGTGATCTGCAATATGTTAGCTTTATGTTTATACATGAAATATACATTTATGGCATAATGTAAAAGACTGAACTTTATAAATGTACCTACCAAACAGCTGGAGCATGTAGCAAGACTGACATCATTGTAATGGAGCATCTGTGGCTTTGTGGGTTTGTGTGTGGGAGAAATGGGGCCAATAAAAGGAAAGGAGGGAAAATCTTTAACAGACAATAACAGCAAAATTGTACTTCATGAATTTCTCAAAAGGGTTATGAATAAATCAAACCCTAAAGGACAGAAAAAGAATCTTAATTTTATTCCCAGAAATTGGCATAACTTTGCTTTTGTGCAGCCTGAAACTTATATTTATTGTATCTTTAGAACGAGCTCAGAAAAGGATCTGAAGGGCATAAAGTTGTGTAACAATTAACTGGATGCTAAAGGATTAATTTATTTTTTTGATGAGAAAGCAGTAATGACTCTCTTGTTGTATGTACAGTGTGCCTGACACCAAGTCCTTTGGTGACAGCCCCTTTCTGTGGCCCCCAGGTGAATACTGAAGCCTGTGAGAACACATGTTAACATACATCAGGCTTAAAGGTGCCATTTCAGGAAAGGTGGGAACATTTCCCATTTTGGTTCTTCCTCCACTCACTTCTCTGGGATGGCTAAGGGCTGTATATTATAAGCTAGTGCCTTCCCAAAGAAGAGAGGGGGGTGGAAAAAAGTAAAAAAAAAATTTGAGAGCTTTTCCTATCACTTCACCTAGCTGGAATGAAAAAATAAAGCACTTTAACCCAGAAGAAAGTTTCCACCACAGAATGATGATGCTGATTAAATTACTATATGGCCTCCCTCACAAAATAGTCAAAAACTACGAAGGTTTGTAGAAATCAAGTGATACAGAAAAATTTGCTAGACCTGGTAATTTGCGGAATGCAGTATATACATGGATTGATGGAAATTATGAATTAAAGAAACTGCAAAGAGCCATACATTAGGTTAAGTCAAAAAAAGTTTTCTACTTTAGGAATTATATTATAGATACCAACTAATTACACTGGTTCAGTTTACCAAACAGATGTTTGTGAAGTGTCTAACCTTAAGGTGACTGCCACAGTACATGAGACTGTCATGTCAGTGCAGCATTCTTTTCCATGTAGCATAATAATAATAATTAATAATTTGCAAAGTGAAAAAACTAGCTTCTCATCCACCATACTAGAGGTAAATTCAAAATAAAATGTTATCTTCCACAAGCAGTAAATTAATGATTTTTCAATTCTCAAACAAAATCTTGAAACAAAGCTGTAGAGCCAAGTGTGTGTCCTCCCCAGTCACTGAATGTTGAGGTCACAGGCAAAGGATTAACATATCAACAAGTGAAGACAAGACTGAAGACAGAGCTTGAGTCAAGCAAATAATTAAGGGTAAAAAAAAAAATCCAATTTAGCTTTCTTTTCTATTAATGTGCACAAGCAAATTATACTTCTTTCAGCTGCTGTAATTTAAGATCATTTCACAGCCATGAGGTATTCTTACCCTCTGTCTAGATCAATAGCAAAGAAGTTTCTGCCAGTCGCAACCACTGCACTGCTCTGTGACTATTCAGATAATTCTCACAGCACTGCTTCCCTGCCAAACTGGACAAAGCACACAATCATCACAGCAGCAGGTCCTTCTGTTTGAGTTCAGCTTCCAGTTTCCATGGTGATATGCACATGCATCTTTGAAATTCATTTTCAGTGAATGATTATGCCAGTAAGTCTCAACAATTGAACATTCACAGAAAACAAAAGGCGCATAAACACTCAGAACAAAGTCTTTCAACTACTGAAATATTCCACCAAAATGTTTCATTGCACAAGCCAAGATTCAGTTGTAAGGGAGAAAAACCTCTAGCAAAGCAGCTTCCATGACTGCATTGGGAAATAAAGGAAGTTGCTGACAAAGTAATGAAAATGGTCTTGTCTCTTAAGTGAGCTCCACTGTGACTCTCTAAAGTTTATATTCCAATAAGCATTTCTAAACACCTGCTGGCTCAGGCTGTCATTTGTGTCAGAGAGCCAACTCTCAGGGACAAAGTAAAGCTTTTTATTGAACTGGTTTAACAATTAAAATAAAGTCTATGTTTAATAGCCTATGTTTAATATTTACGTGGAATGTTTCATGTTTAAAGTGTAAAGCTATTATTGTGTTACTGTAAATCTTTTAATTTGAACCTTTTTCCATTACACCAGTATCATTCACCATAATTTGATAGTGACAGAACAGAAAAAGCCTTGCATGTGGCTCCACACATACAGTGGAATGAACTGCTGGGGTTCCTGTTATGTTGAAGCTATACTGAGTCACTAAGAACTTTAGTAATAATTTCTCTCAGCTTCATGTTTTACTTGGAAATAGAAATACTTGCTTAAAGATGAAAGTATTTATGAATCTGTTCCTTGAAAATATTTTTTTTTATTATGAACTGAAAGAAGAAAAGACTTGGAATTAAAGTACTGATGCATTCAGAATCATAATTGCTAAGATCATGCTTTTGAAGGCATGATAAGAAAGAACGCTTTCAATGCATGTCTGGTGGCTAAATGACTCCTGCCACAGAGAACCAGTTCTTTCTAATTTCTTAAAACAGCCTAGAATATGGAAAGCATCATAATAGGACTATAATAAAAATAAAACTTGAAGAGCAGTCACACCGACTGCCTTTCTGCATGTAACTCAGGTTCCTGCATTAGAAGGATAATCATCTCCAACTCCAAACAGAGTACATGCAGAAACACTGACTATTCAAGGATAATTCTGAGCAGGAGCTTGGCTTCAGTGATCTGAATCATCCTCTGCAGGAGGGTCTCTCTTTAATGGCCAAATAGTGATCCTGCAGAGAAATGCACCCTGAACAGGGTGAAATGTGATGCCTACAGCTAGGAGCAGACTACAGCACCTGTTCTAAAAGAGCTAGCAAAAAACTGAGCTGAAACTACCCTTTCTTCACTGCTCTCTCCACACCATCTGCTGTTTTCTCTTCCACGCAACTAAGGGGGGACAAAACTCCCTGGAGAGGAGGGAAATATTCCAAAATTAGTGGAAAGGACAGAGATGATAGGACAAAGTGTCAGATCCCTGTGGGAAAGGGATAGAGGGAAGAAGGTTATTAGTGGGTGCAGCAGGTGGCTTTGTTGTGGGGCCTCTGCAGCCTGTCCTCTTAGGATTTCTAGCATCTCCCACATGATGAAAACAGGCACAGCAGCAGCAAGGCAGAGCTAGACCCTTTTTCCTTCCTGGCTGCTGTAGTCACGAGGCTGCTATATCTCCTGAAGAAAGAAGACCAGTTTACTGGCAACTTGGAAGTTCTCACCCTTCTGTATGGCCCCTATTTCCTTGCTTAATGCAGGTCATTGCTTCACTACAACTACCTGAATCAGAAGGTGCAAAATGTGTATGTGGAAGGCTTAGCATCTTGTCTCTGAAATGCTGCTGGCTTCACCTTTCCTTTCCTTTCCTGACACAGCTGGAGCCATGACAGGCAAAGCCAAGCTAATTCAATAGCAAACATGCAAGGGATGTGTCTTGACCAGCTAAGCAAATGTAACCTTTAAGTTGTTTACTCTTTTGACTATAACAGCTGCTATTAAAGGAAATCAATATTACTGTTAAACAGCTTAGTCTCTGTATTTCTATGCAAGAGAGAGAATCCATTTCCTTGTCCACTGATGTTAAGTTTTGGACAGGATATTTGAACACAGACCTGAGGTTTCCCTACTAATCCAGCCACTTACATAGTCCCAGACATGCCTTATCTTAAGGAAATGTGTTAAATGCAACATATTTTGTGTGGGACTGAGGGTGGGCCAGACAGCTGGAGAGAGGACACAGTCATATTAGACTTCTCAGATTGAGGATCACAATCACCAGTGTTTATGAGTTACTTGCACTGAACTATTTTCCTTTTCCTGACTTAAAACCATGCTGCCATTAGCTGGTGGCCAGTGACACCACTACATGACTTGTTTCAACAACAAAGCATGGTAGTAAACCTCTTGACAGCATTCAGAAATCACTGATTTTCAGATCCATTTCCCCCTTCTTATTGCAGATGGTTGCAAAGGTTTCAAAGCGTTTGCTGGAACAAAATTAATTACAAGCAGCACGCAGCTCTGAAGATACTTTTACAGGTTAATACTATACTTGAGGAACCAAAAAATTTAGAGCAAATCTCTTCCCATTATCCTACAGGATGTAATATATTTCTTTGTAATTTGAGGGTGATTTGAGTACAGCACCAACATTAAAAGTGATTAAACTTGTCTAAAAACAAAACACTGTGCTTCTAGATAGAACTGAATTATTTTTTTCTCATAGAAACATTGCATTATTGTCGTTTTAAAATGCACTTGTTCAGAAGTAAAAATTATTGATCTATATGGTGTATTTTACAAGCAATATACACTTTTTTAATTTTACAAAAATATGCTTCTATTATATCTGTGCTCATTACAACAGATGCTATGCTGTAGAGTATGTGGTCACAATAACATGGCTTAGGCAAGTTTTTAAACCTATAAACATTTAAGTGGCTGTTCAGATTCATCTTTAATTTCATGGTCAGGAGCTCTAGCAGCCTGATTCAAGGAGGGAAAAAAAATCCATATGTGTATTTTTCAGTTGTTTCTGTAATGATCACAGGAACACTTTCATTCTGTTGTTTAATGTTAGGCTGATGACTGTAGGACCTAGATTCAAATTATGACTAGAATATAATCTCATTTTTCTGTTAGCATATGTCAGTCCTCCACATACATAATCGTATCAATCATTTTTAGAAGGCAACAGAAAAGATCTTTTAGCTGCCAGTTGGTTCGCCCATGTGCATGAATCCTACAAAGCATGAAAGAATTTCACTAAGTGGTTTGAACTGAAATAAACTGAGGGCAGTATTTTCAAAATGGCAACCTAAACACATACACAAAGATGTGAAAAAGTAGTCTCAATTTCCCTGGTACTCAATGCAAATAGTCCCCTCTGAACACTCTAATGCTTGAGCATCTCTGTAAATTCAACCATTTCCCTCTAGGCCTTTCAGTGTATTTTTTGAGTGTGAACCTGCATTAAAGAAGTCTGAGTATTTTGGATTAAGTTTAGTTGTTGCTTTGGGATTACACGTCATATCTGTCAAATTTGATCTTTCCTATTTTTTTAGAGAAAGAAAAATCGTACCAGCACCAGGGTACAGTAAATGGAAAATATTGTGCAGTCTGCACTCAAATATGTGTTACTCACATAACTGTTGGTTGCAAACACTGAACCCTAATGGTCTGGATCAAACTTTAAGCATTCAACTGGAGTGCAGACATCCGCTGTGCTGTTTCCCAACTCCCATCATGTGCTTTCCAGGCTGCTGGCTACATTTCCAACCCACATTTCTCTCACTTATCACATTTTTTTAAATGAATGAATGAAATGTTTATATCACAGTCAAATTGGGCTACTTGTTTTTTGGCTTTTTTTTTAAATAAATGGTGATAGAGAATGGAATATCTTTAATGCAGTTTATAAAAATAATACATATGCCAATAACAACATTTCTGAGAGCTGGAGCAGTTAAAGTAGATGAAAAAAAAAGTAGCTAGTGGTTCTCTCATATGAAGACAGATAAACTCTCAGCCTCAGGCCTGTAACCTGACCCCATGCTAGCAAAATATTGCTACCATCTATAGCCTGACTGACTGAAGCACAGTTTGGTGTTGGTATAAACATACCTACTCAAAGCAAAGTTCAGGATAAAGGATTGAAATTAACAATATCATCCTCATTGTTCCTGTGTCTGCTGAAGGCTTGCAACCCTGCAGAGGTGTGGTGTGGCTGGCAAGCACTTTGTTTTAGAGAGGAAACTCCAGAAGTGTCATTCCTCTTTCACTATCCATCAGGGGATACTTTCTCAAACAACTGGTGCTCAGATAAAAGTACCTTGCCAGCTGCATATTAGAAATGTTACAAACATCCAAAGCTTTGAGTATACAGAATTTAGAAAGAAAATAAGTATTTTGTGTAATGAGGAATGTGACAATGCTCCTAAGCTTTCTAGTCCAGCCACCCACATTTATGAGGGTGCGAGATAATGGAGAGTTTCAGATCACTACATTTAAAATGGACTGCAAAATTTTTCTGAATAAACTAAGCTCAGAAATCCCAGAAATTTTAAATACAAGTTCATACCCCTAAACAAATCTGATCTCACTTCTGAGAGCGTGGCATAACTGAGTCTCCACAGGCAGAGTGGGTACCTGATTCTATAATAAACAGCTCACAAGGAGCAAAAGAGGAGATACAGTAATCAGCACAAAGCAAATCCTATCAGAGGTCTCTTAACGCTTGGACTTTCCTTTTGACAGTGGCATCTGGTTAGCAGGAAGATGATAGGGAGGTCAAAGAAGTTATCCAGACTGGAAAATGTAGTTGTACTGCAGCATGTAAACCAACATGTGTTTTTAGCAGTTTTTTTTAGTACTACTTATGTAGCTGTGGTTTGTATTGAGAGACATCTCAGATAATGTTTTTAAAATATTATATTATATCTAAGCTAGAGAGCTAGATTCTAAATGTAATTTAAAGATTAAAAAGCCAGTTGATTTCCTCTGATTTAGGAAGGCTCACAAGTATCATCTGACATTGTAAAAGTAACTTTTGAATTGTATTAAATGGTAACCACTCTTTCCACAGATTTAGGTCTAGTCTGCTCTACAAAGACTATATGGCTCAAGCAAAGAAATATGAACAACAAACTGAAGTATAAAAACCAGGAAAGATCAGGAGATTCCCAACAGAATTGTAATAAATCCTAGAACTGAAGTGCTCATCGGACGTGCCCACAGTGTGCTTTTCCAGGATGTTGTTAATTTATTTCTCTGAATATAGACTTAAGCAATGATTGAGAAGGCCACACCTGAAAGAATTAAGTATGCTGCATGTCAGCTGCTCCATAGCTAGTGAAAACTCTATAAAATTTTAGGTAATATGTAAATGCTCCCTGCATGGCACTCAAATCCTAAAACTCATGTTGTTTTTCCAAGTTAAGGCTATTAAATATCTATTAAGCTCTCAAATCCTTTATATAAAGTAGTGCTAAATGTGCAGATGCCCAATGTTTGCATTGTTTTTCATCAGACTATAATATGAATATATTATAACTGGAAATTAATTTCCTAGTTTTAGCAATTCTTCACAAATGTGCCTAGCTTTAAAAGTTCACTGCAATGTTTTCCAATTTATAAAATGTTCCTATTCCAAGCCTTCTTTTATTTATATATTACTACTCAGCTCCATGTATTACAGCATTCACACAACTTTCAAAATCTCCTGTCATTACAAAGCATCCTTTCATTGTGTCAGCTACGATCTATCCTTTGGTTAGTATTTATTGCTGCTTATTTAAAATCTAAAATTATGTTAACTTTTAAATAGTTGTAACATTTACACTTCATAGCACTACTGAGCTTAACTGCGAACAGCAAATGGGTGGAGGCTGCCAACTCTCCCACGTAGAAGGTTCACATGTAAACTTCTCAAGTGGTTCAGCTCTAGACTGATGTGGAAGTCATTAGTAGGAAAGTGGGGAGTTTAGAGAGTGAGCTCATCTCACCCTACTAGTTCAGAAACAACCTAGAGTGAAACTAATGACAACATTAAGAGACAGAATTGCTGGGAAGCTGGCGCATGTGGATGGCGCGTTGGGTGGATGGTTGGACTTGAAGGGCTTTTCCAACCTTGACAATTCTATGATTCTATATATCTCCAAGATTTTATCTGCAAGAAAAGATCAGTGTACATTTCCTCGTCTTTCTCTTCACCCTGTAGAGTCCCCCCTCTCATTGAATCTGTATTCCTTGCCATTAAAAATGCCCTTTGATAAAGATTACTACGGTCAGAATTTTTTAATGTTCAATACACTTTTCTCCTTTGATCCCTAGTGATTCTTTCATTCTCGAGCTTCTTTTATGATGATTACAATGCAAAGCAAATTGAGAGAGAGAAGCTGAATACAGATTTGCATGGTTTTGTCAACTAAACAAAAAAATTCCAAGGTTTTGATTTTGGGGGGAACACTGACATAGAAACAGAATAATAATGAAAGGCTATTTTCAGTCTAAGGTGGTGTGTGTATAAGCAGCTGCGATACTTCTGAATTCAACAAGCACACATTAACGAAGTTCTGAAACCAAAAGGAATCTTTAAAATCTTTGTCTATTTAAAAACAAAAACCAAAAAAACAAACCCCAAGCAAACAAAAAAACCCCCCTTTGAAAACTGTCCAAAGGATTGTTAAACTAATGACTGACAGGCACAGACCTGCCTGGTAACTTACAGATGTCTTGCCCTATTATTTCATATACCTATTTTCTTAAATGAAAGTAGTAATTTACAGTGTTTCCTGAATCTCCATTCAAAATATACATTATGAAAGGGTAGAGTTAAATTACCCATACAGTGACTTTAAATTGCACCTGTATGACAAACATTATAATCACGGTTGCCTTTGGAGTGAAGAGGAAGTTACTCAGCACACAATTGGAGATGTGTGGGTAACACACAATATAGCATTTTAAGCTAAGTATAAAGGCCTTTAATAAACATTTTTAGCAGTTTAAATTGCATAATTTGATACTTTTTACAAGGGAAGAGCAGGAAAAAGAAATATCTTTTGGGATCTTCTAGAATTTTGGGGTTTTGTCTACCAATGCTGCTGTGGCTGCAAATACAGACTTTTTAATGTTCGTAAATATCCTGCAAGTCTGGAAGATCTGATTTTCAAAACAGAGCTGCAAGTTGACTCTATTGACTTAGATTTGAATTCTTGAGACTTCAACGGTTAAATACTGGGCTATGGAAAATACTGAGTTTCCCTTGAAGCTACTCCTTGACTTCTATGCACATTGAAGCAAGCTCTCAGAGCTTAAGACCTGTTCAACACTGCCAAGTTCAGCAGTGAGCAGTTTGTCTCTGGCACACCTATGGCTCAACATGGACATCAGTCAAAACCAGTTGTGCACATGGTATATGTGTACTTGGCATGGCTGCTGAAAAAGCAGACATAAAAACATACACTCTAAACAAAGTATGGTGAAATATAGAGAATAGTTGGTTTTCTTTAGGGTCCTATAAGATGGATACAGTAAAATGAATACAACCCAAATGTCTTCTAGAAGATTGACTATAATTTACTGCCCAAACTACTCCAGGAAATCTAGAGATATTCCAGTGTATGTAGATGGAGCTCCAAATGAGAAGAAATTGGCCCTTGATGCTTTGCTTGTTTTATGTGGCAAGCTGATTTGTATAGCAGTAAACTAACTACATCTGAAAAGGCAAATGATTATTTATTTCATGGGAAATTGAACTGCGTATTTATTTACACATTTTAAACATGATCAAGTACAGCAGTTTGGCAAGCTTCTACTGTGAAAGAAATGCAGAAATATTTTAGCAAGTGATGGTGCATCTCAAGATTAAGTGGTTTTTAAAAACCATTACCATTTTATTGTCTGTAGACTGCACTAGTCCTGACACTAATATACTCATGCCCTGAACAATCTGAATCTAATTTGTATTGTTATTTATCTGTTACTGCCAAATAAATGCATTCAGTGGACGAGTCTGAAATTTGCCATTATAAATCCACATGAAGGGTTCAATGTCATTCTGAACTATAACTCCACTGCCATTTATTTCTTTTTATTGGCAATGAACAGCACTCAATGCCCAGTCTATAAGAAAGTCAGAGAAGGCATTTGCTTTATTGATGATTTTCCTTGTTAAATAATTGTCTGCTTACAAACACTCCAATGGGCCAGATATATAATACATGGGACAGTGTTTAATCAAATATGTAGTTTCTATTAATTTAACAGGCAATTTACATGTGATACACAACAAAGTAAAGGGAACACATTCATCTTGTCTAATTAAAACAAGCACAAGTCTTACCCAGGGTTAGGATGGTTGTAGCTACTTACTTCCTCGCTTCCCTAGTGAAAATATATCTCTCTCATATTTACTTTTCTATTTATTTTGTGTCTTAAGACTGTGCACAAAGAATCAACTGGGAACAAAACAGTTTCTTTGGGGTTTTGGAATTGACCTTGTGGACCTCTGAGTGCTGCAATTAAAAGAGAAGGGGGTTTTGCTCCTTGGGTCACTGGAAGTAAGGCCAGATTTTTGATCTGCATCCAAGTCCAATATGTCATCACACATGAACAGGAGAGGTTAAAAGGGCAGATTTTTAAGCATTTGACTGTGTGACTGCTGCCTGATTTGTATACCCATCGTTTCTACAGTAGAACATGTAAACTGGGCAATGATGTACTCAAATGGTTCCTTGCAACTTTAAAATTTTAAGGTATATACTCCATGTATAAATAGTCAGATGAGTAAGTTGCTGTGCCTACAGATCTATACCTACACTCACAGAAGCCTGAGCTAATGCTGAAAATAACTGAATTTTTCTAAATGAAGCTAAATGAAACATCTGAATTTTAATGCAAAAACAAGATTTGCAATTAGAGAAAATCTTTTTTGTTTGTTCAGATAACTCTCTGGTCAAATATCATAACAGCCATCATCCTTTCTAATTTAGCAACTTGGTCTTTCTAAGTGTCCGTCTCTCACACTAAGGATGCTTTCCCTAGACATTTTTAGTGCTTTTTAAGTATCAGCAATTAAATTTTGCAATGCTGAGATCACCAGAAAGCAAAAACTGGTAATGTAATCAGTGAGGATTGCTGAAGAACTTTGTTTGACATGCTTACTTGTATTAAGAATTGGCTAACAGATCAGGGCAGTACCTCATAAAACTGCAAGCAGCATTGAGATGCTTATTTAGCCAAAGACTTCGAATTTAATATCTAACCAAAACCATATCTGCGAGCAGCACAACGCCTTTAAAACCCATACCAAGTGCATTGGGCATTAGTGTAGCTCTGATGCCACAGCAAGAGTGCCAGTCAGCATTGAAAAAGAAAACACATTGCTCTTTAGCAATTAACTATTTCCAATGCTAAAGCTGCCACAGAACATTCAACAGTCCATCATCTGATTTTTCAGAAGTAATGCTTCTTTTTTAAAAAAAAACGGGTGGTTTTTCTGCTATATAGGGAATAGCTTACTGGAAAATATGAAAGCATTTCAGATCTTTAAAAAAATCCTAGTTTTTCTGTCCTGTTGACAGTGCTTAGAAAATGTGGGTTGACTTGTTTGTGATTGCTGTTTAAGTAACAGATTAATTTAATAATCGCTGGGATATTGAATAACAATAAATTATGGGGTGGGACAGCCAAACCCTGACCCTAATGACATTCTTATGTTAATTCTTATTTTCTTTTAGGCTCCTGCTTTCTTAATAAAACCTATATTTTTGAAAATTATTTTTAAACATTGCAAACTACCCCAAAGTAGCATTTATTTTTTGCTAGTAAGAGATAAGTTTACATATAGAGAGTGTATTTTCTATGTCTGTATACACTTAGTGCCTGACTCAAAGGCTGCTTAAGTGTGTTGATGCCCTTCCATTAAGTTTGCAGAAATGGCTGAAAAAGGTGAGCCAGCTATTTGTGAAGTAATGAGCATGTAGTCTTTTCTATTGTGTGATTTATTTGTGAAGGTATTTTGATTTAGATCCAAGTTCCCATGATTAAAAATTATGTTTGAAAGCATTTATAAGAATAAGGCTTAGTTTTCATAACTACAGTTGGTAACTTCTCCCCTTGGTAACCGTGAAGTGCAGAGTATTCCTAGTAGATCAGTAACAGCACATGCAGGATGGAATAAGAATGAGCCTCTGGCTCTTACTATCATAGAATCATAGAATGGTTTGGGTTGGAAGGGACCTTAAAGATCATCTAGTTCCAACCCCCCTGCATGGGCAGGGACACCTCTCACTAGACCAGGTTACTTAAGGCCTCATCCAATCTGGCCTTGAACACTTCCAGGAAGGGGCCATCCACAACCTCCCTGGGCAACCTGTTCCAGCATCTCACCACCCTCAGAGGAAAGAACTTCTTCCTAATGTTTAGCCTGAATTTCCCCTCTTTAAGTTTCAAACCATTGCCCCTTGTCCTCTCACTACACACCCGTGTAAAAAGCCCTACCCCAGCTTTCTTGTAGGCCCCCTTCAGATACTGGAAAGCTGCTATAAGGTCACCCCAAAGCCTCCTCTTCTCTAAACAACCCCAACTTCCTCAGCCTATCTTCATAGGGGAGGTGCTCCAGCCCTCCGATCATCTTCGTGGCTCTATGTGACCTTGTAGTCTATGACTGTGACTTTATTAGCAATAACACAGTATTTGTGCTCCAAAATGTCTTATCTAAGTAACATTATACAGTTATTATGACTCAAAGAGATCTGAATTGAGAGCCCAGTATGCAACAAATGTGGTGCAGATTAATCATTGAACACAGTATCAGTTCAACCTCACTGCATATGAGGTTGAACTCTAATTTTGACTGATTGAGCCCATCATTCTTAAATTACAAGTATTTAGCAATACACTTGCTTATAAAAATATTTATTGCTACTGAGGCCATGAAACAGAAAACTGGGTCAGAAGATGTAGGTCTACAAAGGACTTTGGGTCAAATTCCTTAGCTGTTCTGCGGGAAAGTGTCCTGGGTTATAACACAAATATTTGGTATCCAATGCAGTCTGCAATCTTAGATGCAATTTGTAGATTGTTAATGACAGTGGGTAAATTGGTATTACGAAGAACTTTCCCATGAGAATCTAATCATTCTTCTGGATTATTTCTTTAGGTTTTGCCATTGCTTGTGGAGAAAAATAATGGGTGCCTTGAGATCAGTTTGTAACTTAAAGGGTTTTCTTTTATTTTTTTGTTCCACTGTGGAACACAAAATGTTTTTCTATGAAAAAGATCTTAGCGCATTATTTTTGAAATACTATAATTTTCACTAAACTCAGTTTCCAACTCAGCGCTGTCCAAGTATTGCAGAATTGTGTTATTTTTGAAAGTTATTTCCTTTGACCTGAAGTTACCTAAGACGACAGGCTGAAATCTGAATTCCTTTGAGAAAACCAGGTCCAGTTAAATTAATCTTTTCATGAAATCACGTCTGTTTGCAATATTTAAACATACAAGATGTATGATAACTTGTACAAATTCTCAGTAATCTTCTGCTAAATGATCACATAATAAGGCTGCTTGAATTCTGCAATGCTGGCATGAAGCACTCACAGCATTGTAACTTATATTGTATTTGATATGTCAAGTGGAAAAGTCACGGCTTGATTTTGTTGAGTTTGTACTTTGCCGGCAGTGGGACCCATTGTTACACTTAAAGGGTTCCCTAGGATCAATTTACAAAGTAGATTCGTACTTCTATCCCACAAGGCCATATAAAAACAATTGTTCATACTAGACATTAATCATTTCTTATAATTAGAAGTTGGTCAGCAGCAAATTAAAACGGAATATTAGCACTTAAAATACACTTCCAGTGTACTTACTCCTATTTCCTGCTTTTAAACAATGAAGATACCACAGAGAAAATTTAGGAGCAATTCCAGAAGCACACCTACTGACTTCAAAGAGAAGTCTTCACCTTTAGATTAATTTGGTCTGGAAAGGGAGACCTATAACATTTTTTGTTTGATTTATAAATTCTTCTTGACATTTTATATTGATAGATAAATTATTGCTGTATATACACATCTCCTTTGCAATGATTAACTCTCAGCATAAAGGAAATCAAATTAAGAGACTTACTGAAGGACCAAAATTTGCATAAACAATACCTGTGCAATTCTTCAATTACAATGTAATATAACTACAGTAAAAACATCACTACACATAGGCACTGAATGCAGAGAAAAGATATTTTCAGTATGAAGGAGGAAAGTTAGACTGAAGTCTCTCTCTTTTAACCCTAGGAGGGGCAACTTTACAGTAGCAATGGTAGAACTGACAAGGTTGCAGCACTGACACGTGAGATTTGCTACTATTAACTCAGCTTCCCAGCACTGAAAGTTTGGAGGATAGGTTTAATCCTGTCCCACCTTTTCAGCCTAACAATTCAAAGAAGGAAACACTGTTTGGCATGCAAGTAAAACAACGAGATCTCACTGTACCACAAGGGAACTTCTAACCTATCCAGTCACTCCTGTGTAGGAGAGCTAACAGCACTAACCCTTTTATAGCAAAGTCTTTACAGAATATGCTCTTAGAATGCTGCCTGTGTCCAGGAAAAGTCTTAAAGCATTCATTATTCTTTGAAATTAGCATAAGCCTCTACTGGTTTTACATTTTTTGGTAGAAAAGAATAGGCACTGCTTTAAGTTAAGAGTATCAAACTTTAAAATGACCACTGTAGTAAGAGAAATAACACCCTGACAGGGGTCATTAAAGAAGATAAAACATAACAGACTTGTACATTCTTCAACATAACCTTGAATAATTCAGTTTTACTGCTTTGTCACAAACAGTTGTATAAAAAAAAAACTGAAAGGGCTTACTTGAAACAGTCATCGCAAGCAATATTCCCCGTGGTCTCCTTTATAGTGCGTTCGGAAACAAAAGCTGGATATTCAGTATCACAGGGCTCTAGGGTTTGTTTCAACCTCTGCGCTATAGGCACAGGAAAAAATATCTTGATGTTAACATGGGAAGAACAGCACACAAAATTCTGAACAACATGAGATGCTGTATTACAGAGCTCCCAGAGAACGGAAATGTTACTCTGCTTCTGCCACCCTGTGAGATTTCCTAGGCAGTGCATAACACAATTTTTTCAATTAAAAAAAAAAGTTTATCCATGGAATGTAATTTTGTAAGGCATAACTGCTAAAGTAGTTATTCATGGTTTAGCCATTGCCAACTTACTTTACATTTATTCACAAGCTTTTATTCTTTCTCCATAGATTAAAGACAGACTTACTTTTGTTCTTATTTCAGTGATGCTGTGCATCACTGTTATGTAGGGAGTTTACATTTATTTGATATCTAAATTATGGTACATTTTACTGAAGCCAAAACACATTTTTGGCTTACAGCTTGGGAGTCTTTGCAGAGTTTCAACAGTCAGAATAACTCTGTGGGTGGGGGGCAGAAGTGTTAGTTTGCCCAGAACCAATGCTTGTTATCAGCTTCCCAAAATAGTAATAATTAAGACTCTGTAACACTTTAAATCTGAAGCCCTTGTAGTGCAAGGGAAAACAAAGTGTCACTATTTACATCATAAAGATTGGGAATTTGAGGTACCAGGAAGCAGTGAGATTGATTCAAGGTCAAACTACAGGACAGCAGCAAATAGAGGAACTGAAGGCAGCTCTTCTGACTCTCACACTGATGTATCTGATGGACCAATGACTCTCCCTCGTTCCCTTTCTTTTTCCTTCCCACCCCTTCATTCTTAACACAGAGATACACTTGCACATCAGCACAAATGTTAAGCCTATCTTAAACTAATTGCTATGTGAGAAAACAAGACGAGGTATGACAAAAATAGATTACATTGAACAGGCTCTTGGACTCGACAGATCCTCCATTCAAGATAATCTGTTTCAGAGCCAGTGGTGTATCTACTGCACAGTGCCAGGGGAATGACCAAAACTGCATCTGCAATCATGGACTAGGACATGTGTTGCTGAACTGTTCATTTGTATATAATTAAAATGGTATTTCTGCAAATGCACAGATCTCCTGGCAGGTACTCAAGTTGCTCAGAAAAGTTTTGTTATTGCTGACATTTTCTCTATGGTTGTGACATATTTAACGATTTAGCATATATTTTTTTTTTTTAAATTGTCTGACTAGCTCTACTGCACCTCTCCCTTTCTTTTCAGTTCCCCTTATCTGTTACCAAGAATGACTGAAATTTATCACCTGTGTTTTGGGTCTACCCTCACTTGTATCATCAACATATGGCTTGTGTAACAAGGAGACTGCCAAAGATCCGTGGGTCTCATTTCCAGCACCTCATCAGAGTCTAGAAGATGATGGGGTTTCTCAAGGTTTAGGGCATCAGTTTCTTTTCTCTCATTTACAAATGTGATGGAGATTACAAGACCTTGTGTGGAAGTATTTGTCATACTAGGGTTTAATAAATTGGCAGGTGTGTGGGGACTCTCTAGGATCATCATAATATGTGATGCTCTACTAATTAACGTCACCATTTGAGCAGGAATCAATTTCCCCATTAGAGGAACTGATTTTTTTTTCCCCTGAGCTTTGTTAAGCATTATTAATTAAAAAAATGTGGGAGTTCATTAGTTTTAATTTCAAAATGTGCAGTCATAATTATTACAATTCTTAGTGGTAACGTAGCATCTACAGAAGAACATACCTAGGCACATGTTTTTCTCTCCTGCTATCTTCTTTCTTGTGAAATCTCTATTGCTTTTACTTCACTAGCAGATGTTAGTTTCCAAACAACTATCACTTGCTACCTAACCAAATTAGAGCAGAGCAACCAATACCATTAAAAAAAATAACATTACAATGAGCAGGAGGAGGAGGTATTTTCGATACTCTTACTCATCTGAGCAAGTGAGTTGTGTAGTTAAAACTTCACTTTCAACTAAAACATGAATGAAAATCCCTCAGTCCCACTTTTCTGTCCAAGTGGTGTAATGATAGTTTTGTATTTAAGAAAAGAGAGGTTGGAAGTTATGACCGCCTGTCTTCTGCAGTTAGCACATGCTTGAAATACAAAATGGACATTGATTTTCATGAGCTAAAATGACATTCATGAAGGGGGATGCTGTTTTTAATGGATATTTTCCCTAACATCCAATGCAACTGTCATTGGATGTTTAATGTCAGGATATATCAAGGCATATTTGTACAGTACACTTGAAAAAACATGCAAAAAAGTTACTCATTCCCTTCAGTGGCTGCTTTGCACTGTTCCACAAACACCAAGGACTAAGACTGGCATACCTGCCATTCCTCTTCATATGTAAGGAGGTTTTGCATTTTCTGGGTCTAGCACAACAAACCTTACTGTCCTTCACAGCCATCAGTGTGAAAGATATTTTTCATCATGGCTAGGGAAATGGCTGGAAAATTAGTCTTGATTTTAGAGGACCTGTCTAGGCTCTGCTGTTTACGAAGCAGCCCCAAAAGCAAACAGTGTCTGGCTGGTTCTCATGAAGCTCTATTTGTGTGTCCATCCAATCTACATCGGGCTCATTGTTCAAGTAACAGAATTGGCTTCAATGTCACAATGCATACTGCAGTTTACAGCACCATGGGAAAGGCTATACCAGTTTCATGCACCTACACTTCCAGAAGGCTCTTGCCAAATCTTCAGCCATCTCAGCCTCCCTTTCTCCCCTTTACACCAGGTTAGGCAGCAGCCTGATGTGCTTTGCCATTTGCTGCCATACTTTCCAGTTGCTCCAGGACAGATTTTTCTGCTAGAAGAGCTCCAGCATCTTATTACTACAGGCGATGCTGGAATATTCCAGGACATGTTCTATTTTCCCCAATACCTTAACTTCACACAGGATATTATTTTGGCATAAAGACAGCCCAGTATCCAGGCAATGCAAATACAAATTGAAGCCTAAAGTAGCAATTTTATCCTCTGCTTTGCTAAGCAATAGGCAAATCTGCAAGTATGAAGCTGAAGAATACGCAGTTTAAATCATTAAACTCATAAATGGCATGCAAAATAATTAGCCTATGAAATAGCCAGTTGAAGAGCTCCCCTCTTGTAAATTAGCCCTTTGCTTTTGAGCAACGCTTCTGAAATGCCAGAAAAAGCCTGTTAAACTGTGAGACAGATGACACTGAACATTTCCAGTTCTTATGGGAACTTATGAAATCTTATGAAATTATATTGAGATGATCATGTTCCTGTGGACTTTTGTTGAAATGGTATTTTCCAGCACAATAACCCCCTACATATTACAGAAGCTCTAGAAAAAGTGCAGTATAAGCAGGAAATGTCCAGTGTAATTGCTTTATTCAGAGACTGGTTTGGAACTAAGGGAAACATTTTTTTAAAAAAACGTATTTACTAATTATCTACTATTTTTAACTTTCCCATTATGGTAGTGTACTGTATTCCTAGAGTAAACACAACCACTTTGTGGTTATTCATAGAAGATCTTAATTGTCTTGTGTTTTGGGAAGTATTAATAAACAAGAGGATGCTGACATGGGAGACATACCATTGTTATCAGATGTGTATTATTTAATTTAAAACATTTTACAAACATCTGAATTTTGAAAATCCAATTCAATCTAGCCATTTCTGTCATTATGGCCATGAAAAAAAATAAATCACACTTACCTTTTGCTGTTAGATCAGAGTGCCACCAACTGCATAGATTAAATTCCACAAGGAACCTAAAGAAATCATTAGAGTTTTCTATTATCCTACAGAATGTTTTCCAACCACTAAACTGGCAGTAGTTCAACACCATTAATCTTATTTTAAATAAAAGCTGACACAGAACTGAAATTCATGTTATTAGCGTAACTCTGGGATTATCAACTGCGGCTATTCTCTTATTTTCAGGTGTTTCTCACAGAGAATTTATTGTGACTTTAACCCCTTCACTATATAATAGATTTACCTATTATTAATTTAAACTATTGATCTAATGTGAAGTGTCCGATACAATTCCGATGCATGGCAGCATACACTGTTTTTACTGTTGAACATTACTGAACATAATTTCTTCATATTTTGACTCTCCAGTAAAATAGCAGAGGATTAGAACTGTCCTGGCTACAGCAAAAGATTATACATAAAATACTTCCTCATATTAATTCTGGAACTACAATAATAAAATTTATTTCTAGGACCAGAAAAGATTGATTAACCAGTGTCTAACTAGATGTGTAGAGAATTTTCCTACTAAAACATACTGCAATTCAGTTATTGTAAGTGTAAAGAATGTGGAACCAACATCCAGTTTATCATATGCACATGAAACTACAATACTTGTAAACACAGAAAATTTCTGTTATAGCTATCAGCAAAGTCTCATTTTAACATGATATCTTTCCCTGATATTTACTTTGAAAGCTGTATTTAGGATCAACCTCCACCCTCTGGCAATAACCATTTGGTTAATTCTTTAACTTTTATTCCAAATTTTGATTGAAGCTCATATTATTCACAATTAAAACAAAATTCCTACAAGAAAAATTTAGTTCTATTTCAATAAGGGTAAATTTAATTTTTATCTGCAACTGTGCTCTCTTACAATAAAAAAATAAAACATATAGGTTAATAATACATTATACATTTTAAGGCTGCCTCTTCTCCATCAGATATTTCTCTGTGATTTCTTAGGCAATCTCTGTTAAAGGCAATGCTCATTATGTATTAACTTGAAATCTTAGAAGAATTAGGCCAGGTAAAAAAAAAATCAGTGACATCCAGGGTACACTTCATCTGGCATATACTGTAAAAGGTCCATTTTACAGAAATTCTGAAGTGACAAGCAATACAGTGAGTCACTGTAACAGTTTGCTGCCCACCCAAGCAGCACTACAAACAGCATTACTGTAAAATTTAACAGGAACCATGATAATAAATTTCCTTTGCACACTGCAATCTGCTAGGCTTCCTAAGCAAACACAGGCAGAAGCGAAGACCACGAATAACATAAAAAGTACACCCAAATTTTTCTCAGATTTTAACAATGCAAAATTGGAAAGAAAAAAATTGACAAATATTACTATATTTAAAACCATATAATAGAAACAGCTCCGATGTTTTGAAAAGGCAAAAAGTACAAATACTCATTCAGTATTCAAAAGTACAAATGGTCATTAGTTCATACAATTATTCATTAAGTTCTGAGTAAAATTTACTTACAAGACAAGCTCAGTCATAATCCATTTTACTGCAGCAAAGAAGGCATTATAAGGCTGAAGAGAAGCAACTCATTTAATAAAAAGGGAAAACATGCAACTTTAATATCTTAACTGAATTCTTCATGTAAAGATAATGTTATGGATATTCAAATGCATGGGTAGCATGAGAAAAAACAATAACTTCCTTATAAAGAAGCAAATATTACTATACTGAATATTAAAATATAAAGTAATGAAATTTCCTTTTAATGTCATGGATCATATACACAGATTATCAGTTGGAAAGGGAAAGTTTTGCAAATGATTCTTAAATATCTAACCTCTAGGGGTTCCTATTTCCCAGGCTATTGCTGGAGGAACAGCTCTGGTAGATAACATGAGCTTTTCTTAGGCTGCAATTCAAAGACTTGCCTCTCTACAATATAAATCTCTATTCATTATCTCAGTCTAATTAGGCTAGAAAAAGCTTCTGAAGTTTGAATTTACCTAAATGAAGATATGTGTGTCATATTGAAGGCCCAGTTGTAAGCACTTTAAGTAGTTTTTCAGATTCTTCCCTTCTCCCTCTGTTTTTCTGGATCATAACAAATACAGCAAATACTTTGGAAATCTTGTGTTTACAGCACTTCTACTACATTTTGAATGTTGTGTTTCTGAAAAGAATATCAATAGGATTATTCTTTTATGTAATAATCTTAGGCAGAAAAGTCAAGTTTCCAGAAATTGGGGAAGGAATCTATCTATGTCTCACACATTTGTGTTAGGGTCTCCTAGTTGCATAAAATTTTTCAGACTTTTCAGATTCCATATCAACAGAGTATTTTAGCACATATAAGAAGTCATTGACTTTAAGAAAATTACTCAGGTATCTAAAATAAAGCTTAACTGTCCTGAATCAGTATTTCTGCATAGGGCAGGTAACTCCCAGAGCCAATGAGCTAGTATCAGTCAGTGGCACGAGAGGCTGAAACAGCAAGCTGGCAGAATGTGTAATGGCCAAGACAGTAAAGATTTTCACTTAATTAAGGACTGTCATATAGGAAATGAAAAGAAAACAAAAGGTCAACTCTGTGGGAAATCTTATTTATTTTCATTCCAAATCAGAAAACCTGAAATTTCACACTCAAGTAATTAACTTTCTTGCATACTTTTGTTTTCATAATGTCAAATGATTTAGTGTAAACTGATATATTTATTATTCCTGATGAACAATACATATTTAATGTAAAATATACTATGTACTATAAAGTTCTCTTCATACTTTTTCTGTAGTCATGGTTATTAGAAGTGACTGAATTAACAGGAAAATAATAAAATCATCAAAGCTCTATCCATCTTTTATGTTTAACATCATGAAAGCTCACTTCAAGTTTAAATAAGAGTTTGGCTATCTTTGAACAAATAGAGAAAGAACATGCTTGACTTGTCTCAGTGTATTCTACAACAGTTGCAGAATTTTTTCTCTGTAAACAGCCTGGACAAAAATGGGAATAGCAAAAATTTCTTGGAATAAAGCCCACTTGTAAGAGAGAAATGCTGCAGCTCTCCATGCTGGGTGCTTATGCAAACAGAGCTGAAGCCTCAAGCTTTGGGGTGGAAGGCTATTGCTAAGAGTTGTAATATGTTTTTAAATTTTTAATGAAAATGTGATTCACAGCATCCCGTTTTATTTCACTGATAATTAAGTCTTATTGCACAGCCTGTTACTTATTATATGTCAAGATAGTCTTTTTTCAGGTTCAGGCTTTAGTGGATAACAGACTGGTAAGAGCAGTAAATCCAAATTTGCAGCTACTTGAAAAACATAGAATCACATAAATAAGTAAATGAAAACATCCTGAAATGCATATTATTATTAAACCAGAGAAGCTGTATTTAGCTATTTGGAAGTTGCCAGAACTTTGATATTTCTCAACAGTTTAACTATGTGTAGGTTTATTTTTTTCTAGCTAGATCCATGTGCATTTAAAAACACTATCAAATAAATTTTCCAGACTGTTAAAATCTCTAGTGTTTTGTTGGTGTCTTTATATGAGATTTTTTCATGCTAATACAGTCGTATATTTGTTAAATGGTTCCTTTTTAATATGCAAAAAACTGTACTTTATCTAACACCTTACCAGTTGTGGTAGATTGTTATAGCAACCAGTGAAACACACGCATTATTATAAAATACTTTTGGGTTTATTAGCTAGATATATGATTTAGCAACAAGGAATCATTGCCCTTGCAAGACCCAGCTTGACTCTAATCAGGCCTTGCAGAGGGACAAGGTTTCAGATCTGATTGCAAGACAAGGGTTTCAATGCATTGAAATTCTACTTTAAAATAGATCTTCTTTACACACTAAGGAAAAAAAAACCTGATAAAATCACTGGCTTGTGTGCGTTGGCAATGAACCAATCCATTCACATGAAAAAAACCTGTTTTAGTTTGAATTACATTTCTGCATGCACGTATGTGTTTACATACAGAAAAGGCACATGTGATTCCAGTCCCCCAAACAAAGCACAATCAATTGCCAAATTTATAGTCCTAGGAAGGAGGCTTCATATGGTGCAAAGGAAATTCCAACACAACCTCAGAAATGGTGGCCCAGCATTACAAGTGATTGTGTAACTTGAAAGTGCTTAACACTTTGTGTTTGTTTATAATGAACCATTTCCTTGTTTGGACTAGGATAAACGCAAGAGCTGTGAGCATTCCAAATCAAAATAATGGGCTTGCAATGGCCATGAGATATTTGCAAAAATTTTCTTTGATGATTGCATGGAAAGGTGCTCAGAAAATTTACTATACTTACGTCCAGTAAGCTATGGGCACTGTCGCTACTCTCTTTGTTTGTTCTACACATGGCCTGGTAGTCATAAAGTGTAATTCTACAGAGAAGAACAGAAAACTGCTTGACTAAAAGAAGAAAACACAGTGGAATAAAAATGATGATATGGAATAGTCTGCTCACAAAGTAGACAGGAAAATAAAAATTGTAAAACAGCAGCAGGAAAAAGAGGGGAAGGGATCATTAAAATACAGATTACACAAAGGAGAAGAAACATAAGATACACCAAAAACTTTGTAAGGGATTTTTATCAGACTACAGAACAAAGTAAAAGTGTAACTGGGAGAACTCAGGGAAATACACATACAGTGTAACACACAATGGTATAAACAATGCAAGGAGGAGGAGGATACACATTCAACATGATGCTCAAACAATCGGTTCTGGACTGAGATTGGCACATTTAGCCCCAGAAAGTGAAAGAAGCTATGCATTTGAGGGGCTTCTCACAACAGACCACTCCTGAACTCCGGTAAAGGTGAAAAGATGCTCCTACAGTTCTTAGTGCACAACTAATTTGTAAAAGCATGATGTTTCTTCCAAAGAAGAAAGAGGTGAAATTTCAGTGTAATCACACTGCAGATAACTGAAGCAGGATGGGTTTACTTTTGCTTCTTTTTATGAGGGCAAAATATTCCATGTCAGGTACCTGCTGTAATCAACAAATGCTAGAAGCCTCCTCTGATGCATAGTAACCAAGGCAATTTCTTTTTGCTTATGATTTACTCATCATTGATACACTTCAGAGATCTAAATGTAAAATCCAGAACTCAGAGATAGTATATGGAATTGTGATTATTTCTCTAAATCTGTCTGTCCATAGAACAATTGATTAACTTTATCCATCCACATAAAAAGCATTTAACATCTATAGCAGATGTAAAGAATCTTTAGCTGATAAGTTGCAACAAGTGTAAGTATATAAAAGTTACTAGTATTATTTGTACATATCCATTTGACTTTTGCATCATCAGAGGGACAAAGGAACACAATTGGACATTGGTGGTTTATAGATGTATGAGATGGGACTTCAACGTTTTGCAATGTGTGCCTTGCTCCTAAGCGAAGAGGAAAGGAGAGCACACAAATTCAGCTACACAAAGGATGTCCCAGAAGCTGCCAAAAACAGGTCATGAAATGCATTCAGCATCACCATGAGGCATTCTGCACTGCATGCCATGAAAGTTTGCAACCTGTACCAACAAAATGTCATAAACCATTGCGGTAGAAACTGCATAGAATTTTACTGATCTAATTTTGTGACAGCAACCATGACTAAAAGCATCTTTATTATGCCTATATTTTCTTTTTGGCTTACAGGCAAAACATCTAATATATTGGATCTCGCAGCTTCAACTAAACATTTAGTGCATGGTCATACTGCTTATATTAGTAATTGGATCTTATATTCAGAATAGAAATGGCTAGGAAGCCATTGTTTTGTGGACTGGCAGAGAGAAGCACATGGTAGACAAACGCATAACTAGAGACCTAAACATGGGTGTAAGTTGAACACTGACCATATTTGGCAGAATGACGCCCACAGCCAGATCCGCGCACACAGATCTGCCAAGACAAACAGAGCAGTACATGGTGTAAGCTGTGCTGCCTCTGTGGCATGCAGTAATACACCACTTTCCCTAGCTTTTTCTTTTTTTCCTTTATTTTCCCCCCTTTAACCATGGTCAGGCTCCAGCCCCTATTAGGTAATCTCTACAGCTCAGCCTTTCCAGTCTTGGTTGGTTTGACAATTTTACTCCTCTAGATCCAAGGACCTTGTTGCATGTCCAATTGGACCTTCTAGTGATGGTGGCAAGTGGTAAGTGCAGACAAAGGCAGCTGTAAGATGTTAATATGCTCTCTGCAGAGTATTCTAGGAATTCTATATGGATGAATTGGTCCCACCCTGATTCATTCAACACCCAATATCACAAGTAGATTGGCATTCAGTTTTGTCTTTATTCTTTGTAAATCTGACATTTTTGAAAATCCATTTTCTTCTCACTCAGACAGGCCTACCCATTTGAAGTGGTTGCATTTCAGTTTCAAACAACTGTTTGCAGCTAACTGTATCCTTTTCAACTGACTATAGTTAGTGAACATAATTGCCTGCTTCCCAGGATCTAATTTTAAGTCTATCTAGATGCCCAAGTCCATGCTATCTATTACAGCATCTCACAGGAGATGCTGTAGCTACAGACAACTTGCTTGAGGCTTTCTGACATCACCATGCTTGTAACTGTCCATATTTCCACACCTGGTCACTGAAGTTTGCAGAGCAGTTGTTTGCAACGTCAGTCATAGGAAAAACATGGACTATGTGCAAACATCTCTAACTAATGGAAAGTAGCGACAAAATCTACATGTGCACCTCCTTTGCATATAACTTCAGGGGCCAAATACATTTTGGTGAAAACCTTTTTATTGTCAATTTCCTCATACAGTAAATTCCAGTCTTGCACTTTGCAATGTTCTTACAATTGAGTACGAATCTAGTTCAAGAAAACTAAATTCTAAGACCTACCAGCAGCACAGGCTATATGAACAAATGTGCTCTCTTGCTTTCAGCTACATTTTCAGCACACCTACGGATTTCTGTTTGGTACTGTACAATACCAGAACTGACAATTATAGCATCTGAAAGGTTTGCAATACATAACATTTGAAATTATTTGTCATCAGTTCACTATTTGGGAGTTTTCATGTCACGTGTAGGAATAATAAGCTTCTTACCATGGAAGTAAATGTCAAGTCCATTAAGGAAAAAAAAGCTCAAAAAAACCAAGCACAGGAAGTCCTAATTATTGATATTATGCTTTACTCAGTAGTCTAGGTAAACAGTAATGGTGACTATAGCTCACTTCTGGTAGAAAAATGTTCGTTACCTCAGACACAAGGTATGCAGCCTGCCTGGCGTTCTTGCAAAGAGGGGAAAGATGGACAGTGTTGAATGGTATGAAGAGTAAACTAGTTTCTAAAAACTAGAGAGGGTCCTTGTGGGACACTGCAAGAAATCCTGTACTGTTGCTGCACTGACTCTCCCATCTTCATTGACAGATTATTAGTGCCCAGAAGCTGTCAGACTACTACCTTTCACCACCAAGAAAATCAACAAAAAGCATAAAAATAAATTACAGCATTTTGACAAAACAACCTTGTCATCACATATCTTTACCTTTATTGTTCAGCTATTCCCAATTGCCAAGGTGCTCCAAACCATAACATGTATAAAAACTACAACTCAACCTGTATTTCCAGTATACAGAATGAAAACTAATTTATGTAGCACACATGCCTGGGTTTCTCCTTAAGTGGGCAAAACGATTCCCATATACTAATGCACTGCATTAAATTAGTGGTAATATTTACAGAAATATAAACTGTAACTATGCTCAAACTCAGTTTTAAAGACATTAATTTGAGATGTCACATGGAGAAAAATATGAGCAGAAAACATACCACACAGCAGTGTGGGAGTTTTAGAGCACAGGTACCAGATGCACATCTGGTAAATACAAAAAAAAAAAAAAAAAAAGGGAACAGGGCTCTTCTTGTTGGTAATGACAAGAGGGAAGTGACAGATATTATTTGGTTTCTTTGTACTTGAAAACCTGTACTAGACAGTCTAGTACATTGTTGCCTTTCTGACAGCTATTTCTTTGTTGAGAATGGAACAGCATTCTTCAGGGCAGTACAATTACATATTATTCATTTAGAAATTGAGGATTAAGGGTGCATGCCTCATACATGCTCTGCACTGCACATGACAGCTAATATAGAAGATAATTATTGAAAATAGTCTCCTCATTTTCCAATGCCTTCTGCCTGCCCATACAAAAAACACCTACTTGTATTTATGCCAGAAACATAGGGTATATTTTGATCTTACTTTTTCTTTTACTAAACAAATCATCATTAAAGATAGGGAATTTTTTTATAAGAACTGCTACATCTCAGAACTGCTGCATCACAGTTGCATATTAGACAAACAATAACAAATCCACAACTCCAATTTGAATTGTTCCTCCAGTCTATCACTGGTCCTCTCCAAAGTATACATCTACACTCAGAAACACTGCCAAATTACTAGATGGTCAATTCAATGATTCTGAAAACCCATAAGAAATAAAAGAGAATTTTAAAATGTGTCCATTTCATACCTTAACTGAAACTTCAAGAATATCTTATTAAAATGAATGTTTAAATAAGGGTGGCCTTAAGTAAACAAAAAATATCCTTCATTTGGAGGCTGTGCAGCCTCAGTGGAAATCAGTATCCTATTGGTGAGCAACTAGTTCCTGTTTTCATTATTTGGCTTTAAGAATGTTCTGCTCTTTGCAAGTAGCTTAATAAAGAGTTCTGAATGTTTTTATAATCTTACAACCTGGAGACAAAACACTTGTTAGGTTTTGCTTATAAAGCAAATCAAGGCAGAGAGATTGAAAGCCTGCCTGTGTGCATGGATTTGGAGTGTACCATGCCACAAGGGCACAGACAGTACCTGTTAGTCACCAAGCAACATGTGAGTGCAGATAAAAGAACAGAGCAAGAAAAACAGAAACAAGGACGCTCTCGAAGCAACAAGAATTTATTAGAGGGAGCCTTAGGATCTGGGAAAGCTGCAATTCAGGAGGGCACCATTTCAGTCACATATCCTGAGAACAAGATTAAATACCAAAGCATAGACTGTTCTTCAGAAGCCAAGAGGATGCCTGGTGAAAAGAGAACTGTTACGAGGAAATGATGCTGCTTCCATATTTGTCTTATAGAATTGCTTAGTTTTCCTCCTGCTGGAAAGGATGAAACAGTTTTAAAGTCAAGAGATATATAATTTTGTCTTACAGATTTATTGTCAATTTCTATGGGGATCTCATTGCTTCAATAGCCCTTAATTTTTCTGATGTTAATGTGGGTTTTTTGAGATTTTTATGATTTGAGCAACTGAATCTATTTTTTCGCTGGTTTTATGCAAACAAAGTGCTGAGGAAATTATAAATAAACTTTTTTCTAGGTTATGTGAAGCAGATACTTTTCCATAAGTACATCCTAATTTATTTTATAATATATTTAAATTATATTTAAATTACTTAACTGTCTGCAATATTCAGGATATAAGATAAACTTCATTTTGCTAAATGAAATCATAGAACATGTCACGTTGCTTTGGAGGCACTGATATAATTTTTCTCCCTAAATATAAAACTCATCAACTAAGAAAATATACATACATACACGTTATTCAAAAGAAGTACTGAGTTTAAAGAAATTGAGGAGGGAAGGAGGTATTTAAGTTCACTTTAAAAAATAAACAGCGAACATAAAAATTGAATTTCACCCTGCTGCAGGTTGAAAAGAAATATAGTCAGCAGCAAACAACCCTCTTTTGTTTAACACTTCCAGCTCAATCCTAAAAAGAACTTCTATATCCCTCCAAATCAGTGGTAGTTGAGAGAACACACAAAAGGTTATTTCATTCCTTTTGTGGATGGAGAGCCTGAAAGCTGGCATGAATCTGCGAGGTGGTAGCATATATCTGTGCAGCCACTCAGATTATTGGCGCAGAAGGAAGGAGTCTACTTCTAAACTAAACAAAAATGAGCAAGACTAGATCAAACAGGGCAAAGCCATGTAATTCACCTGCTGGACAGTAAATGCCATATATGAATCAAATTGCAAGAAAGGATGGCTTGCAATATTATAAGAATAAAAGATAAAGAACAGAGCTTCCTGTCTCTGTAGTAAGAGCAGCAATGACAAGTATAACGCCTGCAATATCTATGTTGTTGTGCTCTCAGGGAAATGGTACTGGTAATAGATTTTGCCACTGTGTTATTCAATGCTTTTTTCTTCTTATTCCATACAAAATAAATTTTGCATAAGCAAGACACAACCCCACCGAAACAAATTAGTAATCTTAAAAATATGGTAAACATGTTTGACTATTTTTAAGAGAGCCAGCAAAGATTTATTCTTCATATTGCTGGAAAAATTTATTTTAAAGGCCTCATCTAGCAAAGCTCAAAGATTGGTTTGGGTATTTCTGTTGCTGCACAGAGCTATCTATGGTACAGCAGGAAAGCAGGTGGCTCATCTATTACAATTACATCACTTCGACTCTCTCCCATTTTTAATTGATTGGCAACGGACAGTTTATTGTGTTAAAATAATCAGCTCATTGTGTTTACATTTCTTCTAAGATTTTCTTCAGCTTGCAGCTCAGTTGCTGTGAGCTAGCAGCTTCATTATCTGTAACTCCCCTGGAGCTCAAGACCAGGCAAAATCATAACCTGATGACCCACGCCAAATTGGTGCCCACCTCAGTTTAGATGGAATACTCAAGCCATGCAGTCTTTGTTTTCTCAATGGTGGTACATACTACTATCTATTGTCCCACACATAACTGGTTTGAAATGTTTTGCTAGGCAGGACAAAACAAATTGGGACAAATTAAAGCATTATCCCTTGATTTTGACTTTATGTTTTTGTCTGCATTAAATAAAATGCTTCAACTCTTATGTAAACAGATCTTTTCATCATAGAAGCCAGTCTATAAATACGTCTTACTTCACTTCCTTTTACAGCATATGTTAAGAATGTAATGCTAAACACAAAAAGGTTGTTACCCTCAGAAAACTGGGACTTGGGATGATTCAGTGAGTGCTACATCTTTCCATTTCAGGTCAGTCACTTATGGGGAGTGGTATTCAGCTAGAATACACAGAGGCAGCAGGGAAAGCTCTCTGCCGTTAAGAGAGCTGGTTGACCAAGGAAGCACACAAACCATCTGTTTTGAGAGCCTCTGCATGTAATCTCTCACGTGTAATAACTAAATTCAGTGGTTGATGGGATCAGTGATGTATCTTTGTTTAGTACTAGAAATGCACAGGAAAATAAAAGGCACAAGTGTAATATATATGGTCACCACTTCTTTCCTGCTGTAAGAGGACAAAGGAGTAAGGAACAGTGCTTGGGCCATGTGAAAGCCATGAAGATTCTAGTGTTGAGTTACAGGTTAAAGGGAAATTTTCTTGCTACTCCAGGATGTATAATTTATTCCAAAGGACAACACATAAAATCACAATTAGTTTTTATTGTCATCATGATAGTAAGACTAGGTCAATACTCAAAACAATGTTCAAAGGTGAGTTTGCATGTGAATGAAAATGAATTACTGGCAGAACACACTACCCCTTTAACAGCAGGGCACTTTGCACTGCCTCGTTTGAGCAATCTCTCACTTTTTACAGGTCAAAATGTTTAATGTGGCATCAATGATTTTCTTTAGAGCCATTTAAAACTGTTGAGTAGTAGATATGGCCCAATCCCTTTTCCACCCGAGCACAGTGGGAACAGGAGAGGCACACAGTTTTAGCAACATAGTCAAATAAACTGTTCTTTTAACAAGAAACTCACTGTAGGCTGTCTCCAATACTCTTAACATTCAACATCCGTGGTACTGAGTTACACTCAGATCACATGCAAAAGGGGATAAATGAGAATCCAGCCACACTGCTCACCTTGGCCTTCTTTTATATGACTTCACGTTTGCTTTATTTCATTTTGTTGTTATGACACTTTTAAATGAAGTAGAGTTAATTCTTACCTCTTAAAGGAGCCCATTGTTAGTAACTTGTTCATCACAGCCCCTTCAACCTCCCCAAAAAAGTAACCAGTCTGTAAGGGGAAAAGGCAAGGAATTACCAGAAGTGTAGATAAATGCAAAACAACACTGAATGCAATTTAAACTGGCATGTCCTAGGATCTGACTAGAGTGGCTTTGACAGTTACATAGATAGCTTTTCAGGCTACTGCTACATAAAAACTGAAGAGGACTTCTCAGTCATGGCAAGTTACAGGGATTACATTATTACCCTTGAGCAGATGTGAGAGCTTAAACAATATATTGAGGTACATTATATAACATCTAATATCAGAAATAAATGCCATCCAAACCTAAAGCTTGTAAAGAAAACACACTAATCTGATCACAAACCCTTGTGATTAAAATGTTACTCAAAAAATATACAAACAGGTTGTGAGAGGATTTCATAAGCAGTCATTAAAAATCATTGTTTATAATTCCTGCATGACCTGTTTAAGGAGCTGGAACAGTATATTTCATCAATCCTATAAATTTTAACTCAATTCAGAGTAATTTCATACTTATAACCACTCAGCCTGATGAACTACTCATTTTGTCCTTGTTCGGTAGATGTGGACTAATAAAAATAAATCTCTGTTGAGAAAACAAACATTCATGTTATGAATTTGGTATGTAATATGGAAGTGACTCTCATCCACAGCCATTCATATGACAGTGGAAAATCTTGCATGTACAGCATTTTTCTAGTTTGGGAAGACATTTTTTGTTTTAGAGCCTCAACTCCCAGAAGGATTGGGTATGTTCCCTGCATTGTTTAAATGGAGAAATCCCACAATTTATGGGGGGGAAAGGGCACTACACTCTCAAATTGCATGGATTCCATAGGTTTTGTATGAACTAAACCCCAATTCCATTACAAGGAACTTAGCTGACCTCAAGTATGCACCTGGGAGTTTGCAGGCAGAAAAGTTACAGCCCTAGCCAAAAAAAGGCATGCCTCCACCTAAAAAGTAAGTATTGCTTTTTTTTTTTTTTTTTACTCAGGGGAAACTTGGAACATTTTCCAAAACATGTGGGTGGGTAAAGTCTCCTAGAAACAAGAGGAACATTTGTAGCTTATATGACTAAAAATACTAGCTTCAATAGCCCTAGCTGACTGATGAAGAAAGATTATCCTAGGTATTGGAGAGGCAGTCAATGTCAAAAAGCCCAAACCATAAATGACAAGTATAACCTTAGATAGTAATAAAACTGATTTATCAAGTTGTGCTTCAGTCTTATAAAGACATTTCAGTGACAGTTCTCTCAACAAAAGCTCAATTTTTAAATGCCAGTTCTCCTCCAAAGAAATAACACCCAGATTATAATTATTTTTTAACACATTAGGATTTAGTTGCAATTCAGATAAAGAATTACAGTATATCCACAAGACTCTTCGAGCAGTTCAGGTCATTTTTGGGAAGTCCATAGAAAAATAGTGCTGAAGCAACCCCAGAGAGGTGACTAATAATGCATCAACCCACTTCCCTACCCCTTCTCTATCCACAATAAATATAGAGTGCACACATACATACACATGTCAAGCCAAACATATACTATTGTAATTATCATAATCTTACTAAAGTGTTATATAAACATAGAGACAACTTTACTGTCCATTTTAGGCTGAGATCCATCATAATTAAAAAACGAGGTCATAACTCATTTCTATTCCAACAGTTGTCCACACTATATTCTTCATGGGAATACCTGATGGCTAGCACCAAGTAACCTACCAAAGGAAAAATCTCTTCCTAATCATATTTCTTGGTTGCAGCCAACTATCAACTAGCAGATCAGTAACAGAAGTCACAATTAAGTACCTGTCAGTAACAGCAAAAACAACAGAGGGAATAACAGGACAAAAATCTTTTAAATGCATTAAGGTTATTCTACAATGGGTGTTTTCTTAGGTCATTGCCCAACTAAGTAGAAAATACAGATTTGATAGATGGATAAAAGGGGAAAAAAACCCAAACAGCTGCAGTTAACAATGCAGTTAATATTTAAGCAATGTTACATTTTTAGTTTGTATTATTTTTTGGGGTACATCCCAGAATTATGGTGATGGTTCCTTCATAAGGTTTGCAGGATTGAGGGATTATACTTTTTTCAATACTTTCCCATGAAGACAAAGCAAATTAATGTTTTGAATGATCTTCTCATTAATCATGACCCTTGTTCTCTCTGTTTTGATGCTGTGTGCTTAGTTTTAATCCTTCAATGACTGTAATCCATTTCACAAAACAAACTCCTCAGCTAACAGCTCTGTAAAATTTCATTATCTCAAGTTTGAATGTAAAAGCTCTGTGTCCCCAGCGTCCTCCCTCCCCAACCTTTCCGTGTGGCAAAAATGCCACAGAGAATTTTTATTTATTTTTTTTTCTGAGGGTAAAAATGTCTTACAGAAGACAGACACTTCTGCAGCAGAAAAGCCCTTTACGAGAACATTTATGAGTTTACGAGCAGACCCTGTCCCAATGGGAGACAGAAACAGCTCCTGTGAGAAAAAACTTACATTCTTTGTTGAATTTCTTTTTTTTACTTTTATGTTTCTAATTCCTCAACATTTTGAGATAGTGGCCTATTTAAAAAACAAGTAACAACAAGTAATTTTACATTAATGTGTTACAGAAGACGACTGAACAAAAATCACCTACCTGTCTATAGTCTTCAGACACTAAAATAAATCCATTGTTATCTATTAGGTAACAGTTGATTGCCTGAAAAATAATATAATAACATTCTAGTTTTTTATTTTTAGGATACAACAATAAGTTAATTATTTTAATTCCAAGTGAATTCTAAATGGGTAAAGACTTCAGGCTGTTATAATGGCTTACATAACTTTTAAGTGAATGCAGTCTCAACCTATTGGATGTTACCTGATTTGATTTTTATGCATTTGTTTCATGCAAAGCACAAAAAAGTTGTGTACAGAAAGAGAGGATATAAGATAATTATAAACAAACATGCAAAGAACAAGGTCAGTGTTTTTATAATCCTTTCTTAAAAGTTTCCCTTATAAAGAAGTTTGCAAAGGCATAGAACTTTGTTGCTCCTGATGGCTTCTCCTGTGCCTGGAGAAAAATATCAGCACAATGTCATTATTCTAATGATGTATTAATGAAAACACAGTGTCAGCCTGGAGGACCAACAGGGGACCAGGTAATATTTTTTAATTTGTTCATTGGGGGATGGGACCAGAAACTTCTGTACAAGAGGCCCCACAGGTCTCCTAAAGCTCTACAAATTGTGTTTTTAATTGGGAACTGGATTTAGTGGTAGGACTGTTAGCTTCTCATAGGTCAGACGTATAAACTGTATAAAACAAGCTAAACCCAAATCAGTGCTTCCCTCCATACATGCATGCCTCAAGTGAATTACTTGCTACAGGCAAAGTTTTAATTACTGTGCCTCAGACTTTAAACATAAGGTTCAACTCAAACCTTGATATAACTTCCTTTTCAATATTGCCAAATACCTACCTCAGAGTTAAATCTTTAACGTATTTCTATTGTTGGTCTAAATCAGCAAACATTTTATCATTGATTCTTGAATTTTCTGTGACATTTTTGTAAAAAAAAAAAAAAAATTAAAAAAACCCAGGATGGTTTCCAATATAGAAATCATCATGGCTTTACTTTTAATTCAAAACCTTTCCTGCTGCAAACAGACTGCAGAGACATGATAAATTACACTTTCTGCTAGACTCAGCACATCCAGCAAAATCTCTGTGCTGTTTTAAAGAGGAAAGCAGTTCCATGCAGTAGTAGTTGTACAAGACACTGTGAAAATGCAGTCTGATTATTTAAGAGATGCTTAAATGTGTCTGATTCTCATTTTGCCCACACATTAGTACTGTTCAGCGAGGCTGAAGAAGAGGAGAGATTTGCAGAAATGCTGGCTTGAAGTTTGGTTTTTTTGAAAAGCAAAGAAACCCATATCAGGCAAAAGTTGGAATGAACATCATTCCCTAATGTAAATGCAGGATACTCATTCTAACAGGGGAACCTAAGCTCCAGACACCCCCGGTGACAGAAAACCTGTCAAAAAGGAAGTTGAAACAACTCATTTCCAACTTCTGATCTGCTACAAAACCAAAAACTGGCAAATGTAATGTGAAAAGCTGATGATGCTGGCAAAGAATTGAGCAGAGCTAATGCATTCAGAAGAGGCAGCTACTTAAACTCAATGGTGTATGAAGGGTGGGATTTCGGAAGTAGATCGTAACACTAGAACAGTGCTCTCCCCAAAGTCAACCATAAACCTCCCACTAACTTTATTAGGAGAGGAGCTAAGTCCACAAAGGAGCTCTTTTGAGAATACATATTTGCAGTCCTCATGCATGGAAGATTAGTATAAAGATAGTGCTTTAGAAACAATATTTTTCCACTGTATAGAAAATAAGAAGTAGTTATGGTGGACAAGTGTAGTCTTAATTTCCTAGTTATGGATTGCATGCAGTTGGAAAACGCTGGCTCGATTCAAGAATTAGTGGCCACGTCTCACATTGCTAAGCCATAGTCATTCACTAGCATTTTTCAGAATTTAATACAATACTAATTATTATTATCAGCATTATTATTACTGGAAACAGGCATAAGGCAGTAAGTGGAATCTGTATCTTTTTGGAGGCATGTGAAACAAGAGAGTTTCTATTTCAATCCATTTCAGAAACATTAACAGGGGGAAAATATTCATTCAGGACCATTCATTCACCTGCTTGCCAGCAAGATAAATAACTTGCAATATTCAGCACTGCATTAAAGAAACAATTTGTAACTTAGATTTAGCATTGACAAAGGACAGTGGGGTGCATTTGCTTGTCCAATACATTAGCAAATCTCAAACAGAAGGGTTCAGATACAAGATTAATGCATGGGATAAAGCATTTGCATAGACTAGAGTTGTATAAAAGAGGCTTAACTGACAATGCTTCACAGGTATTGGAAATGAACTATGCACAGGTTTGCTCAAAGGTTCAAGTTCAGTGAACTTCAGATTTCAAGGGGAATGTTCCATAGGTGGAGAGTCCCTGAGCTTGTAAAATAGAGTAGGCATGAAGTCCAGAATAAACACAGCAAGAATGTCCACTGAGGTCTGAGAACACATTTGAATTACAGTAACTTTGATCAAGTTCAAGTCCTCTATGTATTTTTCAGAGCTTCAATATACAATAACAGTAATGGAATGTAATATGGTTTAAGAAACCAAAAACAAACCGGAAAGAAAACAGACTATTAAAATAAAAACTGAGGCATGAAGAAAACAAGAAGAAATTAGCAAATTCAAAGCTCGCTCTCTCAAAAAAAAGATTTATAATTAATTGGATGTCTGTATTTTATAACCTAATTGTGCCACTCAATTTGCATTAAAGTCTTAATACTTCTAAATGTTTTCATGTATACCATAACTGTTCAGCAGGTATTTTATTGCCATTGAGAAAAGACAGCTGTGAAAGGTAACAGACTCAACAGAAGAGCTGTGATATTTGATTGAGTCCTATCAACAGTATATTTTGTCATTAAATAAAAAAGTTTGCAATTTCTAAACCACCAAGGTTCACACTATTACTACATTTCTCCATATGCTTACACGGCTGCTGCTGGTGGGAGGTGAAAGTAGCTGAAAATACTTTAAACTGCTTGTGTTTTCTTTGCATAGGAATATAAGAACAAAAGAAGTTCTGTGTCAATATTTAGCAAAGTATGTGGCTATTGTTATTAACTGCAGTTGACATCAAAGAAGAGAGTAGGTTGTTTCTGGTTGTACCCTCTTGGAATCTTTATCAGTGTGTACTTGCTGCTTAGTAAGGACAGACCAAAAACATTTTTGCAGCAACAATAATACACTTCTTTTGATGAAATAGTTGAACACTGCAGAAGGAGCATATTTTACACAAGACATTGTGTAATGTTACTGTTACATCACAATGTCTATCACAAATGAAGGAAGTAATCTCTGCCCAGTTTCTAATCCCAGAAGCAAGGTGGTTTAGGCTAAACAAGGAGGACATTTATACAAGCACTCTAACTTTACCCACACTACCTGCAGTTAGACTTGTCAAGCTGGTTGGCTCTGACTCGAAACCCATTGATGAAAACATTTACACCTGCTGGAAACAATTTAAGGTAAAGCTTGCACATTACATCTATCACAAACTACATTAAGGCAAGACCACGAAACTCAGGTAATTTACAGGTTCTAAAGACCTTCTTTTTCAATAGATGTCTAGTCACTCATAGGAGAATGGGGTAATAAACATGATGAGCTCACCTTAAAATAGGTTAATATGCAAATGACAGCCTGGAAATTGGGATAAGGAAGCACTTTCACCCCCACCTGGGTGGAATTTGCTTTGTTTTTTTACTTTCTATTTGGAAAAATTTACTTCATTAGTAAAACGATACAAGCTTTAAATTGAAGGGTCTGCAAGTTGTTATAGCTGGAAATGCAAAAGGTATTTTGACTCAAATGGTCCATTTCATTGCCAAAGATTGCATGATCAGCAGGCCTTTGTGTTTTGGCTTACTGCAAATTTTATTTTATTTATTGCTATCTCTGTCCTCGAACTATGAGATCCCAAGGTTCCAGTACATGAATTACAGTTTGGTGCCATTTTGGCTGATGTGGTATGCTGAAGAAGTTAGTGTTCCACTCTTATAACTGCTGATGTTTTAAGTTCTGCCTTTCTCCCTGGAATGGTTTTTGTGATCTGAATCTCATATTAAGCAGACATATCTTTTAAAAAATGTTTTCACTGCACCTATGTCCTGAAGTCACTTTTCAGTAAAATACATATTGTTTTCTTCCAAATCACTAACTATATATAATACAACAACTCAAACCCTCTTGTATGCAGAATTCTCCCATAGATCACTATAGTATGTGCTTTATTAACCACTTTTTAATTAATTTAATCCACGATACATTGGCTGCTTAACCAAAACATATGTATGACATCAAATGCTTTGCAAAAATCTATGCATAAGACTAAAAATACCATTTTTAGTTATCTAATTCAATTATAAAAAAATACTTTAGTGAGGTCATTAAGCCAAACTAACTAAGGTTACTTCTTTTTTATTTCTGAAGTGCTAATAACATATTAGTTCTGCCTAGATTCAACCCAAATTCATGTTTAATTCCAGTGTAAACATCAGAGATTAGCTTCTAAGATGAACAATAAAGTAGTAAAAAAAAATGCCTTAAAACAGCTTGAAATTCAAAAACCAGATTCACAAAGCACGAGTTATTACAGCACATTTTTGAGGAATCAGTGTCGACCCTGTAATTAAATGGATGTTTGTAAGCAGTCATTAAAAAAATCTCACTATCTAAATAGTATAATATTTAGAAGGCAATTCCAAATTACACCAGGAGATTATAAAGCACAACAAGATGTTCAAACTAAATTAATCAACTTTATGTTCTACTGCAGTAGAGGTATAAATGAAAAAAAAAAAAATCTGTTAAATACTTACTTCATCATCACAACTTATAGCACATCTGCCATCGAGAGATGCACACTAGAGATGATATAAAAAAATCAATAACATGTTTTCATTTCTCATTAGATTATTACAAAAAATGATATCTTAAACATCCATATGAGCACAATTATAAAGAAATTTATATTGATTACGATTTTATTTGACAGCAATTGTTCTAAAAATTACTAAGAACATTTTACATTTCTTCACCAATCCTGTTCTGCTCCTGTCTGCAGAGAAATGGAGCATTCACACTAACAATTTCAACTGTTTTAAACATCACAATCTTCTCCATGTGTTACAAGCTCAGAAATGATTCGTGGACAAGGACACAATTTTGCAATAGGGATGGGGTAGGACTTGCACTTTTGGGGTTATTTTCTGAAACAGTACAGTTCCAATCTGTTCTCAAAATAGGAATTGCATCTCCCAATTGTTAGAAATTAAATTATGATCCTCTTCAATGAGTAAAAATTCTATATCCTGGACATTTTAGGTACAGTTCATTAAAGACAATGAATGCCAATTCAGTAATCTAGTTTAGTTAATTAATCCATGTTACTTAATGTTAGAAGATAGGTCCTAAGTAATTGAGAAGGCACAATTCTGCTGTCACTGAAAAGGAACAAATATCACAGTTTGATTTACTGTTCCCACTTCTTCTGAGGGAGAAAATGAACATGTTTCAGGCCACCAAAGTAACTCATTTTTGTATAGGAGCCTAAAATTGATAATCTTTCTACTTGCTTCCATAAATATGGGATCAAGTAACTGGTTTTGACCACTGAATTTTCTTTTTTATAATGATGAACTGGAATGTAACTCAGAAGAGGTAGACATTATATATTTAAAATACATTGCTTGTTTGCAATATTTTTGCTTATGACAACAAAATGCAGATCATCATCTGCACAGATAGAGAGCTGGTGTATACTCAACAACAAAGAAAATTTCAGTTTAAAATGTACCTGTCTGCTTGCAGTCCAAAATTTTCGCTGGAAAAACTCAAGTTTCATCTGGATACCTACAGCTGGGAAAGACATACATTTAAAAAAATCATTAAAATAAAACCAGCAAGTTTAATTCCTTCAAAATGAGTATTTAGAATTAATCAGAAGGAAAACGGTCTGGAAAAGTAAGCCCTAAATTAAAAAAACCACATCTAATTAAATTGAAGAGATCACAGAGTCATATTTTAAACCATTTACAGTTTGATCAAACATTGGTAACGTGAAGAATATGCAAACATAATTGAAATCACGTGTCTCCATAATTAATATAAAATAACCAGAAGCTGAACATATTTCTATTCACATCTATCTCTAATGTATATTTTACTGATAAAACAGCTGTAGGAACACACGTCTTTTGTGCTGAAACACACAAAGATGTACTGCAACAACATGAAAATGTTGGTTAACGTTTCATGTGATCATTTGTTTTTAGGTCATTTAATACATGAATTATCTGTGGAACACAAGAAGCCTACTTCAAACATTAAGATCTTCTTTAAAAATTGAAATTAAGAGCATTATGTGCAATTCTGGCAATAGCTTGTAATTTTGTAATAATGATTCAAGATACTACTGGTTTAAATTATCTACTTCTCATAACCTCAGGTGGGATCATATTTTTTCTAAGACGAGTGAGCCTGTCTTCCTGCCTAGTCTGATGCTGCTATCAGACCCAGCACTACACTGCTTCTATTAACAACAATATCATGCCTTGTGCTTTGCATAAGCTCCAAAGTCAATTGATTCTTCTGGTTTCACCTGCCTAAACTGAGAGAAAGATAACATATCCATCTATCTGTGCTGAAAATGTCTGAATTAGCTTCCTTTTATTTAAAAGAAGTTAATATCATGAAGATATGACAGGAAGACAGGGACAGAGGGGCTAAAGACATTGACTGCTCTTACCAGCTACTGCTGCATCCCTGGACCATATCTTTATGCTCTCATTACATTCAAAAGAATTAACAGAGTTAGTGTATGGGTAAATAATTTCCTTTTAACCCCTGAGGTGATAGTAAAGCGTTTTGGCAGGCTTTTTTTCCCTGAGCTTTTTGAGAACTTTGTAAGTGGTACAGGATACTTTTTGGTTGGTTCTTAATGCCTCAAGGACTATTCAAATATACTTCTAAAGGTTTTTAGATCCAAGGGGATTCTGAACATTCCCTAGTCCTTTAGTATTTCAGACCTTCAGAATGACATATCCGTGCTTCAAGCTACTTTATACTCAAATCTATGTTTTACAAACTGGCTACATGTGGGCAAAAGGGAAACTTTAGAATTCTATCTCCCATGTCACCAATGCCTTGCTCAGTCTCCTGGGTATAACAGCTACTACAGAAGTTAGAGAAAGAAAAAGTAATTGCACTGAAATTTTTCTAAACATTGTTAAGCAACATATTCAGATAACACCACATTAAAAAAAACCAAACAAAACAAAACCTGAAAAACCAGAAACCAACAACAAACTTCCAGAAACAACAAAAATTAAATAGATCTTTACATTCTAAAGCATACTACAAAGTATCCTTCAACATTTGTAGGCTTGGTTCAATCAAAATGGCTAAGGGATACAAGCTATTTCTCTTCAGCCAGGAAAAAATGAGTAAAAAGGAGGAAATGTTTTGTCTTCACTGCTGCCTGCCCTTTGTAATGTCACTGGAGGAGTGGGCTGGAACTAGAGGTACGCAGGAGATCAACTCACGTGAGCTCACGGAGGGGTAACTAAGGCAGTTACTCCATGTAACACAAAAGGTGTCATTTCAAATGAATATTCCAAATCCAATGTTTTGTTTCAATCATATAAGCAAATTTACTTAGGTGATTCCAATAAATACCTTTAGAGCTGTCTATGGAAACCAGTTATTAACTCCCTGAGATTTCTTTCCTTACTTAACACAGTGGCTGCTCTTCTGTAGTGCATACCCTGTGAAATAACAGATGGTTGAGAATGACAAAATTCTTGGCTCAGTGATAATTATTGTTTCATAAGTAATTTCCTTATGCATTGATTCCATGGCTGAGGGTAATATTTCACCCTTTTAGTGGGATGCTTTGAGGATAGAAGTATTGGGAAGTGCTCAACCACTAAAGAACTCAGGGCTGCTTAGTTTCAAGGCAAATATGAAGAAAAACAAATAACCACTCAGAGCAGATCAGGATTGCTTGTACTCATTTCAAGATCTCCATGGTTAAGCAAATCAACAGAAATACCAGGAAAACCTTCCTCAACAAATTACTTCTGTGCACAGAATTACAAGAGCTCTTAGGCTCTAAGTAAAAAGAATAATCTCCTACTTAAAATGAGAGAGGAAACCAGATAAGACTGATTTAATTTGGGCAAGATCGGAGCTGAATCTCCCTATAAACCTGGCAGACGGATTCCAAATATATAATTAAGGAAAAAGTAGTAAAAGCTAAAAGGATTCCATTCTGTGAAATATCTACAGAATGTCACACTATATAAAAGTACTAGATCAGCAAGGTTAGAAAAATAGCTTAAGGTCTCCATTCCCTTTTCCCACAGAAAAGAGGATAGACTAAGATTCCTTCTCATACATGAAAGCCACCCAACATTTTGAAGACATTTGGGCCTCCTATTTCTGATGGAATAATCTTAAATGAGGTTTAACTTGGCTTCAAAATAAGAAATCCTGGAAAAAGATTTGTAGCAGGATTATTTTTTTAATGTATATTGTCTTTGTGTATTAAGCTTAGACTCCTTAAGATTCCCTTCTTTCTGCCTAATTGTATTACCTCTTATTAGCATATTTTAAAATATCAAAAAAATAAATATGAAACATTTCAGAACACCTTTACTTTAAAAAAAGTTGATTACACTTATGCTGTTTATACTTTAAAATCTGTTTCAGTTTAAAATCTGTCTTCAGTTTTTAGCTTAGACAAATAATTAGATGTGGAATATTACACCCCAACATATACTACTACGAAATAAACAATATAAGTGCCAAAAAGTACCTCTAGTACCAATTAATGGAAGACTCTCACCACCAAAGATCATGTCCTTAAAAATACTTATAAAACATGTGTTATGTACTGTAATTGAAATGAAAATCTACAGATATTTTTTCCCTATATTCCAAGAAGTTTTAGCTAATAGAAGTATTCCAACAGATATGCTCTTACAGTAATACAGTTATGCTCCAGAATCATCCAACATAGCTATATTCCCAGTGATAGTCACTCTTTCTTCACATGCAGGATATATAAAAAATATGAACGAGCTTTTGTCAAATGTGCACTTCCTAGACTGCTTCTAATCCTAGTTTCAGTTTACTTGCACAATAAAATGCAGTTTCACCTTTCCAAACTTCACACTTCATTCAGTTTCCTTCTTGATCTCATTGATCTTTTCCATTTTAGCCCTACCTTCCTCTTCTCACCCCAGTCCCCATTCTGGCAACCCAGAAGATCTGCAAAGTTTTCTTTTAACATAAGCAAATATTCATTTTACTATTCGGATTGTCTGAACCTGATTCAGACACCCAACACAAAAAGTTCCAGCTCATCTGAAATCCATGTAAATGTGCACCTATCTTTTCCACCTAATTTTGGACTATGGTGCCTCACTGACATTTACAGATCAATTTTTTCCTTAAACGAGTCTTTTATTAACCTAGATACAATGTAAAATACAAAAAAATCTTAAAGTGCAAATTAGCACATAATTTTAGATTCCAAACAATATTCAGGAAAAAAAATACTATATTATTACTAGTATCTTACCTTTATCTTTTAATCATCAAATAAGTGGAATGATTGCTCATACACATACATCTGTAAGTCCTATGTAATTATCAGTTTGTTACGGGAGACAGCTTTCACATGTCATAATATGTCATAAGATTTTAGCAACACAAAGAGTACTTCTTTCATCAGAACTATCAGGATGCAACATATAAATGAGTGAATTCTTCTTCAATGAAGAATGGAAAGTTGAAGTGCTGCCTCTTAACTCATGGACTTCAAACCTGCTATTTTCTCCCGGAATATTTTTAGAATTAGCGGTGGAAGCAGTTGTCTGGATGGAAACTCTCAAGATACAGGGAAGGCAGGGGCAACTGGTATTTCCTGAAGGCCAAACTCAAGCAGAGAGGGAGGAGACATTAGGAACTTGATGTGAGGCCAAGCTGAAAGGAGAGCTGGATGATGATTGCTGGAAGGCCGAAGTTCATCCAAACTCAAACCACTGGGGAAAGCTGAAGGGCTTGGTTTGCAGCCAACCCCTAACAAACTCAACTGCGGAGGGCAGTCTGTGAACATCATCATAAACCAGACTCCCTTTGACTCTCTGACACGTATCTTCCTTCTGGAGGACTAATGAAGTAGCAGCAGGGGCAGGAGGAAACACAAAAAGGATATAAATTGAGAGAAAGCTTAAAAAAATATTGATGCTGTTGACTGAAAGTCTATTGCCTTTCCAGGAGGTTTCGCTGAGGGGCTTGGAGGGAACTAGGTTATCTGTAAATTATCATTCAGACAGTTACACTGTATTTCAAACTTTACAAAATAGTAGTTGATGTGCTGCCAACAAAGAGCTCCTACAGAAATCTGCTCATTTACCCTGTGATAAACTTGGTGTACTAGAATCCAGATGTACTACGGGAATCCATTTGTAATTTAAAAACAAACAAAAAAAAAAGGGAAAAAAAACAACAGACACACAAAAAAACCAAGAAAAAAATATCCTCCCATAAGCCTGGAGGAAGGTAACCACTTGGTATGCAAAATTAGACTAAGTGCACTTTGCTGGGAAGATAGAGACTTTGTTCCTGAGAAATACAAGGGGTACATTGGTAGTATAAAATAGTGGTTTGGATGCACCATTTGAAGGGGGTGAGGCAGGGCACTCTGAAGTCCTGTCTGTTGTCTGAAGTATCCTCTCTGTGACTTTTAGAAAATACCTGAAAGCTACTGACACCTGGTTCATTCCAGTATCAAAAAAAGAGAGAAAGAAGAAAGAAAAGCAGGTAGAGTAGTATTTTTATAAGGCTCAGGAATGCTTCAGTAGCATGCAGAGAGAAGGCAAGCACCATCAGAGAGCAAACTCTGCTGGTAGCATAATTTTTATAAGGAGTTCTTAGGAGCCTTCAGCTTTCTTCCAACACCCCCTGCATGGCCACTAGTCTGACAGGTTTTTCTGAATTCTGATGGTACAGGAAGGATGTGAAGACTGAAACCCAACCACAGTAACAGTAAAATAATGAAGCAGTGATGGTATTTTAATAACTCCCTAACCATTTTATAATTTCATAGAGTTTTCATGCTCTTTTTTTTTTTTTTTCAATATTCAAGTACATCCCATGACTGAAACAAAATATAAGAACAGTATATATTTGTAAGCACATTTATAAATCTTAAGGGAGGATCCATGACTTGTCAAGTTCTCAAAAAAACTTTACTTCTTACAGCTGAGGTCCTAGTTTAGAGTAGCTCAGCCAGTATGCCTTTCACATTTCAGCCAAAAAGCTGTGGTTTCAAGTTTGCAATTAATGAACCCTAAGAGGCTCAAAGTTCAGACAAACATCCAGAAATTAGGATACTTATCTGAACTCTTGGAAGCTGTGACCAGACTCCCTTAGGAGATGTCAGGCTTTCTGCTTCCACTTGTAACTAAAATATAACATGCTCAAACCTCGATAGTTTTTAACTAAAATATCACAAGTTCAAACCTTGATAGTATTTTTTTTGCAGACTTGATCCTGGCTACTACCTAATTCTGTTGACGAAAAAGTCTGTGTGTACGTATCTCAGCATTGTGAGAAAGCTGATTTCAGAAATGGGCAAAGCTTCTATTGCTCTTGTTCCTAAACTGAAATCCTACCATAGCAGAATGGCTACAAGTGTGTCCTACAGCCAGGCACAGAATACTTTGGATGAGACATTAAAGAAAATATTATGGCATCCACTGCAAAATCATAGAATGGTTAAGGTTGGAAAGGACCTTAAAGCTCATCAGGTTCCAACCTCCCTGCTCTGAGCAGGGACACCTCCCACTAGACCAGGTTCCACAAAGCCTCATCCAACCTGGCCTTGAACACCCCCAGGGAGGGGGCATCAACGACCTCCCTAGGCAACCATGAAGTCTCTGTCCAGTTTCTCCCATGACAGTTCAATATCTTCTACACTACCACTGACCTAGAAGCCCAGACATGGAGATTGTAATGCTACCAACTTTAGCTCAGAGGGGAGAGACTGACAGAATTCAACTCTTCTCACCCCCAGAACACACTGACTACTAACTGCTGACTCTACCCAGTTAACATTGTGGGTATTTGCATGCATACAAGGTCTGGAATATATGAAATTTCATTAGTCAAAGTAGACGTAGGACAGCGAGTGAGAAAACATGGACATTTTATCAAATCACATCATCTGAAAATAAGTGTTGGCTCTCTTTTTGACTGATTTATAAGAATAGTGACGTTCTCCACAAACTGTTTGTGCTATACCATGATTAGCAAATTACTATGAATTAGTAAAAAGATTGGTGATTTTATTTGAAGGCAAATAATAAATCAGAAACGCCTCATGATGAAGACAATTCTCCAGCCTTTCAACACCGTATCTATTGGATGTTTTATATAAAATATTTACTGTAATGTTTCAGAATAGTTTTCATATTTTTATTTTCTCTAAGACCACTACTGTATTTAACCATGTGTTTGCTGTTTAACCTCATGGTAGTAATCCATAATTTTAGAAATCTACAAAAAAAAATGTACGTGCCCAAAAGACTTGGTGCACCCACTTTTATGTGTTTGACCTAGTCTTGAGTACTTTCATATGATTCTGTAGTTGCAAATACAAAGAAAATAATGCTGGTGGATTCACAACCCTCCTGATTTCTGTTTATGTCATTTATGGAACAATTTTAAAAGACAGTAATAGAAAAAGATAGAGAGATGATACTTTTCCATGAAGAGCATTACCTACAAAAGCAGCTTTGTTGGCCTGTTTTTTTCGTTTTTGGATGTAGAAAAGAACACAGCTGCCTATTTTCCCAACAAAAATAGGAGCTAGTATTTGAGCTATAAACTAACATTCTTGGAATATCCTGAACTAGAGATTTAAACCATGTCAGGAACAGAAAGTAATATTGGATTAGTAACACTGAAAGATTGTCCAGTATACTGAAATAATTTTTTTTTTCTTTTTCATACTCTCCTACTTTGCATGTGTAAAAGAGAAGGACTACCATCTTCAGGATGTGTTCAATATACTACATATATAAACAACTCCCTTGAAAGTTTATTCCATTTCTAAAACCATAGATTAACATTGGCCATAACCTGAACATTTTCATATTCACTTAACTTTAGTTCATAAGAACATTTTATTGCCACCATTTTGAAACCTTATTTTTACCTCTTAGGAATAAACTATATTTGGGGAAAAAAAATTAGCTTGTGCTTTATATAAACTGAAGGAACTCAGCAGTGTGAACTGGAAAATAGCTAATGGGCTTCCAACAGGTCAGGCACTGGGGGACAGAATGAGAGCTTTCTATTTGACTTGTCTGCTTACCACAATTCAGGAAAAATAACAAATAACATCTTCAGAATTGCAACATAAACTTACTCTTCAGTAGAAATCTGTGCTTAGGTCTGATCTTGTGAATATTCATGAATTGAGTAACGTCTTCATATTGCTGAAAATTAGCCAAGAGCTTATTTGCTTCATTAGAAAAAGCTGAAATTACCTCCTTAATGCCACAAATTACAAAGAACAATCTAGTAACTGATTTATGGCCAAATTAATAATTAATGAAGGTTTTGAATGGATACTCCAAGAAACAAAGAAAGAAAGAAGGCTTCTTAAAAATGTTGAGCCTGATAAAATTAAAAGGCACTGACAGATTTTTAAAATTCCTGAAGATAAATGTCGTCATTGCCTGAGATCTGTGTGCCAAGTTAAGATCATAAGTTAACTTCTCTGGGTGAGTTATTAACTTCTGGAAATAGTGTAAAAGCTGGCATGAGTTCCACAATAGAAGTACATATGTACTACTCTTACATCACATAAATCATTATCCAGATGCTTCAACAAGTAGTATATTATAATTTATATCCTAAAGATTAGTAGGATTTAGTTTTCAATACAGCAATAAAGCATATTTTAGAAATATTAATTAATATTTTTTTGAGAGAAATCAATATAACAGATATGAGCTGTAATCCTCTTTAATGGATAATGGCTTTGAAATTAATCAGGAAGGTTTGCTGAAAGGTTGCTGTCTTTGATATTCCATTAAACTAGGGATTTATCACACTAAGTAACTTCTTTTTCTACTAAGTTGCAAGATAGGTGCAAATTCAGCTGGGACTTCTGCCTGAAAGGTGTTGAGCACCACTGGTGCTCATTGAAATCTGTGAGAGTTAAGGAATGCCCAGCACATGATAAGAATACTTAGCACCTTCCAGAATCGAGCTCTGGAGAATTCAAAAAGTCCTCAGATCTCCAGTTAAAAAAGAACTTTTGCCAAGATTTTTCAGAAATGATGCTGTCTCGTAAAGGCAAACCCATTCCTGACTTACAAAGAAAGCTAACCTTCAAAAGCCAGGTTTTTATAGCTGTTGAAGCATATACCAAAGGTAGACCAATACTGATGGGATTTGCAGAAGCACTCACTAACACTGCAATCAGTAAACATTAGGCCATTGTTCTGAAGTTTCTAATATATTCCTAGGCATTAAAATGACTTTGAAATACCACTTTTCAAAATCTAAACATCACTAAATGACAAAGGTTCTCTTGGAAATGTTGTTATAACATATTTTATAAAACCTATTTGGTTTTCTAATTGGGTCAATTGAATCAACTCTGCATTTTACTGCTATTTCACAAACAAGGATGCCAGAATCTTCTGCAGAATTAATAAATCTTCTCAGCATGCCTGTAAAGGAAGCAAATATATTCTCCATTCTTTCAGAATACAGAGCTGATATGCCCTACCCTAAGGGAAAAAACCCATCTCCCTTTCATTAAAAAAAGGAAATCAAACACACACAAGAGATGCAGTAAGCTATTACCAACTTCAATAAAGTATATTTAAAGAGATTTAAATTCTGATCTCGATTTTTGTATTAAAAATGGTAAAACTGACCATAGAAGGAAAAATAGAAGGGTGCCACACAAATTTCCCTGCTTTTATGTGCTGTTAGAAAGCATCTATAAGGATGGAAGACTCTGAATTCTGCATGTGTAGAGATACTTTTATATTGTGCTGACTTCATGACTAAGACCCTTTTTCATTTAATTCAATCAGATTAGATTATGGTACTGATTATGATCATACCCATAAATCAGTATTTTAACTGAGTTTCCATGGAAACACTATATGTCCCTGTTTTCTTTTTAGACAAGGCTATGCCTGTTTAGTAAGTTTGCTGAGGACAACATGTTTTGTTTAAGTTACATTAACTGGAGCCAATACTTCCTAATTACATTACCAGAAGAAACATTTACAGCAGTACTTTTACCATGGGAAACCCTCCCTCATTTAGCCTATCTTAATCTCTAAAAAACAGGAAACATCAGCATTGTCATTGCTTAAAATGTGTTAACTGGTCTTATTTCTATAAAAATAATCTCTTTTATTAAATCACAACATTGGTCTTGTTTTACAATCTTTACATATAAAGGACATTATCCCACGGCATCTGGATTTCTGTGAAACTGCCATCAGAGAACATCTGCCCATGCAGACAAGCTGGTCTAGTGGCTAAAGAAAAGTGATGGGAATTCTGTTATCAGAAAGCAGTAATACCAAAGTGTTCTTGCAATCATACATGACTGATGAGGATGCTATCCAGAAACAGACATCCCAACTTGCATGAAGCAGTCTTGGGTGAGAAAAATATGGCAGAATTTGATCTTTACAACTCTAAGACAGATTGGGAAACCCTTTATCCAGAAGCAAACATCACTCTTCCAAAAACAATATCCCTACTGCTTTATAAAAAGTTAGAAGATAAGAATCTTTTCAAAGCATAACCTTATCAATTTCAGCCTACAACTACAAAGACCAGAAATAGCCTGGAGCTTTTTTTTCATCTCCCAAATAGAGTACTTTCTGAAATCACATGGTGGGTGTATATTAACTCTAGTAGAAGGTGATCACAAACAAAAGAGGTTGGTTTCTTATTTGCGGTTAAAGATAAATGCTTGAAGGTCTGAAAATAGAGAAAATACAACAAACACTTTTATTTCTTTTTTCCAGAAAATTATGGCTAAGTTTCAATTTCCAGATTTCAAACCTTTGCTCACAACACTGATAGAAATACAGGAAGTGCACTCATTAATGTTTTCCTTCTTCTAAAGACTAACATTGCCTACTTGAGTCTTGTCTCTTATCTTCAGTGGAGAAGCAACATATTGATTAAAACATTTATTTTTGTCCACCACAATTATTTTTTGCTCCTAATTTGCCCTAATTATCAATCTTAGAGATACTATATGACTAGCAATAAAATCAAACAGCTACTCTCTTTCACAAGTGATTTTTTTTTTGCATGTAGCCTCACAAGAACTCTAGAAATCTAGGTCTGATAGGTGCCGTAATCTGTTCAAAAAGGTCAAAAAAAATTTTAATCTTTGAGTGGTCAGGTTTTTTACCATTTCATTCTATTCTTATTCAGAAAACCAGAAAGGTTGCACCATACTCACACTTGCAGTTCAAATGGTATGTTAATTTAAGCGTGCCAATTACACTTCAACTTATCTGCTGAGTTGAATGAAAGATTTGCCTAAGATTTTAGGAGAAGAACCAGGCCTAAAGTGTTAATGAGGGATATTTCAAGCTGCAAGACATGCCTTAGCAAAAGTGCTGTGACACTACAATGAAGAGGATTGGAGATAAACAGTTTTTAGACTTCTGTAATGTGAATCTGCACTGTACTATGATGCAACTGAAACGTTGCTCTACATGACTAATTTCAGCCAAAGTACTACAGAGAATCAAGCATTATGTAACTCCTTCAGATAAACTGGTGTCTCCTTCTTTCTCAAAACTGTTTTTAAGAAAATCTGAAGAACTGTTCTTCTAAAATAGGTATCCCTTAACTACAAAGCAAAGAAAGCAACAACCTGTAAAAGTATGACCAGGTAATGGCACGTAATAGGGCAGACAAAGTATTTAATTTCCATGGAAAAACCTGTATTATAGCTCCTTCCAGTTGCATGAAACACAAACGTGTGCCTATGTTTGGAACATGACATGTCCAATTCATTGAACTGGAAATGACAGAGTTGTCTGCTCTTTCTTCTTTCAAAAGGGTTTGCAGAGAGGAAGGTTGTAGCAGCAACTAATGAAAACCTGTTTAAGATCTTACTGACACTGACAAACAGAGGTATAGAAATTACTAGTCCACTAAACCAGGCACATGATGCATAGCTTCAGCTTCTAAAAGCAGTTACCTTACTTGTCTCAAGTAAGTACTTTAAGAACAGAGAAGCCAGCAGAACTGTTCTTTATACTCATTTATTCTAACTGCTGAAACACAGAGATGGAGAGAAAATGAATACTGAGCAATGTACTGTTACTCTGAAAAGGGAAAAAGGAGAAAAAGTCTCAGCCAAAACACGAATAACTAAGGGCAGCCCTGCCATTATGTTCCAAAATAACATACTGCAGAAGGGAATGAAAGCAAATAAAGATAAAAATACACCCTTGACCATACCAGCTCTTGCTTTATGGGCAGAGGAAGCTCAAATAGGTTGGGAAATTTTGAGATCATGCTCTAAATTAAATAGTATTAAAATAGAAGTGCCCTTCGATAAAAAGATATTGTATTAAATGATAATATGTATTACCTGTATACTTCAATATCACTCAGTGGTGACAAAGCAGAAGTCAGAGATAAACATTGAAGACAAAAAAAAATGAGATGACATCTAGATGTTGCCTGAATTTTAGGGCTAATAATCTACTTTTATGCAGTACATTTTTTTGTATACTTGCTCGCAGGCATTCCAACAAGTTTGTTATCTGCTCAACTAATGCACTTGCTCAACCCAGAAAGTTCATCTTGCAGCATCTTGGGCAGTAAAACAGAAACCACAGCTAAAAGTTTGCCAATAGCTTTGGTTAGTACAAAAACTCGGCACAGCTCAGTGTTAAGACTGTCAGAACATCACATTTTATGCCAATCTTACTGAAACATTTTCCTTCTTACTTAGCAGGCAGCATGTCAGCCATTTGGTATGATCCTGCTAACAGCTGCACTGTACCTCAGTAAACAATTTTCCTTTTTAAAAAGTCAAGGGAAATACTTTACACTTTAGATACTTCATATATTGTAATCAACATTGTAAAAAACCCACATTCTATTAATAAGAAAATAAACCAAAGAATAAGGGCCTGTTGTGATTCTGAGTATGAAAACAGGAAACCAAAACAGACATACAGAAGAACATTTATTCAAAACAGACAAGATGATAATGAACAGGTAAAAAAGATTGTAAGAATAGTGAAAAAATTATGTCAACCTTTAGTGTCCTTTACTTGCCATTAGGTTGCATGCCTATATAAAGAGGGTTTTATTAAAGCTACTTTTTACATTTCATAGCTGGGGGGTCTGGGGCATGTGTTTTGTGGGTTTTTTTTTTGCTTTATTGTTTTGCCTATTGTTTTACTCCTGTATGAATTTCCTCCCAGGGTATCTGAAATCTTTCATCATCATCCCAGTATTTCTCTCCCACATTACACTTTCAGAATCAAGTTCCATGACTTTTAAGAATTATGCTTACATCAGAGGGATCAAGAGGTTTACATTTCAGAATCTATTAAAGGAATTTAATTATGCAACCAGTTCCATTTGGATACACTGTTACTGTTCTTTGTTAATCTATACCAGATTTTCCAGTATTGTAATTCTCATTAATAAAATGCCTTCTGAAAGAGTTTTGTTGTTTCAATTTTGTTTTTTGTTTGTTTTTGTTTTTTAAGAAAAAAGACTTCTCAGTGGCCTATTTTACAGATTCTGAACAGAAACATCATTATCCCATATACTACCTAAGTTTCCCAAGGAGATACCATGTCTGAAAACAGTGCAACTAGCTCAAGTTGAGGGGTGAGAAGTCTGTCTATATACCTCACTTACCTTGTCACTTCATTTAAAACATTCTGTGGACAAAAAGGTATTTCAGAATCACACTTGTTGTTTACAACCTGATCACAGGTTAAAAATAGGAGAGTTGGGGGAAAAAAACAAAGAGTAGCAGCATGCCTTGTGATCTGTAGGATTTTGGTGTATAGAGAGGAGTTTTGGTGAGTGCTGCTATAGCAGTTAAAGCAGTATGGATGACACAGAAATCCAGAGAGACCAAAGAAACAAGAAAACCAGCAAACAATGTACTGCCTTGTAAAACTTATCAGCATTGAAATGAAGACCAGCAGCAGCAAGTAGAGGTATCTGGCTCATCCTTGTTCATTGGAGTCTACCTGCTGCAAGACAATTAAGATTCTGTCAGGAGTTACAGGCTTCAAGCTTTTCTCTCGTAGAGAAACTCCATCAAAGGGAAACACTTCATTAAAGCTCAAATCCAAATCTACTGTGCACATCAGTCCTGATCCAATAGAACACTTAAGTATATGCTGACATTTAAATACACAAAAGTACTATTTAGCATTTATCAATGGCATAATTTTAATGTCAGGCTACCCAGTACCTTGCTTAAATTAATGGGGAAAAAAAAATCACATGGCTATTTCCAAAGGGTTGCATGGATTACAGAAATTTAATTCTTTGACTTTTTACTGCAGCAGATGTTATCCCTGCTTCTGCAAGTTCTCGTGTTCAACTACTCAGGGCAAAGAGAGGGAGAGTCCTTTTGAGCCCATAAATACAGGAGTTCCCAGCAGTGAGTATCACACAACTACTACAATTTGCCTTAAAAGCAGAAAAGGAATTCATGAAGTATGAGTTCTATTTTGCAGCACAATTGATGAGAAGCAGTTTAACAAAATCTACTGCACTTTACAGTCTTTCTGCATATACTGAAGCTGTTCAAGAAAAATCCTTCCAATTCTTACAAAAACTAGCCTAGTAAATTAACCATTCAGAATGCACAGGAAATGTATATCTTGTTCTTAATCTTGAGTGCAGGGTAAGTTACGACCATGAAGAGAAATTCTTACTAAATATAAAAATAAGAAAACAAAAACACTAAGTAAAAGCTTAGAAAAGAGCTCTGTCTTAGGTGTAGAACAAACAAGCTATCTAGAACCAAAGTGAGTTATCTCAGTTTTAACATGTTTATGGGAGGACAAAAAGCATCTAAAATGTCAAGATAAAACACAACATCCACCTGCCCTTTATTTACATGTGTTTTTCTAACTCCTGTTTTTATTACTCTCATTTCTGTTAGCTTTATGTCAAGCAATGTATTTTTCTGTTTACAATAATGGAAAAATAATTCATTAATGAACTCTAGTAATACTGGAGATACATTTTATCTATGGATGCTCAGAATGTATAACAGGCAGTTGTCATCAGTCAGGAAACTATTAAAAAATTGAATTTGTACCCCCTGCCCCCCTGGCTGCTATTTGTGATGGAACAAATACTCTGCTGGCACATAATCTGCCCCTTGCTACAACTTCATCTAACTTGCAAGGAAGGTAAAGAAGCCCAGCATCTCTATTCCCTGTGTTTCTTCTCATTCTGAAGGCCTTGAATCCCTTCCAACAAATTTTCTACCTACCAAAGCATACGTTGAGACTGATGCTTGAGCATTTTCCAAGTAAACCCTTCTCCCCTTTATATATTTCTGCTCACTTAGTTCTGGGAAAAGGAGTGCAAGCCAAACCAACTCCTAACTACGTTGTATTAAGAGTTATAATATCAGAACAAATTGCTGACTGATCTGTCTAATGGATTGAAGGTCTTGCATCACTTTAGTGGAGCAAAAAACTGAAAAAAACCTGCAGACAAAAGACTGACTCAGTTGTCTACAGATTACCCACAAAGACCTGGATAATGTTAAACTCATTTTCCAGTCCAAACCAGAAGAGTGGTCTGGGGATGAAAAGTTGAGACCTAAACTGAGAAGGTGCTCAGAGGAACAGCTCCCTTGATATCACCTGACACAGCACCACACATCTCACCCATGTGCAGCTTGCTGCAACTACCAGGCTCTAACTCTGCCCCACTGTGCCTTCCCCCACTATAAATTTCCACCTGGAATGCAGTATGTTTTAGTTCATCTAGTCCACTCTTACATCTCATACACTGGCCTCTTCTAGAGGTGTCAGAGGAAGGTGTAAAAATTCCCATAAATAATAATTATGGAAAAAAACCAACTGCCCGCAGGGAAAGGTTTTTCTCCATAACTTGTGTCATTAGAGGTTGATTAAAGCCCTTAAAAGTGAAAGTTTATATCCCTTCTAAATGATTTTTTGCCCCATGAGGCAGCTATGGCTCCAGATTATATACGAATCCTACTAATCTTTTGGCCCAAGGATAACTTTCAACAATGCATTTCATAGATTAATTATGCATCACATAAACAAGTACCAGATGTATATAATGAAGGCAAAACAGCCACTGAAAAGTAAAAAACTGCACTCTTCTTCTCAAAGTCAGTGATCCGAAAGACAAAATCACATTGTCTGTTTCCTCTTTTCTGGAAGTACAAAATATTGTTTCCCACCTTAAAGAGACACCACCAAAAATCCATAACTGCCAAGGACAGTCACAAACACATTTTTAGAGGTGTCTCCTTATGCTGTGTGACAACCAAGGCTGGATGTTATTAAACTCTGGCTGGCGTTACTCTCCCCTTATCCTACCTCAGTAATAAGATGTCTGAAGAAATCCATGCACTCACCTCTTCTGGAAAATATGGCCAGCTTTGTAAGGTATAAATCTTCTTCAATCCAAATTTGGTTTGATCTATTGGTTTCTAATTTTTTGTGTGTGAAAGGTAGGCAGAAGTACAATCCAGGGCCTTCCTCTAGATTTTGTCATGTTTTGAAAACCTAGTACCCTGCCAGGCAAAAGCTGAGAAGGTCTGGAGCTCTTGGAGTTCAAGGACTGCCTTTGTAGAAAGAAAAGCCTGAGAGATTCAAGGGTTTCTTATGTGCATTCTGACTCATAGCTGGGAAAGGCTAAGATCTTTCTCCATGAGAGTCTTTTTTTTTAAGTGCTAGTTAAAGGAGACGACTTTTAAAAACAGAGGCATGAGCTGTTTCACTAACAAATATGAATTAGTTTTTGTCCTGAACCAAAATGAAGAGGATTCTGCATCGCCCAGTGTTGTATTTAGGGTCTTCAGCAAGAGCTTAGCTGTTTTACCAATTTGGAGACACATGTTAGTAAGGAGAAGGCACCTGCCATTTCTCTGTAAGTGTCGCAGGACCTCCCCTGTCAAAAGCATAAGGAAAATAAATCTAATAAAGAGAATTTATAGGAATTGTCTGCTGTGGTCTTAAGAACATTTTTTTATATATAATCATGTCTGCCAGGACTCAATATACAATGCAGTGGAATCTGAATTTCTGTAGCTTTTAAATATCTGAAATATTTCAATGGTTTCCTTTCTGCTTAAGTTTAAACAACATAAATCTTCTTATGTAAAAGAGATAACTCTTGCACATATTACTCCTTTAAACAGATGGCAGTAACTGCTGCAGCAAAGTGTTAAGCTGGCAAAGCAAACACTGAACTACCCTCACCAGCCAACAGGGATAGGATATTAGTTCTTTGGGCTCTCTTCCTATTTGCAAAGGGAAACATATCTTGTTACAACAAGGCACAAGTTAATTTAAGCAGTCACAATAACATAGTTGCTGCACCACATCAGACAACTGAAAAGGATCCTGCTGGTTGTTCAAAAGGCCAGACGTAGAGTATGTTTCATGGTTATTCTGTTTCTGGCAAATCTCTACCTGTGTCACAACTGCAATATTCACCACATCAGACTTCTCTGTCATGACCAAAGTATTATTACTAATAAATGGGAGTAGGACATGGATTATAGGTTGGGGAAACTTCTATTTACAAAACATGCACATTCGGAGTTCTCAATATAAGGAAAAAATAGCCACATCTACACAAAAAGCAAATCAACAGATTTAATCATATGTTTCCAAATCTGCACTCGGCATGAAGATTTTTAAAAAAGTAGTAACTTCTTATACCACAATTCCAAGTACATAAAACAACCTCTGCATTATTGTTGGAACTGAACCTCCCACAGTGCTTAACTTTCAGTGACCTTGTCCTACAAACATCCCTTTAATATGGCGTGTGCTAAAAATAATACAATTATAGTAGAAAGACTTACCTAAAATAAGAGAGGCAGTTAAAAGACATTCTTTAAGCCCTCTGTTAGATTACACAACTGCTGTGTAAACCCACCTGATCAGCAAACATTAGTTAAGAAGGAAAAATAATTTAAAAAAGAAAACCATTTAATTCATGAGCCAAAAATAAAATTTTAGATAGCAAAGAAAAATTTAAAGTGTGGAAAAGTCTTACCATCCCAGAAAACGGTAACATAATAGATAGTACCTCCTGCAGTATAATCAAAAGTCATGAAAAGGACTATCTTTGATACAAGGGATGAGTTATTGCAAGGACAGAGGGATGCCATCTCAAGCATTAAGTATCTGACCTAAATTTGTTCTTTGAAAGAGCAGAGTATCTTCAGCAAGCAAGGCTACAACTTCTAAGGTCAATTATATTTTATAATAGCCCTTTTTACATTTAGTTCTGTCTTCAGTACAATGATTCACTGGTACTCTTTAAGGTAGGTCTGTTTATATGTTTGTATATCAGTGCACACACACGGATTGGGAAAGGAAATAGCAAATAAATATAGCGTAACAAATGTTAGATAAGCTTTTCACTTTAGCCTGACATTCATTCAAAGCCCGTTACAGCTGATCTGTAACCTTATCTCTCTCTCCCTTTCTGAAATTGGAGTTATACAGTATGACTGTGGCACCAGGTAATCTGCAGCTACAGCATTTCCCTACACTAAATCACAGACTGTCACATCCTCTATCAGGGTACGTGTCATTCATCAAGAGTGCCAAGGACAGTATGATCTGCCATTTGTAGCAATAATCCTAGTATACTCCAGATGAACAGTCATGTTTACTTCACAGAATGTCAGTTGTTCTATGTCCTCCTTCACGGCTCAGCAGTACTCATTGTTCCTTTGGGTACCTTGACTGGTGTCAGAAACAAGTCAGCAAAGCATACAATAACAGCAGTTACAGCTCTCTCCTGTGGGTGAAGGTGGCAGAGATCTAAACACAGACTTTCAGTAACCAAAAGGTAGCTACAGAGAAGATGAGGTTACTTTCCTCACAAGGATGCATGGTGACAGGACAAGAGGTGATGGACACAAGTTGCTTCAAGGAAAACTAGGTGTAAGACAAAATGATTAATGCTGAGAATAGCTACACATTGGAGTAGGTTCCTCAGAGAAGTGATGGAATCTCCCTTGCTGGAAATATTCAAGTCTCTGCTTGACAGGACTCTGTGTAACCTCTGCTAAGACCCTGCTTTCAACAGTAGCTTGGACCCGATGATCTCACTTTTCTGTGACTCGTTCCATAGCATTGGCTAAAGCATATAAATTGTGCCCTAGAGTCAGCTTTATGTGATCTTTTCAAAAGCACCTAAAATCAGAATTGGAACCCAAGAAAGGTATTTTACATATAAAAATAGGTTCTAAAGCTTTTTTGATTACACAACTTCTCTGTCCATAGGACATCTAACAGACGGAGTGATCACATGGCCTTGAAAGACTTCATTATGTACCAGAACTTTCATTCCTTTAAACACCTTTGAGTTCCTTCATAGTCACAAGACATTAATCCTTTCACTGTTGTAGATGGTAGAGTATAAATTAGTTATACTGCAGAAGTAACAAAGAAACAAGTCAAGGCACCATATGAACACTTGAAGTACAATTTTAATATAACCCCCCATTCCTTTACAATATCTTTGAAAATCCTAAAATAAATTCAGGATTCTTGGTGACCAAACCAGTATGTGTGCCATTTTTATGGACAGAGCCACTAGTTCTGTGTTCCCATGCAAGAAAATCCTGTCAGCACAACTAATGGATGTCAGATAAATAAGCTTATAAGAGCAAACAAGTGCACTGTCAAAAACCATGTCATCAACCCGCAGAGCTATTTGTAGTGATAAAATACACTCCACTGCTTCCAGTCACAGCCCAGGATAATCAGAATCCATGTTCAGAGCCATCAGATCTTGCAAAAATTGACACAGTGTAGCTAATAATCCACCAGAAATCAGAAACTATACTGGATTTAAAAAGGCAGCTTTATTTTTGTGCCTTGCATTTGAGGCAGATTAAATAAATGAAAGAGGCAAGGCTAATAGGTCATTATTTGTATGTTACAGCTGTCCAGTTAGAGTTGACAGACACTCTTTGCCTGGCCTGTTGACTGATTGGGAGGCAGAGTAAGTCTCTGAGAGTCATAAATGGATGGGGAGGGAAGAAGGGGGGAAAGCTTGTGATAAAGGAAAATTCAAAGGCTGATTTAGCAACTCACTAGGAATAGTTGCACTTCTACACAAGCCACAGATACCCTCTAAAAAAACCCAAACAAACCCCACAGAAAGGAAACTGGATAAGCATGTTACGGATTTGAAGTGGGAATTAGAAGAAAGTGTTTGTTACTGCTCAACATCAGAAAACTGGACTGAATCTTCTGCAAGGTGAAGAACAAGCAAAGCAGAATGAAAGGTGAGATACTGAAGCATTCAGATTAATAACAAATTTTTTTCTGTTCTCTAAGCATTTCCTTGCCAAGCAGTGTTTATTTTACCTCTACGTTTGAAGCTGTACCTCAGTTTCTGCAGCCAACTGTTGCAGAACAGTGTAATGAACTGAAAGTATTGATCACCTTACTTGCAGGAATGCTGAATTTATAATGTAGAACTCAGTACTGCAGAAGATTTTGTATAATTTTAATATAAACAACATTTCATTTTCGAGAGAAAATTAATGAGTAGTATGTGACTTAAAATGTAGTCTTAAAAGAAAACTTCCATTTACAGATTTGTCACATTCAATGTTATAGCTATAAAGTTGTTACTTTAATATGGTATTCCCTGTTATAATTCATGTTTGATCTCTGTAAGTTAATAAGCATCTTTAATTTCCAAATGTTTCAAGGAGTAACGAACCAAAATGCTTTTCATTTTCAAATTATTGGATCATTTCAAACACTGATGTTACAAAAGGATTTATCGTTCTGACTTTCTTTAGTTAAAGAAAACCTAATTATTCAGTATCATCTGAACTTCTAATATTTTAATTTTATGCTGTGCATACAAACATAGCTTTAAGCAACATCTCATTTTCCAATACCATTAGCAAGATATGAAAGGTAAAAACTAATATTTTTTCAGTTAAAACTGACCTGAATATCAAGCAGCAGAAGATTCTACTAAACATTACTAGGTTTTCCTGTCAATGTGTAGAAACTCGTATCTATGGGAAATAGAGCTGACATTCAGAGAAGGGAATTAAGGCTGTAAGTATTAACACAGATCTTTTAAAGAACAAACTTACAGTTCTGGATTACTGAAAAAGTGGTAACTCTTTATATCAGTGTCTTTGAAGCTTGCTGTTCTTCTGATGGCACATTAACTTCCTTCTTTTTAGGTAGTACAATTAGTAAAAACGCAGAAAAATAGAAGTTCTACTTGTAATTCTGACACAAGATGGTTCAAAGTTGTTACTACCACAAAAAGAGAATCATTACAATTTAACAGTTTTAGAAACTGTCGCATTCCCTTCAAAGATCACTGCTCTGCTGATGGCAAATCCTGAAAACCACTTGTACTTAGGATAAAGCCATGGGAAGTCCTTAATTTTAAGACCATGGGAACACTAACTTCATTCTGCATTATAAAAGTACTGCAATACTATCTGTAATTTACAATACTAACGTATTGGAAAAGAAATTAACTCTTTATGCTTTCAACATTAATATTTTTATGGAGCTGTATATCCTTTGTCCATGATAATGACCTGTATACTGCCAGAAGACAAACATTTTAAAGTAATTTTAAATCTTCTTTCATTTGTGATACAGGTAACTGGCTTTTGGTTTTGAGTGTCATCTTGTTAACATATGCAGCTCATGGATGTCCCAACAACTGTCTCTGCTATACAGCTTCAAAGACTGCAGACTGCAAGAACAGAGGATTTACTGAAATTCCTGCCCATTTACCTCCTGAAATTCAGATACTGCAGCTGCAGAATAACCGTATCTGGAGAATCAACCAAAATGCATTCACTGGAACACCATTGCTCAAAATCTTAGATTTGTCTAATAATTCTCTATCGAGTTTGGCACCAGGTGCTTTCCAAAAATTACGGTATTTACAGGTTCTAAACCTAACGAGAAATTTGATTCACTACATAGAAAACAAGACTTTTAGTTTCCTCCCACACCTAAAAGAACTGGACTTGTCATCCAACAGCATTATACGTTTGCCTGAGAGCTTTGGAAACAGCACAGGGAATATCACATTGCTGTCTGTGAAGCGTAACAAACTGCAGAAAATGGAAAGAGTTCTGCTGGAGTCACTTCCAAACCTGAAAGTGGTTCTTTTCAAAGATAATCCATGGCAATGTAATTGTAATGTCTTTGGCCTGAAACTGTGGCTGGAGAGCTTTTTATACAGAGGTAAGGAATTCTTCTCATTCCATACAATGCACATGAGATCATTTAACCAAGCATCTAATTGATCTTCACCACCAGGGCTTTCCAGTTTACCACATGACACATCAGCCCCTCAAGCAAGCACACGACAATATTTTTTTCTGCACAGGTCAGAACATAGATGCTTTCATAAATACAGGTGGCAAACTAGAATCATAGAGAAACTTCATATTAGCACAAAGAGAGAAAGTATACACACACAATCCTGTAGCACCTACAGCCACATTCTGGAAATACATGTGTACTGTGTGCATGCATATATATCCATATCTGTACATATATAACAAGTACACTTGCTTAATTCTACCAATATATTTTTGTTAGAAGCCAACCTACTGTTTAAAAGCTTTGTACTTGATGCATGAGGGTAAGCACCAAGATGGGTATATCAATATGGATTTAACTTCAGAGAACTCAGGATTTTAATTCCTCTATAAATTATCACTTAGTAGTTCTTTAATGTTTTAAAAATACTTTACCTAAAAATGTATGTTATACCTTGGACAAGTTTACTCTTGCCTAGTACTCCTTCCTACTTGTTGTTAACCAGAAGAGCTATTAAATTAATTTACAAATTCCCAACAGAAATGTGTAATGCCATCACATGGGGAGAAGTTAATTTTATAAATAAAAGTAGCCTCACATTTTGCTCACACCTTCTTTTAAACGTATTAATGAGTTATGCTGTAGAAAAAGGATTAAGTATTAAAAGAAATTAATTTCTTTCTCCCAGGAGGTATGTTCAGACTCTGAGATTTCAGAACAGTAGGTCAATTTGCTTTTCTCTAAAGCAGGCTTTGATGCTCCATGTGATCAAACTACTGATTACCTGTCTGTATATGGAAGTGACATGGAGCACGTTGCAATGGAGTGTATGTGAAGATGGCCCACATTGCCTGTGATTGAATGGACTGCCATCTTCAGGCATCAGAACCTTACAACCCAGCTGGAAAACTGTACTGGCTATGCAGGGACAAAATTAATACAGGAATAACCTCTGGGTGAGGTAATGCCACTGTGAGAAGCAATTTTTTAAAAAAGACAAGAGGCTAAACTCCTCTCAGGGTTAAAATATTAGTATTTTGCACTGGCAGAATATTACATTCTCCCAGGGCTTTAGTTGTATTATGCTGGAACCATTCCCTACAACAAATTTCAGCAGGGGTTCTGACTTCTCTGTGCAGAAGAATGCAACGATCCAAGATAAACACATCAGATTATCTTAATTACTCTGCCAGCAGCCTAAGTATTGTAATTTATTTCAAAAAGTCAACATTGTTTAGAAATTCAGTGATGCTCTTCCATCTTTTGGACCATTGCACAGATTATTTAAAGGAAGTGATATGGAACTTTGAAATTCATTTTAACAACAAATTTGAAAGGAAGGCCAAATGCTGTGTTCTCTTCCATGTTTGTGTTTCCCTAAAATTACTTGTGTGAATCATATGAAAAAAAAAATTATTGACATTGCACATTAATCTTTCCCATTACTTATATTTTATACTTATGATAAAATAGCATTGTGGCTCTACAGACACTTTGGGAAAGTCCTAACAAAACATTGCTAGAGATGGAACTTTCTCTGAATTTAAAAGTATTGGCTGTTGTGTCCAATATAATTCTAAAACATTTCAGTATTTTTAGCTGAATTCAGCTCAGGAAATTAACATTTGATGCTTATTTGTAAACAATTATGGAGAATGCTTTATTTCAGGTGGGACTCCAGGTTTTCTCTTCCAAGCACATGTATTCAGTTACTTAAAATCATAGAAAGATTACAGTTGCAGGATTTGGAGTTTTATCTATATCCATATTCAAACACATCAGAGGTGTTTGGAACCAAGCTTTGGGTTTGGCTATTAAAGACCAAGAGACAAGCTGCTATGCTCATATTTGTCTTGGAATATCATCAACATTCATGGAGTAGTCTCCAGATGTCAGTTTGGGTCCATCTGTATTCACTACTTTTTCAGATGGAGCTTTCTCAGGATAAAAATGTCTGTGCCTGGCTTTAGCTGAAAGACAGATTATTTGGGATAGAGAAGAGGAAGAAATTTCAGCTGATCTAATCAGTTAATTTTTTAAAATATATAAACATTGGTTTTGGCCTTGTTGACTCCTTGACACATTACACCCCTACAGCCATGGTGTATGGACTAATTAGGAACCTGAGGGCTATGCTCAGTGTGTGTTTCTCTACATGCTGAGGAACAATCGCATGATTTACCAGGGCTGAGGCTTCCTACTTCACTTCCCGTTATACTAAAAACATCCTTCAGGAGAGAGCAGAAGCCTGCTCCAAGCAATCATGAAGGTTACCGTTTGAGCAGGGTAATAGGTTGATTAATCTTAACTCCTTTAGATCTCTGTTTATTTTCTTACCATGAGCTTTGCTTCAAAAAATTACTCATGTATACATAGAGCTTACTGAACTTTCTCTTTGCTTCATTACAGTTAGTATATGATATCAGAACAATGACTATTTCATGGAATATTTCAATCAAGTGAGAAATCTTCACTAAGTACATAACTTCCACTTCTCTTTATAGAAAGAAGTAACAAGTACGAATTTGAATAGAATTAATTTGCTGATAAAAACATCTGTTTGTTTTCATCTATGATTTAGTTCTTACTTTCATACCACTGCTGTTTTTTACTTTTACATCCATAAAATCATAGATAATTGATTCCTGAGTAATTGCTTCCTGCAAATAGTCTCTGATATGAGTGACAAAGTGTAATAACCTCATCATTGATCTAACTGGAAAAAAAGGTCTGAAAGATATAGTTATAAATCTTCAAAAGTATAAAGTCAAAGCTGATAATAAATTTACTTCAGGTTTCTATTAATTTTACATTAATTAAGATAATTCAGAAGCCACCATATCTTAAGACCATAAAACTGTTTTTTTTTTCAGGAGGAATAAGTGATGGCATTATCTGTTCCGCGCCAGGGATTCGGAAGGGAAAGGACCTCCTCAAAGTTCCCTATGAGCTGTTTGGGGCATGCCCTCTACGAACAGCTCACGTTCACCTGGCTGGCATTCACCACCACAGCTTTGAGCACCGAAATTCTCCAAAGCACGCTCACCACAGCGACCACAGGGAACACAGCTCCAACTGTGAACCCAAACCAAAGCCCAGGCCTGTCAGTTTGCGCCATGCGATTGCCACCGTAGTAATCACTGGAGTTGTCTGTGGAATTGTGTGTCTAATGATGTTGGCAGCTGCTGTTTATGGTTGTGCCTATGCTGCAATTACTGCTAAATACCACCGAGAACATTTGGCCCCAGTCAGACAGCATGGGAGTCTTGAGGAAAAAGGGCCATTTGATAGTTCCTTGGCTTGAGTTACTTCTGTCTTTGGTTTCTTGAAAATAAAGCCCTCACTTCAGTTACGAAGCCTGGAATTTAAATAGGATTGATTTAACAGTAATTACTGCTTTTTTTTTTTTTTGCTTTTTAATGTAAATATATATATTCTTTGGAATATATATTAAATTGTAGAAGAATGTAACTTTATCTATATTTTGTGTATGGATATTCTGAAAACACTATTTAAGGTTGAGTGCTTGAGGTAATGAAATCTCAATGTTGCCACTTTAACGTGTTCCATTCTCCATTACTAACTTTTGATGTAATATTAGTACAACACGTGAGTTATGGTGCAGCTACAGTCAGTAGCTAATATCAGTGAGCTTTCTACAAGGAAAAATACAAAATAGCTACAAATGACCAACTATATTTTAAGATATTAGAATACCTGCTGTGTATCCAGAAATACAATTCACAATCAGGTTTAGAACTTGCCAGCCTATACACTGCTACTGATAACTTAAACGTGTTAAAAACATTTCTAAATACATTTTTCCAGCTTCCAATCTGCTCTAGAAGGCAATTCAACATTACATCCATTATGTAACTTCAAAAATAGGAAGTACCTTCTTAACTATTACATAGCATTTTTAAATTACTTAGTAATGAAGAAAGAAGAGAGCTGAGAAAAGGCTGAGGAAAGAAGAAACACTACACTGTTTCACAGACAAGCACTGAAATGAATCCATACAGCATGTGTGAAGAGACACTACCCCTTCTACTGCTGGCATACGTGCTTGCAACAGGCAGTTCTGAAGCTTCTTATTCCCAAACCCACACACAAGTGTTCCATTTTGCAAATATCATGACTGCAGATGCAGCTCCCATCACAGTGCTGCCCTTCAGTATGGAAGAGAATATAGTTGCATGTTTACATGTTCTCTCTCACAGAGAGAACATTCAGCTGAATTCATTCAAGGATCCACCCTAAAGTTCTGCAGCAGTTTTAACATCAGAGGAAATCAGAGTCAAAACTGCTTGAGTAATATAAATTTTAAACAGAAGAATATTTTGAATGTGCAGAAGTTTTTTAAAATAATTCATATAAATTATTTTAAGACAACCCACAGGGATCAGCAACTCCATCTATCTTTTCCAAGACTAGATAAAATACATCTAGGCTATTTGTGACAGGGTTAAAAGACCTGTCTAGGTAGCTACTCCAGAAATCAACTATGGTTATAGCCTAAGAGCTTTTCTTAGTATCTCTCCTATACCTTTGGTGAAAATCTTGCCAGTTTATTCGACTGGGATGAAGACTTGAGGACAACAGCTGGGTAAGTCTGCAATAAAGGCAAAAGGAAGCTGGGTTGTGGCATTCAGAGACCTCCACATTCTCCTTCCAACTGATGGATTCCAAGATCAAGTCCTGTAGCTATTCCAATAACAGACTCAACTGAGTAATGGGCTATATGGCAGGAGTCATGTGACCCTTGCTCTTATCTACTTAGCAATAATTGCAACCTAAATATTAAAGCATCTGCAGTTACTTTCATGTCCAGAGAAAATTAAGCACCTCAGTCTTAATCTAAATCTAGCAGACATTGAAAACAATCAATTACTGTCTGTCATTTTTATTTTTTTTAACTGCTAAGTACTTCATATTATTATTAGGCTTTTTTCATTCTTCTCTGTCCTGAGCTAACTAAACCAAGCTGTTTCAAATTTTCCTGTAAGGCCACATTCTCCGAACCTTTGGTTTTTTTCTGCATTCCCAGGAACCTTTCAGTTCTACATTTTGTTTAAGATGTGGTACCCTGGCCTGAGTACATGACTTCAGCTAAGACATCATCAGCACAGAATTTTTAGAGTATTTATATTCAGGCTCTTTAAATCTGATCTCGTGATGATGTACCTAGAAGCAAGTTTGCTTTTTTACCTTTTAAATATTTCATAAAGCTTTATGAATAATCTGCTTTCAGAGCTAAGTCACCTGAGTGTGTAGATTTACTTTTTTTACTCTTTTATTCATTTATTGCAATAACTTTTACAAAGCAAAACATAGTTTTTCAGATAGAGAAGACTGAAGTAATATAGGATAGGATCTTATTGCCCACGGGCCAAAAACCTACTTCAGAGGCACGCCAAATCAGTGTTTTTCTACAGTGACAACCTAAAATAAGCACACTTGAAATCATAACGCAGATCCAAAGATGACAGCTGATAAAGCTTTGACCTCCAGAGACGTTTTGCTCAGTTTTTCTAATAGGCTTAGATACAGCAGTACAGCTTCCAGCTCAAGTAAGTTTACACTACTGATATCTTCAAGCAAAGGAAAAACAAGAACTTATTTTAAAGGCAGGAATAACCAGAACATATACACCTAGTCCTTAAAAAACAGTCCTATTGACAAAAAATTTTTCAGGTTCTCCTACTGTAAGATGGTTAAAAAAAAATAAGGTGAGAAAGAAGTAATCAAGGGCACAACAACATTTAAAGAAACTCTTTGCACATTTCAGATGCTTTGGGGATTTCATGCACACATGAGGCTGTAAATTGATATGGAGTTCTGCCAGAAAGCAAAGTATTTCACATTTTCATTAGTTCACTGTGCTATGGGAGCAGAGCAAGCCAATCCATGCAAAATCTGAGCCATACTAACTTCCTGATTGCTAGAGAAAGAAAAAAAAAACAAACAAAAAACCCCACAAGAAATAACTAAAATCCCACAAAAATCCGAGACAATTTTTTTCATTTAAGGTTTATAAGACTATCTGTAATATTTACAAATATGTTTGCAATTCTAACAAATTCCAGTTATATACCATGATAAGCAAATAGCAGACATGCAACAGAGAAAAGTGTTGATTCACTCGCTTAAATAAATAAATATAAGATTAGTTATTTTTCAGTAGAGGAAACAGAACATTTGGCTACTGAAAAGCAGAGATAAAAGGTACAATTTATTGTCCATAACAACTATTGACCACCACAAGTGGAAGACTGGATCTAGGGCTTCCCCCCAGAACTGCCCTTAATTTGTAAAGCTTTGCAGTGGACATCTGCTGCTGAAATAAGTTGTCTGCACAGATTTATTTTCCAGATAACGATTCCTAAGAAAGCTTTGTTGTTTTTCCAGCAATCTCGTGAGAGGTATTATAGTGAGCACAGGTTTTTTTTTTCTAATCTCTATGCAAAAACACTCTTTCCCCCAAAGTCAACAAAACATCAGGACACAGTACTCTGCAAGGTATTGGCAAAGACAGAGAAAGTACACATTTTGTTTCATTTCTGTCTTTCATACAGAGGCTCACTATTACTTTATTTTCAGAAAAAGTGGCTTTCTGAAATTTCAATTTAACACGGAGATTAAAAATTACAATATGCCAATATTCTTTACAGAAAATGTCCTTAGTATCTATATTGAAAGAAACAAAGCTTAAACTGAAACATGCTTGCTGTATCTGCCTTTCCATCCAGAGATCGCAAAAAATCAGTCAAAATTCAGCTTCATTATTCCCTAGCAATACAATATCCAAACAAAATCAGGTTCCCTCTTCTTAAATATCAAAGTAGAACATTTAGTGACATTATGCACAGCTTATATACCGTTAATAAAAAAATACTACTAATAACCATGCATCTTTGCTGGCCAGAAGACACACAGGCTTTAGTTAAGCATCCCAAAAGTATGCCTCCTTTTATGACTTTGAACTTTGCTGAAAGTGGCATAGTAATCATGAGTCTTGGTGCTCCCTGGGTTTGTATGACCTGAAATGTGACTGTGCCCTCCCCAGATGAGACAGGCACCAACATCAATCATGTGGGTGTGGCAATAAGGCACAACAGGGGAGAAGGAGTAGGAATTAAAAGCCCAGTGACTACATACTTCGTAACCAGCTCCAATGAGAGCTGCAGTTGCTCTCCCTAACTGATCACAGGGGGATCCCCCCTGTTTTAGGGCTATGTACACTAGATGTTGAACTTTTTGCATACAGCTGCCATCCACATTCCAAGACACAACAAACACATGAGAAAACGCTGTTAATATTTGGAAATACAGTCTACTGGGGGAAAAGAAATCAGTTAATCCACAGTACTTAAACTGGTATCAATGTATTCACAATTGCAGTTTCATGCTTGCACAGCATTATTTGAAATTTTCAAAAGGACCTGACAGCTTATCTGATGCCTTATTCTGCAATCAGGGATTTATCTTGCTAATAGCAGAACTACTTAGCAAAATGCCCCTAGAATCTGATTGCTATTAGTCACGTGGATCCTCCTCTTACCCAAATTACATAGTACTAAAACCCAAACAAACAAAAAATCCCAACAGCAAAGCAGAAGGGCAGAAGCAAACAGCAGAATGCTCTATGCAATTAACTATCCATGTTCAAACTATGTATGTTGAGATCCTGTTCTGTTTCATCCATCAGAGCCCCTGATTCTCTGAGAACAAGTGCTGAGGAAAGCCAAAGAATTAGATAAATTTGAGTTAAGTTCTCAAGCCAACACCAGCAGATAAATGTCTTATAAAAGCCTGTTATTCTATTATCGCACACAAAAATTCTGTATGTTAAAATGAACTGAGAACCAATACAAAAGAAAACAAATGTGTGAATGGTTGTGAATAGACCATCCAGCTTCAGATTCGCTGTTCAGTCAATGGTGAGAGGCAGGATTTTACCATATGCTGTGAAGCATCCTGTGGAGGAGTTTATCCCTCTCCACACATTACCTACAAACCATGTTTCGTAACTCATGGCTCCTAAGCTAAGTTTGTATGGTTTTTATGTTGGACTGTACAAAGACACATTTCAATTTTCCTGAAACAGGAAACATTAGTCTATATACTAATATTAGATTTATGAATAGAAAGATAATATTCAAAATTAACAAGAAACTCTGGAAAAACATAAACTAGTGGTTTTCCACCAAAGCATGAAAAGCATTTTGAGGGATTTACTAAACGCTACTGCTGAATATAATCTTCTGTGGCTTATAATGTGGAGTAAAGATTAAGTAAATCACTGTCTTGCCTGACAAGGAAAACATCTATTTTAGAATGCTTCAAAAATTTGGTTGGTGTGTCATTATGATGACATATTCATTTTCCCTTAGGCCCTCATACTAAAATGTAATTTTACAGACAGTATCATAAATTTTAAGGGCTGTGTATGACAGTGACATTTGCTTGAATGTTTTTAATAATATACTAATACCAAAGCAATACATGCAAGGAAAAAGGAGGAAAAAAAAATATAAGCAGTACAGAGCAGAGGTATTTACTCTATGTGCTATTATAACAATAGAAGATTTAACTGTGAAACATTTACAGTATCTGCCACTCATAGAAACTTCAGTAGTTCCAACTACTTTGGATTAAATTATTGGGAGTCACTTTCTCAAAGCATGTTCTGACATCTTGTTCAAAGAGATATGTGCATGCCAACTCCATTTGAATTCACTCAAAAAAACCCCCGTGAATGATGAGGTCATGTAAATACAATATTAACATTTTAAAAGTAAGAAGAGATTATGGATCTTTTTCCAAGGCACAGTTTGAAATATCTTAAACAGCAGGATCACCAGGATCACTTTCGCTGGCCAGAATAGAGGCATTCAAAATTGCATGCCATTTTTAACATACTGGTGATGACATGAAATCTTTACCATATCTTCTTTAGCTTGTGGATAGGAAATAAAAAGGAGAACCTAAGTCTTCAGATCATGTCATTCAAAGTACCTGAAGGCTTTTAGCATCTTGACTAGGAACATTTAACATGGAATAACTGTATTTATTGTTATACTAATGTTTGTTCTTAAAATGACATAAAAGGAGAACAATGAAGGTGACAGATGAAGACACTTGTAAACAATTTCTCTCTAACCAGACTCTGAAGAAAAAAAACTTCTGAACTTCTACATGGGCTGGTTAAAAAATAAGAAAGGATCAGCTTTGAAAACTTAAATACTAGAAAGGAAAAAATTCTGGCTTTATTTGGGACAATTTGTTTGCTGGTATAAAACATAGTATTCTTTTTTTGCATTATAAATTCTTAGAGTAAAAGCATTTTGAATCAAACTGAAAGTGAATAGAAGAGGGTTAGAGTGCCTTTTCTTCACAGAATCCTAGGGGTTGGAAGGGACCTCGAAAGATCATCTAGTCCAACCCCCCCTGCTAGGCAGTAACACCTCCTACATTTGACTACAAAGGCGTGCTTATTATATTTTAAAGATATATTTTAAGATATATTTAAATATAAATAACACACACACCCCACTTAAGCATGATCTACAGTTTTAGCAGAAATCAACACTACTAATTCAAAAGGTGTTTCTTTTATTCTCCTATGCCATATGGACACGTTTCTTTCCAAGAAATCTCTTACATAATAGACTACTATCAGTCTCACAGCATTGCTGTGTGGCAGAGAGCAGGGATAACCTAACACTTTGCATGCCCCTGTTCTATAGCAACATCTACTATGGAATTAAATGCACCTGCCATGCATTTATGGACAGAATCCCTGGAATCTTGTGTCACATAGCTATATAAAGACAAGACACTACATAAAGATAGGAATCATGGGTGCTAGACAGTATCTCCCATTTTCTTTTCAGCCTGTACTGCTTTGCAGCAGAAAATAATGGCTGTGAGAAAAATGTGGCCATCCTTAATCATTCGGAAATTAACAGTAAATCTATTCTCTTGAAAGACTACAAACTAATATCCAACATGTTAATGAATGGCAGAATCTGACCCTTATGGGTCTAGTATTCTCACAAGAGCTATAGACTTTCTGTTAACCTTTGCCACAGAAGATTCTGAGAGTGGCTGATCTTTAGGCCATCTGCATGAGGAATGCTTAATACACAGAAGAAAAACAAAAACACCAATCAAGAAGCTTGCAATTGTGAAGAAAAACAGGGTTTGATCTACACTGATGTTTCTCTTCTGTTCAACAGGAATTACCACAATCATTATTTTTATGTAGCTTCAGCAGAAAAGAATAAGGGTAGATTCACAGAGCTATGGCAACGCTTGAATGCACATCCCAGGCAATCACACTTCTTTGATGGAAAATGACTGTAGATAGATGCCTGTACATAAGAACAACACAGATTTTTTTTCCAGAATTACGCTGAATAAGAGAAATCTTTGGATTACTAGAGTACTTCCATTTGTCTCTAATTTAGCTACACTGAGCTTCTGTTAATCTACTACTCCTGTTATGTTGACACAGAGCAAGGAGGGCTTGCTTCTTCTCAGAAACGACAGGTCTAACTCTATTGGTAAAGCTTTTTATGTTTTAAGATGAAAAAATTAAAATATTACTCATTTTTGATTGAGACCACAGAAAAGCATGTGTGCATAGACACTCATTCAGTGTTTTCTGTGTCCTAGTTTTAACTTTGATAAATAGCAAGTCCAATACAAAGCTGATCATATATAAAATATTTGATAGAAAACAAATACAACACCTCCTTGCACTTAGAAACCATAGAAACAAAACGTCCACCATCTTTTATTCTCCATCACATGATGTTATGGACAGTTTGAAGAAACATAACACTTCAATGTAAACTTGACATCGGCGACATGGTGATAGAGAACACTAAGACAAAGCAATTTTGAGCATAAATGTGTTTAAATCTAAAAAACGCTGCATTCAGTACTACTGGCACTTTCTCTCCTGCAAATAAATGGAACTCTGTATAAACAATAACAAATATGATGCTACTATACTTACATATTAAAGACTAAGTTTGCTTCTTCCACATTTTCTATAGAAATTTGCCTTCAATGAAGTAAAATATCACTATCTCCATTGAAATAGACAGGAGGGATTTAAAAAACAAATTATGTGGTTTTTTTGCCAATAAGCAAACACCTTCTGCCAGTGAACTGGTACTAGCAGGTAGAGATCGTGAAAGAGCAGCAGCAACACTCAAGTTCTGTGTAGTGACAGCCTTAAGACTCGTTGAGATTTGGATTTTCTCTCCATATTGTAGAGTTGGGTGTTCCCTACTTGCAATAAATCTTAGTGTTTTTTTGCATATGAAGTCTGTTAGAACTGATGTTTTTCTACAGAAACAGAAAAAAAGAAAATTGTACAAAGAAAACAGAAGAGACTGTTGATTTTGTTGTAAGAGCTGGTTTTGTTCCTTTTTTTTTTCCTTGTGGGCAGGTCTAACTCAGGTTTCCATTTTATAGCAATGTTCTAGTTTCTCTCTGCCAGTTTTGAACTCTTGTAGTAATAAACAACATTCTGGCACAGCTTTATTTTCAGTCAAATTCCTCTAGGGAACAGAGTAATTTTACATGAAATGTGTATCCCATCCTGCTGCTTTCTGTAATCCACCCAGACTAAATGGGGATGAGGAATACTTACTTCACACAAATTAAAATGAGACATTTTGGCCAAATTTGAACTTCGATGCATGTATTTGAAAATGTTACCCATAATCCTACTTTAGTCTCCCAAGTTTGGCTAATACCACTGGCTCCAGTTTCTGCCTCCAAATCCATTTTCCTTAAAACAGAATACTGTCAACCTTATAATAAAACCTAGAAATTGAACTAGATGCTGTGTACTTTGTTGAAAGTCTTCTGATGGAAAAAGTAGGACTGACAAGTCACATTTATGATCTCCAACTTAAAGAGGGCCAGAATAATGCATATATTTATTTCTCTTTAAGTGGCTGTAGATTCATTTCACAGGAAATGGTTTTGGATCCAAAGAGGTGCCCTGTCTCTCCCCATCCCCCCCAAAAAAAAAAACCCAAAACAAACCCAAACCTGAAAGCAAAGGGAAGGGGAAAATTATTCAAAGAAAATTCTTAAAAATGCTTCATACTGAAAAAAATATCTAGTGCAGTTTCTCAAGTTTACAGAAATATTTTTTTTTTAAAAACTGATGTGCTTCAGAATAGAAATATACTGCTCATATATTTCATGGCATTATGCATTTAAAGGTAACATGGAAATTTTTACATGTTTTGGTATTAAAAAAGCTTTGAAGACCCTGTCTTTATGTTAGATAGAAAGAAGTGAACCCAAGTAATTTGGTATGTTCAATATTAAACATAATTATTGGGAAAATGGAAGCAACATCTGCCTCTCTCTTTTACAACCACCACAAAAAAAAACAACCCCGAAGTTTATTGACACAGTATTAGAGTTGGTTATGTGCAATATCTCCTGCAAGTACTAGTGAGGAAAAAAAATTTAGGCTGCCTATTAACTCTACACATTCTACAGACAATAATAAACTGCAAGATGAGCCTTTTGCTAACTCCAAATGATGCACCATTTCAGAAATAACATGTCATCCTTCTTCATTGTACAATTACAACTTCAGCAATTTTCAGATACCCACATTGACACTAGTTCATAAATGCTGTTTTATGCTTTAACAGGAGTATGCAGTCATAATGGAGATTTCCTGTTATATATTGGAAGAGTTTAGTAAGTTGTGAAGAATGTATTCAGGCATACTAGAGACTGAAGGGTGCTTTCCTATTGACCTTATGAAATCTGTTATTATTAGTGAAGGTATTCCGTGTTTGAGGAAACAGAGAAGAGATTTCCCAATTATCTGGCACATTGTTGCTTTTTCAGGATCATATTCACAGCATCTTACTGCTCACTCAAAAGAGAACGTGGGGAACTCAAACTGCTTAAAAAAAATGAATAAACAAATACTACAACAATTTTACCTGCAACAACTGGAGATTTTCTGTCATCCAAAAGCTGAATAGCAGTACTGGCTGTCACTACATTGCTTTTGTTTGCGGTTTCTGCAGAGTATATTGAGGAAAAAAAAAAAGTTAAATCACATATTGCAGGATGAAGAAATTGAGCTTTTTTCCCGTTTTGAAATAACAGTCCATGTAGATTTAGTGCTCAGAAAATAAGACAGCAAACAACATGTTCTATAGATGCACAGAACATACAGGCACTGCCATTTCAAAATTCCCCAGCATTCCAACAACAAGCTTAAAACACTGAAACAAGTAATCAATTTTTGCCTTCTCTGCTAAAAATGGCAACAAAGGTGACAACAGTTAGGGCTTCTCATTAATGTGGACACTTTCTCTTTTGGACTTGTCTTGCTTAAAATACTAGGCTGTAAGCTCCACCTGTGCAAATATTAAATGAAAACTGTTATACCACACCTTGGGGTTTCACTTAGAGCCCAATAAAAGATGCACCTGGTCAAAGGACCAGTAAATTAGCTGCAAATTTCAGCGCACATTTTAGATTAACATTTGAGATTAGTGACAGAGTCACTGACAGAGTCACTGCTCAGTACTGACATACTTGGAATCCTTTCAGCATCGTAACACATGGCTCAGCATTTACAAAATGACAAAATTACAGACCTGTACTAAATGGGATTGAGTAAACAAAACTCCCAGGTATTTGCTCAGCAGCTCTTCTGTACCAAAGTGGAAAATGGTCAGCATTAAAAATGTTCTCCTTATCTTCAGCTGTCAGGAAATCTCTGGAGAAAGAAGTGAGAAAGAAGTGAGAAAGAAGTGAGAAAGAAAATACTTTTTGTTTGTTGCATGGCACACAATAGTTTCTAGCTTTGAAAGACAAGAAAAACCAAAATGTGATCTTTTGTGAAAGGAAATGGTTTAGGACAATTTTTCTAATACCATTTGTTCAACAAAAGGGTTAGTTTTAGACCCAAATAATTATTTGTGACACACTTGCAATTATTTTTGTTATGAAGGATGGAAAAATTACTAAAAAAATAGTGCCTCTAAGTACCACTACAAACATTTGTACTGATGGATAGAAATAAAAATGCTTAGTCCAAAAAGACTTTTTCTGTCAGCACAATGCAAGAACTGTGAATTGTACAAAGTGGAAAAGGCACTGGACATTTGGCAGTTTGTTGCCACTGGCATTCACTCTTAAGTGATGAAAAAAAAGTAAACATCCTGCTTTCCAAATAATATGTAAGGGGTGGTAGTGGACAACTACATACTTTATTCTTCAGTAATCTCAGGGAATGTTGACAGAGGAAAGTTCATGTCAGTGAAAAGAGCTAGTATGGCCTCCATGCTATTGTTCTGGTTTGCTGTCTGACAGTAACAAATGGCAGTGCTATTCATCTCACCTCTGAGGCTACTCACACTACAACAATATTTTGTGGTCAGATAAGCACCAGGTAGTTTTATATTCAATAAACTTAGCTTATTGTAAACATCAAGTCAGATTTTCTTTTACATATGGAATGGAGATTGATCTGTCTGACACTATCAAACTGCTGCCTGAAAAAGTCATTAACTGTGGAACCTTATTTTATAGCTCTCCATTTAAAGAAACCTGTATCTCCACTGGGTTACATCTTCTCCAAGCAAAATAGAAAACTCTTGAATGATGAGATCTCCTGATTACTCTCTTACCCAGGCCATTCTGACACTTGGTTTTATTTCACCAACACATTTTTTTCCACGATAATTATGCAAAAGCCCTGAAAAAAACTAGAGATGTCTGGTTTTAGATAGGATAGCAAAAAAAAAAAAAAAAAAAAAAAAGAATCATCACCTGTAGATGTAGTATATTCATAATTCTGCTCTGAAGAATAAGGATGTGAGGCTAACTCCAAGGGAGTGGGGAAAAGTAAACGTATGGGCTACGGGTGTAAAATAGCTCATTGTTCCAAATGTTTCAGTTGAAGAAAGAATCTAAGGGATCCCACAAAATCTTTCCAACTTCTTCTAAGTATTTCAGTATGCCAGCATAAAACCCTGGAAGAAACAGTAGATGGGCTTCCTAAAAATAATCATTTTTTCTCATATGGCTGCCAAGGACAGCTTTGTTACTTACTGATTGGTAAGCTGTTCAGGACCCACAAATAGGTTGATACGAGATAGTCCAGTCCGTGTTCCAAGGAAGGCAACTTCCACTCCCTTGTCAGAGTTTCTGAAATAGAACAGAACACAAGCAAATATAATGTTTCCAGAAACTAAACAGATAAAGCTACACTATTGGTCACAAAAAGTACAAACGTATGCATTTTTAAGAAAAATTTTCTAAATGTTTTGGTTTGTAGAAATGGTATTTGGACAGAAAGTCACTAAAAGTCAAAGACTATATTTGGTAGGATTTGTGGGGAGCTATTCTATGGAAGCCATAGAATAAAGAGGTGTGGCATAGCTGTATCCCAACTATTTAATAACCAGTGGCACCCAGTGATTCAAGACAGGCAGGAATTCCAGATCTTGCTCCCGGTCTGTTCAGCTCTTCTGCTGTACATTTGTGCTTTAAGTCATAGATGTGATTGTGGCTCAAGCAAGCAAAAAGTAAGCTAGATTTAAAGCAGGGACAAATGTAGCTGCCAGCAGGAATGGCTTTAGCCTGTAGACCCGAGGAAAAAAAAATTTGGCAGGTGGTTCAGGCTGAACCCTGTTGCTGCATTGTTATCAGTACCAAGATACCTACTTTACAACTATTTCTCAAATGGTTACCAGAAGTTCAGTCATATTACCACAAAACCAGGGACCAGTCTCAGCCATCTTGCTGTCTCATACTTTATTCTTCAGTAAATGGCCTCTCTCAGTAGTGTGAGTCAGAATATGAAAGGTGATCAAGTCTCCCACTGGCATCTCTCCTCAGCTGCCTTCCTTGTGTTTAGTGGATCATTATTTCATTATGTAAGAGGATTCCAAGAAACTTTATGCCTCTATATAAATTCATCAACATCTACAGTATATTAGCATGCAACAATTTCTTATCTTTAAAGAGAAGACTGGATAATCCTTAGTTTGATGAATCAGTTCTTATTGCATTGATTTTACTCAGTCAGTATGAGTATGTACTTTACAGCAATACTTCTTTTCATCTAACTTCCTAAAAAGTGTTCAAATTTAGCAGAATCTAATCAGGGTAATCTCCAGAATTGCCCTTCAACCACAGTATTTCATACAAACGGTTAATTTAAAACCTGTTTTCTGTAATACATATAACATCTTGTTACTTAACATCTTAATACCTCATAATATAAGTGAATTAAGTAAAACATATAAACTCTAAAAAGGACCATCTAATCTCCTCATTATCTAGAACAGCAACCTAGATCCCAGTTAGTTCTGAAAAACAAACAAAACAAAAACCACTAAAAAAGATTAAAGAAATTATTTATTTTACCAGTGTAAGTTTTTCTGGATGCAACTTATTCTGAGACAAATTACCAATTCCATCAACAAATTAGAAATTTTGCATTACATTTCTCCATTACTCTCAACATTTGTTATAAATACTTAGATCTGTAAGTTGTAGTCAGCATACAATTTCATTAGTTGTATCCTTTCAACTAATCATCATGATGTACACTGCAACATAAACACAACAATTAACTCAAAATTGGTGGTATTTAGGATCAAATTATTAGTATTTTCATGCATGTCAGCGTTTGTTAGGTATTCCATCAGTTCACCAACATAAATATTAAAAAATCACCCATGACTGACACATAATGACTGAAAGAAAGTTTGCTTACTCTGATTTATTTAATGCTAGACTGGTCCAATAAGCTTCAATTGGTGCACTCACAACTGCATCAAACAGGACTTCCTGGATCAATTCTTTATCACCTATTACAATATATGAAAATCATACAGAGATGACTAATTTTTTTTTACACTACTTTATCTGTGACATGTATTCAAACTTTTTGCACTATTAAGCCTTTACTATGTAATATTACATGGTATTTTATCACAATGCAGTGTTTCACATAAAACTTCCTTACACTAACCAAAATTTTAGATTAAAAAACCAAAAAATTATTCTCCAATTCATGTTACAGATTCATGCACGATATCTAATGCTCGCATTTGCACATGATATAAGGTTAAAACAATTAGGTCTACTAGCAGTCACAAAGGCTCTACATTTCTGCAAATAGACAAAATATGCACTTATCCATCTCAATTTTTTTTATTCTGCTTTGCATTTCAGAAATGCTAATTCATACATGTTCTCCCTTAAATACTAATGAAATATCTGGCATATTCTTTTGAGGTGTGATCCAAGCATTGATTCAGATCATTCCCATTTACCTTACCAAACCAGATGGAGTGATAGCATTGCCTCGTACAGCTACACCATCTGAACAGGAATTTTAATGCCTGGTTCAGCCATATTGTCTACCATAAAAGTCAGGAATTTGTATCATCAATATCTATTAATACACTGGAAAAAGCTCAAGACCAAATGAAACTCCCAAGTGACATCAGCCAAGCAATCCAATCTCAATTTATCACTAGTTAAACTAAGTAGTTTTGCATTTTGTAGTTTTTAGCTGGGGTAAAAAGCCTACTACATGCATATTTAAGAAAATACTTGCATTGGAGCAATGGCTCTTTTCCCGTGAGGTAGCGTTTAATTGCTTCTAACTGAGTCATTTGCCGGTGTTCAGGATGTAAGTCAGTGTTGCAATAGGACCTGCAAACATGTCAAAACATCAAAATGTTAATATGTATAAGCATGATCTCTCTTTGTCTTTAAACAAAAAGAATTGGGTTCAGCAAGCACAAACACTATGAAACTAAGAATGGTAACAGACACCAATTTCATGCTTTGTTTAAGGCTTACCATTCATCTGCTAAAGATACATCAGGGTGTTCTAAATCATGTAACCCTGTAACAGGAATAATAATGGATTATTTAGGGAGCAGTCTGGGTAACAGATGGTTATTTACATACAACCCATAACATAAACCCTTCCTTCTTGGAAAGTGCATTATTACCACAAAGTAATAAATCACAGTAAACTGTGTTCCAATACACTTTAGGGTCTAACTAACTGGCAAAAGCAAACTAAATCAGATCTAAAATTGAAAAGGTAGGAAAAACTTTTTTTTGTGCTGATATATTTAACTCATACAAATTACTTACATGATATATTTGAAGTTTAGAAGAAAACTTGAGCAAAGAGAAATACACAATTCTAAAAGTCTCCTATTCATACTCCCTTGGCTCTATTTGGCTAGTAAAGCTTTTTATGCTAAAATACATACTTCTCATTTTAAGACAGTTGTCCCCTTCCTCAACTGGAAAAAAAAGTCTTTAAAAGAGAACAATTCCCTCAAAACCTAAGCACACAGCCCACGAACACAAACAGCAATTTAGTGGATCATTCAGAATAGGTTTATTGTACTAACAGGTCACACAAATGCTTGTAAATAAGAACTATATCATTAGTTATATAGTACAATAAAAATGTACTTTAGCAATTTTAAAAACTCGTAACACATTTATCAATAGACAATAAGCAAACAAGGTTCAGAAGGCTGGGTCTGGGTTTAACCCCTAACATAATAAACAATGGCAGAGCTTCAGTGATTAAGAAAAGCAGTGAAGTCAAAACTATAACTAATTACAGTCCTTGGAGAAGACAGCGAGGTGTCAGTGACACAGAACCAGTGAAGGTACAAGTGGGAGAGAAGGAATAGTTAGTTTTGGCTATGTTAACATTTCTCATGATGGATCTGGGAGGAAATAACAGACTGGCTGAGATGTAAGGCTGGATTAAAGAAAATAGGCAAGAGGTATGTTTGGAACAGTTTGGAGAGTAAGCAGCTCCTAGTCTCCTGCTATGTTCTCTTTCTATCTAGACATTTATCTGCAAGTGCAAGTGACTCAGACTTTAAAGCATTTCTTTTTTACATCTCTCCTGGGTACAGGAACATAGTCATGCCCCAAAATATAGCTGAGGAACAAAGACCTGAAGAAAGTTTAACATAACTGACAAAATAAGAAGCAGAATGGGAAATGGAGATTTAAGCATCAAATCAGAAGGTGTTTCTCTATTGAAACTAAAAAGCCAGACCCATTACAGCACTCTCAGTGGTTACTTTATTCAGAAAACACCACAAAGAACTAACATTGGACTCTAGAACATTGAGAGAGAGGACAGATTATTCCCACCTAAAGAAGACTCACAAACAGTCTGACTATGCTTAATATAAATGAGGGAAAAAATCCCATGAAGTAAAAGATCACTGGGGGGAGGGAATCCAATTCCCTTACGGAATCTGCGGACAAACTTACAAGCTTTAGATCTACTAAATCAACAATAAAACTACTCTGTAAGCAACATGAGAAGGTAGGTATCTTACCTTCTTCCACAGTTACATTTCCTCTGAAGAAATATTTTCCATGTCCTCTAGAGAGAGCCACACCTAAACTGTGCAGAGAAATAAAGCAGACCTTGAAATCTGTGAGACAAATAATAACAGACATTCAGGGCTGTTTTAATTTCTAACATTTCCAGGTAATGTACTATGTTTAACTTTAAAACTGTTTCCAAACCCTCACTGGTCATAGTTATTGTTCAGTGAGCTGCTTCAATGCTGTTTCAGATGTGATGTGCCTACAACAATCGACTGTATTTATGTGTGCTTAGAGGTGCAGTAAACCATTATTCTTTGGCAAACTAATAAAGGAACCCCTCTATGCTTATTGCTGTTCACTTAGCATGAGACTCCTTCAGCTGAACCTTGAACATGCCCATGGCCTTATAATGAAGGAGACATTTTTTTGTAAATCAGACTAAGCTGTTGAGAAAGTACATGAATGTGGGAATCAATGGAACTACTGAGAGGAAAAGAATTTCATATGTGACAACAGCATCATGACTCCTCTTGGACTAATTTTTTCTGTGATTCATACTTGTAGCTTGTTTAATTTTTTGTGTTGACTTCAGTTTCATAAACTCTCAACAGTTACGTACCCAGATTTCATTTGGCTTTTAGTCTAACATTTAAATTATTCAAGTTTATTGAACTGGCTCAGGGATCCTGTGCCTCTTCCTATTGAACATACACACAGAATACATTCTGGCATTCAATCTTTCATTCAAGGAGATTATGTCAGGATAGGAGCCTGCCAGTATTCAGTAAGACTGAAAAACTATGGGCTGATCATTTAAGAAGACATAGAGGCACCAATTCCAAGAACACATATACTGCAATCAACAGCTCAATCTGGAAATGAGCTGAACAGTAAACATCTTTGACACTACAGTGTATATTTTAACTAACGGTGCCCCTGCTGTCTTCCTGAATCTATACTCCTACCCATCAAAACGAGACACAGACCATGCTGAAAAGGGCAGGACAGTTTTCCTACTATTTTTCTGTCCTAAGAATCAGAACTTGCACTGCATGCATATAAATAGCCCCATATCTGTTTACTAAATAGGGTAAGAATGACAGTGCCACTGGAAAAACAACAACAACAAAAGCCACAAAAAATCCTACAAGAGCAAAACCCACAAAACAATAATAAAAAAAGCAAACCAAAAAATCCCCTTATTTTTACTACCCATGTGTGAATTTTAACAAGAATAAACACATGCATTATAGATCAGAGAAATGTGCCTATATTTTCATTATGTGGAAATGTAGCTCAAGTTCTGTGAAATGGTTCCATTGAAGAAAATTTCAGTTGAGTATTGCAACTATCAGCCTTCTGCAGAAGGTACAGTTTGTATTATTTTATTAACAAATCATTTTTAATTCAAATATAAGCATTTTTAAAGTGACTTCATATCTTTCTTTTATTTTTATTTTTTTCTCCTAAGATGCATGTCAAAATAACATGGCTGAGTCACTCAGTTTTAGTTCTACAAATACAGTGAAGGTAGTTCAGAGAAACAAAATATCCAAACCTCAAATTGGAAGTGAAATACTATCTCATTTTACATTACATTTTTGTTGTGGAAAAAAATCAAAATGGGGCTCAATATGTAGTTACTTAAATGGATTACAGTATTTATAGCTCTCCAAGTACTTGCAAAAGCCTTTCGTTCAATGTAAACCTCAACTGAATATTTTTTTAATGAAACGTAAGCCATGACAAACACTGTGAGTTTGCCTGTGTGAGCTTGCACAAACTTTCCATCCCTGGAAAAGCTGAAAGGAATGCTGGTAGGCTCCTTTTCCTTGCTATTTTCAGCATTGTCCAGGGATATTTCATTGTCAGCTTTCACTGATGAGCTTTTAATGAGTTCACGAGCTCTGTGCAAACACAAATCCAATGAGTCTGATGAAATGTCCATTTATTATGGTCGGCTCTACCTGAATGGAGTACCCTTGATGTCTGTATAATAGTAGTCATTTGTCATCACCAATACCCGCTTCTAGATTCAGAACAAGAAAGTCAGAAGGGGAGGGGGGAACAAGTTAGTTGCTATAATAAATTTATAAAAGATTAAGTGGTGAGTCACAGATAAAATTGAAAGCAATGTTTATATTCAGTGAGTGAAAAAAACTACTGCAGTGAATCATATTTATGGCAATCTTAAAAATTGTTTTAAAAAATTGACTGCTTTGCTTTATACTCAGTTAAAATAATATTTTATACGTTGTACCCCTTTGTCCACTGTCTTCTTCACTTCCATGGAGAATTTCCCCGTTTTCCGATTCACCATTGCATTTCGGAGCTGAAATGATGGAAATGTGTGTCAATTCCCTTATTTGCATTTTCTGCAATTTTCAGCTCTGGTTGAGCTCTTCTGCTACACTCATTTTGGCATACGTAGTATTCAGTTTTCTTCCTTTTCAGTAGTTCTACTATATACTACACAACTCCCTTACAGATTTTATTATTGACTGTACAGGCCAAGATGCCTGCCACACAACTTTAGGCAAGTTGCTGAGGTACATGACATAGGAGCTCTCAGCATCCTTCACAGTACAACAGCTTTTTGAGTAGTAATCTGGATCTTACATGAGATAAACTGTAATTGACTACTATTCTGCAGTTACTGCATAGGAAGAGAAGGACTAGCTTCCCAGCTGGATTTGGCTGAAATCAGACCAGAGCTTGATGGTTAAATACATCAACAATTGTACATATAATAACAAAGCAAAAAAAGAGAAAACCCCACTTACCCTACACTACTCATTCTGCTACTGCTTGATGCTCTACATTGGGCTGCATCCTAAAATAGCACTAGAAACTGCATGCTAACTGATCCAGAAGTTGGAACTAGCAAACCAGTGACAGCCCATTTGAACAGCAACCTGTTTCAATGGGAACACACAGCTGCAGTGCTCTGTGCCTCCCCCTGGTTCTCCAGGCACCTCTTGCAAGGTAATACATTTTGTATCTGTAATGGAAGCCCCAGGTCAGTCACAGCTTTAAGAATTGGCCTGGACGTCTCCCTCTGGGTCTTCCAAAAGTCTTTTTAAATCCCCTTCAAAACCTTTTTTTTTTACTATATAAACCAAAAACTCAAAGCAGAAGGGAAAACAGGAAATAAATGAAAAAGGGTTTATACACAATGATCTACCTGCTGCTCTGCAAGTGAAATGTGTTACTTTTTAGATTATCAGTTTTTCAGTAACTTTATTCTAGCCTCTCCATGAGCTGCAGGCTCCCAAATCTGTGCTGCGAAGTCCCTTACCCATCACCTCTAAAAAGTCTTCCCTTAGCACACCTATTTGCTCCCTAGGAAAGAGCTTTCCTCCCAGAGGACATCAGCTGACATAGCCTCTCTTTTAGGAACATGATATGGTGATGAAGAGTAAAAACAACTGCCCCCCCCCACCCCCCGGTCTATAATCCAAAAATGACCTGCAGTGTGGCTAACAATGAGTACACACTACCCTGACACAGCTGGTCTGAGAGCAGGGTGTCTGGGCTGAAACTGAAAAATGACAAGACATGGTTTGTAATAAATCATCAGCCTCAGTGCTTTGAATCTGTCTATTTATCAGTTCAGGATTTTAGGGAAGAAATCAATGAGTTACTGTTAGCAGTTATTCCATCCATCTATGGAAATAGTGTATTTTAATGCTCCTAGATTTACAAATGGAAGAAGTGACTTCTTTTGTTTGTATTTTTAATTAATGGTAAAGATGCAGAAAGTTTAAGGTGGTTGTTTAAGGATCCCTTCAATTACAAAGCAATATTGATATACTTGTGGGATTTTATTTTTTTTTTTTTAAGGGTAAGAAGCACCTACAAATCTTTCACAGCTGTAATTTTCATTACAATAGGAAAATTCCACTATCACTAATCAATTCACACTCCCTTCTTCAGGGATATTAAAAATGTAGAATAATACTGACAAAATGAGCATTTTTATGTCTCTTCTACTGCTTATCTGAATACTATTTTGGACGTTGTGTTCTTGCTGAATAAATACCTCCTGTTGTCCAGTACTTCATGCCAGATTGGGAAATTCAGTCAGATTTTAAAGAAAAATTGTGAAGATAGTCATATCAATGCACTCTGCTGGCTTTTGGAGTTAGTATGGAGTGAAAAGAGAGTGACCAAACTTCCCAATGAAATAACTGGTTTTATTCTCATGAACAAGCTGAGCATGGCTGATCTATCAAAAACTGCAGACTTTGCACCTCTTTCAATTTAATTCTGGGGCATCTAGATTTGAATTAACAGTCTTAGTCTTCTGTCAGTGGGTGTAAAAGAATATTTTTTAGCTGGAGGCATATATAAAATAAAGCATATATTTTACTGTAGGGTTTTGGATTTTTTTTAACAATGCATAATAGGCAATTCTGGAAATATTTTACCATTTAAGTTTTGTGGTTTTGGACTTGGAGAGCTGGTCTTAATTAACCATCTACTTTCTAACATTTACAGAACAGTTCCATTTATCTTTAACATGGTTTTCATTTTTCTCCTATTGGTGCCTGCAGTTGTCTAAGACCCATTCCTCCCACAAGCCTCAGGCAAGTCATAGATTTACTAAAAGGGCCTCCAAACTCTCAGTAGTGTTTAAGATCAAGTCTGCATGTGGGATTTAGAGTTTAACTTTTCTTCTTCTTTTTTGCTTGCTGTGATTACATTTCTTGGCTTTGTAATCTGGTTTCTCGGCTCTTCTGCAGTTTCATCTCCCTCCTCAAATGCATAAAATAAGTACTGCCTCAGTTGGCTTCAAGCCCCAAAGCATTCATTCATACTCTTTTTTATTTGGAAAAAAATATTTCATTCAGCTAGGAATTACAATAAAAGAATTTTAAGAAGTGAGTTAATGAGAAAAAGGTCTTGTCTTTGGTACTGTGTATTCCCAAACTTTGCTCAAAGACACTGTTGGCTTAATAAGCTGATGCTAAGATTTCTATTTCTGATAAAATACAGTAACAGTAAGAGAGTGGCACTGTTAACCTGGAAAATTAACTGATTAATATATATACACACACCTGCTCTATTTCTTGGTGAAAAAGATTTTAACCTTAGTTCTGCCATGGCTTTTCTTATTGAATGACTTGGGAAAACCTAATTCATCACCTCTTCAGGGTAATACACATTATTACTCCTTCAACTAAATATCTTCCAATCAATTGCTAACAACAGTTTCACTGCTATAGCATGAGATCATTCTATATTCTTGGAAAACTATGTAACCATTCAATTAATGTAGTAAAAAGTAAGAAAATGTCCTAATCAGCTTCCACTTAAGCGTTTCATGGGAAAAAAAAATATACAAGTAGTAGTCTGTGTTATTAAAAGCAGCTATATGAATACATTAATTCTTTCCCTCTACAGTTGAATAAACAATGCTTTACTATCCAGGCTTGGAAAAAATCAGGAACATCAAGGCCTTGGGTGAAGCAGAGCCACATGCAGCTCTCAAGTCAATAAGCTACTTCACAAAGTTTTAAGCCTCCTACATGGCATTTACCATTTTCACTCAAAATTAGCAATATTATGGAATTGCCCATTACAAAACATCAACAAAAATAACACACACTTTTTGGACACCCTTTTGGATCCTCACATCAGAAAAGTTGCATAAAGAGATGGATTTAATTACAATAATCTACAGAACTTCCTTCAAATTCAATTCTCATTCTCACTCTAATGCTAATAATGACTCTGCCTGTAGCTCCAATATTATTTTATTTCATGACTCCTTCTCTTTTATTCTTCCATTGGTAGTTCTGACCATCAGCCCCTCTGAAGGTCTTGGTAATATGGTATAAATTACTTACATGTTATTTTACACAAACACAAAAAAAAATTGCAATGATATACCAGGCCTACATTTAAAAATAGTTGTAAAAATATTATTCATTTGACATTGCATTTTTTCTTATTTAGAAATGTGCATGAAGGTCTCCACTTGTGCGTGGTACCGCTGAAGTGTTCAGACAACAGCTGAAATGTTAACCAATTTTTCTACAATATTTAATCTGCTGTCTTTCAGATAAAACTTGGACAGTAATCATCAAACAGATGTGTAGGCTTTTACAAAACCTGTCAATTGGTGGATAATTCATCAAAGAATGCCCGCTTATTCAGGCATGGACTAGTGAATTATTAGCATTGATAGATGGGGATCATTCGCGGAAGTCACTACAACACATCTATATTATACATGATTACTGAAAATAGTGTTTACTGCTGCTCCAAAGCTACAATAGAATATTGAGGGGTTTTCTATTATTTAAATATTTATCAAAATTATTTCACATATCATTTATCCAATTTTTACATATTGGCCAATGGACCTGGATCTTTTCTACAAATGTAATGTAACGTAATGTAATGCTCCATTTAGTCTATTAGCAATGCAGATTAACTTCTTCAAAAGAGGAAACAACTGGAAAGGTTGCTTGTTTCTGTTACGATTAAAAATACTTTTTAACAATTTTTTTTTTTTTTAGTTAAAAGGGGGAGAGACAAAATGTATGTATGTATCATCAAAATCTGAAATAAAACTTTCTGCAGCCGAAAGACAGAAAAAAGTTAAATATTCCCAAGAAATTTTCAGAAAAAGAGACAGAGCTTAGAGATCTCAAACAAAGGAAATTCTTAGAGCTGAACCTGGGCTTTTTGCTTTCATGTGTATTCAGATATAATCTCAATTATAAATAAAACTGAAATTTCAAGTTCATAGAAATAGTCACGGTTACATTAACTGAATGAATTTATACTACAGCAATAGTATTTGAAAGGAGACAGGAAATTTGAAAAGGTCATTTACAGAGTAACTGGTTGAGCAATAGGTGATCAAAGAAAAGGCAAGGTATAAAATATGAAGTCAATGTGATTAACAATACTGCAGTAGTTTGCCAGGGTATATGAAAATATAATGAGGAAGCCTTCAATAGTGTACGCATAGAAAACTGCACAAAGTTATACAAGAAATATTTTTAAAAGTTTGAGTGTGCACTCCATCAAAAAACTTTAAATAAGGAAGTAAGATGGTCTCCAAGGAGAGGATGAGGACAATCTATCACCTGATGAAACAGACATCGCTTAAAACATAAATGAACTGTTTCACTACTCACAAAGGGGGTGGAGAGCTGGAGGAATGTAAGATATATATTTTGTAAGGGAGAAAGAAAATACAGACTTCTGTCAGAACAGGGATCAAGAAATTAGTACATCTGAAGACTGACAAGACTCCAGGGGCAGTTGTACGTGATCTATCCCAGATTTCAGAAGGACATGACAAAGTAAATATGGGAACCTTTAGTGGATATATTCAAAACCTCTCTGGAAAAGTAGAGGTATGAAGGACTTGAGAGAAGCTAACACAGTACTGATATTTGAGAAGGGATTGAGGAGACATCTATGAAAAACACAGACATGCAGTCGTGACTTTGGCAGCAGGGAACTTATGGGAAAAACTAAATTACAGGACAGAAAGGGGAACACCTGGAAAGTTACGATTTAATTAAGGACAGTCATCACGGATTCACACAAAACGAATCATGCCTAACAAATCAGATTTATTGAGGAAGTAACAAAAAGACCAGACAAAGGTTAAGCCATGGACATAAGGAAAGCTTTTGATACAGTACTGCAGAAAAGGCTAAGCCTGCAAGGTAAGAAAGAATAAGATAGAGTGAACTACAGAGTAGATGGAACACTGAATAATGAGTGTAACTGAAAGGATCATGTGTGTAACAGCTGATAGACACAGAACGCATGCTTCTGCAGCTCCCAACAGGTCTGAAATCAAGAGTTTGGAGTGAATCTGTGCTCTGAGCAGAGGTCAAAGAATCCAGTTTTGTTTGTCTGATGCTTTTTGATTTTGTCTGCTAAGGAAAATAGCTCTCATTACTTCCACTGAGGAAAGAGGGATCTTGTGCAGAGCAGGTAAACTCATTCCTTCATATCTGGTTTTCAGCAGTTGTCTGGGCCAGCCCTAAAGAGATATTCTATTCCCTTCCCTAGCACTATATTGCTATACAGTAAAAATACACAATGGGATACATGGAGAATGTAAGGGTGATGAGCTTTACCAAACATTCTAAGAGTCTGTGTTTGTGGTATATGCATAAGTAAGGAAGAATCAATACAAAACAGTCATAAAATTCTGAACAAAGTAAAAGGGGCTACTGTCCTTCCCTTCCTGAAAGCAGTGAGATGGCCACTCTAACGACTAGTTAAACAGTTTCCAGGTACAGTAGTGGGATGCAACAATGACTTTTGGCAAGTTTTAAAACACATCACTTACCACATCATCTCTGTCTTCCCACTCGACCTCGGAAAGATCCACACTACTGTAGTTGGGCTTTCTTCGTTTCTTCCCTTCTTCATACTGGCATAAAAAAGGTGAAATATTTAGCACATTCTGCTTTATTTGCACAAAGATTTCTGTCACGAGATCTGAAGAATTTGTATGCTGATGCAATACAGATAACAGCAGGTAGCTTAATTCCTACAAAGCACACCACATCGCTGCATAAATGTGGTCTGTGAAATAAAAACCTGCATTACTCATGATTATTTGCATGATCTCTTGCCATGATACGAAACTTTTCTTGATTGACACACTGCAAAGTCAAACTCTGCATTTGTACCTTCTCCCCATACAGAAAACACATGAGACATTGATCTTGTAGTTTATGTCAAATGTCTCAAACTAGCTCTTTCAGCTGCACAGGAAGTTAAATTCACTATAATCTTATCAACAAAATGTTTACTCATTTCTCTTTAAACAAGATAAGATGCAACTCTTATGAAGTATGGTGTTAACATTCGCTGATACTACATTTTATCTACAACTTCATGGGGCAAAAAGTAATATAATGATAATTTATAGTTTTTTATCACTTGTCACTGTTACACTGTAAATTGCACATTTAAAATAAATATTCTTCTGACAAATTGATTTGACACTGATGTGTTTATAATGTAGGAAATTCTGCCCCCTGCTGAACATTCAAAATCAAAGAGCCTACTAGTGGAGGAACAAAAACCTTGCTCGGTGGGAGAAGAAAAATGTATTTGGGAATATCTGTGAATAAAGAACCTAATTGGCCAAGAAAAATGATCATAATATATTTGAAAAAAATTAAATTTGAGAGATGATCGGCATAATGGGAAATCTGGTCTTTTATCTTTTACGATGATATAAGTGGGAGGAAAAACCACAAGTCTTCCTATGAAGCATGACAAGAGACATTGGGATACTGCAAAAAATCCCCAAATTGCTTTTCTGACTCCCCAACCATAGCATCATAGAAGGATAGAAAATACACCTGTAAGGCAGTATATATAGTTGATTCTCCTCCCTCAGGGCAGGACCAACCATGCCATAAACCAAACTTGTCAGTGCTTGAGACAGCCAATTCATCACTGGGGCCAGCAGTGCAGGAACTTTCAATCACATTCAGCAGATTACAGAGGCTAGAAAGGCCAAAGAAAAAAACTTGCTCTCTGAGCATTAAGAAGGTTATTCCCATCCTGACTTTTTCCTCTCTAAATTAAAAGAATCTCATGGGAATCCCACACTTGTTTTTGTAGACTACAGTAATTAAAAATAGGTATGACAAAATCTTCCTGAAGAATAGTAAACTTTAAAAAATATTGAATACTGGATCATAATCACAAAGAGATTTTGAGATACTGGTAGCACTGTAATGTTTCTGCCAGCACACTTCACTGAGCCTCCTTAATTTTTTGCTTATAATAACTTGGATACTTCAATTATTTCTACAGATTATTCTTTATGTGTGTGCTGGTTTGGTTTGGCAGGTTTTTTGGTAGTGAGGGAGAAGCCCCACGGGTGGCTCCTGTAAGCACCTCAGAAGCTCTCCCACCTCCAAAACCAGCTATCCAAGGAGCCATTAGAGAGACAATGGCTGCTCCTCTGCGATTAACATACGAAAGAACTGATCTAACACCCGAGCAGGGCAAGCAGTTAGGAAGAGCTGAGCTAGAGAGGCAGAGCGGTGCCTGTGGCTGGTGAGGAAGAAGGGGAAGAAGGTGCCCAAGCAGCAGTTTCCCTGCAACCTATGGCGAGATGGCAGGCTGTCCCTCTGCATCCATGGAGGAACGTGGTGGAACATTCCCTGAAGGCACGAGAAGGGGTGAATGTTGATTTGCTGCCAGTGGACTTTGATTATGCAGCTGTGGAAGACCCTGCGGCAGGAGAGGTGCCTGTTCCCAAAGCAGCCCGTGACTCTGTGGGAAGCCCATGCCGGAGCAGCTTGCTCCTCACCTCCTGGGAAGGACTCATGAAGGAGAGGTTCTTGGAGGACTCTCTCCCATGGAAGGGACCCTGCGCAGAAGCAGGGGAGGACTGTAAGGAATCCTTCTTCCTGAGGAGGAAGGAGCGGCAGGAACCACCAGACTGTGAATTGACTCTAAAACCCATCCCCTGCCGCCCTGGGGGGCAGGAGGGAGAGAAATCGGGAACAAAGTAATTGGGGCCCGGGAAGAAGGGAGGGGTGGGGTAACACATGTAAGCACTGCTCTAGTTGGCCTTCGTCCTCCCCATGCCAGTGTGTTCTGGCGGGTCGTGGGGGGGGGAGTTGAGTGAACAGCCACATGGCTCATTCTTTGTTGTCATGTTAGGCCCATGGGATAAAATCGTGTGGGATAAAATCGTCAACCAATTCTCATTCTTCTTTTGAATAAAAAACATCCTATCAACTCTGTTGGTGTGAGTCTTGACTGAATTCTGAGAATTCATGCAGAGGCAATTAAAGAGTACTTTCATGTGCCTTTCTTGACCCTCTGCTAGAAGCCACCATTCTTTTAAGAACAAGGTTATCTTCTTAAGGGTTACTGCTATTCAACAGATGGGTGGAAAGATGTAAAGAATTTCTGCTTTCAGCACATACTTATACACTAGACTGTGAATTCAAGCAGCTCAGTGCTACAATTAATTCTTGCTACGGGACATCCCTGATAGCCAAAGAGATAACTACATCCAAACACTGAAGTACAAAATTTGCAGCCAACATAGTTAAATTTCACAAGCATAAAATATGAGAGGACAATGTCCAGTTCATTACCAGGGCTTGATTTTTGTAGCTATGTTTTGCAAGCCTTTCATTACGGCTGCAGCTCTATCAATATTATCTTTAATCTTTACAAGGCGTAACTATGTCTACTCTCTGGCTGCACCAATTAACCGTGCAAATCTTCAGCCTGATTTAGTCATTATTCTACAGAAATGGTTTCAGTCAGGCTCTGAAGTACTGAGAGCTGAAAGGTGTTAAATCGAAGTTAGCTTGGATCATCTGAGTAGAGCAAACAGCTCCTGTACTGATTCCAATGTTTAATTACATCCTTACTCACAGATGTTGAAGAGCTTCTGGGCTATACTGCATTCTCAGACACATGTGCAAATCCTTCCTTATGACAATAGGAATTGATCTTGTGTGTCTGACAGCAGAAGTAGGCGTCGAACATAAGGCAAACCACTGGCGTCATATTGATTATCAGGTTTGTATTTATTTTGATCATATTGATTTCCACACCTTGCACTCAAAAAGCAAAAAAAAAAATCCAAAAGCAATCAAATGAAGAGCTGGATAAAACATTCCAAGTTCTGCAGCAAGGCCGGAATTGGAAGCATTCATGTCTAAAAAATTCAGATAAGCAGAAACAAAGCCCATATCCCAGTGATCAAGCAAGAGTTAGGCACTGTGAGCACTTGAAGGAGCTGGAAATGCAGTTCTTAAACATATTTAGGACAGAAAGTAATGAAGTATTAAGATTCCTACCCCCTCATTCAGCTCTTAAACGATAAGGGCTACAGTTTAATTGCCTACACAGGAGTTCAGTAAGTGAAGAGTAAATCTATGTTATAGTTCGGAAAAGGATGGCAGAGAAAAAAAACACACCAACTTCCAGCAAGGACAGGATACCAAAAATTATTTGTCTGGTAACATATTACCTTATTCACAGCAGTAAATTCACATATCTTTATGATTATGTAACTAGGGCCTAAAACATAAATGCAAGTAGATAAAATATAAAGTACTTTATAACAATACTGTTCAATTGGTTATTCTTCTCTAGCTTATTTCCAGTTAATGGACATCAAAGCAACCCACCAACATTTAAAAATGGCATTAATCGGTATCTTTTTCTGTGGTAGCAAACTTAATCTTTTATCTCTGAGACTCCTGAATGAAGTATAAAACACTGAGTCAAGGCTGAAGACATCTGCAAGATTACTATAAAGCGTAGAAACAAATTATTAAGGCACCCACTGGGAAAGATAGAAAATCAGAGCTCTTCCAAATTACTCTAAGTACACGAGGAAAAGAGTTAGATTTAAACTGTGTGCTGTTAATCTACTTTGGCCAGCATAATGTGTGGTGATACTATATAGTAGTTAACCTCTGGGAAAAAAAATACTGAATATTTTATACCTGGACTGCAACACAAGAATCTTTTAGGCTGCTAAAAACTACATTTTTTGTTTGTGGAAAGAGCACAGGCAATTATTTTGTTTAGGAATCAGAATGAGCTTTATCTTACTCAGTATCTTTTATTTGAGGCTTGGCCAAACTCTTACAGCACTGGATGATTCAAACAGCATGTGACGTGTACTGTTTAAAGACTGAATCACATTTTTCCACCACCCCGTATACAACCATTTACATGTGCCATTATTAAACCCTTTGCTTTGATATTTTATTTATTTATTTTTTTTAACACGAGCAGTCCCAAACCATCTGCATTGAATATGACCTGCCACGTGTTTATAAAGTCAAAGTGTAGCAATCTGATCAGGGACAGAGCAAGCTACATCTTAACAGCTGCAAGCCTTGGGTCTAAGGTGATTGGAATTTCTCAGACGTGCTCCATCTGGATAATGGGGAGGTAGGAGAGAGTAAGTTGCTGTGATAGCAGCTTTGGACGTGTCAATAGATTTTAGTGAGCTTGCCTAGTCACACTTGTGGAATCATCTGTGAGAAAATATTATAAAAGGAAAGTATCTATTTCAAAAACAACCAAAAACTAAAGAGGTAAAATAATTTCAAGGGAAAGCGCTTCCTTGCCAAACTACTACCCTATGTGCAAAAGTAAGGAACCAGAAAATTAAAAAAAAAAACTCTTCCAATTTCAAAATGTAGCAACAATTGATTAGATTTCATCTTTTTGTATTACAGCTTCAAAATTAGGATAGTGTATTACTCTCAACAGGATTTGAGAATGATCAAAATTTTTTTTGTTTATAAGACTTGAACTTATCCAAATACGTCTAGCTGGGCTTGAATTCCACATACTTAAATACACAAAACAATTGCATATATAACTGTAACTTACATTAAACCCTCCCTCAAAGGTATTCTTGTCCACAAAGTTTGATAGGAAATGTTGAATGAACATGTATAAGAGGAAAAACATTGTTAACTACAGCTGCATATTTTCCATATAGTTTTAAATAAACAGATACAGACTGAATCCACTGTCATTATTGCAATTTCCTGGTCTAGCCAGTTCCTCAGGTACCTCCCTTATCTAAGATTCCAGACACTAATGTTACCACTTATTTATTGTCTAGTATAGCTCTGAGTGACATAATACAAAGCCTGCAGCTGTAGGAATGGAAACTTCATTGAACCTATGTGGTCCAATGGCTGATCCTGAGACCTTATCCAGCCTGGCATAAATTGCTACTGAGGCACACTAAATCTTACTGAGGTGACTGTGCAAGGGGAAAGCTTGGTTAACACCAACTTTAGGAGCAGAATCCTCTGTCACCAGTCCTTCAAATGTGCATTCTTTGTTCTTTGCATAGAATAAGGCAGGAGTATATTGCTGCTTCCTTTCCTGGCTTCAAAGGGTACATCCCTGAGTGAGGCACTTCTCCAAAGAGGGCCATGCCACTCTTATAGGTAAACATGTGCAGGAAGGGAGGGGAGGGGTGCACGTCCTTCCTACTTTTCAGTAATGATTTTGGTTACTCCAAATTGCAAATTCCTTTCAATATGGATCAAGTCCTTCAACATTAGTCCATTAATAAAATCATACTTCTATCATAAAATCTTTAGAGGTTAAATACTATGGGACAAAGACAAGGTAATGAAAAACACAGTGAAAGGTCACGAGAAAACGGGAAGAGATCACTTCAATAGACTGATTCATACTTTGACATTTAAAAAAAACAACAACAACACAGTAGTGAAAAATTCCCTTCACTGCCTCACCTGTTTATATAACATTACTTGCAGTGACTGAGCTTTCATTCACCTCGTGCTACATAGCTCCAAAACATTCTGCCTGGAGGATACATGTGAAGCAGCATCCTATCAATGCAACTCACTACTGCTTGGCTTTTAAGCTTTTTAGTTTATTTGGATTTTTTTTTTCCCCGCTCACATGATCCTGATTTACCTTTTGTGATACTTTTATTTCACAACTCGCATCTATTTTGTGGCCCCAAATAACTTTTTATTAATCTGCACTTAATCTTGAATTTGTAGAACACTCATAGGTGTCCAGCCAGAACCAAAGTTCCTTTCTATACAAAGCTCCTTATTTTAATATTAAAAATCAATGTTAACATCCTGATTTTCTTAGGCAAATAGGAAGAACAACTTCCCTTTCTGAAGAAAGACTTTCATGACAAGTCTATTATTTAAGATGTTAATCCAGAAATTCCTAGGCTATGGTTGGCAGTAAAAAACAATTATTTTGAACTGGGTTTTCATGCCAGACAACAGTGAAAAACTGCCACACTGTAAAATTTGCAGAAATACTGCAGAGGAAAGCTGACAACAGGCCTCATGTTGTTTGCTAGGGAAAAGAATATAATGTAATTCTAAGTTTCCAGGCAAAGAAAAAGTAAGAACATTTAGATGTACACTGAAGAACCATTTAGCAAAGTAATAGAAGAAAATAATTCTCATGCCACGTGTATTTAAATTAGTCTACTCACACATTAGTCTACTTAATGCGTTTGCATTACAAATGGTGCAGTAATGTTTAAACTGATGAAAGAAAATATGGACGTATACATGGTGAGGTAAAAGCAAATACAAAAACCATATCCAAGTCACACACCTACAGACTGGACAAAGAGCACATCGGCTGAGCTCACATTTTCAGGTGGATAGCAGTTGATTAGCAATGCAACATGTATGTGATTTACTTCACTGAAAAAAAAAAACAATCCCTGTATTTAAGATTTTATTTGTATTCTCAGAACCTTATCATTTAGGATTATGTAAAAACTGGCAGCTGCTTATAATTATTTGGGGTTTGAGAAGAAATAATTAAAAACATCTGCCTTTATCTTAATACCACCAGACTTAAACCCATGAGCTCGGTGATACCTAACTTCAAAGCTGAAAGCAAAGAATAAAAGAAAGCTTCACATATTGCTAACAAATTTTCAGTGATTCATTTATATGTACAACCAGTTATTCAACAGCCTTCAAACCTTTAATTATCTTTTAAATATATGTAATTTTGCACTTCTAATTAGACAGCAATTTAATGCTCTCACAGGGATTCAGATGGGCTGTCTTTTTTGAAATGTAAACTCCAATAGGAATAATCATTGGCATTCAAGTGATTGAATTCTTCAGTTATTTAAATGAACGTGAGGCATTTACACTGTTCAAATCATTTAAATATTCTGCTGTCAGCTACAGCTGTAGAGTTTTATGGAGTTGCTGAATAAAGCAAGGGTAAGTGTAGGTTATCTTACGTTTCAGACAGGACTCCCCAGAGAGAGATGAGATTTGCTGCTTATGAAAGGCTAACACTGCTTAAGTGGGGCATTAATGTTTCCCCCAAGACTTGGATTTCTCTGCTTTTCTATATTGGGAGAAACAAATTTTCCCAAAATTTACCTCTACAAAAGACTTAATACTGATCTAGCAATCTTTAAATATTCCAGGTCCTTTACCTTAATACGATACATAGTGACAGTCAACATTCTAAGTTTAAAATGGTAACTTACTCAGCCAGCTAAACCACCAATATATTTTGGTGGGGGTATTGCAATACATACATGGGCTTTGATTTCTATATGTAACTCTCCCTACTCAGATTAAGCAAATTAAATACAGATGTGCATAATTTTAAAGAAAGTAATGTATCCATTGAATTGGTTTATAGCAATAAAAAGAGCATTCGTGTATATAGCCATTCAAAAAAATCACCATTACTAGCCTTCCAGAGCTTATACTGAGAGTATGAATATACATCTCAGTCTTCTCAGAGATAGAGGATTTTGATTTAAACTCAAAAATATTACAAAATTCTTAGTCATCATGGATCTTATTAGCTTAATTCATAAGTTAGAACACATTCTTCACCTTACATTTATCAAAACAATGGTACAATCAGAATAAGAGTTGCAATGTGATTCCATAACATATGCATTTGTAGTTAAATGTGTATTTTCTTAAATTAAGGAACTTGAGCTCCTTGTTCAGAAACTTCGAGTATTCTACCCTAAATGAACCTAACAATTACTGAAAACAAAATCCCTCTTCACTCCCTGAACAAAAATAGAAATACCATTGCCAACTATTAATCAAAAAAGCCACAGACTTTACAAAATCTACTAGCAATCTTGATATTATTCTTTGAAAACCACACAAATACTAGGACTGAAAGACAACAATACAAACCCCTTAACACCAGATAAAACTCAGAAAGGTGTCAATCTGTGGCTAAAGCAGACAACAATCTTTCAGTGACATTCCTTAATTTCTCTGTAATCCTACTACACTTTCCTAAAAAAACATTTTCTTTCGGCACCAACATTTAACAGACAACACAATGACAGTTACAGGAACGAGCAATCAGCCACAATTAATCTGGTGGCTGTTTAAATGTATGCAAAGAGTACATATCACTTTATTACTCTTCCTTTACATTCAGTCAGCTCACTTCGTTGACAAACTGTAACATGATCATGACACACTTTGCATTTTAAAATTTAATGGAGTAATATCTAGCACACTGCAACTGCTAAGAGGATACTGAAAAGCAAGCAATTAAATCTGACATAACTGCTGCTGGGAAAAACTTTGTCCTCATGTACACATTTCAAGCACGTGTAAGGACCAAGTTACTGCCTTGAAAATCTCAAAATTCCCTTTTGAACTCCCAAACAATTAATTATCTCCTAAACAGTAAGTAATGGTTTTAAACTACGTAAAAAATTCAAAATTACGTCATACAATTCAAAATATCCTGTGGAAAATAAAATACTACTCTGTAAAAATATGTATTTTTTTAATCAAAATGCAGTATATAGGAGCATTCTGATACAGCAATATTAAAAAAAAAATTTGAAATCTCATTACCATCACCTATAGTTTCTTGAGTTACCCCTGGAGTGTGTAGTTGATAGGAAGTGCACCCTAAAAAGGGCATAACGTGTAGGAACATTTAAAGCATTCTCATCCACTATGTAATTAAAAACAAAACAACAAAAAGTCTTTGAAATAGACCAGAAATACGACAGTGACATTTTTTCATTAAAATTCCAGTTTGAGATGAGTTCCTGGACACCAACACTGCAGGCAGTTCGCACTGCGAGGCTGCCCCGGCCCCGCCTCGCCCGCCTCTCGCCCCGGTGCAGCAGCCGCAGCACCGCCCACCCCCCACGGCGGCGGGGCGGGCCTGGGCGGTGCTAGAGCGCCACCGCATGGCCCAGACCCCGCAGCGCAGCCGGGGGGCTGCCCGTGCCGGGGGAGGGGGGGCGGAGTGTGCCGCGGCGGGCAGTCCCTGCGCCAGGGCCAACGCGTGGGGAAGGGGAGGGACAGACAGCCCGTCAGCGCTGGGGGGAAGGGATGGCACAGCCTGAAGTGTTCGGGGAAGAAGAGGACGTGGAAAGGAAGGGAGATAAAATCAGAGTTTCTGTGCACGTGAAACATAAAGGTAATTTACACTCAGTCATTTAGTTGACAAGGCCTCATAAGCACTTTTCATTCGCCAAAAGGAATCTCCACAGGATTCTTTAGTCCCTGATTATCATGATCTATTAACTTGTTTGACAAGACTCATTGCTCTGGTAACATCTTTTAGAGAAGAACGTAACCAAAAGTTCTTTCTGGTTCCACTATGGCAACAGTCACCTGGGAAAACTTCAGCCAGCACCGAGTTGGAAGTCTGGGGGCTGCTTCAGCAACTCTCATGAAACTCTACAACTACCTGCTAAGCATCTAGAAAGCACTTTCCTCTTCCTTCCACCAGCAACCAGTCTTCCTAACAGAAAGCCAAGTCTATATTAAAAAAAAAAAGCAGAAAAAAACAAGAGAGGAAATCTCCCAAGAAAAACATTTTTTGACATAAACCCAAAAGGATAATCAGCACAAAAATGTAGCTAGCACAATGATTAAATATAATGGTCAGCATAAGATAAAATCTGGTGCAACAGGAAGCACTTTTCCTCAGCGACTGTTCACTATCCTGCCTGTCTGCTCAGTGTCCCATAAGACAATTCCTTAAAAAGCAGATTGTCAGCTTCAGAACTAACAGATACAGCCGCCAGGGTTAGGAACTCAGGAGACTAGTAATATTCTAGCTTTACATCACCACAGGAAAATACAATAGCAATACAAACCAGCATGGATCAAGTCAGCAATCAATGCAAGTTGAATGTAAACTCTAACCCACCCAAAGAATTTTGATAATATCTTTGGAGAATTATCTAATTCCGGTCCTACCTGCCTATTTTCACATACTTATTGTCACAAATTTCATGGAGTGTTTTGCCACTAGTTAGAATGGTATCAGGATTTGGCCTGCAATATTAATCTAAGGGCCCAAGCCAGCAATCACTTCGCTCTCAACAACTCCACTGAAGTCAACAGAAGACTCCCATTACACATTACTGACAGAACCCAGAGGTAAAAATGACTCTTCCACAAAAATGAAACGAACAGACCATGAATATATCACAATGAGTTCCCTGTAGTTGACAGCTTATGGGCTACTGCCCAACATTTTTATTTTAAAAAGAGAGACTGTTGTATAAGGTAATGAAATAAGTGCCTTCAAGATGTACACTGGAGTGAGGGGTAGTAATAGAAAACCACCTCTTGCCTCATTAAAACATGCCACCACAACAGAGGATAACACCCTTTGTCAGTCTAACTTAAAGCTACCCACTGTTCCTGGATTTCATTACCTTCTGTTTATTAAAATATCTGTTCTGTAATGAATAAATACTAATATTTTTGAAGGAAGCAATTTGCCAGAAGAAAGAGAGACAGTACAGCAAATGCATGTGTTGTCAAACTCTTGCAATGTATATAGGGAACTTTCAAACATATATTCCTATAGCTTGCTTGGTTGTACCTGTGATACTTGAAGATTTGAAAAGCATTTTTAGGAATTAAGATCAAGTCATTATTTTAGTATTATGAAAATAGGGGAATGCTATAAAACAGTGCGTTTATATCCAATTTAGAATGGGTTATCAAAAATAACATACAGATTTTAATCCATGCAGTGATAAGAAAAAAATATTCTGAAGGTAGTGAACAGTCATGAACTAAAAACCCTGCCACATTTTCCATTGCAACTGCTAAAAATTTTGAAGACAACTTCTCCCTACACTGGCATTCCCCACCAAAAAAAAAGTTTAATTTTAAATTTTTTACATTCAAGCATAACAACATTTATTTCAGCATTTCAACTGCTGAGGTGTATTAACATAACTAGTCTAGTATAAATTTTCAAATAGCAAATTGCAGGAAAAGATACAGAATGCTATGAAATTCAAATTTTAGTTCTATTAAGTGTGCTTGTAGCTTTGGCTCTTGTAAGCAATTTTTAGGTTATATCTATGGTGCAGCTGGATGAGAGATAAAAGCAGAATTACACAGTCACTTGATATGGACAAGCCAGCTGAAATAACAAAGCAGTGACGATGCAGCAGAAGAGATCTGAAGGTGCATTAAAAATCTTTTTATATAATCCAGGTGCTCTAAGGGGGTTTTAGTACCGCCCCTATTGCTGCCTCTTCTTTGCTGTGGTTACTGAATAAAGCTCAGCAGAGGTTCTCAGTCAGCAAAGGGAATAACATGGAAGAATGGTTAAATAAGAGGTCAGCAAAATACAGAGAATGTGACAACAAAATACAGAAAAGTAAGAACAGGAAAAAAAATTACAGTGAGACTGAAAATATTGGTTGTTTATTGTGATGGGAAGATTCAATGAGATAACCACAAATTATTAAACAAGGTAAGAAATGGAAAATTAAAAATAGATGAGGAGGTGCTCCTTTTCATATTCATAACAAAATAACTACTTCTAATGACATTTAAGAATCTAATTCAAAATAAAAACTGTGCATAAACCAGTTACAATATGAAAAATCTCTACTATGAGAAGTCAAGCAGACTGACAAAAATAAGTATGTTAGTATGGCTAACAGAAGTACCCACTCTAATAAGGTTTAATGTTAAAATGTCAAAACCAAATGTTTATGAGCAGAAGCCTATCTGAAACTCTTAAAAGTTATACTGACTGCTGTGAGTTTTTCCACATCCTCTTACTCAGTTCCTGTATCTTCCTCAGGAACAATCTCATGTTGGACACTGCTGGAAATGGGATTCTGTTTTACACTTTCTAATATTTATGTATTTGGGCAGTAGAAGTCCTAATTCCCGTAAAACAGTAAGATACACATTCTTCATTATGAGAAATCAACCCCTGGAGCATGTTAATATAACTGACAGGTTTCAGCTGTCTATACCTGGATATATAGTGATAGATAGGTAAACAGATAGACAGACAGACAGACAGCTTTCTTTAGTGACACACCATTGGAATGGTAAAAAAGACAATGGGGTAATTTGCAAGAGCCATCTATGAGAATTGCATTGCTTATTGGTCAGTAATTTGTCAAATTCTCTACAGCTACTGTCTTCCTTTCTACAGTTGTGAAAAATTCTGCCATCCAGAATCACGGGTGATATTCTTAGAAGAAAATTTACAATTAAACCATTTATTTTAAGATTTCTTCCCAGATACTATAATGATGCCATTAGATTATCTGTCCATTTTACAGTGAAGCTACTGGGATAATGTTTTTCCATTTGCTCATGGAAGTCCTGTTGAACTTTTCATAAGCTCTACTCCAGTTAAAAAATAAATGAGGAAACAAAAAGTGCAAATAGAAATGTTAATTAAGTGTGTAATTCCTAGGCCAAATATTAGACAGAAAAATTCATTCCCTGAATGGAAACATCAGATATGCTAACGACTTAATAAATCATGTTTTTGAATAATTTTATTTTTATATTGAATTATCACTCCAATTAATAGCTCTGTTTTCTACTAAAATATTGTTGAAATCGGACATTACTTGAAGTGCCTGCATGAGAAATACATATGGAAACCATGTGTATCCAGCAGTGGAATTATTAATACTGATGCTTTGCTAAGAGTTGATAGTGATGGAACACTTGCAAGTGCTGTTCCTAAACAATGATGCAATCAAGAATGTACCAGTTCTCTGGGGTGTTAAGTTGATAAACATTTGTGTAACAGTCACTTCTATTTTTCTTGCTGTGATTAATGCAAACAAGATGATAAGGGGAACTAAAGGTAAAATTTGCTGCTATTTCTCTTTTAGTACAAAAATCCCTTGTGCCCCTATTTTGCCTAAGAATATGCTTTATTGAAATTTCTGCACGTATATTAAATTAGCTTTAACACTTTAAAATGACAAATAGGGGTTATTACATAGCAACAGAGCATTCCAGCGTTCCATTTAAATGTAAAATGAACATAATTATAGCAATTTTTGGCTTTGCCATTTTGCAGTAATGGAGGCCTGCATCTTTTGCAGAAACAACTTGTATATTTATTTTCTGCGATTTTTTTCATTCTAACCTTTGTTTCCAGAGGCAAATTTACCAAGAATTATAATGTGTTACAAAGTGATATAAAGTAGTTGGTCTGGTGTATTTAATTTTTAATGACTATTAGATTATTCACACTAAAAGTAAAATAAATGCAACATATAAATAAAATAGAACAGCAAATACTATTCTTACCAAAGGCCTAAGTTCTGGATGAGTCAAAATATATCCATTGTTTGTAATTGCGAAAGCGTATCCATGAATACCTAACTGTAAAAGTAAATGAGAAAAAATACTAATTATCATGGTCTCCATTAAATTCTTAAACAAAAAATCAGGCAAGAATTTAAATATCCAAGGCTTAAAGCTGGCATTCATAACCCTCATCCACATAGCATTTCATTTTAACATATGCAAGCTCTGACCCTTGACATTGTGTGAAAATGAGAAGCTGTCATTGTGATGAATTCAGCACACAGCAAAATGTCACACCCACTTTGCTATCTAGGGCACTTATTTCTATGTGCTTTAGATTGAATTAGATATAGACGTATATATGAGACACCAGAGCATGTGGCATACACCAGAGCATGTGCCAAAGCAAAGGGATACTGGAATTTAGCAAATTTATGCATTCCCAGAAGCAGCTAGGTTCAGCTTACTTCACTTCTTCAAGAGAGGTTGTATAAGAATAATTTAAATCATAGTACTGGCTGTATAGTTATAGCAAGCAAGCAGTGGCCTGTCATATATGATATTTACATCTTCCAGCCTTACAGGCATTACACCTTTCTGTTAATTCAGGATCATCTGAAGCCATAGAAGAAGGTGTATTTCTACTAAAGAAACCTCTGTAAGTTTACATGTTTGTACTGAGTGGAACTATGGGAGATCACTAGAGAGCAATGAAATGCTTTATGAGGCCTAACAGTATATGCAATCAAATTTTGCACTGTACTTATTTAAATAACAATACTACTCTTTTAACAATATACCTATTACCCAGTTGATTGCACTGATTGCATTGATTGCACTTCAACTCATTCATGTGTTCACACATCCCTTTTTAGCATAAACTTGTTGCTAATATAGAGTCTTTCTGCAGCTTCACGATTTAACTTTGACCATGCAAATGGTACTTCTCACTATACTTTCTCAGCCACTTTTTTTTCAATTCTGAAGTAACACAAAACCTCATATATACTTATTTAAGCATCAAGATACACTGAGGTATTAGAAAGCAAACAAACAAACAAACAAACTATACCCAAAACTCCAGAATTATCTTGCTTTGGTATTTACATTTCTCACTACTAACAACTTTTTAGTTTTACTTCAGAACATTCTTAAATGCTTTGCTGAAGTGGATCCTTAGGAATTTGTCTGGCATAAAGCAATGTCAGCAAGCTTGACAAGTCAGAATCATTTCTAAGAAGCAAGTAGGACAGCAAGTCTGTTGGCCTCTGCAATTTTCTGTAAATATAAACCAGAGGACGATATCATGGCAAGGTCATAGAGAAAACATACCAGGCAGATTTATACCATCTCTCTGTGAATGATTGTACACGGTCAACTGTATCTGCCACATAGAAGATTGTTTCATAAATTAGCGGTTTTCCTAAAGCAATAAACTTCAGGGAAAGTAATAGAAGGTGATATGTTCTTGGCATCTCTTCATAAAGGAGGAATAACCAAAATAATAACAGTGGACATATTTTACCTATTATAGTATGACAAGTGAACTAGCTGTTGGCTAAATATCAGATCTCAAGTGTAATTGTCTGTGTTGATAACTGCAGAATGACATCCAAGCAGTGGAAGTCAGGTAGGGAAACAAATGTGGGTGGTATACTTCACAGGAAAAAAAAAAAAAGCCTATTTGAAGCATACACAGACTCCAAGGGTAGTATTTTATTGTGTGTTGTGCAATATGTGAAACTGCACACTCTCTGCACTTAAAATACTTCAGTTTGAGAAATACTACCACTAACAGCAGGATTCCTGTTTTAAGCCCTGAACTCTGTCTCTAAATGACAGATTCAGAAATGAAAAAAACTTCTAACTGCTGTAAAATGCCCCATGAAAACTAAGTATTACTATATCCAAACCTACCTTATTGAGGAGAAACTGCCATTGACATCTGGGGAAGTTTAGTCTAGATAATGACTTCTGAAAATAGCTTTTTGTTATTATTCATCTTCCTCAGCATAAAATCCACCTCGTCCAAGATGAGAGAATTCCAGGTCAACAGAATTCTGTTTCCAACCAATCATTTTGCATCCCTGTGTGACTTTCATTTCACATGCTGCCTCTACAGGAATCAGTCTCATGGGTGATTATGCTCTTGCAATTGCATGGCCATTTTACTGCTCAGAAATGTTTATGGTATGTGAGACTGGAAGTTATAACTCAAAGTGATTTCACTAACCTAACTGTATTGCATGATATTGGTGCTTCCTGCAATAATCCTCTCTGGCATTACGTCCTGCAACATAAAATGTACCTTCACATAAAAAGTCTAATATTCAGAAAGAGGATCATATATTATTTCCACTCTATGACAAAACAAATTTTAATTTTCCTGCCTATCTTCTTCTCTGAATCACTCTAACTTTGCTGCTATACCTGTTATTCAGGCCCCACACTCTCTCTAGGTTCTCATATTCAGACTATGTCCAAATCTGACAGATGACTTCCCAATAACATCACTGTGATGTGGTCTTTTCTATCCAGCCATGCACAGTCAGGCTTTCATTTCTGCAGTTACTGCATTGTTCTTCCTTCTCATTGCTCTACCCTCTATGTTACGTTACATGCTTATTCGTCTTGCAAAAAAGTTCTACTAGGAATTAACTGAAAAATATTGATTTCATTTTAATTTGTGAATAAAACAGCACTGTATGAAAGCATTTCAGACATAGAGAAGTAGTGAAACACTAATGTATTACATAAAATTTAAATTAAAAGTAATTCTATCTTTGCATTTGCCTGAAGTCTGCTTTCACTGAGTTAAAGTAATTTCACAATAGATTAAATAATGCATCTAATTTTAAAAATGTTTATTATAATTACTTTTTAAGAATTCTATAGTACAGTTGTCTCTGACTTTGGAAAACTAAGTAGCAAGTATCTAGCAAATACTGGGTAGGAGAGAAGGAGCCACTAATTTGGTTAGGGAGGAACTTGTTCAAGTTCCTGAAATGTGCCACTTGCTTTAACTCAAGGAGACAGCTAGTCTGGGACATGGGACTGGGACAGACAGGAAATGCTACACACAAGCAGGAAGCCTAAAGCCATGTTATTCTTGTTATATGTTATATATATTATATAGTTGAATAATTTAATTGATTCTATTATGGACATGACTTAATCTTACCTTCTAGACCACACTGTGATCTGCAAAAACTTGAAGATTGAGCCATATATTAATTTTGGTATTAAAAACTGAACGATCTGAGGACAAATGACATTTAGCCATCAGACACCACAGAGCTAAAATTCCTAAGGAAAATGAGTGAAATGATGGAGCTATACCAGCATAAACAAAATTAACACACTAAAGAAATTATGTTATATTATAGATCCTATACTGAGTATCAAGGACATACTATCATTTGTGCATTACCTTGTATTTTGGAATAGTTTTTAAAAGCTCTTTAACTGGAACATCTGTGCCAACTACTCCCAGAAGTATCCCTTTAGATCTCTGAAAAAAAACAATAAAAGATGCACTCAGAACCAAAATAATAATGAACATTCTCACCACTCATTTCACATTGCAACTAGTCTGCAAAAGTAAATAGATAACAAACAAATTGCATTAAAAGTGGGGAAGGCAGATGCTGGTACAACTCATCTGATCAGATAATCATTTAATCAATAATATTGCTTCTTTCTACTTTATCTGCAATTCACACAGAAAAGGCATACAAGTTTTTGATAACTATTGAGTCCCTCAATACAAAACTTCCTCATGCAAAATGTTTTTTTCAATTAGAAACTACTGTTAAAAATGTTACTCCCTTCTTTCCCAATTTCTTCTGCCATTTGATAAACAAAAGAGAAAGATTACGCATTAAAGGGAAAGTACATGTAATTTTATTTAATGACCTGTTAAATTAGTAAAGATGACCATATATATACATAATATACGTATGACCAATTAAATTCTGAATCTATGAAACAGAAGCATATCAGGGCCACAGAAAGATATAGATCATTTGCTGTAAAAAGGCAATACAGAATTAAGAAAGCTTAGCATCATCTGAGATTTTCTCTTAGACATAGGGTTTCATTATTTTGCTGTGGTTTCTAGACTACAGTTTTTTGGGATTATTTATCCAGGTGTTTTTATGCTAACAAAGGGATACTAAGTGCAGACAAAGTAAAAACAAAAAAAGAAAAAAATTATAGAGTAGGCTAAAATCTTATTAGGTCCCTGAAAGCAACTTCACTGCAGTCACCCCATTTTCACATATTCTGAGTACTTACGGTCTCATTTTGCTTACTAAATACTGGCATGGCAACAGTTGTCATCAACACCAATCCCTGATCATCAGCAAGCTATATTTGAAAAAGAAATATTATCTCTAAGAACTAAGGAACAAACACAGACGTGATTGCATTTCTCAGTTACATTCTCTTGATTTCCAAAGAGATAAGGCAATTTATCAAAATGACACTTCTGTAGTTGGACGTAGTTAGAGCAGCCCAGCCCAGCCCCGACCCCACTGCAACTACACCAGCTCTGCCCACCCCACCATCTGCACTGGCTGGAGAGATGCCTCCTCTTCATTGCTAATGCAGTCTGCCATGAGAGATACCAAGTGGCTGAAATGTGGATTGTGGAAGCAGCATGTGCAGTAGCAAAGCATCTGGAGCTCTGTTCTACATCTTTCCCAATGTCAGCTCTATCAACATTGCCTCAAGCTGTTTTCTCCCAGCAAGGAACAAGAGGTCATGAGTTGCATGCACTTTGTTCTGGTCCAGAGTAAGATCTCATCAGCTAACACAGCAGCAGAAAGGATGGCAGCCAGTTAGGATCCCAGGAGCACTTTTGCTCCATGCGGTTTCAGTTTACTGGACAAAGAGGTGGCATGAAGAATTAGCTGATTCTGCACATCAGGTTTCAACATATTCCTTCAATTTAGGGAGAAAACAGATCTCCTGACCTTGGTTCCATTCAAGTGAAACATGTAGCATGCTTATCATTGGCCACAGGAGAGTGACATTGCTCAGGCTATTGTCTCTTCACTCTTCATGCCCTCTGGCCAGGCTACATCTTTGCCATAAGGCAAAGGTTAACAGTGCACTGCTCCGGGTGCCTGTAGATCTTCACCATCTACATATGAGAGATAACTCAAGCAGGAAGTTGAGAGAGTTGAACGTTACTGTTAAAGTCTTTCTGCCCCTATAATTTGGGAAGATGTTTAAAGTCGAAGAGGCTTATCCAATATTTGAAAGCATGACATAACCAGTTATAATCATAACTGGAGATTTTGTAGAGCACAAAGTCTGCTTTGTTGCATCTGTGTTTACCCAAATGGACAAGGCAATAGTGACAATTGCAACTGTGATATTCTCCAGCTACGTCTACATCACTGTCACACTTTCTGTACTCAGGCAGTATTTCTAATGTATTTTTTGAGAATTGTTGTCATTTTGGTTTTTTGTTTAATGTTTTTGTTATTAATGAAGCAACAGCTACCAACTCCCCAGATTTTCACAACACAAGTCATACATTATGACCAAGATATTTTATGAAGCATGTTTCACATTAACAAATCAGACAAATAAAATCTAGAACATGTCTTGCAGCTTCCAGTCTGCTTCAGGAGGGTTTCAGTTTCCCAAACAAGTATATTTCCTGAAGCACAGCTCTATCTCATAGTGAGGAGGAATGTTCACAGACATCAGATAGGAACACAAATGGGGTTTAGGATCAAGAAGGTTTACACCTGATAAAGAGTCAATAGGGACACAAGGTGGAACCAACTTATAATCATGTTTGGGTTTTTTTGTTGTTTTCCTTTTTAATAAGAAGAGATATTTCCAGCCTTTATATAATCCTTGATCTAGTAAGCGATAGTAAGATATTAAACAACACAAGACAACCAACAAAAAAAAAACAACAAAACAACTCTGCAAAACACTGGGAGTTCAGAGAGTACATTTGAAAGTCAAATGCAGCTGAACTAGCATAAGACTTTACTCTCCTTGGCCAGAGTAGTGTAGCCAAGCACGCCGACATGATTTGTATGGAGAGGAGCCTTCTGCGCTGTGACAGTCGACAGTCCCGAACACACAGACACCAGGAAGTGAAAAAGCTTTCTGCTGATGATGGAGTGACATCTTGGAGTGTTTAGAGATTTTATATAATTGCCCAGGGTTGTTGTTCTCTGACCTTATGTTTACCAAGTACCAGTATGAGCCCACTCACTCTCAAGAGATTAATAGAAACAATTTATTGGATAGGATGCCAGCCAAGGGACTGTCAGTAAAGTTTTAGGGTGTTTGAAATTCTTTAAATGGAGAAAAAAAAAACAGTCTGTAGTTCCTGGGAAATTCTGAGAGAACAGGTCATTAACTCTCAAAACTAATTATGGAAGCATGAAGAGACTGATTGCCTGTAATTATAAGTACCACCAAGGACTGGCTGTTGCAGCCATTTCTATGGAAGTGCAATTGTCTAGCCCAGCCTGTTTGGTTTTTTGTTTGTTTGGCTGATGTACAGGCTGTGGGCCACTTCCATAAGCAGAGTTACAAATAACTAGATGATAGATTACTCATATTTGTGATGTTTCACTGAGTCACCAACTCAAGCTGCAGTATTTACTTCACAAAAATTGTTAGATTGTGAGGAATTACCTGCTGGGGAGGAGCACAGCTTTATTCCCTGGGCAATGACATTTTGGCAGAAATACTTTGAAACAGTTGAATGTTAGCCACTGGGTATTTCTGCTAAGACAATTAATGCTAGAAGCCATTCAAAAACTGCAAAGGAAGCCATGATCTAGGTATTTTGCATTGTTGCAAATAACAAAACCAATATATAATAAAGTCCTAAATGACTGTACTAAATTTAACAGTTCAGCTTATTGTGTAATTACTAATAAACTCTTTGGTTAGTCAATTATTATTTGATTTTCCCCAAAAGAAAATGTAAACAATCCTTATGATTCCCAGTCTCATCAACTGGCCATGACAAAGTCACAGGCTCAGAAAGAATTATGTAGGCATTTATAAAAAGAAAATACAGTAGTCAAGCATTTATTGCAGGGAACATCTTGGTTTTGGGGGATTTTTTAAGCACAAAATGCATGTTTTTAAAAAGGCAACAAATCTCTTGGTATCACATTGAATCAGGCAGTTTTTTAGTGTTATTGGCAAATACAGAGAATGATACTTACCCTAATATGCAATAATGTCACCAGATGGATGGTTACTAGTTACATACAGTCAAGGGTCCTTGGGAATGACTGAAGCATGAAGTACCATTAATTTAATCTCAATATTTAAATAGGCTGTACCTTATCTAATTTTGTCCTTCTGGTCTCTTAGGAGTAAATAATATGAGTAACTAATACTAGTAGTTACTGCCATTTTTAGAAAGGTATGCTTTGCGTGGCATGATAATACCCTAGAGTCTGATGATTCAAAATTGTTTAAAGCTATAGGCTAAGATTACATGGATCATCTTTACTAGCACCAACATATTCTGAGGGTTGGCAGGGTTCATGGGAAACACAGAGTAAGTTTTGACAAAAATATATCCACACAATACTACATTTATTACGTATATAGTTTCTGCTGAAACAAAATGTTGCTGGCAGAGCAATTGTGTTCACAAATAAGAATTTTTTTGGACAAAAGTACACCCAAATGTTGGAATCTCATCTAAATATATATGCAGAGCCTCTAATAACTTTCAATTCATCCAACACTCTATTTTGAATTCTTGTTCTGTTCTCAAAGAAAACCTTCTTTTTCTTTTCTTCCCCTCTACTACTATACTGGGGTTTTTTCCACTGTTTAATAATGTCACTTTACACATCAGTCTATGTATTAACAAATCAAGCTCCTTTCTATTTCTCCAATCTTTATATTCCTGATAAGTGTCTAAGCTGATTTTTTTACCTGAGGCACCATATTACACACATAGGCTCTGACTGACATTAAAGTCCTGTCTCTTACCTACTTGGGAGCATATTAATTACTGTGGTTTTATTTCCTTCAAGTGGTTACATAATATCAAGAAAAAAGCATGGAAACAACAGCTGCTTCATTCCCAACCCTCCAGGAAAGTACAAATTCCACTAGCAAGCTCCAGCATTTGAGGCTACTGACAGATGTGGACTAAGGAAAAGGTATGTGCTTTGAAGTGCCTTTCAAAACACTTTATTGCTCAGTATTTTTTGCTATAAAATTAAACAATATAAGTAGCAGCATTCAAATGCATCTAACCACTTCCCAGATTCAGTACAACATCCTCCAGGATATAAGATGGAACTAAATCAAAACTCATGGAATGGAACAAAATTGTCTCAAATAATGGTTTTGTTGAATATTGCTGCCATTTCCTAGGGATGAAATTTTCAAAGATGCATGAGGAAATTTAGTTTGCAAATAGCACTGACCTCTGCCAGGACCTGGACATCTAATTTCATCAGGCCTCTGAAAATTCTAGATAGTGGTTAATTATTGTTGCCCTTTTAGAAATATTGGCAATATATAACCATTAAGTAATCACTGAAAAACACTTTAGCAGTTTTAGGCCAGTGATGGCATTTGTGCTCTAACTTAGAATTTTGTTCTACTGAAATGTGTCTGCATAGACAAGCTGGTTAAGGTCCCTTACAACTTCTGAAGTACTTCCTGATTTCAGAAGTGGATGTGAATTTCAGTTTCTTCAAATTCTTTGGTTTGAATTACTGGAAACAGAAGGAAACTGACACAAATAAAAGAAGAATTCAAGAGCAATGCTTAAGGTATGATCAGATGCTTCAGTCAGCAAATCAAAGTAAGTCAAATGAAAATGAAATGAGAAAATAAATACAAGGATCCAAAAATTTTTGACATCTTCCTTCATAAACACAACCAGTCTGTGCTTCCTCTCTAAACTGAGTTCTCTCAAACTGCAGTAGTCTTTGCTATTCTACTAGTCAGACTCATCTATTGCCCAGCACTGGCCTGCCTATTTCCTCAGACAGGATAGGACCAGTGGATGTGTCTGGGAGTCCCCAACAATGTATGAGACTTGAGTGGCTTCTGCTGTCTGCATCAGTCATTTGATCCTGCATAAATTCTCTGCAGTAAGGGAAAGCAGTGTGAAGGCTCATTCTGTCCTTCTTGTGGCAAAGGCACAACACACACTGGAACTCCTGAACGCAGGCAAACCCTGTATATGCAGGCAGAGTTCCTTTACAGTAAGTTATTTTTCCATATTCAAGTTTCTTCTCTGAAAACCAGAAAAAAAGGACTCCTTCCTATGCTAAATAAGCATCTCTTTTTCAGTACTGCCAGTGTACAATGAGGTTTTCATGTTGCAGCAGCTGTTGTTCCACCAGCCATTTAAAAATTTTTTCCATTTTCTACCTTTTTGCTGAGCAGTTAATTTCTGATTTAGTTCTACACTTGAATACACTGCAAAGTTCACCTTCTGCTAAGAACAGCAACTCACAAAAACACGATTCCCTCTAGGATTCATTAATAAACCCTCTTCTGAGGTTAGCTTTCACTCAAAATTTTCATTAATTCATTTTCTTTCCTTCTTGCCCTTAGCACAAGGTATTCCCCTCTTTCACATCATGAGCAAAACTAGTAGACCTGTCAGGTGATTCTGGGAATATTTATAAGCAGATCTCTGCCACCATTTAAGCAAAACCACCATCACAAGAAAAATATAAGGCAACTTTAGCCTCAAAGAGCTGTGAAATGCCAGTGATTTGCCAGTGCTTGACTGGATAATGAACCTACAAAAATGTCAAATTGATGCAATAAGAATTTGTGGAAGTTTGGTTCAGTGAAATATTAAATGTGTGTGGATTCATGCATCTGGGTACATGCTTAGAGGAGACCACCGAGCTGTACAGCCCCTCAGATGTTTCTTATTTCCTCAAGTCTGGAAAGATATCCTCACATAAACACAAGTACTTTATGTGTTGTTACTATGGCCCTCTAAAACATGAAATTACAATGGTAAAAATACATGTATTTCAGTGCTTGAATTCAGTTCATTTAAAGTTTGGATGAATTATGCTGTGGAATATTAATTTTTCAACATGTCTATCTAATAATTGTATTGCAAAAGAGTAAGTTATTGTAGTTTGTCTAACTTGGACCATTATGTTTTGTCTCCAAATCCTTAGGCTACTTTGGATGGTATTGGCAAGAAAATCTAAAACTAGACTCCCAGAGAAAAACACCCAGTTTTCAACTCAATCCCTGGATTTTGTAAGTTATCTGCAGTCTGAAATGATGAATGAAAGATATGTCATTAGTGGTTTGCCCCAGAAAGTGGCTCTATTGAGAAGACCTAGTGGGAACAGTTTTAGGTGGGAATCTACACAAGGGCCGTGGACACACAGTTTGATAAAATGCTTAGCAGGCAGTAACAAACCTTTATAAATCATCTCAAGAATGAGGAAAAAGCATTCCCAGGCTAAATCACTCTTGGCTGTTTAGAATACAGAAAGAGAACTCACTTACTCTCTCAGAGAGTCACAGATTTGTAATGCTTGCAGAAATAGTTTTATAATTGGAGAAAAACTCCATTTAGAAATAGATTTAATTGCTACGGTTTTCCCTTTAAGTCCTTGCTATACAGGGTTACCCCCCTCAGAACAACCCCAAATGAATCTCCAGAAGCAACAAATAACAAGCACCCACTTACTCCTAACGTGAAGCATATAAACCAAAGACAGTCTAGCCTCACATCTAGCCCTAATATTCATCTCCCAGGACAAATCTTAAGGTGGGCTCCAGAATTACTCTAGAAGCACATATACAGGAAAGAGTACACATTTCCTTAGGTGCTTCCCTTACAGCAACAGGAATTTTAGAAGGATCCCTGAAATGTTTTCCTTTGGAGTGTATATTCAATAAGTGTTACAGTAGGTTGTCCAGAATTTCTGACAGAGTTAGTAGTGTCTATATCTATTATAGTTAATACACTGTTATTCTTGTCTATATATAGTGAGCAATGATTATCATGAAGCTGGGATCTGCCAGTGATGGATCAGTGGATGTCTTCTGACATGGTAGAACAATTGAGCACAGTAACAAAGCCCCTATCTTTTTAAGATGCTATTCTTGACTTTTTTGCAAAGATAATATGCAATGTTGTTTCTCTTTAGCTAGCTATGAAGTGGTATTTTTATATTTTGTTGAACATACACAATCCCGAATTGTTACTAATTAAGAAGTTATACTAAACAATACACAAATTAATTTTAATAAAAGGCAAATTTGATGGGGCAATTCTACTTTTTGCTGCTCATTTTTGAAATATTAGTGATAGAAAGGAAACACATTTTGAGACCTGAACCTTTTTTTTAATGTGATCATCTAATTGTACGTTATATAGGCAACAAGAATAAGGAATAGCTATTATTTTGGCTTAGATTCAAATTAGGGTCTGAGAAATATAAGAATCTGTATTAAGTTAGAGAGACATTTCTGTTTAACACAAAAATGAAACACCAAAAAAGCCTCATATTGTGAAATAGTTACGTAGTTTGCAAATTGCTGACTCAAAAATGTTATTAGAAGTCAGCTTGCTTGTTGAGGAGTGTGAGACAAATTTGGAAACTAAATTATTGTGATTAAATGTTAGTGAAAACTTTAATGCAGTTTTCTGAATGGATCAATCTACTTTATATACTTTACAAAACTGAAAGACAATAGCCTCTTTTCAGCAGGAACCAGATCCAAAGGAATGTTAAAAAGGGGTCAATTTGTTTACTTCATCATTATATTGTGCTTCATTTAATTCATTTAAACTCCTATAATTTTATAAAAATGCTAAAATCACTAGTCATGCACTTCAACAAATTAGCAGCTTTGCAGATTTTCTGTTTTCTACTCCCAGTGACAGTTAATTCAACTCTTCAAAGTATAAGAAGGTAAATGATGCAGGGAATGATAAATGATGCTCCCAAATGGCCAAAAGATCATAGAATCAAGGTTAAAAGGATGGCAAAGCACTACTTACAGAAGTTAAGGGATAACACAGAAAGAGAGAAGAAAGCTGTCAGGAACTTTTGGGCAACAAATATCATCAAAACATTTCTATATGGAGGAAATATGATTCCATTCATGAAAGAATCATTAAAAAAAGCTTTCCTAAATGTTCCTAAACACAACTGTCTGTTTCTGATTTGTATGCCTAATTTATTCACTTCTACCTCTTCACACAAGCTAGGTAGAACAAAACAACACAGCAGCAGCAAGACAACAGATTTTGAATCCTGCTGTGTTTGCTCAAGAAAGCAAATAAAGCTTTCCTACTAGGAAACAAAACACCTTTTAGAGCTATTAAGGAAGAATAGCTTTTGCTCATCCATGAATAAACAAAAGCTGCTTTTCAAAAGTGTTTCAAAGATAAAGGTCATTTTAGAAGCCAAACTGAAAAAGTCTGAAAATTGGTGGGTTTGAGTTAGTTGTTTGCCTTATTACTATTTTCATAGCCCTGTGGTGGGATGCTTACCTAAAAACATGCAGAAAAGCAACATAGAGGATGCATAAAATTCAGATGAATTGGTTCCATTTGTCTGGATAGTGGCTCTGTTCTTTTAGATACATTAGCTCTTCCTAACAATATTTTCTTCTGAAAGCTACATAACAATATTTAATCAGCATATCTATCACATGAAATTAGGGTGTTGGTTTTGTTTTTGTTGTACTTTCTATTATAATTATAGGGTATATCACAAAGATCCTTTCAAGACAAATATCATGGTGCAACAAACATCCACCTTGAACTCCTCATACTTGATGTCACCTGCACTCTAATTCTGAATTTGCAACAATTTGATTCAGAGCAGACAGCATAACATGTTGCAACAAGTTTTAATTGTTACTTAACTGCCATAGACAGTTGAGAACCTACAGCTCTTCAAGAAGTGATAGCTAATCACCACAGAACGTTGACTGAACACTGAGGAGACTGTAGCCAAAGTGTTTCACATAAAAAACATAATGCATTTCATCTAGATGACTGAGTATTTAAAATGGATATAAAATAGTAAAGGTAAACTTGGAATGCCACGTTTTTCTTTCAGATCACTCAAAGATTAAAGTGAACATGTTTACAGAGACATGACTGTTTGAAATGTTTATAGAGAAAACATTTGCAAGAGGATGCATAGATTCCAACAAAAATACAGTACAAGTTCAGACACCATATGGCAAAACATGTTCACTAGTGACTAAGTCATTCATAAAGGCATGCATCAGCTCTGTGCTGCTCCCTTCACCTTGCAGATAGCAAGTTTTGTTCACAAGCTATCAGGCCATGCATATGAAAAGGCTTTTCTTTATCAAAAACCCTTCTGGATTACTTCTATCAGTTCTCCCTCTCTATTTCATTCTTTCCTTCCCACCCCTCTCCTCTTTCTCTGCATGAAAGCAGTATACAGTCAACTAGATATTAAGCACACATACACAAAATATGTGGCTTTAGTTCTGCATTAGTTTGCTCAAGGGGCAAACACACTGAAAATTGGCATTTTTGACCTTCCATGAAAACTGTGTGCTTTTCTGCTAAACTCTTACTCAAGTACTTTGTATCAGAACAATATTTAATAACTCCATTTTGTGGACATCAGAATATATAATAGAGTGCCACATGTCACAATCTAGTAAACAGCCTGGCTGCTTACATCTTTTTACACCAGCATATTATAACCTCACTCTGTCTCTTTGTTTTGCAAACTGGCCAACTATGCATTTGGCATAAACTTTTAGACAAGCAGGTGAAAATGAAAAAGACCAAGTTAGCCAGACTAGCAAGTCTTATTGTCCTTCTACTTTTCTAGGAAGCTATAAAAAAAAAAGATTCCTTTAAGCTTTCTATTTCCAGAAGAAAAAAAGGACCCCTTTTTGTTACAATGTCTCATTTGGTATGCTCTGCAACTATCAAAACACAAGAAGAAACTATGGACACATAATAGCACATTACCTGCAGATTTGAAATAGAATTTTCTGAGCTCCACAAGCAAGGAAATTTCAACTATACATACCACTGTAAAAATAAAAGCTCTCCTGCTCATAATTCTTGCTTTTTAAACAAAAAAGTAGATGAGATACATTAATTAACCATTATAAAGTTTTGAGTTTTGTGGTGGATGCCCTCAGCATTCTGCAAAAGCTATTAATTGAAGATCACCTTACCTATAGCTTTCATTAAAAACTGAACTTTGATCATCATCCAAGACTGTCAATAACAATGATGTTTAACTGATTAATTGCTATGACATTTCTTATTAAAGGTGCTTTATGTAGCATAATAGGACCGCTTGGACAAGTGAGTACTGTGGTTTCCCAGTATATATCTATATATATATATATTCCATTCATTTTTTCATGTTAATATTTTTCACTGCAAGCTAAAAAATATAATCTAGATTTTCTACTTCCTGGAAGCTTTAATTATATTTGTGAAATATACAAGGATGATGCAACAGGCATCAAGCAATACTTCAAGTTTGCCACAATGACTGTGCTGTCATGACGTGCAGTGGTGACTCTGGTGACATACCATATCGATGCAGAAGCTGTTTAAGGCAGGGGGATATTACATGAAAGCTGTATGCAACCTATTAGAGAAGTCAGATGTTGGATGTATTTAAAGGTGTGTTGATAGATACAGTGGGGAGCAGTAAAAGGGTAGCAGCTGTATCGTGGGTTCTGAAGTCTACAAAAGAGCCAAAATGATCCAGAGATGTTTCATGTGGAGTAATGGGGTGATTCCTATTATTTCCTATTATATATTTATCCTATTATTTCAAATTTGTGATAAAATTGCCTCTCTGCTGTTTTAAATGTGAGGGCTACTGTATGTCTATCATATTAAAATAGCTCATATGTTTGAAGAGCTGCTCTCAGAAGGTACATTAGCTGGCCTTGATGTCAGCTACCCTTCTTGCTGCCCTGCTCCAGAGCCCCCATTACAGTGAACTGTTTCACTGATCACTACTGTACCATACTCACAACACCATGGAAATATGAAGTACTCGTGACTACTTTGAATGACTAAGATTTGATTTACCTTTTGAGCCTGAGGGAGCTGGAAAACAACAAAACAGAACAAGCAATCATTATACATTAAATTAATTCAAACAGCTACTTTAGCTGTTGTATTCATAAAATCACTAACATAATATAAAACAAAGTATAAAGGAAAGAAACTAGAGAAACCAGGTTTACATTGCCAATTGATTCCACTTATTGAGGGTTTATTAACGTCAGTTTGTAATTTGAAAGCTTCTCTCCTAGGTATCACAAAAGCACCATGCATTTGTTAAATGCCAAAATACTAAGAGAGAGACTGTTTTCTCATCAGATATGGTATCACACTTGAAATGTGAAGTAGTTCCATCTTCCTTTACACAAATATAATTCAACATAAAGATCGTTTTAGTTTTAAAACCAGCCATTCTTTGTAAACAACTAAGTCTACGCTTATTATGAATGACATTGACATTAAGAGCAGATTATCATATTGAAGTAGAAGGTTGTATTCTCTATGACAGAGGAAAGAAAACCAAAATGGTAATAGGAAGTTACTGACTCCTTATGCAAACATTATCATACATGCATAATATACAATAATGTATGCGTAGAACAATACATTTCTGTACTGTAAACACAAGTATGGTTATATGTACATATATGCAAATAAAATGTAAAGTTTTATGCATATATGCATATTTATATCACACAGATGTTCTTAGACAAGATTAGCCTTACCTGGTTGTATGCCCAGTATTTACTGTAACAACTCATGTAAGGCATGGAGAGCAAGCAGTAGACTCCATTGCATATACAATATCTTATTTGTAAAAAGTTGAAAAATGGGTTTTGTTTTCACTTTAGGAAAAAGAAAACCCATTGTAGGTAATGGAGAGAAACTCAGAAAAACTATTATATTCAAAATACAGTTTGCTCTTTTTCTGAATTCTTCTCCTCTTACTTTCATACTCATAGAGAAATTCACCGTACACAGCAATTTAGCCTTGTGCTAAATCTACCTTCTCAGAAAATTCATTTTTCCAATACAAATGGTGTCTTTACAGGCATCAGCTGAACACAGAAACAGGCAGGTAAATAAATACCAAATGCAAAAGACCTTCAAGATCTCAGGTGAGCTTCTGACTGACCTTTTGTCCTTGCTCTGAATTAAAACAGATAGAAAAAACAACTTCCATACAGTAGTAAGCTAAATGCTGATGTCCACATTAGTATGGTGTGAAAGAGTTGTCATGTGATCTCTAATTCACAAATACTGAAAGCAAGCAGCTCCAATTTCTCTGTTTTCACAATATAAAATGTAATAAAATTCATGGCAAGGAGAATTGCTGCAAGTATAAGTCTTTAATCCTAAAACTTGAATGATCCAATAGCACAATACAAGCTGTGATCACATTAAAGTATGACCTATGTCTTTCTTTAAAAGCCTGTTGTTTAAATAATTTGATAATATAGAATGATATGCAAGGGTTGCTGCATAAATTGCACATACCTGGTGAACTGTAAATAGAGGAGCTAAATCCTTAATTACAGGTTAGAGCACTACTTAGAGCAGTTTAAAGAATTTCTGAATGTTTACCTACTTATTAGTCTTTGATTTGGTTAACTACTTTCACTCTGTAAGTGGAAGGTTTTTCTTTTTTTCATTCAAACAAAAGAAGAAAGTTGCAATGTGATTTTTTTTAAATTTCCCATGGTAGCACTGAAATTGGTTTCCTCTCTAACACTGAGGTGTTTGGTCTTATTTTTAATGACACCTTACTAAATACATGTAAAAATTACAAGCATCCTTTCATTGGCATTCAGAGACAGGTGCAGTGAAGAACGATGTCCAAATTTCCACCTTTGGAATAAATATTAAAGAACTCTACAGTTTGCCCAAGCCCATTACACGTAGAAAACTCATATGTTTTCACACTGAGCTAATTTGTAAGCCACATTCTCCAAAACAGTACTTCAAATACAGTCAAGGCATCCAAGGCAACAAGTGCAATGTTAGGTACAAGAAGAATCAAATAATCACTGCAGAAATACTTCCAGGTAACATTTGAACTAAGTGAGAAAGCAGATAGTCCACATAGAGTGGCGATAGGTTCAAGGAAGGGCAGGGGGAGGACACAACAGGATGGAGAAGGGAGAACATTACAAACCTGAACAAACAAAAACCCAAACACAAATACATGCACACACAGAACACACTATTGGGACTTCACATTTAAGTTGAATCCTCATACAAATATCAGTACTCTTTGATGTAATTTTTACTGCTTGTTTTCAGAACTTGAGTTTAATCCTATTTGACCACATCCGTTCAGATACATACGGTTTGGTCAGATTTTGCCATGTGAGGGAATTACAGTCAGATGGCATACAACTGGACAAGGAAGAGTTTCAAGCTGAAAGAGGGATTTAGATTGGATATTAGGAAGAAATTCTTTACTGTGAGGGTGGTGAGAAACTGGCATCGGTTGCCCAGAGAAGCTGTGGGTGTCCCCTCCCTGGAAGCATTCCAGGCCAGGTTGGATAAGGCTTTGAGCAACCTTGTCTAATGTAAAGTGTCCCTGCTCATGGCAGGGGGGTTGGAACTAGATGATCTTTAAGGTCCCCTCTAACCCAAAACATTCTATGATTCCCTATTAATAATTACTACACAAACTGCATATATATGAAACTATCCCTATTGTTTTTAATGAGACTGTTTTCAGGAGCACATTAGAAGAGTTTACAAATTAGACTTCCATCTGTTGCTGAATTCAATTTGTCAATACCATTTATTAGTAGACAAAGCCTTGATTAGTAATAGTAATAAGGACAGCAGATGAGATTTACATTCCATTATGCTTTTTCCTGGGCTGGCATTCTTGTCACTTTTCACCTAAGCTTCAAAATCTAGGTTCACATTCTTTTACTTAAAAAAAAAAATTAATCTCTCTCTGTTACAGCCAGACAAATCCTTATTCTGTTGCTGATTTGAAACTTGGCTGTTACAAGGTCCTGTATGTCAGCAATTCATTTTAATAATTGCTACAAATTCCTTCAAATTAAACTATGGAGGTTTGTCTGACATTACCCCTTCTGGGAGGCCATAGGAAACAAATAATTTTCCTAACAATAACAGTAATAGCACTCTGGTCTGACCCTTTATTACATAGTCTAAAAACTGCCTGTCTCTGTGTAAAACCCAGCGGGTACCTCTGATTCCTGTGGCTTGCTTTACACACTGCCAAGAAGCAGCTTTGCAGTAAACTATCTTCTCTGGTCCTCAAAAAGCACTGCAGATCTTTCTATTTTGCTTGCACCTATGGTTAAATATGCCATTTTGGTGTCTTTATTCAATTCCAACTATAGCAAAGTACCTCCTCCTCTTATTTGTTTTCTATTAGTGTCTTTTCCTCCCTCTGGTGATTGTCTCTAAAGAAGATACATGATAGGGCAGGCTGTTCAGTGCCTGACCACTCTTTCAGTAAAGAAATTCTTCTTAATATAAAATACGATCAGGGTAATATATGTTTTGTTAAAATGACTGTGACAGAGGTGCAGGGAGGAAGTCTGGCCATTTGCTGTCTCCTGGTTGTTGCAGGTTGGTTAGGAAGACCCTTCCCAAGGGAAATGTACCTTCCTCCACACAACTGCTTAGTAAGAAGAGGCTGTTGCAAGTACTGCCAGGTATGGCAGCAAGAGGAGCCTGCAAACGTATAAGCACCAAGGGAAATTCAAGAGGATTTTCTGATGTAGAAAAGCAGACTTAGGGTTCTTGATGGAACTATGTAAATTTTGCTGCAATTTAAAACAAAAAAGGATAGATTAAAGAGCAAAATTAGAGCATAGGGCCTTGCATGGACACGGTGAAGAAAACAGAGGGGTATTTGGTTTTAAACTGTTTTTTTTTAATCTATCTTTCCCAGAAAACCCAAATTTTGTTTACCAAATTTTCTTACTGTATTTTGTATTGTAAAAAATACTCTTCATAGACTGCAAGCCCCCTGAGGTTCACAATAGGCTTGATTCCAGTGAGACATGTTGAGAATTCCACCTCTAAATTCAGGTCAACTTGGGGTCCTGTTACACAATGTAACACAGAATAACTACCTGTAGGAGGTTTTTCCAATACTGTTATTGCACATGCTTTCCATGGTTGCAAATAATCTAGTGTTGTTTAGAGCTCTTCATGGAAATGCACATGGTATTATAAAAAAAAAATTACAGACACTACTAATGTGACAAAACAAACCAAGACAGGAGTCCAACATCAAGGATGTTGCACTGTTTCTTGGATCTCAAAAATGTGAGGCTAACATGACTGAAACAAAGAAAAACAACAAACCATACATAGATCTGAAAGTCTTTAGAAGCAGGAGCCATATGATACAGGGCCAGTAGCTTTGCTAAATACCCCATGCCAGACCTCATAAAAGTTTGCCTCCTTTCACCCTTACCAAAAAAAGACTCATAAAGACTGATTTATGTAAATGACTTCATGATAATTCCAAAAGAAAAAGGCTGTACACTTCTAATATATGTTATAACTATTTCAACAATTTTTCAAAACATTATGTCACAGAATCACAGAATTACCAAGGCTGGAGAGGACCTTTAAGATTATCAAGGCCAGCCTATGTCAAAACAGTATGTCCTAGATTTCCAAGAAACCAAGTCAAAGGTCTTAAAGGAAAACATAGTAGAATTATAAATTTATTGTTCTGTTGGATCAGAATTCAAGCTTATGTTTGTTTGAAAAATAGCAAGTCTAAATTATACTCAACAACTTCTTGTTATACCAAAAAACCCTATTTCTATTATTAACAAAACAAAAATAATATTAATCACTATGAAATTAATTTTCCATTTTATTATTTCTAATACTAATTGTATTAAATTATCATTATCAAAAAAATTGGACTACTGCAATGTATTTATGTTAAAACTTTCAAAAATAAATAAATCTTATTTTACATTCACTGACTTCATTTCCACAGTCCTATTCTCCTCCCAAGCATTTCAATGTCACCAGTCTCAGGAAAAGTCTAACTCTACTGACTTGATTGTTCCATAATCAGATAAATACAAATAAACAGAAATTAAGTACAAACATACCAGTAAATAATCAGCAAGTATGAATCTAGTTTTGATAGTTACTGTAGTTTCCAGGCTGAACCACATTTAAACATCTATGTATAGCTTTACTTTTACAATCTATGCACTTAATTGTCCACTTCCTAGAACCATGTAAGTTCTAGGGCATCGTAGATAATTACATGCATACATGGAAGAAGAAATAAAATTTAGTTTCCCACTGGAATGTTCCTGATGTTAAGATTTCAGTATAAATATTAAAAGAGTGACATTAACCTGCAGCAAGGAATATGCACTTGATTTTTCAAGGGATTTGTCCCAGTCCGACAGCTTCAGTAGCAGGCCGCCGGAAGTCAGGAGGCATCCGTGGTTCAATGCCAAATCCTTCTTGGTTCACATAATTGTTTTACTGTGCTACCATGGATTTTGGAGTAACTACAGCTTTTTAGTCAAGCATAGACTGTGCACTGCATGGAAAGTATACCAGTCAGAGGAACTGTAAATGTTGCTATGGAGAAGAGAGTCATAAAATATAGATGAAAATTACAATTCTACTTCTGTCCTTAACAAGAAATCTATAAAGATGACAGAAGGAAAAGAAGTTAGTTCCTGTGAAATATGCAAAAGAGAAATAGGGGCTGCAAAGGTATCAGAGAGGAATTAAAAAATTACAGAGCACACTAAAAAAATTACATATACATTTCAAACATCTTTGTAATAAAATGCCTCCACCCTTTGAAGATTTTACATATTTTCTAAAATATAGATCTCTTTATTAATGTAAATGACTGAATAATTTTTAATGCACTGTCTAGCAATCTTGTTTTTAAAATGTAGTATTTAAGTGCCACTAAATAAACAGTATCATTAAAAAAAAATAAAATCATGTTCTGTAAAAGCAGTATTTAAAATGGAATGGTCCTGTAGGGTCCTCGTGTCAACCCTTAGTATAGAGTCCCTAGGGATTTTAATGGCTTACCTAGAACTAGGCAATGTCAACTAATTTTAGGGTGATAACATTTTCCTTCTAAAAAATCTGATATCAGTGCACATGAAATGGCTCTTAAGAATTCCAGAGAAAACATTTACAAGTGTGCTAAGCTTTCTCCTGCTGATACCGATGTTGCTGAAGATCATGCATTTACCAACTTCCAACTAATTATAAAGGGAAATGCTTCCTTGGAAAGATCTGATCTGCAAAACACAATGGTGTGGACAACAAGCAAATGCTTTGCTGTCAAGCAGCAAGAATATCAGTTGGAAAATTCCTATTATTCCTTGTAGAATAAAGTGTATTTCTGAATAATTTATCCAGAAATTACTAACTTCAAAGTAAATATTAGTCATAATGACTGTGATAAACATTAACTTTAATGTGTATACTGTATTGTGTGCATGGCTGAGTTGTATGAGAAATCTGATTATACAGAAAGGAGAGCTATAAGTAACTAACAACTTCAATATCTGCAGAACAATAGAAAAAAGAGAAGATTATTGCCTTTTATTCTCTTTTCCTTTTAGCACTGAATTCTGCCACTGCAGCAAAGCTTGAATGGCACCAATAATTTAATAAGTCTTTCTTATTATTTTAGGTTTTTACTCCAGCAGTGCAGATAAAGTATATTTCATCTTCACTGCCCTCTTCCTTCCAGAAAGTCAAAGAATAACATATGAGATCAAAGGCTGAGCTTTAGTACATTATAATAAAATTCATTGCTTTCCTACATTATCATTTACCCTAAAGAATCTGTTATGTGAAAACTAAAGACAAAAACAGATAGGAAAAAAAAAGGTAATATATCTGACAAAATTGCTACAATTTCCTTATAATTAACTCAATTTCACTCAGAATGGAGGCACTAAGATGAAAGACAGCCAAAAGCTATGAATGTCTTTAAGTAATCATTTTCACTAATAGACATTTCCTCCTAAATGTTGGATTCACCATAGCATAGAGAGATCTAGAAACTAATTCTTCATCTAGTTACTGACTTGTCACCTTTTGATTTCATTTCTGTCACAACAAAATCAGAAAATTCCCTGTGAAACAAGCTGGAAATGAAAAGCATTTTCTGTTCCCTCACCTAAAGGCACTGCATGTCATTGGCAGACCACAGCTGGAAATGGTCCCAAGCTGCTCTATCTCTAGTGTGCAGGTGTCTGCAAATGAGACCAATACCCTTTTGGCATGAATATGCCTGTAAATCAAATTCAACAGCAGAGCAGTTCTCTGTAATTTGTATATAGTAGCTGGTGGGACACCATCCAGCAGGCAAAACCTAGAGGAATTCTAATTCTATAGATTTTTTTTCACATACATCCAAATCAGTTTTCATATAAGAAGAAACACTAATTTGGGGAAAGCAATCATGTCACAAGACACACCATGTTTACAGCAAAAGCAGCAAAGAAAAGCTCAAAGACCTAACAGAATAACATCGTGCTTGACAGCTCTCAACATAGCAAAAACATGTTCCTTTAACATTCAATCCTTACTGAATTTTCTGATTTCTAAAATGTAATCACAGAATATGTTTGGTGAATGGAACAGCTTTGAAACACTTTGAGAGCTCTCGATACCGGAGTGCCCAAATGCTTCCATGAAATTACACTTAACAAAACACAAGCAAAGACACCCTGATTCTTAAGGCCTGGACAAAGAACACTTCTGTGGGAAACCCTGTAGAAGTGGACAATGCAAACTGAAAGACTTGAGCATGTTTTCACATCCTGCCCTTCATACTTGAGATCTCATAGACCAATAATTGCTTGTTGGGTTGACCTACAATGTCTTACCGTGTCCTTACACTCTCTGCCCTTTCTAATTAAGTAGTGATTTTTACCTATTACTTTGAATGTAAATTATATGAGGAAGGTATCTGAGGAGGGATCATTATTTAATTCTGTCATCATACATCATCTCCCATAGTAAAACTTAGGTGATTTATTAAAATTCACAGGTCTTGATAATAGTATCAGCAATGGTCAGTGACAAAATTGGAGTTGAAGTCAGTGATGTAAAGAAGTGGAAAATCCACATTAAAATGGTCAGTACAACCTAAAACCAAGACTAACCTTAGAAAACAGTGAAAGATAGTGTCAATAGTCACAGGATTTTGTTGGAAAGGAAACAGAAGAGCATTACTGAGAATTCCGTTGTATGAGAACAAGCCAATAAAATTATTGGATTATTTAAAAAAAAAATTATCAAATAATTTTGTAAAAAAGGAATTGTACAATTGTAACAAAATTTTGTAACAAAGGAATTTAGTTTAAGCATCAGAACATGTAAATTAAGAGGCAGAAAAACAAATGTCAAAACACCTAAACACCGTAAAACTTCCCTGTTCTCATTTGAAACATCATTTAAAATCAAAAAGTAAATAGCACTAAAATATTCCTTTAGATATCAAATTTTGAGAATATTTCAAAATGAGGTGAGTTTTTACTCTGTTTAATGTTTCTGCAGGAAATACTCTGATTGGAAATTACATATTTAATCTCTCTGTGATATTTAATCTCCAGTGATGATAGAAGAACCGAGACTAAGGGCAAACATATAAAAATATATGTATGTGTATAGTTTTATTTATCTAGAACATACAAAATACTAGAAAAGAGAATCAATATATAGCTAAAAGCCAAGACGTAATACTGCTCTGATTTCCCTCTATGGTTTAATATAATGCTTGTCTTATATGCACCACACTGGGAGCAGAGCTGCTCAAGACTGAGCTTTGCTGTGGCATTAACGCTGCTGGCTGATGGCACAGGAAGATAAAAATAAGTTCTGTATCAAAGCCTCCAAGTGCAAAGAGCTGTAAAATGCATTTAAAATTGGACATCTCAAAGTTTGAAAAAGTACAATTTGCATTCTGCATTTCTCATGTAAATGTACACTAGGAAAAATAATAGTAATCTGTTTCAATGGAATAAAGTACTGTAATATTTATACCCTGTGCCAGAGTTATAATGGCTGTGGGGCGAGAAGTGAAGTGTCTCAGCATGTTCCACATGTTTTTAACACTGTTTCTAAAGGCTCTGGAGGCTATTAAATTTAATGAACCCATCTGCTATGAAATAGAGGTCCAAACATAATCAGTTTTCTCAGTGCCATATAATACAGATGGCATTCCGTGTTCCACATCCCCAGCAGGAAATTTTATGTTCCTCTTTAAGTGCAGGACTTTTGGTTTTGTTTTTGATGTTTTAAGCATCTTTTTGATGTATCGTATATAGCATTTTATAGTGTAAATACCATACACAGCAATACACATGAAAAGTGTTAATTCATTAAAATAAATATTGTCACTTCCTTGCAACATTTTTTCTAGTGACTCTGACAACTAGCAATTAGTTCTCTATAGTAATATTCTTTGCTTAATGCAATCACTGAAAATTGCCCTAATAGTGTAAATTCCAGCACTAACAGTGGAATAAAGCAAATGTGTAATTTCTCAGATGAAGTAGTTTACTTCAAAAAGCTGAAAGGTACACATATACATCCATACAGGTGCATAGCTGCTATCTATGCTTATGCATGTCCTTATTGGTATTTGCTCTGTTTACATGGAACAATGCACAAATCATTCTTATTTAAAGTATCCATATTCTCACTAGGTCATTATGGACTTTATTTCCCTTTGCACATCCCAATTTTCATTTCAGAGGTCTCAATTTGTGTGTTTTCTTGGCCACACTGCACCATGACACTTGTACTGGTGTGTAAGCAAGGGCTCTGAGCTCAAATTTAAGTGGCACAGCATTCCTTGCACTGATTAGCACCCTGCTGCCTAACATAAGTAAATCAGATGTGCATTTCCTAACAAAAAAGAACAAAATCCATTGTTACTTTGAACTACAACTGAAAGATAATGAGAGTGCATTAATTCTATTCAGTTGAGAGGTTTATTCATTTACTATCTTGAGCCCTCATTATGTTTTGACAGTTGACACAGATCTTACTGAATTTGAAACAGTTAATATTGTTAATGGTAATTCATTTATTCTAGATCCAGCAGTGAAACAGATTAGAACTGTTCAGGAGAAAACAAGGATACTTAATTATGGCAACCGGAAATTTTGGACCACAGAACTCATGAAAGTCATGGCTCAAAGGGTTATTTTATTGGGCTGTCAATGAAGATTTCCACAGACAGCCCACTAATCATCAGCCTAAAGGGATGTTGCACCTATATATAAATACATGCATCATCTTTTTTTTGTTGTGTGCATAAATAGCTGCATTGATCACCATTGCTAATATTTCAAGCACTGTCCCAGATCTGTGAGATCCCAGTACAAATACATCAGACCATTACTGCTGCAACTTCAAACTGCAGTCATGCCCTTACAGGAGCTTCAAGAGAGATGAAATGGTCAGAGCTGTTATCTTTTTCCAAGAAAATTAATCCAGACTGATGTGTTGATGTTGATAAGAAGGCATTCCCTCATCTACCTTCTACTTTTCTCCCATATCAGAGTCTTCAAAAGACCACTGCAGATCTGCAGGAGACAAAGCAGATCTTGAAGAGCATACTTTAAGAAAAAAACTACCTGATGCAAGGCCTGATATCCATGCATGGGATTTTCCTTTCCTAAACCAATTCACTTAAATGTCAAAGCAAGAAAAGAAAATTCTCATGAGAACTTCAGTCAGTCAGTGGTGATGACATTCTCTGATAAAGAGTTGTAAATTATTAGAGATTAAGAGATGCTGGCCACAAAGGGAGAGTTAGAGCATGTAACCAAGTCCAAAGTGGGACTGGGAAAAAAGCAACACAAATTTCTAGTTGTAAAATAATTTTTAAATGACTGCCTGTTTTTAAGTTTTCTTTTCACAGCTGCTCATGAATGACATTTCCTAACGTTGTTCTGCAGTGATTACAAATATTTACTTGCTGTAGACATACATGAGCAAATGCATACTCTGATGCATTTTAATGTACACCAGTACTACTATCAAGAAGTTAGTTTTGAAATAGAGGCACAGGGAACCGTCTACGCCGATAAAAATGTTAATTATACCCACTTATTGTAATAGCACAATTAACTTGTGCCACCAAAAGTATTTGAAGATATCTCTGGGAATAGAAGCTAGTGGAAACAGGGTGCTATTTAGTTTTTGTTACTTAATAAAAGCTTTTCTGTGCATTGAACACGAAGAAAACTGTGTGAATGAAAGTAGTACTAAAAGCATTTTTACACCTCACCAGAAACTCCCGGATGGAAAAATGCAAGCATAAGAGCTTGCAGGCTGTAGGACTTTCTGTTACATCTCTGTACATTATACACAGGACTTCAAGTATACAGATTCCCTTGCTTCTCTGGAACTGGCTCAGAATTCATCCTTTGACAAAGAACTGTATCCCAGAATCTAAATTTCCATACTTCAAACATTTGGATTCTGATGTGGCAGCTGAGAAGTGTGAGCTTCCTTATACTTCCTACTGAATTTCTGCTAAGAACCTAAACCAGAATAAAAAGAACACCTACACAGTACTTGAATTTTTCTTTTCAAGGATAAAGATTAATACATTGAAATTGTTTGATCATATATGCAATAATGTAATTGTACCATCCCTCATAAACATTTCAGAACTACCTAGTCTAAGCCTTAGCTCAGTGGAGCTGCCTCAGTTTACTGCCCCCATAAGGGGAAATAAGATTATCAGACAAGTTGCCCTACTAGCACAGTTATCAGCCTCTTAGGCAGAAAATATTTGCAAAAAAATTCCTGTTTCAGAGGAAGAAGGAAAAGAGGGATATAATTGTTTTTAACAGCAATTGTAGAATTTAACTAAAATCCATAATTTAATGTGTTTATGAGAAGGTGGGGATAACACAAATCAACATATGGTACTTTAACAGTGAAGAAAATAAAAAGAGTAAAACCCCTCACCATTCATATTATGATGAATCATGACTTGTAATGACTCAGGATGCTTTTTATTAAAAAGAACTCTTTAAATTCTGAAGCACAAGACAGTCATCTCAAAATATTAAATGAAATAATAATTTCCTCTTTTTATGCAAAGGAATCCTCCAATAGGAAACTGAAGGGAGCCAACACGGTAATCTATGAATCTGCTCACACCTTGAAACTAATAGTTTGAAGCACATGAACTCAACAGTGCATTAGATCCAGAGAATATATTCAGGTACACTTATGAGAAATAAATTTCACCAGGAAGAGTCAACAAATGTCCAAGTAGGTCGAATTATACAATTCTCAATTGCAAGTTTTAAAACAGTGGGAACTCAGGGGCCATAACAGTCTTTTTTTTTCTTTATTTCCTGCAGGGAAAAGTAATGTTTCTCCATGTTCCAGATGTTACCATAGAATGAGCTAAGGGCTTCTGTGCTTTATAGATGATTACCCATAATCCAAAGAGACTACCTCTATGCATTTCTTCACTTGAATATTCTGATGTCCAGGCAATTTTCCTTTTTCCCCAAATATATTCACTTTTATTGACTTGCAATAGATGCACACAGGCATTGGCCACTTTTAAAAGCATTTTCTTCCTGAAATATTTCCATACTTTTAGAATTATTTTCTGCTCAGGAAAGAGTCCCTTTGGAAACTTTCAGTTAGAAATCCAACTCTGATTTTAAGCACCTGTAAGGTATTTTATTCTTTACATTACATTCTTTTAGGCCTTAGTGATGTTGAAAGAGCAGGATCAGATCCAAATGAGATCCACGTTTGAGGCTGAAAAATTATGTTGAGACTGGTCTGCTGGAGTGCTGTCCAGACTTCACTGTCTAGGGCACAGTGTATATACATGTCCTATCTTCAACTGTCCCAGCTAGACCCACAGCACCTCTAGGCTATACTGCTGGAAATGAACATCATGTATAAAGACTCCACAATCAAGAATCATCTGCCTGTCTCCTTACTCTTGACAGCCCAAACACCCTTTCACATACAATTGCACATATTCAACAAAGCTTACTCCTAGTGAGTGAGCTTACTCACTCTTGAGGCAGAAGCACATCTGGCTTGTTACAAGGTTCCCTTCACTGCTATTTCCAGAGTTTCATATGCGACTACCCTAATTTATTTCAACTAGTTTTTTTGAGGGGAGGAGGGTGAAAGGGGGAGGAGAAAGGTAGTTTGCAACTAAGCAGATAACATTATTCTATTTTTAAATATTTTCTGATAGCATCCCACTCATTGGGGTCTTGAATTGTTTTCCTGTTTTCTCAAGATTCTTTCTCTACGCTCCCCCTAGTGTTCTTAAATTCACTTGCATTTACTCACCCCTGCTGTATTCAATTAGTATTTCACACGACATTAAGTTGTTCACTTTCCTTAGCCTTTCCATAGCCTACAGGAGAATCACTGCAAGTTAGACTAACTTTTATGAATATTTTTCTCTCTGCCATGATGGAAGAAATAAAGATTAAGAGATGAAAGTAAAATGTACAATTCTGAAATAGCATTTTGTACTTTGTTGGTAGGTAAAGGGGAGGACTTGGTGTTGAAAAAGGAGGAAGATTTTGTTTGCAACACCTTTCAGCAAGATTCATAGGCAAAGGACAAGGAGGAGAGTTGCACTTAAACACTGCTTACATAGATCTCCTTCTGCTCTTGCTGTCAAATACAAAAACTCCCTTCAACACATACACACATTGTACCTTCAAGCATACAAAGCAAGAAGTGACTAAGAATGAGGTTTTCCTAGTCATCTCCCCATTTCACGAGATGCCCTGAATGGACCATGATAACACAGTTTCTGCTTGTCTCACTCATATTTTTCAATAAAAGAAAGAGAATAAACAAAGGAGAGACCGGGTGAATATGTTCTTTAAAAAAAGGAAACAGAGATATGTTCCCTCCAAAGCAGTATTTTCAAGCAACTTTTCATTTCTCCTTCATAACTACAGTTTTAGTGTTTATTTTACATTACTCTGCCACCCAGGGCCACAACTAAAGAATAGAAAAAACCTAAGCAAATGTGAAAATGAAGCAAAACTATTTTTCCTAGAATATTTGGATTTAAAACTTCTAGAAGCATCACAGATGAAAAACAAAACAAACAAACAAACCCTAAATATCAAAGTGAAGTTGATGAGATTCTTGCCCCCTCTTCATGGAAGTAAAAATTTAACACAAAAAGAAACAACTTTACCACTAGCTGTCTGTGATCTCCTATTCATGATAGTGAATACTTGGCATCAGTTGCACTAAATGTCAGATATTTGATACAAACTCTTGTTCTACAGATAATATACAAACCAAAATATTTTAATTGGATGAAAAGAAACATAATAAGAAAACATAAAAAGCTATTTTAGCGCAACCCATTAAAATGAACACTCTATCTGCAAATCTGATAATTTACCACAAACAATACAGAAGTATCACGAGTGCTCACTCAAAGCATAACAGGAAGTTCTGCTTCAACTCTAATGTTTCACAAGGATGTCAAATTAAAATCGGACATCTATGACTATTTTGTTAGCATATCACACATTCCATCAACTTTAAAAGGCAGAATCTTCTGATTATTCTTCCCCAAGACATCACAGTCTTGTGTTGAGCCACCTTTATATACTAAAAATATTGATTCTTGTCAGTCTGTGCTTTTATAGTGACATATTCATTGGTATGTTTTAAAACATATTTTAAAAATGGTTACTCAATTTAATAAATTTCTATTCAATGCCCATTTTTGATTAATAAAATGAATGTACATTTAGAGGTCATAAATGTTAAAAGTTTGCTGTTACTCATGTTTCTTTCATTGATTTCTATGTAACTCACAATGTATAAATAGCTGCTCAAGTTCAGTAATCTTGAATTATTTATTTGTAACATCAAGTCCTGATTCTTACACTGAATTGCCACATTCCAGCAACAGAAATAAGATGCACAACTATGTAGAAACAATGTTTGTACCACAAGAGTTTTGCTCCTAATTCCTCATTATATGCAGTAAGCCTGTATTAAATGTTTTATCATGTGTACTTACAGTGCTGTCAATATATGCCTCAGTCCATACCACATCGTGCTCTTGGTCAATAACCTTTGGTCGGCTGAGAACATGGAGATACTCCATGACATTCTCTTGAACATCAGCTAAGGTAGAGATCTGAGTGAAAAACCCTGTGAAAACACACAGTTCCGAATTATAAACCAGACAGAACAAATTAAGGAAGATTGCAATGAAGAGTATTATGTGGTTTATGTCTGTCATGCTTGCTGTTTATTCCCAAAGAAGAAATGAAAGAATAAAAAAAAAAAGAGAATGTTATATAAGAAGCAGCCTCAAACAGTAATAACTGCTGAAAACAGAACTATGTGAAACCTTTGGCCAGTCTTGAAGGACTAGGTTCCCAATATTGATATGAACCACTGCACTGCCTGTCCTAAACTCTCGATTTCAAGAAAACTCTTTTTGTTTAATGGTAAAGAAGTTTGGGATTGGTTTTTTTGTTTGTTTTTTAAATCCTGCATACTTTAAAAGTTATAACTGGTATTAACTTTGTCCAATAATGGCTCACACAGCTTTTCCAGCTTCAAGAAACACTACAGATTAGAACTACAGTAACAGAACAGTAGTCTCATATGCTCTAAAAAGCTCATCCTTACAGAATGTGACTAAAAATCAGATAATAGCAATATGTTATTTACAAATGGCAGGTCACAGAAAGCTCAGACTACAGCTAGACTTGCTAGACATAGCGATCACAGCTTTGTTAATCCTTTAAAACCTCTGCTACAACCTGACAGCATTGAGAACAGAGGCCACAGCTATTTGAGCTGTCACTGCCTTTTCAGTGCTTAGATGTCAAGTTTCTTCATACATCACAAACTTGGCATCTGGAGCCCACATCATGCAAGGGTGACAAAGGACTGACAAATTTCAAGGCTACATTTCATCATACTTTATTTAAATGCATTGCATATACTTTCCTTTTCTTTAATGAGAAAAGGCCAATGTGGAATTTTCATGAAAGAGGCCTTGCTACAGCTTTAGTCTTTTGACAAGATCACAACTTCTGCAGAGCTGGAATATTATGTGTCAGCAGAAAGCACTGCAGCTGCAAAGAACTTTTCAGCAGTGTTTATTGCAGACTGGCAAGACCATAGTCCAAAGGTTAGAACTTTGATTCAATACACCTGCCAATAATTCATGCAAACAAAACTGATGTTTCTACATACATTTCATCTGTGTATGAATTAAGACAGTGTAAGAAAAGACTTTGTGGCAGAGATCTATAAAATGAAAGACATCATAATAGTAGCTTCATGCGTATTTTCAACTTAAGAAAAAGCTGAGGTGGTGGGTTGGGTTTTTTTGCCAAACTTAATTATATTATGATCTCAAATATTCCTAGTAGAGTATTAATACTCATAGTATAGTATTCACATTCTTCAAATATTCAATATTCTGCTTATGGATTTTTATTTGATACTTTTGATAGTTCTTCTATTAAGTCCAGTATTGTGTGAGAACATTGACTGACTACCACATACGCTATCATGGTTTAACTCTTGCTTCAAAACAGGACTATTTTTTGTCTAAGGTTCTGAAAGCTTTTAGTCATAGAGTAAAATGATTGACATAAATTTAATTAGGAAATCTGTACTTGAGAAAGTGAAATTCTATGTAATGGTAAAAAAAAATACACTGTACTTTCATGAATTATTGGCTTAGAACACCTAAGGGAAAAAGCAATGTGTACATTACTCTTTCTGAAAAGCTGCCTGCTCCATTTTTGGGACTGCTGAGTGTCAGAATTCAAACTGGGTTTCTCCTTCCTGTGAGTTACAAGGGACACTTCACTATCTGGTCCTTTTAATTTGGTGTAAATGTCAGTACATAGTCAAAATATGTTATTTACCAATATGAGCTGTTCACACAGAGAACTTCATAATTTATATGTACACATGTATGTATGTATATATACACACTGTTGTTTATAATGTTTTTAATCAAGGATTAAAAATACTTCAGAATTGTGTGGATCACTCATGTTACAGGTGATGTCCTACATTTTCCTAAAGCATCTTACATTAGCATACAAAGAGAGGACCAAGACACTAAAACGAAAGAGCACATAAACTCTGCTCATTTCTCTGTAGGAGACTTAAAGCAGGGGACCTCCACGTCCATTCAGCTCTCCTTTAACCAAACACTTTCAGTGCCCATGAGCAAGTTTTCAGTTGCCCTTAGAGAGCAGACTTAGCCATCGTTTCATTTCAGTGTTTTCTGTACAATCTTACACCAACACTCCAATACCATTTGTTCTGTTAGACTCATGTACTTTTCCATGCACATTATGCCAGCACTTGCACTGTTCTTGCAACAGTGTCCAAAATTACAGTGAACAATAGGACAAGACCTGCACTTTATATATGTGAGCATATTAATGCCTGAAAAGTCAGAGGATATTAACTACTCAGAAAAATGTGTAGTGTACCTAAGGTGCTAGAAAGGTCTTTTTAAATCAAGTACTATTTTCTTACCCACAAAAGCTGAAATCATAATTAGTTAATGCTTCTTCATGTCATACTTCACTAAAATCAAAACCTTAAAGACATATTTAAAGATTCATTTAAGAAACTCCTGGATGTCTATGCCTGCAAAATTCTTTAATCACAGCCTATAAATTACCTTTGAGAGAAATAACACCTTGCTGTAAGATGAGCATGCATTCTGATTGCCTCCTGGTATGTTTTTACATCAGTTTTTCAAGTGAAAAATTAAGCTAGATTACTCAAACAAAAATTTAAAAAACAAAACAAAACAAACCAGAAGCCAATCTGAAACACTTCAGTGTTGTGCCATATAGGTTTATACATGTTACATGACACTGATAATGCTGATTTTTCTTTCCTGTCTTTTTCTTCATTTAGAAAAGTTCCATCTGGACCAGATACAGCCAACACGAGCAGAGACACCTACTTGAGCACTTACTTGTAACTACTCTTCATATAATTGTTTATTTTATTAGGTATTTCTCTTTGCAGTATTTCTGAGAATGCATGCTGTCATATCACAGCTTACACAGAACTCACCAGGCAGCACACTACAGAAAAAGTATTTACTCCTCATAGTACTTGCAAAACACATCTCTAAACTGCACAACAGAGAAAACAATTTTTAGGATAATTTCCTAAGACTAAAAGAGAGAGTAAATCTGAATTAATTTTATATAAATTTAGCAAAGAAATAAAGGTCTTAAAGAAAAGTGAAACTTTGTGACTACCTCAGGACTGAAAGAAGTGACATTAAACATGCTTTTTGGAAGGAGCCAGATGGTAACTCAGCACATGTATCCTGGCATGCATGTAGTTACAGGCCAGCCATGCACTGCTCCTTGCCCAGTGAGTACGACAGCTAAAGCAGTCAAGGTTAGTAAGGGGGAGAAAGGGGCATTAGTATGAAAAAATCCTATATTTTTATTATATCTATGTTTCACAGTTTTATTCATGTATCCAGCTGCAACAGATGAAAAGTTGAAAGATGGCATATGTTAGAGACTTGATTGCTTTTAATCAGGTTGCTTCAAATAATGGAATTGAGAAAAAAAATGCTGCTAAAGATACATGTAGAAGACAAGACTTGGAGGAAGATGGTGTCACAAGACACAACCATACAGATTATCTCTAGGGTTTTTATAATGTGATGTCAGGGCTGTGTTTCATTTGTAATTTCTGAGAAGAGCTCCTTTCTTGATTTTGTCTGTTTAATCTCCTTATAAGTATCGTTTGTGCTTTTGTAGCTCATATTAGAAAAATCTACAATGATTTTGCAGTTTCCATAACTCATGTAATATGAACAATTACTTGTCTTCTGTGAATTTATGGTTCATCTACTTTGTTTCTACAATAAGTTATTTTCCTGAAGTTTTAGCTTTCTCTACAGCAAAGTGAACGGAATTGCAAAAGATATGTGAATTGTATTTCCCACGTTCTTAAAGCTTGTTCTAATATTTATTTTTTTATCTTCTCCTAATGGAAAAAATCTACCAAAAGTTACTATAACTAGGGCAGCACTAGGTAACATTCTTTTAGCTCATTTTCACTGTATATTTAGACTTTTTGATGATTGATGTGTTTGTAGCCATGTGCAACAAATGCCAAACCTCATAAGAATCAGCTCCCTAGCTTTGTCTCTTATCTAGGGATCAGAGGTATCCCATGAATTTAAAAACCTTACTCTTATAGCAAGATTTAATCAGCAGATAAAGACGTGCTCTGTAGTTCTGGAGCACAGCTGCTGAGGCCACGTAAGCAACAGCAGCAAACCCGTGCTTTAATTTTTTGCATTCTAACACCTGCTTCTCAGCTCCCTGGTGTGTGAATTAAATCACCTTAGAGTCCCTTATGTCAGTGCTACCTTTTTTCCCCTCCCCAGCAGGAAAAAATTCATGAAGGAAATGGGTAAGGTTTGGTAATGACAAGTGTGAGGGATGTATAATAATGTGGTTCAAGACAGACACTAATACTCTCCAAGTGGGCTGCCTTTCCACAATACACAGTCCTTGCAATAGTTTTGGATGGCTTTTTTTTCTCTAAAATGTCCACCACTCATAACTTCAAAATACCTCTAATGGATCTTTACATGGAGTGCAGTTCCTCTCATTTTCTGGACACTGTGCAGAATAGATGCAATATTCTCGCAACTAATAAAATATCAGAATTTAAAAATCCTCTTTGGGTAGGGACTAACGAGGGAATTCATTGTTTCACTGCAGCTGTAAAACTCCCACGGAGAAGAATCCGCTTCCCCCCCCCCACCTAAGAGGCCTCTCAAGCAGGTGAACAGTGTCTGTAACTGGCTGCCTGCCACCCCCACAAGAGCCCACAGTGCAGGAGGTGCTGGGGTCATGCTAGTAATGGGAATGGATGTGGCTGGGGCTTCCTGTATCCAGCTCTCCTCTGCTAGCACAATAGTCTATAAACTGCTACAGCTGGGGGCACCATTTGCCTCAGGGCTGATCTGTCCTCTGCCGGCAGACAGAGCCGCTATCAGACCGCGGAGAGACAAAGTATTTTTCTCTGCACTGCTTTCTCAGCCTCTGCTCCGTTGTACTGATGAACCCTCTCCTTTGTCCATTTTACAATACGCAAAACACAGTGAAGATCCATAATAAAAATTTTTTAAAAAGAGACTGTCAAATGGCTAATGGAATAGACAATTTTACTGAAGAAAATGTTTAATCCTGGCTGTTTTGTTAGTAAACAATGCATTAAATCCCACCTTTATCCTTACAGCTTTTTGCTGAAGTGACTGCTGAGAGAAAGGTAGTGCCTGCTTGCTTTAAATCTGGACATGTACACTAAACACTAGGAAACTTTTACCTTTGTTCATTTCAGAATCTTAGTAAATTGTTATTTTTTTCCTTTAGGTGCATTTGCTTACATACAGAAAACTAAATCACTGCAAATTTCACAAACTGCTCTAGAGGGACTTTGGGGTTCTTGGATGTTTTAATGTATTTAAAATGGTTTGGTGTTTTGCTTCATTAGGCCAACTCCCTCTAGATATGCCCTAATTATACATAAAAATCAAGAGAAAAACATGCTTGGGGTTTTTCAAGGTTTCACCATCAGAATCTAGAAGCTAAAGAAGTTTTGCAAGGTGGTATGAATTTCCTCTGTGACTCATTTTGAAGGAAAGGACTGCTGTCCACAGTCCAGTCAGCTGGAAACCCTGCAAACAGCCTTCATCTATGTTGTGCTTCCAAGGGGAAAATCACTGCAAGGAAAATTGATTTTAGGGTCACTGACCCTCAGTGACAACAGCATACTTTGGCCCACCCATGCAAGCAGAAAACTGCAGTCCAGCCATTGAGCCAACCTTTAAGACCAGCTTTACTACACTCCTCATCTGTTGTGCTGTAATCCACTAAAAGAAAATGGCCAAGCTGTAGCTGAAAACTGTAAGAAAAAGATCTAAATCCGTACTGTCTGACATAATGACCTGTGCTGTTTCCAATTGGGATTTTCAAAGATATTAAAAAGTATTTAATTACTGATTAGAGGTACAAGATTTTTGCATTGTGAGCTAGCAGGCAGCAGGTACTGTAACTATTAAACTGAGAGAAAAAAATTCTAGAAGAAACAGTCAGTAAGCTGTTCCGTTGATTCATATGAGTAAGATTCTGATGCAAAGCAACATGGGTCTGAAAAGAACAAAGTAGTCCTGAAGAATGACATAGGTGACCACTTTTCTCCCTCTGGGAATAAGGAAGACGTGGACCAGATGATGTACTAAGCCAGTCTCTATTGCCTGGTACTAATTTCTGAGTTGCTGTACTTAGATCTTTATGAATCTGTAGAGCTCGGCTAAAAAGCTAAAAGATTTTGTTGATTAAATTGTCTTCAAAAAGATGCTTCAAAGGATTCTTATACTATTATTTAAACTAAATTATGGTGTAATATTAGCTGATTAAGACAAGACTTCAAACTGAGTAATTTCCATCAGCTGGACATAACAGTAGTTAAAGGAATAATGAGTAAATGGATAGCACCTGATGCAATTCATCATAATGTAATGTGGCACAAAGGAAAAAAGGACCTTTTTGTTTTTTCCCCAAAAGGAAAGGAAAAAGAAAATCTGAAGATTAATTAGGGGGGTTGTTTTTTTTCTGAATCAGTCTTACTTATATTAGTAAATCCTTTTACTGTAGCATCTCAGTATCTTACATGTTTTAATGCTTCTTCCTTAAAGAATATAAAACTGTTTTTTCAATTACACTGCCAGTTCCTCAAGGGACAGGATCTCTGGTGTTTCACATACTGGGCCTAACTCAACAGGACTTGTACCCAATGTTCTTGGGGATCATACTAACTGACTAACAACATCTATAATGCAACAAACTATTCGAAATTAAAGTTTGTTATCTGAACAAAAATTTAAGATCAAATTATTTTAAATAGTCATACACACTTCAAGAAAGAAAATGTATTTTAATTTTTTTTTATTATTATTTTTGATTTTTAAATTGTATGCTGCAAGATAAATAAGTATTTTCCTTTCCTGGAAAAAAACAACCCATCCTCTCCAATTAGTTGTCAGTGACACCATATCTGTAGAAGGGTCAGAAATGCTGGAAGGCTCAGCAATAGGATTTCAAAAACAAGGCTTTCACAGCTGAAGGTTAACTGACCTTTGTTAGCACAGGCCATCCACTTCAGGTTATCAGCAAAAGCAGCTTCTCTTCCTATCAAGTATGTAAAAATACGAACCTGAAAGTACAATGAAAAAGATCAAGCAAATTAATACATTTAAAACATATACAGTGGAGCTTCAGATACAGATGTGTAATTCATATGGAAGATCCTTTTAAAGAAGTATTACAATAAACAGCACAGTAGGTTTAAAAAAAAAACACCACCACCAATGACTTCATGACAAAATGTGCTTTTGCTCTATGTAACAGAATGGCTGATCTCTTTGGATATTAAAAATATCTGACATTTAACTAAAGTTATGGTTAAATGGTTAAAGTGTAAGTGAGAATAAACTAAAACCATTGGGGTACAAGGCAAAATTGCACATTTCAGACAAATCTGTTATGCACTTACAAACTCAGAAAATTGCTGTGGTGTGGAGGAATAGGCACTTAATTAACAAATACTGTGTAGATAAAGATATGAAACACCAGACAAGAAAATAACTACTTTCCTTAAAACTCTGCCCATCATTTTCCCATTCCCTAATGATTTTTCCAGGAAAAAGAGGCCAAGTGCATACTGAGCCATTTTAGTGAGAGGAATGTGACTGTTTGCCTCTATTCCAGTGTAAGTCCTCATCTGGAGTACTAAGCTCGATTTTAGATTCCCCCATACAGGACAGATGTTGACATACTGGAAAAGACAGACTCTTCTTGAAGGTGGACTGAAGAAGGTCCTCAACAATTCTGATTTGATAAAAATACAAACATTTTTATCATGAGAGTGATAAAATATTAGAAAGCATTGCTCAGAGATGCTATGGAATCTGCATTCTGGGAGGTGTTCAAAATCTGACAAGTTTGTGAGCAGCCTGATCTTACTTCACCTGCTCTGAGCAGGGCGTTAGACAAGTTGATCTTCAGAGGTCCCTTCCCATCTAAATGACTCTATGAAATTAGCAATATTTTACACAAGAAATTAAAAAATGGACTTATTTTCTAATGAAATAACTTGCTTGACATTTTCTGGATTTTAAAGATAAAACAAATACATTAAGTTAGGACTGGAAATCAATAGTTTGTAGCTGCAAACATGGGGCTCTCATTACCTATGTGAAGGAAGAAAATCATTAACTTTATATTGTAACACTAAAAATTGTAACTAAACCCCACATCAGATCCTTCTACCCCTATATTGGTATACTTAATAGAATCATTATCTAAACTTTTTTAGATAAATTGTTATCATCATTAAAAAGCTGTACACAACAAAATATGCTCCAGAACATTTTTTTCAATAGCTAATTGGATCTCACATTCACGCTTTAATTATACAGAAAGTTAATTACACAGAAAAAATGTCATTATGTGAAAGTTTATGCAGACCTCTAATTAATCTATTTGTGATTAAAAAATAATCAAAGAATTAAATTTATTATAGTTTTTTCAAATAGCACTTTTTTCTCACTCCCAGCAAGGCAAAAGAAATTATTTGCATAATATATCAACTTTATATTAAGTTGCCATAGGTTGTTTTTTTTCCCCAGAAGTTGCAAAATGACTTAGAAAGTTTCCCTTCTTACTGTCAGATGTGATACTGTATTTCTTCACTGCCCATTTGCCCATTTTCTTATTGGCCAGATCCTGTTTCTAGGCATACATGGTGTTTTGCATTATTATCATGCCTAGAGACCAGATGTCAATCGCAAAACTTGCCCCAGTCTTTCAAACATAAAATGTACATAGAACTCAATCATTATTTATATAATTTAAAAAGTATGCACACTGGTTGTGTAGTGTTGTTAATTAGTTTGAATCAAACAGTATGCATAACCTTATTCTAAGACTCTAAAGTACATAGCATTAAACAAAAAGAATGGTACTTTATGCTTTGTTGCTGGCTGTGAAAAGCGTTAGTAAAGAAAATCTTTATTCTCTAAACACACATGAAAAGGCACAGTGAGATTTATACCCTCAAAATACAGCATAAATCACTGTCACAGTTTATCTTGCTGAAAATGATGCTTGAATATAGACTATGATGAGACTGAAAACATCTGAGACATTTCTATTTAATGGTCTGCTTTAATCTATAAAGAATCAAACCACACTATTAGGTGTTCCTAAGAAAAGAGACCAGCCTTATCTAAAAGAATGAGCAGTAAGCATGATAATAGGCATAGGCAGCAAACTAACAGCATTAAACCTACAAAAAATAAAATTTCAACAGATCAGTATCATAGACCATGAGGAATGGGCTGCCTCTGTGACACTGCTGCAAGCAATGATTTTAATGATATTTCTCTGAGTACATTTTATACCTGTAGTTTACTAGGTATCTGCAGTTTCGCTAGAAAATATTTTAGGCATCATAAAATGCTAATGCTAATTGCTTGGCATTACTTGAGAAAATAAAAAAAACAGTAAAGCACTGAAGATGAATGATCAGACTTTATTAAGTGCTCATTACTTAATAGAATGACTTCTTAGTCATAGTAGCTTCATAAGAAAATAACCGTATAAGGTCACAAAAAGGTATTTTAGTTAAAAATAAGGCCACTGATACATTAAAGTTCTTCTTAAAGATACATTCATAGGTATTATGAATATTGTTTAATACTCCATTCAGAATACTGAGAAAAGTCCTCAAAATCAGCTCTGATGGCAAACAATTCTGATTATAGCTCTACTCCTAAAAGTTTCATTTGATCAGTTCACTGAACCCACCAGTGTAGAACTAATGCATTGTGAGCTTGCAGTGGGAAACACTTCGGAGTGCCTAGCTCTTCACTGTGGAAGTCATTTTACAAAACACCTTTGCCATATTGTTTTCTGCTTTCAGAAATGACTTAGGGAATAAATTATTAAAATTGAAACTTGCCTCAATAAATCTACATTCTAAATCCCGTTTTTCAAAACTATCTTAGATCTACATACCTATTATACTAGTTTTATTCTTCTGCATAGGTATTTCATGTAACAATTCTAGATGTGCCAGTACCATCCATAGTATAAGACCAATAAACGGGGACGAAGTTACTGTGGTCATATTCCTATTTTCTGCATCTTCATAAAAATATAACTAAGTCACTATTGCAGAAGTACTACTGTAATTTAGCAGGATAAGTTCAAATTACTTCAACTTCTGCACATGGACAACACCAATGCAGTGATGGGCTACGTATGCTGCAGAGAGGACACACCATGTCATAGTTACCACCAAAATTATCATTGTAACTTGACTATATATTAGATACCAGATTTAATATCCATCCATATTCTCAGATATCATGTAAAATAAATGTTTTTAAAGCAAAAACAGTTAATAGCAAGCACAAATTTTCTTCTTTGTATATCTGAAGTAAATGAATGGAAAGTGTGTCAGAGCATTTCTGCTCTGCAAAATGATTGCATGAAACGTCTATTTAATTCAAACAATCCAGATCCAGCATTAATATTGTATAGTCTACTGAGAAATATATATAGTAATGAAGGCATATGATTGAAATTTCTATAATTTAAAGTATATGGAAGTATAAAGTGTGTCTCACTCTGCGAATACCTTAAAGAAAATAACACAATAGAAACTATAAGCTTCAGTAAGTATATGATCTATATACATATATATACACACACTGATACACCTATATTGGTACCTTATGGTACAACACACTGTTAGAACACTGACAATTCTTTTGAATCTATATGAATAGAACATTTTAGTCAAGTTAGACTGAATAAATTCAAAGTTGTTATCGGCCAGTCCCAGAAGATCCTGTAACAACATTTACATAGTCCACATATGCTCTAACTGAGTATAAGTCAAATGAGAAAAACATCTTTCAATATCCAAGTGCTGTGACTGAATCAAGAGACCATTTTCATCTGAGAATGAATCTGCATCAGATGTTGTAAGTACCTCTTTGGCAAAAAACATGACAGAAAGAGAACCCTTCAGTTCCAGATAATTTTGAAAGCTTTGTAAGATATTTGAGAGAGATACACGAATATTTTAAATGCCTGACCTGTAAAATACATCAAACATATTATGCCTTCACATGAACTGTTAGCAATGGAGAAAGGAAATATTCTCAGGCAGAAGCATTAGATTAGTTCTGAATTGTTATATCCTATCTACAAAGACTGAAATTGTAGATGTTGTCAGATCCACTGAATGCAAAGCAAATCTAACTCCAAGAGCAAAAACATTAATCTTTGGAACTATACTTGCTATTCCCACACAGTATGTTGCTCCAACAGATGTGCCATAGACTTTTTTTTTTTGTAAGCCAATGTTGCCAGCAAATGGAGTGAGAGCTCCACAGTTATAGAAATTGAAAGGACAGTGAAACTAGAATCTTTAATAGAGTTTGTGACTTTCTCACTTAATATATTTCTACAGCTTTCTAAAGCAAGTGTTGAATGGCAAAGAATACCATTTGAGATTGATGTACTTTAATTATCTTTAAAACAGCAGCTGTAGAAACCTCCCATATATTAACTTGTTGTTATGTCTCATTCCTGACCCAGAAGGATCTCCTCTGGGCAAGAGCACCCCATTCAATTACTATTCTTACTAAAAGATTGCTTCATAAGCTCAAATGATTCTGAACTGTAGAATCAGATTAAGCAGCAGACCAATTTCAACTGTGCATTTGATGACGGTCACCTTCTGGGTGCAAGATTGTGGATTCTGGCTCAAACCACTAGTCCATAGTGAGCTAGTAAGAAGCAGCACTACATATGTCAACCATTGTCACAAGTTGGAAACTAATCCCATGTACACAGCAGAATTAAAAAATATTAAGGCATTGAACCGTAGTTCAGACAAACCTGAACACAAATCGTACACTGAATAAAATACATAAATCACCAATGGGTATTTAACTGCATATATTATGATTATTTTTAACTTGCTTCTCTCTCTGGTTTTCCAGTCTCTTTGTCTTACCCAGTCCAGAGATCATGGTTTGGCTTACACAGGTGGTTTGCTCTCTCTTTCTTGCATTCCCTCAAATTTTGAAAAATAAGAGTACTGTTTATAAGTTTCTTGCTTTTACAGCTAGGGAATATTCTCAAGCATGAACCATTAAACTCTGGACAGACAGCTTATATAAAATCTCAGAGATGCACACACTCAACCGTTAGTGAAGAAACTTAGGAATGATGGTTTAAATGACAGCTATTCCAGTGCTAAATATTCACTTAACAGTTTCATCCATTATGCATGGACTAATTTGCAGTCCCTGAACTGTCCTCATCTCTGAAATTTCATTTAACTAGCAGCACAGTGAAGAGAATAGGGACCTTCTTCTATCTATGTTAAGCAAGACGAGTCAATCGGCAAGATTCTACACACTGGAACTGTGAAGTCCTATCTTCATGCCAAACAGCTGGTAAAATACTATTTCCAGAACTTTAAAATACAGTGTGGGAGAGGGAATGGAACTTCTGTTTGCAGCTGACAGTGCAGACCTCTCTCTGTTCGCAGCTGCAAACTATTCCAGGAATACCTTCAGCAAAATAGTCTTTCCTTTCTGGCTCAGCAAGAAATAAAAATAGTCGTGTTGCAAGAGGTATGAAATTTAAGTTATAAGTGGGATATAGGGATGAAATTCAAGTTCCCATAGTTATAAGTTGTGGTGGTCCAGGAATGCCCAAGCTAGTCTCTGCATACATGACCAAATGGACTGATTTGGAACAATGGATCAGAGGAGATTGCCTGAACTCCTAAGTAGCCTCACCACAAAGAATTGGCTTAATTGTTATAGGGGCTCTCAAGGTGGGAACCTGGGACAGTCCAGAAGGTTTTCCCAGGCAACTCATTCTATGACTAGACCACCTGCTTGGCATTGTTTGTATACTTCAAAGTGTTAATTAGCTACTTGGTTGGAGAATCTGGCCATCCCAGAGACTTTTTCTGGCAATTCCTGCTGTAGAATAGACCAAACTGTGTACCAAAAGGACACTTGCATAGCACCATAGTAGAAAACCTGAGGAACAGTCACATAGGAGCATCTATTGAACATACTTCAGATAGTTAGGAAATGCTTTGTACTTAATTTAAGATAATAAATATCAATTAATCATTCCTCTGCTGAAATAGTGACATACAATCACAGGCCAGCTGGAAATAAAGATTCAGGAGAACAGCAATTAAAAGCATCTCACCCAATATAACCAAAGACATTTGCAAGGAGCCATATCATCTAGACAGCATGTGACCACCCTGTTCAGGATGCTTGATTCCCCACTTGACTATTACCCTATCCAAAGACCCCCTTCCAAATGCTTTAACAGTCTGGTCTTTGCAACAGTCTCAATGGTGCGTGCTTCAAAGTACTTTGATTTTCATTTGATCAACAGCTAAGAAAATGACAGGAGCAGCAGATGAAACCAGGGCTGGTCCAGATAGGGTTTACATGCTGTAATTCAAGATTCACAAAAGCAATTCCCTAACTGCCTGAATTTTGTGAATCTAATAATGAAAAATGCTGCCATTTGTTTAGGTCTCTTGCACTTGTCAGTAGAACTTTTCAAAAAGAAAAATCACTGGTCTTCCTTAATATATTTCAACCTGTGCTGCCTAATGTGAAGATGGGCATCCAGGAAAAAGATGAATCATTTTTGTACTGACATTTCTTTTCCTACACTGCCTAAACACATTCATGTATTATCTAAAAGGCATATACTATTAGTATTCTAAAACAAATAAGCTGTTTATCTTTAATTAAAAGAAGCGCAGAATGATGAATAATGTTCACTAAAAGCTAGTGCCATTCCTCTAAATACAACCCCAGAGCTACATCATCAAAGTCTGTTGCTGGCAAAAAGCAAAGGTCTGGTTCACTCTCTTTGAAGATGACTCAGTGAGCACATAGGAAGAATACAGGGAAACTTTACAGAGTGTAAGGTGAAAAGGAAAATGTTCATTTTGAAGATATCATGTGCATCCCTTCCAGGCAGATCCACTATTCTATTCAAAAAAATAGCAGATAGGGAGGTTCCCCATTCTTTGAAAGTCTACCAAAATGTAAAAAAAAAAAAAAAAAAGCAAAATTTAACTTCACAAGCTGTATTTTGTGGCAGAATTTACAATTACACCACATTTTCATTTGCCAGAGTTAACTTCTGAATCTATTCTGTTGCTATTTAAGTTTTATGTTGTAAGTTACTTGTCTCTTCAAACCAGCTTCTCTTTCTGTTGATTATTAATTTTTTCATGCTTCATTTCTTCTTGATCTTTGTTACAGTGGAAATAATTCTTAAAATTAGTTACCCAGGATAAACTCTTCTTCCTTTAAGCCTCACTAACTGGCTTCTCTTCCTTGGGCTCCTGCTGCTTTTTAATTTTCTGGTGTCTTTTTTTGGTTCAGTCTTCAAAAGTAACCAATCTAAATTTACTTCCAAATTTAGAAAAAGCTTGAGGTTTTATTTACACCTCCACTGCTTCCCTCCCGACATCACACTGTGCCTGTTGCCACTTCAGCATTGGTTTTCACTCCTCCTTACATAATCTCATCCACCTAATCCTCTCTCTCCAGCATCCTTTTGTACAGCTTTATCTCAGAAGACAACAAGCAGAAAAAGGGAAACCAGTTGGTCCGCATGTTAAGGAGATGGCTTTACCCCACTAAACTTTCCTGATAGGAACTGTCTGGATGCAGCCACAAGGGTTTTTAAGAGTCATACTGGATCCATTCATCAAGATCAGCCAGTCTCACATTCAAAAAACAGGAACAAACCACAGTTTGCACAAGTAACCTTTCCAAATCTGAAAAGGGAAAAACGTTAAATTTGTAAAATGTATTGATTTTTGAGATGCGTTTTAGCTTTAACCGACACGCACACCGAGCAATCTGCAAATAATACATTAATTCCAAGTATACTCCAGTTTATCTGGTTGTTGCAAAGGGCATAACATACAGGGCAATTAACAGGCATGGGAAAAGAGCAGTAGAAATATAAGGTCACTCTAGAAACTTCACCTTATCTCTGAATGTCTTAATAGCTTTTTAAATTTTAGGGTTTTTTTTATTATGAAGTGGTGAAAAAATGAGTTAAGGATCTCTTTGCATTGATAAGTTAGCAGTAAATTCCATGAAGACAATGCTTTAAATAAGCACACAAAATTCTACTGATGAAGGCTACAAAGCCCTGAGATACAACACAAGATACTACAATACCTTCTACCCCATTAGAGACCTTTACCCTAGAAGGTGCTGAAAGACTCAACTTACACTGCACTCAGTGCAAGGAAGCCATGAATTTGAAGCCATTACCTCATGAAATTGAATCCTTAAACATTAAGTTACTCTGTAAAAGGTTCTTCATTGTTAATTTTTCTCCTGTAGTATTTACAATACCTCTTGTGGAAAAGTTTGCATTTATACATTTCCTCATGTTTTCTCCTTCCTGCAATTGCACAATGTACCCAGACAATTTTATAACAGTGATTTCTATTCTAGTGATATCTGAAACACTCTGCATTGTACCCTAAATACTGATGGGACAGCTAATGGAAACAAACCCCAAATAATAATAGGTCTGTGGAACTGGAAAACAGGACGTTGTAAGCAAAAACAGTAATAAAGAAAAACACAATCTGTCTGGGGATCATCAAGCAGCTGAGCCCTGCTTTCCCAAACATCCACATCCCCAACAGCTCTTTTTATAGACCTATCTTGGAAAACACGTGCAGGAAATTGATGCGGTCAGGGGACAGCATTACTGTGTCATACTCGCCTGAGAGGAGAATTTCTAGATCCACCCTCTAGGTCTAGGGCTGTTGAGGGTCTCTTTTGGAAAATTCAAACAAGCTACATGTTTTACATGATACATCATCTGAAGCTATCTCTTCTAGCACTGAAAATGTGTTGACAAGATTTTTTGATTTACAGAAAATCATAAAGCAACTCAAGATTTATGAAGAATAATTTCCCACTGTCAAGATTTGCCCGATAGAGTAGGAATATTATTATCCAAGGAAGATGAGATTATGCTATTTTACATTGTGCAAGGATAGAGCAGGTGATGAGAAAAGTGTCCAACACCATATTAGCATAAAGGTCTTGCTTCATTAAAGGATTTTGGTGGTTGAGACATCTCAGGCCTTTTAAGTGGGACACAAGTTCTAGACACTTTATACATGTTGAATTATTGGTCACAGAGAACCGAGCAAGACCAGTTCCCTCACAGGCTGATGAGCTTCAAAAGGCACAGCAAAAGCTTATCACTAAAAAATTATATGTAAAGATTTGGCAGAGCAAATAGGTTGTATTAAATAACCGTTTAAGAATTGGTATTCAACAGCAAAACAAAGAAACACAAAATAGTTCTAAGAAGCATCTAGTATTTTATAGCTTATCTTTCCTGCCTAGTGTGCAGCATGTATTAATGATGCTAAAGAAGAAACTAACAGTGTACCAAGTGTAATACAACAGTGTATATCTTGAATGTACTAAATTTTTAGCACTTTAACAGTTAATTCAGCAAAGAAAATCTACACAGATTTTATGCATATCCAACTTTTGGGCTGAGACTATGTCTAGCAAATGACATCCCAGAGACACCTTTTCAAAAAGTGATGATTACTTGAAAAACAAAAGCAAAATATTGTATTACCAAAAAAACAGCTTACCTTCACTCTAACTTTTACTTTCAGCACAGCTATAACATTCTTCCCACTCTCTATATCTATAGAGTGCAAATAAAATCTTTACAGAGCACCTCCAAATATTGTGTATGTACTACACACTTTTTCTAAAGAACTATTTTAGAAATATTTTACTGAGTTCTAGAAAAATTTCTTTGTTCTACTTTTTATATCCTTCCACTGGTAAGGCCAGCCATGGTAAAATGAGTTCATCTATATGGGGTGTAGACGGTGTGGAAAATTTTAAGTCACATTTTTATAACTTTCAAAAATGACCTGACATCAGTTTTCTATTGTAACAATGTTACTATTTCAAAGTAAAATATGATACTATTTATTGGAGCCAGGAACAAGTTCTGTGCTCTCATCTGAAGAGCTAAAGAAATTTTTGTTTCCAATCCTGATATGCAAGATTCCATCCAGATCAGTCATTACAAACCATTAACAGCCAAGCCTAGATGAACTACTTCAGGATAATTCAACCATCATTGCCATTCTTCAAAATGCTGGTGGATGTGCTGAAATGTAGAACAGACGTTTTCTTACTTAAATGCAAAATAGCAGCCTAAACAAAATCATTTGTCTGAATGGAGAGGAGGGGAAGGGATTAGAGCAGAAACCATGACATAACCAACTTTCTTGGATCTCAGTGAAGCTTCTGTGGAAAAAGCAGGCTCATACAATTTCTGCTACTATACTACTTAACTTTCTTGCATATCAACTAATTTTTTTTTTTTGCAAGAATCCATGAGAAAAGATCAAAATCAGACTAAATTCTAAGTAACCAAATACTGCCAATGTCTCCACTTTTGTTATTACACAGTTCCAGGATGTAACATAGAACAATGGTAACTCATTTGCAGTACACTTCACTGTGTATGGTGCAGACACAGATTAGAGGATGACATAATGGATAAAACACTGGCCTTTCACCCTTGGGATTTTGTCCAGCCTGCAGTCCTATCAGATAATGGGTTTGGCAATCTCCACTAGTCTTTTTTTTGGACACTAATCCCCACTACAGAATATCTATAATTCATCATATAATTTAATACACCTGGCAACCTTACCACCAGTTCATTCTTTTGTTACGTAATGGCCCAAAGTGAAGTCAAGGGTGGTTAATGCTCTGACAACTGGCTATTATCTCCCATAACAGCTGATTTTGAGAGGATTATTGCAGTCATAAACCATTTTATAAAAATTGGCAACTGGAAAAGCAGTGTAACAAAATAAGGTGATATTTAGAAGTTTTATCACTGATTTTCTACCAATCTGTAATGGAGTCTCTAGCATCCAAAAAATGCTGGAAAGGAAACTTGAGATTAAAGGTGCAGATCATGAGTCAAGAATCTGAGGCCTGAGCAAGCTTATAGCCAGAAAAGTTTTAGTATTTTGAGGTTACAAAAAGGCTTTTTTGGTCTTTTTTCCTGTCAAATAGACATTATATTTCTTCTTTGTCTCAATTATTAGTTCAACTCTTCCCTTGATCAGCATTCTTCCCTTTTCACTTTGAAGCATTTCACCACTGTTACTTCTCCAGCTTTAGATCCACAGCCTTGTTCACAAATGAACAAGGGACTTCATTGCTATCAGGACCAATTACTGAGGATACAAGTGAGCCTTCAGGCAAGACAAAGGGGATCTGTACTCAGTTTAGGGGATTAGAAATCAGCTCACTGAAACTGTGGGAAAGGTTAGGAAGATGAGCAGTTGAGACCCCAGTCTCAACTACAACGGGATTAACATATGAACAAACAAACATTAGGTACCCCTAAATCAAAGAAAATCGTGTGCACAATTCTCATTGGAAATAAGAGCCAGTTCTACAAATCTGGAAAAAGGTTTTAAAAATTTCACCAGCTAAAATATAAGATAAATGAATTGTTGTCTGAGCCCTAAATTCTGTTACCAAAGGCATGAAACTAGAAGGATAATTGAAAAATATATCAGATGCAAGGTCTTTTGGGCTCTCTGGCAGGTCCACCCAGCTCCATTTGTGAAATGCCATGTTATATAGTATAGCATACATATAGTATAGTAGCATTAGTTGGATGCTACATATTTAATCAACAAAATGGTTTCATAGAATACATTTTGCACAATGAAAAAAAAAATCAGTAAAACAAAGCCAGAAAAATTTGAACCACAGCCACTCCTGCTCTGACCGAGGCATTACTAAAAATGTCCAGTTGAATAAAATATGATCTGTTTCAAGGAAGCTTTACAGAATTGTGTTGAAGTGAGCTTCTGTATTTCATGAGTCAGGATATTGTCTACCTGTCTTTTTTTTCATACAGACTTGACTTGAGCAAGCTTTCCTTCCCTACAAGGAGATGTAGTGATCTCTACTCACAGAATGCAAAGCATTTTGCAAATTAAAAGCATAATAGAATAAAACTGAAGGCTTTATTTACAACAGAAATCAAGCTTGCACATGGTTTTTAAGATTTTCTTACTTAAGATCAGCCAAAGCAAAAGCTGCAAATATAGATACTGCTCTGATGGAACAGCAGAGCCAGTGTTTGGCAAACTCTGGTAGGAATGTGTGTTTATTGTTGGACGTTCTGTGAGTAGAAGCACTACCATTTCTTTAAGAAAATCTTTCTGAAAATGCTGAGTTAGTGGGTAAAGAAATAAATGAAATTTTACATAAAAACTTTTATGCTGAAAAACATTTAATCATTCAGACATTATGTATATACTCCATGAATTGCTTTAACCAAAGTGTTATGGCAAAGACATTAAAAAGACATCATATTCCTTTATCTTGACATTTCAACCAACTGAAGGCAATTGCTGCTCAGACTGTCACAGTATACCAGTCAGTATTAAAATTACGATACAACCTTTATCTTTGATTAAAAATTAAATTTAGCTCTACTTACAATTTTTGTAGCCCCATAGCATCCATGTGTTCTCACAGTTAACTCAAGTCAAGCTAAATATTTAATACACTGTTCTAATTAGCTACAAACTATTACCTGATTTAAGTCTGTAAATGAATGTGAAAAGACTCTGGAGGCCTAATGTTAACCTTCATCCACTCTAGTTATATGAGAAAAATTACAGGCTCTAATTAGACTCTTTAAACTGCAAAGAAATAGAATTTTCATAACCAGTTTATTAAAAAACGAAGGCCCCCTTGGGACAAGGCAAATTGCTTCTACCCTGATCCGCTTATCCTTGTACAACACCATACAGAAGACTCATGTCTGACTTACACAGCTCATATTTCTCCCAAATTAATGAGCACTCAAATTATTCCAGCTGCCCCTTTGGCACAGGGAAAAATTGAAAATCCATGGCTGCCAAGTGACACGTATAACCCAGCTGCTAAATAAAATGTGCTTAAGGGGACACAGCTGTTGAGGTGCCTATTTACATTAAAATAAGTCCATGGATACAGAACAAATGCCTAAAGACAGCAAACAGTGCATAGCACTTGGTTTAACCCTTTCATTAAGCCAGGTCACAAAAATTTGCAGCATCATTTATAGGCTAGATGTAAAAGCATGGCCTTTTCACCTTATGATTTATTTCTTCTAATTTGTCTAATCTTGGAAACGTTCTGATCTTCTTTTGCAGAACTTACTGGTAAGTTCAGAGGAATCACATTAAACAGTACAGTTCACATGTCAGAAAGGGTAGCTGATTTTTCAAAACAACTCTACTTGGGAAAAATACAGAAAATTAACTCCCTTCCCGGCTCTCCAACATGTGTGCAGTGTGATGATAAGCATTATCTTTGAGACAGCAGAACTTTTGAAAATGACACTTGCAGAAGATTCAACAGACTTGTAGAGTCAGACCAAAAGGAGACTATTACATTTTTATGCCTTAACCTACACAGGCTGCCAAGGCATTTCCACATGAAATTGAGGATGCCAGATATTATCTTTAAAATGCTAAATCATATAGGAACCCTGTTCTGTGAGAGTTAACTGTCTTTTAAACAAATTCATCGTGCTGTGATTTAGAGACATTTTAAAATATTTTATAAAACATAACTGTAATCCAACCGGTTTGAAAATTACCATGCCAGTTGTGGAGTCACTGAAATGATAGGGGACAATATAATGTTTCTTTTTACTGATCAGGAATACTTGGCCAAAGGGCACCTTATATCCAGCATCAAAATCCAGTTTCAAATTCTCAGTCAAAAATGTTTTCTTTATTAAGTATGTAATGAGGTCCAAGCCATAAGAAAGTGTGCATGCAAACTAACTCTAACCAAGAAGTGTTCAAAAACCAGCAGATAACAGAGAAGGTTCAAGTAGTCAGTCATTTATTTATTAAAGTCTTCACCAGAAAGTTTAACTTAAGCAGTCACTATGACTCAAGTATTTTTAACTATGGGATTAGGAGCTGAGGTCATATTTGGTAAAGAAAGCTAGATAAATAAAATGTCTTTAAATCAATGAAGCCCATAGAGTATTCAAGGAACTAATCAAATTAATCTCTAAACCATAGTGAATATTTTTGAAGATCTGTGGGCAGCATAGGAAGTGCCAAGGACAAGATAAGGGGAACTCTTAGAAAGGTCAGTGATAAATTAGGAACCTGCATGTCCACAAGATTATTTTTACTTCTCGTTATCTACTCTAGTTAATTTTATAAGTGCTGTAAATTAGAATGTCATCCAGCAGTAAGTCACGTTTCACATAAGTCTACACACATTGTAACAAAATTATCACCCTAGTTAATTCAACATTAAATACACAAACAAGGTTTGCTTCATCCTAATTATTAATTCTTTTATGATTGGATCCTGAACAAGTAATTTAATGATTTTTTTCCTGTGCCTGACTCCAGGTACTGTGATTACTGAGCTAGGTATCTATGTCTTCCTATTAACCCTTTTATAATGTTGACAAACTTTTGGCATTTTTACCAGTCTGTTTGAATTCATTCATGTTTGAACACTTAAATATCAACAACAGCAGTTGAGATGTTTGGAAAGAACTATTTTCACTGTTCTAAACCTGGTACTAGAAAGAATGAAGAATGCAGAACTTCTTTGTACACTAAATATGAAAAACAGCTTAGGAAGGCCATCCTTTGAGTTCAGAACTACAATGAGCTGCTTTTTTTTTTTTTCACTGTGACTCATAAGCTATGCCCTAAGTTCTGTAGTTAATTATAAAAACATGCTCTGTTTGCTCTCTCCATTTTCACTGCTGGTTTTGCATTGTCCAAACCATAGAAAAGTATGCAGTGATGTCACTCTATGTATCATGGACAAGAAAAACAGATGAATACTCTATAAACACTCTTCAGTCTTAGAACGTGTAGCCTAAACAAAAGGCTTCCTCCTCCTTTTAGAGAAACATGGGAAGAATGAGAACTGGGAAACAAAATGAGGACATTGAGCATCAGCATGCTTATATTCAACTTACATTTGACATTAAGAAATGTAGGAAAGCAAAGTTAGTGGTGCAAAATGGGGAACTCCACAGTTAAGAGATAAAAGTAATTTGTTTAGCTGAAAGAGTTTGACACTGAGCAACTGATTTCTTAAAAAAAACCTTCCTGACATGCTACATCACTGTAAGCATTTTTCCTTGTGGCAATCTTTTTCAGAAAATAATTATATCTCTTCAAAGAACACCTTTTTACTGCCTCCATCACTACATCAATTGCAAAATCTAAAACCAGATCAGTAATTCAGACCTCTAGGATATTTTTAACAGAGTTGTTTTAAATACCTAAAACTCTCAAAGCTTCAGTGATTCGTTAATACAGTTGATTGATGCTGCTTTTGGGGCTCAAACAAATAAAAAACATTTTACCCACAAGTAGAATGATAACGGCTTGTGCAGAGAAAATATTTCCAGAAAGTTACTGTCCCTTCAGCATATAACAATACCCACTACACATGAGTAGTAGTAAAGCTATGAGGAATGATTTCATAATCCAATTAGACCAAAAGAGAGCATGAATTAAGGTCTGTGTTTCAAAGACAGGGGAGGTGGTACTCTCATGCAATAGCTTCCCTATGTGGCAATACATTGCAGGGAATGGCACTGTCTTCACCAGAAGGCAGAAGGAAAGTAAAATATGACACAGTTTTCAGGGAACAGTGAATAGCCATGTATGCTAATGTCACTCCTACACTGCTGGGTAACATCAGCTAATAGTGGAGGAAATACTACTGAATTTCAAGTAAGCTTTCAATGCATGAAATGAAACCTCAGCCATATCACATCTTGCATGATTTCCTTAATTAAGTGAATTTCAGCTTATCATTAAAGATTAGCAAGAACATACCACCCACAATTCTCTTGTCTCCAGAGAAATTATGAGTGCCTTTTTAAAGACAGCTGCCTGTAGACCATAAATTTCTCCCTAGGATCAATTATCTTGAGTGAAGGAAAAAATAAGTGCTTAGCATTTTGAATCACTGTTATCATATCAAAAGGATACCTGAAAAATGAAAAGGAGATAAATTGAACTATTGGAGCAGGGGAGCAAAAACAAAATACCTAAGTAAATACTCTCTCAGTGTCAAACAGAAGACAAGAGAAGCAAAACCAAAAAAGTTGGAAGACAAAACATTAAAGAAGAAAATAGCTTACAATAGAATACAGAAATTTTGAGAACTATAAAGAACACTTTGCTCAGCAGAGCAAAATGAGGAGTTTCAGAAAACAGGGAATTTAACAAACTGCACTGAAAACTAGACATTTAGGGAGTCACATTGAGAGTGACACATCTTAGTGTCATGAAATAGAATAAACATCTTCAATGCAATGTCAGGCAACACAGGAAAAAAGTACCCAATTAAGACACAATTGGAATGTAATAATAATAATAAACATTAGGAAGTCAAGATACGAGCCTGATATTACACGTTATGATCTAGTAAAAGGAAATTGATGACTACACATAAAAGGAGAGCAAGAAGTAAATAGAAAATTCAAAAATAAAGAAGAGAGAACATGTGCATGTGCAAGTTCTCTCAGTAAAAAGTATGCCTCAGGAAAAGGAAAACTAACATGTAACAAATTAAGACAGAGATTGTATTCAACCTTTTAATGAGACAGCCAAAAAAGAAAAAAGGGGTTATTCAATCAAAGGTAGAAGTAGGTTAATTAAGCCAGACATTTGACACATGGAATTAAGTCCCTGCCCAGCTGAGTCCGAGGGCCCTGCAGCAGGGACAGCTGTCACAGAGGGAGGGTACAGTGCCCAGGACTGCTCCTTCATTTATGGTTCTGTGATCTGACCGAGGGAGGCAAGAAATGCATGTGGGTACCAAGGGAAAGGAATGGCCAGCTGGGGGCAATGAAACCCCAGGAATCCTGGCTGATGCCAGAGAACAAGAAAACAAACGTAGCTCCACTGAAATTGCTTGCCTATCTGTCCATCATCCCCTTATTATCTTGTATTATTCCTTTGGCTTAGCCACTGCCTTTCCCTCCACAGGAAAAGGATGTAGTGTCTGTACTATTTTCTCTTACCATCACGCTCAGCATTTAAGGACTGCATTTAAACACTTACCTGAAATAAAGATATGTGTGAACTGAAATACAACTATTCCTGAATAAATCCATGAGTGGACACTTAATTCAGACTACAAATGCTGATGTTCTTATCATTTTAATCTGTTTGGAAGACATGAGGATGAGAACACCTACAGGTGGAGTTCAGAAATACTAATTCAAAGTCTTAATAGATACTTCTCAATATTGGCATGCATAGGGTATAATAACAGTGCTCCCTGTGCTACAACAGATATGAGATATGCTTCCACAATCCTGTATATGCCTGCTGAAAGGAAGAGAAGAGGAAGGAAGAGGAGGGTCTGAACTGAAAAGAGCCTTTATTATTTAGGCTTTCCCTTTATAACATTTATTCTGACATCAACCATATTGTTGAAGTGAAGCACACGGCTATGTTATTATTAGAGTCAATTAAGTTAGAATTTGGTTTCTCAGATTTTCTAGAAAATTCATTTTTATTTACTCAAAGTAAAAAAAGTTTTACTTAAAGATTATCCACTTCAATAAAACTTTCTTTAAGCTAAATACATCCCTGCCATGCTGATATCCAATAAATGAGATGCAGGGTTTTCCTAAATCACAATATGTACCACAACTAGCTCTAGTTCAGAAATCTCATGGAAGAATAGATACAACTCTCAAATAACAGTGCATCCGTTTGAAGCAAATAGCATGTAGATGCAGTTGAGGATGGACATGATCCATTCTTTCTATTCTAGCAACACCTACTGCAAATGCAATCTACACACCAATCTGCAAGCACCTTTTTCCCTGGAAAGTTATTTATAAACTTTCACTCCCAAATGCCTTCTCCTATAGCATTCCTGTTCCTAACTCTGAACTTCATCTTTTAATTATATTTGGTGTATCTTTTCTTCACTGCCATACATTTTCTTTTTTAGGCTGAGATATGTTCTTAAAATGACGTAATTTCCCATTATTGCATACTTCCTTAAGAAATCTTTTTCTAAAAGTGGAGTGTTAAATTGTACCAGGGTTTTATTTTAAAGCATCACTAGAAGTAGATATATATAAACGTAAACCACAATTCAATGTATTCCTTCAACAAGGAGATAGATGTACGAGTCTCTGAACATCCAGAAGAGGTTAGTACTTCACATATGGGGAGCTGCCCATGGACTTCTAAAGTGATCTTTCTTGCATTTGTTCTCACTTACTGTGCATATGGAGCCATTAATCTCAGTCAGCCACCTCAGTCTCTCCTCATCCAGCCAGTGCTATTGATTATCTGGGCCACTGTCAGAGGGAGATTAGGATAAATCTGACAGTTAGCTGGCTGATGTTGAATCAGGACAAAACTCAACTGATGCCAGTATATTTGAAGGAAGAAGTCAGCTTATGTACTAAAAAGGAGATCTTCCCTTTTTATGCAACATGCATTCCTACTAATTTTTATGCACATTACTAACACCAGAGCTGCACCAGATCCTTCAGCTGCTCTGGAACCAGCAGCTGAGCCCAAGAAAGCTTTCTACATGGGCAACTAGCCAGGAAATTGCCACCACTTATTTCAGATGTCATCCTCTCTGTGATCACTCTTTTTCTCAAAACCAGGTTATGGCAACATATTGTACACAGAAAAGTATATTGAAATACAAGACAATATAGAATATAAGTTCTACATTAACTTCAAGATGAAGGTTGAATCTAGCAATCCCAAAAAATTTGATTAATGTCTATTTGAGACCCTCATCTGGAGTACCCTACTTGTAAAAGTATTGAAACTGCCTTGTCCTTAATTTTATAAAGGATGGTATTAGAGTATTTTCCATTAGAAATTCTTCATTTGGGAACAAGTTCCACCACCTGCCTGAAATTGTCCAGAATCAATGACCTTCATAAAAACGTAATTCAAGAGCCATCTTTTTATGGAGTGGAGCAAAGCAAGTCCCTCAACACACACAGACAGGTAAAGAGTTTGTTCTTTTGCTGGTAAAGTAATATTGTTTTAGCTATTTTATGCAAGGATGCCAAAGGCATTTTACTGTTACCTGTATCATTAAAAAAGTAGTAAGAAATTTATAGAAGGCTCAATAATTGGATAGGAGAGTTCATTAATATTTTGCTTCAGGAGATACTGGCTGAACTTTTACATCACTCAAGAATCTGACAGTGGCTGCCAACCAGAAAATAAAGAATAATGCAGGAATCAGGGATTCAAAGACCTGAAAAACTGTTCCTTTCTCTATCAGTAATGTACAGAAAATGTCTTTCATGTCTGCCTAATATCCTATTTGCATTTTGACTATGGTAATTAAGAGGCAAATTTTCCAGTTCAGGACTGTCTGTTCATATGCACACACATCGTTACTAACACTGCTGAAAAGAATATTAAGAAGAATTTGCTTGTGTCTACCAGGAACATTTGTGACCATTAGAGCAGCAGTCAGCATCAAAATGACTATACACTGATTTGACATTACAAGAGAGGTGTATGACACGAAGTAGTTGGTGTTCTTTCTGGCTTACTCCATGCTATCATTGTTCCACTTTCATGCAGACTAAGTAAAACAAATTAATAACTAATGAGATTTTAGAGTAACTGGTAGTTTAAAATTAAGATGCTGAAGTTCTTCATGGAACAATTTAAAAACACAGTTTCTCTTGAAAGGATTTAAGCAAATGACAACAGCCAAAGATAAAAAGCACTTCAGAGTTTGAATTTTAGTCTGACAACTCATGTCGAGATACTCTGATAGAACTCAGTACTGACCAGTAGACCTAAATGTGAATTTGCTATCCAAAAATTCAAATTCTTCTGTATTGTATTACTTTGCCAGTCATTTTAAGTAAACAGTGATGGATTCATGTTACTTTCCTACTTAAATTTATTACACTATTTACTGCCAATTTATTTATTAATAAATTTATTACCAATAATTTAGTGATTACGGAATTGTCAGAGTTGGAAGGGACCTCTAGAGATCATCTAGTCCAACTCCCCTGCTAAAGCAAGACTTCCTGGAGCACATTACTGAGAACTGCATCCAGGTGGGTCTTGAATATCTCCAGAGAAGGAGATTCCACAACCTCCCTGGGCAGCCTGTTCCTGTGCTCTCTCACCCTCACCGGAAAGAAGTTTTTTCTTCATATTTAATTATTTATAATTTATCTGGTACATTTTATTTCCACTGAATTTAATAGAGCTACTTCAGACTTGAATCTATCTAATAAAGAAGAATTGAGCTTGCCATCTGGTTTTATGTATCTTTGGTGTTTTTATTCCAGAGCCTTAAAAATAAATCCTTAATTCACTCTACTTTTCCCACATTCTTCAGCCTTTTATTTCTGGAATCTCAAAGCAGACTTTTTAATCTCATTTTGCTTTTCTCTTTAAACATGTGCCTCCTTACAATCCATTCTGCATAAACTATTGCCTCTTATTTTACCAAGAAAGAAGGACTTTGCAATTACTGTACTCCTTGATTTGGTTGCTGCTTTTATCAGGACGGACCACTTTCTTCATCCTTGTTTTTTGCACTAGCTCTATTGTTTCACCTCGTTGTTTTTTTTTCCCCGAGGTAATTCTCTGTTGGCACTCATGGTATTTCTGCCAATGAGCACTCAGCAGGGCTACTGAGCTGCTGAAGTGCTTATTGTGCTGACCTGGATGGCACAATACAGTACTTCACAAAAATCAAGTTCTAAATAGGAAAATCACTACAGTACAATACATCTGTCTCACTCTAGAAAACTGGTCAAATGTCCTAAGGTCTTTTAGGAATAAAACTCAGTTAATATTACAATTCTAAAAGAAATACTTTAGATTCCAAAAGATAACCCAAGGCAAGATTATGGTATCAGCATCATTTTACTTTTCCTAAAGTAAAACATGAAATATTTTTTTTACTTTATATCTGCCAGATTAAAAGCATCACTACTACTACTCCAACTTCTTCCATCTAATGAACTATGCATTATTTCTATACTGAAAATATCCCTTGGTCAAAATTATAACATATCAACATGCTTTAATTTACTAACTCCAAAGCCACTTTATGAACAAAATGTCTAACAGCTGGTTTTTACTCCAGGTTTTACTGTTGATAAAACTACCAAAACATAGGAGTTTTTTTATCTGTAAGGGTTAGAGAAAACAATAGTAAATACTCGTTTGGTTTTTTTCCTTTGTTAGTGTCTTGTCTCTTTCTTTAAACAATAAGTCCTTTTTAACCTTTAATTTTTGTTTAGGAGTTTGGGAATCAGAAGTGTAAAATTGTATTTCCACTTAAGATTTCCGTTTGACTATATTAGAAGGATTCAAAATGTGTCTGAATAAATCAAACAAACTGTATCTGATTTGAAACTGAGAGCAAAGCTACACCACCACATATCCTTACAGTCTATAATTAGCAAGGGAGAAGAATGAATTTTAAATGCTCAACCAGTTCAAAAGCTACATCGTTGCAAAGAAATCAATTGCTGGAGACATAGGAGGGTTTGTTTCAATGTTGATTCCACACCAAGAACTCACTGGGTGGATAAAGCTTCAGAATATCTTGTGATTAAAATGTTTACGTTATGTCTTAACTTACAAACATGCATTATAAAGCATGCTGTCCTAAAAGATTTAATTGATCTGTCCCCTGTCCAAACAGCAATCCCCACTTTCTTGCATACTTTGGCATAGGCTGAGGGTGCTAAAACTGTGCCTTTCATGCTCCTCTCCTCAATCAACACATAACGATTATAAACATCTCAAAGTCCAGCCTGGATGTTATCCCAAATGCCCCAATCAAAGAGATTCTGTTCAGGTTTATCCATTCAGTGTCAGGTTTATTTTTGCTATTTTTTTGGTCATTTTTGTCTTTAGTAGCTGTAGAGACCCTAGAAGCAAATGGCGCACTAATCTAAACTCCACTGCCAACTATTTAATTTCCATATTATATTAACACCTGTATGCAAAACTTGGGTTCCACTGAAACAGACTGCAGGTACCATTTCATTTGTAACAGGACAGACCCTCCAGATATTCCCCATTCAAGTGGGGTACAAAGCAGTGAAGTAAAATGAACTGATGCAGACAGAATTGCAAAAAATGTGGAAATTTGTTGGGTTAATTAATTAATTTCTCCATTTAAAAAAGTCAAGATATGCAAAAGTTCCAGGGGTCCACAAATAAAGGACCTAAACCAGCCTCAGATATTTCATAGGTTGGGCAGCTACGTGAAGCAGAAAAATATCCCAGATCCTGCATCAATTTCTGATGCAAACCCCATCCCTGAGGGGAATCCTTTGGAGACATTTCCCAGTGCCCTCATCCCATCATGAGGTCAAAATGCTACTGAGGCATGGACTAATGAGAAATTCATAGTCTCCTGACACACAACTCTTTGTCCAAAAGGTTCAATGTCACAATATTAATTTAAAAATTAAAATGTGGAAAATTCGAATGTTTTCACCTATCACCATCCTCCAGACATGAGTATGTGATGCCAGATTTGGTTTCTAGGCACCCTGAGCTCAAATACAATTTGGGTGGTTCCTGGAGGCAGTAAGGTTATAAGGTGTCAGATCTTAGGGAGAACTGCTCATGGAAGTGGCAAACTCAAATACAAGTATAAAGACAGGGTCACAAATTAAAATTATTTTCACAGAAGACAGAATATTCCCAGTGCATAAAGCTAAGTACATACTTAAGCCTTTTCAGGATCACAGCTGCATCTGGACACAAAACAGAAAGCAATGTCAAAAGATAAGAGAATTTAAAAGGAAGCTGAAACTATAGCAATTGTTCTTGGCTTTGTGTTTAATACCTGCCTTATAGGGGTTGTTAATAATTATGAGTAATTCATTAACAGTAATTGCATTTATCTTCAAATTACTTGCTAATTAATCAAATTTACAGTGGACATTTATACCTGAACATTGGGTAATCCTTCACTGACTGCAGCAATGTAATAGTACCTTTTAGGATATATCATCACCTCATTTTGAATCAGTGAACTATGATTTTTTAATAACATCTACTGTAAAGAGTTCTTGATTAATAAATTTCTGAATAATACTTTTAAAGCAGAACACATATGTAAATATTTAATAACTACTTAAATACCAACAGTAACAAATATGAAGAAAAAAATCATTTAAAGACCAAATATGTAAAAGTCACATAAAAGATAAAGAGCCACCAACTATTTTTTACTTGTTTTGGTAACTCTAGATAAGAAAGGTTTTAAAATAAGTTATAAAAAAGAAAAAAAAAAAATGAAGTTAAGGAAAGACTAACACCTACCAGCATGAATCCAGCCTACAAACATAAAAAATGACCTGCCTTTAAAATATTGAACTCTTTTCACTACTCTGCAAATGTTTCCCTGCTTCCTCCTACATTTGCAATATGACAAAATGCTATTTGTTCCATAGACAGGATTTACCTGGTGACTAATTTACAGATTAACGAATTAGCAAACTACTTTGTATCCAATTATTATTTTTAGAAAATCTGCTATGTTTTTATTATTACACAAATCTTCTGTGACTAAAGCTTTTAGACCAAGAAGTTTTTCATTTATTTTAAAGTGTCACTAAGCAAATGCAGTTCTTCCTCCACCCTTTATGAACAAAGTTCTAGGATAAAGCCTCTCATCAATGATTTATAAGTACTAAACCAGGCATTGCCTTTTGCCCCCTTACTCCTTCAAAATGCCAAACACCTCATGTAAAGCTTGAGCTCAACGTTAGCAGTACACCAGTGAATAATGTTTTAATTTATTATATGCAGTTTGGGGTATTTGCTTTTCACCTGCCCTATGCAATTCTGCATTATTCTTATGTCTTATTAAAGAAGCAATGGCCCCAATCACTTTTTCACTTGTTGTGGCAGTGTCATTGCCATACACCATATATATACTTTCCAGATTACAGACATTTTCAAAGGTTTTCTCCACCAAAAAAGAAATATGGGGCTGCAGACCATAAAATCCCAATCTGGACCATACACAGTTTTCTAAATGATGACAGGAAAACAGAAGGAGGAAATTATATGGTGCAGTGACATAGCACTTACAGTAGCTAGTGGAAACTACCCAATCAATATCCTGACAGTTGGCATGCTCAAGGCTGCTTAGGGAAAACAATGTGCTGACTAGAGAGCATTCATAGGTATTCCTTCACTGATCATCAAATGCATGACAGTCTCCTCTCAAGTCTTGCTTGTTAGAATTCACATTGTTCACTGACATCAACTCAAATTGGACTGAGGCAATGCATAGGAATGGACTGTAAATCAGCCAGAGAGAACAGTAACAAGCTGCCTGGCTGCAGCAGAGAAAACTTTAGGCCTCAGTTTAAATCACTGCCACACTGCATGCCAAAGTAGTGAGACATACGCGAACTATGGAATGCCCCATTACTGCTATAAATAAAATACATAAACCCTCAAAAGTTAAAAAAATAAATAAATCAAACTTTGCAGAAAATTCAAAATATCAAAAACTGACAGAAATACACTCTGAAGCAGATTTATGGCTCTAGGTACCCTCTTTGTTTTTAACAGGAGTAAACAGAAAATCACCTGCCCCTCTGTAATCTACCTAACCATACCGACCTTCTTCTAAAGTAAAAAGTCAACCTAACAATCGAGAAAGGAAGCAAAACTTTCCCAGAGTATATTTATGCTTCAGGCAGAGTAGAGGGAGTTGCACAATAACAGAAGTACTCAAGTACTTTCTTATCTTTCCAGCAATAGCAGAGACACTGGTAGAAGCATGAATGCAGAGCAGCTGCATGAGCAGGACAGGTAGGACAGCTGCTAAGCAGGATTCCCCATAGCCACAGCTATTACAAGGCAATGGCATACCTCTTGATTATTCTCTCCACTCTCTATTTTTGTTGGAGCCACCACACAAACACCTTTGTGTATATACGTGTCTCATCACTTCGTACTTAAGAGAGATTGCTAGTGTTATTGGGGTTTCCTTTAGGCTGCAAGGTTCAGTGAACTCCAAGACCAAAACCATACAAGTACACATAGTTACAAGAAATTACTTCCAAGTAGTGTGTTTATTTAAATAGCTATCCTGTCTTCTGGATTATTTTCTTTGTTCTATAACTAAAACTGTAGTTATGTTGTATATTTACCTCTATTATTGTTTTGCAGTCTTTACAAATGTAATGTGATACTGACTATATTGCCAGTTCATTAATTTTGATCAAATTATTCTATCTCTCTGCAATCCATTTTCCCTATCCATAAACCAGGAATAATCAAGTATTTTGAGGACTTCAGATACAAAGCATTCCACAAAAGTGAACTGTTATTTGTTATTATCACTATCATCTGGTCAACAATGAAAATTTCAAAAGCCATCAAAACACTTAGAAGACATTTTAGAACACTTAGAAGATGTATTTTATTAAGTTTATCAGAAAAACATAGAGTGAAAAATGTTTCGAATAAAAATGTATAATATGCACAAAATTTCAGTTGAACTCAGAACATAATTTTCATTGAGCCATTCCAGTGCTTTTTTAAAAAAGAATTTTCTGTGACATTCAGAACGAAAGAATTTCATTTTAGTTTTAATTTTGACATCCCTATTAAAATTTGAAGCATTTTACTTTTACCATTGATATGCCCCTTACAATATGTTCCTTACAATATTTCCTCTAACACATTTTCCTCTCTTTAAAAATGTTTGAGATTATGGATTATATTTTTAAATAATGAATTTCCTACAGTTAGTCTAACATTTTTATTTTGTGCATGTTCAAAGTCTAGAAGGAAGGTAGAGAATATTATCACACAGAACATCAGATTCTTCTAAGCAGAATCCTCAACATACCACTAGAAGGGGTTTGGGGATTCTTAACCAACATTTACCAGCAAAAATAGCACCAAAGAGTAGAAAGATTATGAAAACAGATAATTTCTGCTGCATTCTATTATTTTTGTAAGATATCCATTCCCCCTTCAGATCTTTAAAGGCAAGCTGAGCTGTGACTGACTCATCCCTAAATCTACCTCAGTCCCACCAGAACTCCTGTGTGTCAGAATTTAACTTCTTCCTTCATGAATTTGAAATATAAGAAGCTATTGAAAATAATTTAGATATCTCCTCTGGTGCTCCATTTGTTGAGTTTCTGGTACATTACTGTTTATTTAGTTTACACCTACCCCAGTTTCCAGTGAGGCTAGAAGGAACAGATTGATAAATTCCCATTTTCAGTAGATGGCAGATCCAAGATACAGTAATACATTACGGATGTAACAGCTTCCACAGAAATTAAGCAATGAAACATGACAATCTCAAAGTAAATGCAATTTTATAGGCTACAGAATTCTGATTCATTGCTATAATACAACTTGGCATAGAAAGCTATGCCATTAAATCTATAGTATTACATAAATGTTTGCTTACGTTATCAATGAAGAAATATTATTTGCCATCATAAGAAAATGCTTCTTCCCTATTTGCTTAAGCTCAATTTAATTCCTACTACAAGAAATTGCAGTTAAGAATATGAAAACATGAATTTACAAGTTTGCTGCTACAGCTTCAGAGGATTTAATACCACCTCCGCTCCCATTCCTGTCCTCCAAGAGTAGTTCTGGAATCTTCTAAAATGTGTTGCTTGAAGAAACCGAGCATAACTCTCATATATTCAAAATTAATTGGCCCAAACATCTTTGTTCTTAGGCATGCATGAAAAATGAGTAAATTGCTATTTCTATTCTTGAAATCAAGAGCAAAACATGCACGCACAAACTATTTTAAGAGGTACTCAAGACAAAAGGTCAAAGGCATCACTTGTGCTGCACAGCTAACTATTTTAATTCTATGCCGGGTGACTGACTCATCAGTGAAAGCTGGTAATGACCAATGTTCAATATGAGCCTCTACAAAACTTATTTTGCTAATGGATTGAAAATTCTTGCTAAATTTTACTTACGGTCACAAAAATAACATCAGAAAAATTCCCTCTTCAACAAAATATTTACTAATTGTTTCAAGTCAGCAAAATCTGGGAATTTTTAAAGAGTTCTCTATTTTCATTGGCTTTTCAAATCTCAATTTAAATTAGTAGCATACTGCTGACACATAAAACAATGGTGCTTAGGTATGGTTGTGCAATGGTAGCATTAAACCTTGGTGTTTCTAAAATAAGTCCCTGGACTCAAATTAGAGTGCCATCATGGAATAATTTAGACTGGGTAAGTCCATATCTGTATGTGAAACCAAAAACTTTGCCATTGATAGGGAACTGCTTGAAAGAGTCCAGCGCAGAGCCACAAAGATGATTAAGGGAGTGGAACATCTCCCTTATGAGGAAAGGCTGAGGGAGCTGGGTCTCTTTAGCTTGGAAAAAAGGAGGCTGAGGGGTGACCTCATCAATGTTTACAAATATGTAAGGGGTGAGTGTCAGGGAGATGGAGTTAAGCTTTTCTCAGTGATGACCAGTGATAGGACAAGGGGTAATGGGTGCAAATTGGAGCATAGGAGGTTCAAGGTGAATATCTGAAAAAATTTTTTTACTGTGAGAGTGACAGAGCACTGGAACAGGCTGCCCAGGGGGGTTGTGGAGTCTCCTTCGCTGGAGACATTCAAAACCCGCCTGGACAAGTTCCTGTGTGATGTACTCTAGGTGACCCTGCTCTGGCAGGGGGGGTTGGACTAGATGATCTTTCGAGGTCCCTTCCAACCCCTAGGATTCTATGATTCTATGATTCTATGATACTTGCAACGTAGGATTGTACTGCCTGTATCTTTCCCACATCAACTAAAGTCTGTTTTCTCTGTTATTGCCAAAAGGAGGAAAAGAGCGGTAAAAAAATCTCTTTCAACTCTATGACACACTAACTGTGAGACAAAGGTAAATATGAGAACTACAAATTTGTTCTGCTTCATAGAATACGTCCTTTACACCTCATTAATCCTTTACCTGCTCAGAGTTCTTTAAAAATAGCAACTAATTATTAAAAAACCTAATATTTATTAATTGGTAATTTCTAATAAATTCCTGTAAATAGTAACTTTTCTATCAGGATTAAATGAAGTCTGGCCACAGTAAAATGGAGAATAGGCAGAAGAGAGCTATTTTAAGCTGCTGGCACTGATAATATTACTGTGGCAAAATCTCATGCTTGTTCAGAAGTGCATGAAAAGGAGCTGTACTCTGTCACTTTCCTCTTGCCAAACTCTCAAAACTCTATGTAGTATCATTCTATTTTTTCTGCTCATATATTGTTTCACTTGGAAAGTGACAAAAAAGTTATTTGCAAGAGCCACTTTTGCACCCCTGGACTCAGGTGCAGTGGCAGTCCACCAGAGCCCGACCCAGGGGAATATAGTGCATTGATTTTCAGAGAAACACACATGTATAAGTAAAAATAAAAGCCCCTTTCTTAATGCATCCTCCTTCAGGTTTCTTGCTTTTTCTCTTGCTAATAGTGCACAGATGTGACAGCTTGAGTGAATTCCTTCCTGGGTCTCTCATAGTCAACTGATGACTATGTTCAATCTTTCTTCTTATTCCCTTTTTCAGATTCTACTGTCCTCTTTTCCCATTCAACACTCCTCTGTCAAACTTTCGTATAACCACTCCAGTCAAATTCTAGCATGTCTAATGCATGCATATATTTACTATTAATTTTAATACCTAGCTTCCTACACAGTAGATTGAGTAAACCCCAAGCCAGACCACAAGTCATAGAAACTTTGAATATTCAAACACATGTACATTATTAAAACAGCATGTGATGAGGTAAAGGATTTTTCTCTATAGTATGATGCTATTGCAGAAGAAACAGAAATAAACTGCTGGCAATTAATACATTATGTCCTAAAAAATTCTAAAGCATGAAGAAATTCTAAAGTTGCAGAAACTCAAAACATTTGCAGTTAAAAATACGTCAGTGTCTTAATCCTGTGGCATGAAAAGAAAGATTTGTTTCATTTGTCTTACAAGAGAAAGACTGAAGAGTGTAAAGACTTTCCACTCTGAATTAAGAACTGCTTTTTAAAGATACCTAGAGGTACACATAGGTGATACTGTGACTCTCAAAAGCAGCATCCACTCCTGAGAGCTTATGAAAATGCCACTAAATTCACATCAGAGGACTAATTAGTCACTGCACAGAACTGTGAACATGTTAAGCATTCATAATTCCTGAAGACTGTATTTTCTGCACCAGGATAACTGTGCTGCATAGTATTGCTGGAAAGACTGTCCATGAGCTGACTAGCCCAGGCAGGTTGTCCCACAGTTCTCACAGGTCAGTGAGTAATAATTCTGTCACTATCACTCTTTTCTGATGCACCAGAGGGAAGTGAGCTTAATCAGAAAAAAAAAAAAAATAGGGGTAAATCAACACCCTGTCGCAGCCTTATTTGGTGTAAGTTCGGCTTCTGTTACCTAAATGGACACTGAGTTGCTTGAACCATGCTAAATATCTTATCAAAACTTGGAGCAGTAAGATGCAGCTGTTGACATCTCCACTGTAGTACAACGGTATCGCAAAGAATTCTTCTACAGCTCAAAGTGAAGCTTCATGTACTCAGCAAAAATACACAAAAATTGTATTATTCACTGTCCTTCAAGACCCTTCCTTGTACACTGGGAAGGCACTTTATTATTAAGTCTGTGCTGTCTACTCAAAAGCAAAGAACTTGCCAAGCACAATCAAAATCAGTTCAAAATGTAAGACTACACACTGAGAACCAGCAACCTGCTATCTGGAAGTCTAGGAAATCAGGTATGTACTGCTTAGCAGTGCTCGGACAGAAATGTGCTCGACAGCCACATTTAAGATTCCCACACTGCACAGCAACACTTTAGCATGCTGACATCTGTGAGTCTGTTTACCACTTCAGTATGCATCCTCAGTTCCAAAACTTAAGGAAAATGGAAAGAATTTGAGGACTTCCCTATTTAGTCAATTATTCATAAGCCTTACAGATGGAAGATAAAAGATAGTGCTCTTACATGAAGAGATCTAATATAACTACGATGCTGTATTCATGTGTATTATTTCACAGCCAGTGTACTATATTTTAAATTCCTGGCACTGGTTCCTACTCTATTTTATGACTGTGACTAGTCCCAGCATTGAATTAAATGTCTGTTTCTCAGAGAATGTAATCCAAAAGTATCAGAGCCAAATCACTGATTTATAACAAAAACTGACTTAACTGCAAGAATTTCTGTGCATAAAACTCGCCCAAAACTTGTATGAGAGGGCACCACTTAAAAAGAGAAGTACCAACAGAACGCTTGCTCACAGGCTATTCAGCCTGGAGAAGAGAAGGCTTCAGGGAGACCTTATAGAGGCCTTCCAGTACCTGAAGGGGCTACAGGAAAGCTGGGAAGGGGCTTTTCACCAGAGAGGGCAGTGATAGGACAGGGGTAATGGTTGTAAACTGAGAGAGGGTAGATTTAGGTTAGACATCAGGAAGTAATTCTTCACCATGAAGGTAGTAGGGTGCTGGAATAGGTTGCCTAGGGAGGTTGTTGATGCCTCCTCCCTGGAGGCATTAAAGGCCAGGTTGGATGAGGCTTTATGCAGCTTGGTCTAGTATGAGGTGTCCCTGCTCACAGCACGGAGGTTGTAAACCGATCATCTTTAAGGTCCCTTCCATCCTTAACCATTCTATGATTCTACTGCCTTATTTATTATTCAGTTTAATTTTCCACTTCAGCATGCATCATGCATGATGATCAAAAAGGAAGTCTGGAACAAAAATGTTGTTGGGTCTGAAAAAACATGCCAGAGAAGAGATGTAGAAAAGCACACTTTAAAGCGTGCACATATAGTAACATGAGAATAACTGTACTTCTATTAAACTAAGGCTTTAACTAAATAACCATAGTATCATCATTCTGGTTGGAAAAGACCTTCAAGATCATCAAGTCCAACCACTACCCTAGCTCTGCCACATCGACCACTAAACCCTGTCCCCTGGCACCACATCTGTCTTTTTAAATGTATCCAGGGATGGTGGCTCAACCACTTCCTCAGACAGCCTGGATCCCCAAGTCCAACTCCCACCCCAAAGTAAGACAACCCCAAGGTTCATACCATGTCCCTGAGGACATTGTCAAAATGTTTCTTGAATATTGTCAGGCTTGGTGCCATTACTGCTTCCCTGGGGAGCCTATTCCAGTGCTCCACCATCCTCTGGGTGAAGTATCCCTCCCTAATGTCCAACCTAAACCTCCCCCTGCACATCTTCCTACCATTCCCTCGGGTCCTACTGTTGGTCACCAGAGAGAAGAGGTCACCGCCTGCTCCTCTGCCTTCCCTAGTGAGGAAGCACTAAGGTGCAATGAGGTCTCCCCTCAGTCTCCTCTTCTCCAGGCTGAACAGACCAAGTGCCTTCAGCCACTCCTCATATGGCATCCCCTCCAAGCCCTTCACCAACCTTGTGGCCCTCCTCTGGACACTGTCCAGCAGCTTCATATCCTTTTTGTACTGTGGCACCCAGAACTGCACACAGTGCTCAAGATGGGGCTGCACCAGTGCAGAGTAAAGTGGGACAATCACCTCCCTCGACCAGCTGGCTGTGCTGTGCTTGATGCACCCCAGGACTTGGTTGGCCCTCCTGGCTGCTGCAGACATAAGTGATCTCCTCCAACCAGTTAAAAAAAAAAAGCTTTGTAAGGGTTACCCAACAGAAAGTCAAATCAAATACGAACACTGACATCTTAATGTGCAAAGTAATTTATCAATAAATTAAAAATTTTAAAAGCTGTTATAATTAGATGCAGCAGTAAGCACTCTGATTTGCAAGCACTACATCTGCCTTAGTGTATTAACTACTTCTATTAGTGTTATTTGAACATATGCTTTGAACTAGAAATTATGAGCACTGATTCTGTAGAAAGCTTTATTTCAGGAATACGCTTTTAGCATCCTATTTTTGTATAATGGTAATTGTCAAGGAAGCTCTTCTAGGTGAATACTGCAGTACAAAACATGCCTCCACTTATTTTTTATTCCAGGTTTTTTTGTACAATTGCCCTACTCATCAGATAACATATCCAAGAAACCCTTCACCGACCTGAGGTCATGTTCAAATAATAGCTCAGAGCACATTTGGCAAGTCAGAAACTGGAAATAAAGAACTTGGATGCTTTCAGAAATTTGGTAAAGTAGAGCTGTAGTATCAAAACCTAAAATAGCAGGCCATGCAGAGAAACAAATCTGCTACAACTAGCAAGCATAACACATAAAACACCTACAAATAGCAGGTCAACCTGATGATGTAAAGATGGCTTTTATACCCCTTACTTTTGTGATACATCATCATTTAAGAACAGATTTCAGTACTAAGAAACACTCTGAACAAGGTCTTGTGTGGCTTTCCAGAGATGGAAGTCAGCTTCCATCTGCTGTCCACATCCACTAGCATCTTCATATTATTTTGGCTGCCAAACACAGCCCCTTTTACAAAAAAAAAAAAAATCAAAACACCCTGCAATTCAGTTGAATTCTGCCCTCATCTGTGCAATTCCATCATCAGTACATCAAAGAAGGGATAAAAGAGGAGACACACATTATCTTTGCAATAGGGGCACAATCTCTCACTCTAAAAGAGATTCTGACTTTTTGCCACATTTTGGAGCCTTCTCCGGCTCCAGTCTGGCATAACAGAAGCATGATACTCCTACCTGTAATATCTTAGTTGTTGATAAATTATATTACCAAGGGATTTATTTAATCTTCCATGTATTTGTAGAATTTTTCAGCATTTTTAAAGATTTGTCTTGGGATGAGAGGATATAAACAAATCATAAAACATCTCTCCAACTTGACATATATATAACAGACATCCAGAAAAATAATGCAGTAAAAAAAGAGAAAAAAATCTAAACCAATCTAAATCACACTTCAGAGAAATGTGTAGTAGTAGCATCATATACTAATACCTCATAATTCAAACAGTATTTCCAAAGCCCAAAATTCAATTTACAAATTTAGTTGAACATTTATACATTAAAAGGCTGCTGTATCTACATGCATTCCAAGGATTCCAAATGCTTTCATCAGTGAGTAGGTATTAAGAAACAGTGAAAGAAACTTTGTATTTGTTCTACAATAGAAGAATTAGAGGCAAACAAGTTTAGCTTTTGCAAGCAAGTACAAAGTGTAAGCACAGCAAACACTGAAGTTATCATGAGAATCAAACTGTGAAAAGGATAAATATTTTTAGGTTGCCAACATTTCAAATTAATTATCATTTGGTCTTAGCTTTATTGCAATTACTGCTCTACCACTACTAGCTTTCCTGCCAGCTGTAAAGTACAATTGATTGAAGCTACCAGGTTTTTTTAGATTTCTTAAGTATACCATAATGTAAAAGGCTTTGAAAATATCTATTAAAAAGAGCTCTTACCAACACGCAGCTCTGAACGTGGACATTTCTCCATGATCAAGCATGATTAACCTAATGCCCTCAAACCACGTTCAGAACTTGTGTTATATCAATGTATGTTTTAATTGCACTTTTTGACGGGGTATTTGCTGCTAAGTGAACACTAACATCCTGATCTCCTGAAGAGCGGATAGTCTTCCTGCCAGCAGGCGCTTTAAATAGCGTATACAAAAATACACTGCTGGTGCCAAAATCTTTGCATACATTTCCAAACATCCTTACAGTGAGAGTTTTGTTAGACATCCACTTTCTAATTTGGAATGAAAATATCTAATAAAGACACACTTAGACCAATGCATATTTGAAACAACTAAAATATTAGGACTAACATTTCATAACAGAGATTAGTATGGTATAAACCTCTTTCAGAAGGGCATATTGTATAAATCCTACTAATTTAAATGGAAATGTTATCTTTGAACTGAGAAACAATTTGGCTTGTGAAACCAGTATATGCTCCAGTTAGTATGTAAGTTCAGGATAGTATTCACTACTAATGTGCAGCATATGTTTTGAGGCATGTTACCATATAGACACAGCCCAGAAGAATCAGGTTTGAGTGCCTCATTAGCCTAATGGCCAAGAGCATAATACTTGCACACTGACAGTTGTTTCTGAACTCACTGGGGTATGCCTGGGGATATACCTAATGGATCTCTTCTAAGGAATAAAGATGACTCCTACTCAGCTGCAGCAAAGCTTGCTTGTCTGCCAGTAGGAATGTTGTTAAGTCACTGTATCTGGGGATGATTTAGTGTCTAAAATCCCCGAGAAGCTGGCTATCTTCAACCAAGGCTGAATTCACATCCTAAATCAGAAGGTTCTGCATCTCAGCCTAGGAAAATGGTATGGGCCCTGGAACCCAAAAATGATAAAATCATGATCAATCACCTGTGTTGTTAATAGGAGGAAATCAGGAATGAAAAGGCTGAGGAAGTTACCTGGAAGACTGTCCTTAGACAAAGACCACTAAGAGGGTAGAAACTGTCAGAGCTCTGGAACTCTACTGGGTTAGTATTAAAGGATCATACTTTCATTTTAATTTTTAAAATACATTTTTAATGACTCTGCAAGCTCGGTACTACTTTTAAGGAGCTTATGAAGTTAAATTAGTTTTTACGTGGTATGGGTAAACAGGAGTTAACCAAGACATATAAAGTACAAGTGCACTATCCACGATTTAAACACTTATGAATGGAATACAAATGTGAGACAAAGCTTTAATGCTCTGTAGCATTGCATAGTTTCACATTTCTACTCCACCTGATTTAGACCAGAATAATGCAGCTATTCACATGCAGAGTGAACTGATAGACAACAGCAACCTGAAGAAGATGCCATAATCATTCCTATCAGTACTGTTTCTTCACATTCCATAAATTATGAAAGTTTCTTGGGAAGTGTACATCTTGGTCTCCCACTTTATAGGCATGTCATATCACTAAACTATGTCCAGACACACACTTCCTCATGTTCCCTCTCTTTTTCTCTTGATCTAAACATGCTAATTATTAATTGTATAAAAACAAAGGAGCTCTAGCAGGGAAGATTTAGCAAATACTATACCTGTGTTGTGTCTAGTCTGTAGTACACCTGGTTTAAATCAGAGACTGAAAGACTCTGATTTAAGTCAGATAAAAATCAGTCAGGATAAAAACCTGTCCGAAGAATAATAAGTAATCTAAATTAAGTGAGTTTTTCTCCCACATGTTACTTTCATATATTCCTGTAAACAGTTGCAGCTTTGGCTAATTATACTTCATTTAGTTAGTTCCCAAACAGGTAGCTGAAAATATCTCTCTCACTACCAAAAAATTGTAAGCATTCTATTTTTACTTTCAGGTCTTATAGCATAAAACATCTTAATGCAACAGCCTCACACAACATTTTCATAAGTCAACATGGACATTATTAACCTTAACAACAGACGAGTTTTCCTTTCAAAACCACAGACTGCCAAGAGTAACAACACACTCAAGATAAAGAGCACCATTATACTTTACATGGTATACCTTACTCCCAAATTATCATGCATTATTCATACTCGAGACTAAGATCCTCTTCAGCTGCTATTCTTTTTTCTAACTTCTAGGTCATGTTTTAGTTTAAAAACCTGTTACTTCTTAAAATGCAAGTGTATTAATTAATGTAAGTTTATGTATGGCTAAATTTGTGTCCCAAATGTGACTGCAAAGAAATGTGACTTAAGTCAAATGATAGGAAGATCAAGTTAGAATCAGTATCACTTCCACCAGAAGAATCTTAATCAATCGAATAGCACCACAAGATGACACAGCTTTCATTTGCTTGTTTCGATGTTGCCAAGTGGTGTATTTCCTCACACATGTACTTTATTCAAGAAAGTAAAAAAAAAAAAGCAAGCAATCAACACAGCAAGAAGCAAACATGAAAAATAGGTGGTAATGAATAAAGTTATTTATACTGAAAGCATTTTGTTTTATTATTACATAACCTAAAACATGCTGGCCCATTCTTTTTTTTTTTTGCTGTCATTCTTTTTCTACATTAATATCCTTCCTTCTTTAAGTATTATTTTAAAGCAAAAATTCTCAGAAAGTTTCCCCTAATTTTTTTTTTTTTTTTTTTTTGTAATACAGAGTGGGATATATAGAGAGAGATATATAACCCTGCATTAGAAAGAGGCTTGTGTCTATATCAACAAAAACTTTCCAATGAGCAGTATAGCCTTTAACCAGGAAGACTGTTTCTGTTACTAATAGAACATACAGCAGTAATTCTACCAGGATGTACAGTAGTCTTTACTACTGGACAAAAAAAACTTTACAACGACCAGGGCTCCCCCCCCATCTTTCCCCCTGTTTCAGTAGCATTTAAGCCTACAAATTCTGCTGACCTGAATCCATTAGTTCAGCTTAGATTCTCAAAGGGAACTAAGGCAGTACAACCACCTGGCTGCTACCTTCTGTTTACCTTACACTGACTGGCTCTCCTCTGACCCCCTGAGTGAGCTCTCTACAGTACTTGCTCTTTTTGCTGGGTTAATTATCAGCCTGCTCACTCACATGAACTCTGAGCTGCCAGAGCCAGATCAGGAGCATGCACTTGAAGGGAGCAGGAGAAAGGGAAAGGAGATTATGTTCCTTTTCCTGCAGCAGAAATACCTGCATTAGGATGCACAGGCAGTTGCCACCTCCTGTTTGTCATATCACCACTTCCTGCTGATGGTGTCACTGCTTCCCTGGTCCAGGGGCACCTGCTTCTGGTCACAGCTTCCCCTGTCCTGCTAGACCATGATAAAATATGGAAACAAGACAGGGGTGGGAATGGGGACAGAGCCCTCTTCCTCACCCTCTCTGCTCCTTCCTGACCACCAGACTGCTTTGGGTTGGAGAATGCTGGGGCTTGAACAAGTGACCACAGGGCTGCAATGCCCTCAATCTGCTCAAGCTGTTAGTACACAGTCCTGAGGGCACAGCACCCCCAACTTGACCACAGGCTGCCTTCCCCTGCCCCAGTGCCACTCTCCTCTTTCCCTTCTCTCTCAATGCCCCCACATCATTGGTAATTGTCTCATGAAATCTCAGCCAGGAGATTGCAATAAATTTAAAACAACTTTAAACCATACTTCTGCACTCACGTTCTTTCCATCAACCATATAGTTTCATTCATCTTCTTTTGCTTCATCTTTCATCTGATTGGTCCAAGTACAAATATTTTTAGGTAGGTTTTCTTACTGTAGTAGGCATACAAAACACTAATGCCATTAAAATAAAGATGATATGACCATATAGTGGTACTGACCACATTGCAGTGAATGTGGCTGTAGTGACACCATGGTCTTAGATTGGCTTAAGCTGCTTAACGAAATGGAAGCTAGAGAGATCTTCATTACCTCTGAAAGAGGCATAGGCAAGTTGACAAACCTTCTAAGCATAGGAAGTGCAGACTTAAAGCTGAAAAATCTGCAGAGCTCAAATTTATTCTTGCTACATCATACCAGAGAAAGCAAAATATGTCTACCTTTGATCCAAGAGCAATGACTTGTAGGATAAAGTTCAGCTGAGTTAAACTATGCTGACTGCAAGATTCAATATGTGACAAGGAAAAGGATAAAAAGGAGAACTGCTTTAATTTAAAATACTTTTTGCGCCACAGATATTTGAGAACTATAATTAACAATATGCTCTTTCAGTAAGGCACCAGTGCATAGCTTTTCAAAATAAATTAAATGCATTTCTCTCTCAGAATTGGAGTAATCAAATGGCAATACTTTGGTGAAAGCCAGAAAACACATAAGCCAAAGGAATTGACACAATAATTTTCCTTACTTTCTTTGATCCTCCCTTTCAACTTTGTAACTGAAAGAACTAAGAAAAAGGATAACTGAATGTACATAGAAACTTCATAACCAGCATACTTCACAGCTGATTAAATAAGCACCACCAGTTCTGTACTTTTCACAAAGGCCACAATGTTGTCACTCAATGTATAAAATATGAATGTAAGAAAAAAGCAAATTCAAGTGATGCTGCAGATTGTATATCAGCAATCAAAATTGTTGCCATGACACAAGTAGTGGAACAGTATTTTTCCTTCACTGCATTTCACAGATGCTGGCACAAAGCTAGTCAAAGTTTGTAGTGACTCCCACCACAAGACAGGCGAAATAAAATCCACAGATAATTTATCTGTCAAGAACAACACTTGAAAGGTATAATCTTTCAACTTGTCAGTGTTCATGTACAGAAAGAAAAAAAAGACCACAAAAAGCATACAAATAGCCTAGGATTTGTACATTTGATTATTATTCTTAAAGAACAAGAAGGTTGCCTGAAGCTTTTCACTGTTTGTGTAAATTGGGAAGATTTGTATGCTACTACTAAAGGAAAACTTCAGCACTTAATTTTCCTTCTGTCCTGCAAAAAAATTATTTTGTTTTGGAATAAATTTGAACACAAATGATTGTTGAGGGTCTTTGATAAAGCAGATTTTTTAGGCAAAACAGAAAGAAGAGGGAATTTCAGTGATGATCAGAAAGGAGCTCCCAAATAGAGACAGTGACAAGGGAGGCAGGAAAAAAACATCTGAGAGATTAGGAATCAGTGCGCAGCGTAGGTAGGTAGGTAGGAACAAGCTTCCATCAGAAAGCAGCAAGAAGCAGCATTTTAAGCACTGAGGATTTCAATACAGGGGCAGGAGGGGATGAGAGAATGTTCAGTGAACTAAGTGCAGAACAGGGATGACGAAGACAAAGAAAAGTTAACAGCCAAAGATGGAAAGGAGCAAGACCTCTAACACTAATACTGGTGCAGCACCGTATTCAGTCTATAACACTATGCCATCTCTGTTCTTTTTGTAAAAGAGATTACTTACTTCACCATCTAGATAAAGAGTTTTACCACATGTAACAAAAGTATTACAGCACTTGCTGTACATAACACTTCCACTCATCAGGTTCATTCACATCTACCTTTACTCTCAATTTAATAAAAATATTTTTCTTTTAAAGTTTAATTTTCTTCTGTAATGAAATTCATCATTTCCTCTCTGAACTAAAACACCTAAATTTTGCATTCCTAAATGTAACTTTTCATAGATGTCATCTGCCTGTACCTCAATCTCAATGAAGCATAGTTCTTCCTTCAATTAATTATTAATATTCTTCAGCATTAACATTTCCTGCATTACATTTTCAGGTCAATAGCTTGATTTATTTTCTTCATCAAAAGAGCCCACTGGAATAGCATTTGTTCAACAATAACAAGCAGCAAGAAGCCTGCAGTAGTACACAAGTAATTTCCAGTGGTGATTTACAGCCCAATTTTACAATTTTGTGCTTTGAACTATTTTGTTATAAGTTTTCTATGCTGAGCCATTAGCTAGTACTCAGGGTCTTCTCCGTCTCTGTCTCTCATACCTTTTGGTACTGTGGTGAATTTGACTGATTTCTCATCTTTCCATAAGGAATAATTCTCTAAGGAACATGGCTTTTTGGTGGCATTTAATATCCTCAGCCTGTTTGGTTCAACTATTGCTGAGCTGGCCTATGATTTTGTTGTTGATGAGGCCATCGATAAGAGTAAGGACTAAGCTGACAGATATCCACACCAAAAGCACTCACAGAAATAATGAACACCCTTGTTCCAGTCTACACTTTAACTTATATTTTACTTCCTCTTTCAGTGAAATTCATCTGTGCACATCATTGTCTCATCACCATTATAACTTCATTTTTTGTAAAACATTTAAACTGTAAACTATTAACAATATAATTAATATTAACAGATAGATCAATGATAATTTAGTTTTAAAAAAGGAGAGATATCCAACTCTAGCCAAATTAAAAACAAACTATAACTGGTTCTTTCAACAGGAAAAAATGACAGTTAATGTCACATTTGGGCTTCTGTTGGGCACTTGCTGAGAAAAAAAGGATGTCTCCTACTCTATCATTTTTCTCTTAAGCTCATGCCTATCAGTGAGAGACTGGAAAGAGTACAGTGGTACTCCCAATAGGACAAAAAAAAAAAAAACAAAACCCAAACCAAAAAAACCCCCAAAACAAACAAACAAACCAACCAACACTAGAATGTCTGGCTAGTAGGTTTTACTCTTAAACAAACATTAGATTTTCCTCACATTAGATTTGTCAGGACCAGCAGGGAATTGCTGTTTTCCTCTGCAGCACACAACACTGTTTCCTTGGACCACTTAGACGTTTTCACCTAACTGTGCAGCTAAGACTCTAGAATAAAGCTGCCTCCTCTCTTCCACCCTCTTACTGTGATAAACAAGCCATTCAAAGCATTCTGTTACTTCACAGAAATATTTTGCATTTGGCATAGGATTACACAGACTACAAACATGTGTGGAGGAAGTACCAAAGTATATGTTCTTGTCAATTCTTCTGACCAGCCATACCTAATTGAGTGCTCCTTCTCACCATTCCCAAACTCCACCAAATCACTCTCTGTCCCTTTCCCTTCTATTAGTGGCTCCAGCAGGGAACTCAGTTCAGTAAGTCCTTAGAATTTTTTAATTTGAGCACCCTTTGATCCAAGCTGTTTCCTCTATATTCCTATTTTAAGATAAATCTAGTTTTCATTATGTACTTTTAGATTTGGAAAAACAAAGGAATACCAAAGATAATAAAAGATAAAAAATAACTTTTCTAAGGGTGAAAAATAATATTCTGAATATACAATTTGATATCATTAGCATGCAGCTTTCCAGTTGTTAATAATTATACAATTATGTAAAGTTATAAAGGCAAGAAAAATAAAACTGTTCCCTACTTACATGTGTTTATTACAGAACACTTGGTACTTCCCACAAGCACGTTCCTGTGTCCATATTCTGGACAGATTTGTACCCATCTACTCTGCATTCTCACTGTGCAACATGCAACTTGTAAAATGTCAACTGGAAAAATTTTTAGACTTTCCCCCTAAAAAACCCTGTTGTGTCGTGCTGCTGATGGAGAATCAATAGCTGCATACCTGATGTGGATGAGTGATCCCTAAATATTGCAGCCTGTAGAGCACACCTTTACTGATACATTACCTGTTTCTACTTTACAGTACAAGCTTGTGCTGTAGGTGAAGAGAGAATTAGTACAAAGCTTGCCACATGTGAATTAACACTAACTTACTTGCTTTCTCCTCTGATAGCTTTTCAATTTCCTGCTGAGTTACGCCTACAGAAACAATAGTATTTCAGAACTAGAAAAAAAAGCAAGGCAGAATAGTGATATTACATATAGTGATATATATATAGTGATAGAAATCAGACAACAGTGATATCAAGCAGCAAAAAATCAGAATGGAAGAAATATGCTTTAAAATAGAGATGCTGTGATACTATTGAATGTAGAGCAGCAGGAAGTCTAGAATGTAGGAGGTGCTCTGCAAAGGGCCCTAGGAAAATCTTCAAGGATACTTGGTTTGTATCCAAGTTCTGTGTTGCAAGGACTTTATTAAACAAGTGAATAGTACAACAATAAAGTCAGACGTAAGAACTGAGGATTTTAGAACAGGTGGAAAGATCACCTGCTCATATACTGCCAAAGGTGAGCCAGCAGGCTCCAGGCACCCACTGCCCCATCTGAGATGACATGTCCTGTGTTTCTGCTCTGTGTTCCTAAAGCAGTGAACCTGTTTTATCTGTTTGTTTATAACCAGTATCAAGCATCTTTTGCCAGTTTTTGCTCTTTCAAGGCAGTAAATCTGCAGAATTATTTTTTTTTTTAATTACTGTGAGAGACCTTAATAATACTACTTCAATGGCTGATTGAGATGATTACATCCATTTCTGTGCACTAGCTAACCAACAGCTCTCCGAGTAATCTGCAGAAATCAGTTAAGGTAGCTTTTGATGCAAGAGCACACAGACTTGGTAGAAGGGCGGGGAGAACCTTGGCAGCACAGCTAATAAATATAATTATAATGATAAAAGCTCACAAATGGCTTCATTTTACACTGTCACTCATAGCACAACCTGCTATCCCTCACTCCTGCTGCACACAATGACCTTTGTCATGCTTGAGAAAACAGCTTCCCACTGTGATTTGACTCTTACTGAGTGGCCAGATGGGGCAGTTTTGCTTCATTATTTGTGTCTGTGAAGTGGAAATGCCAACAGAAAGATTCATTACTATCAAAATCATCTCTGCAAAGCTCCTCTGATTTATTAGGGCATAAAGTGCTGTACTGGCTGTAATGAGACATAAATGTTCTGTAAGGCCTATGAACTCAAGAAGGAAATACACTGCCATCAAGAGGCTATGGGCCTAATTTATTAACAGCTTGTGCCTCTACCATCACAGAAAATCATACAAGCAGCATGGACTGCAGCAGTTGTAGGAAAAATGTAAGATTGGCCAATGACATGTTTACTTAAAATAATTTCATTTTTCTGAAATTTGTACAGTACAGACAGGTGAAATGCAATGGAATTGCTAGATGTCTTAAAACATTAGCATCTCTCAGATTCTATTTAATTAATGCTGAGATTATGATCCAGACTGATAAATCACAGGATAAGAAAAATTAAGTTATCTTACCAGGACACAATTCCATGTCCAATTTCAGAATATTCTAGATCTTTAAAACCTTTTCTTTTTTCTAGGCAGTCCTGATTTTCTTACATTTTTATTTGTAGCATGTGTCTTTCCTTAATTTAGTAATTAATGCAATGCAACACTCCTAAAATATTACAGAATATCAGAATCACAGAATGGTTATGGTTGGGAAAGACCTGAGTCCAACTGTTACTATTACAACTATTTATGATGACAAAAAAGTTTCAAAGAAACTAAAACTGCTGATTTGTGTTTGTAATGAAGGATATGCATTATTTGAACAGAATGTATCAGCGGCTTCATCCACATTGAGAGCATGTAAACAGAACTTCAGCAAGACAAGAATAATTTAATGCTACATTGACAAGGGGCTTTTACTGTGGTCACAATGATGCTAGCAAGGCTGCATCATACAGTTTTGCTAGTGCTGTGCACTGTTTTGGTAGCTAGTATTCAAGACAGTTCAGAGCTGTGGTTAAGGCTGGACTACAGTCACTATAGTTGCTTCTTCTGACATTGCCACCGAGCAACCTTATGCAAAAGTGTCTGGATAACTACTTAGGGGAGCCCAAGAGAGCTGGCTAATATTCAAACATCACTTCCTCCAAGATCAAGATAGGTGCATTCCTTTGAGTAAAGAAATCTGGTAGAGAAGGAAGGAGACCTGCATGGATGAGCAAGGAGCTCCTGAAAAAATGTCATATGGAAGAAAAAAGTTCAGTTTGTGGAAGAAGGGACATCACTTGTCCCTAGTGAAAACACAGCTGGAGGATTGCATCCAGTTCTGGGCTCCCCAGTTCAAGAGGGACAGGGATTTACTTGAGAGAGTCCAACTGTGAGCTATGGGTGATTAAGGGACTGGAACACCTGTCTTATGAGGAAAGACTGAGAGACCTGGGGCTCTTTAGTCTGAAGAGAAGACTGAGAGGGGATCTTATTAATGTTTACAAATATCTGAAGGGTGGGTGTCAAGAAGGAGGGGACAATCTCTTTTCAGTTGTGCCCTGTCATAGGACAAGGGGCAATGGACACAAACTAGAACACAAGAAGTTCCACCTCAACACGAGGAAAAACTTCTTTACTGTAAGGGTGATGGAGCACTGGGACAGGCTGCCCAGAGAGGTTGTGAAGTCTCCTTCCCTGGAGACTTTCAAGACCCGTCTGGATGCATTTCTATGTGATCTGCCCTGAGTGGTCCTGCTGCAGCAGATGGGTTGGACTCAATGGTCTCCAGAGGTCCCTTCCAACCCCTAACATTCTATGATTCTACTAGAAATGGCCTGGATTTCTCTTGGCAAGTGCATGCTGCAGTCAGGAACATGGTGGCAGTTGCATCAAGCTACAAGATCACAGACCATCCAAGTGCAAGATTCACTCCCAACCACTACTGAAACTATCCCTTGCAGCCCAGCCCTTTAGACTGTATGTTTCTATTAGTCACTGGTTCCTCAGATAGTAAAAAACCGAACCAAACAACAACAAAACACTAAAAAAGCAAACCCACACAAACCAAACAAAAAAACACCACACAAAATCTGCACAGCACAATTCAAAACTGAGCCCAAATCTGCAACGGTAGTCAAGTCTCCTCTGCCCTGTCAGAAATAATATAAAAAATTATGTTTACATTCAATTAACACATTATAGGATAAATGTAAACATTTAACTATAAATTTACACAGATTACAGAGAGAATTTTACAAAAGTTCCCTACTGAAATCTCATTAATTTTTCATGTTCATCTTCCAAAATTTAGAGACATACATGCACAGTACAGAAAAATTTTTAAAAATTTTCTTTCAAAATCTTGCTTCAGAAAACTTCTTACAAGAAGTTATGCCTTGAAAGAAACTTCCCTAGTGGGAAACATCACAATCTGAGCAGTCATACACAGACAATTAAACCCACATAGCACTTTTTACTCTTGAAATATCAGCAAAATTAATTAAGCAAATTAAAAGTACAAAGATATCTGCTTATGATGGCACAGTAATCTTGCCTATGCTTCTAATTTAATAATCCAGTCTCACTCAGAGAGCAGGTACACTTTGTACTGACACAGCTCCTGTGTGTAGTTCTGGGTCTTGTAGATACTGTAGTGCTGTTAGCACTTGATTAAATATTAATGTGGGGATGAACATCAGGTTCTTTTGTCACTCAAAAACCCATTAATAAGTCATTCTGGAGAAAGGAGGAAAAGACATTTCATTGAGTTACTTTCTTTCAGAAAGGCTAAATCTATACATTAGTAAAAAAAATAAGTTAATTAGTAGTGGTTTTGACATACCTATACAGCTTGCTTTAGACTAATATTCCCTTATGGCTATTAAATGTTCCAACATTTAAAAGCAGCAAAATAAACCATAACTAAAGCAGGCATTGGCTCATCTGTTTCTCACTAAATGATGTAAAGTTATCTAGATTGTTTTCTGCAAATCTGTATGTTATTTCACTGTTTACTATGTTTAAAGATGTAATCTATTAAAAGTTATCTTAATATAAGAAATACAGAACATAGTAACATTGAATACTGAAATTGTTATTAAATTTCCTTCTGACTTGACTTTCTCTTCATTTATAGTGATTTAATAGAGAAAATCACTTTTCAAAATGCTTTTATCACTGATAACATTGATGCATGTTTCTTGGACAGATAAAACGGCATCAACAGTTCAGTGAAAATGTGAGAAAATTACCAATTCATCTTGTAAGTAAAACAAAGGTTTGTTTTTAAAAGCTAAAAGTGGCCTTAAGCAAGTCTCTTCTCCTCAAGGTTAAAAGAAAAATTAAGAATCATCCTTCTAGTTTTCAACTCAGTTTTACACTGAAGTTCAGCCCTATTTTAGGGCCATGGCTTCCCAGAGAGAACACTAATGAGCATGTAGCTTCAGAGGTTGAGCTTTCCAGTGTCAGTTGCAGCAGAGAACAATTGCCATGAAACTCCTCCAAAATATGTAGTCAACTACTCTCCTTCCCAAGGTATTCTGGAGTACTGTGCACATGTATAATTTCAGATGGAGCAGTTGCTCTATTCATCTTGCCCAGAATTTATACAAAAAGGGCCAGTAATATTAGGCTTGTATGAATGTAGTAAAAGATCTTAACCTCACCAGGATGTGAGGCCCATCTGCCCTTTTGCTCCTCCTGTCTCCACACAAACATAGTTCAAGCAAGACTATATGGCCACCTTCCACCATTAATGTCTACCAGAAAAACCCTCTCGGAAATAAAACAACTGCAAAACAAAACTTTAAAAATGCAGGAAAGATGTCAAGTTCTACTTTCTTCCTACCTCTTCTCAGCAAAGGCAGCTGTGATTATTTACACAACATGAGCACTTGCCTGCTGTATTCTTCTCCTTTTCCTGAGAGTCCCTGGTGGTTGATATCACATAGAGACCCTGGCCACCCCTGTGAAGCAGTTAGTCTTAAAGATACTACTTTGTAGTTATGGCAGTATCTGGCACAAAAGCAGCACAACACTAGAGTTCCCTAGATGGACTGAGAAGACAAATGGAGGGATTCACATTTTTAAGAAAGGAATTCGCTAATTCCCCTAAAGGTTCAGTATTTGTCAACTGAAAAGTTTGTTCTGGCTGGTTGGCAATGATTAATGACTGTCTTTTCCTTGCCTGGGAGAAGAGACACCATTCCAAGCAACCTTTGTGAAGACTCTGAAAGGAGGAATAAAAAGACATCCTTGCTGCTGTGTGACCAAAAATGGACTGACCTCAGTCTAGTCGTGTCTACTAACATGGGAAAAGTATGAGAGGATTTTATTACGAACCAAAGTAAGATTTTGAAAATTATGTTTATTATATCCTATTGCTAACGCAAGCAGAGAACAGTCAAGGACTTCATTTTAAGTTTCACCTCTGAATACAACTCAGTATTGTGTATAACTGTTATAACCATAGCAAAACCCCCACCAATTACATTGATCTGATAGATTATTAGATGTCACTCTTGCTACTCACAAATGTAGAGCCAAGTGCATTTTTCTGGCTGAAATTGCACAAACATGATTTACCACAAAGGCATCCTCAGATGTCTGGCTCATTGCTAGTTTCCATACATGGCCTTTTAAGGAGAATTTAGGTCAGCCTAAATAAAACAGTTTGTTACAAAATGGGGTGCCATATGTCAAAATGTACTTAGCCAGCCAGTATAATTTTTAGCCAAAAATTCAGTATTATCAGATATGGTGCTAACATCTCTGTACTCACAATTTTCTCATGCTGTTCATGTACACATTTGAATATTTTGCACAAATTTGGGTTTAGCTGCTTAAATGAATCAAAGCATTAAAAAATAATTTCTTAGTTATCAGAATCATACTTATATCATTGTTTGTTAAATTATTAGTAACTTCTAGGTTTCCATTATGCTTTTTATAGGCTAAGTTCTGTCACCCTTTTTATGAATTCTAAACAGTTCCATTTGCTGTATAGATATTGTGGGTACTGCTCATCATGAAAACCATGAGAAATCAGGGAGATGGTCCCAGAATATGAGATAACTCCCATTTTGATAGGATTGTACTGAATAACACACAAGAAGATGCCATAAACTATCTCTAGCTAAGAAAAAGAAAGCTTATTTCACAAGCCAGATAACAGGTCCCTTTGTCTCGGTCAATATTTCCCCCTGTGTAGAAGACAGAGAAGGGAACTCCTACTGTCTCTTCAGTAGAGGTATTTTCCAAAGAAATTCTTCTAGCAGGATGGAACACGACAGTATTGTTACACTAACCAAATCTCAGGAGGTGTGTGCTGCCCACATGCCAGACTTCCAGGAACAGCACAGCTGAGAGCACAGATTTTCTAGTAAAACAAGGTCAACTCAGCTAGGATACCGGATGTCCCAAATATAGACCCAACAGAGGCAGAAACACTGGACTAAGAACAGACTGAATTCTTCCAAGGTGTAGTCCCCTACAAAGCTATCAAGAGACATGTTTAGATCCTCATTAACCTGCTACCTAATGGCATGATGCTGCCACAGTTGGGCTGATGATGCCTTTTCGAGACAATATAAACCACAGACTCAAATTCTACACAAGAAAACAATGGGAATCTCAGACTATCCATACACCGTAGCCACATTCTGTGGTCCCCACTCAAAGTTGCCAGCAGTACAACTGCAAAAATACTACACTGATGGTGCTCCCACAAACTGGTCACTCTTTGCAAGTGACAAGAAATGGACGCATAGAAGGATAACTTAACCATAGCCAATATTGCACACAGGATGGAATTAACCCTCCAGTAATTTTTGTGCCTATAAAACTGATAGCATGAATATTTGATGAGAACTCACCCCGTAGATGCAATGTAAACTTAGCCAAAGCACACGTTTACTTTTTTCCCCTATATCTACCATAGACATATCAGTATTTAAACAAAACTCTCATTTTATGGAAAATACAGCCATTTCTTTTTCACAGTGACAGCAAAACTAATAAATGTATACTCAGTTAATTTCACTCTTGGAGATCAAGTAAATAGAGTAAATGAACTGCCTAGGGATTTTTCCTTTCATTTGTAAAAAGTATTGAAAACAACTGCACACCTACTGCAGGGCAACTGCTACAGTGATTTTCTAGCTGGTAGATATTTGCAGATACTGCAAAATATGGGGAAAGTAGGCACCTTAGAAGAGGCAGACTGGAATCTGGAATAAGTAACATGCTGCAACTAACCTATAACCCATGATTTTATGGTGAGTATTCATGTGTCTGGGAGCATAAGGCACATTGGAAGGGGAGATCAGCTGCAGCCTCAAATTTTATAATCAGGTTGTTGGAAATCATACTCAATGACAACAACAGTCCACAGCTTGGCAACACTCTTCTTCCAGGCTTGTGCATATTTTTAACTCATATTCTCTGTAGCCAGCCTTCCATGCATTACCACAGATGATTTTTTCCCAGAAGGAAAGAAATTTGCATAATACAGTCTGAGAAAACCCCTTTCAATTCCCATTTCATTTCCTTCCTCTTACTTTCCTACCTCTCCTGTTCTTTCCATATCCTTTTTCCTTCTAATTTTGGGCATGACTTTTTACTCTAGGAAAGTCTACTATGCAGATGGATCTAGAAAATCACAGAAGTTAACTTTCAGATGGGTCTTCTACAATTCACAATCTGTTGTACCTATTTCTTTTTTGCATGAGTTTTTTCACTATTTGGGGAAAAGTCTACAAGAACAGGAGCTGAAAACCTACTCTACTACCTACTCTTTCTACCTGAAATATTAAATATAGATTCCAGTTTATTTAGCGAAAATGCGTATTTTTTAGTAAGAGTTAAAGATTTAGACTAATTCTAAGTGCCTGAAATATAAAAGATTAATTGAAAGACCGGTATTATTCTACCTTTTGTCTTTATAGTCTAGGAAACATTCTTCATTATTTTAATAATAACCTGTATTATTAAGTCAATCACAGAGACAGACCATAACTGCTACTACCTTGGATATCATTAAAAAACAAAACCAACAACTTCATCAGAGGCTGAAAAACAGAACGACGTAACAGAGAATTCTTGGATTAACAACTGTATTTTGCAATTCCATCATATTGTGTTCTTACCAAGAGGAATGGCAAGCAGAGATGCTTGCCTAGACAATATGTCTGTTGTCTCCATTCATGGAAATTTTCCTTTAGGCTTCTTGACAACAGAGAGCAGTCATATTTCTGACAGTGTTTCTGGCAATGTTTTTCTTCAAACAAGGATAACCTGTTTCTATTTATTTTTAAAATTGAAGTGAACATAAAAATGTTTCCAGGAGTTGCTGAACATTTCCAGAACCTACTGAACCATACAAGATATGGACGTTAACTGTACAATTTGTGAGACACACCATTTTCCACAAAAACAAATCCTAAGTGGCTTCTGTCTTGAATTGTCCAGAAAAGCCAGAATTAAAAAAACAGTATTTTGTGTCCAGTAGACTTATCTCTCTCTCATTATCTCATTCTCTCTCTCTGTACACATACATAAAAATGCACAAAATGATTGGGTTAAACAAAAGTGTGCTTCTTATATCTCTTCCTCAAAAAAAAATCCTGTTCCATGTGTCATAGGCTTTATAGGTGTTCTATTTCATGAACTTCAATATAACACAAATTTCAAGATGGTTTCTAAGTATTTCTGGCTACTTCTATTTTCATAATGACATGCTGAACAACAGCCATTGGGAGATACGCTTTACTACTATAGTGGATTTTAAAGCCTTCTTCAAGAATGAGTTTTGGATGATTCAAAATCCTATGTTTTTTTCAAGATATGAATGTCTAATGACATGAGATGGTAGAATAAGGACTTCTGTTTTCTAATAATGCACTAAACTCAGTTTCAGTGTTAAAATCCAGCAAAAAGGTTTAAAAAACGTGTAAGGGGAAGCTTCTGTGTCTGAGCTTAAATCTTAACAGAAGTGTTATTCCACAGAAACAGAACATACTCATTCACATGTGCAAATCTGTACGTTTTGCACAGACAATTCCAGTAAGGGTAGTAGAGAGGATTAGGAGATGATGATGTTTAGAACCTCAGAGAACAAGTTTTTATCAGTTTTGCAGCAGAAGTCTGCACGTGGGAACAGAACACAAAAGATAAGTCTACAGAGACTGCCATGTTTTTCAGAACTCTTGGAATGTAGTTAATGTTGTTATGCCAGTTTAGAAACAGTAGGTATCAATCTAGTGAGATAAACAAACAGTGCACTCTGAATGGGTATTCTCTAAAAGCAGAGCTACTAACAGTCAATGATTCAACCACTCAGACAGAATCAGCCGACCCACAACGGAGTTCTAAAGATAGGATTGTTTGGGTAACTTTTCTAGTTTTTAATTCAGTAAAGCACTTTAATGTATGCCTGAAGCCATTGCTTTGGTTAGGAGATGTAATAGTTTACATATGTAAAGGCTTTACTGAATTGAATGCTACACTACACACATATGATCCCCTGCATGTAAGGAATCTTCTGTACTATCCTGATATATGTGCATGTGTTGTGGGATTGTTTCATAGCCAGACACCACGAAGGGTAACAGAGGTACTCTGAGAAAATGGTATATATGAATAATAAATTCATATAAACAATGTCTGTTATACTTCCAAACCAGCAGAATTTGGCTTCTCAGAGCAAAATGAGCAAGAAATACCATTTACTATATGTAATGGAATGCCCGTAAGAGAAAACTATACTAAACATTTAACTTCCTCCCTTTATAACATTCCCTTTCCAAACATCTCTTGAGATTTGATATTTAAACATGCAATTTACCAACCTTCTCAACTTAATGTAAATATCCAACAGAAGTTAACTTAAAGCCTCAGTATGTAACAAAACAACACATTATGGCTTCAGTGAGAGTTATATAAAATAGAAGTATATGAAGATGTCATTAAAGGAAAAGTGATACAGGAATAAACTACGAGTGAATCATAAAAACTAGGTAAAATATAGGTTCAGTACTCAGATGAAAATGTCTAAAAACAGTTATTCTTTGTGCTGGTCTGTAACTTTCCAGGGTACCTACCAATTAACTTACAGGCTACAGGAATTGCCCTATCTCTTCTGACTAGCAAGGAATCTGACCTACTGGTTAGGAAAAGATGCAATAACCCATTTTCCCATTTAAGCCTCACCATTGCACTCCTCTACTTGTACTACCACATGTAATTGTGAACATTCTAGTTAGTCATAAAAATGACTTTAATACTATTAATGCATGTCCACTACATAATACTATGGTTGATTCAAGCTTATCCTTGCATTAAAAAAAAAAAAGTATTAGAAAATTGAAATTTTATTGCAGTATATTCTAAAAGCCATAACAGAGGTCTAAAGCATAATGAGGACAGCTTCCTTTAAATTATGATAAAATACATATGAAGTTCTCATTCTGTAGAATCAGTGAAAAGTTGACAGAGTATATTCAGCTATACAGAACAGAAAGTATCTATAAAGCAAGCAGGCTTCTAGATTTATTATATCCTTCTTATTTCAGGCTATAGGTGAAGGAAGTGGAAATGACTGAGCATAACCCTAGTTTTGTCTCTTTCACAAACTTATTTTTCACCAATACTCTCCTCTGTATTGTAACCTTTAATATAGATTCAGATAATTTCAGCTCCTTCCAGAAGTCAAACTTTAAATGGGTCATTCGGGAAGACATTCAGTCCAACATAAACTCTCATTTTATTTGGGGGTTGGACTGGATGATCTTTGGAGGTCTCTTCCAACCCCTAACATTCTGTGATACCGTGATTTCACTATCTGTACTTTTTAAAAAATTATTAATCCAAATTAATTGTTTGGAATACCGTGTTACCTATTGTCAAATGCAACCAAATGGGTTTCCTAGATGCAGCTATGGTCACTTTTTTGATGGTGGGTTACTTACAATTAAAAACATATATTCTTGATATTTTACAGAAACTGTAGATACCCATCTAAAATAGAACAGCTCTGACAGCCTTCAACATCTCTTTTCTGCCCATCATGTTTAAGCAAGAAGATGCATACACTATAAAGAGAGTAATTAAAAACAAGCAGACTATGAACTGTATCTGGCTTTCAGTATAACTGCAGTATTGTTCAGTTTAAACCACGCAAAGTAAAATACAGTTTTTATCATGCTGTTGAAGAACTTCAAGAAAGAAATTATCTCACTGTTTCCTGAAATGGATGACATAATTCTTCACAAAAAATACACATAGTCCACAGAATGAAGTGGGCATTTTGTGCAAGTACCGTGCCTACATTAACGGTCTTGCTTTCAGCATAATAACTACAAATTTTTTATTATTTTTTCTTAAATTCAGACCTTACAGGACTTCAAGCATCAGATCAAGTTTTATTAAATTCATTTTGTTGACTAGTAAACAGAATCCATACTTTAGTGTCTCTTGTTAATAATGGCTTTCAGCCACATATTTAAGTGATACGGAGTTTACGCCAGATGCTAACTGATTACTTGTATTCATCTAGGCATGTTTTATGTACACATATTTTATGTTAAATTTTGAAATGCTTTATGTCTACATACATTACATTAAAATTAACTTATTTTCTTGCAACTCTAAGTAATGATTTTTGTGTTACTGATACTCATGAGTTCCTGAAAGTAGTTGGGACAATCTATTTCAGATAGTGGATTATTCCCCATTTTGACTGCTCATTGTTTATCAGGTACCCTGTATGACTCATAGTTAATTTACAAACATTAACAGGGTAATGGCTCTTTGGATATACCTTTACATTGTGTATAAATTATCATCCCAACTAAAATTCTTAAAACATTCAAAAAGCATTAGCCACTACATGATTTTAGCCAACCATATAACTCCACATATGAGAGGCAGTAATCCTTCCTCTGGCAATCCACATGCACCCTGAGGATAAGATTCAATTACCCTTATCTTCACAAAAAACATCTCTCCACTTCTTCGTTTTAAGCACTGCAGAAAAGTTTCTTCATAGCAAATTAGATTGACATTGGCCTAGAAAAGAATTCTTAACTACTTTGAGTGCCATATTGAAGAATACAAGTAGAAATATTAGTGACAAATTTGTAGGCAACATTCTAGTAGTTCTGAAAAAAAAAATCAAACCAAAAAACAAAACAAACAAAAACACAGGGGGAAAAAAGCATTTACTGAAACAAACCTGAATGCCTCTCTTTCCCTTTAAAAGGGAGAAGTAATAACACAAAAGAAAATAATATTTTTTAAACTTTCTTTTCAAAAATAAAATTGCAAATGGGGCAGGAAACTAAAACTACAGCATTCCTGTGAGGAGTTGTTTCTCTTTATCCCCAAATCCAGAACTTTTGTTTGATCTCATACCCCATCTTTCATCATTACGAAGGAGTGGTTAAAAAATAGCTATTTAACATATGTTATGTCATAGCTTGAAAGGCCTATCAAGCATCTGGACCTTCTTTTGTTCTTGAGATAAGCAGTAATAAAGTATACGGTTTGTGGAGCAGTAATAACATCCACCTCTAAAGTACTTCAGTTTTTTAGAAAAAAATCAATTTAATAACATCCAGACAACATTGTACACCAGAGATTCAATTTGCTGTACTAATGTTCCATGCTGCCAACATCAGCAGGTTCCTAAGATACAGAGACTTGGCTGAAAATCTGCAGAAAGGTTTATGACCTTGTGGAGAGCAGACATTTCTAGTCTAGTGGGAGGTGTCCCTGCTCATGCAGGGGAGTTGGAACTCGATGATCCCTTCCAACTCTAACCATTCTATGACATAAGGAAAAAGATGATTTGTCACCAATGGGATGCAACAACGCAACTACCCATTTTCCTGTAGCCTGTTTTCACAGGACCCACTTGATTTCCTGTTAGTCTTGAGGATAGTTTTCAGATTAAGGAAATGAAAACATGTCATGTTTTCATCTTTCTTTGTTAAAGAAGGATAAAGAAAGCATTCTTTCCTGTCTTGTGGCAGAATCTAAAAGTTTGAGAAATTTTACATATAGCCAAAATTTAGACTTCCATTCCATATACAACAGTTGAAGCCAGTAGATTGGTGGTCGTCTTTAAGCTCATTAAACTAAATAGATTATTAGGGGTTGTTGTGTTTTGTTTTTTTTAAAAAAGCAGAATTTTTAATGTTAAATATTTATTTCACAGATCTCTGATATAAATGAGCAGATTGAGACAAAGGTCTTTAGTGACCAGGTGCCAGAAATACTGATTGAAATTCCAAAGATAATTTAGATTCAATCATATTCTTCATATCCTCTATTTAATTTGTTTGAATGTATATACTATTAATGAAAATTCTTCATATAACATCTGATGATGGAAATCTTGAACCATTACAAGATTTCATTGACTAAAATATTAAGAGTAAATATTGAAGCCTATAGTTGAAATTGACACGTCTCAGTCCATTTTTGGAGGGATGAAAGTGTATGGAAACATCTGGGAATTACTCAAAAAAAAGAAAATGTTTCTTTAGAAACATTGGTGCTCTGGAGAAGCAGCTTTTACAATAATAATTTCACAATCAGGTTATAGTTGTCTTATTTCCAAATGTTTTCTGATACAAACAAGTGTGAATACAAAGAAGGATTTAAGAGAGATATTGAGACTACATATTACTACCAGACAGCTACATGAGCACAGCCAGCTGATAAAAAAACTTAAATGACAATTAAGGAATTACTCTTATTGACTTTGTAAGAAAAACATAACATATGACCTGTCTGATAAAAACACCCTCCATTTTGAATATTTCCAGAATTATTCAGTAATTTCAGACAAATGCATTTTATAAAGCCCTAGCTTTGCAAATGTCTAATTAATCAACAGAAAAATCAATAAAAGCTTTACCCACCCATCTTCAAGAGCAAATAAAGAATAAGGAAACGCAGGAGATATTTTCATGCCAAAAGCAACAAATAATCTCAGTGAAAAGCACTGAAGAAAAGTAGGACACAAAGATTAAAGGTCACCTATTCTCCTCCAACTTATAAACAGTTGATCACCACATTTGAAGGAGGTACTTCCTGTATATCACAGAATAAGAACAACTATTTCTGTTCTATTTCAGCAATTTTGCCAATTGAGATGTGACTCAACAAAAGCACAATGAATATTGAAATGGACAAATGCTGACATTCAATGGAACTTTTTTCATCCTATCTAGTTCTACATCTAATGCATTAATTGTATATAGAAGTTCCTCAATCCTTCCACTACATAAAGGCTGGCATCAATTCACAGGAAAAGTATTACTGGTCTTCTCAGAATATGCATAAATACTGATGCATTCTTGCATTCTTTTAAAGCTGACACACCTCCTGACATGTCCTGTTAAAATCACAAAGAACTAACTTTCTTCTTTTAGATAATGAAGTTACATAAAAGGAGTGAGCAAGGTATCCAAAGAGAAAAACACATCTTCAGATTGCAGTTAGCTATTACTCTACATTCTCTGAATAAAAACCTCTTAACCACCAAAAAGTAGAACAGCTGTGTGTCATTTTTACTACACAAAATGACAGTAATTGACATAACACTTTCAGAAGATCAGTTAAAAAGATCATCAATTTTCCATTTTCTCTTGCTCACTGATTGCTAATAGATGAGGTTTAGTGCAGGTCAAGAAGAAAAGGGAAAACAGAAAAGAAATGTAATTTTTTAAATGAGAGAAACATTACTTGCTCAAATTGCCCTTTGAAGAGTGATGATGTTGCTTCCACAGGTCTATAAGACAGCATGTACCTCAAACTACAAAACCTTCCTAAAATAGTTCCAAAACTTGTTTTAGCAGAAGATAAAAATTGTGGAAGGAAATTATTTCACACACTAGCATGAGGCCTGCTAGAGCCTTCTTATCAGGAAAATTCAAAGCATTTCTGCACTACTTTATAACACCCTTGTGTTATATAACAAGTTAATTTAATTCTGGGCAAATTTATTTGTACAGATCAAAAGAAGAAAATATTTTTAATAAAATCTCACCAATTGCCAACTCTACCGCTCCCTCAGTTAAATAAAAAAATTTAAAACACTGTGTACTAGATCTGCTCTTTCTCCAGTCACAGTAAACTGTTCACTGTCCACAGTCCATACCCCTCTTCAGCTTCAAAAACCATTGAATTATTAATGAGTTTTTTGAGAAAATGAAAAGTTTGTTCATGTTTAATGATGTCTCACAGGGGAAGCATTATATAATGGTCAAAAATAAGCCCTGGAGGGAAATATTTCCTTAGTATCTTATTATTCTAAGTTCATTACTATAGTAAAAGGTCATCTCCATCCTTCAGCATCATTTTGAGCATCATTTTTGTCATTAGTGAAACATCCAGTTATCCAAAATAATTTTTACATAATTAGAAAGATTGTTGATGACTTTTCAAAAGGCATACACTTTATACTGGATACAAAGCTTTGATTTTTCCATCAAATAAAGGTGATAACATACTTACTTTTCTGTCTGGCCAATTATATTTTGCAAATATTGTATCATATGTGTCCACAGCTCCATCAGTAATCAACATTATGGCTTGGCTGCAAATACTTCCTTGTCCTGTGTGATTGAACTGTGAAGGAAAACAACCAGTTACAACACATTCCTAATGGCTGAAGATAGATAGGATCACACTGGACAAACATGGATGGTATAAAATCTCTAGCATGCTTAGAAGTAGTTGAAAAAGTCTCAAGTTGAAAACATTTTATCATAGATATTATGTTCTTACTGAATTGTAACTTCAATTGTGTAACAGAATTGGGGCTCATTATATATTCCCAATTTATGACCTTGAAAAATGAGAAACATAAATATAACACTTTCCCAAATTAAAAGGTATTCCTCAGTTTTAGATTATATGTATTGATGTGTCTACATGGTGTTTGCTTTGATTGAAATATAATTTTAAAAGAACAAGCTACAAAAAAGAAGAAACTAACAACTGATAGTTTTACTGTGAAGTACAGAGGATCCAACACTCACAGACAGACATGACTATTCATATGGCACTCATATTCACTCAGGATTACATTCCATATGTTATTTTTCATAAAATGTTTATCTGGGAGAACCAAGTTAATATTTACGTCTCCTCAGATTCTCCTATTAGTGGAAATGAATATATGTAAGTAATTCAAGCTGCTGAACAGCAGTACTTGAGCACAGGTGCTTCAACAGCAATCAACAGATCCTTTGGAGTATGCAAAGTTCTATCGTTCCACAAACAGGATTTTCTCCTGGCCAGAGAGCAAGTAAATTGGATGGAGTCTTAACATAAGCTTTGATCTCTCGATTCTGGATTTGGTGCTTTAATTTTGAATCCACATGTCCCCCTTTGCTCTTTTTGCAGAAGAGATTCTTATTTGTCTGTGTATTATTCAAGGAACTTAGGTGAAACATCCCTCTTTTAGTAAAAAAAAAAAGTAAAGTTGGAAAAATATTTTCTTTTTAATTACTCTGTATGAACACTAAAAAAAAAAAATCTGTGAAAAGGCCAATAAACAAGGGCTTTACACAGAATGTTACAGACTCATATCCACAAATACCATCCAACAATCACTGATATCATCTGCAGTTCTCCTCCAGATCAGTTTCCTTTTGATCAAATAGGGACCTCAGTGAACATTAATAGAAAGATGCTACTTAAAGGGAAACTCATGTGGTTTTCAGAGTTAGCTACCTTCTGGTCACTGCCTGAGTGAAAATTCTTATCTGGGTACCTGCAGGCAGTCTATCCTTAAATTTCTTCAATCATGACCGTTTTCCCAGTCATAAACAGAACCATAATTATTAAAGTCAGATTCTTTAATTAGTTTGATCCTAGATCCAGTATGTTCTCTTGAAGACAAATCTACTTTGTCAAAGGATATATTCCTCATACAGACAACATATTTTGAAAGAGACAAGGTATATTAAAAGCAAAATTTAAGAAGGGGGAATGCCTTTATTTATTTTAAAAAAACCAAACAAACCTCATTCTGTATGTATCTACATTATTTTACATAGTTATCTGTTAGAATATTTTGAAGAATGAGATTAAATTCAAATGCTGTGATGAGTAATTTATTCTCATATTTGTCTAGAACTTTAATTTTATTGAATAGCAAGAGTGATGAAAGCCTTTTCCATAATAATAACAATGACAAGGGCCTTATGATGAACTACAATTAACTCAGTGATTCATCAGTTAGCAGCAAAAAATTCAATGCATCCTGACATTCACAGCATTTGTTGTGATTAAGTCTTTGAAATGTCATAGAATTTTATTTAATTGGCTATGATTTTTTTAAAGGTAATCACTGCAAAAACTACATTTGTCACCAAAAGAGATAATTGCAGTTGTCACATGACATTGTAGGTGTCTAACTACTGTACTGAGCACTTCTATATTCTTACACTGTACAATGAACACTGCATAAATTGATGATTGGAAAGAATTTGGAAGTGGATTTTTTAAATGTGCTTTTCAAAGACATCAGTATCAACCATCCTCAAGTCTCAACAATCTAAGCAAGCACTGAAAGATAATTGCAAGGCAAAATTAACTGAGTTTGATTAGTGTAACCCCTGAACCATTCTAAAATCCAACCAGAATCTTAATAGACTGTGCAAAACAAAGCTTTTTATTTTTTTCCTTTCCCCTTTTTTCCTCCCATTTTTTCCTGCCCTCTCCCACCACCACCTCCCCCCCTTTTTTTTTTTTAAATGTGGTAGAGACATCCTGAGCTAACCTGCAATTCACAAGAATATATTTCTGGCATATAAAGGTCACATCCTATAGGCAAAGTGGAAAATGGTTAGCTGTACTCTTTTAAGGAGAAATTAAGAAGCTTTTTCTCTGGCCCAGGCTACTTTATGGAAGCTCCCTCACTCTTCCTTGTTACGCCTGTATATAACTGAAAATATTTTTATTCTGTCAATTCTGGAAGTATATATGCAAGAAGGCTTGAAGCTATTTTACTCTCTTTCATAGTATAAATAGAAACAGTTCACCTTGAATACACCTGAACATACATGTAAGCATGATCCTTCATGACCTTACAGATCAAAAGACTCTCACTTTTCGTAGGTACAGCTCAGTACATGGGATGTCAGGTCCCTTTATTCTCAAAACTATCAGTTTCTCTAATGAGATTTTTATACCACAATCATCATTATAACTCCTGTTACCTCACAAAAAAAAAAATCTTATATCAGGTCTCCTTGATCACTGTCTGTAAACTTTTTTTCAGATTACAGAGATTTGAAAGACTAGTATAGAACATCTCTTGTATTAATGCTGGTTGCTGTTTACTGTTCCGTATCTACTTCCTAAACCCATGTTCAGTGCCCATAATGGGTTTCCTAAACACACTACAAGCAACCTAGAGTGTTCTTTACTTCATGTAGCTTTTCTCATTGTCATTTTCTGGCATGCACCACACAAAGGAACTAGTTCCACACTATCAGGGTGAACATTTGGGCAGCGAGTGGAGGAAGATACTCATCTTTTCATCTTAGGATTTTATGCCCAGAAAAGAACTGATCAATATTTTTAAGATGAATACAGAGAAACTGGAACCATTAGTTAATCTGTGATCCTACAGTATAAAGGCAGGCACACTTGTCAAGTCAAACCCTTCGGAAAATACTTTGTTTTGAGGTCTCATTTGCAAGGTATATCCTTCAATTAAAAGATAGGTTGCTGCTTATTTTAGATGACATTTCCTTTTTCCAGCAGACTAACAGATTTTAACTTTTTTTACCTAAAAAGATATGACTATACATAAGGAAACACTTTAAAATATTTTCATTAATCTAACTCAGTTGAAAAAAAAAGGAAAACAGGAATGAGGCAGAAAAGGAAAAGGACCAGAGCGGGGCAGGGGAAGTAATTTCCTTGTTGTATTTGTAACTGAAATATTTCTTTCCAAAGCAACCCTGGTAAATGTGAGTGACAATAGTTTCTAAAAGCTTGCTTCTGAAAATCACCAAAGGATTTTCAATCATATCTTAAGCTATAGGAAAATTTTTAATAGGTTGAGGATGCTTACTTGTAACATTAAACCACTTAGCAGGAGTTGGTCCTGTTGGAAGGTGTTTAGTCACTTTTGCTGACTAACTAATGCAGTTCAAAGGATACCAACACGACACCAAGAACAAGTGTTTGGTCTTCTATTAAACAGAGTTAATTTGGGGCAAGATGGAGCATGGCGAATGAATTCACACAAAAGAGAAATTTTCCTTTTCTTGCCTTAGAAATGCCAGGTGGGGATTACATGTAGCATCATTTTGAAATAACTTTACAGATGAAATTTCCAGGTCTTAGAATGGGAATATTCTGGCATAAGAGTTTAAGATTTCTTTAGTACTCATCGATCACTGATTGCTAGTAATTCACCTTGGGGCTCTTGGCACTTGGACACAAATGAGAGTTTGGGGATTTTTAATCACTTTCCTGGTTTTCTCAGTCTTGAGGCTAACTGAAATACCTCACATTTTCCCCCTCACTATCTGCTCTGCCCTTTGACATATATGGTATTTTAGCCCTTCTGTATGCATAGATGTATTCTGTATATACATTAATATAAAATATATACATATAAAATTGTACAATTTGTTTATATCTTTCACCACATATAGATTGTATAGAATTATTATTCTATGGACAATATTTTACTATCATCACATTTTTAGTGAGTTCTAATTCATTATCTTAAAATTGAAAATAATTGCTAAATAGCAAGAAAGTTATCAGCAGCATAAATCAGGAATAATTAACTTACTTCATTGAGCATGTTGAAAGCTTCATTTAAAGCAATGTCCAGCATTCCAATTCCTTTTGCAAAAAGTTTGTCAAGGTGTTCCCTGAAATGCTGAAACATGAACAAAAAGGTTTGAATTGTCAGCATTGTGTCACAACATAGCTGTTGATATCAATGATTAAAGATTTCTGAATTCTTCTTCAGACCTACTTCCTAAGCTTAAATGACTGTATAGACTAATTCATAAAACAAAGTAATTCCTGGTTATTCCCTTTCGGCTCTTGAAGTCACACTAAATTAACGATGTGTTTGGCTAGTTAATAAAATCATTTTCCTTTGTTGTTGTTTTTGTTTGTTTGTTTGGGTTTTTATTTAGGGATATCCATATCCTCTTTTCACTTCATATAGTATTTTTTTTATTATGCCAAACTATTCAGCTGCTAGGTTTGCAGGATCTGCTACTTAATAAAAATAATCTGAAATGTGGTTTTGACATCTTATATTTTTTTAGGATCCCATCCTAAAAGTTGATAGACCCTAATCATTAGGCCTCTGCAGTTTAAATGCAGGTTTATCCATGTCAACATAGTATTTAGATTGATAAAGAACTGCTCTACACAAAAGGACAGACAGGGCTAACCTTTTGCTAGCTGTATTGATGAGCCTTTTAAAACTGAAAATAATGGGCTTAAGTGTGACTTAAATTACATATATGTATATTTATGATAAACTATATTTTTCTTTGGAATATATTATTGCTTCATAATTAAACTAGAAATATTTTGGTTTATAAAATCTCTGAACATTTCAGAGACGAGTACTGTGGGATCCTTATTACGATGCACATACATTGTGAAGTACAAACATACAGCATGAACATTTAACCAAAAATTACCAGTAAACGGTATAATCTCTAGTGTATAACTCAGTTCATGTGATCTGTCAGGAGAGCAAATATTCTCTTTTGGCATAACTATATATACACAGCTTCTGAAAAATACCTTGTTGATATATGAAGAAATATAATAGGGACGTTTGTTTGATACAAAGTAGTAAAAATGTTAAAAATCTATTTCATGCACTACGAATTCCAACAAATCAATGTTTTCTGCCTCCAGGCTTCAGAGGGAACAGATGCTACAAGGTGATTCTGCAAAATAATTAAATAATTAAAATGCATATGTGCTTTGGTCTTTGTCTGGAGGGGGTTTATGGTGTGATTTTTTTTTCTTTCCTATTTAAACCAATTCCATTCTCTGTCTTGTCTTTTTTTTTTTTTTTTTTGAGAATTTCAGCACTTCGTATGTCCACTGGAAAAATCACACAACATGCAAATCAACATTTTCGTTTTGCTTTTTATCATACCAGATGCCCTGGATTTGTGGCATTAACTGGAACCATGCCAAAAGAAATCATGCTTCATTTTACAGGCAGCACAAAGAATAGCTTCCTCAGATTGTTCACTCTACATCTAGCTGAGGCTGTATATTATTAAACAATCATAATATACTATTGTACTTTTATAGAGACTCGGGTTTTACCCTCTTAAAGAATAGTACCGTATTCTGACTTCAAAGGGCATACTATTGTCACAGCTATTATCTGTCATGCTGTTCTTTTAAGGAAAATGTATAAATAAAAAATCCAAATCTCCAAACACTCATTTTTTCCTATTTCACATGTCCAGTCAGTACAGCAATTCCCTGCCAAGCATGCTATAGTGTCCCCTTTGGTATGGGAAAAGGCATTTTTTAAAAGCATTGTATTCTTGGTACATGAGAAAACTGAAATTTCAAACTAGTACACCTCTCAAAATTTCTCTACATGTGTCACCAACTGCCACCCAATAATCCCTTACAAAAGCACTATAAAACAGAAAAGCATATTTCAACCCTACTAGTAGTGAAAAAATGTCAGGGCAGGACATAAACCATTAAAACATCCATTTAAAGAAAAATAAGTTATTTTGGAATGAGGTAACAAACATCTCAATTCCACTTTCAAAAACTTCCAGAAATCAAACAGATTTCAGAAAGCAGAAGTCCTCTGCTCTTAGTGAGTTAAAAAGCATCTTTGGATCTGGACATCTTAAGTATATTTTTTAGTAACACATTGCACAAAAAGTAACATTGGTTCATCTCAGCTTCTCTTTATTGCCCTATTAGAGCCCCTGCAGATCAATACCTGAGTTTCTTAGAGTTTGAATTAGGTATCTGTCCAACCATGTGCACAAATATTCTCATGCAACTGAACGCCTAATTTCCATGTGCAATTACCAGAATTTGCAGTATCTAATTGCGGACTCAAATACCTAATTGACATGCATAATCTTGCTAATTCCAAATGCAAATTAGGCACACAATTATGACAATCAGACTTTGATGTCTGATTACAAAATTACAGGGCCAGACCTCAACAGGAGAAATTGTGTTTTATTACAGTGAGGAAGCATAGATGTTTTCAGCTGTGGAACTATCTCTGATCCCTTTAGAAGTGGCTGAAAAACATGAGCTAGAGAGAGTGAGGATACAAATCCACTTGTGCATGTTAGCCAGAACAAGGCCTTTGCATATATCTACAAGGGTTCAAACCAGAATATTAGTGATGTGTACACGTGGCATTGTATCCTTGTATGATGCTGATTTTGCCTGTTTATGAACACTACCCACGATTAAAACCAGAAAGTCCTGGTGATCCCAATATCTGATAATAATCCTTCTTTGGAAAGGAAAAGGTTCTCTCCTTTTCTTTTTAAACCGTCTAAAGTTTGTTGGGACCTTCTAAGTCTGAAACAAACCAGCAATGGACCTAGAATGAGGAAATGGGTTCTTATCCTAGGTATCATTACAAACATGCCTGTTTGAAGAACAACAGGGTATACCCGAATGGGGCATCTTCTTTTACTGGTCTCTTATCTTACAGGCTGTTCTAATGGCTTCACAAGGTTTGCTCTCTGAGATCATAAAAGCTGGTATCTATAATCATAATAAGACAAGAAATTTTTGTATTCTAGAAGTGAGCAGAACCTGGTCATGCTCCTAACAAACAAGAGAAAGTCCACATCAGTGCCACAGAGAAATTTTTTGGCCTCCATTACAACAATATGAGGATATTCCATAGCCTTTAAGGTTTTACCCTTTTTAAACAAGAAAAAGAAAGGCAAAGAAAAAGATACAGTCATCTTCACTCGGTACCTGAGGAAGCAAATGCATGCCAGGTAAGTGCCATAACAACCATGTCATCTCAGACACACACAAAGAAGAGCAGACAAGTTGTCAGCTAACATAATCCCTGCTGCCTGGCTTCATGTTTTGGTATAGATTCTTTTTACCATAGCAAACATTTGCAGAATTTCACTGATTGATGTTTCCCCAGCATCATGACAAAGCTAGTCACAATAGTGGTGTGCTTGACTCAGGTTTTAATTGGCACACAGTCTACAAGACTTCACACGATGTGAAAATAAAATGAAAATGCATCTTAACATGAGGACACCACCTAAAGCCTCACAAATAGAGATACATCACCCAGTAAGTTCAGCTTGCTATGATTTACAGTAGATTCTTTTTCTGGAAGACCTGAAAGCCTGTTTGCCTTCATACTATGTTTCTCTATCACTGACAAGATGGGAGTACACTGGTAGAGAGTTTACTGTTGTAAACTTCTGACCAAATCAAGTCCCCACCTCTTACCTTCCTACTTACCTAGCTAAACCAGCCTCTTGGTTTTTTTATTCTTCTTCTATTTTAGGTATGTGAGGGCTTCTGAACCAGTTAATTGAATTATGCCCAACTTCCCATTCATAGAGTTTTCACCATTTTTATTAATGATGAACAAAGTTTTTATTTCCTTCTTGTTGAGCCAATATGCTACACAGTAGCCCCAGGACCCTGTACAGATACATTTCATTATAGCTTACTTGTGATTACCAGAAATAAGGTACCATTCATCATGAGTAGGAATACCCAAATTAGATGAGGTTACAGGACCATGAATTCAAGTCTGAGCTTACATGAATAAAGCCTTTTCCACTGATTCCAAAGAGGGAAGTAACAGCTCACAACTGATATATGCAGCAGAGTTACACAGTTAAACTTACAAACTTTATTTGCTATTAATTGTCTGACAAGGGTGAGCTTCCTACAGCAAGCACTGTTAATGGGCACAACATTCCTCCAGCTTTCTGTCAGTTTTAGTGCAAGTCTTTGCTACTTCTAGTATCAGTTCCCATATTCATCCATGAATGCTGTAACTCCAAATGCTCTTGAGACATACTTGGCAAGGATTTATCAGATTTCTGAGATTAACTATGTCAGCATATAAACCAGTAAAAAACAAGCAAACAAAACCAATCAGGAGGCATAGGCGTGAGGTGTGAGACTGATGTTTACTGATGTGTCACGGGGAAGTTCACTCACATGTAGCAGCAGTTGATAATTTGAACTCACATCTGTAAATGCATTTAAGCATCATCCCGTTTAAAATCCATCACCGGGACAATTACAGGTCAGCTTGTTGGTGATGGTTATCCAACCACTTGTGTTCCCTAGCATGTTGTGTTGGTAGACTGGATTTTTTTTTTTTAAGAAAAAAAATTCTGAAATAATGCTGAACAAACAGCTCAAGATTCAATATTCCCAGATTAAACACAAACTCTTATAAGTAAATTCATTGCCTGGGGTTGCAATAGAAAACTTCAGACCAAATTTCAGTGGTCTGGGGCTAGTTTAAAGTGTTGGAGGTCTATAATGACTACTCAGATTTTAAAAAAGTAGATTTCACTGAGACCTTACAGTTTTTGTTTTTTTAACAGCTAAGTAATGCAGTCACTGATCTTTTTTGGAGATTTGACAGAGGTGGATACATAAATACACATCCAACTAATTTGCTTAAATAAAATTCAATATGCAAAACTTGTCTGTACCAACCTCTTATTGGCAATTTCATTCCACTTCATTGCTGAATCTGTCTTCTGGCTATTTAATTTCTGGTAATTGCATACAAAAATAAAAGCTCATTGGAAGTTATACACTACATCTGTCTCTTTTTGTCATTCTAATTTACACAGGGGTAAGTTCCTGATTTAGTTTGGAGTTACTGTGCCTGTCTGTGCATCTGAAGATATATTTCATCTGGAAACGTTTACAGAGAAATGTCCTCAACCTATATATAGTACATTAAAACAACATATAAAAGAGGAATGTATATTGTAATATTGTTACTTTAAATCTGGAGTTACATTAAATCAGATTGTCATCCGATTCCTTAGGGGTAGGTAAATTGTAACATGGAGTTTCTCAAAGATGAAAACCTCTTGGCCCAAGAAAACTGGTATTAAAATATGCAGTTCCACATGTTTGTAATTTGTGGAGAAAGTGCAGACAGTGACAGAATAGTGTCTGAACTATTTCCCACTCTTTTTTAAATTTGTGTATAGCAAATTGATACACTTCAAGGTAGCAGCTGTTTAATGCTAAAACCAAATTATAAATTAGTCTGGTAAAATTCAAATATATGGTACACATTTTATATTACTAAGCCACATTTAGGATCACAGACTAATTTCAACCTCATTTATGCTACCCAATGTAATTACAGATTTAATATTTGTGATAAACAAAACTCAAAGCAAGCTTTGCAAATTAGGGATAGTTTACAACATTCTGAGGATATGTCTCCACATCTAAACTGAACCTTCAATGCAGGTATGTGCCAACACAAAAATTTTATTCCAAATGTTAGGCTATGAAAACATTTAGAAATAAGTGGATTCAACCTGATGCTTCCCATATCACATGAAAATATAAATATTTTTTCAGGATTCCCCTATTTTAGAAATGAAAGCAGAAACACTATGTTGAAAGAAACCTAGTACAGGGATGCCTACTTTGCATCTTAGTGAAACTGGTGGCCCTTACATTAATATCTCTCACATCATTGTCCTATTCCAAGTTGTACTCTATCAAAACCTGTGGAAACATCTAAACATGTCATACTAGCATCTCTTCCTTATAGATTGTTTCTAGAAGTAAAAAATAATATACAACTCAGGACTGCATTACTGTTCCTAAAACTGGTACAGAACAGGTTTAGATGTTTAGAATCGTTACTTCTTTCACCGTATTCTCAATCTTAAAGAAAAGCATGTTACTCTGTCAACATGCTGGAGATTCAGGGCTGAGAACCTTTTTTCTCCAACCTTCCTTTCCTATAATGAAAATGCATGAATATGTTAAATGTTTAAATGTTTAGTTATATTAAACTTATTTGGTGTCCTTTAAAAATCTACTGTAATGCACTAGAGAGGTACCAGTGTTTTAATCAAGGAGTGATTTTGAACAACCCCTACAGGTATGATGACCCAATCATTACGAAATCTGTACCAATCTTCAAAACACACATTTGGCTAAGCTGAAAGTTGTAAAGGTAAAAGTACTCCTGATGTGTTTTCTTCTCTAACTGCTCTCTTTACAAAACAATGCAGGATCAATAATCTTTTACTAACTTGGGCTCCTATATCATATAAGTTAACAAGAAAATCTAACTGGTCACCCCTTACTAAAATGGCTGTGAGAAGAGAAACCTAAAATATTAACTACAGAGGTAGGGAAGTGATACTCTTAAGTAAAGATGCAACTGGAATACAGATTGTACAGTGTAAAGGAAATGAATGCAGCTTCATGAATAATAAGGGGGTTGTCATTCAAACAGAAGTGCAGCTTCCTTGCTCTGTAAGCACTTTGCACAGATTTACTCTAGTGTTGCCGGGGGGTGGGGCAGGGAAGTGAGCTTTAAATAATATATTTCCTGACACTTGGAACAGAAAACTGTGCCATATTACTCAAGGGAAGGTGTCACCACAGAGTTGATATAAGAAGGTTACCAATGCTTAAACTGCTTTTTTATACTTTAATAAGCATGAATTTTTATTTTAGGGAAGCAGTTCCCACTGTGGTGCAGAAAATAATAGCAAGTGGTCTAAAGCCAATGTGTGGAACTAACACTGGCTTTGCAATACTATTTCCCTCCCAAAAACAGAAGAGATGCTTTCGAACATGCTGTTTCACTCAGAAAATGTGTAAACCAGACATCAGATGGAACCTTTCCCCCCAAAGACTAACTGGATTTTTTGAAAGTCTGGTTCTTTGGAAGCTTGTTACATTCCCTGGACATTATGGAGAACAATTTCTGCAACTCATCCCTGAATGTGCAAAAGCATGTTCATTTGCTACCTGTAATCCCATTGAATATTCAGCACCAACACCATTAAGCAGCACTAATTTCCTAGGCTGCTCTACGCCCTAAGGTTGAAGGAGTTTCCTGTAGCCTACCAAAAAAAAAATAAAAATCCTTATGCTCCATTCCTTGAAGATGCTCCCAGACTTCATTTTACCTGGACAGGCTGTGCATGGGAACAGAACAGGCTCTGGCTGTAGCCCAATTGCCTGAGGCAGCAAGCTGCTGCCATTGGCAAACCAGCTCTTTTACTTATGCCTGCATCTTGGAATGCTTGGCAGTTGCTGCAGCTGTGCAAGAGGTCAGGATGAGCAGGGCAGTGACTGTGCTGGCAGAAGGGAATCCTCTCACAGCAGAAGCAAACAACAAACTGAACTCTTCCCAAAAAAAGAGGAACTGATCTCTGAGTCCAGACCTGACTCATCTGCTCCAAGTTAGTATAATTTAACCCCATTTATTCTGCTGAGAAGCTGGTTTGCCCTTTAGCTCACTACAAATTAAGTGCAAGTGATAAGGACAGCCTAATCTTATAGATCACCTTCTTCTATTTCTTTGTTTTGTTCAAGTTTAAGGATTAAAGAAAAATCAATTCAAAGAAAGTGAGGGGTTTTTTGAGGTCCCCAGGTAATTTTGGCATGTCGGTATATTCAAATCACAAAATATCAGATCTTAAAATATCAGGTAATTCAGAAAGTAGTTGGTAACTATGAATTCCAGAGCATGATAACTGAATTACCTATGTAGGATTAAGGGGCTGTCCATCTCCTAAACAGTATTTGCTTCATATTCTGACCTATAATCAGGACAATAGCATTTTTGTGCCTTCTAGTGTTCAGGCAAAGAAATTTTTAACTTCATTACATAAACTAGAAAAATAGTTAAGAACATACAAATTAACAGAAGTGAGCAAACAAATGAAGATTGACAAAGTCATAGTATATAAAACTACATGGAATTATTACGTGCTACCTATCAAGTTTATTCTCTAGTTCTGGACTTTCAAGGACGGATCAAGAACTAGCTCAGTAATATGAAAAACTGGTAAAAAAGGTAGTATTTAGTTATTCTCCAAAACCTTGGATGTATTATCCAATTTATAGGCAAAATAAAGCACAAAGTGATTCCAGAAAAAAAATATTTAACTAGAAATTATATTGAAGCTTACTCTGAAGAACAAAATATGAAAATGTACTTAGCTATTTTGAAAAAACTGAGAACTGTTCATAAAATCCAAGCATCATCTGGGTGGCATAAAAACTTTCTGATCAATTAAATTAAAACACATCTGACATTAAGTAACATATGGGTGTGTGGTAATCTGCAGTTTGATCAGTTGCAGAGTGATGGAAAGGTTAACAGTGGAATTAATTCCAGATAGTACATCTGGGCACTATATTAGTTTTAAGTCTTGAACTTGCACAGCATTCATATGGCTCATTAGATGCACCCACAATAAAGTGCTCATTTAGAAAACTGCATCATCACAGTTCACCAGTAAGGGTCTTCTACACTAAATTATTAGAAACAGTTCATGTCATTCCACATAGTAACCAAATTACATTCAGATAATCTAATAATCAACAGTGGAGAATATTAAGTAGTCTGAGGAAGCAGCCCGTGAAGAATACCTTTAAAACTTATGTAGGTGTTTAAGTAGGTAAAATGCAAATAACCCATGTGAATAATACAATGGAATGAAGTTCAGCAAAACAAGACCAAATGACTCTTCTCTTGGTATATGTCAAAAGACCTAGTATCGACAGACTTAGAAAACATAGCTCTGAAAATACATCTCTGCTTCCTGGAAAAACCTCATTGACTCCTTCTGAAAAAATGAACTACCATGCTGAATGTTAAGCACGACTCAGTGCTCAGCTGAAACTCTTCTGATTTGCCTTTAGTAAAACAAGAGAGAGAAGTATTTAAAGATGCAATACTGCTGCTTTGTTGAGCCATAAGCAAGACTCATTATAGGTGGACAAGTCACTTTAAGAAGAGAGGAACTGTACCAGGGAGGAAGCTTTATAATAACACAAGTGGCTTACTTTAACAGTCCTTTTCCTCAACCAGAAACAAAGGGCTTTTCAACTATCTGATTTAATAACTTTACATGACATAAACAGTCTTACTTACCCTCGTAAGATGTGTGAGGGAGTAATGCTTGCACAGAGCAGCTGCAGTTGGATGGCAGGCAATAAACTAAACTTCAAGCTACAGATTCATACTGCAATCTCCCTTCAAGTAAAAATTTCACTGAAATAACTTTAGTTTTTCTTTTCCCGAAAACTGGCAGTAGGATTTAATTAATTTGAACTCTTTCACAGAACTTTCTTGAATGCATTATTATGTTGACACACCTGTTTGGATTGCTAGATTTTTTCATTCACATAGTATTATATTTGTTTTCATTTGTTTTGAGATTTTTGTTTCAACTTTAGTATTAGTTTGACCTAAGAATGCAACCTCTTCCTCAGTAATTTTTGGCAACAGAATGATGGTTCCATTTAAAGCAACTGAAATATTTTACGTAAAATAATTACTAAATTTTATTAATAGTATATTTGTATATATTTCTGTACTCCATTAAGTTTATTCAATCAAATTGACTAGGAGGTTATTTCTTTTTCTTCCTACTGAGTCACATAAGACTTGATTGAAATGGCATAAGGAAAATAATTAATAAATTTGAATAATGGAATCATTGTACTAGGAAAAGATCATTATAGCACATTGTTACACATGGCATCCTATCTATCTGCTGTTTTGTTACTTTCACTCCTTACCTCCTTGTTGGCTCTGTCTGCTTGAACTAATGTTCCATTCAGACACGGCTCTACATAGTGAAGTTCTTCATTATACTATAGAGAGATAAAAAGTAGGATGAAAAATTTAATTAAAAGCTTTGAAAGATACAGTTTAATTTAACAATTTAGAACTACAGTGAAACACACACGAAGCAAGAACAAAAGGATTTGGTTAAGTTTTTTAAACTAGCTGTGTTGGGTTTTTTTCCCTTTTAAATGATTCTTAATGTTTTAGAGGTTTATACTCCTAAAAAGGAGCATTTAATTGAAAGGACGCCAACATTCAGGTGGAGTTAATGTGTATTATAGACACTAGCTGGCATAAGTACCATCAAGTTGAAATCCAGATAGTATTAAGAAGTCATATCTGATACACCACAGTCACAACTTCAAATTCTTTGCTATATATAAAAAAGTCCTGAAAAATATTTGAGGCACTGGGTAATATTTTAGAAGGTTAATAGGGGAACAACTATACCAAAAAGTCTGTAAGCTTGAATCAAACCTGGATGCTGCTGACATGAGTCAGAATTTCAGTCAAGCAGGAAGCTGTGACAGATCTTTAAGTATCTATCTGCTTATCTTGCAAGGTCTAAGTATGTTAGATAGCCCAGTCTTATTTTCAGAAGCATCTGAGTGCTTAAGTCACTTGATTGGAAAATTGTGCTTGATTGTTTAAATCTTTTAAACCTTTCTACACAGATCAAATCAACACACAAGTATCTTCAAAAAGCCTTCATTAGTTGTTTAGATAGAGCTAACTTAATCTACTCTAGAAGTTATCACAGATAGAACTATAAGACCTTCGCATTAAGGCTTTAGGCAGTTTCACCCTTTAATAGGAATTAAGTGAATCAGAACATTAATAGGAAACAATGAAAGATGACATAGTAAATTAAGTAAGAAGTTAATCTATGCATTTACTCCCTTCTTCCTCCACCTCGGTGGGAATAAAAAAAGGCTTACAATGATTCATTGCAGAATCCTCCTTAGACAAGGTTCTCTATCACTGCAAGTTCTCACTTTTTCTGTCTGCCTGTAGCTCTGAATTTGTTCTACTGTCTTCAATTTAACATCACTCCTGTCTCTACACTTATGTCTAGCTATAGAGCCCTGCAACCTGTTCCACTTTGGACATCTGTCATCATCATTCTTTTTAACAGAGCAGTGCTCACCACACTCGTTACTGTAGCATAGACAATAGTGTTTAATTTAAGCTTCATCAAGTTATTCTTGAGGCACTGTGCTAGACTCAGACTTCAGCTACAAGTAAACACAAACTCAGAGTAACTCCACTCACTATTGTTGATTAGACAATTTACAGCAGCACCAACATAGTAACTGTATGATTGTATAGAAACAAACAAAAATGCACAGAAGATATTGACACAATTTTTGCAGCAGCTTTGTATGCTTCCCTAATCCTTTTATTCCCAACGTTATTCCAGTACATGAGAGCCTGTGGATATGTGTATTGCTCCAAAGGTGATATGAAAAACAAGGCAAAGACTTCTAGAACACTTTATAGTCACTTAGAGTGTCTCGTGTGCATCTCAGTGTCATAAGTTTATTGATCTGATAAATGATGTACTTTCCCCTGTAGTTTCTCTCTTCAGACTGCTTTCCAATCTATCTCCTGACAGTGATTGCAAAATAATAATGCTGAATGCACACTGCATCTCTTATTGTAGGCCAAAGTCAAGACCATATTCGATTTTATTGTAAATAACAATATTGAACAACAAACTTTGAAAAAAGATTTAACAAACACCAGTACTCCAGCCCCTGCTCCCACACTTTTTCGTGTCTTCACATAGTTTTTTCTCAATGTGTTCTTTAATCTACATACTTTCCAATTAAGCCTGTTCTTAGCTTGATTTCTGTAGCTGTCATTGGAAACCATTTATAATGGAAAATTCTACAAGTTTAAAACCAGGAATTATACTACAGCATTTTGAATTAACAAATACTTATATTCTAATCAATTTTGCTGAAATGGTGTGACCAAAGCATTAAAATTCATGTAATATTCTCAGCTCAGTTAATATTTTATTAATGTTCAGTTGATATTTTTATAAAAGCATTTTAAAATTTCAGCATTTGTCAAAATTAATACTTGTTTTATTATAATATTGTTAATTTAATGCATGACTTGGGATTATACTTCAAAGTGAATTGGAAAAATATGCCTTTTCTCTTGTTGTTGCAGGCATCTCATGCACCAGTGAACTGACCTTAAATTTTAACATAGGCAGTACAAAATTACTGTTTTATTTTAACAATTATTTGCAATTCAATCATCTATTCCATCAATTTCAGATAGATTTTGCAACAACCTACTCATGAAAGCTGAAACAATTTTGCATATTCATGACTGAGTTGTTGGGGTTTTTGGGTTTTTTCTGTCCTCCTACATATTTATAAGCATTGAGTTTTTAACAATGGTAATATGTAACTGACCATAACTCCAATTACCAAGAATCCTAAACATCTTTTATGTATAAAATACTGAAAGTGAAAAGCAAATTGAAAAGCTTTTAAAACTTTTTATACAGCGAAATATGAAGAGGAGGTTCTGGGGAGATCTTACAGCAGCTTTCCAGTACCTGAAGGGTAACATATAATCTCACTCAAACATTTGTCTATAGATAAAAGCTATACAGGATTTTCACAGCTTTCACACCAAGAAGCCTCTTGTGTGGGCTTTGTTGTCTAATGGTTTGATCACTGAAACATCTCCAGTCTTGACAAATACCATCTACCCTGCTGACACTTATTCACAGAAGTGCTTCAGAAGTAACTTTTGCTGATCATTTAGATCACAGTAACCCTGTGATCTATGCACCCTCACTATGTCTTCCTCTAACCAACCAAATTTTAAAAGGAGTTAATAATCCAGACCCAGACTATTTGTGCCATTCCTCACTAAAACATCCACTAGCTTCTTCACATCACTGGTCTCTGTTACCAGTTTGTTACATTTTCAATAAAATAAATTGTTGGGGTTTTTTTTGGTTTTTTGCCTTGTGAGACAGTAAGGATTATACTGCGACAATGAGTCCAAAAGAACACTTATTCCAAGAGAACTACAAGGTGACAGGACAGCACTATCCACTCATTGTTATGGTCTCCTTGTTTTCCCCTGCGTTTCTGCAGTACCTTTCAATGCAGTGAATAATTTCAGCTTCGTATTTGCATAGTAACTAAACCATTAGTGTCCTAATGAAATTAAACAGCTGAGCTGGTAAGTTGTTACCCATTTTCAGTTGTTAATTCTACTTATTTCAACAAATAAGCACATACTTATCCTAAAAGAGGTTACAGAGAAGAAAGAATCTTGAGGTGAAAAATTTACCTCAAACAAATGCTATAATTACCACAGTAGTTACACATCTTTCTAAATATTAAGAATTTCTTATACTAATCAAAATACACACTAGGTGTAAACAGGAGAGGGCTGCAGTGGCAACCTCTGAGGGAGCGGGCAGCGAACTGCCCTGTGTCAGTCACAGCCAGTTCCAGCCGACACCAACACCGGCCTGAGCAACCTGGAAGGCGCCAAAACTGCAGCAACAAACCTGAGGAGGCTGCAGCGTCCTCAGGCAGGCAGGCGTAAGGAAGAAGTGATCAGGGGCTGAGAACATGTGGAAATCAAGCTGGAAAAGTGTTCTGCTGAAAGGGGTGCACTTCTGGACACCCTGCTGACCCACACCAGGGCAGGGACACCCCTGAGGGACTGAGGCTGTGGGCAGCCAAAGGTGAGGTGAGGGTTCCCCTGAGGAACTGCAGCCTAGGGGTGACCCGCGCTGAAGGGAACAGCAAAAAGCGGCAGAGGAAAAGGAATAAGGTGCAAAGAGTGGCAGTAAGAAACAAACACAGAGCTGCTGACAGAAACCTACACAGGACCTCAACCTCCCACCCCACCCAGGGGAGGGACTGAAACCAACAGGTAAAGTGTGCTGAGGGTAGGGCATGGGCAGGGAAAGTGCTGAACAGAAGCTGAGCCTGGTCAAGGGGGAGCAGATGCTCAACTGGCTGTTTCTTTCATCTTCTCATTACCCAAATCAGTATCCAGAAGTTTGTGTTAATTGACGATAAATTACATTAAAAAATCTGTAACCCCATGCTGTTTTATGAACAGTTCAGTTAATTTTCGATTAAATTTTAAATTGGAAAAAAATTACATTTAGTGATTTCATACTTGCTTTTTTTGAAGTATTTACACAGTAATTCTGCTGTATTACTTAGGCAAAATTATTACACATTTGATTCTAGCTACATATTTATATCTTCTGTTATAAAATGAGCCTTTTGGTTTTCCCAAAATAAAAATTTTCACTTCAAATTTTTTCTTTTTTTATTCCTAAATCATTCACAGTAACTGTTACAACTACCGATAAACACAGATTATACACCGAATAATAGCTGGTCAAGTATCTTAATAATTACTTAGTTGAAACATTCTTTAAATTTACCAAAGTTATCTCAATTAGAGTTAATCACAATTTTCTGAGGGACAGTAAACCTTTTTTTTGATACAGTATGTAATTGTCTTTCTACTGAGTTTCTGCTAATTGTGCAATTATCATGCAAGGAAATTAATACAAAAGCTTTTGTGAAATGACAGCTCGCTATCTGTTAAAACTACAGTAAATGCACACATACTTCAAGCATATATAGAATCACAGAATGGTTTGGATTGGAAGGGACCTTAAAGATCATCTCGTTACAACTGCCCTGCATGCACAGGGACACCTTCCACTAGACCAGGTTGCTCCAAGCCCCATCCAACCTGGCCTTGAATATACTTCACTCTTAATGCAATCTCAAAAATTTGTACTGGTGTCGGTGGGGTAATTTATTTTAGTACACAAAGAGCACTTCCCTTATAACAAAAAAGACCAAAATCCTCCAACATTCAAGAGTTTGAAGACATTGTTACTATTTATAAAGTACATGCAAAATATTATCAGCAAAGTATAACTTAAAAGCCGTCAATTCCACCTCCCTCTTCCCCATCCCAAGCATAGTCTCGATGCCAGTTTTGGACTTTTTAAAGCCATCCTTACATACATGATTAATCCCATTACTTTTAAATACCGTAAAACCATCCTCTTTTCACAGATATAAAACATGTACCTGTACCATGGAAAACTCACTATCATACACAAGCAACAAGAACCACTGATGATCTAATTTATCACTGAGCTCTGCACATACATTTCAGATTCGCACTGAGGAAAGCGTGAACAATGGGGAGCTGTGCTGGCATTTTATGCCTTAGAAGCTTCAATCAAGGTAAGGTCTGGTTCTTTTCTGGGGATAAATTTTTCAGCGGGGCCTGTTGGGATAGGACAAGGGATAATGGTTTTTAACTAAAAGAGGGTAAATTCAGGCTAGATATAAGGAAGAAATTTTTTACAATGAGGGTGGTGAAGCACTGGAACAAGTTGCACAGAGAGGCGGTAGATGTCCCATCCCCAGAAACATTCCAGATCATGTTGGACGGGGCTCTGAGCAACATGATCTGTCCCTGCTCATTGCAGGGGGGTTGGACTACATGGTCTTTAAAGGTACCTTTGAACCCAAACCATCCTATGATTAATTCTTAGATATTAAGAATTTGCAATTTGCACTAAACTGAAGAAGCTGAGGGGTAGGGAAAGAAACAGGGTGGGAGAGGCACCACGATAACAGGGTAGGGGGACACACGCCAAAGTTAAAAATTGAGGTAATGCAGAGAGTTCAGGCAAACTACAAAACAGACTACTATTCTTTGCAACTACCAAACTCAAGACAACTTGTGCAAGGTTTCAGATTGCAACTCATATAAAAACAGTTTTCAAACACTATCACCTAAGAAAAATCAGTTCAGATGTCATCTTTTATCCATCACCTGCCTGCAACATTTTTTGAGTGTATTGTTTGATGTAAAACATGACAGCAACAAATTATGGGAAAAAAAAAAAAAAGGGAAGAAAAATACTGAGACACTCACAGCAATTATATTGAAGAAGTCATCATCTCCAAGGGTGTCCAAAATAGATGACACTGTCTGTTTTGCAATAGTCAAGCGAAGCCCTTTCATACTGCCGCTGACATCTACTAAAATTACCACATCTTTTGGAGAAGTTGCTGCCTGGATGTACCTAAGACAAAAGACAAAACATCTTATTCTTTTAAACACTCAACTTTTCTTCATTTCAAATCTCTTAACCACTGATAGTTATCTATTGCCTACCACTTTCTATTTCTGCAGTCAAATGCAATGACTCCATTTTCATCAGGTTCCCACTTAATTCCTGTTTAAAAAACGAGATAAAAAAGATGAAATTACAACATTTTCACAGAACCTGTTCAAAATGTATTTATGGCATTTGGGCAAAGTATCATTTAATGGACTTTCATATTGATACGTGGTTAAAGATAAAACTTTGAGGTAACATTTTAACCTGTTTCTATAGAATTAACAGAAGTGATCTAATTGCATTTTATTACAACTGGTGTGAAAGTAAACTTTAAAACAAGCTTTTGAAGTCTTTAAATGTACGGATGTCAGGTAAGTGGAAGTCTAACAACTAACAAATTTGAATCAAGTGTTACTGTATTCATCAATAGAGCACAATAACTAATTTCAGTACTATATGAAGGGTCTAATCCTTTTGTCCTCCTTTCTCCACAGTCTGTTTAGAAGTTGTTTTTCATACATCTGTATATGTATAGCTGAATGGTAATGAATATGAGTATGAGTTACCCTGGGAGCTTCACCTCCAAATGCAAATTGGTAAAAAAAAACGCAGAATGTAAATGTTCATTAGAAATATCCCTCTCTGAAAACTGAGTAAAGTAAAATCAAACCTAAGGTAACTGTTAAAGTGTGACAATACTCAGTGAAATTTTGCAGCCATACCGTGCCTGTATTTTAAGTAAGAACTTGTATTCTTCTTACCTGGATATTGTCTGAAAAATCCTTTTGCACTTCCAAAGTATTGCCAGATGAGAGAAGGATCACGATCAAAGTTATCCACAAACACCTTATTTAAAGATTCTGACCAATAAACTCCATTTACGATGGCTGGATCTGGGGGAAAATAAAAACAGAGAAAAGAGATTTTCCCTAAATACAGTCACTTGAACTCTATCATCATCAGCATGTTCAGTACCCAAAAATCTAGTCACTGGAACATTCTGCAGAACATCTTTTGGTTTTCTTTGTCAATTAAGTGATTCAAAATAAATTATACACTCAAATAATGCAAGTGCAGTTAAAATACAGAAGAGACACAAGATACATTTTTAGATAAGTTAAAATTGCTCATTAGACCACCTATCTGGAACCACTGTATCACATGTTCCAGAGAACATAAATGAGTCCATCTAGTAATGGACTATTTAATCAACTTTCCCTAAATGCATGGAATGTTTCATTGCAACATGGTATACATTTATTTTTTTAATCTTCAACTTGGCAAGACCATTCTCACTATATCTGGAAGTTGACGTGCGGGAACAGAAAGTGAAATACCTTTTATTTCACACCTCACTGAATTACGATATGTATACAAACACAAAAACTCATGACAAAGAACACTAATTGTTATTTCGAAAACACTGGACACAGATTTTACAACAATTACCTCATTACTTTTGATCCCCACAGAAAGAGAAATACAAAGCATATCCTTGATATTGAAAATAAACTATTTCTGTTTAAAACATCCCCATCTAAAAACCCTGGAAACCCAGGCTGCCCAAGTATGTTTTTACACTGATTTGGTTAGATAGCATGAAATAATAAATAAATCATAAATAAACTAACACCTCTTTTAAAGTTTCAAACTGTGAATTTTGAAAGATGAGAAACAAGATATACTAGATTCCAAATTCAATCTGTATGTGAAGTCAGAAGTACAGAAAGGAAGAAAGGGAACTAAAATCACAGATGTATCATTTCACATGTAAAAGTGTGCCTACATGAATACACAGTAAGAGTTGATCAAGCATTAGAAAAAACACTTCCATTAGCTTGCAAAATAATGTTGCTGTACTGATTTCAGAAAACTGCTTAGAATGTATTTTAATGGAGTGGAAAAAAGGTTGAATTTTTAGCTTACCTTACATTCATTAAGAAAAACAGCAGAAAAAGGGAAGTGTCTCAGCTACAAATCTTTGAATGTTACTGTCATCTAAATATTTAGGTTTACATAGAGGGACTGCTGAAAAAGCAACCTCGACAAACAGATGTTGTTTTTAAAACATGTCTAATATAGTTACTTTTTTCTCTAGAAGATTAAATATACATTTAAAATCTGTCCAAACAGACACGTATCAAACAAACCAATGTCACTTGTCCAATGGTTCTACTTCAGTCTTGCCTAGCTGGCAAAATCCATTGTCCAGTAGTCTGCATTTATGCCAATAAGGACTATGATTAAGACATCACTAATTAATTTTCAAGACTGCCTATCCTGGGATCTATAATCATTTTGTAAAAGTGTGCCTATTTCAGTGCCCCAAAATTTTGATCCATTGTTCAGCATTTAGACATTACATAAGAAGTGAAGCACTAAAATGAGAATCCTATTCTTGGTCCATTGGAACTTCCCAGTTCTCCTCCTATACACAGGTTCTGAATCACTAGAAAGCACAGTGGCATTATTGACTCAGCATTACAATATTGAGATAAGGTGACAAGTTTAAGCCAGCTTTGAAAAAAGCCAACGTAGTTCAGAGGGTTGGTTTTGGTTTGTCGTCTTTTATTCCTTGGAAGTGTTGCTAAAAAAGCCTACTTAGAGGAAAAACAAGAACTTTTCCTGAGCCTCTAGAGGACAACAGGCTCTTCATATACCCTTCAATCATCAGGATTAGTGAAAAGCCACATCAATCAGACTAAATATAAATTAAGACAGAATTATTCTAAGTAAACTGTAGAAGTTCTTAGCAACTGACATTCAGATCTGGTTCCAAGACTGCACATTGCAATTTAGTATCTTACAGTATCATCAGTTCACCAGATGTCTTCTAACATGGGTTCCTCAGGGGCTAATTTTTAATAGCCTTTCCTAATGAATCTGTGCTATTGTGCCTCCCAATGCAGTGATAACTTCCTTTAAATTCTACATACACTCCAGCTACATAAGGTCATGGGACAACTTTAGTTGTCCACCTATTAAGCTCTAAACTGAATGTGAAATCCTTCCATTTGAAAAAAACTATTTATATTTTAAAAATACATACACAAAGCCACTGTAAAAAGTTTCGTATTAAAACTTTCATACCACCACAGCACTGAATTACTTTTTTTAGCCCGTCTGTGATGAGCCACTTTTACATGTTTATGTATCTGTACTACAGATTAGAGAGCTCCATGGCAATACAATCAGGAATTTTTCCTTGAGCACGATTGGTTGAGTCTATATTCCACATTAGGTTGACAACACTAATCACTAATCATCCAAATGCTGATCACCATAAACATTAATCCAGTCATTCTGAAACTAAAAGGAACTTTTTAGCTGAAAGGAGCATTAGGCAGCCATTTTAAGTAAGAGGGCACAATTAAAATGTCATCTATGATGACTGGGTTCCTTCAAAATGAAACCCAGTGACAACTCACTACCTTCCTACACACCCTGCGTATCTATTATGCTGGCTGTTCTATTTATAATATACCAAGTTTAATTTTACACATCAACCATTTTTATTAAAAAGTAAATAAGATCACACAGCTCAAAGAAAAGTGGAGCCAGGAAAAACATCTTTACAGTGCAAAAACTGCAACAGACCTACAGACTTCATGTGGAAATCACGTGTCTTTACCAATTACTGTATTTTCAGGCAGAAGGATGTCTAACCCAAGTTCCTTGTTCTGAATTTGATAATGACTGTTATGTGGATGCATCTCTGTCCACATGCACCATCCTAAATACAACTGAGTTCCTGACCATATATCCTCACTAAAATTTACAGTCTTTATCTTCTAATATTCCATATGTTAAGCTTGTAGTTCTGTGTCACTTCAAATTTTAGTAAATCCATTAAATTGGTTAAATTGTCCCCACTACTTCATTTAGAAACAGTATTCTTAAGTTTTTATCTTACTGGTGAATGTCATCTGCAGCCCCAAATAGCTATATGTAAGTAGTGGTAAATTAATGCTTGTGAATATTCAGAAATTTGGGGAGGAGAAAAAGAATGAAAGATACAGCTCAATATAAATGTAAAATCATTAATGTGATATGGGGGTCAAAGACTGTCAGTGTAAATAGCTTCTGCCACAACACTTGAAACATAATTTCTGCTTTTGCATCCTGACAGTAACAGCTAAAATATAATTAAAATTTTTCCTTTCCCTTGCCTTTCACATGGGCTGGCTTGCAATTATTTGGGATTTTGCTCCACTGCTGTTTGTGTGGCTAGTTACCTGTTTACTGATATTTAATATATAATCCACTCTGGGGTAAATAGATACACTGACACCAATCAGAAACATAATTGCCAAAGAAGAGTACAAATGCATGTAGCAATTAAGTTGCTGTCATAGATATTGCTGATGCAAGGAAAAATAGGGCTGAAGTCTCAACAAAGACAACCAAGGTGTGCCGACTGCAAGATGTGCAACAGCATGCCAAAGGTTAGCACTATAATGAAATGCATTTTAATTCACAGAATTCATAAAAATACCTAGAATAGAATAAGTCTTTGGAATTAAACTACTACATACACAACACATTTTGTTTTCTAATTATTCCAGCAAGCTTTATAGAAAATAAGGGAGGCCACTGAGACATCCAGTGACTAAGAAGAAAATACAGAATAGTGCTCTTTCTTGACATACTCTGCTTTATTACCCAGAAAAAAAATGCTACCAATGATCCTTAGCTTTTTTCCCCAAAATGGTCTGAAGACCTCAAGGGCAGCCCCTAACATTACAGAGCAGTACTGTCATCCAACAAAGCAGTATGAGCACAACCTACAGGACTGAGCACTGAAAAAGGAATGCAAAATCCAGCATCCTTTTGGCTCAAAGATAGCAACAATATTAGCTTCATTTTGAAGACATTGACAACATATTTAGTCTGGTCATATTTTAAAGAATAACAAAATCACATACTCTGCTGGGACATACACGAACAATCTAATAATTATAGTACTCAACACTAATATGAATGCTTTTCAGGGTGGTCCAACATATTCAAGTGCTGGGGCTGGATGCCAATTTTGGCAACTGCCTTTGCTTTTTTCTCTCTTCTCCCCCCTCCCCGCCTCTGCCTCCACTGCCTAATGCAGATGCATCAGCTCACAGATCAAAGCATCTGGCCATCTGTAGACACAAAAGAAGGTGTTTGTCCACTTTGCTTCATGTGCTGAGAACCATTCACCAATGTCAGAAATCACATTCCCTCCTCATAAGTACAGGAGGTGGTAAAGTGTGCGACTGTATAGAGGCATAATAGTAGGCACTTAGTTGTTTTCAGCTTCCAAAATTGCCCTAATAACATTCCCCTCCTCCTTTGAAGTGGAAGCAGAAGTACTGGAGTATGGCCAGATGTGTTTATTTTTATGCTGTTTCATGTGTGGGTTTGGGTTTTTTGGTCATTTTGGTTTTTGTTGTTTTGGTTTTTTTCTTTGTGAACAAGGTGGTCTGAGATTCAACTTTGATTCATCTGAAAGCCAGAATTACAGCTGCAGACTCCTCACTAATGCCATTCTGGGAGAGAGATTCAGTTCTGCCTCTGCTAAGAGCTTGCCACCTAATGAATTACAAAAAATGTCTTGCAGCAAATCAGTGTACCTTTGAGGTCATCCATTCAGCTACTAACCTGGTTTGACCCTGCTCAACTCAGCAGATGCAACAGCTAAAAGCAACCAGTATGTGGGTAGATCTGTGAATCGGTTAGAGCAAAGCTATGGAAACAGCATCTACATAAGCAGAATCTAGGAACACAGATAATTACTTTTTTAAAAAAATCAAAAGAGGAACTTGGAGCAATAGTCAAAATCTTCACTTACCGTTGTGATGGTTTAGTTTGGTGGGTTTTTTGGTAGTGGGGGAGAGGCTCTACTGGTGGCTCCTGTAAGAAGCTGAGGAGCTTCCCCAGCTCCAAAACCAGCTATCCAAGGAGCCATTAGAGAGACAATGGCTGCTCCTCTGCAATTAACATACGAAAGAACTGATCTAACACCTGAGCAGGGCAAGCAGTTAGGAAGAGCTGAGCTGGAGAGGCAGAGCAGTGCCTGTGGTTGGTGAGGAAGAAGGGGAAGAAGGTGCCCAAGTAGCAGTTTCCCTGCAACCTATGGCGACATGGCAGGCTGTCCCTCTGCATCCATGGAGGAACGTGGTGGAACATTCCCTGAAGGCACCAGGAGGGGTGAATGTTGATTTGCTGCCAGAGGACTTGGATTATGCAGCTTTGCAAGACCCTGTGGCAGGAGAGGTGCCTGTTCCCGAAGCAGCCCGTGACTCTGTGGGAAGCCCACACTGAAGCAGCTTGCTCCTGGACTTGTGGGAAGGACTCATGAAGGAGAGGTTCATGGAGGACTCTCTCCCATGGGAGGGACCCCGTGGGAAGCAGAGGAGGACTGTAAGGAATCCTTCTTCCTGAGGAGGAAGGAGCAGCAGGAACCATCAGACTGTGGACTAACTGTAAACCCCCTCCCCTGCCCCGCTGTGCTGCTGGGGGGAAGGAGGGAGAGAAATTGGGAACAAAGTAATTTGGGCCCAGGAAGAAGGGAGGGGTTGGGTAACGTATGTAAGCACTGCTCTGTGTGTTGTCTGTGTCCTGTGTGCATTGGACAAGTGTTAAATTATTCTTTTTCCCCATTTTGCGTCTGTTTTGCCTGTGATATTAATCGGTGAAGAACCCTCCTTGCCCTTTGTCTCAACCCATAAGCTTCTAGTTGGCCTTTGTCCTCCCCATCCCAGTGGGGAGGGGAGTCTAGTGAATGGCCATGGGGCTGGTTCTTTGTTGTCGTGTTAGGCCCAAACCACAACAACCGTCTATCTCAGGATAGAACTAGAAAGATGCTGCCTTAATAAAGCTGTTGTCACAGGAGCCAGGTGCATGGGGCAGTTACACCTGTCACTAACACAGTCTAACAAAATAAGATTACTTACCAGCAATTGCTAAGAGCCCTTTAGCTGAGGAGTACTAATGTTGAAACCCAGTAATCCTGACAGATGATCACTCCATAAATCAATGACCACAGATACCAGGATATTTCTGTATTTTCAGAAAAACACACTCATTTCCATGTTCTTGCACATATGAATTTAAGACTATGACACCTGAAAGATCAGTAAGAAAGCACCACACTAGAGAACTTTAGGATGCCAGGGTGTGACTGAGAGACAAGGCGAACAACATGAAAAACCACTGCTAGAAAGTTTTCCAAGTAGAAAAGAGTGCAAATGCTCAGAACATAGGAATTAACCAAATGAAATAGAGACCCTATATGCACTGCAGTTTGATCACAGAAGAAAAATTAGTCTTGAATACTGAAAAAAGAGCCAGTTCTGACACATGGCAGGCAGAAATTCCAGCACAGGCTGATAGAACAGTGATTTCCAGCAGCCCGGAAATCTAAACCTCTGAAAGTGGCAGGGCAGGAAAAAGTGTCATGACAAACAATACAGGAAGCCAGTGGAACACACGGCAAATAAGAGGAAAAGAAAGCAAATGTGACTGCTGCTAAATGAAGCCAACTGTGCTGTAAAATATTTAACACACAACATACCAAAAGGGACAATTTCAGCAGAGCTGTCAAAGCGATATATAACAAAGGCAAGGCCCAGCATCGGAAATAAAAATTTCTCAAGGACAGTCCGGTTCACAAATCTTTACAAAAGCTGTTTAAAACACATTATGCAAACCTGTAAACTAACATTTCACCATCAGTGTCTAATTCCTATTGCTGAGATTGCAGAAAGAGACACAGAACTAAAGAAACAGGCCAACTCAGTTACATGACACAGTGCAGTAAGGACCAACAAATAATGCTTTGAACAGGACACGTTGCAGACCTCCTAGTTTTATCAACACATCATGCCTTTCACATACAACAAATGAGGCATGAGAACCGTCAGAGAGAAATGTTTTAGAATATAAAATGCATTACAGTCATTCTGGTCTATAATAAACTAAACCTCTACTGCTACATTCCAAGGAGTATCAACATAGTATGAGTATGTCAGTATCAGATATGACAGCATACTTCTCTATTTTCAAGATGTCTCATGCTCTCAAATCAACAGCCCCTTACTGTTGCAGTGCTTCATAATCCTGGTGTTGCTCTTCTTCCTTGCATAAAAGACCTTGCACCACTTGAGTAGAAGGGAAGCTTTACTCAAAACTGGTTGGAAAAAGCCTGAGATATGAAAACGTTCAGCTGGTTCAAAACCTCTGAAGCTAATATTAAAACATACTGAAAACACTGAGCAGATGCCCAAATGCATCTTGGGATGAATACATTACAAAATCAGTTATGGATTCTTAAACACTATTTGCTCCTTCAGGAATGTGCCAAATAAAAACTGCAAGAAAGACACCTAGATAAACAAAGCATAGTGTAAAAATGTCTTTGTAAGTTTTTAGCCAGAGAATATTTTGAAACAGTTTATATTATAGCCAAGCACACTAATACTTGACCAGAGTACAAGCCTTTCTCCTCTTCTCACAACACAGATCCAAGAAAAATCAAAGAAGGGTCTGTGTTACGTAGCAGGATGGAGAGACAAATTATTACTCTATTTTAAATAGTAGACAAAATGAATAAATTAATCTTTAGATAAACTTCTATGATTCTTTGTCAAATATCAATCTTCTCTGCTCCATACTAAACAAAATCTACAATTTTTACATTTGCCATACAACTATTTACTAAAATGTTTTTGCACACTTGTTTCTTAAGGTTTTCAGAAACCCGGAACTATTACATTGATTATGACTAAGATTACAGATTAAGAATGCTTTTCCAACCTAGTTTATGGAGAAAATAAAATATTGAAAAATCTTTAAATAAAGCTAAATACATTGAAAAACAAATAAAATTTCTCAATGCTTTCCTAGCATATTAAACACAGTTCATAAAAATAACCCTGTCTTGAATAATGAGGTTTTTTTCATTTATGTATTCCACACTAAAAGAAAATGGATACTTTTCCCTGTTTATTTTAAGTCAATAACAGAACATACCCTGATTACCTGATTGCTTTTTCTCATTAAAATAATGAAATACACACAAGTAAGGAAAGCTAGCACTTTAAAAGAGAACAAACCGTTATTTATTTTGATTATGTTTTCAAAGGTACAGAACTATGGGAAAACAGGCAAACATTTTGCACATCAGCCACTAATGATGAGCAAAAGTCTACATGAAATTCTCTACAAACACAGAGAAAGTGGAAATAACTGCACTCAAAGAATAATTAGAATGAAATAATACCAATATAATGTTTAGTGTATACTATATAAGTTCACACAAACATACACACCTTATATTTAGCTGTATACAATAGATGGAGAGTTTTTGTTTGTTGTTCATTTGGGTTTTCTTGATAGGCTCAAACCATTCTTCAGGTTACACAGTGGTTACACAGAAAGGGAAGAGAGCCAGAAGAAAACCTCAAAAACAATGTTTTTCCAGACAAACAATGCAGAGAATAAAGGTAAGGAGGAGGACACCTTTTATGTTTAAAGTGACTAAACTTATTTGCACTTCATGCAAGACAGAGGCAACTGCTTTTGGGACAGGATAATGATACCCTAATATTTTCTAAACCTGCTCGGGTGGACTTTATTCTTATTACTGTTGAAGAAGCAAACAATAATGACTCATTTTGCAGACACACACATTAAATAATGCCTGGTTTGGGGCATTAACTTCTGCTCCAGGTAGGAAACTGATTCACAAGGCAACAAAAAAAAGTCAGTCTCACAAAAAGGAGGAATTTTGTTTCTAAATTATTTTGGGGGGAAGTGAATTTCAGACATTTCTGGAATTAAAAAAAAAAAAAAAAGATAATTCATACCATTCCCTTTTTATCCTGCACTTTAACATATATTTCATGTAAGAACTTTTCACCATTGCATTCCAGAGTGACCTTTCGAACAAGCAACATGTTAGAGACACATCTTTAAAGCCAAAGGCAGCTGGATGAAAAAACATTTTTTAGTCCTACATGTTTAACTGCCTCCTCACTGGTTCTGCAGTTGTGACTGTCTGAAGACATTCCATAATTTCAGTGCTGACATAATTAAAGTTTCTTTTTCATTCATTGAAATGGAACAGGCTGCCCAGAGAGGTGGTGGAAGCACCATTCCTGGAGGTGTCCAAAAAATGGGTAGACATGGTGCTTCAGGGAGATGGTTTAGTGGTTGGGAGTTATAGGCTGAATAGTTGGACTTGATGATCTTGAAGGTCTTCTCCAACCTCGGTGATTCTATCATTCTATAATTGTAAACAAGTGAGAGAAGAACTTGCTTCACCTTAAGGGATGTGTGGGTGAAGTAGGTAACCCCCAAGAAAATAAATAATGAAGCTGAAGTAACTTAGTCAGCCTTCTATTCATGTGAGCACCCCAAACACATCTCCAAAATGAGGGATGTTGAGAGAATGAACAGTAATAGTTCATGGGTTAAAACTAGTTTTAAATTCTCAGTTAAGTGTAGGTTAAAATATACTCTCTTCAAGCTCAGCAAGTTCACTCAAATTCAAAGAAGGGTTGCCACTGCCTTGCTGCTTATTCAGATTGTCAGTCTAGTGATACTTTTGCTTTTGTGTTTTGTTTACTCCATTCTTGAAAATTTTGTCTTTGTAGTCCACAGCCTGTCCCCTACAATTCAAAGGGTTCACATGACATTTCTCCCATTTGCCATTCCAATGTAACATCCCTCAAGGTAAAACAGGTGGGTTGCAGCAAGTGAGGACAAAATTCAGCTTGAACATACACACTAAGACATTTTCTAGAGTGGCAGTCAGTGGGACTGTGTGAACTTCTGTTCCTGCAACTCAATTAAGGCAACCAACCTCCATGTGTCCACAGTGAGCCTTCTTACACACATACTCAGGAAGTGCAGTGCAGCAGGGAACATACTGACCTACTGACTCCAGGGCTGGAAGTCAGCGCTGAACCAGCATGGCAGCAAGCATGAGCTAATGACAACCCTTGCAGTAGGATTCATTGTCTGCAAGTTCACCCTCTGCAGTAGCCTTTCAATGTTCTTGGTTGAGCTCCAACGTGTTCTGTGTTTGTCTGAGTACATTCCTATATAGGTTACTTTCTACCCAGGCCCAAGTAGACAGAAATAACAGCATTAAACAGGTGCTGCTTCCAAACCTTTACACTGGGAGCTAAAACAGTGGCTCCACAGCTTCTACTCAGTCATCAGATAAGTTAATACTCATCAGAGACAGTAATACAGAAAAAGGAAAGGTAAAAGGGGACACAGTATTTTTCTCCTATTATAGGCCAATGGTAAATAATTGTCACTTTCTGCCCCTGGAAGCAACAAGGAAGTAGGGGAAGCATCGTGATTAACAAAGGTGTCTCAGGTCAAAAAGCCTCTTAATATTATCCCTGACAGCGTGCATTAACATTCACTGGCTCATATTTGTCAAAAGGCAAAGCCCAACCCCAAGTAACTAAGCAACAGCTGCTGAATGAGGAGTGCTAGAAAGTAGGGCTTTTTAGAGGAAAAACTTAATGTTACCATGTCATCTGTATCTGACATCTAGTTGCCATGGTGATGTGGATGTATTAGAAACATACAGATTAGATCCACAGCCGGAGACATACAGACTGGGATACAAAGAAGATAAAGCACAGTACACATCTTGCGTGGTAATGCCAACATTTCCAAAAGGCTTGCTGTTAGAGAATTGAAAAAAGGAAAAAAATAAATAAATCTGTGAAGCTGCAGCCCTTTGCAAGAACAAAGCAGCAGCCTGAGTAGACTCTGGGAATTGGATCTGAGGCAGAATTTGAGCAAAACCAGATGGAAGAAGTGGAGAAGTCTGTGCATCTTTGTCCAATAGCCAGTAAGAGTTAAAACAAAGAAATACAGGAAGATAGAAAATTCTCTGCAACCTTGACTAAATCAACGAGACTAAAAAAGTTCCTTTTAAATTAAACAATGACTAAAGTTAGGCAGACAGTGCAAATACTATCCTAGAGATCTTAAAATGCGAAGACAAACAATTCGGGAGAAGAACTTCAAAATATATTGTGGTTCAGGACAATATGTGGCCATGACTATTTAAATATAACTGCAGGATGTAAAATTTTCAGAAGCATAGTCCATAAAATCATATATGACAGTGACAGACAAGATTTTTATTTCTTAATTTCACACCTTGCAGGAAAAGGGTTTTACATACCTGCTAGCTGCAGATTATAATCTTTCTGCATCACTTGAGAAATTATTTTTTTTGGTTCTAATATTCTAGAAAATAGGTAATCTCAATTTTGAAGGCCACTTGGAAGGCATTGATAGGAAAGTATAACTGAATGATATTCATAGCTCTTTTTAAGTACCAGATTGAAAAACACCCTCACTTAATCATAAAATGGTTGTGGTTCATCACGTTTCAATATCTTTTAGAGAAGGGTCTATTACATGCGGCAGATTTTTTTTCCTAGGCAAGCAAAACTTTTTATTAGGGTCTGCATTTATTGACTTGTAGTGCATAAACTCATCTTTTAACATGCACTGAAAATCATGCAATGGAAATGCCATTTGACACAGGTAATATTCTTTACCAGTCTCTAAATTGTTCAAGCAGAACTTAAAGATAACTTGTGAAGTCTAAAATCAACTTTTGCAATGTTTCCAGCATTCAAAAAGTAAACATGGTATGCAGAAAAGCAGAGTAGACCTCATGCTTTGGTTACTAAAGATACCGAGTTCAGAATTATTCAAAGACACATTGCATTCACACTGTTTTCAAATAGTTTCTTGAAGTGTTAGTAATTATGAAGACAGAAGGATAGGGACAAAGGAAACAACTGCAAGAAAAGAAAGATAACATTCTGCAATAGGACAAGGGGTAATGGTTTTCAATTAAAAAAGGACAGATTCAGACTAGATACAAGGAAGCGATTTTTTACTGTCAAGGTGGTGAAACAGTCAAACAGGTTACCCAGAGGTGGTAGATGCCCTATCCCTGGAAAAATTCCAAGTCAGGTTTGACAGGGCTCTGAGCAACTTGTTCTGGTTGAAGATGTTCCTGCTCCCTGCAGCAGTGGTTAGACTAGATGACATCTAAAGGTCCCTTCCAACCCAGACTGTTTTGTGATTCTATTATCTACAACCCAGCAAACAATATGACAGCACACAAATAATTGATTGCCAACTTTTCATAGTAGTAATAATAATAATAGTTCGTAGTAATAACATAAAGCTTTTAAACCAAGGCTTAAGTCACATGATAAAATCTAGCCTTTCAACAGCCAGTAAGTAATAGGCAACAAGGGAGACAGAAGCACAAAGGACAGCACACATGCTACAAATAATTGTGTCATGAACAAAGTTATAAGTGAAAGAGATAAAGCCTATTTCTGCTGAAGAGTACTTCAAGCTTGTAAAAGAAGACCAAATCAAAGATATGAAGTCATGGAAGAATGCTAAATATGGGCTCTCCACATGGAATACTATTGAATTGTGAAAACAATGAGAGCAGTAATAAAAACTGAATTGAAATCCATAGGAAAACATGGGATATTTATTGTCATCTTGTCTCAGAAATGAGTGGAGTCCAAACATACTTCCAAGACTTGTAAGATACTTTTTATTTGCTTATTTTATAAATCATATTTACTCAGAGCAATCGCTGTTACAGCATCAAAAAAGTTGCTAATAATTGAATGTCTTTCCAAACCAATGGCGTGGAATTAGCCTTAGTGTGCTATCAATTTCAGGAAAAATTAATTGAGTCTATTATTGATGAGAACTTCTTTATCTTTTTACATATTATTTATTTTTTTTAATTGTATTTTACATTCATGAACCATATTTTTTAAATCCTGATGACACAGCTTGAGACTCTTAGCAACATATTGTGGGCCTTATGTTTGTTAGTTGAGTTGACATAAACCATATCTCCTGTTGACAGAAATGCTTGAAAAATATTCATGGACTTCAGCATCCATCACAGAAAAAACTCTGCAGTAATGGAAAGCACTGATAAAATCCCTTCCTGTACTTCAAAAACACCAGAACAGCAGCTATACCACAGTGTGAGGATAGAAAGAACAGACGGACGACAGTCAGACAGACTTCCCTAAGTTAAAATTTATACTATTGCTTTTATTTTTCAAAGCAGCAGATTAACTCTTGGACACTGTAACATTGATCATCAAATTTTATTTTATATCTTGGCTCTTCTGCTCTGTCAGTAAACACACAGCAACATTTGCTCTAAGGCTACTACTTCATTATCTAAATACACCTGGACAGATATCTGACAATCTGCAATCTGCTGTCATATTCTTTTTCCTTTTTTCTTTTTTTTTTTTTTAACATCTTAAATAAAAACAATTTGGAGAAATTAATTTTTCACTTGTCCATGACCACGCGATTCATGAGGTTCCTTAGGAAAGATCTTCCCTGTAACATACCTCTATTTCTTGACTTAACACAGAACCAGGCTCAATGATGTAAAAAGGCAGAAGTAATTTACTAAGGCACCTGCCAGTTTATGATAGCAGAGATTTTATGAGCTAACCAGTCTCTGGGCTGCTCATAGGTATTTGTGAAAGACCAGACAAACTGTTAATTAAAAAAATCCTTCCTCGTGCCTGAAGAGCAACTAGCAAAATGTACATACCATAGTCTAATGTCAGGGGTAGGAAAGAAGGAACTGTTATTAAGCAGAGATTTTCAGAAATCAATTATGATTATTTGATTTCAACCATATTGTTCACCTGCTCCCCTCTCAAATATGTTATGGTCGGGAATAAATACTAAGCCAATTACAACACTCACAAAAACTTGATTGTGACGCCAAAAATGTATTTCTCAATCATGTGGCAGTACTACAAAATATAACTTACTTGATGTAACAAAGGATGGGAAAATTCTGTCTTTTGTAGTGGTAGACACTATGAAATGTCAGACAAAGTTGTAGGAAAATGCTGAGAGAAGTGTATTCAATATAAATTGTCAACATTAAAAAGAAATCAGTGTAAGCACTGTGCTAGAAATTCATGTAACTTCCTTAATTTAAAATGTAATCATATAAGGGAAAGATTGAAACACCATTCAATAGCATAAGCCCCATTTTCCATTATAAATGAAAGATGGAGAATAACTTCCCAGACCCAACAATTCTGAGGAAATTTTATGCTTTGTTTTGACATAGAATCATCAAGGTTGGATAGGACCTTAAAGATCATCAAGTCCAACCTAGCCACTAAAAAATCATATCATTATTAAAATCAATAATTTATTCTAACATATATTCTTCTCCCTGCACAGAGAATAATTCCTCCCTGAAGCAGAGTCCATCACCTTTTAGAGGGGGCATTTATTGATACCAAGTTTCTGAAAAAGAAAAATTTATTTAAATGCACATATATATGCACATGCCCAGACACTGGTATTTTAATTCAGCCTGAGCAAAAAGTATGAAAGCAGGAAGGTGCTTCAACGTGCCTTTCTGAAACAGAAAGCCATTGATAAAAGATAGTTATTATTGCAGACTTCATTGTATGTAGTCATGTTAATATGCTCTTTTGGGGCATTACCCACTAAATCCTGCTTTTCCACATACCAATCAACATTTCACCTTGGGCACTTAAAAGACAGTAACCAATTATTTTCACAAAGTCTCAGAATTCTTCCAAGCCAAGAGTAGACCTTTCCCTGCTTAAACTAATTTGAACAGACATCACTGTAAATTAAAGTAGGAAGAAAATTTCCAAAATGGGTAACTAAAGCTTGCAAAGCTGTGGGATGTGCTTAATTCCACTGTCAGCTGTGTTAATAGGATGAAGGTTTATCCTCTAGGAAATATTTCTCCATTAAAAAACTCAGCAAGTAAAACAAGATTATACAGATAGTAAACTAGAAATTACAACAAAGGAAAGAACTCCCATTAGTTTAAATCAACTTATGTAAGTCTACGTCCTTTCCACTGCCACAAGAAAATATTTTTCTTCTCTCCTTTTTTTTTTTAAGGCAAAATCAGACAGTGCTCAAGCTGCATCTGATCTGATCTCAGTAAAGAGATTATCCTCTTATGCCAGTCTACCTCTTTTGGCATATGTCTACCTCCTCCACCATCTCTCAGAGACTACTGTTCAGAGCTGGTAGATAAACTCACAGTAACCTCCCTCCTTGTTTAGTCAAAATGATTCTATTTTCAAACACTCTGCTTGGAAAAAAAATGCGGATCTCCAGAGAGAGCTAAGAGAAGAGCTTATGAGAGCTGGTTTGAACGGGACAGTAATACCCAGCAAGGACAAGTGGCAGATAACAGTAATTTCCTATCCCCCAATAACCTGCAGCTGACATCATACATCCATCTGTGTCTTGAGACACTTCACAACTTCAGTATAGGTAACTCATCTCCAAAAGAAGGTACAGAAAGCCTTGTCATAATCCTAATCACAAAGGAGATGAAGCAAGAACTAGCTCATACAGAAAATGAAGGTGCAAGTTCAGGATTGAAAGTAGGAGAAAGTGGTTTTGGTAAGCAGAAGAAAAAATTAACAAGAAAAAGGAATACAATGTGCAGTTGTCAGAGTGCTAATACAGGCCTAAATGGGAACAAATCACAGTCAGAGCGAGGATAAAACCATGTAAATTCACCTAAGAGTTAGTACAAAACTAGGCCTGAATATCCACATTGATTCTCTGGGCCTTCTTAGGAAGACACAGAAAGGAAATGGATGTAGCAGTTACCCACTGGGAAATTAACGCTGACTTCATTCTAAAAAGCATTTTTCATTTTATTTTTAAGAACACTTAGAAAGTTTTCCTTTGTGTGTATAATATTTTCTCCACATCAAATCTGGAGGCAGGGCTACAGTGATGATATTATGAGACATAAGGTTTTTAGAATCAATAATATTTCGATACTTATATAGCTCTTGGGCACAGAAGCCTCTCTTTAGATCTAAATTTCTTACAGTGAAGAAATTATTACACTGAGCACATTTATTCTAAACAAAGGCTCAGTAAAGACCAAGTGAGTTTTCTGTATCCAGCTGATTAGAAACCATTTAGTTTTGTTACTCTCTTTCTACTGTAAAAGGCCTGCATCGCTTCACTTTTTATTCATTTGTATCTAGAGTGAGATTTTTGTTTACCCATGTAAAAAAAATATTCAAAGCCATCAAGAATTATACACCTAAGAATCTTACTATCTACCCAACAACCAGAGCCTGTAGAAACCAGACAGCTTAAAATCCAAAATTCTACTTAATTTTTGGTAAGAAAATGTAGTTAAACAAAAGACACTTTTTTAGCAAACATATAGCTCATCAACTGTCCTTATATATCACTACAAATTCTAACACTTTACAGTTATCCTGGAAATGTTCAGTTCCCAGAAATATTCAAGAAATGCTGGAGTAATCATCCAGAAATGGCAAAAGTCTTCCAGATGGGCAGGTGCTTGCTGTGATGTATCTAAGTAGCTGCCTGTTTGCATTCCTAGGGATGGAAGAGGCAGCTACAGTCTAATACTGATTTTGCCACAATATTGTCATTGACTTCAAGGAGTCCAACCGTCTAGTTTTCACCTGTACTTGATAAAGCAGAGTTTAGTGCCAGCTACATTAGTCAATTATGTTAGTTAATTAATCTAACTCTTTTTAACAAGTAGTAACACTAGGAGAATGAGAGAGTAAAATTTGCAAAATATAAAAGCCCACAATTCTGAGGACCTAAGGGAAAAACAGAAAGGTACAACAGAAAGAGTTTAAAAGGGAAGTGGAAGTGCTTGTGTCTAGAATTTTCTGAAGCCTTGAAAAGCAGAGAGCCTGGGCTTTTCCTCCTTCTACAAACTACAAATGTAAAGTTTGCCTTATCATATAAACAAAGACTGACTCCAAAAGCTCAAAACCAGAAGTTGTTTTCAATTGATATCAAGATAATATATTTCCAAAAAATCCTCTTGAATTTCCTAGATTTTCTGTGGTGTTAATTCAAGCAGAGAAGGTCCTGCTGTGTGTCACTTCTGGTACTGTACTATGCTACACTTCAGTTTTCAACAGGTGCTGTATTTTAGAATTGTCTGAGTGTGTCACCAAGACACATTTATCCTCTAGCTTTGTTTTTCATCTTCATTCATCAGAAATCCATATTTATCCAAGTCATAAGCATCTTTCAAGAAGTTGAAAAACTGCTGAGTGTAAACTCAACAGCAGAAAACATGTTATTACTGTCCACAACTATTGATAAATATTAGGTGACACAGACTTAAAAAAATAAAACTGGAATAGGTTCTTCAGCTCAGATAGAGCACATACTTTGGACAAAGAATGTAGGTTTTTAAGAATTTATTACTTCCTACACTCTCAGACTAACAAGATAAAATGCTACTCTTTTTCTTTCATTTTTATATGCTGTCAACATCAGCAAGATCACATTTAAGCATTATGAAGCCTTCTTTTATCATCTCCTTCTGTATATAAGTCCATTACAGAATCCTACTTTTTCCCAATGGCAATCCTACTGCCAAAGCCATGCCCTCCATGCATGGTTGCCAGAAAGCCTTGCCCACATTCCAAATGCCTACTTTTTAATTATACGTCACATTCCTAGATTCTTGTAAATATACTACTAGCATCTCAGCAAATACTAAAGCAAACACTGAAACTACATCAACTTTTAAATAATTAATATTTTTTCGTTATTATTAATCTCTTCCACAATAGCTGTTTAAAATACACCAATTGATACATATCCTCCAAAGCTATATCTCTGCAAGTATATATGGAACATATGTCTGAGACAGAAGCATGTCCCAAATCCCTTAGATTCTAAAATAATGGGAGAGAGATAAAAAAATAAGACATATGAAAACTCACTTTGGTCCTGGTACATAACCCTTGTAAATAAACTTTATTAGAAAAATACCAGCAGCTGAATTAGTGCCTTATGCACACCTGTTGTCATACCTGGGCTTTCACCTTGGTACTGCATTGTCCACATTGGATTCAGATCAATTCTATAGTTTTCAAAACTAAACTCTCCTTCTAATATGAAAAGGTAACTTTTTTTCCTCCCTTCCTTTTTCATCTGTGAATATACCTATGTGATTAGTTCACTAAGAAGCCTTTTCCCTACTTTGTCAGAAATTTGTACTTGGCTGATAATTGCCAATTACCAAATTTGTGGTAAGACAAAAGAGCTACCACTTTCTAAGACAGTTATCACATAACTTCTTATTTATTTATTTATTCATTTGTAGAAGATACACTGCCTTGTAAATCTAGTGGCTCTAGGCAATGAGTACAGTTTGTGCTTAAAGAGAAGAAACAGAATTCACTGACAGATTTAGAACCCCGATGTGTGCTTAAACATTTCAAAAGCAAAAGCATTATCATATGCAGCCATTCTCAGGAAAAATGAAGGAGACAATTTCATCAGAACGTTCTGCAGTTCCAATGGACCACTAGCCTTGCTGTGCAGCAGCCTAGAGCTGAGAGAGGGCTCTCTGTACTGACAGACAGATAAGCATGCTTATCTGTAAAGCACAATCATCCCACCTTTTTTTCCTGAATTCCTTCAGTATACGAACATTATAGGAATGCTGAAATAGTGTTTCTGAGCCCCATAGGCTTTATATTCTGGAGAGCAGTGACTTCTCTATTTTTAACGTTAATTGAAGCACACTGTAAAATATGGAGAAACTAAGGGATGACAATGTGCAGAAGACAGGAATGAAAAGCCTAAGAGCACATCAGTAACCAGCCCAGCTCTTTATATTTTACAGTGATGGTCAAGAGCACTCTAAATGCAAAACTGTGATTTATTAAATTCACTAATTTACTTTTCGTTCTACATTTATAGTAGATGCTTGCAATCTGTACTCAAAGATGGCACTAGAGTTACATGTATGCTTACAAATGAAGTTGGCAACCTTTTTTAATTGGTTCTCATTTTCCTTTTCAAAATGTTCCATGTTAAATTTTAATATAGTTTTGCTACTTATGGTATTTCAGCTTTCATCACTTATGATTTCATCATAAGTGTCATAAAATTTGCTTCCCCTCCCAGTTTCTAAACTTGATGGTTTCCTTAAAATGGAGATTTTCTTTCTGGGGAGACAGACATAGGACAGACCAATGATAGATATATTGTGGACAATGTTCAGAAACTTTGGTGCTATCCTTCTTAATTTTTCTTATTAGCTCAAGACAAATAAAAAGGTAAGTGCTTCACAAGCACAGTAAAATTACAAAATTCTGCTGTCTGATCAAAGGGAAGTGGCAAAGGAAAATGAGTAAGCATGTACCCGAGTTCAGTTTGCATTCCCAATTTTTAGACCCAAGTTCATCACTCCTACTATCTAATGTAGCTATTTGTTAGTGTTATGTGCTATCCAGCACCTATAAATAGTCAGGGGAGTAGAAACATTAATGTAGTTTATTCCTCCTAAATATTATCTGAAAACTCACAGCAGCTGTGTATACAGTCCTATAGATAGAATTATTCCCAGAAGCTTGAGAGCATAAATCTAATAAAATATTCCCCCTCCCATCTACCCTGTATCTTTCAAAGACACTTCTTGCTCTCAGCAAAGACAGAATTTAACTTGTAAGTGTAAATGTAACATCTATTCAACTGATTTGGAGATACCAGAAAATAATTCAAAAATTCAAAATAAACAAAGTCTATGGTAGAATTCATGAAAGTCTAATATACAAATCATTGACCATTTGAATTATTAAATTGCCACAGAAAGAAGATATTACAAAACTGTCATTCTTCCACTGAAATTTCAGTTTAATTGCAAACTGAAAAAAACACACAATTTATAGCTAATCGACAGCTTAATTTTAAAAGCAATGTTGAAATAATGTTCAGCCAGTGGAATGATGAAATAAACCAGCTCTTACCCTTATTGTACATATTGGTTGGCACTTGGACATCACTCAGGCTGATGTTCACAGGCAAGTTATTGAAGTGGTCATTTGGCACTAGAATGAACTCCTTCCCCAGCTCCAGATAGTTTCCTTCTTCATCTCGTTCATTTATGAGCACAGCATTGAAGTATTCATACTGCAACAGAAACCCAGATTCAGTATTCAGAAATCACATTCAGCATAAAAATATGAGTTTTGAATATTTTAACATATCTGTCAATCCATTGATTAACATTTACATGTATCTCCATCTAGGATAGAAGATATTTTTATCATCTCTCAAAATCTCTCTATACTCCTAGTACAACTACATTTTTGAAACCAGATTTATCAATACATCTTGTGTTACTCTCAAGGTCTCTGGCTGCCCTGAAAATGTTAAGGGCAGCCCAACAAAAATCCTGAACATAAACAATGCATGCCCTGTTTTTAATACAAAGCTCTTTAGATTTAAATAATTCCCTGGATAAATATTTAATTATTATCTCTCTGTTTAGCTTATTTCCATCAGTTTAAGAACTGCTATCAGTGCTGAACTAGAAGTGTTTCATTTCACAGGACTATCAGCTAAAGCTGTTGGTGCTTACCCAGTGTGCACTGACTTACATTTCCTAAAGAAAAATATTTGCCTTGTGATTAATTTTACAAATACACACCATAGTAGGTTTCATAAAATTATGCATCCTTTAATATGGATGTTTAAACTTAGCAGCGACTTCTTTTGAGCAATAAAGTTTCGTCTGCCTGTTCAAGATTCCTGAAGAGTATTTAGCCTATTTTGCATAGACTTGTAACCAGATAAGCAAAAGCAATTTAGATAAAATTATTTTTTTTCTTTACAACCTAATTTAACCAGAAAATCTATCAAGTTTTGAAGGCAAACGGTAAAGACTACTTTTTAGTCTCTTAAATAACCTTAACCTTTGACAATTGTTTGTAATGTGTTTCTTAATTTAAAGAGACTTAAAGTTTAGTGTCTTTGAAGAATCACAGTAATTTAAATGAGTCTCTGCCCTAACTATCCATTTGAGAGTCAATCAATATAAATTATATTTAGATACAAATCTTTCTTTAGATATATATAATCTAAGATCATATATATCTATACAACCTGTACAAGGATAAATATACCATTTACAAAGCTAAAACAGACCAGCAAGTATAGAAACTTAAAAGGCTTTTCATAAGCACTCAGTGTGATATGCAACTCATTCACTAAAGAAGAATTAGTTAGAATCTTACAAGCTTGATAATTTAACCAGTATCTTAAATGTAGGCTTCCTTGAAAAGCAGCTTTCCATATCCTGCTCTTTTAGCTTTTAGTTTTTCAAAATGGCCAACCCCTAGTTTGGATTTTAAATGAAATGAAAATACAAAAGAAGTTGCTGTATGTGAGTGAGATTTTGAGGACCTTCTCTATATGACAAAAAAATTCAGGCAAACTCAGTATTCCACACACCATTAATCACATATAACAAAGACTGAGACACATCAATATTTGAAAATCAATTTAACAGAAATTAATCTGACAGGATTAAACATTTGACCTTAAAGTTATTTTACTTTAATTGGTTTATACTGAGATGACCCAAATAATCTAATATATACAGCTATTGAATCCTAAAGTTCTGAAAAAAAACCACAGTAGTCTTTTTTTTTATTTTTCCTCCAGGAGACACAGATAAAGAAAAGAGTAGAGATATAATTTATCTAAAGCTGTAGTTTCATTAATTAATTTCTAAAGTTATTAGAATTATCCAACACCCCCACAGATGCTACCCTTCTTTATACCATTTGGGGGATGTCACTGTTATAAATTTGATCCTTCTCATACCAAAATCAAAAGGATGAAGAAACGTGATCATTTTCAAGAAACACCAGTTCCCATTCTACGTGGGAGAAACCTTCTCCATCTCTGCTTATTATCCAGGTTTATCACGGATCATTAACTGCATTGCATGCCTGCTGCCCACATGTGACAACAGCTTTTTCAGTTTACTATTTCTGCAAAAGCCAGAGGCAGTTGGCAGAAGACTTGAAAGCCCAACTCGTATTTCCAGTCTTAGTAAGAAATCAAATATTCCTTCCAACATTAAGCCATGCACTAATGACTGTTGTAAAATGCAATTCTACTCTGATTCCAAGCAAGGAAGAAGTAAGCTGTTTGGCTTTTCCATGATATATCAGATAGTATCTAAGTCTGGAAGAAAAGCTGGTATTCCACCCCTTGGGAGTACTGTGGTAAATAAAATTATGTATTTCATGCTTCTTTCTTGCCAGCTACCTCCCTCTTCACACCCCCTGGACAGGTAAGTTCCAGCAGGGTGAGGATGATTGTTTCACCTTGTTTCCAAACCACCAGTTTTCTTGTCTTCTTTAAAGACACCGTTTTGTTTTCCTTTTTCTCTGTTGATCATGGCATTCTTGCTGCAGCTACAGATGAGCTGTTTTGTTGCTTTCATAATGCTTCTTGGCTCTGTGAGGCTTATCAGGATTGTCACAGAAAAATCAAAGGGGGTTTCAGGTTCTTTTCTTATTAAAGATCCCCATTAAAAGTACTCACAACACCTAACTCCAACTTTTAACACAGAAGTTGTAGTTTAAGGAAAAAGTTAATACATTTGGGGATAAGATTCTTTACTAAAACATATGGCAATATGCTGTTATCCTTTAGCTGAGTTTGAGTTATGTATCATGGAATAATTTCTGCAGCAATTCACAGACAGACTTTGTGATTTCAAGAATGTAAATTTACTTTGCCCGTGGGTTTTGTAATAATTTGGAAATGGTAGGAAAAGTGGACAAATATCAAATTATCAAATAAGAATGTCAGAATATAAATGGAATCACCTCTAAAAGGATATTATTTCCTTTCATTCAGTGGGTTATTTCCTTTTCTAAAGGAGTTAATCAGTAGACACCCTCCTTCATCACACGTTCTATAAGTGACAAGGCTAGCCAAGTATTAAAATCTGCTATATTCTAAATAAATGAAACCACTCGTTATACAATTAAGGGTATTTAGGACTGATTGTTTCTTTGGTTGATTTAGTTTTCACTCATTTCTTGGTCTGAATCTGTATTTTCTCTTTTCAATTCTACAAGTATATATACAATAATGCAATTTATGTGAGGTTTTTTTAAAGCAAATTGTAGCATAGAATAGTCTTATTGTATTACAGATAATTCATACTTTCCGGGGGGGGGGGGGGGGGGGGGGGGGTTGTGCTTGATTTAGGGGGGTTTTATGTTTGGTTTTGTTTGTTGCAAACAAGAAGCCTAAAAAACTAACATATTTAAGGTGGGCCTGCAAGTTCTGAGGATTAAACATCACTTAATATATACAGCTCCAAAATACTATGAAAAAGATCAGCATTTAAGCATAGTTGTTGTACAGTGGCTTCTTGTGGGCACTTTCCTTCCAAGGAAATGATTGAGTGTGACAGCTGAAATGTGATAGACAGAAAATCAAAACTAAAAATTGGAAGAAAAAAAAATTCAAGTAAATTCATCTGGCATTCTGACACTGCATGTGAGATAATGCCCAGAGGAAAGAGGATAAAGTCCTGTTTGCTGACAACACAAATACTCTACCTGCTAAGCTCTAAGAGAAAATTACTTCAATTTAATCTTCTCAATGGAGGTCAATTTTTGATGTAACCTTCGCTAGGTGAGTTCTGAGTGTGCACAATATAACATGTCAAAAAGTTATTAGTCTAATAAATAACAAATAATGATGGAAGCTGGGAGCACAGCCAGGCTCTACCATGACTTGCCAACAGGTGAGTTTACAGTACCCTCACATATAGACTTCCATGGTGAGCAATGAACTGGAGAAAAAGCTTTCAAAGGCAATGCCATTCATGGAATCTATTATACAGTTCTCAAGATCTAAAGCCAAACTTTTATATTTTTGTGCATTTATATCTGCTGAAGTAAACAAATAGGCATTTTTCATTTGTACATTCCATGACAGTGTCTGCGTCACTCTGGATGTTTAACCAACCATTCTGAAAGCCCCTATTGTAGCGTAATGAAGACTCGAAGCAAGGCCATAAAAACTGGGGACAAATAGGAATCTCAGCCTTCATATGCTAAAAATATTTTACCCATGTAAAGAAAGCCTTCCCAATGCAAGGCAATGTAAACTGATCAGTAGTGCTGAACAAAACAAGAACTAAACCATTCTGCCTCAGCAAGGAGCTGACCGTATTTGAAACATCCCAAAGAATCAAACTGCTGACAGTCTGCAGAACGCTGGGCTGCTCTAAGATAGTGGTATAACCACAGTAGATGGGGATTTATGGGGCTGTTAGGAGATTGATCACAAACTCGTTGTACAGGTTCATTCAGGCAGAGCAGCAACAGCAAGCTGTGCTTTCAAACCCCGTAGGGTAACCTCAGGCACAACAGAAAAGCACGTGCTGTGTGTGTGATCTCTTAGCACGGCTGCCACAGATGTGTGCTAATGACAGAAATTAATTCATTCAAAAGGTACCACATAAAAAATGTGGGGCAGTGCAAGGTTTGTGGCATGCAATGAGAATCACAGGGGAGAACTGATCTGCAAGGCAAGAAGGAAAATTTGAAGCAATCTGTTCCAGTTTAGTCACTCATTTTGGCATAATATCTCAACTAAACAAGCACCTTGATTAAATGTATACTTTGCTGAGACAAGACATCAGTAATTTAGCTATAACCCCAAAAAGTATCACACATGCCTTGCATAACTTCAGTGTTGTACACACTGGCAGATGAGTGGCATTCTCTATTTCCATTTATCTTATTGTAAACAGATATCTTGTGATGCTTAAATTATTTATCAAATATTTGTTAACATTGTAAACAGCATATTTATTTAAATATAAATATTTACTGTTTAATTTAAAAGATACATTCTAATTGAAATTGTCTTTGCAACTTAGAGAGTACTTGGCACAGAAGAATAAACATGTATCAATTGGTTGCATAGTGTTTTAATATTAAGTATTTTGTTTTAATGGTATGAAACAATGCAAGCCACTATTTTAGTTTGATATATTTTTTCTATAGTGCAGAAATTAATTTTACCAAGACAGCAAAAAAGTCACATTCACAGCACTATGAGGACTATGAAGGTCTAAGAACACAACTGGGAATGATTTGCACTAATAAATCAGCCCTATAGCAGTATAAGGGATAAACTGATAATTTTTAACTGCGTGAGAACCATTTTCATAATGTTTCTGCAAACATACAGCTTGTCTAAGGACAAAGCTAGATGTCTCTGAAATACACTAAATCAAGGAAATGTTATGGCTTTTGCATTGAACCTCAGAATGCCAGAGCATCAGAAAGAAAATGAAAAAGTAGCAAATAACAGGAAAAACTAAAATAAAAGCAAAATCTAGCATTAAATAGCACAGATAGAAATGAACAATTTCGATGTCTGTGACAGTTTCTGCAAAATAGCTACTACCATCAGTGAGTTTGGGAAAAAAAAAAAATAGTGTCTTTTGCCAACACTGCCAAGTAGGACACATCTCTGAGAGAGCAGAAATGTTCATTATATGTTAAAAAAAAAAAAAAAAAAAAAAAAAGAGGAAAATTATCCACTCTGAGGGAGGCTTTCCTGCTACAAAACACATTGACAACAGTCTCCACTCAGGCATTCATGTGCTAATGAAGAGGCAGCTGTCTGGATGCATATCGGTTTCTAAGTCTCAAAAAGTCTCTTCTGACAGTTGTCCAGTAAGGAGAATTTATGTTTTGAAGCTTGTGACTAAAGCTCTTGTATTCAATAACATAGTCTGATGTTTAGTGAGCAAGTATAAAAGGTCATAAAAGCAAACTGCCTCACTCAATAAAAACTTCTGAATTTTAAAAGGCTTTTAAAATTTGAGAAAACTGGCGTCTATTGTTGCAAGCTACGACCCCTATAATTTCTGATTACTCTCTGGAAGTTATGGCTTGCTGCTCTGTAGGAACTTCCAACACTTTTTTCACCTTTTTTTAAGCCTTTATTCAACAGCGAGGCTCAGAAAATACCTGGGACTTGAAATGTTGTGATTAGCCTCTAATTATGGAAGTAGTACAGAAATGTTAATTGCATCCTTGCAAAAACAAGTAATCTGTTTTCTACACGATCAGATTAAGGTGGCCTTTCCCCAGGCTAACCATTCCCTCCCAATATGATTAGCCTATTAAAATTGTCTTAAAACATGATAAATAAATAATACTTTATTATAGTATAAATAACATAAATTGATAACACATCAAGATCTCTGAGGCCTTTTAAATATTAACTGATTCAAAGTGGCAAGTAGTAAGGAATTATGATAGCTATTTTAAATCATCCACTAAAGTTAAAAAGAGTCACTTTAGGTAACAAGTTTCAGATGAAGCCTCATTTTCCTTTACAGATAAATAACTTAAAAAATATCTATTCTTACTTACAAAAGCTCTCAAGACTCTCTTTTTCACAAGGCCAACCAAAAATTCTTTGGTCACTCTTAAATTTAGTAAACACGAGGAAGGAGAAAAGGCTTCCACAATGGGCTTTTCAGTTTGACATTTCAGACAAGCCTTACTGGAGATGTAATGTTTTTGCTGGGTCTAGAAATGCATGTGTTCAGTGTGTTCATTTTCATACACATACAACCCTTCAGGGAAAACTTTCTGCTAAAGAAGAGACCAATCCCTACTCTGGTGACACCATAATTTCTCCCTTCTCTCAAACAGATATGTTAAAAAGGTACCAGTTACACAAAAGAGTAACTTCAGAGCCAAGTATGTTGCTACAGAGCTGGAGTAGACAATTTACTGAAAATTTCTAGAGCAACTTTAAGCAAGAATGTCATGACTTAATCATCTTCTAACAAGAACATTTGTGAAGGTTGAGCGTTTCAAAACCCCATAAATACCACAAATACCAGTAATCCTGCATCCCAGTCAATATGCTTCCACTCTAATACTGTGAAACAATAAAAAGGCAGAAATCCCCAACCTGGAAAATCTACCAGTATAGCAGTGTGGCCCTTTGATAAGGCTTATCATCTCTTGCACATACTGCTCAATGAACATGACAGGAATACTTCTGGGGCTGAGGCACCCCTTCCCAGCTGCACCGAAAATGCTCCCTCTCACACTTCCGTTCTGCCTTAGCACAGGCAGAGCTCCCTTTGCTCTTCTGCTGAGGACACATCTTCCCAGCTCATTCCTCATGGACACAGGAGAGAACTCTACACTCAATGCTGCCAATTCAGAATTACACTACTAGAAGAGGCTGATTTTTCTTGCTAATAAACATGAGAAGCCTGTTGGGCTTTATTTAAACCACACTTTGGAAGAAGAAGCCATTAGCCTAAAGCTTTTCACTCCAAAAGGACAAACTCTGTGCAACAGAGAGCAAAGAAAACGTGGGAAGACTAATAAGCACTCCTGACTACCTGAGGATGTTAAAACATTTTTTAACACATTCATATCAAGCTTGCCATTACTTCCATGCTACAGCAGGGGAGATCCTCCCTTCTCAGACTAGGAAAACTGAGATACAACACACGCTAAGCCTTCACTAGAGTAATATTCTTTTCAGAGCATTAAAAAACCTCTTCATGCTTCATTTTATTTTTAGATGAGAAGTAGTATCCCACTGATGTGAGTGTAGCCAAAATGCAGATGCAAAATACTTATAGCAAAACACATGCTGACAGGTTGTCAGGATGCCTGGGGTGGGGGGCTATAAAATCTCTGCAGCTTATTGAACTGATACACAGATACACACTGAGGAAGGGTTTCAGCTACTTTTCTCTTTTAAAGTGTAAAGACATAAATAGAATAGCAGTTTGATACATAACAAAAATAGCACCTTGATTTTAAAATACCTGTTTTAAAAAAAAACACAAACAACCCCAAAACAAAACAAACAAACAAAAAAACCCAACAACAACAAACAAGAACACTTATTTTAGAAAGTGTATGGGGATTATTATTTTTCAGCAATTGAGAAAAAAACAAAAATCAAACGTGTGATTTTTCCAGGATTAACTACTGGCTTCTGCTGGCCACACTCTGGCAAAAGATTACTTCAAACTTGGACAGTAATGCCAAGGTACTTACCATATCTAAAAGGTGCATCAAGTGCAGGTTAAAGTTTGTTGTATTTAACCTCACAGTCCACTTCTGAAAAAGGCTGAGTGCCTCAAGTCAACAACCAGTGCATTTCTTCCCTCTAAAGTCCACCAACTTAAATATTCCCAGAACCAGCCTTATGAGGCTGATCTTTTCAAACAAATTCTACCATTTGTGTATCTTTATAGATACAAAAAAGCAGCAAGGCTGCCTCACATATAATACCATTTTCATTACTAGCTAGAACCACAGGACTCCTTCATTTCTCTTTAAACCCCTGCAGATCATACCAAGCTAGCAAACAGGCAGGATCAACAACTTCTATAAAATAATTCTGTAAAAGAATAGAAAATAGCAAAATTACAGACTTCAAGATCGATGCAGTAATATTTTCTTCAGTTTTTTTATCTCACCACAGGGTAACCAATGCATGGCATTCAATACAAAACATTAAAAAGCCTATCCATCCAGTTTTAAATGTGCTATAGAAATAGAAAAGCAAACTATTTCACAGATAAGCTGAAAAGTTTTAAAGTGAAATCACTGTAGTTCCATGCATGTTCAGCTCATCTGACATATTCAGGTTGATGACAACCTCAAGGCTGCTTCTAATTATCAGTGGAGAAGTATCTGACTTCTTTGTGCCTTTTTACAATCATATGCCCTAAGTGCCTCAATTCCTACTTCCAAGCAAGAGGGAAAAATATTTCTCAAGCTCTGCATCTTCTCTCTCCCATGAGAAGCAACTTTAACCCAGACTCTTCACAGTCCAAGGCATGCATATAATGCTGCTCTGTACTCAGCAAGAGCTTTGCTATCTCCTCAACAAGATATGCTCAGGGGCAGTAGACAACCTATATAGTGTTTTGCTGGTTTGGGGGTTCAGAACCATCCCTAATAAAACAAGAAGTGACAGGCAGTTGATATCACAGAATTATTGAGGCTGGAAAAGACCTCTGAGATCACCAGAGCAATAACCAGCAGTTGACAACATTTGAACACTAACTGTGGCTCTGAATGATGAATTAAACATGTACTTTACTAGATTTATTTTTTTTCTCATACCAACAGGGGATAATCAAAATAATTAAATACGGAAGAACTAGAACAGAATAAAATTTCATGGAGCTCACTGCAATCCAAGGTTTGTTTTGTTTCTCCCAACCACCCACCATACACACAGGAGGTTAAATTAATATTATTGACTACACAAAGGAAAGCAAAGAACACGTGCAACATTATTGAATTTATTTGGGAGTAAAGTGAGAGATGAGATGTTGAGCAACTGAATGTATACAAATCCTCTTCAAATGATTAATGTCTCTCTCATGCAATACAGAAATTCAGTCAACTAAGCCCACAGTTGAAATAACAAGACCACGATGATGGAGTTAATTTAATAAAAGAAACACATGTCTCTGGAGTCACACTGTTCGGGGGGGAGGGACAGCAGCATCTATTATATTCATAAAATTAATTTGAAGTGTTTAGAAACATTTCAGAAAGAAAAAAAATGGTCATGAGAATAATTATTCTACAAAGGGTAGTATCTACTTAGGATATTTGCAAATTGTAGTCATGTGTTAACATATTGGAGTGTTCTAACTTTCAGCTTACCCTGAGAGAACTCCTCACACCTACAGATCATGCTAAGAACAGCCTTCTGCTGGGATTGTTGCTGAAATGCAGGAATTGCTGCTCTGGTTCTTTACAGTGTTGCTTTGTATTGATGGAAAAAAAAATTAAAAAAAATACACAAAGAAAATACTTCTACAAGTCACATTCTAAGCATTTTCTTTACTCCATTAAACAAGCATGAGTCCTAGATACAGAAACTCAGAATCCACATAACCCAGCTGAGGCATATTTGCCTCAAATACTTGTTTATGTTTGGCCTGGGAGCTGAGCTGGGGGACAGCATGGAGAGTGGAAGGGGGGACAGGTTAAAAACTGGGATATCACAAAATATCTGTGGGTAAAATGAACACCTGCATGGTACTCACTTCCTGAACTTGTGCAAATACGTGAGTAGTACAGACCGAGAGTTAAGATTATGAAATATAAAAATGGTCTCTGATCTCAACTTCTAACCATTTTCACATCAAACAAGGACAGGCTAATAACAGTAAGTGTAACAGCAGCAACAAAAGGACACAATATATAAACTGAACTTGTCAGAGCAACATCATGAATCTATCTGGACTCTACACAATTATTTCTTCACTACATTAAAGTCTCAGATACTTAAAGAACAATTCACTAGTTGCTATTGCACCCCTACACATAACTTCAGAGTTATGGTCAAACCACAGCACAGTGTAAGGCTTTGTGAAAGGAACTGAAGAAGCTATTTAGATTTTCAGAAACATTGCCATTTTCCATATCCCAGCTGTGATTCATCTGGCACTTTTATCTATTCTGAACTAAAATAGATTAACACTTTGAGAAAAGATGATCGGGCAAATGAAGACAAAGCCAAAAAATTGTAGTTTGAAACCCATCTGGGATATGGGATAACTGGTAGTTTTATGAATCATGTACCCCACAATCCAGATTGACTCCCCATCCTGTTTACAAGCTTTAGAAGTGCAGGCTAAAGAGGTGGGAGAGATAAAATCTTCCCAATACTCCGAAAAATCCAAGAAACATTCCTAGAAGGGCCTTGCATGAAGCATCTACTAAGAGCTGAGGAAGTCACCAGCGGACAATGGCAGCCCAGACTGGGTACGTGGTGTCTTTATGCATTTCTGTCAGCTCAGCAGGAAAGATCACACACGTAGAGGCCTCTCAGCCATCTAAACAAATTAAAAAACATTTTGCAGCTCTCTTCAGTTACTCTGTCTAAACATCCTAATTTCCTATTTCACTGCTCCCTTCCTGTCTCTGGTAAAAAATAAATTGAAAACAACAAGATATGAGAGGGAATACAGCATCATTGAGTCACAAATGCATCTGAAATGCTCATCTAGTAAAAAACATGAAGAAACCTTCATTCCTACCAGATGTTTATCTAAGGTTCTGCTTCTTTTGTTACCATAATATCATATGAAGAATGACATTTTAAAGGACACACACATAGGGTGTTGTTTTTTTTAATTGTTACTATCTTCTTAATGGAAAACATGATAAACAAATACATAAATTTCCCTGCATGTGTCCTACATAGAGGGAGAAGAGCTAATGTAAAAAGATTATATGTCGTTAATTACGATTTGAAGGGAAATTCTACATTAACCATTTATTGTAGAAACAAAGATAGTGCAAATATAATGCACTCTCTTACAGAAAAGATTTCCCCGTTTTGAATGTGTTGGCTCTGACCTTATTGCCACAGCTAAAAAAAAAATAATAATAATACTTAACACTTTAAAGGGTTATTTTACTGAGTAATTACTATATTTAATGTATCTTACTTCCATGCTCGCTTCATTTCAAGTCTGTAAAAAAAATGCCATGTAGTGCCAACAGTCTTCCCTGAAAAACACAGGCCATAAGCCATCTACCCACTGCAATTCCATCTTGAACAAAAGGCTTAACCAACAGGACAAAGCATCTGAAATAATGAAAAATTTGTGAGGCTGACCCAGAAGTTATTAATTCAGGCTTCCCAGACATAAGTTTACTACACAGATGACTTACTACATGCGGATTCCAAGGGAGAAATTACACAAGATATTGTTACACTAGCCTTCAACTGCCAGAAAAAGATCTTCCCTCCTAAATAAGGTGCCATGAAAGCACTTCATTAAGCAACCAGCTTCTCGTTAGCTATTTCACTGAAATAATATATAGAGTGACTAGACCACACAGGGATCTGAACAACAATACATACAACATATCATGAAGAAATCCTGAAATGTAATACACATCTCAGCCATTTACTGATCTGTAGTTTAAACAAACAGAGAGACCTAAACCAGACTTATAAACTTTAGTGACAAAAAATATTTTCAAAGAGAGAAGGGCTTATGCTAATGGATACCATTCAAAATGCCTAATGCAACACAAATCATCTTAAAACAGATATATGCCACAGATAATTCCTCAAAAAACATGCGAGTACTTAGAGTACAAATATAAGCTTAGATTTACCTCAGCTATATGCTGATGCTGAAAAATTGCAGTTTGTTTATAGTAAAGCTGATTGGGAATAATAAATGGCATCCCTGATATCTCTTCCATTCCTGTGCTGAATATTACTGCATTTAGAAAGAGTTTAACAACAGGAAGACTTACTAATGCGAGATTATTTCCTAATCAGAAGAATGTCTCTACTTATACATATATATATATCTCTCTCTCTCTCCTGTACTTCAACTGCTTTACAAATGACTTGCATATTTGTCAGCATCTTGGGTTCAGTTAGACAGTGACAAGCCCAAAATACTTCAAAGAAATGAGACATATTAAATTAAAAAAAGCTTCTCATCTCTTTTACAGCTATGCAGGGACTTTGAACTCATTGTGAATGGCGGTTGCTGCAGCTGAAAACAATAGCTGTCTTGAAATGTCTACATGACTAAGGAGCTCATCTGATACGATAGCACTTTTATGTACAGAAGAATTAAGAGGGTTTCCAACTGCACATTTTAATACCCACTCCTCAAATCCTCTGAGTGTGGCTGAAAAGGTGAAAGGATTCTGACTTCTAACGCTTCCTTGCGGCAGTAGTTCTTAACAGCTCGCAGGCATTCATAAAGTCAGTGGCCAAAGAGCAAATTGTCTTCCTGGTCTTCACTTCCAGGACATTTAGAAAGAGATAAGCAGTGCTGATAGTTCAAGATGCACACATTCAATACATTTTCCTGTGCTCCCAGATCAAAGTATTAATACAAAACACTGGCATCTTCAAGAAAAAGTTCAAGTGTTAAGTTAGGTTTTCTGCTAGGTGAGCCTCACAGTATTTACTGAAGGCCAAGGCTTTCTTAGACAAATATTAATTAATAGGAAAAGAGAAAACAGCCCTCAAAATACAGCCAGCCCTCTACAGTTCTCCATGAAAAGCAGCAAGATTAGCTCACCAACGTTTTTCCTGGTTAGCTCTGATACTCAAATATCTCAAACCTTCAGAGTATTTCCAATGGCCATATTTGTGCACCCCATCATACTGCTGCCCAGTGTTTCAGCAGACCTGCTGAAGAACTGTAGGATAACGGATGAAGAGCTTCAGCCTTTGTTTCTCTGTTATTCTATTCATTCTTTGCTTCTTTTTATTCTTCCTAAATCTGGTTTATATAAAACACAGATGAAAATGAAGGAGCAAATACATCTATCACTAGGCTGCTAGAAGTAAAAACTTGAGCAAACCAGATAAAATGAGAAACTTCTTTCTTTACACCAGCCTCACTGCAGTCTTACTATTTGAGGCTCTGCTATTAACTACAAATTAGTAGGTTAATAAAATTCAAACAAGAATTGTGAAATTCTAAATGTTTCTGAAACTCAAAGTTTTATGTCCAATTTCAAGAAGGCAGCATTTTTTTTACTTCAAAATAGAAAAGTCAAGCATATTGATGTATTTCTACAACGAAATCTTGCTGAAAATTATTTGATTTTTCAATAGGTACTGATCTTGGATGAAATCTTCACACATTAGCTTGCATACTTGTGCAAGTGTGCACTTGTCTAATTCCAGAAAAGAGCAACACTAGCAACAGAAAGAATTTAGTGATTTCTCCAGTTCACCTGCTGAACTGTAGTCACGCAATGATTTTATTTCTAGCAGCAACAAAAAAAAATACTTGCCTTTATCTTAAAGCCTGGAAGAAACTATTCATTTGACATAATGTTTACAGGCAAGCTAATCAGGGCATCGTCAATTCAGAGTGATAAGTAATAAGACAGCTTCCTAATATGTTGTCAGTATCTATGAATCTGTCTCACTTGTGTGAATGCAGGCTAAAAGACAACCTAGAATAGCTTAGAAAAAACCAAACCCAACAACTTGTTACATTTTGTACCAAGCCAATAGCTTCAGCATCACCATGAGTCACAGAGGTTGACTAGCTGGTGACAATCGTGTGTTGAAATTATAAATGTCAAAAGCCTGTGATTCACTTAAATCAAGCACCCGTGTTTAATTTATTTATATTAAGCTTCCACATTTCTGAGACACAGTTTCACTCAACTGCTTCCCTAGGAGCATAAATCACCATCAAAGCACAGAAGAGTAAATCTGCAGAACGTAACTGGGTTTGAATATGACGCACAACAAGCCATTACAAAAGCACATATTCGGATCCATTGTTAAAGCTGCTCCAGCCTTGGAAACGTCTTCACATTTTTCCACAGTTTATGCAGGAATGTAGAATGTTGCAAGTGTATAATTAGTGTTAGACGTGATTAATTCATACTGTGGGAAAATACAGAAAGGACTCAAATAGAGCTCTGTGGATCTCCTTTCTCTCCACCCAAACTGCAATCAAGCATATGCCTATTCAACACTCTGAACATACTGCCAGAACTCAGTCTGGGGAGCTGGCTTCTTTCTCCTCTGGCTATAATACTGAATGTTTCATTTTTCAATGTCACACTATTTACCATGCTCATATTTTAGTTGTATCATTTCACAGTGAGGTTCTGGGGCTGGTTGGCTCAAGGCTTCTTTGTACCTATTTTCCTTCCTTCTCTTTTTCGTTTCTTTCTCACACAGCTGTTTGCCAAGTCTTATTTGCCTATATTTCTAAAATCAGAGCAAACTATTATCAGTACTTTGAAAGGCATATATTAGAGTTCTAGAAAAAAACCTGCAGGTTTCATTTGCACAGTTTGAGAAGAAGCAGTTTTGACTTCTACTCTGGTTCACTCTAGACTTTGCTCCAAGCTATGTGTCAGGATCAGATCTAAAAAATCTTCAAAGTTTACTCATTGTAATGCTGAAAACATGAAACCTAAACCTTTTTCGTTTGATACAGAACAATAAATCAGCCCTCAGATTACTGCACTGGGGCTTAAATGTGCTTGAAGAGTTCTGTGAACCTTAGCAAAAATCTCATGGAAATTTAGCTTTTAATGATAGCTGAAGTCCATTAATGCTTGGCATGGTTCCATAAATTTGAACATAAGGTTTGCAAAGCTTTGCAAGCACATGCTTTCACTGGTGTTCACTCACCTGCAATAAGCAAGAGTAATACATTCCTATGTATACTCAGTTTCTGAATTTGGTGTGTATTCCACCATGCTAAAATTAAGCGAAAGCAGGACTGCAGAGGAAAGTGATATAAGGAATAAAGCACAGGAAAAGAAATTGGTCCTACTCTGCACTCTGCCCAAAGTTGCACGTGCCTCCTGAAAGGATAAGTGAAATAGAAAAAATAAGTACCTGAGTGATTTAAGTATTTAGGCTCCATTCTCTAATCTTGCATTTAGCTTTAAATTCGAGGTGACCTCGTTCTATTTAAGGATAGTTATACTGGTCAACACAGCCCTAGGCAGAATCTCTAATGCAGAGACTAAAACAACTGAGCTGAAAGCTGCATCACCTTGCCTGCACCGCAGTGCGCCAGAGGTAGTTGGAGTTATTAAAAGAGCCTGAGACATTAGAGGCAGCCCTGGACTGCAAAGATCATCTGCTTTCAAGATGACAGCTGCCTCCTCGTGGCACTGCGACGGGCTCGGCGGATCCACCAGCGTCTTGCACCGCTGCATCATGAAGGATGTTGCAGCAAAACCAGACTTGGGTGTTTCTAATAATTTTACCCCACAGTTTGTTATATGGCTACCTTTAAACTGCCCTGAGCTGCCATTTTCTTCTGCAGTCTATTGCTGTATCAGTCCCTAAATACAAGGATTCTGCATATTTGGGGGGAAAAAAAGAATAAAAAATTATATTATTATAAATAGCGTATCATAATGTTAAAAGTTATTTAATAACACGTTGCTAATTCTAATCACGACTTCCTACTCTGATAAAAATTGTGTTGGTTTTAATATAAAATAATCCCTAATTCTCTACTACCTATGTTATTGACTGTTAGCTAAAAAGCATGTAGATCACTGATTATATTCACCAGCTCGTCAATTATCACATTGCTGTCATTATGTACAAAGTATTTTTAACCAGGTTCAACATACTAAGGGGTGTAAAAACTGAAACAAAAAAGTCTGGCTCTTAAACAGATTTGTTCGTATTTTTAGCCTACATTTATCTGGCACTTATTGGCCTCCAAGTTCTATACCTGCACTAACAGGGAAACAAACCTCCTTGTTCCAGTATTTACTCAAAAAAAAAATAAATTGATCTTTTACTCTCGCTTCTCGTAACTTTCTCTTTGGCTTTATTTATAAACAGTTATGCTATTACAAAAAAGTCTTGAAACAGACTTTGTTATATTAAAATCAATTTCCCTCAAAATGTCTACCCTTTTACATCAGAGAACATTCTGATTTAGTATTTTGAGGAGAGGTGAAAAACTACTTACTTAGGAGGGAAGAAAAAAAGCACATACTCTGACAACAGACATACTTTCATCCTTGTACAGCACGATGTCCCACTCTGGTGCTCCCTACAAGCTCTGAGGTTTCCCATGAGGAACACCCCAGCACTGGACTGTTCCCCACCACCTCTGCAGGTCCAGGTGCAGCACCACCAAGCAGCTGCGTGCTGCAAGTGACTTGCTGCCTTATTCTGCTGCTGACCAGCTACAGTCTCCATGTTTGCACTTCTCCAGGCTGCAAGAAATATTGTAAGGTTTCATATGCAATTACAGGATTGGGAACTGCTGTACCAAAGTCTGTCTCCACTCCCTTTTAGTTGCTCAAAGATGGCATCAGCCAGGTAGTTTATTGCCAGACTAGAAGTTTCCTGACACGGGCAACTAGCCCATGGTTCAAGGCGGGGAGACGTTACTCAGGCAAATCCTCCTTCACCACAGAGCAGGAAACTGTACTGGATACTCTGATTTCTTTTTTCTTTTTACTGACAACAGCAGACATAAGAGGTTTTCAAACTGTAGCACACAAACCATTCTGCAGCAGTAAGGGGTTGCTGCAGGCAGAGCAGCAGCGCTCAGTCTTACCTGGATGAGGAGCCAAGGCTTGGGCCCATCCCTGGTGTGCTGTCGGCCAGCGCAGCTGGAGCTGCTGCTCCCCTGGGCACAGCAGGACCAGCCTGAGCCCACAGGTGCTGCACTGGGGGTTGGGAGAGGCAAGCAGGGCCTCAGCAGGGAGCTCAGCCACTGCTCCCCACTGTGGCTCTAACTGCTTCTCCCAGCTGCCAGTTGGATGATTCTGGGGGAGCATGAGGGGTGAGAGCTGCTCCTCACCAGAGCTGGATGAGGTTGTGATGGGTATGGGGTAAAGGTCCTGGTGTGGGGAAAGAGAAGGTGTGTGCATGCTGCCCAGGAGCTGCTGCTCCTGCTGCAGATGGTGCCTCTTGAGCAAAACTGGCATCTGCAAACCCTTGACATGCAGCTCTCCAACCGAGGGCAGAGAATGACTCTTAACAAAGGGAACTGCCAGCCATTGCCCCTTGGGGAGAAGCAAACTAAAAGCTTCCTCACATTTGTGTGAGCAAATACAGCTTTGTAAAAGATTTATTTTCTGCAGGTACAAGCTGGTACAAAGACTTCTTTTTCACCACCACCACTTAAATATTCATAGAAAAGGGAAGTAATAGGGAGCTTATTGGGAAGAGATTATAAAGGGAAGATCTGATAGCAGTGGAGAATGGATCCACAGAGTGACCTTTAATAAGTAACTGCTATGGTCCCAAGTGAGTTAATAAAATTGCAGGCTAATTAACCACATCCTCTTAACTTGCCCTTCAACAACTGCATGGTCAAGGCAATATATACAAACGGAGAGGTCAGCATTTGCTAATGACCACCAAAACTTCCTCACTGCAGTACTGCAGACAGACTCTAGTTACCAGACTTGAGCGCTGAGTCACGGGCTGTAGCCTTCCCTACATGTGTAAGACATTAAGTGTTCATCACAGAAACTTAAATAAATTAAAACATTCCACTGCAAATGACAAAAAGAGAACTTTCAAGTTGTGCAGTTATTATTCAGAGATATGGAAGCAATCAAGTTAAGGTTTCACACACATCCTCAGCTCTGTGCTTTGGTCTACATGTAGTGTGGTTTTCAATTCCATAAACCGCTAATAGTTTTGTTGAGCTTTTTTTTTCCTAAAAAGAAGAGACTAATACTTTTTATCCACATACACTCTATAAACTCTCAAGAAAGACATCTCTACTTTTATTTAAATAATCCAGTCTGCTCTTTGCTAACACATTTTGTGCACTAAGATCTGTTTCCTGCATTCACACATTTTGATGTTCCAATCACATTTCTCTACACGGAGCCCCACCAACAATCCTCGCCTTTAAGAATCTAACCAGGGCAAAAAGGGCTTCCTCTGCATTTCTCAGATAAATTTAAATCCAACTTAATCGAATGTGCAGGAGGTCTTTGTATGCCTATAATTTTTTATCATTACTCAGTCCTGTTATTCACAGGCTGTTGCAGGTTACTAACAAAACATATACTGTGTGTTATTCAAGCAAGTGACTTCCATTGACTGTGGCTGGTGTACAAGTAGTTTACAAATGAAGAAGCTATCTTGCATATACATTTAAAGCTGAAATAAGAATATTTGATGCTATATGGAAAACAGTATTAAAATCACATAAAGGATATACTAAATTCACATAAACAAAAGTTAAGAGATTCACTCTTACCAACAAAAGAGGGTATGTTTAGCTCTACTATTGATGTTTTCAACACCTGAGGGCTTATTTGTCCAGTGTTACTGCCATTATAACAAATTTATTTTGGTTTTCCTTGTCTTGTGAGACAGTCGTTAGTGAAACATTTTCTTATTGAATTATGAGTGATCATTTTAAAATAAATTCTAGAATATGAACACATTTATCTGCAAACAAGTGACCACTATGTTCCACATGGTTTGAAAAATGCAGAAAAAAGTGTTTCTTACACAAATATTCAGAACTCCCCTGTATTTTCTTTTGATGTAGATTAATTGGGAAGAAAAAATTAATATTTTACCTGCGTATCCATTTGGGATGCAACACTTCCTTATATGAGATTAAACAAAGAAATACAAATGTACTACATTGAGGGCCAGGCCTGCTTTATGCCTCATGCAGAGGAAATATCACAAGTTTGTTATATTGTAGAGATTACTTTTTTTTACTTTTCCTGTATTGTCAAGTAACTCAAGCATTTTGATACTTTGTCTTCATCAACTACTTGGTTAAGAAAATCCTGAAAGATGCAAATTAGGGGATAGGCATCTAGAGACAGGTAACTCGCAGGGAAATACCATAACAACTGAAGCAGAAAGGCTGCCAATGGTACAATCTGAGTATAGTTCAAAAACTTCCTACTGTATCTGGTATAGAAAAAAAATGCAAGATTTAGAGGTTCTTGCACCGTAAGTGGCTGTGAAATCAATCACAAACACAGATGAATACACATGCCAGAAGTTTGTAAATTCCACCCAAAGAACGAGAGACAGCACAACATAGCTGTGCAGGAGGTCCATGACAAATAAAAACCGTCTAGGGATAGCTTTGAAATATTTATAAACAAGTGTAACATTACTGAGGAGGGAAGGAATACTATAAACGATAGGGTCACGTTGTAACGTTAACGTAAAAAGATGCAAAATAGCTGGAATACCAAAGGCTCCGCGGGGCCTGCGCGGGCGGGGCCGGAACGCGCCGCGCTCACGGGACGGGCCAAGAGCGCCACCTGGCGGCTGCCCGCGGCCCTGGCGGCCACGGCCCGTTCCCGGCGGCTGGAGCTGGGACACGCTCCAGGCGGGACTTGCTGCCGGGGTCATGGCCACTGCCTGGGCTGCCAGGGAGGCTCTGGACAGCATCTTGCTAGCAAAACTTGGGGGAAGAAAAGAAAGAAAAAAGTTAACCGGAATGAGTGGTATTATTCCCTGTTTATCCACGCTATGTTAGCACCTTATCTTAGAAGGAAAGATTTTATTATATTTTTCCACTCTGGCAAGAAGAAATTGCAGAAAATCTTCAGTTTAGCTGTAGGACTAATAGTGATCTGACCTGTAAGTATGCTCAGTTTTGGCTACCACTGACTTCCAGCTACAAAGACTATTAACAGAGCACTTCATACATCATAGACATGTTTGGGCACAATTTCCAAAATTTACTTAATACTCTTTTATGAGTTGCATATTTTTACTGTGAAAATATTGGAAAGAAGTTCCCCAACTGGGAATTTTGGAAATTCCTCATGAGAGGAGACAGTGTATTTGCAGGAACAGATTTCCTGAGATTCATTCAGATCCCCTGGGGCAACATCACTTTGTCTGCCGAGGAAAAGGCACAGCATGATGGCATTAGGGAGACCTGACGAGTTCTTGATCCAGGTTCCATTTTAATTACGTATTATTAATCATTTTGCAGTTGGAATCTAACATTGCCTATGTGTAACTAATTAGGAACTCATGTTTTTAAAATTAAAGAAACATGTAGAAGTTTATTTTGCAACGTGGGCTTGAGCTAAGAATACATGGCACTAGAGCATAAATTTTACTTCAGAGTTCAGAAACTGTTCCTCTAGATCAGCTAATAAATAGGAAACCAAATGTTGTATTATATTCCAAAATTAGTGCGAGATAATACAGGCATTCCTGATTCTTCACCACTGAAAAGGTCATTTAAGTAACCTAATCTGCTCTGTTTAGAGTCCTAATCTTTTTTAAACTGTTCCCTGGTAGTAAAAATAATTTCACTGATAATCCCTGCACACAGGAACCACACAAGCATAAGCACATATTAATTGATATTACTGTCTATGACTTAAGATGACAATGAAAGCAAATCTGACAAACCTGCTGTTACTATGAGCAGTTCAGAACAGCATGCAAGGAAGATTTGAGTTGCAAGCACTGTCATGCACAAAGCCATTAAACAAATATTTAAACTATATTTAACAGAACTGAAGTGCTGAATGTTAATACAAACAGTGATGTAACTTAAAACATTTAAAAATTAATGTAACATGGAATAAAATATAAAATTTGTGCATGGTGGTAATTTATTGCTTTAGTGTTCAATTTACCAAAGCTTCTATATACTTTGGAAGTGATTCTTTTTATTTAAAGCTAAAATTTACATTTTAAAAGTTAAATACAATATTATTGCAGATTTTTAGAGAGTATTTTGATTCTGCCAAATGCTGACATTCACCAAGTTCAAACAGCAGTTTGTGGGGTTTTAAATTTTGGTTAAGAAAAGTCAGAGTGGCTTAATATGGCTGATAATATGAAAGCTTGAATTTAAATCATTGGAAAATAAAGGATTTTGAAAGTGAGGAGTGTAACCCTTATCCATTTTCTATCCTTTCAATAATATAGCTGCTGACTTAATACAACAAATGAGATTTGTTGGCACAACTTGCCAGAACTTGTAAACTTTAAGTACAATCCTAATCTGAGTAAGAAAAGTTTAAACAACAGGCATAGATCTTCCCCGTAGCCTTTTTGTTAGGACAGGTAGCATGTGCAATAGCTAAATAAAGCACAGCCGAGTGGCAGCTGCACTGCACTGTGTATTTGTGTCCGTGAAGAGCGGGCAGGAGCCCGAGCCACCAACAGGTCTGGGATGTCCCATTGGCCCGCACAAAGGCACATGCGATCGCATGCATGCAAAGTAATCCCTGCAGTTTTCCGCCTAAACACAGAGGAAGAGATTTATACAGATAAGCAGGGGACATCAGTAAATAATTAGGTAATACCGATCGAGAGGATAAGCAACACTATCAAATCAGCAACCACCTCATTCGTCATCGGTGACTTGAGGGGGAGGTGGGAGGGAAGCAGAGGATCATCTGCTGAAAAAGGACAATGAAAGAGGAAGAAAAAAGGTAATTAAAGTGAAACATTTGAAATGTTAAAATCGGTCAACTCCCATCTGCAATCGCCTGTGACTCCCATCAGCAGTGATTGACCTGATCTCCAGCAGCACTGGCTTTTGCCAGCTCCGATGAGCTGAAGGACGGGACCATCCGCAGAGAAAGCCCTGCAGATACTTGCCCTGGATGGGTCAATGACCCCTTTTGTTGAAGAGGTGGAGACATGTTTTTAGTTCATGCAAGACAGTTCAAACTGTTACTAAATCAATTGAGTATCAATAGACATTCTGGTATCGCAGCAGTTACAGTTCAGCTTGTAGGGTAACAGTAATGGAAAACAGAACTTGCCATTATGTATCATTAAAGTATAATCAATTACAGGAATCTGTTAGTGCTTTCCTTCAGAGCATCAATCACTAGGAAACACAATCTACTTAAATGTGCAGATAACAAACGGAAATTATTTTTAAAACAAGGTGATTAAGTTGAAAACATTTTTAAAGATAAACTTTAACAGATTTCCTGACCTCATTTTATTAATGCAAAAGTCAAAATAGACAAAAATTCTGGCTTTATATTCCATGAATGGAATATGAAAGCTCCTATTAAATCTGGGCCTGGAGCGTGCGTTTTCCAGCCAACATCGAAGACTGCATTTGCTGTATTCATCATTATGTATTTGTGTGTATATACAATGATGTCACTGTTTATGGCACTGGAAAGTCCAATTCAATAAATACAATTTTTATACTCTCCTTATGGAGTTTTCTTACACACAGGCTGAGGTGCAACACTCACCAAATTCAGAAGTTAATGTCAGAGCTCATCTAGAAACAAGAGCTCACAAGGGTGAGCACACTCCTGCCATCCAGGAGCTAAGCAACCACAAGGAAAGCTAATGAAATAATCAGACACATCCTCGGTTTTGCACCGGAGGGTTTGTCACTGCAGAAAGGTTTTAGCAGTCAGAAGTAGAGCTGAACTGCAGTCTGAAGAGAAAGGGCAAGGCAAGAAGCAGCAGTTTTGTATCCTGTCAATTCTCTCCTACCCCACAGCACCAGCATCGCTCCCGGTTACACAAGCACCGGGGTACGAGCCACCCATGTAGGACAAAACCACATCAGCTGAAATGCTTTGGACTTGACAATAGTCTCACTTCCCACTTCTGTCTTCTCACACACAAAGAGAAAAGAGGAAGATGAGGTGAAAACCTGTGTTGGGATAGGATGAAGGAAAGGAACAACGTTAGAGTTGGGAGGAAAAGAAGCTCAACATTAGATGGAAAAAAGCTCCCAAGGCTGAAGAGCTTTTACTCCTGCCAGTCTCCAGGGATAGTGAAAAGTATTGCCTTTAGATTGAACATGGAAAACCTGCATTACCAGCAGCACTGCAAGGGGTCCTTGTTTAAAGCTGCTCTGTCTCCACCTGGTATCAGTCACTGCCTTCTTTCAGCAAAACGTCCCGAGTTCCCATGTCATTTCTCAACAAGCCCAGCAGCCTGCGCTCAAGAGGAAGCTGGTGCCGCTAATATGTAAAAAGGTCAGGGACTGGGACATTATTTAGAAGAAATATATAGCAACGTATTTATCAAGAGAAAACAAGGAATAAAAAAAAAAATTATGTGTGGGGATAACTGTGGATGTTAACTGGGCAGGCTGCTATTTTATGCAATTTGGTGCAGAACTTGGATCAAAAATTACTAATATTTTGGGATTCAAGTATTTTGATAGTACATATTACACATTGTTTTCTGACTTTCAATTAAACTTTAAGAGATTTCCCTTTCAATAGCCTGTAATATATCCCAATTAATACAGATCCCATAAAATCTGCAGAACATTGAAATTCTGAGAGATGGAATGCAGCAGAGCAGGAGAGCAGGTATAGAAATTGAGTAATGTTTCATAACCACACCATCTTATATTTCACCTCCTTACTATGCCTTTTTATATCATTGACATTTTACAGGTAGTTAAAGCATGGAAATTTGGATATTTCTAGAACAATAATCCCTTGACCTCCAGAAAGCTACTTCAACAGCCATTTACTTGTATAGGAATTTCAGTAAATATAGGGACAATTTTTGAAAGGTAACAGGATTCCCCACTTCACCAGGAGGTGTGCACCTAACTTTGAACATCCCCACCTCCATCATTAATCAGTGACACTCATACAGTGGTGCTTCATGGGACTGTTAATTTCCTAAGTGTTTGCAGGAAACAGCTGGATCCTCAGCTACTACATGAATGCACTAGAAGACACAACCCCCGTGTCAGGGAAAGACGTTCAGGGTTCTGAAGGGGTACACGGTCTTATGAAAAATAGTACACAGCTTTCTAGAAAAGTTCCTCATGTAAGATATTACCAACTAACAGCCAGGCACTGTGCCCAATACATGCAAATGTGTCCTGGGCAGCAGACTATGTTGCCAACGACAGGAGAGTGAAGATGAGTTAGTCAGGCTAGCAGACACTTTCACAGCGCAGATCCCCACCTGCCTCCACAGTCTTCTGCTGCTGCTGCCATGGAGGCAGAATTTGAAGTAGGAGAGGTGGGAATTGAGCCAGGCATACTGCTGAGAAATGAAATGTGACAGAAAGGGGAGAAGACAAGGCAGAAAAGTTCAGAACTCTGCTAGGCTGGCGAGGTCTACCAGTGGGCTGGGGAGAAATCCTTGGAGCCTCCACGACCTACCACAGGCTTTCACAACTTCAGGTGCCCTCCCTCCAGACCATTTCACCTTATAACAATTCGATATACCCTTTCCAAAAAGCACAAACCACACACAAGCTCTCACAAGTCCTTCAAATTGTAGCAGATCTCCTTGACATGCTGTCAATCAGCTGGTCTTTGCTGCCCTATACCCAAAACCTCCACTGTCTCTTCCAACATAACACACACACCTCCAGCTTGACTCTTTGCTGCAAAATTCTGTTTTACATATGATGCTGAAAGCTCTTGAGCTGACTTTGTCCACAGGAGCTTCACACGGACACAGAATATCCATTAAACCTTTCATTAATGTCTTTGATTTTGGATGCACGGTAATATTTCTCTGAACACATGCTCCTCATTTCCAAAAGCTAACTGGACACAGAATAAGATTTCAAGTCCTTTTTTTACATCTAAATTTAATAGTCCAAAAGCTTTAGCTGTATAGCTGTTCATTTAAATCTGAAATATTAAACACATTAAATGCAACATTAAATTAAATTACAGTTATTGTAATGTTGCTTTTTTTGTTTAATGAACCACAAACAAAACACTAATTTAAACTTGGCCTCTATGATTTTTCAAGGAACATACTATCACTTTTTCCAAGCCTTTCCCATAGGCAAGTACATCCACTATTGTTTATTTCATCTATTTATCCACTGCACTTTGTTGAAATTATCCTGGGTCTGATCTTAGGCACAGTCTTTCACCAGAAGGGATGTTTTTTAAGCAGGACATCTCACACAGCATGAGCCACAAAATCAGTGATAAAGATGTGCACATCAAGCAATATACATAAGGTTGAATTGCAGATTTTTAACAAAACTATTAAAGCATAAATACTAAACTATACATGCATATACATATGCATAATTATTTCATACTATCAGTGATGGTCAAAACTGCACTAGTACGTAGAGTACAACTCAGAAGACTGTATTGCTAAGTCTGATGTTTTTACACATCATCATAGAATTGTCATATTTTGAATTTTTCAATTTTTAAAGTAAAAAGACCTGAAAGCCATTAACTGTGGCCCTTGACATATAGATCAATCTATTGTGGTTTGTGTTATTACCTATTATTCATGGGAAAATAATTGCTTATTTTTCAAAACAGTTTTTAAATAACCTGAGTTTAAAAGTCAACAGTGTCTATTTCAGAAGCAGGAACTTTCAACTAACCATTAAACAAATATGCAAGTGCATTTTTATGATAAAAGCCCCCATAGCTCACTGAATTCAAACAAATCCTGTATATTATGAATCGACCAACCACATGATTGATGGAATGATGCATGAAAATAGAGGCAGAGGCAAAATAACCTACTTGAACCCAGAACATTTTCAGACAATAATCATTACCAGCTTTAATTAACTTCAACACAAAAGCAGGGGCTCCTTCTATTTCAAGCTAATGAAGCTCAACACACAGACACTACAATTGGAGACAAAGCATAAGTCTAAAGCAAGTTGTATCTTTGGATTAAAATAACAAACTTAGTATTTTAATTTTGTAGTCAGCAATTGTGTGAGATTCAGAAACAAAGAAACAGTACATTAAATTGAATGGCTAAGGTAGGAATGCAGCTGGTTTTCACTGAGTATCTTTCTTATAAGCCAAAGGCAAGAAGGTAACTTTTTTCCTACAATAAGCAGTATGTACAATACCCCGGAAATATTTCCACTGTGATCATCTAAGATTTACTCACTTTTATGCAACCCAAGTCAGAAATGTGACCTCATCTAAAGCTATGAACTGCTTTGTGACTTCTATCTTGCCTTTCTCATATATATTCATTAAATCTTTATCTATAACACTGTTATTTCCATTTAAAATTATTGTTGTGTAGCAAAAAAGCTGCTCTCACAAAAACTAATAAACCCAGATTACTTCCACTCTTCTCAATAATTTGCCTATTCCTAAATACTAGGTTAGAAGAATATATGACCCTTAACTTAATCTCATCACCAAGCACCTCCAAAAAAAAAAAAAAAGCACAAAAAGAGAAAAGATGGCCTGCCATTTATTTCTCCCATTTATAGTTTATTAAACCTAAAGATAATAGGAAAAAGGTGGAAAAAAACAGAGAATGTCTGGGCCGTGGTATCAGATATCACTGCTTATTACTGGCTATCTGCCTAGTAATCATAAATCCATAGGGTAATAATACTAAAATCTTTTGCTTTTCAGGTAGGTGTGAGCCAAAAAGAAAAAAAAAGTTTAATTTTCTATGAAGAGCAGAAAACAGCAAGCACAGCACAACTGGGTACCAGGATGCATAAATATTCCTGATTACAAACCCTTTCACATGAAGCAAACAGGAAGAGTTTGAAGCTAACAGCGTGTACATCATGCAAAAGTTATCTCTGTCCCAAAAGATAGATATCACAGAGACTATGAATGAACTGCTCCAATAAATTATATTATTCCTCAGAGGGGAAAGGAGAGCAATGTTATAAACAGTGACTTCAGAAAAGTGAGAACAATAGGACATTGAATTTTGCAAGAGTGAATTAAGGATCTTTTTTCTCTGGAGGAGAGCTCAGTATCGTTGGCCAATGAGCCTTATAAATAAAAACATTAACTCCAGCACTGCCTGCTTCTCTAAGCACCTTATAGCATCTCGTCCTTTCAACTGATGGGAAACTAGATGTAGGTATGTAATATCTACAAGCACATACAGAACTAAATAGATGTTTAAAATAAATTCTTTAAAACATACTTCCCAGCCAGTGTGCATCAGACAAAATGCACGTCTCAAACACACAGCTTGGATGATGGACTGTGCTGGGTATCTTTGCTGCACAAGTCTCAACAAATCAGAAAACAACTGCCTCTATACATCACCTCCTCCTTGTGCTGTCTGATACCTACTGAATACCCTCGGGTGAAGGACAGCTAAGCCAGAGCAGCGTTTTTCTAAATGAATCTTGATAGGATCAAAATCCTCAGAACTGTCACTCTCCTTCAGCATTGCTTACAGCAAGGAGAGTCGTTTTGTTAAACCGTTCACCAAGACGCTGACAGGGCTAAAGGAGCATACCAAGTACATCTGACTCCCATGTGTGAAACTGCTCGGTGCTGAGGGCAGGGCTGCTGCTAGCCAGGTAGAAGGCACAGGGCTGAGGAGTTCAAGCCACTGCTTAGCTGACCTTTTCTGCAGCAGAAAGGGAATAGCTAATTAGAATGCATTTTTGGAAGGTAACAAGCTTTTTTTTATTATTTTCTGAGAGGGATGATCGCTAATTTCTAGGCCACAAGCCTCGCAAGAACGTCAAACTGCCCACTGTGAAGTGATTTTTAGTCCCAAATTCCTGTTTGCCATCACCAATATGCCAAACATTAAGCACTTCTTGCTTGGTCATTTTCTCCTTTTCTCTGGCACTGTAGCTGTTTTCTTGGTTAGTTAGAAATGGAAATTGATAGTCCCATAAACATCTAGTAGAGACACATTTTTAAACACATCATCTCTGTCTACTCTGACAATGACAAAATGAGTTTCTGTGAGGTTATGGCAATCTCAAGGAACATACCCTCTTCAGTAACATTGTGATATTTTTCCTCTTCTCCTATGCAGAGTTCCTCCCTGACCCCCTGCACCAACTTGCTTTGCCAAGCTTCTCTGAAACCAGTTTTTAAATGGTATGTGAATGTTATCTACTCTTATTCCCTCTGAAGGTTTGTTTTATAATGAAGCTTATGTCAGGCAGCTTCTTACTCTTTATGTAATTGCATAATCTGACACAGAAGAAGATGGAAGAAAGAGGGGTTTGCCTTTTTAAAATATTTTTCTCTGTTTTAGCCTTGCTATAAGTAAAGGTAATTGGTGTTAGTGAGACTTGAAAAAAGATTACTGTCAGTACTCTTGAAACACCAAGATACTAACACTTAACAGCTTTGCCTTTACACATTCTTTAGTTAATTCTCCTTCTCCAGCCATCTTTCCTGCTCTTTACAGCCTTCTACACCTAACCTTTTACACTGCACTGCTTCTACTTTCTTCTGCATCCTCCATGGTCTTCTTTTCACAAACCTCAGTTTCCCCTTTCTTCATTTAACTTGTTCTGCCTGCCTTTACATCCCTGCCCAGACCACCTGGTGTGCAGGAGGTGCTCATCTTCCCAAACAACAGTCTACTTTGAAATGCAGGGAAATTTGCCAACTTCTCAAATACAGATGGTGGCATGCATGGATCACTGCATGGATCACTGCATGGATCACATGCTATTTTGACTGTATAGCTTTGGCAGAAGCTATTGTGGTTTGGGCATTTCTGAAAAGATTGTCAGGCATTTTGGAAGAGAAAATTCATTTGAAGTCTCCCATGAAGTACTTCCAAGTTTACACTAGCTCCTAATTTGGTATGACAATTTTTAATCTAATTTTAAGGCTGCAGCATTAGGTACTGTTACTGATATTCTGCTAAAAGTTCATTTTATAACTTTTTTTTTTGCTGGAAAGGGAACATATCTATTTTAATTTGAATGGATTCTTCTGGTACATCATTAACCCTTTATCTGAACAATACCAGCTTATTCCTCTACCTGTTCTATTGGGATAAGTTGAAGAATTGCCTTGCAAAAACAATAAAAGAAAGAATTCCATGTAGCAAAGACCAATTTTTATGACTTCTTTAATGAGAACTTCTGTTTTACTTATAACCTTAATCTGGGAATTTCTGTAAATATGCAAGAATCTCCATTTTTCTTTCTTTCAAACATGTCTCTAATTATAAGATGCTTATGAAGAGCATAAAAAACCAAGCTGGAAGTACTTGATGATTTGTCCATGGGAAAGGAAAAACTGTATAGGTGTATTACACGTATGTAAATACTTTCTGTTCAATCTTGTTATTGCTGTTAGACCTGACCTGAGAGTCGCTTTACTTTTGGAAAATACATTTCTGCAGAATTGTGCCAGAGAAGAAAAGCCTTATACTACAGCTCAAAATCATCCTCTGAATCAAGCAGAACAGAAACTCAGACTAGGGCCTCTGAGATCCAAAGCAACTGCCCCATCCATCAGGCTTTTCTGAGCTAAGTGTCTCACAGACTCTTCCGCCACAGTGGTTTCACATCATATAAATAATCTAACATCCACTAGAGAAGCAACTTGAACAGGCTTCTCATATCCTAACTGAGAGCCCCACCTAATTGGCTATGAGTGGCTCCAAAGCAGAAGTTTATCTTGCTCAAAAAAAAACCCCACTTTGGGGTATCTCAATGTTTAATTGGAGAATTTGAAATTCTGAAAACACTCATGGGATGAGAAAGCTATTTCCCTCTCATTCCTGACAGCAAAAGTAACAAAGGGACAAATAAATATAAAAGGAAAAATTTAAGTAACACAAAATTATCTGCTCAGTCATACAGTTCTTCAACAATTCTGGGTTCCAGATGTCCATAATTATTTGCAGCATATGTCATCAGACAGAAAGCACTATGACCACATTTGATGGGTAGAAAGGAATTTATGGTGTAGTACACACCTCACACACTTCACATAGCCATTGCCATCATGAGAGAGGTAGGCAGGAATAAATCCAGAACCATCTGAAAACTATTTTTGGTAGCTCCTTAATGAGTCTAACCTGTTAAGGGTACCAGAAGGGTGAGTCCTATAACTGCAGTCAGAATCTCCAGAGCTCCATGCCAAACTGTCTCAGAAGAGGAGCATGTTACTTGCACTAGTAAATTCCGACCATATTTGCTGGTTCCTTTGCTGTCAAGCCCCATGTAGACAGAGCAGCCACGGAACTGAACAGGGAGAGAATTACTCTTCTTTCTTGATGGCTCCCTTATATCAGGCAGGACAGCACCAAAAAGCCAACTATTTACAGCAGAGAAATTACTAATTTGTTAAAAAAAAACACACCTGCATCTCTGCTTCTAAGACAGTGACTTAAACTCTGCATTTCTGTGCTCAGCTGACAAACTCTATCCTTGTCAACAGAAGTTATGAACATACACAAAAACAAAATAGTTCTAGTAGTTTACATTTGAATTGTTTGCAGTAAGAGAACTTACAATGTTCATAGAAAGATAGAAATGTGGAAAGGGGAAAAGTAATTAAAATTATCCACTTTTAATTGTTTTAAAAAGCCAAAAAATTCCCTCAATCCAAAGAAAAATTCTACAAAAAACCAAAGTGAAAAAACTAATTAAGTTCATCTTCATCATTAGAAGATTAACTAAAATATCATTCACCGTTTGGGGTTTGTTTTGGTTTTGGGGGTTTTGGAGGTTTTTTTTGTGTGGTTTCTTTTTCAGGCTTCACAAAACATTGTTCTCTTTTTTCTGTTCACTTACCACTGAGGCAGAAAACAGGTAATAGCTTGGACCAAAAGGTGCACAGCCCCTCTTTCTATATAGTCTCTTTCTGATACTTAATCCTTGCAATGCATGCAGAGCAAAAGTGATGTGAAAGTTTTCCTCTGAAGGTTCCTTACATGTGCATCAATTCTAGAGAATTCTTAACCAGGAACATCTAAATTTACAGATGTCTCAATGGTTCCGTATTTCAGTTTTTCTCTTCCCAACCTCAACAAATAAATAGGAAAGAGTAGACAAGCTCAAGTGCTCTCTGCTGAAAGGGCTTATCCTTAGAGCTAAAAAACTGGAAATCAATTTGTTGCAGTCCTGGTATTACAGCAGTTGAGAAGCCCCGTGTTGAGCTCTCAGAAATCAATAGCAATAATACTGAACTAAGAACTGCAAAGCTGAAGCTTTTTGTTTTTCTTTCAGGGGAAAAAAAAAAGTATACAAATATTTTCTGAAAGAAAAAATAAATTACAAAAGAAAAACTAAAACAAAATAAAGACTAACAGATACGCAGGGCTGTGAAAAGCTAACAGTTTAGATTGCTGCTAATTAGGGATTTTTTCCTAGTGTCTTCTTAGAAGCTACAGGTACCCTGTCCATATCCCATCCAAACATAGCTGAGAGCACTTTGGTCTGCAAAATATTTCAAAGCAAGTCGAAATAGGAATTTAGGCTGTCAGAGCTCATATTGGGTTTCCAGGCTTGGAGTTTAAGAAAGATTGATTTCTGATTTAGAAAGCAAGCGGCTTGGATATATAATCCATGAAGCTCAGCAAACTTCAGATGTTCCACTGCTATTTTAAATGCACTTTTCAAGAAAGTCATTTCAATCTTTGATTCCGACTGCTTGAAGTCCAACAGACTTCCCTTTCCACTATGGATGTTCAGGACACTTCAAGAGCTGATTTCAGTCTTGTGGGTGTTATTCTAACAGCCAGAAAAATATTGATACCAATAGACTGTCAATCTAGTTATCATGTGCCTCATTCAAAATTAGTGAGATAATAAATATGCAAACAGAATTTTCTGAAATACTGAACATGACAGTAATGCACGTGTTATAATAGTTTAATAAGATTAAGTAGAATAGCTGTTCTCAAGTATCTTTTGGCCTTGTATTTTCCAGTAACTTTTATCAATATAATTACCATCCATTTGATTAAATTTTAATTAAATACCTAAGCATTTAGCAATCCATCATTATAAATTCGTGCATGGTATCATAATACAACACAAACATTCAGGTAATCTTTTTAAAAAGTAGCAGCAATTTAAGTTATACTTTTATGTCTATATTTAAGGTCTATATCTAGCAGCTGAATCTCAAAATTACTTAAAGTCAGGCAGCTCCCCTTGAAAGACAACAATAAACTAGTAACATTACCTGCTGCAGGATTAGTCCCAGAAGCTGTAGAGCTTATGAAGAGGACTAATTCTCTTCCCCAGTTCTCTGTTGCTGTTTCTGCTGTCTCCTAAACATTTGAAGTCTCACCTTTTGTAGACTTTCAAAAATCATTAAATATATTTTTTTAAAGTACAACATTCACTTATGTAAACCACTGGAAAATCCTTAAACAGCCATCTGCTTATGTCACTATATTATTTTCCATAGCCAGCATATATACTCCAAGAGTAAGGATGAGATTTTCAAGGACACAATGTACAATTAGGAGTTAACAGCCAGCAAAATCTGGCAGACAGGTACCTAACTGTGGTATAGCTTTGAAAACTTCTTCTGTAAGACTCAGCCATATGTTATAAATCATGAAAAGCAGCCTTACACCATTATTCCTTTTTTATCCCGCTAAATTAACTTCAAGAGTATTCTTAAAAGAAACTAATCCATTCCTAAAAAGTATTCGATTAATCCTCTTCTAGTCTTGAGACATAAAACTGAAATAAGGGCAGCCATCTTAAAGTATTAGCACTTGAACTTATCCTACCTCACACGGAAAGTGAAACTACAAGGCAAGAAGAAAATATGTAGTAATGCAGGTGACATTAAGGTGACACTAGCCTTGATTGTGTTAAAATAAAAATAAGCTTGCTTTTTTATTATCACATCGCACACATGCAGAGAAAACTCAGCTGGAATATAAGGCAAGTGAACTAATGAACTTAATTAACACACAATATAATGGAACTACCCTGCAAATGTGTAGATATAATGAGACGGTTCAGCAAATGAACCAGTGATCATAATGAAATTGTGTTACTTCCTCCTGTCATTAGTGCCAGAAGTAAGAAAACTGGGTAGGAGCCAAGTATTATAAATCTTTATTGATCTTAAAATTAATTTTAAAAAAAAAAATTTGTAAGAAAACAAGTGTAAGTTACTTTTACTACTCCACTGAGAACTCCAGCATCAGTTCCACTGCTGAGCATCCACCTCCTGAGGTTATTGAATACAACACTATAAGAGTGTTGTATTCTTACCCTCTTACCCTCTTCTTTGTTCAGATGGTAACAATACTCTCTGCATTTCTACCTCAAGAGCTCAGGTACAATCACATAAATGGCCCAATATTGTAGAGGACTTATGTGGCAGGACAGCACACATGACTCATGACTACAGTTTCAGTGTGCTCTTCCACCTTCCCAGGAACCACGTAAGAAGAGCCACCGGGTACCACGTTGTGGTGTTTTTACACAACAAAATCTGGCCAGTTTCTACTGGTTCGAGGAAATGCGGTGGGAGGAGAAAACCTCTAAACCTGTGAGGTTGTGTCAGCTGCATACACAAGAAGTTCTTAGGTATGTGACAGCCCCAGGGAAGAATTTTCCACTTCCGAGCCTCTTCCAGAGTTCTGAACACAAACTCTACCACGGTGTTTCTGTGAGTCGCACCAAGGCAGTTCCCACCTCAGGAAACACATACCCCAGCACAAAGGAAGTAAACAATCAGGAGACCAAATGTCAGTTAACCATGATTATAAATTATTTGGAGGTTTTTTTTAATAGATTGCCTCCTAACAGAAGATATTACCCTCTTTTTTATGTTTCCTCAAAATTGTTCTCTGGTAAACAATTAAGAAAACTAAAATACGGTTGTAGAATCAGTGCAAAACCTGTAATAGCCCATCCTCTTGCTGGGTCTCTGCTTGGCAGCTGGCCCCTATATTGATTTTGTCATCATGTTAAAGTCACAAAATCACAAAGAATTACTTCATTTTAAAGAGAGGCAAGCACAGAGACAGTGTCTCCTATGAAGCAAGATGAGTGATCCTTTAAAACTACAGAAATATTGCAGCAAAACAACTTGCTGTAGAAATACAATTGGTAATTTATCTTATAACCCCAAATACATTATTAGGCATGATTAATGATATTAACTCCACTTAGCTACAGTTTAAAGAGGCTTTACTAACACAGAGTAACTTGAAAGCATACCCACCAGGTGAGAAAACCCTGGATTGTGTTAAAGGTTCTAAAGTAAGTAACATTTAGAAGGTTATTTTCTCATAACTTGCTAAAACTGCAGCTCTTGGTTTGCATCCCTAACAGAAAAAAAAAAATCTCCCAAAGCCCAAATACTGCAGGGGAAATCTCTAAAGTCAGCTCTGACCGTTTCTTAGTTTGGCCATTACTCACACTTGCAATATATAATGCTGATGAGTTAAATGTCCTATCACCCATTTTGATTTATTTCTTTCAATTCACTGGGAATTTTATTTATGTTTATAACTAGAGGGTTTTTGTTGATAGTGCCAATAGATTCAGTCCAAGGATAGATAGTTGAGTGCTTAGACCATTATATAGCATTACAGTGTATTGATCAGAATACCTATAGAATAACCAAGGATGAAAATATTGTTACTAAGATGAATGCTCAGAAGGGATCAGGTCTAGTCTAACCAAATAATATAGTTTCAGCATTGCTGAAAAGAATATCAGCAAACCAAAACCTGAAGTTTTCCAGGTTTGGTTTTTTTTAACTGGTGGGGTTTTTCACAGTGAATAACAATATAAATACAATTTCATTTTGTCCTTGTTTAATTTTTTTTGTACTGACATAATATTATCTGTACTGTCCTCAAGACATCGAAGGTGATGCTGGACCACTAAAAACCACAAAAGCACTTTCTCTGTGTGCTTTCTCAATGTCCAGAATATCCGAATGCAAAGAGCACAGACTGGTGCTGTGTCACATACCACTAATTCAAAGCATTTAATCCTGCCTTCCACACGTCAGCCGAGGCAACACAAATGCCAAAAAATTCCTCTTGGATAGCAGAATTATATACACTGTACGTTATACAAGCCTTCCGTCCCCCTCCACTTGAACGGACACTATCAAATCAGTCTGGCTATTATTCTACATTGAGCAGATGGTATTATGAGATTTTTTGATAAAGAACAACAATCACCCAGCGAGGGGTTGCAAAGGGGTCGCCGAAACCAAGATTAACAATTGATTAGCTTTAATGGACCATGACAGTAATAAACAACAGAGCTCTACACAAAGATTTGATTGTCCTGTTAATGCTGCTGACACAAATGGCTTTTAACTGGCTTCCTGAAAGTGTTAATATCTTCAAAGCCTCAGCAAATGAAGGACTTCGTCAAAGTGAGAACTATCCTGCAGTGAAGAAGCACTTACTGAAGACCTCTAAAAAAATATTCTATAAAGCGTGTTTCTGATTTATTCAGATAAAGCTTCTATTTCTCCAAGGCTTAAAGTTAAAAAAAAAAAAAAAAAAAAGCGAAAAAGCAGCACACCTCTGCAAGGCTGGAATGTAACAGAACTCTAAAGCATTTGAATACTGAAGCCACCACTCACTGAATGCAACAATAATATGAATTACCACTTTCAATGGGCTCATTTTATCCTTACTCCATCACAGGCTCACAGATCTCAGTATCCCAGCCTTCTAAACTCGATTGTTCATCCTTAGCTCTGAAAAGTTAACTCTTTTTTTTTTTTCTGCCCACAAATTAGGAATTTGCATCGTATTTTCATTAGTGTTTTTCAATTAATGGAAGTAACCATAGTAATATCTGAAACTAGAATTTGCAGATCTATGTATTTCTTTGACACATGCATGGAAAAAAATGTTTCTCTTAATACTGAAGTTCAAAATTTAAGTGGACATATGGCAAATATTCACAGAAGGTTTTAAAATTAAATCTAGATAGCTAGAAACAATGAAAACAGAACTCCACCTAACATGGCATTCAATAATCCAAGGATATAGGAATTCATTAAAGGTAACGAGGTATTTACTCATTTAAGTATTGAGTAACACTTTCTATAAAACAATAATCTATAGATTACTTGGTTTCTAAAATAACATGGTTTTTAATTTTGCATCTTACTTAAAGCAAGGTTTTTCTTTTAAACATTTTTAACTGTGAGTTGCCACAGTGCTTCTCCCTCCCATGTTATTCCTAAAGGCAACATTTTGAGACAATAATGGCATAGCTCTAAGGGCTTTTATATAGAAGAAAAAATGGAGTCTGCTCTAGATTCGGATCCAAATGCAAACCATTTGCACAAATCAAGGTCATACTATAATCCCATCCCTGTGGGTCCCACCCCATCTGCAAATTCAACTCTCAACAGAACAATTCCTTGCCAGTACACTGCAACGATGAAACATGCTGCTAATTATTGTGTTTAAAAATCTTGACCTAAGCAGACATGCAGGGAATTCAAATGAAATCTCTAAAAGAGTAAAATCCACCTGCTTGGTCTCCCGACACGCAGACACTAAATGTGTAACCTGTCAAAATACTGAGCTGACCTTCATTAATTCCATTTTCTGTAATCAGTACCCTTCTATTACTCACATGCTTGGCTTTCTGCAGCAGTTCTTCAAGTAAGCTATTGTATAAACCATTACAGTATATTCTGATTATAAATATTTAAGAACATAATTAACAATTACCTGTAGGTCAGCATCAAACTCATGTTTCAGGTAAGCATCTTCTGCAGCTTCAACCAGACGCTGAGAAAAAAAGGGGGAAAAAAAAAGTTGTATTTTTTAAATAATAGGAAACATCTTTAAATCCAAGTGTTTCTTCCAGTGTAACAACAGGAATTGTTTGAGAATTGCGTAATTCATCACCACATGATATGTGCAATGAAACTCCATAGAGTAGAAATAAATCAGGGATTTTTAAACTCCTAGCATCCATGAATGGTGGTACAAAACTCTTGCAACTGCCCAATTACTAGGAAATAAAGGAAAAACAAAAAAGTCAGCTTTTCCTGTAGTGCTCAGACTCCCATTCTGATACTGAGTTTTGAAAGAACACAAAATGAAGTTGTGCTTTTACACTGGATGTTATTTTGCACCTAGGAGCCCTTTAAAAATCTTTCTTAAAGTAGGGGGCATTTCCTAATAACACACTTGATTGCAAGCAATGGAAATAATAAGGAAGTTCTAAATAACACATAAAATATAAAAGATTAGACAAATTGAGATTAGGTTTGTTTACTTAGTAGATGTGAAGTGTTGTGCATGTTACCCTAACACAGTGCATAATCACAAGAAGATTTTTCTGCTTTTACAGAAGTAATATTTACTGAATGACAACAATTAAGCAGTATTTTCTCCATTTTAATAATACTCAGAAGTCACTGTAGTAGTTACTGTTCCTTTCCACTATCATCCAAAGGAAAAAAAAAAGATGTTGCATTAAAACACAGCTACTTGAAAAATGTCATTCATATAGGGGTTGGCTGCAGACATCGTCCTGTGAAAAGACATTTTATCCTTTCTAAGGTTTTATTCAGGGTTCCTTATAGTTCTGAATATTTTAGCTCTGGAAGCAACTCTTTCTAGTTTTTATTTAATCTCACTGAACATTTGTATACATACAATCCAAGATTAATCCAAGAATGACCTGTCAAGGAATATTCAATATATTACTTTTATTTTCTTTAATCCATCAGACACTGGTACACAAGCATATTTTCAAATACTTTGTACCATGAAGCAAGTGAGCTACAGGCTCTCATTAATGACAGGCAGAGTGGACAGTACACAATTTCCCTATTTTGCTTCTGTTTTCAGAACTGTTTGGGCTTCTATCAAATCTTTGGATCTAAATCAAAATGGAACTGGAATTCATATCAATTGCTATACGATTCAAACTATCATGGGAACTGAATCAAGAAAAAGATTTCTGGTTGCCAATTCAGAATAAATGGTTCAACAAAAACCTGACAGTTTAAGACAGACACTTACTGGTTGCAGGGAGCATGTGAGTTCCCCAAGGCCTGCAAAGCAGCAGCATGTCACAGCCTTTCCTTCCACATCTGTCTCACCACATCACTTACCCATGCCTTACTAAACCCTCAATCCTCTGCTGGGTTTCTGCATGTTCTCTGCAGACCCCACAGGGAAGGTTTTTCATACTTTTTTGCTTAGTGCAGTATTACAGATCTCAATGATTTGATGAAAAACTGGGAATGGTACTGATGGCCAGGTTGAGACAGGAAAGCAAGAGACAGCAGACCAAGTCCACCTTCCCAGAGCCCTCTGGTGCAGGCACCTCCGTGTCCTTTGACTGGTTTCACCTTTAAAGATCTTGTCCCGTGTAAACCCAATTAGCCTTGGCAAACCCTTTTGACCTAAATTGGAATGAACTGAAATGTTTCCCACCCCAGGCAAGTCAAACCAGAACTGAACTGAAAAATGCCGTGGCTCAGCTTCCCACATGCACACACATGGGTAAGGGGACCCAACACCACATGGCAACAGGCTGCGGGAGGGGAAGCCATGAGAAAGCATTTCCAATAAAACAGTGAAGTTCTATAGAATTGCTCCTACTGCTCCTGGACTGTATGAATAGTAGTAGAAACAGACCTTGTGGTTTGAGAGGTTATCAAATATTAATTTGACCCACAAGTGGTTTTGCATTTAGAATTTCAAGAGGGAAGCAACACAAACTATTCTAAGGGGAAAGCCTCTTAGCAGCTGAAACAGATTCTTAAACATTTGAATGGTCTCCCAAGTTCAGCATGTAAGTGACCTGCTGAGAGTATTTTACAAATCTAGCCTTCATTTTTTAAGTAGGAAGAAGGCATTTTATGTCAAATAGTTACTCTAATTAAACGCATTTCTGCAGGTGGGTACTCCTTTATATTGAAACAATAGCTGCATGACCATTCCGTGCACATCTGATACCAAAGATCATGACTCTGATGAGTCTGAGGGGAAAAAGTAAAAGCAGGGTCAAAAAAATTCTCTGTACAGAAATGAATACAGGGAAAAGAGAAACATGTTGTTCTTTCTGTGCTGAAATATTTACTTACTCATCGGAAGAAAAACTATTACAGTATTTCATGAGATACCAGTGCCTAGATATGAGTACCTAGTGGGCTAGAGTAATAATTCATAGCTTCTTATATAGTTTGTATTGATCTCAATGTGTTTCAATTACATTTTTGCCTCAGTGAAATAAATTTAAACTAAGATTTATCCCCCCCATGTGAGAAATAGCTAGAGAAGCATAAGAAGGGTAATAGCAGAAACTCTGGTAAAGGAGGCCAGCTCAGAAATTAAAAGTACTGATGGACACTCTGTTGGTTTATTAATTAAGATTTTAGTTGTTACATTTGTTCTTTTAAAAAATAAAAAACGTTGCATAAATTTAAGCAACATACCCTACAGGAACCAGAACAAGAAAAAAGCAAACAATCTCCCTACATGTATTTTTCCCTGAAGACACAGACACAAACACACACACACTCTTAAGTGCTTCACACTCACAAATCTAAAAAGAAAATTAAAATGTTGGTACAGTGAATGTAACAACACAACTATATGCTGCATTTTCTATGTAATAGTCCTTAACCACAGTTTGCTTTAAATATCTCAATGCCATTATGAAGGAGACCATGAGAAATCTGGGAGAGCTACAGAAAAGGTAAGCTAATAATAAGCCTAAATCCACAAAATTACATACCAGTGGATACACAAAGATTATATCAGAATGGAGAAATTATCTACAAATGCTTGGGGATTTTGGTTGAGGTTTCTTTTGTTGATTGATTGCTTTTTCGGGTGTTTTTTTTTTCTTGTTTTGAGGGGTTTTTTTTGTTTTTTGTTTGGTTGGGGTTTGTTTGGTTTTTGTTGTGTTTTTTCAGCTTTTTTTTTTTTTAAAAAAAAGAAGTCTCCAAAGGGCTGAAGCATGATGGAAGAAATTCCTTAACACTCTGGAGGCAAAAATATAAAAACCACATGTAATAGTGCAATATTCTTATATGGGGGCCAGAAATCCCTTTTAAAATATTTTAATGACTGAATAGTTATCTAGCAATGATTCTCAACATCAGCGTGATTAGCAATTGTCACTTAATAGTTTATAATGACACTCTTAAGACAAACGCCAATGTTTTCATTTGAGTAAACATGCTCTAAAATAATCGCTGTAGCAAGTAAATGCTTAGCAAGATGTGGCTATCCTGAAGGGATGAACACTGAATGAGCACTGTTAGAGTTACACCTTTTAAGGGTCTATATTTTAGGAGCATTTAGCTCTACACGTGGAAAGGTGTTTGCACACACAGGCAAGTCACGGGCAGCATCTAGTCTTTAGATAAAGAACCATTTTCACATTCAAATGAGAGGTTCCCCCAGTTAAGGAACTAATCCTTGTCACTTTCCCAATACGTGTAAATATGAGAAAGATTAACTGACTTAACCAGCACATCACAATGCCATATGAATAAAACAGGGCATGAACTAGGAGATGGAACACACACACACCCAAAAACCCCCCAAATGGTCACCAAAATACAATGCCAATGTGTGCTATTTTTAATAGTACTAGTACAGAATGTAGCATAGGCTGAGAGAAGAAAAAGAAATGTCTTTTTCCTCTCAAAAACATTCAAAAAATAAATCACACAGCTACCTTTGAATAGCATAATATTCTTGACAAATGATATTTTAATTTTAGTATACTGATAGTGCCTGATAAATTCTCATTCAAGTCAGGCTGTTACACAGATAGCAAAGGAAAGGTGAATGAAACAGAATAGATGAGAGAAAAATAAAATCCAACAGAAAGTAAGGAGAAAAGGAACAGATGGGCAGAAAGGTGAAAATAAATGAAGAAAACAACAATTTCTTTTCAAAAGGAAAACACCATGCAAACATCCAGAGCATAGGGTACTCATGTTAGCTTCTGAGAAAATCTTTACCCTTTCCATGTACCTTGTAAGGGTTTCAGTGTACTTTTCAATGATTCTTCCTCATTAGAATCCCATTTTGAAGTTAGATTAAATAAACACAGAAGCATAACGAAGTTTGAAACAGTTTCTGAACTCCTGAACTGCAGAGGGTCACTAACATGTATCCATAAATGCTGACTGAGGTTATGCTCCCCTCTCTCCAGCTATCAAATCTTAAAGAAGCACATTTATGTTTCATTGTTTCCTTTCTATTTTTCTAAGATAAAACAACTGCTACACATGAAACCAGAAATGCTGCTAGAAATTGCTCTTCTCCAAACCAAACTGCTACAAATTTCAAAAAAAGGACAGAAGACTGCTCTACCTTAATGATAACTAGCACCAACTGATATTATCTCAGTCTGTAAGATTAATAGTTTGTATTCCAGAAGATCAATACGATAAAGTGTAATTTCTAAATTGAAAAAAAAAACCAAAAGCTATATTGCAATGTACTTAGAAAATTAAAGATCTACCCTCTCAACTGTAGATGCTGCTTTTTTACTCAGTCCCAGGCTCATGCCTCACTTCTACAAAAATAACCAAGTACAGCTTCAGTTCTGTCGGTTAAAAAATGGGAGCCTGTCGGCAGCTCTTCTACTAACATATTCTTCCCAAACTCACTAGACTCTGTCTTAACATTTCTTTCAGTACATGATGTGAACCATGCCAGTCTGAGCTGTTAGCTCCATAATGTCCCATGCTATGAAGAATTACCATTTTAGGCCTATCAGAATTATCATTTTAGGCCTATCAGAATTATCATTTTAGGCCTATCAGAATTTTACGCAGAGTATGTCCAGCAGGAGCCACCAATTCTGCTCCTGCTCTGAGCAGTAGGATAGCATAGTCATTAAAAAAAGTGTAGATAAAACGTGTAGGAGGTTTTTATATCCTAGTGTCTGACTGCATTCAGCCAACAGCAAAAAATAGCCCTGAACCCTAACACACCTCCTCATTGTTTTCCCATGGCATCAGAGCTGTTTTGAGTTTCAACTCCTATACAAACTTTGCATATGTTTTCAAGATTGACTTGAAATGTGTTTTGGAAACAAAACAGTTAAAAGTCCCTCTTATTAAAAAAAATGGCAAAAAGTCTAAACCCAAGAAAATCCTATGAATATACCGCACTGAAATTTGTCTTGAAAATCAACAATATGTAGGAAAAAATCCAGGAATTTGTGTCACTCTAGAAGCCTGTCTCCCAGACTCCTCCACATGGAATCGTAACAGATTTCCATCTAAATAAAATGTAAATAATTTTTTTCAATAAAGACAGCAGGTAGCAAAACAAAGGAAGACTTATCTCTGGTTTTAGGAGTTTATTTCTTTCATATTTTGTAGCAAGTTTTCTTGGGCATTACCAAGCAAAAGCCAGCAGTATTCAGCATATGGAAAATACAGCTACCAAGAGTCACCCTTCTTCAGGTGAAATACTTGGTGCAATTTTAATAACCTTACTATTGATTTGAACATCTAATTTCCAATCAACATTTACAGTAATTAAGCTGTGAACACGCAAAAAGAAAATTCCTAAAGTGCAGCCAGATTAACTATTTAAGTCATACTTCAGCAGTTGAGTATATTCCTGGGAGAGAAACCAGAACTTGTGTTTCAATCAGAACAATTTTCTTCACTGGCTTCTTCATAAGAAGCCCACACTGTGCAGTGGGAGCACTCAGTCAGAGATTACCACACTTGTAAAACGTTACCCAGGTACCTTCCTATGCCTTCCCCATTTTGGGGTTCACTTCAGAAGTGAAAAAGGGATTTCCTTTCCAGGAAAGCAGCAAGGCTGCAGGTGTTTAGAAAACTCCTGAAAAAGGTTGAGCTGTTTTGGGAAAGAACAAGATTTATTAGCATGAAGTGAGATTAGGTAATTTCCTGGCATGGGTGATAATTCTGCCCCAAATTCTCCTCACTTCTATCAGGGTTCTGGGGTTTCCTTCTTTCACAGTTCATTTAGTGGAAAAGGTAAAGAAGCCAACAGAGAATATCTGATGCAGTTCATCAGTGTCCCTATTACTTTCTGTGCTTGAGAACAGTATCATATAACCCGGCAATGAACACACCAATGTGCAAACAGCCCTCTCGGCCTCACTGCTTTACTGCAAATAGCTTTGCACATGTTTGCTGTAACCAAGGGGGTATCAGAGACTGATGCTGACCTTGGAGGAATATTTGCTATCATCAGAAACATGTAAGTTTTTACAGGCAAATAACAACACACTTGGAATTTCGCTGGTTTTATCCTTGAGATTCAGGGGAGGGGGGAAACGTGGCCCAGCAGCACGTTTCATTTCCCACTCTGTTCTCCTCAGCTACAAGGTATTTTCTAGGAAATTCTATCACTAAAATTGCTGTTGCTGTAGCTAAGATGCACTGAAAATTATTTAGCTAATTTTATCTTGATATTTGAGTTCCTACTGCTTGTATCTCAAGACAGATATCAATCTTGCAATTAGTGCCATACAAAAAAAACGACTGCTCTATGACTGCTACCAAATTCCACTACAACTCACTAGACAATGCTCAACCACAGTGAGTGCTGCATCAAAGCACAATCAAAGCACAAACTATAAATAAATGATAAAAATAAATTAAAAGCCTAGCAATTATTGTAAATAACTTCAATTATCCACTTATATTCATTCAAGATTGGCAGATTTTCAGGTTGATTTTTTTTTTAGAGTGCTAGCTGGTTTTTTGAAGCAACAAAGAGTTCAGCTTGGCAAAGAGCTGGACAAATGAAATGAAATTGCAAATGGATTAAAGTATATGCAACTTGCACATTGTATAACAGTGGCTAAGACAATCCTGTAGTTAGTAGATGCATTTCTAACTTAACTAGCTCAACATTAAATTTAGTTATGGCATCTGAAGATTGCCATGGCATGGAAGGAAGACCACAGATGAAGACAGTAACACGTTTGTCTTGTACCAAGTTCTGCTGTGCTCAAGGCTGTGCAAAGCCAATATATCAGATACAAAATATGCAGAATATCAAATCTCTTACCATGTTGTTTTGTCTACCACAGAGCAGAAAGGAATGATGTGCTAAAAAAGGTTTTATTCCATACTTTTAGTTCCATATGTCCCAGCCATCAAGGAATCAGTTCAACTGCAGATACAATTTAAAGCTGTTTCAGGGCTATTTAAAATGTGGTTTGCCTGCCCAGGGTATAGAAGCAACCAGCTCCTTCAGCCACCTCTCCTACCTCAGGAGCAAGGAGAAGGCTCTTCAGCATTTCACACCAATCCTGTATTCATCCAAGGTTGGGTAATTTTGTGGAAATACCTTTATGTATCTTTTTAATTCCACTTGCCACATGACAACACAATTTGTAGTTTTGTTTTCAATGAGCAATGAATAATTCACAACTGGTACGTTGCTCTCTTCCACATAAAGGCAGAATCCTATTTTCAATGTTACTGAGTAAAACACCTTCCAAAATCAAGGGAATCTGGCCTGTGTATGCATCTAAATGTCTACCTGTGTACACATACGTTTATATATATTTAAGACTAACCTGTAAGTATCATTATGATCCCTTACTCCTGTCCCCTGTACTGAAATCACTAGATTAAAACATCTGATTTGTTTTCACACATTTAAGCTACCACAAGTCACACTCTTGACCTGTCACAATCACTACCCTGTTTGTATAATGCCAAATTGTGTTTCTGCATTTGAGTATAGTGAGGACTTCAACAATGTCTGAGCAAAAATAGTTTTCCCTCATCTTTAGCAGCTCTCAAACCATTGGTGGATGCTTAACAGATATTGCTGAAGACAGACTTGGGATAACTGTTTTCATGCAAGTCCATTTAAAGCAAAATTCTCCATTGGTAGGATTTATCTCACCTAACCTCAGCAACAAAGATGATTAAGGGAGTGGAACATCTCCCTTATGAGGAAAGGCTGAGGGAGCTGGGTCTCTTTAGCTTGGAAAAAAGGAGGCTGAGGGGTGACCTCATCAATGTTTACAAATATGTAAGGGGTGAGTGTCAGGGAGATGGAGTTAAGCTTTTCTCAGTGATGACCAGTGATAGGACAAGGGGTAATGGGTGCAAATTGGAGCATAGGAGGTTCAAGGTGAATATCTGAAAAAATTTTTTTACTGTGAGAGTGACAGAGCACTGGAACAGGCTGCCCAGGGGGGTTGTGGAGTCTCCTTCACTGGAGACATTCAAAACCCACCTGGATGCGTTCCTATGTGATGTACTCTAGGTGACCCTGCTCTGGCAGGGGGGGTTGGACTAGATGATCTTTCGAGGTCCCCTCCAACCCCTAGGATTCTATGATTCTAGGATTCTATGAGTCTATGATACCTCAAAGTTAATCATCTCTCTACAAGCCAACTAAACATCCTTTGTAGGTAGACACTGAAAACTCCAAAGGTGCCACTTGCCCCCTTCTAAAATAGCTCATAAAATACTGGGAAGAACTTTGGAGCTTTTCCTTCACTCTTTTCTTCATTAGATGTTTAATTTCATATGAATGAAGTTAAGGGAGATGAATGCCATGCCACATGTGCAACATGAATGAGCTCAAGAGAAATAGAAATATTCCCATGCTCACTCTATCAGGGAAAGGAGTCTTGAAGCAACATGTCCTGACAACAGTCCTGGGACTGAGATGTTTCTGTTCTCTTTACATTTAGAAGCACCAAGAAAAAAAACCTCTTTTCTCTGCTCCCTCCCTCAGCTTTTTTCTCACCTCTGCACTGAGGCTCAATCTCCCAAATTGATTCAAATTCAGCTTGCAATTTGTGGTCCAGTTCAACAAAATCAGCTGTGATATGCTGTCTTTTCAGTTTCCAACCAGATTACTGTCACACAACAGCAAAACAAATCCCTCAAGATTTATTACTCAAAACAAAGGTCAGTTCCAGAGTTTGCAGGGACTTATTTCAGTTGCCCACCCCAGCACTCAATCACAAGACATTGAGCCTTGTCTTTGCTTTCAAACCAAGCCATGAAAATAGCAGGTATTACTCAAGTGAAGTCAATTGAACTAGTTTTTTTGCTTCCCACAGGGTCAGGTTTTCAGTTGCCAATAGACTAAATTAAAGGGAAATTAAGAAAAAAAAAAAAAAACCCAAACCCCTCAGGTTTTCTACTCAAACCTTCCCAACTGCCCATTGCAAGTGGAATTCTCTAAGTTAGATATTGAGGCAAGTATAGTATTATTGTGAAGATGTGGAAAAAGAGGTACTTGATGATGTAAGGGGGTGGTGTTTTTTCAATACACAGAGCCAGTTTACAAAAGGGATACAATGAAGATATTGTAACATCCCATCTCTCACAATAACTGTTCTGAGAATTTAAAGAAATCAGTATTAGCATTGTTACATTTCTATAATTTTATAGCAAAACCATTACACTAAAAAGTTTAAACACTATCATGGATGCAAAGCCAAACTAAACTAGGAAATGCCAAAATGAAGTTCCTTCCAAATTAATCCCCAGAATTATAGCATTGTTTTGTCCATACGATTTTGATTGGTTAGAACACTGAAAAATACAAAGACCTTTGCAGTTCTCACTAACAGAGTGACAGCAGTTGGTGTTCATTTCTAGATCATCAGTAATGAATTTTGCAAGCCTTCACCTGACTCAGAAATCCAGTGTTCCAGCTCAGGTTACACAGGTTACTTCAGCCCACTCCAGTGCTGCAACGTACCCAGTGCTGCCTTCAAACATAACCACGGTTTAGTCCTGTTCCTTTCCTATCTCCCCACAGCCCTATATCTACTCCTATTTCTTTCCTATCCCCCTCTCCACATCCTGAGCTCATTAAGCTCATATTGCATGTTCCAAACTCCAAGGCTAAGGTTTTTCACACTACTCTCCACCTCTTCTCTAGCACCTACCAATTATACTTTCTCCTCCTTCATCAGCCTTGGCTCTCACACTGCCAAGCACGTCCACGAACACTCTTTTCCAGGCTGCTACCAATACCTCAGCCCTCACTCTGCCAATCTGTATTTCCTAACTTTCCTGTTCCCTGTACAATCTCATTGACTCCACCTAAAAAATCTTGTACCATTTATACTTCTAGATCCCAGCAGAGTCCAATCCTGTACCCTTTTATGTCTCCTAAACCCTCTCATTTTTCTCCTTCTACCAGCATCTTCCTCAGTCTCTCCTAAATGCACCAACAGATTCCCTTAGCTGCTGACCCTTCCATTTTCCAGTGCTTAACAGCAACACAGACAGAAATGAGACAAGAAATCTCTCTCCTGTGTCTAGAAGGCAAATGTGGTCAGGAGAGAAGGACTTTATCTCCTGTGCCTACTGCTGGCTAAAGCCATAAGAGACTAATGGTGCAACTGCAGTAAAGTCTTGTTCAACCTTGTACTGAAAAATCAGCATGCAAAGAATTTTCAAAGATCTCACAGATAGTTTTGCTCCAAAACGTTTCTAAAGGCCAAATGCCTCTATGTGCAGTTTCCAAATGATAACTTGATCCAGCTGGAACAGACTTTCCAAGAAAACCTGTCAAGGCCACATCCCTGCCAATTTCAAGAGCTGGTTCCCAAGCACAGGAGTGTTACAGAGTCTTAATGAAAAGAACATCAGTAAAGAGCAAACCAATGCCTTCCCCCCCCCAGTTTCTTTCTTGGAAACAGCTGAAGTTCAAAGATAAAATTCCAAGTTGTTTTTGTCTCCTGGACTGTACTTTATCATTCTGAAGACTTGATTACTGTCAAAGATGCTGGAATTAATTACAAAAACAACTTTCACACTAATTGATAATTTAGTCTTTTCATAATTTCGTATTTTCTGGCAGGTCTGGTAAGAAAAAAGGCTACATTGAAACTGTCTTGTCACACGTTTATCTAGCTGATTAATCCTGGGGTCTTGTGTCCATGCTTAGTAACTAGACACTGATTCTATATACCTAGAAGGATTTTCTGGCACACTGTGAATTAATGCTGAAGTCACAGAATAATACAGGGGCACCACTTTTCCAAAGTCATGGTTATATACAGACTTACAAGTTTACCAATAGATACAGATTCCATCCCATCAATTTATTAAATAAATCTTTTTGTAATAATAGCCAGTATTTTTTGCTGCAGCTGAAGAATATTAAACTGTCCTTGTAATTACAGGAACATTTGTAAATTCCTAAACTGTCACGGTTTGACTCAGAATTGAAAAATAAACCAGAGACAAACAATGCTCTCAATCCCCTCCCACCGAGCTAGGGAAGGAGAGAGAGAGAGAGAATTAGGAGAGAGAGACTTAGCCGGATTGAAAACTAAATTAGCCAGCTTTAATTATATGTACAAGTATGTTCAGGAATGTGCAAAAGCCTCTTGCCTCCCCCCACCCCAAGCAGCTCCCCCAGCACTCTCCTTAGCTGTGAGCAGTCCTGAAAACTCAGTCTGCTGTCTCAGGTAACAGCAGAGCAGACAGGGCTGTGGGAGAGTTATGAGGGTCAGGGCTGAGCCTGGGGTCAATGGTGATGAATGGGTGGATGGAGTCCTCCCCGGATGCCAGCCATGGACAGAAGAGAAAGGAAGAAGAAGCAGGAAGGAAGTTGTCTTCTGTGATCTCTGACCTTCCTCAGAGCTTACGTAGATCTATGGAATGGAATCCCTTTGGTCAGTTCTGCTGTCTGTCTAGTCCAGCTCCCCTACGGGGGGGTCACAGATACAATTCTCCTGCCCCAGTAGCCTCTGTAGCAGCAGAGCTAAGAAGCGACCTTGGAGTCTCAGCAGAAACAAACATTCCAGTGTTATCAGCCCACTAGCTGGAACACTTGCTGCTAGTTAAAAGAGAGCTTACTGAAGGAAAAAAAAATATCAGTAAAAGGAAAATTAGCTTCATCCTGGCTCAACCCAGGACATAAACCCAAAGGAAAAGCTGCATTGCATAGTCAAAACCTTATCTGCTTTACTTTGTAAAGATAATGAGTTCAAATCCAGCAGGTGCTTTTTTTTTATTAAGAAAAGTCTTGTAACTTGTATTCTCCTAGTAACTAAAAGATTGCTATACTTTTACCTCTTAATTAGTTTTTATCAACTGAAACATTCAGCACTTAATTATTGTAAGTAGGTTTATTTGGAGAAGTAAAACATGCAACACAGTACCTCATTTCCCTTAAGTTTGACACACCTCTAGATTTTGCTATGGCTTAGGGAACTCATTTCACAGAATACTCCCATTTTTCACAATACTTTTTCCTCTTGACTCTCAAAGTACTTCTAAAATGCACTTGGGGAGCAATATCAGTCTTCACATAGCTAACTAACACCTGCAGGTTCAAAAAGTGACAACCAAAGACTGCAACCAAGCTGACAAAAACTAGTACCTTATGTTTCAAGAGGCAGTGAGTAAATTAGAAGAATAGTTTTTCACTTATCTTGGATTATAGAATAGAGAACCACCCCATGTTGCTGGCAAGGCTTCCCCTACTGACTGAACGACTCCCTCACCCACCACCACAGGCTCTTCAGCCAGATGTTAATCTACAACCAGCAAGTGTGCTCCAACCTTCAATTCCTAACAAGGACAAAACCACCAAGGTCACTAATGTTGCTGCAAACAATTTTAACTCCCAGTCAACTCTGATCCTGAGAAACATGTGCAAAACACTTTTTTCTAACAAACCATGAAGCCCTAATGACCTGTAAGTGCTGATGCTCACCTTCTCTGTTTTTTTCCAATCTGAACCCCACACACTGCTGTAGGAGAATCACAAAAATGATAGATGCAAAGGAGAAAGGAAAGATCCAATCCATTTCCCTGGTTCCATATGGAGGCAGATTTCCTTTTTGTTGAATCTTTGTTCTTTGGAGCTGCCAACGCTTTGCAGGCTGAACCCTCTGTGAACACCTTGACTTTGTACACTCCAATAAATCTATACCCAGCCCTGGCAATAGCATGGCCAAGGCCTGGTTTGAGAATGGATGACAGTTCCTGCAGCTCAGGGTTTGTGGGGTGACAGCAGGAGACTGCCTTAAGCAAACCCCTGGGGACAGCCTTAGACATTACCATGTCACCCCACTGACGCTGGTGACAGGGGTTTATTATAGACCTGGTGGATTTGTGCAATGTTAGACTGTGAAATGTCTCATCCATTGCCTATTAAATCTGTTGGTCAACCTCCCCCTAAAGACTAAGGTATTAGACTTGGCTTTTCAGTAGTGCCTTTCCTGCCCTGTTAGCATTTACAACCCATTCCAGAGTAATAAACTGAATTAAGTGATTTGCAGTATCTGTCGTGGAAAATATGTAATACTATTGAAATGAAGATCAAATGAAATACACTTTCTAAAACAAAAACATTATAATTATTGGTTTTACTACATCAGGATACAAGTCAAACAAACTCAGTAATTAGGTTTTCATCATAGACACTTGAAAAAATAAATACCAAATCAAAAAGAAGAACACTTGTGTAACACTAAAATGGTTCAGAACGAGTTCTCACCAACTGGAATTTTTCTATTTCTGATACATTACACAGTCCATATAAACTATTTAAGACCTCAGTTATGTAGTTACCAACAAATAGTAATAAAAATGACAAAAAAAAGACAAGGCAATGACTTCTGGCATCAGAAAATTTTTCAGTGGTCTACTGTAACTATTGGTAGAAGATATGAAATAAGAATTTGTGGAAAAGCCTTAGGATAAAGATTCAGTGCAATAATAGGGTATACAGAGATAGTGCATATGTAATAAATATTTATAAAGGAAATTACTGCTGAGTTTACACTCTTCCTTCCATGGCCCTGTGCAATCTGCAATTGTGCACAAGCAACTCACCTACAATATTTTTGGTTACTTTCTAGTCAATGGTTCAACATAGTACATAGCTTTTTAAGAATCTATATAGATGTGAATAAATGTAGTTAAACAAGATTGCAAGGTTGGAGTCTTTCTAAAATGAATAAGACCTTTTTGCCTGAAACCCTCTCCAATCGATAAAACACCTCAAAAGAACTAGTATTTAAATTACAAGACATATAGCCAAATTTTTTGCAGGTCTTTAGCAAAGGCTGTCATTTATCACCAGAACTTTTCTTTGCACTGATTTGTAAGGAAATAAGCTGTGCTTTACAGGGATCTACCAGAACACTGGGAAAAGAAAATCAACTGCTGTATTATGAATTTTTAGGTAAGTGGATTATCTCTATGCATTTCATCTTGTTGGTGAACACAGCAACCTACTGATCTAATGTGCCAGATCCTAACAACATCTCCAAAACATGAAATACTTAAGGCACTAACTGAATCTGTACAGTAAGTAGTTCTTACTCATTAGCAGTCTACTTGTGAAGTGCTCTTTCCCCATCACTGCTCTCTTCCAAGCCTTGTTATTTAACATTCAACTGTCAAAATAAAATATAACTATGGCTATGTCACCCTGAAAATTTCAAGTACAGGGATTTTTTTTCCTTCCACGTCTCCTTATAAAGTATTTTTTGTTATCTAGTGTAGCTAGGAATAAATTATGGTTGCTGTATAGAACAGTTTCTGGACAGCACAGAATTTTGGGGACAAAGACTGCCACCTTTTGGCAATAGTCTATAATAGATTAAAAAACCCTGTTTTCTTATGCATACTAACAATGTTCTAGTAAATATTTTTATTGTATTATTTTAGTAAATTATATCAAGCAAGCTAATTGAAGAACAAAACACAGGGTTCAACTGAAGCCAGTCTGAATAAACCCTACCTTTAGTATTGCTATACACAAGGTTTCTTAACAGAAATCAAAGAAATTGGAGCCAGGGTATTTTTCCTGGAGGACACTATGAGCAGATAGCCTTGGATTACAATGTTGAATATGACACAGAAAAAAAATTTAGAGATAAAACCAAAGAAATTAATTATTTTATGCATAATTTCCATGTGGTAATGATTTAAACTTTGAGTAGGTCTGCCCTATGCATTAGGTCAGAAGACCTACAGAAAAATTATAAAAGAATTAATAATTGCATTGTAATATAAATAATATATTGCCAACCCAACTCTGGTATTTCCCACATTTTCAGTGCTTGATCTTGAAAATGATGACTTTCATCTGGGCTTTTGGGTGATTTGGTTTTTTTGTTAATGGCTGAAACAAAAAGGGGTAAAACCAAATTCCATCATACAGCATGACAGCTCTGCTGGCGTGGCTTCAACAGAAAGACCTTCACAGCTGATAATGTATCTGATGGAAAAGAAGATCAGGGATAGTTGAGTCACAAATCTTGGAGATGTTTAAGACACGTGTAGATATCTTTTACACAGAAAAGCAGACATTTTTGTTAAAACAAATGCAATTTTAGAAAGATGAAAAGAGTATTTTTACTGAGCTCCTCAATGCTGAAATTCACAAAAGCAAACAACAATCTGCCTTTTTCCAGACAGCTGAGCCATTTGTAGAAGAACGAAATTGTGAAGAGCTTCAAGAGGCAATCAGAATACTGAGGAGTAACAAAAGCACCAGGTGTGAGTATAATCTTGCCACTGAATTATCCAGACCAGAGGAAAAAAGGAAGTAAAAAATTTTCTAGGGCTATTTAGTTAGTTTGAGTTTGGGAGAAATTTTCAAGCATAAAAAACACATGCTGTATTCCTGTTTTAAAACAAAAATCATAATAATCTACTCATTTATAGAAAACTAATCTGATACTGGAGAATAGCATTTGGAAGCTTTAGCTTAAAATGATATTTAAAAAATCAGTTACATTAAATAAGTATACAACATCTACAAGTGTTGGAGGAGTTGTTGGGTTTGGGTTTTTTGTCTGTTGCTCTTGCTTTTAATTGTATTAAACGATCTTTTGAAAATGGGAACTTACACAGAAGTCTACTTAGGATTTTTAAGAACCTAAAAATCTTCACAATTAAGAGCTGACCCCTTTAAAGACTTGCTGTATTGAAAACAAGTTACTAACTTCATGCCATATGGAATTTCATTGATTTAACTGAATTTCAGGAGCATAATTCTGCTTTTACTAGTGGGAGTTATGAAAGCAGATGAAGGGAAGCAGAGCACAGCAGAGCCTACTACCTGGCTGGCACCGTAACCATCCTGCACAGATGGAAGAGGGATATGGAACAGGCTTCCAGGCTTCCACATCACACAATTCACAGCTCTTTGGAGCAGTATGACAGCACATACTGCCTAAAAAGTATTTTGCTACTATCAGCAGGACTTCCATATGGGGCCTACCATGTTCCCAATGCACACATTACACCACTTGCTGAAGAATGTGCCATTTAGTCTTTTCAAAATCATGTCCTGATGGTGAGGCTTAATGTCTGTAATGCCCTTCCCTTGATAGTTTTCAGCTGACTGAGGAAGTAAAGAAAAACATTTCATAGGACTCTCAGATATAAAGGGTAGTCATAGGGGTGTAGAACAGTATCACTACATTGACAGCCTCCATTTCTGTTGGGGTTGAGTTTTCCAGGGGTGGATTTTTTTGGTTGAGGGTTTTGGGGGTTTTGTTGTTGTTTGGGTGTTTTTTTGCACATCCTTCTTTGTCTGATTTGCATGAATTATTTAAGCCTCTTTTTTTCCAATGGGTGTTTGGACTGTTGGGAAAATTATATTCAAATAAAAATATGAATGTAAGATGTTTTTCATGAATCTTTAAGATTAATGATGGCTAAGTCATAAGCCAATAAAACTTGCAAGGTCGATTTTATTACACAAATGTGAAACAGACCGTGTGAATGGTAATTAAATCCTCAATTTTTAGAAGTTGTGATATTGCTTTGTTCTTCAGGCATTCAGTGGGGATTTCCAAAAGCAGACACTGAATCTCAGATCTCCATTGATGCATCCAGGAAAATATTTCAGTTCCTCATTAACAAAGTCAAACAGCAATATGACAAAGGATTATACTGCACTATTGTACAATAGTATAACAACACAGTACAAGTATAGGAATGCAACTCTCCCATGGATGAACACCATTATTGAGATACTAATTCAGATCACATTTTGATACAAAGGTTGCACTGACCACCATCACGCCTCACTATCTGATAAGGTTTGTGGAAGAACAGCATCCTATCATAATTATACTTTATATATGTATGTTGTATATATTCACTTTTAACATCTGCAAAAAACAGTCATGGGAAATTGCAACTCCAACCCTACCTTGTTTAGGCAGGCATCATAGAGATGTGATTGATGAGCTTCAAAGTAAGAAAGTTACTGTCCCATAGTATTTTACCAGGCAGGTACTTTAATTGTACTTTCTTGTTCTGATAAAGTCAATGAATGCAACATAACATCATTCTTTTAATGATTTTGAGGAAGATAGCTAGGACAGAACCTAACAGAAAGGCCCAATATGATAAGCAGTTTCACAGATACTCCAGTTAATGCAGACTATACTGGTTTGGGCTAGTTTCCCAAACACTTTACACTGTGATACAGGTTTGCATTGTTTTATAAAATAATTTTATCTCCATTGTAAAAGACTGAAAAAAAAAATTGCCACACTAAGTGAGCCAGCATAGTAACAATATTTATGTTTATGACTCCAATCTCTATTTTGCTTTATGTTTACTTTTTTTATGATGCCATGGAAGTATCAAAGGATATGCTAATGATAAGCCAAAGTGGCACTGACAGATAACACTTTAAAGGTGAAACGCATAATTTTCTAATAACCTTGGTAGCAGTCACCTTCCCAGAAACACACAGTGCAAAGCCACTCTTTTTGCATCACATTGCTCAGCCTCAGAAATTAATAAATAAGCCTCAGGTTTTCTTTTTTTTTTTCCGTTTTGGTTTTAATACATCTAGAGGTAAAACTTATTTGGAAATCTTACTTCTTCAAAATGGGCAGTATTTTATTTCAGGTTCAACTGTTAAAAGAATTTTTAACAAGATACCTTCAGCACTGTAAGACAGCCAATTGTTTTCTGCAGGTATACTGATAAAGCTGCACAAAAATACATGTTCAGCCACCTTAAATTGCAGTACTAGATTCAGGAGTTTTGTGTGGCAATTGTTATATTCAAATATTGTTTATGCATAAAGATCAAACCTCGAAAATTATGTGGTTTTCTCTGCTGAGATGTCTAACTATTTACATCCCCAGAGTAGTTTGGAGTCATTCACTTCTCAGCTCATTTAACAGATTTTACATTGATTTCTTCCACCTCAATTAGTATTGCCTAAAACATTAGAAATTGTGAAATTCTTTTGCATTAAGGAGAAACAAATATTAGAAACATTTCCAACCAACCTGCATCTAACAACTATCACCTTTATGTTATAATATGAAACACTGTACTCACATCACATTTTCAACCAGAAAGCACATTATTGTAGGTAAATGTTTTAAAAAGCCTTTTTCAAAAAATTCAAATGCAGGAGCCCTGTGTTTTCAAGCCATATATATATTACAGCATATTTTTGGACAAGTGTAAGAATGAGAAGTTTACATATATGGACCAATTTCCGTTTAAAAAAAAAAACAAACCTACAAGAAATATCAATAGGTAGCAAAATAGCTTGATTTCCGAGACGAATGGGCTCAAACTGTACATTTCAAACTTGACTCAGGATGTTATACTACCTCTGACACCAAACCGGAGTGGCAGCACGTTAAGTTCCAGCAGCGCACCAGCCTCCCCTTATCCCTAATACGCCCGTTTCCTCTTCCCAAAAGATGATCCATATGCAACAACAGTTCCTTTTTCAGTTTAGGAACATTACTTGAGTTGCCGTTGCTTTTTAGCAGTTACTTTTCAGCCATTCATATGCTTTTCCTAACCTATTAACACTGCATACAGTGGAGAGAGCAAGGACAAAGGAACGTGCTTTGTACTTGGAGTGGACAAAAGGAAAATTTGAGGCTATTTCCCACACATTCCTATTACAGTTCATTCTACCCTCGTGAAAGGTAAACCTACCTCCCACCGCCTTTTATTGTGGAAAATTCCAATGCACCACAGAAATGAAGCCATTAATGATGTGCTTTTCACACTGGAACTGCATATTCATTCACATCCATTTCCAAATCCTCCAATGGCAATTTGACAGCAATTTTTACCAGAGTCCCCGAGTGTGGAATTCACTCGGAGATCTCTCTGAACAGTATCTGGCAGAATCCAGATTTCTTCATCTCAGGAGTTTAGAAGACAAGTACCATGCAGTCAGTATCAGCTACAACACACCTTCATTCAAAAAGTTCAAATTCATCCTTTGTCCTGATCAGGATTTAAAAGTCTGTGAACAACCAGACAAAGCACCACCAAGAACCCCACCAGCTCTGGATTCAAGAGAATGAGTTTTCCTGTCTGAAAACACAACCTGTTTCAGTCAAGTTCTCAGAATAAACATCGTTCATATTCCCTGCTAAAAGTCCACTCGGGAAAGCCAAACATAAAATCACTTTCTCAAAAATTATTGTGAATTTTTTCTTTTTTAAAAGCTCCAAACTTACGAAGCTTACACTGGGGCTACAGCAAAGGAATTTGCCTGAGTTGCTGCCAGCCAGCTCTGTTCCCCAGGGCTGCGCCGCTCCCGGACACGGGGCAGCCAGCACGCAGCATACAAACTGCTGCTGCATCTTTTCCAAGAATCCGGTGTTTTTAGGGTTATTTACTCCATTTATTTCGGTTCCCTAAGGAGGTAATAAGCAAAGAAATATATCAAGATTTCGGAGTATTTTCTATGAGCTACCAGGATAAAATAATAATCTGCACAGCTGCTTCAACAGCACTGAGAGGAGCCAGTTCCATCAGAGGCACGGACATAATTCCAATTCCAATTCCGCATCAAGTGCTAACAGAGGACTTCAGAGCGGGTACGTGACCCAGCCAGCACTGCTCTGGTTTCAGAGCGATTTGCCTTCCACGGAGGCTCCTTTTCACAGTCACTCGTTGTAAATCTCATTCAGAAATACAGGGTCGGGAATTTCAAAGCCAATTAATTCTGTTCTTTAGACTGAGGGAAAAATCAGTCTCTACAGCCTGGCCACAGGCAGAGGAAAACAAAACAAACAAGCTGCTCCTGTAGGTAGCAGGGATAGTGCACTGTAGAGGGAGAAGGTTTATGAATGCCTTGCTCATTAAAATGTAGGAAGATTAATATACATCTTCTGTAGTTGCATTCATGGAATTATCAGGAACTACCTACCTAAAGAGTGAGTGCAAAGATCTGTAGATCCTTAGATCCTTCCTGGGTCTAAGAGGGCTAATATCAGCCAGAGGAGATGTCAGAGATGGAAGGGACCACTCCTCACAGGAGGCAGCTACCGAGGGGAAGTGGCACAGCTATGGGAGGAAATGCTAATTCTGGGCTGGTTTATTATCAGTTTGAAGTAGTGAAATGAGCAAGGGTGGCATTTCATCCTTGAGGGTTAAGGTTTATTTCCAAATCCAAAGAAAATGAAGCTCAGGGATGCTATGAACCCAGACTGACAGATTTCATAGTGCTTATCCCAAAATTAATAAATGCCTTGGTGGTATTCCTTTCTTTCTTTTTTAATTAAGTGATTTCCAGACAGAGTAGACAGGACTATTGAAATTAAAGGATACACCAAATCTTATTACTAGTTCTGCTGTCTGCAATTCCAGTGGGAATTTTACCATGTCCGGAAGCTCTCTATATTTCTGCCTAGTTTTTGTCTTGTTCTGAGGCAAGTTTGATGCCATGTCCAGAAGATGGGAAAGTGCTATACAGGATTAATTTCAGCTGCAATTCCTGTTTCAAAATATCTCTTTTAAGGTAGTACATGCAGCAGATTTTATATTCTCAGAACATACACATCACTGCATATCTACTTTGCCTGACAATTTAAGTGAGATATTAAAATATTCTCTCTTGATTGCAATATTCCACATTTTACTGAAGTCCCACAAAATCCTTTGCTATCAACATCTTCCTCCTGTATCACACAGTACCTAGCACAACATCTTCTGAATTGAAAGGAACATCCACAGAGCAGAAATACTAGGTATGCCCTATGGCAAAACTCAGGTTAATTGCTAAAATGAGAAAGAGATCCAAAACACTGCTCGGGGACCACTTCACCACAGTGTCTCTTGCAATCACCAAAAGCAGGTTTCTGGGGAATGAAAAAGGTCCTTTTTGAACCCTCAAAACTATCAGTACAAGAGCTGCACATACATCAAAATTAAAGAAAAGAAATAGCCCTCAGGTTTAAAAATAGAGCTTGATTTCAAATAAAAACACGCACAAACCTGACTTTTGTCAAAAATTAAACTCCATTAAAAACTTGTCAGTTTTTTTGTGTGTGCAAGCAGAGAATGGCATTTCTAGTAAAATGAGAGAGATTTCTGAAGAAATGACAGCCAGCTAGTGGGGAATCTCATCCAAAGATCTGGGGAACTGCATTCATGTACTTATATTTGGGCATTATGGATTCTAGATTGGAGCTGACCTTAAAAAACACCCTTCCTGCAACAGAAATTGATGAGCTCTGAATTTTTCTTACTTCATTTTAGTTTAACTAGCTTTCCGCATAGAAATCTATCTCCTTGCTAACAAGCTGCTGAGTCTGAGCTTTCCAAGCTTTACCAGCTCCAAAGCTGGACTATACAGTTCCCCTCCTGCACCTGAGAGCAGGTTTGTGCACTCAGATCATGGAGTCCATCCAGACCAGCATTCAGTCTCAGAAACAGCCAGAAGAAATCCAAGGAAGCACAGAGTAACAATGGAACTGTATATGGTAATGCACCCTGCCAAGCTTCCAGACTGCAGCTCTGGGACTCAAACTGGGCTGCCCCTGTAGGCATCACAGTGGAAAACAGAGCAACTGCTTGCCCTCCAATCCTCCCCACCACATAGGATGTTTCTGACTCCTTTCATATACCCCATCCCCCAGAGTCTCTTTTTTTCCAGAGTGAGGAATCCACATGTGTACAATCCACTTGCCATAAAGTCATTCAAACCTCTGATGGTCTTTGCTTCCCTTCTCTGAACTTTTTAACTTCACTATTGCCTTCCTGAAACAGGAAATTCACAGTGGCCTTTACAGCACCCGAAAGCATAAGGTGAAAAATCTCAGCATAAAGCAGACCACAGCTACCAAATCATGAGTAAGGCTTTGAGGTCTAAAACATGGTCATATCAACTGATCTGATGAAGCCTGAAGGTTCAAGACTTGAGCCAGTTGGCTGCCTGTGGTCACCACTAAGGGGAAGTTTATGATCTTTTCTGTTATATCACTTTTGCATCATGATGCCATTTACTACATCACAACACTATTCCCACTCACCTACTAGAAACATATTTTTAAATTAAATTTAAAAGAATCTGTATTCTACTATTTCAAGGGTCTTCCCTGAGTTTCTATTTTAATGAGAAATTCAAAATGTAAATTTTATATACTTTTTTTATTATTTCATTCTCCCCCAAATAAATGTCAAGACTGAGCATCTCTAAGGCAAAATTAGTTCCCTGTTACTTTGAAGGTGGGATTTCCCCAGTATTTTTCACTTTTTTAAAAACAGACCTAGTTTTCCACTTTCTAACATTTTTAACATCCATTTTCAAATACCACAATTTTTAAAATAAAATAGTAGTTTTCTGTGCTACCTATTTCAACATCAAAAGGAATTAAATAGAACAGAAACACTGAAAGTGCCATCCAGCATTACTGGGCAAGCAGCATTGGGAGAGAGCACTGTTAAAGCCAACTGAAGCACTGGAAGAGCTTCCCACACCTCATAAAAGGGATGGCAAGGTCTCCAGCTCTGCACTGAGATACTTCAAGTTAAGACATGGAATTGAGTTCCTTTTCAGTTGTCACACATTTACTGTGTGATATGGAACATTATAACTTATTCCAGTTTACAGTTTATTAAATAAAAATTTATTCTTTTCTCCTAAAAAATTGAGTAGATTGAAAATGCCAAGGTTCACAGCAAGCCTCGAGGTCTTTGGGGGTGAAGAGATAGAGAAGCATCATTTTAGCAGAATAACTGAGGAGATAAGAATAGCTGAGAATATCACCCTTGTTAACGAGAGGTTTATGTTAAGTTTACAAAATTTAAATCTAAGGTAACTTCTATTTGACATTATGGTCAAGACCATAAACATTGCCCAACTGCCTGTGGTCTTAGTGGGGTTTAAGTATGACAAAACCACAGCTTATTATGAAATTGCCAATACCTGGGAAAGACCAAGTTTATTTATGCTGGAATTTGGTAGGACAATGGAGCACCTAGTCAGACACTGCCAAGTTATGATTCACTGGCAGAGGCAAGGTTAGACCCAGATGCCAATAAAGATTGGTTAAGTATGAAATACAGTATCAGCAGTGTCTTTGTAATGACCTGAACACTAGTTTTGGCTCAGAGTACTTGAATTCCCCAATGAAAGAAAGGCAAAGGGAAACAATTTAGCAGCTTTTAACCACAAAATTGATAACATGTAAAACATCTGAAAATATATAGGGAGCTATGTAAAAGTGAGAGATGGCAAGTGATATACAACATTGCAAATCAAGAGTGTTTAGTTAGATTTTTCTTATGTTAGTGCAAGGAATTATTCGTTTTCCTAGTTATTTTAAAGTTATGATTACTGAACCAAAATAAAGCATTAACATCATTTGCATAATCTAATTCATATATGATGCCATATATGAGAAGACTAAACAAGTTAGTTAACATAATAGCACCTACAGAAAGGCATAAAATCCATGCATATTGTTTCTAGTCTAAACTCTTCATAAATAAATAGCATGAGAAATAATTAACTTGTAGAAAGAAAGGCTGGATTTTTAAAAAGAAGCAAAATTGTGTGGAAAGAAATACTGAGGTTGAGACATCCTTGTTGAAAGAAAATGAGAATAAATAAAAAGAAAGCTTATGAAGTTGGCAGAGTAATAGCTTTGTGTTTTTATTAAATTTTATAGCCTGTTTTCATGCCAGTAAGTTATACTTGCTTGTATCCCAAGAAGTATTACAAGCAACCAATAGTGAATTCAGACTGAATGAAACTTCATCCTGGATAAAATTTTATGTTCTTTTACTTTAGACTGAAATTAAATTTTCAGCCCACTTTAGATTGCAGTGCAATTAATTTCTGGAGTGCCAATCACCATGCCACTCTCTCATTTCACTTTTTAAAGAATCCGTTCTTTGTAACATAAATAAGGGGAGCCAAAGAACAGATGTTTACAATAGATAACAAAGCCATTTCTCTTCCAAAACACTTCCTTAAATTCAGTCCCATCAGCAGTAATTTCAAGTTACCACTGCAGGCTGGTCAAAGTCCTCTGTGAAATAAGTTGCTGGTGCTAATAATTTCTGACTGGAGAAAGGTCCATAATGCAATCAATATGACCGGGTAAACATGTTAATTTTGACAGACCAAATGCAGAGGATTAACTGGGCTTTGAGGTGAAATCATTCTTGTCACCATACATAAAGATCATAACTAAATCCAGTCACATTTACAGTCTGAAAAGATGTTTTCCTCGATACTGGTATTAATGATAACATGCAAAATCTTTTACATGATTTAAAGAAAAAACTGGACATTTATATGCAATGCAAGATGAAGTAAAGTGTATCACCTACATCAGTACCTGCAAGGAGTGCAGCCTTGTAAGATCTGCATGAACAGCATGGATCTGTCTCCTGTGGGAGCAAAAGAGATGCAGGGGTATGCTGCCTGGAGCTTCTATCACAGGACTGGCACTAAATTCTCCTTCAAGAAATACACAATGTTTAGAGCTACATATAAATTCCACCTCTCTGTCTGAACTCTGGGACAACATTGCAGAGTTTATATTTACACCTGGAATGTTGTGCATCCTCCCAAGTCTGTGCTCTACAGCATAATCAGAGTAATGTAAGATCAATTGTCTTTATGACAAAGCACTACATTGCACCGTGATTCTCAACTTTGCTGCCGTAGAAAGAAGCTATTTAAGACTTCATTTAATAATGCATAATATATGAAAGGCGACTAATTTTTAATTAGCTCTGCCATTTTACATTAAACATTTTAGTTATGCCATACAGAAAACCTAGAGTTTGTTTTGACTACACCTTGTATCCCTTTAACATCTGGAATTCTCAGCAGGAGCAGCAGGACTTAATGATTTTGCAGCTACTTAAGATAAGGTTTCTCCCCTCCCTGCCATGCACTCTCACGAGATACTAGCAGTAAAAACATTTATGCCTACAGATTGACACAATAATGTTATATTAAAATGTTTTAAGAAAAAATAGTATAGAAGCCATCGTTTTGTATTACTTTTCTTTTTAAACAATTTTAAAGTATACTCTGTTTCTTTGTTTGTCCTGTAATAAAACTATTATTTTCTGTGTCATCACCTGATTGTATCATCAGGGATCACACTGACACAACCAGTTTTTCACCTGTTCCCCTCTGCTACTCCTACACATATGCAGAAGAATGATTCTTGCATGATAAAAACTGACTTTCAAATCTAGTCATTAGCAAACTCATATTTAAAAATATTCTAAAACTCCTTTATTCTTCCTTCAGTTCCTAGACCACAAAAATTCTTAATCTTTCTTCATAAAAAGTGACTTGTTGCACTAACTTTTCAGACACGTGGCAGCACAACTGTTAAGTAATTGCTATTTTAGAAATGTGTATTGATATACTCAGTGAAAAAAAAAAAAAAGATAATTCAGTTGTAGAAACAAGGAGCAGCTGGAACCATTCCCAAATCATTATGGTTTTCTTAGGGGATACCTTAATTAAAAAAGCTAATTCTACCAAACTAAACCAAACCACTATACCTTAGGTTTGAGTATTTTGTATAAGAAACACTAAAAATCCAAGAAGCTTCAGCTACAATTAATTAGCTTAACTGGTTTCATTTCAATCATCATTTCTAGCATTCTGAAAGGGTAGAAGCCTTCTTTTCAGACCCTCACCTTCACAATAAACACCTCATTTATACACGTAACATATCTTGTGACTTTTTCCATCTCTTTCATTGTTACTGACAGTTGTCAAGTTCCACTGGCCCTTATTTCTTCATAAGAAAAGTACCTGTCCTGCAATCTGATGCACTGAAAGCCAAGTGCACCATAAGGGCTTACAGCCACTGTTCCTTTAGCAAGCAGCACACTCAGCCAAGTAGCACCAAAAGAAATAAAAATTATTTCTGGAATTTCACCTCAGGGTAATCAGAAAATAATCACTTTGTTTTCCTTATTTGTTAACAATTAAATAATTGTAATAAGATATTTATAAATATAATGTACAACTGAAAGATGAAATAAAGTCAATGCCAATTTAATTACGTTTACAATGGCAAAGAAATAACTGGTTTAATGATGGGAGAATGAAAAAAGGACATCATCATAGTTTAGAGATATCTAAAGAGCAAGGCAGTGGGAAAGCAGGTTACAATGTAGGATGAAGCACCACATGAGTAGTAACCCAGCAGTGCCAAAACATTAGATTTGAGCATAATTAAGAAATAAATAGTTTACAGAGCATTGAAGATAAAGCAGGGAAGAAAACCAGCAAGTAGTCCAAAATGAAAACATCCAATAAAATATTAGAAAAGCTGAAGTTCTTTTTAAAAAAGCAATCATGTTGGCATGGAGGCAGCCAGACCACAAAGGGTTTAGAAGAAAGTGGCAAACAGTAGTGACAGAGCATGGAACAAGTGAATTAATTGCCCCAGAGTTCAGTACAAAAGCCACAAAACACTGATCAGGAATTTTGTTTTGTTGTTTTGTTTTTTTTTTAATGAGAACATGTGCCAAAAAAAAAAAAAAAGAACCAAGGTACTTAATTTCTATGAAACTCCAAAACCAAGAGTTACAATAGCTTCTGGCTTACAGAAGTCTATCAAGGCACTGATAATTCTTTTGGTGTAGACTGTCACTTGGAATTGCCTAAAATAATTAACTAATCTCCATTCCTACAGCTTCCCAACCACACACACCATCTCCTTCGTCATGAAAAAGGGCAAGCAATTCTATGAAGAGTTCATGTGATATATTGCATTACAGTCATCAGGAGAGAAATGGAGTAATAAAATTAATTTCTACCCATCAATCGTGTCCTGAAATGGAGAACGGGGTACTAGGGAAAAGTTCAAAATTGTCACCTGCAGCCAGGAATGGAATGTAAGATACTGCCCGTATTCTCACAGAGATGGAGTTCTGGTTGAAACAGGTGAACAATATTTGACTATTATTACAGTAAAAATATTCCTCTTTTTCATCTGCTCATGTCCATCAACATTCACAGTCCTCTATGTAACAAAGCTGAGTGTCAACATCCAAAGAGAAGATGGAAAAAAACTGTGAAGATCTCAGAGTATTTTAAACCCAAGGCAGCTCTCTGCTTTTATGGTTATGTTTCTATACTTTCGAGTCCTGAGGACCTTTTGCTTCACTCTTACCATGCAGTACTCTGATTTTCTCCTAAACATTGTTTTGGGTTTGGACTAAGAAGCCAGGCCTGTGTCATCTGCATGGTTCACTCCTCTCTCTAGGCAGTAACGTCAAAGCTGAAGATGCAGCACATGGTTGTGTCTGACACCCTATCACACTGATTTGATCTCAGAAAACAAGATGATGAACTCAGAGAAGACAAAAGCCAGAAACATGCTGCATTCCATAAAACAAAACAATTTTTTAGTTAAAGATTGTCACTGTCTCATAAGCTCTGAAAACTACTTAGTCTTTCAAAAGCATAGAGTTCCTGAAACAACTTTCAGTTGAGTCCTCCAAGATGTTTACAGAACCACAGCAATCAGTCTGTGATATCACACCACACAATGTCAGCAGGTGAGACATAACAACAGATCCAAACCTCTCTCCAGCAGTGGTCAGCACTGCATTATGAAGAAAAGGACTAAAGAAACAATTTATTTTTTTTTCAATAAACCATTCCAGCTTATGGCAATCAGTGTTTTATGGCCCTCTTCAGTTAAAGGTTCTCCATCAGTGTATTAATTAGCCACCTATGGACTCATCTTTTATGAATTTATCCAATCTCTCATTGAACTTCATCAAAAATAAACATCAAGAGGTTAGTGATTTAATTTCTAGACCATGAGCATAGAATTATCTATAAGCAAAAGGGAAATAATTATTTTCCATTTCTATAATGATTCATAGTGACATTTAAATGAAAATTGCTTAAATTAAAAATCAATGTAATATTTCCATTTTCATATGTCATAAATATTAAAGTAAATATTAAAGTAAGACAATTTAGTCTTCTTAGATCTATCTCAAAAATAACACTGTAGTAATATTTTTCAAGTGTAAAAAGTAAAACTCCATAAATATCCATAAATGTAACACAATTAAGATAAATGCAAAATTAATTACTCTAGAATTACTAATTTACTGGCACATTTCCAAAGTGCTAAGTCACCCTCTCACCACACCATATGGGAAACGCATGATAAAAATAAGATTTTCCTGACAAAACTCTTTTTTTCTATATATGTATATAATAAGAAATTAAAATATAAACCAATCTCTTTTAATTACAACTTTTATTCTAGTCTGCTCAGTACATTAAGGAGGACAAAATCTCCTCCTTGTGCTAGCCCCAAAGGGTACCAAAGCCAAAAACCCTATTGTGGAAACCAAGAGAGGCATAAACTAGCATTCTCCCTTAAAAGTCTCCCCTGCCTGTGCCAAAGATTTACCAGTTAAAGTGGTTTCAAATACTGTCTCATCCTCACACATTTTTTTTTCCTGACATACAAGCTGTCCTGTAATCCTTTAGGGGAATTCATAGCCTATAGCCCTCGCTATGATAAATCTGGGAAGGGTGATGTGAAGATAGATGAAATCCCTAAGTGCATTTTTCAGCAGCATACTTACTTCTCCTATTCCAGTTTGGTTTTACAACAGACTCACAGGTGCAGAACAGTTATTTCTTTTTCTTACATATAATGTTTCTGCTGGATTTTTTCATCACACTGAAATGACCCATCAGAAATACAGAGCACAACATTTTTCTATAATGTAGTATTTCTCTAGTGCTTTGTACTACAATGATTGCTGTAATTTAACCTTTATAATAAAAAACAGATTAATCAATAAAACTTCAATTTATAGTGTTAGTTTGGAACTGTTTATTTCTTCCATGAAACACCTTTCTTGTTGTGATTTACTCAAACAGTTTGCCCTCCTGGAGTACTTGCACAACACTGCACAAGATATGCTGTGCTAGCTTGTCTTGTTTCTTTTTTCTGAAGCTCTAGAGATTCAGGTTTCTAATTTGAAACATTTTTTATCAGACACCTACAGTTTGAGGTAAAGAGCTCAGCTTTCTGCAGCCAGTATAGCTAAGAAATTGATTCTCTACAAATGGGTTGGAGGAGGAGATGCTCACCTGCTTGCATGTGATGCAGCAGCAAAAAAAGATGAAGCACAGTAGCATGTATCAGACATGAAGCATCTCATTTACACACAGGATTAGACAATTTCCCTAAACAGCTGTGCAGTCACCACAGAGCTTAAAAAGCATCCAAATAAACAGGGAAATGATTCAATGTGGTTTTAAGCCATCACTACCACCCCCATAAGGAAAAAAATAAGCAGTGTCCATCGTATAATCCAACTCATTCCTGTCTCCTATCTCCTTCCTTGCTGCTAAAAGTATTTTTCATCTCATGCAGTGAACAAATCTGAACTCATCTAATGGAATCAAAGAGTCTCTTAGGTTTTTGTTTCGGGATTTCTGGACTGGATAACTTTTTGGTCTTATAATTCCCAGCTTATTCTGCACAGTAACACAAACTTTTTCCACAACACAATAGAGGGAAAGGAAAATAACAGAGAAAGGAGAAGGGAGCAAGCACCTGCAGAAGCTGATGAGGAGATTTCTTTTTGAAGAGCCAGGGCCAACTTGCAAGCACATCAAAGTACAGGCTGGGGCAACTCAGAAGCCTAACGCTGACAAACAAAACTTGAAAAAAAGTACCTCAAAAAGATCAGTTGTAAACATCTGAAGTTCTAGTTACAGTATCAAGTCTGATGTTTTATTACAGTTGCTTTTCACACAGCTGTTAAAATCCTGTTCAAAACAGATGTTAACAAAATGCATCACTCTCAAAAAAACCTCAGCTTTTCCAGGAAAAATGAGAAGCATCTCACCCCACTTTCAGTACACTGTTGTCTCCCTAAAGTGAACCACCTAGCACTATGCCAGTCATGATAATCCTGAACTCCTGATTTACTCAAGCAGAAATTGTGACCACCTGAGTTCAACGCTGTTGTGAAGAGTATTTTTATCCCCACCCTCATTGGAAGCTGCTGAGAACAATTAGGGAGGCTGTGTGGTTAAAAATCACACTGCCAGATGCCCACTGGCTTTCCAGTCTTAAAGAAACTGCTCAACTGAGGAAAGGAGCATGATGGGTTTACTGCATAAATCTATAAAGTATAATTGTATTAAAATAAGAAGATAAAAGTAGCTATAGTGTCCAGGGTAAATGAGATGACACAGAATAACTTTTGAAAAAAAGTGTTAAAAATCCAGAAAGCAAGAGAGAAAGTGCTGACCTGCGCTCTGTCCATTTAGACACTGCAATCAGCTCTTAGAGACAATGTAACAAACGAACTAAGCTCAAAGTATTTTAGATTAAGCAGGTATCTTCTTACCAATTTACACTAAAGTCAAATTACCTCAGGAAAGGTGGGAGTGAGAAGGATAAATGAGGTACCTGCCCTCAGTTCCCTGTGTAGGAGGCTCTTGTGCCCCCGTGGGGCTCTGGCAGCAGCTCAGGCTAAGCCAACACCTGGCCTGGCACTACATCCACTGCCAGCTCAGCACAAATGAAGAGCAGAGTGAAGAGTTAATGCTCTTAAAAATACTAATGAATTCTCTTTACATCTCTTTTCAATGAAATGCTTCTGAGCACTTCAAAATGAAGAATCACACAGTGATGATAGTCTACCTCCTACTCAAAATATTGATAAATGACCATTCATTAAATCCCTCCAGCAAAGCTATTAACAGGCTCCTCCTTCCTATTGCTCCCAGTGTTCCCTCCTCATGCTCCACAGACCCAACGGGGGAGTCTGGCATCATTTGTGTAATGAGAAAAGGAGGCAGCAGCTGGAAAAAGCCCTCTGTTCAAATTCAGGTTACGCCAAATTGAGCATTCTCTTTAAGAAGAGACCTTTTTCATTATCTAAGCATTAAATTGAATGTACACAAGGTTTTGGAAAACAGGCCAATGTTACATGAGCAGCAAGCAAGCTATAGTGTTTTTTCTCAAGAGAATATCTCTAGTCAATAAATATCAGCAAACACTAAAAGTGAGCTGAGTGAACATTTTTCATTACTTTTTAAATGACAAAAATACCAATATTTATAAAATTTAGAACCAATTTATAATTCAAAAAATAGATTTAATGACACGTTTATAATATGAAATAAGAATTATAATTGAAAATTGAATAGGTGACAGTTGTGCAAGTGGAATTAAATTTTAATTATAACATTACTATTTGAAGTGACTAGATTAAATCAGTGAACAGCAAGTTGGACAATATAACTACTTTTGTTAAAATACTGTTAATTTGAGATATTGTAATATGCTAATACTGTAAAACAGTGGTAAGAAGGAAGGATACATGAGTCTAATTTAGCCTACTTCATTCTTCAAAAACTACTGTTTTCTTCCTGCTGTATGGAAATCCATTTTCTGTTGATGGGAAATACTGAGTATTACATACTTTTGCAATGAAATCTAATACAAGAATTATTCTGAAGTGCCTGGTTTGATTTTTCTCTCTGCTTGCATTTTCAGATAAGTGTTCTATATTTGGATGCACTCTCTTTAAATACTTTTCACTTCTTTCCTCGGCACTGAAGATGAAACCATCATCATTGTCTCCAGCAGCAAACGCTTTTAAGTTTTCTCTACAAGTCTTTACTTTCCCCCTTTTTCCTTAAGAGTATTTTTTCTTTTTTCTAAATTTGAACTTCCAACAGAAATTTACTATATTTCTCAAGACTAGCTAGACTGTGTGGACTTTTGGTTGGTTGGTTTTCTTAACATACAAACATGCTTGTGGTACCCAATAGTCCACTGACAGGCAGTGGATTACAAACCATCTTTCTATTTTCCAGTGTAGCCTAATCTGCCAAAAGTAAATAAAGCTTTCTAATGCTTCAGAACATAAATTTATCACTTATATATGGAGACCAGTAGAACCGTGAGCAAAATTCAAATGATACCAAAATTAACTAGCAACAGTTACAGTTAAAACACTAAATGTGGATACAAAAATATGGCTGAAACCCTTTAATTTGTTGGAAGTAATTAACACAATTGTAGCCACCTCCCCTTTATTCATTATGTCTTTATTCTGTCATTTAAAACTATTTATAGTGACATTAGGTTGATTCACCATAATTTCCTTCCACCCACAACTATTTATAATTTTTCCTCCAGTAATTTTAGAAACTTAATGGTATTTTTTTCATTTCCATCTGCTGATAAAAAACTACCTGTCTTATTGTATAAAAAAACAAACCAAAACAAAAACCAGGGGTCAGAAATGTACCCATTGAGCAGTACAAATTTAAAGAATGCATTTGGATATTCATTTCTCTTCCTTCTAATTCTGCAGGTGCAAATAAGCTCAATGAGGGAGCAGAACAGATAGTGAAAAAGTGTTTATTATACATTTAGAAAGAGTGAGCCTAGCAAAGTAGTAAGTTTAGATGTTTCAGGCCTTTCTATCTTCTATTATATTATATGAATATGAAATATGAATGATTGTTTGCTTCTCTTTTCAAGAAGGCCATTCCCAATCTAGCCTTGATCAAAATGATAGAAAAATCAGAATAAAAATACAATGTAATGTAATGTAATAAAATACACAGTGGCCAAAGACTGCACATTTTAAAGTGTCTCAGAAAAAAAACCTAACAAAACAGTTCAAAATTCACCTGGAATATTCCTCACTGTTGCACTATGGGAAGATACTGTTTTTAACTTCCAACAATGTACAATCTAAATACTAAAGCCCACCACTCTGTCCTCAGTCTATGCTCTTAAATGGCATAATAGCATAGTGGGGACAACCTCAACTTCCCTAATTTAAAAGGTTTTATAAAAATTCTCCAGTGTGCAGATCCAGAGATTACATTCCAGCAATACTTAATTCACAGTTTATATATTACTAAATATAAGGTAGGAAATTATGCTGATGGCTGTTATTTTAAAATGCCATTTAAAACAATAGTGAAAGCAACATCAGATTATTTTATTCATAATGATGCCTGCACCAGAGGTATCTGGCTGTAAGATCAGAGAACACACAATGAACCTAGGACACTGGCAAAGTCCTGTGGTATACTACATTTGATATATTTGATCTTTGATATAAAAGATTACTATACTGTTGGGAAGTGTCCTGAGCTGCAAGGTGCACAAAAGATCCAAAGCTTTGCAAGTGCTCTAAGTGTTGAGACAACACAATGGTTACCTGTGATCAGCTCAATAACCTACTTAGATCACCCTGCAGATTTAATAGTTCTACTTAGAGTTAAATGCACCTTCAATATAATAAGTGTGCTTAATGTACTTTAAATATAACATATTCATTCAAGCCAGACTTTTAAATTTAACTGAGTAAAAATGTTAGTTTATCTAATTTAACAGATATAGTCTGCCTATATTCAGAGCTATATCTGCTTTGGTCAGAGGTGCACACACAAAACCAAAGAATAGCTCAATGGTATTAAGAACACAGATTTAAGACAACTGAACAAAATGGTGACTTTCTTCATTGTAGGGTTTTGTGGAGTTTTTTCATGTTTTGTTTTAAATCCTTCATCAGGTTTCATTTTCCATATAATATCTTAACTCAATTTTTTTGGCTCTCACACCCTCTCATTCATTTAACAAACCTCCCACAGTTTATTCAGGTCCATTTTGTATCACCCCTAGGGCCCTTTCACTGCACTATGTTCTCCAGCCCTTTCTTAGGACCAAGTTTTCCCTGCCTCCATGATCATGACACCATTCTGTTGGTAATTGGTTGGATATATGTGGATGCAGCACATGTAGTAGAACACTTTGCTTACATACACATGTACATATATATGCAAAAAAAAAATCAAGAGTAAATTGCATCTGTTGATATTGCATATGTAAACCTCAAAATGCATAACCACAGATATGTAGATGCACATACTAAAACGTGCAAACCAGATGTCTATATGAATAAGCACAAATATTTCAAATACATACATTATACTTTAACTGTGCATAAACAGTATCATCCTAACAGTATCTGAAAATGGTTTAAAGACTGGTGTAAAAATCATTGGTGGAAAAAAAAAAAATCTCCATTTCCCTTCATTGCAAATGTTTGTTAAATGTAAATGGTGATATTCTACTTCTTGGCAGAATGTTTGTCTGCATGTGGAATACAATGATAAAAAGCTTTAAAGTCCCAGGTTTCTCCAGATAAACCCCACTGGCTTACTGATGCATGAATGCACTGAAACTGAATTACTTTTCACAGTACAGTTATAATGAGAATCAGCTTCACAATGAATACCAGGTAGCTTCAGTAGGAAAAGTTAATAAAACCCCCAACCTTCTTTTATTTGTGTTTCTGCTGCAGCAGTGGTAGTTGCCCTAAAGAAAAAAAATCCTTAACACTTGATTTGCTATCTTACAAGTAAATAAATCATTTTTACAGGGTTCTCTTGCAAAGAAACACTAATGAAAACAGAAATCTAATTGCATAGCTAAAGTTTTAATAATAGTTTTTTAATATTCCCTAATAACTTATTTATCTTTCTTTTTGGTTTGTTTTTCACCTCCCTTTATCTTCCTTTGACTTTTTCCTGTTACACCATTAACTAGGAAAAGTAAAAGCATCAAATGTATAGTTTTAATTCCATCTCTTTTTCACTATCAAGTCTGTTGCAGTAGTCATTTTTTAGTGAGCATTGTCATTGTGCTCTGTTCCTCCTCAGCTTCAAATGAGTGGAGTCACTAAAGTATCATAAAACCTTCGAGAACGGTTTAAAAATCCCAGCTTACTTTAAGACTGATCAAGCACATTTCCTATGAGTGAAATCACTGGAAGTCCAGGAAAAGCAACTGAAGCAATACCACAAGTGACAGCAGACTAGGCAAGGCTCTCAAAAGGATAATTTGGGTTTGGCTGTAAAACTAAACCCACTGCTGAACACCACAGGGAACATTTCCACTCATGCTACTTTATGGGCAGTAAGATTTTTCCCAACTTGAATGGCATAGTCTTCAAGGCAAATGGATACATCTCCATTTGCCACAGCTAGAAACAAAGCATCCACGACACCAAATCAACACCACTCCTGAGTGGTTTTAACTTAAATCATGTCAGAAATATTTCAAAATCTGAAGTTGCCTCTCTGAAATTCAGTCTCAAGTAGGGCAGTATTAGGAAGGAAATGGTTAACAGGAATATCCTGACATAAATCTAAGGTAAATAGTGAACACCAGGGAGAGGGAGAAAAAAGTTGCTTGCAAGGGTTTCCATCAGTAAGTAGATGACAAAAGGTTATATAATTGGTTTAGTACTTTCAGTTTTCCATTTATTTTACGTATCTGACAGCACAAAAATAGGACATTCTGTGATAGGATAATTGCATACTGAAGGGTAATTCAAACAGGGGATGAATATGATGAAAATCACACTGAACCAACTAATAACTATGAAAAGCAATGAGACAGAAAGATAAAAATTCATCCAGACTATAAAGGGGAGGAGGGAGAAGAAAGTTCAAATGTGATTAGTAGCTTCGAACAAGTTAATGTGTTTGAAAGCATAAAGCAAAACAAAAAATCTGAAGGCCTTTCCAAGCCATCCTATTTCCATATTTCCAAGTCTTTCCTTCTTGGCCTTTTCTACAAATTAAACATTTTATATACTCTGGCTTTTTTAACAGTTGTCTCACATTGCTACATCTGAAAAAGTATATTAATATATTTTGTCTAAAAATGTATTTTAACTTAAACCGTGGATTTTGATGTCTACTTGAAGCTAATTCAAAGAGCAATGTGGGGTAACAATTTGGGGTAACACTGGAATGTGTCTTCTGAGCATTTGGATGTTCGCAATGGTCACCTCATTATTTCAAGGGCAGAGAGATATTTTGTAAGCTGCTCTTCACTTGGAACTTACCCCAATATTACTGCCAGCACAGATAAAATATTACTCTGAATTCCACGTTTCGGTGCTCTTAGTACAAATTTCCATCAAAAGCTTATGTCAAAATTCTATTATTTTAGTAGCAAGGTGATGCAGTATTACTGGTCTTAGCATGAAGAAGAGGTCTTAGAAGTTACAGAGCTCCTATGGACCTATCTCACCTCTCCAGACATGAAGTGAAAATTAGCAATGATGTACTGAAGATGGAACTAGTGCAAGACCTGCACCACACCACAGGAGTTTATTCTTATCAGGACATAAAATACTTAGCACTACTTACTACCAGAACATAATAGGTCACCTGCTACATCTCTAGCAACCAAGATGGACCACAGACCCTGTCTAAACCAAGCTTCTAGCGGCCTCTCCAAAGATGGAAACCTTCCAAAGAAGGCTATGGATGTTAATCAGTTTTTCCAGCACCAAAACCCTTTCACACAATACTACAAACATAATTTAACTTAACAGAATTCAGGCTTATTTTTAAGCCACCAGAGCATGGTGACCTACATTGGTCTTTTTTTCCTCCTTAGACAAAACCACCATCTGTATGGAGATGCTAAACCAGTTCTAAACACCCAAACATTATTCACTATAAAGCTCTAACTGAGAAACAAACTGCTCTTCCCAAGAGCTCTCCACACCAAGGGCACAGAGCTCCACTTGTGTGTAGATTTCCAGTCACTTCCTACACTAAACAAGCGCTGCTCCTAGAATGGGGTTTTTTCCACATTGTTACAATCTCAGGGCAGCACTTTTCTCTAAGGAACAAGGAAAAGACACACACACACCCCTGCCCCAAGTCAATATTCTGCAGACTTCTGGAAGCTGCTGCACACATCTTAAAGTGCAGTTTTCCTCTGAAAAAATAGACTGTAAATTGCGGGGTTCCACGTTTATTGTCTTTCTCTGCTTCCTTGCCAAGTGTGCTCAGTTTACAAGCTGAAATATGTGTTATTTCTCTGCCAGCCCAGAAAATTTCACCTTTAAAATGTTGTCGCAGACCAATATTAAAGGCCAGATTCCTTCCTCTCTTTTACACCATAACTAAAAATAAAAGGCTGAAGACAAAATTGTATCTACAGTTACACAAATAGAATCCCTGTCCTTGGGTGATGCCTTCAGCTCCACAGTTGAAAAAAACCTTCAACTCCACTGAGCAGATAAATCTGACTGAAATAGAGTAGGCTCATGATAAATAGCATCACCATAATGTCCTGTTTGTTGATATAGTTGATGTAAGGGGAACTACTGTTACAGGCAGTCACCTGAATTTCTAGCAAAGAATAATGCAAAATAAAAACTACAACAGGAAGACTTGTTATTCTTCAGGGCATGCATGTTACAATTAGCTCCAATATAGTAAAACACAGAACTCAGAACTTTTTTTATGGTAAATCTAATCTAATAGGATGCCAAAGCTACTACAAAAGAAGGATCAGAATGGAGAGTTAAAAAACCAAAACCAACACAAAGCTTAGATGTACACAAAGCTCAATGTAGCTACTTAATGACCATTAATAAGTTGCCTTTAAAGTGATGCAGTACTTACCATAATTGAGGAATTTTGCATTTAGGCCCATCGGAGGCATCTGCATCCTTCTTTTGATTTGAACTAAAGGATGGTTACTAACCTCAGAAGATTCCCAACACTATTTTTATAACAGTGAACAGTGCAAATAAGTTGCTTCAGGTTTAATATTTTGAAATCTAACATTTTAGCACACAATCATACATAATTATGTTTTACTGATCACAAGTGATACCTTACAAACTCCTAAGGGAATCTGGTGGTCCAAACCTAGATAGATTCCCTGCATCTATCTATTGATGATATCAGTAATTTATATCTATTCTCTTGATCACTGATCCTAAAATACCCCTGAATGCTTTAACATTTCCACTTCAGCACCCTCAGTCACTAGTAGAGCCTTCAGAGCAGAGCCTAAATTATATACTTAGCTTTATATCACAGAACTGCAATAGCAGATGGATGTGCTGCTTACCCGTACAGCTTCAGACTTTTTATGAAACATTTCTTCCATATTCTTTGCTAATTTTTTCACAAGCTGAAGGCCATCAATTTCTTCTATTGCAACATCCTTCTCATATTCTTTGTATTTCTGGAAGAAAAACAAATGAAAAAATTATGGAGGTGAAAGCTATTCACAGTGAACCAGTTGAAATTTTGAAAACTTTTGGTTTCTTATTACACTTCTGCTGACATTCTTGATTTATTTAATGTTACTTTGTATGACAGAAGGCTGCTTTGTGCCAAGACACTGTAACAGCAATAACTGGGTCAGAACAGAACTCCACTAAGAAAATATAATAGAAATATTTATCTCGTGCACTGTAAAAAAATGATAATTTTCCATCACAACATTTAAATTACCTCTCCCCACAACTAAACAATGTCCAAAAAAGTAACAGAAAACCCTCATATCCCATCCAAAAATCATAAAACCAGTGATATGCCTGGTAATCCACTATGCCATGAAAACCTACAGATCTCCTTCTCAGCTGAACTTCTTGTAGATGTCTATTCCACAAGCTTTATCCAATTCTTATATTATTAATACTTATAACTAGAAGCTTATCTAGACATTCTTAACTTCCCATGCAAATAAAACCCTAAAGAAACCACATAAACATAAGTCTTTCTCTGAATGCAATTACAAAAGTATCCTTTATACAACAGGATTAGCATTACCTTTTGGTGTCTCTTCACAATGTGAAGAACTCTCAGCCTGATTAAGCACTAAAAATATATTCAGAACAGTTTTCATCCCATTTTCTTGCATATCAACATTTTTTCTTTATCAGTGTTTACAACAAAGTTTGTAAGAATAAAATACACAAAAAAGGGCAATATTCTTTGGAGTCTATCTTCAAAATGTTTAATACTGAGAACATTGCTCTTTCCCTCTTTTCACTATAGCCTGTACTCTAACAACTGATGTCTTTCAGTCTAGTTATTGTTTGCTTATCTCTATTTACAGCACGTGTAGTTGTGATGAATTAATCATTTCCCATGACTGAAACCTTAACCTACTCACAGAATTGTACCTCCAGGACCTAGCGAGGCAAATGAAAGGCACACCTGGCTGCTGCCAGCTTTAGCCCAATGTGCAAAAAGGATCTTTCATACCCCTAAAAAGGAGACTTCTACTGCAATCCACAGTACAATATTTGAGTCAATAAACTGAACTGGTATTATTGAAAAGACTTATCAATAAAATCTGCCAACAGAATTACAATTATCACCAAAACTTATATAACTCCCGAGAGAGAAGGAAGAATAAAGGCATTAAAAATAGTGGCTCAAAGCACCTGGATGAACACTGATATTATCAAAATGGCAAATAAGTCAGGACAAGTCACATCCTGGCTGGTGACACAAGGAAGGACTCAGAATGCCTGTATATATTGTACCCATTTCATCTGACAAAACTAGTTTTCAATGCAAAGTGATGCTCTGGACTTGCTTTAATCTTTATACATCTCTGTAACAACTTGTGTGAATCTTTTGATAGGCAAATAATATTTGATAAAACATCAATTGCAGATATGAGAAGATGAAAAAATATGAAGTTGTCTAAATATTTAGGGCATTACATTTTTTTTACACATTTTTTATATTCTGTAATTTCAGGATTTTTTTTAGATTATTTCCTGTTATGAGGCTCTAATCTGATAATTTAATAGTAGTCTAAGCAATCTAAGAAAGCTCAAGCAGACCACCTGCATTTTGCTCCCTGGAGGAAGGAAGGGAGATTTTTCATTCTTGGTCTGCATTTAAATGGTGTAAAATGAGTTCTGATTTCAACCCTGTAAATGCAGTTATCCCCTTACTAAATGCACTGCTTTCCACTCTGAAATAAAAAAAAAATTAGCACAGCAATTTGTCTAAAATAGATTAATACTATTTTTTTATTTACTGGAGAAAAAACAAGAACACAGTAGAAAACAGAAAGGTAAATGTTATTGGAACAAATACTAACTGTGACAAAATGCACTAGATTAACAGTAAATTGAAAACATTCCCAGTTAGTTGATGATGTCAAAGTCTGTTCATGTCTCATAGGATTTAAAGCTTTGAAGAATTTAAAATAAATGATAAAAAATGTGCTGCCATGAACAACTATTGTATTTATTATGTCAAAAGATCAAGTACAAATTTGAATCACTTATTTCAAGCTGCACAGACCATGTTCAACATATGAAGGTCTGATAAAAACACTTTCCTTTAGTGTGACCTTTGAGTTCTGAGGAAGTGTTCTAAAATGCATCACTTCAAGAGACTCTTTGCAGGTCATCAGATTTATTGATTTGAGCTTTGCCACTAAGGGGAAAAAAACAGGAGATTATTCGCTGCATTTATCTGAGAACTGAATAGTTCAGTTGAAGTCAACAAATGTTCTAGACACAGAGAATCATATCACAGTCTATTAGGCTATTGTGAGGACATTAAAAAGCCACACTTCTCAATTTTTACTAACTGATGTTTTTCAAAATTAATAACTTGCACTCAATATGGATGGGAATTATTTAACAACTAATAATTTATTATTCTATAATTATGCTAGCTGATAATACCTAAATTCAGTTTTTCCTGATGTAAACGCCAGAGATCCAATACTAAAAAAAAAATTGGAGGAAACAGGAATTAATTAAGTCCTATCTGAAAGGACCACACATATTGCATGATGCATGTCTAGTCAATTGTTGGAAACCTTCAAGAACATTTGCAACAAACTAGGAGTATTTACTTGATCTGCAAGACCATGGCAACCAAGAGTTTTACATAATAAGAGCTTTAACCTAATATGTATTTTACCTTCAGTATTTCATTGCCACTGAAATAATTCTAGTATTTCTTCAGCCATCAGTGGAAGGTTCAAAAACAGGAAAAATTATGTGGTTGAAAACCACCAGCTGCTTTTAGTATTCTTGTACTTTGGTGATTGTGTATGGAGGGAAGAGGTGTCAGCTCCACCTGTGCATGTCTGGGCACTTCCTCTTAGCACTGAACATACATGAGGCTGGGAATTTAGATTCAATCTAGAAAATATTTGATTTTGTAACTATCAATGCAGGAAGCCTGAATCACAGCTGACAGTGGAAAAAAAAAAACAAACAAAACACAAAACAAAACCCACAATAAAACTCTAACAAAGGAGGTAATTAATAACAGATTCTCTTCCTTTCAATGCAGATGCTGTCTGACCTCCAGGCTCTCATCATTTCCCTACCACTAGACTTTACATATTAAATTTATTTTTAATTTAAATAAATTAGCTAAAACAGCAAAGCCAGTTCCTTTGAAATAAAGGGGTTTTTTAATGAAATTATTTTCTTTTAATGTAATCTTGAGAAAACAACAGTTTCTCAAGCTAGGGCTGCAATTAAGCCAAGCACTATCAAAGACAGCAGTGAAAAAACCCACCTTCTAGGCCAGGCTGGCCTTTGTATCCCAGACTTGCAAACTACCTTGTAGTACTGCTACTCTGAAGGCTCTTCCAAGCATTGCCTTAAATAGTAATTTCCCTAAATTTATTGTTGTTCCTCTTGTTAGTTTTTTTTTTTTAAAAAAAGAAACCCTCATATTTTTTCAGTATTCTGTAATTTAATTTCAGTAAGAGATACTGAAAAATTATCTTCAACATTTTTAATATACCCAGTAATACAATTGTACTGTTATTCAAAGGAGATAAAACAGCCTTAACTTTGCTATAAATAACTGACTTGCATAACAAAAGTCTATGAAAAGTTAGAGTCACAGTTGAACGTTTCTTTAGACAAGTGGATTTCTAATTTTCTAGAAGATCAAGCAGATACAGCTTCTGATTTGCTGCTTTATAAGACAATACTTGAAATGCTGATTCTTTCTGCTTGCAAAAATCAGCAGTTGGTAAAGAAATTCTCTGGAGAGACAGAAACATTTATCATTTGAGAAACCACACTAAAAATACATTATTTCTTCAGTATCTGTTTTGCCAGATCATTTCACATAAGCGCCAGGGAAAGACAGACACTACTTCACTGTCAAAACTTTTAATGCTCTTCATGGATTTAGGCATGGGCTTTTTTCTTACATGGTAAATGATCATCTAATAATAGATAGCAGAAAGCAATCCATACAAAACTCAGGTCTGAATCACTTGGTGCAATCCAACCATTTGGCACTGCAAGATCAACACACAAAACCCCAAGAAATAAACAACAGCAAAAAGAAAAAAAAAACAACAACAACAACAAACAAGTAAACCAATAAAACCACCACACAAAAAACCCTGAGTGACCAGGCCATGAAAAGAAATACCCTCTTGCAGCAAGACAGCTTCAGAAAGATGCCATACATGTCAGCTACAGTTTGAATTTTTACTCATTTTGTTCATACTTGTATCTACTTCTATTAACCCTTACCAAAATCAAGATAATTGCCTTTATGCTGCATACAAAATATTTCAAGTTACAAGTGTGTAAATGTCCCTTAGTATCAGTCTTCTGACAAGTCTGTAGCTGCTTTGCACACGCACAGAACAAGACAACCATTATGAAAATTTTTCCCACTCCCCACGATTTTCAAAGTCAGCAAATATCGCTACCGTCCCTATTAAATAAACCTATTCACTCAATAAGAATATTGGAATAGTCCTTTAGAAGTAGTCAGTGAGTTTGTGTTGCATATTAGGAACTGACAGGCACCTCTGAGATGTGTATTCATAGCTCTGCAGTTGCACAAACTTTACAAATGTTGCTCAGAGCGTTTGTGTTACATACAGCTTAAATATATAGATGCACATATACATTGTTTTGTAATTAAAAAAGAACCAGCACGCAAATGAAAGATCAAATATCTATTCAATCTGTATCTATAGTTTCCATGAAAAAACTATGCTTACTCCATGTAATTTGCAAAAGAACCCCAAAAGCAAACCCCCATGCAAAAACCACTTTCAGATGTTCAAGTTTCAATGTTGTACATGTAAACTGAGATTACAGAAAAATGCACTTTTGATTAAATCCCAACTTTTTATTTCAATTAATATCTGTTGCCCAGTAGAAAGGCTGTGTTATGCATTGCTTGAACTATTTAAACTTGCTTCAGACACTTTGCCATCTCAGTCCTAACAGGGACTCCCTTTGGCACAGAAGTGCTGGTTTGAAGTGTCACATGAGTTAATTGGCTTATTGAAACTCTTCTAATTCTGTATTTGAGATGTCCTGACAAGTCAGAAGACTCAATCAATAAATGAGTCTGCAAGGCTGCAAAAACCTTACAGCTAATACAATTTGCAGCTCTTAATGTGGTTTCTTTTAGTTACAGAGTCAAAAGCTATGTCAGTCTTAAACAGTTCTGTCTCAGTTAATTCTTGAGCCCTAAACTCATGGATTTCTTCACTAATGTTGACTTTCCTACCCAAAGAAACCTTGGACTTTTAGGTCAAGTTATTCTGTAGTGTAAGGATCAGAAGATTGATAATACGCTACATTTTTATGCATCAAGAAACATTTTCTCTTTCACTAACTTATTCCTCAAAGCAATTGAAAAATAAATCTCACATTCATTTTTTTAATGGTCTTCTCATTGTATAATGTTTTTTAATTGCTGTGTTATTTATACTGCTGCACAAAATATAAAACAAATGGCATTTATTCAGTGTACTTTAAAAACACCTACGCGTTGTAGGTTTTGGTTTTGTTTTGTGGTTTTTTAAATTATAAAACCCCAAACCTACAATTTACATGGAGCAAACTGGCAACAGTCACATTAGGTGATGACTTACACCATTAACAGTTCTGCTGAAATTAAAAGGAGCTATGTATAGTGCAAGGCTTTCCACTATTATCAAAATATGGCTCTGAGCTTCCGAATGAAAACTAAGAATATAAACTGCTCCTGATACTGAAAACCTATCAGAGCATTGAATAAGACAATATTATTTTTAAAAAATCCATATTCAAATTGATGGCACAAAAACTGTGAAAGTTCAGACCTTATGTGGCTTGAGCTCTTGCAGTGCTTTGCCACACCAGCACACACCCCTTCTGCACATGTGAGATGGAAGAACAATTCCCAGCAGAAGATTTAAGAATATACAGCACAGCCTCTAAATGCTTCATCAGAAGCGAGGGGTCATCATTTTATATCCACTGTTGGAATAAATCTGAATTTGAAGCCAAATAAAAAGCAGTCTCCAGAATGACATGTACATGTGAGTAGGAATCTGAGCTTTCCTATCGAGCAGAAGGGTACTCAAATGGCACTAGCACAGCAGAGATATCAATTACAGATGGTGTGCTCTGCTGATAGACTCATCTGTGAATGTCTTCTTAGTGAAAGATCTTGTATTTTCCCATTATCACATTGACCCTATGGCAGCTTCTTTTTTTTATCTAGAGTCCCATTGTTGTGTTGTTATTATCTGGTCCTCCTTACTCTAAAACTCATCCAGTGAAGTAATTTTAAAGGCCTTAACAAAATAAGCAATATTAAGAGTTGGTTTTATTTTGTTAACGATGGTTGTTGAGTATTTGTAAACAAAACTTTTAGTTGAGAGCTGGCATAGAATTTTTCATCCACAGAGCTCCAAAGGCTTTATAAAAGGAGTATCTGTGATAATCTCCATTCTGTACATGAGAATACTGAGTTATAGATAAATGCAGTAACATGCCTAATGTCACACAACAGTTCATAAATACAAAGAGAACAAGCTCTTTTCCAGTGCCCTGCCCAATAGACCACAGATAACTTTAAGTTCAGCTTGATCTGTATGGAAAGATGAGTCACAATGGCATACTTCTCCCCACCTTGACATTAGAGAACTCCTTGATAATTGGGGGTTTGTGTTACACCACATTACACACACCTATTAACCTTTACTGAACTCTTCGTGTTGATGAAATCCATCAGCAATGACCAGGGTGATGGCACACTCCTTTTCTGCAGAGAAATTTTTATTCACTTCAAATGACACTGAGGAGCCCTACATGAGCCTGCCATGTTTGACTGTTGCCATAAGCTGGTGTCTGGGGAACGCCTGTTGCCTCAAACTCGAGTTTAGTTATGTCATAAAGGCAAAATATGAATATATTTGTTGCATACTGTTTTCCTATGATTAGCTACTCAAAGCTGTACCTGGTATATTATAGCAAAGATCAGTTTTCCTAGGAAATGTATTATCATCAGCAGACTTAACAAGGATAGTTACTGCTTTCCTTGCAAAATAACTTACACCCAATGTAAACATCTTAGCAAGAGCACTACATCCCCAGCATATTTAACCTTTCCAAAGATATTTACTTCTGACCTATTTTTCCCTCATTGCTACATGCAAGTGCCACAAAACCAAATCAATTAAACACTAAGCTGAATAGTAATCAAAACTAAACAAATCCAATTCCTGATTTAGCAATATTCCTCTGCTTTATCTGTGAAATGTGTTCACATAAGGTACCTCCTCAAACCTTTGCTCAACTAGATACGTATAGGTGTATCACAAATGGGAAGAGTCACAAACATGTTCCTGGTTATAACAGCTGAGCTAGTGTGGAAAGATACAAGCTACTCTACAGTATAGAGTATCTCTCATCACAAATAAAATTTAAAAGCAGCAATCACAGTGATGCATAAATTATAATGTTATCTTATAAATCAAATTATAAGGAAACACACTCCAGGAGTTTCAAATGCCTGCTCTCTAAGATGAGTTTTACTTAAACTAGTTAATAAATCTTCACCACCAAATAATCTAGTTAGGAGATCCAATTCTAAGCAAAAGGAGGTCAGGAATACATTTCCATCCTTCCCTTTCACAGAGCTACTTTAGGTTAGGGCTAACCAGAGTAACAAAAATCATTCGAGGAGGTTTGCCTTGTTGCTGCCTCCAGCATCCAGTGGCAAATTGCTTCTTGTAACCTTTTCTAGAGATCTGAAACATCTTTCACAGGCCAGCATGGGTGTTTTAAGAGCCAGTTAACCAAGGCTATTAAAAACTGCTTTAGAAATATATTTTACGGAAGCTATGTAATTATTTATACCTTTGCTTCTCTTTTAGAAGGCAACCTAAACCCCCATTCAAACCAAAAAGGAACACTCTGGAACTGCCCTGGAGACTCCTTTTTCCATAAAGATGTACTTGACACTCTTAAAACCTCACTACAGTAGTTCATATGAATTGCTTTAAACAATGAGCAAAAAACCAATTGGTATAAATCTGCTGAATCACAATGTGACCCAGAGGGCATGCTTGTCCATGGTGATGCCATCACTATCTTTTCAGGTGACAGCAACTATATTAGAAGCATGTACATCTAATCTGCTCCACACAAAATTCTGAAGAAATGTGAGGTTGCAGTCCCTTCATCGTGGATACTTATTCTGAGTCACTGGCAATTCAGAAGGGAATCAGACAACCTATTATTTTCACCAATTTCTTAGCTTGGATGAGATACTAGAATGTTTTCTTTCATACAAACTGCATTGGTCTTCTCTGAAAGCCCTGATGGTTACTGGAGACAAGGTCAACCAAAAGAGACAGCTTTGTCCTGTAAGGTCACAGGATACAGCCACAAACTAATTCTTTCAATCAGACTTTCTTTATAATGTTTTTTTTTCTCATTACACTTCCTTTTATCACTATGTGTCTCTCTCCCTCCTTATTGTTCCACTCCTGCTGACCTGTGCCTGCCTTACACCCAGCTGTTGTTCTGGGTTTCACTATTCCTGTATACCTTCATTAGACAATGCCTATATTTCATCTCAGAGAAACTAGACAACTGTCTCGCCACCTTCTGTGATTGCTCCTAAATGAGCAATAAAATAAAATGAATAAAATAAGCAACAGAGAGAGCTAGAGATAAGGCAGAGTACAGATACAAAAATTTAAGTGCATTCTGAAGACAAAATTGCTTAGCAATATCCATGTCTCGTGACAAGACTGAAAAGCACTGCTCATTTAGAATAGCTAATGATCATTGTCCCTTAGAAAAAGAAACATATAAACCTATCTCCTTGGGACACAAACTCTGTTCTCTATAATTAATATTAATCTGCTTGGATAATACTTCTAAACCTTTGTATTGTGTGGGACTTTCAGCATTAACTCTTAAACAGGCTTTATTTCATTGTCACTATGAAGGACACAGTATTGATCCCTACTGCTATATCTCATCATTGTACTTTTCTGTATCCACTTGATAGAAGTATTCCTATTGATTTAGGGTCTTAGGTGTCAAAGTGGACTTCTAATATCAAGAAAAAGCCTAACATTTAGCCTAAATTTAGGCTTCCAGTTCATTTCATCACTGAACGTGAAAAATTATTTTATTTTCAAATATCTAAAGTCCCCTCATGACATCAAAGCCAGCAATAGCAGTATGTTCTCAGTATCTCTGAAAAATCAGACAACCTGCTCGTGGTCTGTGTGCAGATGTCTTGAGCAGAATTCAGCAGGCTAACCACAAAAACCAAAAATAAATTGGAAACCCAAGTATAGAATTTGGCACTGCCTGGAAGTGTGAAAACATCTGTGGTTTTGCCACACAAGCTAATGCTTTTCACTTTCATGCCTGATTCTGAGTCACTTACAAAACTTCACTAGAAACAGCACAGAATGGCTGGCCTGTCAGTACACTTCAGTAGAGCAGTATATTCACCAGATTTTCTTTCAAAGCCTCAAAAAAAACCAAAAAACCCTGGTAAACACACAAGAAAAAACATAGGGTTAAAGTTTGATTGAATCACACTCAATCCAATATTTAATAACTGCCTTTAAAAACAGTAATATGACATAAACTAACGCCCTGTACAACAGAACTTGCCCAGATTTTTCTCTTTGGACCATTTAGCTATAACACACATTCTGGCATCTGACACACTGGCACGCTGCTAGCTCCTGGTATGTTTTTTTCCCTCAACATTTTTTTTCTCACACTTTTAAAAATGAAGCTTGAAACTTTAATTAAGAAAAAGCCCTGTGCATAGAACAACAAGCACATCAAAACCACAACCACTGTTAGTACATCTTGCTTTTATTTTCTTAAGATGAAAAATGGATGAATAGTCTACAAAATGATAGCTTTTGTATTATATCACACATGCTATACCATAAGCAGGTATTGCCAAACATCACTGCAAAGAGTAAACAAATATGCTGAACAATTTAAAATTTTGCAGTGAGGAGGGTGAAGAATTCCAGCCTCAACCTCAGTCCTTATTTTCCCCTGAAACTGAGCACAGAAGACATTTTATTAATGTGCACATAGCTCTCTAACAATATTGTCTTCATCAAAACATAGGGCATAAACTAACCAGATTCGGACCCTCTACTTCAAAATCTGTGTAGCCTCATGTCTCTATTGCAGCCTTGTCTCTTTTTTCTCTCACAAAAAAAAAAGACCAAATAAGAAAATATCAATATAGGGTCGATTTATTTTTGTGTATTTATAGGTCTTAATTTTTTCAGATTGGAAACATTTAAACAAATCCTCAGTTCAGTGCTGTTTTTGCAATATTAAAAAACTTCTGGCCAAATTTAACCAAAGTAAATCTGAACAAAACCTATCTCAAGTTAAAGTGTAGAGCACATTCTTTTTCTGTTATTTACAGAGGTTTCTACATGCAGTTAGTTGTATAACACTTACACAAATGCAGAGGTGTTTATTCAGCTTATGTCCAAAGTCTCAAAGGACTAGAAAGTTTTTGTAACTTAGGAATTATTTATATAACCAACAGAGTTGGTCTTACCAAAAAAATGAAGCATATTACATATAGCACCATGACAAGTCATCACCATAGCATTTAGACTCGAGAGTCTATAATAGAATGCATAAACTAATACATTTATCAGAAATAATACCAAGCTTTTGCACCAGAAAGGACCCAGCAATAGCTTTGTTTTGCTTGGTCAATAAACCACTATTAATGATAAAGTATCTATGAATTAAAGATGCATCAATCTGCATAGCAGAGAATAGAAGCCATGAATAACAGTCGAATCAATACTATGAAGTCGTAAAGAATACAATGTGCTCTCCTTCAGGCTAATGGTAATTAATTTACTTTTGCTCCCTTCACACATGAGAGGAAGCTAGTAGACAAACACTTCAATCACCTAAGTCGTTAATTAGAAAAAGAACACAGTTTTATCTCCTTACTGTATCTTTCCTGTTCATATGCTTATATCCCTTTATAAAAATATTAATTTATTTGCACACATTTACAGAAAACAGGTTGTATTTTAGGAGCATATGCATATACTGGCTGATATTTCCAAGTACTACAATTTGAAAATTCGGTTCCTAAATAAAAGATCTTGTTCTAGTTGGGATGTTCATTAGTATAAATAGCCAATGTCTAAAATCACATTTCTTCAACACAAATATTCTATTAGGGAATATATATATATATAAATAAACTTGTTTTAAACCTTATGTGGTTCATGATTCCATAGTGAAAAACCTTAGCACTGAAAAATTACATTTGCCTTTTTTGCAATTAAAAGAAGAGACCAGGTTTCAGTGATCAGAGTCTAATGGAGGTATCCCCTTCTCAGGAAATAAAGATTTGGTGGTCCTGTTATTTTGAGGGATTGGCCCTCAATGAGCAAGTGTCTAGAAGAGGAAACAAGATAAAGCTCCTTGTTCCCAGGTTTTAAAAAGAATACCATCTCTTTCTAAAGAACAGAAATTTAATATTAATTATTGAATTGTTTGAAATCTTTTTAAGCACTATTTTTGCACAAACTTTAAATCGCTACAATTAACCACACTTTCACAAAAGCATCAAATATAAAGTTTCCATTTTAAATATGCAGTCTTCAGGATAACGTTCAAACTGCCTTCAGCAGACTGCTACTATTTCACTGCTTAATAAAAATACACAATGTCGCTAAATCTCAAAACAACAAACAGAGCAGCCTGAATTACAGAATAATGCTAGTCAATCTATTGATAAATTCCTCTCTGCTCACCACAAAGCAATGATCACCTCGGTGAACTGCACTCAAGCCTCTAAGACAGCAGAGTAATTAACATATACTGAAGTTAAAATCACAAGTGGTCCCATTGAAATGGGCAGAACAAGCCAGCACTTAAAGCTATCTATGTGTGACTCCGGGTCACAGTGTTCATTTCTGACTCTCAACACATCCTTATATAGTTTAGCTAAACTCATGTAATCAAGCTCAAAAAAGCTAACGTCGGAGATGGAGCTTGACCTTTGGTTGTTTTCCAGCAACTATGTACAAGATTCATCACGTAGGGTTGCATCTCCATCTTGCCTTCTAAAAAAGTTTTGCTGTGAAAGAACATTGCGCACACAACCAAGGGCAGAATACTCCAACACCAGCTTTTGTCAGGTTAACCTACTGAAAAATTACAATAATTATTTGGATCCTTGTCAAACTCTACCCTGCAATGTAAACACCCTGAATTTACTTGCAGGTTTCCTCCTTTCACAAAACTACAATTTGTCCCTTATTATTCCGACTGTACAAAGAACAGTGTACAGCAATAAAATGTAATTGTGGCAACTGGACATTGTTTGCATTTGGAGGCAGCGCCTGGGCTGCACGCACAGCACTGCCAGAGGCATACATCTGTTTGTGCAGTTCTACTTCAGTAGTTTAAGGAATGAAGTATCACCTCATTACAGAACTGCCATGTATGAGTGAATTTGTGGAGCTTGCCCTCCTCACAGCCAGACAGTTCTAATCTCCTTGCAAACCGCAGTGGCAGCACAGAGATGAAGTGTTAAGCTTATCAGGCCTCATCTGTACCATCACCCACTTAGTTAAGCCCGGGCCATCCATTTCTCTGTCATTTCTTTGTTCCTGAGGTGCCTGAATGCATAATAGCCACTAGCCAAAGATACAAGATATCTTTGAGACTTCACAGGAACACCACCTACACTTTTTTTTTTTTAAATGCAAACTGAAAACAATTCACAAGCACTGTCATAATCATAAGCTGCCCTACCTGCATTTTTTCATTTTTTTTCTTACACTTGGATTCTACCTTGTATTATCACAACATAACCTATTGCAAAAAAGCTACCAATTTATTTTATATTCACTTTCAATGTTTGCATAGAAATTCCTAACTCTGAAAAAGCCTGTATTCCTAGTACAGTATAATGGCTGGGACGGGTTCTGGTATTGAAAATCTTATGGCATAATAAAAAATTTTGTACGCAACTGTTCTTTTTGTGTATCATCAAGTAAATCAACAGTTTAGTTTCAGTCACAAAATAAGGATTGTTCTTCAGTGGCTTTAGAAAAGGTATCAAAAAAAGTTGCCTTTAATTAATTTGAAATAAAGTTCCCTTTAAACCATTTAGTTTTAGTAACACAACTCTGCTTTCAAGATCATCATAGTTTACTATTTTTATTTCAGGCATAAGGTCCAAAAACTTTACATATGAACAACTGCAACCAGAAGTTACTCTAAAATCTTGGCATGAAAAACTTGAATTGGCCTCTAGCAAAGTATTCTGAGATAGGTAGAACACTTGCCCTCAGATCAGAGTCATTCTGCTGTTTCAGGAGCACCTGAGCAAACAGTCATCTCTCTTGCAGAAGGGTTCGGCCACAAGTGACTCCACTTCCTAAGCACTTTCTGGAGTAAGGGAACTGAGATAGACTAACCTCGAAGGCTGCTAGTCACCAGCTGAAGGAAACTTTTCCTCTCTCCCCCAGCTATGCTCTAAGGACAAGTAAAACAGTTTGATTAGCATAGTTAGCAAGACCTGGCCACCACATCTCCTTCTGATTTAACACTTCTTGCAGATGACTGTTACAGGTATACAAGTACAACAGAGGTGCACGTGAGACACTAATGCCATCCCAAACCCAATGTCATTGAGAGCTGTCAAGCACAAACAGGGAAAAGAGCTACTCTGGCTGTGTTCAGTCTCTGTGGTGCTGGGAATACACAAGCAGCATGTTGCTTCTCCCCACATCGCCCTGTACAAACAATGCAACAGCATTCTGCTACACCAAAACTCATCTAAAGGGATTTTGAAAATGGAAAAAGTCCCATTACAGGAACAGCCCAAGCCCACATGCAACACTTCACTAATTCAGATCTGCAGAGTCTGTAAGGGTTCCTGAGCATCATTTACACTTTAAATGTATTGATGGTGCCACCTTACATCTCTAGATGTCTCTACAACACCCCCATCAGGCCTATGCTGAAAGATGCCTTAGTTCAAATGGGAACATTTTCTAGCCTTTAAAACAAACAAGACTCTGCGCTGCTCACAATCAGCATTTTGCTTTTTGTTCATTCTTCAAAATTTTCCAACTGGAGGTCAAAAGTCAAACCACAAGAATATGCCAATCACTTAATCATTAGCTCCTTGCAAGTCAGAAAAATAAAATTATACATTTATAAAAGAAAGAGCAAGCATTTATTGCAGTAAATTAGATTATTTTGCAGTAACAGCTTACGTGAAAGAATTTATTTGATTCCTGTCAGTTTTACAGCTTTCTGTCAATACTACATTGGGGGGGGAGGGGGGGGCTGGGAAGTCAAGGAATAAACATGAAAGCATTCCAATCACACTCCAGCCCATTTATATCCTTGCTACAAACGAAAAGTTTTTGGTGATAGCTTTAAAAGAGATTTGTGGTTGATAGAGGCTCATTCCCAAAACAGTAACTGCAAAATTGCATGAACATACTTGCTTAAATAACTATCTAAAAATCAGAGCTTAGGTGCCACAAAGCGTGCCGTAGTAAACACTGCACAGAAAGTCAAGACAACATTACCAAATAAAACAGTGGAATAGAAATTGAAAAAGATGCAGGGTAACTAAACGTGCTCTCTGTCATCTCTGGTACTGAGCATTGGAAGTGAAAACTTGTTTCTAGTGAGCTGACCTTTTATCACATACTCATGCTTTCCAGTAAAAAGTAACAATCAGTTACCAGATTTAGATCCCTAGTGACCCTGATAGCTGGGAAAATACCCTCTGCTCTACCTCTGATCTCCTGCCAAAACTGACTGAGGATACCTAAGCTACCACTCTGTACTTTTGAAGAGTGACTCACTTCACCATAAACTGCTTGTTTCACAATTAGTGGTTAAAGAAATCGCTTTTGGTAAACCATTAACATTCCACTAAGAATGCCAGCACCAGATTATTTTCTTCTCCCCAGTCTGGTTCTGCTGACCCAGTGTGTAAGATTACTCTCTGGAAAAGTCAAGCCACAGGGACAGAATGAGGCACGTTTCTGTGAGGCCCTCATAAAAGTCTGTGGTTACTGTGGGATGACAAGGGGAGAAGTGCCAAAGCACACAACAGCTCAGCTGACAGGAAGATAATGTCCCGATGCAACTGTTCCTGGATATTTTACTGTTATTGCTTCTGTAATCCTCATCTCTTTGTTCTGTTAATTAGCATGTGGTGGCTATAATCCTGTCCAGAGAAAATCTTTGTTCCCAGATGATAATTTCACTAACAAGCAGAAACATTTTATGAATTTTATAACAAATGAGTCAAGGTCAAAATCAGTTGGTCATCTTTGGTTTTCCCTGGAATTCTTCCCTAATCCAGTTTCTAAATAATGTCAGTTAACTACTTACAGAATATGAAAGAATCAATAAATTAGGAAAGATAGCTGATTCCATGGCTCCTAGGGCTGAACTTCTGTCAGTTGTCCATGAAAAGGTAGTAGTTCCCTTCTCTTGGGCAGGTGGGTTTCTGGGTCTTATGTGGACAAAAAAAACTGGAATAAAATAGATGCTTCTTTACGCACAGTACACTAAGAGTCAAAATAAAGCACACATTAAATGACAGCTGGGAAGACAGCAAAATCCAAGCACTGCAGCTGCCTTCCCAGCTCAGCAGCCATCATCTGATGGAATTAGTTCAACTTTTGTATCTTCATTTCCTAATTTCTGAAACAAACTTGTTTTACAGGTATAGTTTGATAGTTTACTATCATTCTTCAGTATCATTGTAGAGAAAGGATATATAAACCAGTAAAGCAGGTTCAGTCCAAAAAGTTCTTGAAGTGCATCGATGATAACTTTCTAATGCAGGTAGTGAAGGAACCAACAAGGAGAGATGCACTGTTAGACCTTGTATTGACAAATAAATGAAGTCTGGTTGGGAATGTTAAGGTTGAGAAATAGCCTTGGTGACAGTGATCATGACATGGTGGAGTTTAGTATTTTACGAGGAAGAAGCAGGGCACTAAGCAGGATTACAACCCTGGATTTGCATAGGGCTAACTTCGGTCTCTCAAGAAGGTGGGGACCACCTCTTTTCACTTGTGCCCAGTGATAGGTTGAGGGGCAATGGATTCAAATTCGAGCACAAGAAGTTCCACCTCAACATGAGGAGGAACTTCTTCACTGTGAGGGTTACAGAGCACTGGAACAGACTCTCCCCAAAGAGGTTGTGGAGTTTCCTTCTCTGGAAACTTTCAAGAACTGTCTGGATGCCTTTCTGAGTGATCTGCCCTAGTTTTTGGTCCTGCTCTGGCAGAGGGGTTGAACTTGATCTTCAGAGATGCCTTCAACCCCTAACATTCTGTGATTTTGTAAACATTTAAAATATATTATTCATTCATCCACTAAAATATTTACAAAGTTCTCCTGAAGAAGTTTGAAATTAAGACCTTCAGAAATAGTTTGACAAGACTAGGTGTTAGCATGTATCACAGAGCAAACTCAGTAAGAACTAATAAATATCCAAAAATATCATTAAATTTATTTCCACTCCAGTAGGACATCTTAACAAACCAGATCTTTGAAGCTGCATCTGAAACTTAAATTGCCTTGAAAGTATTTTTATAAATAAAATACTTTTTTCCTAAAGCAGCACACTCACATTAGGTATACAATACTTAAGACTTACTTAATATTTATATTTCTTTCCTAATAATTGTAGTAAGCATGTTTAGACTCCCTATTATTTTTTTTTTGTTCTAGTTGCTGGTCATGGCTAGTCACTCTTCACCAGGGCTGAATTGCCAGAAAAAAAAATCTCATTATTCCAGGTTTAGTTTCACAAGTTGCCTTTGAAGAAGTCATCATTTTGCTCTATAATAAAACATCTTCTAGACAGGCAGCATAAGCTCATACTTCATTTTTTTGTCTTGTATTCAATTCTTTAAAGTAAGAGCTACAATATAAATCAAGTCTGAAGTCAACTGTCCCACTACAGAGGTTTTGTATTTTAGAATGCTGAACTGACACATTACTTGTAATTTCTTCAGAATTCAGGTTTCATTTTACATATAAATACATACTGAGAGACAGAATAACTACATCAAAACTACGCTTTGTAGTTCAAATACGACTGAGATAAATACGATCTCTCTAGTTTCAGGCAATGGCTACAGTAAATAATAAAATTATCTGTAATATTACAGGAAAGATGAAAGGAAGTCTCACAGACAGCATCAGAAGTCTCACTGTTTAAGCTTAGAGTTGTTTTGAAAAATCAGTTATTTTACCAATAAATACAGTTTAATAATAGTTAAACAGGCTTTACAGAAGCAGTTTTTAACTCCTTTGTTATTTGAGAGCAACTATGGAAAATTTAAGTCAAAAGGATTTGGGGTTTGCAGTAAAATTAGCATAAGTGAATTTTGGGGTCATAATGAAGACTGTTCCTAGAGGAAGAATGGTCTGGTGGTTGAGATATTAACCTTGGACTCAAAAGAACTGGGCTCGGGTCCCAGTTCTGCCAGAGTTTTGCATAACCTTGAATTAGTCAATTCCTCTATACTTCTGTTCTCAAGGTATTAAACAAGGATAATAATATTTCCATAGTCAGCTTCACCTTCCTTTTAGGCTTAGTTTTGCAAATTAGGCAGAAAATCAAATCTGTGAAAAGCCCTCAATAGCCTTGCCCCAAGACCAATTTGTTTCAGGGTTGAGAATTGGTTTCTATTCCACAGATTTGGCATCTGTCTATTTGCATGGTTCAACCTCAAACACCATCAAAAAAGCCTAGGATCAACAACAGTAGAGTCAAATAAGAACAGCATTCCAGAAATAATATTTAGATCACATATACTATATCTGCACAAAAGGCAAAGGTTTATGATCACTTATTGCTAAAAAACCCTAGGTAGCTGACTTGGAACCTAAGATAGAACATCAAAAGACAAAGATTTGGGTTTTTAATATGTTACTGTATTTTCAAGGTTCTGTGTGTGTTTTAAAAGTGAAAAGAATTTCACCACTTTTGAGTAAAACTTGAATATGATTGAATAACATGTATTTGCATAATTCATGTGCAAGGAAGACATACACAGATTAAGAAGCAACACTCCTGCAGCAAGAGTACAAAATAACTCTCATGCTGAAGGACTCTGGTACATTCAAAGATTAAAAATTGTGTGTTCATCTACCATGAAGTGTTTATGCACATATTCTGTTATTCAGTTTATAAAAACAGTTACCCACTTCTTGAGCATAAGGTAAATATCTATCATGAAGCATCACAAGCCTTTACATCACTTAAAAAATAAACCAATAGTACCAAATAATGCCCTATTTTTATTTCCACCCAAAGAACTCTTAGAAAATAGATTGCATAAAAATGTTTTCCAACCATTACTTAAATGAAAACTGCACAACTCCAGAAGAAACAGAGGCTCAGATAATTGTGGTTAGAATCAGAAAACACTATTTAGATTCCACAAAATCTTGCACGTATCAAGCTAAGAGCTCTTATCAAAAATAATGTCAAAGAATTTAAGCTACTGATAAGCAATCAAACTTTAGACACTTAAAAAAAGACAATTCTAAAAACATTCCAATTATAGCTTGGATGTTATTTTGCAGTAGTTTGAAAATGAAAGTTCCTATCCATATACTTGAAAGAAAAAAAAGCAAACACATGAGTGTCACATTGTCATAGGGTAGGAAGATGTAGAGAGACACCATTTAAAGTGGGAAAGGAGGTGAGGTTCATGTGCTGAGCAACAAAAAAAATCACATTAATTTGAAATTTTCAAGCTTGAACTGGAATTAATTTCTCTTCTCGTCTCCACCATCACAAACCACTTGAGCTTCACATTTGAAGTTTCTGTCATCAGCAGAACTCCTCAGTGGAATTATAGGTCTGTAATTCCCAGTTGTCACTATTTGTACTACACATTATGGTTGTATGAATTTCATTTGCACAAAGCATGCACTCTTGCACTCATTACCCTGGACCATTATGTATTAAATCATCATTTCTTCTAAAGCAGAGTGTGCAATCCATTCTGATGGAGAAAAAACAAATTCTAACTGCGTAAGCAATTTTCTTGTACATCAGATTTCTCTAGTCCAAAAATAATAGAGAGAGTTCTACACCAACTATTTGCTCCTCCTAAGAGTTCCCGCTCAGAAATACAAAATGTCTCACTAAGTTTCTTGGAAATTATAATAAACCAGATGAGGACAAGGGATTCATGTATTCTACCAAAATAAACCACAATGTTAACAGATCAAACTTTTTTATTAACTATAGGTAAAAACCTTTGTGAAAATGAGGGGACTCAGTCTCAGCAGAGTACACACCATATATACAGCACTCCTGGATGGGATCCTGCAGTGAACTAGTGCCCACGATTCATCTTGCAGAGAACAGGTAGGCTACTCCCAGAGATACCAAGAAGCTAAAGTTCTGGAAGAAATCAGGGAGCAAAAATTCCTAGTGTAGACAGACCTAATGTCAGCAGAGGATGGCAGAGTCCATGAGATTTTAAAGTGCTAACACGTTAAATTACTTCAGCAAACACTTCAGCTTGTCTGTTTTTCAAAATTAAGTCCCTTTAACTTTAATCCCAAAATGCTCCAAGAATACAGGCATAGAAAAAGAAAAAAGTAATCTATAGTTATACACTAAGCTTCAGGCAGACAGGCAGTTCTTAGCTGGACAACTGAATGAAAGCAGAATTTTGATCCATTTTTCTAACAAGTTTTAATCATACGACACACTATATGTGCCTACATTTATATTATCCAGGATTAAAGCACAAAAAAGGAAAGAAACTACAATTTCTGAAAACTAGCATACACATGCAAGCATGTGGGTTTTCTAGAAAAAAGTGTTTTCCAATTCTGAAACAGACAAATATAATCCTTAAATCTGCTAATCCGATCAAAGCAGTTGAAGTAGCACTTGCTACTTCAAATATGGCTGTTGGGAATAGAGACAAATTTCTTACCTTAAAGGCAGCATTAGGTTTTGTTTCAATAACACACAAGTGTCACAACTGTACCAGACCCAGAGTGTCAACAGCCATAAACCCCCCCCCATCCAAGTATTTCCCACTCAGTGATATCAGCTGTGCATTTTTCTGTATACCTGCTTCCTCCTTTATTATTTTAAAGCATCTAGCTCCAAGTAAGCAGTCTGTTACATGAGAATGGGAAGTTTTCACTGTGCATCTAAGTGCAAAATGAACTTCAGATACAGTATTACTATATGAGAGAAAAAGAAGTCAAGAAAAAGAAGGTACACTTGGGCAAAGCTCTCTGACAGAGACACCCTTTTCTTCTTTAATTTATCAATTTGCTCTGGACAGTCCAGAAATAAAAAAATGTATCTCAATTTCAGGGTCATATAATGTGTTCATTATGATAATATTATAAAAGGATAAATATGTAGTCTTCATAATAGAAGAGATACGAAAAGTTGGTAAGTACAAGTAAGAATCAATTACTATTTGAGCCTACCAAAAGTTGGGAGATTCATCACATGAAAATTCAAATAAATGTTTTCCACTAGCTACAAATGTTATTTTTACAGAGTTTTTACATAGCAACCAGCCATTAAATAAATGGAAGTTTTAATGCTGATTTTAACAAAAAAAACAAACCAACATATAAAGGTAAATAGATGAGCCTGTCAAGGCTCAGAAAATGGCAAGCGCAGGTTTTATCATGTCTAAATTTGTTTTTCCATTTCTTGAAGTCATAGCCAGTTTCTGTCAAAAAATACATATCAATATTTAACAGTGAACTAATAAAATTTGGTTTTTAAAAAATACTGAAAAAAACAAGATGCATAATGCTACACACATAAACAGGTACAAAATAAAAGAGAAAGAAGTAGCAACTAGCTGTGTAACACTGTTCAAATACAAGACCCACCAAAAGGCAGCAGCCCAAAGAACTTCAACAAGTAAACTTATTTCTGCCATTCAGAAATGGAAAGCACTGGTTGAAATTCAAGCAGGTGGATACATTGCCCAGAAAATTTTTATGTCAGGTGAAGTTTTCCAGGTTGAAGATCAACAGCTGTTATCTCTATCTTTCAGGCAACAACAATATACTTCAACATGCATGGTCCGTATCTATTAGTCAGCCCTGCAATCCTCCCCCTTTAATGTCTAAAGACAAACCATGTACTTTGATTTTCTTTTTCTACTTTGTGTAGCTGATATTTTGTTCATACAAGAAACTAGAACTGTAAGACATTTGTCAAGGAAGCAAGTGTTTTAATTTCTTCTCCTTAAAATTTAATAAAACAAGCTAAAAATCAATACACCTAGAAACAATCTTAGAACTCTAAGGGACTGTGGGTGTATCATATTTTATACCATAGATAAAACAAAACTTGAGTGATCACAGATCATATACCATGATAGCAAGAAAGCAGACAGGATTCTGGTAATTAAGAAATAGATCAATAGAATATGTTATATTTTGGAAAGTCAGCAAGTAACATTTCTTTGAGTGTTCTAGAGAACAGTCTGATACATGTTTTGTCATCCTGGCATAATCTGTCTTCTATGGCTGCTCCTCTGTGATTAACATAAGAAAGAACTGATCTGATACCTGAGCAGGGCAAGCAGTTAGGAAGAGCTGAGCTAGAGAGGCAGAGCGGTGCCTGTGGTTGGTGAGGAAGAAGGGGAAGAAGGTGCCCAAGCAGCAGTTTCCCTGCAACCTATGGCGAGATGGCAGGCTGTCCCCCTGCATGCCCGCAGTATCCATTTATAATAAACAACCCTTTCCATTGTGAGAAAAAAGTTCATAGAAAAGAAGAAAATTACAAAGCAGAACAGGATGAAATTTAAAACTGGTAAGTTCAGATATTTTAATAGCATGAATATTCTTTAACTGAACCTTAAGCTGAAACATAACATTCTTAAAGTAGAAGCACACAAAGTATTCAGGGGAATACAATTTTGTGAACTGCACTAATAACCAACACCACATGATCACAATAGAAATTGTTTTACTTCACTTCCATTATTTAATAAGCCATTTGTCCAACCAACCATTAAAAGACCACAGTGGTATGGCACAGTACATCAATATTTATATTTCTAAATATTTTCTTTCACTCAATGTAGTCCCTATTTTTAAAGACAATTTGAAGATAACATGGTTAGTATAAAGATTCATTGAAAAAAAACTAGAAAGGATGCGACATTTCAGATGAAAAAAAAATCCTCTTCTGAAAAATCTCACTCTGCAGTACTTTCATATACAAGGACTTGGGATTTTCTTGCTTCGTTGCTACTCCTATATTTTATAACCTTTCAATAGCTTGGATCATAAAGCCTATTTTTCTCTTATCAAGACATGCAATTCCTGCCCCAAAAACTTGAGAGGATATGAATTTTGTCAGAGCCCTTGAGTCATTAATTCCTTTGCTTATACTTAAAAGGGTGAAACAACTGATCTTATGGGGAAAAGACAAAGACCAGGAAAGCCACACCTAACATGGCACCGAGGCTGTGCTGTTCCCAGGCTACACACAGCAACAAATTACTCTCTCAAAAGAAGAACGCAGGTCTTACATGAAGTGGAACAATTAATTTCACGCTTGTCAGCCCAGTCTCAATAGTGTGTTGATTTGAATCAGATATTTGTGGCACATTACTGCATGCAGCCAAGAGTCTTGATGCCTCCTGAGCAGACACACTGCAATGATGACTATCATTGTAAAACAATCCATCAATAAGAATAATTACAGTATTGATCAAAATGGCTTGTTGTTTCGTATCTGAATCAATTCTCTGGAGTTGCCAGAAACAGAAATATCTAATGGACTATTCCATCACTGCAGCAACTGAAACAGCTAATAATCTGGAAAGCTCTTAATAATTACTCATTGACTCTAGATTTCTGCTTCAGTGGTTAACTATACCCTGCTTACTGTTGCTTGAAAGTCAGTCTTGGTGGTTGAAATAAGATTCCAATGCACATTTATAAAGTGCTAACATCTGCAAAAAAATTCAAAAACACCTTATGTAATTTCACCGTGTTCTGCTAATCAGAGAATCTAATTATTTTTCTTATTACATTGTTTCTGGGTGAGAAACTGCATTCTGGATGCCGACAGCTCATTTTACAGTGGCTGCTCTTACAGTACTCCACAATAGGCAGGGTGGAATGCATTACAGCTCAGATTGTAAACAATAGAAGGCATAATACCATTAATGGGATATCTTTGTGTAAGTGTCACTCACTGAATTACAGCTGGTGTTGAGATAGCATCAGCTCTTAATGCTGCACTATAAACCCTAGAAGATATCTTCATACCATGTTCCTGTTTCATTTCAGATTTGTCCATCCTCACACCTAAACTGTACTACTAGTGAACTGCACATAATTAAGACTATAATACATTTGCATGCTGATATCATCTTAAATTGCCAGTAAAAACATTGAAATTAATAAACTGGCACATTACACAGGCACTGCAAGAGACAGTATTATACCATTTCAAATAAAATATTTTTATATAACACATTAGCATTATCATCAATTGGAAATCACTAATATTTCCTCTGATGTTTGCTGAAGTAGCATTAATTATGCTCACTTTCTTTTGGTATTCATGTTCCATCAATGTAATTACTTTGGAGTTTATTGAAGTGTGAAATGTTCTGCCTGATAATAGATTTCCCAGAACCTCATACAGCAGTCGACCTTAAGCATTCCAGTTTTGCTATGGTTAAACACAGAGGTTAAGTTCAATCCCACAGTATCCTCAGTGGTTAAGCAGCAGCACAGGAAATAACAGTGATCTGGCAGCCTTTTAAAAAAATATTTTTCTGATGAGGTTAGCACAAATATTTGGGTACCGTAATAGATAAAAAGGTAAGCTGAAACACAGAAAGGCACAAATGCAAATAGCATGGTTGAGTTCTGACTGCAGACTGGAAAGAACTAGAATTGCTTCAGTTTAGTTTGAATTGCTAAGACTCTTTTGCAAAACATTGAAGGCCTTAGGACTGGACTTAACACGAACATTTTAAAACAAGGATGCTTAGGGTAAAATAAATGAAATTTTGCAAAGTAAGAACAGCAAGAAACAATTATATTAAATGTATTAATTTATAAATGTATTGTATTAAATGACATTAAATAAAACCCCCATTTAGTCTGTCCTTGATGGTAATGAGGGAATTCCATAAGCTTATATAGGACCCGTTTTACACCTTACTGAAGTAAAGGGGAAATTTCTTCTTATCTCTGTGTTTTTAGGATCAGGCCTTATAATACAGAGCTCTCCACAAATACCAATATAGTGAGAACATTAGATACCTAAATACTTTAACAGTTGTATCTGTAATGTTCTATTTACACCAGGTTGTGCTCCACTTAATTCCACGTTACTAATGTTGCCTTGTTTTTTTTCCCCTCAAACACTTCCGCCCTAAAAACACTTCTTACACTTCCGCCTTAACGATATCACCTCCGAGTTAATCTACTCTCATCCAAGATGCTTTAATTTCCAACATCTAACAGCTGGCAAAGTCTGTCAAATGCAATAGTAGAAAAACCTAAGAATTATAGTGCATGACCCACCTGACAGAACTACTGTCAGTTTTGTTAACTTTAATGAGGGAAGAACCAAAACAGTTCATACATTTCCAAACCACTTCTGATATATACTAACCTTTTCATATGTAGCAATACATATATATATATTTTTAACCCTACAATCACAAGGATGCATGACAAGGAGTTTGTATTGTTCCCATTCATCTTGCTTCCTTCAAAAAAGGAAAGTTTGGGAAAAGCTTTGCCAAATGGAATGCCTAAAATTTACAAAATTAAGTTTAAAAGAATACCCCGCAGAAATCCAGAACACAAAATCAGACAAAACAGATGGCACATCCTTAGAGAACAGGTGGTTTTCTTCCATGCTCCCCATACACACATATTTATTCTGTGCTAAGGGTGCAGAGTGTAGCTTAGTGTAGCAGGACTAGCTTTTATAAGCCCAAACTCCAGACACAGGAATAAAACAAGTCTAAACAAATATGTTTATTCTGTGAGTGCAGGTAAATTTTTATGAGTGTATGCTTTCAAAATATGACAACAGAGAGTGTTTGTGAGATAGCTATCAATTATAGGACACAGAACCTACAAGGAAATTCCCACAGATGCAGGTCTTCTCTAAACCAAAGGCATGCCCTGCACTCATCCTTATGTCTTTTTAATTTATACATTTAATTCATCATAATATTATCTCTTTAAAACCTTCCTCAAGCAAGAGCTATGCACAGCTGGTGAATGAATGTCGTAAAATCCTTGCCCTTTGAAAACAGCTGACAGAGAAAAAAGCTAATGATGCCTGAGGTGTCTGCGTGCCACCATTAACACAGAATTAGTTCATTCTATTTCAACAAATCATGCTTTAAAAAAAGTAACTTTAAAATGTAAGGGAGACATTGTTTGCTTACTATCCTGTAGGAAAAAAAAGGTACAGATTGCTTCCATGTGTTTTTATATCCCTATCATTTAAAACTGCGTATTAGCAAACATAATAAAAATACTGAAAATGGCATTTATTATTGATAAAGATAGATAATGTTATTAAGCAAGGAAATGTGCTTTTAGTAACTTGCCATTATCATAAGACTTCACTATGATCCTAAGCCACCTTCACTAGAAAGCAGCAAAGGAATCCAGTTTGTTTCAACAGATTTGAAGCAACTATTTCTGCCACGGCATATCCAGAGCCTGCTAAATTTAAAAGGGCCAGAATTCTTTGGAGGTAATTAATGCTTAGAGACAATCTCATCATGTCACTGCCAGCCACTAGACTGCATTTCTCAAAAGCCAGCTTAGACCAAGATTTGCAAGCAGGCTATAAGTGACCTATTTCCAAGAGTTTTGTGGTTTTACATAAACAATTATTGCAACTCGCTTTCTCTCCATCAAAAGGGGTGAGATCAAAGGCACATCAGCGTGCTCTGTGTGTAAACACACACTGGAGTGTGGCTACATACACAGGGACCTACTTACAGTTGCATTTGAAATACAAACCACTGCTTTAGCTCTCGTAATTCCTTGCAAGAGCTGAGGTTGTGCACTCAATTAGTCAAATACTGGAACTAGTCTTAAATTCTGTAGCATCTTAAATTCCTTCTGGTCTGGTCAATGCACTTTTGGCAGACTTACTATAGATTTTTAAATGTGCATATATATATTTTTAAGGGTGTATATTTATATTAAGGGGTGCAAAGCAAGTAATGTTAAGAAACAAGTCTTTGAGGGTTCTTGCTTCTTACACAGAGCAAGCCTTGTTGACAAACCTGCTGAATGTAAGAGATATACAGATTTTATTTCCTCCCTCACAAAAATTAACTCGAAGCAGGTGCTATAAATAAAGTGGTCAGATATTGCTCAGAACTATAAAAGACTAAAATCTAGTAAAAGTTTTATGCAGAAAAGTGATCAAGTTGTATGATATTTAATTATGCTCTGAAATTTGTTTAAAAACATCTTCTAAATGCCCCTGTTTCACTTCATCCTTATAAGAATCTCTACCTTTTTACAGATGGCATACAACACTGCAAGAGAAACACCTTTTCTGAACCAATAGAGTGGCAAGAATTGCTTTTAGTTTTTTTAATACAAAGATTACTATAAAACAAATTTTTATTTTTCTTAAACTACCCACTGGGATTTTTTTCCTCATCAGTCAAGCACCTAGTAAAGATGATAGGTTCAAATCATGCAATTTCACTGGAACTACTGAAGTATGTATAACTTCTGGGCAAATCTGCCCATTCTATTAATTACTCTCCAGTTATTTAAGGCAGCTGTTGATGAATAAGGGGATTTAAAAATCCAATATAAGCAGAAAGAATCTGAAAAATAACTGTTAGCTTATCTACAAGCAACTCATTCCTAAATGGCAATACAATTTCAATTTGGAAGTTTCAGCTCTTCAGTGTACCTGCAATTTCAAAGTTATTTCTACATTTCCTTTTCAAGTTATACAACCTTTCACTGCTGTTTACAGTGCAACAGCCATTTCAGAATGGATCTGCTTTTAATGCAAGCATTACAATTTCTTTTAATGCAAATATAAACCTGTGAATCTAAGCAAAAGTGCAAAATTACTGCATCACACTAAAGGGCAACACTTTTCTCCTCCAATTGCTCTCGAATGACTTGGCATTTTGAAATTCATTTAAAAATACACAGTGGGAAACCCATTGAGGTTAAATTTGAAAACGCCTAAAAAATTACAGAGCAAGACTTTCATCATCTTCCCTCATTTTCGTACCATAATCAGTACATTTTAGAATTCAGGGTAGCAGTAATTTCTACTCACCCAGTTGTAGCCTCATATTCCATATTAACACTAATGGCTTTTGTATGAAGATTGTGAAAATTATTTGGAACAGAACAGGTTACTCTCCAAAGCCACAGTAACATGAGAAATCTCTGTCCACCACTACCTTGTCCTTTACTTTGGTGTTCCCAGTATCCTCCCTTTGAGAAAAAGAGAGATACATGAGGAACTTGTAGTTCCCTGGAATTCAGACTTCACTGATATCTGCAGTCCCACTTGCTTTGAGTTAAAACAGTAAAATGTACAGTGTTCAGTTCAAATAGTCTCTAGCATTTAGCTGCTCTGATGTTTATGCCTACAACCACATGAAGTCCTTCTCATTTTTAGTTTGGGAAATGAAAAAATTTTGATTTAGAATATATATTGTGAATACTCATGTTTAGTCCTATAGTTCTCCCTGTATGAGATTACAATAAACAAATAATTACCTTTTTTTGTAAAATGATTTTTAATACTACTTTTCAGGGCACCATGACCTATCTGAAGAAAATTAAGGCTTAGCTTGAAGCTGACATATCTTGTGTTAAAACTGCTATAAATGGGAAGAAGTTTTAAAAAATTAAAACCAAACATTCCATTTGTCTTGCTAGTAGATGCCACACAAAATATTTCCTGCAAGGTGTATGTTGAATCAGATGTTTGAAAGCAAAGAAATTATTAGATCTGTAAGGCATTGTATGCAATAGTATTAGGAAATGCTATTTGCAGAAGATTGCATGCTTCCAGAAAACTACAATACTGGTTTATCTAAATGTCTAATCAGACATGCAAGCATACTACTTAAGGCATTTTAGTTGGTAAAGTATTAAACTAATTGAAATAACGTGCTTAAGGTAAACACTAACAGGAATAGTTAGCAAGTGTCATTTATGTACCTTGTGCTATGCTCTGGAAGCATCATTCATCTTCTAATCAAAAATTGCCTATGTGGAAGAGAAAACTAGTAATTCTCACAGTGACACAAGACACGGCTCTACAATGCATTTAACTGTGATTACACATGGATGTTTGCAGATCAGACAGGGGAGAGACAGAATTAAACTCATTCAGGTCTAAATTTAGCTTTCATCTGACAAATACATGTTTTCCCAATAGTAGTAGTATAGGACATGGCCAACCTAGGCACCTGTAAGAATTGTGCTGTGAACTGCAGCATATCAGGCATGACAGCAAAGCTTTGCCTGCAAATTATTTTTTCCTCCTTCCATACCCGCAGCATTATGTTAAATAAGCTGTTCCATTACATTTACTATAATAAGTCTCTCCAATTCCAGTTTTTACTGTATGGGTTATTATGAAGACCACATAAATGCAGATTAACTCAGCTAGTTCAAAGAATCTTGCTTCTTCTAAAGACACAAACAGTTTTGTTTATTGTCATCCTCTTATCTTCAGACTTTTCTCAGCCACGTTGCCAAGATACATTCTTATGTTATTTCAGCCACTAAAAATTTCTCATTTACCCATCTGACAAGTAGTAAATTCACTTGTAAGCTTTAGGACAGTAAACCAGAGAAGCTAAACTCATGAATATCTTAATCCGCTTTAAAATTTGCTTCATGTTGGCGAGACAGCTGGTGTGCTGTGACCCCCGTTTATTACGCTCATCACAATTATTTCACTCTTCCCAGAGCGCCTGCGCTGCTGCAGTGTCCAGCTGTTTTCATGTTATATTTAGACTGCAGACTTCTGGGGCTAGAATTGTCTTTTCATTGCCCATATATAACTATATACAACTGGACTCTAAGATGGTCCAAAACAAACATGTTACTGTAATTCAATAAAACACACACAGTATGAAAAGTGAATGATTTTCATTCTATCTCAGATTTGTTGCCATTGCTGTTACTCATATTATGGAAGTTATAAAAACAATAGACTTCTCAGTTCAGTGGCTAAGTAAATTACTTTAGCTTGGGTCAAGAGGAGTTATCCCCTTCTTGTCCTCTCACTTTGAAAGAAAACAGTCAATTCTGAAACAAAAACAGAATTTGGAGAGACAGTTCAAAGGTTAAATTTTGACTTTCGCAGAAGATCCTGAAAAAGCAAGAATTAAATGCTTTGCATTTTTAGAACACACCATACCACTACAGAATTAATAAACTCCTGGGTAAAAGGAGGAAAAATCCAACTGTGTGCAGAAGAAAAACACAGCAACCCCTAGGTTTCGTTTGCCTAAATAAAACACTCTTGACATCTTTCCTATTAGAACTGCTACTGTTTGCTGCAAAATCTGTTGATACGCTCTAAGGATGACAAAACTGGCTACAGTGTTAATTTTTGCTGAGATACTACATGTTAGTAACCTGGAAAGATCTTCTCCTTTCTCTTCCTTGGATTTGGCAGAAGCATTTTACTTCATCACGTTGTCAAAGTTAACACTGGAAGATAAAACTGTCTATTTCTTACTGTTGTGGAAGCAGCACAGGACCACAGCAGCTTAATGCCCCAGGTGGCATCTCCGTCCCTCTGTTTTTCTAGGCTAATCATCTTCTCACTCCAAGGCCACTACACCATCAGTCCTACAGTTAAAGTCATTTAGATCTACCCATCACAAAGGGTGTTTACAACTCAAAACAGAATAATCTGAGGCTTTATCTTCAGAAACGAGCAAACAAAAACTCTCAGGGAAATAACAAATGAACAAGCTACAGAAAAAAAAATTAGCTGACAAACTCAAGCATTGGTAAACTAAGAAAAGCTCAATTTACAGTTGCAAAAGCACTTGAGTTCATGTACACAAACACTTTATCATGTAAGCTTAACTCTGCTTGCCTAACTTTCTTCACGAGATCAGTGACTTTGTGCACAGGATGGTCTCACAATCACACGAAGTAAGGTTTCAAAGGTGCAATATTGCAATTGTAATGATGCTTTTGATGCAAAACTAATGTATTTAATTGCTATTTTGTTTCTATTCAGTTCTAATGTTTTGCATCCAGGAAACATTTCTATGGGTGCAACATTTTAACTCCAGATGTAGATCTGAATCATTCACAGAACCTCTGAAAACCAGACACTAGTTCTAACAGCTGAAAATTACTGTGAATAAAAGCAAAAGCTGCATCCTATGTACTCCTATAAGCCTCTTCAGAAAATACACCCCTAAAAAAGACTTGCCTTTGCATCTTTGGCTTGAAAAATAAATGCTTAGTGTTTTGATTCTACCCACTGAGATCATCTTCCAGAATTTAACGTAACTTCCACAGAAAGAACTTTCTACAACATGTATGAAGATAAATCTTCAATTTCAAAAGACAACATGCACACTTAATCTGAAACTGTAAAGATGACTGAAAAGGGGCTTATGTGCTCTTAAAATCCAATGCTCAACACGCAAACTGACAAAAACCCAGTTGCTGGATGCTGTCTCCCAGTTCTGTGAAATCACTCTGTACTGGTAGAACTGCAGAAAATGCAACCTTAAAATTTCATACAGCACCACAGGACATGTCCAAAAATCTACTTTGGCAAGTATTGATGCTCTCCAGGTGCTTTTGTAAAAAACTAGAGGTCTACAGATTTCCATCCCACTGATAAAGCAACTGAGACAATCAGCTACAGCAATTTTATTTTTTCAACTAAAGCAAAAAACCCTGTGTTAATGAGATGCATTTGGGAACTTAAGGTCAAACCCTGTGATGGTTAATACAGTGAAAAGATATGAAAAATCACAAAGCACTTGAGGGGAGTTCCTCACAACATTAATTTTTAGCCTGGCAGAATAATACTCATTATAAGATCCCACAGATGAAAACTAATGTACTGTGAATTTTATACCACTTCATTATAATTCAAATGACTTTTTCTTCCTTCTTACATTTTCATTGTTTGATATACTAAAATACCTCTGCTCCTTTTATAAAGCATAGGAATAGCATCAATGTTCATCAAATACCATATTAAATAAGTAATATTCAACAACTACATATGGCTGAATACTAGTGAACTATGTTATGCTACAAAATTGTCATTTCATACCAAAATACAACTTATATAGCAAGGCAAAGAAAAACCTAGCAAGTGTTCTTTTAAGGGGAAGAAAAATCAAGCCTTGTACATTAGTCATGTACTGTTTTAAAAATTTATTTTTATAAAAAGCATTTCAAATAAATGTTCCAACTTCTAAAATTTATTTTCAGATCCTAAAGTCTTACATATGAAATAAGCACACCCAGTACATGGAGTCACACCTCAGCTTTCCGTAAGCCACTGGTAAAAATTAGCCCACTATATTTTACACAAATTTACAGACCATTGTACTGGACCAACCACTTCTGGATACCCAATAGTTACTCAGCACCTTCCTTACTTAGTAAAAAGTCAGTTTTGTGGAGGTTCAGAAACCAAAGAGACATTTTAAGTATTGGTGTCTTTTCTCTCAAGACCTTAGTCTTCAATGCAGGCTGCAGTCTATCACAAAAATATTAACCTAATTACTATAACCATAAAATTAGGTTGACAAACTATTTTTCCATGCTAATTTGCACAGTTTCAATAGTTCACTCCCAGTCTCTTAATATTTTGTGTGAAGAATGTAAAAGGTACTGAGTTTCTTCCACTGCTACTGAAAATAAAAGTGTTTCATTATGGGCAAAACCATCTCTGTATCACACCACAGAATGACTATTATCTTTAATATCCTAATTTTAAATCCTACCAAATCTATTGGTCCCCACTTTAGCGTGCTTACTAGAAGCTATGGGATTTTCTGTACAAAAGTACTGTCTTTCAAACCTCTTCAACTGCATACAATAGTTTTTTCTCTTGCTTTTCAGGAAGTGTTTTTGAGCCATAAATATAAAACACATTTACAAAGGAAACTAAATATAACTTATTCCACAACTATGTGTTTGCTTTCACACAGATTACTTTAAGTAGGTAAAAACCTACTGACAACTTGGACAATTTTCTTCCATCCTTGGTGTCCCTGTGTGTGAGGTGAGCAGCTCAAGAGGTAGTGAGTGGTTGAGGGGAGGCACGAGATGTCTCAGCAGAGCTGACGGCCTCCAGCTTAACTAGAGTCACTGCTAAGAGGAGACCTCATATCTTTAGTTTACAAACCCTTTAGTGAAATTCCTAAGTGGAAGATTAAGCCATCAGAATACATGTCAGAGTCCCATCATAACAATCTAGGTAAAAGTAATAAAAACATCTTGGCGATTACAGAGCATATCTGACTAACCTGGGAACATCAGTGTTACTGGGAGTTGGAGGGTCAAAGATTCTTCAGAGGCAGTTGATGCCCCTGTTCTGGCTCACAGCTTTGGGGGAGAAGGGGTGTTTACCTCAGATCACTGGATCAAAATAAGGGGCAGGACATGCAATGCAGGGGAAAGGCACTCTGCCAAGGAGCCACTGGGAGTGGAGGAGCAAAGGCAGCTGAAGAGGGGGTTGCTGGGGCACAAGTCATCTAGAAGGAGCTAGAGAAGCTCAGGGCAGAGAAAAGCACAGAGAGAGAAGAGAGCAGCGAGATGAGGCAATGCAAATGCCAGCTGAAATGCTGGCAGCTGCCTGCCCTGTCTGCCCACACTGACTGCATATACCTTGACCACCTCCTCCCAGATGTACCCATATGCCTGCTTTCCACAGCTAACTATAAATGCACTAGCCCCTAAAAAAAGTGTTCCAGAGGAACAAGCAGTATCAGTCTGACAGCGCTCCTGCTGGGCGGGCAGACGGCTTTAATACTGATAGTGCTACGAGCCTAAAACAAGCAGCGAATGGGAATGTGCACTTCTGAAACTATCATCTACTTAATGAAACGCCTTTTCTCAGAACTTCATTTTCCTGCAAATTCCTGAAAATTGCTTTGTTCTGATGGCAATGCCTGCCGGTGACACACAACCCTTTAAAAAATATGCTGACCATGTCATGAACTTCATTTGCATATTAATAGCATGCTCTCTCTTCTCAGGGGATTAATTGCCTTCCCAATAGAATCACACAATCCCATTTATGCAGGTTTATTCCGGCTCTGGGATGGGGGTGGGGATGGCTCGTTCCTTGACTGTAATTCTATTGTTTCAGAATTTGGAATTTCTCAGCACTTACCTTTTAACGTTGTTAAACACTTTTCACTAATCATGGGCAGTATGAAATACAGATAAACCTTTTAAACCAAGTTTATCCAATTCAACACCGGTTTATATTCTGTAATTATTCAATTTATGATTTTTAAAGAGAATGGAAAATTAATTCGATTATAGAATTCTACAGAGCGGCTAAATTGCACATTAAAAAGTAATTGATATACATTATTATAAATGTAAAAACTAGAAATCTAAGTACAACAATAACCTAGAATTCCATCCTCTGCAAAAAAAAAAAAAAGTCTGTTGAGACAATACGATGCCAGGTTATTTTCTCACACAGACTATTCTCCACTAACGCATGCTTAATGAGGCCACACAATTGTAGTCTTTCCTACAGTCAGTTAGGAGCAGATTCTAAAAGCACCCTCACAATATACTGTGACTGGAATTACCTAAATATGCAATAAAATTCATTTGTACAGGAATCCTGGCCACCATGGAACTCACAGCTTAAACTAAGGAAATTCCTAGCGTACAGTGTTCATGTGACAAGAGCTCCTAGTGAATACAACAGAGGCTACAGCAAATTTCTAACTTATTGCAGTGACCTGTAATAAAAGAACCCACTTGGCAGATTTCAGATTCCAAGAAACCTCTCCCAGTGATTACCTATTTACTTTTCTCCTAAAAAAATGAATAAGGTGAAGGGAATAGACTAAAACCTTATTTCAGTTTAGACATGAAAACCTTTTCTATCCAAATTATTATAAAAGTTTTTGTACACAACAAAATTATTGGGAAAATATGTATTTGTCTCAGTTTACAATCTTCCTCCCCCAAGTATTTTTTTTTCCCTACTCACTCCTGTGGTTCATCCTTTCTATAAATAGATCCAATACCAGCTGAAACACTTTCCAAATGCACAGGAAGAATTTGTAGAATATTGTGCTTGGCACAACTGGGAATACAGTTGTGGAATACAGAATACTGGGTCTTTAGTGACATTCTTCTCAGTGCTTTTTGGCCCCAAGGATATGCAGATAACAACAGCAGAAAGTAGGTTTAAAAAAACACCACCACTGTAATTACCACGTCCTTTTCTTGCACTACTGCCATTCCCAAGCCTCTCTCTGTTAGTTAGGGCATTTTGGAGACAACAGAGTCAGAATAAAATTTCCGGCTTTTGCTGTTCTGAAGTTCTCAGTGCAACTACAGCAACTTGAAATAGGTGCAATGTTGCTAAAACCATCTGATAAGATAGAAATATTTAGACATGAAAATTGGACATTTTCAAGACCTGACTCTTATATTTTAATTGGGATCTGTGAGTTCCTTAGAAGGATACAAGGCTCTTTTTCTCACCAGGCATCTGCAGAGAACTGATCCAAGATTCCAGAAGGATTGTGTCCTGCTCCCTATTCAGAGCAGCAGGGCGTTTGATAGACTATTTTTCCTGCCCATTGCACTTTATATCAATTGGCACTGCTTCCATGCTTTTGTAGGATATCTCAGGGTTATTATACAGAAGGAACCTAAAATAGATTTTATAGTTTTAAAGTGACTTTTAAAATCTGCCTGAAATAAAAGAAAGAACAGAATTTATGTGGTCAAAAGGTGTGAATTTTCACACAGTAGTAATTCAATGACCTCTAGACTTTCCATGGATTAGTTACTTGATTTCTCTTCGTAATTTTAACAGGAAGCTTTTCAGTCTGATTCTGGTCAAATATTTCAAATATCTGTTTTAAGAAAATTTCTTAAAAGGTACTTTCTACTCCAAGCAAACTTTGTAAAAAGGAATACATTGAGGACAAGTAATATAACTGGGTGGTTAAGGTACTTCTATTCACATTGAGAGCACATTTTGGCTAACACATCTATATTGCTATTGAAAGTTTACGTACTGTGACCAAACTTGATCATCAGGACAGATGCATCTACGTCTTATTTATAAATTGGTTCAACTGCATCTGAGTTCACTGATGGGAGGAGCCTGGATGTGGTCCAGTCAGCCTGGTTGAAAGGCAATTGTGTGCACACAACCGATTATGAAGATTAAAATGAAGCTAATTGTTAAAGAAAATATTTGGCAAAAGCAGCATATTCAATTGTGAGGCAACGCTTCATTATGTGTGAGAGCCAATTTAAAGTGTTCTGAACAGGACCAATTTTTGACATTTGAGCCCTGGAAATGAATCTTAATATACCAATCAATCTTAAAAATGTTATATTATACAAAAAATCTCTAATTAAATGGGGCATACATATATAGAAAACTAGTTAACTATAAACCCTTACAAAAGACCACTCATTTACAAAAAGCGTGATCCATACCAGCCAGTGTTGGGATATTTCCCTTGGTAAAAATGTACATAAACTGCACAAAGAGACTGCAAGCCAAATCCATAGAACCCTTTTTGGCTTTACTACAACTGTAGCTTTAGTGAAGATTCAGAAAGGCTTGAAGCTTCCGATCAAAAAAAGGATTATAAATCCTATTAAACCAGATTAAGGGAAACACGGCAGAGTGCTAAAAATATCAAGCTTAATTTAAGAATTCTTCAAATGTTACCATTCCGTTATACTGATAATATTGCAGCAAAAAAAGGTTGAAAAAACAAGAGAATTGTGTTTCAATGTGAACATCTACTTCACATGGCCGCTACAGCATATCTTGTTCATCCTACTGTCATATAAGTCTCCACACCGTTAATGTTTTATTCTCAGCAGCTTCTTTCTGCAGGTTTCAAGCTGTTCTATCACACATCAGAGTTGTCTGATGTTAAAGATACAGGACAACCTACTGGCATGACATGGGGACCAGGTTCTGTCTGGCTATATACTATATATATGTGACTGTAACTTCAGGTAGAGCAAATTTCAACACAGGAGCCACTGATCAGGAGCTGAGCACCCTGGGGAAAGCTAGGAAGGCCGAGATGGATCTTTCTAACAAGATCCAGTTTACATACTGTTTTTTCTGCTTTTTGCATTTCCATATTCACATAGGAAATACAACACACGATTAATAAAGACTAAAGGCAATTCTGTAATAGGGGCATTTTGCTTAAGTCTGTTCAAGACACAGCAGCAAAGATGCTGTCTCTGTTTATTTTATGTTGCCATTCCTCATGATAGTGCCTGTGTGTTTCTGACATTTATTCTCATTTATATCCAGAGCTTTCAATACATCTTTTTGGACTGACCCCTGTGTCTATAGTATGATTATTTTTTCAGAGATGTTAGATTTTGGGGTTTAGGTTATTTCAGAACTTGTTTTATATTGCACTGGGTTCAGATTCACAGAATAGAGATGCTTTTATCAGAGCTGACAATGTTTGCCACTAGCTTTTCTGGGACCCAAACATGGAGCTTTATGGTGACTGTATCCTTACAGTTACATTAGTCAGCTCTGAATCAGTTTAGTCACTGACCCTTTAAACATTTCTGTTGGGACCAATGGAACTGTATGTTCAGAAAACTGTGCATTTACATGACTTTTCACAAAACAGAACTTAATACATAGCAGTCCTAATTTTCCTCTCATTTAAGGCAGGAAAGATTCAGAATACTAGACACACTAAATGTAGTTAATCAAGATATATGCAATTATTTCATCGACATACACTTCACATTCTGATATAGCCAATACAATTCAGCCCTGAAAAATTAGCCAAAGGCAAGCTTTGGCACTCTGTGAAATACACGAAAAGCAGCTAAACTATGACAGTTATGAAACACTGACCTAGTACATTTAAAGCCTGGCTACCCTCAGTTCTGGGTTCTCAGCAAGAGAAAAACCTTCAACAGACAGTGCCCCCACACTACGATCCAAAACACAGCATTCATTTAGATTGGCACTGCAAACAAAGCTTTAGAGAGAAGATTGAAGTGATTCTTGTTTCCAGCTGTCCACTTGGTTCCACTAAAGGGATGCTGGACAAGACATTTAAATACTCTTCAATGCCACAATTTACAGCTCGGGATTTTAATATAGCCTGTAAATCATCACACAGGGTATCAGGGGTTACTCGACTTCCCCTTTACCATCTTGCAGGCACTGCAATTTCTAAGAAAAGCTAATGGCAGGGGGGGAATAAACATTTAGCAATCAGTTTAATTTACCACTGCATGCAAGCAACTCCCATAGTCACTAGGAATAGCCTTTTACCTATCAATTTAATGATAATATTCTAGTATCTATAACTGCAATTATTTATCTGCTGTAGAATTTCTGTTATCTACATATCTACTCCAATGAAGAATTAAAAGTAATTTTGAAAAGCAGGTTATAGTCTGCACTTTTTATAATGCATTTTGTGGGAGAAAGAAGTAGTCTGTTATGTTTTCAACTTATTATTCAGAAAGGGTTATTCGTCCATACTCTTTCAAGCATTTCACTGCAATCAGAACAGCATGTAACAGGAAAAACATTGCTCCAAATCTTAAAACCCTACATTTAAAAAATCTAAAATATTGGAATTATTCTACTACATAATTCCCAAAAGCAATTACAAAATATTGTTGGTAATTTCCCACTATAATAATGTTTCAAATTAAAATCCACCAACTAATGGGACAGATGCAAGTTAGAAAAGGACTGAAAATTATGTAAAGATTTTAAGTTTCCTGTTTTTCTAACAGTACTGGAATCGTTGCTGCACGTTTCCTCACTTTACATAATATGCTGAAGAACAGACATGTTTTCTCTTTATAATTAAATTGTTGAAATAAAACAACTTGTTACTGAATGTGGTAGGAGCAACTGTATGTGCAGTATCAACGTTTGAACCACATGGGAAAGAGATACTTGCCTTTATAAAGCTACTCAGTATTAGAGCTTTTGTCACCTACATAAAACACAGTGAAGATGACTTTGATGGAAAGAGCAAGGTTGTGCTACTTCATCCTAGTTACAAACTTATGCTTGAATATGTTGATATCTGGAATGTTCAGCACTTCTTGGAGTTAAACACTGTCAACTAACCAGTAGCACTTGTTTAAAAAGTTGGGGCATCATTGAAGGACTCAAAGTAATAAAAAATTCAGAACTTTTTTTTCCTGCAGCAGTTATCAGACAATTGTCCAGCCAGTGTTCAGAAGCTGAGCTAGGTGTCTAACTCATCCTTTGCTTAAATACCTTTTCTACTAAATACAGTAAAGGCAGAAGCAGGTTGTTTCCCAAGGAAGGATCCCATCTGTCAAAGAAGGGGTTTAGCTGCATGGACTTCAAGTGAAGTAGGAAGCTCATTCCTTTCTTTGGAAATAATGAATGGGGCACCAGGGAAACAAAGGCACTGCTGCCTGTGCTTCCAGCAGCCCTCACCATTCCTCCTGTACAACAGTCAGTGGCAGCCCAAGCCCAGAGACAGCAGAAAGATATTGATATTTTGGTGGCACCGTATGATATCTGCCTGAGCCATTTTTTTTCTTGGGATTTGGGGAACACTGAGAAGAACTAAGTATTATTTTCTACAGTCACCAAGACAGTGGAAATATGGGAGTTGGTTAAATTGTGGCTATATTCAGGATGCAGTGAGACCTGCTCCTGGGCTGCAGGAGCACGTCACAGCCATCTCCTTAATTCAGCTAAGACTTCTTGAGCAACGCGAGTAAACAAACACATCCGTGATTATGGCCACGGGAACAGAAAAAGAGAAAGGCTGTTATCGTCTCCAGACAGACCCTTATCAACACTTCCATTAAAGCACAGTAAACTGCTACCAATGATAAAATTACCAGTAAGGAATTTTAAATACATTATTGATGCACTCTTGGGGGCTAGAGAGAAGTTAACCCTTTGTGGTAAGCATGAGTGTAATACTGAGTGAATAGTAACCACTAAGCTATGATTATTTATTTTTTTTTCCATTTAAAATACTTGTTTTCACTGCTAGCCTTTAACATGCATGTTTCCAAACACACATCGTGGTAGGTGCCTTCAAACATCTTTTTAAATAAATGAAAGTTAAGCATAATCAGCAGCTCGTGAGTGATCCTTAGTATCTCACCACATGCAAGTTCGTGGGGTTTGTTTTTTCAGAGTGGTCTTTTTTTGGTTGACTGGTTGGCTTTTGTTCTATAGTTTGTTTTCAGGTGTGTGCTCTCTTTTTTTGGTTTTGAGATTATTTTTTTTAACAGAAAAGCAAGAGACTGAAGATACCACACCTCTTGCAGACATTTTTTATTTTCAGCCACAAAAATCTCATTTGTCCTATTTCAAACAAGCAACACACACAGTTACTTTTTGTCTTTGCTACTGGGCTTCTGTTAAAGAACAAATTAACCATGCACAATAAATCATCATTTGTCTGAACCTGTAAATATTGATGGTGGTTGAGTTTATAAAGCTTACTATAATTATTACTTGGTGCTATACTGAATCACCATGCCCCCTGGGTCCATTACTTCACCATTTAGCTTTAAAATAATTTTCCTGATAAGGTACCTTCTAAACATTTTAGTTTTCCCCCTAGATGAATCATTACACTAATTGTTTATCAGAAAACTGCAGGCTGCCACTGGATTAGAAGAAAACAGAGGGGCCATATTTAATTCCATTTGACTGAACTCCCACGGGAAAAAAAAAAGTTTAAAAATTCAAAACTAAATGTTACAATATACCTTTTCTTCACAGGATCAAAATTTAAACAAAATTAATACTAATACTAAAATAATTTTCTTGACAAAATACAAATTTTAATAAGCAAAGGGTGAAATGTAACTAATTCCCTTGAAATACAGCATGGATAACAAAACTGACATTTTCTTTTCCCTGCAGCTAACTGCAAATCTAAAAATTATTTGAATTCGTGGCTTTAATGAAACTATTAATGAAATGATAACTACAGTGACTTTTACTGATCAGATGCACAAATCTGCCTCACTTGATTGTTAAAATTTCCAAAGGAGAAAGGCCACAAACTGAAAAGTAAGAGCCCCCACCCCATTTTTAAAAATTTTTCCCAGTAAATTAAGTGCATATGACATGAAATTCAGAGCAACTTGTGGCAATGATATTCTACAGAATTATTATACTATAGAAACATTTTAACACACCGACTTCAAAGGTCATAATTGAAAATTTATAAAGCAAACATCTACTCCACTACTCTAACCCTCACCCCCAAATTACATGTTCTTTGAAAAAAATAACTTAATAAATTGCCTGAGCAGAATGACTGGCTAGTTAAGAAAAAGATAACTAGTGTCCTCTGAAGCACTGCTCCACTTTCCTCTGTAATCAGGCTTCAAAAATGGGCTTAAATACAGTGCTGTAAAAGCCAATGCCTGGCAAAAATCTTAACACTTTGATACCTAAACAAGCAGTATAAGTGATGATAAATAGGCCATCACACCATTTCAAATTTAAATCCAGGATACTATCCATTGCAGTCTATTCATTTTTATACTAATTCTAATTACCACCACGTTAGCACCAACTTTTAACCCTGGCTGGCTGAATTTGCTTTTCAGGATCAATATGAAATGCTTTCTATAGTCTAGCAGGTATTCTGTTATCTATTGTATATTAGCTGAGATTTCATAACCATCCTTTAAAACCACATCTGAAATTCAAGCCAGCCAAGTTCCTGCATTTATGAAAAGATCACAGGGAATGAAAAAAATTGAACAGGCCAAGCGATGTGAATATGCATGGGCAAACCATTATCTGTTCTTCTCTTATTCTTTTGGTAAATGGGTAGAGGAGAACCATAAATCATTGCTCAGAGCATGTTCGACTAGCTCCCCTTGACTGAAAGAACCCACTACCTGAACAAGTGTGCATACAGGAATTAGACTATTACACATCAAATCTTACTATGGCTGCTGCTACATTTAACTTGTCAGTTTAAAGGGTATGAAAACCAGACTTTGGACCTCTGCAGAAATTTATCCTAAATTTGAATTAATATAAACTAAGGCTGCTCTTTTTGACTCCTGGAATTGATTCTCCCAAAGCCACGTGTCTTGTCCACATCTCAGCACTGCAATGTCTGGGCATCGCATTTGAACCTGCTGTAAAACAACTACAAACAAGGGAACTTGGCTATCTCTCCTGAATGAAAAAAGGATTACAGCAAATGTATCAAAATAAATATGGTTATGTAGAGCTTGAGAGAGGTTTCAGTTTGAATAAGTAAGCGGGCATGCTCTCCAAGAAAAATGCAGAATGAGACTTTAACACCATTTTTAGCATAGCTTTAAAACTGATGCAGAAGTACTCTCACAGCAAGGGAAATATATTTTGCATGCTAAATAAAAAGTGACAAAAGATGTACACGCCCACATTGTCTGCTGGTTCCTTGGTGCCAAAAGCCAGTCTGCCCTCACATAGATTATGTTCATTTCGCCTTTGGGAATGGTGGCATCTTAGAATTTCAATTTGAAAATATAATTAGAAAAAGGTAAAAAACCACAACAAACCAAAACCTACAAACATTAAAATGGCTGGAGGAGGAATACCTTGAATAGAATACTTAATTCAGGATCACAATTTTTATTTGGTATTTTACTGGAAAGCAGTGAAGAAGCTGGAGACTGGAACATACAAAATACGATGTCAGTACTGCACAGACCTGTTTTCCTCAAAAACTCTAGTGTTTCGAAGGAAATGAGAGCAATCATTGTGCAAGAAAGTGAGGTGTGATTGTTAAAAAAACCAACACAAAACAAAACAAAGAACATCCAAACACACACACACCCCCCCGCCCCCCCCGTTTTTCCATAAGCACTCTGCTTTTCAGTTTCTCCATCTAGGTGATAACAGGACTACAAGGAATGTTATCTAATAATGCACTAATTTTTTACCTTAGACAGCAGAGATAAATGTTGAAATACATTTAAAAAAAACCCAGATGGCTCTAAGTGAATAACAGATTCACTTAACCAAACATTTTATTTCCTGTATCTTGAATAATTAACCAAAAAAGTGTTTACCAACAGTTATATAACAGCTTTTATAGTAACACAAGGAGAAGAAAAACATTTAGCACTGACTCTCATAAATAATTCAAAAGGTTTAATTTACCATAATCATGTCTGGCATTTATCTTCAGTAAATAATGTATTAGGCATATACTGTGCACTATTTCCTACAGTAACTACTAGAGAGCATTAGGAACAAACCCATCTGTGTTCAGCATTCTGTAAATCAGACCAGCTCTTGCATGCATAAAGTGATTGCTGATGAAGCCATTTACCTACACAACGGTTAGAAATGACATCTTTTAATGTAAAATTAAATAAAAATTATAGAAACTGCAACACAGATGAGGCTTTTTTATATACCATAAATATTCATAGCCTCCAAACTGACAAAGCATACCTCAGAAACCATAGGAACCACTCTAGGAAAAGAGTTGGGTCTTCCACATTCAGTGTGCCACTGACAGGTTAATTTGCATAAGAGCAAATTAACATCTCAAAAGCCTTGTCTTTGCTTGCATTTTCAAGAAATCGCCCACCATTACACTGAAACCACTGCAGCTACCTTGGCAGAACAGAAACGTGAGTTCCAGAGTCCTCCAGACCCAGGGAGCTTTTGTTTGCTTAAAGCACCACTGTCCCAGCTCTTTCCTCCTACATTGGCAGTACTCAATTCCTAGTAAAGGGGAGCATACACACAACCAAAACCAGGTTGTAAAGTTTGCCTCTTAGTTTTTTTGATATTTCCTATTTTTGCCTTTAAGTCTGAATTTACTCAATCACTTCTGGAACACACACATTTTCAAGTATCAGAGAATTTCAATTTATCATAAATACATCTCCCCAGATTAAATACACTAATGCAACTACACTCAAACTGATCAGCCACATCTTTAGTTTGTGCCTTACCTATCAGTGAGAATACAGAACATTGTATATAACCTGCATGTGAAACAAGTATTACTGTTCTCTTAAAAGCTCACTTTCCTGTTTTATTAGCTTTTTCCAACTTTTTGTAATGTGTTGAACAGATATTCAAAATAATATAAATAGAATCTTCCAGAACTCTGCACTTTACCTCTTCATATGATTTCTACTGTTGGACATGCCCAGGACTTTGTGATACAATTCTCACATTCTGGAAAATATGTATTTAAGTATAAAGTTTTACATTAATGACTCAAGTGAATGCAAAAGCATACTCTCTCACATAAATCGAGGACACTGGGCAGCTAAATTAAGTGATCTAATGAAATTTCACACAGCTTAACAAGTGCTATCCTTGAGCTCTCCAAGAAGCCTTCATTCAGCATGCCATGGAGCACATTCAGCAGATTTTCTGTATTTTTCAAGCACGTTTATGTTGATTTGGTTAGATGACGTTTTTTCCTTATACAGGTATAAGAAATACCAGAACACGTCACAGACACCTATTTTTTCACTCATCTCCTGGGCTTATTTTTGTCATTTAAATAAAGGTTTTATCAGTAAGTAGTGGTTAGGGTGTTTTGCTTCAATTACAGCATATATTCTTGAATAATCCTTTTGTTGAAAACCATTTTCTGCACAGTGTCACTTTACATGTCTCCTATTAAATGAACCAGCCTATGATAATGAATTACAAAACATTCCATAAGGTTGAAAACTCTAGAAATATTTTAAGAACTGTTGTTTCTTTCACATTATTTTATATTACTAGACTACTAAAATTACTTTTAAAAGCCAGTACAAATTGGCAGAATAATCTTAAATATTTATATGTATATTGAGAGACCAGGAATAAGTGGAATACCTGTGGTTTCCTACTGTCTCTCAGTTTCTTCAAAGCTGAGGTGGGAACAGTCAATGTGACTCAGACTGCAAAGAATAGAGCTCCACAGTATTGCTCGGATCATCACCTAATGAAACGCTTCAGCAACTCAACAGAAGGCAAAGCCTGAATGAGAGCTCAGCAGGATGGAGGAGGCCTTGGTTATGCAGCCTGTTTCAATTACAAAAAAGATGCGTGAAAGAAGATGGCCTCCTAGTTATCCTTACAGCTCTTATTTTTGCTGCTGTTCAACATTAGCATAATCAATTCTCTTTCTGACACCAAGGTAGTAAAGTTCTGTAGGACCAAAGCCAGTGTCTCCAGTGGGCTAACACACCAAATCAATGAGGACTGAATTCAACCTAGGTTAAATAAAAACATCAGAATGTTGGCACATGTTGAATGAAACCTCCCACCAACATGAAAACCACTGTTTTAAACTGAATGAAATTTTAATTACACTTGCTTACTAAAATCTGTAGGTCTCCATAAAGAAGTCACAGGAGGATATTTTTAAAATGGAAATAAGTATCTTCAGCAATAGAATAAATAGAGCAAATTAGATTAACCTTCTGTATCTTGTCTGGAATCACACCTGCATTAAACACCATGTGGAGACAAATGCACCATCATTATGAAAGAAGGGCCCTTGAGAACAGACAAACATAAATGCACATGCTCCAAGACTCAAAGAGCAAAGAGCATAAAGGTAATTTACAGAGATTCCAACTCCAACAATTCTGTGAGTGTCAAAGGAAATACAGTTTGGATAACACTGTATAATTTAATCACACATAATGCCATAACAAGGCTCCCAGCAAACTGTATTTCAGTCATGAATCTCCACCAGCACAAACACCTCAGTGAGTTGCAAGCAGCTTCTTAACCCTTACTTGATTAATTCCCCTTTAATTGTCAATGCTGATTGTGAAGTTCTGTATGAAGGTCCACTAATAAATATTAACAGTGCAGAAAATACTTTCCATAATATACATATGTCATCCAAAGCTACTATGTATGGACCAAATAAAACTGCAAACACATAACTTGCTACATGTAGAATAGAATACAAATCACATTTGTTCACCATGGCACTTTATAGTCAAACTGAGACCTATCTCCAGCTTCAGCCTCCTGATCAAGAAAAGGCCTCACTTTCACAGCAGAAATGCCTATTGTCAATTTGTCAAGTTCAGATAATACCTAATTTCATAATCCATGAAGGAAAAACATAGCAGGAATCTAACCACAGAAAATTATACTATCAGGATAAATGTCAGACACTAAATAAGTGTGTCCATGAAAACTTCATGCTGTAGACTGCTGATATCTCTGAGCTATTGCTGTATTCTCAAACTGCAAAGGCCAACTGTTCTGATTTCTTAGCAGACCATAAAGAAATTGGTGGTTAGAGGATCCTTTCACTAATAGACTTTCCACCACCATGGTATTCTGTCAGTAAGACTAAGCTAGCAAATTATGGGTGCTGAAAACTCTGAAAGCCATGAACATTTGGATGTGGGACTGATCAAATAGCACCATTTTGGTGGACAAGTAGTAACATAACAGTCAGGCAAGAAATCCACTTGAATAGTCAGTTGTCATCCATATAGTTGTCTTTAAATTCTTTCAATTTTAGACAACAAATGCATAGCAGATAACTCATTTTATAGTTTCATAATTACAGATTTTTAGATTCTTATCATTGTATTACAACTGATCTTTATCCCTTATCCCACAACAAGCATATCTATTCATGCAACCCTTTAAGACACCTCTAAAATATCCTTTGTACCCTCACAGAAATAGAAAAATCTAGGACACCCCTCTATATGCCTGCATGGAGAGGCACAAAGACTTGAAGGAGCTCTGATCCTCCTTCAAATCCTTATGAGGGCAGGCAGAAGATTTAGAACCTGAGTCTTCAAAGAGGTTGCTATTTTTCTCCTCCACAGTATATAAACCATCACATTACTTAACAGCTAATCTGCACAGAGCAGCTGCTTCCTCCAATTGCCAGATACTTGCTACTTATTTGTCAAATCTCTTAGATAGGAACATGCTCCTGAAATTGTCTCTGCCATGGTGGTCATCAATAGTTATACGGAAGTTACAGTGAAAATGTATTTTAAAAATACAATCTGAAACTAAGAAAAGCAGGAGTGCCCCCCCACCTGACCTAAAATAATACACTCGTATCAGGATTAAACCATAGAGCTATTATAAAGTGCAAGCACACCTATACCATCAAAGACTGAACTCAAATCCAAAATTCCTCATCATATTTTTAAGAACTTTTTCCTTTAGAGGGAAAATACTGGTTTCTCCAAATTAAATTTTCAGGGAAAAATAATTTAAATAATTGCAACTTGAATGCAGACTTTTTCTTGAACTCACCTAGTATCATGTAATGTAAAAAAACCAAACACCTATTTACTATTTTGAAAGCCTTTGTGTTTAAATATTGATTTGTAATAAGAAGTACAATGTAACAAAACCAACAGATTAAACAAATAAAAAACTTAATAGTATGCATTTATGCAACCTACATTAAAGAGAGATTAAGTCACTAATTCCAAAGCTGGGAACAGTTACAGACATATGGCAATAGGAAGAGAGAACATTTGGGGAAAAAAAAAAGCAGCATCTTAAAATCTGCAAGTTGTAAGACTAGATATGTCCTGAAGACTGAAAAAACCTTCACCTTTTGTTTAATTGTATGCACTGCTGCTTTTCAGCATCACACACATGCCACACATTGCCAAAATGTAGTTCCCAGCTGTTTAACCTCTTTCAGCAAGAAGCATCTTGAATACTGAAGTGACATTCAAAGGTCAAACATTATTTATAACATCTCTGGACTTCCTTTTCTAAACAAAGTTTCCCTGCATCACCATAACCAACTCCTTTACTGTGCCCTGTATATCCTGGGCACCCAGCCACATTTGCCAATCCGTCTTCAGCCACTTTAAAATATTAATATCAGAACCAGATTGAGATTTTAAAAATGTTCTCTATCTGCCAAACATATCAAAGCTGAGTACTCCACTAAATAATAATAGCTAGAGAGCAGTGAGTATATTTAATTTTATTAATTCAGAAATGCCAAGTCCTGAATTGAAGCATGAGCAGAATATCTCTTTCATGGAACATGTATGGGACAAATGACAGTCACAGATACATACAAACACTTTGAAGAAAATGGAAAGGCCTTAAAGGTTTAATCTCAAGTCTATCACATATTGGCTTTCACCTTTTATCAGTTATCTGAGAGCAAACCATTAAGTTCTGTCTTAGATGATGATCTTGCAATACAAACAGTAAGTGTCAGATTGGAGTAGAAAGAAACTAGGGATATCACATGGTCTTTTGCCCCGCAATGAAAATACTGAGTTTTAAAAACATGAAGTAAACTAGTGAGTAGGTAAATATTTGTAACTAATGGACCAATAACCTCTCATTTTACCCCTTTCATGCAAACCACATGCACATACTCAGGTATACTTGTTAGGATATGAGGGGAGTAAATCCTTTAGAAGTATTATTACTGTATTAAGCCTATTATTCATTAATCATCTTAATTACTGTTTTCTGACTTCAATTGTGTTAATCATCAAGTAACAATGGCAGGTCATAAATAAATGTGGTCTCACACAACTTATTACAGGGAGAGAAGTTCACACTTGAATATAAAATGTGTTAAAATCTGTTTTGGAACAAGAAAGTATGTTAAAGTAAAATTTTAGCAACTATCACAAATGTATAAGATCACAGCAATAACCTACAACGTGCCTCCACGCATCTGCAAAGGCTCCTGAAAATTAAACACACTTACAATTCAGGCACTAAAATACCTTGTTCATGTAACCAGAACTCATCATCATGCAAACAGCTCTGCAGATTGGCACTGCAAAAAAGACTATACATTCTAAATGAGATATTTGAGTGCTCTTTTTATTACAAAATCCAATTTTATCCCTTTGTCCCATTTAATAACAATTTTTTCATAAATATTGTCAGCTTTCATTATACATGTGAAATATTTTAAAACTGCCTTCTTAGCATGACAGAGCAGTAAATGAAATTACAGAACTGATGCTGCAGTTGGTAGTTGATGTTTTGCATTAAACAAGAGCCTCAAACATTCTGCCTGATTGTCTTAGGAAAAACAGCATTTAAATCAGTCTATGAACAAATCTAATAGGTGCAAAAAACATACTCAAAACTAGTGATGTTAACAAGGGGAGCAACAAGAATTCAATAGCAACATGCTCCTAGACATCTTAGAGGATGGTATTTCAAGGAACACAATTTATGAATTAAATGTTTGAAATAGAGAGGTACTTTCTAGTTTGATACATAACTTTCCTATTCATTGTAAGTTTCTGAAATGTTAGACAGTAAATTAGCTTCAAAAAATGCTGTGCTGTAACACTGAATTCCTAGAGTTTCTGTAGCAGAACAGTGTCTGCCAATTTTTCTTAGTCATCATTGCAAATCTCAAGCTGTTTGATGCCTTTTTAAATGTTCATTTTCTGAGGAAAAAAGTTATCGCATACAAATTGAGTTCTAATTTAAAAGCATACATACCAATTTCATTATTTTAGAGTAAATCCTGAAAATTGGTCAACTTCAAAACTGAAAACTAGTAGAGCAAGTAGGTGTGATGTACTGGCTCTCGAATACTCAAGCTCATGCCTTGTTTTAAGGAGACTCTCAATTCTTGATTGCTTAGGACTGGTGCTATAAGGCAAGAAGGGCATATTTCCTCATTGCTTGTTTGATAGACTAGGTCTAATGGATAGGACAGAAAGACCAGTCACACAAGCAAGGAACTCAAATGCAGCTTTTTCCTTTCTCACAGGGTATTTTAAAGCTTCAATTCCTCTTGCTGCTTCTTCAAAACCAGGAAATCTTTCCCTCCTGAGTATGGGCTCCATGGCTGTTTTCAAAGAGTGCCAGTTCTGCCTCAAGTCTGTTCCAGACAATCAAAGCCATGAGATAACTGATCAACAGAGCACATCAGTATCTTCAGTTTGGCATTTACATCCCAGAAGAGAGGGCTCAGCTTACTTACATACCCATGTTTATGTTGTAACCATAAACTGCCTGTCATATGCTTTAATCTCATCAATATAATCCAATTTTAGATTATGAAAATGTAGCAACTGAGAAAATTAGAGTGTCGCTATTGGTAGTATCAGTTGTTTCTTCATGCTCTCTTTGTAGATTCAAAAGCACTCTGCTCAATCTCCCTTGCTATTTAGAGGTAAACTGTTTCTCACACATGCATAAAACCAGTATTAATTTGTTTGGAGTCAGGATGCAGGGAACCTTCATATTTAAGTTACTTCTTTCTTTTATGATGATTACATAAAAGTAATCTCAATCTTCAGGTATTTTATTGTAACACAAGAAAAGAACCTAAAAAAACCCCTTAAAACCTTTACGATTTAAGTGATAATTCTTCTCTTCCTTTGGTAACACTTTCACCATACAGTGTTTTAAAATATCTATTTCACTTCAGAATATCCTGCTAAATAAACCACTATTTTACTTAGCAATTCATAAAATGGCACAGAAAATAATACATCCTAGTTTGCACTTTTCCCCAACAGCAAGGATAAATGCATTTGAGGCTGGAACAGATGCTGTGGTCTAGTCTCATTCAATACAGCTGTAATTATATAATTTTAGCAATTAATTCTGACTGGGGCTTTGCTCAGCTCTGACTGAACGTTCTGTGGCCTCGTGCAATTTGTTTCCTCTCTGCAGTGAAATATTCAGATGGCAACATTTGCTTTCAGCAGCCTGAAAATATGACAAGAAATCCTGAAACCTCTTTGGGATTCAAGTGAAATCAAATCCTGTTTAAAAAGAGAATGGCAGAGTACCATTCTGTATATATCAGGGTTATCTATGAAAATGCTCAAGAAAGATGAAGCAGACGAACTGAAGAAAGAGTTTAAGTCTCACTATTTGGCTTATGGCATTTGTCATCCAAATAACGATATTTTTTAATATTAAAAATATCAGACATTAATGCAAATTAATTCAGAGAAAGGAATTAACATAATAGTTTTCAGAAGTTAATATTGGAGCAAAAGACATAAGGTTAAAATACATACTATTTTGGAGATTACATAATTTCACGGAGATGTTTCAGATAGGTATAAGGGCTAAATTGTTTTGTGTAGTTCCTACATGGGAGGAAAGTCTCTTTTCCACAATCGTTAATGATTTTACAGCATTTTCTGAAAAATCTGCAATTTGTCTGGGAATTATTTTTTGTGGTCTCAACAGGAATGCACACTTTTCATGTTACACATCATTTAAACAACAGAGACTGCCTTGCAGCAGAGCTACACAGCAATCTAGTACTCTGAACTCACAAGGATAGGAAGAGGCAGTGAAAGGCAGCGTGATGCATGCGTTCCCAGAGCGGGCATGGCAAGAAAATTCCTCATCCATCATACTGTTCATTATAAGTGTTTCTAAGTTAACTTGGCAACATTCACTTTTACTTGTCATCTAATCAAGTGAATGTTTGAGCTTATAAAGCTCACAAAATCATGTATATGAATGTGAACATAACGTGCATTTCTTCCCCACAGAAATTTAAGTTCACAGTCCCTAGTCTATGTTAACTATGGTTATAATGATTAATAGCACCACAATAATTGCTGTCCAGTGTCTATTCATCATAAGAGTTCCATTTCTTCACAGAGTTCCTCTTTATGTAATAAATATAGGACTTTCCCATTGTACCTGACAGCTTGATTAATGATCCTTACAGTCACTTTCTCACACAATATGCATGGCATAAGTATTGTAGGTGTCAGTTGTTCGGGCCCACTATCAAGTCGATTTACTGTTCTTCACCATTAACAAGGGGTGAAAGAGGTGAAAAAGAGGTGTACATATTGCAAAGTGTTCTGAAATTTTAGCTGTGCCCAGCTCTGCTGTTTTAGCTATAAAGAATAAAGAAGTTACTGAGATCTAATTAGTTAATAGTCTATTTAGAGCAGCAGACTACCAACTACATGGACTATGTATCAAAGATTGACCATGTCAGCTTATATTTCTCATTTTCTTTTTTGTTGTTTTGCAAACTAAAAAATGATAGCAAGCACTAAATAGTAAGGAACTGATGGGAAATGACAAGAAGAAACTCACAGACATGGAACTCTTAACTCAGGATGCCTATCACAGTGCTTCAGCACATGTAACTGACAAGAGCAGGTTTCCCAGGCAAGTTCATAGCAGGTAGATGGAGATTCCCACAGAGTTCCAAATTCAAGTGCATATCCAGTTTTGTTGCAAAACAGGCACTTAATGCTGTCTCCAAACAGCTTTTTACGTGTCAATTGATTTCTCCATGGCTAATTTTTATTGACCTTCCCATATAGTCACACTAGAAAATTATTTTATCAAGAAATTTAAAAGTAATTGAACAAATACGATCAACAACACAGCTAATTACTTCAAGTAGCAATAAGAAATAATTTGGTACCATTCATAGTTGACAGCAAAAAGACAATACCTGTTTTATTTTCTTCCTTTTATGTGTGTTAAAGATGCCATATACAGTTAAACAGGTAAGCAACACAAATAAATCATTCCTCTAGCCTAGTGATGAAAGACTACTTACACTAGAATGTTCCTAAAACTTACAATACAATGCTTGAATCATGCATTCTGCTCAGGAAACTAACACACACACTTACCATGTAAAGCAAAACAGTCAAGTTATAAATAAGAGATACAAAGATGCACTGTGCATTTGTTTCAGTTCAGCACAGGAAGTCGTGCCTACACTCCTGTAGTGTTCATTGCCCTGAAGCAACCACAGTTTGTGTTGTCACCCGTAATTACCATAAACAAACAAGGTATTCTTTTCCTGACCTACAAATAGTCATTATGAACACAAGAATACTGGATGAACACGGTATTCCCTGGTAGTGTCCAGAAGCAGATGCTTAGATAACATGCTATAAAGATGAAAGTAGTATGTGTTATATTCTCCTAGGCATCAGTAACCTGGTATCTGCAGCCATTTAATATTAAATGCTCTTTGGTAAACCTTTCCTCTGTGCACTTGTCTAATTGCTTTTCGAACTTATTTATATTTTGGCATTAGTAATGTCCCATGACAAGGAATTACATAGATTATTTCTAATGTAAATAGCACCTCCTTTATATCAAAACTTTTAGCTGAATGTTACATGATGCTCTTCAACTCTTCTGTTAAGAGAAACCGTGAACAATTTCTTGATCACTTCTTTCCTGTCAGTGATTTTACACAGCTTTCAAACTATCCTTTCCTTCCTTTTAATTTCTTTTGTAAGCTAGCCTTAATTTCACCCTGCAAAGGTGTCCTGTTCATCTCATTATATTAAAGATTTGACTCTACCTGTTCTCATTCTAGTGTAACCTTATTGAGATGGAAAATCAGTACTGCATATTTTGTTAGCACACCATAAAAATGTTTCATTTTCTTTTCCATTCCCATCAATTCTGACTGTCCTCTTCGTCACTTTTGATTTCCACTCTGCATATAGGGTGATTCTATAGGTCCCAGTTGCACCACCAAACTTGCTGTCTTTCTATAAATTCATAGGTAGTAAAAGGAGTTAGAGGGACCCAAGAGAGAGATAAGATAGCATGCGGTCCCTTTGTGGCAGAAGTTTTCCTCCCTCACCTGAGAGCCAACTGTGTGGAATTTTTACAAAAAGAGAGATCGAGTCTGACAGTGTTATTTGTTGAACTGAACGGTGTTTGTATTACAAAACCTGCAAGCATCAACTCAACATTATAAAGCAAACACTGCAATTCAGCAGACCACAACTGTAATGTAGCACTTCACTCTTCTGGCTTTTCATCAAACTCCTGGACTCTAAGTCTAAAGAAGCAGTAAAGCCATGAACTAGGTCATACTGAATATATTAGGATATACTGGCGATTGCTCAAGTTCTGTATTATGCTGCTTTCCAATTGTAAGGCATATAACTAACAGCACATTTAAAATTGCTCTTGGTCACATGAATATTATCCCATTTAACTGTATTCCTTGAAGGAATTACTGCTTTCAGTAGCAATCTTTAGCTCCGAAAGAAAACCGTTCTCTATTTCAAATCTGTCAAATTTAATATACGGAAATACCCCATCCTAAGGAAGAGTACTGTTTCAATTTCATTTTTAAAGATAAAATATGAGAGATTCCAAAAATTAGAAGGGTTGAAGTAAAATTAAGAGATATTTTTAAGCTCATTCGAAATTCTTTCATCTTTTCTTTCACTAACATGTGCAGCTGATGGAACTCAGTCCACAATACAACTGAGTTGCTAGGCCTTATTTCCATTTCTGTGGAGGCATAGGTTGAATCCAGAAACAAATAGCAAAGGATTTAAAATATTAAATAAAACAAGCATAATTCTTTTTCTCCAAATGGTCAACATTTGAATGGATCTACGCTTCTAGAGCAGATAGGAAGATATAAGGACAAGAGAAAATATTAACCCAAGACCAGAACAGGACAAAAAGCATTATGAGCAACTACAGAAATCTGATGTGTGCCAGCAGTACTGTACCTCCATGCTACAACTTACATTCAATGGATGATACAGTAAGAGGCAAGTGAGAAAATCTCAAAACAGTCAGTAGTTATCAGTGAGCACTGCTTTAAACTGTATTGGTGTTCCAGTACCATGAACACTTCCCTGCCTTTTTCTAGAGATTACATGTTAAAATTTAAGAAGAAACAATAGCAACATTAAATCAAGCAATTAGAAAAAAAATATATACATGCACATTATTTTAAAGGAACACAATTTGGTTTGAGCATTAAGAAAGGCAAGAACTGAGTAACCACCTATTGTCCTATAGGAACTACTAAAATTGTGCTAAACTTTTTAAAGAAGTCTCAACCAAGGAGGAGTCCTCAGATTTTTCAGCTGCAATGCTCTCCACACATGTAGAATTATATGTCTAAAAAGTTTTTACCCTATTAAAGATTTGTTAATTTTAAATCAATCACTGAAAACTCCATCAGTTTCTGATACACGACATAGAACAAAAATAGGGTAAAATCATGTAGATATATTTTGAAGAATGATATTTAGGGGGAAATTACTGATTGATTCAAGAGGAGTTTTAGGAAGTCCTACTAAAGAAGTAGCAGCTCCTTCCATCTCAAATCATCCTAGAAGCATGGAAATATAATTTGGAGAACTGTTATCCCTGGCAGAGCTATCTGTCCTTACAAAAGATTGCTTCTATTGAAGTTTGCTCAATGTGATCCCTAATTATTATAATGCTAGCCTCAGATGTCTGAACTATTTCAGTTGCTATAACAACTTAGCTCAACCACTGTATCACAGGCCTTTTTCAGAAATATATAAATATTTTCAGAAAGAATAAAATTCCATTTCTTGGTATTCATAATTTGTCAATGGAATAATCCAAATGAACACTGTATTCTGCCCTGCAATTTCAAGTTACATTTTGTATGTTCTGCAGCTACCCATCTTCAATGCCAACAGTACACTTGTGTTCTGTTTGGTTCTCCAATATTGGTTAAATGAAAATTCTTTTCAAACTGTAGCTTCTGTTCTGTAAGAGCTTTGATTTCACAGCAAGTAAGAATACTGAAGGGTGGTTTTCCTGAACAGTAGTACCCCCTCCTTACAACAGAAGCCACTTTACAGTGGACCCGTAACACCCATCTGAATTGAGGCAGTTAGTTTGGAAATCCCAACCCTGTGCTGCAAAATCAGTTTCTTCCCATAATATTCTACATAAAATGTTCTCTAAATTTAGACCCACTATGTTCCTTGAATAAACTTAAAATTATATAATATGCACAATACTAGGCTTGGAGCACATCAAAGTCACTGCCTGTCTCTAACAGCTTCTTTCCAAAGAGGGAAGAACAGCACTAACTCCCAGGCAAATTTGGGTGCTTCTCATCCCCACTCCCTCCCTGGTCAGGTTTGTCAGTGGGGAAAGATGAAAATGTGCCCAGAAACATAAAAGAAAACCAAACCAAAACAAACTTTACAGAAATGGGATGGCATCCATTAAAGACAACAGCTTTTCAAGACAATAACATTTTGTGACAAGTTGTGTTTTAGTTATTAGTGGTAACAGACCCTTCTGTACACTCCAAAATATGAAAGTTTGTCATCTACAGTGAAAGAAAACTTTTTGGCCTAGCACAAAAGACTGCAAAATATGGCTAAGCCTAGCTTTCCAAATACAAGTGATTTGAAAAAGCCTCTTCATCCAAATTTTGAACCATGTGAAATGAGCTGAAACCCTTTTCTACTTTCACAGAACTGAGCCTAACAGACTGCTTTTAAGTTTAATCCCTTTCTAAGGACTATGACAGGGAATGTGAGAATGGTTACGGTTTATACTTTTCAGACACATTCCCCTCCATTTTCAGAAAGTACTTTACAAACATTGTGTCCATATCCACAAGATAGATAAGAAAAAAATTAATAACCCAAAATAATTTTTACGAAATCCTTCTAGCTGAAGCTCGTTATCCACTAACTGCAGTCATTGCTGTAACACCAAGAGATTTTCTGGTTTTGTGTCTCAAGACAGAATACATCATAAGAAGTAGTCAAGAAAGTGCAAGTTCATGAGGGGAGAGAGAAATTAAAGAGTGGAAGTAGTACCAGCCTATACCACTTTTGCACAAAATGCCTGTCTCCCTTCTCAAAAAAACCCAAACCAACAAAAAAACAAATCAGAACAAAAAACTCCACCCTTCAAAGCAAACATTACTTTTCTCTTACACATTGAAAAAATTGAAAAGTGTAACAACTTAGTGCTGTAACACCTGATAGGATACATGGGTGCCAATGGTCCTTGGGACACAGGCACATGTGGTACCAAGAAGTGATTTTTTCAACCTTGGGCTTGCCTGTCAGAATAAAATATGGTCAGTACAAGCTATATGAATGCACAGAACTTTCATTTCATTCAATACATTTATTTCCACACTGACTTCATTACTAATGAAGTAATCTGCTTCATTGGTACTCAGCATCCCCTAAAATCTCATTTACAAAAAATTTACTATTCATGAAAGTCAGTGTTGTGTCTGGATCCTGGTGTAGAAGGAACAGCAAGCACCAGAACTTATACTAAATATCTCATGTCATGTCATCTACCCTACTGCATAGTAACAGCCCACCTTGCAGCAGTTCTTATATAGAAAGAAAAAAAAGTTAAGTTTTGTTTTACCCTCTGTAAGCACTCTCATACATCAGGTCACATACAACAAAAATCACCAAATGCTGTGTTTGACAGTGAAAGGTTAATCAAGGCTGGATACAAACTACAGACAAAATAAATACCATGTACTTGTATCCAAAATCTGCAGAATGTTAATCTTTCTTTTAATGTTCAGGAATAAATTCCAACAAGTCTAAACACTTGATTTGCATTCTTCAGTAGGTACAGAACTAGAATTTTATCCTTTAAAAATATTCTTCATATTTAAATGAAGAACATTTGAATTCTGTATTTCTAAAATTATGAAAGTTGTTTCTCTCATGAGACTACAGAAGAAGAAATCTGGTAAAATAAGGAGATAATCTTAGGGAAACAAAAAGCCACTCAGCGATAAATATCATAACAGATATTAAAAACAAGCCTCCATTTAGGAATATAAGTATCAAATCATGTTGTAACAAAGAGTTAAAAGTCTACTATATATTTCAACACTTTTTTGTAGAAATTTGAAAATAATTTTGAGCATTCTCACTGTGTCATTTTTTAGTTTTTCACCTGCCATAATGATACATTCAATCTCTCAAATTCATTCTTCACACCATTTTCACTAATAATTCTCTTTGGACAGATAATTCTATTTTCCATTTTGTAACCAGGTGTGAATACTCTCTAACATGAAATATTTTTTCATATATTTCAGGAAAAATGCTCAGGACATCTTTAACTGTAGCACAGAAACCAGTGCAACTCTGCAAGACAGATACTTACACATCAAAAGAGAATCTCTTCTTTATAGCAGCTAAATGCCCCTGAAAAGACATGATAGGACTTCTAAGATATTTCATTTACTGACCTGAACATAAATTCCACTAAGTATGGAGTTTCATTTTCTCTGTCCTCCAGGGAGTCAGTTTTCAGGTTTTATTTTAAAAACTAAAAGGTAATAGGTAACAAGTATCTTTTACTCATTTCAGCTTTAGGGCTTGTAAAGCTATTTTGGGAAATGGCAGAAAGAACATTTAAAGAGCATTCACAGATAGTCACAACCTCATCTGTGAACAAGGTGCAATGCCCACTCTCCTCTACACCACTACATGCCCAGCTGATGGTACTGGGTGGTTTCTCAAGTTAGGAAACTGCAGATGGACATATACACTCATTCTTTCATACAGAACTTAGTCTGTGGAGGAAGGAGAGCAGTGGAGACTTTTGGGACTTAAAGGTCAAGGGATCAAAGAACTGGCTGCCTCCCAAATAAGATCTGTTCTTACAGACACATTTTTGCCATGTGACAATCGCTGCCATGGTTTTTAGTCCACATACATGTCCTCTCTGCATTTTCTCATTTCTTCCTTCTGACCCCCCTTTTCCATGTTCCCACTACTGTAAAATCCTGAATTACTCATATGAATATTTTTCACTGGGGAAAGGGGCATGAAAATTTCAACTGTTGCAAGTTACTCTCTTACAGAGGGATCTAGTTCTGAAAAGAGCATAGGGCACATGTTATCTGGGTATTCAGAACACGAGAACATCAGAAAAACAAAATCTCAACATGCCAATGGAGAGAAGAATCAAAGAGCCACAGTCCAAAGCAAAGATAAACCTGGTAATTACACTGAAGTTACAATATTAATTACTAACCTATTCTTTATATGTGCCATCTAGCAACAGCATGTGTCTCTGACCCCACCAACTACAGAGAATACATTACAGAATCCATCTTCAACAATTGAAATAAAAATGCTGCTCTCCAGGTTCAAAGTCAGTATTTTACTTTAAAATCATATAGAATGTTTAAAATTACATATTTTAGTCAAAGTACTTGTGGGTGGAAGCTGCCTGGCACAGACTGTTGAAGACAATGCTTTTTGCTGTCAAGACAAATGCTGTCAGTTCTATTGCTCCCTCTTTCAGTCCAGTTTACAGCTCAAAATCCCAATTTAAGGAACAGAACTAACCAAATCAAGTGAGTTTTACAGTTGTCAGCTGATGTGGAAAATATTCGGGCATTTTGCAATACCAATTTTAATTTTGTTTTGTAGCCAAAAGAGCACAACAAAGTTCAATATTCAGCCACCCATACATTTATGTTCTGAATTTAATGTATTAATATATTTTACCTTGTACATTTAAATTGTAACGCCTTCAGGAGTCAGTGCAATATCTGAATTGACTTCACTAGGTCAGAATCAAATCAAAGCACACATTTCAAGACCTCTGCATCTTGAATTTTCCAATCTCCCCCAGAAGAGTGAGAAGCTACAGAAGCCTAAAAATGCCCAATTAACATTCCACCTAATTTTATCTTGTTCCATTTTGCAACTGTGATGTATTTGAATTATTTCTATGAAGTAATAGCATACACATTACTAGCAGATACTTGTTTTCCTTCTCATTTTGTTACTACTTCTTAGTAAGATGACTGGCAGCAGTTTACTGTGATTCTGCCGAGGACTCCCACGTGCTCACTGGTCCAAACAGTTGCTTCTGTAAAAGACACACACTTGACTAAAATTCAGCTCAGGAAATAAATGTTAACAAGTTGTCATTCTTAGTTCGTGCTCTCCAGAGGATCTTAGAACATGGACTTTGAAGCTCTCTAGTTGTGCTACATGGAGATCCCTTTATGTAATATCACTTATTACAGCTAAAATCTTCAACCAAATAGGAGAAAATAAGGATAATTTCTCTTTCCCTGGATATTCAAATCGAATCTCCTTATGCCTGTACTCCTCCCAAATATGCAAAAATACCTCTGTAATAAAAGAGGCCAATAAGAAGATTTGTGTATTTTTAGCATTCCATGATAAGTAGCACAAAGTAATTTTTAGTGAAGAAGCTGGTATAGAATAACCAGAAATTTCAAAACTCGCTTTCTGGTTGATTCTGCACTTCACATAGAAATAAGTGGAGAACGGCCAAATACTTTTTGCTCTATTTCTTCTCCTGATACCATCATGGAAAAAGGGATGATCTCCCCAGCACAGCCTGTTGAACTGCAATGGTATGACTTGCTAATGACTGTGATCTACAAGTAAAACTAATGAACATAATGAAACCACACATTCTCTGCTGTTCACTGCATAAGTAATGGAAGTAATTACTTTCAGTTTCTGGTCACTGCTAGCACAACGTTCAGGTCCTTGAAGACTCCAGACTCATTCTTATGCAGCAGCAGCCTCGCAGGGGGACGTGGCTACATTATCATTTGAAGAGGCCTAACAATGGTTGGGGGATATATTCAACTGCTACTTGTATATCTAATAGGCACATTGTACGGCATCAATAGATGAAATTGTTCACATGTTTTTCTGTGAATACAAATATACTACTAGCAAGAACGTCAAACAAATTAGAGCTGAAATAGCACTTGATACACTGAAAATGAATAGGAAGGACATGAGCCACTCACAAAATAAAATGGACAAAGTAATAGAGTTTGTAAATGTAAATCTGCATAGTGAGCAAAATAGTTAAAGCTTCCAAAAATTACTGGCAGCTGGGAGCACTACAGAGCAAGTTTGCTTAGCTCCTAACTGTAGCAGAAAAGCACTATATTGCTGTTTGATGAACTCTCCAGTAGAGTCAGAACCAGCACCGATGGCATCTGGAGGGATAATGCAGAGCCCTCTTCAGCTGAAGGGGTGTCTTGGTTTGACGGAGGCTTGGAGATTATTGTAGAATTCTTTGATGCTTTCAAAAGGCCCCAGCAATTCTTAAAAGGAAAGCGACTAATGAACACCACAGAACTGATCAAAGACATTGTTAGCTTTGTGACTGATGCAGCTTTATGTGAGAGGATATGACAACCCTAAGTGGTTTATAGCAAAATTATCTGTATGTGCAAATGAAGATCTGATGTGAAAGAAGTCTGAAAGAAGAGAGATTAGCTAGTCAGAATCACACTAAGTGATACATTAGCACATGTATCACCCAAAACTCACAGGAAGTTTAACATCACTTCACCACTTCCCCCCTTCTATTGACAATGCCCTATAAGAACAATTCTTGTTCCTACAAAACAGAAAATAAATGGATCTCCAGCTACTGCATTGCACCATTCTGTTTTACTGCTAATAGGCACGTGGAAAAACACACCTTTTTTTTGCATAAATAAATACTAGTAACTGCTCAGAGTTGAGTCTTCATATCAAGAACCAAAATTCTGCATAATTTAATTTTGCTTAGAGAAATGCCATTTCAAAGTTGTAGCAACGGTTTTTGCCCCCAACCCAAAGCAGAAAGGAATAAAAGAAAAAAGTTGTTTTGGTTTCTTTTTAAAGATGTCTCAGAAGCTTCAGAAAATCAGAGAGAGATTTGTTTCATTCATCTCTGGTTAAAAAAACCAAACATGTGAAAGGAAAAGATATTGCACAAGAAGACAAGTCTGTTTTTCTTATTTGTGGACATAACATTGAAAATGCTCACTTGCTTAATCAGTAAGTGTCACAGCGATTCTGGAAGTTGTATAACCACAATGGCAAATGCTGGTTTTGATTTCAGACTGAAATTGCTTCCTGCAGGCATAAATGAACACAGAACACACTTTCTACCCAAGACATGAACCTCTATAAGGTCTAGCACTTTGCCATGAAGAGGAGTCCTGGGATCCTTGTATTGACTTGCAGAGACAGGGAGAAGAATTCAGTCCATAGTGCAATGAGTTTCCAGAAGAAAAAGATTTTTTTCTTCATATCTCTCAAAGTTGGAATAAGGGCCAACTAAAAGCTCCTAAATATAAAGGTCAAGCAGGACACAAACAGCAGAGAATATAATTCAGAGGAAACTAAGGCTGTTAAAATTGGGAGAGTTCATGATTTCGTACAAACTAGGACACATGTTCAAGTTCAAGAACCACTTAATCTGAAAAAACAGGTGCTTTTTCAGCTGAGAAGACTTACAGGATCATGTGTCTTTTTAGAAACACGGTATATTTGAGATACAATCACTGCACCTGACATGTAGATGTCTGGCAGTAGTAGCTGTCCTACACAAACTTGTGATTTTGTGAGAGCTCTTCCCTCGACTTGGTTAAACCAATGATCAAATAACTCATAGAAAAAATGGGTTAGTCCTGTGCAGTTTTAAGAACAGCTAAGCCTCCCCAGAATTTAAGGATACAAGCTTCTGGTTCGGTTCAGGTATGTTTTATGAAATACGCTAACAAGCCAAAAATTTGTAAACCAGTAAAAAAACATTTAAAAAATTTCCAAATAATATACTAACATGCTTGAAATCAACCTTGGATTCTAATCTTGAAAATAAAAAGCCAATATATAAAATTGATAAGAAGTCTGATCTGAATGGAAATTTCATCTTTCAAATTAAGAGTTTATCCACTTCATCCCTTCATAATTTACTATTCAGATTATACAACGAGTTACGAGTATTGGAAACTTAGATATTCATGGTCTTCAGAATGCCAAATTATAGCTGACCCCTCCCCCTAGAAAAGCAATAAAACTAATCCTGTACAAATCTTTAAAATGTGTCAATAAAGACTCACCGCTATACGTTCTTAGGGTCTTACTCATGCTGCCATCCTGTGACAAAAACCAGTAAATGCAAGAAAAGTTTCACAGAAAAACGCCAGACCATTATCAAAATACTTTTGAAATTCCTTCCCATTTTGTAAGCTTGGAAGAAAGCCTTGCATTAAACATAAAACTTGAAAATACAATGGGTTATTACTTTAGTGTAATGACTTTATCATTTTCACAGTGATAAACTGGCGCTTCTTCTAAACTGTTACAGAAATTGTCAGAAAAGGAAGAAAAACAACTGAATAGATCAAGGTAACAAAAGCTAACTATGGATTCATCATGTGTGTTTGCTTTTTTTTTCTGTCTGCTATACCAGTGTAATAGGTAACATTTTCCTGAAACACCTTGCCTTGTGGCAGTGCCAGAAGATTAAGATACTTCTCCTAACTTGATGAAATAAAGTACCCACAAAATATGAAACAGGATGGAACTGGGCTCTAAGGAAAGTCTACACATTAGGCTGAATGCTCCTGAAAAGAAAAGCATACAAGCAGTTACTTCAAGTCAAAGCTTCACTGAATATTCTGAAGGTGTTTTAATTATTCCTAGCAGCAATAAATCCTAGACAGGTAACAGAGCTTCACAGGATTTCATCAGTTGTTTTTTTACTGTGTTGACCAAAAAACAGGTTTATTGTGTGAAACGGGACCTGATAGCAACGCAGGTTAGAGCTTTGAGTATAAGCACATCAGTAGTGATAGTAAAACACAAGGAAAGGGACAAGCACTGTAAAAGAGTCAAACTGTGGATCAGGTTCTGCCTGCACCCTACAGAGTCATGAGAATCTTCAGTTGTTGAAAGGGGGTCTGGGCTTAGGGGGGGTGGGAGGGAAATACAGGCAATAATTTTTCAGGAAACAGCAGAACAAACTGAATGGCAGGGACCCACCTCAGCCTACAGAGGTCATGATGCATGTATTCTTGAGAATGACAAGCCCTTGGACCAGTTCTCTAGAAAGGCAACCTGAAAATACAGCTGGAAAATACCTTTGGAACCACAGAGGGTGTCACCTGCCTGAGCATGCTATCAGCTCCGTGTACAGTCCAGTCGCTAATAGGCTGCCCGGGATTTTCAGCCTGGCAGGCTGCAGGCAGTCTGCTTTCCAGAGCAGCCACATGAATGGAGACAAGCAGATCACAGCCCAGCCTGGTCTCACAGCCACTCTTAGGGCTGCCTGTCATAAGGCTGCATGCACAGAGACTGAGTCTGTACCTTATTTGAGAAGAAAGACTGGCAGTTAGTCAGTGGAGTCAAAGCAGACTGAAAGAGTCTGTAGGTATTTTCACTTGTACTGAAGACAGAAATTGTCAAATTCCACATCCACTAGGCCAGGACTTAAAAGGGGGGGTTGGGGGGTGGGGAAGGTGTAGTAAAAGATGTCAGGCAACTGCAGAAATGCTGAAGGGTTTATTTTTAAAAGTTGAGACAAGATAGATTAGCTTAAATGTCTAGCTTGCACATGGCACTGGTTAAGAAGAACCTCCTGAAAGACAATCATTTGCCTGATGACTTTCATCCTCTTGTCAGGAGGAGGAGGGCAAGTTATCTTCAGTAATCAAAATAGATTAATAAAATGTTAGAAAATGAAATATTGATCACTTTGCACAAAAAAGATATTTTTCATGTTCACAAACCTTGTAACTTGCTTGTTTATAACTATGTCTTGCTTATTACTCCACCCAGGTGAGAAAGGCTCAGTATAGGAACACAGGCAGTAGATTCTGAATACAGGAACTTTTCAAGCAGCTCACTCAGAAAGAAGCAGGGCTGAATTGTCATTAATATGATTCCAGGTATGAAGGCTAAGACTTAATGATGTCCAGGTAAGAATTTGCTCATAGACCAAACGTGGGCTGAAAGAAAAGCAGTACAATTCATTGCCGAGGCTGTTAGTCTTACTGCAGTCAGCGCAACTAAGTTTCCCAGTGTGACTTAATGCCTTCTGGCACTGCCACAAGTTATCTTTTAGAATCAGCTGCTTAACTAAAAGCCAACTGTTTACAAGAGCAACACATTCTCCTTTGGAGAGAAAAAAAAAAAAAAAGGACAGAACCTCACCTAGACTTAGAGACACCTACTGTTAGAGAAAATTCTCTTCACTCCCCACTTCTAAAATTAAAGCCTCAAATTCCTAGTGAAAACAAGCAACTAGAGAAGAAAAAACCCAGATCTGACAAGTAAAAAAGTGTTTAACACCAAAAAAAAAATTTTTTTAGTCAGATATCTGATCACAGGTAGATATTGAAAAGTATCATTGAATAGATGGGTAAGCCACAAAAAAGGTGTTGGGTTTTTTTTAGCAGCAAAAGATTCCTAAGTTTCTGAAGCTATATAGTTGTATAGTGTTTTATATTAACGCAATTTCTCTGAAACTTACGTTTACCTGATTTTCATCTACCCAGAACAAAAATGTTTGAAGGCTAAGACTATTATGAATTTTTCTATATTTTACCTATTCCTTTTGTAATAATTTCTCTTCAGAATATTTTGGACCTGGAAACAAACCTTAGAAGATGCCTACTGAAATAGGCATGAACAGTCCAGCTACAAATTGATGATTTTAACACACACGGGGTTCCTTGTATAGAGATGTAAAGTGATGTGAAACTGAGGGCAGGGAAAGAAAAAAAAATCCTATATTAAGATCAAAGCACACACACAAAAGAAGTGACTCTGTACTACAATTTTTTCTGAGAAGTAACAAAATTAACAAGGATTCCAAGAAGACCTACAACTAGGTCAACTTCAAGAGCTAAGGACTCAGAGTCAAGAACAAAGTGTCCAGAGGTTTCAGCTTATCTGAAATAAATCAAAACAACACAAAACATTATAGCTTTCATCTAGTCAGGCTATTCTACAAGACAGCCTTTTCCCACAAGGTTTGACAGAACTCGTATAGAAGTGTGGTAAGACCACAGCCTAAGTCTTACTGTGCTGCCATTCCCAGTTTCAGAACAGGAAAGCTGAGAGAATGAGAAATGACTACCCAAGCAACACACTGATCCTCAGAAACACGTTTGTCTACGTGGCTGACGTACAATGGGCAGTGTACATGAAAAAAGTCTATGCTAAGTCATTAATAATCAGCCTCTGATTAAAACTGTAATCTTAATTTTACTAAAGTTTTAAGAAAAAAAACTACATTGAGTATTTGCTGTATGTTCTGATTCAATAGCACAGGGCAAAAAGATGCCTCAGAAGCACTCTCATTAGTCATGCTGAGAGAAGTGGCCACACGTGGTGTCTGCCTCTGCACTCAGCTGCAATGCCAACCTTACAACCTGGAAACTCCTTACTTTATAACCGTGGACTTTTCCAGTGTCTTCTCTCTGAGGTCAGCTACATACCAGACCTTAGAACAAAGACAACTCCACAAGTCAAATTTTCTTTACAATTTTCTATTTTAGTTTCAATTTGTTTAAACTGTGTACCAAGCAAAATGAGAACTTTATATAACTATACCCTACAAAAATGTACTGTGGTGAGGGGTAGAGTAAGGTGGGGCTCACATTTTTAATACTTTTAGCATTTAGGTTTTTTTAGTACTATTCACTCCTGATCATGTAACATTGTAGTAGCTCTCAGCTATGCAGTTCCCTAGACAGTAGCACTATTAAAATACCACTTGTACAAGGTCCTTGATGTACATGGTTTAGGTACCTAATTGCTACTATGTTCAATAGTTTAGTAAACTTTGGGGACAAAAAAAACCAAACAACAAAAAAACAACTAAGTAAAGCTTTCATAGCCTGCTCTGGGGAAATGAGCTGCCCCAGGGTTGGGGTTTTTGCGAGTTAGTTTCTTTCTCTAACTTTTATGGTTTAGAGTGGTTCATTTTAGTTCTAATTATTACTGAGTAAGTGTTTAATATATGAGCCACAGCAGCTCAGCAGAGACTACAGAACCACATGGATAAGAAGGGAACTCTACAGGTAACCTAGGCTGACAGTAAGGCCACCATGAAGCTAAGCTGTGCTCCAGGCTCATCCCCGAACTGGTCAAGTCATCATTCTGACCCAGAGGCAGCACCTGAACGGTGAGACTGACCTCCCTGTTCCTTTACCTGCTGTCCCCTCCACATTGCCATCAATGCCAGTGCAGCTGATGGCACAGGCTGCAGACCTTTCATCAGCAAGCTTGCAGCTGGCCACACATGGGCCTTTCATAGTAAACTGTATCTAGATAAAGCATTCTAAACAGCTTCCAGTGTCTCAAGGCAAGAAAAAAAGTCAAATTACTTTTATATCTGTATTGATAACACTACTGCTACTAACCACTGTAAGTCATATCAAACCTCAAAATTCATCTCTGAGCAACTTTGCTTAGAAAAGTAGGACGTGATGCATTTTGTCTTCTCCTTCAGCTGAGCAAGTTAGTTTCAAAACTAGAATTTAAATTAATGTGAGGTATTTACACTTGAAAAGGAAGCCTGGCTCCACACATTTTAAGCTAATAGTCATTCATAAATAGCCATTGTTACTACTTTAAAACAACAGAAATTAAAATTAACTTTATCTCCCAAATGAAATGCCTTGATTGAGCTAAAGGGTAGAACAAGTTCTAAATAATGGATTTGATTTTTTTCTTTTAACAGGATGTCAAAATACTTATATCCAGCTGTTTAAAACCTTTTCAGTCTACTTTAATACCTCAATGGTTTATGGTTGGTTTGTGTTGTTTGTTTTTTTTCCTTTAACATTGCTACTTTTGATGAAAAACCTTTCAAAATTTCAGTGTGCAGAAGCAGAAAGAAAATTTTCCACGTGTTTGGAAAATAATTGTTCAAACAGTTTAACACAGGATTTACTTGACTTTATTTTTTTACAACTATACAACACCTTTTTGGTAAGGGAGTTGCAAAGCATATTTTCAACACGCAAAGGAATTTTCCTGTCAAAGGTTAGCAAAAGATCCAGAAGATGCCTTATAAAACAAACAAACAAAACAAAAATAAATCCTGCTCTGAGGTCAGACAACATGAGACTTAGTTTGGCTAGTATAATGAACCATGGCATGCAATTTCACCTACTGCCTTTTATTTTTCCTTTGCTTCTACATTTCAAAATGGACTACCATTAGTACTTATATAGCACAAACAGAGCAAATCTTTCCACACAATTTCTCCCTTTTTATTTGTTGATGGTTGGACTCTGATCTCAGAGGTCCTTTCCAACCATGACATTTCTGTGGTTCTGTGATTCCAAAAAGACCAGAATAAGGGAAGGGTTTTTTCATGCCTGGAAGAACACCACCTGCAATACAACATCTTGCTGCAGTACTTGGGTATTTTATATCTGCACAGTTAGAGCAATCCTTGAAAGTACAACAAATACATGGGAGGGTGGGGAACCTGCACGGGGTTGGTTTTCTATCAGCTTTTTTTCTTGTTCTCCAATGATGTGGTCAACCAGGCTACAAAAATAATTAAAAATGTTGTCCCGTAATCCTTATCCAAAGTTGGAATCATATCACAGTTCTATTATTTCATCTTTAAGGACTATTCAGATAGAGGAAGCATTGCAGGCAACACTCAGTAGTGATAAATTTCACAATCTCAAACAATAAGGTATATTAAAATGGCTCTAACTTTTTATATCTTCTTTTATCTAACCTCATGGCATTATATACAATTAACATAACAGAAATACATTAGTGCAAGATTTTGAGATTTTGGGGAGTTTGGGGTTCTGGTTTGTTGTTTTTTTTAAGAATGCAATAAAGCCACCATGAAACATATGTTGTAAATTTTTTTAGTCAGTAGCAATGAGAGCAAATTTACATGGGACAGGTAAATAGTTCTAAAAATGCCATTTTAAACACATTAAAAAAGAGGCATAAAGCTATACAAAAGCTATTGTTACCCCTTTTTAGCACAGTGGTTAGCTCAAGGTCATACAATTATAGTTGCACAAAGAAGCAGATACAATTACCTGTTTTTAATGGCAACCACGTTCATTGAAAGAAAAAGACATTTTATAAGGCTTTACAATTCCAGATCATTTTATGCCTCCTCTATCCCCTTTTCTGTGGAATTCTGTGTTGTTTCTTACTCCTCCTCAAATACGTAAACACTAGCTCAATAATACTATTTCAAAGCCCAGAAAGCTCCTCCACAAGCACAGCTTGGGGTCTTAACTGATCCTGGAAATAGATATTCTAATGTGACAACCCTATTCTGCTTCTGTTGCGTAAGGGTACTTTAATTGCTTTTAAGACTCACCCTGAATAAATAATTATGGCTATCCTTTTTCACATGCAAAAACAAGCCTAATTATTGTAGATGAGATCCAGAAAAACAGGTTTTTGCAGGAGCGAAAAAAATGAAATTATTAAATAGGAGAAAAATATTTTAGTAAGAAACACAATTTTCCTACATGCAACAAATTGCTTTATTTAAATCTCCAAAGTCTTGCTACTATACATTCTAACACTTGGATGCTTAACCAAGTGTGTGGTTATGCAATATGACCTGAACACATAGAGAGGAGCAAGAATGAAACAAAGCTATAAAGAACTCTTGAGAAAAGCAAATTCCATTGAAAAAAGAAAATATATTTTGAGTTGGTCTCTGAACTACCTCGAGTAACCTGAAACTAGTGCAGCATAAATGTGGGGTTTGCAGCAAGCAAAAGAGGTGACGAGAATATTCTGCATGAATCATGTTGGAGGGACTGGGCATGACCCTCCTCAGAACAGAGCTGTAGGTACAATGGCAAGTCAAGAACAAACTTCAGAAAGCACCTTTGGAGCTGTTCAGTAGATCCAGAGTACCAGATAGCTATTAAAACATAAAAGTGAGCTAGACTGTCTCCAAGACATTACTACAAGACAGAATGTCCAAAGGACAGAATCATTTGCTCAAGATCACCCAGCAGCCCTGGTGACTCACAAAGTAACACCTCAAAGGAGTTGGTAGTAATAGAAACATTTGAGAAACAAGGAATGTTATCAAGATTTTCAGAACTTTCCTTTAATTCATGTTTCTTCTGCTCCCACTCCCCTCTGTCCACTCTTGTTTGTATCTTGAACAGTTCATCCAGCTTTGTAAAGGTTAAAAAATTGCTAAGGAAAAACACATATTTGCATCTTACTAATTTTTCCAGAATTCCCTTGGCCTGGAAAATTCAACAGAGCAGTAAAGATTACAGAATGAATTTTGGGCAACAGCAGGAAGAACATTGACTATGAACAAACAGAGAATCATTGATACTTTGCAAACAAGGTCCCATTCTAAAACCAAGGAGGAGTTCTAGACTAAATGTATTTAAAGCAAGAAATATTGAAGAGTAAAATAAGACCTGTAGAGATAGAGAGGTCTATGTACATCGAGGTTAGAGATTATATTTCTCAGGAGCTATGTATTGGGATACTTCAAGGAGCTGAGAATGTACTAACAGAAAGGAACTCATCAATATGGCTTTATTACACACATGTACATACATATAATATTTTAACACACAGAAGCAAATCTGAAAACAGGAATAAAAGAAGCTGTATTCTGAAAAAAGCCAATTACCCAAGGACAGAGGATTGGGAGTAGAAGGAAGAAATGAAAAAGTATCAGAAAGAAGAAAAATAAATGTTTGAGGCAGAGGATATGTTGTATATCAAGCTACTCATATTAAAAAGGAAAATAACCAATTCCTTATAAGTAACATAATGAAGGAGAAGAGCTAGTGCCATAGACAGATTGCCAGCTCCTCTGGGAGGGAATGAGCAGAAGAATTTGGGTGTGCATATGTTGAAATCACTAGGTGAGAAAATCTTATTTTCTTGTTCACCTACAAGAAATGGGATTGTATTCCATTTGCTTTTCTTTTTAGGCAATTAAATGAGGAGAAACAAGCTATCTTTCAGTTCTAACCTCCTACCCACCAAGGAGGCAAAGAATCAGCAAAATACATACACTTCTGCAGTTAAAATAAATTGCAGCTCGACTTGTGAAGCCATCAAAGAGATTTATAATTACTCTTTATATTTAAACCACAGCATTTTTCCAGTCTAAAGAACATTGCACCCTCAAACATTCTATACCTCCTTTCCAAGAGAATACAGTCTCATTACAGATAAGTCTCCTTACTGTGTCTGGCTATTGTGAATATAAAATAAAAACTTCCAGACTGCAGCTCCAATCCTTTCACAATTTATACAACAGTCAGTATTCTAAGTACTGGTTTAAAGGCTTGCAAGGTGGCATATAATCATTTTAAACACAGACCCACTCATATTATCCTAGATATATGTGAAAATGAATTTTTTTATTGCATGTACCTTAACTAGCTGCCAGTCCAGCAGCAAGTCCTCTCCTTAGTTTTCTTTACATCGAGTCTCATCAGAGGTCATGACTTTAGCCCTAGAGAGCTAACAGAATCAACTGTTCTTTCACAATATTAGATCTAATCCACACTTCATGCAAGTATTTTTCATTAAAAGTATGTATGCTGTTACCAAAAATTACTTTATTTCAGGCACAAAACTACTACAGTGTTGCCATTCATATCCACAAGCAAAGTAACTGCCATCTGCATTTGCCTTAATTGCTCTTGAACCAATGTGGATTCAAATGTTGTGGTAATTAGTTTAATCTTATATGAGGTTGAAATAACAAATCCTGCACACACCTTGTTTCCATTCAGGTTTCTAAGCCTTTGCAAACAGGTACTGTATTATTCAGACTCCAAGACTGTCCTTTTTTGACAGCACTGCTAATACAATCACAAGTTACAGAAAATTGACCTGTTCAGTCAACCATATCAATCATTCATCAGTACATGCTGGTAAGTGATAACTGATGTAGTTTTATTTAAAAAACAAAAAAAACCCAAACCACAACAAAACTACAAAACTAAGCACATCACACTGAAACACACATCCTCCCCCCGCCCCAAAAGCAAATTTTACACACAAGCTGTCAATCAAAACTCGTCTTTAAACTGCAGACATAAGCATAATTTTTCATATCTTCATAAATACAGAATCAGACCTACTAGAATTTACTTGCACAAGGTCAATCAACAGGTTGGGCAAAACCAGGGCTATAGGTTTTTTGAGTGCTTCTAAAGCAGAAGGAGCATTATTTAATTCAATGTAATGATGCATCAACTAGCTAACAAACACTGACATTTCAACCAGTAACTAAGATGTTAAAGGATCATCTCTGCTGAATTACAGAGTTGTCCTATAATATTGAAAATTTTGCATTCATTGTGTGAAGTTCAAGCAATACAAACCACAGTGCAGTCTCCCCAGATTTGTTGCACTTCTAGTCACAACAGAAAGCTGTAAGTTTTTACTAGACTCTTGAGAGGAAGATATCAGATAGGCATAGAGGATTTGTGTGAAGAATGGAAATGTACTTTTCAAGATGCTATTTTTTTAAGTTGTGCATTTTACTGAAGATTCTTGAGAAGAGCTGAGTTAGCAGCTGGTTTTCTCTGATAAATTTTGTTCAGAATAATTAGAGTTTTTGGTTATACGACGCTTGTATATTTATAAACCAAGATAAACAAACAGTGTGCAATCAGATAAATATGGCCATACATGAATAATTCTATACACTAACTCTTGAATTACCCCAATGCATAACTATAGGTTCCAAATGCCAGATATAATGCTGTTTTCTACCATACTTTTTCAGATAAAATTCCCCAGACATCTTGTAATGGTGAGGAAATTCAACTGAACATATATTTACATTAATAACGTGCCTAAAGGTGGACTGGACAGGATTAATGCCAAGTTATGAATGTAGCTGAACTCTATTGCTATAACACTGCAGCTGTACAGAATAAAAGACTTCAACAGAGCAAACATCAAATTTTAAAAAAAGTTAAAGCATTCAAATTGTAAGCATCTGGCGAGCCAAATACAAAAGTCAGAATTATGCCAATACTAATTTCAGCTTAATTTCAGACATCTTTGCTGAAATGAAATTTAAATTTCTTAGCACATAATTTCCTCTAAATTTTAGGTCTTGACAGAAGTTTTGAAATCATGCAGCACTCAGGCACTTCAAAAATAACTTGTCTTTCTGACTGTGGTTTTTATACCTTTAATAGGAAATTAAATTAATAGATTTGTCAAAAATAATTACCAGAATACTGACTTTCATACAAATGTATTATCCAATTGTAGTAAATTACAGAGAAGAAAACTTCCTTCAGTCATTCTGCTTCTTCACTCCCAACACATTCCATTCCTCTTCACCTTACTGCCTTTACATGTCCCTGTAACCTTTAACTGTTTTTAAACAGACTGGAGTAGCTTCCTGATATGGGCTTCTCCCTGCAATTTGTATTGTCAAAAAGATGCTATAAACTTGCCCCCTCAGCTAGGACAGAATATTTCCATTTAATTTGAGAAATCTTTTTGAAATTTAATCACTTCCACCCCCTTCCTGAACACACCATCCAAGGCACAACTAAGTATATTGGCAGTTCCTGGGGAAACAACCTCTTTCCAATAATGCATACAACGTGTAAGGTACACCAGGAAGACCTAGTGTATTCAGTTTTCCTTTTAAAAGTTCAGAAAAATATCATTTTAAGAACAGCACTTACATTTGCATAACCTTCCCCCATTCTTTTGTATTAAAACATTAAGCAATTAGTCACTTATTTCTGCATATTTTTCTCCAGCTGACCAGACCTCACTGCAGCATTATGATTACATCTGCTTAAGGAACTGAAAAAAATGCAAGAATGATAAAAATTTCCTAAGGAAAAAAAGGAATAGCTATAAACAAGTGGGAGCACAGAGAAGGAGAGAGTGAGAAAGTGCACAAAAAATGTCTATGGTAATTATGACAGACAAGTAATCAGCTATCCATAAAAGAATGAAATTGTTTGATTTCCAATTTAATTGCATTCGACATTTGTGAATTTGACTCTGTAAGATGTCTTATGGGTTGATCTCACTTGGAAGGAAATCAGAAAAGGTCAGTCTGAGGGATCTAGAGAGAAAAAAATCAGAGAACTGTAGCTCCGTGGAAAATGGATAGTAAGAAAGTAGTATCAGGGTGGACAGAAAAAGTGTATAAGGGAAAGAAGAAAATGTATGCAAAATTGAGGATTACTTTCTAATATCAACATGACATATCACTTTGCATTCAAAGTACAGGAAGAATTAATTATCTGACAAAAAGAGTTCAATTTCACTTGCCAGCACACTACCATATGGAGATTCACTATCAACTACATTTACCAAATATCAACAGCAGAAATAAGAAATAAGGTTTCTATCAACTTTGTCATCATTCAAGACTGTTACAGGAAACCATTTATCTTTTCAGCAGCAAAAAAAGTTTTATATTAAGTATGTTAAAATTTATGCTTTGTAGCTCTGAGCTTTGCTTTACTTCCATACCCATAAGCTAGTGCTGCTCTTCACCACCTGATCCTCTCCATATGTTAAACACTCTACAAAAAGTGTTGCTCCTAATCCAAACAATTTTGAAGTTTAGAAATTTAAGGAAAAATAAATTATTGCTAGGTCCATTTTACACAGAATAGTTAGGCAAAGATATTTCCAGTTGGGGGGAAGGGGGGAGAGGGAGGGGGGGAATCATGCTTGCAGTTTCAACTTTGAATTTGAGGCTTTTGCAATTCTGGATGAAATCTTACCACCACAACTGCCTGATTCATATGTGTGACGTTACACATTAAGTTAATGTCATGCTTAAGGGTTTCATTGAATTTCGGCCACCAAGAACAAAGCAGAGCATCAAGAAAGTTATCACAGACCTAGGAAAAGAAGGCAGATTTATTTGAATCTCAGTCTGTTTCCTGGATTTCAATAGGAAAATTAAATCTGAGTTGGCCAACAGAAATTCTCTTTTCTTTAATATTTCCACTCTCCTCCCCTCACAATTTTTTCATGGAAAGTTCCAGGGGAGATGTCAGAATTTATCTCTACTTTTGCTGCAAAATTGTGTTGCAGTTGGTAATGATAGATGGAAGTCTGAAGTGTGAAGTGAGCACTCAGATTTATTTTTTTTGTACCATGCCATCTATAGTATCTTCCTTGTTGTACTTTGTTGAAGGAATGGCAGAAGATATTGTAAAAGGCACAATGTACGAAGGGGGTAATAAATCTGTTGGATGCAGATAGTCAACGGCTGCAAGTCATAACATAAAGCTTTACTCTTAGCCTCCTACCAGTTTTCATTATCAGTGAAAATTTCTATTAATGTAATATGATAGCATCAGGTACAAACAGCTCTGCAGTCACACATTTTGCACAGCTGTCATAAAATGATAGTAATTTAGCTTCAAGGTAAAGCTGAAGTTTGAATATTTCTGCTTTTCATCTTTGAAGCTTTGTCACTTTAGAAGATAATTATCTAATTTTGTGACCAACGATGTGTTCCCAACACATCACATTTTAATACCCATAGTATGTAGATCCTTTTTTTTGTGTCTTGAAAATTAGCGACTCCACACAAAACCTTGGGAATATATTGAATAGCCAAATGTTAAAACATGACCTAGAGGAACAACAGGAACACCACATTCTGTGGCCCTGACCAAAGTTTTCACAATGCCTTCCAAATAGCATTTTCACAGTGCTTTTACCTAGCAGGCTAGAGATACTGTGACTGCATAATTTTAATGCCAGCTTTTTAGGAAAACAATTCAAATCCTTGTTTGTTAATAGAAGCATGAAGCAGCTCCTTGCCACCTACTGCAGAATAATTTAAAGTAAAAACAGAGGATAAGGCATAAAACTTACCATTTGACAAATTATTTCTGTACAACACTAATTCCACTTAAACTGTGGCTGATAGTAAAAGAAAATGGCTGGTGAACCAAACGGGAACTAAATGGTTTGGTTTAGCACTAGACATAGAAGCGAAATTCCTGCATTACCACCACAATATTTTTTAAAAAGTCTCCAATTCACACAATCAACTTAGTGGAGCTCACTCATGAGATTTCATAATTATGAGAATAGTTATGTACTCCTCTTGTGAGAAAAAAAAGTCTACGGAAAAAAGCCCACCTGAATAGGAAACAGCAGAGAGTTCTGCAATGTTACTGCAAACTATTTTAAAAGAATGGGTCAGAAAAGAAAAAGTGTTGAGACCTGATGAAACAACTAAAAGTTAGTATAGTATTGGCTGTGACTGAGGTCTAAGAGAGGCCTGCCATGACAGTGTGTCATGCCTTTCAATACCTATGAGGAGGCCACAAAAAGATGAACCAAGGTTATTTATCAAGGTGCAGACAAACGTCATAAATTGAAATGGGAGATTCCAGCTTCAGTACGTTTTCATCTCGCTTAGAGTTGAGCATTGGAACAAAGAGGTCATGGTATCTCTGTCCTTGAAGGTTCTGAAGATCAGACTCAAAGCAGAGTCAAATCTGCTCTCATTTTAGCATTCACCTTGCTTTGAGCAGGGAGTTAAAAGACCTTCTAAGTCTTCTTCCAGAATGGATTATTCTTCATTTCCAGTTCTACAAAGGGGGAAGAGAGGGGTTTTTTCCAGAACCACATTTGCTGAGTCATTTGTGCCAAACACAAGACTCAGTTATGAGCACAATTAGGATTTTAAAATTCAGTATCACTGTATTCAGAATATTAATTAGAGGAGATCTACTCAACTTGCATATTATAGAGAAACAGTGTTTATATATAATCTGCTAACTGCACAAAATTTAGGGAAAGCTATCAATTCTACCTTTTGTGTATACCAAAGGAAAACATTTCAAGAGGCTATTAGTAGCTTGAAAGTAATTCCCACCCTTTCCTAAAGCTAAGAGCAAAGCTTCAATAAGGAAACTGTCAGTCGTACATATAAGCAAGGTAACTAATGAAACAAACAGGATCCACACACTAAGCCCTGATACACTGAATGAATTATACAGGGATATTTTTCAGGTTATAGCCTCAATCTTATGAACTAGATTAGATCACCATATGATTTGTTTTGTTAGTGGACCAGAGAACAACTTCTTATTGCATCTTTTAGTTCCTTAACTTGGATGCTCTAAGATCTAAATCTAATTTGAAGGATAAATAGCAATAGCTATATTTTAAAGTGCTTCCTGCACTGCAAACTGATTTATGCAAAACATTTGGCATTAATCTTAGAAGAAAACATTTATCTCTAGAACATCTGCCCATCTTAAAACAGTAAGATTCAGATATAAGCAAAATAAGGTGGTTCAGAAAGAGCATGGGAAGAGACAAAAACAACAATAAAAAAACACGTCACATTAAGGAAGGCAAAAACAAAACAGGAGTAGGAGAAATTCCTCTGACAAAGAGAATGCCTTCTAATATTTTATAAATTGTTTTGATGAATACTTAATGAAAACAATTTGTTTAACTCTTTAAAGTTCTTTCAGGAATCTTGGCAGACAGAACAGATGGCTAGAAACAACTAACTGTGAAACACTTATCTGATTAAGGGTCATTGCCAGAACTTATATGCCTTGATGACTCTACCAAACCAATCAAACAGGCTCTACCTAAAAAAGTAAAAATTCAGCATAAGTAGTGCTTGGGAAGAACTCTTCAAGAGTAAGAAGAGCTAAGAACAAACTATTAAATACCAATCATTGCTGATAACAAAGCACTAGAAGATGTGGCAGATCCATAAGGAATAAACCAGGAGTTTACATCTAACGAGCCATTTCCTTCTCTCACACTGCCTTACAACCATCACTGAAGCTCTATTACATATGGACTCTGTAGTTACACCTAACATAAGAACACGGTGGGACATCTTGAAAAGCTAACCCTGCTGAAGTGTTACCATGTGCTTGTTGGACTTCAAGTCAAATAGATGAAGATTGCTCACAAGTTTAATTTTTTTATATATGTATTTATCTTTCTATAGTAAAAAGCCATATATTTCAATAGGACCATTTGAATGTATGCTTATAAAAGGGGAGGAAAAAAAAGACAGGTGTTCAGCCAACCTGTACAGTAAGAGTTTTGGAATTTAAGGCTGGTTGTCCCCCTCTGTCTGTATGACGCAAGAATATTACCTTTAAAAGTTTCTACAGTTTAGAACATTTCTACTCTCATAAATACTGATTTGACATATGCTTTATCACACATGATGTTTCCAGTCAATTCTCAGCTCTCTACAGAGACTGAAGATAGTCACATCAGCCACTTTACCAAAAAATATGGCAAAAATGGGGAACAGGTAAAGCATGTCAGATCAGATGAACCTTTGAGAGTAAAATATTCCTCAGTATATTCACAACAGCCAGAGATACCAGAAGCAGCAAAAACACCTAGAATCTTTGACCTCTTCTGCTGATGACTTCTGTAAATCTGTCTTGACACATCTATAATAGGTTAGAATACATGGAGCTAAAAGGGGAAAAAAAGATCCAATCAAGAGAAATGAAAATCATATTCCTATACAAAGCAGCTAGCAAAAATAAATAAATAAAAATCTATCTTCCACTACACCTCTTCTCTTCCACTCCTCAACAACCATCTCCTTCCTGAAAATTGCTTGCTCCTAGATGTTGCTCAGGCATTCTTATTTTGAAGATACATCTAAAACATATACAGCCCACCAATAGGCTTGTCCAAGATTTGAATCCAGGTCCATTACATAGTGTCCTTCTCTGGAGATATTCAAACTCACCTGGATGCAGTTCTGAGTAATGTGCTCTAGGTGATCCTGCTTTAGCAGGGGAGTTGGACTGGGTGATCTCTAGAGGTCCCTTCCAAATCCAACAATTCTATTATTTCAAACTTACAGTTCTGCACCTAACACTAAATGATAAATTCATATCTTATTCTCCATTCATTCTCAAATGACACCATTGATAAAACAGCCTAATTTTACCTTTGTCTAGCTAAAGAAGTTATCTTCTGATCTTGACTTGTATGTACTGTCAAGTCTAGCTCTTTAAAGCAAACCACAATGATCTTGCTAGTGCTAAGACCCTGCTAAAGACTGCAGGAAGCCAACTTGCTTATGCAGGAGGGATTTATGACAGCTTAATTCCTGTGCTCTGTATTCTACTGCCTACTATTTTATTCCCAGATTAAATTTGATATGCTAATTGCAACATCTGTATACTCCTATGTGAACAAGTTTGTCCCTCTTGACCAATCGCAATCTCCTCACATCTTATATCATCATCCTCACCAACAGTGGGTTAGCCATCAACTACCAGATGGATAACCCTGTCTGTAAATGCCTAGGAGATCTGAGGACACCTCCAGGATACTTTTCAGAAAGTACCTGTCCCTGGTATTAATAACCTCTAGAATGGCTTCCAAGACCCTTCCCAAATCTGATTAGAAAATGTATGATTAAAGTATATCCAAGTATGATTAAGAAACAAAACAAACCCAAAAAAACCACTGCATTCTTGCACAAACTTCCTTTTTCAATCCAAATCTTGCACCAGTTTTATCATTCACACTAAAAAAGGACTTACGCTTTACAAACTTACTGGGCAGATGCTAAAAAGGCTCACAAAACCATCATCTAATTTTTCATAAACATTATGCATAGAAAAAGCAAAATGCAACTTCATGAGAACATATTATGAAGTATTTCATGGACATCTTTCACTGAAGCTGCTCCAGCAACATAAAATACAGTTTATCCTACCAATATGTAATTTGTGTTGTACAATGTGTAACCACTTATTATCTGCAACAAAAAAAAAAAAGTACCTTACAGAACAGTAATGACATTTGAAAGTGTAGAGTATTGATTAGCAGTTGCTTAAAAGTGAATCACCACTACAATGCAGCATCTATTCATGGCTCTACATACCTTCACTGTCAAGATAGTCTGCATGGAGAGTGGCTCTTTTAACCTTGAAATGTAAGCATTTTCCAATACAGGATGTGAAAACAACCAACCATAAATGCATTAAGCAAGGGAATTAGCATTCACTTCCTTTCAAGATCTGATGTTTTCCAGTTGAATTGTCCACTCAATAACTTCCATATTAAAAGACATTACTGAAAGTATAATGCATGTATCAAACTTACTGAAGCAATCTCATATTTCTAACAATGCAACATATTTACTTACAATAATACAAGAGGATCACACTGTGCTTGCAAAACCCAGAAAGACAGAAAATACCGCAAAATATAGAATGCTGATGGCAGAAGGGCATGAACACACTGTGTCTTAAAAAAGGGCTTTTTATAAAAGAGAAATATAAAACATTTATTGATATTCAGGCTCATTTAGACTACACTTTAAAATCATTACCAACACCAAGAAATTATTACTCCTGCCATAACATTCAAACAGGAAATGAGATCAAGACCACAGATCATTCAAGATGCAGTTCTAGCTTCACTGAAGGCGAAGAAAATTTTCCAGTACCTTCAGAGAAGACAGAACTTCATTACAAGGAAGAAGGATAAATTCTTCTGTTATTGAGAAAAAGAGACCACACTATTGGACATTTGATAGCACTGATATTTTCCTGTACCGATCAATATGCAACCTGAAAATTAGTATTGGACCAAGCAACTTTTTCCACCTAATACATTAGGTAGCATACAAAAGCATTTGATTTTTTTTCCTTGAAGAAAAATTAAAATATCTATCCAAAAGTATATATCTTTATGTCTACACTAAATACTTCAAACACACTGAGATGTTCCATTACTAGTTTTGCATGGAGAATAACCTTGTGATTTATGTAGCTCAAAGATCTGTAACAATTTAAGGGGATGGAGGTTCAAACTCTGAAGGTTCCAAAACACCATTTGCATTAATCATAAGAATTAAAGTGATTTAAGATTATCAGATGCCTATTTCTTTTATTTTCTAATGCTTGATTTTAATTCAGTGCTAGGAGACACATTTTACATAGCTCAGATTTCAGGAGTTTTAATTATAATGAATTAACTCTGAATAGAGCTTTTGGCAAGCTCTAAACCATTTGTCTGGCTGGTGGTTTTTAAAGGTTGGGTTTGGGGGGTTTTTTTGAGTGTTTTTCTGGGGTTGGCTGAGGGAGAGTGATGGTGTTGCTGTTGGTCTGAGATATTTGCAGGGGATGGCAGTGGCATTGGTTTTTTTTAATTCATAGCTATGTGTCTAGTTTTTTTATAATATTCCTCCTATTTTTGATAGGAAAGAATCAGTATTACTTTTACAGTTTTTAAATTGCTCAGGTGGCAAAAGTTTAAATTGATATCCAAGAAGCCAAACAATTTATATACCTTAAACTGAGTCTCAATCTTACTGACCCTTCCTTCAAAACAGTAGTTGCAGCGTTTCAAGCAAAGAAGCAGGAGCCTACAAAGATCAAAACCAACATAAGGCTGAATAAAAGAAGTGCAATTAATGTCAAGATGATTGGACTAAACTTCTCTAAGAATTTAAATCACTATTATACAATTTAAACCTAAAGATAGATGTACTACATGAATCAGATACAGCAGCTGAATGCTAATTGATCTAAATCGCCCTGTTACCCTGACATTTCCATAGTGGTAAGAAACTAACAAGACACAGCACCAAATCCAGGCAGCAAGACAAAATGCAATTCTAACAAAATTTTCCTTTTAAAACAGGAATGCTATACTGATGGAAAAACCTGCTTTGAGACAACACAATGATCTGAGAACTCCTAACACAATGAAGAATTGGTTGAAAGGAGTAGGCAGACGCAGACCAGAGGCTGCTGGGCCCGGCAGCCGGTGCTTACACAACAGGGCAGGCTCCGTCAGCCGTCTTACATAAGGGAAATCTGAGACAGCCCTGAGCGAGCTGCTGCTCAGCAAGAAACCCTTGTGCCAGACCCGAGAAATACAAGTTTATTTTCAGTTAGAAACTGTTCCTACATTAGCAATGAAATAATCTTGATTATTCAGGACCAAATCAAGAATTATCCAAGCTCAGAATATGGGGGAGGGGGGAAATAAAGTAGTCTCTTCAAAAGAAATTGGAGATAGCATAGACCACACTGCATTTTGTAGAGAATCAGACACTTAATTGATCGTAGAAAAGCTTCACTATGTAACAACACAAGCATATTACCTGAATTTTTGCTTCCATTTTATTACAACTATTATTTTGCAACAGCATGGAACTGAAAACATAACATTATCACGTACATGGTAATGTGAACAGTAGCTTTCCCCAAAGTCTGTTCCCCCAAAATTCTAGTTGTGGCAACTGAAGGATATTTTCCTTGCACCTAACCCTTGCTTTGCATCCTATAATTAAAGCCTGGCTTTGCCAGTGGCTACGCTCTCACATTTACTACAGTACTAATTAAAGAACCAAAGTGTTTAAGAAAAAAGTTTAAAGAAGTGTCAAGATTCAAGTAAGGCAGGTGTCTTTTAAAAGTCTAAGGAAAAAAATATAAGCCCTAAGAGACACTTAAAATTTGCATCAATTCTTAGGCCCCAGCAGTATTTGCTAAGTAGATGAAGAATACGCGTGTCTCCACAGCACCAACCAGCATTTTACACACTGCCAAATCTAGGTGACAACTGTAAAACCTCCACAAATCAGGTAACTGAGGAATCAGTTGTCCTGTTTTCCTCTGTATGGTTTTTTTGGACACTGAATCAACTTCCTCCACTTTGAAAGCAAGTAGTAAAATGTTAAAATGCTGTGTTTTTAAGTGCTTGTTTTGCTTTAAAGATCATCATGATTTCTGAAAATTATTTACTGGACTATTAATATTATTTTGAGCCATTTGCAGCATCTATATTTCATCTAGAGTAAATTTCAGGAAAAAATATGTCCCATACGATCATGTATCATATATCCAACATGCTTGCATAGGATTATCATAATGCAATAATAAAACATTCAGTTAAGATAAAACAAGCAGTGGTTTTTTTTTTTAAAAAAAGAGGTTTTAAAAGTGAAAAAATATTCTTGTACATCTTGTTGAAACCCAAAAAGACAGCAATGCTGGTTACTCATTTGATGTTAACAGTACAGCAAGACTTAAGGACTGTAATAACTAACTAAATCAATATTCACAGCTATAAGTTGGCAAAATTTTGCTTTACTGAGTATCTCCCATAACTTCAAGTGCTCAATGAAATTTTAGTGAGGCAAATGACTCAACGTGTCGAACATTTGGGCAGTAGATAATGTCAGCCATGCCTTGATTTCAAACACATTCCTGTGAAAATAGTGCTCACTTTATATGCTAACAAAATGAATCATGTAACCTTTACATTAATTTTTCACCTAGCAAGCTTTAATAAACTAAATGGCAAAAAAAGTGGTTGGTAATTGAGAAATCTATACTGCCCAGATACATAATCATATGCAGATTTCATATCTTCATTTCTTTAACAATGCTTAATTCATAATCAGAAAATGTGGTTTCCCCAGTACTATAAGAAGTTGCACTGCTTCTAAAAGTGGGATCTTGACTTTAAAAGGACATTGACTCTGATGACCCAGAGCTCACAGTAAATACCAAATGGATTCTTGATGCCTGGCTAGTGGGAAGGGGAGGAAAGATGTTTGCATTTACAGACCTACTGTGTTACCACTTCCTTAATTATGATGACAGCTTCTGCCACTGACTTTGCACATTGAAGATACTTACAAATCTTGAAATTCGGTATGTTTTCATTCATACAAGCTTACAGAGAAATATACTTTAGAACAATGCAAAAAGATTAACACGTAAAAGTTATCTGTCATCCAGAGGCACTTGCAATTTTAAATAAAAAGCACTAGAAGTTTCCTAAAATTACTGTAATCAAAGGGAGAAAAAAAAAGAAAGGGGGGGAATATGACAGAGGAATAAAAATTCTCTAAATATCTGTCAAATCTGTTTCGCCTTTCTTCTTTCATTCTATAATGAAATATCATGACAAAAAGAAAAATTTTAGAATGAATGTACATTGCCCACCTTCAAAAACAGGAATACAGATTTGTTAGCGAAATAGAAAGGATGCTGATGAAAAGGTAAAATGATTAGCTTTAAATTACCTACTTTTATAACAGCCAATAGGAAGAAATCTTGCTACTTCAGAAGGAAAAAATACATTACAGAAGGCATGACAGCCATATCTACTATGAGGAAGAGGAGAATGGTTATGGATCATACTGATTCTTTGTGGATTTTCACAAACCATAGTATATTCCATATTTTTCTAGTAAATGTTTGACTATTTGTATTTAGTAGATGTAACTTTTAAAGCCATTTTAGTGCAAAAAATGGCTGCACATGGAATAGTGCCGAAGTTAAAGGTACCTGTTTGTTACGGTCTACTAAAAAATTAAAACCTTTTAATAATACTTGATTAGATGCTAATCAAAACTGAAAGGTCCATCTGCCTTATAAATTAAGGAGTTTATACAAAAATGTGATGATATAAGACTAAGCAGACTTTAAAGAACGTGAGCTAGAAGTATAATAAATACTGAATGCCCAGATTTTCAGAATAAAAGAAAAGTTGGTCCAATATATTGAAGTGAAGCCATTTAATGGCCTTGAAAGGTACTAAGAGACCTCGAATATTTTTGTTGTTAATAGCTTTGTATTTTATAGCTTACTGAAGTTCACATTTTGCAGTGCTGGGTATACAACGCGGAAAAGACAGATACTGCTAAGGAACTCATATGCCTTTAGTAATCATTAAGTCAGTTGCTTTAAATTTACATGGAAAGCATAAGCTTTTTATTTAAACCACTACACCTACTGTCTGTTACGTAATTTCACACATATACAAGCCGTTCAAAAGAAGTTCTACAAGCTAAAGGAATAACTTCCTTCATAATCAGACCAAAAAAATAACATTAACATATTGCTCAGAACTAAAAAAAACCAGATATTTAACATACGGGTTGAATGAGTGTCTCTGCAGTCAGTGAACGTCTTGATGTTTTTCCATTTCTATATTGTATTTTAAGGATCACATATTAAATGATGCAAAATCAGTCTTAAAATCTTTAACATATTCCTCTTAGTCTCTCATTAAATTTTTTCAGCAAATGCTGTAAAAATATTCTACAATAGAGAACTTTACTATAGGTTGCATATTTAAATTACAGTGGACACAGACCTTGATATACACCTAATACTAAAATCCGCTTTCTCATTACCCTCTGCCCCAATTATGTAGACTTCAACAAATTTCTCAAGTTTCTGCAGTACTTCACTAGCTTATTACCCAGCTGTGCAGCTGAGCAAGAAGATAACCACATTCATTCCCCTTATCTGTAATGATGTAATACATCCCAGCACTGGGTTGAGATGATTGGGGAAATAATGGGATTGTAAAAACTGCAGAGATGACAAACAACAGCGCAGCCGCCTTCTCCCGACACAGGGAATTGCGTACATACAGTGCAGGGTGAAAATAATACAATATCCACAAATTCTACTCCTTGAATGAAGTTAACATTTTTCATAAGAAGGAGCTGTTTCAACACAGAAACATCATCATCACAATGCAGCAACCAAATTAAATACCTGCAATCTAGGCTGGAGCCTGGACTTCAAAAAATAAAAGTGTTGAAGTTCACTTTCTAACATTAACAAAACATCATCCAAAAAGAAAAAAATAGCAGTTTGATCAAGGACTCTCCAGATAGTGCAGTACAATGCAATGCAAGAAGTCATCAGGGACTAGCATGCAGTACAAAAATAGATCTTGGACCAAAGGATGTACAGCACTGCTTTCCTATTCATTTAAAAAATTAAATCTGCCACCATTTTCTCTGTTAAAACCTCGCATATTATAACTGAAGATAGCCTTACCTTCTGCAGGAGCTGGGAACCTGAGTACTTGGCTGCAATAGATTTGATCTCCCCACCAAATGCTGAGGCCCAGAGCTTTACACTGTGAAGAAAAAAATGAGAGACAGGAAGAAATGTAATACACATGTCATAGCAAGCAACACAGACTGTAACAGCTTCAGCTGCACTCAGAAGGATCCTGACAATTTTGCATGAAAGAGCTCCTAAGGAATCTAAGCACAGCAAAACACCAGTGAAGCTGTTCAAGTATAAGCACAGACTAGATGCTGTGCTGAGGTAAGGCCTGCAATATGAAACTACCCAACCTGCACCGTTTAAATTAAAATCATCAACTTGTACAGAAACATGCTTTGGCACAACATAACATATATCCCTTGAAAGGGAAAGCAGCAGATAAAATGGCAGAACACTTTGGAGAGAGAAATTCTCACATGAGGAGGAGTTAACATAACAGCTTCAACTTCAGTAAATACAAGTACTTCAGGCCACATACTCCACCAACACATGCTCCCACAATAAAATTAAAGTAGCGCTGAGCACGTTAAAGACTGCCACTTTAAACACTACAGAGGAGCAAAGGTGCCTTGAACAGTCAAATATTTACAATATAAAAAGACAAGAACTTGAGCAGTCAAGCTGTCATCCTTGAACACGGTCCTAAGAGCAATAGCATGAAAGCACTTACACAGACAAGGGGATCTGCTGCTCCGATCCAACCACATCCACTAAGGCTGTGTTAAAAGCTGTCCAGAAGATAAAGAAAAAACCCCAAAAAGCCCGAAGAAGATTCAGATTCTCTGGCATTGTGCCTCTCTGTGCCTGGGAAGATCTGGGGAAATTCAAGTAAAGCTGAATTCAGCAGCAGTGGGGTTTTGCTTCTAAAGCCTCTTTCTCCACCTTTACTCCCTCCACTAGAACAACACTGGAAGAAATCACAGCTCCATCCTCATCCCTCCAAAGAAGGACCCTTCTCTGTGTAATGACAGGAGAGGACCAGAAGCGAAGCTCTAATTACTTGAAAACTATTGTGTCCCTGGTAACAGCAAACCGTTTTCCAGCACTACTGCAGCCACTTGCATGTAGCTCTTTACAACTCCGCAGTCAGCAGTGTGCTGGAGTTACTTCAGTGACCTACTGCTGCTCCAAAGTGCCCTTAGCAGCAAGAAAGCAGACTATTGATTCCAACTGGGGAGGCTGTCTTCTTGCAATTACTGCTCACTTTGCAAATGGAAAGCTGCCTAGAGGTTTCCTTTCCCTCGCCGGTAACCTCCAGCCTTCATCCCAGATCAAGTCAGCCAGTGCATTGGTTCAGTGGAGCAGGAGCAGCAGCCTTTTTAACGGGATAGCGCGGAGACAGAGAGGCAGGCACAGGAGGAGCTGGACCAGAGGGAGGGTGCCTCAGTATGGCAAAAGCAGAGAAAGTCTGAAGGCGCTGAAAGTGGAGTTGAGCCCTTCTAGGAAGGCGAGAAGAGAGCGCTGCACATTGCCGGGGGCTGAGCAAGGGAGGGCTCGGCAGGACTGGCAGGGGCGGGGGGTTCTGAGGGGGCCGTGCACACCCACCGGAGACCCGGCCAATTCAGGGAGGGCACCACGGCGTGACAGACATCTGTCACACAGCCTGGAGAAGCGACGGATGGACGGAGCTCAACCCTTCGCGCCGAGAGCGCCCAGCATCCCGGCCGCGGAGCCGCACCGAGGGAGGCACGGGCAGACGGAAGGAGGAGAGGAACAGTCCCCGCCGAGGTAGCATCGCTGATGAGCCGGAGCAGCGGGCTCCCGGAGCGAGCCCCAGGTTTAGGTTAGGCTCACACATTTAATTGAGTCATGTATAGCTCGTCCTTGTGCATAAAGGCACGTTTGCTGCTTCCTCCCAAGCCTGAGTGCTGCAGCGAGCCACTATCCGAGAGATCGAGACTAGCAAAGGCTTATGAATGAAGATAAATGCAGCATAAGTAAATCAATGCAGGCTAACTGACTCCAGCCTATGAATAAATTATTAATTTGTGCTCGTAGAATAATCCCCTTGATACAGCAAACCTAGGATTACAAGCCTCTCCACGGAGAGAGCAGCGTGGGGAGCAGGAGGGGCTGGTCCAGGTGTTTTTGTTGTTGTTGCATTTTAAAACCTATCCTACCTCCTTTTGCTTTTCTTTCTCACCCTCTGCTTTTTTCTCATCATCTTCTCCACTAAACGCAGACTTAAAATAGCGATTGAACTTCAATGTAAATAAGTATGGCAAGACCTGGAGATTATCTTAGCATGGGCTGAGTCATCCTTGCATCATACAATATAGCTCCAGTGCCCGCTCCAGAATTCTAGTTTCTTCCCTCTGAAATTAGATTTAACACTCCAAAACATTCACTCTGCCTTTGTATACTTTTTTTTCTCTCAACATTTCCTGTTTTGAAGCTAGATACATAGTACCATTATCTTTCTTTTTTCCAAATTAACATTTTTAAGAGCACTGAACAGTTTGCTTTAAATATCAAAAGCTCTATTCAGCACCTGGCTAAGAGCTTTCTGCTTTCTCAGAAGAAACTAGAAGTTTAAAGATAGAAAGACGACCTTAGGGAAACTGTATAGAACAGAGTAGCATGGCACACTGCAACTTTCACCACCCACTGGCCATCCCCACCAGGAACAGTAAATACATACTATTTTTGTCTGTATTATTACTAACTCATGAAGGCAATAATTAAAGTTTTGTTAAAAGCGGCACTTATTTTGTGTATTAATAATTTTGAAAGTCCTATTATCCGTGCTGTTACTGTGAATTTTCTAAGCAGTATTTTAAATACACTGCCATGTCACCAGGTGTTCAGCATATCTACAGGCAGAAATGTAAAAATGCACATGGCTAACTTTATATAATGAATTATGTGCCCTTTTGGACATATAATATAAACAATAGTATGTTTCTAAAACTGGGGATGAAGCCAGAATGGTGGACGGCCTCACTACTTGTGCTGTTTAGCTTTTTTACATACTAAACGATGTCAGGAAGGAAATTAGTGTGGTAAATTTGCAGGACTTAAACCACATTTTTAGATTAACACTGATCCTTATTGCTTCAAGTCAACACAGCGCACTGGTGACAAGTAACAGTTAGCTTCATTCTTCAAAGAATTACTGGAAGCCCTAGAAACTTTCTAAAAGCACATAAAATGTGCCTGTGTTCAACAGGCCTGCGAAATATAACACTGATTATTAGCAAGAAAAATGATAAATTTGTCAAACCTTGACTTTATATTCATTACACTTTCAATACCATATCAGATCTACAGTTTATGCATTTGGAACATGTAACTGGACACTCATATTTGTTTAATATAGAAATGGGGTGGTGGATCACTGGAACTGGTTGCCTAGAGAGGTGGTGGAGGCCCCATCCCTGGATACTTTCAAGGTAACGCTTGATGGGGCTCTGAGCCATCGGGTCTAGTTAGAACTGTCCCTGCTTATTGAAGAGGGGTTGGACTAGATGACCTTTATAGGTCCCTTCCAACCCAATACATCCTATGGTTTAGTTCCTCTCGATAATTCAGTGAGCAGAAAGCAAACCTGTGCTGTAACAGTGGTTTAACACACACAAACCATACATATAAACCACTAGAAGTTACAATGTTCTCTGTCAAGAAGAGAACTGCTATTGTATCCTTGCCTGACTACGGCTGACTACTCTTGCTATGCAGATGACTACAGTCAAGACACCAGATTCAAAACTAATGTTACCAGTTCCCCCATGTTGTCCTCATGAGAAGGATGCAGAAACTTCCCCTAAGTGCGTTTGCATAAGGACCAAGGAAAATAAAAAGTAAAAAAGTAGTAAGTTCTGCTGAAAGGTTCAAGTCCTTTACGCTGAGGATATTAGCAGTGTGCTTCATTTTTTGATACAGCCTAATGATGTAGAGGAAAGTCAGAAGAAGAAAGTTAAGTTTCAAAGCAGCACAGTAATAAACTTATATTTTGGAAGTAACATGGCATTTCTATCATGCCCTTATGCTGTTATAAATAACTGCCAAATCTGGAAGAACCTCTAAGTGCTGGTCCCACTAGAAAAATGTATGTATCAGAGAAGGAAAACATGTACATGCTTAGCAAATTTACATTCTAAAACCAAAGTGCATTTCAGCAGTAAGTGCAGGGTAGTTGCTCACATGCCAGTGGTCCCAGAAGAAGAGCTCTTCATACAAGTGTAATAAGTTGGATCACCCTGCACCCAGCCCCCCACTTTTGGAGGCTAAAAATGGCATCTAATTTCCTGCTGTGTCTTTGATGATCAAGTACAACGGCACATTTTAGTATCTCACAGAAAATGAAAGAAGTTGTTTTCCCCATGAAAGCAGAAATAAAATTTGGACACATGAATCGTCAAGTGTTATAATAGAAAGTCACAGGCACAGTCAAAGAAAATGTAAGAGTTCTCAAAGCTTTTGCAGTGGAGCACATTGAGGAATATAACCAAGGGACTGGGAGAAAAACAAAAAAGCAAACAAACAAATGCCCCAAAAACCCAAACAAGCAAAAAACCAGGTCAAGGACAAAGGTTAATATGAGATGAGACACAAAGGCTGAAGTAGAGGACACAGACTAAGGGAAATTCCTGTACATAAAATGCATATAATAACTATACCTGACAAATTAATCCCTTTGTTTTCCTATGTCTACCTGTAGATAAATTTATACTTGTAAAAAAGTGCAGGAACAGGGTCACATTTGCATCAGAGCATACTTTGAGATGGTCTGATTAGACATGTATCAAGCACTAATAAAAATCAATCGAGAGGCATAGAGAGAGAAGAACATATGATGCAGGGGAGAAGAGTAGGAAGAAATTATATAATTAACACAAATGTTGAATGTATATCTTTCTTCAGATGCTTATCTACAATGAGTTCTAAACAGAGAGGAACAAATGCATAAGGCTAAAGTGCCTTACAAGCCACCTCAACTGGAAATTAATTTAAAAAAGGAAATATAGCAGTTTATCTATATTCCACATATATTAAAAGATTTAGATATTACATAGTAGTACATTTCTCAGCAGATCTAAATACTGAGATTATAATTCTCAAATATGTTCTCCATAGTGCTTTGTTTGATTTAAGAGATTTAAATGTCTCCTCTCCCCCTTGTCCCTTCTCTGAAATACTTCTCTTAAAAAGCAATCCAGTAAATAAAGCCAGTGGGAGAAAAAAAAAGGAAGAAAGTGAAGGGATATAGCCACCTCATGCAATGAACAATTCAATATCATGCCCTGTACCAAAAACCCTTCCAGCCTTTAATTTTTTCCCTTACTTCTCTGCAAATATTATGTTTCACATACACTTACACATGGAAAATGAAAGCAGAAGTAGTAGAGGGATAAGAAAAGTCATCTCAGCTTCATAAAGCACTTCAAGATTATCAGATCAAAGGTGAAATCTGAACATTCTGTGTTTGTTATTTCAGAACAACCCAATGGTAAAAGGATTAATCAAGTAGTGTTTGCATGCTGTGAGCACACAGGCTTACTTGTTTCAAGTGAGCTGTACATCTGAGAAGGAGCAAGAGGCTGCACGTTAGACCTATTCTGTAGAGACTTAATATACGTACATGTGCTCTTCCAATTTTACAACTGTCCCACATGTATAAATCTAAGTGTTTTGTTGGTACAGAAATGCCGAGTTATTGACTGATTCCAATCCACTTACAACAAAGATTGAGGTCCAGAACATTACTCATTGGATTAAACGAACACAATTTCACACAATGGGCATGAGCTAGGGACGTGCATAAATAAAATCACTGCAAAAATGCTAAACCACATCAGTATTTTGTATGGAACTTAGTAATATTAATTTCTTATTTGTGTAAACTGTTCAGGTCAAATCACTAATTTTTCAGTTCATGAGAATCCAAAGGGTACATGCAGCCTATTGTTTACATATACTCAGTTACATGAGAATATATACAATCTCTAAAGATTAAAACATACTAATATGCACTCACATTATGTTGCAAGTACAGCACTTTAGGTTACTACCACATTATCTTTAGCACACTCCACCACCAAATAAACCTCAGTTTGTCATAAACCCCCAAGGAAAGCATGGTTAATTTAGCTTCTACAAAGGCTATGTTCAGCTGGCTTTAGCATCTCCACAAGGAGTTAAAATGTAAAAGAGCAAAGCATTATCACATCCTAGCCTATGAGAGCTCACACTGCATGGCAAGCTAGAATGCTTTAAGCTAATGATGTTTATAGCTAACCAAATCCAATTGCAGCAGTCCACTGTAGCTCTAGTCTGTTAGTGCCATTTCACATAAGCCTCATTCATTTTGAATTTTCAACTATTAAGACAAAGTCCACAGTGTGTTTCTTTCTAGTGTCACACTAGGAAATTAACTCTTCTCTAAACAAATAAATAACACAAACAAATTATCTCAAGGCTAGTGCTAGGTTGTAAGTGTTCCTGCTTTCAATGCATTCAAAATATTTGAAAACAGAAGACAGCACCTAAAAGTGAGAAACTGTAATTGAGAGCTTGAACATAATGTAGAGAACACTGTGGAAACAAACAAACCTAGCATTCTCTCTGGTTATACAAATGAAGACTAAACCTGACAACATATTCCAGTGCTAATATATTTCTATCTATACACTAGAATGGAACCTCCAGTTATAATGGCCTGTGAATGTTCACCCAAACCTTGCAAATTCCATAGAGCCACTTTAAGGGACTGTTGTCAAAGCCCAAAATATAGACTTCACAGGTTAGGAAAAGCATTTCTGTTACTCTGGACAGGCTGGAGATACTGAGATTGCTGTCAGCAATACTGAGAGCTTTCTGTGTCAAGGAAAAGAATTAATAATTATCACTGCCAGATTTCAATAGCACTTCTTGTAGGTTTGTGGTAGCAGTCAGACACAGAAGACAGCTGCATTTCTCGATATGCTCCGTGTCCACATATTTTCACTTAATGTGTTAACCAAGAGTTCAGTGCATTTATATTGCAAGTACTTTTGTAATCACAATAATTATTTGATTGTTTATTGTTTTCTAGATTAAGAAAAAGATAACCTATGAGGAGATTAAGCAAGCACAAGACATTCGTGTTTATATAAAGGGTTAAACATTAAAAATCATTGATAAGTCCACTTTCTTGCTAGTGTGTTTTATGAGGATGCTGCACCATGCCCTGCCAAGCTGGTGCCATTCTCTTACTTCCAGATAACAAGATTCCAAACTACTAAGACCCCCTGCAAACATTGCACTCCTAAAACATCTTCCTCCATCCAAACTGTGCTCCCTACAGGTGAAAGAGGGAGTCACAGATGGAAGTACTAACTCTTCTCTACCCTGCCAGAACTAAATCTAAGTTTTAGGGATAGACAGAAAAACACATATAGATACCTGTCTATATCTGTGTACATGCACACTGCACTGAGTGCAAGAGATTCAGGAGAGTACAGTTAGGAGTAAATGCCTCTTCCGGACATTTACTTTCGTCCAACGCAAGTTATTCACATCAAAAAAATCACAACTGGAATTTATGGTATTGCATTTATTATAAAGCTAGTAGACCTACACTCTGCTTAACCTGTGGGTTAACCAAACTAATTATAGCTAGGCAAAGAAAAGTAGCCATAACACACAGCTGAGGAACTGCACATCTCTGAAGAAAAGTTCTCCAAAAAATCAAAACAAAAAAGCTTCTAACAGTTTCCCGAGACAAAGTTTAAAATTATTCTGGAGATAATTAGTACATGCCTAGCCTTTAACCTACTGATGCACACAGTCAATACAATCCTTTAGCAAAGCTGAACAGCTCTTTCATATTACCCTGGGTAACATCTGATAACACAGTTCTGTTGTCAGGGAAAGGCAGCACTTCACAACAGCAGACACTTCAAGCAGCACTTCTTTGAGCAGCAGTTACTGCTTCAAGAAATATGTAAGACCAGAGAACTGCAGTAGTCATCTTTCTAGGCATCTTGCCTTAACTGTACTACCAAGAGAAATGGTGTTTTACATTAAGAATTGTAGATGAAGTGAATGGGTATTTATTTAGAAAAACTAGTGTCCTAATTGACCTTATTTACCACAAGTGGCACAATACGTACCACCCAGCACATTGCCACCCCCAACCTGAGACTGAAATGCAGAAGTGCACAGACTCTTCAAGAATACAAATTGCCAGCAGGGAAAAGTAATAATCTCAAGGCTTGCATCATTTCACAGACGAGTTGCTTGAAGACAGGCTAGCCATTATATAAAGCAGCTGTGTTATCTGGCTTTTCCTTTCATTCATTTACAGACTCAAGTTGTTTTTCTAAATCAGTTGAAACTGTTATCCTCATTACAGGTTTTTGTTCAATATGCAAGGAACTTAGCTGTAGCAAAAAGCCACAAAGGCTTCAGTTCTCTATCTGCCAATATTTTAGAGACATTGTTAAAGTGGAAGGCTGTAGTTCTCCAGATGTGTTACAGTATTGGCTAGCATTCACCACTACACACAAAGATCTGTCTTTGCAAACTTGTGTTACATTCCTTTTCTCAGAGCTGATGAACCTGACTTCACTGTGCACCTTGGTGCTAGTGGACAATGTAAGGAGCAAAGACATTTTGCAAAACAAATAATCCAAGAGCAACAAAAAAGTAAATTTTGACACATTTAGTTTTTAGTGCCCACAAACAAGGGCATGCTACATCATCATGCAAGTAGAAAGCTTCATGAAAATCCTGCAAAATGTGAGGAATAAGTGTTGCCAGGTGTTTTTCCATTTGGCTGGGGTTTTTCAGCATGCCAGCATACAAAACGTAGGCAGAAAGCTGCAGTTAAATATAAGAAAATGGGATTTAAAACCACATTGTCAGACATGCACACAAAAATCTCAGGTTAACAGGGATATCTTTTTAGTTATTTAATATTTCCTTCTTAATGACCTTTCACAAACAGAAGACCTGCTCATAGTTTTCAAACTGAAATGCACTTCTAGTATTCTATTGAAATATTTATTTGTATCCCTGTACCAGTAATAACATATACACAGGTAGGGTTAGAAATATTTAAAATAAACCCCATAAAGTTTAAGCTTTAGGAGGAGACTTCCTAGGTTTTAGACATTTCTCTGGTACTACCACAGACAGTTGTGCCTTTAGACCTTAACTTCTCCATAACATCCTCTCAAGCCTCCTTCCTCTTCCCCTTTGTTTAGGGGAGGTATGTTTCCCTTATTTTAGATTCCACTCCTGTTCATATTCCATGATGTAGATGCTTAAAAAAAAAAAGAGAAAAAGAACAATATAGTCTATCACAGCACATAGCCCTTCACTTGGCCTTCTGGCCTACCATCAATGCTGAATCAGCATTTCCAAATATTTAAAAGCATCATCTGGTTTTACTAAGAGGTTTTCTACTAAACCACTGAGCTTCTTGTAAAAAAAAAAAAAAAGCCTATGATGAAAGGACCCAGTAGCAGGTGGTTAGATGTTTCAATAGTCAGTATTGTTCTCTCCAATTTAAATTACAGAATGTCAGGGGTTGGAAGGGACCTCTGGAGATTGAGTCCGACCTCCCTGCCAAAGCAGGACCACTGCAGAATCTAGGGCAGGTCAAGCTGGACTATCAACTTAGAACATTTTATTATAACTTAGACTAAGTTGCTGGCTTAGAATCCCTCCTCATAATGAACACTGTTACATTGCTTTAAAAAACAGTATCTTATGTATGAGAAAAATATTCTGCAAAATCCATTATTACTCCATAAAAGTCTCACGCAGAGGTATTTACATAATGAACTGCAATTACTCACATTATATTTATCTAGAGAAGAATGAACCTATTGTGTGCAGTGAAACATATCTGTTCTGCACTAATACATGCACACTGTGAGTTATCTAGTGAAAGAACACATCAATCACAGGTTAACACTCCGCCTGCACCCATATAATGCCATTTTCAGTTCATTAAAGAAAAACAGCTGCAGAATCTGCAGTTGTGCCAGACTGTCAAGAGGTAAGAGGTAAGAGGTTAGGAAGAGATGTGCAGTGAGCTTGCGAGTTGTTTGCTGTGCACAGGGAAACTGTTTCAAGTGCTGAGACAATACCCATGATAAGGTGTAAAGATTACGCACACAAGGTCAATATGCCTCCACTGGAGCAGAGCCCTCAGCTCCTGACTAATAGGTATTATGATATATAAAGAGCATCACAGTGCTAGTTGGAGTGGCAGTCTTCTAACACAGATACTAAAGTCCTGAATCTGAACCCTGCCAAGAAAGATTTTATTTGCTGACACCACAAACCTGCATATGTATTTTAAAATTTAATGAAAACTTGACAGTAAAAAGTCTGCTGCTCTTACTCAGTTCAAAGTTCACAGGCTAAGTAAGGTTGGGTGAACCTTTTCTTAGTGTGAGTGCGACTTTCAAAAATGCATACAAAATGTGTCAGCAAGCTGGACCTCGATTTGTGGATTAGAAGGAACTTTATCCATTTTTGCATGCATCGGAACACTGTCAGAGTTAGGTATGCACTTTGTACTCTACCTTGGAACTCTAATAGTACATTCATAAATAAAGGATCATTCACTAGGGACTACATGCAGATCAGATGCAGTTTCCTCTGTACCACACCTTTGAGTCTTCCTCAAAATAAAATTTAAGACTATGAAACCCCTTCTTTTGGTCAGAATGCAACTGCACTTAAGAGCTCCAATAAATCAACAATCAAGCCACTTTTAAACAGAAAAGCAAGAATCAGACATGCTTAGACCTTTTGTAGCATTTCTTCATTCTGTTCTTGCTAATATTAACAAAGTATTACAAAGTAGCATGAATTATCTCCTATGACGACATGGTTGTTGCATGGTGCCTCTGTGGGTAGAGCAGACCTCCACATATGTAAAGACTCACACCTTGTTAAAGCAAGAGTTTCTCCTCACATTTCCCTTAGCAACTATATCCAACTGCTATCACAGCATTTCATAGCTTTAAGGCAGAGTCCATACCCAGAGAGGCATGCTGTAGGACAGAGGAGGGAGGAAGAAGCACATATAGAAGTTAAGCACATGTTCTAGTCCAAAGCAAAGTGAAGTTTGAGCAGCTGTAACCACAGAATGATAGAATCATTTAGGTTGGAAGAGACCTTTAAAATCAAGTCAAACCATTAATCTAATTTTACCAAGACCACTGCTAAACCATGTGCCTAAGCAACATATGTGCGTGACTTTTAAAAACATCCAGGGATTGTGACTCCACCACTTCCCTGGGCAACCTGTTCCACTGCTTAACAACCCTTTCTGTGTAGAAATTTCTCCTAATATCCAGCCTAAACCTCCCCTGGTACAACTTGAGGCTGGTTCCTCTCATCCTATTGCTTATTACATGTGAGAAGACACCAGCACTTGCCTCTCTACAACTTCCTTTCAACTAGTTGTAGAGAGCAATAGGGTCTTCCCTCAGCCTCCTTTTCTCCAGACTAACTAGCCCCAGCTCCCTCAGCTGCTCCTAATAAGACTTATCCTCAAGACCCTTCACCAGCTTTGTTGCCCTTCTCTGCACCCACTCCTTACACTGCGGTGCCCAAAACTGAACACAGATCTTTAAACTCACACTGTTAGTTCTATGCACATATATATCAGGCAAAAGCAAAACTAAAATAGATTAATATTACTACAGCAACCACCTTTCCCCTTTTCAGTGTGCTTCACTTTCAGCTATGCTTTACCCATCTCTTTTCTCTATGATTCTGCATCTTCAGCTACACCTATTTGAGAGATTAAATGTATTGAAATGACCCTCATAACATCCACTTGAGATTAACAGGAATGTCAGTTTACTGAGCCATAATCTACAGAACTACAACATAAAATTCCAAATGAATTACATATTTCCTTCCCCCAATAGTACTAAATTTTCAGTGTGAGAATTTATCTTCACAGGAAATTTCTGCATTCTGGAAGTATTGTCTGGAAGTATTTAGACAGTAGATAAGCGGTTGAGCCGAAAAGCAAATGACAGCTGGGAAGTGGTAAGCAAGAGCTGTTCTAATTTTACCTGTGGCTTCAAAAAATTAAAATGCAGCAGAATCACCTTCTCAAATCCAGGATCTGCAAACACAACAGGAACAGCTTCAAGGTGCTTAAAGGAAATCAAACTAGTAGTCTTACCTTCTTTGCCTCAGCCACTCCTCTTTTAGGGATTAAGATATGGCTTTAAAATAGATAAGCAATTATCTACCAAAATAAGTTAATTTTTCATCTTAATACCTTCAGTTTAAAACAATCAATTTTCCTCCAAAGGTAAACTGCAATTCTGTATAAGAAAAAAAATCAAGCTCATATTGATTTCTTTCAACACTATTTTTTTACTTTCATAATAAGTACTCAAAGAAAACTCTGAAGCAAGTTTAACTTCCCAGTTAAATAAACTTATCTCCCACAAAGGAAAACCAACACAGTGAGAAGCTATTGCATTCGACAAAGGGGTTTGTACTGTGCCAGTCAGCAGGGGCCCTGACTCAGTTTTGTACTTTAAACCACAAGATGAGAATTTCTGAAATTAAGCATAAGAAAAGTCCGGAGTCCAAATATTTTTCTCTTACTGTTAATTAGTGAAAAATCTAAAGAACAATGAAGGACAACAGAAAAGAATTATATTCTACAAGAACAGAATTTTGTCACAGTTGCAGAAAATAGGAGGCAGGATGCTCAAACAACAAACATGCTGCCACGCAAGAATGAAGCACAGAGCCTGAGGGCAGACAAAACACCTGCCCCAACACCCACAAGAGGAACAGAGAGAGATCAGTTCTTCCCTCATGAGTAATGGGAAATATGCTTAGTTTGATGTATCTGCAATCAAGTCAGAGTAAAAACACGGTGAAAAGAAATAAAATTTATTTGAATAAGGTATATAAACAGGAAACTCCTGAAGTATTTGGACAACAGCTATTTAAATCAGATGAGATAAAGGTAGGTGGTCCTACGAGAGGAAGAGCAAAGTACATTTAAGAATGACTGATGGAAAGCTTAGTTATAAATAGTAATTAAATACTTTAAAAGCCCCATCGAAACCAAGAAGCAAATCTTTGTTCACCTACTATGTCCTTATCCATAATGGTGAAGGATATGATCCTGGCTGAGGCAAGCAGATGGGAAAGACAAACAGAATCCTCATCCCTTAAGGGGGCAGGCCTCTCAAGCACAAGGAGATGCTACTTTAAGAGTCAATTAATGGTGTGAATAGCTCCTCTTTTTTTTCCCCCACCTTCTGAAATGGCATTACTTCTTTTACCAGTTTAAGCTCATGCCCAATATGTTCTAGTCTATCACTGTGCAAGCAGAGGAACTCAAACAGAAGTTTAAAACAGAAACAATCCACTGCTTAACATGTCCTAAATAAAGAGGGGGAAAAAAAAAAAAAAGGTGTGACTGCATCCCATCTTACAGTGCTATAGGCAGGCATGCCTGCCAAGCCTATCCCAGAAAAAAAAAAATTACATTTTTATTACCCCCAGTCAGCAGGGAGATGATGTACATGAGCCTCCTGCAACAGAGAAAGTGAAACACTGGGTCACAAATGTTTAACTGCATTGTGTCACATACAAGTCCCAGAGTTTATGTAGAAGTTTTCATGCTTACAGACACACAAAGTTTATGAAACTGTAACATAAAATAAACAATTCCTTAAAGTTTTATAAAATCTGAAGAGCAGACTTGCAACAGTGCATGAAACTAGTACACAACAGCAAGAACAAGTTGGTTTTTGTTAGTTTGTTTTTAACAACTAAAATTACGCTTTAAGAATTGGACTACAGCTAAAATGGAATAACTGCTCACTGGAATACGAGCTGAAATTAATAACTAAATTCTAATTCTAAAACTAAACACTCTAAAATAACACTAGAACAAAGCATGTGAGAAGTTATTAATTGAATGGATACACAATTGCATAGAAAAACTTTACTTAAAATGAAACTGCAGGCAGATATGTACTCTCAGCATCAGCAGGTGGCATTAGCAGAGCATATTTAACATGTTTCTTCTTAGCTGAAGCCTTAGGCTACTTAAAAAAAAATAAATGGCGACTTTGTGTTAATTAAATTGTAAATTGACAAACAGTGATATTAGTAATAGTTATATGCCCACAGGAGGTGAATCAAATGTGTCAGTCTCTAAGGAACAGGCTGGTAAACCTTCAGATTGAGAAAAGCATATTAGTTATTAGTAGGAAATACACACTGCTTTCTAGTTCTGAGAGCTGAGTTCCTTCAGGAGGGAATTATTCTAGAATAAGACTACAGAAAATGCAGAATAATTTACCTGTTAAATGGTAAATATGTGAACCAGGACGCTAGGAGTAACAGTGGCAGATCAATACAAAGACAGGGTAAATGTATTGCTGCTTAAGCAGAAGTTCACAGTATTAATAAAAAGGAAATACTAGTTAAAATTTGCAAGGCTTTGAAGCCACTGATTGAAAAGATCTTCTGTAAAACTTGCCTTTACAAGGCACCAATCCAAACAAAAACACACATTATAGAAGTTACTCAAACCTTTTAACTGATTTCAGCTTTTGTGTCCCACCACTATAGTTCTGTAACAATTACTAAGGTATTAGTACAGCCACCCTGGATTTGCCTAGAAAGACAACTTATTTCCTCACATTACATGTGATTTATTTCAAATTCTTTTCAGACTGAAGGCTAAAAAGAGAAAGAAAATGCATGTTTTGTAGTGTTTTCACACCTATTCTGGGAGTGGATTAGAGAAAGGAAACACTATGCAGTGTATATGCAAATAGGACAATCCTGTTAAAGCAGCAATGCAATCACATCTACACAGGTACATCTTCAAGAAAGGACCCATCCTGCTGCACAGTGGGTCTATATAGAGTGTGAACTCAAATTTAGCTTTATTAAACTATAATGACAGAAGTTCTACTAAATCCCTCCAAACTAGAACTACAAACTATGCCCTCCATGTTTTTCAGAGGTGCTGACCAAAGGATACTCAAAAGGACCTGCACCTACACTACCACATAATCCATTTGTATTTGTGAAGCCTGCCTCAACACTCTGTGCTTTATTAGTAATAAAGGAAGAGAAAAGCCTCAGTATCATACTAGATGAGGTAAGTTTTTGTATCGAAAACACACTTTTAACAGGACTAAATGACTTTTCCTTTCCCAAGCCTCCCAGATTTTCACAGAACTACAACTTAATCATTAAACAGTGAAGCAGTCAAGTAAGGCAATGCTTCAAAGAGAACATAGAAACCCAGAAGAAACTGAAATCGAAACACAAGAATCTGTGCTACTTTTAATAAAGAATATTTTAAGTAAAGAAAATACCTTCCCAACAGAATTCTACATCTATCCTAAGCCTTGACAGCACAGACCTGTGTGTAATGCAGAGATCAACTCTCCACTTCCACTAAACACCAAGAAGCTGGCATCTGTCAGCAGTTCAACATTGAAGTAAACATCTTTAAGTAATTTGCCTTATTTTTTTACTGCATCTTTTCACACCACACAAATAACTCTGCTCTTCCTTTTTGATGAAAGCCTCAAACTTACAGCCACACAACTGTGCATCAGCTTTGCAGGAAACCTGGGGGAAGTAGCAGCTAGGTAAACCACTAGGAGCATGGTTTGATGGTGATCTGGCAAGAGCAGCACAGTAGCAAGCAGCTCATGCCAATCCTACACTTGCAAGACAAGTTGAACTTATTCAAATCCTGTTCATCTGGAAAAAATAATTGAGATTTCTCTGTCCTAGAATCAATATCAAGAGACAACTGGTTAGTCTATACGTGCCATCCAGACATCCATTCCATCTGGCTATCATTGTTGCTAGGCAAGCATGATGCTGTATCTTCAAATTTTGTACTATCAAAAAAACCTACTTACCAGGCAGCAAAAAGGATGGCTTTTATGTGCAGCATAGTTATAATACATGGATGGGGGGAAAAAAGTTAGTTGGAGCCATTAAAGTGGCTAAATGAGTTTGAAGGGGGGATCCATGAGCAGGCAGATGAAACACACGAGACCAGCTACAGTGTACATATCTGCACCTGGTGACATGGCCCAGCATATTTACTTAGTTAAATGTTATCCCTTAGAAGCAAGAGAAATGTAAAAACAAAATCACACATTCCCACAAGCTAACATGCTATTCTACCAAATGACAGCAACAACTGAATATTGGGAGACAGACAGGGCATCTTCAGCTTTGGAGAACTGAAGTCCACAGCCAGATCTCCAGAGCTGGGACTATCCCTGCCTGCTATAGTCTTAGAGGGGATCGAGGGGTACTTGGTATCCTCCAGCAGCAGAACCTCAGTGCCATGCTACACCAGGAACAATGCTTTGAGATCTTTCACACATACACGTATTACTTAAAATTGTAGCATGCCTATACATATAGATGCATACATAGACAGGCTACAATTTTTTTCAGTTATAAGATAAAATAATAGAACTGCAAAAAATCATAACATATATATCCCTTCTTTTCTGCTACCATGAAGATAGTTACAATTAAGAACAGTTCCCTTCTTGAAGGCCTCATATGTAAAATAATTGTAGTTCAAAGCATGCAAATTCATGCAAGCTTTAAACATTTCTTCAGTCCAGCAAGTTCTTCTGGGAGTAGCTTGTTTCATTATCATGGCATGTGGTGCTAGCAACAGCACATCGTAACACTGCAAGTTTAAATACATTAAGACACAAATTAAGGGATGTTTCCATTCTCATATGCCACATTTAAAAAAAACATACACATAATTATTCTGAGTGCCTGCTGCCATGTAGAAATGAGATACAAGAAAAATTTCTCTGTAGTAATTCACCTTGCAAAATAGATTTTGGATACATTAATAGTATTCTTTAAAGCCTTCAAGGTTGGCTAATTTTTACCACTTTCATGGTAATTTTAATTACTTCTTTCTCACTTATCAGAATTCAGTTCACTGCTAAGCTGCTGTTGCCTCCCACGTACTCATAGCCATTAAGGATAAAATTACCAGATGGACTTTATTCCTCATGGATACCCCACTACTAGGAACAAGCAGGCCAGGTGGCAGTACAATGTCTGAATGGCTAACAGACATGGTGGGAGAAAATTTAAACATCTTAACAAGTGAGTGGTCTAGGGTCAATAAGATGGCAACAGATACTCAACAGCAGCTTACTTGAAGCCTTCATCCTCCAAAGAATGCCTGATGTATCTGTCTAGTTACATAGATTATTTTGTTATTCTCTCAGCAAAAGAGGTTAAAACAAAGAATACTTATTCTAGTACAGGTATCAGTGAGGTCACAAAGCTTGACCCCAATGGTCAAGTGAGCAGTAGCTTCAGGATTTTCTTACAACGGCAAGCTTGCTGCTTCAACCTCACACTCATGCTTCTTTTTCCTAGGGAACAATGGCCAAGGTTGCTCAGCAGGGAATTCTGGATGGTGTCATACAGAACATCAATCAACGTCAGCAGAAAGGTCAGTTACCACATGCCAAGGCCCAGAAATTTTCCATTTCACCAATGAGCCTTCTTTCACATTGTAAAAAGTAGTTTCAACCAGAGAAAACAAAGAAGAGGTATCTGCCAAACCACCATCTCAAATTATGAGTTAAGTATTCCTGCAGCTATTTCTTAGCACTATGTGTATTTAGGGAAAAAACCCCATCCCAGCACCACAGCAACAGAATCTCCTAACAGTCACCTAACTGACTCTTAGTTCTTATTAAACATAACTGATGCCATCTATGGGAATATCTAGTACAAAAATATTTTTGAGAAAGCTTCAATAGGAGAAAGGAGAATAGAGTTCGGTGAAAAGGCTGAGGTACATCTTTGTCAGTTACAGTTTAAAATACTCATTACCTTGTAAATTACATTGTGGATGCTTGACACTACTACCCTCATTCCAGTGCTCCTATTTCAATGTCTGCAAACCAAATGCAGACAAAAGACATCCTCACCAAATAAGCCCACCTGATCATGCCCTTTCTGGTACTGGACAAAAAGGATTGGATGTTTTATCTCAAGATCTTGGCAAATTAAGGAAAACTAGATTTCAGTGTGTTTTCACTAAAATTTAAAAATGGGGTATAATCAGAAAGTTTTATCTAATTATTTTTCTTGAAGAAATAAGAACACAAGTAGCCTCACAGAAAGAAGGCTTCTGGAAAGAGATGACAATGGAACAAAGTAGCCTGAATTTAAGGTATGATTCCTATCATTACCAAAACAAATACCTACTCCTCAGTCAAAGAAGTTACACACTGCCTAGATAGGTAACAGAAAAGGAGCAAGAGCTGTTGATAGTGGTACCATAGGTGAAAATAAAAGTAAAATCAAAATCACTTTGTGAGTGTTTGTATCCAAAGAATACAAAGAACTACCACCTTTGTTACTATTTCAGTAAGCAGTAAGTTTCTGGTGATATTGCATTGCTTGAAAGTAAAACATCCTGCAAGTCTTGGAAAACATTCAAAGGATCTACAGCAAATAAGTTAATAAAACAGAATCTTTGTAGCCGTATTAATTTACAATTAAAATTCTCATGGTGTCTTAAGGGGCTTTTTAGCTTTCTCAGACCAGATTTTGAAATTTTGTTCAAGCACCTAGAAATAGAGTTAGACATCTGCTAGAATTTTCAAAAGCATAACACTTCAGATGCCTTACTTGGTGAAAATTGACTACAATTGCTTTCCACTCAAAACCAGCAGCCAGCATTTCACACCCAACCAAGTAATAATTCTTATTCAATCCACCTTAAATGTTACATAAAAACAATAACAGGCTATAAAGTCAATATGCATTTCCAAAACAATAAAGCACTTTCATTAATAGCAGTCTATGTTCAAAACACATCTGAATAGCATTAACCACAATCTATACTAGCCAACACTATCAGACATGTTTGTCTTGGGCATCCTGCACTTACACAAACCAGAAAAATACGTTTTTTCAGTCTTATGTCTTTTACACAAGTAACTTTGAGTTAGGGTGTGAGCTGTTTCCAGAGCATGTATGACAGAACTACTAGATTACAAATTTAACTCACTGTAAAGCAAATTAACAGGACTTACCTCTGAGAAAGTGCTGAAGATTAGATTGTTGATTTTATACTCCATTTGTGATTGGCAGTTTTACCAATTACAGAATTACTTTTAGTTTAAAATTAACTGGTTTGTAAAAGGTAGTTTATTATAATCCAAGAAGCGTACCTTTTATAAATGCCATTATTTTTCTTTTTTAATCAATGCTTTATTGTTTGGCAAGAGAACATACCTTTGCTACTGAAACCCCTGAAGTCGTCTTCTGTTTCCTACCACATCATATACACTAGAAATGCTCCCCAAATGTAAGAGTTATTCTATATATGCCCACTATAGACTTTTTTTATCCTGTGTTTTCCAAAACAGCTGCCACTGATCACTATCAGATGCAGGTAGTAGAGCAGAAGACCCACTGCTCCAGAGATGAGTTTCTAGGTCAGCATTTTCACTGAAGGGAGTAAGTCAAATGATATCCAAATACCAGGCAGCAGCTGTTTAAGCATTACACCAACCTGTACAGAAGTAGTGCATCCAACTTATTTATTACAGGTTTACAATAAAGATGACAAGAAAGCAATTGTGACTAGAGTTAATTAAACATTAAAAGTAACTTTGTATTGCTGATTGTTTGGATCTTTAAAACCATTTGGTAATATTATCTTTTTCCTCCTTTTCTACTTCTTTACTGAAGACAAAAGGAAGGTTAGAAAAATGAAGTCTCAAAATAGAAAAAGCAGACCTTGAATGCTCTAGTATGACTTGGAAAATGGGATGTTGTATTCTGCTACAAATGATAGCGCTGCAAATTTGAAAGGTCAGCTGCAAAGCTTGGCTTCAAAAGCAACTCACAATCACAGCACCAGAGAGCAGAAATAACTCTTCCTGGGCCAGCTAACAAGTGTGGGATCCTGGAAATTATTGGTTTTAGGAAAAACTGATCACAGCGCCAAATACTTCTTGATGCAATCCTGCCCATCTTTAGTGAGACAGTATAAAGTCCCATTTCCCTGAAGACAGCAAGAACTAAGCAACAGGAAGCAGGTTCCCGCTCTTTGCCGTGCTTCTCTCCTAGCAGCTCCATGCCTTGCACACTCCACACCAACTCCTCTCCTCTGACAGCTGCAGGCTTCTAAACCCACTCATCAGAAATTAGTTCCTCTGCCAACCAATTTATACTGCCATTCTTTCTACAGTCCAGCTTCCCCAAAGGTCTCAATTGTTTTTATGCACATCAAGAATGATAAGTGGAGAATTGTGCTGGTTTGGTTTGGCAGGTTATTTGGTAGTGGGGGAAGGGCCCCACAGGTGGCTCAGGTAAGAATCTAAGAAGCTCTCCCAGCTCCAAAACCAGGGAGCCAAGGACACTTTAGAGAGAGAATAGATGTACATCTGTGATTAACACATGAAAGAACTGATCTAAGGCCTAAGCAGAGTGAGCAGTTAGGAAGAGCTGAGCTAGAGAGGCAGAGCGGTGCCTGTGGTTGGTGAGGAAGAAGGGGAAGAAGGTGCCCAAGCAGAAGTTCCTCTGCAACCTATGGCGACATGGCAGGCTGTCCCCCTGCATTCATGAAGGAACGTGGTGGAACATTCCCTGAAGGCACCAGGAGGGGTGAATGTTGATTTGCTGCCAGTGGACTTTGATTATGCAGCTGTGGAAGACCCTGCGGCAGGAGAGGTGCCTGTTCCCAAAGCAGCCCGTGACTCTGTGGGAAGCCCATGCTGGAGCAGCTTGCTCCTCACCTCCTGGGAAGGACTCATGAAGGAGAGGTTCTTGGAGGACTCTCTCCCATGGAAGGGACCCTGCGCAGAAGCAGGGGAGGACTGTAAGGAATCCTTCTTCCTGAGGAGGAAGGAGCGGCAGGAACCACCAGACTGTGAATGGACTCTAAAACCCATCCCCTGCCGCCCTGGGGGGAAGGAGGGAGAGAAATCGGGAACAAAGTAATTTGGGCCCGGGAAGAAGGGAGGGGTGGGGTAACATAAGTAAGCACTGCTCTGTGTGTTGTCTGTGTCCTGTGTGTATTGGATTAGTGTTAAATAATTATTTTTCCCCAAGTTTAATCTGTTTTGCCCATGACCTTAACCAGTGAAGAACCCTCTTTGCCCTTTGTCTCAACCTATGAGCTTCTAGCTGGCCTTTGTCCTCCCCCTCCCAGTGTGTGTTTGTATGGAGGAGGAGTTGAGTGAGCAGCCATGGGGCTGATTCTTCTTTGTCAAGTGAGGCCCAAACCACGACAAGGATGTGAACACAGGTCTGATATGCAGGTTCACAGTGCACCAAGCTGAATTGTGGAGACAGATCTGGAAATAGCAGCATTTTTCTTTGGTAAAATTCACAGACTTCAAGTCTGTAACGTTTATTTTTTTTCCAATTCCCAGCAAGAGCTACACATCAGAAATTCACAGCTTATTTAGGTAAATACATCTATATTTAGATACGCTTGTTTACACTGTGAATAAGCATTGCAAAGAATGACCGTCAACTATGCAAAGTAATGCTGCTCACCTAGTAAGTGTTGGCTAGATTACCACTACTACTGACTTACTAATATTCTACCACAAAAAAATTTAATATATAAAAATGGGTAGCCCTACAGTGACTGAAGATTATTGGCTCCAGCAGACTGAATCATAACAAAACAAAGATCTTCAATAGCCCTCACAGACAGTGTAACCTTACTCTGCAAAGCCACACATTCCCCACCCCTCCTTTTTATGTTTCTTTTAATGGAAGGATCAAAGCATTAAGTCATTTTTTTCACCTCAACTAAACAGTCAAGGAACACTTTGATTTTTTTTTAATTTTTCCTCTTTTTTTTCCCTTCCTCATTAGGATGAACCTTTCAAAAAAAATCTGACATTCCGTAGCTTTATAATTCTAATTCTACAACAGGTGTGACATCTCTGAAAGCAATGCTCTGAGGCTTTATTTACAGGCTTCGCTCTTTCTTTCCACTTAACAAGATACCTTGAATATATTTTCGTATGTCCAGCATATATTTAGAAACTCTAAAGGCAACATCCATTAAAAAACATGAAAACTAAAGAGTTAAAATATAAATCTGAAAAGCCAGTTGTGGCTACAGCTTAAGGCTGTCACAGAAAGTAGTATATCAAAATACCTCCATTAATGATTGCCTCGCAAACACTCTTAACTTGAAAGCCTGTTACAAATGTCCTTCTCTAAAGGGAATTCAAACTACTGTGTAAAGAAGGTGAATAAGAAGAGATACAAAAGAACAAATTCAAAATGGTTTAATTTCAGAAGTCAAGAAACAGGGCACTTTGTTCAGCAACACAAAAGAAAAGATATCATAATTTTCTCCTGAATCTTGGTAGCACAGAGAAAGCATCAGGAGCCAGAAAATTCAGTAATCACTGACAATCTGCAGCATTAGAAAAAGCTTAGTGAATCACTCTATTCTGAAAGTATGCTAATCCCTGAAGATTTCTTTAACATATTTCAACATCCTCATTACAAAAGAGCATTGAGAAGAGATACAAATAAAAATCGTTTCCATTTGTAGGGTGACTATTTTGAAACTTTATTGCTTAATTTTAAATAGGACTACTAAATTAAAAAGCTACCAGAGGACACTCAACTGAGAATTAGTGCATGATGGCCAGGTGATATGTCCATAACAGTCAAGAGCAAATCAAAAGTGAGCAGGGGAAGGCACAGACAGGCAGAAGTCACAGCCCTTCACCCCTAAGCAGTACCTGAAGTAGCACACACTTCTAGTTGTTACAGAGCAACTGCAGAACTGAACAGCCTCCATCTCTCCATCCAAATGGTGGCTTAGTGCCCCTTTCTAGATCAAAGAAATTTGGCTGAGATTTTATCCTGAATTGTTGCCCACAGCTGATATCACTGAAGAAATATCTGAATGAAGAACAACATATTTTGGAAAATCAAAATATGCAGCTTCAGTAATCATGTGAAAGGACATTGGAGCTGTTGAGTATATGCATTTTAAAAATAGGAACTTTAAAGACATACACAATGTAATTTATTTTAATAGCAATAGTTTACATTCATATAGCACTTGGGGGAGGGGGGAATCTTTACAGTATCACGATTCCCTTACTCAGGCAGGAATTTTTATCACCAGCTGGTAGACCTCAAAACTGAGGTATAACAATTCACATAAAATCAGAAATACAGGATTTAAGATCAAGGAACTGAAAACCTGGGAGTGCAAGAAATACAGTTAGTGCTGCTCTCTCAAGAAACAAGCCACACTGTACTTCATCTCATATTCACTTATTCACATCTTCAGAAAGACTGTTTAAGTTTGCAGTGGAATTGCCAGTTTAAGTGAAGTATTACAGACCAATTACCCTTCAGTTCAAATTAGAGAGAACCCTGATAAGAATTACCATGTGCATATAGTTCTGAACTGTAGTAATTTCGAAAAGAAGAGAAAGCAAGACCTATTCAAAACTCAGACCCATTTAATCTGGGAAGAATCTCTACGGAGGAGAAGACAAAGGCAGGGATAAGGAGATAGAAGGTGCAACTGGAAGAGAAAAAACAAGGTGAACATCCAATTCCTTGGCTTCGTTTTCTGTCTAAGTAACGGACAAAACATATCACTCCAATAATCTTGGTCCCCTGGCTCTTATACTGTGTTTGGTTATGTAAGATTTTTCTTTTTTTATTGCATTAATCAAGATGCAGGAATTTAAATGCAGTTCTTCAATATCAATGTTTTTCCTCTCTCTTTCCTCAGGGCAGATACAGGGTATGATGGCCCAGTGCCTCCAGCATACATAAGACTGATGTTAATGGTACATCTAGTTCATTTAAACTGTTAATTCAGCTGCGTAAGGGAGGTCAGAAGGTCCCAGCTTTTGCATCAATATTGCCTGCACATTTAAGATAGAAATCAGTAATGCATTTCAAGATGTCATTCAGTTTCCCAACGTCCACTGTGCTCCTCAAATGAACTGGAAAATTTGGAAAAGCACCCATTCTAGTCAAAGAACAAATAGCTATTTATAGAACCAGTGTCCTATAAACAACAGAAAAAATATAAAATTTATATATGTAATAGGACATTAGTATTTATAAAAAAAAGAATATTTATTGATAGTATTTATCCTCTTATTTTTGTGGATTACAGCAAGACAAGGACTTCAAAACATAGGCTTCAAGGGGTCAAACATGAGCAAGTGATAGCCCCAGAAGCTGTTAGTCTAGAAATGGGTATCTTATATCAGGCAAACATTGGAATAGTCTCCCAAGGGAAGTGGTGGGCTCCTCCACATTGGACAGTTTTAAGTCTCAGCTTGATAGGGTGCTGAGCACTGTAATATAAACTTTAGTATTGCTTAGCAAGGTTGGACCAGATGATCCTTGAGGTCCCTTTCAACCTGGCATTCTATGATTCTATGAAAAAAGCCACCAAAAAGACCTGCACGGTGCTACCAAAATAGAACACATGAAAATACTTTGTGCATGTCAAGGTCAAATTTTCTTATCCCTAGTTACTTCAACACAAATTATACCATTTAACTGGACTAAAAACAAAACATGCCAACAACAAAAAAATATGGCTGGCTGAAAGGACATTCCATCATTTCTTTTTCTTTGTGGTTTTGAGGAACACAAGTTCAAAATACCCACAAGTAACATATGGAACCAAAGAACAGAATATGTGTAAATTAGAATCTTCGTTCCGAATGATAAAGGGTTTTATTGCTCTGCTGTAAGAGTTCAAGCAGTATTGATACCCTGATATCAAGGAAACTGAAAACTTATGGGTACTGCAAGAAACTGAGAGTTGTATATTTTAATACTTCACCATGATATAAATTATGGTTATAATAATTTGTGAAATGAGAGTTGCACATACTAAGAATAAAAAATACGGGCTCATTGTGATAATGCCATAATAGAGAGGCATTTCCAGCACCAGGTATTGCATTTGTGTCAAGTGAATAGTCCACTTCACACATGGTGCTTACAAACTAAAACCTCATCACATCTAGCTGCCTTGCTCAGTATTTGATTTCAGCACTGTCATCCTTTCCAAGGAGATAACATAGAACATTACGGTGATTGGTTTTTGGAGTTGTTTGGTTTACACCAGCCATTTTAAGTTTAGATCTTCTAACTCTATCTTCTTTAATTATCACAGGTCTTGCATAATTCAACTTACACCAAGCTTAACTTGGGATAAGATTGTATTTTCCACATATTAACCAATCATATATTTACATGGAACTCAAAAAATCATCAGTTTCTGGGGACACACAGGCCTGTTACTCTCTATCATAACATATAGTATGCAAGCTACACAGAGGAATGTTGAGTAGACTGGATATTAATAATGTAATGTTGCATACGAAACAGAATTTTAAAAAATTACCAAATCAGCAGCTATTGGACATTTTAAATAACATTTTGTAGTTACTGGCCATTGCTCCCTCATTTCAAGTACATAAGTTGATTAACTAAACAGAAAACACGTCCATGCTGACTTGCAGGTTCAGTTTTACACATTATCTTATTTGATTTTCTCATATTAGTCTCAAGAAATGCCCAGTATATATATTAAGATACACCTTAATTTTTTTTACCACCTTCCTTTGTCTGATTTCTTTTTTACATATGCTTGCTAGGGAATTACATCTCAATTTTTATTTAGAGAATTCTAACAAGCCAAGATTTCTCACAAGTACTGTAGAGCAAAGGTATCTACCTCCAACAAAGTGTTTGGATGAGTGTCTCTCTCTCTCACAGGTCTATTAAAGCCACACAGGCCACTACCATTGCAGGACTTTTTTTTATGCACATCAATAAAAATGAAGCTCGCTACATGCAAGGTCTCCAAAATGTTATTTATGATACAGGAGAAAACCTGCAATACCTAGGCAAATTGATAATACTGTTTGCCAAACTAAAACATTATTTTCCACATAACTCCCAGTAACAGCTTAGCTTTTATGAGTGACAATAAAAGAACATATTGTAACTTTTTTAACCTACTTTCTTTTCAAAGAAAATTACAGCCCATAACACTTTCCCTCTTGCCCCTTAAGAAAAAAAAAATCTTATTTTTTCAGCTCTGGTTAGTGTTGGTCCACAGACCTTCATTTATTAAAAAAGGAAAAAAGATTGAAGTGTGTTTTATAGGAAGCAGAAAATTGGAAGCAATGGAATAAAACTAGCAAGTCATTTCAGCACCTGGGAAAGCATTATCCTTCTCCACTGTATGTTTCATGAAAAGGCTAGCTAATGGCTCCAATACTCCAGAACTTGCTGTGTTATTTTTAAATATAAAGATTAAGCCTGTTAAGTTACACCTCATTATTGATATTTCCTGTTTTCTTTTCAAACAAAAACATTCCTACAAGACAGCTCACCCTACTTTCCAGCACACACACAAATATTCAAGACCTGTACTAGAACAAAAGTACTTATTACACTTCATAACTGAAAAGTCAGTGATACCTGTGCTTTACAGGTTTCCAGAATCACAAGCACTGGAGAACATCCCTAGAAAAAGGGGTCTTGATAAATTATCCATTACAATCACCCATAATCCATAGGTTTGAAGTATATTATCAAATCTAGTTCTTGGAATGGCTGGTTGTGCTCTACATGGGCTTTCATCTACTATTTTAGATATGTACAATGTCACAATTGATTTCTGGCTAAGTATTCAAACTCTCTTTCCTGAGTAGGAGAATGTCTATTAGAAAAAGGAGACAATATTTCAAAAAAGCATGAAAGATCCTGAAAACTGATGAACACTACACATATAGCTGGTGCTCCTACAGAGCAGTATCACCTTTGTGCTTTACTGATCACTATGAAGAATGTTTTCCTTTTATCAGACTCAATTGTTTTATAGTTTATGTTCAATTGGAACCGAGTACAGAATTGCAGTATAATAGAAATATGTCAACAAACTACACAGAAAATGCAAAAAACCCCAAACACAGGCAATAGGCAGGAAATTACTTATTTTTAAATGAAGACAAACTATTCATCAGTACCACTTGTCTGACCACCAGGGAAAAGGAAAAGCTGCAAGTAGGACAGGAGTCAGTGTAGCAAAGAAGAGTTGGTATCACTCACAACAGATACAGCTTTCAAAGCTAGAATGAACAGAGTCAAAACCAGATTCTAGATTGAAATTAGCAGACATTTTACTAGAAGCTAAACAAAGAAATAACATACCATGAGTTACACAAAAGAACAATGAACAAAGCTTTCAGGACTATACAGCCAGATTGACCAAAGATAAAGCCAAGTATTTGAAAAGGTTATCTAATATGTACAAAGCTATCAAATCAAGACACACACATCCATTTCTCCTTTTAGGTGAAAATGATAGTGATGAAGAAGGGTAAAAATAAAGAATAGTAAGTCTTGACTTTCACTATTTAAATATAGTTTATGCTTATTTTGGCACCACTGACAGGCTTCTTTAAAACAATCATGTTTTTAAAGGGATCTATCATTTCTAAGAAATGAAATTTCATCTACACATTCACTTAAATTATCTTGAATAATTTTGTCTTTACAGTTTACATAGAAAAAATTAAGGTAAATTAGAAAAGAAAACATGTTTCACAAGTAAAAGGACAGGTAAGTAGGTACAGAAGTCATTAGCTGCAAAGTTTGTCAAGAATGTTGGTTTCCAAGTCAAGTGAAAGTCAGCTTTTTCTGATCCACAAAGCATCAGGTATTCTCTGATTCCAGAAACTTGCCCACAATCCTTCAAGAACCTTCTACATGGACATATGGAGCATTGTTACTGCCTCAGAGATTGTCTCTCAAAATTGCTGGTATATCAGCTGCTTAATAAATTGACTATTTAAGCCATTAAATGACAACACAACGACCTACTGCTGCTACTATTGTTCTTCATATAGACAGTAACTATACCATAGTGCTCCAGGTAGGGGAATATTAATTTTAATTTTTTTACCCCTCCTACATTTAAGGGAGGAAGTCTACAGGCCTTAGAGAGAGAGAATCTAACTGGAACATTCAAAGTTATCAAAGAAAATCCACAAGTTGTATTTGTCAAATAACTTACTCTTTTTTGTTTCTATACATTCTTAATGTACCAGCTTCCTTCTCATTTTAGCCAGAACTGGAAGCAACTGTTCCAAATAAATGGACTAGATGACCTTTAAAGGTCCCTTCCAAACAAAATTATTCTATGATTCAATGATAAATACATACCAGAGTCCCACTGGTAGCTTCATCTTACCACAGCCTATACTAAAGCTTTCTTCCCCCAAATTACTAGTGATACGAAATGATTACTTTTATGAAAAAGAACAAGTTGTATTATGAAATTACATTTTTACTAGCACAGAAGTTTATAAGCACTTTTACATAGCAGCTATGAAGTAAAGTTCATGTACTTGAGAAGTCTTAAAGATAATCTTTCATCAGTAGCTTAATTGTTGAATAGAACTGGACAGTTTCATTAGTGAATTAAAAATATTCATACTTTTATTTCTATTCTTACAATTTAGTGTATGGTATAGACTTCTCTGTACCATACATTACTGTCCTGGCAGAAACGCCAGCACACAGCATTTGCTTTGCTGATGTTAAGACAGTGGCATATGTTGGCATGTGCTCCTAAAGTAATTTTTCTATTTTAAGAAATCATGCTTTTCCTGTTTGCCTCCCCCTCCACCACCTTCCAAGTCATTCTTTCATTTAGTAGAAAATAAAGAGATGACAACACAAGGGCTAGGGAAAACAAGACAAAACCAGCATCACTTTTTAAAAATACATAACCTGCATATGTATGCATTTAATTGATCTGACACTAAAAGCAGATATATGTAAATTCAGTCACCATCAGTATCATCTGCCCACGGGTTTTTATTTTAAGACTGCATAAAACATATAGAGCATGAGCACGTCTGCAAACTCACTGCTGTTGGCTCAGTGGCCAGTCCCAAGTTCTGCAGCTGTCAGCTGCAGCAATCTGAATCAGTCTGCAGCAAGCAGATTGTAATTTGGTCCCCAAGAGAACTGGGCAAGGGATGCCAAAGGTAAGTCATATTTATCTAAGGACTGGAGTAAAATGCCAGGCATATTCAAGACATTATTAGATCATCTTTGTTTTCAAATCTTTGTCCAGTCTGTATTGCTCAGTAAGTGAATCACAGCTTTGTTCTGAAGCAGCTTTAACTTCTATTTAACTTCATATTTCCTACAGCAACCCAAAGCAAAATTCTTGTAGATACCAAGGTCACTACACCATCACAAGCAAATACACTAGTAGATGAGACAGGATGATTCAGCAGTACAAGGAGTTAGAGGATAATAACTGAACATAATGCAGCTATCCACACTGAATTGCCACCTCAGTAGGACCTGAACGAGATCTTTCTAGGAAGAGACATAATTAGCACCCAGGGAGGGCAGGGGAGGGGGAGAAGCAGCTTATTGTACCAACTAAATTGGATGGCTTGTGATGAACTTGAAATTAACACTATACCATTAAAACTTTATAACACTTGGAATTCAGACATGCCTATATTAGACTGTAAACTTAAAAAACATCACAAAAGTGAGTGAAAAATACTTCTCTCCATACTGGTGCACGAGGGATTCTTGTAAACAACAGAAATCTAACTTCAGTACTTAAATCTTAACAGTTACACATTCCATCAAGATGCTGCTGTGCAAAAGCACTTGCCACTAACTGCAAGACAGTGTTTTCCTATCAGATCTCCTAGGGACTAACTACATAACCACCTGGATGGGAACTTTATACCTTCAGAGCAAACACACCATATGAAAGATTTGGAAAAAAAGAATGAAAAAGTCTCACAGGTAATTTTAGAGACCAGAAGGGCATTGAGTGCTAAGGCAGAGAATAAGCACTTACATGATTCAGCAGGAAAGTTACAGGCAGGAGAGGAAGGACAAGATATCCCCTAGGGGATTCTGATCTAACACAAACAGCTTTTGAAGAGCGTGAAGGTTTAATGCGGCTGGCAATTAAACAAATGACAGATGCTCTCTCTTAACCCCTCCCCTTCTGAGAAAGAGAAAGGAAAGACACTTAGGGATTGGATCCCACTTTAATGAAAACAATAATGATGAAAAAGAAAATATTTAATTATATTCAAATATATACAAAACCAGTATCACACTCCCCTCCTCACCACTGAGACTACAGGTCAGGCCCTGGGAAAGACCCAGACTGGGCTCCTGGACTCAGTGACAGATGGCAACTGGATTCAAGAATGCAGGGATTCAGGATCAAAACCAGAAGAGATGAAGTCATCCCAGGACTCCAGACATGGACTAAGAGAGCTTGACCCTGACGATCCCTCAGGAATACTTTGGTCAATTTTGGGTCACCTGTCCTGTCCTCTCCTCCCCACAGAAGGGTCACAGGTATAACCCCTTTTCCTTTAATTTCTAGTGCTTTATGACATGAGTTGTAAGGGCAAACAAAGCAATTAGGTCCAGTTCCCATGAAGTGCCAGCAGACAGACATACGTGATGTAGATGGAAAATCTGGTATGGATAATAAAAAATGTAAAAAGTGAGAAGCATTGTCTCATCAGCCTTAATGCTCCTCTAATAACCTCTTAAAAAGTCTGATGTGAAGCATATGTCCCCAGTTAAGTAATAATAAGGCACTGAGCGCAACATAGAAACTACCAAGATGCCCATCCAAACAGGCAGAGCATTTATGCCAGCATGACCAACATCTCAACACCAGCCAAAGAGTGAAGAACTGTCTAGCTGAGACTTAGCTCTGCACCAATGTGGCTACATTGCTCCCTATAAAAAAAATTGACTAAAAGCAGGTGGGGACACTCAGCACTCTACTTTATGCAGTATAGTCCTACCCTGGGACTGACAGTCTGGAATAAGGGCTTTTCAAATTACAGTTCTCTGCAGGACAAGTACCTGAAAAGTTGAACACAATAGCTAGCCACAACCAAACAATGCCAAGGCCCAGGGGGGAGCAGAAGAGGAGTAGTCTATAGAATAACATCTGACTTGTGTCTGAAGTGACAAGTCTCCACTTCTATGTACTTTTAATATCTCAATTTTTTCACATGCCCGATCTTGTAACCAATTTTGCACTTCTGCATAAATGCAAAGCATCACCATTATAAGCAGCACTTAGAAAGGCCATGATGCATTACTGGAGATTTCTTAGAACACACAACAACTTCCTGCTCAACTTAGGAAGAAGAATTTCTGTACCAGAAAGAAATAACAGGAAACAAAGGTTATTAACCTCTCTTCTAACTTGCTCACACTACAGTACAACCTTTTTCTACCAAGCGATGACAGATTTCTCTTTTTATTTTTTATTCTTTTTTACATTGTTGAGGTTTAACTTTATAGGAACAGAAAAACCATACAGAAAGCTTATTTGCTCTTCATAGTATGAAGCACCACTTCTTGAAACATTTTTAGTGCTCAATGCCTTAAGTACTAGGTAGTGTTAAGCAGACCCTTAGAGCAATGTGAACAGCAGGTGATACTACCATGTGCACCATTATAAGCAGAAACTACTGGGGGCTGCATCGTAACTCAGACAAGCTTTAATCAAGTTTAGACAAGTTTAAGGCCTTCAGACATTTCTGTTATGCATGATAATGTTATGAACAAGAAACAATTTTTTGTACAGCTTTGTGGGGAAATAATGGGTACAACACATTTCTATGCTGTTCCAAATAGAGATAGTAAAGTAAATCAGGGGACATGTAAGATTGACAAATAAAACATAATAAAAGTTGTTTTACTAGAAAAATTTATATAGCATTAGCTACTTCAGAAAAGTATTTTATTTTAAAGAATTATACTAATAATTCAAATATAATTCAGTTCTTGGTAGTATGTTCAAGCATGAAAACACAAGCTGGCTATCCAGTTATGATTATATTGCCAGGATACTGAAGGTTGATATATGTGTACTAAATTGCTGCCTGATACTGTGGACAAATGACACAACAGTTTTAAGACCTATTGCTTTTCAGTGAAAACATTTGGGAGTGAGCTACATACATTCTTTAACATTCAGTTCAAGCACACCTTGCCCAACAATAAGTTAAAGATACAGTTTAATATACCAAGTTTACTTGAAATAGCAACTGAAGACTTCATGCAAATATGAAGAAAAGACATACTGTTGTGTTTTTCATTAATTAATATATTAAAAGTTCTTACTTTTAAAGCAAAGGTTATTCACTTATTATTTAGTGAAGCAAAACCAGTTAACTCCTGTATTTCTTTTACAGAAGACTACAAACTGCACATTCTTCACAAACAGTTAGGTCCACCAAAGCCAGGATGAACGGAAGTCAGGCAGACTGCACACCCAAACAACAGATAAGGATAGGAACCTGTACTCACCCCCGTGCAAGCTTCATATGTGTCCTCTCACAAATCATAAAAATACATTCTTCTCACAGTAAGAAGGCTCAACAGGACAAATTTCAACCACTCCTTAGTATCATACTCTACATTCTCTACTCTCCAGCTTCTTCCTCCCCAACCTCTTCTTGTCCACAACCACCACTACCTGTTATTACCTGGGCTGTTGTTTCTAGAGCACCTGAATCTAATGGGAAGGTTGGACCCAGCTAGGGAAGATAAGGAGGCACTCAGTGAGGGCCCCATGTGGGGCTATTGGTTTTTAAAGCAACCACAGAGGATTTTTTAGATCTTTACAAGCTTATACCATTCTAGAGTAATTTATTACAAATTTTATCTCTTTGATTCATCCTGTAAGGTGAACTTGAACATAATTTAATTTCACTCTACTAAGTGAATGTGCTATTGTGAATGGTTTAGAAATAACCCATTAACCTTCAAGAATTACTGGATCCATGATCTACAACAACAAAGAATTTTTCTTGTTGAAAAAGTTTTTATTATGATGTTTTCTTTAGGTGAAAATTTTGTAACAGTAATTTATTTTACTGCTCTAGAGAGGTACAATTTGAATGTACTGAACCATTAGAGGATTCCTATTTCTTTACAGGCAGAAAAGATCTTTATCTCTAACAGAAGAGGCAGCTGAAGCATTTGGGGGGCATCAAAATACATTATTTCTACCATTATCACTGATTTGTGTTGGTCCCTTGGCACTACTGTAATGAGCATAAGTAAACTCAGTTTAAGAATGTGGATTACCTCAACACATGCTGCTGGTAATAGGATGTGCTAAAGATGCATAATAGATATAATTTGGGGCCAAATAAACTGAGTAAATTAAACATCTTTTTCAGTTGCAGGTGTTCTAATTAAAATATCTGAAGCCAGTATTGCTGTATGCCAGCACAGAACACCCAATGCACGTATCCTAATATTTCGGCAGTGTTCAGGTCTCATAACTTAAATAAAAACCTTGGCAGGCAACATGCAAATTAAACAACTTTACAAGTTGTCTAAGTACTAAGTAAGCTTTGACATGGGTATGTTACTCTAAATCTTTTATACTTCTATCCTTAGTATTTCTGCATTAAAACAAGCTTTCCTTATTGTATTAGTGAATGCTGGTCTCCTTAGAGCATAAATGTTATATTTGGTTCTGAGGCTTACTGTAAAATCAATGCAGGGGTTAACTAGTTTCTTTAGACCTAGCAAGATGCATGCCTAAGAGGAAAAAGTCAGAGAACAAGCACCTAACCAAAGCCCCTGCTATGACCCTAAATAAGGCTCACTCTCCCAAATGCAACTGTCAGAATCATTGAAGCAAGACCTTAAACATCAAAAAGTATTTGCATCTATCTGCCTGATCTACTGAAAGATGTCCCTGCTCATGGCAGGGATGTTGACTAGATGATCATTAATGGTCCCTTTCAACCCAAACCATTCTATGATTCTATTATAGACTTCAATATTTCAGCTGGCATCCCCAAGAGGTATTTGGAGTTGTTAAAGTCTGAGAGTATTCGCTGGTTCTTCCCATTCTCCTTTCATTTCCCCAATCAACCAAATACAATTCAAAATTTTGTCAACTTCCACAGATATAATGGCCATCTTAAAACGAATATATATTATTGTTTACAGCTTAGACCTTGGTAAGACCCAGAGGAAAAACAAATCATATATGTACTCCACAGAGTGCCAGAACAAAAAGCTCTTTAGTAATTTTGAAATTTCATGTCACTTAAGATACATCCAGAAACATAATTCCATGAGGCAAACTAAACATGTACGGTGGGTTAGTGAGGTTACATGGATATGTAGTCTGAAACCCCATCCTTGGAATGTGCTCCACCTAACAGATAATTCTACACCAAAAAAAGCCTTAATTGAAGCTATGGAGCTGCTTGGGGGAAAAGGCTGGCATTTGCACTTCAAATACAGCTAAGGAAGCAGAGATTTGGTGCAGTTGTTATCCCTGGCTATTGTTGATTGCTCTGTGTAATGTGACTGTTTATCCCGATGTGAGTCCTGTAGGATATGTTTTCACATCAAAATCTCTATTCCTGTCCTTACACTCTCCATATGAAGTCTAATCTAAACTCCAATACCAAGGCAGTGTTTCTTCAGGCTGAGACATTTCAAAGAACAGTTTATGGAAAACTTGCATGAATACTGGTTGTGCATTATCTGCTGGAAGGGCAAATAAAGGGACTTCTGACTCCACAGGTAATGGTCAGTTCAGAACTTTTCACCAAAGCTAAAGTAGCACAATGAAGAAATGAAATAATTCTGCAAACAAATAATCAAACATGTAAAAACAGTAAAAGAGGCTAAAGGAGCTTTGACTGATGAAAAGTCAGTTGACTAGAAATGGAATATATCTCTGGATGTCTGGTTTTAGAACAACATGTATTTGCTCTAAAGATGCTTGGGATTTGCTCTAAAGATACTTTTTCCAACAATTTCACTGTGTACTTTACAACAGACCTAAATCAGCACTGATGTACTTTCAGTGCAGTTTAAATTACTGTGTAAAAATATAGTTCATTTGTTGAACAGATCTATAGATGAGACTTTTGGTTAGGTTCTGTGGAGAACAGACCGCTGGATCGTGACAGGTACTGACTCAAAAAATGAATTTTGGCTATAAAATGAAGAGATTTGATTCAGTCTGTATTTTAAGTCCTGACTGCTTGTTCTAGCAGCTGCCTTGCTGTCTGCCCAATGCTGTTCAGTCTTCTTCACATATTAACTTATTCTTCTATTTTTCATGAAGCATTAAAATGCTTACCATGACACAAATAATTGTAATGTGTTTGGTGTAACAGAAAAACCAGGACATCAATATTTTTTTTAAAAATGTAATTAAAGTAAGAAGTTATTTTCTGAAAGCCTAATCAGCCTTCAGCAACTGAAAAACACCTTTGGCATATCAGGGATTTCATACCCTTGCAAATTCTTCATTAATCAAAATGTTCAGAGGAAAAACTGTAAAACTGTGTCCAATACCAGTGAGTAGATTGGAAGCCACATTGTAGCAGTAAAAAGTACATAGTATTGGAAATCATTGTTGCATCTGGAGCAGGAATTTGAAGTTAAAATGGCTCTCATGTTTCTCTGGAGATACTAAGGCATGGACACTTTAGTCTTTCAGCTGGCTGGGTCTATGATAGCATAAGGGAATATTTACTATAAATTTTACCAATTTAGTCAAAGTGACTTACTTTCCTCTTTGTACAATTCATAGAAAAACTGCTAATGTGTCTGACATAAAAACAATACTACATCTAAATAAACCCACAGAGGGGGAAAAATTAATTAATTGCTGACACCCTTGGCTTTCGAAGGTACTCAGACTCCTAGTGTTCTCTTTGGTTCTGGCTCTTTTTATGAACAAGGTGTTTGTCTTTTCCATATGTGTTCAAGCATTTAAGTCTGTTTTGGTGTTTCAGTTCATGGCTTCTGTATGTGCTTGCAAGGCACAGAGGTAAGAGATAATATTAATTTACATATCTAAGATCCAGAACAGGAAATGGCTATTCAATGCAAAAAACCACTATGTTCATTATTATAGGTCAGTTTTAGAAATCTCCCTCTCCAACATGGTTACAGCTAATGGCAAAATTTTAAGAATTACAAGGAACTACAAACATGCTGGTTGAATTGGAACTTTAGCTATCCCAAATCAACTCCACTTAACACAGTTGTATTTTTCCCAAATGCCAGTACTATGTTTTGGAACAAGCATTCAGAGGATTATTTATGATGTGACCAGAACAGAAATCACTAAGCTATTCAGCTCTAGTACTGTTTGAATGTGTACTGGGTTTCCTGCTAAATTCCTCAAGGCAAAAAGAAAAGATGCACAGATGGGAACTATCTCTTTGCAAACGGATGCACTAGGAAAGGAAAATCTGATTAAATCACAGTTAGTTTCACCCACCTCATGAAACACAAGACACCTATAGTATCAGTGGTTGTAAGTTAAAACTATTCTTGGAAAATATCTGCAAAAAGACTATATTCAGATACTTTTATATAAACATGGACAAAAGATTTGACCAAGGCAGAGATAGACACACTCTGAGATGAGTGAGGGATTGATCTGAGCCAGATGAAACAGGTGCACATGCTACACTAGGTCACTCTTAGTTTCTTACACGTTGTGTTGGTTCCTCAGGAGACAACACAGGCTGTAGCATTAGAAGCCTACCCTGACAATGACACAGGACTGAGGGCAAGGACAGAAGTTAATGGAAAAGTAATTGCACGTGTTTCTTCTTCCTTTATCTCCAGAAAATCCTTTTTTTTTAATGATCCTGGAAATCCTTCATTCTTTTTTAATGAGTTTTAATTCTAGTTTGCCTTCTGCATCTGGCCAATGCATAGCAGCAAAGGCATTTGCATTTGTATACAAAACTCCCTAAGGAATAAAGGATAACATATATGGGAGTGGAGTCAACCAGATCTGAAGAGTCATATCAACTGTCATTTCATAATTTCTACAAACTCCAGACTCTGCAGCTAAGACATACCAAAGGTACTCCAGATGAGTGAAGCAGAACAACTGGTAATTTTTGTCGAATAAATAATAGAACTACATTTTATGCTCATTTCACTTTTCTTTTTTCTCACTTAAAACTAAAACCCTGTACTAAAACACAGCTAAATAGACATTGGTATGTTTTACTACTTATCTCCCATGCTGTTGGAAACCAAGATTACACTAGCAAAGATATAGAGCATTGTCTTCACAGAAGTAATGAATCAAAATAAAATTGCTTAGATGGTCTTGAAGGACCTGGGGACTAGGATGCATTTAGCACAAATGTCTTCAGCTGGTTTGCAAATGTGGTATTGGTAATAGGTGCCAGCTGGGGAAAGAAGGTTTTGTGCTGTGGGCAAACTATCATCTCTCTGGCCAGAAGCAAGTTGCAGAGAATTTGGCTCCTGATGACCACAAGTGTCATTGTGAGCTCTGTAAACTAAAGGAATCCATATGAGGTTCATGCTCTGAGGTATTTAAAGACAAACACCTTTCTCCACTTTGGATACAAAACCACAAAGTCTCTCTTTCAGTTACACAGCTTATCTTTTTGCAAAAAATCCTGAAACAAAACTGCAGTTTTCCATTTGTGCATTGTGGTGTCAAGACCTCATTTCAATTTCTTGTCAACAAATTAGGCAAAATAGGGATTTGCATCTACTGACACCACAACTGTGCTTTAATCATAGGACTGTTCAGGAGACTCACACATCCAAAGCACACTCAGAGTAAGTCTATGAGACTGATCCACAGTGCCAGACAGGCCAGGAAATGACTCAACAGCCAAATGTACCATCTAAGGTCTTCTCTCCTAGGTCTTTGAAGCAGCACAGCTGTATTAACATCCTTCAAGTAATTTGTCTTGATAAAGAGTTCAGATTATTACCTTAGTAATGGAAGCTAAAACTTGACTCTGTCCTGCTCTATTAATAGTTGTCAGCCTGTTTGGGGTTCCCTGCATTATGCTCCACTGCTCAGTGTAGACATACCTTTATGCTGATATTAATACACTACTATGAAGTTTCTTGGGAGCAAGATCCTACAACGGTGCTGAATACATACTGCTTCATGTTTATAGGACAGTAAAACACACATGTAATAAACAGCATTAAGCTTTTGTACAAGCACAAAGAAAGGACTACAGGTGGAAGCTATTGTGTAAAATTCTGCATTTAAATGCATGAACACCTGTGACAGAATTCACTTAAGTGCTGGATCAGTGTGTTTCAGGTTCAGTCCAAAACATCTGAAATAATTTGAAAGTAATTGCCATGAGATCTAGTCATGCAAAACCAGCTTAGAAAATGCCAACATTTATTGACAAGGTTCCTTTCTATCAAGTCCTTCAGTGCTTATGAGATGTTTCAGCCTTAAAAAGCCATTACTAGGCTCTATAGCTATTCTTTGTGATGTGCTTTCTCCATCTAATTTATCATCTTCCATTTCACTGTAAAACCTTTACTATAGAGATATTTCAAGTAGCATTAAATCAAGGCATTTGACCTCGGCAAATAATTTTATTATAGTTTTAGATGTCTTAGAAAGATTATCCACCTTCCCTACTGCTAATTTCTCAGTACAGCACACATTTCTAATTTTACACTCTCAGAGCTATTGAACTTCCCCAGAAAACAAAGTATCTGTCATCCTTCCAACACCTGGTCTCTCTCCTTTTCCCTTCTTCTCCTCTGTCCCTGAGCATTTTGACAACTATAAGAAAGATATTCTCTATTCAAATTGACCTTGTTCTATTTCATTGCTTAGCAATGTGTCATTCATTGCTTAACAGCCACCAAAAAGGTTTACACCCCTCAAAAAAAAAAAAAGTAAAAAAATAAAAGCAAGGAAGAGAACACAGGGAACAGCTCAATTTCAGTTTTTGTTCCGTTTTGAACAAAACAGTAAATTAGTCTCTGCCATCTTAAACAGAAGAATTCACTTCCTCTGAAGAGAGCCTTCTAAATTTTTCACAATAATAAAATACTCAACTTTGCCTAGATCCTTGGTCCTAAATGCCTTGTATTTAGACAATGGCCCTGCAACAGTATTTTGTCTTAAAGTAACAAAAAAAATTAAGGCAAATGTTTATAATATATTAAAATAGGACTTTTCAAAAGCTGAATTTTCACTACTATAGAACATTATTTGTGATAATATGTCATAACTTTTCACTTTAAAATGGCAAAGTCTATGTTTTTTAGACTGAAAGTGTGAGTGCAGTTACTCCTGCTGTCTTGCTTCATTATGTCCATATCTAAACGTTGCAAGACTAATCTTTATATAATTCTGGGAAATAACGCATTTTGAAATCTGGGAATTCTCATCATCTCCGTGGGGTTAAGCATTTTAGTAAGATATACTGCAGCAGCTGAGCTTATATTTATTGGTAGCAGCTAGTCCTGAATTCACAAACACTTCTGCATAGCAACAGCTTTCCCACTAACACCCAGTCAAGGAGAGTTGTGAGTCTGACTTACTACTCACATGACAAGACACTTTTAAGGTTCACAGTTTCTTGTTTTCAATTTTCACCACCTAGGCACCTTTATTGTTGTCTTTACTTTTTGCCTGGAAGCATAGAATACTACAATACATGAAACTTTTTTCTATGTGTGTGAATACAAGCTTGCAAAAGAAATCTCAAGGTGCTCATCAGGACCAATTTGCACCCTTGCAAAGCACCGCAGCAGTTCTTCGGGACGCTCTACCCTGCAGAGACACCTACATTTGTCCTACCTGCAGTAGAATGAAGTAGGAACAAGTGAGATCAGTCAAGGGAGCAAATCCAGGCAGCCTCTATCAAATTACTACATTAAAGCACTTTCCCAGTAACACCTTCACCTGTCTGACAAGAGATTGCATGAGCTAGTCAATACAGATCTAGTTACAGCCTTTCATGGGATACTGGATGCCATTTATCCTGGATATTGTCAAAAAGGCCACGGATAGAATTCTTTTCACAGTATATAGAGCCATATGTCTGTTGAACTGTAGCTATTTAATCATCCTAGGACATCCATGGTTATCCTGGTAACTTCATGTATTTCCCTATGGATAAAAACCCCCATTACAAGGAAAATGCCTTTATCAATATGACAAATTTATCAATTGTTTCTAAATCAAACATTCAGGCTAATCAGAAAAAAGTAGCTATACTGTTTGAAAGATCTAATAACTTATACAGACATATTTCAGATGTCTCCTTGGATGTCTCAGTGTGTTCTATGTGCAGTTGTATAGGGGTACATACACACACACACACACTTATGTGTATTAATTGCATCTCCAGGAATTCAGAATTCCACATGAGTTATTTAAACAATATAGTCTTATGGTAGCTCGAGAAATAATGCTGCCAGAATGTAGGTACTGGTGTGATAGAAATTTCCTTTCTCCATTTGGAATCTTTTGAAAAACTGTGAAATCAATATGAATAAATTCTCATGCATAGAGTATCAGTCAACAATTAATTAGATTATGCAAATATTAAGCAAAAACCTTCTTTGAAGTATGTAAATTTTATTTTATAAGGTTTGCTTTAGCGATTTCTACGTTCCTGGCATATTAAAATACTATAAAATCAGAAGTCCACATTCCTCAAAAAAACACCAAAAAAACAGTTAAGGGGAAAATTGTCTAATCATCATGATCAGAACATAAATATATTCAGCAGAACCTGCTTTCCTACAGTAGACCATTCAAGTGGGACATTTTTGTCATTTGCATGCAGCCATTGTCACTCCTCACTTGTAACTCTAATTTTACTGAAGTAGATGTCAGAACTGTAACAAGATTTAACTCAACCTGTATGTAAACTTAGAAATTACCATAAACACCAAATAACTGAAAGCAAGCCAAAAAAAGCATACATAACCACATGTTCTGATTCAATTCTCAATACTTTACTCTCAAAACTTTATATTTTCATGAGCTATTTTGAGGAATCAATAGTTTTTTGATTTCTTCTGTAAATTGTTTCCAATGATTTTAACATAGAGTTGTTGATTTGCTTTATCCAAACTTTTAAATGTAAAACCCAGTAGCACTTATATACCAATTAATGTATTTTCCTACTGTCAATTCCAGTATTTCAAACTTGTATTTTGCTTCAGTCTGCTATCCACTGCTATGTTTTCACTCTCAGTATTTATGCTTTGCTTATGAGTGCATTTCAAATTGTTTACTTTGCAGACATACTACCTTCTAGAGACAGAAAGTCCATTATCACTAATGTCAGCTTTCTTTTTAGTTTTCCAGAGTTATTATTCACCATAGCTGCTTCCTGTTATGCTCTTTCCTTAATGGATAAGGGAACAAGAGGTTGAAGTTCATTTGATTGGTCCAAACTTTCTTCTGATTACCTGTCCCTTCACTAGCATGTAGTAAAAGCAAGTGTATTTCATAGGAATAGGCCTCCAAGCACCATTCACCCACTGAAAATAGTACTGTGGATGAGTCTGTGAATGAGTGATTGTGAAATGCTTCCTTTTCCTGAGACATCATACATGACAACTTTTATTTCATTCCTTTTACTTTTTATGCCTGAGCAAGGGACAGAGTATATAAAATACCCTATTAGTAGTTGTTATTTCTCACCTCATTATTAATTTAAACTCTTACGCTGGAAGATGTGTCTGAATGAGAAGAAACTCCATTTTGGAAGTCCATCTGATATCAAAATATGTCAAAAGATCCAGGGGCCATACATCTGAACTATACTCCTCATCTATCCATTTAAAGCAAAACTTGTATCGAGGAGCTACATTTATCTTCTAGGAAAAAGGATACTCACAGATACTAAGAAGAAATAACCTGCCTTCCATGGTCAAAATCAGTCAGACGGATTAGGCCAAAGAGAGACACAGGACAGACATATTTTGATGATGAATTTGAGTTCAAACAGTGCCACAGAGACCAGAAGCATGAGTGAAGATATGAGTTCTGTCATGATCACCAAACGGTGTAGCAAGATAGTGCCAGCAGCCAATGATACTGCAAAAGATTCCATGACCAAATATTTAAGTCTATATTTAATACTATATTTATATAGTATTATTTATCTATATTTAATATTTAAGACCAAAAATAGTCTAATACTGTTTATTCACTTCAGAAAGCATTTATATGTTATACTGAATTAATTAGCTGAGGATTTGTCTCCTTGGAAAATGATGACTATGTATCACAAGTTTAAGATGAACATAAAGAACAAGAAAGGAAAAGGTCACTCATTTCTCAATCTCCTGACTCACAATTCCTTTTCTCATGCTGTCAGCCTGTTTTTCCCCAATATATAAAATGCCACATCTACAAATTTTCTCCAAGGTATATCAGGTTGCATCACCACAAGAGAAAATTCATCTTGGATGATCTGAATATTTTAGGGGACTGTGTTATTTTAAGAGCAATTATTTCTGATCAAAAACACTTGCCACGAAAGATGAGTGATAATTACAGTACAAGGTTAGCTACTGAAAAAGCAAAGAAATATGAATAATATACTGCAGGTTTACAGAGGATGTACCCACCAAAATTAAGTAATAATACATTAATCTACATAGGTTACTTATGTAAAGAACCTCCATTTTCTAACAACTTTCCTATGCGGTTTGGCAAGGTTTCAGTATACGTGGCTGTTTCACAACTACAAGGAGAAAAATGCAGCCAAATACTGAAGAGAAGATTAACAAAAAATGCATTCAAGTATTTTAAAAACTGTACAGGAAAACATATTTTTGGGGGATAAAGGGGGCAGGGATCTCCATATGTTGTGGCCACAATATTTTTAAGTGTCTTTTTTTCATTATTTCTATTTTCCCATTGCCTCCCAAACTTACACAGAGCTGCCTGCTCAAAAAATACATCAAATTAGTATTCTCCCAGTTAGATTAAATAATATATGACCCTGTGGCATGTCAGATCAACTTGCCATTTTCACAAATGATACACCTGCAGCCACATGATCACCAGTGCTGATGCAAGGGAAACAGTGGGAATACACAGATGAGAAAAAGGTTTGGATCTGCTCAGTCTCCACCTCCGTGACAAATCTGGCCCATCCGAGCAAAATTAACTACAGCAAAAGTTTTCATTAAACATTCACGCTTAACAATGTAGCATTTTCCAACAGAACAGTGTTTTATGAGATAATTCCTGTCCAGGTCTACTTCTGTGTTAACTGAAACTGACATTTATTCCATTTAGCTCAGTTTACATCTGAGTTCATAAATATTCAGTGTGGGTCACTTAGAGAGCATCTGGATTTAAACACCTGGTCATCTGAGTATATGAATTTCAGTTACAAAATTCAAAATTGTATAAAGAAGTTCATTAACAGCTTGTCATTCCCAACATTTAACAAAGCTTAACGGAGAAATGTACATGTGCCAAAAAGAAAAAAAATAAATATGTACTTCTTACAGGATTTAAAGCCAATAGTCCAAGTTCTCTAAACTCTGACACCTAAAACCAATTTCTGGTGCCCATACCAAGGGAATGGTTTCCATTGCTTCAGTTTGTCTGATATTCAGCCTGCTGAAAATCAGGCCAATTATATTTAGGCACTAGGTTATGAACTTGGAGTCTGATTTCAGATTTCCAAATGGAAAAGTTACCTCAATATCCACTCGATATTCTCAGCAACTAATAAAATGACTAGAGAATTTGAAATTTCAATCTTCATCTACTTTCAATATCCTAAGGACATACTTCCCACCATAGGCGTAAGAAACATGTAATGCAGATAATAGGAGTTTGGCTTTTCTTCTAGCATTGATCTTTTCTTCTAGCATTGATCATATGGATATTTTCTTTATTTTTCCATATGCTTTGAAACACATATGTTTAGTAAATTAAAAAAAAAGGTAAGAGATAAAAAATGTGCACAACAAAAGCAAAAGAAAACCAAGCAGAAAAGAATGTCTTCTGTCTTGACATCAGACATCTTCAATCATCAAATCATGTTCCCATCACTGCAGCTCCAATATAAGTCTTTCAGACTACAGAATTATAAGAATCATAGAATCACTAAGGTTGAAAAGACCTCTAAGATCATCAAGTCCAACCATCCACCCAACACCACCATGCCAACTAAACCATGTCTACACATTTTTTTAAACACCTCCAGGGATGGTAACTCCAGCACTTACCTGGGCAGCCTGTATAAAGCACATTATACATTCTTACTCCTTTAGGATTCATTTCTCTTGAATGTCAAATTTGTTTTAGAAGTGACATGCAATGCCTCATCCTCCCCTAAAACCCAGATGAAGGATTATATACATTTTAAAGTCTGGGTCATCTTGGAATTAATTGTAATTACTTTGAATTCACAGCAATATATAATGAACATCACCTTAGACATGTCCAGTACAAAGAGCACTAGAGAACACAGGGAACCTGCAATTGCCTGATATTATGGAGGATACAATGATGCTCAGGATCTTACTGATATTTTATCCCTTTTTCAAATTCTAGACTAAAAAAATAGCTGACATACAGGAAAGTGAATGCAAACAAAATTATATGTGGCAAATATATTTTATTAAAGAAAAAGGCTCAGTCATGAAGCTTGACAATAAAACCTAGTGTATTATTCAGCACTGAAGTTTCTAAAATTATAATGAGATGGTTCAGGAACATTCTTATTATGTTAACCCAGATTCCTTAAGAACATACAAGAGCTGAATCTGACAAAAACCATTTGTGGCTAAGCAACAGTTTCTGCACTCACATATCTGAAGTGCATGTTAGTTCTCCAGAAATGGTTTGCTCCTAATCTTTTGTGCTGGTTCATCATTGGACATGCAAAGCTCACTCTTGTATAATTTGACTGAGTTAAAAAGGCAAACCAGAAAAAGTTTAGGTCCTATACAACCATAATGGGAAATACGTAAATGAAATTCTAGTCAGATGGCCAATCAAGTGATGTGATCATTTATTCTTTTTTGCAAAAATTCAAGTACAGTTTTAAATGCACTGTGTTTAGCACCTAATGATTAAACCATCAGCAATAGCAACTTTATTATATGACTTCAAGTATGATTTCTTAAACAAAGTCAACACACCTGTTTTGTCATCTGCAGAAATGTTTTTTATTTTTGCAGAAATTTGAAGACATTTCTTTTTGTGATTTTCAAAGGGACAACATTGATATTTATTTTGTAACATATGTTTTACTAATTATTCAAATACTGAACAAAGAGTTTAAAGAAAAATTCTGGTATTACCAAAAAATTCATTCTTATTGGAACCTCATGATTCATTAGTCTTGTAGCATGATTTGCACACCTTAATTAAAGTTGGCATTAAAAATGGCTCTTGTAAGCTGGAAGCAGAGTCTTGTGCAGTTTGCAACATTCCAACTTGCATACATAAATATTTCTTAAAGCTCTAGCCAACTTTTCTCCCCTCCAGTAAACCTGAAAAAGGATGTGAAAATTTCATGGAACAATGTATTTACATTTTTAATCTCCTCACTAGAAATACAGTATCTTTATGCTTAGCAAATACAAACACACTTTTGTGAAAAAAAAAATAAAATCCAAGAAAGAATCCATCTTCTGTTCACTGTAAGTGGTATGACAACCTCGCTGAAATAACCAAGACCATCGAAAGCTGAACATGGGTCATACTTTAACCTGAACTCTAATCAATAGCATAACAAAGGGGTTTTTTTTTAAAGTAATAGGAAAAATGGTAATGGTGTGTAAACTAATGCTCACTCCCCTCTATTTTTAGTTCAACTGCAGTAGTTTAGATTAAAATAATTGTTAATGCGTCGATAGTTACAAGATTACAAATGTTTTCCAAGTGCTATGTTTACCTGGAAGCTGTCTGGATTGCTTAATATTTGACATTTCTATGGAATTTTCCATGCATTGAAGCATTTCAAAGTGTTTATTATCATTTATTTTCAATTAATCAGTGTCTTGGGAATATATTTATAAGATATAATCCAGTACTTTACTTTTTCAAAAATTCAGAAATAGATACATGTGTGTTATATGTCACCGTTATAATCTAGAAAAGGCATTAACATCAGATTGAACAGCTAAAATTATGCAAAATATGTCACAACTTTATGACCAGAATAATCTAAACCAAATTTTTTAAAGGTTGTGACTTTAAAATCAATAAATACTATATTTCATTATAATGATGTAGGTACCTTTCTCAAGAATCATCAATAGATTAGCATCCTATACTAAAAGATGCTGGGGGAAGATGCCTAAGAATGGCTCTTTCCCCGAGAAGGTGCTGAAGGAAGTGCAATCATTACTGTAAAGCCTTTTTCAAGATCTAATCATTTACTTAAGCTGGACTAAAGAATGCAGTTGGGCAAAAGTGCTGGATCTTCTGTTGTTCTGGTAAAAAAGAAAGTTCTTCACTACCTCTACTTAATCCATCCATACCATACAGAGAGTAAGGAGAAAGCAAACAAGCATAAAAGAGCAGCAAGCACTGAAGTGAAAATAAAGCTGTTTCACTTTCAGTTATAAATAACAGCCATGTTTCTATCCCTAATTTTCTTACATCTTACATACATTTTCAAGCACCAACAATTCAGAGATTATTCAATTCTCATAACATGTCTTTTACTAGTTAACAAAACAGGACTAGTGTGAAGTAGGATTAATGCCTGACTATAAAATTATTCTAAGAGTATGTAATATGGAGCTTAGTGACATGATCTTCTATCATGATCTGGTTCAGACTAAATTTTTTTTTGCTATTGCTGCACACAATTCTGCAAACCTCTATTTCTTTTGCTGTGCCTCACTACGTCTGAGTTTCCTTTGGGTTTAGCTACCACAGTGATAGATCATCTGCAATACAAAAAGTGCAGCAGAGCCCCGAGGCATTTATAAATTTGGCCTCATAGTGCCTAAGGAAAGCTAAGTATCAGTATTCCCCATTGGTAGGAACATACTTGAAGACAGAGTGATTGAAGATCAAATGTTCTAAAGCAAATAGTCAAAGTGAAAGGAGATTTTTTTATATATATACACACAACTATATAAGTAAATCTGAATAATCAGGACCATTGCTATGTGATATTATATTGTTATAAACATGATTTACAGTAAGGGTAAGGATGAGTCCAAAGAATGGATGAGTACATTTGAAACAAATGTAAAAAAACTGCACAGGTGTCTTCAGCCATTGTGATTATTTTTTAAACCAGTCTTAGAACCAAATTTAAAATTCAATCTAGTTCATAGCATATGGAAGACTAAGACTGTCACATTAGCTAGCAGTCCTTATTTTTAAATTACAATAAAAATGACAACTTTAAGAAATTCTGAGTTTTCACACCCTTTGTATTTTAATCTGGGGGTTTCAAAAGTGAGCATGGTGGGACAGTAAATTAATATTAACAAAATACTTAGTCATTTGCTATGGCTGAAGGCAAGTGACATTTCTGATAGTATTTGGTGAGCATAAATTGAACTGACCTTGGAAGAAACCTTAACGTCCTCATGTGCATAGACCAGTGAGGAGCTATCTATATGCAGTTTCACACCTCATGAACTTTTACACATTATTCATCTAAATCAGAGATACAAATACAAAATCTGGCACTTGGGACATCATATGGAATTCTGATATTCCTTGGCAAATGTAGGGTCCTGAAATAAATGGCTATGTTTAAATGATTTACAGATGTAGGGGTAAGATAGTGGGGGAGAGGGTTATTTTCATTTTTTATTCCAGATGCATGCCTAAAGTAAAGATAACCGTTCTTGTGCCTAAATGGTGTTTCAAAACACCACATTTGAGAGAGCACACAGCATGGAAACTGATTATACAAAACATGAGTGGAGATTGCAGAATTTCCTAGCATCTGGCAGACTCAGTTAAATGAAGAGCTTGTCATATGCTGGCTTTTCAGCTGTGGCATGTCACCTGAAGTCTGCAGTGCTACAGCGTGGGTGAAGTGACACAGCTGATGTGCCAGTACGTGACATACCTTTAATTTCACATGTCATGCATAGCTGCATCCCCCACTGTGAAATGTTGCAGGGGCATATTTTTCAGGTGACATTACATTGTTTTGCTGGATTATTTGCTCTTATTTAAAGTCACAATTAGCATTTGAGACCAGAAGAAGGTAGCCCAGCTGTTTGGATCATTCACTTTAACTGGAAACTGTTTTTTATCTTCTCATAACACTAAGCACTGTTGTTTCTGTCATTTATTTTATGTCCAGGAGATAAATGTTTTTTCTGAATTGGACTATGGAAGGCACCACATGGTAAATGCATGATAGAAACCTCTACATAAGTATTTCTGGCTGAAGTCACGAACAAAATAAAATGGCAAAATATGCTACATATTCAATACACAGAAATCAACAAAATACGTGGTTTAACAAATATTATAAAATTTTCCAGTAATATGTTGTTTTCATACACAAATGACAAAACCTACAGAATAAGACTGCTTAAAAAAGCTACAGCAACAGCAGAACTACCAAAGGGATGTAGTGCCACCAATGTAATTACTGAGATAATCTTTCATGTTATGTCACTCAAATGATAAAATTGCAAAGTTAGTAACAAACACATAGCTGAAACACAGAGTTCTGAAACAAAGTTTTTGACAGGGCTCTTCCTAAAATGAAAAAGCAAAGATCTATATCACTTTGCTCCGAAACTTTAAATATGTTATGCTAATAAAACAGGCTATTCTCAGTCCCCTCTTTATGAACTTCCTTCTTTAAATACGACATGCATATATGTCTGTCTTTGCATCTCTTGTTGGAAGAGTATTTAGCATCTTTATTTGAGAAGGAATGTTAAATACTAACCACTTGATTAGCAAACATTAACAAAGCTAGGCTATGGCTTTATTTTTATAAATAGGCAATATTTAACAGTTTATAAAAATGGTTTTTAAAATATTATTTAAATGCTACTAGAAGTATTCTTTGAGAAGCAATGGAAACTTAAAGTTATGTTTGAGAAGACAGGTTCAACATAAGGAAATAGCCATAGAGGCTTTAACACTGAGCTGCAATACACCTCAGCCCTTGTCTGGATGTACCTATCACAGGGCAACTCTGTGCCTAGTTAGTCCTTGGTCTTGCTGCTAGAACAAATAGGTAATTTGTCTATTCTAAAGAAAGATTGGTAATCACAAGAATTTGATGTTTTCCAGAGCTGGGATCAATACCACCAACACAGTTATTATGTGACAGTCTGGTGAACCAGTGTCCAACTCAGGCCAAAGTAAAAGCAGTCAAATTAGTGTAAGCTCTGTATCCTTTTGCCCCACCAATAATTCCATAGTCGCTATTCTGACACAGTAGTGGGGAAGCTAACAATCCCTCCAGTGCTGATACCCTGTCTACTCAAATTCTAGGACACACAAAGCATGTACCTAGCTTTTTCCATGTACATTTAGCCCTCTTGTTTTTGTACACTTCTAATATACTCAAAAATGGGTTCTAAACTATAGATCCTCTATATTATTTTTTTCAAAATTTAGTGGAGGATCTGAGCTTTAAAATAACTGAAAGGAAGAAGGAAAGAAAGAAAAACAGAAAAAAATGATTACTACCTTTTCAGAGAAGAACAAATTGTATTGAATCATCAATAAATGTATAACTGCAGTGTGATCAGTCTGCAAAGTATACACTCAGAACAAATAGTATACTATCAGAGCAAATAGTTCTGCAATAAAAAAGAGCTCCAAAAACTAGATAAAAGAATGTAAACAAAAGCTATTCTTTTAATTCTCATTTACCCACGTGACTCAGTGCCATAATTTTCTAGGTAAGAGAATAAAAAGGAGAAAAGCTTGAATATCTTTTCCTCTTTCTCAGAGAAAAAATGGCTGAAGAAAACATAAGAATCTGAAAGGGCACATTTTCCATTGTGATTGCAAAAGCTGTGATATACTGTAAAGCCTGGCACCTTTTAGCTGTATTCAAATTTGTGATGTTATTTAAAAAATGAATAATTTATGAAAAATTATAAAATGAAAATTCTTCCCACAATTCCCCTAATGATTTCAGGCAAGTATCTTAACTGCAAATCCCTTGTTCTTCATTTTCTATTAACCCTTTCCAGTAGAATGAGGAGCTCTCTACACTGGGTTGTATATAACACCAGGCATGATTAGCCTTGAAGATAAATTCACAGACTGGGACATTTCTATCACAAATATGATAATTCAGCAAAAAAAAATAAAATACATTAAGTAAATTCTTTTCCTATAATTTTAACTGAAACCATCATGCATTTGACATAGCATAGACAGCACATACAATAAAAATGCAAACCAATCTGTGTATCACATGAGTACACTGTAAATACTTCTCCTCAGACACTGGCTGAGGAGTGGGCTGGCTGTGCATTCATTGGTCGAGTCTCTTCACATAAATCATAGCTGTCCAAAGTCTAATCGGATTTACACTGGTTGCCAACGTTCCCAAAGGCTTCTGCATTAGCCAGCTTGGCAGTTCTATAAGGAAGGCCCAACCACACACTGTACAGCCTCCAGGGAGAAGCCTTATGTTGAGCACATCCTTCCATGGCCAATTAAACTGGCTTTAGAGTCACCTTGTGCTGTTGGCATGGCACAAAGGGCCTGCAGTGCAGCTGAGGACTAGGGCCAAGGTGGTGTCAGGTTTGATCCTGAGGTTGGGGAATGCTCTATTAGAGAAATTTTAGAGTTACTTTCACAGCTCATTGCAAAAGCACCACACACATAACCGTCTCATAAAATAAAACCCTTCCCCATGAAAAAAGCTGCAAATGAAAGTATTCTCTCCTCAACACGGCAGCTCCTATAGCAAGCAAAGCAGGACTGGAAAACATTATGGTTATGGCTGTTGGCTGGGGAAATTTCTGAAGGAAGCCTCAGAAAATATTACATATATCTTTTGTAGGTATAACAGATGAAAAGATGTTTAGAAAGCTCTTTATTTTAGGAAGCATGTTAAGGTTTATGTTGCTTGCAAAAGTTTTACGTTTATTAAATATTTGTGACTTTATTCAGCACAGCATTTTTACTGCCATACTATACAATGACAATCATCTATAAAATGCTGACTAACCAGCAGCAGCTGTTGAAGAACTTGCTGGAGTTGCAAACCAACCTTTCTGAGAAGTTTGAACTACAAGCTGAGAAAGCTGAAATCTAAAGGAAAGAGTAAATGGAAATAATGAATAAAGACTCACAGCTGAGTTCTCAAGTGATTTCAGAAACTGAAGATTCAAAATCTAACACCACAGTCACCGGTAAGCTCAAGAACTTTATGGGAATGTTACATAAATTTGGCAGTGCACTAAAAAAGACTCAATGAAGCAGCTGTTTAAATAGTGACACAAGAATTTCACATTAATTGTGAAATACAAGCAAGAAGTATTATATACAGAATTCTTTTTTATGAATATATAAGTATATATCCACCTAGGTGTATGTATGCATGTGTATATATCTATATTTAAATGCAAAGCCTTTTTGGTAAGGTCATTTTTTGACCTGAAGCAAAACTATTTGCACCACAGAGTATAGATGGTTGCATTACACATTTCTTATGCACGTACATAGGCACAACTCTCCTTGGCCAATTTCATAACTCAAGGATCTTCCTTTGCGTCTGATTTTATACTTTCTTTGCACCAAATCATGCCCTCACTTATATGAAAAATTATTTGGTCTATTTATTAAAACTAAAATTAATTTATTTGACACCCCACATGTTGGTGACATTTTTCTATGCATAATATACATTTGGTTTTGGTCACGTACTTAAGGTAAGAAGAGGCTAAGTCAAAAGTGGAGAATATCAGAAGTGGGCTAATTTGAGAAGCTTATTAGCATCAGGACTCTGGAATTCAAACCCAGATCATCTCTTTGCCTTGAGACGAGAACAAAGACAAGTCTGTGAGCGCCCACATTTACTACTGATAGTGTCCTTTCTTGAATGGAAATGGACTGTATTTCTTTACACAAGTGGACTCCTAGGGATAAATGTCTCAGATCTTAATAACCCAGGCAAAGGGTATATTGACAGAATGATTCATGATTGCCACTATGCAATAATAGAAATTAATGTTAATGAGCTAAGATACCTTGCAGGGTAACACAGTATGTATTCCCTTAAAAAAATGTGCCAAGAGTCTGCCTTCTGGTGCAAATATCATAGATTCTTACAGCATATTCAATTCATTCTTCTGATCATTTTCCAAAATACACCACTCAGATGTGGACACACTAAAATGAAATTTTTCTTCATCTTCTCTACTATTCTAAGTAATACTCAGAACAAAGTAACAGGGACATACATAAAATAAAATTAGCATTTCTTTGTCTAAACCCAGATATTGTTTTCTGGAGTTGAATTAGTTTCATTGATACAGTTTCATTTGCTGAGTGCCAGGAAAATTCCCCCCAATTAAAAAAGACAATTATTTGTATCTACTATTTAATAATACATGGAAACACAGGAAAAATACTTGTAGTCATACTATGATGAATCACCATCCAATCAAAAAAGTTTCTTACAGTCTCTCTCTACCCTGAGCTCTAAGCTTCTCAGGACAGTGAATGGGATTTTGAGATTTTGCACAATGTCAACAGCAAAATCAGCACTGAGTAAAAAACAGTTCATCTTTCTTGTAATTCCATGGCACAAAAAAAAAAAAAAAAAAAAAAAAAAAAAAAAAAGAGGCCATTTATTCCAAACAAGGAGAGAACTCAACCTCCATATTGTGGACTCAGTAACTTATACTCATTTGTATTTAACACAGGGTCCTCTATTAACAGGAACATTTTCTATTTAAATAAATGTAGGGCAAAATAAAAACTTGATTCCCTTCTATTTCAAATAGGAGATCATATGGATCAGTTGTGAATACTCATGTAGGAGCAAAAGAGCTAAGACTCGAGGTTATTTCTAGCTATACAACAGGCTTTTTGTGCACTTTGAGTGAACCTTTCTGCTTTTATGCTTCAGCTTTCCTATCTGCAAAATGGGAATAAAAAATGTTCTTCGGATACATTTCTGCATTTTTAGAAAATACTGGGTATATGAAATGTCATAACACACTGCAGATGAAATAACAAAATCGTACACCAAGTTTAATAAGTACAGCCATATTGAAAGCCTGAAATAAAACAAATATATGAAGGCAGGTTACAGGTGACAGCTTTTGCATTCAGTGTCTCTCATGGGCTACCCAACTGAATATGGGCAGAGAAGCATTTGCAAAAATATATGCTTCAACTAATTCCAGTGTAGTTGAATGCAAGGGCCGAAAACTAGAAATGAATGATGGTAATAATGGCAAGATTTTGTTTCCTTATTGATTCCTTTGGAGAGACCACAAATGAGAGCATCTTTAAAAAAAAAAATAGTTGGAAGCACACAGCTGCAGAACTGTGTAGAAGCAAGCGTGGTGTATCCACTGTAGACCACAACTCACTATAAACCCATCTATCTAGCAATTAGACACTGCAACCTGAGCTTTCTGTTAAAAACAGACTGTTACAGATTGTACTGAACCTAATAATTACTCTCGGACAGGCCAACTCATAGCACATAGAGAAAAGAATATCTCAGGAACCAATCATTAAAGGCTTCCCAATGGTACGCAACAGTGCCACCAGTCACATCCCTCAGTATATTTTTAATTAATATATTCCATGCTCTCCTGGAGAAAATGAATACCAATGCTTTTTCTTACAGGAATGTTCATGAAACCACAAGAGTCATTGTTTTGGTATGAATACTGCTGAAACACATGGAGACATGTTTTGATATAAACAAGCATATTTTCTTCCATGGTCTCTCTCCTAATCAATAAAGTTTACAAAAGGAAACAACACTGCTTGCTGGCCTGCATGGAAAAAGCAGCAAGAAAGTAACTGAATCGATAGGGAAATTACTTTGAACTGAGCAAGCAATTTATAAGCTGTATTTTACTATCCTTGCAAAAATATTAAAACACATTAAATTAAAAACATATGACGTACACTTCTAAAAGAGAGAGCTCCACATTTCTTAGCACCGACTCTGTTGTAACTTCCATCAAACCACAGCAACACCTCTATACCTTAGATTTGTACTTGCAATAAAGAGGGAAAAAAATGACAGACCCTGAAGGGAAGTTAATACGCAGTAGATTGTCTTTTTGCTAGTAAAGAAACTGATCAAAATCAGTCAATGAGAGATGAGGAAAATGCCTACATCACTAATCTGCTCTTCTTCCTCTGTGGGTGTCAGAATTTACAGATAACATCCATTTCATTGTAGATTATGATTTTTAAAACATGAAATTCCAGATAAAAACTGTGGATGAAGAAGCTAATGGTTCCTGCTGAACTGAAAGATTCCTTTGCTCAGCATTAGAAGTTAAAAACTTTCAATAGAGGTCCCTTCAAACCCAAGCCATTCTACGATTCCATGCAAACCCATTCAAAGGTTTACCAGTTTAGCAGCCCCAAAGAAAGGCTTCCCTCAGATGTAAAACCAACACACTACTCAGCTGTACTCCCACATCTACAAGATACTTAACAGCCAGATAATTGTATAAAACAAAATTGGAAGATCTACAGAGGCAGTTCAAAAATATTCCACTATACATTGAGAAAAAAAACCCTACATTTAATTTTTTTTTACATCAATAATTTTACTTTTTTTTTTTTTTTTTGGCACTGCTCTCACCTGGTGAGATGTATCGTTAATATTATTATGAAGTAATAAGACTATGGAACAGCAGATTCCATTCTACACACTCACCTGTGACCCACTTTGACACCTTCACTTTGTCACAGCAGTGGCCTAGGGAATACTTTTAAATTTTTTAACAGATTTTTCCATTGAATAGCAAGTAGGAGTGAAAGCACAGAATCTACGTTGTCAAGGACTGAATATGGATTCATAGACTACCACAAAAATGGTCTTTTACTGTATCATATACTATAGATTTTAATCCACTTAGGTCTTTAATGAGCTCAAATCAACTATAGCTGAGTAAAAAGAAATCTCAAAAAAGCATCCAGTATTAACATGAAGACATCAAGACATCTAAAGTTTTACTTACCTTGGAGATGTTTTCCCTATGATTGTTAGCCATACTAGAGTCTTGCATGGGTTCTTTTGTCCAGAAGTCATACACAGGTGAGATTCTCAAGGTGCACTTAGGATTGACATTGCATTAGGAGGCCCTCCAGGATCCAGCTTCCTGCTTTAGTCACATGGTTGGAGGGGCTTCCAGGTGGGAAGTATTTCACTAAATGTGAAATGCTTTATATCAATAGTAATCCAAATGGTATGGCTGATGCTCGAATGAAACCTACTTCAAAGGTCTGTAAGAATTGCACAATGTTTGGCAGCTATGATTAAATAATACTACTTCTGATTGTCAGAATGATTGGTCACCCCAAAGAGAAACTGGATTACAACACACATCCTCTCATTGTGCAGACACGCTTTGGTTTCATCTCATCTCCAGAAAGTGGCAACACCAACTTTTTGCAATTCCAAACAAAAAGCAAAAGTGGATGGATAATCTGGTAGGTGCTTTTGTGCATTTCTGTCACCAGCATAAGGATGCCGTAAGCCCTGATGGTGCGGATGCTGAGAGAAAAAAAAATAGCACAGAAGAGTCTTTCTGTTATGGTCCTCTGGAGAATACTAAAGAGCAATGCAGATAGGGCCATTCTGACTGCAGTTAAGAGCATGGCTGAGAACCCACACCTTGGAGAAATGGGCTCCAGGGATTACGTGGTGGTCAGTTAATTTCAAAGCTATCAGTCATTGTCATTGCAGTGTGAAATAGGAATGACTGTCTCTAGCCAAAGGTGAAACAAATTTAGAAAGCGCTAGCAAATGACTAATTCAAAAGAAGGGTCTGGATCAGAGTTCTGTAACTAATGTACAGAGGATAAAAAAAAAAGGAAGACAGCAAGATTTTGGAATTTATCTTTCCATTGGACGTCCATTTCCACCTTGATACCATATTGGGACAGAAATTCCTCCAAGTTAGATCAACAAATAACTTGCATTGGTGAATGGAAGAAAAGTCAGCTGCCATGCCAGGCTTCGGATCTGGAAGACAGTTTGTTTGGATACACCAAATTTTCTATTATTTACTGTTGAACTGTATTTCAAAACATGCTTTTTAATATTCACACATTCCCTCTGCTTTCATGTATTTGCTTTGAAAAGGAACAGTGCTTGCCCTTCCCATGTAGTGTGGAGACATCCAGTGGAAAAAACAAAGTAGCACAGGAATTAAAATGACTACTGTAACTTGAGCTGCTGTTGAGAAAAAATTGTCTGTATCTCTTATTTATACTGTGATTTCCAACAACTCGAGCGTTGCCTCTTGGCTATCAATTGTAAAAAGTTCTCCTTTAAAAAATCTTCACAATCGATGCCTGAAATAAATGATATATTTTAATCTTCCCCATAGCAATATATTCTTTGGGATTTCTTTTTTTCTGTCATTTGAAAGAAATAGAAAAATATATAAATCTACAGAAGAATTAAACCTCATACTTCTTCTTTTTTAAGAATCATAAAAATCTCCACAAAATGTTTTATATTTTGAATAAAGATGTCATTTTTTATTCTATTTTCTGATCTTTCTTTCCATAAAATGTACTGCAATGCAGAAACAGGGGAAACAGTTTAACAGAAAACATATGTATGCTTCTTAATTGGGTGACCGAGAGAGAAGGGCAACTTAAGAGCTGCTCTTCTTCTACATTAGAAATCAAAACAATAAATAGCCTTTTTTAAAGAAACATTTTGCTTAAAGTACTCCTTTATTGTACATCTTGTGACTAATGAGACCCTCACAAAGCTTTGTAGATGTAGCAGGAGAAATAGTTTAAAAGACTCAGTTTCACATCTCCCTAATACATTTTAGAATATTTTTTTTTATTGGATGTCTATTATTCAGAAAAATGGCAGACTCCAAATTCTTCTTGCATTATGTTACCTGGTACACTCTTCATCTGACCAGAGCAGCAGATGAAAAACAAGGAAATAATTATAGCTCCCCAATTCTGTAAGCAAGCCAACACCAACCTAATGTCCTAGCAACACATGTTTTTCGTAAGACATTACACATCAGCTGGATTAATGGATCAAAATTTTGTCCCTCTTCTGATGTCAGAGAGACAGAAGTGTTTGGAGCAGAAGCCAGCTCTGTGTGCTTTATTCCAGCTGAGAGCTTTCCATCAACAGAACCATTCACTGCTGATTAATTACAGGCAGCATCTGGCTCCTTTATATCACCTGAACAGTAAAAGATGTCAGATCAGTGTGGGGATATCTGTCCTTTCATGTAGCAATCAGTGAAACCAATACTAGAGGATGTAGTAGTTAATTATTACATACTATCCATGTAATTATTTGAATAAATTAATAGTATGAATCACAGCATAAAGTGCCACTAGAAATGATTGATGAAAAGGAATAGCACATTAATATAAAACAAAAAACAAACAAAAAGATGATATAGCCTGATATTTTATGTTAATTTGGGGTATTTAAGAATCTTTACTTCCCTTGGGTGATGTATTTTAAAAGGAAGAAGATGAACATGAGAATACTTAATAAAGTTCTTTTTTTCCAAAGTTGATTTATTAAGGAAGTATACACATTTCATCAAAATCAGTATTTTCTAAAGCCCCTTGGAATAATCCAGTGTAAACTCACAGCTAACATTTTTGAAGAACCATCCAGAATATTTCAGAGATTTTTTTTTTTTCCTGAATAACAACAGCCAATTTAGGGATTGCTGTGCAGAACTATATTTTGTTTTTCTCTTCATATTACCCTGTACTTTCTGAAAATTTGTCATTATATTACTTTATCATACAGTACTAAAAGATCCTTCTCAAACTCTCTGCAGTCAATTTAAGTTTTAACTGCTTAAAATAATTGAGGAAAAAATGTGTTGTTGACACATTATTTACCCATTTTATTAATAATTTATGCATGGGTATAGTTATGTAGAACAGCACAGGTCTACATACAGATCCTTGTGGGATGAGTAACTTCATCATGAACATGCACCATTTATTCCTTATTTCACTTTAAAAAAATAGCATTTCAAATATTCTTCTAACACTTGTTGAACAGCAGCAATGCTCCTTTTTCAATGATCCTTTAAATGTATGCTCATTTGGAAAAAGCAGATCTAAATCTTAATGCATAGGGTTTTTTCTTTGACAGCTTGATAGCAGAAAACACAGAGGTAGCAGGAATATTTAACTACAATTCCATTAAAGATAGGTCTTGTCTCTTTCAGTAAGCACAAGTAATCACATATTTACTAAACTTTTAAAATAGACATTCAGTATAAATTAATTTTGAGAGATATGCAAAATCTTACTCTACATGACTAAAATTCAACAGATTACACTAGCACTGCAGCTGTACAGCTGGATCTCCAGACACCCATTCCATTTTGTGAGCTGTTTGTACTGTAGCTTTTGATATTCTTAAAGGATTGACAGCATCCATTTCCTTTCAAATAAGGTCGTTTTCAATTTAGCATCATTCAGCAACCTGCAAGCCTGAGTCTGCAAGGCACTCCTAACAATATAACTTTCAGAAGATGGATGTTTTCCAGGTGGTTTTGCAGAGAATCATGAAATGCAGCTGCTACAAAACCTTTGATGAAACATAAGTAGAACAACATCAAAAGTGTGCTTCTTTTTTAGAAAATACATGAAAGCGCAAAACTAGCTGACAGTGTCACATCATGGAATTCATTTTAACTTGCAGACAGAAACCAAGAGGAAAGACCATTTCTATGGCCATTGGTTGGAGCAGGGCCTGTGCAGTACAAAAACACAAACAGATTTTTAACTCCATCACTCTATAATCAGACACAAAGAAAGAATTAAGCCTTTCAAATAGAGACATACACACAGACGTCTAAACACACACATATGTATGTATGGGATCATAAATCATGATACTAACTTCCCTAAAATTTCATTTGACTGCAAACAGCAAGTTGCATGAACAAAATTCACAATGGCAACTTTCCTCACAGCTTCACCCAGCCTCCTAAAAGGTACAGCAGCTGATCAGACAACAGTGCTCAGTAAGCCTAAGGCAAGCACAGTACACTTATACTCATTTATTTAGTTAACGACCAGCTCAGTCTAAGTGTTTCATCAAACATTTATAAAACAAAATAGTGGCTGCTATATAAAGCTCACTTATCTGGGCAGAAATAATTGATTCAGACTTTATTATATGCTTAAGTTCCTAGCATATATATCTTTACATAATTTATAATTTTCAAAAAATGGAAAGTTTAGAGGACAAAGCCAACTTTCTGAATTCCCTATGCACATTTGGAACCAGTAGATTTGTCTTGGTGATGTGCAGAGATGGACCAGATAATCTTACTTGTAATTAAAACAAATTTTTTAGAAGTCTGTTTCTGAAAAAAACATAATCTAGAAATTACCATTGGGGTATACTATTGAGAACACATTTCTCCAACTCACAGGACAAGACTCTGAAAGGAACAGAAATCTAAAAATTAATGTCTTGAATCAGTAAACTTTCTAGTGAGTATTTCACCAAATTTTAATGCATCAGGCATTTTGATCAGCATTTGGCACCATTCTGATGAATGAGGAATCTGAAATGGTCTTTACCTTATTTCTTACAAACGCTGACTCTTAATTACAGAAAAAACAAAAAAATTGCACTTCTTAATGTATGTGTGGTTTATTGTAAGGAGAAAATTGTTGCTATTACAGTCACAAGTGTATGTTCCATGCCAAAGATCACTAAGTAAAATCCTTTGCCTTAATTAGACTACAATAAGCAGTGCATTTTGTTTCTACAGTTAAGGACACCAGCTTTTGCACTGAAACCCTTTCTAGCCATGTAGGTAACCCAACTACCAAACATGCTCAAAGCTGGCAACTAGTACATTCAGCTTTGGATAATTTCCTGGATTTTTAAGATGCTTTTTTAAAGCGTATTTCTCTGGTTAAAGTCAGAAGTCAGAGACTTCATTGGAAGCTTTGCCACTGCCTTCAGCAGACAGAAGTTGGATCCAAGGTAAATAGGTGCTTAGTATCTTTGCTGCTGCTAGAACTAACCTTGACTGTAGTCATGTCTCCCCCTCTACCACTTAAAATATACTCATGAGCACACTCTATACTAACTTAAATGGAGTTTTATTTTTTATGGACTGATCATACAAACTGATTTTTCCCCACAGGAATCCAAAGAGATACTTGAAACAAAAAGGCTGAGCAGCTTATGCAAATAATCTTCCGTCATACTTATACTGGCAAATTTTATACCAGCAGAGAATCTATACACCAGTGTTTGAAAAATACCACCAGTATCTTTCTGGCTTCCACAAGAGAAAAGTCATCTTGCTTTAGGAAGGGGACTTAAACACCTGATCTACAGAGACTTTTCTTTTGCTTGTTGTCCTCAAACCTGATCCTGTAGCAAGGACTAAAGCTATCAAGCTGTCAACATGAAGTTATTATCAGGAAAAGTGTGCTTTAACTATATATTTAGGGTTTTTTAGTAGCTAGATATTTTATTTTCACTTTAACACATACCTTTATTAATATTGGCTCTTCAGTACCAGTGCAGTTGTAAGTACTGTGTTCTATTTTAGTCCACTAAACTCCCTCAGTATTTGCAGTGAAAAAATAAATTTGGCTCAAAAAAAAAAAAAAGTTTCATTTCAGTGGCATCTACAGCCATATTAATTGTGAAACATTGGTAAATAAAAGGACACATCAGATCTGTTATCTTGCAAGAATTTCTTCCAATAAAAACAGAAACTGAACATCCTTGGGTCATGGAGTCATCTACTAAATCACAAAGTCTTGGCAGACTTTCAGTAGCTCTCTCTCTTCTATTGCCACTGTCCTCGGTCCTGTCAGATATCATGGCAACACCCTTGCCAACACACAGTGCTCTAGCAGCTCAACATTCACAAGTTTCTCCTTCTGGCCTCATTCATTTCAGCTTTTTCCTTTAATGGTCCTTATGGAACAGCCACAAGAGCAAAAGGGTCTCATCCTAGGCTTGGGATGCATATCCCTTCAGTGTCATCTATATGAATTGCTTTTACTCCTTGTTATCCTACTACCCTATCCAGAATTTCTAATATATTTTTTGAGTTGGGGTTTTCTTTTTTTATATTATTTTTGTTTTATTTTTTAAGAACCTGCATCACAGTGATACTTTAGTCCACAAGACATGTATATGGCTTGAGTCTTGTATCTGTGACAACTTTTCCATCTGATTAACTTTTCCAAGCTGGTCCCACTCATGCATATATACAAGGAAATTGGCTGACATAATAGGAGTTCCACCTGCATCTCTGCTATTATAACTTTCATTTACAAGGTGCATGTGAATTTTTGTGCATTTTACACAATTTTTTCTGCAAGCTGAAAAATAAGTCTCTCATTTACCTTGCTAAGTAACGGCAAACGGCAGTGAAGAGGATACAACATTTACACAAAAGCCACAAAGTAGCACAGAAGCACAGTAATGTATTTCAGGATGCTACCCAGAAGGATGACATGAATGGTTATTCCATGTCTCTCCATTTTCAGAAAAAAGTCTAGTGCCAGTATCATAAATTTTCAGTCTGGCTCCAAAAAACTATATTCAAAGTACTTCTTGATGAGCACAGAAGGAATTTTTTCCTTGTTGCTATAGGATATTTACACTTTCAAGGATGTCCTGACTGGAAGGAGCCCTTAAAATATATCAGTAATATTTCTTTGACATCTGTCATACATACTTCAGTTCAGTCCTTTCCAACAACACATTCACACAAATCATCTCTTCAAAATCTACCTCATGTGGCAAAGAGATAATGATAATGGAAACTTGACAGTTTTTTGGATTTGTTACACTGATGAAACCAGGCAATATGCTGTGACAACTCCAAGCACCTATAGGAAAGGAGATGGAATGATACAGTTGCATTCCATCTGTGCTACAATTATTTAGCTTTTCCACATTATAAAATATTCACATTATTTTCTATTCCACACTCAGCCACACTGACAATATTAAAACAGGGAAATGTCAGTTCTAATCAGATAGTCTGAGCTTGCTGGTAAGTCCAAGCAATCAAGGAGAATAGTTAGAGTCAAGAAGATACAAACATATTTACCCCCAGTTTGGAGGCTATCACCAATCCTTCCTTATTTGCTAAGTGCTGAAGCACCCATAAGACACTTGATAAGGACTGTTACTGACCAACTTTAAATGTTCTAGTGAAAATCCTTAAAGTATTGTAGGAACTTTGCAAAAGAATCTCTGTATTAAGCCAGCCAGTTCAGTACCCTGCCTCCAACAGATGCCAAGAGTGGATGTAAAGGAAAAAAACCTGAAAAATATCTTGGAATTACAATTTCAAAGTATACTTGCCCAACCTCCACCAGTTTGCAGCTCAGACCTCTTGACTCAGAGGTGGTATCTTTGTGCATCCCCATCCTTCAAGAATTTTTCTTTCCCAAGTTTGCACAGCTACTTTTTGAATTCACATGAAATCTACAACATTATAGAAGGGTTCCACAGCCTAATTTTATGGTGAGAACCACATACAGTTTTTCATAAACCTGCTACTGGCAACTCTTCTGTGCCAAAATGAAAGAAACTGACTGGAGTTACTTCTGCAGTGCATGATATAATGAAACTATTACAGCATGCACAACACACAAATTATCGATCAGTAACTTGGAGACAAGCCCTGCAATGAAAACCTGTTGCACAGAATCTGCCAGGATGGAGTTAGATAAATGCTGACAGAGACAGTCTCCACGTTTAGTGAATAACTGGATCACTATCCTTGAGATTATGAAATGAACTGCACCTGCATCTGCCAAGTTAGTGAATGCATATGCATTATCCACAGACTGAAATAAACAGAGATGTGCAAGCTGCAAATTTGTTTAGCAAAGAAACTGATGAGAGGAGGATAGTGTGAAAGGTCATTTAGGTGAAAAGAAATAGGATATTCCTGTTTGAAATTTATATGTAACATCCTATAAGTGCCCCACATTATATCTAAATTGCTGTTACGAAAGAGCATCATTACAATGGGCCTCTACAAGTAAAACTAAGGGCTGATATTTTTACCTTACCTTATTGACAATTCATTCTTCAATCTTTTCCATAACTGATATTTTACAACCTAGCCCATAAGTAGCAGGGTATTTGTAGATGTACACATGAAGTTCAGTATTACCTACATGAATATACGCTTTGCCTTTTAACAGTTGTTGCCAGGTTTTGTTTGCTTGGGTCTTTTGAAAGTTTTGATATTGCTTCTGCCATTGACTTTGCAACATTGCAGCAGGAACATGACAATTAAATGTTGTTCTGCAAAATTCTGAAATTCCAAGACACAAATCAAAATCTATTCTCTGTAATGGTACCCACTGGAAATACAGGCTAGTCAAGCCATGGCATGGGAGAAGTTTCTATTACTGGATGAAAGAGATTAATTTTTATTTGAATAGAAACCATCACAAGATATACTTGATTTGTTTCACGCTACCCCACTCTTGCTAATGTGTTGGAAACCTATTGCAGACATTGGCTTGATCATTTTTTATGCCCAAAACAATCTGATCCATAATAAATTTGCTTTGCAAAGGAGATTAACTTGCTGGAAAAGATCAAATCTGGATTGTCCATGAAGACATGAAACGGCTCAGTTTTTCAGACAGCTTTTCCCCAAGTTTTTCACAGAAAGGAACAGCACATGCAAAAGTGAGCTGGAAAAGAACTTGTGGTTTTCACATGTGAATAAGTATTAGCACTAAAAGAGAGGCAGAAAGGTCATTAATTTCTGTACTCTGAACCACCATAACTCATAATGCATGATGATAGTTACTGGTAATTACCTGTTAGTTATCTATACTTATACACTGGTATTTATACTGTTCTTGCATGCAATTTATTGAATGTTGGTTTTACATGACACAGCCAATAAGCTCAAAAAATTCATATATATTTTGAACCAAAGTCAAAATGCAGTTTAAAGTGCTAGCAATACCTGTGAACTAAGCAAATTCCGCAGGAAGAGATGGTCTTCACAATGAAGGGGTAATACATACAATGTAGATTTTTTTAATCTCTTTTGTTCACTTTTATGGTACAGTTATTTTATTTTACTTCTTAATTTGAAACATTGTGATCATTTTACTCTGATTATAAACTACTCCATCTTAATTAAATATAGCTGCTTCAAGTAATTCATTCTAAGAAGCCAATAAAAGAAAATAATAGAAACAAAAATCAAAGCACTATTTGTGATTTAATTTATAAAATTTAGGTTTTCCTTTAGTGTCATATTTTTAATTATTTTTAATTTATTATATTATATTTATTTATATTATAATACAATTTTCTTATATTTAATTTATTTTTAATTTATTTTTACCCCAAGAGAAAATATACCAAAATGGCTACACATTGATGATGAGTTCATCGATTGCTAAGAAGGTCTCTTTGACCTGTGATGCTGATTATGGAGGTTCTTAAAGTCAGTGCAGTGAGTGAAACTAGTGCACCACTAACAAATTAGCATTGGGATATCAGCCAAGAGATGCCCACAAATTCTTTGCTATGCCACAATGACTTGAATATTATCAAGTAACAGTGAGTGTCTGCAAATAACATTAACTGTTCTTCCAAATGTCTGGGTAAACAACAGACAGATGTCCCTAGATTCTGTATTATAAATACTAAAAGCAACACTAGTAAGAATAATAGTTTAGAAGGCTTCATCTAGAAAACATAATTTATGTATTTTTTGGTATACTCATCTCATTACAAACACCCTGAAATGCAGGATTTTTTTCAGTTTGTATAATTTCTATTTGAAAGATTTGAAGAATTGATCCTAGTCTTACTAGTTTTACCTAAGTTTCTCATTTTCCAGTAGCTCTGTGCTCTCTCAGAAACTAATGAGTTCAACATATATATGAAAAAATATATACTCAAAATTTCAATATTTTTTTACCTGAACCTACAGAAAACACCATCTAAAGGTCTAGGGATCACTGCATAATACTTGTTACCTCCCTGAATTTTTTAATGTGCCACAGATCCTTTGGAATGAAATAAAAGCAGGCCTCTCCCACTTTAGCTTGGAGGGGTACATCATAAAATAATTTCTCTCTTTTTATCCATAACCAAAGTCTATGGTACATCACACAAGTCTGCCTTTCTCTTCTTGTCTCAAGTGAGGATTTCATAGGGTCCCTTTGTTAGACACATATCTTCTCCCTTCCCACTTGGCCTCTACATTACTCATGACAGGCACATGCCTTAAAAAAAATTTCAGGGTCCAGTTAGTTTACACAGAAAAAGCAAGTCCTCAGGAGAGCTCTGAGGCACTTCTAAAGCCTTTCAGTTGAGTGCTGCATGCGAAAGCCTTTATCTCCTTAAAAGACATCATACTACTTCAGAAAGATTAAAATACTAATTGTCTGAATCAACCAGGATGATATGCACCCAAGTCAGTTTTTAAACATAAGGTGTGATTTTTAGCAATGAGTAACATTGATTGCCCAGCCTGTTATACACTGATCACTGTATAACAGTGGCCAAACATCTGCAGCTCCCATTAAGTTGTGCAAGAGTGAAAGACACCAAGAATTTCTGATGAACTAGTGCATATTTTCTCAAGTACCTGGAAAACAGAATCTCCAACGAAAATTCACTATGCTTTATCATTTTAAATATAGTAACATTTGTTAGTATTTGAGGAAGGTGCAAAGGATAGGAGAGCAGAGATACCTTCTCTGCCCAGAAGAGGTCCAATTTTCTCACAAGTGGACATTATATATTCCCTATCCCAGTTTTGTAAAAGTTTGGAAAATTCTAAGAGGTGAAAAATTCTCATTCTTCCCATCCTCTCTCCAAAAACATAAAACACTAAGAGTATCTATTGGGAAGCAATTTCTAGAACAAACAGCTGATGGATTGCAAACTTTAAAATCACTAAATAATGAAGTGAAGGTCATCACAAATTAAAAACTGAAGCTAAGCTGTACATTAGAAACTAACTACTGCCAAAACTATAGATCAGACTGTACAATATGAAATCTGTGGAATCCATCTGGCTAGTGCACAAGAAAACCTTCATCTTCTTTGGAACTTATCAAGTCAGATGATTCTACAGAACTGTGAAAGTTCTCTCCTTTTTTTTTTTTTAAGATACAAATTACTGCAGACAGATGCTTTCAAAGGCTGCCTAGAAAAAAACCCAATGATTTTAGAACAGAAGGGCTATTAGAGGTAATTCAGTTTATGGTATGCACCCAGGCTGAAAGTGAAAAAGCTAACCTCTACCCAGAACTACAACCATTTCTTCAGAATCTATTTTAAGGAATGATGCAGCTATGAAAAATGTTAATTAATGCAACATGTCTCCTGCTCTGCACGAAGGAGACAGAATCCACTATAGTCTTCACCAGATCTACAGGAACAGTTTTGTCTACAGATCATTCTGACACTCCAGGTCAAATTGCAAAACAGTGAGGACTTTTTTGAAAACTACAAGAACTTGGGAGGGGAAAAATAAAATTAAGAGATTGAAAGCAATTATAATTATTGACATGTAGATTTTCATATAGACTAGTACCTGTTTGTAGAACTACTACCCACTGCTGACTCATCTTCAGGTACTCCTTTTAGCCACCTCTGGCCAGTCCCAATAGTTCTCATTAGAAAATCCAGCATATACTGACCTATCTTTTGCATAAAAAGAACTGCTCAAGAATTATCTGATGATTTCTTCTAAATTACCTTGCATGATATCCTTTACAGGACCTCTGAACACCCTCTTTTTTTTTATTCTAGGCAACCTTGAAGGTAACCTAAAAGAGCATCCGTCAAAATAAAACCCACACACAACAAGTTAACACCAATAGATTCACAAATTATGGATCTGAAGACACTTGCTGTTATTTCAGTGGGAGTTTCAATTGGCTAAGGGATGTAGGGCTGATTTTTTTTCCCCATTTGGTCCAATATAATTCCTAATACATTAATAGGTTGAGCAATATCTTGAGAACTAGAGAAGCATTAATATATTCTTGAACCAAGTGGATGCTAAGCATTAGTATCTTCCTTAAATAAGGTAAATGCAGTAGGGAGAACATGATGACAGTATTAAAGTTAACGACCCAGTGCAATATATTTAAAACAGATTTGGCACTTGCTTAATCACATTAATTGCTGCACTGGATAAACCAAAGAACAATGAATACATTGTCCCTGAAAGACCTACCACAGCATCTTGTCCATTATCTTAAGGATGAAGTGACATTCATGATCTTCAGGTAACTGGAACTTTGAGTCTACTTTGTTTGTCCTGCTACATCAGCTAATTAGGAATTATTAATCTAAGCAACCCTCAAATCACATTTTTCATACTCTGTGAAGTACCTTTAACAAGGCAATCTGTCTCAATCACAGCAATACTGGTCAAAGACTACTACTGATACTGGCATAAGATGGTAAGAACAGAAGAGAGAGAGGTGATCTAGTGCTACTGCCCTAAGATGGTTGGCACACAGCTTAAAATACATCTAACTCTTCCCTTTTTTTTAAAAAAAAAAAAGTCATCATGAAGGAACTAGCTTTGTCAGAGAGCACCAGTAGCCATTTGGCCAAAAGTAACCACACATACCTCAGTTCTGCCATAGTCAAAGCAGTCTGGGAAGTTTACAGTCTTTTTTACTGTGAAGTTTTAAGTTGATTTGGAGCAGGTGCATTGTGGCCCCAGAGCAGCAATTGCTGAGTAACAATGCAGCCTCATGCTGTCCATAGCCATCTGAAAAGCCTCTGGAGGCTTGGTGTTGTTTTGTGCTTTCCCCCCCACACCCACTACAGTCTCAGGCTAAGTATATCAATAAATTCATGGTTCCTAAGATATTCCACTCCCAAGTCTATATAGCTCTCCTGGCAGCTCAAGCAATGCATGAGAGTTCCCACAATTCCTTCAGAGGCCCAGAAACAAAGAATGAGCAGACTAAAGAAAAAATAAATTACAAGTATCACTGTCTTGTTAGCCTCTGCAATCACAGGAAAAGACAGACATGATAGCACTGAACTAAGTCAGAGTGCTATAAAAAAATACACGTCATGGCTGATGACACTTAGATCTGATTTGGTTAACAATAATAAAATCAAGGTAGGTAGAAGAGGATATATGCTAGGAGAATATGAATCAAACATCACATAACCTGACCGCTATCACAGCCATCAGATATTTAAATCAGGATCCTTAATAAAAGAAAAAAGAGGAAATAATTGGAATAGGATTTCCCATTACAACAAATATGGTCAGATTAAAATGTTCTATTTTCATTTAAGACAGTCTAAGGACATATACGCACTAATGAAACAGATATATAATTAATCAGATAACTTTAATCTATAAAGATAATATCATGTATTTTTAATTAAATGAAGATTTGCTTAGAAAATAAAACTGAAAACCTTATTTTATTTTTGGTCCTTAGTAGATTTGCTTCATTAGATGGACCTAATTGATTAAAAAAGTAGAAAAATCTGTATTGGTTCAGATCTCAGTGAGCACAGTTTTTAATAAAAATCCCTCCGAAAAAAAAAAAATCAGTATAGTTACCTTTCATGTCCAGTTCCTAGACTCTAAGCTTTTTTTTTCTTTCTTTCTTCATAAAAACAGTCAAGTTTGTGTACAGGACTATCTACACACTGTCTGATCAACAAAGATAGAAATTCTTTCAATTGCATCCAAGGTCACAGAACTGTAGTGGGCAACAAGTCTTCCAGATTTTTTTCTGCTTACACTATCATATTATGTTTTCTTTTTGCAAGCATTATCTCTTAAGGCAAAGAATCTACTGTCAGCAACTGCAGTATTTTCTGCTAAGTCATTCCACCACCTTGCAAAGACATTTGATAACATAAAATTGATTTATAACAGCATTCTACAAGATGCTGAACTAGTTATATGAGTTATGAGCACGATATATCAATATGCAAAGAGTACAAAAGGTCCTGCAAATACATTAGCAACAACCTATAGGAATTCTGCAGTCACAGAAAGGCTAGGACCTAAAAGACCCTTATGATTCCAAACAGTAACATATTCTGATGAAGCCATGATCAAGTTTAAGAACTCTGTGAAGACCCTACCAAAAGAATTATTAAGTAGAAAAATGAAACTGACTTTAAAAAACAGGTTGTGAAAACTGTCGCTAATGTAACACACACAGTAACTTCTTCAGCCAAGAAAGATGCACTTTTGCTTTGTAGTGGCCAGTAAAAGCCACAACATATTCTTACAAATTCAGTTACTGATGGAGGCTTGAAGAGTCACGAAGACACTTACTTCCAGGGGAGGGTCTTCAGACTTTAGAGGAATAACTGAAGATGACCTGAGTTTTCAGCACCCCCCACACCAGCAAGGACACATAAGTAGCTGCAGAACATACATAAACAATCACTTGCACAGAAAACACTTTTCTTATCCCTTGTTTCTATATTTTCTCTCTCATTTATATACTTCCTCTGTTTTCTGCTTATGATAACGGTTTTGTACTTCGGGGTATCACAGGTGTCATAAAATACTGAAGGAATTAACTGCTGAGGTGAAAATAAGCACATAATTTGCAGGGTATCTAATACTACAGATGACACAGAATCATAGAATGCCAGGTTGGAAAGGACCTCAAGGATCATCTGGTCCAACCTTTCTATGTAATACTATAGTTTATATGAGATGGCTCAGCACCCTGTCAAGCTGAGACATATTGCAAAGGAGATCTACACTTCACGGTCAAGGGATGTAAGTTTTAGGAAGGCCAGCAAGAGGAGGGGGAGAAAAAAGAAGAAACTTACAGAAGGACTTGAGGACTGAAATGATTAAGGATCCCCACAATATCATTCAGACAAATTCTGTAGGGCAAAAACACACTATAGAATTAAAGTTCTTTTGTTCTCAGTTAGTATCTATTGAGTCTATTCTGAGGCAGTTATGTTTTCAGTGTACCAGCTGCACAAAGGGAAAGTTTATGTGATGAAATTGAGAGGATGCAATCCTTGTTCTGTCCCTTTTAATTCTGACATTTCAAATGACATGAGGAACCCAGGTGGAAAGATACTCTCTGTATGTCTGGCCATGTGGCAGAAAGGAAAATGTAATTGATTATTTTTATTAAGGAAACTGTTTTTGCCAGAAGCATCAAGTTTATTCAGTTTAATACTTGAAATATGCAATGCAGTTAAATATTCTGTCTATATACATAGCTTCAGTGATAACAATTTCAGCAACAGCAATAATGAAAAATGCAATAACAACTTAATTACAAAATTAATGGAAAGAGAGGGAAGGATACTGTTGTCAAAAACTTGGGTCTTTACATACTGATAATCCATACAATGTTACTGCTTCTGTCTGTAAAAATGTTAAGGGTTGCCTCAAGACCATCAAAAAGGAAGAATGGCTAGAAAAAGACATTGGCTTCAAAGAGTGAAAGGAACAAAGTGCCTTTTACTTTTTCTTTTATATCAGTCTAAAATATATTAGTCTTCTGTGCTCAATGACTTTTTGCAGAAACATTGCTTTGTGGGTACCCAAATATGAGATAGACTCAGCCACTGGAAATGTTATCATTGTAGTATTTGTAAATGTATCAGAATCTAATGTTGAAGAAAGATACTGAACCATATGAGCAACTTACTCAATGAAAGAGACACTCCATTTTAGTGATTTAGACCCTCAGATTTTATAAACACTAAGAAAAGGCCTCTGCATTTTTGTCCCCAAATGTCACATGCTTTTTGTTAGTATATCAGGACTCTACTACTGGCTATGCAAATTAGGTAACTTACAAATTATGCAGCTTCCATGCAAAAATGTAGCTTGTATACAGTACTATTAAATTTTTATTTTAAAAAAATTATTAGTGTAGTCAGGTGTCACCTGAAAAATAGCTTTAGAAAATATGCCTTAGGCAAACAGCTCAAAAACAACACGTGATGCTGTCAAGCAGTGCATCCGAAATCTGAAGGCACCAATGTTACTTTTCTATGCATGGAAAGCTGCTAACTCAAAAACACAAAGAACTTTAAGAAGCTATTAGTGAAGTTTCTGTCTCTTCAGAACAGCTTTAATTGACAAAAGGAAGCAACCTGACAGAACAAAGCTCACTGGTTCTGGAACTCTGTACCTCTCAGCCTTAAATGAGTAACGTCTGATGGGACAAATCATGTTGCAGCAGCAGAACAAGTGATGGCCAAAACTAGTCTATTGATTTTTATTTTTTTAACTTGCTCACAGGAGCATGTTTTGAACAGCTTCAAGAGATGAATCTGTAAACAGGCACTTTCTAAAGTCTATTAGCCTAATAAAGCATTGTAATCTACTGTGAGTTCAATTATTTGGAAGCATACCTGCCTAAAAGCCTAGAAAAAAATCTTGTAGCATGGAGGATGTGGAAGACTCTGTGAATGAGGTTTTGTTTTGTTTTTTAACAAATCAAGAAATAGGCAGAATGGAGAGCCACAATGTTCAGGGTGGAGGTTACACCTCCAGAGAAGCCAATTCTCTTTACTCTGTCTCTCCTTTTAAAGACTTAAAATTATGAAAAGTTTAAAGGGCACAGAAAGTATCTTCAAGTTAAGGAAGTATCCAAGAAAATACAGAATGTCACCACCAACTGTCTCCTGCTTACTTTGCTGCCACACACCTTTGACCTTCTCCACAGTGAACAAAAGCACCTGCCTCAAGTTTGACACCCTTGCCCTTCTTTTCTCTGACAGCTCTAGGAAGGGCTGAAGATGGATCTCTTCTCCTTTGTTTGGCATCAGTGAGTGTGTCTGGTGTGTTGGGTCGATAGTAAAGACTAGCCCACAGGGTCCCCTGCAGGTGGAGAACATTTGGGAGCACCTTCTTGGTGAGTCACACCCACCTAAAGTATTATACAAATCATATCCAACATCATTTAGAGAACTTTGATAGGTAACATAGCCTTACTGCTTTGGCAGCATTTAAAGTTCAAATGAGGTATATGCTTAATAAGCAAGATAGCCATGAAACCTTTTTGTTTAAAATGTTTGCATTTCCATGCTGGTGCCTGACTTCACTCTAACAATTAACTTGTACCAACACTTACTGGTTCTCAGCAAGACCATGAAGTACGTTATTATCTCGCCTTAGAAACAAGTGAGATAAACCCTGCCAAACCAGCATGTGGAAGCTTCTGTTAATGATGAAAAAAATGAAGCTGTAACACAAACTGAATGAGAGAAGCAAATATTCCAGAAGCCTAAGCTGCTGATGTAGTGCCTTGATCTGTCTGGCAGAAAAGCCAACATCCACTTCACACCACCTGCCTTAACAAATCCATTCCTCTGGTTAATCATTCCTTTTTAATTTCTGAAGATACCACAAAGGGATAATGATGTCATTTTTGGTATCAAACTAAAATCTGGGAAGTGGAAATAGCTACATGAAATCTGTAGGTGTGTGCTTGGCAAGCTAACTTTACAAATAGAATTTAAAAGTGTAGCAACAGTAATTTAAAAAGATAACCCCTAGCTGGAACATTTATTCTTCAAATTTATTTACATTTCTCTAAACTGAAAGCCCAATATTTTTAAGTAGTTCAAAAAAAGTGTGGGAACTAAAACATGCAAAGGCAGGCACTGTGTGTGTGCATACAGTCACAATCTAGTACATGACAAATCAAATTCTCATCCATCAGTGGAAAGCATAACAAGCTAAAGGATATTTTCCTTAAACCAAAATAATAACAGTCTCAGATGGCTTTTGTTTCCTCTACCTGATAGATGCAAGTGTATCCTCCAGACAGTAACACAGGGATGAGAACAAGCAAGTAAGTTCTATTCCAGGCTTTGCCATTAACTTGCTAACTTGCATAGGTTTGAGGATGCAATTTTTCTTTTCATTTGACCCATCTGATGGTTATTATAATCCTACCTACTATACTTCAAAGGGTAATTATTACACTTATCTTTATTGACATTTTTCATTCATACCAAAAAACTGCCAACAGTGAGTCTGCTATTCCACAGAGTTCTCAGCTTCACCCCAGACTGTGGCAAAAGAAACCTAAACCAACCAACCCCTCCAGTCTTTCCCATTATATTATAATCATATGTAAACATGCAATTATTTTTCCAACTCTACCCAAAACCCTACAAAAATGAGCCTTCTTGCAAACTCCCAAAATAGTTTACATCTGTGTATTCAACGCTGGTCCTTAATGCAGTAACAATTAACCACTTATGCATTACATTAACTGTCTAGCAGCACTGGACTAAGGATTTTTATATAAAGGAGAATCCAAACGTGGTATAACTAACTTAGTATAAAGTTTGCTGTGTAACTAAACAAAGCAAATAGTGTTATTTCACACTTATGCTGCTACATGATGGATATTCCAAGTATCACCACTACTCAATAAGCATGCATGAAACAGTTATTTCTTCACAGTGGTCAGGTAGGTTCACCAATTAATGAAAATGTGGGTTTTTTTTCTGCCTGAAAATAAAATTTAGCACACTTTTCACCCTGTGTAGAGGAATATAGAAGTTTCTTTCTAGGCTCTCTTACAACTTTAAATTGAGAACCGAAGTTTCTCAATTAACGGCTTAAGTTAACTGTAGTAATTTTGAACTAAAGCCCCATCATGTTTGTTATTCAGGTATCAAGAAATGGTACAAAAAAAATTCACAGACAAATTCTGTTACTAGAACATCTAGTCTCTGTCCCAGCTAGAGGGAAAAAGAGTTCACAGTATTATGTGCTTAGTTTCTTGACTTGGTTTTATACTGATTTTGCAAAATGTATCTGCCAGTTGAAATCTGCACAAGGTATTGCTAACTCAAACCCCACAGTACATGAATACATGCTTGTCTGGGGCACCAAAGAATAAAAAAAAATAAATAGGTCTGCAATCAATTATTCAGAACTGAAGCTTACAGAAACAGGTAAGTTCCACTTAAAATTCTTACATTAAATCAACATAATTTAGTTCCAAGAACTGAGTTTCAGCTCTTCCACAAAGAGCCAAATATTTTATTTGTTCTTATAAAAGCTGTTAAAAAAATAGAATCCTGTGAAATACCATCTGAATCTTATGCTTATGTTGCAATGAACATTCTGTATGTGTAATATGGAGTTTAGAAGGCCTTCTCAATCTACTACAGACAGTAGCAATTGTGTGCACACATCAGACAAATACTACTAATGAGCAAATCCTCTTCAGGGCAGGGTCAAGTAATAGCAGTACATTGTTCAAACACCAGTGCTCAGGTATTGATACATAAATACACAATTCACAAGGAACCAAACTATACAAATCTACATCTGGAATAGAGCCTAAAAATCCAAACCACCCAAAACCAGAAGGTATCCCATTGAGAGTTCAGAATGCATTTTTAAAAATTTAAAGTTCCTTTACTATTGGTCTTTCTCAATTACTTAATATATGGCCTACACAACTCTTCATAGCATTGTACAGATATTTACTTTACCTACTGTCAAATAAGCACATCTCCTCCACTTTCCAAACAGCATCCAAGACTTCCCAGCTTTATTCCTCATGGTACCATAAGGAGGGCAACACAGCTGTTTTGTATTTCTGCTGCTGATTTGCAAAACTTTCTCTTCTACTGGTTTTCATTAAGCACAGGTGCACTGCTGCTGTAGTCCTCTGAACTTCCCAGCATCAGGCACACAGACTGCAAGGAAAGCTGTGGGTTGCTGAAGGACTCTAGCTAGCAGCAGCTAGAGACACCCTCCCTGTCCTTCGTGAAGGAGTAGCTGCTCAGACTGGGATGCCAGGGCTGTGGCACTCCCAGAAATGAGCTCCCACCAGAACTTAAGTCCTCACCTACTATCCCAACTGTACCATAAACTGCAAATGCATGTGAATAATTTGCTTTCTTATTCCTCTTCACTCCTTTTAACTTAAACAAACAAAACCCCACCACACAACAACAAAACCAAAAACCTGAAAAACCCACTAATCATCATCTTTGTGGTTTGGGTTTTTTGTCATTTAAAAAACAAAAAATATATTGTTCCTTTTTGCATGATTAACACATCCCCTCTGAAAGAAAATACACTAAAAAAAGGGAATTAATTGTTCAAACTCTTATTACATTAATTCAAGCAGGACAACATCAACTGCATATAGACCATGAGTTCAGGTGGAATAAACCTGTCCATATTCAGGTTTGCTATTATGTTTCTGTCTAAAGGATAGTGAAAACTTGGACTGTGACATTTGTTTTTATACTAGAAAGAGTCAGTTTGTGTGTGTTTTCAATACATCACAAAATGTAAAATACCTCCTTTCTCTCCACTTACTGACATTATCTTCCCATTCCTCCTCCCTTTTTTGGTTTTCTTCTTGGTAAATATTGTGTCTACAACATGTGCAAGAGCTCTTTGAACATAAGATAATTTGCTGTTTTGTCTCAAAGCCTAGTGAAAACAAAGTATATTTACAAAAATTATTTCAAAACAAGACTATATAATTTTTCAAATGTTAGCATGTTTATACAAAGGTTTGCATTTGTATATTTTCCTTGAGTACTGTTATGTCCTGGTTATTTGACATCCTTTTTAAAGCAATGTTTTCACTTTCCAAATAAAGTTAGTATTTATGTAAGTGCATCACCTAGTATAATATCAGCTCTACTATGCATTCAATAAATTAAAAGCCCACCAATGCATCTTTCTTCTAGTTTATTGTTCTATTTTTCTGGTTTCACTGAGAATCTGAAAACAACATTCAAATTACTTACTGACTGAATCTCTTTATCTTCTATACCTATGCCAGCTGTGTTTTGCAATTTGTAAATGGAAATCTGAATACACTTGGCTATTACTTGAAAAAAATCTTCATAAACATAGCTAATTAAGAAAAAGGATATATGTTGTCACTGAATAATTTTAACGTACTGCCTGCATTTATGCCCATTAGGCATTGTATAGCACCCATTATTATCTAAACACTTGAATTTCCCTGTTTATTGAGTGGTAGATTACCTAGCTCATATTAATGATAAATATTTGTTTTATATATGTTGTTGCAGATAATTTTCTTTCACAATTGCTTTCAGTTGTTTGCAAGAGTTTATTTCTGGAACATTACACATTTATAAACACCTGTCAGTTGCAAACAATTTTACCAGGGGACAACTACATTGTCAGAGACATATATTATAATTTCAACTTCAGACAACACTCTTGTGTTGAGGTTTAGCAACAGAGTTTACCTCATTGTTATTTGAAAAGGACCTGTCTGGTAAAGGCAATATTAAAATGCTTTTATATTAATTTTTTGTTACTGGTGTTTCCTAGCAGAATTATACATCCCTCCTCTACTAATTTAGTTTAAAAGAAAAGCATTACTTTAAATTTGTGTGTATAGCTATATAGTTAACTCCAATTTTACATGCAGGGATTCTCCATAAGAAGAAATGTTAGCCACTATTTGCAGGGCAAAGTTTTTATAAAAATAAAACAAATGCTCAATGTTGTGCTGAACATTCCCACCAACATAATGGCAACATAACATAGCCACATACCTGTCATTACATAAAAGGAACAAAAGCTCCCTTTGGACAGAAGCTTTAAATAAATATCTGCATTTGGTCATATTTCTACCATTACTAAATGAGTTAATACTTTTAATATTCCATGACAGAACGCCACAGGAGTGGACTCTATTCAGGTTCTCTTCAGCAACTAGAGAAAACTGGGGTGGTGATAAAAGGACAAAAGACTAGCTTTTACATAACATCCAGCAGAAGTCAACTATGGAAGACCACTGAGGAAATGTAACTTTTAAGAAAGGTACCCTAGAATGCTACTAAGTACAGTTTTTGTTTCCTGCTACAGTTGTTAAAACCATGCACTTATCGTGCACGGCACAGAAGCTGCCACACAGCACTACCAGCGCTGTAACAACTAAAATAAACACATTTTAGGAGTGAACCAGAACGGCCCGTTCTGAAGGAGGAGACGCCCCACCTGCACACCACCCGCCCCAACCCGGCTGGGCCGGTAGCGGCGCTGCTGAGGTGAACCCCCTAGAATCACTGCGCGAAGCCAACCGAGCGAACCAGAGCAATAGGCACCGCCCCAGGCACGGCAGCCCAGCCCAGCCCAGCCCAGCCCAGCCCAGCCCGGCGCCCGCCCCTTCTCCTCAGTCGCGTCAGCAGAGCCGACAGGGAGGCCTCGCGCCGCCTTCAGCAGCCCGCGCTGGGCATGCGCCTCCCGCCCGCGCAGGCGCAGAGGGGCGGGAGCAGGTGACGGGGCAGCGGCCGGGCTCGCCGCGATGGTTTACATCTCCAACGGTGAGGGGCAGCCGGGGGAGGGGGTCATCTCGCCGGGGGGCGGCGCGGGGGCGGCAGCCACACAGCGGAGCGACGGGGAACGGACTGGAAGCTGGGCTGGGGGGCGTCGGGCCTGCGCTGCCCGGGAGAGCCCAGCACAGCCCGGCCCGCTTCCAGATCAACCCCCCACCCCTGCGCTTCTCTGCGGCCTGGATTGAAGGCTCAGGCGCTTCTAAACAGTTTTTAAGGGCTTGGATAAGTCCAAGCGTGTTCTGCATACTTCGCGAGCGTAACACAGAAGCAGCTTAACCACATACAAGGAAATAGAGACTGTACTGGTGTGTTTTTGGGAGGTTTACCTGGACACAGTGTCTGGTGGTGGTGATCCCACTATTTCAAAACAGTATCTTGTAGGGAACGGAACTTGCCACCCTTGCCCATGTACTGTGGTTTCTCCATCCTGTCTGCAAATCTTAGACTCAGCAGATGTGTTTTTGTGTAATATACTGCACAGTGTCACACACTAAACATTGCTGGGTGTTTTGTTTCTGATATGTTACAGGACAAGTTTTGGATAACCAGAGTCGGGCTCCTTGGAGTTTGTCATCTATAACAGATTTCCTGTGGTCAATAGCAGATTTTGTGGTTCTGTTGTAAGTAGACACTAACTCTTTTTATGAACTTTATTTTAGACTGGCCACAGTTAGATGCTACTCAGTGCTACCAGGAACACAACAATAAAAATGTTAGATCTACTCTTTGGCATTCCATAGCTACTGTCCCCAAAACATATATGAATGCTCTACTATGAGTCTGTGGCTTTGGCTGTTAAGCACTATAGTATATTTAATAAAAAGAAAAGGTTACGAAAAATGATGGTAACTTACTGGCAGTTCAAATGAGTTTCCTTACATTTCTTCCATTTCAATACTGCCAAAAGTAAAAACATAGTTTTGTTAAACCGCTAGTTTCTAAAAGCTGTGCAAATAAGATAATTTGGAGAATTTCTACTGGTAACAATAGATTCTGGTTATGTAAAAATAATCACAAATGTATTGCCCCAGATTGAAGCCAGATAAGAAACGAAAATTGATTTTGATGTATTCAACAGTCCTCCATTTGTATTCAACAAATATGAAGCCCTTCATGATGTATTCAATGGTCCTTCTAGTTACAGGTTTATAATTTATGCATTTCTTGCACTTTATTGACCAGAAAATAAAAAGATTTTATGGTTTGAGCCTTACTCTGATTTGGAATGAAACTTCTAGCTTCATATGTAGGAGAAAAATTGCAAAGATTTATTGAACAGCAGTAAGCTTGAGAAGATACACTGTTCATTCCTGAACACTACTTGCTGTTTTCACCCTTTTTAAAATCTTAAGACTTACAGAATGATCATCTAGTGTACATCTTGCAATCCATCTTGCAATTCAGAAACTATATTTAGCAATCAAGTTGTCTAAATCCTGTTTTATTTTTCAGTTTCCAGAGCATTATTCAACCAGATTTGAGAAGACGAGGCTACACATCTTCCTCCTATTCAGGATACAATGATGGAAGAGGGTATTCTTTCATGTTCACATTAGTTCTGATTTTTTTTCCTATTTTAGCAAAGTAATATAATGTATTCATATCACAGTTGTGACATGCATTGAACCAGGTCATGTAAAAAGACTATAATGTTGTTTATCTGCAGTATTTTGTCTGAAACGCAGTGATTACAAAACAGCTTTGAATAGCTGTAATAACAGCATAGTCTTTCACTGAAACAATTTTTCAAACCTGCCTAATAGACAAAATGCATCTTTATTGAAATTCTTCCTTTGTTAGACTTCCTTATACTGAGCATTTCTTTTACATTTAAAGTAATTTTATGTATTAGATTACCTACAGATAAAGCAAAACATGGTTCCTATTCCTCTTTATAGGGATATCATTTTTATAAACACTACAGTTACTGTGCTTCTTTGCTCTTAATGGTTTGTCTGACTTTTTGGTAGGACTGTGTAAAAGCCTGAGTTAATTGTAGCTTTCTTTTGTGAGGCAGGAGTAGTTAGAACAGATTGCATAAGAGAATTTTCATGAAAGTGGGGTTGGGGTTTTTTTACAGCTTTTCAAATGAAACGCAAAAAACTTTTCCAGAGGTTCTAACTTTCTAATAACTGTCATTTAGAGACTGTTATTCTATTTCTAGTTTAACAATTTAATGCCAATTGAATAGATGTTTGCTTTGCTTTCTTCTCAGGCCTCCCACACATCCTCGCCGAAGGATAGGTCGAATAAATCACTGGGGTGGTGGCCCCAGTCCACCACCAATGGCTGGAGGTGGATGAGGAAGGTAATTCCAAATCTACTGTATCCTGCTTTCAACTTTTTGTTTTTTAAATAGCCATGATAACTGAAGATTAAGGTTAAATGGAGCATTTTATAAAAGTTACCAAAACAAGAAGAGATCCAAAGTGGTTAGATAGTTTCAGTAAAGGGGGAAAAAAGGACATGAGGTATTAAGAGGTTTTGCATCAGAACTGGTGAGCTTCCACTGTTGATTGCATATAAGTAGATATCCAAAGTGTAGCAAAGATTCTTGAACACAGCTGATAAAAAAAATTATTTGGAAGTTTTATCTTTATTTTTTATCTTTATCTTTTTGGGCTCCTAATTTGAAGGCCTGCCTAGATCAGTAGTGACTGAAACTGTTTGCATTTCTAATATGACATGAGGTTTTTTTGTTTGAAGTAGATACTTACCAATAAAAAAGAAGGAAAATTAATAAATACAGTTATTAAAAGACTATTAGTAAAAAATCTTTTTTCCTGTTACAGTGATATAGCTATGCAAGTCTTGAATTCTAGTATAGCATAAAAGTCAGAATTGCTTAAAGGGGGGGGGAGCGCAAAAAAAAAAAAACATTAAAAAAGCCATGGTCTTTAAATTTCTTACAGCTACCTGAAGTTTAATTGCTTTACAAATTAGTTTGGCTGGTGGGAGTCTCATCTAACACAATGTGTACACAGTATGGTTTAATTTACTTTAAGTCTTAAGTAAACAATCCTTTTTCCATTAATCATTCCCTATTGTTACCATAATAAAAGTTACCAGAGAAAAAACACATACCTGTTGTTAATAATCTTGTAATTCTTGTAGGAAAAAGTTCATATTTCAAAAAGCAGGAACACCAGTGTTTCAGTTCCCTAGAAAAATAAGCTTCTTCACATGTTTTTGTGGGATTTTTTTCATTTGTATGTTTTTTTCTTTTTGACTAGACACGAGGCTAGCAAAGGCTGTGGGGAGGGCTTGTGGGCGAGAAGGGCAATGGGTAATCTGGTCAGGAATAGAAGTTTGCAAACCTTTATAACATGTCTAATTTAGCTAAATGTTATTTTAAAATTACTTACATAATTTTATCTGGCAAAGAAAGGCCTTGTCTTTAAATGTACTGTAATTACTTTTTATCTTTTAGGTAAATGCCTGCTGAAGAGGCTGGCAAAAGCATACACATTTGCAAGAGGAAAGGGAAGAAGAGTTTAGTGGTGGACCAAATTACTGTGAATGTTGTGAATGTGTATGCCTAACTGGAAACTGTTCTGTGATATAAGCAGATTAATGAAGTTGTACTGGGAACTCCTTCTTCAAGGATCTGGTGTAACTGAACTACAGTTCTATTAAATACACGTTTACTGTCTAAAGTCTTTGTATAGTTTCTGAACATTTTACTGTAGTTGCAAAGTAATAAGTAAATTATATTTGGCTTGTCACAAGGGTGACTTTCTCATAATTAAAAGAAAATTTCTGTATGAAGTACAGTAGCCCTTTTCTGTTTAAAAGGGGAAGAATACATATTTCTGTTTGATACAGAAGGTCCCTCAAGAGGCAAACTTAAAGCAGTGCTTCCTAATAGGTTGTGTATTTACTCTATTTTTTTGTCAGTACTAACATTCTGAACCTTGCTGTATTTTCGTAATATTAATGATAATAAAAAAAACTTTTTAGATGCAACTTACAAATCAGTTTGATTTTACAGTCTCTGCCTGTTACAAGCTTGCTTCCTTAAGGCCCATAATGCCAATTTTGTAAGCACCTCTTTAAAAAACTTACTTCTCCATTATCAACTTACTCAAATGTATAAGCCTACTGGTACAAATTTAGTACTTTTTTCAATAAAAATAGGTTTTATTTTTAATACAGGAAGAAAAGATAGCAAACTCAAATACAGAGTGCTAACACAAAAGCATTCTTTTCTTTCAAACAGTAACTACCTTTTAACTAATTTAAACCATTTCAGGATAGGAGTTACTTTTGTTCTTGGTTTTGTTTGGGGGTTGTTTTGAGGTTTTGTTTGGTTGGACAGAACTGTATTTGAGAAGAGATTAGCAGTCAAGAATCCAGACTGAATTCTACAAGGGGCCACTGCAGATTTTTTACTTAGACCCCTTTAATAAGGAGGGAATTTTAACATCTAGCAATACACCTTGGTTAACAGAAGCATCTAGCTGGCCTTTGCCACATTCTTCTGGCGAGATCACCCCCTCCGGTGGCTCCCACTCCTGCTACACTTACCCAACACAAGGTTACTATCTTTTAAACTTGCTGTGCAACTGCAGCCTTGGGTCTAATAAACAAATCTTCCTCAGCTCCGGTCAAACGTCGCATCTCCATGAAGGAGCTTCCCGCTCGCAGATCAGGTGTGTACAGGTAGATCGGTCACTGTTCTTCACAGGTGTATCACGTGTATATCAGCTGTGCTACGGTATATTTTAAGTTGTTTCGAGGACTGTATTGCCGTCCCCCAGCCCCACCGGCAGTAAAAGCCCAGCTAGCAGGGTTTGGCTGCCGCTAGGTCAGACTTCTCGGAGCGGCTCCCCGAGCTCTCTTTACCGCTGTTCGTGCCCTTGGCGCAGAGGCCGGGACAGTCATAGTATCATAGTACCATCATTCTGGTTGGAAAAGACCTTCCAAGATCATCAAGTCCAACCACTAGCCTAGCTCAGTCCCTCGGAGCAGCCTCCCCACACCCCGTTGCGAGCCGAGCTAGGCAGCCCCGTGACAGGCGCCGGCGCCGCTGCGGGGACAGCCGGACCGGGGACCCCCTCCCGCCCAGGCCCTCCACGGTACCTGAGGGGCGGTGCCGGGCGCGGATCCGCCCGCTTCCGCCCCGCGCCAACGCCGGGCTCGGCCCCGCTCGGCCCTCGCAGGAGCGGCTTCCGCTTGGGGGCCGGGCGCCCTTGGCCCGGTGGCGAGTATGACCCAGGCGGAGAAGGGCGAGGCGGAGAACGGGAAGGACAAGGAGCGCGAGCGGGAGCGCGAGCAACGCGGTGTCAAGCGACCCATCGTCCCCGCCGCCGTGCCCGAATCCCTCCAGGAGGTGAGGCCCGGCCGCCCGGGGAGCGGTGAGGGGCAGAGCCGCCGCGGCGGCCCCGCAGGGCGGTACTCCATTCCTGCTAGCCGAGCGGCTGCGCTGGGGCGGGGTCGGCCTTTTAAAGGCCCGGGCGAGGGGAGACGCCGGGGCGGCTGGAGGCGGGCGCGGGGGCACCGGGGCACCGGCTGACTGCTGTGCGCGTTGTGGTGCTTTCAGCAAATACAGAGCAACTTCATCGTGGTGATACACCCCGGCTCGACGACTCTGCGGCTCGGGAGGGCCACGGACACGCTGCCCGTGGGCATTCCTCATGTCATCGCGCGGCGGCACAAGCAGCAGGGACAGGCGGCCTACAGGGACAGCTGGCTGCTGAGGGACGGGCTCAATGTAAGCTGGGCCGCACCGGGGGCGTGTCGTCCCGGCTGGCTGCAGTGGATCTTTTCACTACGTATTCCTGTTGCTTTTTTGGTTTTGTGATGCGTGTCTTCCTCTCATGCGTTACATTTTTCAATAGAGGAATACGTCTCAAGACAACTATTTTCCCTTTGAATGTGCTGTAGATGCCACCTTACTGACATCAGTAGATGAGCATCAGTCTAAGTTGAGGCTTTGTTTTGTTCACAGTGAACTAAACCTAATAAATTGACTAGTTGAGGGTTTGTACACATGGATTTTTCTGCTCTGTGGTCTGGTATCATGCACAGTATTTGCATTTGTAGAGTGACAACTGTAGAACTAGAATTGGACTGATCCATTTGTAAATACTTTTTTTACAAGATGGTTTGTAACTTGGGTAGCGTAGCCAGTAATTTAATCCAGCCTGCTCAAAAAATATGTGTAGTTATCTTATTCGTACTTGAGGCTGTACAAAAAATCACTAATCAAATTAATGTCTCTAATAATAAATCTCACCTTTAAATAACAGAAGTCTATTTAAACATTATGCTCCTACGTAATATTTCTGTCTTTAAATAGATCATGTCTGGAGCTCATCGCTCTGGAGATGAAGTCCAGTAGCCATTACAATCAGTGAACAGAGTCAAGGTGACTTAGACAAGTATGTGTTGGGAACTCTGATATTACAAAACTTCTTTATATGTTCATTTTACAAACCTGTCCTTTCTATAGTCTATCAACTAGTTATTTCATTGTTTAATAGTAGTTTCAGTATTACCAGTATACAGTAAGTATTTACATTGCATATTTGTGGGTTTTATTTAGAAACCTGAAAGTACTGAGCAGAGACAAAATGGCCTTAAAATGGTGGATCAAGCAATATGGTCCAAAAAGATGTCAAATGGCGCAAGGCGTATACCAGTGTCACCTGATCAGGTAACCCATTGTTAAGATTTTATTAAATTGTTCATTCATATCATCATTTGATGTGATGCTGTTTTGGTGGACAAGATACATCACAGATGGATAGTGCTGATGCGTGCCTGAACTCTGAAGATATGAGAAAATGAAGATTTAAAATGGTTCTTCAAGGGCTGGGGGTGTGTGTTTCTTTTTTCTTTCATGCATAAAAAGTGACTGGTAAAATATTTCTCAGCAGCATTTGTTTTGATTGCATTTTAGGCCAGGTCATACAACAGACAGATGCGGCCAGCTATTTTAGATCACAGCTCTGGGGCCAAGTGGACAAACACATCAAATCACCCTGAATTTTTGGTAGGAGAAGAGGTAAGATTCATTTTCTCACTGAAATGAGGCTTAGTATTATGTTTTAATACAGCTGTGTAATCAGTAGCAGTTTGCTGTTAATATGTATTGAAAGGCATATAAATTTAGTCAAACAGTACATGAAAAGCTTTACTATTGACTAACTGAATATTTAGCATCATTCAGAAAGACCAGTTTCCCTCATTTGCCTAGCAAGTAACCTGGATCCTTTGCTGCTATAACTCAGTGTTTCTGCAGGGACCAGATGAGAACTTTGCCCATGTGGTATAATTCAGAGAAAAGGCAAGAAAATTATAAAAGGATCAGTGTGTGGAATCACTGCTAAGTAGTTAGGTATTCATGAGCTTCAAAGAGCCTTTAAATTATTTTAGTTACTAATTTGAGATAATGGAAAAATAGACTGTTATGTCCAGGAATATGAAAATTCAAACAGTTTAAACCATGTATTTAACATCTTTTTATTTTAATGCTTTATAATCAAACCCTATTAAAAAGAAATCCACTAAATTGTTGTCATAGCGGTCTGAGTGCTGCTGTATGTCTGTTGTATCTGCTTCTGAAATATTTTTCTAGTATTTGTAACTAAACTTTTGGGAAAAGCAATCCATAGAAAATTGTCTCCTATTTTCAGGCACTGTATGTTAATCCACTAGATTCTTATAATATACATTGGCCTATTAGAAGGGGGCAGTTGAATCTCCACGCAGGACCTGGTGGCTCCCTCACGGCTGTATTAGCAGACCTTGAAGTCATATGGTCACATGCAATACAAAAATATCTGGAAATACCACTGAAAGATTTAAAGGTGAGCTGTGATCACATTAATGTGAGCTTCTGCATCCACTGTGTATCCGCTTCTGAAAATGTTACCATGAAAGAAAAGCAACCTCCTGTTACAAGGTAGCCTTGTACTGGTGGTTTTCTAATGAATAAATTCTCTCTGCTAGTAAGTATAGTTCCAAAGACTTCATTTGGAATGTTGTGCAGTCTGTAAGACAAAAATTGCAAATAGAACTTCTACCAAGGAGGTTTGGAACTCCTATATTATAAATTACACAATCTTGTTGGTTGGGTTTGTTGTTTGTTTTTTTTTTGTGATGACTGAAAAAGAGGCAGTTGATGAATGGTTGCCTAATACTTGCATAAATTTCTTCTCCTTGCAGAGCAGGTGTTTTTCTTATATCTGATGTGCTTTTGAACATTCTAGGGGCCTGTAAGTTCTTAACTTGGTACTTCACTGAACTAATTTTTCAATTTATTAAAAACCTTCCGCATTTCTATAATTTTGCTTCTTTTAATAACTTGTATATTGTGCTTTCTTCCTTAGCATCAGGTATGTAAGAATGTAAAGAAACTTAAATTAAGAGCTGGCTTTAATTCACTGTTCTTATCTCCAGTACTACAGATGCATTTTACTAATTCCAGATATCTATAATAAACAACACGTGAAAGAATTGGTAAATATGATCCTAATGAAGATGGGCTTCTCAGGTAAAACCATACATAAGCAAGCACTTAATGATAATAGCATAAAGATTTTTTTTTCTTTTAAGACACATTTTTGCATGTCAATCCCAGTTTGGCTGAGACTAGCACATTTCATCTTTTTCTGTTCTCACAACTGTTTTCTCTTCTAATGGGGCAAAATGGTTGGCTAGCATTGAAATAAATTTCTTGGTTTGCTCTTAGGTATTCCAATGGTGAGCTTCTCACATCAGCTGAGATGAAAGTAGCAATAGTCTGATTTCTCAAGTATTTCTAAAATGCACGGTGTTAACTCTACAGAGAATTAGTTTCTTAGACTTTAAAACAAAAGTATATGATGTAAGATGCTGCTACTGTCCTCTACAGGATGACATAATAGGAGGTTTCAGAGTTGGCTTAAGTGCATACACTGAATGTAGAAGAGCAATAAAATTAAAAAAACCAACCGAGTAACTGTTAGCTTCTTCTGTATATTTATTTTTAGACTGGAAAGCCCTGTGATGAAAAAAAGCAGTGCAGTTTCAGTTAAACTGGTGCAAGTTTCTAGCTAGAGTTCTGGAAAGAACTGCTATAATCTTAGTCATCTTTCTCTGATGTCACATTTAGAGAAAACAAAGGAAGTCATTACAGAAGGCACTGTAACCCAGGTATACTTAATTTGAAATCCATCAGAGTAGTACCACCTTTGGTGCTGCAAAGTCTTTTTTTTTGCTTGTTAGGTATGCAAGGTATGAACAGGAAAGGCTTAAAAAGTAGACAAGCATAATAAGTTAAATGATAGAGACTAGTCAAACAATAAGCAGACAGTGAAATTGAACCTTGTTTTACAGCTATTTAAAGAACCTATCTAAAATGCTAATGGTATTGATGCTTTATTAAAACTAGAAAATATTAGTAAAATGCTTCATGTGCATGTAATAACCAAGACCCTGCCATACTGGCTACAGAAACAAGTAAATTCTGGAAGCAGTGTCTTTCAGCTTACAAAAAATAAGAACATTTGAATATAGGCATCCACCCTGCTCTTAGCTTTTCTCATGACTGTAAGGACTTACTCAGTAAAAAGTCTCTTAAGTCCCTCCACCTCATCTAAACTAAATATATACATAAACTTTCAATGAAGAGTCAGGCTATTACTAGATTTTAAAATACGTTAAGATATCCCTTAAATGTCAGCAACATGGCTCTGGGTCTTGGCATAAATTGGATATAATTTCTTCTTATGTTGCTAGGAATTGTGGTACACCAGGAGTCTGTCTGTGCTACCTTTGGAAGTGGTTTAAGCAGTGCATGTATAGTAGATGTGGGAGATCAGAAGACAAGTGTTTGCTGTGTAGAAGATGGTGTTTCGCATCGCAACACCAGGTATTTCTTTTTATCTTTTAATATGCAAAATTATTGTAAGTATTTATTTAGTTGCTTACCAAAGACTTGACTTTAAAAACAAGAAAACTTTTCTATACATACAGGGCTTTTTACTGTGAGCCATGTAGCAGTCGTGTTGTAATAGGAACCTTAAATAATTCTGATGTCTTTAAAAGAAGAAATCAGGTAGGACTGATACTGTGCTCTGCAAACTACGTGGAAGTCATAGTCACAGCATGTCTAAAACATCCCTGGTGTTCCTATGTGTGCTACTGTAGAAGGCCAGTATTTCAGCAAATAATCAATCTTTTTCTCCTCTTTGCCTTAGGTTGTGCCTTGCATATGGAGGATCTGATGTGTCAAGGTGTTTTTATTGGCTTATGCAACGGGCAGGATTCCCTTATAGAGACTGTCAGTTAACTAACAAGCTGGATTGCTTGCTGCTTCAGCACTTAAAGGAGACTTTTTGTCATCTAGACCAGGTGAGAAGGAAAATAGTGTATTCTCCAAGTACCTTTTTTTTTTGCTTTACAGAGTGCTACTCTGGTAGACCTTTCTGTGCATCTACAATTGCTTGTAAGTGGAATAAAATGTAGTATTTTACTTAGTAGAATACTGGCAAAAGCTGGAGAAGCTTTAGACTTGAACTTTAGGTTTCTTCTAGTCAAAAGGAATTCCAATTCTTAGAAAGTTCATTTCTTTGTTCTTATTACTGAAAGAAGCTGATAGTAACTGCATATTTGCTGTTTTTCAACTTCAGTTTTGGAAGATCTGCCAGCAGGTCTCTTCTTTCTGCACAAACCCTAATTTTAGAGGCTTAGGCATGTAGAAAGCTGCAGACTTAAAACAGAAATCAAGAATAGGTAATTGAAATTTACAGTCTGAAGAGTTTTGTTACTTATTGTTTCCTACAGTTTAAATAGATTATGCAGCTTGATATACAAATATACACATTTGTGTTTACATCATTTTTGACCTTAGGATATTTCTGGCTTGCAAGACCATGAGTTCCAGATTCGTCATCCAGATTCTCCAGCTTTATTATACCAGTTCCGATTAGGGGATGAAAAATTACAGGTGATTTTTTTTAATTACAAGAATTATATTCAGTATTTGGAATCAGGGCCTCACTTGGTATTAAGCCAGTGCTACTAAACCCACATGATTTATGGATTGTTCTTAACATATGCTTGTTAATAGTTTTAACATCAATTACTATATTTATGAATGGGCCTAATGGTGGATGCACAAAACTTCCTAACTGGCTTTAGCCAGAATGGTTGTAGCTTCAACTAAACATGATATTTATCCTTCAAGTGCAAGGAATTAATGCTAATTTTGCAAGTTTTTCAGCTCACTATCGAATTTTCTGATTTTGTAACAGACTGCATTTGAGTACTTACTTATTATATGATGCCAGAATCTGTAAAGAAACTTCCATACATGTACAAGTGTATTTGTTGGTTTGAGGGTTGTTTTTTTTTAACTATACAAAGCTGAAGACACTTCAGTGTTTTACATTTTTTCCTAAATATGTATGTATGTTTAATTAATTTTAATTAAATTTAATAATTTAATTTAAATAATTTAAAATTAATTTAATAATTAATTTTACATTTTGAGAAAAACAGAACAAGGTTTTTCTTTATAGTAAATGCCAAAAAAATAAAATCTATGCATTAAACCCATGCCAAATCTCTCATTCTTCAGGCTCCAATGGCTCTGTTTTATCCAGCAACTTTTGGAATTGTTGGACAAAAAATGACAACTTTGCAACACAGGTCACAAGGTGACCCTGAGGATCCTCATGATGAACACTATCTGCTAGCCACACAAAGTAAGCAGGAGCAGGTGTGTGAATGCCCATTTTAGTGTTCATTATGTATTATTTAATTAGGGAATAAAATCAGAACTCATTAGCCATCTCAGAAACCAAAGTTGGTTACCTGGGTCAGAAGCATTAAAGAATAAATTTAGAGTAAGGAATTATGGATGTCTAGACAAGTCTTTAATTAGAGCTGTGTATTTTCAGAGTCTAAGAGGGCTTCATATTATGGCATTGATAAATCTGATGGAGTTCAAAATAAAATGCTCACTTTGAAAGTGGGGATTAAAATGAAAATTTTATGAGGTGATTATGCAATGCTTAACCTTTCTGTGCAAAGACATGAAGGAAAGTACAAGGGTGCTTAGTTAAGTCTTTGTATTGTTCTGCTACCTGCTGAAGGTCTTTCTGCATTTTTCTTAGTTCAACATGTTTTCTCATTTTTAAGTCTGCAAAAGCTACAGCTGATAGAAAATCTGTGTCGAAGCCTGGTGCGTTTGAGGGAGACTTGAGAGGCCAAACCTCAGATATTTCAGAAAGGATGTACCCACAAGAAGTGGAACTGGGATCTTCCCAGAGTGATTGTATGATATCTGGAAATGATTCAGAGGAACCTTTAACTGCACACATGTCCAGGAAAACAGCTATTACTCAGTTTGAAGGCAAAGCCTTGGGCCTTGACAAAGCCATTCTTCATAGTATCGACTGCTGTGGTAAGAGTGACATTTGTACAGTTTGTTAAAATATACATGTCAGTGTGGATTTATAATAACTCCTATACTTTACCAAAGTAAGATGTATGTCCCTAAGTTTAATCATCTCTAGAATAGCTACACTATTTACACTATTCCTTATCTTTGTCTAGGTTTCTTGAGCTAGACATTTTGAATCTCCAAGGAACAGAAAAATAATTTTTAAAGCAAGCACCGATTTCTTTCTGGTTTGACTTGCAATAAATTCTTTATAATACAAATACAAGCCGAATGAATTTTAAAAAATATTTCTATATATCCATTCATTCCAGCATCTGATGATACGAAAAAGAAGATGTACAGCTCCATTTTGGTAGTGGGAGGAGGCCTTATGTTTCATAAAGCTCAAGAGTTTCTTCAACACCGAATTCTCAACAAAATGCCTCCTTCGTTTAGAAGAGTCGTTGAAAATGTTGAAGTTATCACAAGACCTAAGGTATACTGTTCATTGATAGCTAAATGGTTAATAAACTGTGATGGGTTGAAATCTTAATGAAAAAAATTTATACTCTTTCAAAACCACAGATTAGTTGCATATCTGAGATGATTTAGGAGAGCTTTCAGCTCATAACATAGCACTCTCCAATTATAGGCAGGAAGTTAAAAGTGTAGCAAGTGTTACTAGTATTGATCACCCAAGTGTTTATTATCTAAAGGCCATATTCTTAAAAAAGCAGTTGGTACAGGCCCATGGAGTTAACCTGTCCACTCAGCAAGAAATTCCATTGGGATTTTTTTAATTACTATTAGAGTAAAAGGAGGGATGGCATTTAAAGAGTGATCTTCATTTGGCATTAATCAGGAAAAATTTATAAAATCAAAATTTGAGTATTTTTCAGAGCCTCTATTGTTGAGGGCAGGATTTCCATGACATGCCTAGAAGGCATCTTAAAAAAAAAAAGTGACTTCACTAAGCACTTTAAATATTCTTTCCATATTTTTATCTCACTATTTTTTTCTTAATAATTTTGAAAAACTTCTCCCGTCACCCCAAGATGCTAAGTGGTGAATACTGTTGGAAAAATTAGGATACGAGTTTGGAGAACTATGCAAATTTACAGCAGTAATTGTGTGCAATGTATTTTTAATCTAGGATATGGATCCCCGCTTAATTGCATGGAAAGGAGGTGCAGTTTTAGCCTGTCTGGATACAACTCAGGAGCTATGGATATATCAGCGAGAATGGCAGCGTTTTGGTGTCAGGATGTTACGAGAGAGAGCTGCATTTGTATGGTAATGGATGTGTGTACAGTGGAACATGATTAACTGAAGATTCCTTTCCCCAAATGCTCTCTTTTTCAAGTACAGATGTATTAATCTTATGCTGATAGGTATTTTTGTATTTGTATAATACAATACAATGTATTGTATTATTAAAACTAACTGAAATTTTTCTAGTGCAGTGTCTTCAGCATTGTTATATTTCATCTTTTGAGTGGTAGGCATTGAATTCTGTGTACAGAGTAGCACAGGCATCTCCAGATTCACTACATTATATAGGTTATGTATATTGATATTGCACAGCGTGGGAATTTGAGGTGTAAAATATTGACATGGCAGATGTTAAGCCAAGATTCGTTCCAGACCCATGCACACAGAAGCAGTAGCTGAGGAGTGCAGGCTGCAGGTTTCATGCTCCAATGTTACCAGGAGATGAAATTGTTACGTAAGTGATTGTGGAAAAAGTGAAATGGAGAACCCAAACTACAGTTGCTGTTGGTATTTTGTTTCTATAATAAATTATATTATGCAGTGGAAGGACTCAAGAATTGGAAAGTGGAGTGTTTTTTCTCACCTGTTATCATCAAAAGCTCTTGCCAACTTTTCATTATCCATGGGAATTATCCACTTTTCCCTATTTAAATATAATACACTCAAAAGAACTAGATGCATTTTTATATAGCCAGCACCAACCTCAACCCTGTGCTTTTTACCAGGATGTTGACATTCAATTATCTGTCTACAAAACCAGTTCCCTTCACAGATTTTTGCAACATATTGCGGAAAATCTGCCAAATACACACGAGTGTAACAGAAAACACTGAGGAGTTTCTGTTTAGTTTTGCATTGACTCAAGAATGAGAAATACCCACCATTTGCACATGGTTTGTTAGGTTTTCTGTAGGCTTTGGGCAGTCATATCCACACTTAGCAAAGTAAGGAATTATCTAAGGGGGGAAAAAAAAAAAGTAGAATATATTTCCAATACACAGTTAAATGAGATTTCTGCACAGATTGATTCCTTTCATGTATTTCCTTCTGTACTACAGTTCAGGCTCCTGACAGGAGTCCTGTTTCCTAAAACTGTTACCAGATTTTCCTGAAATATAGTTAACTTACATCTGATACAAATAACGAAAATGAAGAGGGATTCATGAGATAAGTAAGAATCTAAGAAAATTCAATGTAAATGTATCAGGTCTGTTTATAGCACAGGGATACTGTACAGAACAATACTGACTTAAATTACTACTATGAGAATCATCTTGATACCTACCAATTTGGAAATTAAAAAAAAAAGAAAAAAATTAAATTATATATAATGCTATGCTTGTGTCTTGTTTGTTAGTCAGAATTAGTAGAACTGTTCACATCAATTAACTATATAAAAGCAAATACTCTTTTTACTGAAAATAAATAAAAAATGTTACTTACCTCTACAAAAATATAAGTGCTCTCATCACTCCTTGTATTCTCACAGAAATTCTAGTTTCATTTATCTAGTAATGAAATCCCAAAGAAGAGTATGGGAAGGAGAAAAAAAGTCAAATATATTTATCACAAAAGGAATCATTATTAAGTTAAATCATATTTAATTTTTAATGGCATTTCAAATTGCATTGAATAGGCTTTAAAACTATTATATATTCTTAATATCAGAATTATATATAGTGCATATATTTATCTTTAAACCTACTAGTCTAATATCACAGAACAAGGTGAATATCTTAGGAATTACAAGCAAGGTGTATTTCATGTTGGCAATGCCTAATTTACTAGTTACTATATATTTTCTTATGTTTTCATGTTCATTGATTAATCTCATTCTGAACAAAATACTTACAATTCACTTAGAACTCTGTCTCTATTTTACAAACAGTCATATTTGGATTCCACAACCTTCCTGAGGGTTGACAAGACTTTAGTGTAAAATCGTTAATAATCGTTAATAATAAAGTAGTGAAATGGATTTCTGCTGTAACTGTGCTTGCGAGAGGCATCGTACACCCTGCAGATGGCACCTTATGACCTGCAGAGGGTTTGTGCTTTTGAAGGGGCAAGTCAGAAGTGTGAGTTGCAGCAGGAATCCCCTGCAGTTGTTGAATTCAGGCAGTTGCTTGAAAATGTATGTGGTAAAAGCACCTAGCCCACTAAACCTCCAACAGATTTAGAAACTGAAGATACATTAGTACTCAGTATTTATGACACATCAGCATGCTCAAATCTGCAAGGAATTCCTTTAAAAAAAAGTTTCTGTATAGTTGCATCAAATACACTGAAAATGTTCAACAATTCCTTAGCTGGTTACACAAATCTTTGTGGCTGTCAGTTCTTTGATGGTGGCTAGAAGACAGCGTTTGCTGATCAATAAAAAATAAAAGTTGTTTCACCTCATAGTATATTAAACACAAAGCTTCTGTGACAATAGTACGACTGAATAAAACCTAGCAGTTTTAAAATTTGCCATGTACAATTTGGCCTGTTTACAGAATTAACACTAGTGACTGTAATACCTTTCTCAGCTTATTTATCCAGTTCATGCCATGCTCATTGCTCTAAAGCAAAAACATGTCCAAGTTATTAAAGCACAAAATATCTAAGTAACACACTCCGCTTTCCTGCTCTCCACTCAGTCTCAGGTGGAGACTTCCATTGTGTCTTTGTACCCATGTCTGTCCTTGCAGCTCTAAAAGTGATTTCCAGTTTTCACTGCAGACCTGAAAACATTCCTCTGAAGGAGAAAATCCTTTATAAAATAGCTTAAATTCTAACAAGTGTGGTCCCAGATCTAGAAACCAAAACTCATAGTTCTGCTGGGAAAAATGGACTCTGAAGTGTTAGAGGATATTTTACTTTCTCAGCCTCTCCATGTTCACAGGCTGTACGCTACCTTTTTGTCCCTTGAACTTCACGAATGGCACCTACCTTATCTTTTGTGAGAGTGTCAGTAAGACAGTCTCTTCCTTAGACTCCAAACAAATCCCCATCTGCCCATCAGTTCCTAGATTGCATGTTTACCTGGGCGGGGGAAGAATAATCACACTTTTAATTTTGAATTTCAATATCAGTTTATGAATAACTAAGCCATTCTTCTGCATATCCAGAAACATCTCTAGAAATCAGAGAATGAAGAAGCTGATGTTTACTCCCTTTCTTGTTTAGCTAGATGAAAACTTCATCTCAAGCTGCAGTGACTGATAAAACTCAAAAGATACATGATATAAGCAGATAAAGTTATAATACTAGCATAGGATTGAAGATCATGTTTGTGGGATGTTTCAGTATGTACATACCTCTTGCATTATACGTAAGGTGAAAACATTTATTTTAAAATAAACTAAGGCATACTATTTAAAAGTGTGCAAAATGTATACTTTGCAAAATGCAATAACCCTGAGACTCAAGAACTAACCCTGTGTCTCTGGCTACACAACAAGTTAAAAGAAACTCTCAGAAGTCCAGAGCTGCTTTGGATGGACCAGAAATTATGCAACAAACATGGAATTCATCCTCTCCTGCAGAACTAAGCAAGGCCCCTTATTCTAAGAGTTTGTCAGGGGGAAGTTGGAAGGCAACTAGAAATTAATCTGAAAAGGGAGGCAAGTTCCTGGGAGTATTGAGATGCAGAAGACAAATTTAACTGGAATCTGTTTTATCAGGGAGACAGCAAGAGAGAGAAAATTTAAAGAAGGACAGTGCAACACAAATTCTAGGTATGTAAAGAAAGTATGCCAGTTTCAGTATATTTTAGCTAATGGAAATAGAATTTTTTAAAAACACTTTCTATTTGTACATACCTGTTTCTAAGCCACACACAACAAACTGTAAGGAAGAAAAGTAGTAGGTTTTTTTTTAAAAGCACAAATTGAGCAGTCATATCTGCTCTGTGATCTTCAGTATTTTCAAAATTCCAGCTTTAAAGAAATAACATTAATTTAAAGACAGAAATCACACTGTTTCGTCTAGTTACAGGTATCTCCTTGAGCTATTAAAAAAAGACCAAAATTCTGTTTTTGTTTTGTACATCTGGTGGGATTTTGTGTCTAATTAGCTTTACTATATTCATATATGGACAGTTTCTTCTTGCAGCAAACGCACATACCAACAGAGAAGAAATATCCATATTGTTTTACGTTTGGGCTGTTTTGTTGGGGGTAGGGGGGATTGTTAATTGCAGTTTATTGCAGGGGTTTTTGCTAAAGGCACAGTAACTTAGTTTTCTCTAAGAAAATGACATTAAGTTATTGTTAGATTAATTTCCAGCAAATTCCTGAGCCAGAAGTTTATGAGTGTGCTCACAGATAACAAATGAACAAGAGGAGAACAGAGTAACAAGATCACTGCAAACAGAGTGGCAAGCCATAGTCACCACTCAGCAGTTCCAGAGCTGCCACTACAGCTGCTCAGCATCAAATTCAGCAGGACACAAGCTGCCAGACTCATCTCCGTTGATAAAAAATTATACAGTCTCTTCAGTCCTGATAGAATTACTTTTTCTTCCCCAACCAGCTTCAATACGAATCATCCGTAGCCTAAGCTATATGCTGAGACCTTTAATGATCCTTTTTTTCCCCCACTGAGATAAGAATCCCAAATGACTTACATCTCCATGCTTCCCCCCACCCACATGCCACACCATCACTCTTGTCAGCAAATTTTCAAAGCATCACAAGAAAAACCTAATGCATTTAGGCTGAAAGTCAGCAAATACGGAAAGAAAGAACTTAAACTATAGAGAGTAATACACCAGTGACAGCAAAACACAGAACCAGATGTCCACTCCCTGATATGCTTAAGTTCACTATAACTCTCTTTAAGCCTCAGTCAACAGGAAACTGGATAGACAAAATGGAAATATATACAATTTTTACCCCTTTGCTGCCTTCTCTGAAAGCTAGTAGTGCTGATGCAGAAATTGGTGGAGTACAGCAGGCAATGACAAGTACCCATTTTTAATCCTTACATTTTTTTCAACCTTATTCTATCTCTGTGTTAGATGAAAATAATGGAAAATAATGAAAATAATAAAACTTGAAGAAAAAAACTGAAACTTTGAGCAGATGACAATGGCTATTCTGTGGCTTTTGGGGATTAGAAAAACTAGCTTGAGGCCATCTTTCTTAGGTCTTCAAGGACTTCCTTGCTGAGTTATGCAAACATTAAAAACTTGTGAAACAATTCCTTAATCTGACTGTATATTCAATTTAAAATGAAAGAAGTTTTGCTTTGAGCAAAATTATGTTCAAATAAAACATAAGTTTTTCCTAGATCTCAAGGAACTTCCACTGCTTCTATAAATCCACACAGGAGCCTTATCTGCATTGAGACTTCTTGACTTGATTTTACTACACAGCAAAAACTTGGGAAGGAAAATGGTGAGATCTGTTTCTTATGAGGTATTAAAACCCCTTACAGATTGTTCTTTTTCCATTCACATTTTTGTTAGATTAACAACTCTGAATTCTTCCATCCTCAATGAATTCCTTGGAGAGTTAGGAAACTGTAAAGAAAATATTCTTAGACCTCATCTGGAGGCATTAGATTTCTTGACATTTTATCACAGGTTTTAATTCAAGTTTTTTTCTTTGCCCTCCAGGTTTTTGAGCAGAATATTAAGTGCAGCAAAGGCTTCTTTCACTTTATCAATGCTTATATGCTGGGCTTCTGTGACAGCCTTTTTGTCAGTGACTCTCCAAATCAAAACCAGGCCATACATCTTTTTGACCAAAACTGAGCAGAAAGGTAATCACATCAAGTGCTTGTTAGCACCTCTCATCCTAAACGGTTAGCTTTACTCAGTTTTCATGCCCTATTTTTAAGATTTTTCTCTTAAGGATTTATTCTCCTCACGTTAATCAGTTATGTTTCTAGCAATACAGTTATGGGAACTAAGCACATTTTATATTGCTTTTTTTATCACTGACCATAAACAAAGCTTTCCATTCAGGTTCTCTCTTATATCCATCAGTATTTTAATTCTCATGTTGATGACACTAGGTGTTGATTCCACTCAGGTAAAGGAAGTTATTCCAGTGTAAAAAAAAAGGATGTAAGAGACAACTCCACACCCTGTCTCCAAAATCAAGAAAGGAATTATTCCTATATTTCACAGGACAGCTCGTTGGTTGACTAAAGCAGTCAAAGACAACTTCCACATTTTAATTTGTTCTGATACTGCTTTCTGTTTTACAGCCAAATATTGTGCTAACTCCAAAACCTCTATCTTCCACTACAACAGTTTAATAAAACGGCCTGCAGAATTCTATAATCTAGACATTAAAGCAGGAATATAAGGGCTTTCTAGATAGCTAATAGTGCCACTTGCTTGTGACACTAATAGTTTTCAACTCACTTTTTCAAAATATAAACATAGATGTATTAACACTTTCTAAACATACTTTACTGCATCTAAGTCCCACTCTCTAATAGTTAGGAGTAATGGTACCAGTGCAGCAGCTAGTATTGCTTACAAAAATCACCCATCTCTGTTATAATGCACTTCTTGAACTGCATGTGACTGCCAGTGACACTTGTTTTAGCATGCAGCTATTCCTACAAATATTTAGCAAGAATGTGAAACATTAACTTCTGTTCTTAATTGAAAGACAAATTCAAGAGTGCAAACATACTCCCAAGAGCAAAAGTTTTCCATAAGGCATTTAATGAAATGTGACAACATGAAATTGAGTGTTTCTTTAAAGGAAAGTTATGTTACAAAATTAAGATAACAATACTATTATACTTTAAGTATATATGTATTTTTCATCATAAAGGATTTTAAAGTGCTTGAAAGATATATTTAGGTACTACAGCCACTTTTGAGGTTTAGATTACAAAAACAACAATAAACTATACTTTGTGTAAGTGATTATTATCTATTTTGTGAGAACAATGGAAAAAACTAGTATTAACTGCTGGAGAAATAAAAGGATACTATTTATTTTGAAGTATACATGGTCACTGCAACAGTATTTGAGCAGTTCACGAAGAACAGCATAGGGAACGTGTTCATTAATATTTAAGCCCCAAGTACAAATGGAGAATTGAAGGAAAGACATTGAGCAACTTTCTCAAAGGGAGACTTGCTGAAGATCAAAGAGCTCAAACTTTGGCAGAAACAAACTTTAAACATCAAGTTTTACACTGTATCCCTATTTGTACCACTGAGTAGTTGGAAACCTATGAACAACCAGTAACATATAATGCTATACATGGTCAGCGTGCCAAGGGACTATATTCATATAATTAGAAAGAGAAGCTTAAATTTTGTATGATCAGGTCAACACATCAACCACAGGTATATTGCATGTACACATATACATGTGATTCAAACCTTCCAGTACCAGAATGGGCTACAGGAAAGCTGGGCAGGGACTTTTTACAACGGCAGGTAGCAACAGGATGAGGGGTAATGGCTTTAAATTGGAAAAGGGTAGATTTAGGTTAGATATTAGGAAGAAATTCTTCACTATGAGGGTGCTGAGACACTGGAACCGGTTGCCCAGGGAAATTGTGGGCTTCCCATCCCTGGAAGTGTTCAAGGCCAGGTTGGATGGGGCTTGGAGCAACCTCATCTAGTGGGAGTTGTCCCTGCCCATGCAGGGGGGTTGGAACTAGATGATCTTTAAGGTCCCTTCCAACTCAAAACATTCCATTATTCTATTTATTTGTAGCCTTCATCGTTATGCTTATGCCAGTCAGGCAAAGGCATTTTTTTAGCCTGTGTCATGGAAATTTCTTAAAGAATGCCTTATTAAAAATGGATATATTTTTCCTCTACTGTCAACATGGCTGAAGTGAGATGTGCACCTTTTTGTTGTATGCTTACACCTAGGATTGACTCAACAGGACAGAAGCCCTGTCTCCATTCTAGTTTGGAAGATCCAAACAGGGCAGTTATAGAAAATGGAAAGTGAAAGAAATAATTAAAACCCTGTTATAAAAATAAGTCAGTGCAGTAGTGCATTTCCTGTGTGACAGGAAATGTGTGATGACAGCACTAGAGAAAAGCAACAGATGATGACTAAAAAGATTCAGATGATAATGATGGGACAAAGTGATAGAAAAGATCATATGTTGGTTCCCCTATAATTAAATTGTAACACATCTAAATGTGATTCCACTACACAAAAGTGCACCTCAAAGACTTTTTTTTTTCTTTGCTGTTATCAAGGTGTTGCAAAGTTACTCATAACTGAGACAAATGCTGTAGATCACCAACATGTATTGAAAAGACATGAGAAAAAGCTGCAGATAGAAAGAATATATTGCACTTCTAGAATATTCCCTGTTTGCACACAAGTTAGATTTACAGCCTTGGTACAGGAATTATGGGCTTCAAGTGGGAAAATTAAGATAGGGTAGGGGTTAAAAGACTACCATGAAATCTTGATGTTCACTTTTACTAAGTGAACTGAGGAATTTTCATTGTTAATTTGGACAGACAGACATCAACAGTTACAACTTTCTGGACTGAAGTTTAACTTACTTGCCTGAAGTTTTCCCTTGCACACAATAAGAAAAGCTGCCATAAAAAGGCTAGAAAAAAGTGACAGAATTTTTAATTACCATATGCTTAATGTAAGAAGGGAAGAATAAACATTATCATCATTACTTTCAAAAGTAGGTCATGGTTTGTTGTGGGTTTCTTTTTTTTTTTGCTTAAGGTGACAGATTATGAATTAATGTCTAGAAATTATTCTACTCAAATTGACCTTCCACTAACTCAGCTTAAAAACACAGCAACTGAGAAGCATCAGCCTGGATTCCAACACTTCATTAAGGACTTACATATAACTGCTGCATTGCACATTTAAACAGTAACGTGCTTATGACACTTGGTGCTCCACTAAACAGAACAGTAATATTTAATAATCAATTCTGTTATCTTTTATAGTCTTCTCAAGTTATTTATAGCTAAAGACACTTCCTTATAGAAGCTAGAGTAGAAATTAGTACAAGTTGTCAGTATTAGCTACAATAAAAGGAAATTTAGTGAAAGTGGAAAAGTTTAAGTTATGGAAAATCCTGAAATACTTACTAAACCTAGAGTATCTATATAGACAAAATAGCAGACTCACTTTTAATTTGCTTCTCATCTACTTCAGTCAGAGCTTTTGTAGCTTGTAGCTTAAAAAAAAAAAAAAAAAGATTGTGTCCTGCTTTTGTTTAAGTTTCTCACACTGATGAGAATCCTGATTTATGCTAATCTATATTCAGAAATTAGGACCCCAGAATTTTAGCCTGTGGACCCATCCATTACTATTTAGCATTTTTGTTCTCTTCTGGGTTTTTATATTGTTTTATTCCTGAGAACTGTGTACTTGATATTGCACTTTTTATTGTTGTGACTGTATTTACAGTGTCTCTAATAATTAACTTATTTTTTCTATGGCAAAAGAGGAGTTATGCCCTTTATGCAATAATTATTTTTTTTTCTTTTGTCTTTGAAATATAATCTCAAGCATAGAAGATTCTATGCTTTTTTCCTAGTAACATATTTCCAATTTCAGTATAGAACATCTTGTCATCAGCCTCTAAAAAACAGGTTAACAGAAAGTGTGCACTACTGACTGTCCCAACAAGAAGTTAAGTCTGTAAGGAAGAAGCTCTATAATGGAGCATTTTATGAGCAGAACTAATTGAAAGTGAAGAAATCACATATTAACAATTTTTCTTTTTCTGTATGAAACAAAAAATAACTATTGATTCTTATTCATGTCTCTACAAATAGCTACATATTTACTCATAGTTCCACAGGGGATAATTACTCTTTTCCATTAATGAATAATTATTCAGAACTTCACAGTTTGGTGCCTATGAATAACCAACCACCCAGAGAATGTTAATTATTTTCTGTTTATCTAAGAGCAAAAACATTAACAAGCAATTATCCCAGAAAACAATTAATCATCCAATATAATCCAAGCAGAGTGATAAGGATGGACTTGGGAAAATAATCAGCATCTACAAGCAATATTGAAGGCATTGTAGCAGAGACTATTGTCATTACAAACTGCCTGAAGAAAGTGTAACTTCTTGCAACAATTATCTTGATTAGTTTTCATTATAGTATCATTCTTCTACCATGAGCGTTCTAAACGGGAAAACAAGACTCCGGTTCATCTTCCAGCAGCCCAGAAGAGCACACAATTCTGATCCTTGGCCATTTCCCATGGAATTTTATGGGATCTTCTCCCCAGTACCAACTTTTAATGTAGTTTATCATACAACAAACATGCACTTAAGCCAGATACACTGAAGACGCTTAGAGGATAAAGCCAATAGAAAAGTTACATGTCGGTTACAAAGGCCCTGTAGTATTTCTAGTACTTTTGGCTGCCCACTGGGATACTGTTGAACACACACTTATTAATGATTACTAAAAACGAGTAGTGGTCATTGGTAAGATAACAAGTCAGTTAACACAAACTGACGCAGTGGGACAACTCGTACGATTTGCTCACTTCCAACCCCATGTGTTCTCCTGGAAATACACATTACACAGGTAAGGATCGCAATTACAGCCTGGAATTGCAGATTCGAACAGCCCTTGAGGTCTACCCCTTCAAGCTCAGGCTGCACACACCGCCCGTGGGTGGCGGATGAGGAGCAGCAACAGCGGCGTGGGAACCGGGACAGGGACCGGGACAGGGACCGGGACAAGGACCGGGACAAGGACCGGCGCTGCCCGCGCGGTCGCCTCCTCGCGACGGGGAGAGGGGGTTTCCCGCCGCTCCCTCCTTCACCTCCAGCCGTCTTACAGCTCCCAGCTCTTCCCTCAGGAAACGATTTCGCACCCGAGGTGACAACACTGTCGAATGCGTTTGCGTTAAGAAAAAAAAAAAAAAAGCCTTTTGTCTACACCACTTTAGGTGACAAAAGTGAAAGCGCTCTCTAAAAGTTAAAGGGAAGGAACGGGGACGCCACCTCAGCGCTGGCTTGGGCCTGCCCCGCCGCGCCACTGGCTGCCGTTCCGGTCACTCCTGGAGACCCGCGGGCGAAGCTCGGAGCCCCGTCTTAGCCGGCGTGCGGGAGCGGAGAGGCAGCGGGGCGCGGAGTCGCCCGGAGACTCCAGCGAGGTGGGTGAGGCGGCGAACTTCGGCCCACAGCCGCTCTGGCCTGTTTCAAAACAAGTCTAACACATCTCCCATGGAGTCCAAAGGGTGCATGCTTGTGGGAAGTTCCACACGCTCTCCTGCCCTGCCTGCCCCGCGGACCTCTCCCCCTGCCGGAGCCACTCCTGAGCGCGGGGCCCCGGCTCTGCAGCCCGCCCTCAGCTCCGTGTCCTCCCGCTGACGACCCCAGCGCCTCACAGGAGCCACCCCCATGCTGGGGAGGTGTGACGGGGAGCGCGGAGAGGCTTGGGCGAGTGGGGCAGCAGCCAGTGGGCTGAGGAGGAGTTCCTGAGAGGCCTGAGGAGAAAGGGCCGGGAGACAAGAGTGAGGGAAGCAGCAGCGGGACAGCAGCGGGCGGTGGCAGCCCCCCACACTCCAGCGGCTCTGAGGGAGGAACAGGCCTCCCCCTCCGGGAAGGAGAGACACGTGGCCCGTGGGTGCCCCGGCATCCTGCGGAGGAGACCGAGACAGGCCCGCGGTTGCCCTCCTTCTCGGGGAACCAGCCCTGGCCCCCGGCCTTTGTGTGGAGCAAGAATCGCTGTAGGCGCTCCCAAGAGCAGGATCGCGGGCAGCCCGCAGGGGGTTGCAGCGGCCCAACGCTTTAGGCCGGCAGATGCGTTTGTTCATCAAGGAAGAAATAGGGAGGTAAGTAGGCTTGAATAGTTTCAGCCGTGGAAATGAAACTTACAAGGTTTCTGTAAGTGAATGAACTTTTTTTACTAGCAGGACTGGAGGGAAAGTTACTCCAAAACACTCCCACAGCAGATGAATTTAAACTGTGTACACAATCCACAGTGGGAGGAAAAAAAGGCAAAAGCTGCTTTTACCTGAGGAGCTGATCCCCCTGCATCTTACATAGACAGGCCTGACAGAATTTGGCAGTGCAATGAAGTGTATTTGTCCAGTAAAGGTCCCATTGCTCTGCTGCACCATGTATTGTCTCTCCATGTGAGGGGGTCATATTTTTCACCTGTCAGGATATTATTGTTTTGGCCCTGGCAGAATAAGACAGGGAGTAAAGTTTCAGCCACAGTGACCATCTCTTCTTTGTTTCAGGATCAGTTTAGAGAAACTGGTGTAGGACAGGGCTCATGCAGGAGGACCACACATAGAGGAGAGGGGCTGTGGATCAATATGACAAAGAGAACTGTGCATTGAAACTAGTGTTTTGATCCATTCAGTCCAATAATGTATGTTGGATTTACATAAGACTGTCTTGATTTTTTACCTCTGCACTTCACAACTTAAAAGCAAAGAAATTTGCAAATCATATACACACCAATTCTCAAAGTCACTTGAGTATTATGACCAGGACACTGCTAACTGACTTCACTTCCAACTCACTTTTTGCAAGATAAAAATTCTCTCAATGTTACTCTGCCAGTCCTATTCTGTTTGATGTAAAACAACCAAAAAAGCAAAAAGACTTGAAATAACATCTAACAATAAATCTGACAAATATACATGGTGGAGTGGATTCAAAAATACTACTTCAGTTACTTAAAGGGAACATGAGATTTACCTTTCTTGGCTGATAATTCAGCCTCCTAGCCCAGACCGTGGGTGCCCTGTCTTGGTACACAGTTTTGATCACTCTTTTTTTTTCCAGTTTTATAAAAGAATGGGACAGCTCTGATTGGTTAACAGTAACGATGGCCAGTGCCCTGTAACTTTTTTAGGTTAGCCACCTTGTCCACCTACAGAACCATAGAATTTGTCCATTTTTCAATATATCCCCCCCCGTCCATGCAGGATACCTACCCTCCTCTCTTTGTTGTGGACTATCAACTCTTTCAAACTAGAAGTCTAGGAGAAAGAAAAGTTCCTGTGCTGAATCCTAACACTTCTGCTTAGCTTTCTTACAGAGAGGACAAACCAATTTAGTCCTTCAATGCCCTACACAGCCTCCTACATATCTTTCTCTCCTTTTTCTGTCCCCCTTTAAAAGAAAAAGTGAAGTAACACATTCTTCACCTTTCACAGCTTCACTGTCCCTTAGAGAAGCCTGTTTTCCCATGTGACCCCAAATCAACATCTGTAGAGTTGCAATGGTAGGTACCCATGGGTTACATCAGGGCATATTTCTCATCCAATACTCATGCAATTCTCATCCAATATCATCTGATGCTGTATTCAGAAATGGGTTACAACAATGCAAGGAGCCCCAAACACCTCACTTCAGAACTCCACTGCCCACTTCTAGCTACCTGGTGTATTATTAGATATATTAAATTATAGCAACAGAATTTTCCTGCTGAGATGTTCCTACTCTCCTCACTCTTCTTACTCTCTATAGGTCCTGCTCAATAGTAATTATAACTGTAAATACATACTTTTTAAAAATGTGGTCTAGATTTTGAAGCTCTAGTGCAATACAGTGAACATATTTTTTGTTGTTGCCATATGCTTTTCTGCAGGTCTGTTCACTGATTCCCAAGGAACATCTTACTACACGTTCATAAGGAGGTCATGATATGTGAGAATCCAGGTAAGGACACACAGTAATATCCAGCAAGGCCCAAAAGACAGCTTGGTGGTGGTTGTAAGTACAGAGCATTCCAGTAGAACCATGTTGTGTGAGCCTCCTTATTTCTACATATTTTGTTTTGATATAGCCACCACAATATTTAATCAAGGTGGCTATAAAACTATAGTTCCCTACTGGGTACATTTGGTTAGCTTCCCCAGCACATCTGAAAGCCTTAGGTGACTCTACCTGTTAGGTTAACAACTTGATTTTTTTTTCCAGTTACCAGAAAAAGCACATTCTTGATGAAAAACATTTCTTAGGAACACTGCACAGATTATAAATTCTCCCAGGCAAAAAAAGGCAGACAAAACTAAGGGAAAGTTGAGCACAAAGATGCATTAGATTGCTTCTTGACTGATGTTCTCTTGTTCAAAGAAAGACTCCCATAAAATTCCACAAGACTGTCTGCCATAAAAGAACTTGAACTGTGATAAACTCATGCATGTTCATAGAACAACACAGATTGAAGATAAGTATCATCATGTTCTAGCTTCAGAACTCCATTAGCTCATTGAGACCAACCCCTTCAATACAAGGTTGAATTGGTCCGTGAGTTTCAAAGCCTGCACATGTGAGAGACCCTTAATGAATCAGCTTTTAGAAGGGTCTAGATTTCAGCATTAGGGTTCTGGCATAAGACAAGACAAAAACACTTAGTCCTGTAACACCAATGCTGCCTTTGGAGTGTCACATGAGATAGTGTTTTCAGGAGCTCAGAAGCCATTGCTTATGCTGTAGCAAGCTGTAGAACTGCAGCCTCCAGCACTACCTGAGTAAGTCAGGCTCTGACTGAACATGATTCAAGGGGTTCTGCAGAGTTTACTCTCTTTACAGCCAAACTAGGTGAGTTGTAATCTTAGCCAGCATTGTGGTTAGGAGAAACAGTAATACTTGGTGGTATTACAGATGCTGTACCAGAACAAGCAGGCCAGTAGTTGTTCTAGAGTATATGAACCCTGCCTATCTAAATAATAAAAGTGTTGACTACCCATGGGACCAAAACCTGAGGGTTTCTTTCCTCAGGAGTAAGGTTGATCATGTAATCTCATCATGGTGAGTCTCCACCAGAAAAAAAACCAAACAACAAACAACACACATTATAGGGACAAATAATATTTCACAGATTATCAAGGCCCAGGCCCATGTTCTGCCAACCCCATCAGCCATCTGCTGTTCCTGAAACAATAAAACCCTATTAGCCACCAATTCTGAAAGTTAAACATAGGTGCTTCAGAATTGTAGCCCTAACAAACGCATAAAAATAAAACACAAAAACTGCTCTACCTTTGTATCTTCCTCTGCCGGATCATAGGAACTTGCCAAACCTGCTTTTCAAGAAAGTATCCTTTAATACTCTCCACCTGTAAAAGACTACCCCCCACTTTCAGCTGACATCAATTTTGTATTAGCCGTGTGAGATTCAGCTGTGTCCACTTCTGAACTCTGGGCTCAGACCTATCCACTGCATCCTTTTTTTTTTTTTTTTTTTTTTTTTCTCATAACAGAACAAACCATTCTCCTTGGCTAATTGTAAATTTTGTGGATGTTTGAGGGTTTGTACAGCCTGTTACAGGTTTTCCTAGAGAAAGATCTTCCTAGAGAAGATCTAGGCTTACTCCTGTCCTTTCCATGAGTGGAAAAAAAACCCAAAGTTTTTTATATGAGATTGTACATCAAATTGTAAATCAATACAGTTGTATGTGGAAAGCTTTTAACGTTAATTAGGAACCTCACCTAATTTTGTTACAGAGTCTTAAGAGTTCTTGTGTGCTCTCACAAACTACATTGTAGTTTCACTTGAGAAAATCGAGTCTAGTTCTGTTCTACCTTTAGTAAGAAAAGGTTGATTATTTCCATGATTCATTACAACATTTTCTTCTAGTGCAAAAATTCAGACATTTTACAAGAATACAGAGCTTATATATTAACAAAATACTGGAATACTGTGAAACTTGAATCTGTGAAAATCAACATTAATAGCATTATTTATTTCTGAAAAATGAGATCTCAGAAACATAATACAGTATTCAATATATTTCCAGGAGAAAGCTTCTTATCTCTTTCAGATGGGCAGTGTATTACAGTGTAACAGCCTCTGGATAAGTTGCTGTCTCTAGAATCCAAGGGAACTGCTTGGATAGTAGTCACAGGCCAAGGCAAAATACTTTTTACAGCCCAAGGCTATCCATTTTCACTAATAATTTATACCAAGAGGAATGGTCTCAAGGAGAAGAAACACACTTCAGTCTGGCCAGCAGCATTGGTACCTGTGAGACTTACATGGGCAGTGAAAATCTTGCATTTAGTCCCTGTACCTGAATCTGTGCAACAGGTAAAAGGAATTGCCATGTCTGCTCAACCTAAAGATGTGGTTGTAACTGTTTTTTTTACAAACTGTAACAGATTGTAACTGTTCTCAGAGCACTTCTGCAGGATCTGCTTTTAGTAGTAAGGTAGGAAGACACAGACGAACAGATTTAGCCTTTCCTGTCTTAGGAGACATACTTCAAACAATGGCACTTCTTCACCTCAGGGATAGCCAAAAATGAGCTTCACTGTTACACATTTATTTTGTAGAGACATTGTCATAGATTTGGTCTGGCAGAAACTACACTGGGCATACTCATCATTTCCATTGTTGTGAACTGGCTATGCAATAGCCCTGGCTGTCACAAACTTACAGAGAAGTTTATGAAATTGTTTGGTTTCTTACATTTTTACCTACTAGAGGCAGGTGAATAAAGGCTACAAGATAAGCAAAGGTTTCTATCCTTTATGGTTTTGGCCAATACTTGAAAATGTACTTTATGTATCTATCTCAAGAACAAGAAGCAAATAAAAATCAGGCTGCATATAATACAAAATAGTGTGACACTTGGCTGGTGCATAGGCTGCATTAAAAGAATAATAAGAGCAAGTTTCAGAGGATGTTTATTGTATTACTGTTTTTAACCTTTTAGTTAGTGAGAATGGGGAAAGTATACCAGCTGTACCTGAAAATGGCAGACATTTTAGAAGTTGTGCACTGTATTAATGCTTACATCTTAATTAGGATGTTTGTTTGTTTGTTTTACTAGGGTAAAACACTGCATTTTCTGTAGAAATTCTGCAAGAGTGATATTATCAGTAAAGATGGCATACTTAATGAAGGGAGTTAAATACTGCAGTCCTGTGAATCAGATGCACAAAGTAACAGGAACTCTGTTTAAAGCACACATATTGAAGAACATATTTGGCATCAATGAACAACAAGTCAAAATTTCATGTGCATCATCTCAACTTAGTTCTGAAAAGGCAAACTCTTACAATTATGTCATTGTTGGAGCTGGATCAGCAGGCTGTGTATTAGCCAACAGGCTGACTGAAGACCTTCTCAGTACTGTACTACTTTTGGAAGCAGGCCCTAAAGATACTTTCCTAGGTAGTAAAAGACTGTTGTGGAAGATTCATATGCCTGCTGCATTAACGTACAACCTCTGTGATGAGAAATATAACTGGTATTACCACACAACATCACAAAAGCACATGGATAACCGAATTATGTACTGGCCCCGTGGAAGAGTGTGGGGTGGCTCCTCTTCTCTCAATGCTATGGTGTACATTCGTGGGCATGCAGAAGATTATAATCGATGGAGCAGGGAAGGGGCTACAGGATGGGACTATGAACATTGCTTGCCCTATTTTAAGAAGGCGCAGAAACATGAACTGGGGCCAGATCAGTACAGAGGTGGAAATGGACCCCTGCATGTGTCAAGAGGGAAAACAAATCATCCTCTTCATCATGCATTCCTGGAGGCAACCCAGCAAGCTGGGTATCCCTTCACAGATGATATGAATGGTTATCAGCAAGAAGGATTTGGCTGGATGGACATGACTGTACACCAAGGTAAATCATAAAGGGATCCTTAAGTAATTTGTATTTCTGACACACCAGTGGTACTTCTGAAGGCATTTTGGAATATGGACTTTTAATGTGCACTGAATGCCATTTGGTTGTTTAGATTAATGAACAGCTGTGGCACTTTGTAGTTACACACTGTTCATTTCACAGCAGCTTGCTATCAGTCTAAGGTGTATTTCAGTGACAATTGCATTGGCATGTAAGTCTTGATTCATAGTTAAATTTGGGAAGGACAGAAGGTTTTCAGCATGTCATTGTGAAGTTTGTTATGTTAAAATAAAACCTTTAGTAATTATATCAAATCACATTTGCTTTGAGCTTTATAAACTCTATGAAGGCTTTCCCTCTGTAAACATCCTGATGGATTTTGGCCAAAATCTTGAAGAATTGGGCATGACTATTTTGATGTTTAATGTAAATATACATTGTAGGTCAAAGATGGAGCACAGCTAGTGCTTACCTTCGCCCAGCCCTACCACGCCCAAATTTGTCAGTAGCAGAGAAGACACTTGTAACAAAAATCTTGTTTCAAGGAACAAAATCCATTGGCGTTGAGTATGTGAAAAATGGGCAAAGGAAAAAGGTAAGAGCTTTCTATTTCCCAGAATGAGAAATATGAGTTGAAGCAAATTATTTTTTTAAATAAACTTTTATTAAAAGTGGCAACTTACTATGCAAAATGTCTGCTTTTCAGATGCTATGTTGTCTCTTCCAGTGTGTGATTCCTTATCTGTTAGTTTACAGTTGGTTAAATTTCAGCTGTATTGATTTAGAGATTAACATCTCCATTATATTTCCATCTCTTGGTGCTGACAAGACAAGCCATAAATGGATGTCACTCAGGAGTGTTGTGTAAAGTTTCTGGGTGGAACCTATGATGCAATCATGCACTGTCTCAGTGTATTGACTAGTGTGTTGAAGTGCTGATGTTTCTGAAAAACAGTTCTGAAAATGCTGTTCTGGCACAGGAAAATCTGTAAAAGGTAGATACTTAAAACTGACTGGCTCAAGGGATACTGAGTAATTCACTTCTACTTTGCCATTACATATTGAGTTCTGGGATAGTAATGATAAAACGATGATGAAACATGCCTTATGGTTGTTTGAGGAATTAGTATTTTTCAGTCTCAGTGCAACTTCCACTGAACATATGATCATGTGGAAGGAAACTTGAATTGCCATTACAACTTAACTCTGGACAAACAGTTCTTTTTATGTACAATTGAATCCATTGATTTCTTTAAGACCTAAAAAATTCTCATTTCCCTTAGCTTTTTACTATTATATCTAATTAGGGAGTATGTAAATAGAAAATTGCCTAAAAGGGATTTGTATGTTAATAACTCAGGATATTTAGTCACAAACAATTATAAAACAATTTAAAAGTGTAATAGTGATAACCTAAAGAGAGTACAAATCTTGATGGTTTGAATTCAGTAAGGCTTACAAGATTCAACAGACAAATGTTCTGTGACTGAAAACCTGCTAAAAGTTCAAATGCAATATTAATAGACTGTTCATTTTCTAATGCATGGAACAAATCTGTTGTTTCTAAGTGGATTGGTAATGATAATAAAACAAAAGTTGTAGAAAATTTAATTGAGCTATTCATGAGCTGTTAAATGTCTGTGAAAACAATGTCTCTACTTGATGTTCTTATTCCATTATCAAGATTAATTTTATTTAAGAAAGTCTTGAAAAGCTAGTTACATGTGATCAAAGACTTTCTGAAGTCTGGACCACTTCAATTGCAAAATTCTTTAATTGCTATGAATTTTCATCCGTATTAGTACATGTATAAATTATACATAGTGATTGATACATATTTATAGCATATATTAAAAATACACCTTCAAAGCATTTCCCTTCCTTTTTTCCCCCAACATCAAAATCACAGGACTTGTCTGCTTTTACTTTCTGGAAAATTTTATACCTGTCAGGATTGAAGAGCTAATAATTTTATTGCATTATGAACATCAAGGTGAAAGACTTGATTATATTAAAGCATTTTCTGTTTTTACAATCTATTTTAGGTAGGATCACTTTACCATCAGCCATCGGTAAAGTTAAAAGATCATCAAAACCTGATTCAAGCATGATTCAAAACGTATTCATCAAGCCAGTGACTTCATTGTCATTTCCATAGACATTGAGGTCCCAGAGAGCTCCCAGGACACCAGTAGGCCCTCTGACAAAAAGTAGGGAAGGTAGACTGAACATTCCTGGAATTTCTGAGTTAATAAAACTGAAAAGTGTTTTTAAAGAGGAAAAATTTTTTTAATGTATCATAGACTAAATAACCCTTACATAAATGTTCCAAAGTCAGTTTTTCCTCTTTGCATCTTAGCTTTAAACACAATGAAAGGCTGTATATGGGCTAGGAGTAACTACAGTGCTGACTACAGTGAGCGTAGACCTAATGAGCACATTTGAATGCTACCTGGATCAAACTTGCAGAGTGTACAATAGAAAATATAAATAATTATTTTTGTATAACACACAAAATACAAATCTAGAGATTGATTCAACAGTCACAGATACACTGTATCTTAACAGTGTGATGACTGCCTGGAGCACAACAATAGCAAACAAAAAATATCAACACTAGCTGTCTGTTGGTAATATCAGATAAATAGTGTGGAAACAATGTATTAAAATTTATCTTCTTACTACATTTTTATCTTATTACTAGCAACAATCTATGTATAGCTGATGTGCCATTCAAAAAGGACAGGATTACTACAAGTTATTAATATGCACTCCATGCTAATCTGTTAACACTTCACCACACTACAGGAAAAATATGGCACTTTTTAATGTTGCTTTAGAAGCTAAATGTCTCATCTAAACTACAAACAAGCAACTTGGTTTTGCTTGTGTCTCATCTGTCTTTTTCCTCACTGTGGCCGCACTGATGTATTTGAACTGATTGTCATAGGGAAGTAGCACAAGAGTTTCTGGCAGCCGTGGTACTGGCTGAGCTGAATGTTTGTGTGCCATACAGTTTGAATGGATTGTAAATATGGGAATAAATACAGAAATAATCAAAGTGAAAGCTTGATTATTTGTTTCTGCAGGAGCTTCTGGCAAGATAGGAATACATTTAGAATGAGGAAAATGTGAGGAAAGGGTGTCTGATCTGGATCAGAGTAGCATATCTGAACAGAAGCGCTTGACACGTTGCTCACATTCAGATCAGGACAAATAACATTAGGACTTTTGTGCTCATTTCTTTTTAGGCTTTTGCCAGTAAAGAAGTTATTTTAAGTGGAGGTGCCATAAATTCTCCACAGCTGCTTATGTTGTCTGGGATTGGGAATGCAGATGATCTAAAAAAACTGGGGATCCCTGTTGTTTGCCATCTTCCTGGTAATTTTATTATTTATTTTAACTGTACATCTTCTGATGGATGCAATTCAAAGACCATTAAATTAAATGAGTCCATGAAATTCAGTTGTCTTCATTTCAGGTTGTGTGGACTGAAACTAAATGTTATAAATCAGTGGAAACAGGCATTGATTTTAGAACTGAGCAATGAACTCCTACACTTTATTCGCCATATTTGATGGTGAAAAAAGCCTTTCTGAAAAATGCCACTGAGTAATTTTAAAGCAGCATTCTTACCATTTAGAATTTTGAGATGAGTTTTGATCCACAATAGATGGTATAAACTCCCACTGGCATATATATTCAAAGACAGAAGGAATAAGATGAACTTTTGTTTTAAACTAGAAAAGCCAGTACTGTATTTAGAAGTGATATCTAGCAATTCTAGAACAAGTGATATGGCTGCTATTAAATTTCTATTTTCATTCTAGTTATGCATGTTCATGTAAAACCTTACCCTGACATAAGCAAAAGGCTGATATAACTCATGGTCTTGGTCTTAGTCATTGCTGCCTTTGTAAGAGGTTAGTTTAGTTCCCATTTTATGCTGTTTTCTGGTTGCAAATCTTGTGTGTAATTGTTCTGTGTGATATAACTACTACTCTTCCCTTTGTTCTCCCTCCTCCCCCTTTCTACTGCCACCCCAGGAGTAGGCCAGAACCTTCAAGATCATTTAGAAGTGTATGTCCAGCAAAAGTGCACCAAACCTATTACTCTGTATAATGCACAAAAGCCAGTTAACATGGTGAAGATTGGCTTAGAATGGCTTTGGAAGTTCACAGGTATGAAACAAAGAATGCAATCATTCTACCATTGATTGATTTAGAATTATTACAGCCTTTTATCTATTAATTTAAACATATCATTTTTATATTTCTCATTTTAAGGAAAAAAAAAAATCTACATTTAAAAATCTTAGTGCTACAGAAAAAAGATGTAAAAAAATGAAGAAAAAATTCTATTTGAAATAGATACGTCATAAAAACACATTCTTGAACTGAATTAAGTTTTCGCTGTACTTGCCCCAAAGGAATTAGCTAGTTGCTCTGACTAGAACCCTTCAGGCTTGCATGTAAATCAGAAGTGACTTTGGTTAAAAATGACAAATGCATGTTACAGTAACCCAGCTGTTAAGTTGTACCTTAAAAAGAATCTGTAAAAGTAATCCTTGAAATCAGTAAAATAGTTTGGCCAAAGTTGAGGTGTTCATCACCTGCTGAATTATTATGTTAGTATCTGATAACTTATGCTGGGTATATGTGGCTTCCTACCATGCAAGTAAGCACTGAGGGCTAACTTATGGTTTTAAATGGATGTGAAAATAACATAATGTGAGGAGTGTTGCAGGCTCTTCACCTTCCCCTCCAGGGCAGGTACTGTGCACAGCTCTGCCTGTTACCTGGGACTGGTGGGATAGCTGTACTGCCTGCCATGGAGCCTGCAGGGCACAGCTCTGCCTGTTACCTGGGGCTGGTGGGATAGCTGTACTGCCTGCCATGGAGCCTGCAGGGCACAGCTCTGCCTGTTACCTGGGGCTGGTGGGATAGCTGTACTGCCTGCCATGGAGCCTGCAGGGCACAGCTCTGCCTGTTACCTGGGACTGGTGGGATAGCTGTACTGCCTGCCATGGAGCCTGCAGGGCACAGCTCTGCCTGTTACCTGGGGCTGGTGGGATAGCTGTACTGCCTGCCATGGAGCCTGCAGGGCACTAATACCAGGATGCTGCAGTCGGTTTCTTCAACACTCGTTAGGATCCTGGGACCAAATCTGCCTCTGGAGTTAGACCCTAGGCCTGCAGCTTACAGTGAGATAACTATAACATCTCACTCACAAATAAGTGGAATTTCCAAAGTTATGCATGTATACATTTATCTAGTGATTAAAAAGCAGATGAAAGTGATGCATATTGCTTAAATTACAAGTTCTTTATAATGGATTTGCGTTTCTTGTAGTTTCCACTGTATATGTAATTTATTCACAGTAGTGAAACCAAAGGTTAAGAAGTGGATTTCTTGCTTTTCTGAGGTATGTTAAGGGCATTTTCTCTGTAATTTATATTTTCTAGGTGAGGGAGCCACTGCCCACTTAGAATCTGGTGGTTTTATCCGAAGTGAACCAGGAGTCCCTCACCCCAACATTCAGTTCCACTTTCTCCCTTCTCAGGTGATTGATCATGGTCGGGTTGCTTCCACAATGGAAGCTTACCAGGTGAGTTGTTGAAAAAGATAGTCCAGTAATGTTCTGTAGCAATTAGTAAGGAAGCTTACACTTAATTATAGACATTGCTAATTTGACTATATACTGAAAAATATTTGATTCAGTATAATACAGAAAGAGTTGGCTTAATCTCCTACTTGGGGGGGGGGTTGGGGGTGTGGAGGGTGGAAAGAGCTTGTTATTTGATATTGCTACCAAAATTATGTTACTTGTTATCTTTGGGAAAGTGTGCAAGCATTGAACAGCTGTTTAAGTATTTGCACTACTTAAGTGCCATAGTGCTATTGGTTGGGATACTGTTGTACTAGATGCTGTACAAAACTAAACCAAGGTGTTGCCTATTCTATGGCAGTTTAGACAGAGGTTTGAGGACAGTCATTTTTTCACTAGCACAAATCCAAGCTCCGTTTTAGACTATCATCACAGAATCTGTGACACAAAAATCTGTGCTAATGTTGGGGAACTCTCATTGAATATACATGTTTCTTACTTTAGTCTCCGTTCTTCAGTGATGGTAGTAATTTGGTCTGATGCTGTTTGTATTAGAATGCTCTGTTACTACTGAATTTGAATGGTTGTATTTTAAAGAACAGCTGTGAGTTGATAAGACAGGTATATTTCTTTACCCTTATGGAATACCATATCTACAATAAATCTATATAAAATGGAAACATGTTTAATAGCATTTCCCATTGTCTCCCTTTAATGTTCATATTTGCATAATTTGTGAAGACTGTCCAAATTGAAAATAAAAATTAAAATAATACTGAATTCAGAAATGCATGTGTCATGAGTATAGTGTGGGTGTTGCAGGTCCACGTGGGACCCATGAGGAGCACGAGCGTGGGCTGGCTAAAGCTGAAGAGTACAGATCCAAATGACCACCCTATCATTGAGCCTAACTACATGTCAACAGGTCAGTACAGTCTCTCCTTGCCCTGACATCTACTTATTTTCACACTTCAGTAGCAGATTTTCACATCTACTCAACATCAGTTTATAAGTGCTGGTTGGTGCATTGCTGTTTATTTCTTATTTATAAAAGTCTGTTAGTATCAAAAGAGGCCATTGTGCAAAGCACTGTAGGACCCAAAAAGAATTCCCTGTTAGGATGCAGTCAGGGTTCTTAGCGTTTGCTGTGTTGTGCTGTTCATTTCATCCCCTCCTCTGCTTGTGAAGGAATGGACCTTATTTGCTTCTTTTTGCTATGACTAGTGTCCTGGGCTATACAGTGGGTATAGCAAAATAAAGAGCAATTATTCACAGCTCACCTATTCCCTTTTGGGTTTGTGCAATATGAGTGATAGCTTTGTCCACAGTGAATATAAGTATCTGTGACTCTGAAAAATACTCTACTTTATTTGGCATTCAGCAATAAGTGAGAGACTTTCTCTCCAGCCTTTTTGCTTTGATGTGTTGTGTTTTTTTCTGTTATGCATTCTGTATGTGTTACGAAGTTCAGGGTGTACTTACAGTTTTCCTATTTTCTTTCCATACAGAAAGAGATATTTGGGAATTCCGTCAGTGCGTCAAGTTGACCAGAGAGATCTTTGCTCAGAAAGCTTTTGAAAAATTTCGTGGGCCTGAAATTCAACCAGGAAACCATGTTCAATCTGATAAAGAAATAGATGCTTTTATAAGGCAGAAAGCTGATAGTGCTTATCATCCTTCCTGCACCTGTAAAATGGGTCAGCTCTCAGATAGCACTGCTGTAGTTGATCCCCAAACAAAAGTAATTGGTGTTGAAAACTTGAGAGTAGTGGATGCTTCAATAATGCCTAGTGTTGTCAGTGGGAATTTGAATGCCCCAACTATTATGATAGCAGAGAAAGCTGCAGATATAATTAAGGGCCTCCCATCACTTCAGGAAAAAAATGTTCCTGTGTATAAACCCAAGACCTTGGAAACACAGAGGTAAACAAACGTGCTCATCCTTTCACATTTTTTTCTACTTAGGTTTTCATCAGTATATTGGCATCTCATACAGAACATGCCAACAAAATAAATACTATGCAAACCAACATATCCTATTAAAGTAACTATTAATTTGAGGCATTCTCTTATCTTAGACTACTGATTAATTTTTTTATTAGTTGGCTTAAGCTGCTTACAGTAGTAAAACATGACCTTTTGTGATACAATTCAAATAATTTGTTGAAGAGAAGCTTTCTAAATGACAAGACAAATTGTGCACGTAAACCAGAAATACTGTGCAATTCATGAGGAATTGTTATTTAAAAGAAGGATTTTAACTGCTTGTGAGAGTTACCCATGATAATAACTAGACAGTAATCCCTACACCCTGCAAAGACTGGTTAAGTAAATGTAAGCATTTGTTCAGTTTCATATTGACAGGCCAAATTAGTACGTAACAGAATCATAGGAAAGAGAGGAATCTGCATGTGTTCAGAATCTGTCAGGTGTGGTTTTTAATGAGAAGAATGCACAGTTTACAAATCCTCACTCAAAGTTAGACTTCACCATACTTAGCAGTCTTAACTGCATAGCATTCAGAAAGAAGATACACATTGTATTTATCAACCTGTTTTTCTAATAAATGCAGAACAAGAGCTGATGTTTATAAAAATGTATGGGAAAGGGGGAATTTCTCCTTGCTTTTTTTTGCAAGGAGCTTAATAAAATTCAGTTCACAATTTAAGCTGATTAGTTGCACCACTTGATCATTTAGTACAGTAAGAAATCTGCACTTCCTGTGACATCCTTAAAGTTACTGGCCTTTGCTCAAAGATGAATGTTAGCAGAAGACATTTCTCAGCAAATATTCTGAATTGTGTCTTACCGTCACTCTAATTTTATTTAAAAAATTACAGCCAAGATAGATTTAAAATTAAAGGTTACTCAAAATAACTGCATAAGGTCAGATACTGATTATACAGGAAGAGATCTTTTTAAGTTAGAAGGTAAGTCATTTATTCAGTAAAAAAATGCTATATTTTAGTTAGGACTTAAATCTTTGTTTTACTATCTTCAGATGTGTAAAACAAAATCCATTTTATTTCATGTTTGTTTTCTGTGTCAGTGACTTTCAGGTACTGATTTAAAAAAAAAGACAAAACACTTAAAAAACCTAAAAAAATTAAATTACATTTAATCTATTTACTTGTTTGGATTTATTAAGTATTCCAAAATAAATTGACTGATCAGCTGTCAAATCATAAAGTAAAAGCTTATGTAGACTAAGATTGCTCAGGACTTGTGGTAAACAAAATGAACTCTTTTTTTTTCAGAAAAAAGGGAATCTTACACTATTTGAGCAGATTGTAAAAAAACTTGCTGAGTCAGATGTTGGCTAGAGAGACAACTGCAAATGCTTAAGGCAGATACTTCTACCTGGTGCTGCTTGCTGTAAGGCAGTGGTTGAAAGCCCTGCCACTGAGGCAAAGGACTTAATTCATTGGAGTATCTGCATAAAGAGTAAACAAAAGTACTGAGGATGGAAGATGATAGCAATGAACTCTGCTCCAAAAGTAGACAGGTGAACCCTTTCTATGTATGTGATTGAGTAGCTGTTATAGTAAGACAATCCATCTGATGCAGCTGTGTGCTTGGGGAAAGCATGAACTGCAGATGGTGCACTATTTTATGGCAAACAGTTTTTATGCAGCACCTGTGCTCTTTAGATGAGGTATTTGGTAGGTCTCTTAGGGTCATTTGGAATACAAAGTATTAGGATACTTAGAATAATATTTACTGGTGAGACCTCCCACAGTCCTGTGCAGTTGAGAGGGGAAGTGATTTGGAAAGACAGAATATTGAAGTTTCTGCATTTGCAGATCTACAACATGGGTTTCCTCTAGGCATACAAGATGGGAACTGTTATCACACAACTGCAGAGGATTAGCTAGTCACTAACTTACATAACTTATTACTGAACACAGAGCTATCTTCTGCTGTTACGTCAAGCTCTAAGAGATAAGGAAACAGCAAGGTTAGATATACATGCCAAAATGCACCTGTGTCATATGTTCAGGTACACATTGCATTGGGCAATTTGATAATCAGGCAGTTCTTCTGAAACATCATTTTTTCTTGCAGTTCTAAACATACATAGACACCTTGCAAATTTCTCATCTTCTAAACACTTAATATTTTAATTGCTGTGAGCCACAGTTGCTTTATTAATTTAGGCCTCACTGCTATAGAACGTTGAGGTTCCTTCATGACATTCCTTTGATGCAGGGCTAAAGAAATGGCTCATATATTTGCAAGTTTCCTTGCTCTGGGGAAATCTTTAGGTAGCATCAAGCTACCATTAGTTTCTCCTGCATTGCTGACACAGCTGGAGGTCTCTGGCTGGGGACAATGAGGTTAAGAATAAAAAAGTGACCAAAAATGTTTCTTTTCTACACATATTTCAGTTAAAATTGCTTTAGTGTAAGAATTGCTTTTAAAAGCAGCAGAAAATAGCAATATTTGTAAAATTGCATTATATTTAATTTCTGTATGGCCACAGCTTTGTATACCAGAACTTTTGACATTTCCACAGCTTAAAATCCTTTCCAAGTGTCTGATTATAATTAGTCTGCAACTAAATGAGACAGCTGTTTGAACACTGGAAAACTGGGCTTGCACACTATGGTAGTGTAGACCGGGGACTATATTCCACACATTCCCTCCTATTCTTCCAACAGTGCAAACAGAATTTAACTTTTGGAGCTTCTTTGTGAAAAATTATTAGTAAAAGGAGTCCCAAGTATAATAAAATTATTACACAGTTTTATTTTGAAGAACATTTTGCATTTGTTTTAATACAAAATGATGTAGGTCAAGAAATAATTTACAAACCTTTAAGTTCTTATCCTGGCATTTGAAATAAGAATGATTTCAGAGGAAGTCTGTAAGCTATTCATAGGAAACTGTCGTTATGTACAAAATGTTTATTGACATGTTTTAAACATCACATTTGTAAAAATGTGAACTGGATTGCTATCTAGCATATGAACTACAGGTAAAACCTGATAAGATAACTTGTTAGAACAAGTCATTGTTATCCAGTGCTAACAAAATAGACAGTAGCTTTCAGTTTGTTTTTATTTGTCCTCCAAGGTTGTATTAGCCTCAAAGTCATTTCAGGGTTTCACTGCATTGTGAACAATATCTAAGCCCTCTCTTGATTGCATAAAAATAAATATTTGAAATAGTATTCATAGAAGAACAGAAAGGTAGAGGCAATAAAATAGTATATTCCTTATATAATCAAGGTTTTTGGTTCTGTGAAGAATTCATTTTACGATTTTTCTTTTCTTTCCAAGCAGAGTAAGTAGTACAGAAGTTAAACTTTTTCATTTACCTGTGAAATATTTTCCACACAAGATGCTTCCTATCAAAGTAGAGTATGTAGGTAATACACTGTCAAAACTAATTGTCTCATGACCAGTAATATCCTGGCATAAACTTTCCAATGTTTAAATTATTTTAGTATTTACTTGTAGCATGGGATTAATTAAAAAAAAAATTACAGCTTATTTTTTAATCAAAAAAGTTAAAATAACTTTAAATCTTTTACCTTTCCAAGACTGTAAATAGTCAACTGTGCATCCCTTATGCAGAGAGATTAATTTGACTCCCTTAGTAAAAAAAAACTGTTGCCAAGTTCAAACTTGACACTTTATCCCAAAAAGATTTACACTGAGAGGTGGCTCTATTTAAATATTTATGCTATAGATCTGTATATTCCAAGTAAAAATACTTATATCTAGAATTCTGTGGAGAGTTACAATAATCAGGGTCCATAAATATTGCTGCAGTTCAATTACGGAACAATAATTACAAAATATAGAACATCTCTTTACAAATACAAATCATTGTATATTACAATTCATTTACAATAATCTCTACTATATAATTTTTAGCAAACTATCTTATCTAATTCTACTATAACCTGGTTGCAAGTGCATTAGTAAGAATGCAATTATTCCAGTATATTTTGCCCTTAATGTGATAGTCATAAAACAGACTATCTGAATGATATTTTCTGATGTAAACTGGTGTTACATATGACAGATTATTCTTATATAACTTCTTTTTCCAACGATCTCTAACAGGTAGAGCACGACAAACTGTATTTTAGAAGAGCATTAAGAAATCAGGAGCCAAGTTTGAAAGCCATGTTAGAACAGATATGCAACAGGTAGCTGATATGTGAGTACTGAGCTAACGACATTATAGGTTGTCATCACTCATCTCATGTTGCGATTTCCCACACAATTTTGAGCCAGAGTTACACAGACATTTTCACTGACAAAATCCTGCTCTACCATGAAGGACAGCAGCACAAGCCTGAAAGACAGGCAAGATACTACACCTCAGAATCCTACTCTAGCCCTCAAAAAACTGATTGTCACAATCTGCTTGGTTTCAAAATAAACTTGTTCCTACAGAGGAACTGAAGATTCTGTGGGAGGAGACTTGACGTACTGCAGCTCTGATCATATTTCGGCAACCTGGAGATAATCAATTTATGAGTTATGGCTTCCTTGAGGTGTGACATCACTTGTACAAAACTTGATTGGTTATTCACTCCAGCTAGTGCCAGCATCTTTAAACTATGAGGCACTTTTTCTGTTATTAAAACCATTCTCCATGTTTAATACTATAAGCTCGTGATGCATATCATTTCATCAGCTAAATCTTCTTCATATCGTCCCGTTTCTGGTTCTTCATCACTGTAGCCAGGACCAAAATCTTGAAGTTCATAATCTTGTCTGCTTAAAATGGGAAACATATCCCCATTGGTCCCATTGCTAATATTTCCATTGAGAAGATTACTTGCTGCACTTTCCATCTCATCAATAGTCATGTCACATGCATCAGCAATCTCATGTTTTGTAGCTGAAACAAATTTAGGGTCCTTTGCATACCTTCCTAGGCCTTCAGATATAAGTACCTGGCAGATGGAGGAAAGAGAATGAGATTTACAGTGGAATTACAATAGAACAGACAGGTCATAGCAACATTTCTTAGTTGTAGAAAATACTAGAAAACCCATGCTGAATCACTACAGCAACCCACAGCAAAACTACACATGTAAAGAACAATCAAATCAAATCAAGTCAGATAGCTCCAAACCACACTGTATCAGTTATGTAATAATATAACTGATAGCAATATGTCTGACTTCTCTTTTTAGAAATCTGTGAGTAGTCGTTGATAAAAATCAGTCATAACACTGATACAGTAAAGAAACAGTTAATATATCACAGATGGTGCAATTAGAGCAATTGCCTGAAACATAGAATTCCAGATATGTTCTCAGTACTTCAGAGTACATGGAAGAAATGCTGAAATCCCATTTGCAAGTAAAATTTAACAAAGTATATTGTTTAGCTCATAGCAATGGAAAGGAAGTGATAGATCGAAGCAATAGTGGTAAGAATGATTCAGAAATGCTGTATACTCTCTATCTTAAAATATTTTTAATATAAAAGAGAATTCTTAACATTCTTTAGCACACCTACAAATCAATCCTTGTAGTTGCTATTCACCTGTTTGCATTTAGCACACTCAATTATAAAGCTCTTGTTCTTTTTTTCAGATTACTGCAAAAATGGTGACCTAATTCTATAGAAACAATAGAGAGAACAGGCATATGTATCATCTCTCCCCTATCAGCCATTGCAGAAGAACACTTCATACCTCACCCTCATCTAAAAAACTTAATTTAAAATCTCTTTTAAATCTTTCCAGTTCTCTGACACTAATCTTAAGATTTGCATTCAGTAGAAATGCTTTACTGTATGACAACGACAAACAAGGCCCCCCGTCTTTACCTAAAACCAGTGTTGGGCTTTGAAACTGAAAAGACAGTTTTCAGAGATAACATGGATTGAATGATATGCTTTTTAAAGTTAACACAAAAACTGGACAGACACTCTTGTCTACTCCAGAGGTTTCTGGAATACTTACCGCTTCTACCAAACTGTCTGCGCTCCTCTGTTTGTCACTATGCTTATGCCTAAAGTCATTAGGTACAGTTAAGTTGGCTGGTGTAAATGTTCGGTAGGAAATATCAGGGTCATCTGTGTACCACGAGCTCCTATGCAAGGAAGGCAAGCTACCATTCATATGTTCTGTTGATTCAGCCCTATCGATCTGGATTAGAGGTGTGTAATACGGAGTACGGTCCCTGTTGGGAGGGGTTGCAGGTGGGGTAGCCCAGGAACGTGTTGAACGACTTGGTGAATGTTTATGAGCTTTGCTGGAATCCAAACCTGCAACAGCCATGACCTGGTAAGGGGAAGAATTTTAGAAGTGAGTGATTTCAAATGCATGGTCATACTCATTTCTCATTTCAGCAGCTAGTTGAAACCAATGCAGCTATGCAAAGTTAACATCTTCTAATGTTTAATAGTCATATAAAGGAGGAACAGGACAGTAAATTGACAGGGTAGAATAGTATTTTTAATACTTGGATCATAAAATCCTGGTGTTAGCATCAATAAAGAAAATTAATTGCTTATACAATATATTAAGCAAAGAAAGTGAAGCTTAGAAACATTCCTTCTGTCCTAAGGATCAGAAGCTGTCAACATTTTCCAAGCATTCTGGACAGTGTGTCTAGGAAATGGAAATTGCCATCTTCTTAGAGCCATGTCACAGCTGGGCATGGAGCCTCAGATGATGTGTATGTTGTACTTGCAAGCTCTCACAAATGGAGCTGAGTAACCACATAGGCAAAGACTAAAAGGCAGTTGCCATATTACAAAGCCCTGGTCAAAATTCCTTAGGGAATCCTGTCTCTTTGTGGACAATTACAGACTCATTCTCAATATTTTGTAGGTTGATGTTTGAGAAGCCTCATGTCTAGCAACTACAAGCCTACACTTGGCCTAGACGTCATGCACAGGCAAACTACATAATCACTAGTACTGTTTCAAACAACAACATAAGTCAGAAATACAATATAGAAGCTGGAAAAAACTAATTCATTATGAGTTAAATAAGATTTTTTGTTTACCTGCTGTTGCATTAAATGAAGTGGTAAAGCAGTGCGATGGTGGAAGTTAGGAGAGAGTGGTATGTCATCTTGACTGCTTTGTCGGCGGAGGCATTCAAAGTTAAAGGAAGATCGTCTGTTTGCTACAGGGAAACCAGAATTCATTGGGAAAATAAAACAGTTTTCCTCAAGCCTATTATTTCCAGAATTCCAGTGTAAGTCAACTATCACACAAATAAAAACACATGCCTCAGGAAGAAATACGTTGTGCTAACCGAAGCAAGCAGCTGGTTATAAGATAAAGGATAAATTCACCATATGAGCAAATGCAGCAGCCTAATGTGACAGAACTTGAAGCACCTGTTTCACAAAGCAAGCTTGTATTATGCAGCAGACTGGTTCAGACACTTAACTTCAGGGTTTTGCTGTACACTGCTCCAAATAGTTCCTCCTCTTTTTTTTTTTCTTTTTTTCTTTCTTTAGGTGAGGACATCAAGGCTTCCTCCCCACACCAAACAATCCATACACTAGTTCCTAATAATAGGTCTGAGCTTCTTTGAAAATCTGCTGAGATACCGAGCCTCTAAAATTTCTCAGCTGTGTTCCTGAACCTTAAATAAATGGTTATGACAGGAGGCCCAGCTGTGCTCGTGTGACATTACAGTGTGTAAGTGAAAGGACTTCTTACATTATCCTTCTGCAACTTAGATCAGAACTGGGTCTTCTTGTCCTAGGATATCAAATGCCCTCATATCTAGTACATATATCTAGTATCTTGTACATGAGATAAAAAGTGTAAGCTTCCTCTAAAGAAATGTCTGCATAATACTGTTGTCAAAACTTTATCAGAAAAGTTAAATGAATCACAAAGGCTGCACTCACAGGAAGCCTCCACTTCTCGCCTCACAACACCGCCATGGGAAGACCCCACAGGATGTTTTTAAAGAAGGTTGTTCTCCTGGAATGTATGCAATGGATACACAAAGCATCCATTTCTTTGGCTTAAAATTCTTATGCTATCAGAAAAGCTTGTAGAAAGATGTACAGGAGTCTCCTTTCACAGTCTCCCCTTCGCCTGATGTCTTTTCCTTCTGGTACTGGAAGGCAGCTAGCAGCTTTCTGTACATTCCAGTATCATTCATCTGAGTTATTTAACTTCTATAGCATGAGACTCAGGTTCTTGCTGCTTTTCCCATCTGTGCCCCTTAAGGTCAAAAAGCCAAATAGCAGAGACCATTACTAGTCTTGTAAGGAGCTGAGTGCCAAAAGTGAGGATCTAGCACTGACAGTATTGCTGAAGAATGTTTCCTTTATTATGTAATAATATATTTTGCTGCTGCCCTTTACTATACAGCTTTCTGTAGCTTTAAACAGTCTGATGTTTACATCAGATGTTGTATAATGATCCCACTACACATGACTCTGAAACACTTTTCTTTTTTAAAATCTATACCTGCATTTTCTTTAGGGTGTCTGAGACAGGAAAGGACTGAACCTTATTTTCCTACCAACTGGGTCCTTACAGTCATACTTCCATAAATAAATTGACTGTGACTCTGGCTGCCACCATCATCAGACTAAAAGACAACTCTGGTTTTGCTAGGAAGCCAGTTCATGTTATGGCAGGCAAAACGTGGAAACTATTCTAGAAGTGAACCTGTCTTGTCTTGTCTGGATGGCACTCGTTAGATGGCATCATCCAAACACACATATAACAGACCAGGCTGTGCTGACCACAGCATACATAAGAGTACCCTTAGGGACATTATGAGTTTGCATAGAGCTGAGTGTTGTTTCTTATGCACCAAACCAGTCTTTTTATTTAACCGTGGAAAGAAGTTTATTTTGCACTTCAGAATCCCAAGTGCTTCCTCTGTGTGAAGTGTCAGGGGTCAAAGACCAAAAAACAAGAGCTTTGAATCTGTGCCTAGTTTCACTGGAGGATTAGCACTGCTTATCTCTGCAGTATGGCCTGAAACATACTAAACCAAAATTCCAATATAAGAAGTGTGAGAGCTTTTAGAAATGCAGATAAAGCAATTGTTCTTGAGATAAGGAGAAACCAAGGGAAAGATCTAAGGAGGAGAATAAACTAAAATTAAGGACACTGGTAAAAACATCTGTTGACAACAGTAATTCAATCTATATATTGAAACATTTTCTCCCTCAGAAAAAACACAATATTAAGCATTGTTTCTCAGATGGCACAATAAAGTGCCAATATTAATCTCATTTTAAAAAGCTAAAGGCTCTTCAAAAGTAAGGAAAACCACCCACAAAATCAAAGCACCATTAAGCTCACTCTTGGTTCTCTTTTCCCTGAAATTATCCAACTGTAAGTCTATAGTGTTTACTAAAACACTATTCGGTAAAGCTGTGAAAGGAACTGATTACAATGTCACTAAGCAGCACAACTGCTTGGAGACAGGGGAAGTGCCAGCAGGTGAGTCACTAGAGACAATGGCACTGACTCACTGCAACACATCTGTGGGAGTGAATAAAGGCAGATGGATTTAAACCCTCTGATCAAAGCTTCCAAGCAACCTACTGCTGCATTCTAGCCTGCTCTTCATTTATCAAATCAAGTTAAAACTGGCAAATAAATTGGTTATTTTTATATTATTGGATGAGCAAAGCAAGAGATATTAGAAAGAATAATTTAAAAAGTAGGATGCATAGGCTATCTGACTAGTCTCTCGGGATGAATAGATATTTCTGCCATAAATTATAATCCACTAGCAACAGTAATCAAGACATTTCAGGTTTGAAATCCAAGATAAAAGAAGCCTTTTTAAATTGGAACATGTCTGAATGTATTTAAATAATTCTAGATTTACAAACAAATTGTTCTTACTGTACTTACGTGTTGGTGTTGGAGGTAGCAGCCGTCTCCTAGGAGATCTTTTTGTATCATAACAGGTCTGTGAATCATCTTCCTCAAAAAAACCATGTGGGTGATGGTAACCTTTTGGTCTCTCAAAATCAGAGTCATGGCAGTGATATCTACAGTGGTAATCATACATATGCCTGCATGTAAAATACAATAAAGAAAATGTTATTTCGGCCAGTTTCTGTAAATTGATCTATTAGATTTCTCCAGAAAATTTTCAAGCCTAGACTTTCTCCAGTGAAATAACCAAAGATTACATTATACAATTACTCATCTCAATTTTAAAATCCAGTTTCTGCAGGCAAACTGATTTTGAGATAGCAAGCATACACTTTTGTACTAGTATAGTTACGCAGTAAGTTCCCAGGTAAAATTTTTATTAAATTATATTTTCAATGAAGTTATTCTTACCAGTACAGACTAAAATCTAGGACCTCAGTTGTATATTGCTTAAAAACAAAAACCTCTGTTCTAGTCTACTGTCATGCTCTTTTGTGAACCCTGGGTAATGTGTGGAGCACAGAAATTCAAAGAATGGATTTTAGATACTTGTTGAAAATAAAATCTTGGGAGGATGTTATTTGACTGTAATTATATACAAAAATTAGTGCCCTCAGAATTCCATAACATTTAGCTTTCATGCAAACCAACCAGATATGCCAATCTTGCCAGAATTCGGATGGCAAAGAAAGACAGTATAGGAGGAGGAGAAGAATTAAGCATTTCAGGTATTTGTGCATATGCAGATATGGATCTAAGATAAAATGGCAGTGCATTCCTCTACTTCTGGGCTGGACTTCAAAATACAAAAAAGTGGAGGGTATTTTTGAGATGATATTAAATTTATTGAGCAAAAGGGGAACATAGCTATTGTAAGGAAGATGAACACAATCTACTCAAGATCTCATAAATGCATGTCTTTCTAAGTCATAATGGGAAGGTGAATATCATGGTATTTAAAAAAAATATAGATCACAAGATATTGGGGGAAAAGGTGCCTTTTTTTTTTTTTTTTTTTTTTTAGACAGGAAGGCTATCAGTATTACCAAATACAGGTTCTGTTCCATGACAGGTTGATACTCAGAAAACACCAGAATGATCTCACATTTTAAAGACTAAGTCAGAAATACCAGGATTTCCTACCAAAATAGCATCCAAACATTGCATAATAACTGGATACCTATTACTTATATACCAAAGTGGTCAAAATGCAAAGTTAGGACCTGCCCTGTTGCTGAAGCCATCACTGCCTGAAGCCCATGGCACAGTGCTCAAATCAAACTAATCTGGTAATGCTCAATGCCAAACTAATTTGGGAGCCACTGTTCTACAGTTAGAAAAACCCATCCCAGTCCATTTCTGAAGAAACTATTTGAAAAGCTTGCAGAGAAAAGCTTAAACGTATCAAAATTAAATCAAGGCCTTTTCTTCTTAAACATGAAATTAAGATATTGAATGTAAAGATGATAGGAGTTAAAAATACAGGATCAGGCAAGACTTTTTATAAAGCACTACTGGGCCTTAGAAAAACCCTGCTGGACAGAAATACTATTATTATCTAGGATATCCCAAGTTTTGGCTGGAGAAAACAGAAATCAGTTAGAAAACTGAGAGGAACCAGGTTACCAAACCAGAAACTCTGTAGTCACAGCAAGGAGCCTCAGATTAATACAAATTTGGACATTATGCAATAATAGAAGTTTGTGAGAAGTGCTAGTTGTTGACTAAAATTCAATTGATGGCATTTCCATAAAGCTTATGAATAAAACTTTAAAAACCCACGAATTCCAAACATATAAAGGCCACGACAACTATGACAGTATTAAGTGTTTGTATTAAGGAAAGAAGAAATTATGTCAAGAGAAGAATTATTAATGAAGAGTTGCAATTAGAATTTTCAAAAGGAAGCAGTCAAATACTTCATTGGTCCAGCTAGTACTACCTTATGATCTCAGTCCATAGTTTACCAGTTTCACCTTTCTTTTTTAAGTTAAATTAAAAGAAGAAAACAATTTATAAAAGTTCGTTTATCTGAGCTTGATCCATCTTTCATTGTACTTGAAATTTTATTTCTAAATGAAACGCTTCTTTGGTTATGCAGTCACTAGTTTATTCTCAGTTCAAAGGAACTTTCTGCTTTCCTTTGAATTTGGTACAGACGTTTTGCTGGAGCGAGCACATGATGCCAAATGCAAAAGATTTTTGGTACACACACTATTCCTAATCACCATTTCACTTGCCAGCAGTCGTGGAATATTCACTTCATTAGAGAATTTTCAGCATAAGCGTGCTTAGTGAAGCCTTTACAGACATGCCCCTAGTTTATTGAAATATTTTTTCCAGTTTAACAAATATCCTCACCTGTTTCCTGACAACATACTGTCATCTTCATAACATTCTTCTCCACTAAAGTATTCCTGCTCTCCCAAATAACGACCATCATTGCAATAGTCTTGAACTTCATGTTCTTCGCGGCAAATAGTAGGTCGACGCCCGTCACCAGAGTCAGATCTGTAAGTAGCACATACTTGTATTTTTAAATATTTTATTTATATAAATTGCATATTTTATACACAGGTCTGTTAACGTGCTTCCAAGAAAAAAAAAAAAAAGACAAGCATTAAGAACTGTCATGTTGTCATAATGTGGTGTTATAGTAAATTGCATAGAACTACAGTTCAGAACATTCCTATTTTACCTGTTTCTGAAAGATGACAAGATGACCTCCCTTTATTTCCTTATGATACAATTAGGAAAATAATTAACATGAGGGCGCTCAGTGAAGTCTAATGCATTTAAGACAGTTTTACAAAATAGAAATTCAGAGTACTTTGAAGAAACACAGTCTCTCTCAAATGTTTGAAGTTTGCCAAATAGCTGAAATATTAAGGTGCCCTCACTGAGGTATTCCAAGAAAAATCTGAAACAGATATGCAAATCTAGACACTAAAAAATAGCACTGAATGTACATTTAGTGAGGCAGCCCAAATAACACAATGTCTCTTATTTTTAAAAGTTGTCTTCAAAAATATTCAGACATAAGACCAGGAAAGATTTTGGATCCCCTATAAATGGAACTGTACACATTAATATTTATCAAAGTTAAACCCAGTATTTTTTTCAGTTTATGCAAGTAAATTTTAAACAAGGGCTACCATCAAGTGTGATCTTTTGTCTGTTGAAAACTAGACAAACCTGCCTGGACTTTTAAAAGGACTTGAATAATTTTGAAGTTTACCAGAAGTTTATCCTTTTAGAACAAACAGTGGAATATTTTACTTAGAAATCATCACTTAAGTTATTCAGCATATGCATTGTCATCCAGTTAATTTTGAAAATTGTACTGTAGAAAAAAAAAGAAAAAAGGGAGAAAGAAAAAGGAAGAGAGGGGAAAAGAAACAGAAAACCTACTTTGTCCTCCCCAATTATATCAGAAGAATATCAACTCACCTAATATAGGTTTCATAGTAACGGGTTCTATCCAGGTAAGGCATGAAAATAAGGAGAAAGGTATTTTAAAATCAGGTAGTTTAGAGAAATTAATCGGCGATTACAGTGTCTGTGCTGTAACTAACACTTTCACTGTAAAGAAAACTATTTTCAAACCTTATTAAAGTTATATATATTTCCCATACATAAGAGCTGTATTTTAAATAGATTTCATACATCAGTAGGCAACAGAAATGAAGCTAAATATACAAATTATTTCATGTAGTATAAGTTTTCTTACATTGTATTTATTATATATACATTTATTTAAAAGCAAATACATATCTCTAAGTTTACCTCCTACTGCTTGGCCTTCTTCGCTTCTCGTGATCAGTTCTGGAGTGGGAACGGTAACCGTTTTCAGATCTACGCTCATGTTTTCCAAAATTTGTGTGTTTTCCATGAACATTTTTGGACACGTTTGCATTATTGAGATTGGCATTTGTTGAGTTTGGAACTTGCTTTCCTACTGAGTTGTGATTATGATGATTGTGGTATACAGAATTTCCTGCCTGAGAATACGTATTTTTCTCAGTATCACTTGCAGACGGAATTGAAGGCCGCTGAACATGCAAGGGACGGTGTGTGGTGTTGATCTGTTGAAATGAATCTCGTCTGTCACTGCTAATATGGTTTATGTGGTTGCCAAAGAGGGCACCATTCCTCTGTTTTTGGGGAAGAGAAAGAAAAAATTACATCAGATACCTGAACAGAACATATTTTTGACAGCGATAACTTACTTTTCTTTCCTACATGCATTCAAAAGTAGCAATTAAAATAATTTGTGATTTTTCTTTCTAATTTTATGATGCTTCAGATGAGATCTCCTGAAGTGATAGCAACGTGATTGTGATAATGACAATATTTGTATTTCAGAGTCAAACTGACATTATGCTGTGATCATTATTCTTTTTCCATACAACTGTGACATCCAGCTTTCTCCACATTTTATTACGCAGGAGAAACCTAGATTCCCGTACATGAACATGCACCAGCTTCCTCAGAAAGGGACACATCTGCTTAATTTTTGAGAACGCTTTGGTGGAATTTCCTCCTATTCTCCCAGAGCATCAGTTTGCAACAGGCGTCACTCAGACAGGATGGAGTGCCATGCAACAGCTTGCAAGCATATCTCAAGTAGGTACCATTAAGCTTCAGTGCTTCCATTCTTTCCTCTTGCAGAGGTACAGGAAAGAGTAGTAACTCTTTATCAGCCCTGAGAAGTGTAATGGACAGTGAAAAAGAGAATGAAGTGCTAAGTTATGACTATGACATGCAGCTCTCTTTTACATCTGACCCAGATTAGGTAGCCTCCCTGTCTAGCCAGGTGTGGGTCTTGGATGACAGCAGTCTGTCTTGAAGCTCAATCTAGGGAAGACAGCAGGTAATGATGGTTGGCAGAGAAATGTATCTACTGATGGTAGCTGTGACACTGTCTCCAGTGCCACGTCCTCCTTTTCTGCAAAGGACAATAGCAGGCTATGCAGCTTCTGACACAGTTCCTGCAGAAGCATACTTTTCCATCTGCTGCTTCTGAAATGCGTGTGAAAAATTAAGTTTTCTTGCTGTCTGGCAAATGGTTTGCAGATCACTCCTGATTATAATGCCAACTTTACATGTTCACCATTAGATGGAATACCTATAGCATACAAGATGAAAACTGTTTGGTTTGTTTGGTTTTTTATTAGTGGTTCTTGATATCCTTCACATGAAGTTGGAAATGGCATTTATATTTAGTTGCCTTCTGTGTAATTTCAGGCATTCCTTTTAAAATATGCAGCTATGTGTCTGTTGTGGTTTGGCTGCACAGAATTTCAGTCTCGTCTTCCTATCTACCACTGTAGAAGTCAAGACACTTGCAGTTTAACCTTGCCACTAACAAAGTTTGAGATGGCAAGGTTTGTACCTTTTCTTAGGATTTGCTAAAAAAAAAATTAAAAAATAATGGGAAAGAATTAGGGGCAGGAGAATCACCCTGCAGGAACTGCTCTCTAAGTTTATGATAGGATGCAAGTGTCCTGGTAATACTATGTTTATAGATATATACAAAACCACACTTATTTATAAAATATGTATCTTGCTCTGGTTTGCAGGTATTATTATTATTCCATATTCAGGGATAAGATCATTCTTTAATCTCATGAGATAAAACAATTCACGTAGCTGTGTTCTGACATTACTTTATAAACATCTTCCTCCTCCTCTGGATTGTTTTCCTCTGGTTCATCATCTTGCAAGTCACAGGATATAGCTCGGCGTATTTCAGGGCCAATATCATGAAGTGTCCTTAGTCCTGCCTAAATCAATGACAATATCATAATACATTAGGAATGCAAATTCTTTTTCGTTCTTTAGCTACAGGCATGTAAATTGATTTTAAAGGACAGTTAACAAGTTTTGTATCCTGACATCCGTGGAGGATTCATCTTACTATATGTCTCTTTACTGTTATTAATCAAAGGCTCATATTCCAGTACAATTCTGCTGGGGTGATCATGTCTATAATCACAGTGTAGGTCCTGACTACAAGACCACTGATGTTTATGGAAGCCTATGGAAACAAAATTCATCCTATAATAAAATACAAGTAATCAGCAAGAACTATAAAATGCATTTCAATGAGATCTATATTTCATGTTGAAAACATGTTTGCAGCCTGTGTCCACAAAGGAAACACAAGGAGATCTTTGCTATAGCAACAGCAGTTTTAGCAGAGCTCAGATGGAAAAGAAAGCAGTGTAATAATTCCAGCTCATCTGCACTGCACTGTGATATGCAGATATTTGATATAAAGCTTTAGTTTAGGACAGAAAACCATCTAGCTGCAGTAGCATGAACCTCAGCATGTGTTACTTCATAGTCTTCTCAAGCCTGCTACCACATGCAACCTTTAGGAAAAGAGATAATGCTGAAACTGCCAAGGAAAGACCTGTATGTCAGAGAGGAAACAGACATCACACTCAGGGCCAAGAATGTAGTACTTTTGGTTAGGCCTGCCTTACTTCAAAAAAGAAATATTTTTCCTGTTTGAAGTCTTGTTGTCATGGTCCAAGGCAAAAAATGCAATCTTGTTCTTCCAACTGTTTTTATCACATCCTCAGGTTCAAAAGCAGTAAAATATGTTTCTTTAGCCCTTTGCTAATGCTACACTTACCCTACTAATAATCGTGCACAGCCCTTGGCTAATTATTATGATCTGAAAGCCTGCTTTATTAAGTTTCTGCGTTTTTTGATGCAGATGAGGACTGTCCCAGCCCGTAAGAGCTGTACTTCTATGGCATGACAGTGCATGTCGCTCTGGGGTGGCATGAATATGTGCAGAGAATTTTGCATTTTTGCAGCTCCAGATGGGGCTGAAGGACCCTGGAGGGCACCAACTGTGCCTTGGTCCCATTCACACTGCCTTTCACACACATTCCCTGGAGTACACCCCATCCTTGCAGTCAGGTTTCAACTCAAAACAGAAATAGTTGGTTTGCTGGGGAGAAAAATGGCATTTCTGCAGTGTGGGCAGTGAGAACCTGAAAAGGGATGAACCGAGAAGCTTTGTATCTAATGCTGTAGATTTACTACAGGCTGCTCTTCAGGTTTCACTCATACCAGTATTTGACTTCCTGAAAACTGCACTTGACTAATCATAATAGCTACGTGTATTTGGCAATTATATTTTCTTCCTCAGGGATCAACTTTGGGAGTTATGCTATAATTGAACAAGGCTCTAAAAGTCATTTTCTAGTGAGTTAATATACATTTCATGAATACACTGTACTTTCTCCTGCTTCTTATGCTAATTGCATAGTCAAGACCTTAGCAAGGTTTCTATTGTTATAATTTTGTAAGGTGCTAAAGGGAAGGAAAAATAACCCTTTAAGGTACAGGTATCAAAATAGAAAACTAAAGGCTTCTATTAATTTAGCAGAGGCAAAGGCAGTACTTATTTAGCAGAGGATTACTATTGTATTTTCATTATCCAATGATTAGCAAGAACAGTCACTTTCATTTCACACTCACTACCTGCTTATTTTATAGCAAAGGAAGCAAAAAAGAAAAAACCCCAAAGCTACCCTGACACTAACATATAAACAAACTGAGGTTAATATGAACATAACACAGGGCAAGAACTACTACTACATTACAAAAATAAGCATGTAGAAAAATAGCTGAATAGACCTACGCTATAGCAGTGAACATAAGAGACATGGTAGTCAAGTCTGGATTCCCCAGTGCTCTTCCTCTTCCCAGAGCCCATCTGCTGATTCTGAAGCTGAGTGCACTGCTCTACAGCTGCACAAAAGCTCTGTGCTTTAGGTCAAACCCAGACTCCCTTCAAGCTAAGCCTTCCTGTGATCACAACACTCTCAGACAGCAGTATTGAATAGTTTAACCCTGGCAAAAACTACTAGCTTATATTCCTGTCTGCAGAATTGTGACAAAGCCCCAGAAATACATGCCTAAAAGGTGAGCAAAGCCATGTGTTTGGCAGCAACATCTTCAGTAGTGATTTAATTTTAGTTACGTGTCCAAATGCCTCCTGGTTTACTTCTTAGTGAATTACTCCTTCATAACAAGATAAAGCAGGCAGCTTTTATAATCTCATCTCTCTTCAGCAATACTCATTTCCACGTAAAAGACCTCTTGCAAATTACACAGTCAACAGTGGAAGACAAACTGGGATTACCACATATAAAACTAGTTAGTTAAACTAAACCGATCGGCTTTATTCACTTGCAACACAGAAGCCACAGGTTCTACAAGCAACGTCTGCCTGCAAAATTTAAACATTCCTCAGTTTATTTGCTCTACTACCTACAACAAATCTGTGAACTCTGTCATTAAGATGACTACTCCCATGTACTGCCTCATTTTACCTGGTGTAATCTAAAAGTATTCTAAGAACAATTTTTACGACAGGAAAGTGCTGCATAGTGAGACGAAGTCTCACGCTGAACACTTATTCCTAAGACAATCCTCTGTCAGATCAGTCAGCTACCACTGCAGTGGGGCTGATGTAAAAATGCATAAATTGGTACTTCTGTCAGTAGGAAAAACCCTCGTCTGAACTACATTTAATGTCTTCTGTGAGGATCGTAGAGGCAGCATGGACTGATAAAACATTTGACTTTATCTTGAAGCACTTCCTAACCAAATCAAAAATCTCTTAACACAGAAATCAAATCAAGCTTCCCCACATCTCCCCATGAGTTTACAGGGAAGAAGGGTCCTTCTGATACACACTCCCTATATAACATTGCCCATTTTAGTCTACCCAGCAAGAACCTTGGAGACATAATGCACAAGGCAATGGGAGTATACATTGTCTTCCATTTGTGAGGATCTAAAACCTGCTACATTTAAATTTGGGATAGTTTCTTCTCTTACAAAAAGAACGTTGAGTAGATGGGAGTTTTCAAAAAGAGAGCCTGCATAGAAATTTGCCTACATTTGCTAGAGATGTGCTTGTTTATTTTTCCCTATGACTGCTTAAGATTTTCTCATGTCCAGAGAATCCCACACTTCCTTAAAGGAAGCTTCAAGATTGTTTTATGCCATTTCCACAATAAAAACCACCTTTAAAATTTTTCCCTAAGTAAATGGAAATGTGAATAATAAATATTGATTTCTTTTCCTTCTTTGAGGACCAAAATACAATTCACATCATTTCAAGAAGCAAGAGGTGAGTTCTGCCATCATATATACATCTAATTTCCATCTCAGCTCACCAGACTGAAAACCTGCCTGGTTCACCAGTCTGTTAAATCAGTCAGTGTCTCACATTTCTAAGAAAATATGTTTAATAATCCCAGTATATTGCAGAACACAAATTGTTCCCTTCTGTTCATCTCTAACTTTCCAATGGGGTATTATTATTTGCTCTGCATAATTGTGTTTGTCTATTGTACCTGTAACTGGAAAAAATACCTATTTTATTCTCCCATGGGTGTTAATATTTATGTGCATTTATCCTATATGTTTTAGCAAATTTTGTTTTCAAAGACATTGGAAGATGAAAGAGTCTAACAGAACAGATAAAACTTGCAAGAGGAAGGTCTAGGCACCAATTCTACAGGGATTAACACTGATCAAACCTATATCACTGAATTATTTATGCTGTTGTATAAGAGGACATCTGTTGTTTCTACTCAGGTTTTTCTATTTTGTTATTTCTTTGAAGTACAGGAAGAAAAGATGAATGCTACTGTTTGATTTCCCCTAATTTTATTCTAGATATTTCACTAGCAGACACCTTTCTCCAAAATTTAATTTTTGAGGCCTTCCTTTTTTCCTTGTAAGCATTAGAAAGATGAGACGTATCGGTCCCGTCCTTAGCAAACCAGTGACACAGAGCACCCTGAACAACATAGTGCCTAACAAACCCAAGCATGTCCTTAAACAGGCTTTCCTGTAAATGCACAAGATGATTTCCAGCTAACATGGTAATTCTGTGCAGCTGTGTTTTATGAGGCATAATAGCACCTGCAATGTTTTCAAGATAACACAAGACACTAATACAGCAGGGCTGTATCCTAAATAGCATCTCAAGAGACAATTAATGATGCCCTGTCTCTGACACACCATTGAGATGACATAACTGTGCTTTCAAATGCTGAAATAATAGAGCTGTAGGAATCCCTCGGTGAGAAAAAATGTCATATGACTCATAGCTATATTTCTGAATTGGTCATTTAGAGAGAGAGAAGCTTAAAGATGCTTGAAAAGCACCTAATACCAAAACATCAAAACATTTAAAAGTAAAATTAAACATTAAAACATTAACAAGTTATGCATTTTAAAAAGATAACTTTTAACAAAAACCAAATATATTTAAAATCAATTTTCCACATCTATAGTATGCATTAAACAGTAGCACCATTTTGCATCTATGTCTTATATTAAGGAATTTGTGTATAATGCAGGACTCCAGAGTAATTATTTTTAGAAAAACATTTAAATTCCTATAAATATTGGAATTACTAAAAGATATTTTGCTCTATATCTGAACTCAACCAACATCCACTTTGAGGTATGGTGCAACCTACATATAGATGCAGTTTATGCTTAGTTTAAAAAGTGCAAGCACAATATCCTTATTTAACTAATAAGAATTACTATCACCTACACTAATTGGAGTCACATAAAAGACACAATGCTCCCTCTTTTGAAGGATCTTACAGTGATACCAGGAAATGGAAGAGACACTTGTAAGTTTTGCTTTCTGGATTTTAGAAGAATGATGGATAATTAAGTATACTGCTGTATAAACTCACTGGATCTGAATTAAAGCATAAATATGAATTCTAAATACTTAGGTCTTCAGAGCTTCAGGATACTGAAAGCTCTGACTCTGAAAATGTTCATATAAACCATTACATTTGTAGATATTGAGCATGTTTTTACTACCTGCTTATTTTATAGCAAAGGAAGCAAAAAAGAACAAAAAAACCCAATGCTATGCTGACACTTCAACATAAAAAGAAACTGAGGTTAGTATGAACATAACACAGGGCAAGAACTACTACCACATTACAAAAATAAGCATGCAGAAAAATAGCTGAATAGACCTACGCTATAGCAGTGAACATAAGAGACATGGTAGTCAAGTCTGGATTCCCCAGTGCTCTTCCTCTTCCCAGAGCCCATCTGCTGATTCTGAAGCTGAGTGCACTGCTCTACAGCTGCACAAAAGCTCTGTGCTTTAGGTCAAACCCAGACTCCCTTCAAGCTAAGCCTTCCTGTGATCATAATATGAACACTGAAACACAATTAAATTGAACTTGAGCAACATATTAACCCTTCCCCTGAAGCCTACTAGTGTGGTTTTTTCTTTTACTGTTTACTGCAGGGTTGATATTACTTATAAAATTTTGCAAACTTTAATCTGCAACACATTCTCAAAATCATGTTCAGCTCAATAAATCACTGCTTTTGTGCACTTGTGATATGAAAGGGAAATATCCTTTAACTTCTATTTGTACATATTAACAAAGAGGATTATATGTAAATAAATGTAAAATATAGATGCAAATGTTACATAGTTTACAGTATTTTCACCCAGGAAAAACAGGGTTGAATTAATTCATTTTAAGCACTAGATGAAAGTAATTAAACTTGCTCATGCTTCATTTAACATTTATTTTACAATCAATGTGACTACTTCTTGTCTCAATACAAATTTCCACCACTACAAAAAGACATCTCCTAAACTACTGCTACAAATACAATTTTGTTCTGATTTTCCCCAGAAAATCTGTATTTGTTATCACTGCTTAAGTATCAGTCAATACCATAAGAAAGGCACTGTGAACAGTGGAGCCTGAAGGATTTTTGTCTCATGTCCTAAGAGCATATGTAACACAAAAATGACAGGTGATAGCTAACATGAACCGGTCACCTCTCATTTCAGAACCACTTGCTCTCCTTCCCTTTGTAGGGAATGAAAGCCCTTGGTCTGTAGAAGGCAGACTGTTGTTATTCCAAGTAAGATTATTAATTTCTGAAGTTGTTTTTGGTGCCAATATGCAAGTTTAAACAAATTGCTGTTGCTTATAATTTCAAGTGTCCTTTTCTGACTGAGGAGGAATTTGAAACTTCACAGCAAAAAGACTTCACTGAATAACCTGAGCAGATAATCTCCTGAGACCCTCTTCACTTTCTGGAGTTCTTTTGTGTCTCTGATCATATGTCCCCAAACAGTTGCCTCTGTTAGGCTAATGCTGCATCCTTGAAGAAAAACTGAGCTATACAGAATAAAAATCTCCCAAATGCAATTACTGTGGAGTAAGTAGGGGGATTCCTGCCTGCTGCATCCTTTGGCATTACAAAGCAAGTCTAGTTTTCCAGGGAACTCTGTTCCAATCATCTGACTCAGCCCAAAATTTTATTGTTGCTTCTCCCCCTGAAATACTGCTCAAACCCAGTATCAGAAGAAGCTGTTTTCATTATTCTAGCTGGGTTGAGGTTCTGGCCCCAAAATGCTGAGAGGAATACCAGTGACATTGTAATGACTCAGTACACAAGTTTTGGTCTCATACAACTAAATAAAATTCAGGCAAAGAATGCATTTTTCACAATTTAATGTGTTCAAACTCCTAAAGTCTTAATGACAAAAAACCCTAATTCTGTACTTTTTCTAGCGTTAATTCAGAAGCTGCTGATTTTACACCTTCTACACTGTCCCCTGAGGGGTAGACTCAGCCACTCCTCACACCACTGTGTGTACCTGTAAGAGTCTCATCAAATGCTGGACATGGTTGAAAAAATCTCTTACAGAAGTAAATGTCTGGCCATCCACCACTACCAGTTTTACTTTCCTTTCCCTAGTTCAGCTTGTTACACTACTGTTGCACTACCACTACACAAGAGGCATTTCTGTGAAATACTTTTTATCAAATTAATGACCAAGTATCACTACCTTGCAGAGAGGGGCATTCAAGTAGGCTAAAGAGAAACAGAAGGGGAAGAAAAAAATATTCTTCACAACAGGTGTTTTTAAAGCTGTGTTACTTTTCCCATCAGAGAATTCAACATGAATTTCAAATGTATTCAGTCTTGTTAAATATTTGGCACTGATCACGGTCAGCTATAACATCCTCTTACTTTAAAGTTTCAAAAGCACAAGGCAGCAGCTTTAACAGGACTGCATGAAAAGTGCAGCTCATTTCAAAGTGAAAGCAGAGTCAAATGCAATTCCTTTAAACAATTGCTTTGATTTTGTTGGCAGAAAGGCAGTGTAACTCCCCATTACTCTCAGAACCTTGGAGGGAAAAAAATGCACCTTAGTTTCTCGGTTTTTGTTTCTTGATGTTTTAGATCTCTTGATATGTTTGACATCAGAGAAGCAGCAGCCAAGAAGATTCCCTTAGTGTGATTCCCTGTTTATGCATATTTTTATCACTGGTCAGATAAATACCATCAGGCCTAACTAGTTGATGCACACTGCAAGTTACAATTTTTTTTGTTTAGTTGGTTTATAGAGCAATATAGTAAAGGAAGAATCTAAAGCAATAGACAATGTTTTTTCACTAGTTTGAATTTTTCAAATATTATCTGAATTAAATTTGAGTGTTAGCATTGTAACTTGAAGTAATTAAGAATGCAAGGGGTGTATATGTAAGAGAGCAGAGTTAAGTAGAACAGTTAAGTCAGAAAGCCTAAGAACCCTATTATTTCCTCAAGCCACTGAACCTCCCCTAAATCAACACTGCTTTTCAGTAACTATGTGACTACGCATAAAACGTTCTTTAAAAGACGAAAGTACAAACCTTGTATTCTCCAAAAGTCAAAGAATAATAGAAGTATCTTGAATTTCAGGAGTATTTTATTGACAAATATACACAGAGGCATGATAAAGTAAATTTTGCTGTAGTAATTTGGCTGTAAAGTGCTGGAAAAACATTTTGATGGCAATATAACTGCACACGTAGAATGTTTTATCTAGTGAATTGCAAATAATAGAAAAGACATGAGCTAAGGGTAAAATAAAGGTGCCATTTGTTTTAATTATTACATCTACTGTCAAAAGTTATTGATCTAACAAAAAAAGTATCATTTTACTTAACCTTGGAATTAAATCCTTTTCGTGTCTCTCTAAAGATACAGAGTCCTTAGCCAGTCAGCCTTCCTGGGTCAACAGGTTGAATTTTTAGCTACATAATGTAGCTTCCAAGGGAAGATTTATTCCCACAGAATTTTGTCCTGTGTTATGCAGTATTCTTCAACTAACTAGTGATGGTGTAGATGACTCCTTATCTTCTATACTGGATTTTTTTGAAATGCTTTTCTTGTTGAAAGCATTAGTTTTTATCATCTTTAATTGTAGTTGTACTATTTTGAAGATTTTGCTTTGAAGTTCTACAAAACTTTTCCTCTTGCATGTCGAAGTTCTTAAATAGTTGCATGTCATTTTTCTATCTACATGAACAGAAGTCATACTAATCAGAAGCAGCAGTGTGAGAGTCAGTGCTTTAAACAGCTGTAGCTTTAGCTAAAAGCAAGGCATCCAACTTAATAACCTATAACATAACTGAAAGACTAGTTGAAAAAAAATGAGGCTTGACTCTTGGAAGAAACAGTATGTTAGGCCATTTGACAGTATCTTTGAAAGTACTAAACAAAACTATTGAAAAACAAACAAACAATCCAACCCAAAACTCCCCCAAAATACCACTGAGAACATGAGGAATTAAGGAAGGCAAAGGAGTGATCTATGTTAAAAAAATAATTAAAACACAGAACAGGTTTTGTCACGAGGAGCATATACCCTTTCTCACAAAGTGGGTGTTTACTCCCTGAAGTCAGGAAAAGAGTGACATGGCCAACTAGAGCAATCAGCAGAATCATAAAACTAACTCACCTCTTGCTTCATTCAACTGTTAGGAATAGATTGTAAAACTTGATAACATTGTTTTCTCCCTTCCTTGCAGGAGAAAGGAGATAAGGAAGGCCAGGCTAGATAATGCAGCAATTGCAAGGTTTATGAGATCCTTGGGGAGCATGTTCTTAACTGATAACCTAGTGCTGCAGATAATTCCAACTACCCCAAGAGAAAGTTACAGATGTCAGCAAAAGTACAAGATCATTTATTGTTCATATAGCTTTTGACATAAATTGGAACAGGTGACATTGCTTTTCATCTGCTGGTTTGCTTAACAATTTTGCATCATGTCAGCATGATCTGCAATTGGGTGAGATGTTGACGAGATTATGAAAATACAGTTGGCCTTGTTCTCTACAAATAGATGAATGGGATGGCTGGAAAACCTTTTCTTACTGTAGCCTGATAGAAGTATTTTTCTCATCTTATTTAAAGCTTTCAGTGAACCATTTCTAGTATAGGAAAGTTCTGAATGACAGAGCTTGAAAAACCAAAGACAGCCCACCTTCTGCTGCTGTCATCTCCTCTGGCAGTCCAGAAAGCAGAAGCTGTTTGCAGTGGTGTTATTGTGACTAGCAGACACTGTGAAATCTTCTTTAGTTTCTTTAAACTAGTTAAGAGCTCCTGCTGAAGTCCTGTCTCTGCCCTGGTTATAGGACGTTTCTAATTTCACAAAGTTATTTCTCAAAACAATGAAAAGATAAGTTAAATACAGCCAAGAATAAAGGTCCCATATTTACTAGCAGATTCCAGTGGCAGGAACTCAGGTGTAGCTGAAGATATTTTTCCCCTCCAGAAAGGACGGAAGGCTGACTAATTTACTAAAGTACTTTTTGTTCACTATCTGTTCCACCCACACCTCAGTAAGCAAAATCAGGTGCTTCAGTACTGCCTGCACAGTTTGTATGATTAGCTTATGCAGGGATGTATAAACAGTAAATTCATCTGGATGAACTGGGTAATAAAGATCTAAGTCCACTGTGATTGCTATATGGAGTTCCTTCAGTGTTTACAATGGAAGTGTGGTGTATATTGACATGAGTCATCACAATTTCCCTAAGAAACTGGATGAGAGACAGAGTGATATTGCATGTTTCTGCTTTTCTTAGCATATTGTTTATCAGAGAGATCTGTAAACATTTGTTTAAAGTACTTGAGAAAATAAAAGGAAAAATAGCTATTAGCTCTTTAAGAATTAAGTAACATCTTCATAGTTACCAGCCTTTCACAGATCATTCAACGAAATTTCTGCAGTTGAAGAAAAAGTTTGATGGGATACCTATAAATTATGCTGCCAAAAATAGTTGTTAAGAACATAACTTTTTGAAAACTAGTATTAATGCTTTCTGAGCATTTCAGATTTAGGCAAAGTCTGGAATGAAGAGAAAATTGAGAGAAATCATATTTTTATACATTATAAGGCCAAAAGGATGTTCTGAGATCATTTATGCTAACTTCCCTATAATACATCCTACAGGACTGTACTTGATCAGAAGTAATCAATTCCTTGCAGAAGTAGAAATCTCTTTGAGAAAGATATCCAGGTCTGTATCCTCATATAATTAATTATTCTAAAAAACATGGCAATTTGACTTTGAATTTGACTTGCTGTAGCTTCCAGTATTGAATTATATTATTCCTTTATATGCTAGAAAGCCCATAAGTCTGGGCTTTTTCTCAACCATAGATTTCAGGTTTCTTTGAAATGGCATTTCCACATTTATTTGGTAAATCAAGTTGAGTTACTACTGATTTGTTAGAAAGACAAAAGTAGAAGGGAGGAAAATTGATAGAAAGTAAGAAATAAACTTCCCATCTACCAGCATGGCTCATTTTATTACCACAGAAGCATTTTCTTAATCAGCAAAAAACTAAGTGCCATGCCTCAAATCCAATACGCCTTTCTAGATTCCTAGCAGAGGTTCATGGTCATTTTTTTAGCTGTTTTGAATTGAAAAATACTTGTCTAAAGGCAGAGGAAGAGTTAATTCTTTCCAGTTTTATCTTGCCCTATGTATTTGTTACTGAACAGGAAGCACAATCTGATGATAAACGAGAGAGCACATTCACATTGGGAAACTCAGTGTTTGTTTCTCTCTTGTTACATATGCAACTTCAAAGACACAAAAGTGGAAAACCACAATGCTGTGGCTTGAAACTAACTCTAAGCTCCTTTTGTTCAAATGCTTCTGCAATGAAGTCTGTGAAGTCCTTCCTAAAAATCTGGTATCTTTCACTTTCCTCTCAACTGTTTCCAGTCTTTTTATCTCTTCCATTCCCCATAATTTTCTCCCATGCTATGCAAATATAGGTCATACTGTCCTGGCAAGCCACGTGCTCACACATCTGTAGCAAGAACCATGATGAATCTTTCTTCGCCTGTTGCATCTCATGCTTATGGTGACTTGGAATAGAATGTGTGTCAGAGCAGCCAGCAGACATTCTTAGGAATTAAAGAAATTACCCACTTTAGACAGCAAAGATCATTCTGCTAGATCAAAGTACAAACCTTTTCTTTAACAAAGAAAACAGTACCTGAATCAGGTTAACACATTTCTTCCCTTTGAGAAAGGGATTTTCACAACATCTGCCTAAATTTTGGCATCAGACTAAAAAGTTATCAGAAACATTAAATATCTTCATAGATTGTAGGAATCTACTCAGCATTAACTGAAATTCAGAAAGTCCCAATCCAATAAGAATGGTGCAGGGTATGATGTCTGGAATTATCTGATGACAGCCTTCCATTTGCCTGTTTGAATGTTGATAATACAAAGGGTATCATTGGACAGAAGTTTTCAGAATACACTCTTAGATCACATGTACTCTGTGGACTTGCCGCAGGCCCTTTGAGAGACAGATGTTCAAATCTATTGTCCTGGTTTCCATTTGACAGCTTGTTTTAAGCAACAGACAGAAGTGTATGACATTAATGTAGCATGCTAATATTACTTCCTATTACATAAATTGAATGTGAAGTTGAAAATTTACAACTATTAACAAATACTGAAAGGAACGTATTTCACCAGTAATCATAAGTGGAAAAGAAAAAGAACAGTAAGAATTAAGAAGAAAAATGCTACCATATAAAAACCTCTTTACTATAAAGGTAATAATATTAGGAGGTTTTCTGAGAACTGGCGTATTGCATTGTAGGAACAAAAGAAATTAAAGCAAAACAAAGAACACAAATGATAGCTCAGAACTTCATCTGTTTTTTTTCAGCAGCAGCTTTAAACTGTGAGGTACTGACCGGACTTAAAAGGAAATTTTGTAACCGTTGCTACTGTTTGAGTAATCCACAGAGAATAACTTTTTGCACTTACCTTGTTATACAGAACAGCAGGATTATGTATTACTTTTCTGACGAATAAGGGCCAAAAGCATCCCAGCTAAATAAAATCCTTGCAGCACTGCACAATCATCAATATTCATCTACCTGCTATTTCAAGTAAGCTCACAAAATGGTTAGTTAAAAATGTAAAAACAAAATCACCTGCAGAGCAATGGTGGTATTCTTCGCAGGATATTTCCCCACCAGTCCTTGTTCTTTGCGTTTCTTGAATTTCCTAAAGTAGTCCTGTATCAGGAAGGTGGCATAGAACTTCCCCACGGTTACCTCATCATCTAAATGAACAGACCAGACAGATCTCTCCCAAGTCAGCACATTTATCAATAGCCTGTACACTCCTATCGGATTTGGGGGGAAAAATGTGATGGGTGCAATAGGTACTATGCTTTCAGCTTACAACAATGGAACCTGTAACTAGCTTAAAAGCAATGTTTTAGCAAGCAGTTTAGGCTCAGTTATGTGAACTCATTCTTAACACAGAAGAAAATACAATACTTTACCAAGTATCATGTACTTCTAAGTATGTTTGTATAAGTTTCTAACAAAATCATAAACATGTTTGTATATGCATAGAAGCTGAAAGACTGGCTTTAGTTACTTGAAAGAAATGGATTTAAATTAAAAGCTACTATGACTTACATACAGTGATGTTCATAAGAGTGACTAAAAAAAAGGTCCCATTTACAATGTCTTTTTTTTCAGTGCTGAACCATATTTGCTTAGTGACTGTATCCATTTAACATTGTTCTGATTGCATAGGCACTTTGGTATCTTTACAGCCTGTTTTGCTATGCACATTTTTTAATTAGTGTCATGCCCTCGCTGTAATAGCTGAGCATCTTCCAGTTTGAATTTTATTTGTATCCTTTATTTATATTTTTATGTCCTAGATGCTCATGTTGGGCTGTGTCTTCTGCTATCTTATTGTCACCCAATATGACAGATTGTAGAATATGGGGAAATCCCAGAGGTTACGATTTCACACATTTTCTATGAGGTTCTTAAGTGAAGATGTGCTCCTTAGGCACCTCCTAGATAATTGATCATTAAAATAGTAAACACAAAACAACATGGTGCTCTGCAATGCAGAGACAAATCCATTAATTAACAAATCTGTTAATTTAGTGCAATTCAGAAGATATGCAAGCAGCAAGTGCAGTAAAACCTAACATTTTTAGAGAGTCACTGTTGTGAACAAAATCCAAATTTCCAAGTTTTCAAAGTTCAAAGGCAGGGACCTTATGAAGATACCATATCACCTGGTTGACAGCATACTGACTGTGTGTGCCTGTTTTATGAGATCCATTGAACCATTCAGCTGTGCAAGTTTATTCTTGAGGAGCGACGCTTGCCAGAAAACTAGAAATAGTTTTCTTGTCAAAAACATTGCTTTTGTTTTCACACACTTTTTTCCCCTAGAGTTGTCTGGAATGAAGTTAGCTATTTCCCTTTCTCCTGTGTTGCCTAATCTCTTGATTTTTTCAGTTTCTTGAAATAGCTATTTGCAACATGGTTGCTAGTTGGCTATTGCCATTCTTAAAGGAGGGCTGGTGTGTTTTAGGCATCAAAGTTTTCTCCCCTGTTAGGGCCCACGTCCTGATGGGCAATAAGTTCCCATCATTCCAGTTGCCCTTGCTGGGACAGACAGATACTTAACACCCCTCAGGATCTGCCTTACTCTTTACAGTTGTGACTTGGCTAAACACAAAAAAATCTAATGTGCCCAGACACATTTTAGACACCTTTGTTAGAAAGTATGGATTATAAATTTTTTTTAGTTTTGTGTAATTTGTTTTCTCCATATTTTAACTCTCTAATGGAGCTTTAGGGTAGACTTGAATTTGGTTTTTCATTTTATTTTGTGGCTGTTTTTTTATACATACAAACACATTCTGCTCAGCAAGCTTTCTCTCTAATTGATTGTGAAGCAGTTTCTCCAGTCCATTGTCATATACCATAATGTCATACATTGACATCTGATTAAAACAGAGTCTCCTTGTCTCCTCGTTTTAGCAATAATAATATGTCCCAATGTATCTCCCTAATGATAGTATTTCTAAAAGTATTTTTACCTGTATTATGACAGCTCTTGCTAATTTATGTTTTTAACTTTCTTCTTTTCATTACTAGCCCTCACATCAATAAAAAGGGTGGGGAAATCCAATTCATGTACAATACTCATTTTTACCTCTGTGACAAAATTTGTCTCAAAATGAACCCCCCATCATTCAAAATAAGCTTCTCTCACTCTAATGTCTGAAATGGGCTGTATGTATGTGAGAAAGTATGACAGGCTTTAACTTCAGTAACAATGCACTAGGGATATATTCTCCCAGCATTTTGTCTTTAAATGTATCAAAGCACAAATAATTATAATAATTAGTTTAAAATACCTTGGTTGGGAGACCAGTCTGTTTCAGGAAATATCTTGGCACATTTAAGAGCCTGCTCTGCCAAATACTGACATCTCTTCAAAGGTCCAAGTACCCCCAGTTCCTGCTAGGAAATAGCTCTCCACAGCTCACAAGAAAAGCTCACCAGTCTACAGATGCAGTCTCAGCAGGGAAAAGCTTTTTAATTTACTCCAAAAATCTGATTCCTAAACTTTTTGTGAACAATTGCTTTGATGTTTATCTGTAATTTCCCATGGCAGCTCCTCAGGAGACTAATGGTGTTTTGTATTAGAAAGAGATCTCTTGTAAAGCATCTAATCTAAACTTGCCTTCCTTAGTTTAGCTGAATCTATTGATCTGCAATGTAGCCTTGGTCACAGTGCCCAAATAAGCCTTTCCCCATCCTTCATACTATTTTGTTTTCAAGTATTTGAACAGAACTTTCAAGGAATTGATGTAGCAAATGGCTCCTAGAAAGAACAAGCACACAGAAGTGACAGATTTGATATAACATATACTACTATGGGTTGCACTTAGAGCTTGTCTCGAGTCAGGGTAGGACATAGCACAACTACTGACTGTACCTGAGATGACATCAGCTGCAAAGTCTCAGTATGCAGAAGTGAGGGGCCTTTACTGGTCACTCTGGACACGCATCAACACTTCCCAAGCATATTGGATGAATGCATTACCAGTTTGCTGAAGTGTGCATGCCAAAGTCTGTATGTACTTCACAGGCACAGTCAGTGGTACTGCAGACACGTGCACACAAGAACTGAAGCCTGGCCAAGGGGAGCCATCCTTGACAGTTTTTTGAGTAACATACATAGAGCCAGATATGGACAGGTATAGGGAGGCAGCTAAGCATAACTGACCACAGAATAGACAAATCTGTAACTGCAATTAGTGGCAGCAAAAGGAATTGTTTCAGTAGGAAGTTTTTTGAAGAGGACAAAAAGTATTAGGCAGGATTAATAGGGCTTGCAGGTGGAGACTGGGGAGTTTAGAAAATATAGGTGAATCTTTAGTGAGTTGTACTTCTCTTACTCTCTAGTCTCCTAAGAATATTAAATCATTCATACATTCAGACATTAGACTGACATTCTGTGTTTTTGCAAAGCAGTTTCATTTTTCTGCACTGAAAGTGTGTTGCTAACTGTTAACAGTTTAATTAACTTATAATAATGAGTTATTTAAGCAGTACCAATAATTAACTGTTCTTTCCTAGTGCATCTATTTATAATTCAGGATAAAAGGTTATACTGATTAATTTCTTTCTGCTTTGCAAATAATTGTTCTGCTTGTGTTCTGGAGGCAGGGTCATGAGAACTCAAAAGGATCTAGCAGTCAGTAATACCAGCAAAAGTAATGCTGGAGAAAAACAAACTAGACCACTCAATGCTTAAATGCAGGTCATTTTAACATATAGAATTTGGATGCTTTGTTGATCTATATTGAATAGAATTTTCTGTCTCCTAGCTGTTACAAGCGGTCACTAGGGTTATTGTCATATACAATTTTCTGTCGAATATTAAGCATCAACAGTAAGTAATTTCTTCTGTATGTGAAGCTATTTTACACTCCTATGGCATGGGAATGTAAAATAGCTGTATTCCTTGTTTTGCTAAGTGGGCCACAGTATTTTCAATTTTCAGGTAAGTCATAACAAGGCCTGCAGAGAAACAAGCCAAACTGAAATTAAAAAATCATAAATCTTAAGGACTTCCCAACATGTTCTTACTCATACTGGGTTGTAGAAGCCACCCTGTTTCCTATCCATTGAGCAGCGATCCAGGTTTTCAGCCTTCTACCTACACTGAAGAGCTACATTTGCAGAATAAATATTAGCATGAATTTTAGTATAGCTGAAAATAAATATATAGCTTATATTCAGCAATGAAATGAAGCTGAAGTTAACAGTGAGTTACTATGTAAGATTAGTTCTAGGAATGTAATCTTTACAGATTCTTTGTCAGATTGATTTAGGCAGGCACAGCTCGCTATTCTGAAGCATGCGTCTCTATTTCAATAAAAAAAATGTAGGGGAATAAAGTTGGCAAGAGGCAACACTAATTCCATGCCACCACCCTAAAACAGAATTGCTTCAGAATATTCGGAAAGACTCATAGTTGAAAGGAACAGAGGCTGCAGAAAAAGCTCAAGCACATAGTTACAACAATAACAAAGCAATTCATCTATGCCATGCAAGCACTTAGGTGTAAGGCTAAAAACAAGAGTAGAACACAAAAAGTTGTTTTAAATGTGCAGTATCAGTTCCCCTTCGGATAGTCAAATTTGCTAGAGTTTTGCCTTCATTCCCACTACTATCTGGCAGCCACCACACCAATAGCAAGTGGCTCCCTCCAGCGACAAAGCTGATGCTGCTTCTGGGGTCATGCTGAACAGCAGTGCAGCCAGCATGCTCTTCCTCCCCCAGAGACTGAGAGTATCACCTTCAGAAAGGGATCAGCCTCCACCACCACCGGGCCTGGGATCTTGAGTCTGCTTCCAAACCTGAGTGTGATCAGTCTTGAAAGCTGCTGTAACACTATAAAAGTACAATAAACTACAAGAAATACCAGATGATTACAATGGACCTAAGTATTGGATGTCTAGATAAACACATCCTGGGCATGGGTGACAGCACAACAGATCCTGCACCTTTAAAACTTGAAAAAGCAAGTAAAAAACAGTCACCTAAACCTACACTACAGCATATTAATAAAAATGTATATATTGAAAAAGGCTAAATATATATATATTAGAATATATATATTTAAAGAGAGAGAGAGAACAAATATCTGACATGTCATTTTATGGCACGTAGGAACGAGTAACACGTGCCTTGTTCTCACAAACATATTGGTGTCATTAGAATTTAGGGATCTCTTTACATGGGCCATATTCATATCTCAGTCATGCTGGCATAAATGTAAACCATTTCCATTATCTGTTGACTGTGGAACTGCTCTGGTTTAAACTTGTATAACTGAGATAATTTAGCTTCTTGCTTTATTAATTTAGAAAAAAATCTTTTTAAGATGGCGATTATTTTTTTCATTTTCTCCCAGAAGTATTCAACATATACAGTGAAATAAGCTATTGTCAAGCTTAATTAGTACAAAACATGTTATTTTGCTCAATGCATTGAAATCAAACTATGTGTAGCTTATTTTGCTGAATGACTAGAAATCAAGACTAGGTTTAGGGCTAATAAGCTATTTTTTTCAAGCAAGAAAATAAGCGTAACATATTCCTCTCCTTCTTTTTGATCTAAGGAAGTTGTACTTATCAGTCCTATATGTATGATGTAGTGTAACAGGATATAATTTTCTCTACATTTGTGATTATTGTTTGTTGTCCTTTATTGATATTATAATTGCAAAATCTAGTAATTTTATTTATCTGATTCCTAACAATCTAGAAAGACCAAAATGCACAAAGAGAACAGCACATTGCAAAGTTTATCAGACTGACCGCCAGCTGGAGGGACAATTTGATCAAGTAATTTCATGCTTGTTTTCTTCCATATTTTCTTTATAACTGCTCTAAGTTCTTCATTTGCTTGCTCTAGATTACCTGTGGCAATGAAACAGAAAAATAGAAGATGGTAATTATGTTTCAACCAGCTGCAATGAATGATCCTTTGCATATGAATTAGCTGTATACAAATAAAGGCAGTGAAAAGGATGCTTTGCAGCAAGCCTAAGCTCCAAGAAGTAGCAGGTAACAATACTACAACAACTAAAGATAAAAAAGGGTGTAAGACTGTGAGCTCCTGGGGCTTTCAAGTCAGTCTCTGGAGCACTGCAGAGGTCAGCAATAATTTACAGAGCTTGGCTCTACTCTGCCACTGCCTAATAACTTCTGCCTGAATTGTGGAGAAAGTGATGACTTGCTCTTTGCAAGCCGCTTCTTTCTCGATACAAAGCTGAGCCTCTATTTGTTTAATCATAGTCATTACTCAGTTCTTTAGGCTTGAAAGTTCAGGCAACTGACTACTGAGCAGCTTTTCATTTCTTGCAGTGCTTCACCTAAGACACAGCAATGCCTGAGGGGACTTTATTGGCAGTGGAATTCAAATTCCACTGAGAAAGGCAGAAGACATGGGACAGTAAGTAGAAAAATATTATTAAATAATTAAAATATATATGAAAATAGAAGGCAGTATTATTTGAAACATAGTACTATTTTAAAAAAAATTTTCTCTGATGCAAACGGCAGAAATTCATTCAACCCAGTCAGAACTGGCCTTGACCAAACTGGGGTTGTTGCTTTCAACTGTGCAAAAGTTGGGGGATTCAAGGTATCAAGTTAAAGAGCTGTGAGGAAGGAGCATCTTGGTTGGGTAGAACGGGGAACACAGTCACTCCTTGCACTGCAACTCCTGTTATGCCACTGCTACATGGTTTTTTCCCAACCAGATAAAAGTGAATAATAAATTCTGAGATATGCTGAGCTCTGGCCTCACTATCACTTTCCTTTCGTTTTTTAGCAAATCATTCCTAGCAACAGTGGATACAACCCCTGATCCAAAAGCAAACCAAGTCCAATGAGACTAAGGCAGCCTTGTGTCCAATGAAATTAATAAAGTAAAAGGTAACTTTTCCTCATTGTACCTTCTGACAAGTGCAGTAGAGGCTTTACAAACAAGAAACTTACCTTCTGTTTTTATTTTTAGAGCTGTCCTAACCAAAGCAAACAAAGTAGCATTGAACATGACAGTTCCATCACTGTTTAGTGGCATATTCATGGCTACTAACCTCTGTAAATGAAAAACAGAAAACAAATTTGATGTGGCATTGTTTGAAAAAACCTCCTGTAATGTTCATTTCTGAAAAGCTCATGTATTAAAACAATATCCAGTGAGAGGCATAAAAATTATTTCAGTCTTCAAAAAAAGTTGAGTCTTCCGTCCTGGCTGTATATAATAAACACCCAATGCTGCTTCTTTCTGCTATTAACCATGCATACTTCTACAAAAGCAAAAACTGTCCAGTATTTTTCATGAGTTATTTACTGAGTTAATTTGCAAACACTGAAGCCCAACCCTTGGCTATGACTATAAGTCACACTATGCAAGTATTAAGGACAAATGCAGTTCTTTAACAGCATGCACTCCAGTTGCAGTCCTGTTCCAGGTTTCCCACAGGTTCCTCTTGCCTCTGGTGCCATGAAAAAACACGGCACCTGGTCATATGAACTGATCCATTTCTGAGGTAACTCTTCAGTGATGCCTTGTATCTCTCATGCTGTCAGCACTGAAGTAGTGTGAAAGGGGCTTTCCTCTTTGGATTAGTCCATCTCTGCATTAGACCGTTCATCTTTCAGGGTACTATTGCTGTGAGCCTGTCTGTTAGAAGAATACTATTTAACCTATCGCAATCTTTTCCTAATGTCTCTTTTGGATTTTCCTCTATTAATTTAAAAGTGTTACTCAACTGGATAATTGATCTTAACGTATAGATAAAGGTTTACTTTGTATGGCATCATGACAAATGCCTTGTGGTATTCATTCCATTTGAACCCAGTGTTTTACACATCAACTTACCTATTTATAAACAGATAAAAAAGAAACCCAAATGACAGTGCTGTTGTGATGATCCTTTAATTAAAATGCTTGATCTTATTCCTACTGAAATTGCTATACCCACAATATCCATAGATCTTAATTCCTCAGATAACGATAATTATTCATCTCCTTTGTGTTGCTTTTCAACTTTTATATTAAAATGCAATTAATTTTCATCTACATTACACATCGTGCCTGAGAAATTCTATGTCACTTGATATTCCCTTTGTCATTCTTCTCACTCACTGCTACATACTCTATTGCACACCATTATTCACCTTAGCTTGGTTGATCAGCTTGCAGTCCCCACTTTTCAATCTCATTTCTATGTTTCATGTGCAGCAAACCTCTCATAAATGCAACTGTAGAAGTACTGTATCAAAACTCATCAATTAAAGTAAACTACCACCCTTTTCTCCCTGGGACTGAAGGGAAATCAGAAACATCACTGGCTTGAAGTAGCCTTATATGTGACACTGAGCAACCAGAAATGCTGGGATAAGGTAGTTCATATATGTGACAATAGACTAACTGTAGATTTACAGACTGACCCCTTTCATTATTATGGTCTGTGAAGAATTTTACTTTGGTGGGAGCTACTCAAATGAGTAGATTGAAAGAAGCAACACTAATTTCGCTGGTTTAAGTTAAGCCTGCAAAAAAGTGGGAAAACGTCAGAGTGAAGTAGACCTTGTAAACAGACAGGGTTACTTGTGCATACATGACATATGTGGCAGAACTGAATGAAGGAATGAATGAACTGTGAGAGAAAACTAGACAGAAAACCGGGTGAAACCTACCTTGCAGGCCACTCGGTGAGGGCATAATTTGCCAAAACCAAGCGGTGGCTGAATGCGTCTCAGTAACGTAACCACATCAAGGTGCTTTATCCTTCCCCTAGGACCAACACACATCAGTTACCAAACATACATCCATTCCCCAAGGCTATACCTGCTCTTTTATTGTTTTTAACACATAAATCTTATCAGAGAAATTGCTCTAACTTACTTTGCTTCAGGGTCATATTCTGACCATATCCTTTTGAACTCATCCAAATGATGGGGACCCAGAATAGACCAGTCACGTGTCAAATAATCAAAGTTATCCATAATGACAGCCACAAATAAGTTTATAATCTAAAAAAGTAATTAAGAACAATCTGCCTTAATTATTTTGAAATTTAAAAAAATATTCGATAAAATTATTTTATAAGGTAGCAGGATAAGAATTCAAACAAATAAATTGCTCTCATAAACTATGATTTTTTGGCAAATATCATAAAGTATCACAGAAAATACTTGCTAACCACTTAACTGGAATTCTATCTAATGATATGACAAGAGTGTGATTCTGCTTTAGAGTACTCAGCCTTTGACATAGGCCATATGGTTTTGTTTCTCTTCCTTGATCTGCCAGATCCTATTACATGAAATTAAAGAATGGATCCCAATACACGAGTTTGACACAGCATAGATCTCAAGAAACAGCTTTTGTATTAATAGGATTCAATGTACTGACAATGACTTCTGCATATGCTTTGTTAACACAGATGATGGTACAGAGCAGCAGAACATTAATGTTTACATTACTTCACAGAACTCTGTTCGACCACTCTCCTTTTGCAAGGAGAGCAGTGCTCTGAATAGAACAAATCGACCAGCTTAGACCAGACACCTGCAATGAGGAAAAACATTTTTCAAAGATTATTTTAGCAAATAATCCATTATGCTACGGATTAGGAAGAAAGGTTATTGTTCACATCTCATGTGCCACAGTTTGAGCACAGAGACAAATCCAAATTCTGCTAAGTTTAAATGATACAAACAGCAAAGGAATTGTAGCTTTATTATTAATGAATATTTAATGATACTATTGATAAATGCATGAAATAATAGCTGATGAAAAGACTGTTCACTTAGCTTTCAAACATGCAACCAATCACTCCTGCACACATGTAGTCAGAACATCATCTTGCACATGAGAATTTAGAACCACAGAATGGTTTTGGTTGGAAAGAACCTTTAAAGGTCACCCAAGTCCAACCCCCCTGTGACAAACAGGGACATCTTCAACTAGTTCAGGTTGCTTGAAGCCCTGTGGAACCTGGCCTTGAATGTTTCCATGGATGGGGCATCTACCAACTCCCTGGGCAACCTGTGCCAGTGTTTCATCCCCCTAAGCATAAAAATTGGTGTAAGATGGAGGATTTAGGACTGTGTATAGAAAAATAGAACCTTGCAAAAATACTTTAGATATGGGATTTTTAATAATTCTCTGAACCCACTACTCTTACTTCAGAAGAAAGCCAAAATGCCAAAGTTCATCACTGTTAATAAGCACAAGCTAGACTCACCAAAAATGCACAAAGCATGTAAAAACTGATAAAATAAATGATGGCAAAATTGCTTCCACATGTGTATTCTTCCCCTGGATTATAATCGGATTCTGGATCACAGCGTTTTCCAGGCAAACATGCCAGCATGATTTCCTGCCAGGCTTCTCCAGTTGCACACCTTTGTAAGGTCACAAAGATAAATTAGGCATTATTTGATCAAGATGGATTAAAGATGTATTAATTTGTTAAGGTCTGACAAAATGCTCAGAGCTGTACAAGCAGAAATGTGAAGACAGATTGTGAACTTTTCAGAGCAGGAACTAATTTAAAAAATTCAGAGCATGTTTCAGAAATGACAAGCATAGATCTGACATTGCAGATCCATTTTTATAAGGTAGACCAATACACCATAAAGCCTAGCTTTTAAAAATTTGAATGCCAAACTGTGATTTACAAGTCAAATACTTATTGTAGTAGAGTTGCTGTGTATGAATGCAATGTTGTGCTTTAAAACTTCTCATAAAAATTGGAAGTATTTATTTGTAAAAGATTAATTGCCTTTTCCTCGGCATCCTTGAGGAAATACTTGTCTCTAACTTCTGGTATTGCATTTTTTGCATAATTAGGTAATGCCTGTGTACAGATTTCAAATATTTAAAAGACAAGTACACATTTATGACATCTTTGGCTGTATTCATTACCTAGTTTCAAAGGCAAAAGTCTTCACATGGATAAAGTCACTTAGATCTCACTGGGTGATGCCCTTGGTCTCAGATAAGGAATGACCTCCCAGTTTTGCCAGCCAGAGTAGTAACAATGCATAGGAGCCCCGTGGAGTTACAGAATCAAGGGCAAGAGAGTTCTCAAGGCTGTCACCTTTAAGAGGCATCCCTGTTCCTTGTCATTCCTTGCTCTAGGACACTCTGAAGCACTTCTGGCAAACGTTTACCCTCTTCTTAAGCTGTCTAGTGATGGAGATTCTATAATTCTCATACATCAGGATTTAGATATCTTTGCCATCAGAAAGTTTTGCCTACTGCCTATCTGGTATTTCCTTTCTGCAAGTTACACTCTGTAATTCTTGTAATCTCTTTAGCAAATACAAAGAACAGTTTATTTCTTTATCTTTCAAACAGCCTTTCATTTTTTCAAACTGTCATGCTAGCTGTGCTTCCGTAAGGGTACAGTCTGTTTCACCTTTCCCACCACCCACAAAGTGATGCCAGGGCTGACTATGGGCTCTACCTGAAGACAACTACTCCACAAATGAGATGTTATACACAGCTGTAATGACTTTAGGTCTGTACCACCTGATTAGAACCCTGCTGTGCCAATGGACACTCAGAGAGTATGAGCTTGTTAAACTAAAATACTTCTCTCTTGGAAACGTATGTTGAACAAATCCATGGTAAAAGAGCTACAGACACTTTTCATAGATCAAGAAAATGGGATGCATTAAGTAAGAGTTAAGGTCTACTCACCTGAAGAGAAGCAGCACAGCTTGGGGGAAAGTCTGAAAATTGTTGTTTCTGTTTATTTGATTGTTGTCCCTCATGGCCACTTTTCCAAATACCTGCAGGTATATAAAACGGGATTTTGCCTTTCATCCTAGTGACCTGTACTGTCAGAAGCTGCAGGCCTTGCTGTCTAACCTTGCTTCAGTATGTATGAAAAACACTTTCACAAATACACTTTCTTTACTCTCTTTAGATTTCTCCTGATAATGATGTAAATGCAGTAAATTTATCACATGTACAAGATCATTCTTAGTAATTTAATTTTGTATCAATAAACCATTGTAATAATAAAACATATGCCTGTATTTCAGGTGAGAAAGTAATATTTGTTTTAAACTAGCACTAGTCCCTCATTGATCTTAAAGCCATACTGTGCTAAATATTGTACATACTTGCAGTAAGAAATAATTGCTGTCCTGAAAAAATCTAAATAGAGAAAAAGAGATGAAAGATGGGAACTAAAGCACAGAGTCTGAGCACCCTGTCTCAGCCAGCGATGGAAATTAGTTTTCTTCAAAGTTAAATTGGAATTCCTTGCACAAGATCATTCTTTTTCCCCAGTATAATACATTTCTTTCTGCTCACAATGCAGTGAAGCTTGTTACTTAATTTAGAGAGATTAACACCATTATGCACTGTATACATGTTCCTGGACTGTAAGCTAGATTCTTTTCCTAGTTCTACTCTTGACATATAGAAAGCCATTTAAAAAAAAAGCTGGATTTTTAATGCCTGATTCCCAAAAATCTATAGTAGAAAAAGCCATGCATTCTTTCATACATTCATGCATAGGAATAAACTTCACAGTAGGTGGAAGAGGAGTGGCTCCTTTCAGCAAACCAAGATACTATGAGCTCACACTGAGCCCTTCTCTTGCATCTTTTTGGATTTTCTGACTAGCACAATCAGAGGCAAAAAAGGATTTTTACATTACTCTGAAAGCTCTTACATATAGCACCACTATCAAAGGAATGTTTCAGTAAGCACTGTAGCAATTCTCACAGTAGCCAACACTGCACCTTTCTTTAATGCTAAAATGTTCAATAATTACCTGCATTCCAATGACAGCATAGATGAAGAACAGCATGGCTATCAGAAGGGCAACGTAAGGCAGAGCCTAGAGATGGGACAGGTGCATTGTCTTTTAATAATTTCACACCACAATTTCAATTTACAAAAATAATTGATCTGTACAACACAGGCTTGTCCAATATTTTTCTTCCTATGCAAGTGCTTAAAATGTTATTACCTGTCACTCTTAATATTCTGTCACATGCAATGCACACCAGCTTCATTATATTCTAAATTATTTCTGCCAGCAATCCGGGGGGAACAATCCTTTTTAGCAGTTTTTAATTTTATTTTCATTACTGATTCTGACAACACAAAGACACTTCCTTCTATACAGTTACGAGTTCCATTAACTCCACATTCATTGGAGTTTTCAGGCAATATGTATGCAAATCAGGAAATATATATTCAAGCACATTTGTTACACTTATGAAATCAGTTTATATATAAAAAAGAAAATTCCTCTTTCATAGTCATCTCATATGTGGAAATATGAGACCTTTGTGTGTCAAAAATATCCTATACCAATTTTTTTTTTTATCAAGTACCACAGAAATCTCATGGTTCCAGCCAATATTAAATGACAAAGAATGACCCTTGGACTGACTGAAGTAACAAGTAAAGTTTATTTTGACACTATTATGCAAATATATTTAAATATGTCATTATTGATAGCGTGAATTACCAAAGAAACTCTACAGAATATTGCTTTATAAAAATTAGTGTATAAATTGTTGCAATTATAAAGCAAATTCAAACAAATTTTGCTAACCTGAAATGACTTAATAAATGTCCAGAGTAAAGTTCTGATTCCTTCTCCTCTGCTAAGCAGCTTCACCAACCTCATCACCCGGAAGAGACGGAAAAAAGTGATGGAAATTCTAGCGCTGTCTTCAGAGTTCTGAAGAGCATCATGGAGAAGTCAAACCAAATACAGACTCAAACATGCAACACTTCCAGAAAAACAACAACAAATGCAAAGGTGGAAGAGGTAAGATTTGAAAATGTTTCTTGAGGGCCTTTTCACCTTGATAAGCATGATATGAAAGGAAAACGTACATGCTAAAAACACAGGACCTGTAGAAATGCTTCACACATCACATGCATTTCCAAGTTTTCTGGTTTGTTAATATGGATCATATTGGGTTTGTTTGTAGTAGACTTCAATAGTACATTGACAATGAATGCAAACCACTGCATAACACCTTTATAGTAAGACAATTATGAAAAATACAGAAAAAAATCGGTGGAAAATAGACATGGTAAAAATAATAAACTCAAGTAGAGGTAAAACCACTGGGGTCAATTTACTAATCTTACCCCAGACTCATCAGTTGTGACTGTTTCAGTTGGCTTTGGCTTTAAGAAATTAAGAACATTAAATATTAAAATCAAATAAAAGATCAAAAAAACTTAACCATAAACAGAAGGAAGGACATTTTTCATTGCTAAATGTAAATGAACATCTTTCAACTTAATATACTTCCTGAACAAAACATTAATATCCTTATTAAAACATTCCCTTTAGCATTTTATGATGCCTGACTCATACTAAAACATTGTTGGCTGACTCATAATAAAATTTGCTAGTATAAAACATGTTTAAAACACTCAATGGAAAGTAAGTAAAAAATATCTGCTCCTATATAAGCAAAGAAAAATTACCATCGACTTCCATGGGTTGTATGAAATTGTAGCAGTAAGCGTAAGTAAAACTCTAGAACAAAGCTGTGGGGTCAAACTAGCCTTTCAAGATCCCTTTTCTGCTGTGCTTATTTTGAAGATTAATTAGTCCATCACTGGAATCTAACCATATTCAAGTAATTGTGTTTTATATCACATCAAAGCAAATGAATTCACTTAACTCTGCTGAACATTGGGTCTTGCAGTGCTTAACAAGGACAGATTTTCATTCTGCCCAAGTGACAGACAAACATTTTTAGCACAACGACGTGAAGGCTAACCCTCCCAGAGAGGTGTAAGTGGGAAGGTAACACTTGTGCTCTCACCACCTACAAAGTACTGGTGTACCTGAGATGATGTAACAGTATCAGGCATGGAGAAAGGGCTTCAGGATGTGATTGACCCTTTTGGTACATATCTGTACCACCCTCAGAAGCTACAAGGAGAGAGGCACACGCCAACTTCTTGTTCACAGAGCCAAACTCTGTCCTGTGAAGAAGAAACTCGTTTCTGTTTTTATAATGTCTGTCTTTGGAGAAACTGTCTTGATACCCAAAATTGTCAAACACTTATTAGATCAGCCAGCAAAACTTAAAGGACCAAATGTCCATGTGTGCTTGTGCACTGACAGATTCACACCAGCTTCCTGAATGGAAGCATCTTTAAAAACAGTCATAGGACTAGAACAAAGGAGATGGTGGATGTCAGATCCACGTGATGGGTCTTACTTTCTTGCCTAAAATATCCTCCTTTTAATGGGGAACCTTTAAACAACTACTGTCACACAGAGTGGCAATACCCATGATGCCTCCTCACGGCTGCTTCCAATACATTGTGGGTGCATCAGGCACACTCTCAATGCCACACTTCACTGGGCAACATCTCAAGTATTGCTGTTATCTAAGATAAAACCTGGGGAGAAGGAGAGGAGCTGATTCTACTGAAAATATTGGTAGTATTTTATACATACTATGGTAAAAAAACAAGAATAGGTAGTACTTTGTTGAAGTCAGATCATTAATAGTATTTTTTAAATGCTTTTTTTTTTGTCTCTTACTTCTTTGAAAAACTTAAATTACATAAAGGTATCACAAGGGAAAAATGAGTTAAAAATAACTGTTTGTTCAACTACATACGATCTACAAATGCATTACTGCCCTGCCAGGGTATCAGTACTTTCTGAATTGATTCATTATTATGAACCAAAACCCTAATTAGACTTAAGTAGGCAGAGTATTTGTAAAATCAGCTGTAACATCTAAGCTTTGCAAATACTTATATAAAATACACAAACAATATGCTGCCAACGATAGTTGCTATATTAGAAATTCCCTGCATATTTTAGCAATTTGAAATAAAAACATCAAAATAATGATTAAGAGGAAATTCATAATCAAAAACATCATAAATGCCAAAATATCAAAAACATAGGAACAGTCTTGCAAAGTTGTCTACCTACATCAATCACAAACTCATACTCGTGTACACAGACCTATGTTGCTATTGACTTTCTGGCATAGAAAAAAATTCCTTTTTATCTGAAACTTTTAAAGAAAAAGGGTTTCATTACACCTTCTGCACACAAAGCCTGAAACTTCCTATTAATCCCTGGTGACTGACTCATGCTGAGCTTGATACTGTCTTAATCAGTGAACAAATTATTTCATTAGCATTCAATATTTTGTATCATCAAAAATTCAATTAAGTATTTGACAGATACAGAACAGTTTAAATTACAGTATCATCACAAATTGACACCAAATAAATGAAGTAAAATGCTGGGGTTTGCATGTGTGAGTTTTTCCCTCTAGCTTTTATAGGAGGTTGCTCAAGCCCCCAATAAGCTAGGAACAGTATTAGGATAACAATATGTAATAGGATACATAAGAACAGAAATAGGATACTTTAATCCTACAGATTATTTAATTGCTTTTCAAAAGAAAAAAAAATGAGGAGTATGCCTCATGATTTGGTCCTGAAAAAACCCTCACTAAAGGAGAAGTCGGTAGAAAAACCCTTTTTGTACATACAACATTCCTAAAAGTTACTTAATTCTCACTTTTGAAAATGGAGCCAGAGATTAGATTAAACAGTTCTACTGCAGACACTCAGGAATCTCAGGAATGATGAGTGCAAAATCCCTCAACTTTTTTGCCTGAAGGGCACTGGATGTACTTGTGTCTGCACAGGACAGGGCAACACACGCTCCTCCCAAACTGCTTTCTCAGCTTCCTTGCACTAACCAGTCCTACCTGCCTGTTTCTGACAGCTGATCTGCTGCTGCTGGGATGGGTTAGGATGTTATATGCAAGAGATTATAAATTATGGACACTGGAAAGAGCAGGCCAGGAATGAAAAAAGAAAACACCCTGTTCACAAAAAGTAAATTGTACAAAAATACCAAGGTGGAGATAGATACTAGAAACAATTAAAATGAACTCTTGATACCAGAGGATTTTTTTTTCTGCTGAAGCTGAGAATATTCAACTTCTGCCCATTCAACTTCTGTGAGTATACCTTATTTTTTATCTTCTCTGGCATTTCCCTCTGATAACGTAGCAGCTTGGTTTATATAAACATTACTAATTATAACAAAGCTAATATAGTGATATACCACAAAGAAAACATTATTCATACTTTATAAAGGAAATGCTCATCTAAGAGACAAAGTTATTGTTTATGTGTGTCCATCCAGCATGAAGTAATGCTATGACCTGGGAAACTAATATTAATACAATCTTCAGTAACATTAACAGACAGATGGTAACAGAGAACTTATGCTTCCTACAGATAAGGAAAAAACATATACTACCCAAACACATGATCTTATTTGCCACTTCAGTAACATTACTTGACACAAACACACATAAGTACGTGGCACATTATGTAAATGTTGGGCAAGTATTAGAATAGACTTGAGACTGAGCAGGGAACAGGTTGAGCAGAGTCTCTCTTTGGATGATGGTTGCTGACAAGAATGCAAATAAAAAGTATTTCCTGCAATCAGACAATGTGCCTACCACCTCCTCTTTCCCCTCACCTTCCACCAATCATTCCAATACTACTCATGTCCCAAATGCTATAGGACTGGTTGGTCATTATAATTATGTTTTTGTTCCCTGTGGGACTATGTGATTCCTGATACAACAGCTGTGCCTTTGGGATCCCTGCTAGATGTCTACTAATGGACATGGCTAGAATGAATCAACAGCTTCTGTTCTCACTGCTTGGCTAACACATGCACTGCAAGGAGGTGAATGAGGACAGAGACTGACTTAATTATTCTACCTTTTCTGTCAGCCATGAGCCAGCTACACTGGCCCACACAGAGGCTAGTTCAGCAAAGCACTTCATAACTATGTAATTTTAAGGCAATTATTAATATTTCAAATAGGCAGTAACATATGATTCTTCTTTTTTCTTAATCAAAGTTCAGCACAGCAGCTTTCTTCCCAAATCCCAGCCCTCAAAGAATACTAATCTATGATCAACCTAAATTTCTGACTGACTAAAATGTTTGCAATATGCTACCAATTTCAGTCAACTATTAATTGCTGCTTATGAAAAATTTAGCACGTTTCCCAAGCAGTAACTCCTCATTACACTCTTCATATTGCAACAAAAGTTCAAAATAAACATCCTCACTGAAAAAAGCTTCAATGTCAAAACTGTGAACAGTGTCAAACAGATTGCATCATGCATTGGAAGCAAACTGTAGCTCAGCACTTAAGAAAAACTAAACATGGCAAAAACCAGTGGATATTAGTAAATGGTGTTGGTCAAATGCTTCTTTTTTACAGATTGTGTCAAAGAGTAGGAGATATGCCAAAACAAATGAACACAATTATTGATGTAATAGTGATTACAAATATAGAAGGAAACACTTGAATGACAAATACATGTGATGACAATAACATGTATAGGAAAGCATTCAGGTTGCCAAAATATCTTCAGAAATGTGTAGTGTACGTGTGCCTGTATGCATGTCTGCACATACACACACAATTTGTTCAGAGAATAATTACTGGAATTCAAATATGGTAGCAAGTAATTTTCTATATAGTCTTACCACTGCTCTCTGTATTCCCTGTTCAACATGAACCAAATGCCCAAATTATATGTGTAATTTAGTAAAAATTTTGAATCAATGTGAAGAACCCCAGAGTGGTTTTTAAAAATATCATTTTCCTTCTAAGAGATTTAAAACTCTAAATTCATAACTAACATGTTAAAGGCATAGGGTATTATTATGGTAACTAATACATATTCAGGTATGCAATAAAGTAAACTAATTGTTAGTATTAACACCTTCATGAAAGCAGCTCAGAAATTTACTCCTATTTCCAAATATTACAACACGGTATAGATTTCATATTGCAATAAGTCTTCCTACTAACAAAATCAAAGCCTTACAATAATGTATTTTTCTGACCTACCCTGAAGCCTAAAGAGATATATTTGCAAAAGTCTACAAAATGTATTAACAGTAGTCAAAAATATCAATTACTAGCGAAAGAACAGAAGTTCTAACATATTATACTGATGCATAAAGTGGGATTCAAACTGAATTAGTGTTTTTGCTCAAAATTGGAATCCAGAGTCTCTTACAGGAGGCAGATATGAGGTATTTAATCCACTTCTACACACAAGCAAGATCAGCTGTCCCACCAGTTACTAGGTGAGTGGGCAACTATATAAAAATAATCACCAGCCCTCCCAGTACATGGTCTGCTGCAGTCTGGCAAACAAAAAGAGCATCCCGCTGCTTGCAAGTCAACATGATTCACTGCAGGGGCCTGGAAGGGCAATAAAGGTGCTCCTTTTTGGCCGTGGCAGAATAGCCAGCTCTGGTTTTTTGAGGGACTTTTTCAAGGTTGCTAACCACTGCTTGCTCTTACAGTAGCGTAAGCATCGAATAAGCCTCACGTGTTTACAGTTGAGAACCAAGACAACAGGTTTCCCTGAGGGACTCAGGAGGAAGACATCAATGCTGTTCATTTAAGCCCTGTTTCAGCAAAGAACTTGAATTTTACTTCAATCCTAAAATCAGTCCCATAGGGACTGCATTGAACATTTGCACAAAAGAAGTGGAAAGTGAACTCTCCATTCTTCTATCGATATTTTGGCAGCACGTGAATGGTGAAAGAAACTTGAATAAAAAATGTGAATTAAAACCTTTGTAACTATTACTGTAATAATGTGATCATGCCTCTAAGTCAACCAGTGCTGGTCATCCAAATGGTTTCTGAGCTGACAGATGATTTCTGTGCAGTCAGGCCAGACTGAAACTTGTCTGTCACTTCTAGTTAATTACTCATTTATTCAGAATTTATTTCCAACTTATTTCTCTCGCATTGTGTTAATTTATAAATGTCATCTCCCAGAATGAACTGACCACGTCTCGTGTCTCACAATCACTGCTCTGCATTTTTAGTTGAGAAGGAACCATTTTTATGACCACACAAGATCTAGCATGTCATGTGCGACTTTTTGAAAACAGAAAGTCAAAAACCCAAAAATAATTATGTAGGTTTTAGTAGTGTTTTTAATGTTTTTTATTGCTACCATATAAATTTACTAATATATACTTGCCTCTAAAAATTTCTAAAAATAAAACGAACATGAAAACTAATTAGGTTCATAAAAAAAGAATTGATTAAAGGAAGGAATATTAAATGAGAGTAAATTAAAATAACAATCATAGAAAATAGTGCATTGCCAAAATATATGTTGCTCTGAGGTGGTTCATTTCTAGAGCTGGTCACTGATCCAATCCTTGAGGATGCTGAGCAGTCCTGTAAATTGCTGAACACATTAAACACTGATTTCTGTGGACACCAAAAATATTCAAAACAGTAATTTCCTGGATTCTGTGTGAATGTAAGATTACTGGATCAGAAGAATCAGCCTCAGGACACCATATACGTTATTGTAAAACATTAAAAAATAAGAAAGGGGGCAAAAAAAATAGAGATGACATTTAATTTCCAGAATTTAATATTGAAATCAAGGTGATATGTAACTAGAAAGGCCAACCTACTCTCTTGAAAAAAATTAGTCAGATACAAACATATTATATAGTAGAAGAACCTGCTGGCCTTTGGAATTAGTCTACGTGTACACAGCTAGACTATCAGAATGATGCTGAGCTGTTTCCACAGCATGAAGCAATTTTATATGCAAACCTGTAACAATGTTTAGTTCATCTTGGGTACATTATTTTAGATATTCACATTCTTTCAAGTCTTCTTTTGCATTGCTCAGTTAATATGGCTCTACTGGTGCAGTTACAACTGTGACAAGATCTGATTTTACATCAGCTCTAGCAATTTCCACTGCTTCAAATCACCCCTCAAGCAAGGCTGAGCTTCCTCAGCTTAAGAAGTTTCTACAGTGGGAATTTTGACAGGTGCCATTTCAATTGTGCTTGAAATCCCAATGAAAACAAAGTCTTGCTAGCATCTTAGCAGAGCTGTAGATTTCCCAGGATCACTCTCAGTGTGAGGAAAAAAGTACAGGTGGAATGGCTCAATTCAGAATGCCACAAAGATATTAAGAAATGTTCTAAAACAATGAACTTGGGTTGTAGAAATTTAAACAAAATTAATGAAGTTGGACTAATTCAGTAGAATGAAGATAAAAGTAATAAAAATCAAAGAAATTTCCCTGGACACTCTGCAGTAATCACTGTTTCATGTTGAAAATGGGAAATCAAGCCCAGAAATATACTGAAACTGTAATACATTCATGACTTACACAAACAAAGCACAAAAAAGTGAAAAAGACCAGAAACAGACAAGACTTAGTACACAAATAGCCTGCTGTGCAGTACTAGAAGAGAGCAAAGATAAGCCTTTTTCTCTAGTGAGTATAGCATGAATAACTGAGAAAGGGAAGTGCTAGTTGTTGACTGTGGCGTCTACTTTTCCTGAAGAAAATATCTCCAGAGTATTTTAATGACAACAGTGAGAATTACTGAAATGGCAGTGTCCTTCACAGCTGAAAGCTCAGCAGGGATCAGTTACAAGTAATGCTGTCAAATCAACATTGCCCTTAGAGTGTTAAATACAGGGTTAAATACAGGGACATCTTCTATGGTCACAGAAGTACATTTGAGCGTTTTCTCAATATCTTCACCATCAAGTACATTTTGCAGTTATTAGGGAAAACTAATTTAAATGCTTGGTCTTTTTATGCTCCTCAGATATTATCCTCATCTGCGCCAATACCACAATGAATGGAACTTAGTTCTCAGAATGATAGAGAGGTCTAAGATCTTCAGCAGGTGGAATGTGCTAACCTTGCCTACTGAGTCTGTGTGCTCCCTGAGGATTTTCCAGGTCTCACCTTCTTCAGTTTCCCTTTCTGAGGTCTCAAGAAGCATTAGAGGTAAGAGGCACTTTCCTCTGAAATTTTATTTTGACTAGTTAAACAAAAAAACATGTAAGCATGGGAGGCACTTGCATATCCAATGCAGATAGATTCTTTCAATTATAATTTTTGTGATACAGCTTTCCTTCTTAAAACCAGCGAGTCAGATATAAAACAGGCAAAAATCAGTACTTCCCTATTCTTTCCTTGGAAAAGAGTTGTCCAAACATCTATATGTGTAAGGGCTACTAGTCAAAATTTTGATGAAAAGATGGAGTTTTCCAAGTACTTTAAGAGCAATTCAAATTTCAAAACATTTACTGCAGGATGGGAAAAACAAAAGAAATAGTAAAAAAGAAACATTCTGTTTTCCACAGCATGGAAAAGCCTTACTTTCTCTATGTGCCCTTCTGCTACCTCATGACATATGAATGCTACCATTGCTCTAAAAAGCAAACCTTCCCCCCCCCCCAGTAATTATTTGTTAAACTGAGCCACTGAAACATCTTACAGAATCTTGAATTGTCTTGGTGAAGCTACCTACAAAAATCACTGGGCTTCAATTAGAATATTAGCAGAGGCTTAATTCCTTTTTTATACATAAAATATTTTAAATATTTTATGTACATATATAAAAAAACATAACTCTCATTGTCTCACTACATTGAGCACATGTTTAACTGTACGGGTCTATAGATTTATAATAGCAGCTCGTACAAACATTTCTATCAATGTTTTGGTCTTTGATTCCAGTATAAGACATGCTTTTCTAAAAAAGGATTTGGAGGGATAAAGTTTACATTTAATGTATTTCTTGATGACAGCAATTACTTTTTAGTGCATGAACAGTTGCTACTTACATTAACTTCTGTTATAGCAATATCAACGACGCTACCAACAACAATTAAGGCATCAAAAGTGTTCCATGCATCAGTGAAATAGTGCTGTTAGGACAAGCATTCAGCAGAAAGAGAGCAAGAGAAAAACACAAACAGAAAAAGAGAAGAAAAGGACAGTGTTATAACACAGAAACACTCTAGGCTTCTCTGATGTACCACTAGACAATCTAATCTTTCCCTTTCATAGCTAAAAAAAATTGGTAGAAAAAAAAGGCTATTTCCCATATCAACATAATTGACCTATGACTGGTCTGTACTCAAACTTTAGAAACATCAGATCAAAATCTGTGACTTGTCCAGATGATGGAAATAGTGGGGAGACAGAGAAAGAGAAGTAGGGACTGGGGAAAGTAAGCTGGGGTATACTCACATCAGCTTCACTGAGAACGACGTCTACTATGCTGCCAATAACGATGAGGGAGTCAAACGTATTCCAGGCATCACTAAAATAGCCCTGAACAGAGCAGGCAGGGTGCAAACGTTTGTGATTACACATGAAATGTCAAATATTTGCATACTTCTGTTTAGTTTTGCATAAACAGAAATTAGTTAAACAAAACCTGTGGTCTAATGAGAAAACAAAACAAAACAAACAATATTGCCTACTGAAGGAAAAGCAACATATATGTGCATGTGTGTGTATATATATACACTTATATATATACATGTACAGACACACACACAGACACGCACACACGCAGTACACATGCTGAATACACCATCCTGTAAGCACAATATTGGCAAACAAGCCATCATCCAAAACTAATTTTGGACTTCCAGCAAGGCCAAAAAATTCTAAAATATAGACCCTAAGAAGCATGACAAAATGCCTTTAGTAATATTTCTACAAGTCCAAGCCAATTGAGACCTCCTTAACATTAATGACTTAATGATGGTCCTATCTAAGTGACTGGTAAAAATATTCTAAGGGTCAAAGCTCACCACTGGTTAATCATGCACAATTATTAATCTAGAACTTTGCATAAATATTAGGGAACTGACAATCTTCTGTTCATGAGCTAGTTTTAATATAGGAACTCACACTACATTTGCAGTCAGGGTCTGAATCTGTAACCAGTGAAGTCAGTGACAGGAACCATGGCAATTTGAATGATTTCTTAACACTTTTAATGCAGCCAGTCCAATGGCTGAAAATTCATTTTCATTAATTGCTTAGCCACCCTTCTGACATTTCATGGCTTTAAATATATTCCCTAATGTGTATGTTACTGGCACACTGCTGCAAATGGTTATAGAGTGCTTTCATGCAATTAGCTGTCTACTGGCATCAAAACTGCATGTTTAAGCAAAAAAGATATTTCAGAAGAAACCTTGAGGTAGGTTCCAGGATCAATCTGTCACTGGGAACAAATCAAGATATATTACTCTGTTGAAGGCAACTTTACAGAGACAAGATTTGTACGTTTTCTGCAATACGTGGATTTTGCTTGTTATTACAGACATTCAGAATTGCAGTGACTACTGAACTTGCCCTTTTTCCCATGCAGATATAGTTAAGGATCAGCCAACCATGACTAAGGAATGTGCATTAAATGACAAGGCTGAAATGTACATTTTGTAGACATACATTCTGCTTTCCTGGTAATTAATTTAAAAATACTAACTTGCCAGCCACTCTAGAAGCTCTAAAAGCTGAATTCTGAGAGGTCCTGCACAATTCTGTATTGCTCCCTCCTTACTCATCCTGCTTCACAAGAACAAGCCATTCCCAAAGTTTCTATTAAACATCATGCTGAACCACCTCAACAGTACTGAAATTTATAATCCTAGAGATTAGCAGCTGCCAACTAAAGAACAGGAGCTATCCTCAATTTTCTTCCTGATAACTCATACTCCTTATTTCTCTTATTTAAAAGTAGTATCTTCTTTGATTTTAGAGATATTTATATGTGAACATAAAAATCAGAGACTAACAGATAATCAGCACAATCTTGAGCTGTGCTATCCATCTTCCTCTACAACAACAGGAACCAAAAAAGGTTCTGCAAACAAAGGCTACTTTCAGCTATAGTTACTTTACTAGACATGCTATAGCATAAGGCATTAAAATACCAAATTCACATTTTTATTCAATACAGCTAAAATACTTTACACATTTATTTTATGAAACCTTTTCCATCAGTATAGACAAATATTGTTCAAGTAATATGTAAAGCAAAAGCATACAAATAAACAAAAAAAAACTAAGAGAAAATAAAGATGGTTTTGGAAAAGGGAGGAATGGACAAGTCACAGCAAATAAACATCATGCAAATAAGTTGTTTTCACCACTGCAATAACCCAAGATCAATTCACTTACTAGCCATCTTTCCTTTTTTCTTACAAAAATCTGATGTAAAACAACATGGAAAATAAATACAAGTTCAAGTAACAGCTGGCTATCATGAAGCTGCACATAAGGTATGTGTTGATTTATTATTTTAGATTTCATAGCTATATTTTGTTTTGTAGTACTGTACTAAACCATTATAAGTATAATATTTTAGCAAATGTGAAGAACAATGTGAAGAAAAAGTGCCTGCTCTTTTAACTTGCGTTATGAAAAATTTGTTCATTGAGAAATGCTGAAGGATAAAATCACGAATCCCAGGGAATATGTAGGCACAGAGAATTAACACCAGAATGTTTCTATAGATCTATCACATAAATATTTTAGTCCTTTTAGTATTCTGTTGAAAAGTTTAGGGCCTCATTCTGCCAAGTACTTTGTTCCAATCTCCCAGTCAAGAAGTGTGCCAGACACTCATCACCTTTAATGTCTATCACTTATCTAAGTTTTAGATATCTCAGAGCTGGAAGGCAGTCTGCAGTACTTAGGTTTTAAACAGCACAATATTACAGTAAGAGTATCAATAATTTATATTAGCCTGAAGTTTGCATGACCAGCAAAACCAAAAGATTACATTTTTCACCGGATTTTCGTTAACATATTAAGGGGACACTGTCAAGCAGATGAGATAAAAACTAACATGGTTTTATCCTACTCTTCTTTTTAGAGTAATGGAGTTTTTATTTGGCACTTTGAGCATCTTTGAAATAATACTTAAAATTTACAGAATTCATTAATAACACTGTTCATTCTGCCAGACTAGACTAAGAAACCCACATGAAGGAAACCCAAACATGAAGGAAATGAATCAGCCTTTCCTCATGGACCCTAAAGCAAAACACTAAGTTGGGTTTCAGATTGTTCCTACTATTTTAAAATCTTAATCTGAGTTAAAGCAATTAAATTTTTTAAGCATGGATCTAGTTTAAAATTTAGATTACTATGAGACATTCACATCCTGGTTAAGACTGCTAGCTGCTTTGCAATTATTAATGAACTATGTCCCATGTGTTGGCAATAGATGTTTTGTTAATGAGTATGTAACAATTTTAAGAGTTACAATCTTCAAATAATAGGAACGACCTTAAAGATATTTAGCTCCCTGCTAATTAACCTCTGCCAAAAGTCTGATTAATACCATGGCCTTTTAACTTTGTCCTGCTAACTAACAAGTTTAAGCTGTTCTTCATCTATTGAAGGACAAGATTCTGCAAGACAGGACCTTTCACTGACAGTGTCTGCTCTTCAAATTCTCAGTGTTCAGATCCCAGGAAAGCATCTAGTTAGAAAGCATGTTACAACAAAGATAAAACTCAAATTGTACAAAGTCTTAGAGACCACTACTAAGACACTGCATTTGGTAACGAGGAGGAAGGCCATAATACGAATGGAGCACTGTGATATTTACACTCAGGATCAGAGCACTGTATTTCACATTAGCTGCTACTGCTGACTACAGTCACAAGTGTATGGAGAACCATACAAGGATTCACAGTCTTCTTTCAAAGAGCAGATGATGAAATGCAGCAAAGTCTTCTGAAACTTCAGTGTGAAACAAGGATATAGAACAGGAAATACAAATCAGGAAACACAATCAGCATACTCATGACACTGTAGGCCACATATCTGAGCTATCTCCTCTGGGGCCTAATATTGTGTTATCTTTAATGTGAAATCCTTAGCATTTAAATAAGCTTGGTGACACAAAAATACAAATAAATTCATTAGAAATGTACAATGGACTGGACAGTGCAGAGCGAGACTACGGGAGAGTGGGTAAGCATTCAGCCAGAACTCCACACTTCACATCTCAACACCAGACCTTAAGTGATGTGTAATTTGTTTAGTTCTGCAGGCAAATACAAGCTAGCTTGAAATCAAGTAGCTCAGGCTTCACAGCCAAGCTCATGACTAAATGCAAGCTGAATAAATAGTTTTGAAAAGCTGGAAAGCAGTAATACATCTGCTCCACACTGAGCTGTGGGCAGCCACGGCTGCCTTGCTGTGAGAGCCAGCTTGTCTACAGCAAGAATAAGATTGTCCCCACAGCCTAAAGTCACTGAGTTCTCTCCTGAACACCAAGGAAGGGCACAGTTCACAATTACACATTTAGCTATCCTGATTAGAAGAATGGCAATGGAAAATTAAAAATACCAGCCTTGGATGGTAAGATCAGTAAGCTTCAAATGGCATGTATGGCTTTTTTCAAATTCCATGCATAGTTAGTGACCACACTTTACTTATTTGCATAGATATAAACCCAGAATAAACACTGATTTCATGGTATAAAAAAAAAAGTTTAGCTTAGTTTTTCATTACTAACTTTTGCACTGTCATAAATGCAGTACGACAGCTGAGCAAAAAGACTGCATTAACTGCCAGTCTGATTTTCATCTTTTTCAATTACTAATTACAGTTATTAGTTTATCTTGTAAATCTACTTTTGAAAATTTGCCTGTATTATTCGTTTTGACAGTGTCCCTTTAAGGCAAGGAATGAACTACTCACTACTCTAACAAATACTGTGTATGTACAACTGAAAACAAAAATCTAAAAAGGCAACTGAATATGCAAATTATTTATGGGCGCATTTGTAGCACCTGGCTATATTTCATAAAGAAATAATTTTGCATTTTAGAATAGAAAATATAATACAGGTCTTCACTGGAGATTAACTTATTGTAAAGTTATGAATGTAGTACCATGAACAGGAGAAGTGGTAATTCTTGTAACAGGAAATAATGTATCTGATTTACAAAGGGACATTTTTATTACTTCAAAATATTCCAGATCTCATCAACCACCTTGTAATATTTTTTCTGATACCTGCATTTCATTTCCTGGAGTTACATGTGTACATATTATCAGATTAACATTTCTACCATGATTTCACTGACAGATAAATGTGGAAAATGAAGATTCTTTTTGTTCTTTGAATAATATATAGATCGTGTGAAACTTCCATTACACTTAATTCCGGTGATGACCTAATTAAATCACATCTAAAACTTACCTTGGGTTTGAATGCAATCAGTTTCAAAACCATTTCAACAGTGAACACTCCTGTGAAAACCATATTCATGATGTCCATCGCATCATTAAAGAGCTTAGACTGTCCATAGTGCTGTGAATGGAAAATACAATAATTGTAAAAGTAAAGGCTTTAAAATATTAAGTGAAAGTCAGGCATCCTAAGGTGAAGTTGGCAAAAATGCAGCACAGGAAAATATTTTCTAGTAGTATTTAAGATGCACACCTATACACATACAAGACTAGCTTAACATCTCTGGTCAAGAGTGGAGTTGTTTAAATCTATTCTCTTTAGGCATTCAGTGGAACAAAATTGTCATTCCTCTACATCCGAAGGGAATATCCTGAGAGGTGGTTTTGAGAGGAAAACCACTCCCTCAACAAAGCAGTATTAGACAAGTTTTATAGGTTAGGTTTCAAAATTACGTAACCATGTGCCACACCTGCTTGGAATGGCTGCAGAATGTTAGTTACAGAATGACCTACATTGTGCAGGAGCCATACTTCTAAAAGGCTGTCATGTATGCAAGTTTACTGAAAAAAGAGTAGAATGGTTTTGTAAACTTTTTCTTATCAAAATCTTAAGTGGTAGAGGAAAGAAAGAGACAAATTGGGAAAACAGATATGAGAAGTAGGTGGCAAAGAACTGCACACATGGTGTAGAAAAAGTAAAAAACTGCAAAAATACACACACGTATGTACAGATAGACAGCTAATAAATGAAAACATGTTTGTGTGAGATCTGCATTAACACAAAACTCACATTGCTGCATCGATTCTGTTTGTAAACTTCTGAAGAAGATACAGACACGGACAATAGAAATATCATAGACTGGTTTGGGTTGAAAGGGACCTTTTATTTTTTCTAGTCCCATCCAACCAAATAAAGAGCAGTGCATAGACAGAGTGAACACAGAACACGCTCAGAAACTACACAGAGGTGAAGTAATGATTAAAGGCCCTGCATAAAAGAATATATTAGATAAAAGAATCTAAGGGGTTGAAAGAAACATTTGCTAACAAAATTAGACTCTTCAGATTTCCTTGCACATGGATAATCTTGGGAATACACACATATAATACAAAGTAAACTATACTGCAGGTATAAGATAAAGCTCAAAGAGCTAACATCAAGCTGTTTTAAACAATTTTACTTCAGAGAACTGATGAACAGACAAGAACATGTCACTGAAGAGCACTATGATCAGAGGTGCTTTTTTTTAAATTTCACTTCATAGAAAGAATTACGGTTGCCATAAATTAAAGGCATTATATCACCCATATCTTTCCCTGCAATTTATGTCAACAGCTTCAAAAGAGCTTCTGGTTCTCCTACCTGCATAGCCAAGCAAAGTGTGTTCAGCATGATGAGGACAAACATGATGTATTCAAATCCAGTAGAATTCACCACATACCAGAACTTGTACTGGTAAGGATTTTTTGGAATATATCTACGAAGAGGACGTGCCTTCAAGGCATATTCCACACACTGACGCTGTAAAAGTAAGTACATCAAAAATTGTCAGAGTATACCTAGCAGTTAATCAAATGATAATATAATTAAGTGCAATATAATATAATTAATAAGTGTTAAATATAAGTCTTAAAGCAGTCTACTTGATATAAGGTTATTTATATTGTGTTAATAATCAAGCAGCATACCAATCCTCACTTGCTTATTTACAACTGTATCTCATCACATACGCTACTGAGCCACATCCAAAGAATGCTCATGGAAATTCTGAAGTGTTTCATCTATACAGCAGTACACTGTAGGCTATATGTATGTATACCTATAGGACATAGCATGACAATTATAACATGACTGTTTACTAGTCTGTAAGTCATGCTTTGTCATTACTAAGTTTTCAACCACCAATGTAACTGGCAAAGCATAAAACCCTACAATCAGCAAAATAAATACAGGAAGTATTCCTGGATTAATCTCCTACTCTAGTAGTGCCTTAAATCTCTATCCAGGCTGGGCCTTCCACTTGGCTTTTGAAGAACACAAATAAAAGCTGGCTGAGGGGCACAAAAGGCAGAATGAATTTTGGCTACAGGTTCATGCTTAACTACATGAAGTGTATTACAGTTAGACAAAAGTAACTTGTGACTGCTTCTGTTTCTCAAAGGATTAAGCACTAAAAGGGAACAGATTTATTTTTTTTTTAATCATCTGAGCATCCCCTGAGAATTTCTAAATCAACAAGAAAAAAAAGAGCCTAGAACATTTTTAACACTTTCACTTTTAACACTTTCAGACTATTCAGAACACAATTTCTTTTCCTGTTCTTATCATAAAACCTACCTCTGCCTATGGATAAGCTGGCAAGTGCTGTATTCTTAATGTGCCACCAACAAGTGAGACACTTAGAAGCTGACATGCTTAATCTAACAACTTTCACAACAAAAAGACTGATACGTTGGGATTTCAGAAACAGGAACATAGTGACCTGAATACCAGTTAATGCTATTTACTAATTCCATTTTTTTTTTTACTAAAATATGTGTTTGGTGCCCTCTTCTGACCCAAAGCAGGAAGGGAGCTCTTAGTGCATAAACAATAAAAGGCCTTTACAAGTTAAGAGTTCTTAATTTATTTTAACCTGATTTTTGTCCAGCTCACAGTTCTTATACTCTTGTTCTCCCTGTTCTTGGAATGTAACAATCACAAAACCAACAAATATGTTCATCATAAAGAAAGCAATAATGATGATATAGATGATGAAAAAGATGGAGATCTCCACTCTGTAGTTATACACAGGTCCTACATTCTCGCCATTTGAATCTATGGCTTTGTATAGCAGCCTGAAAAACAAACAAAAGTTTATCTTTATTAGTATTAAAATGACAAAAGAGTAAAATATGCAGACAGATTTCAGAAATGGTATACTATTTACTGCTATCTTTTTCTGCTGACTGACAGTGCTTACAAGCATATCAAAACCAAAAGAACCACATCACACAATGCTGTGTTTTTTCCAAAAGAATTAAGGTCATGACCAGATGGTTCTATATTTTTCCCCCCACATAGAGCTCTCCTCTAAGACTTTTCTCATCCAGGGAAATAGTGAGTGGTAGTTCAGTCTTCCTGGGCCTCTCTATGCAGTGTATTATTGCTTGATTTTGTAGTAAAGGTTTTACTCAAAAGTCTAAAATGTTCATATTAGTAATATTTAAAGGGCATCGATGGATAAACATCTAAAAGGATTAATTCCATTGGAGCTGAAGAATAGCTCCAAAAGTAGCTGAAAGATTAGCAATCAATTTAAAAAAAAATTGCCCTTTATAGATAGAAGTGAATGAAGAAATAAAGGAAAAGTGCACAAATTCAGGAGGATAGTAGGGTTTTTTCCTTCCTCCATTAATAAGTTTTTATATTATGACTTAAGACTGCTTTGTCACCCAGAAGTGCTTAGTAAATGATAGAGAACTGTTCTAGAAAATATAACTGTCGTAGCAATGCTGTGAAAACATGGAGAATTCACTCACGCTGGCCAGCCTTCAAAAGTGGATACTGTAAAAAGGGCCATCATAGCAGACAGAACATTATCAAAGTTGAAATCACTGTTTTGCCAGACCCTCTCTTTGACCATTGGACTCTCAACATCTCCATCTTTATAAACGATGTATATCCCTCTGTGGGAAAGAAACAAACTGTCAGTCCTGAAAGATTAAATCAACCTCGGGGTTATGCAATGCTCTACTCATAAACAGTTTATTTCACTCCCTCCCTAAGCTTGTTTTATTTCCTTGCTAACCTGTGTTTTCTGGTGGATTTAAGATGCTAGCTCCAATTCACACAAACCTGATGGCCTGACACATGCCTGCCATGTCTGCTACAGTTTAAATTACTGGGAAGAGAATGTGTCATATTCTTAGATCAAAGATGTTCTCACCGGCACTCCTCGGGGTTCTGTTTTGCCTCATCGGTGCACCTGTAGAATTTCCCCTACATATAAAACAAAAAGCAATGACAAAATGCAGAGTATGCAAAATAAACATATTTATACTATGATTGATTCAGAATGGGAACCAAGCCAGTTCCAGGAACAAGCCACCAAGAATTCAATGCAGCTTTTCTTTTCTTGATGCAGTGGATATTGTGAGTGTGTCTACTTACCTTGAACAGCTGCACTCCAATACAGGCAAACATGAACTGCAGCAGGGTGGTAACAATCATGATATTACCAATAGTTCTAATAGCCACGAAGACACATTGAACAACATGCTGGAAAGAAGGCAAAAAAATATTTTAATACAACTTGTTACTTAGTATCACAGAAAACATGCTGTAGAAGTCTGTTTTATCACACTCAGATTGTTTTTAAAATAACGATTTTTGTGTTGAAAGTATTATACCTACTATCATAATTAAACTTGTTATCTAAATTAGTCTGTAAGTCTGTTGACAAGATGCATTGACATGAATTGACTAAAAACCACACAAGAACTATGGAAAAACAAAACATTGCTCTGATATATTGTTCACAAGTATTACAGTGAATATCTGCTCTCCATGGCATTAGGGTTCCTCCACATATAAGCTGCTGTAACTGTGGCCAGAAGCTGTTTGAGAATCAGGAACTGATTTATGTCCTTGGCCTGTGAACTTCTCTAGGCAGTTTTTCTTGCACAAGAATTTTATCCTGCTGCAGGACTAAAGAATCAGGCCAACAGAAACATAACTTAAAAATAAAAAGAAACACCTTAAGTCCCTTTGCTCTGTTTATTGCCCTTAGAGGCCTCAAGACTCTTAAAACTCTGAGGATCTTCACAACTGAGATGGCACTCGATCTAAGGGGGGAAAAAAAAGAAAAACAAAAGAGTTCTGTTACTTTTAAGGTAACTGATTTTATTACTAAGAATGACAATGTTCTTGCAACTTCCCTATAAATAAAATTTCACAAAAGTATCAAGGTAAATAGACAAGATTTTTAAAAGTATTCATTTATTGATCTTTTATTAATATTAGGAAATAGTATCAAGCTCATAAATACCATAAGAATTATTTTGATTACTGGAGCAACTTGGAAATTAACAGCTCAGAAGCTTGTCTGAAATTGTAATGCAGTTAATTTTGGTCAGGAGCAAAACAGTGCCCAAAGTATTTTCCAGCGTTGACAAGCTCTTTCAGAGACACTCTGTAAATCCTGTATAGTAATGAATAATTTTCAACCAGCTGGAGATGAAAAGATCTCAAACTGCTCACATTCTCTGTTTAAGTATCTAGGGCTGCATTTTGAGGAAATAACAGCAGGCAGCTTTTTAAAGAATATACTGGGAAACTGAAAGCTTGAGTAATAGGTACCCCAGTACAAGCAGAATATGAAGTGGGAAGCAGTTGACTGACACTCAGCCCTTGCTCTTTTCTGAGTAACTAAGGGTTTCACAGATGATTTTACATGAGGCACAAGTGCTCAGTGAATCAATAAGCACCTTCAAACTCTTTTATTATGTTTAGCCTGACCCAAACAATGCAAAATAACCTCTTCACCGCCGTTTACAGTCCTGCTTAAGGGAGAGCTTCTCTCCCCTTCAAATATTGCCAAATTACATATCCCAGTAGGTCAATGCTGAAAGAGCAAGCTTGTAGAACAAGATGGTAGATGTGGCAATAGCACAAAAGAGGGTAAATAGACCTCCTAAAGCTCCAGGAATTACCTGCTATACAACTCAGTGTCATGGTGCTCTTCCTTGTTCTCTTGCTAATAAGGGCAAGTAATATTTTGTTTCCAACCCATATTAGTAACAAGCTACAACTCTCTCCATTGAAAACATTACCTCTTGCCAGCCCCAACCCCGAATTCTGGTACTGCACACCCACACACAATGAGGGAACAAAAGGAGCTGAGCACTCATTTCAGTATAAAACCCCAAAGCAAATCATTCACATTATAAGCAGAGTACTTACTGAATACCAAATGATACCAGAGAAACACCCACAACCAGCAAATCCAGCAAATTAAAATAATTCCTGCAGAAGGACCCTTTATGAAGGAATGCTCCAAAAGCTGTCATCTAAAAACAGAATTGTTACAAATTTAGTCTCTATTTTAATTTACTCAAATTCACATTTAGGCTGTTTACAAGACACTTGCCTAGAGTGTGAATACATACACTATTAACTCACTTTCTAAAAACCATCACAATATAAACCAATCCCACTATGTACATTAAATCTTTAATTTAAATCATACAAATGCCACTCAAGCAAGACCAGCGAATGTGTCAACTGTTTCTGATGTCAACAAATGTTATATTTTGTGTGAAAATTGATCAGGCTGAGCTGATTACATTGAATTGATTTGGCCTTTGCTAGAAAAATGATGGCAAGAACCATAAAATTTCCCTACTTACTAAACTGTAAGGTCAAGATTCTGACTCCTAGTCATACTGTCTTCAAAACTGAAGGAGCTGAAAATGTATTGGAAAACACTGAAAGTCAAATCTGGTACAAACACAGCACAAAGCTGTCACAAGGCAGCATTACACTGCTGTTTGCCCTAGGCTCAGAGTAGACATGTTCAGACCATGAGTGGGTATCTTGGAAGCACCTGGAACAACCCCATACATTGCTTTGTATTATGCATTGACAAAGATTCCCTCCCCAGGGTTTTCTGCTCTGTCAGGAATCACAGAAGAGTTTGGTTTGGAAGGGACCTTAAAGACCATGTAGATCCAACAACCCTGCATGGGCAGGGACACCTCCCACCATGAATATCAAACATTGCTCTCCCTATTGGACTTTCTCTTTACTTTTTGCTTTCTGTGCCTAGACTAAAAATGAAAGAAGCACACAAAGGGTATCTTGTGAAGGAACATGAATGGTTCCATCATTTGCAGGTTTCATTAGGAGCCAGTAATATAAGTTCTATTAATTATATCTGCAGAGAGAATTAGGGCAGATGTTCTCAGGCATTGCAAAGCTGAATTTGGCTCCTAAATCCACCCTTACCATAACTGAAATTACTAGTTAAAAAATGCACAAGGGAATCTAGTTGAGACATTAGAAGCACAGAATCAGCACTTGAGGCAAATTTTGCATGGATTTTTCCATAGCTATGGATTAAGACTGAAACGCTGAAACTCAACTTGAAATTAAAATAAGGATACCTTTGAAAAATACCTAGTGGTCAGTTCAGGGACATGGATTCTAATTTCTTCAGCCTTAAGCTCCTCTTAACATACTCTCAGGTACTCACTGTTTTCCTCAGGTAAGAAAACTCAGTGCCAGCCAGCGAAGATCTGACGTTGACTGTGCATTTTAAACCCATTACTTTATGTTCTGTTCCTCAAGATGGAGCAAAAAGACTTTCTTTCCTTGGCTCTTGCAGCAGACAATTACATCTTTCAAGACTGTTCCTCAATGTGGAACAGAGCTACTGTCAATGTGCATCTCAGTCTACTGTGTCACCACTCAAGTGCAGATTTACAGACCTGCATGAGAATCGCCCAGGACCAGTGGAAGCTGAGATCTCCAGAGGAATGGGAACTACAAAAGGCATTTTTCTTGGAAGACCTTCTCTCCTTATTCTCATGTTAAATGTTCTTTTGTCGTGATCAAAATACTAAATGTTCCTCAAAACTAGAAGAATAAAAATGCTAAAGCTTTAACCTATGCCATGTCATAAAAGATATAATATAGTTATATTATAGAATTTCCAATAAATTTCTGGCTCTTTTCACTTACAGCTGTACAGAGCTGAACTCATTAAACTCAGTGGGAGTTTAACACTAAAATAACCCTGAATATTAAACCTACATCTATCTACAAATATTCATTCCCACTGTAGCATGTTAGCAGTTTGGAGCATAGGAAGTTTCATGCAAACATGCCCACAAAAGTAAAGATATATTGACCTAAAAATACAGGTGAAGTACATGTCTCCCCATAACAATCCTGCCTGTAATTCCACACCAGTGGGGACTGGTTTAAATGGTGTGGCTATTAGCACAGCTGGGGCAAGGTTAGAAGGACAAGGTCCTAACCTGACCTTTGCTCTGATATTTTCCTGTTTCCCAAGTACTGCACACAGGATGGCAAGCTGGATTTCAGCACCATGTAGGGATTATGTTAGAGAATTCTTAAATGCTTTAAATTGACGTTGCAGCTTTTCTGTTATTTATATACTCAAAATCATATAATGTGGAAATCCTCATGTCTGCAGAGCAGTCAGTAAGACAGAGCACAGGGAGACTCTCCACATGCTGAGTTATTCTGTTTTAATGCTTGTTTTAATGCTTGTTTTTTGGACATTTATGAGTTTCTTTGCTGCAGCTGATATTTTCTCTGGTTATCTTAATTTCAGTTTAATGTACTTTTTGCCTGGAAATTAAGGAATGCTTTTGTTAATGTAGTCTTAAATTTACTCTTTGCAGAACACACACAGCTGCTGTTCAACTTGGATACTGTGGAAAGCACAATGCAAAACCCAGCACAGAAGACATGGAGGACTCCAGCCATAAGCAAGCAAAGCCAGTGTCTGAGACATGTTAGTAAAGCAGGCACTGTGTGTGTACGTGTGTCATGTTCTGGTTGTCCATTACATTTCTATGGTACAATTTATTTCCTTTATAAATCCACATGAGTGTGCAGGGCAGAGCTTCCTGGGAGTCAGGAGCACCAACATTTTTGGCTATGATGGGGCTTCTTGTTTCTTTGTAATACTTTGCAATGTCAGATTTCAGCAGCCAGACTCCAGAGCTTCCTGCTTCCCTGGGATAACTCGAGTCACTCAGTATCAAAATCTTTTACAGACAGTAGAAATGTTAGTTTTCATAACACATTGTTAATGCTCTCTATGCCATGCTCTGTAATTCCTCTGTCTCCTAGAGAAACTGCAGGAGCTCTACTGCCTGCTGCTCAGAGCAGGTGGAAGTTAATAGACTCTTCTGCCACAGAAATGGTGGTAACACATTTTGTATGGCTTCTCAAATGTAGAGTGGGGAACCAGTTTGATCTAGTGCTACAGTTCTCTTCAGTGCTTTGTTCTTTCCTTTTGTTTGGCCTCTGTCTAGCAGCAAAAAACCTGGGTATTTCTTTTAGAGTGCTACAAGTGTTACAAGATTAATCAATTCTATAAGCAAGCTCCTCTGCTGCAAATGAGAAACAAGGGGATAAACGTAAGTCTGGAAGAATATTCGCAAGCATAAAATAGTCTACCACTTACAGTACAGCTTATCTTGTAAACAGCCCAAATATTGCATCAATTAGTGTTAAACAAATTGCATTATGAAGAGTATGCACAGCAATATGAGCAAAAGCTGGGAGAAGAGATTTTGTTAAGCTTAATTCTCAACTGGAAATGTAAAGTTTATGTACAGATTCTTAGTGTACCAGAAATTTTTAAGTGTATAGAGATCAGGGTTACTCAAAGACAAACTCATGGTGACAATACACAGCATTAAACTTCCAGGAATCTCGTGTAAATCTCTGAAAAAATATTTTGCAAATTTCGATCAAAAATTTTGTTTCTTTGTTCAGCATTTTCTTTACATGTGAATCTAATCCCCAGTTACATGGCTTCTTTGCCAGAGGAAGCCCCATACATATAAAATCTGAGTAACCCCAATGGGTATTCTTAATAATCAGTACACAAACTATACATTAAAATGCCAATTTTTGGCTCATGCATGGGTAATACATTTAAGCAAGCATATTTATGCCTTTCTGTATATTTAAATGTATGCCCAAGATAAATGCAAAGTATCTTAGTAAAGAGATAGATAAATGCAAGATATCTTGCAAGTCCTATTGCAAGAAAACAGTTATCTACTATTTCAGCTCTGTGAATACAGTTCAGCAAAAGAAATGAGAAATGACATGCTCCCTCCTTAAAAGACTGATTGTCTCTTTTGGAAATGCCAGAGCAAGGAGAAGGAAAAGCTCATGCGCAGTGAATTATTTTTCCCTTTTCTGACAACTGTGAGCTTAAAAAGGGTAAAAAATGAACTATTAAATAGATGTAATGATAAAAAATCAGCTTCTTCATGCACTCAATGGTAAAAAGTAACCAATCAAAACTATGAGGAACTGTCAAATAAAAAAAATAAATTTTCTGGTTTAAAAAAAGTTTAGGTTTGATCGCTTAGAGAAAAGGCGAAGAACACTCCAAGTGCCTTTTCTTGGCAGGTGACACACAAGGAAAATCCTTTTAAACAAACTTCCTTTAAAAACCTGTTACCTTCAAAATGATCTCAAATGTAAACATACTAGTGAAGACATAATCTGCATACCCTAGGATCTGGAAGGTAAACAAAAAGTTACAACCATTATTGCTAAAGCTGCTTTTGCGCTAACAATGAGCAATTAACAAGTCATTACCTTTAACAGGATTTCAACAGTAAAGATGGCTGTGAAAGCATAGTCAAAGTAACCAAGTATCTGCAAGGTATAATATGTGCCACAGTAAGAAATCCATCTGTTATTAATTTTTTTACAATTTAGACCATATGAACAACAACACTTGGATTAATCTAAGTAGGTAGATGGGGAATTTAGACAAAGTAGATTAAAATTCCAGCTACTGTGCAATCATTTTTAATTGAAAATCTATCAGATGCCACTGTGCTTAGATACTAGATTTCACCCCTAAGGAGTTCACAGGACCCAATGAGCAACACTTTCTTTCAGTTCAGACTTTCCTCTACCAGCTTTCACAGGTACTTTTTTCAGCCTTTAGCAGAGATACAGAATCTTACACAAAGAACAAGCACTTGTTAATAATAAATTTATCTTTTTAATCCAAGGTATTGCATAAAAAAAACCCCAAACCTCTTCAATGAATGTTTCTAGATTGCACATCATTCTACATTTTACTACGTTCTGTTGTTCCTGTATAGACTGGGCTAGAGTGTCACAAAGCAACTTAACAAATAACTGAATTACTTAAAATCAGCACTACAACTCTTTTTTTCTTGGCAGTGATTTAGTTGTAGAAAATTTAAAAGAACCCACAACAAGTCTGCATAGTGATACGCAAACTTTTAAAAAGATTGTGGATGTGATATTGACCTCACTGGTGTTGACAGGAACACTGACACACCTCAGTACAACCAAGATTTCACCCTGTCACGGTGGCCATATCACTAGCACCTCATTTAGCCATTGACACACATTGCAGCAGAGCACTAGTTTAAAGGATCCAGCAATCCAACTAGCAAACAGTTGTGCACAAAAACAGGTTGCCTGTGGTTCAGCAACTAATCAAATGGGAAGGATAAATGGAATAGAGACAATACACAAAGAAAGTGTTCCTAGATTAGTGCAAATAAAAGGAAATATTTTTCCCCATGTTCAGCTGAAGATCACATCCTTCTGTCTCTTGCTGTAGCTGAAAAAATAGGCAAATATTAAAGCCATTCAACACAGATCAGTCAGTAAGGAATTAATTCTAGAGTTAAAAGAAAATATTTAAAGACATTTCAGTTTGTAAACTTTCATTCTCTTTCTGAGCTGGCTGGTTGAAGCAACATGATCATTCAAAATAGTAACAAGAAAAATATCCAGGTGTGCATTTCTGAATATTTACAAGGGGCAAATGGCCCTTGAAATCACACATTTTACCTGTGTCCCAAATAGGAATAATCCTTTCAGTTACCATCACTCTCCAGTTACCTAGTACTCCTAGTTACAAAAAACCAATTATGAGCCTTCAAGTCATTTCTACAACAACAATTTCAGTATTCTCTATCAACTCTCTTTTTCTTATCCATTAGTGTGATTTATTCATAAGATTGCACTCGTCCAGTTTCATGGACACAGGAACCACACAGCTCTGCTGCATAGTACATGAAGAGAGTCTTTGTTCTTTGACCTCTTCTTACCTTTGAGGAAAGTTTTAGCATTTTAGTTTTAACTGATGTTACTGAAAAAATGTTCAGAAAATATCAACAGCCAAAAGAGGGCTTCCAGGGGCTGCATCTGCACTGGCAAGAACTAGAGGGATACAACCTCTACTGACCCAATAGGCCCATCTTTCCTGCAAGAGGTGGAAGAGTTTCTCTAACTCCACAGCAATCTGTGCAGATCGATTTATATCTAAGACAGGAGAGGCCTGGAAGTTCTGTCAAATTATCCCAAAAATCCCCACAGGCTATTACCAAGTTGCATCACCCCAGCTATTTCATACCTAATCTAAAGCACACACAATGCACAGTAATATGAGGCTTGCTGCACCACTAATTCAAGGGCAACAAGTGTAAGGCAAATATTAGTAACCACAAGAGTGGATTTATTTTTGTTTCTCTGTCTAATAATTGGCCTTTTGAGTAACAGGCAAAACTTCTGATATATTAAGGACTTATAATGGGGGATCCAGGAATTTGTTTTAGGAGAACACAGATGTTTACTCACCACAAAAACTACACTTTTATTGAATAATAGAGATATTTCTGAAATTAATATTCTTACAAATATTTTGTTACATATAGATAAAAAACATTATGCAGAAGAACTTCCAAATTTTCAGGTTTATATATAGGCTGAAATGGCATTTGACTCTGAATCAAGGCAAGAGCTGGGCATGCTCTGCTACTCGTCTTACATGTGAGTTTAGAAAAAAGTGAAACTTTTTTTGTTTCTGATAGGGTGAATCAGGAATCTTTGGGTCCAGTGTGTTGGTACCCAAACTCATTAGTGTGGCTGCAATAACTTATTTGAAAGAAGAGGTAATTTCCTCACGAATCCATGCACTCACTAGCAAAGTGATACTCTGAGAGCTCCCCAAGACAATGTAAGGGAGTGAATGAAGAAGACAGGACAAGTCAGTCTATTCCCAACATGTTGTAAACAGTGAATCATTTTAACTGGCATTTTTAAATCAATGTCAAACACTGAGAGGCACTAAGAGTGATTCAGAAAATGCATAACAGGTCTACCAGCTGAAAATTATGAAAACATATTAAAATTATAAAAAATATGCTCAGCTTCAGCATATTTTATTCTGATATATCTATAGCCAAGAAAAGAAAAACATTATGTAAATAATAAATGGTTCTAATACCTACAATATTCCATAAATAAAGTTACTTTGTCTTTTTAAAGCAAAAGAAATATAAATGTAGCACTTTAAAAAGGAACAGGAAGGTTTCTTAAATTGAAAATTAAAAAACAGGCACTAGTCCCAAAGGATAGTTTATCCTGTGAGGATGTATTTCTCTGCAGACATAAAAATGAAGTGGCTTACATTATTTCGAAAAGAGTGGCTGCGAATTGGATCTTCTGCTGCTAGGGAAACACTGCTCAGCATGATGAAGACAAGGATAAGATTGGTAAAGATGTGGTGATTGATGAGTCTGTGGCACCCCACTCGAATTCTGAAGAGACACAAAAACATACCACGTGTGCAAATAGAATCCAGCAGATGGCTAATACACAACATGTTTTCTACTACTCTGCCATCAGTGACAGAACAGAGCAACCATCAGCAGCTAAAAGCAGTGCAAATGCTGAAGCTATTGCTCTGATTTCTAAAAATGTAAACTAATTGAACATCTAGTCCTACTAAGCTTCAGCCACACAACATGAAGTGGAACTGCACATATGCTTAGAGTCACTGAGCCCAAGGTTACTACAAATGCTGTTGAGAACCTTGCTAGCATTAAATCAGCAAAAAGGCAGGATCAGGTTTGTAACTGATAAACACTGAAGTTTTCTAAATTCTGCTGTAGAGGTTCTTGGGGAAAATCTGTTCTCCTGTTATTAAGTAGACAATTTGAGTATAGTCTATCTTAGCTAGGTAAGATGGCTGTTGGGGCCTGAGAATATGTAGCATTAGTTGAGCCCAAAAGCAATTGGACACGTTCAACAAAACCAAATGTTTTTGCATTCAGCACGTGTTCTTAAAATGACTAGTTTGAATAGCTTTCTTTTCAGTTTGTGCAAAAATTCTGAAGAGCCTTAGCCAAAGCATGCAATGAACAAGATACAAGCCCAAAACACTATATCTTGATCATCACACCATATTCTAAACTTAATTATAATAATATATATTCTCTACCACAGAGAAGACAGCACTCTCCCATGCCAAGTAAGTCAAGCTCCCTTCTAAGACAGCTCATGAAATTGCTGTATGTAAATGTAACAGCTGTGTTCAGTCTGTAGGAACTGGATTTTGCTCACTTCTTCACTTCTACCCAACAATCAGTAATGGCTTTTCCTGACTACTGAAGCTTGCTTTCTTCACTGGGGTAGAACTTCAAATGCTCTGGAGTTACGATGAGCAGTGAAAGATTTCAATTTCCCTCAAAATCCAACTACTACAGTTCTTGATATTTGAGATGATTTGTGTTCATCTTCAGTGTTTGCTTGAATTTGGGAAAATGCTGTTACCCCAATGTATACATCCTCTCTCCTAATTTTCTCCCTCTAATTTTCTCTTTTCCTTCCTCACATGTTTTGCCCCACAGAGGTTTCTAGGGTTACTAGGAATCCTGTCTCATGTAGAAGATGCTCAGATCTTATGTCGCAGCTTTTATATCCAGTGACTAACATATTAAATAGCTAATATACATTAAAGGGTACTTTTCAGACATGTGCAGACTTGACAGACTTTATGTTCAAAATGCTGCTATCTTCAACAGTGGGAAGCAAATTAGTATCTTTATCAAATTATTTTCGTTTACCAATTCAGGAAATTTTAGGAAGAGAAGCCAGTCTCCCTCCTGTTGAAGATACTGAGTTCTACTCCTAATGTCACTGTTCCTTCACTGCTAAACCTTGCTGGACTGAAACAGTATTTTTCAAAAAGATATTTACGGGTTGGTGCTGCTGAAAATGAAGAAGGCACTCCCTTCAGGGATTGGTGTTATCTTCTCCTTCATATTTAGTTCCGATATTCTGCGGGGACGTGGGCCTGCTGGTACCTCTGGTTCTTCCTCCTCATCTTCTTCATCTTCACCTACTTTAAATTAAACACTTTTTCACTATAAAAACATTGAGGTTTTGTTCATAACAGTATAAAAGCATAGCTTGTATTGAAATATATACAGCTTAAAGGAAATGCATATTCATAGCATGGCTTAAAAAAATCTATGAATCAATATAAGAACATGCATGTAGTTGTGCCTTATAAACATATTTATGTGCATATATGGGTGTGAGCATAAGTGCCCTGAGAGCACTAATAGGCTCTACTTGCCCTGACCAGCCTCACCTGGGGACTCCACCCACACCCCCTGCACATGGGCTCTGGAGCCCCACCATGGGTCCACACGTGTGCTGTGTTGCTGGGGGCACTGAGCCCCGTGCACTGGTTGAGCACTGAGTGCTCAAAAAGTAGGGCACATTTCTGCAACAGGTATCCAGACAATCAGACAGAACTGATTTTTAGGTAAGTGTGTCTTATCTACTGGAAGCAGCCAAGGCAAAATTTACTAAAGTCATCAGCCCCGGAGTGTCCTTTTTTGCCAAATATTTCAGAAAAGTTTAGCTCTCACATTCATAGCATTACCACAGCAGTCTTCAGGCTCACAGTAGGAACTGATACGCTGTTTGTACTGTCTAGGAAGCTGCAGGAAAAGATAATACTTGGCAGCTTACAGGCCCATTTATCCACTGACAACAGAGCACAACTTCACCAACTTCAAAGGAATTGATTCAGAGTTCAACAAGAGCAGGTTTAGGGTATTTTAGCAAATCAAATTAAATGTGTTTGTCTTCTGGCTGGTATACACATACCTGGTACATCACAGGGCGGATAGGGATCTTTATCCTCATCCTCTCCTTCTCCATATTCTGTGATTGTCACCTACAGCAATGAATGGGATGCACAAGAGGAAAAATAAATTTAAATACAGCTTGGAGTATAAAGTTCAACAGAAAGGAAACCAAATACACCTCTTAAGTCAGACAGGTGATCCCTATCTGAGTTTGATCTCTATTTGGGTCTGAGTTTTCTCAAACAGGGTAACTCTGAGAACAAAGGAGAGCTGAAAGTTTAATACATATTTTCAAAAGATGATTTTTCTATAGTTTAAACATTCTTCTGGCTGTGTGGGTCACAATAAGAATATAACCAACAGGCTTTAGCAAAAGTTACCAAGAATGTGTTAACATTCTACTCAAAGTTCATGATTCACTAATCTCTTCCATTGGACTTACCAGGCAAAATACCTACAGGGATCCTAAAATAACATCAAATGTTTCTAACCTTAACACATTCATGCTCTAAGAGCTTTCACGTCTCAGGATATCCTGAAATTAAAAGGATTTTCTAGAGTAATAGATTCTGGGAGGATGCAAACCATCAGAACTACTAAGTTTCCTTTGCCTGGAAAAAAAAAAGTAGGTGTGATGTACAATGCACAGTAGTCTTGAAAAGTATTCCCTGGCAAAATCAGTAAAACTGCTTCTTAGAAAAGACAATTTTTAGAATAAACACCTTACTATCCTTGGGCTTCTTGTGGTCACCTTCCGACTTCTCACTTTTTTTATTTTCCAGACTCTCTTTTCTACAAAACAATACAAAAACAATTATGAAGGAGGTCATGTAAAAACAAAAGATTTTTAAGTGCACTATACCCATTTGATGAAAAGTTAAGAGAGCACACCTAAAGCCATCTTTAAAGATTTAAATCTTTTAAAGGATTTTAAAATATTTGTACAGTTGCAGGTGTCAGAGCAATAAAAATCTATGGCATGTGAATGCAATGATCCATTTAAAAGATTATAATTTTGAATAATAATTCCAGAAGCTAATCCTTAAAAAATTCAGTGCATGATCATTACTCCTTTCTAGAGGGATAAACTGTGCTGTTGGACTCATGCAAACAACTTGCACTGACTTCAGTAGGTCTGCACTGATTCGAAAGGAAGTTTTTCTTCTTGTCTATATAAGGCTTAGAGAACTGATTCCACAGGGAGTTGTGCACTGCCAGATACATTCTTGTTTAAGTTGTGCAATAAATCCTACCATTGCAATCTTTAAATATCAGTTGGCTTATCATATGTCCTTAATTCACCCCATTTTCCCAATTACTACCCAACTTTTATCTAAAATCATACTGATTGGGTCTTCTTTAAATGTCTAGGTAAACTGTCTCATTATTTTTTCCTGAGTCAAATAAATTTTGAAGATAAAAAAGACATTTATAAACAGAAAATTCTTATTATATAATTCAGTGCCCTCCTCCTTCCCTCTCCTGCTTATTCAACACCCCCATGCTTCTTACCTCGCATTCTTTTTCCTTTCCTTTTCTTCAGCTTCTTCTTTCTGAGCTGTATTTAGACTTTCAGCATCTGCCAAGTTATCCACAGCGATGGCCAAGAAGACGTTTAGCAAGATATCTATTTCAAACCATTTTAAGGACATTATGCCTTACTGTACTTGTTTGATTTATTATCAGCATAAACACTGCCAACACGAGAGATACAAAACACAAGTTCCCAACCTACAGCATAGAAATTTGTGACGCTGGAGCTTGGTGCAAATAACATGCATTTAATGGACTAGATTAATACTTGGTGTAAAATGAGGAAAGATCCATTAGGGTCACTGATTTAAAAATATTTTAAAAAAAGAAATTCAACTTTATGCTTGCCTGAGCAAGTTTCAAATGTAAAACATTGTCTATTGAAAATGAAGACTGTTCAGGCATTTTGAAAAATTCATTTTTCTAATGCACTATCTTCTGTGTCTACAATCTAGATCAAATTCTGTACTTCAGTCCATATCAGTTAAGTATAAATACTGATACAAATACCATATAGTGCAGAAAATAGAAAGTTTTTGCCCTTTTATGACCTTCTAAGATCTCCTGAAAATGACACTAGTTTCTGTTGCTACATGGGACCACAGAGGTACTTCCAGCAGACTGAAGGGAGGGAAGGGGAATGTTTTAGCAGACTTAATCCTAACTGACTCAACATTCCTCCATGCAGATCTCTCTCATCTGGTCCCTGCCCTGTACCGAGGGTCGCTGGCTCCACTGTCAGTGTGTGGCAGAATTCCAAAGGGCTGTGTCAGGCATCGGAAGAAGGAGCAGGACGTCAGTGCCATGGAGATCAGAATACATCCGAGCACTTCAGAGGGAAAGATGTCAAATAGAGACAAGCAAGTAGAATAAGGCTGCTTTCCCACTGAAGGAAGAAAGAAAAAATTCTCTGGTTTCTGCCATTGTGGTGGCTGGAGATGGACTCGGGGATCACTGGAATCTTACTCGTTAGGGAACGGGTGTACCAAGAAAAGTCTGTTCATAGGGTTTAGCACACACAGAAAGTGCCTGCAGGGCCACTGCAATTTATTCCCTCCCAGATAAATTTTGCATATATCCCTGGCACACAGCCCCATTTGGAGGGGTTTCCAGTGAGTGCAAAGGATACAGTTACCACAGATGAAGAGGATAATGAAATATATACAGACTATCATGCCTGATGATGATGGGCCACCATATGCCATTATGCCATCATACATAACAGCATTCCAGTCTTCACCTGTTAGAATCTAAGAAGCAGAGAGATTATTAGTAACTCTACATCAAAAGAGCTGTAGAGTAATACATTTCCTCTGACCACAATACGGCTGACCTTCTCTATACATAAAGCCATACCATAATCTTTTCCTGCACAATTAGAATTTCCATTTAAATAAGAATCTCCTAAAAGCTTGGGTTTATTTAAGCTATGCATTTACATCACTGAACTTCAAAGGCAAAAATAACAAAAATAGAAGCCTATAATTTTATTTATTTTGGCATGCAAAAAATAAGAGTGCTGAGTTTCAGTAGTGCCTTCAAGTGTTCACCACTCTTGAAAATCAAGCTTGTGTATGTTTTCATATTCTCTTTTTTGGAAATATTGGCCACAAATCCTTTCTAGTATATGCCATTTATTTGTCTCTCAAACTGGTCTACACAATTTAGGTTTTAATGGGGTCTCGCTGCCTAAAATCTGAATAAAATCCAACTCAGTTGAGTTTGTAAGTACAGCCTTAATTTTTTTAAAGGGGCATTGTCAGGTCAAATGTGGACACAACTTCCTCATGAAGAGTTCCTTACACTAAACTTCCATGGAAAGATTTTTTTGTTTGCTCTGGGCAGCCACCAGATGAAATGTTCACCAAAAAGATGATAAGTTGACACAAAGTTGAGTCTTGCAGGGTCAGCTTTAAACATCACCTACAATGTCTGAAACCAAACACTGTGCTTACGTGCAAAGCTGAATGTGAAAATTGATAGAAAGATGAAACGAAATAGTTTAATTCCAGGATTCAAATTGGGAAAAATAATTTTTAAAAAAATCATAAAATAGTGAGAATTAACTGTAAGCATGGCCTGTCTTTTCACAAGTAATACTCAAGTTGCTTTAAAATTTTAATAAACCTGACAGTGTCTCTTTAAATAAATTTATGCCTGTTTTTATAGTATAGTAAGTTGTATGACACAAACAATTAGACCCTCTTACAATGCTTCTCATTTTTTCATGCTTGGGAAGAGCTGAACTTTTATATAGCTAATGAAGTTTAAGAAAACCATTTTATTAAAGTAAAATTAACATTCCACCTCTTCTTCTAGTTATGTATTTGATGAACAAAGATGATTTAATTTTGTGAAGTAATATGACAGCTATGTTGCATAGATAGATCAAATAAGACATGAAACATATGGTACAAATGGTGCAGTTACCAGAGTACTGAATTTAATGAGCAGAATGCTACTTAAAGTAAACTGAATAAATAGTATTTGTGATTTTATTTTCAAGCAACATGATCACTTAAACAGTTTTGTTGATCATCTAAGGTAAAATGTTTCATACGGGATGAAAGAAAGTTACCTGGAATACAGTTAAAAGAGCTTGTGGAAAATTATCGAAGGTGCTCCGTTTTGTTTGAGTTTCATCAAAATTAAATTTGCCTCCAAACAGCTGCATTCCAAGCAACGAGAAGATTATGATGAAGAGGAAAAGCAGAAGCAACAGTGAAGCAATGGACTTCATTGAGTTTAACAAGGATGCTACCAAGTTGCTCAGGGATGCCCAGTGCCTATAAATTAAAATGCGTGTGTTAACACACACCAAAAAAACCCCAAACAAAACAGTAACAGAGCAGTGCAAGATGACCTATTACAAAAGAATTGCTGATCACCCTTCAGGTATCCCTAATGTTAGCAGAATTAGTTAATCTTACCTTGTTACTTTAAAAATACGCAGGAGACGAACACAGCGAAACACTGAAATTCCAAGCGGTGACATAATTTCCAACTCCACCAAAATGGTTTCAACAATGCCACCACAAACAACGAAGCAATCAAAGCGGTTAAAAAGAGAAACAAAATAAGCCTGCAGGCCCAAGCTGTACATCTTTACTAACATTTCACAGGTGAATAAAGCCAGAAGAACTTTATTTGCGATATCTGGAAAAAATATGAAAAAATTAAAGACATTCCTGAATTGTCTCATAGATTCCATTTTTAATTTAGCAAATTAGTACTATAATTTCTATAGAAGTTTGCAGGCTTCTGATTAAGAAGCAAGTGCATGTTTTTTATGGGGGACCGTATTTAATGCTGAAGTGGCAAAAGTTACACAAGGACCCAAAGCTTCCTGCCCCCTGTAAACTGTTCTTCTTTTCAATACATTGGGCAGCTCATGGCTTCTCAACTCACAGCTCGAGTTCACACTCTAACTTAAGCAACACACCTTGTTCTGCCGTGTCAGCTACCATTGCCTTCCTCATCTTTCAAGCATTGTTTAACAATAAAAGTACAGGTATTTACAATTTAGTGTCATGAGCTTTTTGCTGGTGTGCCACGAAGCTGTGTTACTGTTGTGGAAACCAAATACATTGAATCAGTTTGGCTGAATATCCTTCAGGACAGCAAACAATAACAAAATGGCAAAGTACTAGAGTAGCCACTGAGAGACTGCAAGTATCCATAGTCAAAAAAAAGACAAATACTTTCTGATTGTACCTTGGATCTGGGTCAGCCAGTCAGGTTGATTATAATGCTCCGATGAGATAGTTAACGTGTTCAGAAAGACCAAGACAATAACAAGCCAATAAAATGTGACAGATTTTACTGCAGCTCTACATTTTCTTCGATTAAATCGATTCCAGCGACGCCAGCGTCGACTGAAAGTTCAAATACAAACAAACTTATTATTATACAGAAAACACACATGAAGTTAAGGAGGGTTTATTCTGTGTAGAACACATTGTGTATGTGTAAGCAGGTGTATTTTCATAAATATGCGCACAATACTTCAGTTATGTAAATTATTAGCAGTTGCAGACTAGGGAGTGCTAATTTGTTATTCCTTTTTTAGATTTCATTACAGATTTTTAAACATGAACCACAACTTTTGGAGACTCTAATTGCCTGTGACGTAATTAGATTAAGGTGCATTTAACATTTCATTGAGTAACAAGATATCTTTCTTCCCAGGCCCCGTATATTTATTAGCAGTAAAGAAAAGCCAATGAAGCAACTTAGAATTCAAATTATATTTAGTCTGAAAATGTAGGCTTTGAGTTAAACCACAGGCACAATTCCAGCAAGATGAAACCAGGCAGGAATGTTGACACCAACTTTTAGAAATTACTCTGTGATATTAGCAATCTCAGTCAGTGACTCCTAGAGATTTCTATTCATGTGCCTTGAAACTGTCAGTGGACAAATGTTTGAGAGATAAGAAGAGTTACAATCAAGGACAAAGGTATGAGCTTAGGTTTGGACTCATAAAACTACATTTAATTTTTCTTCTTCACTTCTGGCAACTTTAGTAAACCAATGAGTCTCCCTGGGTTACATCTGTGTACATGGAACTGTTACATCAGTTCCATCTGTGAAACAGAAAGAACATGTATTGCTGGTCACAGTAAGAGAAGGATCAGGAAGCATTTCATATTACCTGAAAACGAGGCATGTAAAATTCACACACCCAGAGACTCAGATAATAAGTTTTAGGAACCAACAACTGCTTCATCCAAAATTTAAGGGACAGAGCAGGCACAGCCTTAATATAGCAAAGGACTGTGAAGAGTGAGCACATATAAGCTCCTTCCTCTACAGTTTCACCATCAACCCAATGTAGCATAAATCTGTTGTGACAGAAAGGGGAAGCCTGATTTCCCTATTCTGCCCCCCCCACACACACCCCTTTCCCTTTTGCCAAAGGTAGCCCTAATGAAGTGAGCCAGACCTGAGAACTGACTGGTGGAAACCAACTTCTTTTTTTCTGAGTTGATTTTAGCTTGTCAGTTGTCTGATCCAATTCACTGCATCGATGCATCACAGCAAGAGTAAGAAGAACAAGTGGCTGAGACAGGGGAAGGGCAGTGCAGCCCTTTTGGCAGTACCAAAACACAGAACTGTGGCTTTTGAAAATTGTTGCAAATAACTGGGTGAATTTTTAAATACTTTTAGTGTCTTGTCTGAATTAGTAGGTATTGTATTTAGTATGTATAAAATAAGAAATGCCTTAAATTTGGCTCAGAATAGAACCAATATCCAATGACACCACTGTAAATATAACTGAGGTTGGCACTGCATTTAAGCATTAACCAAGCTCTCCCTGTGCACCTTAAATCTGTACTTGCAGTAATGGAAATGAATACTGGTTTAGATATCAGCACAAAGATGTTTCAAACCTTTGCAGTATTCAAACCATATAAAGAAAAAATATTCTGTCCTGACCTAAATCAGCATGGTATTCCAGAACATTCTCAGTGTGCCAATCCCCTGCTAAAACAGTGCTATGTCCATGGCCATCATCAGGATGGTTCACTGCCTGGCGTAGGTAAAACAGCCTTTTTTTAAACTTACAGAACATCTTATAATTGAAGTTAATGAGACAAGAATAAGATTATTTGGATATCTCTACTCATAGGAGCCAAAAACAGTCTCAAAGTGTGTAACTCATAGCTCTCGGAAGACAATCAGGCTTTTTTTTCCCCAAAAGGTCTGTGGAATCAGTGACAAAACAGTATAGCTAAGTGGTGAGCATCTAAATGTGCTGCCAGAGGGTGTGCAATGGCAGCCACATGTAGAAGTGTATAAATAATGTAAGCATATGTAAAAAGCCTACAGAAATAAAGCAAAAATTCCAAAAGGAGAATAAGAGTAATTTTCCACCTTCACTAAATTGGTAAAAGTAAATAAACAAACAGTAAGTAGCTGACTGAAATAGATGGCCTGTTGTGCCAGGAAAACCTGTGGCTATATAAAATAGGAAAATAAATTATTTTCACTCAACAGTTTTCTATTTTGTAGTAACTGCCCCTCCTAGTTTTAACCAAATAGCATAATTTTTTTCATCAAGAATGAAATGTACTATTTTATTTTGAAGACTAATTCAATTTTCATAAATTTGCAATTATATTATATTGCTTTAGTGAAGTTATCAAGCATTTTTCACAAAACATAGCAGTTGAATTGATATTAAAATCACCAAGGACACTTACAGTTGACAGTGCTTGTTACAACAAACCCAGTTATTCACTTTCTTTGTTCTCATTTAATAATTTATTATTTTATCTTCATAATTATTTATGAGCAAGTCATTATTCTTACAAATGTGTTTCGAATTTCACTTTCTTTCACTTTCATTCACTCAGGTAATCATGTTTGGTCCTTTAGGTCCTTGTCTTAAATTTGAATCCACACATGGGAAATCCAGCCTGGCTTTGGGCCTGACTGAACTCAATGTCAGTCATGCAGAATTTATTAAGTTTAGTTTGTTTACTTGCTATTCATGTGTGTTTGTAAATTGCTCCTAGACCTATGCAAAGGTAGGACCATTAATTTTCAGATTATTTTGTACCAGCAGCCTTTCATTATAGCATGATATTTTTCTAAACTGGCCTTTCTGTTTAGAACCTCACACACAATATCCCTGTATCTGCAAAACTGACATGCTTCATATTTTCACCAGTAAACACTAATGCCCAAGATTAATTCTTCTGTAAGTGTGAGTGCTCACATCTGTGCAGAGACCCTAGACTTCACTCCTCTTACTTATAAAACATGAGACAGAAGAATTGCACTAGAGCACTTGGTCATTATGAAAAAATAGAAGCCTTTGAGATGATTTTTCTATTCCTCATTATAGGATTCAGGGCACAGAATCAGCTTTTTAGCATGACTTGAAGATTAATACGATCATATAATCATGCTGACAAATGAGGAAGCAAATTATTAAAAAAAGAGGGATCTTCACAGAGGACAATGTGCACAAATCTCTTCAGCTAGCAAATCCTCACCTTCCTCTAATCATAGCTCTGTCACTTCCATGTGAGGAGAAAATAAACAGTTGTTCTAGTATCAAGACATTTCAAATTCAACCTGAAAGATTACAAATATGCAGCACAGATCAAATTTACCCATATATACCCTAGCATAATGTGTGGTTGGTGTACACCTCTACTTAATAAACTGGCAGGTAATTGCTGTATCTTGCTACGATGTAATTCTCTTGACTAAGTGCCCATCTGACTGTATAGAAACATATTTCCAAGGATTAATTTCCATTTTCACTTGTGGTACAGCAGATATGCTAGCTTGCAATAAAATGCATTTTCTATTTTGATCCAAAGGCAAAGACATTTATGGCCAAACCAATATCCTTGATAAGTTATGGCCTGATTTACTTAGCCCTGAAACACAGTGTACTGCCTTTGCAGAGTAATATTCCCAAAGTTTGAGCAAGGATCAAGCCAGAGTGTGAAAATTAGACCAAGATTTAGCATTTGGCATAGAATGTGTTAGGACATCCCTGACAGCTGAAGACATAATCTAGGGCTTTGCTGCAGAACTGAGAGTTTGTGCCTTAGGTAAACAGAGCTTTTTAGAAACTAATGTTTGCAACGAAAAACACCAAAATTACATTCTTCTGACATATCAGAAAAATGGATTTTGCAAATACGAGCTGTTAAGTATCCAGAAGTAATGGGATGAGATCTGAGAGTCTGCAGGTCCTTATAGAGATAGAAGAGCAGATACACTCTGGTTTTAGTGGCATTGCAAAGCCAGCTGCTCTTCAAAGTGCTTTTTCTCCCTGAGAGCAAATGTTGACATGATGAAACTGTTGCCTGGGAGCTGCCCTTCTTAAAAAAATATATATTATTCAGAAGGAACACAAGTCCACTCCAACTGCTTGCAACTGGTCATTAGAGCTAGTAAGGCTAGTAGAATAAACCTGGCTATGCTTCTCCTCATTGCTGCAGGGAGAATACCCTGCTGTTACCAATGAATCACTTGATTCACATCCAGCACTGAGATCAGTTTTACTAGTGTTAAAAAATAGGAATTATTCTAGATGTTGCCCAAACTGCTAATGCCAGATGTTGCCAAATGTTCTTGATTGTCTTTCTCACTGAAAATTTTCTGCAGAAGATACTTGTTCTGTGAGTTATCTGCAACTGTAGGAGTGTCTTTGTCCTTCACAATTCACTGTCTACCTAAGACTTACTTACCTTAAATCACATAGCTAGTTTTTCTTTTGTTCCTTCATTGAGTAATCTAACCTTTTTTAAACAGAAAGGAGTGTGTCTTCTGTGTTGGCAGTTATCCTTTCTAATTACTAAATATATGTCCTATAAGACTGGAAAATAAAGAAACTGATTGGTTTTGTACTGGCACACCCACTGTCTGCAATATCAGGACTGTTAATTCTTAATTATGCTTATACCACTTCCCTTCTGCAGTCATACTTGAAAACAGAAGCTCATATTCCCAAATGCCCCTAGTAAGTTAAAAGAGCCATAAATATCAGCAAAGCAAGTCAGGGAGTTTGATTTCCAAGTGTCTGTGGAAACTTTACTTCGGTAATTCACCAGTCACTGTAAGGAAGAATTTTCATGCAGTAAAATGTAAAGTTATTAAAGAAAAATTATATGAGATTATCATAATGTGCAAATAGTGACAAGAAAAGAGAGTGATTGATAGAGAGGAAAATACTGACCTGAACTTGGATTTTGAGATGGCTTGACTAGAAAAAAAAAGAAGGAAAACACATTTTTAAGCATGCGGAAAAAATAATTAACAGAAATTCATTCTCTTTAGAATTTTGCAAATCAATACATTGGAATTACATATACATATAAACTAGCTCTTAAAATGAATCATGAATGCTGAAGTTCTTTTTCTGAAATACCTTTCCTAAAGCTTTATAAGTTTCTAAGTGAAAGAAAGAAAATTTCCTTTGAAACTAAGCAAATAAAATGCTCATGTAGCATCAGCCTGGAAGTCATGAAAATCTGAGCAAAATACCTAGTGAACACCATGGCATATAGAAATACTCCCATACGTTCAGATATTGCCTACAAAAATACATATTCTCTAAATCATGCAAGATTTAACAGAAAATGTTTATTTTTATACATCATAGGGGGCTTCTGTTCTTTTCTTTTTATTTTGGATGTTAACTATATTTTATAAAAGCTTTCAGGAAAACATGATGCCACTGAAAGATAAGTTGAATTGTTTTACATCTTACTTTTAAAATTTTTAGCAGTGCTTTTAATGCTGTAATGATTGGTTTGATATTAAACTACTGAAAGTCAAAAAACAAGCCCAAGTGTCATACAAAGCTTGACTATTTCGAAGCAGTCTTGGCTAAATGAACAATGAGGAATGAATGATTCTTTTAAATTTTGAGATGATGGCAGCAGGTACTTTAGAACAGTCTGTGTACTCACCATAAACTCCCACAGCACACTGGGTTCTCTCCTTCTCCACTCACATTCTCTGTGTTGACAGATTCCGTCTCACTGGTGGGCATGCTTGCTGTTAGGAGACAGAATTGCTTTAACTGCTAGCCAAGCAAGGCACTGCACACAAAGCCATCTCCTGTTCTACTGCCTCCACTTTTTGCAGGTCTAATGAGAGCTTGGAAGATGCTCAGATACTTCATCAGTCCTCCTCTTGTAACAAAAGAAAGCACCCAGAATGCCAGAGCGTATCATTTTTGTTTTGTTTCTCTTAAATGATTCAACATAACTGTTGAAAATGCACTACGGAATGCGAGGTAGAGTAGTTAACAAAGAGCATGCTACCCCTAGTAAAGAAATAAACCTGAACTAGATTTTGTGACCTTTCATTTTAAGAAGTGTTCTGTTACCACTTCAGAGGTGCTTATCAGCTTAAGTGTTGTTAACATGCTCACTAAGTCCAAGAAGTACCATCTAAGTTTTCCTGAAAATAGGAATTATCTATGACACTCTGGTCATACTGACCACTCTATGCTTTTACTTCCATTATGAATTATCAAGGCAAGATGCTAGAAAGTAATCGTGCCTGCAAATACTATATGAGCAGACAGGAAAGAGCTCTGGGAATGGCAGAGGGGTAATACAAAGGATGATAATTACTACTAATAAAAAGGGGATTACTATATTTGTTACACAGTGGATTACAGATAGGGGACCATTATGGAATAGTTAGCCATTGTAGCTGATGGTGCTTTAGACAAAACTCATTTGCAGATTGGTTATCACCATTTATATTCAAATCAACTGAAATACAGAAGGAGGACAACATATGTCAAAAGCTGTTAGGAAATCATGAACAAAGTTCTCAGTACTTCGTGGGGGAGAACACTGCTTTCATGTCTGCAAGGCAAGCATGAAAGGAAAACCTTGGGAATAAGGAGTGTAAAATTCATATTGCTGTTTTATACAGTAGCAATACCACAAAAAGTGGAAAAAATAAATGGAAGATGCACTGAAATTACTGCAGAATAACAAGAACAGAAGAAAGTATCTTAAAGGTATGCCAGGATAAACCTTTTGCTGTTTCGATGGTTTTCTTGGTTTTTGGTGGCGTTTTTTTGTCTGTTTTGTTGGGAAGGGTTTAAGCCAATGTCTGTGGACTGAGTACTGAATGCCAAAGGGCAACAATGCCTGTTTCTGTTGGGGACCTCTCACTGTTTTGTTAGCCTAAAGGAGGCTTAAAGCAGGCTTAATTACACAAATCTTAATATAAGTGAAACTTGAGAATCAGACCCCAAATTTTCTGTCTACAGATCAGGTACAAAATGAGAACTGTTAGTTTCTCTCCAGAGCCTCTCTATTGCCTCAACACTGACACAGAGATACGTGAAAGTGGCAAAGGGTACTTTGGTTTCCATGCCCATCAATTCCATCCACATTGAGAGGCTGACAGGTCTCTGCAGGCTAGATGCTCAGGCAATATTTGCAATAGCTGAGAATCTGTCCCCATAAATATAAGTCCCCAGATACATGAAATTTTAAACACAGAGTTGGCATAACAAAGATCGATCCAAAATGTCCATGCAAGTGTTTGAATAAACAAGGCACTTCAGGCAGTAAAGCACAGCAAAACCTTCTTTCACAAGGTTCTTCTATTTTGATGATTGCTTTAAAATTTTACTGTAATTGCTTTATATATGAAAAATTCCTGATTAGCACCTGCAAATGCCACAATTATAATATCATGCTTCTCTATAAATCAGTTTTAAAAAATGAATATTGCTAGTCTTGTGTGAACTTCACAGCTCAGAGTCACAGAGTTCAAAAGGAATTTCATTCCAAATTACAGTGTACAATGATACCCCAATTTGAGTATTAAAATTTCAAAATGTTGAAGAAAAAAAAATTTAAAAATTATTTCAGACTTAGTCTCAGATCTTCAGAACTAACAGTTTTGATTTTAAAATGCCAGGGTCTTTTGCAATAAATGCAAGGAGTTCCCCTGTCTCAAAGAACTGAAACAGTTATCTTGTGCTGGGTGGCTTGCATGCTGTTAGGAAGCACAAGATCAAAGCCAGCTAACAATGAATGTGTTAGCACCTGTGATGGACAACTGCAAAATATGAGTGCAGAAGTCTTGTTTCATACACTGTTATTAGGAACTTCCATGAAAACAGAGCTAAGCCCACATTTGCAAGCATTAGATGTACAATGTCTCACACTTGTGTTTTGAATTTACCAACCCTTCCGTCATATAAAATCAGTACCTAGAACCCAGTTCCTCATAGAGTGTCACAAAAATGATACTTGTTTTAATACATGAAAAATATTTTTAAAAGTGTAAAGTAAAATAATTTTAATTCAAGTCTACCCAGACTTGATGCATTAACCCACAGTAAGAAGAAATACCAGCCCTTTTTCAACATGACTGCATGAAGAAAAACAAAGTACCAAAGGAAAAAAAAAAATCTTTGTCTCTATCAAAGCCAATGTCAGTCCTGCTAATTATTAAATACAGCCAGAATGTTACTCTCTATTACAGACAAGGCTATTGCTCTATTAGTGACTTGCAGGTGCTGCATTACAAAAACAGAAGAGTTAAAAAACAACTACAGACAGTTCAGTTTACATGAGAAACACAGCTATCATTATGTTGTAATTTATATGCCAAGAGAAAAACTTGACAGAAGTACTGAGAAAGGCACCATGTGGAAGTCTAGCTGCAGCAATGCTAGCAAGTCAGTAAATCTTTAGCCAGAATAAAATAGCAACAGCACTGCATGACCACAGCCACGCTCACTAATGCAAGCATCCTGGCAAGTCTTGAAAAGACTCAGTTTCATGACCACAGCATTCTAAGGGCAGTGTTCCTTGGGCAAAGTACAGCACAAAGAGTGAACTTTTGAAAGACCATCTGATCTTAGAAAGGCCAGCTTTGAGATCATTAAACTGGCACTCCAGTATTCAAAAGGAAATTCCAATTTTGCTCTTTTATTCACCTTTTGCCCTTATTTTACTGGCATTAGATTATCTAGATTTGTAGATAGCATCAGTATTCAATTATATATTCAATTATAATAATGGGTTTCAAATAAAAGAATGCTTGCATTAGGCAGTATTAACAACCCATAAAGCATGCAGCTTAATACCTTCCTGAGTATATAGAAAATATATCAAACATATCAACTATTACATTTTATTTCTGCAGATAAGGAAATAGATTGTTTTTCTCATGTTTTAACAGTCACTGTTTACTCCCAACAGGATTCAGATTTTGGAGCACAGATTTCAAACTCCACTCCAGGACATAACCAATGCAGAGCTAAGAGCAAGTCAGTGTCCCACAGCATTTATATGTCCCAGACAGCTGGAGTTGGTAGAATCCAGAAATTGCACCCTGAATTATTGAACTGTGGTGGCAAATATTATTGTTGGAATGGTTTTCCTCTAGAAAGTGTATCAATATTTTAATCTGGTTCAACTTCAGCTATGCATTTTTGATCCACAGGTTGATCTCATCTCTACACTGATGCACCTTGGGTTGCTTCCTGGTTATGTGTGCTGAAGGAAGAGCTGCAGAAGTGGAGTGATTTGCACAGCTAGTCAGATAATAAGTAACAGCTGCTGGAGAGAATCTTGAAATTATTTTAAAAAGATACTGTACTGACAAAATTTTAGATCAACCTTGCAAAATGGTCTCCTTCCATCTGCTAATAGCATCCAACCAATTCCATGAGCTCCAAAAATCTCCTAGTTCTTTCTCAAATCAGTACATGTTTTTTCTGAACCCTTTACACCAAACCTTTGAGGCAGTCAAAAAGGGAATCAGAACAACAACAACAAAAAAAATACCCAAAGAGGCAACATTATCATTGCAAATTAATCTCAAATTTTCCTAAGTCTGCTGTATGCCCAGAAAACACATCAGAAAAGTGGTACTATCTGTCCTGACTGTGAAGCTCCTTGGGGTAAACACAGTTTAAGGAGAGGCTGCCTGGAAGATGTTCTACATGATGCTGTAGCCAGGTGTGGGTTTTCATAGTGCAGATTTAATGCTGATATTATCAACAATCATTCTGATAGGCTTTCTCCTTTTACAGGCAGCCCGTGGAAAGTCAAGATAAGTTTGAATGGTTGCATAGCAGTGGAAGGAGAGACAATCAATCAGTATTCATTACACAACCACTTGCAGCCTGAAGGATTACACTATGAATCTTGGGAATGTTGTATACTCTACAGATGTGGTGCTTTAAATAGGAATAGAAGTGAGGTAATACAAAGAAAAACATTTAAAGTGGGATTTCTAGCCCAGTGGTAGTCTTAAGTTTGAGTTACTCAGATCAGCATAATAGCCTCACAAATACAGAAAGAAATAGACTTAGGCACCCATTTGTACTTTGGAAAAAATCTGCTCATAAAAGGTTTGCCTGTCCTGCCAGACACAGATGGAAGCAAGCCAGTGCACACATGCTTGAGAATGCTTTTGACTGGCAAGGCCAGGTACGAGCACAGCAAGACAGCATTTGAACTGTAGATGACAGCAAGTTTTCAGCAGGTTCCCTGCTGCTTCAAGACTGACATCAGAACCTGAACCTGCTGGTTTAAAGGCTACTTTTAAACAAATATCCAAAGTAAAACTGCAACCACTGGCTTATTTTTATGGGAAAATTATTCCAGCCTGTAAAGCTGGGCATGCTATTTTCACAATATATGTAACAATTACACAAGTTATTTCAAGCAAACTCAGTATTTGTAGAGAATGAGTCCATGTCCTAGCCATTTCTGGCTTAAAAGTCTGCCTTATCTAAAGTAACTATATCAACTTTGTCAGTCTCAGTCTGAGCCACGACAATGATTCTTAGGACATCAAGGAAGCCAGTTGCTCCAATAACTTTGTCTTAGGTAAGATTAAAATTGGACCTCCTAATTACTACAATTGTGATTATGTCAAATCAATGTGTTTGCCTGTGTTAAAAGAGTGTAAATTTGAAAATAACTTCCACACTCTGAAACCCCTGTCCAACTCCATTGTAGGTGGGAAAGAAATTGAATAAAACACAAGTTACAGAAACAAAACCATCTATAACAAGAGGAGATACAGTAAAAGTTTGTTTTGTTCGATTCTACAGTAAAAGTATTATAAATAAACAGTAAATATGATTGTCACGCTGTTCTAAGCTTACACTATGACCCATTAGAAAGCCTGTAAAATACTATGATTAAGTTATTCACATCAGAATTTAAAATACATTGTTCATCTGGTTTACTTGACTTTTGAAAAAGAAAACCTATGATTCTACAAGAACAGTCACAAAAACACTTCAGTGGAATTCCAAATGGATGAAAGACTATGCTTTAGGAAGACAGAGCACTGCAGCACCAGTCTATTTCAGACATGCACTTAGAGAGCAGAACTGCATGCATGAGTGTCTACATGCTGAAGTTATATATGCCTTGGTTATAGAAAATGCATACAATATGTGCTTCCAAAAGCTAACACATCAAATGCAGTATTGGCACAAAAGAAAGTTCAACTGCAAATCAGACCATGTTTTACCATGTTTATTGGAAGAACGGCCAAAGAAACTAAGTCTGCTTTTCTTCTTCTCTTCCATTAAGTCAGCCAATGTAACCCCTTCGTGCCAAGTACAAGTAATCCCAGCATTTACACAGTAGATGGCAGCAGTTGCAACGCAAAAAATAAAAACGTGTCCATATATACAACACAAGCAACGTTAGGCAAAACAACTTGACATTACCGTCGGCATAACTAATCAGAAATAAAACCCTCACCTCTCACCGATTTTCGTATTTTGAGCTAAATTTGCAATGCCTTGAAGTCAGTGGAAGTTTCTTCATTGACTTGGCATTGGTTCATAATAAAGACTTAGGACTTAGACTAACAGCCTATTTACAGTTCTAGCAGTTAAAAGGTATTCCATAATTCAACAGCACTGAATACCTGCCCACTATCAGCAACAGAGATGTGCAAATACAAGGAGTTAATATATTAAGTTACTTGACTTAGTGACTCCTCTAATTAGAAATTTGAAAATGTTGGGGTTGCAGGAGCCTAAACTACGTTTTTAAAGGATTATGTAAGCAGCTACTAATGACCAATTTACCTGCCTTTGAAATCTGTAACTTTTTCTGCCATTCTGTATCCTAAACCCAGAGCTCTTCCACGTGGTTGAAGAGCATTATGGTGATCTCCCACCACCATAAATCATCCAGAGGTTTAGGTATTCAAAGCAGGGACATAGCTGCCTAGAAGCCTGCCAATGATTATTCTGCCTCTTTTTGCATCCAGCCCTACCTTTTGCTTCAAAGGCAGTTCTAGAAACACAACACCAGTATATTTGGACTAAATTCTTTCCCAAGTTTACTGTTCAAGATTATTAACTTTGTGTTAACTAACTAAATTTCACCAGACTTCCAAACAGGTACGTCATTACCATAACCGTGCTCCTAACCCAAAAGCTGCTCAAGGAATAACTGGATAGCTTGTTCTGTCTCTCATACCTCCCCACACAATGTGATATGCAGCAGAGCATGACTCAACTGCAAGGAGGTGGGGAAATTCAGCAACCCTTCCTCCTTTGCACCCTGTTGCAGCTGATATTAAAAATTAAATTCCAAGCCACACAGTTTTAAAGACACATGTGCAGAAACTCAGAGGAGCACTAGGAGATTGCCTGTTTACTAGCAATTTCTACTCAAAATACATATGCACACCTGAAATTAAATTATTGGGATTTGTTTTAAAGTTCTTTTAATTACTTTCCTTCTCCTATTTTCACTCTGCAAGTCTCCTCCAATTTTTAACTTACCTTGAAATTTTGCCTAAGTTAACAGTTCAGAGCCAAATGCTCCCGCTAACTTGACAACTATGCAAACAATTATTTTTGATTTATGAAAGAACTATATGACCTAGAAGCTCTTTAAGGAATGCTGGAGCAAATGGTCCTTCTACAGCGTATTAACGTCCAATTTGAAGAGGATGAAAACAAGTTCCTGGGATTTCACCTGCAGACTTGGAAACCAGGTCCATCAGCACCAGAGCTGACAGCATGGCTGTGCAACACTTTGGGCAAAGTCAGAATCACCTACAGCTCTGCATGGCAGTTTGGCACAACTTTTTATTTACTCCATAAAATGTGTGATCTTACTTCTTACTCTTTGCATTTAATATTGATGCTCAACCTCACAGTTTGTATATTCCTTCCATGGAACATCAGTAGCAACAACCAAGTCCAAGTGAACTTTCTGGCTTTTTTTCTTTGCCACATGTCATATAGACATAAATTATTCCTTTCTGGGCGATGCTGGCATCAGCATCAAGCCACAAGTTGCATTCCAGCCTCTCACATAATCATCTTGCTTTCTTTAAGTCAGCAACACAGATTCACTCCCTGCTTTTATTGCAACCTAAAGGACTAAAAACTCTGAATTTCAAAAATTCTAAGATTTTTAAAAACTTAACTACATGCAATACAGAGATAAGTTTTAAAACAGATACCTCAACAGCAAACCATGTCATTTTTTTACTACTTCTGAGAAGTACTGTGGTTTAAAAGAACAGTTCATAATAAATTAGCAGCACTGGAAGAATAAGAACAGTAATAACGAGAATTTTAACCCAGAAAATTATATTCTGAGTTCCTTTGACAAACCACTAGTAGATGCATTTTCTTATATATACTCAATGTCATCTAAATGAATAGAAGCATGACTGTCTGGAGCATCACATGAATAATAAAGTGCTATTTAGCATTAGTGTCTGTATATTGAAATTTGGACTTAAATCTTACGTTTAGTATTAATTCATAAATCACATCATGAATCCATGTTCTCATTTGTGTGCAGCACTAAAATTTCTCATGAAAATTTTAACTGCCTCTATGCAAACATGGCTAAGATACTAAAATCACCTCCATTAAATTAATAAAATACTGCTGTTACTCAAAATTGCTGACATTGAGAAATTAATTCTAGCTTCTACAGTTGCTGCAATATCATGAAAATAACTTGTTCCTTTACATTAGGACTCAGGTCAGAAGCACTGGAGGGCCACTACAGCATAAATTACAATACACTCTACCACCAAATAAGCACATTGTAACTAAGTGGTAATTATATTTCTGAGTGTGGAACAAAAATTCCACAGGATTTCATTTATTCCACACTCAGTTACAATGTCTTATTTACTAGATGTATTAAGTTTTCTTGAATATAAGGACAATCTGGAATGTCATTTCCCTACTTCAAAACTCAAAAAAAATCCTGTTAGCACAAGGTTATTTCTTGATTGTTGTTTTGGCTGCATTTTTAAAGCTTTTTTATATTCTTATTTTTTCTATTGCATGCACCTAACAGGCAAACACACATTCTTCTTGACTAAGGATTTGCAATGATACTTACTAGCATGTGGCTTGTATGCACTAACTTTTTACAGAACACAAATAGAACAAGTTTTTTAAGTCTCAGTAGTGACTGAGTGCAAGGCAATGATTTGTACCTGGGTGGCTCAGACTAGAATCTTGTTATAAGACTCCAATTTATCTTCCATAACTAAGTATCAGTATAGTAATATGATTGCTCTGCTAACAAATACTTTTGCAAACTGGAACTCAGGAGCTGACATCAGATGGGCTGCATTCACCCTGGTGTTAACCCCCTTAAAAGCAGTCAAACTGTCCCCCCCAGAAGTAGTACAGAGTAAAGAACACGTACTGTTCCGCTTCCCTTCTTCATCAGCCTCTTCATCATTCTCAGGGTCAATGTCTTCTGCCTGTGTAATCCAGTCTAAATATCCCTTCAGATCTTCTTCAAGCTGCTGTTTTTCACGTAGTTTCTGAAAGTCCCCTCGGGCCTTGGCTTTTTCTCTTTCCTTGGAAAATTCCCTATAAAATTCAGATAAGGCAGAAAACAAAAAATTCTGATTGTCAGACTCCCCAGCATTTTTACTTTGGTCTTGACATTGCAGAATAACACACTAACATGGAAAACTAACTGAATAAACAACATCAGATTGGAGAGGTTCTTTGGGAAAAAAGAACCCCCATCATTACATCACAACCTTCAGAACTTATTTAATTGAAAAGTATGCAGTATTCTTGACACTTCCCATACCAGAAGAATCCCCACCCCCCCATTTAGTTACATGCCCTTCTATAGAGATTTTAAAATCAGTTTTATCTTAAGGCTACAAGAAGAAATTGACTAGCAGTAATGAAGTTATTTCAGAAAGTTGAGTATTAGTTTCAGTGAAAAGGAAATTTTGGCAGCCAGTCCTAAAATCCTTGCTCTTCCAGTCACAGTATATTGGCCATATCCAAACATACTTATTTCAGTGCATGCTTCAGAGAATTCCACTAATAAGTTCTCTCTTAATTACATACTGCAGACACACGAGCTGTTTGAGATGTGGATGTTTTGCCCTCTTGCTCTCTGTAACACAACCTAGAAATCCTGTTCTCAGACCACAAACACATCCTTTTTATATAAATGGAACCCTCTCTCTCATTGCCCCAGCCTCAAGACTATATTTGATTGTCTGTCTAGCTTAGTTTTTTTGATTCGGGTTAATCCCTAAATTACCATGGTGTGATAATTGAAATAATTAAGTCATGCTCTTTGAGAAAGAGGTTCAATAAAATGGCCTACTGTGATCTTTTCCAACCTGAATTACCCCATGAATCTATTATTCCCTTAATGATACATGACTCAAGACAATTAAATTCTTGCACCACAACAGTTCATATGCCAACATTTTTACACCATCTAGTGTAACACACAGCTCTAAACATGTACCTCCCTTTGCTAGAAAGGCCAAACATTTCCCAATTTACCTGAGTATCAAAATGTATGATTAGGGTAGGCAAAGAGGCTTTGAACTATATTGTAACCACACAACAATTCGGTATTTAAAATTAAGTTGGTTCTGGCTAACCTGTTAACCTTACAATAGGGCTAAAATTAAACCTAAAAAATGGCTATAGTGTCTTCATTAATTTGCAACTGTGATTTATTGTGAACTTCCAACTGCAAGTATTCCCTAATTAATACACTCTTAAGAGAAATTTATTAAAGCACTCAATAATATGCTTTTTCAAGTGAAAAAACAGTACAATATTAGTGTAAGACTTGCAAACTATTTTAACAAGGTGTACACAACTATCAATATGATATTACCTTGCTGACAATATATAGCAGAATAAAGTCTCAGAAATTTTCAACATAGTATTTCAGTTCAGTTACAGACATTAATTTGGAATTGCAAAGTCTCCTTTTTCTAAAAAAAAAAATGTTTATTTTCTTTGCAGTTTTCAAATTTAAGAATTAAGCTCTTTACACACAACAATACAGATTTTGTATTTTTTTAATGTTATGTTGCAGAATCTAAAAAGCTTTCTGTTGCAAAAGCTAAGAGGCAGGCACTACACCTTTCACAGGTGAGCACTTTATTCAAGAAAAAATTGGTTTGGGACATAGATCATCCTGTTTCATCTGCTGGCACTGTAATGAAGCTGAAGAATGCCAGTGCTTGCTTTGCATTTGCTGTCCTTCACCAAGCATCCAAGGCTGAGGTCCTTCAAACAGCCATCTTCTCACAAAACTGCTCAAGGAAGCCAGCAAACTCAACAGGTCTCTCTGAAGGATAATTGATTTTTAAAACCAAAAGGCAGAAAATGTCACAACTCCATAAGCAATTGTTTGGTTTCTGGAATGCTGGATTTAAGCTTCTCTTAGAGAGTTTCAAAGAGTGTGTTCTTTACAACTGATTGAGGCAACATACTCTTGACACTAGCTCTATTGGAAGTATCTTTGAAAAAAGACCTATCGTGGCACAGGATAATATCAGACATAACAAGCCTTGCTAGCTTTTACTAAGTACTTGTGTTTTGTTCAGCTATGTCCTTCAGGTGTTCTTCATTAAGGTGAAGGATATGGGGTCTATGTGGGTAAAGTAAAAGTAAAGCTGCTGTTATATATAAAAAAACAATTTAAAAATTAAACAGTTGGCAAAGCTGGTACTTTCAATAGCACTTCTCCTGTGCCTGAACTACCTTCTAACTTCGACTTTACATTAAAATGGTTGCAAAGAATTGAAAACAGGTTTTTATATACTCAGCTAACCATGACCTTTCCCTTTAACACAGCACAGAAGTCAGTCACAACATTATTAAATGCTGCTGCATTTTATCAGTAGTGGGAGATGCGACGGTGCTTAATTTCTATGATATCTGAAAGTTTTATTTTTAAAACCTGTTTTTAAGGAAGTATAACACCTGAGAATACTGCATTTTCTCTATGGGAGGGAGGAATCTGGCTCTGTAGTATTTTTCTTCTATCACAGTCACAAAGTGACAACCCTCAGACACACATATGTACGTGTTCCTCTTACTGAAATGCCACACATAAGAAAGTGGGATTAAATAGAACTGAAATGCAATGAGTTTCCAGTTAGCAGAACAGAAGCAATTTTTTCTAATAAACTATTTGAAAAAGATGATGGCAGTGAGATGAAGAGACTGACTTTCTAAAGCTTCTGACAAAAACATTAAGACAACAAGATATGCTAAGAGATAACTTCAAACTCATCTGGTTTGATAAAATGACCCAGATCTGGCATTTAAGACTGTATATTGGGGGGGGGTTGTTCATTGACTAAACTGACAAAAATTGCATTTAAGGGGCTGTTGTGACTATTCTAGCATCCTCTCCACTAAAATGTGATTTAAATTTTATTGCCCAAAATTCCTGGTCTCCTTGCAGAAAGATTATCTCAGTTTTCTGTTTGGGCACACCACCATCATCACCAATGGTAGCTGAGGCAGAAGCATATAAAAATGCAGGTTTTGAGTTCATGCCTTGATAGTCTGGGGCAATCATTTTCATGGCAAGTTTTTCTTTCTTCAACAGACTGAAGTAATTCCTGCTAGCACTTATCAGCCAGGAATAGCTTGATGCAACAGGGTGGAGGTGGCAGCAGGGAGTACCTACTAGGACTGAAGTACAGCTCTCTTGTTCTCACACCTTAATTTGAGGTAGGGTCATATTAACCAAAAATCCTAAGATGACCATTTGCTTAAATGTGAGTATGTGGTACACTCTTCCTTCCCTCTTTAATTCATGGACATAACTAAGAAAACAACGAGATACTTATGCTGCTCTCCTATCAGCTGAAAGTTCTTCCATGGTAAAGGCTGACACTTTTCATAAGGGGGTTTGTGCAGCAACATGAATGTTGCTGTACCTTCTGCACATCACTAGGCATTGATGACAGGAAATAAACAGTTGCCTTTGATGTCTAAGCATAAACCAGGATCCTAATTCTTTGTTGGCCACATTACTGCCCTTTTGTGTCACTGCAAATGTAGTGAGCACAAGAATTCATCTCCTGCAGTGTGCAATTTACTGCACACAGGGTCTGGTACGTGGAAAGTGTTATGCTAATGCTATATGTAGAACTGTCACCCAGACATTCCAGACTCATTTATTCACAGAACAGTCACATAACAACAAAAATGTACTCACAGAAGTACAGTGTTGGCCACCAGACTCACAGGAAAGGTTTCACACAGTGGTATCCATACCAACCACCAAATTAGCAGAACCAAGTCAGAGAACTCAAACTGTTTCAACTGTACAGATAAGCACAGACAGCCACTCACAGCTGGGTGTAATGTGCCACAGATTTAGAGATGTATGAAAGGTTAAATAACATCACATCTTTAATTACTGAAAATCCATATACATCGATGTTACCCCTTCTTTTAGAAATAATAAAAGCTCATGGGCTGAACACTGCAAAATCATTGCTGCAGCAATAAAAAAAACACCTAGCAGGAACTTCCCTTGAGCAAGGAGCATTGGGTTCTTGATGGGGAAATGCAAACTGGTATTTCTTACCCACAGGTCTTTCTATATGGTTTGTTAGCAACTGACAAAATGTATATTCAATGGCTCCAGCACAACCTCTGTGTAGCAGAGGGCCTGTGCAGCATTATTGTGCCAGAGTGCAGATGAAAGCAATGGGAGAAGCTTTCAGAACAGCAAAACAGGGAACAACGACAGAGCAACAAAACTGAGATCTGATCTTTCTGTTATGATGACTCCATATTACAATGTGGTCATTCTGTCCTGAGTAGAGACCTGTTTGGCTCAGAACACACGGGATTTCTTAGAGGAAGAACTGGCAGTACTGGGGGTAGGACCACATCCCTGAGTGTACTGACCCCACCACTGTGATGTGCACTGTCAACACAGTTATTGAAACTGATGTGGTTTGTTACCTGCCAGGTGCTCCTCAGCAAGCTCATCTCACAAGACTAATCCCTAAGAAACTCCAGTGTGTTAAGGTCAAACAGGACTGAAATAAAATCAGTTTCCTTCAAGCTCTTATTCAAGAGTACTGAACTACTGCCATTGGCTTTGTTATCTCTGCCCAAAGCCGTTGGTTAGTTATTGCTGTATACAGCTGAAAGTAGTTGCTGATTAGTTAGTATATTCAAATGATTAATGAAGGATATTTACTTGTTTTGTACCTATTTTTGAGTTTTTCACCAGCCACACAGCATCAAAAGAACATGCTTTAGCTCAAAACGCGCTGAGATCTAGTGCCAAAGTCCCTCTCCCTTTTTTGAAAGTACAGTCTATATCTATGTGAAAGAGTTAAAGAGTTACATTTTTATTCTTTTTTTCTTTTGCTAAGCCTTCCCTCTGCTCTGAAAAGGAACACTGTCAAAACCAGTTCATTTTCCTTTTGCTGAAAGACTATGGACGACAGTTCACTGCCATTTTCTATTTGGTGCATCATCATTCAAATGTCTCTTTCTATGATTTTTTCCATATATACTGTAGACAACAGTTCCTAGGTGAATAAGCTTATCTGTGCCAACATATTTGATAACATTAATGGACAGATACTGCTGTGAGATTAGCATGGATGAGTACATACCCTTTGCTTTTAGAATCATTATGTACATACATTGCAAATAATACTGTGGGAAAGAGATGGAAAAAAATTAACACTCTCTTAGTAAGCTGCAAGACTTGCATGTAGGAAGATGTATGTAAGGACATGTCAAAGCTTTGGTGTCCTTTAGCAAGGCAATAAATTCAAATTAGAGATTTATTAAAATGTGTTTCAAAGGTTTTATTTGTTCCCATGGCTATTCAAAGAAATACTAATGCCTTGAGCAGAAAATGCTATCAGCAGAAACCGTCCCCTAATGACAAGAACTATCCTGAGGAATAGATTATAATGCATCATTAAAAGCCATGCCTCTTATAAATAAGTTATGAAGTTTTGTAATTTATTATTTTCTCTGTTCATAGTAAAACACTTGAACACATGCTGAATTACTGACATTTATTTTAACTTACACATTAAAAGGTACTTTCAGGTGGATGAGCATCTCTCAATTCCTTTATTTATGGTTTAGCTTTATTTGTAAACTTTCTAGTAACCATAACTTTATGATTTTTAACTTAACTTTATAATTTCTAACTTGACTTCCTATTTTCAGCTCCCTGTCTCTTGCTCAAAGAGTCATGATAAGCTCTGGTCTTTTATCTTGGAGTATTTGGAGGAGGCCTGTCCTCAGCCCTCAGTTTCTGTGCTTAGTATTTCATGACTTTGGAGAACACAGGTCCAGTTTATTCCTGTTACATCCACTGTGTGTAACCAAAGTTGTAAAAGCAAGCTCCTGAAGCAGTCCACCACCCTTCAGAGCTAGAATTGCTGGGCAGCTTCTCACTGGCAATTTCTGTGCCATTCCATCAAGTGTGAATTTGCCCAAAAATGCACTGTCTAATCCTTGCATCATAACCAGAGGAATTTTTATAAACTAAAAAAGGGTGCTTTGGTGTTTCTAACAGGCTCAACCCACTCCCTGCTGCTGGCTCAAAAGTCATAACAATCAAAAAAGATTTTGACCATGTCATGATCACCCTGCAATTTCCAGGAACTAAAGCAATTACTCGGAGCAACGCACAGCTTTAAATTTGTAATGGGAATGAGCAAAATGCAGACCAGCCCAAGATAATGAAAATGCAAAGTTATGTGAATATATTTATGGCAGCTTTCCAGAGCTGCAAACATTTTGCTCTGTATTTCCAAATGCTAAAATAATTCAAAAATATAATCTTATTATGAAAGATCAGCTGACAGTTCCAGGCATCTGGCTAGATTCCTAAGAAATTCACTGTGCTGAAAGAAATAACCAACAGGCACAGGTTTTGAACCCCACTTCCAAACACCTTTCCAGATACATTTCTGGAGCTGGAACTAGAGCAAATTTTTCATTATATGTTTAAGGAGGAGCTGTTTGCCAACCCTCAGGCCAGAGCTACATCTTTCTTCAGGAGCCCTCTACTGAAGTAGGACCAAGAGACATCACTAGAGCCCTTTCTCAAAGCCACGGCTATAGTTGGCTCTAGAGCCATTTCCAGAAATAGATCTTAGGCTAATTTTAGAACCTTTTTCCCAGAGTGGGACTAACTTCAGAGCTGGATCTGGGTTCAATTGCCCAGCCATTTACTGGAGACAGATTTAAAGCATGTTCTGGAGCCCTATCCCATAGCCACTTCTGGAGCTCTTTGTAGAGGCCTTCACTAGAGCTTCTCTAGAGGGGTTTGATTCACAATCCCTTTTCTAGAGCTGAATCTAGAGCCCATTTCTGGACAGCATCTCCAGAGCTGGGTCTAAAACTATTTGTACAGGTCATTGCTGGAGCTGGAATAATTTCTGGTATTTTTTTTAAAGCTGGCACAATAATTTGAGATGGAAATGGAGCCTGAGCTGGATCTGGACCCATTTCTAAAACCTGACCTGGATTCTTTTTCCAGAATGCCTTTTCTTGTAGAGTCCTGCAAACTGAAATAGCTTTTCAACTGAGAATTCACTTTGAGAATAATGTGAACACCACTAGTGTCTAAAACAGAGTAAAAAATAGAGTATTTCGGAAGAACTGAATTACCTCGAGCCTATGAATTCTCTTCATCCTTATTATTTAAGTGAATATTTAGAAAAAAATAACTCCACAGTCAGCTTCCATGCAGAATTTAAAATATTTACCACAGGCAGATTCCACACACACATTATTTGCAGCAATTTACACATCTGCTATTAAAAATATGAACTCTATTTTTAAGAACATCACCTTTAGCAGGCAAAACTGACATGGATCACCAGGAAATACTCACCCTCAGAAACAGCTAGACGTAAAACAAAAGATCTCCCAAATCATCATTCTCATCCATTTGTAAAGTATCTAAATACATCAAACATGCAGTGCACAAGAGGCATTACAGAAATACACAGGAGCAGACAGCAATACAAAACAGCAGACAGATTTCCATGTACACAGCATAACTTGATACTACAGGAAGTAGCACTTTCATCCAGGAAAGGTGTATTAGGCATTCAGATTCCACTTCCAAAATCTGTATGCAAAGCCATGCTTTTCAATTAAGTTAGCATAATTTTTGCATTCTTCAAGTTTGATTGGTTTAGTAAAATTTAACTTTATTTGTAGGTTTATCATAAACCAAGTTTCATGCTATGGTTTGAAGAGCACAAAACATAAAAGCTAGTAACTCTAAAAAAAGAATGCACGTGTTACATACTCAATGCCTGGCTCAGAATGAAAAATATTAGCTTTCTGCTAAGGAATACAAATATATCCATAGGATTTTACTAGTACATCATTTTTACCCATGACATTTAGACAGGTAGGTTTAAAGAGAAAAAATGTGGAAAATATTTATTATTTATATATAAATAGCATTTAGTGACAAAAATAAATCAGTGTAACAGTATTCCATGCTGGCCCTTGTCAGAATTTCAAACAAGTATGCCAGGACACTTTCTTATGCACCAAGCATTAGTTTGGTACAACAGGTATCTTTTAGGAATGTTCTCTTCCTTCCTCCTTCCTCTCTCACTTTCAATCATTGGTGATATTTATATATTGCATGTTCACTAGAGCATAATTTTCTTCAGCATAGAAAATAAAAACCTGGAGTGTTAGGAAGGCTCTTTCATGTATTTTGGGCAAACATGGATTCAAACAACTCATCAAGCACCCTAAGCACTCAGATGACACTGAAGTTAGGTGACACTACAGCAGAAAACACATTTAGGAATGAATTAATTAACTTAAGGAGAGTTCATACCACACTTCACACTGACATTTCTGTTCACTGGAACTCAAAGGCAAGCCAGCACAGGTTCTGAGGAGTATTAGAGCTCTATGGATCAAGCAACACTTAGTAACCATTACTGATTCCTTGTCCACAGAATGGAACCCAAGGCCAAGGGGGCACCTCTTCCCCTGTGTTGTAACAGCAGCAAAAGGAACAAATCCACATTCCAGCAAATATCATACTTCACAATGTTTCAAACCTTATGAAGTATTTAATGTCTTACATCAAATGTAAAGTTTAGTTGTGAGGGTCTGTAAATTTCTAAGGCTTCATTAGAAGAAAGGAATATGTGCAACAAACTAGCAAATTTGACATTACTTTTCCACAACTTACTTTTAAAAACAAAACTTCTGAAACCAATAACAATTCAAGTCATGTGAGGAAAAAGGGGAATATTAGCTGTTACCACAGGACACCTTCACACAACAGGAAGGAAAATAATTGCTGCTTATGACCTTCTTAAGGGCCAGGGAAAGGAATTGTGAAAACCTAATCTTCTAATGACTTGAGCCACACAGCAATGTCAGGTAACAGTATCAAAAGAAATAAATTACATCCCAACTACCCTCATTTATCTGTCCTTCTTTCTTTCTTTGTTTGCCCAGTGTGGCTGTAAACATGAAAGCTAGTCCCTTAGTTTTGCAACAATTTACACATTTGTCCCTCAAAAGAAAACAAATACAACTGTATAAATTAGGCTTGCAGGGTAGGTGTTGGAAGGAAGAGATTAAATCTAAAACGGAGCAAAATCTTTTTAGCATTATCTCCTTGCTTTTAAACATCTGCTTTCTGAAGTGATTCTGACAGCAGGGTAAAACTACACTTCCCTGTTTCCAGTGTGCAACACTAGTCTGTCACAGATATTTGACTTACGATTTTAAAACACACATTGTAAAACCACTCATCAGATAAAAACATCCTTGTAACAGTTACTGGCACCTGGAAATTTTGTTTGATTGCCTGATTTCTAGGAATATAATTATGTGTTGTAATTTCTTTCAAATCTAATTTACAACAGGGCAAAGCCATCAATAGGGCTGCACACACCACCAGCAGTCTGATGACACCATCAGCTATGGTGTCTGGCTCCTTTCTATGCAAGAGAAATTTTTCTGTTGGCTTAAAAAGATGGCACAGCTTGCCTAAGGCTGCCCAAACAACACTGTCTGTTATATAACTAAAAGCTAAAGCATACAATGATAATTTTTTTAGTATTCAGATGCTAGTCAGGTCTTTTATTTGTCAGAAAATATCTTTACTATAAACTGGAGTTTCCCAAGCTCAACTGTGTTAGAAACCAGGAAATGGCCAAGTGGAGTTGTATCCTTAGTAAGGGAGCTTTGCAGAAGAAAACCTTGCAAACTGTTGCCATAAACTACAGTTTTACAGCTGACACCACTAAGTTCTTGGCTGGAGTCAGGAGTTATACAAACCAACAAAAAGCTGTGACAACATCTCTATGACAAGTATATTAAATTGATACTTGATTATTGATAAAGATATGAGCTTTCTGGTGCAGGTTGTCACAGCAATACACAGCTCTACAATGCAGGAAGCACTAAACACTTTGTGTCAAGGTAGTCTAGCCATACTCTGAGACAGATCTGTGAAGGACCCATTAAAAATATATTGTGACTGGTAAACATTATTAACACTTCAATCACTTTATATATATTTGAACAAAAGCAAAAGTAAGGCTTTCAGAAAAGGACACTTGTCTATAACTAGAGAGCAGAATATATGCACAGGTGCAGCACTGATCTCTGTGTGCAAAACAGTGTTTCTCCCTGCTGGAATATTACGGAATAAGATGATCATTGCCTCATTTAATGAATATTTTTGGCAAGCATGGTGAATGTGATGTCAGACAGATGCAGGCAATAGAATCACACAGTTCAGTCAAAAGAGCAAACACTGGTAGGATGACATAAGAATCTCAAATGCATGCAAAAAAGCCATTGCTCAGAAGCTGGAGTAAATGCAGAGGCCATCTTACAAGTAGCAGTAGCAAACACAATGTTAACTCAACTGCTTACCCACTAAGTACACCAAGAACCAGGTTAAGTACGAAAAATGAGCCAAGGATGATAAGACTAACAAAATAGATCCATGGCCATTCACATCCTATTGCATCATTTACCTGTAAAATGTAAGGAAATAAGTTATGATTCAGTCACTCATTAAACAGCAGAGTCCTTTTTGCAGCTGCCAGATCACGTAGGTTTTAACACTGAAAGTTTGTTTTGTTCAGGTCTTTTAAAAAAATGTATCAGTGAACATTTAATTTCTTTACTTACCCAAAATTATGTTGTAGATGTGATGCCTTAAAAGATGAATTAAAATAGTATTTAAATAAATGCCAGATAATTATTAGTAATTTTTATATTTGTGCCACAAATATTCAACTGGAAGAATATATATTGGTACGTCCAAAGTCTGATTTTGATATATTTTATATGATAGCTACAGAAAACTTTCTGTTCTAGAGAATGAAGAAATAGAGATTTAGTGAAAGATGTCATCACAACTGAAGCCTCACCTGTATAAGAAAACCTGTGTGTTCATGGCAACTGAATTCAGGACTCTGCCTTCATGATGAAAAAGGTGTATGCTTACCCGCTCAATACACCAAGAACAAGATTTAGTACGAAAAATGACCCAAAGATGACGAGACTGACAAAATACACCCATGGCAATTCAAATCCCATAGCATCATTCATCTGCAAGAAATAAGATGATCTTATAGAGTAGATCACTATAGTAATAGCAATGAAGATTCAAAGAGAATTTTATCATTCAGGTGATTTAGCACTCTATGCATTCCTTTAGTATTCCAAGAACAACAAAAGAAGAAAGAAGGCACTGGCCTTGTTCACTTTGCATCTCTAATTCATCCTGCAAAACAACACACTGAGTGAATGTAGCATTTAGACCAAAAAAGTTATCAAACATAAATGGAGCAGTGCAAAAGTTCTGTTCTTCAACACCTAGAATATGAACTATGTTTCAGATCTCAAGTTAAAATGCTTACAAAGTATACTGAAATATGATTTTTAGTTCTTATGTATCTTAGCTACATGAGTGACCCTTTGAGAAAAGAGAAAGTAATATGCATCTCAACAGTACAAGCAATATTTTTTCTATAACATGGATTTTCAATATTTTTTTCCTGAAATACTACAGTTGGATGCAGTCAGACATTTTAAATTTAAAAAAATGAGAATGAATTTCTGTAAACACATTAATATCATTTTAGGAAAATTAAAACCTGAAATAAAATTTTAGAAACAGAGGAAGCAATGGAAGTATTTGGAAACACTTCTGAACAAACACTGTATCAAGAGCAAGGTTAAATTAAGTTTTAAAAATTGTTACTGATGTGTGTTTTTTAAAGGACGGTTGAAGTAAATGAGCTTTTAATACACTCTTGGTAGAGTCACACAAGCTTTTCTATAAACACCTTTTCCACTGTCTATTCTTAGTGAGCTCATTATACCTATCAGAAGACAGACTTAGGAAACACCCATGGAAATATAAAAAGGCCTATCCAGAAAAAAAAAATTTAAACACATGGAAATTGTTTTTGTGTGTAGAATTCAGGTGCAAAAAGACATTTTGGTAAGTTACAAAATTAACTCTGACTTGGAACTTCTTGGAAATGTCTCTTGCAGTAGAGGAATTATTCTGGCTTTTTTGTTCATACTGACTGACAAGTTTGCATTAGATTCTTCTTAAGATGCTTTTTAACCATGAAAATTCAGCATACAATAAAAATTCCACAAGCATTCAGGACTGGATATGGTGTTGTAGAACAATCTTTGGGCAAACATCTTTGGTGAGCACTGCTGCATTTCTTGTATCTGATATTTGTGATTAGGTTTTGAGCTCTAGTGACAGTCAAGTTTGAATCCTGTCCTTAACATCTCTGTTGGAATAGGCAAATTAAATATGGAGAAAATGTTTTTCAAACTGTACTTCTTGTTTTTTTCCTCTGTCTTTTAAAAATGTATCACAATCTGCAAGGTGTCTCTCTGGATAGTTAGATATAAGCACACACATTAAATCTTTGCGGGTTAAGGTCCACAGGTCACTTTTCTTCACTGGTGATCTGCAATACTGCCACTTTATACTAACTAAAGTAAAAAAACTTCCTAAGTAACCAAAGAAGATTGTTTTGCACAACTTATCCATGCATCCTTTAAAACTACCTCTTTTTAAATATTTTAGTAATTGAACTGAGCTACTGAAAAATTCCATTCAAAAAGGCTGGGATAATTACTTTCAATTTTACAAGTTTCTATAAACAAATTCTGCAACAGTACATTCATATGGAAAAGAAAGTCATTCCTAATGCTGCCATTATACTGACCTACTTATACTTGTAGCAATACTTGGCATGTCAGGTGTCTATGCTAAGCCACCTGCATTTGTTGGGGTTTTTTTATCATCCATGTCCATTCCCTCAGAGCAAGTCCTCTGCATCTGAGAAGCCTTAACAATGAAGAGGCCCAGGTATTTAGTAAAATACCCTATTGCCCAGACTGAAGTTCTGCTTTGTCCCAGGGTATCTTGCCCTTTGCATCTTCTTTCAATTGTAGGCATCTGTTTTTAGCATTTAGGAATAAGATTTACTCATTTTTTTTAAATGTGTATTCATAATTATTTTATTACTTTAGAATTTAGTTTGCTTTACAGAAATGATGCATATCATAGAGGCAAAATGTTTTTCTAACAATAGCTGCTAAGAGCAAACATTTTGATTAACTTCTAACTGAACTACACCATTAGCAAACAGTTGTTTGCCAGTCACCAGAGGTCAGAATGAAGGCATAAATTCATCTGGTGTAGTATAAAACTTTTTCTTAAAAACCTGAAGGATTAACACTTGCAATTTTACTTCAGGAAAAAAGAGCTCTGAGAGTCACCGCAATGCAACTTGATACTCTTTCTGCTCCCAAAGAGAACATGTTCAGGAAGAGAGGCATTGTGCTAACTTAGTAACCCAAGAGCAAAGCTGAAATTTCTCACTCTGTCACAAAGGCTCTGTTAGCACCCGCAGCTGTGATCTGCATTGCCTTCATTGACTTTATGGTGCATAACAGATGAAGAAAAATCCTACTCATTTTATGCAGTTAGATTTTAAGCCCACTATTTTAGGGCAATCTATCTAGCACTAACACCCTGTGATGTAAAAATTGGAAACTGCAGCTAAATAGTGCTAGAAAAATTCTTTGGCTTGGGCAGATGCTGAACTAATTCAAAAGCACTGCTAACTCAGGAACCCTTCATCTAGTGGCACACCTTGGCTCTAACTGAAGATTGAATTCCTAAAAGTAACAGAATGAAACCACATCTACGCCAGAACTTTACCATGTAATTCTAGAGACAATTAAACTCTAGTCAAGTAATGCATTGTAGTTTCTATTAACGAAGCAATATTTCTGATTGCATTAATGCCAGAGATCAAAGCACAAAAAGAAATCATCTCCTTTTGGAAAACTTGCCTGCTCATTCCACTCATGCCAAGTAGCATTTTCCATAACTTTCAAATTAAAGGCAGATTAAGAGAGTCAGTTTGCCTTCTGATTAAACATTGATGCAATGCTTGGTTAAAATATGAGGAAAATCTCCACCTCAGAAACAAGGCATTCTCAGTTGAAAAGATTAATGCTGACTTCTCACCTAAGATGCATAATAAAGAATTACAAAGACAAATTCCAGATGCACTGGAAGTTGCAACTAAGGAACAAACAATAAACCCCTTTGAATTTTGCTAAACTAACACCAGGGAAATCTAGAAGGTATCACGTCTCAAACTCATCAAAATTTCTTGCAAGACTCCCATCCTCCGTGGCTCAGAAATGTATTGTACCAAAAGGGGTGTAATATTTAATGGCTCTCAATTGACTTGTCCTATCTCCTTCTGAGTCCATTAAGCTTTTAACAACCATAACACCTATTGCAAAAACACCCCCAAGTACCATCCTTCTTGCCCTTCTGTGCCTTATTCCAGATCTAGTCTTACCATTTGATTTTCAATTCTAATTAGTTTTCCCATCACACCAGCCAGAGGACAGATGAGATGATGGATGGTATGAAAGACATTTTTCATATCACTTAATTCTGTTTCACCATAACAGTAGGTGTCTTGTACTCAGATAAGTGTTTAAAAATGCTTTTTCTCCAGAGATGTCACTTTGAGTTACACTCTGGCATTTTCACTCCTTTCAAACAGATGTTAAATTAGATTTGTATGTTTAAACAGCTTTGAAGAGAATTTTGAACTGAGCTCTAAAGTTCTCTGTATCCCTTTCATGAGTGATGTAGTAACTAACAGTCCAAAAGTCCTTGTAGAAGACCCCATTTGTTGATGCTACCAGATCTGGAGACAAGTTACCCTATGCAAGTTAAATTGGTGGATAATAATTAATTTTCACTGTATATTTGGCTCTTTATATTTACATGTATATGTTTGCAAGTATATGTCTGCAAAGTCTTGAAGAATTATCTTCAGCTGATAGGACAAATGTGGTACAGTCTGAAACTGCCTCATCTGGCATTTGGAGTGAATTATCTTGTTAGCTCTGCTGTAGTTGGAGTTAACTGGCATTACAATGCACAGCAGATGATTAGAGACCAAGACTCTGAAGTGAAAAAGGGAGAAAGCCAAATTTACAGCAGACATAACCATTAGTATTACACAGCAGCACACTCCAATCTAAAACAGCAATTAAATAATTAAAATGTCATTTATCCCTATCTGTGGTAGTTGTGAGCAAAATCCTCATATGCAATTGCATGCAGATCAGTGTCTTACATTTCTGTAGACCTGGTTCTGTTTTACTGAAAATTGTTGCAAGCTCTTGATATGTATCAACTAAACTGAGCCCTAACTGGGGATAATGATAAAGCAGAACAGTAATGCCCCCATTTCTGCATTTGTACTATTACAGATATAACATGCTGATCCATGAACCTATTTTGAACTGTCTTTCATAATGTTTCCAGGTTGCTTAATTTCTTAGTTTCCTTAGCTTTCAATTTTACATTTCACTTCTTATAACATCCTAATAGACACACAACTGGTGCATTTATTTATAGTCAACTATAATCGACCTAATCATCTTAAAAATTACTAAGGCTGACAAACTCAGTCTCTTGAGAGGTGCAAAAATCCTTCAGAAATCAGTATTTTTTGAAATGGGAATAATCCTGTATTCTTCAAAGCGTACAATGTAGGTTCACAAAAGCTCAGATCACAGGCAATTTATTCTACTCATTTCAGAGTGTAACAGACAGCTTTTCAAAGCCTTCTAGCTTCAAAGGTTGTATTCTGGGATATTCCTGGCTGAAGTGGAGTTAACTTAAAGCTGACTTAAAACAGGATGTGCTTGAAGCATAGCAGCCTCCAGGCTGGTTTGTAAAAGCATGTAATTTTACTTTCAATCTTATCTGGGTTCTGGAGTTGAAGCACAGATTTCCCTGACATTCTCCTGGTTGGCCAGACTCAGCTTTGTTGTACTGCCAACACAGACACCAGTCAAGAGATACGCTGGTGGGATGGGAACTCAGAGACCACTGCTTTGTTTCAGCTCACCATCTGGGAACTAGAATGTTTTGAAAAGGATTGTTTGTTTCTCATGGCAAAGTTCTTGGAACAAACTAGCTATTCCACTTCTGGAGTTCTTAGCACTACCTAAAGTCTAGCCTACTTCTAATCCAAATTCTATCCCTTTTATTTAAATTTTCTGGGCAGAAATAGTATGGTTTTTTGGGTAATGATCTATGACAAGAAATTAGTTCCATGTTTTGACTGTAGTACAGGTCAGCAGTCAGCTAAGACTGAGATACTAGACAACCTGTCAAAATAAATCAAGTTCACTTCATGGGAAAGAATTTTCCCTGTGAGGTAGTGTAAAATGCTCCTCAGGTTGGGTCTTTGTGTTAAGGTGCTCATTTGAAAAAATTACATGGTATGACCATCCCTTTTGATGCTCATTCAAACTTCTAATATGTCTCTTCCTTGGCTTGGTACCCCCATTTCCATGTCTGAATTTGATCATGCCCTCTCTTTTTGAGGTTTCTAATTAATTGGCAATTTAATTCTTGTCTCTTTGCAGTCTAAAATCGGTTGATTTGGAGCTTTTTCTACCTGGAGAACAAAGGAATTAGTTCAAATCATTACCTAAAAGGCAGGGGGTTGAGCTAGATTAACATAAAATTGAATTCAAGTAATTTACATGCAAATTCAAAAAACCCTGCCTGCAATCCCTGGCTTGTAAGTGGGATTGATGCAGTATATTAATACTGCCATCCAAAACATCTAACACACTTTCTCCAGCTGGAGATCATGTGTTAAATTTCTGGCTATGTAGTCATCCAGGGCTGGGAGCACTGTGCATCCAGCACATCAGTGCCTTTGGGGATGAGCTGCCTTGTTTCACTGAAGAGTCTCCCTTAGATGACCCATGAGTGGTGCTGAGTGATGCTAAGAGCACAGCATTAAGCTATCCTTAGTACAAAAAAAAAAAAAAGGCAGAAAAATATTTTCTAGTATTTTTCTAGCATATTTCCTCATTTTTAACATTATTTGCTGAATATTTGCAACTGATATACACAGGGGGGAAAAAAGTTGTCAAGCATTCTTTGACTTCTCTGCAAGCTGAAATTAATTGCTGACAAGTACTGTCTGGATGCAACAACATGACTTCCATTTCTGCAGTTGTAATGGGACTAATAAGACTCAAATCACCCAAAGTAGTTGTATCCTATCGGATTATTAAATTATTCAAAGTTCTAGATTATTATTGCCTGTTTGACTGTTGATCAAGATTTTTTAGAGATTCCTGCTCAGCACTCTGTTCATACTTTTGATAATATTTCAAATATGTTCTGCAACTTTTGTTTATGGACTAATAGGTTTTGTGCCTGAGCCCAGGGATTTTCTCCTGAAATACTTCTGCAAACAATTTGCTTTTGTTTACGAAAAATCTTTGGGTGCAAATCAGCTGGTTTCAAGCACATTATAGCCCCTTATAATACTTCTGAGCAAGCTCTCCTTTAACATTCTTGAACTAGGAACATTCTAAAATGTAACATGATTAGAAGATTGAATTCCTCATCATCTGATTGACACTGAGAAATCAATAGACTACCTTGACTTATTATTCTAATTATTTTCTTTTCTATGTGTAAGTTTATGTGGGAGTTAGTAATTTTTTACAAATTCTCGTTGAGTTAGAAAACATTGTGCTTTTCTATCTTTTAGTTTACATGCAATAAAAAATAAATCCACTTACACTATTGGAAAGCTAGTAAGGAAGCCACAGCTCTTGTACTTGGTTATGGAAAGACATTTAAAGAAATACTGATACAGGCTCTTCTATCTTGCTGTGTAGACACCTGCACATATACAAAATTGCACTGCAACCTGAACAGGCTGTGTTATAGAAAGAACAGATTTTCTTCAAATCTAAGATGCTTCAAGGAGTATATTGGCATTTATAAATTTTAAATTCTAAAGGAAGAAAAGATTCCTAAGTGCACACCTTTTGTTAGAAAAACAGAGGAATTATGAATAGAGGACATATTTAATGATAATGTGTTACTATCAAATGGTAGAAAAGGACAGAGTTTTATGATGTTGACATAACAGTCAAGAGTATATTAAAAAACTGACATCCCTTCCCTTAAACCTTATGCAAGTTTTTTATTTTAGATTTCCTAGACATTACAAGTAATGAATTGTGTATTTCAAACATGAATCCTTGAGAGAGTATCTTGTTAACATATCAGTAAGTGTATTAATAGGCAAAACCATATAGGACATCACTGTGCCATTATTCAGAATTTCAGCTCCAGTGCTTCAATCTCAAAAAGCTCCAGATCAATCTGAACAGTGCCAGTCAGGTGTCAAACAACTGAAGAGCCATTAAGATTTCAGTTAGTAATGCAATGTCTGTCCATAAAATTGACTTAGCAAAATTCAGTAGCCACTCTTAGAGTTGCTTCATCATTGAATCGACTGGTGCTGGCAACCTATCACAGAGCAGTTTGTTTCACAGAGGCCCTGCCCATCTCCCCCTCAATTTACAGTAGTGTCAGGGTAGATTATTCAAGTGTAGTAACTCAAGATAACTTCACTATGGCAAAAACAAGTAGAATTAAATGTGATATTTTGGTACTCATGAGAAAATTGGGGGTTTTACTGGCAAGTACTGCTGCTCATTATGTGTGTTCCTACATGTAAAGTGAAATAGCTAAAAATAAAAAGCAATTTACAAAATAGGTGTGCCATTAATAGACTATATGTCTAGATGTTTGAAAGACATGGAAAAAATCTAGAGCCAGATATGCAAATGCAGACTCAGATTTTGTGATTCTTGAGTGTTTGCTAGCACAAATTGAAAATGAGGCAAAAAATGCTATGCTGTCAGCTTTAGAATGTGAGCCAGAGCATTAAAAATTGGGCACACAGAAGCTGCCTCTTTTCCAATTAACAAGGACTGCACTGGGATCCAAAACTAATAGTGTAAGCCTTCAGTTAGGGCTAGAGAGCAAACAAAGAACTGAAACTGGAAATAAACAGTCTGGGAAAACAAGGACACTACCATTTAACCTGTATCATTAAGTCTAACTTTAGGCACTTAGGAGTCGGTATTTGTGGATGAAACATGTAACACATGCTATCCAATGAGTTACATATGGGATTCAGACACAAACTGGTGAACAGCAGGATGTCCATGTGAGTCACCAGGATCTGAAGGGTGCCTAGCAGCAGCAGGATCAAGCCCTTAATCTCTAAGACATGTGCATAAGACAAAAATCATTATTGATGCTTGGAGAATTTCTAAGCCAAGTTTATTGTTGTTAACCAGGTGATAAGCTGTGCTAGTGAGTGTTACTGGAAGCTGTTTTCAGCTGTCATTCTTGCTAACAGAATGCCACAAAAATATTGCACGTATTTCACCCACTCAGATTACACCTGCTAGCAAGATATGCCCACATAGTTAATTTTACTCTTCACACAGTGACCAAATGGAAATCAGAATTTTGTGCAGTTTCTAATATTTGTGGGTTTAGTTTTATGTTTTGTATAAAACTTATATAGCTCTAATATTTTCACAATCTGCAATTAAAACAATCATTTCCAATTTTTAGCTAGCAACAGCTAAATCTGCCTCAGCTTAATCCAGGAGTAAAATTAAAACTAATAAATAGTCATTTCTCTTGTTCTCAGTAAGTAATTTCAGCTTGACAATGAGTAATTTGTTGGCCTACAGATAAAAAGAATCCAGATCTATAATTTAATTATATACACATTGGTTAAGGCAGATTCCAAAGCCACTTGAATATCTGACTTTGATTGTATTTCTCTAGGTCAATAAATATTTGCTTCTTTAATATGGAACATTCTCAGTGATTTTCAGAACCTATGGTAGGTAGGTTCTGTCGCAGACTTGAATGACCTGGGACAAATCACTCACATCAAATATTTAGGTGCTTAAAGATTCACAAAAAATGTTATGTCCTAAGATTAGAATGGGGTTAAGCAGGGAAATATCTACCTGTATGTTTAGGTGACCCTATTTCTTTAAAAATCTGTGTTCTTTGTCCTCCGTTCTCATTTGTAAAATCAGAACTAAATATAACTTCAGTTTCTCAGGCTGTGTCCAGCTGCCTGTTAATGATGAAAGATTGTGGAGGTTCCATACTTGATGCTAGAGCATTTTAAGGCTGGGACTTACACAGGTAGGTTTTTGAAACATCTTTTGCTGCTTCTACAGAGACCATGTCAGGCTCACAGCTCTTTCAATTTGTTGTTTATGAAGTAGTTAACAAATGGTTTGCAGTCCCCAAGCAATGACAGTTGGGAGCTTGCTGTGTTCTAATTTATGTTAATGTTGTGAAATATTTTGCAGAAATACTGCAAAAAGAGACCTCAAGCTTAATCAGAAAAGACATACTTAAAACTGTAGGCTTGCATGAAAAAATGCTTGTCCAAAGGACATAAACGTAGTATTACACTTATCCAAATGGAATAGACAAAAAACCCCTCAAATAAGCAATGAATAAATTTGCTTCTGAAATGCCTTTTTACCCTGAGGAGTCCAGCAAAATGCTGTGACTGGAAAAAGTATGCAGCTGAGCTCATCTCCTGCAAAACTCCAAGATTCCCTGACGAAGGGATTGTTTAACACAGCTGATTCCTCACTGGAACACAGAGGCTTGTTTAAAAGTAAACAAAACTTAGTGGTTGATGGACTTACCCAGTACAACACATCAGTCCATCCTTCCATGGTTATGCACTGGAACACAGTCAACATTGCAAATGCAAAATTATCAAAGTTGGTAATGCCTCCATTTGGTCCAACCCATCCACCCTTACATTCAGTGCCATTCATGACACACTGACGTCCGTTCCCTGAGAATGCACAAGGTGCTGGATCTTCTTCAACTAGTATATCTGAAAACAGACCCAAAAAATCAGAACTTTCAGCTAACTCTTTGCATGAAGAAATATCAACCTTCTTGGGAGGAAAAAACTACTGAGTTGTCCCTTGCGGATAATGACCCTTATTATTTTCACTAATGACATTTCTATTACACATTTCAGGAATGAAAACCTATTCGGCACGTTTTAGCCTCTGATTTGCATTTTTGTTGTTTTTGAAAATATAATGCACTCTCCCTAAAATTATGACTTGCAATGAAAACTGGTTACAGCAGTTTTAGTGCTTTGGCTCCTGTTCTATTTCAAATTGAAAACCCACAGTCTTGAAAGAAAAGAAAATTAAACCCTTATTTTAGTCAAAAGTTTCATGACTTACCTGAATCAATAAGAAAACAAGATTTGTGCATTTTTCCAATGAAAAGTTCCAATCCTATAATAGCATAGATTATGATTACAAACAATACCAAAAGGGCAATATGGAGGAGGGGGACCATGGCTTTTATAATGGAGTTCAGGACAACTTGTAAACCTAAAAGAAAGAAGATATAAGATAGGAACCAGATTTCTGTGCCTTGCCTTATCAAATTTTCTATACTTACACATTATTAGAAATTAATGATATAGGCATGCAGAGTGAGTCAGTACTAAAACAAAAAATTTTTTCTACTGCCCAGAACCACAAAATATTCCTGTGACATAAAATACTTCATAATATTCTAAAACTTTGTGTCAAAGCCTACTTATTTCCTCTATTAATAAAGGTTATGTCATAGAAGTCAACACTTGAAACGTGTCACAAGAATTTGTGGGTTTTTAGAAAGAAAGGGTGTGTAGTCAGTGTGTGGCTGTCAGAAAATGTAAGCTCAGCCAAAAGCAAAACTCCATTTTTGGTCTGGAGAGATAAATAGATTATAGTTACCTGGCAAAATACATTTTCACTCAGAATAAACTTATTTTTATCATTTTTCCCTCACATCACTTTCAGTCCTCCATTTTTCTTTTCTCCTTAAATATTTAGTCAAGTTTTAGTTTTACCAAAGAAGTACGTCCCAGACTAATTGAGCTGCCACAGCACCAATGAAAACAAAATGTGTCTCATTTTTATTTTAATAACTTCCCTTCTGACATTTCTTAAGACTGCCTCTTTACTAAAGTTCTTTTGCTAAATATATACCATCATGATCATTTCCATGTAACAGACTATGATATAATAAACTCAGCACTATGATTCTTCTTTTGAATGTCTTGGAAAGAGCTGAATTGTAAGCTGTGAACCTCTTACGCAGCCCAAAGAACTTCAGTAATTAAAAATGTATTAAAAGAAGACAGGAAAACTATCAGAAAATTCAATTGCTTTCCTTAAATTCTGTTGTTCTGCTTTTTAAGTTTCCCAATTTATCTGTTAGCTCTACTGAGATAAACAGAAGGCATTCATGTGCATTGGAGGGGGCAGGAAATAAGAAATGTGTAATGTGCTTTGGCATACACTTACCAACATACAAACTATTTTAGGACCACCTACACTTTCAGATCTGCAAGGTTTTGGAATAAAAAAAATCTGAATTATTTTCAGATTTGCATTTTAACATGTAATATACTTTTATGCAAAGCTTCTAAAAAGGAAGTGTATTCCCCTGTCTGCTTATTGAATTGTGTAAGATGATCATACACTGAATGAATTCAGTCCTTTGTTCAACTTGAAATAGGGTATCATTCATCTTGAAACTCATTTTATATACATAACCAGATAAAAAACATCAACTTTATGTTATTATCTTGTTTCTGTTAGTGTCTGGAAAAAGAAAGTTAAATCATCAGACAGTTAACAGTATTCATTCCAATAGAATTAAATAGAAAGGAGCTTACTGGGCACTCCTGATACAAGCCGGAGAGGTCGCAATACACGAAAGGCTCTTAGGGCTTTGACATCGAAGCCACCAGGTTTGCCACCTGAGTGGCTGCCACCTTCTGTTTCTTTGGTTAATTGTTCCAATATTACACTAAATAATCTAGAAAATGAGACAAAGGGTAAAGTAATCACCATCCATTTACCATGAAATTAAAGGTATTAGGAAATTACTTGAACTGCAGATAATTCTGAAAAGCTGTTCAGCTGTCAAAATGAGAGGTATATTTATACATTAAATCATGACATGAAGAGTTATGAAGTGCAAGAGTTTCTAATCCCTCCAGAGAGTGATGATCACACAGTATCACATAAATTAGCATTCTACTTGTATACACAATCTGTTATTTTTAAATAAATGAAGCTACTTTGGCACTTCTTTGTTCAAAAGTTTTAGCTGTAAAGTTTGGAGAATTAGTCTTCTCTTTAGAACATGAAATAGATAATCACTAGAAACCATCTAGTTTAATTTTGGAGGAATATATGAACTCAAAGTGACACTGCAGTTCAATATTCTAAATACAGTCAGCAAAACCTGAATATATTAAAAATCATTTGAGTCCACCATTTAGTAACAGCAAAAGATTTATTTCTAACACACACTATCTTTAAGGATAAAAAAATTCCCAGATGAGCCATATATTGTCTTTCTTCATGGCAGAAATGAGCTAGTCATTCATCAGAACAGTCTGGAAGCAATTCAAAGTGATGCAAGTGGTTGAAGTGCAAAGTAATCTTAGGTTTGTTTTAGTTTGGACCTGCATTTCAGATGTATGGTTTTCTAGACTGTGGCTACACCATGCAAGCCATGTTCTTCCTTGCACAGTCTGTAGTTCCACAGTTGTAGAACTGAACTTCCCTGATAGCACTATCAAGTCAACAGAGTTCTGTAATACTGCAAAAGTGTTTTACACTTGCAAAGGACTCCTGAAATATGAAGGGTTTTGTTTTGGCAAAAGAAGTTTTCACAGCTCTGTCATGCTGGATAGTTGCTAGAAATCATGTAATATTTAATAGGTTGCCCAAACTAGAATATTGAAGGTTTTCTCTTCCCTGAGTAAGCAATTGACCTGGATCAGTCCATACCCTTCCCTGTTGTTTCATTCTCCTCTGGAGTGAAACCCAGCCACGACTACCAGCAACCTACATACTGCTATAACCACAGAAATTCAGACATTTAATATTTCAGGTTATGATTCAGCCCTATAATTTAATAGAAGCATAATTCTAAGAAAATGAGCCACCTCAATGATTTCAGAGTGACTATCCATGCTCTAAAGGCAGACATGACTAAATATACTTCTGAATCAAGTCCTGAATTAACAGAAGCTGCTTTCAGTCTGTCAGTTCACATAGAATTAAAAAAATTAGAGAGCTACAGCCATAGGAAGGTGCTATGAAAGCTTTCTTTACCAGGACCTAATTCTTTCGTAGAATTCAATGGAAATTACGTGGCATAACAGACAGGCAAGTAGTAGATACCTCTGGAAGTAATTCATACTCTGGTTTCAGAGAGAAGTGACAAAGTCAGGAGAAAACACCCCATTCTCAGTTATGCCTACAGCTCTGTCATTGTATGTCCAGCAAATAAAGCCATTACAGCACAAAACCTTTGATGTCCTTTACTAACATTAGTATTTATTTTCCTATACAGTTTAACAAATTTAAATGCCAAATCTGATGTTGTAGGGAAAAGTCCCTATACATACTTTCCTTTTGCTATCAGAGATTTCTTTGGTATAATTAAGACATGCATTTCAACTGCTACAGTTTCTGCTGAGAAAGCACACAAAGCAAATTTTAATATAGGACATCATGGCAGCTCTTTCAAAGCTATAAAAATACCTAATGAAATTTCACAATGAAACTAGTGAAACAGAATCAGATCCAGAAGTGATTCCATATCCACCTTGGGTCACATATGAAAATCAATTTTTCACTGGGCTTTTAAGCATTAATTAAATAAATGGACTGATGCTTATGTGGGCCATGTTCTTCTTAAAAGAAGAAACAAAAATATTGCTTACAGTTTTGTCAGTGCTTGACATGTCATGAAAGGTCTACCTTGTCTTCTGGGTAGACTGATAATCAACACAACAGTTTATATTGCACAACTTCTGGGTTTGAGCTGGGATTTAAATCTTACTGTGATATTTTAGGTATTTTATAAGATGTGAGCCTTTTTTCTTCATATTTGCCACAGATTCAGCGTGAGCATTTGACCTAACTAGATTTAACTTCCAATAATGAGTTTTTTGTGAGTTAATGGAAAATTTTTTTGTTATCATGTATTCAGGACACAGCAAAAGATAGAGGTCATGCTAATTAGACTGCTCCAGGGTTACTGTAACTCTGTGGTCACTTGACAAAAGGCAAGAGGTCTATCCAAGTGACTGCCTGGCAAGAGAATAGAGATCTCATGTGTGATAGTCTCCACACCTGCCCACCAAGCTTCCCCTTGAGGCACAGAGGCCAATCTGTTAAGAATGACCTGACCTGATGAAAGATCTATTTATAAACAAATTTTAGTCCTGGAACAAAACTACCTGAATACCAAGCAACTGGCCCAAATACAGTCTTCTCAGTAACATTTACTATCTCAGAATCCAGCAGTTATAACTTGGGCATTCATAATAGTTGACCAAATTTAATAATGCTTTACCACAAATTATTTTACTTTGCATCTTTTTATTTCTCCTTAATGTAATTAAGTGACTTAAGAGCTGCACACACTCTAATTTCTGGGACTTGTCAATTACAGACAACCCTTGATATAGATTGAACTAAAAAATGAAATTAGAATTGCACACTGCATGCCAAGGTATTCTTTTCAAGCCAGCTACAACATACGAAGTTCTATGTGGATCATATTCTCCACGTTCTGTATATGGATAATATTCTCTATGTTCCATATAATAAATATTTTGAGTATGCAAAAGGTACAGTACTGGAAATTCCCTTTTTTCAATATAATCTTTACAATATTTAGGGAATTGGAGAATATATGCCTTAATTTTAGTACCCTAGGGAGCTGAAGGTAGGATCTTCTAATGAGCTAGCACAACCATTGACAAAACTGCTGACAAAACATTATTTATCACAAGCAGGTGCATAATATAAGAGTGGGATGTTCCACTTTTCTGTAATCTGCATAAGGCTCAGGCAGTCCCTCCTCTGAGGAACAGAACAAGTTCTCCAAGGCTTCCTGGCACAGCAAGAGACAGGGTGAAAAAAGGCAGTTTTAGGCAAGCCTAAAATCATATATATCTGGGGCCTGATGTGCAGCACCCTAATAGGAAATCAGGTTTCAGGAAGATCAAGGAATCACTCTTAACTCTGTCTCCCCTGACCACACCCTCTCCACTTTGAAACACAAGGCTTCTCCCAGAGGTCTCTCTGTAGAACAGATGGACGTCACATAACCACAGTATAGTGATAAAGTAATAGAAGATGTAAGTGTATCGACCTCAACAGACCAAATTTTATAATATGAAAAGACATCAGGAGTTCAACTCAGAAAAATCAGATGGAAAAGACTCTGCAAGACAAAAAGCAAGGAAAATATGTGGCAGAACTCAGAATTCCCTGGTGACTTTTACTATAAAGATGATTGTGCAACAACACAGCCTGCAGCACAGAGAGTGTTGAAAACGTTTAGGACTTTGTATTGAGTATTTTCTTCATACCAGTTCATTCTTTTACTCCAAAGGAATAGAGTAGGCTGTCACTCACAGCCAAACAGACCTATATCTACCTCACTGAAGAGAAGATTTAAAAATTTTGTTATGATGAAAGATAAGTTGTTACTTACCCTACTACTACTATTACAAAATCCAATAAATTCCATCCATTTCTAACATACGCATTGGGGTGTAATAATAATCCATAAGCTATAATCTTCAAAAATGTTTCAACTGTAAAAATTATCAGGAAGGCATATTCTACTTTTTCCTGTAAAAGACAAAAAAAGTACAGTGAAAAACAACACAATTTAACAGTTCTTTTACTTGTTAGAATTTGCAGTAAGTGGGTAAGTTGTACTGATCACAGCTAAGGAGATACAACACTTCAATGGCAGTTTATTTTACAGGTTTTAGCTTCATAGCATTTAATGATAGCTGCACTGACAAGGCTCTGTTTACATAATTGCATGATATTTTCCTCTTTTCATATTCTGTGAGAGAAAAAGACACTGCTTCTACAAACATGAAAGTATATGGTACCTTTGCTGAAACAAATACTTCCATCCAGGTCAGCAGAATTCTTTGCATTCATTAAAACCAGAAAATGCTGTAGAAGAGTACCCTGGAAATAACCTTAAAAGGCATGCAATGGAATACTTACTTTCACTATTATATCAGCCTTTATTTAATTAGGATCCACAGAGTTCTACCTAATAAGGGAGTCTGAGAGTGTTATCCCTTACTAAGGAGATTCAGAAAGTTATAAGCTATTTAACAGTCTTCATTTAATTTCACTGTCTTGCAAATTTTTCATCTTGACTTGGAAGCTTACATTGACTCATTCTTCCTTCCAAATCACCAGAATGTCACCAAACCATCCTAACATGCTCAAAAAAAGTTTTAGTCAGTTTATCACTATTTTGTGCATCTTGAAGCTCAAAATTCAGATTTGTTTCTATGTTTTTTTAAACATTGTCTTCCATGTACCAACATTCTTATTTTGCAGAGCTACACATAGACTCTTTTCCTAGTTAATCAGATAACATTTTTTGTGGCTTCTTCTTTGTATAGTAATAGCATATTTGATTTTGATATGTTGTAAAAGTCACTGCTATCAAAACAAATCAGTTAACACTTTTGTTCTTTTTACCTTCAGAAACCATAATTTCATCACTTTTTATAATACTTTGTTTAGTTATCTGTTGCTATGCAAATACTAGAGCCAAGAATAAAAGGCCCGGAGAATGATTCATTTTTTAAAAATTTGTTCAGGAACACATGATATTGCTCACTTATCACACACAGCATTAATTACATGGACCATAACTGCTCAGGAAGGATTACAATTGTCTACTCTCATGTACTCAAATATAGTACAGAGATTATGCTTCATAAACACTGCAGAGGTTCACCCAAGGCAGCTTCTCCTCAGCTGTGTTCTATTTTGCATGAGATCTTCAGCCCAGGGAAACTGATGAACATCCTCCTTCTTCTCATACTTCCTAATACTTTATCACCAATAAAGTGGAACAATTATTGGATAATAATTGCTAGAGAGCACCACAGATGTTACAATAAATTATCATCAATCCTGAGAAACACACTGCAAACATGTTTCAATTCAAGCAAATCCTACCACGTCCACTTTTTACAATAACAGCTATTTCTGTTTCCCTGCATGTAACTAAGTCTGTAGCTCCCTACATATAAGTCTGCAGCTTGGATACAGAAAGATAAATAATGTAAGACAACATAAGGAAGACAATAATATTATGGTTGGCATTTACTAGGGGTAAACATTTATCAAAATCAAAGCAGTAAAACAAAAGGTGAGTCAAACGAACTAGGAAGTTTCATAAGTGCAAAATTTTAACCACTTCTTTACATGAAGGAACATAGGACACTGAAATGGATGGGATCTCCTGGGCAATGATATCCAGTGTCCCATTAGTACAGGCAAATCCACTCAGTGCTGTGAGGCTGCACCACTACTACAGCTTCAGGTCTTAGTTCAGAAATGGTGTTGAGAAAGTGCAGACTCCAGTGAAGGAAAGATCTCCCCTCCAGCAAGGACAATCTCCTCTCAATCTAAGGAAAGGCTAAGTGAAGGTCTAACAGTAGATTTCAACTAGTTGAACAGGGCTTAAAAAGATCATGAAGCCAAATGCTAAGTAGCAGCACACAGTAAAGGAAGGGGAAAGAGCCACAAGCTGCATGTTCAGAGGTTCACAGGATGTTAAGAAAAATTCTCAGAATGGTAGTGCAGAAAGGGAACACACAGCTTCAAAGCAGGAAGGTTTGGAGATGCAGCTAGGCAAAGGTACACAGCTAACTTGATCTAGTGCTGGTGACAGTCCTGCTAGGAGCTGAAGGACAGGGTAACCTCCAGAGGTCTCTCCCAGTTAGCAGTTCTGTGATTTCTATAATTTTCTGATAACTCCTACATGATCACAGGGAAAAGTGCATATCAAATCAGAACATGTACAATTACCTACACCCACTACACACAAGATGTAAAAGTCCCTGCATTCTACATAAAGTTGAACACTGGGAAAGTTTTCCTTCCTTTCTGTGAAAGAATGGAAAAGTTTCTTTCCATCCTGGTTCCCTGTTGTAAAGTCTATAGAAGCCTGGTTCCAGAGCTTGCCCCTAGAAATGTATATTCATAATTGTCTCAGCAATCTTCTTCCTGAATATATGATGCAACAAGACAGAGAAGATAAGTTGCCTTTCTGATAGAGACCAATGAGCTCCACTTTATTTTGTGCTACATAATCAGTAACAAAGGCCACCCTTATCCACAGAGTTCCATCATTAGAGCTTTATTTTCTCAGGGAAGAAATGCATTTGCTTCCTTATTTTAAGTAAATCAGCTTAGCAAAAACCCTGTTGCTCAGTAAGAAATCTTTTTTCCCCCACTCCAGCCAGATGGTGTACATTAGTCATCATTTATTATCTTCATATTTACAAAATCTCTGAAAGAAATAGGGAAAGCTACTGTTACATGTTGTAATGTGGTGTACCAGAATTCTACATTTAACTTAAGATGTCTCACAAGATAGTTGTTTCAAAATAAAAAGCCATTAACTTGCAAAATGTTAATCTATTATGCTATGTAATTAAGTCTTCTCACATTAATTTCTGGTCCCTGGGGATCAGAGTTCCAATTATTTCTTAACTGGGGAAATACATTTCTGTATCCAGAGTGACACACATGTATCAGAGGAAAAACTGCTTGGCAGATAAAGTGACTCAATTTAAGAGAGGTAAACTGATCAACTTCCTACAGTTTAGACATACACAAAATTTAGAATCTTTGACATGCTTGATCTGGGGACTAAATCAATCATGTTCTGTTAAATAAGATGTGTGGCTGATGCCTTGACAACATACAAAGCCATTCATCCTTTTGGCAAACAGCCAGCCTTTCCAACTCTGCCACTGGGAAAACACAGCATTTATAAAACAGAAAAGTGACTGAGTTTGGAATTTCAAAATACAACAATTTCTCACTTCATATACCTGTATTGCCCTGAAAAGCATTTGTGATCTGCACCATGGTCACATAAAAACCTGTTTTTTTCCATATGTGGAAAGTGTTACACCAGTTTCCCAGTATATAAAGCTAAACAAACATGAAATCTATATACCTGCCAAAAGTAGAAGAGACAATATTTATGTATACTCTCACATTGTTACCTAGTTTTACCTTACATAGTTGAAAGTCAGTGTCAAGTGAAGAATTAAACCTGTATCTAATCACAAAAGAGCACTAAAGTAATGTTATTTTGGTACTTGCTAGCAGTTTTATTTGTAAGACAGCAGGTTTTGGCTAGAAACCAGGGTGGTGAGAAGGTTACTAGATGTCAAATACTTCACTGAGCATCTTCAAATTCTGAGAATTTGTAAACCAAGAGAATTTTGCAATCCCTATAAATTATCCTCTCCACACAGAAACCCAGAAGGAGCAAACAGACAAGAGCACTGATAGCAGTAAAGCCTCCACTGAACTTTCCAATATATCTGTATGTTGGAACTTGAAAAACTTCTATATTTTAAGACTAGTAAGAAACCCACTTTGTGTTCAGCATGTGTTTCCTATATGCATACCTCCTAGAACATTAAAAGAGAAACCAAAAAACAAGGGCAAGGTGGGTAAAAAGGCAAGAGAAAAGTTTTTCCTTGAAACAGAAAAATTCCAGACCAAAATCCCAACTACATCAAACTATAACGCATTTCAGCACTTCAATATGAAACATACAAGAAAAAGCTGCTCTAAAACTACTCCCATGTGAGCTTTCTCCATGTTTTCTGTGAGCACATATGCATCTTCCTGCTAACCATACTTTAAAAATGTATATTGATACAAGTTTCTTAAAAGACTGTTATAAAAACTTGGTCAACATATTCATGGGATACTACAATAGCCTGGATTCAAGCCTATCCCCTTTTCCCTATGTCCATAATCTGATTGCTTAATGGTTTTGACTAACAGTTCTGAAGTGTATGAAAGAGTGACTCTCATATAGCAGTTAAAGGTCACTTTGTGCTCAGCTTTTATGTAGGTGAGTTTGCCAAAGCAAAAGTGTATCCCAACAGCCAGATTATTTTCCAGGAGGTACTCCATACCAGCTTTCAAGTTGCTCTGAAGGTATATGGCATCCCAAATGAAAAGGAAGTGAGAAGACCACAAAGGTAACATTCTCATGAATTAACTATTCATTGACAGCTCTGTAATATTCTCGTACTGTGTTTTAAGAATGCCAAGGACTCTCTGTAAAAAAAGATTAGAAAACAATAAGGAGAACAGATTGGTTTTGTGGTTATGTTCTGCACTGATAGCGTCAGCTGGGAAACAGAACAATGACATATTCATTGAGTAGGAGGTTTATCTGATTGCAAATCTAATTTCCATTTTGATTACAAAAGAACTGGGTAAAATCAATAGAAGAATTTCATTACAGTACTTTACTCATTAATCCTTCAGATACATGACTAGAGTAGCTCTTCACCTTTGTCATTTTAAAAACTACAGAATGATTTGCTAAAAACCTAGCCAATGGAATAGCCTGGTTTTTTAAAGACCTTTAGCAGGACAGAACTTCCATTATGTAAGGCTAAATAACTGTGTGTTGTTTTGTTTGGTTGTTTGGTTTTTTTATTATGGTGGAGAAGCTTAAAGGAATTTCCATTAATAAGGCTTTCAAACACTCAGACACACAAGATCTGAACCTACCATATGTCCTTGTCTGACTTTGAAGTCTCAGAAAATGAAGGGAGAACATGGTTACATCTATTACATTACTGGAATTTTTTCTAATCATCCTTCTCAAGTTTAAATAGCAGACCCCTAGACCAGTTGTCAACTGGGGAGCTATGTACTACACCTGTGGTCTAATATTGCCTCCTGCAAGCCAGTAAAATAAAAAAATAAGTTTTTTCAAATCCTCTGCTTCTGTAGAGCAGTCACCTCCCATGATGAGGATTTGGTCTTTCGTAGCAGGACAGGCTACTCGAATGAAATATTATTAAAAAAATCAACAAGGGCTTTAAAAAGAACTAGAGGACATGAATCCCTTATATTGGGATAACAATGTTAAGATATTTGTTCAGCAAAACATGTATTCAGTTCTTAGTATCTTGTTTAATATTTCCTAACATCAGGCTATCATTATCATTTCATACAGAAGGTACTGAATTAAATACATGATGTGGACATGATACTTCTATACTGAGGGGAAGTTATAGTTGGTAAATAACATGTTCCACTGTGAAAGATCTAATGCCTTTCTGATAATAACAATGCTTTGGAACTTTTTTATTCTAGAATTTCTTAACTACTGAGATACACATTAATTTACTTTATATTTGTTAGTAGATAACATGCAGTACTGCACTATAGAAGATAACACTCAAACAAGTCTAGGAAGACTGCATTACTTATGAGCGAACAACCTGCCAGAGTATTAGAAGTCAAACTATAAAAATGTCAACAGCAATGATGTTAATGAAGTGAACTTTTAACTATCGGAGAGGGCAGGACAGAATACTCCTTGCAGACACTGTTCAGAGCAACAATGTGAAGAACAAAAAAAAGGCATTTATCCAAACTGACATGAGAATGGTCTGCAATATCTAAGGAAATGTTAAAGCACGACTTTATCCTTGATTGTGTCAGTTTGCTGAACAAGTTCTTCGTAGTATTTTTCTTATCCTGTGGTTGCTTTTGAACCAAATGGTTGAAGTGTCTGTTCAATAACAATTTTATTCCACAATCAAAATTCCCAATGATAAAAGCCTTTGTTATGAAATAATCTCTTGTAGAAAATTCCAGATATAGCAGGGAGATTCCCACCTTTGTATGCCTAGTATTTAGATAACTATGAAACAGAAGACTTCTATAATCCTTTCAACTCCAACAGAAAGCTCAAAGACTGAGGAAATTTCCTTAAATGTTGACAATAACCATAACCAAGAAAAAGCAGATTTGCCATGGCAGTGTTCAGTGGAAGCTCTTTACTTCCCAAATCAAAATGCCTGTAGCCTGGATAGATGTACATTGCAAACACAAAGCACAAGAAGAAATATTAAGAAATGGAATGACACTGTAAATATCAAGGAGCTCAAAGAAAAATTCAAAAAGTAGCACAGCTAAAACATTAATTTGTACTCAGTCCACAAGCAAGATCATTATTATACCTGTTTTGATTTTAGCTGTGCTCAGGAACAATGTTGGTGCACTCTTCTGGAAAGTCATTTAAAAATTAACACATTTAGCTTGGTTCTAGCAATGGCACTACCATGAAGCCTTACCTTTCCTTCTAATCACAACAGAAATGTGTTCAACAAAAGTAACAACGAACTTACTCATTTTGAAACAAAAACACTGATAGTCATTGCTACAGTATTAGGAAAATTTGCCACAGTAAAAGCAAAATTGAAATAAACTTGAAGTTGAAAGAAATCTTTTTTGTTCCTCATTCATTGTCCAATACACCTTCTTTAAGTCTAAAAAATGTTTTCTGATATAATACATATAAAAAAATCTTAAAGTACAGAAAGACAATAAATCAGATGTTATAAAATAAATTCACATCCTGTGATCTACAGATTAAACCTTGCTAATAAAAATATTCAATTTCTGATAGAAAGGAAAAGATGAGTCTGCCTGCCCTGAAGCCAGATTTCTTTCTTCTCTACAGATGAATCAGTTTTCCTTCCATCTTGCACAACGTTACTAACACTAGTTAGGGAGCCTCCAGTGGCAAATACAATTAAAGCTCCCAATTCTATAAACAACGATGCATGGGGTTTTTTAATCACAGAGCCAGCTGTAATATTAAAGACAGTAAGCAGTACTCAGAAATCTCAAACACTTAAGTGCATCCTTGCCATTTCAGTTATAATGCAAAGAGAATTTTCTTCCTTTCATTACTATATCATTTGACAGCCTAGGAGATGTATTTTGGTTTTGCATTTTCTTCATTTTCCACTTCCCAAACAGAACAGCATTTATCAGGAAGATTATTTTATTATTGTTTCCATCCCAACTGCATTTAACTCTTTTTCTTTATTCCTCTATCTTGGATATCAGTTTTGATTTCCAGAGATTGTCTGCAACCATCAATTTGTAACTGCTCTGTCACCATTTCAAGTTCAATTCCATTATAAGACAACTTCAGTATACCAACACCTGCTTTTTCTCCACCTGTAAAACTTTATGAAGTTTTATGATTAAATTTAGTTTTAATAACATCTAAAATATAAATCTTTGTACCTTAATGGCCTAGAAGTTGCTGACATTTAAAATAGCTATTGACAAATTTACAAATATTTTCACAATCCATTATTGCAACATAAAATGGCCAGTGAATGTACTGCAAAAACCGAGGTAGGTTTGAAAAGTAGCCCTTAACATGTAATGAAGTCTAAAAGGAATTTACCCTACCCTGCCTTAATTCAGAATCACTTTGAAATAAGCAACTACCATTTTTTGTTCTATTTTGCTAACTGGCAAGTTTTCTAGTGTGATTCCAGACCAGTCCCTTGAATTTGAAAAAGAGAGTCTTATCTTTGCAGAAAAAATGCCCAATACTATGCAAAATAAGTCCTCAAAGAGAAACAAAATGCTGTAATTAAAGCTATTTCTTTTCCTTGGTACTATTTCTAAATTATGATTTGCCAAAGGCATTGTTTTCCTCATGTTTCAATGGAATACTTAGCACAGCGTGAAATAGATGGCATCTCCTCTGTAGCAAAAGTGAAAGGTTGACTTCTGCCCTGGGCATCTTTTCTTTCTGTGAAAGCTTAGAGCTAGAAACTGAAGCATGATAATTGAAGCCTGAAGGAAAAAGTAATGACATTTTAACAACTACTTCTGTCAAGTGATAAATATCCGGTGTTGCAATATATTTAATTTGTAAGAATAAATTTATAGTATTGATGAACGTTAAAGGGAGTACACCATACCAAATGGGACATGCTGATAGCTTGTAAACCTCAGGTAAAGGTGCAGGTTACTATCTGACAAAAAATTCATATAATCTTTTCTAAAAAAAAAATTCAACATATAAATTTATTATACATGGCATATTAAAGAGGGGTTTTTTATAACATCCAGTGCCTAAGGCATAAACCTGAAAGTGCCAGTGGATATAACAAATGATGTCATATAATTTTATAAAACCTGGGGCAATAATATATCATAGTCAGAATCCAATGGCTTTGCTCAAGTGACATACATGTTTGCACCCAAAAGTTTTGCCTTTTTTCCCTTGGTTAACGCTATGGAGGCAGCAGACTCCTAGTGAGGTGTGTCAGAACTAATGTGGCTGAATGTAGTTCACTGTAATTGAAAATAATTCATCCTGTCACATTTACTGTAACGAGAGGTCACATCTCGAGGGCCATAAATGTTGTTCACATTAATCGTAACTGACACCTTCCCCCTCCTTCAGGGAAATTCAGCCATATTCATGGCTAAGTTCACATCCTTTTTAAGCATATGAACTTTTTTTGTTTGTGGTTTTTTGTTGTTTGTTTTGGGGTTTGTGCTTGTTGGTTTTTTTAAGAAAAATGGGTAAAAATACCAGCAAGAAATTCTGCCTTGTACATTATAACAGTCACTTCTCAGGAAAGCAGCACCAATTAGCAGCTCTGAATAACCTTTGCGTGTTTTATGATGTTTTTGCAGATATTCTAAAGGGGGTTTTTTGTTCAACAGTTTCACAAAAAATATACAATCTAGCAGTTTTGGGGGTGGACCAAGAGACATTTTATTAATATGTCAGATTTACATCCTTTTCATATTTTAATTCTTGATTCTTTGCTGCACTCTTGTCCAGCAGATTTGACAGCATTTGGATAATATTTGAAGTTGGGGGACCCAATCCTGCAAAAATTAATGTCCTGCTCACTCCTACTGGAAGTCTGTTCCCATATCTCAGCCCTCTACTGTTTAGACTCTTCTAGTCTCTGTGACTTCACTCACAGCTAGTTGTTGCCCAGTTGTTCTTGTTTCAGCACTTCAGCTTAAGCAGCTTTTTTCTCCCCCTCATGTTCCCCCAATGAAAATCTCATTCAATTTTCCTAGCTGAAAAATGTCATGCTGCTACAGTTCCCTCTTATGAAATGTTTTCTTTACCATCATCCTATTATCCTTCCTCTGCACCTATTTATTTGAATTGATCCAAAAGAGGATGATTAATTTACCCCTCTGTCAGAAAGCAATTTCCAGTGTGACAAAGTATGCATATAAATCTGTTATGTAATTTTAAAACATGCATTTCTTATATGTTGCTGTTTCACTGAACCTCTCTAAACTCCCTACCTTCGAATCCTTAATTTAGGGTCAATTTTCTCCACTTTAACTCTACCAAAGAATCTACATTAATTTTTTCCAATCACATTTTATCAAAATTTCTTCAGTTTGTTTTTGAAGGACGCCAGGTTTTCATTTCAGCTAGGGCACCATAACCATTTATCCTCTCTACATACACATGTAGAGCTTCATAACATTTCCAATGTGGGATGTCCTTTCTGTGGGGATCCCCAACACATACATGAATTTTCTTAGAAAAGGATTAATTTGGTTTGTTTGCTTTTTTGTTGTTTTTTTCCCCATGTTACATAAGCCTCGATGATGCCTGCACTACCGTGCATTTATCAACTCTAGAGTTAAACAATATTCTGTTTTAAGTCAAAAGCAGAACTGAACCCAGAATTTGGAAAGTATCCAGTGATACTTTGTTGTAGTAATGTTTTCTTTGGATGAAACATGTTGGACAAATGCAAAGCCTTTTTACTATTGTTACAAAATACGGTTAGATTAGGTCTTTAGGCTATTTACATGTCATTCAGATTCTGTGACAGAAATGAGAAGAGAGCTGGCCAGGCAATCAGCCCTTGAGATTATTGAAAAAGACCAAGTTTCTGTAAGAAATAGTTCACATTAAAAGAATACATTTTTTTTTAACCTTTATTTGCAGTCTTCCAGAGGTATGATTATCAGGGACTAGGCTATGTAACTGTATTTTCCTGTGCTTTCTATACCACGTACTGACACAGATAATTACCTACTTCTTAGCCAAGCTACAAGAAGACAATGTGAAAATCAGACTATAGATTATTGCAACTATTATCCCATCTGGCAACTGAGAATACTGGAGTAGTAATGATGCCCCCGGTTTGGATTCATTACATAAGGGGCAGCACAGATTTGTTATCAGATTAAATTACAGGGCATATTTTAATTTCTGAAGAATTATGTGTTGAGATGCCATTCATTCTCCCCTCTGGAAAAGCCTAAAAGGTCTCAAGAAAAGGCCAAGAAAACTTAGTGCAGCTGCTGGGTGATGCAGGGTATTTTCCAGACAAAACCCCCTTGCTGCTGGCCATGCAGAGCATTGCTTGCTTGGAGGACCTGAGAAACTACAAGTCAGGTAAAGCCTGAAGTCAGGCAACAAAATATCACTACAGTGATGGGACAATTAAATTTGTTTTTATATGCTGAAGACAGAAAATTGAAGACAGAAACTGCTATCATGCTCCTTTACCTTTCTAGCTTCCCTATACCTACAAGTTTCACCAAATTCCACAAACCTTCAGTGCAAAACCTGTTTGCAAGAAGGAAAGAAAAAATACACCAAATTTTCTTATATTTATTACATCCTCCTGCCTTTCTCACATTACTGAAGATGGTTGCTCTAAGCTAAAGAAAAATACTGGGCATTCAATTGTGTGTCATATACTTTACATTATCAAAAATATTTTACTTTAAGCTGCTGCTAAGATTTGATCATATTTGTTCAATTAGTTTAACTGACTTAAAAGTAATTAATACACATGTATGCTGTAAGCTTGATTGCATTAAGAACAGATGTATGGAGCAGTATTAACCTTACATATATTTTTAACTATACTGCTAACAGCAAAGTGACCATAGCATAAATAACTGGACTAGTGTCAACTGAATCTAGCTGATTACTAATAGCCTTAAAGTTGTAGCAGTAAAACTTCAGCACAGGTTAGTAACCTGCAATCTGTAGAGTGAAGTCAGTGCCACTGCAGCTGCACTGATCTTCATGCCCAAGTTAGCTAACTTTAACCTACTCTATGTGTTCTGTAATTTAACCTCTGACTGCAGTGCACACCAGCTGGATAGCAGTGCATTAGCACCATAAAACCTGGTATTGGCTGGAAAAGAAATCATCTGATAAATGACAGCACTCTAGCAGTCTAGGGTCTCTATTCCAGCATCTAAGAACCATGTGCAGAAACACACACTCCATCTCCCATTAACATTTATGGCAGTGATGAAACCAGGCACCGCAAATTAAAGCCAGGCATCCAGCCCAACACCACTCTGCTGGAACTGGGACAGCTAAAAGACTGCTATGAACCAATACTACATGCATCTCTCTTTCTTTAACATTTTAATGGTACCTTAGATAAATATGCAGTTTTTAGTCCATATATGGAAATACAGTCTGTGTATATACAAACTATTGGCACAGTAGGGAGTGGAAAGTGCAACAGTTTTTATGTGTAAATGGTAGTGATTCATTGTAGTAGCATGTTCTGAGAAATGGGGAGAAAGTGAGACTTCAAAACAATCCCCTCTATTTGGGCTCATTCCCAAATGCATCTAAAGAACAGTACAAGGATAGAAAATATTCTCCTGCCCTTCCAAAATAAAGAAAGTAGGTCAGTATGACCTGGTTGTATTTCATGATGTTTTTCTGCTGGCCAACTACTGCAGACTGCAAGGGAGAAAATTAAAATACATATCCATCAGAAGCTTTTCATATGTTTGCTATACCACTGCGTACAGAGCCAGAGGAAGCAAGCAGAGGTAAGACACTGAAAATGTAAATGCAGAGCTTTTATTTATTTACATTTAAATTATACCTGCTCCCATTCTAATATAGAGAATTTCTCCTTGACTCATGAATATAATGCAGAAATATCTTTCTTCAAAATAAGACTAATTCCTTAGTTTTTCTTCCTACTATACTGAGCACCTTTTCTCTTTAAAAGCAAAAGGCAAAAATAAGGCTTTTTTTTCCCTCTCATGAGATGGCAGCTTCTCTTTGCTGTTAACATTAAAAGTACATCACAGACACTCGTTTCATTAAGATTTGCATGAAGTGTTGTTTTTCAGCAGGAAAATGAGATTAGAGGAAAAAGTCTGAAAACCCTGTGTGTGTTCATTTTAGGATGAACATAAATACAGAAAGTTCATGTAAGAAGAGATGAGCAGAGAAGTAAAACTAAAACACAGCTGAAGAGTAGGTTATAACAGAATATAAAACCTTTCACCTTTCAAGCATTAATTTAACAAATTGGATTCTTTGAGTGTTCTTCTGTAGCCTACAGTATAATCAACTAGTATGCTCACAGCAAATCCTACCATGTGTGTCCACATAACAAATAGCTGGACAACCTGTCTGGCAGAAACAGCAAAAAAGCTAACACCCTCTAACTTTACCCTTGCCTGAACTGTAGATGAAGTTATTTTCCAGATAGTAAATATTACTCAAGTTTAGAGACTGTATTTAGCTGTACAAAGATTTGGTCTGGCACAACTCAAAGTCAGTGTTCAGTACAGATAAAAAGCTCAGTTATTAATAAGACAATATAAATGAAGGATCATACATATGTTTACAGAGAGAAATAACTTTGTAAATCATAACTGTTTTTCTATTTTTTGTTCTACCAAGCATGAAAACAGAAGAACTCAAGGGAAGAGCTGAATTGTTTTGGCATGCTGAGGGAAATCTGCCCTGAGTTACAGATTACATGGCAGGAACCTTGTAATGCCTACATTGTGCATACTTGAAGAATATCAGTATATGTATTTAATAAAGTTTAGGTTAAGTTCTTCAGAATCCATCCTAATGTGTCTTCAATCACTTGTCCAGACAAAGTTCTAAGTAGATAACAGTAACTACAGTACTTAAGGCTCACAATAAAACATCTGACAACTTCCATGCAGATTGGATAGTATCTTTTTGTAGATAAAGTATTTCAGTCTGCTTCAAGCAATAAATTCACTTTCCATAAAGAATGCAGATCGTTAGATACCAATATGATGAATGCTGCACAAGCCTCACACGAAAGATGCAAGTGAGCACTTACTCTATTCATCAGCTATGAAAGAAAGCCTATTATTTTAGCATTTAATTTGCAAGAGAATATTTATTAACATGGCATCACACACCTACATATGACATTTTACTGTGCTAGTATGTTTGCATGCTGCCTTACCTCAATTTACCAGAAAGTGCATTAAAAATAATCATGAAACCATGCCAACATTTTAAAATGTAGTGTAAGACTTGGCATCCCAGAACTGTAGAAGATCAATTACAACATCTACTGAGATCACATCCTTAACTTTTGGTAAGATGGATGAAATTACGTTCATTCAAAAAAATCACGCAATACCAAAAAAAAAAATATCTATTAAGCTGGTATCCTTTTCCCTCTAACATTTTCATGACTACCTTCCAGTAAAGCATTACAAGTGCCTATATCTGCATGCTTTGCAGCTAACTTGTATAGTTGTAACAATACTTGGAGTCACTTAATTGCACGTGTCCTCCTTCCAGTTACAGAGGCAGTGATGATAACTTACTTCTAATCAAACTGTCAACACCAAAAGCCATTCCAAATGGAAACTCATTAGCCTACAAGACTGAGACACAGAGGAGAAAACAGGATTCAGAAATATTCTTCAAAATGATTTGTCTCAAGAAATATTTTTTACCATAGTGTTGGGGAATATTTTTGCAATCATTTCACATGTATTCATTCAAACTTCAGAAATCCACACCTGGAAGGTCTGAGCCCACAAGTCCCAGTGGTCTGCTAACGTGTTCTTCCCTTGAAATCCTACTCCAAGAATTCAAAACTGAGACCAGTCTGGAGGCTGAGGCTGTACATACACAGCATATCCATGTCAGTTCACCCAGGAGTAAAAAATTTTATTCATATCAGACATGGCCCATGAACATACATCTCTTCAATTGTTAATAGCATGTAACATGGAGCTTACAGAAGTTTTTGACAGCTGTAGTAGGTCAGATGATCCCTAAACCAGAAAATGAGAGTAGGCCAAAGAGACAACGTTTGCACTGCATGAAGTGTCAATTTAAAGTTGATCTACTGAAAGAAGATTTAGCACACTTGAATCAGCTACAGGAATTTACGAGTGCAGAATGCACAGCAGGTGCACATGGCATTTCTGCTTTAGCACTTTCAGCCTTTAAACTGAACAGGTTTTCCACAGTTCCTCATTTTACATTGGTTCTACATACATGAAATACCTACGTGTTTAGGTCCAGTCTGCGATAGGATAAGACATACTGGGAAGGGCACTGACAAGCCTTTTTTTCCAGCAATGATACTGGATTAAACTGAGCATTTCTCCCTCTTTCCATCTTGTCAGTTTCTCACAAAGACCACACCATTTCAACTACATGAGAACAACTAGTGGGCATCTGTTGCTCCAGTTAATTTTAAAAAGTTTTTAAAAAGTTGTGTGGAGAGATCACTTAAATACAAATTCATTAATTCATCTGTCTCACAACACAGCTGTACAGAGTTACACCAGCAGTCAAAGCAGCAGAACATAGGCAATAATCAAGTGAGCAGCAAAACTGAAAACAGTTTATCAAGCTAAAATTTTAGCTATTCTACCTTTGGGGGAAAAAAACTGTTCATATAAAAAAACGAAATTACACTGGAAATCATAACTGAAGACATATCATCTTAGCAGGGGAATTGTTGAAGAAGTAGCAAGAGCTGGATCCTTTAAGTAACTTCAGCACAAGGAGAAAAGAAGAAAGCAAAGCCAGCTTCATACCAGATTTCATATTTCAAGAACTTGAAGATGGTATCACAGATGTTACCAACAGCAGCAACAGAGCTATAAAACCAAGCAGAAATCATAGCTATCTGATCTCTCATATCACAAAAGCCTAGACTGGATTTGCCTCTAGCCAGCCTGAAACAATGACTTCCCCAGCAACCCAGGGAAATGTTTTTTAATCAGACTTGACTATATAGCTACAAAAACAAGAGAGTGATTCAGCTCAATGAATAAAAGCTTCTCCCTTCCTTCAGGCCAAAAAGCTGTGCCCTTCAACCAACCTAGAGGAAAGAAATTAATTTATGGATAACGAAGGATCCTTTAATAACTTTAGTTTTGCCCTCAAAATGTACTTCTGACCTCCTCTACTCTTTCCTGGCTGAGACCCTAAGTAAACTTGTAGAAGGAAACAAAGACACATGAAATTATGTTTAAGTATTAGGAGTGAATACTCAAGCCTTGTGTCATTCATTACAGAGCTGGGTCAAACGCTCTGACAGGTCCCTAATCAAACCTTGTGTACAATTCCCAAAACATATTTCCTTCTGCCCTCTTTCAGCAGCATGCCAATTAGCAAAGAGTGTGCCATCCAGATTTTTAGAATCGTCAGATGCATGTGGGGCATCTACTAAAACCACTGTCAAACAGTTGTAGTGTTATTTATACCACTTGTTCAAAAGTTTTTCACTATACATCTGAGTTTGCATAGCTTCAGCTTCCAGCATTAAGACATTTATGATCACTGTATCTGAGACGTTTAGGACTTGGATGGAAAAAACACAGGAATACTGTCCAAATGTTTCACAGCCTATCCAGAACTCTTTCACCCCTATTATATGTAGGCATTGACATATCTTGTTAAAATGTCCTTAGATACTCTAGATCAGATTACTCTGAAAATGAACAACAATGGACAATAACTTATCTAAAAACATGGAATGAACTACAAGAGTTGAAGGGTGATGTAATTAAGGTTGGAGGATGGCTCCATCTCTAGTTAGACTAGCAAGAAAAAAATATGATTAGCAAAACTAAATTTAAAGAACCAAGACAGTTAATAGCAATCACAACTAAGTCAGCCTGTACAAAACCAAGTTTGTAAAAACTGAGCAAGTCTACCATAAATTCACAGACAGTAATTTTCACCTTGCCAAGTCATGCAATCAAATGCATAACAGGAACAAATTGGATTACTTAAGGGAAGAAAAAGACACACAAATTGCTTTCATAGATTATGGTTTTCTTTGGGACTGCAGAGATTGACCCAGCTTATTTCAGTAAATGAACGGGAAGTGAATTGTCAATAGTTTTAAATAAAATAATCTATTTTCAACAGAAGAGACTGAGGAGTCTTTTTTAGGAAGCCTTTTAACCATTGAAGAACATAATGGGAAAGATTTTTACAGCCCAGTTGGAAAGCAAAAATAAGATATAATAAGATTTTGACCAGTTTTGTTTTTTCCTTCAAATTGCCTTTTTTTCCCCCCAGAACTCCTTCAGGGTCTCTTTCCTCCTATAGGTGTATCCGTAGCTTAAGGAAGTAACCTTGTTCAGACTCTTGATTTCACAAGATAGAGCCAAGCAAAAGCTCCACTTTACCCCAACATGAAGTTCTTTGCTTCATATTCACTATTTTTAGTAAAACTGCACTAACAATAAGAACATGAAAACAACAGTGACATGTGCTGCACAATCTTACTCCAAACAAATTCCTCACTAGAGTATTTCACTGTGACAAGTTTCTTCAAATGCTTGATGAAATAATCATATATTCCTAGTGCACTAAGGAATAACCTGCAGCTTGGTTATACGTTACTGACTTTTTTTTTTAAACCTAGCAAAAACTGTATTAAAAATCACTGGATTCACACTAAGGAGACCAGAAAGGGGGGTTTAAGAATGCAAAGCTAAATTAGTTTTAACTGCCTATACTAATGCATCAATATTTATGTCAAATGGCCTGAAGAAAGTATAGCTTATTTTGTTCAATAGTTCCTATTATTGAAACCACTAGAGATGTTTTGGTTAGCAGATGGAATTTTATTCATCTTTACTGCAGCTTAATTAATAAGTTCTAGCTATATCCTTTTTTTGAAAACTCTTAATGCAATTATTTTCAGTAAAATGGCTGATTACCTATCAAGGACCCGAAAACACAAATATAAGTTTCAAAATTTATCAGAATTTTCACTCATATCTCCACACCATGAAAATACAAGGTTTCTAATGCTACTGCGTCTTACCATCTGAACACCCAAGTACCAATAACCAGAAAGATCTGCTCACATAGGTAATCAGAACACCTTCTCATAGCTTGGTGCAATGAAACAAAAGATGTCTCTGGAGGCTTTGCCCAACAGTGAAGTCTGCAGAAAAATATGGAAATTACCTCTCCCCAGAAATTGTGTGTGTCATTTTTTAAAGCTGTTGCTTTAAATACAGCAGGCTGAACAGAGGCCCCTCAGGAAAAGCATGGTACATGTAAATCACCTTCTGCTCCTAGAGGCCTCTATTCTCATGCATCAGGATTCTTAATTCTCTCCTTACAGCCATGGAATAGCTTCCAACTACAATTCTGGTAGGACTTTAGAAGGTCATCAGCCTCAAACTATTTCTTGACTACAGACATGTTGCTCAAAGAAAAGTAGCACGTTCTCCACTGTGATAACAGTCCCTTCTAAGGAAATGATTGAGAACATGATGGAATGCTAAAATATTTAACAAGGATGTATTTTAGAAGCTGCTACTGACAACTTTACTATTTCTGTGACTATGTTTTACAGCATGACTTTCTTCCAATTTTGAAATATTACTACCTTATTTGGGAATCCTGAATTCGAAATCTTACACAGGAAAAAAGCTCATAAATTGTACAGGATGGAATGTAGGTAACTGCTGAATAGTCTTTCATTACCTGTTATGATATGATCTTTAATTTACAGCATGAAGACAGGCTAAAATAAAGTAAAAGCATCAATGTTCTGAAGAACATCAGCACAACTTAGTGCAGCACCAAACTTAAAAAGCCTGTGCTTTCATGATAACAGCAGTGCAAAAAAAATATACCCCCAGTATACCAGTATAGCCAGTGAAAGGAAAACAATTTACCTGTTAAGCCAGTATTCAATGAATGATACCAATATTAAAAAAAAAAACCAAACTCTGCATTTTCAACAAACCAGTTCCATCTCTGTATTACTACTTTTCACCCTCTAATTTGGTCATATATAGGAAGTTGAACAACAAGTCATCTCTCATATTTCTGCACATATTTATAAAGTATTGCTCTAAATCTTCAACATGGTCAAGGACAACAGCAGTGGTCATATTAAGTACAGAAAGTGAGCATGTACCTGAAATCAGTGATTTGAAATTTCTTTGGATTTCATTGCTTCTGTCCAACTCTTACATTCTTGTTCATGATCAGGAACAATGTGGTCTAGAAAACCCTGATTTCATAGAAGCCAGGCATGGGGAAAAAAGCTTGCTACTTCATCTACACCTTAGAACACCTCCAGAGCAGGGACTCTGCTAACAATACTGGGGGTCATTTCCCTTCAGTACTATGTAAGAATATAAATATTTACTAAAAATAGTTCAGCATGAGGATGAGTCACATCATCATGTCTGTCCTTGGAAGCAAATTAAAAGTGGAGTCATACTGATCAAGTGGTACAATAACCATTTAATCATAAAAAAATAGAATTACACCTTGAGCAAGCACTATTTAATACAAGAACTGAATCAAACCCTAACTTTTAAAAGGTCCCATTGTGTGCATAAATTATTTCACTTGTTACAGTGTGTTAGGTGTGATAACAAGGTTAAAATACTGGTTCTCACTTTTGGAAGTAAGCTAGAATGTGTGTGGGACCTGAACCTAATGAAATTTTGCTGGAGAACCTACTCATTGCCAGTCATTTGCTATGTTTTCTTAGACTTTTTGTGATATACATAATACTTAAAAAAACCAAAAAATTAGCAAAAGAAAAATGTCTGTAGAACAACTACAAAAATATAAGATTATTACATTCAGAATTTTTAACACACAATTTGCTTTAAAAAGTTACAAATAAGTAAACAAGTTTAAAAACTTGGTCCCCATAGTATTCATAATACAAAAGATTAAATTATTGAAAATGCAAAAACTGTCAAGATCCCGTTATGCTGTTGTGAATTCTATGAAGGAAACAGTTAATGTTTTTTCCCCAGATTACAATTTTTTCATTATTCATGTCAGAAAAGTTTTAGAATAGAATCATAGAACTGTTTTGGCTGGACAAGTCTAACTATTAAGGTAAATCTGCCTAGTCTGGTGCTAAACTATGTCCCTAAGCACCACAACTCCAATTCAAATGAAGACTTAGAATAAATTGGAGAAAAATACAAGGCTGTACAACTGGCTAGTCACTGACTAAGGCTGTGGGCTGTGCACTCATTAGCTTCTTCGAAGCTATGATTTATTACAATGAAGCTCTGCACCACTGTAACTGAGGATTTGGAATAAAACCAGCTGAACCTCATTCTCATGCCAATGTGTGCTCATAGACTGTACTTTTGTACTCATTTACATTGTAATACCTATTCTGATACTTCAGTACATTTCTATAGAAGCTATTTTATTAAATAAAAGCAGTTGTAATAATTCTGAATATTTGGTATTCTATATGGATGTAATTTACTGTACAAGCTATAAAATAAGCGATAATAAAACCTGGGACAGTATTTCTCTTCCTGCTCAACCTGACAGATATTGCAGGTAAGACAGTTAATATTTAAACTTCTCCTCTAGCAAGAATAGTCATAGCCTTGCTCAAGCTGTTTTTTATGCAAGGAAAGGAACCAGAAATACTGTACTAAAAATTACCAATCCAGGAGCAGAATTTTGTTGGTTTAACTACTGCAAGATAGCTGTATTGCTACCTAAAAAATAAAGTGTTGAACAGTTAAGTGAGGTTGAACTAACAAGCTTGAGCACTGAAATGAATTTTTTTTGCTTGCAAAAATCTCAATTTGGGTAAACACAATGCTTGTGAGGATATTAAATGGGTATTGTCTTTTGCTGACCATTTCTTGTTGGAATTTATATACACTAACAATAAATAAACCTGTAACTTAAAACATTCTGGATCAATCCACTGAATAAAAAATTTGCAGCTGCATAAGGATATTATTACTAAGTTAGTAAGGATTCTACTAAAATATGTGTCTACCCCACAGTTAAACACAACCCATATATTTCCCCTTTCCACAGAATGATTTAAGAAGTTTCATTATTTGTTCAGATGTTCTATTCATTTGACTACAGTTGAAACATTTTATACAACTGGAAGTGTAAAAGTAGGTTTGAAAAACCAAGGGATAGTAAGCAGATCAATTCCAAGATTTCTCCTACTCTGGGGTCTGGACCAAAAATTGAAGAATGAGATTTTACAGGACAAAAGCAATTCTGCTGCTGGAAAGGACAGTCACCAATGACTGCTGCTGGAAAACAAAATACATTACTTATTTTTGACAAAGCTGATTTAGAGTTCTTAAGCGTATCACCAAGTGTAACATCACTCAAGAGCAGAGAGTCACCTGGAACAAAGTAACATTTAGAAATTGCATCTAAAGCAATTGCCATTACATAATTATATAGGCCTGCTTCCTATATTAATACCTTCACAAAGGAAGTTTTCTTTATGTGGAGCTCTGATTACAAGATTGCAGAAAAGCTAACGAGTTCCCAGGGCATATGACTTTGGCATTCATTGTCATTTTCTCCTCCACAAGGAAAACTGCTAGAGAGTAAATACCAAAGGAGAAATGCAAAGTAATTCAGACCAGAATATATTTAAACTATCTTTGATTTGCCATATCAGTAGATAAAACAAGTTTAATAATAAATTTCTCATTATTTTCTAAAAAAAAAGATTGATTATGTTCTTGCAATTTCTTAGCTACCCATCTTAAAACATGGAAACACTGAGCTAAAAGTGTTCCAAAATGTTGCAAGCATGCATACATTATGATTAACCTTTCTCCTAGGTTAGCAAACTATCATCCTTTTTCTCAGATTAACTATTACTAATAGGTGGCATTTGTATTGCACTTTCCTTATCAGAAGCTTTAGGTAACACCTTAAACCCTGTAAGGTCCTATAGGGAATTACTGTTTCACTTTAACCAAGTGTTTTCTCCCCTATTCTTGGAACAGAAATCAGAAATTTGTAATTTCAGACATGAACACAGCCAAGGGACTCGTGCTTTATATTCTTCCAGTATATCTTAAAAGACACTAATCCAAAATATTACATAAAAGTTATTGCAGAAGGGATAACAATTTCAAACATTTGTGAACTGCACAGCCAGCAGCACCTTTCCCAGAAAGGTTTTATATGGTCACCTATGCTACCACAATTTTACTCATGAAAACCAAGAAGGTTTTCCTGCAAAATCAGGTCTTTTCCAATGAGCCAGATCAGTTTGGCTTTCATGTAAGATATTCTTTCAGTTTGCTCTAGTCTGTGACTAAACATGATACATAATTGAGCTCCTGGTAACCAGTTTGCATTACGTGAGCAGATAGGCTAGCCGAGATCAGAAAACAGAGATCAATTGTTTTTCAAGTTACAATGGTGAAATATTTGGGTTGCTTTGGGTTTTCCAATTCATAACTATACGTAAGAAAAAACATCACAAGACTTGGAAAAATGTAAAATTGTAACACATTCATATACAAGCTTAGTGTCTTAAAGAAGGTACTTCAGTTTTGTGGGGTTTTCTGATCCTACGCAAGGTGCAGTTCATCACTTTAGAAAGTTGACCTGACCAAAAGGTTAAAGATGATGAAGATGGCACTCAGGAAAAAAATGCTCTGCCAGTGAATCTCCATGCCAGCCCCATTCGATGTTCCTTCCATCCTGATCAATCTTACTTCTAAGAACATGGTTTTTGTAACAGTACAGAACTTTATAGGCAGACTGTACCCAGTATACAAAACCACTGCTTCCCATTTCCTCAGAAGATGCAGCACATGAGAATACACAAACCATGACCACTTTAACATTAATATATTTTTACACAGTCAGCAAAAATTGTATGCATCATGTTACTTGAACACATGTTATTAAAGATGATTCATTCCTTCTTCTGATACAGAAATTCTAATAGCAGACTTCCAAATATAGTTCTTTCTTAGTAATTTTGGAATATATTTAAATCAAAATCGACTCTGTGCTCTTGTTTAGTTATCTTGGTGCAGTAAGAAGGGCTTCTATTGGTGTTCATTTTCACTATTATTCTTGATAGAGAAGAGATACTATTTTTGAGAATGAATTTAGGAAGTATTCTCCTCCAGAGCTGATATATTCTTTTTACTCTCTAAAAATGAAAAAAACAAGTTCAGAAAAGAACCACTCCTAGGCAAGAAGCAGCTGGACAAAGGAACCAGGCTAGATACAGGACTTCCTTGAAGAAAAAAAAATCCTGTAACTTCATTCCTTTTATAAGTGAGAACTTTTGTATAGAGTGTAAGGGCTGTGTTGTGTACAACACAATCAAATTCAAACAAGATTTGATCCTGCAAATAATCATGAGGGCAGTCATGATGAGATGAAAATACTGTTGTTTCATTTTGGTTTTAGTTCTTCTGCTCCAGGTGTACATCCAAGCTTCTGCACAAAGAAACCAACAGAATGTGATACCTAAACCACAGTTCTTATGTACAGTTACATTTCTCATCTCTCTTGTACTCCAGCTTTTGTTAGAGAACATCTGAAAATTAGTCCTGTGTGAGCAGCAGACATTGAAATTCTTTTCCTGTCATTTTATGCTCAATTTTTTCTTTTTTAAAATGAACAGACAATCTGTTTAGTTTATTGTCATCACATAAACAATTATGACTGTTTCCAATTTTAATTTGGAAAACTATTGCAGCAGCACTGGGAAGCTACAGAGTTGCTCATGAACAGCACTGCTGCTTTAAAGTGAACTCCATATTCAAGTAAGAAATCTGAGATGATCTAAGACTAAACTCTTATATTAATTTCAGGATTTCTCTGAAGGAAAATATTCAATATTATTGCCTTAAAACTACCATGACAGATACCTGCACCACCTGTTAGCCATCAACTCTGCAAGTATTTCCTTCTACTCTAAAGCCTATATGGAAGTTGAGAACAGGTAGGGTGGCTATGTAAGATTTTACTATATTAGTAGTTTCTTCCCAGTCAATATTTAAATTGATTAGTTAACTAGAAGGGAGCTTTATCCTTGCATTTGCACTGCAGTGGTTGAAAATAGGATAGCCCTAAGAGCATCTGTTACACCGAAGAAAAGAAGTGATGACATTATTTTGTGCAAGCTACACTTGCAGAGGGTTATTCCCTATTCAACTTGCATATGGAGAAACCCCTGTATTACCACAGTATCAGTGTGTCAGTATAAAGCACTGGTCCTTTTTTCCCTGGAGATAACTGTCCTCAAAGGTGCCAACCCAAGAAAAGCTCAGTAATCTATCTTGCAAAGTCCCACAGCACACCATGAAGCAACAGTTATGATCTTACTGGATTGGTTCTAAACTTTTCTTTGCAGTTCACACAAATACATTGTATTGCTTATGTATAACTCAAAGTCAAAAGAGAGTTTATATAATGTTATAGATACTGTTATACTTTTGTAAGCCCAGTAATTTCTACAAGTATCTCTAAGTATGTGCTTCTCAAAGCATGCATGCCCCTCATCAGTCCCAAGCTGTTTCTGATAAGTAAGTGTTTTGGAAATGCACCTGCTGCCAAAATAATTTACACAGGTTCCTCATAACTGCCTGTTTACAGGAACATCTTGGAAGCTGTACAGGTTTGCAACCAAAGAATTAAAACATCAATTAATCAATCTCACCACTGCAATTAATTCTCATGTACTAACTTTTCAGGATTACTTCGACCTGTTCTGTCATGTCACGGATAAACTGTAGCCCTGTAAATACAGTATTATTGCTTGTGATAGGACACAGCAGATCCTAGAATAAGGAGAACACAAACGGCCCCTGGGTTACACATGGAACATCATAAAGCTTATAACTCTGTTGTCATAGGAGAGACCTGCCCCTGCCCCTCCCAGTCGGGAAAAGCTTCAGAAACCTACAGCCCAACTTCCATGCTAAGTCATTATCTGTGTTTCCAATGTAATAAAATATTTACCCAGCACAGAAAGGAAGAGCAATCAATAAGATCCAATTATAAAATGTATTTAAAAGATCCCTAGTAACACATTCCTACTCTGAGCACCTTGCTTACACACCTTAGCAAGGCTAAAACCACATTGTGTGAACACACTGCTCCATTCTCCTGGCACTGCTGTAGCACATCTGCAAAATTAACAGGTCTCCATTTAAGCATAGAGGTTGCTATGTCTAGATCAGCTTGCAGGATCAAAAATATGGAAATGGATTATTACATAGTAATTTAAGGTCATATGTGCCTCCTGTAATTATGAATTTGCATTTTAATTAAAAGCAAAGATCTTGATCTATTTTTTCCTAAACTTATTTAATGAAGTAACCCAGTATAATGAAGAAGCTCTTCTGGTTTAATGTTGAACTACTTAGAAATTTATTATACTGGCAGAACAAAACAGATTCTAGTGGCAATTTCACATCAGAAAGGAGGGAGGGAAATCCAGTTTCTTACACTTCTCAGAAAAGATATAGTAATACTCTACCAGAAATGGATACACTAACAATGCTTTCACTAGCACAGGAACACTTTTCAGGTGTCTTTTGCTTCAGAAGCATCAGCAAAACATATCCAGGAAAGTACACTTTTGCTGTACAATTTGCTATGGCCACAGCTTTGCTGCATCAGCAGAACGTCACTACAATACAGTGACAGCAACTGTTGTTCACACACCCTTTCTCTGCTGCACCTGGGGCTGTATTCAGGTCACCTACATTATACCTTGGTTTCCTACCTGTTATCCTTAATAGTTCTCTCTGATGCCACTTAAGCCTTCATAATCACTTCTCAGCACTACCCAACACTGTCAGCTTTGTTGTGATATAATCTCTGAGCACAGACCTCTATTTCCAACATCCAAGTTGCAGAAGATAGGCTACACAGATGAGAATATTATCCTGATGATCAAAGAAGTTAAATTCACCAGAAGTGTGCCTGACAACATCTGAAATATTAGCAGCATCTCACATCTGAGAGCACAGTAAAATCAATATGCAAATACATATAAGGAAACTACAAACAATACTGTTTTTTATAATCAGGCACATCAATGATGGTGGTGGAGGAAAACACAACTCGCAAAACATGTTAGAAACAGAGAAGCTTCACCCTGCTCTTTGCTAAGCATACAGGAGCCCTTAATACCATTACTGACCTCAACCTCTGACAAAGTCAACAGAGAGCAGATGCTCTATTACTGGCAAAGCACACTGTTCCTTAAGGTAATGGCAGCTTAACACAACATGATTTAAATTATACCCCCGCTTTTCATATAGAAGTATGTAGACTGTTAGAGGCATTTGTCAGCTTACCTTACAAAATATGTAAAGAGAGAAGCTGTTCTTAACTGAAAACTGTACATATTCAATAATGCAGAAATCAAGAAAAATAATCATACTCCCAAGAGTAGATGTGAGGTCACCTCCTCACGTGTATGCATCACAAGAGAATTTCTCACTTCAATTTAGAAGCAATAATTAATCATCTGTTTGTGCTGGTACCTGACAAAAGTACTTTTTCAGATACTGTATCCCTCCCCCCCCCCCCCACCCAGGGCCAGCACTAAAAATCAGATATAATTCTAAAACTGCCAAATTATAGTCACCATCAGTATAAGTAAAAGAGGGACTTGGCAACACGTCTCTTCATGCCTTGTATAGCATTAAAGGTACCATCTGTGTGCTTCACAAATTGATACTAATGTCTCATTATAAAATGTTGTATGCTCATCTATGTATTAAATTTTCTACACTGCATATGCAGTTAAGCATTAAAAAAAGATGAATTCTGAATTACCTGAACTAGTACAAAACATCTTAGACATGTGCTAATGTAAGTACCATTTCTCTGCATAACAAAAACAGTCCACAGAAGGGGAAAGAAAAAAATCTCACGTTTCTATTCCCAGAATCTTAGTTCTCTCTTTTCCTGATGCTTAAATTGCATGCCTCCACAAAGGAAGCTTCAGAGCATTCAAATGCTGTAAAATTATTTAAAGAAAATACTATAGACTGCAATCCATCATAGACTATTTCACTAAGCTCCTCACTCAAGCACATCTGTCTGCTTTGGTCCAATCCTTCCTACTGTGTAGCAACAGAAAGCTCTCAACCTCTGCTACCTCCTGCCCTCCCAATAAAGGGAGGGAGACTGTGGTTGCAGAACCCCTCATAGAGGGGAAACCTTGTCCACTGAAGGTTACATGTCGAACTTGGAAATGAAACTGAATAAACATCATCTGGATCCAGCTGTAGAGCAAAATGGGAGAACCCCATTCAGTCTATTCTTAGCTGCTCATCACTGTTTATTTTGAAAAAATGTGAGGCTTATTGTTTAAACTGTTTTAGTTAACTCCTGTTGAAACATCAGGGTACGGAACAACCACAGCAACTGTTTAGCTGGCAGATAGGAGACAAAGGTTTCCTCTGGCAGAGAGGAAGAGACAGGAGCTAATGATCAATCTGGATTTTAATGCATCCCAATATATTTTTACAACTACTCATAACATCTTTCATGTGTACAAGTGAACTTGACTTCAAATTTGAACATCAGTCTTAACATAGAATTTAACAGGTTTCTAAAACCTGTCCACATGAGTTTATACAAAATCTATTTATCCTACCTTTGCCAACGTATTCTACCATGCAAGCTAAAGGTCATGTTAAATTTTAAATGTTTGGTTTTAACAAAAAGACCACTGTCCTGCTGTCTAGATCAACCAACACCTTTTCTGGGTTCTATTGGGCATGAGCATTGGGTGCCTTAGCCCAGCACTCGGTTCATCCCACAGCACCAGTTCTGCTTACCAGAAGTGCCCCACTGAGCATTCGCATTCCACAGCATTCAGAATTCTGTCAAAAAGATTAGAGAATTCTGAATGTTTTGTAAATGCTAATAATTTTCTAAATTAATAGTTTTCTTCTCTTTCCTTCCTTCCTTCTCAGTCCCACAAAAATAATGGAATCAATATATGGTCATTTAAGCTTCCCAAAAAATCAAAATTGGAAGCCAGAAATTTAATAACTAGTCTATCCTACTCCTCTTCCATTTCTCTGGTTTCTCATTTCTTCATTTTATAACACAATTTATCTAAAAAGCTAGATTTCTCCACAAAGATTTTGTATTTTTCACAATTTACTTTTCAATCAATGTACTAAAGTAGAAAAATCAGCATGTAAAAATCAGATTTGTATAGTCTTAACACATCATAAGCCAACTTTTAGCCTCCTTCCAGCCTGAAAAGTACCTTGGCACAAATGTAAAGAAACGTATTTCTCTGAAAAAAAAATTGAGTTTTCTTTTTCTGAAGAGTACCTAAGCCCTTCATTCCATCAGAGATCACTACCAGGTATTCTAGCAGGAAAAAAGAATAAAGCTAGCATCCAAGACTACAAATCATCATTCATCTATGCAACTCTTACTAAACCAAGAAAGTCCTTTTAAGCCCATCACTTCTGCTAAGGTAAACCAGACTTCAAAGAATATTTTGTTGGTAACAGGTACTTATGAGGTACTGGTAAAATAAAGATATTAAATTCTGATATTCATCAGCACTATATCCCATTATAGAAAGGTACCCCGTTTCAACTTTTGATCCATCGTTTATACATGCAGGAAAATACTACAAATGTGAAACTCTTCAGACTGCATTCCCAAGTCATCCATGTATGGCAACTTTATTGGTATAGAATATACACTTACCCTTTGGAAGGCTAACCACACTCCTTTTCATTAAAGCAACTACACATCAACAAATGATGTCACAAGACTTACTGCACTGTTGTCATAAACACTTAATAGCTCAAATGCAATATTTATACAAAATAACCCCACTCCCATGTTAGCACATAGGGATGTTTTAATTTAATTACAATGGCTTATAATGCCAAGACCAAAGATTTAGTTGTCAAGTGGAAAATATTCTTGTATGTATACACTGTAGAAATAAACTCCTAGTTTATATGTCTGAAAAATGGAATAAATCCAGTTTTTAACTTGTAAAGGAACTATCCCTTGTTGTATCAAAGTTAACATAACAACATAGTTACTTCCCTCTGCATACCTTGGTGCCTAAATGCCCTCAATATGAAGGCCTCTGCTGTAGCTTTCAACAGCACTAGTTCTGAAGACACTCTCATCCCAGCCACATCATGAACTGGACACTGGATACTGGGACATTGTCCAGTATCTGAACAAAATATTCAGGTTTATTAAATACTTTACTTTCAAACAAGAATATTAAACGATTTTCACCAAATAGCCTGGCACAAATTTAGTTTTAGTAGGAAAATTAGGTCTGAAGTAATACATTCAGTTAGCTTGCTTCTACTATCACCCTTAATTTCCTTATCATCCATTTATAGGCTCTGATCTCTGTTCTGCAAGGAAATCTAATGCAGAGCATTTTCAACTATAATACATGTCCTTGAGCCTCTGTTCATTAGATTCCCTGGCTGTATGGGTAGATGAAGGCTCCTAGAGTTCTGCTGCAGGTCCTCAAGCTCCAAACTCTGTCAGAAGTGGCAGCCTCTCACCAAAGCCATATGAATGGGGTCCCATTCTTACATCTTTGTTCTATTAGCAACAGATCTGACAAGTTCAGTCAAACAATCATTGCTAGTTTTAAGTTCTAAGAGTGGAGTACTGTAATTAGTATAACTATTATCAACCAGAAAGAAAAGCAAGTATAAGACAACCTACCACATGCCAAATAGTTAGGAAATGCTGCTGAGCTGTATCAAGAACTTTCCTTCAGCATAACATAATACAAGGAAATACTAAATGTCTTCTATGTACATAGTGGTATAAAGTGTATTTTTCCCCTACATGTGCTCTATGCAGCTCTAGAAGTTACATTACTTGCAATTAAAACATTTTCAGAGTCCATGGGCAAGCACAACAAACTCCAAAAAGCCAGTTCAATACCCACCAGGTATGTCATGGCAATTTCAGTTAAAAAAAAAACACAGAAGAAAAACAGACATGGAAATAGGAAAAGGGTAAGAAAACCAGGGAAATGAGAAGACGAACCAAAGATTTCTAAACAAGGAATTAGATAAAAGAACAACAATGTCAGGGATAAAAATTAAATATTTGTTAATTCGATCCCTTTTGAATGGACTCCAGTGTTAAATGAGCAATAGAGGAAAGTATATAACATATCTTCAAGTTATTAGTTTTTAATTGTTTAACATCTTGAGAGAGATTAGGATCCCTTAAACTAAATTTGTGCCAAGTATAATGCACAAGTCTCAGAATGAATGGATAGGAAGTAAACTGACAAATTTACTCTCCTAAATTTCACTGCTTATCCAAGCCATTGAGTAAACTAAATGGGAAACTAACACTGAAGAGAAGGAAGAAAAATTATGAGTTTCAGTGGGCATCAACCACACTGAACAAAAGTGATTTTTCAAGGTTCCTCTATCTTCATGACTTTCCATTTTAGCTGTTCAGTCTTACGATTCTCAACATATCACTTTTTTTCCTGACATTTCATAACCTACTCCAATAAATCATAAAAATGACAAAATCTCACAGAAAATATTTTCTCAATAAACTACTTAGGTTTCATCACATATGGTGTGCACCTTGAAAAATCAGAACAAATACTATTAATAAAGTCAGCAATTGTCAAGAAACACTGAAGATATTATCATCAGTTATATTTCAGATATGCCAAAGCTTTGTTTAAAGAAGAATGAAGTGGTGCTACAAGTAAGAAAGTTCACCAAGCACAGTTGACCACAATATCTAAAACTTCTCTGTATGGTTTCTATTCTTGGGAAGTTTGAGGGTTTTCTTTCCCCCCTCTGAAATGAAGCCTACAACTTCTTTATATATGCAAATTTATTGGTACTAAATGAGCTCCACTCAATGAAGGAATTATAAAGCAAATACAGTGTGAGACTGTCATATTAAAAAATTATAGACATTTCCAAGCAAACAGAAACTAAGGACAATAACTCACATGCATATAAATTCACACTACATGGCATGGTTTGCCACTTGAAATCCAGATAATTATCTTGAAATCCCCAAAAAAATTCCAAAAGCAAATTCAACAGCATAATTAGAAAGTAACCACACAATTCTGGCAACATTCTGAATACAAGACAGGTAAAATGATACAACACCACTCCTGTGTATTGTCTCTGATGTTAATCAAAGTATCCCCATTCCAACATCCTTCTATCCCCTTCACCACAACTGCAGGGTCAGGTACTGAAAACCACTGAAAAACTGGTAGGTCACTGACACTCCTACTGTAAAAGGTGATGTACTATGTTCTTATCACAGCTAGATACTTGAAATCAGCTTGCAAACTGAAGATTATACTGCTAAGACATGAGTATTTCAGATATGCATTTACTAGCACTCTCTGTAATTCTCAATCACATACTTCATTATAGAGACTAAAATACAAAAGCACTTGCTTTATGAACTTCCAGTCATTAGCTCCCCTTTGCCAACTGCTAATCCTTGTGTTAAATTAACCGTATTATTGCCTTATTTTTCTTCTCATTTATCTTCCTATTTATCTTCTCAATGTTTAAGATATGAAAAATAACTTATTTCAGCATATCACAGGACTTTTTTTTCCTAAAAGTGTTCCATAAAGCAACTGATGTAGCAAGCAAACTCTGTAATACTAGTGCTGATCAAAGGTGATACTAGGAATCTCATTTTAGAGAGAACAAAGAGAGAACAACAGATCACACACAAGTATCTTGGCTTTCTGTAACCTGGTGTTTAATAGCTTTTGACAGTGCAAACAGACATCTGGCTACAGACACTTGACATTTGTTTACAAGCTACCCAGAAAATCTTCATATGGGCCACAGTTTTGACACAAACTAAAATTCTAAAAGTGTTCAGGTCCAAAGCAAACTGATTTCAAATAACTGAATTTTATATTCACTGCATTTCTTATTGCACATGACCTTGGTACTAATTCCACACAAAGTGTCCAGTAAGGACTTGGCTATTTCTTCTCCCTCAAACCCCCTAAACAAGACTGGATTAATGCAGAGTTGAAGTAGCAAGCTCACTGTATAAGATGCTGTTTGCAAGGGATGCTGATGAGGGGTAAAATGACATTATGATAGCTGAGAACAACGCTAAAAAACTGCAGGCTTATTCTTCTAGAGGCAGATTTGTAACAGATAACATTAATGCTTATGAGACACACAAAATCTTCTACATTTTAATGGAAGGCTAGACAACAAAGTAGGATTTTTCCTGAGCATGAAAGAGCTTTCTCTTTAATGATTTTCAAAGTATTTATCAGCAATGAAAGCAACCCAGAGCATTCCTCTCCAAACTGTAGTCTCCATCTGAAGATAAAAATGAAAGTTACAGCTGACTGCTGAGCTAAATTAAAAGGCTCTTCTCATAAGGAAGAACTTCTACAGACATCAGCCTGCAGCACTGAATAACTTGCTACTTCTAAAGAAACAGCCAGTTGCACTATATAAATATTATGGTACCAGCTTCATAAGATGCACTAACCTGCATTTTGAGGGATGACAGAAAACACACACACAGGGAATGCAAGTGTAAAAATACTATAAAACACACAAATCTATAAAGACTGGAAAACTATATGTTCCAGAACATATTTATCCATTTTCCATTTATTTTATCTGCAAGCAACCTGAGATGCTCCTGATAAATAAGGATTTTTAAAGTGTTAGGAAGTTTTCTTTAACATACCAATAAAAGGGATTTTTCTAAGCATGTTTACCTAGCTTCTCAATTTCTTTTATGCACTTTTAAGACTTATCATTTCCCCTAAATTACAATGCAACACCCCTGGGCAATTTCTGAATTATTTTTTGATGTGTTTCATTGATGAAACAATGGAAAAAGAAAACAATGGCAGAGAAAGAGGTGTAGGTATAATTTTGTTGGGGAATAGTAGTAAGCACGCAGGCATGAAGCCTGTACACTAACTGCCAAACATAAAACCCCATGTTTTTAACTCCTACCATTTGGAAGACTTGGAAGTTGGCAATTTTACAGATGAGTCGTGTTCTCTGGGATGACCATATCCCTTGCTTGTTATTCGTCTTCTCTGCTTTATTGTAGCTGCTTTTGTGAATGAGATAATTAAAAGATTCAGCATAATGGAGAAATCTTGGGAGGAATAGATACACAGTCCACTCCTCCTTAATGCCTAGTTTAATGAAGGCCAGGATAGCTGAAGGATAACACCAACTGCTTGACAACAAGGAGTGGGATGATAAGTATTCACTAAGAGGGCAAAGCATTTTTTCATAACTTAGCCGGACATTCATTTTTTAGAACCACTGTAATATTGAAGACAAACAGCACTTGGTCTTCATACCAAAAGAAGACCCCAATAATAGAGGTTACTCCCCAGAAGCATTTCCATTCCTCCTTCCTGAACAGTGTCTCTGGCAGCAAATTCAGCATCAGTCATGAAAAGCACTTCAGACCAGGATCCCAAAGCTCTTCCCATTAATAGTTTGGAAGATTCTATCAATCTGTGCCTCGTACAAAGGCTTTCGTCAATCTCACTCAACGACAACAGTGATGGGATTGCCATCATCATCTCTTCCAGGACTGGGAAAAAGTAGGTTCAGCAGCGAGGGCTGGAGCACTGACCTTCAGGCCTTTGACACCTCTGCAAGGATTTTTGAGGAAGCAAAGGAGGATAGATTTCTAAACAAAACAAATGCGATTTGGTGCAATTTACTTCTAACTGCACTTCCATTTTCTGCTCTTTACTATCTTGTTTTCTAGATACTTCCATGTGAACCACTTGATTAATTCACTGTTCCTCAGGTAATGAAGATAGTTTAAGTGGGCTGAAAACGAACAGTTCATCTTTTAACAGCTGCTGCCTATTGTTAACCAATCTCAGTCCAACAGTGTCTTCCTCCTCCTGCTTTAGCTGGAATCATTAGCTTCTTCCATGACCTTTAAAACTAAGAATTGGCTTATTGTATACACGTTAATTTGGTAACCTGGTAATAGAAAATGGCTTTTAGGAAAACTACACAATATTCAGTTATGTAAGATAACAATTAGACTAAAATCTTGGGACAAGAAAACAAAGCAAGAAATAGCTGTTAAATTGCATCCACCACACATTTCAATTCACAGACAAATGTTTCAATACTCTGTTACTTCATCATTGCTGTCTGCCTTCTTTGACAAAAAACACCAGAGAATATGAACAAATTCATGGTAGTATGATACAGAATATGTCTGTATTTATTAACAAGCTGGGAAGATTACATAATACTACTGTATACTTTTATGGGAAATACTTCAAGCAGAGTATACACAGGAATGGGGTCCTGAGCCATCATTATATGTAGGTATATGTAATGCAGTATCATTATCAATAATGTGCAAAAACTATCTTTGAATATCTGGAGATAATCTGATTTAGCTAGTCATTACTAGAATTTCCCCAGGAAACCAACAAAATTACTCCAAGCTGCTACAGTGAAATGATACAATTAAAATCAGAAATTTGTGACAGTGTGAAATCTGCTGAAAGGCACAGCTGAGACAACCCTAAATGATGCAGCAAACTCCACATGCATATTCTGTTTACTTGTGGTATAGAAGAAGCAGATATATTGTGATCACAGCTGCTACTCTCAAAATGCACTTTTCTTACCATCCCTTCCATTACACAAGTACAGCTACAATTCACAATCTCAGAAACACACAAATCAGATGGGGGGGAGGAAGTAGCTGCAGTATGCAAAAAGTAACTCTTAAATTGTGGGGGTGGCTGAGGGTTAAAATCAGACCAATACCAGTATCAGCTTTGCTGCTGGATTCTATCTGACATCTGACAAAGACAATACTTTGACTGTTTTTGAATTTCAAAGCTTGCCAAAACAAGCATTAGATTAATAACAGAAAAGACACTATTAAATGCAGTTTTTAAAAGACATCTGCTTTATTTTAACAGAAAATATTTTTATTCCTCCGTAACTAGTATCTGTTACTGAATAAATACTATCTATTACATGCTAAATGCGATCAGAAAACCTTCAAAGGTAGGAAAAACAAAACCAGAACATTCTAGCAATCCAGATTACCACTTGGTAAACACCGGATCAGAATCAGTCTGATACAATACTGGATTATGACACACTATAGAATCATAGAATAGTTTGAGTTGGAAGGGACCTTCAAAGGTCATCTAATCCCCTGCAATGAGCAGGGCCATCCTAAACTAGACCAGGTTGCTTAGAGGCCCGTTCAATCTGACCTTTAATGGTTCCAGGGATGGGGCATCTACCACCTCTCCTGGTAACTTGTTCCAGTGTTTCTCCACCCTCACTGTAAAAAAATTTTCCTTATATGTTGTCTGAATCTACCCTCTTTAAAACCATTACCCCTTGTCCTGTTGCAACAGGTCCAGCTCAAAGTTTGTCCCCATCTTTCTTATAGGCTCCCTTAAGCATGGAAAGGCTGCAATAAGGCCTCTCCAAAGCTCTCTCTTCTCCAGGCTGAAGAACCCCAACTGTCTCATCCTTTCTTCACGGGATAGGTGTTCCATCATAACTGCATCTCAGATCATCTTTCCAAGAAATACAGGTGTCATGCCTTGAACAATTCTGGTTCAAAACATTATTTCTGAATAAGACCTCTGCAACAACAGTCACTGCATTCTTAAATTTTACTTCCTTGCAGGTGTAGAAAGAAAAAGCAAAACTATCTGCTATAGTGACATAAAAGAATAATATCTCTTGATAAAGGAGCAATGGAAAGAGTGACAAATAGTTGCAAGTGAGTGGGAGATTGCTCCATAACAGAAGTTTTCTAACATCTCTGCCATAAAAAATCTTCTTAACTGAAACGTCTTTAGAAAAAAATTGAGAACAATTAACAAGAAAGCACAATGACCAGATGATGTCCTCTCAAAATGTTTAAAGAACATAAGGCATGAAACCTCTGGATTACTTACTGCGATGTGCACTGTCTCATTTAAAACCATTAAACACAAAGACCTTACCCTCTGGCTCAGAAAGTTCTTGAGATGAGGACTGCTGGATCCAGTAGCATGCACTCATTTTGTTCCCTTGACCCCTACCTTGGTGTTAGAGCTAGGATTGGGGGTCTGAGACTATAACCCAGGACTGCTGCTGTGATTTGCTGGTCCTACGTTAAGGAAAATCTTGCTAAAGTAGAGTTGCTTCTAGCATGACCAAGTTAATTTCAGGGCACATCCAAACTGAAAGAAAAATCTTGACATTTAACTTGCAACTAATTATGGTGCTTAAATTACTGATAAAAATAGCCTTCTAAGTCCTTTTTAGAGGAACAAGTGCTTTTTAAGTTTACATAAAACAACGTATGCAGACTAGAAATCTGTAGCTCAGAACAAACACATTGCTCTCTTTTAGGCTGATACATACAGAATATTGTTAAAATAAATACAAAACTGAGTGCTTGATTCTGCCCTTTGGAAGATGTCTGTCCAAGCTGAAAAGGTCTCCAATTGCTCTGCACAATTAGGACCATGGAATACGGGCCAGATCTAGCCCTCCAAACCAAGAATTTCCAAGCATGTCTTTGATATTTTTCTTATAGTTATTCCTAGCAATGAAGGTCACTGGAAAGCACATTGCAAGCACTTTACTGCATGTTACCACTTAGACAAAATCAGTGCTATACACTAAAATGTGATATTTTTCCTAACTCATGCACAGCATGCTTGAATAGATAAAGCACCAAATTATCAAGTAATCATTGCACATGTTAGTGAAAAATATAGCTGCATCCAACTCTTTCTGAAGTTGAGGGAAACCACCAATTTAATTTATTTTGAAGTGTTATCTTCATCACAGAAATCTTGCTATTTGTAAAAATCTATTAGCATGGGAAGAAGAACCATATTAGGAAAAGCTAAATAAAATTTGTCAGAATTCAACTATTTTGGTAAAGTGAAAATACATGTAACACACGACTAACTTACAAATTAAGGAAACAATTCTTATAAACATTTACCAATCTAACAGTTACTGACAGAGTTAACTCTTTCATGAAGCCATGATATTTATCAAAAATTCTTTTTCGCTTCTGATTTTTTTGTTGATTTTGATGTAACCTACTTATCTATAGGTATTAAAAGGTGAGTGAACTCTTCATTCTTCTTCTGGGGAGCACAGCCTTTGCTATTTAACCTTAAGAGTTAACTAGATGCAAAGCTTCCATAACAGAGTTAATACTATAAATGGCAAGATATAAACTTAGATGAGCTTCTTCTGATATGAAAACAGGTATAGTTAGTTGAATTATGGACCTACTTATTTAGACAAGTTCAACAAACTATCCACAATCTAGGCTTGGTTTAAAAGAATTCACGTTTAATGTATCTTAACTTCAAGTACAATGCATTCATTTAAAGCTTGAGCAGCCATCCAAAACGCGGTGTAAGGTGACAGACTCTTCAAGTGGGGTTGTCTAAGAGCAGCATCTAATCATTTATAATCAAGTCAATACACAAAGACATGCAGACTGATTCATATTTAATGATACACAATAATCTTAAAGATTCTAGTCTTAGTTTTATCTTCTAGACAGAATAATATTCTTTACTGTTTTAATAGACTTTGTGAAATTTTTTTCACTGACAAACCAAGGCTATAAAACTTATTTCCAGTGAAGCATCTACCACCATTACTACTGCTAAGCTGTCAGATTGTTAAAATGCAGAAGACTCAAATCTTCAAGCAATGCAGCTTCATCTGTAACACACAAGTCCAGAACCCTCAGGAGAGAATTGCAACCCTAAACAGAAAAAGCCCTTTTAACTTTCCTAAGTCAAGACAAACACCTACTCTTCCTCCTCTTTCATTTTTAGAGAAAAAAATATTCCACCACAAACTTAAAAAATTAACACAGTAACATTAAAATTCAAGGATCCAACTTTGAGGGTTTTCTTTCATTCCAGTAGGATGCTAACATGCACTAACCATGATGAGAGTAACAGCAAGTAGAAGCATGGAAGAGTTTGCGACTTCGCAAGTCTTTGCTAAAATACATGATCACAGCTTGGTGGGGTATATCTTGAAATGCCCCCGTGTACAGTCAACTCATGGACTTTAAACTCATGGACTTTTTACTCATTATTATCCCTCCAAAGCCTTAGAGGAAAAAAGGATAGGAAAACTGGTGCTTTTATACACTAATATTTCCTTGTCTTTTGTTCACATACTGAGAGGGAGTTACAAATTGTACAATGCAGAAACAGCTGATGTTCCATGGTCACCTTACATGCTGAGTGCTGACCCTGTGTTGGAGTGTCTGGCACACTGAATGCTGCTTGTCAGTTGAGGAAATGCCTCCTCCAGACAAAAGAGCCCACCATTCTGCCCAATATCCAGGAAACTGAAGTATCTCCGTTCAGTGACCTCCCTAATACTTTACTGAAGAACAGGCACCAGCACTATCCCCTGCAGTTACAGGCCGAGCGTGCAGACAAGGACTACGAACAAACACCAAAATACTGTAAAAATCATTGATAGCTGATTAGATTCCTTATCAGTTATATCTTTGAGACTTACCTTACAGAAGGACAGATCAGCTTCCACTACTTGCCAAGATAAAAAAAATGAGAAGTGCAAACATTCATCTTATAAAATGAATTCTCCACTCCAAAGATCCCAAATCCAAATAACTAATCATCTACATGCACAATTTGGTTTTTTTACTAGAGATGAATCTTTGAGTAAGAATATTAAAATTTTTGCACTTCAGTAAAAAAAAAAATCAGAAGTATTTTATGGTTTTAGTAGTATTTCAGTCACATACTGAAGAAAATAACATTAGGCAAGAAAAAGACATCTCTAATGGGTTTACAGTCCATGTAATTTAATCCTTCACTGGACACCCTTCATTGACTGAACACCCGCTCATGTCAACACCTCAAAATCATCTGTAAATCTTCACCATTTTCACTGAAACAGAAGAAACCATATGCAAGACAATCTAGTGTAGCCTTATGTTTGCTTGAAGAATGGATCAAGCTCATTCAGATTTTTTATTAAATGTTCTGTGTCATAACCATACTAAAATACCCATCTTTTGCAGTTGCTCTTTCAAGCTTGTCTTCTTTCCATTAGCCTCTTCAGTTGTTGCTTTCCTTCCAATACTTTCCGAAGCAGTCTCATTCCCACATGGACAAAGGGGACTAGATACATCCCTGCAGAGTCCCTGTGTGGACACTAATTCAAATAGTCAGTGCTCTTCACCCCTACTACCACTTAGCGTGCAACCCTCAGAGACAGTTTATCTATTCTATGCTTTAACTTTCCTGAGAGTTTCAATGTAAGATAGTCTGAAATTCTGTTTCTCCCACAACACTACCCTGTGCTTAATGCCTCGTTCTTCCTACTTCATAGTTCTTTATTTCAAACTATCCAAAAAACAAAACTTTTATCCACCTAGTTATTTGCTTTGTCCACTAGCTGAAGTTCTTACATAATTGCAGAATTTGCACTGACCAGTATGTAAACAGAGAAGTACACACATCATGCAATGCTTCAGCTCCAGCACTTGTCGAGTAAAATGAGTACCAAGGTCCTGCATTTGAGCTTTCATACATATATTTAAAATAATTACTTGGCACTGAGAAGCATGTAACATTCAGATCAACAGTAACACTGCTGCAAGGGTTTCTAGAAATACCCTTGCCATCCATGTGTCACATGGTTATGCTAAAAACACCTTCAGTGGTACCATTTCCACCAGCTGGACAGTTCATATAAGCATATTTGTGAACACTCAGAATATCATTTTTTGCTACATACAATTTCTGCTACAAGGGATCTTGCCTGCCTTGGTTTCATTCAGATATGACCTGTTCAAAGAAGTCACTGAACTTCCCACCAAACAAAACACTGAGGGGTGCTTGTGCTACTAATATAACAAGCAGAAGCTCAACATTAGCATTTTCAGATACACATGAAACATTGTACGGAAGCTTACTGTATCTTCTGAGACATCTAGCATTAACTCCCCCAAATTTCCTTTCCTACTGCTGTTTACCTAAATGTCACTGCTTTTGCTGTATCACTATGGGAACGGTGGCTGTTCCTTCTGTTCTTATATAGCCACTACCAATCACTTTTTCTTTGCCAGAATTTGCTGCCAAAACATTCTGCGTTCTCAAACTTAAAATATAGCCTCTGACAACAAAATTCACCACAAAGTGTTCACCAGAAAGACATCCAAACCATTTCCAAATAAAGGCAAAACAAGAATATGTTTCCAGAGAACTCCCTATATCTTTTTCTACTGATCATATGAACTCTTATCACCCCACCTGAACGTTTCACAGCCTCAGACTTATTTTTCCTTTTGATATCCTTTTAGAGCAGAAAACTATTTTATAGATGGGAAACTAAAATACTAAAAAGATAAACAGCTAATGCAAGAACACACAAGCTAAGGGCAAACCAAAAGCTTCAATGCTCATTTCTGAAGTTCTTGGCTAACATCTCACCTACCTTCTCTTACCCTTTCAGCTACGGCAACAAGGCATTTGCTTTCCTTAGCCCACATAATTCAGTGTTCCTCCTAGAGCAGACAAGTGGTTCTGTAAGCATGAAAATGAATAAAGCCTCATCCCTATAGCCTGGCATTGGTGGATGGGTTTTGGAGTGACACATGGGCTCCTGCTACAGCCCGACTTCAGGAGAAAAGAGGAACAGAGTTTCCCCCCTCCCCAAAAAACATGTAAAAATAACTTCAAAATCTGTTGATTTTGTTTAAACCAAATCTGCTGCATTTGGTTACAATCAGATGCTCTCAGATGTTACAGAGCTCAAAGAGATGTATGTATAACATGTGACTGCCAGAGCTATACCTTAGCTACCTCACAACTTGTGGCCCAGATATTTTTCAACTACGTTGACTAAGACTCTCAGCCATAGAGTGCTTAGGGAAAACACAGACGTGAGAAGCAGCTGAGTCTTTTACTAGAGGAGACAAAGTCCTTTAAAAAGTCACAAATCTAGCCTGTGCTGACAGACCAGCTCTGTGCACACTGGGTTTACCTATGCTCAACCTGCATTAACTCCAGGTGTTAAGCTTGCAAAGCCTCCAGCAAGTTTCAAAGTTCAGGGTAAGATCTTCTTATTGTATTAAGAATACAGAAGGCAGGCACGTCTGGTCTTAAATGCGCTTATGCCAACACACCCATTACAATGCAAACATTAAACTGAATCAACAGCCAGCAAGAGAACATCTTTTAGGGAATTTTAACTATATGTGATAGTTTTGTTACATTTCAGACAAAACGTAACAAATATTTAAGTACCATTCTATCTGATACTAGAACACAGAGACCTTTCTTTGTATACTATGCCTCCAATAACTATGGCAGCTGAGGCATTTCAAAAGGAAACAGAGCTGGCTGTATGGTGCCACTAATGCAGGCCAGCCAGAGACTTTGGACCTTGAAGTATTCATCTTTGCTCTAAAAGTCAGAGCCCAGACTGCAGTGAGAATAATTTAATACTTTGGGTCAAACAGTGCTCCTTTTTATCACTAACTTTTTCCATTTAGTTTTTTTTAAAGTCACTGGTGTCAAGAGATTTTGAAACCTTATTTTAATAAATGTACAAGATCTACATAACTTGGTAGGTTTTTCTTTCAGATTTTTCCTTTGCTATAAATTATTAAACAAATAAAGCTACCTGAACACAGAGCTATTAAGTCTTCTTGGGATGAAGATAAGCATACAATTACTTAAATAGCATTTCATTATAAATAACTGACATGCCACACATCACTGGTATGTATTTTAAAGGATTCTGGATAAATCTTTGAAAGAAGTAAGTAAGGGCATCATAATAAGTCCATCAGAGTGAAAACTGTACTAACAAAATGTCTGATAAGCATAATACAGCTTTGGGGTATTTGCTACTCAGTACCTTGGAAGGACTGCATTTTCTGATTAGCTGAGTGGCATAAGATGCGATCTTGCTAGAGGCTGCTGCACTACTGCAGCCAGTCAGCCCAGAAAAGTATAATTATTAAACTACTGAACCTTATTAATGAACATTCCTTATGTTTATGTTCTTACGTTGCTAAGAGCTTTTCACTCTTTTTGCCACACAAATGTAACTGGCTCTGTATGCTCCTTTGTGCCACTGGATCTTCCACAAAATTTTACTGCAATGCAACCTGGTGGTTCTGTGCAACATATTAAAGCTGTCAAGTGTGAGAAAATTCAACATAACACCTGTTTTGCTTCAGATGTCCTCCTCTCATAGGATACAATTGGTCAAATTAATCTTTGGGCTGAACTACTTTCCTCATGATACATCTGATATTAGTTTCTTAGAAAATATGCAATTAAAAAATTTTAAGATAAAATTCTGATCTTCTGTAAGCTTTGTCTAGCATCATCCCTTCTGCTACACTGACCACCACTGATCACGGATTGTCCTGTGTGATCTACCACAGTAACAAACTGCAAGATTCAGATACTCAAGAATGACATTATCAAAAGGTATACCTTTACAAGCTCTCAAGCTTATAGAGAGCTCTCTTACATCCCCTCACATTAATAGTGACCACCATGAAAACCATCATGTAATGGCAGAGGAGTTAGACACTGCCCAAATCTTTAGGTCTGCACTTAAACTGAGAATGTACTTGCGTAGTATCTTTTAATAACAAATAAGAGGGAAAAAATCTTGGTTCATAACTACATACAAAGTCCATGCAAATCAATCTGCATATCATTTCAAAGTTCAATGTTACTATCAATCACTACAGTATTATTGTAGAATAATACTCCCTAACCATTAACAAGCAAATAATGTATCCGGGTCGATTGTGTTGATATCATTGAAAATGTTATTTTCATTATTAAATTTCGAGCATAAATCTGAAAATCTTTATTAAGAGTTTGGTTTCAAATGCTGAAGTCAAGACACAAGACTTTTGAGAAGAATCACCCTCAGTTTCATGAAGGCATTCTTCAAGAAGAATGAAACTCTAAAAGCACTTCTCTGCATAAAAATTACCATGAAAAAACACTATCAGTAGCGATACACTAAGCAGTGCTACTAACTGTATTTTATACAAGCAGGAACTAAGGGCATGTTCCCAACCTCCTCTGAAAGGGAGGAGGAGATGTTTGTATTTCCAATTCACTAAATGATAATTTTATTGCAGAGGATTACACAATAACAAAAAACCCTATCATTTAAAACCAAATCCATCCTAATTAAGATTCTCCTGCTGTCATTATATATTCATTTATCCTCTCTCCACGGCCCTGTCCATCCAGATGTCCTAGCCAAAGAAAGGTTTTGGTGCATCTTAACAGCTACATGAGTCTTGAAGTATTCAGGGGCTGACTTCCTAAAAGCACCCAGGATGTCTCCATTCCTGCTCAAAATAAGCAATCAAGCTTTGACCAGCACTTTTAAATGCCACGGATCCCAACTCTGTGTGTGTCAAAACACAGTGCTCACACACACCAAGATACCAGATTAAAAAACCCACAACACAGTTTTCAAAGCATAATATGCAACTTAAATGAAACTTGTTTTTAAAAGAATCATCCACGTTCTGCATAACCTGGAGTTTTAAAACAGGTTTTATAAAACAAACCCAAGTAATATTTATGGCAAATGACTTTTGGTGGGGCACAGATATATGGCAACATGTAAAATTCTCAATTGTATGTGTTAATTTATTGTCTAAAAACTTCAGAAACAATTTTCAATGTTTCTTTTAGCATGGGAGCTATTGTCAAGGAATAAAACTGTAGCTTACTGTTTTGTTAAACTTACCTGCTCAATATTGGAGGAAATCAGTAATTCAAATAGTTTACATACACTCAGTAAAATGGGTTTATAACCTAGTTTTGCTCAGGTTTTTTTTTCAGAGCATTTGATAATCAACTTTTACTCTATTCCAGTAGTTTGTATGAGAAGTACAAACTTCTCCCACTTGTCTTAAATGCTCACTTTAGATTTGAACTATCATTTTAACACCAAATCTAACTACTTCCTCCACTAACCATTTAACTGATACAGAAACTAAAAAGATTATTCTGTGGATTTGGAAGTACACATACACTTTCATTGTGACCAGTCTATCCTTTCAAGTTTTGAACATCTTTATCAAGCAGAGAATAAGGAAAAAGAAGGGCAGGGAATCACTGCTCTTCACAGCACAATTAAATCAGAAAAGTAAAAAAAAAAGCACCATCTGCCTGTGGAGCACTATTCTATTTGGGAGATGGACTTCAGGCTATAACAGAAAAAGAACTCCTTTTGGTGCATCCTGTACCTCCCCTAGGCAGTTTGCCAGCAACGCACTACCAGCAAATCTTTTTAAGGAGAGACAAGCCCCTAGCAGGAATTTCCCATAGGAACAAGCTTGCAACTTTTAACATGGAAAAAACATTTCCTTTCAACTGGGAATTAAGTACATCTTTGTGGGAGGCTTTCTGGTTTGGATAACTGAGAAGCTATCTCCTGCATTTAGTAAAGAAAAAAAAACTATTTTTGCAGTGTCATTAACTGAAACTTGTAAAAGTACCTTGCAGAGCTTCTTCTGATACTCTTGCACTTCAAACAGCCATTTTTATCTGTGTTGAAATAGCTAGATCCTAAGTTGTGTGTGGGCACGCAATAAAGAACAAGGACTACTCTATGTTCTTCACAAACCTCTACAAACTCAAGTGACCCTTCTACCAGTTGGAAATTGCCAGTCATCTTAGTCATGTATCTTTCCTTCAGGAATGTTGCTTTTCTTAAGCCAGAGTGTGAAATAAAGTTTGTTTCGTTCACCACTAGAGATGGACCTAACACATGTAACTACGTTTACCAAAAAAATTCAAGAGCTATTTCATGCTACTGGCACAGCACAGAGCAGCCGGAATAGGCCTGGGAACTGGCTGCAGTGAGTGTAAAACACCACCCACTCAAAATGTTTGTCTACTTTACAAAGGTGTGCATTACAACACAAAGGAAAAAAGTCTTCTGAATACATTATCTGCACTGTTAAAAGTCAAAGCAATCCATAATAATTATTAAATTCTATAAGAAATAATTAAATTTTGTAATTATAATTAGCTAATGCATACTACTAGAAGTTTTGGACTGCCAGTAACATTAAAAAGTGAAACATTAAGATAAGGTTGAGTACAGCATTATAATATTTTTAATAATTCCCTTGCAGAAATGTCATCTGTTAAGGAATTCTTGCAGTTGTGCAAAGGTTACTTACTGATGCACACTGTCACATCTAGTAACTATCAAATAGCTTTACTACTAATTCCCAGAAAGGTAAGTGAGGCTGCTCCAATAGTTAAACAGTTACTTCATGTTTTTTAGAATGAGAAAACAGATGCCAGGGTGATCAATATACATTAAAGATAACAGAAGAAAGATCAGAACTATCCCTCAAAGCATTTACATATGCACATAGACATAAAAACTCATGAGGAGAGATTTCAATCCTCTTTTTAAACCTGCGTGAAAAGGGGCAGCTCCTAACATTTGTGTTTTTCAAAATTAAGGTACTGACTTTCTCTCAGGTTCCCTGACCACTCATACACAGAGCTAATAAATAAATTTCACTGACTTGGATCGATACACGACCTAAAATTTCTGTGGTAAATCGGTTAATCAGATCCAATATTTTTTAATCTTTTTTCAAATTAAACTTAATGACACTTTCCCTTACAAAGAATTAATCTAGTGCCTTTAGTGTCAGTAGTTAGGTGCTTGGCTAAATATACACAAAACATTGTAATGTCTCCATCCTGTTTTCCCTTATGCAAAAGGAAGTATTTTCAGTAAAGTCCAAATTAACCTTAATCTCTCCTGAAACTTGGCTGGCTTTTTATCGGCTAGCAGAGACATTAGGATGAAGCATTAGCTAAGAATCCAAAAGTAGAAAAATGATCAGAAACTCAGTGACAAAACCATACTCAAATTGGAAAACGTTCTAAGAGAGAGAGACAACCAAGGACCCTGGAACTGAAAAAGTAAACACCTCCAAGACAGCAGATATATGTAGAAGTTTTTCTAAAATACGTCCTAAAACATGTAACAATTAAACAAAAACTTTAATAAATAATTCTAAATGTGGTTAACAACATTCTACAACAATCTTTTCAGATGAGCTACATAAAGACATTAACTAGGTGCAAGGTAAAAACCAGAAACCTTTTGAATGGATGGATTAATTGGTCATGTGGCCACAGAACTGAATGAATCATGGGGTTGCTAATGAGATAAGGATAGGAAGCCTGACACCTCTAAGTCAGGAGTTCAATCAGTTCTTCTCAGAGTACTCTGCTGCTGTGTCCTAGATTGAAGGCACAACTAACAGTTCAGGGACAACACTGGCTTTCCTACTGCTGTAGGCACTGGAAGATCCACCTCAGTCTTACAGAGGAAATATCAAAAAAGAGGGTAAAAACAGTTACCTTTCTGTAGTAGTGTCTCCCACTATGGCTCTCCCAGTCCCAACTGCCTCGATGAAAAAAGTGTCCAAGGCCATCATCTGACCACCTCTGTAAGCACAGGCTAGAGAGACCTTCCTTTAATACAGAACCTCACTCTTTCAGAAAGTTCCCCATTGGTAATGATAGACAAAAATCAGGCTGAAGAATCCTGTTATCAGGAGCATAGTGTCCTTAATGATAACTTCGTTCCAGCCCTTTATGAATTAGGGTCAAGCCCTTTACTCATGTGACTTTACAGTTGCCAATTTGTTGTAATTTATGACTTAACTCTCCCAAAACACAAAGGTTCTCAATCTCTTCTCAAGTAGAGCAGTGTGACCAGTGAAAACATTCAAGGTCTTGTCACATGAGATACAGTACACCCAAACCAGACTGAACTCAAACTTCAGGGGTCTAGTCCTCAAAGCCTCAGTATGGATGCCGCTTTATTCTTATTTACTTATACTAAAAAAAGGAAAGAGAAAGAATAACCAAAACCATTTTCATCATGTCCAAAATCCAGACTAGTGTTGTGCCAGTTTGCCTGCACATTTTTAAAAAGTCTAGTGCTAGTCAGACCTGTGGGAAAGTCAGTAGGAGGCAAAGCACAGGAGAAGAGAACATGGTACAGCAGGATGTTAGAAGGAAAAATTGAGGTGGGAGAGTGTGACAGAGCAAAGCATGCTGCACAAGAGCACAAACAGAAGAATAAACATGCAAGGGAAGCCAGAGGGCAAAGACAAAAGATTAAAAAAAAGAAATGAGGGGGAAGTTAACAAAGACGAGAGACACAAAGGGAAATAACACAGACAGGGAAAAAATGGAAAAGACAGAAACAGAAGACAGATATATACAGGAAACCCATCCTGCCAGAAACTGCTTCTTATCAAGCTCAGACAAGAAACACTGCCAAAAGAGCTGAATCAAGCATGGAAACTTCAGCTCACCTGCAACTTCCAAAGGCAGATGTAAGAAACCACATTAAAATATGAATGAACTAGTAAGCTTGAGGATTTCATCTCAGAGTACACTGGCCCTGTTCTGCTGTAAGAGGGGAAAAAACTTATTTGGTTCACTAATAGCTTCAGCCATCTACTTGCAGAAGAACTTGGCCCACTTGTGAAATTCAGAATCAAGTTCAATAACTGTTTTTAAAGTTCATTAGTCTGTATTGCACTCCATGCAGTAGAGAAATATGCAAGAACTGCTCCATAAAAAGTATACAAGTTCTCTTCCTCCTACCTCTCCCAGCACACACCAGACATTGCACTGTGAGTTTTCTATATACAATCTACTGTTCCACAAAAAAGGGTGTGGAACATTCTCACAGACATCTAAAGATATTTAAGAGAAAAAAATCAATTCAGATTATAGAATAACAGACATCCAAGATACATCTATTTTTAAAAACCATTTTAAGAATGCATACAAATTATTTACTATCTCTCTTGGGACATATTTACCAGCTTAATGCGTTTGTTATATTTTTGGTTAATTTGTGCTAAAATTTCTTTTGCCATTATTTCCACATATAACTGTGTTGATCAGATACCACATGTTGAAACATTCATAAGAAAGTAAGAACAGGGCTCACTCACAGCTCAGCCAGTGGTTAGGTGGTTGACATATGGTCAGTGTTTCACTGGCTCAGTCACAGCTGAAGAGACTCAGAAATTATCTCAGGTTTCTCTTACAAGTCTTGGAAATTTCATCGTACAGAAGCTGTCTTCTAACTTCCCCTCACAAGGGGGATAACTACACATTCTGTGTGTACAGCCTGGACCGAGGTTGCCATTGCAAACTTCCTGAAGTCAAAGAACAAATACTTCTACTGCTCAGCTTCTCATATATGCAAACCATCTTCTCCCTATCCCAAGAAAACCTAGAGAAGTTTCCACCTCTACTTCTCAGTTACCAGTGTTCCACTGGTTTTTGCCCTCTTGTACCATTGCTCCCTCTTTCCATGGCTGATTACAAATTATGTGTGTTCTGTATTTGCAAAAAAAAGTCACGATGCATAAATATTTAATTTTTCTGTTTATAACTATGAGCCAGTTCAGCAAGCTGATGGAAAGCAATTAATCTCTTCAACTCAATGAAGCAACATTGATTTACTCCCTAAGAACCAAGACCTAGATAAAATATCCATATGTGAAGTAAAATTTATAAAGCTGAACTTTTGGGGTTTACAAAATGAGGAAGTGAAGGCACTGGAGGCAGACTGTGTCCCTTGTTCCTCTCTCTGGTCTCTTACCCCAAAGCACTAAATGATCCAAGTGCTGCAATCTCTACAGTGTCCATGGATGTCTGTGTCCTGAGAGACAAAAGCGGGGAGAAGAGGCTATGGGGTTGATAGGACCAAACAGCTGGGCTGGAAGGAGAGAGGAGATTATCTTATTCTCCTCAATTTTTTAATTTGAATTAAAGCCAGAGTGGGGTACAGTCTCATACCAAGATCAAACTGGCAGTGCTGGGCTCATGGAAGATGAACATGTCTACATGCAGAGGGTTAAAATCCCACCAAACCTATTTGTAATATTTAATACTGATTTTTAAGATTTGGTCTGCTTTTTAGACCAGTATCACAAACCATCTGAACATTGCTGAACAGAATAATCTCTACTTCTTTTCTAAGACAAGTGATAGCCCTCTCTCAAATATTTACCTATACGTACACCTCAAGCATCAGGAAATGCATGCTCAGTTTTCCAAGCAAGCCTGAAGATTCTAACTCACCTCTGCTATGATAGTCCCTCACAGTAAGCTTGAATCCACACTAACAGTTCAACAAAGTGGGTCTACACTAGCAAAAATGCCAAATACCTGAGAAAGAAACATGAACCCAGATCACTGGTTACTGTACTTCATGATGTAGAACCTTAGTTGTAAGAAAAGCTAATGCTTCCCATTCCAGAACTATTTCTTTCATTAGATCATGTATACAGAATGTGCCCATGTGTTCCCTTATCAGGCTTAAATCTGTCCCAGCACCTGAAAGTACATTGTCAGGATAAATTCCATTCTTTGAACAAACTTGGTAGAGTTATTCAACAACAGTATAAACAGAATACAAGTTTAAGTGGGGATTTGAGAGAATTTAAATGCCCAAGTAAACTTTACATACATGTAATTGGGGATGCTCATGATCCATTCTACTTGAAATGGATTAAGATCTCTTACATAAGAAAATGTTTGCTTAGACTAGCCTAGTCACATATGATCAAAAAAGAAAAATGATCAGGGTTGAAAATGTCCGTTCCTATCTAAATACCAGTGCATTGTAAAATTAGGTCAGAAACACCAGAAGTTAGCCTAACCAAACTAATGCTAAAAACATTCTTACTGAATTATTAGCCTCTGACACAAGTAACTGCTTTACCCTTTTCATGTAATGCTTTATGAAATTAGTTATTAGCGGATCACTTGGTGGATTGACAGCTATGGAGATTTGTGCCCTGAATTTCTCAGGGGAAAAAAAAAAAAAAGGAGAGATAAGACTGTTTGTTGGTTGGCTAGATACACAGCTGCATGCATCGTTCTTTACATTGACCTGAATTATTCTGCTGTTCACCAGCATTTTTTAATGTCTATATTTGCTTAATCTTGATAAACAAAAAAAATACATATACAATAGGTCATTTGCACAGAATGATTACTTTTAGGAAAATGAACAAGTCTACACACCACAAATCACACCAAAATGTTCCGAAATAGACAGCTACATATCAACCTAAACTTTTCATGTAAAATAATCCAAAATTATCAACTTACTGGTCTCCAATTCTTTATCCTGTGAACAAACCTCACGTCCACCACAAAATAAAAGTCACATGCAGATTTAAGTGCACAGAACCACTGAACTCCACTATTTCAAGATGGTGTTTGGTATAAACAATCAAATTATTGCAGTGTAACTCAATATTGCCCTGGAGTGTGATAGCCTTTATAAGTTTTACTACAATAGAGAATTAAAACATATTTGTTTTTACTATACATTTTCAAGCACAACACCAATATACTATTTTCAATCAAAAAAATACATCTCTACACACTACTTGCTGCAGCACCATCCCTTTCTGAAAGATGACTTGGACCAGCAGTGACCACTTCCTAAATGCACATTGATGTTCCTCTCACTTCAAAATGTATTATGTAAGGTTTCCCACCATCCTCTCATTCAAAACTAAGATAATTAGTAAAATATACAGCTAGATAACACCATTAAAAATTGAAAACAGACCAGGCTATATATATCTATATATATATTAGGAAAGGCAGTAAAACTTCAGGACTGAAACAAGTGTCAGAAGCACAGTAGCAGCTAGTAACTATATTTAATCAATATAAGCAAAGGAAACTCCAGTTCAAGTTTTTATACCATGCACACATACTTTCAGCACAATATTACTGTGCATTCTCCTCCAAAGAATATCACTGCTGAAAAATTCTATTTTAAACAGAGGGAGCATATATGAAAACTTTTAAAAACCAAAGCAATTCTATATACATTTTATGTTAAAGTATCATTATAGACCAATTTTATTTTTATACTAAATACAGTCACAAATACTAGCAGCTAATCATGACCATCAACTTAAAAGTATAGCAAACAAATATGAAATAAAAACTCTAGAGTACTCACCAAATTATGATTAGTTGAATTAGAATCATCTTCTGGGAATGGGATGTAAACAGCTAAGGCCACACAATTGGCAAAAATAGACAGTAGTATAAATATGTCAAATGGTCTGGAAAACCTTGTTAAGGAATTCATGAATTATGAGTATCTGCAAACTTCTAAATCAATTTCTCCTTTCAGCATCAACACTTGTTTTACAAGTCTTACTTTTAAGGCAGTCTTTTGACTGATAGCTGTGACAAACACCTCATCACCTTTAGTTGTATCACTATACCATATTGTTTTTCCACTACAACGATCTTTCGATGTCCTCCACTTTTTGAAAAAAAAGAAAAACAAAACTATTACTCTTGCTGCCACAGCACATTTTAAATTCAAGAGAGTAATTAATATAAAATAAGGGCTGAGTTTATGTTCACAAAGCCTATCAACAGCTGCTATGCTGTGTACAAAAAGTTACAACACACAGCACGCAGCATTCTCCAGACTGAACAAATGGTACCAGTGCATGATTGACAACCTTGGTTTATGATGTAGTGCTACTGAGACAAATTCTGCCGAGTTATTCCACTTTAGATCCACAGTAATTTCATCTAACTGACCGTAGCCAAGGAGAGGCCAATTTACTGAAATTAGTTGGACTTCTACCAGTTTGAATGAAAGCACAATCTTTAATTTGCAATTGAATTATGTTCAAAGAATTGAAAAAAACAGGCCCTATAAATGAGTAACAGTTCCTACTGCCAGGTTGGCTATTCTGTTTAAAGTAACAAAATGAGTTTTATTTCAGTAATCTACTCTCTTGAACAGCTGTTTCCTGTTACAGGGATGTTGCCATAGCTAACAGGCAAACATTTTTCTCCTTGTATTTTCTATTTCAAACCTTTCTTGAGAATTAAATATACCAAATCAACACACTATCCATTCCGCCAAAGAAATCCACATACTTCCATATCACAGTCACTGAACCAAAGATAAATCAATCTCTCCCAGCATACAATTTATCAGGAATACAGGCCAGCATATCTGATATCCTACCTACAGATGTACATGCTTCCATACATGCTTGGTGGTAGACATTTTATAAAAGCTCAGGAGATTAGTATATTTCAGACACTTATGTGTACTTAGTGAGTTCTTGGCTTAACTAAAAAACGTCCCTACTTTTAGTACTTGGAAAAAATCTTTTAAAAAATATTTCTACATCTGACTCATTTGCCCTTATGGCAATACACCAAATTGCAATAACCAAATTGCAATATGAAAGATACAGGTTTGACATCTTAGGTCATCTCCCAATTAACACTGCTAGATGCACTCCTATCCATCCCTTATTTGGAAGGGCAACAAATGCAAGAGAGATTAGCTGGAATATAACCATCCTGCAACTTTAACAAGTTCTGAATGTGTTCACCCATCTCTCCCAGTACAAGAGGAACAGCTATGAGCTCTTCTCTGACTTTGAACTACTTACTTCTGTAAAATGATAGCTTCTTAATTTGTGTCACAGTGACACAGTATCTTTCACAGCAACATAAGCAAAATTAACTACCACCAACATTCATGACAGTTAACCACACCTGCAAGCTTACACTTGTTACAAGTTTACACTTGATGCCTTAAGAGACGCTGTAAAACAATCCCCTTGATACATTCAAAACCAAAGAACATAGTAAAAACAAAACTGCATGAAAGGATACTTCCATTCTACTAGACTAATGCAGGCTCTTCGTATTGGGTTGTTGAGGGATAAACAGAAAAGGGCACGGGGTGGCCGACTATTAGACGTGTTACCCTGTTTTTTGCTCTTGGCATATTGCTGGCGTTTTCTTTGGGACAGAGATCCTACAGGCTGGGCTGTGGTGGTACTCATACTTTGGGCAGCCTTTGCTTGTCTAGCAGCATCAATTGCAGCTTGCCAAGACAGAACAGTTTGCTTGGGTGGTGCTGAACTGTTTGACTGAATAGCTGGTCCGTCACCAGGGAGAGGAATTCTGGTGCTACTTGCATAGTTCGCCTCTGTGGGATGAAAGAAAAAAGTACTTGGTTATAATTTTTTGTACTAAAAATGTGTCATAATATTTCTGACAAAAAGATAATTTTAAGACCTTTTGGCAGTGTGATACTTCCATTACATATACTACAGTGCACAACCATATGCATATATATATATTTGTGATTGAACCGTAGCAAAAAAGTGTTCAGGAATCATCAGTATAACTTCAAGTTTATTCCAAGTGTCAAGACAAGTGCTACACAAACACTTCACATTTTGCATCTTCTTCTTACAGCCCTTTTTCCTAACTGGATGGCAGCTTTCCTGTCACCATGTTTACCTAATAAAACATACTTCTTCCTTATTTTCTCACTTCATTTTAATATTATTAGTATTGTTCAATTAAGAATAACCAACATGGGGGGGGGGGGGGGGGGGGCAGAGAGCAGGAAGCTAACTCTTGCCCTATTCTGCATTCTCAAAGAAGAATCCGTGGATGCCTCCCACAAGTGAAAAATTCAATATTGTCTGCTGATAAACACGTTCATAAAGCTCTGGTATCTTTTCCAGTAAAAATTTCAACCATGATACCACTATAAAAGGACAGGTTTGTTTTTGCTTTTTCATCAGAATTTACAATATAAACGGCACCTTCCAAATAACAATCAATTTCTTTTTATCCAGATGACAGCAAAGAAGGCAAAACACCACATTCCTGCAAGGATCTTTCCTCGCGAGCTCTTAGACTAGAGCAACAGAGCCTACTCCTACGTGCACCTGTAGGAAGGAGAGACTCCTAACTGAAATTCAAAACTTGAAGATGCCTGGGTGGGGAAAAAAATGGACGAAAGGCACCATATACGTGCTGAGAATGAGGGCTGGCAGGCGGGATGACTGTGACATGGATCTACCCAGGCAGGAGAGGAAAACAGCTCCCCAGCGATGCTGCTCGTCAAGTAGGAGAGCGACAAACAGCGCGCCCCTCCTTTTCTAGACGGGGGGCAAACAGACAACGAGAAAGACGCGAGAGCCACGAACACGCGTGGGTGCGGAGCGCGCGGCGGGGACGAGGGGAGGCGGGAGCACTAAGATGGCTCCCTGGGATGGCGGCGGGGGCTGGGGAGGCCGGGGGGGAGCATTCCGGGACCCGCGCGCGTCGCCCTCGGAGGCGGCCGAGCTGCCGCGGGGACCGGGCACCAGCGCGGCGAGCGCTGGCCGGCGGCGCATCAACAGCCGGGTGACACGGGGGGCAGTGCCGCCTCGGGGGCGTGCTGGCCCCGGAGGGAAAGGTGGAAAATTTATCTCCAACATTTTTCCAAAGCATCCTTGCTCCCCTCCTCCCTTTTTCTTCACCTCCCAAATAAAAAAGCAATGGCACAGCCTTCTCCCCCGCCTTCCGCCTGCCCTTTGGGATGCCATGAAACGTGGCTCGGCGCAAATACACGACCCACCCACCCATCGTCTTTTTAAATCAATATTTGAAAGGGAAACAAAACCCGGGTGCCTGCGTTCCCTGGGGGAGTACCTGCCCCCTGGCAGGGGCAAAACCACAAACTTACTGCTAATTGAGGATGAAGAATTTATTTAAAAAAAACGGGGGGGAGGATGTGGCAGCGCCGGAGCCCGTCGGCGGACGGGATTAACGCCGAGGAGCCCCGCGTCTGGCCCCTGTTCGCCCCGGCAGGTCAGGGGGCCGAGCACATCGCACCGACCGCCCTGCCCGTACTCCTCGCTGCCCTCCCGCCCCGGCGAGGGGAAGCCCCCCTGAGAGCCGCATCTCCGGGCAGGTTCATCCACAATTACACAAATATGAGGGAAACGTCGACCAAGCTACGTCCTCTCCCAGCGCGGCCAGCTGATACTAATGGCCTCGGAGCAAGAAACAGACACACATAAACCCGCTCCCATGCTGGTCACACGCCGAGGGCAGCACCTTATCCCGCCTCCAGCTCATCCTCTGCCCTGCCCTATCCCTTCTCGAATCCAGCCGCTCATCCCAAACACACTCCCTTCTCAACCCCTTCCCTAATCCCCCCCAATCCCCGACTCCCAAATCCCTCATAAATCCTCCCCCGCTGCCCCCTCCCTTCCCTCAGCCCCGGGCACGCCGCTGCCCTTGGTGGGCGCCCCGGCTATTACCTTCAGGGTGCTGCTCCGGCTGCTGGTGCTGGTGCATGATTCTCACTTTCTCCAGCGTGTGAGATGAAAATTGAAAAAAAAAAAAAAGGGCACAGACGCCCCCCACCCCACCCCGAGCCAGGTGTGCGCTGCCCCTGCGCTCCCCGCTACCCGACCCCCATGGTAGTGACTAGCGACGCGCGAGGGGCTGCTGCTCCTCCTTCTCCTCCTCCTGCTGCTGCTGCTTCGCCGCTGCCAAATCCCTCAGAGTTTGGGCCAACATGACACTCACATCCGGGTGACACGGGATCTCTCCATCCCTAGCAACCCGGCTGCTGCTGCCGCCTGCTCCTCAGTCCCCCTCCTGCTGCTTGCTCCTCAATCCCCCTCCTCCTGCTGCTGCCTGCTCCTCCTCAGTCCCCCTCCTCCTGCCGCTGCTTGCCGCCGCCACAGGGTTAACTCCCTCGCTGCTGCCGCTGCCACCGCCACCTGCTGCTGCTGCTGCCGCGCTCCCGCGGCAGGGCCGGGCGGGGGCGCGGAGCAGCTCTCTAATCGCCCCGAGCTCCGGCAGCCGCAAATAGAGCTGCGGCCGCTTTAACCCCTTCACCGCCGCGCAGCCGGTGCCACCGGCTGGGCTCCTGCCCTACACTCTGCCTCACCTGGTTTCCGCCCCTCAACCGCACCGCCCCCGCTATCCGTCCCGCCCCGCGGTCGCCACGTCCCGGCCGAGGCCCCGTCCCCTCAGACCTCCCGGGGCCGCGCAGCGCCCCGCGTGCCCCACCCGCCCTCAGCCCTTTCCCCTCCCGTCCGACTCGCGCTGCCCCACACGGCAGGCGCTGGAGTAACGCCCGCCACACTACCGAGACGTGACCGGCTTTAGCGTTCCCCACTCCACGCAGTCCGGTGACCGTATCCTCCGCTACCGACAACTGAAGCCTCACCGGCCCGGTGAGACCTTCCCGGTCACCCCGGCCTGCTCCACAGCGCGCTCGCGCTCTTCCCGCTTCGCCCAGCCACGCGCGCGCTCCCCTCCGCTCCTCACCCCGCGGCCCCTGCCCAGCAACTTATTCCAACCTGCAGCTCTCCGCTGACCACGCTCACCTGTTGAAGCGCCGTCCTTCTAACTCCAAGCTAAACCTGAGACCTTTTCAAACTTTATCCAAATAAATAATTTCACTAAATTTTGCTTTGAAAAAAAAAAATTATTTTTTTTTTAGTTTTCCTTTCACTGCAGAACCCCAGAACTATTATTTAGGTTTCAGAAGTGCTATGTACCAATAGACGTGGCTGGAGGGTCCATGAGGTGTCCTGCAAAGGAGAAAACTCAGGGCAGCTGCCTCCAGTTACTGCAAAGCAGTATTTTAATCACTACAAAAAGTAACTCACAAAATGAAGGATTACAGACATACATATTCAAAACAGAATTGATGCTTTAGAATTTAAGTTTGTTTTCTCTGCAAGGAACTTTTTCCAATTGTTGTTGTTTTTTTTTTTAAGTATTTCAAGATTATTTTTTTAACAAGCAGTGATCAAACCTGATGGTTTTGAACCTTCATCTTTGGCAAAGGTGTTACTTTGTTAATAAAACATTTCAGTGAAACTACTTGTACTATCTCTTTCCTCTACCGCTTCCTTATTCCTATTGCTATCCACTCCTTTAGCCATTCTTCATCCCCAACTATCTCCACCTAATTAATAACAAATAACTACAGATAGCTATTAGAAGAAGAACAATAAAACCATATAATAACGGATAACTCCTGTGGGACCTGGTGAAGAACACGCATTCACCAGCCTTAGGAGAAGCCCTCTATTCAGCAGAGCCTATCCTTTTTGGTATTACCTTTGCAAGTTAAAGGACAAAAACCTCTAGCAGCAAGGCTGGTTTAGAGAAAAGTCTTTTTAAAAGAGAAAACCCCAAAACCACTTCTTGACCTTGGTTTGAGCACTTCCTTTTTTATAATCTGCTGGTTTGGTGGATTCAGCTGTTGCAGTTCTGAGCCAGTCTGTTGGTTTGGTTTAATCGGGAAGGTACCACACCCACTTGGCAGGTTTCTCTCATTACAGCACATGGGTTACATATTAAAACAGTCTACTACGTACTCAGGTACTTGCCTTAAATGTCCATGGAAGTCACTAGGATTTCTATTCTCGACAGTCAGATATTTAGGTGTCAAAAATGCTTAGTACATTTTAGAAAGTATCTAAATCAAGACTAGTTGCCTAACAACCACAGCAAGCCCTGGAAGCAGGCACCTGCCGTGCTTAGCAGGAGTTAGTGCCTAACCTGCTTAGGCACTTAGTGCCTTTACAAATCCAGACTCAGGTGTCTAAGTATTTTTTTTAAATGAGGCTTACAAAGTTAAGCACTGAGGCAGTCTTTAGAAATCCGCAACTAATAAAGCCTGAATCTAACATAAGAAAAAACATCCTACAGAAAAGGGCTGCCTGCCTTGCAGAAGTTTTCATGAAATTCCTGGATTTTGGCCTTGCCAATGCCTACTTTCTAATGTCAGTCCTTCCAATTTATAGCAATACGTACGTACTGGAAGCTACCAAATATTCCTCAAAACCAAACTTCATTACTCTCCCAATAAAACCATAAAACAGACATTTTTTTCACAGTTGGTCCAAACCTGCAAGTAGATAGTTTTGCGAATTTTGAAACTTAACTCGCCTTGTACAGCCAGATCCAATTATCTACTGTATTTCCAAAATCAAAATTTTAGTTAAAAAAGAAATGCAAGTCCTCTTAGAAAGTTTTAAGAAAGTATTTGAGAACACTGATACCATTTTGTTATAAAAGTGCTAATTCAGGTAGCCATCAACTATTCACTAAACAGCTGTTTTCCCTTCTTCTATAAACTTTTGTCTATTTCACCAAGATTGCTTCACTTTTATGTCACTTTGCTTTTAGTTACTCATTCCAGAATGAAATGGGCTAGCATCATATGGATGTTTAAGAATGTGTACCAGTTACCATAAAAGTGATGACATTTTGAATGGAAACAGCAATTGTTCAGAGAAAAAATATGGGTGCGCTCATCTGTCACACACTCTGTACTAAACCATATCCAGTGTATTTCCTTTATATGTTAAATAATGGTAGAGCAGGGAACACATACATTTAATATTATCATACATTTATTGCACATTTGCAACTAAATTACTGTCTTTTACCCTTCAATAACATTTTTTGGTTTTTAGGGACCTATTCTCTATAAGGGAAAGAAGCAGCCTCTTATGGACATCAGGAAGAATTTAGGAGCATTGTGCAGAAGCATAAACCTACTTAACCAAAACTTCAGCCACCATGGACTTGTGGAGCAGGGCACAGTAATACCTGCAGCAGTTCAGTGCAGGGAGAAAGATCAAAACCAACTGCAATGCATGTGGGAGGAACTTATGTAATACATACATAATTTTATAAAAAAACGGGAAGCAACAAAACTAGCCTAGTCCTTACCAAGGCTGGGATTCTCACTCATGTGGGTTAATCCATTATTAATTCTAATAGTCCAGCCAAAGTTATTAGTATGCTAATATATATTAAACTATTACTATCCTTATACATGGGAGGAATATTTTAGTGAAAGATGGCTCTGCTGCAAACAAAGACTTGCATTCTTGTCCATGTGATGTATTTCCTTTTAATTTTGCCTGTCTTTGCAGGTGCATCCTCTTTTTCTTTTTGCCAAAAGACTTCTATTTTCATTCTTGTCTGAAGCATTGGTACAGCTACAGTTTGAGTTTGAAGATGTTCGAATTCTTATCTTAAAAAGACCATGATGAAATTTAAATATGTCCATATATTGTTTATGTCAGATCAATGAATATCATCTTTCTGAAGTCAGAAAAAGTAATGGTGACTCTAAAAATTTTAGAGTATCACGTTGTCATTATGAATGTAGTTTATATGGACAACTGTGAAAAGTGTCTACTTCTGAAAACCCATTAACTGGAATCTCAAAAATAGATAAAAATGTGCATAAATAGATTTTAAAATCTATGAATCCACTGTAGAATAAAGATTATGAGACAGAGGCTTAATTGTCCATGTTATTGACCTTATCCACACTTGAGATTTAATAGGTAAAAAAAACTTCCAAGAGAATATAACATTGAATTTCTATTTGCCCTCTGTAAGAAAAGACTTTTATGTTTTTCATAACTGGGTTTTTATTAATTTGCATGGGCAGAGAATCCTAATACTAAGCTCAATTTTTATTTCCTTCTCTCCTATTTAGTGTTTGACATAATCATCCAAGATGCAATAAACCTACCACGCTGAGGTCTTACCATGTGACATTTGCATATAAGCTCACCAAAAATACACATTTTTGAAAGCTAAATGTAAATGAAGTGAGTAACACTACTTCAGTCTAGCTGTTGATTTAGCTGTACATTTAGCAAAAAAAAAACCCTCTCATTGTGAAAGCTTGTACAGAAACAGAGAGAGAGAAGGAGGGAGAAGGAGGGAAGGCAGTGGGGTTTGCAGACAGTGCTCTTTTCTTTTTTTTTTTTGCTGAGCTACAGCTTGAAGTGTATCTCAGATTGTCTCTGGATTAAAGAAATGGGTGACGGTCTCCAGTAATGCCTATGAACTCATCAGAAGCCCTAATTTATTTTTCCATCCTCTCAGCAGAACTTTATATAATGGTACCCAGATAGTAAGGGACAACCTCAAACACAAATTTTAATTAAACGCTTTCTTGTTTGTCTCTGAAACTATGTTTTTCATTATCTCTATATGCAAGTATAAACAGTGTAATCTGTTCTGAACATATTGAAATCTGTGAAATTCAAAATCCAGTTGGATTTTTTCAAAACAAATTACTAAGAATGCAGTGAAATGTGTTTTCCTGACTAATTAAATTCTTTGGCTTTCTGTGGCTTTAATTAGGATACTATTACTCAGCAACATGGTTTATATTCTTCCAGCAGTTTCCTCTCCTAGCTATAGTTCTATTTTCTAGCTATTTTTGCAAGCTATGTTCAGTGTTAACCATATCTTTTCACTAACTTGCTTTGATTCTTTGACTAAAAATACAGCCACTTAGAAGTTACTGGATACTCTGTTGTTCTTTATCTCAAAGCTTTATTTCCTAGTAGTCTTTTTAATCTTCTCCGTGTTCCCCTCTGATCGACAGTCATGGATTGTCTTCACATTTTTCTCCAGTGATCCACCATTACTAATAAATACTTTCCACCCTGCATGTTATCCACCTTCCAGAATGCCTATATGTCCACCCCAGTCCTAATCAGTTGAGGCCCAAGTAAATTGGCTTTGATGGGCACCAGTCTGGGTTCCTAGCCAGAAATTATTTCCAACTGTATCACTGTGCTAGCAAGGTGAAATGAAGTGGTGACAGCAGGACTACATCACCTTAAATTTAGAGTATCCATATTTAGGCTAGAAAATATCTAAACTGTTGACTGCAGGAACACATTTCAAACTGTCATTTAAGTAGATTCAAATTTTTCTCTGAAGAGTTTCATCTCTATTTTTAGTGTTCAGCAGAATGATGATTTCACAGATGGGCAACATAGCCAGCTACCAAAAAAATTCCACTACACATAATTGTGCTTGACAATGTCACAGTAAAATGGACGGATGACTCACAGTGTCAGCACACGTGCCTCACGCAAACAAATAACTTTTATAAATACAAGCCACACTCCAGGTTCTGCATGATATTCTGATGGTGGTTTGTGATGGAGTTTCAAAACCCCGCACCGGAGGCTGGAAGACTACTAAAAACTGCACAGATTTTAGACTGAAGCAAACACGTTTGTGTGTGGGCTCTCCCACTGCGACTGCAGGAGACAACAGCCAGGCAGCACCAGCGCTCGGCAGGCGCCGCGGGAGGCAGCGGGAGAGGGGGCGGCCGGGTCCGACAGCGTCAAGTGGGAATTCCAGCCCCTGGAGCGGGTGCGATGGGAGCCACCCGAGGCACTGCCCAAGCGCTGCTCCCAAGTGGAGCCCAGCCCAAATGAAAATACGCTTTCGGGCAAGAGTCCTTACGCTTCCTTTTGATTTCTCCTCTGAAAGCCCAAATGTATCCTTTTGAATGTAAACCTACTTTGCACCTTTAAACCAGCTTGTTCTCCTGTGGTATCTGGACGTATTTTTAACAGAACAAGTGAAATTCATTAACTCTGTATTAAATATTAAGAAACTGACACAGAGATTAGGGAATAAGTAAAAATTCATATTTTTTTAACATACAGCAGAGTACAGAGTTACTGCTCCAGTTACTAAACACAACTCATTACTGGGGGTTGAAAAATGTTTCTCACTTGCCATATACAGGAAACATGAATTTAGCAAATTTCTCTGAAGAATCTTTCCCAATTATATTTTTAAAATTACTTTGAGAGATGTTCCTCATCAAAAGTAGCTCTTGAAGGAGACTACAGCTGCACGGTTGAGCACACCAAGGTCAAGAAATGTCCTACTTCATTCTGGGGCTGCATCATGACACAGTTTCACATGATCCTTTCTTCCTTTTACAGGAATACGCACTGTGTAGTGTGCGAGACAGCCTACACTTACAGCAAGAAACTGACAGGAAAGACTTATATTTATCTTTTCATCCAATTCATTAATTTATGTATTCAGCAATAGAGAAGACACAAATTGTATTCCAAACTTATTTTGTTGGAAGGCAAAATTCTTTTGCAGCAAAGGCACTCAGGATTTGCCCATACCTGTTCCATAATAAGTAGGACTAGCACAAAGAAGTTTTAGAGTAAGTAGGAGTTCACAACAACTGTAAAAAGAAAGGTTTCTATCTGTGCTAATTGGTACCCACTGCAGAAAACATAACCATGTCTCTTTATTGCTGTTGGCACCTCACACAGCCAGAGGAACCACAGATAATAAGAAAATCACAGGCCCATAGAAAGAGGGAGGGGTCACAGCAACTGCATCAGAGAAGGGGGGAAAAAAGTATAAAATGCTACTGAAGTAAAATGCAAGTCTAGGTTTTCACATCTGGAGGAGGCTTTTAAAGCCTTTTTTCTTTAAAATTTGACATTATTACAAGTAGATCCAATGAGCTGCATTACTCACAGAAGTAAAGGATTACAGTTATTAAATATTTTAGGAACTGTGGTGTAATCTCAAGAGCAGATGCTATGACAATAATTTTTAAAGTGCCTCACTGTTAGAACAGAGACTTTCATGTCAAGATCCCATCTTTGGCTATAACATGAACGTTGCATATATTTGTTCAGTCTTTGGTTTTATGGATATATGAACACATCTATGAGTTGCATATTAAAAAATTCCTTTCCCTGTTTCTCTGAATGGTAAAGGATTGCTATCCTACCCAAAACTTTTCTTCCAGGCTTTATGGTGATATTGAGCAAAACACAGAACCATGTTAGGTCAAATCTCTGACAACTGTGTTTTCACTGGAGTTCAAAGAGTTTGAAAGGGCAAAAGCATAAATAAGGAAGCAAAGTAAATACCCTTTCATATCATAGAACTTCACCGTGTAGCCCTTGACAACACAGAGACCAGGGAAACAAATCCCCATAGAAAAGCACTGAGAGATGACGCTAGTAGTAGACAATGCAACAGAGGAGCTTTCAATCAGTAATAGAGTAGCTGCAAATAGCAAAATTTCTTTAGAATACAATGGGCTCTCTCTTTATGTTTTTCTGCTAGCAAGTGCAATCATCAAAAAGTGTTTGTGGGGTATGGTTTGTTACTTAGAGGGCTGTTTGGGGATTGTTTTTTTTTCGTCAGAGACACCACTGACCAAGCATGTCAAATGATGATGTGCCATGATATGTTTAATTTAATGGGAATATTCCAGTTTTGCATCATATTAATACATCTAAAACAACTAACAAATTCTGTCACACTTTTGCTGTCTTCTGCATGCCCTTGAAACTAATTGAAAATCAGCGAGTGCAGCCAAATCTCAATGTTCTATAATCACCTGCCTCACACTGTTGGCTTGTTGATGCAGCTCACTTACAGCTTTGAACTTATGTGTAAAGCTCCTTTCAATGACCGTGGAACTGGCATCTCAATGTAGGGTGCCATTTCCTGCTGAAGGGGGTGTAGCCCATTATGGATGTCTGCTTGAGACAGCTGGCAGACCTGTCAACATACTCTGCAATTTCAAACACAATAAAGCTCTGTTATGCATGCAAAATAAAACTTTGGCTCAGGTGGATTATATCTTAGAGCTTTTCCAGTTTGCTATTGTAGAGCAATTCTCCAAGCATTTCTTTATGCAGAAACCTAGCTATGAAAATACTGGACACTAATATCTTGAGTCATTTAATATGCATGCTGCTTTTTTATTTTGCCTGGGGTCTTTATTTCCTGTCAAATAAAAGGATTATTCCTGAAAATTACTCTCACTAGGCTCTGCAAGATTTTTATCCCTTTCTGTATTTGAAAAATTTGCATCATCAAATAAGAAACTAGAGATTATAGCTATGAAAATATGTGAATAAAAGCAAAGGGACAGATGCCGAAGCCATAAAAATTACTAAGGCATAATCTGAGTGTGCTGTTCCATATAAATAGTTTAAAAATAAAAAAAAAAAAAAAAATCCAAAACCAGACAGACAACGGTATAGAGTACAATCTCAAAATTTAGTTTCAGCTTCTACCTGATTTAGTGTATGTTGCGGGTTTTTTTGTTTTTATCTGTACAAAGGCCAGTGATTGAGCTTATTTGTGAGCATATTTTAATTCTCTAAAGATACAGATTGCTTCTTCTTCTCTCATATTAATTTAGAAAATTGTAAACAAACCAAATGGTGAATTTCACTTAGAAGTTCAATTTAGATTAAGTTGATTTAGGTCTAAGGGCTCTGCGTAGCCGTAGCACATTTTGACCTACTTCATGTAGTACACAAGGGGTGCAACAACCCTCGATGAGAGAGGAAGGATGTTTGGTATGCCCGCTGAAAGCTACCAGAGCTACCCAGCTATAGAAAACACATCTGAGCACCCTACACATACAAAATCCTATTCTAAAGTCACACAACGAGGGGATGTTACAGCTGTACCTTGTATGTTACACAGTCTCATAAATTCCAGCAACATTTTGATTAAAAAATTCAACTTTGAAATAAAGGTGAAAGGGACAAACACAATTCTTTTTAAAAGCCTAGCAAAGACTTTTTCTCAACCATCACTATTTTTGAAGTTTTGATGTCTCAGAGGAACCTCAGAACTGCTTTAGCCCTTAGCACAGGGTGTTCTCAATGGAAATACAAACGATTGTGACCTTTGCCAAGGAGATTCCTGGCTAATGATACAGTTTCTTAGCATCTTGCAGACAGGCATAAACTTGAAGAGTCTCCAAGGTAAATTAATGTGTGTCAGGTATTAGACTAGCCCCTTGATGTAATCCTGGATTGCCAAAATGTAAAGACATCTGCAAAGTACCTCTTCCCATCAGTGCCTTCTCTCCACAGAGCAGCTCTAATTGGAGAACAAATTGTAGTTGAATGTTTTCTTTCAGAGAGAAAAGGAGAAGAAAGAGCTCAGATATTTCAGACAGTTTTGACAACAACAACAAAAAATAAAGATGAAGACCTTTTATTACTTTTAGTATCTGACACACAAAAAGAAGGCTAATGCTGATACTGCTGCTGTCTTGTATTCTTGAACAGTAGATCCTGCCTGGAAATGCACTGAGGTACACACAGCATATCTATGCCCACACAGGAACACTCACCCTAGTTAGGGAGTAGCTTACTATATTGAGGCATTAAAATATTCCTCGTTAATGGCAGTGAGGCATGGTGCTGAGATGCCTGGGAGGTACAGCTTCAGAACTGTGCAGAGAGCAAATGTCATAGACACTTCAAAAAAGGGTTATTGTGAACCTATTTTTTAGAATAATATGCTGTTGAACTACTAAGAAAACATGAGGAGTCAAGCTATATAAAAATAGACAGGAATGCTTCTTCAGTAGGTTGGATTTTTGTCAAATAGTCTACACTGTAAACCCATCTGAAATACTATTTTCTCCATCTTCCCATTCTAATTCTGTTTTCAGTATTTCAATGTTATAAAGTCATCAGAAACACTACTTAAACTATATTCAAATGTGAAGGTTTTATTGTTGCAGTATGTGTACAGAAAACCAATTGCAAAACCTCTTGCTTCCAATGCACTGGTGCCCACTGTAAAACCAGATGCCATGTACACACAGGGCATCAGCTGATATACTCTATAGGACTTTTTCTGGATTCCTAGAAATACAGCACATTATTGGCAAATGCAGGAATTTAAGTTTATTTTTTACCTCTGCCTAAGCATCCTGCTCACAAACAGATTTACTTTTTTGTCAAGCAAACTCTGTATCTATTCAGTCTGTGCCTGTTGCATCACCAAGCACCACCTTCTCTGCCGTTCAAATGAGCCAGCAATGTGGCCGTGGCCTGGGGGCAAAGGCTGACTCAGAACCACTGAAGCTAAACATCAATGCTTCCCCTAAATAGGCAGACACTTCAATATCATTGACTTCCATGAGATCTGGTATTTCTTTCAATCCAGCCACATCCAGTACTAAATAATGAACAAAACAGGAGTTGGGGCAAGGGAGGGAGGTCAAAGGATTGTGAGACCATGAGCAAGATTGGCTATTCTAAGCATAAAAGAAGGATAAGACTGATGTGGATGACTAAGAATGTCAGAAGAGCTCTTGAGGAACAACAGAGGGTATATGACATATATAAAAACATGAAATCTGAAGAGGATTAAGAGAATTATGAACTGAAACTGAAAAAACCCAAACCCAACAACAGCAGTGTTTAAGGCTGCCAGAATTGACAAAGTGAGAAGATTGCTCAGAAAGGGAAGAAAAACAATAAAGGATCTCAAAATATGACTATCAACAAGGAATTAGCTACTGAGCTGTCAACAGAACCTATGCATGAGAGGACTTAACAAAACAAGATAAAGCTAGAAATGCGAATACTCATTTCTATTCAGTATCCATGCAGTTAAGAGAAGTGAAATGCCAGAAAAGAGAACACACCTTCCAGAGGATGATGTTGTACAAATATGATTTTAAGAGCAATACAGTAAGAACTAACCTTTGTATCATGTAGAATAACCAGTAACACAGAGAAGCTGTGAGAGTAGATTATTTGCGACAAAGCTACTTGAAAGAAAATTTCAAACAACAGTGACCCTTTCACAGTGATTTTGCAGGAAGAGATGAACACAAAAGTGACTATTACTTCAGAGCCTTCAGAAACCAAATTGGAAAGAGCTAGGAAGGCAGAGATGACTCATTATAACCTGAGTGGCCAGAGTGATCCTACCAACATGAAAGGCTGAGATTAGTAACCATGTATAGCATTAGGAAGAAATAAAAAGCATTTCATAGCAATCTACAATGGGACAACCTTTACAAATGTAGTATATTTGCAACTTCATTTTTCATTACTTTAAAGTTAAGAAAGTCTGAGAGAATGGTCTGCAATCTCCCCCTAGTTTCTGTCTTCGTATTTTCCCAGAAACTAGTGGCTCACTACTTAAGCAGAACCACTGGAGAGCAGCAGCACCCATATTCACAATGTCAGGGAAACCTTAAGATTGATTCTATTAAAATCTGATGGCATATCTGAAAGAATGGGTATTTCAGTATGGTCAGGAGACCTATTCCAGCACTGTTAGATAACCCCAAAGCTGGAAGACCCTGACACCAGAGTATTTACCTTATATTCTACTACCTCTTTGTATAAAAGGTCAGTGCGCCCATTCTGGATAAGATCACTGACCTTAGATTTAGCAGCATCAAAGAAGGGACTCACTGACCCTCTTAGATTCAAAATACACTATCAGACAAAAATAAACAATGTAATTATGTAATTGTTGTAAGTTAAAGTTAGTTTAATTAAACATTTGTATCAAGTAAGTAATTAAGTCAGTCACAAAAAAAAGAGAGGTTAGTGCCTTCTTTGCTTCTCTACATGAAAGTATGCAGTAACACTGTTTACTTTCTTTGATTAATTAACACATTTTCTGCAGTGAAGAGGTTATTGAAGTGATGTCTGAAGCCTAAGAGCTGCCAAAATAGGCTGCAAAATACATTTAATCCAACTGGTCTCTTCACCAGATTCAGAATGTTTCTGCCCAGATTTTGCACACTAAATAAACTCAACACTATGCAACTTGCATTTCTTTTGCTCTGTTGATTCCTGTCTTTCTAAATGCACATTCAAACAACCTTGTGGCTTTCTTCACGTTCATGTCATTGAATGAGTCTTCATCTAAATGTCTGTGGATATGCTCCTTACCTCCTTACTGACCTTTCCCTAATAGCCTACACCATCCTGTGTCTCAGGCTGTACTGAAACTTCTATGGATGCTCTATTTGATGACATTACATTTCAGAGATTCATGCCAAAACTCTTTGGCCACCACCATCACTGCTGATGTCAGCATAGCTTTAAGAGCAAGGCTAGTTAGCTAATTGCTTTACAGAGCAACCACAGGCAACGCAGAACTTGGAGCCAGGTGTTTGGCTGGAGCAGGCAGGCAAAACGCCATCGCAGACATCTCTTCCATCAGGCCAAAATTCACCCTTGCAATGACAGCCAGCACGAAGGTTTATGTATGTGCTTAGGGAACCAAAAAATCAGGTTTCAGTAGGATTGCATCCCACAGAAGCACAACACTAATTGTCTGTATCAGAATGAATTTTAATTACAATAAAATCAGATTGTGGGCACCCCAGAACAGCAGCCTTCATTGCTTTATATTTATTTTTTCAACACCAGGAAAGCTCATGCATTTAGGATAAAATCAGGGAATTACTGAAAATACAGAGAGCTCTGCTGTTCATTTCAATAGTGTTGGGACTTAAATTTCTGTTGCAGAAACTATTCCAGTGATGTAATGAAAATTAAATGGAAGAAAACTCACAGATATTAGTTAGCAAGCCAGTAACATTGCAGTGTACAAGCAGACAGAATTGAGATCCATATTTTTAATAGTCTTATTTATATCAAAGGATTACATAGGATTTTTCACAATAGATTGTACACACCATAAAATACACACAGATCTCATGGTTTGCAATAGAATCACTACTAAAACTAGTTGTAAATAAGATATGAAAAAAATACTACCTAATGAGATTAAGATGGAATATTTTAATATTAAATAATTTTTTCATTGAAAATGTGAAGGAAAAAGTTAATTAATGCTCTGCACAAGTGTGAAAAAATATGTAATACTACTGAAGTAACTTACAGTAATTTAAAGACTAAAATGGACACTGGAGCGGAATAGACGTATATGGAATCAAATTTGTTAAGATAAATCAACAAATCTTTAGGAAAGTACATTGTATTCAACAGGGTAATACTTTTTAATGGAAATACAGCCTTCAAACCACAGTATTCTCACAATGAAGTTGCAGCCAGGAGAAACATTAGAGCTTAGTTTTAATCATCATCTACTATTTAGTATGGGATGTAAAGTATTAAAGTAGTAAATCTCTGGAAGTCTACAGAGAAATCTGAGACTAGCATATTAATTTTAAAAAGTTTCCTAAATAATTTTTTCCTTTTTCTTTTACAGAGCTTTGGTAACATAAAGACTTTACTCATTATCCATTATGATAAACTTACTTCAAATGCTACTAAAAGTAACATTTGATTTTGTATGTGTGTCTGCAACAAAGAAAGAATTTGTGTGGCCATTCCAGAAGAGCCCTCAAGTGTCTTTCACTTTTTTGATATTTCAAAATGAAATGCAGTACTTTGGTAAACCCGAATGGTCTCTTGGAAAACCATTCTGAATTCCTAATCAACACATGCTCATAGAATCGTTAAGGTTGAAAAGACATCTAAGATCCATCCAAGCATCAGCCCAACACCACCATGCCACCTAAACCATGTCTACACGGTTTTTGAACACCTCCAGGAACTCCAGTACTTACCTGGGCAGCCTGTATAAAGCACATTATACATACTTACTTCTTTAGGATTCATTTCTCTTGAATGTCAGATTTGCTTTAGAAGTGACATGCAATGCCTCATCCTCCCCTAAAACCCAGATGAAGGATTATATATATTTTCAAGTCTAGGTTAATTTGGAATTAATTATAATTACTTTGTAGCCAAAGCAATATATAGTGAACATCCCCTTAGACGTGCCTAGTACAAAGGACACTAGAGAATATAGGGAACCTGTAATTGCCTGGTATTTTGGATTATCTTGACTTCTGAAGATTAATTTGCTCTTACAAATTACTTTAAAACTAGCAAGATGGTCTTTCTCTGTTAACTCGTCATCATTTGACCTCTAAATAGACTATTATAAATATTTAAGTAATCATACAACTTATCATTCCAGCTTGCACTTCTGTGTGCAGAAATTGCAGTGCTGCGAAGCCATCCTGTGCTCAGTGACCACTCAATGAAACACTCTAAGAGAACAGGTATTCCAATTCTTACTCCAGCAAAGTTACTTTTTTTAAAAAAGTATCATATTTTAATTTTTTCTCCACTGCTACAGTTGTTGGTTCTTTTTAGACATAAAGCTTAATTATTTAGAAAACAGCTTTATACCTCCATAACATTTGCTGGTGGTCTCATGATATGAAAAGTACAGTGTCAGTTATTATTTTTAACTATTTCAAGGACAATGTCCTAGCTTGGAAGGAGAATACAATACTAAAATTCAGCTTGACAGAAAAAAGCTAAATTGTGCCAAATTTGAACAGAGTAAATGGAAAGACCGAAGTAATTTTAGGTCTATCAACCTGACAGCAACCCTGGACAAAATAATAGAAAAGCCAGCACTGGAATTTTTAAGTAACAAAGAACTAAAGGACAGTAATGTAATTCATGCAAGTCAAAATAAGGCAATGGAAAATAAATCTTTCAGACCACATTGACACTTTTTTCTTCTGAGATTGAGATGTTTTGATAAAATAACTTCGTTAATGTATTATATTATGGTATTTGACCCGTCCTTTTGATTACTAAACTAGGATGGTAACAGCAGTGTGGCATACAATGTATTAAAGATGTACCTTATGAAGAAGGTGCATAATGTGGGCCTGCAAAGGACTTTGCATCACTGAAAATCTTCAAATGAAAGTTGGATATTTTTCTGAAAGCTCAGTTCTCTTCCAGTTGTAGCTGTTGGATGCAGTACAATGATTCATTCATAAAATTACATAGATCAAAATAGACAGTCACAATGGTCTCTTATGGTTTTAAAATCTACAGCCCTATACTTTATATACTGTCATGTAGAATCACTGTTAAGTGAAGATCATTCTTTCAACATTCTTCCAAGGCACAAATTAATGGTTCATATATCTCCACACATTGAACAGCTGTTACTGAAAACAGGAAAGACAGTTAGTGGGTAGGTGGGATTATGGCAATTTTATAAAAGATGCTGACATTTCTTCTTTATACTGAACATGAATTCCTTTGATTTGTGTTTTGAGTTTCAAAAGATAAACTTGGTAATGTCATGAATTCATGCAGTAAAAGGAGAATATTTTTTTAATAGATCAGTATAAGAAATGCAATAGAAGTCTGATAGACATATAGACCTTTCTTTGCATTATACTTACGCACCAGTATCTGAACAGAAACCTTATGTTTCATTACAAGCAGATATAATTATCTTCCAGAAAGTACAAATCCAGGTTTTTAAAAGATTTTACAGAAAGCATTCTAACATTTCTAGGGAATCAAGGAAGTCAACTCTTGACCAGAGCTCCTCCTAGAAAGATGCAGTAAAAATTATCACATGGTGGTGGGCTGGGACATTCTACTACTGTGATTAAATTGGCCACTTCACTCACAGTGCTGAAGATACAAACTTATTCACCTGTGCACATTCATGCTGAGCTAAGTTAAATTGATTTTGAAAAGATCATACACTGTGTAAGACACATATTATACTTTTCTTAAAATAATATTCAAAATTATGACCACACATTGAGTGCAAAACTGACTAGAAATAGCCCTTCATATATAACTATGACATGCCTTTAATTCCCTTTACTCCTGAAACTACAACAGACAGAATAATATAGTGATTAGACTTCTTAAAAGTAGTGAATTGTTGCTTTATGATCACATCTTTTTTCCAGTTCCCAAGACAGTGGTAATGGTGCCTCATCTGCTACTGCCTACTTCCATTTCCAAATTCACATTTTAGTGGTCACAGCAATGTGCATTTGCAGAGAGAGTAAAAGACATTTTCCTGAAGACATCTTTTAGAAAAAGCTTTTCCCTGCACAAATCCATCAAAAGTCTGGGAAAAAAAGCAACTATTGAGCTTCCCATCATTTCTTCATAAATCGAACTGAAAAACTGAAGTAGTTGAACCTTGGAAATAGGCTTGGATAGCTGCTTCCTAAGTAGCTAAATATGCACAGGAAGAATAAAATGTTCCTAAACTATTATTTTAATGCCTTAAGATTCACTTTCTAGCAGTTTTTAACACAATGAACACTCCTTTCTCCAAAAAGTAGTTTCATTTATTTTAGGGAGTCAATTAGTGTGAATAGGGTTAATGAAGTGGATGCCAAAAATAGGGCTGATCAGTCCTATGCCTTGAATATCTGAATTGTTGTGACTGCATGTCTAACTTTTTTAAAACCCAGGAATGTCCCACCAAGCAATCTCTGTAATCTAGATACATCATCAGTCGTTTCCTCTCACCTTCAATACTTTAAATCTGGGAATTAACTCAAAATTGCCTGGTTTAAATCCTCCATCAACTGTTAATTAGTACCTATTTGAGTATCTAATAATTCTAGAGTATTTTTAAAATACATGCTATCTATTTGTTTCACCTTCTCTTTCTCTATTCTCACACTGAACAAGATTCTCATTCAGTTTTTGTGCATTTGTTGTTACTGAGTATAAAGAACAATGAGGGAGATAATAATCCAGATTATTTTGTAGCCAAGTCTCAGCAGAAAAATGTCTCCCAGCTAAAGGCACATGGATGAATGAACTTTTGTTAGCAATGAAATGTTTTCATAAACATTAAATAACTATTTCTCTATTTTTCCTGCCCCTCAACTTCTCTCTCATCATTGTGTCTCTTTTTGAAGTCCTCCCTCAAATTGCATTCACAATTGAAGGTACAATTTGCAGGTACAATTTGCATGTGTGTGTGCTTTTGATGCTTAATTATCACAAGAAAATTATGTCTTCCATTTGGTTCTGTGAACATTCCTTCATGCCCATAAAGAGAAGGCTTTATTGAAGAAACAAAATGTTCTTGCTTAGTACAGTCCCTACCAGGCTTCATCTTGACTAGGAGTTCATGCAGAAACGTACAATTAGCTCTGACACCAGTGAAGCCAGCTGCAGAATCGGCCATTTTCATTTATCCTCAATCTGAACCTAAGAATTAAGTCTAAAATCCCAGCGGATATTTGACTTTGGGGTCACCCTGCACATTAGTCCAAAATGGAAATGCAGTGTGCAAAGCTGTGCAGCAGTCCTAAGAATGAAACTTTCGTTAACTGCCTTAGAGGAGTGTCTCAAAATGCTCCCTGAGATGTTTTTTGAGCTCAGCTGATTAAATTGTTGCCTGACCTGAATAAAGTTGTTGTTCATAACCAAGAAAATGCTAGAATCTTGTGGAATTGTATCTTCCAGGAGACTGACTCTCACTTCAGTAGCAGTGACCACAACCCATCATTACTGTTTATACAGCGTGTGACACAAACACTGTACAAAATAAATACATAAAATAATCTTTTTTGTCACTGGCTACTTAGGGAATGTATTTGTATGTCCACCCAGTAACACATGATAGTAAAGCAAAGTTCCCCAGAGAAATGAAACAGATATTTGTAAATTGGCTAGCTGTATAGCTTTTAATGGCATTATCAAAATACATTTTCACTCTTACGGCCTGGGAGCGTGAGTGACTTGAAAGCTGAACCATCATATTCTGTGAGGCTTTCAGTCAGTATACTGCAAAATGGGTCTAAAAAATATAACTGGAGTTTAAGCCTTTACATTTTCTTAAACATAAAGCATTAAGTCTTTTATATTAAAGTAAGGCAGCATTAGGAAAATCATGTGGGTTTATTCCTTTAAACTTGAGGCAAAAATTACATACCACTTGTGTGAGCACAACACAGTGTTCCAAATTCTTTTGGATGCTGTGAACAACGTGTAGTACAAGAGTGGCTCTGATAGTTGTAAGAGCAGACAAGGTCAATAAATAATTTACTAAATGACCTTCTAAACACAAAAAACGAAAGGGATTATATTTCAGAAGACCAATGGTCATGTGAAGATTTAACTCTATGAAATTACTAAATTACCTTCATTTCAAGCTGTAGAGAACAAATATATAGCTTGTTTCTCAGATATCAGATATATATTTGTCAAATGTTCTGGACAATAGGAACCTTTTCTCTGTCCTCCTGCATGGAAATCTGTGGGAAAAAGGATGACCTTTTTTGGAAGAAACACTTCTAAACAGAAGGATACCAGGTCTTCACTGGAGAGGCAGAAGAGTCTCAAACTCTTCAGGGAGTATCTCAGTGGTGGTTGTCCCAGTTGCCACCAGAATAATCTGGGAACTCAGTGCCACTGGCTTCCCCACTCCTTCACAAACACATCTTTCTTGTTTTTCTCCTTTGCTCCTAGTCCACACACATGGGTTTGTATTAGCAGAGGCATATGTAGACTCGAGGTATCAGACCAGTCTTGTATTGGAGAGGAAATGGAGTGGGCTGACCTATCAGATCTTTGCCTGACTGAAGTTTGCAATTCTGTGCTCTCTGTAGTGATGATGATGAGAGAGCTAATTTGTGAATGGCTGGGTCACAAGAGAATTAACATACCAAAGCAATGGAGCACGATATGCAGATCCAGGAGGGAGGAAGAATGTGGAGCTCAGCATATCGCTTTTTTCTCATATAAACTGATGCTTAGAGAGGAAAACCAGGAAATGATGCAGCTGATGTCTTGTTAGAAAACATCTGAACTGTGACCAATTCTTCTTGACAATAATTTTTATTCTGTATAAAAATGAGATGCTTAGTCATTCAGAAAATAAAGACTAAATCAGTGCTGTAATTTCATTCAATGATGGAATTTCAAAGAAAGGTGTTCTTTTTTTTCCTTTATTATAAAGAAAATATTTTAACAAACCTATTGAACCCGCCCATTAATAAGCTTCTTTCCCATCAGCAATGAAAGAGAAGTGAGAGCTCAGTGCCTAGAGGATAAACAAGGATATAAAACCTTTTCTTACTGTTTTAAAATTCAAAGTTTCCATGTCTCTGCATAAGGCTGTATGTGCATGTTCACGCACAAATAAGAGTGACAAGCAACAAATATCCTTGACAATTTTTAGCCTCTTGCTGTACACAGATGAAGGGCAAATATAGAAGGAAATGTAATGTGTCAAACATTGACACACTTCTTTTTCTCCCTGCATGAGACATGAGAGTTCTCCATAGGAAAATCTGCAGGAAAATAATTCCCAGAATAGAATGCAGACTTGCTGATGACGTAGTACAGACGTTTAAGTGAGGAAATGGGAAACACAATAAACTAGTTAGGACAAGTTTTAGCAGCACTTAATCAAAGTTGGTGAGGGAGCCCCAAGACAAGGAGGCAGCTGAAGGGACTGTTGTCTCCAACACGTCTCTGCCACAGTCCCTCTGAAAATGAAATTCTGGTTTTCTCTTAGCACCCAGTGGAAAGGAGGCTTCCAGAAAAATGTCAGTGGGCAGATGTGGCTGAGAGCACCCCCACACACCTGTCTGGCTAAGCCATGTATACAAGTGTCAATATCATCCAATATAGGTTTACATGTTGCCACGTTTACCAGGATGTCCTAGTGTCAAATATTGCCTCAGTATTCAGGGATATGAATGGTGTGGCTTCTTGTGCATAATATATATGTATTTGATTTTCTAAAGCTTTCCTCTTGGTCTTCCCAAAAGCTATTTGGAAAAGTGGCACAAATGGCAAAAAGTCTAGAATTTATTACACTTAGGGTTATGCTGATGGTTTTGGAAGTTTTCTCAAAGTTTACTAGACACTCAACAAGTCAGTATTTTTTCTACTTCACCTCCTAGCTGCATCTCAAATAGAATAACGCTTAACACTCAAGCCTTACTAATCATTGCATAACTTTGGTTGTGCACTCAAGAAAAGATGTGTATCATTCTCATGTATCTACATTCCCAATCCAGGAGCTACTGAGACCATAATCTATCTGTTCTAGAGGTGCTATATAACTACATTTTCTGCCAAGGTTTCTTTATGAACTTTTTATGTCACACTACAAAACAAGAGTCCAGAAAAGCATTCACAAAAAACACATCTGGATTTTATTACCATCGTCACACAGCACAGCAGGCTCCTAACCAGCAAGCCTTTGGACTCACGTGTTCTTCTTAACATTTCAAAATACTATACAAAGATGAGTGGATTAAGTTTTTAATCCTCCTTTTTAATATAAATCAAAAATCCAAATTTAAATGGAGGTAAGATGAGGCAATGTGACATGAAACGAATTTTGTTGCAATTACAAGTCTGGGGTAAGAATAAAACCCCAGCAGTTCTGACTTCATCTGCTGTGATCTGCTCTGGAAGACAATGACAGTAAAGCAAAAAAAAGCAAGCAGGTTACTTGGATCTTTTCTCATAAATCTTCTTAGGCTCACACATTTTATGACCAGCAGAATATTGTCAATGATGATCCCAGAAATACAGAAAACTGTATTAATTGAAGAGTCAGACATAGTTAGAGAAGGCTGCTATGACCTGTTTTGCAAGTCTGATTCTCAGAAGCTTCCTCTGATGACTTTTTACCTTCTTTAATCAAACCTGACTCAGAGAATCATTATAACATCCCCACTGCTGCTGTTCTCACTCTTACTAGCATTGTCCCTCAAAAAACTATTAATGGTGGTAGCTGCCAGCTTAAGAACCCAAGTTGTATAGAGAGTGTGTCTGCATGCCTTCTTTAAGTAGTGAAATATTGAAACATCAAGGGGAGTAAAAGAGAGACAATGATCTGAAGAGTTTGAGCTGTTTCTTATGTAAAGCAGCTTGCAACAGTGTTCCCTGGGGCAGCCACATCTGTGTCATCTGGTTCCAGGAACTCTCCAAATCACACCTCAGAGAACTTGAGCAGTGGGTGCAAGGCCTGAGATGTAATGCTGTCACGTGTGGAAAAGCAGAAAAGAAAATGGGAGCAAAGGGAGGTATGATGCACAGTGATCTCTTCTCCATGAATCAACATAATTTCCATGCAGTAAAGTAAACGAAAAGTGGGATGATTTCAGACAAAGCAGGTGAATTCCTCAGGTATAAACAATTTGATCCAAAGATCATGATAAATTATGAGAGAAATACAGATCTCAGCAACCAGGAAGTACAGGAGATCAACTGAAAGTTTGTACCCTAATTTTGCTGAGAGCAACAAGCTAATCTGTTTCCAGTATGACACACTTGAAGAGTCTTCCTTCAATGATCCTGTCAGTGCTGTTTATCTCCCTCCAGGCAGTTCTAAATCCCCACTGATTCAGTAGCTTAGTCAGATTCACAACACAAAGAACAATTATTTCACTACTAATCTTTCTTTTAATAGACTAGATTCATAGAACGATATCAGCTGGAAAGGACCTCTAAAGGTCACCTGGTCCAATTCCCTGCTCAGAGCAGGACCACCTCAGAGCAGGTTGTTCATGGCCTTGTCCAGTCAAGTTTCCTCCATGTCCCAAGATGAGGTATTAATTTCCCTGCTGGAGATGGGGCTGAGCTTCATGTCAGTCAATGTCCATAGGCTGTTATCATCCCTCAGAACATATATTGTTTTATCTTTTTCAATATATGCATGCTATATTTATTTTGTTCAAATTAATACAGTGTCAATCTCAGTCACCATGGGAAGATAATATGATGAAGCTAAAGGGATTATAGTTCCCCTTTCCTTTGGCATTACCTGGTCATGTGGTACAGCAAGAGCCACATATCCTCCTACATGGTAGTTGCATCCAACTACAGTCAGGCAGACAATCACACACAGAATTACCAAGGCTGGAAAAGACCTTTAAGATCATCAAGTCCAGCCTATGACCAACACCACCACACCATCTAGACCATGGCACTAAGTGCCACATCCAGCCTTTCCTTGAACACATCCAGGGACGGTGCCTCCACCACTTCCCAATGTCCAGAGGCAATTCTCAGAGCCAAACCCTTGTCTAGTTAAAATGGCAGGGCGTAATCAAGATGAAAGGACTTCTGCCATTTTAGAAAAGCTCGAGATACAATCCAAAAGGCCTCTTGAAAAATTGTTTGTGCTCTCACTGAAATAAATGAGAAACTCCATGGGATCTTTACTTCCATTGCTGCAATGTCAGGTACCTGCAGACAGCAAGTGGGCACTTCAGTACAGATTCATATCTAGTTCATGCATTATTCGTGCTGTGGTAATGTCAGAAATGTTTTGGACAGCACCCATATGCACAGGAACGCAGACATCCTGCTTCAAATGACTTACAGGCTGAAATATTAATACCTACATCATCAACTAATACTTCTTTAACATGAGCTAAATCTTCTCACTTTTAAAGCTTCTTTCTTTTCCCCTTTTTACAATACAAAATGCCCTTTTTCTTCCACCTTAGAGGACACTGACCTTTCGTCAGTCAGAGATATATAAAATAAGATGTCATTAGAGCAAGTGGTCACAGGGGAAAAAGTTGATGGCAATGCTGGAAGGGCAATGCAGCATTGAACATCTTGCTAACATTGTTTTTCCTCCTCAAAGCTTAAACTTTTCTACACCTCTAAAATGAAGAAGGTAGCCCCCAGAGAGGAGTGTTTCTACCCCACTGAACAACTCACTTAACTGCACAACTTCTAAGCCATAAACCACTTGAGTAATCCCACTGCTCAACACAGGATAAAAGGAGAAAATAGCATTAAAGATTTAAAGTAAAGAACACAGCAAACTCAAATGATAGCTGTGCCATTCACGTCATTACAGCTAAGGGTTTGTCAGCACTTTCATTATAATGCTCATTTCTCTGCTGTCACTCCAGGCTAAAATTTGGCAGAGCATAAAACTTAAAGCACAGGCAGGCACAGTAAGAACACAGTGAAAACGAAAGCAGAGGCTCCAAGGACGGTATCCTAAGATACCTTCATATGTCAGGAACAAACATTATCTTACAAAGTATGATGCAAGAAGTTAAGCTAGGAGAACTATCCCTCTCTCATTAAGATGGTGTGATAGAGATGGAACTGCACTAAAAGCTAACAATGATGAATCCCTAAAAAGATCCAGGAAGGCTAAGTATTAATATGGTCATTTAAGTTAAATTTATGCTTAGGTGCCATGGAAATAAGTAAGATAGAAAGAAGAGGCAGACCACACACAAATATTACATCTGAGCAGTTGATACCGACTTCACTTAGGGAATGTATTAAAATATGTCTCCTTGGACTGGTTGGGCAGTGAAAAGTGCCACAAACACAAGAGATGACTCTCAAGCTGTGTAGTGTACTTTTCTCCCTTCCCCTTTCAGATCTGAGGCTGTTGCTCCAACAAATGTCCAAATCCAAGAAAGCAGGACTGAGCATAGCATCAAAATACCTCATACTCCAACAGTCAGCCTTACATTGTAGGGTTGCATAAATTATTACTGCTGCTGAAACAAATCATCTCACTTGCCCTTCTGCTTCATCCCCTCAGCTCCTTCATCCGCCTGAATACTGGTATCCACATGGATGCAGAAAGACCCAGAGTAAAGAACTGAGATTAAAACTAAGCTAAACTAAGCTAAGGTGGCTCAGTTGTAACTTGGACATACCCCTGAGCAGCTTCATCTGAGATCAGTACTGATGCCTGCTTTGAGCAGGAAGCTGGACTATCATTCTGAAAGCAGTGCAACTGCTGAACATGGAAAGTTCACATTGTGCTCATCATATGAGAGCTCTGATGGTTGTAGGAAACAGGGAATTAAAGGCAATATTAAAACAAACACACGTCCATGCAACATCAGTTTAATCTGGTGGCAAAGGAATTATTGTCACTGTTGCTTAAGAACCACAGTTCTGTCATACGTTTATCAGGACATGCATGCATGTTATAATATAAAATTCACTGTTTATCCCACAGAACAGGTGGAACTCCACTACCCTGCTTGCCTGCGTTGCCAGGGAAGGGCATGTTGCTTGCAAAAGATACAGGTCACACATTCAAAACCATTTTCTTGGCACTCTCAGTCTGCTTCCTTTGTGCCAAATGCTGATGCTTTTGAGATACAATGATTTCACATGTCACTGGCATAACAGATGACACAGGACAGTAGAATGAATGAACGATGAGTGAGGGACCATGTTTCACTTCTGTCCATGTGCAATCTTTCAGCAGTTCTCATAAAAAGCATCTATTATCCACCCTATTTAGATCAATTTGCTGCCTTTGTTTAATGCTACCCAGTTAATAGTTAGATACAGTTTTAGAAAAATTAGGTAAAAAGTCAGTGCCATATGGAGAATTAACAGAAGTCTGGTCTTTTCAAGCCTGAGGTCCTCATTTACTTCTAACAGGACCTCAGAATGATGAGTATTGTCTTCATCTTGTATGTGAACATCCAGCTCCATGAATTAGAACCAAGTGTTCCCTAGTCCTCTGCCTCCAGGCCTCCTCTGCAAAGTCTGTAACAGACTTCCTGTGTCACTGAAGCCCCAAGCAACACCTGTAACAAGGTTTTTTGGGGGGTTAAGCATTCTTGGGCAAGGACCTCAGACTTTCCACTGACTCTTTATACAAGGATAAAGCTGTAAAAGGATAAAGCTTATAAAGACTAATAAAAAGAGAAAATAGGTTGAAAGTCTTCAAGGCAGCATTCAGATGGGTGGCCATATTTATTACACTCACTAGGCATGAGAAGCAAAGACAGTGGATTTAAAAGAACCTGCTCTTAGCCAAAAGTAAACAGGGAATAGCTGCAAGATAAAATGCAAAGGATAACTTCTCCTCTGGTACAAATTAAGGATCACTGAGGCTCAGCAGCATTCTTAGGTTTTGTCAGACCCCAGACAGGCATTTCACATATTTCAATGAGAAGAGAATGGAAAGAATGATACTCTTAAACACCTGGGCATATGTTAACATGGTAAGAGGATGTATCACATGGAAAATAAATTATAAGCTCTTCAAGTGTAGGTATTAAAACATCAAGCTATGAAAGCACTGCAGTGTTCTATAGTAACAGTCCAAACATTACAGTCTAAAAATGTTACAGAAATGTTTACATAACAGGATCTAAGGACCTAATCCAATGCTCACAGACTTCAGTGAGACTAAAAGTCTTGAAGCAACTTCTTTTTTTCTTTAAATAATCCCTTGGAACTATAAAAACAGTTCTGTGCTATGTAGTTGGAGACCAAGGGCTTTCCACTGATAAAAATCCAGGAAAAAACATTATTTTCTGAAGTTACTGCTGTCTCTAATGAACATTTGTTTGATTTAGTGTTAAGGTGAAAAGAAACATGCTTTTTTTGGTCTTAATTTTCTTCCATTTTAAACAAAGTGTTACTGATACACAGCATTACATGCTACACATTCTTCCTTTTGATTCTGATTCTGACAGCTCTCATGCTTTCATAGTCAAGACTGCAAGAGGAAGCCCACTGCTTTGTGCAATACTGGTACAGATTCTGTGTTAGGGTGCTCTGTGGCAAAAACCCCTTACAGCTGGAGTAATAAATTGTCTGTCCTTTGGGAAATCCAGGCATTCCAAAATTTATTTTCATCCTAAACGAGTAAAAATATTGAAACCCCAAAATGTTTATTAAAATGTGGATTCCACTCTCTTTTAATTTGGAAATATCAACCAAGCACTGTTGAAATATTTTTCCAGTAATACTGAAATCATACAGTATGTCCATCTAGAAGTTTGGGCATGAAAAAAGATCCAAATGAAAAATGGAAATGTTAAAATGTGTTATTCAATTATTTATTTTAAAATATTTTAAATGTTTTCCATATCAAGTCCTCCCATATTACTAGAAGACATTTTGAACTAGGTGTTTTCCAACGGTAAGAATTCATTTTTCTGCAGCTTATTGGAAAAAATTTATTTTATCAGCTTTCAAAGAAACAGTAAAATTCAAAAGAACTAACTGAAGCTGCCCTAACTTTTAGGAACGTGTCTGCACTTGCACACATTTTATAAATCATACATCCTGTGTCTGTGATCCATATCCAGAGACAGAGGGAAAACAGAGACTAGAAACAGCTGCTACTAATTTAATGCCTATATCAAATTTGGAGACTATGAAGTTTAAAGGTGTTTAAAAGCTAATGTGCTGGGCATTTTCTTAAGTCAGTATTTTATATTAACAGAAAAAAGAATTACAGTATCACTCTTGAAAATATATAAACAAATATTTATCTTTCTCCAGGCTTCATCCTCATTAACTGCTAAAAACACCTAAAAGTTGCTTTTCTCCCAAATGCAGTTCCCACATCACCTTTTTTGACATATTTAGTTCCAAAGCCTTAAATGACCTACCAGCCAGTCAGAAATGTGTGTCAAATTATTCAGTTGTTACCATACTATTGTCCAAAACCAAACCCCTGATTTGTTATTGGGATTCTGACTGTATAGAAGACATTGAAGCACAAAGTCTGGGCAAAGTCCAGTATGCTCTGCAAGTGTCTGTGCCAGGGCTGGGAATGAGATGGGAACTTCCACCTGGTTGATCTTGGTGCAGTTTCAAAATGGTACTAAAGGCATTCAAGGGGAGTAAGGCCATGGAAGACACTCCTCCGTTGCTCTGCAAGGTGGGAACTCTCCCACTCAAAGGCATTAGCAGCTTTTTCTGCAATGCCTCCAAACTTGTACCATGGAAAGCCTGCTAGACATGGGAATATGTAACAGCAGAGAAATGACCTTATGGTGGATGCTTCATGCACTATTTCCTTCCTGTCCAAGCCCACTTCTGGCAAGAGAAAAAAGAGCCAGTACCGTGCAGAATGCGGGAATAGACCCAGTGCACCTGCTCCTACATGGGGGGAGACAGAGCACAGCAAGTGCATTTGGTTCAGGGTAAAATACAATTACTTGTCCACAAGTGAATTAAAATGATTTTTTCATAATTTTTCAATTGTTTTCCCAGTAGAAAGTTATATTAATTAATTAATTCCTCAAGGCCATTAGATTTTAGATCTAAGGATAAGATCTTTAAGAGAAGGTAAGAGAAGGAGAAAGGCAATTTAACCTCTGCCATCAGAGAGGAGGTTGTGCAATTGTAAAACCCCTCACATCCAACCCTCTAGCACATCCTAAACCCAACACCATCTTAAGGCTGATGTGTCAGCTGGGGGAACAGGCTAGTTTAAAGGCACCTTCAAGCCCTCTCCCTGACATTGGTCTTGTTCCAAAAAGAAAATAAATAGATACAGAGTAGGACTTTGAAGATAATCAAGTCACTGGATTTAAAAAAAAAAAAAAAAAGCCTCCTAAGCTTTGGCAGGTCTTTCTCATATATCTGGAGTGTCTGTGCATCATGAAAGGTGAGTGAGATCAGTCAGCATGTCATTATTCATGAATAATGGGAAATGCAAAGGAAAAGTCAAAGCCTGAGTGCAATGGACAATGACAGCACCCATGACATTCTATTTCAAAAGTTATAGGTGTGCTTTCTAAAATACCAGAAATAAAACTGAGCTACACTGAGTCCACATTGCAAGATGCAAGTCTTACGTGACATCAAATATAAAGAATCCGTTGGAATTGCTCCTCTCAAAGTAATGATTTTTAATATATGTTGCTGAAGCACTTGAAAGTGTGCATCAAGTCCATGTAAACAAACTAGGATGATATAAAACTTCAGCTACTTTTGCAAAAACGAAAGACAGCAGCTCCAGCTGTCAGTGACACAGAAGTGCTGCAATAGTAACCATTCGGATGGCAGTCCTGTGGATCCTCATAAAGAGTAAACTGGCACCACCATCTAAAAGTTTTCTGAATTCAGTTGAATTATCTAATTCCACTTCACCATTTAATCAAAACAAAAACATTCTAACCAGCCTTTAATAACATTTCAGTAAGGAGATTTTTTTTAATAGAAAAGGAACCACCAGTGTTGTAAAGGATCATTATTAACCCTTCTACTTTGAAAACTAACTGCTCCATGAAATTTACCAAAAGATTGTATTTAGAGGACTAGGAGATCCTGCTTCTCCTATACCCATAAGACTAGTTCAGTTTGGCTTTTCATAGGAATAATATCCTGGAGTGACTCAAGGTCAAGTCCACCAAAAGCAAAAGATCACCTGGTCTGCTTTCCACACCCATGATTTCTGATCTGCAACAAGAGGACAGAGCAATGTTTCGGACTTGTTGGTCAACACATTTTTGTCCTGATGTGAGTTAGTTGCCTCTATTATGCAAACATTTCTGTGCTATTTGCTGCTTTAACATCCTGAAGTTGTAGGATGAAAAAACAGCAAAACTGCCCTACCAAAAACACCTCTCAAGAATGAGCAGGTATTACTCAAGGAAGAACTAACAGACATGAGAATTTATTATTTAAGTCTCTGTCTATTATATATTAATATCTAAAATGATAGTTTCTTTCTTTGTACCATATCAATTTCATTAAAAATGAAGGTTCATTATTTCACACAAATTGAAAATGTGGCAGAAAAGTTCTAGATAAAACTAAAATTTATTTTAACTATGAGACTAGAGGGGTTTTAATTTTTTTTATATGACCATACAATGAAGTACAGTCACACACATTCAAACTAGAGCTACCAAGCAAGGACCCCAATTTAATTACATTTGCTTGTCTCCTTTCTACTTTGCAAAAAGCGCTCTCTTCAAATTAATTTTCTGCAGCATGTTAAATAATTCAGTATACTAAAATATGGAGTTAATCCTTGTTTTCCCTGCACAAGGGCTGCAACAGATGAACTACAATGCTGCGTAAAAAAATGTTTAAACACGCATGTCTTCAGCTTTGCAGGAACAATGTATTGCAAAGGAGTACCTGAAAAACTGGAGTATACTTCCTCCCCAGGTAGCATATCCCAGCATTAAAACTGACCATTTGGATTCCTCATTAAGTAATACCTGGGAAATAACCATGTGTATCTTTTGTGTACTAAGATACCTTGGATGTGCTGCAAGGATTTGTCCTAAAACAACAGGCTTAGACCTAACCATGGAATCTACTGCCCTTCCATTTTTACTATTTATACAGTAGTATATCATATATATATATAAACAGCAAACAATCTGACAAGGCATTGGAGTAACAGAAAGCTTGTGGGGTTTTTTCAAATTGCTGAGAAGAATACACAGCCTCTCTTTTCAGAATAACAGCTGTCTCTGCCCTGCAGGAAAAAGAAGAAAAGAACCTGGGCTTTTGGGCTCTAGGGGGAGTTCAGCAAAAGAGAGAAAGTGCAGATAATTTCAAAACACTGCCTTAACACATATCTGCTTGCACATATCTGTTAGAAAACAACAATAAAATTTATTACTGTTAGGGGTTGGAGGAGGAGGGTGCAGTGATGTGACTTGAACTGAAAAAAATGAGGTGTTGATTCCAGACCATATGTACTGAATTCTCCCCCAGAAACCAGAACAGTCATGGATTCCATCTGGTCCCTGTGCCGCAGAAAAAAGCCCCCTTTGCTCACAGCACCCAGTCCAGCACAAGTATGTGATTTAACTTTACCTTCCTGTAATTATCTTAGTCCATTCCCCAGAAAGCTTGTCTTATCCACTTGACAGCTACCAAGTGATCTGGGCAGAGCCCAGTGCTCTCCCTGAGCCAGTGGCATGTTAATGGACAGCCCCACGGCAGAAGAGGTGACAGGGGAGCCAGGCAAAAGGTTTATCGTGCACTTCCTCCTCACATTCCCAAGCCACTACACAAGCATTGGCACTTAGGGAGCTGATTCTCCCTATCTAAGCAGCATTGCTAAGGCTATGGCAGAGACTCCTGTTTGAAATGTTATGCTGCATTCCTAAGCAGGCCAAGATAGCATTAGCTGTGAAAGAAAAGGATATTCAGTAAATCCTCCAAAATTATGCAGCATCCTCACTTGAGGAATCTAATTCACTGAGCTCTGTGATCCAAGAGAAAGATGTGACAGAAAGGTTCATAAGCAATTGAGAATATATGCCCTGTATTTTCTTACATCCCTTTTTGCCAGTAAATATACCAAGTAGTTAGTACTTTGTTATAAAATACTATTGGGGCTGCCTGAATAGTCTTGTAGTTATTTAATAAATTACTCGGCAGAGCAGTGAATTTAGCCAGGCTTCCACTGGTGAGGAGACTGCTAATTAACTGATATCCAGGAAGGCAGCAATTAACCTTCTCCTCCCAGACAAAAATAATATCTCTATTAGAATTACATGTCCAGAAAGAATTAAGAGCTCTAAAATGCATATCTCTTCCAGAAAGGAGCGATTTGGAATGGAGCAGCAGTCAACCCAAATATCTCAAAACATTTGAACTAAAGACAAAACAAGATAAAATAAAGAATCTGTTCTGTATGAAGGGAATGAACTGGCTTCAGAAGTAAGTTTCCAGCTGGGACCAGATTGCAAATGCCTTTATTCACTCTGCAGGAGTAGTCATTCACACGAACAGCCCCTGTAAAGCCAGGGAAACAAACTCACTCATGACTGTGATCATGAAGCTTGCCATCTGACCTTCAAAACTGACAGAATGTTGTGTGCTTTTACTGAAAATACTATAGGAATGTAAAGTTTAATTTATGGAGGTTTTTTCATTCTGTGACATATTCTCAAATAAGGCAATTTACAGGTTGGTATCTCAGCAACAGATTCCTAGCAAACAGTATGCTGGAACTTATCAGTCTTGCACTTGTTTTGTTTTTTGGAATGTCCAGTCATCAAGCAGACTTTCCGTGGCCACCTGGGGCTGAGGTACTGCTGGAGTGCACCCACCCACCTGCACAGAGGCCAGGACCCATCCCAAGAGATCAGTGCAAGCACAAAGGCAACCAAGTGACTACCCATGTTGAGTAGGAATTAAGGATTCCCAGAGAAGTGTCCAAAGGGCTCTGCATCCTCAGTTTAAAGGATGCATTCAGAATTGAGCAACACAGAGCTGTTCTGATTACAAGAATTTTGACTTATTTACATAAAGGCTGAAAAAGAAATGTCAGAAGTACAATTTGTGGCTTAAGGGGAATAAGATTTAAGTGCCAAGTTGCAATGAGCAGTTAGAGCTAATATCTGAAACCAGAATCCAAACCTAGGACAAGAAGCAATCTGGCACCCAAAGTCCAGCAATCAGGCTAATTTCCAAAGGTCAAGAGCCTGAGTCAGAAACCAAGATACAAGCCAAAGGTTAGGACTGGAGCAGGTCCTGGATGGAAGCTGAAGGTCACAAAATGAGCATTTTCAAATAGCCATACCCCTCAGCTACTGACTAGACAGAGAACAAATTTAGATGCTCCCTTAAACAGCACTGACATTAGCACCAGTGAGCATTCCCAGGGGTGACCATCATGGCTGTGGACTTGCTGAAAGGGTCAGCCCAGCCAGCAGCCTGGGACAGCCCACCACTGAGGTCAGTCTGGGTCACTCAGATCCAGAATAAGGCTGGTAACATGTCCCCCTGATTACATAGATGAGTGAAGCCCCTAACAGCCACACATGCTTGCCAGGTTTCCTATTGGAAAAATAAGTAACAGAGATATGCAAAGTTCCTCTTCCATAAATTCCATGAAAGCGGGAAAAAAAGGCAATTCCAGCTGAAATATGAGAAAATCTGGGCCCCAAAGAGACTGGAGAAGCCTCAGAAAACTATAAACTAACAGAAGACCATGCTACAGATCTACAACCTAGCAGCCTCTTTCTTCTGTTACTGTTTTACTGATTATAAGAGAAGTATATATACAAGCCCTGCTGCTACTGTATTCCTCTGGCTACGTATACATACACAAATAAGCAAGATATTCTCTTTTGATAATTAAACAGGGTAAACATTTTCTAGTATTAGATTATTTTTAATGAGACACAGGCAACAAAAGTATCAAAAATAGTATTTTTATGTACATATCAAAACAATAAATTAGTCTTTATGTCCCATTCTATGTCTCATTAGCATATCCTCTGGAAAACACTTGATGGCTTTGGGAACTTTTCAAGAACCACTACAATACTGCTAAGTTAATTGAAAACTACAATTAAGAGATATCTTAAATAATAATCTCAGTGAACAGTTTGCAAATAGCCCATATACCAGAATATGTTTTTGCCAACATTAATAATTAAATTCTGATTAGATATACCACTAAAAAGTCAACTTACATAGATAGGCTATAAATAATTTTTTATCCTGTGCCCTGATTTTTTGTCAAGGTTATAAAGAATTAATGGGGATTGGAATAAGTTTAGTAAGTCTCTGTCTGCACTGCTGACATGATGGTAATAAAATACATTTGTATAATTACCTTAATTATTATACATTTAATATTTCTTTACTGAAGTGTTTGACAAACTGCCCTTATACTGGCAGCCATGCTCACCTGGTAAACTCAGTGTTTCAGTTACTAGCTTTCACTTGCAGTGGATTTTGCTTAGTAGGCCTCTCATTGCTTAAAAACAAATAGTTACTACCCTTCAAACCTCTCAGTAGTTGGCATGGTGCCACTCAGCCATGGAGAGCACTTTGCAGAAGCGTGACCATTAAACAAGCATCATGAAGTAGGTTAGAGACTATAAAAGGAATATCTGAAGTTGAATAAATGGAAAGACCCTGATATTACACAGTAATGTTTTAGGGATTTTCTAAAGAGCAAGAATGATAGATTATTGCTCCTCTAACTTAAGCATTCTGCACAGCTCTTTGTAAGCCAACAGCATTGCCTAGCTCTTGTGTCACAGCAGCTCAGGAATCACATGGTGGCCCTGACATGCTAAACCTCAGAAGTTTACACAGCCTACTTGGCCAGCTCCCCATTACAGCTGGAATTTATGACACAGCCCAAAAAACCAAGCCTAGATTAACGAAAATTCACTATAATGGGAGGCTCTTACAAAAAAAAAAAAAAATCTATGCCCATGATATTACCAAAGTCAAGCAGTCCCTTTCCCACGCAAAGACATTGCAAAGACATGGCTGTCTTTGCCTGCTGAGAACTTCCTTCATCCAGCCTGAGCTCCCCTGCTGCTCCCGTGCAGAGAGCAGGAGGATCAGCCTGCATAACCCTTGGCTGGCCACACTGCCCCTCTGCCCACCGCAGGTACACCAGCAGCTGTGCTCAGCTTACCTCCTAGACATAACCACCCACGAATTATTCAGGTGACAAGTTTGTCATGAAAAGAGATTATCAGAATTGTTGTTAATCCAAAAAAGGCAAAAATACTGCATCCCAGCTTCATGCCAGAGTGAAAATGTTTTACAGAAGTAATCTGGGGGTTTTATCTATTTTTTGGTAATTGGTTTTCAATTATTTTCCATTAGGGTAAATAGTGGACTCTATTAATTTCTGCCTTGTAGAATAGTTGTTCACTTCTGGAACTCAGTTCTCCTGGATGGCAGGTCTATTTTGTCATGGAAGTGTCAGGCCTCCTAAAAATGCCCCATCTCTGTGTGACAAACATCAGGTGCACACATGCACACAGGGACAGGGGAAAGGCAAGCAAGGCAAGTTTGACCTACCCCATCATCCATTTCTATGCCAGCTGTCACCAGCCACAGGTTGCACTCACAGGTAGAGGAGGAGCTGGGCAGCTATGCAGGTACTGGGTTTAGACCTCCAGGACTGCAGAGCTCGCCTGAACTGGCCAGCTCTGGAGGGCACCATGCCAGAGGGCAAAAGAGAGAGCAGATGTGGTCCTGCAGCTGTTTTTTGCATATGTGCACTGTTTAGACTACAGCTCTCAAAGACTGTTAAATTCAATTGTTTTGAAAATCACATAACTTATATTGACTTTAGAAGAGATAAACATTTTGAAATTGAGAAGCAGTCATCATATTGACCATGAATTTTGAAAGAATCTGTTAGAACCTGTCATGTAAACTGGTGCTCAAGACTTGTTTAAATTATTATTTGTGATTATTACAACTTATTGGAGAGATGCTCCTCAGGTCTTCAATCCTTACCTGACAAATTGTATCATCCCTACACAAGCTCTTTGGATTCATCATTTCAGTACACTAATTCCACACGTACAAGTATTTTATCTTTGAAATACCACTGGGGAAAAGTTACTCTACAAATGCAGCAGATGGTTTCAACACAAAAAACATTAGTTAGTTTTGTCCTTCAAAAACATGCCAAAGTAAGCAATCTAATTTGGAGATTAGTCTCTAAAGTTACATTCATTTTCAGAAGGAAAATTCAGTCAATCTGTACACTGAATTTTGTACAAAATATATTACTAGTTGCTTGCCATTTTGCTTTATACACATAACTGCACACAAACCATTTGAAAGTAAGTAAAAAAGATGTTCCTGCTTTTGTTCTTAAATAATCACTACCATCAGATTGCTTATTTTCTAACACCAGAGCCAAGTGATACAAGGTCCCGAAATTACACACTGCAGTTGCCCTTCCATCACAGCCCTTAATGACTGCCTGAACTACAGCAGCTTCTTATGCTAAGCTCTGTGCAAGTTTGGTTGCAAACTTCCACAGCATTGCCAGTTAATGCCATCCCCTTGAAATGTCCTTCCTATGCCATTCCTCACACATCTCAGCCACAGAGCTTCCCAGAGGATCTCCAGCAGACAGCTTTATGGCTCTCTTCAGAGTGACTACAGCAAAGGAATTCTCCATCAGCCAGGACTTAATTGCTGAAAATAAGCCAAATGAGAGATTAGGATCTCATCCAGTTTATTTACTTAGTCATTATGTAATCGAGCTTCCCTTTTTGCCAGTGTGGTGACTCCTTCCCACTTTTCTTAACGCGCCTTCCGTACTGGAGGAAGGCCATCCCATTCCAGACTGGGTGGGTCTGCCTCAGGGTTTCAGTTCAAAGCAGAAACACATTATGGATTCATGACTGCAGCTGTTAGGGGCAGAGTTCAGCACATGACATGCATTAAATCCATGTGATTATGTCACTGAACACTCTTGGACATGACAAATCCTGGAGAAGCTGACAAGGCAAAGAGCAAGAGACACATGTGCCTACACTAAGAATTAAGTGGCGCTGTGCCTTGGGTCTCTGGCTACACGTGTGTGTCTTTCAGTTTGCTGCCCAAACCCTGTAGACAGCTGAGCACCCAGAGAGGGTGTTAGGTCGCAGTGGGGGGCCTGAGGAAACCCACCCTGCCAGAGCACAGCAGCATTCCTGAAGCTGCTCCTTTGTCACGATGGTGGCATCAGGCTGACAGCAGACAATGCAGCTGCTGCCCTCACCTTCAAACGAGGTCTTGTGACACATCAGCAATCCACCAGCCCTTCCCCGGGTGAGTGAAATGCCCACTGTTTCTACTACTCTTCAAAAAAGTATGTCAACAACATTCATAATGATGAGCAAATATATTGTACTAATGTTTCATCTGGGAAAACAAAGGTACAGAGAGAGCTGAAGTGGTTTAATAACCTATGAAGTGAATACAGTGCTACTGATTCCATTCCTCTGACACTGAAGCATCAAAAGCAGCCCAAATCACCTGCCTGTTTTACATTATGTTTGTTCCCAATCAAGTCTGAAAAGCTCTAGAAGCTATTTACTCTCAGAATTGTGTTGCATCTTCTTTATTAGTACTGTACCACATCAAGAAAAGCCTACTGCAAATTACACATTTGGTCATAAAAAATTTATTTAACCTATTTTAAAGATGACTGTCATGATAGGTGGATATTTTGCAAGAGGATCAGCTAAAAATATTAAAATATAATTCTGACTTGCTACGTTACAGCAAGGCTTCAGAGATAAAGAAGCATATAAACCTACATTTTAAAATTGATGTGATAGTCTCAATATTTAAAGGGCTAGATACATAGAGACATCAAAAGTGACTCAGGAACCTTAAAGAATACAAAAAGGTGTTTACAAGAAAAGAAAAATATAAGCACACAATAATGCTATAAAACTGACATAGACTATTTAAGGTAGATAACCATAATTAAAAATTGCCTGAGTTAAAAAACTGACATAGTCCTGCTAAAGTAGCTTTCCCAGGGTTCAGGGTATCTAATATAATGCACGATTATTCCTGATGTATTTCTCAGTTCTGTACAGAGCAGAACCTTGCTAACATAACTGTCTTTTTTTTTTTTATCTGTGCAGTTTATAATCTGTACAAGACTTAGGAGAACATGCTGTTCTGCTTTATGATAGTAATTGCATATTATTTTTCCTAATGTTATTATACCAATAAAACAGAAACTACATGTTAAATGAACACAGCAACAGAGAGTCCCTGATGGTGCACCTTTGCTTCTGCAATATTTTGTCCAATTGCTTATTTGCCACACTGTAGATTTGCAATAGACTCATTTTCAGTAATCAAATTATTACAGTTCTAATATATTCAGCAGCAGGCCTTGTATCTGCTGTTGGATAAAATATGACCCAACTGGCTAAAGATGTATGTTCAAAGCCCTATATATATATATATTCCATTAAGTATGTAAGTCAATAGAAGTCAGGCTGTACACCTACGCCTAACGTACCTGCAGAGGCTGTGATCGCTTTAAAAGCTTGTATTAAAAAATGAGTTGTATTTAAAACTTTGAACAAATTTAGTAAAGAACACATTACTGGTTATTTATGCAAAATGCAGAGTCCCAGAAATAACATTTCACCTCTAGTTCTGATTTATGTCAATGATAAACTCCTCTCTTTACTCTGTTCAGTGACAGAGCTATGCGTGAACATGATACAATTTCTGAGCCAAACCTCTGTGCTCTAGTTAAAAACAGTTAGTTTTGCCCATCTAATTTCACTACCTACCTTCGTCAGAGAAGAGCTGTCATATTTTGATGAAAATTCCAGCAAATTACATTTCAAGCTGGCAGTCAATGTCTTCCTAGAAAAAACTGACACCCTTCCACAATCCCCTGTGAAACGGCAAACCAGGTTAGAATGACAGAGGAGATTGGATTACCTGCCTGTGCTGGATCATTGTTTCTAAGAGATAATCCATAAATTATTAATCCTTCTAACGTTCTTGAGCAATGTAAGGAGGGCTGCCTGTGACCTATTTCAACCTCTTGCACTGTTGTTGTGGGAACAGCTTTCTTGTATAAATTGAAAGGAGTATTTTAATTTTCTTGATTTTATTGAAATGTAAGTGTAATTTAATGCCTTTTCTTTGTTCAAAGTGTTTTTTAGCATCTCTTAGAAGGACCATAACTGTTGGTAATACTCATGTCCAAAATGGCAGTGAACATATAGATAGATTTAGTGTCATTTTCCTTGCACGTTATTAAATCACATTCTTTCATTAATTAACTGTTGTTTTTAATGCTTTCTGCTTCACATTTTCCGGAACATTTTGCTAATTGCACGAGGAAAAAAAAAAAAAAAGAAAAAAGTCATCCATTCCTGGTAGAGAATCATGACTGCAATTATTACATGACAAAATGAGAGCGAAGTAACTTATAGTTCAGATTTCAGTATTGCAACATCTGAGAAACTCAGATACACTACGAAGTAGTTATGTATTATCTCTATTTTAGGTACAGCACAAAACAGGAAAAAATCCCATACCTGCAGCTGGGTGAGTCAGTAGTCCCAGAACTATTTTACTACACCTTGTCACTCCCATGTGATGACCCTCCAAAACCAGGAGTCACTTTACACACCAATCTCTCCCACGGATTATAATTTAGATTTCCACTGCTCTGTATCCCTCTGGGCTGTATTTGCAGGTGCAGTCATAGACTCAGAAAAAAACCCCAACCTATTGACAAAACTCAGGCCAGAAATTGTCACCTTTGGTGTGAAGGACTGTAGAGACTTACGCTCGGCTTATTTCACAATTCTGACTTAATTAGTTTGGCAGAAGTGACGGGACACTGCTGTCCCGAGAGAGGTGGGAGAGAAATGATACAACAGCAAAATGGAATAATTACCTTGACTAAAAGACTGAGCAGAGGCAAGAATAAGCATGTAAAGATCATCCCTAACACATATTGTATCATCGGATCCTGAAAACCAACAGAGGAGGAGACCCCATAACATCCTTCAGTAGCTTGTTGTATTGCTTAACAATTCCTACTGATCAGGATTGTTAGGATCCAGCCTAATTTTGCTGCACATTAACCTGATTTCATTTTGTCCTTTTGCCAGTAAAGATGGAGAACTGATTTATTTAATAAACTTTTATGCATCAAATATGTAAACTGCTATGCTGGGGGTTTTTAATTTTCTCTTTCTTTCGACCTAGCAACATAACTTATTTTGTTTTCTCTTGCAAGGCACACACTCTCAATCTTTAGCCACTTCTCTAGGTTTTTTTCTGGGAGTCTACAGTTCCTGTTTAGTGTATCACTCAAGTATGGCATTATGAATTGACAAATTTATCATAGAATTAATTGCTAAAATCCAAAGAAAGGATAGTAGTTGTACATCTGGAGGTATTTTATCCTGATGACAGTAAATATTTAATAAGTTTAGTTTTGTAGCCAGGGGAAGAAGGCTAAAAGGAAACTGATTTGGTGACCAACAGATACTGCAGTGAACTCACATTTAAAAAAATCTCCAGTAAAAAGGAAAAATTTTGCTGCCCTCTAGAAACTGTAATGTGTAACAATTTAGAAAACTTTCCCCTAAAAGTGGAGAAAGATTTTTCACAGCTAAAAATAAGTATCTGTAACCATGATTATGCAATAAGGTACCTGTGGATGAAAAGACAGAATATGAGTTCTATGAGTCATTTAGATTTGCTGGACTCCACTGGACTTTAATTCAACTTCTAGTAATAACAGAAAATGAACTGACTGGGAATGCTTACTGCACTTCATCAGCATAAGAGCAGCAATATGTTCTTTCCTGACAATCTTCAGCCAAGACAAAACCAAAGAGACTGCAGACTGAAGAAGACCTTTTCCGTATGAAGTCTGAAGAGAATGACTGCAGCCCAAATAATTTTTGGGAATACATAAGTAATCTGCTCTGTGAAAAACAGGGGCCAGAAAAAGAGTTTGCATAAATAACTGCAAACAGCAGAGCAGACATCAATGGACAGCACCCAGCCATGCTGCCACATGCAACTAAAGGTGTAAAAGAGGGTTTTTATTATTTCACCTAACTTACTATTAACATAGATGAAGTAAATAATAGTACTTAGGGTAATAATTCATCATATCCTGTCCTATATAACCGCAGCTGAATAACTGAAACAAAGAACATAGTGCTCTCTTCACTTGTTGCAATACAAGTGGAATCTGTCCCACTCACAGAGAAAACATCAAAACGGGCATCATCCTACTTCTACCTGGTTCAGTGCAAGAACCAGGCACAGAGAATGACAGAGGAACATTTCTCCAGCAATAACTGCTGCATAGCTTCAAAGGAGGACAAGGAGATTTGCAATACACAATAATCACAGAATCAGCCCGAATGGACACAACTAACATTGCAGTTTAAACTGAGGTCACATAGTTCGGTGTACTTCAAGGTGGATGATGCAGATGGCAGACTCATTTCTGACATAAAATACTTTACTCCAACGCAACAACAGTGAAGAAGGGCAGGGAGAATAAATTCACTAAAATGCAGGACTGGAATTGGCAGATGAAGGAAGCAAACAATCCATAACATGAAACCACCGCTTCTCTTTTTTATCAATGCTCCTCCTGTTTCACTTTTAACTCAAGATGAAGCCAAGAAGTTTTCACACTTGAGAAAATCTCACACAGCAGAAGACTGTCCTTTGCCAATAAGTGTTTTACTTTGAAATATACCTTTCCTTTACTGTAATCTTGCAGAAAGGAGCAGTTTGGTGCAGATGTTTAAAATGTCATCTAAAAACAGATCTTAAAAAAAGGTTTTGTCATTTTCTTTTTAGCCCTTGGAATGTTGTTTGTCTCATTGTTTTCAAACTTTAACTTCCTCAAACTATCTTTTTCTAACCTAGAGTGCTACTGAAAAATAACTAGACATTTTACACTGAAGTATTTTTTATGTAAGTCGTATTAACCCTTGATTGAAACAGTTTTATGTGCTTTACTAACAGAACCAGTGAAAACCCAAATGTTAGGGATTGGCTTGGACCTTCCTGTGATAAAACCATTAGAAGGGAATGGAAGGTTTATGGAGCTTTAAGACACTATTTTCTTTTCTCTTTTCCTTTTCTTTTCTCTTCTTTCTCTTTTCCTTTTCTCTTTTCTTTTCTTTTCTTTTCTTTTCTTTTCTTTTCTTTTCTTTTCTTTTCTTTTCTTTTCTTTTTTCTTTTCTTTTCCTTTTCTTTTTTCTTTTCTTGTCTTTTCTTGTCTTTTCTTTTCTTTTTTCTTTTCTTTTCTTTTCCTTTTCTTTTCCTTTCCTTTCCTGATGCTTACATCTTGGCATTCAGGGGTGAGATACTGGGATGAAGGAAGCAGGAAATTCATGTGCAGATTAATTTTTTTTTTCCTAAGAAATGTCTTTTTACTTTGTACTAGAACTGTCTGACATGAAAACAGCTAAATTAATGCTCTCTCCAAAAAGCTTTACTTTAATAATTTAAAAAATTATACTTCAAGTTTGTATTTCCATTGCTTTTTAGAAATACTTTTTATGGAACGACACAACTGCTGGATCCTTGCTTATAGCTTGTGCATTGACTGTCTGCCATTGGACAGAGAGGATTATACTGTAAAGCTGTATTAAAATCAGAAGTATGTCCACCTGCAATGTAGAAGAACATGACCTGTAGTAATACAGAGCTTAGAGGAAATTCTTTACATTCTCAGAAGGGTCAGAAGCTTGCCATAAGCATGGTTTTGTTTAGAAATTTACAAGCCTGTTTTCTTCCCGTCAGATTGCACACAATGCTACAAAGATAGTTGAAGCTTAGTGATGTTAACTTGGAAGACATTCATGCCTTGGCCCTATTTAATGCTCTATACTTTCCCATTCGTAAAATCCACTAATGATTAAAAACAAAAAAAGCAGGGCCAAAGCTCAGTGAACTGCGTGTTATCTTGTTCTTGTTCCAGCAAACTTAATTATGTACTACATTGGACAGTTGATATGTTTACTATGCCTGAGAAAAATATTTAGTTCTAAATTTTTTAAAAATATTAAAAATTCCATATTCCACTGCCTGCAGACTGTGAAATATTCAGATACCAGATAGTGATGAACACGTGAACAAACAGCATCACCCTCAAAGCGTGCACCAGCTCACAGCACTTCATACACCATCCTGCGGTAAACTCAGTAGCCTTAGTCTTACTAATGTCCTTAAATAAATAATAACAATAAAAATAACGACCTCTTACAGTGTAAACAGTGCACAGATCTTTAACTTAATCCATTCAATTGATACAAAGCCATTTTCCTTTGACATGCCCAGATGTGGAGAGACAATTCAGCAGAAGTTAACTGAAACCTGTTACAACATGCTCGGGGGAGCAAGTAACAGGGAGTGGAGCTGGGTAGGGTGGTTGACAGGATCCCTTATTCAACAATGGACTGAAAGTCCTTTCCTCACAGGATTGTGAGCTGAATCTGAGCCACAGCATATCTGACAAAAACCCTCCTGGATGGAGCTACAACCGGCTGAAAATGAGGGGAGACGGCAGGGAGGGAACACAGCTCTCTGCTCGGTATAGCCATGGTAAGCGTCTTTGGACCCTCAGGAGCCACGGCTCGGCTGTGCCAGCTCCAACAGAGGAGCGTGGCCAAAGCTTGCAGCTGGTGGAGGCACAGCCACCCCAGGCGCCCACCGCCCGCTAAGCCGATGCCCAGCAGCATCGGGAGACACGCCACGGCCCGGCTGCCACGCCTCAGGTCGAACCCCATGAAGTCGGTTTTCCGCCCAGCTGCGGACCTGTGGCTCCCGACCCTGTGCCACAAGGCCACTAACCCCTCTGCGGCGGTGATGGGTGAACGCCAGCCCTCAGCCCTGGGCCACGCGTGTCCGCAGGGGCTGGGGGCTGCCTCGGGCACGGCCGGTGCCCAAACTCCCACGGCTGTCGGACCCCTGCAAAGCCTCGGGCACGGGACCCACGAGTTGGGGGAGAGCCCGCGGGCCCGGGGAGGGTGCTCCGGGTCCCGAGGGGGCGAGAAGAGCCTCGCGCTCTGGGCTGGCGGCTGCCGCGGCGCAGCTCTGGGTGCCTAACCGCCGGGCGGAACGGCAGGCACGGGGCTTGGCGTTCCGGCCGGCGGCGGGGAGGGGTGCGCCGGTGACACCGCGCGGCTGCTTCTTGCCCTCCCCCGCGGGTGGCTGCCGGGATCCAAGATGGAGTCGGTGAGCAGAGCAGGGCAGGAGATCAGCCTGGCGGCCCTGAAACAACACGACCCGTACATCACCAGCATCGCCGACGTGACCGGCCAGGTAGCGCTCTACAGCTTCAGCCCGAAGGCCAACGAGTGGGTAAGTTTGGAGGAGCAGGTCTGGCTCTCCCCACGCCCGGCCCGGCCCGGCCCGGGGGGCGGCGGCGCGGCTCCGGGCAGGGCGTTCGCGGCCGCCGACCGTGGCGGGGCCGTGACTCCGCTCGTCTGCGCCTTCTCCCAGGCAGCTGCCTGTCCCGGCATCTCCGCACGGGGTCCCGGCGGGAGCTACTCTCGCCCTCGGGGAAGTTTGGGGTTCGGGTGCCTTCCCCCGCGGAGGTGCCGACCCCGAAGGGAGAGGAGGGTCTGTGCTTGGGGACGGGGAGGCACAGCGTTGTTCACGTAGGCGGAGTAATAGTGGCCGAAGCAGCTGTGGGGCTTGAGGCTTCTTTTGCTCTTGGTGGCCGTTAGTGGGTTGACTCTTTTTTATTATTTAACTGTAGTTCGTTGTTGTTGCTCATGCGTGTTTAACAGAGCCCTAATTCAGGACGAGTATTTGAGAATTGTTGGTATCCATCATTGCATTAAAACGCAGACTTTGCTTGACTGCCAGTTTTATCGCAAAACTCTAGAAACCGGAATATGTGGAACTTAACATTTTTTGTGCTACACGCAGCTTCCTGTGCTTGCGGGTCACGAGCATATGGTAAAGGTTGCTTTGAAACTTGAAGTATGAAACGGAGTCCATGTAGTTATTTGTTTTGTTGCTGGCTGTGCTGCCATTGCCATTGTTTAAATAGCAACTGTGGAAGGCAAACTGTCTCGTATTTGCAGACAAATGGACTGTCCATATTTAAAATAAGGAGTTGTGAGAAAGGTGTTCAGCTCAGAGCAGTCAGATTCAGCACAGGAAGGTTGTAGAATACAATATGTCACACCATCAGAATGGTAGCATGAATTAAGTCTTCTGGAAACGGGTTTATTAACTAATCTTACTATGAAAAAATACATAGTTCCTGAAAATAAGGGCTCGTATTTTTAGTCCTATGATGTCAAACCTCATGGAAAGGCAAGGATATTATAAATCTGTAATTAAAATGCTATACAAAAGATACATAACTCTGTGAACAAGCATATACCTTAAATACAACTGCTGTCTTTTGTAGGAGAAAACTGACATAGAAGGGACCTTATTTGTGTACAAAAGGTAAGGGGGTTTATGTGTTTTTTTTTCTTTTTATTTCCTCAATAAAACAAACATCCAGTGGCTTTGTGTGTAGTTTTCATACTGGATTTACTGCATCCAGTAAACTCATAATTATTTACTTGTCCAGCTGTTAAGGTCTGTGTACTCATTTGAAAGTAATAAACTCTGCACATTGGTGAACAGCTGCCAAAAGCACCTAAAAGTACTGCTGAAAAGTCATAAAACCTGATCGACGCTGCATATTTATCCACACAAAAACCTAATCTGTCAAGTTCATTGTTAATCCAATAGCATTTGTTAATTTATTCAGTTTGTTAAATGCCAAGTCTTCCTTTGTCGCCTAAAATTTGTAGAGTTGATTATGAAAACAATACAGATGACAAATTAAATAATCTGTTCTAACTTAATTTTTGCAGTTTCCCAACAGCTTTGGAAATGGACAAAGTTGCTTAAAAGCTGGAGATCTTTCAAAGCCATGAAAGAAATTCCCAGTTACATGGGATGGGGGAAAGGGGTGGGAAGGAGAACCAGCACATAAAACCCATAATGGATTTAAGTTTTAGTTTACAGGCATATCAGAAATATAACAATGAAATAACACTCTCTTGACTGTACGAGATATAAATACTGCAGACTTAACCCATCCTGAAGCAGACCATCATAGGCTAGGTCACCACATTTTATCCTGGCACTGTGAAGGGATACTAGTAACTGTTGCCTGTCTACTTTGCTTTAGCTCAAAGCTTGGAAGTACTTAGTGTAAGAGAGCCAGCCAAAAAAAAAAAAAAACTAAGCAAAAAGTTTTCTTGTGACTAGCTGAATTTTTCAAACAACTTCTGTTAGGTACAATAAAAGACTTAACTCGTGATGGGAGGGATTGTTCACCCCCTCTGTAGATCTGTTGTTGATCATTTGGTTAAAGTGGCCACATTGTTACAGAAATCTTAACAATTGCTAGCTAATTATATCTGACTTTTACCCTGCCTTCATCATGCTGCTGTGTTCATTATATGACTGCTCACAGGCACAGCTGAGTATGCTGACATGACATTCATGCAGCAAGAGGAGACAGATCTAAAACGATCTTAAACTTCCAGTGCTTGCTTCCTTGATGTTTTCTTTTTTTCAGCTGGTATCTAGCAAATATCTAGATAATAAAAATTGTTTCCCTGAGCAATACAATTCTGAATAGTTTAATATCTACTTTGAGGACACTGGGTTAAGTAATTATTTGGAGAGTCTCCCTTTAGGAAGAAATTACAGTTTCTGGTTCCCCTCTAAGTGCATTTCATGTAATTTAAGCTAGCAGTATTTTTTATTGTTGCATCTGTTTACAGTAAGGTAAATGTTGCTCTGTAAGTGGTTTGGGTTTTCTCCTCTAATAAAAGATTCTACAATGCCCCAAAACTTACGTGACATATTGAATACATTCACATTTTAATCCTGGACCTGCCTAGGATTTTTTAATCGATTTTTTTTTTTTTGAGGCATATATTTAATTCAATAGTTTAGCAGTGTAGAACTGTAATGTTAATCCTAATCTTTCTTTGAGATAAATGTAGTTTTAAATTGAAATTAGTTGCCATGTCAAGAAATGGCATAGAAGAACAACTGTTAGAGTTTCAGGACTACTAAAGCTTTGAGTAATACAGCAACAGAGATTTGAAGATTAATTCATAACTGTTTCAGAAAGCTGTATACAGTGATTAAGGTATTAATCCTTGTCTTGTTTTAATTGAAACAATAGGTCAGCTTCTCCTTACCATGGTTTTACAATAGTGAATCGACTGAACATGCACAACCTGGTTGAACCAGTAAATAAAGATTTGGAGTTTCAGCTCCATGAACCTTTTCTTCTCTACAGAAATGCTAGCTGTGAGTATAACTTCATTTAATCTATATAAACTGCATGTTCTGTTTTATATCTTAGACCATTTCTGATTACTATGATGTCTGTTTCAAGTGTAATGTAACGTGGAAGGTTTCAATGAAAGTGTCTGATGTTTTCTGTCTGCAGTGCAGATGTACTTAAATAGCTGGGTTGTTATATTATGATGACCACCTGCTATTAATAGGAAGAGCATATGCTAACAAAGTTCAATATTGGTGTCTTTTTATTAATTAATTATTTGATAGGTTTAATCTAAAATACTATAGCATTTGGAAGCTATAGCATATGGAAGCTATAGCTATGGAAGAATTCTGAATATTGATTTTGAAAGTATTTAATACCAGAACAGTTCTAAGGGTGTCTTTTGCAAGTGAAAAATTAAATATTAATCAGTAGCTGCTTGAAGAAGTTGAGAAAATTACTCAGCTCTAGGTTGAAGGTTTCTTTCTCCACAAGAGGTTTTGAACTTGGGCAATAGATGTCTGTAGCAAATTTCCTGGAGTCTAGAGTCTAGCAAGCAAGTCTGGGTGCTGATATAGTGGTTATACAGATAAGTAGTATCTTCTTGCTTCTTTTTGAATTCTAGTATTGTTTTGGGTCATCAGTGGAGCATCAGAGTCCTAGTGTACTGTTCCAATTAGGTACATGCTAAAAGAGCTCCAAAGAGCTCCAAGTATAAATTATGTAGCCAGTAAAGAGAGGAGAAGGAAGTGTATGTGTATATGAAATTCCTGTTACTGAAGTAGATAAAGACACCCCACAGAGGAGAGGGTCCTCCTGATAAAAGGTAAAATTTCATGTCCTCTCTTTTATGCAAAGTCCTTGAAACTAGTTTGCTGCTGTCTAGCGACAGCTCCCCCTTACTGAATTACTTGGAGAACCTGTATGCCATCTGGATACAGCTCTTCCTCAACACCATGTCATCTTCTTATCAGAACGTTCCCTTGAATTATAGATAGGAACACTGCTTTGGCTATGCTTCAGTGTACCTAAAAACTGTCAAATGTTAATCCCTTCCTGTTTCCCCCTTGGCAAGGCTTTAGGATCTGTGGGGGGGAGTACGATAGATTCCATTATGGTGACAAAGAACAGCTTAAGGTAGGTGGAGTCTTCTGTTTAATAGTCTTAGAAATCCTCCTTCTGTAATGGTCATCAAGAAGAAAAAGTCAAAACTTGTCAGCCAGTTGCGAATTCTAAGGGATGAGAGAAGTAAATGACTGGAAATAAATTGGGAGGTGAAAAAATATTGCATTTAATTGGATGTTTAAGCAGGTTGTTTGGTTTGCAAGGAAGAGGAGCTGTAGGCAATGGTGGTAGGGGTAGGTGGCTGATGAGGCGACAGATGTGGTGAGGTAAGGGAAGCAGGAAGTTGATTCATTTGTTTGCTGGGCCTGCTGATGTGGAATGGTGTATGCAAGTGGGAGTGACTATTGGATCACTTGAAGGAAGCAACCAGAGAAGGTAGGCTGTGTGTGAGTTCATTAGGAACTCCTGAAGCTAATTATATGCCTTTCTCTTATTGGTAAAAGCTCTCCTTTTCCTGTGGGACACTATTGCACAAGATCTGTGGGAGGTTCATGGGTGTTAGGATAGAGATGACATAGAAAAAGACAAGGAACAAAGAAATTAATACAAAGGTGAGCAAGGAAAATATTATAGGCTGGGTATGGAAAATAATTGTATTCTGAAGTAATTAAACTATTATTTTTTCCTCTTAGATCTTTCCCATTGTAATTTTTAAAACTTGATCACAAATTATCTGTTATTTTATCACTTTGTGCTGTGTCCTGGAAGAGAGTGGTAGCATGTCCAGAAATAGTCCACCCTGATTGCAACTGTTATTTCCCAGAGTGCCACAAATAAACAGCAGATCAGTTTTTGTGTGCTCTGCTAGAGTTCACTTTTTTTAAGAAGCTTAAAAACATAGAAAGCAGCATCTAGGCTTTTTATTCCTTATAATTTCAGCACCACTAAGTGACGTGTTGTATTTCATTGTTGTGTTTTTGGGTTTTTTTTCCTTAGATGCAGTTTCCCACATTTTCTGACCTCTGTCCCCTGAATTAGTTAGGAAAAAAAACCCCAATGTTTGAAATGTCACTGTTAGAGCTGTTTACCTCTATCTGCACAGTATTTGTGAAACAAAAAAAAAGCAATGCCACCACAACACTAAGGATTGATTTGGATTTGCAGACAAATTTCAACATATACATGTTTTATTTGCATGGGTAGATTAGGGGATTCTTGTCTGAATTGTTTTCATGCAGAAGAGTGTCCACTTCTGCTCAGCTGCCTGCTAGCATGAAAAACCTTTGCATGTTTGGGACTAATTCCAATATGAATTTTAAGGCAGTGGTTAATGTTGTGTATCTCTAATGGCTCAATGTGAAGTTCTTTTGAGATCCTTTAATGGCTGAAAGAGGATGGGCTGCTAGGTTATGCAAGGAAAAACTCTTGTATACAGTGTGTTGGCAACAGCCCTGTTCTGGAAGAGTGTTTTTATGTATCTTGCTTGAGGAAATCTACTGCAATGATTAGCAACTCTTAAGAGTATGGCTGGAGGGTATAAGAATGATTTGCCTGTCACTCTGTCCCAGCTCCAGAATTTGTTTTCTCAGAATTGTTCTGGCTACATAATACGGTTCAAGCCCTAGAAGAATACTTAAACCCAAAATTTTGAGAGAGGCTATGTCTGCTCTAAAAGTTGTATATAATCCTGCCCAAAAACTTATAGCATTTATTCGAGAGACATCAGATCCTAAAGTAAAAATTATGGGGGTGTGACTAGGAAGCTGTGAGACATTTTACCAGTTACCATGGTAAATAGACAAATGTATTCTGCTTTTAATTGTTAGAATTAAAGAAAGTGAGTATCTCCAAATGCAAACAAATCAAGAAATTACAAAAAATAAATTGTTTTACTTAATTTAACACTTTTAATTTTGAATTCCTCTTAAAAGGTATAATTTTTTTAGATTATACTTCATACTTAATGTGCTGTTTATTATTGCTTAATCTGGATTATGTGCTACCAGGTACATTTGATCCTTGTCTTTCCCTCTGGATGTGTGCACATTCTTTAGAGTATTCAGAGTATTTGTTCATGAAGCACTGAAACCCACTGACTGTTTTTTTTTTTAATGAACCTAAGCTTGTATTTTGTGAAAAGTATGTTAAACTCAGTCTTAAAGAAATGCATACAGTTCTGTCTGTAACAGTCCAATCTGAAAGTTCAGTGATTTGTTTCAATTGGTAGAGTGAGAATTTGGAGCTGATAGTTGATAGTGTGCTTAACAAAAGAGGAAAATTAGTCAAAGTTTTAAGCAGTAGCCAACTTACTTCTGAAAGTCTGCAAGACATATTCTTCTAAATCTTTCTCGTTTATAACTTTCCCTCTGTATCCGTGGTGTTGGTCTTGATTAAAAGGCTTTTTAATCCAAGCTAGTTCACTTGGGAGATCAGGGAGATTGATTTCCATGGTGCTGCAAAGACAGATGCTTAGCATAAAACTTGGGTATTAAAATAAATTATCTCTGTTTGATGTGGGGTTTTTTTCTATTTTCTTGCTTGCTTCTTATTCTTCTCCAAGGGTAATTTAAACCTCTAAGTGGAAAAATCAGTTACAAAGTGCTGTCTTCTGGACTTGTAATGTTATCATTAATTAAACTCACTCAGAACAGCAAAAGCAAAATGAGTCGCATTTATGTCAAATGCCTTTTAAAATTCTTGGAAAGAGCTCCTGACTGGTTTCAAAACAGGACATCTCTACTGGTAGGGTAGGTCTCTCACTATCACCTTTGTTCTGGCTGGCAGTGCATTAAGTATGACATATCTCTGTGATTGCCAAAGCAGAATGGCTCTCCAGCAAGCGCATTAACCCAGTGGTTTAGCCTGAGATAAGAAAGGAGCCTGTTCTTGATACCTTTGTAGCAGAAGCAGCAATGCAAGCTAGGGGGAGGAGAGGAGCTATTGAAAGCTCTTAAGAAGTTCTAAAAATACTTTATTTGACCCAAAAGATGGCACTCTAAGTGGAAGGGGTGATCTGCTGTGGTTCATTGTTGCACAGCAGTAATTCCTCTCATTCTGTGCTATACTGTCAGCTGGCAGTTTGTTAAGGTGTTACTGATCCTGGGTGCTGTTTGCCACCTGATGAATTTACTCCAGTGTAACTGCATGGGGGATTGTGCTGTGAACTGTATTTGTGAAATGGCCTTAGATACTCAAAATAATAAGGAAAAAAAAGTTCATTCTAATGATTTATAAATCTGTGTGTCAAGCTAATGTTTAAACTGAGGAAAATATGAGTAGTGAATGAGGAATCTGAGTAGTAAAATGAGTAGAAAATATGAGTAGTGAATGAAGAAGGTATTAGAGCAGAGTGAGGAGAGGTGGCATTTCAGCTAACCTTGCTACTGAAAGAAATACGAGCTTTGAGAGATCTATTTGAAGTGTAAAATGATGCATGTACCATATGCAAATGATGCATATACATGCTTCTCTTTGAGAATGAGAACAGGTTGATTTCTGTGATTGCCTTGTAAGATAGGTTTCAAAATATGAGTCCTTTGCAGAGAGAGTTTGAAAGGTTTTTGTCCCCCACTGCAGTTGTTCTGCTTCATTGTATAGAAACATCTAAATTGAAACTGTAAAATAAAACACTCTATTCTACAGCTCTTCTCACTAGTTAGGGTAACTTAAACAGATGATCTTTTTGAATGAGATGAAGCTGTATTTGCACAAATTACTAAATTGCCTAAGGCAAGAGAGTGATGGTGTCTGGAATCTCAGAAACTGGCACTGCTGATGAGTCCCATGTCTGGTGTAGCGTTCTCAAGCTACAGTTTCATGAACATTTTGACAATTTTGCCTCACTGTGCTGCTCCAGCTTCTTGTTTCTGCCCTCTCTGTTGTGATAAATGGCATGTTGGTGAAGCTGATGCACAAATGATATTAAGGAACTTGTCTGGACTAAAAGGTATTCAGCTCACATAAAGGGACAGGGGGGAATTGGGGTAGAATGAGTTAATGGCAAAGTTGTGGGAAAGCAAGGATGATGAAGCTGCTTCTTTCTGCTTACTTCAAATGAAAAACAAAGTGAAATTACAGCTTTGGGATGCAGCTTCATTTTATGTTGCCATAGAGAGAGGTTTCTGTCTCACCATAGCACTTTGGTATTCCCACTCTTAATTCAAATCTACTAACTGGGCAGCACTGGAACAGTAAGCTGATGGCCCCATGAAGCAATGGGAGCACAGCATAGAAGAGACTGAGACCTTCCTTTTGGTGTATCTAGCTTTTGGTATTGGGCAGGAAGACTTCCATAAGGGTTTTATTTTCTCAAAATCTCTTTGTTTTCCTATAGCAATTTCATCCAAGTTTTAGTGATTGATCCAGTCAAGTTTGGAGAAAAGTTGTGTTATGTGTTTAGATAAATATTTGTGGGTCAGTGTTTTGTTCTAATAAAAATGACATGTCAGAGAAGAATGTAGATGAAGATAACAGATGACTTATTTTAATTTTATGGAATCTGATTTGTCCGAGATATTAGTTACTCATGACTTAGTGTGTGTCAAAAATGTAGTGTGAATCCAACTGAAAGATACTGCTGATGAAGACTACAGACTGTTTCTACTTGTTTACTAAAGATGCTGCCCAGCATTCAGTGTCAAAAAGCTGGGTGGAAAGTGTTGAACTAGAAGGAAAAATAAGTAACCTAATTTAGTAGCTGCTGTTGGATCAAACTCTTAAAAGGACAGCAGTAGTAAGATATGCCATTAGATACATGAACATTCAGGTAATGTTTATGCTGAGTGTAGTAAGAAGATCACTAGATCATCTTTAAGGTCCCTTCCAAACCAAACCATTCTGTGATTTGAAAAGACCTGGTAAGTACCAACTCTGGTTTTAATAAAAAGATGTTCATAGCTAAATATGCAGGCATGCAGGAAATAGATCAAATACAGTAGTGCAGTTGAGACATGCACACATACCTCTGGGGCAAGGGAGCAGAACTGATAGTATAAATTAGTCCTCTTTTGAAAAGAGGAAGGTAAATATTCCAGCCTGTTGGACCATATCTAAGTTAATGCCCAAGTTGACTTGTGCATAATCTGCTTTACATCTTTGTAATACTGTTAATGTTTTGCAGTGACTCTCTGTGATTGCTTGCCAGTAGTACAAAGTGGAAAAAAGCCTGATACTCTGTACACCAAACTGAGATTTGAATTTACTTCTGGTCTTCTGTAGGCCTGTTTCTGGCAGAATTAAGTGTGACTTTTATCATGTGTCCCATTAAGATATCATTATAGGTTCCTTATCTTCATTTCTTCAGTAAGTATGCTTTTGAAGAAGCTTTCTTCTCTTGGCAGTTTGTCTGATAATGGAGTCAGGGAAGGGAAAGAGCTTTTGTTCAGTGTTAAAATATGCTACGTGACTAAAGAAGTAGCTCAGACTGGAAACATTTTCAGGTTTCTATGGAGTAGACCATCCAGTTGTATTAAACAGTAAATAGTAATAAATATTTCATAAGCATTGGCTACATGTATCAAATTATTTTTTATTGGCTTATATCTTTTGCAAGAAGAAAGCTCCTTAAATTATGTTGAATTAATTTCTTTATGTCAGCTTTGTTGTCTATTCTTTAAGCTGTAACTTCTGAAGAAACCAACACCCAAATGAATATAACTGTCATTTAATAAAATAAATTTTTTAAAGAAGCAAAGCAGAACTTGTGTTTGTGTTAGGATATTGTTACATAAGTGAGGTGTGGGCTTGACTTTTTGAGGGTTTTGGTCCAACACAGTACACTTAAGGTAAATGGAAGGTCTAGAAAAAAAATTTTGGTCAATAATAGCTCTCTTTGCTATGGCTTGAAGTAATTTTGAGTGGGCTTTGGTTGAGATTTTTGAGTGTTTTGAGGAGGCAAAAAAAAGTTGGGGGGCAGGACGAAGGACTTAACTTTGAAATAAACATCTACATCTGGCTGGAAAAGGCTGTGTGGTTTTTTTAACATTCTTTTCCTTCGCTTTAAGTCATATTTTATAAACAGTGATTTCAACTTCTTAAAAACATGGGCATGAACTGCAGTATAAAGATGAGTTTAAAAGGCTAGAAGTTTCTTTTCACAAATGAAAATATTTTAGTGGTAACACACATAGTGTCCAGTTGCCTTTGATGTACTTGAACACCATGCACTGACAGACTTCACAGATGAACCAAGATTTCAAATAACCTGCTTTGTGAGTTGGATTAAATGCAATTCTGAAAAGAGTTCTGCAGATTTGTCCTGTTGGCACAACTGTGGGGACAGAGAGGAGAGTATGTGTGTGTGTGTGGGTAAAAATGGCCTCTGAAGTGGGGTTTCTGATGAAGAACAGCTTATGCACTGCTGACAAACTTTGTCCCTCCAGTGGAATATCTTTCAGCTCAGTGATTGGGGTCTAAATCTGCCAACTTTCAGTGTAACTTTACTTATTCTGAAAGCCAGAATGGGGCTTAGTGTCTCGCTGAGCTGGAACCCTTTTGCCATCATTGCTTTGAACTTGATGCTTTCAAAGACTCTCAATATGAATCTGATTTTAAGTTGGTCCATGAATGTGACAGTATGATTGCAGCTTTGGTACTGCTTCTTTCCTAGACAATTACTTCTCTTATAAAAAGAATTTGGAGAGGGGACCTTCCAGAGAGCCTCTGGCTGAACTGTCATACTTGAGCTTCAAATATTGACAATTTTTTAAATGAATGTTTTAAAAAAAAAATTTTTTTAGCTTAGTTTAAATGATAAAGTCAGTAATTCAAAACAGAAGGTTGTAACTGTAGTGAGAAGGCATCTGGTAGTTTAAAACTTCATTTTCCTGCCACTTTTTATTTACAGTGTAAACATTTTATAGTTCTTGTATTTCACGTGACTGAAGTTGTATTTGTGTTTGCAAATTTGCTATTTCTGATTAATTGATAAATAGTAGTCTGTCACACAGAATATTTGAGTGAAAACTGATGGCAATTCATATGTTGCAGATCTAAGGGACTGCTGTATTTTTTTTTCTTTTTTTCCTAATGATTTGATCTTTTTAACCCTTTGTCTTACACATGCTTTTTTCTTATTTCCAAGTGTCAATTTACAGTATCTGGTTTTACGACAAGAATGACTGTCATCGAATAGCAAAACTCATGGCAAAGTAAGTATTGTGATCTTATTATTCTGTAATTCGTTAATGCAGTATAGAAAAACATTGAACTTATTAAATGTGTTTGGGTTTTTTCTCACTCCTTAAACAGAAAATTCTAATGTTCTTGCTGATACCATTTTTTTAGTAATCAAAATGTGTGTGGGTTGGTGTTTTTGGAGACATTGGGGTTAAAAATTTGCAGCATTAAAGTTTTCAGTTAAGTGGTAACAAAATCAGCTGAAGTATTAGTTGGCATTCTCCAGAGAAAGCAAGTGTGAACACTGTTTATTTTATACTTTATTTTGTATAGAGATACTGGCAAAAGATCATCGGATGCAGAGAGTGTACACAAATAAATGATGGCCACTGTGTTTTGGTTGGTTTTGGGATTTGTTTGGTGGTGGGCTGGTTTTGTTTGTTGTGGTTTTTTTTAAAGGATTTATTATTATTCCTGACTAAAGTGGAAACATTTGAGAATAGTGGGAGAAGTAGGTAGAATCTTAGCAAATTAAAGAGATGTTAGACTAGTAAGTAAAACTGTGAAATAATAGGAGCTTTTTGCTACTAACTTCTGGATTGCTGTTTAAGTTCATGTTTTTTTCTCCCCCCTTCCCTGTTATTAACACACAGAGGCAGAAGTGCCAGAGTTGGCATTATTGCTTCGCCCTGGTTTATGGTGCAGATACACATTCATGTGATGGGAGCATCTCAGCACCCTAGAAAGTTTGAGATTACTAATTATTTTGAAAGGTCAAAAAGCTGAAATGTATTTTGAAAATGTTGGAATTTTTTATGGTAGGTATTGGAATGATTGTGGATTAAAAGTATCTTTGAAACTGAAATTAGTTTATGCATCAAGCAGACTTTGGGGAACACGTATCAAGCTTTGTCACTTCAGACTTATGCAAGTTAAACTAGAGAAATCAAATGTGCACATAAAAAGATCTATTGAGTGGATGTTCACAGAATACAGACAGTTAATTTTGCTGAGCTTGCTAGGACCTCACTTCAGTATAATTTTTAGTCTTCACTGCCATTAACTTGGTTAAAAAAGGTCTAAGTCAATCTTTGCTAGCCTAAGCACTGCTAGCAATGAATCTTTCATTATCTGAGTGCTTTTTTCTTAAAGCCTTCATTATTAGATTATAGACAGTCTGAATACTTCTATGTTTTTTTTTAATTTTGTATTGTTTTGGGGGTAACAAGTATTTGCAGAAGCTGTTTTTATAGTGAGAAAGGTATTTAATGTAAGTATATTTACTTATATTTGTTGAAAAGTGCTGTAGAATGAAATCACACTTCATCTGGTAGCACATGCCTTAGAGCTTCTGAGTATCTGAAGTATCTGAAGATTGGGGAAAATGAAATTAAGGCTTTATAGTTCCATGTTACTGTGGGGTGGAAAAGCTGCACTTTGGAGGCTTTAGTTACAAACTTAATGAAAAGTGGGTTGATACTATTTTCCTGAGATTCATTTCCACAAACGTGAAGTTTTTTTTCCTCCAAAATGGGTAGAAGGCAGTCAGAAGAAAAGTAAAAATGCTGATATTTCTGTGTGCTTTTCTGCAGGGAGGAGGTTAAAATTGCAGGAATTATTTCATCCTGAGATGAAAGATGTACTCAAGAAAACTTAAAATATACTTTTTAATTTTTAAAATAGAGTTTTAGAAAAGGAAAGCTGCATTTCAGCACATAGTAGTAGGCTCCATCAGGCTTAATTCAGTATATTTTGAAATAAATATTTACGTAGTCTTCCCAGAGTATTAATTTTGTTCTACAGTTTTTGTCTTTGTCTTGGGTGGAAATTTGGATTGGCACCCTTTCCTTTAGGTGTGGGTTTTTGTATCACCAATAGGAAAGAGTACTGCCTTGATAGTAGTACCTCAGTGCTTCAAAAACATAACCATAAAAGGTTTCAAGGAGATTTGTATTCTCCTTTCCTGCTGTTTGACTTGACCTTATTGTGCCAGACTGAGTTAACAAGATTGCAGGCCATCCATTTATATTTCGGTGGCTTATCTTTCCAAAGAAAAGTAAATTAGTGTTTGTGGGCTTTGTAATCACAGACTTCAGTTCTCACGTTCCCTCTCCCCCTCTCCCCTTGCCCTTTTGTGAGGTTGTGCCAGGTATATTTTCAATGCTATAACTGCAGATATGCTTAAGCAAACTGTCACAGCAGCTACTGTGTCCCCGCAGGAACGTGTGCCTCTTCCAATATCTGATATAACAGAAAGAAACAGCAGGCCTTGCTTTAAAAAGATTTAATCCTGGATTGCATGCAGAGCATGCTCAGTGTACAGATTTGCATTAGTTAACTTTTTTTTTCCCCAGCAAAGGTATTTGACTTAACAGAACTCTTCTGTTTATTTTAAAGAATTCTAAGATTTTCTGAAATGGAAAATTTTATGGGATTCAACAAACTTCTAACTTTAGAAGGAATTAATTTAAGTCAAGATTGTTTATGAGGGCTGAGCTTTCTAGAAGTAGGACAGAAACAAGGGGTTTTCAAATCTTTGTGAAACTATTGCATTCTGACATAAATTTGTAGGGGTTTTTTTATTTTTAGGTTAATTTATAGGCTTTATTACCCTGTTTTAACAGTCAGACCTAAACTGGCTTCTGATAATACAGGCAGTAGACTAGAAGTGGGAGCGTATCTCAGGAAGTTTTGGGAGGATGCTCTTTTACCCCATTGCCACCATCTGAATGTAACCTACACAAGACAGAAGTTGGAGGAATAGCTATTAGACAATTATCTACATGAGAAGATAATTTGTTAATAAAAAAACTCCCAAACTTAAGAAGGTAACACCTCATAATGGACAATTGAAAAATACTATGACATGTTTTTCAGAAATCTCTGTGAAACATTTCTGTGAAATGGATGTACTCCTTGAAGATGTTTTGCTATGTGACTAGTTAGTACTATTTTAATAGGAAGATGGTTTGTTGAAACTTTCTGGACCACCTGGGTAAGAGCAGAAGGAGGATCTCCAGACTGAAGCCTTTGCTTCACCTGTCAGGCAGCACATGCATGACTTCAGCTGCCTAGAATTCTCCCTTTTACTGAACTACTTACTTTGTCTGATACACTTATGCTGACACTTAAGATCTCAGCTAAGTATGCTGGTTCTTTTATCTTGCCCTTTCTCATCCCTAGTTCCAGAGTTGAGTTTAGACAAGCCCTAAGTCAGGACTGTATGACCACGTGGGGAGCTAGAACAAAATGATCTCTCAGGTTGTCACCATAGAAACATTTGTACAGTATTGAGCTGCTTCATCCAAACAACCACATGCTGCAGGTCTTAGAAATTGTCAGACAGTGTAGATTGGCCTCTGTATTCTGCATTCTGTTTGCAGGTGAGTGCTTGCTTACAAACAGAAAGGTGTACTAATAATGACCAACTGGTTAAATATGCAGCTTTTATGATTAAAAATTTTCCAAGTAATTTTGAAAGCAATGTTGAATTATTAAAAGACGTCTAACCCTTCAAATAAATGCAGCTAAACTCTAGTGAAGGGGTTTAGTTGCTAGAAAACTGGGAAGAAACTTTTCAGACTTGACCTGTTTTTTTTCCTTAGAAATGGCAATATACAGGTATATATAAATATCTAATTACAGTCTACAAAATCTAGAATTACTCCTGAATCCTAGCTGACCCAAAGAAACTGGAGCCTGGAATGATTGATGCTTTATGTGATTGTTATGATGGCACCTCTTGGCCATCAGTTCCACAGCATGAGAGTTCTCATGTGACTTGCCAGCTCCAGAGCTCTGCCCTGTTTACAGTGCTTGTTTTTTCTTAACATATTTCATTAATGCAGGCTTAAAAAACAAGGGATTACAGGCTGGTGTGTGTTTATTTCAAGAGGATAAGCTTTAGCGCATTGTACAGCCATGTATATCTTTTGAACTGCATATGGATTAGGAGTAGAAGTATATGCTGCCTTTACTTTTTTTAATTAAATGTATCAAGGATACATCTTGCATATCTTAACTGTCTTTTAAACAGAAGGGTTTTGGTACTTGAGGCAGGTAGGAGTGGAGTAGAAGTGGTGAATGAACTGTAGGCACCAAAGGCTGGAGGAGAAGTTGTGTTGTAGACCTGCAGGTGATTGCAATGACTACAAGACAGCTGCAGAAGAAAATGGTTTGCCTTTCTTTCCAGAGCCTTAAGTGGAGGAGTAAGCTTCCTTTCAGGCTGACTCCAGAATCATCTGGTGTGAGCCAGCTCTCCTCTCTCCCACTCTTTGTTTTATTGTATAATGATAGGCCTCATCCTAAATTATAACTGTTTTGTAATTGATTTTGTTTAATAACATGGCTTGATTTGGCTAAATATGGAAAAAACACGTTAGGAAGTAAAGAGTAAAGAATGTAATTTACTCTGTATGGTATAATATGTGTGTTCTTTGTATAACACATGCTTGAATGTCCACGTATCTTATTTAAAAAATGTCTAAATATGATGGTTTTACAGAAGTAGTATTTACTGTAGGCAAAATTCATGAGAGACAGACCGGTGCTGTCTGGATTGGAGATAAATTGTACAGAAATTTGACAGTTTGACTTGTATAAACCTTGTAGCAAATGAAAACTTTGTAACTTTGGTCAGCTATGTGTTAGGTTTTCATTCAGGCGGTGCACAACGTGTTAATGTGCTGGGAGCACACTTTTCTTTACTGTTTTTTGCATTGTGTTAAATCCAGGTAAAATTTTAAAATCCTCTTTCTCCTTTCTTGTTACAGAGTGGTAGAACAAGAAGCTCAGAGATCACAGCAAGTTTCCCAGGACAGAAAAAGTCCCAGCAGGACCAATGGCTGCAATGAAAACAGGCCCATTGACATCCTGGAAATGCTTAGCAAAGCCAAGGATGAATATGAACGAGTAAGGAAATATCTGAGGGTTGTTGGGTTTTTTTCTCCTTTCCTAACACTGAACAAATAAAAAACCACTTACTCTACTTCTGAATAAGGGGCTTAGGATATCATATGAGTCCACTGAAATTGCATGCTTTGTGATTTCTGAGAGAGATGGTAGAGAATAATTCTAATGTACTAAATTGTCCTGTGCAATACAGTTTAACACAAGATTGCAAAGGTGTGGGCCTCTATAGTCTTAAGTTTGAATTGCTACTTTCTGGGGAAGAAAAAATACAATTTTAAAAACCAGTAAATACCTGGAGATGCAGACACAACAAAATATTTTTCTAAAATACTGCAGATGCCGCTTAATCTCAATACTCATCAGTTGTCTTGATTTGTGAGATCATTGTCAAAGGAAATGTGAACCAATAGGTACAGATGTAACAGTGTAGAAGAATGTACCACCAAACAGGTCTGGTTTTGTGACTTGAAGTTACATTATTGTACATATTCTTTATAGTGGCTAACACTTTGTTTTTTCAGTGTTTTGCTCTGTACAGAAAGTCACTGGAGGAAATCTGCCATGATTCATGCCATAATCAAGAGCATTCACTGAGCTGCACAATAAAATGCCTTGGCATGTTGAATATATAACACAAGCCTAGAAACTTTGAACTATGGCGTGTCTGTGATACAAGCACAGATGTACAATGACTTAGAGAGAAGGGGCAGTGTGATGAAAAATTCATATTTTAAAACAGTGTGGGATTTGCCTTTTTTTTTTTTTTTGCATGAATTCAGAAGTTTTATTTCTGTAATTATTACCTTAGTGGGCAACTCTTTTCCTACTTTTTCATTATTTTTCATTTTTAAGAAAGCATATCTGGAAGCTAGTTTTTAACACAACAGCTGTGTTTTGTTGAAAGAGTATTCTCTGCCATTGTTTCAATAGCCTTGTTTTCAGACTGAAGTCTTGTTCCCTCCCTCAAGTACACTATACTACGAAACAGTCTTTGATATCAGTCAAGATAGGTTTAATACTGCTCATGTGTTCCATCTTGAAATGGAGCTGGATAGACCCATTTTACAACCATTTCTACTTCTGTGAGAAAATTTTATCTCTGGGAATAGCAAATAAATATTGTACCCAACAGCATCTGTCTCTTGGTCGCAAAAGAAGTCTTGTGGGATTAGAGATTTAGTCATTCAGTACATTTGTAGACTCTGTGAAGCACATCTTTAATAGCTGTAGACTAAGTATAACAATGCTGTTCCCCTATCCTTCTGTTCCCCAGTTTACTCCTTCTGGCCTGTCGACTGTCTGTCTATCCTTTTAATAAATTAATTGATTTCAGAAGGATGAGTCTAGTATCTTTTCTCAGTGCTAAATTCACAAGTTTACATAATGAGGGAGAATATTAGTTATCTTAGGAAATAATTACTTTATATAGTCCTGAGGACCAAATTCTTACATGTAGGATGAATATATTCCAAAAAAGGAAACAATTATGAATATGCCTCTCCCCAAGTGTAATAATACAAGAATGTGCAATAATAATGTAATGTGAGTATAACATTGCAGAGCTGTGGTATGGTTTTTGTGGCTCTACTGGTGGGAGAAGAGTTAGCACATTAGTACAGTGCTCAATTCCTTCCAGAAGCTGCTTGTGCAACAGAATTCCTTTGAGTACTTGGGATTTGAGTCTTTGTAGAATTCTAGATTGTTGCAGTACAATGTGGGATGAGGAGAAAAGAATGAACAAATGGATTAAATCCTGTATGAGCAAACTTAAGTCGTCACTTTCTGATTTAGTTTGAGGGCAGGTGAATGTGACAAAACCATACAATAGGTTAGATACTAGTTTCTGAAAATCAGTAGTGTGTTTTTTCAATGCTTTAAATACAGATTTAAAAAAATAATAAATTGCTTCTGATTCTCTGAGCCTCAGTGCTGTTTGGGAGCAGGTGTCTTTGTATGAAGGCTAGCATTGTGGACGTAGCAGCTTTTGTGAGTACAGAAGGAAGCATCAGAACCCGAAAGAGTTACGTTTCAGTGTTGTATCAATTGAGATGGATTTGAAGATACTTAAAGCTTTTTGGAAAGAATAAAAAAAAAAAAAACAAACGAAAGTGTACTGTTTGATGGTGCCACCCTCTTGGGGTGTGATGAAGCATTGCTCCCTTTGTCCTTGCAGTATTGGATAATACACATTTCCACAGGTGGCTCTTAAAAATTACTCAGGATATTGCGGCTTCTCCTCTTCTAATTCACAGTTCTTTTTAATGTGAGAATACTGAAAAGCTTTTGCTAGAAACAAAGTTCCTAAGCATCATGGATGAAGCAAGTAGAATGCTGACAAACGGGCAATGGTATGTTGGGTTTGTGGTGGATGTTCAGTGTCTGTGGTGCCTGTAATACAATAGGGAGATACAGAGGGTGTGGACTGCAGTCGAGTTACTATAAAATTGGGGGCTTTTGTGTCTTGATCTTGTGTTGTTGTTGTGTGTGTTCCAGTCTTGATGCTTCTAGAACACTAGTAAAACTAGAATAATTCTTTAATTTCTTTTTTGTGTGTGTGCATATGGGAACTCTAAACAGAATCTGTTGAACATAATCCCATAGCCTGCTATGATGCTAGTTATGTAGAAGTTGCCAGATTAAATAGAATTGAGCAATGTTGGTCACCTTTCAAGCAAACTTCTTTGGAGAATGTTCTGTTGATCACCTCAGCTTTAGCAACAAACCTTTGGCACAATAATTTTGGAACTCCTTATAGCCGAGGTGTGTTCATGTGAACTTGATTGGGTAGCCAACTTGTTTTAAAATAGGCTTCTTTAGAGACCTTTCCTGTCTTAATTTTATTTTTTAAATTATTTTATGGCACTCAGTAATTATGTATTAATTTGTATTCAGGAGCAGAAAGTACTTATCTGCCTGGTACATTCCAGATGGACCATACAGTAATCCTTGTGTGCAGCCCACGTAAGACTGGCAGAGTGTCAGCATGCGAAGGGGGCAGAGACAGTGAAAAAGAGATTTATGAAGGTCCGAGTGATTTAATCCAGGATTCCAAATCAGCTTAATCCTTCAAGTGCTCACTGCATCAAGTCCATATGTGAAAATGAATGAATTCTGAGATTTTTTTAAAATGAATGGGTGCTTTTTATAGTGTGGTGTTTTGTGCGTGTGTTTCAGTAGGAGTAGTGACAAGGAAGCTGTGCTACATCTGATCTTGTAACCACAAGGCATCCAGCGTTTTGGACAGAGTTTTAACCTTCAAGTTGGTGTCTAAAAGTCAGAAAGACGGGAGAAGTTGCTTCTCACCTCTGTCCCTAAATCACAATATACGTCCTGTTTTTGTATTTATTGCTTTAATTTAGAAATAGAAAGCAAAATAATAATAAAGCTCAGATTGTTTTTTAGCTTGTTACTAAAAAGTTTAGCCCACATTTTGTTGCTGTGGGTAAGTGACCAGAGCAACCACTGTCTGTTGTGCTAATGTTCAGCTAAGCATAATAATGCATAATATTAAGTTATGCATAAGGTGTAGTTTACATATTGAAAGCTAGACTGTTCTACAGTTTGGGTTTTTCGGTGGCGATTTAACCTGTAATACAATTTCTGTTTTTGTTTATATGGGTATTTATTAAAGATGAAACTCAACTCTACCTGTAAACATACTTCCTGTTATAATGCAACTCTGTGTTTTGCCCTGTTCACAGAAAACCAAATGAACACCTGAAAATACATGTGCATGGTTAATTAAATCTGGTGGAAATAAGTCAGTGACAAGCTCTTTCCAGTTACTTCGAATTATTTCTGGCAGGATTTCTTTCTAAGTTGTTTATAGTTTGGGTTCTTGATCTAATGAAGTATAGCAAACTTCCTCACTGGCAGATTGCACAGATAAAAGATGTGAAAAGCCTGCCTTTTTTATTTCTCGGTGAAGAAACTATTAAGCTAGTTGTCCTTTTTTGTTGTTGTTGTTAATAATAAGGGAGTAAAAGCTGTATGAATACATACCAAATGGTGGATGTCTTGGTATGTTTATTTCCTAAGTTTGTGAATTCCACAATGTCTTTTTATTGTCTGTATTTCAGTCAAAGCGCCATGTAAACAGGATTATAGTAGTGGATAAATGTAGCCTTAAAACTCATGTACTTGTGTTAATTTAACTTTTTTTTCCTCCCCAGAATCAGATCAATGACTTAAGTATTGTATCAAGTTGTGGAATGCAGCAAAATGCAAATCCTCCAAAGCCAGAAAGCACGGAACCTTCAGAACAAAAAACTTCGTTACAAGTGCAAGAGCAGGTATGTTTCATCCAAGCCTAAATAAGGTGCTATTATTTTTTCATTTATTACTTCGTTTTGGTACCAAAATATTTTGTCTTAGAATGCCTGCAGTGTTGTCTGCTGAATGTATTGCTGCTTTAAATAAACTAATGGGTTTGAAGACTTTTAGGATCCTAAATTCTGTCTTTTGACTTTGCATTTGAAAATATGAGGCTATGTCACACTACTGTGAGTATTCAGGTATGTTTAAATGGGTTAACTTGCATTCTGGAACTAGTCAGTCTGTGGTAATGTGCAGGATGACTTGCAGAGTCAAGAAGCAAGAAAAAATTACTTCTGCCACATTATTGGACTGAATATGGCATCAGTTGGCTTTGTAGTCTTTCACATATGAACTCAAGTCCTGTTTTTTTCATGTTTGAGACATGTACTTAAGGTTTATCTGTGCTACCTTCAAAGCTATAGCTACAGTCTTGCTAACTTAAATGAACAGTGAATTGCTAGACAAGAAATGGAAAGTGCTTCAGTCAGGGCAGCACCAAATTGTCTTTGGCATAACTGAGAATGTGTTCACTTTTCTTCTCCCACACTTCCATAGCTTGCACTGAGGCTCTGCTTGTATGACTGTTGGGTAGTGATACCAGGCAGCTTGGCCAATTCCTTCATACTAAGATTGTGAAAAAGTGTGTGTGGTTTTGTGTTGGTTTGCTTTGGGTTTGTTGTTTTGTTGGGGACAGGGAGAGTGTTATGTTTGATTTTTTTTTTTTACCCATGTTAAGAACTTTTTAACAGTATATTCCTTCCTCTGCAGGAAGGGAGATGTAAAAAAAAAAAAATAAAAAAATTCATTGTTGTTAGGAAAGGATGTAGCTCAAATTGTGGTGATACAAATGTGATCTGTTTCAGGTAAGCATTAAATGCAGCATGTTGGATCAGCATGCATCCAAATATCTACCAACTCTAAAGCTTGGTGTTGCCTCCTGTTCAAACCACAGTAAGGATACTATTGAAAGTCACTTCTGTTTTACATAAATGCTGTATTTGACCCACAGGAAAATTGTTACAAAATACTTAGTATCATCATTGGAGTGGCTGGAATAGGTAGCAATAGTTGAGTATCTGGCTCCATTTTTTAGAGATAGATTTGGGGAAAAAATGCAATAACTGTAAGACGTCAGTAACTTGGGCCTGCTTAGAGTGCCACCAAGTGGGCACTGAAAGGTCAGTAGTGATTCTCCTCAGAAAATGCCCCACGGAGGTGAGCTGCAAGGGCTGCCTCCCGTCCTTACTTTACTGTTGTGTTTCTGATGCAACAAATCACCGTGTTTGAAAAATGACATGCCCGGTGAAAATGTGTGCAACCTTGCATTTAATAGTTGTAAGCAAAATATTTTGTAGCAGTAGTAAATAATTTGCAGTACAGGTTAGAGCTTGGGTATGGGCAGCAGGAATATGTTTTAGGGGATGGGGTAGTAACAGTTAATGAATTAGAATGAGGGGTGGGGAGTTGGCTGGGATTATTGGCTATCACAGCTCCATGTTCCCCTCAGCAGAACCTCCACTTCTGGATCAGCACAAGCAATAGACTCAGCCCTGGCCAGCTCTGCTTGCTGCATGCCTGGTCTTGAGACCTGGGAGCTGGGTTGCCTGAGGCTTTGTTTTAAAAGAAGATATTTTCTTTTGGGTCACTCCCCGTACACAGTCAGCTGAAGTGCCCCACCTGACACTGCATAGAATTGCAGAACAGAAATTATGTAACTAGCAAAGGAAAAACTGGGAAGTTAAGAGTCTAGCAAATTGCTCTGAAGTAATTAAAGGGAAACAGCTGATTTATAGAACAGGTTAAATGGCATATTTTGAATTATGTTGAGCTATTTAAAATAATAGCTGCAGAGATACTGGAAAAATTAATTGGGTAACATAAGTGATAGTTCTGTAAAGTGAGTTAACTGAGTTCAAATATATCACAAACATGTTTGTTCCTAATCGTGTTTTTTATGACATGGATAAATGGAAGACTACTGAAAAACATTCCACTTCAACTCTAAAGATGCATTTTTCAGCTAATTGAAACAGGTGACCAGTGAAATTAAAACAAGTGCACATCTGATAAATGTCTGAGACTGTATCCACGTACAGGGTAGTCTGATTGGATCAGAGCATGGTAGAAATTGCTGTTTATTATTTTAATATTGTAATGTACTAATAAAGGAAAGCTAGTCAATTTATCATATTAAAGTGAAAAGCTGTGTTTGAAATTAGATGAAGTAGTTATTGTTCTCTTAATAGAATCTTTACAGTTGAAGGACAGGTTTCCAGAACAGTAAGATCAAAAGAACAACCTTCAAGGAAGAATTCCTGACATAATTAGTGAGGTTTATAAACTATAGAATATCTCAGCTGCAAAATGAAAGCGTGCCTGACTTTAAGCTAGTTTAAAATTAATAACAATGGCAGTAGAGATTAGTAGCCTGGGCAGAAGTCAATATGATTTCAAGTTCAAGGTTTTTTTGTTAGGCTACTTGCATGCTACCTGTGCTGTCATTCCTTCACTGCTGTTACCTGTGCTTGCACAATTAGACCTAGCATAGCAATGTCATGGTACAGTAGTTGTCATAGTAAAATAGCATCTTTGTTTAGACATACCATCAGAATACACTGGAATTGTGCTGCAGGCCATTCAGTCTTCTGAACAGAATGTTGTATTTTAGTCCAGCTGTTTTACATAACTTCTGGTTCTGTGTGACCTACAAAAAAAAGGAAAATTTTGAGGTTAAGGGTGTTAGTAGCTGTTACTTTTCTCTTTAGTGAAACATTTTTAACAACTTCAGCAAAGTATTAAGAAGATGGTATCTTTAAAATCAGATTTTTCTAACAGTGTCAGTGCTGTAGGCTAGATGTTTATTTTTGGAGAGACTAAATGACTGGCAAATGTAATAGTGTGTGTGTATATACACAGTTTTCAAGGAGATCTATATATATACACATGCTTAGGATTATACAGATTTATTTTACATACCGTAACATCTATTCCATTGTTAATGAAAAAGGTAAGAACAACTCTCATATATAGCATATATTGCTAGATCAGTCATGTACCTTCAAGTTTCTCTGTTCCTTTCCCATCTTTTAGGCAGTTTAATTATTTCCAACTCTCTAAATTCTGTGTGGGTTTTGTTCAACATGTATGTTCTTTGTCCCACCCCCCTCCCCAAAGTGCCTTGTGTCATTAGGGCTGGTCGATGATGGCAGGTGCCATCTTAATGACAGAATCCGTAACTTTCCCCCTTCTTTACTGCTAGTGCACAGTCTTTCCATAGAAGGCTGTGGTGAATAAACTTACACAGACAGGATGTTCCTTGTAAATGAAATTTATTTCAAAATTCCTGTAAATAGGGCACACATGATATCTGAACTGTATTTCAAATACATTTTACCGAGTTGTCTTTCAGTTTAGTTTTCTTGAAATTGCAATAGGTGATGTGAGATGCACAGTGGTATGTATGTTTCTGAACTAAAAACTTCATTTTCCCTTCTTTCTAGCCATTCCAGTCAAGGCAGAAGCATCTGACTTTGGAGGAACTGTTTGGAACATCTGTACCAAAGGAACAGCCCACAGCCCCGTATCCCAGTGCAGAGAGAATGGAAAAGTTGCAGACTGACACCTCTGCCAGAGAGCAGCACAATTTGCTTTTGCCTTTTTCCTTTGACCAGTCAACAGTAATACAACAATCACTAGGGAAATCTGAAAGTTCAAGTGTTAAAACCAGTGCCAATCCTTTGAATCAGCAGGAATGTCTAACACCTATGCTAATACCTCCAGCTTCAGTTTCCCAGCCTGATGTAAAAAACGTTTCAAGCTATTCAGTTCGTTTAAGCCCTGTTCTTAACTCAGCCTTGACAATGGAAGCTGCCCCTGCTCAGATGCTTCCTGGCCTAAAACAAAGCAACAGTATAATGCAAGTTATGCAGCAAGCTGCCAAGCAGATATCCCCACTAGTGAATCAGCCGCCATCCGAAGTGAACCACGCTCCACAAAATCTAATGACTGGCCAAAGCCAGCTTATAGCACCCTTAACATCAACAAATACAGGAACTGTCTCAAGTACATCCCATACAAGTGTTGATCTTCTCCAGAAACTCAGGTTGACCCCACAGCATGACCAAATGCAACAGCAGTCTCTCACTAAGACTTCCTTAACACCAAACATCTCTGCTTCAGTTGGCCAGCTTGCAACACCAGAAAGTTTCAAAGAATCTCACAGTAAGCCATCAACCTTGAACAGCAAGATAATCTCTCCCCTTCAGGTATTCTGTGGGTTTTTATATCCATGAAGCTTTAGGTTGTTATTAGACTACATGTATTTTTCTGTTGGAAAATGTGCTATTATATATTAACCTTTTAAAAATAACTAAGGAGTTACACTGCGATATTGATTGAATTGCTAACTTAGAAGTCCAGTTCTGTTAGTTTTATATCATTAGCATCTGCTATCAGTGACAGACCTGTCTATAGAGGAGGATGTTTTTCAAGCTGGTGCTGTTAGGGGATACAAAAGTCCTAAAGAATTAATCTGTAGTATTGTCTGAAAAATACTGCTAAGAACTGGTGATGTGAGAAGGGACAGAAGGTTACAGACTGATCAAGGTTATGAGAGTTGATGCTGTGGAAGTCTAGCCTGTACCTTCTTTGAAGGTACAAAATCAACAATTTCCTATTTCTGTTTTTTTTTGTTTGGATATTTTGTACTCCTTCAATTTTGACCCCCTTCTGCTGGGGATACCTGTGGGCTACATTGAAATATTTTTAGTTATTCAGTAAAATGGATTGTAAACTGATTTATTTTGCCTAATTGGCCACCTTGGATTGTTATATCCTAGTATTGCTTACAAAGGACCTCTTAAACTTTTTATTTATTGGAGGAGTATCTATTGTCTATGCCTTTAATATAAGTCAAAGCAGTAAATTTGTTATGAGAGATTAGGAGAAAATGTGACTGCTAGTCTGAAAGGTTAATTCATGTGGCTTTGTCATAAAATATTTTCTACCAATTAGTGTTGCTCTTCTGTATAATTGGCTACCTCAGTAGTAAAGACATTAATGAGTTTGGGTTATTGGTTTTCTTTTTTCTCCAAAAGGAGTAACTTTCTGTAGTGCCTACCTCTGGGGTTATCTGAAGACTTTGTTTTGTTGCATTATTATTTTATTCACACCCATGCAGACTAAACCAGTGTTTGATTGTGTCTTCTTACATCTTGGGTACAGTAATAAAGCAAGAATAAAGAACACCAAACAAAACTGCTTACAAGTACATCTGCATGGATTTCCTGATGTTTATTATCATCCAGTGCTGGCCCCTGGGTGATAGTAATTTCTCATTACTACTGTTGAAAACTTTCAAGGCTGTGACTGCTACGTGCTAGCATTATTTTACTAGTGATCACCTTTTTGAGATGTTTGGACCGATTCATTTTGCAGAAGGAGGAGGAGGTCCCAGTACAGCATCGATCAGCTATCTTGATCTATTATTGAAGGGCTGTACATTCTGAGCAGTATTTTTCTTTTCTGTACTACTAAAGTTTGTTACAGATTTGACTGAAGATTGTGACATCTTTGAGCATTTACAAAAATTGGCTAGGTTTATCTATAACTGCCCTTGACTGCAGTTCTGCAGTGTCTGCTTGATGATAGCCTTGGGAATTAGCTCTTACAACTTTCTTCCTTCCACCATGTCCACTGTGTCTGTATATTTTCATTAGACAGAATTCTCCATAGTTCAAATATACTCAAACTAGCAAAATACTTATTAACTCTTGTGTAGTTTTAAGAGCTTGAACTTGCGCTTGTCACCACTTCATAAAGCTGATTTATTTTTGTTGTTAAGGACTGTCAATCCCCTGAATGTTTTTCATTGCAGTTCAAGTAAGCTAAGTACTGTCTGTTGTGAAGGGGTTTTCAGTTCTGTGTTGCCAAGAGGTATTCCAAATGGCTTTAACAAACTTTTTGAAGAATGCCACAAGAATTTAGTGAAGTACCTTATCTATATGCCTTTTATTGTGTTTTCTAATAATACTTGAATTTTATTACATTGTAGTCTTGAAATCTGACTAAAGAAATATCTGGATGTTGTTTGTAAAGGTCTAAAATACTTCTGAAATTCTAGAAGAAAACAGCATGTAATTTTTATGGAGGTTGTTAGATAAAACTTCTTGAAATACATACTGAATTTAACCTTCCTGGCAATTTACCAAAGAGATTACAAAGTACTGAACTCTTTGATTTGTAGCATTTGATTTGATCCCAGTTTCAGTGTGTTCATGTTTAGATTATTTTTTTAACTGTAGTAGTCTTCCTTCAGAAGTGTTTTGTTACAGCTTTACAGGTTTGCTGTAATACTGAAACCCTCAAACATTATTCAGATCTTTCCTCTTTTTCCAATTTCCCATTGACTGTAACAGTTTTATAAAATAGATTTCATTAAAATCTGTTGAAATTTTTGTTTCTGCAGTTTCATAAAAACAGGGAACCCCCACTGGAAATTGTGCTGTGGATGCTAACATTTTAATTATGTTTTTTTTTTTTAACTTAGACTGTACAACAAAACAAGGAATCAGAAACATACCCACAACCGAAGACCTTGTCTAAAGCAAGTCAAGTAAGTGAATAAATAATTCTGCTAAATGTTTGTTGGTATTCTTAAACAAAAAAAAAAGGGGGGGGTAAAACTCTGGTAAGCAGTTGGTATCTCAAATAGTTGTTGCCTACTGACAATATTTAAAGTGCTGTTATGAGGCAGAAACAAGCAGGATTGGTCTTTCTGTAAACTCCTAAGGAAAATAATAATTTGCAAAACAACTGCAGGCTTCTTTGATTACCTAGGTGAAAATCGCTTTCATTCTATGTGTTATATCTCAAAGATTATGGAAGGTAGCAACAACATGAAGAGGAAGAAGTCTGCATACAACAATATTGAAGACTGTTACCTCCTTCAGCTTTTAAAATGGCATAACAGCATTCATTCTTACTGGACACAATGCTTGATAATTTTTTGTTCTTTTACAGGTTGCACCTGCACAGTTTGTTACAGCCACAACTACAGTAACACCTTCAATCCTCTTGTCGCCAAGTGTTTTTCAGCAATCAGCTACTAAAGCTACTGAAGTGGAGAATAAAGCCAATTCTTCTTCGCCTTTAACACTGGGAACAACAGAAATTCAGACTATACCTCCTACTGTTCTCAGTAGGTCTCAGCTTCAAGAAGCACTGATACATCTAATAAAGGTCCTGACTTTACAGAGCTCAATTTCTGAGGGCTGGGGTTCCAAGGACAGTGGCCAGTACTGAGAAATTCTGGACCCCTGTAACTCCTTTTGTCCTGAAACATTAAGAAAATTGTCCCTTTCTGTTGGAAGGGGTAGATTATTCCACACTGTACACATAGTATGGCACAGCTGGCTTGTTTTGGTTGTGGGGTGGAGGACTTAGAAGGACAGAGCTGTACATTAGACAAGTGAGGAAAAAGTTGCACTGGTAAAAATCCTGGTGTGGGGATAGGGGTTTAGTTTTGTTGTCTTTGTAAGTGTTCCTGCTTTCCTGTTTACAGTTCCCTAGAACTGTTCCTAATATTTAACTTAAGTAATGTGTCTTAGAAATGGAAATAGTGAAGTTTTAGTTCTGCTATTTCAAGGGACTAAAAAGTTCAGTAGAATTAAATCTGTGATGTTGGGAGTAGCCATGCATTGAGATAGTTCTGACCTCTGATGTCATGGTGAAGTTGGGATGAATGACAAACTGTTCTTTGTTAACTGAGGATTCTCTTGCATGGTGATGTTAGTAGAGGTACGCCCAAAAACGCACGTCTAAAAATAACAAATCACACCTTCCCAGCGATTAAGTTTAGGACCAAAAAGGCCCATTACCAGATCCCTTCGTTAGTGAGGTTGCCTGATTTAGCTGTGTTGTTCCTTTTTGCATAACCTCTTTGTGCATTGGTGTGTATGGCTTTTTCCTCTTTGAAGACTTAAACTACCTTAGTAGTAAGTCTTGCAGCTGAACTCGACTGCCAGAAGTCTTACTCTCAGTGGAGACACAGCACACTGGTTCTCACCCAGTAGTCTGAAACCATCCTTGTGGTGACTTCAGAGAGCTGATTGGAGTGTTTGTCTCCAGTCTTATCTTTATAGAGAGAGAGAGCTGAATAAAGACCCTGCAGCATGGGAGTGCTTACACAGCACTCCAAGAAGAATACCAAGTTTGCTCTGCAGATCTTGTAAAAATAATATTACATCTTCAAGCTAGCTGATTAGATGCCAGTTTTGTAAACTTGTAATTTGACATAATTACACTCAAGAAATAACTCTAAATACTGTCTATAGATTAAACTAATTCACTTCCCAGTCATGCTTTGACATGAGAATTGTTGTACAACACACTGCAATCCCTTTCAGGCTGTTGTGACAGAAATCTCTTCTGACACTCATGCAGACTTTATCTGGGAGCCTGTACACAGGATGGAATTCTGTGTCTAAGGTTTGGACTCGGGAGGGAAGCGACATTATGTGGCCAAGGCTGACCTAGTGATCCCTACTTTATTTCTTTGAGCATCCAGTGTGCTTAGTGATCTCTTTAGCTGTCTTAACTAGCTTCATGGTTCAAAGTCTGTATGTTGTCCCAGAAGCATTGCCTTTTGTACAAGTATGCAGCTAGTTCTCTTCTCTTAACTCTAAGATACCAATATAAGGAATCCTTATGCACAACTTAAATGGCATTACACTTTTTTTGCATCTTTGTACTAATGTCTCTAATGTGTTGTTTTTTTTCCTGCAGAATGATTCCCGTTTTCTCAGCACTATTCATGAAGTCTACTTGCAAGTCCTAACCAAGAATACAGACAACATTAAGCTATAATTAAAGCTAAATCTACTTAAAATGTATTCATTTTAGAAACATGCCTCATCTATAAAACTATTATTTTTGTAAAAGAATATTTAGTTTTCAACGTCTTGAATTTGAATCTGTTAGGAAAGACTATTCCTTAAATACTTATGAAAGTAATGTTCTCAAAAGTGATCTAAGTTTTCACTGTGATCATCACCAGCAAACCTTTGTTTTTATTGGGGAGGGGACTTAAGTTGCATTTGAGCTCTCATTAGCATAAGGTGAATGTGCAAATGTTTGCTCTGACTTTCATGCCTAGCTCGGTTCACTGTTCAAGGATTACAGACTCAATACTATTTAAACCAGCAAATACTATGTACAGTACACTACACCACACCAGAACAAAATTCAGTTGTGGGAACCTAGTTCCAGTTTGAGGGACTGAGGAAGGCAAAATGCCTTGTGATTAAGTTGGCAGGTGTGGGAAAGGAACGGATCTGCAAGCCAGGCCTTTGGAGCTAAGTCTTTAGCAAAAGGTATAAAAATGTGATTTGCTCAGTACATTGGCAGTCTCTATCTAATGCATGTAATTTCGTCTTTTAAATGTTCCATTAATCACTTTTGCTTCTGCATTGCTGACATGAAACAGGTATCCAAATGAGTAAGGCTGTTTTCTCTAAAAAGGCAAAATTTGAAATATGCAAAATCCTCAGTGATTGTATCTCCTTGTTCTGTGTTTTAAAGCAACAGAGTAGTTCTGTTGTTTGTTGAAGTTGGTTTAAATGTATAGTTAGGAGACCACCACTGGAAGTCCCTCTTCCTATTCAACAGTGTTTGATATAATTGAAATACTTTGTTTCCCTTTTAGCTTAAGAATGGACCATGTCATAGTTGGCTTTCATTCCTCAGTTGTGTTGAAACTGGGGTGTTGAAAACTATGCAGATGGGGAACAAAAGCACGCTTTTTTTCTCTTGCCCTCTCCCCACATTGTTCATGCATACTTCATAGTCTGAAGTTTCTCTAAAATGTTACTGCTTCTTATAGGTTATTTAGTAATTCACTGTTCACTAATGTAAGAATTTAACTGGATACTTTCCCATTTGAAATCAGAAAATTTCTAATTATAGTTTCTTATGCTGCTGTGTTGGTTTGCCCATAGCTTGTATTTATTTCTTAAAGGCATGCAAAGGTAATGAATAAGACTTCAGGTCCCAACTTTCTCCAGCAATAGTAATTTTAAAGGATGCTTTTCCAGAAGAAAAGTTTTGGTTTATTGAGTAAAAAGATAATCTGTAGTGAGTTGTGATGCACTGCTTCTTTCTTTCCCTCAAGCACTATTGAAATATGAAGTAAAAAAATGTTTCTCTTTACAACTTATATGTATGTATATATATCCTAAGGATTAGTTGATGTTGACGTAGTCAAGGTGCATGTGCATTTCATTGGAAGCTAGTAATTGAGCTTTAATTGTGACTTGTTCACAAATCAGTATGTTTTAGATACAACGAATATTTACATTTTTATGTATTTGATCTATTTTAGGTTTTTTTCATAGCTTTCTAGTGGAAAATATATTTTGTTTAGCACTACCTGCCTTCTGAAGAGCTCCTCTCAGCCTTTGAGTTCAGTGTTTCTGGTTAAAATATATAGTATTTTGTTAGAAAAATGTACAAGATTCAGGGAAAGATGCTAATGTCATGCACATTCATCAAGAAATATGTTGTCTTTAATGGTAGCATTTGAATTCAGCAATATAAACTCAGCCTTCTTAAGGAAGATAGGAGCTTCCTACATAAAGTCTAGAGTTATAATACTGTGTATGCGTATGAACAACAAGACTCAGCTTAGATCTAAGGTCTAAACTAATTTGCTTTGTTGGGTTTTTTTAGAAAAACTTTCACTAAAGGGGACAAATCAATGAGCAATTCCTCTGAACAAAAATGGATAGCCTAAACCAAATAGAGAGTTGCTTTTTATCTGGATTAAGCAAAGACAAAGTCTGTAACTTCTTACTTCTTATGAACAACTTCTGGTTTCTTGAAGATTTGATACAAGTTTCTAAAAATAGAAATATTGGAAGCTGATAGTGCACATGGGACTGTTTGCTAAATACAGTCATATCCAAAGATCTATAGAAGTTACAGGAAGGAGTTGTATTTTGAGTTCTTAGTCATATACAGCTGACAAAAGTAATACTGTGTAGAGTAGCGCTGATGTTATGAGAGTTTAACTCGACTTTGAGTATCCTTCACTTGTTTCCAGCTGTCCAGGAGCCCCCACAAGCAGTTGGCAGATCCTCACTTTACTTCGGGTTTGTAGTGTACTAGAAGCCATACATTATTGGTTTACTCCCACACACACTTTCAAAATTATTTGGAAGACGGAGTTGAAGTCGTAGTTACTAGGTAGGCATTTTTACAAGCAAACCAGTTCAACTTGAACATCTGAACTTACTTATTCCAACCTCTCTACATGTAGCCAAAAGACACTGGAACCACCGCAGAGTTACAGTCTGCCACTTATGGCAAGTGCCACAGTAGTGTGTTTAGCAGATAAAACTCTTTACTGAAAAGTTCCATTGTAAAACACAAGCTCAATTACAGTGTAAAATTTGAATCTCTCTTTTTTTAAATGTGGACTGTGCTATTTAACAACCTTTTTCCTGATTATTTTAACTTCTTGTAGAAATCTAAAATTACCAGCTTGCCAAAGTGCTTGATTCACATTGATGGGATTTTATCTATTAGTTCTGAGAAGTAAAATATTACTAGTTTAGACTATACTTCTCCAATTCATTTTATTATCTAAGCACATTTTTTGTGGCTAGCATTAAGTCACTGTGAAAACAACAACAACAAAAAAAAACCCAACAACACCAAACTCAAACCTAATAAAAGAAAGTTTTAAAACCTACAGCTGCTGAATTGTTCAGGAAAATCAAAATTCTCAGTTTTGTAGATAGACTTTATCAGCTGTTATTTAATAATTCAAAGTTTATATGAAAGGTGCCTAACAACTATTAACTTAGAAGCAGAATATCTTTCCAAATTAAACAAGATTCGCAGAATGATTGAATAAATTTTGAAAAAAATAACTGATCTTGATTTCATGTAAAATGTTTAATTCTGTGTAGAAATACTCAATATAATACTTAAACGCTGCTGGATGTATCTCATTTTTGCTTGCATTTCTTAATTGCTTTTTTTGGTATATTTTTGAAAACCATTATGCCATATGTAGTCACTGATACAATTTCTGAAATATTTTTGAAAACAAACTTTAACTTGTGACTTCTTGTTTTTAAAAGTATTCTAAACAAATGAGCCACCTTTTTTGCCAGGTATTTGGGTTGCTTTGTACTGCATATCTTAACAGGAGGAATGTGTGCAATATGTATCACCTCAGTTTTGTCTGGCAACATTACAAAAATGTTAATATGCAATATCTTCCTTTCACTTCAAGTTGGAAAAATTGCAGTATCTCTAATTTGGTGGTGTATTTATTTTTATCTATTCAGTGTATGGGCATATGGTTAGTTAGGGGTTTTTTATGTACATTATGTGCTTTTAGTAATTTCTGGGTTATATCACTTCTGTGGATGCACCAGTTGTACCCATTTGCATGTTCTTTCAATATGAAGACCATGGGGAAGGGGGGATTCAGGAAAGATTTCTGGAAACTGAGAATAATTGTCAGTCAATAAATGTAGATACTGCATCATTAATGTTTTTGGTATGGTATGGATTTTATAGCACCTATGTATGTTTGCTGTTATTAAGTTATTGCATAAATGTTTAAAATGAGCATTTTTTCATCCAAAATTTTGTATGTTTGCAAATATATTTTTGTAATAAAACTTCAAAACAAATGTTTCAGCACCTCCTACAAAGTTCCAATGTTTCCTTTTATTTCTAAACATAGTAGCATAATAGCCTACTAGAAGGGAAACTTCAGACTTTCTTTAGGGTTAAGATTTGGGATCAAAACCAAAGTGTATTTATTCACTAAAGAAAATGCAGTATGCCTGCTGGAAGGACAGTTGTGAATAGCACTTGTAACAGCTTGTAGTTATCCTCTGTATTGCTGTAAAGTGAGCTTGCATTTCAGACTTGATAAACAGATCAATTTCCTTTCACATTAAGAATTGCAGCTGCCAAGTTCACTGTCCTGTAAGTACAGCTGTAGGTGGTTTTAGTGCCTTATCACTTTGTTTTTGTGGTATCCCCTCTCATCCATCTAGACATGGCACATGATAGTCAATCCAGTGTTGGTCTTTGATCATGGACTTTGGAAATGGCAGTTGTGCTCTTACCACAGCTGATTGGTATCATGCAACTGACTGATCTGAATTTCACAAAGTAAAATAGGGAAGCTGAGGAGGAAGAAAACCATAGCAGAAGTTCTGTTGTAATAGATTTGAAATTCAACAAAACCTTATGCCACAGTTCCCTTGATCTTGGCTAAATGCTTATTCTTATTTTACATACCCATAAAAGTTAGAGATGGCGAGGCATACCACAGGCCAGGAGAGGCCACTGAGGAATGGTGTTTGCAGCTCTGGTAGTTAATACTGACCTGGCTCCTGTACTGTATACAAGAGTCTCCTAATGGAAGACTACAACACAGAACAAGGGCCAAAGTAATGGATTTACTGTAAGATAATTGAGAAAAGTTGGGAAAAGCTAAGGCCTAGAGTGTAACTGAGTTCTGTGTTAGATGTGTTGCCTGTTTGGTCAATATTGAGGAAGTATTTTTTTCACTGTTGATGGACAGTGAAAAGAATATTTTTAATCAGTAGCTGCATTTTTGAAAGTGCACTTGCAAAAAATGATCAGTGAATAGAAGATTCCTGAGAAGTGAACAAGGGAAGGAATAGCAGAAGAGTTCAGGTAAATGTGAAAAGGAATATTGTAGACAGACAAGTATGGCCTGTGTTGTTATTTCCTGAAGGACAGAAGAATTTAAGTTACAGTTTTGTTTTGGTACTGCTGTATGCCTTCTTCAGGTGTTCCCAAAGCTCAAATGTGGTTTGTGTATAAGAGTCCAAAGTATTTCAGAGTGTGTTCAAAAATGGGATGGTCAGGCTTGATTTCCCTGCTCTAACTCTTGAGGTAGCAATACATCATTTGCCAGGTCTGCTATGGGGATTTTCAATCTCCAGTTATGAAGCAGCATAATGGAGCTGGCTGATTCTCAGCACTACCCATTTTTTATCTTTGCTTTATTGCTCATACCTAGTTGCCCTTTATGTTTCATTTTTCTGCCATAATCCATTCTTTAAAATTCAAGAAGCTCCTTTTTACAAAATCAACCTTGGGAAATATAACCACAAAGAGGTAAGCTTTCTTTATATGCTGGCTGAAATGAAAGCACTTTGCCTTAGGCCTTAGTGGAAAACATGCAGGTATGTGATGTAAATGCAGAAGTTGTGCTTCTTTTCTCCTCATAAATAAGTCAAGAAGTTTTAAGAGTATCTACAAAGCAAAGATCTCCTAGTCTGTCTCATGTATGTGGTCTTAACTTAGAGAGCATATGGCTTGCACATCCTGCTTTACTTCTTGAGGTTCCTAAGAGGGATGGGAAAGGCTTAGCAAGTTACCCATCTGACTTTCTCATATAGAGTTGAGATTTATGAGATTTACTTACCACAAGAATTGAGATACAAGGATGAAATGAAAGCCTACAGGATTTGGGTGTGTACAGAATCTGTTGTGGTTTACAGCAAGCCCTGCTCCTGGTGTAATCATCAAGATGGAATGCACAGGGCACCCATTATAAGGAGAAATCTCTGCTTTCCAATGATTGAATAGAAAAATCGCCACAACAGAAACCCTCACAGAAAACCCAAAGGCTTGGTTAGAAATACACACAGTACTTTTAATAAACGGTTGAAAAGAAACATAAATCACTGTTCTGTGGATTTGAGGAAAGCTGTCTGAAAGGCAAGTGCTAGGATGAAAGATGTATGTGAAAGTAATGCAGATTGCATACTGCAGTGTGCCTGAGCCAGGGCCCATGATGTAGATCTATCTGTAATTTTCATTTCAGTAAAAAGACAGTCTGATCTTACTACTAGACCTGTACCTGTTCCCACACAGTACATATCATTGTTTCTCGCAATTCTTGATGCTATGTTGCACAGAAATTGGAAGATTCTTTAATTATTTTTTTTTTACTTTAAATTTATTAGCAGCTAAATAATGTTGTTACTGAAGACTAGCTGAACAATCTGTTCCATGTGTAACTGAAGTTACTGTATTTTTGCACATGTGGAAGGATGTGCTGGTGACGCATAATGGCCTGCATAATTAGAGAATGCTTTGGCATAAATCCATCTCACCCATTCTTGAACAGTTCCCTCCTTGAAAGGCTTCTAATGCAGCTGTTCTTTCAAAAGGCAAGAATAGTTAAAGCCTGTTGTGTTGCAGAGGACAGGCTGCAGGAAATTTCCTTCAGTTTCTGTCCCTACTGATCACAGCACAAATAAATCCTGTTTGTTTGGTCATCATAGGTGTCTCTCCTAACTTATTTCTAAATTTACAGAAGCCTATGAAAGCATTGCTGTTTGAGAGGTTTCTCTCAGCATAAATTCTTTATGATGACTTTATTCTTTTAATTTTACCAAATTCAGTTACTTGAATATAGATATTCATTTAAACAGAGTCTAAAGTGACAAGTAACTCCCCAGCTGGTTTGAAGAATTAAGTGTTATAGAAGCTGGATTATTAAGAATCAATTAGACATGGAAACATGAAGATACTGTGGAACATATATGTATTCAGGAGGTCCTTCAAACAAAGATGCAAGTGCCTCAGACTCTTACTACGTAAGTATTTTGTATTTATGTTAGCAAATAATACGAAGAAATTGCAAAAAGTGAAAATTCAGTTTGCGAATATAAAAAAATTTGTAAAGAATAGTAATATTGGTGATTGGTTAAACAAATCTGAATACTGTCAAATTTTGCATTAGAAACTTCAATTTGAATATTGTACTTTTGTTGCATTACTAGCAGAAATACTTCCCTAAGTATCCTCAAACAGCAGAGCAGTTTCCATAACCAGTCACAGTGAGTTCCTTTTAACTAAGACATACAAGGATTTGTTTTTTCTCTGATAGGCTACTTGTTAGATAGAGGCAAAAAAAGTCCCTGGATAAAACTCATCTAAAATTATTTGGCCTGTTTGGTTTAATCTGAACATTTTTCATATATCATAAAATTGTCACAATATTTTGGAAACTTTGCAATTTTTTCTTTGTTTTCCTTTTTTTTTTTTACTAAATGACATGTTATTTAGAGGTGATATAAACATTACTATGATTTTAAAATTATTTTAATCCAATATTTGGCTGCCTGCAGCTCAAAAATTGTCTTTTCTATTATGAAACTTTGTATAAACTTTTTTTTTACAGATCACTTTGTCAGCTGTATCTGAGGAGAAGGTTATAGTTGAGTTGAGTGACAAACATATTCTGCATGTATGTATCTTTTTCTTGAATCTTGATCTTGAGGACTTCAAAAGTGAATTGATTTCCCTGTCTATATTTCTGGATCAGGTGCTGCATGAGAACCTTGCATTTTCCAGGTTGCTGGTTATAGCTGTTTGTAGCCTGCATGGCAGAGACAACTGCTGTTCTGTGCAAACTAAAGGATGTTTAAAGTGTTTTTCATGCTCCAGTGGGAACTGCAGAGCTGACCATTATTTCACAGCCTGCTGAATATTCTTTTCACAGAGTGTTTACTTGAGTGTGCACTTGTGCTTAACTAAAACCACTTGCTATTGCTGACAAAAGAACAGAATTCATTTTGATTAAGATACGACAGTATGGAGTGACTCTCTGAAGAAGTTGCAGCAGGGGATTGGGTCTGAGAATATACTGCATTCCCATTCACCAGACTACAATGATTGGAATTCTGCTGCATAACTTGTCTTTTTTAAGGTACCCTGCAAATGGAATCAAACCCTGTACACCATCTGGACATGTTCAGGACTAACAAGGTTATAATCCATGCCAGTGGTGACTGGCAGATTGCAGTACAGTTTGGAATCCATGTAGTGCTTAAACTGCAACTGAACACAGCCCATTGGTCTCCTTCCATGCCTCCACTCATTTTCTTCTCTTACTATTGTTTGGATTTTGTAGGTGATCAGCTACCTAACCACCCAGTGTTCTTAAAAGACTTTGATTTTGGAATTTCTTTTGAAAACAGTTTTTAAGGCAAGACTGGGCTTCTAGCTGCATAGTAGCTGTATGGCCTGAATTCCAGCAGTGCTGTGTGCGTGCAGCTCTTGCCCTGGTAAACAGGGTTGCATCCACTTAGGTCAGCAATGCATTTTTGCAGTATCTCAGCAAATGACAGCCATAGCTCAGCTTCCATGCTTCTACTGCACATAATGCCCCAACTGTGAAATGTGGGGAGGAGGGAATGGGAAAATCCAACCATCCTGTGTCGCTGTTTAAGAAGCTGTCTAGTCTAGTAATTAATACTGAAGCTAACACGATGTGATTGTACATACTGAAGCAAGACTGTTTGTCCATATATTTGCATCCTTGTTGTAATAATATTTTACATGGTTTCAGAGGCAAATGCCAAGAATGTGGAAGAAATGTTGACTGTTGTACACAAGGTATACCATGACTTTAGCTATTCCTTTACAGTCCATCACACTCGGTCAAAGTTGCAGAAATAACATGCCACTCCAGTAGATCAAAGTGGAGGCACTGACACAAGGTGGAATTTCATCCTGTGTATGCTTCAGCTGCTGCTTTAACAACACAATATCATAAATAAGCACTCAGTGATGCAGCATGAGGATTCAGGGAAAGGAGGGTGACTTGCAGGCAGTTGTCTCCCGTGACATTATCTAAGCTAAGTCTCTCTTAAAGCCTTTCTCTCATCCAGATAACACTGGAGGAAACAAAGTTGTGAGCTGTAGTAATACTGGTCTTGTCCAGATCATCCCCCTTATTTTCTTACAGGAGGGAAAAAAAGAAAGCACCTGCTTCCATGATGGTATTTTTCTACTGTGTTTATAGGTACTACCAGCCATCCAGAAAGATTAAGTAGCCATATCTCTAAAAGAAGCTTTTTGTTTCCTGATGCAAACGTGTTTTGGAAATGTTTTCAAAGGGCAGGGTGTACAGCCATGTTTTCTTAATGTAGTCTTTAGTCAACACTAAATACTGTGCAGTCTGGCATCATAGCCATTATTTCACAAACGCTTGGCCTAATTTGAAGAATTTACTTCATTAAACTCTTCTAAACCACAAATTAGGGTAGACCAAGTTATCCTGCTTAACCTTGCTCAATTGACATGAAGTTGTCCGTGTCACTTAGACAATGGTTGAGCCAAATGTCAACATCTATTTAAAGAATGATGTTTAAACAGAAGGGATGATAGAAAAATTGCCATTCTGCTCTTCATCAGTAAGCACGAATCAGAGCTCATGCTACTAAATGCTGCTGAGCTAGTAACATAGTTGTGTGTCTTTGTCTACACCAGCAGGTAGGAGTTTCCAGTATAGCAGGTCCATAGAGCTCATGAGACAGTGCTGAAGACTCAACATCCACACTATATTTGGTTTTGAATTCTGCTCCAGAATAGCTCTGGTCTGTCCTGTTGGACTGAATACTCATTAATGACTGGGGCATAATAGCTGCTTCCTCAGACTGAATCTTCTGTTTCATCTTTATTTGAAAGGAAACTGTTTAATGAGACTGAGACTGCTCTGCAGGGCAAGCCAAAGCACAGGAAGCAGGTATGATCAGGAGAATTGTTCCAGGACAGTAACTTCTGGCTCAGGATACTGTAGACTTACCTTCTGACCATATGGCTGCAGACAGAATCAAGTATGGTGTTGCCTTGAGAAAGGCAAAGACATAGTGGAAAAGATGCAAGGAAGGACAAAGTAGAAGAGGGAAAGTTGTGTAACTTGCTTGGAGAGGATGGTAACAAGAGTTACCATCTACAAGAGTTGACTGATTTTAGGCCTATTTGAGTCTATGGCATAGTCAGATCCCCAGCAATATATTTGCTGGTATATAGCAAGTATAAGGTTCAGTTAAGGATCTTATATGGGGAACTTAAGGTTTGAATTTACTGTTACTTCTTCAACAGTTAAGGTAGGTTTTTTAGCTGAAAATCTGAAAAGAAGTAGCCCTAAATCAGTAATTCTCTTGTAGATGCTACTTGTAACTCTTGAGATATTTCACAGTCCCACTGACCATATTCCTTTGGGTGTCATACCTCCAGAACAAAAGAAGTGCATGTATTTTTGAACCAAAGTGGATTTCAACAGGAATATTGTGGGGAAACTGCTGCTAGGAATGGCTGTTGGTTGCTTCCACCATGTCTGGTGGTCCTTTATTTATGTTTCCTATGCTATGGTTTCCTACAGAACTGATTTCTAGCTCCCAAGTATTATTTATTTTCCAAGTTGCCATTTAGACATAGCACGATGTGTCTTTCTGTACCTTGACACAGCAGCACAATGACCCTTGAAGTGCATTCACAACTTCAGTTCTTGGCTCTGTGCCCTGAGAGGACATTGCTCTGCCTTTGGAAGCTCTTGGCATCATAGGCCACGTCTTCAGAGTTCCTGAAGTTAAATCAAGGCTGCAGTTCTCACCAGGCTCTTCCATATCCCAGTTTTATTGTAAATATCACTTAAAAATGTATTATCAAAATTAAAAAAAGAAAAAATTGGTTAACTGCTTCTGTAAAAAAAAAATAATAAAAAAATCAGTAGTTGACCTACCAAATTATTTTAAAGTAGAACGTAGTTTGGAGCATAGCAAATGGCAGTTGCAGCAACTAACCTTTGTCTAGTGCTCTCTAAAATGAACTCTGCACTTTGCTACTGTCAAGTCTGGTTGTTTGGCTCCATTTTTTCCTTCTTCCTGGCCTATAGCCTATTTCCAGTCTAGTTTTTCTTCTGAGGTTGTTTATTAAAAGGATTTTTGAAGAGACAACTGATGTAAAAGTTTAAGAAAACAGTCAAACTAAGAGAATTGTGTTTGTTTTTATATCTTATAATAAATTGGTTAGTTTAGGGAATAAAGTTTTATCTTACCTTGCTAAGATTTTCACATTACTTATTAGCTGCAATTTCCCAGGTGCTCATGGATGGATACTCTATACAGATGGCTTCCTTAGTTTCTGAAGCCCAAAGTCTTCAGAGTCTTGAAGACAAGGGTGAAGGTTTTCTGGCATAAACGGGACACATTCGTAGTATCTTCTGAAATTAGATTGTGATAGCATTACATCACTAGATGTAACAGTTTACATTTCAAACATATTTTAAAATCATATAATATGGCTTCCAGGACAAGCCACCAGTGGACAGAACACTGAAATACATGTAGAGCGCTGTGTAGGAATACCAGGTTTCATGAGCAAGATGTGAAGTAAATTTTGTTGTTGTCAGTTTAAACTTTTTTTTTTTTCCAGATTGTGAATTGTAGTGCTGCTTGAGCTTTCTAGAACAAATATAAAATATTTAACTTGTCTGGCTAAGTGTGTACCTTTAATGTCATAGTGTTTGGAATTGCTAGAGAAAATGTATTTCCTGATTGATAGCTGATGAGGTCAATCTTTTATGCAAAAGTCTCTGAATTTGTAAAATTTTTAAATGTATATTATTGAGTATGAATTATTTATTGAAAGGGACCCACACAGTGTAATTCTGTTACTGTTTCTCCTGACTGTGTAGAGCAACAAGGTTCCTGTGAAGAGGCACTGGACGCAGTGACATTTTCTAACAGACAGGAACAGGCTTGAGGCAGAAACCCTCGGGAACAGCTTTATCGAACAGGGTTTGGGTGGTGGAAAACCATCAGCCACACCCCCTTCCCCTCAGCGCGGCAGGTTCCAGCCCCCCTGCCTCAGGACACCCCCACTCACCGCTCACGGCTGAGGGGCCACCGCCCCCTCTCACCCACTGGCAGGAGCGGGAGGCAAATGGCGCCTGCGCGCGGCCAAGGGCGGGCTCCGGGAGCCGCCGCCAGGGGGAGCTGCCGGCCCCGTGAGGCCGCACAGGGCAGTGCCGCGCGGGCTTCCCCGCCCCTCCCGCGGGCGGCAGTGGGGCTGCGCGCGGCCGGGCCCGGCGCAGGGACCGCCCTCTCTGTCTCTCCGCCCCAGCGCACGGCCCGGCTGAGGCACGTTACCCACAGCCCTTGCTGAGCGGCGCCGTCCCTGCCCAGCCCCAGCTGCTACCGCCGCCCGAGTACCGCTGCCGCCGCGGCCCTCCTACTTCGCCCCCATGGAGGATTACCACAAGCCCGACCAGCAGACCCTGCAGGCCCTGAAGGACACGGCCAACCGGCTCCGCATCAGCTCTATCAAGGCCACGACCGCGGCTGGCTCCGGGTGAGTGAGGCAGGCGAGCTGCGCCCCAGCCCTGGCCGCAGACCGGCCCCGCGGGTACGCGGCGCCCGCCCCTCCGGTGAGCCGCGCTCCCGCATCCCGGCTCATGGCATCCTTTCCACGGTGAGGCCGAGGCGGGGCGGCGCTGGGGAGGCTGCCCCTGACTCCATCAGCCGGTTACCCGCTGCCTGGTGGCGCACCGGTGTCTCCCGAGGATAGAGCTCACCCCCCCCCGCGATGTAGAACACCGAGCGGGCGGGGATGCTGGGGCCCATCCGTGCCTCCCGGGCTGGGCGGGAGAGCTCAGGCGGCCCCGGAGCGGGACATCTGCTGCGCGGGGCAGGGGTGGCACCGCTAAATCCCCTGTACCCCCCCCGCCCCGACACCCCCCGGCACGTCGGGGTTTCGCGCCAAAGCTGCCTGATGTGGAAGTGCTGCATCTGGAAATGGCGGCCGTGGGCGAGCCAAAAGCCAGGGTGAGGTGTGGGGCTCCCGCGGGCAAAGGCCGCCCGGCCCGGTCCCGCTCGGCCCAGCCCTGCCCCGGCCCGGGGGCAGCAGCCGCCCCGCCGCGGGCCATGTCGGTCGCCCGGGGCCGGCGGGTGTTGTGGCTGCGGAGAGAGGCCGGGAATGCTAAGTTGATGCAGGACTGAAAACCAAAGAATTGTGCCTGAGGCGCAAGCGGCTTCTTTTTCATTTCATGCCCGTCAGTTGGAAATAATTCTGCACAGAATTTCAAGTGAGCCCAAGTGGGATTATCTGTGAAATGCCCGCGGACTCAAATGGGCAGTTTATTCAGGCCTCTGGACTGGATTTAGTGTGGGCTCTGATGTGTGCAGATTCCAGGGTTATCCTTCCTTTGATCGTGCTTTACCTATGGAAAAAAATCTCTGCAAACAATCCACTTTTACTCACGTAAAATTAAAGCCATTTTTTCTACTTGAATAATACATTTGAGTGCTTCCATATAGAGTTCTGACTTTTTTTTTTTAATATCCCATCTTGTTGCAATTTCCTTCTCTGGACCTCTTTGAAACTGGCTGAATTGTTTTTCTGTTGTGGTTTTTTTTTAATAAATTTGAAGGAATCCTTTGGCTGCTGCAATTTGTGTGGAGAAAGGTGGTGTGTAAAATATTTTAGAGCTTCTTTGAATTGCCTTACACTTTCCACCCTGTGTCTAGCATGTGCTACCTCACATGGCTCTTTCTTAGTGCATACAGGCACTGAACTTTACTCGTTTCCTTTGCATACAGCAAATGAAAATGCTCTGGTTTTTCCTGTAAAATGGAGTGCTGGCTCACAGGGAGCCTCTCAGTTAGCCATAGGAGTGGGTTTTTACAAAGCTGTAGCTTGTTTGGTCCGGTCTGGACAGAGAAGTAGAAGCTACCCAACAATTGCTCTTTTAATTCTTGATTTGTTTTAAAGCTGCAGTGTACAGGCAGCATTACACAAGCCTGTGTGAAAGTGTAGGCAAGAAAAATTGTGCTAAATCTGCTTAGCAGAGCTTGGGCTTCAGTCTCAAGCTTGTAGTGTGTATTTTAAGCAGGCCACATAGATGTATGGTATCAGTTGTCGTACCTGCAAAGAAAATTGTTTCCCTGTTTTGTCAGATGTGCTATAGAAGAATAAGGATATGGCTACAGCCTTTGCTTCTTTTCTGTGGTCCATGAAATTCAACAGCAAAACCACTCCCCCATGCTAATGAAGAAACAGTAAAAGTAGTTTTACTCAAGCTTTGTCATCCTGGCTCATGTATGCTACAATACTGAGTCCTTCTTGCACAAAAACATTTCATTAATCACTGTAGCTTATTTTGACACTAGAATTCTGTAGAGCCTGAAATTACTACACAACCTGATAATAAGCAGATTATGAAAGATGGGCTCTGGAGGGAAGAATCTGTTGACAAATCATATATTTTCTTAATTAATTTGGCTACCAAGATGATGGTGTAATAATGTGTCTAAAAGAAAAAGACACTGGGAGGCTGTTGTGTTAGGCAAATCACATACATTTCTAAAAGAGATATACATTATGAATGTGTTTTCCAAAACCTGAATGAGACAGGAAGCTTTGCTTAAGTTGCTGGTATATACTAAGAATGGAGAAAGATGTTTGAGAGTTAAATTTAAATAGAAGCTTACCATTAATTAAAAACGAATTGTCATGCTGGTATGGACTTTGTTAAGGAAACTTTTGTTTGTTAAAGGTGTAGTTTGTAAAACTGAAGGAAATACTTGCAAGAAAAGCACTTCAAACAAAATAGGACCTGTCTACTTCTTTCAAGGAAATAATTTCTGTAAACTGTGGCATATATTGCAACACAGGTGGTTCTGTGGTAGATCTGACACACCAGTTCTTGCAGTCTTTACTTGTACTAACTTTTGTTAAAGAAAGTACAGCCTTTGCCTGGACAAGAGCTAAAGAATTAGGTAGTCTGATCCTGAAGATGCTCAAACATCACTTTGAGTAGTTTACCAGCCACAGTGGAAAAATTCAGTGAACTGGAAAAACATTTTGTGCTTAAAATGCCTTAGGTGGGGAAAAAAAAGGATTAAGTTAGTTGTAAAGATTGTACATACTTGGTTTTGGGCGTGGAAGTATTTTTTCTTTTAGATAAGCAGTGCAGACATTTTCATCAAAACTGGTCCCTTTTGTAGCTAGTGATACATTTCTGCAGTTTTGAAACAGTGCTTGGCTTCCTAGAATAATGAGATGGTTACATTCTTAAAAGTGGAAGTTGCAAGAGTTTCTTAAGAGGCAGTTAAATTTCATAACATGTGGTATGATCACTTGTTGCAGGTTTTCTCCTTCAATTTTTTAGCTTTTGTCTTTCACTCGGTATTCCATTTTAGCATTCCACCACTATTCTTTTTAGTCAAAATGTGTAGATGGAGATAATATAAATCGATGCAGAGTAATAAAAAAACCCCATAAAACTATGTTGTAGTAATTATTTCTCTCTTGCTTTGTGTGGATCCAGAGTTTCAGTGTCCTTGTGTACTTTGGTTTCCCACTGAAGAGCTACATTCCAAAGTTAGGGCAGTTCTTTGGTAGGAGCTATGGGGCAGAGATGCCAGAGATTCAGCAAAGCTCTGGGTTTGTTCATCAGTCAGGAGACAAACGTGGAAGATTGTGTGAGAATTGTGGTGATGACTTGCTGTGGGGTTTTTTCTCCCCTTGTACGAGTAATCCAAATACTCTTTGCTAGGCTTAACAAGGAATTCTTTTAACAGAACTTATATAGACAAGTATGAGCTAATAGAAAACCAATAGATACAGGTTAAGGTAACTATATTTGAAGAAAATCATGTAGTTATTTTAGAATGATTTCTGGTATCCAATATGTAGTTAAATTTTGGATAATTTCTGTTAGTAGAAAGTAATTTAATTAACCTGTGGTTTTAACAAGAACATTTTTTTTCCAATTTTCAGGTAATTTATTAAATTTTTCTACTTTTTTTTATTTCCACACGCTACCATTTTAGGTTGTTTAAAACTTTTTTTACCAAGACCAGGAGTTCATAGAAGTATGGTTAAGTATAAAGTTAATAAAATTAAAGGAATGAAAGCTTTAAACAAGCATGTAAGGCTTATTGATTAACTCAAATACATAAATATTTACTAATATGTTTGAAAAATGGTTTAAAGCTAATTCTTTTGGTTCCCCGTGTGTGAGTACTTACTAAGGGATGGACACTAACCATAATTCATATTTTGCTAGTGTTTTGCATGTTTTTATTCTCTCATTACAGCACTTTTGGGGTGTTGGGAGGGAAGGTTTATTACTACCAGGAGAGAATATTCTGATTAAAGTTCTAGTGAAAGTGTTGTCTAATCCTAACATGCATGGTAAATGTACATGTGGGAAATGAAATGTGACACTTTCATAGTAAGTTTCTCCTGCTTTACAAGTAGGGTCAGATATTTTAAGAGTGTTGTGTTAAAGATGGAAAATAAACAATGGTAGAAGAGAAAGCCAGATTAGACTGCAAGTTATTTTCAAAGCTGGTGCAGATTTCTACAGCAGTAACCTTCTTACTGTTCATCATTCACTTTCCTGTACTTCAGTAGCAACCACTGATGTCAAGAATGATCCTGTTTACACCAGTAAAATCTGAAAAATGCTACTTTCCACACTCAATAAAGGTTTTTAAAGAGCCTCCTTACCCCTTTTAAGCTTTACCACAAGTGAAAAGCCAAGGCTGATACACTCAAGTGGTCAATGAGTGCCACCCCTTCAAGGTGCATAAGAAGTACAGTGATCATTATTTAAATTACAGTAGTGTAGACAAATAAAAGTATGCCCTTCTATTACACTTCAAATGAAATATGTACCTTGTCTTATCCTGGAATAACTCAGTATTTGTCACTTGGAAATAACCCTTTTCAGGTTACTTTATATCCTCTTTTTGGTACTATGCTACTTTGGAAAATCGTTGCAAAAGTTATCCCAGATACTTAGAAATGTTTGATAAACCAACTAGTTCAATATTTCAGATTGATGTAGACGTAAATGTAGAAAATGTGATTCCCATCTTAGCCAAAGATTAAGCAGATCAGTATTTTACAATGTGTATCTGAGTGTTTACTGGGGACAGTAAATGTCTGTGTCCAGTTTCAGTAGAAGATTAAATACAAGAATTGTATTATTGAATGCCTTCTTTAGAAATCAGAATTCTAGTTCTATCAGCTCTAACATAGTAAAATAAAATGGTACCTATGTTACCCAGTTCTAAATGCTCCAGAACTTTCTGCAAAAGTTAATCTTGTCTTACCAATGGTTGCCTGTGTGGCAGGGCCTGAACAAGTCATGATGCCATGCTTTTTAATTCAATTAGTGAGTGGCTAAAGTCCTATGGAAAGCTCTTTGTTTCCTCTGCATCAGTGTGAATTTCTGCTGTCAGATAAATGGCAGAGTATGATTTCAGGCACAGGGTTGCACTGCTTCCTGTGCTTCACAGTCACCAATTAGGGTGGTGTTCCTTGGAGAAACAGCTCAAAGATATGTCCTTAAGCTGTCACCAGAGTCTGTCTTTTAACATCCACTTCAACTAGATGAGAAGACTCCCTTTGTCTCAAAGGACAAGTAGTTGGTATTGGGGTAATTGTAGATGGGATGGGTTATCAAAAACACTCAAGACTGTGTATTTTAATGCTGAGGAGCAGGGGACTGGTAAAGTGTTATTTTAAAGATATGGTCCTGAACAAACAATGAGAAATGGTAATCTTGGGTCTGTCTTGACTTGTAGCCACCCTACATCATGTTGCAGTGCAGCAGAGATTATGTCTGTGCTGTTTTTCCATACCATGAGGTACAAAGTGCAAGATCCCAGAAACGCCAGCAACGACCGGTTTGTTCTTTCAAAGGTAAACTAACTGCTCTGCTGTATTGATCCTGCCTGTCTGCAAATTAAACTGACTTGTCTTCCTTGACTTACACTTACTTATGCTTGCATCTACACATAAATACATTGGAAATATTTGACAGCTTGGAATTGTCTGCTTCAGAAAGACAAACAAAAGCTGGTTGAGTTAAGTTGTAGCAAAACTCAAAAGTAACTTAAGTGTCTGTATAATGTGCCTTGGTAAGTCATAACATCACTATGTTAAGTCATTTTAATATAAAATAATAGATGTTGTTTTATTGTCTATAAAATCTATCAAGAAATCTTAGCATCTGTATTATTTTTGCATAACCAATTTTCTAACGAGTAAGTCACCGTTGGCTTTTGTGCTCTACTTGTTAAATGCAGCCATGCTGTTATGCCTGCAGTCAGGGCACAGTGTGCACTAATTACTGTCAGCTTTTCAGGGAGCATTATATGAAACAGTTATGGTAGGTTAGTGAGTAGTTTGCATTCCTACTGTGCCAGTGTGGTATTAAAGTCAATCCTACTTCTGAAGCCCCTGTGGTTCAGAAAACATGTAAAACCACAATCTGGGCTGGCCATTAGAGTTTCTATCCCCTTTTGCATTGTGCCCTTGCAAATCCCAGGGATATTTTGATCATATGACACAGAGGCAGTTGAGGGTCCTTCAGAAAACATAATGATGTACAAAATGGCAGATGAAGGACTCCAGTGAGGCAGGTTCCATCTTTGAGACAGAGTTCCTCACCTGGTGGCTTGCAAAAGTGCTGCATTGCTGATCAATCCTTGCATTGGCTGTAACTGTTGCCACTTGTGATTGCCATTCTGAAATATGTAATTGGATGAGAAGCAAGCTGCTATAGCTGAGGTGGTAAAACAATAAAAGAGAATCAGTTCTTCATGTTTGCTTTACCTCTCCACTTAGTGAGGGTTTCTGCCCAGAGCTGCTAAATGGCTCAAGCCTGCATGCTTTTTTAACTCCTAATGACTCCATGGGTGCAAGATGGCTACTACTTTGTAGCTGTCAAGTCAAGGACTTGACTGCAATGATCTGAGTGTATAAAGCTTACAATTTTGTCTGTCCTCTCTCACTGCATCTTGCCTTGAATACACATGTATTAAAGTTCTAGTGGGTTAACAGTTGCTCATCCATTTGCTTGCTGGTTTAGAGAACAGAGCACTGTTCTTGATACTGGTACCTAAGCAAATTGAATCAAGGTTTTTAATTGGGATACCAAAACTACTTTTTGGACTTGGACCTGCATGGCTGAGAGAGACCTTCTTAAAGTTCCATGTTGATTTTCTCAAGGACATCCTAAATAGCCCTTGGGAGTGCTGCATTCTTTGTCTTAACTGTGGTCAGCTATCTGGGGTGCTCTAAGTAGGGGCATGGGGGACTTCAAAACAAGCATCAGTGTGAGTGTTGCCTTGTACAAGTGTGTTGTAACTCAGTCTTTTTTTAGTGGACACAAAAACTTCATTCAGGGGTTTGTCAGCTTTTGTAGAATTTTGCCTTGATACTAAGAGATTGTGAAAATTGTGCTTTGCTTAAAATTTATGTTTTTCTCTAGGGTCATGCAGCACCCATTTTATATTCTGTTTGGGCAGAGGCTGGCTTTCTACAAGAAGCAGAATTACTGAACTTGAGGAAAATTGATTCTGTCTTAGAAGGACACCCAGTGCCAGTGAGTGTTCATAACCTTTGATACAAGATGGTATTATCTGTAAAATAAGAAGCACGTGTATTTTGCAGCAATTCTTGGTTGCCAGCTACAGTGCATGAGAAAGACTCTTAAGAAGTATGATGGTATTTATGGCTTCAGAACTGCCTCAGTGTCTGCATTTGAATGAGCATGCAAAAATGACCTTTATTGTTGCAGTGAAGTTCCCCAACAGTCCTGTATGTCAGTATTTTCCTTTTAAAAAAGGTTTATATGAAGTTTCAGCATGGCTTTTCTCATCCCTTGAGGAGCTCTGAGGTATTTCAAGAGTTTATATCAAGTTTGGTCCCCTCATTGGCCTTTTCATTCCCAGCCAGCTGTTTCAATGGATTCTTTTTCATACAAAGTCATCAAAGTCATGTTGCCATCCAAGGCATAGCTGAGAAGTTCCTGGGCCATAGATACTGGTCTCTCTCAGAGAGCCTAGTTGGCTTGTGACACTGAGCAAAGGAAGGAAGGGGAAACAGGGCAGGATTTGAAGGGACTTGCACTCTATTGTGATGTCTGAGAAGCTGAACTTTGATGTATGTTGAACCATCTCCTAGCACTGGAATTTAGTTTCTCTGTTTTGTAACTGTAAAATAATTGTCTTTTTCTTCTCAGAGACAAGCATTTACTGATGTGGCTACTGGATCGCTTGGTCAGGGCCTTGGTGCTGCGTGTGGAATGGCATACACTGGCAAATTCTTTGACAGAGCCAGGTAATTCCATCTACATATTTCCTTATTATAGGCATTCAGTGGCAAGATTTTGTGCAAAGAAATTATGTTCTTATCTCCATCAGGAAAAAAACCCACCTTCCTTTATTCTCCAGTCCCAAATAAAATTTTAAGTTCAGGTTCTAAATGATAGATTACTAGCCTGATAATTACAAGGCCATTGCCATTGAAACTACCAAGGATTTAAAGATTAGCAAGAATTAGTGCATTTGTGTGTTCCTTTTGAAAACTGACAGCATTGCAAGGTGATGTTCCTGGACAGAGCAGACAGTAAGTTGTTGGAGCAGCAACTTCCGGAAGAGAATTTGTAGCCTTTTTGAGACTGGTATTTGTCCCTTTAGAAGGAAGATGCAAACTAGAAATGTATCTGTTAAAAATCAGGTGACAAATAATGGAGAATGTATATCTAGGTAAGAACTGTTATGGTCAATAATAGCACCGTAGAATCATAAAGTAACGCTTAAAAATGTTATCAGAAAGGCACTCGACTCCATACAAACAAAAATGACTGCATCTGCCATTTGTTCTGTGGACAAAAAAAGTAGATGTCTAAAGGCAAATATGTATGAGGAGGAAAATAGCCTGATGGAGTTGATGTATTTTATGTGACAGTTCTAGTACATTCGAGCATAGGCTGCCCAGTTAATGTGTCCTACACTTCACTAGCTTGAAATCATTTCTGTGAAAGATGACTTGCTGATTTTAATTGAGTTTAGCAGATGCTACGTGTGGAAAAAATCTAACCATTGCTTACATGGCAGAAGAAAAAGGTGGTCTTGCATGCAGTACTGGGGAGCAGCTTATGTGGAAGGACTTCAGATTTAGCTGAAGGCAGGTGGGGTTCAGATCAAAAGTCTGTTACAGCTTAATGTCTAGTGAAAAAAAAAAATCATTAACAGCCGTCTTGATTATTTTGTTTTAAAGTTACATATCTGAAGGCTGATTTACTATGCTTTTTTAGTTTCAATAGGTAATAAACATTTCTAAAGCTTTGTCATCAGAAAAAAGAGCAGGGTAATACAAAAAAAAAATACAGCAGCTGAATTCTGTAAAGATCAGGCAGGACTCCTGCTAACTGAGTTACCTAAATAAAATGCTTCAGTCTTTAGAACAGTATTCTACAAAGTCATGATGATGCTGGTTATCTTATTGCTTAATTCTGGTTTTGCTTATGCTGCATGCTTCAATCTGTAGTTGAGTTCATCCCCAGTTTATAGTTTCCTGAAATTAAATTATTGGTCGTCCTTCTAGATAGTATATGGTAGGAATGAGGAAGCAGACAGTAACCTCTCCTGCATTGTTAGGGATATTGCTGAGTCACAGTGACACTGTTTGATGGGCCTGTTCATTCAAGCCTGGCAATAGGAGGCTTAAGACCTGATTTTTTTGAGGCAAAGGTTTGAAAAGGAGTACAGTATTCCTCATTTTATTTTCTTTGTGTAACAGCTCAGAAGTATTTTAATTTAATTTGTTTAAGGTTACATAACATGTCTGAAGTGAAGGCACTGAGCAATGGGAGTTGAGTTTGGGGTAGAAGAAGCAGTGAATTCTCACTATGAATTGTTAGAGGCGTTTTGCATTTGATTCAGTTGTGTTTACTCATCAAACTTTCTTTTTTTATTTCTTCTTCTAGCTATCGAGTGTATTGTCTGCTTGGAGATGGAGAGTTATCTGAAGGCTCTGTTTGGGAGGCCATGGCCTTTGCTGGGTTTTACAAGCTTGATAATCTCGTTGCTATATTTGATATTAACCGTCTTGGACAAAGTGACCCTGCACCTCTGCAGCATCATGTTGAAATTTACCAGAGACGCTGTGAAGCCTTTGGGTATGTGTTTGGAAGAAGTTCAGTATAGTCTCCTATTTGAAACTAAATGTTTTATTTGCTTCACAGATTTTTTCAAATGAGCTTTCAGCTCTTAAAGGATACACCATCACCAAGAAAGACAGCCTTTCATAATGCCTGATCTTGGTCGTCTTTCTTTGTACTGCAGGAATATTAAAAGTAGCAGTATTTCTTGTTTAGAGGAAAAAATAAAAGGACTGCTGAATCAGATACATTTGTCAGAGGATCTTAAAGCAGTTTTTATCACATTAAACACAGATTTTATAACTGTGTGACCAAATGTACTGTCATAGCAAGTAGATCAGAAAAAAAGGGCATGGAAACCATTACTCGTAAGAAAATTCAGTGTGTATTTGCTTTCATTTAGTTTGTAAATGTATCTTTCTGTTTAGATGCAAAAATCCATGACCAAAATTGTCAGATACCATAGCAGCCATGCAAATTATGATGGAGCATTTTCAATATTTTAATCAACTCCCATTGTCAGTTCTTTAATTGATTTCTAGATGTTTGATTTGTTCTTTTGATTAAAAATAACTAATATGCCTGAAGATATCTAGTATAACTTAGTCGTGGGCTGTGCATTTTGCTAGTAGCTCTTAATCCCTCTGAGACTCATTCTGTGTTATAAAAAAGGGACTATGATAAGTTATGATCTCAAATGAATGCTAGTTCATGTTTCTGGCATACGTTTGGTCTCTTAAAAATACACTGCACTGGAATGAAGTTAGTGCTCATTACTGTTACTGCTGACTACCAGAGAGCATCACATGCTAAAACCCTTTAGCAACAGTTGATCTGTTTGTGTTCTTAGCTGGCATGCTATCATCGTTGATGGGCACAGTGTGGAGGAACTTTGCAAAGCTTTTGGCCAGGCCAAACATCAGCCAACAGCTATCATTGCAAAGACTTTTAAAGGCAAAGGAATATCAGGTAATAAAACATCTATTGCTTTGCATACGTGTGTATGTAACAACATGTTCTTCCGAGCAAGACGTGCACTAGCTGCTGAGCATGGTATCCAGAGTGGAGTAAATGCACATTTAAGTGGGGAAGGGGTTGTCATGATTCTGTTCAGCTACAGCTTTTAGCAGCACTCTGTGAATTTGCCTTTCTGACCAGGTAAATATTAATAACAAGTGTGAATATATTAATTCCTTTTCATTGAGTAAGCCAGCAAAATTCATTATTCTTAGTGACTTACTCAGTGAAAAGCAGCACAGCAGCCAGAGAGGTGATTTTGCTGCTAGTGCTCAGTGCACGAAGGTAAGAGTCATCAGAAGCTAGTAAAATAAAGCTGTAAAACTTCAGGTCTTGCTGAATCAGACAGCTTGGTTAACTGTTGTTTGAAACTTGGTGGAGTTTGTTTATTTAGGCCTAACTGTTGAAATTTCATGTTAAGGGCTCACGCTGATTTACTTATGCCACACTTAGGGACTAAGTCTTTTAGGTGCCAATTTAAAAACAATTTCAGTAGAAGGCACTGGAATTTTGTCCCTAGTTTGGAATATATGGAATTTGACTATTTTTCTTACATATTTAAACAATGCAATTGAATACTATTGCAATTGTTTACAGCAAGAATAATAAGGAGGTTCTCCCTTGGATTCCTTGGAAGACTACATTAGTGTGTCATGCTCCACTGCACTTTTATCTGGACAAAATCTGCTGCTAAAAACTTAAATTGTTTTCATAATTTTCTTATTTTTAATGTTCTTGTACATACACAGGTGTTGAAGATAAGGAAAGCTGGCATGGAAAGCCTCTTCCAAAAAACATGGCTGAACAAGTCATTCAGGAAATAGATGACAGAATCCAAAATAAGAAAAAACTTTCTCCAGCCCTCCCAGAAGAAGATGCACCTATCGTAAATATTAGAAACATTAAGATGCCATCACCACCAACTTACAAAGTGGGAGAAAAGGTACTCCCTTCCTTTTTCACTGTTTGTCAGGTATCTTAGAAGTGTGAGGCTTTACAGTGGGTGGCAGGAGGGTTGGTGTTATCCCTTGTCACAATTTCAACTATCACCTCTTCTCTCCTATTTCAAGTGTCTTGGTAAACACCCACCTCTGTGGTGTGACACACTAACATTCAACTCACTGGGTATTGAAAGAATATATTAAAATATAAATACTCTAAAAATTTGTCTTCATTTTGTGATCATGTGGAGAACATGACGGATCACTATATCAATATGCCAAACTATGCAATTAAAATCAAAGAAACTCCATGAGGTTCAGTGAATTTCCACGATTGGAAATCAAGGGTTTCAAAATCTCCTAACGGGATTGGCAGAGAGGCGCTGATTTCAGCAGAGATGTATCCTGATGCTTCACTGTATTTTGTTTACTCTTCTGTGTGTCACTGTTCTCCTGTGTACTTTTGTTACTGCTAACATTCAAAATGTTTTTGGTTGCGTTACGGTTTGATTAATTTTATTTTTTAATTCTATGTGCGGGCACTCATGGAAATACAAGAAAATGGACAAAAAACGCTTCTAGAAACAGACAGTTACAACAGAACTGCTGTGTTTTTCTTTTCCCAGTGGGCTACCCGCAAAGCTTATGGTGTTGCACTTGCAAAACTGGGCCATGCTAATGACCGAGTGATTGCTTTGGATGGAGACACAAAGAACTCCACCTTCTCAGAGCTTTTTAAGAAAGAACATCCCAATCGCTACATCGAGTGCTACATTGCTGAGCAGAACATGGTAAGGGGTCTCCTGGTTCCATGAAATACTGGTATGACACAGCAGCATCTGAGCCTCTTCAGTTTGAGTCTTCAGAGAGTGGGATTTTAATACTTTTCACATGTACATTCATGGATATTTAATTTGACTTGCTCACTTCTTAGGAAAAACTAAGCTATAGCAAAAACTTATGAATATGATACAACAGGAGTGCTTCTAATCATCCTTTTCTAAATTCCCGTTGTTTTTTCTCGTTGTTTTTTCTCGTTGTTTTTTCTCGTTGTTTTTTCTCGTTGTTTTTTCTCGTTGTTTTTTCTCGTTGTTTTTTCTCGTTGTTTTTTTCTCGTTGTTTTTTCTCGTTGTTTTTTCTCGTTGTTTTTTCTCGTTGTTTTTTCTCGTTGTTTTTTCTCGTTGTTTTTTCTCGTTGTTTTTTCTCGTTGTTTTTTCTCGTTGTTTTTTCTCGTTGTTTTTTCTCGTTGTTTTTTCTAGTTGTTTTTTCTCGTTGTTTTTTCTCGTTGTTTTTTCTCGTTGTTTTTTCTCGTTGTTTTTTCTCGTTGTTTTTTTCTCGTTGTTTTTTCTCGTTGTTTTTTCTCGTTGTTTTTTCTCGTCTGCATTTCAGCAGAACACAAGGAGATGGCAGCATGGAAACAACAGCAGTGCTTTTCACAGTCTGATTTGTAGAGACTTGAACTCTGAAAAGACTTTTTAGGGTGTTTTTTTTCTTCCCAGGAAATGGAATGTCACAATATGAGAAGTTCTGTGCTAGACTGGGCCATAAAGATGAGGACAGAGAAACAGTTAATAAATTTAGCCTGACATCGTTTGTAGAGAAAGGACTAAAATAATTTGATAACTCATCTGTTTGCCTGAGTCTTCAGTTGCCACCTGTATGGGTTCACTGAACCAAATGAAATTAAAGACAAAAATTAAAAAATTATAACCAAAGAACCCATGGACTGTCTCTAGTAAATTTCACACTAGGGCAGTTTCATGAGGTTGAGTCAGACATTCTATATGCACAGCAGCTTAGGAGAAACTTCCCATGAAGAGCAGACCAATTTCTGTGTACAATAAATGTGTGGGATAATTGTAGCAATAAACAACTTAAGGCCCTTGTTCTAATTTCCATCTTAATGAAGAATGGCCCTTCTAGTAAATATCAGTCCATTAACATAGGTAAATCCATTCCCACTTAGTAATATAATTTTTATCTGCTGGAGATAGTAAATCCATGCCCTTTGGACTGAAAGCCTAAGCCTTTGATCCAGGGAAAAAAAAAAAAAGAGGTGTGGGGGGGGGGACAAGTCTTAAAACTCTGTGGGTGCTGGCTTGGAGCAGATGAAGGAAAGAAGCTGCCAGTAGTGATCAATGATAGCAGCTAGCAGCTGAGGCAAGGAGCAGAGGAGATGCTGGAGGATGGATACTGGGAGAGTGAGTTGCCTCCTTTCCTCTTTGGAAAGACCAACAATTAAGAGCAGGATTGGACAGAGATTTTTAATCTGCATTGAGAGCTTCTTGCTCAAGTTTTACAGTAGGAAGTCCCACAGATGACCTCTTGGAAACAGTCAATAGATGAGCTCACTGTTCTTGTCCAATCTCCCTCTGTTCAGGTGAGCGTGGCAGTTGGCTGTGCCACTCGTGACAGGACCGTTGCTTTTGCCAGCACCTTTGCTACCTTCTTCACGCGGGCGTTTGACCAGATCCGTATGGCTGCCATCTCCGAGAGCAACATCAACCTCTGCGGGTCGCACTGCGGCGTTTCCATTGGTAAGGGCGGCCTCGGTGCGCTTCTCAGCAGCTCCACCACTTAGTGAGGAGCATCTGGCAGTCAAACTGATACTGCCTTGTGGGGCTGTGATGGTTTAACAGTGGCAGCATTTATAGGAAGTCCTATTTGCAATTCACTTTTATCAGACACGTTGTTGTATTTAGAAAGAATTAGAAAGATTTCAAGCCTTCATCAACTTACCTGCTTTTTTTTTCTTTTTTATCAGTTTGGACTGATAAAAATAGGACTTTTCTTTACAAACTTTTCTTCTCTACAAGTGCAGAGCGATAGAAAGGGATTGGATTGAAAGTGGGGAGCTTAGGTTCCTTTTTGTATTTGCAGTTGACATCCTCTGTGATGAGAATAGTTGTGTGGTTACTTACTGTACCTTTGTTTCCCAGTCCCTAGAATGAGAAACTAATGATACTCATTCTTGCACAGATGCTTTTATCTTCCAATCTCAAAAACACTTTACAAGAGATAAATATTTTTGGTTTACTATGCCTTTGAAGATCACTGATTTGAAATAATTGGTTCAGCTTATCTTGGTATTTCTTACTACTGTAGCAGTTCATGGGTTGATTAAGAAGACCCAAAACCTCCAAGTACTGATGAAACAGGAACTGTGAAGCTGTTATGTAACTCAGGAAACTGGCAGTACCTTCTCTGCTCTTTGCTTCCCATCATAACTGTTTATTACATGCCAGATCATATTGGGGTTTGATTTTGGTTTGAGGGAGGAAGGGACCTTTGTTTTTTTAATGAAATGCAAAGACCACCCATGAAAACAGGAGCAGACTTGCATACCAAGATGATGCCAGCAGACATTCATGCTTGAAAAACTAGTAGGTATTTACAGGGGAAAAGAAAAGAGAGGAGAGCTGACAGGGCAGTAAATTAAGGCTCCCTGCATACATCAGTTTTTCAGTAGATGTAATAGTTTTGGGTAGCAGTATGGTTTGGAGGAGGGTTGGAGTTGTGTTTTTTTTTTTAAAGCAAAATAGTTTAACCTGTTATATTGGTAAAGGTTTAAAGGTGTTTCGCAGACGTGTGTAGTCTCATCCAGAACCTGAGGCTTAACTTGCAGCTGTATAGAGTAGGCTTTAGTAGTGGGGCCTGTAAGTAGAGTATATCAGACTGTGGCTTGTGTATGTCATTAAGGGAAGGATTCTATTAGAAACCTCTTTTCTTTTTAAAAGCAGTCCTCCCACCTCATCACAGTTTAGTTCAATCCAGTTTAAATCTTTTAGCAAGTAGCAAAGGATTTTGGTGCAAAGGCAATTAACTTTGGTCTTTGCTCATTTGAGAAGATAAAACACCTTTGGGTTACCTGAATTATCTCCTAGAACTACACTTCCAAGTTTCAGCTTCCAGCACTTTAAATGTTCTGCTGGGATCTGAGATAGTGAAGTGCCTATTTGGCTTTATAAAGTTGTTTGAGTAACGAATCTGATTCAGGCCTCAACTCCAATTTTCAAAAAAATAATTTGAACACAAAGTTTTGCATCTGAGTTGTAAAATAATTCAGAGAAATCCTTTAGCAGTTAGAAAATTCAATTTTAAATGGAAGGGTATGAATGAAGTGTACCTCCTATTAGAACTTTGGGCCTACATGGAATTCAGAGTTCCAACTGGCTCTGTGGTGAAAACTGAAGTTTTACGTATGCAGTTCTAGGTAGACCTGGGCTTCTGCTGCACTGAAATTTGGACCCATTAAACTTATAAGAAATAACTATCACAATGACCTTCTGAACTTGTACTAAGTTCACTCCTAGACCAGTAGTTGCTGATGGACCAAAACATCTAATGAAACATTAAATATGCTTTCAGGGTCATAAGAGAATAATGGAAAATCTTTTTTTCCAATTTGAACATACAGGGAAAGAAATCTCAGTGTACATCTGTCAAAAATTGAACTATCAGTTGTTTAGATAACCAGTTTTATATTAAGCACTTACATTTTTTTTTACTAAGCTAAAAAATGTAGGTTTTGCATTTGTGATTGAAAATTCTCTGATCTGCATGACTCTAAAACCATGTACATCAGGATTTTATAAAGATGCACTTGGGGCTGAACTCAGCTTATTGCTAGTCTGTAAATTACTAGTATGGACTGAGAATGCTGGTATTATCTGCACCATGTTAGCGAAAGCAGGACAAGCACAAGTACTCTTTTCAGCTTGGATAAGATTTTGATTCAGGTACCTGTTAATTTTATTCTTCCTAACTTCACTTTTCTTCTATGTGTACATTGTGGGTGCATTTTAGGAAAGGGAAATGCCCACTGGGAGCCCACTCATTCAGAGTGCCTACAGAGCTAGAAATTGTGATGCTGAGATTTTTTTCATGTCTTGACTGAAAGCTGAGGCACTCTCTTTTCCTGGTTCTTGCTTACTTTAATAGCAATGTATAGTGGCAGAGTTCAATGATTAATTTCTTTAACATGTTTATAAAGTTCTTCAGAGTTTTGTGCTGCTCTTATGAAAAATACTCTCCTTCCTCGTGAGCTCGTCCTTCTTGAGTAACAGGTAGTGGGTGCATGTGGGAAGGCTCATTGCCCTGCTTCTGCTTGGCAGGCTGTGACATGACTGGATTCAGAAGTCTTTGCATGGTTAGTTTGGAACAGTGCCATTCCCAAAGCACCCTTACATAAGGTCATTGGGGGCGGGGGGTGTTGTGGTGGTTGTTTCTTTATGGAAAATCATGGCATCCAGCACATGTTCAGAATCCTTTTAAGTATTGAAAAATACATACCCTTCATTTAATCTTGAAGTGAGCCTAAGAATTTGAGAGGAGTTGTACCAAGTGCCCTGTCCATTTCGGTGGAAAACATGAAATTCTCCCTCCACATTTCCAGCAGTTTAAATCTAGAGGAACACTATTGGCAAGTATAAATTTTGCTTGTGCAGCCTCAGTACACGTAAATCTGAAGATGCCCAGATATCTTGTGATCCCCTTTCTGTATCTGTACCCTTCCTAGTTTGGTTGTCTTCCTTTTGTGTTGTTCTATTGTTACCCTTTAGTTTCTATTTTTCTTTTTAACCCCAGTTCTCTTTCTTTTTAGTCTCTTTCTATCCTTATTTACTGTTTAGATGGTTCCAAGTTTAAGGAGAAGATGAGTCTTTTCTCAAGCAGGTAGAATTGCATGTCCTGTGTGTGCCTGATTTTATACTTTTTTTTTTTTTTCCTGGTTTACATTGAACCTCACTGCTATGTTGAGTGATTGTCAAAGATGTGCCCATAGTCTTTTGTAACCCTGGTTTAATTCTTTTAGGTGAGGATGGGCCATCTCAGATGGGACTGGAGGATCTGTGCATGTTCCGGGCTATTCCCAATGCCACTGTGTTTTACCCTAGCGATGCTGTAGCCACTGAAAAGGCAGTGGAAATAGCTGCCAACACCAAGGTTTGCATCACACTATTTCTGAGCCAGAGAATAATTATTTTTGTTGTTGCTTCTGGCATGTTTCTTGCATGTCTTTACCCACATAAATTCTCTCAAAGGCTCCAGCGTGGCAGTGGGATGTTTTCTTTGCATGGAAAGGTTTGCAGACATTCTGCTCAGGCTAGTGCAGAATGAACAGCCTGGAATGCTGTGGGCCAGATTTGGAGAGAAGTACATGATTTCACAGCAATTGCAGTTTGGGTCTAAATTGGCTCAGAAATAAGGACAAGTGTAACTCTTTTGATGGTCTTTAGTGTTCAAAAACTACATTCCTAGTGTGGTATCTCACAGGTTAAAATGGAAGGTGGATCTGGAAAGATAAATCTAATCTTGAGGATTTTGATCATCAAGTGCTTGTACATGAAAGCTTGGGAGATAAGTCCTCTAGTAGTCTTAAGAGAGTCCACATTTTTGGGAGAGACTGAGATCTGGTGTTTATACTAGTTGACCATGTCACTGGTCATCTTTTGCTCTTCTGTTGCCAATGATGGATTGCAGTTAAATTGCATTGTGGCTGAAGATGACAAAGACTTTCCATGTGGCTGTGACAGTTTCTGACCTCTCTTACCTTCAGCTAATTGAACGTAGTAATGGAATCAGACAGAAAACTGAAAGTTATCAACATGCTCTAAGAAGAGGTTAACTGTATTGTAATGGCTGAAACCACCAGCTGCTGAAAAGGGACTAATTGGAACTGGGGGGAGAGGGGGGAGAAAAGTTTACTCAGTAGAACTAGAGGTAACAGAAGGGTGAAAATGAGACAAATAGAAAAAGTTTTTTTGCTGTATTTTTTTTTCTCATAGGGTTTACAAACTAGGATGTCAGTACCTTTCTGATTTTGTAACTTATAACATGTTTACTTTGGAAACAGGGTATTTGTTTCATAAGAACTAGTCGTCCTGAAAATCCTGTCATTTACAACAACAACGAGGACTTCCATATTGGACAGGCAAAGGTAAATATTGTCCAGATAAACAGAATCAGAAGAAATACACAAGTTCCTCCTGTAAAAGCCCCTTTCCCTCTAAAGCTTTCCAAAGACAAATATTAGATCTTTTTAATAAAATTTCCAGAAATGTTAGAAATATCAGTAAGATAAATTGTTTAAAATGCATTGAGCCAATTTTCTTGCAGGTGGTTCTGAAGAGTAAGGATGACCAAGTGACTGTGATTGGAGCAGGAGTCACTCTGCATGAGGCTCTGGGTGCAGCAGAGCAGCTGAGAAAAGGTGATCAGATTATGGGGTGCTCTTTCCTCCTTTTCCATCATTTAACACAGCAAAGAAACTAGCAGCACTCAGCCAAACTGCTCACCCTTTGCACTGGTAAACAGTAATGAAAATGTTATTGGCAGCTGGTCACCTGTTAAGCTGATGAAGTGCAACATCTGCCAATCTTGCCTATTAGAGTAGGTTTTAGTTAGATTAGCAGCATTAGTAGCCATGAAAATTGCCAAACTGAACAGATCAAAGTCTCCTTAGAACTGCCAATCTGTCTGAAAGTGCTCAGCAGGCAGAATCTTGGAGGAGGTGTGTAAGAAGCAGGAGTGGTCCTTCCCTGGCATGCTGTCCGGGCAGGCACAGGCACCAGCACAATAGAGCAGTCAGGCTGGGGCCAGTGAGCAGAACACACCTGTGTGGTGTGCTCATACACAATGCTCTTGACATGCTGTGTCTTTGTGCAGATATGGTTCACTGCTAACTTTTTTCAATGAATGCATCAACATTTATCTAGCGTGGGAGGCAATAATCCGATGATAGTGCTGAAATGCACTGCCATTTTGCAGCAAAGATAAAAAAACCTTCAATCAAATAAGAAGAAAAGAAACCATCAAAAATTCATCTGTGAGTCAGTAGCCTACACCCAGGAAGAGATTACAAATAGTAAGATAATACAATTAATGCCTGTGGCTTCTGGGTAGCTTGGTATGCTATATCTAGGTGGGCAGGTATTTTTTCATCGTGTTGATCTGTCAAGCTTAGGACGTTTTGAAAGTTGTATTTTCAGAACTATTGTTACTTTTCTGCATTGTGAGGCTCTGTTGATCTTGATGTGAATAACCAGCTATGGAGAGAGAACCCTGTAATGTAGAGGCAGTGTAATACCTAAAATACATTGGCCACTCAAGAGCCTTCAGTAACAAAACTGTTAACATAAGGCTTCTTTATGTATGATGAGAGTTGGCTCAGTGCTCAGCTAGCCAAGATCAGACAAAACCTCGTGTAATTTACGGTTCTTTATGGACAATCACCATTTCTACATAGCTTTAACGAGCAACCTGGGCCAGCCTTGTGGTAACAGGACAAGCACTGGTTTTGATGCCAAACTTCAGGGTGCTGCCATCAGGGCTGGGGCAGTTCAAACAGGCACACCTGGTCGGCAGGCAGCCTGCAGTGAAGAGTTCAGAATGCCTACAGCCTGAAGAAGCAGGAGGAAATCGTGCTTGACTTGACAATAAAGTTAAAGGTGTGGCAAAGGAGTTGTGATGGACAGTCTGAATAAGAAGGATTTCCCAGTGAATAGATTCTGCTCTTACCTTTGGGAAGGCCAGAAGGTACTGTTTTGCTGTCAGCACTCCTGGTGAACTTGAGTCACTTATCCAACGCTTTTCTGCCTTGAGAGTTTTGTCTGTGGAATGGATGGATATTTCTGTTAGGTACATGAAGAAAGACTACATACAAAAATTAGAGTTGTTTGGATTCTGTGGTAGACAAGTCATAAGTACAGATACCTGGGTGCTGGTGTAGACAGTTTTCACAATAGCTCTGAAAGATGGCAGGGACTGTCAGTACCACTTGCATTGTCTTGAATTCTCCAAATTCATGTTGCAAATAATTTCGTTCTATTTCTGCAGAAAAAATCTTCATCCGTGTGATTGATCCTTTCACTATAAAACCCCTGGATAAGAAGACAATACTTGACAATGCAAGAGTGACCAAAGGCAGAATCATCACTGTTGAGGATCATTACCATGAAGGTGAGCTGGGTCGAGGAGGTCTGATTATCTTGGCCCTGAGTGCCCTTCTGTATGTTTGGTCCAAGTGAAGTCTTCATTCATTTTCCCAGTGAAAGTGTAAATTGCTGCTGTGTTACAGAGATGCTATGCAGAAGGGTCTCAGAATGGCTTTACAGCAGCTGCTCTGCAGTTGTCAGGTTGCAGGAGAGGCCATTGCTGTGCAGGTTTCTTAAGTTTTCCCTGTGTTCAAAAGCTTGATTCCAGGTTGCTTGAAATCAGATGTTTTGGCAGTGTCTGCAGTCACTCTGGGATAAATCCTTCTGTCTCTCCAATTATCCAATCAAAACCTCCCCTGGGGAACTTGAAGCCATTTCCTCTCATCCTGTCGCTTGTTACTTGGGAGAAGAGACCAACACCCCCCTCACTACAGCCTTCTTTCAGGTGGTTGTAGAGAGCAATAAGGTCTCCCCTCACCCTCCTTTTACTCCAAGCTAAACAACCCCAGCTCTCTTAAGTGCTCCTCATAAACTTTTTCTCCAGACCCTTCACCAGCTTTGTTGCCCTTCTCTGGACTCAGTCCAGCCCCTCAATGTCCTTCTTGTCATAAGGGGCCCAAAACTGAACACAGGGTTTGAGGTGTGGCCTCACCAGTGCCAAGTATGTGGGGACGATCACTGTCCAGTCCTGCTGGCCACACTTGCTGATACAAGCCAGGATGTTCTTGGCCTTCTTGGCCACCTGGGCATGCTGCTGGCTCATATTCAGCCAGGTATTGACCAACACCCCCAGGTCCTTTTCCACCAGGCAGCTTTCTAGCCTCTCTTCCCTAAGCCTGTAGCGTTGCGTGAGGTGGTTCTGACCCAAGTGCAGGACTCAGCACTGACCTTGGTTGTACCTCATACAATTGGCCTCGGCCCATCAATCCAGCCTGTCCAGGTCCCTCTGCAGAGGCTTCCTATCCTCAGGCAGATGAATGCTCCTGCTCAACTTGGTGTCATCTGCAAACTGACTGAGGATGCACTCGATCCCGTCCTCCAGAATATTGATAAAGATATTAAAGAGAACTGGCCCCAACACTGAGCCCTGGGGAGCACTGCTTGTGACTGGCCACCAGCTGGAGTTAATTCTGATCTGCTGCCACTTGCTGACATGCTGTGTTTGCAGAGGTTTTCAGGGGCTTGCCTGTGCAAACAGGTCCCGTGAGGATGAGACCACAGGCAAACAGAGTAGCTGTTGTGAATTGCATGTCAGGCTTTGCTCCTCTTGGGGTAGATGGAGAAGTTAGAAGAGAGGCAGCTGTGAACTTGGGCATTAGTAGATACTGTAGATATCTACTCATAGAAATTAGTAGATATTATGAGCATGTTACCCTGCTTTAAGGTGAGGCATCACTCTTGCCAGGTATCTGAAGTGAGCTGGTATTACTGCAAGCACTGGTTGTGCCACACTTCTCTTCCAGTCTATGGATGTGCAGAGCATCACTGAGCCTCATTTGTTAACTTATCTTTCAACTCTGGACAAACATTTTACTGCAGATTTGCAAGGTGGCAAAATCATCACACTCTGGGGTGATGAGCATGTGATTTACACTGGCACAGCTTTCTCTGTGTGATGCAACTGAGGAAGGTCCATGCATCACAAGCCTGAATGCATTGCAAGCCCACATCAGGCTGATCGTACCTGCCACATCCATGGAGGCGCCTCTGGGCGGAGACCAAGTTTGACAGGTTAAATCATGCCATGCCTGGAGCTGTGAGAAGTCCTGTGCTCCTGGATACACCCTAACTGAAGTGCAGCACTATGGCGTCCCTCCTACCAGGTCTCTGAGCACAAGGTCTTGACACTAGTCCTGTGTTTTCTTCTTCCCTAGTGCTCCTGCCTCAGTGTCTCTCCTGCTGCCACACAATTCCCCATTGCATCCTTTGTCCCTGTCACTAATAGTGAGTCCGTCTGAGCTGAGCTCTAAGCAAAGGTTGGGAATACATTCTATAACCCAGAGAGGTGCCTAGCAGCATGCAGAGGTGTTGTGAAAAGATGGAGCCCCTACATGCTGTTGGTGGCAATTAAGACTTTCAGTGCATTGAGTACACTTGTAATATGTCTCAGTCTAAATATATTTTTAAGCCTGGCCTTCGGTGGCTGATGCTGAAGTGGTGAGGGCTTCCCAACAGCTCTGTGCCCTTCAGAGGTGTGCGTTTCTTACTGCCACTTTGTAAGTACTTCTGAAATGTCAGGCTGGATGTCCTCAGAATGCCTTTGAAATAGGGAATTGTTTTCATTTCATAAATGGGTAACTCAGACATACATTGTGATTGGTGTTTCTCATCAGCATGTGAATCGAGGATTTAACTTGCATAGACCTCGGAGTCGATCCGTGCAGTCCCTGTGTTCCCTGTTGAGGCATACAGATGTGTGTCACGTGTGACTCTCTTCCACAGGTGGCATTGGAGAAGCAGTGTGTGCTGCAGTAGTGGGCGAGCCTGGAATCACAGTCCATCGCTTGGCCGTGTCCCACGTACCGCGCAGCGGGAAGTCAGCTGAGCTCCTGAAGATGTTTGGCATTGATAAAGATGCCATTGTGCAAGCTGTTAAGATGGCAGTGTCCAAATCAAGAAATGCGGAGTAGTTTGAAGCATCTTGTGCTGTGTTACAGAAAAGCAGCATTCAGAGAAGTACTGTAAGTTTAAGGCAGGCAAAGGTGCTTTATGTAGAGTTCTAATAAAAATACCAGCTTAAAAAAAAAACTTCTGGTTTTTAATCTCTTTCTTTCTCTCCGGAGTTTTGTGCAGTGGGGTAACATCTGAATGTTTTCAGTCATGGAAAAAGCTTCAGGTTATTTAACAATTTGTGGGCAGCAGCCTTAGTCTGTACAGCAGGAGCATTTTCTGCTTGGAACTGACCTTCCCCACTGTGAGCTCCAGCAGGGGAGTGTCTGGGTGTTTGCTGACAGTCGGAGCAGGCTGTGCTCCAGCAGGGAAATAGATGTTGGGCATTGTAGCCTAGAGTGAATAAAGTAACCTTTTCCCAATGTTTGGCCAACCTACTGCTGAAGATTCCTGTCTTGAAGGAAGATTGGTGAAAACAGGGTTCTTCCCTCGCTGCCAGAAGAGTTCACACAGAAACATCAGCCATTGGGTAGTGGAAAGCACAACCATGTATTGCAGGAGAAGGGTGGCTTGTACCTTTGCTTCAGTCCCTCTGCAGTGCCCCCTGCCATTTAAAACCAAAGACAAAACCAAAGACAACAGGACCCTATGTGCTGGACAGGGTGGAAGAGGAAGATGTCCTAGGTCCTGAGGAGCCAACAGGGAGGTGGTGGCCCAGCAGAGCTGTGGGAATGAGCGATGAGCCATAGGCTCAGGAGGCAGTTGCTGAGCTAGGAGAATGGCAGCCCTGTGAGCATCAGCTTATTAAGGAGGTTGAAACTCTTCATAGGAACTTGTATCATGTGTTTGAGTGCTTGGCCAGTGCTGCAGCAAGGGTGAGACCAGAGTAAAAGTGCTGCAGTTGGGCAAGAGGCAGGAATGTTTAAAATGCTGAAATGGACTCAAGAAGGAAGATCTGAAAGAACAGCAGAAAATTCCCAGACACCCAAGAGGATGCAGCTGACCATGTAAGTTGCTTTTTTTCTATAGAATTGTCTCTTTTCCTGTGGGCTGATCTAAGCTGGGTGAGCTGGTCACCTCAAACGATGGGTTCCACGGCGTGGTTTTTAAACATTTTGCTATCTTTAAATGTTTTATTATTGTACCTTTAAGCAGCTTGTGTTTAGAAAATAACTCATTTTGTTGACTGCAAAGTACCAAATTTCAGAACATACTTAGTGCTAAAATATGTTTCTCAACCTGACAATTCTATAAATTACCTTTCAGGAAGATATTACACAGCAGAGGAAACTAAAAAAGCAATTCCCATCAGAGCAGGGAGTCTGTGCACAGTTTTTGGGTCACCCAAAAGCCATTTGACATTAATAACACTACACTAAGCAAGAGTTTATTTGCAGACTAACACCACCATTTTGGTATTGCTTTCTACAAAGACATGTAAATAGTACATGTAAATGACAATATAAATATTACTAAATAACTAACTTATATTCATCCTTATTGCTTAATCTAACCCCTGACATGCTGGGCACCTGCTGTCCTGTGTTGGTACAGGCCTGCATGCAATTGCTGATGCTTCTGGATGTGCAAATGGAACTGCTGCACACAAGAACAACCAACACTGGTGCTTTAAGTTTATAATTAAGTACAACTAAAAACTTTTAATTTTCTGAGCAGGGCTTGAAATTGCTTCCCTAAAAATCTGGGCTGTTTAGGCTAATTGCTTTTAGATCTAAATTTCCTTAACATTTTGTTTTTATGGCTCTGTCAGACTTGATGCCTTCATCCTTCTATGAAGACCTTACATGTTAACTAAAAATTTAAAAGTAGCCCCTTTTTTTCCAATTCACCTATAATTGCATTAGCCCTACACACACAATGTGTAACATGGCCCTATAATATTAATGTCAAAGTTGCACTTTATTTTACTCAAAGAAAGAAAAATGTTGGGGGTTGAGTCAAATCAAGCACTTTACTTTTCCCCTCAGAAGAAGAGATGAAATTTGCTGCTGTTAATAATCTCATTACTGCACCATTATGTCACTGCATGTAACATCTCACCCAGCTTTCACTGGGTGCAATCATTACATGCCCACTATATTGAGTTCTGCCACAATCAATTAATCTGCTTCACTGCTGTTGCACTGTTGGGGCTCAACTGTGTAAGCAAGCAGCTGGTGTTTGCCTGGTCTGCTGCATCACAAGGGGTGAAGAGGAGGTGGCTTTGTGGCTGCCAAGATTCCTACTGAAACATCCAGAGCCTAATAATATTGGGCATTTTGTTGATTTTGATACACCATAGGCAGACTAACATGGTTGCATGGGGGAGGGAAGGAGAATGTGTTTATATTTAATGGAATTAAATATAAACCTACATCTAGGTTGTCTTATGAGCTCTGCTGAGCCATGAATCACTGCAGAAGAGAAAGGGACCCTGTAACGCAGTTCCAGCTTTATTTTTGACGGGAGGGAATTATGTCCTTCTATGGTTTAACAGTCCAATATTTCATACTAACCATTACGTTTTTATGTTTGCCTCACAAAGCAGTTCTTCTAATACTATGAATTCAGGCAGCAGGCTTTGATGGAACTCTCCTGCAGTACTCCTCTTAGGCAGCTTTCCTCATACCTGCATGATGAAGAAAACGACAGCTGTCAGGATGATTGTGTTCAAACTGTCATATATTATGCAGCTTTTCAGCATTCTTCATATTTTGTGTTCATGAACACAGATAAACATGAGCCTGTTTGAAGACCTGACAAGAGAAAAGCACCCCCAAGCCCTGAATTTTTCAGACATTGTCAGGAGATAGTTAATACCCCATACAGTGCAGAGTATTAAAATTGTGAAAATGCTTTGCCACAGGAAAGAGTCAAGCATAGTTTATTTTCAAACACAAGCAGCTGTAATAAACTGAAGTGAAATATTGGGGTTTTTTTAGTTAAGAAAATTGGAAATTTTAATTTAGAGAAATTAGTCTTAAGACTTAATCAAAATGAAGTACCCAGGAAGGTATAGGGATTATGCATGCAGTCAGAAGTTCACTATTACCTCTTGGCCTGAGTTTGTCAATCAGAGGAACAAAACTGTCAAGTACACTCCGAATTCGATACACTGATCATGAAAACAAAGATTTTTTTTTTCAAGATGAGCCAGATAGCAACATAAAGCATAAAAAATCCAAACACTGACCCTTGCAATATTAATGAACCCAAGGTTAAACAAGCACTTCTGCAGTATCATTAATAATGAAGCAGTGACAAAAACTGATTGCTGAGAGAACCCTCCACAAGCTACCAAAATATTAGCACATGATTACAAAGGGTACTTCTCTTCGCAGCTGGGAAGCCAGAACTCCCTGCTAGTTGCACCCTTCCTACAACATCTCTAGGGCTTGCCCAGCAACCCCATTTTTAAAAGTATTTGCAGTAGCTGCTGCCATCCAGGTTCTGCTGAGAGCTCTTTCTCAGGCTTTTCAGCTGCCTCAGCCCCAGGGGCATGAATGGCAGCCTGAGCGCACAGCACCTTGCAGAGTGTATCTGGGAAGAACTGTCTTGCTGCTAAAATTATACGTTGTCGTGGCAACTTAGTGTCCAGCCATTGCTGCAGAAAGAGGTGACTCAGGGTCTTGTGATCACTGAGAATGAAAATGAGTCAACCTCTCCCTTCAGTGTCACTAAGGCATGTTTGTCCCCATTCCCACTGCCTAGCTGGGAATGGGATGTTACAGGACAGTTACATGAGGATTTACGGAATCTCGGCATGAGCAGTTTTATGGACTCGTGTCATTTAATGACTCTGTGACCTTGTGTCCTTAGTGTGGATGCAGAGCTGGCTGCTGTATGTACACTTACCTAGGCCAAAGTATATCCCAGTGGTTTCCAGAGAAGCAAAGGTGATTAAACCAATTCCAAGAGAAATAGTCCAATCTGAGGAAACAAAATAAATGTTAGACTTTGTTTTTCTAATGTGCAACCACTTATCCTTCTATTGAAGTCTTGACTTACCTTTGTAGTAGTAGAAGCAAATTAGTAAAGCTCCAATTGCAAAGCAAAGAATGACAAAATGAAAGAATTCATCTGAAATAGAGAGTGAAAATCAGGTCACATCTGCAGACATGGCCCTCATGGACACACCTTTAGGTGCATTGCTCAGCCAATAAAGTTTATTTCCACATGAGATGTCTCATACACTAGACTCAACTGCAAAACATATGTGCACACAAGTAAGTTTTGAGATCTTAATTGTGGACTAAGGTTCAAAAAGGTTGACATCAATTGACTTCAACAAACAATACTTCAAAAAATTACCATCCTTCCGTATGCCCATCCACCGAACTGGCTGCTGAGGGAGGCGAGCGTCCTCGTTTTCATATGCTACAGAAAAGAAATGTCTTTTAGTGCCATGGAACACTGAAATTAAGGAGTTTTAAGTTTATTTCCCTTTTTGTCTCTGAAATCAATTCTCAGAACATTTGTAAAACTTTGTTCAAAGGAGAGCTCTATGAGCCTCTCAGATCAAATTAGCAATTATAAAAACACCCAAAAAGAGCGGTTTGGATGTTGTGGGTTTGGTTTTTTTTAAAAGGCATAATCAGATGGTTGCATTAACAATGCAGAATTGTTTTAGAACACTCTGGGTCTTTTCTGTCTAGTCTGGGACAATCACTAGTCTTAGTATTACAGCAGAGGAGTAAGGCAGTAGTACAAGGGAGCTTCAGTTTGATTGTTGGGTGCTGTGCAGTCACAGCTACAATGATACAACCATCTTCATTACTCAGTGTACAAGTACCATCCATCTACTTAAGCCTGATGAAACATTTCTGCACCCCCCCAAATTAAGAACAGTAGCTGGCAATTACTCTTCTATAGACTGCTATACTGATACAATAAGAGCAGCACAAGAACAGCTAGATATTTTTAAAGGTTTAAACAGAGAGCATTTTGCTCTACACTAGTTGTGAGCAGAGTTGTCAAATTCTGTTCCTTCTCCAACTGCATTGGCAAAAGTCAGGAAGAGCTGACTGTTGCACCAGGTTTCCAATGACATGTTCAAGGCAGGTTTTTCCCTTTTTTGTTTGCTGATCACTCAAGAAGACCCTGAGGCTGTCTTGAGCACCAAAGCCTTTAGGAGTTGATTCATCCCAAGTTTTAGATGCTGATTTCACTTACTGGGCTGTGCAACCAGAAAACCACTGAGGATGTAACAGGACAGTACTGGAAACACACTCCAAATGAGCCACAGACTTTCGCTATTGTGCTTTTGAACCACAATGCAACTCAGCTTTGCCAAGAAATTCTGTTCTGGGTCATCTGATATTGGAGTCACGTTTTTGAAATTTTGATTCTTTGAGCATTCTGGATTGTTTAAGTTCTGGTTTGGGGAAAAATTCATGTATTTGATTATTAACGTTAACATAGCATTGCATTATTCTGACTCTCAAACGTTCCTCAGTGCAGTGCTATGAATGATCTATAGATGCAGAATTTGACAGAACATCCATACTTGGCAAGGGTCTGTTGTATTACTCTGCTTCCTAAATGCAATAGTCCCACTGTAACTTTGTATCATGGAATGACTCCCACAGTATCTCCTCTATTAAAGCATTACAGTGCATTTTAATAACTATTCTCAAACTTATGCTTTTTGATTAGGAAATATCTAGATATCAAGGAGCTGCTACAGCCATCATCAACAAACCAAACCTCAGTCCTGAAAGACAGCATCCACAAGAAAAGCTTTGCTTCGCTTGTTTGTATTTACCATCTGCAATTGAATCTTCTCTTCTGGTAATCTCTGAAAAGAAACACATTTTAATTACTTCTTATGGTAAAAAATACAAATATATTGTTTCCCACCATCATCAGCACTAGCAAGCACAAGTAATCAACTACTTAAAAGTGCCAAGAAATGAAGGAAATCAAAAGGGCCCAAGAACAGGTAACAGTAAAGTGACTATTCCCAGTGATCCCAGGTTGGTTGAAATAGCTGGGCTGTAGAAGATCAATGGCTTTTGTGTTAATATTCAGTTGCTAGAACTGAAGCTGGAGCCAGGCAGAGCTGGGATCACAAGCACTGCATGTGTGTACACCTGAACCTGCACGATGCAGTAGGCACCATGTCCTGCACTGGCTGAGTATTTTCAGTGTCTGTCTGGTGTACTGAAGTAACCTAGAACTGAACAACAAAGGCCAAATGCCAACTGGAAATGTACTGGACTCCTTTCTGCACCTGGCAAGGTGGGGAGAATGCTGTGTTACAATATATTCCTCTGCCCTGGTATTTCATGTAGCTTCTTTGGGACATGTAACTCAAAAACCTTTTCTAGGGCTTATGCTGAAACTTTTGTCTTCTTCCCAACTCTGTCCTCAGCTGAAACAGTTCAAGTCACAGCAACTATTCCCCACCCCACAGACCAAAAGTGGTTGAGCAGGTGTCTTCTCAAAAAGGACAGTCTGTCCAGCTGTCTGCCTCTCCTAACTAATGAATGTGGCCTTGGTGTGGGAGTGGGAGGGATGGGGTCAGGGCTTTTTACATGTCCTGCTGCTGCTCAGCAGTCCCTGATAGAAGGAAACTGGCCTTTAGACTGGCTGGCTGTGCAAGCCTCTTGGCTGGTTTCTCTGTTCCTTGTCATCTGGCTTTCACCTCACATGTTCTGCTGGGGAATGCTCTGATGATGTGAGGAAGACATCTAGAGCTGAGTATCACTTTGTGCAGAAACCTGGTTCCAGCTCTCTCCCAGTCTTGCATCCCTGTTCAGCAGGAGATGGAAGGCTGCAGGGAATGCTGAAAACTGCCTAGTGTTCTTAGGAAAGACTGAATAGTTCCCCAATAAAATTGCTGGATTTTGCCCTGAGAAGAATGACAGCTGCTACCAAAAAATGGGTTAACCTGCTATAACACCTTGTACAAGTCAGCTACTATCAGCCAGCCACTATGCAAGCGTGCCCAGGTCCAACACCAGGCTAACTGGAAACCAGTGGATTTACAGACAGCCAGGGGGTTATTTTTTAATATATAAGCATGTGAGAAAGAAGAAACTGCAGTTACAGTTTTCCTTCCAGCAGGATGAAGTTATGTGGGAACACTTACCTGAATCTCTGTAGGGAACAACCTCAGCTGGTATGCCTAAAATATTACACAAAGATGATGTAGATTAATATCCCTAAAGAGCATGCAGATCCTGCTGCCAGTCCCAGCCCATGCAGCTCCACTGAAATCAGTGTGGTTGCATAATGATGACAAGCTAGATGATACCAGCTGACTCGTTAGAGGGCAGCTCTGTTCAGGGTTATGCAGTTTGAAAGTGGGAAACATGAACAGCTTTTTAACCCTCCCCATATTCTACCTCACAATATCTGGAGTCAGGTAGAATCAGACTCCTGCGAGACAAATTAGATCTCCTAACATCAGTTTAAATGAACTGCTCTTACATCTGGGCTGAGATAAATTTAAGACTTTAATTAAATAATTAAAGCCTTAACATTTTTACAACCATAGTTCTATACCATAAGCTGATAGCTATTTCTGTGTGTTGACACAGTGCATTTTCTTCATATGCCTTGTACTTATTTTCCATTTTTCCTTTGGAAGTACAGGAAAAGCCTCAGGAACAAGATTCAAGGTATGGTCCTTGCTGATGATCTTGGGGCTGACTGCAGTCCCTGCAAGCAGTGGCTGTGACAGGTATTTTCAAAACTTTGCTGCATTTCAATGGCAACTGTGCAGCCCCAGGCAGCAGGACTCCCACAATAGCAGATTTTGCTGTTTTCCTGGTTCAACTCTAAGCACAGGGTATGTCTGACTGTTACTATTACTTATGCCTTCATCTTGTAGGAAGTGCCTTTCCTACAGCCAAATTCTGACTGCTCCTTTTCCTAAGTCTACACATGTTAATATACCTTTGTTCAGAAGTCAAACCAAGTAATGCCAGAAATTATCCTTTTTCTGCTTTATACTGCTTGTCTCTAGTAAAAAACAATATTGAAGCCTTTTTGTCCTACCTCCAACTAACTGGCCTTCAGTCTTCTGTCTTCCTAAATCTTCCCCATCGCTGTCTGGAGAGAGGAAGTGTTTTTCCATCAGATTAAAGAACAATGTGCCAGTAGTATCAGAAACAGCAGCACTATAGTTGTTTACTCATAATACAATAATGGCTGTGGGATATGTAGGTGAAAATCACGGCTTTGAAACACAAGGATCATTATTAGCTGCTTTTGCCTCACAAAAAGGGTTTAGGAGAAAGTACTTATTTTAAACACATACGTCATCAGCACTGCTAATTAGCTAGAAAATTGTATTTCTAAACACAACTCATTTGATCTTAATCAACTAGTGGCTTTCTGTGACAGAACAAGCCAATATCAGCATCATCGTTTGTATGTTGCCTGTCACTTCTTAGCCTCTCTCCTTTTCCATGAATGAAATGGTCTGGTGGCAGCCAGACTGAGTTTTGATGCACTGTTCATGTTTGCTAATAGGAAAAGAAATGGTAGAGAAGTACTATAGCATTGCCAGCTACTGCTCTACACTGACTATTGCTTGCCTCCTGCTATAACACAGGCTTCAGCTAGACCATAAATGCACTGAAGAGCATAGAAGTTATGATCTTATATTTGGGAAGAAATCCTGCAGCAGATTTCTACATTTCTGAAACTTCCAACTTCCACATGAGCAGGAGGCAGCCACTGTTTTGCTGATAACAAATTCAGAGGTACTGATTATTTTCTATGTTCTCTCTTTCACACAATTTCTTACTTTTTTCAGAGTTCTGCAGAACTGCTGCTGAACTGCTGCAAATCTCCTGTGTGAACCTCTTATGAACATGCAATCAGACTGAAATATGTGCCAGGGAAAAATAAAATAAATCTTCTTTACCTTGTGTATCTTCATCCATGGACTCATGGGATGAGTCTTCAGAGTTTTTTTCACCTTGTGAAAGTGTGAGATTCCTTTCCAACTTCTTCAAGAGCTTCAGTTTTTCATCTGTTTTATATATAGAGGAAAATTTTAGAAAAAAACATTTACATTTTCTCTGTTACAATGACAGATTTCGCATTGCTTTACTAAAGTTTTTTTGACAAGAAAACAGACCTTTAGTTTTATTTCAGCTGTGTTTAGCACACAAGGAGTAGTACAAAGCATTACAAATGAAAGCATCACATAGAATACTGTTCAGACTTTCTTCAGCAGTTGTGGTGGATGCCTGAAGTTCCATATTCTGGCCTTTAATTTACCCATAATGCTACTCCTGTGAAAATTCCCGCTCCCTGAAGCAACAGCAGCTGCAGCTGAAAGATGCTTTAGCTGGAGAATGGTTGCTCTCGCTTCCCTAGCCTACTTCTCCCTTCTCCCCTGATTCCTGCGGGGCTGGCGTGTTTCTGTCGCGGTGCCAGCACCCTCTTGTGGCATAAAAGCCTCAAAGCCAGCCAGGCCAAATCACCCAGGAGGAGCAACCTGCGGGATGCTGCTCCTGGGCCTGGCAGTGAAGTCCTCCTGGCTTCTGTGGCTGAAGTTGCAGCTTCTTAACAGCTTCTGTGGGGGCCGGCGGGTCTGTGCATCTCTTCATTATTAGTTGTAATTAAATGTTTGGACATATGCAGTGAGACATGATTCCCTCTGGCTGCTCAGTGTAGAGAGCAGGGAGGAGGTTCCTTCTGTGACAAACTCTCCTACTCTGACAGATGACCAAAGCTGGGATGCTGTCTGGGCTGGGAGGTCTCTCCCCTTCATTCACATATTGATCAAGGCAGAAACAGGAACAGGGTCTCCTTGAGGGTCTCCAGTTAAATTCAGGGTCATCTTAAGTGAGTCCAGCTCAGTGATCTACTGAAAACAATTAATGACTCTACAGACCCCATGGAACTGCACTTAGTTTCTTAATGCACAACCAGGCAAACAAGAAGTGCAGTGGAGTCTATTTTTACCTTGTTGCCAGGTTCAGCACCCTGAGTGGCATCCTCTGTCCACTCCTTTTAGTTATTACTACATGTGCTGCTACTGTCATTTGCAAAAATATTTTCAGTGTCTCAGCTTGGATTTCTTACCACCTCAGAGAGGTCCAGGCTGGCTGGATAACAGTCGATGCAAAAAAGTGTCCTGTGTGACATGAATCCAACTAGACAGAAAAAACTGGGGCACTGCTTTAAGTCAGAAATTGCTTTAGCATCATCAGCCCAGGACATCCTCAACACACAAGTTTTTTTCCAAGCATATATCAGAGTTTTCAACCTGGCATCAAGTCCCGCTGACACTGCAGTCATTTTAACAAAATAGCTGATGAGCAGCCAGGTAGGACTCACCCCTTCCCTTGGAGCTGGGCAGCTGCCTGTATCCAGATGGATTGGTTGTCTTCAGCAGGAGGTAAAGAACAGCCATTGCCCTGACTCCTTTCTTCTTTATGGTTTTCAGGCAGGTTGCACAGCCTCCAGGCAGGACATTGCAGCTGTTGAGGAGCTGAAAGGAAGGTAAGTAAACAGCAAATAGTCCTTCCAATAAAATGCAGTCTGTAAAAACATACACTGCTATACAAATGAATGTTTCTCACCCCATCTGTGGGAAATCTAATGCCCTGCCCCTACTATACAAGGGTGAAATCAGGGACAAAGAGTAATGCCAAAAATGGGAAGAGAATGTAAACTCCATTCAGGAACTCAAAGCTGAGTGGTCACTTGGAAAAAAAAACATAGTGTGTAATAGTAAACTATTAAAGAGCTGGAGAAATACAGTTATAGGGCCTGGAAATGGACATGCAATCTCTGCAGTATCTTACAGCAAAATGTCACCAACAATGATCTTGCCCAAAAAACAGTGACCTGAACTGATCCTGAGGAATTTATAAAAATCCACTTACTTTTTTCACATGGAGAACAATTAAGTAAAAAGCAGGGGGCTGAGTCTTATTTAAGTGCCGTTTTACAGCATTTAGCATGTTTTAGACATGTTTTATCATATCAGATAATGGGACTGGTTTTCTTTCCCCAAGTTGTACCAGAGAATTATAAAAGTATCTGTATAACAATATCTTACGAAGGATGCATGTTTCTTTAGTAACTTACATTGTTCTTTTCTTCAGTATTCAGGATAGGTGGGTCAGTGGTGGCTAAACATTTCACAAGTGATTCCCAGAAGGACTGGTTCATTTTCTCATGATTCTCCAAGTAATTGGCATCAGCAGTAAAAACCCTCTGCAAAACATCTGGCAGGAGAAACAAGCAAATCACTGTGCAAACAGCAGAGGTGAGCTGCACCACAGTGTTCTGTGGTGCTTGGTGTAGGTAGGTGTGGTGACAGACATCAGACTCTGCAGCATACAAGTGTGTAGGAGAGAATAGTGCTGCATTGTATAAAGCAACCCAGTCTGCCAGAAATCAGTAGAAAAATGTCAATAGCCCATACTGGTGTCTCTGTGATGCCACTGTCTGTCAGAGAAGCAGGGAAGTGTTCCCAGCTGTCTAACAGGTGCTTAGTCTGACCATGCTATTTTACAGATGAGATAGCTCACTAGGCACTTAATGCACAGAAAAATCTCCTTCATCCATCTAAATTCCCACAAGCACATGCCCAAGGCCTGGCAAGAAGCCTGTGGAAGAGCTGGGAACTGACTGATGGTCTCCCTTTTACAAGTAAGGAGATGGATGGAGTGTGTTTTCAGAGTAAATAAATTTCACTGACTTATGACCTCTCTAGCAAACATTGTTGTGTGGTGTGAATGAGCAGAAGCTTTGACCTTTAGTGCTACCCTTACCTTGCTGTTCTTCAGTTAGATCTGGGAATGGGACATTCAAGTTCTCCATTGCTGTGCCTGTTGGAAAGGGGAGAAAAACCAATTTAGAAACAGATCAGTCTGACCTGCCCTATTCTGCTGCCTTACACTTGATTTTCTGCAAATGTAGCATCTATCTTTAGGCACTTCAGTTTTGAAATCACTTCTCTGTTGCAATGTGAGTTTCACATCATGATTCATTTACACTCCTGGGATCCAGTCTTGACTCCTCTGAGTGAGTCTTGCTGGGCTGGCCTTTGGTTATTAAGAAAGAACAAAACGCTGATCATCATGAATACAACCAAAAGAAGTCTGACTTGATCATGCACATTGTTGTCTTTTTTACAGCTTCCAAGGTGTCTAATTAACTATTTACCACTGATGTGAGTAACTTAATAGGCCCTGTTCCATTCACAAAACAGAACGATTATTCCGTACCTTTGACATCCTTATACTTAAAATGTACCAACTGGGGAGAACAGTAGAAATAGTTCACAGGAGACCCCACAAGATTTGGAATCCTTGTCTCACAGAAGACTTTGACACTTCAATGTCTATTCTTCCCAACTTGTCATGATAAGGAAATATCCACTAACTTTGTGTTTATGAATGAAAAAATTTTAAGTGTCAATCCCGGATTTCTTACTGGTATTTGCCACAGAAACATAACAATCTGACATCCCCAAAATCGAATGTTTCCTTTTGTTTTGCTAAACCTGCTCCAGAAATGCTGGTTTATTCTAATTATGCTTTTTTGGTGGTGGTTGTGGTTCTGAACAGTTGCCTCTGCCTCTTGCAGTCCAGGCACCCTGCACTGACTGCATCTCCCCCCATGCAGCATTTCCACTAAAACACCACTGTTTTGAAAGACTGCAAAAGATTTCTGGGGAGAAGTACAGTTTCCACTATGCTGGGCACAACAGGAAAGCAGTTAATACACTCACAGGTTTTCTTACAATATCACTTTTGGGTCCATTCAACAAAAGACTTTCAATCAAGAAGTTTGAAAACTGAGTACTTCCTTTAAATTTTCCAGGTGGAAAACTGTTTCTTTTCCTAAAGGCAGTTTCAGCTCTCTAGAGACCATCATATCAGTACAAAAAGATACTCTAATACAAAATCCAAACCAGATTCAGTTAATACGTTCAGAAGGAGAGTATAACACAAGCAAAACCACCTTCATTCTGGAAACAGAACACCTTTTAGTGTGTCAGTTCTCAGAGGAAATTAGACAGGAACAGACTCCAAAGTAGCTGCAAAACCCATCCCTCCTTTGGAACCAGGGTGAAGGTCCCACATTTTTGGTATGTAGGTGATTCTGGGGGCTTTCTCCTTTCCTAGGCTGGAAATGTTCTTCAAGTGATGAGGTCCTTCGTTTGAAACTTTTTAGCCACTGGTTTGCTGTTTGGGAAAATTACATAACCTCTTTAATCCCTTTTAAAGGCTAAGCCCAGAAAACTGCTTCTACCTCTTTGATGCATTGTGAGAAAAAAAATAATATTTTAAGAGCACTTTTAAATTATTCCTGATGATGAATCTATGCAAGACATCTATGATAGTAAATAATACCTTGTATTAACCACCTCATATACCTGGAAGCTGGCAAGTTTTTTTAACAAACAAGCTTAGACCTCTATGGGTAAGGCTGCTAAAAGTTTTCACCTCTCCCACAAACCTTGCCTGACTTGCAGGCTTTGCTGATGCTGTGTGACAGCCATGGGAGACTGTGAGCACCAGACAGGGAATGCAGGAAACACATCTGTCCTCCTGCCCGGGTAAGCAACAGCTGCTGCTGAGAGGCAGAACCCAGCACACCACACCCTGGATAAACTTGTTCTCAGCCACACAGTAATGAACATGGTTTCTGTGCAGTTATGTACCTCCAGCTGTAGTTTTCAGCCTTTTTCAGAATCTTCCTATTTACTCAGCTTCAATTTTGCAACAGGGTTTGCTTTTGTAAGTTAAATCCTTTAGACCTCTTTGTGGACTGCCGAGTTGAAATACCAGGCCTAAAGGAAACAATTACTTTAAACCCAAACACTTATTTTCTTACTGATTAACTCCATTTCATAAATATATTTATAAAAATCCACAGATTTTTCCATTGAGTGAAACTCAGGAGGCTCCTAATACTTAGTGAAGGCCACTTTCATTGGTACATTCAAGGCACGTTGCTCTTCCTGTGACATGAACCTGTGGCAGCAGTTGCCTCATGCCAGCTTTGCACCATCCCAAAGACAAAGTGAGCAGGTAGGCACTAGTAGACCTGTCCCACCACCCGCAAAGGAAGAGCAGATACAACACTGAAGGCCAAGGAGATGCTGTCAGCCTCATTTGCTACCTCTGATTTACCTTAAAACTGTTCGCTTCCTGGCCCAAATGACCAGGCTGCTCAGCTGTATCAGCCACAAAAACATATTTGCATACTCATCAGTGCATGCACTTTTGCATCCTGCTCTGATAAGACCTGGATGCTGCAAGAGGACAATTAATTCCCCTATGGCTCTTTTGGAAAGCAAATCAGATCTAAACAAAGGATAAATACAGGCATTTAATTATTGTATGTTTTAAAAGCGATTTAGTTGATTATACATCGTAATAAGAGAAGGATAATGATATACTGGCATTTCAGCCTGGCCATGAGCTCATTGGGGAATGAAACCAACAACAGACCTCATCTTGCTTTCCCCATAGTAAATCAGAACTTAATTGCAGTGAGGTCTTTTAAACACATTAGAGTAAAATTTGTGTGCAGCCAGATTTCTCCTAGCTGTTTAGAAAGCGACACTAATAACTGCCATCCAGAACAACTTTCTGCTTAGCTGCTGAAATATATCTGAGTGAAATTGTTCCATGGGCTAGCAAAAAATGTAAGCAAAGTAAGTGTTTGTTTGTGTTTTTTACTTCAAAACAAAAAACAGACAATCCTAAACCTTTTTTCCTTTGAAACTACTTTTACCTTTCATTTTAAGTTAAATGCCAACACCAAATCTTTCCAGATTTTTCTTCTAAAAATAGACATTAAGCCCCTCCTTGTCCTTCTCTCAAAAAAAAACAAAATCAAAACCCAACCCAACCAAACCAACTTCATAAAGCAGACCTGCAAGTGTCAGGTTGGTCCTAGTGGTTGGTTTCACAGAAGGATGTCCTGGAGGACTGTGGTGAAAGCTGGTAGTTTATTCCAGCAGGACAACAAAAACTGATCTACACGAACTCAGTCTGAAACCCTTCCTACTCTAGTCTCCTCAGGCAATACCACCAGTGAGATAATTCTATTTGTCTGCTTGCCTTCCTCTTGTCAAATATAGTTGAAATGTGACTGAGAAGTAGCAAAACTCAAAAACTTTTTGCACATTTCAGCATCCTTGAACACAGGCACGTGGAGACACCCCACGAGTTCGTGTCACCGTGGGGAAGGCAGCTCCCTGGGGCTCAGTGTGACTGTTCCCATGAGCAAGGAGCAGGCACAGCCTGCCTGCTCCTCACTGCAGCACCGGAGCTTCCTTCCTCTCCCGGCTCCCACAGCAAGCCCAGACACAGTGGATGTGCTGCTGCCAGCCCTACACCCACAAACCTGGGGTGGTTTGCCGCCTGTTTTCCAGCCAGGCTGGTAAAATTATAGCAGTTACATACACCATTTGAAATTACCTCGTCTGTATTTCTCCTCATGTGCTGTGTGCTCCTCCGTGCAGTTGCTGGAAAACTCTGAAGGGAAGAAAATGAGCTCATCAGAAGCCAGAAAAGCTCGTATTTGTGGTCTGTGTAAACTTAAGGCAAATGAATCTTCCTCTATACGTAAAATGTAGCAGTTGCTATGAGGATTTTACAGAAAATACTGAAAGATAGGGAAGTCCAGTCATGAAGACATAGAGGTTACAAGGAAGTCCTGTGCCTCGCCACCACAGCACCACAACCCCTCATACAGCGTCGCGATCCCTCACGGAATAATAACCAACCCAGCTGTGTTCCAATAGCCAGGACACAACCCTGAAGCGCCCCTGGTCTGTCTCGAGAGGCTTCTGAGGCCCTCCCCAGTTCATACCTGCAGGGTTGTGCAGTGGGCCGGGATCCCGGGCTGGGCGTGGGCAGCGATGGCGGGCGGGCGTCAGGGCCGAGCTAGGCCTCACGTGCCTGCCCTGACTCACAGCCAGAGCCGCGGCAGCTCCACAGCGTCCTGCAGCCACCGCTGTGCTCCAGGCAGGGCAGGAGGAGCCGTGTGTTTCCTGTGTCCATGAACTTTGGGGAAGGTTGTGAGGGCTGATCCCACCAGTGTCGCGGAGAGGAGCTGGGCAGCCTCTGGCCTGTCTCAGGCACCGATGGGCCTTGGCGGTCCTGACCAGCTGGGACCCCCGGCCCTGCCTGTGGCTGCTCCAGCACAGCCCTTGTTCAGATGTGTTCTCTCTACACTTTCGCAGCAAACCTTTCTGGTTTGCTATCTGTGCCTCTTATTAAGGGCTTCTTGAATTCTGATAATAGCAAATATCACAGATCAGGATGGACAGTCCTGAAAGGCAAAGGTCCTTCAGATCTTTGTGTTGCCCACAGGCAATTTCCCAAGTGCTAGCAGCTGCTTGCATGTCCTCACGGCCTGGCTGTGCAGCACCCATGTGCTCTGGCTCTTTCTCTGTATAGGCTGCTATGCACTCTCAGGCACTCAAGAGTACCAACTTATTTTAATTACATGTTTAATGCTCTGTCTTCTAGCAGGAGGAAGAGACACAAACTGTTTCTTGTAATCCTCACTGGCTCTCAGAATAACCCGAAACAAAGCATCCCTCTGTTTGTCTTTACTTGTCCTGTGTCAGTAGTAAGCTCATCAGTGCCCTCCTCCAAGTTCTTCTCATCCACCTCTGATGTATGTAACTTCTTCAGCACAACATTAAACTGAAGCCAGCCCAGGGCTGTTTTCTGTTCAGGGGCTCCTTCACTAGCAGACAATGGTTCCTGCCCCAGCCAGCCTTCAGTAGAAGGTAAGCAGAGTAGGAAAAGGGGAGGGCAAGACCTCTCCTGAGCATGACAGCAGAAAATGCAAGCCCACCTCAGCACCTAAAATCCACCAGCTACACCAAAACAAACATTTTCACGTTGGTGTTTTCCACTGTAGTTGCCTCTGGGTAGATAATTAACTAATTAATAAAGCCTTTCATAGGCCAGTCTCTTGCCTTTGGCCCCTAGAACTCTCACCTAAGGAAGCCTTCTGAGCAACTTCTAGGCCTGCTCAACCTTTCAGTTACTGGACTAAAATACAGTTCTGCCTTCGGCTCCATGCAAGTAGGATTTGTGTACACACATCTTGGTGTATGAGTTCTTTTTCTCAGGAAGCATTTCCTCTGTGGAAGCAGGATGTTTGGTCACTTAAAATGTGGGTGAAGAGCAATAGCTGGTGTCACAGGAGACTAGCAGGGACATTGCAATAACACAGCGTGTCTATCGATTATACAAGGTCACGTTAAGTCATTTGTCACATTAAGCTGTTTCACCCTGGTGCAGTTGGTGCCAGAGGAGTCAGCATGCAGAGCAGGATTGTGTACTCTGTTTTCTCTTGTTCATGTACTGATGCTTCTGGAGAGACCAGGACACAGATAAAGTAATTCATATTTCCTGTAATAGGAGTGCATTGATTTTCTTCTTTTCCAGTGTTTTTGGGGAGACTGGGGTTTTTTTGGGGGGTTGGATGGGGTTTTTTGAGCAGGCTTTTTCACTAGTTTTCTACAAGTGCCTATTCAAGTGCCTTGTCTCACCTACCCTGATATATCTAATTACATGTAATGTTTAACACCTAAAGCAGCTACTACTCTGCATCTGCTGCTGGGACAATGTTATCTAACGAGTTAGAATGCTTTATCCTGTACTACATGTCTTTATTTTGCCTTTATTTGGGAACTGTCCTCTGAGAGAGTTAGGAGAACGGTGATTTATTCTTTGTATGCAGGGCAAATTGCTTCCAGGAGAGGTTTAGAGGCATGAGACACATGCTGAGCAGCTCTTATGCTTGACACTAATTAGGTACAGTGTGTGTGCAGCTTTGTCACACAGGCAGGTTGCATGAGAAATGTAGAAATAGTCCTAAATGAGTGTAGGAGAGGCCCAGTGATGGTACATATTGCTCATTTAGTCATCACATTTCTGACGGATTAAAACACTCCCATGACACCTCTTGCCCTACCCTGACTTTCATCCCAAGGGTTGATTCAATTAGTCCTTTCTGTGACTTTACTTAGTTGTTACTTTTTCTCTTTAAATACAGTGTGCTTAAACAATTGTCAGACTGTGAAGTACAAGCAACTGAGGGAGGATTACACTTCACCGTCAGCTCCATTTTGCAGGTTACAGCTACTTTACAGGTATCTGTTTTTTAAACTCTGAACAACTTTGAGAGAGAACAGGAAAGCAACAAGCATTACATACAACCCACTCCCCTGACCCTCCAGACTATCACTGAACTAACAACACCCTCTTATGCTGGGAGATCATGAGAAAGCAACTGTTTGCCTTTGGCTGAGCTGAAAGGAATTTTGAGGTTTAGCCCTGACAATTTTTGCAGAATGATATGGGAGAGTGGATCACTCTGTACCTTACTGAGACCTTTTGGAGATTTTTTTTTTTTCATTCTGTATGCTTCTGTGGAATTACTGTGGCACGAGGGGCAGCTGCCAGTTTCCAGCTGGGCTCCTGAAGCTGCAGTGAGGCACCTGTGGAGAGAGGAGGGTGCTGAGGCCCTCAGCTGCAGATGGGACAGAGCAGGCAAGGCTCACCACCATGGACTGAGCTGCTGGTGTACCTTGGCTGAGGTGGACACCTGCACCTCATGGCACCACCAAGCAGGGGGATTCCTCCAGGCAGGTTCACTGCTCAGGAGCAGGCACTAGTGCCCATCTCACTTTCCAGGGCCATCTCTTTCCCCGCTCTTTCCCTTCCTGACCTTGCTTAGCTTCTGCATGTTGCTCCTGGTCAAGCTGGGTCAGTTGGAACCAATACAGGTGCCAGTCAGAGCAAGCCCCCAAGAAGGTAGCCCAGGAATTAAGAGGCAAATTAAAGCATCTGACAGCAGCAGAAACCTCAGCATTTTTTTGCCAACCACTACTCACCACTCCACAGCAGCCTGGCTAGAAATGCTTCATGGCTATGAGCCCTCAACACCTCAACTCCTGCCTCATTGGTTGCTTCTGCACTTGACTAAACAGTGACTTAAGGAGGAGGGGGCAATGGTGATAAGCTCCTGCCTGGCACAGCAGGTGTGTCTCCTCCATGACTATCTCACCTTCCCTGGTGCCCTTGCATAATAGGTATGATGCTCTGCAAGTGGAACTGAAAAAGGACATCAGTTCATCTAGCTTGGAGGTGTCACAAGGTTAACACCCTCTGAGTCAAAACTACTTCCAAAGAAAAAAAGATGGGTCATTGTCATAGGAGACTCCCTTCTGATGGGAATAGAAGGCCAAATATGCAGACCAGATCCACTTCTCAGGGAAGTCTGCTGCCTCCCTGGGGCTTGGGTTAAAGATGTAAAGAGAAAGCTTCCTACCTTGGTACAGCCCTCAGGTTATTATCCTTTATTGGCTTTTCAGCTAGGCAGAGATGAATTTGCAACAAGAAATCCAAGGGCAATCGCAGGAGACTTTAGGGCCTTGGCACAAATGGTTAAGGGATCAGGAGCACAAGTGGTGTTCTCTATCCCTCCAGTTGCAGGGAACAATGAAGAAATGGGAAGAGCCAGCACATCAATACCTGGCTCCAAGCCTGGTGTCACTGGCAGGATTTTGGGGTTTTTGGTCATGGGTTGGTTTACTCAACACCAGGCCTGCTGGGGACAGATGGGGAAAGAACTTTTGCACAGGAGTTAGCAGGGCTCATCGAAAGAGCTTTAAACTAGATTTGAAAGGGGAAAGGGATAAAGCCAAGCTCACTAGGGATGTGCCTGAGCGTGGCATGCCAATGTTTATGGGATGGTTCTGTGGATGGACCAACACACGGCGCCTCGGGGCTTTCTTACTGGGAGAGCTCTGACAAATACAGAGGAAACCCACACTGAAGCACTGGATGAAAACATCCACGCCTCTCAGGGAGAAGAGCCCATTGGCCTGTGAAAGGCTGCACAGCACTGTCCTGCGCTCACTAAAGAGCAGCCCTGGCATGCAGGGCCACCAGGAGGAGGACAACAAGGAGGAGGTAGTGGACAGGGGCCATGGCCATGGTTTGTGGTATTCCCAAATGTCAGAACTGTTAACTCTAACACAGGCTGTGGGATTGCTCCAAGAACTGTATAAGGTCTGGCTGCCTGTCAGGAAGCAGCAAGCACTAAAAGCCCACTGTTCACCCTTTGAGAGTGCAGACCTTTCTCAAGCTACAGATGTGGCTCAGCCTCTAATGAAATTGCTCTTCTGGTACCTTCATAAAAGGCTTCAGAACAACCTGCTCTCCAGTTCAGGCCCTAAGAAAAAGTCTTAAAAATCAACAAAAGGTCTCAGATATCAGTAACTAGAGCTGCAAGGGTGCCTGAGCACCCAGCTCTCAGGACAAGAGGAAAGCACACTTTGAGGACACAGAGCCCACTGTCACCTCCTGCTACGTTAAATGTGTGGCGGGGAGAACAGCACTACTAATGTGGCATGTTAAGTCATTATCACCCAACTTAGAACACACAAATCCACTCCAGAAAAGTTTAATGTGGGTTCCTGGGGCACCATATCCCAAAAAAGACACAGTACAAGAAAAAAAAGCAAGCAGAATTCCCCGGTCTTTACAACAATCCAAATGCTTCAAATGTATCAAAGCTCCACCTACTACAAGGCTACACACCACAGCAGCTGCTGGAAGAAGCCGTATCAACCAGAGGACCAGAAGGCTTCTCTACCTCCAAGAGATGGCCTGGGATAATCAACAACCAAACTAGAAACAGAGCCCTTGCAGAGCCCTTGGGCTGATACTCCCTGAAAAGGAAAGGGCAGATCTCTGTACCTCAGTGAGCAGCCAATCATCCCCACTGGAAGATGAACCAGACAGGCTGATCCCACAGCATGAACTCTGTGAGAGTGCATGTCCTGGGAGGAGCACTACCCTCCAGAAGATGCATCTCTACACCGAAAGTGCATTGGCCACATTGACTGTGTGGCAACACGTACTGCTGTGAGAAACCCTGGGGTCAAAGGAAAAATGGAGAACCATTACAACAGCCTGTCAGACCAGGAGGGGATCCAAAAGAGACACAGGTCAGTCTGGTGCAGCCCCAGCCCCAGGAATGCCTGCAGCACCCATCTCTCATTCAGTCTTTGGTTGAAGAATCTTAGAATAATTTAGGCAGGGACTTCTGGTTGTCTCTGGCTCCATCCCACCCCTAATCCCCTCCCAAAGCAGGGCTAATGAAGTCAGATCAAGCTGTTCAGGACTCTTATCCACACAAGTATTATCTCTGAGAATGAGGATCTCAGGACTTCACTGAGCACACCCAGAATAAGCAGTATATATGCCATGGGTGTACTTTTGGTGCACTTGAGCCACAGAGCAACTGCGTCTCAGGAAATAGGTGCTTTCCCTCTATCTACTAATCTTGTATGACAGCATCATCTCTCATCGTGCAGTTATCACCCCCGCACAGAAGTGCAATGATCCGAGGCTGCTCCACTCCACTGTAAGCTCTGCACTGTTGGTACAAAACATTTATTTCCCCTGGGACTATGCACCAGAATCAGCCAAACCTCCTAGATGTGCAGCCCAACCTGACAGTAAAGCATAACTGGCTAGGTGAGCTGAGGGAAAGTCTGGAGGAACACTTAGTCAAACAACAGAAAACACAGAGGTTCCTAAAGAGAACAAAACTGTGAGCCTATGGGAGGACCTACTTTGAGGAGCAACCAGCTGATGTCAGACCTGCCAGGCTCAAAAACGTAAAGAACATGCCCAGTAAACACTGCAGACATCACTTTGCCATCATCAAAAAAGATAGCTTCCACTTAGAGAATACCAAGACATTTAAACCTGCTGGGAAACAAGATGACCTTTACTGATACCAACTCCATGGACTCCCCAACAAACGCTAAATATGAGCAGTGAATTTGCAGCTTGAGATGCCCACTGAAAAAAAAAGACAAGTGATGGGAAGAGAGATTTCCTTCTCCTTGCTGCTTGCCTCCCTAGAGAGGATAAGCACCTCTTCCTAGGTGCCAACAAAGGCCACTCTCCTGTGGCATGTTGCACCATAATAGGTGAGTCTGCTGTCCCCACCTAGCCCTGACAGTGTGCACATGTACAGGCTGAGACACCCTTCAAACCACTGGGATCACCAGATTTCGTGCTGTGACCCCAGCAGGAGCACAAAGCACCTTGAAGGTTGAGCCAGGCTGGTCAGGTGCCTCCTGGAGCTGACAACAGCCAGGCCTGCAGCCCTTGGAGTATGTTCCCTCCCATCACAGCCCCCATGTGTGAGGAGAAAGGTGGGCCTGAACGCCGTGGGCCAGACAATTAGAGGGCCGGTTCTGGTCATCCAATACAGTGGTAGGGAGACGGGCAGCCCGTGGCCCAGCCACAGGCAGGCAGGCAGAGAGCAGGCAGGGCAGGAGCACAGCGGTTTATTGGCAACACAAGCAGAGGCGGCGGTGGCAGGCCCCGAGCAGGGTGCGGGGCGGCGGTGCTCCGGCGGGGCGGGAGGGCCGGGGCCGCCCCCGGCCTATGTCAGCGTCTCGCCCTTGGTGACCTGCCGGGAAGAGGAAACGCCTCAGCCAAGGCCCCGGGCCCGGGCCGAGTCCCCCCGCCCTCGCCCCGCTGCTCACCCGGGCCTCGATGTACTCGATCCTGCGCTCGAGCGCCGTCAGCTTCTCGTTCAGGGTGGCCAGCCGGGACCGGCACGACATGTCTGCGGGGAAGCGGCAGTGAGAGACCGCGGACGGCTGCCCCTGCCCGCCACAACCCACCACTCTCCCGCCGTCACCCCGGTGCCCTCACCGAAGGAGTTGAGGAAGTCCGCGATCTTTTTGATTGAGCTGGTGATCACTTCGATGTACTCGCGGTTGGCCCAGTCCTGGTGGATCTCCCGCTGCACCGGGTCCTCCTGCACCGACATGGCCGCCACCGCCGCCCCGCCGCGCCTGCGCGAACCTACGCAACACCACCCCCCCACCCCGGCCTGCGCCTGCGCGCCGCCGCCTCAGCCCCCCCCCCCCCCCCCCCCCCCCTTCCCCGCCGCTGCTCGGTAGCTCAGGGTTCCGTGGCGGGGGAACCCGGCCCCGCCGCGGAGTCCTCGTCGTTGTCGTCCGTGCTGCTGCCGCTCGGCTCCTGCGGGGGACGCCGCAGTCAGGGCCGAAGCTGCCCCCAACTTCTCCCCCCCTCCCCGCGCCTCGTTTGCTTTATAGCACCAGTCTCGGCACAGGCAGCTCGGCTGTTAAGTACCTCAGCAGGGCTGCCAGCGGAATCCTCCTCATTCGAGTCCTTCTCTTCAGAGGCTTGAGTCATAATTTCTTCTCCCTAAATTGAAGGCAAAAGACCTGTACTGAACGTTTGTGAACCAGCCAGAGCATGCTAGGATGGAAGAAAGCAGTGTTTTGTTACCAACTTAAATAAAAAGCTTTTGAGTAAAAAAGCAGGTTGTTTCAACTGTCCTGCTTCCACAGTGAAAGATGAGGAAAACAGCTAGAACTGGCTTCTCTTACTGCCACACACAGGAACCCGTGTTAAGAAGACTTCAAGTGACCTTAAGCTCTTCCCTTCTCTGCATGTAGTTCTGGCCACCAAGCAGGGGAAGGACCCCTATACCATTAATTACAAACAATAAAAACTGAGCACTTCAGTGCAAGAGCCTCCCTGCAAGGAAGCCCTCAGAGATGCAAGCCTTTGATCTTGAAATAAAATGCTTCTGCTGCACTAGACATGACTGTAATATGGTCACATTGAATTTGGCCTTATAGCTCTACCCACACACAAGGGCAAAGTTAAGAGCTGTATGGGCACAATGAGCATTCCCTTTCACAGTTTTTAATTGTCCCAGGCAGGACAGTGATTCTCACCTGAAGATCCCTGTTTTTAAGGATGCCCATCCAGAATGCCTCCTGGCAGTGGTTGAAGGCCAGCATTGCCTTCACTCGGTATACAAATTGTTCAAGTGACTTCTTCAACAAAGGCACATGGTTGGTCAATCCAATGTCTTGGCGAATCTAAATATGAAACAGTACAACATGACTATGTTTGATTCTTGCCTACGTATTCTGGTTATTTAAAAAATCATTGATTATACAGGTGGGAGGGATGGGACACAACCCCCACAAAGTTTGCCCAGATTATGTAATTTCTCCTCCAAATTCTTTTGTATCTTTTGTTAAAAAACAAAACTCAGATAAGAATTTTGTCTAAGGCAGCAAAACAGTCCTTTGCAACAATACAAACAGCCATTATCCACTCTGGATAAAAACAGAAGGAGCCTCAGCTTTTCTCATGTACCCTAGAGAGAGGCTAGTAACTCCTCTACATAAGTCAGATTAATTCTGCTGACCTTTGGGAAATTATTTGGAGACTCTGCTTTTCCCTTGCTCCATCATTTCAGCAACAGACCAGTGTCACTTGCTGTGTTCTCCAAGAACACCACACAGCTCTTCACACACAGATCTCACACTGCTGCTATCGTGCTCACGGCAGCCACAGTTTGCTTGCACACAAATGTCTGGAAGCTGCATTGCTTCTGGTGCTGTGTGCAACTGATAATGTTTGGGTAAATCTGACTCACCTACACAATATTGCTGGTGAAACAGCAGAGTTATCTATGGAGGCCAGCAATGGACAATCACACCTTTCCAGTCCAAAGCAAAAAGCAATGCTACAAGTGGCCAGATTCCAGAACTACCTACCGAGGTGGGGAGATAGCTACTTGCTGATAGCCACAAGCTGCAAACTAATGATGCAGGGACTTTCACGTCAGGAAATTGCTGAATTCCCAAGCACAGGGAAGAAAGAATGAGGAAGGTGTTGAATAACTGCCTCCCTGCAATGACAGTCTTTTCTTGCTCAGTGTCTGATGCAGTTCCTTTACACTAGCTACATGGAACATGTGTGCACTATGTACTCCCAAGTCAGCTTGTCCAGACCAAAGAAGCACTGGCTTCTGGAGAGCTAGGACAGGAGGGAACAGATGGAGTTACTGTAAACACAAACCAGGCGAGGAAGGGCAGCTATGCCAGGTATTGTGTGAGATTTAGCTGCGGGTGAGCATCTCTTCCTGCCGGGCTTCAATCTGCAGTTCAGAATAGAGTCATTGCTAAACCCCACGACCTACCAAGAGCACTTACTTTGTGCTTAAGGATTTTCCTTTTTCATGAGGATACTTTGTAACCTTCTTGCATGAAGGTGCTGTCATTAACTATACTCTGAAGTCAGATCAGCTTAATTTTTGGGGAGTTCAGCATGCCTGGGAACAGGGACGCTGCTTTACTTTGTGTTCTGCCCATGGGGAATGGGCAGCTGAGCACCAACAGCAATCTGTTCTCTAGCCTGTGTAACAGGCAGGACCTAGCAATCATCAGCACTAATCAGAACCAAATCAGGGAAACCTTGCTAATGACACAATCAACAATCACAGTGCTCCCTGAATCTTGGAATGTGCCCAACCGGCTGCAGGCACTTTGGAGACCAACAAAGTACTGTGGCATTTACAATAATCTGTCTCCAGAAACTGTCCTTATGTCCAGCATTATATATGCAAACAAAAGCAAGGCTTGGTGTGGAAGAATAAATGACAAATACTTAGGAAGCTATAGATGAAGCTGATTGCTACTGCCTGCTGTGTGATGCTCTTTAAAGACACTCATATTGAGGGAGAGTAGCAAATCTTAGGTAACACTGCATGGTATATCAGTGAGCATCTACTAGTTTTGTATGAAAGTGACATCAAGACTGATTTAACACAGGTTGGAGTCACGTCTCCAAACAGCTATGGGCTATTCCTTGCATATATTTATTTGCCTAGATTCAGCTCCTGCCTTCTAGTCCTTGCAAAAACGATTTGGCACAGAGACCTAATCAGATTGCAATAGATACAAGAGCACTGGTAAAACACAGGTTTTCACCAACTGTAGTTATATGCTAATAGGGACCATGGGACACAGCACTTGAAAATGCTAGTCAAGTGCAAAGGCAAGACATAGCAAGCTGCAACGATGTTACCCCGTTTACAAGGTGAATTGTGACTTTGAAGCGGGTACAAGGATTTCACTTTCAAACATGAGGAGGACTTCTCAGCATCTCCAGAGTTCGTGCCAGCTTCCAATTCTCCCCTATGCTGATAGCTGCAATGGCACGTTCTGATCTCCAGCTAGACTTTTTATGGCCCTGATGCAAGAACTAAATTGATAGCAAATCTAGCTTGGAGAGCCATGCTAATGGCTGGCTTTCTCCCTTCAACTGCTTTGGCAAAGTTCCCCTCTCAGACGTGTTCTTGAACCTCTTTGAGTCTTAACAGGAACAAAGCAGCACATGTGAAGTTCCTTCTAACTGCCTTTTCCCGTGTGATTCTCTCTTGTGACAAGCACTGGCTCTCCACACTCTAAGCTGGGTGCTAATTCTCTCTTTCCTTCCTCCCCCCAAGTCTCCTGCAGAGACTGGCAGACTGGTGGTGTGTTGCCTGCTTCCTCCCCTCCCTCTACCCTTTTCCTTAGTATCAATGTAAAAATGCCAAAAGGCACCTCAAGAGGACTTTAAGTAAGGTTTTGTCCTTGTCCACCTCCTGCTGCTGATTCTTCTGGCTCGCAAGGCTGTTGATCTTTGCCAAAGATTCTCTCCCATATTATCAATCTGGCATCTACACTTGATGCAAGCTCTCCAAGGTTTTAGCTTGTGTCCTCACAAACACCTTCTTACAGATACCAACAACCAGAGATGTCAAGAACCTCTGTCCTAAAAGAAGAGTACGCTAACCTGACCTGACATCCAAATCAACCACTTCCAGACCAAATACTTCAATTTTTGGGCCATTAATCAAGGCTATTTCTCCTCCTCTCAGAGATTTTGCTTATACAGAGACTTCTGGAAGCCTGCAAGTAGAACCTGCCTATGCCCTGGAAAAGTAGTGGAAGATTATTTATTTATTTATTCTTAGAATAGGAGTTGATGCTGCAATTAGAATTTATCTTACCTTGGAATGGCCACACATGTGATGAAGTTGTCTGGTACTCAGCTGCAAGGTTTTCAGCAAACTCTGCACATCATCCTGCAATAAATAAGTAGACTAGCAAATAATTCTTAAAGGATTTTTCCATAAGGGAAATATGAATAATGAAACAGTATTAGTCCTAGCAATCCTTTCAAAGGGTTCTGTGATAGAGATACAATGCACATATGCAGGAAGTATTAGACAAGCAGGATGAAGCCATAGGAGACTTGCACTGCACACGTAAATCAAGTAACAGGTAATAAAAGTATGACCACATATCATAAGGCCAAGCACTTTAAACTGGAACAGATTTTGAATCAGAGTTCAGAATGAATGCACCTCAGTGAAAGCAGGGCAATGAAAAATCAAGATGAACTTGTTCTATCTTGGCTTGAGTACAACCTTCTGAAATAGGGGAACCAGAGGAAAAGTATAAAACATATTGCTAGCCTGTGGTATTGAAACACATCCCACACAAATTCTGGATATCAGTCCTCTTTACTGAGCAAATTACTGGTACTTTCCATTGTCCAGTGGCAATGACTAGATATGTTTGATAACCCTTAAATATCCGAGAGAACAGATCTTACATTTGCAACAGAAAATAGTTATGTATTAGAGAGAAAAGTTGTGAAGACTCAGCCACAGAATGAGTCTCACTGGCAAAGCTAGACTGCCTTGCACCAGAGCAGGGGGAATAAATGAACTGTTCTTGTTTGTCATGTAGTGCAGCAAGGCTGGCCTGTCCATCTGCAGTCATGCATGTTGTTCTGCACAAAGCTCCAAAAATAATTGCAAAGAGACAAATGACGCTGTCCACTTGGACTGCAAGCCCTCAGCAATCTGACTGCTCACCTGAGCTTCCTACTTGGAGTGCCCCTTTGTGACAGTAACTTTTGAAGGAGATGGAAGCTGAAAGGGCTTCCTTTGCTAACAGTGAAGTCATGCAACGAAGAGTGATGGCAAGTTGGGAAACAGTCATCTGTTTGCTGAGTGAGCACTGGATGGGCAAGTGAACAGGGCAGAGCACAGCTGGACATATTAAATGTGTTTGTCATGAAGTGCCACAGGTGTCACACCAACACGTGACCAGAAACAGGAATCTTCTAGAAAGCATCAGTCATGCTTCCCAACTGGTTCCAGGGAGTTCTGTCTCCAAAAGGCTTACCCTGTGCTTTTTAAAGCTGTAGTCCAGGAGAGGCATGGCAAGCTTCAGAAACGCTTCTACAAAGAGACGGCCATACTATAAAAGAATGATAAATATATCAGAAGGCAAATGTAAATTCCTTTTCAAAGAATCATCACAAAGTCAGATGATAAGATAATGATACATTCTTTCAAACTACCCTGGAGTCTGTTCTCACTTAGTAAATGACTATATTCATTTGAAGGCTGTACTGGAAGATACAGAATCAGTAAAGGGTCCCACTTAAATCGCTGCAGAGAGAGGCTAGAAAGACAAAGTCTCATAATTGCACACATCCCTGGTTTTATTCATAAGCAAACTGGGAAAAAACTGAACTAAAATAAAAATGTTAGAGTCCTAGCCAGCAGAGGGTAAGTTGCAGAAGGACACATGATCTTTCTGGGCTCCAAGGGAGATCTGTCTGCTACTCTCATTTGGAGTACCATAGGGACAGGATCTAAAGTCAGTAATGCCAATCACAGTAAGTTCATTGTGGTCAAGCCTTATGATGAAGATTAGTGGAAAACAGTAAAATGTGTAAGAAACAGTATCTGCTTCTTCCAGAGAATTTGGTAACCGCTCTACTCCACTAGACACAATGATTCAATAAAGCTGGCACTTAAACTCTCTCCTCAGTTACTTTGAATTCTTGCTTACCTTCAGGCAGATGTTGAGTACAGGCCTGCTGTCAAATACCTGTTTGGGCGAGAGGTAAAAAGGGGGAGAGATCAGGCCACATGTCTAAAGGAAACAACATAAGCACAGCAGTCAATTAAAACTAACCCTTCATTACATGCCCTTCATGAAAGCATGAAATCTGTTCTAAGGCAACATCCATTCTCAAGTTTCAACAGGGAACACCACATAAACACATGAAATGTCCTAGCTGTCAGGTGGAAGTACTTGGCAGGATGGTTGTTTGGTGATGCAAGGTGAACAAAATTATCTCAATGCTCCTGAAGTCCTTAGTAGTTTGAGACCCAAGAGGCTCAAGTCCAGCTGATGGGCAAGTAACCACACAATAGATGAAGCAAAGGTGAGATGTGCAAAATAATGTATTTTGGAGGAAACAATGTAGCTGTTACATTAATGGTGCCAGCAGGCAAAAGGCCACACACAGCTGTGCTACAGCAAACAAAGAAACAGAACAGATGGTCTCAGCTCCTTTAAAGGCTTTCTTCTGGTATATATTTGTGTATCTATTTTTGCCAGTGACCAATTCTATCACTAATTAGTGAGCATTTTAACTGGTATAGCACACAGTGAGAGCTGTAAGAGTATCCTGGTGCTGCTGTGGATTGCAAACAGAACCAGCTATTCCAGCTCTGACTTCTGTTCTCTCAAAAGGCATCTAGAGCACAGGCAGGGCTCCAGTGGCAGCTGCTGCTGGAGAAGAATCCAGCTCAATTCACCAGAGCTCATAACCTGAACTTGCCAATCATCACTTCAGATATGATAAAAGCAAACATTAATGATCAACTTAAGCAAGGAGAAAAATGCAGCTGTACCTATCACTATCTGCCCAAAACATCATGCTCTGTGACACTGAACGCACCAACTCCAAAGCTGGTGGAAGGGAGTATTTCATCCAGCAGGGCTGGCCTCTAGAGCTCCACACCACAGGACAACAGGAATTGTCACAGCAGGATTCAAGAGGAAGATTGTACGTTACCATGAAAGCAAGCAAAGCTGAGGACTATCACATAAGCACTGAATGTAGGTTACAGACAGAAATACAAGGCTCTTGTTTAGAGAATTAGCCTGCCTTCAGCTGAGTACTTCAGGAGAGTTTTTCCTTTTGTCAAACATTATTCCAGATCTACCTGAAGGATTTCTCCCATCTACCTCTTCTACATCTGGCAGTGGATGGACTCTGTCAGACACAAACCACTGTACTAGGGAATTGGTGTTCAGTTCTTTTTCAGTACTCCCCTACATCCTCCTGTCTTTGTGCAGACTTACTGTTTCTGTGAGAACTCTGTTAGTGAGATGTACAGGCTGTGAGAATTAAGTAGTATTGAAGTGAAAGCTAAATGGAAATCCTTGCACACGGATTGTAACTGGCTTTATTTACCACCTCCAGGCTGTACCGCTAGTCAACCATACCTCATGTTTTTCCCTTGTGCTTATCAACCTGGAAATGCTGGGCTTTCCTGGGAATCTGAAGGGAAAGCCAGAAAAACATACCAGGACCTCACCTTGACCAAGTTAATGAGGATATGGAAATTCCGCACAGCAATGTTCCACTGCAGCACCTTCTCCAGTTGCACCTAATGGGAAGCAAGGGGACAACAACCCACGATGGTGTATTTCCTCTTGCCTTGCTGGATGCTCTCTCAGCATTTGCTGTACACAAAGCATTGTTGTTGGTGATGAAGACAGAGGAACAAAGTTCACCACAGGCAGATTTATCACAGCAAAACCACTTAATGGCAATTGCAGCCTGATCAGTGCCCACATGGCTTAAAACTATAAGAGTTCATACACTCCCTTGCTTTCAGGGCAGCTCTTGGTTGCAAAATAATTTTGTGCCCCCATACAGGTGTGTGGAACAACTGCACAGCTTAGTATTTTGATGATTGCTACCTGTTTTCTGGTTATAGCTTCTGCTGGATTTACTGGATTTTTTACATAGTGCAAACCAGGAAAAAAAGGATGCTCCTTACATGTTACCCTGTATATCAGTTTTGGCTGATCAATCAAGTTGTCTGACTGCATTTCCTACACAAAGTTCAGAAGTAAGTTCCTTTCCAATGCATACATCCTTATTGTACTGTACAGTTTAACTGCTGTTTCAGAGTCCAGTGCATTTATTTTCCTACCTCACTTGAGTCTGATGGTTTTCCAGGTGAGATGCTTTTCAGTGAACACTCCAGCTGAGCCATCATCACTCTGAAGAAAACCGGGAATGTCTGCCTGTGAACAAAGTGAGAGCAAAGCTAAAAGCCAGCTCTAAGCACGTAGATAGGCTTCTTGTCCCCAGAACAATGTGGAAAACTTCACAGTTACCCCACTGGGCATCCTTCTCAATAGGAAATCATACGAGACTGACCCCAAGACTCATAAGCATGTCTAGCCCAGGCCCATCACCCAGACAGATCCTGGGAAGCCACTACCACCTCCCCAGTATGAGCCACACATGGACACCATCCACGTCTTTGTAGCTCTGGGGGTGCACAGTTAAAGGTTTGCAGCTGTCAGCATAAGATGATTTTGATAGTTCCAAAGTGCAGGAACTTTGGCCATCCCTGCATAAACTGCGCTTTCAAATTCCTGTGAAAGGAGCAGAAACACCCTGAATCCATGCTTCCAAATTCCTGTGCTAGGAGCAGAAACACCCTGAGTGTGCCTTTGCCCACTGCATACCAGCCCAGGATTGCCTACAGCCACCCCAGGCCTCTGAGGCTGACTTTTGGAGTGCTTTATACCACCACAGTAGCTCAGAAAGAGGAAACATACCTGACAACAAATACCAGTTCATTCTCCAATTAAAATAGCTCAGAAATAATAAACTCAGCATTGTGCTAATGACAAGGACATTCCACCTTAACAAAAAGCTAACCATGTACTAACATGTTGCATACTGCCAAAAAATGTTTACAAATGGCCAGACTAGTCCACAGCAGTACTAACATGAAACCATAATAGACCATAAAAAAAGAAAATGAAATATTAAAAAACAGAAATTGCCATTGTGCATCTCATGCCATTCAAAGTTTCTATTGATATAATTACCTGCTTAGTGTAGGGTAAGTAGAAGAACATCCATCTTTGGCAGAGTTGATCAGTTCAGGAACACCAACACTGGAGATCTCTTCTATAGCTTTCAGGATGTTATCTGTATGCTCCAGGTAGACACTAAACCCAAAACCAGCTCAGTTCATCAGTAAATATTATGCAGAATAACCCAGCAAGTTGTTGAACACTGCCCTACCTAAAACTGTGGCCTAAAATTGTCAGACTCATTCTTATGCCAAAGGCAACAATATGTAGGAAATCCAAAGCCATACTTAGAACTGTCACAGTACAGTCATTAAAAACCACCATCATCTGAAACAAACCTGGATTTAATATCCCCTCACTCTTTTATTTAGGAAGGATAGACCAGGAAAAGGAGGAGATAGAGTTGCCCTTTATGTGAGAGAATGTCTGGAATGCCTGGAGCTCTGCCTGAGGATGGGTGATGAGCCAACTGAGAGTTTATGGGTGAGGATGAAAGCACCAACCAATATGGGTGACATTGTAGCAGGTGTCTGATATAGGGCACCTGGATCAGGAACAACAACTAAATGAAGCCTTCTACAGGCAGCTAGAAGTAGCCCATGTTTGCAGGCCCTGGTCCTCATGGGCCTAATTAACCACCATGATACTTCCTGGAAAGACAGCACAGCAAGGCATAAGCAATCCAGGAGGTTCCTGGAAAGCACTGATGACAACTTCCTAACACAAGGAGCAGAGGAGCTGATGAGGAAATGTGCTCTGCTGGACCTCACACTTAAGAACAAAGCAGGGCTCTTTGGGGAGGGGAAGGTCAAAGGCAGCCTTGGCTGCAGTGCCTGTGGGGTGGTGGAGTTCAGGATCCTGACAGGAGAAAGTAGGCCAAACAGCAAGATCATAACCCTGGACTTAAGGATGGACGACATTGGCATCTTCATGGATCTTCTTGCCATGGGACAGGGGCCTAAGGGAAGAAGGGGCCAAGAAAGCTGGTGATACTCAAGGTTCACCCTCTCCAAGCTCAATAACAGTCCATCCCAAAGAGCAGAAAGTCAAACAAAAATGTCAGGAGACCAGCATGGATGAACAAGGAGCTCCTGGCAAAACTCAAACACAAAAAAGGGGTATACAGAAGGTGGCAGCAGAGACAGGTAGTCTGGGAGGAATACAGAGACACTTTGGAAGTATGCAGAGCTATGTTTAGGAAAGCCAAAGCCCTCTAGAGTTAAACCTGTTGAATCTGTGGTGGAACAACTATCCTGGAAACCATTTCCAGGCACATGAAGGGGATTGGGAGTAGTGAATTCACCAAGGGGAAAACATGCTTGGTAACCTTCAATGAAATTACTGGTTTGTAGATGAGAGGAGAGTAGTGAATATTGTCTACCCTGACTTGTAAGGCTTTCAACACTGTCTCCTGTAAGATCCTCACAGAGCAGCTGTTGAAGTATGGGCTGGATGAGCAGACTGGGAGGTGGAATGAAAACTGTCTGAACAGCCAAGCTCAAAGAGTTGTGGCCAGTATGGTCCCAGGCAGCCTGCTCTTGGTCACCTTGCTGAAGCAGGGAGGTTGGAACAAGGTGACCTCCAGAGGTCCCTTCCAACCTCAACCATCCTGTGATTCTGTGATTGTATTTCACTTAATACTCAGTCCTGCTCTCCTTGACTTTAGTGAAAGCTGATTTGCTTTTAGTGTAGTGAAAACAAAATCAGACACTTCAGTCCAGATGCACACTTCAATGTGTAGGTATAGATGTGTTGGTGTCCACCGACAAGCTGTAGTCTAGCAAACATGAGGTCCCAACATGTTTCTATGGCCAACAGATAACAGAATTATTCCTGTCACTCACTGTCTTTTAATGCTGTAGAAACAGTGCTTTAGGCCTAGCTGTAAGTATGAGGGTTATGACTGAGAGGAGTGATACCTCTGCAGCAACAGTAATTATTGGAAGAAGAGTGTGTTGGCATGCTTGAGACAACAGCTTGAGCCTTACCAGAGCAGAGAATGCAGTGCACTGTTGAACTGGCTGCCCTTCTCTTGGTCTCCACTGGGCTTCACCCATGACTGGCAAAGGAACTGCTTTGCTAGTGAAGCTGTAAAAGATAAGGGATGGGTCACTGAAGGAAGAATCCAAGACTATTTCCTTCTTCCATATAAAGGCAGTGAAAGATCATAATATTGCTACTCCTCAATATGCCTGAACTTTAGTAAGTCAGAATGCATTTCCCCTAAAAAACAGTAAGGCCACAGGGACATACATATCATGATAATAAAATAAATGCACATCCAGTATATTTCTGGTCTGGAATACCTGTTCACATCAGAACTGTGATCCATATCTAGTCATTTCTCCCTGACAAACTTCTGTTAAGCATTATTTGTTTGGTAGCTCCTAGTGTGCCAACTGTTAGTTTTTAATTAGAGAAATATGCAACCCTTAGGGCATCCATTTCTAGAAATGGAATTCCAGTAACAAGTGACTTGACTTTTGGCCACAACGCTGTAATGGTAAGTGTGAACAGGCAAGTTTAAAGTTTACAGTTTCTTACATCAAAACGGCTATCAAACCTGTGTCTTTTGCAGAAAAGTTTAAAACCAGAAAATTATTACTTAAAATTGGTTATTTCCTTCCTGCCACACTCAATGGGCAGTTATCTCAATGTGGGACTGTTTAAAACAGTAAAATAATCTCAAAGTAGAGAACTTAAAATTTTGAGTAGTTAGGGGAACCTAAGAAGGACAAATTCCAATGGTGTCTTAGTATGACAAATGTTTTCTCTCAGCTGAGGTGACTGTGTCCGGAGTCTTTATTTCACTGTGTGACAAAGTGAAGACCAACTAGTTTTCTTGCATATTCCCTGCAAGCATGTCTATGCCCTATCTGCTTGAATATTGTTTCTCTTACAGAACAGGTCCTAATCCCTGAGAAGAGCTCTCTTAATTAAAACATTTGTTGCATGTGGTTAAGAGCATACAGATTTTCCTCTCTCTGCTCTGAAGTAACAGCTGTATTTCAGTTAATTTCCATAATTTTTGGAAATGAGCTGTCACAGACATCTGTACTTACACTAGCAAGCTACATTGGATTAAATCTGTGATCACCTTTGTGATTGGTACCAAAATTAAACAGCAGGCTTGTTCTTAGAACTCTTAAAAGCTGTGAGGCTGTGATTTTTAAAAACACCAGGTAAGAGAGCTGGAGTCTGCCTTCCTGCATGTGATTGAAGCACAGCAAAATAAACACCAAAGGCATTCCAATATATTTACAGCTGTTCCTTTCATTAACTGCTAGGACTGTTCACCCAGTGGGATTACTAGGACACCGAAGCAAAATCTCTCCCTCAATAGATGCACCAAGATTTACAAGCAAAGGACAACATAAAAACCAATCTGAAATTAGAGGCTCTTCACACATTACCCATTTTCTCTTTCTTCCAGCCAGCCATTGGTTTCTCAGCGATGGCAATCAGGAGCTGAGTGAGGATGAAGGCACAGTGGAAACTGGGAACACTCTGCTGGAAATTCAGCAGGTAGTGAAAACTCTCACTGTGGGTGACAGGAAAGGGAAGAGGTAAAAAGGCTGTAGATAGTGTCATCTCCCAGAAACACATAAATACAAAGAAATTATTAGACCAGCTAAAATCCAAGGTCCCCCTAGCCCAGTATTTTGCCTCTGGCAGTGCCCTTCTGAAGAAGGGGTAGTCAACCACAAGTAGATAAAAATTCAGTCACCAAGAAACTTCTCTCAAGCCCCAGTCACTCTAAGTTTAGCAACCTCTTTAATGTACTGCTTTTGCCTCATGTTCCTGTAGGCATTTTAACTATGGAGAACAAATCCATTCCTCTGTGAATCCCACTAATCTCCTAGTCTCAAATATCATACAAACAAATGAGATCCATAGACTAAGGCATGTTTTATAATCCAGTAGCTCCTTTTCATTAGGTTTGACTGCACTGCCATTCAATTAAATACAAAGCTCTCTGAGGGCAGTATGGTCCCTATGAGAGCTCACAAGCACACATTTGCCCTTAATGTCCACACAAAACAGGGAAAACTGCTTGAAATTAATTCCTTTCAGAGCTTGGGAAATACTCATTCTACCTTATCAGCTCCTCAAGAGGAAGAAACTCTGTCTCTCCTGGTTTTAGCCTGCCTGCAAGCACCTGAAGACCTGACCTTAGCAAGTCAGTATTTTCATGCTGAGAAAAACCGTTCCTGAGGGGAAATAAAAAAAAAAAAACACACAACAAACAGTTCATCATCAGACTAGCAGGAAGAGAGGTATCAGATGCAAAAGCATACCTAGGTGTATTTTTGCAGCGAGAAAATAAAGAAGCTGGATATGCAAAAACAACCCTCAAATATGAAAGTTATAGCCTAATAGGGATGAAAACTGTAGGGATCTTCATTAATTCTTTGAACTACCAGTGTCTCTAAAATCATTCAGTGAGGATGTGCATTCTGGAAAGGCTCAAATGTGTCTGTGTTCTAGATCTACGGACTGAACACCTAGACACGATCACGGTAATGCTCAGGTGCACCTTTAACTAACTGGTAATAAAAGGGGGCTTGATTAAATGTATGTAAAAGGAGTTTTAATTTTTTTGGTTGGATTTCAGTGGCTGAACATCTAGCCTCAATATATGGCTGCATGACCTACAGCTCTTGATCCAAAACCACACTGAATTCTAGTCAGTTCAGTGCCTCATTGTGCATTCACTGTTAATCACCTACACTTTTAGTTCACCTTGGGATCAGGCAAGGAAGCTTGACATAACTATAAAGTGCTTCCAAGTCTCCAACCACTGCAGTGTATTGTTCTGCATGGCTGACATTTTTTAAAGAAAGGAACAAGAAGAGGAAGCAAAAAGCCAACTATGCTCAATAGGCAACTCCACACTCTTTTGTTTAAACTCACCAAGCAAATAGGGAGCGAAAAGTTAGTAACAGCTGTTGGTAACAAGAAGACATCAGCTGGTGCTCCTGGATGTTCACTTCTGGGTCATCTTCCCCACCTCGATTTTGTAAATCAACTGCCTTTAATACAGAACAAATAATTCATTAAATGCTATTCCAAGGAAAAATAATGGCACAACAATCCATTTCTGTAAATTCCGTGTTTAGAAAACGTGAAGAAAACAAAGCCACAGTCTTTTTTTCCCACAAACAAAACCAAAAATAGCTTTAGATGTGACAAAATGTGACAGTTTTTTGAGTCAAAATTGCTGTCCACTGACCTGGAAGTAGTTGTGCATGTTCTCCATGTGATTACACAGTGGCTTTAGTAGGTTGACAACACATGCAGCAACTTCCTTTGGGGATCTCTGACACAAGCGGGAAAAGCCAATATCCTTGTAGCCTCTTTCCTGCAGCAAACCCAAAAGATTAAAGGCACTTGATCAGCTTTACTTGAGAATAACTTTGCATCAGGCACTACCTTTTAGGCTGCTTCTGAGCAGTGCAATTCCTGATGCCATACACTCTGCCAGGAAGGGTCACAGAGTAAGAAAGTTGGTTTCTGGTGAACAACCAGCACCAACTCAGACAAGTGGATACCATTCAATGAAAAGAATAAAACTGGTATCACATGTAGCTCTTCTATAGACTCATAGAATCATTTAGTTTGGAAAAGACCTTTAAGATCATAGAGTCAAACATTTTACTCAAACACTAAGTAAGAGAAGACAGTCTTGGCACGTGGGAATTAAGATAGGTAGAAAGACAAGCAGAAAGAACACTGAATATGATGGGAATCCATCAGGTTGTAGTTAATTTCTTGTGGCTGAATGCAGTGGGCCATATGTTTGCTTTTCTCCTGAAGGCACCAGTCAGGAATGCGAAGAGTCAGTGCACTCAGGGTGTTCTAAAGACTGCAGAAAAGCAGAAACACAGATGTGGCAACAATTTGGCCTGCCTAACCTGAGCTGCTGCTGGAACACCAGAGCCAGTCTCCCTGGGGAGGGCTAGGAAAAGGGTCACTTGAGTTTTGAGGTCACAAGTTATACACCCTTCCCTGAGATATGCAGAGAACCAGATGCTGCAAACACTTCAGCAAGGGAAGTGGTACTGAAGTTTCTTTTGAAAGAGTAAGTGCTGCTCTGACACATAGTTGAGCACCAGACTTCCATTTAAATGTTAGGTGAAAATAATTCTGAAAAACATTTATCTCAGGAAGGCCCCTGATGTGCTCTGCCTCAGCCCAGGTCTAGCCCCATTGGCAGCTGCTGTACTTGCCTTTGGAAAGGGCACTCTCCTGGTGGAGCCCGGGGTCAGCACATGTTCCAGCTTCCAGCACAGGTCATCCAGAAGGAAGCACAGTTCAGCAGGCCCCAGCTGCACAACTTCACGAGCCTGCAATTACAAGGACAGTCAATCCCAGGACCAAGCACACAATAGTAGTGCCTTGAAGCTCAAGTTCACCCCCTCCATTTCCAGTTACAACTCCTGGCTTAGTTAACCTCAGCCAGGGACAATCTAGTTGGTAGATGCCAGGGTTTTATGTCTCCCCCATTCCAGGTATGAGGCACAGCTCTACAGACTCAAAGCGTGAAGCAAACCTGGTGCTCTGCACATAGCTGATGCAATGTCAGCAGCACTTAACTACTGAGAGGGAATGAATTTATATACATTGACAGTGTAAATAAGCTCCTAAGGATAAAAAAGAGGTTTCAGCCCAGAGTCTCAAAATTCACCAGCTGAGTAATAATAACTGAGTAATACTGAAGTAATATGAAATAATACCACAAAGCCCAAGAGATTTTTCCAGTTTGCCTGTGACCTGCATGCAGAGACAGCTGTCCTTGGAGCAGCCCAGGCTGTACTCCAGCCTGCCATGGCCTTTTCGCTCTTTACAAATCTTACTGTAGCTTATCAAAACTAGACTACAGATGGACTCAGCCTGCCTGCAAAGAGGGTAACAAAATTAAACGCTTCTGCTTTCTGCATCCATCTGCATATATAAGCTCCCAGATGATAAACAGGACCCTGTCCACTGAGAGCACATCCACAACACCAGTCCCACATTAGTGCTGACTTTCCAATCTGAGACACCTGCCCTTTTGCAAGATGGGCTTTACTTAAATGTCATTGACTCTTTTTAATACCCAAGGTGCCACTTGGCATATTTAACATCCTACGGGTTAGCAGTGTTCAAGCCCGTTTCTTTCCATCAGGTCTATACATATTGTACTGTATATTCTTTCCTCTTATGTAACATTTATATTACTTCCTTGAAGTACTTTGGATTCTTTGGGGGCAAATTCTCTCCTGGTACCTAGCTCACAACCCTGGACCAACACTTAACATCACTCTTCTGTCCATTTTAATGGAACAGAAAGGGCCAAGGCCTCTGAGAGGCAGTTACACAGAGCCTTATCAGTACAGTTTTACACGGCTCCACTCACCTCTGTGTGCATCTCTGTGTCCAAGACAGACTTTGTCAGCAGCCCACAGTGCAGAACAGTGAACACTTCCAGGTCTAACTCTCGGAAGTACGGGCGATAGCTCTGCAGCTGTGCCAGGGGACTTCCTGCCTCTCTCTCAGCAGAAGTCTGAGAAGTGAATGGCAGAATTGAAGTTGCAACCTGCAAGACTGTAAGACTTTCTAGCTCAAATACAGCTATTTCTTTCACACGGATGTCTGTATTTTGTGCCAGGTTGGAAAAAAAAAAAAAAAAAGACTAAGAAGAATTCATGATAGCTAGTAGAGAGCCAAGCAGATAGAATCAGAAATAGGATGGGAAATAATTCTTAGTGTGTGATCAAAATAAGTAATTTAATAGATGCCTTCTTATGAATACATTGATTAAGCAACTCGAGGAAAATTTGCAAAATGAGCACCTGTGATTGAAGCAGTCTAGGATCCTTACCAGGGTTTGTATTTTCCAGATTCATCTCACAGTTTCTTACCTGAGCCTAGCCATGGCAGGTTATCGCAGTAATTTGAGAGATGGGACTTTGGCTTAAAATAGAAACCTTTCATAGTCTTATGCAGAGAGTAAGAGGTGTCAGAAAGCAGAATTGAACCACTTTACTGTGATTAACTTTTTAAATGAACAAGCCCTCTCTCAAAGCTTTTGCTTATGTTTCTCTGTCATCTTCCCTAGCCTGTCTTTCTTGCAAAGTCCCCAGGGGGATTCACCTACCTTCTCCAGCTCGGAGAGTTCAGTATCAGGCTGGTTTCCCTCAGAACTGTAATCTGCTTGAGAACGATCTGCACAGCCAGCTTTGCTACCATCAGCCTTTTTTTTCCTTCCTTAAAGAGAAAAGCAACTTCAGAAACAAAGGCTACGCTGCGGTCAACACTAGGCAGCCCCTGCAGCCAGGAAAACAGTACAGATTTTACTTTAATCAGCCCTAAGAAGGCATGGAGCATGCACAGGTTGTGTGTTATCCAGAGCCAGGATCACAGTTCAAAAGAGTAAAATGCATTTGGGGATCCCCCCCATCCAGATTCTCTTTTATAAAATCACAGCAAGAAATTAAAGCAAGTCTCACTGTTATTGTAGTTTAAACATCCTGAAGTGAGTGCAAAAATGAGTGGGACATCATCTTTAAAAATGTTTGAACCAAAATTTAATGTTTCTTCCTCAGACATAATATTGAAAAAGGAAGAGGACCTGGAAAAGGAAGATAAGGCACAAAGACAGAAGGGACTTGCAGGGATGCCAAGCCAACAGCAGAGTCACACCGTGACTTAATTGCAGTGGTCTTCACTGCTGACAACAGGAGGGAGATTCTGACCTGACAGTAGGGACCTGCTGCACTGTGTAGAAGAGAGGAAAAGAAAAGAAACTACATGGATTTCAAGTAATTGCACAGGATGTATTAAACCAAACAGACAGCCAGTAAATCACCAGACATTCACACAAGGTCCCCAAAGGGATTCAAATGTGACATTTCAGAACTGCTGGCCACAATGCCAGAAGACTAACAGCTCGCTAACGTAATTTTATTTGTAGGCAAGACAAGCTAAGCTCAGGTATCTCCTGGGCTGGGCTGGGCTTACTAGTCTGAGCACTTACTTCTGCTCCTTCAAAATAAAGTATCTGAAGTGACAAATCCACCCCTTGTCTGCAGAACATGGTCATAACCTTCCTTCTGCCTTAATCACTCTTACGTGACAGGCCCAGAATGGCTTTGGCACAGGAGAAAAGGGCTCTCTAATCTGTGACATCCTCCAGTTCTCATTGAATGGAAAGTGCATTTTTCTCCAGTTTGGTTCAAAGGCAGATGTGTTCCCAGGAAACGTTAATCTAAACTAGAAATACTACTAGAAACAGTAAGAACCAAGCAAATCTACTTCAGCTTGAAAAAGTGAAAGGCAAGGCTCTCTCTGTGGGAGCTAGCAGTGGGAAAGGATAAAGGAAGTGTTTGTGCAGTAGAGCCATGACAAGGTCCCTAAGAGATCAGTTAGGTAAAACCTAAAGGTCAGGGATTTGCAAGGCTGCTCAAGCCACAAGTTCAGTACCAGACAACTGCACTAACCCATCAAAGGCAGAACAACTTACTGCTGCAGAAGATATGTCAGCAGGTGAAAGCAGTCAATGAAAGCCCTGGATTTGCACTGTTAAATGCTAACCATCAGCTTTACCAAGGAGACAAACTATCCAACACCTGTTTGGAGTAGGATATTTTTACATGTCCACTTCAGCTGCAGCAGGAGCTGATCAGAGAAGATTTCAAGCTACAGAGATCTTGCTGGGAATTCTGGCTGCAGTGCAACATGCCAGTCTAACCCCACACCACATCTGTTTGCTTAAAAGTTTTAGATTTTCTTTACCATTTCTTTTTCTCAATGGCCCAAAAGCATTAATGGACGGTACAGCCTCCAGGCCTTCAGAATCAAAAGTAGCTGGTGGTGGGACATAGCCAGGGGTTGCTGAAAGAGCCAAAAATGTAGAAATTAGGTTAGTTCAGCTCCGGAATGACAAAATATAGTCAAGATACATATCTAGAGGAAGTACCATATGTTTCACTGTCCTGGTGAACATCCTTCTGCTCTTAGGTGCATCTTTGTGTTTGGAGCCTGTGCCTGTGAGATGAGCGTGTGTGTGTGTGTCTGTCTGTCTGTCTGTTTGCCAGCAAGCAGCAAGCTGGAATAGCCAGTGAGTAGGAGACCCACGGAGCAGATTAGAGGCTCTGGGCACAGAGGGGCTGTGCCAATACTTGTGGGATGTGTGAATGTTTGTGTGCTTGTGAATCTAGAGTGTGTCTGTGTGTGTCTTCATTAGTGAACTTCAGTCTTATCCAGCTGAAGAGCAGAATGGGGCATGGGCTGTCTGTAGTTCCTTTATGCAAGTCCCATACACAGGTGCTGTTGAAGGCAGCAGCTTGTCTGTGGCACTCTGTGTAGCTGTGTCATGGGCCTGGGACAGAGCCCCCGGGGTCTCCACACTGGTCTCCAGTGGCTAGGCAGGAGGAATTCATGGGCCTAGAGGAGCAGCCGATTCTTATGACATCTCTTTGTTAAAACCTGAATACTGGAAAAATACACTGTTTCTTTAAGACAGAGGCTGGTTTACTCCAGTATCCACTGTACTCAGGCAGATTCTGCCAAGTCTGCCTAGGAACAGTCAAAGAGATGTCACTGAGGAGGTGACTGAGAAGGGCAGTTTGGACTCAGATACATTAAAAACAATGGCTGTCCATGCATGAACTCTTAGGCTACTGTAAAAATGCAGTATATGTTACCATGTACTTCCTCCACTGCTGTTTAAGCCAATTCCTTTCAATTCACAGCTGGTGCAGGCCCCAGAATGTACAAATGTTTCATACTCACCTGCCAAGCATTTTCCCAGGACATTCTGCAGCTCTGTGATGTTCTGTAATCGAGTCAAAACTTTCCCCTTCATCTCAGCATCCGGTTGCTGGCAGAAGGCATTTACAACCTAAAGATACAAACCAAACCCATTGACTTACAGAGATTTGTACTCACTTTACTACTTTTTATTTTCTGAATAACATCCACAAGTCCAAAATAAGCAAACAAGAAAGCGGTCTGTGTGGCTAGATCCAGACTATGGGAACAAAGCTCTTCAGAAGCCCACGAGAACATGGATATAATTGGTGCAATCTATGAAAAGCAATAGAGCAATATCTACAGATCAAACACTAACTGAAGAGGAATTAGCAGACAGCACATTGTTGGGTTCTGTGCTGCTTGTGGCTCTGGATACCCCTCGGCACTTCCCAGGGCTGCCAGGAAAGAGGCAGTCCTGGGAGAAAAGCAGGAAGGAGTAGGACTGGGGATGTGGAATTGCACCAACTCTGACATTGCTCACGTTATCAGAACAACCCCAGCAGGGATCGTTCCCACTGACCACCGATGTTAGCAAATAAACAGTCCAACTGTGCTTGAAGGCACTGCATTTCACCCTGCTGTAAGCTCACACTGGTACAGAACACAGTGCACAGACACAACCGAGTTTGCAAGGGACCCATGGACTCTCTAGTCCAACACCCTGCTCAAAGCAGTGTCAACTACACAGATTGTTTAGAGCCTTTTCCAGTGGAGCACTGAGCATCTCTGAGAAAGGCGATTCCACAGCTTCTTTGGAAGTGGAGCACAACCTTTCTGTCAGGTAACAGAAAACCACAGTGAAAGACCACAATACCTTCCCTCTGCCTTCGCCTCTCCAGGCTGAACAACCTCTGCTATCCCAGCCTCCTCTCATGTGCCATATGCTCCATAATGAAGAGAAGGACACAGAGAGATCATGAGGACCTTGCTGGATAAGGTTTCCAAGAGGCAAGACTCTTCTTCAACAGCAATCGTACCCCTGAAGCCTAAGGTCAGTGTTTGTTAAGTGCTGCTCCTCAGTGCCACCCCTGACCCTGCAGACAAGGCTCTACTCACCTCACGAAACCAGTTGAGAGCATAGAACAGCAGTGAGCAGAGAAATTCCCGTTCCTGCTTGGATAGAGAGTCCAGCTTTCCTTCAACCTCCAGGTCAGTCAGGTACAAGGGGCAACCTAGAACAGAGCAGGAAGAGAACATGTTGGACTGTGTTTGCTGTCCATCCTTTGGTTTATGCATAGACAAAATCTCTTACCAAAGCCTGTACCAATTCCAATGGCTATCTGGAGTAAGCCTCATCAGCCACTCCATCCCCAGACAAAGCAATTGCCTCTCCTGCCTCCCTTCACTTTGTGGGCAACAGAGCATCTCAGCCTCCTTCACAAATTGCACAATTCTTCCAACATTGCAGGAAGTCTTTGCAGATCTGGGACAGGAACAAGTCAGCCAGCCAGGCTGGACAGAAGGTCCATTTCCCATACCTAATAAGGCATCAATCTCCTCCAGGCTTCCATTGTTTTGCTCTCCAGTGTAGAGCCTCAGCAATCGGAAACAGGGTGACAGACATAGCAGTGACACTACCCTGGGGGGAAAAAAGCAATGGAGTGGGTCCTATGTTTTATATACCTCCAGAATGCTCATCATTTTCCATTATGTCTTATGTCCTCCCCATGCCACCTGGCCTATGCCTTCTAGTTTGCTACTTGCGAGTCCCAGCAACTCAGAGCAGAAATGCACCATACAGTTAAAAAAAATGAAATTGAAAGGTGGTGATCACCCGTTTTCTGGAAAAGCATGTAAGGGCAGAGAAATGGCTGTAATGAACAAAAATGGAGTTAGATACATTTCTGGTAGAAATCAAAGTTGAACAATTCATAAGGAACTATAAGAAATGTCACAAAACACGGCTGTGAGGAGTGGAGAAACCTCCTTGAGTGTTTTGTAGCATGCCACTGCTCACATTCTGAGTGTTTAATTACTTTTTTAGTTCTTTTAGAACTTCCTGTTCCATTCTCCAAAGACAAAGCCCTTATTTCTCAGCTAAATTTCACTTGTGGCTCCATGTTTGTGGTTTGGCTCCAGAACACAGTCTATGTTGTTCAAGTACAACTGAAAGTGAGAAAAAATCATGCACTGTTGATGTGACTCTCCATTTGAGAATCATTGCTCAAAATATGACTTTGCCACTTCCAAGTTGCCTACCACCTCAATATGGCCTTCAGTATCACCGTAACTTTGGAAGAGCTGCCATTCTCATATGCCAGATGGGAAACAAGGCAGATGCAGCATGACTTACCCAAGATCACCTAAACAGTCTGGGCCAGAAAAGATGGCCAGTTCCCAACCAGCTTGTGCCTCTAGACCTATATGAATATGTCTAACAGTGAGAGAAGGAGAAGAACTCTAGAAACTGGTAAACTCTGTGACCAGCTCCTTATCAGGCACTTTGGCAGACAGGCCTGGTGGCAGTGAAGTACACCAAATGAGAACAATTCCTTTACCATTGTAGGCATCCCACAGTTAAGTGTCCAAATACCTTTTACTTTGGTTGCTCATTCCATCAGCGACCTTGCCAAGCTCACTCTGTGACACCAATGGTAAGAGGTTAATAGCAATTGCTCCCTGACTTTCATCTTCATCCAGATTATACAAGGACTTCACTGGAAACAAGAATGAACTGCAAGGAAAGACAGACAAGCTCTTGTTGACAAACCCAGTTCTCAGTGACAGAAACATTACAAATACTTAGCCTGTGATTAGCATACCCATCCTCTGTGGGGTTGAGATCTACCACAAAGTCACTGGGAAAGTCCTCCACCAAACTCTTCCCAAACTCTTCCTATAAAGAAAAAAACAAACAAAGAACAAACTGCTCAGCAAAGGCTGAAGAAAGCTTCAGCTCAGTGAAAAAATCTTCAACAGCAGCAGTGGAACACATAGAAGATAAGGTCAAGCAAAAGTATCCTGGAAGTTACAGAAATAAAATTAGTTGGCTTTTACATTTCAGGAGAAAGGAGAAACCCTCCTTCTTTTGTTTTTCCTCCACGGAGCTGGACCTGAGAAGACTGGCATTTCTAGCCCTGGGCACATACCTGTTTAGAGTCCTATTTTTTGTTCCTATTACCATACAACTTCTTTATTATCATAAACGAGTGTGGCTCTTCCAAGTCATTAGGCATCAGATAGCCCTAGCAGTCTGACCAGAAGCCAATTTCAATACTAAGTTTAAAGTTCTTTTGGATTCTACTTTCATCCATGAATCTTAAAAACATGCTCTGAAATGTCATTTCCTATAAAAGGCTTCCTTGTTGTCACATCGAAGTTCATATAAAGGAAGGTGTTAAAGCACAATGAGGAATCTGCCACAACCAAAAAAAGCTGAGAGAGCTGAAAGGATTTTATGTCTGATCAATCTCTCAAGGGACCTTAAGTATGCCTAGAACAAAAAAAGAGTTCTCAGACTGGAGTGAAATCCTCAAATCAACTCTGTACTGCCAATGCCTGAAAAACATCATGTTTCTGAAGAATTCATTTAAATGATTAAGTTCAAACTGCTCTGCAACATACCAGGAGGTGCAAGTCCAATTTCCCCTTCTGCTTCTCAATCAAACTGGCAAATTCATCATAGTACAGAGCCAAGACCTCTGGTGCTTGCTCACAGCAGAAGCCCACAAGATCCAGCAAGGTAGAAAGCTGAAAGGAAAGAAAGTTCTGCAGAAATGGGTAAGGTCAATGAAGCCAACTCAAGCTTTTATCTTGAGTCCCTCTTACACTAATTTACACTGGGGCATATCCAAAGCTTCATCTCTAGGGTAACTGCCCATGGTGACTGGTCTTGCAGAGACTCAGTTTTGGCAAGAAACATGGGCTTCTTTAGATCCTGACCCAGCTCCACCATGAAGTAACACAAAAGAGTCTGCCCAGGACCACCCTTAAGTAGAGTGCCAGCCTAGAAGAAGGTTCTTCAAAAGGAATTCAGAAAAATGGCCAAGACTAGGCCAACCCTGTACAGCAGAAGTGCTTTCTCTAGATGGCCTGAAAGGCACTGCTGCCAAGCTGAGAGGAAGGTCAAGGTTGCTCACTGAAGCAGACTGTCCTGCTTCTCTCTTTTGTGTTTACAATAATGTCTGGATAGAAGACTTTCCCTAGGTGGCTGCAGAACTGCTTGTCCTGGACTAGACGTAGGCAAGACCAGCAGATGCTATCTCAATATAGATCTTTTGTTTCTCCAAAATAATTTTTAATAGATTCTTGGCTCTGCAGTCAATGTACAAGAATACCAGGCCCAGCTACACACATGCTACTTCCCCTAAGACTGTGTTTCCAGTCACAATCTCCTTGCTGACCCTCCTGCTCTCCCACCCTGCCCCAGTATCTGCCCATTCTTGGCACTCACCTGCCCATCACACTCGCCATTCAGCTCTGGTCTCTCCAGTGAACCATCTCCTTCATTTCTGAAAGCAATTGATAATCTTGCTTTTGTTGCACAACACGTAAGAAATGGTAAAATCCATGACACAAACAAGGTTTTCTCTCCAGAATTCAGAGAATCATGCATGAAAAAGATGCTCTTCAGAACATTATTAGGAAAAGACCTGCTGCTGTTTGGGACCTTTGAAGCAAGACTCAGTGTATTCTTCAAGGATATGCTTTTTCTGACCTTTTGAAATTTAGAGCCTTCTAGTCATTCCCATAATGAAGTCCACTGACTCAGGGCCTGGAGCCTATTGCCTTTTCTCTTCATGAGAAGTGCAAAATCAGTGAGCTACACAATGCTTCCTAACACTAGCCAAATTCTTATTCTCCAGGTGCTTTAACCTTCATCACAGCTTTTATCAGGAGTTTGATTGGTTTATGAATCTGTTCATAAATTATTTATACAGCACATTGGGAACTGTCACACCAATGCCCAGCACAGCAGTAACAATCTTTCTTCTTGTTTCTCTTTTAGATTTCCCTGTATTCAAACACGGAGCACATTAGGCTATTCATCCTTAGTGTCAGAAGCTGATCTGCTGTCAGTCCACCACAGTGTTCAATTTTTCTTCCAAGCAATAGGTCCTGCTGGTGCTAGTCAAGGCATCCACGAATAGGCATTAACAAGGAATTCAGGATGCCTTTGAGATTAGCAGCAGGAGACCAGTGTGGAACAGGTTGTAACATCAAACACACTTTGCAGGAAAGAGCTGTGAGTTCCTGGATTAGACCAAGATGTGCATGAGCTAGAAGGCAATACCCTCCTTCTTTGACCATCTCAAAGTTTGGTCTGAACTGAAAGCATGTTAAATTAATCTTTGCTACATTCTCTCTCACCTTTTTAAAGCCACACTGCCTATCATGGTAACAGCACCAATAATCCCCATTTGTTTGTGATTGGGAACTGTGCTGGACAGCCATTTCCTGATCACCATGTGCATATCATCCTAAAAAGAAAGACACAGGCCATGTCACCACTGAGGTACTTGTGTGCAACACTCACAATTCTATTGGCATCTTCACTTCATGTCATCTCCCAAGGCTGCAGAGAGATGGTTTATTGGGATTGCAGCTTTCCATAGGAATGCACATTCTGCTATTTCCTTTATTATTAAAATACTGGTCACAATTCTAGGTAAGGCTGCAAACAGCATTAAAAGCAACTCACTCTGACTTTGCTCTAATTGCTACACAGAGTGTGTAGTAGGTCCAGGTTTCAACTATAATTAGTAGAAGAATATATTATAAAAAATAGCAGATGGTCTTGAAGTCCTTTACACACAAACAGCTGCAGAGCAGCCCTCTGAAACAGTGAACTTCAGGAGGCTGAGGGATGGAGCAAGTTTTTGGTGAGGGATCTAAACTAGAGGCACTAAACATGTGAAGTCTACCATTTCACATCAGAGACCTCTGTGCTGTGCAGCTCAGCTCTTCTAACATGAGAGTCTTTGTTGTCTCTGGAGTACAAACATTAAGCTGCTGAATAGAGATTAACATTTCAGGGGGAAAGCTGAACTATGCTTTCTGAATGCTCCCAAACGATGGAGAAACAAAGCTTGAGAAAGAAGTTTCTGAGTTTATACCTTTAAAAGTTTTCAATGCTCAGCTAGACAAAGCCACAGCCAACTTAGTGTTATGGTGGTGACAGTCCCACTTTGACTGGAAGGTGACATAAGATACTGTCATCAGTCCCCTTCCACCAACATTTCATAGAATCATAGAATCATAGAATCCTAGGGGTTGGAAGGGACCTCGAAAGATCATCTAGTCCAACCCCCCCTGCCAGAGCAGGGTCACCTAGAGCACATCACATAGGAACGCATCCAGGTGGGTTTTGAATGTCTCCAGTGAAGGAGACTCCACAACCTCCCTGGGCAGCCTGTTCCAGTGCTCTGTCACTCTTACAGTAAAAAATTTTTTTCTGATATTCACCTTGAACCTCCTATGCTCCAATTTGCACCCATTACCCCTTGTCCTATCACTGGTCATCACTGAGAAGAGCCTAACTCCATCTCCCTGACACTCACCCCTTACATATTTGTAAACGTTGATGAGGTCACCCCTCAGCCTCCTTTTTTCCAAGCTAAAGAGACCCAGCTCCCTCAGCCTTTCCTCATGAGGGAGATGTTCCACTCCCTTAATCATCTTTGTGGCTCTGCGCTGGACTCTTTCAAGCAGTTCTATCAACTCTGCCATTCTTAGATGTGCAAAAGAGGACTTTCCTGGGAAAGATGTGTCAAAGATGTGGGAAAGACTGTGATGAGTCCTTGCTATACAAGACAGGAAAGTCTGGAGTCACAGGCTGACTTGCAGCCATTTAGGGAGAAGAGAATTTTAAGCTGAAGGACATCCTATGACCAATTACTGCTCATAGATGAGGCCACTATTTGCAACAAAACCCTCTTGAAGCTAACCCAGCAAAAAAAAACAAGGTACAGCCCTTCTGTTGTGTCTCTGCTTACCTGAATATAGCTTCCTTCTTGCCTCTGGCTGAATGCTAGTGTGCTGAGAATGTGGAAAAGCTTCCGGATCTGGCATGGGTTCAGTTTCCGTGTAGAGTCTAAAATGGTCTGTAAGACAGGAGCCATAAACTAGCTCAGATATATCAATAATCCCTTTCCATTTTCTCAGTAACACACCAATTGTCAACCTCAGGAAATCCCATTAACTTCCTTTCTTGTACAGGCAGGAAAAAGCTACATTCAAATTAAGTAAGCATAAATGCAGAACGATTGCTCTGGCTGCAATTATTGCAGTTCATTCTAACAGAGGCTGAATGGGAAGAATAACCTGACTACCAAAAACATTTTGGGAGTGCCCTAATTCCATTAGTGACAGCTATTTATCTTCTATCACAGGTTTGGTCACAGCATTCAAAGTATTTGACAAAATTAACACTATGGGTTTTTTTGCTGATATTTCCATTACACGCCCTGGAACAGTCCAGTTGTTAACAATTTAGGGGTGGAATTTTCTCTGCTGACTGGCATTCTCAGGGTGTTTCTTCTTCCAGTGCTTCAGTAAAAAACAGTCCAACTGTTTCCCAGAGCCACTCTAGCTTCCCTAGCAGGGACACAGCATTTTGCTGCCATTATTTTCACCTGCTACTGGCCAACCTTGAGCAGGAGTTGAAACAAGGTGTTGAAATTGACAGGATTTAATAAGCACTTTTGTATCCCTTAAGAAAATTCACCCAGTTTAAAGATTAAAAAACAGCTCAGCTGTTTGGGGAGATGATTTGAGCTAACATCTGCCTGTTCTCTCAGTGCTGGAGAGGGTTCAGCTCAGTGTCAAGTATGTCAGGCTCTATAGAACTTTTTACAGATAAGTGGGTAGTGTCTCAGCCACCTCTGAGGTGTCAAACATGGTACACTGCCAGATTTTGAGGTCTGGCCAGAGCATTGATTACTGTTCCACATACAAGCTTTGTATCAAAGATCAGCCCATGGAAATGGTAATGTGTAAATGATCCACCAGCACAAAAACATGCAAATAAGGTCAGAAGGAAGGTCAACAGTTCTCAGTGGACTGCTGTGGGCAAGTACTCCCCATTCCACTTCTGACAACACATACAATTATGAGCAGGAGTTTTAGGTTGCCTCTTCCAAGGGCTACTTTCAACCCTGAGTCTTTACCACATCCTACCTCTGCCAGGAGGCAAGCGAGTCCCGTTTCCTCCTGTTACACCCACCGAATGTGTCACAGATTGCATTGCAAATTCTTATGGCAGATCTTAATGTCTTTTTAGCACATTTTAAGCCAGTAATTTAACTTTAAAAATCAACCAGCTAAACAGCAAATAGTATATAGCTTTCCCACAGCATGTGCTTAAACTACAGAATCCATCAGCACCAAATGGGCATCAAAAAAGTCAGAGGGGTGGAGGGAATACACATACCAATACTCTTCAAGGGCTTTTAAATACAGGATGCCCTTAAGCTACAAATCACCACAGATGGGGCAACGTTCAAGAAAAGTATTGCTAAATGCTTGCCTTGCTGTTTTGCTCTTCCCTCAATCTCCACTTTTACTACTTTAGAAAAGGGCCTCACCCTGCTTGTCACTCTTAGGAGTTCAGAACCCATTTTTTCTCTACCCGTTGAGTACTTTCTTCTTTTAAATTTTAGGACATAAGTCTTTTCCCATCCCTGCCAGCACTTTGGTTTTAGGATTCAAATACTGGCTAAAGTGCTGACAGTCTTTCAATGTGGTAGAGCAGGCAGTCCACAAAGGGGGCAGGTTCTTGCCGAGTATTTGAAATAGCCAATGTTAATAAGGAGAGCATTTTCCTTCCTTCATAGGTGTCATCCCACACCTGCAATTTAAGCATTATTCCAGTTACAGGGAAGGGTAAATTTTTTTCTTTGTCTATCTCCATTTCTGCTGTCAAAAAATCATCCAGTCCTATATTACAGCTCGCCCCTTCACAGTAGATACCTTTCACTTCTGACCAATGCATTTCTCAAGACGAGTACCTTTACAGGTATGAGTTGTTCTATTACCCCTATTTCTGAAAAGTACTGCTGACCTATTCTGGATCTGGGGAAAAGTGGTGCAAGGGTCCTGAAATGTACTGTGCCCCCCGAAAGATTCCTACCTTCACAAAGGTGGCGTAGCGCATCAGAAGGGACGTGTGCAGCATCACCAGATCAGTGAGTACATCCAGAGAAATGTCCAGCTCTGTCTCATTTCCACTGCACACGTGAGTCACCAAAGCAGTCACGACCTCCTGTGGAAAAAGCCCCCGAACAAACCTTAGTGACATGCCAACAGAAAAATGTCTGCCCTGTTGTGCTCCTACCAAATATTTTGATCAAGTACAGATAATCATCCTGGAACTCAATCATATCATTCTAAGTCCCTTCTCAGTTTTAATTCCTGATATCCATGATATTCTTTCTCCTCAATCCTAACTTTTATTCAGTTCTAAAAGATCCCATGATTCCATAAAGCAGCTCTTGACAAAATTTTTCCTGCCTGCTTGCTAACACTGCTGCAGCTTCTGCTCTTTGCTACCATCATAGAAGATGATAAAAATCTACTCTATTTTCTTAGGTGCACAAAGCAATGCACCTTACCCAGGAATACATTGCCTCTAACTTCAGCAGTTCCAGGGTCTTGATAATATTTCCACCAGCAGTTAAAAATTGACATTTTTGTTTAAAAAATCTTTTTATGGCCTTAATTCAGTTGACTTCTGAACAGGGATCTCTCTCCACCCTCATCCATGGTCTGTGGCTCAGGGTTTTTTCTGTGTCTCTAATTGCTAATACAGCCATCCTCTTTTGAAACTCTTAACATCCCAAAGTATTACTAGACTCACTAGCTTGTAGCAGATGACAATGTATACCTTCACATCTTGGGCTTTTCCCAGTTGCTTTTTTTTCTATTTGTTAAGTTTGCTGTAATAAGTAATACAGATACAATGCTGGAAACAGTCTTAATTATAAATATACTGTGTCCAAAAAAGAGCAAATATACTCAAAAGCTTGTGAAGAGCTGTCTTCAATTCCCAAATTTTCTGATATCAGCATGTCTGTAAGAACTCCTACTGAAAGTCTAGTCTGTGATTATTTCAGAGTATGCAGGAGTCCAAGTTGGTGAGACCTCTGAGAGAAATCTGTGTTAACTTTTCCCTTTCCTTGGATAACTTACTGTGATGTAAAAAGTTTCAATGTAAACTATAACAATGGCTTTTTAAAATAGAGGATGCTCAAAGTGACTAGGTAAGACAGAACAGGAACATGGATTTATGAACACATTTCCTCTGTGACCCTGTGACCTGACTGGACATCCTGGCTAGATGTCAGTGAACTTGTTTGTTTCCTGAATTGCAGCAAACCCAGCAAAGTCCTCTGTTCCATAGGTATTTTTTATTCTGTCACTTCTGAGGCCCAACTGTTTGCTCTCTGCTTTTCTCAGCAGCTTCTGTGCTTGAGTCACTTGCTACCAGAGTCTTGCTGTGACTGTTCTTCATCTTCTGCTTGGCCTACTCTACAGCATAGACCTCTCTCCAAATGCTTCAAACTGCCTCAAATGCTCTCCCTTAAAGGATCACGACAGACATTCTAGAATAAAGTGCTAACACAAATAAAACAGATGCCACCCATCACACTATACCTGCTGGCAGTAAGAGTCAAAGGCTGCAAAAGCTTGTTTGTACATGCAGCTGCCAAAGGAGACTACAGCTGGGTGTGCAGAGTGCAGAAACGTCTGAGCAAGTGCTAGGATTGAAGGGAAGAAGTCTTTGATAACCTGAAATACAGGCATCATGAAAGAGATTATTGCTGCTTCTTTTTAACACACTCAGTTCTCTAAAGAATGTGCTACAGCTTATCCCAAAAACTTTGTCTAGTTTAGTAGGTGCTTTCCTGCCTTCTCTGACAATTCTCTCTTGCACAAACAGGCAACAAGAGCAGATAAGGCACACCAGAATGGGTTTCTCCAACCTTCTCCACACAATGGATTTATATTATACATAGATGTGGTGCTTAGGGACATGGTTTAGTGGTGGGCTTGGCAGTGCTGGGTTGATGGTTGGACTTGATTATCTTAAAAGTCTTTTCCAACCAAAACAATTCTAGGACTCTATATACCCAATATAGAAACCATTACACTTGAAAAATGGTGCATGTAGACATGCGAACTTCTAAAAATACTGTGTGAGACAACAGCATGTCTGGAACTCACAGTAGAGATCTTGGGCTAGAGCACATCTCTTAGGCTAAGAGATTTTGTACTAAAATAACAAGCCCATCCAATTCTAAGGAAGGCTCATCCCTAAAAAAAACACATGGCTGTTACAATAGAGGACATGTGCCTCGGGAGATTTATCTGGGACCAAAAACCAAAAAACACAATTAAGCGTACACAACAGAAATAGTATAAAAAATGCAGCACAGGGTTAAATCATGATCTGACAAGAACTTTGACAGACAAAAGAGAAGAGGGAGTCCCAAAGCAGAATCAGCACTGACCGTTGAATGATTTTGGAATGCATTCTGCATCAGTTGCTCTGGCATGCAGCCCAGTCGAATTTTGCTGCTCAATACTTTCTCAGTTTGCTTCCTGCTCTTGGTGTTTGTAGAATGGATTAGCAGCAAAACTATCAAATCCAGAACCTTTTTGAAGAAATAACCACAAATCATTATGCTGAAAAGATACCAAGTAGTCCAGACAACCACACACTTTGAAATCAAAATTAACAAGAAAATTAAGAGCTCAAAAAGGCCTCACAGCCCCAACTGTAGAGAAACCTCATCAGTCCAAACAGGAGAAAATTAAATCAGGATAACTCTGTCCCTTGACATTTAGAGGGATGAACTAAGAGTTACAAAGAAAACACATAGCTGTTATACTAGGAACAAGTCAAATACCATTAAGAACCACCCATGCAACATCACTGGCAGTTTCTGCTCCAACAAGAAAATCTTTTCATCTACAACCACAAAGAAAGCCCTTGAAAACACCAGCAGAAGAGGACACTCCCAGAAACAAGTGTAAGAGTCAGAAGTATTACCTTATGGTCAGACACAGACGTGCTGTTCTCAATAGCCTAAGAGTAAAACAACAAGAAAGCTGTTATGTTAGAGTACAATGCTATATTCCAAAACTCAATAAAAAAAGGCAGACACCAAAAGAAACACTGCTCACAGATCTCTCTCCTTTTGGCTGTCCAACCCAGCAAACTGGATCTCACCAACAGCAAAGAATCCAGAAGGCACTCAAAAAACCAGCACGAAAATTCAGCTTGAATGAAGACGTTCTCAAATAACATCAGATTTGAAAACAGAACAAGAAACAGTCTCATCGTTTACACTGAAATGTAATTTAAAATTAAATTTAGCCCAATACCAGCCAATGTTGATTTCTTGCTGGACATTTTTAAGCACCTTAAGGCTTCACATAGCTCAGACTCAACATACAGGTATACATTTTTTGCTCTCTTGCAGACAGAAAAAGAACCCCATAACTCTCTTGTAAACAAGCAGAACCAGGTTTATCCTTCATTTCAAGGTTTGGGGTCTTTACAGCCCAGGGGCAGTCTTGCAAGCACTGTGAAATCAGTAACTGAGGAAGAAAGCAGACTCCTGAAAAATGACTGCTAATTTGGAACATGGAATGAAAACTCTATCAGTAAACTGAAGGGCTAACATTTGTCTTTTGATATCACATCTGACAACAAGAAAAGCTCAGGCTCAACCTAGGATCCCAATTAAATAAGGAAACAAGGACTGAAGCATCTTACCTTAATCCAAGCTCCAGAGACATCTTTCTGAAATCTCACAGCTAACTTGATCACATCAAAAAGTAGCTTCACACAATTTTGGCTGGTGGTTACTTGGCTCATGGAAGAACTGTAAATTATCAGAAAGGGGGATTATTCTCTAAGGGGAATGCTCTGACAAGGACAGCGAGTTCCAGAAGGGGGTTTCAGAAAAGGGTGGAAGCAAAGGTTGCACCAACAACCAAAGACACACTAGAGGGAACTTAAAACAGATTAACTAGCAGCAACATTATTATCGATGGCATTGCATACCCTCATGCAGACATGGGTGCAGCTGGCTCAAAAGGAACTACATGCATGGCAGGAGAAGCTGGCTCCACAAGGACTGACAAATGTGTTGTATTAGCACCAAGCAGGAAGGAATAAAGATGTCAGCACCTTTTCTTGGGATATATTAGGCTCATGTATGTAAGTAAGGATGTGTGCCAGAGAGACCGGATAAAGATGAGCCAAAGTTCTCTTGTCCCATCTTGCCCTTGGAGAATCATGTAAATCAGCTCAGGTACCTGGCCTGGACTTGGCTTTTAAGTTTCTTCTGGGAACCAAGGATCTGCAGGGGCAGAACACACGATGACAGATCCAAGCTCTTCCGAAGATCAGAAATCACCTGTAACACACAAATCCCGGCACAAATCACTGTGACATGGGAGGAGAGAAAAGGCTGAGGAAAAGAAAACATAATCTCACAGAATAACCTTAAAATTACAAATCAAACTCTAATATATTTGTAAAGACTTGTAAGCATTTAATCACGCTGAAACATTTTTTTTTATACTCAGAAAGTGAACCAGTCACACTTTGCTTTTCACTGTCATGCACATGTACACAGAAAGCAGAAGAGGATTTCTTAAGAGCTGAAATTCCCACCTATATCTGCTGTGTGTTGCTGTGAACCAGTTTTATCCTGCTTAGTAGCAGAGCAAGATATGACAGCCACAGGAATTCTGGGCATCTGAATTTACCAATTTAGCTGCTGTCAGATTGTAGTGGATCAGCACAGACTGAGTTGCAGTTTTGCACACACTGTTTTCACAGTGAAAGATTCGGGCAAATCAAAATCCACATCTGGCTGAAGCTTTCTCAAAGTATGAGAAAAAAGCATCTTCAGTAGTTCAGCAGGGCTGGCTTGACAAAACACATCTGGTTAATTTTAAAAAGATTCTGAGTGTGTTTCTTTAGATAAAGCAACTTGAAAAACTGAGGAAGCTTTCACCTTAGAATGAAAACAGACACCCAGCAGGAGAGTCATCCTTGTAGGGATGTTTCCAAAACAAGATTTAGAACAGAACTCAGTGGAGAAAGCAAGAAGAGAGTTACCAAGTTGCAGTCCCAGGCCCGTTGGATACTTCTGGAATTTAAAACCCTTTGAAGGTCTGTACAAATGAAAAAATCCTTAGATAGAATTCAAAGGCTTAACGTTGACAGTTTTTCCAGTCTAAGAGCTTAACTCAAGACAATTTGACTACTTTCAGTTCTTTAAGATGTTTACACACAAAAAAATTTTCTACAAACGAATGAGAAAAATCTGCAAGAGCCAGCAGAAAGGAGGAAGTTTCAATTCTCATGTCTAAAGGCAGAACAAAATCCATGTCAAAGGACAGATATAGTTTCTACATGTGCTTTGATTAAAAATTTTACTTGAAAATTTTAAAACATACACCTCTGCGTGTGAAGCAACTTCTCTCTGTTAAAACATGCAATGGATTACACAACTTACTGGTCTTTAGTACAGAGAAAATACTGTACCTCTACTGCATCTGCTGCCTTGACATTATGGAGGATGAATTTTACTACTACAGGCAAATCTTCCAGTTTTACAGAAGGCACAATGGTCATGGCAGACTGCCGCACCTGGGGACAAAGCAATACTGGATCAGCTGTAGGACAGTGGTTGGCAGAAACACAGTTATGTTAGTGGGAAGGAATCTTTGAAGGCCTGTAGTCCAGCCTTCTGCTCAGAGCAGGAATATTGTCAATATTGTCAAGACCCAAGGCACAACATCTCATCTTTATCACTATTCTACAGAGAAAAACTACTACCATGCAATGATTTCACCACAGGTCTGCCTTCTCCTAGAATATAGCAGTCTAGTCGGGTCACAATACCTCAAAAAAAGAAAGTGTGACTATAAGCAGGTTTAAGATGGGCAGTAAACATTTACTGCAGCAGGACAAAGTGATTTTGCATTTGCTCTGAGACCTGTGTGTGAAATTTCTGAATGCATACTGTAACAGCCAGAAGAATCCTCTCTGCTCCTCACTGAACCCCTCATGTATGTTTCAAAACCAGTTTTAGTTTCTTTGACTCCTTTCCAATTTCAGCTAGCTCAGGACTTTTTAAGGCCTATAGGAGTCACACTTAGTAAAATACTTTGAGTGAAAAAAAAGTTCTAGCTTGTGTGTTGCTAAGCAGGAGCTGGGTTCTTCTCAGCTGCTCAGTAGAAGCTCTTACCTCAGCCTGAAGGTCTCCATCAAGATCCAGACGAGAAAGGGCATCCAGGATTGGAACTGTCAGCCGCCTGCCCTGTTTTAGTAAGCAGCTGATACACAAGGAAAAGAAAACAAATTAACTTCTTAATAGAACCATGAAAGGATCTTGAGCAAATGGTGTGGTTCTAGTAGTTTTTGTGGTCACTGCAAAAAAAAATCTGAAATTGACAATAAAATATGCCACTGGCACTGTGGAAAATTTGTTCCCTAAATTATCGCTCCTCTCTGAACACATTGAATTGTGATTCTGTGGCTGCTGATTAGAAGCAGATAAGAAGAGTCTATCTTTTTCAAATCTTGTAAAAACAGGGAGCATGGACAAAGACCTGGTAGAAGCCTCAAGCAAGAACTTGACAATTGGAAGGTCCTGGGTTATAAATAGAAAAAATTAGTGACACTACTGGTAAATTACTTAACCACACACATCACTTGGGCCTGATACCTTCAAGCCATGCTTCTGTCATCAGGTAAGTGAAAGGTTAAAAAACTAACAAAAAAACCCAAAACAAAAACCAACAGAATCATCTCTACCTGAGCTCTCTAGCAACCTCGCTTTGCTGGGAATCCTCCAGGATCTCAGGTAAACTGGTGATAATATCATGCTGGATTGGTACTGGAGAGACACTAACCATCTGCATTAACTTCTTGATGAGATCCTGCAGACAAGACAAACACTTATAAAATTCATGAGTCTCACCGTGAGCAAGTGCTGGCAACAATATTATGCATGTAAGGTCACTTATGAAGTCGTTTTTCTGGATTTATGCCAACTGTCCCTTAATTCATTGTCCTGTTAAGTTGGGAGTGAAAGTGTAGGCTTTTATAGAACCATGGTATTTTACAGGTAGGATATAACTGTCTTGGTGAGTAAAGGAAAATGAGAAACCCAATAGCAAGCTTCTCAGTGTTCAGTGTGACTTCTTGATTCAGTTAATTCTAGGACTCTCTAGTAACAGCCCTGCACAGAGACTGGCTGACTTACAGAAAGAAGGAAAAGAAGCACCAAAGCAGGAACAGAGAATTAAACCCCAGATGCTTGCAAGCATCCAGTATCTCTTGTTAAAATTAAACAAGAGTGGATTGTAACTTCCTGCCAGCAACAACTTTAAAATGGGGCCACCCATGTAGATACATACATACAGATACAAATTGATGAAAAAGGAGACCTAGAGCAAGGGAAGAAGAAAAATAGTAGAAGGGGATGTTCAAAAGTCACTGAAGGCAATCATAATAAAACAGAAATAATTCAATCTCTCCTTCAGCATGCGAATATGAAAGCAACATGAGTTTTCATTAGCATAATAATAATTGATCTCATCCCACCTGAGCAAATTCCCAGAAGTTGACTGGAAAAAACATACATGTGATGGTACCATCAATACCCACCTGGCTGTCAAGAAGCTTGTCAAGCCATTTAAACTGATTGACAATGAGCCGGGGAAAATTTGTTCCAAAGGTGCCCACACTAAAGCAGCAGAAAGTGAAACATGGATTAGTCAGACCTACAGAGACTCAGAAGCTTTGCTGCTGGTCAGCAAGATCATGAGATGTAATTCAAAGTAATTATCAAAACCATGTTATGAAAATATCATTAACACTCCTACAGATTTTAGCAGCACTTAGGAAGAACCCTTCTCCTTGCTTGCTATGCAGACACAGCAAGGACACTACCAGCCTATTTCAATACACCACCACTACCATCCTAAGTCCTAGCACAAAAAGCAAAACATACTTCAGATCTCCTGTGCTACCTACTTGTGTAAGAGTGGCTACACTAGCTTAGTCTAAATCTCCCTTGAGCCCAGTATCTCTGTCCCCAGCTGTAGTCAGTATCAGATGCTCTTGGATCAGTTTTGGGTAACAGGGCATTCACACAGCAGTCTTTTCCTGGTGTTTCCATTCAGTCTCCAACAATAAGCAGTTTAGCAAATCTCCAAGGCAGAAGCTGGTACCCACTCCATGTCTGCCAGCCAGCAGTACATTTACCCTCCATTGACTTCCCTAAGCCTCCAACATCAAACTCCACGGGGTAATTATGCATAATCTGAAAAATTACTTCTGTTTTTTTGTTTGCTGCCTTGCATAGTTAGAAACAGTGGTTAAACCTTCCTCAACTACCTTTTCTAAATCCTTCTTGCTTTTACAGACATCTATCATTCCTCTGCCAGTCATCTCCTTTGAAGGCAAGCAGAATTCTATTTTATTTAGAGTATTTTTCCCTATTTACATAGAAACTGTTGTATTATGTTATTGTGACAGCCTGACCAGAAGTGCATGCAACATTCAAAATGTGATTGTACCATGCACTTACAGCAACATCATGTTTTCCATTTTGTTCCCAGCTCCTTCCCTAATATTCTGTATGCTGCTTTGACTACTGCTAGGAATGGAACGGGTACTAAAAATAAGAAACAAAAAGAAGGACATATACAAGATACCTTTCCTCAAGGAGAACACTGAGTTTGTAATTGTATTTATACAATTAAGATTATTTTTAGTCTGATCTTTCAAGAAAACAAAGTTTATGGAACTGCACTAAGATGCTCTCCGTCCTCTGTAACTTCTGGTCATACTAATCTGTGGGCACATCTGTATTAATCAATTGGCTGTTGCCAAATCACATGGATAAACCAAGTTCTGCCTGCCCCACCTACAGCAAGTCAATAAGCTGAACATCCTTTGTCCAGGCATCAACTGGCATTAAACCAGTAGAGGTCTGATTAGTCTGTGCTTTCACATCAGGTTTGGGAGGAACTGGCTGGTCAGTGCAGATGTGGTTACAGACTAGCTGCAAGGAATGCTGTTTCTTGTCCCATAATTAAACCAAGCAAAATCCAGTACTGAAAAAAACCCTCTAGTGTTCTTCACAATTAGTTTTAGATTAGGTCACCCTAGAGATTGTTCCCATAAATTGTTATTCACTTTTAATTTCCTTTTTCATTCACAAACATGCTGAACAACCCAGATCTCTATTGGACCATTCTCCTGCAAACTGGACCAATTATATATTCTTCCCCCCCCCAGTTTTTCACTTGGTCATTAATACATAGAAAAAATATTCACTCTTCTTACAGTTTGATAGGAGACAAGTGAACAATATCTATTTTTAAGACATCCTAAAGGGTTCACAGCACAATTAACAGCTTGTCACTACATCCAAGATCCTTCAGAATTCTTGGGTGAAAACAATTCAGTCTTTATAACTGTGTTAAACCCTCCTCTAATAAGATTTCAGTCTGAGACAATTTCTCAGCCTCTGTACAGCATTTGTGTCCTGCCTGATGCTCAGCACTGAAACAAATACAGTAACAGGAGCAGCCTCAGCTTCTTTCTGTCCCTTGACCTGCTCCACTAACTCCATAGAGAGCATACAGGGCACTGGAAAAAGAGCTGAAGTGTTCAGGTCTTGCCTGTGTTGCACCTCAAGATCTCTCACACTGCTATGATTTTCTACATTCAAAAACCCTTCTGTTTTCCTTCTTTGAGCACAACCCATATTTTTAAAAGGATGACTGTTTGCATACAGCAACCTCCTAAAACTCTGCCAGCCACTTCCATTTTTTTTCAAATAATGAGATACTCTATAGTCCCTCTGCTGAAATCCTTCCCAAGTGTGTGCCAGTAGTGAAGAAGGACATAATAAATCATGAGGTAAGTCTATTATTTCAGCTTCTATAAATCTGTCTTCAGCTTTATGCACCCACAAGTTTAAAGTTATGGCACCCCTCAGGTAAATGTACATGTGTGAAGAAAAAAGCATCAGCAAACATCCATTCAGGTAAATTTGAGGTAACAGTTAAAGTCAAACAGCTGGTGATTGTCCAAAAGATGAAATTTTGTTTCAAGGCAGAGAGAACAGTCTACACTCACGTGTCAAAAAAAAATTCGGGGATCTTTTCCAACAATAGTGTTATGACAGCAGGCTAGAAGAAAGGCAAAAAGAGTGTTAGGATGATGATTTACTGCTTCTGCTGTGGCATTGTCACCAAAACTGCTTCCACCAAAAAAAAACCAATTACATATGCACAGAGAAAAAAAAATAAATAAAATACTCAAAAGAACCAGTAAAAGTATTTCCAGTTCAAAAAAATATCTAATTCCAGAAAGAAGGCATACAGCCTGCAAACTGAAAACCACAAATGCTGGGAGTGTTATAAACTATTCACACAACTGAATAGAATCACAGCATATGGGCAGGATGTTCAGTTCCTCTGGGCCAAACAAACACGCTTTCTTCAGATCCAGCTGAGTTGCTTTTCACCACACAGGAATCTCAAACACCAGCTATATGTAAGTTTGAGAAGAGTGCCCACATGCTTTTGCCATTCCCTTTGCAGGTCTAATTCTTCCCCGCTTTAATCCCGACCCAAATGCAATTCTAAAAATGTATTTAAGAACTTTTAAAAATTTTAACCATAATAAAGGATTTAAATCCACAGCTGCTCTCAGGTTGCCTATGCCTTGGTGAGATATCTGTCATCTGAACTCCATATACATCTTAATGCAACTTATATACATCTTATTAGAACTTGTTCTTGCCAGCAGGTTGCTCAGCATCTTGCCCATTTTTTAACACTTCCAAGATTCCAATTCCTGCAATAATGGAGTTTCCATCACCTCTCTAGCCTACCTGTTTTACCACTTAAAGCATATATTCTCCATAATGGAAGTGGTTATATCCTATCAGAATTTTCCATGGTTGAACTGAGCAGTCTTCTCTCTCATCTTGCCCCTGTTCACTTTTGAGAAGAGTCTTTCTCTGTTCTCTCTACATCATGCAACTAGGTATTTGAAAACTACAAAATCTCCCTTTATCTTCTCTTTTTAAGACTGAACAAACTCATTTCCCTCTGTCTCTTCTTGTATGCCATGTGCTCCAGGCCCTGAGCATCTTTTTGCCCCTAAAGAAACAAAAAATTGGACACTATTCCAAGATGCAGCCTCATCTCTCACAACCAGTTCTATTAATCTTTTACTTATGTAAGAAAAAGGGTCCCTAAATAAATCAACACCACTGTGAAGAGCCAGCTAAGGTGCCCATACCTGTAAGATCTTAATTCCAAGAAGCAGTTTAATGAGGCTTTCACAATACGAGTGCACCAGAGTCCTGCAAGATGAAAGATTCCACCACAGTTATAATAAAAACACGTTAGGAGAACAGGCTGTAATTCTCTCCCTTATTGTTTGTTGTTGGTTTTTTTTAAAAAAAAACACTTAAAATGACTTATTGTAACATATAGTAACCACAGACACACACACAAAAATTTAAAACTGCACTTTAGCTCTGAATACGTTTACTCTCTTCAAGACTAGTGCAAGCTGGAAAAGCAAAAGTCTCCCTGATTAAGCAGTATCTCCTGGAAAAAACTGTCAAAAAAACAGTTGACCTTCACCAACCTTGTCAATTTCTTTTTTCCACAATATTTTGTTCTTGCCATAAGATGCCATGGAGCCCAAAGCATGCCACAGGCTGCTAGTCAATTCCATGACTTACCTCTTTAAACTTACTGCTATTAAATAGCAGTGTGTTTCACTAGCCACTTTTGCCTAAGACACAAGTCTTGTGTATCAGCTGGAGCTGTGGCGTTTCCCTCCACTCTGCTCAGTGCTACATGACATTTCACTAGAGAAGACAAAATACATTTTCTCTGACCTTGACCCCTCAGTCCGTATGGGAGCACATGGCAGGAGACAGTTCTTGAACTGGTTTCTGTCCTTGATGTGAGATTCCAAGCCACTGACAAACTGCTTCACAACCTGCAAAGCAGAGGGAAGTTACCCATGTCCCAAAAAGACGCCTGGATCAACTGCTGTCTTTTCAGATGCTCTTTGTGAGCAGATCATGGTAACAGGGAAGAGCTAGCCAGGGAACTGCAGACAGAAATGGTGATGGAAGGAATGCTGGATAACAAATTAACTCTAATCTAAATAATTTCCAAAAACAAACACTGATTATTCTACAAAATAACTCTAAAGCAACAGTCTCACATTTTACTTTGATTTAAAAGGGCTTTGCCTTTCTTCCTGTTCAGCTGAGACAGCAACAAGGGCTGCATGCAAAAAACAACTGCAGTCAAAGCACTGGCCTCAGGATATTCCCACTGGCCTTGTTGGCTGCAGAGGAGCACCACATTGTGGCAGTTTTAATGCTGCCAGCTCCCAGCCAACGCAAGACCAAACACAGCTACCACTAGGAAGTTAAATAAGAGATCTTTCTCCCTTAAGAGTCTTTGTCTCTTTAATAATATTGCCAGCTAAACACTTTGACAGGGCACGGTGGTGGAAGTGCAGAATTTTTGCCTGGAATTGTGCTAGAACAATCTTGGGACATTCACACCAAGACTGGGATAACAGAGGCACAGGCTGGTCAACTTTTTCTGGCTATTCAAAAGTAATAGCTGAGAAGACAGACGTAGCAGAAGGACAATAGGACCAAAAGGCTGAAACAGCAACACTGAGAAATCTAGAGAATGTGGGCCACAGAAATCCAAGCTAAGCTACTGTGTTGCATACTTTAGTATGGGACTAGCAGGGAGAGGCAGCTGCATTTGCATCTTTTACTACACTGCAAACAGTTTGAAAGCTGGCTCCTGCCGAAGCATAGTCTGTCACTTACATCTGGGTAAGTAGGGTGCTTCTCCAGAGCCAGGCAGAGCTTCTTCTGGAAAGTTATTTGATCTACAGCTAAGGAGAAAGTTTAAAAAGAAAATAAAGACCCAGACATATTTTATTCACACAACATCATAGCAATAGCTATGCTAACTGCAAGCTCTTAAGAGCATCCATTAATACTTCTGCGTCAGCTCCATTGAGAAGTCCCATCAGAAAAGCCTGAGTGGTTTCACCACTCGGGCTTTCTCCAGCCTGGGCTGAGAGTGGCTAAAAGCATTAAAAGGCTTAATGCACAAATTCCTGAAGGCCTTGCCAAAGCTGAAAGGCAGCAATGACACGTTCATTTTCCTCTTTCACAGCTCCTGCCTCTGTAACTCAATACACTAATCACAGATGCAGTCCCATCTTATTCCACATACCTCCAACAAACTTTCAGAATTCCTTTGACCTACCATGCATACACCCAAAAAGCTGGTACAGTGAGCTTAGGAACTGTGCAAATCAAGAAGTATATTACAAATAAGAGACCAAAGGAAGGTTTGTTGGAAGTTTGGAACAAGCTGGCTCAAGCATTTTTGCTCTGTGAGTAAAATGCATCTTTACTTCATATCAGTCATCTTTGCAGGTTTTCCAAAAGAAGCAGAGAGGAAGTGTTAAACCCATACCTATTTCATTCTGTCCCTCCCCAGCTTTCAGTACAATTCCCGATGTTCTAAGGAGCTCTTCAAAGACTCCCTCATTCTCCACTCCACTGTAGGCAGAGGCCTTTTCCTTATCAGAAATCCGCATGTTCTTTGTTTCTGAGAAAACAAGACATTCTGCCTCAAATATGCTCCGCAATAATAGCAAGGGTCCTTCATATAAACAACTAACTCAAAATTAACCTTCAAGTACGAAATTGGAGGAACACGGGAATCCACTGATGGGACCAGACCAACAAACAGTACTGCTATTTGACAGCAGTCATCAGCCAGCTCAGATGCCAATATGCAGATCCTATAAAGCAGGACACCAGAAAGGGACAATTCTCACTCACCCCTCCATGACCACAGACAGTTAAGATACACCTTCAGTGGCTTGCTCCACTGACAGGCTATGGGCAACACTAGAGCATGTACTTTCCTTTGGCCTTAAAAGCACAAATGGAATACAGGTTGTCCCACCAGACCTGTCTCCTACGTATCCACCCATCTGCTAAAGTGAAAAACAAACTATCTTCCCTCCAGCTACATAGAGAGGTTATATTTTGGTTTGATTCATAGAGATCAGTTTTGATGAAATGTGATTAATCTGCAGACTCTGAAGGCAGTGAAGCTCACAATGGTAAACAGTGATCAAAGGTATGAGAAGAGAGGGACTGAGAGATGATATGGCACTTCTTTCAGCATGGCTGTTTTACTGTGATTTTAAAGTGTTTAAAGATCAACAGCATCATTAACAATTAGCATTATCAAAACTGTCATTTTGCCTGGGAGCTGCTGACTTTATCAACAGGTCTCCATTCCCCATATAATTGATAATACCCGAGCACCTACTTGGCAAGTCTGCCTTGGAGATCTCTCCAGAAGCATCAGCTTTTGACAGTTTCCTTTTTGAAACCATGGTAACAAAATCTTTGTTGTCACCTATAAAAATGCAAAAAAATGACAAGTGAGCAAAGGAGATGTGACTTTAATTCCAGTGGTTTGGTTTTTTTAGCAAATCTAGAATATTTTAGTGAATAGTGAAGGGAAAGGCTCCAGAAATTTAAATACCCAAACAAAGGCAGATTGCCTGGTTAACCAATATCACACCATATTTTTCTGCTGTACAGCTTCAGATTTTAGAGCTTGTCATATTTAAATAGCGTAATACATCACTTTTTCTAAAATTCAGTTCCTCATAAGGCTTAGCTTTTCTTTCAGATGCCAGGCAAATTAAATGGCAAGTTGAACTGTGTAACTGAGAGGTCTCAGATTGCATTCACTGATCTAAACTCGTGATCCTCTCCCCATGCCCAGAGAAAGCTTCAAAAGATCAGCAATTTATTATTCACGAGCACACCCATGTTAGCTGCCCCTGCTCACGTTCCTAACCCAGTACAACTTCAAGGAGAGACCTGTCCACAGAAACTTCCACCCATCTTGTCCTCTTTTGGTGGGTGTCAGTGAGTAAACTGAAAAAATAAATCTTGGCCCACCTTTAAAACTTAAAAATTAATTTTAAAAGATGCCTGATTATTTCATGCTTAATTCAACTATTTGGCAAGAGGCTATTAAAAGGAGTTAAATAAAATCCCAGAGAAGTGGAACAATTGAAAAACAAAAAATGTGATGAGCATTTAGTGGCTCTTCTGGACCCGAGGCACAGACTGACAGGTCAAATGCGAGTGATCACTCCCAGGTAGTCCTCTCTTTATTATAACTCCTTCCAAATGCTTCTAAATTTCTGTGGCAGCCAACCTACCTCACCGGAACGTTTATAGGGCAGTATGTGGTACCTAACAGTTTCATCACCTCTAGCTTGGTCATACCAGTTTCCACAGCCGAGAGAGGCCGGCGGGCTTCTAGAGCAGGCGGCCAAGTTTTAAAGCTGTTTTTACGCTCTCAATAACAAGCAGCCGGATTTTGCCCAAACGCGGCTCAGAAGCGCGGACCCAAAGCCCGCCGACCCAAAGCCCACCGCCCCGCCGCCCCCCCCAGGACCGCTCACCTGGGCCGGGGCAGGCTCGGTGCGGAGGCAGCCGCTCCCCTCAGCCCTGAGGCGCCACCGCCCGCAGAGAAACGAAGGAGACGCCGCTCGAGCTTCCCGCCACTGGCGCTCGGTGACGTATTTCCGGTGGCAGCGGCAGTGGCAGGGCTGCGCCCGGAAGCGGAAGTGGAGCCGGGGCCTGGGGCGGCCCGGTGGCGGCCGGAGCCGGGTCCGGGAGCGGTACCGGCACCATGAGCGAGCCCGAGCTGCTGCTGGACTCCAACATCCGGCTGTGGGTGGTGCTGCCCATCGTCTTCATCACCTTCTTCGTGGGCATGATCCGGCACTACGTCTCCATCCTCCTCCAGAGCGACAAGAGGCTCACGCAGGAGCAGGTGTCCGACAGGTCAGGGCCGCTGCCGCGCACAGATCGGCCCGGGCCCCGCCTCAGCTTGGCCCCCACCCTTAGTCAGGCCCCCCCGCCTTGGCCAGGCCCCACTCTCGGCCTGTCCCTCCACTTCTCGGCCTGGCCCCTCTCGGCCCGGGCTCCCCCCGGCCGCAGAGCCGCCGCCTCACCTCTGCCTTTGCCCTGGATCCCCCATCCCGTCCCGCTCCGGACAGCAGCCGTGCCGCTAATCCGATATGTCTCTTTTCCAGCCAAGTCCTGATTCGGAGCAGAGTCCTCCGGGAAAATGGAAAATACATTCCCAAACAGGTAGGGGGAGATGCGTGAATGGCTTCGTGCTTTACGGCGGTCAGACGGTTCAGCTGGGTCTGCCCCAGCCCACAGTGGTGTCTAGAAGTGTGGTCGGTAGCAGATGCTTAGGAAATGTGGATTCAGGAAGCACAGTGCATGTCTTTTCCCTAACCTTAGTGTTCGCTTCCACTACTTGGTGTTCTACCTGCATGCTAAAATGAAGTCTGTGTCCAAACCATCGTGTTTAATCCCTGCCAAGAAGCACACGAGGAGTCTTACAGAAGCTCCAGATACCGAGACAGTCGAACAGTGTCAGCTGTAATGTTCACTGAACTAAAAAACAGTCACTGTTACTGGCTCAGTTGCTGCCAAGTATGTATGTTGTAAAATCTGGAAGTCAGCTCAGGGGAATGAAAACATCACATATACCAGTGTCAGTACTGAGCTAGCAAGAACTTTGCACAAAGTGCTAAAATCTCTGTAATTAATGGGGATTCTTAGAATTATTTTAAGAATTTTAGAAAGCTAGAGAGCTGGTACCCTGGACCCAGGGAAACAAAGTGAAGAGCTTCAGAGCATATAGCCAGTAAAGTACCTCTCCAAGAAAGAAGTATGTGTTGCAAAAGAGCTCATAAAATATCTGCATGTCTGAGCAAGCAGTAATGCTTCTTTCCTTTTGTTTCTTATGGTGTTGGCTCTTCTTGTTTTCAGTCTTTCCTGTCCCGGAAATATTTTTTTAATAACCCAGAGGATGGATTTTTTAAGAAAACGAAAAGAAAGGTAGTGCCTCCTTCACCAATGACAGGTATGTTAAGGTGCCATAAATATAGCTGGGCAGAAAAACAGTAATTTTCTGCCAAGGTAGGAAGGGGAATCAACTTTGCAAAGAGCTCAGTGAATGTGAGGGGGGCGGGGAGGGGGCAAGATCCCTCTTTTTCTGTCAACATGTTGGGTCACTTAATTTTGCTGAACTTCAGCCTCTAGTGTCTCATGAGCCCACGACCACCTCACTGTTGCCAGAAATAGGAACTCCTGCTCTTTCTCGGGTCCTTTTGTCAGGTTTTTGCACCAGCTTCTGCAGAACCTTCTCCAAACTGTGTTAATTTATTAATGTGGCCAAAGACCTCCACAGCAAATTAGCTGGATAGCTCATTGTCCCTTTTCCAGCTAAATCAGCTCGCAGAGGGATTCAGTGATTTGCAGCAAGGGAGGGTGTCAAGCACAGACAAAGCAGCTGGGGTCAGACACAGTGGAGGACATGAGACCCTGCCACACTGGCTGCTCTTCTCCATTTGCAAAGTATTTTACAACAGTGGGAAATAACAGATACAGGATAGATAATAGAATAGGACTGTTACCTCTCATGCAGTTTCTTAATTAAAATAGCTTATGTTGGTGAAGCAAATTAACCTCATTTCCTTTGTCATACATCTCTACATCAAGTGTTTGAATTGCAGATCCTACCATGTTGACAGATATGATGAAAGGGAATGTAACCAATGTCCTGCCTATGATCCTCATCGGTGGCTGGATCAACATGACATTTTCAGGATTTGTCACAAGTAAGTGTAGGGAATAACACAGCCATGAGCCTGGCCATGTTTCTGACTATGACCTCCAGGGTCTGGGCTGCATCAGAGATTTGCTTCCCTACCTGAAAGCAGTTGACTGGAAGCAGTGAGTGTGTGGCACTGCCACTCTTCACTCCATGAACTGCATTGATTTGCTCTCCCCAGAGCAAAGGAGGAATTACTTTGTCAAACTTGCCTTTTTGTTTCATTTCATCCTGCAGCAAAGGTCCCATTTCCTCTGACACTGCGTTTTAAACCGATGTTGCAGCAGGGAATTGAACTGCTCACTTTAGACGCATCCTGGTAAGCCTGTGGCCTCAGCAAGCAAGGTCAAATATTCACTTAGAAAACTTTAAATGTGTTCATAACCCTTGAATGGTCTCTGCATGGTTCTGAAATGTGGTCACAAGCCAGCTTTGACCTGAACTCAACCATGCTTGTTCTGATTTATCAGGGTGAGCTCTGCTTCCTGGTACTTCTTGAATGTGTTTGGACTCAGAAGCATTTATACTCTCATCCTGGGCCAAGATAATGGTAAGACTGTCATTTCTGTGAAAGAGCTGGCTTCTCCTTCCATGGGTGGACTTCTGAGAGAGGCTCTGGGAGGACTTCTAAATTTCCAGCTCAAAAGCCTCTCTAACTTCTGTGAGGTTACTGGCCAGGTTTGACATCACCTGCTGCAAGGATCTTCTGCAGGAGCCACTGGCTAGCTGCTCATAAACTTCCATGGTGATTAACCCATGCTTTCCTTCTCATCAAATTGGTGTGCAGAAATTTTGCTCTCAGGCTTGTTTTTATTTCTAGCAAGGATTAGTTTTAAGGAAAGCTGCAAAGATTTCTTCATGCTGGATGCAGGGCCAGGACAGTTGCTTCTGTTTCTGGGGTTATTTGGAATGTAGAAGACTATTTACCACCATTTGTCTGCACATTGTATGTAAATTTAGCTAAGATGTAGGGGGTGGGAACAAGATACCTCATGAAAATGCTTTCTGACACAGTAGTATTTCTTTCTGGTTGTTTCTGCAACTTTCTGGTTTATAGCTTCAAACCAGCTTGGTGGCACTGTGCTCCAAGAAATGCTGTTTAAATGACACAACTAAAAATCAACCTCTTATTTCACTTTTGTAGCTGCAGATCAGTCTCGGGTGATGCAAGAACAAATGACAGGAGCAGCAATGGCAATGCCAGCAGATACTAACAAAGCATTTAAGGTACAGTGGGCTCACAGGATTCTAGGCTCTATGTAACTTGTCCTATGTCTGTGTCAAGCACTGGAGTTGCTCTGGATTCCTGTTCCTAAAATTAGAGCTGACAGCTGATGATGGGTCTGGAAGTTGCCCTGAAGCAAACCTGATGAGTTAGTCAATCCTGGTAACAAAAGATTAATTCATGTGCCATCTTCTGCTTCTGCAGAGGAAGACTGTTTCTTTCCCTTGAGATCTAGTTCCAAAGCAGAAGCTGGCTCCCAAAATAGTGCAACTGAGCACAAAGTTTACAGCTCTGCTGGAGCTGTGACTGTTCTGTCACAAACTGCCAGCACTGAGGTGCAATTCCAAAAAGTACCATGTGCTCTCCTGGCTCACAGCCCTGCGCTTCTCTTCTGGTACTGGCTACCCAGAGCAGTTCTGCTGTTCAGCCCTCTGGGGACCTAAACCTGCTACATGGTCCCCAGCAGGAACAAAGAAAGCAAGCACACGTTGCAGAAGTGTTCTGGCCAAGAAATACAAATCTCTTGATGAGCATCATGTGATGTGTTTTTGCAGTCTGTGTGCAGCTCGTTCCACTGTACTTAACCATGAGCTACACTTGATGGACTAAGAGGAGGAGAGATTTGTGTTCCAAGGTGGTGCAAAATGAGTAGGGGATGAGATCATTCTCATATTTAATTGTATTCTTAGGGCTGCTATGAAAACCTGGCTTAATGAATTAATAAACTCTGCAGCTCCAGGGAGCTTGTTGGTTGGAGAACAGTCTAATGAGGTCCATCAAGTCTGTGATCAGTTGCAAAGTTTTTGGCCTGTAACTTATTCTCAAATGTCTCTGAGTTAGCAAATTAACTAACCACAATGCACTTGACCCCTCCTTCAGAAGAAAACTGGCTGTTTCTAGAGACAGCTGGTTTAGAATAAATTGATTACTACAGAAGGTTAGAGGGTTTCTGAAAAGCACAATGTAATTTTTCTATCTTCTATGATGTACCTGTATTGACCAACTATCTAATGCCCAATTAAGCGTAAAACACTGATTTCGGAGAGCTGAAAGGATTGCCAGGTTTTTAATAGAACTTTTTAGTTGTAGTTTTAATTTTAAGTGCTGCTCTGCCTAGTTCTGAACTACTTTAATACTATGTTACTTTCCTTTGTCTGTTTACTATCAATGCAGACAGAATGGGAAGCTTTAGAATTGACTGATCATCAGTGGGCCCTAGAAGACGTAGAAGAAGAGCTCATGGCAAAGGACCTCCATTTTGAAGGCATGTTTAAGGAAGAACTTCAGACCTCCATCTTCTGAATTTGAGAATATGCTTTTGTCTCTTCTTGTAAAAGTAATTTGAAAAGAAATGTTACTTAAAACTATATAATGTATTTTAGCAAAGCTGAGAATAAAAGAAAAACACCGTGTTCAGACCTGCAGTTACAGAACTCTGATTTGAGCCCCAGGACCAAGTATGTCATGTTGTCCAGGTGTGGGTTTCTAGCTAGAGTTCTGTTTCTCTACATGGGAAAGGTGTGCTGGAGAAAAGACCTACAACTTCCAGTTCTAGTTCACAACGGGCAAGCTTGCTTGAGTTCAGGAATTTACAGCTTCATGAGACTGAAGAAGTACAAGGAGTGCCTGTGTTTCTGGTGTTAAATAAATGCACTGTTATCCTTGGCATTTCAGCAATTAAGACATCATTGTGTTGTTAGCAATTCAAAACTGACTTGGCAACAAGTACCTAACATCTTCAGCGTGAGGATTCAGTTTCTGAAAGTGCTGGTTGTCCTTCCTCCATACACAAAAGCAAGAGGGAGACACCATTTGCCCATGGCAGAGTATGGTACAGGTCTTCATCTTCCTATAGAGATGTAGCAACCACACAGACTATTTCCCCGTTAATTTCATTTTACCAAAGTCAATTTATAAGCTCCTCAGACTGCCTGCAGAGCCCCTGCTGCCTGCCACACTCACAGGGTCTCTGTCTGTTCCCTGTAGTCCCTGTTCAGTTATTTACTGTGACAGGTGGGGAAAAGAAATACTCATCCATCTTAATACTTGCACTGTAGAGAAGAGGGAGCAAGTGTTACCAGCTTGGCCTTCTGCAGGAGCTCCTCAGATCTCTTCTCCAGGGTGAAGAGTCCTAACAAGGTAAATGCTTCTTAAACAGAAGCTCTTCCATATTGTGCAGGTGTTATTTTTTTCCTCCCACTTCATTCTGGGCACTTTGTTTTGGAAGGAAATTGCACACCCTTATCAGAGCAGGAGCTAAACCAGCAGTGGGACACAGCCTGCTTTCTATTCTTGCCAAAATTATCTTACTTTGAACAGGAGCCTTAGCTTGGAGATGTTCTGCTCTGCCTCAGAGACCTCTTTGCATGCTAACACCACCGCTGCTTCACTGGCAACACAACTTGAGTTTCAGGTTATTCTTCCCTCCCTTTTGTGCTAAGGAATTCCACCTCACTTCAGGCCCTCTGCATCCTTGTATAAGCCATGCCTACGTGCCTGCACACTGACACACAATACCCAAACACCTCCACATCCAACAGCTGCCACTTCTTCAGTCTTTTCCAGCCTGGTCTCATATATGTGTTCAGGTTGCCTGGAGGAGGAAATCGCAGCAACCGCAAGACAATTAGTTCAGTGGTACAGCCACTAGCAGCCCTGGAGAAAAAGGACAGAAGTAAGGCCAGGAGCACCCCCGAGATCCACAGAGGAAGGGGAATGATGAGGAAGCCATAGTTGTGGTTGCCCAGTGCCACAGGGGAGAAAAGGCATCTCTGGAGTGAGCATGAACTGTAGGAAATAGCTGCTTTTCTCCCCAGATCCCCACTGGCAGAGCAGGGGCTGGCTCTGCAGGATTTGCCCTCCCCCAGCTAAAAGAGCTCCTGGAGCACAAGGCATCCCCACAACCAGTAGTGTCAGGTCACATAGAGAAAGCTGGAAAACACAACAAAACCCAGTTTCAGTGCAAACCACTCTTTAATTTTCCTCTTTGTACAATAAAGCCAGCCACTTACAAAGTGCTAGTCTAAAAAACAGGTCTGGTATTACAGCACACACACACCAGCCGAAGCCCATCAGCTCAGAGGCAGAGAAGGTAAGAGCTGGGCCAGTTTTCCTGCAGTACAACAGTCTGTTCAGCATTTGTGCATCAGAGATTTAGCCCCACTGATGAGTTTCTCAGTGTCAGCACAGGTAGGGAGGTGAGAACAAAGGTCTTTTGTTCCCCTCCCTTTCCTCTCTTCCCCATTTTGGAATGCCCACACGATTTTCTTTCAGGGTAACATGAATGAAAAAATGCTGATCAGAGTAATTCAGTGCAGTGCTACAGCTTAAAAATTGCTTTTTGGATGCTCCCCTCAATAACAAGGAAAAAAACAGAAATACAATATTAAGAGTTGTAAAAATCCCAAATAACCCCAAATCAGAACAGCAGAAGCAACTAAGCAATTCTGATCTCCAAATTCAAACGCTTTAAAAGCAAAATTTCGTGGAAGAGGATCACAACAGAAGCTTGCCAGCTACAGGCAGCCCTCCCTCCTCCTCCCCATCACCTGGGTGAGGGGCCACATGCTGCTGCCCTCCCTTCCCATTGCTTGGAGCTGGAGAAGAGCAGGAGTAGCTGGCTGGGCTTTTGCTGGGCTGCAGCACACCAGAGGTGCAGGGACAAGCACACAATAGTTTCCTACAGGGCTTGTTGCTGAGAGCTGTGGAAAAGAAGCTGAGCTGGTGCATTTGGAGTTAAAAGGATGACTAGTGTTACACTGACCACCAGAGAAGGTTGTGGTCAGCAGTGAAGCCACAGGGACTGTGCACGGGGGACTGAGAAGCTACAAGCACACACTTTGGGGGCAAAAAATAGCAGGGTAGTAGCCTGTGTTTGCCTTCTGTTCTGCCAACGCACTTGTCTCCAAGAAGGAAAAATTCTCCTGTTTGGTTCACCACCCTTGAGTTAAATCTTTCCCTAAAACACACAGACTAAGGCTCTGGATTTTTCCCTTTTTTTCACATGGAAGACCAGTTCTCCACTGAGGAGTGAGCTGATGTAGTGCTCACAGGAGTCCTCGTTCAAGATGAAAGCTGGACTACAAGTAACACAGACCATAAAGAAGGACAGAGGGAAGAGCATTTATCAGTTGTGCTGAAAGGATAGAGTGGAACGACTGAGCAGCTAAGGCAGAGAGATACCTTGGACAGGACCTTGACCCCTGGAGCCTCACAGAAGATGATGGGGTGGGGGACCTAAAGGACACTGCTCAAGGGAGGAGAAGGAGAAAGGCTGAAGGAGCAGTCCGAAAAAAAAAACAAAAGGTGCAAGAGAAAAGGCTGAAACCTCACAAAATTCATTGCATTGGGCTGTCCTCCTTACAGGTGACAGCTCTGGGGACACAGCATTGAGCTTTGCTGGAGAAAAAGCTACAGTCACATAAATGAGCAAAAAAGGATAAAAATGCTGCCACTACACAAGCCATAGGATAAATGGTGGAGGCAGAAAAGTGCTTACAGAGCCTGGAAGTGAGTGGTGTGGGCTACAGGATGGAGAAGACAAGAAATCACCAATGTTATGGATGATACTTTCTCTGCAGCTGGATGGGAACCAGAGCAGCTGTGTCCCGTGCTACTGTGAGGATCAGCCTGCACATATGCCATCCTTGCAGGTATGATTCACTTCCACTGAAGTTTCCTACATTACAGGATGCAGTGTCCACACAGAAAAGGCCGAGACAAAACTGCCCAGAAGAGCCTCAAATGCATCGATGAAAAGACACAAGAGAAACTTCTGCTGCATAGCAAGGGGACCAAGGTACGATGGCAGAGACTGGGACAGACAGGCCAGATGTACCAAGATTTGAACTGAGCTTCCAGGAGCGTGCAGCAAGAATTCCTGACACAGGCAGGGCCCAACAGCAACACCAGAGGGCTGGCAGAAGCCCCACACCGATTCACAGAATCGTGCCCACCATACTCCTCCATGGGCCTCAGCAAGGCTCAGCTGTGACCTGGCCTCCAGCTCAGGCTGTGCCCTACCAACACCAGCTACAACCCTCAGCCCAAGACCCACAGCCCCAGCCCAGCTCAGCCCTGACCCCTGTCTCTAGCCACAAAGCTCAGCCAGATTTCAAAAAGATCTTTATTGAAGCTCCAATATATATTATTTTTGGCCTCTAAATACCCAAGTGTCAGCACCTATTCCTGACCCTCCAGTGCTATTCTGCAACCCTCAGCACTGAATCTTTCAGTGCTAGATATTCTGCTTGACTCCTACAGAAGGAAGAAAAATTTTCAGATGCCTCAGGCATGGCTTTAGAAGAGTGACCGCTAAGATGGTGGCCAAGTGCTAGAGGTGATGTCTAGTTGGTGTCCATGCCGTCACACTCTTCCTGGGGAGGAGATGGGGCAGTATGTTCCTCGCTGTTTCGGCGCTGATAAAACAGCACATATGCAGCTTTTGTCTACCAAACAAAGAAGAAAACCAATTTGAAGCAATCCTCACAGCTTGGCTGGAAATGTAATGCCCAAAGCAGAGAACCACACACACTTTCAGCACAAGCTCAGGATTAGCCTCGGGCCCAATACTCACCACTATTTGGTCTTCTGAAGCCACAGATACGCTGCTGTCATCAAAGTAGTACCACTTGTCATTCACTTTGTTCTTTGCGTAGGCAGTGTCTGTCAGAAGAAGAAACTGCAGCTCAGTGCTCCAGGGAAGACCAGTAGGTCACACCATGCCAGCTGTGCTGCACCAACAATGCTCAAGACTCAAACTGAGTATGCACAGGAGGCCAGGAGATGGCTTTGACATTAACTGCCCCCAATGCATGCATCTTTTAGAATATGCTAGCTGGTCCAGCTAGTCTAGAACCATGTCTCACGTACCAGACCTACCACTGGTAGTGAAATATTGGGCAAAGAAACTTATGAAAAGAACTACAGTGTTTTGTTCACCCCGCTTGAGCCTTCCCAAACACACAGTTTAAGGCACTGCATTTTCATATTTTCCACATGGAAGAAGTTTTCTGTTTACAATGGACCTGATCTAGTGCTTGCAGAAGTCCTCACTCAAGAAGGAAGTTGGACTAAAGCCCTACAAAGCCTCCCGTGACTGCGATCTCCAACTTTCAAAATTATTCCTGTGGTGGGGGCTGCTGCAGGTCTCCAACACACAGAGCCCTCCCATGGCCCTTCTCTCTGTATTCCCTTGTGCACACAGGACAGAGAAGCAGTTACTCACAGTGGCCAACTCCCATGGCTCCGTAGTGATTGGAAACTGCAATGAGGTCATACACGTATGAGCCTGCTCTTGGGTCACAGACAAACTCGGACATGTTTAAACCCCTGTAAGGAAATCCAGAAGTATCAGTACACCAGTCATCAGCACTTTCTAAAAAGTGTTGCCTGACACCAGTGAAGCTCTGCAGGCAGGCAGTGCTGGTGAAGTGCTGCACTCTGCTGCTCAACAGCGAGATGCTCTAAGTGTAAAGACCAGACACGTTACCCCTCCCACACAGGGCAGGTCCTGATAAACACATCAAGTGCTGCCAAAAGATTTAGAGGGAGGTGCTGAATAAAGGAAAGTTCAGAGTGTCCTTTTGCAAGCCTGAGAAGTATGATAGGACTAGTAAGGAATACACTTCATCTTCCAGTGTGCCAACAAGAAACAGCAGAGGAATGAGGCAGGACTTTTACCTTGTACTTGTACAATCCTCAGGACACGTGTAGCCCTGCCCAACCAATTTGCTAAATTCTCATAGAAGTTCTCTTGGTTTGCTGAACTATGTGATTCTGCTGGAATCACAAGGTTTTAACCTCATTTCAGAAGAGGCAGTGCCTGCTAGTAACTAGTGTTCTTTGAGATGTGTAAAACTGATTAAGGTCAACAAAAAAAACCCCAAACCCAACCAACTCAACTCATGCCTGCTGTCTTGCAGTTCAAACCCGGAAGACAGAGCTGTTCCAGTAACAGCTTTAACAACAAGCTCACCCAACAGTAACATCAGAAGTAGATTTCTCCTAACCAGCTTCAAGATCTTCCTAGCTTGAGGGAAGAATCCTACCTGATAGGGAATTCCACAACTGTGTCAAGTTTATCTCTCCAGTATCTGCTGTAGGAGAAGCGTTTTAAATGCACTACCAAAATCCTGGGCAAAGACCACAAGTCAAACTTCTTTGTGGCCTGTTGATGCTTCTTACAGTTAGGGCAGTACCTGAGAGAGGAGTAACAAACAAGGAAATTAATAACTACATTAAAAGAAAAGCTTCTGACCTCCCATTAAGAAATGCCTCAATGGCACAGTACAGTCCCTGCCCTATAGAAGGCATTTTGGCTGTGAAACACTCACCTACTACACTGTAAGTTATTTCCTTACACAGCTAGCAAACAACCTCCAAAAATCACCTGCACACACACTAATTACATTTTGGTCACTTAGGATCTGCTGTTTCTAGTCCCTCTGAACTAGAGATTTTTGGTAGAGTTAGGAACAGGTCAGGACTGGTTCAAGCTAGAAATAATACAGGATTAAACCCTAAGATAGCCACATGCTTTCAATCTTTATTACCACAACTGCTTCCTCTGACACTGTTTGGAAGACAGTATGCTGACAAATTAAAAATAGCCTGATCTTTGGAAGCTCCATGCCCACTGCCACTTTTTTTTCAATAAAGGCAGGAAACAAATACTTCTTATTAATCCACATCTGCAGCCTATTGAGTCAATGACTTAATACAGAACTGACAGACCTCTCACAGGTGAAGACAAAAGGACAGATCTAGGAAATTATCAGAATCCCAAAACAAATAACATGCACTCCAATAGTTATGGCACATTATGATAAACATGGCAGGCAGAAAGAGGCTCTTACCATGGGTCATGTTCACCAAGCGTTTCCATAGTAGTGAAGAGCTCTATGCAGTCTCTGAGGGCAACCACAGCCTTCTTCTTCTGTGGTTGTGACATACTTGCATGTTTTTCAAATGCCTAGTGAGAGAGACACATGGTTTACTTAATTCCACAGACTTTAATCCTTGATCTCATGAAAAGGAACATGCTCACCTTCACTATTTCTGCCCCTGCTTCCCCACCCACAGAATCATCTCAAGCTTCCAGACACTCCTTTCTTGTGTTACAGTCCATAAGAGAAGATACAGTATGTCTTTACTTCAAAGCTGGTGGTTGGGCTTTTTTATTTTTTTGCAGGAAAGTAACAACAGGTTATTCTGTTACAAAATATGATCCATCAGAACTCTCACAGACTCTCACAATACTGAGTTTCCTACTAGGCTCTATGAATCTGGTTTCAGGTTTCTTTTGTGTTTTGGGGGTTTGGTTTGTTGAGTGGACTATGAACTAGACTACTTAGCTTTGAAATTAAAACATCTGCTTTTCAGAGCACACTGGAAACAGATCAGCAATTACAGATCTACAGACCTTATCAAGAAAAGATTCCAAGTAAACGTATCTGACACTGGTAACTCCAATTTTTATTAAGGGAGCTACCATTTACTGTAAACTTTTAAGTACCATGCAAGTTTACATACAGATTATATATGAAAAGAACATATTACAACCTGTGCCTCCTGTTCATCAAAAAGTAGCCTCCGTGTGTCAGAATCCCAGTCAATAGCAAGTGCAGAAAAAGCTACAAGAAAGAAGAAACATTTATTGCAAAGCTGTAAGGAGAAAGAGGAAGAAAGACAGCAAGACAATAATTACCATTCAGTTTTAATACTTTTCCTTCTACAATGGAGTTTATCTCAGAGGTCCCAGAGGAATTCATGAGGCTAAAAGTGAAATGCTGCTTCTTGCAAGGCTGCAGGTCTCTTGCTGACTCGATCTGCATACAGCCCTCAGAGTGGCAGGGATCAACTTCCACCATCTTTTCCTTGCCTTCCTGTCCATCATCCTGATGCTCCATCTCTTCAATGTTGTCACCTGGCAAAATAAAAAAACAGCAAAACATTAAAGAGCTTCAGTGAAAGTTTAGACTGGACACCTGTTATGACACACACTGATTCCTCAGAAAGTAATGAAAGACACAGAAAAAAAAGCAATCTGTGCTTGCTAACCACTACAGCTGAAACTGTATTTTTTTCCTTTAGTAGATGCCAGGTAATGTGCTGGGTTTTATGTCCTAGTATCAAACATGATGGAGATTGCTCAGTTCACAGTAAGTTAACAATCACATCTTCTGCTAGCATACCCTAATGAACAGCCCAAGAGAAAATCAGCAAGGTTGCAGTTGGATCCTTACAGAAGGGAATATGCAAGTCTCCATTAAAGTTACTTCCATCCTTTGGGAAAAATGGGTAATTTTCTTCCCCATTTAAGATTTCCCATTTAACTTCTTCCAGCTGTTACTCTGCCAGCAGCCCAAGTTAATCATTTCAAAGAGGAAAGGGAAACGTGCATTTGCCATCAGGGTTAAAACCTTCCTTGGAAGCACCTAATCTAGGAATGAGAACTTGTGATTCTAGGTCCATAAGTAGTAAATAACATTTGCACTTCATTTCTCCAGAACCTGTCTTTGTGACCTAACAGGCCAGTTTTCATCACCAAAGGGCATATTAGAAAAGGATTTGCCTCTGGAGGGAGGCACCTGAACACCTCATAGGAAAGCAAGGACTTCCCTGACACTGGTCAAGATGAATGCACACCACACCTTGTTCTCCTGCTCACGCACACCTGGTCTCCCTTGGAAGGAAAACAGTCTGTAAGAGTTCTCATTATACCATGCAGAAGTTCTATGCAATTGTGTGGTTTAATAATTGTGAAAAAACAATCTGCTAGAGCTTAAGCCAAATACAGCACAAACCAAATGCTAACAAAAAACCTTTAAGCGCTGAAAAGCTTCCAGCCAATTTTGAAAGGACTTTTACCTTCAACCACACCATTGGAGCCATTGCAGGTGCCTTTGTCTGGGCAGGGTGTAGAGTATTCTTCCACCAAAGGCAGTTTCACGTAGCGGCTAAAGACAGGGAATATGTTTATCACACAGTCACACCAAAGCTGTACATCAGAACAGCCCTCTCCATCATCAGTTCTTGCCCTCCAGTCTCCCTCAGCAAACCAGAACCCATTCTGTACAGCACCCATTTATAGGCCAAGAGCTCTCAGAACTGAGTCAAACAATTCACTAAGTCTCTGTTCTCACTGTTTTTACCAAGTTTTACTAGCAGTAGATGGAAAAGCTAAAAGTATGTTGTGGTGGCCTCATCTGAGAGCCCTGAAAACACTGCCTGAGTTCTGCTCCTGACCTATTTTGCAACACTAAGCAGACAGATTCCCTTGTGACCACCACCACTATTATCTTAAAGCCTGTTTTCACAAAGCCCAAAAAATCCAGGACCTTGAAACATCCCTAGGGCCTCCAGACATTAATGCAATGCAAATCCTAGTTTATACACCACACACCAATCAAGGACAATTCTTCCCATTACCAAGAAGGCAGTAATCCTATTACAGTATAACGGAACAAGTGACCACTAGAATTTTGCAGAGGATTCAAAGGTACAGACATGACTTACCTGATCTGCTCCAAAACCACACTGTACAAGTGATCCACAGTGAGCTTGTGTTTCGGCACAGATATTAATAGTGGCTGACCAAAGAGTACAGTCCCTGAAGCATTGCTGGATTGCCTCATTGTCTTTTCCCGAAAGTAAACTGAGAGAGTAACGTACTCGGCGCCATCCTCACTTGGCCTGCAAACTTCGTATCTGTTCAAAAGACAGGTATTTCCACAGGTTATTTCCACTGCCAGGAAGCACAGCAGATAGAACCAATATTAACTCAGTTCAACAAATCTCTCTACTGACTCTTCCTGAGAAGCACCAAAGGGGTTGTACTCTGTCTGCATGCTACAGACAGAGCAGTTTCCTAAACACTTCCCATGGCACACAACGGCGCAGGATACAAAGCTATCACCGACTCAACTGCCCCCTTCCCTCTGTCTTTATTTCTAATTCACATCTCCATTTGCCACATGCCTCTCAGAACATTACCCTGACAACCACATGTTGCTTCAATCAGATCACAGCCTCAGTGAAAAGTACGAAATGCACTCTGAAATCCCCCAGACAGTTTGTTCCCTTTGCAGAAAGAAACCCTCTTAGTATCTTGAACTTTGCAACTTCCCAGCCTCTTTTACAGTTAATGTCTGAGCTCACATCCCTGAACAGCCAACATTTCAGAAAACCCAGAGTTTGGAAACATCTGCTTCACAGAAAAATCCAAGGACAGTAAATGCTGAAGAAAAAAATTCTGGAAGAAAACAAACAGCTCTGTAGAACAGTGAGAAGACTGAGATGCAGCTTGTGCTACTGGGCGAAACAGCAAATGAGATATTCACATACGTCAGTCAAAAGAAACCACGTGGTCCAACACTATCACATTGTTTGCTCCTGATACAGATTTCAGGACTATTCATCACACAAGATCCATTTTCAGGAACGCCAAGTCACACTGTGCTTTAATTTGGCACCTGTCACCTGTCCCAGACTTACCTTAAAACTGAAAGAGAAAAACATTTCATGAAGGATGTCACTACACATAACAACCAAGACCACAATCGCATAGCTGAACATACCAGCTTCAGCATCCACTCCCCTTCTCTCAAGAGCTAAGAAACTGATGTTTTTATTCCTGTGTTCAAAATGCCTTTGTAGAGCAGGGAGGAGAATGAACTTCAGAGCTGTCGTTCTGCTCCATCCTACTTCAACAAAAAGGGATCTCAGCTTAGGGCCTGCACCAAGTTAGTAGAGTACATGAAGAAAAATATCCTTCCAGTGAGTCCCAGCCCACCAAGAGCACCAGGGATCAGAGTTGGCACAAGGCAGCCCAACACAAACAGCTGTTGAAGTTGTCTATGCTGCCAATACTATTCAGCTGGACACCAGCACTAAATACAGTTTACCACCCCATAAAGTTTCCTGATAAATGGCACCACAAACAGAGGAATTATTTTAATTAGCACTGTTTAAATAACAAAAGACCATACTCAGCCCCTGATTATAATCTGCAATTAACTCTAAGTCCTGTGAGACCCTCTTGCTGAACTCCAATAGAACAGAGCACTACACGACATGCACGTGTTCCTCACTATTCCTGTGACTGCCTCTCACAACACCTACACTACTCTGCAAGCAGCAACTAAAGCAACCCCCATTTATACTCCACCCTCAAAAAAGCTCAGGATTACCCATACTCAGATATCATCCATCACAAGGAGACAGCATGCTGCACCCCTATAAAACTCTGCAAAAAAGCTTTTTCCACGCTTCTCACTGAAACATAACAAATTTGGTTACTCAGGTGTCCCTCTACCCACTCCACCTCAGAACAGCTTTTACATACTAGTATTAGAGGCAGACATATCAAAACCAGGAGCTGTCATCTTCCGAATCTCTACAGCAACAGCCATCCCTTCTAAAAACAAAAAAATCTAAGAAAAAATACTTTATCTACAGTTTAAGGAAGGCTATAGAGCTGATACTGGGAATTACTGGACAATAAGCTGTACTTATGTGTCCCAGAACCTAACTGAAATAATGGAAGATAAAGACAATGCTGCACTAGACTACACAACACAGTTTCATAAATGAGTCCTTAGCTTAGCTGCTACCACACTGTCAGATATTGGCTGCTTGCCTTTGTCATTCATGACAACTCTGAGAAGCATCTGAAAACAGCTACGCAATAGGGTAGGACTTGATGGGTCTTCGTCAGCATCACGAAGGCTTCAGGTCTGCAGTTATAATTCAGAAATGAGGCAGTAAGTAATGAAGCAGGTAACTTTTGTTCCTTGCAAACTAAAGTTAAGCAAGAGTACAGGAGCATGAAAAGGTACAAAAAGACAAGGCAGAGCTATGTGAAAGGGCACTGAAAGCAGAAAATACTCTGAGCTAAACACCAGGCTAGTATCTATGTTGTACATTATAGAAACATTCCCTCCCAAGTGCTGGGATCTATAATATTAATTCCAGCTGGAGAAGACTACATTGCTCACAAGTCAATCTATAGCAAGAACCAAGAAAAGAAGTGTATTTCATAAGAGAACAGTGAAGGGTACAAAGAAATGCTATTCCAGAAGCTGACAAACAGATCCATCTGAACAGGATTACCACTGCACACCAACTCAGAGATGCTCCTGTAAAACCACAATAGGTTCAAAAGCTGAAAACTAGAATGAACAGAGGGTTGGAAAAAACCTGGGTGAAAATACTGCACATAATTCTGATCTCTTCAAGGAAGTGGAAATACTCCTAATCTGTTTCCTTTCATAATACCAAAACAGACACAAACAAGTTCGCTAGGCAGTAAGAAACTGCAAATGCAACTTTTTCAGACAACAGGTAGTTTGCCCTGCAGAAGTTGGTCACAGGATTTCGCCAGTCTTAGAGGAGCAAAATTTAAATGGATGAAAGAATACAACCAACAAGCTTTTTCTATAGCTTAAAAAAAACTCTGGAAAAGGCATAAATAATAATTTCAAACAAGCAAACACCAACTTCAGCAAGTAACAACAAACTTCCTAGATCAGTCTGCTACAAGATCTCACACATCCTAAACATTTAATTTAAAACTACTGGATTAGCAGGCTTGCTGACCTAAATCAGTTAAGCAATTGTTGTAGCCTGTCAAGTTAACAAACCTGACATTTCTGCAGCCAGTCCTGGTTTTTCGAGACCATAAACTCATCTAAACACAATGCACAGCATGTTGTAAAAGAAGGCAGAAATATGATGCATATGGCAAACTAAATCTACTTTATGCAAATAAGCACACTTTTATATGTTAAAGGTGACCTGCAAATCAATTTGTGAAACTTTCATCAACATAAACAATGCATGGTATATGATATGCCCCATTAGCCAGGCTAAGAGAACAGGGGTATTTTTCTTCTTTTCTTCTTAGGCCTTCAGAACTAAGAAGAAATACCAAGAGTGATACCCTTGAAACGGGCTGTGGAGCTTGTTTTCAAACAGTGCTTACCTGACCCCTTGTAGGCCGGCTCCAAGCTCCAGCAGGATCCCTGGGTGATGTGATATCACCAGCATGGTGCATGCGTGGGTGTTACAGTGGAGCGGGAGCCGGGGGTCCTAGCGGGGCTGGACTTCACAGAACCTAAGGAAAAGAAATAGTAAGCATTTTGGTTATGTGCTGAATGCTTTTCTCTGCTTAGCCTGGAGAATGAGAGCATTCAGCACAAACACTGGGCTAACAGTATCAAATTGATTTGCAGACCACCTTTACATAAGTGACTTTCTGATTATTTGCCACAGATTTCCCTGCCCTTCCACAGGAACAACATGCCTTGAAAGAAGCATTTACAATGCTGTGAGAAGCAGACTGTCCCACTGTTCTTTGGCTGCACTGCCCCTACACACTGTGACAGAGATCTTGCTTCAAGTCTTCTACCAAACCTCTTTATTTCTGCAAGCATCTTGCCTCTTCTCTTATACTAAATATTAACACATCTTGCCTCAGGACTGCACTATGTTTCCAAGCCTGTCATGGTAAGAAAGAGAGGAATACAAAGCCTCATGAAAGAATGGGCTTGGAGAATTCTAACCCCAGATTCTCCCCTTTCAGGTGACCTGGAGAAGAAAACATATAGTTTTGTCCTTTTGTGTGAAAGAAGCCAGGTTCATTTTGGGATGCATATGAGTTACTTGAAGTCACTTAAATGCCAAGAAGCCCATTAACGTTTGCATTTCCTTTTTTTGAAGTTCCACTGTCAAAGAGCACAACATGTAAGGTAATACACCACAAGAATTGAGCCAGAAATCAAGCAGCTGAGAGTGAAGGGGAATTAAAAAAAAAAAATCTATTTTAGCCATCTAGGGTAGATTTCCTCCCCCCCCCCCCAGTTACTGTCCATCCAGATTAAATTCCAAATGGAGTCCAGTTCTTCCCACTACTCCCTGTGCTTTCATCCCCCAAGATTCAGCATCTTGCACCATTTTAGTGGGACATGGAAGTTCACAATGCACGCCTCAAGATGTCCCTGCAAAAATCACAGAAGGCCGAACAGGACAAAAGCACAGCTTTATCAACCACTGAAATTATCAAAAAAAGGTGCAAGCTCCATATTCTATACATCCCACATACTGCAGATTCCACAAGTATTCATCAACAGTACAGTCTAGACTACAACCTCTGTGCCTGCAGACCAAGTGCTCTTTCAAGCAAATGTAAGAAAAACAATGAAGTACATTCCAGCTACGCTGCCCTCCCTGCAACACGTTGTGCAAGCTCCTGCTCAGTGATATTTAAAACTGAAGCAACCTGTGCTCCATGACCAATACAGAGGTCTAAATCTAAAGCTGAGGCTTAGCAGATACTGAGGTCAAAAGCATGACAGCAGCACAAAAGTACTGACTTTTTCTTTCTTTCTTTATATAATTTTTTCAGAGCTGAGCCAACTTAAAGGTGATGCTAAAAACTGTGCAGAAGTCAAGAACAGCCAGGTTAAAATTACTACAAGACCCTAAAGCTTCAGAATCATTGAAACAACCAATTCCTGTTACAGAAGACAGTCACCCAGGTGGCAGCCAATAACCTCAATTCCTATGCCAAGGGAAGTATTTCTAAAAAGTAACTTGATCAAATCACTCTCCAGTTAGGAAAAAGGAAGTCTGGCCCTTCTCCTCCAGCTCTGCTGCATCAACTCAGAACAGATGAAACCTACTAACCCAGCTAAATCAAAGGTGAAAGATCTGCTGGACTTCAAGCAAAGTCCTGTTTAGATGGGGACAAGGACAGCAAGAAACAGAGGAAAAATTTAGTGGCAGTTGCTCACGAAATCAGAGCCTGGGGGCCTTGTACCCCCCCAGCCCATCACTACACACTTGCTCTTCACATTCTCAGACTCTAGCAAACAATCACAGATGATTATTAACACAGCCGTGGCTTGTTTCTGCCAGTGGACAGGAGAAGCACTTTTTGGGTGATGAAACTGTTAGACAATTAAAATTATTCAAACACTAGCACGAGGCATGGACGGGTGCTGTCTTCAGTGTATCACTGCTTCTCTCAGAATTCTCTCAGACTGGCTGTCAGGAAGGAAACAAAAAGCCCTGTGAGCACACCCAAATTCAAAGACTAGCAGCAACGCTCTTCAGGAAAACACCTAAAAAAATCAATGAGATCCACTGAGTATTTTGCAATTTTAAACTATAAGTTTGGAGAACATATATGTGAGAAACGTATTTCTGAGTATGACACACTGATTTAACGCTATTTTGAATCACTTATTGCTTTGTACTTTGTCTTCTATCCAGTGAAAGAAACTTTACACCTAACTTCAATTACTTAAAAGATGTTAATGAGATGTACACATTATGATTTGCCAGCAGGGAAGGCTTGTCACTGGATGATACTGGAAAATGAGAACAGATGGTCAGTATATAAAAGGGATGAGGATGCACCAGGATCAATAAAACATTGATTAGGAAAGAGTTTGAGTACTGAGACAGTGAGTATCATGTCAGTTTCAATTCAAAACATTTTTTGGTTCTAGAAAACATCTCTTATTTAAATACAAACTATAAGCTAATGGGCCTCATTCATATCCCAGGTTGGATATTGTCAACTTTAAAGACTTCTTCTACGTTAACATTTAATACCTAAGAACACACCCTGCAAAAGGTACCATGATTACCAGATGTCCCTCTCCAGTTTCTTTTTCCCAGCTGATAGCTGACACACCTCTCACTTAGCTTTGCTGCACTGTGAGCACAATATCTTGAAATGACACCGATTTCCTATTATGTTACAATATTTCCAATGGTAACATAAGTAATGCTATTAAAAATCTCACCTTTTCTGTTACTTCTATTCTCCAAAATTAGTTTTAGTCTTAGTACACAAAGCAATTAAGTGATTAAAAAAAATCTTAGGACAAATTATGCTTTCAAACCATGGCAGACAACCATCTTCCAGAGGGTTTCTTCCTTGCTTATAAACTGTTACCTTGTCAGCCCAACATAAAGCCCTAGAAAGTCTTCTGAAGCTTACTTGGTGGCAATACCCAGTATAAATGTTGTGCAAATAAATTTTTGAAGGGTTAGCAAGAATCATTGAATCTTTTTTAGTTTATTTCAGTTGTGAATCTGGAATGAAAATACTGTCACTGTAAAGCATCACCCTGTAATACTCTAATAAAAGGCAGCTGCTCCCCCTCATTAATCAATACAAAGAGAGCCTTCTTCCAGGAGAAGAGAGACACATTACACAGTGTAACTAGTGGTACACCCCATAACTACATCACCAGTCAGCACAGACAGAGCTTTTCCAAGCTCAACATTTTGTGGACTATGCAGGCACACAGAACCATCCTTCAAGTCATAAGATGCAAGTCTTTTCCTGTAACTTCTCTAAAGAGTTTGCCTTAATTTAAAACCAAAATAATGAAATGCTTTTTAGTGAGCACTCAAGTCTTCTTCATTGGCTTTGGGGAAATAAAGTATTTTTCAACTATTAATTACATATATTTAGTTTCAACTGGAACCAAGTTTGTTTTTTAAAGGTGGAAGACTGAAATATTTAAGATTTTTTTTTACTTTTTTTTTTAATCCTTCCATTTAACATACAGTGAGATAACTGCTTGTCATCTAAGAAGGTAATTAAGTTGCTGGGATATCACAAACTCCTGAAGTTACCAACAACAGTGAGAATCTGAACATACAACCAGAGCCTGCTCCCCTCAGGCTCCACAAGCAAGTAACAGCAAAAGGGTAAAAATGCCTAAAGAATCACTCAGACTTCCAGTTCAGAAATCCCAAATAGAAGACCCACCCTGATCAATCCCACCCTGTGCCAATCTTAACGCAAAACTGAAGCACTGTCAATCCCTCCTTTCAAACCTGCTTAGAAGACAGAGAACCTGTCTTCTAAGCAGATGAAAACAGAGCATTTACACACTACTATCATTTCTCAAATGATTTAATTAAATCTTACAACACCTAAGAGCAGACTTGTTATAACCAGAAAAGGCAGATTGTCCACAATAAAATTACGCATTTGCCTTTAAATAAGAAGTTTTGTTCTTTACAAGCAAGCATTTGTTTCTCTTGTGTTTTTGAGACAAGACTCCCTTTCCATAAAAGAATGCTGAGTTTTAGCTGCAGATTAGAATATTACTTTACATATCTTTTCCTGGCAGCATCACCCATTAAAGGCAGTTCCTGTGAGCAGCTTTTTCCTAATTCTTGCCCTGGTGCCTGGCTGCTTGCTCTTGCCCCGCAGTGCTGAAAACATCTTAGAGGGTGTACATGGAAAAACAGGATTAGCACAAGTTCCTCCTGCTACCTCTCCTCTTCCTTGGAGAGCTATTTTTAGCAGGTCAGTTCACTCACTATGACTCACAGCATCACCTCATTTACAGCTGCGCCTGCACATAAAAGGAAGTGGTGACTGCAAAGGAAAATACACGTGGAGCTGCACTGCAGCTAGAGCTTCTCTCCCACCCCAGAGCAGACCTGATTCTGTGGAAGGATATGCAACATTACCGCTGTAGAAAAGTAGGGTTTTTTGTAATATCACATTACTTTCTTTTAATTTCTTTTTTTCAATGTTTTACTAGCTTTGGAGACAGATTTACTCATAATCTAACACTTTACAGTACCCTCACAAAACAGATTTCACAGAAGCCCAGCGTCCTTCCTAAGCATCTGAACTCACCACACCTTTAGCTGCAATTGAAGAAAACAGCTTGACAAGAACTTTCAGAAAAACTGAGACATTACATCTTAGCAATGAGGTCACAACAGAGAGCATGACAGAACAGCACCAAGCAGTATGTCATAGCATCCCACTCAGTGAAAGGTACACATGGCATCAGAGTATCACAGGGGAGAACTTCACACTGACACAACAATTTTATGGAAGCAACATCCTTGAACTGGAATATTTTCCAGTTCAATGAGGAAAACTGGACTTGTGATGAAAGGCTGGATTTGACCTCACAAGCCCCAGGTTCAGCTGCAAGCTTTAAAGCCCATGTTGCACTTCATGTGCAGGACTTTTCATTTTCCAGCTGCAATAAAGCAACATGACTTTTTGCTTTCCTCACCAGATTTCACAGATGACAGGAGACACTGTGTCCACCACACATGTAAAAACATCAAAGCACAACCAGATCCTCAGCCTCACTGAGTCCCTCACAACCACAGTTAAGACATAAATAGTGTAAACACCAGTCAAGAGTCCATCAGGAACCCCCAGCCATGGCTAGCTGGGTACTACAGCAACGATGTTGTCCTCTGCCTCTCCTAATGCCCAACAGCTTAGACTTCATGCTATCCTAGTAACAGTGACAGGGAGTTTGGCTGATTTGGAGCACATGAACAGTAAGCTTGAGCTTGCCTAAAACAGTGGAAGTGCAACTGTAATCCAGACATACCACGTCTGAAACAAGACTCGCAGGAAGTTCCAAACTGCAGAACACAAACCAAACAAGAAGTTCATGATTACCCAGTGTCACGACTTCCTTTGTGTTAGGAAAGACACCTGCAAAACATCGCACATGCTGATCTGCTGCTAGGAGAAGTGCTGCATTACTGCTAAGTCATGCAAAAGGTCGACAGGAAGGCTTAGGTTTTGATAGGGAAAAAAAATAATTAAAAATTCAGGTTTTATATCCTGAAACAAGAGTGAATATTTTGTGGCATTCTTCGCATCATGGCGTCTTCCCACTTTACTCACACAAAGATGTCGTCTTTTGGCATGATATGATTTAAACCTTCATCCATTTGGAAGATTTTGTGGAATCGATGATTATACACGTCTGTCACCACCATCTAGAACAGCAAGTGATATTTGCAAAGAGATTATAATAAAAGCTTGCATAAATTTAGGCAAACTATCTTTACATTCAAGCAACAGTTTATTCCTATTCTTTCTTTATCGGAACTTTCAGCACACCAACACCAACGCTGTTTTCTCTAACAGCATCCAGCAGCTCATCAGCTGTATTTAATAAAATGGATCAGAAAAACAAAGCAAACAACAGCCTGATTTTACAGAAGTACTGAGGAGATGCAATTCCAACACAGCCTGGTGGAAACAACAGCAAAGACTGCAATATCAAAGTGACAAGAGGCTAAGGTTTTAGGCACGGATCACTCACATCTATAATTAAGTGAAATAAACTGAAGTGCTCCACTGGCATCCTGAAAATACCCCACCAACTACAAAACCATTCCCTCTGGAAAAGCTCACCTGATCCCTTTGTTATTAAAAGGATGTCCAAGTAAAGGTGGACCACAGACATTGAACATCTCTCAGTAATAAGAACCTACACTATCAGGAACGTGGGGGCTAGCTTTCTGCCCCTCCTCTTAAACATCTCTACTGCAATGGAACTATCAGAATAAACACAGATTGTTTCATGCATCTTTTTATTATACAATCAAAGGATAGAATTCAAACTTGTTAGGGTTTTGTTACCATTTCGTTAGTGCAATCAGCTTATCACCCATCTAAAAGCTAAGCCCTTAAAACACTTCAATAAAAATACACATTTATCGAAAAATAACTGAGCTGCATTTATCCTTACATTTTCTGCAGGAACACCAGAGAGTTTGGAGAGTGATTCACAGAGATCCGAGATGGCCCCCATCATTGGCACCACGACCCGGTACTAGAAACAAAGCCAAAATAAACACCAGGCAAAATATACCCGTGCAATGCAGCGTGAGAGAAAATGGCAACTAAGCCTTGAATTTATAGGAGTCCTGCTGAGGTGAAGGTCACAGACAAACACTTCAAGGTCTTCCAGCTCTCAGCTCTACCTTACAAAGCAGGGATTTAGAGGGACTGAAAAAGCCTTGAACAGCAGGTCTTGTGCTTTGGTCAGGCTCAGCAGTAGTAGAACACACAAAAAAGCCTCACGAACAAACAAACCCTCCTGAGCAGATCAGACCACTTAAACCTTCATTTGATGAGCAATGTCATCGAGGCTGTAGTTTACTTCTTTTAAGAGTTCTGTTCTAGATACATCCTCAGATTGGAACAAAGCCCCAGAGCTCCTCCAGAATAGGATATAGCATGTGTTACCCTGCACTGGGGCTGGCTGGGAGAGAGTTACTTCCCTCACAGCACCCTGTACAGTGTTGCATTTTGGATTTCTGGCTAAAACAGTGTTGTGCTGCACTGATGGTTTAGTAATTGCTGAACAGTGCTTTTGCAGCATCAAGGCTCTTTGTCCCCAACTCTGCCCCCTCAGCAGGTAGGCTAGGGGTGGGCATGAAGTTGGGAGGGGATGCAGCCAGGACAGCTGTCCTGAACTGCCCAAAGGGCTACTCTATAATATATAATGTACTTGACAATAAAAATCACAATAGAGAAAGAAAGGATGTTTCTGGCTTCCAAGTTTATTGCTCAGAGACTGGGTGGGCACTGGTCTGCTGATGGGAAGTGGCAAGTGATTCCTTGTGTCATTCATGTCATTGCCCCACCTCCTCACTTTTCCTTCACCTATTAAACCATCTTTATCTCAATCCATGTTTTTTCTTGGTTTTGTTCTCCCCCCATTCCCACTGGCACAGGGAGCAGTGCGTGACACCCAGGGAACCTCATCACAGGAACAGATAAGCCACTTCCAGCTGACCCATGATCCTAGTGTCACAAACCAGGATTTTACAAAACCACTTGATTACTTGAAAAGTCTAAACTTTAAAACCAAAGAGAAAAGCTCAGATGACTTAAAGAAATTTGTCTTCAACATGACTCACCTGGACAGGTCTACACTGTGGGTCTGCATATACCAGGGTCACTTCCATGAGACGATCTCTCCTCAAGGGCAGTGGAAGGGTTAAGTAACAGAAGGGATCAAAGGTCACAGAAACTTTGGAGCATTTGGGACAAACAAGGGTAGATTTGAAAAGACCATGAAAAATATCCACAATGATAGAGTCATTCCTCAGCCTATGATTCTCCCAGGCCTCTTTTGCCACCTCCTGTAAAAAAAATACATTAAAAATTATTTCTCACAAGCACTTTCATAGCATGGCAAGCACAGGGAATAAAAAAGTCAGAAAATACATACTGACAGGTAAATTTCCCAGAAAGGGGGGGCTCTACCAGTGTGTCCAGCATGACAAATCAGCATTTTTTTTTCTCAGTGAAACTAAGGCCTTGCATTAGGTCAAATATAATACATCTATTTTAGCCGAGTCACTTGGTCAGGTGTTCCTTGGGCATGAACGGAGCTGAGGGGCCAGTGACAGGGTCACACACTGCTCCTCAGGACAGCAAGCTGCTCACAAGCTCCACTCTCCTCCATGAGGAATGGACTGCTGCCCCCTGGTTTGGAAAGACAACTGCAGTTGTCTTTTTTCTCAGCTTCTGAGAAAAAAAGTAGTTTTTCCTTCTTGGAAAATGATGGTCCAAGTCTCACAAAGAAGGTATAAAAGAAGGCAAATTACAACCCCTTGAAGACTTTCACAATACAACTTCTAAACTATTTACCTAAGGGCACCTGATAACTGGCATTTGTCTATTCAATGCAATCAGAGGCTCTTTTTAGCCTGAGACTTTCAGTTTATGGTGCAATACCATATATTTTATATATATCTCTAGTGAAGTAAGAGCCACAGGCAGGCACATTCTGCACTACTACTGTCACTAAGCAGGATGCTGAGATGGGAACAGAGTAATTAGCTCCAACAGCTGCAGTGATATGGATGTAAGGCAGAAAGACGTGTGCATTTCCTGCATCAGGGGGAGGGAGGCACCAAAGTAAAATGAAGGTGTGCTGAGCATCCTTTCCATCCCACAATTATCAGCATTTCTTGGAGAGAAAAAAGAGATTAAATAAATATACTACTTTTTGTGGTGTTGCCACATGCATTGTATTATGCAAGAGAAGGCAAAAGACACTAAATTATTGTCTGTTAAGAGAAGTAAAAAAAAAAACTACTCACATACACTTCCTAAAAATAATCATTCCATCTGGCTTTTAGAGGCCCCTAAAGCATTTTCCACTTAATATATTTACTCTGAACTCTGCATTTTTTGGTATGTTGCAGCTGTTTGTACTGTGACAAGGGGTAAAAGCCTGATGAGGAGAGTGTATGTTCACTTAGGGGAAGACATTTCCCCATTCTGTGTCCCATTTTAATGTGAGCATGTTTGCCAACTTCAGGGGAACAAAGGAGTGTCTGCAAAGGGCTCACCCATCAGTGTGGACTGGGAAACAACAGAATAGAGAAAAGGCAGGAAATAAAAAAGGAACAGAAGAGTCTTCTCTGGCCTCAGTCAGGAATGGCATTAGAGAACTGCTTTTCCCTTGTTTAGGTAGAGTGGGTAACTACAGCCCAAAATGTTTCAAGTTCAAATAAAATAAAATAAAATGTCAAGTTGCTTTAACATCAGTGCACCCATTTCCATGGCACCAGAAAGGAGAAAACTGAAGTCAAGCCTGTAAGGAGATGCAGGTAGTTCACCAGACACTAGAAGTTCATCAAGATCCGTGATTATACCAAGTCACTTACACCTTTGTTCTCCCCTTCTCTTGACCACTGCTTTCATGCACCCTATTCAGCCTGCTTTTATATCTAGCTCATGGATTACACTTGTTTAGAGGCCATGAGGGAGAACACACCAGAAGCCTGGCCTAAAAGTTCCTTTCATTTGACACTCTGCTGTCTATGAGTGGGACACCAGAATGACTGCTTACAACCTATGCCCAGGGCACATGGTCAGACACTTATGAGGGACACCCCTGACATCTCCACGTGAGGATGCTCCCCGTCCCACCCAAGTCCACATGCAAGTAGGGTGGCCTGCACTGTAAGCACTCTCCTCAAACTGATGTGGAAAGCTGCTGCTCACTCCACCTGGAAGAAGGTGGGCCTGAGTAGTCAGGAGGAAAGGTTATGGTAGTAACTACAGACTACTTTTAGGTAGCTGTTATGTCACAAGATCAAACTTCCTTCCTTTCCACTGCAGAACGATGCCTGTATTGTGCCATCAGCACATCTTCCTGCACAGCAGCACAAGAGCAGACATTCTGCTGTGAGGCAGAGCAGCAGCTGTGTGTCATGAAGAGTCAGCTGAGCCATAAAGCACGACAGGGTTCTCCCCTCCCAGGTACACTACTTTGTATAGAGGACGTTTTGGTGGCTTGTAAGCAGGAAGGCCAGGAAGTGTCATGAAACCCAATTAAACTCCCTTGAAAGCACTACCTGGCCCCCCTCAAGTGAAGGGCACCGTACCGAATCAGGTCTGCCATTGGCATCCTTCAGCTCCAAGTAGGGCTTCTTCTTCACTCTGTTCAAATCTTCATGCAAGCCATCTAGAAGGAAAGCCAAGAGCTCCTGGGAATCTTGCTGCTGATATCCCGAAAACTGAGGAGCAAATCGGCCAACCTGTGTCTGAAACATGAAGGCAAGAGTCAGAGAAGGGTGAGCATTACCTAGGGTAAGAGACAGGAATAAAGACACCCATGTCCTGTCAACTCCATACTATCTTAGGTCAGCAGTAGACCACGGCAAATTGGACGCTAACAAAGTAAGGGTGCCAGAGTAATTTTCCCAACTATTTTTTCCCCTCCTCTAGTTTTGAGAGGGAAAAATGCATTTGGTGCTGTGACACTAGAAATTTAAGTTATTAATATTCATTGAGGAACTTGCAAACAACCAGCACACAAAACCTGCCAGATGCATTTTGTACTTTGATTTCTCTTTCAGAAACCCACAGTTCCCACAGTGCTGACTTGCTATAAGGTAGCATCTTGAAAACTGAGGATGCTTGCAGAAGATACTTATGAACTAACAACATTGCCTTAAAACTAAGGTTGAAATCCTCACCACAGCAATCTCCAGCTATCATAAAAATCATGATATGAAGCTAAGAAACATAACTGCCTGAGTTAGTGAGAGCCAGAAACAGGACTCCCAAATACAGCCTCTTATTTTATAAGTGCTATCTCACAACACTGCTACTTAAGTGCTCCTGCTTCTGAAAAACAGAGAGGAGTCCCACAGATGAAACAACAATTAGCTGAAGGAATCCGTCTGTCCTTGTGACCATCACTAGTTTTCTTATAAACACAAAGAGTCCAACAGACTTGCAGAATTGTGCTTAGTACATTTTAACCACTCAAAATGGCAGCAGCAAGGAAGCCCAAACTGAAGAGCTGTTGAAATAAAGAGTAATTCCTATTCCAGTCTTAAACAAAAGCAGCTCACATTAAGACACTTTTACTGATGTCCACTTCAGATTAACGTATTTCTTCTGAACAGAAGTTTACTGAGCAGCTTTAGTAGTGGTGGATGATGTGACAGCAACTCCAAGTCACAGAAATAAAACATCTTGTTTCAGAACTACCAATGACTTTACAGAGGACAGATTTCTGTAGTCCCTAAGACTTTTTCTCCAGGTCTCAAAGGCACATACCCTCAACTTCAAGACTGTACCGTGCAAAACCTGAGCAGCAACAGGATGGATATTTACAGTAATATCAGGTCACTGCTTATTTCATGCATTTGGGATGTTATTCTTCCTCAGTGTACTACAGAAGAAAAATCTTATTATTCCTTGGGTGCTTTAATTATATTGCTCTGCACTGGAGCATCTTCCATTATATTTAAAACAAGAGACATAGTTACAATTTTTCTGGGGGTTTATATACAACTGCTACATCACAGTATTGCAGCTGAGAGCAGCTCTTCACACTGAAGCATTTGGAACCCTACATCAAGAAATAGCATCACAGATGCATTTTGCTCTCCACTTCTTAATTTCATTTTTTAAATTTACAACTTGCGTATCTATTCTCACTGATCAAAGTTCACAGCTGGCAACTCACACGACCTTGCACAGATCATTTTGATGAATCTGTAAACAGCTCTCAGGCTGGAAGGCCATTTACTAAGTAAGGCTTTTAACATTAAAGAGCAGTAACCAGCTCCAGGGTATGACACTAACTCACTGGCAAGTTCCTCCCTGTACCCTGAAAAACATTTACACAAATCATGATGCAATACTGCAGTAACTCTGTCATTACTGCTTTCATAACACTAAAACACATGGAAGGCACAGTAACTGTCACTGTTTCTTCTGTCAAAGAACAGGCAGTACTTACTTTAAACATACGTGGGGCCACATGAGACTGTCTCCCAGACCACATCTGTTTAATGAGCTCTGCATAGGCTTCTGCAATTTCTCCTCTCATGCCCAGTGGATTGTTCTGATTTATTTCAGCTTCATATTTATCTTCCAGGAAATAGTCAGTCAGAGGAGGGGTATTGCTCAAACACTGAAAAAGCATTAAGAGAATTACTTTACTGCACAGGACAATAAATCTGTGCAATAATGAAAAAACAAAAATTTCACATCAGAACATGTACTAAGTTATTAAAAAAACCAGTGAGACTGCATTTGTGTACATGTTTAGTAAAAAAAGAAAAAAAAATCTATTGGGAGGGTGTGATACTGCAACGATTGCTCCTCAGAGCACAGTCTAAATACAAAAGAAACACCTCCAAATAGCACAGCTTGCAGAAATCTAACAGCTAACTTCTGAAACAGTTCCTCTTGCAGGTGCCACACTGACTTCTCTCCTACACAATGTATTTGCCCTCAAGTGTAAGCCTTCCCTTTGGAGCAGGTTCCACTGGTTTATCTAGTTTAAGGCATAAGGCTCACTGGTCTGAAGCTCCTTGGTTCTTCAGAAATTTCTTTAAATTGGCATTCACATTCATCACCTTCCATTCCTTTGGTGCAGAATAAATTTGAGCATTCATTTAATGTTACTGTATTTAATAGTTCAGGAAAGCAAATAGCAAGTGACTTTCTGAAAAAAAAAAACAAACCACAGACTTTTGGAAGGAAGAGATCTGCTCTTGGTATTATGACTCTTCACATTTTATTACTTTTCTCTCCAACTTCCACTGATACTTCAATTTGAGTAGAGACTCTTGGTGTAATGTTGAAGCCTGACAAAAATCCAAGGCTGCAAGTGCCAGAAAATACTGCCATCCCAGTCCTGCCAATACTCACCAAATCCTATAATTATTGTACATAGACCTGTTTTTCCACACACTACTGAGGTGGCAGGATAGGCTACCTCACAAATACACTACATAGAAATCTGCACAGAGCAGATCAGGAAGGTCGTCTTTAGATATGTCACCTTAATGTTCTCAAGCCTACATCCTATATTCACTCTCTAGCCTTGAAATCCTAATACCAGCAACAGTTAAGAGTAACAGAGGTTCTTGTTCCTCCTTGTGGTGAAACACATGCTACACTTTGTTCTACAAAGAAGCAAAAGCCATTAAAAAAAAAACCCTTATCAAAAGGTTAGCAATGTTTAAAGGCAGGAAGGATACCACCCCATATCTATTCCCCTATTTATATACTTCTTATCAGCATATCGTGATAATGTTTTAATACATCCTGGGAAATCACTGTAAACCTCAGGACACACAAGTAAACTAGCACAGGAAGTAGTTTCCCTAGTTCAGTAATTCACAGCCTCAAAGCTTATAGCAAGAAGCAACACTTGGATTAGGAATGTAAAACTTGGTTGTGTGAACGAGAGCACCAAGACTGAGATATGATTAAAATTCTTGGGGATATAATGCACTGTAGGATCAAGAACATATTGAACTGGGCTCTTTCTGAATGCCTGGAGATTCAGAACCCATTGCAGATGCCTGTGCAGTGCTACAAATACATGTAGACACACAAATCTCCCAGCACAGCTGTAGAGAGCAATCTGGAAGGAGTCAGGAAAGTGTAATCCCATCCTCAAGCCAATGCCACTTTCAGAGCCTGGATGAGTACCTTGTGGAATTTATTTCCTATCACATGGTTTCAGTTCCAATGCCCAGGTGTTAGTATCTTTCTGCAGGCAAATGACATTAAAGTGCTTCTAGACTCCTATCGTTTGACACCAGCCTCTCGCTGGGAGACTCTTGCTGACAAAATTCCAGTAACTGACAGAAATTAAGGTAGAAACCTGCATTTCAACAACTGATGTCTAGAAAACTGAAGCCTAATGGCAAACAGAAGAAAGAAATTGGTCCTTAACATTACTAGCTTGCATGCAGAATTAAGACTGAAGCGTGTTTGGATTCAGTTACTCTGACAATAAAAATTAACTTTAAAACTGTCTCTCTTTGCTATAAAGCTCAAGAAAATGTAGTTTAAGGTTACCATGATACAACTAAAAATAAAGTCATGTCAAACAAAACAACAAGGCAGTCCAAGTTCAGACTGGTATCCTGAATGCATAATACATTTAGTTATTTATTGTAATACATTATAGTTATTTTAAAGCCTGTTCTAGCCTTCAGAGCTACCACAGTGTGAAAGAAACAATTACATAGCACTTGCACCACACTACAAGTTTGCCTATTGCTAAAATCAAAGTTCCTGCAAGTTGGCTCATCTTTTGTTTTCATTTCTTAGCAAACTATCCCTAATAAGTTTCTGTATTTTTTTATTTGAGCCAAATAAACCTAAGGGAGGAAGTTAAACAACTATACTAATAATTAGCTTTGCATAACTTCGCACTTCACACAATGACCTGAATCCTTCCTGTGGCTTTTCATACTCTTAGATTTTCAATAATCTTTAAACATGGACCCCAGAACTGCATGCACTGACCTGCTCGTGTCACATATGTGGCCCACACAAGTCCAAACATCCTTCATGTCAACCCATTTTTGTCAGAGTTCAGCCCTGGGACATGACATTACAGCTAGTTTGGTATTACTTCCTCCACAGTCTTTTCAGAAGCCATGTTATTTCAGACCCAGTCCTTCACACTATACTATGTTTTACAGTAATAACATGGTTGGTTTGATTTTTTCATTCCAAGTGCAGTCTCCTCATTGAATCACATTAAACCCTGCTTTTCTTTCCACAGATTTTAATCCATAATCTCTGCCAGAGTGCTCTCCTCTCTAAAGAGGGCTCTTTCCAATTCTTACCTGTAATGCAGAATTCATGAAGCAGGTATTGCCAAGGTTACTGAGCCCACAAAGTCCAGGCTGTGACAGGGAAGCATTGTCCCTACAGTTGTAAGAGTTACAGACAAATCCAGAACCTCTGTAAGAAAGTCAACACAGTGAACTCCACAATGAGTTTACCAAGTCTCAACAGTGTTTAAAAGCCACATCAAATATAAGTCAAAAACATTTTAAATGAAACTGTTTAACCAGCCCACATGTTTCTGCTGCTTCATAGTGGCTCATCTTGAATAGCAGGAACATGAAGTATTTGTGCTAACTTTGGGAACATTAATCATGACACAAGCTATTATTAATTTATGGCTTATAACTATTTTCCTCTGTCCACAATACACAGCACACTATCCTACTGCAGCAAGAGTCTAAGAGTCTATATGATTTACTGTAAGAGCTAATAATAATGATCTTTACCTGCAAAGGCCTCTACCACAATGGGATATCAAAAAAAGAAGATAACCCCTTCCCTCATACCCCAAATCCCCTCAAAATCAGGCAATGCCCTAGGAGTTAGTAAGCTCTGGAACATGCACTGCTTTTGCAAGTGAGCATGAAATAGCAGAATGCAGCAGTTTCAAAAGCGAAGTTTGATGAACAGGTACACAAGAGCAGCAGAACTCCTCACAGGGCACCACCACACTCCTTTTCTCTGCAGGCAAGGATGCATGGGATTATTCACATGAAGGACAACGAAACAAAAAGAACATTCCTGCTCTTACCCCCTGCCCAGGTGGGAGCTGTTCAGTCCATAGGAGTTACTGCTATCACCATTAGTAATGACAGAAGTGGCAGACACTGAGGAATAAGAACTTGCTGATGATTTTGAAGAGGTAGTAAAGTTTCTGCTAGTTGCAGTGCTTGATCTGGGAGAAAGGAAAAAGAAGTAGAAACAGTGCTACTACTTTTTTCACCCCTGGCCCCACCTCCCACAAAACTCCAAGGAGTAGCCACGTTAGTTAGTTACCCCACACAGAACTGACTGGTTTGATCTGTGCGATCATGCTTCCAAACACTTGTCTGGAACAGAAACTTCAGGAAAAAAGTATCAGAAGCAGGATTAACAATTCTTGCTTAAAGCAAAATCTGGATCCCAGGCTGAAATAAGTAGGCAATCCAGATGGCATGAGTGGCAGGGAAGCAAGCTTTTAAGTTTGAGTATACCACCTCGAAACAAGCAAGCAAAAAAATCCCAATCTTAAGACCACAGAACTCTTTGCCCCATGTTCAAAGTGACAAAGTCAGTCCTTTGCTACTTGAAACACAAATCACTCACTCAAACAGAATGTTAATTAGTAAGAGGATAACCAGGGTGAGCACAAAACAGTTTGTTACTGAGCCTAGTTGATACAACTATGGTGCTTGGAGACAAGCCACGCTGCTATGTACACGTGGTGTGTATAACAATCCTCAGCATTTTGAGACTGGAGATACTGAAATGGATTTTTAAAATTCCTAAGCCTCAAGTCTATCTGGTTGTGAATCCCAGGCTATTCCACACTAACACTCTCCTGGTCCAGAAAAGAACCAGAACACAATGTTACAAAAGACCAACAAGGCATTAAAATTCAACAGTGTTCTGTCCTAGACAGCTTTGGCTCCATAAAAGAAAACCAAAACCACAAGATAGTAAACATAACTTAAAGTAAACAAACTTAAATAAACTACTTTGATACTAATTCATTTCTCTATAGCAAGAGCTAACTGGAAAATTGTTCATTCTCTCCATCTTCACCTGAATAAGCATGCAGAACCATGGAAAAAATTGCAGGACACTGAGAGCCACACAACAGTGGCTAATAGACCCAAAGTGCAGCAGCACCCCTGTGCCCTCAAGCACAGGTAGCTGTGATTCCAGGTGAAAGGCATAGATAACAGCAAAGAAAAATGTTCTTCTCTGAAAGCTTCCCATTTTAAGCCCAGGAGACTACTGTTAATGACCCCACAATACTGTAGGCTCTTGAGGAAACTGCCTCATTTGCACACAGTGGTGACAACAGAAGTCCTGGATGCCAAGCATTTATCCCCAATGCCCCAGAAAGGGTTTCTGTGGAACATTAAGACTTTGACCAGTCAAAGCCACCAAGCAGATGCTAAATACAACTTCACTCCTGTTTTCAAATATAATACCTGATGGAAAAAGTGCCATTTTTCTAAATCTGACATGATTTCTTGTTCGTTTGTGCGAAGAAAATGATACTCGGGATAAAAAAGTGTGTGCTAGGACTGAGCTGGAACTCTGATAGCTCAAGATTTTATTTTGAGAGTCTTGTAACAATTAAAGAGGACTAAATTCCACATTTATTGATTTAATCTCCCTTCAGAAACAACATATGCCTCCAATCCTGAAATTTCTACAATAAGTATAATCCATTCCCTCTTCTGTAATATTGTCTAGCAGTAAAAAGCAGATGCAAACTGCAAGAAGAAAGTATTTTGTTCCTTAAGGAGCAGCAAACTAACAGGCAGCAGTGGCCAAGCATATGCTGAATCTACCACCCAAGGCCTGCTAAGGAGTTTAAGAGCATTTTTTCTGTAAAATGTCAGCCAGCTTGATGGTTGGGGAAACATTCAGGAGGCTGCCAGACGTGGAAAAATGGTTTCCCCTGGTAGGAGCCAGTGCCTCTGACACGCAGCAAATGGAGGGGAAAAATCCTCACTACTGGGAATCCACCCACCATGCAGTCACCTTGTGCACACGTATTCTGTGAGTAGGGAATGACATTAATTCCCAGCTTTTTAAGACCTCTTCTGGCACACAGGCAGCAACACAGATGCTCACCAACAGCAGAGAGCTCTACACCCCGTTTGTTTATCTCATCAAAACTCTAAATATGGAAAAACTCCCTTGTAAGCTTTTAGTATTAAAGTGATGCAGCCCAAAGAAAGAACTCCCAATATAAAGTTCCCCATGGGCTTGGCTAAACAGTATTTTCTCCAGCTGAGAAACAGAATATTGGTGTACAATGTTTGCCTGAGACAGAATTAAAATTTAGAGTTACTCAACTTTCTTCCAAACCACACCTCATCACAAAGCACTTGCAGTTATTGCTGACACTAGCTGCAGCTAGAGGGACTCAGGTTCTGAAGAACTTTAAAATATAGTTTTATTTAGAAAACATAAGAGCTTAAGACCACAGACTTCCTTAGCCTCACAAAAGTGATTTCCAAGGTGATAGTCTCACTTCTCCTCCTTAGCCATGCTGCCAATGCAGCTTCCAACTCCTGGTATCAGCTTTGGCTTCCAAAAACCATCAGCTGCTTCCTGCAGACAAGAACCTTCTTTCCTACATAATTAGTTTATGTAATATTTATACAGAAACGTTCCCCTGAACAGCTTATCAGTGCACCTGATAAGACACTCACACTCTTCTGGGCTAGGAGCCTTGTATCTTCCCTCTGGCTACTCTTCTCTCCTCCCTCTCTTACCAGTTCTGTCTGGTTCAACTGCTCAGGATCACCCACAGATTTCATATGTCTGAACAGTCCCTATGAGTTTGTACTACACTTACTCATCTGGAGCCCTAAACACATAATATTGATTTAATGCAAAAATGTATATGCACACACACACACCCATGGAAAGACAAACCCCACCCAACCCAGTAACAAGATGTGAACCCTACAGTCCAGGTCAGCCAGTCTTTTACCAGCTCAGAGAAACAGTTAAAATGCAGCAACATTTCATTGCAGCACAGACATGGAATCTTTCCAGAACAAAAGGAAAAAAAAACAACCACGTTTTAAAATTATCAACTCAGAATATACGCTAAGTCACAGAGAACACTTTCACTTGATGTTTGTCTGCTAAGATATCTGACAAATGAAAGAACCTAAAAAAGCAGCTAAGTTTTTTAATTGTACAAAAAAGCTTTATTGTTTTATTTATTTATTGATCTCCAAGGGAAAAAAAAAAATGTTGCTCCAAAATCAACTTATATAAAAGACTCAGCCTGAGATTAGTAAGAAAAGCACTGTGCTTTGCTAGATTGTGACTTCATAGGGAAGTGGAATTTATACAGTGTATTCAAAACTCTATTAAATATGTAACTGCCCTTAAGAGAAGAATGCCTTGAAAAAATTAAGGATTCTCAATAAAACATGAGAACTAGCTGGAGAATATTCAAACATCAAATTAAATTACAAAAGTACAGTGTATTAAGTATTTATGCATTTATATGAAGATATGCTAAAAAAGGGAAGGAGACCAAGTAAACTTCAGAACAGATTATGACTGATGTGAAAGGAAAACACAGAGCAATTATAAATACATTAATATGGAACAATGCCAGTGATTCAATAATGTTAAGTTGAATTTAGCTTACTCAGAACATAACAAATAACAAAAAAAAGCTTTGTTACTTTTTTAAAAATAAAAATCCCTTAAAAATAGGTAAAAAGCTTTGTGAAATAACCCTTGAAGGAGCAGCAGAAAGAAAATTTAATACATACAAATGATTCAGTGTAGACTGTCACTAGCCCAGGCATATTTGACAGACTGATGACACACAAGAGTAAGCACCAAAAAGTAGAAGAAAAGTACCCCTGGACCATCAACATACATTCAACATAAGTATCTAGACTCAACTGTCTTAGGAAGAGTCTGAATTCAGCTTTTTCCTCCTTCCATTTCAAACGCAGAAAGAAGTTGAAGGTCCAGTCTTTTTACTCAACCTGCCTTACACAACACAGCTGCCTTTGGCATAGGAAGGTATAAGCTTAGTCCAGCAGGGCTCATCGTAACCCAAAGACATTAAAGTTTACTGCTCTACTAAGAGACAGCCTTTGCCCTGCAGTTTGTGCACTGATCTGCACACACCAATGTCAACCCTGAAGAGGAGAGGTAGTGTCCAGTTTCTTCTTCCCCTCTTTGTCTTGCCAAACTGTGTTTTTGAACAGTTATTTTGCATTTAACCCACAAGACCAAGTAACAGCAGAAGAGTCAGAGAGCAGAACTTGCTAAACCAGTGCACCCAACTGTGTAAGGAAGACACACTTAGTTTCTTAACTAACAGAGATAAGGGCAAGGGAACAGCCAAAACAAAGGACAAAGGAACAGATAATCCTGTATGTATGACTTAATACAAACCTTTCAGCCACCTTTGTCAGCATGAAGTCAAACAATTTCACAAGTTTTACATTATAATAAGCAAATGTTTATTTCTAGGTCATTAGAAAATACTAACCTGCAAACTGCTAAACATAGGTAGAGGCTTTAATTAAAAATCTTTACATATCAGACTAGCTGCTGCAAAAAGGTAAGACTGAGGCCTGGGAATGCTATAGGACTCCTTTTTAGCTTTGCTTCAGGTGAAAACAAAAGGTTGTCTTGCACAGCTGCCTCTGCCTCTCTAATACTGACTGTCAAGCAGTACTCCATTATGTACATGATATGAATGTTCAGATGCTTTTCACATGGTCCCCTACAGAACATTCACTATAATCCTATGGACACCCTCCTGGTCAGTTTGGCAGTACTGTATCTTAGAAGCAGAGAATTGCTTCAAAACAGGTTTCACTGACCTATTTGATCCATTCTTCCAAGTTTAACACCAGTAAGATCTTGATCTCAAACGAGATCACTTGGCAGCAGGTTCTACAAGTTAACCACATTGTACAGAAGCAAACGTCTTCCCCGCTGCCAGGTCCGACGGCACGGGCGGGGGCAAGCGGGCAGGGCACCCCTTCCCAAATCACAGGGGTTTACCTTCTGCAGCATGACTTGCTATGGGCAGCCCTTCTCATTGCAAGCAACTCCCATGATACAGAATTCACTCTATGCATACAATGTTCCATTTCATCATCTCTTCTCTGAATTAGACAGTATGAAAAGAATATCTGAGTTGGTATTTACAGGCTACAGTAACAGCCTTCGGCGGCAGGGGGGGCTGTTCAGCTATTTCTATGCTCCTAGAAGGACCGAACTGCCCCCCCTGAGCATTCACTACCAGCAGCTTTGCAAGTAAGACCTTTTTGCTCTACGGTGGTAGAAGACTTCTTTCACTGTGCAGTCTGCAGAGGTAGCTTCTTAAGTAGACTAGCTCACTGTAAAGAGCACTGCCATCTCCTAAGCACTGTAGAAACCTAAGCTACTTAATCCTTACACAACCTACTTGAAATGGGCTTTAAAACTGCTGCTAAGGTTTAAAGACGACAGTTGCTAAGACAAGAAACCAGCAGCAGAACAACTGAAGACTTATATTCAGGATTTTCTCTCCTTCTCCAAAATACCCAAAGCAAAGGAATCCACAACAGCCAGTGATAACTAGGCTTCCACGGAGAACGTGGTCACTGAACACTAGTGAATGAGCTGGACAAAACAGCAGAAACCTTTAGAACATGCTTGCTTACTTTGCCAGGAAATGCTGTCCAGGCCATGTGCCATCTTCATTTTTCACTTCTATTAGAACAACCTGAAGAAAGAGAGTTCAGGTAATAAAGGTAACTGCAAAACTACCACACATTTTGCAAAATCATTAACAAATGACATCTTCAATGTTTACTCAAAGTACATAAAAGTAAATAGAAAAAATAAGGAACAGAGAAAGCAGTACATGAGAATGTAATAAATATATAAAAAGTTATGCCCCTCACCTGACCCTGGTAGAGCCCTGCATCTTGCACTGTGCTATCCAGCTTGCTGAGCTGCTCGTAAGTGTTACTCATGTACCTGTTCCATAACCTAGTTTCCTTCTCAGCTGGGATATTGAATAGTTTTCTCATTTCTTTCTCGATGGTAGCTGTTCAGGAGAAAAAAAACAACACACACCAAAATGCCTAAAACATGAGTGGTTTAACAAAAAAAATACAAGCCAGACATTCAGCAATGAGGATACACCATTGATCCTTCAAGATCCTTTGAGTAGAAAATGAATCATGGAAGTTATACGTGCTCATATAGCTTGTCTAATATTTAGTCTAGAAGAATGAAAAACATGTTTTCAGTCATGGGTTGCCTGTCAAGCCCTCAAACCAATGATGTCCAGAATACACTGAGAAGTTTCTGCCCAAAGGCCAACTTCTGTGGAACAGCCATCATTTGAAAATATGGGTTCAAGAAGGAAGTGTTTACAGGTACTAATGTCAGGCCATACATCAGCATACTAGAAAAAAAGATCTTTATGGACACGTAAGACAGCTGACACTTGGCACTTTTACATGGGAAAATACAGTGACGATACAGCCAGAGAGAGAGAGACAGGTCAAATTCCAGGGAGAAGTGTAGGAAGAGCCATTAATAAGATATCTAAAATAGTCACATTCTACGAAGAAGGAATCTTAGGAGAACCTGAGACAGAACTGCTCTACGCAAGTGACGTGGGTGTTTCTTAAGGACATGAGTTAGTAAGCACTGTGCTCCTCAAAGCTCTTGACCACAACTCCCTGTGTTGCACACAGAACCTCTGTGGCTGGAAGAAACTCAAGAGGTTCCCAGTCCAACTAAAGTAGAATCAACACTGAATTCAGAGCACACTGCTTGGGGCTTATGTGATCAGGTGTTCAAAACTTGCAAGTCAGGAGATTCTCCCTCCCTCTTGGCCCCGTTTAAATGTCTAGCTGTCCTAATGGGAAAACATTTTCATTTTATTAAGTTGGAGTCTGTCCTGTTCCAATTTGTGACTATTTTCTGTTTTCTTGCTTTGTGACTCAGTAAAAAGCCTGACTCCATTCTCAGTAACCTCTTCACAGGTGCTACAAGGTCCCCCCAAAAGCCTTCTCTTCTCCAGGCTAAATACAGCTCCCTCAGCCTCTTCTCACACATCACATGCTCCAACCCTGACTGTCCTGTTGGTACCTCCTAGACTCATTCCAGTTTATCAACATAGTTCTTGTTCTGGAGGGCACAAGGTATCTCTTGATGTAGCACTAGAGTGCAGCAGCTCCTTGTATCAGAGACCTACTTACCAACAGTATCTGCTTTGCTGAAGTGGCAGCTAATCACATTGTCAGGATCGCTGCTCTCACACAGCTTCAGCTCAAGAAGATAAACTTCAACCTTATAGTGCTTCACAAACAGACCATATTCCACCACCTGCAAACGGAAGGCAGATGTGATAAAACAACACAAAGATAAAACACTGAGCATTCCTCTGTAAGGCACACTTGTCTAAATATTTTGAGTCTTATAAGTCAAGCCATAAACTGAACACTGACTTGCTCTCAAGTCCAGATTCAGTCACAACCTCTGCCAGCTTGTTCAGGGGTTTTGTTTGTTTTAAAACGTTAAGAAATCCCAGTGCTTTCCTTCCACAGGACAAAGTCCATCATCACAACTGAACTGATAGTGCCAGCTAGTTATCCATGAAAAATATTTGATCGCACAGTCAGAGAATTCCAAAAATAAGAAAATCATCTTCTGCCCCTAGTCTTTGGCTATGGTTTACATTAAAAAAAAAAAAGAAACAAGCCTGGAACACTGGAGCCAAATCCTTTCTATTAGAAGAAAGTAAGACAAAGCATTAATTATTTTTTTGCATGGTATACAGAATCTGCATCATTACCCTCTCCTTGCAAAAACAGACAAATATGTCAGAACTCACTTTGATGACCCTGCTTTATTTCAGAGTAATTTTCAAATCAATTTTGCATTTGAGAGAATACTCCAATATGTACATCTACCCACCCCAGGAGCTTTCCGCATATTTTTAGAAAGGTAGTCTGTAAGACTAGACACCACTCTTCACCTACAGATCATAAAACACATGATGCCAGAAAGAAAAGCCCATTTCAGAGGCCAGTTATGAGACAACAGTGATGTAACCAGAGGAAAAAACCCCAAAAGACACTTCAACTGTCCCCACAGATCTTTGCAGCTATAAAGTCTATGAAACTGCCATCATATTTCATTGAACCAGCAGGTTTCATTTTTAATAGTGTTTAAGAGGCATTATGCAATGCCCTTAATCATTTGCTGTCACTTTTGGTCAAGCCTGAAGTGGCCAGGCAGCTGGACTAGATGACTGCTGAAGGTCCCTTCCAACCAAAACATTCTATTCCATGTCTATTTGTGTGACCCCAGACTTGCTGTGGTCTACATCTGTAACATTGTCCAGAAAAAAAATTCACCTAACTTTGGAAAGAAACAAAGAATTATTACTTATTGTGATAATTTGGCTAAATTATGCTTCCCTCTTCTTTTACAGGGTTGTATGAGATACGCAAGGTGCTTTAAAGGTAAATAATTAACAAATACATTTTGAAAGATCTTTGGTGTTTTGCTGTTACAACAGAAAGAGAAAGTAACACACCCTGTTTAAATAGCTTCTTGACAAGCAAATTAGATGACTGTTCTTTAAAAAAAATGCAGAGGAAACAATTCACAAGTCTCTTTTTCAGAAGGAATTCCATTAAATGGAAATTCCTGTTCTCCAGGATTCCATAGTTAGAAACAAATAAATAAGAACCATATTCAGCAATGCAAGAACTCTTCTTCCAATAAGTTGTTTCTGATCAGATAACAGTGTTCATTAGGATGGATGAAGAGCAAGGAGTCTCTAATCACCCACAGATGACTTTTCAGGAGTGTCTGATCAGCTAGCTTGTTCTCTGTCAAAGTAAAACTCAGGTCATCCCATTGAACAGCAATTTGAGCACAACGGCTCATAACAATTAAGAACTTTAAAGATTTACTCTTAGCTAGAACACAGTAACTTGGCATCTTATGTCTGGAAAACAGCACTAGCCCTCAATAATGACAGTGTTGAAGAGTGGCATTTGACACTCCCCCCATTTCTGGTTTACATGGGAGTTCTATCTACTCAGCAGAAAACCCAGGGTCACTTGGCAGACCTGGGATCATTTACGCTTCCTGAAAATGACAGAATTTCTCATGAGGTACAATCTGCAGCCCACACAGAAGGACAACATCCCAAGTACCACTGATCAGCATGAGTGGGTCTGCAAAAGAGGGATCTTACTTCCTTTGACCATTCTGGTGCCACACTTTCCTGGGTCTTGCACACCTTAAAGCAGCACTGACTGTAACATAACGCTACTGAAAGTTAAGCAATATTAATTCTGTACATTATATCAACACTACTTGCTTGATGTAGTGATTAGTCTTTATGAACCCCAAAGACTGGCACTACTCAAGTTAGTCAGTGTAAAAACCTAAGACTAAAATAAAAACCAAAAAACCTTTTTACCCATAAAAAAAAGTGTCTGATGGATTTCAAAAAACAGCAACTTGAGAATTTCCCCTTCCAGAACAGGTTATATGCTCAGAATGCATTCAGGACTGCATTTGCCAAACAAAGATAAGGCTTACAGAACAAAACTACAAATATATCTGTTCTCATGATTTTAGAATCACAGAATTTTGAAAGAGAGAATAAAACCCACCACCTTAAACTCCAGAGGAAGTCCCTAAGCCATCTGCAATAAAAATAATTGTTCCAATGCCTCATTCTGTCCCGGAAGTTTGATAAGCTGGACTAACCGCTTGCATTTTTCAACAAAGCATAAACTATTCCATGCAACATAATGCACTGCACTGGCCCCAAAAACCATACTGTAAAAAGTTAACCAGAACAAGGTTTATGGTTCTCACCTCAACTGAAAATCACTGAAGATTCAGGCATCTTAAGTGTAATACTGAAAGGTCACTCTTTCAGACAAGGCAAAAAGATTTAATGTCTTTATCTTCAAAGACCTGCTAAGCATCCTGCCTTAACTCACATCTAGCAAAATAAACATCACCTTAGTTTGGCAGAGATCAGATAATGAAGCCAGGCTGAAGAGAACCTGGTTCACCCATACTTACTTTTCTCACAATAGGCTGCTGTCCTTCTATGCAGCCATACCACGTTACCAGTTTGTTCCAGACTTCAGTGGGAACCAGCACATAATCCAGCTCATCAATGAGGTGTTCTTTTAAACTCTGAGTTTCTGGATCTAAAAAGGAAACAGTGGTAAAAAAGCACGGCATCAGACAGAATCCTTTCTTCCCAACACCTACACACAGATCACCACCACGACCCTAAGAAACACCAGCACTGCCAAGCGTAGGCAGAAACCGCACCAGCCTCCTCACTGACAAGGCCACACGGCTTCAAAAGCGAAAGTTGCAGGAGACGACTGCACACAGGCCTTATTCATTCAAGCCCGGGCTGCGACCCGTGCACCGAGCCCCAGCGCCCCAGGCCCCAGCGCCCCAGGCCCCGCGCCACCAGGCAGCACTCACCGCTGAAGAGACCTGAGTTGTCGATAGGCCCCGGGTAAAGGCCGGGATCGCCCACGCCAAACATGTCCCAACTGTCGAAGCCCACGTACTTCTTCCACTGCTTGAACCAGCGGCTATCCACCAGGTACCTGCAACACACGGCACCGGGCGGCGCAGCCCCTTCAGCGGCGGCGCGGCCCGGCGCGGCCCGCCCCGACCCGCTCCCGCAGGCCCCGCCGCCCGGAGGGGAAGGGGACGAAGGGAAGGGCCGGCCGGCCACACTCACCAGGATTCGCCCGGCCTCAGGGTCGTGGCCAGCAGCGGCCCCAGCTCGGTCCGCTGCACAGTCGTGTCCGGCCGCGCCCCGCCGCCGCCACCCTCGGCCGCCGCCATGTCGGTGCGCGATCCCCGTCGCGGGCGGATGTCGGTGCGCATGCGCATGCGCGCTGAGTACTCCTGCTGCCCTCGCCCCGCCCCGACCGCGCGGTCTCTGACGGGCCGGGCGGGGCCGCGCTCAGAGGCGGGGCTGGGGGCGCGCGCACGTTGTGGCGGCGGCCGCCATCTTGTAGTCGCGTCCAGCGTGCCCCGCCCTGGCGGCTGGAGCAGAGGCGGCTCCGCGGGGTGGGCAGCTACCTCTCCGAGCCTCTCGGTACGGCGTGGTGGACAGCAGCTAAGGCTGAAGGTCTGAGAGGGTGCAGCGAGGCCTCATCCCCGCGGGGGTGGGCATCCGTTCCTGAGGTGGCTCTGTGGCCGAGAAGGTCCATCCACCTCGGCAGGCTCCTCCAAAGCAGACACATTTGGTGTGGATTGTGCGGTGTCAGTGTGACATCTGCCCTTTTCACCTGCAGTTCACTTCATGGAGCCCTCTGGTCAGGGAGTTGGCTAGGGAAGGTGACTTCAAACTGTTACAGGAGTAGATAACGGATCTGAGTAACCAGCTGGGGAGCACTCAAGAGTTTGAAAGTGTCTGTGGAGAGAACTTATAAAGGAGGTATTCGTGATGGAGAACTGTGTGGGAGCCTGTGCTTCAGAAGTGGGAAAATTAGGAAGGATTTAGATGATAACTCAAACTTAAAAACCTGTCTTAAACTGATAGACTAAATAAATCCATCTACCTCCTGGGAAAAAAAAAAGACAGGGTGAAGTGCTGGGGCTGTGACTGCAGGGGAGCTCGCCAGGAAACTGGCAGTCGTCTGCCACCTAGGCCTGGCAGTGCTGCAGCTATCCAGGGTAAAATTGTAAACGGCTTTTTTTTTTTTTTTTTTGAGAGCAGGGTTAACATTAAAAAAGAAGACAGTTTTCTCTTTCCAGCAAGAGTTGAGTCCTGTTTATTTGTCCTGTTTTTCTCAAAGGGCAGGGCCCTTTTATAGTTCACAGAAACTCATACACCCAGTTATGGCAATACTGGGTGTGTTTTTAAAATGAGTCAGCTATTCTGAGATAATGCTTATGTGGCTGACCTCACTCTCCTAATGAATTACCTACTCCTAATAGAAAGTGCAGTAAACAATTAAAATGGTCTCCTTCAAAGCTTTCTGATTCAGTACTAGGAAATGACATTATTAGTTTCACTGTAGACAGGGGTGTCTGTGTTCTCCTGTCTCTTCAAGCACTTTCCTTCCAACCGTTCAGCTTCCTGCCCCATCTCCAGCTGAACCTAATGGCTGCTCCCAGCGAGAGTGGCACCAACAGGAACAAAGCCACCCGGTTGGAGGCCGGTGTTTTCTATCTGCCTTACAGTGGCAATGATCAAAAACAGAGACTGAAAGCTATCTTAAAAGTTAGCAGGTGCAATAAAGCTCAGGAGGAGGAGAAAGGGATTTTAAATAGCCAAAAGAACATTTAACAGGCTGAGTAAGAAAGGTCCTAGGCTTCACTTGACAGCATTTCTGTTGAGTAGACACTTCTGAATACCACATGGCATCAGCCAAGATTTCAGGAGGTGTGCTAGGGCTGGTGGGCAGAACACTAAGAAACATGGGTGGCTGGAGATGGGGGTGAGAACGATAATTTTCTTTGCAGCTAGTTAAAACTCCTGACAGCTTGAAATATCTGAACTTGTTTAAAGATTTAAGAATTTGATGGCAACTATCAGCTGCTAATGGGGGGAGGGATCATTGGGAGGAGGATGAAGGGGAGCAAACATTCTCTAGAAGGGGGGGAATATACGGGTCTCTGATCTCTAGAAGAATGGACAAGCAGAGTGAACACTAACAGAGATTAGCTGTTTACAATAAAGGTGAAGAAGTAGAAAAAAATAGTGTAGGAGGGTAGATGTGATAGACACAAGATGTTGAAAGGACAACTTTCTCAAGCCACAGAAGTATCCGAGCATGCTAAAGTGCTAGAATGTATTTTAGGGTTTCCTACTGAGTCAGTCTGGTTTTGGTATTACAGAAATAGAACTGGGCCAGTTTATAATCCCTGAGGATTCTTCAGGCCAACCCTCAGCATAGATACTACCTCTAGTGAAGTGTCTTCTTTCCCTCCGGTCACGACACCAAGTAACGTTTGGGTGCGAGAGCCTGCGTGGGGCTGTGCTCTTCTGCAGGTGCTGCTGCCGAAGGTTTCCTGCCCGCAGGCTGCCCTCTCCACCACAGCCCGCTTTACCCCAAAGCCAGCTACCCTGGGGAATGCTGAAATGAGTTGGGGAATAACAATGCTGAGAGGCTTTTATCTATGCTGCAGAGTTCCTGCTGATGTGCTTACACTGGCATCATTCGTTTTCCTGCTGGCACGGCTAATTTTCATCATGGAATCTGCATCGCTGTGCTTCTGCTGGCGTCACTGTATCTGTTGTGGAGCTGCTGCTTTGTTTTTCTGCTAGCACAGCCCCAGCAGCCGGAAGGTAAATAAATCCCTTAGCTGATAGCTCTGAATAAGCACGGTGTAAGATGCCTTTCTGACCAGCAGGCTCAGAGAAGGACCCTTTTTGGCGGGGCTGCCGTTGGAGCAGCAGCAGGTTTAGGGTCTCCTCCCCCATGGTGGTTGAGTGAGTCTCAGCAGCAAACAGGAAAAGCAAGGAACAGGCAAAGCAAAGGAGCAAACGGCTCGAGATTGGTGAGTCATGATGGAGGAAGTGCCACAGCTCATGTCGAGAATTATATTTCAATGTATGAGTTCCTGCTGCCCATGATCCCCTCTACTCTCCACATATTTCAACATCCTGCATTAATGAGGGAAGTAGATTTAACCGAAAAAATAATCCCCCAAATCAAGCAGCTTATGCTTCAAAGCTGAAGTAGCTGCTCAAAACATCCTGTTTTTATCGTGAAGCTGTACTGGTAGTTAAGAAATAGCCCAGTGAGAATTGTGCAACCTGAGTTCAAAGCTCGATGACTCAAGGGCAGCAGCAAGCAGGGTGGAACTGGGTGTAGGTTCTCTCCTCAGCCCAGAGGGGGCCTTGAGTGCAGGTACAGTTACAAAGCACCCAGCAAATTGGTGAGGTGAGAAGCTATTAACAAGAAAAAATCAAACCCAAAACCCTCAAATCCCAGGTGTTTTTAATTATGAAAACAGCACAGAAGTGTTTGCAAGTGTTATGCCTTCCCCTTGAAAGCCTAAGTTTCTGGTCTGTGTTAGTACTCCTCAGTCCAGCACCAAGTTTATACTCAGTGCTATGAGGCCTTGTGAGGAGTGGCTTGTCATGAAAATATGCTCACAGAACCATTTGAGGAGTGAAAATTTACCTGTAGAAGGACCTGAGCCACTGGGCAGTAAGATGGCAGCTGAAATTTAGCACAGGCTTATGCTTTCACAGGGGAAGCTAATCCTGATTCCTAAGTCGTTTGGCAACAGGCTGTAAACTCAGGATTGCCACACAGGAACAACTTGTCAAGATTACTGTAACCACTCCATGAAATACCTGTCAGGGCTGTGGTTCGCAGAAGTCAGGAAAGTGTTAGGGAAGGAGTAAGAAGAAGAAAATACTGTCTGAACCCTGGCATACCTGCACTTTGCCACATGAAAGTCTGGTGCCCAAAGGGCAAGAAGGACACTCTGAGGCATGGCATAGTTTTTGTGGTTGAGTGGGCTGATGTTCTATACTGGCAACGTGAAGGAACTGGTTCTTTGTGTGTATTGCAAGGTGTTGGGAATGCACGAAGGCATTACAGGCTTCATGTAGGACTGGGTGAGTACATGGAGATGTGTGCTAGGGTATCACCAATGCAAAATGGGATAGAGCCAGCAGACAGCTGAGCCAGGGCTGGGGCAGCGTCTCTGCCACAAGAGCAATGGTGGGTGCTGCTCTGGCTCTGGGTCTCCCCTGGGCATCTGCTGATGGAGGCCTGATGATGATATGGGCCTTGGCTGAAGAGCTTTTCTTCCCCAAGCCCTCTGCCAGTGCAGCCACAGCAGTGCAGGCTTCAGAATTGCTCACCTACCTGCCTGAATGGTTGTTAACCTGTCATGGCCTGTTGTCGGTAACCAAGCTGGGACTTCATCAGCCAGTGTAAAATAACCCTCTGGCTGTGTGCCACCATGCCTTTCCCCTGTGGGCAAGCCTCAAGGGAGGTCCAGTCAACAGTTTGGCAAGGTATTTGCTCTGTGCCACCCTCCTGGTCATTGCACGCAGGGCAGGGCCTAGCCCCTATTCAGAGTTTGCAGAGCTCACAAACACTGTTTGCCCATCGTCCTGCCCTAGGCTGCACTCAGATTTCAGCCTGACTGCACCATCACACTCCATGGTTCCAGTCAGCCCCTCCGCACCCTCACACATGGGCAACGTGGTCACTATGTTTCACCCAATCACCCAGATTTATCAAGCCACAGCCTTAAAGAAAGTACAAATTTTTTATTTCTTCAGAGAATCACAGTAAGGTACTGAGACTCACAGCATAGTTTCCCAAACATTCACATGCAACTTTTGAAAACATCAAGTACACTTCAAGAATTTGGAAGATGCACCATCATAAGCAAAACCTGCATGAGACGTTGGGATTTCTGCCAGAGCAGCAGCCCCCTGCGTGAAAAATTCCTCTTTATCCAAGAACATTCTTGGGAACCTTCTGGAGAAGCAATTCAATATCATCCTGGATCTTGATGGTTTCGAAATGCCGGCTGTAGCGTTTGAAGGGCACGCCGTCAGGGCCGATGAGGAACTTCTCGAAGTTCCAGGAGATGTCGTTGCGGCAGACAGGGGACCAGATGATGTACTGCGGGTTGGTCATCAGCGAGGAGGGGTCGTCGTGCGGGAAGGGCAGCGCCTCTTTCAGGAAGGTAAAGAGGGGGTGCGCGTTCTTCCCGTTCACCTCGCACTTCTCGAACATGATGAAATGGGGCTTGTACCCGTTGCCAGGACGAACATGCTCCAGCGCAAGCATGATCTCGTCATTCGTAGTATTTTCCTGGGGAAACACAAATAACATTGCCCCGAACGAGGCCGGTGGGAGCCACGCCGGGACGGACGGTCCCCCCCGCTCCCTGGCCCCGGCGCCCACCCTACCTGGTGCCCGAACTGGTTGCAGGGAAAGCCGAGGACCTGCAGCCCGCGGGGGCCGAACCGCTGCTGCAGCTCGTTGAGCTGCAGGAAGTCGCGGGTGGTGGTGCCTCAGAGAGACGCCACGTTGACCACCAGCAGCACCTTCCCCCTCAGCGAGCCCAGCGACAACGGCTCCGCCGCGCCCAGCGGCCGTGCCGACAGCCCCCACAGCTCCTTCGCTCCGGCCGCTGCCGCCGCTGCTGCTCCCCTTGCCGCCATGGTCAGCACTGCCGAGCGGGCGGGCTCTGCTTCCCGCCGCCGCTCCGCTCCGCCCCGCCGGGACCGCCCTGCTGGGACACCTCCTCCGCCAGGACCTCTGTCTCCCTCCTCTTCCGCCTCCCGTCGCCATCGCGCCTCGTCTCTGCGCTCCCGGCGGCGACAACACCCTGCGGCACCCCCGCTACTCCCTCGCGGGGGTCGGGATCGATTAAAAACTCAGAATTGAGTGGTTTGTACAGCGGGTAACACATGGGGAAGTAGTCACCCATTCTTAGGAAAGCCGAGAAAAATCAGCAAAACACGAAGTAGTCCCAAGAGCTAAACTTGTGCGGTAACAAGACCACCCGAGTACGGAGACAGCGCAGCACCAGGGGCTGTGGCGGCCTCCTGGGACACCACTGCCCCCCGGTGTGGCTTTCGGGAGGGAAACACCTCGGTTTGTGCAACAGGAAGGGTGAAAAGAGGGGCTATAAATTCTCTTCTTTAGTCTCCTTTGAGGCTGGTAAAAGCTCTCTTTACTTCAGCAGTTGCTTTTCCTCATCCCTGGCTTTTCCCTGTCTTGCCTTACTGCTTTGGTCTGTTTAAGGGAGTTTTAAGTAATGCAGTAGTGACTGCTCGTCTGGGTTCAGCCCTGGGCGAGCTACACCAGGCAGTGTGGCCCAGCGGCTCCTCCACGGGTCTTGGTGCTGAAGCATTGCTCCCCTCCACAGCACACCGTGAAGAGGCAGGTCCAGGCTCAGGCCTCGAGGTGGTGTCCATGGGTTGGACCAACAGGGACTGTGGGGCAGCACAGCTCGGCAGGGACCAAGAACAAGGGCTTTGGCTTCAGCACAGCTCTCATGAGGGAGCGGGGAGCCCCCGCTGAGGCTCCTGCTGGCCTGTGTGCCAAGTGAGCTCCATTCCCAACAGCCCCAAGGTCAGACAGCTGCTTATCAGCCCTGGCCCCCAGCCAAGGCAGCCCGGGCACCAGCGCGAGGGGGATGCACTCAGGGCCCCCTCCACTGATGTCTGTTCTCTTTCATGCTGGGTATCAGGGGCTCATCACAAACACCAGCTGTCACTGACAGGCCACCGTGTAATGCTGCATCTCTGGTCCAGGTTTCTGGGTAACCGCAGGATCTGAGGATTTTGGTTTGGGCCACTCTTGGCACCCGCCCCCAAAACTGGGAACTGGAATAGTTCCTTGCTGTGGTGAGTTCTGAGGACTCGCCTGATTATCGCGCATCTTCAGGGACCTGCAGTTTGTGCAGCGAGTTGCAGCACTGTCAGCAGGAGCCACAAGTGCTCTGGGAGAGATCAGAGGGGCTGGGAAATGGCTGACGGGAGGAGCACAGGCACAATACCTGCGTTTGCTCTGAATAAATTGACAGTTACAGTCCACGCTGACTCCACCTGCCTCTTGGGCACGGTGAGCCACAGTGGTTTGAAGAAGAGGAATTTCTTTCCAGGGGTGACCTCGAGGGCAGTGCCACACAGCATCTTTGCTGCCACTTTTGATGCTTGCTCAGACTGGCATGGTCAATCCTCAGGCTGGACTTGGGGATTTCATCTGAAGGAGGGAGTTTACCTCTGGGGCCCTGCCCTTTTCAGACAAGAGCAGGTTAGGGCTTTCCTTTCCTTGACAAGTGAGTTTTAAGGAAACTAAGTGAGCTGAACTTCCTTGTTGGTGCGTAGCTACACCCTGTGCCTGGACTGCAGAGCCAGCTGAACTTGGATCCAGAGGAGTACCAGGAGCTTCCGAGGAGCTAGATGGGCTCAAGGGACCCCTTTGGAGATGTGACGTGATGGTTGTCCTGCGAGGTCAGAAGGCTGCTGTTTAACAACAGTGAGTCATCGCAAAGGTCACAAAACACATCTTCTGGCCTCCTGCTCACATCTCATCATTCCTGGCACTGAACTCCCTAGCCCAGAAACTGGCACTTGTCTCCTAGCTTTTCCCTTTCCCTGATCCTTGCTGGCCTGGATCACTCTCTGTGAACACTGAGCTCTCATTTCCCAGGTCTGCTCTGGCCATCTGTGTCCCCAGTTTCATCATGTCTGACCTTGGAGAGAGGCAGGGCAGGTCTGGAAACCTAACACCAGCTGGTTAGACAGAGGAGATGGGGAGGTGGTGCTGTACATGGACAAAGAGTTTAGATTAAAATTGGGATAAAAAATTAATCACTTCTGGGTGGAAGTGCATCAGCAGATGCACAACCCACAAGCTGGGTCTGAAGAACCTTTCTCAAAACCCCTGCAGCTAAAGAGCTGCTCTGCAACTGTGACCATGGAGAACTGCAACTGAGCAGTTCTGCAACACTGAAAAACCCCAGTTTTACTCAACTGCAACCACCACCTAAACAACCCAACAACAAAATCCCCAAAAAAGGGAACTGCAGAGGAGTGAGCAAGCTTATTAACAGGGCAGAGAATGACATCCTCCTGGGCAGCCCTGCAGCTGGGGACTTCCTGCTCTGCTCAACCCTGTCACCCATGCCAGTAGAGAACAGGCACCCAGGAGAGGAAGGAGGGAGGCTGGGGCCTCCATTACTGCCACGCTGGCCAGACACTTAATGCTGGGGTGTCTGTGGCTGCAGGGGGAGGACAACGACCTGAGATAGAGGGCACTCCCACAGCCTCAGGCTGGGTCCATTTCTCTTTTGTTCCAAGAAAAGGAATCGGGAACTTTGTCCAAAAAAACAAACCCAAAAATAAGGCAACATTACCATTCTTTAGGATATAATTCATCTACAGCTAGGTGCTCACTTACATGGATTGTCATCACCAACTGGACTGCCTCCTGCCCAGCCCCACAGGCAGAGGCTCTCGGCTTAAGGCAGCTGCTGTACATACCAGCACAAGCAGGGAGCTGCACACTGCTCTTCCCCATAATTTCCCACCCAGCAGAAGCACTATCTGCTCTCCAGGGTGGGTGCAGCACAAAGGCCCACACGTCAAGCCCATCCCTGGTTGCAGTGCTTGAAGGCATCTCTTGTGCAAACGTGCTGCTGTGCACATCTCACATGTGCTCCCGTGCAGCACTTGGGGGTACAACAGTGCACACAAGCACACTGCACACCACCACATACTGTCTTCTCCCTTCTTTCTACACTCCCCTCCTACATAACCCCCTCTTGCTCATCTATTCCCATGCTCAAAACCAGCAACTTCAACTCAACTGATGCCCTCTCATCTGGTTTGGGTATCAAAAGCAGCTCCTGGGAAGCTTTGCCGCAGGGCCAGGCAGGGCGATGGACTCCATCTCTGTTCTGCTGCAGCATCCAGGAATGGCTGCAAGCAGTGGATGGGCATCACTTACTAGGAAACAAAAATAAGTATTCAAGCACTTGTAACTGCTCAGCAAATCCTGTCACAGCTGTGTCAAAAATGGTACTTCTGGTTCAGGCTGTCAGATGCTGGGCCAAAAACCCAGAGTGAGGAATACAGACACCAGGATACAGGGAGCTTAGAAAACTGCCTTTATTCTATTAGTTGTTGGAAAAATGAAAATACAGAAAGAGTTTAGTTGGCTGCAGAACAGCAAGAAGTTCACAGGTTAGGAGTCTGATCACTACATGGTAACCAAACTTACACAAAAAGTTTCTTTTTCTCTTTTTAAGTTTTGAAACTGGGTCCAGCAATGAACTTAAGGCAACTGAACAGTTCAGAAGCTTTGAGTGTGAGCAGGCTGTCTGTTCTCATCCCTACGGCACGTCATGGAAAAAACTCCTCCTGGGTGTGCAGACCACTCAAATCATTCAAATGGGTCAGACTCTTAAAAATGAACAGGGGAAGAGGATCAGCTGCTTTCCATCGGACTTTATTTTCAAATACAGTTTCTTAAAAAACCCAGAACACCTTAACGCAGAGGTTACAAGTAACAGTATTAGGAAATCCAATTATACAAAAAATACTACATCTAAGCTGGGGTAAATAGATTTATTTTTGGTAACATACATTTAAACTGGCACTAATTACACAGTAACTAAAAGGTAACTAACATGAAACCACAGAACCCTCACTTTTCCTTAGCTGAATGGGACTTGGTATTTCAGAGTGATCACATTTTTCAAACTAAATGTTTTACACCACTGAGCCATGAAAATCAGATCTTCCTAAATGTGATAGCACTGAAGCTACGCTTGATTCCACATACAGCCAGGTTGTACTCAATTAGAATAGGACGTTAGTTATAAAGTAGTTACAGACCAATCCTCTGTGTTGACAGCTTTTTCTCTTTTTAGAGAGAAGAAAGAAGATAGAGAATTGTCTTCAATTAGCGCCTGGCATATCCTGTGAGTGCAGAAAAGGTTTGTTAGAGGAATGTTGAGGTTAACCTTGGGTGCACAGATGAATTTGATGCAGATTGTTATAAAAATCATGGTTGGCTTCTAAATACTGGTAGCAAGATGACTCGATTTTTAAATCTCTTAAGTAAATTATAGATAATGAAAAAGGCCAGTAATCATACACTAAGATTAATAAACAGCACTTCAAAATTACTCAAGTGCAGGGTGCTGCTTTGGCCATCTTCCCCTGGCCACACTTTATAAGAGAAGGCACCCGGACTTCTTCTTGCCACGCCGGGCTTGCAAAGCAGCTCTAGTGGCCATTTCAAAAACCTCCCTGACACCGTCTTTGGTCTTTGCCGAACACTCCATGTACCCAAATGCACCGATGCGATTTGCCATGTCCCTTCCTTCTTCGGGTTTGACAGGCTCCTGGAACAGCACAAGAGCAACAGCTGAGAACAATCTGGAACCACACCGACACGCATATGCCTTCCCATTCCCACCCAGCTTCCCAACAAAGGCAAGGAAATTCCTGGATTAAATGCACATAATTAATTTGTTAATTAATTGCTCCCAGATTTAAGCAAATTTTATTTTAAATCTGCCTATTTCCTCAAGATGCAGCATGCACTGCAACCTGGATTCCACAGATGGGGTGTGTATATATGCATACTGCACCAGTGCTTGAGGACACTATCAGTTCTCTAGCACCTCTGAGCTTCTAGGCCACAAGACCCTTTAAACCTCTTCACTACAATTGTAACAAAAGCACATGAACAAACCCACAAATTAATGCCTCAGTCTTTGTATAAAACCAAGCACGCTATGCAACACAACCAAAAATTCCAGCACAGAGCAGACTATGTGCAGTCCCAAACCCAAACTTTCAAATATGATCTGAAAATGAAACCTGGTGATAGGCTCGGGAACAAGCTACAGCATGCATGGTTATCACTTCAAAACACCTATCAGTAAAACTTTCCTTTACCATCCTGAACATACAAAATAAACAACCACCCTTGTGTGCATGCACTTGATATGCTGATGTCTCCCAATTAATGCCTACTTTAGGTACCCAGCTCTCCAGCAGGGAAAGCAGCTGACTGTCAGTAATCCAATATAACCATTTTCATGGTTGAGAATGCTTTTTCCTAAAAATTAAATTTCCAAATATGAAAAAAAGAAGCACTCAAGGGCAAGATATACTTTCTGGTTTCTGCCGTGGCTAAGTGTTCATAATGCAACCCATAGCAAGCTGGCAGTAAGCTGTGGGTGCCCATTCAATGCTCTGGTACAACCACTACAAACTTTCTTCTCCAGGACTATCAGAAAGGAACCTGCCTGCTTCATTTTGGCCAGCTCTCGTCTTGTGTGCTCGTCATTCCTCAGGTCCTTCTTGTTTCCTACCAAGATGATAGGCACGTTTGGGCAGAAATGCTTCACCTCCGGGGTCCACTTCTCTGGGATGTTTTCTGAAAAAAATAAATAGAAGTGTGACTGTACTAAAATCCACGTCTAGGGAGACTTTTATTTTAAAGCTTTTAGCTGCTGCCTGAGTGGTTTTAGCTTGCTAATCCACACTGATGCCCTTTTTTCCTGCTCTTAATTTGGGAAGCAAATAGACTTGTTCTGGTATTGCCAAAAAAGACAAGCCTGTCATAATTTTCAGGCTGAAGGACACCTAAACTTTGGCTTCCCTGCATCTCTCAGTAGTTGCTTGACAAGGGCTAGCATAAGGTACTTGAAAGAGCAGCATACAGAATTCTAAAGTAGAGAGTTATGGAATATTTTGCTTTGAGAGAAACATTTTATCTATCTCCAGGAGCTAAAGATGGGTACAAGCCTGAAGCATAGGTCACCAAACAACCACTCCAGACTCTCCCATTGACTGTAGCAGAAATGTTCTATACACTAATTACAGATGCACAAAGACTTTGTGTCAGTCATTTGCAGATTCACCATTTCTCCCTGATTTGCACTCATATAACAAACTTTTTCCTCCCAACATAACTTACCTACGTGGCTTTTTTAAAAATGGAGCTGCAAATGGAAGACTTGAGGGCTTCTGAAAGCATCTTTGATAAATTCTACATAGCAGGAAGTGCTGAACAGCCCCAAACATTTGGCTTTGCTTTCAGAAGCTCAGACATCCAAGATTCACCAGTGGATGAACCTGCAGGCTACATAACCCCTTTTTATCTACATGAAATTCCATTCAGCTTTTGAAGAGACATTCACTATTATGGCATTGTTTTCTTGCTTGGAAGAACAAACAACTTAAACAAGCATTCTGAAGCCAGTTTTTGCACTACAGCCAAACCAGCAATTCTGCAGCTGCACCTGGAGTGCTCAGGGGCTGCTGGCCTCTAGACACCACACACCTGAAGAGCTGTCTGGGACACAGGCACCCTGATACTGGTGAGCAGGGAGGGAGGAGAGAGAGGAAAAAATAGCCAAGATCAGATTTGACTTAATTAGCCCCCTTCTCCCCCTGCTCCAGGGTTCAAACCTCTTGTTCTCAGGGCCAGTCAGCTCTCCAGCTGCCAAGGGGAGTGGCACATGCAGTAGAAGTGAGCACAGCTCAGACCTTGTGTGTAGCATAGCATGACCACAGCACTGCTGCCAACAACCTCATACTGCAGAGAGACAGACAATGAAAGGTATCTCTAAACACAAGATCAGGTGAAAGTGATGGAGAGAGAGATCAGGATTTCCCAGATGTCAAGCTGCACTGATTTTTCTAAAAAGACACTTTCACACCCAGCTGCCCATTCAACAACTGGACAGCAGGGTGAGAACTGAGACCAAGCAGCCAAACATTATCCCAGACAGACTAACACCACTGTGACATCTTAAGGAATATTTTGTTTGATAATTTACTCAAACTTGCTGTGAATTGTGGCAGGAATGGTATTTTTCAACCACTGTGGTAGCTGCATGCAGGACTAATAATTTTATTGACTGCATTTCTGTGCTTCCTGATTTTTTTTTTTGTCTCATTCTTGTTTCTTCCTAAGGCACAGCTCTGGGAGGCAGGGTTAATGCTCAAGAAAGATATGGGGTGTATTGACAAAACCTCTCAGGTCAGCTTGCAGTGATCAGGATCACCCTGGTAGCAGACAGATCCAAAGGATTCAGTGGTTTAATACATGTGAGAGAGAACTGGTATCCCATTTATGAGCACCAGTTAAAATAACTGGATGCCTGTCATTAACAAAGCAGAGGGGCTTCTCACTCTTCCTGTTGAGGAGCTGCTCGATGCATGGACATTTACAGTACCAGTCACTGCACAGAGGTTTTTGTCAGAGTACAGCTGGTCATACACACACTCATGTACACACAGAATCAACGTGACCAGAGATCTACCTTAATATTATCTGCATGCCAATAAGAAACCTCACAAATAGCCACTAGTGAACAAATCCCACTGCTGAGAAGTAGATACAGGAACTTTTACAGAAATTCACTTTATTAAAAAGTGCTACCATGACGTATCTGTTTAGGAGACTACACTGGATGGAGTAATTACATTTTAAAGGGACCGAAATCAAAATTCCAGACACTGAGCCTTACCCTCTTCAAAAACGTCTAAGACCAAATACATAAATATTTATGCATCAGATCTATGATCAGTGAAGATTTCAGTCTTGGACTCCACACAGAAGAAGTGCCCATCTAATACACAGATTTTTGAAATGTAGAGTTTTGGAGCTCAGTAATCATAAATCAGGAAACTTTTTTTTTTTTACCTCCATCACAAGCAGATGTCAGTCACTGGAATGCAGAACGAGGAGAGTATAAATCTCCAGCCTCTGATAATTTCCACCAGTGAGAAAGCCCCCTTCCAGTATGGCTCTAGCCCATGCTTTTAACTCACCAAGCAGACAGCAAAAAAAAAACCCAGGCTATTTGGGACCAATAACTTGAAGTGTTTCAAGCTGATCTCTCTTGAATAAATGGAGGGGGAAAGGAGGAAGGGATGAAAACACAAAGCTAGGTTTCCCATTTACACAGATAGGAAATGACTCTGTTTCCATTAATATAGTGTGGTCTCAAGTGTGTAAGAGCCTGTCATTTTCATGGAGAAATTAAAACAAAAGTAAAATAAAATCCAACCTTGTGTGGGCCATGCCACTCAGTGGACACCTTATGTGCTAACAGGGCTCCTGGGCACAGGAGAGTGCAGCTACAGCCTTCCTGCTTGCCTGGGGTCACCAAGCAGCACCTCAAAGGGACAAGCATACCAGCATGCTACCTTGACCCACCAGACAATGCTGTCTGGCTGGGGGTGCTGATCCAGGCCAGGGATCTGCCTCCCTGCTAAGCACTGTTCAAACTGTGCAGCACAGCCCCAGGTACACAGTGTGTTGCTGAGGCTCACAAAATGCCACTCGGCATTGCTGGAGAATGCACGTTGCTTTAAGATCTTTGTCTGAAAACTACACATTCAAACCAGTGTGAATTTTGAAGCTGGGAATGCATCATTACAGCACATGAAAATACATTTTACAGGGACAAACAGTTCTGATTCCATTAGTCACCTACTTACCTAAACTATCAGGACTATCAATTGAAAAACACATAAGTATAACATCAGTATCTGGATAAGAAAGCGGTCTAAGTCGATCATAGTCTTCTTGTCCTGCTGTATCCCACAAAGCCAACTCAACCTGCAGAAGAAAGATCAAGGCAGTTAGCCAGATCACCAGGAAAGCTGTCATTCAGAAGCCAATAACCCAAGAAACGTGGATGAAATATTTCAGTTGACACCATTCAAAGGGAGAAGAGTACAAGACCAACCACTTTGACAGGAGATGTGTTAGAAACTTTGTTCCATAACTCCAAAAATCTATTTTCTTTATATCCATGACCAGTGTCAGTTCTCTGAAAGGACATAAAAACCACCAGCAGAAAAGTAAGACAGAAGAATCGAAGGGAATCAGCTGCAAAGGGCTGGGAATCTCTGATAAGCATTCCAGAAATACCAGTTCTCAAAGTGGATTTTCTAGGTATGTGCTTTTTAGGATTATGCACATTTTCAGCTGGCTTACAGCTAGAACCTGTAGTGATTAAGAAATGGCAAGATCATACTTATTTGTGCACAAATTCATTGGAACTCCATCACAGCAGAAATTTACACTTGCAATTTGCTTTGAAATGAACCTGATTTCTACATAAAGCTTCTTGTTACTAGGAACTGACTAAAACAGCTGATGTTCTTCATATTTCTACTTATGGTGGAGCTAGGGGAGAACACCCCCAAACGATTGTTTAAAAAGCACAGAACGAATAGGCAATATTTAAATTAGGAAATTTAAAAACTGTAACTCTTAAGGTATACTCTTTCTTGAAATTCTATGATACATCTGCCTTTGCAACAGAGTAGATTCCTTATGTCCAAAAATTTTGGAAACAACGTCCACAGCAGTTCAAAGATAGATGGGCAGAACTGGAACACAAATGTGAGCCTGAAAGTGCAATGTAATTGTCTGGTTAAATTGTGACAGTCTGAAGCTTTAGTTGCATGCATATAAAAAAAAATCCTTCTGTATTTCAGTCAGAAATACTCCTCCCAGATTCACCCCTGCATTCTCATTTGCAAGTGTGAATTTTGTGGCAAACGCTCCTATTTTTTACAGCAATGTCTCTTGAGGGCTCCCTCACATGACACTGGAATCAGCTCCTTTGGCTCTATCTAAACAAATGCATTTTGCAAATGCATCACTGTTTTGTCTTCTCATGGCTTCTGAACATTTCCAGTAATGCTCTTCTAGGAAAACAGAGGTAAGTGGCTGTCAAACAGAACAGCCTGAAGCACTGCTCTCCTCAAACTTCTGTAATCAAGTTTTCAGAAGACAAAGTGCCTGGATGAAGTATGTCACCTAGTTATGAAAGAATCAGCTGACATTTCCACGATTGAAAATGCATTGCTTGAGCTGCTCATACAATTTTTATTTAGATACTGGCTGCATGTAGCTGATAGGGCATGACTCTCTTCAACCCCTTCAGAGGTGCAGAGATCCAGGCAGAAGGGAATGAGGAAGTTTGACTAGGTGATAAGATAGGGAAATTGATATCATACATACTTTAAACAATAGTCCTTAGAGTCTAAGATACAATATAGAAACTGCAGAAACTGTCACTTGGGGGAAAACATGTTCTAATATTAGTCTAAAAGTACTTAAAAACACAAACATTCACATATTGGGAGAGAAAAAGCTATTTTTAGACTCAAACAGTATGAACTGTCATGACTAAGCCCACAAGTGATCCATGTCTGTAAAAGTAGGAAATAAAATTTAATATAAACGCCAAAATTTGCTCTAAACATTTCTCCTCAAATCAGGATTGAAACTGACTGCAAGATGTTCTGACTGGACCTGAACCCAGAGCAAAGACATGTGTCACAGCAAGGGGCAAGACAGGGAAGCTCAGCACCATCATAACCTGCCACGTGGTTCAGATGAGGACCCATGACACTGTGGCCAGTTCCATGCAGTTATGGCAACAAAACAGACAAGCCACAGCTGCCTAAAAGGGCTTGGCAATAGTTGAGCTTTCACAGTGCAAAGTTTCTGCTTTGTGTGCTTTTGGAATACCCTGGAAGTGACAATTTTACACATCACACACTACCTCGTGTGACACAACTGCAGAAGGCAACCTACCCAGTGTGCAGAGAGCAGCCTTCTGAAAACTGCCTCTCAGAGCAGGGCTCTGGCACCTGCATTTGCGTGGCAAACAAAAGGACTCAGAGGTCATACAGATTGAAAACTGATTTTCAAAATATTTGAAAATAAAATTAAACATTTAAATTATTAATTTACTGAAGAACAAACTACAGATGAAGCTCAGTGAGCTGTGGGTATGCTTGGCTGCTAAGAACTGTGTTCCTTCAGACAAGCAGGACAGATGATGCTGATGTAAGCTACAAAAATCAAATCCCTTTGAAGCCTGTCAGTCACCTCTTCTGAGGAGGATTCTGCACGTTGCCAGGAGAGAGTATGAAAAAAAAGGCTCTTTCCAGGAACTAGTCTCTGTTAACCACAATACCACATTCCTATCGAAACAAGGAGTGCACCATGCAATTCCAAAGACCAGCAGCCCAGTGTCCTCAGCATGTGGGCACGCCCCTGAATTGCTCCATCTGCCCCCACCAACTGCAACATTTTACTTGGAATAACTATATGGGTTTTAGAATTTCAACTTGTTTAATGTTAGGAAGTAGTTTTTGAACAGACATTGGACATTAGCAGGTTCTAGCACGGCCTGTATTTTTTCCTCAGGAATATTTAATTATGTTTTGCTTAATATTTAAAAATATATTTACAACACAAACACTAAGCATGTGTACTAACCACTTATTAAAGAAGTGTTGAGATCTCTGTGCTATTCTGAACAAATCCAAGTTCATTTTTGACTGTTACAGAAGAGTGCACATACCTGCTTTCCATCCACTTCGATATCTGCTACATAATTTTCAAAGACGGTGGGAACATACACTTCTGGGAACTGGTCTTTGCTAAATACAATCAGCAGACAGGTCTTTCCACAGGCACCATCACCCACTATAACCAGCTTTTTTCGAATGGCTGCCATAGCTGAAAAACAAAACAACTTATTTAATTGTTCTGCTGCAGCTTTTAACTGAGGTGCTAATAATTAACAACCACTACGTTTCCAGTTAATACAAACTTTTAGATTTGGTCTGCATGTCCAGAGGCACAGGTATTTGGAATCACACGAGTTCAAGTTCCCATCCTTTTGAGAAAAACATTACCCAGGATTTGTCAGCACACTGGTGAGCCACTGTGTGCAAAAATATTAGAAAGGAGGGAAGACCAGCCTGGTTTAGCATTTCGTTACCTATTGTAAAGGCTGAAACAGGAATGTCCAGAGATAGCGAGTGGGCAGGCAGCGCTGTCCGAGGACTCTGTCTGAAAAGTGTGTTTTAGGTAATCAAATAAAAGATGCTTCAATTCAAGGGCAGTAACATTTCCTTGTCATGCTGAGTTGTCCTGACTACAAAGTGCCAGAAGCTGTGTGGAAGTCGGCTGGTCTGAGAAGCATCTGCAGCCACATCAGAGCACCAAAAGAAGGATCTCAAGGTAACAAGCTTGTTCCTCGAATTACAACCACCACACTGCAAAGGATTTTGGAAGGACACATCCCAGTCCTCAATCTGCTTCCTGAACATTGCTGTTACCAGGTTACTTTGTGTGCTGTCAGCTTACATTAAACAAAAGAGGACACACAGAGGGAGACATCACCGTGATGCTCCACACAGGTCTCTCCTGTTCAGTGGATTGATTTGTACCAGGAGAGTACAAAACTATGGCTTGTTCACATGCAACTTCAGGCTCAAAAAATGGTGTGAAAGCTTGAAAAGCTTTAATGAAAGCCTATAGTCAGGATGGGGCTGAAGGAGATGATTGTGTTGGATTTGACAAATTTCTACGAAGCCACAAGCAGCCCAAGTAGTATGGATTGATTGTTCACTACTTCCCACAAACGAATGCAAGGGAGGTGATACAAAGATAGCAGAAGAGGGCTCAAGCCCACCAGAAGGCAATGGGCCTTGGGAACTCCAACAAGAGGATGCTGTGGACATAAGAAATTTATACAGGCCTGAAGGAGACTGGGCATGAGTTAAAGCATGCAGAAACCACATCTGCCCTAGAAAACCCCCATCGTAAAAGAACTTGGAGGCAGAGAGAATACTTTGAGAAGCACTATATATGTGCCTGCTCTCTTCTTATTTTTCCCTAGGCACTTATTTGCAACCATTGCAGGAACAAGCCAGAGATTTAGGGAGGGACCTGGCTACAAGGGACTGGAATAAACTACCTTCTTCTCCATAACATGAAGGCACTCAAGGGGAAGCTGCTTAGTCATCCCATGAAGCTTCCTGGAGATGGAGCAAGCAGCAACGCCACCATAACACCTACCATGGCGTGACCAATATACCACAGAGGGAGCACCCTTGTGAGTTAACTTTTGCCATGACAACCCCAGTACAAAGCTGTGTGAGGATGACTAGGGCTGCTGGTGAGGGGAGAAGAGCTCAAAGAAGCACAGAAGAGAACTGAAGGACATAGCAGAAATGTTTTCTCCTTTCTGCCTCCTCCCTTACCTTATGAAATCAAGTAAAAAGGTAAAACTAACCATCTAAAAGCAACCTTTAGTGCTATTTAGGTGCTGAAGAAGCAGTGGATATTAGAGATTCTCTACTGCTACAGGTGCAAATGGAGAAAGACCATTTCAGCCCATCAAGCAGCAAGGGCTTGTAGAGCACACCCATGTCAGACAACTGCTCAATTAATCCAAACCTATCTCCAAAATGAGCTTCTTTCACCTTGTGAATATATATGTACACACATTCAAGTTATTTACCTTAGGGATTTGAGGTTATTTTTACATTTGTGGGAGGTTTAAAATGATCCAAGCCTTAGAAAGGTTTTATTTCAGTGGTCTTAGATGGTTTTTAATACTTTCTAGCAATGGTGACATTTGATTTTTACAGAACTAGAAAACATCTGTCCTCTGTACCAAGTCAAAATCAACTACTTACAAGTTCTATCTACTGACAGCTTTGCCTATTCTGCCCTTAAAAACTGTAATGCTGAGTCCTACAGAACCTATGATGTTGTCTACTCCTGTGCTTGACAATATTTACTAGGAAAAAATTTCCTCCTGTGTGTATCCTCATTACATTCTTTGATGTAATGTAAACCCTTTACTTCTTTTCCTACTTGTCATGCATGGGCACAGAATAATAGATTACTCCCTTTCCCCAGTGCAATTGAGAATACATGTCTTAATTGAGTGTTCTCTTCAGACAAAACAGTTCCAGTTTATTCAAGCCTTCTCTGTAAATCCTATTTCCTAGACTCCCTTCTGGGCACAGTCCAACTGGCACAAATTTACCAAAGCATGGAGCCCAAAAGCTGAATCCAGTATTTCATCTCTGGCTTTATGAACATTAACTAGAGCTGAAGGATTATTTTATTGATCTTCCAGGATAGTGTTGCTTAAATACCATACTGGAAGCTTGTATCTCCCCCCATCTCCTGCCCTCTTCCCCCCCCCAAGCCAACTGTTGATACATTCAGCTTTCAATTCACAATAACTCCCATATCTTTTTTCACTGGGACTGATTCCTAGTAAGTTGCTCTCTGTTCACACAGCTCAATATTCTACTATCATGCTTTTATTTATCCTTCCTTTGATTGATGTTTTCTACTGATGCAAGTAGACACAGATGCCTCAGACACCACCACTCCATCAACCTTGGAAGGAAGTCACCAAACATCACAACTACTTGTTTCTTCCTGACATTCGTGGTTACAAACTTTTCAGCTCTATGGTACTTGAAGTTTCCTATCACTGGTGAGGTTGAACCCTTGTTGCCAAAACAACATACTTCACTTCTAATCCACCTGTGGATGTTCAAGGATGGAACACTGCTGTCGAGACTGCACTCAGCTTTCTTTTTACAACAAATCAATCTTGTATCACTGAAGGGCTCCATGCGTATGGAAATTGTTTCAGTGGTGCTACAATGCCCCAAATCCCCATATTTGGTCTTCAAATTTTAGCAGATATCTGGCCATGGCAACAGCATCCCAGGATCTATGTATTAGCATATTTACAACAATAATTTCCTAATTTAGAAGATTCAGTGTATAGACCAGCATCTTTTAGCTAATTATTTTTAGTTAAAATAAATACACTTCTATCTAGTGGGTAGCTAAAGGGATTTTCAGGTCTGGCAAATACTCAGGAAAGCAACATCTCTGTAGTACACCAGAGAAAAATGCTTATTGTTTAGAATGGAGCTACACCTCAGTGGGGCATGGCACAACTGCAACACTAACAGCATTCACAGCAGTTGGGTCTTTCTGCTGCATTTTGACATACTCTGGTTTTCTTAAGTATTCTGAAGCCTGGAAACAAGTCAGATTTGGACCAAGAGCAGGAATCAAAAAGCACTTTGCTAGCCTAAAAAGTTGAAGTTGTACAGTACTTACGTTACGTGCAAGTTAGTGTTTGCTGCAGCACGGCCTGTCACCCGTGAGTGTGTGTCTACATGTAGAGGTAAAAAACTCCATGAACTACCTAAGAGGATATTACAAATAGACCAAATCCAAGCTACCACTACTTCACTGTAACTGAACACAAGTACTACACATTCATCCTTTTACAAAATCCATAGAGCAGGGAGAAACCAATACATCCTGCTGGGACAGCATCACTGACGATGCACACAGAACATGAGCAGGAAATATTCTGTCCCGATGAGCGCAGCAGAAGGGCTGCAGTGGTCTAGGGGAACCGTTGCTGTCTTCTGCAGTAGAGCAACAGATCTAGAATTTTTCCTACTTAAAGGAACCACTCCTCCCACCTTTGCATTTATAGGATTTTTAAAACCAGTGAGTCTGCTGGATTCAAAGTGGAAACTCTCACAACATGACTCAAGTGACTCATCTGAAGAGATTAAATTGTGACATTTCCTCAACCTAGGCTGGTGCCTTTCACAGGTATTACAGGAGCTTTAGACATCGTTTGCTCAACCCCACTAACATCACAGCAGGTTACAACACAAGGAGCTCCTGTTTGCTGAGAGTTGCCACACTAACATCCTTGTTACATGAGGCTCCTATTTCTATGTGCAGACTCATGCAGCATAAAGCCTTGCTTGTTAAGAGAACCTAGCAAATACTCCAGAAGAATGAGAAATGGAGAAGTATTTTTTTTTTCCATGTTTTAAACATACTCCCCTCCAAGTATTATTGTTTACTGCAGTGGAATTTGCCTCTTCTCTTCAGCATACTATTTATTTTTCCAAAGAGCAACATTTCCAGTGTGTCCTCCCCTGCAAATCCCAAGGCCACACAACATGAGTGAGGATTGTGGACACACTGTTGACATTCTGAAGCTGGATAAGCTGGTAACAAACATGCCAGCTTTGCACATCTTGCTCTGGATCTCATCCTGGAGAAAGAAGTAAGGTGGAAGAAACAGCCCTTTACCATCACACAGATATTTCAACTAGATTTAATTTCAATTAAAATTAACTACCACCAACTTTATATTGCCTGCTATGCCATATGGGCAGATCCCTTGTATAATGCATAGTTTTGTCAAAAAAAGATCTGGATTACTGCATATGTTAGCAAGAACTCAGCAGAAACAGTTCAGCAGGACCATTAAAGATGTTTCTGATGCTAAGGGGGAAACAGCCTTTAAATTATTTTCCCACTTCATCTTGCTGAAGTCCTTAAAATCAAAATGTTGTAAAGTGAGGGTTTTGAAATATTGCAGAGACTGCTTTACTGCCGACTCCTCCACACTGAGGGTTTAAACAGCTTGCTACTGAGCAACTTACAGCCTGGCACTCTTCTCGCTTGCTTCATTTCCCCTTCATTCAGTCAGCCCTGCCCCGGGCCAGCGGGAGGAACAAAAAAGCAAGGCTGAGGAACCAGATGACGAAACCCTTCTCACCCCCACCCCGATCAGTCAAGCCCTGCCCTCTACCTACCACCAGGGAGAACTGCCTCTGCACCAGGACCTGAATTTGCTCTTAAAATGCACTCACTTTTGTTCAAGTTTGAAGGGAAGGAGGAAGGAGTTTCCCCAAATGCTCCAGTGGTGAAGAGGACATGGATGAGGAAGCTTTTCCCACAGCTTTCTTCTGGCTGTTTAGCAAGTTCTGGCATCAAAACTGAGAACTACCTAAAACTCCAAGCAGTCTGAAGCAGGAAGCAGATCAGCCCAAAAGCAAACAGGTCTGCTTTTAGGGCAGCTGTGTACAGACACTGGAGAAACTGAGACTGAGTGTGGTGCATTTGGGTGGGGGAAATGGTCCAAAAGCCCAGAGAGCAGGGAGTGGGCAAACTGCCCAGGAGGAGGATGGCAGAAGGACATAACTGCTCAAGACCAGCCTCCCCCAGTGCAGAACCCAGGATTCCCACATGTCCCAGCTCCGGAATTGCCAACATGAGGCGAGCATCAAAACCTTCTCCTCCGTTGATGTCCAAATGGAAGATGTCTGCAACTATGTGTTTTATTTTTTTTTCTCCACTAGGCTTTTCATTGGTGAAAGTATGGATAAACAAACATCAGAAACATTGAAGCTTGCTGTTTAAATACTATTTGTGCTACATTAATCAGCTCCTTTGAGCATAGGTACGCCTATGTGCTATGATGCTATTTTTTTTCCCCACATAACCCATAGAGGATGGCCCTGCTCTTAAACAGCAACAGTTGTGAAGTAAAACCAAAACAAAACAACAAACTTTGACCCCAATTCACCTCTTACAGAAGTTGCAAAATGGGCAGCAAACAGCCTCAGGACTGAAGAAAGAGTGAGAAAAAGAAAAAAAAAAGGTGATTCAATCACATAAAGCAGCTGGATATAACCCATGCTTCTGCTACAAGGTTCCTAAAAGGATCCTGGATGAACTACATACACCAAAACATGCTGCAAGTGAGCACTTATTTATTGTTTTTATTCCTCAAGACATCCAGAATAGACCTCATCTGTACAGCTGTGCTGAAAGTAAAGCCAGACAAACTCCATGCTCAGAGTGATCATGCTCGCTTGGTACCATGTACAACTTGAAATCAAACATTACTGTGATAGAAATACAGTTCAATTACAAGCCATTGGAATACAAACACTAAAAACATGAAAACAGTCACCACTGTAAAGGAGACAGCCAACACAGTTTATTCCAATAATTGAAATTTACTTAATTCTGTGCAAATCTGCCTGTGGACACTTGCATTCATCAACTGATAAGCTACATTAGTTGTTTCCCAAAGGCCTCATTACCAAAGCTTTAAATATATTTATAATCCTTACAGCATCCAGCACATAAAGCAGTTTGACAGTACTGCAAAACAGACCTATTTCTAACTACAGTGCTACGTGGGAACAGTTGGTAAGAAAAAGATATCTGCTGGGTTTGGTTTTTTTTTTGGAGGGTTACATTTGAAATTTAACATTTGAAAAAAGTCCCAAACCTGGCAAAGGACAGGGCAGGCTACTGATGTTGCAAATTAAATGTTATCCACAGAGAAACAGGAATCTTCTGTTGTAAGACTGAAGTACAATTGAAAAACTGACACAGAAGGTCAGCATGGTATCCAACGGGATTAAATGTTGGTCATAGGTCCTTGGACAGGGCGAGCTGAGCATTCACCTTTCTGCTAGCAGTTTATTCAAACTGTGTGTTAACCATGCTCAAGTCTGGCAAGTTTTACTAGTTTGGGAAAAGTGCTCTGCAAATGTAGCTGTACATTTCCAGAGCCAGCTTTAAATTGGCAGCAGTTTAGCTGTGTTACAACCCCAGCTAATAAACCTCACCAGGTCTCAGCTAAGTCCACAAATAACCAGCTCAAGCCTCTTTGTACCACATCACCAGAACTGGGAGCAGGGTCAGCTTAACTGCATTAGGTCTTAACGACATTGGTTCAGTGCCAGCCTTAATGACTGATAAATTTTATACAGTCATTAAGAGTTATCCAAAAGCACAAAATTGGTGTTTAATAGACAAGAGCGTACATGGCATTTCAGTTAAATGCACCGTGTGGTGTTTGTGCTGCCTTTCCAATGGCTGAAATAGGGCAGGAGACAGCTCATCCAGCAGAGAGCCTGCCAGTGCCAAGGTTTTGAGGAAACCCGAGTCGGCAGTCAGTGCTAGATCCGTGCTGTGTGTCATGCGGACAGAGTACGTCTAATCTGAGATATCATGTGAAGTCTCAAAGCTGGATTCATCCTATCAAATTACAGCCTTTGCCCTTGCTTTTTCCTCTTCAGGATAAACCCTGTATGACAACACACAATTCATCTGACTTTCAAAGAAGAAAATTGCTTTGGATTCTGATAAATTTTCTTGATTTCCAATCACCAGAGGAAAGAGCAAACCCTTCTGCCTTGCTCCCCCTCCCTGTGCAGCCTCCCCACTGGTGCTTCACAGGAACGATGCCTCAGAGCACGATTAAACTCTTTTGTTAAAATGCCCAAGCCATGGCCCGAGCAACCCTGTACACAAACATCATCCTCCACACGCAGCTCCAGCATGGACACTGACCAGGACACCAACTTGTGCTTGCAGCTAAACTTTGTGCATCTAGAGACTCACAGACTGTCCTTCACTGCAACTCTGCACACATGTGAAAACGGGAACATTAGCTGGGGACTTAGTCTCTCCACCTCAGCACCTGGCATTCAGGATCAGCTTAGAGGTGGATTCCTACAGAAAAGCAGAAGAAAAAGGAATGGGAAGCTTCCCCAGCCATACTGTCCAGCCTCCAAGCATTTTCAGCTCAGGAGCTTCTTGGGTCAGATGTGGTTCCCATGAATTTGGTAACCTCAAACAGATTTCTCTTCCATGAGCTTGTCCAGACTCCCTTTGAACCCATGTAAACTTCCAGGGCTCACAACATCCTGTTGGAGGGAGTTCCCACATCTTAATTACACATTGTGTGTAAAGCCACTTCCTTCAAATTAAAAATTGTCCCTATTAGTTTCTTTTACTGCCTCCTTACTCCGAATGGAAAGAAAGCAAACAGTTTACACCTCACTTACCCTCTTTTCTGCTGCTCACCTAACAGACCTTCCAGACTGAAGCAGCCTACCACAGAGTTGATTGTGTTTTTTTCAAATACCCTTACACCTTTGACAATAGTGACTGGCTGACCTATCAGCTGGCTGCTCCTTGCATATGGACTAACAAAGTGATGGAGGTGTCACGGTGAAGTGCTTCAGCCAGGAGGGCCCTGGGAAGCCCAGCAGCACAGCACCACATACCTTCCCATCCCACACCATCCATTACAGCCCCAAAGGCACCAGGGCTGCTGGGGCCCAGAGACACCCCTGTTTTGACAAGGGTGTGCTGTCATACCCACTCACACCACCATATCAGAGAACCACATCCTGAGCTGCATTTCAAGCACAAACAAGCTGCAGCTTGGTCATTCTCAGCACACATCTCACTCTGTACATTATCTCAAGCGTGGACTATCTTGACCTTAATTCTTCTAACAGAGAATCCCCTCTTGCTCCAGCAGTTACACTTTCTGCACTAGTGATGTGGTTTTATTTGTCACTTCCTCATTTATTTGGCCTCTGCAAATTTCTTCATACTGTTTTTTTTTCCTTCCAGGTGACTGGTAAGAAATACAGCCCAAGAGCTAACTCCTGCAAGTCCGTGCTAGACATAGATTCATTTGGGTCCCCACCTGTCTTTGAAAGCTGTCCTCCTTCTACTCAATTTCATAGGAACCATATCGGTTTTGTACTGGTTTAGATTCTCACTGAAATTGACATGCAATTACTGTCAAGTGCTAACCAAAGGTTAAGATGAACACCTGTACTTAACAACCAAACCGAAACAATTATCATTAGTTGTTTCTATTCCCCCCCCATCCAGGCTGAGCAACATTGCCTTAAATCTTTCCTGAATGCTTTGTTACTTATTCCATTATTGTACCTGAGATTGATGTCTTAGTCTGATGGGATTATAATAATTAAGGTTGTCCTACTTCTCTTTATTATTACTACATATTAGCATTCTTTCAAACTCCTTAAACTGCTGCACTATGTAAAGAGCTTTCTGGAAAAAAAATAATATAAAACCCCTCCGTTCTCAGGCCAGAGAGCTTCAGAGCTGAGATACAGATCAAAACAAAGGTGTCAGCTACTAAGTCTGGTCAGATTGGGCATGCAATACCATTCAATTTTTTTTTTAAAAGACTTAAAGAGATAATCAAAATGCCTAATTACAGTGAAGTTCCCTGTGGATGATTAAATGACTGGCAAAGGATAGGAAAACAGACAGAAAGAAATGCTCAGGTCTCACAGAAGACCACCAGCAAGTGGAATCTGCACAGGTTGACATTCCTAAATGACCTAAAAAAAAGCAAGGAAAAAGAGCAATATAACAAAATTTAGTGATGATGCAGAGATGTTCAGGTAATAAAGGGCTTACTGTGATGAATTTCAGAGCGTTAAGAGACACTGTGCCTGTGCAGTGAAATTAGAAAAAGAGAAATGTGAAGTGATACATAAGGTAAAAAAAAAATCCAACTTCCTACATGAACTGATGGACTTGGAGCTACTCAAGAGCAATATTTCAGGGTTATATAGTTAATTCCTTTAAGATACAAGATCAGCGCTCTGAAGAGCTAAAAATAATTGTCAAATTCCAGTATTAAGGACTAGGAAAAAACAGAAATAATTAAGCTGATACATGAATCCAAAAGCACACCTGCATCTTTTGACTCTGTGTGCAGTTATGATCCTCCCCATGTCAAAAGGCTGCAAAGGAACTGGAAATGAGTCAGAGCAAGGCAGCATGGATGATTAAACTATAGAATAGCGTCCATATAAGGAACAACTATGGCAGAACTGGAAAAAGGACGGTCTGAAAGAGACGCAACCAAAGAAAAAAACAACTGCAAACACTTCTCTAAGATCTTAAGTGGTGGTGACAAAAGTTGGGGCCTGGACAAGGGCACATGGGATGAGCCATGTTCAAAGGAGGGGCAAGCAGGTCTCCCAGCAGGGCACACAGGAAGGCTTTGCTGTTTCTACCACATCTCAACTTTTTAGGGCCATAATTTCTTAGTCATAGGTTTCTCTTTGAGCTCCCTTTTTATCCCAGTTAACTTTAATGTTTTTGTGCTTCTGTTTTGTATTTTCTACTTTCAGTTTCTACTTTTTCCCTAGTTCATGGGTAGGGTTTTCTTCCATTGTTTTTTAAGTGCAAAGAAAACAGATGCCTTCATTTCCTTTCCAAGTCAGGTTATTTAACTCTCAGCACTTGATTGAGGAAAAATATCTCAAAAGGAGGTTCCTGAAACATCTTTTTTAAGCCTGCTTAAGCCAAAATTGTTAGAAAAGAAAACAGCAATAGGTGCAAGCAGAACACTGTCTTAACATTGTCACTGTGCATCCTGTTTTGCAAACACCAAACCCAGCAAGGTCCTTCTGGCCTACTGCAAGTTTTCTTTGTTCTCAACTATCTGCCAAGTTCATCCCTATGCTGTTCATGTCCTTGTTTCTATATAATTACTAAATTAACACAGTTTTGGAATCTGGGGAAGAAAACTATTTCCAGCATTTCTCCCCTGCCGTACTCTATCATGACAAGTCCCTTTCCAAGGCTGAAGGCAAAGCTGGGACTACAGGGGCAGAAAGCAGCATTTTGTCCTCAGGACCTGTGGCTGCCATTGCTGTCCTTCCACCCTCACTTAACACTGCTGCCACTTTGCCCCTACTGACTAGATCTTTGTTATCTGTAGGTATGATGACTTAGGAGGGCACTCCTCTTACGCAGTAGCAAGTACCAAGATTACTTCGCACAAAATTAGATTAGGGCTTAATATTGAGGTAATTATAGTAGATCTGTGGATTTCCACTCATGTGCAGTCTGCAAAATGCTTTCCATTTGTGCCAGGTTTTTTTTCTTAATATCCTCTCTGCCCAGACACCTCCAGCATGTCAAATGGGATGTGAGGTGCCCACGTGCTGAACAAAGCTGGTTCTGCCTGGGCGAGGTCGCTGTCTTTAGGCACCCACCACTGCCCTGCAGCTGGCAGCAGAAGCACATAGGGAGAAGAGAAACTAACACCAGCTCTTGCAGACAACCATCCTTTTGTACCCACAGCTGATGCTCTGACCAGTGTTCTTCCTGTTCTCCCACCGTATGACCCCTGTTGAGATTGCACTGGTTCAGATCAAACACCTATCAAGCACCCTGCCTGACAAACAAGGCATCTCAGATGACTAAAAGGAGCAAACACATTAATACCTCTGCAACTGTATTTTCTCTGTTTCCAGCTTGGGGGTATTCTTAGTCTTTTTTTAATATTTGTGCTCAACAGCCCATTTGATAACATCTTCTGCTGTGATTTCACCTGTTTGGTTCTGAAGCCACGTAAATCACTGTCACTCGAAGCCCTTGGTGGCACTGCACTCTGCAGCTCAGCACAGACTGCAGGAGAGGCACCGCCCGTTTCGATCTAGACCAAACTCTGCTCAGTCATGTCTGCCAAGCTGAAGGGTTTAGACCTTCTTAAGCGTTCCTTCTATGGAATCCATTCCTTATCCCTGATCATTCTTCTCAGCCTCTTCTTTGCTTTTCCGGTAGCACTGTATCTCACAGTCCACCTTCACTCATGCAAAACCACAGTTATCAGTGTGCCAGGAGCTGAAAGCCATGATACCACCCTCTGCTTTCTGTTTTATTCCCTTCCCCAAACCCCTCACACATGCCCACATGATCACTGCTGAACATTAAACCCACATTTTAGCATAATTTTGACAAGTTCTTCCTTTTAATTGGCAATAATTAAATTTTATCCCATCAGCGCATAAACGAAGTTGGGTTTTTCCCCCAACTTTGTATTTATCTGGAAAAAATTTCATTTGACATTTTACTGCCTGTAATTCAGTGTCAGAAGGCTAAGCTGCAATTCTTCCTAGTCAGCTTGTCTCTTCTTCCCTTACGCATCAGAGCATTTATGAGTATGCTGAAGAGTACAGGTGCAACACAGATTCCCATTCTTCTCTTGTCCCAAACTTCCCTTCTCTGTGCTTGTCAAGTAATTAAAAAACTCCAGTAGATTTAAGCAGCACCATTTCTTTTGCATAAGCCATGCTGACTTTCTCCCACCATAACTTGTTAGTCCATATGTTTACTGTTTTTCTTTGTAGTTTATTTTTTAGAAAGGCATTGAACTCCGTGATGCCCTGCTGAACTGTCTTTAAGAACTGCTACCTTGCAAGCCATCTTCTACTTCTCTGGCTGCAAGATACTGAGAAGTTACATAGCATAATTAGTAATTCTGTCCTTCCATCCCTGCTTTTCCTTTGGAACCCTTGGACAAGCACCATCTGCTCTTGGCATTTTGTATCTATATTTATCATTTTTCTCTAAAAACTTATTTCCTGACACTTCATGCAGAGAGAGATCTTCCAATAAGTCCTGTTCCTCATGAGAATTTCTGGCATAGGAACCTCTTTGGACTCCTCCACAGTAAACAGGAATGCACATAAGTCATTTAACTTTCTACTAATGGCTTCATCATCAAATATTTCTTTCAGTTCTTCATTGTCTATTGACTCTCCAGACTCCAGCAACTTTTTTGTGTCTGATGTACTTGGAAAAGATTTCTTTTTTTTTTGGTTGCTATTAGAATTATGTTGCTCAGAGTCTTTCTGGCAGGTCCTTATATTTTTCATTTGACTTGCCAGAGTTCACGTTCTTGTTTACTTTTCTGGTCAACTTCATGACTTGAACATTCTGAAGGCTGTATTCTTATTTCTAATACTTTCTTTATCCCAAACTGCATGCTCATTCTCATCTGTCAACATTCTACAGTATAATTTAAAATCTTCCCAGCAACTTTTTCAATTTCAAGCACCCAAGCCTAGTTCTACTTGGGTCTACATGGAACCCAGCCTTTCCAAACAGCTTTTGGACTTAGGTTCAGAAAAACGAGCCAATTCACTTTGTCAGTACCAAGCCAAGATCCTACTGTGAGACAGCCTTCTCATCTCACACAATTTCAACAGAGCAGATAGAAGGTGAACAAAGAGCCTCCAGGTGTAAAACGTAAGAAAAATTAAACATTGGTGAAGAATGAAAACAGATAACTGGTACTTGAAGAGCTGCTAGCTCTTCCAAACCACTGACACATGCAAAGACAACCTTAAAACTGTGAAGATGAAGAGGAGGAATCACTTTGTACACATCCATGCTAGAGATCTGCTCCAAATGTCACAGTTCAATCAGTCAGAACAGTCAGGTGAGGCAGAACTATTTATTGTTGCAAAACACTGCTAATTAACTGAGCAATGAGATTGAATTCAGCCCAGTTTCTGACTAAAAACAACAATAAAAAAGAGCAAACAAAACCTGCACAACTGTCAGAGCTTGAGGAAAGATAGATCTCATTCTTTGTGGGTGTGCTGTCCAATTTTACTCTCTATAATAACGACTCTCCATCTGTTCCTTCTACTAGGGACCTTGGTCATGAAGGCTGGTCAGAGAAAGACAGTGAGCCTTGTTCTGATTAGTTTAATTAGATGATTCAGTTAGGAAGGACTGGTGCTAGTTGTGTGTTTGCAACAGTGGATGGCAAATACCTTAATTAAAAGACGATCTATGGATATCTTAGGTTTTTTACTGCCTCAAATGCCCTTCCCAAGTGAAAACATGGTGATAGGAAAAGGACAGAATAGAGGATGGACAGACCAGAGTTGTTCTACCAACTCCAATTATGCTTTTGGTAGCTTTTGTTCACAGTTCAGAATGAAGCAAGAACAGAGATCATATCAAGACCAGAAGGCACCCAGACACCTAAAAGTGGCCTCCAGGTGCATGCATCTGCATAGCATGAAGGCAAGCTGCCATGGCACAGCACTGTTCTGTAGGATGGGGTTTCACCCTTATTACTTGCTCACTAGGACAGACTCATCATGGATCAATTTAAGATTCAAAGGGCTTGCTGGTTGGCCTTTATCAACGTGCTAACTTCCTCAAACTCACTGATTAAACTTTTCCTCCACGTTACCTAAACTGCATTTGAAGACAAGTTGCAAGACTATAGAGCAGTGTAAGAGTTTAAATGGATGTGGAACAACACGAGCCAGATTAGCGTGTAAAGATAGTGTCTGAGTGGAGACTTGGAAAGAACCTAATGATACCACAGCAGCAGGGAATAAAATGTTACAGAGAGACTAAATGAGAAGGTAGCAGTCGAGGTCAGAGATTTCTAGGGCTGAGTGGACCACAGAAACAACAAAGACAAGCCAACAGGGTCTAGGGCAACGTAAATACATTGAGAGAAAATGCTGAAGTGCAAAAAGTAGAAAAAACAAGAGTTACCATGAAAATAAGGAATTATTATGATATTTCTAAGCCCCTCCAAACTATCAAATCGTTTTTATTTGGAATTCGCTTATCTGAAGAGCCATCACTAGTCCTACATCCTGGTGGCAGTTAAGATAATTTAGGATGTTTTTACTGTCAATTCCTGGCTCAGAGAACTCCCCGCCTCTGGCGCTCAATTGCTGTGGCACTCGGCCAGGGTGTGAGTTGGGTGAACTAGGAGGGATAACATAAGAGTTGCTCAGCTTAGCTCTGTGACTGAATTTCTTTTGCCCCTTGTTTGAAGGTGCATTTATGTCTTGAGAAATTATTTAAAAAAAAAACAACCCATGTATTCTAGTGTTAAATGATACAAATCACCCAATAAAATTAATTTATGACAAGCATTTATGCTGAATGTGCTGTTGAGCATTCCAGTGAACTAATTAGAATGAAATAAGGCTAATGGCAATTTTTTTTTTTTTTCACATGCAACCTTGGTCCAAATGAGAGCCAGAATTAGCTGTATATCTGAAACAGAAATGCTAGTGCTGTGTGGCTGAGGACCTGGGTAAGGCCAGAACAGGGCAGGAAGAGGGCACACAGATGCATTAGAATAGACTTCAGCAAAAAGTAAACATTTCCACAATCTTTTATTATTTCCCTTACTGAAAAAAAAAAAAATCCCAAAAGAAAGCCACTGAAGAATGTAATACTTTGAGTTACAAACACTTAGGAGAAATAAAGCTAATTTTTGAGATTTTTGAGAGAAAAAGAGGTTTGTAAAAGTTTGCTTTTAGACGAAGTGCAGTTTTCAAATCACACAGACACCAGAACTGTCACCCAGTCTAAGCTCTGGGGAAGAAAAAAAGTGACAACAAACCTAACACTCCCTGGGCAGGTCTTAGGATTTAGTTTTCTCTGAATCCTGCCATGACATACAGAAAGAGTGGGTGGGAAGCACAGCTGGTGAAGGGTTCCCTGCCACAAACTGGTGAACTGTACCGGCAGAGGAACAAAAGCTGGATATGAGGCAGCACCTAAAAACAAACAAACCCCCGTTCCAGACACCTCGAAGAGACAGACTTAAAGGGACATCAAAGCAGTCAAGGCATCATTTGACTAGGGACAATACTTTGTCCTGAGCCTCTGTAATAACTTTAACTCTGCAAACCTCTATAGTAAGTTTTTTTGGGTTTTTTTTAGCCCCATACACAACTTCAGCAGTCTCAAGGCTCCTCTCGCCCCTGAAGGGACAGGCTTCCTGGCAAAGAAGGTTTAGGTAGCGCCTCATTTTAAGCTGGGTGACCTCGAGCCTCGGTTTTAACCCCAAACGGAGCTCTCTTAAACACTTGCCCGCGTGCCCCGGGCCCGCCGAGGCTGCACCGGCTACCGTACAAAAATCGAATTAACAAGTTTGCAGCTGCACTTCGGCAGACGGGCCCTTAGCCGGTTCAACTTTCAACACCCGCACACCCGGGAGGTGCTTCCGCCGGCATCAGCGCCCGGGCCCAGCCCCGACCCCGGCTCACCCCTGGGTCCCCCCCGGGCCCGGCCCCGCGCTCCGGCGCGGCGGCGCCTCCCGCGCGCCCGGGTGACGTCACCACAACAAGCTGCCACTCACCGGGTCACCCCCCCCCGCCGCCCACCCGTGTCACACCCCACGGAGGGGAGCGAGGCCGGGGGGGAGCGCCGCCTCCGCACCGCCCACGACGGAGTTGGCAGGAGCGGGATCCCCGCCGCGGGGCAGCCCCCGGGGGCCGCGCCCCAGCCCACCCGCCCGCCCCTCCCCCGCTCCCATCGCCCGGAAAAGGCCCCGGAAACCTGGGGGCTCCCGGAGGGGCGGCCGGGCCACCGCACACACCCTCCCCTTTTGTGCGCGCGATGCCGCCCGGACGCGGCGGCGAGAGGCTCGGCCGGGCCCCGTCCGCAGGCCGCGGGCTCCCGGCGAGAGCTGGCGGGCCCCACCCGGCGGCGGCGGCGGCAGCAGCAGCGAAGCGGGGGGAGAAAGCGGACGAGCCACCCCCGAGCGGCGGAGAGTTCCCTCCCCACCCCGTACCTGCGGCCTGCGCTGGGTCTGGCTCCCGCCGCTTCCTGCTCCACAGGCCCGAGCTCGAGCAGCGGCGAACGGAAACGGGCGGGGCGGGGGCGTGCGCGCTCACCGGCCCGGCGCTGCGCGGCGCTGTGCTCCCTCAGCCCGGCCCCGCCCGGACCGGCCCTAGCCCGCCTCCGGCCCGCGCCCGCGCGCGCGCCCCCGCCCGCCCGCCGGCCAATCGATGCAGCCGGGAGCGGGGGCTGCCGGGAAGGGGGCGCTATAAATGCCCGGGTGCTATTTACGCCGCGCGGGCCGGGTGGCTGCGCATGCGCAGTGGGCATTGGTCGCACTGGCTGTGAGGGTCCGCGGCTTCCTCGCATGCTCCCGCGAGTCCCCTGAGCCCTTCTTTGACGGAGGGGCTGGGGCTGGGGGAAGGTGTCTGTGCTTCCCCTGCTGATTTTCTAGCCGTCTGAGCCGCGGGGCTCCCTTCGGCCCCGGCGGTGCGTGTCCTGTGGGGAACCAGCGGTGCTGGAAGGCTCACGGCTGGGCACCGCTCCCAGGCCGGCACCTGGGCACCTGTCTCTCACTAGGCCAGGGGAAGGCGGCTGTAGTGGGTAGTTGTTGTATCGGGGTGCCCTGTTTGCCTTCAGGCCTTTCAAATGAGGTTGTGTGGGCTGGGAGCAGGTTCCCGGTTTGTTATAGTCAAACAGGTGAACTCTTGTTAGCAGAAACTGAGCAGAGCTGGAGGAAGCCGAGGAGCTGGCAGGCAGCACAGGACAGAGCTAGAAGGGTTGGATGGACTTTGTCACGTCTCACTGCCAGGATCTCCTGATCATGGTCTCTGGCATGCCTGATGGTGAGGATTGCCTTCACCCTGGGATGCAGAGCCCTGTGTTTGAAGCAGGGCCTCATTTGTCTCCCAGATGAAGGGAACTGCTTCATCTGTTGCCTTGTTTCACTCCTTGCCCCCCTGGAAAGATTCAGCAGGTGGAGCTGGCCTTGGGGGGGCCTCAGGCATTGCTTTGCTGAAAGGAGAATTTGCATGTATTGAGGGGGATGAGGGCAGGTAGCCTCTGTACATCTCTTGAGGTCCCCTTGTGCAACAGGGACAGTAGCCTTTAGCTGGCATTTGGGGATAGCTTATTTAATCCTGGTTCCCCTGAGGGAAATGGGGTGCTGTGCCAATCCTGGTACATGATCCTGTTAAGAGGTGCCTCTTCCGATCCCCATTCCTTCCTCATTTGACAGCATTTGCATTGCCAGCTAACTTTAGACTGACCTTTTTATGGACTACTCTCTGGTGCCTGTAGAGGAGGGAGCTGCTTAACCCCTGTCAGTAAGCGTGTCTCAGACCAGCTCACTCCAGGAAGCTGACTTTTTAAATCAAGCAAACATTTGATACAAACTGGTAACTGGGTTTAATGCAAACAGCGTGGGACTGATTCTCAATGGACAATCAACAGTGTGCACTGTCGTGAGGCCCCGTGGTCATTTGTCCTATGGGATGATGGCTGCACCTTCACCTCTGAGATTATAGAAACATTGAGACAGAAGTTCCCAGTTTCTGGACATGCTTACCAAACATCTGACAGTATGTTAATCTTGTCTTTGCTTTAGAACTATGAGCTGAGCAGTGTGAAGCAGCAGCCTGCCCTAGTAAAAATGCCCCCCAAAGCTTGTCTTTCCAAGCTGATTTGGATATCCAGCTCCTCTTAAAGAACTGTCATCTGAACCCAGGCTGCACGGATTCATAAAAGATGAAAATTAGCAGGTCAAGCAACTCCAAACATGTAAAGTATCTTCACAGGTTCCTTGTATGTGGCCTAATTAAACAAATGGGAACTCTCCCAATGGTGCCAATTAAAAAAAAAAAAAAAGTAAAAGCAGCAGAGTCCAATTTAAAAGGAGATCTATTTCTTCCATTTAGGACATAATTCTTCCTCTCTCCCCAGTCTACGCAGCATTTAGGCCAAGTGCAGGCCTTGATGAAGTTAGTTTCTGACCTGTCTCACAGATAAAGAAGCCTGAGGGGCAAGTCACCTTTCTGAAATCCTGAAGGAGGTGGCCACCTCGAATGCCAGTCCTTTAGCATCCTCTGTCCCTGTTGCTGTAGCGATTAACTCACTTGTCTCTCTCCATGGATGTCAGCTTGCAGATGGACCCATGGGTGCTGTGTTGCTGTCACAATAGCCCTAACGAGGGGGAGAACTCCAGTGCTCTGGAGAGGGGATTTTCACAGAACAGGGAACTGCCCTTCCTTAGGGAGAAGGAAATCTAAACCCTCTGATTCGCAGAGGGGAAGCAGAAGCTCCAAAAAGTTCCTGACCTCTAGTCAAACACAGGCTCTTAGCTGTAGTTGGAGAAGTGAAGCCTACGAGCTCCAGCTCAATGCAGTTGAAGTCTGTGACACTGGTGCATGTTTGTTTGTGGCACAGGCACCTCCGGAGTGGCATTGGTTTGGCTTCCCTGGCCCAAGGAGCAGTGAGCTCTGCTGCAGGAGTGCTGGAGGAGGAACCAGCTCTGATTATCACTGAGAGAAACCCTGGCACAGAAACCATCGACGTTCACAGGAACACAGGCTTTCTGAGAATAGCTTGGGTGTCAAAGCTTATCCCCTGCCTCCCCAGATGCAGAAATAGCTCTTTAAAATCCTACAGTGAAGTGACCAGAGATCTTTGCGTTCTGTATTCCCTGTCCAAGTGTGGGATCCCCCTGGTTCCCTCATGTGAAGATTTATTACCTAAACCCAAGGTTTATCTCACATCCCTACCCAGGATTGTGTGTCCAGAAGTCTGAACCTCTTTGAGATGCTGGCTGGCTCTTGGGCATGACAGCTCCAGACAGCAGTGACTTTCACAAGCTCATCCCTTAATCCGAGTGTGACCCACCTTCTTCTTTCCCTCAAGTAGGGCACAAGCAGCTCTTCATGCAGTTCTGAAAATCTTTTTTGTATTTCACTATGATTTTTGTTGCAAATAATTTATTTTTCTGCACAATTCTTTTAACTGGTATCTCAGTTGAAAGCTGCCTTGAATTCAATTCACAATTATTTAGCTCCCTTCACAGCAACAAAGCACCTTTGCTTTAAGCTTGTACAGGGCATTCTGCTATGGCAAGAAAATGCATAGAAAATAAATTTACCTTGTTATATGTGTGGAGATACTTAATTGAATTAAAAACCCCATCAGAAAAATCTATGGTTTGACTAGCTGGCAGCAAGCAAGACCAGTGAAGTTCAGTTTATGTTCAAAGACCAAATTTATCCAGAACTTTGAGTTTTTAGATGGAGCAGAACAGACAAAATCCAGAGATGTTTAGTAGAATCCAGCAATAATCGTACTACGCAGAAATATTGAATGCTTTGTAAATCTTTAGAAAGAGAATAGAAGATTTCAGTTGTACAGTAAGGTATTTAATATTAAATCTTTTTGTGCAGCTTACAATAAGATGATCTGATCATTTCCTGCTTTCTGAATTTAGAGATATTTGGGAGAATGAATTACACTGCGTGAAAGTGAAATAAAACCTGTTTCCCTTCTTAGTTTTAGAGACTAAATGGAGCAGAATATATTGATGCAACTTGATCCTGAAATAATTAAATTTCTCCACCATTTTACTGGCTTTTCAACATCTGTTTTCCTGTTGAGTGCCACCCCTTACCTACCCCCAATTCTGTGGTTTTTTTTTTCCAAGAACCATCAAAAAAGCCCTTAGGCTTAAACTCTGCATGAGGCACAAACCTTCTGGCACATGCAACGCTCTGCTTATATCCCAGACTGGCTCGTCAGCAGAGGGAACACCTCAGGGGTAACATCCTACTGACACGAAATTTTCATATGTGATTTCAGCCTGCCATTAAATGGTCAGTACATCCACTGCAAAAAAGGAGAGAAAATGCATAAAACCCTTTATTATTCAAGTCTTCTGCTCCAAGTGACAGCAGTTCGGCTTTTGAGGCTGCTTTTAGCGCCTTCTGACAGAGGAGGGAGCTGTCAGCTCATCGTTCACTGCTCGGCGAGCAGCGACGTCCACCTGGAAGCAGGTTAAGCTGCCTGGGTGGCCCATGGACGGAAAAAGTTAAGCCTGACTTGCAGGAGGTGGACACTAGCCTGGAAGTGTTTAAATCTTCTGCTTTAAGTGCATGTAGGGGGTGTTTTTTGTCCCTGGTGCAATGAAACCCTCCATTACTAGTCTGCAGGGACAGTGGGAGCAGCAGGCCTGGGCAGCTGTTCGGAGGTGGAACATTGGGCAGTGGGGTCTTGCACTTTTGATTGCTGTAGCAATGCCCCCTCCCACTGCATCCAGAGCCCCTGGAAAACTGCAGCCTGTGCAAATCCTTCTGCTAACAGCTGGAGACAGGGCACCCTCCTCTGTGTCCAAGCAATGCAGGCAGCTGGTTTCTCTAGGATACCTGCCAAGCAGCAGAAGCAGGCAAGGAAAAAGCTCGGTTAAACTGGTCTGAGGTTAATTCAAGCCAATGTGAACTGGTCTGAATTGGAATAACAACATGATCCCATCTGCTCTTTCTCCTGGTACAACTCATCGGGAGCCTTCCTGCCTCAGCCAGTAGCAGTGTGACAAAGTATGCCTTAATTACAACCCTCAAATAAAACAGATTTCTTCATTAGATGTTGCTTTACAGCTGCATCAGTTGTCTTCTGTCCAGCTGCTGGTGGCAGAGCTCCAGGTGGGCTGGACCATGCGGGTCTGGCAGGTATGTGGGGTGGAGGTGGTTTGGGCGCGTGGCGGGGCAGAATGGGGCTCTGAGTCAGAAGCTCCTGGTGACGTCACTAAATTCAATTTACCACAAAGGTCTTTTTCTACTTCATACTGCAGCTGTCTCTGTGGTCTTTCTGCCTTCAGAAATATGGCTCAGACCCAACTCTTGCAAGTCATATGCATTCCTTGTTAGCCATTGGAAAAAGGCAAGTAAGAAAAAGTGGTGGCCGTGTTACATATTTGTGAATGGGTTTCCACCACACTTGTCTCCTGACAGTAATTAGGTGACAAAGACTGAAAGTCAAGTCAGCCTGTCTTACTGCCTGGGATATTGTGCTTCATTTCTCCAGCCATGGAAATAATCCCTATATCCAATTACTTCATTTTAAATTGTAGTGAGACCCTAAATTGATGATTTAGGAGCACACACTGTCTTTGTTTTGGTTCTGATTTTGGTGTGTTGCTTAGTGCCCAAGGAAGGTAGGCTGTTATTTGGCAAAGGCTAAATCAGGAAGTAATACTAAATGCTATATAGAACAGAATCTCTTTTCATCCTCAGTTGGTCCTCCAAGTCCTGTTCATCTTTACCCAAGGTGCTGATGCTAGAAATCAGCCTTTCCTCCACCTCAGTCACAGCACCAGCATCAGCTCAGCACTAATGGTTCTGAGCTGTTCTGAATTAATGGTAAATCTGGTGTGTCTTACACAGCAGTGCCTGACTCACATCAGCTCACTTGATCACTTATTCCAGGAAAATAACACTCAAATTTGCCAGAGAACTGTCCCTGACACACTGTAATATTTGTGAAGTCAAAGCTTTTAGAACTCAGAATGGCAATTTCTGGAAGTTTTCCTCTAAAATGGTTCATATTTAAATGTGGGGATTTTACAAAGAGCTTTGCTAGACTCTTAAATTTGAGACGAGTTTAAAATTCATCTCTCAGACCCATAGTAGCTTATGTTCCAGGCAGCTCAGCTCAGACTAACACAAAGTTGCACAAAAACCTCCCTAGGAAAAATAAAGGCATAAACTTGGGACTTAATCTATCAATTTTATGCTGAGTTTTTTTAAATAATATTTTAGCTTTGGTAACTCAGGAAAGGTTTGTATATATCTGGAAAAAATGTCTTGTCTCAGTGACAGGCTTAAGGCAATCCTTTTATGTTCTCTTTTTTTTTGTTGTTTTGGGCAAGAGGCAAAAGGTGCAGGAGCAAATACTGCAGAGGCATAATCCTTCCCCTCTCAGGTGAGATTTCACAGTTAAATGGGAAAGAGGCTTGCTTTTAGGCTTCTGAGTTTTGGCACAAGTCTCTGTGGGATGTGTGTCACTGGCCCTCCCCGGCCTCTGTACAGAGTTGCTTTTCTTCACAAAAATAGAACCTTTGCTGGTACTGGAGTAAACAGAGAAAAATGTAGGGGATGTGCTTGGGGTAAAGGGGAGCAAACTGGATGTCACATGTGTGATGAGTGGCTCGGAGTTGGCTGCTACCACTGTGCACCTCTCTCAGTTCACTTAGCTTTGTAAGGCCGTGCCCCAGGGCTGAAGACCCTCCTGCTCTCTCAGAATTTCAGAGGGACTCTAAGGCTAACTCAGAAGTGCACCAGCAGGCACTGACACTTGTAGGAGGAAAAGGGGTCACGTTCTATGATTGTATGTTGAGGTAGAATAGTGTCAGAAACCACCTGTGTTTAATAGCTTTTATTATGAGTGGTGTGTCCACTACAACATGAAGTAGTAGGAAAAGAAAGAATCTTATTTATATTTATGAGACTATACATAATCTGAGCTTCTGAAAGTCCTTTTGGAAAAGCTCCCCCTCCTCATATTTACAGCAGCTCCCCGCAGATGTTCTTTAGTTGGAGAGGCTTGTGAAGTATTTTTTCCAAGGCAGTTTTTTGCCAGGAAGGAGCTGAAAATCTAAAAACAAAAATGTCTTTCAACTTTAAATTTAGCATAATCATTGTAGTGTAATTCTTTACGCAGCTGCCAGAGAGCTTTTTAAAAGTGCTATTTATATGTGTGCATTAGAAACAGGAGCACAACATGGCTATAAGAAATTAATTTTCTGGTTTTGAAGTTAGCAATTAAGGCTGGGACAAATGTTCATGTTTGTTGTTGCTTCTGCAGCCACTCTTGTAAAACTAAGGGAGAACCACTGAAATAAAAGCTCTGTTGGTGTCATTATCGCCAGGCTGCTTTGGTTGGTGGAACATCAGCTGCTCTCTGGTTAGAGTGCAGTTGTGTAAGGCTCTCAAAATCCTGTTGAAATCCCTGAAGCCTGTTAGGGGATCCCTCATTAAAAAATGCTGGATGACAGTCTAAAGTGTCACTCGCTGTCGAGAATGAGCTTGTTGATAAGACTGCATTAAACCCAGCACTTTTTGCAAGCACAGTTTGCAAACCCAGAGAGATGGAGTGTAGAGTGTTTGTCTTTTCCTTGTTGTTTCTGTCTGGATGGAAAATGGAATAACACTCTGGGTAAAGTATCTCATCTTTTCAGCAAGAAAAAATCCAGACTTAATCTAGACTTCAGGTACAAGACAGGAAGCTAAAAAAAAAGGCAGAAATCTGGTTTGTAGATGTGTATGCTTCCGTAGCTCAAAGACAATATAACATCATCCTCAGGATGCAGAAGGAACTACACAGTCTCTGCTAAGACAATGGAAGTTGAAGGCATGCCACAGGAGTAGAAATTGAGAATACTTCAATGCAAATGTCTCTACAATACATTTTTGACCAAGAAAAGATGTGTATAGCCCCATTCGTCATGGGAGTGATGCACTGCAGTAGGAGGTACAAATATTCACAGCACAGGTAAAGGGAGACACTTCCCTCTGGACCAAACACAAACCTCTGTGAGCAGCATTGCTACTGATTTGAGGAGAACATCCACAGCCACAGAGAAAAGAGCCCTTCTGAGCACTGGCCCTGCAGGGCATCGCAGGAGGAATTTGACCAGACCTGTTTGGTCATGAGTCAAAGTTGCGCACCCAAGTTCCAAATGACTGCAGCTATACATGGTTTGAAGTTATTTTCAGGGGAGTTCAGCGATGAATAATGCATCCCTCCAGACTCCTAAGTGATCTCTTATGCACAGAAAATCAAAGTGTTGTACAAATGTGACTGCTGGCCTTGGGGAGGGGAGTCTGAATGACTGCTTGTCATTCACAGTAGCTACCAGAGGTGATGTGACATCTGAAAGGAAGAGATGAAAGCTCCATCACAATTTGTTAAATAAAAAACACTTCAGTGGCTCGCTAAATACCTGATAATCAGAGGTGCAGAATTCTAATCTGCTGTTCAGTGCTTCGATAGCAAAGGGAGGAGCTCAAAGGCTACAACCTACAAAAGTTTTCCTTCTGCAACTTCATGGAAGTTTCCTTGTAGTATCCATGGAAATTCCCTGAGACAAAAATCAGGATTAAGAGAATAGGTCTGGCAAAATACCTGGAGTAATCTATGCAATTCCATGCATTCCTATTCTGAAATATTAAGGAATAGGTGTAGAAAAGGTGACTGGAGAGTGATTTGTAAGAACACATTTATTTATTTATCCCAGCAAAATGAAAGCCATAATGAGATGTTTCCCACTGAAGTAATAAGACTCACCAGAGACTGAAGTCAGTATACACCCAAGAAAGGCAGGTACACAGTAGTTCTAAATAAAAGTGGAATGGGAACCTATTGTTCCCAAGGCAATAAACATCCTTACCACATCTATTTGCTTACCAGGTATCCAAAGTGAACTTCATAAAGCTCAGTTCACCTCCTCCAGCAGATAAGGGCACTCAGAAAGGCACTGCCCTGTTGAGCACCCTCACTTACTGCTGCTGCAGGGATAAAGCCAGAGTCCCTCCATACAGTGGCTAAGGTGGGTGGAGAAATGCTGCTTAGAGCCTGACAGGTGGGACTGCACATGGCCAGCATGCCCACATATGCTCCTGCTCACAGCCCACCTCCGTTTCTGTCTTCTGCTAAGAGAAAATGGGCTAAATGAGAATGGGCTCATCTCCATACCCTGCCAGAGACACATGGGGTCCAGCATGGCCCAAACAAATCTGTCAAGACCAAGTGTCCACCATAACCAAACATGCAGGACACCCACTGGAGAGCTGGCCTGGCTGGCTGACACGGTCAGAGCGTGTGCGATGGGGCTGAGCAGTGCTGAGAAGGTGAGGACAACTGAGAAGCCCACCAGAGAGCACATGTTGTATATCCCTCTGCCTCAGCTCTTCTTGATGTGGTTTCAGAGTGATGGCATTAAGCTGTTAAATGAGACCCACATTTCAGCCTTTGCTGCTGTAATGGGAAAACGTATGTTTTAAGTATTAAATGTGTGCTGAGTTAAATAACTGCAAGGCTGGAGGAAGGAGAGGTGTCTGATGGCCAGAGCTGGCACTTGAAGGGCTTTTGAGTTCTATTCCTCTTCCTGCCAGTGATTCACTGCATGGCTCCAGGCAAGACACGTAACCAAGCTGAAATATTTTCTTCCAGCTGCAAAAGAGCTGTAAAGCCAAATACAAGGAGGGCCTCTGAGATTTAACTAATTCCAGTTTACAGAAAGCCTTGAGATCGTCACTAAGAAGGTGCTGGAGAAAGGCAAGTACTACAGTATTTCACTCCACTGTTCATAAATGAGCTCTTCAGCTTCACACCAGTGACAAGCAGTGCCTGGAACTGCCTCTGCAAACGGCCCCCACGAAGGGGGTTGGGACATGTGGGAAATGGATGTGAAATCACATCTGGAGACAGCAGCAAACGCCACTGCTTCTTATTGGTGTGTCTGGCGGTGGCTCAGGCGGGTGGTTATTGGGATGTGCCAGCAGAGAGCAAATTTCCCTGCTAAGAGCGTTGAAGAGGCCAGAGAAAGCTTGGTGTAAAGAGAGAGGTGTGAAGGGTACTTTTGTACTGGGGGAAGAAAAGAAGGATGGGAGCGAGCTGCTCCCCGGCCCTTATATGCCCGGCACCCACGGCCCTCCTGCGCGACTGTAGGCCACAGAGCTGGGGGTGCCGGTGGTGGGGAGGCACAGGGCAGCGCTCCCGGGTGGCAGCGGCCCGGGAGTCGGTGGGGAGCTGTGCCGGACCTCGGCGCACCTCCCGGGAGGCCCGCAGCTACCAGACCCCGCGGCGAGGGTGGGCGCGGGGGCTGTGGGGCTGCCCGCCATTGGGCGCTCTGCTCGACGGGGCGCTCCCGCCTGCCCTGCAAGCCGCCGGGCTCGCTCTGTCACCGTCGGAAGCTCCGCCCCCTCCCTCCGCCAGTGGCGCGGCCCGGGGGCCCCGCCCCTCCGCCGGCGGCCGCGCGCGCCCCGTGCTCCCCCGCGCGCAGGCGCTGCTTGCCGGCGGGGGGGGCGGGCCCGGCGGCCCCGCGCGAGCCGGGTGGGGCGGGGCGGGGCGGGGCGGGGCGAGCGAGGTGCCGGGATCGGTGCGGCCCGGCCGTCACCGGCGAGCCCCGGGTGAGGAGAGTAGGAGGCTGCCGGCCTCCCTCCGGCTGCCGCCGGGGCGGGAGGGTCGCTGCGGGGGGGCGGCGGGGCCGGGCAGGCCAGTGCCGCTCCCGGTCCCCCGGGCCGCGGCCTGCTGGGTGCGTAGGGGAGCCGGCCGGGCCCGGCAGCGCCTCGGCGGGTCCCTCCATTCCTCGCCTCGGCGGTCAGTCGCAGCCGGTGCGGAGGGTGCTGCCTGCCGCTGGTCAAGGCTGAGGGTCGCGCCTCGTGCTCGGCTGAGCGGGGACCGCCTGTCGCTGGCACTTGTTTGTGCCGCCCGGTCAAACCCTTACCTCCGCCCAGGCACCGGGGAGCACGGGCTCCGGGGTGGGCAGGACTGGGCCAGCTTCCCTCCCCCTGCCCGTGAGGAGGGCAGGCGGGAAAGCGCCCGTGGCCGGGAGGATAGAGCCATGGGAACCGGGGGGAATTGCTAAAAATATTCTCATTTCCTTCGGGGCCGGCCGTCTGCAGTCCCTCGGGCTGGGGGTGGACCGGCAGCTCAAGGAGAACCACCAAAGCCATGATTTAAAGTAATAAATCTGTGACGGTTGTAGGGAGGAGGCGAGGAGCGCTGGGAACCGGGATGGGTGTAGAGCTCCGGCCGGGCTGTGGGTTCGGGAGGTCAGTCCGGAGCAGCACCGGCTGCCGCTCAGGTGTCCCGGGAAGGCGGGGGTGGCCTGGGGTGAGACATCCCAGCGGAGATGGCTGCGGGATGTTGTCCTCCTTAGCCCTTGCCTTCCAGTTCCCTTGCTTTTCGGTGCCTGTGCGTTCTGCTGCCGAGTTGTGGGAGGAAATCTCGGCCTTCGGGGTCCTGCAGGAGAAGGAACTCCTGGGGATGCCTGTCCTCTGGGGAGCAGGTCCAAGGCGGCCGGGTGCCTTTCGGGTGCTCTGGCGTGACGCTTTTTTGCTTTTGGCCTCGTGAGCCTGAAAGGAAGCAATGATACTTATTTTTTCCTGCTGCAGCACGGCGGATCCCGCACCCCTGTGGGTCAGATGTCGTGAAACGTTTCTGGGCTGAGCTGGTTTATCAGGTGAGTAGGGCTGTGGCGTGAAATGGTGCCTGGCCTGGTGCTACTGTGGTGCCGAGAGTGGTGCCAGCTCTGCAGGGCTTCCTTTTGCTGCACCCCTGCTCGCTGGGGATAAGCAGAGTGGAGCTGCCTGCCAGTCCTACCAGGATGTGGCTTTTCTCTTGCTGTAAAGCTCAGCAAGCTGAAGCCTCCATGAACGGCTGTTTTGTTTTTGGTTTTGTTTGGACAAAGAGTGTTTATACCACGGAGGTAAAGGTGAATTGTTTACTTCAACCTTTGCTTTCAAACCTGGCTCCCGTGAAAGTCCCCGGGGAGTGTCACAACCATTCCCTGTGACCAGATCTGTGTTTCAAGGGAGAATAAAACACAAATATGTCTCCTGCACTGGGCTGGATTTGTGACTCCCCAGAGTGGTTACACTTGGTGGGGGAAAATGAGCAGGAGGCGTTCACCATGCTGTGTCCTGCAGTCAGCACACCAGAGAAAGAGCAAACAAAACAGGAAGCCTTGGTTTGGGTTATAAAAACTCTTCTAGGTTATAAAAAGCCGTCTAAAAGGAATAGTGGTAATTCATTGCACGTGAGGGTGTTGGGTGTGCTTTTTCTAGCCAGGTCTCCAGCTTTCTCAAGCCTCGCAGCTCCAATCCAGATGCAGGGCTCAGCTCTGAACCAGCATTGTCCTCGTTTAGGTTGTTAAAGGCCTTGGCTTCCAGACTTTTTGACAGAGGGGCTGCCCTGGTCACAATGTCAGATCTAGTATCTATATATTGTATATTATGTGACATGGTCCCCTGATTCGTAGTGCTGTGGGTGATGCGGGTCTTGGGGTGGTTTTTAGTCTCTCTTGGATGCAAGGCTAGATGTGAGCAGTGTGGCTGGTTCTGGGGAGATGAGGACAGAGCCTCTCTGTCCCCCCTCCATAACCACCTAATTCCCAAGAGGCACTGATGCAGTATAATTTGTACCTAGTGCCCAATTGGAACAGGCTGATGCAATGTGGGACTAATATACAGGAGGCTTCTGGCGGGTTTCCACTGTCTTTAGGTCTCATGCATAAGAGGAATTGGAAGCAGGTGTGTTTTGCTGCAAATAAGTAGCTTTGGAGCATTTGCTTGTCCAAGTGCTAGCTTAACTCCCCTCCTTTTTTCTTCTCTCCTCTTGCTGCTAAGTGCATCTGGCAGCATGGAGCACCAAGTGTCCATCACGTCTGACTGGGTCCTCCTCGGGCTGATCGTGGGGCTGGTCGTGCTGCTGCTGCTGACAGTCTTTGGTTTTGTTGTCTACTCGGGGCTCTTCACGGACGTGGTTGTGAGTGCTGGCTCCCCACCTGTTGGCAACATCACGCTGGCCTACAAGTTCAGGGTGGGCCCATATGGCGAATCCGGGCAGCTCTTCACGGATGGCTGCAGCATCTCTTCAAAGCTCTACTCCATCGGTGTCTACTACGACAACCCTCACACGGTAAGGTGTGCCCGGTGGGGCTGGCGAGCTTTTGTGGTCAGCACCCAGGTTCCTGGCTCGGGATGCTCCCTGGCTGTATTTTGTGCACTTGCAGATCATTGTCTGTAGATGAGCACTGGGGTGGATTCGCAAGGTCTCCCAGATCTGCAGAGGATGCTTTGTGAGGAAAGGCACCTGAAAGCAGATGGTTTCTTGGATAACCCTAACTGAAAGGCATTGGGTGAGCAAAGCTTGCTATCTTCTGATAGCTCCTGCTGAACAAGTTATCAGCAGAATAATGGATCTGGTTATGGAGCAGAGGCCAGTGGCCCTGACCCCAAGGAGACGCAAGCAGGAAGTGCAGCGGAGGTTCCTTCTGGACTTGCAGCTCTGTGGTTGAAAGCAGATGGTCTTTTCAGCTCCATGTGTCCTCATCCATACTCCTTCTCTTGTTTCTAGTGCTCTCATGTATTTCTAAACTTCCCTGTAGTCCTTACATCCCCTGAGAGTTCTTACTGAAACCTCAGGTGGTGTGTGCGGAGGGCTCCCGTCTGATGAAACAGTTACTCCATAGTGCTTGTCAGGCTGAAAGATGAGCGGAGAGTGCACTGCCTGATGGCTGCCAGCCATCTGACTGTACTCTGGGTACAGTCCAGGACAAGGAGCAAACAGAGGTGCATCGAAACTTGCTGGGGGATGAGGAGCCTGGCTGCTGATGCTTGGTGGCACTGGGCTCTCCAGATAATGGCATGTGGGCATTTGTCTGTGGCAGACAGCCTGTCTCCCCTGTAATTCTGCAGTAGCTTGTTTGACCGTGGAGGAATGCCATGGGGGAGGGACGGTGAGATGGCCAGCAGCCGTGTGCTTGGGCACGTGTGCTGGGGGCTGGCACAGGGCACAGCACTTAGGCTGGTAGCTTTTGCCCAGTGCTTCTGCTCTGGAAGTCACCTGCCCTGCTTTAGGAACCCTCATGGGCTGTGTAGTACCTGCCCTTGTTTTGTTGCTCACAAGGTGTTGCTTCGAAGGGTTGGACCTGCTTAGAGGAAACTTAGCCATGAAAATGTAGTGCTGATTGGCTCCTTTGAGCACTGTGGCAGGAAGGTATCAGAGGCAAGAAAACACTGAAGGTGACTGTGCTCAATGGAGCCTGGTGTGCTCAACCACATTGTCTTTGTACCCTGTGATGAGCTGCCCTATCTTTACCTTCCAGTTTTTGCTTCTGGATCATGGGAGGCAGGGAAGAGACACTGCAGTTCCTCTTCCTGGCCTCGGTGGAGGGGAGGATGTGTCCACCAGGATGAGTCAGGCAGTGGTGGGGTTCAACTAGGTGTGCTTGAACACTTTTGTCCACCAGCAGTGTTGTGTTTGGAATGGGTGAGGGACGGGAGCCATGGGGAGTGCCTGGTGTGCCAGGGCCCACGTGGTCAGGGTGGCCATCATTTGTGTCCTTGTGTTGAGGTCCTCTTCTGGAGTTGAGAACCCTGGTGCTGCTGCTTCTTCCCTTGGTGTCAGGGGGCAGAGCGAGGCAGTTGATGCTGTTGGAAGAGCTCAGTGTCTGTGCTTGGTGCTGCCCTGCTCTGGGGACACGATGTGGATGTGGCAGTGGTTGCCCTGCAGACCTTTTCTGTTTGGGCAGTGTGCCTTGCCTCTGTTTGCTGAAGCATGGGCTAGTGAAAGCTTGTACTGCTGTGGCCTGCAGATACTGATATGGATGTTTGTGGTGACTCCTGTGTGGCTGGCACAGGGAGCACTTTCCCTGGCAGCACCAGGTGGGGCTGGGAAGGAGTGGCTCCTACCTGACCCTGGAAAGCTGGGGTGTTGATGCAGGATGAAGCTGCTTCCTCATTCTGGTCCTGTCTCTTCTCCCTTTCCTGCATCTATTGCATCTCTGCCCTCACCCTGCATTTGGAGCTGACAGTGGGGCTACAGAACTTGTCTCTTTATCTCTGGTGGCCATCCAGGGTTTTGGAAGCCAGCTGCCTCTCCTTTTGCAGTAAGGTGGTTAGGGAGGGGAAGGCCTTCTCTACCAGCATGGCTGAATGGCATCTGGTGGACAAGGAGGGCTCATCTTGGTGTCAATGACTAGGGGAGATTTCTCTGGCTTCAGGTCTTGGCTGGTGTAGGCAGCTCTTGGCCTGCTGTGGTCAGGGCACACTGGGACCTCTCCCTCGTTGTCCCACTGATGCCCAGTCTGGACTGGAGTGTGCTGCTGGATCTGGAGGCCTTATTTCCCAGCTTGGTCAGTTCTTGTGTCGGGGTCCTAACCTGCCCTCAAGGGCTTGGCAGGCAGCCCTACAGACTTTGCACTTCTCTGGAAGGGCTGCATTTGCCTGTGATACTGGGCAGGTGGCATCAGCCCAAGCTTCCTGCCTCTGCAGGCACTGTCGTGGCTTGGGCTTAGTGGGGCTGTGCCGTATGTAGCTGTGGTGCCTCTGGCTCTGCATGGCAGCAGGAGCCTCTTCTTGCCTGACACCCCTGCGCACACCATCAGCCTTGGATCTGCTGGAGCAGCTGTGGTGCTGGTGGGACCTTTTCCAAGTAGATCTGTGGTTCCTCAATTGGTTCCTGCAGAGATCTGCATCTCACTGACATGCAGGCCAGGTCAGGCAGGGTGCTGGGAGTGAGGATACCCTTGGGCAGAATGGGCAAAGGGCTGCCTTGCCTCTGGGCAGGTAAAAAAGGGGCCAGTATTGGGTGGGTCACCCGGCTGTAGGCTGCAGTGCTCATGCCTGCTGTGCTGGTTCTGGTGCTGAGCAACCTGGTGTCCCATGGGGTGTCCCTGTGTGCTTGCAGCTGCTGTAGCCGTGACAGCATGGGAGTGGAAGATGGTGTGTGGTGCAGGCTCCTTGATCCTGGAGGTCCAGCGGGGTGGGATCCATCTCCCAGGTTGTCTTTCCCCTGGGAGGATGCTGCCCAGAAGAGGTGACCTCCTCCTCTTCCTCCTCAGTGCTCTCCTGACCTCAGTGAAGCACCCTCTGGAGAGGCTGCTCCACCCAGAGCTGGCCACCCACTGCCGGTGTTGACTTGTCACCAAAAATAGACCTTTTGTCTTCAGGCAGCAGAACTTGCTTGCTGCCCTCCATGTCCTGCGGCGTCCCTGGCGGAGCGCCGGCTGGCTCTGGCTGGACAGCCCCCTCGAGCCTGGCTCTTGGCCACCAGCTCCTGAGGGTTTTGGTGCCCCTGGTGCTGCGACACCAAGGGGATGATGACTGGCAGGTGCTGGAGCAGCATTTGCTGTGCTGATGGGCTCGTGGCCAAAGGAGGCTCTTGTGAGAAGAGAGGACAGGGCTGCTGGAGCTGGAGAGTGGCAGCCATGTGCCAGCTCCTGGTCAGGAGTGGGGCCAGGGGGAGCCCCATGGTCTGGAGCATGTGGGCTGCCTTGGGGTCATGCCAGGCCTCAGGGCAGCCACCATCCCCGGCATCCTCAGGGCTCCCTGCTGGCTCCTGGCTCTTCAGTGTTCACACAAGGATGCTCCACGAGTGCTTCTGAATCCTTGCCAGTAATGTTTTATGTGTTTTAATGGACAAGATTAATATTAATTTGCACTTTTTTTTTCCCCTTTTTCTTTTTTATTTAATATTTAGCAGCCCAGAGGACTTCTCCCTCCTTCTCCCACCTCTGGCAGGAACAAAAATAACTCCTCAGCAAGGACTGGATATGGCAGGCGGGTTTGTGCTCAGCTCCAGCCAAGTGCTTCTGCTCACATTTATCTGTGGGCACGTGTAGGGCCTTTTGCCTGCAGTCCATGTGGTCGTGTGCTCAGCCACCAGCCTGTGCCCAAGCATTGGATGGATGAAGCCAAAACAATTTCTGGATGCCTTCGTAGGCAAAGCTGTAGATTAATAGTCTAACCGTTTCTCAAACTTCTCCATCGGGGCGCTTGAGGGAGCAGAGGCTTTGATCAGCACCTGGCCACCCTGAAAGGATTAATTGGTTAAGGAAAGGCTGGTTTTAACCAGAGTATTTCCTTCCTTCCCTTGAGATGGGCTTTGCTAGGCAGGGGAGGAGGAAAATTTGCCTTACTGCTGCCCTTGAGAAGGTGCCTGCAGGACTGTGTGCTAGAAAAATAAAGTTAAAAGGAAAGGGGAGGAAGCAAACGTTGCCTGCTCCACGGCTCAGGTCCTTCCAACGGGTGCTCTGGGGATGGGGATGAAACTGTCTTTGCTCATGACATAAATGGAGATTGCGTGTGTAAAGGCATTTTATCTAGATTTCCCTTATCCTTGCTTCATCTGGGCCTTTATACATGGATGCCTTTTACTGTTGCCTCTTGCTGTCCTTGGGGTGAACCTTCTCAGTCCCTGCTCCGAAGCAGCAATGCTGGGCACGGCCCCATCTGCAGCTCCCTCTTGCAGCACAGGAGGGCAAGAGCGAGCCGTCAGGCAGCCAGGCCCGGGCCTGATGGCTGCGGCTGCTGACAATGTTTATTTCCTTCCTAACGTCTGCCCGTTTCACGTCTGGGAGGGTCCTGCCATGCAGCATTAAAGGGTGTTTAAGGGAAAGGGAAGGCAAGGAGTGCAGTGTGGGGTGGTTATGCTGCAGGAGAAGACGTTGCTGTTCTGTAGCACAGGGAAATTTAGGGATGAAACTGGGGAGCACTGAGCAGAGATTCCCTTAAATTCCCTTGGGGGGCATGTGGGGATGGGAAGCAGAATGGTGGTAACACGCTGGCCTCATCTACACCCCCTCTCTGCCTCCCATCATTACCACGAGAGTTTTGTGATGCCAGTGCCTGCAGTGTGTCCGTCTGTGTCTCTGTTAAGTGTCCTGGCAGATCCTGGTGAGTTTTGCCACCTTCTGTGGAGGGAGTTTGGAGACTTTGGTTCTCCAGCCCTCACCAGAATAGGGATGGTTGGCAGAAGATGGCTGAACTCCTACAACTCTGAAAGGACATTGTAAAGAGGTATGCCCTAGTCTCTTCTCACATGCAACTGGTGATAGAACAAGACGGAACGGCCTCAAGCTGCACCAGAGGAGGCTTAGGCTTGACATTAGGAAGAACTTTTTCACTGAAAGGGTTGTCAGACATTGGAACATGCTGCCCAGGGAGGTGGTTGAGTCACTGTCCTTGGATGTGTTTAAAAGTCATCTAGATGTGACGCTTGGGTATATGGCTTGGTGCTGGACTTGGTAGAGTAGGGTTAATGGTTGGACTTGATCTTAAAGATCTTTTCCAACCTAAGTGATTCTATGATTCTATGATCTGCCACTCCTGGTTGCTGGCTGCCACATCATCTCATTACCCAGCAGGGTTGAGAGCAGGTGGCAAGGAAGCATGAATGCTCAGATGATTCCCCCCTTTCTTGTTGCCTCCTGGGCCCCCTGTTCTTCTTGGGCTCCTTTTTTAGGTCAGTGTGCCCTGGGGGAAGGAATCTTGTCTCTGCCTGCTGACTCCTTCTTCAAGCATCTCTGGGGGTGGAAAGGATGGAGACAAAGGCTGGAGTTAGACGGAGCTAGACTTTGACCTCAGTGGTAGGGAGGCACGTCGTGTCCTTCGGTGGTATCTTACAGGGTGTGCCAGCCTCTCCTGCCCCCTGCCATGTTCCTGCCAAGTGCCATCAGTTAATGTAAACTCAAGTGATGGGATTTTGATAAAAACCAGAAATGAAAGCTTCAAGCTGGGTTTATAAAAAAGCAGGAGTCCTTTGGACAACCACTGTGCTGTGAGCAGAGCCTTGAGCACCCCCTGTGCTGGGCTGGGAGCCCTGCAGCCTCTTGTCTTAATGGGAGGCATCCCCAAATCTGGAAAGAGAGCATGCTTTATGTTTTGCATGTTGTTGGGATCCAGGGTGGAAGGGGATGTGTTTCTTTTCATGCTACTACACACAGCTCAGTGACCACATGCAAGTCTTATGTGCCTGAAACTGCACCTGACTGAGTGTGCCCACTTAGGAGTGACTCAGCAGCCTCTGCATTTCCCTCCAGCTTAGTGCTAGTGGCTCGTGCTGGTGGGACACGTGTCCAGGTGGCTGCTGGGGGCAGGTGCCCCTGCAGAATGACCTGCTTAGGGGTGGGATAGAGACAAGCCAGGCAGGTTGTGGTCGCATCTCTTTTTAGCTTCCCCAGAGCCGTCAGGATGTCCTGCAGGTGGGGACAGTGGTGAACACGTTTCAACAGTTGGGTCTTTGATGAGGGGGTCAGGAGAGACACTTTTCTGCAGTGGCTGTCACCAGAGTAGGTTTGGGTGAGCAGCCTGGTGGGGTTTAGTTCTTCTCTGCTGCACGTCCCTCTGCCTTCCAAGGAGAGGAGCAGTACCTTCCCCACCGGGCTGTGAACTTGGATGGATTGGGGCTGGATCAGTCTTGATTAGGAGCAGGCGCCTGGTTTGGTGTGCCCAGTCATGCTCAGCAGATTGAGATTTTGGCTGGTCTTCAGCCTTTCTTTTCTTCTGACACTGTCTGCCTGTTCCTCTCAACCAGGTGTCTCCAGAGAAGTGCCGCTTTGCCATAGGCCGAATCCTGAGCGAGGGGGATGCAAAGCCATCGGAAGAGCAGATCAAGCGGTTCCTGAAGTACGGCTTCAAGATCTTCTCCTTCCCTGCTCCCAGCCACGTAGTCATGGCGACCTTCCCATTCACCACACCGTTGTCCATCCATTTAGCAGTCAACCGTGTCCACCCAGCCCTTGACACCTACATCAAGGTAAGCAAGTGTAGTGTGAAGAGCATTGCATGTGTTTGGTGAACTATTGGAGGCTTCTCTTGCTGACAGCTGATCTGGCTGCTCTGACGTGTCAGCTCTTGATGTCTTCCCTTGGGCACCACCATCAAGATCATCTCCTTTTCCAATCTGGCAGGTAGTTCCCCAGCAGGCATGTCCTTCCACTCTCTCTGTAGGCACAGGGGTGTCTTTTCTGCTGTTTTGTGTTTACGAGAAGCAAGTTCTCATCTGATGACTTGCTGCTCTTCTCCTTAACACAGAGATAAAAGCTGGTTTTCCCCTTGAGTGTCTTGCCAGTTCTTAGGATCTGGCAGGTATGTGCCCCTTCGGTGTAACGCATCGTGCCATCAAACTTCTGTTCCAAGTGCCAGCCTCACCCATGGGGCAGCTGTCTTCTGCAGGGGCGGGAGGAGAAGCTAGAAACTTTCTGGTACACGGGCTTATGAAAACTCCAGTTTCAAGCAGTGCATTGGAATTTGTGGCCCTTGGTCCTGGGTGGGCAGCCGGCTGTGGAGGGTTACTCCCTCTGTCAGCCCCTTAGTCTCCATCCTGCAGAGTGCCTTGCTGTGCTGGCCCTCGCCCCCGAGCAGAGTGGGTGGCCATTCCCTCTGCTTCTGCTCTTTTTGAAACCAGCTCTGCTGCCTTGCTCTGGCTGCCAGACCAGCTGCAGCAACAGTGTTCCCAAATAGCACACCTGACAAACAGCTCCAGATTCAGGCTTTCTTTCCGGGCAAGTATGGTCCTGGCCAGGTGGGTGGTGGAGAAAAGGGACCATCCTTCCTGGAGGGGGAGGATGCTGGGGAGGGGCTGGTGCTCAGCCCCTGCCTTGTCTGACTGTCGGGTTCTGCCACTTTCGTTGGTTCGTGTTGAAACACACTATTTATAAACTTGCTTTTCCTGGCAAAACTCCCAGCCCTGTGGGGGAACCGTGCGATTCCCTCCAGCCCGCTCTGTGCTGCAGGATGGCTGCCCAGGTGCCAACCCCAGAACTTCAACTGGAGACTCTTTGCTGACCCTCTTGCCTGCCCTGGCCATAGGCAGCTGCCTGCTGGTACTGGCAGAAGGTGCGCTAACACCGGCTGTGGGTGAGACGGCCACTGCGGGTGTCCCCACACCATGCTGGAGAGCTGGTGAAGAGCAGAAAGCAGTTCCTAGTTCTCCTCTTCTCCTTCCATCTCTTGCTGGAGCTCTGCCGGCTGTCTCGGTGCGGGGGGGGTTCGGGCAGTGCTGCCAGCCCTGCGGTGGACAGGTGGGCGTGCAGGGAGGGGTGGCGCGGGTGGGAGCACCAGGTTGGCTGTGGGAATGCTCGGCGACGCGGGGCTGACGCTGCCTTGCTTGGGGAAAGGTCCTGGAGAGCGCATCTGTCGCATGAGGGGTGGAGTGGTTAGAGCTAAAAAGGGAACCACGGGTTGTTCTGGGAACACCTGGCTGTGAGCGGTGGGAGGGGACACATCTTGATCTATGTCCCAGTCCCAACAGCTCGTGCATGTGTCAGAGTGTTTACCCATCTCTGTCCCCAAGTGCTGCAGCCACCCTGCCCACGTTAAACTGACTGTGGGGACGCAGGCAGGGAGATGATGGCGTTGCCTTGCCAATGTGGGGCTGAGGGGAGTTGGTGCTGCTGGTGCCCTGAAACGTGGAGACACCCTGGCTTCCTCCAGCATGGCAAGGGGGACTTTAGAGGCCATTGCAGCCACACCAGTAGTGTTCCTGACGCTTCTGCTGGACTGCCTGCACCCCTGGGGCTGTGCTGGCACTTCCCAGGGTGGAGGGATGGGAGGGAGGGGGGAAAACTTTCATAGAAACAGGTGACCTGTGCCCGCTCAGTGGTGGGAATGGGAGTTGCCATGGAGACAGCTTCTCCAAATAGCATCCTTCATCCCACCCCCAGCGCCCAGCTCCCTTAAGCAACCCGAGACAGCAGTGAGGCAGAGATTTGCTTTATTTATTTATTTCACGCTGTGCCTGCTCTGAGAAGGGCACTGTTAATGAGAGCCGGGGGTCAGGCGTGCCGAGCGTGCACGTCCCCCCCTTCCTCCCAGTCCCTGCGGCAGCAGGGAGGAAGGGGGTGGGATGGCAAAAGCCAGGAGGCATGAAAAGGGGGTCAGTGGCAGAGATGAAATGTCAGCTCCCTGGGAGAGAGGGAATTAGCTGAAGTAGAGGGAGGATGGTGTGGCTGCCTAGTCATGGGAAGGAGTCTGTGGGAGAGCTGGAGATGGAGATGAAGGTGGAGGAGGCAGGGAGAGGGGTGGAAGGTGGGGAGGGAGGGTGGAGAAAGCTTTGGACATGCTAAAAAATAAGGGAGGAGAAGGGGACTGGAGGGAATGTGTGAGCTGAGGGTTTAGGGACTGGCCAATGGGAGCAGGACTGCAAGAGGTGCTGGAGGGAGCAAAGCTGGAGGAAATCCCTTGGTGGGTGGCCCTCCAACACCCTTCCCATGACATTCCCTGAGGTTAACTGCTGGGGACATCTGGTGCCCGAGGCTGAAGGATGGTGGATGCAGAAGGGGGGGTGGCTCCCTCTGGACTCAACTGGTGTGATGCTGAAGTTACTGGGGCTGCCTGTGGCTCAGGTTTCCTGAGCAATGCTGGGACAGTGGTGCAAGTTTTCAGCAACCTGGGCTCAGTGTGTCCCACGCTGCTGCTGCTTCAGAGGGACAGGGAAAATGCATAAGAAAATTCATAACAATAATTAGAAAAAATAAACAGGATGGTGGAGTTTCCTTTTGCTGGGGATGGAAGGGGAGATGGGCTGGTGCTGCAGTCTGGCTGCCCTTTCAGCGTGCATCCTCACCCCCTGGCTCTCGTGGGGCTCAGGAGCTGACATTTCTATGACTCTTTGGGTGTAGCCATGGCTTTTGGGAACTGTGGGGAAACAGCTGCAGCTGTCCCTGGCAGGTAAGATAACATCCTTCCCCTGGGATGGCAGGCTGGCAGCAGCAGTGACTTGCTGGCTGGAATTGCCTTTGGAGAAGCTCAGGGGAGCCTGCTGGCTCATTGCTCCAAGTATAGGTTATTTAAGGCATGGGCTGGGGTTATTTAGTGTCCCTTGAAAGCATTTCTTCCCTGATGGCTCCTGCTGTTGCTTCTCCTTGCTGCGGGGCAGGTATGCACTGCTGTCCCAGGGCTGCCAGTCAGACCCAGCACTTCTTGCTCCCAGGTGCAAAGTAGAGCTCCTGCAAAGTTCTTCCCTGGTGGGGACCCTTTCTGACAGCTCTGGAAGTAGGTTATTCCCCTGTAACCTCCTGCCATGAATGAGTGGCATGGGTGCTGGTTCATTTATCAGTCAAGCCTTCAATCCCCACAAAAATAAATCATGTTTGCCAACAGGATCTGACAGCTGTAAACATGTGTTAGTAGGCATTAATTTTCCCTGTCTCCTCTGCTTCCTGGTGATCTGGTCTGGCTGCAGCCATCCATTTAGTTTGCCTTGGCTCTGTCTTCACCTGACCAGTCTGTGCTTACCCAAGTCAGCTATTTACCCATTTGAATATTGGCAGGTACAGGCTGTTGTCTCTCCTGGGACTTTGTAGCATCTCCAGCTGGCCAGACATCATCACCCTTTGAGGTGTGGACAGCTTGTCAACTAGGACTTTGGCATATTTTAAATGTCTGTTATCTGGACCTGTGAGCTATGTGTTATATCTTCCCATGGAAGAGCAAACACTTCATCCACATCCTCTGCCCACCTTGTCTGGCTTTGTCCTAAATCCACTGCAGAAACACTTGCCAAATGCTCCTCCCTTCTCGGCGACACCACTGAGGTGTCCCCAGTTGTTACAAGTGAAGGTCTGTGGAGCTGTGTTCTTGTCCCAGACAGTTTGTGTTTTACAGGAGAAACCACGGAGCCATCTTTTTGCTTGGCTGTGTCGAGGAGCTGAGGTCAGAGGTTGACAGCTGGTAAAACATTTGCAAAGAGGACCCAATTATTGGGATGTTTTTCCACTTAAATTCTTTCTCCTGACTGATTTAGTTTGTTTATTTTGGGCTCTGTGAATGAAGTGTTTTTGAATACCAGCTTGTCATGTGCAAGTCGTCTGGGCTGCTGTCTGAGGGTGTGAGAGACCCTGATTGCAGTGGCAGCTCCAGCTGATCAGCTCCTACTCGAGGTTTTTCTCCAGGAGTCTCGGAAGTACTGTAGATGCCCAGCCCTCTCTGCCAGTGCTGTTCCTCAACCATAGCTTTGCTTGTCCTCAGGAGCTCCTGTTAGCTCTGGGGACCACAGGCTGCAGACCACTGCCCGAGTTGGAGCCGTTTCTGATCCCCAGCCACTCAAAGTTCCATATGCATCTCCCCATGGAGGAGGAGGAACAGGATACCTTTATCCAGAACTTACTACCACCAATCTGGGACTTTGCTGCCCTCTATGTCTCATGGTATGGGCCTGGGAGGACTCTTTCAGATGACCTTCTCCCTCTTGGCATCAGTGAGCTACTGATGTGCCTGTGGCTTTCTGGGAAATGGAGCTCTCCATCCCCCTACTTCCCTTTTTCCCTGTCCCAGGGTGACCATGGGGATAGGTTTGTGGATGCCTTGAGAAGGGTCAAGGGTGCTGGGGAGAGAGGTGATGCCTTGACTGCCTGGCTAGGTGGGATGACCTACGTGTGCTTGAATATAGGTCTGTGGGTTCCCAGGAGGACTTAACTGCTGTGAAACTATCCTGATGCATCGAATAAAAATGAGGGGAAAAAAAGCTGCTGAGAATGGTAGAAGATCTGACATATCTATCTCGTATTTATGGCAGAGATGAGACCAGAACTGACAGTGTGACAAGCTGCTGGGCCCTGGGCTGGCAGGGGCTTGAAGTAAGGGTACAGACTCCGGAGGAAGTGTTTTGGGAGCCCTTGCATGTGTTTGCATGGGTCGTAGGCAAGGCTGTAGGTTGGGTAACGCATGGCTTGTGCACTGCAGATGGACCTGCCAGCCCCCGGTGCCCAGTTGTGTATCCAGTGGCTGCAGCAGCAGCAGCAGGCTGGGGTTGTCCCCAGCTCTTGTCCCTCAGATACCTCCAGTGTAGGTGTAGCCACCTGGTAACATCTCCAGTGGGTGATGGTGGGGAGGAGGATGATGATGGTAAACGCTGGGGAGGTGTGAGTGCTTAGGGTAGACGGTGCAGACAGGCTTCTGGTGGAGCGTGAGAGATTTTTCCTTTCCAGATTTTTTTTGCTTTTGTCATTTTTTTGACCTCAGCATTACGGTCTGACTCAGAGTGGGGATTGATGGCAAGTCACCTCCTTAGTTTGGCCCCACTGGTAATAGACACCCAGTAGCAGGGTTTGGAAATGAAGGGGAAGAAACAAGATCCATCCTGCTTATTTTCCCCTCTTAAAAACAAAACCCAGCTCAAAGGGTGCTCTGGTTTTGTCTATCCTATGACCAAGGAAGCCCTCAACAGTGTTGTCTTTGTCACCTGTCACTCACATCCACCAGTGCTACATAGTGGGTTGTCTCTCCTCCTTTAGGAACCCTGTTAGACTTGGGGATGTGTTGGGAGTCAGAGATGGCTTTGGACCAGTGTTTCTGGTGCCTAGGGGCTGGTGAGTGTTGGGGCATGTGATGGTGTGCATTGAGTCCATCAAGCTCCCTCCTCTCACCTAGGCTTTACTCAGACTGTTTCTGCTGCCAGTAAAAGGGGTAATGTAAGTAGGTGATATTTTGGCCTTACCTTCTTTTAGGGAAAGACAGTTTTAAGGACGGGGGTCCCAGCAAGCCACGAGTCTCTCCCTACCCATCTCAGGTTCCCCACCAGCCTGAGGTTGATACTGAGGATGAACGCTGAGGTAGGTTGGCTGGCTGCACGGGAGGGCACCCTTGGCTGGTGTGTGCCAGCAAATCTCTTGATCTTGGGCTGGGCAGGAGAGGTGGGCACCACAATGTGCCAGCCCGAGCCCTCTGGAGAGTGACATGCAATGGCAGGAACTGGTGAGGGACCCCGAGGTGTCTCTGTGTGGGTTGGGCGGCTTTGCAGGCACATTCATCTCCTGCTGACCCGCACTGACAGCTGGTTTTCAGCGCTCTCTCTCCAGCGAGCCCGCCTGCTCGCTGCTGGTTGGCAGCCCCCAACTGCACGTCACATCAGATCAGTTTGCATGTTCATGGCGACTTTTATTTACTAAATATTTTTAGCATCAAAACATTCTGAAGAAGTTTCAGTCCTGCGAGCACAAGTGGCCTTGCCTTCAGTGCTGCAAGGAGGAGCGGGTGGGATGCCCATGAGGTTGGGCCAGGAGCAGAGCCAGATGGAAGGGGTTCGTGTTGGGCAATGTTGTTTAACACCATAGGGACCTTTGGACCTGGCTCTGGTTGGGCTCGTGCAGCGGAGCAGGTCCGTTTAACCTGTGTCTGCAGGGAAACGTGCTCCTCCTGCGCTGCTAATGGAACATATGGGCACTGGGGGCTCAGCATCACATCTCCTGCCACCTGCAGGCTTCCCCACATTCCCCTTCTCTGGGAGGAATTTGGCATCTGCTGTCAGTTTTTCCCTGGTCCTTAAGAGCAGTCAGGCGAGCAGTGCCTTAGTGCTGGGCACTGCACTGCCCTGGTGAGCCAGCATGGCTGCTGACTCGTGCCAGGCGTGCTGGTGTTCTGGCTGCCCGGCCCGTGCCGGCACCATCCGTGCTGCTCTGCTGCCTCGTGCTTGCAAGGACCTTCCCTCTTGCAAGCATGTGGCTTCTGTCTCAGCTCTGCTCTTCGGTTGCACGGAGGCAGGTGTGAAAAAACCACAGCTTTGGTGGCATCGCTGCTTTGTGCAGAAAAGAGGTTTTCTGGCCAGCTTTGAGCTCTGGTGGTTACAGAGGCTCATTCCCTGCCTCTGCAGCTTGTCTCATGTGTGAAATCACCTATTTTTTCCCCAACTTCTTATTGACTCCATGCAAGTGTCTGGCCCAGCAGCAGGCAGAGGAGTCCTGGTCCTGGGGAAGGGGCTGGCGTGGGATGCAGGCTCCCAGCCACCGTGGCCTCCCCAGTTCTAACTGGTGACAGAATGGGAACAGTCCAGGTTGGAAGGAACTTGGAAAGATTGTCTGGTCCAACCTTTCATGGGAAAGGGAGGCTGGATGAGGTTATCTAGCACCCAATTGTATCTTGAAAGCCTCCAGTGATGTGGACTTTGCCATGTCCCTGGGGAAGATGTTCCAGCTGGCAGCTCACCTCCAGGTCTCTGCCACTGTGGGTGCTTTCCTGTGATGTCTAACATTTTGATCCTGTTACCATCCCAGCTCCTGCAGGAAGAGCAAACTTAAAGAACCTGCCTTCCCATGCAAGACAAATCATGCAGGCATCTCTGATGGCCTAATGGCCAAAAGCCCAGCCCGGTGCTGCCTGCCAGCCTGTGGTCCTGCTGGGGACGTTTTCATCCTGGGAGGGAGTGAGAAGCCACCTCATTCTCCCAGTTGCTTCTTTAAAACACTGGGGCTTGCAGCCTTGTAACGACTTACCCAACCTTGCAAAATTGCCACAGAGATGTATCCACTGACACAAAGATTTGCTCCCCCCTCGCCTTTGCAGCCAGGATTAATGATCACGGAGGAAGCAGGGATGTTTCATGCGCCTGTCCAAGGGAGAGGAAGAACCGAAATGGTTTGCCTTGGGCAAGGAGGGAGAGTAAAATACTACAATGCTTTTCTGTCAGATCTCTTTATCTACTCAATCTGTACGTGCGCTTTCCCCAGATGTATTTATAGAGAATCCCAGAGGATGCAGTTGGCTCAAAAGGTTTTTTTTGTCAGGCATTGGAGACAGGTCCAGGTCCCTCAAGCAGTGACACTGTCCCAAACCTTGGGATCTTCCCTCCTTGCCAGCCACTCCATTAATTTGAGAATAAGATTGATCTTCCTCTCTGCAATTATTTTAATAGGCTCCTAATGAGTTTTTTCTGGGCTGGTTTTTCCCTGTAGCCTCTGAGCCAGACCTTGCCAGCTGTGCCAGGCTTGAGAAACAGCAAAATGAACCTGATCAAATGCAAAACAGCGTCTTAGAAATACTGATCTTTTCCAGCAAATGCTGCTGGCCCAGTTTCCCTGGCTGTGAAGCTCCCACTTTGAAACCTGTGGAGCAGGGAGATAATACATTTAAAAGCATTTTTACCTCCAGAAAAGAGACCATTGTGCTATGACTAACTTGCACTTTTTCGATTCTAGTTAGGTATAAAACGCTAGGAAAGACCCCGCTTCGGGGAGGGCAAGAGTATGAAAATATTTCTCTTCTGCACTGAGTCAAAACATGGATGGATGAATTACGAGGCTGGGTGGTAATCAGATCACAGGGATGAAAGAACAGAATCGGTTCTTGCTCCTTCCCGTGCCGAGAGCTTACGTGCCAAAGGCGAGGTGCTGGCTTGGGGCTGCATCGGTGGCCACGGCACCGGAGAGACGCCTGAGCCCAGCTGTTTGCTCTGAAGCAGAGGGTCACACTGCAAGTCCCTCAGGGTCTCTTCTTTTGACTGGGATATAATATACATATATATAAAACCCTGCTGCCTCTGCCTGCCTGCAGCAGGCACTGCCCTTTGGATGCTGTTTGAGTTGGTGCTGCTGGGCACTGGTGGTGTCAGGCAAGGGCAGCAGGCTGGAGGTGTCCTGAGCTACCAGTCTTTGTGACCGTGGCAGATGTGGAGGTCTGCATTGCTGCTCACATCTTGGGGAGGCTTTCATGGGCTCAGTGTGTGCTTTGTCTCTGTTTATGCTGTTGCCTGGTGGCTGGTGCTCTGCCCACACCCGTAGGGACTCACAGCCTTTGCGGAGCTGGTGCAGGCCACAGAGAGATGCAATGGTTCATTATAGACCCTCGTACACCCAGTACATCCCATCCAGCTTTAAGGAGCAGACACCTGCTGCTGAGCTTGGATTCTCCTGATAGGCTACAGAAAATCATGCTGCCAAATCCCAGCCCTCTTCAACTCCAGATTTGCCAGGACCAGGTTCATCTTTGTGGTCTCCAGCTGCCTCTGTTGTTGCAGGGCTCTGGAGCAGCTTGCAGCCTGGTCTGTGAGCTTCTTGAAAGAGGAAGGTCAAGCTGTGCTTAATTCTTGGCTTTCAGGCTTTTGGAGAGTGCTTGGGAGCCCTCGGCTCCAGGACTCCTTTTGTCCCCTTTCTTTTCCAGCATGTGGCAGCTTATTCCAGCCTCTCTGCTTCAGCCAAACCAGGGAAAATCGGAGCCTTTAATAGAAATGTTGCCAGTTTGTAGTTCCAGCACCCATGCCCAGAGCTGGCAGGGATGACTCCAGGTTAGAACTGTCCCGAGGCAGCTGATGGAGGTCTGCAGCCTGGGAAGGATGTCCAGGCTTCCTGTGCTGCTTCCCCAGCTCCACCCTGGGCGAGTGGCAAGCCGTGGCAATCCTCTTTGCCTTTGTGGCCAGCAGGCTGGGTGAGTAGGCACCTGGCACCTCTGCTCTTCACCCTATGGCACAGGAGTGAGAAAAGGTTTTCATTCCCCTGCTGTCAGACCACAGTGGACAAAGGTGGCAGCAGCTTCCTGGGGACAGGCTCAGGCATGAGTCGGTGCATGTCCTCTGTCACCCTTGAGCTGACTTCTCTCAGGATCTCTCCTGTGGTGCCTGGCATTGGTAAGAAACTGAAGGAACCTGTCACACTCTGTAGTGGACCAGCACCTGATGGACCAGCGCCTCGGGGTGTGCCAAGGCAGCATCCCATTCTTTGTCCCCAACCCACCTGGTGTTTGCCTTTCGTGGGCTTCTCAATCCTCTGGTGAGCATGTGGAGGTGGAGGCTCATACCTGGCTGAAGCAGATGCATTTCTGCTGGGTTTGCTAGAGGTATGTTTTCCCTTAGGTAGGATGCCTCTGCACTGCCAGGGCTGGTAGGAGGGCTGGGGCTGTAATGTGAAAAAGGATTTGCTTCCAGCATGGAGGAGAGGAACAAACCTGCCTGAGAGGGGAGATGGTGATGAAGACTCACTTCTCCAGGGTAGCAGAGTGAAACTAGAAAGAGGTTTCTGTGCTGACTTGAGGCAGAACCTAGGTACAGCTTTTGGAGAAGAATCAGATTCCCATGGCTGCCATGCCCACTTTCCCCAAAACTCACCTCTTAGAGGGGCTCAAAATAAGGACCTCCTGGCCTGTGTGCAGCAAGGGAGCTGAGGAAGGCTTTCACAGGCTTTCAGGATTGTGAGAGCAGCCCAGCTGCAGCAGAAAGCCTGAGCTCCACTCCAGCTTCACCAAGGCAGCATCCAAGGGGTCCTTGCTGCCAGCTGCTCTAAGAGAGCTGGGAGTCCTGAGCCAGCACAGAGGAGGGAGGGACTTGCAGCCTGCCTCCTCTGGCACTGGGGTAGCAAAACAGTTGCACTGGGGCCACAAAATGGAGTCACTGGTGGGGGACTAGGGTGTGCTTGTCTTCCAGGCCACTGACAACTGGATTTTGCATGTCTATATTTTGCCTGGCCGTGTTCCTCCTAGAGCTCAGCAGGGCTGTGCCGATCTGAGGCTGAGCTCAAGTTAAATGACACCAAACAGTGTGGCTTTGCATTTCAAAAGGTCTGAGGGAGCAGAAGGAGACTGAGTAATTGGGGTAATTTTTTTTTTTTGGCGGCTTGTATGATGTCCACCGGGTGCTCACTCCAAAGACGGATGGTTTTACCTGTTCATCTTCTGCTAATGTCAGGATTTATAACAGCCCCACAGGGATGAACGGGGGTGGCAGAGCTGAGTCCAACTGTGAGAGCAGGTTAGTAATGGCTCTGCATCCCTGACTCTGGCTGCTTATAGTGATGGCTTGTGGATGGACACATGTTCCTGTAGCAGGACCCCTGGAAACTTTTGCTTCTGCTCCCCCCCTTTCCACACGTCACAAATCAGAAGATCTCCTGGTATATCTAAAGCTGTTACAATATTCATATCCCTTATCTTTGCAGCTGTGTGGGGTGGGTCCTGAGGCCGAAGTGCTGCTTGAAGGTCAAGGACAGACCTGAGAGTCCCTGTGCATGATGCTGGGGGCTGTTGTCTTTCAGATGTAACTTGAAGGGGTGTCTTGGCCCCCCTTGGGATGAAGAGGATACACTGTGACTGTTCACAGCCATCCGTTGGCTTCTTGCATTTGTTGACAGTCTCTGTTCCTGCTCCATGGGGTTGTGAAGCACCTTGGGAGGGCTGGAGGGAGAGAAACCATGGCCTCCTTCCCACTGTGGACACCAGCATTTTCAAATCCCTGCTGCTGGATGGCCTGTTACTCTCTGCTGCTCCCCTGGGTTTTATTTCTGGCGGGAGCTGATGGCACCTCCTTGACATGCAGAAAGGTAGATATCTATCATCTGCTGTGGCCAGCTGCTCTTCTTTTCATGCTGTGCAGACTCACAGCTTGGGGTAACGTCCGCCCAGCAGTACAGTAACCAGACCATGAGTTAGCAAAAGCTTATCAAGAGGTCAGTGTCAGAGAAAGACTTGCTCCTGGACTCTCTACCAAGTGGTTCAGGAGATGAGCAAAGCAGGAGCAGCTGCTGCAGCTGCAGGAGCTGCCTGATGCCTTGGGCTCGCAGTGCAGGGGCACAGCCATCAGCTCCTCTCTGCTGTTGCATCCTCCTCTCTCACATGCATTTCCAGGTGCTGTGTTCACTTGTCCCTCCCTTGCTTAGTTCCTGTGTCTCCAAGAAGCCTTTGCATCTGCCACCACTGCCTCTGCAAAGCTGTGTCTCCTGTTGGGAGCTACTATGGGACCTGTAGCATTGGCTCAGCTCTGGCTTTATGCTCTGCTGTGGGGCACAAGACCAGCACCCAAACCCCTCCTCTCTTGCTGGCCTAGACCTAGTAGCCTTCCCAGGACAGCGCTGCAGTGGCACAAGGCAGAGTCCACTCCCTGCCCATGATGAGCTGCAGCTGCTTGGGGAAGGGTGGATGGGGACAGAGGTGCAGAGATGCTTCCCCAAAGTCATCCCCATCCCTCAGGTACCCAGAGCTTGTGGGAGGGCACCATGGTGTCCTCCAGATCTCAGGGGGCACTGATGAGGCTTGGGGGTAGCTCTGGTGGCTTTGGCATTGGCTGATGTGCTGCCATCATTGGTGTTCCACAGGGCTGCACGTGGTTTGGGGTACCCAGGAGAGAGGAGATGGGGAGATAGCTCCCTGACAGGGAAAGTCCTGGAAAGCTGAACAGCATGATGCGTATCTGGAGCTTTCCCAGCTCATACAGCATCTCTGGGAGTGTACGGGACCTGGAAAGCCACAGGCTTGTGGAAGAGCGGAGTCAGGCTGGGCTCTGTCATCACCTAACTCGCTTCAGATTCATCTCCTGATTGATCTGCACAGTCAAACTCACAGTCCTGTGCTGGTGGAGGAGCAGTTGCCAGACTGCAAAGGTCTCTGGAAGCAGCTGCTCCTCTCCCCTACTGCCACCATTGCTGGCAGAAGAGCCTGGCCTCGGAGGTGCTCAGCATGTGTCCCTGCCAGCACCACCAGCCATCGCCTCCCTGGTGCACCGCAGTGGCACACTCGGCAGGTGCTCTTCTATCCAGACCTAGGGAATGAGCCCCTGGGACCCTGCGCCAGGGTCCCTGGTGGGCCGAAGAGGGGGAGGAGAAAGGGATGAAGGCCATGGCGGAAAGGGGTGTGCCCAGCCCCACCTCACCTCCCCCTGCTGGCTCTGGGCAGGGGGGGCTGGAGAGGATGGTCAGCACGTGCAGCCCCCAAAACAGCGTGTCCTGGCTCGAGGATGTCTGGAGCTGTCCTGAGGTCCCTGATGAATTTGCCTGGTGCCACTTGTTTGCCTTCCTTACCTCCCCCTTGCCTCTGCCTGCATTTCTACCTCCTGCTTTGCAGGCAGCCTGCCTGTCTTTCTGCCTTTGCCCTCTGCCCGCCAGTGCTGTTTGCCTGTGCTGGGGATTTCCTCTGGCGAGTTGTTGCTGGTGTGTGGCGGCTGGTGGCTCTGGGGGCTCCCCTAGCCAAGCTTGCCAGCAGGAGTCCCCATCACGCTGGGGCTCACCAGGGTTGCTCGCTCTTTGTCTGGCAGGATTGCCAGCTTTTTGGGGTAGAGGTGCCAGCTCTTGGATGTGGGGTTTTGAAGGGGGTTTGCTGGAAGCCTGCGGGGAAATGTCTCTTGTTCCTTTATAAACAATTCGGAAAGGCGCCTGTTCTGGGCTCTGGCTTGCTTTTAAAACACAGGGATGTCTGTCCCCAGGGCAGGGGAAGGAGAAGCAGTGAACCAAGGGTGAGTGGTGGCCTGTGGCTGAGTGTCCTGCAGCAGAGAGCCCAGGAGGGATTCCTGTCACCTGAGGCAAGCTAGGGCACCCCTGAGCAGGAAGTCAAACTGTCTTTCTCCACTGTTGGCTGCACTTAACTGAAAGCTTAGAAGATCCTCCTGTCCTGGAAACTTGCTTTCTGCCATCAGATTTGCTGATGTGCTGTACTGGCAACATGCTGATAGACGTCATGAGCATCTTACCTGTTCCTCCTCAGCAAACCAGGCTGAAACCCACTTGATCTTCCTCTTGGTGGCTTTCCTTGCCTTCTAAATGAGGATGGTAAGCCTGACATCAACTCCCCATGGGTGCTGAGGGAAGGACTGTTTTGCCTGGGAATCAGGTGGTTGCATCCCAGCTCTGCTCCAGGCTGCTGGTGGCTTTATCTGTGCAAGTTCAGCAAGGTTAGGTTCTTCAGCATCCCTTTTCAGCTTTCTCATCTGCAAAGGGATGGTGTGAGGCTGAGCTTAGCTCATCGTGAAATATATTCCATGAAGCCTGGGAGCTGGAGGCGTTGCAGAAAGACAAGGTTGTTCAAGGAGGTAGGAAGGAATGGGGGTATTTATTCCACTGCGCCATTTTCTTCCAAGGGGCATTAATGTGACACATCTTGAGTTTGTCCTGGTGACAAACAAGCTGTGTAAGAGCAGCTGGAGATGCCTCTGATCCCGGGAGGAAGGCTTGTAGAGCTGAATAATAAGAAGAACGGACTTTGGGGGGTTGACCTGGACTCAGCAGACCGAGAGCTCCCATATGCTGTGGGCACCAGCTGTCACAGCAGAGTTCAGGAGCTCCTTCTCTGTCTCTGGTGATTTGGTTTTTCCATGCAAGGGTTCCATCACTGGACCTGCTATGGGTGAGGACATGTGTGAGAAGATTGGGAGCAACTAAGCCTCCACTGAACGTCCCTGCTGCAGAAGAGCAAGTACTCAAGTGATTGGTGGGCCAGGAAATAAAGCCATCAAGGTGGGTTGGGTATGTCCACCTGGATGGAGGAGCCTTCAGGCTCTCAGCTGTGACTTAGCCATGGAAGATGATCCATCAGTACAAGAAACAACCTCTTGTTTGGTGTCTCAGGGCTGTGATCTAGGTTAGGCCTTATTCTCCCTGTGAGCAGCCTAACAAAGACCCACGTTTCAAAGAGGCTCTTTACCTGTGTGACACTCCATGTGGGGGGTAGGGGATGAGGTGAGATGGGCATGAGAACATCTTGCGTGGTGGTTTCCTTCCCGAAAGGCCCTGCTTTGACAAGAGGCAGAGAAATTGCCACAGCTGCTGCTTCTGGCAGCCTTGCCGAGGCAACAGAGCAGGCAAAGCGATTTAGCATCACTCCAGTCATCCGTGATGGCAGAGATCATTGTGTCAACCTCTTCAGCTTCGTGATTAATGCTGAAAAAGCATCCCCTGAGGGCTGGAAGGAGAGCGTTGGTCCCTGGAGACCCCTGCTCTGGAGCAGAGGCAGCCCTTTCCAGCTGTGGCCCTCCTCTCCCACGGTCTCATCCACCTTGCATGTGGGACTGCTGACCCACACACATAGTGATGGAGTTCCTAGGGGCAGGGACAGGAACCCCAGACTGGTTCCTCAGGGGAGGAGAGATTATGTGGATTTACACAGATTTCTTGTCTTATATTGAAAATCCAGTGTTTGAGCTTTTAGACTGTTTAAAACCAAAGTCCCCTTCAGAGAGCTTGTGTGTAGCAGTGATGGGGAAGGCCGAAGTTGGGGTTGGGTAGGGGGGAGAGTGTGAGGACATTTAGCAGAGCTCCAGGAAGCTGGTGAGACCCATCTCTCCAGCTGGCTTCTCTTACCCATGGTGGGAACAGGAGCAAGGACATGGGGACTTCGGGACATGGAAAGCACTGAGTTTTTATGAAAACTAGCTTTTTTTTAATGTAAAAGTTTACTTCACTTCTGAAACTCTCTGCTCCAGGACTAATTACTACCAAATGACCATGACACCAGGGGGGACATACACCCTGTGAATTGTGTGTTTTTGCACCATCTGCTCCTTATTTTGCAGGTGATGTTCCTGTAGTCAGGGCAGTAAAGTGTGTCTCTGGAAGCATATGGACTAATGCACCTGAGCGTATCCAGGCTGGCAGCCTTGTCCTTTGCCCATGCCAGGGCTCTGGCTGCCAGTGGTTACTTTCTGAAAGGTTTTGTCTCACTGGGACTTGCTGCCCAGCTCATGCCATCCCTAGATGCTCCTGGATGTGCTGCAGGATTTCTCTTGCAGCTCACTGGGTGCTGGAAGGAGAGGAGGTCTGGAGCCTGAGCAAGGTGGGACTGGAGCTTCCTCTCTTTTGCTGGATGGAATCTCCATCCTGGGAGGAGAAAAAGTCTTCACAACTCTCACAGCAGCTTCCAGCAGCGCCCTGGGAGCCTGTGTCTGGTCCTCATCAGCCCCCTCAGGATTCTGGGACCTCCCATACTCTCCAATCCCCCCCCTGAGCTCCTTCCTTCTCCTCTCGGTTTGGCTGTGCCTGTCAGCTGCCTCTCTGCAGCTCTGCCAGGACGGGAGCAGCTGATGATTCGGCCCCGGGAAGCGCAGGCAGTCAAGGTGTAAATTGCATGGCGGGCTGCCTTCGCCAAGGTGAAAATGAAAAACTCGCCCAGCTATGGAGCCCTGCGTTTCACAGCTCCCACGGTCCAAATGTGCTCCCTTTCACTGCTGCAGAGAGGATCTCGGGGGCTGATTTTCACCTGCCTGACCCGAAGCCACAGCACTACTGCATCAGCAGGAAGGTGTCCGGGTTGCAGGCAGGACAGGGGCCTGCCATGGGAAGGGGGAACATAGTGCTGCAGGCAGGGAGGGATGCTGATGGGCGTGGGAGGTGCTAATTGCCAGGCACGGTATTTTGCTACCTGGAGGATTTGCTATCCTTTGGTGATACTTTATTTTCTATTGTGGTGCTGCTCGTTTTTCCTGCTGGCTGATAGAAATGGCCTTTTTTTGATTGCAATAATACCACCTTCTGTTTCCAAAACACCTCGCACCCTGGAGGATTTGAAAGTAAAGTGCACGTGCGTGGGAGCAGTCTCCTCACCTCTGAAATGTGAGTTTCTCCAGGCTGGGAAGCAGCAGCTGTTTTGCAGCTCTCAGCAGCCTGGTGTTCACGGCTGTGCTGGAGCTGGCTCTGAGTGCCAGCCATGCCAGGAGGTAGAGCCTGCTGGCTCCATGTGCACCCTCCTTGAGCTGCAGGCTGAGATGTTGGGATTTCCTTGGTGCATGATGCGTTACTGGTGGAAAGCACATTTTTCTGTCAGCAGATTGATCTCCGTCTGCCCAGACCATCTCTTGGACGGATGGTTCCTCCCCTGCCCAACTCCTTTGCTTTCACCAGCTCCGACCTGGGACCAGAGTGGTTCTTAACCTCAAGCTGCTGTCTGGGCAGGGAGAAATGGAACCAGGGACATCCCCAGTCTGGGTCTGGGATGGTGGGATGGCCCAGCAAGGAGTCTGTCCCTAACTGAAGTGGGTTAGTGCTGAGGCGTGCTGTGCAAACTGAATTGCAAAGCCTGTCTGCACTACCTAGCACCCGTGCTCTAAGATAAGCAGGGATGACACACTGAGCGTGGAGCGTGTGAGGAAGCGAGGAGGATGTGGCACACAGCGAGCTCCCTCCAGTCCTAGCTGGTAGCTCAGTTTCAGCTCTAATTTTAGCAACTGCTTTTAGGGCCCTTCAGTTCCACGCGGTTTTGTTGTTTCTTTAAAATCCCTGAGGCGCAATCATCCAACCCTGGGAGGAGAAGAGGATGGATGCCTCCAGCTGGAAGCAAGACCTGGGGGAGTCGTGTTGCCTGGGCAAGGAGGTGCTGGCAGGTCCCCTGGGGTCCCCGTGCTCCACCAGGTGCCAGCTGACTTGCTGGCACTAACTGGAGCGGCACAAGTGCGGCGGCAGAGGCGAGGGGAGGCTCGTGGCAGTGAGGATGTGATGATGCTCTGGCTGGGCAGCCAGGGGGATGCTGGTGAGGAGCCCTCAGCAGTGGGCATGAGCCCCGTGTGTGTTTGCAGCCACCATCTGTCCCTCCTCCAGGCGTAGTAGTGTAATAAATTGAGGGAGAGGAGCCCTGGTGCAGCAGGGGACTTGGGAGGGGTGTCTCTTAGCATCCCCCCGTGCTCCCCCCAGGGCAGCCTCTGCATCGCTGGCGTTTAGCAAATTGTATTGGGGCTGCCGGTCCAATTTGACAGCAGGGCAGGCCCAGCTGTAACCCAGGAGGGACAAAGTTGTTGCTTAGGCTGGATCCTGCACCATCCCCGTCCCAGTGGCTGGCAGGCTCCAGCCTGTCCCAGCTTTCTGGCTGTGCCCTGTGGCTGATCCCTGGAGGGTGCATCCCTGGCTGGTGGCAGAGAGGGCAGCTCAGGGGGCTGCCTGGTGCCCCTAAGATAGAGGAGGGGCAGTTCCTGCCAGGTGACAAGTTGCTTGCTCCCCATGGCTTTTCCAGTCCTGGCTTGCTTTTACAGGCATTTCTCTGTGTGTTGCAGGCAGGAGGTCCCTTGGCAGGGGTGGGTGACAGGAGCAGGTGACAGCTGCATACATATGACACACCAGCAGCTGTGCAAGGTGGATGTCTCTGCGGTGGAGCCTGGAGCTGCTGGGGAACATGGAGAACTCGGCCCCCACTGTGCTCCAGAGGGAAGCTCAGTGGCAGTGTGGAAAGCCTCTCCCCTGCTGCTCCCACAGCCATTGGCCCTGAAACAGACTCAGTGAGTGGGCTGGCGTGGCTTAACCATTCCCCCATAAGCCATGCCTTCAGGTCCAGGTGATAGGGTTGGGGGTGCTCTGGGGCCACAGAGCTTATGGCCAGGAGCAGGGGCAAGGACAGCAGCTGCCTCCTCACCACCTTCCCAGTGACCGTAGGAACATTTTGGGACAGACAATGGAGCCTCAGCACTAGCATGCCTGGGCATGGCAGGGATACCAAGAACATCCACGAGGCTTGTTAGCTGGTCTCCTAACGAGCTGAATTTTTCCAGCAGTGGGAGATGAAGCAGATCCAGTTGGTGGCATTTGAATTCCTGAGCAGATGAGCCTGAGAGAGTGACAAAGCCAGTCCCTGCAGTGCCCTAGCTCTCCTTCTGCTTCCCAGCAGGCACCACGGGGCACGGTGTGGCGTGAGCACCCCACTGCCTCCTTCCATTTTGGCATGATTCAGCTTGGATTTTAATGATGGCAGGTCGTGTCTCAGCTGCCTCATCGCCTGTCTCATAACCCTGGGACTGCTCTCCTGCCCACCTGGGGAAGGGGCAGGAGGCCGTGCACAAGCTGTTCCGTGGGAAGGTGATGGGGTTTATTCCTTAATGGATAAGTGGGGAGAGGAAAATTAGAGCCGCTGGGGAGGTGCCACCTCCCCTTGCTGGGGATAGTCTCCCAGAATGTTGGGAGACTATGTCTGGTACGTAATCCTTGTCGTCCTTTCTGATGCACAAGACTAGAGGGATGAGGCCAACCTGGAGAAAATCCCACTGGAAGGTGGGTGATTTGGAAACAACCCAGAGGTAAGAGGGCAGTGTTATTTCACCTGGGAAAGAGGAGTGCAAGAGTCTTCCCCTATGTAAAACCTTGCTCCCAGGAGGATGGTGAGCAGTACTGCACCTCAGATGGGCCAAGAAGGAGTTGGCTTCATGGGAAGCAGTGAGTTTGACATAGCAGGTGTATGTTGGAGCTACTTTGCACATCAGAGCTAAACTGGTGAGCTCTGAATGCATTGGCCTTTGCTGTATATGTGTAGCTTGACTGTACTGATTACGTGCAATAAATCCAATGCTTCAGGTGCCTGGTGGAGGATCCTGCGTAGAAATAAGCCTTGTGTGCTGCACTGCCACCTCCATCTCTGCTGGCTGGAGGAAGGGCAAGCTCCTGGCAGCACTGAAAAGGGAGGTGGCACGGCACAACCTTGGGAAGCGATGAGTCCCCTTCCCTGCCCTACTTATTGAGTCCTGCTGTCCTAGGCAGAAGCCTGACCCTGGCTCTGTGAGTGTCCCACTGTTCACCTCTCGCTGAGCTCCTCCGCCCGTGTGAGACTGCGTTTGATTTGACTCGAGGGCTCTGCCTTGCAGACTCTGCATCCACCTTGCTGCTCCATCTGTTGGCTTAGTTGCACAGTTAGCTAGGGGCTTCCTCCTTGGCTGCAAAGTGCTTTGTTGCCTGTTGAGCCTCTCTGTTGTTTTGCCATTTTGTTAAGCCTTCTCTAATTCACTCTCTGCTTACGCCTTTGCCTTTAGATTCTGCTCTTCAGTCTCTCTGGGTTGGTTCTTTCCCTTGCTGCAGCCTCTCAGCCTTTTTCTCTGCTGGGATAATCCTAAGATCACTCTGTCCTATGCTGACACCCACCTCTTGGCTGCACTTTGCTGCACTTCTGCCTGTGCTTCCCTGGCCTCTGCCTGCCTCTTAATCTCCTTCGGTATGATCCCAAGGGGGATCTCTCATGCATCCCCTTTGAATGATCCCCTTGTCCATTTTTTTGGATGATCCCCTTATCCATTTTTTTTTATGATCCCCTTATCCACTGTTGTCCTAGCTCCCCACTTTGTCAGCTCTGCTCTTTCCTTAAGTCTTTATGCAGCCACATCCCTTTGGTCCCAGCCAGGATGGGGGACAGCATTCCCAGCTGCCACCTCCCTGCTCCTTCTTGTAGATGTTGTCCTCTCCTGAGCCTGGCTGCCAGTGCTGAGCTCTACAGCAGCGCTGCCAGGAGCTGGCTTGCTCCGGGAGGAAGGACAGAAGCAGAGGCCAGCTCATCAGCCTGGCTCCCAACTTGATTTGTACAGGCATAAATTAGGACCACCAGGGTCTGGTTGAACTGGGACAAAGTCAAGTTTTAAGCATCCTTGTAGCTGCCTGTGAGGAGGTGGGTGTTGGTATTGGCAGTGAGAGTCAGCATCATCCCACTGACCTGGTCTATGGCCATGGGCTGTGGCTGCAGGGCACCTGGGCTCTTCCGGCTTTGGGAAGACAAAGCTGCTTCCCACCCTGGTATGGTGGAGCATCCTAGTCTCTCCTATAGGATAGTCCTTGACTGTGAAGCAGCATTTGGCTCAAGAGCCAGTCCTACTCTTCATACAGCTATGCATTTTCATTCCTTCAAAAGCCACAATTGCCACGTTTCATGCACCTGGAGGGGGCACTGTTTGTGCTTTGGGGGAGTCACTACTATGGCTGTGTAATTGGAAAGGGAGTTGTAGCAGCCTAGATGAATTGTAGGGAGAGAGTGTGTCCCAGATCCGCTCTTTAATAATCCCAGGGTGGCCTTTGGAAAGTCAGCTTGGGATGTCTTGGAGGCTGGACTGGAACCCTGAGGTTTTTGACTGGTTAGAGACCTCATATGAAATTAGTGAAGGTGTCTCTGCTCTGAGATCCTTTGAGTTGCCCCTATCTCCATTAAGTGGTGGAGGACCAGCTGGATGCATCCAAAAAAACCTGTAAACCTTGGAGATATCCATCTCTGGTATGTGTTGCAGTAACTTAAAATAACGAACCGAGCAAGATTGGCTGATGAGCTTGTGCTTGGTAGAGCAAGGGGCAAAGTGGTGGGGAGGGTTCTTGTCTGCGTTGTTGCTGAAAAAGCAGGAGTGCTATGAGCCGCCTCTGCTCTGCTGCTAAAAACAGCCCAGCTTGTTTTTATTTAATACAGTTTTGATCTGCGTGTGTTAGTGTTTCACCTGCCTGCGAGTGGGAACTCCGGGCTGCAAGCGCCTTGGAAGCCCGCCTGCATCCCTGTGCATCCCTGCGGCACCAGGCTCCAACTGTGGTTCTTCCTTGGATAGAGGAGGGATTCTGCTGAAATTCAGGCTTGGAGGCGTCAGGATGGGATGGGTAAAGCTTCTGCCGGGGTTTGGTGGTGCTGCTGCGTCAACTGGGGCTCCACCGACCCAGCTCGTGTGGGCTTTCCTGGGAAAATAGACCCAAAAACAGCTCACGTGGGGTTTTCTCCCTGTCTTGCTTCCCCAGCATGCTGCCAGCATGCTCTCCAAATGGCCTTGCTGCCAGTGCTGGGGGGAGGGTGGGCATTGGCTCCCCTCTGTCATGGATTCTGCCCAGTGCCAGGATTTTACTGGGAAATAAATTATTCAAAATCAGCTCAGTCCATCCCCAGGGATGGAAGGGGCTTGGGAATGAACAGGCTTTTGTAAGGTCATGATTGATGTGTCCATAGAGCTTGTCCTTGAAGAGGGGCCAGCCAGGGCTTCGGAGAGCCCCAGAGGGGCAGGGACCCTGCCTGAGGATACAGACATCCAGGGCAAGCTGTGCTAGGGGGAACATGTCAGGGAGGAGGATGAAGATAGTTGGGGCAGGGAGGAGGAGGAGGATAATCCAGGGTGGTTGCAGGGTTAAATAAAAGCTGTCAGCGATCTGAAAAGGGGAAAGAAAGGAAAAGAAAACCCACTGAAGAGACTCTCTCCCTTCTCACCCGGCTTGTAATCAGCCACCCCCTCTGCCAGCGAGCAGCTGGCGGGCGGGCGGGCGAGGAGGGGGTGGCAAGAGGGGTCCAGCTGCTCCTTGGCCTGGCCCCGGCACCCCAAGAGCCCCTGCAGCCCCTGCTCGGCGTGGGCCAGGGCATAGCTGGGGGAGAAGTGTCCCCGTCATGGGTCCCTGGCAGGCTGGGGGGGCTGAGGTCTTGAAGTTTGATGCTGCAGGGAGGTGGGATGAGGAAGAGGAGAAGGGGGAGTTGTCTGAAATGCCAGGGATTCATCTCCCACTCCCCCTGCTCTCGCTGTTCTGAAAGGAGCTGCTTGAGCTGTCGGCTCTGGATTATATTAATTAGCAGAGAAGTGCTACGCCTGCTTGTGGGGCCGTGCTGCCAGGAGGGACTGGAGACTTGGCAGGTCTGTGTGAAGCAGCTGCTGGGGTCCCCAAAACCCCTCGCTCCAGCCTAAAATGAGCGCATCAAAACCGAGGCTAAGCCAAGGGAGCCGAGTCTCCCTGGGGCTTTGGCGTCTCTTCCTTGAGCCCGTCTGGCACTCGGGGCTGTTGTGATAGGGAATGTGGCGCTGGGGTTTCAGGGGGGGACCCACCACTCCTTGCTGGGCCCCTCTGTCTGGGCAAAGGGGGTTGGTCTGTGATGCTACCAGGCCAGCAGGTCCATGTGGAGGGGGCTGCCGGGGCAGGGGGTGAGGCACATCCCTGACCCGCGGTGCCCCGCTGTCTTTCAGGAGAGGAAGCTGTGTGCCCACCCCCGAATCGAGATCTACAAGGATGACCGCATCTACTTCGTGTGTCCCCTTGCCCGCCAAGGGGACTTCTACGTGCCTGAAATGAAAGAACTGGAGAGGAAGAGCAGGGCTGCTGCAGCTGAGGCCGAGGATGCCCAGACAGACATCACAGGTACCCATGGCTTGTGCACGAGCTCCATCTACGATTGGCATCAGCCCTCCCAAAGGTGGGGGTCCTGCTGTCCCTGGTGCTGCCACCTGAGCAGACAGAGAGGGGACAACCTGTGCCCACCTGGTGCCCAACCACTGAGTCTCAGCACCCCTTTTACCCTCACTCTGGGCTGAGATAGGATCTTGTCCCCGAGGTGTCACGCTGTGCCTCGGGGAGCACCCAGGTGCTCTTGTGGCCTCAGGGCAAGGGCCAAGTTGCCTCCAAGCCACCGACTCACTGCTGTCAGAGCAGAACTGGATCTCGCAGCTTTTGGTTGCAGCTGGGCTTGTTTTTCTCCTTGTCATATACATCTTCCTTGATCTCATCTTCATCTGTTACATGTTGGGATTGCGAAGAGCTTAAATATCAGGTTGCTGTAGCTGGTGGTGGAGTTGCCCGATAGCATCTGCTCAGTGAGATCTGTTGGAGCCTGGATGTATTCATACAGGAAGGGACCACAATGGCTGTAGGCGCGGAACAGCAATGCTATAGTAACCCAAAATGTTAGTTGCTGTCACCAGCCCACGTGCTCACATGTCTGCGAGATGCAGGAGCCTGGGAGCCAACTATCTGTGCATTCCCGGCTGCCGGACAGCACAGCCCAGCCGGCCACTAGCAGGGCAGCCACCTCCTCCTGCCCCACTGGTCACCTGTGCTTGCGTAACAGGCATGAAAAAACCATGATGGCTCTCCTCGCCTCCTGGGGAGTTTGGTCATTTGTTTTAACACAGCTTCAGGTTTGGGTTGCTTTAATTCTTAATCGTGTGCAGCATAAAAGCAAGCCTGGGAATTGCTTTCTGAGAGCTCTGTCCATTTAGCAGTGCAATGAAGAGTCTAATCGGAGCAGTTTCCCAGCGCTTCCAGGTCCTGTGTTTTCATGGTGCTCACTCAGCTCTTCACCTCTTTGTCTGCCTTGCGTTGGGGTGGCTGCCTGGGGCACTGGCCTGGGTTGGCCAAAGGTGTCCCACAGTCCCCTTGCTCTGGCAGCTTCCCAGGTTTGCCCCGCAGTTTCAGAGAGGGATGGCACGACCCATGTGAGCAGAAACTGGTTCAGGTTGGTGGCTTCAGCAGCTGCATGTGCTCCTTTTTGCCCTGCTCAGGGCTGCACGGCTCTGCAGCACTCTGGGTGCAGGGGGTGCTCACCACAGCTGCTGCCCAGCACCCCAGCTGTATCCGTGCTTCCCCTGAATGCCACTACCAGCACACCCACAGTGGTGGAGTCCTCTGCCCTGCTGGAAGAAGGGCTAGGAAAGTATTCCCGATTTTAAACAGCAAATGATACTGGAGTTTCTCATGTGGGTCGAGCTCCCTGGCAGCAGCTCTGGGCTGGCTCATCCACCAGCCCTCCTCTTCAAGTCACATAGATGGGCTTTTGTTGGTGCAACCTGATGCAGTCTCATCTGCTGATTCTGCACAAAACCAGCTTAAAATAATCGCATCTGTGAGAGACTGGCCTTCCCTCTGAAACCAAAGAGTTGGGCTTGGATGTCTCACTGTGATCACAGTTGGATGGTCTGCACCGGGCACTGTGGCAGAACCAGATGTGGTGGGTGTCATGTCCTTTCTCCAGCCATCAGAGAGGGCCAAGGACATGGTAAGCCTTCGGGTTGCTAGTGCCACTCCTACCTGAGGGTCTCGGAGGTCCCCGTGATCTCATGTGTCCCTGTGATGATGCAGTGCCCTGGGCCAGCACAACTGCTGTCACCTGGGGAGGGTGGCACTGTGTGGGGAGGCCCTGGGCTTGTGCAGAGGGAAACAGTGCCCAGCGGGCATCCTTGTCCCAGCATTGCTGGCCTGCTGACACCAGGGATTCAGTTTGTTGCTGGAGGTGCTGCCCCAGCCCTTGAGTGGCCACTGGGCTGCCCCTGGCTATGCAGCAGGATCAAAGTGGGGAAGTGAGGTGGGAGGGGGCAGCTACTCTGGTCAGGCTCTGCATCTTGCTGCTGAAGTCCTGCGTGGGTTTTTTGAGCCCTGGTGCAGGAAGAGATCTCATGGGAGGGGGCAGCTCATGGGTCTCCCCTCTGCCCAGCCACTCGCTGGAGACACAATATGTTTTGAGACTGGTCCTCCCTTCCCAAGTATTTCCTGTCCTGGGATCTGTGCAGCCACCTCTAGGTTGAGGGAAGAGAAAGCCCCAATCTCTTTTCCCATCTTTTTAACTCCCTTCTTCCCCAGGGAGATGCTCAAGGAGCAAGTCAGCTTAGTCACAGCCCCTTCAGCAGGCATGATGGCCATAAGATCTTCATGACCTAGTGGATCCTGGGGTGTCTGTGAGAGGTTTTGAGCTTTCCTCTGCCAGCTGGAGGTGAGCACAGCAATGTCCTCACCTGCTTTTTAGCGCAGTCCCCCTCAACCCCAGTTCATGGATCTGGATTATTTCTTGATCCACCTCAGATCTGCCAGTGTTTCAAGTGGTCCTGCCCTGCCAATGGCCATAAAGGCTACAGGACATAGTCCAGGGACTCTGCTTTCTGCTGCTGCTTTGCACAGATCAGGGTGCTGGCAGCTTCGCTGAGGATGAACACAATCGACACACAAGGAAGGGGCCGGAGGCTGCAGCTTCTTCCTCACCAATTCTGTCTGTTCTTCACCATCATCAGGGTCATCAAAAAGACGTGGAGCATTTTCAGAAGGCGGCTAACGGGTCTCCAGGGGGCCAGTGTCAATCATGATTAGTATTTTTGTACTTAATTATTTTCCAGGGCTTTGGCATCCGTGCAGCGCTCAGCGGGCCCTCCCGGCTCGCTCTCAGCAGCGTGACCCCACTGCAGTGTGCGGAAGGTGAAAGCAAACAAAAGCAGCCCCTTGGCACGGGCGTGCTGGCATGAACACAGATGGTTTCTAAGCACGTGGCTCTGCCCAGAGTCTCAGGTGCTCATTTTCCTGTAGCTGAGTTTGTCCAGCAGCGTCTGGGTGCAACCAATGGCATCACCTGCTGAGCCCCTGTACCATGGGGGGCACCTTCCCTGCTGTGCTCTGCCTCATCCCTGCTTACTTCTGTCCTCCAAAGAGCCCTCCCTGCTCTGCCTGCCTGTACGTCCTGAGAAGAGTCTCAGCAGGCAGCTCCTGCTGTGCCTTCCTGCTGGCCTGCCTGCCCCAGCCCCTCTCCTGATGGCTGTGTGAGCTTCAGCAAGCACGGAGGAGCTGGCCCCCCCAGCAGAGCACTGATCTATTATTTAGCGGCAGACATTATGAATATTTGATTGAACAGGGGGAAAGAGAGGGCCCGGGTGCTCCAAGAGGGGAGCGACACTCGGGCATCAGTGTCCCTCTGGGGCAATGCAGGAGGGAAGGTGGCCCTCCTTCCTGGGGGGATTTGAGGGTGCTGGTACCTGGGGTGGCAAAGGGCTGAGCTGCCTGGGGGGGCTGGCTCCCTGCCGGGCTCGTTACCAAGTGTGAGCCTTGTGGTTCCTGTTGCACCCATCCCTGGCAGGCGTCTTGGTATTGGCTGCTTGGCTCTCCTTCTTCTTTGGTGGCCCTGGCCTCTAAGGGGGCTTTTCAGCACCCCAGCAGGGCTTCACCCCGGGCTTTGCCTCTTTTTTCCAAATTAAAACTTCCCAGGTTCCATGTTCCTGCTGCGTGAACATGCAGTGGGATGGCTACAGCTGCCCTTGGGGGAGCAGGGCGGAGAAGGGGAGTTTCCACAGGATGGCTGGCACCTCACTGCATGCCAGAGGGAAAAGCTGTGCCGGATCTGGGTTCTGGGCTGGCTCCTGGTGCAGGGACCAGCACTACAAAGTAAGATGCAGGGGATGGGTAGCAGCAAGGTGCTGGGGACCGAGCAAGGTGCCTGGGGCAGGATGGAGAAGTGGGTGTGAGGACTGCCAGAAACCTCCATGCTTGTGAGAGGAGAGCTGAACCCCTGCTCGCCCACAAGGCACCTTCCAGCGAGGCTTTGGCTGCCCTCTTGGAGCCCTGATGCACTCCCTGCCTGGCCTCTCAGGGCTGTGCTGGGATAACTGGGGGTTCCTGCCGTGTCCCCCTGACCCCACACTGTCCCCAGCAGCGGTGGCTTCATCTGTCAGCCCTGTCTGCCACAGCCATCCATCCCCAGCCAGGCTAGGTGTCCATGGCACAGCAAGCCTTGTCCTGTGCAGAGAAGGGCAAGGCTGCTAAAATGGGTGAATTTGCCAGCTGAGGCTGCTCAAACATGATCAGAAATGACAGAGCAGTGAAAAAGTGTCTGGCTTAAAGGAAACAGGACTTGGTTTATTGTCACCCTTGGAGCAAGGGAGAGGGAGATGGCTGCTAGGGGTGAGGACAGCAGTGCTTTCCTGTGGTGGCAGCTTTGAGCTGGGCTTGGGTAGGCTTCACCCCCAACTTCCCCTTCCCAAGCTGCTGCTCCTCTCCTCAGGAGCTCCTTTCCTTTGTGGCATGGGATTATGTGACTGCTTCCCAGCCGGAGTGACAAGGGAGGGAGGGGTGCTGCACATGCAGGGCATGGCTTTGGGGTCAGGATCACTCCTCTGCCAGGTTTCAGAGGGATGCAAGATGACCACGAATGGTGTGAGCTGTCATGAAGCCATAGTAAGGAAGTGTCCATGTCACCTCATGCCACCAATTGGGCCAAAATGGATTTTTTTTCTTTTTTTTTTTTTTTTTTAGAACCCCACTAGAGACCTTGCAAACCCTTAGCTGGCTTCAAGGCTCAAGGGCTGCACGCTTCCCTCTATTCCCCACAGCTCTCCATCTTCCTGGAGGCTCCCTGCTGACCCACTGCCCTGCCAAGGTCCTGCCAGGTGGGACAGCATATCCTGCCTTTCTGGCACCTGCTCTGTGGCTGCCATCCCTGTTGGCGACTGCCTCACCAGCAGCATGCAGAACATCCTTTTTAACTTAGAGTAAATGTAGTTTCCATGTCGAGGAGCTCCCTGCTGCTGCAGCAAAGGCGATGCATGTCAGCGGGTGACGGTTCCTAACTTCTTTTCATGGGGGGGGGTCACCAGAAATCACTTGAGTGGGCAGCCCAGGGCTTGGCTCGTGCCAGCTGCCAAAGGGGCTGCATGCCATGGCCAAAGACAGGGTAGAGGTGCAGGCTCCTCTCCAGGTGCCTGCTGGGCAGGATGAAGCCCATGCGCCATCCGGGTGAGATGAAGCAGTGGGTGTGCTGTGTCTGTGGGTCTTTCCCAGCTGCTCCTTGTCCTGCTACTGCTGCTTAGTCCTCTCTGAGCAGCCACCACTCAGCTGGCAGGACTGTGGGATGATGCCGCTCTGAAGGCAGAGGACTGCCATTTACAAGCTGCCCAGGCCGGGAAGAAGAACAGAAAAACAAAAGGGTCTTAAGGGTGTTTGGAAGGAAAGTTCCCTCCCTGGTGGGTCTCCTCCAGGAGATCGGTGGCTGCCAGGCAGTTGGAGGAGGGTGAGCAGCCCAGCCCTGGGCACCCTGGCTGCAGGAGCCCCGGGGAGGCTGGAGACGGCTGTGGGAGCCTGGGGCAGCCCCGTGCCGTGGCTGGCGATGGAGCCGTGCTGGCAGGAGCCAGCGTGAAGGAGAGGGCTCTCCTCTCCTGCCCGGAGCCCGTCTGCAGTTGTCACCACCCCCTTTGCCGTTTCCCGGCCCTGCTGGTGGCAAGCCACGATCCTCCACCAATGCCACCACTGAGCGGAGCTCCTCCTGGTTTCCCTCGTGGTGCGGGCAGGATCCTCAGCACGGCTGTCCGACCCGGCATGGATGGAGTCTCTGGAGCAGAAGTGCCAGGAAGCGGCCGAACCTGGCACATGCTTCCTGCCTGTGCGAGTCAGGCAGGAGGGGGGCAGAGCGGGGAGGACCAGGATGAAGGAGCCTACCTAGAGTTTGCTGCTGTTGTCATCATTACCAATGTGGATATGTGATGTCGTAATCAGCAATGTGGATCTATGATGTCATAATTAGCCATGTGGATCTGTGATGTCATAATTAACAATGATTAATATTTTACAGGAGGGTTTTGTCTCCTGGCTTGTTGCTCCAGCAACAGCACCGAGCTGCTGGTCCCAGTCTGACACGCTTGTCTTGTTGACTCCTAAATTGCGTTGTTGACTAAGCTAATGAGGCAGGGATCCTGGGAGGGGGTGGTGGGACCAGGGCTCTGCCTGGGCAGGCAGGAGAAGCCCCCCGGTGGGCTTGGCTGCAAGAGGGGGTGTGGGCATTCTCCCAGAGGAGGGGCTTATCAGGTCCTCAGTGTGTGCAAGCAGAGCAGCCGTGGGGCAAGGACATGCCTGCGAGGCCGGGGATTGTACTGGCTTGGAGGATGCCCTGATTTCAGGGAGCTGCTTGAGTCTAGCTCATGATTGTCTTGGCCTGGTCACTTCTGAAAGACCCAGAAGGTGACAAGAGGTAGGAGCTGGTCTCCACTGTGGCCTGACATCTGTGAGGTTTCTGGTGGCTTTGGAGACTGTGGCACCCCATTCCCATTGCCTCCTTCCCTCAGCATTCACTCCCTCCCCTTCTCTCTCCATCCCAGGGGCTGACACCATGAGTGAGGCTAGCTCCATCAGCATAGAGGCCACAACTGACAGCAGAGACACCTCGGTGGCCACCTCCATCCTGCTGCCCTTCCCAGCCAGCCGTGGCCGGGAGGAAGTGGACAACCGCAGTGAGCACAGCTACAGTGAGTCAGGAGCCAGCGGCTCCTCCTTTGAGGAGCTGGACCTGGAGGTGGCCGGGGACGGGGAGGGAGCCCCAAGCCTGCTGCCTGACATGGGCTATGCAGGCAACCAGGAGGTCACAGACAAGTGGACCAAGGAGCCCATCGCTGCCGAGAGAGGAGAAGAGTGAAGCAGGGACCTGGCTGCCTCGCCTCTCACCAGGGTCTGAGTTACTGGCAACTGGTCATCTTCCCCACCTCCTTCCTCTCCAGCCAAGATTTTGGTTACTGATTTCCCCCCCCCCAGGAGGCAGTGGGGGGGTCTCCTGCAGTGCTCAGTGGCATGGGGTAGGCGTAGGCTGGGGTGGGGCAGCGAAATACATTTGCTGTTTGTGTGTCTCCAGATGGCGTTGCAAATTCCTTGCAGAGGTCTCGGGGGCGGGGGGGAAGGTGGTGGATGGCAGAGGTGTTCCCCCTTGTCTCTGCTGGTGCCCTTTCACCCACTGCTTCTCTCTGCCACACCACCGTGTGTTTTCTAGCACCAAAGAGCCGTAAGTAGGGCTGGTTGGGTTTGTTCCCCTCTTCTTTTCCCCTCGCTGAAAAATGGAAACATCCCGTGTACACTTGGTCCGCCTGGCACTGCCATGGGTGCTTTTGGGGTCTGTAATAAAATGGATGCTTTTCCTCACCGGTGGCCATGGTGTTGCTGACTGCCTCTTGGCTGACTGCGCTGGCCTGCCTTGTGGTGGGGAGTGGGCTGTGGATGGGGGCTGCTGGTGGGCTCCCCCCACACTCTGCAGGCTGTGGGGGGAGTGGGAAGTGGTCCTCGTTGTTCTGCTGAGCTGGAGAGAGGTGGCATCCCCATTCCTGTTGGGAACCTGATGGATGTAAAACCATTAAAGCTAGGTCCCTGGGCTGCTGGTGGGACTGGCACCACTGTGCTCCTTCAGTGGCAGTGCCTGGTCCCACAGCCCTGGGGGTGCAGGCAGGGAGGGCTACCCATGCTGTCCCAGTTCCCTGTTCCCTAGCTTGGGATGAGGGAGCAGCCTGGACATCACCACCATGGTGCCCTGGGGCAATGCCAGGTGCCAGAGCACCTCACCCAGCTGGCAGAGGTCAGCCCCTGCCCTGTCCCGATGCCCCCGGTTCCTCCAACAGCCCAGGGTTTATTCCACAGTGGGTGGGCTTGGGGTGGGGACAAGGGGCAGGGGAGACATGGCTGTCCCTCCATGGTGGGGCCATGTCCTCTCTGGCTTGGAAAGGTCATGATTAGTCCTCAGCCAGTGATTGACAGGAGATTGTTCATAAATATTTTGTGCTCTGAGTGATAAAATATTAAACTCCTCCAGCCCACATGGAAAAATATTGCTCTTCCCAGTGTTTATCTTTGTTGCTGGTTATTACAAAACTGCCAAGCCCCCTGAAATATTTATGCCTGGCTGAGGCTCCAGGGGGGGATTGGAGCCCAGCAGTGGATCCTAATGCCATTTGTCCCCTAACCTCACAGAAGATGGGGACCGGGGAGGCTTTGCCATCATCCTCCTGCTGTCAGTGGTGCCGAATCAGTAGCCGGTAGGATGCAGCTGGTGCCGGGCACGTGCCGGGCTTGTGCCAGGTCCCGTCTGCCAGGGGGGAAGCAAGACTTTGGTGGTGCCAGCATCCATCAGCACGGCATGCCTCCAGCCCTCCCTGGCAATCTGTCCCCCCAGGTCCCCCAGCCCACGCACCCTCCTCTCCCTGGTGCCCCACTCTGTCTGTGCCAACAGTCTCGAAAGGAGACAGGCTGGTGGGGCATAGCATCCTGGTATCCTTGCCACAGAGGTTCTGGGTTATTCCCCCCACCCCCAAATCAGGAGTTTTGGGGCAGAGCAGGGACAGAGCATCTGACTCTTGCTGCAGTGCCCTAATCCAGAGCCTGCAAGCACAGCAGCTGATGGTGGGGAAACTGAGGCACAGGGCAGTGGAGTGGTTACTCGAGATGGTGCTCTAGAGGGACCCCTGGACTGTGCCCAGTGAGTCCTTTGTCATTGCATGTCCCTAATTTACAGATCTGTCTGGGAATGCTGGGCTGCCTGCGTGGGACTGATGGGCACTCAGCACAGTGGGATCCTGGGTGGCCAAACAGCTCCAGAAAGGGTCTGGGCAAGTAGTGGTGCCCTGGAATGCTAAATCCAGCACTGCCTCTGCCTTTGGAGGAGGCAGCTTCGGAACCATCGGCCAAAGCTTTCCCCCAGCTTGGTGCTTGTGCTGACGGTGAGTACTGGGGGCTGTGCAGAGTGCAGGGGTCAGCAGGGTGATGCGGGGCCCCTGGGTGCTCCCCAAGGGCTAGGGGAGCAGGGGGCAGGCTGGGTGGAGGCTGTGCTGGTCATGGGAGGAACAGCCCCAGGGCCACCAGGGTGCAGTTGTGGAGTTGGAGCTGGGGCTGGGACCGGGACCCCTCTCGCAGAGTTGGGGCTGAGATGGGGGCTCTGGGGCCACGGGAGCAGGCACTGAGCTGTGCCCTTTCAGGTCTCCCAGGGGATCTGCTCCTGCCTGCTCTGGCTGTGTCCTACCTCTGCCCAGCCTGGATTTGGCTGTCCCCACAATATCTGGCGGATCCTTGCCTGTATCCTGCCTTCTCTGGCTGTGTCCTGCCTGTGCCCTGGCTCGGTCTGATCATGCCTTGCCGGGATCTGGCTATGTTCTGCCTTCCCTGGCCGTATCCTGCCTTCCCTGGCTCTCTCCTGGCTGTGCCTTGGCTCCCTCTGACCGTGCCTTGCCCACATCTGGCCCTGTCCTGCCTGTGCCCTGCCTGGGTCCCGCCATGCCCTCCCTAGTTTTGTTCGAGCCCCGCACACCCCCGTCCGGGCGGGGGCAGGTGGGGGGACCCCGGGGTGCCGCTGCCCAGCGGGCCGGGGCCGGGGCGGGGGCCGGGGCCGGACCGGGGCGGGGGCCGGGCCGGGCCGGGCGGAGGGCGGAGCGGCTTCGCTCAGCTGGGGCTGGCGGAGTGTCAGAGGCAGCGGCGGGAGGCGGCGGCAGCCGCAGCTCCGAGGCAGTCGCTGCACCGGCACCGGCTCCCAGCACTGCCCGCCGGGCCCAGGTAAGGGCTGCGGTCCCACCCCGGTTCCCTCGGCCTCGCCCGTCCCCGTGGCCTCGGGCCGCGCCGTGCCCCGGCGTCCCCAGAGCCCCGGTGCCCTCGGCGGCGGGAAGCGGGGACCGGCGATCCCCCGCAGCCGTCGGGGCCACGGCGTGCCGTGGCTCGGCGGCCAGTGTCGGGGCTCCTGGGGCAGGGAGCTGGGCCGGGGCTGAGTGCGGGGCGGGGTGTACTGGGCCGGTCCCACGGGCTTTCCCCTGGCCGGTGCAGGACGCTGGGGCGCAGGGCTCCGGGAGAAGGGCTCGGAGGGGCTTCCTTTCCCCCTGGTGCCCCGGCAGCACCGAACCCCGCAACCGGTACCCAGCGGGACCCCGCCGCCGCAGCCCCCGGTCCCGGACAGGGGCTGCCCGCAGTCACCGGGACAGAGAAGCGGGGTGACCGCTTGGCATGGTGGGGACAGACCCCCTTCCCGGCTGCCCCCTCCGCAGGTTCTTTCCTCTGGCTACCCCGAGTCAGGGAGAGCAGTGGCTTTAGGGGGCTGCCAGACAGCCAGACCCCAGGGAGGGTTTGGGATGGAATTTGGGATGGCTCTGCCAAGCCCATGACCCCAGCCCTCTGGGGAGCTGCACGGGGTGGGCACCCTCTTTCTTGCTCACCACGCTGCAGGGGCACGGGGCCAAGGCTGTGCCAGCTCCTCTCGCTTTCGCTTTCCTGGCCACTCTGCTCCCACCAGGCTGGGAAAGAGCAGCTGAATGGCCGTGATGGTGGGGGGGATGGGGTGAGCGCCCGGGGAAGGCACTTTGCCTCCACGGGGCACTGGCACTCGCAGGCCATGGGGCAGAATGGAGGTGTGGGGGTCCTGGCAGAGCTTGGTGGTGGTGGGACCTCTGGGCACCCGGAGGGGAGGTGATGATGGCAGCTGGTGCAAGCTGGGTTCATGCTGTGCCCTCCCAGCACAGCTGCTCTTACATGCAACCTGTGCCACCTCTAAGGGTGCTGGTGTTGGAGAGGGTCAGGTCTCCCAGAAGGGGGTGGGTGGGAAGCGCTTGGGGCATGTAGGAGATATGGTACCTTCTCACTCATCCTACTCGCTGATGGTTTTGGGAGGGGAAGCTGCCAGCAGCTAGCAGAAGCTTTCCTGCTGCACCATGGCCATCAAGCTAGACTTGGCTGTGCCCTGCCAGGTGCTTCACTTCCCCAAATGTTCTCCAGATGTTCCCATGGGGCTGTCCTCCCCCCAGCACTGTGCCAACCCAGCTGAGCACCTGTGAGGATGGCTGCAGCCCTGCTCACAGTGTCCTTCCATGCTCAGTACATGGTGGGTGGTTTGCCCTTTCAGGAGAGCTTTGCCTGAAGTGCCCTTCAACTGGCAGGTCCCAGCAGCTGCCCCAGAATGGCTGGACCCCAAAGAGCTGGGATCTCAGTGCTGATCGACCCCTCTGCCGGGCTCAGCCTGCCTCTAATGGGCTCCATCAATTCATGTGCCTGTGGCCTCTTTCCTGCTTGAGGAAACCCTGGGTTCCCAAGAGGCATTCAGAGCCTGAAATGAGGCAGGGACCTTTCCTTGGCCTCTTCCCAAAACTCCTTCAAATTTGAGGGGTCATGTAGGAGATGCCTCGAGGTGGCTGGAGGCTCGTGACAGGCAGCACCTTGGGACAGGCATCGTGGGGCACAGAGGAGGAGGAGGTCAGCATGCACCCCACCCTGTTACACTCTGTGCCACTCTGCTGCCCGCATCCCCCTGGGCATCCCCAGCAGCTCCAGCTGCTTGCTGTAGGGCTCCTCCAGCCACGGGCATCACCTGCCCAGGGGCCCCATGGAGGCATCGAGAAGTGCCCTGCTCCTGCTTAGGGAGGGTGGCCTCGGTACTGGCTGCAGGGGGGTCAGCATCCTCCAGCATCAACCTCCCATCCTCTGTGCCCTCACAAGCACCCTGCTCTGCTGGGCTGCAGGTGAGCCCTGGGACCCACTGTGGCACCAACAACTTCCCATGCCAGAGCAGCCTGAGATTTCTGGGCTTTCAGGGGATCTCCTTCTTCCATGGCCCCCGAAACACTGGCCCTGTGGGATTTCAGCATTCGGCTTCAAATGGGAAACAAATCTCCCCCGTGGTTTGGGAAAAGACAGCTGATCTCTGAAGGGACTGTATCTCCTGCCAAAAAAAGGCCTGTCTGCTACAAAAGCCTTTGATTCCCCTGTGCCTCTGTGCTTTCTGCAGAGGGAGTCAGCAAACCTGGCTCTTACTTTTACTGAAATCTCTGAATTTAGTATACGGGGAAGGAAGGGGCGGTGGTGAGAGAACAGGCTCTGAAGCACCACGGCTGCCAGAGTCTGCTCCACATGTCGCTGCAGGAGGGTGAAGCCGCTGATGTGTCCCTGTGTCCCTGCTCCAGCCCCAGTGCCACAGGCAGTGCCAGAGGCAGTGGCAAGGCAGATGGGCTCTGGGTAGGTTTGGGGTGGGGATTAAATACAGTGGCACTGCAGGCATGGTGGGCTCAGGGCTGGCTGGTTTTGGCAGCACTCTTGGCTGGAGGTCGGGAGCCATTGGCACCTCTGATGCCACTGCCTTGGTCAGGGGTTCGACTCAGAGCTGGCATTGGCTCTGCCAGCCCAGCCCAGGCTCCCTGCCCTGGGTGACTTCCCTGGCTCCTTTTTCCCCCCAGGTATTTCAGGGCTGGCAAGCTGCCCCCCAGCAGGCTGCTCCACTCAGTGCTGTCAGCTCTATGCTATCCCTGCCTGTGCCAGTGCATCCTGGGGAGCATTGTGGGGGGACCGGACCCTGCACCGAGTTGTCTCCCAGGGTCCGTGTCACTTGCTGGCATCCTGGTGGTTCCAGGTCGCTGCTGGAGCTGTCACAGCTCACCCTTCCGCAGGAGCTCCTTCCTACAGGCATCCCAGGATGTGCTGGGGTGGGGGGGCTCAAGCAGGCTCATGCCCTTGCTCGCCTGTGCATCACCGGCACAGCCTGCAGGGGCAGTCCCCGGCTCGCCTGGCTGCCCACAGTCCCAGCAGCTTTTCTCTTCACATTTCCAGGTGCTGAGGGCTCTGCTGGAGAAGCACGACCCCTCTCCTGCCAACACCACACCGTGCCACCCAATGCCTGGGGACTGCCTGCCCTTGCCTTGACGGGCAGCAGCGGGTGACACAGGGCGGCGCAGGTCCCCCGGCTGGCGCCAGTGCACCCCATGGCGGTCCCCTTGGCCGCCTGGCTGTGGCTGATGCACCTGGCCACCTGCCTGGCCGCCGGGCACGGCATGGCTGGCAAGAAGGAGATCAGCACGGATGGGGACTTGGTGATTGGGGGCCTTTTCCCCGTCCATGAGAAAGGAGTGGGGAGTGAAGACTGCGGCAAGATCAATGAGCACCGGGGCATCCAGCGCCTGGAGGCCATGCTCTTTGCCCTGGATGAGATCAACAAGGATGAGAGCATCCTGCCGGGGGTGAGGCTGGGTGCCCACATCCTTGACACCTGCTCCAAGGACACCTATGCCCTCGAGCAGTCCCTTGACTTTGTCCGTGCCTCCCTCACCAAGGTGGACGGCTCCGAGCACATCTGCCCTGACGGCTCCTACGCCATCCACGATGATGTGCCCACTGCCATCACCGGTGTCATCGGGGGCTCCTACAGTGATGTTTCCATCCAGGTACTCCCCAGAAGAGGGACTCGATGGGGCTGGGGGTCAGCAGAAATAGTGGTGGGGTGGCTAAAACTCCAGTGGGACTGTGTGCTGGTGCAACACAGGGATGCTCTTCCATCCCTCACAGTGATGTTGTGCCCCTTCCTGCAACAGAAGGGGAAGGCCAGCCTGGCACCTGAGTCCTTCCATGCAGCATTTATCTGCAGCATTTATCTGCTGCCACAGGGGTGCTGCAGCCCTGATGGTGCCCGGGATCCCCTTGGAGCTGCAGGGAGCCCCTTGCCCACCATAAGCCATGGGAACTAAACCAGTTGATCCATCTTGTGTGGGGATGGGGATTTATTCCCCTACCAGGATTGTGGTGGCAAGCACAGATCCTCAGCCCAGGACAACTTCTATGCTCAGGTCCATCCCATCCTCAGTTCCAGCACGCTGCAGCATCCTTCACCTGCACAATGCAAGTCACCTCCTGGCAGTGACAGCATGGGTCCCTGGCCTGCCACATCCTGGGAGGCAGCTGCTGCAGCACCCTGGCACCCAGTGGCTGGCTGTCCCCAGGGGCCACCCTGGTGCAGGAACAGGGTTCAGTCACTTCCAACCCCGTGGGTCCTGCCCCTGTGGGACAGGTGGGTGGCCAGGTGCAGGGCTCCCCCAGCATGGTGGTGACACTCCTGATGTAAGAATGATGACAGGGACACTGCAGTGGGGCCATGGGGACACTGCTTCCAGCAAGCAGGGCTGCCCTGCATGAAGGGGCACCATTTCCTCTGCCCCCCCAAACCCATCCTGAGAGGGGTGGCCCCTTGCAAGGAGACACCCGCCTCTGTAGGGCTTGGCCATAGAGCTGCTGGCTGGGGCAGGGTGGGTGCAGGGGGCCACCACCCCATGTCCTCAGTGATCCCATGGTAATGGGCACCTGGAGCCTAGGGCCAGGCTGTCAGCTGGGTGGGGTGCAGCTCAGTCCTCAAAACCTGCGGCTCTGCAGGGGCTGGCTCAGGCAGGGAGAAGAGCATCCCCTGAGGATGCAGGCAGCCAGCAGGCCCGACTGAGTCCCCGGGGCTGTTGGTGGCCCACGTGCTCGCTGAGATTTAATGAGTCCCTGGGGCACGCTGAACCCCATCTACCAGTCCCTGAGTCCTCACATCCCCCTGGCCATGGGGTGGAGGAAGCCAGGGCAGGTGGTGGAGACAGCACCCTGGTCCAGCCCACAAGGGCACTTGTCCCTCCTCTTGCTGAGTGGCCCCACAGCTGGGGCAGTGTCCCAGCTCAGGCAGGCAGGTGGTGGTGAAGGCAGCATTGCAGTCTGGCAGCTTCCGAGAGTGGTCAGGACAGGCAGCAACATCCCTGTGCTCCGAGGCCCTTGCCATTAGGGGACTTCATTGTTGAGGACATTTGTCCACGTTAATTAAGCTGCATCTCTTGCCTGGGGAGAAGTGAGATGTAGGCAGGCTCACCGGCCACCCTGAGCCCCCCCTTGCTGCTCCCAGCGCCTGGGTTTCTAACAGCCTCATTAGTGGGGCTTTGTTCCCTTTTGAAGCTAACAAGAGCTTCTCCTGAGTGGCTGGAAGGTTGGGTCCTGCTGGAGCTCTGGATATGGGATGCACAGGCGCTGGTCCCCAGGGCCAGTGGCCACCCTGGGCTGGGTGGGGGGCTCTGCCCTGGCCGCCCAGCCCTCTCCTCCCACACCATGGGTCTCCACAGGGGAGTTTCTGCATTTGCCACAAATCCATTTATCTGCTCCTCAGCCCTAAATTTCAGAAGGCAAGTGCATGAAATATTAAAATAATGAAAGAAATGTGCATGTCTGAGGGCTCAGGCAACCATGTGAATGGGTTGTCCATCCATCCATCCATCTGTCCACCAGCCGGGACCCCCTCTGGGTGGGGGGCATTGCTCACCAGCCTCATGGTCATGCTTGGGAGCAGATGCACCTCACCATGCAGCAGTTTGGGTCCTCCAGGAGCAGCATCCCTCGCTGGAGCACGTCTTTTGGTGCTCACCTCTCCTCCTCCACCCAGGTGGCCAACCTGCTGCGGCTCTTCCAGATCCCACAGATCAGCTATGCCTCCACCAGTGCCAAGCTCAGTGACAAGTCCCGCTATGACTACTTTGCTCGCACTGTCCCACCAGACTTCTACCAGGCCAAAGCCATGGCGGAGATCCTCCGCTTCTTCAACTGGACCTACGTCTCCACCGTGGCCTCAGAGGGTGACTATGGGGAGACAGGGATTGAGGCCTTTGAACAAGAAGCCCGCATGCGCAACATCTGCATCGCCACCTCAGAGAAGGTGGGGCGCTCCATGAACAAGAAGACCTACGATGGGGTGGTCCGGGCTCTGCTGCAGAAGCCAAATGCCAGGGTAGTTGTGATGTTCACCCGAAGTGAAGATGCCCGGGAGCTGCTGGCAGCTGCCCAGAGAGCCAACGTGTCCTTCATGTGGGTGGCCAGTGATGGCTGGGGAGCTCTGGAGAGCGTGGTGGCTGGCAGTGAAGCGGTGGCAGAGGGAGCAATCACTATCGAGCTGGCAGCCTACCCCATCAAGGAGTTTGCTACCTACTTCCTTAACCTCCATCCCTACAATAACAGCCGAAATCCCTGGTTTCGGGAGTTTTGGGAGCAGAAGTTCAAGTGCAGCTTCCACACACAGGACTGTAGCCATTATTCCCTCAAGACAGGCAAGTTTGAGCCAGAGTCCAAGATTACATTCGTGATCAATGCAGTCTATGCCATGGCTCACTCTCTCCACAACATGCACCAGGCACTGTGTCCTAACTCCACCAAGCTCTGCGACGCCATGAAGCCTGTCAATGGCAAGAGGTTCTACAAGGACTTTATGCTCAATGTTAATTTTGATGGTGAGTCCAGAGATGGAGATGGGGTTTGAGTTCCTAACTGGAAAGGGATGAATGGAGGGGAAGGCAGGAGGAAGGAGACCCATATTTGACCGAAAGTCCTCCAATTCCTCCATCCTGCCCACACCTAGGGTCTCCTGTGCATGGTCTGTGGGTGTCCCAGGATGCCAACAGCCCACTGTCCCCCTTGGAGGGAAATCCAGGCCTTCTGTTCCCACTGTGGAGAATTTGGTGACCAACTCCATTCTGCTAAAGTTGGGTGGGACCAGCCCCAACGTGCGTCCTTGGAGACCTCACTTGCAAGTGCCATGATTTATTCAAATTTTGGGGATTAAACTTGAGGAAACTTGATCAGACACCTACATATCTGGGGATGAATTAGAAGTGTGTTCTCTGTGACTTGGGCTGAGTGCAGCTACTCAGGTGTCCTTGAGAGCCACGGAAGCTGCAAAATCCCCCTCCTGGTCGCTGCAGAGCTGGCTGAGGTTGCTGAGCTCTTAAGCACACAGGGAGATAGTTCTCACCATTGCTTTCCTACTCCTAATGTGTGCATTGGCAGCAATGGTGAGAGTGAAGGTGGGGAACAGGTGGGACATTTGCCTGTGATCCTGGTGGGATGTCACCCTTTGAAGGAGCCCTGCCTCCACACTGGGAGCAAGTGTTCTCCTGCCCCAAGGCAGTCACCATCTCCCCTTCTTCTTCTTCCAGCTCCATTCAGGCCAGCAGACACCAACAGTGTGGTTCGATTTGACCGCTACGGCGATGGGATTGGGCGCTACAACATCTTCAACTATCACCGCATGGGTGGGCGGTATCGGTATCAGAAGGTGGGCTACTGGGCTGAGGGGCTCATCCTCAACACCAGCCTCATCCCGTGGGCTGAGACCTTCATTCCTGTGTCCCAGTGCAGTGACCCCTGCAAGAAGAATGAGATAAAGAGCATGCAGCCTGGAGACATATGCTGCTGGCTCTGCATCCCCTGCCAGCCCTACGAGTACTTGCTAGATGAGTTCACCTGCATGGACTGCGGTCTTGGTTACTGGCCCAATGAGACCCTGAATGGCTGCTATGAGTTGCCCCAAGAGTACATCCGCTGGAAAGACGTCTGGGCCATTGGTCCTGTCACTATCTCTTGCCTCGGTTTTATCTCCACTCTCTTTGTTTTTGGAGTCTTTGTGAAGAACAATGACACCCCCATCGTGAAGGCCTCTGGACGGGAGCTCTGCTACATTCTCCTGACCGGGGTCCTCATGTGCTACAGCATGACCTTCATCTTCATTGCAAAGCCTTCCACTGGGGTGTGCGCGCTCCGGCGCCTGGGGCTGGGCACGTCCTTCGCCGTCTGCTATTCAGCCCTCTTGACCAAGACGAATCGCATCGCCAGGATCTTCAGCGGGGTTAAAGAGGGGGTCCAGCGCCCCCGATTCATAAGCCCCACATCACAGGTGGTCATTTGCATGGCCCTCATCTCTTGCCAGCTGATCATCGTCATCATCTGGCTGCTGGTGGAGACCCCCGGCATAGGCAAGGAGACCGAGCCTGACAAGAGGTACATCGTCACCCTCAAGTGCAACAACCGCGACTCCAACATGCTTATTTCGCTCACCTACAATGTACTCTTGATTGTCCTCTGCACGGTTTATGCCTTCAAGACACGGAAATGCCCAGAAAACTTCAATGAGGCCAAGTTCATCGGGTTCACTATGTACACAACTTGCATCATCTGGCTGGCCTTCCTGCCCATCTTCTATGTGACTTCCAGTGACTACCGAGTAAGAGCCTGATTTTTTTTTTTGGGGGGGCTCTAACAGGACTTGATCTGAGCAGTCCTAGTGATTTGGGCCCCATGGGGTTTGTGGCTAGGACATGCATCGGCCTGGGGAAGGGTTTTCAGCCATGGACATGGTGATGGTCACCTTTGCATTGGGGCATTAGTTACTGGGTGAAGTGTGGCTAAAGGACTGTGGCTGAGGGGCCAATGAGTCCTGAGGAGAAAACATCCCCCTTGGTAGACTGTTTGCTGCCTGGGACCTCCTGAGACCTGTGACCTGGCTATGGAGGGGTGATTACTATTCTTTAGCCTCATGACATGAAGGCATGAGACATGTGTGTCCCGTCCTGTCTCCTCCCCGGGCATGAATGCCAAGCCCAAGTCCAGCCTTGGTCCCTGGGGAACTGAGCAGTGCCAGGGATGGGGTAGTATGAGGTGCACCCTGCAGCACCTTGAGCCCCACCACTGGCAAGGTGCCCAGCCATGTTCTTGCCAGGACTTTGTGGGGGTGGCTGTGATTGAGGGCTTCTGGGGAGGACCTGCATCCCCTGGTGGCAGTGGGTACTGGAGTGAGGGGTGTTGGGTGGGATGAGGGAGCTGCTCAGGGTGCATCCCCTTTGCAGGAACAGCCTGTGCCCATCAGAGTAGTGCCTGTACTCTGCCCAGGGGTCTCCAGCAGGTCCACCCTGATGGAAGGAGCTGGTGCAGGATAGAGTGTGCCTGTAGGGTACAGGAAGCAGCCTCTGCCTGGTGCCACATGGAAGGCTTCACCCTGCCCCTCTGGGGGCAGAGGGCTGGTGGCAGCAGTGGCACCTGATGCCCACCCATTTCTGCAGGTCCAGACCACCACCATGTGCATCTCGGTGAGCCTCAGTGGCACTGTGGTCCTTGGATGCCTCTTCACCCCCAAGCTCCACATTATACTCTTCCAGCCCCAGAAGAATGTGACCAGCCACCGTGTGGGCACCGCTCGGTTCAGTGTGGCAGCTGCTGGATCCAGCCAGTCCCACGGTGAGTGTGGGGAGTTGGGATGGGCTGGGGGGCAGCACCTGCTTCCTAGCAGGGAGGTGGGGGCACCCTGGTCACCCCAGGGGGACACAGCCACCCTGGGCACCCCAGCTCCAGGGCATGCAGCTCCCTGGGCCCCTGTCACCAACCCTGGATGGGACACAGCCACCCTGGGCAACCTCCACCCCAGACCCAAGTCATGCAGCTCCCTGAGCCCATGTCACCAACCTGGGGGGGACAAGGCTACCCTGGGCACACTCCACCCCAGCACTTGGGGGGGCTGCAGCTTCCCAGGTACCCATCGACCAATGCACTGGGATGGCCTGGGGGGCGGGAGGGCTGTTGCTGGACCATGACCTGCCCCTGAGTGCTGCTTTCCTGGCCAGGCTCGGCCTCGCAGTATGTGCCCACAGTGTGTAACGGCCGTGAGGTGGTGGACTCCACAACGTCGTCCTTGTGAAGGGCTCCTGCCCGTGGCTGCGCTGCGCACTGGGTCCTTCCCCGGGGAGAGCAGCACCCGTGGCACAGCAGCTCAGGGCCAGAGGCAGCCAGGAGGCTCAGCCCCCGGCCCAGCACCAGCCACACATCCCACGCGCTGGGTCATGGTATGTGTCGCCCTTCCCTTGCACTGAGCACCATGACATGTCCCTTGTCCCCTGCACTGAGCCCTGGTGAACATCCCCCATCCCTTGACCTGAGCTGTGGTGCACGTCCCCTGTGTCCCCTGTACTGAGCCACGCCGCATGTGCCCCCATCTCTTGCAGCGAGCTATGGTGCAGGTGTCCGGTGTCACCTGCACCCAGCCATTGTGCACACTCCCCCCATCCCCGGCAGGGAGCCCTGGTACATCTCTGCCTGTCCCTTGCACCAAGCCGTGGCCCAAACCTCCCTGTCCCCTGCACAGATGCAGGTCATCTCCCATGCGCTGCCCCGAGCTATGGTGGATGTCCCCCCACCCGTCGCGCTGAGCTGCAGCACGCAGCCCCCGGCCCTTGACCTGAGCCATGGTGCACGTTCCCCATGCCCTGCACCAGCCGTGGTGCCAGGCCCCTCTCCCTCGCACCAAGCTGGGCTCCACAACCCAACTGCCTCTTGCCCAGCTACCCAAGTCCTGCTTGGCTCGCACAGCTCCATGCCGCACCTCCCGCTCCCTCCATGCCGAGCCCTGTGCTGGCACACGCTGTCCTCGCCCATGTCACCCACCTGCCACCTCGCCCTATTGCCCACCCTGCTTTCCTGGTGCAGGGCCTTTCACGTCCCCCCTGTGCCAAGCTCTGCCCCATGTCCCCCTCCCCGGGCCAGTGGAGCTCCCCCTGGGCCCTCTGCACCATGTCACCTTTTTCTCCTCATTTTCAGCCCCAGGGAAAGCCACCAAGTGCTTCCCCCTGCCCCCAGTTTCACCATTGCTTTAGTATTTATTGTTCCCAGTTTTTCCTCGACTAGCTCCATAGACTTTTTAAAACTCTAGATTGGTGTAGAAACAAGGAACATTCATTTTTATTTGAAAAATCCAAAAATTCTGAATTTCGAAAGAATTTTAACATAAAAACAGATAAATAACAGATAACGAGATATTGCTCCCTCCCTTCCCTTGCTGTGCCGAGAGCTTCTCAACCCTGCATGGGAGACAGGGCAGGAGTGGGGGCAAACGCCTACTGCCCCCTGGCCCCTGCAGAGGCTTAGGGTGAGTAACAGGACCCAGGTACTTGAGTCCAACCAAGTTTTTAAGAGTAGATTTTTTTTTTTCTGTCAGCAATCGTGTGGATTTTTTTTTTTTGTAATTTATGTAAATAAAGTGTTTTGGGTTTTGTTTTTTACAAATGGACTCTTCCAGAGCTCAGGTGCAGCCAAACCTGTGGGAAGGGGGCAGGCCTTGTGGAGGGCAGAGCCACACCACGACTCAGGGGGCCAGCAGGGTCCAGGGGGTCAGGTGACATCCCCCCACTGGTGTCCTGCCTGCTCCAGGAGCATGGTGGCTGGCAGCATGCAGGTCACAGCTGCAGGGCCAGGGTCTCCAGAGCCAGGGGCTATGAGCTGTCAGGGGCTTCAGGGCTGGGGGCTGTGGTCCTGCGCTTCAGGGGGATGACACAAATACTGTTCTTGGCTTCTTTGAGCCTCCACCACCGGCCGAGCCTGTAGATGAGAGAGATGGGGGTCACCCTCAGCTAATCCCCAGAGGAAGGGGCTGCACCCCGGGGCAGTACTGGGGAGGGGGGATGGCACCTGTGCTCCTGCCCGAGGCCGGCCACCAGGAAGTCACCAGCTGCTGAGAACTTGAGGCTGTTGACAAAACCTACCTGGAGGGGACAGAGCAGGGTGAGGGGCTCCTGCAGCCTCCCCTCCAGGGAGAGGAGCCCCCACCAAACCCCACTCCCAGCCCAGCTCCAACATCCCCAACCTCCCCATCCATACCAAGGGGATGTCCCACAGGGGCTCCAGCTTCCGAAATCCCTCGCCACACTTCCAGAGCTTCACGCTGCCGCTGTGGGAGCCTGGAGCAGAAAGAGAAGGCTGCCATGCACCCCAACCTGTGGAAGGGAGCAAGACATACCCCCAAGCACCCCCCAACCAGCTCTGAAGCTGCTCCACAAACCTGTAGCCAGGAGGTCACTGTTGCGCAAGGGGGCCACCGCTGAGATCCAGTATGGCTGCTGCAGGCCCTGCGCCTCCTGCATGCCATGCACCTGCTGGGCCAGCGCCAGCGGCTTCTTCTTCATCAGTCCCCACAGGGCTACAGACCTGCCAGGGAATGGGGGGGGTGAGGGGGCCGAGGGGGGCACTGCCTGCCCACCCCAAGCACCGCTCCGGCTGCACGCTCACCCATCATCAGCGCCTGACACCATGTGCTCCTCGTTGATGAGCTGGATACAGTCAATGGAGCCTCTGTGGAGAGAAGGGGCGACTCCTGTCAGTTATTAGTGTGCTTTGGGATCCTATTTAAGGGACACTGGTGCATCAGTGTCCCCACAGTGCCAGCAGGCTCCTGGGGATGCCTGGCACCTTCACATCACTGCCCCAGCCAGACCCACCTGCTCACAGCCCCCTCTCCCACCCCAGACCTACTGGTGCCCGCAGAACACAAGCTGTGACTCCTCAGGGATCTTCCAGAGCCGCACGGTGCCATCCCGTCCCCCTGATGTCACACAGCACTCCCGGCTCAGGCTGTCCAGCCCTGTGATGATGTCCTGGTGCCCAAATCTGGAGGTGGAGATGGCAAAGAGCTGCGGTGGGCACAGCCCTTGGCCACATGGCCTCCCCTGGGGTAGGAAGCGTCAGTGGGGTCCCCCCAGCTCTTACAGGGTCTCCATGTATGCATTCTCTGCCACGTTCCAGACCTTGACACAGCGGTCATGGGAGGCACTGTACAGCTGGTGTGTGCCCTTCTGGAAGGACAGGCCCTGCAGACGGACATTGGGGCAGTGATGAGGGACACTAGGGAGGACAGTGCTGCCTGGCCCCACAGGAGTCACAGGCCATGCCCCGACTCACCGAAACGGCATCACGGTGCCCAGTGAAGATGTGCAGGCGCTTGCATGTGGCTGCGTCCCAGATCATGATCAGCTTGTTCCTGTCTCCCGTAGCCTGACAGAACACAGGGGATACTGGAGACCTGCCCTCAGGGACCCACAGCCCACCCCAGTCTCTGCTCCCACCCCTTGTGCTTTGGGGGGCCCCAAGAACCCCTTCTTGACTCCAGTGGAGGCAGAGGCTGCTTTAAACCAGCAAAGTACACATGGGCATGAGACACTGCCCCCCAGGACCCCAAGAGGAGGTCATGGAATCACGGAGTGGTCAGGGTTGGAAGGGACCTCTGGAGATCATCTAGTCCAACCCCCCCTGCTAGAGCAGATTACACAGGAACATGTCCAGGCAGGTTCTGAATGTCTCCAGGGATGGAGACTCCACAATCTCCCTGGGCAATTTTTTCAAGTGCTGTGTTACCCTCAGAAATGCATTCTCCCCCCACCTCTCCGCCCCATGAGCCAGGCCCTCTCCCGTACCAGGTACTTGCCATCAGACGAGATGGCCATGCAGAGGACTTGGGACGCGTGCCCCATGTGCCGCTCCTCGGTGCCCTTCTTCCCCCCCGGCACCACACACAGCCTCTTCCCGCTCTCCACCTCCCCTGTGGGAACACATGGCTGTCATCCCCTGGGAGCCCCCCACCACCCTGGAAAGCACAAATGAGCCTTCCACAGAGCATGGAACATGTACGTGCACAATCCCAGAGGGGCTGGGGACCAAGCCACCTTCAGGGCACCCGCAGTCCTGCTGCTGTGGGGTCCATGCAGGGTTCCGGTCAGGAGTACAGCCAGTTGTGATCCCAAGGGAACACTTACATTTGATGAGGGAGCCGTCCTTGGAAGCAGAAAAGATGAACCTGTCATCTGGAGAGATGACCAGGCAGGTGACCGGCAGCTGGTGCCCCCGCAACACGCGGATGCTGGCCGGATCCGGAGGCTGCACCTGTGGGGAGAGCAGGATGTCAGCTGGGTCACCTCGATCCATTCCCCAGGCACGGGGGTATCCGAGCACGGCACCCTCCTTCTCCAGGGTGCCAGCAGCCAGCACTCTGGGCGGGAGAAGGGCCCTGGTGCTGAAGCCAACATGGCAGCTTGGGGTGCCGGCCGTGGCCATGGTCAAGTGTCCCCCAAAGCCGGCACTTACAGCCCCCCAGCACCGGGCACTTACATCTTTGGCGACCAGGCGCTGCAGCCGGCCCCTCTGCTCGAGCTGGGGAAGAAGAGGGAGGTTCAGCGGAGGCGGCCCCACGACCGGGGTGGGGGGGCAGCACCCGCCGCCGTCACCACCAGGGGGCCGCGCCCGCGGCCCTGCTCACCACGTCCTCCTTCAGCCGGTCCCCGATGAGATCCGCCGGCCGGGTCTCCTCCTCCTCGTCTGCCGCCCGCTCCTCCTCTGCGGTGGACACCGTGCGTGAGCGCCGAGCTCGCCACCGGCGGCTGCTCGCTACACCGAGGCACCGGCAGCAGGCGGCACTCACCGTACCGGCGGAGCTCCTCCAAATACTGCTTGGCTAAGCGCAGCTTCTTCTCCTGCGGCGTCTCCTCCAGCTCCTCCTCCGCGGTCACCTCCTGCCGCCGCCGCCGCCCCAGCGACGGGCTGCAGGGACACACGTGAGTACCGGCACCGGGCACCAACACCCCGACCGCCACGGGCACTCGCAGGTGAAGCCGTTACCTTTCCGCCTCGGAGTCGCTGGACACCTCCTCGTCGACCGGCCGGACCCCCGCCGCCCGCGGCCTTCCCTCGGCGCTCGGGACCTGCAGAACACAGCGGAATGATCAACGGGATGAGCCCGGCGACCTCCGCCGAAGCGATCCCCAGCGCGCAGCCCTTCCTCGCCCCCCTCACCGCCGCCCGTGGCCGCCGCCGTCCCGCCGCCCCACGCGGAGCCTTGGCCCTACGCCCGCCCGCAGCCGCCATGCTGCCGCCTCACGTGCTGTCCGCCCCGCCGGCCGCCGGGGCCAGGCCACGCCCCCGAGCACCACTATTGGCTGCAGGGCACGGGCCCCGCCTCCCACCGCCCCACGGCGCCTGTGCCCCCGGGGGTGTGGGGCTGTAGCTCGCGGGAGGCTGCCTGGGGGGCGGGGGCGTTGTGAGCTCGCACACTCAGCCCTGCTGGCATCGCGAAGTCCTTGTGAAGGGCTCTTTCCCGTGGCTGCGCTGCGCACTGGGTCCTTCGCCGGGGAGAGCAGCGCCCGTGGCACGGCAGCTCAGGGCCAGAGGCAGCCAGGAGGCTCAGCCCCCGGCCCAGCACCAGCCACACGTTCCACGCGCTGGATCATGGTATGTGTCGCCGTTCCCCTTGCACTGAGCACCATGACACGTCCCTTGTCCCCTGCACTGAGCCCTGGTGAACATCCCCCATCTCTTGCACAAAACCCTGGTGCACACTCCCCCCATCCCCGGCAGGGAGCCCTGGTACATCTCTGCCTGTCCCTTGCACCAAGCCGTGGCCCAAACCTCCCTGTCCCCTGCACAGATGCAGGTCATCTCCCATGCGCTGCCCCGAGCTATGGTGGATGTCCCCCCACCCGTCGCGCTGAGCTGCAGCACGCAGCCCCCGGCCCTTGACCTGAGCCATGGTGCACGTTCCCCATGCCCTGCACCAGCCGTGGTGCCAGGCCCCTCTCCCTCGCACCAAGCTGGGCTCCACAACCCAACTGCCTCTTGCCCAGCTACCCAAGTCCTGCTTGGCTCGCACAGCTCCATGCCGCACCTCCCGCTCCCTCCATGCCGAGCCCTGTGCTGGCACACGCTGTCCTCGCCCATGTCACCCACCTGCCACCCTCGCCCTATTGCCCACCCTGCTTTCCTGGTGCTTTCCCCCCTGTGCCAAGCTCTGCCCCATGTCCCCCTCCCCGGGCCAGTGGAGCTCCCCCTGGGCCCTCTGCACCATGTCACCTTTTTCTCCTCATTTTCAGCCCCAGGGAAAGCCACCAAGTGCTTCCCTCTGCCCCCAGTTTCACCATTGCTTTAGTATTTATTGTTCCCAGTTTTTCCTCAACTAGCTCTACAGATTTTTAAAACTCTAGATTGGTGTAGAAACAAGGAACGTTCATTTTAATTTGAAAAATCCCAAACTTCCATATTTTAACAGATAACAACAGATAATAACAGATAACAGATATTGTTCCCTCCCTCTCTCATTTCCTCCCTCCTTCCCTCCCTCCCACCCACCCTCTCTTATTCCCTCCCTCCCACCCACCCCCACCCTCCCACCCACCCTCTCTTATTCCCTCCCTCTTATTGCCTCCCTCCCTCCCACTTCCATTCCCTCTTCCACTGCCTCCCTCAGGCAGGAGTGGGGGCAAACACCCCCTGCCCCCCTGGCCCCTGCGCAGCCCTGAGGGAAGGGGGCAGGCGCTGTGGAGGCCACACCACGATTCGGGGGCCAGCAGGGTCCAGGAGGTCAGGCGACACTCCCCGCTGGTGTCCAGCAGAGCAGCTGGTGTTCCGTGGCCCAGATGAAGTGTGGGCCGGTGTTGCCCTGGGCCTGCTGCTCGCCCGAGGATGCCGGTTGGGGTGTCTTCTTTTCTCTTGGTCTTGGGGAAAAGAAGACACCCCAGCCTGCAAAGCATCCTCGGGCTGGGGCTCAGGCAGAGTCACCACTGCGGGCCGAGTGCCGCCCCCTCCTCCATGCCCTCGGCAGCGGCAACCGGAAGGTGAACCTTGGCTTCGGCTGTCGTGCTTGGAGTATGCAGAGTGTTTGCAGGGCCAGGGAGGAGACCAGGACACTGCTATCTTTCTGTGCAGCTTGGAGGGCTGTGGAGACAAAGCAGCAGAGGTGAGGTGACAGCCAGAAGGGAGCCAGGGGGCAGGTGGCTTGGCTGGAGGCTGCTGGTCAGGAATATCCCCCCTGCAGAAACAGCCCCCTCCCTGTAACCGTGCTGGGAGCAGAGCCCCCCTCGCCTGGGCTGGGGGGGAGCTCCGTGCCAGGGTCCTTCCTCCTCCCGGCTGCCCTCACTCACCCCACTTGACATACTCCATGTCGTTCTCCTGCGCCTGCCGGCCGATGAGCCCTGGGGGGACACAGTGTGTCAGGGACCCTGCCACCCATCCCGACCTCCTAGGGAGGGCTTACCCCAGGGTGCCGCACTGGGGAGGGGATGGGTGAGCCTCCTGCCAGCTCCACAGCTGAGGGGAGGGGGTGAAGAGGTGCCCCACGGGTCCTGTGCTGGGACACAGGGACCCCAGGAGAGGAAGGGACCCAGGACTGGTGGCTCACCAATGACCCTGACAGCCTCACAGCGCAGGAGGTTCTGGGGGCTCTGCAGGTAGCCCTGGCACTGGCGCAGGTAGTCCTTGGACTTGGTCTTCTTCCTGGACAGCTGCAGAGGGGAGAAGGGTGCAGGTCTGGTGCAGAGCTGCGCCCCCCCCAGGGCCACCCTTCTTCCCCCCAGCAGGACACTCCCAGCTTCCCACCACATGGCATTGGGATTTGGAGGGAGGAGAGGGCTCCCTGAGGACACTGGGGTGCCATCAGGGTGGCAGGGTCCCCTTTGGGACCCCGGGGGTGAGGACAGCCTGGAGCAGAGCCTGCTCTGGGGGGGTGCGTGCAGCCACAGGGGCACAGCCCTCCATCCCCCCGCTGGGCACGGGGCAGGGGGCTTCCCAGGGAGGTCGGGGCTGTGCTTACCAGGCACTCCCAGATCAGCTGCACCTGCGTATTCTCAGCCAGCTGCACCAGCTGCCCCCATTTCAGGAACCGGCCAGCACTGCGGAGGGCTTCCTGGGAGGCCTGGTGAGCAGCAGAGATGTCACCACCACCGCCGGTGGCACAGGACCCTGTGTCCCCCCTCTTGGCAGGGCTCGCAGCCTGTCCCGGCCCATGCAGGGAAGATGCGCAAGCTGGGGGCTGATGCTGCCACCAGGTTCAGCACCCCGGGGAAGGTAAGGGTGGTCAGCCCCCTGTTGGGGCTTCAGTGTTTTGACCTTGGTAGCCCCAGACTGCTGCGGAGCCGTAGCACAGTCTCTGGGGCTGCAGGGACCCATGCCAGGGGCTGTGCAGGGGGAGCTGGGTGGGAAAAGGACTCACTTGCCCATCCACTGGGGCAGCAGGAGGAGAAAGGCAGCAGTGGGCAGGGAAGGGGGGGCTCTGACTGGTCCAAGGGACTCGGCAAACTATACCAGCTGGTGACGCACATTGGAAGGGTTTGGTGTCGGCACTGCCCTGCCTAAAGGACCACTCAGGCTGGGAATCCCACCTTGGCCACAGCCTTGTCCCAGTCAAGCAGGTGGAACACCAGTGGAAGCAGGCTGTTCCACACCTCCTTCTTCATTTTCCTCCTTTCAGCTTGCGTCAACCCCATCAGATTACCAAAGACCTGAATGGAGACCTTCCGCACAGCGGCCGAGTCCTGAGGGAAGAGGGGAGGAGGACCTCAGTCCCAACACCATGGCGAGCAGGGTGCTGATGTGGAGATGGATGTCTCCCAGATGGCCTCAGCCAGCCCTGCTCCAAAAGGGAGCGAGCTGTGGCGTGCCGGGGTCCCTGGGGCTGGGGTCCAGAGAGGGACACCCTGCGGAGGGCTGGGGGTTGCTCATTGGTGGGGCTCAGCGTGACTGCAGCCACCCTGCCACCACTGTCCCCCCGTGGCAGGGAGACCGAGTTGGGGCACGTTCATGTGGGGTGTTTGGAGCCACCGAGGGCAGCGATGGGGTCTAGGGGCTGTGGGGCAAAGCAGAGGGGGGGGAGGCGAATGGAGGAACCCGGTGAGGGGGACGCGGGGCTCTCCCCCAGCCTCACGTCGTCAAAGAAGGTCCACAGCTTCTGAGCCATGGCCAGGATGGTGAGGCTGCCCTCCTTCCCCTCCAGCAGCGGGAGCATGGCATCCAGCACGAGCAGGGCCGCCGCTCTGGTGTCACTGTCGGCGTCCTGCAGCAGCTCCATGATGCACGGCAGCAGGTCGAGGGTTTTCTTTGCCTGTGTGAGACACGACGCCTCCTTTGTGTAAAGCAGCGGCCGACGGCAGGGCTGGAAACCCACCCCCCCTCTGCCAACAGCGGCCTCACGGGGGTGACAGGGCAAGGTCCCGGCAGACAGGGCTCCCCAGCACGGCCGTGGGAAGAGCAGGGCGTGGGGAGGGGACAGACAGCGCTGGCTCCTTGCAGCCCCTCGGCTGCCCCCATCCCCACCAGACCCCTGGGCAGGCTGGTGGGCCACCGGCGCTGCCTGGAAAGCTGCCCCATCTGCCAGCAGCCCCCGCCGAGGCCTCTGCGTTTCACCCCGCGGCTCAGCACCCCCCGGCCCGGCTCTGCAGACCCCGTGCTCCGGGGTGGTCGCTTTGGGGTGGCAGCAGGAGCCTGTTCCTCTCGGCGCTGCTGCCTCCCTCCTGGCACGGCACCGCCGTGGGGCAGGGGGCCACGGGGGCAGGAGAGCTGGCAGCAGCCAGCACAGCTCCCGATGCCCAGAAAAGCCCGAGCCGCCGCGTTACCCACCAGGCACAGCTCCCCCCTGGGCTGCTGTCCCGGCTGTCCCCTACTCACCGTGTCAGGCCTTTGGGTGAGCTTGAGGATGCCCCTGAGCACCAGGCTGGGCATCCCCCGGCGCTGACTCCGCAGGTATATGGGGAAGATCTTCAGGATAAGGTCCAGCGCAATACTGAGGTCGGGGCAGTCCAGCATCTGAAACACAGGCAGCGGGGGCTGGCTCCGGCCGCCAGCTCAGGAAAAGGACGGTGGGGAGAGACCAAGCCCGGAGGGAGGTAGCAGGGATTGTGGAGAGCCCCCGTGTCCCACGCCACATGGGCTGCTCGCCTGCTCCTCCATGGTACCAACCAGAGCCCACCTGCTGCCTCAGCTCCCCCCACAGCAGTGGGCACAAGAGAGGGGGCTTGGAGCAGTGCCATCAGGCTCACCTCGATGAGGAAGACCACGGCAGCTGCCTCCCAGGTGAGGTTCTCCACAGCGAGGAGCTCTGCCAGACGGCGGAAGATGGTGGTACGCAAAACTCCAGAGTTTTTTGTTATCTCCCTGGCAGGGGGAAGGAGGCACCGTCAGGCCTGAGCCGGCTGGGCACGTGTCTTTGGGGTTTGCACCAGTCTGGACATCACCAGTCTGCAGCACTTGGATCTCCAAGTGCCATCAGCACCAAGGGAGGGAGGGGTGCCCAGTCCCTGAGGTGTGGGGGAGAAGGGGCTCTCACCTGGCGATGATCTGCACCCCAGTGAGGTGGGTCTGGGTGCTGAGCAGGGCGTCCCAGCCCCCCTGCTCCTCAATGGCCAGCACCTCTCTCTCGCCCCACATTCTGCAGAGCATCAGTCTCATGGACTGCACTGCAGACCTGCACAGGGAGAAGTGCTCAGCTCCCACCGGGACCTCTGGCTTGGCTCTGGGTGGCTAGCAGAGATAAAAGGACAGGGATGGAGCACCTGGTGTAATAGAGCTGTTCCTCTTCGAGCTCCATACAGATTTCCACCTCCTGTGGTGCCAGCCCCATGATGAAAGACACTTGAAAAAGCAGCCCCAGGAAAAGTTTGGGGGAAATCTGCCACTGCAACTTGTACTCTTCGATGGCCGTCAGAGCATCTTCCTGCAGGAGGATCTCCCTTATCGCCTCGTTTGCCTGCAGAAGTCACCCAGACACTGAGATATCCCTGTACCCCTGGGGAGGTCAAGGCTTGGGTGGGACCAGAAGGGGAGTGGGAGCCTGGAACAGCTGAGAGCAGCCATGGAGGTCAGAGAGGCCTCATCAAGCAACTCACAGCCAGGGAGAGGAAGCACGCGTCGTCCTTGGTGGAGGTGAAGGTCTTAGACAGTGGGTTGAGCAGCTTGCTGAGCAGGTCCCACAACACCTTCTCTGCCAGCTGGGGATCGGGCAGTATCACCCTACGGATGATCGAGGCGCCACTGGGGGGAGACAAGGGTTCTGTCAGAGGGGACATCCAAGAGGATGGCCGGGCTGAAGTCCCTTAGGAGGGTCTTGGGTCGCCTTTCAGCGTGAGAAGAGCCCCAAAGACTGGTGGGCCCTGCACCTGGTGTACGTCGGGGTGCACTGCAGCAGGCTGGTCACCACCTCGCTGAGGTATTTGGCTGCCATCCTCTCCAGAGTGACTTCTAGGCTTTTGAGGGCTTCCACCGACGTGATGGAGGGCCCGTTTCTATAAATGGCCCACACAATATTCCGCACCTAGAGGGGAGACATGGGTGGGAGTGGGAATGTCAGCAGGGTGAGTGCAACTGCTTCCCCAGCTCCCACGGGAAGCTGCTTCCATTCCTGTTGCAGTGTGATGGCTTGCGATGGCATCAGTGCTGGCGAGGCATGGAGCCAGGGGAGGAACTGTCCTCCAGTGGGCTGGAGCATCAGCTGTGCCACCCACGGACTACTCACATGCTCCTGCTGGAACACCATTTGCTCCACAAGGGTGTCCACCATGTAGATAGCCATGTGGATGCTATAGGGGTTTGCATCTTTCATGTTTCTGATGGCCACGAGGATGATGTCTACCCCGTCGGAGGGCTGCAGGTATTCCATGAGTAGCTGTGGGATGAAGGAGATGGGAGATGTGTCACCTAGAGAGAAGCTTGCTGGAGGCCTTTGCCTAGCCCCTGCCCAGGAGCAGCAGGAGTCCCCACCATCCCCGTGCATCGGGTGTCCCTGCACTCACGCTGAGCCCTCGGACCAGGAGCCAAAGGCACTTCTTACCGAGAACATTTCGTGGGCGCTGTGCCTGGGCTGCAGCATTTCCCAGCGAGGCTGGAGCTGCAGCACCTCTGTGTCACCCAGCCCGGGACACCTGCCTGGGGAGGAGCAAAACCGGGGTGCTCAGAGGGACAATGCGGAGCTGGAGGTGCAGTCTGAGAGCACCGGGTAGAAAAGTTGCTGGCAAAAGAAAGAGGGCAGCCAGGCAGGGGAGGAGCAGATACCCAGGGAGGGTCCAGGGCCATTGGGAGCAGGGGCGAGGGGAAGCGGCCTTTCAGCCTGCAGGCAGGCACCTTGGATCAGGTTCTCTCTCACCAAGGAGAGTTGTCCCTGGCTGCCCATTTCTAGGGGGACCCAGCCCGACATGGCTTCTCTTACTTCTCTGCTGCACGATGAAGGTGTGCAGCTGAAAGAGAGCTTCTGCAGCCTGATGGCAGGTCAGTGTGCTGTTGCAGGTGCAGCAGAAGGTGAGGTGCCCCACCAGCATCCCCAGCATGGCAAACCGGTGTGTTTCAGAGCACTCATGCTCACAGGGGATGGCTCCTGCAAAGCAGGGGCAGACCTGGGGGGAGAGAGGCAGGGCGGGCACAGGGTGAGCCTGGGCACACAGTGAGCCCTGGCTGCTCCCAGAGCAGCAGCTCAGGGCAGGGCTGCCAGACCCAGGTTCCTGCCTGTGGCCGGGGCAGCCCTGGGACAGAGCACGGACAAGACAGGGCAAAGACCCCTGCTCCCAGCCTCCTGCTGACTGGGTGCCCGGCTTCCCTGGGAGGTGCTGGGGCTCAGGGGCACTGGGGCTGCCCAGGCCAGGAGCTCAGTACCTGCAGCCCAGGGTAGGTGGTGATGAACGTGGTCAGCTGGGCGATCCGTGCCACGGCCCTCTCCTGCACCTCTTCTAGCTGGGAAGTGGTGAAGGGCAGCAGGAGCTGGGAGGAGAAAAGCTGCTGATGTGGCATGGAGGTGGCAGGGCACAGCACAGCACAGCAGGGCCAGGCTCGCTGTGGGGCAGTGCCTGGGATGGGGCACGTGGCCCTCTTGCCCCCTCGCAGCCACCTGCTGCGGCCAGGCAGGTCACCGCATCCTGCTCCTGCTGCTGCCTCTGCTGCCTTCCACTCACTCCTCCCCCCAAAACGTCCCTCTGCCCCCCACCCAAGGCTCTGGGCTGGCCACCTCCCTGGGGACCGTGGTGGGGCCTCTGGGATATGGCCCATGGTGAATGAAGCCAGAGAAGGAAAGCCCCAGGGCTGGGCTCCTCTTGCCGGGCAGGCAGGTCCATCTGGGAGGGGCGTTGGGCAGGACGGGTAGAGGGCAAGGCTGCAGAGGGGTGGGGGGGTGGGGGGCTAGGGCAGGAATAGAAGGGGCTCTGGCAGCAGTCAGGAGCCAGGGGCCTGGTGGGGGGAGCATGGCAGGGAAGGAGGGACATTCTCTGTCCCCCTCCTTGCACCAGGAGCTGGGAGGGGAGACACTGCTCAAGCCAGGGCTCACTGCCTGTGAGGACCCTGTGCCAAGGACAGACCTGAAAGATGGTCTGCAGATCCAGGACGGCAAAGTCACCGGCGCTGCGTACCAGCTCCTGCAGCATGTTATCCATCGTGGCCAGGGTCTGCAAGGGGGACAGAGGCTTGGGGGCAGTCCTGGAAGCCCGGAGGAGGACAGCCGGGACCCTGCAGTGCCCAGGAAGGGGCCTTGGGCCGAGGGAGCTCCGTGTGGTTCCCCTCATCATGGTTTAAAGCTGGTCCAGCAATTAACAAATGACAGATGCTCTCTCTTAACCCCTCTCCCCTCCCAGACAGGGAAAGGAACGAGGTGGACAAGCCCATGGCGTACCTTGGAGTACATGAAAGCCTCGGAGGCCTCCTGCTTCTCCAGCCGAGGCACGCAGAAGACGCTGGAGAAGCAGGCATGGAGGAGCCTGCTCAGCCTCTCCCGCAGAAGCAGCCCCACTCTGCTGCAGGGACACAGAAGTGCTCTTAGGACCCGACAAGGAGGAGGCAGACCCCAGGGTTGGAGATCTGGACTGACTCCACGCCATGGGTGACATGTCAACCCCCATGACACTGACAGTGACATCAGGAGGGAAAAAATTGGTGGCACCTCCTGGCCCTGCTGCCTGTCTCCCTCTTGGACCGAGGACTGGGACAGGTCCCCCACCCGGGACCTGTGCTTCTGGGGCCACCGGGCACCAGGGAAGCCAAACTGGGGGCTTTGGCAGGTACCTCAGGGAGGTGATGGCCAGCATGGTTCTGTGCTGCACCGTGGTGTCCGGGTGGTCGATGGGCTCATCTTTCAGCAGCTCCTGGTGTTGTCCCAAAAACACAGCGGGGTGGGACAGGTCAGGACGGAGCAGCCTCCCTTGCCCAGCAAGAGCCTGTGGGGCTGGCAGAGCCCAGGTGCTCCCTCCCTGGTCCCCCCTCCCCAGTCAGCACCCAGAGCTCCCAAGCTCCGTGGCAGGAAGGGCTGTGCCCATCCCAGAGCCACAGGCTGGCCGAGGGACCTGCAGACGTTGTTGAAAGTCCTGGCTCCAGCCGGGCCACCCAGGTGTCTCTGCAGCATCTCCAAGGACTGAGAACTGGAGCAGTGTCCAATGGTGCCCTCCCTGCCTGGCCAAGCCCTCTCCTGCCCCCAGGGCTGTGGTGCTGCCCCTGTCTCAGCCTGCCTCTCACCCCCTCACCTCGATCGTCTCCAGCACCTCCTCCTGGCGGAAGGAGAACAGCTGCCACCCAATGGAGCGCATGCCGATGGTGGAGCAGGCAGTGCAGATGGTGTTCAGAAACTTCAGCTTCTCATCCTTTTGCTGCCAGCCGGAGAGGGGACAAGTGGACAGACAGTGTCAAGGGGGAGAGGCAGCCAGGGGACCGCAGCACAGCCCCTGGCACCTTCTGAGCATGGGATAGGGGCAGAAAGGCCGGCCAGGTGACACAGGCACAGCCTCGTGGAAGTGGCCATGGATACCTCTGGTCTGTTCCTGAAGAGGAAGTCTCCAATGATGCCCAGGAGGAACAGAACTGACTGAGGGATTCCAAGCATGGCTAGGGGGCAGGCAAGGGAGGAAACTTGAGCCCTCTGCTCAGCTCCTGGAGAGGTCACCAGCCGTGGCTCAAGGCTGGGACACTGCTGTCCCCTATGCACCCCAGGGGTGAGGGCGCAATGCTGGAGGGCAGCACAGGGAGGGGCCCCCGGCACGCCAGAGTGAGGGGTGCGCTGGCACCAGGGGCAGGGAGGGTCCCTGTCCAGGGATGCTGTGACAGGGCCGTGCCCCTGGCCACTGCTCCCTGGGAGCCCTGGTGCCAACCTGGCTGCTAGGTGTGAGAGCCTGGAACAGGGCACGGCAGCGTGGGCAGGGCAGGGTGGGCAGCCCCTGCCCCTCGTGCCCACACACTCACCCGCCCACAGTGGCTGGACATTTCTCCTCTTGTGGGGCTCTGGCCCGGAGCTGAGAGGCAGGGAATCTTCAGTCTGTGTCCAGGCCTCCTGGCTGGGGGGTCGATTGTCCCCCATCCTGCAGGAGGGAGGGCTTGAGGAGGTGAGAGGGACCCCTCGCCTCCCGGGCTGCCCCACCAGGGGGTGGTGAGGCAGGGGTGGCCGCACTCAGGGGGCTCTTTGCTCCCACCTTGTCCCAACACTGTCCTCTTAGACACTGTGGGGGCGAGGCTGGATGCCCCAATTCACCCCCCAAGCCCCTGATTGTCTCCTCCCCAGGATCTCTCCGGCTGCCCCAGAGACCCACGAACCCTCCTTGCCCTGAGGGAACAGGACTGACTCCCTCTTCCTCCTCCTCCCGCTATGGGGCTGGGGCTCATCTGTCCCGGGAGCCTCCCCCGTGCTGTGGGGACCCCTCTGTCCCCTGTCCCCTCACTGCCGGGTCCTGGTGCTGCCCCCACCTGTAAGCCGGGGCGTGCCGGGTGGCAGCCCACAACCTCTCAGCACTGCGAGCCTCTTTCCTAATACAGGAATCCCCGGACAAGCCGAGGGATCTCCACACTCCAAAGTTGCCAGCAAGCGAGCAGCCTCCCGTACGCTCAGCCACGGGCACCTGAGTCGGCAACTCTGAGTCCCCCGAAAGGGTTGCCAGGACGCGTTCTAAGGAAGGTTCCAACGAACGTTCCAACGCTGGAACCACTTGGGGGGGGGGGGGCGCGGAACTCGGAACCATGGAACGGGGGAGGGTTCCATCCCCCGCTGCGAGGTGCGTGGACCCGCTGTGCCCAGGGCGGGCCCTGCAGGGGGAGCGGGAGCCCCGCCCTGGGAGCGGGGGGGGATGTCGGCGGAGGCGCCGAGGCGGTGTGGGCGGAGGGGCCGGGGTGTGGGGACGGGCGGGACCGGGCGAGAGGCAGCGGTCCCTTGTCCCCTGCACTGAGCCCTGGTGAACATCCCCCATCCCTTGACCTGAGCTGTGGTGCACGTCCCCTGTGTCCCCTGTACTGAGCCACGCCGCATGTCCCCCCATCTCTTGCAGCGAGCTATGGTGCAGGTGTCCGGTGTCACCTGCACCCAGCCATTGTGCACACTCCCCCCATCCCCGGCAGGGAGGCCCTGGTACATCTCTGCCTGTCCCTTGCACCAAGCCGTGGCCCAAACCTCCCTGTCCCCTGCACAGATGCAGGTCATCTCCCAATGCGCTGCCCCGAGCTATGGTGGATGTCCCCCCACCCGTCGCGCTGAGCTGCAGCACGCAGCCCCCGGCCCTTGACCTGAGCCATGGTGCACGTTCCCCATGCCCTGCACCAGCCGTGGTGCCAGGCCCCTCTCCCTCGCACCAAGCTGGGCTCCACAACCCAACTGCCTCTTGCCCAGCTACCCAAGTCCTGCTTGGCTCGCACAGCTCCATGCCGCACCTCCCGCTCCCTCCATGCCGAGCCCTGTGCTGGCACACGCTGTCCTCGCCCATGTCACCCACCTGCCACCCTCGCCCTATTGCCCACCCTGCTTTCCTGGTGCCTTTCACGTCCCCCTGTGCCAAGCTCTGCCCCACGTCCCCCTCCCCGGGCCAGTGGAGCTCCCCCCTGGGCCCTCTGCACCATTTCACCTTTTTCTCCTCCTTTTCAGCCCCAGGGAAAGCCACCAAGTGCTTCCCCCTGCCCCCAGTTTCACCATTGCTTTAGTATTTATTGTTCCCAGTTTTTCCTCGACTAGCTCCATAGACTTTTTAAAACTCTAGATTTGTGTAGAAACAAGGAACATTAATTTTAATTTGAAAAATCCCAAACTTCCATATTTTAACAGCTAACAACAGATAATAACAGGTAACAACAGATATTGTTCCCTCCCTCTCTCATTTCCTCCCTCCTTCCCTCCCTCCCACCCACCCTCTCTTATTCCCTCCCTCCCTCTCTCATTCTGTTCCTCCCTCCCTCTCATTCCTCCCTCCTTCCCTCCCTCTTCCATTCCCTCCCTCCCTCCCTCCTTCATTGCTTGCCTCCCTCCCTCCCACTTCCATTCCCTCTTCCACTCCCTCCCTCAGGCAGGAGTGGGGGCAAACACCCCCCTGCCCCCCTGGCCCCTGCGCAGAACCCTGAGGGAAGGGGGGCAGGCGCTGTGGAGGCCACACCACGATTCGGGGGCCAGCAGGGTCCAGGAGGTCAGGCGACACTCCCCGCTGGTGTCCAGCAGAGCAGCTGGTGTTCCGTGGCCCAGATGAAGTGTGGGCCGGTGTTGCCCTGGGCCTGCTGCTCGCCCGAGGATGCCGGTTGGGGTGTCTTCTTTTCTCTTGGTCTTGGGGAAAAGAAGACACCCCAGCCTGCAAAGCATCCTCGGGCTGGGGCTCAGGCAGAGTCACCACTGCGGGCCGAGTGCCGCCCCCTCCTCCATGCCCTCGGCAGCGGCAACCGGAAGGTGAACCTTGGCTTCGGCTGTCGTGCTTGGAGTATGCAGAGTGTTTGCAGGGCCAGGGAGGAGACCAGGACACTGCTATCTTTCTGTGCAGCTTGGAGGGCTGTGGAGACAAAGCAGCAGAGGTGAGGTGACAGCCAGAAGGGAGCCAGGGGGCAGGTGGCTTGGCTGGAGGCTGCTGGTCAGGAATATCCCCCCTGCAGAAACAGCCCCTCCCTGTAACCGTGCTGGGAGCAGAGCCCCCCTCGCCTGGGCTGGGGGGGAGCTCCGTGCCAGGGTCCTTCCTCCTCCCGGCTGCCCTCACTCACCCCACTTGACATACTCCATGTCGTTCTCCTGCGCCTGCCGGCCGATGAGCCCTGGGGGGACACAGTGTGTCAGGGACCCTGCCACCCATCCCGACCTCCTAGGGAGGGCTTACCCCAGGGTGCCGCACTGGGGAGGGGATGGGTGAGCCTCCTGCCAGCTCCACAGCTGAGGGGAGGGGGTGAAGAGGTGCCCCGCGGGTCCTGTGCTGGGACACAGGGACCCCAGGAGAGGAAGGGACCCAGGACTGGTGGCTCACCAATGACCCTGACAGCCTCACAGCGCAGGAGGTTCTGGGGGCTCTGCAGGTAGCCCTGGCACTGGCGCAGGTAGTCCTTGGACTTGGTCTTCTTCCTGGACAGCTGCAGAGGGGAGAAGGGTGCAGGTCTGGTGCAGAGCTGCGCCCCCCCCAGGGCCACCCTGTCTTCCCCCCAGCAGGACACTCCCAGCTTCCCACCACATGGCATTGGGATTTGGAGGGAGGAGAGGGCTCCCTGAGGACACTGGGGTGCCATCAGGGTGGCAGGGTCCCCTTTGGGACCCCGGGGGTGAGGACAGCCTGGAGCAGAGCCTGCTCTGGGGGGGTGCGTGCAGCCACAGGGGCACAGCCCTCCATCCCCCCGCTGGGCACGGGGCAGGGGGCTTCCCAGGGAGGTCGGGGCTGTGCTTACCAGGCACTCCCAGATCAGCTGCACCTGCGTATTCTCAGCCAGCTGCACCAGCTGCCCCCATTTCAGGAACCGGCCAGCACTGCGGAGGGCTTCCTGGGAGGCCTGGTGAGCAGCAGAGATGTCACCACCACCGCCGGTGGCACAGGACCCTGTGTCCCCCCCTCTTGGCAGGGCCTCGCAGCCTGTCCCGGCCCATGCAGGGAAGATGCGCAGGCTGGGGGCTGATGCTGCCACCAGGTTCAGCACCCCGGGGAAGGTAAGGGTGGTCAGCCCCCTGTTGGGGCTTCAGTGTTTTGACCTTGGTAGCCCCAGACTGCTGCGGAGCCGTAGCACAGTCTCTGGGGCTGCAGGGACCCATGCCAGGGGCTGTGCAGGGGGAGCTGGGTGGGAAAAGGACTCACTTGCCCATCCACTGGGGCAGCAGGAGGAGAAAGGCAGCAGTGGGCAGGGAAGGGGGGGGCTCTGACTGGTCCAAGGGACTCGGCAAACTATACCAGCTGGTGACGCACATTGGAAGGGTTTGGTGTCGGCACTGCCCTGCCTAAAGGACCACTCAGGCTGGGAATCCCACCTTGGCCACAGCCTTGTCCCAGTCAAGCAGGTGGAACACCAGTGGAAGCAGGCTGTTCCACACCTCCTTCTTCATTTTCCTCCTTTCAGCTTGCGTCAACCCCATCAGATTACCAAAGACCTGAATGGAGACCTTCCGCACAGCGGCCGAGTCCTGAGGGAAGAGGGGAGGAGGACCTCAGTCCCAACACCATGGCGAGCAGGGTGCTGATGTGGAGATGGATGTCTCCCAGATGGCCTCAGCCAGCCCTGCTCCAAAAGGGAGCGAGCTGTGGCGTGCCGGGGTCCCTGGGGCTGGGGTCCAGAGAGGGACACCCTGCGGAGGGCTGGGGGTTGCTCATTGGTGGGGCTCAGCGTGACTGCAGCCACCCTGCCACCACTGTCCCCCCGTGGCAGGGAGACCGAGTTGGGGCACGTTCATGTGGGGTGTTTGGAGCCACCGAGGGCAGCGATGGGGTCTAGGGGCTGTGGGGCAAAGCAGAGAGGGGGGGAGGCGAATGGAGGAACCCGGTGAGGGGGGACGCGGGGCTCTCCCCCAGCCTCACGTCGTCAAAGAAGGTCCACAGCTTCTGAGCCATGGCCAGGATGGTGAGGCTGCCCTCCTTCCCCTCCAGCAGCGGGAGCATGGCATCCAGCACGAGCAGGGCCGCCGCTCTGGTGTCACTGTCGGCGTCCTGCAGCAGCTCCATGATGCACGGCAGCAGGTCGAGGGTTTTCTTTGCCTGTGTGAGACACGACGCCTCCTTTGTGTAAAGCAGCGGCCGACGGCAGGGCTGGAAACCCACCCCCCTCTGCCAACAGCGGCCTCACGGGGGTGACAGGGGCAAGGTCCCGGCAGACAGGGCTCCCCAGCACGGCCGTGGGAAGAGCAGGGCGTGGGGAGGGGGACAGACAGCGCTGGCTCCTTGCAGCCCCTCGGCTGCCCCCATCCCCACCAGACCCCTGGGCAGGCTGGTGGGCCACCGGCGCTGCCTGGAAAGCTGCCCCATCTGCCAGCAGCCCCCGCCGAGGCCTCTGCGTTTCACCCCGCGGCTCAGCACCCCCCCGGCCCGGCTCTGCAGACCCCGTGCTCCGGGGTGGTCGCTTTGGGGTGGCAGCAGGAGCCTGTTCCTCTCGGCGCTGCTGCCTCCCTCCTGGCACGGCACCGCCGTGGGGCAGGGGGCCACGGGGGCAGGAGAGCTGGCAGCAGCCAGCACAGCTCCCGATGCCCAGAAAAGCCCGAGCCGCCGCGTTACCCACCAGGCACAGCTCCCCCCTGGGCTGCTGTCCCGGCTGTCCCCTACTCACCGTGTCAGGCCTTTGGGTGAGCTTGAGGATGCCCCTGAGCACCAGGCTGGGCATCCCCCGGCGCTGACTCCGCAGGTATATGGGGAAGATCTTCAGGATAAGGTCCAGCGCAATACTGAGGTCGGGGCAGTCCAGCATCTGAAACACAGGCAGCGGGGGCTGGCTCCGGCCGCCAGCTCAGGAAAAGGACGGTGGGGAGAGACCAAGCCCGGAGGGAGGTAGCAGGGATTGTGGAGAGCCCCCGTGTCCCACGCCACATGGGCTGCTCGCCTGCTCCTCCATGGTACCAACCAGAGCCCACCTGCTGCCTCAGCTCCCCCCACAGCAGTGGGCAACAAGAGAGCCAAGCGTTGGAGGGGGCTTGGAGCAGTGCCATCAGGCTCACCTCGATGAGGAAGACCACGGCAGCTGCCTCCCAGGTGAGGTTCTCCACAGCGAGGAGCTCTGCCAGACGGCGGAAGATGGTGGTACGCAAAACTCCAGAGTTTTTTGTTATCTCCCTGGCGGGGGAAGGAGGCACCGTCAGGCCTGAGCCGGCTGGGCACGTGTCTTTGGGGTTTGCACCAGTCTGGACATCACCAGTCTGCAGCACTTGGATCTCCAAGTGCCATCAGCACCAAGGGAGGGAGGGGTGCCCAGTCCCTGAGGTGTGGGGAGAAGGGGCTCTCACCTGGCGATGATCTGCACCCCAGTGAGGTGGGTCTGGGTGCTGAGCAGGGCGTCCCAGCCCCCCTGCTCCTCAATGGCCAGCACCTCTCTCTCGCCCCACATTCTGCAGAGCATCAGTCTCATGGACTGCACTGCAGACCTGCACAGGGAGAAGTGCTCAGCTCCCACCGGGACCTCTGGCTTGGCTCTGGGTGGCTAGCAGAGATAAAAGGACAGGGATGGAGCACCTGGTGTAATAGAGCTGTTCCTCTTCGAGCTCCATACAGATTTCCACCTCCTGTGGTGCCAGCCCCATGATGAAAGACACTTGAAAAAGCAGCCCCAGGAAAAGTTTGGGGGAAATCTGCCACTGCAACTTGTACTCTTCGATGGCCGTCAGAGCATCTTCCTGCAGGAGGATCTCCCTTATCGCCTCGTTTGCCTGCAGAAGTCACCCAGACACTGAGATATCCCTGTACCCCTGGGCGAGGTCAAGGCTTGGGTGGGACCAGAAGGGGAGTGGGAGCCTGGAACAGCTGAGAGCAGCCATGGAGGTCAGAGAGGCCTCATCAAGCAACTCACAGCCAGGGAGAGGAAGCACGCGTCGTCCTTGGTGGAGGTGAAGGTCTTAGACAGTGGGTTGAGCAGCTTGCTGAGCAGGTCCCACAACACCTTCTCTGCCAGCTGGGGATCGGGCAGTATCACCCTACGGATGATCGAGGCGCCACTGGGGGGGAGACAAGGGTTCTGTCAGAGGGGACATCCAAGAGGATGGCCGGGCTGAAGTCCCTTAGGAGGGTCTTGGGTCGCCTTTCAGCGTGAGAAAGAGCCCCAAAGACTGGTGGGCCCTGCACCTGGTGTACGTCGGGGTGCACTGCAGCAGGCTGGTCACCACCTCGCTGAGGTATTTGGCTGCCATCCTCTCCAGAGTGACTTCTAGGCTTTTGAGGGCTTCCACCGACGTGATGGAGGGCCCGTTTCTATAAATGGCCCACACAATATTCCGCACCTAGAGGGGAGACATGGGTGGGAGTGGGAATGTCAGCAGGGTGAGTGCAACTGCTTCCCCAGCTCCCACGGGAAGCTGCTTCCATTCCTGTTGCAGTGTGATGGCTTGCGATGGCATCAGTGCTGGCGAGGCATGGAGCCAGGGGAGGAACTGTCCTCCAGTGGGCTGGAGCATCAGCTGTGCCACCCACGGACTACTCACATGCTCCTGCTGGAACACCATTTGCTCCACAAGGGTGTCCACCATGTAGATAGCCATGTGGATGCTATAGGGGTTTGCATCTTTCATGTTTCTGATGGCCACGAGGATGATGTCTACCCCGTCGGAGGGCTGCAGGTATTCCATGAGTAGCTGTGGGATGAAGGAGATGGGAGATGTGTCACCTAGAGAGAAGCTTGCTGGAGGCCTTTGCCTAGCCCCTGCCCAGGAGCAGCAGGAGTCCCCACCATCCCCGTGCATCGGGTGTCCCTGCACTCACGCTGAGCCCTCGGACCAGGAGCCAAAGGCACTTCTTACCGAGAACATTTCGTGGGCGCTGTGCCTGGGCTGCAGCATTTCCCAGCGACGCTGGAGCTGCAGCACCTCTGTGTCACCCAGCCCGGGACACCTGCCTGGGGAGGAGCAAAACCGGGGTGCTCAGAGGGACAATGCGGAGCTGGAGGTGCAGTCTGAGAGCACCGGGTAGAAAAGTTGCTGGCAAAGAAAGAGGGCAGCCAGGCAGGGGAGGAGCAGATACCCAGGGAGGGTCCAGGGCCATTGGGAGCAGGGGCGAGGGGAAGCGGCCTTTCAGCCTGCAGGCAGGCACCTTGGATCAGGTTCTCTCTCACCAAGGAGAGTTGTCCCTGGCTGCCCATTTCTAGGGGGACCCAGCCCGACATGGCTTCTCTTACTTCTCTGCTGCACGATGAAGGTGTGCAGCTGAAAGAGAGCTTCTGCAGCCTGATGGCAGGTCAGTGTGCTGTTGCAGGTGCAGCAGAAGGTGAGGTGCCCCACCAGCATCCCCAGCATGGCAAACCGGTGTGTTTCAGAGCACTCATGCTCACAGGGGATGGCTCCTGCAAAGCAGGGGCAGACCTGGGGGGAGGAGAGAGGCAGGGCGGGCACAGGGTGAGCCTGGGCACACAGTGAGCCCTGGCTGCTCCCAGAGCAGCAGCTCAGGGCAGGGCTGCCAGACCCAGGTTCCTGCCTGTGGCCGGGGCAGCCCTGGGACAGAGCACGGACAAGACAGGGCAAAGACCCCTGCTCCCAGCCTCCTGCTGACTGGGTGCCCGGCTTCCCTGGGAGGTGCTGGGGCTCAGGGGCACTGGGGCTGCCCAGGCCAGGAGCTCAGTACCTGCAGCCCAGGGTAGGTGGTGATGAACGTGGTCAGCTGGGCGATCCGTGCCACGGCCCTCTCCTGCACCTCTTCTAGCTGGGAAGTGGTGAAGGGCAGCAGGAGCTGGGAGGAGAAAAGCTGCTGATGTGGCATGGAGGTGGCAGGGCACAGCACAGCACAGCAGGGCCAGGCTCGCTGTGGGGCAGTGCCTGGGATGGGGCACGTGGCCCTCTTGCCCCCTCGCAGCCACCTGCTGCGGCCAGGCAGGTCACCGCATCCTGCTCCTGCTGCTGCCTCTGCTGCCTTCCACTCACTCCTCCCCCCAAAACGTCCCTCTGCCCCCCACCCAAGGCTCTGGGCTGGCCACCTCCCTGGGGAACCGTGGTGGGGCCTCTGGGATATGGCCCATGGTGAATGAAGCCAGAGAAGGAAAGCCCCAGGGCTGGGCTCCTCTTGCCGGGCAGGCAGGTCCATCTGGGAGGGGCGTTGGGCAGGACGGGTAGAGGGCAAGGCTGCAGAGGGGTGGGGGGGGGGGGGGCTAGGGCAGGAATAGAAGGGGCTCTGGCAGCAGTCAGGAGCCAGGGGCCTGGTGGGGGGAGCATGGCAGGGAAGGAGGGACATTCTCTGTCCCCCTCCTTGCACCAGGAGCTGGGAGGGGAGACACTGCTCAAGCCAGGGCTCACTGCCTGTGAGGACCCTGTGCCAAGGACAGACCTGAAAGATGGTCTGCAGATCCAGGACGGCAAAGTCACCGGCGCTGCGTACCAGCTCCTGCAGCATGTTATCCATCGTGGCCAGGGTCTGCAAGGGGGACAGAGGCTTGGGGGGCAGTCCTGGAAGCCCGGAGGAGGACAGCCGGGACCCTGCAGTGCCCAGGAAGGGGCCTTGGGCCGAGGGAGCTCCGTGTGGTTCCCCTCATCATGGTTTAAAGCTGGTCCAGCAATTAAACAAATGACAGATGCTCTCTCTTAACCCCTCTCCCCTCCCAGACAGGGAAAGGAACGAGGTGGACAAGCCCATGGCGTACCTTGGAGTACATGAAAGCCTCGGAGGCCTCCTGCTTCTCCAGCCGAGGCACGCAGAAGACGCTGGAGAAGCAGGCATGGAGGAGCCTGCTCAGCCTCTCCCGCAGAAGCAGCCCCACTCTGCTGCAGGGACACAGAAGTGCTCTTAGGACCCGACAAGGAGGAGGCAGACCCCAGGGTTGGAGATCTGGACTGACTCCACGCCATGGGTGACATGTCAACCCCCATGACACTGACAGTGACATCAGGAGGGAAAAATTGGTGGCACCTCCTGGCCCTGCTGCCTGTCTCCCTCTTGGACCGAGGACTGGGACAGGTCCCCCACCCGGGACCTGTGCTTCTGGGGCCACCGGGCACCAGGGAAGCCAAACTGGGGGCTTTGGCAGGTACCTCAGGGAGGTGATGGCCAGCATGGTTCTGTGCTGCACCGTGGTGTCCGGGTGGTCGATGGGCTCATCTTTCAGCAGCTCCTGGTGTTGTCCCAAAAACACAGCGGGGGTGGGACAGGTCAGGACGGAGCAGCCTCCCTTGCCCAGCAAGAGCCTGTGGGGCTGGCAGAGCCCAGGTGCTCCCTCCCTGGTCCCCCCTCCCCAGTCAGCACCCAGAGCTCCCAAGCTCCGTGGCAGGAAGGGCTGTGCCCATCCCAGAGCCACAGGCTGGCCGAGGGACCTGCAGACGTTGTTGAAAGTCCTGGCTCCAGCCGGGCCACCCAGGTGTCTCTGCAGCATCTCCAAGGACTGAGAACTGGAGCAGTGTCCAATGGTGCCCTCCCTGCCTGGCCAAGCCCTCTCCTGCCCCCAGGGCTGTGGTGCTGCCCCTGTCTCAGCCTGCCTCTCACCCCCTCACCTCGATCGTCTCCAGCACCTCCTCCTGGCGGAAGGAGAACAGCTGCCACCCAATGGAGCGCATGCCGATGGTGGAGCAGGCAGTGCAGATGGTGTTCAGAAACTTCAGCTTCTCATCCTTTTGCTGCCAGCCGGAGAGGGGACAAGTGGACAGACAGTGTCAAGGGGGAGAGGCAGCCAGGGGACCGCAGCACAGCCCCTGGCACCTTCTGAGCATGGGATAGGGGCAGAAAGGCCGGCCAGGTGACACAGGCACAGCCTCGTGGAAGTGGCCATGGATACCTCTGGTCTGTTCCTGAAGAGGAAGTCTCCAATGATGCCCAGGAGGAACAGAACTGACTGAGGGATTCCAAGCATGGCTAGGGGGCAGGCAAGGGAGGAAACTTGAGCCCTCTGCTCAGCTCCTGGAGAGGTCACCAGCCGTGGCTCAAGGCTGGGACACTGCTGTCCCCTATGCACCCCAGGGGTGAGGGCGCAATGCTGGAGGGCAGCACAGGGAGGGGCCCCCGGCACGCCAGAGTGAGGGGTGCGCTGGCACCAGGGGCAGGGAGGGTCCCTGTCCAGGGATGCTGTGACAGGGCCGTGCCCCTGGCCACTGCTCCCTGGGAGCCCTGGTGCCAACCTGGCTGCTAGGTGTGAGAGCCTGGAACAGGGCACGGCAGCGTGGGCAGGGCAGGGTGGGCAGCCCCTGCCCCTCGTGCCCACACACTCACCCGCCCACAGTGGCTGGACATTTCTCCTCTTGTGGGGCTCTGGCCCGGAGCTGAGAGGCAGGGAATCTTCAGTCTGTGTCCAGGCCTCCTGGCTGGGGGGTCGATTGTCCCCCATCCTGCAGGAGGGAGGGCTTGAGGAGGTGAGAGGGACCCCTCGCCTCCCGGGCTGCCCCACCAGGGGGTGGTGAGGCAGGGGTGGCCGCACTCAGGGGGCTCTTTGCTCCCACCTTGTCCCAACACTGTCCTCTTAGACACTGTGGGGGCGAGGCTGGATGCCCCAATTCACCCCCCAAGCCCCTGATTGTCTCCTCCCCAGGATCTCTCCGGCTGCCCCAGAGACCCACGAACCCTCCTTGCCCTGAGGGAACAGGACTGACTCCCTCTTCCTCCTCCTCCCGCTATGGGGCTGGGGCTCATCTGTCCCGGGAGCCTCCCCCGTGCTGTGGGGACCCCTCTGTCCCCTGTCCCCTCACTGCCGGGTCCTGGTGCTGCCCCCACCTGTAAGCCGGGGCGTGCCGGGTGGCAGCCCACAACCTCTCAGCACTGCGAGCCTCTTTCCTAATACAGGAATCCCCGGACAAGCCGAGGGATCTCCACACTCCAAAGTTGCCAGCAAGCGAGCAGCCTCCCGTACGCTCAGCCACGGGCACCTGAGTCGGCAACTCTGAGTCCCCCGAAAGGGTTGCCAGGACGCGTTCTAAGGAAGGTTCCAACGAACGTTCCAACGCTGGAACCACTTGGGGGGGGGGGGCGCGGAACTCGGAACCATGGAACGGGGGAGGGTTCCATCCCCCGCTGCGAGGTGCGTGGACCCGCTGTGCCCAGGGCGGGCCCTGCAGGGGGAGCGGGAGCCCCGCCCTGGGAGCGGGGGGGATGTCGGCGGAGGCGCCGAGGCGGTGTGGGCGGAGGGGCCGGGGTGTGGGGACGGGCGGGACCGGGCGAGAGGCAGCGGTCCCTTGTCCCCTGCACTGAGCCCTGGTGAACATCCCCCATCCCTTGACCTGAGCTGTGGTGCACGTCCCCTGTGTCCCCTGTACTGAGCCACGCCGCATGTCCCCCCATCTCTTGCAGCGAGCTATGGTGCAGGTGTCCGGTGTCACCTGCACCCAGCCATTGTGCACACTCCCCCCATCCCCGGCAGGGAGCCCTGGTACATCTCTGCCTGTCCCTTGCACCAAGCCGTGGCCCAAACCTCCCTGTCCCCTGCACAGATGCAGGTCATCTCCCATGCGCTGCCCCGAGCTATGGTGGATGTCCCCCCACCCGTCGCGCTGAGCTGCAGCACGCAGCCCCCGGCCCTTGACCTGAGCCATGGTGCACGTTCCCCATGCCCTGCACCAGCCGTGGTGCCAGGCCCCTCTCCCTCGCACCAAGCTGGGCTCCACAACCCAACTGCCTCTTGCCCAGCTACCCAAGTCCTGCTTGGCTCGCACAGCTCCATGCCGCACCTCCCGCTCCCTCCATGCCGAGCCCTGTGCTGGCACACGCTGTCCTCGCCCATGTCACCCACCTGCCACCCTCGCCCTATTGCCCACCCTGCTTTCCTGGTGCAGGGCCTTTCACGTCCCCCCTGTGCCAAGCTCTGCCCCATGTCCCCCCTCCCTGGGCCAGTGCAGCTCCCCCCTGGGCCCTCTGCACCATGTCACCTTTTTCTCCTCATTTTCAGCCCCAGGGAAAGCCACCAAGTGCTTCCCCCTGCCCCCAGTTTCACCATTGCTTTAGTATTTATTGTTCCCAGTTTTTCCTCAACCAGCTCTACAGATTTTTAAAACTCTAGATTGGTGTAGAAACAAGGAACGTTCATTTTATTTGAAAAATCCCAAACTTCCGAATTTTAACACTTAACAATACATAATAACAGATCCATAACTACAGATAATTGCTTCCTTCATCTCCTCCTCCCCCTCCCTCGCCTCCTTCCATTTCAGGCACTGGGCAGGCCATGGCGGCAGGACTCGCCGGGTCCTCCTTGCAGGTGGCGGACAGGCAGCCGGCACCGTGCCGTCCGGGGGATAGCAGTGGGCTGTTACCGGGCTGTGACCAGGAACTGCAGCAAGCTGTCACCGGCCCGCCGCACATGTGCACAGGCGTTATCGAGCGGGGTCGCGGCCTCCGGACGCCAGGAGGCGCGATTCGGGCTTGGAGATTTGAGTGCGGCGGAAGAGGGGCGCTGGGCGGCGGAAGTGGAGGAAGTGGCAGCAGGGCCGGCAGAGCGGTGCGGGTAGGAGGGGACGGGGGAGCGGGAAGGGGAAAAAGGAGGGGAGAAGTGTGGGGCTGAGCTCTGTGTGGGTGTGGTGGGTTTGGAGAGATGGGGCGGTGGAGGCAGGGTGAGTGCCCTGTCTGAGGGTGCCGGAGCGGGGTCCCTGGAGAGACATGTCACTCATGCCGGGAAGCAGAACCAGGCGCTGCGGTTGGCCACGAGCTTGGGCTGCTTCCTGCCGCGCTGGCACCGAGGGCACGGGAGCCGGCAGCAGCAGGCAGGGTGAGTGTGAATGGGGTGAGCGGTGGGAGCAGCAGGCAGGGTGAGCACGGGGTGAGTAGAGGCAGGGTGAACAGCCCTGCACTGCTGGGCAGGGGCTGGAGAGGGGCAGGCATGGGAGGGGAGCTGGGCACTGGGACTGGGGTGGGTGAACTTGGCGGGGTGCCGCAGGCAGAAGCAGGCAGGAGTGCAGGCCTAGGTGTGGGGAGCTTTGCCCCACACTCAAGGCCCCCCAGATGCTGGCAGTCCCCGTGGAGGTTTTCTGGGGAGATGGAAAGAAAATCACTACCCACCTCAGGGTGCCAGCATGGCCCTGGTAACTTTGGGGGGCACCCTGAGGGTCTTGGAGTTTGGGGTAACCTTGGTGAGCCCCTGAGAGTATGGAAAGGCAGGGCTGGGCCCTCCCCACCCCCCACAGTTGGAAGTGGGGCAGTTTGCTCAACCCCAGCTCATGAGTCATTGTGGCAGTTCCTCCCACCCGCTGCCTGTGGTTTCTCCTTTGCAAAGGCAACGGCCACCAGTTTGGGAGAAAGCACCCTGCCGCTTACCAGTTGTGATTCCAAGCCCCCTGGAGGCTGGCTGGGCCCTCCTGAGCCCCTGTACCAGTGTGGTGTGGCTGGGGTCTGCTCAACTCCATGGTACTGTAGTCTCTCTTGCTGCCAGGGACACGTGTCTGACGAGCTGGCTGGTCTCAGACAGGTGCTCAGGTGGCAGGGCTGTGGAGGGGACAAGGCTGGCCTTGTCCCTCCTGCCCTCACCCCTCTGTCTGCTCAGCATTTCCTTGGACCTGCCACTGACCCCTCTAAACCCACCTGGCTGCATCATGGGGAAGCTGTGCCTTTGCCAGGGCAGGGGGACACACACAGGGTCTGTCCCGTTGCCTCTAAGCTGTGGCCTGCTTGGTCTCCCGCCAGTGAGAAGAATGGGCTCCATGTGGAGGATCTCAGCCTGGTCCCCCTGCACCGGAGGCCAGAGCTGCTGGAGGCCTGCGCCGAGCTGCTGGGCGAGGAGTGGGGGAAGAGCCGGGCATCGCGGCTCCACACACTCCAGCGCTCCTCAGACACCTTCCCCACCTGCCTGCTGCTGCTGCGGAGCCGGGGCCCTGCAGAGGCCCCCGCTGAGGCCCCCGTGACTCCGGAGGTTCCCTGCCAGCTTGTGGGCCACGTCCGGCTCTCCCGCGTGGCTGGCCGTCCCCGCGACCTCTTTGTGGAGAGCGTGGTGGTGGCCCGGGCACTCCGGGGCCAGGGCTATGGGCGGCAGCTGATGGAAGCCACTGAGCGGTGGGCCCGGGCCCGGGGCTTTGGCTGCCTGCACCTCACCACCCATGACAAGCAGCATTTCTATGCCCACCTCGGCTTTGTCCTGGGCGAGCCAGTACAGAGCGTGGCGTTCCTCAGCCCCGCCATACCTGCCAAGGTGCTACAGCTCTTCTCTGCCCCTCCTGGCACTGCCAGCACCGTCGCCAAAAGGCCAAGGGTGCCTCCCACCCCCCCTGTGCCCCTCCCGCCTCCCGCTGCCCCTCCGCCACCCCCTCCATTGCCTGTCATCTGGGCAAGGGTGTGTGCTGGCCGAGGGCAGCGGGCACAGCCTCCTGGAGACCCCCCACCGTGATGCCAAAGGGCTGCCCATCTTCTGGATGAAGAAGGACATCCGAGGGGCTGGGGCCTCAAGCTGGTGATTAAAAGCAAGTGCGGGCAGGAGCTGCCTGTTCTGGTGCTGCCTGCCTGCCTGCCATTTTTCTAGGCTGGCACTAGCTCCCCCCAGCCTTCCCAGTCTGCCCTGGTGCCATTGCCAGGGTGGGTAGTGGGGAGGTGGTCCCCACCCTAGCCCCCAGCTCACCTGGCTGGGGTGCTGGGACCACCGGTGTGTGGCAGGGAGCCAGGCTTTACATCAGGCACTGGGGAGGGGGACAGGTCCCAGGAGCACTGCCCAGTCCCACCTGTGTCTCCTTCACCCATTGGATTCTGGTGCTGATGTGTGTCTGCTGGTGTGGCTGCCACTGTCCCTACTGAGCAGCCTGGGGAAGCCAAGGCACACGATGGCCGGAGGGGCACTGTGGAGTAGGGCAGGGTGGCACGGGCTGTAGGTCCCTGCCCTGCACTGCAAGGAGTGGGCAAGCAGCCAGGACCCCCAGGCAGCTGGCGAGGGCTGGAGGCATGGGAGCAGGAAGGTCAGGGAGAGCGGCTGGGCCCCGCGCCGGGGGATTAGTGCTGTCCTTGCTGTGTCATGCGGCCCCCAGGCCTGTCCCCTGCCTAATCCCCTCACCCCAGGCAGCTGGTCAGCACCGCTATGAAATGGGGACAAGGGAGGTGTAGTGCCCCCACTACTGAGGAAAATCTGAGGCACTGAGGTCAGCGGCTTGCAGTGCTGTGGCTGTGGTGGTGCAGGCAGGCAGAGGTGCCCACTGGCAGTGCTGAGGCAAGAGGTGTCCAAAACACCCAAGTTTGCAGAGCCCTGTGGGATTCTGGGGTGGGCAAGCAGGTGGGGGGGGGGCCTGTGGGGGCAGCGCAGCTGCTGTGGCTGATCCTAGGTGCCTGGGTGGCAGTGCCAGCACAGCCATGGTGCCCACTGCGCCTTGCCACCTCACCCCTGCCACTCCTTTCCCCGCAGGGTGCCGGCCCTGCAGGCAGCTGGCGACACAGGATGGTGCCAGTGCTGGCACTGTGGGCCTGTCTGGTGCTGGCCATGGCTGGTGGGGAGAGCCCAGCACCCAGAGCCACTTGTGGGCGGCCAGCCCTTCACTGTGGTGTGGAACATCCCCACTGGCCGCTGCCAGCGCCGCTTTGGTGTGGGGCTGCCCCTCGGCGACTACGGCATTGTGGAGAACCAAGATGGCCACTTCGTCGGCCAAAACATCACCATCTTCTACAAGAACAAGTTTGGGCTGTACCCTTACCTGTCGCGGCAGGGCGTGCCTCGCAATGGGGGCCATCCCTCAGCGGGTCCCTCTCAGTGCCCACCTTGCCAGGGCAGCCGGGGACATCCACCTCCTCCTGCACCCCCCCTTTCCACGGCCTGGCCGTGGTGGACTGGGAGGAGTGGAGGCCCCTCTGGGCTCAAAACTGGGGGGCCAAGCGGATCTATCGGGCAGCCTCAGAGCAGTGGGTGCAAGACCAGCATGGCTTCCTGCCAGCGCGGCAGCGACTCCGGCTGGCCCGGTGGGAGTTCGAGCAGGCGGCGCAGACTCTGATGAAGGAGACGCTTCTGCTGGGCCGGACCTTGCGCCCAAGGGGGCTCTGGGGTTTCTACCGCTTCCCCGACTGTTTCAACGGCAACTGGGCCAAGGTGGCCAACTACAGCGGGCAGTGCCGGCCGGCGGAGGTGCAGCGCAAACAACCAGCTGAGCTGGCTCTGGGCTGCCCTCGGCCGCCCTCTACCCCAGCATTTACCTGCCGCCAGCACTGCCACCCACCCTGCGCCGCCGCTTCGTGCACTACCGGCTGCGTGAGGCCCTGCGCGTGGCCGCCTTTGGCACCCACGGCCCTCCTGCCTGTGGTCGCCTACTCCCGCCTCTCCTTCCGCCGCTCACCCCGATTCCTGGAGCTGGTAAGTGCTGTGGGGGAAGGGCTGGCAGTGGGTGTGCTGGGGGTCCTGCTCAGTGCTGGGGCGCAGCTACATCTCCCCAGCCCATTCACATCTCCTCTCTCTCCCTGGCAGGCTGACCTGGTGCACACCATTGGGGAGAGCGCGGCACTGGGTGCGGCCGGACTCGTGCTCTGGGGAGACATGTCATACTCCCGCTCAGCTGTGAGTACAGCCCCTTGCTGTGCCAGAGCCGGCACAGGGTGGGCACAGGACGTGTGGGACAGCCACGTCCCCTATGTCCACTGGGGAGAGGTGGCTGGAGGGACCCCAGCACCGGGGTGGGTTCTCACTGTTGCTTCCCCCCTCAGGAGAGCTGTGCCAATCTGCACCACTACCTCGTGTCCACCCTCGGTCCCTACGTGGCCAATGTGACGGCAGCAGCCCGGGAATGCAGCTATGGGCAGTGCCATGGGCATGGGCGCTGCGTGCGCCGGCAGCCCCATGACCTGGGCAGCCTCCTGCACCTTGGCCACGGCACTGGCCCTCCGGCCGCTTTCCCCGCTGCCACTGCTACCGTGGCTGGGCCGGCAAGGGGTTGTGCCCAGCAGGTCCAGCCCAGCCCTGCCGAACCCTGCCTGCCTCCCACCCCTGCTCATGGCCTCTATGGGCATGATGACCTTCTGCCCTCTGATACCTGCCTGCCACGGCACGCCTGGGGCTGGTGACCAGGGCTGGGGACCACCGTGGTCCCCTACTCCAGCAGCACTGCTGCCCATCACTTCCTGTGGTTTTGTTAAATAAATCCTTTTGGCACAGCTGGCACGGTCCTTGTAGGCAAAACTCGGGGTGGGGGGGGGCTCTGTGGTGCCCCTGGGCTGGGCATGATTGCCATTGCTGCTGAGAGGCAGCAGAAACCCCAGTTTGGCTCTGGCTGGGCCCAATGGTGCTTCAGTTTCCCTGCATGGGCTCTGCCCTGATCCCACAGTGAGCTGGCAGCCCCTTTACCCTGGGAAGGGGGCATGGGGGGAGGCCCACTGTGTTGCTGCTCCCTTTTTGCCATGCTGGCACCTTGCTGCTGACAGCCCTGACTGTGCTGGCCAGTCCCCCCTCCTCATGGCTATTTTTTATCCCCCCCCAACCATGTTTCTCACTGTCCTATTTTAAGCGTCACAGTTGGCGCACTGGGAGCCCAGTGCCCAGCTCCCAGGGGCCCCCGCACTGCCTTGCTGCCCACTCACGCCGCCCGGGTGTAGGGCACGGGAAGCCATGCCCAGGGAAGCTGGAGAAGGTAGGCTGGGGAGCGGGCCCTGCCACCCAGGGGGGGGCTGGGTGACACTGGGCCACAGGGTTGGGATGGAGGCAGCAGCCAAACGCTGCCCTCCATTGTGGGGGGCTGTGGGCAGAGATGCCCGCTCAGGAATAAAGGGGGTCCTGGAGGACTGCAGGTAGAGGGTAGGGAGGGTCTGGGGAGGGGGCAGGCAGCTGGCTGGCACAGGCCCCTGCACCAAACCTACACATTGGCTGTGGCCCACAGCCCGGGGGGGCAGATGCAGGGGTGATGGGGGTACCCATGGGTCAGCTGCAGCCAAAGGCAGGCCCCTGGGGAGGGTCCTGGGGGGACCCTGGGCACCAGCCAAGTTCCCCCAGCCCTGACACCTGCCAACCCTGCTGACAGCACGCACTGCCCTGCCGGCGGTAGCCAGCACCATGCTGCCCTGCAACATGCTGTTGACATCAGGGGGACAGGGAGCAGGCACAGGGCCACCCTGCCCTGCTCTGCCACTGGCACAGCACCCTGGACCTGTACACTGCTCAAAAACATGCAAATGCTCAGGAAAAAAAAAAAAAAAAAGCTTCTCCTCTACTCCGTCGTGGGCATGATTGCTTCCCAACATGATGCTGGAGCCATGCCTGCTCCCAAAAAGCCCCCTCACTGCCATGGGGGAGGGTGTACTCACTTGGGTGGTGGGCACCGGGACACCCAACACAGCACAGACCCCCCATGTCTGGCTGCGTACCTTTGAGCAGCACACCAGCACAGTGCCTGCAGGGAAAGCCAAGCTGCCAGCCAGCTCCCAGCTGGCCCAGGAGAGCCCTTGCCAGTCCACAGTGCCCAGGCTACCCAGGCCAGTGGCACGCTCCCAAGCCAGGGCCAGATTCCAGCCCCACTAATGAGGCTCAGATCGTGCCCACTGAGCACCCACTAACTGCTCCGATGACAGCACCAGGGCTGGGGCGGGGCACAGCCAGCACTCACCCGCCTGTGTCCATAGGGCTGTGCCAAGGGAACACTGGCCTTGGCGGTCTGCCCTGGCACAGCACCGGGCTGGTGTCAAGGCTGGGGTCACCTCTGGGAGGGGTCTGGTCCCCAGAGCATGCTCACCCTCTGCCTCCGCTCCCAGCAGATGGCATGGGAAGGGCCGAGGGTGCCGTGCCAGCAGAGCCTGGGGACCCCGATGGCAGCGAGCCTGGAGCCATCAGCCTGCGCCCCGTGGAGTCCATCAGCGACCTGCACTGGGCCTCAGGCGGGCACAAGGGTGCTGAGGGTGAGTGCAGGGCAGGGGCCATGCCAGCCATAGGCAGCTGGGCGCTCACCTCTTCTCTCCCCTGCCCGCAGGCAATGGCCCAGCTCCTTCCAGAAGCCTGCGCCGGCCCCCGCCTCGCCTCGCAGCCCCCGGCCCCCCAGTGCTCCTGCCCACCCTGCGCCCTGTGCCCACTGCCAGCCCCTGCCCCTGCCTTGGCCAGCCCCTGCTCCTGGCCCTGCTGGGGCTCCTGGCCCTGGCCAGCCTGGTCCTGGCCACACTGGCCATCTACCTGAGTGGTAAGTGTCAGTGGGCAGGGTCGGGGTTGGGAGGCGAGATGCAGGAGGGCCAGGCTGCCCATCCCCAGCGTGTCCCCTTCCTGTCCCCGCAGTCTTGCAGAGCCAGTCGGTGCGGGCGCTGGCCCAGTGGCTACAGAGGCAGGAGGACATTGTGCACCAGCTGCGGGCAACCAGCCGGCAGCTCTGGGCTCGCCTCAACACCAGTACTGAGCCTGGTGGGCACCGCTGAGCTGCTCTTGGCCCCACCATGGGCACCTAAGGGGCAACCCCAGGGCGGGAGGGGGGAAGCAGGCAGCTGTACCCCCACCCCATCCTGCTTAGACCTGGCAGCATTGCCCCACAGGTCACAGGGGGTGGTAGGGGCCATTCTGGCCTGCACCCTAGTCTGAGGGAAAAAGGGACGGAGCTGCAAGGACTGGCACAAGGCAGAAGGTACCCTCCAATTTTAATAACCTCCTGTAATCAAAGTCTTAGAAAATAACCACCATAGATACATTCCCAGGGTGGCAGGCACTCCCAGCTGGTGTGGCTCCATGCCTGCCCAGGCAGCAGCCCCCAAGGCTGCACAGGCAGCACCAGGACTCACCTGCTGTGTCCACCACCCCATAATTAATTTCCCACAAGAAGACTATTTCATATAGAGCATTTGGCTGGAAAAGGGCTCAGAGCGGGCAGCCAGCAGGGCTGGGCAGCGCCTGCCACCCCATGCTGCTCTGTCGCCACCCCTGGGTGCCAGGCCAGCTGTGGAGGAAGGGGCTGTGCCCAGTGTGACAGGGAGGGAGCTGGAGGAGTGCTCTGTCCTCCCGCCCAGTCCTTTGGGCTGTGCCATGCCACCACAGTGCCCCTGCAGGACCGGGGAGGGGGAGTAAGAGCCCTGCCTCCAAAAGGGGCTGCAGGAGCCCTGCGAGACTTCCTCCCTCTATGCCATGCAGAGTCCCAGCCATAGAGCAGGCATAAGGCAGCACCCCACTGCCTACCCCCCTGCTCTTCTTTTATCTTTTTTTCTTTGGTTAAAAAAATAAAAGAGGGGGCAGCCCCTGGTGGGGCAGCTCCAGGCATTAAATACTCTGCTGTGCATGAATAAAAGCCCAAGGGCTGGGGCACCTGCCCCTCACAGTGCTGGGTCTGCAGTTCAGGTGGGCTGGGGGCTCTGCCCCCCTCTGCCCATCACAGCACGTCTGCCCGCTTGTCCCGCACCCGGCTCCGGGCTTTCGTGCGGGCTTTGAAGGCAGCCGAATTGTAGAGGTGCTGGGAGGGGAGGGAAGGAGATGGGTTAGGGGATGCCCCTCTACTCACCCCTGCCCTCTGCCCACCATGCTCAGGGTTCCATAGTTGCAGGCAGGCACTTGGCTGGAGCCCACGGTGGCGTGGGAGGGGACTGCAGGCACAAATCTGGGTGGGGGCACCCACCTTCTCAAAGCGGGAGACCTTGCTGGCTTTTAGAGCAGCTGCATCCAGCACCAAGGGGGGCCCGAGGCCAAAGATCTCCCGTAGTAGCTCGTTGTTCTGCAGAAAAAGGAGTCTGTCAGCACCTGCTGGCACTGGCCTGGCACCCTCCAGCATGATCACCCAGTCCTTACCTGAAGGTGGTGGCAGATGCCAGAGCCCAGCACTTCTTTAAAGGCTTGGTAGGTCCGCTGGCGTGCCCAGCTGTCCAGGTACATGCACTCCAGGCCAAATCGGATGGTCTCCTCTTGGTACTCCCCACTCTGGGCAGAGAGAGGGGCATCAACGATCACCTGGGCACCCAGCCCTGCATGTCCCCCGGCACTCAGCAGAGGGAGGGGAATTGCCCAGCAGCTGAGCAGCAGACACACAGCTTGGCAGGGGAGGGCACTGCCAGCCTCTGGTACCTCGATGAAGTGCAGGATGTCCCGGAAGATGGATCGCTGCTTCCGTCGGTCTGTCTTGGCTCGGTACTTGTTGCTCTCGGTAGCCAGGACCTTGAGCTGGGCTTGTAGGAACTCCGTATTTTGGTGGCACAAGTTCTCCTGCCAAAAATCCAGAGGAGTTTAGAGAAGACACAGCTCTGGGTAATGCATGCCACTGCTATTGCCAGGACAGGGCTGGGGAATCACCAGGGCCAGCCCTGCTGCCTGGGCACTGCTGGTGACACCAGTCGGGTGTATCCCAATTCTGTCAGTGCCAGCTCAGCCAGGGGACAGCAGGGTCCCAGTGCCAGCAGCTCCCTGCCCACCCACTGCCTCCTGCTGCCACAGTGCTCCCTGTACCTCCATGTCCTGGGCCAGCTCGAAGATCAGCGCGATGGCCTCCCCAGCCAGGATGCGCAGCGTGATGCTGCTGCTGGAGAGCAGAGGGGGCAGCTTCAGCCAGCCACTGGGGCAGGAAGGCAGGAAAGGAGTCAGGGGGGTCCAGGCACCACACTGGCAGTGCCCCCGCCACAGCCAGCTGCCCCAAAACAGCCCCACACACCCCCTCAAATCCCACTCACTTGTCCAAGATGCTCTTGATGTGGGAGTGGGGGCAGATGGTGAGGAGCAAGGACCACGACTGGAGCGCACTGCAGTGCAGAGGGCCATGCTGGGCTGGTGCCGAGTCACCCTCACCTGGGGAGGGGCTGAAGATTCCCTCCAAGCAGGACAGGCATGAAATCAGGTCCTGGAGGGGGGAAACACTTGTCAGTCCACAGCTGCCAGGAAGACACCAAAACAAAGCCATGCACTGGGGACCAAAAGGGACCCATCCTGACCAGGGGCACCAGGAGCTCCCCAGGGCAGGAGGGACTCCTCCACCCAGGACACAGCATCTCTGCGAGGTGGGCTTCTACCCTCAGCTCAGCTCCAAGCTGCCTGAAGTGTCACTGATGTCCCTGTGCCCCTTCCCTGGCTCAGCTCCAAGCTGCCCTGGCACTGTGTGATGAGGGTGGGTGGCATGGTAGCCCCTGGGGTGCCCTCCGGCAGGGGTACAGGTGACACCCAGGCACAGTTACCTCGAGGTCAGCAGCAGCAATGTAGCAACACATGCCCAGGGCCATGGCACACTGGTGAGAGATGTGGGGAAAAGGCAGTCAGTTGCAGCAGCACCAGGCCAGAGCCAGTGCCCAGCCAAGGGGAACCAGTGAGAGGGTGCCCCCGCTTTACCCCACTGCTCCCTGCAGCACCCAGTCCTGCCACCCTCCCATGACTGCAGAGGCCTCCGAAGGCCCAAGAGCAAAGGGGCCAGGTCTTACGCTCTGCCGGGCGCTGGGGCTGGCCGTGCTGTCCACCAGGACGCTGATGAGCACGGGCTTCAGGCTGCGAAACACCTCTTCCCCCTCTGGGCCAGAGCCCATCTGGAGGCAGAGGAGGGTGAGGACGGTGCCCGCCAGTGCCTGCTCCTCCCCTTTACCTGCGGGCAGCATGAGAGATCTCCCTCAGTTCACCGGCCCTGCCACCCCCAGCCCTGCCACCCACCTGTGCCCAAACCTTTCTTGAGACACTTCTCTAGGGAGTCGGTGAGTGTGAGGCGGCGTTCCAGCAGGAACTCAGTGAGGGTTTTGGAGGAGAAGGCCAGGCGAAGGCTTTGCAGTGCTGCTTGACGTGTCTTGGCGCTGAGAGAAATGGTGGGAGGTCATGGGGTGGGTGGCCTGGGACAAGCCATGGCCCTGCCTGCAGCAGGCAGCCACAGCAGGGACTGGCAGCGTGCCCACGAGGGGTGACAGCCGCTCCTCACCTCTTGTCCAGGAGGTTGTCCATGTGCTCCTTCAGCCTGTCCTCTGCCGCCTCCTCCTCCTGGCCTGGCTCACCTGCTGCCTCGCTCCCTGCCGGGTGCACCCAAGTCACGGAAGGGCCCGGGTGTGAAGGCGCACGGTTGGGGACACAAACAGCAACGGCACGGCCATCCCCGGGGACAGGCAGCGGATGCGGGGTTGAAGGAGCGGGACGGCCCCGGGGCTCACCTGCGGCCTCCTCGGCGAGGCTGGCCCCCTCGCTGGCGCTGCTGCAGTGGCTCAGCACCTCGCTGCCGACCTCCTCCTCCTCGCTGGGGGGCGAGCCTGCTAAGGCGCTGCCAGGGCCACCTGCGGGACAAATGGTGAGGACACGAGCTGCGCGGGGCCCTGTGCGGGCCGTGGGGCCTGTGCGGGACCCTGCGCCGCGCTGCCGGGAGGGGAAGGGAGAGGAGGGCAGGGCAGGGCGGACCAGCCCCGCCACCCTCCCGCTCCGTCACCCCCCACCCCTGGTCTGCCGCCTTCTCGCCCTGCACCGCGCCCGGGACTCCACTCACGGCGCGCAGCTCGGCGGGAGCGCGGCATGGCCGGCACGCGTGAGCCCCTTGCCCCCGCCCCGCCCCGCAGGCCCCGCCCCTGGCCCCGCCCCCGACGCGCTGCCCCCTGGGAGAGCCCTCCGCCATCTGCGCATGCGCCCGGCACAGGGCCGCGGGTGCCGCTCCCGGCGGGCGCCGAGGGGAGGGCCTGCCCCCACCTCTGCCTGTGCCTCCGTGCCTGTGCCTGGCCCTGTCCATCTACCAGTCCTTTCTGCTGTCCTTTCCCCTGCCCTAATACCTGCCCTAATACCTGCCCTAATACCTGCCCCAATCCTTGCCCCTGCCTGTATCCCTTCTGCTGTTTCTATTTCCACCCCTGGCCTGTCACTATCCCTGCCCGAATCCCTGCTTCTGTCCCTGTCCCTGCTTGCATCTCGTTCGAAAAAATCTCATTCCCTGTTGTAAACATTAGTCATTATAGTGTGAAATTGCACGAAGTTTCTTAAGTTGTATCTATCTATGATTTACGTTGTCCACTGCACAGCTCTGGCTCAAGCTGACTTGGGCCACAGGACTCCAGCTCCTTGTGAGGAGGAGGAGAGCCCCACCCCAAAGGATGAAGTCTGCCCCTGGACTCCCGAGATAAGGCCAGCACCCCAGCTCCACCCCGACTGTCCTGTTTCCTGGCCTCCCATATAAGTAGCTATAGTGAGACCGGCCCCAGGGTCAGCCAGAGTAGAAAGGGAGGATGATGATGCCATGGAATTGCAATGGCTTTGTGAAGCTAGCAGGGAGGGGCAGGGGTTGGTCAAAACCGTGCTGTACCCCAGCACTGGAAGTGTGTGAAAGCCCCGTGTGAAACCACATTTGGGGTGCCCCGATTTGGCTGGGACACCCCGTGGGCGTGAATAATGAATGACTTGTGTTGTTGGGACACCTGTCCCTGCCTGCGGCCCTGCCCCTGCCTGTACTTCTGTCCCTGCTGCTGGTCCTGTCCTTTCCCCTCTCCCTGCCCACATCCTTGTCCCTCTGCTTGTCCCAACCCTGTTTGCGTATCTGCCCATATCCCTGCTTCTGTCCATGTCCCTGACCCTGCATGTATCCCTGCTCCATCCCTGCCCAAATCCCTGCTCTTGTCCCATTTCTGCCCCTGTCTCTGTCCCTGCCCATAACACTGCCTATATCCCTGTCTCTGCTTGTATCCCTGCTCCTGCCCACATCCCTGCTGATGTTCCAACCCCTGCCTGCATTCCTGCCTCAGTCCCTGCCCCACTATCACCCGATACTAAGGGGACACCTGTCCCTGCTCCTGCCCTAGTTCCCGTTCTGGGCTTTTCACTGCTCCTCCCTGTGCCTCTGATTCTGTCCATGCCCCTGTCCGTATCCCTGCCCTTGTCCCTCCCCCTTCCACTGTCCATGTCCCTGCCCCTGCCCATCTCTCCCCCTGCCCTGTCCCTACCCCTGCCACTTCCCCTGTCCCTGACCCCGACCTCACCCCACGCCTACCCCCATCCTTACCCACATCCCTGCCCCTGCTGCTGCCCCGTCCCTGAGCCATCCCTGTCCCTTCCTGCCTTCTACTCCCTGACCGTCTCCTGCCTGTGTCCTGACCCTCCTCCCTTCCCACTCCTGCTCCTACTCTATATCCCCTTTCTCTTCTTTCCTGGTCACGGCTCCTGCCCATCCTCCTGCCTCGAGTATCCAGGCCTGAGGTCCATTCAGTCTTTTGGCTCTTCCCAGTTCCCGGGATGGCAGGGACCGGGGAATCGCGGGGAGGGGGAAAAGCGGGGTGTGTGTGTGAACACGACTGTCACGATCCGATAATCGGATACGAGGAGATTCTTTGTGATCCCACCAGGGCTAAACAAAGACAATACAATATCCGGTGCACAAATGGGCTTTTATTTAGGTTCAGATCTGCTGTTAAGAGCTATTCGCCGGATGTCCTTGCTCAGTGCTACCTGTGGCACCAATTGTGTGCCTCTTTTGTCTCATATCTTAAACCAAACTCTCGGGTTCGCCTGCGGCATTTGCCACATCCCAATTGTCACAACTACCCTTTGCACTTTCGTTTCCAGCCGGCGAGAGGCAGAAACCGAAAGTGGAGCAGAAACAGAAACTCCTGTTTACCGGCTCCGCCGCAGCCGGCGCTTAAGGCAGCGCGGGCAGCAAGCGCGCTGCCCGTACCGCCCGCCGCCTCGCGCTGCCGGTGGGCACCAGGACCCCCGCTGATGCTGGCACGTGCCATGTCCAATTGCCTGTGGTGACACCAGGGTCCCCAGTAGCACTGGCACCGGCCTGTGGTGACACTGTGCCACCAGCACCAGCCATGTCCCAGGTCTGTCCCAGCCTGGACACTCGAGTTTCCCCGCCTCCGCATGGGCACAGGCAGGGCATCCCCCGGCCTTCGGGCAGAGCCTGGCTAAGGGTCCCCGTAGTGGGCACACAGGGGAGACCCTATGCCACCACGGATACCCTGGGCTACGAAGCCACGCAGCCCCCAGCCCCATCCTCCAGGCAGCTGCCTGCGCTGCCTCAGCCTCTCTGCTGGATGCCGGGGGGATGACAGTGCCGCGCAGACCCCCAGCCCCCTCCCAGCCCCCGTGGCCGTGGCACCGGAGGACTCCGTGGGCAGGAGCCCCCTGGTGAACCGGGGCCGGAGGCTGGGGAGAGGCGAAGTTGCGGGGCACCTTAACTGCCCGGCGCTGACGCCATCGGGGCGGTGATCCGGGAAGGTTTAAAAGCTGCTGCAGGCAGAAGCAAGCGGAGAGAGACAGGGGCTGGCAGGAGAGGGAGGGACCGACCACAACTGGCAGGATGGAAGTGGGACAGATGTCCTCCACGAGCGGGCTGTGGACGGTGGCCGCCAACAAGCTGGACGGCTGGATCATGGAGAATCTGCAGCCCAGCCCAGAGTTCAGCATGCAGGTGAAGGAGACAGTGGAGCAGATCTGCACATTCCTGAAGGAGTTCTGCTTTGAGAAAAATATCCGCGTCCAGAAGACCGTCAAGGTGAGTGCTGCAGGGCTCGGTGGCCAATGAGCACCTCTACTGCCACCCTTCCCTCTGCCCCACTGCTCCAGCTCCTGCCCTACCTCAGTTTCCCCTGGAAGCTTCAGGAATGGTGGCGGGCGATGCCTGGGCCCAGGGGCAGCAGTGCTGAGTGCACAGGGTATGTCACTGCAGGGTGGCTCGGCGGGCAAGGGCACAGCCCTGAAGAACAACTCTGATGCCGATGTGGTGCTCTTCATCAACTACTTCTCCAGCTATGACATGCAGAAGCAGAATGGGGAGAGATTGTATATCCTGGATTTGATCAAGCAGAGGCTGCATGTCTGCAGGGAGAGACTGAACTTCACTGTCAACATCACTGAGCCCCGATACAAGGGTCCCAACAATGCGCCACGCTCCCTCAGCCTCACCCTCTGCTCCAAGAGGAACTCGGAGTCCATCGAGGTGGACATCCTTCCTGCCTATGATGCTTTGGGTAAGGGCTGTGGACTGGTGTGGGGCTGGGCTGGGGTGTCAGCACTGGGATGGCTCTCACCTTCTTTCTCACCCCACAGGGCAGGTGAGAGGGGATGACCCTCCAGACCCAAATGTGTTTGTGGAGCTCCTGAACGTTGGCAGTAGCCCTGGAGAGTTCTCCCCCTGCTTCACTGAGCTGCAGAAAATGTTTGTGAAGCGTTGCCCTCCCAAGCTGAAGAACCTTGTGCGCCTGATCAAACATTGGTACAAAAAGGTGAGGGGCTGCCTGGCTTCCCTGGCACTGACCAGTCACCCACCTCAGCCAGCTCTCACCCCTGTCCCCATTTTCTCCCCAGCTGGTGAAGCCACAGCACCCCAAAGAAGACCTGCCCCCAAAGTATGCCTTGGAGCTGCTGACCATCTATGCCTGGGAGGAGGGGCACAGGCTCCAGCGACTGCTTTGTCACAGCTGAGGGCTTCCGTACGGTGCTGGAGCTGCTGCGCCAGCACCAGGAGATCTGCATCTACTGGGAGAAGTTCTATTCACTCAAGGACAAGCAGACTGGTGACCACGTGAAGAGACTGCTTGGCAATCACCGGTGAGGACTGTGCCCGGTAGAACCTGTGCCACCCACCCTGCAGCACTGCCTGGGGCTGACAGCAGCACCCACTCTCTGTTCACAGCCCCGTTATCCTGGACCCTGCTGACCCCACAGGGATTCTGGGCCAAGGCACAAGGTGGGACCTGCTGGCACAGGCAGCTGCCTCCCACTCAGCACAGCTGCCCTGCGTCAAGAATGCCCGGGCCTGGGCTGTACAGGTAAGGCTGCCTGTGCCTGCAGGCATCGCGGACCCCCACCCCTGCCCACTTCGCCTACTCACTTTTCTTTCCCCACAGCCAGTCCGGCCTGTGGAGATTGAGGTGAGGCAGCTGACAGGCACCAGACTGAGCAAGACCGTCAGCCCGAGCATCACTGTCTGGCAGCTGAAGGAGGAGATTGAGAAAGTGTGGGGCATCCCCCATACAGCCAGCAGCTGGCACAGCAGGAGCCAGGGAGGACCACCGTTGTCCTGCAGGACAATGGGACCCTGGCCACTCATGGTATCTGCTATAACACCATGCTGGTGCTACTGCAGACCGAGCCCCAGGAGATGGAGATCTTTGTGAAGGGCAATCAGACCACCACCTACAGGGTGCAGCCCACCCACACTGTCTGGCAGCTGAAGGAAATGATTCATAGGCAGCATGGGCCTCCCCCTGGTCAGCAGCGCCTGCAGTACGACTCCAGGGAGATGGAGGACCAGCACACACTGGCGCATTACAAAGTCCAGCCCAGGAGCACCATCCATCTACTCGGGCGGCTCCGGGGGGGGTGCAGGCCCTAAGCACTCCCAGCTCCCTGCCTGCTCACCTTCCTGAGCTTTGCCACTAGCTCACACCCCTGTAACCCCCCTGTTGTGCTAGAAATAAATGTCTTGATATCTCCTTGTGCTGCTCACTGGATTGGGGATGGTGCCAAGTGGCATGGGGGGGAAGGTGGTTAAGGGGGGACCCCACTGGCATGAGGGGGTCTCCCCTGGGTGCCCACTACAGGGACATTGCATCAGGCCGTTTCCAGGAGCTGGGGGTTCCCTGCCTGTGCCCATGCGGGGGGCTTGGGGGTCCAGGCTGGGGTACAGCCAGCGCGGGGACATGGCTGGTGCCGGTGGCACCAGGGGGGTCTGATGTCACCCCAGGCAGCGGAATGTGGCTGGTACCAGTGGCAACGAGGTCTCTGGTGCTACCGCAGGCGGTAGGAGGCAGCAGATCCCGAGTTTACCTCCTGTCACTGCCTTAAGCGTCAGGCTTGGAGAAACGTCAAGTTTCAGTTTCCGTCCTCTAGAAACGAAAGCTGTAAAGGGGGGGGAAACCCACTGGCCTTGGCCATGTCCCCACGGGACCTGGCCCTCCCCAGCCCCACGAGTGCTGACCCTCTTGGCACCGCCCACCCCAGTGCTTGCCGGGGCAGAGGCAGGACGCTGGGATGAAACCTCTGCTTTATTGTGCTCAATTAGTACAAGCTCCCCCCCAAGTCGCTGCTCTGCACCCGGGGCACTGGGCACCACCTTCGTGCCCCCCCCACACCTCCCCCTGGGCACCCCTCCTCCTGCCGGGTCCCCACTCATCCTGCCAGTGCCTGTCCCACCCGTCTGGGGTCCCGCTCCCGCCTGCAACCCCCCAGGACCCAAGGGTGGCCCTGCTGCCCTGTGCCCTCACGGTGCCATGCCTGGGGAGGCACAGCCTGGCCCTGCTGCCCCCCACCAGAGCAGGTTTACATTCATCTGTAACAGTCGTTAATAAATATTTCGGTGACTTTACAATGTCAGCAGCTGGCTGGGTCCCCCCACTGGTGCTGGAGCCAGTGACACGGGTGGCCAGCAGCCACTCGGAGGGTTGTCAACCTGGCCGCCCTCCTGGCCCCGGAGCTGCAGCCCCCCGCTGCTGCCCGAGCCCAGCTCCGGTGCTGCCGGCGGGGCAGCCAAGGCCGGCAGGGGGCTCTGCCCCTGCCCGCGGCCCCGCTCCTAAGCAGAGCCCGGCACCCGGGGCCAGCCCCGGGGTCACCAGAGGGATGCGCTGCGTGGGCCCCGTTCAGCCCGCGGTCCCTCGTGGGTACGCCGGCGGCGGGCTTTGCGCGGCTCCTCGCCCTGCCCACGGCCAGGAGGTCCAGCATAGGAACGGGGGGGGCGGCGGGGGTCTCCCCCGGCTCCAGATACGCTGGCAAACCTTGTCCGCAGACCCCAGCGGCGGGCGCTCCACCAGCTGGAGGAAGTCCCGGTACCAGACCTTGCGGCCGGGGGGCCCGGCGGAAAGCTGGGGGTCACCAGGGGGCGACATGCCCGCAGCCTGCCGGGCACCAATCACTTCCAGGGAGAGCCGCAGCAGGGGCTGGGTGAAGCCGTGCTCGGTGGCGTGGCAGAAGTAGAGGCCGCTGTCGGTGGGCTGAACACTGCGCAGCAGGACTCCCCGCTCCGTCTGCACCACCCGCTCGTCCAGCTGCACCTGTGAAACCCGCGACGACAGTTGGTCAGCTCAGCATGGCATGGCATGGCATGGCATGGCATGGCACGGCACGGCATGGCACGGCATGGCACAGCGCTGCCAGTGACACCAGCCAAGGAAAGCCTACCTCTCGCTGGGGATCATCCGGGGTGCGCTGGTATGTCCAGAGGATGCGGGCTTGAAGGGATTTGGGAATGCACTCCAGGAAGGTGGTGCTGCCCTCCACTCCATAGAGCTGCTTCTGGGGCACACTGCCCTGCTGGGGGTCTAGGGGAAACACAGCCCAGCTGTCAGCCCCCTGCCCTGGCAGGGCTGACCCCCCTGGCCAGGTTCTGTCTCACCTTCAGAGCAGAGCACATTGGGGTCACCGTTGCGGATGTCCTGCCGGCGGAAACGCCTGTGGGAAGGTAGCAGAGGAGTGAGGGCTGCACTACCTGCACCCCTGACCGTAGCCTCAGGGCAGGCTGGCCAGTCCAGCACTTCACGCTGTCACATCACCATCATGTCACCTACCTCTTGGTGTTGGGCACATAGCGGGTGCAGGCGGTGCCATCCCAGGCGCAGTACGGGTCCCGAGCCAGGCAGCACTCAGCACAGGCTTTGCCGTAGGCACCACAGCGATGCAGGGGTAGCTGGGCCAGTGCCATGACTGAGCCGGCGTAGAGCTGTTGCTGGGGGGGCAGTGGAGAGAGGAGCTGAGCACCCTGCTGCTGTGGCACAGGGCCAGGCAGGGCCATGGCAGGACATGGGGACCCACCCAGGATCCCCCTTTACCCGCTTGGAGGAAAGCTGCAGGCTGGTGATCGGGGAGGCATCCTGCAGGCAGAGTGCAGCCAGGAGTTAGGGTGTGTGGGGGTACACAGGCATCTGGGCTGCCAGCTCCCACATCCCAGTAGATGGAGCACCCTGGTATGACCCAGAGTGTGGACAGCACAAAGGGGTGCTGAGGAGCATCCAAATGGGTGGGGACAGAGTCCCCCCCCTTACCTGGAAGATCTGCAGCTCTTCCAGCAGCAGTGGCTCCATGCGGTGCCAGCTTTCCGTGGGCATGGAGACCACCTTCAGCACCGAGCCCATGTCTGCGGGAATGGGGGAGTAAGGCTGAGAGTCCCAGCCCCACCATCCCCCAGCAATGCCCCTCTGCCCAACCCCGGGGTCACCACATGCCTGTGCCAATGAAGAGGACGTCGTAGTGGCCATCAGCAGCAGCGACACGGTCCACAGTGATGCGGGTGAAGGTGTAGGGCACGGCAGCTTGCAGGAAGAGGGGCCGCTGGCTGTGGGGCAGCACCGGGTTGTACATCAATGGGTGGTGTCGGGCAAACTGGATCACCTCGTCTGGGAAGTCCTTGGTGGAGCCGAAGGTACCGAAGGTTTTGCTGGGGCACTGCAGGGAGGTGGTGCTGACTGAGTGGGGGTCTGGCTCCCCATGGTCCCCACCCCAGGTACTGGCATCCCACCAGCAGCACCATCCAGGATGCCCCGGTGCTACGTACCATGCCTGGGCGGGGGTAAGGCACACGCCCCTGGTATGACACCCACTGGTAGTTGGGACCCTCCTTGTGCGCAAAGGGGCCCAGGAAAGCCCGGCGGATGTCGGCCATGGTGTAGACACAGACAGCTGAGCCCTGGAAAATGGAGCTGGTGGGAGAGAGAGGGGATGATGTGAAGAGCAAGGGGGGCACTGCTGGGCAGTTGGTGGGCGGTTGGAAGGGGGTTCAACCTGGAGGTGGAGAAGACGGCATAGACCAGGGGGTTGCGCTTGTCCCTTGTCTGCAGCAGGAAGACGTCCCCTGCAAGCCAGGAGGGTGTCAGCACCACCCTGACATGCAGGGCCACCTGTGGGCACTCGGGGAAGCTACCCTCAGCTCCCAACTCACGGAGCTCATCGAAGTGGGTGTCTGCCCCATCGGGTCCTGGCACAGCACAGATGAGCCGAGCCTTCAGGAAGGTTGTCCACTTATTGACTAGGCTCCGCTGCCCACCCACGTCGTTCTGCCAGGAAAGGAGGGTACCAATGTCAGCAGCAGCTGGTGGCACCCATGGTGGCTCTCAGCCCCCAGCCCACCCCCCCTGCAGATGTTCTCACCCGGCAGATCTGGCCGATGCGGGCAAAGCTGGTCTTGCCCAGCCCCTGCTGCCGCTCCACTGCGGTCTCACGGAAGAAGAAGTAGATCTTGTCATCATCAGGGTCCTCACTCTCCGGCACCCAAAACACGGCCACAAACTTGGGCTCTGGGGGCAGAGGGGTGCTGCCTTCAGTGCCCCTGCTAGCTCTGCGCCCTGGGGACCCCAGAGCACCTGACAGGGTCCCAGGAGGGTGCAGACTCCCCCCTGCCCAGCTGCAGGGCAGAGGCAAATTGAGGGTGGGACCCTACTGGGCACTGGGGGTCTGCAAGGGGCACAGGGACCACACAAATCACCCTCAGCAGGCAGCACAGGATGGGATGCACCCAAGCCTGGAGGACTTGTTGCCCCAATGCCTCCAGGGAGCAGTGATGCCACGACAGGGTGCCAGTGGCACCACCGTCCTCCCACTTTCCAGTACTGACCATTGAGCCAGCGGGAGTCGTGCTGCTCCGTGCGGATGGAGGGACGCCGGCCAAGGCTGCGGAAGATGGTAAAGTCCCGGCCCATCAGATCGGTGGCCACGCCAGAATAGAGCTCCTCACCTGGCAGGCACCGAGGGAAGCGTTACAGGGGACCCTCTGGCACCCCCCTGCTGTGCTAACCCCTGCGCCAGGCTCGGCTCTCCCTCACCCACGAGGACGGAAGCAGACGCATGCCTGGGGTCGTATGGACTCTTGCCCTTGCCATCCTCAGTGCGTCGGGGGTCCAGCTTGAAGATGGGCTCCTGGAGGGGTGTAAGAACAAGAAGAAATGGCCTCAGGTTGTGTCAAGAGAGGTTTCAACTGGATATCGGAAAAATATCTTTACTGAAAGGGTTTCCAGGCCCTGGAACAGGCTGCCCAGGGAGCAGTGGAGTCTTGTAGAGTCCAGAGAAGAATAATTGTCTAAAAACATCCACCCTGACAAACTGGACATTGTGCTTGGGTGGGGGCCTCATTTAATAACCACCTGGACCCTGTTTTCTCAAGGAGAGCCCCTTGTTTGCTAACTACCCTTATAAATGGGACACTGTCCTTACTCGATAAGGAGCAGTGGCCAGCAAGAGGAGCCCCGTGGAGGCACAGTGCCATCTTGTGAAAGACCACTTTCTTGTTTAGGGACAGATTGCATTCATGAAAATAAAGGTCATTGCTTGGTCAACCCAGATAGGGTGGCCAAATGATCACCTGGACCCCTGTACCCCACTGACTCATTTCCAGAACATTCCTGAATCCGACATCGAGTCTGCGCAAAGGAGGTCAAACCTCACCAAGAGAGGTGAGGCCAGGTGCCATAAAAGAGGCAGACTCAAATGCTCAGAATGCGCACCTGCCATCAAAGGACCACAATATCATGCTGGGATTGTCGCTGGATCCAAGGGTGGTGATATCTTTCCTATCCCCTCTTTCTTTCTCTCTCTCTCTCTCTTTCTCTCTGTCTCTCTCTCTTTTCATCTCTCTCTCTGTCTCACTCTCTCTGTTTCTAACCTTATTCTCGGCACATAGGGGTAACATAATTTCAAATTTTGCTAAGTTTTTCCAGTTGTAACCTGTTGTTTTGAGAGTACAATTTTGCAAAGTTCTGCTAGTTGTAATATGTTGCTTTGAAAGTGATATTATTGTGTGTTTCCCTTTGACAAGGTTTATAATTTTACTCAATTTCAGTAATATATATATTGTATAAGCCTCCTGGGTCTTACTCTTAGCATACCATGCAGAGAATTCCAGAGGTTAATCTCGCTGACTGGGTTGATAAAAGAGATTAATTGGGAGAGGAGTATTGGATCTGAATCTCCCTGGGTCAACCCCCACCTCTGGGGAACTCTACCCATGCCCACATTGTAGGATGTAACATCGTGCCCACTTTGTGGGACGTGACATTTAGTTTGGGCCCCCACCTCTGGGGAGACATGCCCACTTTGTAGGATGTGACAAGTATTTAATAGACATGCAGATATGGTGCTTCGGGACATGGTTTAGTGGTGGATGTGGCAGTGCTGGGTTAACAGTTGGACTTGACGATCTTAAAAGGCTTTTCCAATCAAAACAATTCACTGATTCTAAGGATGTGAGATGGACAGCTCTGGGGCCACAGCAGTGCTGGGGGGGCTCACCTCTGCATGCTGTCCTGCCTCCACAAAGGCACAGACAGGGTGGAAGGCTCCAGTGCCACAGGCATAGAGGTGGGTCCGGTTGTAGGGGTGCAGGATCTTCACAAAGTTCATGCACTCAGCCTGGGGACATAGGGCACGGGGAGGCAGTGCTAGGTTGGCGCCCTCGGCACCCCCTGGCACTCCCCAGCAGCCCCCAGCACTCACAGTGATGTCCTTGCCGGCCCAGTTGCACTCCTCCCTCCACTCTACCGGTGCTGGCCAGTAGATCTGGGCAGGAAGAGGGGGTCGGTTACAGCCCTGCAGCGTACCCGAGGCCACCCAGCTGGTGTGGGTGTGTCCCCCCTCTTTACCTTTCTGTCCCGCTGGCTGATGTCATCCAGGGCCAGGGAGAGGAGGTGGTTCTGGGCGCCTGCGAAGAGGCGGCCGCGCTCCTCGTCCAGCAGCAGGGCCTCGTAGCAGCAGGAGCGCTCCAGGGTGAAGAGCCGCAGCCCGTGGCGAGCCCGCAGCTCTGCCGGGACCCGCCGGCGCTGCTCAGCATGGCCCCGCTGCGGCACCCGTGCCTGCCGGGCACACACCCCCGCCGCCTGCACACACCCCTGCCCCGGATACGCGACCCAGGGGAACCTGGCTCTGCCATGGCCCCCTTCACGTCCTGCCCCCTCCCCCAAACCTGTCCCACCGGATTGACTGGGTTCACCAACACTGTGCTGGCCCGGCACCCATCCTCAAACCACCCAGCACCTATCCCTGCACTGCCCAGCACCCATCCTCAAACCACCCATCCCCGAAACACTCAGCATACATCTCCGAGCCCCCCAGCACTCACCCTTGCACTTCCCAGCACCCATCCCTGCACCGCCCGCCCCGGTGTCAGGCAGTGGGGAGAAGGGGCCATTCCCTGCCCCGCCGAGATAATCCCACCGCGGCGGGAACAATCAGCCCTTTGTCAGGCCCCTGGGAGCAGAGCGCTCGCCAGGACCCACCGCCGGACAAAGCCCCCTGCGCCGTGCCGAAGCCCAGGGGGGTGGCCAGTCGGGACACGGCACCAGCTCCCCGGCCGGCACGGTGTGCCCGTCGGGCACGGCACAGCCGGGACTGGGGGGGTGCCGCCATGGTGCCCCGTATGGGGGTGGGCACCTGCAGCGGCACATGGCGGGAGCCGAGAGCAGGCAGGTTGCCTGGGGGCGACTGGCTCCGGCGAGGAAGCCGGCAGCCCGTGAAAACTCCTGGCAGCCCACCTGACTCCCGGTGCCAGTGAGGTGGCAGCGAAGGGGGTGTCGCACCCTCCTGCCACGCTGCCCCCCACCCCCCAGGATGCTCCCTTCCCCCGGGACGATGCTGGATGCTGACACGGCACTGCTGCACCCACGCCCGACACCGTGTCCCCCCACCCTGCCCGTGTCCCACACTCACCGGGGAACAACAGCTTGAGGCGGGGGGTGGCAGCAGGCGGGGGTCGGCCGGCGGTGGGGCCGCGCAGCAGGAGAAGGAGCAGGAGCAGCGTGCAGCTCATGGCCGGGCCCTGGCTGGCGGCAGGGGCAGAGAAGTGAGACCTCAGCTCGGGTTACAGCCCCCTCCCCGCAGCCCCCGAACCACGATCCCTCCCCGATGCTGCCAACGGGATCCGGAGAGCCCAGAGCACCAGCATCTGGCAACCCTGGCACGGCACAACCCCCACACTGGGACTGACCCGGAGGTTGTGGGGGGACATGAGCCAGTCACGCCTCTCTCTGTTTTTTAAGCCCCCGTTAGCCCAACCCCGAACCAAAATGGCTCTGGAAGAGCCCTCCTGCTCCTGCCTGAGGGGAAACTGAGGCAGCCCATGTGAGCAGCACCCAGCCCTCCTCACGCCTGCCCAAGCGTTGCCAGCAGGAGGGCGCCGGGCCTGCCTGCAAGCACAGAGCTGGTCCTGCGGGGACAGGGAGAGCACAGGGGCAGTGTCAGCTAGACAGGGCACCCCGCGCAGGCAAGCTGGCTGTTGTGGGAGTCAGGGCAACCTGTGCCTCAGTTTCCCCCACTGCTACAGGCCCTGTCATCTGGCTTCCGGACCTGTGACCCGCAGCTGGATTTGGGGTGTCTGTCCAAGCAGGTGCCTACATCCCCTCCAAGGGGTCCACATCAGCGTGCCCACCACCCTCAGGAGTGCCCACCAGGGGATAAGGGAAGAGCGCCTCTGGCTCAGACACCGGCACGCTCTCCCCTGGGGATTGGGAGGCGACGGTTATCGCGAGCATCGCGCCAACATGCAGCTCCCTGCCTCACCCGCCGGCCAGGCCGCGGCAGCCCCGGGCAGCTGCAGGCAGCCAGGACGTGCCAGCGGCACCGCCCTGCGCCGCGTGCGAAGCACAAGCCTGGCCACGTCTGTCAACAGCCCCCGGCACAGTCGAAGGATTTCACCCGTGCTGCAGCCACCGGGGCCTCACCGGGACACCGGTGATGACTGAAGCCCCACAGTGGTACTGGGGGTCGGTGTAACTGTCCCAGGTTCTCCTGCCCCGCTCAGGCACGGCGTGGCATGTGGTGGTGGGTGCCAGGCCAGGGGGGCACATGTGCACGGCAGTGCCCAGCACGGAGCTGGACACTGCTGCCTGCTGCCCGGCATGGCCAGCCAAGGCTTGCCCTTTCTCCTGTGGGCAGGGGCAGCCCTCTTCCAGGCTGGCAGGGTGGGGAGGGGGTCCCGGGCAGGCAGCGGGCAGTGGGCAGCTGCCCCGGCCAGGCACAGTGCCACAGGGTTGGGCTGCCCGCTGGCCTGGCGAGAGGACCGCCAGCACTAATTGCATTTCCAGAGGTGCCGGGACGAGGCGGGGGGGACCCGCTGGGCTTTGCCAGCCCCCCCCGGCTGCCGGCCAGCGAGGGCCGTGGCAGGAACACCAGGGTCCTCCTGCCTGCGCAGCAGCTGCTGAAAAGCCAGGGCAGACCCCCGGGCACGGACCGCCCCTCCTCCCTCACCGCACCGGCTGCTGCGACTCGTTGCTGGCACAGGGGGACGTTCGGAGAGGGGGCGGGCAGCAGCGGCAGCACCCGAGACCCCTGGTACCAGCACTGGTGGATCCGGCCCCCGAGGCTCTCGGTGCCAACCTCAGCATGACCCCGGTACCAGCCCGGGCAGACCCAGCGCCCCCGAGTCCCCCGGTGCCAGCCCAGGGAGACCCAGTCCCTACGAGGCCCCCGGTTCCAGCCGGGACACGGACCCCGCCGCCAGGTCCCTCCGCTGCCTTCCCGGGCAGATCCCCGACGGCAGCGTAGAGGCCGCGGCCCGGGACATTCCACCCCGTGCCAGCTCCGGGAGCTTCCCCGTCCCCCACGACCCCCGCAGCCTACCCGACCCCCGGCACCCACCTGGGTCCCGGCTCGGCTCGTCCCGGCCCGGCTCCGCCCAACGGGAGGGAACGGGGCGGCCCCGGCGGGGAGGGGCGGAGCGGGGGCACGCGCACACGCGCACGCACGTGCAAACACGCGTGCACACGCACACTCGTGTGCAAGGGCGCACACACACAAACGTAAACAGGCGCAGACGCGAACCCCCGGGCACCCTCGCACACACCCGTGCAGACACGCTCAGGGACTCTAGCACACTCACACGCGTGTGCAAACACGCATGCAAATAGACGTGTGCAAAAACACAGACACACCCACCCACACTCACACAGACTCACCGACACGATCTCCCCCGCGCTGCTACCCTGTATGGCTCGCGGTGACACCCGCCACCCCCAGGCAGAGCTGAGCAAACCGTGCTCAGCACACGAGTGGCTCAGCACACGAGTGGCTCAGCACACGAGTGGCTCAGCACACGAGTGGATCAGCCACAACGTTCCTGAGGCAGGCAGCTGCCAGCCAGGTGCTGCCTGCCTGGGCGTGAGGTGCCGGGGGCTGTGCTGGGGTGTGCTGGGCTGTGCCAGGGGGGCAGCGGCGGCCGTGCCGGGGGTTGGTGGGGGGCCGGTCCCACACCCCGCTCAGCTGCAGCCCAGATGTCTGGCGCGGGCCCAGCCCGGAGCAAACAAAATTCCTTCGCTGCCTCCCATTTTCCAGCCTCCACTGCCAAGAATAGCAAGTGCCGAGTGGTGCCGGCAGTGGGGCCACGCACGCCTCGGAGGGCAGGGCTTGGGGTGGGGGGGACACGGGCTGCCTTGGGGGCCGCCCCCTACCTTGTACACTCTGCACCCCTGGCTGTGCCTACCTGCGGGTGCAGGAGTCCAGGAAAGCAGGTCCAGCGTGAGTGGGGAGGTGCAGACAGGCAGTCAGCGGTTGCAGGCAGGTGGAGGGTGAGTGTGGAGGCAGGGGGTGCAGGCAGGCAGCAGGTGCCAGCAGACAGCGGGTGCAGGTGGGCTGGCAGTGAGTGCAGGCAGATCAGGTGCAGGTGCAGGCAGGCCGGCAGTGGGTGCAGGCAGGTCAGGTGCAAGCACAGCTGGGCAGCTGGCCTAAGCAGGCCGTGGGTTCAGCAGGCAGTGGGCACCGTGCAGGCAGGCACAGGCAGGCCAGCAGGAGGCAGGAGGAGTGCCAGGAAGGGTGCCCGGGCAATGCCCTTCCGTCTCTCCTACTGCCAATAACCTTCCTACTGCCGGCCCCGGTGCACCAGAGTGCCAGCAGACTGGTGGCACCCTCTGTCCCATCACCACCACCCAGTCCCTTCCTGGTGTGTCATGGTGACAAGTGCCAGCTCAGTGTCACAGGCAGCTGGGGATACAGGGATGGTGAGGGAACAGGTGGCAGGGGAGCTGCTGGCACTGGTACAGCAAGGGTTACTCTGCTGCAAGACTGCCCGGGCATCACGGCAGGACTTTTGGCTGGGTGGCCCTTAAAGGGTTGGGTACAGCATCCCTGTCCCCACTGTCCCAGCCTGATGTCCCTGAGGGGAAGTTGCCCAACCCTTCACAGTGGGCAACTTAATTTGCTGTGCCAGCACCGTGCCTCAGTTTCCCTCCACCCAGTTGGGATGTTTCCACACGGTGCCGCTCCTGGCACGTGTGGCGAGGTGGATGGATGGCGTCACCTCTACCCCAGCCCCAGAACCCTGCAGGGACCTTGCAGGCAGCGGCTCCGCCTGGAGAAACCATCAGGCGTCAGAGGGCCGGGCTTCCATCCCGGAAAAAACGGCGTGAGAGGGATGTGCCACGTAGCCTGCCAGCCACCCCTTCCCGCCTCGCCGGGTGCTCCTGGCAAGCACCGAAACCACCAGCCGCTGACATGGTGACAATCCCCAGCTGGGATGGGTATCACCACCAGCATCCTGCCCTCACTGCCAGCTCCACCGAGGGCGGTCGGCACAGCCGGTTGCTGGTGGCCTGGCCCCCTGCCAGTGTGGAGGCGTCACCACCGCCAGCGCAAGCAGGTGCCGGCACCTTTGCTCTTTGATCCCTTCCCTGCTGCCGGCAAATCCGTGCCCGGGGATCGCTGCTTCTGCCAAATCTCCCCCAGCAGTTCCGGCTCTCTTGAACATCGGTAGCTCCGCTGGCACCACCCGAGCCCCCAGCGGTGTTTGTGGTAGGAAATGGCTCCTCTCCACCTCCACAGGGTTACCGGGGGTGACAGGCAGCAATGGCTGTTGCTCCCACACCTCCTGTGCCAGTGGGCAAGCTGGCATAGAACCAGATGCATCCGTGGCGTCACATGGGTGACCAGCACCAGTGGCTGCTGAAGAGCCCACAAAGAGGGAGACAGTCCAGGATGGGAACCTGCTAGCAACCGGGATGGGGACAAACTCCTCGCCAGCTGCCTGTGTAACTCCTCCATCCCTGGCCAGGCTTGCTTGTCATGCCAAGCCTCACTCCCCATCACAGCCTGTGGCTTTTCCAGAGGGGTCAGGGGAGCCCTGCTGAGCCATGAACACCTCAGGGAACTCTCCCATCGCCGCTTTGATGGCTGTTACCAGTGGCTCCTTGCTGGCACACCTCTCACTGTGCACCAAGGCAGCAAAGTGGCTCTGTGTCCCTGTGGCATGTGGTGTCAAGTTGGCATCAAGTTCACATTAGGCCTCAGGTGGCCACCACATCCCTGGTGAAAGGGGAGGATGTGCCAGGCAGGGGACACAGCCCGTGGGATGCCAAACGTACTGGTCTGAGGGCCTAGGCTGCTGGTGAGCAAATGCACACAAGCCGGCTGCATCCTTGTGGCCTGGTGTAGTGGCGATGTCCCTGAGGGACACCAGCTCAGAGGTCACACCCCATTTATGGATACAACCCCTGACCCTACATCCACCCTCTTGTCACAACATGTTGGTGTGAGAGCCCCACAGCAGGAACCTGAGTGGCCCCAGCACATTCCTGCTGGGATTAGGTGCTGGCTCCTGGCAGCACCATGCCGGTGTAGCCTGGCTAATCCATTTTAATTGTCCCCACTCTGCAATGGGCTGAGCCGGGAAGCCCAGAGGAGGTGGGGTGCTGGGTGCACCCCAGTGCCTCAGCACATCTGGGGTGGCATAACTTGGTGTCACTGCTGTGGGACTGAGCTGTGGGGTGCACGGTGAACCTTTGGGGAGGTGATGAAGGAGACATCCATTCTTCAAGTGCAGCGCAATGACTTTTAGGGAACGGGAGGGATTCTGGGCTTCTAGGATCCCATCTGCTGTCGCAGGGTGACTGTCTGTCCTCAGATTCATCGATGCCAGCAGCCAGGCTCCAGGGCAGGCAGAGGGGCCATGTCCCTTGCACCAAAAACTGCTGAGCTTGAAGCGCCTCAAAACCATCTCAGTGGGGCAGGAGCCTTGGTGGAGCTACAGCATGTAGGCTGCCACCGATCTGGCCTTTGCCCCAGCCCGGCAGAGGGCAGGAGAGATGCTGGCCCCCCTGCCTGCTGCCCTGCCCCAGCCACTCCAGCCTTGCCCTGTGCCACACCGACCGGTGGCATTCATCTCCTCCAGGCTTTAAAAATAGGCCAGTGTCCATGCCGCAGGGTCTGTAATTTTAGCTAGGGCAGGTCTCACTGGGAAGCACGCGGGACTGTTCATCTGCTCCCAAGGCTGATGTCAACCTCACACTGCCCACTTACTTGTCCCTGCCCCAGCACAGTGCTCAGCAGCACAGCCCAGCCATGGCCACCATGGGCATGGTTGACACTGGTGAGGGTAGGAGAGTGGGGACAGGGTGCCCAGGTGCCCCCCGAGACTGCCTGCTCCCCATCCAGGGTATCTTGTCTCCAAAGCTGGTGGCAGCAGCACCCCACTGTTATGGCACCCAGCAGCACCCAGCCAGGCAACGGCTGGGGGGTACTCCCTCCTTCTCTGACCCTGGCTCCCCAACAAAACAGCCACTTCAGATGGCCTCCCACGGTGCTCCCGCAGAGCCATGGCAGCTGGGAAGACTGGGGGGGCCACTGCCGAGCATAATGCAGCTATTGACGGGCGAGCTGGCGGCCCCAGAGCGGCACAATAGGGCCTTGTCTGCCGGCCCTTCTTCCCACTCCTGCCTAGTTCGGTGCCCGGCGTCAGGCTCCCTCTTCCCTGAGCAGCTCAGAGCTCGCACAGGTACCACCAAGGGTGAGTCCTGCCCGCAGCCGGGCTGGCAAGTGTAGTGGAGGATCGATCCATGGGTGGGAGGGCAAAACCCTCCCCTTCCCATAAACCAGTACCCTGAGGAAGGGACACTACTTGCAAAGCCCCACAGCGCAGCCGTGCTGGCCCTGGCTGCTCCTGCTGGGACTGGGCTTGGGGTTCTCCACTCAGCCACAGGGTGACAGGGACAAAGAGGTTGTTATGTGCCCGGCACGCCCCCACTTCCCTCTCGACACCTTGTCTGAGCCTGCCGGCACCCAGAACCCACCAAAGGGAGACAGGGAGCTGGCAGCCCCCCTTGGGAGCTCTACTGCCCTGGCCCTCTGACCCCGCAGCCCCCCTCAGTGGGGCAGCCCGGTGCCTCATGGCCGCTGTCTCACCTGCTCTGGTGCGTGGGCTCTGCCGGAGCTCGCCTGCCTCCTCACCCGGCGGATGAATGGGGGCTGCGGCTGCCTTCTGCTCTTTAAACCCCAAATCCCCGGTGCCGGGCGCCAGTCCCGCCAGCGGCGGGGGCGGAGGGAGGGGACGCAAAGCCTCGGTCCCTGCTCCCAGGGCCGGCACCAACAAAAGACAACTGTGTCCCGTGTCCTCCCCGTGCACCCAGCCACCCAGCCGGCTGCTCAAGGACAGCCCTTGGGGACCCCGGGGCTCCCCGGGGTGCTGCCACCACCTCCGCCTGCCCTGGGAAGGCGGTACGGGCGCAAGCCAGCTCCGGGTCCCCAATCGCAGCCGCGGAGCATCCCGACGTCCCCGAGGACCCGTCCTGCCTGTTTGGTCCTGTCCCCTGCCTGGAGGCGTGCCAGGGCAAAGGTGTCCCCCCCCCCCGCCCCCGCCTCATCTGCTCCTGCAAAGCCCGGCCCAGCGGGGCTGAAGGAGGAAGAAGAGGACATGGCTGCCCGCCGCAGTGCCCGTGCCCAGGGGACTCACCCCGCGGGACCCTCCGACACCTGACCAGCCGCGGGTCTGGCTGGCTGCCTGCGAAGCATCCCTGCGGTCCGAAGGCCGGGAGCGGCTCGTGCCGCCTCATTAACACGGGGTAAATGTGTAACGAGCTCTCGGCCGAGCCGGGGCGGTTCGAGCCGCACGGCTCCTCTCGCCGGCTCGGCATTGCCGGGAGCTGAGGATGCCGCGGCTTTGTCCCGGCGGGAGCAAGAGCAGAAGGGTGGAGAGAGCTGTGGAGACCCGCAGACCCGGCTGGGCCCGTGCCCCATACGGGAGGAGAGAGGCTGGGGATCACGGAGCCCGGGATATTGGTGCCATGGCAGAGCCGGGCTCCTGCCCGTGCGGCTCCAGGCCAGTCTGTCCCAGGACTAAAGGGCATATGGATGCCCGGCACACCATGCCATGCCGTGCGAAGCCACGGGGCACCGTGCACTGTTGAGCCCCACGGGTGGGTTTCAAACAGCCGGGGCCCCAGGATGTGGGTGACATTACTGGGGAGGGACCAGGTGCACGGCCACCCCTTCCCGGAGGAGAGGCCGAGAGGGGCTGGGGCAGGCAGCTTGCCGGGGTGCTGGGCTCCCCCATCAAGCCCCTGCTACTGCTGCCCCTGAGGGAGAGAGCGAGATGCGGGCTCCCAGGCTACTGCCTGCACCTGCAGAGGGGATGAGGGGCAGCAGCCCTGTGGGAAGGTAGGAAAGAGGGGATCGGGAAGTGTGAAGACAGAGGGGAGACGTTCTGGGGAAACATAGGTCCTGGGGGGAGATAAGGGGTCTGGAGGCGGACATGGGCTTGGGTGCTTGGGTGTCACACGAGTGTGACGGGGCAGTTGGTTCTGGGGGAGCCCCAGCAGGGCAGGCCGGGCACAAGTAGGTCTCAGGTCGGGCCCGGCCATGCCGCCAGCTACCGTCAGAGGGCGGTCGGGGTCCGCGCGGCTGGGCCGGGGCGGGCTGAGGCGGGACGCGGCGGCGACGGGGCGGGGCGGGCCGGGCCGACCCAGAGCGGCGGGGCGGGGCCGGAGCCCGGCATGGGGGAGGCTGGGCCTAGTGCGGGGCGGTCGGGTGCCTCTGTGGGGCAGGCGCTGGCGCTCCGTGCCGGGGCTGATGCCCCTCTCCCAGCCCCGACCCACACGGCGGGTCGGTTGGCCCGGCCGTGCTCCGTCCACCAGTGCGGCTGGGGTGGGTTTGGTGTGCGGGCAAGTCCCCATGTCCACACTGTGTTAGGATGGCGGCGTGGAAGTTGTGCCGGGGTGACCAACGCCGTGCCTGGGCAGGCAACCGGCAGGAACCGGGAGCAGCCGGCCGGCTGTGGCCACAGCAGCGTGCTCACCTTGCCGGCGGCAGGATAGGAGTGGGCAGTGCTCTCGGCAAAGCTGGGACAGCCACCTATGCCCTGGCACCTGTGCCCTGTCCTCCCTGAGGACAAGCCAGAACTGTGGGGCCGGGAGGGTATCTGGAAGCCTATATCCCCCATCCCCACACTGGCAACAGTGCCACTGCTGGTGGTGGCACCCCCCTGCCCATTCCACCCCATCACCCCCCACGCTGGGGACTGGAGCATCTCTTGAGGAAAGGCTGGGAGACCCGGGTCTGTTTAGCCTGGAGAAGACTGAGGGGATCTATCAGTGCTTATCCATATCTAAAGAGTGGGTGTCCCAGTCACAGGATCAAGGGCAACGGGCACAAACTGGAACACAGGAAGTTCCATCTGAACATGATGAAAAAATTCTTTACTTTGAGGGTGAAAGAGCACTAGAACAGGCTGCCCAGAGAGATTGTGGACTCTCCTTCTCTGGAGATATTCAGAAGCTGCCTGGATGTGATCCTGTGGCACCTGCTCTAGGTGAACCTCCTTTAGCAGGGGAGTACGATTAGATGATCTCCAGAGGTCCCTTTAAACCCCTATTGTTTTATGATTCTGTCATCTAGGCCATGTTTCCTTCAGCCAGCTGAGCTCAGTGTCAGTGATGGCTGGGACCTGCTGCTCACAGGCAGGATGGGGATCCCAGAGGTGCCTTGGAGCTTTGGATGGCATGGGGTGTGCCAGGGGGGAATGGGACCAGAGCCAGCCTGTGGCATCTCCCTTGGAATAGGGTGCCCCACTGATGGGGGAGCTCCGGGAAGGGGTCTGGGAGGGGGAATTTCCATTAAGTGCCATGCTGTGCTGATGGAGAAGGGTTTCAGGGAATTGGGCTGCAGGGAGAGCACATGGGGCAGCTGGGCAGGGCCAGGGCACGTGCCCCTGCACATGATGGCTGCCTGCTGCCAACCGGCTGGCCCTGACTGGCCCACAGCTCCCAGGGACTGGCCCAGCCCCATGGCAAACAGCACTGAACTGGGCAAGCTGACCCCTGGACTGGGCAAGGAAGGACTGTGCTGCACCTGGGGCCAGTAGTCACAGGCCTGCCCCATGGGGGCTGTGCCTCCACACTATCCCCACCATGCTGGCCACCTTGGCACAGCCCCTCTGCCAGCACGGTGGGCACTTATGCCCTCCTCTCAGCTCCCAGGTCAGCCCCCACCACCCCCAGTCTCTTTCTTGGCTGTAAGCTAGATGGTTCAGTACCATTAACCCCTCCTGGCAGTGCTGCCAGCTCTGCTCAGCAACGGGGGTCTGGGGGACGGGAGTGCCGGGTGCCTGGCCATGTGCCGGCAGTGCCTGGGGCCGGCTGGGGCTGTTTTCCTCTCTGTTTGCTCGGCCGGCTGTGGGGACTGCCAGCGATGCGGATCAAGGCCGGCGTCCCCCAGGCAGCCAATTGTTGGCCAGCTTGGAGGGGAGGGAGAGGGGCAACTGCCCTGGGGCTTTCCCAACCATGGAGAGGGCCACCATGCCAGCACTGCCCAGCCTGAAACGGTGCCAGGCTCAGCCCACCCAAGCGCAAGGCTGGGTGATGCTGGTGGGGACCTGGGGATGTCTGCTGCGACCCCAGCACCCAGCATTCCCCAGCTGCCCCCTGGTTGTGGCAGCCAGCCCTGTGTCCCACTGTTGCTGGAGTTTGGGGACCTCACTGCTGGGGGACATGGTGGCCTTAGTCCTGAGCACTGGCACATCCTTTTGTGCTTCTTCTGCTGAATCCATTTCCCTGGCAGGCCATGAAAGGGCCTTTATCCCCCCTCCTCCTCATGGCCAGATCACACCCAGCAGGACCCTGTGCTGCTATCTGGCCCTGGGACTGCCAGTCACCCCCAGAGCAGACCATGGCTTCACTGGGGCCGCATGAGCTGTATCTGCTCCTGGGCTGGCTCTGGACTGACTGCCACCCCCCGGGGAGAGAAGGGACACAGCTGTGGCCATGTTTCCATTTTTGGTCCAGTTATTTATATCTTTCAACAAGGATGCTACAGTCGTCTGGGCCGAAAGATGCCCCCAGTCCTCCCTGGTCCCTGCTCCCCAGCTCCCCACCCATCTGTCACCCAAGCCCTGGGCAGTGTTCCTGGTCCCCCTGGAACTCCCCCAGCCGGCTCTGTGCTTGTGACAGATTGCTGGGGAGCTCGGGGTTGAACAGGAGACACCCCCTGTCCCTGGATGCTGTGGACCCTCAATGCTACCCCACATTTCTTTCAGCTGTCCCATGCCACAGCCCTCCTCATGCTCTGCTAAACATTAACCACCCACCCTGACTGTGGCTCAGCCCCTGACTTGGTGTTTCAAGGGGGTTTAGCTGAGGGTCTGGCCCTGCACCTGGCCCAGCTGGGTTTTGGGGTGCCAGGCAGCCCAGCCTTGCTGTCTTTGCAGGCGTCAGCCTTCTGGGAGGCTCTGGAAGCTGCCTGGACTCCTGGTCCTCAGGGAGCCTGAGTGGCTGCAATGCAGGATGCCAAGCTCCCTGTGGTATGGTAGACCCTGGGGCTTGGGGTGCTGATGGAGAGAACCTCACGGCCCAGAAAGCCTCAGTTTTTGTGCACATGGGAGTGTTCCTTGCAGGCTGGTAGGTCCCCTGAGTACCTCAGGTACCCCTGCAAGCAGGGGTCTCCCAGCAGAGCAGGGCCCTGGCACTGTCCTGAGGGATTTCTGCCAGAGCATCCCTCCAGCAGCTGGTACCCAGCACCACTGTGCCTGCACGAGGGAAAATACTGCCAGCCCCATGCCCTGCTTTCCAGTGGGATGTGGGGAGCAACAGAGCACCAGAGCCCAGCAACTGGGGGCACTGAGGAAATGAGGCAAGACTCAGAGGAGCTGGCCTGGAGCTGGTGTGCCGGACATTTTGAGAGTATCATGGTCACTTGGGCTCGTTTGGCTTTAAAAGCATTCAAGTTGCATTTAAGGGCATTAAAGTCCTTGCTAAGTCCTTGCTTAATTGCCTTAAAGGCGTTTGAGCCCTTACTGCAGGACATCAAGTCCATGGGAACAAAACCCCTGTGAGGCTGTGGGTGCTGCCAACGGGGATCATGGGGACACGGCCACCCTGCCTGGGTGGCAGAGATGAGCAGGCTAATGCCAGCACCTCTGGAGGTGACAGAGGGAACAGTCTGCCTATGCCAAGAGGAGTAGTTTGTCCTTGTCTCTTAGGGCTCAGGGCATCCTCCTGCCCTCAAGTGCTTCCAAGCAGCCATGGTGCTTGGCAGCTGGAAGTTGGAGGAGCTGTGGTACTGGTTTTCTGGTGGGAGCTGGGGACCCCTGGGAGCCTCCTCCAAACCCTGCAGTGCTGAGGGGACGAGCAGCGGGGTTACCCCAGGGCTTGTCCTCAGGTACTTGGTTCCTGGTGCAGTGCTTGGCAGGGAAGCGATTAAGCACAGAGATAACCCACCCTTCAGGTCTGCTGAGCAGCGCTTTGCTTCTGGCTTCTGTAAAGTTAATTGGTTTCGAGGTTCCAGGAACAAACCAAGGAGAAAAATCCACTCTCCCAGTGTGCGGGATCATTGAATGCTCTCTGGTGAGTTATAATTGCAAATCATGTTTTGAAATCGCATTAACCAATTAGTCCTTGTTGTTGTTGTGCCCTGCCACATGACAGCATGTGCCGTGAGGGAGGCGACAGTCAAGGGCGAGGGAGGAGGCCACGAGCTTCCCCCCACCAGCTCTGGGCCCAGGCACCATGCTGCCAGCTTTGGGGGACTTCAGTAGTGTGGGTGGCTGCGGGGAAGAAGGGTCCTGCAGTGGGCACGGCCTCTGGCAGGTGTCACCCCGGAGTCTCCCCAGCCCACAGCACTGGCTGTAGGCATCCCTCTACTCCTGCCACCAGCATTCCTGGCTGCTTTTGTCCCTTTCTTGCTCCCCAGCAATGAGGCTGGGGGGGCATTTGGGGCCTCAGAGCCCCCACCGGCTGCTGGGGCTGTGCCTGTGGGATGGCTGGTGTTGAGGACCAGAAGCATCCACTGTCATGTTTCTGGGAAGGACAAGCTCCAGGAGGCTTCTCGCTCAAGAGGCCATGGTGGTGGCAGTGGGGACACTGCTTGGGCTGCAGATCTAACCATTATCTCTGCCATATCCTCCTGCCATCTCCCATTTTGGCCCTGGGAACAGTGGGCAGTGGCAAGCAGCAGCAGGCGCAGAGGCCAGGAGAAGAAACCAAGCGCGACAAGGAGAGCATGCCCCAGCCATGCATGGCATTCACTCCTTCATGGCTGGGTCCTGGCCGGCCTCATCCTGCACTGGGATTCTCTTGAGGCTGAGGGATTTTATGGGCTCTCTTTAATCTGCTTGATCTCCAAGTGTGGCTGAAGGACAAAAAATAGGGCATCTTTTGGCTGCAGGGATTGGTGAGAAGGCAAACTGCACAAGGGTGGTCTGTGGGCATGGCACAGCCAGCACGATGCTCAGCTCCCCACCACCGGCAAGGCAGGATTCTGCCGGCAGGACATGCTGTGCTGTGCTCCCCCAAAGGCTCCTCACATCCGGGAATCCAGCGTCAAATTTTCCAGCTGGCCATAGAGAAAAATGCGCGGCTGCAGTTTCGCAATCTGCTAGAGCCCAGGCATAGGCCTGACACCACCAGAGCCAGCGGCAAAACTGCCCTGGGCTGGGCCAGGGAAGCACAGTCGGTTGGGGGTCTTTGGGGAGCCAAGAGGAGAGTCTTAGCCCACCCCTCTCCCAAGCAGCCCTTGGCTCCCTCCTGCATGGCCAGCCTGGCTGCATGGAGCTGGGGCTTCCATGTTCCAGCTGTAGGGTTCAGAGACCCATTGGGCCACACTCTGGGAGGTTTGGGGACATCTTTGCTCTCTTTCCCTCCTCTCCTGCTTTGATTTTCTTTAAAGCTTCAGCTGGGCATGGTGGGGACAGCGTGGCCATCTCCTCTGCCCAGCCAACACAGAGGAGGTGATGGAGAGGGGTGACACACACTGGAGGACAAGCGAGGGGACGATAAAAAGGGAGCACAGCTTCATTTGTGCCACCAGGAAAAGGTGAAGGGCAGCGTCCAAAGGATGGGAAGGAGAGTGCAGGCTCTGAGTTGCTGCCTTGGGCCCCAGCATGCCCACCCTGCCAGCAGGTGCAGCACCCCATGTGCCACGGGGCCGCACTGCCTGTCCCCGTCCCCAGCCACCCACACTGTGTTTGCTTTCAGGGCGGCAGCTCTTGGCCTCCTTTTACAACCCCTGGCGAGCCATGTTGCCACCCGCCCCTGGAACGTCTCCTCACCGGTGCCACGTGGCTGGCGCCCGCCTTCGCCAGGGCAGGGGAAGGGTTAAGCAGATGGCTTGAACCCAGCCATGCCCATGGCTCTGGGTGCCTCGACTCCCCCCTAGCCGCCCTGCCAAACCTGGCTGCCTCCGGTCCCCCTGCCTGCCAGCCAGCGCTGGTTCAGCACTTACGCATGCTGCTGTTATTAGAAATTAGTTAATGGGTGTCTCCAGCCAAAGGAGAGCAGCAGTAACAGGAGCCGTGGGATTGCTCGTGCTGCCGCTGAATATTTAACATCCCGCCACGGCCAGGCAAGAGGGTGCTACTGTTGCTGGCGGGGCGAGGGGGGCTTTTTCCCCTCCCCGCCCAGGGGCGACTTTCACCGCTGGCCGGCGGGAGTCCTTTCAATCCCAGGCTGCCCGAGGCTTCCTGAGGATTTATGAAAGATATGTGTAACACAAATAAAGCCTTCCAGCAACGCACGAAGCTGTCCTGCCGACGTGCGGGGACTGTGCAGGGCTGTCTGCTCTGCACGGGGAGGTGGGTGCATAGAGCCCCCCACCTCGCTCTGGAGTGGACCTCAAAGATTTTCCTCCAAAGTAAAAGCCAAGGAGGGCACAGTAGCGGGGCAACCTGCTGAGCAGGGCAGGAGGTAGTTTTAGGATGGCAGCCCTTTGGAAGGGGCAGGGAACCTGCAGGGACACAGCTGCTGGCTGACCAGGAGATCCTGGCTCTCCCTGCAGTGCATGGGATGCTCTTGGGAGAAAAAAAAAATCCTCTTTGGGGCACCCCAAAAATTGGTCTCCATGGAAAAAAGAGGTGTTTCAGCCCAAGCAAGGAAGTGTGGTGGATACTGGAGGAGATGAGTGGAGTGTCCCACCAGCTCTGGGTCTTGCTGGGATGATCCCATAAGTATTGTTTACTCCTAGTGTTTGGAGGTGCCAGGGTGGCTGCTGCAGGGGCCACGGACACCATGAGGGGACAGCCAGCTGGGCCAACTTAACGTGGGGGCAGCTTGAGTTTCCCAGGCTGGGGGGAGATGGATGGGGGAAGCTGGGAAGGACCTTCCCAGCTGTCAGGTGATCTGCCCCTTGCTAAGAGGGGCAATGACCCAGTGCCTGCTCGATTTATCCCTTCAGGTGAAATTGGAGCAACTGTGACAGTCCCGCTGCTGTGAGTGCTGGCCGCTGGCCTGTGGCAGCAGCCCCCGGGTGTTCCAGTAGTGATGCCTGGTGGGTTGGTGGTGCCTGGTGGGACACTGATACCCGGCGGGATGGCCATGCCCGCTGGGGTGGGGATGCTCGGTTGGGTAGCGATGGTCGGTGGAACGCTGGTGCTTGGGGAGTGAGTGGTGCACAGGGATAGCCATGCTCGGTGAGGCAGCAATACCCGGGGGGGTGGCGGGCAAGGCGGGGTACGGCGGAGGCGGGGGGCCATGTGCGCTCCCCCCGCGTCCGGTCCTTCCCAGTCGCTACCCCGGACGCTGCCGCAGCGAGGAGATTGGGAGACGCCGCGCTGGGGGCGGACCCGTCTCAGGTTTAATCTTCGGCTCCGCCGGGATTACGGCCGCAGGACAGTCTCTAATCCGCGGCACGGCAGGGCTGGCCACCGGGGGCTACTCGCCCCAGCCGACAGCAGAGGTACCGCCGGAGAGGGGGGCAGGTAAGTCCCCTTCAGGTCCCCCCCAGCTGCACGCACCCCTATGATTTTGCCTTCTCCTTCGGGAAATTCCGCGTCTGAAGGCTGCCGGGGGCTTGGACCCCTCTCCTGCTCTTAGTCCCCTCCGCACCCCATCCTAACCTCCCCCACCCCGATTCATCTCTCGTCGCCCCCCGCCCGGCCCCGCTCCCCTCCCGCAGCCCGGCGCTCCTCTCGATTTCCCCGCTCCCCTCCTCGGCCTCCCGCAGCCGGACAACCCCCCCCGGCAGTACCGGAGGAGGCTCCAGGCTGCGGGACTCGGGCAGCTCTGGCAGGTGGCAGCGCCCTGAGGCTGTTTGCTTTTTTACTGCCACTTCCCTCTGTGGCAGCCGAAACCCTCCCACGGGTGGGTGACAAAACCTGCCAGGGCAGAGGGAAGGCAGAGCCCTGCCTTGCCGCCTTGCCACCCTGATCCCGAGCACAGCTCATGCCCGCAGCACGGGGCCAGGGGGCTTTGGCTTCACCGCCCACTTCGCTGATAATAATAACAACACCACCAACAACCCCCAAATCGCCTTTTCTTTCCCGTTTTTTCCGCTTTAATATTTAATTGTCCGTGGGAACGACATATGTTTCTTAAGGCTGGAAGCGGTCGTGGCTGGGATCGGGTGTCAGGGTGCTGGGGCACGGTGGGGGGCACGGCTGGGGGGAGCAATGCCGGTTGCCTTGTGTGCTGCTGGGGCTCGGCTGGGACGTGCATGCGGTGCTGCCCCAGACCAGGGTATTTATAGAGCCTGTCTGGCCGGGATGGTGGCGTCAAAAAGCAGGAGGCACATTGCATTCCCGCTGGCCACGCGTGTCCCCTGCTAGCCGGCACGCTAGCCTGCTCTCCTCGAGGTGGCTTGCAAACATCCCACAGGAAAGAAACCTTCTCCAAGGGGAAAATGAGGCAAAGCAGGGGGCTCTGTCTGCTGGGGGCTGGCTCTGCTGTGGGTTGGAGGTGAGGCACGGCCCCAGCTGGCTGTGGAGGGCATGGCTGTGCTGAGCAGCCGTGGAGAGGATAGGGAATTTTCCACTGACGCTTGGATCTGGCCCAAGCTGAGCTGCTAGACCTGGTCCTTGATGCTGGCCACCAGCGTGTGTTTGCCCCACAGCTTTGTGGGGGTGCCCTGGAGAAAGCCCTCCGTGCTCTATCATGCTGCCCTGTCCCCTGGGGACTGATTGCCAGTGTGCCCTGACTCTGGTGGCCAGGGATGCTGGGGGGCAGCAGGGGCACCCTGGCGAGCCTGGAGGTGGCATGGGGGTGCTGGCATGGCAGGGGACCCTGGCCAAGGTGCAAAGGGCCCTGCAGCACCCGGCCGTGCTGCAGCTGTAATCACATGCCGGGGCCGCAGCCACAGCAAACAAACAGGCACTGGTGGAGCCTGTTTTCCTTGGCGTGTGGGGATGGGGGGAAGAAGTGGGATCCCACGGGCTCCTTTGGAAAGGCAGCCCTTGAGAAAACAGAGTTGGGTTGGGGACAGGACTGGGCCCCTGTGCCCCCGGCCCTCCTCGCTGTGTGGATCTCGGCTGTTGTGTGCCTCCCTTGTTGCTGATGCAGGTCTGGGCCTGGCTGGGTCCCCCATGCCAACAGGGGGACAGCCAGCCCAGTCCTGGCACCCCTGGGCTGGGGAGCCGATGCCGGGCTGGTGGGGTGACTCAGTGGTAAGAGAGGCAGGACTGGAGTGGTGATGGTCCCATAGGGCTTGGACAGGTTGTGGTCCCTGGTTGGATGAGTTGTGGTGCTGGGATGGCAGGAGGCACACAAGACTGCAGTTGAGGTTGGACCCTCCCAGAGTCCCCAGCACTGCCTGCAGCAAATGGCAGCTTGGATTTTTTTGCCATCAGTCCTTTGGAGTCATCCTGCTGATGCTGGGTGTGTTTTAGGTAGTGGGAGCTCCTGGGAAGTATCTTGCTTCCAAGGGCACGATAGAAAACCTAACGTGTTTTTTTTTCAGGCGTTACCTGCCCATTGGTCCCTGCAGTGCCACCATCCATGCCACTGTTCTCTCTGGATGGCTCCTGATGAGCAATGCATTAGGTTTAAGTTTCAAGCAAAACCCAACATCTAGCCTAGAGCCAGCTGAGATGCTTTGGGCTCAAGCCACTGTCTCACCTGGCCTCCCCCAGAGCCAGTCTGGGTGCCACCAGCCTTGTGCTGTGTCCACCCTGTCCCTGTCCCAATGCTGCCAGGTGCCTCTGCTGCCTGACCTTGTCCCACATGGGCTCAATCCCTTCCCTCCATGCTGGGTTGCGTCAGCAGCAGCCTGGCTGTCCTGGTGCTGGGCATGGCTCCCCTTGCCTGGCCTCAGTTTCCCTATGGCTCTTCCCAGCTGTCCTCAGTGCTGGTGCTTGGATGCAGGAGGATATGGTGTGATGGTGGTGGCTGGTACCTGTGTTGCAGCACCTCACTCCCCCATGGTTCCATCCTGGGATGTGTCTGGCAGGGGACTGCTGTGGCCAAGCCATGGCACCAGTGCTGGAAAACCTTCCTCTTGGTTCCCTCATTATGTTTGGCTCTGCCACCCCCTTCTGTGCAGTGCCTTTTCCTTCCCTGGTGTGTCCTGGACCCTGGCACATCCGTTGCTGCGGGACAGTGCTGAGGCTGGTGGCTACGAGCCAGCGGGTGCCACCTGTGCTTTTCAAGGGAAGACCCTGGGTGGACACTGCTCCCTGCATGGCATGACAGGGATGGCCTGGAGCTGCTGAGGCAGGTGTTGGTGCCACCGGAGCCCTACTAGCAAGCATAGTAGCTTAGAGAGCCACTTGCTTCTTCTTGCTGCTGTCAGTTGTGCCCTGGCCAGAGTGCTGGGGGCATTGCCTGGCCTGAGGCTCAGCCATGGTGTGGCGGCTGGGACTGAAGCCTCAGGCTTCCCCAGAGCTAGGTGAGCCTGGGAGCTGTGGCCACACTGCCCAGCTTGTGCTGGGGCCCTGAGTGGGGCTGCCTGGCTCAGCTGTCTGGTGGGGCTATCTGAGGAGGGTCTCTGGTGGGGCTGTCCAGTGAAGGTCTCTGGTGGTGCTAACTCATGAGGATCTCCAGCAGGTCTATTTGGGGAGGGTCTACAGTGGGGCTACCCAGAGTGACTCTCCAGCTATGCACTGGGTAGGTTGTCCCCAGTTGTCCCTCCCTGTGGCTGTTGGTGTCCCCATGCACATAAGGGTGCACCCCAGAGCCCTCACCCTGAAGATGAGGTGCCTGGCTGTGCCCCTGGGCAGCTGAATTTGCCTTTCTGGGTGCCCGCTGCCCCCAGGGAGGTGGGACAATGACAGTGTCTTTGCTTGTTTGGGAGGTCGGGGGAGCCATAGGTTTAAAAACAGGTTTGGGTGCTAATTTTAGGAAGGCAGGTCAGGGGGAAAGCCATGTCTGTGTGTGCTAGCGATGAAGGGCTGGCTTTGTTCCTGCAGGGTCGGGATAGCTCTGCTCCCAGGATCACTCCAGAGAGGAATTCTCTGTGGGGGTGCAAGGGGATGTGTGAGGGGCTCCCTGCTGCGGGTGCCAGGGACCCCCAAGGTTTGGGCTGTTGCCCAGCTCTGCCCCCATGCCCGCAACCCCCTGTGTCCATGGCAGTGCTGGGGGCTGACCAGGGACCTCAGGCTGGGGGTCACTCTGTGCCCACAAGTGAGGCTGGGGGTAACCCCAAGGCTGAGGTCTGATGGCAGTTGGGGTACGTGGCTGTCCATTCCTGCCCACCTCTCCGAGAGGGCTCTGTCACCAGCGCAGCCCCAGGGAACATGAGACCTGTGTGTGCCCGGCTCGGCTGAAACCCGAACAGCCACATGGGCAGGCGGGAACGGGCAGGGGGGCCTTGCTGCCGGCCCCCCGGCACATACTGGCGGCGGTGGGGTACCTGGCTGCCCGCACGCAGGCCGGCAGCTGCGGCAGGCTTGGCGCTAAAGCCGGATTACCACCCGGAATAGTCCCACAGCCTCGGCCCCAGATGGGACGGATTAGCCGGGATTCATCTGCAGTGGGAGAGGAGGTGGGGAGGGGTCTGTGCTTTGCGGGGGTCCCCAGCCCAGGGGAGCACCCACCCTCTGCCAGGGAGACCTTCATCCCCAATGGTTGGGAGCAGTAGGTGCCCTTGGATAGGTGTCACGGACTGCAGGGACACGGAGGATCTTCGCACCCCAGGCTGGCGCTGTGTGGTGCAGGCAGGGCGGGCAGGCAGCGGCTGCCAGTCCCCCTACATGCCGTGCTCCCACCGGGACAGCGTGCTCCGGCAGGGACTGTGCCGTGCTGAGGCTTGACCGGGCGAACCAGCTCAGCACAAGGGCCGAGCTTTCCCGGGGTGACAGACATCCTCCTCACCATGCTGCCGGGTGCCACGGACCCCCCATCTGGCACATCCTGCTGGCACTGCTGACAGAGCTCCCCTGCCCCGCCGCTCCTGGCTGTGCCTTGCTTCCAGCTGGGTTTTTCCCCTTTAAAATAAAGTCCGGGTGGGAGCGAGTTGTCAGGCAGCGAGACGCAGCACCTTCCCCCGCCGCGGTGCCCCAGACCCCGGGGAGCCCAGGGCTGCCCGCTGCCTGCCTACCAGGGCAGGGCAGGGATTTGGGAGCATTGCCGCCCCACACACGTGTCCGCATCCCGGCGGGGGAAGGCCAGGCATCTGTGCTGTCCGGGACACAGCGTGCGAGACTAAACGCAGTCTCCCGAGGCGCAGACGTGGCCGGCGGCGAGGGTACGTGCCGCCTCACGCATACAGCTCTGCGTCCCCGACGGGGGGGGGTGCGCGGGACGGCATCGGGCCCCGGCTCGGGCTTCCTGGGCCGCGAGTGAGGGTTGTTGTCACTGAGCGGTGGGACAGCAGGACCAGCCCTCGGGAGAGCCGGGGATGGGTGGGGGGAGGTAGGAGGTCTCAGGGCTGCGAGACTGTCTCCGTCCTTGTCACTCCGAGCCGGCAGGCAGCCGGGAAATCACACGCTGGGAAATCATCGTGGCTGGCTCAGCACCCCCAGGGGTATGGCCCTGGGCGCCACGGCGGGGCGTTCTGTGCCCACGCCATCAGGGTGGGCGAGCGGGCGGTGGGGCTGGCGGTCAGGAGGGCGATGATAGTGGCAAATGAGCTGCCCGCCGCGGCAGCAAGGATGGCAGCATCCCATCTGTGTCGCAGTACGGCAGCCCCGCGGTGGGCTGGGGCTCTCGGGACTGGCACACCATGAGAAGAGACTCCCGGGGAGATGCTCTTAGCTCGAATCTGACGGTCCCCAGCTGAGGTGGGCACAGAGGGACAGGGATGAACCCGCTGCCACAACCCTGGGGGGACCCACGCCACCCGCCCGGGGCCATCCACCGTTCCTTGTATTTGCTGTTCTGCCCAGCCTTATCGCAAGGCAAACAGCGGCAGGCAGGGCACGCGCTGCCCGATCGAAGCATCTCCCGTTCCCTCCCCTTTTATCTCCCCCTCTTCCCCCGTTGCCGCTGCCGGGAGACCCTGGCCGAGGGGCAAAGGCCGGGGCCAGCCTCGGAGGTAGAGGCGAGCGGTGCCCGGGCTGTGCCAGGGCTGCCCAGCGGGAGGAAGCGTCTGGGTGGCAGTGCTAAGTCTGGTGCATACAAAATGAGCTCGATCGTGCCGCTTGCTATTCCGAGAGGCGCTCGGGGGAAGAAGCTGGTATTTCCTGAGCTGCCCAGCGAGGTGTAATTATAACCTGGGAGAAGAAAGGGGCTGCAGAGGCGAGAGCCCAGCCTCCCTGGCGCCCGCGGGGGAGCGGGCAGGGGGAACGGGCCAACTCTTGCCCGCCGCCGGTGAAATGCAGCGGAGCCCTTCCCGCAGGCAGCCTGGTGGGGCTTCTGGGGTGATGGGGCGCCGGGGGTCTGGTGGCCACCCTCAAGCCCGACACCGGGACTGACGGGTTCGGTGATGCCCGCCCGCGGCCGCGGGAAGGCACAGAGTTAACGGCGGTGGCTGGACGTGCTGGCAGCCTTGTTCGTGCCTGGATCCTGCCCAAGCGGAGGCCTAGTGGAGGGGATAAATCATCGCCCTGCGCTTCCCTCTCTTCCCCCCCCCCCCACGGCTGAGCCTCCCAGCTCTGGTCTCTGCTGGCCTGTGCCCTGCCTTAGTTTCCCCACGAGGCGGGCTGCTGCAGGCAGGTTGGCTCAGCCATGTGCCCCCGCCCCAGGTCAGCCTTAGGGGCCCGGCCCCCCCGGTAGTGCTTGCAGCCGGTGTGTGGCCTGGGGTGACCCTGCCATGTCTCCTCAGTGGCTTGGATGGGCAGGGTCAGTCTAGGCAGTGGCTCAGGAGGCCAGAGGTGGTGGTGCCCACGCCCTGCTGGGGCATCCTTCCGCAGTGTAATGGGGGGAGGCTGCTGTTCCCAGCATCTCCCTGCTCCAGCAGTACCATGGGGAGACTTGCCTGGTCCCCAGGGCCACCGATTCCCTCTAGGAGCACAAAGATGGGCATGTCCCCTGCTCACCCTGTGGGGTGATGGGGCAGCAGCATCCTCCCAGAATCGGGGACCACACCGCATCCCGGCCAGCCCTTGCCTTTGGCCAGGTGGCATTTTCCCTTGGCTAGATGTGGCCCCCGTGTGGACCCCCCCGACTGTCTGGACAGGACCCCCAGCGCCCCAGGGCGGCGAGGAGTGGCGGGGGACCCTGCCCCGGCTGCCAGCCTGCCCCAGAAAGCCACCCTGTGCCGTTTCCCAGCGGGGCGGGGAGGCTGGGGCTCGCACAGAGGTGGCTTTGTGCAGCGTGCCAAGGCGTCCCGCGCTCGGCAGCTCGGCCCCCTTCCTCTGCCAAGGAGCTGTCTCCCGGCCCCGCGCTCTTTCCTGCTCTATTTGTCCAGCCCTGACGTGCCCCCAAACCCCTGCCTTGCCACTCCACCATTGGCGGGACATTACGGTGGTGGCTGAAGGGTGCCCAAGCTCCCCGCCCCATCCCCAGCTGCCCTCCCAAGCACCCCTGCTCGCAAGTCAGTGCCTGCCTCTGGGAAGGGAAACTGAGGCACGGAGCTGAGAGCTGCAGAGGAGTGGAGGTGGGCCAGTGTCATGAATGGAGGCTCCTGGGCTGGGCTGGATTTGTGGTACAGGCAGGGGAGTGGAGCAGAGTGGGGTGGGCTGTGGGCCTGCCAGCCAGGTGAGGGGACAGTCCCACCTGTGAACATTTGTGGGGCTGTCGGAGCTGGGGTGAGCTCTGGGGGGCATTGAGTGATGAGTGGGCAGACAGGAGAAGTCAGCTGTGGTGATACCTGGCTGGACATCACTGTCATCCTCATGTGCCTGTCTCTGCGGTGCCACTAGCATCCCCAGGAGACGTAGGAACTGTAGGACATCCTGCCCAGAGCTGGACTGCTGTTGCCCCCCTCTCGCAGAGCCCAAGGAGAACCCACAGTGAGCCCAGCCACCTCCCACCATGGACGTACCTCTCCAGACTGAGATGGTGGAGCTGGTGCCCAATGGGAAGCACATGACCACGCTCACCACCTCTGCCGTCCCCTCGCTGGCAGGTGACAGGTAGGGTCCCTGGGACACGACAGGGTGCCAGGGGGTTTGGGGGGTTCCTGTGGCTGCTCCCGGCCCTTGCAATGCCAGCTGGCAGCGGTAGAGGAGCATGGTAGCTCCCAGCTCTGCTTCGGCCTCACCTTTCTCCCTCCGGCGGCCAGGTTTGAGGAGAACCAGTCTGGCACGGCAGAGATGGAGGAGTTCCTGCCCCACGGTGCTGAGAAGAAGCAGACACACTTCACCGATGTGAGTATCGGCATGGGCATCAAGGTGGTGGTGGGATGGGGGTGGCTTCAGATGTCACCAGTGCGTCCCCTCCCCATTGTTTCTCATGCATGCAGTTCGAAGGGAAGACTTCTTTCGGGATGTCTGTCTTCAACCTGAGCAATGCCATCATGGGCAGTGGCATCCTGGGGCTGGCCTATGCCATGGCCAACACCGGCATCATCCTCTTCCTGTGAGTGCTGCGCACCTGCGGGGGCTCGGGTAGGGGTCTGGGTGTGGGGGTTCCTCCAAGGGGATTAGTGGGTGCCAGGGTGCAGGTGAGACTGGTGTCCTGCTGCCTAAGCAATGCCTGTCCCTTGCATGAGCCTGTCTGCCCTTGCTGGGCTCTGTGCTGGATGAAGGCTGGAATTCCTTAATACAAGACCACATTTCCCCACATGGTCCAAAGGATACAGGTGCTGGCTCCCCTTGGGTGTGGGGACATGGACCCAGAGAGCTACCCCATGGCTGTGGGGTGCCCATACCCTGCAGCCCACCCACCCTGTGAGCACCCAGCTGGTGCAAAGGTGAGGGACTAGGTGCCCTGCTAGGATGGCTGCCTGCAAGCAGAGCCTGCCCATGTTGGTTTGTCCCACGTGCCTGAGCCTTGTTCTGTGACCTGCTGGTGACGGCCCTGTCCTCCTGCAGCTTCCTCCTGACGGCAGTGGCCCTGCTCTCCAGCTACTCCATCCACCTGCTGCTGAAGTCCTCTGGCATCGTGGGTGAGTGCTGGCTCACTGGTGTGGCTGTGCCAGGGGGTCCCCTCCTGACCCTCATCCTGCCCCCGCTCCCTATTCTGCAGGAATCCGTGCCTATGAGCAGCTGGGCTACCGAGCCTTTGGCACACCAGGGAAGCTGGCTGCGGCCATTGCGATCACACTGCAGAACATTGGAGGTGAGGATGGGGCTGGGGGCAGACCTGGTGGTGCTGGGAGGGGGACAATGCACTGGAGCACACTGGCACAGCATGACTTCGCTCTGCTCCGCAGCCATGTCCAGCTACCTGTACATCGTCAAATCCGAAGTGCCTCTGGTCATCCAGACCTTCCTCAACCTGGAGGAGAAGACCACGTGAGTGGTTCCTACCCACGCTGCCTGCCTGTCTGCCTTCCCCGGGCAGGCGCCAGGGCTTCATCTCCAGCTGTGCAGCCCGTGGCAGGGATTTAGTACTATTAAGCCTCTACTATTTTTGATAACCATCAGTGCTGAATAAGCCCCTGGGTGAGATTAAACTGGGCTGAACTTCCAATCCCTGCTCCTCACATCCCCTTGAGATCAAGCTTTCCTCCTTGAGCAGAGTCTGGGGCTGCTGGGTGGGGATGGGAGATCTGGGTGGGAATGGGTCCCCCACATGCTGTGCGGCATCCCATCTGGTGGCACAGGGGGATGAGAGCTGGGCAGAGCTGCCACTGGGACCTCCACCAGTCTGGGACTGGGCATCCCAAGTGCTGGTATCCTTGTTCTGGCTTCCTCTGGCTGCCAAGCTGCAGACCAGCAAACATGTGCTGAGAACAGCAGTTCTCAGCCTGCCTGGAGCAGCTCTAGCCCTTGAGCATGCCTGATTACTGGGGTAGGCAGGACCCCAGCTCAAGGGTCCCTAGGGATGCCATCTCAGGAGTCCTCAGGGATGTTAGCACAGCAGGAATGCCAGCCTTGGGGGATGCCAGCGGGATGCCAGCATTCTTGGGGATGCCAGATCAGGGATCTAGGGATGCCAGTGCCAGGGTCTCTGGTGCTGCTAGCTCTGGGGTCCCCACAGATGGCAGACAGCACCCCTGCTGATGGCTGCCTGTGCCTCCTATGCCCTGGCAGAGCCGGGCAGTGAGTAGACCCTCTGCTTCTAGGGACTGGTACATGAATGGGAACTACCTGGTGATCCTGGTTTCTGTCACCATTATCCTGCCCCTGGCCCTCATGAAGCAGCTGGGTAAGTTAGGGGATGCCCCCTGTGGCACCAAGGTCCAGCATCCTGGAACTCCCATAGGGTGATGGTGCCAACCTACAGGTGGTGGGCAAGGAGGGGGCACCCAACCAGTGCAGGGGTCCTGCCTGCACCCACCAGCCTCTCTCCTCCCTCCCCAGGCTACCTCGGCTACGCCAGCGGCTTCTCCCTCAGCTGTATGGTCTTCTTCCTCATCTCGGTGAGCACGTGCCGGCATGTGCCAGCAGCTCAGGATGGATGCTGAGCTTCTGGATGGATGGCGAGCATCCCTTCTGGCAGCCTGCATGGCTCTGCCGGCGCAGCTGGGCTGTGTGCTGTGGGGACAGCAGGAACAGTGGGTGCTCGGGGCTGCGGAGATGCTGGCGGTGCTGTCACTCTGCTGGGTTATATTTGGCTGAAGGAGCTGAGCGCTGAGGAGAGGGGGAGAGGGTGCCACGGAGGGAAACCATGCATGTGGCCCCTCCACGTGCTGCTGCCTCACTCTACCCTGCTCTGCCCCACTGCCCACCCCCACAGGGACCCACCAGAGGGCCACACCTGTGCCACAGGCACTGCTGGCAAAGGGTGCCTCATGGAGGGGACCCAGTGGGGGCACCCTCCTGCAGGCATGGTGCCAGCTCGAGCAGCCAGTGCTGGGGTTGGTGGTGCTGGCCATTGACTGTCCCCATGTCCCCCCTTCTCTGCAGGTCATATACAAGAAGTTTCAGATCCCTTGCCCACTCCCCGAGCAGGAGGGGAACCTCACAGGCAGCCTCAATACCACTCCTGTCAGCACCAGTGACTACGAGAACGGTTACACTGTCCTCCAGGTGCCCGATCAGGACACCTGCATCCCCAGCTTTTTCACCCTGAACTCCCAGGTGGGTGCCCGGGATGCACCTCTGGGGCTCCAGGTGGGCCTCCACCCCATGCACCCCAGGAAGGTGGATGGTCCTGGCGCTCAGCCACCCTCCTCTTGCACAGACGGCATACACCATCCCCATCATGGCCTTCGCCTTCGTCTGCCACCCTGAGGTCCTGCCCATCTACACAGAGCTGAAGGAGTGAGTCCTGGGTGGGGGCACCTAAGGGCTGGGCGGGGGGAACGGACTGCATCTGGCACCCACCTAAAGGCAGTGCCATCTGGGTATGGGAACTGCACCAGGGCACTGTGGAGAGGTGGATGGTATCACCAGGGATGGGTGATAGGACCTGGGATGGGTGATATCAGACCCAGGAGGTGGGTAATATCACTGATGGAAGACTGGTGGTATAACCTGGGGTGGGTAGGCAGCTGGTCGGTGGTGGGTGATATCACCCCTGAGAAGTGGGTGATGTGTCTTGGGATGGGTGGTGGGTGATATGACCCCAGGAAGGTGGGTTTTACAACCAGGTTGGATGATTTTTCTGGGTGGTGATGGGTGATCTGACCCAGGGATGCAGCCCCTCTCTGCATAGCTCCCGTGCACCCCTGGGTGCTCCGGCATCACCTCTCCTTGCTGGGCGGGTGCTGGGTGCCAGTGAGTGCCATGGGGTGGGCTGGGCTCCAGGGGCCATGCTGAGCCTGCTGTCTCCTGCAGCCCCTCCAAGAAGAAGATGCAGTGCATCTCCAACATCTCCATCATGGTCATGTACCTCATGTACTTCTTGGCTGCCCTCTTTGGCTACCTCACATTCTACGGTGAGCCCTTGGGGAGGGGGCTGGGGGCCCTGCCAGCATGGTGGCACTGGGGCAGGGGCGGTGGTGGTGCTGGGGCTGACCCAGTGTCTCCCCACTGGTGCCCACAGGTCGTGTGGAGTCAGAGCTGCTGCACACCTACAACAAGGTGGACCCCTTCGATGTACTCATCCTGTGTGTACGGGTGGCTGTGCTGACGGCTGTCACCCTCACCGTCCCCATTGTTCTCTTCCCAGTGAGTGGCCCTGCGGGGATGTCAGGTGGCACTGTCCCCCCAGCTGCTGCAAGGCTTTGGCCCTGGGCTTTGAGAGGGGAAACTGAGGCAGCAATGAGTGTGGGGACAGTGGCAGTGATCAGTGGGGCTGCAGGAGTTGGGGACCAGGACCGGCTGGGTGTCAGGGACAGGGCTGGGGCAGGGGATGGGGTGATGAGGACAGAAAGGGCCCTTGGGGTGGGGCTGGAAAGGGGTGAAAGGGACCAGTGGGACCCTGGAGACAAGGCTGGGGCAGGGGTGATGGGGACCAGGGGACAGGGGATGGGATGGGCCCTGCTTCCAAGCATGGAGTGTGACACCCTGTCCCTGTCCCCAGGTGCGCCGGGCTATCCAGCAGATGCTGTTCCAAGGGAAGGACTTCAGCTGGATCCGCCACATTACCATCGCTGTGGTCCTGCTGACCTTCATCAACCTCTTGGTCATCTTTGCTCCCTCCATCCTTGGCATCTTTGGCATGATCGGTGTGTGGCAGCGTCTGCTCCTCTCCCTGCTCAGCCATCCCCTGCCCCCTCCTGGCCCTCAGCTTTCCCTTACTCCCCTGTGCCTCAGTTTCTCCTTCTCACTGTGCCAGGAGCAAGTGACGTCTGGGATGTGCCCCAGCCCCGCCCCTGTCCCGGCAGGCTGGTTGCCGCGGTGTGGTGCCGGCTGCTTGCTGCACTGCCAGCCGGTGCTTGCTCTTCCCCTGGGCATTTCCCGTGCTCCCCCAAGCCGGGCTCCCTCTGCTCAGTGCCTGGCTCGGTGTCAAGGCCCTGTCTGTGGGGGATAGCATGGGAACGGTGCCAGGACACGGCGTCCCTGGGTTCCTGTAAGGCTTTGCCAGGGCTGGGGGTAGCGGGGGAGGGAAGGGGGAGAGAGGCGGGGAGAGGACCTGTCCCAGCCGCAGAGCTGGCAAGGCTGAGCTGAGGGGCGGGGGCCTCTGCCCGCTCTGTCCCTGTCTGCTTCAGGTGCCACCTCTGCTCCCTGCCTCATCTTCATCTTCCCTGCCATCTTCTACATCCGCATAATGCCCAAGGACAAGGAGCCGCTACGCTCCCCCCCAAAAATCTTGGTAAGCATGGGGAGGGGCACAAGAACGTGGGTCCTGGAGCTGGACTGAGGACATCATTGCCCTGTCTCTGACCCCCTGCCCTGTCCCCACAGGCTGCTTGCTTCGCCCTCCTCGGGGTGCTCTTCATGATCATGAGCTTGAGCTTCATCATCATCGACTGGGCCACAGGCGGGGGGAAGAGCGGCGGCAGCCACTAGCTGGCAGTGGGTGCCCACGCCAACCTCGCCCCTGCCCACTGGTGCCCCAGGGAGACCTGACCCTGGGCTCAGCCCCTGTGCCACAGCCCCGCTGGGCTTCCCTGGAGACCCTCTGCTGTCACTGCCCATCACCCACGGTGGTGGTGGGGGCATGAGCCATGGCAGGCATGGGGACCCCCCCCCGACCTGTGCCCAGGATGGGGCAGCGAGCCTGGGGCATGTGTTTTGCCCCCCACCCTGCTTCAGCGGGTCCCTTCCCTGCTCTGCGCCTCATTTTCCCCATCTGTAAAATGGGGAGAATAATACTGCCCTACCTCACTGGGAGCTGGCTGTCAGCTGGAGCTCATCTGCACACCTCGAGCACCACCAGGGCCACAGGGCACTGCCTGCCATGGAGGGGCCCAGGACCATGGGGGCACCTTCCTGGGCCCCCAGACAGCATCGAGAGCCCTGATGAACAGTGTCCACAGGGGGCTGGGGTGGTTGGACCCTTGGCAGCACCCATGCCACCCACCCTGTCCCCCCTGCCATCCCCCAGTCCCCAGCAAGATGCCACATCACTGCCCTGGCAACATGGGAGCACCAGGTCCTGTAGGCAAGTGTGGTCCTGCTGCTGCTGCTGGAAGTACCCAGCTCCCTGCTTCTGAGCCCTCCAGGGGAGCAGTTGGCTCTTGGTGGCTGCAGGCTGGATCCCAGTGACCCGCAGGTCATGCTTGGGGACCAGCTGCACCACTCTGGGGAGGTGGCACACAAGCCGGGGGCTTGATGTCCACTGGCATCCTGCCTGTGCTATGGCTTGGCAGCCTGGGGCCTGCCCCCCCCAAGGGGTTTGGGTGAGGGGTACAGGGGGCTGGGGACCAGCTTGGGGCTCCAGAGCCACCCTCGCGGTCTGCGTGCCCAGAAGCCAGGATGGTGGGCACCCCTGCAACCCAAGCTGGGCATGCTCACCTTGCACCCAGGCCCTTGCAGCCTTCTCCCATCCACCCATCCATCCATCCATCCATCCATCCATCCATCCATCCATCCATCCATCCACCCATACTGCAGGGATGCCCTGTGCCATGCCAAAACCTGGAGAGCAGCTCTCCCCCCCCCAACCTCCCTTCCCAGCAGGGGTGTGAGGGGAAGCCTGGCAGGGTGGGCAGCATGGGATGGGGATGGGGGAAGGTTTCTGTGGCAAAGTACATAAGAGACGTATTTTTTTACTGGGGTGGTGGAGGCTGGGATGCTTTTTATAAATACTGTATATAAGAGTAGATCTTTTTTAATGTGTCGCTCTGGGTAGCTCTGTATAATGTACATATCTATGTGGGGTGGGGGTGGGGGAGTGAGTGGCACGGCTGCAGACCCTCGCCATTGCCCGGGGGCTGCTGGCTGCAGCGTGAACTCCACGTCCCTGTCCCCAGCCCGGCTGCCCTGCGGCCACCCCTGTGCTGTGGAGGGGGGCAACGCCTTTAAATTAACCGTGCGGCGATGTCCATGCTGGTGAGGAGGCCAGCCGGAGAGGCGCCTGCAGTGAGAATAAAGATGTGAATGTGCCCAAGTCTTGGGGGTCAGTGTGTAAGGCGAGGAGCTGGCACGAAGGCTGGCACCCGGCACGCAGCATCCTGGGACAGCACGGACATACAGACACGCACGGTTATTGGAGGCACGGGCGTACGTGGGGACAGCAGGGACACATGGAGATGCATGCACAGGGTCGGTGAATAGGGACAGCAGGGCATCACGGACATAGGGACAGTCCCACGCACCCACGGGGACAGACGGACAGGCATAAGGGGACGTCCGCGGGGACACGGGCGCGGGGACACTACTCGGGGACACGGGGGCGTCGCAGGGCTCCGCCGACACCAGGGGGCGCTGCGCCCCCGCCACGGACACGGCCCGCGGGAGAGCGGAGGGGGGGCACCCCGGGGAGGGGCCCCGGGAATGCGACCCCCAGGGAGCAGGACACAGAGGATTGGGACCACGGCAATTGGGACTCCCGGATAGTGGGATCCCCCAAAGAACGGGACTCCCAGGGAGCGGGACCCCCGGGGAGCGGAACCCTGGGGATGAGCCTCCACAGGGAACGGGACCCCCAAGGAGCGGGAATCCTGGGAAAGTGGAATCCCCGGGGATAGGACACCGGAGAGCGGGACTACTGTGGAAGGGGGGCTGGGGTCATGCCGTGCTGGGTGTCAGGGCAGCAGGTGCCCTCGATGCCCCTACAGACCCCTCGGTGGCGCCATGACTCCCCCCAGCCCTCTCCCAGAGTGGAGCGGCGGTGAGTTCCCCCTCTCCCCCCTGCCCGTGGGCACGGGGCTTTACTGCTGCCCCTTCCAATCCCGGGCACGGAGCCAGCTCGTTAGCGAAGCCTTATTAACGCCGCGGCCCGCTCCCACGGGAACAGCCTCGCTGCCTCCACGCTGGGCCTACGGGCGCTGCTCACAAAACCCACAGCGGCCCCGGGTGGGGTGGGAAGGCTGTGATGTCAGTTCTTTCGAGACAAAAGCTGCACCCCTTCCCCTGGCAGCGGCTTGTAGAGTGGAGCGCCCCCCGCTGCCCCCCCGCCCTTCTCAGCGGGTGCCAGCTCTGGGTGATGCTTGGGGGCCCAGGCAGGGGGCGAGGGGCTGGCACGGGACTGGGGCGGCTTCTGGGCAGGGGCCAGCCCGGGGGGCAGCTGGCACAGCTGGCATCCTCCTTGGGCTGTGCGGGGTGTCTGGTTACCAGGGAAGAGTCCTGAGAGCTGGGGGGGGCAAGTGCCAGTGTACCCCCTCCCTGGGAGTAAAAGAGCTGTCGGCTGCCCCTTCCTGCCCGGTCCCATCCTATCCATCCCTTCTCACGGACGCCCCCAGCCCTGGCACCCTCCTCGTCCAGCAAGGTGGCACCTGGTTCCCCAAGGGCTAAGCCACCGCCCTGCGACGTCGTGTCCCCACAGAAGGTGGCCCTGAGACACAGCAGCCTTCCACACAGCCAGCCCGGGGCTGCACCCCCCTCTCTGCCCTCAAAGCACCCCAGGCCCAAAGTGCATCATTCAGACTCCATCTCCCTCTTCTTGGCAGCCCTGGGCACATCATGACCCTGTTTGCCCCCTGTCCCGGGCACACCGAGCCCCTCCTCAGGCCGGTGCCAGGCGCTGCCCGCGGGTCCGGTCCCGCCAGAGAGGGATGAGACCCCGCCCCATTGCTCAACGAGGCCCCACCCCGTTCGGACCAGCCCCGCTCACCACTAGACACCGCCTCCCTACCGGTCAGGCCCCACCCCCGGCCCCACCCCCAGCCCCGCCCTGGCCCCGCCCTTCCGTGGGCCCCTCCCCTCGGCCGCGCGCAGCGGGGCGGGGCGGGGCGGGCGGGGCCGGTCCGGTGGGAGCCGCGGGCGCGCGCAGCAACCGCCGCCGCCGCCGCCGCCATGGGCTGCACCGTGAGCGCCGAGGACAAGGCGGCCGCCGAGCGCTCCCGCATGATCGACAAGAACCTGCGGGAGGATGGCGAGAAGGCGGCGCGGGAGGTGAAGCTGCTGCTGCTGGGTGAGACCCCCGGGACCCCCACAGAAACACACCCCGGGACACTCTCGGTCTCCACCACCCCGGCCCTGCCGCCACGCCCCGGGCTGCCCCGGAGCAACCTGCGGTATCAGCCGTCGGGGGCTGCCGGCCCCGCCCCGCCCCGGGATCCCCCAGGAGCGGGATGCTGGGCCCAGCCAAGGCGTCGGGGTCCCCCCCTCAGTGGAGAGTCGGCCCCAAGGATCATCCAGGAGTGGGGTCCCTGCCCTGCCCCAGGCTTCCCGGTTCTCTCCAGGACTGGGGTACTGACCCCCCAGCAGGCCTTGCGGATCCCCCCCAGGAGTGGGATGCTTGCTTCACCCCAGGCTTAGGGGATCCCCCCAGGAGCAGGGTGCCAGCCCCACTCCAGGCCTTGGGATCCCCCCCCCCCCCCAGAAGTGGGGTGCCAGCACCCCCCGCAGTGCATTACCAATCCCCCCAGCCCCCTCGGTGTCCAGCCTGGTCACATCCCTTTGGGGTGCAAGTGGGGGCAACCCCACCCTCCTGGCTGGCCCCAACCAGCAAAGCCCCCGAAAGTGTAAGCACCCCAACCTGCCTGCCTAGGACCCCCAGCTGCCCAGCCGTGCTGGGGGGGGCCCCCCTCCATGGGTTGCTCCCGGCCCCGCGCCAGCTGGGATGGAGGTAACGGGGCCAACAGGCACCGGCTGCCCCCACCAGGACGGGTCCGAGCCCTTCCATCTTGCCTTTCACCTCGCTGTGGGGGAGCAGGGGGCTTGGGCTCCCTAGCCCGTGGGCTTCCTGCCCCACGGGTACCCGATTTTCATACCGTTAACGGTGCGCTCGCGTTCTTCAAAGAGCCCCGGCGATGCTGCTGTGGGCGTTCACAGACCTGCCCTGTGCCTGCGGGCAAGGCAGCCGCTTTATTTATTTTAATTTATTATTTTTTTTAATAACTCCCAGTTGGGGTTTCTTATTCCCTTTCCGAAATTCCCAGGGAGAGCCTCTCTCCAGGTGTGAGGTGGGAGCGTGCGGGGCTCCCACGGCACCGTGGGGCAGCGAGACCCGGGAGGGGTGGAGAAACCCCTGGCTGGTGCCTGGGGGAGAACCGGCAGAAAATGTCTTTCGGCTCGTCGCCATCGGCAGAGGAAGCCGCCGGCAGCAGGAAGTCACGCCGAAATCCGGCAGCCTTGTATTTGCTCAACCCCTGCCTGCCTTGAGAAATACGTAATTAACGCCTCGAAACGCTCGTTTAACAGAGCGTTTGGGTTTGTTTTTTTGTTTCGTTTTATTATTTTATTTTTGACTTGTGAGTTGTGCTGGTAGCAATACCCATCATGGGGAAGCCGGGCAGGGGTCTGCGCCTTTGGGGGGACTCGCTGGTTGTTCAGGCTCGCTGACCCGCTTGTTTCCGGGGAGGGGAGGGCGCCGGCAGGGCGAAACCCCCCGGGGTTTGCAGGCTGTTAGGGGAACACGTGCTCCCCTTCTCCGTGAGCTGCTCCGGTGCCAGGCCTTGCTGTTTGCCCATCTCCCCCGGCATGAGGTAATGGTGCCGGGGTGCAGCCGGCTGGGGGGTTCGGCTCCCCCTTTCTGCAGGGCTCTGGGGACTGGCCAGGACCCCAGCTCCTTGGCAGGGCTCTGGGGACCAGCTCTGGGTGCCAGGATTGGAGGAGCATGGCTGGTTGGTGATGAGTATCACCCAGGGGTGGCGGGGGCTTGCTGGTCAGCGAGGAGTGCAGCGTGGGCTGGCTGGCCGGCATCCCTTTCCTTGTGTCCCGCTCTGTGCCGAAGTGGAGGCAGGAGGAGGAGGATGGCCACACTCCCTTCTGCCACAGCCAGTGTTTACCAGTGGTGTTGCTGATCTTAGCCAGTTTCTAAACCCAAAAATAGAGCAAAACAGCTCTTTTCAAAATTTAAAAAAAAAAAAAAAAAGTTCATCTTTTTCCCCTCACAGCTGTTCAGGTGTAAATAGTGCTGGATCCTTGGGTCACTACTGCCCATTCCCAAGCTGAGCCATGGCTGGAAAATCCTGAGCAGGCAGGGAGTGGCTGGCTAGGTGGGGCTGGCATTGTCCCCCTTCCAGGGGCTGCTGCTTGCAGCATTCCCCACCTCTACAAGAACCCCTCGAGGTGGGGACATTGTTCCCAGGGGATGATCCCACATCCCTGCTGCCCACCCTTCCTATGGCTTATTTTTTTCCTGTAATTGGAGGAAAATTTGGGGAAAAAGTTACAAAGGAACACGGTTTCACCCTTTGCGCCAAATCAGCCCACAACACGAAGGGGAGATGCTTCTTCCAAGCACTGCCTGTTTTTTGCTGGTGACTTGTGCCGTCCTGCAGCCGTGATTGGGAGCTGCAGGGCAGGAGTGTTGGTCTTGGCACCTGATGGTGGCAGTGGGAGCACAGGGCCACACCAGCACCACGGAAGGCTTGGGGCTGGCTGGCAAAACCACTTTGGCCTGGTGCTGTGCCCCGTGAGTGTCCATGAACCTGCTTCTGCCTTTCCTCCTCTCTCCCTCTCCTGTAAAGCAGAAATATCCTGAGGTTTTGGTGCAGGTAGAGGCTGGGAGCCACCACCAGCACCTGGAGCATCTGCCCCGTGCAGCAGTGGTGGTGGCAGCTCCAGTGCCACCACCAGCTCCTCAGCATCGCTGGTGCTCAGCCTGCTGGAATTTCACCTCCCTGCCCACGGAGCCGGGATGCTCCAGAATGATGCAGGATCAGCAGCAGGCAAGCAGTCCCCACACTCAAAGCCCCTAATTCCTTATCTTCCTATAGAGGATTAGGAAAGCAAAATTATTTACTGGCAGTTCGGGAGATGTTTGGGGCTGGGAAAGTGCCTGGGGCGGGGGAAGGCACCAACGGATCGATCCCTGGTGGCTTTTGGTGCTGGAGGTGCAAACTGCAGGGGCAGGATGCTCCCCCTCGCACCACCACTCGGCTGGGTTGGTAAGCCAAGCAGGCAGCTGCCTGTACCAAATGCTGCCCCTGTGGCCGGGGCGAGGGCGGCCAGGGCAGGGCTCGGCAGCTTTATGCTTTTTTTTTTTTGAGCTTGCATAAAAATAGAGGAAGGGAGGGACCAGCTGCGACTTTCGGAGGCTGCGTGTCCCCGGCACTGCCCTGGGCTCGCGTGCGAGTGGCCGCGTTTTCTGTGCTTTGTCCTGTCTTGGGGTTTTGCTTTTGTCCGTTCTCCTGCCCCAGCCCAGGGTGATGGGAGGGGACCCGGGCCCCCCTTCGGTGGGGACACTGGTGGAGCCCCGGTGGTGGCCACGGCCCAGGAGGTGTGGTTGGGGGGAGCAGGGAAGGTATCAGTGCTGTTAGATCTGGGGGGACCTCATGTCCAACCTCCTGGGCTCAGGATGGGATGGGGGGAAGGAGCCCAGCACCCAGGCCCTGAAACAGGTCACCCTGATGTCCCTGCTGGTGACATCCCAGGTGCAGGCAGCTGCCTTCAGCTCCATGGTGAGCACTTAGGCTTTGCCCAGAGAGGCGTCAGGCTTAAGTGTGTATGTTATATATATATATTTCGTATTTATATATATAATCTATCTTATGTCTGGAGCAGTATATAAATTGATTTATATAGATATAAAAAAGTAGATATATAGAGCTTTTCTTATCTATATATACCCTCAGAGAAGAAGGTCTCCCGTGGCTGAGCCCGCCCAGGGCTGTGGGTGCTGGGATCACAGTGTGCACTGCTGCCATAGCTGGGTTTCCTGCTCCGTGCTGGGTTGGAGCACAGGTTTCTGGGCTGGAGGCTGGCTGAATCACAGGAGCTGGGGGAGCTGAGTAATCCTCCATCCTCACTGGTGGAAAACCTGGGGAGGGGAGCAGGGTGCTAGTGGCATCCCAGCTGTGCTGGTGGGCGAGCCCCCAGCTCTTCAGGGTGGGATGGAGGAGATGGTGGCACCCAGGTGCAGGGACATGGCACTGCTGGGAGCAGCTCTGCAGCACTGTCTGCACCGGAGGTGGTCGTGTGTTTTGGGGGGGGAAATACGGGGAGCATCGTGGTGACTCCATGCCTGTAGTGTCTGGGGGGTGCAGTGGGTGATGGTTTTCAGGATCCCCCTTTTGTAGGGCTGACCCCCAAAATTGTTGCTGGTGACCCCAAAGGTGTCCAGACAGAGGGAACAGCTCACTGTGGGGCTCTTCCCCAATCACCTTGGTGCCGGGAGGGAGGGCACAGTCCTGGGGAAAGTGGTGAGGAACTGCTACAACAGGGCCAGAAACAGAGCAGCAAAGTTCCAGGATTCCTGGAAAAAGCCTGGCACAAGGATAGTTTTGTCCAGCTTGCCAACACCAGTGGCCCTTGTCAACACTGGGGGTGTGTTTGCCGTGCTGCCCCCAGGGAAGTGTTCCCAGCCCACCCCATCCACCCCCATGAGCTCCAAATGTCCTTTCCTGCTGTTGATGTATATATATTTTTTTAATTTTTTGTGTGTTTATTGCTGGGCTGAGCTTCATCTCTATCAACTGACTGCCTTGGATGGGGGGGTCTGCACCTCCATGGTGCACCCCAATTTTTTTGGACGCTGTCTGGGCCACAGCATCCCACCAGCTGCCGATGCCCAGGCTCCTCCTGGGAAGCAGCCAGCCCTGTGCTGGAATGGGACGGCTCCTGGGAAAAACGCCCTATGTCACTGCGGGGTTTTAAAAAAACGTGATTATTTTTACAGCAATTTTCCATCTATTTTGGGTAGGAAGGAAAATGTTGAGGGGAATCTCTTTATACTATTATTTTTTGAGTCTTTAGGGTAACTCAACTTTTAATGCACCCCTTCCAAAGTCTTGTTTGATGATGGGGATCCCATAGGTGCCCAGGGGGGGGTGAGCTCTGCAGTCATCCCTCTGCCCAACCATCCTGCAGGGAAGGGAATAGGCAGGTTTGTCTGGCAGGAAAAACCCTCACTAAATCCAGGCACAAATAATAGCAGCTGTTTGCTGGGCTGGGAGAACTTGCCGGCACAGTGACTGGGGATGGGAATGGCCCCGGACCCACTGATGGATTAAATTCCTGTTTCTCCCCTGTAATAAGGAATATTTTCCAGCCGTGCATCGCTTCCATTCATGCCTGGATATTTGAAAGCATAAACCAGACTGGTGCTGTGCGGCAAGATGGAAAATGGCTTTTTGGTGATGCAGGGTGAGGTGGACCCCAAAAGCTATGACCGGCTCCTTAAATATATAGAATTAAATATATGCTGGACAGAGATATATTGCATATATTACATGAAATATGTGTTGGCCAGAAAGCAGCTTAAATCTTGGGCTGCAAAGTATATGTTGGCTGAATAAACTTCTTGCCGGGCGATTAATGGGGCATTTTGGAGCCGGGCAGCTGCTTGTTTGTTTTAAATTTTTAAGCTTATTTTTAATGAAAAAGGGGGAAAATCAGCCTAAGTGAGCGCTCCCCTTCTGTTTTTGTCAGATGCTTGGTCCCAGCAGGCAGGAAGGGCAGGCAGTCCAGGGCGGGAGTGGGAAGGCTGGAGGAAGCCCAGCAGTGGGGTCACCCCAAGGTGGGGGGCTTCTCTCTGTCCCCTCCTGATACCTGGCCGGTGTTGGGGGTCTGAAGGATGCAAAGGCCCCCCCTGGTTCTGCCTGCCTCCTGCCTGCTTTGGGCAGGAGGGTGGAAGCAAGCAGCTGGCACCCTGCCCAGGGATTGTTTTGGGGCTGAATGGGCGGCAGCCGGGGTTTTCCGGGGATTGGAAACCCTTCCTCCCTGTTGTGTTCACGGGGGGGTGGGGGGCTGGGAAGAATCCCCCCAACCCTTGGCTGGATGGGAGCTGTGGGGAAGAGGCTCGGAGTGGCATTGCAGGGGGAAGCACGCAGCCTCCCTGGCAATTATATGGCCCCTTCGTTAGGCATAGGCAGTGAATTGAAAGGGAGATTTGGTTTGGGGGACAGTTAATTGCTGTCACCCCTGCCGCTGACTGCCACACTGCCAGTGACTGCCACCATGCTGGGAGTGGGCAGGAGGTCCCAGGGGGGTTGTTCAGGGCAGAGCAGGATGCTGAGGGACAACTGCCCTGCACCTCGTCATGGGGACACTTAATCAGCAGGGTCCTCTCTTGCTGCATGCCTCAGTTTCTCTTCCCATCAGGGAAGGGCCTGGTGAATGCAGCCGGCCCTGGCCGCCAAGCCCAGCAGTACGGGGTGGCGTTGCCAGAAACCAGAGGTATTTAATGGAAAAAATGAAGGGATATGCTGAGTCCTTCCCTGCCCTGCTCCCAGCTCCGGGCAGGAGCTGCCAGTGCTGACCACGGCCACTGGCCGGGCTGTGCCGGATGCCATGTCAGCATCCTGAGGGTGCTGGGTTGGCAGAGCCGGCTGGAGCTGTGTCCTGGCAGTGCCGGAGAGCCCTGCCGAACTGAATGCTCACCTTGGGGCTGGGCAAAGCCTCTTCCCCAGCATTTATAGAATGGAAACCACGGAGCAGTGTGGGTGTGGCAGTACATACAGGGTCTGTATAGCCTCTGTATGGCCCCAGCCTCGCGGGGCGCCATGCCCTGAGGTGATGTCCATGGGGGTACATGCCTGTTGCTATAGGCTGCATTTATGCCAATGGAATGGGCATGGGCACAAGGCTTTCGCTCCTTGCTGCTGTGTCACAGCTGGCACAACAGTCTCTGTTTTTCCTGGTTAATTTTAGCATAATCTCAAATTTTTAAAATTTAAAAAAAATTTTTTTAAACTCCTCTGTGGTGTCTCTTCCCGTCTGTGGCTGTGCTGGTGCAGCCCTGCCGCTGCTTGCTTGGGGCCCCCCCATAAGAGCAGCTCCAGGGCTGCAGGCAGCAGTGTGGGTGACCCCCCAGAGGGGTGGGAAAGGGCACAAGAATGGCCTCAGCTTGGTGGGATCCCCTGGGGCGGGCCCTGGGAGGCAGGAACCACCCTGGTCCTGGCCAAAGGGGGCTTGTACTGCTGGGGGTCCCAGGTCGAGGTGAGCCAGGCAGTCATCCATCTCAGTGACACTCCCTGCCTGGAGAGGGGACAAGGGACATGCGCCATTCCTTTCAGCTTCCCCTTTGAGCTTCCCCTTTTCTGCAGACGGTGTGACTTTGACTTTGCTCCTTCTGCACTCCCAGCCCAGGGAAGGAGGGCTGGGCCGGGGGCTGCACATCACCTGCACAGGGGTGACATCCCCAAGGGAGACAGGGTGGCAGAAGGGGAGCCTTAGGTGCCCCAGCTGTCCCCTGTGAACCCCTGACATCCTGCGTTTGGATGTTAAAAAATAAACCTGCCCCAAAAGCCATCAGCTTTCCCTGCTGGCAGCCGCCTCCACAGCCGGGCTGGGGTGTGGGACCCGGCAGGCTGGAAGTGTGCACAGTTTAAAGAGCAACCCGGGGGTGGCTGATCCCTCTGGGAACCACTCTAGCTGGCAGGTGGAGGCGGCAGCTTCTTCCCAAGTTCCCTGGGGTGCTTGGCTTCGGGTGGCTCTGCCTGTACCTGCTGGCACCAGCATCTCCATGTCCTGGCTGCTGCTGGCTCCAGCCGTGGGCACATGGCGGGGCTGATGTTCTGTTGCAATGGGGATGTGAGATGCAGCTGAGCTCAGGCTCTGCCTGGAGCTGGGATGGAGGCTAATAGGGCCCATCCAAGCATCTGCTCTGGCCAATGCTGGGAGCTCTTTTCTGATTGATGGCTGAGACACCTGTTGCCCTCTCTCTCGGGCTGGTGGAGGCCCTAGTAGGATTGGGATCCCCAGCTTTGGGCAGCACCTCACTGCTCATCCCCCTTCTTGTGTCTCCACAGGTGCTGGCGAGTCTGGGAAGAGCACCATAGTCAAACAGATGAAGTGAGTAGTATTTGCTACAGCAAACACCACTCAAACCTTGGCCATAGGCTCCAAAACCGGTGGCAGTTGGGGAAGGCTTCCCATCGGTGTTGCCACGGAGCATGGGTGGGGGGGCAGCACCCCGAGGTGCCCTGCAAAGGGCTGACCTTACTTATGTCTCTCCCCTGCCCCAGGATCATCCATGAGGATGGCTACTCGGAGGAGGAGTGCCGGCAGTACAAAGCTGTGGTCTACAGCAACACCATCCAGTCCATCATGGCCATCATCAAGGCAATGGGAAACCTGCAGATTGACTTTGGAGACTCCTCCAGAGCGGTGGGTGCCCTCCTGCTCCTTCTGCACCTGATAGGGGTGGAGGGTTTGTGGGGGTCCTTGGGGGGCAAAAGCAGATGCATCTAAAACTGGACCAGGATTAAGGGTGGTCCTGCGCAAGCCCTCTGCTCCCTGGTCAGCTGTGACCTCCAGTCCCTGGCACTGAGGATGGGGGGGACCCAAAGCATAACCCATGGGTGGGCTGTCTCAGTATGGCCCCTGATGTGTGCAGTGGTGGGTGTCCTGCTGCTTCTCTTGGGTCTCATTCCTGTCCAACACCGTAGCTCCTGCCCTGCTGTCTAGGAGGAACACAGTGGGCTCCAGCCAGGTCCTTTGGGGCAGAGTGAGCCTCAGTAACCCCATGCTGATGCTCGTGCCCTGTTCCCCTAGGATGATGCTCGGCAACTGTTTGCTCTCTCCTGCACTGCCGAGGAGCAGGGCATCATGCCGGAGGACTTGGCCAATGTCATCCGGAGGCTGTGGGCTGACAATGGGGTGCAGGCGTGTTTCAACCGCTCCCGAGAGTACCAGCTGAACGACTCTGCTGCCTAGTGAGTACCCCTGCTCCTCTTCCCCGTCTCTGATCTGCATGAGACACGTAGCTTTTATTGAGCAACAGAAAATCTCCCCCAAGGGCTGCCGTTCCCTGTCCTGCCCGGCACTGGGGCTGAGCTGGAGCAGAACTGGGAAGGCGGATGTTTCAAAAGCTGTTTCCTCCTCTGGTAGGGTGCTGCGTCCCTGGGAAGGGGCAGTGTGGCATCCCCCTCCTGCTGTCACTCTCTGCCCACTGTCCTTTCACAGGATGCTCTCCCCTCTGCATCCTGAGCACAGCCCAGGGTCCTGCTCATCCCTGTGCCTGCCATGAAGGCAGGGAAAAGCCCCAAGGAAACCACCAGGGACCCTTACGTATGAGTAGGATGAACAGGCTGCACAAAAGGGTTTTCTTTTTCTTTTTAATTGAATCTATATGGGAGGACTTAGCATTATGCTGATGTATTTAGCCAGCAAGCTGGTGTTTAGGTAGATAAATTGCCTGCATCTGTTTGGGTTTATCCCTGAAGAGATTTAATAAATAAGTTAATCTTCCTAAAGTATGATTGCTGGAGAGGGTCGTGTGGCCAAGGCCATCCATGCTCAGCTTGCATGGTGGCCTCCTGCCCTCTCTGGCAAGACCCCTTGGGGCAAAGCAGTGCTGGGGGGGAGCTCCTGGTGTGCCAGGAAACCCTCACCAAGGCTGGCCCTGATGGGGATTGAGCACCCTTAGGAGTCACCGTCATCCTGGGAGCTGCGTGGTCCCTCCCTGTGCCAGCCCAACCATCCCCTCCTGCTTGGCAACAGTGAGTCCCTCTTCTGCACTGGGGTCATGAGGGGAAGAGGTTGCAGTAGAGCGCCTTGCAAGCCCCAGCCCCGGAGAAGCTCCTGTTGGTGTTTTCCTCCAGCGCCTGTGGGTTTCGCTTCCTCCTGCCCGGCCCCCACCCGCCCTCCCCGGTCCCTGTCCTGCTCAGCCCCCTTGCTCCCCCCAGCCAGTGCTGGTGTGTCCCTGGCAGTGCCACGCAGTGCCCTGGGTGCTGTTTCGGAGGCACATGTACTCTGGCAGCTTGTACACACAGTTCCAGCCAATACATCTGCAAAGTGTCTGCAATTCCGAGTCTTGCTGTAGGTGCATTTATGGAGCATTTGGCACATTGCGGGGGTTGGACAAGCAGTAATTAGGAGCCCCCTTGAGCTGTTGCTCCCACCTTTTTCCAGCCCCACGGAGATGCCAGTGGGGTAGCTGATGCCCCATCCATCCCTGCAGGGATGGTGCTGTGCTCATGGTGCCACTGGCACAGAGTACCCTGGGGCTGAGGAGCTCCTTGGGGTGCTGGGGCAGGTGCTCGCTGGCACCCCGGGGCTGGGTATGAGGTCCGAGTGCTGCTGGTGCTGCACATGGCCCTGCTGTGGTGTTTCCTGTTTTTGTGTCAGCCGGAGGCCACATGTGTTTCCGGCTGTTTTTGAGCTGTTCTGCAGTGGTGTGCCGGCCCCCCCGCCCTTGCACCCATGCAGGGGTCCCAGAGCACTCACAGCTCTGGCTTTGCCAGAGTGTTTCCTGGGAGCTGGCGAGCAGTCGTGCTGCTGTTGGAGCCAGGGATCCCCATGGCCTCACGAGCTGTAATCTGGCTTTCACCAGATTATGGGGCTGCAAATGCTTTAATTAACACAAGCCTAATTTGCTTAAAGGAGTCCGTTTATAGTAACCCAATTAAAGCAACGGGAGACATGGAAACCTGCCTTGATCCCCCCGGAACCCCTTGGCCATTCCTGGCAGCTGCTCAGCATGGGGACCAAGGCACTGCTGCTGCTGGGGGCTAGCAGGGCTGGGGCAGGCAGTGCCATCCCCGGGGGGCTTGGGGTGGGCAGCAGCCCCCCGGCTGCGCTGCTCCTCATCCCTCTGGCCTCCCGCTTCCTCCCCGGACACCGGCCCTTTGTGTTTTTTGACTATAAATGGCACGGCGCCATCAATTGTTTCCGCCGGCACTGTGGCTGGTTGCCATAGCAGTGAATACTTTCCTCTTGCTGCTTCCCCAGTGCAAACGGCTGGGGGAAATAGGGGGGGAGCCCCCCAGCCTGGCCCCCTGAGCCCCTCTCTCCCTCGTATCCCCTTGCCGCCGGCCATCCTGCCCTGTTTGGGCCATGGGGTGATCCTGGGGTGTGGGTGGGGTCCCCTGCGCTTCCCAGCTTGGTGCTGCCCCCCATGATGGACCATGTGGGCAGGGGACCCCTGGGGCTGTATGGGGATGCTCCATGGGATTTGGGTGGGTCATGCCCCATGATCCAGCTTCCACAGCACCCTTCTTTTTTCTCCCCAGCTACCTGAACGACCTGGAGAGGATAGCCCGTGCTGACTACATCCCAACCCAGCAGGACGTGCTGCGCACCAGGGTGAAGACCACTGGCATTGTAGAGACCCACTTCACCTTCAAGGACCTGCACTTCAAGTACGTCCCACCCTTTCCCTTTTGCCTTTTCAAAGGCAAAAAAAAAAAACAAACACTAACTTCCTCCCTGTGCCGGGCTGGATCCTGCATGCACTGATCCCCCCCTCACGGGTTTGCTCATGGCGGGAGCCGCTGCCTTGGAAGCAGCGGAAACTGCCGAAATAGCTGGAGCAGCCTCAAAAACGCCTCACAAGGCTCGGCCTGGGGGCGGATCCAGCCTCTGGCATGGAGGAGAAAGGGGAAGGCGCCCTCCATCCTGTGACGCTGCTTCCGCTGCGGGAAGGGTGCTGGGCGGGAGGTGGGGGTCTCGGGGTCGGGCACCACCACAGCTGCCCGCTGGCACCCGGGGGTTGCCTTCCACTAAAAACCTACTGGAAATGGTCAGGGCTTTGGTTTCCCAGGCAAAAATCTGGCACTGCATGCATCCCTGGGGATTTAGGCTGGAGCTGCTGGTAGAAGGGTCTTCTGGAGTCCTCCCTGAGCGCAAGGAGCCCCGTGTCACCCCGGTGGGATGGAGGTGGCTGGCTGCACATCGGCAGGGCTGTGCTCTGGGGAGGCAGCGGGGCAGAGGGGAGGGGTGCAGGGGCACGGCAGTGCCCAAGGCTCCCGGCCAGGCGGTGGCTGTGGCACTGGTGACAGGCTCTTCTCCGTGGAGGCAGGGCATCCTCTGCTGTTTGTGGGTCATCCTGCACTGGGGTCATCCCCAGAGCCCTCGTGCTGCCTGTGGTCCCACTGACCCTGAAGCAGGGTTTCCCCTCAGTCCAAAGCCTCAGCCAAAACCCTGCAGCACCCACTCCAGAGTGGGTCGCCCAGAACATCACCTGGAGCCTGGCTCCGGGGAACATCGTGCTGACACCCTCTGGGAAAGGCAGCCTGATCCTGCCCAGCTCATAGCAGGGGTTTGATCCAGATGGGAAATAAGCTGAGATACCACCCTGTCCCTGGGATGGACAGCAGGTGCCAGAGCAGATCAGTGGTAAAGGCAAAACCCCTGGGGCAGAGATGCCACGCTCTGCCTGCTGTGGTGCCTTTTCCTGGCACAGCTCCTGCTCTGGGCAACTGGGGAAACTGAGGCAGGGAGCAGGACGAGGGCAGCGGGGCCAGGGGCTGCTGCCCAGCACTATGTCACCTTCCTGGCCAGGATGTTCGATGTGGGTGGCCAGCGCTCGGAACGGAAGAAATGGATCCACTGCTTTGAAGGGGTGACAGCCATCATCTTCTGTGTGGCTCTCAGTGCCTATGACCTGGTGCTGGCCGAGGATGAGGAAATGGTGAGTCGGGGGTGGGTATGGAACTGGCACCATGAGCCATCCCCTCCTGGGAGGGCTGGGGGGACACCCCTTCCTCTGGTGGCCACCAGTGCCCTGGCCAGTATGGCCCAAGCGGGGCCCTTGGCATCCCCTGCCTGGATGGGGTGGGCAGCAGGTTTGGCAGCAGTGGGTTGGGCACTGCCTGGTGGTCCCTGCCTGGCTCAGGCTACTGTCTTCCCCCCAGAACCGCATGCACGAGAGCATGAAGCTGTTTGACAGCATCTGCAACAACAAGTGGTTTACGGACACGTCCATCATCCTCTTCCTCAACAAGAAGGACCTCTTTGAGGAGAAAATCGTGCACAGCCCCCTGACCATATGCTTCCCTGAGTACACAGGTATTGTGGGGTCCCTCAGTGCCCTCCCTGGAACCCTGGACAGTGTAGCAGGAGATGCTGGGCATGGAGATGGTTGCTTTCCTGTGCCTGGGGAGTGGGGCACTGGGGCAGCAAGTGGGCTGCTGTGGTATTTGGGGTTCCCCAGGGAATGGGGGAGGATGGGGGTGGTTTAGCTGAGGCTCACTGCACCTTGAGGGCATCAATCTGGCATAGGGGTGGTGGCTGTGGTGGCCTGGTGAGCCAAGCTGAAACCCCATCGGTGCTGGGGTGGGGAGGTCCCTGGGTGACTCTGGGGTAGCCCAACATCTCCTCCTCCCTAGGGGACAACAAGTACGATGAGGCAGCCAGCTACATCCAGAGCAAGTTTGAGGACCTGAACAAGCGGAAGGACACCAAGGAGATCTACACCCACTTCACCTGTGCCACCGACACCAAGAACGTGCAGTTTGTCTTTGATGCCGTCACCGACGTCATCATCAAAAACAACCTGAAGGACTGTGGCCTCTTCTGAGGGCTGGCGCTGCCCAGGTGGGTGGTAGTCCTGGTGGTGGTTTTCCAGGTCATGGAGCATCCTCTGGGATCAAGATGGGTGCAGCTGCCTGCTGTCCCTGCCGTGGCACAGGCTGGTGGTGGGTGCCTGTGCCCCCAGACCCCCCCACTCACCCCCCGCTCTCTTCTAGGACCCCTGACTGCGCCAGTGGAGGAAGAACGTGCCGCCCCCAACTCCTGCTTCTCTTCGGTTTCATCCCTCCACCCCCAACCCATAAAGAGACTTTTTGGGTGCCAGCATGGGGGCAGGGCCCGTGTACCCCCTGCTGGCCCCTCCATCCTCCCCCTCCTTGCCAGCGTCACCCCTCCTGAGGAAAAAGAGGTTTTAGTCTTGGTTTTTAACCCCCCAAACCACTCCAGCCCCGCCCCCTGCCCCCCCCCCAGATTATTTGCTCCTGAGCCCTGGTGCTCTCACTGTTTACATTGCAAGTGTTGCTGGCACAGGGTGGACACAGGAGTCTCCTTGGGGCCACCCACCCGGCCAAAAACACAACAGATGACATTCCTTTTAGTAAAATCAGAAAGAGAGGGGAAAAAAAAACCCCAAACAAACCCAGAACACCCTGAAATGGCGCAGAAAAAAACAAACCACACCACACCGGCTGGGACCAGGTTGCCTTTTAAATAAACCTTTTTACCAAACTATTTAAAAGCGTCAAGTGCTACATGGTGGCGGTGTCCTCTGTGGCCAGCCCACCCCCAACCGTGTGCCTTGGGGTGGGGGGGGGGGCTCTGTGCCCCAGCCTGCCTTGCTGCCCCCACCCTTCTGCAATGAGGGCCAGGCAGCGGGCCAGGCAGCCCCCCAGGCAGGAGGGTGGGCAGGGGGATGCTGCCCACTGCCTGTATCCCCCCCCCCCTTCTTTCTAAGCCTAGTTTTGTAGGGCTAGTTGTTGCTGTACAGAGTGGCCCCTGCTGGCCCCCCCCAAAGCCCGGGGGGACCCCCTCAGCTGGTGCCTGCGGCCTTGCTTTTCCAACAGGATGTTTTACCGAATTGTTCACGTGGTTTGAAATAATAAAATGTAGAAAGGAAAAAAAAAAAAAAAAGAAAAAAGAAAAAAAAAAACATTGACAGCCCACCCCTCCTGGCTCTGTTACCCAGGGGTGGGTGGGTGTGCTTCACCTCTGTGGGAGGGTGAGGGGTCCTTGGGGGTGGGAGAGAGACACAGGGTGGGCTGACATCACCTAGGTGCCCTGCAGTGTCCCGTGCGGGTGAGGGTGGCAGTAGGATGAACTGGAATGTTGCTGGGGGCTAGGCCCCCCTGGGGATGCTGGTTCAGCAGCTGGGGTCCCATGATCACCCCCTGACCCTGCTCCAGGGGGATGGTGGCACCCAGGGATTCCTGGCACCCAGGGGACCCCAGTACTACACAGTCCTTGGGGGCAGGCAGTGGCCTGTGGTACTGAGGACAATCTAGCACCCCATGCATCCAGCAGGCCACAAGGACCCCCCAGCACCGTCCAGCTCCAAGGGACACCCAAAGGCCCCCAGCCTCCCCATTGCAAAGGGTCATTTGGGGAACCCCAGCATCCCTCAGGTCCAAGGAGTTCCTGGAGACCCCCCCAGCTCCAGAAGGAACCCAGGACCCCCCAGTCCCCCTCAGCTCCAAAGGGCACTCAGAGACCCTCAGCACCCTTCAGTGCCTAAGGGACCCTCAGCATCACCAAGCTTCAAGGGTACCAGGGACCACCAGCACCGCCAGCTTCAGGTATTACCCAGGGCCCCAGCACCCAAGAGAACCCCAGTACCCCCTCAGCTCCAAAGGGTACCCAGGGACCCCTAGCGCCCAAGGGACCCCCCTCGCACCTTCCAGCTCCAAGGTGTACCCAGAGACCCTCAGCACCGCCCAGCTCCAAGGATACCAGGGACCTCCAGCACCGTGCAAAACCCAAGGGTATCCAGCACCCAGGGCCATCCAGTGCCCCCAGCACCTGGAGCCCCCAGAGACCCCTGGCTCCCAGTGGTGCAGGGTGCCCCAAAGCACTGGCCAGTGGGAGGGCTGGCAGGGAGGGGGAGTGGGGCCATACCCCCCACCCAGGATTGGCTCTGGGGCTGAGCAGGTCAAACCTGGCAGTTCAGGGGAAGTAGAGATGGTTGCGGAGGTGGGGTGGGGGCAGTGGTGAGGCTGGGCCCCAGCAGAAGGGGAGACTGGGGCTGGGAAGGGGGGGGCTGGGCTGGGGCTCAGAAGAGCCCACAGTCCTTCAGGTTCTCCTTGATGATGATGTCAGTGACAGCATCGAAGACGAACTTGACGTTCTCGGTATCAGTGGCGCAGGTCATGTGGGAGTAGATCTCCTTCACGTCCCGCCTCATGTTCAGCTCCAGGAACTGCAGCTTGATGTAGTTGCCCGCGTCGTCGTAGGTGTTGGGACCTAGTGGCAGTGGCAGTGAGTGGGGTCCCCTCCTGGGCTGGTGGGTCCCCCCCCCCCCAGTAGGTGCTGGCCCAGCATCACCCGGTGCCCCCCAGGGTGGGCAAACCTTGTGTGGTCCATAAGCAATGCCACTGCAGCATCGCATGGGGTGCTGAGGACACCTGGTGGGTGGCTGGCAGGGTGCTGGCACCCAACCCTTCACCACCACCTCCCTACCACCAACAACCTGCACCTTGCCAACCTCACCATCGTAGTCGGGGAAGCAGATGCTGAGATGAGCCTTCTTGATCTTCTCCTGGAAGACATCTTTCTTGTTGAGGAAGAGGACAATGGAGGTGGTGGCAAAGTAGCGGTGGTTGCAGATGCTGTTGAAGAGGTGCAGGCTCTCATGCATGCGGTTCTGCAGAGGGACACAGCCGCATTAGCCCCACGGTGACTCTCAGGTCATGATGGGGATGAAGTGGGGGGGTAGGGGAGGAGAGTATGGGGTGGTGAGCCTTCCTCACCACTTCGTCATCCTCCACCAGGACCATGTCATAGGCGCTGAGGGCAGCGATGAAGATGATGCAGGTCACCCCCTCGAAGCAGTGGATCCACTTCTTCCGCTCCGAGCGCTGGCCACCCACATCAAACATCCTAGGCAGGGCATGGGGGGGACATCAGCACCCTCCACCCCTTGCACAACCCTCTAGCATCAGCCTTTGCTTGGGGCTTTGCCCCCACCTGAAGTTGAGGTCTTTGAAGGAGAACTGGGTCTCAATGATGCCAGTGGTCTTGACACGGGAGCGCAGCACATCCTGCTCTGTTGGGACGTAGCCAGGGGTCACCAGGCGCTCCAGGTCTGACAAGTAGCTGGGTGGGCACACAGTGGGCATGAAACATTGGCCAGCAACCCCAAACCACCCCCCCCTCACACCCAGACCCCCCCACCCCACATACTAGCCAGCTGAGTCATTGAGCTGGTACTCGGAGGCACGGTCGAAGCAGGCCTGGATGCCTGCGTCCTTCCAGAGCCGCCCGATGATGTCTGACATCTCCTTGGGCATGGTGCCCTCCTCGATGGTGTCTGAAAGGTGCAGCAGCTTGCGGGCATCATCCTAGGAGGAAAAGGAGCTCAGCAGGGCCAGAGGGAAGGGGAGAGACCCCACTGCCTGGTGTGGGGTGCTCCTCACCTGACGAGCTGTGTCCCCATACTGGATGTTGAGCGTTGACATGGCCCGCACAATGGCCAGCATGGACTGGAGTGTGTTGCTGTAGATGATGGCAATGAACTCCAGGCATTCCTCAGTGAATAACCATCCTGGTGGATGATTCTGGCCGGGGAAGGAGGGCACGGAGCTGAGCTGCACGCCACAGGGTGGTGGGCACCATGGGTGCAGCATGGGGCTGGGCTGCGGTGCTGTGGGATGAGGGCACTGGTGGGTCCAGCATGGGGCTGGACTGTATTGTGGGAGGACCCATGGGTGCAGCATGGGGCTGGGTGCCATGGGGCTGAGCCAGGCACTAAGGGATGGGTGTACCCATGGCTATGGCATGGGGCAGTGGCAGGCATGGTGGGACAGGGGCACCCTATGGGGCAGGTCAGTGGCACGATGGAGCATGGCCAAGCAGCACCCCTGGGCACTTACTTCATCTGCTTGACGATGGTGCTCTTCCCAGACTCTCCTGCTCCTGTTGGGACAAAACACGAGTCACAGCAGTGCCCACACTGGTCTCCCCGGAACACCCGGTGCCTGGCACAGCTGGGGGGACACTGGTGGCCTTGCCAGGTCCACGGTGTGGGGCAGGGGGATTACAGCCTGGTGCCAGCAGGCATTAAGGTTGGGCTGAGCTGCTGTGGCTTATGGGATCTGCAGTGGCTCAGCTGGGGATGCACTTGGAGACTCAAGGGAGGGGTAGGGGACATGTTGGCATCACAACCCTGCCACCCAACACTTGATGCCCCAAGCCTGCGGCAGCACAGGGGGACATGCCTTGGGCAGCAATAGCTCCCATGGTCCCCACCGTGTCCAGGGCAGCCCAGTGCTTGGGCACAACTGGGAGGGCCTGGGAGGGAATCCACAGCAATGTGGGGGGGTGTGGGGGGGTGGGGCTGCAAGGACAGACACAGGGGTGCTGGTGGGGGTGCTGGAAGGGTGGGGTAGAGTGGAGGGGGGGGGCTGCTGGGGATGGGTGCTGGTAGGTGGTGTGGGTGAAGGCTCTTGAGATGGGTTGTTTGATGTTGGGTGGGGCCTGGGACTGGGGAGATGTTGGGTGGGCTGGTTGGATTTGGGGGAATACCTGGGGGCTCTTAGGGTGGGCTGTTCAGATGAGTTGTTGAGTTTGGGTTTCCAGGCGGGAGAGTGTGTGGGGGGGGAGATGCTGGGAAAGCTATTGAGATGAGCTGGTTTAGGGGAACTTGGGAATGGGTGGGCTGGTTAGGTTTAGGGAAGCCAGGGCAGCAAGGGAAACATTAGGTGAGGTTTTGGGTTGGCTGGTTTGGTTTAGGGGTGCTGGGGGAGGAGACCAGGGAAATGTCGCGTGCTTTTTGGGATGCACTGGTTGGTTTTAGGGTGCTTAGGAGCAGGGGGTTGAGGGGTGGACTTTTGGATTGGGCTGGTTGTGTTTAGAGAGTTCAGAGAAACTTGGGGTGGGCTGTTAGGGTAGGTTGATTAGTTTTAAGAGTGCCTGCGAGAGGGCAGCTGTTGGGGACACTCTTGGGATGTGTTGGTTGCATTTAAAGGTGCTGAAGGCATCAGGGAAATATTAGGTGGGCTGTTGAGGTGGGCAGGTTGGGTTTTAGGGCTGCATGGGAATGGGGGTGCTAGTTGGGGTGGGCTAGTGTATTTTAGGGATGCTGGGGGAGTCAGGGCTATTGCGGGGGGGGGACTGGTTGGGTTTGGGGTTGTATCTGGGGCCAGGGGAACATTGGGTAGGCTAGTTGGGGTGAGGGATACCAGGAAGTGTCAGAGGAAGATTGGGTGGGCTGTAGGGGTGAGAAGGTCAAAGGATGGGTATCTCCCGCAGGGTGTAGCCCCCATACCTAGCAGCAGCAGCTTGACGGTCCTGGCATCTTTCTCGGCATCCTCCTTGAGCTTCTTCTCCAGCTCACGGGAGTGCTTCTCCTCAGCGCTGGCCCCGGCGCCCATCCTCTGCCCCGCGGCCCTGCGGCTCACCCACTCCTTGGAGGTCAGCACCAGGATGGGCAACGTGTTCCAGCTCCCCGCCGCCTCCAGAGCTCACCTCCCCGTGCCCACCGCCGACTGCCCGCTGCCACCACCACCACTGCGTGCCCAATGTGGGCCAAGGGCAGGGACAAGGTCCCGGGGGGCCGCCCAGGGGGTGCTGCGCTCAGCATCCACGGATTAAGCCGAGCTTCCCCCCGCCCTCCCCAGATAAACCCCCTGAAATCTGCAGTGGGCTGAGCTCAGCAATCCTGCAGCTCCCGGCGTCAGCGTTTCCGCTGGGGGGCGAAGGCCACCAGCTCCTGCTTTGCCCCCACCTGGGGGTGGAGACAGTGACCTGGCCTCCCCTGGGCATGTGGGACCACCACCCAGCTCCAGTTCTGCTGTGGACCCCAGAGAGGCTGGAGCTGGAGGCGGGGAGGCACTCTGCTGGGGTCTGGCAGGGGCTGGGAACAGTGAGTGGAAATGTCCCCATTGTCCCCAGATCATGCTGCTCATCCTCTCTACTCTGGACCAGTGCTTGCACACGCCTCAGTAAGCTATCCCAGTGTCCCCAGGTCTCTGTGCCCAGTATCCCCAGGGGCAACCCCACAGTGATCAAATGCCAGCCCCAGTCATGCCACTCTGCGTTTCCAGATCCCCTTCCAGGACCCTCCACCAATGTCCCCAGGCTCCCCCCGGGTGCACTTCTTAGTGTCCCCAGCCACCCACCAGTACACTCCCAGTGTCACCAGGCCATTATCAACCCCCACCAGTGTCCCCAGGCTGCTCCAGCAACACCTGCACAATGTCCTCAAGGATGCTCAAGTACCCTCCCTCTCCAAGTCTCTCCTAAGTATCCCAAGGAGAAGTCCCAGTATCATCCTGGTGTCCCCAAGCAATCCCAGTAGCCCCTAATATCTTCAGGACAACCACCCCCCCCAAAAAAAAAAATCCACGCCCTGCCCAACATCCAGGCATACCTCACTGCCATCCCCATGCTCCAGCACCAACCGCAGTGACAACCTCCCCCCCCACTGTCCCCAGACCCCGCAGCGCCCCTCCCGTGCTCTTAGGCCAGAGTTCCTCCCTCCTGTGTCCCCAGGCCCCCCCCCACATTGCCATGGTGGCCATTTGAGTAAGACTTAGTGTCCCAGGAACACCCCAGTGTGTCCCCCAGCCCCCAGTGTTCCCAAGCCCTGCCAGAACTCCCCGAGTTGTCCCCAGTGCCCCCGTGTCCCGGCCCCCCTCCCTCAGCGGTCCCCAATACCTCCCCCCCCCGGCAGGGCTCCTGCAGCGCCGGGTGCAGCCGCCAGGGGGCGCCAGGAGAAAGCACAGCGCCCAGTACAGCCCACTGCCCCCAGTACTTACAGCCCAGTGCCCACACTACAGCCCAGTACCAACCTCCAGCGTCCTCAGTACTACCCCCAGTGCAGCCCAGGACCTCCCAGCACTGATACCAGTGCCTTCTGGACTGCCCAGAGGCGCCCAGTACCACCTCCAATGTCCCAGTGCCAACGACAGTGCTCCCAAAACAGCCCAGTATCCCTCACTACCACTCCCAGTGCCCCCTGTAGAGTCCCTCCCTCACCCCATGCCCCAAATACCAGCTCCCAGTACCAAATCCCAGTGCTCCAGTCCTTCCACCAGTGCCCCCGCTGCCGACCCATAGTGCTCCCAGTACTGGCTGCTAGCCCAGCCCAGTGTACCCCTAACATGCCGTCAGTACCACCAGTACTGTCACCTCCCCGTTTTCACCATCCTGCTCCCCTCCCTAACCCTCACCAGCTCCCCACTGGCTCCGTCCCAGCCCTGCGAACCCCCGCTGGGCTCCAGGTCAGAGCTCAGGGGGTTTGGTGAGGGGCCCGGTGGCAACACATCCCCTGGCTGCCCGCTCGTTGTCCCCAACAGAGCACACGCAGGCGCCCATGTCCATCCCAAAGCCAGTATTTATTTGGGGGGTGACTCCAGCTGCGGTGGGGGGGGCACTTGGCCCCCACCACCCCTGCACTCCCCATATACAACTATTTACAACCCACCCCATCCCTGCCAGGGTGCCCCGAGGGGGTGGCCAACAAGCCAGGTGCCCCAAACCTCCCATGAGTGCCAATGCCAGTGGGCACTGACAGCTGCCAAAGGTTTTATCCCTGCACAGCCCCCTCTCCTTTCCTCTCCCACCCAATGTCCCCAGCCAAGCCCCCTCCATGGCCTGGACACTTGCATCTTGTCTCAAGGGTCCTCTCTCCCCCTAATTCCCCCTGTGGGGGAAACTGGGGCCGCGTACCCTGGTCCCACAGCTCCCTTCTCCTAGATTTGCCTGACAGTCTGCAGCTTCCCAGCAGAAAGCATTTGCTCCTCAATAACCAGCTGGGGAAACTGAGGCATAAAGCTGCGAGAGTTGTGCCCAGGTGGCAGAGGGGCAGACCATGTCCAGTGCCACCTCTCCTCCTGGCTGGAGTTTGTCCCTCTCCCCAGGGCATCACCCCATGCCACACTGGGACCCTGGTGCCCCAGCTGGGGGTGGTTTAGTGGCCGCAGTGACAGGTGGTCCCTACACGCCAGGACCCTTAGGTCCTGTGGGAGGTGGGAAGACAGAGGTGCTGGCTGTGGCCACCCTGGGGGTCCTGGCTCTTCCCCATGGCCAGAGGGCAGGGATGGCAGCACCCCGGTGACTATGTACAATCTACAAATAAATACTGTCTCCTGTGGGAGGGGTGGGGCACGTGTGTCTGCGTGCGTGTGTGCGTGGATGTGTATATATATATTTATTTATTTATAGATATTTTTAATATTAAAAGGGGGGAAAAATAGACCACTGTGCTAGCAAAGTCCCTGATGATGGTTTCATGTATGCCCGTAGGTCTCTGGCTGGTGATTCCGTCGGTTTCGAGGTTTCTTCTGGTCCTGCTGCTCCTTGGCTTTGAGGCCAGCCAGCGGCTGGGGGGGGCTAGCAGCCGTGTGCCGCCAGTAGCCCTGGCAGTACTGGTCCAGGAGTCCCATTTCGGGCTGGGTGAGGAGCTGCAGCAGGTCCTGGTAGCGGGGCGTGGGGCCACCCGGCAGGCCAGGGGGGCTCTCTGCCTGGACCAGCACAGCATGGATGGTGCGGCTGCTGAGGACACGGAGCTGCACCTTGGTCACCGTGTGCTTGAAGTTGTTCTCGGTGGCGGTGCAGGAGTAGAGGCCACTGTCAGCGAGCTGGAGGGCGCGCAGCAGCAAGCCCTGCTCTGTCCGCAGCACCCGGCCCTCCACCCGCAGCTGGGGGGCGAGAGGCGGGATGGCTCAGACAGCTGATGGCCGGACCCCCCGGACCCCTGGCACTGCACCCTGCCCTACCTCTTTCCGCCGGTCGCTGTTGTCCTTCTGCAGCAGCCACTTGACACTGGCCTGGGGTGAGCGGGGCTGGCACTCCAGGAAGGCGGTGCTGCCCTCTACCCCGTACTGCACGGCCTCCACTGCCTTCTTGTTAGCTGCAGGACAGGCCACGGGCAGCTGGGTCACCCGTTTGCCACCATGTCCCCTGTCCTGCTGACCTCCTTGCCCAGCCCACCTACTCTCCAAGGGAGAGCTCCTGCCCACTTCCAGCCGTGGGCCTGCCTGGTCCTGACACCCTGCAAATGTGCTCCTTCTCCTCCTCCTCCTCTACTGTAGCATCCTTCCACAAGGGTGTCCATCCATCCACCCACCCACCCACCATTCATCTATCTACAAACCAATCAACTTGTCATCCTTCAAACAATCATCTTTCTCCTCATCATATCCATCCTTCCTTCTATCCACCCTCCAAACCTGCTTTCTCCTCCCCAAATTATCCACCCATCCATTCATGTTCTATGCCCAATGGATCCTACTTGTCAATGTATCCATCCATCCATCCATTTATTCAGCAATTCACCCACCCATCTGTGTTTATCCTCCTTCCTAATGCATCCATTCATCCACCATTTCATCCATTCTTCCATCCATCCATCCACCCATCCATCCTCTCCCTCTTCCCCTACATCCACCCACACAACCATCACCCCACCAAGCCCACCCATCCACCCTGTCCCCCCCCCTGCCCCCTGCCCTCAGTGTGCCCCCAGTTGCCTCCCGTGCCAAGGGGGCTGTGCCCATCCCTTGCTCACCATTGGAGTTGTAGCCTCGGCACTGCCGGATGGGGTTGCCGTGCCGGACATCCTGCCGCCGGCTCCGCCTGCGGGGAGGCGAGAGGTGAATGGGGCAGCCTGGGGCTGGAGGGGTCCCTCCCTGCTGCTCCCCCTAAGCCCCCTGTACCTCTTGGAGGAAGCGGAGTAGCGGGTGCAGGCGGTGCCGTCCCAGGCGCAGTACGGGTCCCGGGCCAGGCAGCAGTCAGCACAGGCTTCCCCGTACATGTCGCAGCGGTGCAGGGCCAGGTGGGTCACGCCTACGGCTGAGGACATGTACAGCTGTTGCTGTTGGGGGAACAAAGAGGACAGGGTGAGATGTCATCTCATCCCCACCCAGCGCCACCAGAGTTAGGTCACTCTGGGGACGCCTGCTCTGGTCCTGTGGTGATGCCAGGCAGTGCTGCAGCGGGGCCTGTGACGGCATCTGCTTGGCCCACTGCCATGTGCTGTGACTCACCCTCTTGGAGGAGATGGTCATCGTCTTGATGGGTGCTGGCACCTAGGCAGGAGCAGAAGCAAAGGAGACAGAGGGGTGATCACCTGGCCTGATGCTGCAGCCCAGGGTGCACACCTCAGATCCCTTGCAGGCAGCTACGGTGGGAAGGGGCAGGCAGGGAGAGATGTGAGGGGGCAGCAGGCAGGAGGACCAATGCTTGAGGTCCACCCAGGGCCAGTCAAGGGGTGGCTGGTGTTCCAAGGGGCTGGTTGATGTCCCAAGGGGCTGGTTGGCTGGGTTGAGGACATTCAGCAGAGGGAGGAGGACTGGAAAACACTTACCTTGAAAACCTCGATCTCCTCCAGCATGAGCTCCTCCGTCTCCATGTCATCCCGGGGGAGCACAATGACCTTCTGCACAGTGCCCCTATCTGAAAGACACCACAGCACCCAGGCACTCAGTGCCACTCCTGGGCACCCATGCCCTCCCTTCCTGAGAAAGGGGTCCCTGCTGGGGCTGAGGGGAGAAAGGACCCCCCCATGCCTATTCCCATCCCTCTCCTGCTGCAGCGGGTGGCTGTGCCTGGGGTGTGGCATAATGGCCCAGGTCACTGCCTGCGGCTAGGGACTGAGATCACCCAGGGCAGGGTGGGGACAGCAGTGGGGACGGGCACCAGGGCAGGGGAAGGACCAGGCTGGAACCTTGAGGAGGGGCAGGGATCTCAGGGGGGGTCTCAGCCCCTCACCCCGCTCCAACATGGTGGAGGCCACTGTGCTCTGGCCAGCCCTGTTAGTGGCCGTGCCCTCCGGGGCCGCGCCGGAGCATGCTGCGTTCCCCGCGGTGTGCGGCGTGGGTACCTGTGCCCAGGAAAAGCACCTCATAGCGCCCGTCTGCCGCGTCCACCTGGTCGACGGCCACGGTGGTGAAGCGGTAGTTGACGTTGGTGCGGACCACCAGCGGCTGGCGGTGGGTGGGGTAGACGGCATGGTACATCAGCGGGTGCGAACGCATGAAGTTGATTACTTCATCGGGGTAGTCCTTGGTGGACTTCATGGATGGAGTGAAGGTCCCCCCAGGGCACTGCAGCACAAACATAGACTCATAGAATGGATTGGGTTGGAAAGGACCTTAAAGACCACCTAGTTACAACCTCCCTCCATGGGCAGAGACACCTCCCACTAGACCAGGTTGCTCAAAGTCCCACCCAACCTGGCCTCGAACACTTTCAGGGAGGGAACATCCACAACTTTCCTCGGAAACCTCTTCCAGTGTCTCACCACCCTCATAGTGTAGAACTTCTTCCTAATGTCTAACTTAAATATTCCCTCTTCCAGTTTAAAGCCACTACTCCTCATCCTATCATTCTGTGCCCTTACAAAAAGTCCCTCTCCTGATTTCCTTTAGCCCCTTCAGCTACTGGAAGGTGCTCTAAAGTTTCCCCACAGCCTTCTCTTCTCCAGGCTGAACAACCCCAGCTCTCTCAGTCTGTCTCCATAGGAGAGGTGCTCCAGCTCTCTGATCACCCGGTCTCAGTGGCTTGGTACTGAGACAGGGGTCTGAGCTCCCTGCTCTGTGAGTTGCCAGGGCTACTTACAGTGCCTGGCCGGGGGTAGGGCATTTTGCCCGTGTAGGGCATCCACTGGTAGTTGGGTCCCTCCTTGTGGGCGAAGGGCCCGTTGAAGACCATGCGGATGTCGGCCATAGAGTAGACGCAGACAGCAGAGCCCTTGAAGACCGATCTGGGAGGAAGGACATACTGCCACCCTCTAGCTTGGAGCTGCTGGCCAGTGAGGCACCACCAGGACCCCCACCCAGCTGGGGATCCCCCCTCTGCTGCCCCATGTTGGGAGGGTCAGCACTCACCCCGAAGCGGAGAACACAGCGTAGATAACAGGGTTCTTGGTGTCCTGTGTTTGCTGGATGAAGACATCCTCTTGGGACAGAAAGATGGGGGTGTCACCATTGGGGAGGTGGGCAGGGACCCCTCTCACACCGAGGGAACTCCAGTGCAGGGGGAAGAGCAGCCCCTCATGGGAGAGCTAAGAGGTGGGGGGCAGCAACGGGGTCCCCAGCCCTCCCTATCAGACACGGCATCATGTCACCTCCTCATGGTGTCCCCCAAGCCCACAGGGGTGCAGAAGGTCCCTGACCCCCCCTTGCCCACTCACGGAGCTCATCGAAGTGTGTCTCAATCCCATCAGGTCCCGGCACAGAGCAGACGAGACGGGCCTTCAGGAAGGTGCTCCATTTGTTCACAAGGCAGCAGTGGCCCCCATCATCGTTCTGCAACAGAAGGACCTCTGCGTTCAGCCCTGCCTGCACCCCTGCCTGCTCCCTGCCAGCCCAAAGCTCCACCTACCAGGCAGATGCGCCCAATGCGGGAATAGACCCCAGGGCTCAGCGGGGTATCAGCCGACTTCTCTCGGAAGAAGAAGTAGAGCTTGTCGTCGTTCCTCTCGCTGCTGTCAGGGATGAGCTGGGCGCGGACAAAGGCTGGATCTGGAACAGCACAGCATGGCACTGTCAGCCCGATGGCACCCCCTGCCCTGTGCCACACCAGGATGCTGAGGTCCCTTCTCCTCCTGCATTGCCCCATTCTTGGAAAAGCACTGTCATGGTTGCAAGGTGAGAGCTATATCTGGACCAGAGCTGCAGAGATAGGCTGAGGAACCCAGGTCTCTCTGGTGGTCATCAGTGCTTTGCAAGGGGCTCAGAGCATCCCTGAGGTACCTGGGAGCATCCCTCAGGTCCACAGGGTGGAGAGCTCCATCAACTCTATGAGAAGGGCGGTGAGAACTGGTCTTCTCCCTCCCCAGGGAGGAACCACACAGCCTGAAATCTTCTCAGGAAGCTTCTCCCTGCCATCCATCAGGCAGTGCCCAGCCTGTGCTGACAGCTCCCCCTCTTCGGGTTACCACCCCGCCGGCTCCCTGGTCTGGCAGGACCAGCCCATCTGCTCAGCTCTGTTTACTCAGCTGCTGCCTCGCAGGCAGGGGTGCTCTGAGGGGGGGCAGGATGAGCGCTTGGGGTCACTGATTGCAGGCGACACGGTTGACATCTCAGCCCTGCAGAATCCCACACACGGACTCCGGCAGAGCCGGCCCCACCTATGACCAGCTAGCGGCTCCCACCAACCAAGCCCGAGGATGTCTGTCACCATGCCCTGTACAGCTATCCCTCTGCTCTTCTGCCTAGAGTTCCATCCATCCATCCATCCATCCATCCATCCATCCACCAATCTATTCATCATCTACCAAGCTATTCATCCACCCACCCATCCATCCATTATCTGTCCATCCATTATCTGTCCACCTATCCATCAAACATCAACCATTCATCCATCTATCCACCTCTGTAACAACCATTCGCCCACCCATGCACCCACCCACTCATCCATCCCACATCACCACCCATCCACCTGTCCAGGCTGGCTCCTGTCTCTGCCCTGGAGGAAGGACACAGCATGACACAATGGGTCTCATCCCTAGGGCTAGAGTCTTGGGTTCCCCAAAACCCACCGTTGAGCCAGCGTGAGTTGTACTGGTCTGTCCTCATGGCCGTCTGCTTGCCCATGGTGCGGAAGATGGCTGCATCCGTGCCCATGAAGTCAATGTAGACTCCAGCGTAGAGCTCTTCATCTGCAGATGGAAGAGGTCAGCCAGGGCCCCCCACCTAGTCCCATCCACCCACTCTCTCACACTTCCCTGGTCTCCATCCAGCCCCAGCTCTGGCCAGTAGCCACCAGGCAACTGCCTGTGGCCATCCCAGAATGCTCAGGAGGCTGGCACTGGTCTATAAGAAGGACCATCATCTCCACTGGGCCAGGTGGCCAAGGACTCAGCATCCTGGTGCCCAGCCATCTGCCCAGCTGGAGTGGGCAGGGCAGGCAAGGGGAGGAGCCCAACTCCTGGAGGATATTTGGGCAATGCAGGAAGATGGAGGGACCAGTTGTCCCACCTTGCCTGCTTGTTCCCTCTGCCCACGCAGGCAGCACCAGCCCTAGACAGCTACAAGACTCACTTATTAACGCAGAGACGGTGTCAACTTTGGGGTCATAGGAACACTTCCCCTTGCCCGACTCCAGCTTGTCTGGCTCCAGGTAGAAGATATAATCCTAGAAAAGGAAAGGAAAAAACCAGAGAAGCTGGTTAGACTTTCACCCCTCCATCCCCGTGGCACCTTCTGAAGCCCATCAGGAAAGGCAGCCTCTTTTGGGATGGAGCCCAGCAGAGAGGACAGATGCAGCAGGATCACACCAGGGGTCTGCAGGTCTCCTGAGAAGATGAAGCCCCTGTGAGCTACTCCTCTGACATTGCTGCATGCTTCTCCATGCCTTCCACTGCTTGGAGACTTGGCAAAGGTGTCAGGCTGAAACGGAGCATCCATCCCCCACATCCACTTCTGGGCAAACATCTCCCTCTGGTCACATCTTCACTCTGCTGGCTCTGCCATGCATTGCTGCTTGGCCGGCTCCAGGTCACACAGCTCTGGTGGCTTCAGCAGGCAGGGTTTGGCCAGTGGTACAGCTCAGCTGCCAGACCCACCATGCTCCTCTCCCCAGGGCCCATTTTCCAGTGGGCTCCACCGGGGCACCATGGCGGTGAGATGCTGTGCCCACTCTGTGGGATTTGCCCCACAACATTAGGAGCCGTGTCTCCACCATCACCTTCCCTGCAGCCATCCCTGGCACCATCACGCATCCCCAGCCAGGGGAGAGATCCACACAGCCTTCAGAGACGCACACAAAATCCTCTGGGACACCCCAGCCCCAGAGATGAACATGGCCACGCTGCCACCATCCCCACCGCCGCACTCAAAATCCTCTGGGACACCCCAGCCCCAGAGATGGACATGGCCATGCTGACACCATCCCCATTGCCACACTGTGCCACCTCCACCACTGTCACCAATGCCGCTGCTTGGTGCCAGCCCTGCTCCTGAGCTGGGCAAAACCTTCACAGGGACAACCTGGCCCTCCAGGGCAATTCTGGTCCCAGCAGCACCTTCTCACCCTCCTGGCCGGGACACCCACAAGCTGGTGCAGAGCCACCATTCAGCTAACACCTATCCAAAGGTGCCGGAGCTGCTGAGAAGCAGGTGCTGGCAGCCCCCAGGGAGCTCCCACTCAGGGCACGGCGAGCTGCGCTGGGGGAGCTTCTCCCTGCAGATGCTGAAGACAGATCTGGCAGGGAGGGAGGAACTGGGAGGGTTGGGCTGGTAATGGCGCTTCCCTCCAGCTGGGGAAGCCAGCAGCAGGAGCTGCCTACAGCTGAGCATCGTCCTGGGCCAAACTAGCACCCACCCTCGGAGTGCGGAGGTGAGGGGGGAGCCCCGGGCTGCCACAGGGTGCCCACGCCCCACACATTCCCCAGCCCACGCACCGACCTACGTTAGTCTGGAGGGGAGAGGCTCGGGGGTGACACTGTCAGGGGACAGGGACGCTGTCGCCACCCACTTGCTCGCTGAGATGCATGAGCCCCTCCTGGGGCATGGCGAAGCAGAAGCTCAGTGATGTTTTTGTAGACCCTACCAAAACACCTCCTGCACATCGCCTTGGCATCCTCCCCTGAACTATTTGGAGCCCCATGGCTCTGCTGACACATGGCCCCACTTCCAAGGGACACAGCAAGCCCAGAGCTGGGAAAACCACCAGTGCGATAGGGGGAGCCACCATCCCTGACAGTGTCCCCCACGGCGGGACCGTACATGGCCTGGGAGAAAGGAGTTAGTGAGAGAAAGAGAGTGGAGATGCCAGGCCGGTGGCCAGAGAATGCTGTGCCAGGAGGGAAGGAGATGGCAGGGATGCCCACGGCACAGGGTGGGAAGCATGCCGGTGGGAAGGAGAAGGAGCCTGCGGCTCTGGCGTGTCCCGGGGGAGAGGTGGACACGGCTGCGGCAGGCTCCCAGACCGGTTCCCACCTTGCTTTGTGCTGGTCTCGGGCTGAGGGGGCTGTCGGTGGATCTGCTTTCATGGCCTCCCGGCTGGCTCGATGGAAACCCCTGGGGAAAAGGAGCAGGGCAGAGAGTTAGCACCGGTGGGGGGGAAGGACCCCCTGGAGTGGGGGTGGGTGGGGGGACCCCAAGAGCTGGGGTGCTGGCAGCGGTCCCCGGATGCTCTGGATTGGGCTCGCCTCCAGCAGGAGTTTCTCCACGGTAGATCCTGCTCTCTCCCACAGAACCGGAGTGCCTTGGCATGCCAGCATGGGGCAGGAGAGAGCAAAGAGGTGGCTGCCATGAGGCTGGGCTCACACCTGGGGACACAGTGCCGGCACTGCCACCCAGCTGGCATCGACCTGCACAGAGGAGAAAGACCTTGGTGCTGAGCTGTGGCATGGCGAAGCTACTTGCACTGGGGGGTCACCGGGACCCCCTGTCCCTCCCACGCTGCTGCTGGCTCCACTGGAGGGGACATGAGATGCTGTCCTCGACTGCATGAGTGTCCCAGGTGCTCCTCAAATGCTGCCACTGCCCAGTCTGTTCCCAGTCCAGACCTGGTCCGGTTCCAGTCTGGCATGGTTGAAGCAGCATCCACGTCAGTGCTTGTGCCAGTCTTGGGGGAACTGGGGCAGGTGCCCGTCTTCCAGGTCCAGCGCCGTGCTCCTTCCTCTGCTCCGACTGGTGCCACCCAGCATGCTCCGACTGTGGGACAGGACGCAGCCTGGGACCTGCCACCCAGCACGGAGGGTACAGACATCTCACATGACACCTGTGCTGCTACTCACAGAGCCCAGCTGCTTCCCAGGACCACCCTGAAAGTGCTCCTCTGTCTGCTACAAATCCAGCCTGGTAGCACACAGTTTCAATGCCATCCTCTTGCTGCACACCACAGTCCTCAGGGCTGGGTGACATCCATCCAGAGTCATTCCAGCACAGCCTCACACACTGGCACAGCCCCTGCCATGGTTCTCCCTGTGCAATGCCAGCACGGTTCTGGGCATCCTCCGCATCCACGTTGAGGGGCCCGGTGGCAGGTGGGAAGCCAGAGGAGGACATGTCCCTTGCTCCAGCAGAAATCCAGCAGTGGCTGGTGGGGCAGGAGGGCACTTTGCATAGAAGCCAGCGTCAGGGTCCAGTCGGGGCAGCCTGGTTCCAGCACGCAGAGAAGTCCTCGGCAGCACAGCATCATTAACCACAGTCACCCCCCAGCCTGCTGCTGCCCCCAAACCTCCTAGCAGAGCCGGGTGGTGCCAAGCCACTCTCCTGCACCCCAGTGCAGTCCCACAGGCCCCAGCTCATCGCATCCCCCGTCCCTCCCGCCCCTCACCTGGGCTTTGCGCCCGCGGTTGACGAAGGCGCAGATGGGGTTGTAGGCGCCGGTGCCACACACGTAGAGGTGGGTCCGGTTCCAGGGCTGGATCAGGCGGATGAAGTTGCCACACTCCCCCTGGGAAGGAAAGGAGGGGAATGCCAACCCCAGCAAGGGGACAAGGGCACCGCCCTTTCTCACTGGGGTGGACACCATAGAATCCAGCCCCTAGCACGGGATAGGAGCTGGGGAAGGGAGGAAGCAGGACAAGGAGCCAGGAAGGTGGGAGGTTTGCATGGGGCATGGACTGGCATGGGACATGGCATGGGCCTATGGTTTGGGGTGGGGCATGTGTTGGCATCATCATAGATTTGCATGGGTCATGGGATAGCATATATCTTGGGTTGGCATGGAGTCATGGGTTGACATGGGGCATGGACTGGTATGGGCCATGTGTTGGCATGAGTCATAGGTTGGTGTGGGGCAATGGGTTGGCATTGCTCATGGGTTGCTATGGGCCATGGCTGGGGAGTAGCTATGAGGTGACAACTGGCATGGGATGGTACAGGTCAGGTTGGCATGGACCATGAGCTGGCATGCCAGAGGGCACAGCCCTGGCTGCCAGGAGGAAGCAGCATGGAGAGCCTGTTCTGGTCCATGAAGCTCTCCAGGACCTGCATGGCTCAGACAGAAGGGGTGGCAGGACATCACAACACCTTGTAGTGCCATCCCATTCTGGCACAGCCACAGGTGCTGCTGAGCTACAGGGGACACAGGGAATTATATTTCTAGGGTAGGACATGAGTACACAAAACCCCTTCCAGTGCTGGCCACCAGCCCTCCCACCACTACTAGAAAAGGTCTCATGGTGGTCACTCACATTGCTGTTCTTGCCTGACAGGATGCACTCCTCGATCCTCTGCTGGGATGCGGGCCAGTGGATCTGTGGAGACACCAGCCCAGAGGAGACATGGGCTCCCACCTGGACCCACCTCTTCCCCACCACCACCAGTGATGCCCAGCAAGTTCTTGCCCTAGCATCCAAAGTTCCCCACTGGGTGCCTGGTTGCCCCCTTCCATTCATGCCCTGCAATGGCAGCTTACGATGAGGGGCTCGCGGTTGATGTCATGGAGGTCCAGTGAGAGGACGTAGTCCTTGCTGCCCACGTACATGCGGTCGTGGTCCTCGTCTTTCAGCAGGATGCGATAGTCACTGGAGTTGAGGAGGAAGTTGAAGAAGTGGGCAGTGCCCGTTGCCTTCAGCTCTGTGGGGAGAAAGGGGCATGTGTCAGCACCCTGGGGACCCCCCAGCTTCCCTCGGTGCCACCCCTGCCCCCAAGGCCAAGGCTAGAGGATGTCCTGCTAGAGGAGGTGGGCACCTTCCTGGCCATCGTGCCCAGCCTCCAGCCCACAAATCCTCCTCCATGAGTGCCACAGATCTCACAATCTCTGGCATCGTCCCCTCCTCCTTTGTGTCCCCATGTCCCAGCCAAGCCACTGCAAGGAGCCATCTTCCACAGAGGGGACGAGCCTCTTCCCCACCCCACCCACCCCATCCCCCTTTGGAAAGTTATTTTTAGCCCGAGTGTGGGAGAAACGAGTGAAAGGGGATAATGAGGGTCATGAATATTCACAAGTGCAATGAGGCAGCCAGATGGAAGGCAGAAGTGCTGCAGATGATGTGGGCCAGTGCCAAGGACCACGTGGCAGGGGCCAGGGCACGAGCGAGACAGAGGACTCTACTCCCATGGGATGTCATCTTCCTCATATGCCAGCCCCTTTGGAGGTGTCACTTCCTTTAGATGCCACTTCCATGGGAAGACATCTACTCCGGATGTCACCTGCTTTGGAGGTCCCACTCTCTTTGGAGGTGCCACTGTATTTGGATGTCACCAATAGCCATCAGATGCCACCTCCATTGGATGCCACCTTCTTTGGTGGCATCATCCCCTTTGGATGCCACCCCTGTGGGACACTGGCCCCATATGCATCCCCACCCTGCAGTCTGTCCCTCCATGCAGGGTTGTGTCCCATGCAGGTGCTGGGGCCAGCTTGGGGCTGAGGACAGATCCCAGGGACCCCCCTGTTCCCAGGCAGGGTCCCCTAGTGCATATCGGGAAGGAGCATGTCAGCTTCCAGGCAGGGCTGGGCAGGGCTCCAGCGGCCAGCTGCTGATCCCAGAGCTCCCTGACCTCCTGCCTCTCAGCCCCACAGTGGGCTGCCAACATCACACAGATGTCCCCAGGGTGCCTTCCCATCCTGGGCACACTGGGGATGAAGGGGGCTGCCCTCTGCTGGGAGGGGTGGGGGGGCTGTGGTATACACCCAGGCAACCCAGCAGGAAAGGGAGATCTCCATGGTAGCCCATGCCAAGGGAGCTGGGGCACAGCCAGATCTGTGCCCACCAGTGTCACAAGGAGAACCTGCTCTGTCCCCTGGCCAGCAGTGGTGCCCCGGGTCCCTACCTGCACCCCCATGGCACGCTCCTCCTCCCACCTCCCATATGGGCTCCAGATGCTCCCTCTTGCCAGCACTGGCTTGCCTGCCACCCGCAGTGTCCCCTGTCTAGCCTGCAGTATCCCCTGCCTGTCCCGTGGTGTCCCCTACTTCTCCCATGGCACACTAGGTCCAGTCCTTCCCTATCTCAATGCCTGCGGCTGTCCCATGCAGTGTCTGTGTGCGTGTGTATGTGCACGTCTGTGCCCACACAGTGCCCTGGGGACATGGGATCTGTCGGCTGGTCGGTGACACGGCTCAGAGCCAGGAAAGGGTAGGGCAGCTCCGGCAGTGGGGTGACGCAGGCAGAGCGGAACAGGTTGTCCCCAGCGCTGTGGACCTGTCACCAGCACGGCACGCCCAGCCATCCTGCGTGGGGCAGAGCTGCTGGTGCAGCAGAGCTGGGATGGTGGTTAAACCAGGCTGGAGCCCCCACACCAGGGCAGCCTCCTATCTGCCATTGCTGCCAGGCATAGGGACACCATGTCCAGCCCCCCCAAGGGACACATTCTCATCCTCCCACTTCCCTCTGTGCCAGCATCCTGAGGTTGAGCCAGGCAGCATCAGGACACCAGCAGTGGAGGGTCCCATGTCATCAGTGATGCCATATATCCTGAATCCATCAGGATGGAGGGCCCTGGGGCTCAGCAGGGGCTGGGGCCAGCAGGACAAAGAGCCCTGGCCCCCCACTGGGGAATCCATTCAGCCCCCCATGCCCCAGTGATCAGAGGGGACATCCCCAAAGTGGGGCGGTGACAGACCCACTGCCCCGTGATGCCCTCTCCAAAGGGGACGGAGGGGCTGGTGAGCCCCTGCCCCAACCTTTGACCTCCCGACCTGCCACCCCCTGCCCTCCCCGCCTAATCCCCCACCCCTGCAGCCCCATACCTGCCCCGGCAAGCCACGGGGGATCCCTGGGGATGGAGCAGGGCAGAGGGGCTCCCCTCGGGGCTGGAGAAGCCAGTTCATTCTCGGATGTGCCCTGATGAGCATATTCCCTCCTGCATCCCCGTCGTCAACCCCGGCACCAGCGGAGCTTACCCGGCTGGCCGGGAGCCTAATCCCATTTTAATTGCCCAGCACCGGAGCCAGGAGCTACACGGCATCGCAGCCAGGGTGGCCTCTCCAGGGACCATCCCCTCGCGGCATCTCGTGGAGCCCCCCTACGCCTCCCCCGCCCCAGGAACTTGCCTCTCCAGCATTGTTTGGTGGCCTTGGCCGTTGAGATTTAATCACCCCGGGGCCTCGAGCAATGCCGGCGGCCAGGCACCTGTCAGCCACTTGGCCAGCGGCGTAGGGCGATGCTCAGCTCTGCTCGAGGCACCGCCCGATTACACTCTGCAAAGCTGAATTTCCCCCATAAAGCCAAATTCGGGCTGATTTTACAGCTCCAGCAGCTGCCCACACCTCCGCCCTCGCCGGCTCCCAGCACTGTCCCTGTTGGGACAAACAGTTCCTACCCATCGGCGTTGAGACTGGCACCCATCTCCAAAGCAGGAGTGAGATTTTGGGGATCCCCGATAAACTGAGCAACCTGGGAGCTGCTCACCCCACCCCAGCCTCCCAACCCATCACCAGGGCACCAGTAGGAAGACTTAATGCCACTAGGACCTGAGCCGGCCACCTCCCCAGGTGCACCATCACTGCATCCCCCCCCCCCCGCAAACCAATTACAGGCGCTCTCACCTAATTAGTTTCTAATTATGGGCTTGTAGCGCATTCAACATAATTAGCATGTAAATTACACGGCGTGTTTATATTCAATAACCGCTCTCCCCCCCCAGCTGGCAGCAGCAGCACCTCTCGGGAGCCCTTTCTTTGCACGGAGGCAAATGAATTCACTCCAAATGCCGATGGAGAAGCCTAGCTCTGATCCCGAGGGAGCCTGGCCCAGCAGGGATAAATCCCGGCTCCATCCCAAAGCATTTAATCTCATAAATTTATCAGCATGCCCCAAATTTTTAGGATGCTCCCCTCTAATTTTTTTCCCTGCTTGAAATCTGGGATGCAGGTTTTTGGGTAGCAGGCAAAGTGAAGGGATGGGGAGTGATGTCGGGAGAGGGCTGGGGGGGCTGGATGTGACCCCTCGTGTTTAAAGTATCTGTTGTCATTGGGGCTGATCAAAGAGCTGGGTGGGTCGCCCGATGAAAGCAGGATTGCTTATTTGTTTGAGCGTCACTCTGCTACCCCTTGATGGGTTATTTATGATGTAATTAAGCTAATTACATGTAATAAGAGAGTTTCCGTGGCCCCCAGCCAAGCTCTTTTCCCATTTAACCGATTCACAGGTGGGAGGAAACCGAAGCCGCCTTGCCAGGGCTTGGGAGATGAAATGGCTCCAGCTACCGTTCACTGCCTTCCACCCCCGACCATCTCCAGCCCCCCCAGGAGCATCGCCCCCCGCCAGCACCCGCTCCATGGGACAGGTGCCACAGCCTCCCAGGTCAAATCCCTCAGGATGAAAGTGGGACTGGCTGGGTGCTCCCCCCGCCATTGCTGCCTGGCCACTTGGGTGCAGGCCAAAAAACCAAAAAAACAAAGACAACAACAACAAAAATTTAAAAAAAAAGAAAAAAGAAAAAACACATTTTTTCAGCTGAAACTGCTGATTCATCCCCCAGCCTGCCCGCCTGGAGCATTCGTGCAGGGACATGCCCCAGAGAGCATCTCTGACCAAGGGGACCCTGTCCCCACCAAGCATCACCCAGCATGGGTGACCCCAGTCTCCAGTGGGGAGCTGGGCCAGGGGAAGTTCCAGCAGTGGGAAAACCCCCTCAGGAAGGTGCCTGGCTTTGGAAAAAACACTTTAATTTCCACCAAAAGCAAAGGGCTGAACTGAGATGTCCCTATCTGTTGCCTGTAGGGCCTTTTTATTTTCGTTTTTTGCCATTATTTTCCACAGCAGCAGCTCCGGGTTGGAAGGGTATGGTTTTCCCAGGCTGTTTGCTCCCTGCCAAAAAGGCAGCGGGGAAGGAAGTGGCTGCGGGTGCTCTGGGCAGGGCCGGGGGACACACACATGCCTGGACCCCAGGGCCGCACTGCTTCATTAATCTGAGAGATAACAAGCTTATTAGATATTGGCTTGGGGGGCCTGCAATCGTATGTGGGGGGTTTAAGGAGCTTATGGAGCTTTGCAGCCGGAGCCAGAGGGGCTCAGCCCCAGCAGCAGCCGGTCTCAGTGGGTGGGGGGGCCCTGTTGCAGCCCCCACTGCCCCAGCCAGAGAAATCCTCTTAGGGGTTGCAGGGCTCAGCCCCATGTCCCCATTCCCCAGGACATGGCAGAGGGGACCACTGCATCACCCCCACCTTTGAGGGGTCTGAAGAGTGGCATGGGGAGCCAGCACACCCCCTGACCCACTGCCAGTGCCAGCCCTCCTGGCACATCCCCAGGGCTAGCTGTACCCGAGCCCTTGGCCCTGACCATGAATCCCCCCCATGTTTATCCCAGCCTGCTGTCACCAAGTGGTGCCCACAGCTGTGGCAGCTTAGGAGGGCGCCGGGGTGGCCCCTGGGGATATGTCCCCCTCGCTGGGCTCCTCTCCAGCCATCTGCCACCCCCCCATCCCAGATCAAATGTGCTGATGTCCCCCACTGCCAGCCAAGGTGCCAGAGGGGCGGGAGGGGAAACTGAGGCACAAGATATGCAGGAGCCAGGTCACGCAGAAGGCTAGCAGCAGGGCCAAGAGGAGACTCCGTTACTTGATTTATTCTTTTTAAAGTGATTTTTTCCCCTCAGAGGAACTGCCCTGCCTCTCACCCGGCCCCTCCCGGTCAGGGCTGCCCCCCAGCTGGACCTCTGCCACAGCTTTTACGAGAGGTGCTGGCACGGCTGTTCCCATTGCCACGGAGGCGGGGTTGGGGGGAGCGGCTCCCCCTTTGAAGCCCCATGGAGAGCCCTGACCTCAAGGGCTTCCCACAACGATGTGGGGTGAGAGCCCACCCTTCCTTCCCTTCGTGCTTTTCCCACACCAAACGGGGAGCAGGACACGGAGGGATGAATCACCATCATCATCACCTCCTGCATCCTAGCGGGAAAAGCACCGACCCCTCCAGTGCCTGAGCCCCTAGCATGGAGGAAGGCCCGGAGAAGAGGGGGCCGCAGGATGTGTACGGGAGAGGGGGGAAATTGTTAGCAAGGAGATGATTAAAAATATCCACCCTATTTCTGGCCGGCACCAGGCTGGGATCTGGGAAGAGCTGTTGGCAAAAGGGAGCTGTGCCGGAGCCGCTCCCAGCACTGTTCTTTCCGTGCTGGTCACCTTCCTTCTGCCGACACACGGACAGGAAAGCCTTAAGAGGGAGAACAGACACACAGGGACAGTGGGGGTCATGGGATGGGAGGGGAGGACCAGGGGATGACCCTGTCCAGCCCATCACCCTGCACTGGGACGAAAGAGCTGAGCTCCAGCCTCTTTCCTATTGCTTCCTTATTTTACATGTATTTTTTTTTAAAAGCACTCAGAGACGACGGGGCTCCGTGGAGGATGACGCAGGCCCCGGGGAGCTGCGACAAAGCTCCGGCGTGCGATAACAAGCAAAGGCAAACAAACCCAGAGACGCTCCCGGGGCTGGTGGGGCTCCAGGCCTCACGGCCAAGGCAAGGCACTGGAGGGGAACACAGGGACATGGGAGCTCCCGCCAGCACAGCTCCAGCTCCTTCCCCAGCACCCTGCCAGGCGCCAGTGCAAGGCCATGGCCACTTCAGTCCCACCAGGCAGTGCTTTGGCTCAAGGATGCTGCTGGAGGGGTTCTGCACTCCAGCCATGCCCACATCGCTGGCCACCAGGTCCCTCACGGTATCACGCCACATCCTGCCAGCAGAGCCCGGTTCAACTCATCACACTAGTGTCCCACAGCCCAACTCCCATCACATCCAGCCCCACCCCCTGAAGCCACCATGGGGATTTCAGTACCAGCCCCAGCTCCCCACTCAAGAGAAAGGGCTGGGATGGCTGAGAAATGCTGCTGCCACCCCACGTCTCACAGCCCCACGGCTTTGGAAAGGATTGACTCAAGAAAGCTGCTTACTGGCAGCTCAGTGTGTAGCTCCCGGCTGGCCCTTGAGGAAGATCCCCAGGCTAATTCTCCACCATGGCTGCAAAAGCACGGGCAGGGAAGGGGCAAATGGTGTCACTTCCTGATCCAGGTGTGCTCAGATCTGGCACACTGATGGCACTTCTCCATGGCCAAGTATGAACTGGCCCTTCTCCCACTGTGAATCCCACCTTCAGGCAGAGAGAGCCCTGCCAGTGCACCCCAGGGCACTATTGCTTGCAGGCAGGAGGGAGAAGGACCAGAGTGTCACTTGGATGACACTCCCAGGTCCCCCGGGCATGTCCAGGGACCTCTGGTCTACCCAGCTAGGGCCATGAACCCCAACCCTAAACCAGCCCCTACCCTGCTTTGGCACAGCAGGCCTAACCATGCTTATCCAGAATTAATCCTGCTGTTGGGGCATGCATGCCGGTGGTTAACACACACCTTGCCGGGGTGGTGGGCACCAGGTTCAGCTGGGGCTTCACTGGAGCCTCCCCTCACCGTGGCTGTGAGAAGGAGATGCTCCGAGCAGTGATGAGGGACACAGCCCCAAGCGGGAAACAGCAGCTGCAGAAGTGCCCCAGTGGCCCCCCAAAACCCTTGGAAACCGCCTGTTGGAGAGGAAAGCAGCACATGCCGCACAGAGAGGAACTGCTCTCTCCTTTCCAGCCTGGACTTGTCCCCAGCCTCTTCATACCAGCCATTTTTCCTGCCGAGACCAGCCTTTAACGCCAGCAGCTCGCCCTGCCTGTGCCGTGTTCGCCGTCAGCCCCCCTGGCCCCTCCTGCCCAGCTCTGCCGGATCGCAGCCGCTGTGCCCACCCTGGGCTCTGCCACTGGACCCGGATCAGGATGGACTGGAGCGCAAAGGCACGGCGGGAGCACGGGCAGCACGAGCCCCGTGCTCCCCGGGACTTCAAAGGACTGCAGATACGAGGCTCTGCGTCCCTGTCACCCCCTTGACACGGGTCCCCGGGCTGGGACACATCCCAGCAGGCAGCTGGCCCCGGCGGGGCCCAGGGCGACAGCAGCACCGAACACACCGCGCTGGCGGGGGTAACTTCAGTTCCGCTCCTCTAGGTTTGCAACCTAAAAGCCCTGCCTCACCCCGCCCCCCATCCTATCCCATCCCCTCTCAGCATCCCCGCGGCAGGAGCTCAGGACCAACTCTCTGCCAACGTGCACCCCAAAGCTGACCCCCGCAGCTCCCGGAGTGGGCTGGGTGGGTCAGGCAGCCCCCATACCAAAGGGTTAAGCCCCTTCCCCCCACCCAGCGTCCTCCCTTCCTGCCTCTCTGCCAGCTTTCTGCCAGCTCCCGGGCGTTAATACCAGCTGGGGGGTCAGGGTGGTGTCAAGCTGCTGTCTGGGACTCGGGGCGCTGCCGGGGGGGCTCCCCCCCTCAGCACCCCGCTTCGCCAGATGGAGGGAGTCACCCACCCACGAGGGGAAGCATATTGGGACGACTAGTAAGGCTACCAGCCCCCCCAGACTGGGGGGGGGAGGTGCAGTCTGGGAGCTCAGCCACACTGGGATACAGATGCCCACATAGATTTATGTGGATGCAGCTTGCTGATGCCTCCCTGGGTGAGGAGAAGCAGCCTGGACTGGGGTGCCCCTAGTCTCCTCCACCTTCGTGGGGTCCCACCCTGCCCCCCCCAACTCCTAGAGTCAGGCTCTTACCTTTGAAAGAGAGCTGGACCCTGGGGGTGGCAAAGCCGTGGTCTTTGGCATGGGCAGCCCGCCAGCCCAGAGTCAGCAGGGTGGCCCAGAGCAGGACACTGACCACAGGCATGGTGGGCACACGCCTGGGCACCGCAGTCGAGGGGAGTCCAGGGGGGTCGAGCCTGCCAAGGAGTGCACAAGGGGGATGGACATCAGTTAGCTGCAACCACTGCCCACCCCGGGGGCGTAAAAGCCCCCCAGGTCTCCCCAGTCTTCTCTTCACCACCCACCAGCATGCAGCATCCTCCAGGGAGGGCTGGGAGCCAGACTCGGGGAGGTGGGGCTCAGCTGAACACCACTCCACAGGCAAGGGGTGGGGGACAGGAATTGAGGGGTCCCCAGCCTCACCTCCTTGGGTGCCAAGCCAAGCATGCAGGGAGAGGTGAGCTCGGCAGCGAGTATGGCTGCAGCACACTCCCCCACCCAAACCAGCGAGCCTTGCCCAGGTGAGGAGCATCCCTCTGTGCCCCCCCAGCCTGCAGCATCTCCACCCCGCTGGGCTCCTTCCCCCTGACCTGGCACCCAGAGGGATCCCAGCCTCAGCCCTCTCCCACTCCCCCTACCTCTCCTCCCAGCCCCCAGCAAAGCCACAGCGTGAGCAGAGCCGGGATCAAATCTTTCCAACATGAAGGAAATCTGGACTTCATTATTCCAAGAACGTACAAGAAAAAAAAAAAAAAAAGGAGAAAAAAGGGGATTTTTTTTTTTTTTTCATAAATAAAAGAGGAAGAAAAAGAAGAAAAAAAAAAAAAAAAAGCCCTGCCTGTGTGCCAGGCAGCTGGACTCCCTGGGGCTCCGGCACTGAGAGGAGCCCGCCAAGCTGCCTCCAGCAAGCCACACACGCTCCCCGGCACGGCACGGCACGCAGTGCCCCTGGTGTGCCCCACTGCGCCCCCAGAGAGGCACCATCTTCTCGAGCCCAGGTCCCCCTCCCACGGCAACACCCTCTCGAGGGCTCCAGAATAGGCTTAGGGCAGGATTTGGGAGAAGGCCCACGGTGGGAAGCCCTTCGCATCCCCAAGGAGCTGCACGGCCGGGGTGGGTGGGATGTGCTGCACCATGGTACCCAGGTGGGCCCCAGCCGAAGGGGCTCTGCACAGCAGGGATGGGCGCTGCCAGCCAGCACACTGCACCGCGGGGTCCCCACTGCGCCACCCCCACGGGGACATGCCCTCCATGGCTCCGCCAGCTGCCACCACGCAGCCCCACGGATGGCAGGCACACACGAAGGTGCCGGGTAGATGGCCAGGAATCCTTCGGGACACTGGGAGTGGGATGCTGCACTGCAAGAGGGGCGATCCCGCACCGTGGGGCCCTGCCCGCAGCCCCCCCGGGTGGTCTGGCAGGCCCCTCCTGGAGTGCTCAGCACCCACGACGCCGGCCCCAGCCCCGAGTGGGACAAGGCAACAGCACCGTCCCTGGCAAGCGGGCACCGCCGCGGCCCCTCCAGCGGCGCGCCTCCTGGAGCAGCGGGGCCAGACCCGGAGCGCGGCAGCATTGCCGTTCCCCAGGGCTCAATTTTTCTTTTCTTTTTTTTTTTTTCTCTCACTCTTGCCTCTGGAGTGAGTAAATATTTCGATGTGCTCCTCTCGCCCTGCGCACACCCAGCTCTGCTCCATTGTACTGGCATTCAGTCCCATTCCAGGCTGTAACCCTCTCTTCTCCCAGCCATTCCCAGGCTCTGCCCTTCCCAGCAGCGCCGGGCCGGGACAGTCCGAGCCCCCAGTTCCTCCGCCAGCCAAAACTCCAGTTGGTTGCAGTTAAATATCCCCCCCATCTCCATCCAAACCTTCCCCCCCCCCTCTCCCCAGCAGCTTTAGGAAATAATTCTGGCAAATCCCACTATTGCATTTGGATGGAGCGGCGTACGCGTCAGAGACAGGGAGCGAGATGGCAAACAAAGGAAAAGAGGGAGAGGAGGGGAGCGCAGCGAGCGCAGGGCGAGGAGGGGGGAAAGGGCTGGCGGCAAGCGGGGGGCACTCAGGCCGGGCCGGGAAAGGCAAATTCCAAGGAAGCAGAAAGGGGAAACGGCCCATTGGAGCGCACCTTGGCCAGGAAATCTCTATTTCCAGGGTCATCTGCGCTCCAGGGAAACTGGTAACTCCAGGGGAGAGCGGCCACGTTCCTCCCCCCCAGCACCCGGGCTGGCTTGGGGTTGGGTTTTTTGGGGTTTTTTTTGCAATTAAAGTTTGGCCACTGCTGGTGCTGCCGCAGGAAGATCAAAATCACGCTCGGCTTTATGCCGCTGCCCCAGGCCAGTCAACCCAGCGCCGCCGAGCCGAAGCAATTAGGGAAAGGTTTTCTTGGCTGGAACAGGGACTCCTTTGGGGGGCCAAGACCCCCGGGCAGGGGGGGGTGCGGAGGGGGGCTCGGAGGTAGGGCTGCCTTGCACCTCTTGACCGAGCAGCCTCACGAGCGAGCCTGGCAAGCAGGAACATTTTGGGAGGCAAAATAAATGCAGGCAGGATGGGGAGAGGGAGGGGAGCCCGCCCCACCGCTCGGCCACGGCGCCCGAGCGCGCGATGCCACCGGCGGGAAGGGGGGGGAGGAAATTAAGAAATAAATTAATAATGCTAATCGTCCGCCGCGGCCCCTCACACCCAGGGAATAACTTTGCACAACTTTGCGCAGCCGGCCCTCCGGCACGCCTGGCCTGTCCCCAGGGAGAGCCCTGTCCCCCGCTTCCCGCCCTCCCGCACCCAAGCCCCGCTGGGCTCGGGGTCCCACCGGCAGGAGGGGGCCCGCCGGGGCTGGGGGTCCCACCGGGGCGGGCTTCGGCTGCCTGCTCCACGGTGCTGGGTCGTCTCTGGAGTCTGCCCCCCCAGCAGCACCACCTCCTCCATGGGCACTCACCCGCCGCCGACCCCTGCCGCAGCCCCCTTGCCCGAGAAGCTCCCTGCCAGCCTCCGTCCCCTGCCTGCACCGCGTGCACCCGAGACGGTCCGCCCGCCCCGAACGGGACCGGGGGGCGCCTGCCCAGCCGCGGACTCCCGCGGTTGGAAGGACCGGCAGGGAACCCACCCCCAGCATTGCTCCCCTGCGAGGCGGAGGATGGGGGTGTAGGGGCGAGCTGCAAAGCACCCGATGTCGCCGCCAGCTCGGGACTGCAGACACCAGCCCCACCTGCCCATTTCACCGGCAAGTTACGGCGGGGGGCGACGACACACAGACACACAGGAGTTCCGAGCGGCGGAAAGTTTTCCCGGGGCGCTTCCCCCGAGCTCCGCCGCCCGCCCCGGCCCTTACCTCTGCTGGGGTCCCGGCGGCAGGGGCGGGGGGTGAGTGTAGGGCGGCGGGGCTCAGCGCCGCGCCGGGCGCCCGCGGCCCCCCGCCATCTCACGGCCGCGACTGCCGCGGCGGCCCCGGCCCGGGGAGCGGCGGTGGGGCGGGGCCGGGGGCGGGGCCGGGCCGGGCCCCCGCTGGGCGCCGCAGCCTGTGTGCTCGCCGCGGGGAGGGAGTCATTTGCATAGCCCCGCCGACCGTCCGGGGCCCCGGGTTCGAGCCTCGGGACCACCGGTTCGAGCCCCGCCGCCGCCCCAGCCGCTCACCTCCGGCTCTGGCCTTTTGTTGCTCCGTGCCGGCGGCACCCCGCCGCGCAAGGCCCCGGGCGGATCGGCTGGCCTCTAGGGCCCACCGCCCTGACGCCGGGCCCGGGAAGGAAGCGAAGAAATAAGCGCCGTCCCTCCTTTGTTTGCAGAGGCGGGCGGCGGGGGGCGGCCCGGGGCGGTGGGAGGCAGCGGGGAGCCCAGCCCGGGCGAGTGGCGGCTTTATGAGAGCTCCAGCTCCGACGAGAAACCACCTCCCACACACGGCAACTCCTTGGGCAGGGAGCGGGGCTCCTTCCCCCAGCCCCACCTTGCTCCTTCTGCCGTCCCCCACGCCGGTTACCCCCCACCTCCGGGTGATCCCCAACCCTCAGCCCAGGGGAGAGAGGCGATTCCTGCCCCGCTCCCGGCCCCTGGCATCCCACTGTCCCCGGACCTGGCAGCCCCCGGGTGATCCCCGCACAGCACCAGGCCCCCGGCATCCCTCTACTCCGAAATCTGCTGGCGCCTGGGTGATCCCTACCCAGCCATTCCCCCTGCACACCACGATAATGCTTCCCTCCAAGGCAGTCACTGGCAGGCGCCGTGTAGTGGAGCCTGTAGCTCTGCCCTGGTCCTTCCTGCCCCAAGCTGGACACCTTGAAGCCTTCCAGATGCCAGGCACACATGCCTTAGTTCCCCTGGTGTGCTCCCACCAGGCTGGGGGCATCTGTGATGCTGCCTGCAAATGCAGGAGCTGCCTCCTCCCCTGGCTATGGGTATAACCCCTACATGCATCATGGAGCTTGGCCCCATGCTCCCCACCCCAGCAAGAACTTCACCCTTGGCTTCATCCAAAGGTTTGCCTCCTCTCTGCTACTCTTCGCCCACACAGGGTAATGAGGCGTTAAGGATGCTGAGAAAGCACAAAAAGGGATGCTGGAGGGGAAGGAGCCCTGATCTTAGACCCACCATGTGGGTGGGTGGGTCTGGGCTGTTACCCCCGTGTTCCCCTGGCAGGGCACGGGGGGAGCCAGGACAGTCCAGGCACAAGGGCGATGAAATGGAGAGCAGTGGACCCCCACAAGCAGGCACTTCTGCAGGAGCAATTCCTCCCCTGCTCTGTCCCGGTGCCTCTCCATCCCCACAGTCCCACTGCAGGAAGAGGGGACAGTTCGTGGGGCAGTCTTCAGCCAGGCAGGGCCACCTTGTCATCCTGGCACCCACTGGTACTGGAGGACGAGGCAGAGGGGGTGTCTGCTCCCAGCTCTGCTGTGGTCTGCCCCTCGCTTGCCACCCCCTTTCCCAGGGATGACTCCTCAGAAATAAGTGCACTCTGTCGTTCACCCTCACACTTCTCCTCTGGTTTTCTCTGAAAAATGAGGAGTTTGTGACTGACTTCTCATCACCAGCCACTCTGTGCAGAAGAGGGTGGCTGCCATGGCCTCAGTCAGCAGTACAAATAAATTGCCTGAAACACGATACGCAGGAGCTTCCGGGGATAAAAGAATTTCTAAGGAGAGGTTTTATTTTCCCCTCGGAGTCCTATTCTCTCACGGTCTGGCCCAAACACAAAGGCTGTCCTGAATTTTCTGTCTCACTTTCTCTCCTCACAGCTGGCAAGTTGGGTGATGCTTTGGGGGGCACCCTCTCCCCTGCTCCGGTGCCTCAGCGGGCCAGGCTGCAGTGGTGGCAGGTCACCTGGAGTCCCCAGGCTCACGGCATCTTCAGGCCACCGGACACAGCCTCTTGGACCCCGGCTGCAGTTCTGGGGGTGGTGACACACATTTGGCAGTGAATTAAACTGGGGCAGCCACAGCCGTAGGCTGCTCTCAGCCCCCTGCCACTACCTGCTTGGTGCTAGGGGGGGGCTGTGGGTGCTCCCTTGAGCTGCCAGGCAGGAGAGGGGGTGCCCAGCCCTGCCCCAGGCCACCTTCCTCAGGACCTGCCCCCCCGGGTGTGGGGGTCCCAGAGACCTGCAAAGCAGCCATGGCCTTGCAGCTGAGTTCTCCCATCCCCTCCCTGTCCCCTCAAACCCTCGCTCACTGGCACCGAAAGGGTCCTGGCCCCACCCGGTGTATCATTAACCCAGAACTGAGCCATTAACGGCCTTACTCTCCCAAGTCCCCATTGCTATAAATCAACCTACCCCTTAACTTCCTTCTCCCCTGCTACAGTTTAAGCCTGTGGCTTCCTGTCCTAATTAACCAGTGAGGTTAATTGGTCCCCGGCCTCTTTACACCTCCAAACACCTCTGAGGGGTGGGTCACTGCATCCCCTGTTAGTGCACTGACCCTCAGACCCTTACCCTCACCACAACCTCTCTCCCCAGCAACAGAACTGGGAAGTGCTGACATCACCACATTCACCCACTGCTGGGAACAGCTGTCTGTCCATCCCAGCCCCTGCAAGATGTTTTTTGTCTCCTCAGCCCCTGACCGCAGGCTGGGGAGGGTGGCACTCACCAACAACCCAGCACCTAGTCCCTGTCTTAATCTCTCTTCCTGTCCCAATTCCCATCCCTGTCCCTGTTCCTGTTCCCATCCTCATCTCCATCTCCACCCCCATTCTCATCACTAGCCCTGTCCCCATTCCCATTTCTATCCTTATCCCTGTCCTCATCACCATTCCTGTCACCATCACCATTCCTGTCCCAATTCCCATCCCTTTTCCTGTCTCAATTCCCAATCCTATCCTGGTCCCCATCCCCGTTCCTATTCCCATTCCCCCCTTACTCCCTGTCCCCTCTCTTCCCCGGCCCCACTGCATGGCACTGCCAGAGGCCCCAGCCTGCTCCCGGATTCCTTGGCACAGCTCGTGCCAGCTTCATGCTCTGGCCATGTGTCCCCCTGCTGCCTGCCAACTCATGCCTCCTCCTCGGGGGCAAGGATCCCTGCCTTGCCTGCCCCAGGCAGTGGATGCCAGTGGGTGCCCCTGAGGGTGTCCCCAGGGAGGAGGATTATGCCAGGAGGGAGCTGGGCAATGCTGGCAGCCAGGTGGTATAGAGATGCCTGGACCAGCTTTGGTGGCCCCTCCGTGCCAGCCTGGGGACCAGCCTGCTGCCACCCACTCCAAGGAGCCTGCAGGGACCCTGGGACCTGCCCAGCCCCTTTGGGTTGTGCCCAGTGCCAAAGTGTTCCCTGCACCCTGGTCTGGGGCTGGAGTGCTGGGACTCCTCTGTGCCAGCTCCCCGCTGCGGGCAGCGCTGGCTTCCCTGCTGGGCTGGCAGGCACTGCCTCGGGTGTCCTGCTGCTGGGGGGGAGCATTCCTGCTTTTTATAACCCTGCTGACGCTCCACAGTGCCAGCCCTCTGCCAGCCCCGTGCCAGCCTGCCCAGCCCTGTGCCAGCCCTGTGCCAACCTGCTCGCCCTAGCGCAGCCCCCTGCGGAGGGGGGGGAGGCGGGGCGGGGGGAGAACGGGCAGGGGTCGGGGGGCTGCAGGGCCCGTCCGACCTGCACAGCCGCATAGCTTGACTCCAGCTATTAAACAAACCCCTCCAGCTCTTCCCCCTCCTTCCGCTCCCCTTCCCGCCTGCCAGACGGTTGCTTAACCCTCTGCTGCCCCGCTCCTGCCCCACAGCCCCCGGGAAGCGACGGCTGCCTCTCTCTGCGCCCCGGGGATTTGACCCCCCCCTCTGTACTAGCAGTGCCCTCCAGGGGAAAGTGGGGGAGTGGCCCTCCAGGTCGACGGGGTGCCAGTTTTCTGGCACCGTGCTGCGGCGAGCAGGCAGGGGAATGCAGGGTCACCATCCTAGGACACTGTGGAGAGGACAGACCCTGCCTGCACCCCCAGGACCTCCCCGATTGCCCTCTGCCTCCCACGCTCCGCCCTGCGTTTGGGATATCTGGGCCTTTGACGCTCCGGCCCCGGTGACAAATGCTCCCCGGAGCAGGGTTTATTATTGTAAGATCCTGGAGGTGACTCTGGCTAACTTTCTGCCGGGGGCAAAGCCAGCAGCTGCAGGGCACCCTTTGGCACAGCCACCCCATCCTCTGCTAGTCAAAGGGTTGGGGACTGAACCCCCGCTATTCTCCAGCACCCCACGGCAGCAGCAGGTGTGAGCCAGGGCAAGCCCTCCCCGTCCCAGGAGAGGGATGAAAGCGGGTGCTCCATCCTTTAGCTGTCAGAGCTGCGGGGAGGGAGGGTTGCTGAGAGCCGCCCTGAACCCCCTGCTGCTTCTCCCCTGCTCCGCTCCCCAGCTGGGCGGTAGTGGGCTGGAGCGCGGCGGGCTCAGTGATCGATGGCCGCGGCACAGGCTTGCCAAGCCCCGCGTGTTTGGAAGGCGCCGTGTTTGTCTTGGCAGGAGCAGGGATGTCATCTCCTCCGCCTTGCACCGTGACGAGCTAGGAAAGCCAACGGTGGCTTGTGACAGAGCGGGTGTCCCAGCGGGTCACCCAGCAGCCCCAGAGGGGTCTGCCCTGGATGGGCAGGGCAAGGTGACAGTCGGGGGCGAGGACAAGCAGAGGGACCCAGTGGACGCGGCGCAGGGATAAGCCTGTTGTTCCCTGGCAGAACAGCTTTGGCTGTCCAGATGTGTTCTGCATCTGGAGATTCCATCGGGCAGGGCTGCCCCAGCCCAGCCCCTGCACTGCCCCCGGGGTCACCGAGCCCTCCACTTGCAGGTGGGGAAACTGAGGCAGGAGGGCAGCACTGCCTGGCAGCAGGGGCCGCGGGGCGGGGGCCTGGGGGTCCGGGAGCAAGGTGGACACCAGGCAAAGCAGAGTCTCTTGGCCATATCCTGCAACCCTGGCATCTCCTGTGGCAGGGGGCATGGATTACCTGGCCACAGCTCTTCCAGGAAGGGGGATGTGGCAGTAACATGAAAGGTGGTGCCAGATCGATGCCCAGCCCAGTGCTGACGGCAAAGACGTTTGAAGAGCAGCTCTTCCTGCTGACGGCGAGGCTCTTGGCAGATCAATAGATGCCTTCAAAGGCAGAGGCAGACCTTGCTGAGATGTCCCTAGGCAGAGCGGGAGCTCGTGAAGGAGAGGAGATGGGTGTTAATGTCTGCAGAGTGACCTGCTGGTGGACACCGGGCTGGGGAGAGGTCAAGCCTCATGAAATGGGAATTGCTGGAGTCAGGGCTGCCCTTGGAACTGGTGCGTTTCACTCCCCAGCTGCACCCCAGGAGGTTTGGGATGACGATGCTGGCCTGCCCTGATGTGGGCAGGGGATGTCCGGTGCTGCCCACACCAAGCTCTGCCCTGAGAATCCATCTGTCCTGCCTTGCCCCTGTGCGAGTTTCTGAGCCAGGGGATGAGCAGGATGTCTGGCCCCCGCTGTGGTTTGGATGGCAGTGCCAAAGTCATTTATCCTTTCAGCTCTCCATGCTCCAGAAAAAGGAGTCATCACTCATCCCTGCGGGGGGGGCAGCCCCATCTTGCCCATCTCTTCCCCCTGGCCCCACATCCCCTTGCACGCCAAACTGAGGAATACCAATGATTTCAGAGCAATACAAGATCCTGTCGTCCTGCTCCAGAGGAAAGCTGGGGTCATGGCTGGGATGTCCTGCCCCATGGCTGGTCCTTGCCCCATTGCAGTGCTATGCTGGCCAGGCAGGAGGCACAAGGCACGAGGACTACCACAGCTGAACCTCTGGCCTCCCCTTTGCTGCTGCCTGGAACTATTTTCCAGCCCCGCCAAGCGCAGGGAGATGCTCGATGTCATCTGTGGGAGAGGGAGAATTGCGTAGCTCCACACTTTTAAGATAACCTCCTCATTTTTTGGATCTATCAGGGGCTCTGAAGAGCCTGGGAAGGCAACGTGGGCAGAGGGTGGGGACCAGCAGCTCTGCAGCACGGCCCCAACATGCCAGTGTGCCACGTAAATGGGTCAGTGGTACAGCCATGGGCATCGGCGGGCACAGAGGAGCTGGAGAGGACAGGGCGGTGGCAGCCAGAATGGCTCAAGGGCTGGAAGAAACTGGGACATCTCCATGCACGTGGGTCCTCCCAGAGAAGTTGGCCCAGGAGATGAATGAGCATGAGGGGAGAAAATAGCACCAGGCAATTGGAGAGGATTTTTGGCTGTGGGACTAGGCAATTGCTCAGCTCCAAGACCCCTTGCTGGAATGTGTCCAGGGATGGCTGCCTTCATCCCGGTGAGGACAGATGGATGCTGGTCACACCCCATGCCCAGCATGGCCCAGCCACCCCCCACATCCCTCTGGGGTGGAGTGAGAATGTTCATCCCAGCATGAATCTGGAGCCCAGACTGGGTCTGCAGTGGGAATGCTGATGAAGGGGTTCTCCATGGAGACTGGGGGAATTGGAAGAGCTCCTCCTGATCACTGCAGCCATGCTTCCCTTGGATGCCCTCTCCCAGAAACACAACCTGCCTCTTCTCTTCCCTGCAAAAATCTGTTGAAAGGACGCTCCTGCTCCCAGGTCGCCGTGGCAACCGGCAGGCGTGACAAGGGGGGGGATGCAGGATCCGACCCCCATCATTCCCCCCACCCCAGATCGCTTCCCAGCACCCCCACAGCCCCACCACTGCCAGGCTGGCTTCTTGCTGGGGGGCTGCCCCCCCTGAGACCGGGATTCAGCTGAGGCATAAGTGAGGCCCAGGCAGCCAAAGCTGAAGCTGATGCCGATGCCAGCACGTGCCTCACTGGGAAGCTGCCTCCCTACCTTGCCCTTCACCACTGTCCCTCCTGGCTGCCCCTTGTCCCTCCCTGGCTGCTGCCTGAACTTCAAAGCCACCAAAGGCCACATGGCCTGGAGCATCTTCTCTGCATCCCTTGCAGGGCGGAGAAGATGCTTTGAAAGCCCCTGGTCCTTCTCCCCTCCTCCACAGGGTAATTTCCATTTTTTTCAAAACCCCACAAAAAAGGAGCCTTTTTCCTCTTTGTTTCTCTTCTCTCTCTCTTTCCCCCCCCCCCCGCCTTGTCTTTGTCAGCTAAAAATATGCAACCCACCAGGGAGGGTGGGTGGGGGGAGCTGCTGCCACGCCAAAGGTTAGTGCCAGTCCCAGGCTAGAAAAAACACCGTAGGAGGATGCAGATGTTCCCCATTGTATTTCGGGGGGGGTGGTGGGGTGGTCCTGTCCCAGCTGACCCCTCTTTGTCCAGGCCAGGGGTCGGGGCTTTGCCCCCACCATGCCGAGGGTGTGTGTATGGGGCAGGGGTGGGGCAGTGAGGTCTGGAGGCAGAGTCTGCTTGGGGTGTGCTGGGGCACCCAGCAAAGGGTCTGGATCTGGATCCATCTGTCCTGGATGTTTTTTTCCTGTGGGGTTGGAAGATGCCCTGGCATGCCCAGCAGCCAGGGATGGGATGTCCAGACACTGCACAGGGGGTGATGACCCTGCAGGGCAGGGATCAGGAAGCCCCAGGCTGAAGTGTGGGAGGGAAGTGGGCTGCCATGGAGGAGGGAAGGATGGGATTTACCTAATATCCTGCTCCACTGTGATGGACAAGAAAAACAACCTAGGGGCTTGTTGTCTTGGGGAGACACTGTCAGGGGCCAAGAAGAACTGAGTGGTGCCAAAATGAGTGGGGGAATTAAAGTGGGATGAATCACCTGGAGCCAGCAACATTCACCTGAGCCACAAACCTGCCACAAACCCAAGGAAAACGTTTCCCTCCTCCCAAGGTTGCAATTTTAGGCCTCAATGAGTTTTGCAGGAAGGGGACAAGCTCCAAAACTGGCTTATTAATTTTTTTCCCCACCAAGGATGGGAAGGTTGCAGCAGGATGTCTTGGGATGTGGGTAATGACCAGCTATGGCCTCCCCTCCAGAGGTGGTGACCCAGCAGTGAGATGACGAGCCAGGACTCCTGGGCAGGATTGATCCTGGGTGTCCCACAGGGTTGAGAGTGGGTGCTGGGTAGGGGGAGGCAGGTGGAAGATGGCCTGGGATGCTGCAGTGTTGGCAGGATGGGCTGCTGAGGTGGGGGGGAACACACTGTGGGGTCAGACTTGTTTGAGAGGCAGGAGAGAAACAGTAGGAATGAATTCTCTGCACAGCTCCAGGGTGGCTGTGGGTCAGGGCACTTACTGGCACCCTGGGATAGAGGTGCAAGGAGTGGGGAGGTAAGGGTGCAGCTGCTGGTTCTAGAGGAGGAGACACTGATTCTAGAGAAGGAGACACTAGTGAGGGGGCACCAGGCAGCACTGCCTGAAGCGGGGGCATTGGCCACCTCCACATGGGGGCCTCCATGGCTAGGAAGGCTGGCAGGGAGGGGAACAACTCATCTAGGCAACGTCTTGGCCACCTGAAACAAGTTGGCAGCCCCCAGCCCAGTACGGAAGATCAGGGGGGTGATTTATGGAGCAAGGGATTAGACAGGAGGAGGAGGCAGCACTGGGGCACACATGGCAGGTGCTGACGGAGAGGAAAGGGCTGCCAGAGATGGACAGGGGGGAGTCCCAGGTGGCTGGGCTAGAAATTTCTCAGTCTTACCCAGAGCTTGGATTTACCGAGAGCTCAGATTTACTTCCATGGCAATGGGGATGGCCCCACTAGGCAGCACGGGGGCTTGGGACATGTCTGTCCTCAGGAAAGCATCCTGGAGCCCAGATGGAGGGAGACAGCAGGGAACGTTCTGGCCAGGGGGGCTGGCTGAACAGACCTCCCCCCACTCCTGCAGCCCCATGTCTCAGGCGTCCACCTCTCCTCCCTCCCCAGTGGAGACACCTGGGAGGAGAGGCATTTGGCAGAGGGTAAACTGAGGCATGACAGGGGCTGTGTCTTCCCATTGCAGGGTGGTTCAGCCAAGGTGGGGACTGGATACTGGAATTCCTGGCCACAGCTCATCCTGGGAAGCTTGCCCAGGGGCTGGTGGGACCATGGGGCTCCTCCTCTGCCTGTGCTGGGCATTAGGAAAGCCTGCACTGCCTTGACCGGACAGGGATCTGCCCACAGGAGCAAGGACATCCCGGCTGCTGCCCACACACCCGGGGCAGGTGGCATCGGGTGTCGGCAGCTGCCAGCCGCCTTTCATCTCCTGCCAGGCAGGGGCTGGCTTCCCGTCACCTGCTGCCCTCCAGGCCCGAGGCCAAGTGAGCTGCGGGCAGGGCTGATGTGCGAGACGTGGCCACCCTGCCCGCATGTCCTCAGGCTGGAGGCAGGGCAGTGAGACCCCTGAGACAGGCCACGGGTGCCAAAGCAGCATCCCACCCTATGCACCCCACTGCCAGCTCCTTGGCTCTGGGTGGGCTTAACTGGAACGGAGCCTGGCAAAGCCCCGAGCCAGAGACTGCAGCTCCGTGCACCCTCTGTGCAAAGCTTCCCATTGCCTTCAGCTCCTGCAACCCGTGGGAAGAGCAGGAGCTGGGGTGCGGGCAGGGTGTGGTGTTGCTGGGACACACGTGGCCAGCAGCATGTGTGTGTGGCCGGGCACGTGTGTGCGTGTGTCAGAACATGTGTGTGCTTAGGAGTCTGTGGATCTTTAAGCACACACACGTACATACATACATATATATATATAAGAGCATTTCCGAGCGGGCGTTGCACGCCTGTGGGACTGCAGCATCCCTTTGCTGCAGCGTTTCTCAGCGTGTGCAGCCTAATGAGCCAGCACAGCAGAGTTAATTGAGGGGACAGACAAGCAGAGCTCGTCATTAAGGAAAACGCTGCAGCAGGCACTGGTGACAAGATGCTGCCTGTCCCCTCAGGCTGATGGCAGCCCCTGCGGGGGACAGTGACAGACTGAGTCCCTGGGGAAGACGTCTGAAGATGAGCATCCCACGTGCTGCAACCCTCGCCAGGGCCGCTCCATTAAAAGCAGCCAGGGAACAAGAATTGGTGCCATCTGCATGGTGGAATAAATCTGCCAGCCCCAGCAGGATGGGGCTGGCAGGGGGGATACCGAGCCCTGGACCCTGTGGCTTGCCTACAGCCCTGCCTGCACCCTGCCTACAGCTCTGCTCGCACTTTCCACCTGGAATGTGTCCCTGCTGGTGCACATTTGCACAGATGTCTGTCAAAGCTGCCTCCTCAGCTCCCACCATTATGTTCCAGAGTAAACATGCAGCAGAGGGGACAGAAAAGCCACCTTCCAGCAGCATGGTGAGCTTGTGCGAACAGCCCACCAGGATGGGGAGCCTTGCTCAGAGATATCAGGTTCTTGCTAGAGAGGTTTACAGAACTGGAAAGGAGCCTTCACCGCCTCCACAGCCAGGAGCTCCCGCACTCTGCCTCCCTACTCCACTCTCTTCCTAGCCATGCCTCTCCCTATGGAGACACAAGACGTGTCTGCAGGCTCCCCCCAGGAAACCAGACGTTACTATGGGCACCTCCATCTCGAAGGCTGGGAATGCATTGTTCTGCCCCTTCCAGTAAGGGTTCACTCTGAGACCTAATGGTGGAGCAAGGGCCTGTCCTGTGGGGAGGAAGGCATCCTGCTGGATCGGAGACCACACCTCCGCCTCCTCCCTCCCATGACTACAGGCCCCCAAACCTTGTACCCCCTGCCCTGGCCTCCAGTGCCACTGGCAGAATTAAACCCTCCTGAAGCACATATCCTCCTAGCTGGATTCGTGGGAGAGGACGAGCTCACTGGGTAGCTGCTGGGCTGCCATCAGGGGGACTGGAGTGTTTATGAGTTTATAACCTTCTCACAGACACATCTCTAATTAAGCTTGTTAGTTCTTTACGATAAACACCATATGGGCTGGGACCAAGGGGCTTGGCGGGGTCACATGCTCTCCAGCAGCCCTGCAGCCCATGGGGCAGTACAGGCAGGAGAACAGGCAGCCCTGTGTTTGCGCCTGGCTCTCCCTCCCCTTCCCAAAAGGGACCTTCAACCCCGTGGCTTCCCTGACCCTCCAAACCCTAATATTAGTCTTGGGTTTCTCCTCTGGACCAGAGCAGGGCTGGCAGGAGCAGGGCTGGATTGCACAAGGCTGCCAAGGCTTTGCTGGTGCTATGGGAACTTCCTTCTCCGACAGGGAAGGGCAGAGTAGCATGAGAAGGAACTAACAAGTATCTCTTGAGGACCTGATGATGAAGGGATGGTGGAGAACAGCAGTTCTGTACTCTCCATAGGGAGAAAGAGGGGACCACAGCTCTACCTGCTGTGGGAGTGGGTGACCCTCAGGGTTTACACAGGGCTGGCAACCCACCCCAGAATGGTTCTTCAACCAGCTGGCTGGTGGTTGGGTATATTAATCCATCAATCCACCCATCCATCCACCAACCAACTCACCCCCGTATCCACCCCACCATCTGCCCTTGCCTTCACCCCTCCTTCTGCCCATATATCTGCTCTCCCAAGCTCGAGGTGCTCATAATCTGCCACTCCCGATGCTCATTAGTTTCCAGCACACATCTCTGGGGCCAGGCCTGCTCACGGGGTGCAGGGAGGGCACCTGCTCACTCCCCCTCCTCACAGCCTGAGCCAGCCCCAGCATTTCTTATCTCTGAGATTCCACCTTGCTGGTGGAGGAGCAAGGCAGGACGCTGCATCCCCAGGGAATGGCAAGCTGAGATGATAACGAAATCGCAGCAGCAAGGAGAAATTACCTTGCCTGAATTTTAAAAACTTCTCGCCAAGGTTGCCGTGGTAACTGAAAGGTGCATCACGTTGCTCTGACAACCCCAAAACAGCCAGGGTTTTGCCTGGCGGGCTCTGAAGCAGCAGGTTTTGGGGAGGAGGAGCTCGGTGTGGTGTGGAGCAGGTGGCCCATGGGATGCTCAGCCCTGAGCAACCCCCAAGACAAAGATGTCCTCCTCTCCATAGCTGCCAGCTGCACCACCACCCCACTCCACCACCATTTCCAGCCTCTTTCTGTCCAACTCTGGTGGGAAGTGCTGGAGGAATAGGACTGAGGAGCTCCAAACCCAACTGTGTGGTCCCCTAAGAAGGTGGCACAGAGGTGGAACAGGCTCAAGGTTGGTCCACCCTGCTGTGGGCATCCCTAGTACCACGTGGGAGTTGCTGGGAGCACCAGCAGACAGCCTTGGCACCCTCCCTGCACCCTATTTGGGGGGGGGTTTGGACACACTGCGTGGCCTCGGGCTCCAAACCCCAAGGCTAATGGCAGCAACATTGTCCCAGCCCACCTAAATCACTCTGCCACGGAAATAGCCCCAGCGGGGTTGAAAAATAGCAGGTGACTCACACAGAGCAAAGGGTCCAAAATAGCCCCTCCGGAGCACTCCTAAAATTAGTTTCCCTGCCGGGAGGTCCCAACCACTGTGTCCTTGCCAGGGCACAGCCGTGGCATTGAATCTGCCCGGCTGCTGCTGCCACAGCCAGCTCCCTCCTGGGACTGGGGGCACACGGCACCCCCTTGCTGCTCCCATCCTCTGGGATCTCCCCAAAGCCCAGCCCCAGGAGTAGCTGAACCATGGATCTCCAAGCAGATCCGGGAGCCTCCTGCAGCCAAAGGCTGCTCTTTGCAGGATGCCTCATGCAATGCTTGTGGCTCCGAGCAAGACCCGGGCACTATAAACACAGCCAAGGGACCCATGAGCTAGCCGGGTGCCCAGGGCTTTTCCCGCACCCTGCTCCCTTTGCCTGGATTTCGCTGCGGGAATGAGGAGGTGGTGGATCAGGTGTTTTCCAGCAATAGCAAGTCCCCCAGGGATTCGGGCTTGCTCAAATCCACCAGCTCACCCACCTCGCCATTCCCCTGCACCAGGGCTCCCACCCACTGCAAGGCTGGCAGGCACGCAGGTCCGAAGGGGGTACATGGAGGGACCCCCCGGAGCAGCATCTGCTCCACTGGCATAGCCGAGAGCACTCCCCGTGCCGGGCCATCCCTCCCGCGTGGGAAAGCAGTACCCAGTTAATTAGAGGAAGGGATGAATAATTCCTTTTTATAATGCAACGTCGCGCGGCAGATGCCGTCTGCCTCGGCGCGCCGCACGCGGGAGCCCGCGTTATTCTGCTCTCAGCAGAGTTATTTATACACTGGGACATTTTTTCAAAGCACCGCTTTGATGGTCTTCCACCAGCTCAGAAAAAAAAAAAGTAGTCCATCCCAAAATAACCCGAGTGAAAGTCACAGCTCTTCATTACGCACATCTTCAACCGGGGGGCTCAGAGAACAAAAACCCGTCACATTCCTCCCATCAAATCCGCCCTTTTCAAGTGCATTTCAAATGGGTTCAAACCGCCGTGGCGGCTAGACGAGTGCTAATGATGCTGCAGGCACATCCCACCCCGATTCGGGCTGGAGAGAGGGACGGAGCTGGGGGGCGGGGGTTTGAGGCAGCTTTCAGAGCCCACAGATGTTTTGGGGTGCCCAGGATGGGGTTGTCCCCATGATGACTGAGGTGGGGTATGCTGGGGGAAACGCTATCCCCTCTCTTGCCTGGCTTTTCCTGCTGCAGAAAGCAGTTTCTCCTTGAAAAGCAGGCTTTGGAGGAGGGGAATGAGCACCAAATAATTTTTTCTGAGGAACTGGAGCAAAAAAACCCCCCAGCCCCCATTTCCCTGTCGCACTTGCACGCACACACCGCTCGGGTCTGGTTGCTGTTAAAGGGAAAAAAAAAAAGGGGGGGGGGGAAGAGATGTTTGTAGGTGGTGACAAATTCCTGCGAGAACGTTTCTGACATGAAGCAGTCTCCCATCCAAGTTCCCTCCCAGCAGAGATGCTAGTGGCTCCCCCCCTCCCGTGCCTGGCAAAGGGCCCGAGCTGCTCACCCCCCTCTGCCAGCAGGGGCAGTGGGGCTGGGGCCAAAGGGTGCCCCACAGGGTTTCATTCCCCCCATTACCCGGCTCTAGTGTGTGCCATGGTGACTCCATGGCTGGCCCAGCTCCCCAAAATCCTCTACTCAGTGCTGGGCAAGAGGCCCCGGGTGTTTGGGTGAGGGCTGCTACGTGACCTCTCTGTGGGGTGCCCTGAGCTGGCCCAGGCACCACCTGCACCCACAGCTGGGACCCCCAGCACTGCAGAGCATCCCATGGTGGCTCACCACCCTGCTGTCAATCACACACCCTGATTTCCATCACCAGCCCTGCAGGAAGAGGACTGTGGGGTGTGGGGACCCCTCAGAGCACGAGGTATGCACTGCACCCTGGAAAAGAGGGAAACTGAGGCACTTTAGGATACACACCAAGCTCCCTAGGCATAGAATCATAGAATGCCAGGCTGGAATCTCGTCCAACCTTTCTAGGTACTACTGTAGTTTACATGAGATGGCTCAGCACTCTGTCAAGCTGAGACTGAAAACTGTCCAATGTGGAGAAATCTACCACTTGCCTTGGGAGACTATTCCAATGCTTGACTGTGCTCATGGTGAAAAATGTACCTCTTGTGTCCAATCAGAATCTCCCCAGGAGCAACTTGTGCCCATTACCCCTTGTCTTTTCCGTGGGACTCCTTGTAAACAGGGAGTCTCCATCTTCTTGGTAGCCAGCCTTTAAGTTCCAGAACATGGTAGTAAGGTCTCCCTGAAGCCTTCTTTTCTCAAGGCTGAACAAACCCAGTTTTCTCAGCCTCTCCTCATATGACAGGTCCTCCAGACAATGCCCTCTGGATCCCCAGGGCCCTGCCTGTGCCAAGCTCAGCACTGGCTTGCCCAGCTGCCTGCAGCCCCTCGGACCCCAGGAGCTCAGCCCCACCGCCCGTGACCCCACACAGCAGCCACCATCAGCCTAGCTGCCTGGCAGGGGACTGACGGCTCGCTGCTGGCAGCAGGGAAGACTCTCTGCCATGGAAACCATTTCTTTAACCTCCAAATCCTCCTATTTCGGCACTTCTGCAAGGCTGGAGGAACACCTGCCCTGGGAGATGCTCAAGTGCCTAGGATGGGGTGAGCTGGCTGTCTGGCACAGGGATAGCCATGTAAGGGTGACCATGGATCCCAGGCCCCCAGATCCCAACCCCCATCTGCTTTTGGTTTCTTCCAACAGCACCAGAGCCCCCCCCCCTCCACCCCCCAGGGCTGCAAATTCAGTCCACGTGGCTGCACATGGTGCATCAATTAAAAACATTTTTTCCACCCCAGCAGGGAAACTTGGACCATGAAGATTGCAAGCCAGAAAGGGGCTCTGGGTCAAAACAGCATCTGGGTGGAGCAGCCAGAGGCTAAGGGACACACCTCCCCTTCTTCACTCACACTGGTCCTGTGGAGCTGGGCAGGAATCCCCCAAGGACACAAGGATGCTGTGCCATGGGGCTGGAGAGGGTACTAGCACTGCCTGGCATGGGATAGTATTAACGCCTTTGGGGAAGGGGCTGCCCTTCATCTATGTGCCCCCCACCCGGGCTGCTCCCCCAGCAAGCAAGCAGGCTCTGTGTGTTGCTGCATCCAGTGCTCCAGACCCCAGGCATCCGGCAGCACATGGATGCAGGGATGCTTCCCTGCCTGCAGGCAGTCTTTCATCACCATGCAAGCTGCCAAGTGGGCGAGCAAGGCACAGGTGAGCACAGCATGCCTGGGGCTGGCCACACTGAGTGCTGAGCCCCACCAGGGGTTGGCAACTCCAACGATGGACCAGTGCTTCAGGGAGAGGCTCTTTGCACTAATGACTTGGCTGGTTTCCTCGCCTCAATTAACGTGCAGGAACTTGAGACACTTGCAGGGCCTCCTGGAAAGCCAGGGCATGGCAGGCTCAGGAGAGTTAATATTAATAATGCTGAGTTAGCCAGAAAAATCCCAGACCCTAAAATGAGACTGACAACAACCTTAAATTCTGCATTGTGTAAGTGCTGCAAGGAGCCACAGCCTGCTTGGTACCCAGGCCCTAGGTGTCACCCTGCAGCTGGCCTAGGAAGGGCCCCTAGCTGCAGCACTCACCCTGCTGACCCTCTGGAAGGGGGACAGAGTCCCTTGGGTATTCCCCTTGCCCACCAGCTTGGGGTCTCCATGTCCTCTGGGGCTCCATGCCCTTAACTCAGCCCATCACTCACAGCTTAGCAACAGGGAAACTGAGGCACGGGAAGATTGCATTGCGGCTCTGCCCCTCCAGGGTCCTGCTCTGCATCCCATCCTGCCAGGGTCCTGCTCCAAAAACCTCTCTCCAGCTCCCCATTTCCATCTGCATCCCATTTCAGCCCCTCATCTGGCATTTTGGCCATAGCCCAGCACCCTCCTGGGATAACCTGCATCAGGATCAGGCCTTCAGAAGTAGCAGCTCCCCTAGCCCCAAGGGAGCTTGGCTGCTCAGCCCTAGAAGAATGGGTGCACAGGGGAGCTCCCCTCTGCTCAGAGGGGATCCTGCCTCATCATTGTGGACTTCTGGGGCTGGTCCCATCCCACGGCAGTTCCCCCCTGTCCCCAGAGGTCAATCCCTGGGATGGCAGGGACACCATGTCCCTCTGGAGGCAGTGGGCCATGGTGCATTCAGTCACGAACAGCCGTGTTGTGCTGCCTAAATTGGAGGCAGGGGCGCTGGCAGGCTCTGGTGCCTCCTTGCCCTACTCGACCGCCTGGGATGGGGGCTGGGGGGCACTCCTGGCAGTAGGGGGGCTGCATGCCCCTCACACCACTGCTTCTCCCTTTCCCAGGGCATCCAGCAGCAGCGCCTTCCCCCATCCACCGTGTGCGGTGGGCTGCGAGCCGAGGACCTACGTTACAGCCTTTCTGCAGGAGGGGGCCCTGCTTTAGGCACCCCCTCCAGCAGTTGAACCCACAAGCAAGCAGTGGGGGACCCTGTGCCCCCAGCTCCTCACTGCAGCCTTTCTGCCAGAGGTACCAGCTGGGGCAGACTCAGCTCCTGGCACCGGGGCAGCACTTTGTGGCAGCAAAGAGGGAGGGAGCCTGGGGGGAGCTGCAGGGAGCCTGGGGCATGGCCCCTCATCAGGGGGATGCACTGCAAAGGGGATCGATGGGCTGGGAAGAAGCTGAGCTGCACAAATGCACTTTATCGACCCATGGAGCCCACCTGCTGGGAAACAGCCCTCCCCCCTCCCCCGGTAACAGCCCAGAGCAGCAAAGCACTTTGCAGCATCCCCAGCCGTCCCGGAGAGGCGGGGGAGGCTGCCGCAGTGCACCAGACCTGTCGTCCCCCCTACCATCATCCGGGAGGCGGGAGAACTGAGGCAGAAAGTTCAACTCTGGGGTTGTTTTCACCCGCCTAGCTTCCTCTGCGGAGCCCAAGAGGAGATGCCGCATCCTGGGACTCTGCCCAGCGCCCGCTCTTCCCCCAGCCTGGCACAGCGACTTTGGTGCCTGGCTCCAGCTGTACTCGTCCTGCCTTGGACCCCCTCCTGTGGATCTGCAGCGGTGCAGGGAGGCGACAGGTGTCTGAAGGGTGTGCGACAGCCGGGCCACGCCTGCCCCCTGGTGGCACGGCCCGAGGATACAGCCAGCCCCGGCCCGGGGACAGGGACCCCGTCCCCTCCGCACTCACCCAGCAGTCCCGCCGTGGAGGCAGGGGGGTAGGATGAGGTGGGGGGGCTTCCCAACCTCGGCTAATCGCGCGCCAGGCATCCCCCAAAAACGAGGTAGTGGTCACCCCACATGCCACAAGGCTCACGGGCGGATTTGGCAGCAGGATTCACCCCACCCCTGAAACGCTAGCCACAGAGAGCTGGACCAAACACTCAGGAGTGCCTTCAGCTGGGAGAGATGGTGGAGCTGCTCTTACTTCATCCTAAATCATTCCTAAGTCCACCTGGACAGTGCTGCCCTGGCTACTCCATGGGGAAGGACTGCTCCTGGCTCAGCTTCCCCAGGCAAGCTGATTCAGGCCCACAGCCAAAGGCTGGGAGTCAGCGCTGAGCCCTTCTCTGCTCATCCTGGCTCTTGGGAAGTGGACAAAAGGGTGATGGACGAGACAAGCATAGGCAAAGGAGAAACACAGGCACCACCTGAGCAGCTGCAATAGAGGAGGTGGTTCACTATCACCCATCCATGGCACTGCACACACCTGGGTGGAGCACCAAAACCCTGTAGCAGCTCAGATTTCCCCCCAGAGATGCCCCACAGCCTGGTGACCCTCCTCTTCAGCCCACCACAGGACCAGCTGGTAACACCCAGGGGTTCCTGAACACAACCTGCCAGGCGCAGAAGACATTTCTACTGGTCCTCTCCTCCTCCTGTAGCTAAGGAAGGGCTACAAGGAGATCTGGTCCTTCACCAGCCAGTGTCCATGCTGAAGCTGTGAGAAAGATGCTCAATCAAAGCACAGCACAGAGTAAGGGTGAAAGGAAGCAGGCAAGCAGAGCACTGTGCAGGACAGACTCCAGGATGAAGTCTCACCAAGGAAAAAGCAGAACCACAGAAAGGACAAGTAGCATTGGCAACTTACTCTTCATTCACCCACCGAGAAACAGAAATAGGATCATTTTTGGATGTATTTCTTTTGGAAATGAGCCAAACTGGCAGCTAGAATCAAAGTCTTCAAAAAGTCTATACAAAGATGTATCATACAAAATGTACAGGAAAGTTCTCAAAAAAAAAGAACAACCAACAGACAAACAATACAACAAAAGGAGAGCAAAGATGGTGTGAAACCACAGCTAATAAACAGGTCCTGCCCCTGCTCTTGAGGGCAGCAGCTGCATCTGGCCAACACGCTCCGAACACAAAATACATTACACTATATACAAGACTGTATAAAGATCAGCATTCCCTTTGGTCTAACCAGGAGCTCTCCAGCATGAAGTTGGGGCAGTTCAAACAATCTGCTCATGGAAGTGTTACATGCCAAGAGGGAAAAAACAGTCCAAGGGAATGAAATGGTCAACTCTAAACCATAACCAGAATACAGCCAGGCCACCAAGGCTACAGCGTTTAACAGTCAGTTCTGGCTAGCCAGTGCTCTGTGGGCCAGAGCACATCACTCCATCTCGGTGAAGCGAGCAAACATGGCTTTCCGCACAGCATCTTTGTAGGAATCTGCAGTGGAGACACCGTAGGAGCTGCCCTTGGCTCCCAAGCCAGCTCCTCTCATTCGTACTTGGGCCTGCAAGGGAAGAGACATGCTTCAGCTTTGCAGCAAGAGGCCACACCATCACACAGGAGACCACTGAAAAACCCATCCAGCTCCCCCAGGGATCCCAGGCAGCTCTAACTACCTACACCAGATCCCATCCATTGCATGCTTGCTGGCTTCACAATGCTCTGACCCCACCTCAGCAGCAGCCGAAACAAACCCACACAGAACACAGCATAACCCAGAGCACTGACAACCCTGGAAAGCCAACAGCTGGAGGGAGGGCAGCCCACCCTGAGCAGCACTGACATATGCAGCTCAAGTGCAGGCCTGCTGCCAGCACCTCAGGAGTGGAAGAAGGAAGCACAGCTCTGCTTGTCCCAGCTCTAGCATGTGACAGGACAAACAGGAGCAAGGGCCCATGCCAACAGAGGCAGCCCTGCTGTGAATGGCACAGCTTCCTCAAGAGATCTGCAGCAGTGAATGCTTCTAGATAAAAAGCAGGCACCAAAGCTCACCAAGGAAGCCTCCATCTCTACTCACCTCAATGGGTGCTGTGATGCCCTGACATTTTCTTCCCAAGCCTGAACCTTCCCTCCAGCCCATGGCCTGCAGCATCTTGTTGCCTATATTACTGTTGTCAAGGCCGTCTTTGGTGGGCTGCTCGTAATTACTGCAGGAAGAAGAGATGAGTTAACCAAACTGCTCTTTGTGTATTGGAGCCATCACTGAGAAGCTTTTGGATACGTACACTGAGCCAGCGTCATAGACCTTCTTGCGCTTTGGCTCAGGGGGCTCTGGGATGCCGTACTTCTCCCGTCTCTCAGCTGCTCTGTCTCTGTATTTCATCTGCACAAAGGAAGCAGATTTAGTACAGATTTAAAGACACTTTTGTCCATCTTTGAGCTATGAAAATTTAACGCTTCCTATTATAAAAAGCTGTCCCCTGCAGCCTCCTAAAACATGGCTTGGCTACCACCACAGAAATAAGGACCTCAACCACAAGTCCCACATCAGAACCTGTGCTGGGGTAGGAAAATCCCAGCCCCAAAATCTGCCTGGTTGCCAAAGGCTTCTGTTCCCAGCCTAGCACCCCTGAGCTGGAAGGACCCCTCCTCCAGGCTATGCAGAAGCTGTGGGATATGGGACACTTCTCTTCAAGTAACAGGACAGCTCTGAACCTCGACCCAAGAAGGGGGTAGCTTATAAGGATTATCTCAAATGACGTGTGTCAGGATAAGGAGAGCTCAACAGATCATCTGTGCAGGTTTTCCATTAGCTACTCATCTGCTCAACACTGACCTCTCTCTCACGCAGCTCCAAGGCTTCAAGTTCCTGCTCAGAAAGCTTTGATCTCCTATAGATATCCATGTTTTGCTGAAACAAGAAATTCACATTAACACCACAAAATGCACAACAGCTCTTTTAACCTAAGTAGCTGACCAACAAGCCACCTGCAACTATTTTTGAGTTTCCCAAACTGCAACATGCATCATGGCTTTGGGTTACACACTCCTGTATGGCAACCAAGTCCCCTCCTGACAGCACAGTGCAACTAACCTTGTGCAAGTCAGATAGCTGCTGGTGCCGAATCAGAGCATCTTTGTTTGGGAACTGCCTTCTACACAGCAGACAAGCCATCTTCTTCCAGTCAGTCAGCTTCTCTTCCTCATTCTCCATTCTTTCCAGCAAGTCCTCATCGTTGTCGCTGTCACCGCTGTAGGCAGCCACCAGGCCACGCTGGGAAGGAAGGACAGTTAAGGGGACTGCAACAGTGTCACCACTGCCCAGAGGAAAGCTCAGAAAGGGACCAGAGGCTGTAGGTGTTTGTTGCACAGGAGAGGCATCACTCTAAGGATGCAACTCGAAAGAACCACATACTACAGTGGCTGAAAGAGATAGTTGAGGCTTTGAGGTTTCTCAAAGCACTGTAATTAAACTCGTCTGGCTAGTCAGAACTATCTCTTGAGGCTGGAAGAAATCACAGCTTTTCTCAGTGCATCTCATTTAATCTACTGCACACGCACCAGACCACTGCAACAAGCATAATCTTCCCAGCGTGGCCTGGTGGCTGCTGTGGAAATCCCAGTTTGAAAGCAAGTATCTGCTAGACCTCCCCTGAAGTGCTTTACCAGTGAACTTTGGGAATACCTTTGTCAGCTATCTCATACCTTCAGTGGATTGTCATCGTCCCCATTTTTCAACACCTCTGGCAGTATCTGCTGCCTCTCAGACAGAGCTCCCTGGATGAGACAAGAACACCATGAGCACCCAGCTCTCTGCCACACCACACACTGCTGCACACCACTGCCAGCACCTTCACCTTTTTCTCAAAGAGGGCAAAGCCTGCATCTGCAGCCGCCGACTCTTTCCGCTCCTCCTCCCTGTTGCTCAGGGGCTGGAAGCTGTTCTTGAAGTTCTCTTTCTGCTTGTTCAAACTCTTTGCCCAGCGCTCCATGTCTTTAGCAATCTGAAATGCAGAGTGGCTTACTCAGACAGCTCCCCTCACAGCTATCAATCTTCTGCGACACAGATTCAATCTTGTACAGTTTCCAGAACAAGCCAACCCACTACCTTTTATTTTTACATCACAGGACACTGGATGTAGTGCAGCTGTTTCCCCATATTCAGTGTTCAAAGATACCGCAAGCTTGGTTGTTTTACTGTATGAACCCTTCTTATCAATCTAATCCTCCAAGTGACAGCTCAGTTTTACTCCCACTGGTCCTGGCAAGATTCCATGTGCATTCCTCCTATGCAGAGCTTATTTCTGCACTGATGTCTTGCCAACTCCACCTCTCCACAGTCCTCTACAAAGCCTGCAAATTGCAGGCATGCACCCCACCGAAATAATCTAGGATTTCTTTTGTAATGAAAAAGGAGAACTATTATCCCATTCCACAGGAGACTTTAACCCAGTTACAATCCTGTTTTGTCTTTTACCTGTTGAGCTGTTTTACTTTTAGGCTTCTCTTTCTTCTCCTTCACTTCTTTGGTGGTGGTCGTGGTAGTTGTTTGTTGGTATGTGACACCTTCCGCAGCAGGCATGTATGTCTCCTTCTCCCCATCCCAATAAAGGTACTGCTGGGTTAAGGCATTGTAGTAATACTGTCGGAGGAAAAGACAGTCAGACAGTTAACACCTCGCCCAGGCCAAGCATCCGAGGGAGAACCCACACACGCTGCCTGATTCAGACTACTGCGTCACACGGAAAGGCATTTTGCAGAGTCCAAACAGGTTTTGTGGACTCCACAAAGGAGTCAAAAGACATGAAGTGGCTGAAGCCTCCGTCCCCAAACACAGGCGTTCTGCACAACAGCACTATGGAGAACCTTTTGTCTCTGCCGAGAACGACCCACCAGAGCCCAGAGCTGAGCACGCTTTGCTGGGCACTCCACAACAAAACAGCTCAACTACAGTGTCTGTGACAAGTGCTAGTCCTGTATGGGCCAAACTGGGAGGAAAATTAAGGAGAGAAAAATGAAGGGCTACACCAGAGGGAGGTCAAGTCCCAGCCCTGCACACACTGCTGAGAGTTATTTGCTACATTTGGCATTTTGTGTACCTCCAAAATGAATCTCTCTCTCATGGTGAGACAGGGAACTAATGGACCTTAACAGTCAATACAGGTGGGAAGAACTTGTGTTTACCTGGGAATTAGGATCATAGTAGAGCCCTGTTACAGGATCATAATAATATCCTGAAGATTCATCATATTGGTAGGTGGAAGTGTCGGGGACAGCTGTAAAAAAATTAAAGTGTGGGACATGGTCGTTCCAGTTGAATGCAGACAGGTATCTTTCTACAGTTCAGGTAAACTTCTAAGGTAATTAGCAGGCAGGACGGCAGACACGTCTGTAAAGGGCTCTTAATCACACATGCAGAGTATGCTCTCCAGGGACAGCTTCACCACCAGCACACGGTGACAAAGCACTCAGCCAAAGCCAAGTCTCTCTCTTGCTATACTACAACAGAAACCTGTCTGCAGGAGCAACTCCCAGCTGCTTACCATACTTGGTTCCAGGGACTACGCCAGTCGGGGTGGTTGTTTGTGCCTGAGTGCTTGTGGTAGGTGGTGCTGATTGTGTCTGGAAAAAAAAGCAAAACCAGGAATCTCAGTTAGAAAAATCTGTCACTGAGGTGCAAGAAAACAAGGACAGCGAGCCAAGACATGAGCAGCCCACACCACACGTACAGCTAGCTCCTCTTCACCAGTTTTCTTAGTGCTCAGCCTTAACAAAGAACAGAACTACCACAGAAAAGAAATGGCAGCTGACTTATGACCACAAACACTGTGACTAACCCGTGGACACTCGGCAGCTTTGCTGTACCACCCACTTTAAAGAGCAAGTGCCACAGCTAAGCCAGATATGCCACATAACCCTGGCAATGAAAGCAAGGAGTAATTAATGCTGTAATTACCGGAGAGTCAGGTGAATTTGTCTGTTGATTGTACAACTGAGGACTCTGGGACACAACTGCAGCTGTGGTGGTAGTGACTGGAGCTCCTGCCAGAGAGCAATAATGGATAAGCCAACTAATTTGTAAAACAGTACTTCATCCTAGGGCTAAAATTACTTTGTTTACAGTTTCAGCTCCAAATTCCAGCTGCAGCAGCCACACAAGGCAATCAACATTCAAAAGGAGACAGATACACAGTGGGTATTTTCTACCCAGACAAGGAATAGTTTCCTTTTCAGGAGGAAATATTCTGTTCCCAAAGCCAGTGATTCCTGGTCTCTGACAGCTGCTAGCACTAAGATTTGTCTAGAGCTGCTTACACAGCTCTCATGAGTTCAAGGCTTTAGTCAGTAGTCTGATAAGGAGGCTGCTCTCTCATCTGACAGACTTGAGGTCCCACTTGAACAGATTTGTTATGGTTCTCCTGTAACATGTACTCATAATTCAGACATTCTGAGAGCAAAATAAGCCAAGTCTCCCTTTTACCCAGCTAACTAACATAAAGGTTAATGTAAAATACCACTATTGCAAAATTACAATAAAAAACCCAGCATCTCCCACATGTTGGAAATACTACCTGATATGGTAGCTGTGTCTGTGTCCAACACCCCTCCTTGATTTTGGTAGTACTGCTGATAATCCTGGGAGTACTGCAAAGGGAAATGAATGACAACAGAAGATGAGCAGCTACTCAAATGACAACCACCTCCTGGTTAGAGCACAACCACCACTACTAACCTGAGCATACTGTGTGTAGCCATCCTGTCCTGACTGGAGGTAGCTGTAGTCGATGGTGCTGCCTTCTCCAGTCTGTGGCTGAAATTCAAGCAGGTAATTTTTGTCAGGGACAGGGAAACTACTACAGTTAAGAATTTCAACACTGCTTAGGCTCTAGCCTGTCAGAGCACATCTGTCACAGCAGCTTTGGTCAGTTCAACCAAGCAAGTGGTCAGCCGTGAAATTAAACACTTCTGTTTTCACTTTCAGGAAAGGACTGTGAACAACAGTCGCCAAATCATACCTGAGTGGACGACCACTGAGCTGCAGCAATGGCTGTACTTGCCACAGAGAAGGCGCTGACTCTGTTACCATCAGGGAGAAGCAAGTCTCTGTAACCACAAAAACAATGGACCTGAGTAAATACTGCTTTTTTCTGAAGTGTCTCCCTGTGCAAGGAGGTAGAGTCTGCCCTTACACGTGGATTTCTTGGCAGTCATAAAACATTCTGATTGCAATCAATGAGCCAAAGCACTGCTTGGCAAGTAAAGAAACTGCAGGTTCATTGTTGTAGCCAGGAACAAGTCACTAGGTCTCCAAGGAAACAAGTGTGCTGTGTACACAACCAGTTACAGTGTTATCCTCAGAGGACTGGAAAACCAGGTTGGTAGGAAACACTGCTTTCACTCTCCTCACACTTAGAGAAAAGCAGGGTGCATGCAACACAAAGACACTTAAGTGAAGCAAAACTCTGGAATGGCAGTTATCTTAGGAAAGGCCCAGGTGACAACAAATCTCTAATATAAACAGAAGGGGGAGAGGATAAAAAAAGGAAATCAACTGCTGTTGCAACTCACTTTCTCGCACTCTTTGCAAAGTCAACACCAATTGTTTTGCCATCAATTTTTAATGGTGGCTGAAGACTTTGTAAAATCTGCAGCAGTTGAGAAGCATCCTACAACAAGAAATACTCATTATTATGGAAGGCAGGTTACTGAGGATTCAGAAGCTCCCAAAGCTCCAGCTTTTCACATACAGCCACTAAAAGCAGCTAAAGCTCTAAGAACAACTCCATCTCCTCACACTACACAGGCAGAGAGGAGCACAATGGAACCCACCACAGCCTATGTGCAAATAATGCAGATTTCCGTGGGGCACTGAATATTAAACATCTTCTAAAATCTTAGCTTTATGGATATCCCAAATTACTCCAAAAAGGCGGCCAGCAGAGACTGACATCAGGCATGTTTTCATCCAACAACCAACTGTTCCACTCTACCCAAAGCAGGTCCCAACAGATTGTGCTGCTGATCGAGTTTAATATATGCAGGAATGAGATTTTTATCACCCTTCAGGGCCCCGTGCCAGTATCTGACCTCACAGTTAAGAGGTCTTCCCTGCACCTCACTGCAATTTTCCATGTTCCAATTTATGGCTATTGCCTACTGTCCTACCCCAGTGTACCCTCAAAAATGTCTCTGCTGTCCTGATACCCTCCCACTGGAAGCTGCAGATCCCCCTCCTCCTCCTTCGCAAGATGGAGGAAGCCCAATTCTGTAGGCACCTTCTCCCACATGATATGCTTCAGCTCCTAGTTTGTGTGAGCAAAATACAATCCCACACCATTATTTTTGTGATCCAAGCACGAAGCTAGCCTTCAATCCAGAACAGCACTCTGCTACAGGAATAGATTTCAGTGTGCTCACAACATCCCACCACCTTCTTTCCAAACTGCAGCTAATGATGAACGGCTTTGACACCCCTGGTGTTGATTAACCCCGCTGGCAGTCCTTCAGACAGCTCCAAGGCTCGACATGCTTCAGCTACAGAAGCAGGATAACAAACTGTTCCTCTCCAAGGCATCAGTCAGGCCCTCACCATGGCAGAAGACAGCTGCACAAAGGCAAAGCCTCTATTTTGCTGGGTCTGCTTGTCTTTGATAAGACGAATGTTATTGACTGCCAGAGATGCATATGGAGACAAGGCAGTCATGATGGATTCCACTACTGTGTGAGGAGCAATGTTTCGGAGAATGATGGCTGAGGAGGAAAAAAGGCATGGCATTAGCTGTGCATATAATGGCTTTCCAGAGTACTTCAAGCCCTTCAGTGGGCAGTCTGAGGTGCAGGGAGGATTTCAGTACCCGTATTTACATTTCACATTATACAATAAATAAAAGATAACTTACTATCACAGTAATAATCCACAGACTGAACAGCTTCAGCTGCTCCAGGTGGCACCTCCTGTTCTGAATCTTCGTAAGAGGAAAATACTTTAGTCACAATATGGCTCATTCACTCAATTTCAGCATTTCACAACCCAGCTCATGCTCTACAGTGAACTTTGCTTTGTACACAGGACAGCAGATTCCCACAAAATCAAATGCATCCAGAGAGATCAATGGAACGTACCGAATTTGTCAGCTCCACAGCGGAAACATTTTAGCCTTCTCCTGAAGTTGTAAAGGCAACACTAGGGAGAAACGAGAAGCCCAGTAAAAACCTCAGACAATTTGTAACAATGCTGGCATTTGCTGTACAATAATGAAAACTAGATGTTCAAACAAAGCTAAACCCACCAGAACAACCGAGAACAGCAAAACTCACCCTTGTCTGCATCACAGCTGTTTTTCAGAACATCCCAGCTACCTTCTCCCTAGTCATCCTGTATTTAGTTATTTTAACTCTGTGGTCTTCAATTTACAATCCCATGCACAGAAAATACTTTAAAAACCACAATGTTAAAATGAAACACGGGGTGAAAAACAAGTTCTCTGTGGGCAAAAAGTGTAAAACCTGGTCTTCATGTTATTAAATCATCTCCACTTGGGAGGGGTCAAACAAGGAGCACACAGCAGCAGTATGTAGCAGACCAGCAGCAGCTCCAACACCACATTAGCCATCACCTAGATTTCATATTCCAGTACAGTTCACTGCCCAACCCGTGTCTTCTGGGGCAACACCTCTGTCACTTCATCTACCTTGCCACCAGAGCTACAAACCCTTTTCATTCCTGTATCTTACCATTCCTACAGCGTCATACAGACCAGCAGTACAAGCAGATCTGAATCATGTATCACTTTCTTCAAACCACCGAGATGGTGAAGAGCACTGAAGCTAAAACTAACTCCCCCTGATAAAAACATGCACTGTACCTTGTTGCAAAGCCAGTCCTCAAATTTAGGCCTGGGGTTGCTGTAGTGCATCGCAATCTGCTTCCCTTGAATCACCAGCTTTTTCTGCAAAAAAAAGTGCCTTAAATTATTCCTGTATCAAGGTACACATGTCCATTTTCCCATGGCAGAGCACCCTTCGGAGGAATCAGTGCTCCTGAATTACATGGACAACATATGGGGAGGATGTGGAGGACAACCACCGCCACCTACACCCTGCCCATCCAATCCTGCAGAGAGGAGGACGAGGGCAGTAAGAGAATGGGATGTGGAGCAAAGATAAACGGAATCAGGGAGTGTTGAAAAAGCTGCCAAATGCTAAACGCTGACATGGAACCAGGAAGTGTCTCGAAGGAGACAAAGTCCTAATTTGCTGCGTTCAGGATTAACACATTTTTAGGAGTCTCTTTGCCCCCACATTTCTATTCACTTCTGGTATAGCACTGAGCGACTTTTTAAACATGTCTTTAGGTGACTGCTTCACTTCGTCCCCTACTTCAAACACCCCAGACATTTTAACAACCACATTTGGATTACTTTTCCAAGCACTTTCTTCAGAAGTGTCCCTTTGAAAATACAGTAATTCCCCCAAAGGGACCCTGCTTAGACTTCTTGGAGGCTGGATTACAAGTGCCATCAACTGACAAGTAACTCAGAGTGGTTTCCTTTGACTAATGCATCAGTTCAATTGGAAGCCTGCACGAGAGGTTTGTGTTCTTCATTCAGGCAGGAGCTCTCCAAAAATGAGTAATTAGACTGCAAGTGAAGCTTCTCCAAGGGTAGGAAAAGTTCATAATGCTTTCAGCCATGTGCCCTCACTCTGACTTCAGAGGAGTTAGAAATTTACATCTATTTAAGAAGCCTTGATTTTCAGCCTCACACTTTGCCAAGCGTGGGTATGCAGAATGCCCTTTCAAAATATGGCCATCAACACATTTTAGTTAAACAGGTGGAAGTACGTCTGAGGAAGCACCTACTAGAGGCCAAACCCCAGACATTTAATAGAATTGTTTCTATAGCAGGTTGGTTTCAGAGGTACCACAGAAGTGCCAGGACCAGTGGCTTTTCTGATAACAGGGTCTGACAGAGATCTAGCACGTAGCATGAATAAGTCTCTCACATTCTGCACAACTAAAGAGGCCAAAGCCATTTCTCCTACCGGCAGGAGGGAGGGTTGGAGGGCCCAGCATTCACTGGATATGCACACATAGAAACAAAGCTGCTGGCATAGTTGCAATACATCATTCATTTATCTAACAGTCAGCAACTGGGCTGCTGGGGAGATTCTACTTTTTCCCTGCTGCTAGGGTGGCTGGTTACTGGAGTGAATTTGAGTATGTTTCAATAAGTTATGCATCAGTACAGCTTTGTATATATTAAAACAATCTAGTTTCTGAAAAAATGCTCAGCATTCATTTCTTGATATAACTCCACTGCATCCACCAGCTGTACTGAGCAGCATGTTAGGAAATACAATTTGAATGCTGCTCTCTGGTTGGGAAAATGACCCATACTACAGGACACAAAGTATTCCAGCATAAGGCACACAACTTCCATCTGCTGGAAGTAACTGCCCATGAATCCCATTACAGTAGCATTTCCTCATGCATAGTATCAACAGGGCAGAAGAGCACTTCTCATGCTGCCCAGGGACTTTCACATCAAGTACTCACTTGTTTAAAAAAGCCTGATAAAAATACTCTCAAAGTGAGCAAAGTGTAAGTTTTGTTGTTAAAAACATATGAGAAGTATTCAAAAAGGAGCAACAGCCAGTGAAACTGTTTGCAGTGCAACAGGAAAATCTCACTGAAGAAGGAACTACAGGACTCTATCACATTTTGGCTTCTCATCAAGTCATACTCCAAAAAAGCCAAAATACAGAGTGTAAAATATACGAGATCTCACTCTCCACCAGATTTAGTTGGAATAAGCAAGCTTTTCCTCTAGAGGAGCCAGTTCTCCCTCTTTAACTGGGGGAATGCACTACTGCCATGAACTGATACTCCCCTTTCAGGGTTAATAACGTAAAGCAGAGACTGAGCCTTCTCTGGCAACAGAGAAGGAAAGATCAGGTGGAAATGAGTGAGGATTTTTTTAAGGACTACTTCTTAAACATTCATGAGACAATTACATCAAAACCAAGTCATTTCAAACCATGGCACATTATACCACGGAGTGCTCAAAATAGCCAGTTTTCGCTCCTAGTTTTAACTGGTATTTTGTCCTACTGTTACAAATTTTAATATATACAAAGCTTTTGTTCTTTCAAATCACTGATATGGAACAAACCACTCCTTCCACCTTTATTTTTTCCTTTTTTTTTTTAAACTGTACAGACTTGTTCCATTTTCAGGAATATCTAGACTTGGTGAGTGAAGCAACCTGATTGGCTTCCATCCAGCTGGTAGCATCTTGAAAGTGATAAAACTCCACGAAGGCGAAACCACGGCTTACACCTAGAGACAGCATTCAGATATAGACGGGATACTTGTGTTAGTCAGTTCCTTTAAAACAGGTGAATCTCTCTCCAACTGCTTCATTACTTCATGACAAAGCAGCTTTACAAATGCGACGTCAACTGCTGGGATCTGCTCGTTATTTTGCCATGGCAAGGAACCAAGCTCCCTTAACTGGCTACATTTCACTCCACTTGAATCCATGTTTAAAGGTAACCATGCAACAGACTACATATTATTAAAACGGGTTTATACTAGTAGTACTTACCAATACCTGTTAACAAAAACCCCTGTAGACAGACTTCTTTTAACATGTTGACCAGCTATCTAAAAGTCTTCCAAAAGCCACATTCCTTAGCCATGGCAAACCCTTTATTTTTTTTATTGCATGTGCTTGCAGTTTGGGGACAATTCTGGATACTCTTTTGGGCTGGGGAAGAGGAAAGTGATGTCAAAAACTGGATTAAGAGCTCTCACCTGTCTTTCTTTTCATCAGCCTCACGTCTGCAGGCTGAGGACCTTCAAAGGACTCAATAAGCTCGCGAATCTGCGTGAGATTTCAATCAGAAAGTTAAATTATCATATCTTGGCAGACAGCTACAACAGTCACAGAAGCAACCTACCTTACAGTACATGCAAGAGACACATACACAAATGTAACATTCTCAACACTATCTCAGAGAAAAAGAAAACCTCTAGGGAGAACACAGCAGCAGACTGATGAGCACCAGAGAACCCACACAGTCCTTTGCTACACCAAACAACTGTGGCCTTCACTTAGACCACAGAATCCTCCAGAATGTTAGTCACTTTGCTCTGGTGTTCCAAGGTTATTTGTGCAAGATGTGGCAAATACTGTGCTTGCACCGAAGTTTTTATAAAGAACACTCATTCCCCTCCTTTCATACCTAAATACCCCTGGCTCCTAGCAAAGCAAAACAAGAACACTTCCCTGCAAGGCTCCCCGATGTACATATTCTTAAGCCTCGTGCTACAATTCTCATCCTCTAACAGTTCCCCTTCTGTTTTCTAGGGGATAAAGTAGATTTGTGGAGAATGTGTTTTCAAAGAACAAGCTGAAGAGACATCAGTTCTTCAGCCATAACAAACCTGCTTAAGTTGTGACACAGGCTACAGAAACTACTGTGGAGAGGCATACAGAAAAAAGAAACACGACAGCAAAGACAAAAGGATGTTTTTTAGCAGCTCTTACAGAACTCTACATTACATAAACCAGAACTGCTCAGCAGGCTCAAACCTGATCTGAAACTGCTCATGCTGATTGGCACTGACCTCTTCAGTGCAAATAGTTTTTCATTTAAAAATGGGAAAAGCTGGAAAATGTGCAAAAACAGAAGTGTCGAGGTAATGTTTACTTGGAAATACAAGCAGTTTTCCTAAGATGCATCATCTACATTCTAAAGATGAGTCCAGAATTAAACCTTCCCATACATTATGCTGCAGTTATTTGCACAACTGTAGAGCTACATTAATACCTCAGAAACAGAAACTGTTCTGAAACACTGTGTTATGTCTGACTGGGTTGTCTCATTTGGGTGCAGGACCCTACACTTTTATCAAGCACTTATGAAAATATTAGACCAGCATACAACGATTAAAAAGAACACTCAATATTAGGAGGATAGTGAATGGTCAAGAAAAAAAAGGAAAAAAATTCCATTGCACAAACGGACTCTCTGTGTTGGCAACACATGCACAAAGATCTCAGAGGCAGAGGTGGAGTCTGCCTGAAAAAAAAACTGCAAAAGCTCAGCTTTTACAGTGTTCCCACCCACCCCTCAAACAACAGCTGTGGGCTTGTATCTTGGTAACCGAAATAATCCAACAAGGAAGAATAAAATTTAAAGACTCATTAAAAAAAGAAAGCTCAAAGTCATAACCTTCAACATCCTTCTACTAAGAAAGTTAGATAACCATGTACCAAGCTCATTTGTACTTCCTCCATCAGCGCTGCAGCAGCCATTTTATGACTTCCACAGCTGTACCCACACAAAGCAGCTTTGTGCAGGGCTGTGCTCGCTGTGTGTGTAACCCCACCAGTCAGAGCTTCTGCCCTCAATATAACACCCGGAAAAATACAAATACCTCCTTCTCTGTCTCTTCCCCCTCCCCCGAGGGTGAGGGGGGGAGGAAGAGAGGGAAGGAAAAAAAAAAGTCTGCCTCTTCCCTCCTATGCAGAAAACCTGAAAAGAGCAGGTAGTTTAAAATCCACTCTTAGGAAAAGCATTAAAACGTGCATGAAAAAAACAACTATTCACAGATTGTTCCGTTTGAAAAAAACTGCTTAACATTCAACTGATCTCTGTTACTTAACAGTGACAGTTTAAATCCTTTTAGGATTCAAAATGGCAGTGCGACCAACATGTTGAGAGGGGGCCACCATGATGCAGCTTTCCACAAAATGGCAGCAGCGACTACCTGCCGACACAACGCCACAGTCTGCCCCAGCTGCAAGAAAAGCAAAGCCTCTTCCTGGCTACTTACATCGTTCTCTGTAACTGTGATGGGAAGGCCACGTAACATGATGGTTTTGCTTTCTTTCTCATCATTAATGTCGTTCCTGTAGTCGTGCTCTCCATAATCGCCATCGGAATGGTATCCATCTTCTGATTTGTCACTGTTCCTGCGTTCTCGCTCCCTCTGAGAAGGCAGCGCCCAGCGTTACCCAGTGCCCCCACAGCGACATAAAAACAAAGCCAAGCAAACCCACCAACTCCCCATACAAGCATCTGTGAGAGACAGACCCATCTCGGTCCGCGACAGCATCTTTCTAACGTTTCGTCCTAACGACCTCAGGCAGAGCACGCAGCTCTAGCCGCCCCCTGCCCCACCTTGGCCCTAGCAGAGACCCGGACGCCAACCCTGGCACCGGGACTGGGCTCCCCCCGCCCCAGGGGCGCTCATACCGGGACCCCGGGCTAGGGCGAGACACCAGCGCCCACCGCGGCCCCTTCCCTTCCCCATGGCAGCCAAAGCTGGCCCGTGCTTCGGCGCCCACCGCTCCGCCCCGGCTCGCTCGCCCCACTCACCTCTGGGCTATCATAGTCGCGACTATCGTAGTCTCTGTCATAGTCTCGGCTATCATAGTCTCGGCTGTCACGACTGTCGTAGTCTCGGCAATCTCGGCTGTCGTAGTCTCGGCAATCGTAGTCCCGGCTGTCTCGGCTGTCGTAATCACGGCTATCGTAGTCCCGGCAGTCCCGGCTGTCGCGACTGTCGTAGTCTCGGCAGTCCCGGCTGTCGCGACTGTCGTAGTCCCGACTGTCGTAGTCCCGGCAGTCTCGGCTATCGCGGCTGTCGTAGTCTCGGCTATCGTAGTCCCGGCTATCGTAGTCGCGGTAGTCATCGTACCGGTCACCGCGGCGCTCTTCACTGGACCTCTTATAGTCATCCCTGCGCCGGCTCCGGGACTCCCTCTCGTCACGATCCTCCCTCTCCACGATGGAGCCGTAACGGCCGCTCCGTTCCGTCCTGCTCACGCTGTGGGGTACACCGGGCCGAGCTCAGAACGAGAAACGCCCGCAGCGACCCCCACCATCACCCACGCCGCGGGGCCGCCCGCCCTCCCACCCCCCTCCCCTCTTTCTATCCCTCCCCTCGCCCTCTCACCCACGCTCACCGCTTGTCCGAGCCCATGGCGCTATCCGCGATCCGCAAACAGGCAGCGCAGCGCTAACCGCCACCACAGGGCGCCGAGCACACGCGCGCAACCCCTCTCTCCCTCGCCACAAAATGGCGCCGGGGTGACTGTCCGTCTTCTACCTAGCAGGCACCGCGCCCGCCGCCTGGAAGTTTCCAAGCGGTGCGCAGGCGCAGCGGGGCGGCCCGCCGCGGGGCACGCCGGGAGTTGTAGTGCGGGGCGGGGCTGGGCCCCGGCTGGGGGCATCCCTCGGTCCCCGTGCCTTCCTGCGGATCGTGGGATGGATCACGGGATGGGCTGGGTTGGAAGGGACCTGCAAAGATCTTGCAGTCCAACCGCCTGCTGTGGACAGCGGCACCTTCCACTAGACCAGGTTGCTCAAAGCCCCATCGAGTCTGACCATGAACTTTTCCAACATGGGGCATCCACAGCTTCCGAGGGCTACCTGTGCCGGTGTCTCACCACCCTCATTGCAAAACATTTCTTCCTCAAGTGAAATCTAAACCCACACTCCTTCTGTTTAAAACCATGGCACCTTCTCTTATACCGTGGTAAAAAGCCTCCATCTCTCACAAGCCTTCTTTGTATATTGAAAGGCGAGAGCAACGTGTCTGCAGAGCAAGATACTACATAGTGCTGGTCACAATGTGGATGCCTGAAAGACTCCACTCATTACCGGTTTCCACTGGGACACTGAGCCATCGACTGTTGAAGTGGGTAGCCTCTGGAGACGGTGGTGGGCCCATGGAAGGGCCTTTTTACCTATGGATCCAGGCATGGAGAAGCAAAGAAATAAAAGAAATGGACCCTTCAGGAAGTACTGTTCCTTCCCCAGGCTTGCTGCCAGCCTCCACCTCCTGTTCTCCCTTGTGGTTTCCACTCCCCATGTTCTCACCACCCTACATCCTTCCCCATCCCTTTGGTGAGGCAGCAGGTGGCACGTGGAGTGATGGTCCCTGGTCTCCTCCTACCACTCCTTGCTTCTTGCTCACCCCAGCACCTCTGTGGGCTGCAGTCCCTTGGCAGGTGGGTACCTGCCATGGTAAAATTAAATCACTTGTTATGCCCCCAAGGGAGGAATCGGGACTGTCCCCCTGCCTGTGCTGCCTTGGGCTGATGTAGCCCAGCCCAGGAGTTACAGAGGCACTGGTGCCCTGGCTCCAGCAGCATCATCCCCTTCGTGTCCACAGTGGAAGGATAGCTCCTTCCTGCACCACCCGTCCCAACCAGTCCTGCAACCATTCCTGCCCAGGGACGTGTGCCTCTTATAGCAAGGCAGTTAGCAGGCAGGAGAAGGCAGCAATTGCTGCACCCTCAAATGCTAGCATCTGGTCCTGATCCTCCACCCTGCCTGATCCTCAGCCCTGCCTGTTTGGCAAGGACCCAATAAAAGAGATTTAACGAGCAGAATGACGCAAACTTTAAGCCTTTCAAGACTGTTTCCTCTGTCCCCGAGCACGGCAGACGGGGACTGACTGCAGAGGCAGCTGGTGGCCAGGTCACCCCTCATCCGGGGACCACCGGGCAGGCAGGCAGGCAGCAGGCAGGGTGCATGCGCTACCCGGAGGCGTGACAGCTGTTTCCGCTGTCATCGCTGCCTGCTCCTGCCTAGGGAAAAAGTTTCGCCTCCAGGCAGGCTGCCCGATCTGCCTGAAGGCTCCTCGGCGGGGAGCAGGTAGGACATGGCTGCTCCCCGCTTTGCTGCCTGCTTTGCTGCCCCCAGCGCCCCCTGCTCGGCTGGGATTTGGGGGGCACAGGAGAGGAGGGGCTGTCCGAGTCCTCCCTGTGCCCTATTCAAGCACCATACCGTCACCCTGTGGGGTGCAGCACCCCTTCACTGGGCTTGGGGACGAGTTTGGGGGGTCATTGCATGTTTGGAGGGGCACTGCATGTTTCGGGGGTGGGGGGGAGCACGGCATGCTTTCCTCTCCTGCACGTCCCTGGGAGCAAAGGGCTAGGGGAGCCCTGGGGACACACTCTTGCAGGCTGAGGGTCCCTGGTGAGGGGAGGTGGGGGTCAGCCAGGGCTCCCCAGGCTGTCCCTGCCCCTCTGGCAGACCCTCATCCTCGTCTGTCCTGAGTTTGCTCTGCAAGTGGCTGTGCCGCCCTGCCCGGCACTCCCCTTTAGCTCCACGTCACTGGGCTGTGCCTCCACTTTGGGCTCCCTTGGGGGCTGAAGGGGGCTCTGCTCCCCACCCCGAGAAGCGGGGCAAGGCAGAGACATTTTAGAGGGAGAGGTCCCATCCCTCCCCCAGGTGGACTGTGGACTGGAGGCGTAGGGAAAGTGAGGCACAGCCCAGCCGGACTTTCCCGGAAAGGCTGCTTGGCAGCTCTCGCCTCTGGCTCTGCTTTCCTCAAGGACTTCGCTGGGGGATTAAGGCTGCGCTCGCCTCACAGTGGTGACTCAGCCATGGCTTCCAAGCGTCATGCATCCCCCCCAAAGCAGCCGGACAGCAAGGGAAAGAAGGTGAAAGGGAAAGAGGAGGATGACGCCTGGAGCTCTACTTTGGCAGCCCTGAAAACTGCCCCAAAGGAGAAGCCCCCCGCAACCATCGATGGACTATGCCCCCTGAGCACAGTGCCAGGCGCCAGGGTGAGCGCGGGGCTGGGGTACCCAAGAGGGGCTGGGATGGGGGGATGTGGGCAGGAGGGATGGGGGGGGAGTCCCAGGGCAGCCCCCGCCCTACTGACACAAGGGTAGCCCGAATTTTCCTTGCAAAACCCACTGTGTCCCTGCCAGGACAGCTCTGCACCCCTCATCCCCAAACACTGCCCAGGTGCCAGCCCAGGCCATGCCACTCACTGTAGGTCTATGAGGACTATGACTGCACCCTGAACCAGACCAACATCAGTGCCAACAACAACAAGTTCTACATCATCCAGCTCCTTGAGCACGATGGTGCCTACAGTGTCTGGAGCCGCTGGGGCCGTGTGGTGAGTCCACCCCAGCACTGCTTATCCTCCCCCATGGCTGTCCCTGCCCTGCCTTGGGACCCCCAAAGGTCAGGGATGAACCTGCTGGTCCCCATCCCTGAATCCTGGTCCCAAAGCAAGCAAGTGAGTGGCCCTGCTATAGCTACTTCTTGGGGGGGCTTCAAGGATTTGCCCCCATGCAATGGGGTCAGCCTGGCCAGGGGACATGACACTTCATTTTTGTGGTGGCAGTGAATGTGACACCCCAAAAAGGGGTTCTGGGGTGTCCCCCACAGCTGGAAGGATCTCCAGACCTGTTGCTAGTGGGTTGGTGCATTCCTTGCTATCCCACAGCATCCCCATCACAATTCCCCTACTCCCTGGCTGCTCCTCTGGCACAGGGCTGGTGGCGTAGGGTTGCAGGGGGGTCCTGACTGCTGCTTTCCACTGACAGGGGGAGGTAGGCCAGTCCAAGCTCATGCCCACTGCCTCCCTAGAGGCTGCCAAGAAGGATTTTGAGAAGAAGTTTCGGGAGAAGACCAAGAACAGCTGGGCAGCGAGGGAGAATTTTGTTGCCCAGCCAGGGAAATACACACTCATCGAGGTGCAGCCAGGGGCCGAGCAGGAGGTGGAGGTTGCCCTCAGGGTGAGTGTGCTGGGCAGCTGGGGTGTCACCATGGTGGGGTGGTCCTCATATCCTGCCAGAACTTCTGAGAGTCTCAGCAGGATGGGGTAGGCTTTGGAAGGGGTCTGGGTGCGAACTGAAACAGTCCATGAGCAGAAATATGGGAAAAATGGGTTGGGATGGGAAAGCATCCCAAGTGAGCACCATGGGCATCTGTGTGCCATCAGTGATGGGAAGTGGAGGCAATGCCTGCCCATTGCTCTGCTGCCTGGGGACCAGGCTCTCCCCGACCATGTCCCTGCAGCCTTCCGAGGGCTCACAGGTGGCAATGGTGATGTTTGGGGTCTGCAGGTGGATGGTGTGGATGGGGACAAGGTCTGCAAGCAGCGGATACTGCCCTGCACCTTGGACAAAGCCACACAGAACCTGGTGTCCCTCATCTTCAGCAGTGACATGTTCCGGGATGCCATGCAGACCATGAATATTGGTAGGTGATGGGCGGCATGGGGGGTTCTAGGGGCTGTGGCCAGGAGGTGCAGGTGGAGAGGTGAATGGGGCAGAGGTGCTGGTGGATTTTAGAGCAGCCCTGCTGACCGCCTGGCACCTGGTGGGACTGTGGACCCCCCAAGCCTGCGTGTGCCCATGGTAATGCTGGATGTTCTTAGAAGTAGCTGTGGGGCAAATGAGGTGGGCAGGCTCACCCATGCCCTCACCTGTTCCGCTGGCCAGATGTGAAGAAGATGCCACTGGGGAAGCTGAGCAAGCAGCAGATCGCAAGGGGCTTTGAAGCTCTGGAGGAGCTGGAGACAGCACTGAAGGAGCAGCCCCCCCAGGCTGCCCGTCTGGAGGACCTCTCATCCCGCTTCTACACCATTGTCCCCCATAATTTTGGACGGGCACGGCCACCCCCCATCAACTCCCCCGAGCTGCTGCGTGCCAAGAAGGACATGCTGTTGGTGAGATGGCAGGGTGTCTCTCCCCAAGGAGGCAGGCAGGTGCTGGCAGGAGGCTGGGCTTGCCCTGGTCCCCCAGGCACAGTGCCCGGTCTCTGTGATGTCCTCGGTCTGTCCCTGCCAGGTGCTGGCCGACATTGAGGTGGCACAGAGCCTGCAGGCACAGAAAGTGAAGGAGGAAGAGGAGGAGGAAGTTGCCCATCCGCTGGATCAGGATTATGCCCTGCTCTGCTGCCAGCTGTCCCTGCTGGACCCGGCTTCTCGGGAATACCAGGTACCACTTGTGCCACAGTGCCCCATGATTGGGAGCAACTGTGCCAGACCTATGGACACCCCAAAGGTCCCCACTGCCCCAGGGGGACTGTGAGCCTTTCAGCATGGTTGCCTGCTGTGACACCACTTTTCTGCCTCCTTCCCTGGCAGCTGATCCAAAACTATGTGACACAGACAGGGCACAAACTCCACATCCTCAACATCTGGCAGGTGGCTCGAGATGGTGAGGTGAGAAGGAGATTATTATCCCTGTTCTGCAGTGATGAAACCCTGTTTGGACCCCAGGATGGATCTTTGTCTGCATTAGGGCTCCAGGCATCTCCACACAGGGGAACTTGAGCCCAGATGGCCAGGGGCAAAAAGCAGCCACTCCCCTGTCCTTCCAGCCTGGCACTGGGGTTGGGCTGGGTAGGTTAGGTGGTAGTCTCCCACCCCCAGGCACCCATGTCTCCCACCAGGGACAGCCCTTAGCTCTCCATCTCTCCAGGATGAGCGCTTCAAAGCCCATGAACTCCTGGAGTACCGGCGCCTGCTTTGGCACGGCACCAACGTGGCGGTGGTCGCAGCCATCCTGAAGAGCGGGCTGCGCATCATGCCCCACTCGGGCGGGCGCGTGGGCAAGGGCATCTACTTCGCCTCTGAGAACAGCAAGTCAGCCTGTTATGGTGAGGGTCCTGGGCTCACGGGGTTTGTGGGAGCTCAGCTGCCTTCACATAACCCCTGCCAGGCAGCTGTGGGCATGCCAAGCCCCTTCCCTGCCATGGCAGCTGGTCCCTGCATGCCGGGATAACCTGGGCACAGCAAATGGGAATGCCAGAGCTGGTGCCATCATCCCCATCCCCTTCTCCCATGGCAGTGGGCTGCACTTCCAACAAGGTTGGCATCATGTTCCTGACGGAGGTGGCCCTGGGCAAGCCCTACCGCATCACCTGTGATGACCCCACGCTGTGTCAGCCACCCGCTGGCTATGACAGTGTCCTGGCCTGTGGACAGACAGAGCCAGGTGAGCCTGCAGCAGGAGGGGCTGGGGGGGTCTGGGGGATGGGGGGAGAGAGGCCAGATCTTGGACTTGACATGGTGGTGGGGGCTGTCTTCTCCCCCAGACCCTGCGCAGGATGAGGAGATGCTGCTGGATGGCAAGAAGGTGCTGGTGTGCCAGGGCAAGCCAATCCCCATGCCCGAGTACCAGGACTCCCGCTTCAGCCAGAGCGAGTACCTCATCTACCAGGAAAGCCAGTGCCGGATCCGCTACCTTGTCCAGCTCCACTTCTGAGGGTGCCCAGGCACCCTGCTGCCCTGTCCCAGCACCAGCTGGTGATGCCCACCAGCCTGTAGCACAGTCTGGACTCTCCAGCCACTCCACTTGGGGCTTGGCAAGGGACAGGCTGGGGTGGGAACAGAGCTTGCTTTAAGCGTGAATAAAAGCACCATGCCTTGCACCGAGTGGTGCTGGTGCTTTCCTGCCTGGCTAGGTGAATGTGGAGCAGGGAAGGGTGGTGGTGGGTCCCTGCAGGGATCTTGGGAGGTGGCTTTGCAGGGTCTGCAGCATTCTGTGGCCATTGGGTGCTGGCAGCCTTCAGGTGACAGCTGGTGGCTTTGCGTGCCAGGTGCCCTCATCACCTTAGCAAGGCACGTGGCTGGTGCCCATCACCCTGGCATCAGAGCTACAAAGGACAAGCAAGATGTGCTGCCCTGCCTGGGCATGGAGGACCTCATCCATCCACCTGGAGGGCAAGCTCCTGCCCTCCCTCTAGTGCCATACTTGGTGCCATGCCTGGTTCCATGCCTGGTGCCATGCATGGGGCCCTGCCCAGCCTGGCGCCCGTGCCAAACCTCTCTCTGCACCCACATGTGCCCCCTGAGGACATGTTCAGGTCCCCAGGGTGCTGGGGAGAGGCGACTCCCAGCAGTATTACCCTGATGCCCCATGGATGCTCCAGAGCATCCACACTCTGGTGGGGAGATGACACCCCTGACCTGCCTGTGGGTCTGTGCCCTCAGCCCCAGGGACCTTAGGACTGAGGTGTCCTTGCATAAGGACCAGGTCTGGTGCAGTAGGTGGCCATGCTGGGGGGGACACAGGGCTTGGAGACACCCGTCCCCCTTCCTGAGTTCCCAGCGGGTGCTAGGACCCAGCAGCTGTCCCCGTGTGACCACCACGGGTGCAGGCAGCGCAGGCAGCGCCCGGGAGTGACAGCTGGTGCCATCCGCAGCTGGCGGATGACGAGCGGGTGATGGGGCGCGGGAAAGGGGGAGTGTGACCCTGCGCAGGGGCCGGCAGCCCCTCTTCTGCTGCGGGAGCCACGCCGGCGAGAAGGACACTGGTGAGGAGCAAAGCATCACCCGCCTCCCCAGGAGCAAAGGTATGCTGGGTCCCCCCACGCACACTGGGGTCCCCTGCAGCTGGAGCAAGGAGCAGGGATGGGGCAGGCAGGTTTGTGCCATCCCTCCTCAGGGCGTGCTGGGGTGGCTGGGGCAGGGGACAGGGAATCAGCATGGTACAGGTCCCTGCAGGTCCTGGCAGTGCCATCCCAGGCCAGGTTGGGGACAGCCTGGATGCTCTGGGGTAGGCAGGGTGCCATGACCTCACCGGGCATCTCTACCTGCTCCAATATCTTGGAGGGGTTCAGGTTGTCTCTGGATTTCTCTGTGGCTCTTCTTCATTTTGGTTCTTCTCCCCCCTGGCAGGCAAGGAGAAGACAGAGGCCATGGTTGTGGTGGGGTTTCCCTCTAAGGGATGTAGGAAAAGAGCCTTTGCTGCCCAGGCACCGGAGCTGCTGCTGGCTTAGCCCTTCAGGGGGATGGCGAGCCCAACGGGGCTGAACACCACGGACAGCTTAGAGCTGCTCTCTGTCCCTGAGCAGTCCATTGCTCAGGAGGTGGTGGGCCTCCTCTGCATGGTCCTGCTCACCCTCATTGCCCTGGTGGCCAACACTGTGGTGATGATCGTCATTCTCAAAAGCCCCCTTCTCAGGAAGTTAATCTTTGTCTGCCACCTCTGTGTGGTTGACCTCCTCTCTGCCATTTTCCTCATGCCCCTGGGGATCATCTCCAGCTCCTCCTGCTTCAACAGGGTGATCTACAGCATTGCCGAGTGCCAGGCCTTGATATTCCTGAATATCTGCTTCATCAGTGCCTCCATCCTCACCATCTCCATCATCAGTGTGGAGCGGTACTACTACATTGTTCACCCCATGAGGTACGAGGTTAAGATGACCATCAGGCTAGCAGTGGCTGGAGTCATCTTCATCTGGGTCAAGTCTGTTCTCATCACTGTCTTGGCACTGGTGGGCTGGCCTCAAGGCAATGGGGCCACCAGCGCCAGCCGCTGCACAGTCCACTGGAGTCCTGGGGCCCACAAGAAGGTTTTTGTGATCATCTTCAGCATTGTCTGCTTTGTCCTGCCCACCATCATCATCTTTGCTGTCTACTGCAGTGTCTACCGTGTGGCCCGGATGGCATCCCTGCAGCACGTGCCTGCGCCGGCACAGGCAGTTGCGCCGAGATGCCGATCTGACTCCATTGCCAGCCAAGTGACCATCATCACCCGGAACCTGCCATTGCCCAGGCTGACGCCAGAGCGTTTTTTGGGAAGCAACAAGGCCATCCTCACCTTGGTCCTCATTGTGGGACAGTTTTTGTGCTGCTGGCTGCCCTTCTTCGCTTTCCACCTGCACTCCTCTGTTGCTACTAGCACAGTAGATGGTGGGCATGGGGAGATGGTGGTCACCTGGATTGCCTACTCCTCCTTTGCCATCAATCCTATCTTCTATGGGCTGCTAAACCGCCAGATCCGGGAGGAGCTGGCCCGGCTCTGGCGCAGCTGTCTCAACCGGCCGCTGGGCCAGGAGATCTGTCTTTCTGTCTCTGAGGCTTCTGTCCAGGAAAACTTCTTGCAGTTCCTCCAGAGAGCAACTTGCACACTGGAGTCCCATGCCAGCTGCGTCAGCCCCAGCCCCAGGAACAGGCTGGACCAGACCAAGATGGACTTCCCCATCCCAGGTCAAGTTCCTGAAGAGAACAGTTGAGAAGTAGGAGGTCCTGTACCACTGTGCTGGGCAGGATGGTGGGCAGGGAGCCTGCATGGATGGGCTCTCCCAGGGACATGAGATGCCAAGGGGCTCCTACATGGTGGCAGAAGGGGCACTTCCATCTCCATCACCCCACTGAGACGACTCGAGGCCAGCAGGGAAGAGCAGATGTCCCTTGCACCCTACCCAGGAGCAATGACCCAGCTAACACCACTAACCCCAGTAACACCAGGGCTCAGTGCACCCACTGAGCCTGAACAGCTGATGTGGAGCCTTCCACCCTTGGCTGTTTAACCCCAAATTAATGTCAGCATGGAGGAGCTCCTGTCACCTGTGGGACTTACCAGGGGCACAGCACCCATGGGGCTGGCTCTGGCTGTGTCTGTATTTCTCCTGCTGGTGTGGCACCATGCGATGCCCATGGCCATGCCTGGCTGTGTCCCCTGCTCCCCTGCTGTGGCTGGAGCTGCCCCCCCGGGGGGGATGCTGGCCAGTCAGGGGTCCATGCTGGGCTGTTTAGGGACACAGCTGCCCAGTTGAAGCCCAGCCAGAGGTGCCACATGCCAGCCCAACCGGGCTTCCGGCCAGGGGTGCACTGGGCTGGATGAGGTGGCACAGGCTGGTGGGGGGAGGGGAGGGGCATGCGTGGTGGCCCCAGGCAGCAGCAACTGAAGGGGACCAGGAGCCACTGTCCCCCTTTGGTCTCATTGCTTCTGCAGGGCTTGGAGTCCCTCCTATGGGGTCCCCAGTGGAAGCAAAGGGACTGGATCCTGCTGGAAGGATGCTTGAGGGGTACATCACCCCCAGCTCACCCACAAAGCTCCCAGGGATGGTGCTGGCACAGTGGGTTGGAGAACCCCCTGCCCCAAGGCCTCTCAAATTGCCCCATGGCAGGGAGGGGGCTTTGGGAAGACCCCCAGAGAGACAGAGCCTGAGGGCCAGCACCCCTCTGGCCACAGGGACACCACCATCCCATGTTCCCAGGAGTTGGGGCTGCCCCAGGTGTGTGTGTGAGTCTCCCCACCCAGAGTGGGGGATATTATTATTTTTGTCTTGTAAATTTTATCTTTTTATTAAATCATTGATAAGTTACAAAGGAGGAAAAAATATAGACTTATATATACAGCATTTCCAAGCCAGCAGGGACCGGCTCTCGGATGGGGTTGCTGGGAGGCTACTGCCTCAGGGTGGTCTGGGGAAGGCCCCCCCACCAGAGCCAAGGGACGAGGGACCCCCAAAGAGGCCAGGCATCCCCTCATCCAGTGGAACCCTCCTTTTAGATGCCAACCAGAGGGTGGGCAGGAGAGGGACAGCAGGGTGGGCAGGGAGGTGGGGGTCCCACCCCAGCACAGGGCCAGCAGGGACAGTCCACCCACCCAATACCAGGGCACATGGTCTCTGTGCAGGAAAATTGGGGAGGGGGACACAGCGCTGCCAGGATGGGCAGCAGGCAGCAGAGCAGCCCTTTCCTCCGGCGGGCATCACCACTGGGAAGACCTTTCCCTTCCCTGGGGTAGGGGGCAAGGTGGGCCCTCCCTCAGCATGGGGCGTCTGGCAGGGGCTGGGGAACAGGGTGGGCAGCAGGGAGGTGTCCCCAGCAGCAGGTGGTACCCTTGGGCCCCCCCTCCCACCCACCAGCGGGGCTCAGTAGGGTGAGAACTTCTGCCGGTCGGCTTTCTTGGTGCCATTGGCCGCCGAGATCTTGGTCGTGTAGGTGGCAGTCCCGCCGTTGGGACCTGCCATGGAGGACTGGGATAGCGCCAGGAAGGGCACCGGCTTCAGGCCGATGAAATTGGAGAGAGAGATGGTGTAGGGGGTGCCTAGCAGGGCGGGGGGGGCGGGGCAACGGCAGGCAGCGCTGCGCCGGAGCCCGGGGTGAGGGGCTGGGAGAAGCCCACGCTGAGGTCCATGGAGCCAGGGCCTGGTGGTGCCTGGGAGGTAGATTTGGCCGTCTCTAAGCTGTGGAAGTGAGCGAGAAGGGTTTGGTGGTGAGGACCACAGTGATAGAGTGGGTCCCCCACCCTGACCTGCCCGTCTTAGGGTGCAGGGACTGCGTGCCCCATCCCTTGAGGCACAGGTCTCCATGGCACATCCTGGGCATCCTGCTGGGCTAAAAAGCTGGGGCTCAAACCCCATGGGGTCCTGGGTCCCACACCCACCATCTCAGGGCCTCAAAGTACTATCCAGCTCACCCAGCCTGAGGATGCTGGGGGTGGTATCCCCCATAAGCTGCGTTGGGGTGCTGCAGAGGTGCGACTCTTTGGTAGAAGCCAGCGTGTCCCTTCACAGGCTGGCACCTACCAGGATGTGATGAGGTACTGAGCCAGGGTGATGCTGACGGGGGACCCCGTGATGGTCACATGCCGCTCGCTGGAGCCCTCGGTCTGGTTCCCAATCTTGATGTGGGCGCCCGACATCTGCCGGATCTCGCTGATCTTGCTGCCGTGCCGGCCGATGATGCAGCCGATGAGCTGGAGGAGTAGGGACTGGGGTGAGCAGGGAGCAGACAGAGGAGCCACACAGAGCAGAGAGCTCCCAGGGGCTCACCCAGCCACCCCCTATGCTTGGGAGTTGTGGGGAAACTGGGACATTCACCCGGAAGGCAGAGTGCTACTTTCCTTTGGCAAACTCTACTTTTTGGTCTCACTCAAGCCCCCACCCCACTGGCATCACCAGGCTGTCACATCCCAAGGTTCTTCCTCAGCATTGGTCAAACCTGTTCCCTTTCCCATGCCTCAGTTTCCCTGTTCTTCCACATGCTTCTGCCCCAGAAAGCCCCTTTTGCTCCTGAGCTCAGGGGGCTGAGGCAAAGCCTCCAATTGTGTGGTGCTGGCTCCTGCAAAGCTACTGCATGGTGGGTCACATGGGGGGGGACAAGCTATGGTCCCTTGCCATCCCCAGCACCTACACGTACATCATTGGGCACCAGGAACTCCTGAGAGCTGCTCTGGGAGCTGGTATCCAGGCCTGGAGGGAGAGACAAGGATGTTAGCAGTGGGGGGGTGGGTGTCCAGCAGCTCCATGCCCCCACCCCAGCCCTGTGCTGGGACAGTCAGTAGCTCTGGGGACAAACCTGAAGGATCCCTGGGGAGAGGCAGGGAGGACAAGACATAGGCACCACTTGTAATTTAGTGCTGATGCTTCCCCATGGCAGGGCTGGGGGCTCTGGTGGGTGCAGGGACCCCAGAAAATCAAGGACAGAGTTGTTCTGGGGTGCAGGTAACCATGCAGGGGAGCTGGGGCAGGAGAGGCTGGGACAGGGGATGGGGACACCCTCATCAGGGCCAGGTGGGTGAGTGGGTCAGGGGGGGCACCCCATACTCCAGACCGGGGGGTGCACAGGAGATGCTCACCTGGCATCATGGAGGGTGGGTGGCCCAGAGGGGCGAAGGGGAGCGTGTGCCCTGACAGCTGCTGCAGCTTTGTCATCTGCCCGGGCAGCGGAAAGAGGAGGAAGGAGGTGTTAGAGGGGATGGCAGAGGGTCCCCTGTCCCCTCCCAGGGCCAAATTCTGGCACCCAGCACCTCCCAGGACAGGCATCTCTGCCAGGCACAGAGCTAGTGCCCGTGGAAGCAGGGATGGGCTGCTATGGGGACAAACTCACCTCTGCGGGAGAGACCCCGCTGTACTGACCCTGCATGGAGAAGCCCTGGGGGTGGAAAGAAGAGGCATAAGGGTGGGGCCAGGTGGGGACCCCTGCCCAAGGCCACCCCCCCTGGGCAGGGAGGCCACCCCAAGCCCACAAGAGCCACCCCTTGCCGGCAGAGGCTGGACCCACTGGAAATCCTGTGCCCCCGGGGGGGCTACAGCCCCTTACCTGGTTGGCAGAGAGCAGGAAGGTGCCCAGGGAGAGGCCAGGGTGGTAGGGGATGGTGGCCCCCTTTGGAGGCGACTGGAGAGGGAGGTAAGGAGGTGGAGGGGATAACAGATGAGGTTGAATGCTCCCGCAGCCCCCTAAACCCCCTTTGCCCCCCACACACCCTCAGCAAGCCAGGCATGGCCCACAGCACTGCCAAGGCAGGGTGCTCTTATGGGCATCTGCATGGGGGGACCCTGGTGCCCGGGTCCAGGTGGACACAGGGAGCCCTGGGGAGGGGGAGGCAGGGCACTGTGTGCCCTCCTGGGCAGGTACCTCCAGGATGACGGCGCAGATCTGCCTCACGCACTGGATGATGGTGTCTGGCACTCCCGAGACAGTGACGGCCCGTTCGGTGGAGTTGGGCAGCAGGTCACCAGCCACCTGCACCTGTGCCCCTGAACTCTGAGGCGGGCAAAGGGAGATGCTGGGGTGTCTTAGCTGCTCCCCCCTGGGACTCAGCACCTCACACCTCCCCTGTCCCCTCCTTAGCCCCTGGGGACCTTCCCAGGACCTGCAGGGTGATGCTCCACTCCTGCATCGCCTCCCATGGGATCACGGCAGCCTCTGTGCCGAGGGCTCCGTCCCCACCAGGTGAAAAGGGGAGCCTGCACCCAGAGCACCCTCAGCCTCACCTCCCGAATCTCCCGGATCTTAGCTCCCGCCTTGCCGATGAGTGAGCCGCACTGGCTGGCTGGGATGACGAGGCGCAGCGTCACTGGCGCTCTGCCCACTGCTGCCCCATCACTCCCTGCTCCGAGGTCCTGACAGGGAGGGGGGATGCAGAGTCAGACCCCCAGGAGCTCAGAGGCACGGGGGCAGCCGGTGGGTGTGGGGGAGGGCTGCTTACCTCCTCCAGCTTGAACGCGATCATGGAGACGGCGCGGAAGACGGCGTCAGTGGAGCCGGTGATAGTGGTGATGCGCTCGGGGCAGGACCCCTCTGAGATGGTGATGCGCGCGCTGCTCTGGGGACGGTGTCACACCCCATCAGGGACATCATGGTCCCTGAGCTCGGTGTCCAACCCCCCCCTACCCCAAGGCCACCGGGAGTGGCCTTGATGCCTGAAGACCTGGGCTTTCACCTTCCCTCCTGCCCCAGGCAGCCTTCCCTAGGGTGCAGCCTGGGTCCATTTGGGAAGGGGGTGGCCAGGGCTGGGCATGCGAGAGCCACCAGATGCAGGCAGGACAGGCAGCAAGACCCATCAGTCCCCCAGCACACCCTTACCTGCTCTCGTATCCTCTTAACAGTCTCTCCTTTCTGTGGGGAGAGGAATGGGGTTGGTGGTCACGTCCAAGGGAGCCAGGGGCTGGAAGTGCCCCAGACCCCAAATCTTACCTTGCCAATGATGCTGCCAATCTCCTGCAAAGACAGAGACAAGGGTGGACCCATCAGCAGGCAGCTCCCTGCCTGCCACATCCCGCCTCTGCCCACTGCCCTGGCCAACAGGCAGGCCCTGCCCTGAGGCCACTGGGTATCTTGCTGGTGATACCGGGGCATGGGAATGGGCCTCTCCCTGGCTTAGGATGGAGGAATAAATCCCTTAGGGTATGCCGTTCCCGCGGGGATTGTGAGCAGGGGAGGAAAACCACGCATAGTGAAGAGCTGGTGCTCTAGCATGGCCCCCCACCCCAGGTATTGCTGACTCCCCCACCAGCACTGAGCCCTCATGCCATTACCTTGCCGTGCATGAGCATGCGGAGGGTCAGGGTGATGCTGAGCTCTGTCTCCTCAAGACTGCCGCCCACGCCGCTGGCTCCGTCTGGCGATGCCATGGCGGAAGGGCGAGCTGAGCCTGCGGGACACAGCGGTTGCCAGAAAGGGGGGAGGGCCCCACTAACCTCCTCCCCCTGAATTTGCAGCCTGAAAAATACCTAAGGCTGGGAAGAAGGGAAACTGAGGCAAGGGGAGCACCATGCTCTCCTCCAGCAGGGAAGGCTTGTGTGGCCCTGTGGTACCCCACCAGCATCCTGCCCCCTTTCCAGGAGCTCCCCAAAGGGACCTGCTGCCGCATGTCTGCTGGAGCCTGCAGGCAGCTGCCTTCAGCCTGGCCTGAGCACGGCCCCTGGCCAGAGCCAGCACTGCTCCCCCAGGAAGCCAGGAGCTGGATGGCTATTGGGAGAGGTGGGACAGTGTGGGGAGTGTGGCTGTGGGATGGAGTTCAGCTTGCAGGGCTTGCTGGGGTGGTGGCACATGGGTGGGGGGTCAGAGGTGGCCTGAGTGGTATCACAGGCCATGCGAGCCTTCCTCTTCCTCCTTCTCCCTTGGCCCTGCCCATGTGTAGGGGAAACTGAGGCAACCGCCCTGATGGGGACCACCAGCCCGACAAGAACCAATGCCATGATGCCTTATGCTTCTGCACCCTGTCATCTCCCCCCAAGCACCCGAGGTGTCCCCCAGACCCTGTGCCGAGGGGCCAGGGGCAACTGGGCCCCCGCAGTGGCATCACAGGGCCGGGAGGAGGACAATCGCCATGTGTCTGGGCACGGGTGGGCGGCTGCGGCACCGCTGGCTCCCGGCGGGGCGGGCGATGCCAAGCGGCTTTGAAACAAAGCCCCCGTGTTGGGGCCGGGGCCCGTGGCTGCGGGTAGAGAGGGGGGGGAGGGCGGTTATTTTAGGTGCTGGCAGGACTCGCCATCGCTACGGCACATCTCCTGCATCAGGGTAAGGGGGTGGGGGGGGGAAAGCCGCTCGCCCCTGTAGCCCCCACGTACTATGGCTAGCATCCCCGGCGTGGTTTGAACCCTCCATCTTCACCCCACCGTTACCGGGAGGCTGAAGAAAGAGGGAAAGGCTGGGGAAGGCGAGATATTCCCTTTCCCGATAGAGGGGAGCCTGGAATAGGGTGTGGGGGGTGGTGCCCCCCTGTAGCCCCCCTCCTCGCAGCGTCCGGAGCCCCGCGTGGTGCCGGCAGGGGCGGGCAGCCTCCCCGGTCCCCTGTCCCCGCGGGATGAACGGCAGCAGGGACCTGCTGGGGACAAAAGATCCTGCCGGGAGGGGAGGAGGAGGCTGGCGGTGGGGCAGGGGGAAGGCGGCAGGGCCACGGGGGTCCCCCCCGCTGCCACAGGGGCGATTCTCCCCCAGGTGAGCCAGGCTTGCAGGGACGCCAGAGGCCCCGGCGATGGGCATAGGCCACCTGCCCTGTCTCTGTCCCACGGCTGGTGACAGGACGGCCACGAAGCTGGGCACCGCCCGTCCTTCGGGGCACCTTCGGGTGGCAAAGGGAGACGACAGGAGGGGACGGGAGGAAGCCCCCACCCCGTCCCAGGGGGAATATCTCTCCGCTCGCCCTCCCGGCCGCCCCAAGCCCCCCGGCCCCCGTGGGAGGGGGCCTGGCGGGTACCTTTCCGTGCGCCTCGTCCCTCCGCCGCCGGCCACCCCGCTCAGTGCCACATTGTCCCCGGCGGCGCCCAGTGACACCCGGGGCAGGAACAATGAGCCGCTTGACAGGCCAGGGCCAGGCTGGCAGCCCCGGCCCCCACCCCGGTCCACGCCGGGGCCCCCCTCGCTCTTCCCCTCTCCCACATCCCTCCCTCCGGGATCCTATTACAGCGGATAAGAGACACTAAAAGGAACAATGCACCCTGGGTAAGGCCATCTGCCACCGCTGGGGACATTCCTGTCCCGTCCCCCCCCCGTCTCCCCCCCCGCTTTGGCTGACACATCGCCCCTCTTTGTAATTGCGGGTTTTTTTTCCTGGAAGCCGATCAGCTGGCAGGGCTGGAGGGCTCAAGGACACCGGAGCGGGCAGGGACAGGGCGCTGGCACCCCAGGGCCCGCTGGCACCCAGGGGTGCTGCTAGGGGGGAGTGCCTGGAGGGCTGGGGGAGAGGGGCAGGAAGCACCCCTGTATGGGGGGACTGGGGCTGCAACAGGGGAGCTAAACTGGGTGGGAAGCAAGGGATGCTCCAGGTAGGGGTCCTGCCTTCCTGCCAGGGCACTGACTGGCTCCTGCACCCCTGGCACTGCCCCATGTCCCCTGCACGGGTGTCCTGTGCCCACAGACAAGTGCCCCCCCCCCATACCTCCCCCACTAAATCCTCCTGGGCCCTGGCGTAAGCAGCTAAAGCCCAGGCAGCCTTGGGGAAGGGGGGGGGAAGCACTGGGGGTAGGGGGGGCACCCCGCTGCAGGCTCCATCTGTGCCCCTGATGAGTGCCTGGTGCAGCTTCACTCACGAGGGGGGAAGGCAGGTGGTGGGCAGGGGGCTTGTCCCCCCGTCTGTCCAGCCAGACGTCTGTCAGACCTCCCCACCCCGCCCCCCCCATATGTTAATGGCAGCCACTCACTCGGTAAATCCCCCCCCACCTCCCCGGGGCGCTGGGCTCCTGGGGGCAGGAGCCTGCCAGGGCTGGCAGCTCCCTTTTAAGCCCCTGTGGATTACCCTGGGTGCTTGCCAGAAGGGGTGGGAGGAGGAAGAGGAGGATGAAGAGGAGGTCAGCAGGTCGGGGACACAGGTCCCATGTCCCTGGGGGACCTATCTGTGCCTAAACACAGCCACGGGGCTCCTTGGGCACCCTCCAAGGCTTCTGGGGGTCCTGCCAGAAGTGATGGGTGAGCTTCAGTGGCTTTGCAGCTGGCACTTGCCCACCCATGGGGTAACACTTCCCAAATGTCCTATCCCTCCGTGATTGTTACCCCCAAAACATGTGTGGGATGGTGGCCACGAAGGAGGTGGGTGGAGATCAAGGAAAGAGGTGGAAAGAAGCAGGAGAAAAGTGGCAGGAAAGTAGTGGCAGAACTTGGGGTTTTATTTGGTCCCAAGGGAGCTGGTGGTGCTGGCATGGTCCCGGCATGGCGCAGCAGGACTGAGTGGGGATGGCAGGTGAGCAGCTGGGTTGGCACAAGGGTGTGTGCACAGGTGGTGGGGTGGGTGGGCCGGCCATGTCCCCCTGCCCCATGGGCCCCTCCATGCAGCCTGTCCTGCTCACTCCAGTTGCTGTAGGAAGGCCAGAAGCCCACGGTGCCACTCGTCGGGCTTGTCCAGGTAGCAGGCATGTCCGGCACCCTGCATCACCAGCACCTGGTGTTTGGGGAGGTGCTGCAGGTTGTTCAGGCTGGTCTGCCCCAGCTCCACATCCTGGTCCCCGTACACGATCAGCGTGGGCGTCTGTGGATGGGGAATGCACCCTGAGCCTGCCAATGGCACCCAGACACCCACTCCTCCTGACCAGGGACACCATGGGACCATGATATGGAGGGGAGACGCTTGCCCTTCTCCCCTGCCCAACAGGACAAGGGTAAACTCAGACTTAGACTCCTGGGTCTCCTTATGTTCCCGCTTTCCCTCCTGTTACCCCACAGTCACATTTCTTCACCATCACGCTCCCCTTTTCCAGTGGCAACAGGGTTTCTGGCCTGTTTGGTCTTTCCCTGGACCAACCTCAGTGCCAGGGTCCCCTCCTCCCCATCCCCTCCCAGTTCCCTGACCTCCCTCCATCTTCCCCCAGGCCATACTTTGATCTGGGCGTACTGCTCCGCTGTAAATTTCTCAGTGCAGATGGGTGCCACAGGCACATATGCCTTGAGCAGGTGGTTGTGCTGGAAGAGGAAGGGCAGGGAGTACATGCCACTGAGTGATGGGCTGATCACCACGGCTGGACCCAGGCACAAAGCCTCCGAAACTGCTTTCAGGAAAGTCCCCGGTGCTGGCTGGCCCACCGGCGCTGGGGCCACAGCATCCTTCGAGTGACCCAGCCCTGAGCCATGAGAGACAGAAGTTGCCCTGTCACACCCTCCCGCTGCCTTGCGACAGGGAGAAGCTGGCACAGCAGAATGCTGGGGTTGCCACCCGAGCATGACAAATGCAAGTGGCTATATTGGCTCCCCTCGGCCCCCACCTCACTCTGGGGCTGTGCTTTCCACCATGCCTTACCCGGCAGGTCAATAGCCACAGCTCGGTAGCCGTTTTCAGCCAGCACGGCAAGCGTCCGCAGCTGAAGCCAGGTTTCAGAGGAGAAGCGAATGCCATGCAGCAGCAGCACCGTCAGCTTGGGTGCCTGCTGGGCTGGCTCGGCTCGGCGGTAGAAGAGGGTTTGGCCTTCCACTGTGACGGTGCTCTCGGTGAGCTGTGGGGCAGCCATGCCTGGGGGGTTGGGACAGCTGTTGGGGGGGAGAGTTTGAGAGATGGAAATGGGCCTGGTATAAACGGTGGCCCTGTGCGGCCCAGCGCAAATGTGGGCCCAGTGAGATGCCAGTGTCCCAGCATCAAGGCCTGGTAGTGGCAGGAAGGCAGATGGGCTGTGGCACTGGCAGCAGGAAGGGGGGGCGGCTTACACTGGCATCTCCCTCTTTACTGGGGGACACTGGCGGGTGTCGGCCCCGGGGTGGGAACACGGGGCTGCTTGCTCGTGCCAAGCGGGCTCACACTGCCTCAGCTTTCTCGCCCGGAGATGGGCCGGCGGCCCTTACCTGCTCCTTTGCACCCAGTGCCGGCTGCTGCTCGCCTCCCGCTCCCTGCCGCACCACGGGGCTAGGAGTGCCGTGCCCCGGGTCCAAAGGCCGGCGGGGCGGAGAGGGGCGGAGCGGTGGCACAGCCTCACGGAGCCCAGGGCCCAGGAAAGACCTGGGCACAGCCACCGCCCTGCCAAGCGCAGCCGAGCTGTGCCGAGCCGAGCCGAGCGCAGCCGAGAGCCGCCGAGCTGAGCCGAGCCCTAGCCGAGTCCTACCGAGTCGTAGCCGAGTGCTGCCGAGCCCTAGCCGAGTGCTGCCGAGCCTGTTCCGAACCTCAGCGAGAGCTGCCGAGTCCCTCCAAGCCCCAGCCGAGCTCTGCTGAGCCCCGCTAAACTGGGACTCTTCTCCCAGCACCGGCCGTTCTCTCCCGAGACCTCGGCCCCGGCGCGGTGGGGCCCTGCCGGGGGGTCGGTGCGGCGGGCTCACAGCCCTCGGGGCATGCAGCGCTGCGGTCTGCCGCCAGGAGGAGCCTGGGGCTGCGGGCGCGGCGCTGTGTGGGCCGGGGTCGGGGGCAGTGCATGTCCCGGCTGGAGCTGAGGGGCAGCGGGGCCAGCGGCCGGAGCCAGCGGCAGCTCGGGAGGCCGGGGCCGAGAGGGGCTGCCAGCGGGGGACACAGGCTGGGCCGGAGCTGAGGGGAGCACCGTGGTCTGGGGCCTATGCCCCCTGCAGCGGTGGGGTTTCGGGCTTCCAGCCTCTGGCTGCCATTTTCCTGCAGGGCAGTGGAGATGCCGCTTGCCCGCAGCCGCCTGGGGCTCCTGCTTCTCGGCGCGCTCCTCACCCTCATCCTTTACCTCCTGCTCCCAGCTGCCCAGCAGGAGCCACGTGAGGCAGGCAGCCAGCCTGTAGAGGGGAAGCGGGACCAGCTGGCAGCAAACGCCACCGTGCACACGGGAATGGTGGCAGGAGAGCCCCCTGTATTCTATAGGGAGGTTTCAGCAGGGCCCCAGGCCAGCGGCACCGCCAGCCCCAGGAGGTGGGTCAGCTGCTGTGGCACAGGAAGGTGGGGGGGTCACAGGCCCTGGGGATCGGTCTCCACTATTCGTTGCAGCCACTGCACTCCTGTTGGTATGGCATCTTCCCTGAAACCGTTCCCGCCTGTCTTCCCCACTGTAGGCCTGATGTCCTGTTCCTGCACGGCCAGGCGTTCACTTCCAAGACGTGGGAGGCCTTGGGCACACTGGCACTGCTTGCTGGAGAAGGCTACCGTGCGGTTGCAATAGATCTGCCTGGTAGGACCATGACACTGCACTTAAGTAGATCCCTCTAGGTAGCTCCGGTCCCTCACTTCAGCTGCTGCTGGGCTCTGGGCCTCTTCGGGCAGCTAGCAGTGGTCCCTGAGGCAATGTACCTGGGATTTGGCTTTGCCCCAGCGTGTTGACTTCCATGGCCACCCAAACCCTTTGGCTGGGGTTGGCTCGGTGTGGCTGGTATGTGGCTGTACAACTGCTGAGGCTTGGTCAAGTGCCCATTTTTTGCCAAGCCAGCTGATCGTTCTGGGTAAAGACCATAGCAGACTGCACATGCCCATCCTGTGCCCTCTGCCCCATGCCAGGCTATGGGGATTCGCCCCCAGCGGAGATGGTGGCCACAGCGGAGGGCCGGGTGGCTCTCCTGGACCATGTCCTCCAGGAGCTGGGCATGCAGAGGCCCGTTCTCGTCAGCCCCTCCATGAGCGGCCGCTTTGCCCTGCCCTTCCTCCTGGCACGGAAGGACCAGCTGGCTGGCTTTGTGCCCGTGGCACCTGTGGGCACCAAGGACTACACCGCTGAGCAATACCGGCAGGTCCAGGTGAGGTGGGTCATTGGGCTCCTGGGGGGCCTGTGAGTGCTGGAGAGCCTCATGGGCCAGCTGCCTGTAGGGTGGTGAGGAGGGTGGCCCTGTTTTGGGGTCGGTGAGGGGGTCCTGTGCCCCCCCAGCTCGTGGTGGGGGCTGGCACCTGTCTTCCCTTGGGTTTCATAGAATCATAGAATCATAGAATTGTTTTGGTTGGGAAAGACCTTTAAGATCATCAAGTCCAACTATTAATATAGCACACTGCCAAGTCCACCACTAAACCATGTCTCTAAGCAACACTTCTAGAATCATAGAATAATTCAATCATAGACTGTATGGGCTTGGAAGGGACCTTTCAAGGTCATCTAGTCCAGCTACCCCTGCAGTGTGCAGGGACCTTTTTGACTAGATCAGGTTGCTCTAGAACCTGGTCAAGCCTGACCTTGAATGTTTCCAGGGATGGGGCCTCCACATCTCTGGGCAACCTACAGTGATGGATGGAGCTGCGTATAGCCCAGGGGAAGCGTGGTGGCCATTTCACACTCTGACAACCCCTCTGGTTTTCTCTCTCCCCTTACCAAGACGCCCACCCTGATCCTGTATGGTGACCGTGACACAAGCCTGGGTCTTCAGGCCCTGCAGAGCCTCCGGCACCTCCCCAGGCACCATGTGGCCTTGGTGCCCAATGCTGGCCATGCCTGCTACCTGGACAAGCCAGAGGACTTCCACCGGGCCCTTCTGGGCTTCCTGCACCAGCTGAAGAGATCTGCTGAGCAGAGGACGAGGACCTGGGCATCATGAGGGACTGGGAGGCACAGGTGGCTGGTGTGAGGGTGCTGTTCTCTTTTGGGGTGTCTCCAGGGTGGTGGGAGGGGACGACTGAGGCTGTCCCTTGCTGGCAGTAGAGGGTGTCATCTGTCATGAGGCCAATAAACTGATGCTGCTCTGGTTTCTGTGTCTGTCCCCAAGCTCCCCGGGTCTCCCCGGGCTCCAGCCCCATCTTCCTGCCACTGGTGTGGGGCAGGAGGGTGCCCAGCCCACCTCTGCCACCCCCAGGCTCACCCTGTGCCCCCTCCTACCTTCCCCTTGCCTGTCCCCTTCCCCCAGCCCAGTCCGTGCCTCCTGCTCCTCCTCTGCCCGCCCCCTGCCCGCCTCCTGCCCGGAGCGGGGCGGGCCGGGGCGGAGCGGAGCGGGGCCAGGCGGAGCCGAGCGGGCCGGGCCGGGCAGGCGCCGCCAGCAGCAGCGCGGAGGTAGGGCCGGGCCGGGCGAGCGGAGGTCGGTGGAGCGCGGTCGAGCCAGCAGCGACCGGCAGCCCGCAGGGGGCTGTCCCGGTGCCTTCGTCCCCCTCTTAACCCGCACCGCGGTATCCTGCACCACCCCGTACCCCTAGTACTCCTCCTCTATCCTACTGCACCCCCGTACCCCCCTCCTATATCCCCCTGCACCCCCTAACCACGGTACTCTGCACCCCCCCCGCACCCCCAGCCACGGTATCCACCACCCCTCTGTCCTCTTGCCCGTGCTACCCCTGTACCCCAATAATCCACCTGCTGCACCCCAACCCATACAGTCCCCTGCACCCCTAACCGCAGTCCCCTGCACCCCCCTTGCACTCCTAACTATGGTATCCCGTCCCCCCTTTCCCCACTTCCCTAACCACAGTACCCCTTCACCCTGCCCACGGTACCCTGCACTCCCCACAACTCTAACCATGGTGCCCCTGCACCCCAACTGCAGTACCCCTTCACCCCACTGTGCCCCGTCCCTGCACCCCAGACATGGTAACCCTATACCCCACCTGTGCCCCTTTGCACCCCTAGCCACGGTCCCCTTGCACCCCTTTCATAGCCTCTCTGCACCCCCTACTCCCATACCCCCCCAGTGTTCCCCTTCACCTCTCCTGCTGCACCCCCATGTGCCCCTAAGCACCTCACACCCTTCTGCTTCTCTAGCCACCCAGCACTCTTCAAGCACCCTGTAGCCTGTCACTCTCCTGTACCCCCCCCAGCCCCTCTGTCCTCTGTAAGCCCTTCACCACCCCCATTCCCTCCACTCCCAGCAGCTTTCCTTGCACCTTTCCCTCAACCCCTAAACACACAGTGTCCCCCCCCCTTTTCTTACCTGCACCCCCTTACACCAGCATCCTGCTTTCCCTGCCTACGCTCACCCAACATCCCCCCGATCCTCTAACCACTTGCTAACCCCAACTATTATGTGCACCTGCCTTGTATACCCTTCTTCACCCCATAACCCCCTCCCCACTTAGTTGCCCCCCCCCCTTTCCTCCCTGCTATCCCTCTATGCCCCAGCTAGCCCTTCTCTGGATCTCATCTCATCACAGCTCTCCATGGCAATGTGTTTGGGGCAGGAACATGGACTTTGGGGAAGAGAATGAAAGGACAGCATGAGGGGCACACCTCATCCTGCCCCGTACCTGAGTAGGGGGACTTCTCCTGTGATGGCAGCGTCCCAGGACTTGCACTGGGGAGACCTTTGCCCCATCCTACTTCGGTTTCTGTGACGACCGAGCTTGTCGGCGGACTTTGGAGGGCCAGTGGGTGATTAACCATCTTGCTGCTTTTCCCCCAGAGCTTTGCAACCCTGTTCCTTGACATGGCACCCGGAAAGCCCGGGAAGAGCACGGGGGCCTCGGAGGACCCCTCAGTGACACTATTCCGGGAGTACCTGAGGATTGACACAGTCCACCCCAAACCTGACTATGGTGAGGATGAGGGGACAGGACAGGGAGCTGTGTGGAGGTCCGGCAATGTGGCTTTGCAGCTCTGGTTTTGGACCCAGGTGCCCAAGCCCTGTGCCATGGCTTTTTTGATGGTGGTGTTGAGGAGCAAACACCTTTGTGCCTTATCTCTGCTGGTGCCTTCGGTTGGGGCAGGGATGTCTCGAGTGCACCCAGAGCTGTTATTTCCCCCAGACCCTCCCCTTTCCATGCTGCCCTGGCTCTGGGACAGATGCCATGTAGATCTCCCTACCTTAACATTTCCATCCTCCCATTGAGATTTTTTTATTGGTGAGGAGCTCCCAAAACTTCTACAGAGGACTGTCCCCTTTGAACTTGCTCCCTTACATTTTTCTTTTTTCGTGTTCCTTAGTCCTTACCCCAAAGGGACATTGACGACCTCCTGTCCCTGCTCCTGGCCACCTCTTGTTCCAGGACCCCCATCACCTGCCCTGTCTGGTCACCTCTTTTCTTGGCCAGGGAGCCCCAAAGAGCCTTGGAGTCCCCTGGGGGTATATGATGAGACAGGAGGGAGAGCCTAACATCATTCCAGGCATCTCTGCTTCTCCCTAGATGCAGCCATCCAGTTTCTGGAGCGCATCGGCACTGAACTGGGCTTGGCCTGCCAGAAAGTGGAGGTGAGTGAGGCAAGAAGCACCTGATACGTCCGTCCATCCATCCATCCATCCATCCATCCATCCATCCATCCATCCATCCATCCATCCATCCATCCATCCATATCCTGATCCTTAGTGACTGGGCTGTTCCCTGCCTGCTGCCCCCGAGATGGGCAGGAGTGAATCCCCTCTGCCTGTAATCCTCTGCTGACCTGAGCCCTTCCTTAAGCTTATACTTGGGCTGGTCACCTTTGCAGCTGCCTGTGCTATGATTAGCCAGTGTCCTGGCAGGGTCATGTTGGCTGGGGATGTCCCTCCTGCTGAGCACTGGCTGTGCCAGGGGACTCCCAGGCACCAAGGGAAGACACTGGGTTAGTCTCCCCTCCTATGAATTGCAGCCAGGAGCTCGTGCCCATGGCCAGGTTCTGTCTGGCTGCAGGCATGCCTTCCCCATCCTCCCCCAATGGAGAAAGGGATCACCTGCCAAGTGGCATCAAAAAACAATTCCCAAGGTGATGCTTTTATACCCAGCCTGCTGGTCCCAGCCCCTCTGTCCCCAGCTGGGACCCTGGTAACATCCTGCCCTCATCCTACAGGTGTGCCAGGGCCGTGTGGTGCTGATCCTGACCTGGCAGGGCACGAACCCCCGCCTGCGCTCCGTCCTCCTCAACTCCCACACTGATGTCGTGCCTGTCTTCGAGGTGCTGGGACAGGGCGAGGGATGGGATGGGCATGGCAGGGAGGACTCAGAGTGGCAGGTGAATGGCAGCTGGTGCCTGCCGTGCCCCTCTACCATCACAGCTGCTCTTCCTCATAGGAGCACTGGACCTACCCACCCTTCGAGGCTGTTAAGGACCCACAAGGCAACATCTATGCCCGGGGTGCCCAAGACATGAAATGTGTTTCCATCCAGTGAGTGAAGGGTTCAGCACTTTCTGGGAGAGTGGCTGTAGCATGAGGGTACCTCTGAGTGAGGCAGGATGGGCAGGGTCCCTGGGGCTGTGGGTATCACCACTTGACCCCCCTGGGGTGGCTCAGGGCACACCATCCCCTTTCCTCCATGATGCCCAGGCACTGCCTTCTCCCTGCAGGTACCTCGAGGCTGTCCGGAGGCTGAAAGCAGAGGGAAAGTGTTTTGCCCGCACCATCCACCTCACCTTTGTGCCTGGTGAGTCCCCAGGATGTCCCCTCTTGGGGGACAGGAGGACCTGGAAGCTGGGTGATGCTCTGGAGTTCCCTGCAGTGTGGCAGCCGGGGACCCCTCTGCCAGCCTCTCTGGATTTTGAGCTCCCCTAGATTGGGATTGGAGGAGTTTCCAGGTCTGAGGACATTGAGTGTGCCGGTGGCACCTAGCCAGGCATGGAAGAAGGACTGGGGGGGTGGTGGGCTGGGGGATGCCCCACTTCCTTTCTCCATGCCAGACTCTCCCCACAGATGAGGAGGTGGGCGGACACAAGGGCATGGAGATGTTCGTGCAACGCCCCGAGTTCAAAGCACTCAATGTGGGCTTCGCCCTGGACGAGGGTGAGTGGTGACAGGGCTGACACAGGGACATGTGGCACAGGGACATGTGGCACAGGGACATGTCTCCTCTTGGCACGCACCCCACTGCCTATTGGCATCACCCCCTGGGTGCCAGCACTTGGCATGACTTCTGGGGACTCCCTTAGGGGGTCCTTCCCCTGGGCAGTGACCCACATGGTGCCAGCCTGGACAGGAAATGCTACCAGGGCAGAGCAGAGGGGGACATATTGTGGCACCCCCATGGCCCTCTGACCCCTCGTCTGTGCCCACCGCAGGCCTGGCCAGCCCATCCGACACCTTCAGTGTCTTCTACGGCGAGAGAAGCCCATGGTGTGAGTAACTGCATTCCCACTGCCCCGTCCCTGGCTGTGCCAGGTACTGTGGCATCAGTGGCACCCCGAGTCTTTCTGCTCAACACCCCCTTCTCCCCTCGTTGCTGCAGGGATAAAGGTGAAGTGCATGGGCAGCCCTGGGCATGGGTCCCGCTTCATCAGCAACACAGCAGCCGAGAAGATGGTAAGAGAGGGGGTACACCCTGTGCACCCCCCTGCCAGCCCTGGGCCTGCCAGGTGCTCCCCCAGGGCTGGCCCTCACCCCCCTGCCCTTGCCTCCCCAGCATAAAGTCATCAACTCCTTCCTGGCCTTCAGGGAGAGTGAGAAGCAGAGGTAGGAGACCAGCAGCGGGATTGTGGTGGCTTCAGTTCGGTCCATGGAGGGGGTCCTTGAGATCCCAAGCCAGACTGATCCAGCGCCACTGCCCTGTGCCTCAGTTTCCCCATTTGGGGATGGCAGCAGTGTGGGACGAGTGCTTCCCCTCCTCCCTGGGTGATGGAGGGTGACTCTCTTGTGTTCCCCGAGGCTCAAGTCCGACTCAAGCCTGACCCTAGGGGACGTCACCTCCCTCAACCTGACCATGCTGGAGGGAGGTGTCTCCTTCAACGTGGTGCCCTCTGAGATGGCAGCTGGCTTTGACATTCGCATCCCACCCACTGTGGACCTGAAGGTGGGCATCATGCCAGCCCACCCCCAGGAGGGGAGCAGGTTGGGGGGTATCCTGCTCACTCCCCTCCTCTGGTCTCTGCCTCAGGCCTTTGAGAAGCAGGTGGCCACATGGTGCCGGGATGCTGGGGACGGTGTCACCTATGAGTTTCACCAGGTGAGGGGTCTTGGCCACCCGAGTGCATTGTGTCCATCCCTCCCCTGCCACATGCCCACCCTGTGCCCCTCACCTGCCCTCTCTCTCCATCAGAAATGCATGGACCAACATGTCAGTTCCACTGAGGAGTCGGACCCATGGTGGAAAGCCTTCAGTGGGGTCTGCAGGGACATGTGAGTTGTGTCCCCAGGAAGGGCAGGACCCTGGTGGGAACATCCTTTGGTGGGAGCTGGGGGCTCCCTGGGTGTCTCTGGGTTCATGGCAGGGGTTGGCAGGAGATGCTCCATGCCATGTCAGGGCACCTCCTTTGTTCCCCCAAAAGGGATAGGATTGAGAGTCCTACAGGGCTCAGGGTGTGAGCTGTACACCCTGGCATAGGGTGGCAGGGGAACAAGGGACCTGGCTGCCCCCATGCCCATGCTGATGCAGGGTCTTGCTTGTTAGGAAGCTGCAGTTCAAGCTTGAGATCTTCCCGGCTGCCACCGACAGCCGCTACATCCGAGCCGTGAGTGCAATGCCAGCCCGCCCTTGGGTCCCTCCCCCCAGGGTGAGACCTGCACCCCCAAGCAGGAGCCATGCCTGGGCGGAGGGGAGCACATGGTGCCCATCCCAGCCCTGGTGTCACCCTGTGCCCCTCCATCCCCAGGCAGGACACCCTGCTATTGGCTTCTCGCCCATGAACCGCACCCCGGTGCTGCTCCACGACCACAACGAGTTCCTCAACGAGCAAGTCTTCCTGCGGGGCATTGACATCTACGCCCGCCTCCTGCCTGCCCTGGCATCGGTGCCCCCCCTGCCCACCGAGGGCTGAGCGTCCCAGCGAGGGGCAGGATGGGGGATGCCAAGCAGTGGGGTGCCAGGCTTTAAAAAGGGGGCAGAGGGTGGGCACAGCAAATGCCCGCCAGCATGCCAGGGAACCAGCTGGCATCGTGCCGTGTTGCTGTGCTCAGGGATGGCCCAGTGGTGATGCCTGTGCCATGTCCTGGCTGTGCCCTCGAAATCTGGGCCACAGCCACCCCCCTGGGCAGCTGCACCTCCCTTGCCCAGATGCCACCAGAGTCCCATGCCCAGGTGCCTCCTGCCCTTCCTAGTCTTGGCCATGCCTCCCCCTGTCCCTGTGTCACCTCCGGGTGCAGTGGCTGTGGGGTGGGGGGCTGACCAGTGTCCCACTCTGCCTGCCTGCACCTTGTCCTGCCTTCCTGCCCACTTACCAGGGGAGCTGGGGCTAGTGCCCCCCATCCTCCCCATGCAAGTCAATAAATCTTCTTGGTAAGCACAGCCAGGAGCAGGGGAATCTGTCCATCTGTCTGTGACACTGTCCATGGGGTCTCCACAGATTTCCTCAGTGTGCTGGGGTCTGCTGGAGCGCTCCCCACTCCTCTGGGTTCATCGGGCTGGGGGACAGTGCAGCAGGCAGGATCCTGCCCAGGCAGGCCATGGGGCTGCTCCTCTGGAGCCTCTGCTCCAGATCAGCCTCAGGGTGCCGGGGGGAGCAGGAGCGGGCAGTGATGCTGGGGTTCATCCTGCTTCCTCCCTCTCATCAGCTCCTGCTGCTGTGCTGCTCCTCCAAACTCTCGGGCCGGGACAGAAAGCGTGCGGGTCCGGGCAGGCAGCCTCTGCTTACCTGCCAGAGCTGCCTGCCGGCTGCATCTCCTCCTTGCTCCCACCCCACTCCACACTGCTCTGCAGCACCCAGGAGTGCTGGTTCTGTCCCAGAGCCACCCTGTGCCACCCACCCCTACTGTCTTCCCTGAGGAAACTGGGGCCATGGGCCAGCCAAGGGCTCACTGCATTGAGGTGGCTGTGTCCTGGTCAAGGAGGTGGTGGGTGGAGCTGCTCCATTACACAAGGTTGCAGATGAGCTGGACACTTCCATCCTCCTGCCCTCCTTTTCAATCGAAGCTGCTGCAGCCCTTCGGGGGGGGTCTGGGAGGGCCGATGGCTGGGCCTAATGACTGCCCCGGAGCCGGGCTGGGAGAGGGGATGGGGCCGGTGGTGTCCATCACCACCAGCTCCTCAGCTCCTTCCCCTCCATCCAGTGCTGGGGTGGAATCCAAGGCTTTTGGGAGGGGAGAACACTTGCTCGAGTACCATGGCTCTCTGGGGAAGCCTATGTAGATTCTCTGATGTTGCATAAGGCCGTGTACCCTGACCCACAGCCCTGGAAGAGGATGGCATGGGAGTGGTGTGGGTGCCATGGGGCACACTGGGGTCCTGCTTGCTGGCTGGGTTCTCTGCTCAGGGTGCAGGTGAGCAGGTGCCTTTGTAGCAGACAGCAAAACATCCCCACTGCCCTGTCCCCTGCCCTGCGGAGTCACCAGGGCTGGGCACAGCACCCTGGGCACCTTCAGTCCTTTTCAGCTCCCTTCACCACCCAGCCTGATGTCCTCAGATTGCCTGGCCACTGAGATGGGACCTGAAAGCCGGCTGTTTGCTAGTTCTTGGAGATCACCCCAAGCTGATCATCTTCTTGGTGGACAGGCCTGGGTGCCTTCTCCCACCCCTCCAGGAGGGCAATGCTGGGGGATCCCAGTTTCCCCCTCCTTGCTCCCAATCCCTAGGGGTGAGCCATCCCCAGAGATGAGCCAGAAGGGCTGGGTTTGCTTCTTTTGGAGCGGGGAGAGGTTGCAGCAAAGCCTAAACCGGTTGCAGACGACGATTTGGGGGTGTGCGGAACTCTCGGGGGCCCCCCGGGGGATGGGACCGTCCCTCATCGCACGAAACCCCCGCGCATTCCCGGGGGATAGGGGGGGAGGATGGCGGGGCCGGGCCAGGGCGGGCGGGGGCGGGCCGGGGGCGGTCGGATGGCGGCCCTATAAAAGCTCGATGCCACCGGCAGACCCGGGAGCGGCGGCGGGATGCGGGCGGCCGTGCCGGTGCCGGTGTGGGTGTGCTGGCTGGGGGCTGCGCAGCTGGCGGCGGGGCGCAGCCTGCCCCGGCTCCGCCTGCCCTACCGCGGTGAGCCGGGCCGGGGGCACCTGCTGCGGGATGGGGGGGAGGGTGTGGGGCGATGCGTGCCCACGAAGGGGTGTTCTCAGTGCCCCCCCCCAGGGGGGCCGGGGGGGAGGGCATGGGGAGCCTCAGCTATGGGCGCTGCGTCCCAAGTGCGCGTTTATGGGGTTTTATCGGGGGGCATCTTGCGCTGGGGGCTCGGTTTGAGCTGGGGTTAGGGTGGGTGGATGGCTGCTTGGCACTCTCTTCTTCCCCACGCGGGACGAGGGGGGACCCTGAGGAGGAGGAGGCCGAGGAAGGAGGGGTTGAAGTCGGGTGACGGGGCGGGGGGATGCGCAGCCGGCTCTGCCACTTCCCATAAGGGAGCGTCTCCCACGTGGAGTGAGGGGAAACTGAGGCACGGCGCGGTTCCGGCACCGGCATGCTCTGGCGTGTGGGGTCGGTGGGTACTCTCCTGGGGTCTCTGTGGGTGCTCAGCATCCCGCCTGCTGCTGGGTGGGAGCCAGGTGTTCCCCCCATTGCCCAAGCAGGTCCCCTGGGTACTGCAGGCACCCCCCGAGCCCCACCGCGCTGGGCTGCGGGTGCTGGGGTGCCAGGGGGGCCCTCGGGGTGCTGCACTTGGTTTTAATTAAAACTCTCTCTGAGATTCTGCTCTGGCTCGCTGCATCCCCTGCTCTGCCAGCTTAATCGACGGGTTGCTTCCAGCCAAACTTGACAGAGAAATCCAGAGCGCCCCAGCCCCAATCTCCTCCTTCTTGCCTAAAAGCAACTAACCTGCTCCAAAAAAAAAAATAAAAAAAAATTGCATAATGCATATCTTCCCTCTTCCTAAAGAGGGGAAAAGCCTGGGGCAGCCCAGCTCTTGGACAGCCCTGGGAACAGCAGAGCACATCCCTGTGCCAGGGGAAAGCTCGTGCTTTCCTGCCCCTGTGCTGCCCGGGTTGGTGGTCACCTGGCCCTGGGGCAGGGGCTGGCTGCATCCTTGGCTCTGTTCTGTCCTGGGGCAGAGTGTGCTGCTCCAGGAACTCCTTCCTGGTTGAAAGGGGGAAACTGAGGCACGCAGTGGCCCCGCTTGCCCTGGGGGGGCAGCAGGCACCTAGGATGGCTCCTACCTCTGCCCTATGGTGGGATCGGTGTCCTCAGTTTGAGCTTGGCAGCAGGGCTGGGAGGTTTGGTGTCCCGGCAGAGCCTGGATGTGGGGCTCAGGTCTGAGTCGGCGTCTGATCCACTCCAGCCTGAGGTCCGGCCGTGCCGTTCCCCAGGTGCAAGGGGCTCCCAGGGGCTGGGCGGGCTCCCAGCCTCCCGCAGGGACGGAGCAAACTTTTGAAGCTTTTTTTTTTTTTTTAATTTCCTTCTTAAGCTGATTATTCTGTTCCTCTTCCAAATTGGAAACAGAAACAAATTTCCCATGAAACAAATTCTGCCACCGCCTTCTCCCTGGGGGGTAGAAAAAGAAAATGAAAATTTCAATTAAAACCATTAGAAGCCTCTGCAATGAAAACTGGGCAAGCAGAAGCTGCTTGTGCTCAGCTTGTCGGTTGGGGTGGTGCATGGCTGGTGGCTCTGGCTGCGGGGTGACGTTTTGGGGGCTAGAAGGGAAGGTGTTGGGCTGTGAGTGATGGGGTGGCAAAGCCCCAGCTCTCCCTCTCTCTTCAAGATGCTCTTTTCCTTCTGCATTGTCTTCCAGCAGAGGGGAAAGAGCATTCTGCTGCTGTGTGCACCAGCAGCATCACAGACCGTTGTCCCCTGAGCTCTCTGTTCTCTCCCCATGGGACCCCTGTCCCACTGTAATGGTGCTTGGGGGGGGATGGCTCCTATGGGCCCCCCCACCCTTGTGGTAAAGGGGTGGTGGAGATGGATGGAACATGGCAGGGTGCTCCTCCCTGGGGAGATGAAGCCAGGGAAGGGCAAGGCTCCCTCAGCTGGTGTAACCTGAGGCGCAGGAGGAATTTGTCAGGGCTGGAGGAGAGGAGGAAGCCTTGCTTGAAACAATAAAAGGAGCCTGATGACTTTGCCAATGTTATTCTGAGCTGGGAAAATATTATTGCAGGGCAAGAATTGAAGGAGACAACGGTGTTTTCCCGGGCTGGACTTGGCGATATGGGAGGACCTGAGATGCTGGGAGGGCACGGGGAGGAGGGTACCCTTGGGGAGATGGGGCTGGAGGTGCCCCTGGTGCCAGCTCTGCTGGTGCTTTTTCCTTCCATGTCACCAGAATCACCAGTTTGGGCACTGGTACTGCCCTTGAATGACTTGGTGGGGGTGGGAACTGTGTGTGATGGGATGGAGGTGGCTGTCCCAGCCCTGGGGATAGACCTTATCTCCCTTGCAGGTCCCAGAAGAGGCATGTCCCACCAGGACAGGGATATTGTGCCACTGGCCACCTTCTTGCTGGAGGTGACAAATGTCCCCACAGTGAGAGCAGGGCTTGGGGTGTGTCCTGGGCTGCTGGCAGCTGGGCTTGTCCCAGTGCCACTTCCTCTCCCATGGGGATGTGGGGGATGCTTGGGCTGGGGGTTTCCTCGGGGTCAGCAGCAGTGGCTGGCAGCCTTCCCCAGCGGAGGGAGTCTGGGGACATGGCTGCCCTTATCAATGGGGCTTTGTCTTCTTCCTCCTCCACCCAGCGGTTGCGGTGGCCTGGCCTGTGTTCGGGTGGGTGCTGGGATGGGGTTTCAGAGCCTGGTGAAGCTGAGCCACTCCCTCTTGCCCTCTCCCTCTGTGGAAGCTTGGTGGGCGCCACTGTGACGGGGTTTTTGGTTTGCTGACCCTGAAAGTAATTCCCCACTGGGAGCCAGTCATGGCACTGTCTCCATGGCGGTGTCATCGTGAGGGTCCCCTTGGCATCCTGTGGGATTTGGGCTTGGACCTGTTTTGGGAGCCTTAACCATCAGACCATGTTGTTTCAGGCTTTCGGGGGTGCCAATGTCTGCCACAGGGATGCAGTGTCCCTGTGCTGGTTCCATTCCCTATGTGACAGTCCCATTCCCCACTTGCTGTGGTGAGGAGGAAACCTCCCTGACAGTGGGGTCTGATGGCAGTGGGCTTTGTGTGCTGGTTTCCCCATGCCTGCAATTGCTGGGTGCCTGCAATTGTGTCCCAGGTTGGCACCTAGGGGACGCAGGACCCTCTTTCTCACTTCATGTCCCCTCTCATCACTGTCCCAGTCTCTGTGCAGGCCCAGCCTGGGCTGATGGGAGGCATTGGCTTTGCCACAGTAGGAGCCTGGGGTGGTTCAACCAAAGCTTGCTGAGGGCAATTTTTCTTGGCACCCTGCTGCTTGCTGGCTCTGTGACTTTGCCCTCAGCTGGGAGGGAGAGCAGCGCCCTGGGCAGGGTGAGGCCAGGATGCCTGTGCTTTCATGAGGGGATGGGGATGAATGCTGGTGCCCACAGTGGCTGGGAGCAGCTTTTCTGCTGGCCCTGGGATGGCTCTGCCATACTCAGAAGGAGCAGCCTAGGGGGACCCTCCTGGCTTTGTGCCCATCTCAGCCCTTTGGGTACCCCCTTAAAAAGCCAGGACCCCTTGGTGCCACACCCAGGGCAGGGGAGCAAGCAGCCTTTCACATTTGCCAAGCAGGTGTGAGGGGTGTCCAGCGGCAGGGAACCCATAGGGCACCCCTCTGCGTTATTCCTTGCCATGATGACCCTTTGCTGCAGCATCCTCTGACAGCTGGGCCCCAGCTGGGGGGGCCCCTGGGGTGGGAGAGGACACTTAGATGTGGGACATTATCCATCACTTTTCCCTCTGGTCCTCACAGTGGAGGACAGCTCGGGGCAGTGGGGCTGCACTGTCCCAGCAGGGTGGGCTATGGGCTGGCATCTGGGGGACCCTGGTGTGTGCAGCAGATGGAGGGATGTGGGGGGACCGGGACATCCCCTTGGCTCAAGGCCCATGACTGAGAGGGGACATTTGGGGGAAACAGTGCTTCTGACACCCTGCAGGTCTTTGAGGTGGGATGGCTTCTCATGATGCTTCCCTCCCTCCCTGGCAGAGCTTTTGGGCACCAACCGCTCTGCCCTCTTCTTTGGCCACCGAGGCTTCCTGGGCTTCCGCTCCCTCTACCTGGATCAGTACCGTGACCGGCTCTTCATCGGGGGGAAGGATGTGCTCTACTCCCTACTCCTGGACAGGGCCAATGCAGATACCAAGGAGGTGAGCTGCATCCTGCTGAGCACCCTGGGATCTCCATTGCCACCGCGATGCCCTGTGCACCCCTTGCTCCTCCAAGCAGAGGAGCTGCCACTGGGAGACCGAGTGCTCCCCATCCCCATCTGGCCACCCCCTTCACACGCCAAATACCACCCTCTTCACAGGCCAAATATACAGATGAATGCCTTCAGAGGTATGGAGCTACAAGCATCCATCATAGCAATGAGCTGTGCCAGGGCTCAGCTCAGAGCCCCCAGACCTCTCCTGGCTCCTCAGTGGGAGAGGTGACAGACCAGAGCGATGATGCTGAGCAGTGGTTCCCCTCCTCCTTCACCCTCTGCATTATGACTTTTTGTTTTTCAAACATGGCTCTGGGCTGTTTCAAGCTGAAGAAAGTGGAGAAGGAAATGAAGTGCCCCCTTGATGTGCTGGGTCAGTGCAGTGGGGTCAAGGGCTTGTGTACCCAAGCTGCCCTTGGCCTGAGAGCTGCCGAAGGCTGCGGGGAACTCTGGCTGTCCCCCAGCACCCTTTCCCCACACCACACACAAGTGTCCCACCTTCCGGGTCAGCTCTGGCCATCCTAGTGTGACCACCCAAATCTAGCCCAGCTGCAGGCTGTGATGGCGGGGGTCCATCTCCCTGGGAGGAGGGGTCCTGCTTTGAGTCCCAGGGTGGGAGCTCTGGGTTGGGTGTGCTCTGGGGAGTTGTTGGTGCCTCTCTCAGTCCCAATCTCCACCACCGTGTCAGTAGGGCTGTGTATTTGCAAGTCTGGGTCCTTGCTGTGCCCTTCCCTGCTCCAACAGGTCCTTTATGTTTCAGATCTACTGGCCACCCCTCCCTGGGCAGACGGAGGAGTGTTTTCGGAAGGGGAAGGACCCAGGGGTGAGTCTCATGCCATGTGTGCTCTGCCTCAAGCTGGGAGAGGTCCCCTTGTGCCCTGGTGCCAGCTGGGTCCCCCTGCACTGGGGCTGTGCTGTGTTGTCCCACCAGGGATGGCTCCGTGGGGCTCGTTAATGCTGGATCAGAGGAAGGGACCATCCCAGGGCTCAAGGGAAACTGAGGCAGGGAGTTGGTGACCAAGCCTGGCCACGCAAGAAGCTTGTGTCAGGGTCAGGGAATCTTGTCTGTGGGGCCCAGCTCAGTCTCGTGGCTGTGGAGCAGAGCCAGAGTGCCCCAAAGGTGGCTGCACCCAGTGGGCAGCAACAGTGGGGCTGGGGGGGAACTGCAAGTGGACCCCAGTGGCATGGGCTGGCCTCTCCTGGCCAGCCCTGATGGAGGGTTCAGTGACCTCGCTCCCCAAACCTTACCCCTCTGCATCCCCCCTGCCCTGATATGAAACAGGACTATGGCAGGGAAAGAGCCCCAAGGCTCCCCCAGCCCAGACTAATTACTCCCCAGAGTCCCCGTCCCACTCTGTGTGTTTATTTTACAAGCTCTCACCGACAGATCCAAGCCAGGGCAGGCTCGTTTTTTTATTTTCTTGAACTTTTTTTTTGTTTTGTTGAACTTAGTATTTTAGAGCCTCTTTGCAAAGGGAAAATAAACAGCGGGGAGGCTGGGAACCCCTGGGGCAGCTTGGCAGAGGTGTTTCCAGCAGACAAGGGGCCTCATGTCACGCCGGGGGGGATGAGGGGGGGCAGGCTGGGCTGGTGCTGGTCAGGACAAGCTGCTGAGGTAATGGTGGTGATGCCCACCATTAGCTGGGCATTAGGATGGGATGGGAGGATGGGAAGGATGGGAGCCTTTTCCAGTGGGAACTGCCAGGAAAGACTGTACAAGGTCAGAAGTGGCAGGTCTCCAGTCCCAGGGGTGTCATTGCTACTGGTCCCCAGCTGAAGGTGATAATCCTGGATAGTAGCAATGGGGGCTGTCCTGGAGACAGACAAGGATGCTTGTGGGTATCCGTCTCCGTCTCCCACGTTTCCTCCCTTTGTTTCATCCCTGGCTAAGCAGTAACACAATGGGGAAGGATGTCCCTGCATGTGGTCATGTCCTGGGCGCTGGGAAGGGGAGGGTCCCCAGGGGTTTGGGGCTGGGTGTGGGAGCTGCTGCTGGGAGCTTGTTGGGTGAGTGCTGTGACCCCCTGGCTGGTGCAGGCTGTGTGATTGGATGAGCACAGGGGTGCCCGTGGGCAGGGGGTGTCCAAGTGCCAGCTGGATCCTGTGTGGTTCCCCCAGGGATGCTCTTGATGACATGAGCCCCATCTTTTTGCAATGGGCTTGGGGTGAACCCCAATGAAGTCCAAGCAGGCCCTGCTGGCGGGTGCAAGCTGCCATCTCGCACCTCTGGCACTGGGGTGAAAGCTGAGTGCAGCCCAGTGAGCCAGGGCTGGGGCTCGTCCAGTGCTCGGGGATCCCCCAGGGAGCTGGTGGGGGGCAAAGCACCAAGCCCCCCACAAGCCTTCCCCTCCCCTGCTGTCCCCCCAGACTGACTGTGCCAACTACATCCGTGTGCTGCACCCCTACAACCGGACACATTTGCTGGCCTGTGGGACAGGTGCCTTCCACCCCATCTGTGCCTTCATCTACGTGGGGCACCGTGGCGAGGTAGGGCTGCACCCTGGTGGGGTGTCCAGCATGAGCATCCCTTGGCGGAACACCCAAGGAGGTTGATCCCCACCTTCTGCCTCCTTCCTGGGGGGCTTCAGGATTGTGTGGGGATGCTGGGTGCGCTGTTTGCTCCATGCTGATACTGGGGTGGGGCAGGAACCCACTCTACCTCCTCCCCTGCTCCCCCACCTTTCTGGCCTGGCATTGCCTCTCCAGGGGCTCGTGTCCTGCCAGAGGCTGTGGTGTGGGTGGCATTTCCTTCTCTCCCAGCCTGCTGCTCATAAATCAGGGTGGTGGGGGTGGGAAGGCAGGGTCCCCATTTTCCCCTCACAGTCTGGCACCGTGCAGGTGGCAGGAGCCCTGCCCATACCACAACGGCTCTGGCCAGGCTGATGGGTGAGCGATGGGGCTGGTGGGTCCCTCTGGGTGCTGCGTATCAGACTTGCCTCAAAAAAGCATGGATCCTGCTTCCAGATGGGCCCTTCGGGAGCGCTGGGGCTGCAGATGCTTGCTGGGCAGGGACCAGCACCAGCCCCTGCACACCCAGGCACAGCCCAGGGGCACGGCTGGGAGCTCACCTGCCTGCTCCCTACCTGCTCCCCCTTGCCCAGCACACCTTCAGCCTGGACCCTGCCAGCGTGGAGACAGGCCGGGGCAGGTGCCCACACGAGCCCAGCCGCGCTTTCGCCAGCACCGTCATCGGTGGGTTGTCTTCTTGGGGAACCAGGAGCTCTTGGGGTGCTGGGACCAGGGGTGGTCCCTGTGCCAGCTGGGGCTGGCTCTCAGCCCCATTGCGGGGTGTCTTTGCCAGGCGGGGAGCTGTACGCTGGCCTCACTGCAGATTTCCTGGGCCGTGATCCCGGCATCTTCCGCAGTACAGGGACCCGCTCGGCCTTGCGCACTGAGGTGGACCAGCGCTTACTCAACGGTAATGGCTCCCCCTGCCCCTCTGTGCCTGTCCGGAGGTGGTGACTGTGCCCTCTCACCCCACCTGATGTGGCTGGCTCTTGCTTGTAGACCCCAAATTCGTGGCAGCCCACTTGATCCCAGACAATGATGACCAGGACAACGACAAAGCCTACTTCTTCTTCACGGAGAAGGTGGTGGAGGCAGACAAGGAGCATGCCATTGTCAGCCGGGTGGCACGGGTCTGCGTGGTGAGATGCTGGTGTGGACTGTGGGCAACAGGGATGTGCCAAGTCATAGCAGTGGCCCTGATGCTCCCTGTCCCTGCAGAATGATGCTGGAGGACAGAGGGTGCTGGTCAACAAGTGGAGTACCTTCAACAAAGCCCGGCTAGTGTGCTCCGTCCCTGGCCCTGGTGGCATTGACACTCACTTTGATGAGCTGGGTAAGGGCTGCATGGATTTGAGGACCTCAACAGGACTGGTCCCATGGTTGGTGGCTTTGGGAAGCTCCTGAGTTCCCAAGAGAAACCCCAAGGCTTGGGTGTCTCATCCCCAGAGGATGTCTTCTTGCTGAGAACAAAGGATGGGAAGAGCCCTGAGATCTACGCCCTCTTCAGCACTGTCAGGTGAGTGGTCCAGCCCCATCCTCTGGGAACATCTAACTGCAGCCACTCATGACCTGCCCCATCACTGTCACCATGTGGCTGCTGACTGTTCCCCAACCTTCACCTGCTCTGTCCTGGGCTGTATGGAGTCACTGGTGCTCCCATGTCCCCCCACTGATACTGCCGGTGCTGAGTGTGGCTCTGCTCACCCCATTCACTGTCCCCTTTCAGCCATGTCTTCCAGGGCTCTGCCATTTGTGTGTATCGCATGGCCAACATCCGGGAGGTCTTCAACGGTCCCTTTGCCCACCAGGAGAGTTCCCACCACCAGTGGGGCGCCTATGAAGGCAGGGTGCCCTACCCACGGCCAGGCGTGGTGAGCAACTGCCCGGACCTCCAGGTCCCCTGAGCTCCTCCCATTGCTCTTCCAGGGGGAGTGATGGGGTGAGAAACCTGCTGGGATGGGCTTCCTATGAGATCCACCCTGGGATTGCTGGGGACCAACATCTGGCAAAGGGCTGGAGAACATGGATCCCAAACTGGAAGGCAGGGAGGGACCCAAACCATCTCTGCGGGGTGATGGAAGGGGGACAGAGGGATGGGTGCTGGAGTAGCCAGGCTGATGGTCTCCTCTTGTCCTTGCAGTGTCCCAGCAAGACCACCAATCAGCCCCGGCGGCAGTACAGCACCACCAAAGACTTCCCTGATGAGGTGCTGCACTTCGCCCGTGCTCACCCCCTCATGTACAAGCCCGTGTACCCCCGACACCACCGGCCCCTCCTAGTGAAGACTGACCTTCCCCACCGCCTGCGCCAGCTCGTGGTGGATCGGGTGGAGGCTGAGGATGGGCAGCATGATGTCCTCTTCCTTGGGACTGGTGAGGGGCAGGAGCAGCATGCAGGAAGGAGCCCCGGTGCTGGGGCTACTAGTGGGCACAGCACTGGGGTGCTCACACCCCCATCCTCCTCCTCCCTGCAGATGCTGGCTCAGTGCTGAAGGTGGTGGTCTCACAGAAGACAAGCTCAGCCATGGCTGAGGAAGTAATCCTGGAGGAGCTGCAGGTTTTTAAGGTGCCATTTTTCTGCCCTGCATATAAGGGAGGGGGGGCAGCAGGGTGGGCTCTGGCTGGGGACACACTTGTGGATGGAGACTCAGGGCTGTCACCACACTCTTGGGCACGGAGAGGTCTCAGGGCTGTGAGGGCAGAGAACGGCTCAGGGTGTTTTCACCCTCCCCAAAAACATTCCTGGTGCCTCCCCAAAGCCCTGGCAGCTCTGAATGAGCTGGGCTCTCTGTGGTGAGGTTTTCCCCAGCCTCATGCCCACTTGCCTCCCCTGCAGGTGCCGGTGCCCATCACCCAGATGGAGATCTCCGTCAAGCGTGTGAGTACCGACACAGCTCGGCCACAGGCCTGGGGACTGAGGGACTGAGGGACTGAGCTGTTATCACCAGCCTCTCAAAGCCTGCATGGAGGGGGACCTGGCCGGGGACGCCGGGTGCCATGCCCACAGGGGCCGCCAGCATCACCATCTTGGTGCTGTTCCCCCAGCAAACACTCTATGTGGGCTCCAGCCTGGCGGTGGCACAGGTACAGCTGCACCGGTGTGAGACCTATGGCACAGCTTGTGCCGAGTGCTGCCTGGCCAGGGACCCCTACTGCGCCTGGGATGGCACCGCCTGCACCCACTACCAGCCCTCTGGCAAGCGCCGCTATCGCCGCCAGGACGTCCACCATGGCAACCCGGTCCACCAGTGTCTGGACCAGAACCTGACTGGTGAGAGACTGGGGAAGGGGCTCAGGGGGCTGGGGTGCTTGTCCAGGTACCTCAGGATGTCCTGGCATCCACAGAGGGGCTTGCGGCCATCCCAGGTGGGCTGGGGCACCCTGGAGTCCTTGTCCCATAGACCAAGGGTGGCCCAAGAGAAGGTAGTGCTGCTGGGCCTTTGGCTCATCCCTGGGAAGAGAGGGACTGAAGCCACATGGCGGCCTGGTGGGGCTGACACTCAAGTGTGTGGAAGCCTGGCTCTGCCCCCGTGTCAGCCCATATCTATCTTCACCCCAGTGGATGATTTTGAGAACGTTGAGGAGAAGGTGCTGTATGGAGCGGAGAACAACAGCACCTTCCTGGAGTGCACACCCCGGTCCCCACAGGCCAGTGTGCAGTGGTTTGTCCAGAGGCCCCCCGATGAGCAGCGGGATGAGGTGAGTTCCCCTTATGCCTGCCTTGCTCCCCAGGAGGGATGGGGGGCTGGACCCAGACCCCCCCAAACCTCGTGGTGGCCAACAGGTGAAGACAGATGAGCGGATCCTGCAGACAGAGCAAGGGCTGCTCTTCCGCAAGCTGCACCGCCACGACGCTGGCATCTACTACTGCAAGACACTGGAGCATGGCTTCACCCAGACCGTGGCCAAGACAGCCCTGAAGGTGGTCACCAGTGAGCAGCTGGCACACACCTTGCCCAAGGAGCGGGGGGACGAGCCCCCACGCCTGCCTTGCCCTGAGCCCTGGCTGGTGCCGCAGGCTCCAAAAACCTGGTTCAAGGACATCATGCACCTCATCAGCTCCCAAAACCTGCGGCGGGTGGAGGAGTTCTGCACCCGCCTCTGGTGCGGTGGCCGCCCCTACCATCGCAAGAGCAAGCTGGCCCAGAGCAAGCACACCCTGGCCAGTGTGGACGTGGGCAAGAAGGGACGGATGGCCAAACCCCATGGCGAGAGGAACCGCGTGCCCCGGCAAGCACCAGCCGCTTAGAGAGGGCAGGGTAATGGATTTGGGGTGGCCACAGGCAAGGACCTGCTGCTGGTGGCCCCAGGGGATTCCTATCCTAGCTCGTGGCTTGCAGTGATGGCAGCCCTGTCCCCCTTCCCCCCTCAGCTGCGGTGGACACAATGCCAGGGCCAGCTCCTGGGCAGGTCCCTGTCACCCTCAGTGGCCACCGTGCCACCTCTGAAACGGGCAGGGCAGTGGGGTGCATTGGCCCCTCTGCTCTTGCTGGGTGCAGGGCCACAGTCCCCAGGGTGGGCTGGGGCATAGTAGGTGCAGTGCCACCTCTGTGCCACCTCCCCAGTGGCTGGCTGGCTTTCTCTGCAAATAAAGGGGCTGAGCATGGTGCCGTGGGGAGCGGCTGATGGCTCCAGGCTCGTTCCATACCAGCATGGGGCCTGAGGAAGATGATGCCTGCTCTCACAGGGGGAACACTGACCACCACCCCAAAAAGCCTCCATACCCAGGGTGACCCCTGTAGTCCGCTGTGCCTGATGAGCCAGAGCCGTGTCACCCAGGGCATGCCCTGGGGGACAGGGCCCCCTCCAGCCTTCCCTGTGGCCCCAGGACAGGCTCAACGGTGCCAGCCCCTGTCTGGGCACAGCTCTGCCCCTCAGCCACGGACTGAGGGCTGGGCAGGGTCAGAGAGGAAAGCAAATGGCTGTGGCAGGTTAGACCTGTTCCTGGGTAAACACGGGAGAGGCACCGATGCCACCACTGATGCCAGCGCTGTCACTGTGCCCAGGCAGGAGCATTGACACGCAGAAGAAGGTGGCCCCAGCACAGTCTGGGGGTGCTGCACCCCAGCCTGCGTGTGTTTCTGGTGGCCCTGTGGGGCTGGGTGGGACAAGGCTGGTTGGGGAGGGCCTTCATGCTGGCTGGTGGGCCTAAACCAGTCCCCAGAGCTTCCCCAAACATAGGGGCTGGTGGGTGGGTGAATGGAGAGATCCTGCAGGCTGCTGGCACCATCCCAGGCTGCCGGCAAGGTGCTCACTCGCTTTCCTCACCCGACATGAGCTCACCCACCTCCCCCAGTCAGCCTGGGGTGATAAGGATCTCCCCCTTCCTGAGGCAAGGCAGCCCCACACAATGGTGTGAACCACAGCCCTGCCGGGACAGGCATTGTTCGAAGGCAGAGGAACGGGAAAGAAAAAAAAGAATAATAATTAAACCCCCTAAATAGCTCGCACAAAGCCAGGTCATGATATCATCGCTCCTGCCTGTGTGTGTGTGTTTGTGCTGCAGCAGTGGAGCATCACGGCTGGCTGCAGGGCCTGTGGGGGGAGCAAAGTCCACCAGCAGCACTGCTGGGTCCCATGGCACACCTGCATCCCACCTCTCCTGCAAACCTTGGGTGCCTGCAGTGGGGTGTCTTCTGGAACAGGAGAGCTGTGGTGCAGCTGGCGGGCCAGGACAAGTCCTGCAGGGAGGGGAGTGGAGCTGGTAGCACTCATTTACAGGCCAGGCTGGAGCCAAGCACATGGATTTGGTTAATCCCAGGCCTGGGGGGCGCAGGAGAATGATAAGCAACAAGTAGAGACAAGGAGGGACATGGCTGTAAAGCCAGAAATAAAGACACAGAAGTCTGACTCCTTAGGGCCTGGATTGAATGGCTCTGAAGTGCTTGCAATGAGCCACGCTGCTGAAACGTCTGCCCCCCATCGCCTCTGAGAGACCCCTGTGCTCAGCACAGCAGGGGCTGGGCTGCCCATCCTGGGGGAGCCAGAGAGGGGGTCCCAGGACCTCTGTGGGACCTGGCCCCAAGGTGAGCTGCAGAAGAAGCTGGAGGTGACACCAAGGCCAGTTATGTTTCAAACTAAGCAGGAACAAAGACCAGAAGAAACCAGCCCCTGAAAAGGCCTCCCCATCCTGGTACTGCTTCATAAATCTCTGCAGTGGTGGCTGAGCCTGGCTCTCCTGGGTAGGTTTAGGCTGGAGCAGAAGGCCTTTTGTCAGGGGTACAAGCAGGGTTCTGCAAGGCTTGCAGTCCAGCCTTGTCTCTCATGATAACCAGCTACCAGAGGCAACCTGGGTCCCTAAAAATTTCCAGGGGCTGAATGAACAAACACATCCTCACCCAACCCGAGGAGGATGGAAAGAGACAACTTTGGTGGGCAGGTGCAGTGCTGTTGGCCCCATCTTCTCTGCAGGAGGGGAAAACGCCCTGCCCGAGTCTTGGCGCTGCTGGCCAACCAAGCCTTGTCTCCAGGACAGAAGCAGGGTGAGAGGAGCACTGGGGGACAGGGCGTGCGTGGGAACCACCACAGAACAAAGCCACGGCAGGGGGCGGGCGCAGCCGCGGATCTGGCTCCTATTTTTAGGCCGCTTCCTAAGGAAGTGCGGTGCAGGGGCGCCCACTCTCCCTGGGAGCCTCCCAGCCTGCGAGGCGGCCTAAGTGGAGCTGCTGGCAGGGTCAGGGCCGGCACGGCTGGCCCCAGCCTCACTGGGAGCCCTCACACCTCAACACGGGGCGGCTCAGCCCCTGACCTTCAACACGCCCAGGCCCCTCACGCCAGGCCAAGGCCCGGCCCCAGGCCCTCACCACAGGCCGCACGGGGCGCCCCAGGCTATCGAGCCCGGCCCCAGCCTGCAGCGCCTCCTGCCCGCCGCTTCCGGGAGAGGAAGCCCCGGCGCGGCGCCGGGAGAGGTCGCAGCCCCCAGGTCGCCCGCCACCAAGGGACATTTGTGGCACCGCCATCGCCACCTCAACCCCCTGGTGACTGATCTGGCGCGACGCCTGTGACGTCACGCGGCGTCGCGCAGCGATGACGAGTAGGGGAGGGCGACGGCAGAGCCCGGAGTTGGGGCGGGCGGCGGGGCCGGACATGGCGGCGCGGCCCGGCCCGCGGGAAGATGAATAAGGGCTGGCTGGAGCTGGAGAGCGACCCCGGTGAGGGGCGGAGGGGGCCGGGATCTGGGGCCTGGAGCCTGGGACCTGGCCGGGGGGGCTCTGAAGGACGGGCCGGGGCCGGTGCCTGGGCCTCGGCCAGGGCTCTGAGGGGCAGGCCGGGGGTGGGGGCTGTGCTAGGGGGCTTAGGGGAACAGATCGGGGGTGAGGGTGTATAGGTGACGTTTGAGGCAGGGGCGTGGGGTGCTTAGGCAGGGTTATGGGGTGCGTGGGGCAGAAGCAAGGGCTGGGGAGGGAGACCTGCTGAGGGGAGCACGGAGGTGCCTGGGGGTACGTGCAGCGTGTTGGAAGGGCAGGCGAGGCTTTAGGGGTGTGTGGAGCAGCAGTAGTGTGTGTCCTGGGGGAAAGGGAGGCTTTGTAGGGTTGGGATGTGTGAGGCATAGCCCGTGGGGGGTTAGGAGGTTGTGGAGGTGTAGGGCAGACAGAAAAGGGGATGTCAGGAGGGTGCAGGTGTGAGATGAAGGCAGGGATGGGGTGAACAGACCAGCAGCAGCATTGTGAAGTCTCAGAGTGGGGCCTGGGCTCTGGTAGCACTTACACATGGGGTCTGAGGTGCCCCAGTCACCTCTATGTGTGTGTGATCTGATAAACTCAGGGCTCTCTGTGGAAAACATTTGAAATGCTGCAGGGGGTGTGTGCAGCATAAGGGATTCCTGTCATTTGCAAATGCACCCTGAAATATTGCTGAAATACAGGGAGAGGCATGTGGATGGGATGCCCCTTGCTACAGAAACAGCTCTGACTGGTGGTTGCCCAGGACTTAATGGGCAATTGTGAACAACCCATGTGCCTGTCACTTGGGAGCATGCAGGAGTGACAGCTCCATCCTGTGCGTGTCAGATCCCCTCCTCACTTTGCAGCTGAGGGGGGTGGATCAAATGCTCTCCCCCTGGTAGCCCAGCAAAGTGTTGACGAGCCTGGTTGGGAGCAGGATGGCCATGAGCATCCCCTTCCCACTGTGTTGGAGAAGGTGGTTTCTGTTATGGACTTCTGGAGTTTGGAGTTGAGTTTGCAGGTTCAGATTTCAGGGCTAAAGCCTGGGTCAACTGGGGCATTGGCTGAGTGTTGTTTTAACATGTCCAAGTTGCCACATTGCCATTTGTGGTTGTCCTCTGGGAGGCTGGGAGCTGGCCTTCAGGCTGCGGTGGTGTTTGTTTGATGCTGGGGGTAAAGAAATTGGACCCCTTGCATTATGCTCATCCTCCTGTGCCCAGCGAAGGATTCTGTCTGCTGTTGGTCTCCCGGTCAGTGCAGGTTTTGTGGCTCTTTATCCTCTTTTTACTGGTACTTGGGAATTGCCAAAATCACAGAATCACGCAGGTTGGAAGGGACCTCTGCCGGTGCAGTCCTGCTGGTCTGACTCATGGTCCTGGAGAGCTGCTTCCAGGATGTGGGAGCACTCTGGGCTGAGCCACAGCAAGCCCAGGGGTCCTGCTTGGTCTCCTTCTGGTGGGACCTGTGGGAGCAGCGCTGCTTTCGGCAGTTTCTGTTGTTGGTGTCTGTTTTCCTCTGATGCAAACCTCCACTGTCTGCCAGGCAGGGCTTGTGACACGGTTCGTGTCTTCTCCTGTCACACATGTTTTGCTGGAGTCAGTAGACTGTGACAGTTGAAACTGGAGAGCGAGTGAGGCTGTCCACCGTGGTGGGAGCTTTTACAGCTGAGAGACTCTACCTGCCAACAGCTGCGACTCCCACTCCCCTAGCAGACACCCTCTAAAGAGGGAACCGTGGCTGTGGGGAGCACCTGAAGACCCTTATGGTCTGCAAGGACCACTCGCCCTGCAGGGGTTGCTGCCAAGAAGGCAGCGAGGCTGCAGTGCTGCCTGTAGCCTCTGGAGATGTCACCTGCATGACACAGCCCCCCACAGTGTCCCATTGGGTCCTCTGAGCAATACTGTCTGCCAGGAAGGTGCCAGGGTTCGGTGTAACGGCGCAGCAGGGCAGGGAGGCAGTCACTGCTTCAAAGCCTATTTCCACAATGTGCTCCTTCCCACTGACCATTTTGTAAGAAGTACGATGTTTTCTTCTAAATTAATGAAGACTTCATGCTCCCAGAAGTTTCCTCCCCGTTTTAGTAATTTTAACTTTGGTGTGGAAGCCACTTAGGCTCCTCCCTTCTTGATTGGGCTACTTCCATCAGGTTCCTTAAATCCCTTGCTTACAGGGATGTTTCTCGGGGTTGAAGCCTCTTATTGATATTCCCTGGACTTCCTCCCAGGCTTTCACTAGTCTTTGTGTGGGAGCAAAGAAGCAGATTTATTATTCCAGTCTCGAGCTTGCTAACTCTGCCTGCAGGGGCACAACCTGAAAACTGGGCCGACTGCCTTTGGTCCAGCATCATAGTGGGAGCTGGTGCTCAGTTGCTGGTGTCTTATAATCCTTTGCCATTGTCTCTGTATCCCTGGTTATGTCCTTCTGTAGTGGGAATTTTGTAGTCACTGGAGACAGGCTCTCGTATTTGGTTCCCCAGGAGAGAGGGAGATGAGCCTTTCAGCCCTGAGTCTTCCTGCAGCCCTGTTGCTGTGAGCTGGCTTCCCCCCCGCCTGTCTTTCACTAACAAGAACATCAGTTATCTTATTTTAAAATACTCTTGTGATCTGTTCAGCCACGTTTCCCCCTGGTTGAAAGTGTGCGTGTTGTTTAGGTGCTCCCTGCTGCTGTTTGAGGTGGGGATTGACTTCTTGGCTGGTCATGTGCAGTGGGTCAGGATGCTGAAGGTGGGTCTGGCCTCCTTGGCCTCTGGCAGGAGAGGGTTGGCTCAGGTCCTCTCGAGCAAGATGAATGGGGATGGAGGGATGAATGAAGCCAGAGCACCTCTGTAGTGAGCCAGGACTCAACATCTCTGCTGCTGGGGAGTCAGCAGGATCCACGTGGGACCTTCAGGGGCTGGTCGCAGCAGGTTTCTTCTCTGGTCTCTTTAGCAAGAAGTAACCTGTTGGTTTTGTTCCTTTCCAGGTCTCTTCACACTCCTGGTTGAAGATTTTGGTGAGTGCAAGTCACCTTCCTGGGAAGTCAGCTTTGTGCTTGATGTTACCCCTGGTCTTTTCTGGTGGGCTTTAGACCAGCTTCTGCCCTTTGTTTGCAGGGGTCAAGGGAGTGCAGGTTGAAGAGATTTACGACCTGCAGAGCAAATGCCAAGGGTAAGTCACAGGTGTGAAAGTATGAGGTTTGTTAAGCAAAACGTGTGTGTGGGCCTGAAAACCCATCTCCAGGAGTTCAGAAGGGCCTGTGCGAGCTCCTCAGTCACAGAGGTCAGTGTTGTGAGTGGTGAACCAGGAGCTGGGGCAGAGGGGCAATTTTGTGCCTGGAGAAAGATCTCATGGGGCCAGGGGAGGACCTACCAGAAGGGATTCCTCTCCCTTTCCCTCCAGAGAGGCGCAGTGCCAGCCAGTGTGCTGGCTGTGGGGGCTACCTCCCTGCCTCAGTGCTCTGAAATGGCTTTGAGGCTGTTGCTTCCTTAAAAGCCATTGCCTGAACTCCTCTTTAAAATGAATGCAACCTGTCTTTAAAAGGAGGGGTCATTTGGTGCTCAGGCACTGTTCTGCAGGTTTCTCTGTCTTGAAGTTCTTAAGACCTGTCAAACCCCAAAGTTTTCAAACTGGATTGTTGTCTGAGCCCAGAGCATCAGCACAGGAAAGTGTCCTTGGTAACATCAGGCTGGGGGACTTGTGGCAGGGATGGTCACTTCCAGAAAGATGGGACTGGTGGTTCTGTCTTTGCTCTGCCTGTGGTTTGAAACAGAAGGTTTCTGGCACTGGGCAGGGCAGCCCCACTGGTGTGGTCCATCCAAAATGGTGCAGCTGCTGACTTGTCTCTGCAGCCCTGTGTATGGGTTCATCTTCCTGTTCAAGTGGATCGAGGAGCGCAGATCACGCCGGAAGGTCTCTACCCTGGTGGATGAGACATCTGTGATCGACGATGACATCGTTAATAACATGTTCTTTGCTCACCAGGTAGGCTGGAGGCTAGGGGAGAGACCAGGGGTGTCTCATGACACCTCAGGGAAGCAACACGGTACTGAGAGGCTGCACTGCTCTTGCTGGTCTTCAGGGCAGCTCCTCTTTCCTGGGGGTCTTTGGCCTGTGCTGCAGGTTGGAGGGAATCCATCGAGGGCTGTAAGCCTGTCCATGGCCTGTGCTGTGAGCAGATGCTCATGGGGGCGTCGCTAAACAAGACCAACCTCCCTTCCTTTGAGCACTGAGGTCAAGTCACTGCTCTCACAAGTGGTTCTTGCATCAGCGCTTTTCAGTTGGTTATTGTCGACTCTGAGGGGTTGTTGAAGAGTTCCCTTGTTCCTGCTGATTAAAATGGTCCTTGTGTCACCCTCCAGCTGATTCCCAATTCCTGTGCCACCCATGCCCTGCTGAGCGTCCTCCTCAACTGCAACAATGTCGACCTGGGCCCCACGCTGAGCCGCATGAAGGATTTCACCAAAGGATTCAGCCCTGAGGTAGGGGCGGGGGCATGCAGGGCTGTGCACGGGTGGCACCTGGGAATTGGCCTCTCGCTCCCCTCTCAGGATGAAGCTCTAACAAGCTGGCTCCTTTCCAGCCCTTCATGGCTGTGGGCTACATCTGTATTGCCTCTTCTCCTTTTCCTACCTGGCCTTGCTCAGAGCCTTGGTCCCCTTGCACTGGGTACAGCTCCAAGCCTTCTGTCCTATTCTTCCCTAGCCCAGACGCACACTAAGTATGTGATGAAAAGTCCTCTCTCCTACCTCCAGACCTGTGTTAATTCTGTTTCTCTCTAGCTACAATTTCTTTAGCAGAAATTGTGTGTTCTTTTCATCTTGGGTTGTACCTAAAACTCAGCAGAACAGAGGGTGTGCCTGAAAGTTGCTCTCCCAGCCCTGTGTGTGGATGGAGGGAGTGGGGAGCTGGTGGGTGAAGCATTTTCTTTGTTTCCTGTCACTTCTCAGTGGTTTTCCTCTCTTGCTCTTCTCTGCAGAGTAAAGGCTATGCCATCGGCAACGCCCCAGAGCTGGCCAAGGCCCACAACAGCCATGCCAGGTGAGCCAGGGGGTGTCTCACAGCTCCCTGTGGCTGGAGGAGGCAGATCCTCCTCTGACCTCTTGCCTCTCTTGCCCTCGCAGGCCGGAGCCGCGGCACTTGCCGGAAAAGCAGAACGGGATCAGCGCTGTGCGAACCATGGAGGCTTTTCATTTTGTCAGTTATGTCCCCATCAAGGGACGGCTGTTTGAGCTGGATGGGCTGAAGGTCTATCCCATTGACCACGGTAAGAGCCCACCTGTCCCTGACACAGTTGAATAGACACCCCAGTATGTCCAAATGTGTCTTTTTTTTCATGGCCACTAAGCGTTGGCTGATGTTTGTGGAGAATAACTCCAGTGGCTCCCACATTTGTCCTGAGTGTTGACAGCTCATTTTGAAGCCTGTGTGCTGGCGACTGTGGCTGGAAGGCAGTTATTTCTAAAACTCATTGCATTGCTTTTTCCAGCCTTGCCATTTTCTCCCCAGTTGCTCAGGGTCACCAGATCCTTCTGCAGCTCTGAAATAACCCGGTATCCCAAGCAGAATTTGTCTCCTTACTGTACACTGCTGAGGCACGAGGTCCCAGCACAGATCCCAGCAGGCTGCTCAGGTTACTCCCTCCTCGTACAACTTGACCAGTCAGTTCTGTCTTTCAGACACTTATTTATCCCCACTGGGACTCCGTGTCTGTCAGTCAGGCCCTTTGGTAAGGTACCCATTTCATGTACTTCAGTTACCTAAGTACAGCGCCAGATCCAGTGGCAGGTGGATCCCAGCAGGAGCTGGGATTTCCTTGGACTTTGTGACCCCGAGCCTTTAAATCACTTGTGGTCTCTAGGATTCGAAATGGAACTTTCTGCCCTGCAGAGATCTCACGTTTTCCATTCAGAAGGCAGAGGCAGGGGGTTCCACACAGGGGCTGACAGTCTGGTCCTTCTCCATCCTGGGCCTCTTCTTAACTTGCTCCCTGGTGTATGAGGGAGCCATGAGATTGCCTCTTGTGGGAACAGCAGGGTCTGCTCTGTGAGTCAGAAGCAGGAGCCTCGCCCTGCTTTGCTAAGCCCAGCTCTGTCTTGTTATCACAGGGCCATGGGCTGATGATGAGGAATGGACGGACAAAGCCAGGAGAGTCATCATGGAGCGCATCGGCCTGGCCACCGCAGGGTAATGTCCCAGGCTGTGCTGCAGGCTTGGCCCCTCGCTGGTTGTCCCTTGATTATTTCTACCTGTGGTCTCTGTGACAAGCTGTGGAAGTGGGGGTGGAGAATGTTGCTTGGGGAGAGGTGCAGATGCGCTGCCTCCTTGCCTGTCATTTGCCTGCAACTTGCCTGCCTTTGGAGCATGCAGAGAAGCTGCACGCTGTGTGTGATGCAGAGTCCCTGCAAGTGGCTGGATTAGGTCCCTGTTGGCTCAGGTCCATAGGAGAATGAATAGTGCTTCTGGTCCTGAGCTTGGCCTTTATATGCTTGGGTGTGAGGGTGACAAAGTGCTGACACAGGTTGCCCAGAGAAGTTGTGGTCTCCATCCTTGGAGATACTCAAAAGCCATCTGGACATGGTCCTGGGCAACCCACTCTGGGAGACCCTCCTGGAGCAGGGGCTTGGAGCAGATGACCTCCACAGGTCCCTTCCCACTTCAACCAACCTGTGACTCTGTGAAGGGTGTTTTGTGTTGTGGCTGAAGCAACCTTGCTCTGCTTCTTCAGCCACTGTGCCTTGGTTTGGAGGGAAAACCCTCCTGTGTGTTGGCATTAAATGCCAGGACGGGAGAGGCACTGCCTGGAAGGAGCCTGCAGGAGGTGTGCGGGGTATGGCTGCAGCTGCTGACCCCTCTTTGCTGGGAGATGGGCTTTCCACCACCAGCTCCTGGCTGACATCCCCTGTCCCTTCCTGCAGGGAGCCGTACCACGACATCCGCTTCAACCTGATGGCAGTGGTGCCTGATCGGAGGATGAAGTACGAGTCCAAACTGCACATCCTGAAGATGAACCGCCAGACTGTGCTGGAGGCCTTGCAGCAGGTAGGACAGCCCGAGGCCTGAGGGAGTGCAAGCCTGGGCTGGGAATAGGGTCTGTTTTCACGGCATCTTCCTGTGCTGTGGCGGCCCTGGATTTTAGGGGTTTGGTTTTTTTGGCCTTGGGAAGTGTCTTCTGGAAAGAGGAGATGACTAGCCTCACAGCTTGGCCTTCTGCTGCTTTCCTTGGAGGCTGTTATCCATGGCCTTGATTGTCAGTTGATTGTACATGTGGGTGCTTAGTGGTTGGCTCTCCCACACAAGTTCTGCAGTTCTCAGCTCGGAGGGATATGGTTTGGGTCACCCTGGTCCAGCACTCAGTTTCTGCCTACCATTTTCCTTCAAGCTTATCCGAGTAACTCAGCCTGAGCTGATCCAGACCCAGAAGTCTCAGGAGTCTCAGCCTCCTGAAGAGGCAAAGCCAGCCAGCAGCAAGACCGTGGGTCCAGAGAGCACCCATCCAGGTAAAGCCCTGGACCACTGGTGTTGCCAGCCTGGCCTGCTGTGGGGCAAGCACAGGCTGGTGACCACAGTTGACTGACTGGGGCCTGGAGGCTTCACTTTCTTCTCTCCAAGCCCAGCCCTATGCACACTGTGCTGGGGTGTGGTAGATATCTCTTTGCTTGGGAGATGTGTTGCAGTGGTCTGAAGCTTGAAAATGAGAGGGTTTCAGCTTGGGGATACTGGTGACAGCTGGAGATGGAATGGGAAGGGGGTGTGATGGTCTGGTGGAGCTCTCCTGCTACATGGGGTGGGCAAGGGGTGGCAGAGGACATTGAGTGAAAAGTGAGGATGCTGGTTGTGAAAGGCTGCACTGTGCTTGTATGGCAGATGGCACCGATGAGCCCACCAGCCAGGGCCACCCTGCGGCCACACAGAGCCCACCCAGTAAGTCCAAACCAGTGGCCAAGACGTCAGGGAGCAGTGTCAATGGGGCACCTCCGGCAAACCCCAACCCCATCGTGCAGAGGCTGCCAGCCTTCCTGGATAATCACAACTATGCCAAGTCCCCCATGCAGGTAGGCTGGAGCTCCAGGCCAGAAGCACACCTGGCTTGAGCTAAGCTTTTCACTTCCAGTCCCTCCCCTCTGTCTGTCTGTCAGCCTGTCTAAGCCCTTCCTCTTCCTCACAGCCTGCCTTCCCTTGTTCTAAACCAGGCTGGGAGGTGAGAGGGTACAGACTGACCTGGTGAGATACTAGTATTAATGTGGGTCAACTGAGCAAGTGCAGGGGAGGAGTCCTCCATCTCCTTTCAAAAGGGGCAAGCCCTGGTGCTGGGCTGGACCAAGGACATGTCCACTGAGCTCTTCCTCCTCGCCCCGCTGCTGGCTGGCCATCAGCATCTGTGTTTTGCAGGAGGAGGAAGACCTTGCAGCAGGAGTGGGGCGCAGCCGGGTCCCAGTCCGACAGCACCAGCAGTACTCGGATGATGAGGATGACTACGATGATGAGGAGGAGGAGGACGTTCGTAACACCAACTCAGCCATCAGGTGACAGCTTAAGCTGAGGGTGGGGGGGCAGGAAGCTGACATTTGGAGAACCACCACCAGTGACTCCCAGATTTCCTTCCTGAGTGCTGATGGTTGTGTTAGAGCCTGCACCCATGTGTGCAACGAGGGCTGTTCTCCACCTGCTGCTTTACTCTTCAGTCCCTGGATTTTGTGAAGCCTTTCTGTAGCTCTTCACCATTGACTCTGAATTTTGGCTGCCATGAGTATAGCAGTGTATTGGCAGCAGGGTTTGGGGCACTGCAGTTCCCCAGTGCCAACTGCCAGGTCAGCTCCTGGTAACAGTGTTGATGTGCTCAGATTGCTGTGAAGGTCAGAGTGTGGGGTCACAGTGAGGGTGCTTTTGGGGCTTCTGGAAGAAGAGCAGGGGTATTATGCCCCCTTGCACCCCCCAGCTATGTAGGGGTACCTGCACCTGAGCAATTCAGTGGTGTTGGGGAGCTGCCAGAGAGGCTGGTGGCAGTGGGGGTGACCTAGAAACGTTTCAGGCCTTGCTTCATCCCAGCAGACAGCCTGGAGTGCTGGGCGTGGAGCCTCCGCTGGGCCCCCACCTCCTTCGACCAGCTGCTCACCTTCCCTGCTGTGTTCCTGGGCAGGTACAAAAGGAAGGGGCAGGCCAAGCAAGAGCACGTGGCGGGGGCTGCAGATGGCCAGCTCTCCGTCCTCCAGCCCAACACCATCAACGTCCTGGCTGAGAAGCTGAAGGAATCTCAAAAGGATCTTTCCATTCCCCTGTCCATCAAGACGAGTGGCGGGGGCACCGCTGTGGCGGTGGTCACCCACTCCCAGCCCTCTCCCACCCCCAGCAACGAGAGCACGGACACTGCCTCCGAGATCGGCAGTGCCTTCAACTCCCCGCTGCGCTCTCCCATCCGCTCGGCCAACCCCACCCGCCCCTCCAGCCCCGTCACCTCCCACATCTCCAAGGTGCTCTTTGGTGAGGAGGACGGCCTGCTGCGCGTCGACTGCATGCGCTACAACCGGGCCGTCAGGGACTTGGGGCCCATCATCAGCACCGGGCTGCTGCACCTCACCGAGGACGGCGTGTTCTGCCCACTGGCTGTTGCAGGTAGGTGCCCGTTGGCTTTTGGAGGGGGGGTGGCATCTCCCCTGTGGTGACAGGATGGTGTCTTTGGACTTTGGGAGTGGATACTGGTCCTTTGCGATGGCTCCTAATACTTCCTTCCCCTCTGTGCAGATGGGGGGAAAAGCTCCGCCCCTTCCATCAAACCCGGTGAAGAGGCCTCGGTCACAATCAAACTGGACGAGAAGGAGGGCAGTGAGGGCAGTGACAGCAAAGAGAAGGTGGGACTTGGCAGGACCAGTGATCACCCTGGGGGGGAAAAGTATTCTCCCAAGGTGAGTTTTGTGCTGTGACAGCCCTGGGAACGTGGAGCTCCCTGCGCTCACCCAGAGGCGCAGCAGCGCTGGCAGTGACCGATCCGCATGTGCACGCTGTCCCGCTCGCGTGTCGCCGCAGCCGTGCCTCAGGCACTGGGCAGTGTAGGTTTTGTGCCTTGCGTCGTCTCGGGGACATTTGCCATGGCAGTGGGCAGAGCTGCTGCCTCCCACAGTTGCCATGTCAGGCGTGCTGTGCTCTCCTTTGGACCAGGGGCTGGTGGGACCTCACACCCCCAATCCTGGCCTGCTGGTAACTTCAGTGTGTGCCCTCATCTGGGGCAGGACAGGCTCAGGCAGCACAAGTGCATCAAGGGCTCCTGGAGGAGAGCTGGCTAGAAGCTCTTTTACTCAAAAGTGAAGTCTTCAAATCAGGTTATTGAGAAGAACCAGGGCCTGGGTATTCCTCAGGCATGTATACAACTCTTCCCCCTGTCCTAGAAGCCTTGGGCATGGCCAGACTGCCAGCTGATTGATCACCCTCTGACTCCAAAATTCCCTACAATTAAGTAATTAAGTCCTTTTTTTTTTTTTTTTTTTTCCCCCTGACAAGTGTTTTTTGCTTTGATGAATCTTTCCTTTCCCAGTGCAGAGAAGAACACCCACCAGCTCACCCTGCTGGCTCCTGGACTGTGGCATAGTGGTCTGCCTGCTCACGTTTGCTCTGCTCTTTGTCCTGGCAGGAGCTGCTGGCACTGCTGAAGTGCGTGGAGGCTGAGATTGCGAACTACGAGGCCTGCCTGAAGGAAGAGGTGGAGAAGAGGAAGAAATTCAAGGTGTGTTTGTTGAGGGTTTGTTTGTGTTTCCGATTTAGCTCCCTGAAGGCTTCTGTCTGGGGTGTCTTTATGTCAAAGTGGAGGGAGGGTGGGTCAGCTGGGAATGGCCGTGGGGAGTGTTCTGGTCCCTTTCGGTTACCAGACAGCCCTATGGGGCAGAGCTCCTGCCAGGAGAGATGGGCAGCACTAAGGAGTTTGATGATGGTGGAGTGCTGCAGCACTGCCAGGAGGAAGGGGGCAGCCTCTGCCTCAGGGCCTGGCAGGATTCCTCCCCTGCCCACTCTCACCTCTTCCAAGTTGCCCCTTGTGGGAAATGGCTTGCATCTGAATTGGGATGGAGACAATCCCAGTGTTGCGCTGGGCTGGGAGCTGAGTCCCTTCCTGCTCTGGTCTCCTTGAACAGGCATGCCAGTTCTGTGCCCCCTGTTAGCCTTGAGCTCTCCTTTCTGCCTGCCACCAGTTTGTGGATTGTTTGTGGATTTGTCATCTCTCTGTAGATCGATGACCAGAGGAGAACCCACAACTACGATGAGTTCATCTGTACCTTCATCTCCATGCTAGCCCAGGAAGGTGAGCCATGCTGTAGAGCTGAGGGGACACTGTGGGGTTCAGATTCACCTGGGGGAGCTAGGGAAGCCCATCCAGCCCTGCTCCCTGCTTCTGCCAGGCCTGGGGCACAGGGCTGTGCCCTGTCTGGGGAGCCACACGTCTCCGCTCTGTGTCCTGCTGATTTCCTACTCCCAGTAGGAGCCCACTGATGGGTTTTGGGAGAGAGAGAGGGCGGGCTGCACTCTGGCAGAGGCAGTACCAACACTCCAGTGCGGGACATGTCTGCCTGCTCTCCCCCTGCAGGCATGTTGGCCAGCCTCGTGGAGCAGAACATCTCGGTCCGCAGGCGGCAGGGAGTCAGCATCGGCCGCCTGCACAAGCAGAGGAAGCCGGACCGCCGGAAACGCTCCCGGCCCTACAAAGCCAAGCGTCAGTAGCCTGGGGGTCGAGACTGTGTGGAGAAGCAGCTGGATTTTGTGGCACTGGGCAGGGGCATTTGGATCTATGTCACCTTTTGCCCAAGGAAGGTGGACCACAGCGACAAGCCCTCGGCCAAGGTGGAGCCTGTGGACAAAGAGAAATCAGGTTTTCCTCTGAGCCCAAGTTGTGACAGGTGGGAACACGTTGTCCTGAGGGCAGTCCCTGCAGCTGAAGGCAAGCCAGAGTGGCCGGCTGCCTGACTGTGCCATGGCAGCACTTGGATGCTGTGGGCCTGTGTCTTGGTGCTGTCGCTGAGGACTGTGGCAGGAGGGGAAGAGCCCACCCAGCCAGGGGCAGGTCTGGCATTGCGGGAACATCAGCGATGCCGATACAAGGCTGTGCTGGCCACAGCTGGCTGGGGCTTGTGTCCTCCTGCATCCAGGCCTCCAGCTCAGCACTTCCCAGGACCTTTGTGTCTGTGTTTTCTATCCCTCTCCATCCCTCAAACTTACGTTTGTTTCTGACCCACTGTCCTGATTTAATAGTCAGGGTGAACCACAAACCGGGGGCAGAATTGCTCCCTATTACCCTCCCTCCACCCTCCCAAGGGAAAATAAAAGAGGAATAAGGAAGAGAGACTTAAAGGTTGGAAATTGAAACTGGAACAAATTTCCTATAACACAGAAAAGGGAGAAACACGTGGGGCAAAGAACGGATATATAAACTTATATACAAACATACAAAACTGATCTCGATCACAGGAGTGGGTGGATGAAAGTCCCTTGTGGCAAGGCCGCTTCAGGAGGGGGGTCCACGGCTCCTCACAGCACACGATGGAGTTGGATTCTGGAGAGCAGGTGGTGAGTTGAAGCTCTGAGCAGCAGCAGCAGCAGCCACAAGGAAGAAGGCACAGGAAGAAAAGGGGCTGAGCTTCCAGTTCTGGCTTTTATAGGGGATGACAGAAGAGCGAGGGAATACTGACCCCTCTCTGTTCTGACACTCCTGGGTCCTCTGGGGTCCTGACCTGCTCTCTAGTTCCTCTTACCGGTGTCAATAACCTGCCAGGCCACTACAACCAGAACACTCACGCTTTGGCTGTTGCTGAGCAAAGCGACACCTGGGCAGAGCTGGTTCTGCATCAACCCCCCATAGCTCTGCCCAGCTCCCAGAACTGGCTGACGTGGGGCCAGACATGTCCTGCCTTGCCCTGAGCCCTCGCTGCTCTGGGGACATCAGTGCCTCAGCTGGCACAGCCTGGCTCCCTGCTGGGCCTTGGCAGCTCCACTGCTGGGTGAGGAAGGGTGGGCTTGTCCCTGGAGCTGGGCCTTGGGCCCAGGCCTCCATGGTGGTGCTGGGGGTGGCGAGTGGCTTTGCTGCCTCCCTAGGGACCAGCCATGTGGCCCTGGCAGGGTATGTGGGTCACACAGGTTTGCTTCGGTCCCCAGAGAAACCCCATGAATTGTGGGCAGGCCCTGGTGCTGCTGGGCACAGCCTGGAGATTGGATGTGGAGTCACTTAGAGCCCCTGGCAAAGTGTGAGGAGAGGTGGCCCTGCCTGCCTCTCACCTGCCACCCCCACCAGCCCTGGTCTTCTTTGTGTCCTCAGCAGCCCAGCAGAAATCACAGAAGCCGGAGGTCGGCTCCTGAGGTGTCCTGAGGGGACAAGGGGAGCTGCCACAGGAGAGGACTGAATTTTGCAAATGTGCAAATTTGTACAGATCTTGATTATGTAATGGAACTGTTTTTTGGTATTTGTTGAAGGGGAGAAAATCCTTCTGTCTTTTGCTGTGTCCAATATCAAGTGCTGTAAATAATGGGTCTGTCTGAAGGAATAAAGCTATTCTGTACCAGCCAGCCAAGGAAGAGAGGTGTGGGAAGGGAGAGGGCTGTGTGTGGGCAGGGAGTACTAAGTGGCCATGTTATCCTCACTGACAGCTCTTCTCTGGTGCTAAAAATTCGAGGTCATTGTGGGGATTGTAACACCACCAGGTGAATGTGATGCTGGTGCAGTCAAACTTGGGCAGGAGGAGAGGGGAAGCACCTGCCTGTCCTGGCTCAGGCCCTCAACTGAGATGGGTTCATGGGCTGGGTGGGTTTTCTGACTAGAAGTCCAGGGCACAGATCTCCACTGCAATCACATAGTTGGTGGAGTGGCCCGTTGTTGACACTGTGTCTGTAAAGGGGGAAGCAAGGGCAGGAGGATGGTACTGCAGCCCAGGCTGCCACACACTGACCAGGGAGTCCTGTATGAGTGACCCCATGTGAGATGCCCTGTCCTATCTCCATGCCAGGTGACAGGCTGGGCAGGGCTGGGGAAACATGCTTGGGTATTTTCAGATCTCAGACTCAGCTGGAGTTATTCCTTGTCTTGGTGCTTGAGACTCATTCATCTGACTTGTGCCAGCTCTTTGTCCCGTCCCAGCCAGGAAATGCAACTCACCCCTTTGACTCAGGGACAGCTTCTGTGTGCCCAGAGAAATGATGCAGGACTTGGGCTGCTGGGCTGGCAGCTTCTCTGAGCCAGGTTTGGTGGCTGAGTGGAGGCCATGGGTTGGGGTCTGGCTGGGGAGTTAAATTGCACTTGCATAGAAGCAGCAGGTGCTGTAAGAACAGGCAGCTGGCAGTGAGCCTCCTGCTGTGTCTCCCACAGGCTCCTTGAGCTTTTTAGCTATCAAAATGATTCAGAGTACAAAAGCTTTCAGCTGGGGAGCTCTGGTGATAGCTGCTACCACCTCCTGTGCAGAGAGACAAGATTTTCCTGCTGTTGTTTGGAACTGATGCAGCTTCCTGAAAGCAGATGAAGATCCCCAGGTTCTTACAACCTTATATTCCACCAGGGAATGCAGTGGGATTCAGGGGGGAGTCGACCCCCTTTGCACTATGATGATCTCCCTGGATATATAAGCTGCAATTTGATACTCAAGTACTTACGTCGAGGTCAGAAGATCGCTGATTGGGAAGAGGCAAACTCAGGAATTAAAACCTTGAGCTTGTAGAAATCTTCCAAAATACTCACGATGCAGCACCTGTCCCAGTCGTCAGTCACATGCTGTCGAAGTTGACAGTGTCCCCAGCAGGGAGGTTTAGGTTGAACATTAGGAAGAATTTCTTCACTGAAACAGTGGCAGGCATTGGAACAGCCTGCCCAGGGAGGTGGTTGAGTGACCATCCTTGGATGTATTCAAGAAACATGTAGATATGGCACTTCATGCCCGGAAGTTGTGGTCGCTCAGCTCAGCCACCTCTAGGCTGTTCACCTTCTCCTGAAAGGCAGCAGGGGAGAGCAGGGTCCCTATGGTGCCTTGCTTACCTTCACGCCCAGGTACATGGTGTGTACAAGGTGCATGGTACACCTCTCACTGAGCTGATTTAGCTCCCTGGAGCAGCAGAAATAATGTATTTTCTTGCTTGGGTGTTTTTTTGCTATTTTGGCAAGTTTAATCCATGTCACCAGGCACTAGAGACAGCTCCATGAGGCAGCAGGAAAGGGGGGAGAAAGAGGACAACCCCCTTCAAAGAGCCGTACCCCTGCAGAGCCCCACACTGGTAACTCAGAGCTTGTTTGCCTGCAAAGTGAGAGCAGGTGGGCGGGAAAAGCCCTCGGGGCGCAAACCAGGAGCAACTTCCTGAGCCTCCCACCTGGCCCTTCAAAAGGGCAGTGGGTGGCCCTCTAGAGGAAGGGAAGAGGTGGTGGTCTGTGTTTCCAGCACTCCAGCAGCAGGAACTGTGCTCACTAGCCAGGTAATGCCCTGATCCCTTCTGTCCTAGAGATCCTATAGGCTTTTATGGGAGATGCTAGTGTTGGACTGTGTGTTTTAGGGTGTGGTGAAGGATATAGGGCCCCCAGGATGCTGGTGGAGAGCCAGACTGGGCATCTGATGCCCCACTAGCTTACAGCAGGGCCCCTCCTGCCCTGTGCTGCTTGTCCCAAGCAGGGAAATCTCCCTGGGTAGACTATGGATGTGGAGCCTGTTTGGTGCTGGGTAGGCTGGGCTGGGACAGTGTGGGGTCTTGCAGCTTTGGAGCCCAAAGCCTGACACTGTTCTGCATGGCTCCTTACAAAAAGCTGCTTCCCCTAACCTGGTGCACCTGGCTCTCCTCCCACCAGCTCTTACCAGATTCTTGCTTCACTTGTTTGCTTGTCCTTGGGGATCTATGTAGTGAGTCCAGCGCTGGGAGAACCGTGTTATTATCCCGTTCTCCACAGACAGGGTGTCGTTGGGTAAACCAGCAACCTAATGGGGTAGGAAAAGCTGTTGGAACAACTGGTAGCACAATGCAGCTGACCAGAGAGAAGCCTTTGCTGCCCTGGCCCCTGTGTGGTCCTGGTGTGGTGGTTAGAGGATTGTGGTGAGGGTACCTCTAGCAGCAGCTGAGCCCAGAGCTGCAGCTCTGCCTGAAGCAGCTGAGCCATGGAATATGCTTGGGGAGGTTATGACCCAGGGCCTTGCTCTAAGCCTGTGGTTTGTAAAGGGGAAGCTTCTGATGCCCTCAGAGCTGCTGCCTGCTGCTGCCCTGGATGCTGCCAGGGCATCTCCTGCTTATTGCACAAGGAGCTGCAGCACCAGTTCCAGCTCTGCAGCGTGGAGGTCCTTGGATGTCACTGAGCTGTTTGGTTTGGGATCTGTCCTTTGGTACAGGTGATCCTAGTTGAGTGTTTCAGCCTTTGCCCGAGGCACCTTCAGCCTCAAGAGTTGGGTTTTTCTACAACTTACCTGCCAGGAGTGGATTTCCATGGGATCTCCAAGGGTGATCAGGTTTGTCTCCTTGGTGTGAGGAACGTTGTTTTCTGACAGCTGCCTCAGCCACTCTTTGCACAGCACTATGTGGTAGTGTCCCTGCCACGAGAAACACCATCATAGCCTTTCTTTTGGTGCAGCCTAAGCTGCTGTGAACATCTAAACCCTCCTTTTTCCACTCAAACGGGACCCTGTGCAGCCTTTGGAGATCCAGGAAGGACCTTGTACCCTTTTGCCCTATTCCTTTCCCCTAGTTGATCTGGGTGGCAATAGCAAGAGGCCAGGAGAGCAGAGCAGCTAGTGGAGACTCTCGCAGGGAGCACCTACTATAAAAGACCCCAGGTAGGCCACAAAGCCAGCTGCAATCAGCAGGTCCCCAGTGATGTTGATCTTGTGTAGTCCAGGTTCTCCACAGTGTCCTGCCAGTGCATCTTCTCATCAGACAGGCTGTTTATGAGCTGTGGGATAAGGTGCACATGAGAGCTCTGTGTGGTCTAACCCTGTGTCCTGGACCTGCTGCTCTTCTGGGTAATGTAGTGACTTTGACCAGAGGTTGCAGGGTGGCCCTTGCCATATCCTGAATTCCATCCCCAGCTTTGCACACTTAATCCTGGGATGACTGGGCTGCTCTCAGCTGCCCTGGAGACCTGTTGCTGGCTGAAGAAGCTATGTGCAGGGGGACAGCAGCTTTTCACACCAGTGCCAGGCTAGCTTAGCTTCCCCAGTCCTGTTGTGCTACTGAGATCTGGCCAGGCAGCTTCAACCTAGCATTGTCATGAGCTGCAGACACACAGAGGTGCTCGCGACTGTGTTCCTTGACCTGAAATCTGGTTGTCTTATGTAAGCAGGCAGAACCCAACTCTGTCCCTTACTGTATCAGCACGGCCCAGTTTCTACTGACACTGCTCACACTTCATCTCCAGCTCCTCCTTCTTGGCTATGCAGTACTTCTCATTGCTGTGAGATGGATCTTGGTGAGGCAACACCTAATCCCTGGTCACAGCCTCCTTGTGCCACCACTTACCTTATCATACTTAAATAAGGTGTTCAGGAACTTCCCTGGGTCCTGGAGAGGGCCCTGCCTGGTTCCCAGTAGTCATTCACCTTGGAGCCTAGCTTTTCTCCTGCCACCTTTTTGGGCTTGACTCCTTTCATAATGCAGACTGCTTCAATCACCATCTTCACCCCAAGGGGAGGCTGCTGCATTGCTCATACCATCAAGATTTGAGTGGAGACAGTGGGTTGGCCTGGTTCCCAGTGAGATGGAGTGCTCATCCCTCACTGGCCCAGGGGAGACTGGAAGCAGAGGTAGGACATTCAGAGGATGCAATGCAGAGACAGGAAGGAGAGAGGTATTTGAAGGGAAAGGTGGTTATCTGAAAGGGCATGGAGCAAACTATGGGCAGGGTGAAAATTCCTGCCCTGATGCTCTGACAGGGGTATCTTACAGACTGGAGATGTCTTAGCAAAGGAGCTAGATCATTGTGGTCCTGGGGAGGAGGCTGTATGGAAGTTGGGCACAGACAGGCTTTCTCCCTTGCCCTCTGGGCTCTCATTTGTCTTGTACCCAACAGTAGCAATGCTGCAACCCTTGAGCTGGTCTGCAGCACTTGTGGAGGGCTGCTTGAGTCTCTCCTCAAGCAGGCAGCTACGAGTGCTGCTGTGGTACCCTTGAGATGGCTGTGGGTGTCAGGACCCTTAAGGATGACTCCTACTTTTTCCCTTCTAGTGCTGACCATCCTTGCCATGTCCAGTCACAGATACTCCCATGACTTCCCACTGGACACAGACAACAGAGGGGCAAAGTTTCTGGAGACACTGAGGCTGGTCTACCCCCATGCAGACACCTTCTGTGAGAAGGACTTTGACTGGCTCTTTGATTGCCCTCAGACAGGGCAGTTCCTTGAGTGGTTCTGCAGCACAGTGACTGAGGAGAATGTGCTGAGCCCAGCTGAGGTGGAGGCCTATGAGGCCCTGCTGGCTGCAGGCAAGCCCATCCTGGAAGGTGATGCCCTTGAGCAGGCGTTGCAGACGTGCCTCCAGGTCCCACAGCTCCCAAGCATGTTACCAGATGATGAGGGTCCCTCTCTAGAGGCCCTGCAGCAGGAGCTTCAGGAGCTGAAGGACTATCGTGACCGTCAGCTCTGGCGGTACAACAAGCTGCAGGTTTGGGTAGCCAACCTACAGGAGCAGCTGAGGTATTTGAAGGAGAGGGAGAAAGTAGTGAAGCAGGACTTGAGAAAGGCTCAGATAGACCTAGAAGTGGAGATCTTCCGAATGAGTGCTGTCCTGAGACAGATCAGCAAGGCTGCAAAGCAGCTGGCAGAGTGGTATGGGGATGTGGGGAAAGGCCGGCCACCAGCACTGCTGTGTGAGATGGATCTTGCTCCTTACATGGAGCTAGAACAACAGGTCACTGATGTGTTTGAGAAGTTAAACCAGGAGGTCCTACCAGGGAGTGTCCAGGCTTCAGATGCTCAGGGAGAGAAGGAAAGGCTGGAGTCTGGGACACAAATGAACTCAGACCAGAAAATACCAGAAAGAAGAGAAGCTCCATATCAAGAGTGTGCGAAGACACCATTGAGGGTGGTACCAACAAGTCAAGGAATACTGGTCCAAGCCTCAATGGCAGAGCTGCTAGTGGAGGGCAGGAATGGGAGAGACATGTTAAGCATGGAGGATGAAGAGGAGAGAGATGGTAGTGAGAAAGCCACAGAGAGAATGGACACCAAGCAAAAAAAGATGCCAGAAAGCCTTGGGACTGATGATGATGAGCTACTAGAGGACCAAGAGAGCTTCTGGAAGGAGCTGAGCCGAATAGAGAAAGCACATATCTGTGCCCGGAGGGAGGCTATAGTCATGTCAGCAAAAGTGGAAGGCAACTGTGCTGCATTGGAATGGGCCCAGAAGACTCTGGAAGCTCTTGAGAAGAACCAGGTAGGGCCAGTGCTCCCTTCCCTCCAGCACCCTTCGTGGCAGGGTCTGCCTGTGCTGCAGGCAGCCCCTCCTGTCAAATGCTGGAAGACAGCTGACATGTCAGGAGGGGGTGGCAGAGCCAGGCAGTGGGCTCTGCCCCCTGCCACCAGCCTGTCTTGTCTCCCCCCTGCCCAGCATGCAGTCAAGGCAGAGCTCTGCAGTCAAGCTCCCCGGCACCAGAAGCAGCTTCATGCCCTGCGCTGCAACATCATGCAGATCCTGAACCACCACCTGCCACCCCTGCTGAGGGCAGAGGCCCGCCTCTCTACCCTGCCCGTCCTGCAGAGGCAGCTCAGCCTGGAAGTTGCTGGTCTGAAAGACGCTGCCAGGAGGCAAAAGGAGGCAGCTGCGGGGCTGCTGGGCCAGCAGAGCCGCCTGGATCTGCTGGAGCTCCAGCTGAAACGGGAGAAAAAGGAGCTAGAGCAGAAGGCTGCTCAGTTGGGGAAGATGGAAACTGCCATGAGGGAAGCCCAGGCCAGGCTAAAAGAGCAGCAGGACTACTTCAAAGATGCCAGCTCTTCCCGGAAGAGTTGTCCATGCACATGGATAGGTGCCAAAGACTTCACTGCTCTACGGTAAGGACCTCTGTGTGTATGTGTGCACGAGGGACAAACTGGATGTGGAGGAGGTGGCATGTGAATGCCAGAGGCACACAGAAGACCCAAGCTGCTAGGCAGTCTAGCAGTGGTCTTCTGCCAGTGCAGAGCCACCCTCACTCCACAGTGCTGTGAAATGCCCCAGAAGATGGCACCTGCTTTTTCCTGGCTGACTAGGGCTGATACAGCAAAGTGTGGGCTTGGAGAAGGGAATGAATATGGAGAACAGATGTTTTCCTAGGATGTGAAGGTAGGAAAGTGTAGAGACAAGTCTTCAGCCACAGCGGAGGAGGGCTGGGCCAGAAGGAAGCACAAGCTGCTTGGAGCAAGAGCTTTATCTGGTTGGGTGTCCCACACTGACAGGGGGTTCTCTGTCCTCCCTGCACAGCTCTGTAGTACTGGGTGCTGGTGTCTGCCAGCAGGGAGTCCCTGACTGGCTCTTGAGCCAGCCCAGTCCTTCTTGGTGCTCTTCCTAGATCTCCAGTATATGGGCTGCTCACCAGGAGCAGCTGTTGCCCCACAGCTGCTTGCATCCCAGTCCCACAGCACACAATGTCCCCTGAGCCCTGTTCTTCCTCATCACTGGCCTACTGCTCACACCTTTTGCTGGCTGTGCTGTCCTGCAGGCTCTGGGACATGCTGATGGGACAAGACCAGAAGAAGCAGCAATTCCGCAGCTATAAGGCCCTAGCAGCCCAGTGCTCCCAGCTGGTTCAGGACCAGAAGACACTGGAAGCACAGCTGGCAGCTCCTATATCCCATCTCCCTGCCCTGGAGTCCTCCACAGAGAAGCTCTACCGGCTGCTGTACAACAGCTCCAACCAGCTGCAGCTCTCCTCTCCGGTAAACAAGAACTGCTCCACCAGGCCTTGCTGGGTGGCACAGGACTGGGAGTCAGAGCCCTCTGTGCCATCCTCCCTGGGTGCAGGGAGGAGAACTTACTGCCTCTCAGTCCACCAAGAGAGAGAAGGCTGGCCTGATCCTTGCCTTGTCCCGAAAGCTATGCAGTGAGGCAGCGGCCCCTGCTGAGGGACAGAGGTGATTCTAGCTGTGTTTCACACGTGCTGTTAAGTGTAGAGATCGGGGGTGTTAGCCAAGGTGGCCCAGTAAAGCTACCTCTGTTCCTTGGACTGGATGTGTTTGGAGGCCTGAGCCAGGGAGGTAGTTTGTTTTTGGTGGGCTGAGCTGTTCCATAGGTGGGAGGAAATCCCCCTTTCTGCATGTTCACATGTGTTTGGGTTTTGCCCCTCAGGAGATGGCTGAGCTGATGCAGCAACTGATCACCATGCAGGACAACCTCTATCAAAAGCTGGTAGACCTCCTGAGAGACTTGGCAGTCAGGCGCAGATCCCTGGAGAACCCTGTCCTGCAGACAGAGCGCAACCTTTATGTGTATTTTTACTGCAATGAGGATAGGCTGAGAGAGGTGGTGGAAGAGCTGGAGAAGCAGGTGTTGGCTTCCTCCAAGGGACCACTGATGGAGCTGCCCAGTAGGTCAGTAGAGTAGGTCAAAAGAGTGCTTGTTCCCTGCCATACAAGTGATGTCCTCTTTTGTTTGGGCTGGGTCATTAGTCCTGGACGAGGAGAGAACTCTGGTGGTCCTGGCTCCAGTCACAGGTGACTTGGGCCATGGCTCAGCAGCTGGCCTTAAAAGAAGCAGGGAGCTGATTCCTTAAATTAAGAATTTTTGAAGCTGCTGGGTGGGTTAGCTGATGTGTAAGAAATTGATGCATCTCATGAGTTGGCACTGGAAGCCTTGTATAGACAGGAGACTTTCCATGCCAACTCCACAAGAGTTTGGGTGCTGGGGCAAGTGGACTGACACTGTCTGTGTCTTTCCCCACCTTCTGGGAAAAGGAGTTCTGTATTGTTTTGTGGGGAATAAAAAGGTCTGTTATTCAAAACTGCAGAGCAATAAGCCTGTCCTTCCCTGCCACAGCTGTTACACCCTGAGGGGTGAAATCTTGTACTTGCTGAGTTTGCTTGTGGGCTGGGACACTTGCCCAGCTCAGAATCGCCCTCCTTTCTCTGACTATCCTATTTCAAGCCAGTATTCCTTCAAGTTAGCTCACCAGCCATTGCTGCTTCTGCTTCCCTGTGGTGGATCCCCTTTCAGAAGAGCCTGCTGGCTAGATCTGTCCCTGTGCTCTTCAGTCAGCACTCTGGATTGTGCTGTGGTGCCCCCTGCCCCCTACCCCTGGGACGGGCACCACGGGGTGAGCCCCCCTCAACACCCTCTCTGCCACAAGTTGGAAATTACATGTGGGAACACCCGGGAGCCAGCTGCTGCCTCTCTGCCCTTCAAAACTCTTTACTTCTGAAGGAGTGAAGCTGAGAAGCTGTGTGGGCTGCTGCCCAGCCTGTGAGCTCAGGGGGATGATGGATGGAGCTGCTGGAAAAGGCTGGGGATGCTGCAAGCCTATAGAAAGGGAATTGCTGCAAAGTGAGAGGCTGTCCAGGACCAGACCCAGCTCTGCCACCCTCCCCTTCAACCCAGCTACCTCTGTAACATCATTTTTGTTGAGGTTCCTCAGTCTGGCAAGAGCAGCATCCAGGGCTGGGAGGGCTTCAGCCAACTCCTCCTGGGCATCATCTGCAGTGGCTTTGGCTGTCTCAGCTTTCACATTTGTCTTCATCTCCTCAGCCTGCACAGCACTTCTTGTCTTCTGAGCCACAGCTGTGTCCACCTGTAACACCAGGGACAGGCTCAGAAGCATGCTGGAGCCAGAGCACCCCTTTGGCTTGGCTCAGCCCTGCTAGGTAAGGATCACAGCTATCCTGGCAGGCCATGTTTTATTCCAGCAGAGACATGGCTGGAGCCTAACTGCTGGGGGGCATCCCTTTCCTGCATCATCTAGAGCTCATCCTCAAGCTCCAGCTCTGGCTGTGCCTGGAATGGTGTCAGTCCTGCAGGAATTAGCTGCTCTACCCATTTTTCCTATTGGCACAGGGAGAGGAGGCATAGGAATGCAAGTGCATAAGGAGATGGAAGAATAATAGATCTAAGGGGTTTGTTTCTAAAACTGTCACTTCTGCCTACCCCCAGGGTTAAAACTATCAGGAGGTGTAAAGGAAATGTGGAATATAGTCAAATCTTTATCTGCTACGTGGGAACACGGGAGACACTTTCCCCTTTGCATGCAGAGCTTTAGGATGATAGTGTCTCTGTTCCTTCTGTCTCAGTCTCGCCATCCCACAGCAGGAGACAGGTAGGGAGAAACACAAGGAGGGAAGGTAGTGACAACCAACATGGGACAGTTCCCTCCTCTGCAGTGGCATGAGTGACTGTTTGTGATGATCCCTGAGGTTTGGGCTAGCAGGGGCAGGCTCCAGCTGGATCAGCTCCCTGCAGATGGGATGTGGGGGAATGATCCCTTTCAGCAACAACAGTCTGGGCTTAGAGCTGCTCGGGCCACCTGAGGATTGTGTTAGTAGTGTTGCTAGTCTGTGCTTGCAAGGATAACAACCAAAGAGGAAAGGGAGCTGGTAGCTTGGCTACCAGCTTGGCCCGTGGGTTGTGGTTTCATTGGGGTGTCTGAGCTAGCTGTGGGCTGATAGGTTGTCACTGGCTCCCACCAACACCAGAGCAGGGATCCCAACAGAACGGGTCCCCTGCAAAAATACCTGCTGTGCTAATCTGAGGCCTTTTTACTGTCAGATCAAGCAGGATTTTGTACAGTCCCCACAAAGCCTCCCCAGGCGCTGTGTCCAGTCGGAGCAACCAGACTTGGACAGTGCAGCGGTACCTGCAGTTGCTCCATGGTTGCCACGGTGTCCTTGGCTACTTGAGCCAGGAGAGGGCGGGCGGACTCCAGCTCCTCCTGCATCCTCGCCACATCCTCTGCTGTCTGCAGGAGCTGTGGGAGCAAAGCAGAGCGAGACAGCACAGGAAACAGGGGATCATAATTCTTTTAGAGCTGTTACAGACTCAAACTTGCAAAAAATCTGGCCCTGGCAGAAGGCAAAGTTCTCATTTGCTTTAGTGTGAATCTTCTCCTGTTACATGGATGTACAGAGCATCTCACTGCAACTCTGCAGCTATAAATACACTGCTCAGAACAGGTAAGGAGATCCAAAAGCTTTCCTGGGTGTGAGGGACAAACCTTGTCCAGGCCACCTTGCATTCTGTGTTTGGCTGTCTTCAGTTCCTGTTTCTTCTTTCCAATCAAGGAACTGAAGATGCTGAGAAACTCGAGGTAGCTCTTGGGAGTGACATAATTGTGTCTGACAAGCTCTGCTAGGTACACTTGGCACTTCTCTGCCACACTTTGATGGATTTCTACACACACTTGAATCTACAAGGAGAAAGAAACAATCTTATTCAGTACTGAAGATGTAATAGGCAAGTTTCTGTGATGTCCACAGAGAGCACAAGGGGCTTACACAGACCTGAAGTGCACAGTCACTGCAGAGCTTATATATGTATGTGGGCTTCAGTGCCATAGAGAGGGTGACAAATAGACACACTCATTTTGAGGCACACAAAAGCTAACAAGTTCTGTGTTTTAATGACACTACCATGAAGTGTTTCCCGTTGTCTGTGTATCTAGAGAGACAGCACACTGAGCATACAGGAGCTGTGCTGATTGTGGCACCTACCATCCCATTGACATCTTCAGTACTGGCACCAAGGTGCAGGATCCTGTGCAAGGAGGAGACAACACACTGCAGGGCTTCAGCAGGCCACTCATCAAACCAGTTGATGGAATACACCCCAGGAGGAGGGAGGGAAACAGGGGAAGAAAGTTGAGGCAGTAAGGTACATGTCCTGACCTTATTCTAGAAGCATTAAAAGGGTAGTGGGGTGAGATGTTTTATGGGTCCCTCCCTGGGGACAACACTTCAGGGATAAGAAATAAATGTGATCTAAAGTCTACTTCAAGCAGGTGAGTCACCAGACCAAAATCATGGCCTTAATTCTTCCACTTGTACTTGCACTGAGAATGCCCTGTACCTTCTGGCAGCCCTCTTGCAAGTAACAAGGTGCTCCTGGACTATGCCAGTCTGGGGAGAGACTGTCTCCCACTTCCCCCAGCACCCAGGAGAAGAGCATTCCCCAGAGCCTGCCGCAGGATCCTGCTGATTGGGCAGATGTGCTGTATCACATCCACGAAAAGCACAAGCTTCAGCTTTGGGGTGTTGATCTGATTGTACTCCTCCAGGTAATCCTCAATCACAGCCTTCAGCTGTGGGCAGATAGTCAATTGTGGCTACCAGATGAAAGCAATTGCAAGGGGATGGGTGGTCTGCAAGCACTGCCAGGCCTCCAGGAGAGCAGAGGCTGGTGCTCAGCAGGGTCTGGGAGCAGCTGTCTCAGTTGCTCCCTAGGAGCTGCTTGTGGGGAGGTGAGGGCTCTGTTTTCTCCATGCTCCTACAGGAACTGTTGTTGGACTGGGCTGAATTTAGCTACTGGTGGTGGCTGCCAGACCCATACTGCTCCAGGGCCTCCCTCTGGGAGAGCTTCCTCACTCTATAGCTGACTGCTGCCTGGTGCTGCATCCTGTGGTTAGGATCCTGGCTGGAAAGGGCAGGTGCTGGAAGAAAACCCTGCTGGCTGTAGCTGGGTAGAGAAGCACACTCCTCTCCTGCTCCAGCCATCGTACAGAATAGCTACAGGAGCAGTGTCTCCTGCCCTTTCCAGGCCTCTCTTCAACAGAACCCTCAGGCCAGAGCATGAGATAAAGCATGAAGACATCTGGGATTCGGTCCTACACCCTCAGCACTCTCACTGAAACCTGGGAAAAGCAACATTAGCTGGAATTCATACAGTGCTGAGACCCCTGCCTGAGTGCCAAAGTCCTGTGCACATCAGTGGACTGTGCAGCAGCTTGGTAGCTCTGGCAGGCTCAGCTGTGCTCACCTCAGTGGGGGATAGGCCCACCTACTTTGCAAAAGATTGGAAAGCTCAGTTAATTACCAGTCCCTGTCACGTAGCTATCACAAGAGGAGAGACAACAGGATAATCATCTGTTTCTGATCATGAGTGCAAAACACACTGCTCATTGCCTTTGCTTAATTATCACTACCAAAGTACTCAGTATCTCCTCCAACAAGGAATCTGGCAGCAAGGTCCTCAGAAGAGCTGAAGGGGCAGAAGCCTCCATTACTACAAGCTAGTAACAGGACAACACCTCTGAACCCTCTGCTCCCTTGTCTGGTCCCCTATGGCTCCATCCAGCCCTGAACAGTTGGGCTGTGTCATTCTGACTCCCTGTGGCCACTCAACTGCTTCCACACCAAGGGCTGGGGTGACAGGGGGGTCTGTTTAGTACTGGTACTAGGCAATATAGCCAAAGGGAAGGTCACCACCTTCATTGAACAATAAAAAAAACACAGCTTCAACATGAAAGACCTGTGAACAAGGTCTTAACTAGAATATTTCTGGTCTTCCCCTGGGTGGCATGGCTGTGCTGATGGGAGAACTCACCTCAGTCTTGCCAGGTTCAGCCATGAGCATGCCCTGGAACACCTTGGAGAGGTGTCTCAGGTTGAAGGTGTAATGCAACTTTGCTGGTGTAGGCAGCAGCTGGGATATGATGATGGAATACACACAGAGAGTGGCATCAACCAAGGGCTCATTCAAGTCTTTGACTGCAAGTGCTCCTGCTGCAGAGACAAACGAAGGTGGAGAGGATGCCAAGGTGGTGACTCTCGGTTGAGAAGGTCCTAGCAGAGCAGACAGGTGGCACTGTGCAGCAGAGGTGTTGCTAGGACTTGGCCAGGAACACATTTTTCTTCTTCTTTTTTCTGCAAAGACCATGTGGGGATGTGACCAAGCACCTACTCACTGCAGTGAACACTTTGCCAATGAGTTTCCCCACCAAAAGGAACCAGATGTGGGGAGGGAAGAATGCATCCCAACAATTCTGCAATGTTAGGACTTGATGCATGCCAGGGGAAAGAGGAGACACTGTCAGACACATAATTGGTGCCTGAAATACTCCAGACAGTTTTTCCTTCTCCCTCCTTATACTCCCACAGTGGAGTCTCAGCTACTTTTAAGCTAGAAGGTGTGAGTGCTCCCTTAGCTAAACTGCCTTGCCATTCCTCGAGCTCAGCAAGTGCAACGCCACAAGAGGAATAGTTCCTTATGCAATAGTCTGGCAAGATTTAAAAACAGCTGCCAACTTCAGAGCACAAAATACTTTTTTTTCTTTCCCTCCCTCCCAATTCAGTTCATTACAAACACTCCTGGTGAAATAGAGCCCTGTGATATCTTAGCACAATGCACTTTTGTGCATTATTTCCCAAGTTCTTTAATTTCTTTTATAATCACAGCTAGATGCCCCAGTGTGCCCCTGAGCTCACAGTCAGGTACTGGTGCCTGTTAATGTCACAAGCACTCAGAAAGTTCTGCTTTGCTTCTCTCATAGCTCACTATTCTCACTCCTTCCTACTGGCAGACTTGCAGATGAGGGCACATTTGCAAAGCTGATCCTAAATTTCCCACCCTGTCAAATATAAGAGGGCTCATTTCACTCCAAATTAACCCTTTTTTCTGGATGGCTGTAGCACCATGCTTAGATCCACCCTGCTTGGCTGTCCACAGGCTGCAGCAGATGGAGACTAACAGAAGGCTCTGCTTCTACAGAAGGCTGTTGTCTGGGCAAGTGTCTGTCTGCTGAAAGCACAGGTAAGCTACACCATGCTGTGCCCATCAGGTTGTTGTTTTCACAGTCTCTCATCTTTCTGCTCTCATGCACTGGATCTCTGTAACTTTTTTCTCCTAGGAGTCCAGCTAGAAAAAGACAACAAACCAGAGTTACTGCTCTGCCTGCTGAGTTGAAGGATATCTGCATCATCCATCACAAACAAAATCCCCTTTGAAAGCCCCAGGCTACAGGATACTTTATGAAACTGTGAGAGCCAAAGTTGAAGTTTGCTGATTTGCACCAGCAGAGTTTGGCTCTGAGACTAAACAGTGTATGAGCTCTCTGTTTGCTCAGATCCAAGCAACACTTTCCCCCCACAGCACCTCCAAGGAGCTAATGCAAATTCCAGCTTCCAATACTTTGATCAGATCATCAATATTAACTCCTTCCCTTCCAAACCCTATTATGATTGGGTTGACTTGTAACATGAGGAGAAGGTGGCAGTTGTCTGCAGAACTTATCCATCCAGCTGCCAAGGATGGTAGAGAAGACAGCCTTCTTGCTGCTGTTCTCCATTTCAGTGAAGGTGAGGCAGCTGAAGTGGTGAGTGAGTGAGGCGTGACAGCATTCCTTCCCCTTCCAGGAGGTCCCCTGGCACAGACAAAAGCTTCTTAAAAGTACTTTGAAGAGTGCAAAATCAGGAATGAATGCTAAGATGTAGCCCAAAACCCCCACCACAAATCTCCAAAGCAGGTATATCTAGTAACAGGCCAACTTGTGTCAAGAGTACTGGGAAAAGGATCTGGGTCATGCCAATCTGTTTCCTGTTGTACCAGCCCTGGTGGTCCATGCACTGCCACAGCAGCTCGATGGCTGGCTGAGCACTGTAGTTCTCCAGCACAGGCTTGTTCAAGTCATCAATAAAAAATAAAGTACTGCCCAGCCAGAGGCCCAAACACACCCTTCTGCCTGTAGGACACAGGACAACTCCTACTGCAAAGGTCCTCCTAACTTGATCCAAAAGCAGTTTTTTCTCCAGAGACTTCCTGGGTCAGCAGTTCCAGCTATCCTTACACTTAGACTCCATATACCCTTTTATATGGGCCTTTGCACAGAAAAGATCCAGAGCACAGCTTCTTATTGTCACCCAGCACTGTGTTCATGTTCTCAATCCACAAAGCATCAACTAGCCCATCAAACATGTACCACTTCTTGCTGGTGTCAGTGGCTGCAGCTCCCTGTCAGATGATTGAGGAAAGAATCCCATATGTCCTGAAAGGTGGGAGGAAGGCAGGGCTTGTTTCATTCTGGTTTTGCTGAAATCAATGGCAAAGCTTCCACCACATAAGGCAACAGAACCAGAATCTTACTCTGGCTCAGGTCCATCTCCTTCTCCCTTTTACTGAGACATACATCTCAGCCTGAGTGGCACCATGAAACAATTTCTTTGGGCATCATGATCTGGACTTCATGTCATCCAACTATAAAGTGCCAAGCTTCCCTTTAACACCTCTGTCCTCAGTGAGAAACAAAGAAGCCTTGCTAGCATCCAGTTCAGGTCACAGGCAGATTATTTGCTCTCTGGAGGTGCCTCTTTTTCCACCAAGTGTAAAGGGAGACTCAGGACAGCTACTCTGCTAATTCACATGCTTCAGCTGGGTAACTATAGATTACAAGGATGAATCCAGGCTAAAGAGCATGACTCTACCCTCTTTAAAACTGAAGCTCCCCATCCTCAGCTGCCTGTGAACCCAGTTGGTGCTGGAGAGGGTCAACAGGAGAGCAGACACACAAGGAACACTGGCTGCTGACAGCAAGAACTTAATCTGTACGTGGAAACCTGGAGTGTAGTTTCTGTTCAAGCCCTGGACTCCACTCCCATTATTAAATAATTGCTATTTTTATAGTGCTAGTGAATTCCAGGGTATTGTTACAGGAGCGGAGGGAAAACCGTCTGTTCTAAAGCTCAGCTGATTAAAACAGATGGATTTGTGTGCAAATACATTTTACTTGGCTGCTGTATTTTTCTTTTTGTCATGTTGATGTGTCTGTGCTGCCCTTGGGCAGAGTCGCATCATAAATAAACTGTCAAGCTTAACTGGAATAACCTATGAAATGTCCTTCAGTAAAGATGCACCAGAGCCCAGGTAGGGAAGCCCTAGGCATCTTGCTTGCTCTCTCCCTAGAGGCAGTTGGTTTCATATTTATTTAGTTGCCCTCGTTTTACAGAACACAGTCTTTAGCTTTGCCCCTGAGCTAGTGGTGGGTGACAGGGACAGAGGGAGATCCACACTGCTTCTCATGTCTTTGCTTCTGAATCAAGTGAGCTGCAAAGTCAACCTCAGGTCACATATGGAAACATGAACAGTAGGACCTGACTGTCAGGAGGGGAAATGGGCTATTGGTTCTTCCTTCCAAACCATGTAAGCAAGCAGGAGCCCTGGTAACAGGAATGAAATGCCTCTTTATGCCTGAAAGTCATTCCTCATCATTCAAGGCCACCAGTGTATTTATACAGAGCAATTCAAGTGTGCAGTGCAGAGGTCACTTCAGAAGCAAAGCAAGTGTTTTTTGAGCTGCTGTATCTCAGAGCAGGGGCATGAGCTCCAAGCAATTGAATTATTCCTTGTTATGCAGTTAATGCTGCGAGCTGAGCTGCAGTAACTGTCTGGGCATGTGCTGGCAGCTGGGCCAAGCACACAATAAAAGATGTCAGCTTAAATCGCCGTGACTGGCTCTTGGAGCTCAGTGAGGATAAGGACTTGATCACTTCTGGTTTTATGCCACTACCCTAAATAGTTCTCAGCCTTGAAGAGAAGACGCTCCAGACCAGAAGAAAAGCGTTTTCTGTCTGGAAGGAAGGAGAGCAGGTTTTGTACTTCACCACTCATGCATTAGCAAGTTGAACTCTCCGTAAAGCTGACCCATTGTGATGGATTTGGGATTCAGCACAAAGCAGCTGACTGCTTTGTAATCCCACCACTTGGCTGCAGGTTGACCTTTCAGTGATGTCATTGCAGCTGCCAGGACTTTATAGCTGTGCAAAAGCAGGAGAGCAAGGGAGCTAACTGCCATGGCTCTGTAACAACACAGTGACTTGCTCTCACAACAACTGCATTCAAAAGGCAGTGAGAAAGGAGACACAAGGAAGGATATCATCATAGTAAGGGGATGTCTGGCTGTACTCATGGAAAGAAAGTACTCTGTGTGCAGGGGAGGGGAAATCAGATCTCCTGTGCAAGAGGCCTGAAGCATCTCAAGGTGTCAAAGTATGTCTCAGCCTTAGAAATTTGCAGCAGAGCTAACAGGCCTCAATCTAATCTCTCAACTCAAAAGAGTGAGCTACTAATATATTTCCTCATGGCTATAAATCAGGACTAAAAGGCAGCATCTTGGTCTCCTGACTACTGAGAGAAGCTGGAAATGCTGGAGCATAGATTTTCTGTGAAGCTGAACCCTCTGCATCACTAGGTAGATGATGGTTTGCTGGGGTCAGCACAGTGTCCCAACCCTACCTTTGTCTTCCCAGAGCCTGTTGGCCCTACCAGCATAAGGCCCAGATGAACCACAGTGGTTTCATAGAGCTGGATGCACTTAGTCACAAAACCTGTAGAGGAAGATGATGCAGAGTGGGTCTAGGACCAGCTGTCTCTTTTCTAGCACAGAGCATTGGACTAAAAGGCCAAGCCCAGAGGGAGCTTGTGGAGAGCCATTCCCCTCACCATCAACATCTTTCAGATTCTCTTTGATGCAAGATTTGCGAATGGCTTCTTCCAGGATGCCATAATCAACAGGCTCTTCTCTGATCTTGGGAAATAAATCAGACACAATACTAATGAAAAGCTTGAGGTCGCCCTGCAGGAATTTTGGTACATTGGCATCCCTGATAGCCCACAGGCAGGTCAGCTTCTGCAAAGATTTAAGAACTCAGAACTTCAAAGATCCTGCCTCTCTTAATGTGGCTGCAGAAAAGGCCACATGAGTCTACGACAGCGTGAAGTATAAGCACATTTACCTCATTCCTAGGAGGATTCTCTCTTTTGAGGTTGCCAGCTGTTGAGATGACAGTCTTCACAGCTCTCATCCCAAAGTCATAGTGATCCTGGAAAAGGCACAGAAGAAACAATGTCATCAGATACAGAAGCATCACCTAAAAAAGAGTGAACCTATGCATGCACTCTGTTAACAGATGAGAAAAGAAAAATTAGTTATGCCTCCAGAACAACTGCTCCTTCATCCAAGTCTACTCTCAGGATCCTTCAAACAACTAACTACTCTTCAGCTGTACAGACTACGGGTGAGGAAGCTGACAATAACTGGATGATGAAAAATCCTAGATGGAGGGAGAAGTAGGCAGGGCTGCTTGGCTCAATGGTCCTGCCATCGTAATCCTAGTTAAGACTGAAGGTGAATGCAAGACAGGAGGAGAAATAAGAATTAGAAAGGAGGGAGGTAGATGATGAATGGGTATTGTGACCTTTCTGTGATATGTTATCACAAGGCGCAAAGAGAACCATCCACATATTTTGTGTCTAGGATGAGAAAGCCTCACACTTGAAAAACATTCATGGATATTAAGGCATCTATCTGGCTGCTGAGCTGCTCTGACAATACTTTGAATGTTGTGGTGATCTTCTTTGCAAGGACTTTGGCTTCGTTAAACTCAAAGGAGTAGGGTGAGATCTCAGCAATCACAGAGCAATCAGGGACCATCATAGCTACAGACAAAAGAGAGCCTGAAACATCCAGTTCCAACACAAGGTCAAAACACTGTTTTTTTCTTGCTTTTTCCAGCAAAGAGAAAAGGCTGAGTATCTACCCCAGATTGTTTAGATGACACAGCATGAGTGTGTCTGGCACCTGTCAGACTGTCTGCAGAGTGCCATTTCCTTACAGATGTGATACAAATCTCAAGACGATGCTAGAAACTTTACAAATGCATCACATTCTAATCCTTGCTATGGACACACTGGTGGTCTGGGTAGCATCCAGCACCTCTCTCACCCCTCTTCTGTCTATGCAGTCTGCCCTCCTCACCTTCAGGTTATCGGGCAGTTCAGTACATCCCACATACCCTGTGATTCATTGTGATGAAGACTGCACAGGATGGGACCAGTGGGATCTCCGTGCCTTCAAACACAAAGTGATCCACTTAGAAAATTAAAAATATGATCATCCTCAAAGAACAGAGCCTGACCTGCAAATTAAATAATGTAGCAGAATCTTCCAAGAGGAAAACAATGGCTTTCAGTAGTTAAATTATCAAGCACAGACACACACAGCTGCCCACAACTGTACTGACTCAATCTGGTCGCACTGCAGGAATCCAGTATTACCAACAATGTTTTCCCCTGTTTAAGAAGGTGTGCTCATGGAAGATTTACTGATAGGATTTATTTATTTCTTATTTTTTGCTCTTGAACAGACTTCTGTCCCTTCAGCTGTAAACAAACATCTTTCCATTTATTCTGCAGTAGAGTTTGGACCTGAATTAATTTGTGGCAGAGGGCAAAGAGAAACCTAAATCCTTTTTAAAGCTGTGTAGTTGTAATTTCAGATGGGGGATAAAGTAATGCAGAAGAATTTGAGGAGAGCAAGTTTCTAATTCCAAGCCAAAGTCAAGGAGATTCAGGTCTTAACCCCTCTGAGTCTCCAGAGAACAAAGCAGAGGCTGGCTGCTAGACTGGCTGACAGTTGAGTGTCCATGTAAAGCCAATGATTCACTTTTGTTGCAACTCTGTGTGTCCATGAGTGTGTACTTTTCTGCACATATTGGGTTTTGTGAATCCAATAAAACTTGGATAACATATTTAGACAAATGTGGTGCTGAGCAGCTCATGGCAGAACACTGTCTGCCTTTATTGCAGCTCCTATTTGTGTCAGCTCAGTGGATCTGTTTTGGAGTGTCTCCCACTCTGAAGTTTGCTGTCACTGCAGCTCAAGCTGAGATGTCCTTCAGCCTGTGAGACTGTGGGCAACAGTGGCAGCACAGATGAGGGGGAGGTTACAAAGCCCACCCAGGATGCTGACTATGAAATAGCCTGATATGATGCACCACAGCTTGGACATTACTCATGCCTCTTCAGGCTTAAGTATGTCTGTCTGAGTGGTCCCTGAGCAGTGAAGCTGGTCCTTTGTGAAGATGTATGCAAAGACAAGGACTTGCCTAGACTAGCTCAAGTGGAGAGTTTTTTGTCTGCCTTTGCACCTGCATGTTCATTATGTACCCTCTGCTGCTGTGCCTTCTGAATGGTTGTGATCTGCTGGGTCACCACAGACAGCACCTTGATATCATCAGTACAGTTGAACTGATCCAAGCAAGCCCATGCACCAGAGTTAGGCAAGGAAGGAGAAATCATGGAAGTCAGTAGCATTGCACAGGAGCAAACTTGCTAGATGTAGGAATTCTAATCCCTTCTACTGGGGAAACAGCACAGTGACAAGAAGTGAACCTAAAAGGGCCCACAGCAGGTAGTGACACAGACACAAGTACTGGTACAGTGGAAGGGGCTGTAGCTCCTCATCCCAACTACACACCCCAGGCCATGTGATGAGTGAACGTGAATGGTCCCTGCAGTGGCAATGTCTGATTCTACAGCCTGGGACAAATTCTGCATGATACAGATTTGAGCTTGAGAGAGATGTCACATTGAATTCCTGTTTTGTACCTGAGCTCCAAGTGTAGCAGATACAATTTAGACATGTCTTAAGACCATTTTTCAGAGCCTAGAAGACTACTATAAAGCTGGAAGCACATATATGAGGATGGTGCTCTTCCCATAAGGCATGGTTTGAGAAAGAAGTTAAATTACTTACAAAGAAAACATCTGAGAAAAGAGTATCAGCTTTTGTTGGGAGTAACTAATTCAGATTTACCAGTGTGCAACAGACTAATTGGACCAGCTCTGTTTGAAATGTAGAGAAGAGAGAAGCTTCTCTGAGAGGCTCCCTTAGGGCTTAGAGCAGTGTCTCTCGGCTGCTCAGTTTTGGATACACTCAGCAGAATCTCTCCTTAAAATTAAGTAGCTTCTGGGGTGAATCTCAGCCCAACATTTATGATGTTAAAATACAGGCCAGAGCTGCAAGCATTTGCACAGGTGTCTAACAGTGGCTTGGTGCAAAGCATTTAATTTTGCCTTAAATGAACAGAATCTCTTTATCCTTTTTCTTTTTTTTTCTTTTTTTTTTTTTTTTTTAATTGGCTTAACTGTCTCTCCCTTTTTGCAGCAATTTTATAACTTTGCTCATTCTGGAACACAGTAACCCCCTTATAGTAGAGCTTTGCTTGTCCTTTCTGGGCTGATATGAAAAACACCCACCAATTTCCAGTGGCCAGCATCCCTGTCTCCTACCCACTCCTCGATAATGACATGCAGCATTTCACTGTACCTGGCTGGTCCCTTGAAAAAACTTTCCCATTGCCATATAGTCAAGCTGGTTGGAGCAGCTGAACACCACAGTTTTGGATTGCTGGTGCCTTCCCCAGGTCTTTTGTTATTTCTGTTTTGCCTGTTCCTGCTGGTCCAGCAGGTGCCCCTCCAAATTTCAGGTGCAGAGGCTGACCAGAGGATGAAAAGCATTTCTACTACTGCTTTCAGTAAAGGAGATACATGATCTATCCAGCTGGACAAATGTAGGAATCCATCTTTTATTATTTTGCAGAACTGCTTAGATATGCAGTTACCTATGAGATATGGAGATAGAGATGTGGTCTTGATTAGTATTCATGGGGGCCTGCATGGATAAATCCCTCTGCCACTGGCTACAAATGCACCCTCCAGAAAAAGGACAGTTATAAAAGGGTGTAACTATTATTGCTGCTGCTTCTACTGGTTTGTAGAAGAGCTGCTTAGCTATCAGGTAGGCATTCTTTATCTGAGTCAGAACACTATATTGAGAATCAAGAGAGAAAAAGCAATGCATCTGAGCACTGATGACTAGGAATACAGTAGAACTAATGCCAGGGTGTTCCTACGCCCTTGTCTCAGGTAGTTATTTTACTGTGCAAATGGTTTCTATTTACACACATAAGAACAGCATGGTCAGATCCTTGGTTTAATCCCAAATGAGGCTTGTTAATCCAGAAAAAATTATATAAAAGACGACACTTATTGCCCAGAAAACAATCTCCTTACCTGTCAATGAGGGGCGTGATAACCAGGTGACTGCTGTTCCCCAGATGCTCACAGCCATAGACAAACTCAGCATTGACAGCTCTCATGTACAGGTCCCCTCATATCCAGTAGTGTCTAATGATGAGAGAACATGACATCAGAAAGAGGAACACTGGCTGGCAGACAGTACAGCCCGCAGGTTTGGAGACCAGAATGCCACAGAATTTCCCTCTCCAGAGAAGGAATTATAAGTAACACAAGAGGGTAGACAGGAGTTCTCACAGGACCTGAAATTAGGTGTTGTATCAAGCATCACACTCCTTCTTGGGCAGGAGGCAGGGCCTTTCTCAGTGAGGCTGTGAAACACGGGTATGGCTTAGTCTGTATTGCCACAGTGGATGCCATCAAAACTAGGTCTGTCTCAGTTGCCTTAGAACTGACATCCTTAGCAGCCTGCAACCCCACTCCTCAAAGGGATTTCAGAGGCAACTCAGGAATGCTGCTTACAGAGTAGAGTACATATGCTCTTGTTTCCATTTGTCCTGGACATGGCTGATGGGTAAGAAGAATGAAGACTGGCCAGGGAGCCCAGGTGAGGTTCAACACTTGTGGTCCCTACTTGAGCTGGGAGATCCGCTCAAAATCAGTCTTGCTTGTCATGTTCTCCTCAATCAGCTCGGCTGCAACATCCTTGGCGTGGACCTCAATCACAGTAAGAGCTGACAACACTGCTTGCTGTATCTTAGACAATTTTCCATGGACCAGGGCAACCAAATCACCCAGCTAGGTAAGGGAAAGAAAGTACTTTGAAGCAATCCATGTCCCAAAGACCCAGGTTGTACTAACACAATGCAATCGAACTTATGGCATGCTAAGTCCATGTCACAGACTGTGTCCATGCAACTTCTGCCTCTTCTCTTGTCAGAGAAGTACAAATAACTGCTCAGAAAGCAAAAAACACTCAGGGCTGCCTCAGAGATGACTTTTGCTTACTCCATTGCCATGTTTGGGTGAAAAGAAAGAATTAGAGCCACCATGAGGCCTAGATCTGAGAACACTGTATTTTCCAGGTATTAGGTGTAACTAGATGCATGGAACAGATACGAAGGATGCAGTTTCACTTTGACTTCTTCTATGCTTCACTTCAGGTGTCCCCCACCTTTGACTTCTTGGGTGACCCTGGAGAAGTTATCTTTCACCTCCTTTCTGTCTTCAAGTAATGATCGTGTTATCAGTCCTGTACTTTATTTGAAAATAATATCCTAATGTTTAAGATTGTAAGAACCTGGGGTTTTTACCTGTTTTTGAGCTGTGCTATGCAGGACTGCATCTCTGTTTCTCCTACAGTATTGTCCTGGCTGTATTTAGAAGTTATCTAAGGTCTGATGATTGAAAAATCCCCATCTGGCAAAATCTCACCCTTATATTCATTTTCATACCTGAGCACTCAGCTGTGGGAAAAGCCTGCTGGACAAATCTCCAGCTTCCAGAGCTTCAGACACTTCTGTCATCCAGGAAATCTGGCAGTCAGCAATGACCACTTGGCCAGGCCATTGCAAGACACACCCAGTACGTGAAGTCTTAAAAGAGGAAAAAAATAAATAAATACGGTTAGACAATGATTTTAAAAAAAATTTATTTCTACATCTTCTTGCTCTGAGATGAATCTGTAAGACTCAAAAGAATGTTTTCCCCTCCTCTGGCCTGTTCTAACTTTCCTAGTTTCAAATTTTCAGACTGAGTAGAAAACAGTAACAGAAATATCTGAGGCCTTTTCTTTTTTTCAGCCTTCCTCCCTCTCTAGACCCAAGCATTTCAAAACTTTCTACCAGCTGATGCATTGACTGAAACCAACAGTTCACAGCGTCTTGGTTGCCTTTACCAGCCCTGAGCAAACTGTATGAGACACAATAGCTCAAAATGACAAAAGAGGGTAGATTCCTATAAGGAGGAAATTACCTGGAGAAAGGAATAGAAATGGATTAATAAAGGGCTGTTCTATCATTTTGGGAAGTGTTCTGTGGCTGATAAGTGCGTGTGCAGGCTTTGCATTCTTCTGGACCTTTAGCTGCTTGCTCAACTGCACATTCTGCACTTGGCCCACATACAGTTGAATTAAAGTTTGTATTTTAAAACTAGTAGAATGCCACAAATTCATCAGCCCCATCACTGGTGACCTCTATAGCAATCCTGGAATCAAGATACCACAGACCTGCCAGTCTGTAATAAAACTCTTACCTCTGGATAAAAAAAAAGTGACCTTTCTATGTTGTCCCATACACTGGCCTTCATGGACTTCTCAACTGCCAGCAGCCAGTCCTCAATATATCCCATTTTCAGTGGGATTGATGGGAACAACCAACTTCACCTCTTCTCCTTCAGCAGAGCGCATGTGTGTGATCTGTAGGTCCTCCTGGAACAGTAGCTAATGAAATAAGTGCAACAAGAGATGCAAATGGAGAATCTCCTTTCTATCCCTGCCTTCCTGCCACTGGGGACAGCCAGGCTGCAGTGCATGCTCTGCTCATTAAAAATGCTGGTGCATGCTCATTAAAAATCTGGTGCCCAGCTTGGTTGTCAATAATGACAACAAAGCGTACGATGTGCAAAATGGCCTCTTCAAAAATGGAGGATTATTATATGAGAACAAGAGATTCTCATTGTTGGTTTAACTTGAGTGAAGCAAATCAAATTGCAGGTAGGATGAACATTTCTCTTTGCCTGTTTAGGAATCCAACCCTTGATTCCTGTTCAATTCTGTTGATTTCAACCATTTTCCCCAAGGTCACAGTGCCCGGTTTTAAGGGTAAAATTTTAACAGCTTCTCCAATGCCCTAGCATATCACTGCAAGTCCCCTTATTTATTCCAAAGGCTTTGCATCAGGTTTCCAGTTCAATTTCCTTTCTATTTTCCCCAACTAATGACTAGGAGATTGGTTTTAGTGTCTGAGTATTGTGGTGGTATAACCTGTGACTAGCCATGAGCCTGAAGTGTATTAGGAATAATAAACGGGAAAAATAGCTGGGTTAACCCTGGGTCCTAAGTAGAGATGAAGCCAGAAACTTAATTCAGTTCAGGCTTGTTCACTTCTTGTCCCTCCTGAGGCTGTCAGCAAGAGTAGAATTCCATTCTAACCAAATGACTGCAAGTAGACAGCTAAGTTTGAGATATTTGTCTTGGCCTCCATGATGAGATGGACAGACATCTCCAGAGGGAGTGTCCTCTCTTCCTAGGATAGGTATCCAAGTGAATTTCTGTGAGTTGCCCAGTTTATAGGCAGACATCTGGCTTTGAAATGTCTGAAGTGAGGTTGCTTGAATGTCACTCGAGGGCAGGCAGCACCTTGCAATGCCTCCATCCAATTACAGCTTCCCAGGAGACACATTGCCACAGAGCAGTATGAACACTCCTCCAGATCTCAGCATGCCTCCAAGTGCCCACAACACCAGCTTTCCCAAGGTGGGCCAAGCCACTAGCTTTGCCTACCTGAGCAACGTTCTCAAAGCATTTATGGAGGTGAGGTTGTACAGTTTTGCCAATTGACAGAGTCAACACAAAGGACACAGATGCCAACAGAAAGAGTAGGCTTATTTCACTGTATATTTCAAAATAATTTAGTAAAAAAATAAGCTTATTATACTCTAGTTTTAAGCAGCAAAGAGAATAACTGAGGCAATGCACCTAATCATTACTACAAAGAGTTAGCTATAGTGATTAAGAAAGATACATCACCCAGTGCCCTAATCACGTGTTACCATCATCCAGACCCGCAGTCGCTGGGGAGCCCTGGTTGCACCAAGGATTTGGAAAACCTGTCCCAGCAATCAGGAAGTCCTACGCAGTGCATCCACTTGTAGATGAGGTCTCCAAAGTCACTGCAAGAGGGGTTAGCTTTTATACAGTTGAATAAACGATTTTCAAAACCTCAAATGCAGAAACATCACCCTCTCAGTTGGGTTTTGCTCAAAGCCTGGCCAAGGGCCTAGGGAAGAACCCAAGGTGGGGGGCGTCGCCGTCCTCAGTCCAGAATCTCATTCCTTCATGAACTGTGCTCAAGTTGCTAACCCACCACTTGGGTTGCAGCAGTTGGGCCAGCCAAGGCCAGTCTTCAAATCCTCCAAGGTTTCCACACACATAACAGTTGCTCAGGTTAAGTGAGTTCACTATCTCTGCTCCTGGAGCTAAAAAATTATTTTCCCAACTTATGCTCTGATTAAAATGATAATGTAAGATTAGTGAATTGGTCATAGTCTCATGGTGAAGGTGTCCTCTTCCATCCATGGAAGTCAGTCAGTGTTTACATTGGCCTTCGTATCCAGTCACCTGGATAATATGCTCTCCCAAATGGACCGTTGTGGTAAACAGGTAAATTCAGTTTCTCAGGATCTACAGAACAAAATTCTCTACCATCTAGTTACCTAATCTAGTTACCATCTAGTTATCTAATAACATCAGTTGCAGTGACATATTCCCATTTTTCTTGCCAGGGTTTCATGATTAAAATGGTATTATCTTTCCCTGTAGCTATTACTTCAGCTGGTTCAGGAGGGCTGTTTGGCCTTTGTACCTGTATTTTAGTTCCATTATTAGAACTGGTGGATCCAAACCCTTTATCTTCACAAACGGTGGTGACTTGAGGTGGATCTCCTTTTTTCACAACTGTTTTTAAAACAGGAAATATTAATAATTGTGCTATTCTGTCATGGGCTTCAATAACCAAATTTTATTCACTATTGTTTAACAGGATTACTTTAATTTCTCCTCAATAATCTGCATCAGTCACTCCTCCCATGACATGAATACTCTTCAGGGCTAGGCTCGAGCAAGCAGTTATCAAACCAAAGTGTCTGGGAGGAATCTGAATTCCTACCCCTGTGTTGATAGCTCTCATCTGTCTTTGATTTATTCTTACCAATTCTAACACACAGACATCCAGCCCAGCAGCCTCTGGAGTGGCTCAGTAAGGGGCCATCAAACCTGGAACAACTTCCCAGTAAGTCAAAGTCTCACTCACTGTTAAAGGGTGTAGCTGCAAATTGGGTGTAGTCATGTGCATCAAGGGGGTCTCCATTTCCCCGATGGGCCTATTGTTAAGGATATGAAGTGCACCTGTGCCAGAGGCTCCAATTGGCATGCAACCTATTTACACAACTCCACTTCTTTTTGCATGGACTATAAATCCAAAGCCCTTTGAACAGCCTCTTTTGCTAATTCAAAGGCAGCTTGCTGTTCACTTCCCCATTCAAACTCACATTTTTGCCTTGTTATATAAAGTAACGGGGTTAAGAATTGTCCTAAATGTGGAATGTGTTGTCTCCAAAAGCCAGCGTGATAAATCTCTGTGCCTCATTTTTATTTTGTGGTACTGTAAAATCCAAAATTTTCTGCTGGGCTTTGGGTAATATTTCCCAATGCTCACAATGCCACTGACTTCCTAAAAATATCACTGTTTAGGACAGTCCTTCAATTTTAGTAGGATTAATTTCCCAGCCTTTCTGCTTTATATGATCCACAACCAGCTCAAGTATTTGTTGCACCTCCTCCTCATTGCTCCCCTGAATCAGGATGTTATCTATATAATGAATTATTTGCATATGAGGAGGCAGTTTTATCTCATTCAGGTGCTCAGCCACTGTTTGATGGCAAGTGGATGGACTATGCAACCAGCCCTGCAGCCATCTGGTAAAAGTATACTGTCACCCCTGCCATGTAAAGGCAATTGATCCCAATATTCCTCTGCAATCAGGATAGTAAAAAACGCTTTAGCCAAATTGATTACAGCACACCAAGTTCCTGGATGCTTCTGAACCTTTTTTATTGAAGTAGCAGTATCTGGTATCTGTGTATGTATCAGTATCTGGCTGACATAAGAGGCAGGCCTATTGTTCAGTCCTCAGTACTTCACACAGCAGTGGGGTCTCTTGTCTGAGACAGTATCTCCAGCAGCTCATCGTCTGAAAGGAACTGGAACCTAGAAACACAGAGCAAGGCATGAGGAGAGGCTCTCTTTACTGCAGCATCATAGGCCAAGTCCTGGCAAGATGAAGAACAAGACTCTTGCTAGAGACACTGGTTTCGACTGCTCGCTGATCTCTGTATTTGTGCAGGAAAGCAGCAGCCACAGTCCAACCATCTACCCTTCTGCAGAGATTCACTTCTCCATCTGCAGAAGTCAGATATTCCCATGCAAACTGAGTATCAAAGAACAGAAGTATTCCTTCAGGAATAAGGGACAGAGTTACATGGAAGTTTTCATTCTATCCCATCCCGTCTAGACAAATCAGAAGGCAGATATGCAAGGATGCTACTGGTCTGCCCTGAACTCACAACATTTGTGTCTGCCTCTTTTCTCCCCATCAGATGGCAGCATTGAAAGGCACAGCCTTGCTTATGATTGCAGTCTCATGACAATATCCTAGGCTTAGATTGTTTGGCTCTTTCTTGGCAGAGTGAACTGCAGTGAGACTCTCTTTTCATACCTTCTGAACCAGGGAGTGTGATCCAGCCCACTGAAATTTGGGGTTACCTGGGAAAAGCACCTCTCTTGCTCTCCAGATAGTCACTCAGCCCTTTCTGCACCAGTTCCAGTAGTCTGTTACACTTCTGCAAGTTTTCTAGTAGTGTAGGATCTGGGCACAAAGAAATCACCTATAGACAGAATGGAGAACAGAAGCAGCATCAGTATTCTGAGCACGTGGGAGATAAGGCAGTGAAGATAACTGGGTTGCCCAGTGATATTACTGATGGGATTTAAATGAGTCATTCACAGGAGAGCTTTCACAGGGATCTGGAGAGGTGTGAGCTCTGTGGGCAAGGAGGGGAAACAGCACTTACGGATGTGATGAGCACATTTCTGGGCTCCCCTAAACACCAACATTTGTAATATGGAATACAAGTGGTGATGGAGCCCTGGGCAGTGGAGACTGAAAAACAGAAGAGCACAGAGCACTGCTACCAGGACATGGCAGAAATGGGCAAAAACAATGGCTCTGAACAATGTGAAGAGTCAGTCTTGAGGAGGAACTGAAGGAGCTATTTTACGGGTTAGGATCATAGCAGGGCTGCTTACAAAAGTCATGGGAGGTAGGGACTATATGTGCTGAAGAGAAGCTATCTGGTGGGGTGGACAGCTTGGTGCAAGGCATCACAGGGAATGACTGTCCATTTGGACACCAGAACAAAAGGCCAAGTTCCAAGAGAAGAAACCTAGCACGCTGCCTCAGGGAAGGCTGCATGGGTTATACACTGTTGCTCATGCCCACACTGTTACAAAAATGACTCAAAGGCAGTCCTTGTGTGAACACAGCTACACAGAGTCTGGGATAACTGCACTGCTTTCATCAAGGCACCCACCTCAGGGTTTTCATTAGCATTCTTCATGATGTTCCTCCAGTTCTCATCCATGGCCTGGTAGTGCTGACTTTCCAATGGGAGCTGCCTTTTGATGTCCTCTGACCCAAAGATGGGCTCCAAGAAGAGCCAAGAGCGCTGGCATTTCAGCCATTCCTCTAGAACATCCTAGTGGGAAGCAAGAAGAGCAGATCAGGACACCATGTTGTGAACCTGTACAACAAAACCCTTCAAACTGTGCACCAGAATGGGTTTAAAAAGTAATTAGAAAAAAAAAGAGGTGATGCTGCATTTAAACCTTCCACAATTCTAAAATCTACCTGCAGTGTCAGGAGCTGGAATTTCCTTGTCATATAATTAACAATTTCCCAGCAACCCCCTTTGCTAACTGTAGTTGGCATCAGAATCAACAACCACTAGTTCAATGGGGGTAGTTTGGTTCTATGTGTAAGCCAAAGCTAAAGCTCAAATGGACTTTGTGGTGCTAGGTCAAGTATCTGTGGCTACTGTTTCTGTGTTTCACACAAGGTAGCAGCACAGCGTCAGCACGGAGTAACATTGTGATTTTATGTAATGCCAAGAGTTTTTTAGGGGGAAGAATGACAAATAAAATATGCCAGACTGCAATTCTGTCATATCCTCTCTCCTGCCTGATGTACCTCAGCCCCAGACTTGTCTACAGAATAATCCATGAAAAGATCTTTGAACAACACTCTGAAGTAACAAAATGAATGAAAAGCTAAACATTTCAGTTAGACACTGGATAGGAAACCCTGTCTGTCAGGCACTCAAAGGAGCAAGAGAATTAGGTTGGAAGATTATCTTCCTCCTCCATTTTCAGGTGTGGGAGGTTGGAAGGTATGGGGAACCCACCCAACATTGCAAAGAAGCTCTAGTGTTTGACTGCCTTTCAAGACTGCCTTAGTCACAGGGTGCTATTTACCCTTCCTCTGAGCACAGGCAGCCATTTGACCTAGCAATTGGTGAGGTTTTCCACTAATACAGACAATGGTGCTTGCCATAGTCCATCAGCTAATCCTGATAAGCCACTTCCCACAATAGATTCATGGGCCTTTAGTGACACAAATTAATGCAATCAAAAGGAGGGGTAGGGAAGGCAGGGTGAAAACATGGATGGCATCACAGTCAAAACTACACAGTAAATACCAGAATTTCCCCATGTCACCTACTGCCTTAGGGCTTAGAGTAACATTTCTATATCCTCATTGGATATTAGGAAGTACTTCCTCACTGAGAGGGTGATTAAACATTGGAATGGACTTCCCAGGGAAGTGGTGGAGGCACCATCCCTGGATTGTTCAAGGAAAGGCTGGATGTGGCACTTAGTGCCATAGTCTAGATAGTGTGGTGGTGTTGGTCATAGGCTGGACTTGATGATCTTAAAGGTCTTTTCCAGCCTTGGTAGTTCTGTGATTCTGTGATCAGACAAAGCCAACATGCTGACAGCCCATGGGCCAGATGGTAAGCACCAATAAACAGAAAAAGGTAATTATGAAGAACAGATAACAACACTGCCATGTATCAAACACCAGCATTTACACAGAGTTCTCCAGCCAGATACTTGTACTGGAATTTTTCTCCTGCAGCAAAATGCTGTTCCACTGGCTGAGTCCTGCTGGGTGCTGAGCATTCAGGCTCTGGTCTGATAAAGACATGCCAGCACAGTCTGCCAGATCCTGCTCTGAAGAGTAGTCTTCCACATGCTTTACTACACTGAGATGTGAATGATTAGCATGGATTTCACAGGGCCTGTAACAATCTGTAAGGTCCACTTAGTATAATGTGATTAGAGACACCTGTAGGACTATTCGCAGCTACGGGAGGGTTTTGGCCCCACCAGAAGTGTTGCAATAGGCAGAAAAAGAGCTGGAATTTCATCACTGTTGTTTGCAGGACAAGGCTCTGAGTTTATCCCCTCTTTTACTAGAGTCAGAGGGCTTTGACAGGCACTTTCCCTCCCTAAAGATTGATATTGTCCTGACAGTTGTTCTCTTGGTTCCCTAGCAGCAACTGCACAGTGTCCATGTTCAAGCATGGCAGCACAGCCCAGCTGCCTGCCTTCACACGTGTGTGGGTAAGAGCTACCAATACCTGTGTTATCTTCAGCTTATTTTCCCACATGTTCATCCTTTCCTCAAAATGTTTCTTGAATGGTGAGAAGGACATGCTCTGAACCATGACAATGTGATCACCGAGGAGCTGAGAAGCTTCATTGGTGTTTTCCAGAATAAAGGTACCTGTGTCTTTGTAAGGTGTCACAGTAAATGAAAACGAGTTCCATTCACTCTCCATCTTGTTGAGTGCCTACAACAGAGGGACAAGCAACTTATTTTTCAGATACACCCTGTGCAATGATTATCCCAGCTTCCACAACTCCCTTAATGTCCCTCTCTAGCAAGTGACAGATTTTTGCTCTTGGATTCCACTGGAAACTGCAGCTGTGTATTTAATGTGTGACACACAGCAACAGAACATTTCCTCTGCATTGCCCATGGACTCAACACCTCAAGACTGTCCTGAAAGGACAATGTTGGGGGGGGAAAAAAGGGCAGTTTAATTTCCAGGCCCATTCATGCTACTAGATGCACAGAGGCCGCCAGTAAAGTGCCTATTAATTATTCTGGTTAATTATGGCTTTGTGAAAGGGGTAGCTAGCTGTTGGGTCTTGCCTGAAATTTCAAAGAACAAAAGCTGCCAGAACATAATGATTTTCTATCAAGACCACCTTAGGTCTCATCTGAACTGGTGAACTGAAGCTATCTAACCCATGAATCTCCAAAGCCAGCAAGTCTTCCCTGCACTTGTTTCCTGTGTTAAAGGACTTGCCATCTCTGGTTCCAGTCACAGCTAACCTCCCTGACATAACTTTTGAATGACTGTCTGCTCAACAGAAACAGATCTGAGAAGCAATCAAAGACACAGCAAGTCCCTCTTTCCTCACATTCTCTATGGTGTATTCCTCGCCAGCTGTCTCAGCTACTTTGGTAATGGTCTCGATATGGTCCAGCAGGTTCATGTCCAAGCAGTAACCAAGTGTCAGACTGGGTTCTAGCCTGACATCGATGTTAATATCCTCTGACAGCATCTTCCAGTGCCGGTTCCTCATGCCAGGATTGCACAGCCCCTGAATTAAGGGGATGTATAGTTTGAATTCTTCGATCTTGTCTTGAAACTCCATTGCCACACCCTGGCAGGCTTTCAGGGAGAGAAACACAAGAACATCAGCAACAACAGTGCGTGAGGAAGTTGCTTTAAGGAACTTCCCTTGAAGTTGTCTAAAGCCTGATGTGCTTGCAGACACATGGTGTGGGGTAGGTAAATAGCAGGAGAAAGTACTGGGAAATGCAGGTTGAAGTAAGAAGGACACAAAGGCCCTCTCTACATGGCTACTAAAAAAGGATTCAAGCCCAATTACAGAAGCAGACCTGCCTACTCCCCAAAAGTCTTACAGGCAAGTCCATGCTAAGCAGAAGCATGCTTAGCCTAGAGCTCACCAGAAGGCAAAAAGCAAACAAATTTAATTTCTTAATATGGGCCCAAGCATGATGAAGCCCCATCTGCCAATAGATATTTTAGAAGATCCAGTCATCTTTCCAAGATCTCTGCTTCCTTAACAAGATTGGACTGAGTTATCTCACACCTTAGCTCAGGCCATCCTAAATAGAAGATGGACACTATATATAGGAGCTAGAAGTAGGCTAGGATCATAACCAGCTATGGAAACAGAAAGCATGCAGGAGAGGCCCTGCCAGCCTGTGGCCACACTAGAGCCAAAGGCACTTCTGCCTCATAGGAAGGACAGAGCCTAGGAGAGGGCTTTGCTCCCTGAGGGTGTCCTGGAAGCCCAGGTCTCTGCACTGTTGACATACTGCCCTTTTTTTGGCTAGTGCTATTGCGAGTAAAGCAATGGACAAGTGAAGAACACAGGACTTGCTTCTCTTCCAAAATCTGGCTGCAGCATGTGCCTCCTTTTGTTGCACCCTGCGTGGTTGTGCTGCACCTTCAGAGCAAGGATGTGACCTCCTCACACTCCCTGCTGGGTGGTTTGCAAAGACAAGGCAGACTCAAGGACAAAGCATGTATTTTGCCAGGTGCCAGGGAATATTGTAATCAGTATGAGCAGGTATTCTTAGTATTTCTGTTTACCATAATGATTCATAGTTACTCATGCATCCACTCATCACCTCCTCCATTGGAGCTGATTCATGGCATTGTTTAAGAGAGAGTTCAAGTTAAAAAGGATGAATCAAAAATCTCCCACTGAAAATATATTTCAATCTAAGCCATCTGGCAGGAAATTTTAGAATTAGGTCTAAAGAATGACCAACGCATCTCTGAGAATCATGGAATGGGAAGTTAAGTTACAACTGAATCCTCAATTCCAGCTTTACTAGGAGCCACCTTCACGTGAATTGCAAGGGCTGGATGTGATCATCTAAACTTCATATGCGTTCAAGCAGTAAGGAAAATTATTATTATATTCTGCAGATCATCTCTAGATTTTGCAATTTCATTTTATTAATAGCAAAATCAAGATCTCTTCTGGCTTTTCATTAAATTCATTGGCTGTCCTGGTTTCAGTTGGAATAAAGTTAATTTTCTTCCTAGAGGCTGATAAAATGCTGCATTTTGGATTTAGGATGAGAGTAATGTCGATAACACACTGCTGCTGTAGTTGCTAAGCAGTGTTTATACTAAAGCAAAGACATTTCAGCTTCTGACACTGCCCTGCCAGCAGAGGCTGGGGGTACACAAGAAGTTGGGAAGGGACACAGCAAGGACAGCTGAACCAAACAAGCCAAAGGGCTATTCCATACCATGTGAAATGCTCAGTACATAAAGTGGAGGGAGCTGGCCAGGTGACACTGCAGCTCAGGGACTGGCTGGGCAGCATGGCAAGCAACTGTATTGTGCAGCACTTGCTTTCTATATTCCCTTACTATTACAATTATTATTACTTTCCCTTCCTTTTCTGTCCTATTAAACTGTTGGTATCTCAACCCACGAGTTTTACTATTTCTTTTTCCTCTCTCTTTTATCTTCCCCACCCCACTGGGGGGGAGTAAGAAAGTGGCTGTGTGGTGCTCAGCTGCCATCTGGGCTTAACCCACAACATTGGCCACTAGAAAAAATAAGACTGGCCAAAAAACCAGCACCCACAAGACCCAGATTCAAGTTATTTTGCTGTCTGAATTGCATGAGAGCTTATAACCAACACATCTAGCCACTGAGTTTTATAGTAATTCTCTATGACTAGTCTGGATTATTTTACTTTACAGAAATGAGTAAATATTAACTGCAACATAAAAGGGTAGCTTTTATCTCAGTACTGTCTTGGAAATTAGGTATGAAAAGGATTTACAGTCTAGTTGCTTCCAAGCCAAACTGGTACTTCAAGCAGCAAACTAGCATCTAGATGTGAATCATCATAGTTCCACACAAAAGAGGAAAATAATCTTGCTAGCATTTTCTCAGCTGGCTCTAATACACACAAAACATTCATGTGACATCCAGACAGTCCTTGTTCAGAGCCCTGTGACACACCTCACATCAAAATGCTGATATGCACCAACATCCTTTCCCCTGCATATCTACCTGGTGAATCCTTGAACTGCTTCACACATCTCTGAATCGTCTTAAGCGAGTCACTGACATTCTTTTCTAGCTGCTCAGTCTCAATTTCCATGAGAGGATCATTCATCCAGCTCTCATTCCACTGCATCCAGGCTGACACTGTAGTCCAGAGATCATAGTACGGCTGGAATTCCTTAACCATCCTGGATAGCTTACTGTACTTTGGAAAGAGAAAAAGCAAGCATAAGCAACAAGTGTATTCTCCTCTGGATAACAGCTTGCACATGAAAAGGCCAAAAAAGGCACAATTCTTTTTTGAAACTCAAGCAAGCAATGAGAAAACATGTACTTCAAGAGCATGTATCAGACTGCCTTTTTCTGGGATCACAGTCTAGATTCCAAGGGAGAGAAACTATGCAAGCTGGGCCTTACACATACGGGCCAAAATGCACCCAGTGGAGCTGTGCCTGCACTGTGTGTCTCGTGTGGAACACACTTTCTCCACCTGCCTCTGCAAATGCCCTGCTGCAAAATGAGATTTTGATGGGCAGTCCACACACAACCAGTGAAAGCCCGGACTGCACATCCTTTTAAAACTTGGCTCCTTACAGTGAAAAAGTACCCACAAATGGAGTGGTAGGAAAGTATCACGTGAACTTCACTTCTGCAGTCAGACTAGCCTGGACCTGGATGACAACAATTCATTGGCAGCTGAATAGCTGCAGGCAAAATGAGTGTTTGCAACTATATGAGCTGTTGCCTTAAGAGAACGTGCCGCGCTCTGAGCCGTGCCAGCTGCCTGCACACCACTGTGCAGCCACCCTCACTCATGTCTGTATAACTGCAGTCATAGCCTTACAGGAATTAATGCATCTTAACTGTTGCTTCAAGACCTTCCTGAATCAATTCCTCCTTGTTACTGTCACCCCGATACGAGTGTGGGCACCTAACATCTCTCACAGAAGTGGCAATATCAGATAAACCAAAAGAACATGAAAGATTCTGAGAAACCAGCCACCTAGAAGGCCCAACAAAGATTAGGGTCCTGTAGGTACAGGACCTGACACTTACATCAACAACTTCCATCCCAAATATTCTTTCCCTGTTGTTGTAGAGAACTGTCAAATCCTGAAGCTCCTTCTGCTCCTTCCTGATCTGCCTTACTTTTTCAGCCAACTCATGAGCTTGGTTAATGTCTACCTGGATGGAAAATCCACCTATGGTCAGCTGGAAGAGAAAAGGCAGGCATGAGGTGTGGCCAAGTCCTGTCTCTGGAGATCTCAGCTTGCTGGTGTGCTCTTTGTTATGTTCAAAGGCAAGATTTTTATGCTTGCAATTTCACCTCCCCCAATCCGATCCTACTGCTGTTTAGACCACAATTGAAGTGGTGAGGAGAAGCAATAACCACTGGTCAGGTGTTTGAAAGTTGGTAATGTGACAACCAGCTGCCTTTCGTCTTTGTGACGATAGTTAATCCCTGAGGAGTAGCAGCAATGAGCGTTTGCCCAAATTTCTTGCTACGGAATTTATACTGTCATTAGTTATGGAATCAGTGAAGTGAAAACAATACCTCTACTAGGTCACTCAGTTTGTTTCCAATAATTGGTTAACAGCACATTCCCAGAGCTTCTCTAACAACTTTTCTGTTTTGTTGGCTTGGTTTTGTTTGGTTGGTTGGTTTGGGCTTTTTGTTTTTAAATCCAGTGTTGGGGTGTTCTCATTTTGAGAGGCTATTTCCAAGATAATCTAGGTCACTGATTACAGCCTTTCCAATATGGCTTTTTTCCCCCCTCTGTATTTAAGAGTTTCTGATGAAAAATAAAATTAAAACTATTTCAGCAGAAACCAGAGGTATATTGGCTCCAAACTCCGTGTTTGTTTCAGGGTCTTTCACAGATGAGTTCCATGACTGCTCTGCTTTTTCCCCCTTGATGGCAGCACGTCATGGGTCATGCTCTGCAGAGAACTGAGTACACATGAAAGAAAAAGGAGGCACACATGTTGCCTGAGCACCAAGAATTGAGACATATATTTATCTCAATGAACACATTCCCAGTGAAAAATCAGTATTTCTGCAGAGTATTGTCTTCCACACAAAAGGGAAACTCCTAATCAAAAGCCCAATTCCACTAAGAAACCAGGGGGGAGTTTGATAATTTTTGGTCCAACAATACATTGACCTAAAAACTCATCTGAAAGTTTCCCTCCTCGCTGACCACAAGAGCTTCAAGGTCCCCTTCTCTAGACAGTATACTGTCAGGAGCTTAATACCTCCATGTCTTCCAGTTTGTCTTGAAAGCCATTCTGATCTATGATGTGGATTTTGCAAAATTTGTCTTCATCCTCCAGGTGCTGGAGCTGAATGGACTGGGTTTGCAGAGTTATTTTCAGCGGCCAGTAACTTGCAGCCCACCTGCACTCACATGATATAGCAAAACAAAAAAAAAGGGGGCAGAGAGAGAGAGAGAAGCTTTTTGAGCATATGTTTGAAATGCTGAAAATAACAGAATGAGAAAGCTAACTCCCACCAAACAAGGAAGCTTTACAACAACAGAAACATGTGTGGTTTCAACAAAACATTTTTTCCAGCTTGTCTTGTTGATATGCAGTCCCTGTGACTAGGCTATTCAATTGGAGAGGGCTGGGGAGAAGTGGAGGGCCTTTTTAAATAGAACAAATCCCGTATGCTGAAAAGCTAGGAGACAGCAAAATAACAGTTGGCATCCAGAGGGAATGTCTGTCTTTGAATGTATTCACAAGGAGCTGAAAAAAATGGGGTCAGAGCCTTGGCTTGTGGCTTTTCAGGGCTACTGAAACCGCCAGTCTCCGGTTCGATAGGGCCGTGAGGGGCCGGGTAACTGCGCGGGCTTGGCGGGCTCTTTGGTAGAGGGGGAAGGGCGCCACAGGTGGCTCCGTGAGAAGCTGAGGAGCTCCCCCAGCTCCAAAACCAGCTATCCAAGGAGCCATTAGAGAGCCAATGGCTGCTCCTCTGCGATTAACATACGAAAGAACTGATCTAACACCTGAGCAGGGCAAGCAGTTAGGAAGACCTGAGCTAGAGAGGCAGAGCGGTGCCTGTGGTTGGTGAGGAAGGGGAAGAAGGTGCCCAAGCAGTAGTTCCTCTGCAACCTATGGCGACATGGCAGGCTGTCCCCCTGCATTCATGAAGGAACGTGGTGGAACATTCCCTGAAGGCACCAGGAGGGGTGAACGTCGATTTGCTGCCAGTGGACTTTGATTATGCAGCTGTGGAAGACCCTGCGGCAGGAGAGGTGCCTGTTCCCAAAGCAGCCCGTGACTCTGTGGGAAGCCCATGCCGGAGCAGCTTGCTCCTCACCTCCTGGGAAGGACTCATGAAGGAGAGGTTCTTGGAGGACTCTCTCCCATGGAAGGGACCCTGCGCAGAAGCAGGGGAGGACTGTAAGGAATCCTTCTTCCTGAGGAGGAAGGAGCGGCAGGAACCACCAGACTGTGAATTGACTCTAAAACCCATCCCCTGCCGCCCTGGGGGGAAGGAGGGAGAGAAATCGGGAACAAAGTAATTTGGGCCCGGGAAGAAGGGAGGGGTGGGGTAACATAAGTAAGCACTGCTCTGTGTGTTGTCTGTGTCCTGTGTGTATTGGATTAGTGTTAAATAATTATTTTTCCCCAAGTTTAATCTGTTTTGCCCGTGACCTTAATCAGTGAAGAACCCTCCTTGCCCTTTGTCTCGACCTATGAGCTTCTAGTTGGCCTTTGTCCTCCCCATCCCAGTGTGTGTCAGGGGCAGGGGGGAGCTGAGTGAGCGGCTATGGGGCTGGTTCTTTGTTGTCGTGTTAGGCCCAAACCACGACAGTAACCCAGACACGGGGAAGCCCTGGAGAGCATCGTGCAGATACAGGAAAAGCAGCACAAAGGGGCTACATCATGGTTCACGTTCATTCCTAATCCTAAGAAAACCCAGGGACTGTTCCTAACTTGGAAATGTTCATTCAGTTTCATACACAGACTAAACTGTGCACTTTACCTTGAAAGTGTCTCAAAAAACACCAAAAAAAAGAGCTTAAATATGTTAAACAGGTTCCTAGCTACCAGTTCCCTTTCCCCCAGGCCAAGAAGGCAGTGTGAACCTACGCTTCTCTATAATCTTCAAGAATTCAGTGCTCATATAGCCTGAGAGGCACTTAAAAGTTCTGCCGAAGCCCTTGATAGACAGACACCTAGTCCCCGAAGCACTGAGAATGGTAATTGCTGCAAAGTGTTCCACTTTGACAGTGGGAGAAATGCCTTGTGCTCACTTGTCATTGAAATCTTCTTCAGTAAGATTGTAAAGGAATTTCTCCGTGACCTTGTAATCTTCCATGACTTCACGAATCAGTTCCTGCACAGGGTGAAAGAGACTATTAAAAAATAGACACCTTTAGACCTCCATACTGACTCTAACTCTCTGGTGTACACCTAATTTTCACGAGGTGCCTTTGAAGGGCTTTAGTCACACAAGCTTAATGTGATGAAGGCTGCCTCTCTGCTGTGTGAACAGTGGGAATGGATTTACAACCCCTTGCTCTGTGGACGATCACGCTATTATCGCCCTCTTCTCTATCAATGAAAAGAAGTGTGACCTAGTGGATAAAGTGCTGGACAGAAATTGAGTGTTTTGGGTTATCCTCCAGGTTCTTTCCTTTGCATAGACAAGTCAGCTTATAGCTTGATGCCTTTGTTCCCTATTTGTTCAGCTGGGAGAAGACCAACACTTCAATTAACTTTGAAATAACTCAGCACTAGAATGTACTATTAGAAGAAATACATTAACAGCAATATGAGCATTTGGTAGCAGAAATATTTTCTTGAAAACAATGAGCATTTTTAAGAGACAGTTATTCAGTACACAAACGCAGAACGGATCATGAAGGTAGAAAAAGCATATGTAAGTCCTTTAGGCAAGATTTTTAACTGCTATTTTGTTATGCATAGATATTTAAATTCATCATATGTGTATTTAAAAATACAAATCTTAGAAATAACAAAAATACAAAGCCAGGAATCTTAATGGCATTGCATGCAAAGACATTGAAGCAAAAAACCCTGAAATTCTGCTTCTGAGACACCAGACATTGCATCGACAGATTTCCTCCTCCCTTCCCTTGGTGTTCCCTCTCCAGAAGGAGAGCATGCCCTACCTCCTGCACAGTCAGCTGCTCTGGGACTCCCTTCATCCACTCCCGCAGCTCAGCCAGCTCCTCAATGCTGTTTGGCTTCTCCTGCATTCTGCTGCTGACAGCTTTATAGGCATCACAGATCTGCAGGACGACGCAGCAGAGAGAAGACCATCAAAAAGTCATTAATTGCTAATAGACAAACTGGAAAACCTGCCATGATCTACCCACTTCCCACTCTGAAGGTGGTTTAAAGTGATCCCTACACAGTCCCGTTCCATCTTTTTTCTTCCCACAGTTTTTCTCCATCCATCTCATTTGAGCTCAAATGAAATGAGACTGCCAAAAAAAGAGGAAGAGGAACCACAGGTACATAGTTGAAATGATGACAATAACATACTTAGGCAACTCTCTGGCAGATACAATTGTCTATATTCCAGTTACGCTCAGAACAAGCTGAAGGACCTTTCAGTTGTCTACTAGGCAGATCTTTTCAATCCACCAACAGATTTTAACAAGATGGCAGGGTCCTGAAGAATTTAATCTCAAGAGATACAGCTTTCAGGTGCCTAATTTATTACATATAATTAATATTTGATTTGGTTGAGTCTGTATATCTCCCCTCTAGTAGTTTTTTTAAATAATCACTCCTATGCAATCTTTAAAATGTCCTCAATGTGACCTCAGTTGCCATCTTTTGGCCATTTCACAAATAGAGCAACTTCAAAAGCAGAAGGACAAGACAAGACACTGACCATCTGTGGAACCAGGTAACTTACATTCTGCACCCGCAAATGGAGGTTTTTAGCTAGTAGGTCCAACATGGCAGTGGCAAGTGCTTTGTATTTTTCAGACAGATTTTGCTTAACACCTTCTATGCTGACATGGAAAGGACCAATGACAATAGAACTAGGTAGGGTGTTGTCCGTGTTTTCCTTTTCAGACAAGTACATGTTTACTATACTCATCACCTCCTGGGCAGGTGGACATTGCTCTTCATAATCTCTGTAAATAAAAAGACCAACAAAAAAGGTAACATAGACCTTGAGATTATTTGACCATCCAGGCTGTTCGTAGGGTGTCCAGACACATCCACCCAAAGGATTAAGACTAAATTAATGTTTATTTTTATTAAAACATACATCTATTCAAATGTATACAACTATCTGCAATCACAGACTGCAAGCCAATACCTTCTGGACCTTACAACTGAAGATGTGCCAACATAGGAAGTGAGGAGTGTTTGCATCACAGCCAAGCACAGGACTGCTAGCTTTAACTGAGCATGGGAAGCTGCAGTAGCAAAGAGATCTCATGTAAAATCCATCTATTTGGGTGACTGCTACAGTTACCAGCACCAAGCAGAGGAAGCCAGGCTGCCTACCCCTGCCTGAACTGCAGCTGCACCATGTAGTGATACAGACAGGCCTCCAGTTTCAGAAGATGTGTATATGAGAAGACATGGAACTGCTGTGTAGCTGAGGAATGTTACTTGGGAGCAAGGGAAGAGAGATTCAGATTTACAACGAGTTTTGGAGCACAATAGGTGTGGAGTGGAACAAGAGCACAACATATTTTAGCTGCAGAAAAGGAGTGGAGGGAAGAGATGAAAATTTTAATATGGCAAGGGGAGAGGGAGAGACAAAATGAAAGCACTGGTGTGAATAGGGCATGATCAGGAGGCACCCTGGGGGAGGGCAGGCACTTCAGTGTGTTCTGGGAAAAGACAGGAATTTGTCAGATGGATTTGTAAATTGTTTAAGCTGGAATAACAAAAAAGAAAAAGGGCTTCATCCCCACTGTTTGGAGAAAATATGAGGCTAAAAATGAGACGATTAAAGTAACAGAGACTGAAGGATGGCACAGGTGCAGAGTTTTGGCAGTGAAAACAATGAGGCTGAAACAAAAGAAAACATCACTTTGTACAGAATGTTATCAACCTGAACAGATGCTATTTGAAGGAGGCCAGAGTCAAGTATGCTAACTGGATTTTCAAACAGGATGACTCATTTTTAGGGCCATTAATATGTCCAATTACACTTACAAACATGACACGAATGTGACTGCTGTCAGAGGCAGGAATAAATTCTCACTGCTGCTGCCAGCATCCTCTGAAAGCATGGACCATTGCCCATGGCTGAAGGCTGCCTCTGATGGACGCCTCATCTCACATCTGAGGCACATCACACACAGTCGTGGTTTCCGAACAGGTCCTGCATTCTCACACACATCCACCCAACAGCTTCTGAAAAGCTTTGCTGCTTGGATTAGAGTACCTCCGTCAGAAGCCACCTACCTTAGGAAGTACTGGATGTCATTGTTATTTAGCTCCAAGAACTTTTCATATCTCTTGGCATAGGCTTGGAGAGGGATCCATGCCTTCTGAATGGCAGACCGCATAGCCTCACGTAGTCCTTCCACTTCTGGCTCGTGCAAGCCCACTGAGTCCAGCAAGGGTGTGCCTGTGATGGGTATGTTCTCCAACACATACTGGAAGAGGAAGGAGAGAGGCCTTTCAGGACTAGCAGAGCTAACCACACCTCCTCAGGAGAGGGGTGAGACAATCACTAGTGGCATCTTTGAGAATCTGTGCAGTCCACCCTTCTACATCATGTCAGGAATTGCTTTATCAGTTTTATGTTGCCCTCCTCTCTCCCCAGAAGGAGGATCTAGGGTCTTTCACACTAGCAGGCAGAAGGTTGCATATGCAGAAAAGATCTGCACCAGACTGATAAGTGCTGGAAAAGGTGCTTTTTCCTTTATGAGTCTGCTTTTACCAGCTGCCATGCACTTAGGGCAATCAGGCTACTTAGGACATGTCTCCACCAAACCTGCAGCACCAAAGCAGAGACAGCACCACACAAAATAGCTACAGGTTTGGGAAGCTTCAAGAAACCCTCTCACAATAGAGAATTAATTAAACCAGATTCCCAACTACCTACTTCTGCAACCCTCTCCCTCACTGTGAGTCCAGGGGTGCCTATGCCCAGCTGCAATGCACTGGGAAGACTTGCAGGGCTGTATCACCTTCTCCAGCTGTGGGATAGTGTGAGTCACCAGGATTCCCGCGTCAAACAGAGACATGAGGGACTTCTCAAAGCTGTCCACAGGGGGGCTGAAGTGAACACCACTGCTGTCTAGCACAAGGGCTGTTACAAAGAGTGGATTCCTTTGAGGCCTGCAGTGGGAAGAGGTAAGGAAGAACAGGGATGATTTTTGAGACAATGAGAACTATGTTGCTCTGGTGCTGATACTAAAATCCCTGCTGGACAGGAGATGAGGACTGTCCCATGCAGATGAAGGTATGAAACACTGTCTTCTGAATTTACCAGTGAAAACATTGAAAATTCTTGCTTATCAAAAGCAAAGGAAGTGCCAATTACAACATACCAGGATCCCCAAAAGTCACAGAATCACCAGTTAAGAACAGCCATGCACTGCCACCCATAGAAGTTACAACCTTCTGTTGAGAACTGGAGCTGCTTTACAGAAAAACTCCAGATGCTTTTCAAACCAGGCATTCAGCATCTCCAATATACTCCTAAAAAAATGTACCTTCTGGAAGTTATATTCAGTATCTCCCAATCTTGTATGTTACCAGCATGGCTCAGGATCAGCTGAAGTCAGTGTCCAGACTTCCACTGATTTCCAGGTAAAAGCCCTCATGTGAGTGGCAGTTCTCTTTTCTTCCTGTTTTTAATTCCTAAATCTTCTCTTAACACCATGAAGGACATAAATCCTTAAATCAATACCCAACAGAAGAAAATTCTAGGCACCCAAATTTGGTATTCTTTAGAGATCCCAGGCCAGATCCTACTTCTGAGGTTTAATGCAAGAATGGAATTAAGCAGCCATGCCTCCTGCTATTCCTCTTCCTGGCCTTCAGAAAAAAAGCTAGTAGTAATTATTTGTTCCCCAAGAATGCTGAAAGTGGCTAATCTTTAGAACAGTATGTCAAAGTAACAGACCTTAGTTCTGATGGGCTGCCTCATATCACTAACAGCAACTTGAAATCTGTTCTAGCAGAGCAGCCAGCTGTGTCATTCTTCCAGACTCAAGCCAATGTGTCAGGTGGAAGGCAGGGGGGGAACAGCCCAGCATAAAGCCCCCCATGTACACAGCTTGTTTGCAAAAACAGTAGTTAGAAAGACAACGGCACTACAGTTTTCTGCTTTTCCCACCCTTTGTTTTCCCCCCCTCCTCTCTTCCTTACTTGTAGGGGCTATTGATGAGGTCATCTACCCATTCCATGTCCTCTGAGCAATTCAGGATACCATGGCAAGCACCCAGCAAAAGTTGGGTGAAGCTGATCAGTGAGTTCTGGACCAGACAGCGCACAGAGTCCTGAAGGCTGAATCTGATGCGCTTCATCAGGTTATGCAGTTTGGACATCTGGTAGACATCCCAGTGGCTCTGTTCCAGGTCGTGCCAGTTTTCACCTGCATCATTCAGGTTGCTCTTCACTGCAGTCATTAGAGTACTGATCCAAGTATCCTTGAGAAATGCCTGAACCTAGGGCAAAGAAACAAAGGAGGCAGTGTCATCCTTCAAGGGCTGATGGGAAAGCAGTATGGCAAGGTTAGCTGCTAGCTGGGACTGCTGGACTTTTCTCAGCTGTGGCAGCTAAACAGTTGCTCTCAAATACATGCATGCAGATGTGGCATCTGAACCCAGCCATACATGGTCCCTCACTGACAAAAGACCTACAACAAGAAAGCCTGATATTAAAAAGCAGGAATGTTCTTTCTTTTTATACACGGTGTTTCCTTTTTGTTCTCTTTTCTGTAGAGCAGTACCCCTGGAGCTGCCTGTGTCAGGGTTCCTCATAAAAGTTGTGTAGACAGTATGATGAGCAAGTAAAGGACAGAATGTTGTCTTGTCTTGACAAGTGAGAAAGATGGGGAAAAGCCAAGGGCAGCAGCAGTCTGCAGTTGTTTAATTTATTAAAATACCACCAAGTGTCACTTTCACTCCACAGGCAGCTGCTGTTTGCGTGTAATAAAACAACCCCAGTGACTAAGGGGCTGACAGCACTGCCTGGCTGGATCAACATGGGACTGGGAGGGACCAGCACATGCCCTGTGCCACTGATTTACTGTGTAACCCCGTGCAGGCTACTCCATGTGGCCACATCCAGCATGCAATGTACTGCCCTCATTCTGAGGGCATCAAGATCTTCTGGCAAGAGTTACCAGAGTTGCAAGTTTCTGTCCTAGTCTGCTGGCATTGCAAGCAGAGTAATCTAATTAAGCACATAAAGACTAGAGTGTAGAAAAGCATTACCCCCACGAGTGCTTCAGGAGGAATTAAAGCTCTTGTGCCTTGCAGCTGGAGGAATGGGGAAATAAAACTAAAAAAATAAATGGAAACTTTTGAGTGCAAACCAGGATTGTTACCTGCATGGAGACCAGGAGCAGGAAAGAGGGGCTGTAGCCCTATGTAGCCAGATGTTCAACAGCATGGTCAGCACTGGCTGATGCTGAGGAGCTATGGCTCTTTCAGCCCACTCTTCCCACATCCCAATACATTTGACACACACATGCAAATTCTTCCCTGCCTTACCCAGTATCCCCTCTGAAAGCTCATCTGTTTCCAGGGAATTGATCTGCAGCTGCTGCATCTACCTTATACACACTGAGAGCCCTGCTCCATGATTTCACCCCCCATGCTTTCTCTGCTCACCTGAGTGAATGTCTGGGTCTGAATCTGTTCAAACTCCTCCAAGCAGACATGCTTGGCTAAGGTTGAGTTGAACAGGTGCATGCTGGCTGCCTTGTTGCATTCATCTTGCACCTGTGTAAGGAGAACAATGACTTCTGGCCTGGTCAGAAGTGACAGAAAATTGAAATCTGCTTTTTGTTCCTCAAAAGGATAGTCTGGGATCCAGACGAGCCCTGGGTGCCAAACAAAAGAACACGTTATTGCCTGCAACAGCCATCCCAGCTTCTGTTTTAGAAGAATACAGCTCCCTTTGGGACAACACTTGTGAAAAGGAAAAGGACTCTCCTCTGATGCAGACCTTATTGTGTAGCAGTTTTAGCAGATGGCTGGATGAAAGAGTCTCTGCAGCAGAAACTTTCTGCAGTCTACCATTAGGGACTGAGGGACTGTCTTGGTGCCTGAGCTTCCTGAGGCTTTGGCTTATGAAATTGTCGTGAGAAAGAACACTGGACTTGGAAGAATCTTCCCACTGAGGTTTCAAGGCACTGCTGAATCATCTCATCTGTGAGAGGCCACTTGCAAACCATCTCAAGGTGTTCCAAACTCGGGAAGACTGAAGTGCCCCAAATATGCATCTCCCCCCAGTCTTTTACTGTGGTCATTTTCCTCCAGTTTGGGACTCTAAAAGAGCCTGAGTCCTCTTTCATACCTGAGGTACTCCACAGCTGAGCACAGCACACAGGAGGTAGCCAGCCCCAGAACAGTGCAGGGTGGAAGGCAGTTAAGCTAATTACACTGCCATGCATTTGGTGCCATTAAGGGGACACTTGCAGAGCTACTGCAGCTTAGCTGATGGATGGTTGTGTTATACTGATGTAAAACAAGCATGCAAATATACCCTAAAAAAAAAAGCAGACATACCCAAAAGTCTCATGTAATCTCTTGCTACTGGCCCTTATGAGCCCCATTCATTAAAATGAGAGTTTCTACAATGAAGCATGAATCCTATAAAAGCCAAGAGGTCCTATAACCACGCCAAGTTCAAACTGCTTCACTGTGTCCCCTACCTTTCTCTGGTACCTTCTCCTCCTCTTTGTCTGGCAGGGTGACATAAGAAAAAATGCAAGGTCCACAAGTGATGAGATAGTCAAAGCTCATCCTGTTCATGGTGCGTTCATAGTCTAATCTCACTTCTTTCTCCAGGCAGCACATATGGTCTAACACCCTGTTACATGACATGCAAACAATAACCCAAGTTGTTTGAGCAGAAGTATGTCTGTAGCTTTACTGTAAAACCCACCCTTCACTCACTCCCTCCTGGATTTGCTAACCCAGAAGCTGACCTATTACTGAATGCATTAGGGAAGCTGTGCAGATAATGAAGCAGCCAACAAAGCCATCAACTGGACATTTAATGACAGTGGCAAGTGGGGACCTGGGACTAGGACTGCAGCCTTCTCAAGTGTCTTTTCAGATTAAACCAAATCTCCACTGAGCGTGTACAGGGGGAGAAGCACTACAGAGAGGAGGGGAAAAAAAACAAGAACTGAAGAAGCTAGCTAGTTCTGGAAAAGCTGGGTTATCTGAGCTGTCCTCCCAACTGCCTCCTGCTGAACACCTCTTGAAATCAGTCTCCTCAGCCAAAACATGTGTCTAAGTGCTGAAACTCTGCTCTGTTTGCCCTAGGAAATAATCATCTTTCACCTCAAGCAGGCAGTACTTTTCTTTATACCTATATTTCTGCTCACGAACAGAGACTAATTATTCTCCTAGTCTCTAGTTTAGGCTGGCAGACCACGCAGCCCTTCACACCTTCCTGTCTCTGAGCAGGGCAATCGGTCATGGCTGATTCCCAGCGACACCACCAATGGCTCATGATTCATCAGCCCAGGGACTCTTAAAATGCTTTCCTGATATGAACTGCATCTCAAAGAGACACTCGATTATATCCAGGTGAAGATCTCCTGTTTGCTTCGTGCTGTGCAGATCTTTTGATTTTAGCAGCTGTTAATAAGTAGAAGAGTCACCAGCAGACAACAGCCAACTCTCTGGAGACAGCTGGTGGTCTGCAGATCAATTCAGCCATGACTGATCTGTTCCCTGAAAGCACAGGGAGACAGCAAGGTCAACCATGCCATTTTTGTCCAATCTTCTTGCTGCTGAAGGCCACTTAACTGCAGATGTTAGCGTGCTCAGTGGATCTACATATGACATACAGCTACTTCATTTGGGAACACTGACAGATCACCCATCGTATGTGTGTCCCTGGGGCTCTTGTCCTACCTAATTCTGATGACAGTCTGGGCAAGAGGGTGGTGTGCATGTGCACAGGCTGGAAGGCAGATGAGATGCACGGTCTATGAGTTGGGTGCTCAAGATTTGCCTCCATTGCCACTTGTTTTGTAGCCCTGTGAAGTCCTACAGTGTTAACGGACTGAAGGCTGAGCCTCCGGGCATGTACTTGAGACTTTACCTCTTCTCTTCCTGCAGTTTGGTGTTATTCATGGCCAACAGCTTAATCCTCTGCAGGCTCTTCTCACTGATGCTATTTACTCCTTCTGTGGGCATACAGTCCACATAGAGGTGATACAGGAGCAGTGCCTCCGTCTTCTTACGCAGGTTGCTGGCAGAAACCACCCGCCGTGCAAACACCCGGGGATCTTCAGCCAGGAACAGCAGGCAAACTCGTGGCACCCAGTACTGACATGACAACAATGGGGCTCTTCCTGGGAAATGGAAGGAAAGCTTACAGGAGTCTGCAGGGAACACAGACCTCAGAATGGCTTACAACGCTGACAGCAACTTTTTGATGGACAATATAATTAGTTTGGTTCACTGGAGATGAAAATGGGGACCAAAACTGAGGACAACAAGAGAGAAGGAGCATGGAAATAGCAGCATCTCCAAACCCTTCAACAGGGGGTTACTTCATCTTTATCTGTCAACATACCCCCTCAAAATGGCATTGGCCTAGTAAGACCATTATTCAACTTGTCTTGAAGGCAGGAAAGATGGAAGACTGAGAAAAAAAGAAAGTTAACTCCAAAAGGAAGGCCTCAAACAGGTTGTCAAATTAAGGTGTGGAGTTCTCTCCCCTGGAGGTTTTTGAGGACAGGTTAAACAGACGTGTCAAGAGTGATAACAGGGAGAGGAATTAAATTACTTCTTGATGTCCTTCCCATCTCTACATAGGACCAGTGTAAATGAACTCACTCTCAGAGTATATGCCAGGTCCTAAAAGGCCTTACTTGAAACATACCTTCTGGAGTTATTCCTCCATTGAGAATGGGTCTCCCCTCTTCATCCCGCACCAGCCCATTCTTATCTGTTTTATGGACCAAGTAGAGCTCTGTGTTCTTGTTGTAATCCAAAACACCAACATCAATCCACTTGTAGATTAAACTACGGCTTTTGGGGTCCTCTGAGAAAAGCAAGGATTAAACAGGCTTAATGGAGGCTACAGCACATGGACTTCCCTGATTAGAGTGCTGAGGCTGCAGTCAAATCCTTTTGCTAGCTTGAATCTTGGTCAGTCTCACATAATTTCTTCTGAGATCAACTAAATTATTAATTTAGGTCTTACAGTTTAGCATCTCCAACTGTTTGCACACACCTTCATTTTCCTCCTCTTACCTCTGTGGGTTCCCTGTGGACAATCCTCCCACTGCCTGCTTCAGGCACTCCCACTCACTCTTTGCAGCCAGAGTCTCCCATTTGGGTCCCTTATCCCCCTACACCCCTCCTTCTGGGGAGCCCTCTGCCTCCCAGTTCCTTCACCCCTTGATCCAAGACCCCTCATTACCCAGATGGGCTCTATGGGGATCCCATTCTCCTTTCCCATGTGTTGCTCTAGCCCTCTGTCACCCTCCACACCAGTCTTCACTCTTCTAAATGGAAAAAGGCATCCCTCAAGCTATTCTGAGTCATTCCCAGGGCATCTAATTCTTCAGTGTTTGGATCCTCTTAAATGCTGGGAGGTGCTAATCAGACAGATGCATCTCTATATACCTGGAGTACTGCATACAGCTCTGGAGCCCTCAGCATAGGAAAGATATAGACCTGTTCAAGAGGGTCCAGAGAAGGGCCACGAAGGTGATCAAAGGGCTGGAGCACCTCTGCCATGAAGACAGGCTGAGGGAGGTGGGGCTGTTCAGCCTGGAGAAGAGAAGGCTCCAGGGAGACCTTATAGCAGCTTTCCAGTACCTGAAGGGGCTACAGGAAAGCTGGGGAGGGGCTTTTCACCAGAGAGGGCAGTGATAGGACAAGGGGTAATGGTTTTAAATTGAGGGAGGGTAGATTTAGGCTAGACATCAGGAAAAAGTTCTTCACCATGAGGGCAGTAAGGCACTGGAATAGGTTGCCCAGGGAGCTTGTTGATGCCCCCTCCCTGGAGGTGTTTAAGGCCAGGTTGGATGAGGCTTTGTGCAGCCTGGTGTAGTGTGAGGTGTCCCTGCTCACAGCAGGGGGGTTGGAACCTGATGATCTTTAAGGTCCCTTCCAACCTTAACCATTCTATGATGTCTACATCAATACAGATACAGATCAGCTCAGCGTTACGCTGAAGCTGAGAATGGATGCTGTGAACCATGGGGCTGAGCTACAGGAATTTGTGACAGTGTATGGATGTCAGTGGTCTCACCCCTACCCCGGGCCCAGTGGGTCTGACTACTGGTGCAAAGAACAGTTCATTCAGCCTGGGCAGTGATCAGGTGTGGTGTTCCCCGAGTCAGCTGCAAGCAGAACTCAGCCATCATGTGCTGGCTGCCCAAGGATCCCCACAGCTGACGTTTTATGCTTAGGCTTTACAGACAGCCAAGCCTCTGGAGGGTGCCCCAAAGCTGCAGTCAGTATCCATGCCAGTTTTCTATGCTTTAAAGCTAGGGCAGATGTGTGGATACAAGCTGCAGTCACAACTGAACACCAGTACAGCTGTACTTCGTGATGCCTTCTCATTGGGAAGGCTTTGAGTGGCAGAAAAACAACAGATGTCCACATCACTTATTTTGCCCCAGATTTACTACTTGAATTTTCACTGCAGTCTGAACTTGACTTTTGATCCTATAGTCCCAGTGAAATCCAGGCAGAGCTTACTCTGTTCAAGCTAACTCACTCACTCATTGATGTTACCTACGTATCAATAAAGCGCAATTTTGACTGTACTGACTTCCAGGCCCAAGAAAGAGGGCTAAAGGCAGAGGCTACTTCTAAAAAAAGTGGAAACAGTGAGTCCAGGGCAGGACTGACAGCTGTTTGTCTCTTGCTCTGTCTGCCTGAGCCTGGTCAGAAGGAGTTGTTGCTTTTCTGCTACTCAGAACTGCATTCCTCAGAATCTACATGCTTCATTCTGCTGAATGGGCCTCTAATTGTTAATATTGCCTCACTTGAGCAGTAACTCATTCAAGCTTTACCATGTCCCAGTACATCATCTGTAGGTAAGAGTGCTTTTCCAGGCACTGGCTTTCTCTCATGAGATCCTGGCTCCAGTCCTAGCAAGATCCACTCTTCTGGAGTTTGACAGTCATAGTCGTAATCATCAAATATCTAAAAAGCCAGGACAGGAGTGAAATTAAGTCTTACTTCAGAGAGAAGAAAACAACTGATACAAAATGTAATGGGAGCAAAATTAACATGCAGTTCCTAAACGTGCTACAAAACAAAAAAACAGTCTAGGTGCAAAAGCTGTGCTGATCTTTGATAAACAATCTTCTCCCAAACAGCAATATCTATAGCTCTAGCCCTTTCCTTTCCTAGGGAGCAGAGACACTGCCTGGACAGGTGTCATGCAGTAATACTACTGACTACTGCATCTGGAAGAAAACATGAGACGACACCTTTTCTTTGAACACAAAAAAAGACAGTGAGGAGCACCCCCTCGGACTATTAGTTTTGCTGGAAGTTGTGGGCACCCTGCAGAAGATCCTCAGCATCTTGTAGAGATCTGTCAGGGCCCAAACCTGCTCTGAAGCATTTCCTTGTTTTATTGCTTGCTGTATCCATGGTGGCGAAGTGTCCTGCAATTGTCAGAAACATCCAGTGAGATCGAGATCCCAAGTGCCAAACAAGCTCTCTTACCTCTAATGGGAGGTAGTTGGGAAAGACAGGATCTGTCTCAATGGTTGGTGTATTTTGAGGATCACAGTGCCTTGATATCAGCTCATTGGAGTCTATTCCCTCTCTGGCCAAGAGCTCAGCAATATCAAAGGTGAGATACAGCCGTCTTGTCCTGTTTTGGATCAGAGTGGGAGAAAACCACTTAGTGTGCCTAGAAAGGCTCCCATGCCTGTAACTTCACTTCTTTGATCATGCACCCCTATCACTAAAAAAGTTTTTGAGCACACACTGCAAACTTATATATTTCTTAATCTATAGAACAGTTCAATTGGAAGGGACCTACAATGATTATCTAGTACAATTTATAAATTATATACATGTACTAGTATATTATGGGCATTATAAAGCATATACAAGAATAGAAATTAAAAAAAAAGGATTAGAAAAAAATGAAGTACATACCATTAAAAAACTTCTTCCCAAATCCCAACACATTGTCTTGTGCACTCCCTGTGATGCACACACCCCACTTTGGAAACCAATGCCTTACAGGATGGTATTTTCCTAAAGATTTTTGACAAGTAATCTCTTGAAAGCAAATATCAACACCCTCATCTGCTGTGTTCACTCTGTTATGTCTCCAACCACTTCCTGGTTACTTACCTCTCCACCTCAACCTCCCGAGGGCATTGCCCTGGAAGCCTTTGGAAGGCAATCTGCACTTTGGGCTTAAATGACTGTACTGGGAAATCTGATATGGTGAGGTTCTCAGTGGTTGGTCCAATCACTTGCTTATCCAGGACATTCCCAAAGCCCTCAGGCATCTTGAAGGTTGTGACTAAGAGACAGAGAGAAACACAGGTTTGAAAGCACCAGACATTACTCTACTTTCCATTCACACACACAGGAGGACCGTGCTGTGTCCAGGGTTGTCTGCAGAAGTCACTTCACTAGATTAGCAAGAACAAGCAGACAACAGGAAACTGAAAGGAACCCCATTTTTTTCTTCACTGCAATAAGTCATTATGGTTTTTCAGAATCAAAATGAGGCATAGAAGAAGCCTCCACTGTGAATTACTGTCACACATCTTATTAGGAGGTAGGGCACTGACCTGGCTCTAAGGAGTGTTCCCAGCTTTGCTACAGACTCTTTACATGAACATGGGCAAGTTCCTCTCTCCACTGCACTAGAGACTTCTAAGTTCCCTCACTCTCAGGAAGGGGTGGGATCCCCCTCCCTCCCTGGGGTGCCCTGACACCAAGAGTCAGACGTAGCTGGGAGGAACTCAGTCAAGATGGTGATAAAGTGCTTATGAACACTGCAGGAGAAAACAAGCCACTCGGGTCAGCTTTATGTGCTGACATCCCTATTCTCACCTTAGGTGGGACAAACTTCTCCTCAGGTTTTGCTCAAGTGAACCACCCACTCACATCAGCAGTGGTGTGAGAAAAAAATGAGTTAAACAGCAACCCAACTCACGATTTGGCCAAATGTTTTCAAGGGGAATTTGGACTAAGCAAAAAGTATACATTTCCAAGAACTGGCTGAAATTAAACCATGTCATTCACTCCATAAATAAACTGTTTATATTGCTAAACAAGTTGCAAATAATAGAACAGCAGCAAACTGGGAATTTGAAGCTTAACCTAAATTAAGTAATTGTGTGGAAGCTTTAAAAAGCACGATTCCCTAGACAGAGCTAAGCACTGAGCTAAATGGATTTTAGTAGAGTGAGAGCTTTTCATTTGATGAACTTTCACATTTTACCAGGAAGAAATTTAAGGTTCTGGCTCATAAGTGGGTAATCTGGATGTCAAGCTTTGGACCTAATCCTTCACCCTGCTCCACATGCATCATGGATGCAACCCCCCAGTTTCAAAGAAATCTCGTGGAGCAGCCAGTAACACTGAAGCCAGATAAGTTTCAGGATAATCAGGTACAGAAGGAGTCGTCTAAGAGGTACCTTGCCCTTCTTAAATGGCCTGACACAATCCCCATAGCTATACATTGTGTGCTTAGACACTACAGGAAAAAGTCACTGAACTGGCTCCTCTCTCTCTCCCCCCCTCTCCTAGGAAGGGCTCCTAGTCTGGAATAAATGTGATCATAAACATTTCCATTGTCCATACCAACATGCATGTTTACAATAACTTCAAGCAATCCCTAAAATGCAGAGGGTTTACTACAGCACCTTTAGCCTCATGCATCTCTCTTGCTTGGGGTCTTTACAGAATAGCCCTGATTTATATCTGTTGTCAGGGAGCACAGCTGTTCCAATTTTGTCACTTCATTGTTGCAAAATCCATGGCACCATCCATTATGGCACTTTGTGCACTATCAACTATTTATGTCAATACTTAATGTTTCATTTGCATTTACATTTCCAGCTCGATAGCTTCTTCCCCCTTGAAGAAGCAGCAGATCATAAATAGAGATCTGTCTCCACTTGTTAGGGATGAGTCTAGCTTGTCAAGATTCACTTGAGGATGCAGTCATTTGTCCTCACTCATGAAAATAAATGTCACTTCTAAGCACAGGAAGGTGGTATATATAGTTACCATCTTTCTCTAAGATTAAAATCCTCTCACACGCACATTTTCTCCCCACCTGCTGGCAGCCTGTGATCCATATCCCCAAGAGTGCTCTGGGGGCCAGGAGAGTGCTGGCAAACCTTTCAACCATGCTTTGTTCCTATAGTTGAGCATCCTTGATACAAGCAGCTCTTGTAAGCAGGTGGGACCAGCAGCTCTGTATACACAAAGACCCCTAGCATCTAGGGAGAACAAGTCGCTGTGGGGCACAGCTGGATGCAGAATGAATAAACAAGAGAGGAGCATGATTTTGGCTATGGGTATCCAGATCTTGAGTACAGCTCTCATGGGCAGGTCTCATTTTCACAGGGAAAGGGCATCACTGGCTCCATACAAAATGACAACACACGCAAATTTATTTGTTCTCCGGGCATATGGCTAAGTCCAAACTCCTGCATGCAGCCATGCAGTCTACCCCAAACCCTGGGGGGATATATTCAGGAGAAAAGGCACCATGGTTTTACCACCCAATCACTTTGTTTTATCTCTAAATGAAATTCACTTTTCATGGGACATTCAAGCAGCTCAGCACCATTCCTGGCACCGACTGGAGAATGAAAGCAGTGCACTAACCCAGAGCCACCAGCCGAGTTCCCAGCACACTCACTACAAGAAACCTTAAGAGTTATGGCCTCATTTCCTGCCACATCACGTCTCCTCTGTGTATTTACCTTCAGGGGTGTGCTGCTCGAGGTCTGCCTGTCTTAGCAAAGCGTGGTGTATACAGGGGCCAGCACAAGCATCCTGAAAGGCAGCAGGTGAGGAGTGTCAGAGATAACAAAGCACAGTGCAGAAAGAGGGTGGGTTCTAGAGGTTCAGAGAGAAAGTGAGACTGTAAAACCAACTTTACTGGAGCTTTAAGGACAACTGAAACTGTGAATAATGGTGAGAAAAGTCTTAAAGAGGCAAAAATACCTGGAAACTTCAGCCAGCATAGAGAGGCAGAGGATTTGTCAACAGAGTGCAGCCTTATATCAGCTCAAAATGTGGATTGGGAGCTGAAGAGGTAGCCAAATCATCAAGGTTTTGCTTCTAAATATCACCTGCAGTCACAACCATATGCCTGCCCTGCCACTCTGGCAACCTAAATCCCAGCAACATGATGATGTTGACAGTGATAGCACTGGGCATTGAGGAAGGTAGCACAACTACAATCAGGAAGAGCCTTATGGCTTCACTTTGTGAAGGTCGAGGTCTTGCACAAAGGCCTCTAACCAAAATGAAGGGCTAGGACCTGAGGTGAAAGCTGTATTTCACCATACCAGGTGTACTACAGGTCTTTTAATTTTAGAAGGACAATGGTAGAAAGATAACTGCTCTTTGCACTTACCTTCAAGATGTTGGAGGCTCCTAGAGTGAGGACATCAGCATCAAATGTGCTTTGTCTAAAGGCCAAGTATTTTTCTGACCCCTGGTTGCAGCTATCAGGAAGCAACAAACTCATTCCTGGACTGCAGTCCCAGCATGAAGCCTCATTGCTGGTATCAGAAGGGCTGGGGCTCCCTCCCAGAGAACTCGTCAAATCCTTCTTTGCTTTATCCATCTTCTTAGGAGAAGGATGCTGTGATGCAACCCCAGGCTTGCTAGAGTGGAAAGACATTGAGCCTGTTAAACACTATCTTTGACACTCCTTCACACCCTCCCACCGCACGGGGTATCGTTGGCTTGCTAAGAAGATGAGTGGGTAACAAGGCAGGTTCGACCCCCTGCCTCGATACCAAGCACTGCCTCCCTGACCTGGGGGCCGCTGGGCTCACAGGGCTGACTCGATGGCTCACTAACCCTGGGAAAGAGAGTGCTTTATTATTACAAATGGCTTTTGGAGGGGGAAAACCAGCACTATACGCATGAAAAGCTGCTTTCCTGAAGCAGCAGGGGCTTCCCGGATCTGTGGCAGTATTCAAAAGGCTGTCAGGAGAATTTCAGTAAACTGGGACTACAACAGAAGTGCTTCTTTAGCTATACCCAAATCCCTTAAAAACCTTGTCACACTTGACTCCAGTGGGAGTAGGCTGCAGCCTAGATACCAACACAGCTACTCCCAGGTGCAAAATCTGACTCATTTAAATAATTCAGGAGAGATGTTTAAGCATCAACTAACGAATATTAAAATATAGCCAGAAGGTTCCCTCTTTCTCCTCCTGCAGGGGATATATTTGCTGGTGATCTCAGCTCACAAATAATTTCTGCTCTTCCACCCTGGGAGACACGTCCAGGCAAACATCACAGCTCCATGGCTGTATTTTATAAAAACCTTTGCACACTGAGGGATATTAAGAACAGCCCTCAGACTTCTGGTACAGTAATAATGCAACCCTTGATTTTAGGCTTGTCTAAACACAGAGCTGATTACTGTAACTAATTAGTACAGCTAAAGTGACACAAGCCCCTCCAGCTTCTACACACGAGCTGATGTAATGATGTACAGATACCCATGTAGTTTATTCAGATAAATTATGAGTCAAAGCTCTCCACGGTGTCTCTCAAGGCTACTCCAAGTGCAATATGGCTTCTTTATCAATTCCTGCTCAGGGTGAGATCCAGACTCCTCATCCAGTCCTACCTGACTAATGGCTTGCATCCTGCACCCTTGCTAGGACCCACACATCTGCCTTGTGTACTTCTGGAGGCCAAGCCTCTGCAACAGGCTGCTACGTGGGAGTCCTACAGCTTGCCCACAGCTTAGAAAGAGCTTGCCTGGTCACACAGCTGGTGGCCTACACACCTGTTTGGAGTCTCATGGAGACAACACCCCAGCATCCCTTCTTGCCATGCCCTCTCTGCTCTGCCCTTGAATGGAGTGAAAACTCTGCCTGTCCTACACTCTTGATCAAAAGAGGGCAATTTTTTTTCTATATTTCACCTTGCTGTCTGTCTGCAAGAATGAATCAGGTACATACAGCACAGAAAGCATTACATGCATGCTGTAGATAAGAGGGAATAACTGTGCTGGGTTATTACTGCAGGTTCAAGCCAGCACACAATTTTGAGAGGTTGAATCAAAACAGAAATCAGATAATAAATCAAGGTTACCATGATGCGAATCCTTCAAGTGAAAGAGAGTAAATGAACAGATTGGAGAGACCTGGGAGACAAGATCAATAATACTCCCTCCCCTCCTTCAAGCTAGAAAATCTCAAATCTTTCTCCTCTCAGCTTCTCTTTGGCACAGCAACTGGAACCTCATACCCTGAAGAATGAATTTTCCCTGGAGGATTTTGTTTTTATTAGCTATTTTATGCTCTGGCCATATCTATTTTAGCAGCCCAGCAGGATTGATTGGTATCAGCCAAAATCCAAGGATTCCTGATGAATCACTGCTGGACTCTTTCGTGCCTGCCACACCAGCAGAGAGAACAGCAGCAAGGTGGAACGACCCTGCAGTGGCTCTCCTGCTATGTCACCTGAGCATCCTTTTCCTGGGAGAAGGGGCAGAGGTGGCAACATGACTTGCTGTACTTTTACCTCTTAGGACCAGAATCCTAAATCCATAAAGTTAAAAAAAACCCCTAACTCCAGAATGCAAGGTTCATCTGAACCTTGGGTAGGGTGGGCGATTGAGCCCACTCCCAATTCAGCAGGGCTGGCAATCTCTGCCTAGAACCAAAATAATGTGGCTGCTGCCAATGACAGTTGAGTTCCTGTGATGGGGGAAGTGTGTCCCAAGCCTGCCCACAGCAGGCTTCACTGCTGTGCTCCCTCTGTATTCACTCACACCTCCATATAGTCCTTCCTGAGCACTCATCTCAAAATAAAACAAACCCCTACTCAGTGTCCAGCTTAAAACCATCCATCTGTCACAGTCTCTCTGCTGCACAGAGGGAGGGTCTGGTGCTTGTAACTGCAAAAAAACCTGACACACCACCCGAAATAAAGAACAAAACCAGGCCTCCAAAGTTTTCCCAGCAGTTCCACAGACAGATGGGTAAAAGCTGATCAGAGACAGGATAACTGCTAATCACAAAGAGAATCCTACTCTCCTGCCACCTCAGCTGCTGGGACATGGTCAGGGCTTCCAGCAAGGAGGTTTCCCAGAGCATGGCAGGAAGCTCACTCCAGTGCCAGCCTTCAGCTAGCAGGTGCTTTTGGTGCTCCCACCCAGCTCTCAGGAATGGTCTCCAGGTTGGTTTAAAAGAGAGAAGAGAGACCCTCTCTCCTTTATTCAGCCAAACTGCTGAGCAGTTCATTCTTCCCCAGCTTCCAACTCTGCCAATGGCACCTTTTGCCTCCCCACTCCCCCCAAAATAACGAGCAGTGTGCAGACTGCAGGGCTGTCCTCCTCACCCTCCATCTGAGGGTGACCCCAGACCCTCACCTCTGGGCAGTAGAGCTTGGCATGGATTGCTGATGGTGTTGCTGCCTGGGCTACAAAGGCACAAAGGAAACACCTCCCATCTTGCAGGGAGAACACAACTGAAGCTTGAGCTTTCAGCCAGCAACTGCTGACACTGGAAGAGCCCACACTCAAGGATTTCTTGGTTGCTCAGGGATCCTGAAGAAAAGCAGTGGCAGTGCCCAGAGCCATGTTAGAGTCACACTCCGGCTGCTGTGGCCACGGGCCAGAGGAGCAGGAGGCCACAAGCAGGAGGCCAGCTGCACACCATGTTTGCAGCCTTCACTCCCTTCCTATGGGAGCACTTTCCTCAGGGCTGGAGCTCCCCTTCAACATGGAGAGATTCAAAGGCAGGGGAAAAAGGAGTTCAGCTCATCAGAAGTAGATGAGATGTCTTCCTGAAGCAGATCCTCTGCTCATCCCAAATAACCCTTTGCTCTCCACTGCCCCTTTGCATCCAGGAGTATCTCTCCACTCTTCAACAGCCAACATCTGCCTGGCACTGAGCAATTCCAGCTTTAGCTATAATAAGCTTTGAAAAAATCTTTTCACAACTGCTGAAACGCCAGTCATGCACTCTCACACCTGAAAAGCCTGTTTCCTAGATATACCAGGTACATTGTACTATGCTAAATTGAACTACTCAAAATGAGAGCATATTCTAATGGCATTGCTGACACAACATTAGCTACAGCATCTGTGTCTCATTGTGACAAAACAATAATTACAATTTCTCAGTAAATCCAGGCTTTACATATCCAAGAAGTCAAACTCCCACGTCTTGCTCAATGTCTGCTATGAGCTTTTTGATCTGTTGCCTCTATTTCAATTCTTTGATCCAAAGCTCTGACAAAATGGACTCTTTTCTTTCAAATAAGGTTCAAAACAGCTAAAAATTGCAATAGAAAAAAAAGTACTTTAAAAATAATCTAAGTCCTAAGCAAAACAGCAGATATCTAAAATCTATTTATTTGTAGATGAGCCAGAACCCCAACTACTACACCACCCTTCCTATAATTTTAGCCACATAAGCTTAAACAAGGTGATACGCTCTCAAGAAACTGCTTTAAATGTTACCCTCAGCTTCAAATATCTCTTACTTTAAAAAGTTGAAAGTAATCTTGAGTTTTATAGCAGCTTATTGTCTCCAACAATTTGCAAGGTTTTAAAATTGATTTTCCTCTGGGTTTTTAAATGCATTCCTTTCTCCATGGGAAAGCACCACGCAACCACCACTAGAACCCGAAGACGCAGGGGGGAACAGCAAGAGTGATGGCAAACACAGTTCCTCATTACACCAAGAGCCTTAACAACGGGGTTACACCACACGCTTTCAGGTTATAGCCATGGCGGGTGTTATGCGACACCACACAAAGCATTTAGACCGTGACTCCAAACGTATTTGTTTTGTTTATGCAGCACAACAGCCACCGTTGCCACTGGGGTGTAGGAAAAGCAACCCAAGGGCACTAACTGATGGAGCTAATTGTGGAGATGGGGCAGGGCAGGGGGGGCTGCCCCCTCCCTGCACCAGCGGCGGGGGGAACACGGTCTGAGGAAGCCAAACCTTTCTGAAAGACATTTCCAGGGTCTTGAAAAACACCACAGGACTCCTCATAACCCACACCTGCGTGTCTATCCGTCCGTTCATCTGTCTGTGCAACCACCCATGCGCCTCCCCGGCATTCCACCCCCGCTAGGCCCAGCCCAGAGGGCCTCTGTTCCCACAAAGCCTTTCCTCACACCCCGAAGTCCCGAGCCGGGGTCCCACCGACAGCTCGCCGCCGCCCCCCGGCCTGGCTCAGCCCTCCCCGGCAGCCGGTACGCACCGGCCAGCAGCGACTGGCCGGCCCGCAGCGCCTCCACTGCCGCCGCCCAACGCCGACCCTGTTATTATAGGGGCAGGGGGCGGGCGCAACCATCCCCGTGGAGGGGGCGGGTTCCCCCCCCGGGCCGTTGGGCTGGTCCGGGGGAGGTGCCGGGCTGGGGAAGGGTTCCCCGGCTGGATGCCGCCGGCCCTGGGCTGCCCGAGGGTGCCCGCTGCCACCTCAGAGACACCACCAACCCACCACAAAGCCCCCCCAGTGCCACCTCAAAGCTCTCACCGCAGAGCCTTCTCAGAGCCACCAGAGTCATCACCGAGTCACCTCCAGCACCTCAGGGCCACCACAGGCTTGCTATAGGACAGCCACAGAAACACCACCGCCATTGAGCCATCACAGAACCGTCACCGGAGGACACTGCCACAGAACCACCGCCACCAAGCCGCCACTGCTACCACAGAGCCACCCTCCCAGAGCCACAGAACCCTTGCCTCCCAGGGCTGCCAGCATCAGAGGACAGGTGCTCTGCCATCCCACCAAGGAGCCGGCCTCCACTGATGAGTGCCTCTGGGGACAGTCCCCGTCCCCACATGAGGGAGGCAAAGGGCTGAGGGGCTGCTGCTCATGTGCCACCTTCCATGCCAGTGGCTGCCAATCCCACTTGCAGGTGTCTAGAAAGGTCCAGCAGATCCCTCTTGCATTCATACCAGCCCCAAAACCATTGTAGGTGAGCAGGTTGTGGGATATAGAGCTGCACAACTATTTGTCAACATGCTTATGTACCCTTGGAAGTCCTGAGCAGTCACATCTAGGGGCTCATGTCAGGTGGGGCCAGGTGATTATCACAATGTGTTGGAGAACATGTCATGTCCTACAGAGGGAAAGGTGGCACTTGGACCTGCTAGGAGGGCCCCAGCAAGCTAGGACTTTGGAGAGGGAATGGTGGGGAAGGGACTAGGCTGGCAACCAGCTGAGAGCAAGTCCTGCTGCTGCACAGCTCTGCACCCAGGAAGGCACAAGCCCTAGGAAGCAGGGCAGGAGGAGCTGAGGTCTGTGGGGCTTCCTGAGGAGAATACAGCTGGAAGAGACACCTGCCTGGTCTGGCATGGGAACAGGGGGTCAGGCAGGGTGGCACCAGGGTGGGGGGGGCATGCCATGGGGAGGCAGCAGAGCCCAGGCAATGAGCACCAGCTCCTTCCCTGCCTGGGCAGCCAGGTTGGCCCTGGGTGCAAAGGGCCTGGGAGTCAAGGTCAGAACAGGCACTTGTGCCATTCAAGAATTTGCAAGGCAGGAGATGTGAGGCTTGTGCAGGGGGAGGTGGAGGCTGTGGCAGGCAGAGCCTGAGGGAAGAAACACAAGCTTCTCCCGATAAGGAAGCTTTTTCCCAGCAATGCTGAGCTCCTGCCAAGGCGTTCTCCTGATCAGCCCCACACTGGATTGTCCCTGCCCTGCTCAAAGCTGCAGCTGCTGTGAGAAACTCCCAGGTGTAGGTTCTCTCTCATACTGTTGGCCTCATTGTTTTGCTTAAGAAAGAAGCTCATGCTGGTTGCCTTGATTAGGTTTGGTATAATTACAGGTCTTGCTGGAGTCACATGTCAGACTGTTCCTCTGTCTGGGAGGAAGCAATGGTAGAGCCACTTTGCCCTTTGCATGGGAAAAATACCCATCCACTCCACTCTGACTTCATCTCCTCTGCAGCGGGTTGAGATTCACAGCAGGTCTTGCTGGCCCTGTGGTTAGTCCTGCTTCATTTTTGACCAGGCTTTCAAAGTTCAACACAATGCCTCAGTGAATCAGGAGATGAAAGCTGAGCTGTTTCGACTGGCTGGGCCTTCACAAACCCACCAGGCCAGAACAGAAAGCAGACAGGTGTGTGAGCCACCCTGCTCTCCATCCATATACTGCCATGACTGATTAATTTTCTGATCTGCCTTCAAAAGGGCCTTCTGGCTACCCAGAGAATCTCTCCCAAAGCTTGCAGCAGGGTGCACCAACACCATGTCCTGCTTCCATGGATGGTCCTTTAGCCCAGCATGGCCTGGCAGAAGAGAATCAGACCTAATCACTCGGAAAAGGCAGGTTCAAAGTGGCAGTGCAGGCAGTTGGGACAGCTGAGCATCTCTGTGCTTTCTCCTTGTAGCACTCTGATGCTGTCCCCAGCTGGACTGGCACAAAATGTTTAATGCTGTCATTCTTCTGACAGTTCTTCTTCCTGCTGCTTTTCTGCCATGGGCTCTTTTGAGGCCATAGATCCCCCCATACTTACGGGTGATGCTGAGTTCCCAAAAAAACCCCATTCTTCAAGAAGAGGTTCCTGAGGCTGATCAGTGACTTACTCAGGATTTTCCCTAGTGCAAGGCTGTTTCAGGAGAAGGAAAACATTGCTCTCCCTGTTCAGCCAGCCAGACCACTGGCATGGTGAAAGCAAGAGCATAGGCTAGCAGAGTCTGGACCCACAGTGAGGGGAGAGAGCTCACATCTCCCCCAGTTATTGAACATGAGAATCAAACTAGTTTCAATAGATGTTAGGATGTGAGCTGGCACAGGGAAGGGGAAATACGTGAAATGTGCTAATGGTTCATTCTGTCTCTGAGGCTCTTTTCTGGCTGGAGAGCCCAGGTTTTCTCTTGCATTGTCCATGAGCTGTTGGAGCCACCTTTCCTCCTCTCCACTTTCACCCCTTTGGCTCTCATGCATCAATCCCAAACTGATAGCTCAGCAAACACCAGGACAGCGTATCACACCAAAGTTCACTTCTACAGAGAATGGCCTTCCCCTAGTTATGGGAGGAATAATAAAATACTGAAAAGCCCAAATTCTGTGGACCTCAGAGATGATGCACTGGTTGGTTGGTTTCAACACTTGAACCTACCCGACGTGGGTGGCAGGCCCCTTCAGATTTAGCAATGTTTTCATATCCACCCCCCCCAACATCTTGCTAAAGGTGTAAATGATCCTCAAAGCACAAGGCCACTGGAGAATAAGGCCCCAGATTTCTCTGCCTCCACACCTACGTGCATTCCCACACACGAGATACAGCATTAATCTAGAGTGAAACACCACATGTTGACAATGCTAACAGTACATTTGACAGAAACTCCTTAAACTGAACCCCAAAATGCAAACCCACAAGAAAGTCATAAAGCAGGGAGAGTCAAGAGAAGGTCTGGCTTCGTGCTGACAGTGCCCTTCTCCTGAAGAGGCAGTTTAATTCTGGGAAGGTGATATCAAGCTAAATTAACCTTATATTCCTGATACTTTCAAGAGTTCTCCACGCAAGTCTGTCACCTCAAATTCAGGCGGACTGGGACCAGATGAGCTGTTCCTAACAGTCAGCTGCAAATGTTGTGCTTTCCAATCACAGTTTTCACTGCAGCCTCAAAAAATGAGACTTTGACCCCAACAGAGTGACATTTTTGTTGGTTAGCTTTCGTCCTTACCTACACCACTGTGCTGCAGCAAATCATCTCCCCAGGGGGCATTCTTTCACATTCAGGATCACCCCATCAACCCAGCCAGAAGGCTTCCCCAAGGAATTTGCAAGCAGAGGTTGCTTCTCCAAGGAAAGTGCACAGAAGTGTGGGGTTGGCCAGAAGCAGGAAGGTGACAGTGAGGATTTGCAAAGCCCAAAGCTGAATTGGCCCAAACTCTTTCTAAATGCAATGCTGCCATCTCCTCCATAGGGCTTCAGGTAGAAAGAGCCTGTCAGCCACCAGTGAGCTGGGAGATTCTTCCAAGAAGAGCTTGTATGTACTTTTTAAGAACCTTGATTTCAGAGAGGGTTAGTGGCAGAGATCTTGACGATCCCACCCTCTGGCTTCCAAAATCCCTTGGGGTTAGACCTTTAAATTCCTCAGAAGCCCTAGCCAGATAAATGGCCAGATTCTGTGCAGCCTTAGGTGACATACAGTGTCTCTCTCCTAATTCTCTCTCTCCTTCCCTACCTGGGTGGGAGGCGAAGGGGATCAAGACCTTGTTGTTTCTGGTTTAGTTGCTGGTCCTGAGTCAACCTTTGACATACAGGCAGGTCATTTGTCAGGATATGCCCAGAGGGCTTGGAGCTCTGTAGCTCCCCAAGCAAATATTGTGCAAACACCTCTCCATTTTCCTAGGAGAAAGCATGAAAATGGAGCCATCAGTCTAACCACTGGGACACAGGAGCAGAAAAGTAGGTGGCTGTAGCCTTGCTCTTGCTGTGAGGGGGCTGTTGATGGCTGGGACACGAGTCATCCCAGGTGAGAATACCAGGATCTGCCTCACCAGGAAGCCAGTATGCCCAATCTGTACTGGGAAGGATGTAGCCTGAGAGGTGACATTTCCTGGCACTCTTCAGAAATTTCAGAGATTCACATATAAACACTCTTCAAGCATGCAAAACACAGCACTCAGGAGGCTATAGATAGAGTCTGCTCTCTTCTAGGAAATTTATCACCCGCCCCCAGTGAAAACAATCCTAAAAGGGCTGCAAGCCATTTCTGAAGAGCTACTAGCAGTCTTACAACTTGGGCATTCCCAGACAACATCCAGGGATCAAGGTCCTCAGACAATTAATTTTGAATGCTCAAGGGAGTTCAGGGGGACACTTTTTTTTTTTTTTTAACAAGATCAAGAGAAAGAAATGACTTGTCCTCTTGTAGAAAGGCTGGAAATTTTCACTGATGTTCCAGAGGAACATCAAACTATTAATGAGACAGAGGCATCTTGGCTTGGTACCATAAGGTGCACTTTCTGGGGGGTGTGGGAAGCTCTAGTTCAGAACTGTGGTCTGGACCAGACCCATCAGGCTTACTGTTATCCCTTTTCACAGCAGGTAAGCATCAAAATAATCTGGTTTTGATCAAAAATTCCATCCTTTGCTGACAAACAGTAACAGATTCCTGCAAAAAACTTTTCTTTCAACCAATTGGCATTTGATAAAGGAACCCCCAACCTGTTTAGATTTTTTCCACTTGAAAGCCTGTGCCAAAAGCCTGGATAGAGCCTGACCTGAACAGCAGCTTTCCAGAAGCTGTGCAGAGTGGGGTCTGAGACAATGGGCTGAACAGAGCAACAAAATTGATGCATTTCTTTGCATCAGGCGTTAGAAGTGTAACACCATCAGAAGCAGAGGTTCAAGCATGCCAATGTCAGAGCAGTGTCCCTCCATACAAGAGGACAACTCAACATTCTTGGATTAGAATGGCTTCAAAACATACCTTCCTGACACTTGTTTATCAGCTGATTTATTGCACCAGGTGCCAGCCTGACTTCCTGCCATCAGTAACAGCACTGTCAATATCTGGACATTCATATCATTTATCTGGCTGATTCATCTACTCTTGAAGTATCTTCACACTTAGCAGTGAATATTCTTGTAAAGAGCCCTCTCAAACACAGAGAAACCATTAAAAGCTGTAAGAAGTGTTTTTGCTGTTTTCTGTCTGATTTTTGTATGTAATTTATTATTGTAGCCATGTAAATATGATTGTGAATGCAAATATGAAATCCAGAGGAGAATGGAAGTGGAGTTTGGGTGTGAGCTTTTGTTGCAAGTCAGCCTGTCTGCCCTTGGTGTAAAGAGTGTTACTGGTGTGTCCATCCTGCAGAGCAGAGTGACATCTCTGAGGATCTCAGTGGAGAGGAGATTCCTAAAGCTTAAGGTTGAGCTTCTTCCACCCAAAGGGAGTGTCACCAACTTAGTGAGTGCCAAATCTTTTGCCTCAGTGCTGGGAAAAGTGCTCAGAGTAGGCAAAATCGAGAGGAAGTCATGGTCGTGGCCTTGCTTGAGAGAGACAACTGGGAGAAACTGGGTAATCAAGTCAGAAGAATCATAGCTTCCAAATGCATATCAGCATCCTGCTAATTCCTAGCTCACCCTCTGCTCTCTCCTCTACTGATGCTCCAGTCCCCACTTCAATACCTGCCAGGTCCTTTTAGAGAGCTGACATTTCCATTCCTGACATTTTCTGCAGCTCCATCTGGGAATTAATGGCCGGATATTAGCAGCGATGGGGCCGTTTATCATAATTAGTCTCATGAAGCTACTGAGCATCCAACTATTTTTCATCGGTGCTGAGGAAATAAACTGCAGAATCCTGTAGACGAGACGGACGATTTATTTATTGATTGATTTATTTTGGTCTGTCAGGATGCGGCTTTAAAGTTTGCCGAGATGAGCAATGCTGCTCGGAGGCAATGACGACAGCAGGGCCGGCTCGCCTCGGGTGCACAAGCTGCAGAAAAGAGGCCTCAAAACCCCCCTGAAGCAGCAAGGAGGCATTTGTTACCCTACATCTGTTCTAGCCTCCTGCTGATAGAAAATGACAAGTTGAGCCCTAGCAGGACAAGCTCAGGAAGAGACAGCCAATGCATGGCAATGGCACCATGACTGAAAGCCATCTCCAGGCATGCCTTTTCTTCTCCATCAGGAGAGCAAACCAAAGGGGCCACTTACCCTGCAGGACATGGCACACAGACCAGCAGCTCCAAGAGTGTAATTTGGTGGAGTGTGCCAGGTCATACTTAGACCTTAATGCTAAAACGAGTGTGCTGCAGACAGCACATGTCTCTATCACCTTCCAGAGGTATCTGGCAATCGATTAAGCTCTTTTTTTACCTATCACCCCACTCAGAGCTGGGTGAAGTACTAGCTTGTTGTTTCCTTCCCCAGGGGATTAGCAGTGAAGGGCAGGAAGGCAAAGTCTCACACACAAGAGAGATCAGTCTGAGTCCCCTGTGGGTAGGAGAGGGCCCTTGGAAGGGTTGGGGCAGAGATGAGGTCCACCCTGTAGTAACTAACACCGGCTGTGCTCTCAGCCTTACTCTTTAGGGGCCAGCAGAATGCACTGCATGTTTCTGTGAGCTTGGGTACTCAAGAAACACAGCAGAGCCTGTGCTCCTCTCTGCAGTTAGCTGGTCACTGAGCTGCTGAAATCCACCAGACTTTGCTATCCATCCTGATGGCTACTGCTCTGGGCAAGGAGCCTGTGCTGATTTCTACCATCTTGCAAGTTTTGGTGACCATCTCACAAGTATTGAATGGGAGAAGACAGGAAAGCCCTGCAAGTGTCAGCTGCCTTGTGCTGCACTGCTCTGCCGGCAGCTGGAGCTCCTCTGCCTGCAGCTCCTCCTGCCTAAGCAAGAAATGAGGATTGCAACGCTCTGGGGAGCTTCTGCCTGGAGTGAGGCACAAAGGCCTCCTGTGCTCAGTATTGCTCTTCCCTCTATCCTCAGGAAAACCCACAAAGCCTTGCTCCCACCTGTACACCTCAGTAGTGCTCACCTGCGGCAGGCCCACCTCCTCTCCTGCAGGCTGATTATCAAGAGTTTTCCATCCTGAGGTTTGCTATGCAAACATCAAACATTTGTGTTTAAATATTACACTCTTCTGCTGATGTGAAGCTGGTAATTACAGCCAGATGGGACCTGGCTCACAGGCAGACACAGGGCCCACAGACTGCTGGGTGGTGGCATTTTTGGGGTTGTTGTTTTTTTTTTTGCAAAACCATGTGGCCGACCGCTGTCGGGAATATCAGAAAAGCTGAATGTGATTAAAAACAATGGAGTGGGGGAGGAAAAAAAAGGCTTCTAAATATATCATGCAACATATTCCAGGTGAGCACTAAGTGTTTCTGGCTGCAGTGCCTGGCAGCCTCCATACTACACCTGGGACATGATCCAAGTCAGCATGCTCCAGCCATACCTCCCTCCGGGCACAGCCTGATGATGACATGCACTGATTTGGTATTAGCACCTGCAGCACCAACAGAGTCTGATCCTGCAAACCTTCCTCAGCTGAGTATGAGTTCTTTTTGCACAAGGGCCTGATTCAGCCTGCTGTCTAGTTCATCAAAGCAGCCCTTATAAATGTGTTGCAGTCCTAGGGCCACCACTCTGCTAGCCTGAGCTTACAGCTGCTGCTGCCTTCTCACCTGCTACGTTGAGAGATCATCTTTGCCTTGCATGCCTGCACACATTTCTGCCTTGCATCTGCTGCCCAGGGTAGGAAATACTTCATTTTCTAACTGCTCCAGGATTTCAGGTCGGGATTCTGTTGAAGGCAAAACAAAAGCATTGTAGTGAGTGGTGGATTTTTTCCGCTGAATGATAGTCCATATTCACAGTCAATATCTGATTGTATCTTTAATAGAGAATCCTCTCCCCCATTGCCTCTCCCCTACTCATCAAACAGACACAAAAAGTGACCAGGAACACACCAGTTTGAGCAAATGCCCCAATGTTTGTCCTACCCAACATCTGTGTTACATAGACACACACTACCAAGTGCCTAGGAAGAAATCCCTCTCCTAGTCCTACAGACCTGACCAAGCTCTGGCAGCTACAATGATGCAGACAATAGCCACCATTTGCTACCTGAACGAGGAGCTAGACTTAGCTCATCATGCACAATTTAAGTAGCCCTGGTAAAGAAACCACTGCAGGTGACACCACTCCAGGGGAAACGAGCTATAAAGGTTACAGCCCTTTCTTTGCAAATCACTCCAGCCCTGCTTAACTTCCATCTTGTCATGAGTGGGTGGCTCCCCCTCTTTGTAACAAATACTCCAGCATACTCTCAGGATGTCCTGGAGCCAAGTGGTGCAGAGCCAGAGCCTGAGCCCAGTCTTGTGCCCAAATAACCAGATGTTTGATTCCCCAGAACAGCTGCTGGGAGGTATTCTCCATGTTAGAAGTCAGCGTTACACAGCTACCTGCTCACCCATCCACCTGTAAGAGACGTCCTGCAGCCAGCCTGCTGAGCTGGGGCCAGTATCTCTGGTTGCAAGGGGAAGAAAGAGAGAAAGCAGCAAATATAAAAAAGAAGGATGTCTAGGAGATGTAATAGAAATCATTGTTTTGTGAGAAACAGTAGAGCCATAGCAAGCATGCTGTAATTTGAGACAAGTGCCAAGGCTGGATAGGTTTCCTGAGGAAATCAGGATCAGCCTTTGTGAGAGGTGAGGAAGGGGAGCAGGTGAGATGCACAGGGAGGCAGGAAGCTCTGGTACATCCGTCCAGAAGCCTGCACCAAAGCTCTTGGACCCCATCTCCTGAGGCTGGCCAACCATGGCCTGTGCCACCTGATTCATGTTTGTGCTTCCTTTGCTTCTGTGCTACCCTGATCTCACTGGGAAGATGCTTCTCCCTCTTCCTGTGCTATATGGGCTTCTAACTTCCCAAATCTTCCTCAAAGGACCACGAGTAGAGCTTTCCACAGAAACTTATTTCTGCTGCCATACACCCCAGCAGAGCGTTATCGACCAGGAAGGGAAAGACTCAGTATCTCTGCTTTCTGCATGCAAGAAGCAGAGCTTTGGTGTGCCATCACCAGCCCTTGTTCCTGCAGTAACCTGACCTGGCACTGCATGGGTCTGTGGATGCTGTGTTGTACTACTGTTGCCTTCATGAATAATGGATCCCCCTCCACCTTCTCTCTCCTCTTCCCTGTTAGATCCCATTTCGTGTTGGGCATGTCTGGTATGTTTGCTGTATCCCTGGGGTTGATCTGAACACTCTGATTCCCAGCTCCAGTTCCCCCTCTTCCCAAGATGCAAGTGATACACAAGAGGGCACCAGGAAAAATTAAAGGGGTTATTAGCACATGAGCAGGATCTATCTGTTGGGTTTTGTAGAGGTTTAAGGTATTTCTCTTGCTTCCAGTGAATGGAATTCCTCCTGAATGGATTTTAGATCCACACTGTATCCTTGTCTTCAGTTCTGTTCCTGGCCCTTGTGTTCCTAACAGGACTCTGTAGATGGACCCTGGAGCTGGTTCATCCTTTTACTTTGTCTGGGACTGTCTGTAGCACTTGGCTCTGCCTGTCAGGTTCAGATGCTGTGGGACTGTGCCCTGACTGGTGAGGGTCACCTTTGGCTCCTGGCTTGCCTTCTGTTAGGAAACAGATGATCAGTGCTGTTCCTAGAAACCTCTAAGTTCTCCTTCACTTCTGGAATGTCACATTTTAATGACTAAATGTATAGGCCCAGGATAAAAATGCCCATCTTTATAAAAGATCAAGTCTCCAGGGCTAAAAGAAGCATATCTACATTTCTATGTGGTTTTGGGCCAGAGAACATTGGGGACCACTTCTACAATGCATTCTGGAGAAATGAATTTCCCTTGTTCTTGGAAATACCCAGCTTTATTCAGCTTTATCTGCTAAAAACCTGTATTTTAGCTTTATTGCTCTTCAGAAGCTGCAGGCTCAGCAGTGAGCCAGCCCTGATTTTAGCAGGGAACATGCTGTGGCATTTAGCAGCATCATGGGTGTCTCTTTCCTTAGGTCCTACTGCAGTTGCACCATGACCTCAGATGAGGACTTGGTTGGGTTCAGCCAAACCTCTTTCAAGTGGCTTTGTACATATGAAGGCCTGTGAAAGCTGTGTTCTGATCCCAGTTCACTGTCTTTCTCCTTCAATCTAATCACTCCAGGCTATGAGAAGCACCGAGCCCTTATGTGGGACTGTACCTCACCACTGCATCTTCTTCTGCCAACCTCACCAGCCTGGTTTTTTAATCTCTTACATCCTCACTTTGTGTTGCTGCCCTTGCAGATCTATCCCATTGGGGGTTTCCATGGGGAGTACCCATGTTGGCTGGTATTTCAAAAAGGAACTGTGAGGATCCAAAGATCAAAGCCAAAAATGGCAAAAAACCTGCAACAGGAGTCTGTGCTGTTTGGGTGAAAGTGTAATGCTTACAAAGGGAAGGGAAGAAAACATGGTCCTCAATGAGAAACCCCACTGCCAGAGGCCCTTGGAAAGCCACAAAATTAGTTGCCTGGAAACTAATGATGCCCTTCGTTATTGTCAGCAACAGGAATAACGACAAGTGCCATAATTCAAGCCACCACCACTGTCTTTTTCTCTTGGCTGAATGGAAAAAGCAAAAAGAGGTGGCTTTCCATGTTCTGTTGGTGGCAGGATGTCACCTTGCCCTCAGCTCACAAGGGATCACAGGCTCAGTGCCATTGGATCTTGATGGTCAGTTCCCATGGCACACCTTGTGTTCTGAAGGTGAGAGGCTAAACCATCTTCTCCCAACCTGCTGACATCCTAAACTGCTGGTTGCCAGGAGCCTGAGGAAAGGGTCACACACCATCTCTCCTCCAAGCACCCACCCATGGCTGCCAGCAGGAACAGTGCTGGGGGAGGTGAGTCTTCGGTCTGACCCGGGGTGATGAATAAACCCAATGACGATATTCTGGAAAAGGATTGGAAAAACTGTTTTCTTCACATTCCCTGTCAAAATTCAAGCTTCTCTTGCTGTGCCTATCTTATTATAGCAGCTCCAGACACCTAGAGTAGCCTTAGAGTTTGCAGAAGATAATTAAAACAGGAGAGACAACCCCATTGCCAGCAGGGTCAGAAGTATCAGTTAGAGCTGCTCAACATTTCCCACAATAAGACCAATTTTTCAGCTGCTTAGAGTTTTGCCCAACTTAATTGTTTTCATTGAGTTTTCTATAGAGGACATCACAGAATAGCTGAGGTTGGCAGGAAACTCTGGAGACCATGTAGTCCAAACACCTGGCTCAAAGCAGAGTCAGCTTGAGCAGGTTGATCAGAACCACATCTCATTAGGTTTTCATTATGTCCAAGGATGGAGACCCCACAACCTCTCTGGGCAGCCAGTCTCAGTGTTCGATCACCCTTATGGTAAAGTTTTTTTGTTTAATGTTTAAACAGAAGTTCTTATTCTTCCTAGCTCCTTCCATTGCTGTGAAATACACCTAAATTTGGCCAAAACAAAAAACTCTTTGTCAAGAAGGACTGTATAGGTGACTATTACAGAACAAAACATGCATGGATATACACATGCAAATTGCCTGAACACCAGTCTTGTTGCAGCATGAGAAATGCTAGGTCAAAGTCATTTGCACAGGCCTTGATTTTTTTTTTATTGCACAGATTTTTTAATTTTAATGTCAATTACACAGGTGAGCTATTTTCCAGAGGACCCTGGTTCATCCTGTGCACAGGACAAACATTGCAGGGTTATCAAAACATCTCGCAGTGTGTATTTCAGTGCATGAAGCCTTAAGCAGGATTTGGTGCATATTATTCAGTCTCTGCTAAGGAGGGAAGATTATTGGTCTCCTAAAAAGCTACTCAATCAAGTTCACTAAAATAGCTGAATGTTTCAAAACTGTTAATGATTTTAGCTTTGCTGCTTCTCTGGCAGAGGACGGGTCTGTACTATGGCTGTTTTATGGAGAACAAAACTTAAGCCCAGAAGGGCTAAAAGGGTGGGACACCCCTCCAGTGGGACGTTACAGTGAACTTAGAAAGATGTGGCAGCTTCCCTTAAGGACAGTGGTCTTTCCAAAGCCACCTGCCCCACATGAGACATGGACAATGAAGCACACTACTGTGGAAGGAGCTGCTGAGCCAAGCTGCTGCCCAAAGAACAGCTCTGTGCCTGGGTGGCAGTGGAGGGGGGTGTGCTAGCACCATACCCAGGCCTGGCACTGCCTCAGTGTGCTCACCATGCCAAATCGTTCCCTACAGCCCTGAACGAAAAATAGTACCAGTCATTTCAAATTAAAAGAGGATGAAATTGTCTAAACCTGGGTCTGGGCAAGTCTGGCTCATCCTAGTCTAGGCACTTTGCATTTGGGGGGGTGAGTTGGAAATAAAGAAAACACCTCGAGGGTCAAGCTTGGGCAGCCAGGTAGCACAAAGCATCTGGCAGGTGTCCTCCTGGCCCCGGGACTGGAGCCACGTAGCCTTCATCACACAGGTGGTGGCTAATCCCTGCTGTCCACAGCTGTTTCTATAATCCAGGGCGTTACTAACCTGCTTGTCTATAGTCCAAGGAACCTTTTGTCATCAGACCAGAGACCACTGCAGGAACCTCTTTTCCTGACTGCCCCTAGAAGGGGGATTTGGCTTTTGTTTGGGCATATGCTTTCCTGATTCAGCATGGGAACGGGAACACGATACATGTTTCAAGAATTAAATCTGGTGCAGGAGCTGAAAAGATCCTATTCCCCAAAATGCTCATTCATAGTGTCAAGCAGGAAGGGCAAAAAGGAAGATGAACAAAAAATATTTTGCAAGCAGCAAACCGAAGGCAGGTCTGAATTTCACCAGCTGTGGACAAGACCAGAGCCTCTGCTCCCTCCTTCTGTCTCCCAGCCCTTCCCTCTTCTGAACACAAGCTGCAAGTCCCTGGGAGGCCCCTAATCTGCTTTGCTGTACAAAAGGCCCAGTCTACTGGCTTTCTTTTCTTTTTCCCTCTTTAAAGTTGAAGTGGGGATCAGTTTCCAGGCATGAAGGCAGGGAGGGGGAAGGAGCAGGGCTCAAGCTGCTGCTCTGCAAAAGAGATCCTGCAGAAGGCAAGAGCACAGGTGGCTTCAGGTGGGCTGGAGAAGCAGGGACAAAGGGTCTTCGGGATCATCAAAATCCTTGTCTTCTGATTACCGAGTTTTTCTGGTGTGCTTGTATATCACTCATTCTTGTGCTAACATCACCCATTATTTTATACAGCTTTTCTTCCTCCCATGTGCTCTTTCCACCACCTTGGCTAGTGAACCCACGAGAAGGTAACTTCTTCCAGCCTTTGTTTTACTTGTGAAATTGGATCTCCAGTTTCTTGATCATACACAGAGAATTTTTCTGCACTGCTTCTGGTATGAATTCAGCCTACCTGCCCAGGACCCCAGTGGGAGATGAGGTCTTGTCAGTACTTTGCAAATGCTATTCGTAATTTTCTGCTTCTACTGGAAATAGCCCAAGCTCCTCAGGTCTCATTTGCCTTTTTGTGCCTTTAGCTCATTGGTGGTTCATAATCATCCATGACTGCTACAACTAAGTTGACCTCCTCCTCAGTCATGTCCAACTGACACACTCCCTGTCTAGCACAAAAGAAAACCAACCCTGTGATTAGTCTTGCATTTCGTGCTGTTGAATTTAAACTCATTTCTGTGTCTCTGTGCTCAAGGTTGTCTGCTGCTTTCTGTTTGATCTCCAGTCTCCTCTGCATTCACAATGCCTCCCCCTTCTGCGTCATCAGCTGGCTTAACCTGAGCACTTCCACTTCTTATGACAACATCATTCATGGAGAGAAAAAACAAGATCGATCCCACGATCAATTTCAGAGAAACTCCGGCGGTGAACTCTGGCTGGCCTGCTACTGCCTCTGTCCGGAGGTACAGCTTCTGTACCCGACCTCTATTTCTTTCACTAATCCCATCATCTTCAGTTTAATTAGTAATTTCCCCATTACTCCATTGAGCACAGCTTGCTGCGTTTGTCTAGAAATTTGTCTAGATTAATTGAGACGAGCAGGCTGTTTCGGCCGAATGCTTTCCGTGACATACCGAGCTGGTTTTCCTCCAGCCACTCAACCATGCTGGTCTGCAAGCTTTGTTCCAGGTCTTTGCACACTACTGACCCATCCTACCAACTCCCCAAGCCCCACAGTAAAAAAAATAAAACAAAGGAAGAATGGCTATTATGTTCACAATCCTCAGTGTGATGCTTTCTCTTCTGGGAGAGGTTCTGCCTCTGGAAACCTTGCCACCACACCTGTGGTTTGGCACATTAGTATCTCTCTTGTCACCAGAACTGGGAGGGGAGGACATAGATCAAGTCAGAACTGCTGAACTCTTCCTTGTCAACATAAGGCCAACACATCTTAGCTCCTCAGTTAGGGGCTCAAGGAACTTTAAGGTCTTACATCAGCTTTGCTAAATGCTGTGCCAGGACATCTGGTAGTCCTCCTTCTGACTCTCTGGCATTAGGTCCCAGATGTTCCCACTGCAATCCAGGCCTCTCAGAGGCAACTTTGATGCTCTTGGGATGACGGACCAGATCCTCTCTAGTGGGGACAATGCTGGAGCTGGGAGTCACCAGCCTTTGGCTGGAAGCAAGATAACAAAGTGTGTCCTGATTAAACTGTAAAACCCTCTCTGTGGAGCCACTGGAGAACAGCTTTTCCCAATTTAATCCAACCTGCCAAGGCACTGGAATACCCATCCTCAGTGAGCAGAGATGAATGGACTCAGTGAACAGAGGGATGAGCAGACTCCATGTGTTGTAGCGGAGGTTGGGACAGAGCCCAGGGTCCCATGATGTACAGGTGGGACGGACCCTCCAGAGGGTCACCCTCACCGCTCTGTGTTAACCTCTCCAGGAGACACCCTGCACATCCCCAGAGAGGTTGTGGAGTCTCCTTCACTTTCAAAACCCAGCTGGACAAGTTCCTGTGTGATGTACTCTAGGTGACCCTGCCTGGCAGGGGGGGTTGGACTAGATGATCTTACGAGGTCCCTTCCAACCCCTAGGATTCTGTGATTCTGTGATCCCTTTGCTCCCTGCACTGCCCGGGATGCTGCCGGCTGGTGGGTATTTGGCTTCCCTGGAGACCGTGCCAGTTGCTCCCACCTCACCTGCCCTGCTGGGAACACCAAAAGTGAATCTGGAGCCTCGCAGTGCTTGCCTTCTAAAGCCTCTGTCTTGTGGTGGAAATAAATTGCCTCAGATTCCTGTAACTCCGGCAGAAAACCCAGGCCCCTTGCTGATAAAACCAGGCGGCCTGGACAGCGTTGCCCTGGCAACCTGCACTTTCTTCCCCATCCTTTTGTTACGCCTCGGACCCAGACTTTTGTACCCAGCCATAATGGGGCCAGACTCTCGGGATGTTTATGGCGTGAGGTGAGAGGAATTTCATTCAGCCACGTCTTGCTTGGCCCGTCTCCTTCCGCAGGGCAAGGGAGGAATGTTATTGACCGAGGCCCCATGCAGCGGTGGAGGCACTAAAGAAAAGCACTTTAGACTTTTGGGCAAAGAAAAGAAATTCCTGCCCTCCCCCATGCAAACATACCCCCTCTGCCCCAAATGTGTCTTTTGTTGCCTTATTTATCTTTTTGTAACTTCCCTGCTCACCCACTCCTGCCTACAGCTGCTCTCACTGGGCACAAACAAAACCCTTTAGCCTACCCCGAGTGCCTGCCAGCTCCAAGCTGCAAGGCATTCAGTCCTCCTGAATCCCCATCCTCCAAGGCACCTTGCCCATAAAATGAAGCCACACATGCACTGAGTTTGTGGAAGCAGAAGTGCTGTGCAGCTAAGGCCAGGGCATGGAGCATCCAAGAAGGAGCAGGACCCCCAGCCCACTTCGAGACCCTGCCATGCTCAGTCTCTCACCCTCAGGTTCAGGCTAGAAAGGGTTAAGCACATCAGGTCCAACTGCCTGCTGAGAAGACAAAAGGCTGCCTTGACATCCAATATTGAAGCTCCCAGGGACACCACTGAAGAATTCCCATTAGCTGGTGTTTGTGGAAAGCCTTATATCAAACGCAGAGGATGGGCAGTTTGCTTTCCTTGTGGCAGTCACTGGGAGAGCAGCAGCACCCTCCTGGTGCTGTGTGGCAGGGGAGAAGTGATGTGGGCACACTCTGAGTTGTGCCTTTGTGAAGGAAAGGCAAGCAAGTTGTTTGCCTTGTCCTCCTATGCTCCAGCATCAGCCAAAAACCTTTGGGTAAAATCTTGCCTGACTTGACCAGACATGTGCAAGGACTCATTGAGAAGCAAGTGGCTCCTGCTGTGGACAGGTGTCCCAGAACTGTCCTCCTTCCCCCAGTCAGCCATCCTGGGGGACTCTGCCCTGGCTGATATGGTGGCAAGGGGAGCCTGCAGCTCTCGGCAGAGAAAATGAGTCTTATGGATGGTGAAAGGCACTGGTGGAAGCTTTTCTTTAGGGCCAAATGGATTTATATGGTAGTGCTCTCTCCATGGATTATCTGATGTCTAATTAAAGGGGAGCTCAGGTATCGTACCCCTTCCTTCCCTTTATTTGGCACTGTAAGAAGATGGAGGAAAAAACCTGGACACCAGTTTTCATAACACCTATATTTGAGACTCCTAGTCTTCCATCTTGTCTACTTAAAAAAAAGTCATCTAGTAGACTTACAAAGTGGCAAGTGAGCTGCACAGGTGTGAGGAGAGGCCACACAGACAATGGAGGACCACAGACACCTTCTTCTGGGACTATCACCAATAAAAAACAAAGCCAAGGGCCTTCCCAGTTGGCTCTTGGCAAAGAGCTATTGCTCTGGCACCATTTCAATGCTGCTTGCCTCGAAGGCATGAAAACCCAGCTATAAAGTAAGCTGGGAACCAAATGGAAGCAAAATGCTCACCAGCCATGAATAATGGGGCAAACGTGTCACTGCAAACAGAAACACACGACAGCCCTTACTTCCCGTCGTCCAGTCTTGGCGAGGTCTTTCCAAAAGCTGCTGGCAAGGTGAGCCTCCTGGATCACACAGAGTATGCCCACAGGCGTAATCCCCCAGCTGGGTTTGATATAGGTGCTTCAGGGGTTAATGATCCAGTTGCAGTGAGGGACCACAAGTCTGGAGGCACTGTCCCATCGCTCTCTCATTGTCTGCACCTCCCTCACACCAGCCTGCTGACCCCTCATTTTTGGGCAGGTTACCTGAACATTGATTTTCCTTTTCCAAAGTTGCAGAGCTGTAGATTTCATCGTGTGATTTGCAGTACTTGAGAATGGCTTCTGAGCGACCCCTGAGATGCGAAGCCATGCTGACAAGGTCCCTTTTCTTGCATTTTCAGGAGCACTGGTGATCATGTTTGTTTCCTCCTCATGGGACTGAGTAGGGCTCAGGGAAGGTAGGAGGAAGCAGGCTCAGACACACTCACAAACAGATCTTTATTAGGAAGTGCAGCAGAAGAAACCTGCTTCTGTAATAGAAGCAGCAATGAGGAATGAAGTTCTCACCACTGGTGGGAACAGGGCTCTTGGAAGGCTGGGAGAAGGCAAGACCAGCTCAGGAGGAAGAGCAAAGGTTGAGACAGTGATCCTTCAGGAACAAGAGGGAGGGGAAAAAGAGTCTTGTTAGGAAAAGTTTTGAGACATGGGGAGAGCTGACATGGTGTCCAGTGTGGTAAGTGGCCCTACGAGCTCCCGTCCAACTGTTCATCCATAGCAACCCCTCTCCCTTCTCTCATGATAGAAAGAGCCTAACTGAGGAGTTCAGCACTAGGCTCCTAATCTTTGAACCAGCAGAAATCCCAGGAGATTGATTTCACCTAGAGTGACTGGTCCAAAATTACTTGCTCCTATACCTGAGAACAGAGTGGAGGGGTTGATCTTTCAGCCCCAGGTTACAGCCCCAGGCCACTCTGGGAAAGGACACTATGTGGCCACTGCTCTTGGGACTTGCAGCATCAAGGCAAGACCATCACAGACCTATGAATAAGGCCCCCGCCACACCCCATCCCCACCCTTTCAGATATCTTGTGGGGTGCTTCTCATCTTCACAAAGAGGTGGGGTGACCAGCTTCATTTCTGAGTGAAGGTCTGTGAAGATGGGTTGCCTCAGGGAGGAGGAGGTGCTAAAGGGCCCATTTAGGAACTTGGGCAGCCAGAAGCCAAGTGCCCAAAGCAGCAGAACAGGCAGCAAATCTCTTCTTGGATGCCCCTGCACCCCCACACTGCCTTGGTCACTCACTGCATCCAGCCTCGTCTCGAAGAAACCAATTTTGTTTCTGCGCAGTTCACAGCAATCTTCAGAGCACCACAGGGTCAGGTCAAGGTCTCAGCGAGGAGATGTGTTGCAGCAACTTCAAACACTGCCTCCAACAGTGGCTCGTCACTGGGCATCTGAATTGTAGGACTGGGAATGGTGGCAGACTGGCACAAGAAAAGTTTTGCCACTAATGACTCATCAAGCTAACACAGGCTTAACCTGTCAGGCAAAACAAGAAGTGGACGAGACAGAGTACCAGTTAATAGCCTTTAGGACGTAGAAAGCAGCAGGAAACCCATTTTTCTCCAACCACCCACGTCCCATACTGATGTAGCCTTGGGGGGGTTTTTTTGGCTTTGTGTTGGTGGAAACAAAAGCAAGTCCCTTCTGCAACTCATTTAAGCAAGAAAAATGAGATACAGCAGAGGCTCCTGGGGAGGCTTGTTTTATCAGAGATGCTGGTGTCAAGGGGACAGAAAAGAGACCAATGAGGTATGAATGCTGCACTAAATTTTGGGCTGTCAGGGATGTCTCAGATGGGACAGGGACGTCACTGCATCCCATCTTGCCAACTCCAGGTGGGTTTGTCATGTCAGTGCCATGAAGAATAGATAAGGTGTTAGCTGTAATGCTGACCCCTCTTCTTTAGAGGGCAAATTAGAGCCAGTTTGTCACAGCAGCAGCCTTTCTGTATCCAGCCTTTCTGTGTCCAGCCTTTTGCAGGAGGACCCAGGAGAGCTTTAGGTGCAGAAGTACAAGACAGTTCTTCTCCTTGGGGCCTGTGGCAGACATTCAATGCAGCCAAAGATAAACTGTACATCTGATGGAGTCAAATGGGGTTTGTCTCCTGCTTCAAATATTAGGTACTTTGATGTGCATAAAACACCTTGAATGATCTATAGGTGAGAGACTTTTGTATGGAAATATTTCCTTGGGATGTCTTCTAGCAGAGAGAGAGATAGAGAGAGAGAGGGAGATTTTATCTGAAGTTCCCTTTTAAAAAACAATCCATAACCTCAATTTCCAGATCAATGTAAAAAGAAAAAAAAAAAAATCAGATTATTTTCTTCCTGCTTTCTTCTGACACTGCTTTTCTCAGCACTCTCCTCCTCCCAGCCCATTAGCTGGAGGAGCATTACAGGGTGCTTCAGGGTGACAGGAGACAATTTGATTACAGCAGTGCTGAGCTCCGAGCACTGTTGGTTCCTGCCTTAACCTGCTGTTTGTGAGGAGCAGAGTGTCTGTGTGTCCCCCCAAAGGTGGGCAGCCATTGCTTCAGTGCATGGCAGGAGATGGAGATGCTCTGGGCTTAAAAGGTGACTTGTTGGTGTCATTATTAATGAAGTTGCGAGAGCTGGCTGAGGTCGTTGCAAAGCCGCTCTCCATAATCTTGGAGAAATCATGGAGATCAAGAGACATCCCTGAAGACTGGAGGAAGGCTAACGTCACCCCAATCTATAAGAAGGATTCAAAGGAGGACCGAGGTAATTACAGACCCATTAGCCTCACTTCAGTCCCTGGAAAGGTTGTGGATCAAATCCTTCTGGGAACTGTCACAAGTCAACTGAGGCATGTGATTGGGAAAAGCCAACATGGATTTACCAGGGGCAAATTGTGCTTGACAAACCTGATCACCTTCTACTACAAAGTAACCCACTTGGTTGATGCCGGGTGAGCGGTGGACATTGTCTACATGGACTTCTCCAAGGCTTTTGATATGATCCCCCACAACCTTCTCCTGGAGAAAAAGACTCATTATGGCCTTGACAAGTGGTCAGTGCAGTGGGTGGGAAACTGGTTGACAGACTGTACCCAGAGGGTGATAGTAAATAGTTCCTCCTCAAACTGGCAACCGGTCACAAGTGGGGTCCCCCAGGGATCACTATTGGGCCCTATGCTCTTTAACATCTTCATCGGTGACCTGGATGTTGGGATCAGGAGCACCCTGATGAAGTTTGCTGATGAAACCAAGATGAGTGGAGAGGCTGACACTCCAGAAGGGAGAGCCACCCTCCAGGATGACGTGGACAGGCTGGAGGAGTGTGCTAGCAGGAACCCTATGAAGTTCAATTGGAAGTAGTGCAAGGTCTTGCACCTGGGAACACATAACCCAGGAGTGCACTTCAGACTGGGATCCACCTGGCTGAAGAACAGCCCTGTGGAAAGGGATGTGGGGGTCTTGAGTGGATAACAGGCTCAACATGAGTGAACAGTGCACTGCAGCAGCGAAGAAAGCCAACAGGATGCTGGGCTGCGTCAACAAGGGCATCACCAGAAGAGATAAGGAAGTCATTATCCTGCTCTACTCAGCACTTGTCAGACCATACCTGGAGCATTGCATTCAGTGTTGGTCCCTGCTCTAACAAAAGGATGGGGACAGGCCCAGAGATGGGCTACAAGGATGATCAGGGGACTGGAGGACCTGCCATATGAAGAGAGGCTGAGAAAACTGGGTTTGTTCAGCCTTAAGAAAAGAAGGCTTCAGGGGGACCTTATTACCATGTTCCAGTACTTAAAGGGTGGCTACCAAGAAGATGGAGACTCTCTGTTTACAAGGAGTCACATGGAAAAGACACAGGGTAATGTGCACAAGTTGATCCTGGGGAGATTCTGATTGGACACAAGAGGTAAATTTTTCACCATGAGGACATTCAAACATTGAAATAGTCTCCCAAGGGAAGTGGTAGATTCCCCCACATTGGACAGTTTTCAGTCTCAGCTTGACAGGGTGCTGAGCTATCTCATATAAACTATAGTAGTACCTAGAAAGGTTGGACCAGATGATCCTTGAGGTCCCTTCCCACCTGGCATTCTCTAAGTTGAGTTGTGTGACAGCAGCAACAGAAAAAATAGGGAAGAAAAGAGAGAGCAGCTGAAGAAAATCCTACTTTTGCTTTTTCTGCCTGAAGAACAGAGATAAACATGTAAAAGGGATCAAACAAATGGAAAATGCATCAAGACAAAGCAGAAATGGTGTCAACTTTCCAGCAAATTATACACTTGGCATTTAGAGACCACAACTTTGATTTCCAGTCCTCTGGGATATTCTAGTGCATCATCTTCAAGCTGGCTTTCTCATTCAGCTGTGGTTGGGTCTGATGGCTGGTGTGGGCTCTAAAATTGTGAAAGATTACTGTTAATAAAGGCAACACCCCCCACACCCTTGCTTTATTTTAACAATGGCCTTGTGCCTGAGATGGCACATTGTTTCCCTTCTACAACCATCCACCAAGGAGAGTTCGTCTCAGCCTCTGATAAATCCGATTATTTCAGCTGCACATTTCCACTGCCTCCAAATCAGCAGCTGATGACACGCAGAGTGTTGCAATAAATGTTTATGGCTCTGCCTCTCCTTGGCCTTCAATTTCCATGGTTTGATGCTGATCTGCCCGTTGAGCTGCAGCCCGTTCCCATCATGACTGGTGTGTGCAAACAGCTCGTGCTGGGGACCCAGCGCCAGCTTAGCTGCTGCTCTGATCTTGGCTTGTTAGAGGTGTTTCCAGATATGATCTTACAACTCATGAAAACGAATGCTTTCCTGCAGCCTTGAGCTAGCATCCTCTGCTGTACAAAGAGTGTAGGCTATGGATATATTTATGCATGGATAAATGCCCTGGGTGTATACATAGCTTGGGATTTTATTAAAACATATACCCACATCAGTGCTTCTGGGCAAAATCACAGCTGAAGCACATCATCAGCTCGGGAGCTGCTTGCTGGCTGTGAAAGCCAGAAATTAAACATTCCCCCCAAACCAGCAAGTGACCGGTTCCCTGCCAGCCTCCTGCCTTTGCCCACAGAGCAGACAGATGCAGAGGAGGATTCCACTGCTTTCCACTGCCCAAAGCATTGCAAAGGCCAGAGGATGCTGCCATGGAGGTCAGGACCTACTGGTGTGAGGTGCTGTGCAAACACCTCTTTTCGGCCACGTTTTGGACACTAAAAGTCCAGCTATGAAATCTGGGTGCATATTTTGGGCAAACAGCTGGTGCAGGAAGTCTAAGGCAGAGCTGAGCCTGCATCCCTCAGGGCCTTATGCAAGCTGAGCATCCTTCTACAGACCCTGGGGTGGACTGAGATCCCAGTACTGACCACATCTTGTATCCCACTATGGACAAGGCCAGGCTTTCTCAGCCAAACATCCTACCATGGTGCACAAGGCAAACTCCTAGGCCACCATGGTAGCCAAGTAGAAGGACAGCACTTCACAGCTCCATGGACACAACAGCTCAGAAGCCCAGAGCAACTGCAAAAGAAATGGGATGTGAACTGGAGGTGCTTCCAGGCTGCTCAGGACCAAGAGAGCACTTATCGGGAGGAGGAGATAAAAAGCACATCATAAAATCTGACACCAAAATGGGGTGTGCTTGGAGGGTGGTGCTGGTTCCAGCTCCTAGCAGGGTGATCCCTGTGAGACTGGGGAGTATACAGCTTCTGGAAAGGTGTTCCAATTCTGGCAAAATTGCAAGCAACACTGTGAAGGTGTCACGGCTGGAGGTCTTGCTTGGAGATGGTGCAAGCTGCAGGAGGTAAGTGATGAACAAGTGAGACAGGAGAGCAAGCAGTCGTTCCACCATACTGAAGCTCTTTACAGGTGTCCCTGCAGGAGAAGGCACAAGTCCATGGAGTTTGATTGTGCTGGGACTTGTTGGACATGAGACCAACAGACAGAGACTCCAATGCCTGCATGGACACTGTGATGTCAGGTGGCTGTGTCTGGGGGACCATGCGTGTTCCACATCCCCACCGTGGGACACAGACTTCTACTTGCAGCTGTGGCAAAGTCAATGCTAGGGTGCTCAGGCTCAGCAGGAGGACACAAGGGAGGACCAGAACCTGGGGATGGATGACACCTGCAGATGGTGTTACCCATCTGGTGACACTGCCATGGGTCGGGAGCAAAGCCCTTGGAAGGGGAGGAGTCAGGAATAAAAGCTTCCTCGAACAAGGGGAAGGCTCAGGTCAGCAATACCTGCTGGTCCAAGCTCAGGAAACGGGCCCAAGGAAGATGAGCTGAGGCTCTGCCTGCCAGAAAAAATGAAGTTCACACCTTGCTTGTCAACATGGAAAGGGGAAGGGGGGCTTCCTGGAAGAGGGACAGAGCCGGGGAGTGCGGGTTGTTAGCCTTCTGCTCACATCGGCAGGGGAAAACAGTTTCATTTGCTGGCCTGATTGGACTGATGAGATTTCCATATTCTTCATTAAGGGGCTGCCAGCAAGCGCGGCTGGGCTGCCAGTTCCCATTACTCACAGCCTATCCATTATGCAAAAGGCAAAGGGGAGAGGGACGAGCTGGTGAGACCAGAGAGTGGCTGGAATGATCCTGTCAGCCTCTGCACCCGGCTCTGGGGAGAGGGTGCTGCTGTCCTGTCTCAGCGTGTGCTGCCTGCTTCCTTGCCTGCTCCTGCCTGCTGGGGTATGTACTCGCTCCCAGGGATGCCAAGTCAGTGGCATCAGGCTCTGTGTCTTGTCCTGGCCTCTCCATGCCCAAGGTGTAGCTCTCCTGCCCTGCCTCACTCCCACCATGGAACAAGGGGTCCGGTCAGCAAAGTACAGTGGGAGGGACAAAGCCCCTGCCAGCCGCAGAATGTGCCCACCAGGCTCCCAGCCATCCAAGGGGGCTGAAGGACAACCCTTCTTTAGCTGCTTTCCTGTGGCAGATGAAGTGAGGCTGCCGGGTGCTCCGTGCATCCCTGGTGCATCAGGATGGGGTGGCAGGGAGCGAGGAGAGGAAGGTGGAAAAGCGTCCTTTGGGGATGGAGAGATGAAGGGCAGGGGCAGGTCCATCCGGGCCCCACCGGCCCCCACGTGGACACTGCACCTGCCTGGGTGTTCTCACCATACCCCATGGGAGCTCCAGGGCTTCAAACTTGGTACCCCACTTCTCCCCATCCCTCCCCAGGGATCCCAGCCTGTGTGTTTTGCTGTTCGCTGGGGCTGTGCAGGGGTGCCCAAAGGATCACTGCCTGGACCCCGATCCACTTAGAGAGAGCCTGTACCAGGGGAGATCAGGAAAATTGCCTTTCAACCCCAGTATTGAACTGGGTTGCTGCCGGGAGGCCTCAGAGCCAGGAGCTCTTCCCGAGGTATCCGTCATGCCTGACCTCAGCTGTCACCAGCAGGCAATTATCTCAGTGCTGAGAGATCACGGCAGGGATGCAAGGACCCAGCTCTCCTCCTGCCCCCCCTCCAGCCCACTTTTCCCCATCGTGCTCACCACGGCAGTGCAGGCAGCAGTAACGTTCCATTGGGCAGAGGGTGCAGGCAAGACAGCCCCCTGGGATGCCAGCTATGCTCCCCAGCATCCATCCCAGGTTATAGATGGGACTCTGCCCGGCGCCTGCCTCAGCATGAGCTGATTCATGGCGTGGAGAGAGGGATGGGGGAAGAGCTGCCAGTGCCTGTGTGGCCTCTCCGTCCCCTCTCCGGCTGCCAGTCGTATTTCACAGGATTGTTTCCCAGTCTCGCCTCTCTAGAGGGATCATGGGTCAGCTCCGAATGAGGCTGCTACCAGCACTGCTGCCCTCAGAGGAGGATGCCAAATGCCCAGACATTGGAAGGAGCAGGAACACGTGGCAAGGGACAGTGTCCATTTATTAGTGACAGTAACCTCAGCAAAAAATAGCCTGGTCTTTGTCACATCTTCATCCCTCCAGTGTCCCCACAGGGTACAGGCAGAGTAACTTTAATTGCTCCCAGGTGCAGCGAGCAGAGATCAGAGCCCAGCAGCTCTCTCCTCGCCTTCTCATGCTTTCTTCTTGCCTCTTTCTCTCACCCTCCCCACCCTTTTCTCTGCCATCCCTCTTTCATTTACCAGCACCAATAGGATGAGCACGCTCGGTTGCCTCTGCTGCTTCATCCCTACCCATATTTGCCTTCAGATGCCTTCAGAGATCTTGGTCCCAGTGACCCTGCTGGGCCCTGGGCAGATGTTGCCTGCTGCTGTCACCTGCCTTCGTGGCTGCTTTTGGGGACCACTATGGCAAATGTTCCCATCCCTCCTCTGCATGCAGGCAGGAAGACCACACCAAGAGAGATGGGCAGGGGCTGCACACACTGCCCCATGGCCAAGCCTGGGCTTCAGGGTGGGACACCCACCCTTGAAGGGCTGGGGAGAGAAGGGTTAATGGCCCCGGTGAGGTGCCAGTGTGGTGCCCACCAGCCACCTCGTGTTGCACCAACAGCAGAGCACTGAGCACCTTCCTTGTTGGCCACACTCCAGCCTGGCGGAGGAAGCTGCTGAGAAAATGCAATTACAGCAAACAACAGCCACACGCGCAAGCGCTGCAATCCACACCTGGCACTAATTAACTTAATTAGCCCTTAATGAGCTACACTGGTCGGAAGGCCTATTTTTACTTAATTATCCCCTAATGCGCTTGGCAGAAAGTGGGGGCCCTGATGGATGGAGAGGTTTTGCCTGGCTTCCTCTGCTCCAGCAGGATACTCCATCATCTCGGCATCCCTAACGAGCTGAGCTGCCCATGAAGGGAGCAGGTATGAGCCTGGGATGGATGGGAACCTGGCATTCAGTGGCGTTTGGCTGCACTAATGGGGGACCCTGTGCAGCTTGTCACTGTGTCCCACCTCCCCCAGGACTGGGTGACATTTAGGAGAGCCCATGGCAGTGCACCAGGGGGGATGAAGTCTTGATGCCTGTGCAAAAGGCTTTCTGGGGGGAGCATGATGGCCTGGAGGTGCTAGGCTGTGCCATGCAGTGCCCAGTGGAACAGCTGGATCCATCCCACCAGTTGGCTGGGAGAAGAGGTGGTGGCCAAGATCTAGCACATCGTCTCCCATCACATATTGCCCCATGTGAGGAAACACCCTGGGCATGACACAGGGTGGCCCCACCAGTCCCAGAAGAAGATGAGACAGGAGCAGGCTGGGGATGGGGACAGCCCAATACCACCAGAATTGCTCTCCAGCCACAAACCAGGCGAGAGAAGCTGGTCCCAGGTGTGGGGAGTTTGCTGTGGTCCTTGGATCTGGGCCTGCTGTTTCCACAGCAACCAGCATCACCCAGCCTAGCCCTGGTAGATGCAGCATCTCTCCGGGGGCTTTCCCAGAAAATGCATCCCAATGGGCTGAGTTAAAGATGCAGGAGCCAGCACCTCCGAGCCATACACCAGGGAGGATAAAAGTGTGGTGTGGCAAGCCAGGGGGGTGGCAGCGGCAGGGTAGGGAAGTGATGGCACCTGTCAGAGACCCTTATTGATACTGTCCTTTGATGTAAAGATTTTTGAAGTTAAAAGAAGAGCAGGGGCCAAGAGGGCAGCGCTGCTCTCCCAGGCTCACTGAGCGGCTCCTCTGACCGACTGTAAATTATAGACCAAACTCATGGCTCTTTCCAGCAGCAGCAGAGCAGCCGAGCTTGTGATGTGCTTGTGAGTGGAGTGGCTGTCCCCCATGGCATGGCATGGAGTGGCACAGCATGGCTGGACACCTTGGGGCTGGTGTTCTTCCCTCACCTGCCCTGCCACCACTGTCACCACAGTCTAGCCTGTCCCTGCCAGCAAGCGGCAGCAGGCTGTGCCAGGGCAGTTGGATAACCCTTCCTCCTTCCCCTGGGTTTTGTCCCAACGCCTTCCATCACTTCTCATCCCATCACTTTGGCAGGATGATGTCCTAATGCTGTCTTAATTAAGTTTCTATTTCTAATTTCTTCCTCATTAAATTACCACAGCCCAAACCTTGGCAAAATGATTGCTTGTTGCTGTCCCAGTGCAGACTGCAGAGCAGAGCCACGACAGGTCCCTGGCTGCTGGGCCCTCTGTCCCTGCATGCCATCCCACGGGATCCCCTGCCCACCTCCACCAAGCCTCTCTGGGCTGATGGATGCTTTTGTGCCTCCAGTTCATTTGTTTAATGGCTTTAGGATCAATTAATTGGTCTTTATTGCCTTTCCTGAGTCTTTAAAGATTTTGCTGGGCACAGGGGAGGTGCACAGCTTTTGGGAGGTTTGTCCTGATTCAGAATTTTGTTTAATTCACTCTGTTCTCCCCAAAGACTCAAATCAGGAGCTCAAGGCCCTTTATTCACACATTAAAGTGTGTTGAGTGTTTAAAGGAGGGTTTAGAAGCAGGTGGAGGGAGCGGGGAGGGCTGTGAGGGTCACTGGTGGGGCTGCCCAGCACCCCTGGGCAGCAAAGGGACCAGCCTGTCCCCTGAGGACACCAGGTCTGAGGGACATCCTGCCCTCAAGGGGTCTCCTTGTCCCAAGGGGATTTCTGTCCCCAGGAAACATCCTGTCCTGGATTGGGGTCCTGTCCCCAAGGGACATCCTGTCTGCAAAGGTCATCCTTCCCTGGATGAGGGTTTTCTCTCCAAATGTTTTTCTGTCCCCATGGGCTGTTCTGCCCCCATAAGGTGTCCTGGTCCCATAGTTGTATCTGAGATGGGGCTCCTGGCTCCCCAGACCCACTCCATGGGATGTTTTCAGCCCTGCTCCCACCATGGCACAGCTGGGCACCCGTGAGCCCCCTGGGCACCCCAGCCTCCCCTGAGGGTCGCCACTCACCCAGCCTTGCCCCCCCGATGTCCTCACTACACCCCCCTCCATCTCCACGGGCAAGTGGTCCAGAGGCAGCTCACAGCACCCTTATAGCAGGGCTTTGCTGCAGGAAAAAGGGGTCTCAGGTCACTCAGGGGAGCCCAGCTCAGGGAACTGGCAGCTGTTCCCAAAACCTGGGCCATTATTTTGTTGTTGTGGAGAGAAAATAGGGCACCAAAGTGCGTTTGAGGGTGAGCTGATACAGATTTATTGGTGGCCTGGTCTCTTTGGGAGAGACATTTAAGTAGTGCTCAGAGGATGCTGGAAAAGCGTTTCCAGTGATGAAATCCATCCTTCATCCCTGAAGGAGAGCTGGGAGCTCCAGCCACACAGCCCACCCAAAAAGCACCCGTTGGCAATATGGCTGTTTTAACTGTGTGTGAAGCCCCTGACAGCGTTCCCATCCCCTCCCACTTGCTGTCAGGCCTGGCATCCTTTCTTTTGACCCTCACCAAGCAGCATTTTGGCATCTAAATAAAACAGAAAGAAGCTTTTTAACAAAGACACCTTGTTCCTGATGACCCAAGGGTGCTCCCAAGGGATGGCAGCAATCTCACCTGGGCACTGCTGGCTCTCTGGGGAGGGCAAACCCCACCGCCGGGCTCAGGCATCGCCCCCGCTTGGGCTTTATGTTTGGGTTTTTTTTTTAACCTCTCTTTTGAAATGGATACGAGGAGGGGGGAGAGCTGAATTAGTCCCATTCTTCTGGGAAGAATGAAGTGACCCTGCCAGGCTAGGGACGGCGGTGCTGCCTGCCCCGCCGGCCGAGGCAGAAATGCTAATTCCTCCTTTCCTCCACCAAACGCCGGAGCAAAAAATGCTAATGGGGCTGACGGCGCGCCGGAGATAAAAGTCTGTGTGTCTGCCTGCGCGCACACAGATGGGTTTGAGAGCCGCGATAAGCTGGCAAACAAGGTAATTAAAATAATTAAAATGCTAAACAAAGGGGAGGATGGAGGCGAGCGGTACAAAGGGCTGGGAGGGACGAGCGGCTCCCGGGAAATGGCAGTTGGGTGAGGAAGAGGAGGGCAGAGGGCTGGAGGTGGGTGGTGGGTGGGCTGTGTCTCCCATGGGAGTCGAGGGGCTGCAGGGAGCACTGGGGAACCCATTCTGTCGTGGGGTCCTGTCCCCAGCCTGCAGCTGGCTCCAGCCATGGGGACATCAGCCTCTTCCCCTGTTCATTGGCAGCTGCTGCCTGCCACCGTGTCCCCTGCAAAGGCACTTTGGGGCTGGGGGTCCTGGTCCCAGTCAGGCACCCCCCAGCCAGTGCAGAGGCTTGTGCAAGGGGAGCACAGGCGAATTCCCACCAGCTTAGGATATTTCTCCAGTTCAAAACAAACTGCCCCCAAAACAGGCATGTTCTCCTGCTGGAAATTACTATCTTGAAGTCTCCCTTTTATTAACAACAACCATTAAAATAAAATAAAAAACAAACACAAAACAAGCTTAAAATTAGAATTAATTTTTGTTTCAGGCCAAGAGAAACATTTGATTTGAGCAAAAAGTTTTATTTCAAGCAAAGTCCTTGGGTGCCAGGCAGCTGTCCTCCACATGGAGAGCCAGGGGCTGGACCCACTCTAGAGACCTCTGTGCCATGGTGAAGCCATTGCAGAGTTCAAGGTTACTGGGGTTGATGACAGCTCCTCCCTGCTTAGTGCATCAGCCTCTACCATCTCCTCGTGCTGTCCCCAGGCCTGGCACAAAGGACAGTGCCACCCAGGGTGCTCCCACCCTGTGTGTTCTATGTTCCCGGCTGCATGGCACCCACCATGTGATGGGCAATGGGAACATCCCTGCTGGGCTGCCCCCACCAGGCAAGGTGCAAGGTGCCACAGGGATGTCCCTGATGGACTGCCCTCACCATGCAACATCCAAGATGCAATGTGAACCTTTCAAGGTGCAATGGGGACACCCCTGAAGGGCTGCCCTCACCACACAACAGACAACATGCAAAATGCAACATGCAACGGGGATGTCCCTGCCAGGCTGTGTTGCCCCACACCAGGTTTCTGGGTGCCCCAGAGGAACAAGTTCCTCCTTCCCCAGGGCTGTGCCCCCATCCCCGGTGCTTGCCTGGTGGCCGTGCCCTCTGGACACCCGTCCTTGCTGGAGCAAGGAGCCTGCCAGACAGTGTTAGCAGAGGGAGGGTGGGGAAAAGCAGCTGCCCTGTGAGAGGCACTGGGGGGGTTAGGGCTGAGATACCCCCCACCGAGCTTCCTGCTGCAGAGGAGCTGTAGCCAAAAAGCAGACCAGCGGCTGGCAGCCTGCCCGCCGGCGAGCTGAAGCTCCGGCTGCAGTTTGAAGCTCGCAGACAGCTATTTAACACAAACAGCCAAGCTGTTATCTTTTCCCTTAGGGCCACCATCCCTTTCGCTTCTCAAATGCCAAATTACAGCCTACATTTAATTTCAATGCCACGGGGAGATGCATGTCAAGGGAGGGCAGCTTCGTTTAAAATTAGCCACATTAGATTAGTGGTGATAGAGCTGGGGAGGGGGGTTTCAGAGAAAGGATGAACTTTGGGGGAATTCCTCCAGGCACGTCAAGGATTCGGGGTCAGGCGGAGCTGAGTCTGCCCCATCTGCTGCGTCCCTGGCTCCCGCAGGGATGCTGGCTCTGGCTGGGGATGTCCCATGCCACACAGGGCCAGGAAAGGGATGTAGGGCACAGGAGGCTGCTGTGGGCAGATGCAGGGCACTCTAGACATCAGCTGTTATTTATTTGACCAAGAGAAATTTACAAGGATCTTAAATGAAAACAATATATTTTTTTTACCCAGCAGAACTCCTGGAGCACGGCTCAAGGTGGTGTTGACTTCCCAGCCACGGTGTTTGCATCAGTGGGATTCCTGTGAGCTTTTTGTCTGTAGGTACACAGGTTGAGCAAGCGAGGGGGGGGAAAGAGCAATGAGCCCCTGCTAGTGCCCAGCTACATGCTGCTCTGGTCTGAGCTCTTGAAATGATGGGGTTTTGGGGGGAAACAATCAGAGGACTATGAAACCAGCCATCTGCATGTGAGAAGTGTCGGCCCAAATCTCAACATTTTTTATTTTTTTTTTACACTGAAATGCAGAAATGCTAAATTGTGGGCAATGCATTCATGGGGAATAGTAGTGACAGCCAGAAAAAAAGAGAGAGCCTGTAATTGCAGGCTTTCACTGACAGCAAAACAGCCCTTTAATAATAACTAAATACAAGGAGCATGCAGAGCGCAATCTTCTCCAAAAGAAACAAACACTGATTTATCTTTTTTTTCCTCCCCACCAGAACCATCTCTGCTAAAAAAGGGCCAGGCAGCATCACCCCAAGCCTTCTTCAGCCCCAGCTTTCCCAGCCAAGGGTTTCCAGGCTCACTGGCACATGACAGGGGAGGATGAGCCCCAGCAATGCTCTTCCACACTGGCACCCAGTTGTGCCAGCCCGGCTGCTCATGGCACGGCAGGGTTCAGCATCCCCCATGCACTGGGAACCAACCTGGGTAATAAAAATACTGCAGCCTCGAAATCCCATGGGGTAGGGCTATGGGGCAGGGAAAAGGACACCTGGAATGAAGCAGAAAAAATATGGAGAAGGTCCTCAGGGAGGTACTTGCTAGGGGTGGGGGCAGCAGTGCCATGGGGCAGTGCCACCCTTGCGTCAGCTCCATAATTGGGGCAGAACCCTTCAGGCAGGCTGCAGCAGGAATCTGGGCAGCCCCAGGGCATAGGGATGCTCCTGCACATCCTGGTCACGGGGATGGTCCTGCAGGTCCCCATTGCTGGGCTGCTCCTGCAGGTCCCTACAGTGGGATTGCTTCTGCTCAGCCCTGGTGCTCGCTGGCCACATCCCTCCAGGTGCTTACCTCAGCTCACCTCAGCAGGAGCAGAGATGCAGATGGGGCCATAGCTTGTCCCACAGGGACTTCTGCAGCTCCTGTCTCTCCTGCAGCACCCCCAGTTTCAATGGCCCATGCTGTGCAGCTCTGTCTTGCAGGATCCCTCTGCCCTGGCACAGCAAACCCAACCCTCTCATCAAGGGCAGCACTTCCCCAGCCTGAGACCACCCAAAATATGATCTGCCCTCCCATATACCCAGCTGGGTACTTTTACAGCAGGTGAGGAACCAGTGGGGGAGGAAGGGGGCTGCCAGACTGGGCAGAGCAGAGCAGCACCCAGCCACAGGGACCTGCATCAACATGCAGAGCCACATGCCAGCTCAACAGCGGCCGGACAGTGTCTAGCTCACCCAGACAAACTGTTGCAGGGAAAGGTGGCAAATTCAATCCCAAAAATAATAGTGGATAAGAAGCCCCCTCGCCTTGAGCTGGGAACAGGGGGCTGAATCCCACCCATGGGACCTGCCAGCAGGAGCTCCTCATGGCCCCATCTGTAATTAGGCCGTAATTTAGGCACTAGCTCCAATTAAAGAAGTGAGGCCACATCCTCAGCTTAACCCTGGTGGCAAAGCCACCCCGCCTGTCCCCTCCTGCTCCCTGGGGGTGGCATTAGGGTTGGGAAGCCACCATGTCCAGTCCAGGCTGGCCAAGCCAATGGTGCCAGCCTAGTGCTCGGGAATCTGCTGCCTCATGGGGCTTCAACTAATGTGACTTGCATCTGTAATTTATTTTTAAAAGGGGATTCTTGCTTTTTCTCTCTCCAAGCTGCCTGCTGACTGCTCCTGGATTTTCCAAGCAAAGGGAAGGGGAAGAGGGGTATGAATAAAATATCATCATGACAGCTTTTATATATATACATGAACCCGCTCCACCAGGCTGCAAGCTTCATTTTTAAATAAGCAGCTCGACTTCATTCCCAAGAGGCCGGGAGAACGCAGTGGGCTTTTAAGAGAAGGGACCAAAACAGAAGAGCATTTTCCTCTTCCATCACATCAGACTGGAGCCGGGTTAATTACGCTTCTCTGTCCTGATTTAAGCATGGGAGCTTATTCAGTACAACTGTTCCTTTATTAATGAATTGCAACCCAAATTTGACCGGAGGAAGCTGGTGAGGAGGGAAAAAAATAAAATAGCAAACCTTTTGCCAGCATGTTCTGTTTGCCATTGCCTTTCATTTACATAACTTCAAAGTGATGCATTTTTTAAACCAACCTATTTTCAGATCTGGCTGGACTGCATGTTTGCATGGACACCCGTGCGGATGTGCCACCGTCATCTCCCTGTGGGTGCCTGTTGCTGCTGCAGGGTGCAGCACCTCCTGGGCATGGCCGGGATGCACCAGCCCCCCGCTGGGCTGGGACATGGCTTTCCTGTGCTCTGCCACTGCCCAAGATGCTGCAGGCTTGCTCAAGCACGCATGGTCAGGAACCGGTGCCAGCTGGTCCCTACAACAGCTTCCCAGGGGCCAGTCATGCCCTGGCCCACCCTTCCTCGGCTGGACCAAGGGGCTCATGGAGGGTGCTCATGGATTGGGGGACACACTGTCCCAGTCCTGTGCTGGTCCCACAGGGCATTGCTGGCACCTGGGGTCCTGCTCTGCCTCCCTGCAGCACTGGGAGAGCTGCAGGCATCGCATCAGTGCTGGGGAACCAGGGCATATGCTGCTTTTTCACACTGTGGAAACAGCACCTGCTCGGTGTACTGCTCAGCCCTGGGTGGGCAGGAGGGGATCCCATAACCCACTGCTCCCCAGGACCTCCCAGCTGGCCCCCTGCCCCCAGCGGGGCTCAGCCTCCCCCTTCCAGCCATGGGCACCCATGGGTGGCCTGAGCTCTGGAGCCCCATAGGACGGCTCAGCTGCTCCCCAGAGCTGGGTGAACAGAGAGAGCTGAGAGCAGCTTCCCAAACCTGCCATGTGCCAGGACCCAGCCCGGCACCAGCACCTGCCGTCGGCTCACTCCACACATCGGAGAGGTGCTGGGCTGGCAGTGAGCCTCATGGATATTCATGAGCAGAGAGTTTGCTGATCAAAAGGCGCAATCCTGTTTTCCTTTATAATATATCTGGTTAATACGGATTTAATGAACGAATGAATAATAAATTAGTCCAATTTTGTTTTCTTTCTTCTTGGAAAGGCAGGCGCAAAGGGGGGCTCTGTGCAGGTTTGATTGATAGCAGGGGCTTGCTGGGAGATCTGCTCCTCAAGCCCTTATTAAATATGAAACAAATAACAGTGCAATTGGTTTAATCTTGTTGCAGTGGTGGATGCCGGCTGGGCAGGGAGAGAGGAAGAGAAGGAGGATGGGAAGGAAGAGGGATCCTCTGTTGCCTTTGCCCCACTCTGAGGCAGGGTATGAGGTCCCTGGGCAGCGTGCCAGGCATCTCAGCATGGTAGGGTGCTCTGGTTGCACCATTAACTGGAGCAGGGCGTGGGCACATGGCTGCAGGAAGCAACTGGCACCACATGGCACCAGCACTGCACGTGCCCCAGGGTGATGCAAAGGGTATCACAAGAGGATGGATGGAGTCTGTGCAACAGCATCATTACACTGGCGGGATCATTGCAGGGCCTGCTGGGGTCAGTGGGGTGATGCCTGAGGAGCTTTCACCAGAAGGACAAGATGTTGAGCTCCATCAGGGAGAGGAACTGTGGCCACCCCTGGTCACACGTGGCAGCACAGCTCGCTGAGCCGGCACTGTCTCGACCGGCACGGCTCATTACAGCCTCTGGGTTCACTGCACATCCCAGCTGCTGATGTGAAGCACTGGGAGAAGATGTTGAGTCACAGGCCACTGGCACATCCGTCACCCAGCTGAGCTGCAGGATGGGGGCTGCCCGGGGCAAAGCCCACTCTGGCCCAGGGTGTTTCCTGGGCTCGACCGGGGTTGGTATTCAAGCCTCCAGGGACACAGATCACTTTGGAAACACCCTCCTGGCTTCCAACAAGCTCCAAGGTCTGTGCCTCATCCTGGTCTATCTGCAAAATATCCCACCAAGATACCTGAACCACCTGGGCTCGCTGCAGACCTGGTGATGGGAGCATCCTTCTGCCCAAGGACCACAGCACTCACTTCTTCCCACACAAGGGTGCTGGACTCCCTGGGGGGCAATGGACATGAATGTCATGGGTGCGTTTCCCACTTCCAGCACCCCTCTGCCCTGCCAGGAAGGTCTGGGCAGTGGGTGCCACCCAAAGCAGCACCCAGGCACAGCTTACACTGCAAGGTGACCTCTCTGCCCCCACTAGTGCTGGGGATGCCCCTGTCACCTCAACATTCTCAGGCAGGAGGAGGTGGTGGGTGCACCCTGCTCTCTGCTAGCACCCTGAACCACCCAGCAATGCCTCACAGCACCCAGCCTCCACCAGTGCAGCAGGGGCTTGGTGTGAAAGCTGCTCACCTCCAGGTAGCTTTCCACTGCCATCACATCAACAACAGAAAAAAAACAAATAAATGAAGCTATTCCCAGCTGCTGCAAGCTTTGTGCTGCTCCAGCTGCCTTGGTCCAACCTTGCTGCTTCCTTTTGAGGCTCAAAGTCCCTTGCTGGAGTCCCAGCCATGGTGGGAAGCTGGGCAGGGAATTAAAGAAATGCTTACCTGCTTACTTCTGCTTCAGCACCCGACGAGCAGCAATGCATGGATTACTGAAAATAATTCCCCCTGGAAAAGGAAGGGAAAAAAAGAAAGATAAAAGAAAGAAAGAAAAAAACACAAAACAAAAACCAAACACAAAACAAAAGGCCTGTGCTGTGGGAATGGCCAGCAAACCTTGAAAGCCTCTTACCTGGCTGGATTTAACTGCCTTTGTTGCTGCATCAGCCTGAAAAATCCCCTATCACATCGTGTCAGTGTTGCTGGCAGCTCCCAGCCACTTCCCAGCCCTTTATGATGCCAGGCAGCTCCATGCAGAGCAGTCGGGGCTCCTCTGCTTCCCTTTTGGACTTTTCTCCTGGGAAACCCAGCTGTGGGTGTTCTTTCTGGGCCTGTGCTTGGTGTGCTGGGGGCTTTGGAGAAGTATTTGTCCATATTAAACAGCCGCCTTGGCTTCAAAATGTCTTCTGCCTCCTTGAGCCCACTTATCGCCTTGATCCAAATTGAGGCACTTCCAGCAGCATTTCTGAGCTGTCTCTCCAAGCTATTAATTAATTAATGGCTTTATTAACGCTAAAGGAATGGCAGAGGTTGTGCCCAGGGGCCATGGGCACAAGGGGCAGGGGAGCTTGGGTGAAGCCAGGCTGTGAAGGCAAAGCCTAGGGTTGTCCCAGGGGGTGGCCACTGGTGGGATACAGCTGCCATGCACTCCCTGTCTGCATCCGTCTCTGGGGACACCCCAAGGCCACCTCTGCCATTGTGGCTCAGAGCCAGCCAGCAGTGCCATGGGGCTGGGAGCAGGCAGGACACCGTGAAAGGGCAAAAGGGGACTTTCTGGGAAGCGGCTGAGCAGGGACATCAGTCCAAACCCAGCCCCAAGGGCCACCTTCCCTTGTGATTTTTGGGATGAAGTTTCTGCCCTTAGACTGGCAAGGGCAAAAGAGAAGCCAGGGTCTGTGTTTTGCATTCTGGCATCCCCCTCTTGCTGTCCCCTCTCTGTCTGGCGTGAGGGGAGCATTCCAGGTGGGTGTCCCTGAGCCTAGGTGCCATCTGTGCTTTCCCTTTGATGCTCCCTTGGAGTTGAAGGGGACGGCAAAGTGGTTGTGAGGAATCAAAGGGGGAAGTGTGCATGTGGATGGGGCCCAACACCAGCCCTCATGTCCCCTCTGAGTTGGCGTCACCTGAGGGGGGTGGTGGTGGCAGCCACCTTGCTCAGGAGCACCAGGCAGAGGTGGTGGTACCCAGCTTAAGCACATGAAGCAGTGCCTATGTGTGCATGGTTTTGGGGACCTGTATGGGCCCCAGGGCTGTGGCACCAGTGTGGGACTCACTTGCAGCACCCCATTGCCATGTGTCTGGGGACAGTCCCACCCCTTCCCTCCACTTGCCATGGCTCGGTGGAGAGAGAGCAGGGAAAAGGCCAGTGATGATCTGTGTCCTGGCTGAGATGGTTTTGGTCTTTCTCCCAGGGTGGGCATCCCTGCCCCAGGCTATGCTCCCCCTGTAACCCCCATCCTGGGCTGTGCCCACCCATCCCAGGCTGTGTCCCCTATCTGGACTGCTCTCCCTCTGTGCTCTCCATGCTGGGCTGTGTCCCACATCCTGGACTGGGCTACCCTTTGCCCCACATTCCGAGCTGTGCTCCCCCGGTAAGATCCATCCTGGGCTGTGCACCCATCTCAGGCTGCGTCCCCTACCCATCCTGGCGCGACCCCATGGGTGGGGAGTCCGGGGGATGTCGGGCTGTGCGGGGGGACGGAGGAGGCTGCGGAGGGGGCGGGGAGCCCCAGCCGGCTCTGAGGGCTGGTGCCGGGGCCCAGCAGGGCCGGGCAGGATGGACCGGCGGGGCCGGGGGGAGGCCGGGGGCGGGGTAGGGGCGCTCGCCCCCCCCCCCTTTCCCACTGCCCGCCCCCGCGGCAGCGCGACTCGGCGGCAGCTGCAGACGGGAACGGCGGCGGCGCCGCGCAGGTAGGAGCGACCCCAGCACCGGCACCGCGACCGGGCGGTGGGGACCGAGCGGTGGGGACCTCGATGCGGGGGCTAGATTGGGCGCTTGGTGGATGCAGGGTGAGAGCGGGCAGCGGGGCCGGAGCCTTCCCGGGCGGCACCGGCCCTGGCGGGAGCATCCCCGCCGTCGGCAGTGGAGGAGCCGGGATCGCCTCGTTTTCCCCCCCGGCTGCCTCTGGCCGGTGGCGCTGGGCTGAAGCCAGGAACGGATTCTGCACCGGGAGCCAAGGGGGGAGGGAAGCGGTTGTCGCCGGCCAGGGAGATAAGGCTCCCGGGCTGGAGGGTTGGTGGTCCCGGGGACATCTCGGGGTGATGGGGGGTCTTTGGATGCTGGGGGCTGGCGTGGGCTCGGGGCGCTGGCAGCCCGGTGGCAGGTGGATCCGAGAAACAGCTCGGTGACCCCTCGGCCGCTTGCTGTGTCCCTCTACGTCCTCAGCGGTCACCCCTCTGGCCACCGTGGTGGGGACGCGGGGGCCTGGTGGAAAGCCCACCCAAGTGGGGACCATCCTTGAGGAGCAGGGGCCGTGCCCTGGGGCGGCCCAGCCCTTGTCTCCCCTGCACCCCCTCCTCCCCGCATAGCCCTGGCCCACGAAGGATCGGCTCCCTATGGGGGCACAGCCTCTCCCCGGTGGCCTCGGAGGGCTGTCAGGGGCTCCCCGGGGGTGCGATCCCTGTGACACGGCCGAGCTCCCCTCTAAGCTCCCGGCTGCCGCCTCTTCCCTGTGCAATTTTTTACCCTCCCATCTCCACGTCTACCTCTGCAGCCTCCGGTTTCTTTTTTATCCTTCCCTCTTGTTTCAAGATTCGTGGGTTCCTGTGGTTTGTTTTTCCAGCCTCCCCCCCGCCTCCCCCCCCCTCCCCCCCGCCTGTTTTCTCATCCGTACTCTCTCTCGCTCTAGCCCTCGTCTTTGTTTCAGCTGGGGAAAAAAAAAAAAAAAAAGAAATAATTGCTTCCCTTGTAAAGTTGGCCCTGGCAGAGCGAGCCCCTGGAGAGCGATGCTGCCCAGGCAGTGTGGGAGCCAATGGCAGCCCCCGCCGCCCTCCTGCCGTGGTCCCCAGTGCGGGGGGACAGCCACTGGCCCCAATAAATACCTGTCACCGCCCAGAGAGGATGGTATGGGGGTGCCTCACGGTTGGGGGGCACTGGCGGTTTGGTTGGGGATCGCACAGGTACCTCCTGGAGCTGCTTCCCCCAGGGTGGGTTCGTCTCCCGGCACGATTTTCATTACGGGCCCTGTGTCTCGGTTTGGGCATCTCCATCACTCAGGTCTGTGCGTGGTGCTGGTCCTTGGGGGTCACGCGGGGCTGGGGGCCAGCCCGGGGTTTCGGAGGGGTTTGTGTTTCACGTGTGCGCTGCTATGCCGAGGTTTGCCTTTGTCTGGAGCAGGCATGGGGGGACAGGGGTTGTCGGTCTTTTATTTTCTCTTTCCCGTGTGTCTTTAATACTGTCCCCAGGAGGGGATCCCGTTTCCCCAAGCCACCTTCACTTTGCGTTGCTCCTCCTGCGCCGCCAGGATTCACGCCGGCCCCAGGTAAAAGGAGAAGCCAGAACCCATCAGCACTTCCCGCTCCGGTACTGCGGGCAGGCTGCCAGACCCCGGTTGCCATCCCTGCACGGAGAAGCTTTGTGGCTGTGTTTGGCCTCGCCGGCTCAGGTATCGCCTGCCGGATGCCGGCGGCAGAATCTGGCCCCTTGTTTATAGGCGAGGGAGTAGTTTTGTCCTTATCTCCATCTGCTATGGAGGCCAGAGCTAGAATTTCAACGGGATGCTGCAGATCGCTCTGGGTGGCAGTCAGTGTGGGTGGTACCCCCGGGGAATGGGGTGCCTGGGGGAAGGTGTGGGCACCCCAAGTGGGACAGAGGAGTGACGAGGTCTGCCAAGTCCGGAGCTGGGCTGTTGAGGACCGCAGGCTTGGCCATGTTTTTTTTTGTCCTGTTCCTCTGTCTCCTCTCTGCTCCCTCTGCTCCCTTCGCCACCTCGGGGCTGGCTCTAAAAGGCAGGAAAGAGGCGATGCTCTGGGTGGGTGGCACACAGAGGGCACGTGGGGTGCTTCGGGGGGTACGGACACACTGGTGCCTTCAAGATGCCCAGACGGATGCCTCATCCCCTGGAAGTTTTTTTTGTAGGATGCTGTTGCGGTTTCGGACACCCGATGGTTTTGATAATCTGAATAAACCCGGGCTGCGGGGGGGAACTGAACAGGAGCTCCGCCAGCCCCGTGCCCTGTGGTCTGCTGGCCGGGCCACCCCTGGCTCGCCGGTGCCGCCACCAACGCGCCAGCTCCATGGGCTGTGTTTGCAGGGATGACGTGTGCGGTGACGGCGGGAGGGAGGGCGAGCAGGGGCCGAGCGGGAGCCCGGCTGTGACCCAGTGCGGGCCTGGGCAGCACCGCGGGGCCCGGGAGCGGGGGACAGGGACGCACTAGGGATGGCATCTTCCTCCGCTCTGCCTCTCTGCCTGCATCCACGCTGCCGAGCCCCAGCACAGGGTGCTTCCAGCCCCTGGCTACCCTCTCCAAGCCGTTTGAACTCAGCCACACGGAACGAAGGCTGGGCGTAGGGTTTCCTCCTACCTCCCCCCCCTTTTTTTTTTCTTTTTTTCTTCTTTTTTTTTTTTTTTTGGTGCTGTTAGACATAAGACATTCCTGAGCAGATATTCGTTGCCGGGCTGGGACACCTCCTGACAGACAAAACTAATGGGGAGGAATTGATTTGGGATTTTTTTTCCCCATGTCTTGACCCTTGAAGTTATTGAAAAGCCAGCTGCAGCTCAGCCCTGTTCAGTGATTCCCATGTGTCTCCAGCCAGTCATCTTGGGTCTGTAGGTGGTTTGCAAACAAGTCAGCGTGAGTACAGGAGTGGCACCTTGCCCTGTCGTGGTTACTGTGGTGGGTTACATGGTTTTGTCTCTATTTCTGCCCCTCTTGGATCAGATGTGTAATTATCAGAATCGGCGAAGTGTAAATTATAGAGCAAAAAGCCTCCGTGAAATATTCATAACTCTGTCCTCAGTGAAGGGTCAGTCTTTGGAGCTGAGAAGCCCAGATAAGTGCTCTGCTGCCATCCCATTGCCTGACCATCATTCTTTCATCTACCATCCCATCGTCCCATCACCCGCTGTCCCATGGCCCACCCAGCTGGTGGCAGGGGACAGAGAGGGGAGATGCAGGCAGGCAGGCAGGCAGCGGTGACCTTGTGCCGTCCCTGCCGTCCCGCGCTGCTCCACCACCTCTCATTTTTGTCCAGGCACTGTAGACATCCATGAAAGCTGTAATCTGCAAAGCCCCGGGGGGCTCCACACTGCGCTGGCTGCTATTATCCCCGAGACAAAGAGGGACAGGCAGGCAGATTACCTTGGGCTTTATTTTTCAGCTGGGAGCAAAGAAAAGCCTTAAATGAGCTGGCTGCTGGGAAGGATTGCACCGGAGCCCCCATGCTCCATTTCCTCCCCAGAAGCCACAGGACCCCGGCTCGTGCTGCCCTGTCACTCCTTGCCCTTGCCCCAGCTGGCGGGGAGAGTGGATGCTCCCAGCTCCCCCCCCAAGGCCAGGAAGAGTTTCGGCTCAGGCCTGGGGCTCACTTGCAGCACCTCGCAGAACCCTCACCTTCTCAGGGCACGTAGCACTTGAGGCTGGCGGCCAGGAACAACTTGACGCTCATACCCATCTTACACCCATCACTTCTGTGCCTGGCAGTTGCATTTCCAGGCTGGATCGGCAATGGGCAGAAGGCTCGCATGGTCCCACCCTGCACGGCTCAGCACCCGGGCTCCTCTCCATGTAAGAGGCTTCATCCCCGTCCAGGCTGGCCCTGTGCCGAGACGGCACCGCCGTGGCGAGGGGCAGGTCCCCTCCATATGGTGCCCTGGCCAGCTCCCAGCGCTGGGGCAGGTGCTCTCTCGTCTGGGCTACATAAAACCCTTTTGTCAGCACCCACAGGGTTTCCCTCCCCAGGCAGGGACCTGCGCCAGCCCCGGCCGCTCTGCTCACCCCAGCACCACCGGGAGATGGCTCAGCCCGGCCGGACACGGCTGCATCCCCCCAGGGCTCCCGGCAGAGGATGCTCTCCGTGCCACCAACACCCCTTTGCTCTCCCCTCCACCTTAGCACTTCCCGGGCAGCCTCGCTGCCGACAGCCATGCTGGGTGGGTTTTGTCAATCGGCCACTGAAGCGCTGATGGTTTTATGCCTGACACTTAATTATTTCCCCCGATGCCACCACCATGTGCTGGCGAGCAGCGCTGGCTGTGACCCCACCGAGCCCAACTCCACTGCCGGAGCCTGAGGAGCTAATGGCAGAAGCAAGCCCCACGTGGAGTTTAATTATTGGCTTTCTTCCTTAACAGAGTACATTGGCTGACCTTAATGCAATTAATTAGGGCTTAATCAACTTCTGGTGGCTCAGCACAGCACACAGTGATTCCTTCCTTTCCAGGAGAGTTTATAAGAGGTTAAAGCAGGAGAGGAGAGATGTGATGTAGTCTGCAGGCTCAGTGGGGCTGTGCTGGCAAGTGGTAGCCCAGTGAACTGGGTGTGGGTACAAAGCTCATGTATCCTCCCAGGCTGGGCTTGTTGCTGGAGATGCTGGTAAAGGCAGGTGAGTTGGGCTCGAGGGCTGTGCCTAAGGTGGTGCCTCTGCATGGACTTGCTTGTGTTGCTTGGTTTTGGTATCACCCTGAGCTCACCAAGTGGCTTCTGCAGGGCTTACCCCTGTAGCCTGTGCTGGGCTGGGACTTTCATGCTCTCTGGGTGCTCTCTGCCTAGTGATGGGGCTATTGCTGGGTTGTGCACCCAGCAGCTGCTGTGTGGCTCCCAGGTTTGCAGCCAGAGTGCTGGGGGTGGTGTGCTGGGAAGGCTCTTCACCCCCCTGTAGCAGGCACTACCCCTGGAGACAAGAAAGGAGCTGTCAGTCACTGGCTGTTTCTGGTCAAGAAGGAGACTCCTTCTCCTCCCTGCCTGGTGGCATTTAATGATAGTGCTAATTAATATTGCAGTATGTCCCCACTACTTCTGGTATGGGCCCCTAGCTCTGCACCCCATGGTTTCATCAGCTTGTCAGCTGGGTGCCCCATTGGCTTTTAGAGCCCTTAAATAGTGACTGAAGCATGAATGTCCAGTGTAAGGCTTTATTTGCATGCCTTGTGTTTCCATCTGCTGGCTTTTAGCTTTCCAAGCCAGTGGGCACCTGTTGGTGACAGGGTGCCCCATTCCTGGGCTGCTGGCTTCATCTGAAGATGAAGTGACTCTGCCTTGGTGTGGCAGAAAGCCCCTGGAAAGGTGGGTGTCCCTGTGCAACTGGTGGCATCTCCCAGTGTCTGCTGTGGGACCAGGACTGTGGCATGTCCTACCACGTGTTCTTGTATCCTGTGTGCTTTGCAGCGTTCCTGCCTGAGCCCAGGTGGCTTTTCTTCTGTGGTGGCACATACCCCCCCCCCCCCCCCCCCCCCCCCCGGTTTCCTTTAGTCTCTGTGTCCCTGGCTGTCCCCCACCCTGGGGGCTGTGCCACCAATCCCCCCTTGTGTAGGCAGCCCAGTGCCAGTTCTGGGAAGTGTCAGCAGGAGCTGTGCCAGTTGCTGGCTTGTTTGCTTTGGTGCCAGTTCATTAATATCAAAGAGCTAATTAGGATTCTGCAGCCCTTCCCACCTGGCCCTCTCCTTTGGAGGCTGGAGGAGACTTGTCTGCAGGATTTCACTGCAGCCCTGTGTAAAAAGGATTCAGCCCTGGTCTCTCCCAGCCTGGTGGTTTGTGTCCCTCTCTCTGCTCCCGGCTTAATCCACGTGGCTAAAGCCCCTTGAAGCCTGGCAAATGGGAAGTGATATTTGCCAATAATCCCTCTGCTCCCCTGGGCAGGCTTCTCATATTATGGGTTATTAAAAAACCAAAACCCAGGCAGCAATAACTATGGCCTGGGGAGAGCCCAAGCACAGGTTGTTCCTGGGCAAACCCCACCCAGCAGAAGAGGTAGAAGCAGCACAGCATGGCACAATCAGATATTGTGGAGCATCTTCAGGCACAGCCCAGCCCCTCTTGCAAATGGAGAAGGGGTGAGTCTCTAATCCTCTTGCTCCTTGGGGAGTGAGTGGGGATTCCCATAAGTCACAGACTAAATCCTGTTGCTCCCTGTGGAGGCTGCGGGGAGCACCAGTGGGGGTGGAACAACCCCTGTGATCATTTGCTGGGGACCCCCCACCCTGGTGCCAGCCTCCTGCAGCTTTTGTGTCTTCCCCATCACTGGGGCTGGGCAGGGGCAGCTCCTGTGCTGGCAGCTCATGGGGACAGCACAGAGCCAGCACCAGTTGCCTGCCACCCCACTAGGACAAAACCAGCCTCTGCTCCCCATTTTTTTTTTTTTTTTGCTTTGCAGGGCTTTTGAGAAAACTTGTGCTGAATTGGGGATGTTCTTTCCTCTGGGAAAGGGCAGTGGTGCAGCTCTAGCCTTTTCCAGGCCTGGCAAGGAGCAGCCCAAAGTCTTGCTTACTCAAGGATGGATTTGTCCCACGGGAAATTCAATCCACAAAAGATCTGTACTTACTTGCATTTATTATTTTTTTCTGCAAAAATATCGATTTCACTGCAAGAAGTCTCAAGTGCAGCTTGAAACATTTCATTGCATGGGTTGGGGGGTTTCCTTCTGGTTTTAAGTCAACATTTCCTCTTAAAATGTCACTCAAGGTAGGCTGCTTTTTTTTTAAGTAAAAGTCTGTGATGACATTTTAAGTGGAGAAGAAAATTGCTGCTTCGTTTCAAAATGTCAACTTTGAGTAAGGTGGGATTGGGGTTTTCTTGTTCCAGCATTTCCCAGGGGAAAAGTGAAACAGTTTTTTTAGACTTGTGTAACTGTTGCCCCACTGTCACCCCCCCCAAATAAATACATTTTTTTGTTAACCTGGTTACATTTTTGCAGCAGAGAAATTTTGCCAGGAGAAGCCATGTCCTGGGAAGGGACAGCCCTCTCACAGCCAAACCCAAGCTCTCTATGGCAAATTCTCTGGCATCAAACTTCCCTGGGGACCTGCAGGAGAGACCCCATCACTGCTGGCTGGCTTTGATTGCTGCAGGAGGGAGTAATGCCACGTCCAGGTTTTGAAGCTCTCCTCTTTCTGCTTCCCCTCTGCCTTGTGCTCCTGGTTTTCTTTTGGTGCAGCTTGCCCTGAAAATCACTTGTGCTAGATCTAGGCTATAGAGACTGGAGTTATCTCCCTTTTATTTATTAGGGCAATTATACCTAGTGATTCACATGCTCATGAAGAGTAATTACTCCCAAATCCAGCACCAGTGGTGTTCGTACCCAGCCCGGGCACGGTGATTCACAAACGCATCTCTTTGTACAAATCATCAAATGATGATCCCTTAATTGCTGATTTGGTTTGGAGGGGGTTATGAAGCAATGGAGGACTGGGTGGCACCATCACTGTGCCTGGCTTGCTCTGGTGGTGTGGTCACTCACCTGCTTTTCCCCCCTTGCTGTCACTGCTCTCCTCCTGCATGGGTTTTGCTGGGGATTTTGGTTGGGTTGAGCGCCTCAAGCTGGGGGATTTGTGGTTTTTGAAGAGCTGCTATATCTGATCTGGCAACTGCCATGGCCCAGCCTGCTGAGGGAGAGCTGGGGCTGCCCCAGTCAGAGCTGCCCCCTCAAGGGTGGGGATGACCCCTCCATCCTCCCAAAACTCAGCAGTCATAAGGCTCAAATCTCACCTCTTTGCAGCTTAGAGCAGGTGGGCAAGAGCTCATGAAATGCAGATGTGGAAAGCTAAACCCTCCAGATTTTGCACCAAAAAAAGGCCCCTTGCTTCAAATTGTTTGGTGTGGGACAACTGCAAGGGTTGTTACCTCCTTCCCCAGAGCTGGGCAGCCCTCTGCCTGCACTGCCCCAGGGGGGACACACCTGGGGACCATCCCTCCACCACGCAGGGTCTAGTTGGGCAGAAGCATCACACCAGGGATGATGTACGGAGTCCAACCTGCTGAGCTGCTCTGCCCTTGGGAGAAACCTTGACTCTAGGGACAAAAGTTTCTGGGGATGTTTTGAAGGGTGTTGATGCTTCCCAGTGCTGCCATGTGGCTTTACGTGGCTTGGAAGGGTAACCTGGAGCTTGAAGTTCCTCCTTGTGGACTAAGGGGAACCTGAGGTGATGGTTCTGGGTGCTGCCCAAGGCAAGGCTGTGGTGCTAAGCAGGAGGCTGGTGATCAGCTGTGGTCTCCTGGGCCAGAGAAAAGCTTTTTCCTGTGCCTTCAGCAAGCAGAGCGTGGCCATGCAGTGCTGCCTTGCTCTTTTTTAGCTAGAAGAAGCTTTTCCCTTCAGAGTGCATGTCAGGGCAGTGTTGTACAAGTCCACACCCCCCACCCATCCCCTCCTGCCACAGTCACTGCTCTGGGTCTCCCATCCCACGGATGCCAGAATTGCTCCTGGGTTGCGAGCAGCTTCCAGAGAAAGGCTGGTGGCGAGCAGGCAGCACAAGCCCCTCTTTCTGCTGGCCGCCACTTGGCTTTGTCCTCAGTGTTGCTTGGGTGGGCTCCTGCTGGAGCCCGCCCTGGCCACCCCCTATGCCCACAGTGGCTTTGCTGGCATGCAAAAAATCAGCAAAGAGCTTGCTCAAACCAAAACACTCAGGAAGCATTCACTGTGGCAATGGCTCCCTGCTTTCATTCCCACCGCACGTTCACCTTAGTGGAGGAATCATGCTCCTTTGTGCTGTTGTCTGGTCCCTTGTCAGAGCTCCTGCAGGCAGCCAGGAGCTGCTCCTCATGGGCTGCCAGGGGGATCTGTGTGCTGGCAGCACCATGGGCTCTCCTCTTGGTCAGAGGGGGAGGATGCTCTGACTGCTGTGGGGATGGGGCTGGCTCCTTTTGTTTCCCCCCAGGTTTAACGATGGGGCTGGAGGGTTGTGGTGCCCATTGCTTTGGGGCTGATAAAGCCCTGGGGATGGCTGGAGTGCAAGCAGAAGGTCCCCAGGCTGCAGGATTTCCCCAGATAGTGATGTTCTGGGATGGGCAGAGGGGAGGTCTGGGAGTACCACAGGGTGAGTCTTGTCTCAGCTCCAAGGGGAGCCCTGAGATGGGGAGCCATCATTAGCTGGGCTTGCTGGGAGGAAGTGCTGATGCCCCACAGGACTCCCTCTCCAGTGGCTCTAGGGCCTCCCACACTTTCTCCTGGCTGATACATTGCCTCTCCTCTCTGCTGCTGCTCTGTCTCCCTGTGGACCCCACAAAGGGGCTTGGGGAGGCTCCCCAGGACCTGGCCCCCTCACAGTGGGGGCTGTGGCAGCTGGTGCAGAGGGACTGGCCTGTCATCCCACCAGCATGAAGGAACTTGCAGCCTGCTGTCTTGTATGGCTTTTTATTCCTATGTGATTATACATTCCACTTCATATAGGGATTGAAGCCGTGCAATACGCCGGGGTCCTACAGCGGAGAACAGCCCCTCTGCCACAGGAGGTAACCCCAGAGGAGCCACCAAAACTATCCCCTGGGTGCCAGAGGAGCATTGCTGCCCTCAGCCCAGGCTCTGTCCTGCATCCTGGGCTCCCCAGCCCTTTCAGGGGGCAGGTGAAGGGTGCCAAGCTGCTTTGGGGTGAGGCCAGCACAAGCCCACCCCTTGCACTCCATCCCATTGCAAGGGTGGGCCTGATTCTGCACTGTGTCTGCTGAGGATAGCCCTGGTGGCTGTGCTGGTGGGCTCAGCCCCAGGGTGAGGAGGTCCCTGGGGAGCCCCTTGTCTTGTTTTTGTCCCCCACTGTCCCAGGAGATGGGTGACAGCCTTCCGGTGAGGACACTGGAAGGGGTTTCTGCTAGCAGGTCAGGAAAGAAGGAGGAAGGACCTGGAGAACAGCCATGGCAGCAAGGGCTGCCCCAAGCACAACGCTCTTCAAAGTTTCTCAAGAGGCCTCAGCTGCTCTTTCAAGGTTTGTGTTAAATCTGTCACATTAGTGAAAACAGTGAAAATTACTTGGCTTGTGGAGATGAAAGGCAGCCCCCCTTCGATCCCTCCATAAAGGAAGGGCCCCATTAACACCTAGTGAAATATTAGCCATTAATCAGGCACTGTGCAAAATAAAACCATCCACATTTATCATTATTGGATCCTTAATGAAGTGATAATGGGAATGCTGGGGAGCTGTGATATTAATGTCTCCTAAGAGGCAAGAGTAGAGCCGAGGGCAGCAGCCAAGATTTTTAATTTATGGCCAAAAGCTCGTGCTGTTAGTAATGCAGTTACTTCTGGCCATTAGCACTGTTTGGCTACAAGCAGCCTGCTTAGGAGAGCAAATCGACCCTGAGCGTGCCCGGGCTCTCCTTGCCCACTCCCTGCCCAGTGGCTGGGTGTGCCTTTCCCAACAGCTGTCCCTGTATCCCCTGCCTGTGTACAAGGATGTGTTTAGGGAGCTGTTGGCCATCACACACAGACTCACAGAATCACCAAGGCTGGAAAAGACCTTTAAGATCATCAAGTCCAGCCTATGACCAACACCACCACACCATCTAGACCATGGCACTAAGTGCCACATCCAGCCTTGCCTTGAACACATCCAGGGATGGTGCCTCCACCACTTCCCTGGAATCTCAATCCCATCTCCCCCATTCCTGGATGCTGGCTGGTGTAGAAAGAGTTTTGCTTTTCTGATGAAAAGGGCAGGGTCTGGGAGCACCAAAACCAAGCAGCTCTTGTTCCTTGCTCTTCCTATGACTTGTCTCCCTAGGTGCAAGCGCCACAGAGCCATGATGGGGTGGAGCTGGTCCCAGTATGACCCACACACTGGGATCACTCAGTGTGACCACTCTGGGTTTCTTCATTTGCCTGGGTATGCTCCTGTTCAGGACAGTGTGGGTGAGCTGCAAAGCCCTGCCCAGCTGTGGTGACTCACTCAAGTTTCCAACATGAAAGTTGTTGCTCCTGGCCAGCTCCAACAGCCTAGAGGCAAATCAGTACTTGGCAGGTAAGCAATGCTGTTGCATCTTTAGATGCAAGTGTGAACTCCCAAATCCTTGCAAAACCTGACCATTGTGGCCCAGATGGATTCTGGCTCATCTGTGGGGTTTTCTGCTGTCAGTGAAGGGGCTGCAGGTCAGAGGGAGGTGGCTTTGAGCTGGAGCAGTTACAGGTGATTCTGTGCTGAGCATTGTGCAGAGGAATACAACAATGCCCTGTTTGTAAGGGATGCACATGCTCCAAAGCTCCTTTTTTTCCCTGGGCAGATGCACCAAGTCCACCCAAGCAATCCATCAGAAATGGAGCTTCAATCTATCCAGATAGAAGCATCAGAAAAGTGTTTTTGTAACCTGGGTGTCCTTGGTCAACCTCCCCCTGTCCTGTTATCTCTTAATTGGAAAAGAAGGGACAAGAACAAAAACTGTACATGAAGGTCAAGCAAAAGTAGACGTGAAGTGCGCTTCAGATTGCTCCATCCTTTCAGCAAACCTTTTATCAGCCTTTTCTCCTTCCCAACACAGAGACTCTTTTTAATGGTTAGTGAAAAGCTGCTGTTCAGAAAGCAAGGCTCAGGGAATGTGGTAGGCATTTCCCAGAAGCAGCCAGCAAGCCCTAGCCCAAGGTCTTCTCAACTTGACTGCGACACAGCACAGCAACAGCTCCAAGGACAAGCATGGTGCTCAGCAGTGTGGCAGGGCTGTGGACAGACTGCAGGACTACAGAGGGTCTGTGACCTTGTGCCCAGGCTGGCAGACCAAACCTGCTGCTGAAGATGCCAGTGACCCTTCTGCCAGGCACCCCAGCTCAAAACCAGAGTCACTCTGGATTTCACTGGAGCAGAATTGGACAGGAAGCACTAACAGTGTTTTGGAGCTAGATTTAGCCAGTTATCCTGGCTACAGCCCATAGTTTTTGGCTGTATCACTGCTTGTGTTAGTGCCCCCGTGGTGCTGGCATGCCGGGCACGCAGCAAAAGCCAAATGCTCTGAAACCAACTGGCGACCTCTGGAGAAAAACACCCAGCACAAAGCAGCTCCTCCTGCACAACAGGGACACGGTGAGCTTTATAACGCTTGGCAGGTTCCTCCCAGCAGATCTCAAAGCCCTTTGCCAGCGTGAGCAAGTTCAGGCATGTTACAGAAGACCTTCAGACTCAGAGGGCAAATGAGATGCGTGGATGAGTTTAAACCACGGGGATCAGATCAGGGTTTTGAAATCCCCAGGCTTGGGTCTTGACACCACGCTTGGGCTGTGGCCCAGGCAGTCCTGCTGCTGCCAGCCTGGCATCGATGCTGGGCCCCGTGACAGTCCTGCTGATATCCCTGCTTGTCAGATACTGGCTTCAAGATCAAAGCAGTAGGTGTCGCATCCTCCTCAAAAATCCACCCTCTGATCCATCTTGGAGCAGGGTGCAGAATGACTGTTTGGTGGGACACCATAACTCGTGGTGTTAGGAGGATGGTGTATTTCTGTTACGAGATGAGATCAGCCACACAGAGTAGGTTGGTCTGTCTGGAAAGAGTCTGAGTCAACTGTGTCCTGTTCAATTAGGGCTGGATTTTCAAAGCAGCTCAGCTCCCACTTAGGCTCGGTAACAAAGGTAGATGCTCAAAAGGAGTCGGATGTGTTGGGTCATACTGGCTGCTGAGCTGAAGTCCTTTGAATATCCAGCCAAAACTGTCACAGTGCCTGTTGCTACAGATGGAGCCCTTCTGAAATCCAGCTCCACATCCTGGGAAACCCAACTCATCTTTGCTTTCCCACATATTGCACTGTAGTAGGTGATGAAACCACAATAACCACTGCATCCTCATACATGTGGGGGAGAGGCTTCCTGTCAAAGCCTGGTTCTGGCAGCTTTGCCCTTTGATCAGTGCAGCAGCATGGGTCAGGAGAGCCGAGCAGGAAGGTTTCCTTGCCTTTTGTTCTTTAAAATTAGCAGAGTTAATCAGAGTGACAGTGACTTCTGCCTCAGCGCAGAAGAAAGGTCAGAGGCTCAGGCTGGATGCACGACTGTTTTCTGGGCAGTTGGAAAACACCACCATGAAAGCTTATAGCTGCTGGCACAGAGGCTCTTCCAACAGGGATCAGCAGGGAAGATCTCCCTGCAGAGGGAAGGAGGCTGGAGAAGGACTATACTTGGCTGGTTTGCCACTGCACCTCAATCATCCCCTTTCTGATGCTGCATGGTGAAGGGACACCAGCCCCTGTGTCACTGTCACTGTGCCCTGCTTTCGTGTCACATGTCCAAGATGAAATGCTGCTCTTGGCCACCATACTCCTTAGCTGTACTGCTGGGTGTGTGTCGTGCTGGGCTTGGGATCTCTGTCACCTCAGGCACCCTGGTGTGGGAGGAGCCACAGGACACTGCACTGGCAGGGCTGTGTCACTGTCCCACTGTGTCACCCCAGCACCTCCATGCCTCCAGCTGGGCAGGCCTTGCTATTGCTTTTACATCCTCAGTCACCATGATGCACTTCTGTGAACCTGCAAAAGCCCCCTGATGAGCTGCTCTTGAGCTGGGGGCACTGGAGGGGCAACAGCCACAGCAAGAGCTCTTCCTGGCAGCTGTACCATGGCCTCACTTTCCCCAAGTCTTTGAACTACAGTTGAAACAGTCACAGGAGTGGCAGCTCTCAGCAGAAGTGTTAAATCTTGCCTCTGTGTCCGTAATGTGACCTCTTACCTTCTTCTGATCCCAATTACAAGTGCTTGCTTTTGCTGTGGACATCCACTCGTGTCTAATTAGCAGAGTCTTTCTGTCAAAGACGTTAGCACTCTTGACAGCAAGCCTTAATTTAAGTAGTTTACATTTGTCTGCAGTGTTGATGCTTTCATTTCCCTCTGGTCCTAATGAAATGCACCTGGATATCTGCAGAGGGAGCTCTCATGATCTCTCCGTGGCTCTAATTAAAATGGCCTGGATGTCCATGACATTGGTGCCTGTCAAGCCCGTCACCAGGAGGTGATGGCCACCTTGGAACTGGCTGAAGAACGTGTAGGAGTCATTGTTGCTGAGAAAAGTCTCCACATTGAGGCCCTCCTGCAGTGCCTCTCCCACCAGCTCCGGGCTGCAGAAGGCCCCTGCCGCCTCCGTCGGCCCATCCTGCCCATCCGTTCCCCCACTGAGGAAGATGATCTCGCACCTCCCTGGGTGTCTGCTGACTTCTGTGGCCTGTGCCTTGTGCAGCCCCAGCCCCACACGCAAGGCCAGCTCCTGGTTCCTCCCTCCCTTGCCAGTTCCTTGAAGCTGAACTGTGGTTTCTCCACCAGCCAGGATGCAGACTGGTCTCTCAGGCCTTAATCCTCGCAGGGCCTGTAGAAACTCAGTAAGGTTCAAACCTGGGATCTCTAGCTCTGCCACCAGCTGCAGGAGATTCCCCCTCACCTTATCACCCAGGGGCCCTTCTCCCAGGCCGGTGAGGCCCAGGCAGACCAGCTGGATCAGCTGGCAGTACAGTGTGGCAATGCGGCCCACTTCCCCGCAGATGGCTGTGCTCAGAATCAGAGTCATGTAGCCCAGGCCCTCAGCTTGGCGTTGGGCCTCGTCTAAAGCCAGCCTGTTTGACCCAATGATGATGTTACAAACATGGGAGTAGTCTTCTGGAGCAGCAGGCTTGCTAAAAGAGCTGGACAGGACTGTTTCCACTGACTTGGGCAGGTTGTGCAGCAGGTTGTATTTGGCAAGTATCTGAAGGCAGTCTTGGACACCATGGGAACTGGCAGCAGTGGGCCCACTCGCTATGATGTCCAGTGGGTCACCAATCACATCAGAAAGGATGAGGCTCACCACCTAGCAAGAGAAACACTCATGGATTATTGTGGGAGGCAGAGACAAGTGACTACATGAGAGCCCTGGCCTAAGTGCTGCTCTGAGTTATGCTTGTGCCACCTGCATATCAAAGAAGATGGAAATGGGGGTGGATCTTGGTCTATTTTTGTTTTACAATCCTGTGAGAGTCACCTTGCCATTTAAAACCCACAGATCTACAATGTCTTTTGATAGTGGACCACTGCATTGGAAGACATAACCTGTGCTACTGCACTTGTCAGGCTGATAACCTGGTGTGGGTTCAGCAATGGTACATACTGAGAACAGTCCCCAGGGAAGCCCAGGGTTGGAGTCACCCTCAAAAGCACTGCTGTGGAACACCAGCCCATTGGAAGTGTCTGCTGGGAGAAGGCTGGGGTCTGCTGAGAGTGCTGTGATGGAACAGCTAGCATTTGCCAAGACTGAATACCCCCTTCTCCATCTCTGTCTCCCTGAGGGGAGGGGGTGGTCTCTGGGAAGCAGGGGCTTCTCCTCAGTTACCTGTGCGGGATACGCAAGCCGGGCCAGCCCTCCACCCTTCAGCAAGGACAGAGTCTTCCGGACAATGTTCAGCTCCTGTATGGCAGCTCCTTGGGAAGCCAGCATCTTTGTGAGTTTCTCCTTCTCTTGGAGGAGGATGGGAGGAATGGGAGCAGGCAGTAGGGCTGATCCGCCCCCTAGGAAGCAGAAGAGATGGCATCAGGACAGCAGAAAAAGGACAGGAGGAAAGCAAGGCTGTCCAACACTTGAGCAGGAGCAGCCTTTCTCCTCCCTCACTTGTGTTCAGAGGGGAGGCAGAGGTGGCTGGGGTGGGGGAACTATACTAACATCTCTGGAGAATTCAATTGTCTTCACCAATGGGTTTTCCTCAGTGCTGCCCTGCACTGTCTGCAGTCAGCTGCACTTCATCCAGGCAGCATAAACCTCACCAGACCAGGGTGTTGTAGGAATGACAGAGAAGGGCTGGCAATGACTGTCCCTGCTACATCAGGCTATGAGTGTGTCATCACACTGATTTTGAGGGTGATCTGGATGTGGGGGAGCATGGCCTCCATGACTGGTTCAGCAGTTGGTGCTGAGCAGATGGAGATAGTGCTTGTTTTGCTGGCTCTATTTATTCAGGACAGTGTGTGAAAATACCAGCTATGGCTGCAGCAAGATAAGAAACTGCTGAACTGCACTCCTCTAGGCCTGGAGGAAAGGAAAGGGGAAGAGAGTAACACTAAGGACAGAGCACACCAGGAATCCAGGGTGACAGCCTCATTGATGGGAATCCTGCCTGATACAAGTGAGCATTGGAAATGCGGAAAAGGAGGCAAGTAAAAAGGTTCTAATGGAATTGTGGAATGGATGGAAAATACAGAGTAGAAAGATCTGAGCAGAGAATGAACATGCAAAGAAGTACAGCTGAAACCTACTGTCAAAAGGCAAAGCCTGCTCAGAGGTTTGAGACAAATCAGCATCAATAAAACATGATGCGCAAGAAAAACAAACGCAAACGCCTGTGTTTCAGTCAATAGCCAGGGATCTGGCTGAGAGGCAGCAGTCAGGGACCAGCTGCTGCGTGGGAGTGCGTGTGCATGGGGAGCCACAGCCACAGGGAGATCCTGTACAGGCTCCCTGGAGGGCTGAGGAGTCTATTGGAGATCCCCGTAGCCAAAGGACAGGAGGAAGCCCAGGGGAATCCCCAGGAAGCACAGCTAGATGCCAGTCACTTGGGTGTTTGCCTAATGGCACTATTTTTCTCTGCACCAGCTTGGGCTGTGGCATCCACAGAGGAACCAGAGGGAAAATCACTGAGCAGAGGAGACCAAGGGGTTTACAGAGCTGCTCTGAGCCCCTGCATGCTTTTGCCCTGTGACATCCACTCACCCAGCTGAGCCCAGGCCAGAGTGATGTCACTGCATCCCTCTGCACAATATCCACCTTCCTTACACAGCCCAGGCTCTGGGGAGAGCCTGGAGGCCCAGCAGACAGGGCCTGGGGGTGTTCAGGGCTGACCCTGCAAGGCATGCAGCTTGCTGTATCAGAACCTGGGACCCTCATTTCCGCTGGCTGGGACACAGCAAAGCCTTGGAAAGGATCAATCACAAATCTTAGCTCACAGATTCACATCACTGCATAAATTCAGAGCATGCAGGTCCCCCAGATGTTTGCTTCTCCAAGTCTGCATCCCCAAATATAAGGAGAGGACAGGAAGAAAGCATCATCTTGGCAAGGGGTGAAAGCAGCTGGTAGACTGTGCCCAGAGGTGCCATCTCATAGTGGTGGCACAACTGTAGGGACCAGTCTGCACAGCTCAGGCTCTCTCTTTCAGCAGCAGGTGGCCCTGTGCCCACTCCTACATCCCTGGAGAAAGGCTGGTGGGAGAAGGGAAAGGAAAAATTCCAGAGGTGTGTCAGTGCTGAGAGGGCCAGAACAGCACAGTGCTTCCATGCTGCACAGCCACATGTGGGCAGGCAGCTGGGGGGTCCTGAGCAGAGTCCATTCCCTGGATTCCTCCACACTACCTGAGATGAGCACAAGGAGCAGGTCTTCTGCCATTAGGCCCTCAGCCAGCTTCTGGATGGCAACTGCTCCCTTCAGAGCCTCCGGGTCTGGGAGATTGTTCTTGGCACCTTCAATGACCTGGATTTTGCTGTGTGGCTTCAGGAGCATCTCCCTGGTGAGGTAAGAGAGGAAATCACACCACTGACATGTGCACCTACACAGGCAGCCAGGCTGTTACTCAGCAGGGAAATGGGCCTGGTGCATGGTGAGCAACAGGGACAGGGAGGTGGCCTTTGCTGAGTGTCTGTTCCCTGGGGCTAGAGGCAGCACATCCAGCACAAGTGTTGGGCTGTGTCACTAGTGCCACTGGGTCATGATGGTAGTTGAAGACCAGGGCACTGTGGTGGATGGGGTGGGCACCAGAGCAAGGGCAGCTGGAAAGGACTGAAGGGGTTCACAGCAACATCCCATAGAGGACAAATCTGGCAGCCTGTCCCTCCACAAACTGTCCAGACACAGCCCCCTCTTACTGCAGTCCTACTCGCTGCAGGCTTTCCTGGATGCCTAGTGGCACGTTGATGATTCCCCGAACAAGGTGGTCTCCCAGGATCTCTTCTGCTGCCGCGGCCATCCCCAGCACAGCTTTGCCGAAACCCACCAGGTAAAGGTCCCTCTTCACTGGAAAGGCCTGGCCCTTCACCAGTAGCTGAGGGCACCTGCCTTCCTGAAGCTTTACAGCCCTCTTCAGCATGGGAGCCGGCCGGACAGTGCCCACGGCGCTGCGGAAGAGGTACAGTGCGTGCTCCTGGAGGGACATGGTGGGTGGGGTGGCTGGGCTGAGTCTGCTCGGTGGGGTGGGCTTGTACACACTCTGCTGACACTGGCAAGGCCTTGAGAGCTGGGGCACTTCCACCCTCCAACCTGCAAGGGAAAGCAAATGCTAGCAAGAAAAGACAGAACTGTCACAGGGAGAGCAGGGAGGCTAAAACATGAACCGTGGAGCTCTAGTTCCTGTTTCCTCTAGAGGTAGGTGCCACATCAGCAGCATTTTCAAACCTCTCCCTAGGCATGTGGGAAGGAAGGACAGTATCACATTTGAACGACCTGCCAGCTTGTGGTCCCCCTGCAATCCCATCACCTCCTGCAGGGAAGGTGAGCCCTGCCAGCCATGTTCTTCTTCACTGTAGATGTGCCACTGGCAAGCCACCGTTTCTATTTGCTCAGCATTTGACACCTTTCCAGACTGTAGAAGCTGCTTTCTGTCCTGGAGAGAGCAGGGCGTCTGAGGGGAACAGCTTTTCACTACACTAACTCCCTTTCCCAGGCCAGCCAAATGCTGATCTCATTCTCTGGCTGCACATTGCCCCACGTGTCCCTGCAGCATCACGCAAGGGCTTTGGAAAAACAACAGACTTGCTGGCTGCCTGATCCCTTTCTGTTGGTGGCCACAGGGAGACCAGTAATGAGGCTTCCCCACCAAACAGCAAATTAACACAAGGCTTCATTCGCCTTTATTTTTCAGTCCTCTTGTTATCCATTAAAATCACATCTAGAGCCCAAACAGGAGTTCAGATCCAGGCCAAGTTGCCAGCCATGTCTGTGAATGCCCATTTGAGCTAGTCCCCACTGAGTATTAGCATTAGGTGCAACAGAGATGAGTGTGGACCAAAGGATCTCAACTGCTCAAGGGCAGATGCTTGTCCTGACAGAGGAAATGCAGCCTCTGCCAGCATGCACACATCTACTCCCTTCTAGCATTTATCTTTCTCTCCATTAACTGGCAGCAAGTTCACTGCTGGTTTCTCAGGATCAAAGATCCGTGTGATTTGCATCTCTCCCGCTCATGGCAATTATGGTGTGGGCAATTAAGGCAGGGTGCCAGGAGGCTGAGGCAGCCTGGGCAACACACTTGATCACAGACCCATTCGAATTACCTGAGAGAGTTAATTCTCTCTCCAGTAAATGGATGTGTTTTGGTGCAAGGCCAGTGGCTGGCTTCTTCTGGGAGAGCTCTCAAGTCCAGAGGTCTCTTTGTCCTAACACTCCCAGAGCATTGCAAAGTGTTAATCATTAAGCCAGACAAGCTTTCCAGCAGCTCCTCTGGGTCTACATCTGCCTTATTTTGCTGTAAGGACCCAAAGGGTCTGTGAAAACCTCCACATAAGCACCTTCTCAGGCAACAAAACTTGAGCACACTCTGAAAACACTGGTCAAGGGACTTGCATGTAAAACTATCTAGAGAGTCATAGGTTTGCTAGGGAAAAAAATATTCAATGCTTAAGAGAAACAGATTCTAAAAGCAGAACACAGGGCAGTTAAACTACCTATCCACACTACCTTTAGATACTGGTCAGGACTGGCTTTTTGAGCACAAGGAGAGAGAGAAGACAGGGTATCCTGACCACTTTGTTACTCAACTCCTGAATTTCATGGCAGCTGGTGCTGCCACCAGGCCTCAGCTGTCTTACAATGAGGGCCAGAGTAACCCTGTTAACACGGGTGAAGTCAGGTGTACAACTCTCAGGAACTGAGATAAGCATCTCCGTTCCCAGTTCCCAGCAAGTCTCCCATTCACCTGGCAGCACAGGGCAACCAGAGGAAGGTGTTACAAAACAAGAGGCACATCATGCCCCAGGTCACCTTGTCTGAGCTGCAATACAGGGTATGCAGAAGTGGTTGGATAAAAAGGCTTAAATGGGGCCAGAGGAGTTCAAGAAAAATAAAGCCCCAAAGCTTTTAACAGGCTCTGCCTTGATGTCTCTGTGCATGACTGACCCTGAAGACCTGGGGAATTGAGCATAACCAGACCTGCAACTGTAGATCCTGTCACACGTGCCCTCCTGGTGGCTCCACTCAGCTCCAGCTCCAGACATGACACAGCAGGCAGGAGTTGTTTAAAAGCAATCCTCTCCTACTGGAGATGAAAAAAAAATAAATGCCAGCTTGATTCATCTAGCACTTGTGTACATACAGCTAATGCTTGCTCTGGAAAGCATTTCACTACAATAGCAGGCATGTAATCTATTTTCTGCACTCTGAACTCAGTTTATATTTTAACCATCAAGGCCTGATCCAGAGCCTGTTGGAGTCAGGACGTGTCCTTCCATTGCTTCCAGGGCTTTTAGGGCACGCCGCCTGACACTGATCTCAGTGAACAGGTGTAAACACAGAGTAAATCCAGTGTAAAACCCCCTTGCAGTCAGAGGTTATCAAACTTTACATCAATGCAACAGAGAGCTGAATATGGCCCAGCCCCATGAGCTCTGGAGGTCTCAGTGTGTAACTCTGCTCCTTGTCAGCTCTGATTAGACACGCAGGCTCACTGGAGGCTCCCCTTGGAATGGGGGTGCTGCTAATGATACCATAAACCCATTTTTATGTAATTTATTTATACAGTCTCAGGCATTGGGTACTAAATGTCATCAGGGAACAGCTGTAAATCAGTGCGATGAAATCCATTGCAGATATTAAAAAAAAAATTAATAAAACTCCTACTCATTTTACTAGGGCTTTAAAAACAAGATAAGAGAACTGAACATCACCCTACACCATGGCATAGGCAGCCTTGGAAAGAAAAATAATCCAAAGGGCAGCTCTCAGACTACCTCCATGGATGGTGGGTCTAGAAAGGATGTAATTGCCAGCTAGCTGCTGCATATTGCACATGGGGAATGACAACCTCACATCCCTGCGTTTTCCTCTTCCCACTGCGGGCTGGGAGGGACTGAGGATGTGATCCCTATTCCTTCATGCACTAATCTTTGTTCCTCAGTTTCTCAGGGAAATCACAAAGGGATGAATGAGCTCTCTTCTGCACAGACATAAGGTGACATGTTGTAGTCACTAGTGGGGCTCAGGTTTCACACCTTCCCTTTGTCCCTGCTCGAGATAATTTGGAGTTGGGGTACAGAGAGTCCTTTGGAAAGTTTTCTAGAAGTTTGTGTGAAGCTTAGGAAAAAAATGATTCTAAGAATTGCCTGTTCCCAAGAAAGCAGGACTGTAAGGGATTTAGATTAATCCCCTTTAAATGAAAACTTCCTCAGCTTTCATTGATGAATAACATTCACCATCTACATATTTCTTTGCGTGCGTTACCATTGTAAGCTCTTTCTTCACAGGGCTCCTCCTAAGGCTGCAGAAATTTCCCCTGTTAACTCTCACAACAAAAAGCAGCAAAAACGCAGCTCCTCGTTTTCACCATCTCTGGGAAAAGAGGGAGGGAGAGGAGCTGGACTGTGATCAAATACAGGCAAAGAGCTCGTTTGCATTACCTTTCATTAACTTTTTAATAAAAGCAATTCTGCAGGCAAGGAGCCAAAGTCAGAGGGAGACAGAAATAATCCAGCACCAGGGGCAGAAATGTGGTAAGCTGCCAGGTAAATTGGATGGTGGCAAGAGACCAAAAGGAGGGACACAGGGGGCACAGTCTCAGCCACAAACTTGGAGTCAAACCGGGGAGGAAAACAGTGAACAAGTGAGCTGGCCATGCCCGTGCAGTGAGAAAAATGAGCCAGCATCTCTCCCTGGCAGGTACTTGAAGGCCAGAAAAATATTCCCTTCTAGGGGCCAGTCTGCCATCACTTGGCAGCACGGAGCTATTCCAGGTGCTGTGGCTGGAGATTTGTTCACGGGTTTGCATCACAGGCTTGCCCGTGGTTGTCTTCAAGTTGGGGCAACTGGGCTTGTTGCAGGCCAACCCAGTCACACATCCCGAGCATTTCAGGTGCTGCCAGGTCAGAGCAGACTGAATGTTAATGCTCTGGGAAGGCTAATCCAACTGAGGTGTTCAGGGGCCTAAGTTAGTTTATTTTAATGTCACTGGGATGTCCCTGGATTTCCCCCAATGTGGCAGTGGTGGCTGGCCCACCGTGTCCGGGGTCAACTCCAAAATGCCCGAGGGGCTTGGAAACAATTGGAGATGGTGCTGGATCAAACCCCAGTTGTTTCAGGATAATTTTGAGCTCAAGCTCCAAAAGGTAGATTACATCTTAGTTACAGCAGTAAACTACCAGACACAGCAAGTTCTAGCAGGGTCTCCTGCTACTTGTTTTTCTTTTCTTTTCTGGCCTCTTGGTACATAAATTACCATTAGACTCACTGAGGCTTCCTTCCCACTTCCATTTTTCATGCATTATCTTGGGAGTTTACCTATGAAGTACAACAGAGCAGAGATTTTACTGCCTTAAACTCCCATGTTCCCACTTACTGACACATCTCTTCTATCATTTGATATATCAACTTTAATTTGCCTGGTGAGCCCTGCTCAAACTCAAACTTGCTGCTCCAGATGGTCCCAAAAGCATTAAGAGAAAATTTTCCAAGAGATGCACTGAACCCAGGAGGAAAACAAAGCAGTGAAGGTTTGTTCCAAGTGACTATTCTGGGAGGATTAGATGGGGGATTTTTCAAGACTAATCTCTTCAAATGAAAATTTCAGAATTTGATTAATTTTTTAATCTGCACATGGATTTGCATAAAATTACTGCACTGCCTCATTTACATGCTGTAAAAGAGAAAATGTCTGCAGCTCGGATGGACCAACTTCATCACTGGTCAGCTCTGAAGGGTCCAGAACACGAGTGGGTGTGCAGGGACAGGGGGAAATGTCCTTCTGCCCCTGCTCACTGTGGTGCTCCTGCATTCATAACTGGGAAAGAGGATGATGGTGGCCAGAAGCAATATGATGAGACCTGAGACCTGCACAGAGGATTTGCCAGGCAGGCAAGGGAAAAAGTAGAATGGAGTCTGAATACCTTTGTTTCAAGAATATGCTGAGGTCTGGGTAACCCAGGAATCCTAATTTCCAAGACATGGCTTTCTGTATGTTTCTTGGAAAAGAAGTATGTTGCTCTCATGACTGATTTACTCACCAGGAAAGTGTCAACAGGGTCTCTTTGCCTTTGATGGGGAATGTAGCCCAAGGCCAAACACAAGGAAGATAAGTGTTCTGTTCAGCATTTTATATATATAGATCAGTATCATTAGGAAAAAAATTAACTGGGTTTGACATATGCATCTTACTAGTTTTTCTAGGTCACATTCCCTTCACTCCCTATATACCTTTTGGAATTGATTTTCCCATGCACTGGGGATTGCAGGGAAGAAAAATTTTTCACTGAAACATCCTTCTGTAGCTCAATGCAGAACAGCACTACCCTGAAGCCAAGTCCATGCCAAGTCTACTTCCTTTCATGCTGTAATTTCTCAAACTCCCCTATTCTGAGTCAACTTGCAATTAAAGTTGAGAGTCATTTAAAACACAGGGAAGAATCATAGTATTCTAGAGAAGATGAAAAGTTGCCAGCCTTGAGGTCTGGAATAATAGAAAGGGGTTGAAATTCAGTACTGCTAAATACAAGGTCATGCTCTTTGGGATTAATAGCAAAAAAGTATGAGTTCCTCAGCTGGAAATAACACAAGAGGAAAAAAGAGCCAGGAATATTAACCAGTCACAGGATAACAATTACTGCTGCCCTCTACACTGAGACAAGAGGTTATGGGGAAAGCAGAAAGTAGCAGCTGTAATCTACCTTGACTTCAGTGAGGTTTTGGACACCATTCTGGTGAGCATGCTGAAGGAGTGTGGGCTGGGCAAACACACTGTTCAGACTCGCTGCAAAACAGCTCAACCACTGGGCAGCAATCAATGGCTTGGGGTCCAGCTGGTAGTCAACAGGAACTCTGTTGGGGTTCATGGCACCCTACAGCTTCATTAGTGACCTGGAGGGCAGCGCAGCGTGCCTATTTTGGGGGAAGTGCTGTTGGAGCCACCTTCCAGAGGAACCATGATAAACTGAAGGTCAGGACCAACAGAACAGAAACCTCAACCTCAGCAAGGAGAAGTGTGAAGTTTTGCTGCTGAGACAGGATCCCCCTGCATCAGGGCAGGCTGGGAACCGAGTGATGCAACCAACTAAGGAGCAACATAATAACAGCTACAACTACTTGGAGGGTGGTTTTAAAGACAGCAGAGATCAACCTTTCTTGGTAGTGGCAGAAAGTATAAGGAGCTGTGGCCACAATTTGCAAGTCAGGCCGTTCACGATGGACATTTGCAAAAAGTTCTCTACCAAGAGGATCTCACAGCACTGGATCAGACCACTCAGGGAAGCTGTGGTCTCCATGCTAGGCAGTTTTCAGGATTTGGTTAGACAAAGCCATGGCCAAGCTGATCTTGCCCTGGTGGCTTGTCCTGCGCTGAGAAGGAAGGTGGAGCGGGTAGCTCCAGAGGTCCCTTCTCGCCACACTTTTGTGACTCCATGTTGTAACAGCAGGGACAGGTTTGTGCTTAGTTTGAAGAACCCATCAAGAGATGTCAAGTTGTAGGACACGAGTCCTCCACACAAACCTTCCATCATAACTGTTACCCACCCAGAATCATCACTCCCAGCAGAGTCCAACAAATATACTCACCTGAGCAGCGTTGTGTCCAGAAGCACCTCTCTGAAATTCATGTCCACCCAGCTGAGCACACACAGGTCTGCACTGTGCAGGTTATGGTGGTATCTAATATAGACATGCATGGGTAGAATGACTGCACTTGATCAATATTACTTAAGCAGCAATTAAACATTTTTTTTCCATTAACTAGTTTTGCAGGGGTATTATCCATAATTCCTACTTAATGTGACATTTTGCTAGGAGATCAAATTATCCTGCCAGATTAATTCCAGCCTGGTATAAACTGACAAACTAAGTTCCAACGATTAGGAAGAAAGGCAGAAGAATAAAAAGGCAGTGACAAAATATCAAATCAACAACCCACGGTGTTATACAACTCTAAAACTTAGCTAAGTATTGTAGGTGTTTTGAAGTAAATTGTCTTATGATGGTGTTGGTGAGTCACCTTCAGGGCCCACATGAGATAATCCAGGCTTTGATCATGCCATTTACAGTGTGCAAGAGGCATGTTGTCCTGAAATCTCCCATCAGATGAAAATCAGAGGTAGGTTGTGAACTGACCTGAAATGGAGTAGCTGACCCTGAGACCCTGGGAAGCAATGAAGGAGTCTTTTGGTGAGTCTCCCTAGACTCCAGTGTGAAAATCTTGTCTCCTTTTCAAAGTAAAAATTGGTGAATCACTCTGATGAGCCAATCCCAGCACAGCATGACAGGGTGAATCAGGTTAGATTTCTAAACCTGTAACGGAGAACTCCACTAAGCAAACAGGAAGAGCAAGGCATCTCAGAACAGACTTTTGTTTCACTAAATCATACCAGCACATAAAATAATTAAGCATAATTAATGATGTGCAAGCAGACCTTTGACAATAGTTTCCGGACTTACTGTTGTTTGACCACAGGAGGGCAATATCATCCTAAGCAAAATCAAACTATTCTGAAGACTATGAGAGGAAAATGCAATTAACACGAAGGCATCTATGTTTTGTTTTTTTTTTCTCTTGATTCTGTTTGGGGACCAAAATTACACAAGATTTGGTGTTGTTCTAAAAATAGCAAGGGGCTGGAAGTCTTCATGGGGTGGGAGATTCTCACAGCTACCGTTATATTCCAGGAACAGCTTTTTAAGGTAAGAGATGTACAAAAACATGGACACTGAGCTTGACATCAAATGTCATGATAGAAAAAAAAAAATCACAGTTCCAAGGTGACCGCGTTGGAGCAGCAGCCTGGAAAGCCAAGGCACCTTTCTCACAGGAGAGGTCGGTGCTACTCATTGGTACCCGACGTTGTATGTGGCATGAGACCGTAGTGCTACAGATGCGGTGTTTCTGTGGTGCCGGAGCCCAGTTTTTAGAATAAAAAAAATACTGGGAAATAAAAAAGTGTAATAATTGAACTGAAAAGGGGGGGGGGAACCAACCATGAGAAAGCGATCGGTGTGTATTTCAAAGGAGGGGACCTAACCCTGGCCTGGCGGCGGGCACGAACACACGCGGGAACGAGCTCCTGCCTGCAGGAGCTTCCCCGGGCTGCCCCTGGGGGGACCCTCCCGCCGTGTCACTGCCGGTCCCCCCCAAGAGGCCGGCGCAGGCCGCGTGCCCCCCAGGTGCTGCTTGCTCGCCAGTTACCGCGGGACACGCGTTATTCCGTATCGGGCATATCACGCGCAGCGTAAAGCCAGCCTGTGGGTCCCCGGAGGCGCGCAGGCCAATCTGCGGGACCCCGCCTTCACCTCCCACGTCCCGAGCAGCGCGACGCAGCCCAGCCCGGCACGGCACCGGAAGTGACGCCCCTCCGCGCGGCACGAGGCCGCTGCCCGCTCTATGGGATGACGTCACGCTCTTATCCCAACTCCGCTACCCCGCGAGGTGGGTAATGACAGACCCGCCGGGCCCCGCCGCAGCCGCCCCCAGCGCCTCTTCCCTCCTCGAGCCCCGAGAGGGGCGGGGACACCGGCAGCCATCCCGGGGAGGAGGGCAGGCCGTCCTGCCACACTCAATATGGCCGCCAGGCATGGGGCACCCCCGCACGCTCCCCTATCCCGGCAGGCCGTTCGCGCGCCCCGCCCCCTGCCGCGCTCCCCCAGCGCCCCGCCGCTTCCCAGGGTGCCCCGCGCGCCGTCCCCCGCCGTTCCCGGAGCAGCAAGATGGCGGACACAATGAGGTGGAGCCGCCTCTCCGCGGTCTGAGCGGGCCGAGACGAGCCGGAGGTCGCCGCCCGCCCCGGCCTTCCCTCCCTCCCTGCCCTCTCCCGGTCCCCGCCGCCCCTCGAGGCTCTGCCCGTGCCCTCCCGCCGCCGCCCGGAGCCCCGCCCGGCTCCTCTCAGCGCCTCCGCCCTAGGCGCGGCCCGGCCCGGCGGCGGGATGAAGCTGACGGACAACGTGCTGCGGAGTTTCCGCGTGGCCAAGGTCTTCCGCGAGAACTCGGACAAAATCAACTGCTTCGACTTCAGCCCCAACGGCGAGACCGTCATCTCCAGCAGCGACGACGACTCCATCGTTCTCTACGACTGCCAGGAGGGCAAGTAAGTGGCGGGGACCCGGCCTGGCCCGCGCCTCCGCCAGGCCGGGGGAAAGGGGGTACCTGGCTCCGGGGGGGTTCTGGAGCGGGGGGCGTCTGTGAGGGCCGCCCATTTGGCTGCTGCCCATTGGGGCGTTGGAGGATCCGTGCCCGGCCCCGAAACCCTGCGGCTGCGCTGAGGAGGCGGCGAGTCTGGCCCGCAGGCTGAGAAGCTTTTGCTCCTTTTTTTTTTGTTTTTATTAGTGGTCTTGTAGGTGGAATTGCAAGGATATCTGATGGGGAGGGGGGAGTAGAAACGGTTAAAGTGGGGCGCAGAGATGGGAGCAGCGTGGTTTTATCTGCACTATGGGTGACTCTGCTTGTTATCTCTGGTAGGCTGGAGCCAGGGATGGTAGTTTCCCACGTGTGAGAGAGTTCGCTGCTGTGAGAACTAAATAGTTGTTAAGCTTAAGGAGCTGAGTCTGGTCACATTTCCAGGCCTCGGAATTGTTGGAAATACACAGACTGAATGCTTGGGCTTCTGGGCTTAAGTGTCTCTAATTGAAATAGAAGCAATTGCTGTGAACAATGTAAATGTGTCGTTTAAAACGAGCTAATTTGACGGTAACTTTTTGTATAAATGCTTTAAGCCAAAAGGTGAAGGTGATGTGGTGTGTGCTCACTATAACTTCTAAAAACTTGATGGTGTTTTCCTTGAAACCTAGATTCTAAGTGGTGTCTGGGAACCTTGCAGATAAAGGTGGTCCTCTGTGCTTTAAATCCTTTTCTCTAGTTGTGTTTTTCTCTGTAAAGTACAATTAAAATAGATATGTGATTTACATGCATCTTCAGATGTTGTCTTAATTTATATTTAGTCAGTCAAGGAGTTTATTGGTTTCAGTTACTTAGAGGTAATGAATTAAGGGGGGGGGTGTTTCTCATTGAACAGAGTTGTGCAGTTTATCTTTCTTCTTCTGTTACTCACACAATGCGAGTCCTGTCTTATGGATAAAACCCCAGAAATTTGCACAGCACTTGAGATATGGTGTTCCTGTTGAGAAGATAAAAATATTCCAGTAAGGCCTCTAGTAACATTTGCACTTGGTGTCTTGGAACTTATGCTTGAAGGCATTTGTATTCTGTGAGAGTTGGAACAGATTGAGCTAAAAGATTTCATTATTCCATTAAAATCTTTGGCTGCTTCAAAGTCTTTTAAATGTTAAGTTTTAGTTTTCATGTGCTGCTTGGTGTAGAGATGTAATTCTGAGGTGATTGGATTTTGTTTGGGTTTGTTTTCTTTGTAAAGTCAAGACAACAGAGCATCAAGTACCTACAGAAGATGAAGGAAAAATTAGCATGTGTATTGTAGGAGAATAAAAGGACAAGGCAATGCAGGAATGAAAGAGAACTGGCTTGGGAGTACCAGGAGGTAGATGTGTCAGTGTTGCACATCTTTTCTAGTAAACCAGGTATTCTTAATCTTCCTGCTTCAAGTAGACCAAGACGTCATATGTGCTGTGTTAGACTGTATCCTGCGTGTTCTCTTAATTTTGTTGGCCACTTAAATGTTGTTTTATACTTCTATTAGGTTGTTTGCTTTACACATTGAGGTAGAGTGAACTCTTATTTAAAATTACTTAATTTTTTAAATGTAAGAATAGGTAACTTTACAGCTATGGTGTCTGCCACAGATTGTATTTTAGATCCTAATGATATACAGTAGTAGAGGGACTGAGTGATGTTAATGCAGATGGTATTGATTGCTCTTCCCTTTTGAACTTGTGAAGAGTAGTTTGATGGGTCGAGAGGCATTTGGTCCTTTCATCCCTGGCTCCATCTAGCCCTGATGTATGCTTTACAGTCAGAGGCTTTGCTTTAATGAAGTTAAATGTAGAAGATCAATGGTTGTCTGCTGTAGTGCTACAGGGCAGTGAGAAGAGCTTCATCAAGGTAACCCCTGCTTCAGGATGCATCACTCTAGTGCTTATAAAATTAACTTGAAAGTTTCTCATGTGCTATTGATTGTCTTAAAAGTGTGTGATTTTTAGAGGGACCTACATACAGAAGACACACTTTTTCTCCCACCTGGAAAGTTTTAGCTGTGAATTACTTTGTCACAGGAGATTCATGTATAGATGAAAAATCAAACCTGTGAATTATTGTTGTTGTGATGTGTTGGAATTTGACAGTTTCAGGCCAGTAGTTTGGGGTTTTGTTTTGTTTTTTGGTTTATTTTTTGGTCTTAAACCACTATTTCAAGGACCTGGAACTCTTGTGTTCTAGTGTATGTCATTGCTAACGAGCATAATGGCCAGTAGGAAGCATCCTGCTTGCTGGGTTTTCAGTAGAAGATACTTTAATTCAGCAAGTGGTCTGGATGTTACAGCTTTTCCCCATGTAAAAGTGACAGAACTTGAGGTTGTTGGTTTTTTTCCTCTGTTACAAGGCATTCTGCTGGCAGAATTAAAAATGCAATCATGTTTGGTTATACTTTAAGTACACCCTACCCTCGCCTGGTTTACTTTGTTTTGCCATACCAGTATGACCAAGCCCCATCTCACTAGAGGTGATTGAGACCAAACACAAACCTCCCCTCTGTTTCCTTTCACCTTGATAGCAGATTTGACTGTGGTCTCGTAAAGCATTTTTCCATGCTGATACTGCTTGATTTGCAAGTGGGCTGAATAGTGAGCCTGAAACTTGGAATTGTGTTCAGTGATTTGGATTTGTTTAAAAACATGTGTAAAACTTAGTTTTCTTGTTTGTGTTTTTTAATAGTTGATTGAGAGCAGGCAGTTGGTCTTGTGTGAAGTGACGTGTTCCTGCTTGCATCAGCTTACATCAAAACTTCACCTTTCTTAAAAGACAGAAGTACTGTCCTCTTTTTGGTAAATCTATTTTTGTCCATCTGTCAATCTTTAGTGTCTGTCTGTATTCTTTGATACACATTCACTTATTCTGAATAGGGCTTCTAAGCTTTAAACTTCTCATAGGTAAGGAAGAGCCAGACAAGGCATGAGAGTCTTAGTGTATGTTGAGGTTGGTGGGGTTCTTTTGTTGTTGTCTTGTTGGTTTATTCTCAGTTTGGTCAACAATGTAACTGAGGTAACTACAGAGAGCAGTGTGGGGAAGTGTATCAAACATGAGGTTCGGAATTTTTGTGTCTAAATTTGCATTTGATGTGCTGGTTTCAATTTGCAGCATGTTTACATCTGAAAAATTGATATAAAAGTCTACTGGAGGAACAGGAAGAATCTGTTCGGATTTGGCCTAAGTGGTACAGGGGGTGTATGGGTTTTAATTACACTGTATTGGCTTTCAGTTAATGGAAGTTTGGCCCCAGCAAGTTTTGTGAAGTAGAAGTCTATGGCTTCTGCTGTTTGAGACCTAATCTTTAAGGATAAATGTATATTTTTTGTTCTGATACGGAAAGTCTCCAACTTGTGCTGTAGTTTGGGTGTGTCAGTTTGAAGCTAATGAAAACAAGGAAAAAGCTGAGTTTCAGAAGTACCTTGTCTGAGGGTGTAGTCTGATGAACTTTTGGTAGCAGTATTGGTTTAAACTACTCCTGCTGTTTGTTTCCATTCCCATGCTGTTGTCTTTGCTTTGTGCCAGTAACATATTTCGTGGGCTTGTGTAATAACTGGGGTTAAGAATTTCTGGATTAAAAATAACTCCCAGAAGAGACTGTATGATTTCCGATGTTAATCGGTGCCCCTGTTGGTTGACTGCCCAAGTTTGAAACCACTGTGCTACCTCAGTTGAGGAAGAAAGGGGTGGTGGAGACCTTGCAACACTCAGACAGGCACTGCTACTGCTGCAAGGTATGCTTGTTAACCAGCCACTCTGTTTACTTGGCAGTTTAAATTTTTAGTGGTGCAGCACACCAAACCTTAGGGGTCTGCTTACCAGACCCCTAAAAACCTGGTTCTGTATTGTCTGCACTCTCACCTGAATGCCTTTAATTTTGTCACAAAATATTACATTTGAGTTTCATGCTTTAATTAGGATTGGATATGAATATAGTTCTCTGGTTGCTTAAGAGTCCCTGTGTTACTGTTGCTGGTGTGTGTATATATATAACACCGAGAAGCCCTATTCTGAATGAGGCAGCCTGTTCTAGGATTTGAAGTAACATAGAACAAACAAGACAAACTATGCTTGATCTAAAATAAACAGCAGATGAATTAGAGATTTGGATGGGCAGGGGAACAATGAGGCAGTGCTGCTTGACATTAAGAGCTCATTATACTAGCTTCTCATAGTCTTTCTACAGTAGACGTCTTAGGAAAAATAATTTTTGAAGGAGACAGAAAAGCACATTTTGCAGGTTCTGCGGGGAACTCCTCCAGTCTAGAGAGGCTTGTGGAAAAAGCAGCAAGATGCTTGTCTGAAAATCAAATACAAATGCTTTTCTTTCTTTGTATAAAAATATCTGACTACTTGAAACAATATTGTAATACCTCAATGATATTTATTAAAATGGTGAGTTCCAGTTTGAGTTTGTGTTGCAGTGAGTGCAATTATTTTTGCTTCCTTCTGACAGACCAAAGAGAACACTGTACAGTAAGAAGTATGGAGTGGACCTCATCAGGTACACACATGCTGCCAACACTGTTGTTTACAGCTCCAACAAAATAGATGGTAAGTGATCCATTGGAGTTGACCATATTTAATCTCCTTACACTTAAAACTACATGCCTGGATAAATAGCTCTAAAGATCTGGGGAAAAGTTACAGCAACTACTCGGTGTTAAATGTGCTGTCAGACAGGAATTAATGTTCAACTCTAATGCACAACTCTGTGATACTGCCTTGAGCTTGCTGGTGTGAGTTTTGTTCATTGCTGCAATGAATAGTGTGATAAAAGTTTGGATCTTGATTGTGCTGTTCACTTTCTTGTTTGATACCAGTCCTGTCAGCCTCCGTGCTTTAATTTCTTAAGTGTGAAATGAGGTAGAAAGTGTGTGGCCAGAAGGTGGGCTGATGTGTGGCTCTGATACACACACACAAGTCAACTGCAAAGAGAGGGAATGTTCTTCCATTCTCTGTTCGGCAGCAGGGAGGACAGGAAGGTCAGGTAACTTGGCAGATCACCAGCCAAGCCTGGAGGAGCCTCAGAGCTCTTCTGAGACTAGCTCTGCTGCTGTTGATCTGTTTTTTCCATATAACAGACAAAGCACCCATTTTCATGCTGTTTCTCCACAGTGGGTTCTGTGATACCTATACTCTCTAAATCGGTGACATCAAAGGGCTTCTAGAGCTTCATGACAAGCTCTCCTTTAATGTAGTGGAGTTTAATTTGAAATTCAAAGTTAAGAACTGGCACAGGTAGGTACATTAATTCCTCTATTTGGCAGTACTTCCTAGGTTTGGAAACAACTAGTGCTTATTTCAAACTTTGTCTCAATGTGGTTGTAATCAGTGTCTTGAGAGAGTTTTTCAGTGAACACATCTCTTAATACAGCACTTTATAAATGGGTTTTAACATTGTCATTGTAAACTCATAAGCATTTCTGGAATAGTGGTTTTGTTTTGGTTTTTCCTTTGTAGTGATGGAGCTTCACAGTAGAGATACTGGTGCCTTGTGGTGTGTGCTAGGTTACTTCAGGAATTTAAGAGTATGAATTTAGAGCAGATGCAAATTCAGAGTTGGGAAGTCAGGTTAAGTGAGAACAAGCTGGGATTGAAACTAGAGGAACAAGGAAGTTTCCAGTGGAATTGGATTTAATGGTGTAAAAAGATTAAAAGTGTGATGGGAAGCACTTGCCTTTTTAGTCTCTTCCACACTCTACTGACTTTTTTTTTATTAAGTTATTACTTTAAGTCACATTTCTGGCTTGGCTGTTACTTATTTTACAATTAATTAACAATTTAATGAACCATTTTTAATGCCATTTTGGGTTGTGAGTTTTTGTTAATAAGCACTGGTAAGCCTTTGAGGAACTGAAACTTAAGGGTTTTCATCCTGCAGGGTAGCATTATGATAAATGCTTAATCAGAAGAAAAGAAAAAGAACATGAAAGTATTTGTTGCTGTTAATAACTGTAAGCCTAATAAAACCAGCCCTCTTATCTGTAGGGGTCCAGATACTCTGTAGTCCCTAATGCATGGAGTCTTGGGCAAGGTGTATTGTATTTAACCTGTTCCACAGTTATCAGGAGGGAAAATGAACCCAGGAACATGCTATAGGAGGGCTGGTGTTTGCTCCCAAGCATTTTGTGTGTTGAAGTTGCTACTGACCCACTTCTGAAGATTTCCTCAAGACCTTTGAACCTGGTTCCTCTTGCCTGATTCCAGGCTGAGGTAGTAGTTTGTACAGTTTGAGGGTCTATGATACCACCCGGTACAGGAGATAACTGTACAGGCCACTGCCTTGCCTGGGACAGAGCACTGCCAGCAACACGGAGCACAAAGGATCACAGTTCCCCACTGCTTCCTCTTTAGCAAAGGAAGATGAAATTCTGCATGGATACTTCAGGAATCAGGTAACAACAGTTCTTGCAGGGAAAGCTAGAGATGTATCTTAACAGCATGCTTGAAGCATATTGGTTCAAGCCATGGCAGGATGTGACACGGGTGTTAGGGATTTGCATTTTGGGTAGTCACCTGAGGTCACTTAGAGCCTGTCACAGTTTGGCACCGAGTTGGAACACTCTCGATTCACCCCCCTCCCCCTCCTCCCCTAAGGTAGGGAAAGAGGGAGAAAAATGAGAGAGAGGCTTTCTGGGTTGAAAAGTGAAACAGATTGATTTTAATTACTAGTGACAAGGGAATATATATATATTTGTAAAGGGGTGTGCAACACCCCATCCCTCCCTCCTCCCCCAGCCACTCTCACAGCAGCTCTTCTCCCTGGAGGCTCCAGCTGAAGGGGGGAGTGTCCGGACGGGGCCTCGGGTGTGGGCTGGGAAGAAAAGTGGGAAAGAGAAGAGAGAGCCAGGGAGAGGGTGATAGAAGTGACAGTAAGCAGAAAAGTGAGTGGAAAAGGAAAAAGAAAGGCTTGACTTCCGTGATGTCTTAACCTATACTGAAAGCCAAATAGAGAAAATATGACGAGAAGGGAATATTCTGATTTGCTGATCCTGCCTTCGGTCTAATCTGCTCCCCCGCAGGGGGGGAGGCTGCAGACACTCAGAAGTGACCTTGGTTATTATCAGTCCACTGGTGCTGCTAAAAGGTTCACTGAAAGAAAAAAAAAATCAGCAAAGAGCTTCACCCTGGCTCAAACCAAAACATTCCACCCCTATTCCATTCTCATAATATTTTACACAGAGTCTGTAAGTTGCCAAATTAAGAATTCTCTCCCAGTGTTAGATATCCTTGAGGTACATACTGAACTTCACCATCTTCCATCATTATACACCAAGTATGTCCAGGTCCCTGAGCAAAAGCAGCACCCCGGACAGGTTTGCCCTTGCCTGAAGCAGGATAAACCCAAACACTTTTTCCCAACAGATTTCTTTCACATACCACTGGGACTTTATCCCCACCCACCGTTTGCAAAAGGTCTGACTGAGCAGGACCAGCTCTAATGATGGATCCCCTGGTATTAACTAGCCAATGTTTGTCCCAGTTCTTAAAGGTTCCACCTCCCATTGCCTTCAGGGTAGCTTTCAACAGACCATTGTACCTTTCATCTTCCCCGAGGCTGGAGCATGGTGTCAGAATGGTGTCACCAGCATCGTGTTTTTAGCTTCTTCAGTCAGCTTCAGTTTTCTGGTCAAATACTGGAAGATGATCCAGAATTCTGACCTCAGCTTGATGTGAAATCTCAGGCAAAAATGGTAACTTGATATTTTTTTCACACCAAATTTTGCTGAGTGAGCCTTTCACAAAGCCCTGAACACTGTAGCCCCCATACATGTTAAAATGGTCTGTGCATATTGCGTCCAGTTGGCTCTTAACCTTCTGAGCCAAAAGTAAAAATGTCCTCTTCCCTCAGTTTGTCTTCAGAGCCGCAGCAGGACGACTGGTTGCAGCAGGACGGAGTCTCTTGGCACTGTGTGGTGCAGGTGCATCGTGCCAGCCTCCTCCATCCAGCAACAGCTTAAACTGGTGTCCTCTAACTAGTGTGAGAAGGGAGTTTGCTGATGCGGCCTTCAGATTTCAGAGGTTTAACCTGTGCTCTTCACCTTTCATCACTCAGCTGGATCACCAGAGAAGGCAGTGATAGGACAAGGGGTAATGGTTTTAAACTGAAAGAGGGTAGATTTAGGTTAGACATCAAGAAATTCTTCACCACAAGGGTAGTAAGGTACTGGAATAGGTTACCCAGGGAGATTGTGGAAGCCTCCTCACTGGAGGTGCATAAGGCCAGGTTGGATGAGGCTTTGTGCAGCCTGGTGTAGTGTGAGGTGTCCCTGCTTATAGCAGGGAGGTTGGAACATGATGATCTTTAAGGTCCCTTCCAATCTTAACCGTTCTGTGATCTGCGCATAACAATTAAAAAGTGTCTTTAATAATTTTCCTTTTAAAAAAGATTTCTTTAATCTTGGGGGAAGGTCTCAACAGCAGCTTCCAGAATTCTGGGCTACTCTTGGTGTGTTCATCTATGCTCAGAGTAAAATCACCACTTAAGAAATGTGGTGTTGCTGCAATTTATTCAACTATATTTTTAAGATTGCTTTAAGTGGACTAAGCTTTAGATTGCTTCTCTGTCCTCTTCTTAAAGCTTAGCTGCTCTGAGAGCAGAGAATGTGTGGAGCTGTTGACTGTTAGATTAAAAAAAATAGAGAAGAGAGATTTGCTACTTTTTAATGGTCTTGTCCTGGCTTTGAAATTCATGATTTTATCTCCTCTTGGATGAATGCTAGAGTTAGCACATTTCCTATGCTTGCTGCTTAGCTGGAGACTTAGTTGCTGGATGTGTAGGTAAGACAGCAAGATTCATGCTGTTAGGAAAAAAAAAATATGGAAGTAGTAGTATTGATTTTGTTAATGTGATACTCCCAATTTTCTGCGAACGACGTGAGAATAAAATCTACTGATACTTAAATTTCAGCAACTTTGAAATTCACTTATATACATTGCAGGATAGTATGCCTTTAAGATGTAACATGACTTCAGACTGTGGGGAGTATCTTTCCTGGTGTTTGATTTCCAGTTCTGCCTTGGAAACAAAGTTGCTTTATGTCCCTTTCAAATTGATTGTGTTTGGAAGTCTGAGTTGAAATCAAATGATGGGACTTGCTCAGTGTGGCAAGATTGCTGTTGCTGTGCGGAGCAAGTTTACTCTGTGACTACTTCTAGATAACATTGAGTTTATGGTCTAAAAAAGCTCATGGTTTGTTTATGGTTTCAGATACAATCCGGTACCTCTCCCTGCATGACAACAAATACATCCGGTATTTCCCGGGGCACACAAAGAGGTAAGTTGTGGCTTGGGCACAGTGCAGGAGGAATTGAAATAATGAGGGTAATGAGCTTTGAGTTATGTTATACTCAGTTTACTCTGGTATTCACATTGTAGAACTGTTCATGGCAATTAAGAGCTTGTATACAGCTCTTGGGGTAGGAAGCACTTCTTTTGGGTGTCCCTGATGCATGTGGTCTTCTGCGTTGCAGAGTGGTTGCTCTTTCAATGTCTCCAGTGGATGATACTTTTATTTCTGGATCCCTGGATAAAACTATTCGACTTTGGGATCTCCGCTCTCCGAATTGCCAGGTGGGATGTCAAATTCATGTGTTTAGTCTGTTGCACTTTTAGATGGATGTGTGCTTGTTATAAAACAAAAATATTGCTGTTGATTTAGTGTTGACACCTTCCTGGAATGCTGAAGGAGCCTCAATCACAATTCTCTGTGAAATATGTATGTTGTGTTGTGTACCACCACTCACTGTCACCTGTGTCTCTGCTGGAGAGGAGCTGGGAAGAGCAAGAAATAACAGCCACAGCTGATGAAACAAGAGGAGAGCTGGGTGTCATCAGCTTGTTCATCAGGCTGCTCCCCTGTGCAGAGTGTTCTCTCTTAGCCAGTGCCTCTCCTGGGTTGGGAATGGCAGCAGAAGGGGCATTGGAGATACAGTTTGTCTGAGTGTTTGTAGCGTGTTTGTGTTAAAAATTGATGCCTTGATTTAACTGTTTTTAACTGATAAAGTAACACAGCAGCCATATGGTCTACCTGCCCCTTGCATCATCTTTTTTTCATCAGACCTGATTTTGAGCAGATTTAACTTCCTAGCAAGGCAAACCCTATTCATTTTTATTAATTTATTTTGCTGGAATAGTTTGCTGTACTTATTCTAGTGGAAGCAGGCTTGTGTGGGCTGAGAAAAGTACCAGAGCTGGCAGCAGGGGCAGGAATGAAGGACTAGGACTCCCCCTTTTATTGGTGATGAGCTGTTTTGTCCCTGTATCTGGACACATGGTGTTGTGCTCTCATATTTTCCCATCTCACTGGGACAGTTCTGCTTATGGCAGAGGGCTGTCACTTTTTCCAGATGATGTAACTCTAAAAGCAAAAGGAACAAAAGGTTTATTTCCTACAAAATGGTTTCATATATCTTAAACCCAAGCACTTTTTGACAAAAAAAAAAATCTTAATTTTGCTCTTCTCTGGGACTGTCTTCAGTGCCAGTGTGTAAATTTCCCTTGGGATGAATCTCAACCTGGAAGTTGCTAGAGATGAGATAGGATTGTAAATTCAGCAGCAGTTCTGTGATTTATGCTAATGCCTGAAGTTGTAAGAATGGTAAAAGTAGGACTTGTAACTGGGAGCTGCATCCAGCAAAGTTAGGGAAGCAGGCTGAGGAAGTGTTCCTTGTAGTTTGTCATTTGCCCATGAGGTGGCAGCCATAGTGTCTGGAAATATTACTGGGAAACCAGAGAGGTCCCACTTGCAAGGGCCCTGAGTACTGGCTGGCTTACTGCCTAGCCTTCAGAGATCACAGGGAAAACTGACCTAACTTGGAAAGAAGAGACAAGTAGTAAAGTCTCTAGACCTCTCTAGAAATGCAGAAACTTCTTAAATGTTTTGTTCATTTACTCAAAGATGTGTTCTTATTTATGTGCATACAGTTACATAAAGACATTTGGCTAACACGCACAGACCTGCCAGTCAAGATACAGAAGATTATCAGATTATCTATCTTGTTGGCTTTTACCAAATTTTGTCAAGTCTTCTCTACTATGTGAGTTAAGGAAAAGTTAACGTTAAAAATAAGCACTGATAGTAATCTGTTGATTTTAACATGTAAGGTCTGTTGGCTTCCTGTGTGAGTTTTCTTTAAAGAGGTGTGGAAAGTTCAGTGGTTCTGTTCACTAGAGATGTTTCTACTTGCTTTCAAAACAGTTTTTTTTCCACTTCTTTGTAACCAAAATTGTTAGAGCGTTGCTGCCAATCCCATCAGCAGTGTTTTGTGGTGCTGTCTGGTGTGGTTATTAATACTGCCACAGCATCCTGTCTTCTCTGGGTGCTTTTTGAGTGGGTGACAGCTCGAATAAGGTCTTGATTTGTGGCATTTTGGCAAACTGGAAGCTTGGGATGATGACCTGAAGTAGTCAGAGTTGGTTTTAAGAAGCTGAGTTCTGAACCTTTAAAATATTTACAACTGAAATTCAGTTGTGCTACCCATGGGTTGCTGTCCTGCTCACAGTGGCTCAAAGGGTGGTGGTAGAAATAAGAGCATCAGTTTTGCAAAATAATTTGGATATCTTCTATTTTCTAGGGTTTAATGCATCTCCAGGGGAAGCCTGTGTGTTCTTTTGACCCAGAAGGGTTGATTTTTGCTGCTGGAGTTAATTCTGAAATGGTGAAGCTTTATGATCTCCGTTCTTTTGACAAGGTGAGCTACCCTAACTTCACTTCTTACACCTTTTAGCTTATAAGAAGTAGTCTAAACTCAGTGCTCAGAGGCTGGATTAGTTTACTGGAGTGCCTACTTGGCACCTAGAGAGTTTTTGGTAAGAACACATCTCACAGGAGTACATGCTGTCTCCAGATCCTGAAATCCACTCTTGAACCAACGTTGAAGTTTACTTCTGCTAACTTGTTAACCTGTTCCAGACTCCTGTTTAGGGTTTTTTGGTGGTGTTTTGTTTGTTTTCCTTGCTGTTCATTTTGGAGGAACACTGGCAAAGATGGAGCTGGAATTGCCAGAAAGAATGGAAATTTCAGAGGACACTCTGACTAGGGTGGGCAGCTGAACTGGCGAAGCACTGAGCTTAGTTCCATGGTTTTCAAAAACTCAGATGACAATAACACTGGCTCAAGCTCTTTCTCTAACTTCAATTAGCAGCCTCTTTTCACAACTTCGTCTTACGTGAAATTAATTTTTGCTGTTAAATGTGGTGGAGTATGGGAGTGTTTGGTATTGAAACACCCTACTGTGCTTCCTTTTTGCTATGGGAACTATGGATCCTTTCCTTGAAACTTCCACGTGCAGCGACACGTTCTTGCCATGATTCTTTCCTTAGGCATAGTCGGACTAAAGATTTTCTTTTGAAAAATCTTCAACTTTTTCCCAAGCTAAGGTTCAAAGCAGACTCTTGTTAGCAGCAGTGCACAGAGCCTCCATCATATTTCCCATTTATTCTTTGAAGGGGCCATTTGCTACGTTTAAGATGCAGTATGATCGAACGTGTGAGTGGACAGGCCTGAAGTTCAGTAATGATGGCAAACTCATCCTCATATCGACCAACGGAGGGTTCATCCGACTGATCGATGCCTTCAAAGGAGCCATCCTGCACACGTTTGGGGTGAGCATGCTGCCTGGGTCACCTGCTGGAAGCTTGGTGTTAGCTTGGGGAGCAGCTGCTCTTTGGTTGCGAGGTTACTGTGGACACCCTCTCCACTTTGTGTTCTCCTGTTTTGTGCTGTAGGGTTACAACAACAGTAAGGCTGTCACACTGGAGGCATCGTTCACACCAGACTCTCAGTTCATCATGATAGGTAAGATAATTCTTCTCGGAAGGCATTTCAGTTCTCTGAAATTAGGTGTGTTATGTAGGACTGAAGTTGTGTCTGTGTTGGGAAGCAGAGTGTATTTAAATACTACAGTGCAGCTGGAAGCTTTCTTTGAGTTGAAAGAAACCAGTTTTCTGGTTTCTTAGTTTACTCAGCATTTTCTAGACTGAAAGGTAAACAAGCCTGCAAGATGACTTTTATCTTTTCCTTTATATAGGAGTGCTATTCCAAAAAAATATAAGAAATTGGCAAACTGTTGTAATGCATGGAGACTTGACACACAACTTATGTCAGTGATCCTCATCCAGCGGCTAGGATGCACTCGTGCTGCCTCTGAAAGCATTTTGGGGCTGGATGTTGTGGCCTGCCCTTGGTTACCTGATGAACAAGGCACCTGTCTGTGCCAGGGCTTGTAGCCTGGTGCCTTTGTGCACCTCCCAGGGACATTCCTGCACTGGCAGCATGCTGGGGCAGCTGCCTTTTGTTCATGTGGCTCTTGTAAACCTGTGTGTCTGTGGAACAAGCTCTGCTTAACCCTTGGTAGAAGCAGTAGGCATCAGCTGGTGACTCCCAGCATGATTCCTCCGGCTGAGGCCCCCTTCCTCACCCCCTGCAGAAGGGACTTGTGAGTAAAGTAGGTGGCAAAAAGCAGTTGCAGCTCCTGTAAAGCCTGGTGCTGCAGGTTGGGCACCCCAGGGTAAGCACTTCAGTCACTCTGCTGCAATCTGCTGCCCAGCAGGACCCATGAATGCAAGTTGGACACATTTATGTGGTGCTGCCCAGTCTTAACACTTGCTTTTTGTTCTTATTTGTATGGCCGGTAGGTCAAATATGTTGAACTTTGTGGTAATTGGCATCCTGATCCTCATTTTTCCTGGATGAGTGATGGACTTGGCAAAACTCTTTATTCTGGCTGAGAACTTCCTGATTTCAGAGAAGGCGGGAGGGGGTTCTTTGTTTAGTCTGTCTCTGGAGAGCACTTTACAGCACATTTACCTTCCTGTTGCACCCCTCCAAATGAAAGCTATAGTGGAAGAAGCTCCAAGACACTTCTTTCTGTTCAGTCTTTACATTATGGTTAAGTTGTGCTGCTTCATTTTTCCTCCCTGAAGGGCTATGCATACAAATACAGAAGCAGAATAAATTCCTTGAATTTTTGTTAGGAATCTTATCTAAAATGAGACTAAATCAGAGTTGAATTACAAAAATATTAAGTGCCCAGCCTCAGAGTTTGCAAAATGCCTTTTTAAAGTGAAAAACCTGTCCTGTTGTAGCAACGTGGAGAGTTGAAATCTCCAGTGAAGCTTCTGGTGTTTGGCATAGTGCTCTGACATCTTAGTTTCCCTCACTGGTAAAGCCTGTGATTTGTTCTGTGCCTACCAAAGGAAATGTTTACCTTCTCTGTGGCTGAACTGAGCACTTGTGTGGACAGTGACTCTTACACCAGGTTTTGGCCTCTTGCACAGTGGTGCAGGTTTGGCAAGGGCCTTTCCCCCTCAGTTAGATGGTGTTAGCTCTCCCTTCCTACCGCGTGACCAGAGTTGTTAACCTCTTTGCCAGATGGGCATTGCACTGTGTTCTGTAGAGTCTCTGCAGTGCAAAGGATAGGAACCTGCTGTTGGGATGCAGGTGTGTAAACTCTAGTCATGTTTTGTAAATGCCGTAGTGATACTTTGATAATTTTAAAGGTTAGGCTATGAAGGCAAGGCATGCTTGTTCCTGCAGTACTCTGGCAGAAAAGGTTATGCACTTCATTTTCTCTGCTGGCCTCTCCAATATATCTTGCTTATCTTGCTTTCCATTCCTGCCTGCAGGTTCAGAGGATGGGAAGATTCACGTTTGGAATGGGGAAAGTGGGATGAAGGTGGCTGTGCTCGATGGGAAACACACAGGTCCTATAACATGTCTGCAGTTCAATCCCAAATTCATGACTTTCGCTAGCGCATGTTCCAATATGGTAAGGAAAATGTTTTAAGTTCCTCCTAGCTCAACAGGTGCTGACACTTCTAGATACTAATTGGAGAAGGCTCAGTGCCACTGATGAGTATTGCCTTGGGCTTTGGTGAGAGCCAGGCTCCTGTCTGTCCGACCTTGATTGTGCTTTACCTGGCAGGTAGATATGTGGGGCAGCACACCTGGCAAGCCAGCGTTTGAACACACTTGTGAATGCAGATGCAGAAGTAGGAATCCCTTAGGTCACTGTACACAGCTGGTATTTCCAGCTTGTGTAAGACTGGCTTGCTCTGGAGAACGTGCAATGCAAAACAAACCAGTGTAAGCAAGGATTGTAACCTTCAAATGCTGGGAGGGTGTTGCTGCCTCTTTGGTAGTCTTCCGCCTGTGTGCTTCTGGAAGGTAGCAGTCATCAGCTCCTGACTTGTGCTATAGGAAAGGTTTGTGTTCTGCTCCTGATGTTTGTTCTTTCCTCTCTTGTAGGCCTTCTGGTTGCCAACTATCGACGACTAATTCCTATGCTGCAGCTGCTGTCAGACAACTTCCACACTGCTAACAGCAGCCATCATTGCAAGCATAGTATTGGAATTGCCTAGGTCTCCTAGACTGTATTCTGTTCCTGAGTATGTTTCCATCTCTCCTACCTTTATTTGCTGCATTCCTTTTTGAGGACTTTTCCAGACAGCCTCCTAGCATGTTCATAAGTGGCATGCTACTTGTTCCTGCCTTCCAGTCCATTACCAGCAGGCTTCAGCCGAAGTTGGAACTGACTCAGTATTATTTCTAAGAGCAATGAAGTCTTTTTTTATTTACAAAAAGTTTGTGTCTTTTTTTGAAGCTGTAATTGTGTTTTCCTTCTGTAAGTGCAAAAGGCTATTGATGTTCCAAGGTGGAACATGCAGTTCCTTCCCCTAAGTGCATGTTTTTCACATCTGGGATCTCTGGCTTCACTGCAGTCCACAGATGCAAAGTTACTTCTGTGCCAAATGTGAACACTGACAGTTTTCAACTTCAACAGCAGATGCTGGATTCCCTTGCAGTGGAACACGTGCCGAAGGAGCAGGTGACTCTAAATAACCGTTATACTTCCTGTCATCCTTTTTTTGGAGATTTAGCATGCAGCAAACCAGACAGGTTTTGATCACTGCCCGAGCTTGCTGAAGCCTCCCTGCTGTTTGCTGTGCCAGCATCCTGGAGGACACAGACTGCTGCTGAGGGCTGGTCAGTGTCCTAAGCAATAAAGGAGTCTGTCAGCAGGAAGATAGAGAAACCAAACTGAGACTGAAAGCACAGTCTGCCTGTGTATCTTATGTATCATCTTGGCTGAACTTATTTGTAAATATCATGGGGGGAGGGCAGTGGGAATGGGCCATATTTTTTTACTTTTAGATATTAAAGAATATGATGTGGGCCAGTATTGTAGGGTGTCTAGACTGTTTACCTTCATCGATGCAGTTTTCCCTCCTGGTTTGTAAATAAGATCCATTAAATTTTCCCCATGCCAGGCTTAATCCTGTATCCCTTTGTTGATAAAACTGACATGCAGTTAGTTCATCGTGCATTTTATAGGCCCTGCAGGTTTTCAGGGGTAGCCCTGAAAAAGCAACGCTTCTTTGTCAGGTGATGTCTTCAGAATTGCATTTTTTAAATCTTAGATGTGACTGAGCTGACTGTTTTGCTGTGGCCCTGCTCCAAGGAACACCCTTGCAAAGGGATGGGAGGGACATGCTCTCCTCCAGAAGGGCTTGTGGGCAAATGGCACAGAAAGGCTGGCAAGCTGGTCTTCAAGCCTGGTTCCAGTTTCTTTTTCCTGAAATGTTGAATTGCCCAAATGCATCCACCAGCAGGCTGGGACAGGCTCAGTGTAAATGTGGTGTTCATTGTATTCTTCCCTTTCCAAACACACTTGGCTTTATGTGCTGGGTCACAGCTTGGAAAGTCTGTTCTTTCCCTCACCCAGTCACATGTGCTTCCCCTCTCCTGAATGTAAAATGCTGGTAAGGTGACACACACAGTGATGGGTGTGTTCTTACTGCTTTCAAGTACCAGCCCATCCTGGAGAACAGAGTGTTTCAAATGCTCCAGCATTTGACCTTAGATCTAGGTGTTCCCCTAGTACAGCAAAGTTCATGTCAGCTGTGGGGCCCTGTATATAATTCAGAGCATGTCTCCCTGGAAAAGTAAATCACCTTGTAGAACAGCTTCTTCTGTTTTGATTTTCCTTGCCTTTTTAAAATGTTTTTAACAACTCTTGTCAGTGGAAATGAGCTGTGGGAAGAGCTGGGGATGGGGAATGAGCATTTCTCCACTGCTGGTTCTTTATAAAGTACAGCATGTGCTGAGCTGCAGCGTTTGCCTCTGACAGGGGGCAAGTGGGCTGCCCTGCATGAGGTAGCCTGAGAAAATTGGTGTTTGAATCAATGCTGTGGTTGAAGCTTGTCCTTAGGCTCTGTGGCTTGCCTCTGCTGGTGCTACTGTATGAGTTCAGGGCCAGTTCCAACAGCACACACAGGTCTGTGATGCGAGTTCACCATCTTCCAGAGTGGAGAAGGGAAGGGAACAGCAGACTGATGCTTTCAACCTTGCCCAACAGGCCTCCTGTTGGGAGATGCAGATGAGAGTCATAATCCTGCCCCACCATCCCTTTTCCTGGTGTGTACTGTCCCATCCTCACCTGTAAATGCCCAGTGGGAAGGGGGATTGCTATCTTGGTCCTCAAAACTGTGACTGGGCTCCCACAGCCACTTCTTAAACTCCATAGTGTTGCATTTCAGGCTGCTTGGTGCTATTTTACCAGTGTTGGTGTTTCTGTAAGCAGCCGTATTTTGCAGTGGTTTGTAACATACAGGTATTTGGGGTTTGTAGTGCATTTTAACAGTTAAACTTTAGCAAATCATCTTTCAAGATTTTACCAAGACTGTTGCCTGAGAAAGTGAACAGGTAGCCTCCAGCCATTTTTCTTGTTACTTTTCACAGGGAAGCATTTGGAAGTCTCTTGTTCTAAAAATGCTCTTTGCTGATGTGGTTTGAGTGCTTGTCTAAAGACCCGGGTCCAGCTCTCTTCTGATTGCAGTGCTGTAAAACATTGTGTGTTGCAGCATGACATCTGTAAGAAAAAGAGGACCAAAGGACTGGTCTAGAAGGACACATGCACTAAGAGCATCAGTGGCTTTCTGGAGTGAAGAGAAATTTACAGGTTTGTGTGCAACACAGAACTAATGCTCAGTTCAAAATGAAAGCTGAATGACTTCCCAGGGCTGGTTGCCAGCCACGCAGGCAAAGACATCTGCCTTGGTTGATGTAGCACTGAATGTTTTCTGTCTGCCTTTAAAAGAGGGAAATGTGCCAAGTATTGTCAAGGAACTTGTTCTACCGTGTGTTTCTAGAACATTAGACAGGAAAGGTGAATGAAGCTTTTAGCTTCCAGCTTCTATGTGCTTCTCCAAAAGTATCAGGACTGCAATTCCTGTGCTCCTCAGGGCAGCCAGCTAATGAGAAATGGACCTCATTAAAAACAGCTCTCCCAGGTCTAATGGATTGTCCAACCTTATATAAAACCAAGCAGGAAAAAGCATTCCCCCTCCAAATTACAAAACTTAAAATATTAATCCCCTGTGTTCTTTGATATAAAGACCTTTCTTCAGAACAAGGGGGAAGTGAGACTCCACAGCCCACCTCAATAAGTGGTGGTGGTGGCTGAGCACATTTGCTTGGGCTGTAGGAGATTTTGGGTTAATTCTCCAAGTTAATCTTAGAGAGATTTTATATATTTTTTTTTGAGGCTCCTCAGTTAATGTCCCAACCCCTGCTCTGGGGAACACAGGAACAACTGAGTAAACAAATTTGGAAGCAGCAATGTGTCTTTTCCGATGCCTCTTGACTATATTTGCACTTTAAGAAACTTTCACTTTGGTTTTGGCTCAGGGGCTGGGATCCTGGCCAGCCTTTCAGAAACTGGTCTCTTTGGCTGTGAGCTGATAATGAGGAGTTTGACTCCTAGGTGGTATCTGCCAGATGAGTGTAAATGCATAAAGTCAAATTATGCTTTGTTACGTAATACTGCGTATGTGGAGAATTCGGTGTTGTGGCTGTTACCAATAAATCTTTTGTAGAGAGATCACAGAGTGCTGTAAATTCTGCCTTTGTCCAGTGTGATGTGACTTGCTGTTTTCTTGGAGGGGAATGGGAAAACAATTTTTTTTAAAGCCCCTTTTTTCTAGAAAGTCAAGCTCTGTAGCAGCAATTGTGATGCTCTGAAGCTACCCCTACGTAAGCGATGTGTTTTAAGAGGGTTTTTCAGCCTAGGGATGTATCGGGGTAGGGAAGTGGACTCGTGGCAGCTCCCCACTGAGGTATGGTGCTCTAGGTGGAGGGGGGTTCACAGGAGCCTGTGGTCTGGGTGGCAGAGCTGAGCCTTTTCTCAGCAGGAAGGTGGGGAAACAGCTTGTTGCTTTGGAGTAAGAGGAGAGTTGGATCATCCAGTCCCTGTGTACAGAGCTCACAGCTGCTGCAGGGGGTGGCAGCCAGCATTGGGTCAGTGTGGGTAAAACCCCATGGGCATTGCTGTCAGGTTAAACTTGAGGATGGGGGAAAAGCAAAACTGGAGAGAAATGTTTTTTCTGTCCCTTGCTTAAACCATGAGCAGATGGCTGAGAAGGCTGCCCCATTCCTAGGTCCAGGCCTTCCACTGCAGGAAATCATCTTCCAACACCCAGCCCTTGGGGTAGTACTGCCAAGGGAATACTTCTAGTGACAAAAATGGTTTTTGGCAAAGATGAATCCAAAGCAAAAACCCCTGTGATTTTCTAAGGCTGTTTATCTTAGGTCTGTGTAAAAACTCTGACGGGACTAAAACTGCAGTTAAGATGCATGAAAAAAAGGAAAGTATTCTTATTAGGACTTTCATCCGTATGGAACTTGAGCACACACTGCAGTGTGTCTGCTCCATTGGGGAACCTTGCAACTCAAGTAATGAATAATGAAAACAAGAGTGGGGACTTCGGGAGATGGGAAGCTTGTCCAGATCTGAATTTGCCTAGTTAATGAACGGGTTGAGAAGCAGATCTTCAGAGTTTAAGGCACAGCTTGGTTTGCCACGTCTTCTGCACTGCTGTTCCTGTTGTAAAGTGTAAGTGCTTGTGATTCAGCACTGCAGACGAAATTGAACAAACCAGTTTTATTTTACTTGAAGCTCTTCTACTAAATCAGCTGATGTGCTTAAAGACTTCCATTGTCACCAGTCCTACTGCTACAAACTCAGCCTTTCTGTCAAAAGTTACCTGAATTAATAAAGTGTTAGCAAGTGTTGTGGACTAAGATTTGTTAGAAATCCGTACTAATGTACTGGAATGCTCTTAAGTAGCAGTAAGGCACATGTCTTTACACACAGGAGGCTCCTGTGCACCACTGTGTAGCCCTCTGTTCTGAGGTGGTGCTGCCTACAAATGGCAGCTTTCTCCAGAGGTTGGGGCTGCTGCTTCAGCATTTACACCAGGCAGGCAGGGCTGTGCCCAGTGCTGTTCGGCAGCAGCTCCTGGGTTTTCAGTACATCTTGTGTTACAGCAAACTGATATAAGGGACACTTCAGCTTATGCATCCAGTTTTACACAACTGGGTTCAAGTCTGATGAAAATCCAGCTCTTGAGACTGGCTGGATCTCAGATGAAAAAGGGAGAGAGGGGTCATTAGAACCGTGGGTTTGAGGCTTGCTGTACTGCAGAGATCTCGTCAGCCATGCCCTTCAGCTTGCAGGGCCCCTGTTGCAATTTCTCTTTGACCCAGCAAAGAGGAAGAGTAAAGAGAATGATGATTGGCCCACTGTTTGTTCCTCTCTTGCCTGTTCTTGAGTTCTCTTTGATCTGTGTAAGTGCTGACTGTGCATTTTCAGGTTCTGCTGCAGCTGGTTTTGCTGGAAGGGAGTGTGCAGGCACAGCAGAAATTCCTCAGTCTCAGGCTGATGCTGAACAGCAGCACCACAGTAGGGAGAGACAGAGATCCTGCATGTCATGCTAACAGTCCTCATCCCTGTTGTGTAGTGGGATGACAAACACAGAGATGTCATCATAGGATGCCTCGTGGCTGTCATCCAGCATCCACTGGTGGCCTCTCTTCTTTCCCCTTGCTCTGCTTACCAAGCACTTGGCCAGTTCGGAAAATCTGCAGGTGGCAAAAATGCAAGGTTTGGCTTAATGTGGCACTGTTCCCTTAAGAATAGCATTAAGATGTGGCTTTATGTTGACAAAATAGTAGGGTTTTTATGACACCAGCTTTGTAACTGTTTCTTTAGGATGGGGAAAGATTAGGAGGTGGTTTCCAGAGGCACAGAAAAGAGTGCTTGGTCATGCTGGAGCTGACCTAGAAGCAGAGTGACCTCAGCCTGCTTTTTGGTCTGACCAGGCTCTTTTGGAAGGGAAACTGGTGGCAAAGCTGCAATTACCTGTGAGGATCTGTCCTGTTTTCTGCAAGGAAGCTCCTGGCTATATGGGCCACCTCTTTGTTGCACAGAACATCCCAAAGGCCATCAGTTGCCATGATGAGGACATCGTCTTCCTTAATGTCATGAAGAGCAAAGTCAAATACATTCACCTGGAAAGCACAGGAGTAAATTGGTGACAATTCTTGCAAGATACTGGAGGGGACAGGAAGATGACATAAAGTGGGAACAGGGTGCTTTCAATCTTCTACATCCCCTTGCTGCTATGCTTCTTGATTCCTCTGTCCTGGGGATTCTCTTAGCAGCATGCAGAGAGATGGGGATGGAAAAAGGATGCAGCTAAGACCTGCCAGGTCTGTAAAAGATGGGTGCTACAGAGGAAAAGCAGCATGTTTAATTCCACACTGCAATTCCCATGTGCCACAACTGACCTTGGGAATGCAGGAGAGGAAGGGTTTGACTTCAATGTTGGTGTCGATGACTTTGAGTTGATGATCCCCCAGACCTCGAGAGACAGCCAGAGTCCCCAGCAAGCGAGCCTGACCACAAAGAAAAACAGTATTGAAACATGTGGCACCTTTGAAGGCCAATGGGTAGCTTGTCCTGACTGATCTGTGTTGCTGATCTATGTGTTGAAGGGTCCTAAATGACCCTTCTCCAAACATTACCCAGAAGAGACTTCAAATACGGAGGATGATTAGAAGCAACAGCCTGATGTGAGTGTGGAGACAGCCTGCACATGGACTGCTCCTGGTGGCCCACTGTGTGCTCTGGAGTTAGTATGTGTACTCTGGGTAATGCTACAGACTTCAGGAAGCTCATGGTGGCATCTGCTCTCGATTTGGGGTGGTGAGGAAGAAAACTGGGCAGGCTGGAGTTAGGGTAAGGGGTACTTTTCTCCTGGCAAAGGAGGTTCTGCACAGACTCCCTGCAAAGGGGGTGGCATGTGGGTTGTAGTGCTGGGGGAGGTGACAGAGCCTTCTGCTCAAACCCAGTGAGCAGTCATTGCTTCTGTCTGCCTCCTCCTTCCCTCTCTAGGCTCCTTTTCTCAGTTTCTCCTCAAGGAAAATGGTTTGTGGGAAAGGCCCTCGTTAAAGCTGGAGGGACAGTCCAAAGCGGGATGTGATTAGTAAGTTCTCATCTGAAATGAGTTCTTGAGTGCAAGAAGAGATGAGGAAAGGGCAGGCTGGCTAAGGGCTGCTGCCTGCCCTGCTAGCAGGTATTCTGGAGGAGGGTGCTCTGGTTTCCATGAACCAGGCAGCATGGGGCTAGTGATGGGCTCTGCTGTATGGGGGCTGTGGCACTGCACCGTGCTGGAAAGCCCCAAAGCACTGGGTGTTCTGCAGCCCCAGTCTGCCACAGTGCCCTGGAGTGTGACAGGGACACTGAGGACTGCCAGCAGACTTGCCTCTGCCTTCCCAGTGTGTAAAGCATTAAGCTACCTGCTTCCCGTGACCATGGACAAGAGGATACTTGAGGTCAGCTTTCTCCACCATCTTGTATCCCCTGGAACAGAGAATTCACTGTTGATTTGGGATTTTTCTGACTTGAAGGTACAACCCAGCCAGAGTATCACCCATGCACAGGCTGCTGAGGCAGGGGCAAGGTGTCTTGCTGAAGCAGATACAGTGAAGATGACCCCATGCTGAGTGCCCAGGTGTTTTTCCATTTCCCCTTTCTTCCCAGCTTGTACCTTGCACCAGGCTGAACTTCTGGCACCAGCCCCACCTCACAAGAGCACAGAAGGACCATCTCAATGGTTCCTCATCCACCCTGCCAAGGCTCTGGCCCTTCAGTCAGGGTCAGGCTGCTCGCAGCATCCTTCCCTTGATCTGAGCTTTGCACCATCAGGACCCTGCTCTCACCAGTGGGGCAAGACCTTCTCCCTTCATTTCCCCACTACTACAGGCAGGTAAAGCTGCCCTGTGCTGCAGCCACGTCCTCAGGCAGAAAGGACTCACCAGCCTTCCATGAAGTAATCCCGGTACAGGACTTTCTGGCCTACATCATCTCCCTTCAACCACCGTGGAAACTCGAAGCGCGTGAACTCACCGTCCAGGAGCTTGGGGAAGAGAAAAGCCTGGAAGAGGGAATGAAGGTGTGTGGATGGACAGGTTCTGTGCTTCAGCAGAGCAGGGCACCAAAACTGCTTCTGCCTCAGGACTGGCACTTCCAGCAGCAGCACAGAAAAACAGAACTGGGAAAACACCTCCTAGGGAGGACATGAGCATCTCCCATGCTAAAGGCTGTTGGTTGAATATTGCCTGCAGCCCTCCTTGCCTAATGCAAGATGACATTCTGGCCACAGAGTGGCCTCTGAGGAAAGCTGGTGGCCTTGCACAAGCCCTCTCTGAGCCAGTGGGATGCTTGCAGTTGGATTGTCTGAAGTGTGGAAGGAGTCACTCACCAAGTGCTGGATTCGCTGCCTCTCTGTCTCAGGTGTGAACTCGCAGCTCATGGGCACAACATTGTCCTTCAGAACAAGAATCGCCCTAAGAGGGGGAAGAGGCAAAGAGCTGAGCTGTGTCTGTCACCACAGCCCTCCTCTTACCAAGGGTAGGCCCAGGGTCAGCCTGGTGTGGGACTGGGGGGTAACCAGAGGCAAAGCAGTGCCAGGGAGTAGCTCTGCACCCAGAAATGTTTAAAAACACTGGTGCATTTTAAATAACTCCATTGCAAGTGCACTGCTGCAGCAGAGAACAAGGGTTTGACAAGGGTAGAGCTCACCACTAGAGGGATGGTGGGCCAAGGCCAGATGAAGTGTATTGGAATGCCTTGAAATCACCTTCCACTTTTAAACAGCTGCCAGGCTGAGCTTACTGCAGTACCATCACCCCAACACAGCCCTGTGGCTGGGCAGCGTTAGTCCCTTGAAATCCCAAAACCCTTCCACCAGGTCATGTGGCAGGCAGGAGAGAAATAGCTGGGCTGCATGTTTACCTTCTGTAGGATTAAATAAAATGCTGGAAACCTTACTTATCTCCCAGCTCTCATCCCCCAGCAACTCCCCCCTTTTACTGTGGCTCACCTGCTGTCCCCAGCATTAGCCACATACAGCTTTCCCTGGAAATAAAGGGCAGCCAGAGCAGTGCAGCCTCCTGTCTGGCTGGTAGCTTCCATCTCCTGTCCAATGACTTCATCCTGTGGGTTTAAACAAGTCTGGAAAGTGATGTGAGCCAGGGAGCTGCTTTCTGCAGCTGCCTCATGCCTCCCAGCAGAAATCCAGAACCAAAACTGCTTGTGGATGGGCTACAGGAAACCAGCAGGGTGAAAGACAATGTTGCTTTGGTAAAGCCAACCAGACTATTGCTACTGGACTAAGGACCACTTTAGGAGTGTGACGGGGAGATCTCAAACTGGTATGCACTGTACGAGTGTGACAATAGCCACTGTCTAGCCCTGAAGAAGTGTACCCCTTGGGTGCAGTTGAGCAGAGATGCTGTAGTTTTGCTCTGGGTTAGCACTGCCAATGTGCAATGGATCTGAGGCAGATCTTGGAGCTGACCCAGCATGATCTCAGCACACTTAAAAGGTTTGGCCAAATGTTCTTCCCTGCTTGATCAGCTGCTGAACTGCAGACCCTGCCCATCCCAGGCAGCAAGAAAGAACAGACATCCTGCTTGGGGCAGCAGGACCACTGCCCAGCATAGGATACTCACACATTCCTGGAAGGCATTCTCCAGGGCTCCCACCACCAGGTCTTCTGCATGGATGTGCTTCTCCTCCACAAACTGTGGGTCACTGTCACAAACACAGCGGCCATTCACGTGCATAGGGGGACGGGCCTCTGTGATGCCTCCCACAACCTCCTCCAGCTTCTGCTTGATACAGTAGTGCAAATAGTTGGAGGCGATGATGGCAGCTTCTGGGCCACCATGGCCATCAAAGAGTGCCCAGTAGTAACCAGTCAGAAACTGCAGTAGGAAGAGGAACAAGAGAGCAAGGTTTGCAGCCACCTCACCCCCCACGTTGTTCCTCTGCATTCTAGGGGAGATGAGGCTACTCCATTTTACAAGAGGCTGAGGCAAAGCTGCTCCCAGTTGAGAGCATCCCGTGTGCCTGGTGCACGCTGCTCTCTCCCAGTGATGACAACGAACAGCAGCCCTCAAAAGCAGAGTAAGGACAGTAAAGGTGATGGCACCAAGTAAAGGGCTTGGATGCCCTCCAGTGCTGCAAGACATGGGCCAAGGAAATAAAAATGGCATGTATGGGCAGAGCTGGGTGTTTACTGGCCAAGCACAGGGTATGTGGGTCCTCTAAACGTGTCCAAGGAAGGGTTTCAGCATATGGGCATGCAGAACTGATGGAACAACCCCATGTTTCCTGTACCTGGGCCCTTGAGTGCAGACCAGGGCTGGCAGCAGGGTGACCACAACCTGCCCATGGGCTATACCTGTGTGGAGCACAGGATCAGCCATTCCTCATCCTCCTCCAGGCCCGGCTCTCTCCTCCGGACAGAGATCTGACAGCAGGCTGCCTGGTCTTCGTTGAACTCTGACTTCTCAGCATTGATAACCCTGGTAAGATTGGTAACAAATGCTCTAGGTAGGGCATGTAGATGCTCTGCACCTCACGTGCTCCCAGCCAGCTCTGCTGGGTGCTCCTCAGCCACAGCAAATGGCTGCACTTTGTCCTGTTCTTCCAGCCCCACACTCCCTGCCCCCTTTTCAAGCTCGAGAATCTCTTTGCTGGGAACTTAAATAACAAGTCCCTTATGTGCAGCAGGAAAAAACTTGGCCAGGGCCACAAGGAGGAGTGGTTTTGGAACACCCTGGCCTCAGGCAGCCCTTGTCAGCAGCCCAAGCTGTGCTATTTCCTTGGTGACACAATGAATTGCAAAACAGTAATTGTTCTTCCTTTGCAGCCTGGCTAATGTTTGTCCCTTGATGGGAGTTTGCTCCCCTTCCACAGCTCAGCGTTTCTGAAATTCTGGTCTCTCCCTCCCTCTGTTTTTAAGATGCTTTCCTAGGAGCGAGGGGATGGACGCTCGGTGCCCCTAGCCCCAAAAAACACTCCCCCTGCCCCAAACATGCTCTCTGCTGTCCCATCCCTTCCCCCTGCACGGGAGAGCTCTCTGCCCGCTGCTGCCCAGCACAGCAGCCCCACGCAGGAGTCCGGCCTGACCAGCAACCAGGGGACAGGTGACATCCCAGCAACAAAAATGATGACATATTAGGGGACAAGATGCGTGAGCTGACCTGATGCTGCTCTCAGGGCTGCCCCTGCCACAAGCAATGGTGACTGCTCTGCAGCCTGGCAGAGTGCAGGCAGCTGGGTGCAGGCAGGGAGGCGGGCAGGTGTGCCCCACGCTGCCGCTAGCCACCGATGGGGAGGCAGAAGGGCCGGAGAAACGAGCCACCACTTCAAACCTCTGTGGTGTCCGGAGCAGGAAGCTGCTCCCTACTCGCAGGCTGATTCCTGCCTCCGACCCTCCCTCGCCAGGGCAAGGCCAAAGCTCCGTGCTTGGGCCGCGGCTGCGGCCGAGGGGAGCAGCGTGGGTACGAAGTGGAGTGCGACCACTGCCCTGACCCGACGCCCCCCTGCATCTCTCTAACCCCACCCACACCCTGGACGTCCCTCCAAAGCTGCACTACCTCCCCTCCCAAAACCCTACCAGCACCCCGGCAGCCCCTCTAACCCCGGATCTCCCACCCCGGCGGTCTCCCGGAGCCCTCTTCCCGGACTCACTCGGCGTAGCCCGTGCCCCAGGGCAGGAGCCGCTCGGGCCCGGTGGTCCGCACGGCCCGGCCACTCCGCGGGCTCTCCTCGACGACGCCGCCGCCGCGCAGAAACTTAGGCCGGCGGTAGCGGAAGGTGGCGGGCGGCGGCCCAGGCCCCTGGGAGCCGCCCGGTCTCTCGGCGGGGCTGCCCCGCCGCAGCCGCCGCAGCCACTCGACAGACATGGCGGGGGCCGCGCGGAGCCGCCCGCCTCCGCCAGAGGGCGACACAGAGCGGCCGCGGCGGCGGCTCCTCCCCAGGTGGCGGTGAGTCCTCCTAGCGGCTCCTCCCCGGGGCGGTGCGCACGGCGGGTCTCAGGCTCCGGAAGCGGGTGGTGCTGCCTGCCGAGCCGTTTCCTGCCCGGGACGCGGCGGAGCCGGAGCAGAGCGAAGCGGAACGGGGGCGAGCGGAGCCATGACTCACCAGACCGGTATCCACGGTAAGCGGTGCCCACCGAGCCCTAGGGCCCCTCCCGCTCCTCCCCCCGGGGTGCCCGTAGCCCCCGCTGGGCTGGGTAGGGCTCGGCCCCCCGCCCCAGGGCTGCTCCTCCGCACCCCTCTCGGGGGGCGTCTCAGCATCCCTTCGGCTGCTGGGCGGTGTCGGTGTCGCGGTAGCGATGATGGAGGCGATAAGATGAAGCTTCCTGAAGGAGCCGGCAGGTTTCCCTGCCGTGGGGGAGGGAGCACTGAGCCAGGCTCGGAGCATTTGGGCGCTTGTAGGAGGTGCAGGAGGAGGTCTGGCTCCGGAGATGCTGCCGGTGCGGGGGCTCCTTTGCATCCTTTGTCTGGGCTGATGCTCAGTAAACCGCCGTGACACCTCTCCTAAAAAGGTGTTCTGCTGCGGGAGCGCCTCAATCCACTCAGATCTGCTTCGCTGCGGCCCCACATCAGCCCCGGCCACATCTACCCTCCCTGCGGTGGTGCTGGGCCTCCTCCCAGGGGGACTGCAGAGAGCCTCCGCCTGCCTGACCATAGCTGGTGGCTGTGTGGGGAAGCTCCCTATTTTCTCTGCTCCTTCCCACGGGACCTACCTGGCATCCTGAGATGATGGCTTTAGCTTTTATGGGCATATTTGGTGCATGACGCTGTGTCCTCACGGTATTTCCTCCTGCTCCCCCACCGCAACTCAATTAACAATATTAATCAGGACTAGAGGTGCTGCATAATTTATGTAACCGAATCAATATGTGAGCAGGGATGTGAGAGCAGCCGCCCCAGGAGCCCTGCGCTGTGCCAGTCAGGTGCAAATCCAGCAGTGCTTCGTGCCCTGGGAGGAGAGCTGGGACATTGGCCTCACAACTCCCTTCCTCACAGCCAGCACCTTGGTGCAAAGGTGTTGGACTTGTGGCTGCTGTTCCTTTGTAGCATGAGCATTCTTGTTTGTGAGGGCATGGTAGAGAGCATCCTTCCCTTTCAGATGCCCCTGGAGGAGCCATGGTTGAGAAGCAGTTAGTGATGGTGCTTAGATGTTTCTCCATCCATCACCAGGATGGACCTCACCACCCACCTGAACTCTCAGTGCACTGGCCTGGCTTTGCAGAGCATTCCCGTGGGGTTTGGTGCAGTCAAGGCCTGTTGCACTGCCTGCGCCCCAAGAGGCTGCTGCCTGTTGCTCACCTCCACGCCTGTCAGCTCCTGCGCCACTGCTGCCATCCTCCCTGGTGCCCCGTGCCTGCCAGGGGCATGCTCTGCCTCAGCAAAGCCCATGAGCTGCTCTTTGAGAGCACTGACCTTCACCGACCTTGGTTGCCCACCGCTTGGTAAACCCTGCTGGGACCAGTGCTGAGAGTCACCGAGAGATGTCACTGCCCATCAGAGGTGATGTGCCCCGTCACCACGCTCTGCTGGAAAGGGGAAGGGACCCAGACTTCCCCCCAGGAGCTGCAGCCAGTGTGTAGGCCGGGGATAGACCCAGGCAGCAGATGCCCGAGCTCAGGAGGATGTTAAAAACCTCCAAGTGGTTGTGAAAAAGTAACTTGTGTTGGGTCGTCTCACTCTCCCAGCATCTCAGAAACCTGTGGTGGCTCAGCTCTCTGGGTCTGCTCCTCCATCACCTGCTGCGTGGTTGCTCTTTTGGGAAGTGGCTGTTTCCTCTCTGAACACAAATCTGCCCTTGTGATGCTGAACCAGGGTGCTCCAAGCATAAGCACCTCCTGGGCAGAGGGTTTGGGGGCTTTTGGTCCTCCCCAGCACAGTGGTTAAATGCATTCCTTTGCTCAGCAGACACAGGTTCAGTATTGGATGAGGAGCAGCAGTCCCACAGCTACTTGCATCTGCTCTGCTGAGATGCTGAGCTCTGGTGTTTGCCAAGGAGGGATTTGCTGCATCTTCCTGGTATCTGGGGCCTTGTTATTTTTGTGCGCGCATTGCTTTGTGTTTTTTCATTCCCATTTCTCCCCTGTTTGCAGGAAGACATCTCCCAGGGGAATTCCAATTGGACCCTTCGGCTGGCTCAGGGGGGGTTGTGGGCAAGCTGGTGAGAGGTTTTGGGCACCTTTGTGCTAGATCAGCATGAGAGCAGGGCCCTGCAGCCATGCTATGGAGTTATCCTGGCTTTTGGGGAGAAGTGGGTGGTCCCCAGAGGTGGAGCAATGGCAGCACTCATTTGGTTTGGGGTGTTTAATTAGGGCTGAGCCTTTCATGCAGAGGCAAGAGGCCAGTTATTTTTTTAGGTATCCTTGGTAGCTCCCTCGAAGGTGCTGGCAAGAAAATTGAGCTGCCATGGAGACTGCTGGGCAGGGGAGGTGGTTGGAAGCTATTAAGGGTTGCTCTGGGCTTCTTGTGACTGGAAACCTGCTCTTTTAAGTACAGCTGGGAGGATTCAACAAGTATTTTTGCAGTCCCTGTTCTGCCCTGAGCGGTGTTAGATGGGGACAGCATTTGCTGTTCAAGTTTAAAACATTAGGAAGGTGATGCTGAACCAGGGCTTCAATGCTGGCAGGAGGTCATCTGCTTTCAGCTGCTTCTGGGTACTCTTTGATGACCTCTGGGTAGTGAGAAAAAGTCTCTTAAAAGGGATTTTTTTTTTTTTCCTTCATCTAGAAAGCAGAGAAATCAAATGCATTTTGTTTCTTCAACCCAAAAAAATAGAGCTTGGTGCCAGCTTTTTGTGGAGCAGGTGGCGAGTTGTGGGGATGGGGAAGGGCCTTCTCTCTCATCCATGACTGAGCCTCTGCTTTGCCCCAGGACTGGCTCTTGCCTTGGGAAGGATCTGGTAGGAATGGGTGTTTGCTTCAGGAGAAGTATAACTGTGATGCACTCAGGCAAGAATTATGTCAGATGGGAAAAAAAGGAGCAGACAGGGGCAACCTGGGAGCTGCTGGGTCTGCAAAGGTCTCATTTGAAATCAAATGTCTTCCTGACTCCTCAGTGAGAAGAAAGCTGAAGAAAGAAGGAACTTCTCTCCCCATCCACTGCTTCTTCAGTCCCCTTCTTCTGCTGTGCTGGGAGGCAGTGCTGGATCCTGAGGTGCTTGGCTGCCTGAATTTGGGGGCAGCTTCATGGCTGGGATGCTGGGGGTAACCCCCAACCTGTGGATGCATCACACTGTGCCATCAGTGGAGGAAGAGAAGGAATGGCTGGTCTCTGGCCCCTGGCATCCACGGAGGACAGAGGGCACTGAGCTGCTGCGAGGATGGTTTCAAGGAGCCAGTCCCTGCTTGTGAGCTCTTCTCTTGGGCCAGCACCCATCTCGGAGGTTGACACCCATATCCTAGAGGGTGGCACATCAAGATGACCAGACTGGCAGTGTGGGTGGACAACGAGACAAAAACCTGAGATGTCAAACCTCTTAAAGTTAAGCACCTAAAGTGGTGGGGTAGAGGACATCCCTTGGAAAGCATGCCAAGATCACTGCCAGAGTCTGTCCCTGGGTTCCTGTCCCCCCTCAATGCCCAAACCATTGCTCCCAGTGGTGACTTTGCTGGCCATAGAAGAGGAGTATCGACCAGTAACTTCTGCAGACAAAGCAGGACTCTGCATGCTGGCACCAAGGCTTGGGTCCAGGATGCTGTATCTCCAGCTGGATTCAACCGGTGCTGCCTGCAGGGTGGGTGATGCCCACCTTGGAGTGAGGGAAGGGCCCAACAGCTCTGATCTGAGGTGCTAAACTGGAGAACAGATGGGTCCCAAGGCACACACGTGGAAAATCAGGTGCTGAGAAGCAAATGGCTGGTGTCAGGCAAGTGGCTGAAAGTCTCTGGGCAGGATTTGCAGAACAGACCAGGAGCTGTGTGCATGAAATCCTACAGGATACAGCCCAGCCCCACAGAAAATTGGGAAAAAGGCTTTGCTTCTCTCTTCTCTTGCTCGTATATTTTGTTCCACTTCTTTCTATTTACTTCTGACATCTGTAGCTTTTTCCCAGAGAAAAGGTATCCTGCAAGGACATTTTTCCATTTTTTCATGGTGAGAAATAAAATCCTCTTAGTGTGGAAACCAGCCAGCCGGGCCCAGCAGCAGAGGAGCACTCTGCAGCAAGCGAGTTGAGCAGGAGCTGCGTGATGGAGTTAGGCTGGGATAGACTGGAACGGGGGAATTTCAGCAGCAGCAACAGCTATTTTGTGCCTGTTGCAGTTGTGCCTTTTCCAGGACACCCCTGCGCAGGCAAAGTGTGGGTGGTGCAGATGTACCAGTGTTCTATCCATCAGCATCTCATCTACTCTCTGGCCAAGCATCCTTGGAGCTTGGACAAGTTTTGCTCAGGTTTGTGGCTGGATTTTTGGCCGAGTTTCCACAGGCACTGTGCCCCCGGATGGTGAAAGGGAAGCAGCGGCTTGGAGTCGTGTCAACTTGAAGATTATGTCCAGGGAATGAAAGATTGATGGCTGGAGGCTCGGATTTCCCAGTGGGAGGGTGAGGTGACTGGATGTATTGAGAGAGGCATCTGTTTCAGGGAGCATGTATTATTGATCTGGGAGCTGCCAGCGGGTTGGGGGAGGATTGGGAAGGGTCAAATAAGCAAAAACCTGTTGCTCCCCCAAGAAGCAAGTGAGGGGATGGAGGAGGGAGAGGCGCGGGAGTGTCGGCGTGGCTGTCGCCTCCGTCCCCGTCCCCACGGTGCTTCGCGGCTCCGCTGGCAGCGCGGCATCCCCAGGGAGAGAGCGGCCGGTTGCTGTGGCTACAGCTGTCACAGTGTGCCCGGCCTCCTTACAGCCTGCCTCTGCTCAGAGGCGCTCCGCGGGGCTGGAAACATCACAGAGGGCTCGGTTTTAGGGATGGCTTTTACCCACAAGCAGTGTCTCACTGCTCCATCTCGCAGCTGTTTTGGGGGAAGTGTGATGCTTCAAGTCCAGTACTGAAACCTCCTAGGGACCAATCCAAACAGCTATGTCCCAGGGCAGGGAAGCTGCCAATGGCACATCCGTGGAGTGGGTGCAAGGATCTGGCCACCCCACTGGTCCCCAAGGCATGGGGTCTTCAGGCTTTGGTCTGTGCCTGCTCGCTGCCACCAAGAGAGATGGCACTGCTGTGCCTTCCCACCATGAGCTCCGCTTCTCCTCAGACAGCTTGCCTGCATGGTTGAGGCCACCTGAAGGGCACTGCTGGCCAAACTGTCACCTTTGCCACACCACAATCTGCCTAGCCTGGGTGCCCTGGTGCCGACGACCAGCTCTGCTCAGCCCTCTATCCCAAATGGGTGGAGGTGCTGTGGGGCAGGGAAGCTTTGTGGTGCAAGATGACCTGGGACACACTCTTAGCAGGCTGTTAAATGCATTTTTAATTCATGCAGGTGGCTCATGAATAGGGGACAACTCATCTGCAGCCTACAAGCCAGCGGGAGAGGGAGGTGTTGCACGACTTGATGGCTGGAGGCGATTTTTGGGCTGTCATGGGAGAGTGGTTAAGGAGGCACCAGTGCTTGTGTCCCATGTCTGCCAGGAGGGTTGGCAGGGAAAGGCTAGAAGATTCCTCAAGACACCACCAAGCTCACTCTGTCTCAATGCAGCAGCATCCCAGGAAGATTTCTGGAGGTCTTTCAGGGCAGGGATAGAGGCATGGTGACCTTCCTAGTGTTTGGTCACCCTCATAATGAGATTTCCTAAATGCCAAGGTGGGACCTGATGTTTCTGATTGGAAAACCAGTACAAGTTGTTCATATTTTTCTCCTCTGGGCTGACCAGCCCCAGTTCCTTCAGTGATCCTGCACACTGTGCCTTCTGGCATAGCTGCTGTCCACCCTGCACCTTGCTCCTTGCATGATGCTGACATCTGTTTGTGCTGTGCCCCACGTCTCAGCAGCACCAAATAACATGACTGTGCTCTTGTTCTTGCCTTTACAAATTACTTTGCCTGTGACAACATGAAGCAATTAGCCTGTAACTTGGCTTGCAACTCATTTCTCTTCTCTGGAGCTGCTGGATTCTGCCCTGCACTGGTATAGCTGGTCCTTCTCCTAGTTATGATGCTTTGCCTCCTATTGAGTTTCATCCTATTTTTCTTTTTTTGCAGCCCTTTTCTCCAGTCTCCTGAGAGAACGGTCAATTCTTCTCCAGCACATGCTTGCATCTCCTCTAGCTTGCCACCTTACAGCTGCAGAAAACACTATTGCAGTTGTCAGAGGTGTTTGTGGAAATGTGGACTAAACCTGGACCCACCACAGGTCTCCAGAAGATCTTGCTCAGTTCAGCCTCTGAGACCTCTCAGAGTGAGTTGTCCATGCAGTTTTGTGCCTGTGCCATAGAGGTTCACCACCACTGAGTTTCCCAAGCTGGCTTCTGACACTTGGAGACACCTAAAAAGCTAAGCTGAGACCCTTGGAGCCCACAGGTCTGTGGCTCTGCTGGAGGAAGATAGGTTGATCTTGGTAGGTGCCTGCTGGCTGTAGCCCAGAGTGGGTTTGTTTCTGGAATATTTGTTCCAGGATTTTTCAGGAATCCATGTCAAGAAGCTGAGTTGGATGCGTGGGTCCCCCTCCAGTCCTTTGCTCCCATCATTACTCCCTTTCTGATCTGGACACAAGGATGGTTGCAGCTGGCCCCATGCATTGGCCATGCTGATGTGTGCCCAGCATCTCCTTTCCCACCTCATCTCCTTGTCAAATGCAGAAGGATACAAACCAGAAAAAGAAGCTGATCTCTGTGGTTTCCTCACACATGGGTTTTGCAGCCCCTGAGGTCAGTCCTGGAGACATCCCAGCATGGAGATGCCTTGGAGTGAAGGCACCACTCGCCTCCATCTCCAGGGTAAAGTCCCCTCCTTGCTTTCTTCCAGAGCCATCTCTGGAATGATATATTAATATTCCAGGCACATGAGCCATCTCATCAAGCCTGCTGTGCCAATTAAGTCGTAATCATACCATAATGAAGCAGTTGCTGAGGTCATGCTGAAAACCTTCCCTAGCTTATTCCTCTCCCTCCTCACTGGCTCCTGGCAATGTTGTGAGAGACAGAAGGGGACATCAAATACACTTTGGTGATTCTTTTATTTAAATGAAAATTGCATTATTATTACTGATAACAATAATTATTATTATTTCAGCAGAATTAAGGCTCGCTCTTGAGGTTTTTTGGAAAGTTTGACTGCTGTCTCCTCTGGAAATCATCTCTCCTTGGCAGACCCTGTGGCATTTCCTGTTGTGCCCCCGGCTCCTCTGGCACCATCTGTGCTGCTCCCCATCCCCTTATCCCCTCTGTACCCACACAGGTCCCAACACTTGGCCGTCACTTGTCAGTCACTCAACTGTCACTCATCCCAGCTGTTGATCCAGTACTTCTGAGCATTCTTGGCATTTTCAGGTGGGATGGGGGTGTTACGTTTGCTCAGACTCCTGATTTTTCCACATGCCCTTGGGCTCTGGGAAGGATGAGGTCAAGCCGGAGGGATTTGCAAGCCTGCTGGCACTGCAGAGTTTTCCTCTTTCTCCCCTGTAGCTGATGCTATAGAAACATCTAAGACCAATGTTTCTGTCTCCTATTTTGGCAGTGCAGTAGGAATCGGGGAAGCTTAATGCTTATTAGGAGCTTCTGTCTCCTGCACGAGGTTTCTGGGGTGTATAAATGTCTCTTTTTCTTCTCCTCTTCTGCCTCTTGTGTTTGCAATAACCACAGATGCTGTCAGAAGGAAACAGCCGCTCTCAACAGGGAAAAGGGATAAAAATATCAGAGCAGCCTCGGATGGGAGATGGCAGGAGCAGGCTGAGCTCCCAGCCAGTGCTGGAGAGGGTGAAGGTCTGTGCTGGGAGCTGGGAGAGTCACGTGCCTTGATGCTGATGGAGGGAGAAGGGTGGTTTGCTCGTGGTGGGATTATCCAGCAAACCTTCTGTGTGTGCCCCCTTCTGTGTCCTGCTGGGGTGGCATCTCTGGGTTTGTATGGCAGCGCCACTGGCTGTGGGACACCAGCCTGGTACTCTTCCTCTTCTTCTCTCTGTGGGAGAAGAAACCATCCAGACCTCTCCTCAGGGCAGGCTTTGAGCTGCTGGGACAAATGCATCTCAGATATGTCACTTGTTGGGGACAGGCAGGAGTTCCCTGGGGAACTCCCTGGAACGTCCTTGTCTGTCTCTACCTCATCATCAGTGGGACTAAAGCAAAATGGATACAGCTCCTGCTGGCAGGGGTGGCTTGTCCAGCTACTGCCCCTCTCTGGCGGATGTAGGGACAATGTTCTTTGCGAAGTGCCTTGGCCCTGGATCCTCTCTGGCTCCAGGGACCAAAGCAGGGCTCCCTCCTGCTGTGGGCTGCCCCAGCACCGTGATGGATACTGGGGAGGCAGCGTGGCAAAGCACTGGCAGCAGTGGGCTGCTGACAGTGACTCCAAGCACAGACCCTGGCATGGACAAAGGGGTGTCTGCCTGGGTCTCTAGTCTTTGCAACACTGGTTTCTTTGGCATTTGCTACAAGCGTTGAGCTGCCTGTGGTTTGGAACTCACAGGACCTCCTTGGCTGTGCAGCTACATCCAGGCAGGGGCTCGGGCATGTAATGAAAGGGGCTTTTGGGGGAGCTGAGCTGGGAGGTGCTTGGTGCTGTCTGGGTTGGGAGATGCTCCTTGTTGGGGGGGCTCAGCCCCACCAAGCTCCATCTCTTGGGTGTTACCTCCATACGTAGCATGTCCTGGGTGGGACGGAGAGCCAGTGATGCTTTTGGAGTGGGCAGGTTAAGCCTCTGATGTTGGCTGTGGACTGCCCTGTCAGCATCAGCTGCCCACTGTCACCTCCTGGTAGGATGCTGCAGACCGGTGGCTGGTGCCTGGTGATCAGGGAGGGGAGATGAGGAGGAAGGTGGCTCCCCAAAGTGGTTCCCAAAAGCCTTCCACAACCAAAGCCCCACCATCTCTGGAGCAAAACCCTGGGGCCATTGCCTTTCCCTTCTCTGGGAGCTTACCTTCAGACCAGTGCCAGTTTGGAGCCATGCCAGTCTGAATGGCCTGAAGTTGCAGCAGGGGAGGTTCAGATTGGATATTAGGAAGAATTTCTATACTGAAAGAGTGATCAGGCACTGGAACAGCCTGCCCAAGGAGGTGGCTGAGTCACCATCCTTGGAGGTATTCAAGAAACATGTAGATGAGGAACTTCAGGGCATGCTCTAGTGGCTGAGGTTGTAGGGTGTTTTTTTTGTGGGTGTTTTCTGGTGGGGTGTGTGTGGTTGTTTGTGTTTGTTTGGGTGTCGTTTTTTTGTGTTGATGGTTGAACTCGGTGATCTCGGAGGTCCTTTCCAACCACGATGAATTGGTGGTTCTGTGGTCCCTGGCCACTTTGGGAGCAGCATCCTCACCGTGTGTCATGAGCCCGGCACATCACCGCCTGTCAGGACATCTGCCAACCACCCCTGTATGCAAACCCTGCTGCTCTGTAAAGTGAATCAACTTGTCACTTGAGCTCCCCCCGCCTGCACTGGCCAAGCCATCGTCTAAATTTGGGTGATTATGTTCACCCAGGCCAAGTATCAAGTTCTCTGGATCACATGCGCTCCCAGCTACTCTTTAACTCTGACGCCTCAGGGGGACGCAGCTCTTTGCTCTCAGCTGTTTGGGTTTTATATTATTATTTTTATTATAATTTTTTTCATCACCAGTGATATTCTTTTTCTTTTTTCAGCTTTTTAATTTTTGCCCTGCCAAGTTGCTCCCTTCCCTGACTGGTCTCTGAGAGCCCAGCACCTGCTTTGACTGATAAATCTGATCGCCATGTTTCTGGTTCTTTCAGCCACCACAGAACTAAGGGACTTCTTTGCCAAAGCCCGAAACGGTTCAGTTCGGCTCATCAAGGTCATCATTGAGGACGGTAAGTCCTGTTTTTAAGTGCTTTGATTTATGCTGTGTTGGTTCTCTTTCACCACTCCTCCTTCCCTCTTTGGTGCTGCGGTGCCAGCTCGTGTTTATGGAAATCCTGAGGAAAATCCCACTGGGGCTCCTTGGCACGTGACAGTCTGGAGCTTAAGTACAAGCCCAAAATTTGGTGCTGGTGAACAGTTGCTGGAGCCCTGAGGTGGCTTCAGGGGGCAACAGTGACTTTGCTGGTGGACCAACGCCAGTGTCTGGGATCAGTGCTGGGCTCTGGGTGGCTTTTCCTGCTGCTGTGTTGGATTTTGTTACTGGGAGCTCCATGTAAAGGTCCTGTTGGTGCTGTGGGACCTTAGTCAGGGGCGATGGGCAGCATCTTGCTCCTTAGATGTGGCGTCTCCAGGCAAGGAGATGGGGCAGGGGGGTGCTCCTCAGCATGGGGCCCTGATTGCATCCCATGAGGGATGCTATGCTCTGAAGCCCATCCCAGCCCCTGCTCCTGTGCCTGGGGTTGCCGCATCCCCATTTGTAGGCTGGCACCAACCTGCCCACATTTGCCCCAATGAGAGGTGCCTTTGGGTGGCCTCTATGTCTATCAGACCAGTGAGTGGAGCAAAGCAGTGATTGCATGTCCCAGTAGGGAGCCTCCATGGTGTAGGTTTTCCATCACCTTGGCCTCATACAATTGCATATGAATGACTTGTTTCTCACAGCGGCAGGGACATCAATGTCCTTGTCAAGCTGCTGTCACCACCTCCCTCGGGTGGGCTGCCAGGACCACACTGCAAACACTGAGGTGGACATAAGGAGCCTGTAGTTGTGAGCAGCCTGTGCCAGCCTTTGGAGGGGCTGTGAAGCCCCACTGGGAAGAGCAGCGCAACTTGAAATGTGTAGGACACACCAGCAGGGCCACTGCAAGGCTTGGTGGTGTTGGTTTGTCCTTGGCAAAATGCAACATCCACAATCCGTCTTTGGAGTGTCTTTGACAAGTTTTGCTCTCTTGTCTCCTGCTTTTAAAAAGTGGGATTCAGGTTTGCGTTACGATGAGTTATGATGCCCCTAAACCCAGACTTAAAGTGCTCAGGCTTGTGCCACTGGCTTTGGGTTGTAGCCTGTGACACCAGCAAGGGAGACTTTTTACCATCAATGGAAACCATGTCCCATCATCTCTGCTCAGGCTGAACGGGATATATTCATCTGTCCAATGTGTCACTGTCAGTAGCTTCTTCATGGACCAATCTCGCCTGAGGGTGCTTTGTGCTTCACAGTCTAGCTCTCCCACTCTGGCTTCTTCCCCCTGGCCTGGACCAGCCATGGGTAGCTCTGGAGGAGCTTGGGTACCTGCAGAAACCTCTGAGATGCAGCAGAGCCTGACGCTCCCATTGGCAGGCAGATCACAGAATCACAGAATCCTAGGGGTTGGAAGGGACCACGAAAGATCATCTAGTCCAACCCCCCTGCCAGGCAGGGTCACCTAGAGTACATCACACAGGAACTTGTCCAGCCAGGTTTTGAATGTCTCCAGTGGAGGAGACTCCACAACCTCTCTGGGCAGCAGATGGAAAGAGGAGAGCCAAGAGCACGTCTGTGCTGAAGAGCTTGGTCTGCTGAGGACAAAGGTGGTGGTGGTCCCACCAGCCAGGCTCAGGGACCTCCCCTCTGCCTGCTTGTTATTTGGGACAAGGTGTTTGTCCTGTCTGGGCCACCACTCTTCTGTAACACATGGGACATCAGTCTGCTCCTACCCACCAGGGAAGGACCTTTGAGCAGTAAAGAGCAGCCAGGAGATGTCACAGCTGGACAGATGGACTCCAGCACCCTGACCCTGGAGGTGATGTGTCCCAAGCCAGCTGCAGAGGACATGCCAGCTGCCCTGTCTGCACAGAGAACATGGAAGAGGAGCTCCAGCTCTGCTTGATGGCTTGCAGGGGGCCTTCTGCCCTATGGGGCATTTGTCTTGGGGCATTTCAGAGCAGGCAACAGTGGGTGGAAGGAGCGGAAGATGGTTCAAGGAGCCTTATGGCAGATGCACTGTCTCCAGGCACTCCCGCAACAGCAGCTGTGGCTGAGCAACCCTTTGGGAGCAATTTGAGCTGATGTTGCCTTTGGTGGCCATCAGGAGAAGCCAAAGGTGGATGAAGAAGGAGTGGGGGGAAGCAGGTTGCACACCATGGTTTGGCGGGTTTGTGATCCAACGTGTTTTTAGATGATGCTCTACTCCTCGCCTGCAGTGGGTCTCTCGACAAGGTTGGCTTGTGGGCTCCCCTGTTGGGTGTGTTTTTTTGCCCATAGGTGATGTTGTGCAGGAAGCTGTGCAGACTGACTGCTCCCACACTGTCCCCCCCCACCCAGCACCCACCGGAGCTCCAGGCAGGGCTGTCTGGTACCAGCAACTGGGACCAAGGCAGCCTGCCCACTGCGGAGGGCTGGGGGGCACCTCGAGGGCCACGGACTCTCCCAACTGCACTTCCTCTACAGGAAGCAGAGCTCCAGAAACAGAGCCTGAAATAGCTGGTGCTGACAATGATGCTTTGCTGAAGGGCAGCTGCTCCAGGTTTCCCTTTCTCAGTGCTTCCCAGGGAGGAAAATTTTGGCTCTGAACGGGTTGAGCTGAACTGCAAAGAGCCTGATGGGAGAATAAGCAGCTCCTCCAGCCCAGGGGAAAGCTGGAGGCTGCTGACTCATGGTGGCACGGCTGGGGTCTGGCTTGGGTGCAGGCCAGGAATAGCCTGGAATGACTTGGCACCAAGTGCCTTGTGCATGAGGTGATGGGATGTTTGGCAGACAGAAACACCTGGAGCTGCCAGTGGGTTTGGCCAGGCAAAATTCCTTGCAATCTCTTCCGGATCCCAGGTCCTCACGATGCATAGATCCATTCACAATCCTTTATGTTTATTTTAGGGGTTTATTGAGGGTTTTATGCTTCTCTTCCTCAAAACAGGTGGGTTTGCTTGAAGGTATTTTCAGCACCTTTTTCTCTGCTGTCCCTGTTACTGTACCAGTAGCATCTGCCCCTCGTGCACAAATAACTAGGGGTTGAGCATGTGATGGCAGACGCTGCCAGTGGGGGAATGTCCTGCTCGGATGGAAATTCAGGGGGAGAGTAATCGTCCCAAAGTCTTAATTCCTCAACTGTTTTCCTTAAAAGTTTTCCTACCATGGGATTCAGAGCTGCTGAGCTGGATGGGCTGGGAGGGCAAGGGCTATGCCCCAGCCAAGGGGCTCCCCAGCTCTCCGTGGGCAGAGGTCCAGGCAGGGCACATCCCAGGCTGAGCATCCCTTGAGTGCCAGCTGTCTGAGGCCCCAACTTATTTTGGTTTCTCACCTCTGGATTTTCCTACATCATCTTCTGAGTCCTGACATCTTCCCCGAGACCCTTCTGCATCTAAAAATGGAATAAAAATACTGGCTGTTCTCCAGCAATTGATACTGATTGTCTCCAGCGCTGCTGCTTTTCCATCCAGTCATCCCAAAGCTTGGTTTGACCCTCACAGGGGAGGTTTTCATGTTCACAGGATGCCTGCACCAGTGTTTGAATCCCAGCTGAGCACTTCCCAGCTCGCAGGGCTCCCAGCCCCACCACCATTTGGGTAGTGGCTGAAAAAAATACCCTCCAGATACCTGAGACACTACTGTGTGGGTGAAATACATAGGTCACTTCCAGAGGCTGGTGCTCTCCTGGAAGCACGGTCTCCCTGAGGCTGGGTTCTCTGGGATATCCCTCATCCCTGTGGACACAAGCTTTGGATACCAACTCTGATTTTGACCCTTCTGAGGTTACAGGGAATCCAATGAGAGCAGCTTTAGCTCATCCTCCTGGCTTTTGCTATGGGACCTCTGTTTTTCTCAGCACCCCAAGTCTAGATGGTTCCTTGTGTCCCTGGTGGGGTATTTTAGTGCCCCTAGAGCTTGTCCAGGTGGGATGGAGGAGGTCTCGCATCCCCCCATCAGCAAGAAGGGAGGGCTGGGGACTACACTGCTCCTGGAGGGAGCAGAGTGGAAGAAGACTACAGAGGGTCATTAGAGAGGATACCTTGGTGGTGAGGAGCAGGGGAAGGGAGAAGATGGGTGACAGGAAGCAATGGGATGCTGGCAGCAGCCACAGTCCCAATGGCATCTCCTGTGGGTCACCCCTGCAGGTGTATACTCCTGCATGTAGCTCCACATTGTCATTTGTTTCTCTGCAGGATGGCATCACTGTTGTTGCTGGAGCTTTAGCGAGCCCTTGGACAAGCCACCACATGGTCCTGCAAGGTGAGCCTTGCCTTCATCTAACACCACCTTTTCCACCTTCTCCTTCCAGAACAGCTTGTGCTGGGAGCCCATAAAGAGCTGTCCCGGCGCTGGGACGCTGACTACGATGCCTTGGTGCTGCCCTTGCTGGATGAGCAGCAGCCTTGCTACGTGCTGTACCGCCTGGACAGCCAGAACGCCCAGGGCTACGAGTGGCTCTTCATCTCCTGGTCCCCCGACAGCTCCCCGGTGAGCACCACAGTGGGCTGTGACACTCCAGGGACACGGAGGGGGAGGGTGGAGGAGATGCTGGCCAAGGTGACTTGGCGCTGGGGCTGAGGAGGAGCGTTCGCACCCTCCATCACTGAGCCTGGGTTAAGAAGAAGTAGAGACCACTGTTGGGGATGGGGGCATTTTTTAAGACACAGTAAGAGACACTGGGACTGTGTCATCTCTGCAGTGCTACATGAGGAAGAGGAGGGGCTGGGATGTAGAAGGGGAAGTGGTAAGGACCATGAGGCTGGGTGCATATACCTATGTATTTGTTAAATATTTTACATAACCCATATGCTACATAGATTTATTGCCATGTTAATAGGTGCACTTGTCATATATATATAAGTATGTTACATACAATAAATATATGCTGTTATTTTTATATATTGTTTTATATATTATAACATGCATATATAAAAAGACCCTCTGCATTTGTTGAGATATATCTAACATATATATATTATTATATATAAGCACATATATGTGTACACAGACATATATACAATTATAATAAAGTAATGTATGTGATTTTGTATGTGTGTACGCTTGTGTATATGTGTGTATATATATTATAATAATATACATTTTTAATATATATCTCTCAACAAACTGGAGGGTCTTGTTGCAGAAGGGCAGTGCACCAAGGAGCACTTGCCAAAGCCCTTCCCTGCGCTTTGCAGAAGAACGATACCAGAACCTCAGGCAAAAGTCGCTTCTAGGTGATTCTGGTGGTATTTGTGCTTCCTCTGGGTGAGAAATGACACGATGGAGCTCGGGGACAGGAAAGTGAAGCATGGAATAAACCAGGGGATTGCAGGCAGTGCTTGGCACGGCTTTCAATAGCACTGGTGGGTTTTTATGGCTGCTTCCTGTGTGGAGATGCTGCAGTTGAAGACAAGCTTGGAGAAAAACTGCGTGGTTGCTGCCAGGGAGGGCTGAGGTTTGCAGGGCCAGTGGTGGGATGGTGGCCCTGCAGGATGCTGCTCTCTGATGGCGCTTGCCATCTCCCTCCTCGCACAGGTCCGGCTGAAGATGCTGTACGCTGCCACCCGGGCCACGGTGAAGAAGGAGTTTGGCGGGGGGCACATAAAGGATGAGATGTTTGGAACAGTGAAGGTACAGTGGTGGTTCCTGGGCAGCCTTTTGGGTTCCACCCTGAGCTTCGAGAGACAACCCTGGGCTCAGCGCTGAAGCCAGGCGGGATGTGGGACGCTGGTGTGTGGGGGGACAGCACGGAGGTTTGTTCCTCCCTGCGCTGTTTGAGTCCTGGGTGGCTGCTGCCGCCCTCTCCTGCTGGCGTGGCTGCGATCGGTCTCTGATGGAGACTGTGAAAGAGGTGGGAGGAAGGCTCTGAAGACATCCAGAGCTTTACTCTGAGAGAAAAGAAGCACCAGGTGGTGGCAGTGTCACTCCAGCAGCGAGAGCCAGTCGACCGACTGTGCCTAGCAGGAGGTTTCTCCTCTTCCACGGGCTTTTCTGAGGAGCAGCTGCACAGCCAGGACCTGCTGGGCATCAGCCTTGCTCTGGGACTGCTGCTGTGATGGGAGCCAGGGACCATCCCCACTGCTGCCCTCCACTGCCCCTCTCCCCTGCTCCCAGGCCCTGGTCTCTGTCTTTGCCTCTCCCTTTGGTGCTTACAAGCTCTGTTCCTCAGTCGGAGGAGCCATCCTGCCATGGGTGTCTGGGAGGGACAGGCTGGTCTGTACGGGCATGGACAGTCCGGGCACTGTTTATTTTAAAATAGAGTGTGGGGTTTGCATGGAGGCATCTGAGAGCATTTTTGGGGTTGGTGCTCCTGGTAAGAAGAGGGCTTGAGAACCCCTGGGTTGCTCAGACACAGCCTCAAGGCTGGGGGTGCCTCCAGCCCCACGGAGACAACTACCCCTGACGCTGCCCTGTCCCTGTGTCTGCAGGAGGACGTGTCCCTCAGCGGTTACCAAAAGCACGTGTCCTCCTGCTCCGCCCCAGCCCCACTGACTGCCGCCGAGCAGGAGCTCCAGCAGATCCGCATCAACGAGGTGGGTGTCCATGGACCAGGGAGAAGGAGCCCGAGACCCTTGGGGCACACAGGGATGTGGGATGCAGGGATCTTTTTGCTGCTGGAGGTGTGGGAGCCATGATCTCAGCACCCAGCTAAAAGGGGTGGCTCCTTTTTACTGCGCCCTGGTGTACCTCTGCAGCTTAGCCCCTTCCTGCCCTCGCAGCGGTGGACTGAGCATCCTCACAGTCAAATTGATGGTGTGAAGAGGAATTTAGAGATTTTGAATTTGTTTTCCCTTGCTAGGACATGAGCTCAGAGCTCTGTTTTGCTGTTTTGCTCGTTGTAATTGGCAGTCAGGTGACTGTCTGGGGCTGAAAGTCTCTAACCTCTAGATATTGGGGCAAAAGCTGAAGCTGAGTCTGAATTCCTGGGGGAGGCAAGAAGAATTCAGGCTTACCTTCAGACTGCAGGAGCCTCCTTTCCCATACTCTTCCTATGGGGCTACAAATATGAGGAATGCTGTCCTAAGAAATGCAGATCTTAGTCTGAATTTGGGGGGCTTATGCACTGGAAAAAGATGTGGAAGTGCCACAAGATAGGTAGGGTTGGGGCAGACAAGGCTGTAATGCCATCATCTCACTGCTCTCGTGCCAACCTCTGTGGTGCTGCTAAACATGAAGGCAGGGGAGGGGATCAACTCACTGGGTGGGAAGACCACCTGGAAGTAGGATTTTTCTGGGGTGCAAGGATTTCACTTGGTTGTTCTGTCTAGAGGAGCATCTCTCTCTCTTCTGATAGTGCTGGGGTTGTGGGGCTTGTGGATGGATAAGGATGTGTCTGGGAGGTGTGAAGCCAGTCAGCCTGAGGGCATTAATTAAGGGCAAAAGCTGAAGCAGGAGGTTTCCACCTGCCAGAGCAGGTCTAAGGGTGGTGGAGCTGAGTGGCTTCCAGGAGATGCCACCAAGGGGTGGTCTTCACCATGTGGCTCTTGGCATGATTATCCCAGCTCCTAGCCGGGAGGGGCTGGTCAGGATTTGTACTGGGGAATCCAAGGTGATGCCCATGCTTGGAGAGGAGAGAGATGGATGCTTATGGTGGCTCTGCATCTTGTTGGGCATCTTTGGGTGCCTGTGCCATCGCCTTGTCTGGCCAGTGCTCGAGGATTAGGTAGTTTTGGGGTTTTTTTGGGCTGTATCGTGCAAGGTCAAGTGGCCCAGGTAAGTGTTGCTCATGGTAAGCTTGTTTTCTGGCTGATTCTTTCATGCAGACGCAGCTTCCAGGCAAAGGTGCTGCTGGTGTTTGGTTTGGCTGGGGGTGATTTTGAAGGTACAGTTTCTCATGTCAGCCCAGGCCACAGGGAGCCATCAGTGGCATTTAGAAAGGGAGGAGAATGGATGTATGTTTGCCTGTGGAAGTGTGGTGGGAAGCAGCCGAGTGCTGGTTGTGCTGCAGGGTCTCAGTTTTGGTGCAGGGGCTGTGCCTGCAGTAGGAAGTGGTGGGAGCTCCAGCTTGGGTGCTCAGTGCCACGTTCTGAGCACCCTGAGCCAGGGCAGGGACACTCACAGCTCTCAATAAATGCAGCTTTGAGTGAGTTTGTGGAGCTGCATCAAGCAGGGGGCTCTCACCAAGGGGAGCTATATGGGAGCAGTTCTCAACCTGTAGCACCCTGCTCAGAATGGTCATGCCTCCACCTGGCACCTTGCCTGCAGGCTTGCAGGGTTCTTGTACATCTGTGCATGTTGTGCACAGGCTGCATGCAGGGTCCTTACACACACGAGCACGTTGCAGTTTCATTTGTGGGAGCAGATCCAGGCCATGGGATTGAGCAGTCTGGGCCAGCAGTGACGTGGGAAGCAGCCCCTGGACAAGCCTTGACTTCAGTGCTTCTGGGTGTCTGCCCATGTCCCCACTGGCAGTTCAGAACCCTCCATGTCCCCCTGAGTTCAACCAATCCGTTAAGATTTTGGAAGTGACACATAATTTCTTTAAAAGCCACCAGCTTGCAAGTGCTTTGCTGTGCCCCTTGCCCAGAGCCACTGCTGGTGGTGCAGCTCTCCTCTCCTCTGACGCTGTTGAGGCACAACCTACCAAGATACACACCAGATTTGCAGGCTTCTCCTGAAGATGGCTGCATTTCTGGGCTAGCAGAAGCTCCCTGGGATCCTCATCAATAACCTGACAGGTGCTGAGAAGGGGTGGGAGGGGAAGAGCAGCAGCAAAGCAGGAGGGGAGGCGATGGCTGCATGGCAGCGGCTCCAGGGCCAGCACAGCAGCCATCAACACCGAGGTAGGAAGGACATAGGTTTGTATGGTCCCCAGGAGGGTGCCCAGCCTTCGGTGAAGCAGGTTTTAGGCTGCATGAGCCAAGCTTCCCTGTGGTTTGAGGTCTGTGTGGACAGAAGCAATGTCGTGAGCTACCCTTCTTTTTGATAGCTGGGTGGGAGCTCCCAAAAATTTGTCATTTGCTTTATATACTTTTTTTTTTTTAATAGCTGGAAATTGCGTCTCAATCTTTACTGAGCTAGAAGTCGTCAGCAGACCGTGGGCTAAGAAATGGCTTTGACTTTGGCACTGAGCCACCTTAACAGCCACGAGGGGGAAGTCTCTTCAGAGGCATTGCAGCCTCAGAGGCAGAGCGAAGCCAGGAATATCACGTTGATGGGGCTGCGGGGGAGAAGAAGGCAGGTCTGGAACTAGGGGATGAGGGAGAGGAATTAAGAAGAGCTAAAGGTGGCTGTGCCACTCCAGTGTGTGAGGGATTGTCATTTTTAACTGCCCCACAGTGTTGGTGGGGGGGTAGAGCAGAGGCTTTGCCAGAATCCATCCGCCCCCCAGAAGGCTTCACCATAAGACAGAGAAATGTTCATTAGCCAAAGTCAGCACCATACCAGCAATGAGGAAAGGGGTGAAAAACTAACCTAAAAAAAAGGAGATAAGATAACCCCCCAGCCAAGCCTGCTGCTGGTGAGGCTGGAGCTGAGGTGCATGGGATGCAGCACATCCTCAACCATCCCATGCACGACTCCTGGGCTGTGCCCTGGGGAGTATTTCAGTGAGCCAGTTTTTAATGTTTTTGAAAGGGGAAGGACTATAAAATACAGACATATATGGGGGAGTTGACATTGCTAGGACAACTTTCCACCCCTTGAGATTTTTGGGCCTCCCTGTGCTTTGTGTTGCATCTTTAGCTCTCTCTGGTCCTGCTATAACCCTCCCAGCCTCCTGGCATTTATTGAGGGAGAAAGATGAGGATCTGGGGGTGTTGGCAGTGGTAATGTCCTCACGCCACACCTCTTCAGGGTAGGACCAGGTGAGCTTGTGAGTGTCCTCTGAACCCCTGCGCGCTTGCCCTCGGGCACTCGGTGTAACGGCACCCCCAGTGACAGTAGGACAGTAGAGCTTGGAGGTCAGCTAGACCCCTTGCCCACCCAGTGCCAGATGACTCTTGAGCAATTGTTTCCCAGGAACTGCATGTTCACACCCTGTTCATCCTCCAAGATGCTTGGCATGGATAGAGGCTAGGGCTTTTATTTCCCCCAAAGCTTTAGTATATGCTCTTTGGTTGAGGATAGCCCCAAATCTTTTTTTTTCCATCTGTGACTGCTGGAACTCATCTAGACACTGGGTGGAGGCCACCCTGGCTGGGGAGTCGGCAGGAGATGGGGTAGGGTTGGGTTCTGTGTGGGGACACTGGCAGGGATGCTGTGTGCAGGGCAGCCAGGGCTCGGAGCTGGGGCTCTCCCTCCCACTCCTCCCCAGTGCTGATGTCTCCCATGTCGTTTTCTGCTGCTCTCCCTGCCTGTGCTGCCAGGACCTGCCTTCCCTGCCCTCCAGCAGAGAGATGGTAGGCCTCCATCCTCCCAGCATGTCCGTGTGTCCCCCTCCCCTTCTCGTTTCACACGAGACCCCCCCCTCTGTCTCCGCATGGGGTGCCTTTGACGGTGTGTCTCCTCTCCCCACGCTGGCAGGATTCCAGTTCCCAGGACTCGAGCACCGAGATGGTAGGCTGCTCTGCCCACTTGATGCCTGGTTTTTCCTTCTCCCAGTGGTGTTTTTCTGCATGCTCTGCTCCAGGCACCCAGGGTCCATCACCTCCTGGGTGTGGGTACCATGTGGGGCTGCTGTAACGAAGGGCAGCCCTGTAATGAGATGCACTTCAGTGCTGCTGAGCTGTTCTTGAGATGTGAGCTAGAAATCCTGTGTTTCTCTTGGCATGCCTTGGTTTTTCTTCCTTTTCTCTATCGGGGAGGGAAAAGGAGGAAAAAAAAAAGGTGGACTGTCTTTATCCAAAATCCCCCGAACCGATCCCAAAGGAAAGGGACCCATGCACACTTGCTGCAGAGCACCAGGGTTAGCGTTGCTGGACTGTTTACCTGGGGGAGGATCTGGAGGTGGGATGGGCTCCTCCGCCATTGGGGTGACGCCGTCTCCCTGTATTCTGTGGCAGATGGTGGGGGGCTGTTGCTGCTGCCCATCGCTGGTAGAGTACCCCGGCCCCGAGGAGGTATGCCGCGCCTGCCGTGTCCTGACCCTCCTGCCGCCGGCTCTCGGCACCCTCCGGTCCTGGTCAGGGACCCCCTCTTGTGGCTGGATGGAGGCACCCAGGGCGATGCAATGTCTCCACAGTCTCTTTCTCTTCCCTCTGAAGTGGGGTTTGGTCTGCTGGAGTAGGGGGTTTGCTTGGGGGTACGGGTGGCAGCCTCTGCCCTGCAGGGGAAAACAGTGTCTGGGATCTTTCTGAGCTGCGGATCCCCAGTTCCCCAGCCCCAGTGTTGGAGGGGCTGCAGTGAAACCCACTGAGGAGGGGTTTGCCCCCTCCCATTGGCAGGGACTCGTGCAGCTGAGCACTGTGACTTCAGGGCTCCCCATCACCCGTGGGCTGTGGTGGGAGATGATCAGAGATGGAGACACAGCAGCGTTGGCCACAGCATCCCTGTCAGTGTCTCACTGGGAAACGTCAGTTTTGAGCTGGGCTTTGCTGGGAGTTAAGTGGGGGAGAGCAGGGCTGGGGCTGGGTGATCTCCTGTCACCCCTGCAGTGACAGCTATCACTGTGCCAAGCCTGGCTCACTTCCAGTGGTTTAGTGCCACTGTGAGCCAAGTGTCAAGATGGCTCCTTGGATGAGAAGTCTTTTGCTGTGGCAGTGGCTGGTTTTCCTTTCTCTCCCTTCCCCACCCCTTGCTGCTCTCTGCCCTGACACTCTGCTTGGTCTCCATCCCCAGGTGAAGACTGAGATCAGCGTGGAGAGCAAACACCAGACCCTGCAGGGCCTGGCTTTCCCCCTGCAGCTGGATGCTCAGCAAGCCATTCAGGCACTCAAGCAGAAGAAAATCAACTACATCCAGCTGGTAGGTCCCTTGTGTGGCTCTCCCACTGCCCCTGCCTCTGGCTGCCACCTCTCACTCCCATCCACTGCCGCATCCCCCTCCTGTCCATCAGAAGCTGGATCTGGAGCGGGAGACCATCGACCTGGTGCACACAAGCCCCACAGAGATTGCCGACCTGCCCAAGAGGATCCCCCAGGACTCAGCTCGCTACCATTTCTTCCTGTACAAGCACTCACATGAGGGAGACTACCTGGAGTCTGTTGGTGAGTGCCCCAGCACTAGGGATGGTTGGATAGAGCCCACACTGGTCCCTGTTCTTCCTGGCTCATCACTTGCATGGGGAGCAAGCAGGGATGGTGTGGCAGGGGACTTGGAATGAGTTCCTACTTGCCATCCTACCGTGGTGGGTGCTTGCAAGCCTGTTGGTGCCAGAAGAAGCTGCCACACATGGTGCAGGGCTCTCAGGATGCTGCTGCAGGGAGGTTGTGTGGGAGGTGCATTGCATTGCAGGTGGACCAGGGGAGATCTGGGGAGGGGTGATGGATGGGATGGCTTCTGTCACTGAGTAGACTGGGACTTTTGGGGCTGGAAAAGCCATGACTAGGGTGGGATGTGGCTGCCTGGTGCTCCTTGGCCATGAGCCTGGGCAGTGGCACAAGCCCCTCTCTCTTCTCACAGTCTTTATCTACTCCATGCCCGGGTACAAGTGCAGCATCAAGGAGCGCATGCTCTACTCCAGCTGCAAGAGCCGATTGCTGGACACTGTAGAGCAGGAATTTTGCCTGGAGATAGCCAAGAAGGTAAGTGTGAACCCACCCAGAGATGATGGAGCAGGGACATGGGCTGGGCATCTGCAAGGGTCTGTGCCACAGCCCTGGTCCAGCCCCACCAGTGGGAGCAGCGGGGAGTTGGATGCCTCAAAAAAGGGTGTCCAGACCCCAGGGAGCTGCTAACCCCCACCTGCCACTCCTGGGCACAGATCGAGATCGACGATGGAGCTGAGCTGACAGCAGAGTTCCTCTATGAGGAGGTGCACCCCAAGCAGCATGCCTTCAAGCAGGCCTTCGCCAAGCCCAAGGGGCCCGTGGGCAAACGGGGACAGAAGCGGCTGATCAAGGGGCCGGGCGAGAACGGCGAGGACAGTTAGATCCTGCAGCACCGGGCGGTGACCGGACAGCATCCCCGTGGTGCTTCCCACCTTCCTCTCTGCTGACCTGGGGATCTTTCCCTCCATCTCAGCCTGTTACTTTTTTTTTTTCCCCCTCCTTTTTTCCTATTTCATTCCTTTTTTTAAACATCAGGATGGCTTGTTGCACCCCGGGGCAGAGGGATGGGAAGGGTTTGGAGTATTTGGTGTTTCTTTTCCCTGCGTCCTTATGCAAGCCCTGGGGATGAGAGCAGCAGGGTTGTGTCCCCCAGCCTTGCCTCTGCCCCCCTCGGGGTCACAGCCACTGCTCTCAGTGTCCCTGGATGACTGAAGGACACACTTGCCAGCAAGCTGCTCTATGCAAAGGGGAGGGGGGGGGCACTGGGGATTCCTGTTTGAAAAGTGAAAAAGCTTCTTTCCCTGCTCCCCCAGCCCCCAGATTTTGCTCCCCCGTCCTGCTCTTGGTGTGCACAGCCCCTCTGCCCCAGGCCTGGAGTGATCCTGCACCCCTCAGGGTGTGGGCAGGACGCGTCCCCACAGGGTGGGCTTTGCTGGCAGGAGTTTGTCCCTAGGGTGAGCCAGCCAGTGGGAGGAAGTTTCTCCTGGCCCTGGAGGAAGGTCACTCTGCCTTTGGGTAATGTTTGCATCCCCTTTTTTAACCCCCTCAATAAGGCTTTTCCCTTTGGAGGGAGCTGGTACAGCCCCTACTCAGCCCCATCAATCACTGTGTAGGATGGAAGGGGGGGGGACCCTGAGCCCTGGTCCCCCCCCTCCATGTGCCCCAGCCCCCCCCCACACCAACCCCCTGGTTTGTTGCCAGCTCTCTGGTCTGGGGCAGCCCCCTGTGTTAAAAATCACATGGGCTACCCCAAATCGTGTGGGGAAGTGTGACAGCCCCTCTGTGCCCCTGCCCCCCCCAGGATGTCCCCAGCCAGCAAGGGCCATCACCAGCTCCAAGGGCACTGTGGGTTAGGCTTCCCTGGGGGCTTGGGGGGAGAGCGCCTTGCTGCTGGGTACCAGTGAGGGCTCGAGAGCTGCCAGCCTCCTCAGGAAGGTGGAAAGTGGGTGGGTGAAACCTGCCCTCTGCTTTCCTGCTGCCCTGGTGACCGTGCCGATGTTGCCTTGGCCTCAGTGGAGCGGGCAGGGGGGTGGTTGAAGCTGGGGGGAGCAGAGCACACTGTACTGAACGCTGTATTTTCTAAAGAATAAAGTATTTTTAAAACAGTCTGATGCTTTTTGGAGATCCCCAGCATTCCCCAGGTTTGGGCATTTAGCAGCCGCTGGTGCTGGAGCTGCAAAGCAGATTGCTTGGACATCACTAGCCAGGAGCCCACAACCACCCTCACCATCCCCAAGGACACTTAGACTCTAATGTGTTAAAACCTGCCTGGATGCCATCCTGTGCAACCTGCTCTAGGTGAACCTGCCTGGGGAAGGGAGTAGGACTAGATGTTCTCCAGAGGTCCCTTCCAACCCCTAACGTTCTGCAATTCTGTAATCCAGGAGTCTGGGACAGCCCTTTAGTGCCTGGCAGAGGTTTAATGCTGGACCACTCCAGAGATGCCCAGAACCAGAGCTGACTCCAGAAGGCATCATCCCTGCTTTGCCCAGCTTTCCCTCTTTTAATGGCTGGGGATCATTTTCCAAGGCTCTGCTGCTGCTGCCTGGTTTTCTTAGCTGGAGTGAATCCCTGTGGGGAGGGAACGTGGGAGGATGCTGACCCAAAAGATGGGTTGGGAAGGTGGTGGGGACTGACCACATCCCAGGCCCCCATCCTTCCTGCTTCTCACGCAGGGCAAAGCAATGTTTCCCAGGCTCCTGGGAGGGGAGCCAGAGCTCTTCAGCATCCAAAAAAAGACCAACAGACAAAATCTCACAACACCACCTGGGCTGCAGAGTCTGACTTTCCAAGCAGTGGGTCCTGATGAAGAAACAGGGAAGTGTGGCTAAGGTTGTGATGCAGCCACCAAAAGCTGCTGCCTCCCCATTCCTCACCCAGAGGAGCTCAGCTGTGATTTGACTATAACCTTTTTAAAAATTCATTATGGTGTCCTGAGCAGGTGTCCCAGCTGAAAGGCTCCTTGTTTGCTAAACCAGGACAGCCTGAGCCCCAACAAGCTCTTGCAACCAGCCCTGTAGGGTTTGCACCAGGTGAGAGCTGTGCCTGTGTCTTGGCTTTGCTCACCGTGCCTAGGATGAGATGGATGATTTGGGAAGCTGGCTGTAAAACACACACCCACACCCACACCAAAAAAAAAGAAATAAGGTTTAATGCAATAAAGAACCAACCCCAAATGAGTTTCCCTTTGGTGCAGAAGAAGAAGAGGAGGGAAGATGCTGCTATGTGTGGAGCAGCCTCAGCACAGGAGAGCTCCCTCTGCAAATCAATACTACCAATCCTGGGCTGACCCCACCAGAGACACCAGACAAGCTCACTCACTCTTCTCTTTCGGGTCCTGCTCCCCTTCTATGTTTGGTAATTTTTAAACTTGCCCAAATATCGAGGAGTGAGGAGTGTCCCTTATTTCCCACCTGCCCCCCTGCACTGCCCACATCCCCAGCTGAAAGCCCCCCGTGCCAAAGGACAACTGTGTGGGGCTGTGTGGGAGATGGCCCGGAGCAGCTCAAGGGCTGCAGATCCCCAGCCAAGCACCCATCCCATCCTCCATCTGCTATCCCATCCAATCCCCTCCTGCCCTCCCATCACATCACATCTTGTCCTCCCATCTCATCCCGCTCCACCCCAACCTGTCCCTCCTGTCTCCCCCGTGTCCCTCCCCCCCACCAGTCCCATGCTGCACGACACTTTTCCTGTCCCAGCTGCCGACCTTGGTGGCCCAGCATGGATGGCAGCTCCCGGCAGGGCCACCATGTGCAGTGGGAGGCTGTTAGTTCTGCTGCTGGAGCTTGAGGGCAAGACCAGCAGGGAGCATGGCTGGGCAGGGGAGTCTCTAGTGTCTAATTTAAGGGTTGAGGGTGGACTGCTGCCTCTCCCATGGCACAGCCTAACAGGGACATGCAGTCCAGCTGTTTGCTTTTTCAAGTCTTGTCAGGATTTAGGTGGATTCACAGCTCACCTTCTGATAATTTTGTTTGAAAATTAATAGAATAGAGAGTGGGATGGAAGGGTTGCTGAAGCAGTACAAGGGGAGGAGAGGGGGTGAGCTACTCATAGGCAGACCACCGACCATGGTATGTGCTGGGTTCCCTTAGGAAAGCAGGTTACAAAGCCCACCCCAGCTCCACACTGAGCGATTCTTGGGGAAGTTGAAGGTCTCACAAACCTGGGTGCTGCCCCCTGACACCCAGCATACAGGCAAGGGCTCATGCAAGCATCAGTCCCTCTCCTTTCTTACTAAGGTTCAAGCTAAAAAAGCCTCCCCTGCTGCATATGCAAAGCTCTGGGGTTTGGGGCAATGCTTGGGAGCCTGAGTTTGGTCAGCAGGCGCCAGTGCCACCCTGGGCCACGTGTGTGACACTGCCACACCATCACAGTGTTTGCCCAGCCCAGGAGGAAGCAGCTGGGCACAGCTTTGGAATAGGAGGCAGCCGCAGGGGGATATGGCTGAGCATCCCCACAGCCAGCCCCAGCACTCAGGTTTTTTGGGACTCACAAACAAGGGCTCACAGACTCCACAGCAAACAAGCCACAGGGGAAAGGATGGGACCGAGATGCTTTTCCCTAATGGGATTCCCACATGGAAAAGCTCAAAGAGCAAGATCTCAGAGGAGAAACTCCTTTAGGCTTCTGCTCACCTGACAGCTGAAGTGGAGGAGCTGCAAAGGAGTTACACCTGGTTGTAAGCCCAATGTGTGAATTGAAAGAGCTACCTGGCATCCGGGTTATGAAGACACAGGTGCCCATGGGAATGGGAGACGAGCTCAAGCCCTCTTAAAAACTCTGTGTCCTACCCAGAGCTTGGTTTGGGAGATGGCTGCCAGCAAGGAGGAGGGTGTAGGAGTATCGAAAGGATGTTTTCCAAGGGGGTAAGTCTATTTGGGATTAGCTTTCCAGGCCTATGCAAGCCTGGAAGTGGAGGGGAGGGAGCCTGACCCAGCCTGGGGTTGATAAAGGCTTCAGGGTCAGGCTGGAGGGGAACTGGGGCACAGAGCATCCTGAATAACCAGGATCCCAGCCATGCTGGGCTAGTGGTTCTGGGCCAAGGGCTACCCTTGTGTTAGGCTTCAATGCCTTGTGTCAGCTGCAGCCAAGCTGCTGTCTCCCAGGTCTGTTTCTCTAGATGAGAGGACTTCTATGCCCAAACAATGGCAGTTTGCAGTTAGTCTCCATGTACTTCCCTTAACTCGGCTGCTGGCAGTGGGGTAGGGGGCCTGTTTGCAAACCCCTTTGCAAGGAGCTCCCAGCTGCTCTTCCCTAGGGAGCAGCAAGTAGGGGTATTGCCCCCTCTCTCCCCTCTGTGCACCCCACCTCGTGTCTGCCAAGATATGGCTAGGAAGGGTGGCTTCTCCTCACTCTGTAAAGGCTGGCACCTCCCTGAGGAGCATTAGCAGCAGGTCAGGCTCTGCTGGGGGTCAGGAAAAGCCCCCAGCAGTGGGGCTTGGTTGCCACCTTCTGTTCCATGTGATGGCCCTGGGAGAAGAGCAGGGCTTAAGATCTCTGACTTCTTGGATGTTTCCCTGCATTAACAGCTTGTTTCTGTCTAAGGCACCCTGTCTGTCCCATTGCTGTCTGTCCCATTGCTGTCTGTCCCATTGCTGTCTGTCCCATTGCTGTCTGTCCCATTGCTGTCTGTCCCATTGCTGTCTGTCCCATTGCTGTCTGTCCCATTGCTGTCTGTCCCTCCAGGCGGGGGTATAAGCAGTTGTTCCCAAAGATTTAAGGATTAGCTAATGTTATAAATATTATCTAAAAGCAAGTGTCAGTTCAAGGTATAATTCCAGACTGATGTGTAGCTAGCTGGACATCTGAATACAAGAAAAGCAGGCGATTTGGTTGCAATTACTTGGCTGTGCTGCTGGTTTTAGAGTGAGACCTGCTGGGTGCATCCATCTGGAGCCTGTGAGAGGCAGTGGATCCTGCAGGGAGTAAAAGTTCAGCCTGAATTTTTAAGGGTAGTAAAGCGTGGGTTTGCTTTTGGGGGGCAGGAGAGGAAAGGTCTTTTGGTGGTTGAATACACCCCAAGAGAAATGCATGTGGTAAGCCACTAGCGCAGGCTCTAAAATACCCATTATCAGGCAGGAACCCCTTCCCTGAGCCACAGGTATCAGGGAGCTCATGGGCCTTTTAAAGCCCTGGTGTGGGGGTCAGAGATGGGCTGTGTGGTCCTCCCCGTGCTAGGAAGGAAACCCTGATAAACATGAGTGCTGGGAAACCATGCAGGGGCTGAGGGGCTGCAGCACAAGAGAGGTGCCCAAAGGTAAACGGGTGCAAGGCAACAGGGATAAGAGAGCCATGAATCTAGTGGTGTTAAAAATACTACTATTATCACTGCTGGCCAGGAAACATCATGGTCTTACTGGCTGGAAGCTGCAGCAGCAAATGCAGGCACTAGGAGTGGTTTTCAGGGCATTTATTTCCCTGCAGGACTGTGTTTCAGCAAGGGGCAGCTGGGGCTGGCTAATGCCCGTGAATGCCTCGTGCAGCACAGGGTGGTGGGACTGCAGAGCCTGGCATCCCTGACAGCATCCTCCTTCTCCTGTGGTGAAGTCCTGCTGGCAGGAGAGGAGAAGCTGACCCCAGCCTGGTGGGCTATTTCTAGTCCAACTCCCTGAAGAAATGAAGGTCATGAACTCAAGATGCTGATTTCCTCTTTCTGGGCTGAATCCACAAGTTATCTACAACCACATGCAGCAAGGGGGCTGATAGGAAACAGAAGCCCCCAAAAGCTTCAGGAACATTAGCAGCTCTGTTAGTTAGCAGTCTCTGCCTGATGGGACTGTGCTGTAGGTGATGGTGGAGAAGGGAGTGAGGGGGTGGACCTCACAGTCTGCCTAGCCTGGCACCTGGTGCTGGTCATGGTAGGAAGGTCTCCCTCCTGATGCCTCCTCTTAGTGCTTGGGAACACCTGAACAGGTGCTGCTGTTTGCACTTGGAATGTTTTCACTGTCTGGGGTTTCCCCTTTGTGTAAATAGGGTGAGAAATGGAGCAGGGTATGAGTTTAGGGCTATGCAATATTCAACTATATAAATTATTCTTGTCCCAGACAACTATCAGCAGTGGCTTTATTGCTGGGCTCTTGCTTGCTTACTCTGCCACAGCGAAGGGCCATTTGCCTCAGGTTTTAAGCATCTTTTACTGATTACTTCCTCTTATTTTCCAGAAATCAAACCAAAGCTTACACAACCACCCCCAGTTATGCAACCAGCCATTCAAGTTTTGTTTGCTGGGAAACAATGTGTGTTTGTTTTTCCATTCTTTGTCCTTTTCATTGCAGAAAATTTATCCTTTGTGCCATTGGGCTTGTCTGTCTTTTGCATTTAAGTCATGGACTTCTGCTGGCCTCTTACTGTGCACTGGTTCTGCTCCCACACCCTTGGTTGCCAGCACCAGAACTTAAGGTAACTTGTCACATGTGATATTAAAGGGTGTGGAGGCACCATTTACCACGTGCTGGGTTAGTTGTGCTCCTGTGGTGTCAGATGCTGCTAGCTTTGAATCCTAGGACTTGGTTCTCTCTTGTGACTGATTTGGAACAATACTTGAGATTTCTGATAGCTGGTGGTACCCTTTATATGTCTTTTTTCTCTTCTGCAGTATGGAGTTTAGAGTAGCTGCTGTAAAAACTCTAAGGAAAAAAAATGGGCTTATAAACTGGCCTGTAAGGTGGGCCAATTCTGAATGCTTTCAAGTGGAGAAACTAGAATTGCAAGTAACCTTGTACTGTCAGGCTGTGGCTAGATGTTGGTGAACATGTGGTGTGTGTCCTTGTGCACACGGTGGTTGCTAACACCAGCAGTTGGGAATGGCACTGAAGACATGTGATGGTGTCAGGGACACTGTTCTAGGGGAGGCTGATGTAGGATCTGTGTCTTTTTAACTTGATGTCTCAACTTCATATAGTAATATAACCTAATATATTAAGAAAAGCTCTGTCATGGAGATAAATGTTTGTTCTGCCCTAGGCTGCAAACCACAGGTAACAAGGCCAGGCAGTCAGGGTGTGGCACTGTGTTCTTCCTTGAGTAGCCCTGGAATCCTCAGTAAGATGGGGATAATGTCACAGCAGCTGAAAACTAATCCACTTGAATAGCAATGCAGGCACTTGCACATACAATAACCTGGTGGTGTGTTTGAGCACACTAGTTCACTAACAGCCTTGTTTAGCAACCTGGTTAAATTACCATGTTGCTGCTATGGCCAGATGGTGGGTAGTTTCCTCCATTCTGCAGAACACTTGCACATGACAGAGGCAGAAACCCCTCAACTGGCTGGCAAGAGGCTTTAAAAAGTAGCTTGAGTGCTTGGGAAGTAAAATATTTTGCTAGTAATTCTTTTGAGAATAGCAGTGTGCCTCAGTATGTGCTTAAATGATCAGTGACTTCCAATTGATGGAGCTGATGAGTTTGCTCTAATTTGGTGACTTGTGACATTACAGTGGAACCCTAACAGGAGCTTCACAGCATGCCTGGGAGGATAGCAGTGATAGCCAGTGCCAGGAGGTTGCCTCATTGCTTCCAGAAAACAAGAGTCCCTGGCTGGACTGTAGCACTTACTCAAGGAAGCAGTTCAGGGCTTTGCTCTGGGTTTCATGCCAGTATTGACCCACACAATTGCTCCCCCCTGTTCAGACCATGCCCTTGCTACTCCTGGAAGTATCAAACAGCATGGCAAACAGGCAAGAGGCCTAAAAAGTTTCCAGAGTGGGTTGCAAAAGCAGCCCAGATACTCTCTTATAATGACTTCTGCCAAAGACCTAAACAACTAGATTGCTTACCATTTTACCCTGCTTCTAGTCTATCTTGGAGTGCACTGCAGAGCAGTCCATGCAGACTTGAGGAGGCACAGCCAGCCAGGGGCCCCCTGCCTCTCCCACCACAGCATTCCTTAAGTACTACACTCTTGCTTAAGTCTTCATGTGCATGTAGTACTATACCTGCATGTTTTCAAAAGTTCATGAGGAGCTACAAGTAGCAATTTTCTCTTTTCCTAAGAAATAATTCCATCCCTTGTAGTACATGAGGAAACACTGCTGAACTTCTTTGGCATATACCCATAGGAGAGGAAGTACTTCAGCTGAAGGGCATCAAGCTGTAAACCACTGTTTTTATTCCATCAGACACCCTGCCAACCACTGACAGTTCAGTTCCAGTTCCAGAACTTAAGGAGAGAACCAAACAACACCACTCAGCATGGCAGCTCTAGAAATTTATTTTCGGAGCTTAGTGCTTCAACTAGGATTAAAATACTTAAGCAATTTAAAAATGCTACTGACTGGGTACTGGAGCTAGACAAGAATACAACTGACACCATTATTCTCATGCACTGACAGACACTAGTTTGCTCATGCCACTGAAGTAGGATCTTTCCCGTTCACTCATCAGTTCAAAATGTAGAGGTCTTCTACAGAAGTTGCATTCAGCTGATGAATGTGGTTTCAGCTCCAGACCAACATCTTTCCATGTAGCCAGCAGTTTTTCTGTTAGGAACATAAAAGTTAATCAAGATCAAGACTTAAGACAATGGATTGCTTCAAAGAAGCATGGAGAGAGAAGTGTCAGCATACTCACACTCTCAGCAAATGAGAAGGGATAATGGGAATTCACTGTGATGTAGTTTACCTCTTCAGTGAGGTGACTGAGCTGCAACAGTCTCAGCTATCCTCATACCACCTCTTCTGCCAGGATCAAGTAGTAGCTACTTTCCTTGGGCAGAGCCATGTTTAAGAGAGGTTAACAGCCCAGCTGAGGAGTGCAGATTCCTTGGGACCCCACATAGCTAAGATTGGTTTGGACAGTGCAGGAGCAAAGCCTCAGCAGAGGTGGCTGTGACAGAACTGGCTGGGTACAGCACTGCCCTGGCCTTGCACACTCTCATTCTAGGTCACACTGCACTGGCCTTCGTGTGTCATGCCCAAAGCAGGTCAGGTCCAAAAGTATGTGCTATGTATGCTGCAGCAGTGGAAAGACACTCTCCATCCAGTGACATCTAAAACTTAAGTATTTCCTAGTCTCATCCTCAGTACAAAGACTGCACAGACAGCCCAGTACTTCCATTGCACTGGTGCAAGAATCCACTCACCAAGGAAATAACTCATCATCTGAGGGGTGTGGTGAGGTGTAGGGGCAATACGTAGCAGCTCCTCTCCACGGGGAACTGTGGGGTAGTTGATGGCTTGGACATAGATGCTGTGCTGGCTCATCAGCTTGTCACAGATCTCTGTATTTTTAGCAGCATCTGCAACCTAAAGTTCAAAATTGTAAGTTACAAGATCAACCAAAACATTGAGGTGGCAGAACTGTCAGCCCAACTTAGTGAGCCACAAGAATCAAACAGGACCAGTTGTCTTTGTGCCACTATAAATAGCATATACATTAGGAAGAAGGGCTAAAAGCTTGTGCTATAGGGGCCCTTTGGGCATAAGCACACCATTGCAGCCTAGACAGGTAGCTGTTTGTACCCAAAATCTTTTTTTTAACTACCTTGTTACCAGTTTCCCTGCTTTTTGCATGCTGTGGATTTCATAGGCTTTATCATCCTGCTTTACAACTCCTACAGCAGGATGAGAGGTCAGGTTAAGCCAGCACATCACTGCTGAATGCTAGGACAGGTCTGAACTTTGTGAATGTTCACTAGTGCCTGCAAGCTAACGATGATGGACAGGAATACAGGCACCACAGTCCTGTGCCAACAGCATCCCAAGTACTCACCCTTATTGGAATGATGTGGCTGGGGCAGTGCACCACAGGAAGCCCAGCATCCATCAGCATCTGTCTCATCAGCTTCACATTGCGTTGGTGCTGGCGCCTCAGAACTTGCCCCTCTGGGCTCTTCAGAGTTCGGACAGATTCCAGGGCACCAGCTAAGAGCATGGGTGGCAGGGACGTGGTGAAAATAAAGCCAGCAGCATATGAACGGACAGTGTCTATCAGAGAACTTGTACTGGAGATGTATCCTCCTACACAACCAAATGCTTTGCCTGAGGGGACAAAAAAAAGAGGGAACCAAGCTTATTACTTCCACCCGTTAGAATGGCTTGAAGTTTTATAGCCTTTCACTTGAAGGAATGAATTATTTTGACTACATTCTTAATGTACTCATGGTAGGCAAGAATTCTAGCTGCCCCCGCTGCTAATCTTGTATTTACTCAGCACATGTTAGAGCTTTGTTTTTAAGCTAATTGTGATAGCACAGATCTAGTTATTACAGCAAGGACACTTCAAAACTCTCAAATACTCAAGTTTTGATTTGGGGGAAGACCTTATAAGTTAAAAATATCAAGCATAGACTTCTACAGTGACCCCAAAAGTCAGCACTAAGTCTCTCAGAAGATTTAAATTAATCTGTTGCAGAGATGCTACAAATAGCCCATGCTCGGCAGGAGCACAAGGGTGTTACTGTGACTGTGTGGTCCATACCAGCCACCCTTTCCAAACGTTCAGGTATCAGAAGAGAGACAGAACTAGGGTGTCTGGTGAATGCTTCTCTTTCTGTTAGGCTGTAACCCAAGATGATAAATTTCAAAGCCATAAATTTTCCTAGTAAATGTTATGTTTGGAAGCTGTTTAAACAACTTTCTAGTTTGCAGCAGTAAACTTACTCCTAAGCCTGCACTCCACTCAGATAATAGTAATTTCACTTCTTGCCAAATCTCTTTATGTAACTCTCCCTTCTCAGGTTTCTAGATTAGGAGCACTCCGTATCACATAAAAGACCTAAGTACTACTAAATATAGAGGACTACTCTACTAACATTCTCACCTGAATTTATTCTTGAGTTGTGTAATATGCCACTGGAGGACTTTTTGCTAGCTTGCTTAAAGAAAAAAACACACTGCTACCTACCAGATTTGTAAGGCAGTGTAAGTAGCTTAACACAAGCTTTTCAAACTGTGGGGCAGACTTAAATCCTCTGGGCCTTTTGAAAAATTCTAGCCCCCAACAGCCCTAAGCAAGTTTGTTTGAACAGACTGATTCTGAATTAACCCACTTAATTTGGCTGCTTTGAAGCCTTGCTGCCTTAGCTTTTGTAATGGTGAGAGGCCATGCATACCAAGCGTTCCAGAGATGATGTCCATCTTGTGCATGATTCCATCCCGGTCTCCTATACCTCCACCTCGAGCTCCATACAGCCCCACAGCATGCACTTCATCCACAAAAGTGATTGCCCCATGCTCGTGGGCAACATCACACAGCTCTTCCAGAGGACAGACAGCACCTAGGAACCAAAGCAATGACTGGTGGTGTAGGATTCCCTGTACTCAGCTTGGATAAATATCAGAAGGCATCTCAGAAGCCTATTTTCATGCAAATTCTTATAGCACTGTACTTTTAGACCTAAAATAGATTACTTGAGCACTAACTGCATTGGAAGGAGAGAGAAGAGTTTGACGTTAACTTACCATCCATTGAGTGAACAGTTTCAAATGCAACAATTTTAGGGGTGGATGGATCAGACTTTTTCAATAGTTCTCGAAGATGGTTGACATCGTTATGGCGAAATATGTGTTTTGGCACCCTGCTGTTTCGGATCCCCTGGATCATGGAGGCATGGTTTCCAGAATCAGAGTAGATCTCACAGCCTGAGGGAACAGCCCAGTTACACTTGAAGGACAGAAAAGCATTAACTGATTCCCAGCACTGCTTTATGTACAGGCAATGTTCAAGCAGCAAGGGTAGCATCTTCTAGAATGTAATGCTCTCGATCAAAAGAGCAAGTTACAGATCATGATGCTAGAATATTTAAAGCTCATTTTAACTGTTTAAACTTACAAAAACTTGAGCCTGAGGAAACAGAGAAGAGTTTTTCCAAGTCCTTACTATTTTTATCTAACTCTCAACTTCTAAAGTTAAAACAAACCTGTCCTGAACTACAGCTAAAAGGAAGGAAGTTTACACCCATAGGTGGGAAGACACTGAATTCCTACCGTCTCACTTTCAGGTTGAATTTAAATGCAAGAGCAGAAGATTCTTCTTGTTGTCTAATGTCTTCTGCAGTCCCCAGCTCCTAGACCTCAATCTTAGTACATTGCTACTACAATTTGTTCAAGTTAAACATAACTTCAATATAATATTCAGAAAAAAACCCATACTTTGCTGATCGAGTAGGATGAACCTTCACCTTGAGGAGCCATTTGTAAAATGCACTAAAAACTGCTTAGGGCAGGATTGTGGGGCTGCTTTTTTTGTGGTAAATAGTGGATGCAATTTGAGATCTCACCTGGCAGCATTTTAGCTAGAGTGAAGAGAGTGGAGTCATTGGCTACAAAGCAAGATGAGAACAGCAGTGCTGCATCTTTTCCATGAAGATCAGCTAGTTCTTTTTCCAAATCAACATGAAATTTACTTGTTCCTGAAATATTTCTTGTTCCTCCTGCTCCAGCACCATGTTGTTTCAGTGTATCCCTATAGAGGGCCCAAAGAGAGGCACTAGCATTAATGTGCAATACAAATGAGTAAAGGCTCATTGCTGAAAACATTCTAGTGCATAATCAGTATTGCTCTAAAAAGGAATTGACTATAAAAAACAGCTGTTAGGTCTAAGGTCTTTGAGAAACCTGCACAACCCAGGACTCTGATAAGTTGAAATATCAGCTGATTACAGCTGCAATATACCATCCAGTTCACCTGTCAACATCTGGGAGTTTCTGAGGAAAATCCAAGGAGCCCTGGAGCTAAATACTAAGTTACCAGCTTAAATACTAAGTTACCCAGCTCAAGAGAGAGAGCATAAGCTTAATTATACCAAGAATAATACCAGAAGCAGCTTATGTACTGCAGTACAGAAATCAATTCTTCAAAAGCCTTTCCACAAAGGCTTCTGCAGGGCCCTCTAGCTTGAAACTGCCTCTTAAGAACAGCACTACTCACATAACTGCTCCACACACACGAGGGTGACGACTCATTCCCAGGTAATCATTGCTGCACCAGACAGACACCTCTTTCTTGGTGATCAGAGAATCAGTGTAGTCATCTGCCATGGGAAAGATCTGTGCCTTTCGGTTCACTGTTTTGAATACTCGGTAGGTGTGATCCTTCTTCTTCTCATCGATCTTTTTCTCAAAGAACTGATCATACTGGAAGGTGGACACAGCTGAAATGAGACAGAGACTTAAGCACACAGGAAATAATCACAAGGGACCAGGCTTGTGGAGCTTTTGCCAGGCAATCTTACATTTTGGCAAGTTGTCCTGAAGCAGATGAGAGACACTTTCTGGTCTTTGCTTCAGCACGATATCCTTGAACTTCTTAAGCAAGACACTGTGCTCTTCTCTCTCATTCTCAATATTCCTCACTGTGGAAGCAGTTGGTATTTTAGCAAATTCTGTACCTGCAGACATTGTCATGAATTCCAGTGAGCTTCATCAGTTTGAAACAAAATTGAGTTCAGGAAAGCAAACACTTTAAGTATCTCTAACTCTTCATTCTTTATGAAGTGCTTGAATTAATGTGCCCCTGTTAGGATGAATTATTTTATTTGCTTAACATTTTGCACTGTATAAGACAAAGGAAAACCTTGCCAACTGATGACAACATTACATGTTATAAGGAAATAACACATTTAGTTCGTCATGACTCAGAAATACACTCTCTACAGCTACAGCTTTTATCTGAAAGAGTGGGTACACACCTAACTGAAGGCAGAGTTGTAGTTAGCTGCTTCCTTTTTGTTCCTAGTATTTTGTCTAGTTAGCACAGGTTTTTTTTAAACTATGCCATATAAAACAAGCAGAAAAGTAGAATAAGCTTCCTGAGACTGATGGCAAGGCTTTACTGTTACTGGTGAGAAGTTCCTTCCTCTGAAGGACAGCCCTTCCGCATTAGGCTCGCAAGCCAACCAACATCCTTTGGTTCCATAAACCAAAAAAAGGGTTTGCTTGCTTTCCAGCTTGGATTTGTGCTGGTACTTGCACAGTCCCTCGACCCAGTTTCTTCCACCTCTGGATATACCACCTTTTATCTATACTAGCACCCTGGTAAAGCTCTCTTCAGACCTAATCATCCACTTTGGGTGCAAGTGTAACAGCTCGATTCACACATTTAGAGTCAGGATATTGAAACCCTGCATATGGTATTCCCACACCAAAGCCACCTAGGGGAAGGGCTGCACAAAACTGCAAGTACACTATTAACACTTATATTCTCCAAGAACTTCTTATTGCAGTCTCCCATAATTTAAGTGGTAACTGTTAGACCTGGCACACTCTAGAGCAAAGTCAATCACTGGAAATTCTCAGAAGGAACCAACACTTCAGTGCATAGAATACATACCTTTCCTGTCCCCCTGCATTTCCTGCACATCCTCTTGGAGTTCTAGGCTGGCTTTGCAGAAAACATTGCTGTTCTTGTGATTCATCTGAGCTGCCAGGAATGGGCATTTGGTAGCAGAGCCCTGGCTAGCAGCAGCAGGTGGGTGGCCAGCAGGTGGCTGGGATCCATCTGTATTCCCTTGGGCCACCTTGGCATTTTTGACCTCTGAAGTGGGGGTAGAGAAAGGAAAGCTCTTGAGCTTCATAATTTTAATAGTGACTTAAACTTCTGTCCATTACCTTTGCAATTTATTTGGCACAAGCCCTTCAGAACTACTTAACTGAGCAGTCAGATTTTATTTATACAAGACCCAGATATTATGAAATCCCAGTAACACCCAAAGGGCATCTGATTTAAGATGCTAGGTGTAACACCGTAGTCTTTTGAGGAAAAGAAACACCTTCTCTCCCTCATCCTCAAAGGGGAGATGTTTACTGACAAGTTTGGCTATTTGCAGCCAGCAGTCCCTCCTCTGCTGTCAGCCTCAACTCTTTCCTGATTGCCAGAGAAAGAATCCCCCCGGAATGTTACCGGGCGGGTTGCAGAGTCGCTCCAGCATGAGAAACCCCTGCTCCACCATCCAGGATCACGGATCCCTGACTGGAGCTCGCTGCGGGACGCCCTAACGGGCCGGTTTCCCACTAGTTCCGTGCCCATGCTTAACTACCACAGACATTTAAAGGATTAAGCAACCCTCATCTCAGAGCTGCCAATTCTAGAAGTTTCCTTCTGTAATATACGATGTCTGTGTACGTATTTTTTCTCTTAAGGGCAGCTAGCTCCGTCCCTCGCACAGCTCCCCGCCGCGGTGACCCAGCCGGTGACCCGCTGCCCGCCCTGAGGAGAGGCCGGGCCCTGAGGCGCAGCCGCCACTTCCCCGCTCCCGGTCGCACTCACCCCGGCGGGCTGCGGGGGTCTCCTCCTCCGCCTGCTGCCCCCGAGCCGCAGATGTGGCCAGGGTGCGGGCAGCGGCCGGCGGGGCCGCCTCCATCATCCGCGGGCAGTGCTGGGCGTAGAAGAGCAGCGAGGGCCCGGCCTTCTGCAGGAAGGCCTGCGAGACGCGGGCCAGGAACGGGCAGCGCCGCACCACAGCCTCCATTCTCGCCGTCTGACGGAAGGCAGGACGTGACGTCAAAGGTTGAAGACCACCAGCGGGAGGGTGACGCAAGAGCAGGCAGTGCCCCCACACCCGGCTCCAGCCGCCCCGCCGCTGTCTATATAGCCCAGCCCGGCGTGGCGCAGGCGCGGTCGGGCCGAGCCGGTGCCACACAGCGCAGGCGCGGGACGGAACATGCGGGGCTGGAGGCGTTTCTTGGGGGGCTATGGGGGGCCCCGAGTGGCTCCCCTGGGGGGCTGCGAGGGGCTGGAAGGGGTCCGGCGGTGCTCTCGGGGAAATGGAGAGGTCCCTGGCCGCCTTCTGGAGCGCTGTGAGGAGATGGAGGGGACCCTGGGCGATTCCCGTGGGGCTGTGAGGGGCTGGAGGGGCACCGGGCGGCTGAGGACCAAGAAGGGCTGGAGGGGCGCCGAACGGTTCCTGGGACGCCGTGAGGAGATGGCGGGGCCCTGAGCAGTTCCCGGGGAGTCGTGAGAGATAGAGGGGCCCCGGGCAGGAGTATTTGTCCTGTTCTGGGTTTCCCCTCAGCCCCAGGCTATGCAGTACTTGTTTCCCAGAAGTATTGGAGCCCCTTACCCGCAGGGCGGTAGGTTTGGGGGCCCCCTGGTGTGCCTGTTCATTGGAAAACATGAGCTCTGAGTCAGTTGAGTGGGGAAACCCAGCGCTGCTCAGGCACATCTCATTTATTTTCTTCCTAAACATGCACCTCTGGCTCCCTGTGGAGTCCTTGCATAGGGGCTCAGGTGGTCTCACTGGTGGTGGTGGGTTGCTGAACCCCTCACTTTGCGTACAGGCAGTGTGAATCTTCATTGATGCTCAAACTTCCACCACTACATTTTTGAAGCGTGGTGCCATGGCCCAGGTTTTGAAGATAAGCAAGGCTTATAAGAATGACAGCAGCAAGGAAAATTGAATCCTACGTCCTCTGGTTTGCAATGGACATGAAGGTTTATTTGTTTAAAATAATGTTTACGAGTGGGTAATGATAAAAGGAGCTCTTCTTACAAATCTGGCCATGTGAGCTGTATAGTACTAATCCCTGTAAGCACATGCTAACTGCTGAAGTGTGGGAAGACTGGGGAAGAAACATGACAAGGCGTTTTTTCCCCCATCTTGCGAAATGGGGATTTCACGGAAGACAGGATTCACTCAGGGTGCCGCCTCTGGGTGTCACATCCCTCAGCCAGCTGGGAGCTGCCACAGACACTTGGAGGCAAGAGCAGTTTTTGCAACAGGCACAGAGTTTTGAGGAGAGCTCTTTTGAAGCTTGCTTTTACTTGGCTGGTATCTCATGTGTTGTGTATTTACTAGAAGGTGCTCATAGTAGGGTGATGAGGGGAATGCAAAACCTATGGAGAACTGTATCTGCTGAACTCAAGTTTGGACACAAAAGGCACTCGGAAAGTATTGGCCAGTGTTTGCATGTTGCAAATTAATCTTTAGAGAACTCTTCTGTTGGAAGAAGGTGGGTGGAAGACCAACAGGATATTTGCCTTACCCTCCTCCCTTCATCCCTGACTCACTTTGAGGATGCTGGCTGCAGTATGTAAACGTTGTGATCTGCCTAAGTAGATCAAGAGGAAGGCAGCTTTAAACTGTAGTTAAATGGCAGACATGTGTTGTCAGCTCCAGTGTGTTACTAAGCTCTGAGGTTGGAAACAGGACAGAATTCTGCCCCATGTACTCCTTGTGGGGCCCTGAAAAAAAGTGGATGGGGCTTTACAAGGCAGGGCCTGGGATTTGGGGTTTAGTAGGGCTAGATGGCTTTTTAAACACAGTTTGTTTCTTGCTTTTAGGAATTGAAGAAAGCATTGATTAAGAAGTCTTGATGCTTAAACAATTCAATGCATTATTCCAGCAATGTAATGCTGAAGTTACCATTAAGAAACAACCTTTAATCAGTGGATATTGTTAAATTAGATAGATGCTAGTTTTAATTTGTTCTGGTAAATGATTAAACTAAGGCTATGGTATTTGACTTGAGTCTGTATAGTAGTTATGATAGCAAGAGTCTTGGTTGGTAATACTAGGAAAATGCTTCAAATTATCTTACAGTTTTCTCATGAAAAGTGCTCTTTTCTCACAACTGGCTTTCTGTTAGTGTTACATGCCTCAAATATTTAAATTTTGCAAAATGTAATAGTTAATTAGCACTTGAAGTTTAAAGATTCCTGATTGGTGTTTCAGATTACTGCTGTCCCTGTTCCTCTGGACCATCAACGTTTGACTCACTACCCTGAAGCTTTGTATCCCATCAGTTTATTTAAAAAATTAGGAAATACCACAACATTCTACTGTGCAGATGCCTGCTGAGTGTCCTTAGAGCACAGAGTTAATGTGTCTGAACCTAAGGGATCACTCCAGTGCTCCTTGGATTAATTTTAGTTTTAACAGCAGAAATCAAGTCCCATATGCTTGATTTATAGTACGTTGATAGTCTTCTTCCTTCTGCTCCTATTCTTCCTTTATTAATTGACCACAGTACTTAAGAGGGATAGAGGGAATATGTGTTTGTTGTAAGGGGCATCAGAGAAAGGTGTTGTATAAATAATGCTGGCAGAGTACTGCAGCAGGCTGCAGAACTGACCTGGGTGGACACCTGCCACAGCAGGTTCAACCCCACACAAATCTGATAATTCTTCTTGATCCTGATAATCTTAATAGCTGCATTTTACCCCGTTGTAAGGTTGAGGGATGAAGTGTGTTAGTCTGCTCTGTTGCTGGAATTCAGAAACTTGTGGTTTGTGTTCAGAAGGGAAATCTGCATGTGAAGTCTGAAGCCCAAAGAGCATCTGCCTTTTACGCAAACGTCGTTCAAGGTTGGCAGCTGAGATGCAGTGGCCTTGGCTACGATACAGAGATCTCCAAGTGGAGCAGAACTCTCGGCTTTCCTGTCAGAGTTCCCTACAGTATGTGCTGTTAATCAGACCTCACAATAACACTTCTTTAGCGTTTGCTTTTGGTGAATTTATTTAACCTTGTACATGACAGCAGTTGCGCAGAGTGAAATAGCAATGGAATGACATTAACTTGACCCTTGTCCTGGAGAGCTGCCGAAGGAACGTGTCCTTGTCAGAGCACAGAGATGGCTGTGAGCCCTGGGACCCACAGAGCGGGGCAAAGTCAGGGGAAAAGGGTGTCTTCTCAACTGCTCTGCATGTTTGGTCCCTTTGGCAATATTGCCAGAGGTTACATGAAGTAAATACTAATAAAGCTGCCATTAATTAAAATTTCTTAGGGCTTCAGTGGATTAATTAATTGGTATTTAAAGATGTTAATTGTGGTGATGTATTACTGTCATCCTACAGGGCCCTGCAGAAACTAGCCTGAGCTGCCATGCAAATGGTGTTTGCACACTCCAGAAGGAAGACTTCAGCCTGTGGCAAGGGACAGTACCTTAGCAGGCAATGAGCGAACAGGGAGCTCATCATGAGAGAGAAACAGGCTCATGTGGCCCATCTGGAGAGAGACAGCAGGTATGGCAGGCAGGGGAGAAGCGATGGCTGGCTGTGAATAGGTGAAGAGCAGAGGAGCATGTAATGATGAAGGAAAATGGTTTAAGCTGAGGGGATAGCATTGGTGTGAGAACTAGTTTATTCAGCTGGCCACGTCAAAGTTTAGGTTGGAAGGTGGGCAGTTCCTAGCTGTAGCTGTGTTTTGGAGCAGTCTTTGCAGCTGGTAGTTGAGGTGCTGAGTACCAGATGAGCTCAGCAGAGGAAGCTGGATCTGCCTGAAAGGCAATCTGATGCACTGGCGGGGAAAGGGCACAGCTGCCCTCAGAGTCTCTGCTGGTTTTAGTTTTCTAAAGCCCACTCCATTCTGATGATTTATCCATTTCTTTGCTGAATAAGTTGCAAGAGCGGAAAAAAAGGTTAAATTCCAGCAGTTTGGGAGGTGGGTAAGAAGCCATAGAAACTTCCCATATAGAAATTGAAACCGGGGCAGGCAAAAAATCCCCTGCCACAGGGTCCAGTTGGTTTCTGCAAATGTCCATGGAGAGTTGTTGCTGAAGGTGGTCTCTTTTCTACAATACTGGTTTACCATATAGGCTCGAATGTTAAGTTACTTTCAAATATTTCCTTCCCATTCCTCTTTTCCTGAGCAGATTTTGCCCAATATTCCTGGAAACAGAACTTGATTCACAGATTTGTAGCCTTCATCTGCCCTCACATCTGTCAGCAGTCAGGTCCTTTAATGGAATTTTAATTAATTTTATGCTTTTAAGAGAGCACTTAGATACTTCAGCAGAAAAGCAAGAGTCAAAGCCCCTCTACACTCAGCCTGTCCAAGTGTAAGAATATAGCTGTACCATTAGCAACATTTAATCCCTTTTGCCCACTTCTGAAGTCAGAGCTAAGCATATTCTTAATTTTTTCCCACCCAGTCAGTGTCATGAGAGGACAAGACAGAAAAACAATTGCCCCTCCCTGCACATAAGCCACTGTCTATATTGAGATCTGAATTTTCCCGGGGAGTGGATGTGATCCTGACATTTGGATTTAATCCAAACTCAAATTCCAGGCTCAGATCTGAGAACTTCCACCTCCAGTCCTGAGACCAGCAGTTGTTTGAGAGAACTTAGTTTACCTTTTAAGGCAAAATTTGAGGGTTGTGATAGTAGCTGCATAGTGAAAATTCCTCCCATGGTGAATTTCTTTAGCAGATTTTCCTCATTTGGGTTACATTGTCTTCTTTACATGACAGAAAAGGAAATATTATTTCCTTACAGGACCCTCTAATTGGTAGAGGATTTGACCCAGCTGAAAGAGCTGCTGGATGCTGAGACTTATTGGGGCCTGAGCAGCCCCCGTTTCACAGACACAGGCCAGGCAAGCATCTTACCCCATCTCATGAAACAACCTCCGAGTTGTTCTTCTCCCCAATGTAATGGATATCTTTTAAAATTAATGAACTGCTGGTGAGTCCTCACAAGGGTGTTATGTCAGGATGGTTTTGCCTGTCTGCTGGGCCCTGGGTGCTGCCCATTGTTGCAGAGGAGTTTGGTCTCCTGGCAAAGTCCCATCACAGGAGCGTGACTCACTCAGTGGGGACAGCAGGAGCTGCTGCCGCCCTCACACAAGGTACCCTGCCCTCTGCTGAAGGGCACCACTCCTACACCAGGCTGCTGCTCTCTATAGCCCATATGATGAACACATCCAGCAGTCGTTTATCTTAATTCCAGAATATTTCTCTGACATCCCTCCTGTTGCTTCAGGTGTGGAAAATCACACAACAGTCTTTTTTTTGTCTTGCATCCTCGAGTTTGTCTTGCTTTGTGTAGCACATGACAGGAAATTATACATGAATCCTTCCAGCTACTGTGAGCTTTTCTGAGCTTGCAGTGATTTGCATTCACACCCTTGTTTGCTCCTCTCTCTCACAGTTTACCTCCTCTTAGAAGGAACCAGTAGACTCCATCTGGTATACTTTTATTTAGTATTATTGCTGGCCTTCAGCCTGTCATTGTTCTTGCATATCTCAGCCCTCATTGCTCCTCATTAGCTACTCAGGCAGAGACACCACCTTCTACATCCATTTTAGGAGCTTAAATTCTCTACGTAGTCAGGATTGAAGCTGAGCTCTTCCTGTATGAAGTTGTGAGAGGGTGGGGAAAGGACTTAACTCTGAAGCCAGAGCTCTCTGTAACTCTCTGTAACTGGAGTTCCCAGAAACTGCTCCTCTCTGTATAGGAGGGACAGCTGACAGAGCAGAGAAAGAAATGAGTCTCTCTTCTTTGTCTGAATTTAAACACTCCAGGCCTAGGGAGGTACCCAAGCCATCTTTATATGTATAGTGAAGCATCTTCACTATACCAGGTAGCTCTAGTCAGTTCCTACTGCTGCTCTTACCTGTGTCAGTGTGGGCATTGGCAGGAAGGTGGAAAGCAGAGCAGAGACAGGGTTGTACAAGTCCTTGAAAACAAGAAATCGACCCCCAGCAGTGAAAAATGCTGTCCTGGAGCCTATGGGCTGCCTCTTAAAGCACTGACAATGTTAGGACTTTTCTGTTAAGCAGAAAACTTCTAGAAATAAGGGCATACCTTGTTCTCTCCCTCTTGCCCTGTACAGATGCTCTGGTTTTGACTGGGATAGTTTTGACTGGGATAATTTTCTTTATAGCAGCTCGTGTAGGGCTGGGTTTTGGATTTGTGATGAAAATAGTGTTGATAACACAGGGATGTTTTAGTCATTACTGAGCAGTGCTTGCACAGCATCAAGGGCTGCTCTGTTTCACACACTGCCTTCCAGCAGGTAGGCTGGGGGTGCACGGCAGCTTGGGAGGGGACAACCCCAAATGACCAAAGGGATGTCCCACACCATATGACATCAAGCTCAGCAATAAAACCAGGGTGGTGGTGGTTGGCTGAGGTGGCTGTTGCTCAGGGACTGGCTGGGTGAGCATTTGTTCTTTTGCATCACTTGTTTTTCTTGGGTTTGATGGGTTTTTTTTTCTTTCTTTGTTGTTGTGGTTTTTATTGTTCCCCCTCCCTTTTTTAATTATTAAACTATCTTTATCTCAACCACAAGCTTTTGCACTTTATTCCTCCTGATTGTCTCCCTCATCCTACTGGGGTAGAGTGAGTGAGTTGCTGAGTTAGCTACTTACAGGGGTTAAATCACGACAAGAAAACTCCTCTCTCTGACTTTATACCTTTCCCATGGGCCTGCTACAAACACCTTAAAAGGCAGGAGCATTTTCAAGTGCCCTCACTCCTCCCCAGTCACCCCAGGCTCAGTTTGACACAGTAACTTAAATCCTTTGTATAAATTGATGTAGTTTTGTCACAATGGAGATTCCCTGACTAGACAGGTTTTTAATTAGTACTGTTTCCTGCAGATGAACATGCTGCCTTTCTTTTCCCAGGTGTAGTAATACAAATAAGATTGCCTTTTCAGCCTGGAAATATGGAAAAAGTCATCCTGTGAAGTCCTAATAGTCTGTGATCTCTTTCAGGTGGTTGAAAATGTTGGGATTTCAAAAGGCTGTCACCTTAAAATGTCTGTTGTAGGTACAGTACATCTGCAAGCAAGGCTAGCTGTTGTGGCTTTTTTTCAGCAGAGGCTTAATTCTTCTCTTATGCATCTGGTATTTTAATTTCTTCTGCAAGGATTGATATTTAAGTGAAGTAACAAGAAAGAGAAGCATTTCAGAATGAAGTTGTCTGCTGATGACATGAGAAGGTGGGAGAAAATCCCCTCCTGGCTAGACCCAAGCTGGGAATTCCTGTGTGGGTGGTACTCCCATGAACGAGTACCCAGTGAGGCAACAGGACTCAGCTGTTACCCACATGGCTTTCCTTCTTATCCAGCTGTTCCCTAGCATTAGATATTGCTGGTCTTGAGACAGTCTTAAGAACTGTCTTGGAGAAAGGAAGCAATAAACAGAGGGAAGTGTAAAGTAGTTTCGTTCTATTGTTTCCCTGAATGGTCAGGGAAACTTTATAGTTAAATAATTAGTTGTTATAGTTAATATTAGTTGCTATAGTTGTATAGTCAATTAGAATTAGCTTCTTGAAAGAAACAATGCAAAGGGTTGAGGGGGAAGTGGCCAAGCTCTAGAGCAGAAAGATGCCACACATCTAGGAGGAGGTGTTCTAGATGTGAAAATAGCATGAAAGAATGTGGCAATAGGGGATATGAAACATCACAGGGCCAAACCCACTCCTGTGTGTGGGAGCAGTGTCTGTGTAACACCACAGCCCGTGGGGACAGCAGAAAGGTGTCAGGGTGAGCTACAGCCCTCTTGGTGTCCAGCTCCTTCCTCTGCACATCTTTCTGCCTCCCAGTGTCAGTGTTGGTTCCTTCTGCCCATGGCGTTTGCTGTTGCTATTTTGAAACAACTCTTGTTGCTTAACCTTTGAGGTGCAAGATGTATGATTCCTCCTTGTGCTCTAAAGATTATAGATAAAATTAGAGGGTGGTGATAAGGTATTAAAACAAGAAGAGTGTCAGCAATAGGGAAGAAGGGGTCAGTGCTGAAATATTAAGGGAGGAAATTAGCACATCGTATCTCCAAATCTGAACTTGGGAGCTGCAGGCTAGAGAAACTCTGTGACATATTCAGGTTATTGAAGTATATGAGGCTTCCATTCCTTGTTTGTCTTTGTACTGAACTCTTCAAAAAGCTGGCAAGGCCTCTGTTTGCACTGTCTTACAAACAGCCTAAGTCATGCAAAGCTCTGGGCTCTACTTCCAAGGCTCCTGGGCCATTCTGCCTGCCAAGCAGCACAGGCAGTACCAGGAGTGCAAGTGAAGGCCAGTCAGGACAGCTGGGATGGGAGGTTTCTTGGGATGTTGTGACCCCACTGGCAGCCCCTGCATGTAGTTTATTTGACCTGATGGTTTTGCAGCTGCTTTGAACACCGTTCCAGCTGAGATCTACAGGGCTAGAGGACTCGGAGGAGTGAGTTGTCTCAGACTCTGTGCTGAGCACACCTAGTTTTGTCAGGTGTTGGCTGGGGGTGGTGGTAATGGTTGGAAAAGGTTTAATGTGTTACTCTTGTGTCTCCAGGAGATATGTGGTAAAGAACCTGGAGTATCTAATGTCTTCATCCAGGAATCCCTCCACTTAATCAGGCAACATGCCTGTGCTTTCTCTTGGAAATGCACACTGTCCTAGCTCTGGGTGAAGAAGATAAAAGCTGATTCTAGGAAATGTACTAGAAAGAGATGGAAGCACATTGCTTAAAAAAAATGTTGAAAGGGATCAGCTGAGAAATTAAGACTGAAATGGCAAAAATACAAACCTGAGGTTAAATCATTCTTACTTTCGTGTCTGGTTTCTCACGTCAAATTGATTGTAAGAGCAAACCAAAGAGAGCAGAGGGTTATTGCTGGGTTAGAATTAGTGATGGATCATGTGCTTGACCCATGTGCTGTGGTTTTAGAATAGAGCTCTGCTAATCTTATGGAGCTTATCTAGACATCAGAAAACCTAGTCTCTTCAGACTTGCAAGTTGCAGCACTTTGCCCAAAAATTCCTGCAGCCTCCCCACAAGTTCCTAGGAGAACTAGAGTGTAGTTGTGATGGTTTGGTTTTTTTGTTTTCTTTTCCAATCCTGATTTTTAAAGACCTCTAGTCTTGACACGTCTCTGCTTCAAGGTTTAACTTCAAAAAGCAATTCAGAGTTCATGTTCTCAAAAAGTTGCATCTTGTTTCCAGTGTGAAATTTGACAATGTGTTAATTAAAAAACCCCCAATAATACAAAGTTAGGACAGGAGACTGCTCCTGAGATGCCCCCCTCTTAGCACTGATAAGGATGATTGATCACAGAGAGAGAAAGTGCCAAGCCATGTGAGAATGTGGCATGGAGAGGTGGTGGCTCTACACAGAGAGGTAATTTGGGATGAAGGGTATCTAATTCTCTCCAGCCATCAGTAACACCAGCAAGCTTTCAGATTAACTGCACTGCAGAAGGCTATTGCTGGGATGCTCAGGTTTAGGCAGTGGCTGAGCTGTTTCCCCAAAAGCCTGAGGACAGTTAAACATTTCTGTTGTTTGGCACTTTGAAGTCTGCAAATACAGCACATCAGGCATGTGTTATTTCAGTGTTTAACAAGTAGAAACGTGGTTGGATTGCCTTGCCACATTTTTCCCCAGTGTGTTCACTTCTTAAAGGTTAATTCTTCTGCCTCTGATGGAGTGTGCTGACCAGCCTCTGTGTCTGAGTGAGCATGAGGTAGGGGTTTTTTTGCCAAGCTGCATTTTGTGAGGCAACAATGTCTTGGAAGAAACAGTTCTGGGGAGGGATGTCAAGCTGGGCAACACACACTTGCTAGGCCAGGCTCTATGATATGAAGCAGACACTAATGCTATGAAACCCTGTAGTAGAGAGTGGGAGAGCTGGGAGGGGGGCAGCCACGTCCTCAGCAACAAAACAGGAGCAAACAACTCTTATATGGGAAGGTGTGCAAACCCTCAGGATCCTTGTGCTATCTTGTGCTGAAATCCAGATGGGTCTGCAGGGCTTGTGTACTGCCTGGTCTTGCACTTTGGCTGGAGGAGGGAGAGAGGAGGCTGGTGCTTGGCACAGCAAACAAGTGTGCTGCTGTTCTGTGCGTGAGTGAGGGGGTTCCCACGTTGAGTCTTTGGGACCACAGATTGCTCCATGTTACTTGTGCTCTCTGTGCTACTGTATAAGAGAAGTGATAACCTTTCCTATGTGTGCTTCAGCCTGGTCCCCAAAACTGCCATGTCTCCTCTGCAGCAAAAACCCTGTTAAGATATATTTACCACGAAGGATGATGTGATTTTGAGCAAGTAATTGAGATTTAAAGCTCCAATTATAAGAGCAAATAAACAAGAGCTGCTTCCTAAGCTTGTTTTTTAATTGGCATGAGTGATTTCAGTACATCCTTCCCAAAGTCCTTGCACTGTCTCTCGGGCTTGATACCCAGTGACCTAGTTTTCATGAAGCTATCTCGTGGCAGTGCAGTCCCCCACCCAGCTGCACTTGGATGCAGGAGAAGAGTGCACGTGTATGGGGATGGTGCATATGCCTGGAGTTCGATTGCTCTGCTATTCAGAGTTTCCTTGGGTAGAAATACTGTTTTATGTTTATTCGGCTGCTCTTCTCCTTGCTACTTGGTCTGATTTAATTGTCTGGAGTCGTGTCTGTTCCCAGATGTGCTGTCAGTTCTGCATGTTGCTGAACACAATGCCTTTGGGGGTGGTAGTGAGCACAAGGGTCCCTGGAGACACGGCTTTAGTACTAAGCTCCCCACATCTCCCAACAATTGTCAGTTTAGGGTTTATTAGTCACACATCCCTCCTTTGAAAGAAATATTTTTAATGCTTCAGCTCCTTGCTGAGTCCTCAGAAGCCCTGTTAGGTTTTGTCATTTTTGCTGACGGTGGTTGCTTCTTAATTGCTCAGGTAGCAGAAGCGGGGCTTTAAAACCCTATCAGCATTATCTCAGCTTATCCCCCTGTCACCAGTGGATTTACACAGATCAAGACGTTTGTAGGATCAGGTGAAAATGCAAAACACAGCTAGCTGTAGAGGCCTGGGCAGATCCCATATTCCTAGACTGTTCTCCCTGGTGTCAGCCATCCATGGCCTTGCCCTCAGCTGGCTCCTGTCACCCTGCTGCCAGATGGGCTCCCTGCTTCATGGTCAGAGCCAGGTCTGTCTGCCAGGTAAACACCCTGGCCCTGCTGGCAGATGACCTCTTCTAACTTCAGCTGTAGTGTCAGGCCCTTTTCTCCAATGACCTTGATGCCCGTTTTCAGCACTCTCATCTCAGGGCTGTGACTGCCAGCCCAGCTTGTCAATTTAACCCTCTGTGCAAGCTGAGGCAGCACATGTGGAGAAGCTGGTGTCTCTCAGCTTCTCCCAGAGGAGTCAGGGGAAGAAGCGACTCGGGATAGCACACCCAGCACAGAGGGTGTGCGGAGAAGAGCAGGGGTTTGTGTGAAGTGCAGTGCAGGGAGCTGGGGCTCAGCTGTTCACCAGGATTTGGTACAGCTCCTTTGCTGCAGCCCCTGGACTGTTTTCAATCCCATCTCTCTCCTGTTTCATGGTTGTATGTCAGTGTGGGGAGGGCAGTGGCAAGTGAATGGGCTCTGGGCTGCTGTAGCTTCCTCGAAGGAGATGGGAAGAACCTAGTGTGTCTGCTAGCTAAAAGCTTGGCACAGAGCAGGCTGGGCAAAGCAGTTGTTGCTGCCAAATGGGATTTTGTCCCCAAACCTCTGAGGGCTTGCTGGGGTGTGACATTACCCCTGGCCTGCTTTTGGGCATAATGAGCTACCTTATCTATCATGTTCCCCATGACAGATGGGGGCTCTTCAGGATTAATTAAGGATCATAACTGTGACCTAGTTACCAGACTTGTGCTGTTGTTATTGGAGCTCTCTGAGCCATCAGGCTCTTTGAGAGAGCTTCTTACCCTTATCTGCTCTGGTTACTCACTCCATATATTCCTGTGGGACTTATTGGGAGCCCCAGGCAGGATCACATTACATTCATTTCTCTAATAGATTATTGCCTTACCCTTGGGTAGCTAGATGCTTTCTGCTTGCAGTGCACCCATCAGTGTGGGGATTAGATATGCTGGCCTACATCTTTTGCAGTGTTGTCTCCTGTTTGAGATGGGATCTGAAGGTGGGCAGAGGTCAGCTGCAAGATCAGAGAGGATGGTGCTGGAGACACCTTGAGACAGTCCAGTTCTGTGCTGCCATGCCTCAAACTATACTGATGCTGAGGGGATATCCCAGGGTCTCTTTTCTCTTGGCTACTGAAATCCTTCTCATTTCCAGTTTATACTTTACTGTAGCAAGCCTTTGGGAATGCCTCTATAAAGAAAGAGAAATTACTAGAGCTTAAGAAGTAGATCGAGTTCAAACTCTCCTAACCCTCCTTCTTGCCTGCCAGATTTTCAGGTAGGGCACTGTTCCCACTGGGGACAACTTGGTCTCGTATTCCTGTGGTCTGCAGACCTCCTACAACCAGATCCTTCCTTCAGTTGGAGAGGGGCTGCACCTCAAGAATTTGCTGCTTGTTTGATGTCCTTTGATGTCCAAGCTGTCCTTGCCTGGTGGATGGAATGTCACACAGCCAGGCCATTGCATGGGCTCACAGCCTCGTGCTCACGGGCTGCATGTGTCACGTTTACTGTTCACATGGGGAGGGTTTATGTTCCTGAAGCTCCCCTTGGTCCCCCATGGAGCTGGTCCTTAACTAGCCTGATGTTTTGCTTGGGGTCTGATCATGTGCCCAGTGGGATCACAACAGTTCCCACTGATTTGAGACAGGAAAAGCCTGAAGGAGGCTGTTGAGTGGGACCCCTGGGAAACAGTGCTTCACTTTGTCCTCAGAAGCACACACAATAGGGGAGCTGCTTGGCTTTTCTCCTCTGCCTCAGAAAACATCTCTCACATTCCAGTGACCTGCTTATTATGTAGGTCATCGTCAGCTGAAAGAAAAAAACAATTTCAAAAGTAGGAGAAACCTAGTAAGGCTCCTCCACTGAGCAGCTCTTTCTGGAAAAGCAGGGAAAATTGCCCTGGGGGAGGTGGCCCTCAGCATGGCCTGTTGCTCTTCCACCCACCTTGGGCAGAGCAGTCAGAGAGGGAAAACTCTGGGAGGGATCCAGTGTGCCCTGTGGTAGGGGAACAGTGCATTAAGGTAGACAGTAGGGACATGAGTGGTCACGGGTTGTTTGTCCTTTAATGGCTTCTTGGGCTTGGTTTTGGTAATTAGGAGGTCGTTTGTACTGGTCTTACCTTGGTCATGTGTCAGTACAGTGGAGAGCTGTGCCATGTGTGTTGGAGGGCAGTCCCTGCTGGGAGACAAGACTGTCCCACCAGGGCTAAAAAGGGGACACAGAACAAGCAAATACCTCTGAATGCCAAAAGTAAAACCGGGACCCAAACCAAAATTCTTCTCAGTGTGATGGCAGCGCCGTTACCCTGGGGCTGCTCCACTCTGCTTGTAGCAGAGCTGACACCTTCTGATACCCACTGCGAAGAAAGCAAGCCCTTAGGATAAACTCCAGACTGTAACCTAAGCAAGGACAAACTGTTCTGCAAACAGGTTCTGTCTGACTTCGCTCATACTTGCCTCTGGTGCAATAACTCTTAATACCCCTCTCAATATCCTTGCCACTCTCCCAAATCCTCTAAATATCAGCTGGGCTGGAGATACCCTGTGCTTGGTGAAGTGTGTGTGTGCTGGCCAGCCAGCCAGCAGGCAGGTAGAGAGCTGCAGCCTACTGCAGCCCTCGATTCCCCCGAGGTGGGGGTGTGGGTCACAGCTTTACCTATCTTGGTCCACGACACAGCATCTGCTGTGCTGTCTAGATAAAGCACATACATAAAATCATAGAATGGTTAAGGTTGGAAGGGACCTTAAAGACCATCAGGTTCCAACCCCCCTGCTACGAGCAGGGACACCTCACACTAGATCAGGCTGAACAAACCCTCATCCAACCTGGCCTTGAACACCTCCAGGGAGGAGGCTTCCACAACCTCCCTAGGCAACCTATTCCAGTACCTTACTACCTTCACGGTGAAGAATTTCTTCCTGATGTCTAACCTAAATCTACCCTCTTTCAGTTTAAAACCATTACCCCTTGTCCTAGCACTGCCCTCTCTGGTGAAAAGCCCCTCCCCAGCTTTCCTGTAGCCCCTTCAGATACTGGAAGGCCACTGTAAGGTCTCCCTGGAGCCTTCTCTTCTCCAGGCTGAACAACCCCAAGTCCCTCAGCCTGTCTTCATAGCAGAGGTGCTCCAGCCCTTTGATCATATTTGTGGCCCTTCCCTGGACCCTCTCCAACAGTTCCATGCCTTTCCTGTGATGAGGGCTCCAGAGCTGTACGTAGTACACATCTGTGACTGGACTGTCCTCCCTCTTCAGTATCTTGATCTTGGTGTTTTCTATTTAAAATATTAAGATCCCTCTGCAGACCCAGTTCTTCTGCTGCATAACCCAAGGGTAGGCAACTCTTCTTGTCTCAGCACACCACAGTAGTCTAGAGAGAAGTCAATGTAGGAAGCAATACAGCAATGAAATTTGGAACAGAATGACATTTTTTTCACCTACAGTAAAAAGACATGGCCCATGCTTTGTGCACCTACATGGAGCAGAGCATTAGGAAAGCAGGCATGTATCTCAGCTGGAGGCACTGCCATGCAATCTGCCAGTGTACCATAGACAAGATGTAGGATTAGGGTAAGTTCCTAGCACCAGATTTTCTGAGCTAGACAGGGGATGGGTGCCCTGAGGCTGGGATTGTCATGTTGGCTTGGTGGTTCCTTGCGTAATGAGGCTGCTGTGTGCTGTAGACCGCAGAGTGCTGGACCTGTCATGTACTTGTGGTGAGAACATTGAGAATAGCCTGTTATCTTTGCTTGGAGGAAGAGTTTGATTAGAAACTGTCTCATAAATGTGTGGTTATTGAATGAGTTGCCCCTTCAGTATGTATGAGGCATCTCCATATATGCCAAGTGCATCTGGCCTGGGCAGGCATGCAGCTGGTCTAAAGGGAAGCAGATGAGCTTTCCTCATCACAAGCTTTTTCTCATCAAGCTTTTGCTGAATTACTCCCTGCATGGAACAATTGTCCAACAGTATTAAACACAGCAACAGGGGTGAGTCAAGTAGATCTTGTCAAGACTGCTCTATTTTTTCTCTTTTTGGTTTTATTATAAATTGGATCCACTGTTTCACAGGCAGAGTGCTATTCCTGGCACAATTGGTGACAACACACAGCTACCTAGGAATGGTATGTATTGTGTGGTAGCTAGGGAGAACTTCCTGTTCCCAACATCTCCAGCCTGTCTGAGGCTTGTTGCCATGAAATTGTGGAACTTAATTAAAGGATGATTGGGCTGTGAAAAAGTCATTTTAGCCACTGATTAATTGAGTTTACTTACGTGTGTCTCATTGTTTTCAGAAGCTGGTGAGGCTATCAATTTAGCAAGACAGAGCATCTAACTCAGGTTCTTAAAAGGGAAGCAAGGCCACCTGGTGTTGTAATGAACGAGGGAGTAACTGGTGTTATGGTTCAGGCATAAACCAGTCCCAAGGTATTGGAAGGCAGGTTGAGACCTATAAAGGCAGGCTGTGGTTCTTGCACCTCTTTGAGAAGTGTCTGCTGTTGCTCTGGATAAGAGATGAGGTTAGGTGGCCCCTGGACTTGAGTTCTTGAGATGGAGGTGTGGGCAACACTCTGCTTAGCCTGGGGCTCTGCACAGCTTTCTGTTGCAAGAGCACATCTTCCATTTGCTCAACCTTGCTTAGCTCATCTCAAGATAAGTCTTGATATTGTTTAACACAGGTTTTCACCCAAACCACAGGACAACAGTTTAACAGTTACTGTAGCCTCAGATGTTGCCGAACGACTGTGGGTAGTGGAAGAGCTGTAGTGGAACATGGAGGGTCTTTAAAGTCAGCATCAGCCTGGGTCTTGAATAATAATGAGGGCTACTAGTGAGTAGCTGTCCCACCAGTTACTCTTCTTGCAAGCTTCAATTGTCCTATGAATCAAGCAACTTTTATTTGAGTTAATCTTAAAGTAGAGGGTGCTTGAAGGAGTAAAACACCTTAGCTGTTCATGCTGCAGTGAGCTCGCTGCAGCCCAGGGTTGCTCTTTCCTCCATGCCCCTGCCCTGATAGTGCTCAGATCCTCCAGTGCTTCCACCTCTGGGGTGGTGCAGTGGTCCCAGCCCAGACCTGGGCTGCCTGAAGGGGAAGTGAGGAGCATAGCTGGGCCCTGCTGGACAAAGACGAAGGATGGGGAGAGGACTGTGTGCCTCTGGATGCATGTGAAGGGAGTTGAGTAGGCATGGTGAGGTCACTGGAAGCTCAAACTGATGGTCTTTGTATGGCTCTGCTCTTCTTTCTGCAGCCTGCAAGCAGATCCTAGCAGCCTTTGTCCCAGTCCCCACACTGCTCCTTGCTCATATGGTATTTTCAGACACTTCTGAGTAGAACAGGAAGGATACCATCCCCACTAACCCTTCATCAAGAAGAACGAGAGAGCTTAATTACCACCAGATAAAGCCTTAAGGACCACAGCCTCCAGTCAGCCACTGATGTCTCTGGTTGCTCAGCCCAGTGTGGCCACTGCAACTTGGAGTGGGACCACGCAGGGAACTGGCTTTACAGCTCTCTTGTGCTGGGTGAGATCATCCTAGGGGGACAAGAAAATAGACCAGTGCCCCAGCATGAGTCAGCCATCCATTTATATACAGCTAGTGCTTCTCCAGTGGTACCAGGCAGTCCTGCAGGGTGATGGGCTGCAAGGATAAAGGACTGACTCTCCTCTTGTGACAGGAGGGTTTATGCTAGGCAGTTGTGGCTGGCTACTGTTTGCAAGAGAAGAACAAGACTCCTGATTTGGACCAAAGAGCTTCCTTACTGCCTGGGCATTCAGGGCTGAAGGTCTGGTGGCTGGGTCATGACTGTTCAAGCTGTTTGGTTTGGAGGTTCAGGCTGTATCTCTGGGAAAAGGAGATGAGGCTACAAACTAGAATTTTATTATTTGATGCCTTTTCAGATGTGGTATTCCAGTTCTCTGGCATCTTAAAGGATCTTTGCTAGGCTTTTACGTGATGAACTGTTGGCTTCCTTTTCCATCTGTTTTAAGCTGAACTTCATGATGGCACATGGTTGTGCTGGGGTTGTGCTGCCTGCCAGTGGGTTTGGATGTGGTGGCCATGCTTCAGTTCAATGAAAAGCTCAAAGAGCAGTAAAGCCTACAAAAGTCCCTAAGAGATGTCTAAAGTCATGTAGCCACTGGATAGAGACCTTACATTACACTGACCGAAAAGAGGCTGTAGCAGGCTCAAACCATAGTAGCCATGAGGAAAAAAAACCCTGAACATGCAGAAATTAATTATACAAACACTAAATCCATGAGAGACCAGGTTTCCTTAGGTTTACTGTTGCTGGAGCCCCTTGCATGGCAGAGGAAATGCAGTTGCTCACAAAGTAAAAACCAAGTGAGTGTAAAAAGTTTGGATTGCCTGCAACTATTTGCCAGTAGTGTAAGGCAGACAAAGATTAAACATTAATTTCTATCTAGAATCTTCTGCACTTTTTTTCACTTGTCCAGTACCAGAGCAGCACTCTGGAGGGTGGGATGGCATGAACAGAGCTGGGGAGAAGAGGTACTTTTGGGTGAAGATATGGCCTGAATATCCACCTTTGTGGATATCCTGCTAGGCCAGGGCTGCTGTTGCCAGTTAGACTGAATGCCACTGAGCTCCTGGAGCAAACCTGTGCTGCTTCAGAACTGTGCCTCAGGCAAGGTGCTGCTCACTACAAGTATGGGCAGGAGGATTTGTCCTGGGCATCCAGGGTTGCTTCCTCTTTGGAGTTACCCTGCTGCAGGCAGTCCCAGTCTATACAGTGGTATCTTTGGACAAATGAGAAGGTGATGACAGCCTGTGTTATAACCCCTGCCCTGGGTTTCTCCAAGCCCATCAGGTATGAGTCACTGTTTGTTTATTTACAAAACGCAGGCAGAGGATATCAATAGAGTAACACTATTGCAGGTGCTGGTGTTTGGACTCAGGCTGTTTGCAGAGCAGAGACAGCACAGTTGCACAATCTGTGTAAGCAGTCACCCACTCCTAAGAAAACCAGTCAGACATCTCAGTTGTCCACCCGACCTATTGCTTTAGCCCAATGACCTGACTCTCAGTGGTTGCTTTTACTATGTGAGGGGGCTGATTTTTCTGCTGCAAGGGTGGGTTAGCAGGCGTGGGCTTTGTATAATCTTTCCAACTCCAACTTTCCAACAATGCGTAAAAGCATTAGGTCAAAACCTGTAAGAGCATCACATCTGCACAGCCATATTTCACTCGGGAAGGGGACTGGTTGTACAAAAGATATGTTTAGTTTAAAACAATTTGATGAGTTCACTAGTGATTTTTTTTTTTTTTTTATGTTAAAGTCTCCTCTCCACAGCCTAAGCCCAGAGCATCCATTGTGAGTGCCAATGTCAACCAGCTGAGCAGCAACCACGGCTCAGCTCAGGGGCAGTGTTTGGTGCTGCACCACACTGAACAAGGACATTCACCTAGGTAAGAGCTTATGGTGTGCAGGCACCTTTACCTTATACTTATGTCATCTGGAGGTGAGATGAGGGTGCATCTTTATAGCAAGCAAGGAATTGTTCCTGTAACCATGCAAGAAACATCTATAAAGCAGATGCAGTAAAATAATGCTTTTGCTGTTTGGTTGAAGTTCTAAGAACAAGGCAGCCCACTCCAGAGGTGGGGCAGAAGATCTGCTCTAGCATAGTCCTGAGTGAAGTTAACAGACAACAGGTAGGCACAAGTAGTTGTTGGGCTAGCACGAGAGAGTTGGTAGTCTTTGTTTATAACTAATGTAAGTAAGCCGTAATGGAAGATTCTCATACTCTTCTTCTTTGGGTCATTTTTATCCATGACACCAATGATTGCAACACCAGGGTGACTAATTCCATGCATGGGATTTATCTAAGATGTCTGTTTCCTTCGAGGTTAGACTGTTTGTTGCACACTGTGTTGTAATACTTCACAAACAAGAAGCAGAGCAGCCCTGTGTGGAGAAGGTGGCCTGTCTTCTGCTCAAGCTCACAAGAGACAGAAGGAAGAACTAAACATAAAGACAATTTTTGAAACAAGCCTGTAAAATCCCACACCACCAAGCGAGGAGGCTTTGTTTTGCACAAACATAATTCAGTGTCAAACACTTGAGTCTTGGCTGACTGTTTGTGACAAGCAAGTGAGACCAAATATCCATCCAGCTAGCAGTAGACACTAAGGGAAGGTGCTGGTGTGCACTATGCTCCTGGCAATCCACTGAGCCAGAGGATCCAGCCCAGGACATAAAAGTGCTGGTGAACCCATTCTGCATTGATCTAACGCTTTTATGAGCTTGCTTGGTTTAGATCCAGAACTTGGCAGCGAGTTAGACATTTCTTTATCATTTGGAAATGAACTTCCTTCAAAGAAATCAGCATTGTGTGTTCAGTGTCAGCTGCACTTTCCTGCCCTCTAAACTCTAGGATGGCACATCACACTGTCATAAACTTGCTGGTCTTTACAGCTCACAGTTTGAAAGGCATAAGGTTTCCTTCTGGCAAAGTATCCTGTAATGTCAACAGTGTGCATTTCTGACATCTTTTGTCATGGTGTAAGTATTTATGGCAACTATATTATGCTGGAGGGTTTTTTCCCTGAAAGTCAGGACAGTTGCAGATGAAACAGCCTATCCCTCCCTGTCCAGTCCCTTACTGTACCTCTGCAATTTCTAATAAACATTTGCTGATGAGAAAAATTACCCTTGGAGTAAACTGACAGAGCTAAATGCTGCCAACAGTAATTGTTCAAGAAGCTGACTTAGCAAGATGGGGCCTTCCCCTCTGCCTTCTAGTTATGAGCCTTTGTGGTGCACCTAGATTTGCCATGAGGCCCATTCTGTGTAATGAGGAAAAAAACCCCAACACTCGATGCTCTTAGCATGAAGTTCTATCCCCTGAAATCAGACACTCTCTCTCTTCAGGTGAATACAAGATACTGAAAGACACAAAAATAACAGGAGTTGGAAACAACTCTAATTATTACAGTGTTCAGCCACTGCCTGCTCTTGGCAGAGGTAGTATTCTGTGAATGAAGCACCCAGCTTGAACCAGTGCTTGGCCATTCTCCAGCACCTGTTTTAGAGCAGCATTTCTCTGGGGAGGCAGCACCTTTCTCATGCTAGTTGTTTAGGGAAGGACAAGTTTCAGTGGATCACTTCCTCATTCTGCTCTTTGGCTTCTACTTGCTCCGGTTAAAAGTTACCATGAGTTTGAAAAGTGGGCAGTAGCCCTGTGGCTCTTGAACTGGTGTAAGTATGAATGTGGCTATGGTGGAGGCTGTGGAGCCTGCTCACATCAGCTGAGGGTCTGGTCCTTCTGTGTAGCAGTGGTTATTCAAGAAACCAAGCAACCCCTGAGGAGCAGTTGCATGTGATGTTCCCCCTGTTCTCCTCCTGGCTGTGCAGAGCATCCCAAAGCCCAGGAGGTATTTTCCATTCGGCTGTGGCAGCAGGCTGTGTAGATAAATATCTACATGTTCAGCAGGCTGAGCAGGAGAGTTTGTGTATGTCTCCCTTTAGGCCAGTCTGGACTTTGTCATGTTCTGCCTCCCCTTCCCAGATGGTTCCATCTGTGCTTCAGTGAAGCGGGATATGGCGTCACTCTAGGTTTTGTCTTTGGAAGAATAAACAAAGCAGAAGGCCAAAAGCCAGCTACTTAAAACACATTCCTCTGCTGTGACTGGGAAAAAATCTCTACTTCAGATACAGACATCCACTGTTTGCATTGCTCATCCTCCTGGCAGGGCTTAAGGGCTTTGTCTGCCTCACTTGGTTCTAGTCTAACCTTTCTGATCTCTCTGTTTTTGAGATGCCTGATATGCTGCTCCTGCCTCACATGAATCCCGGGTTTCAGATGCTTCCTACATCTCCTGAAGTTGATAAAAAAGATCTTGTACTATGGGTCAAGGTACAGTGATAGACAAGAATGCTCTTGGTCTTCATAGGGCCTGGTTTATCTATCAAGTGCACTGCAGATCTGGCACTGAGCTGAAAGGCAGAGGCAGAGGAATGTGTCTGCTCTCCAAGAGGGAGGAAACCTGACCAAGAAATGCAGGGTTGGGTGACTTGCAGTGGGAAATAAATTCTTCTGAGAAGGCCTGAGGTGCTGCAGGGGACAGTGGCTTTTACACTTCAGGATGACTAAAAGCAGCACATCTCAAACTCCCTGCAGCTGTAGCACATCTCTTTTTTTGACTGCTTCTTGTGACAACCAGCTCCCTTCTTCCCCTTTCTGCTTTTGGGGGAGAAAAAGAAACGGGTCACTTCCTGAAGGCAGAGATAGGAGGAGTGGCTGCAATCACTACTGGGTTCTGGCTCTCCACACCAAAGGGTTTGCCCTGCTGCAGCAACTGTGTGTTGTTTGCAGTTCCTTGGGTTGGGGGAACATTTGGTAAGCTTCACCCTCAGAGCAGGCTTGAATTGCTGGGGATTTTCTGGAGACAAGTAAAAGCCAAATGCTGAATATGGACACTTTTCAAGTGTCAGAATATGTTAGGAAGTGGCTTGTTAGTTGAATCTGTGTTTTGGGTAGAGGATTCACATCCATTTGTAAAAGTCTGAAGCTAGGTGGTGAAATACCCTCTGCTCCTTCCATTTCCCAGCATTTAATCAAGTTAAATTAATATTAAACCTCTGTTATAGCATTTTGAAGGACTCATGCTTAACTAGAAACCATTCTATAGAGGAAATACTGTACAGTAATGTTTGTTCTGCTCTCTGGTCCTGCTGCTGGTGAGTCTCAGTCTGTTGACAAGCTCTTTGTTCATTGCCATGATAGCAGCAAGCCTGCTTTTAGCACCGCTTCCACACTTGGCCAATGCTTAGCATAGATTTTTAGACATCAGTAACCTGGGACTGCCAACAAGGGAACTCGGGGGTTGTTCTGGGCTCTCAGCTGTATTGCTGGGTCTCTGTCACCTTTAGAAATGGCCTCCTCTGTTATAGAGCTTGCAAAATGCTGCAGTCTACCTGCCTCACACTAGGCTGTGAGAGAGAGAGAAGTGGGAGCTTGGATACCGGGTAGCGTATATGGGTCCTTTGCCTTGATCCTGTTGGCACAAAAAGAGTTTATGCCACACAAAGTCTTGCTGCAGTGTGTTTCAACAAGGGAAGCCCTTTCCCCTTGCTTGGCAGAAGTATTCACAGTCCCTTTGAAAGGTTAGTTTGCTATCAGGGAGCTTTTCCAGCTGCAGGCCAGATCTCAGGGCATATGAGGAGTCCTTGTTCGTGGGTCTTTAAATGCTGGCCTGAAGGAGCTTTATCAGTGTTGTGGTGGGTCAGTGTAGTTCATGTCAAACACACAAAGCTGGCTCAGGAAAAACCATTGCCAGCTCTTCAGAGAGGATGTTTCAGGGCAAAGTACTTCATGTACCCCCTTCCCTTTCTTTTAAAATACAAGAAACAAAAGGCAAAACATCTTCCTCACAGTTAAAACTCCTCCAGGGCTAGAGAAGCCAAAGGATGAAGGGCACAAGGCAGCCAGTGCCAGGGAGGGAGGGCCCTTAAAGGTCGGAGCACGTCATGGCACCACGTGCCCGGAGCACAAGCGTGTCTGGTGGCTGTGACAAAGGTTATGACAACCTGTATCAGGCACAGCTTGACTGTCCTGGTGTGCTGGGCTGAGCTGTATGCTGGGCTCCTCCGAACATGGCTCAAAACTGTGCCGGGGTCTGTGGCAATGCCCCTGCTGGGTGTGGATGCTGGGCACGTGCCCTGTGAGTGGGGAACTCCATGTCCTGAAGGTCTCAGCTTCACTCCTGTGAACTCAGCTAGCACTTTCCTGGGACAGGTCTCCCTGCTCTTTGGGTTTTGGGCTGATCCAATTGAGTTCAGCAAAGTCTGAACTCTGCTCACCCCTGCAAGCAACAGAGAAAGTTCAGGGACTGAAAGCAGCTGCCTGTCCTCAGTCAGCAAGACCAGCAGAGAGACTGCTTGCTTAGCAAGCACCTAAATTTCAATAAAACAAAAATGCTTCTGAAGCCAAGGAGTTGGGAGCTAGTCTGTGATGTGGGGAAGAGAAGCCTTATTCATGCTGCAGAAGGGGAAACCCATGGACAAAAGAGGTGTGTGTGTCTAGAAGGAAGAGCTCCATGTCTGGGGCCACCTGTACTGGGACATATTTTAAAGGTGGGTTTGATCTACTTATGCATAACAGATTTTAAGGTCTTACAGTGGCTTAAGACACTAGAACCCCTGTAAGTGGTCAGAGACAACGTCACAGATGCCCAGAGAGCTGCTTCTGGGATTCTGGCTGGATTCAGCTTGCCAGGGTTTTTCACTCCTGAATCTTTCTCCTTCAGGTCAGTTCTGGAAACTGGAGGCATGTATGAGCTCCCTTCCCTCCTCCACTCTTGGATGGTTGAAGAACTCTATAGCTTCACATAGGGAGAAGCATTGTACTCCTCTGGTGCTCCAGGATATGTCCTGGTGTAGGTATGGCTCTGTCCCCTTCTCACCCTTCCCCTCACCACTTCAGCTATATGGATGAGCAGTGAAAGTCATTCAAATCACCTGCAAAGGCAAGGCAGCAAATAAGCTATGGTATTGTCATTATCAGGGCACTTTCTGGTTCTCTGCCTACCAGATGCTTTGGATCTGAGACAGATTTTCCCTCAGTGGTCTGAGCAGCTCAAGCCCAGGCTCTGCTGGCTTTCTGCTCTACAACAGCAGAGCACCCCTGAGTGCTGAGGAGGGGTGACGGGCTCCCCTGTCAGCCTTTTCCAGTTGTTGCTATAATCAGCTCATGTCACCTTCCTCCCTCTTTTCAAGGCTCTGATAACAAGCACCTAGGACAGCCCAGTGACCTTTGGCTGAGCTTCCTCTTTAAACTCTGATGGCTTTTGCTTCATAGCCTAGTTGCTATGCAGCAGTACAGATCAGTTCTGATAGCAGCAGAGCCTGCTTCCCTCCCCTTTCCTCTCTTACTCACGCAGGATCAAAGCTGAATTTGCTTGAACAAATTTGCATTTAGGTCAGTGAGAGATTTACTAGAGGAAATTTTTTTTTCCCTCCCATCTTTTTCTTAACTCCATGAGAAAGGAAAATAAGCACAAAGGCAAGTGGGAGAAAAAATGTGGGCTATAAATAAATGGGTTTGGCACACATGGGAGGATGAAGTCATTAGTAAGGGAGAAAAATCACTGATGTGGCAGCAAGCTACATCTTCAGCTGATGTAAAGCAGAATCTGCCCATGGAAGCAATGGGACCATGTCATTGTCATCAGTTGAGTTCCTTTGTGGACCTGGTTCCCTCTGTGGTGCTTAAGCTGACTGCAGCTGCCTCCCTTCATGGCAGCAATGAGGGAAGCATGGACAGTAGGTCTCTAGGTGATCTTGGTCTTCACTTGTAAATTTTGGTTCCTTGTAGCCATCTGCTTAGACCCTGCTGTGCTCTTTGGATGGAAAGTGGTGCAATAGCAGGGTGGCTGTCCCACCCCAGCTGGTTGGGCTGCATGTGCTGCAGCATTGCACGGTTGGTTGCTCAAGGCCACTGCTTCCACCTCTAGGGTGTATTGAGATGGGGCACAAAGCAGCTGTGGAGGACCCATGCTGGGATCATGGTGGCCATGGAGACAGGATGACCTTGTGCCAGTGTGGCAGACCTGAGTTCTGTCAGGTGGTTCTATCTTAGTTTGTGCACATTTTCTTGACCAGTTCCACATCTCTTGATGCTTGTTCTGTAGAAGGCAAATACTTCTTCCCACCTTCTGAGAACATCAGCTTTTCCAGGGAAATAGTCTCATCGTGGCTTTCTGAAGCCTAGCATACTGCCCCCCAGTTGGCATAGTCTTAAAACTGCAAAAGTTTTACAGACTGGTGTGCTCAGCAGTTTAAATATTAACAGGACACATGAGAGCTGGGGGTTCCAATGCAGAAGTGATAAACATTCAGTGTAGATGCTAAACTTAAACCTACTCACTCTAGCCAGAAGTTCAGAGCTTTCTGAATCGGGCTTGCAGTCAAAGGTGACCTGTAATTTCATGCAGGAATGATCCACCTGAACTGTGGGTGGGCTTGATGCTGTGCAGTAGCTTTGCTGCCCAGCCTGGCAGTGTGTGCCCTGCAGTGTGCAGGGGCCGCAGGCCTGGCAGGGCTGGCAATGCAAGGCTCTGTCGTTGTGACAGAGGTGACAGATCCTGGGGATTTTGGTCTCCTCCTGATTCATGGTCATACAAATAACCCCCAGGGAAGGACTTGCTGAGAATTACTGTATGATGTCTAGGCTGCCGGCTGGGAAGTGGTGTTTGACAGAGGCTCATTCCGTGCTTTTTTCACCCAGAGCTATGGGAGTCTTAACAAAGAAGCTGGCTACTTTGGCATGATTCATCTGAAATGAAATCATGTTGCGCTTTATCCAATGTTGCTGCTTCTTTCTGCATCGTCAGAAAACTGAAGGCTGGGCGAGGCCTCAGCCTGCCCTCAGGTGGTCATCCGAAGAAAAGCAGGAGTCACTCCTGGCCTGGTCCCTTCAGCTGGTGGTGGCATCACGCTGCCTGTGGCGTGGTGACAGCTCATGGGCTGAGGTCCTCCCTCGCTGGGTCGTTGGGAGGCAGCTGGCTCCCAGGGCCACCGTTTCTGAGGGACAGGAAAATCCCATCTTGCCCAAACCCAGGGTAGATAATGCCACAGAGATGTTTGCATGCTGGGACAGAGTCTGGCCAGTGCTGCCCTGGCTGAATTGGGCTATCCCAAGAACCTGTCCTCTCCATCACAGGACCTGATGTGTGCCTGTTGCTCCTGAGGGCCCTTTTTTTTCCCCGAAGACCCTACCATGAATATTATTTAATTATTTTTCTTTTTATATTGGTTCTGGACTGCTGCAGGTGTGAAGGTCTCACCAATGGGCTGCTGTCTCGTCTGGCTGTTGGTGTTACACAGCAGCATCCGAGGGCTGAGGACTTGGAAATTGAAGTAGCCATCTATGGCCACCACAGATGCTGCTAGTGTATCATCTAGAAGGTGGGTTGGGGTATTTTTGGGCGGTGGGGGGTTGTTTGGGCCTTGCTGCTCCCTGGGTGGGACGGGGAGGGGGTCGAGAGCTTGTTGTCTCTGGTTTAATCGCCGATCTTGAGTCAAACCTTGACACTTGCCCAGAGCAAAATGGTCTGGCAGATAAGGAAAAGGTTTGAAATTGTCAGTTGTTCCACTTGGCTCCACTTTTCCTTAAGAAAGCAAATGGTTTTTAACCCTGCATAAAGCAACTCTTCCGTTAGAGATATTAATCTTATAAAAAGAAAAAAAGATATAAGAGGCACGAATATGCATTTAGACAGAATATATGACCAGTTGCTTTCTGAGAATTGGAGAGCTTGATTGCTTGGGCTGATTCACATTAGGGAAAACTTGTTTTCCTTTTATGCTGTCGATTAGGAGTGGGAGCAAAATAGTTTCCAGTCCCACTTCAGCACAGCTTGACATGTGTCTTGTAAAGGTCCTTACTGGTTGGTTGTGCCCTGGGAAGCACAGTGTTAGAGCCCATCCACTGCCCTAGGCTGCAGCAGGCAGACCTGTGTAAATTGGAAGCAATTTGGTAACACTGGAATGAAAAGCTCTACATTTATGAACAAAGCAGGACTGATTCAGATAAAGGGACCTGGAATACGCGCCCAGAATAGGATGGGGAAGGAACACGATGTTTGATGGTCTGACAAGGAGCCTAAAGAATACAGATTGGAGAATCACATACAGTTCTGCTTTTCTTGGACTTCAGCAGAAAGTTAGGAAGCACATCTCCTGCTGATGTGGTAAGAACCATGCTGGGGAGAAGTGTAACAGGATGGAAAATGCCACCTTGGCAGTGGTGCAGACAACATCTTACGTTATAAAAATTCACACTGGCCTGTGCTGACCAAGGGGTAGTTATAATAGTTATTAATGTGCATGAGGTGCCCCTGCCAAACCAGGGGGCACTGTGAGTGTGGTTTTACATGGGGATCACACACCCTTCAAGTGTTGAGGTACAACACCGGCTAATCACTTAAGCCTAGGAAAACTTTGCAAAACAACTCTGGTTCTGCAGCATTGCTGCTGCTTGTCAATTAGTCCAGACATCCCTGGAGTCAGTTTTGCTGGAATTAGTTGTGTACGATGCTGGGAATGTTTCAAAGGCATGTCAGAGGGGCTTGGATGCAGGTGTTTCTCCATTGTCCAGGTGTATCCATTATCCCTCATGGACAGCTCTAAGCTCCCACTCAGCAAAGGCTTTTTGCCCAGGGCTGGGCCATCCTTCAGGTTGTTTTACTTAAGTACAAACAATACCAGAGTCTCCAGTAAAAAATTCACTACCTCTTTACATTGCAGCGTATAACGTGAGATAATATATATTAACAAAGCCCATATGCTTGTATACTATGCAGATATAATAGTGAGGGAAGGAGATTATCCTAACGCTGCTGAACACCCTCCCACGGGCCCAGCTGCGCTCCGAGGAACTCACTTTGATGGCAAGGCCTGCGAGGCCCGTTCCCTACGCTTTCAACCGGGCTCAGCTCCACAGCCTGACTGGCGGGAGGAGGATAACGGGCCCCGGGCTGCGGTAAGTCTCCGCTCCCGGGCCTCTAAGGGCGGCCCGCTCAGTGCCAGGCCCGTCGCGCGGCCGGAAGTGCCGCCACCCGCCCCTTCCGGCCTGGCGTCGCGGCCCCTTTAAGCGCGGAACCGTTGCTACGGGGCCGCGGGAAGGGTTATGGCCGCCGGCTGCCTGGTGAGGGGGCGCTGGGATCGGCTGCAGCCGGGGGTTTAGTGCTGCTGGGGCTGGGCTGAGAGGGGGAATGCCTGGCAGGCCGGGACGGCGTCTGCTGCGGCCCGGGGGTTCAGTGCCGCTGGGAGGGGGGAGGCTCGGAGGGCCGCCTGGGCCTGGTCGGGGGCGGCTTGAGCGTCTGGGGGGGTGTTGGAGTTGGGGCCGTGGTCTCTGGAGCCGGACGGAGTGTTGGGGCGGCCTGGCACTGGGGAGGGGTGGTGTCTGGGGCCCCTGAGCTCAGGGTTTGGTGAAGGCGGCTCTTGGGCAGTTGGGTTTGTGCCAGGAGAGAGGGGGACTCGCTGCAGGGCTGGGGAAGGAGAGGGTTGCTGGTGCTTTGAGTGAGGGGAGAAGGCAGGCCTGGTGTCAGGCTGGGAGGGAGTGCGTGGTGCTGCTGGGACTGGGCTGTGCAGGGGAAGGCCTCGGGGTCTTTGGGATGGTGGTGGCAGGCAGTTCTGGGTTGAGGGGAGGTGTCGTGCTGCTGGGGTTGGGTTTTGGGGTGGCCTGATGCAGTTAGGGCTGGGAGGGACTGGGGGCAGAATTGGGCTTGGGGGGGGGCTTAATTCTGTTGGAGCTTAGGGGGGCAGCACTAAGTCTTGGGGTGCTGTTGCAGCTGGGATTGGTGGGCTGGTGGTGGAGGCTGGTGCAGGGAGCTCTGGGTCTGGGGAGTGCTGGTGCTGAGTGCTGCCCTGTTCTTCTGAGGCTGGGCTCAAGTCCTGAGAGGGAGCAGGCTGTGGTGATGGTTGCCAGGGAGGCAGAGGCTGTGTGTATGAGAGCAGGGATTGAAGGCTGCTCAGCCTGTTCTGAAGTCTGGAAAATTTTCAACTGTTACGACCTCTTATAACAGTTCTCTTAGTGTTTTGTTTTTTTCTGACTTCAGGCTTTGGCCTTTGCAGCAAGGTGCTGTGTAGGTACATGCTGTGTTCCCCAGCCACAGGGGAACAGTAGTGGGTCAGTCTGTTTGCTGCAGTTCTGATTCTACCTGTCTTTTTCAGCAGGTGTGTTAAGTCTTGCAAATTTGTCCCTTCTGGGCTCAGTGGCCTTTGGGCTGTCCCTGGCTGAGATTAGCAGCTGTCAGAGCAATGTTGAGCTTAATGACCTGTTCAGGTGGTCATTGACATGACTAATCTGTTCCTAAGTTAGTTTTGGGCTCCCTGCACCAGCAGCATGTTGTAAAAGTGCACACATGATTCATACAAGCCACCTAAGATCCAGGTGAATTATCAGCTTGGATAACTTGCCTCTCAGAATTTGTTGATACATGTGAAATTCACATTTTGTGTTGCACAATGTTTATATTTCTACCTGGCTTTTGTGGGAGAAATATGTGGCTTGGTTAGCTTGTCATAGAAATAAGGTGATTTTATTATGCAAAGATGGTTCTTAATCTATAGTGTCTGAACATTGTTGCCTTTTTAGGAAGATCCATCCTTGGAGAGACACTTCAAAGGCCACAGAGATGCCATCACTAGCGTGGACTTCAGTCTCAATAAAAAGCAATTGGGTAAATAGTCTCTCAGTGTTTCGATGGCCAGAGTGTACAGGAAGAGCTTCTCCCCCTTAGTTAAATGGAGGGAGCACTGGAGTTCTACAAGAGCAAAGAACTTACTTTTGTGATGATGAGATTTTTGGGGAATTTCACGATTGGCATTTCTGCGTCTTGAGAAACAAAATCCTGTTCTGAGCCACAGAGGTAGCAGATTATGTACATTCTGCTAAAGCTTTAGGAACATCTACTGCTGCTTGTCGTTTTGTGTACCTTACTTTGCTGTGCAGTCAAATAAGATAAAACTTTTTCTTCTCCATTTCCTATGTCTGCCCTTCAGACAGCTGCCTGTGGTGTCACACCACGGCTTCTGTCCTAGTTGCTGCTCAGTAACCTCTTGTGTGTGCTTTGAGTAGGAACCAGGAGGGGTTTTAGCTCTTAGTGGAGTCGCCATTCAGCCTGTGTGGCACAGGGACATGGCTTTGGCTTGCAGAGAAGATGAGGCAGCAATGATAGCTTGAGGCAAAATATGTGGTAGGCAGTGGGTGCAATAGGCATGAATAGATGGAAATGCAGCAGTCTAGCAGGTCCTGTTCTGGATCTTGCAACCTACAGAACAGTCTGGAAATGACAAGGAAATGAATCAAACTTGTCTTGGGGCCCCCTCTTTCCCTGCTGCTTTTATTGTTGTCTGCTGTCTTGTCCCTTCCACTTCTTGCATTTTTGATTGCAGAGCAAGAGTTCTCTCCACTCTGTGTCCATGACTCTGTGCTTCCCTAAAACTTGATCCAGGGACAGGTCTCTATCTAGCAAGGGTGCTCTGAATGTAATTTAGCATTGCTTTTGAGTGGCCTTTCAGAAGTGGTACCAGGGACCTTTGCCTCCATCTAGACCATGAAAGTGTTACACTCAATATTTCTAGGAAATGAGATCAGGTAAGAAAGGGAACAAGTTCTAGGAATTATTTTTTTCCTGGTTTTGTTGGGTCAGTTGTGTACGTGACTCTTATGAGATTTTTAAGGTTTTTTTTCACCGTCTTTACCTTCCAAAAAACCCAACCAAACCTACTGGACTAGATCTCTTTATTGCATTAGTTTGCTTGCCCAATCCAGTAATGGTAATAGTTGTGGCCAGCAAGTCAAATATAAGCAGTATCATACTAAAGTGCTTAATTAAGATGTCAGAGCATTATTTTCCTTAATTTTTTTAACATGAGGATATTGCAACTGAATACCAGACAATGACTTAGTCTAGTTATGACTAGTGTTCAAGTCTCTTGACACTAGCCCATGTGCTCAATCTACTTTGACACAGTTGTCTCCCCTTACATTTTTATATCACCAAGGAAAGGTGTTGCCTCTGTGAGATAGAAAACCAAACAAAAACAACTGAACTGACAAATGTGTAAGGTTTTTTATTTCCCCTTAAGGGACATGCATAATGGATGATCCTTTTTGAATTTGGTATAAATTAATCCTGTAGCAGGAAAAGAGATGACTTATTCTTGCGTTGAAATGACTGTGAAATAGGACATTTCCAGCAAAAGCAATTTGGTATCTTGCCATAACACTAATTAACTGAAATCATCTTGGTAGATTCTGACATGGCAGTATCATAATTACATCAAACTGATCTTTTTTTTTTCTAGGAGCATCTTAACATCTCCCTGGAGATATGCCTCACTTGGCACTCGGGTAGAGAGATACAGATGCAGTTTGGGTTTGTTGGCAGGCTAAGATGTGTACGTTCTGTATTTGCCTGTGGAAAATGTACAAAGTTTTCTGTTATTTAGGCATTAAAATTGATTTGAAGGGGTATTTTTACTGTTGTTGTTCGAGACTTTTAAGTTGCTACAGACGTGTTATTTCTTTTACAAATCACTAGAGCCCCAGTGCTGCAGACTTGGCACAGTGTGGTGGGCTTTAGGGGACAGGCAGATCTTCAGCCTTCCCAGCGAGGAGGTGGAGATGAAACCCGAGCCAGGAAGTTGCAGACTGAAGTGGAATTTACTCCTGTGTTTGGGAAACCTGTTGTCTGGAGTTCTGGGCAGGAAGTGATATTGCTCCTGTCAGACAAGGAGGGGGATGTAGCTCATATGAAGTTCAGTGTCATGGAAATGAGTTGTCAGTTGTGCTCACAGTGGTTGTTGGGCACCCGAATTCTGCCTTATACTTAAGTGACCCTTTGCTCTTGCTGCTGAGGGAGGTCTTGAAAACGCAGCATCTGTTCTGGTGGCTGGCTGCCTTTCCATAAGCAGAGTCTTTGCTCTCTGGGGTCTCCCTCCAGCCCTTTCTCTTCTTCATTGTAGAGCATGCCTTTGCCTTCTTCCACCCCTTTCTTAGGAGTTCAAGAGTTGGTTCATTGTTTTTTTTATTCCCACGAGTGAGTATAGAAGTAGGTGTGAGTGAAAAAGTGGGTGAGTAGATGGAGGGACCCCATCTCCAGCCATAATTCCTTAAAGCCTCTTGTGACTACCATCAAGCCCTGCTGACTCCTGCTGATAGCAAGCTGAACACTGCTCTAGTTGTGTTGCAAGCCTGGTTTCTTTTAATATACATTAAGAACTGCTGAGCTGGCTTTGGTAAATGTTTGCAACAAGGTGTTGGTGGGAGATGCAGCTGGGCTGTCTTTAAATCACCAACACACGTGTGTTAATCTACTTAATCTGTAGTGTGTCACTTTGTATTTAACCTGCTGCAGCTGATAGCTGCCTCTGCCTTCCAATAAAAAAGTGATGAGAGAACCATCATCCCCAGACCTTCCACGTGTTTCCTTACTATGTATTTACTTGGGAAAAGTTTTGCAACTTGGGTTTTGCCTCTGTGGCTGTTGCATGAACTGAATCTTGGAAGTAGGATTGTCAGATCAACCCATGTGTGACTTGGAATTAGAAATGAAATATGCAGTGTGCAATACACTGGTGAAGCTTAAAGGACAAAGTGCTTGAGATTGCTGGAAGCTGTGGTGGTGAATTGGGTGTGAAATGTAGTTCCAGTGTAATTGGAGCAGAATGAACACAAGTTTTGCCTTGTTTTTATTTTAGCGAGTGGCTCGATGGATTCATGCTTGATGATCTGGAGTATGAGACCTCAGATGAGAGCCTATCGCTTTGTGGGCCACAAAGATGCAGTGATGTGTGTGCAGTTTTCACCTTCTGGTCACCTGGTGGCTTCAGGCTCCAGAGACAAAACAGTCCGTTTATGGATTCCCAGTGTGTAAGTATCTATTCCCTTCTCTCTCTCTTGTGTTTTAACTGTGGATTGGGTCTCTCCTTCCTGCTTGATAGTGGTTCTCCAGCCATGAGACTGGGATCTGTTTGAAGGAAAGAAGAACCATTTGATGTGGCAGCTCAGACAGAGGAGAGGTAATTTGGTCTTGAAATTGCATTGGAAAAACGTAAAATCCTTTGCAAAGCTTAAAGTCAGTGTTAACTTCCTGTGCTAATCAAACGAGTCACTAATGTAACTCATCAGTGGTGAATTGTAGGATTTTTCTTCCCCTTCCTCCCCCAATCTGTCTGTGCTCCCACTAAACTGATCCTTTGTGTCTCTGTCAGTGTTGAACAAGCTGGTGAAACACAAGGTGGGGTTTAGTGATGGAGATACCTGTTCTGTGAGCAGGGTGGAGGTTACTAGCTTGCATACTTGCCTTAGTCCCCAAACTTAGGTGCTTATTTCTGGGTCTAAAACTGTAACTCTGTGTTCCACTGGTAGTAAGTGATGATATATTGCTATGATAAAAGACTGCTTTGGATTGTGTATTTGTGAGTTTGCATTTGACTAACAAGAATTTACTCACCATTTCAGAACCTTAGCTGTCTTTGCATATATTGGTGAAGTTTCCATTTTTGAGTAGGGGGTTTAGTTGCCTTAACTCCTTAACACTTGTGAAGTCCTTGGGGCAATCATCAGCTAAGAGTCCTCAACATCTGTTGTTTCACTCTGATGTGTTGTTTTAAGTGATGTATCTTCAGCTTGTAAATTGCTGATATCAAAGACTAAAGGACTGTGTCCAGAAGCAGAGAGGATGACTGTGGTGACAAGTAAAAGATTAAAAAAAAAAAACGCAAAACACCAGACCAAACAAGATGACACAGAAAACATACCCAATTTTAAAACAAACATGTCACTTCAGGCACAAGGTGGATTATGATTAAAATTTAATCTTGCTGCTCATCAATCTTCTGTAAAGAAAGAGGCTGACAGTGTCACTTAGCAGTCTCCAGAGCTGTGCTGCTAACACAGTGACAGAGTAAACTTGTTAGATTTCTCAGAAGCTTATGTATAAATTTCAGGGAAGAACTGGGAAGTGATGTGAAAACTGAACTTAAATGGTATGTTGGGTGTTTCTGTCTTGGCTACTTCAGGATGGTGAGCTCTGTGGTCTAAACTGTACCTATGATTGTCATGTTAGAAAAAGGCCAGTGTGGAAAAGGGGTTGTTACTGTTATGCCAGTTGTGAATATCTCTGTGTGTGGTATCTTTGAGCTGTGTTCAGTGTTTCATGTTAATTTAGTTTCTCTAGATGGAAAAAAAAAAAGAAATCAGCACTGAGGTTTGAATCAGGTTTGAGATCTTCAGCTTGCCAGCTCTGAACTGTCATTAAAAAGGGAGTGAGAAGCTGCCCCCACAGTCTGTGGGCCAGGACTTTGTTTCCAAAGAAGCTGGAAACTTGCAGTCTGTTTCAAGGGCAATTTGTTTCTGAAGGAGTTAATGCTACACTGGTGTGTCGATTTCTGTCCTTGGGATTAGTTTTTTATAAGCCATGCTGACAGAAATGTGTTAACTTCATGTTTCTACATGAATTTTTATCAGACTTGAGGATGTTCTGTGGTTTTGGACAGAAAGAGAACTTCCATGAGAAATAACCTTTCCTGTTCTGTGCCTTCTGGCAGATAAAGGATTAAATAAAACAAGGCAGCTCTGACCTTTTCTGAGGAGGGAGGGAATTTAGGGTATGTAGTATTTTGATGATTTTTTTTTTTTTGGCCTTTACAGTTGTGGTAATTTTAGTAGTCCTCAGCCTTGGTATAAAGCCTATGGAATTCTAATGGAGAATGTAGCAATCCACCCTGTCTTTCTGTTGTTCTCTTCTGTCTGTGAGTATTGAGCTTCTGTTAGCACAGAACATGCTGGAGATGTATTTTCGACCAAGAGTTCCATATGCCTGTTGGATCTCTAAATATCTTGCACTTTGGATCTCTAAAGATGCCTTGTCTTCATTTGCCAGAAGAATGCCTCATGCATTTATTTGGAAGTACCTTGTCTTTTGTCTTGCCTGGCTGTGTTACTGGGAGCTTGCTCAATGTTGCCCACCAGGCACCCTGAATTCAGTCGTGTTATTTCTTGTGTGATGCTGTATTGGAAGCACTCAGCTGGAGCAGGGGCCATTCCAGGAATAGCTGTGAGGTAGTTGCCTGCTTGGCTCTGTCTAGATGAACTGTGAAAACACTTAACCTCCCTCCTCACCTGCCTTGCAGAAAAGGATGTGGTAACAGAAACTCAGCATCTTCTTTTATATTGATGTTTCAAAAATGTTGTTTTAAATGGTTGTACAAATTAACAGCAGTATTTTTGCCCCTTTATAGGAAACCAGTGTTGAACAACTGGTTTTAGCTACATGATCTGTATAGCTCATGAAACGTGACTTTATTTGGGGTTGGTCAACATTTTCTTCCTAATGTAAGATACAGATTTCTCATAGAAGTGGTGGTTAATAGCACTGCTCAGCATACAGAAAATTTGTGTTTTCAGGTACATAATGTCTTTGCTGTCCTGTTGTGCAGTTTTGAAGTATTTTTTTTCCTTCTGTATAGCAAAGGAGAATCTACTGTGTTCAAGGCTCATACAGCAACTGTAAGAAGTGTTCATTTCTCCAGCGATGGCCAGTCCTTAGTTACAGCTTCTGATGACAAAACGGTCAAAGTGTGGACAGTTCACAGGCAGAAGTTTCTGTTCTCACTTAGTCAACACATAAACTGGGTTCGCTGTGCCAGGTAAGTTCAGCTTTCTGACAACTGAAGATGGGGATTTATTACTCAAAGCAGAGACTGAGCATCACTGTCTTGTGTAACACACCTCTGTGCAGGATGATTCAAGAGTGTCATACAGAATCACACAATTATTGAGGCTGGAAAAGACCTCCGAGATCATCAAGTCCAGCCTCTGACCTGACACCGCCAGATTGGCTAGACCATGGCACTAAGTGCCACATCCAGCCTTTCCTTAAACACCTCCAGGGGTGGTGACTCCACCACTTCCCTGGGCAGTCCATTCCAATGGATGATCACCCTTTCCATGAGGAAGTGCTTCCTAATATCCAACCTAAACCTCTCCTGGTGCAGCTTCAGGCCATGCCCTCTCGTCCTGTCACTAGTTGTCTGGGAGAAGAGCCTGACCCCCACCTGACTGCAACCTCCCTTCAGGTAGTTGTAGAGAGTGATAAGGTCCCCCCTGAGTCTCCTATGTTGCTGATCTGTGGAGAGGTCCCTTGGCTCATAGTTGTGTAGCCACTTCAGGTTTCTTCAGTGATCTTTGTCAAGCAAAAGCTTTCCTGCTTAGTGATTTGCTTTTACCTGGTATGGAGACTTTTACATCTTCAAGTTGCAAACAGAAGCAAAATGAGAGATTTATAATTGTTGTTTCAGCTTAATTACTTCTAGACTTGTCATGCCTCTAGTTAAAAAAGATCACCTGAGCTCCTTCCAAAATTCTGCAAGTGCTGCCATAATAAAAACATTATTTCCTCATTCCTGTCTCAGACTTGGTTTTCAGTTGTTCTGAGGAGTTTTCATGTATATGTGTGTATTTAGGATAAAGCCACGATCTCTCTGTAAATGACAAGTTCAAATAGTTCTTGAACGTGATGGTGACAGTGGCTGGTAGTACTATAAATGCCCACTGTAGAGCAGAAGGAATTTTTTTCCAGTATGGGGGGTGGTGATGATCTCCAGTTAGGGACTCAAGTCCTGATCCTGTAAAATGTCTGCCTCTAAAAAGAGGTTGATCTCTGTCTCCTATATGAAATTTTGTGATAGCAGCTTCTGCTGCAACTGTTATCTTGGGAGTAATTTTATTTCTCCAAATGCTTGTGGCAAAGGTAGGAATTGTTTTGAATGAGGGTAGAGAGACAATTCGAGATACACTTAAAATTGAAGCAAGTAGGACAGGAGATCTTAAGTCAGACTGAAGACTTTTCTGTGTAGTATTTTATATGCTTGGGGAATTAGGGATACTATGAGGATTTAAGGTTGTGGTTTTTTTTCTCCCTCAACTTAGAGTGGTTGGATTTTAAGTCTCAGTGATGCTGATGTGACTTGAGTGAGTGTTACCAAAACACCTTGACAGGTGGCCAAATCCAGTTGATGCCATATACTTTTTGTTTGGGGGTATTTCCTAATTGCTGTAACTTTTGTCTTAGGTTCTCTCCTGATGGACGATTAATAGTGTCAGCCAGTGATGATAAAACTGTCAAACTGTGGGATAAAACCAGCAGAGAATGTATACACTCCTTCTGTGAGAATGGGGGGTGAGTACCTGGAGATATTCGAGGACCAGCCTTCTTGTGATTGCTGAAATGAATCACAGAATTGTCAGAGTTGGAAGGGACCTCTAGAGATCATCTAGTCCAACTCCCCTGCTAAAGCAGAATCCCCTGGAGCACATTACTCAGGACTGCATCCAGGCAGGTCTTGAATATCTCCAGAGAAGGGAACTCCACAACCTCCCTGGGCAGCCTGTTCTAGGGCTCTGTCACCCTCACCATAAAGAAGTTTTTCCTCACATTTAAGTGGAACTTCCCATGTTCCAGCTTGTGCCTGTTGCCCCTCGTGCTGTCACTGGGAACTACTGAAAAGAGTCTGGCTCCATCCTTCTTGCACCCACCCTTTAGATACTTATGGGCATTAATAAGGTCTCCCCTCAGCCTTCTCTTCTCCAGGCTAGAGAGTCCCAGTTCTCTCAGCCTTTCCTCACAAGGGAGATGCTCCAATCCCCCAGTCATCTTTGTTGCCCTCCACTGGACTCTCTCCAGTAGTTCCCCTTCTCTCTTGAACTGGGGAGCCCAGAACTGGATGCAGTATTCCAGCTGTGGCCTCACCAGGGCAGAGTAGAGGGGGAGAGTGACCTCTCTCAACGTACTGGCCACACTCTTCCTTATGCACCCCAGGATTCCACTGGCTGCCTGGACAGCAAGGGCACACTGCTGGCTCATGGATAACTTACTGTCTACCAGCACTCCCAGATCCTTCTCCTTGGAACTGTTTGCCAGCAGGTCCACCCCTATGAGGATGGTGAATGTGACCCTGGTTTTGTGACTGCAGTCAGAGGCCCTTATCCTGGCAATCATTTCTACCTCTTCAGAAATCATTAGGGGCTATTACAAAGCAGCCAGCAGAGGATGAGATGCAAGAGCTTTTGGAATAGCTTTGATCTTCTTATCACTTGTCCAGATTGGAACCTTGAAATTTTGTCCATCATGTCAAGCCTTAGTTTCTTGATGCTTATTTATTTTTGGAGATGCTTAAATTCTTTATTTGTTCTTCTGGTTCTGTTCTTTTTTATTTTGCCCTGAGCTGAAGTGAACTAAAAGAGCAGAAGTTTACTGGCAGGTTGGTGCTTGGATGTTTTGTTTCATCCTCAAATATTTGAGTAACAAAGTTATTCCACGAAACACTTTATTCAGAAAGACAGTTGTTGAACTGGACTTTTTTTCATGAACAGTATTGAGCCACAGCAAAAATTTGTCTAGAAACACAAGGCCATAGAGAGCTGAGAATGGAATCTTTCTAGTTTCTTGCAATACTGAATTTTTAAGTATAAAGTTGTTTTTTCCAGATAATATACAATGATATCAAGACAAGTTCAGACAGCATTCTTTTTCCAGTGCATTTAAGAATATACCTTCTTCAAACAATCAATTGAAATATCTCTCCTTCCTCAGCTGTTGTTATAAGATGCAAAGGTTTGAGTCTCGTAAACTGTTGCAGGAATGCTCAAAGGGTTATTAATTTTATCCAATTTCTTGTATGGATTGGGTGAGGAATTAAAAGATGCTCCTTACTGAAGGTTCTGAATGTTTTATTGTACTTGCGTGTTCAAGATAAAAATTAATTGCATACAAATCCAAAAAGAAATTTAGTCTGAGCCTTGCTGTCTTGTAAGTGGCAACATGTGACTCAGACACAAATTCAGGAAGTTCCATCTTAAAAATATGTAAAACCATAGAAGAAATAAATCTGTTCAGTCTTGTACACACTGCTCTAGAAAGCCTGTTAATTTCATAGGAGATGTGTGTTATGTGAACATTAAATGGACACTTGAAACTGTAGTTGTGACAGTCAGATCCATCAGGTTATGGGAGATTTGTAGCCACAGCTCCTACACCTGTAATATAAAATGTTGAAGATGTCACACTTGGATAAAATCCTGCAGTCTGCTTGGCATTATAAGCAAAGTTTTGACAGAAATTCAGCAATTGGAATTTTCAGGTGATCTCCTCCTTTCTGTAATGTTTGATGCACTATAATGTATCTTCCCTTCTTGAAAAGACCTTTTTGGATCTTTAGCAAGAGCTGAATGTAAACAGTTGGATTTCACTGCAATTTACAGGTTTGTGAATCATGTGGATTTTCATCCCAGTGGTACCTGCATTGCTGCAGCTGGTGCAGACAACACAGTGAAGGTGTGGGACGTTAGGATGAATAGACTTCTTCAACATTATCAAGGCAAGTTAAGATCTTAAACTCAGAACTTTCCACATATTTATATGAATTGCTCTGAAGTCCAAGAATTGCTTCTCCATCACCTTCTGATCTTCCAGGGCACTGGGCTAGGCCTGCCAGTGGTAGCCTTTTTTACTTTTTTCCACCAAACATGATGCTTTGCTTTGTGCTAGCTTCAAGACCAATTCTTATATATTGGCAAGAAATAACTCTTGTTCTGATTTCTCCTCCTCTGGCCACCATCAAAAAAGGTGAAAAAGCAAAATTGAAACTGTTCCACGTTGCAGGTGTGCATAGATGTTATCTGCCATGCCACTTGGCTCATATTCACTGTTCTTGAGGGGATGTGCAGTAAAAAGGATGTGTCCTTGGCTTCCAAGTAAACCTACAGGAGAGGAATCAGATACATTCCAGCAAAGCAAAAGGTTAAGTCCTTTATGAGGAAAATTAGGAAAAGTTAACAAAAAAGGAAAATCTAAGTCAACCAATTGCAAATCTCTATCATGATCCATGTTTACAGTTCCTTCTCCAGCATCTCCTTTGTTTCTCAGCTTTCAGAATTAGCCTTGAACTTGGTATGACTTCTCCAGGTTGGCTTGTCCTTGGAGTAACTAGTTTTCATAGTTAGGAGCCTACATAATTATTATTATTTTTTAACCCTTACCTTCAAAGTGGCCTGTCCTCCCATGACCTGTTCATGTTAAACTGGTCAGTGCTACCATTTGGTAGAACTGGGTAAGAAAAAGTCCTTTTTCAGCCCTGCAAGCTTGTTTGAGCTTGATCATACTGTTTTGTGCTTGTTAGCTGCTTGAGCCTAAATGTGGCTTTTTCTTCCTTTACTATTAATGGTTTTTAGAGCTGCCATAGTATTTTGTAAATCCATACATTCTCAAGCACAATTTCCAGTACAGATAGCTTATTAAAATTAATTTTGTTGGCTTTTCATGAAGACTGCTTTTGGCATGCTACTGAAGCAGACACTGGGCTGGAGCCTGCTGTGTTGTTCTGTCTGCCATCCACAGCAGATACTGTCAGTTCCTCCTGCAGCAGCTTCACAGCTGAATGCCAAGCAGAAGAAGAGTAATAAAATAGCTTGCAGTTGATTCCTGCTAACTTTGCAGTTAAGAGACAAAAACTGAGTTCTGAATTAAAGCTGTTGGTCCTCCTGGCTTTATGTAACTATAATTGGTTTTTTTAAAGTGCTTTTGATGGTGTATCCCTTTACTCAAAAGGCAATGAAAGAATTTTCAGGCCAGTAATACAGATTCTCTAGTTTCCCTTGAAATGGAAAGGCAGAGAAAACAGTGATGTTTAAGGAGCAGAGTTCTGTCTGTCATCCTTCACAGCAACCTGTGAAAGAGTAGACCTCTTCTGGTAGATAAAAGGAATGGGCATTACTCATCTTGAAGCAAATGCAGTTTGTCTGCAGAGAAGATAATAAGGTTTTGAGAGTCCTTTGGGTTTCATAAAAAAAGTAAAAAAGTTCCTCAAAAAGAAGTTGCTATAGAGTAGAAACAGTCTACAAACTTTGGAATGCTTTCTTAATTCTGCTGTGTTTAGAGGGCTGTCCTTTTGCTCTTGGCATGTAGATGGAAACACCATTTTGATAATCTCATCTGACTATTAAGCACCGACAGTGACACCACCAACTTTGGAATATATTTCTTATTTTTAGTATCAACTTCCTGCTCCTGGATTGTGTTTTATTCCTGCCCTCTAAATGTGGGGTCCTCCTCTCAAGTGTATTCTCCCTATGTAGTTAAGTTGAGCACTCTCTGAACTATTTTACAACTGTAAATGTGCCTGAGCTCCTTGAATTCTCATATAATGTTATTGATTTTTTTTATTTCTTCAGTTATTCTTACAGAGTCACAATCATTTCCAGTTCTCTGATAGTTAACTAAATCTAATCGAAATCAAATCTTTTGAGGACTGTTGTTCCAATTCATCAATATTGAGCTGCTACAGTCACAACGAGGAATACTGGAATGTGATTTGTGTGTAATAAGCATTTTTAGCTTGTGCCCTATACCAAACTTGGAAATGCCTTTCTGAAGTCTTGTTGCTAAAATACTGACTTTAAATACTTGAACAGTTTTGGATTGTCCTTTAACCTACTTTATCAGCTTTTCAACAGTGGCAAGATCTGCAGTGCATGTTTCCAGCCACAGTATAACTTGGCTCAGAAATCATCTCTTCCTGCTTTCCACTTACTGCTATTAAATTGTCCAAATCTGATGTTGTTTAGGTTGGCTGCCAGATTTATTTTTTGTGTCTCGGAGTGATACATTTCCCCTGTATCCCACCCCTATTGAATGGCACTTTAGTCTTGACACCCTTGCTATTAAAGCAATCTTTCCCTGTTTTATTTTTAATCAGCTACAATGTAGATTCTAATTGTGTATTAAACCTTGATCTAGAAATAGTGATAAAAGCCAAAGAAAAACCTAAAATTGCGCTGGTAGCTGTATTGGGTAACTTCATGCAGATGTGGCTGCAAACTGATGCATTAGTAACGTGTTCTGGAGATGTGCTTGGAACTCCTGCTCTCCTGAGGGTTTATGCACATACCTTTGGCTAAATTTGGTCTAGTTTTGTAGCTCTTGCAAAGTGAAGCTGCCATCGCAGTCCCACTAGAGGGCAACTCTTCCTCACTACGTGCTTGTGCTGCCTGGTTTCAATGGAAGCTGTTACAAAGATTGAGTTGCATCGAGGAGTTAACAGACAAGTAGCCCAGCCACAGATTTTTGCGTGTTAAAATGAGTTGTTTTCCAAAACTGATTCGTCTTTTAGCAGTGTTGCTCTTGCTGCCAGGACTTGTTCCAACTGTAAGTTTTGTAAATGAAAGCTGGAAGTAGAGAGCAAACTGCAAAACCTTTTGTATGGTGTGGTGTTTTTTTTAGCAAAGTAAACTATGCTCTGGTTACATTTACTGTACAGGAGAACAGACAGATGCTTTATTAAATCCTCTCACTGGCATTAGTTTTTTTGTACAGCAGATCATCCCCCTAAAAAAATGAACAGTATTTATTACCTGACATTTTTCCTGTGCGAAATTGTGGTGGGGAAACTTCTGCAGGTCTATGGAAGCAGTTCTAACCTTTTTTTTTTTTATTACTTATTGCTGTTTAAGAAAGAACAATTGGTATTTTTTACAGTTCATCTGGGGCTGGATGGTGGTTATCTGTTTGCTGGGGGCTGTGGCAGTGTCAAGACCATTTTAATTTCTCTTCTGACTGATGATTGCTGGGAGGTTGCATTCACTAATTACATAAAAGTAGTATTGCCAGACTTGGGACAGTTATGTTCAGCCACTATAGGCTGGCATGACTCAATTTTAGTGATTGCCCCCCAGTGTAAGTCCCTTAAATAGCCATTATTTATCCAGGGCTTGGCTGGTTGGAAAGGTAGGCTTGTAGCAACAAGACAGGAGGAGATGGCACCTTATGGTGTGCTGGATTTAATGTTTACAACATGAAATTAAGTGAGGTTGCAGAAGGTGTTGGCAAGTTTTTGGAGAGGACTCCTGAATGGTCTTGTGAGAAGCATGAGCTGGTCTGGCAGAAGAGAGATGAAGTTTTTCTTTGAGGTTATGACACCTGAGAGCTCCTTGGCGCAGTAGCCGCGACTGCTTACACAGCCAGAGTCTGTGTGAGTCCTTTCCATTATAGAAAGGTTTTTGGTGACACTGGAAATTCTTTATTCATTAGCTGTAACTTGGAGGATATATCATTTACTTTGTTCCTGGTGTGATTCCTTTCAGGACTTGCCTTAGGTCACAAAATATGTTTGTCTTTATCTGAATATAGACACTAATGGGGTGAGGAACGTTACAAATCGCTCAGAATAAAACTTTCAAAGGAGAAGTCTATTTAGATCTCTTTCAGGAGGAAAAAAACAGTGTAGATTTTTTCTACATAGTGTAATGCAGAGCTGGAGGGGTAGAGAAAGATCTAGCTGTTTGATAGAGTTGGTATTCACCAACAAGTATAAATGTTTAGAAGTCACCTGTGTTAAGGTTTTCTTCTGTGTTTTTTTTAGTGGTCCAGATCAAGAGGAGTTATGTTCTCAGAACTTAAGTTGAGGTACCTACTGTTCCTGAGAGTTTAAAAAGTTAAATGCACTCCGTTTTACAATTGAACAAGGTTATTTCCAATTTCTGCTTCAAATCTACATCTACAAAAGATAATAATAAATTCTAGTGTCCTTGCATTTGTATGTTGAGGGTTTTTTAACATGCAGTTTGGATTTGAAATGCACAGTAAACTCAGAAGGGAATATAAATTTAGTTGGGGGAGGATGTACTAGTAGTAGATTTGAGATACCAGAACATTTGGAGGGCACATAGTACAGTTAAGAATAATTGGGTAGTTAAAACCCTCTCCAAGCACAGTCTTAATATTCTGTAATGTGACATACGCTCAGAAAGCTGTGCATGTGTGAAGTACTGCATGTTCTCATACATCAATATGTTCAATAGCCTGTTTTGTAATAGTTTGGGGAGGGGAAAAAAAAGCCATACATGAGGTAGATGTTTAATGTTGCCCTGAACTTGAAAAGTGTAGTTTGGTGTTTTTCCTAGAGCACTTCCTTTAACTTTCTTCAAAATAACTTGTAGGCTTCATCGCCAAGCAGGAAGGATTGCTTTATTGGAAGTTACAATTCCTGATATTTTGTCTATTCATACTTGTTCTAAAGTTTTGGTGAGGTAAATTGGATGTCTGGGGGAATAATGCTTATGCTGGACCACCTCCAAGTTGCTGGTTCTTCTTTCCTAGTTTCTCTGAAACCCAGTCTTGGTTAGGGACGGGTTGTAAACCAAAAGAATCTGCGCAATGCCAACTTGGAGTTTGTCTTTCATCATCATTTCAGTCTTCTTAATGTACCAGCGTATAGATTTTCTTGTAGAATCACTTGGGAGTGAGAACAGCAGCTCCACAGTATTAAAATATATCAATGTTCAGCTCTCTCACAGAATCATATAGCTCACTTATGCATATAGTTGCATTTTGGGGCTAGGCTGGAAGCTTTTGTAGCCTTAAATCTCCCAGAATAATTGGCAAAGCTTCCTTTTTCCTTTCAATAAAATAGTGCCTATTTTCACAAGAATTGAATGCTGCCCTTTTTCTCCAATGCTTTGAAGAGTTTTTGTAGAATGTTTCCCCCATGATAATTTTCCTGTTAAACTCTATTATAGAAAATTGGAATGTGCTTGCACTTTATTTTATTCTTTTGCCTTGGGCTTATGTAAACTGGTTGTGGTGATTATTATGTACATTTTTTTTTTCCATTTGTAGTGCACAGTGCTGTGGTAAACAGTCTTTCCTTTCACCCTTCTGGAAACTATCTGGTTACTGCTTCCAATGATTCAACTCTTAAAATTTTGGACTTGCTAGAAGGAAGACTTCTGTATACTCTTCATGGTCACCAGGTGAGACAAAGCCTTTTCTACAGTAACAGACAAACCCATAACAAACTGGGCAAACTCGTGCTTGAGCTTTTCATTCTTTCTGGCCAAAAATCTTTTGAAAACTTCCTTGCATAAAACGGTAATAATCATTAAGATAATGACTGTTTTGAAGGGAAGGCCTATGGGGAAGGAAGGAGGTGAGGGAGGAGTGGAGAGGATGAGAAAGTAAGGCAGAAAGGGAGCTTCAGTAGTGAGGATGCAAATCTATGTCCTAAGGGGCACAGTCAGAGCTGGGTCTGTTGTGCACACTCTGTACTGCAGCTCTGACTGTCTCCCTCTCTAGAGTGGTACAAATAATACTTGGCCCCCTGATATAGATGTTGTGAAGATAAATGCTGTTCATCTGACAGGAGACTTAAGGGCAGTAATGGTGAAATGGAGGAAATAAATTTTGGGACCTGATTTGGGAACACATTTTGTTAATTGGCTGAATTAAATAATTGAAGGTGATAAATGCTGCTGGTTGGTTAAGTTTAACTGATTTGCCTCTTAGTATTATGCTGCTGGATGTGTTGCTTGTAAGGTTAATTATGTGAATGCTTGGAGCTCTCTTTAAATGTTAAGTGAAAATAGACTAATTTCATTGTCCGTGCTGAGTGGGGCTCAAAGGCATGAAAAAGCAGACCTGCTTTAAAGGTTCCCTTTCCAAAGAGACAAAGAGAACAGAAATTCTTAACCCATTTGTGTGTCTGTTAAAATGGGGACTGAGTCTTAAAGCATCAAAACGAGCTGGGGAAAAATCATAGCCTGAAGTTGTTGGGGGTGGTGGAGATGGTTCTGGTCAATAACAGTAGCTGTGCAAACTGCAAAACTGGTAATTCTAGCTTCTTGTGGCTTTATGTTTAGCAACTGCCTTGTCTGATGTCTAAAAAGGTCAGGTTTGTTCTGTCATTTCTCTTTTGCTATGTGTTAATAACCTTTTAACCTTTTTTGTAATATTAATGGTAAAATGGAGCGACCTCATACTTAAAGCTCTACTTCATGGGAAGATCTTGTTAAAACAGACCAAACAGTTCAAATACTGAAAAGAATGGGGGAAGGATAATTAAATGCTGGCATCGGGTAAGTGTGGAGGGACAGTGGGTCTTTGCATCTCTCATCCTTGCCTCAGAAATGAGGCAGGATGCTGAACCTGCTTTCCATTTTCCTCCCTTCTGAGCTGTAGGCTGTTCCTCTACCAGTGCTGTGGCACAAAAAAAGAGTTCAGCTTTGACTGAGAGTGCAAAAGTGATTATGGTGATGGAGGTCTTCAGAATTAGACAATAGAAAGTCCCTTTAGGCTGATGCTGTGCTTAACTCAGGGCTTCTACAACACAGTTGGTTTGTGAATCATCAGTTCAGAAGTGGAGTTAAAGCTCTCTATTTTCCCCCTCACTGTTCTAAAACAGACAATGTCTGCCTCGCTCTCCTAGGCATCTGACTGGCATTGGAAATGCTTTCACACTGGCACAGCTGAAGGGTAGTTCCCATTGTGGGATTACACCTCCTTTCTGTTGGAAACAAGTATAAAAGTGGCTGGTAGTGCTTTCTGGTCTTTTTTTAAGGGTATTGCATTAGAATGGCTGTGAAGCCAGTCCCGGCGTTGCCCTGGGCAGATGTTCCCTCTGCTGGCATATGCTGTATTATTGTGGGTTGGTTCTTTTAGTGCCTGTTTTAAGATACCTTCCTTTTCCACTGAAAGTATATGATAACCTTTACTTCATTCACACAGTAAGTGACTGGCAGTGACAACAGGCCCTGCTTTCATCAGAAGCTGCTGGGGTGGATTCCTGCACTGGCTGCTTCTCCAGCCTGCTCTGCTCATAGATAAACCCAGGCTACTACATACTGAGGGCTCTTTTTTTTTTTTTTTTTCCCCTCCAGCCTCACTAATTTCTGCCAATATTGTCAAGTGGCTAAAAAAATGAAGTGGGTGTGGATTTTTTTTGGTCGTAAAGTAGATTTGCCTTTTTGAAGTGAGGGCTATAGGTTAATCACCAAATGAACAGCGTGTTCTGAAGACATTTTTGAGTTTGGGTGAATGTGCTGGTCAAGGCTTTGCTCTGACTCTGACAGCTGATTGCTGTTAATGTTCTTCTGGGAAGGCTGCATGCGAGTGGACACTTGAAGGAAAAAAAAAAGTAAGGTCCTTTAGACATACTTTGACGCAACTGCAGGAGTGCCAGGAATTTGTTAGCAGCTGATTAGCTGTAGTTTACATCGGGAGGACTGCCAAGTTTACATTGTTGTCTTTAATTGTAATGTAGCTGGCCCCCTTGTAGCAGAAGGATTGTTAAGAGTTTGTAGCTTGGAGCTGACATCTTGCAGCTGCAAAATATCATTCTGTGTTGTGCTGCATATTTTAGTTGTGGAGTGCTTCAAGCTGTGAAGTACTCTTGTCTAATTTCATACAGATGAGACACTGGGTTGGTATGTAGGTCCACCTCTGATACTGAATCATCATGGAGGAACAGAATGTTTTGGGGCCCCATAGTCACCTCCGGACAGTTGCTAGAGGAGAGCAGGTATGTATACAGTGCCTGTCTGCCCTTTGGGGTGATTTGATTAGAGCATTTCCAGACTGACTTCCTTAGTGAAATGGAAGTTCTCAGTAAATATTTAGAAAACATCTGCATCGTTATGTTTATGAATAGGAAGACAGAAAATGCAAAGTTACGTTTCTCCGAGCAACCTTGACTTGAACCATGAAGTAGCTGCGTTCCACCTCTGTGGGTGGCATAAGTGCTCTCTGCTTTGCTGGATGACTAAAGAGCAAGCTCTGAGCAGGTGCACAAGAAACAAACGTGCTCCTTTACTCTCTGCTGCTGGCTCTGCCTAGGTGGCGTTAAACATCTGTGCAGGCCCAGTCCTCTTTCAAGGATGTGAGGACAACTCAGGGCTGCATAGAACTGAACCAGTGAAGGAAGAGAAGGGATGTGCTGCAAACAACAAGCAACTGATTTTTTTTATTACCATTTCTGAGTATTAAAAGGAAATAGGAGTCTAGTCTTCCCATATTTTTTTATTTTAAACTGAAGCTTTCATGAGTTAAAAAGCTGCTGAAGGTTCAATTATAAGGTGCCAGTATAATTTTTTCCTATGTTAGCTGTAGGCCTGTGCTTTTCTACTTGGCTCCCTTTCACTCTTCATTTCTGTCCTTTGTGTTATCACCTCCATGTGTGGTTTCTAGAAAGCCACCCTTTTTATCTAAACACTTTTTTGTTTTTACCCTTAGAGATGTGGATTCTTTCCACTTGAGGACAATACTCAGCTCTGCCCTGTACCTCTTGATTTGGCAGCGTGCAATGCCTCTGCTGGCACCTTTTCCCCTCTCCACATTGCCTTTGGGGTATCTGTGTTGTTTGTGAAAATAAAACAAGCTTCCATGGCTTTAATAGATGATTTTTTTTCCCAGCTCTTGCTTCTTTCTGAGATCTGTATTTTCCTGTCTGATGCTTCTGCAGGATACATGCTGCATCCTGTAAGAATTGTGAAACAAGCAGGTGTAAGTGACACCTGTCTTGTCCCTTGTATTTCTTCTTGCCTCTGTTATCTTCTTTGAATTCAGCTTTCTTCTCCTGCTATGTATCTTGCTATTGTCTTTCACCTCTTCTGGTGAGATGGAATGGATCTTCATAGCTCCGGGTTTCCTTGCTGCAAGTTCATCATTGATCCTTACCAAAAAGTCTCTTAATTTGAATTGGTCCTCACTGAAGTCTTCACTGCTTTATCTACTGCTGAAACCAAGTGGTAGGTGAAGGACACGTGTCATCAGCCTCTTGTCTCAGGCCCTCTGTGTTTTTTGACACTCAAATGCATTTATCAAGTTTCTTACCTGCTCTTGTTTTTTTCCTAAATGTCTTGATCACTTATTCTTTGCATCTTTTGCTCCTCTGTCACTTCAATGTCCATCTGTCCAAGTGTGACTTGCCACCTTCTCCTGTGCCATGAAGCAGTTGAAAGCCCTGTGAACAGTAGTTATGACTACTCTTTTTATTATTTCCTTTATGCCTTGAACTGATAATCCTATGCCTAGGATCCCAGCGTGCTTGTTACTGATTTGCTTCTCTAATCTCATCACCATTTGTGTCTCCTTTCTCTTTCCACTAATCTATTCCAGGAGAGTCTGACCAAGTTGAGCCATACTGATTCTCATCTTCCCACTTCTACTTCTCCCTTTGCAGGCAGCAGAATAGGCAGCTCTTCTTTAATTCAACCATTTGCATCCTCTAGATATTCCTTATTCCAGCTCTTGGCACCTCCCTTACTCTCTTATCTGGCTCTTCTCTGTTATACGTTAGTTTCTCCCAGGATTTAAGGGAGAAAAAAACAAACTAAACTGCTACTGGCATCCTTGACCTCACTTGTCTCTCCAGCTACCTTCCTCTCTGCCTCTCCTTTCATCTTGCAGACTGTGCATCATTAAACTACTCTCCTCTGGTTTATTCCTGGACCCTCTCCAGCCTGGCTCTTTTTTCTTCTGTTATACTGAAGCCAAAATATTAGCTCTGTTTCTAGCTGAAGCTCACAAGTCTGACCTCTCTTGACTTGAACTGACTGTTGGTTTTGGCCCTGCTGTTCTTGAAATCGTGTGCCTCTGTCCTCCAGCAGCTCTAGGAGGGAGGAAATGGTGTTCAGGAGGTACACATTCCTCTGTCTGCTTTCAGGTATGACACTTGGCTCCAGGCTTGTTTCCATTTCTCTAAACTAAACTCTTGGCCTTTCTTTTAAGTGTTTAAGTATCTATTTCAGATCTCTTTTTACCTCCACCTTTGAAAGCTTTGTGTTCAAGGATGCTATTCCTGTTGTCTCTTGTAATCTCTGTGTTAGTTGTTACTGATGCTGTTATCATCCTGCCAGTCACTTGGTGCGTGTTGTAATCTGTGTCTTGGCTTTGGATCCTATCTCTGCAGGTGATGAATCCATTCAAGCCTTTCAGAAGAGGTCTGAACATCTTTTTCTAAGGCCACACTTTATCTTTATGTGCAAGCAGATCAACCAGGGGATTGCCAGGGCAATACAGGCCTTGTAGTGATGACTAGCCTCCTTCTGTAGAAAGTGGGAAAGCAAGGAGGAGGTATAATCTCCATCTCTAGGGGGTAGTTTGCACATGAATTAGTTTGTGTAATGTGCTGTGCTTCACCCTTCTTACCTACATATGCAGCTAGAAGTGGGATGTCACCTGCTGTTTCAGCTAGTGTGGCGTGGCTGGCTGACCTTGCCTGAATCTTGTTAATTGGGAGTGCTGCTGCAAAGGCCTAGGTTTGATCCTAATATCATTCCTTCTGTACAGCTTCCTTTTTTGTGTTTCCCATTTCTTTGCCACATCCAGTGTGTGAGCAGTTTGTCCTTCTCGAGGCTCCCTGCACCTCATCTCCTGCCTGGTACTCCTCTTTCTCCAGAGATGAGTTGAATACGGATTAGTAGCAATGTTCTTCCCACTCAACACTTCCAGTAGATGATTTTTTACTCTCTTCTGTACTTCCCTCAAACTTTCTGCAGCTCTCTCCCAGTATCACCAAAACTATTATTTTAACATCAGACTTTGACATGCACAAAGGCTTGACAGTCCTCATGTTGTTGGTCTGCTGAGAACTAAATAGAAATGTTCCTTACTGCTGACTCGGTGTATTTCATTGTCCAGTCCCTTCTTTATGCAGCTTCCTGCTTCAGCTAAGGCATTCCTTCAAGCTGTAGGAATTTGGGGACTGGTGTTAGCAGTTTATGTACAGCACCTTGCACAATGAGGATACAGAACTGGAACTTCTGAACCCTCAGGAAATACTAATTGAAGGGCATTTCTGTCTTGCTACAGAACGAGGAATAAAGTGGCCCTTTAGAAGGCTGCTGCATCACACATATTTAGTGCCATGGTCTAGATGGTGTGGTGGTGTTGGTCATAGGCTGGACTTGATGATCTTAAAGGTCTTTTCCAGCCTTGGTGATTCTGTGATTCTGTGATTCTAGTTGCATGGGAAATAAGCTTGAAATTCCCCCTGCAACTTACGTAGAAGGATATGAAACTGCTGCTTTTTGACACTTTTAATGCAAACAGGAAGTTTAAAGCGGGGGAAAAAAAAAAACCTGAAGGAAGATTTGAATCCTTCAGTCTCTGACTATGTACCTGTTGTCCACGACTGCATCAGAAACCTGTAGTATCTCTGCCTTGCTTAACTGAAACAAATGGGAGTTAGGCTGTGTCTGATCACTGGCACGTGTAGCTTTTTTTTGGTGTGTTTATACCAAACTGGAAGAGTATTTGGCAAACTGCTATTTGTATGTTGCTATAGCAAACCTGTTCTATCCCGGAAGAGTGCTGTAAGTCTATGTAGCAAAAATACTTTTCACTTAATTTATGTAAACAAATCTGTAGAGGATGTTGTGTCTATAGACTTGTTTTTTCCCCTTCTTTCAGTTTATAAAGGCACATTCAGTCTTTGATATGTTTCTATTTTGGGAGAAATACTTTTTGTTGAACTTTTTTCCCTGCAGAATGCCATGACTTTGGACTCAGTTCATTGCCTGTTTTGATTTGTATTGTGCTAAATTTTATCTGAAATATTTAGACTGATAAAAATAATTTTGTGAGGTATTGCTCCTCTCCAGTATTCCTCACTTGTGCTTGTTCCTGAACATTTTGTCTTCAGCAATTCCTTGAACATTTTTTTTTGTCCTTCCAATCTGGAGGGTTGCAGTCTGGGCTATTGCAGTCTGAGTGCAGCTTCTGTATCCACAGCACTGAGCAATGTTCACCATTGTTCAGTTTCCTGGCTGTGTGCTTCCTTCTGCCCTTTCTTACTCCTAATTTGTCTTTTGCTTTTACATTTTATATTTTTTAGAGAGTCTCCATTCCTGACTGTAGTCAGAGCTGAGCTGCTGGGGAAGGTGGGTGGGAGTGGAAGGCAGAAGCACACTTTGTCTCAGCTGATTAAGGGTGATGTCTTTGGTTTGAAATATCTGTGCTGTTTAATACTGTGTTAGTTGAACCAGCTGAATCATGCTGATGACTCTGCATGCATTTTGAAATTGCTGCTGCTGGATCAGTTCTGGCAAGATCTCTCGAGTGAGATGTTGCTATTAGAAGGCATCAAAACCATTTGAAGTTACTACAGGTGAAATGATAATATGGAAATACCTTGATGTGTTTTAAGGAAGCCAAAACTCTTCACATTGAGAGTGACCACATCAAGGCTCCAGTTTTGCCAGCATATTTGAAAGCACATGGGAGTGTGGGGCACAGATTGCAGTGAGAGTTGGGTGTTTAGCCCAAGTGCAATCTTTGGGTGTTTGTCTACCTTCAGGATTTATAATGATGAGCTCACTTTTACAAAGGAGAGAGAGAAGGGAAACTAAAAGCAAACTAGATGTGAGATGTCCATGTGATGCCCATTGGGAAGATGTGAAGTGTTAATAGAATAGTCCATCCTTGCAACTTGAAACAGGGTGAGGAAAAGCTTCTTAATTGCCTTCTGAGAGAAATGATCTTACTTGAAAGGGGATTAAATCTACGTTTGTCAGAAGGTGTATATTCATGTGGTAGGGTTTTCTAGTGATTGTGTTGTGGCTTTTTTTGGTTGTTTGGGTTCATAGAATCATAGGTGCACATAGTGGTCCATAAAATATGTTGTCTTGTGGTGTCAGCATCTTGAAGATTCTGGGTGACATTTGAAATTCTGGCCCCTGGAGTTCCATAATTATGTGAAAATCTTGGCTGAGTGCATTTTCCTTTCATGGATCTAGTATTCATGGTGTGAGGAGGAGCTTGGAAAAAGTTGTGAAGAGTTGAAGCCTGAAAGGTGGATTCATCACTCCTCAAATTTGTTTCAAAAAAGGTTATATTTTTACAGGAGGTGGGTTATGATTTGTGAATACCTAGAACTGTCAGGTGTGAGGTTATTTTACTTCAAACAATCTTTCCCAATATGCCCTTTGATGCTGCTCTGTATTTCTTTGTGTGTTTAAACCTCCTTTTCCCCTTCCAACCTTTCTGTTGGGTGCCTAACTGAAGATTGCATTTACCAAAACTCAAGAGACACTGCTTCTCATAGGTGAACAGGAGTTTTAGGTATTTCTAATTCAAAAGGGAAGTGAGAATGAGAGAGAAAAACCTGAAACTGTAAGACTTGGTTTGTTCCTGTCTGTCATAATGCCATGGATATTGAAAAGTGAATGTCTTAAACTGGGAACAAAAATGTGGGAAATGGTAAGTGCATGACAGCAAGCTTAGTGTGTAGTGGCAGCTCATTTACCTGACTGATTGAAGCTTTTTTAATTTTGCCTTTAGATTGTTGATGTCAAATGAGAAATACTTTGTAAAGCTGTAATGAATGGAGCTTTATAGCACCTCATTTTCTTTCACATTTTTAAAAATCTATTTCCAGGGGCCAGCCACCTGTGTAGCCTTTTCAAGAACTGGGGACTTATTTGCCTCTGGAGGTTCTGATGAACAGGTATGGGACTGGTTTAATTTGATAGTTTTGTGACTTCTTGTTACTCTTTTCTAGGCATCTTAGTGCTTTCAAAGAGAAAACAAATATTAAAATAGTGAGATACATTAAACTTTTCTGTGTGAGGAACCACTTCAGCTGAATTATCTAGGAATGGGTATGTACAACAGAGGATATATTGCCCAATGTATAGCCCTTGTTATGTGCCTTTCTGAGGCATCTGCTTCTGGGGAGTGGGTTGGGTGGGTGTGCAAGGGCTGCGTTGAGACACCTTGAACATCGCGGGTTGTGCCGATGGATACTCTCCTCATCTGCCACTGGCTGGTTCTGAGTCACAAGGCAGGCAGGGATGCTTCCCTTGAATCCTCTTCCATGCCCCACTGGTCTACAGTGTTCTGTATTTCCTGCTCCTTCGTGCTCTCCTGCTCCCACAGATCTGTCCTATCAGCCTTAGTTGAGCCACTGTACCTTAGCCACCACTGTTGACTGAGAGCAGATGGTTTGGAGTCTGATTGGACACAAATACAGGCTGCAGATCTCTCTATTAATGGCAGCCTGGTGCAAAGCTGTGCTAATGCTGCAGTTGCACAGCTTTTTGGGTCAGGGTTGGACTTTCCTCTCTGACCTTGATTTGTACGCTAGGATTAAGAGCCTGGATGTCTCGTACTGCTGATAAAGGGTTTGTGTGGATGAAGCAGGAGGGGAGAACTCTTAAGTTTTCCTTCAAGTTCTGAGTTACAATGCAGAACTTTAGCATAGTTAGTGTGAGTTGCTCTGCTGGAGATGTGGATGGACTTCAGTCCAAAGCAGTGGTTTGACTAAGTATCCATTTTCTGTTCTCAGTCTTCACTGAGCTGTGTTGCATCACTCGTAATCCCCAGGTTAGACTAGGTGGCAATGCCTGTCTTTGTTGTAGTAGCACCTTTGCTGGCTGTGAACAAACAATCCATGCAACCAAAGAGCATCACTTTTTTCTGTTGCTCAGTGGAACTGCCTTGTTGGTTAACTATCCAAGTACACAAGAAAAATGCTTTTATTTAACACAAAGCAGGGATAAAAACTTGTGAGTAAAGAATGAACACTGCTGTTTCTGATAACCAAGAAGAGCTGCCTGGTTTCATAGATGTCTTTCAGACTTCTGAAATAGCTGATTGATTGCTCTTGAACTTTTTTAGGCTTCTAGAGCCTCAGGATATTACTCTGTACATTTGCACTTGATACGTCGAAGTGGTTTATGTGTTAGAGGCCTCTTTTCTGAAGTAAATACTGCATTAATGAGAGAAGATACCTGTAAGTTTAGTGTTCAGCTGACAAACTATCTCAGGATCTCTAATGTTAGTCTTGAAGTACTAACTCTCCTTTTCCTGTGAATGAATCTTGTGATAAACCAGTGGCTAGTTGTTTGGGGTGTGGCTGATAAGTGCTATAGTGTTAAGCATGGTATTTTAATATATTTGTGGTTTTAGTGGTGTATTCTGCATGTTGCTATGAAGTTCTCTAGGTAGCTCCAGTTTCATGATGTTCCTGACCCAAAGAATGTTGGAAGTGGTCACTTACCCATTGAGCACTCAGTTATGTTATGTCTACATTCAGTAGCATATTTACAAACAACATCCTTATTGTACTCAATGGCAAAAGCTTTCTTGGGTAAGCTTTGGTGTGCATCTGCTGACTCCTCTCTGATGTGTTGACAAAACTGACCTTCAAGCAAACATAGATGGAAAATTTTAACTGAGATAACTTTCTTCTGCAGGTGATGGTGTGGAAGACTAACTTTGATGCAGCAGATTATGGTGATGTACTGAAAACACAGAAGTCTGGCACTAGCATGGATGGGACCCATCACACTCTGGTAGGTCAACATTGCAGAAATCACCTAGAGTTCCTTTCTAGTCCACTATCTCCATCCTGGAAGCATGTGGCTCTTTCAGGCAGTTGCACTATATCATTTTTTTCTTAGTATTTATCTGAGCTGCAAGATGTCTGTTTTTAACCAATCTAGTCTTGTTTGTTTTGTTTATATGTACTTTGTTGAAAGGAAAAATATATATAATGGTTTTAAAAGAAAAATAAATTTAGTGCACGTATACTTGCATTTTTTTTATGAACAGCCTGTGTTTAAGAATGTGTGGCAGGCTTGGGTGATATTCCACAAAGAAAAGCACAGACGTGAGTAACAGCTGAAGTCAGTTGTGACAGTTGATGTGGATCCTTCAGGCTGGTGTCAGTCCTGCAAATGGATATTGTTCTCAGCATCTTTTCACTGACAGTTAGCAAAGACAAATCTCTGTGCACAGACTTCACACGTGAGAAACAGGTGATGTATTATACTGGAGCTTCATTCCTAAATGCTTGGAGACATCAGTTTGTGTCTGTTGCCTGAACCATGTTTTAAGAGACATCCAAGTTGTGTCTGAAGGATAAATCAACTAGCTGAGTAATTCAGTATGATGCACTGGTGTTGGATGTTACAAGAGTAACCCTTTAAAATTACTGCCCTTATGAGTTATAACTGTTGCACGTGGTGATGCTTCACTTCAGCTTCTCTATTTTGTCTTGTCAAGCTTTGGATATTTTCAATATGTTTCAGTATACCTACAGGATTCTTAAGTGTGTTATTACTGTGGCTCTTTTTTGGTACGTGTTGTTCAACGTGAGCTTGTAAGCTAAAAAGCAGTTTGTGAACCAGGGGATTTATGCATATGTGGCATTGCCTCAATGGAAAGGTAAGCTTCTAGCCAGCATCTGCTGCTCAGTGTCAGTGCCTTTCATCTTAATCAACTTAGATCTTCTTTACTGGGGTACTAAAAGTATGTTATCTCTTAAATAGAGTAGTGTTTTTATGTGATGTGACTTCAGTCCATTGCTGAAGGTGTTGGAATAGCTGTGGTGTTTTGTGATGGACAGGATTTGAGTCTGCAGTTCTAAACCTGATGCCATATGATGTGGAGTGCTCTGTAAAGAAAGCAAACAGAGCCAGAGGACATCAGTAGTGCTAGGTGAGTGGGAGAGGATGGTAGCAGGCAATCACAGAAGGAAGGAGGAGGCAAAAGTGTTTATTGATCCTCTGCTGGTTTTGCCCAAAGCTGACTACTTCTTTTTCATCCTCTCCTGTGTTCTAACTCTAAAGTTATGCAGACTAGGAAACTGTCAGTCCAATGACCTCTTTGCTTATTAGCCTATTGAACTGGACTGACTTTGAACTCTGTCTGCTTTAATTGAAGATCCTGTGTAGTGTAATTTTGGGCTGAAATACAGCCTTGATGGGAAGAAATACTGTTTTCAGTTTATAACATTCCAAGGAATGGCTTAAATAGGATAGACAAGGTGCCCAGTAATGGGAGATTATGCTAAGTTTACCCCCATCTGTACTGCTGTTGTTACCAGAGAATATTATCCAGTAGTATTTTAAGGAAAGGAAGGAAAAGCCTCAGATCTTTGTTATAGAACCTCTTAAGATGTGCTGTGAAGGTACCTGCTGAACAAAACCCCTGAACAATGACTAACCACCCTGAATGTCTGTCCTTCCAACAAAACTGTTGCCTGTGAAAGAGGGTTTATTTGGCAAAACCTCTAAGAGATGCTTCCTAGGACCAACTGTTTGTGTACTCCTGTCCATGTCATGTGGTGTTGGTTGGCAAGAAGTTGCTCTACTCATGTTCTGAGCCCGTGGGAAACGAGGGCACTGCAGATTCTTTGAGGTGTAATATATTGGTTTGGACCAGGTGCTGTGTCTTTACAGAGGGCAAAATGAATCTATGCTGAGTCATGTGAAAGAGACACTTTGGTTTGGGGACCTAAATTACTTCAAAGGAGTATTCTGAACTGCCACCCAAATGCAATCTTTGGCTTGGGCATGCAGCATGGGAGCTGCTGTTCCCAACAGTACTACCTGAATATAAGAAGTGTTAGAAAGTGCAACTTACAGAAGATAAAACTGAATGATAGTCAGTAGGATTCTTCCTTCCTGTTTACTCCTTGGGCAAATGTGGTGTTATCTTTTGGTCTGCGCAGCACAAGTGATGCTCCCACTAGATCTGCTGGATTAGCTGTGAGCATGAATAGGCTTGTAAATTTAACCTTTTGATGCCTTCAGTAGTAAAATGATCCCTAGTTAAAAAGCAGGGGTGAAGGTGGTTGCAGTGGAGATCTTGGGTGCTAGCTGCCACAACTGGGACCAATGTTTTGGTCAACTAAGTTGTTTGATGCAGTTCAACAATGTGATCTCTTCTATGCAGTGAAAAACACTTACCTGGCAAGTGTGGTGCAGCTCTGTCCTGCTACAAAGGAGCAGACTTTCAGTTTTTTGTCTGGTGCTGCCAAGGCAAATATAGTTTAAATTTGAGGGAGAAGGGGGCATGTTAGCTGCATCATGACTACCTGTTACAAAAACAATCTTGGAGCATGCTGGAGCTTTATACCTGGTCTCTACAAAGAGCTCATTATGCTTCATGAGAATGGAAATGCAAAATGTGACTAGTACTCAGAATCCTTGTGTGTTAGGTTATTAGGAATGCAACTGTTTCATATTAAGGCAGTTATAGTGGCCTTCAGTTAGCAAGGGAATAAACAATGTAGTGGAGAGCCTGTTTTGAATACCATAGGTTAAGTTTAAATTTAGAGTTGATATGAAATATTCTTTGCTGTTAAAAAGAAGCTGGTATATCTGAAAATGGCTTGGTTTGCAATTTTAAGGAATAAGTATAACCTGATCATGGCAATCCTGGCTCCATAATAACTTCATCTAGTCATGGCAGTCTACTTGTTTCTTTCAAGTGAATTTCATTTCTTTTATCTTTGAAAACATGCTGGGCTCTTTGAGAACACTGTCACTGCTGCAACTTACTGCAAGACCTAAATTTCACTATATATTCAGTTCCGTCTTGTTTTGAGCAAAATGTTTGCTTTTTAATAACAAAGTACTTATTTTGGTGGATTTTGTGTAGCGTGAATTAGTTTACCTGTCAAAATCAGACTTGAAACTGCCACCTCTTGATTTCATGTTGAGGTCACCTTTTCTTTCAATGAAATGTGAAGCTGCTTCATCCTTTTCTCCTGCTGTGTTAGTGTGCCAGGATTCTGCTTCTTGGATAATGCTGAGATTTTGAGGACTTTTTGGGATGTAACTACATTTAAAACAGGCATATAGGTTGGTTTTTGGTTTTGGTACTCCTAAAACACATAAATCCTCTTCTTGAGATTTTTCATATCTGTTTTCAGCCTTAAGTCAGAATATTTTTCCAAGGAGAGCTCTTGTGTAGCTGTATAATTTTTTTCTTAAGTGTTGTGAAAGCACAAATCCTACTCAAAGCAGGGACTGTATAAAAGCACTCAGTTTAGTATTCCCTTTCTCATGGGGAGAGTCAGGCTAACATGCAAGTGTTAAGAAAGAATAACTGAACACAGACATCAAACCTAGTTTGTCATCAAGATGAATAGGAAGAATAAAGAATCCTAAATAAGCTGTGGGATAAAAGAGGAATGAAACACTGTCAGGGTTGGTGAGCTTGAATACAAACTTGCTCAAACAATTTTCACTTCCATAGACAAAGAGAGACGAGAGCTATTAGAAGATGCTGGTTTCTCATGCCTTTGGTTTGAGGTTCATTACGAATCAGGGTATTGGACTTGTTTGAAACAATAGCATGAACTTCAAAGTTGCTCTGCCCACCTACTTGTGTTTTCTGTAAATATATGAGGCCTGGGAGTTGCAGCTTGCTTTGAAAGTAAAACTGTTCCGTGCAAGGACTAATGCAAATGAAAGAGAAGCTCATGATGAGCAGGAATTGCAGCCACGACTATAGTGTAAAATACAGACCTGGAAGTGTGATAAAACACTAAAGCTGTCAGAAGTTAATTATAAATACCTGGTAGTGTAGATGTGAGACTCTAAATGTTAGATCAGAATAACAGTAGCACTGAAATAAATTCTTACTCTTAAATTATAAGCTAACAATTGTTGCAATTAAGTGTTGCATGATTGCCTTGAAAACCAAAGTTAAGGGCAAGTACTTGTGATGCATGCTGTGAGAAGCTGATGGGAAGAAAAGACTTGTTGACTTCTGTGATCCCTGACCTTGTACTGAGTCTTATGTGTATATGGATGTATGGGATATGTCTGGTCAAATTTGCTGTCTGTCTAGTTCACACCTCCCTACCGGAGGGTTGCAGAGACAACTCTTCTGCTCCTTTAGCATCTGAAACTGAAGCAGAGCAAAGTGTCCTTGGTCTCTCAGCAGTAACATAAACATTCCAGTGTTATCAGTCCACTAGCTGGAAAACTTGCTGTGCTACTTAAGAGAAGAAAAATAAGAAATCAGTAAAAAGAAAATTGGCTTCATCCTGGCTCAAACCAGGACACCTGAGAGACCTGCTCATGTTAGTGGCTGTGCAGACAGACTCAGAATCCAGCAGTTAATCCCTTGGTAGGGCAATCTGGGAGACATGGGCAGAGGTGCAGAGTTGCCTTCTGTCACTCTCTTGCCAAGAAGTCTTTCTGCTCTTTTGAAATTCAAGAGCACAAATGTTTTTAATATCTTCAGCTCCTTTGAAGTTAAATGGTACTAAATTGTGGAGCTACAACATTTGAAAGCTAATGGCATGGCAGACTTCACAAAGTGATGCTTGGAAAGAGGAGCAGAGGCCTTCTAAACCAGTAAGTAGCCCATGACTGTCCTGGTTTGAGTCAGTATTAGCTTATTTTCCTTTTACTGATATTTTTTTTTTCCTTCAGTAAGCTTTCTCTTAACTAGCAGCAAGTGTTCCAGCTAGTGGGCTGATAACACTGGAATGTTTGTTTCTGCTGAGACTCCAAGGTCGCTTCTTAGCTCTGCTGCTACAGAGGCTACTGGGGCAGGAGAATTGTATCTGTGACCCCCCCGTAGGGGAGCTGGACTAGACAGACAGCAGAACTGACCAAAGGGATTCCATCCCATAGATCTACATAAGCTCCGAGGAAGGTCAGATCACAGAAGACAACTTCCTTCCTGCTTCTTCTTCCCTTCTCTTCTGTCCATGGCTGGTGTCCAGGGAGGATCCTGAGTCAAACCATGACAATGACTCCTAAATTGTGTCTTTCAGTTAAGACAGACATTTAGGCCTCCTCCTACACTGCTGGGTTTAAAATTTTCTCCAGGCATTAGACTATGCTTATTTTTTCAATGGCAATTCTTCCAAAATAGTGCTGTTGAATAGGGTTGAGGACTAATTCCAAAAAACGTGATCTGATAATAAAGCTGTCTGAGGCCTGTAACTGAAAGTCCAAAGCTGACTCTACCTCTCCTGTGCCGGTTCTGTTCTGTCTTTGACCTCGGGTGCCTCCTGTGCTCAGCCCTGGCCTCTGTGCTGACTGCAGCAGTTCATTCTGTCAGCCACTCATTCCTTGTGTAAATACATTCCTCCTGAGTTACTCATAAGCCAGATGTGCCTTTTCTTGTTTTGACCTTTTGGCTTCCAAATTGGTAACTATCTCTAATTTTGGCATCTGTTAATACTTATGAATGCTTTTGTAGGGGTTTTTTTTTTTTCTTGCTGTCAAATCTCCTCCTGGGAAGCAGTTTCATTGCACAGAGCTGCAGCTCTTTGCAATTGGATGTGAATGTGTGTTGCCATTTGCACCTCCTCCACCCTTTTCTATTTATTTATTTTTAAGAGTTGTAAGGGAGGAATCCTGTATTCAACAGCAGGAGACCCAGCCTCCAGCCTTCAGGAGAATTGTGGTCTGCAAATTGATTATTTTTCCTGATCTGCTTGTCACCTTGTTTTTCTGAGGATGCATTCACACTCCAGGAAGCTTTAATCTGGTACGTGATTGTCTTCCCCTTGGAATAAGAAGGTACATGATTTATATAAAGTGCAGCAGTGTGTTGAGTGCTCAAGATGTTTCCCCTGTTCTCTACCCCACTTACCTGTCTGAGCAGAAGCTCCATGGGGATGAGCAGGAGTCTTACTATGAGTGATCACGGGATGCTCAGGAGCTCTTTCCCACAGCCCTCAAAAGCAGTGCAGATGCACTGGTTCCTCACAGCTGCCTAACCTTCATGCTCCTTTCAGTGAAGGAAGCCTGATCATGCAATCATGTTTCAACATGTGACCTTGTCTTTTTTTGCAAGGAGACAAAAAGTTTAACAGGAGAAGAAGAAAAGGCTTCTTTACCTCCTTTGTGGTGTGGACAAAGCTGGGTCTTTGCCTTAGCCTGTGCCTGAAGAGGCCATGCTTGTAAACCTTGTGAGAGCCAGAAAGATGTCATTTTCTTTCATTGCTCACATCCTTCTTTTAGCAATAGCAGCTAGTAGTTCTGTCTGTGCAAGCAGTGTGCTCCCAGGGTGTCTTCCAGTCATTGCTGGAAAGCAGAGATTTAGAGTGGGATGGACTTTAACCCCCAAGAGGTACCTGACACTTAGCTGACTAAGAGGGCTGCCATGGTGAACAAGCCTGGCTGGTTGAGAACGTTTGTTTGATCTCTTCATGCCTTGTTCAGCATCCTCAGACTCTGGGAAAATATAATTCCTTCCCATTTGTTGCAGAAGTATGGTTAGTAGGAACTATGGCTAATGTGAGCCAGAAAGAGCACACTGCCTGTTGGTTTATAAACACGCATTTTTGTTCACAAAAGATAAAACTTAGTCTTACATTGGGTGTTTACAGGACTCTCCAAACTCTTTCACCCTGGTACAGATAACCTGGTTCCAGCCCAGATCATAAGGCAGGAAGGCATCAGTTTGTATCATCTGTTTTGTGGGCAGCCCCTGAGGGAGGAACCCCTTGGTTTCATTGCTGAAAAGACTGGGTCCAGCTGAGCTCTAGGGTCTAGCTCTAATTCATTGGTGAATAAAGCCTAGCAACAATACTAGGTTTCTTCACATCAGGAAGCCTGAGTTTGTCTGAGCAGAACTGGGTAGCTGTATCAGTTTCTGTGCTCTTTGTGGAGCCTCACTGCAGATCTTGCTGATTTTCTGCATCTTAATTTGACTGTGAGGCTGCGTGAGAGCAAAAGAAATTATTTTCTCTCACTCCACTAAACGAGCATCTACCTCACAAACAGCTACCAGCAGAGCTTTCTGGAAGATATTCCAGAAGGGCTGTTAATGCCTAGCACTCTAATACTCTGTATCAGCTTTTTCTTTTGTTGCTGTTTGAAACGGAATTTTTCACAAGCTAATGGGGCTTTGCCCTGTGCATTTGCTCCTTCCCCTGAAACATTTTGGGTTTGCTTTTTCTCTTGATCTGGTCAATGTAAGGAGAGGAGACTGCATGACAAACAAATTAAAGCTTTTGTCTTCTCTGATTTTGTGCATTAACATTTTTTACACATTGGTGCAGACTCTTTATCAGAGTTGCCACATCTTGTCTTGGTGATGGACTTGAGAGGAGAAGGCAGGGAATAAGCACTCTCAGATTGGCTTTCCAAGAGGCTCCAAACAACTGCAACAACCTGCAACAGCTTTTTATTAGTGGGTGGGAGCAGCCATGCTGCTACAGCTGTTTTCCCTTGTGTTCTGGTTTGACTAGATTTTTTTTGAGAAATAAGAGGATCAGCTTTTAATTTGTCATCTTACAGCAAATAGATTTGTTCTTTAAGGCTCTGGAAAATAAGGCAAGTCCTGACAAGTCATTATGGGTCAGAATAAAAATTGCCTCTTAAGTTCAGCATCTCAGGCTAATTAACGTGAATTCACCCACTTAGGTTGCTGCTCTATGTGGCTTCTTTTAATGCTTGAGTCATAATTCAAAGACAAGAGACAGAGGCAAGATTTGTATTTTTTTTCTAAGCAAGCTGCTATTCTGTGTCAGCTTTGAGATTGATGAAGATGGCTTAAGCTTTAAAAGTTTTGAAGATCTCAGACTTCTCTGCTAAAATCCAAGTAACAAATGGGTGTATTGTAATGTGTCTGCATATGTTTATATACACACATAACATGCATCATTTATACATAAGTTACATACATAGGCAAGCACATGATCTGTTACATAGCATGTATTCTATTTCATTAGAGGGAAATATTCTGATTAAGAAAATGAGCTGGAAGCTGTTGTTCGCACTTCAGGGTATCACCCAGTGTGTTGTGTTTCTTGCCTTGGAGACTGTTGCTTTTGGTGTAAAAACCTGTAGCTGGATAAACCAAGGCTGAGGAGAAACACTTTGTTTCAGTGTTTGGCTGCTTTTTCTTGGGAGCTTTTCCCAAGAGCTATCTTAAATGGGGCCAAGGAACGGTAGTTCAATTCTTGATGAAATTTCTTACCAATGATTCCCATATTTATCTTTTTGTTCCTCCAGTGGTTTGTTTTCACACAAAATGGTTCCTTCGAAATTTTTGGTGCTGTTATTCTTCATGAGCAGTGCTGGGGTAGCTAGTTGAGTATCACCTGTGCAATGAAGCTTAATGTTGCATGCTAAGTTCTGAAAGACCTCAGGAAACATTAAGAAGGGGAGAATTGCTTAGGGGAGGTAAACTGTCTATGCAAAGTAGGTAAATACAGATCTAAAATGTTGAAGACTACCCTTAGCTTTTTGTTCTTAATAAATACAGACTGACTTTATTTTTTTTAAGAACTGGTAGTTAGGTTTCACCTGTCCATGCACTCTTTCACTAGGTTTTCAATGTTTGGTATCACTGTTTCCCATTTTCACTCATCACAGAAATGCCATTTGTGCTTTTGGAAATGCAATACATGCAAAACTTTCCTATTCTTCTTCGATGTCTGTAGAGGGCTTCTTAGCTATTTAAAATGTAACTCAAATTGGAAAGGAGCTGGCTATTGAAAATCAGCTCCTATTATGTTAGCATCTTCCCTTAGAAAGGCTGTGAATTAATGTAGTATTGCATTAATTACTAGTCATTTGGAAACCCTGGCTTTATTAGAGGTATGTTACTTGCTGGTTTTGGGTTGTGGCCTTTGCCAGAACTTACCAGGAGCTGTGATTTCTATTCCTTTCAGGGCCAGATGCACTCCTCCTTGGAAATCAGTGCAGGGATCTAGTTTTTAATTTTTTTTTGTATAAAACAAAGATCACATAGCACAAAAAAATGTGAGCCTGATCTCAGCTGGCACACAACCAGTTGATGCCATATGGTATATATGGTGGTGTAAACCAACTTAAAAGCATGGACAGCACATAGCTCAGATATTTAGAGAAGTGTGCATAGATGCTTGTTACCTGAAGTTACCTTGAAAACCATGATGCTAATATCTGTCTTACTATAAAAGTGATACTGAGGTAAGTTAAGTGGACCAACAGACTGCACCAGAAGAGCAGGGTCAATGAAACACAGGGGGAGGAACAGCTTTTCCCTTCTGGCAGGCAGGAGCAGGGTGAGGACCTGCTCTTGGCTGGATATTGCCAAACAGCATCACTTGCAGAGATGGGATACAGTATTTCTGCAAGCAAATGCAAATCTCAGTCCAAGTGCAGTCTTCTCTGTGTGGATAGGCTGGGTCCATGCATGTTTGAGTACTGTAGCTGTCTGTTAGTTGTTACACCTCTTTCTTTCCTTCCTGTCAGCTTGGTCAGCAGAGCTGGATGGTATGGTGCTGCTTCACTTAAACTACACAACCCTTATTCCATCTGCCTCTGCCAGTGGTTTACTTACATCTTGGTACAAGAGTGCCTTGGGATTTAAAGGGGTTTGAGATTGTATCTATTAACTCTGTTTCTTCTTGAGGTTATCAGAGACCTAATATTTATTGGCCATGGCCATTACTGTAGAGGTGCCAAGTTCTAATGTTTTAACTTGGTATTTTTGATAGCACCAACAGGGAGAAGGGTTCTGTCTAAATAATTTCTGGCCTCTTTCCTGGGTAACCCAACCTACCTTTTGGTGTGAAGGAAAAACACGAACGAAAATGAAAGGGAAATAACATTTTTTTCACCTCTTCTCCTTTTCTCCCTCCCAAATCCCCTTCTGTTATCGCACCTTGAGTTCTGAAATAAAAGGTGAGCAGGGATTCAATTTTGTACATTGCTTCACAAAACTGATTAGACTTGTGTTCTAATTCTAGTTGTTACCCTGTGCTGATCTAGACAAGTAGGTGTGGAGTAATGCAAGTGTTGGAAGAATGTGCTTGCTCCAGAAATTTCAGTGCTACGTTTTCCAGACTAGAGAAATGTGGCTGTGCTTGGAGAGCTGTGTTCAGTCAATGATATTTTGTACGCAGCAGGGAGAAGTGAGGTTACCTCTCAGTTTTTAATTAATCCTTTAATCTAGCATGGTATATTCCATCTGACCTTCCTGTGGAGTTTACCTTGAAGCCAATATGTTTCCACTGGATGTCACTGTTGCTCTCTGGGAACACATTTAAAATACCACTTTACCTGTGGTGAAAATGACTCCTTCAAATAGAAGACTTTTAATTATATTTCTTGCTCATTTGGATTAGTAGAATTAGGGTCCAAATAAACAGTGTACACCACCTTTGGGTTTCTAGGGGAACTTTTTTTGGCTAAGATAGTGAATTCCATTGCACTTAGGGAATTTCAATACATTAGATGTCTGCAGCAAACACATTAGATGTGTGTGTTGCTTAAAAGGAATGACATCTTTCTAGATACTTGAAAATTAATTCTTGACAATATATTCTCTTTAAAAAACAAACCCAAAACAGTAGATACACTGGAAATGGATTTAAAGGGACTTAAAGGTAGACCTGAGCCTGTACTGCTCACACCTCTCAGTTTCTCCATCCAGTGGAGAGGAATGAAGAGAAGTGAAAAGAAATATTTCCTCTGGATTGAATGGTAAGAATCCTACTTTTTCCTATTAGGTGTAAAATTCAGGTAGGTGGTTATCCTGTTAATATAACTTCTAAATATCACCATTTAGAAACAAAATGGCATTTTTTAAACTGCTGCTTGCAGTTTTACTACTGATGTAAGTGTGTTGTGTAGTTAATACTTGCCCACCCCCCTGCACTCCCCGATCAGCACTCTAATGGCTGGCCAGAATGCTGTTTAGCCAGAACAGTTTTCGTAAGAGGCTCAGTGAGAGACCTCTGGAATGAAGGCTGATTAATTTTCCCCTTCCCCCAAGTAGTTGCACTGCGCTGTCTTTAAGTGGTTGCTATAAATAAATCACTTCTGTTTTCCCTTTGTCACTGAGAGCTGTATTGTATTCTGAAACTGCTCATCTATTCTTCCTTTAATGTTCAGCTGCTTCTTGCTGCACTCCCAGTGCTTAATAAGCACATGTTGTAATAAGATATTTAATGGCAAATACATTTGTTCGGTTGTGCTGAATAAATTGTGCACTTGAACTCTGACTAAAAGAGATTAAACCTCTGCAGCAGTGTCATTGTTTCTGGTGCCTGTCCCCAGGACTCAGCTGGCACTTTACCTTGCAGGTGAGTCAGATGGGAGCACGGGTGTCTCTCTCTGTAATCGTGATGCTCATCAGTACCAGACTGTCACAAAGCTAATGCATATTTCAGGGCTCTTTCTATATTTTTGCAATGTGTTTTTAAAATCTGTTAAATTCAAATGACTAGTGGCTGGCTCACCATATGTTATAGATTGTTATTAGGAGAAGAGTGGCTGCAGTTTGGTCTGTGAGGGTTTTATTGTTCATTCTTATAGACAGCAAGGGCTGATTTTAATCCCCTTTTACAGAATTTGGGAAGGTTTCAGTCTGGGAGCAGTTCAGTTCCCCATCACAGTGCACATTTCCTTTCAAATGTACTGGCAATTAAGGTAGTGGTAAGTACAAGTTGTAGTCTGGCTGTTAAGGGAAAGTTTCTAAATGTTTCCCTCTTTTGTTAACAGATAAAGGGCAAAGCTTCTCCTGGAGGATCCCACAGTGATGCTCATCAAAATGTTTGGCAGCTTTCTAAAATTAAAGTAGAACAAAATTCTGCGTGTCCATTCAGACTTAGGATAGTTGTAAAATGCCCCAGCATCTGCCCTGTGAAGTCCTGGCAGTGTTTTCTTAGCAGGCAAAGCCTTCCTTGACTCTACAAAAAAAAGAAAAAAAAAAAAAAGAGACTTCAGCATGAAAAACCCAAATGGTTTAAAAAAAACAAACCATTTTTCTCCTTGATGCCATAGCAGGAAGGCCATGGTATCACTGTTACTCTCAGTTGACAAGGCTTCTGTTAGCTGGTGGCAGAGGGTAGTGTTGATACAAATACACCTACTTGGGCTCCTCAGCCTCTTCACAAAAAAAGTGAGTTGAAATTAGTCTAGTGAAGGTAGGTGTGGGTGTTGGATACTTGGTTTTTGCACCTGCTGTGGCAGGGCAGGCTAGGTAGGATGTGCTTGTTCCTAGAACTGAATATTCAAAGACTGTGCCCAGTTGAAAGCCTCCCTTTTGGAAGTCAAGCTTCCTGACATACTGACATATTTTTTTTGTTTGCTGGCTGATTGTGTTCCTAGTTTAGATACATGAACTAGCTGAGAACTTCATTGCTGAAGGTACTAGCTACAGGTCATCTTCTTGATGGTGATGGGCTGATGCCGTATTGTCACTCTTCTGTTTTTAAATGTAGATATACTTCTGTTCTTGAGGGTGTTGGCCACCATTCAGAGCACCTCAGGAGCCTGCATGGGCTTTGTGGAGGTGGCTTGCTTGGCTTTTCATGGGGGTGGTGCAAAGCCTGTGAGCTGATGAGCAGAAGGTAGCCTCTGTGACAAACAGCTGCTGCTGCCTCTGGCTTGAACTTGACATGGTGAGGGACCACCTGAACTCTAAAGTGTTGGATGCAAAAACATCTATGCAGCATTGCCCTTGCACATATGCCAGACTCTTAAACTTTGTAGGCTGTAGTAAAGAGAATATCAGCTCAGAGTTCAACCCAGCAGCTTTTTATGAAAAGCTGTCTGACATATGCTACAGAGAGAGAAAATATGTTGGTACAGTCATTTTTCTGCTTCTGTGAGTCAGCTTGTTCTAATGGGTTTTGAAGTGGATCGCTCATCATCATTTGGGGTTTTTAAGTGCAGGTTGTATGCAGTGTTAGCTCACTCAAATTTGTGCTATGCCATGATTGACTGGCCTAAAGTTACATCATCAAAATTGGATAGTCAGCCTTAAAATAACAAGAAAACATGCTTTTTAATGCTAATTACTCATTGAAAAGCAGTGTTTTGAGTTTTTTGTTTCCACTTTTAAATGGCAAATAGCAGCTTTGTAAGGCTGGCTCTATCTCATCTCTGCAAGGACATATTTTAGTTGATTAAATCAATGCATGAGTGGACAACATGTGGCTCTTGGACTACCTGCTGCAGCACAGGAGCAGTTTGAGCGTGGCTTCCATGCCCAGGCTGTGCTGTGTGACCCGGAGCAGGGGCTGCTTTGGACTGGGGCCTGTACATCATCTAAAGTGGAGGCCGGCGTGGCTGGTACCACCTGATACCCAGCTGCATCCCAAGCCCCGGGTGCAGCACAGTGATCCCTGTGGAGCAGTCGTTACATGTGTCCTTTAAACCTTTCCCTTCCTTTCCTGCTCCTTACACAAAACTGGCCTTGTGACACTCGGCTGTACGGGGGTAGTTTGGTTGGCAGGGTCTGGAAGAACCGTTGGCCCTTCCTAGCAGTTAGTGGACAGCAGCAAGTTTTCTGTCAAAGCTTCCTTCTGTGGCCTCTTTTTTTCTTTTCTCACCCACCCCCCCAGCTCTCTGGGTAGTCAAGCTCCTGTTCTTTGCACTGCTTGTTCTAACTGCTGGGCTGGAGCCTTTCCACAGCCAAAATCGGTGACTCCCAGCAGCACAAGTTCTTTAATATACATTTATTTTTTTTAATACTTTTTTTCCTGTGTATATATACGCATACAGGCATCTGTGTATATGTATCTTCATAATGCACTAAAAAGCTTTGTGTTTAAAGTTATGTGAGCTGGTCTACAGTCTTGCTGCAGCTTGGTTGCACACCTCCATGGACCTGGCATCAAATGTAGAGATGAGCAGGTTCCTAGTAGTGCCTATGAGAGAAGAGATGGAAGCAACTCTGCATTTCTTGCTTAGGAAAAGTACATGTGGGAGAACTTTTAGAGACCATTTTTCAATCTGTCAGAATTCCTTGCTGCTTTGTTGATTTGCAAACTTCAGTCATCTGTGTGAGTAATAAGTGCATGGGATGGGGCTGCACCAGGCATTGGGCCATGGAGAACTTGAGTGCTGTGATCTTGGCTTTAGATTCAAAACTGTTAGTATAAATTGAGAAACTTAAGTCTGCAATTGCTTAATCAACTGGCTCCCTTGTTTAGTTAGATAAACTTCTCTGAACTACTTCTGCTGGTAGTAATGCAGATAAATAATGCAAATGGTGTTTGTTCTAGAATAAGGATACCATTTTGAAAGAAAAGAAGAATAAGTTCTCCAGTAGAGATCTATTTGTGCTTTTAAAACTTAATTTATTCTAAATGAAATATTCAAGCTTGCATAACTAAAACAGTTGAAACTTCAAAGTAAACATGTTCCTAACCTCACTGAGAAGGGAACCAGTTTGAGATATAAACAAAATTAAAATTACTAAATGAAAACTGCCTGTTTTAATGCATATTGGAACGTTTTACTTCGCTGAACTTCACTGCAGTACAGCATCCTTGCCTTCTTACAACTTCCAAACATGGAGAGAGGCTTTTACTTTACTGTTGGAGTGAAATGTTTGGACTCCTCTCAGGGTAGCTTACTTAATTCTGAAAATTTGGCTGTTGTGCTTCCATGTGGCTCCAGTAAGTCTTCGTTTACCTGTACAGTCAATGCCTGTGCACCACATGAGCATGCCAAAGCTCTTTGCACAAACAAAACTTGAACCTTGCAAGATTGCTTCAAGATTGTTATCTAAGTTTTTGCCTTTCCTGGTGAAGGTTTAAAAACAAACAACAGCACACACCCACAAAAATCCCCCAGAAAACAACAAAAAACCCTCCACCTGGGGAAGGCAGACAAGTCTGCAGCAGCTCTTCCTCTTCCAGCTGTGGCAAGGACAAACCCTTCCTATTCTCCTTTGCCTGTTTTTAATAGCATAGATTGTCCCCACATAAACTGTTCTTTACCCTCCATGAAACAGAAATCCTTCTCCCATTGTTTGCATTGCAATAGCAGGTTGTCTCTATTTTTCTAGCAATCAGAAATGGATTGTGGTGTTCATGTTAAGAAAACAAAAATTCGGGATCCTGGTAGGAGCCACGAGCAGCAAGAGGAGGAGATCAGTCTTACAAATACCTTGGAGCATATTATGGGACAGCTGGATGTTCTGACTCAGGTATGGTTTGCTCTTTAATTTTGCAATGAAGAAGGTACCTCTGACTGGAAGAACTGAGAATATTTTGCAATAGTTTCACAGAATAAAAGTGTGGCTAGTTCAAAACCTTTGCCCTTATCTTCTTGCCAGCTTATTTCTTATCAGTTCCCTTGCATCAACTTCCACCTTAGGCCCTACTCTTCTCCTGACTCCTTCACAGTGCAGTGTGTCAGAGGGCTGCTTGAGCCAGCCCAGGTACCCTGTGCTGTGTTAGCCAAGGTTTATCTAAGGTGATGCCTGAAGGAGTGGTTGGCAGTAGGACTCTCTTTTGGTGAATAATCTCTCATTTCTCCCCCACAATGCTGCAGTCTGTAAGTGAACTCTGTTAAGATCCCTCTCCTTTTCCCCACCCAACATTCACCTACTCAGTCCAATTTCTGCAGCATTCTCCTCCTGTCAACAAGTCTGGGCCCTTCTGTGCCTCATCTCTGAAACATGCTTCTCACCCACAGCTAGCAAACAACTAATCCCTTGCTAGAGCATTAACATACAGTTCTTCCTCACAGTCACTAAGCAGTGCCTGAGCAGTACCAACCCTTAGTGGTGATCCATCACAGGATGTGTTTACTTAGTAAGAATTAGGGGATAGAGCTGGTTTTTGTTTAACTAAGTAGCTGCTCATTGCTCCTGCTAAAAGTACCATTTCTGATCGTTGCCTGGGGCTGAATTTCATTGTGTATTTTTGAGTTATGTGAGGAGCAGGGAGAAAGCATGGGATAGTGGATGAGACTGTGGTTGTAGGACTGAAAAAAAAAAACCAAAACTGTGGGAGGGTTTTTCTGTCAGTTTGAGTGTTGTTTCTGGGGAAGAACGGGCAGGCCTTTAGCGTTTGGTATTGAACATCCTGATTGCTAGTCAGAGTTAGCTCCCTGATCTTGAGAAGTACTTGTCAAAAAGTGTAAGATGATGGGTTGGAGGGCCCATCAGGGGATTGAAGTAGGGCTGATTTAGGAATTAAAAACCATTCCAGGACTACAGAAAGTCTAAAATAGTTTAGGGTGAAACCCAAAAGGTATTTAAGTTAGTTTGGAACAAATGCAAGAAAGCACTTTTTCTTGTGATCTCTCAAACTGAACACTGGAGGGGGGGGAGCAAAGTCTTGTATGACACAAGGCCCTCATGCTTGTGAGTAAAATGCAAACCAGTGTACACACAAAATATTTTATTACTGTTTTTACATCTCCCTAGTAAGCTTGGAATGTGATCTTTATCTTTCATTACATAAATCAGATCCACACTCCTGATAATGGATGTGTAATGGCTCCTTTTCAACTTCATAGGTGTTTAGGGGAGGCAAATGTTGCAGTAAACAGTATGTGTGGGATTTAAACTATATATAAGCAATGCAAACATCTCTCAAAGATATTGTGTAACCGTAAAAAATTCCAAATGTTGTTTTTAAGCCTAGCAGAAAGAGAAATTGAGATCAGTGGGGGAGAAATAAATGAGTAGATTATAGGATAAAATTGGAAATAGGCCTGAAATTATAGTTAAAAATCAAAAAGCTGCCTTAAGTAACTCTGCATTCAGCAGTCTTAACTTTTTTGTAGCTTTTTTTGCCATCCTTAAACTACTTAATTTCCCATTGGTTCTAGTCTTTGTACGTTGTATATTGTATTAACAACATTTTGATGCACTTGTACACATAGATGATCCTGACACACTGTTGAAATGGTTTCATAATTCTTCATTTTCATGCCAAGGTTTTGATATTTAGCAGTGAAACAAACCAACACCAAACAAAGTTATGCAAATGAACATGAAAGAAGTCCTCGCCCCTGGAGTAAAGGAGGAGGCTCCTCAAAGAGGAGAGATGCAGGCAGGTAGCAAGGCAGAGCTGTGGAAGGTAACTCCAGAGGGCATCTGCTTCCATAGTTAAACTTTGGTTTTCTGGATGTGGCCTGTGACAGTGAAGGGAAGGCAGCTCCAGCAGAGCCACTATTACCCCTCTTTTGTGCAATTAGATGTTGACTGGAAGAAGCTGAGGTCCTGAGAAGAGGGATCCTACCCACTTCTGCCAAAGCACAACTGGGTGCTGCTCCCTGTGTGTAGCAGGTTCAAACCCACGTTGTGTGTTTTACATGGCAACACTGGGCTTCCAGACTCCCGTTTGTGAAAGGAGGGTGCCACTACTTCAAAAATGGAACAAAACACTTTGATAAATAATGCATAACAGATGTCAGTATTTTTCCCTTCTTGAGGAAGGGCTGAGGATGTACCAGTAGCCTCCTGGTGCTGTTATAGATCATCAGTTTGTAATTCCTGAGTGGTGCTTGTTCATAGGGAGCACTAATGGCATAGGCAGGGCCATACAGTTGAAGGGAAAGGACAGAGTCCCTCAGATGTTTCCAGAAACCCTCTATTGACATAGCTATCCACAGGTTTTCCAGGAATTTATAATTTGTTAGCTCTGTGGGAGCTTGAGTGTATTTCTAATGTGGTGCCTTGAGTTCCTGTGCTCTTTGTGCTCATCACAGTTTCCAACACTGTTACCATGATGTAACATACCAGGCAGGGGGATGGGGACTTAAAGTGGTAATAAACTACTTTGGGAAATCATGCAAATACTACAAAAATAAATTAGTTTTATATTTTTCCTCAGCTGTCACTTCAAAATTTATTATGCTCAACTTTGTATCATGTTAAAGTGGGAGGAGAGTAAATTGTTTCAATTTCTGCTGAAAGAGGTAATAGTAAGACATCAGCTGAAGGCTGTCATCTCTTGCCAATGCACAGCTTTGTTCTGAGCTGCACCCTTGAAGCTGCATTGTCTGTTGCTCATCAATTATCAGTACCTTCCCTCTGCTGACAGATTTCCAGATGAAGTGGGGTGTCGTGTGCTTGGAGACAGCGGGATTGTTTTTATCCCACCAAGAGGGCTCTTCCTGCCAGACACCAACAGCAAGTAGAAGTGCTGAGGCTGTAGAGGTGTTGTGCCCTGCACAGCAGGACACACCTGAGCAGACTTGCTCCCTCAGGCACTTCAGTTCTTATTAGAGAAAGATGGGTCAGAAGACACTAGTGGCTGTTGTGTGCCACCTCTAGCAGTAACCACCACAGCGAATAGATGTGGGCCCCTCAGATTTACAAAGCTTTGGTTTTTATATTGTTGACTTAGTGCTATGATGTAATTCTGTGAGGTTTTGGCAACTTTCTTTAAACTGGTCTTTGATTCAATGAAACCTTCTTCCCTACCTCCTCACCAGAACTCATGTCAGGACATCTTGTGTTTTACGTGTAAGAAAGTGGTCTCATGTGACCTGACAGGGTCTTTGTATTTTTCATAATGTGGTTTGTGTTTGGCCAGACTTCACGTGCAAATAAAGAAGTTAATGTTCGACTGCCTTATTCAGAAGAGTTGCACATGCTTAATAATCCTGCTGCCTTGAAGGAGGGAGTAAAGTTGAGACCCAGACATAAACCAATTGTTTCAGTAGCTTTGGATAACTTAAAGATACCCTTGTGCAGGCAATACAAATCTGGCAAAGGAATGAGGAAGATGAGTAATAAATGTGTGATATAGATGCTTTGCTCCTCCCTTTCCTTGTCAGTGTCTCAGTGTTTAAAAATCTTCTTCTTTACTGGCTTTTCAGAGATGTGAAAAGGAGGGAAAGCAAAATATTTATTGAAGACTGGATCTCAGTATCTCAGTGCCTCTATGGGGGGCTGAATGTTAGAATTTAAAGAGAAAACAAGGTAATTTTATTTCTTGGATTACTTCCTGGAACAGAAAGGTGTGTTATGGCTGAAACCAAAAGGGAGCAGATATTAAGAGTTTACTTGGTTTGGGTGCATTTTCTGCACTTGCAGCTGAGCTGCACTTGTGAAAGATGATCACCTGTCAGTAAATGTCTTGGCTGTGGTAAAAAACTTGCATTTGCAATTTTCATCTCCAAAGCATTTGTATACTCTTGCCCTCACTCTAAACACCTGCAGCTGCCACCTGCACTCTTCATCTGTAGCACTGGTGGGCAGTGGGCACTGAGGCAAAAGCTGCTGGATTTATGGGGAAGGAAGATACCTGCTCCAAATGAAGAGTTCAGAATCGGGTTAGCATAAAAATTCATAAATAGCTGCAATAATCCACCCACAGGAGACAGCTTTATGTATTTCCCCAAACTAATCTTGCATTGAAGCTGGGAGAAAACAACACAGTGAAATGGAGAAGACTTGCTAAATCCGTAAAATAATCCAAGCCTGAAGGACAATCTAGCTCATGTGAGATTAAAGGATTATTTCACTCCAGAAAAGATTGCAGAGGGAGGGAGGAGAATTTTTTAATGAAATTCTTTAGCATAAAAAAAGAGACTTGGACGAGTGGGTTGCTTTTTAATTAAAACTGAAAATGTTTGTGTGTGCAGTGCTTATAATGAAAACAAGTAAAACCAAATTTGTTACTACTTTTTTGGAGGTGTGGTTTCCAAAGCCTGTACTGGTGAGGAGTGAATGGCTCCTCTCTTCTGAGAGGTGTTAAATGTAGACTAAGCAACGGGTTTAGTAAAGTAAATGTTTTTATGACTTCAAGTAGTTACACGTCAAGAAGAAATATATTTTTCTGCTTGGTCTGGCAAAGTGGATGATACTAGAATTTTCAGGTGGTTTTGTATGGTTTTCCTACTGCAAAAAGCACAGTGAGCACTATTGGTGCTATTTTCTTGGCACTATTGGAGCAGATGACATCTGGTAATGCTTTTTAATATGGACAATATGACAAAGTCACAAAGCAGTATGAGAAGTCTAGGTTCTTGGGTTCTTTGCCTTTCTGACTTATTTTTTACTAAGCAGTTTGCTAATTGAATTGCCAGTGGTGTGCAGCATCTTGGTTGTGACTGTGCTGGGGCTGAATGTTTGGACTCATCTCATGACAAGAAATCTGGGACCAGGTCTGACATTTTATGAATGTGCAGAACCAGTGTTGAGGGGCTTGTGGGACTTCCTAACTCAGGGCTGCACAGCAGCACTTGCCCAGTATGTTCCTGTTTAACCACACTGGGGCAAAGTGTTTTGTAGTAACAAATGGAAAAGTTTGTGGCATTCAGAGAATGTTAAAGTCAGCCCAGCTGCATTAAAGATTGAGGGGAAAGACTGAAGCACTGCCTGAGCATCTTCATTCTAAAATAATCAATACACTATTCATAAATCAGCCTGGTGTGAAATATTCTGTGCAAATAGGCTTTGTGAGAATTCACCTTGGACTGTGCATCCAAAGCAGGTGAGGTGGTGAGGAGCTACACAACTTACTTAAAATGTGTCCGAGGTAGCAGATCTTGTTTTAGTCTGAATGGAATAGGAGCTATTATTTCTTTAGAAATCATTTCACATTAAAAAAAAAAAAAAGCCTTAGTTGTGTAGTTGATCTCTGAGATTAAAGCTTTGACCACCAGAGCGAGGCCAGTCCTGGTGTGCAAAGAGCCTCACGTGCATTTGCTTGCTGTGTAAAGTGTTAATAACTGGGAAGGCTTCGTACCTTGTTACACTTCCAGATCTGAGGCTTGCTTCCTGGCTTAGCCTCATCTGCCAGCTTTTGCTGACAGCACTTCAGAGGTGCTGAACATCAGTGGCTGTTCCGGGTCCCATCTCAAAACCGTGTTAAGGTACAACCCCCTCAGGAGGAGGGCAGCATAGTGTTCCTCAAGTGTGCTCAGTGGTAGCAGGGGCTGGCTTGGCATTTCACTGGATGCAGTTCCTGAGATCCAAGGGAGACTGACAGCAAGCCAGGGCAAAACGTAGTGCAGTAGGAGGACAGGCTGCATCTCACCAAGCAGGTTCACGCTTGAACCTCAGAGTGGTTTTTGCTGCACACATTTTCCCATGAGCCTTTTAATCTTGCAGCTGAAGTCTGGTATTTTTAAACTAGTGGTGGTGGAAGGAGTTAATTATTTTTTCTATAAGAGATAGGTAAGGCTACCCTGGTGCAAACCCTTCCTGTGGTACTTTATTTCACTCACTGAATTCGAGAGAGGGCTCCCAATTTTAATTTACCCTGAAACTTGCTTATTTCTATCTCCATGTAGAACTGTGTGTATGTTCAGGACAGCATTCAGGGAGTGTTGGAGGTGCCATTTTAGTGATCTGCATGCAACAGTCGGGGCCTCTTCTTGTTGGGATTACTCAGTTCAACTCTGCTTTTGAAGGTTTGTTGCCAGTTACGTTCTACCTTAGTGAATGAGCAGTCATCTGTCTAGATGGACCGACCTCATCCGGCAGGGACTCCCACCACTGCTCCAGAGGGTTGCTGATGGCCTCTTCTTGGTCTGGACTCTGCTTTTCAGGTTCCCTCTGGCAGCTGTAGAACTGGTTTCTGTTGGCATTCAATTAGCACATGGTTCCCCTTATCTGTAGTACTCAAAAGAGGCAGGACTGATTGTCCCTCCAGGGCCCCTGCAAAAGCCCCAGCCCTGAGGACAGCTGTTCTTTGGCTGTCTCTGCTACTTAATCAGACAGGGAGATGCTTAATGTGGGCTGAGGAAAAGATACTGATGAAAGCATCTTGAAACAGCATCATAAATCACTATTATTTAGGTTGAGGGAGTAAAAACGATGTGGAGGAATAGCATAGGGGGCTTGTCATCATGTAAGCAAGTGTGACTACTGGTTGCTTCAGTTTAGGTGTCCTGGGGGGGGGTGGTGGTGGTGGAGCTGAATATGTACCAGAACTTAAAGTAAATAGGAGGCAAATTTTTTTCTACAGAGTTTCTCATTAGTATTTCCAAAGGGAAGAGCGTTTACTTTTTTTCCAGACTAAGGCTGTGAAGATGAATGAAGACAAATGTTGCAGGAAGTGGCAATAGAAGTGATTTAACTTTTGTGTGAAAAATTTCATATTCCTCTCTGGTGTCCATAGTAATGCTCAGTATACTACTGTAACAAACAAATTGATCTTCTCATTTAAGCCTAATCTGTTGTTCTTCTGCCAGTTTGAGCCAAGACTTTAATAAATTATCCAGCATTTACTCCCTGGTGCTTAATGGAGATGTGTGCTGTGCTCCTGACAGAACAGGAAGCCTGGATCCTGCTACAGAGAAAGGGCTGGAGAGTGAACCTGGCTCCAGGGATCCCTCACTGAATCTGGCTAACAATATTTTCCTCCTTGGCTTACTCGTTGGTTCCTTATCTTCTGAAAAGCAATAGCAAAAAACATGCAGGAGTTGAATGGATGCAGTTTCACTTGCCTACCAATCAGGACTGGCTTTATAAATAGCAACATGGAAATATTGTAAAACTCTGTCAGCTGCTCATAAAGGAACTTTTCTTCTATGTGTAAGTTATAAAATAGCAGTAATAGCAGCTGGGCAGAATTTGTGCTTTCCCAGACCTTCCCTAGGACGTCAGGTGCCCTGGGTATTTCAGACAACATACATTCAAGTGTAAATGGACTGTAGTCATCAGTTCCTACTTTGGGCTTCCTGGATTTCATTTCTGACTGCTGCTTTTCCACATTTAGTTCCCAAAAAAGACTCGCTACAATTTTTCTGCTAATACTTACATGCAATTTCCATTCCAATAAACATTTTCCTTACAGCTTTTTCACAAATTCAATGCTTTTTGAAATCTGCTTTACTTGTGCTGAATCTCACAGTGCTGTGTGTAGCAACACTGAACTCGTATGGGCAGGATCATGGTGGCAGTAGATCGTGGGATGCAGGAACCACAAGTAATCTGGGGCTTTGCTTCTAGTGGGGTGGTGTGGCCAGAACATTAATTTAGTTGATTTATCTTTCTAAAGGAAATTTGATGCAGTGTTTCACCCCCACTTTTTAGCTGAGTCTTGAGTTACTCGTTCTTATTTTTTAAATGGAAAAGTCAGGCTCCCTGCTGCTTTTCATTCTCTCTCTGGCTGCTTGCAGGGTAAGGTCTTTGCTGGAAACCCCTGGTAGACATTCAGCCTGCTGTGTTCTGCCCTGAGTAGCTTTACTCCCGACCTCTGTAAGACAGCCACTAGGCAATAGCATGGCTGGATATGAAAAGATGGAATCCTTCCTCTCTCCTTTGAACAGACAGGAGGGCTCCTGCTGGCTCTGGGACACCTCTGATTGGTACCTGCTGGCTTCACAACTTTTCTTCTGGTTCTCTGAACTGCAGTTCTTGTGCCTAAAAGGGTGGCAATAGAGGAGGAAAAAACTTCAATGAAGCAAGTGCTGTAGCCCAGGGGAATACTTAAAGCAATACTGTTTGTTCTATCAGGTGGAGCTTTCTACAGCTGCAGCAACGCTGCATTAGGCAGCAGGAGTTAGTTCTTCTGCCTTGTCACGAGTCAGCAGTACATGTGCAGTAGAAATAAGCTTTGAGCTATGTTTGGGGAGGGAAAAAGGGTGTATTATGGTAAAAGCTGTGATGCACAGCCCTTCCTGAATTAGTTGATATAGGATCTCACAAGATGGCTTTGCCGTAGTGCTTGGTGTTGTTTTGACTACATCTGTTTGCTCTTCCCCTCTCCCACCGTTTGTCTCACTCCCCGAATCATTTTATGGGAGACTTTTCCTAGTCACTTGAGTGGCTTTAGCCAAGCTATTTCCTCTCTTTGTGCTTTCGTTTCCCCAGCTATAAAATGGGGATAATGAGACCTGCTTTCTTTTGTCAGGCACTTGGAGATGTGCTTACGAAATGCGCTATTAAAAGGCTTTCTATGTATAACTTCTATACAAACAGCGGTGTCCAAGTTTATTTGAATTACTTTATTAAAGTCCAAGGCTCTGCACATCCTTTGTTTTTAACAGAGGATGTTATTTATGCAGTAAAAGTGCTCAAAATGTGAAGCTATTGATTGTTGCTGATAAGTTTATGGATATTAAAGCATTAAATCATCGCCATCTATTATCAGCCGTTCCGGTGTCTTTGGAAGCTGAAAGCAGTTCTGCATAGCTGGGTCATTTGATTACCTAGGGGAGATCAATAAAAGGTTTTTCAGCAGAAGCTTTTATTGCCACGTGGTTAAAATGTTCTTCCTGTGCATCCTGTACATGATGACTTCAGCTCGAGGAGGAAGATGTAACAATCCTTTGTGGGGTAACTGGATTACATAAAAATATTTAGACATTATGTTGAGGTAGATAATGCCACTTTAGGTTTCAGTTCCTCTCCATCCCCTGTTGCAGTGCCCTACACTGGGAGGGTTTTCTTGCTTGTCATCATGCTTGTCCAGCAAGTTTTGCATGTTTAATTCCAGCAAATGGACAGCATTCAGGGAAAGGAGGAAAGAGTCAAAAACAAAGAGGCAAAATCAAAACTAAAAGTGGGCAAAACTGTTCAAAACCTCTGTCTCTCATCAGCAGGAGAGTGTCTGGTGGCTCTCCAAAGTGGAAGGACAGAACCTGTCCATGAAAGGAAATGCAGAGCCCAAATTGAAAGCACTGAGTGCTGGAAGGGGTGCTCAGTGTTGTCTGCAGGAGAGCTTCATGCCCACCAGCCTCTGTTGCTCCTCTCTGGAGTCATGTGTGGCTCTGCCCTGCTAAAACACTGATACTGGAGTTGCAGCCCTGAAATACCTCAGAATACTCCTGTGAATTTATCGTTTTATTACCCACTGAGGGTACAGTAGGTAGCTTGTCTTTGTGAGCAGCTCAGCAGCAGCTTTCATTTTGTTTTGCAGACCGTTTCCATCCTGGAGCAGAGGCTGACACTCACAGAAGACAAGCTGAAGGAATGCCTTGAGAATCAGCAGAAAATCATTCAGAACAAAACAAGCTGATTTGCTGAGAGAAGAAAGGAGCTGAAGGCATTGGGAGGTTTGAGGTGGTTTGTGTTCCTAACAGACTGTGACTTGTTTTAACGATTTTTAGCACAATCTTTTATTCAATTGTAATGTACAGTTATTGTATCTGTAAATAAGCTTTGTTACTTTACTAAAATAAAAGTAATATTTTATTCGTAAGCCTGGATAGTGATTGTTATCTCCTGTGTTTTCCAGAGATGGAGCAGTGTTCTGAGTTCTAATGGGGAATTGTGTTCTGAGTACTAACTAGGAAGGTATCTCTCCTGCTTTTGGTGCTGCTGAGTTAGTTTTAGAACATTTAAGCATCTTGGAGTTGCCAAATATCTGTCACGGGCTCTATTAGGCTTGTTGCTGAGCTGTGTGCTGGCTACAGGTGACAAGCAAAGAGCTCCCAGGATATTTTGGGCAGTGGGAGTTCACCTCCATTCTTAGACTGTAGAGAGTATGTGAGGTCTCAACACAACCAGCACCTGGAGAAGGATCTGTCTTGCCTGGGTCCCAGGTGGTGCCTGGCAAATCTGATAAGGAGCAGTTCAGACCCTGGATGGTGTTTGTGTGGAGGTGATTAAATCCAATGGTGGGATTTAACCTGCTCCCTTGTGCAACATGTGAAAAACAATTGCTTGAGGCTGGAAGAGAGGCCCTGGTGGGTCAGATGTAGCATAGATTCCAAGTGAATTTTCCTTCCAGAACACTTGCTCTATCATGGACCTTCTCTCTTCTCGCACTGGACTGCCTTTAATTTTTGGTCATTTTGCAGATGTTTTCACAGTTGAATAACTTGTCATTCACACCTATGCTCTCACCCTGCTTCCCTCATCGGTCCTCTTGACTTTTTCAGGGCTTTAGCAGGTGTTCAATATGTAGCTGGACAAGAATTTGGACTTCTGGGAGATCCTGTTCTCCCAACACCTCTTCTGCTAACACACACCGGGGGTCTCCTTTCTTGCAATAAACTATTACCCACATCCCTGGAGAAATGAGCTGCGGGAACTCCATCACCTCAGGGTTAATGAAACCTTCCTCACCACTGTCTGTCTGACCTCTTCAAACAGGGAGGCTGCCTCAGCCCCTACCCTCAGTGGTCCCTCCTGCTGCCACCACCTGCCAGCTTTGCATGGCTTCTGAGGGCCTCGTCTCCAGATGTGCTGCGGGCGTTCTGGATGCTTGCCTGATGCCTGGCTGGAATCCTTATTTCACATGGGGCTTAGCAGATCCTAAGGCCAGCCCATGTGTTTTTGTTTGGGGGTGTTTTTTTTTATTTTTGCACCTGTTTCTGGTGCGGGCTGTGTCTGCTGGTGCAGTGTCTGGATACTTGTAATCCCCCTCATCCCATCTGGGTGAAGCTGTTTGCATTCCCCTGCCATTATCAGGAAGCTTCTGGTCTCCCTCCTTCCTGGTACTTTCAACAGCTCTATGAACCCCTTGTTGGCATTATCACAATACTCACTTTCATTTGTGGGAGGCTGAGAGCTTTCCCATTTCCATGCTTATTGGGTTGATTATGAATCTGAGTTTCTCTCTGCTCTGCCACAGACTGTTTGTTTTCTGTTTCCAAGCTCCAAGTCTGATAAATCATTATTTTCTTTTAGATTACACTAATGGAATCAATTCAGTGATACTCTTCTGTGCTCTTGCTATAAGCTTTCAGTGGCTTTCTGCTGAGAGGCTGACATCATTTTCATTGAAATGAGCTTATGTCGTGATGCGGGTGGGTGGGGAGGAGGGGACTCAGAGGTATGTGCAGCCAATTTGCTGCTAGGAGAAGGCTGCTCCTGCCCTGATCTGCTGCTGAAGTGATGACAAAATTGAGTTGCAAGAGCCTAATTTATCAGCTTCTCAATGTTATGGACTGGCCTTTGGGGTGGGAGTGTGGAGGGGAGAAGAAAATGTAAGCTATTCCAACATTCATCAATTTTTAAGCTTCAACTTTAAAAATAGCTTTTGCTTCCTTTTAATGTGCAGTTTTTAATGTCTTGGAGACCACAGAAGCAATTTGTATATGGTATTTTAGGGAGAATGGCAATACAAATTACTTGGGCACATTCAATACAGACACTTTTTCCTTTCAGATGTTCTCAGTGGATCCATTTGAAAGATGTAATTGTGCTTCTAAAACAGACGAGATGCTCAGGTGCTGAAGGGCAAGCCAGTGGGATGTTGGCAAAGTTGCTCTTCTGGACTCAACTTCTTAAAAGCACTTGTTAGATCAATACAATGTGGTGTTCTAGAGGTAACTTGGGGTGTGTGGGTGTAGGGAGTCAGGAGAGGGAATCTAGCAACCTCTGTATGAGTTAGGTAGCTAGAAAGGTAATTTGAAGGGGTTTTATTCTGACAGTGCTCTCCATCTCAATAATTTCCTTATTCCAAATCTCAACAATTTGCTTTCTCTTTATTTCCCCTCCATACAGCCTCTTGCCTGAAGTGAGGTATCAGCACTTAAAACATACCAGCACTTCTAAAGGGTGGCTGTTGCTTGAGAGGCAGGCAAGGTGTGGAAAATACAAGACTTAAATTCTAATCCTTGTGCTTAAACATTGAGCAATAACCTAAAAAAAATTCTGAGGAGCCCAAATCCTGTTGCCTGTCTTGTCCCCAGGCTCCATGCTCAACTCTAACCACCAAGCACTGTGGTTTTTGAGGAGAGAGTATCCTCTGGAGTGAGTTAAATCCACTTTTATTTTTACTCTTTTTTGTTGTTTTTTTTTTTTTCATTTGGCAACATCTGTAGCAACTGATTTGTGAAGCTGTTAACTTGGGGAGCAATGGATCAGCCAGCTGAGGAGGAGCACGTTTGTACTTGGGCTGACATGTCTCCTGTGAGGATATACCCTCCCTTGAAAATCACTGCCCATGAGCTCTGTTCTTGGGGAGGCTACAAAGAGTTAAGGATTTTGTTTTGGATCTCCAAGGCACTCTTGAAGCCAAGTTCTTTAAAAAGTAGTTTAATTTGTTGCCATTACATTTGCCAGATGTATGACCTCACTAAACTTTTAGCAACAGTTCTTTGTGCCGAGATTGGCCTCTGGGGAGCCCAGGGCTGCTGCAAATGGCTTTTTGGCTGCTGAGAGTATGGAGCATGTTAAACATAGCTGTGATCTGTGAAAAAGCAAGAATCTTCAAGCACTGCCCACTTTCCTTCCTGTCTGGGAGCTGGAATTGAGCGGATACCACAGCAGAGCTCATAACTGAATAGGCAAAACCACCTGAGTGCTGTGGTATTGACTCTTCTGGCTGGGAAGGGAGATGGCCAGGAGCATCCTCTGCCCACAGGGTCATTGCTGGACATGAGTCCACCAGCTAGCTAGAAAATAAATCCCAACTATGATCTAAGTAGCTGGGCTAAAACTAGCCAGCCTTGTGGTACAAATCGCCTATTATATAACCTCTTTAAAGAGCTGCTTTTGAACAAAATGTTTTTGAAACACGAGTGAGTAGGAGGGGAGTGAATCGTTTTGCAAAGGTTTGTCGCTTGTGACGTGAGCAGGGCTGCGTTTCTTCTTTTGCTTCTAGAAATGGTTGGTCTCCAGGTACTTCTCAAGTGGCATGACTGGATTGGGTGTAGTTTTGGGAGGGAAATGCAATGGGAAAGAAGATTCTCTCATTGCTGCTCATTTGCATATTTAACCTGGATTTAGTGTGCTGTAGGAAGTTTTACGTGTGTCTCTGGGAAAGCTGGGATCTATTTCTAGCTGTGCAACAGAACTGCCATTGCAGGCAAACATCACTCTTCAATCCCCTGTTCTCCTTGTCAGGGGAGATGCATATAAATGACATCCTCTTTCGAGGTACAAGTTCGGGCTCATTAGAGATTTGAATGCAGTGTGTTAGGGAAGAGAGAGGTGGGCATGCTTCCAGAGCACACAGGTCTCCACAACCCTTTACTTTCTCCCTCTGTGGGGGATGTGTGCTGAGCACCTCTCTGCTACTCAGCATGGGTGCTGGCTGCCCCTAGGGCTTCAGGTGGAAGTTGAAGTTAACTGGTACCACTCCCGAGCAAAGATCAGGGGTACATGCATGTTGGGAGAGGGTGCTGTGGGTGGCTTCTGGTTGGGGATGAGCATCAGGAGCCACTGGGGATGTTCTGGCAAAGGGTAACTCATGGTCTGCGTAGCTGCAGCTGAAACAGGTGACTGCTTGAGGCCATGAATTTGCCATCTGCAAGGAAGCCTTTCCCCAGTGGCCACCCTTAGATTTCTTTATACTCCCTCCAGCCCTTCCTCCCTGATAGTGCAACACAGCTGGAAATGCATCATTTTGTTGTCACAAACCAGTTGGGCGGAATCAGCGCTGTGACCCAGTGCCAAAACCCTGTCACCTCTGTTCTCTGTCACTGGTTCTGCTCCCTGCAGGCATCTCCCATGCAGCTCATAACTCACTGCTGCCTTCTGGACACCAGTCAAGCTGAGGATACGGTGGTGCTCTGTGTGGCAGAGGGTTTATTCTGCAGATGCCAGGTAAGGAATGCTACAAAGGCTTCTCCTGCTTACTCAAGGAGCTTGTGGCTGCATGGAGCGTGTGGCATTCGTGGCAGCTGTTTGTTTTTTTTCTGAAAGGGTTAAGCTAAGTAGCTGCCTGGATGCAGGTCCTGCATGGCCTCACTTCCCTCTCAGGCTTCTCTTGGCAGTGTTTCCATTGTCATGTTCTCACAGCCCTGCTGAAGGCCAAAGTTGACCTTTGGTGTGCAGATCTCCCAACTGAAGGAAGAAATTCACTTGCCCAGCTGAAATGGGCAGATTTTATGGCCCTTGTAGTGTGGGAGTGTGCTGGGCACCATGAGCTGCAAGGAGACCTTCCTTGCAGCGTGGTAAGGGCTGGGGGAGGTTCATTGCTTTTCCCCTTCTGTGAATCTAGAAGAAAACCATAGGGTGGGGGCAATACACTGGATCAAAAGCTCTCAAGATGATGCCTCAGCAGCAGAGACTAAAATCTTGCACATGTGATAGAGAGGAGCGATTTGGGAGAGGTACAGCTGCTGTGTCATGGAGCTGTTCTCTTCTCCACGGGCTTGGTCTTCAGCACAACGATGTGACAAAATACTGCAGGTGCTTCCACAGCTTCAGGAGTGAGAAAGGCAGGCATCAAGCTGCAGGTTTGTGCAGCAAGACCCCTCAAGGTGACACAAATGAGTATGGCCATACCTGTGTGCTGTTAAGCTGATTAACAAATAGCTTTAATGCCACTTGATCTTTAAGGAAAAGATCAATGTGAGCCTGCTGTGTTGTTGGGTTTTTTTTGTAGCTCCTGTTTGCTTCCTAAGGGAGAAATTATTTGACCTGTGTGTTTGCGAGATGTGTTTCTTTCCTTTATTATTTATGAAATCAATAGATCTTAAAAAGGAATGTTTGCTGCAAAGTGTCTGGAGCAAGGTGTGCTGGAGGAGAATGACAAAACCTGCCTGCTAGCAAGGCCTTTCCCATCAGCCCAGCATCTTTGCCAGCGAGTGAGAGAGGAGCTCACCAGAGCACAAAGGGTGGTTTGTCCATGAAAGTGCCTTGACAGCAGCCCAGGTGGTGGGGGGCAAAAGCAGAAATTCTTGCTAGAGTACCTGCAGGTCAGGCAGTGAAGCAGGGGCAGGAATAAGGGTGGGCCATGGGATCAGTCTTCTAAATTTGGCAGCCCAGGTGGGAGGGGGGGGCCATGATCCAGGCTTCGTGCTGCAGGGAATGCTGAAAATTCTTTAGATACCTTTAGCTGGGGCTGTGTTGGTGGTGTTGAGCGGGCTGGGTTTGGTCTGGAGACTTTGTAGCCATCCACAGGGCTGCTTCCTCTTGCTTTTAGAGGACGGATCTGTTGCCCCTGTGTAGCACCTTCTGTAAGATGGTACAAAGCTCTCTCTTGTCTGTGCCAAGACTGTCCAGACTGTCATTTACTAATGAACCTGTATCAGCCCAGGTTTTTGTCTGGCATGGTGCCACGTGTTCCTTTGCCTCTAGGTCTCATGCCCCCAACTGGCCTCCTGCTTTTTGAGCTGTGGCTTTGCCAGCCTTCTGATGCAGACAGAAGTCAAATCCTGCCTGTAACAAGGCAGCAGTGAGCAGTCTCAGCTGGCCCGACCTTTAGGGGTATACCTTTCAACCATGTTTTGCAAATGGATCCATAGATGAAGGGGCTCCTGGATAGCAAGAAATGTCCAAGGTATGGCTCAGGAGCATCCTGGCTTTGCCTTCTCTCTCTGCACTCATGTGAGCTGGAAGGGGGGCCTTAACTTTCAGCTGCAGGGGTGACTTGGGGAGGAGAGAAGAGTTTCAAGACCCCTCTGGATGTGTTTCTGTGTGACCTGCCCTAGGTGGTCCTGCTCTGGCAGGGGGCTTGGACTCGAGGAATCCAGAGGTCCCTTCCAACCCCAACATTCTATGATTCTATGGAAAAACCAGGCAGCAGGACCAGAGGGAGCTTGGGGTTAAGCTGCCCCTTGCTGCTATGAGGTAAAAGTCAGGTAACATGAGCACCAGGCAGTAAACTGCTCTGTCTTCATGGCAGGGAGGGATGAGGGGCACAGCTCGGTGGGGCAGGGTGCAGGGGCTGCTCTGCACTTGTAGGTCCTGCTCCTGGGGGACAGGGAGCTCCTGTGCTTCCATACCTGCACTGGGGGCCAGGAGCAAGCACCCGGGTGGAGCCCTGGCCCCTTGCTGCTTCCCTCTGTGGGATTTCTCTGTGATAGCATCACAGGGTGGAGCACGAGAGCTTTGCCAACGGCCCCTCCAGCACCTGCGCTCCCTAGCAGCAATTCCTGCATGGAGTTGCCTCCATCGCCTGCCCAGTGGTGCAGGAGGCAGGGGCTGGCAGGGAGGCTGGCTGCTGGATGGCAGGGAGGCTGGCTGCTGGATGGCAGCGACAGGTTTGCTGTTCCCGGGCTGTGGCTGAGGACACGGCCACAGCAACTGGCTCTGCTTGCAGCGCCCCTGGGGTGGGTGATTTCGCCACCTCTGGCCATTTGCTCCTCAAGGCCCTGCCTGCGCTGCCTGTGCCAAGAGCCAACCTCGCTGCCCGCTTACGAAGTGACATTTTACCACAGCAGAACTTGTTTGAGCGAGATCTAGAGCTTGGGATCGAGTCGTTCCCTGCACCAGGAATCAGTCGCTTGCTTGGCTTCAAGAACCAAAGTTGAACAGGTCTCCAGCTCTGCTCCCTTTCCCTTTTCCCACCCCTCTGACAGCGATGGGCCTGTTGGTTTCCCCGCGGCCGGTGGGTTTCCCTGCACTCCCTGCCCTGCGGCTCGGCGCCTTGCGGAGGTTACATTCTTTGCTGCAATTACCCCGCTCCCCCGCCCCTCCTCACTGTGTGCTGCCTTTGTTGCCAGCTCTCAGAGGAGAAGCAAAGATGAAAGAGAACAGAGATGATTATATTTAATAGCAATGAAAATTGGCGTGGTGATTGGGGGCCGTTTTCCTTTCCCCTCTCCCACCTATTGAAGTTGGGAAGCAGCTTTGAAACAGCACATGGCCATCTCACCAGGATCCTGCTGGGCTCCACCAAGGCACTGGAGGGAAAAGGAACAGCCAGTGTTTTAAGTATGTTTATGTTATCCAGGCTTTCCTACCAGGAAAGTAGCTTCCCCCTCCCCCCTTTTTTTAAATGAAGAGCCCCTTTGCCCCCTTCTGCAAGTGCATGCTGCTCTGGCCCTGCATGGATTGGTTTGCCTGCCTTTTAGATGCAAACCCCTTCCCAATTTACAGTGATGGGGAAGGAGCAGCAGAAAGCTCAATGAAGGTGTCAGGTAAAGCCATCTTTCCCGAACTCACCCCAGCATTACACAGGCTTGCTGGGAGAGCTGCAGGATCAGCTGCCCCTCACTCTGCAACAAGCTACTCTGGCTCTGTCTTGAGGCCCAAGACTTTGGGAGAGGTGTTGCACACCAACATTGCTGCTGCTGCTGACCCAAGGGTCATGCTGGGAGGAGGTTGGTGGAGGTGCAGAGGTGCCAAAATGGCAGTTGGTAGATCCATGGCAGGCATTGCAAAAGCCACTCCCCATCTGAAGATTGATGTGAAGTGGACCCCATGGCACATAAGGTATTTGGAGAACTTGATGGCTGAGCAAGTGACAAAGGGGCCGTGACTGTGGTACCACCAGTGGAGGCAGCATCTGTCTGCTCACAGTGGAGTGAGCAGCAAGGCCACTGGTGCAGTGCGACCACAGAACCCAGGGGTAAGGGCGTGCTGTGGCCTTGCCAGGAACCTCTTTAAAAGCATGAATGTGGTTTTTATCACAATATTTATTTAATATCCCATCCCCTTCCCAAGTTAAGCCATGATTTGACTATGAGAACACATATTAGACTCAATCCCCTCTTTTCTTTTCACCCAAGGACGTTGCTGGCCTCCCTTTCCACTTGCCAGGCAAGCTTCTCTGCCAGCAAGGAGAGGATGGAGGCTCAGCCACGAGCTGGGAGCTCCATGGCTGCTGAAGGATCCCTGATCACGCAGGGAAGAGTAAGCCAGCCCATGGCAAGTGGCTTGTCAACCAGTATGACTTCCATCATCATCAAGGTTTCCCAGGTAGCTGCTAAGAGAAAGCTTCAAGCCAGATAGGTAGGACAATTTTCCTTCCCGTGGGATTTTGTGCATTGGGCAGCACAGAAATGTGTTGTGTTCCTTGGGTGGTCTGTGTTGGGATGGAAGGGGCCAAGAAACCAGGGTGTGGGTAGGAGAGACTGTTTGCCAGTGAGTCAGCCTACCCCCAGAAGTCTTGGATAGTGCTGGAAATGATCCTCTTCTCCAGCAGGGAATCCTTCACAGAGCTCCACCCCATCCCTGCTGGTAGGTGTCTCAGAACTCCTGTCTGATGAAAACCATCACGTAGATGGTGTGTCACATAATGGCAGCATTGTGAAAGTGTCCTTGAGATCTTTGCCAGGGTGAGACAGGAGAAACCATACTCAAACCACCTCTTGTGGAGAGGGATCCTGACTCACTGGCAGGTGGAGTGACTTGCTTAAGGCTGTGTAACTCCTGCATGCGACCACGCTGTGATCTCCAGCTTGGACATGGAGACACAGGTTTGGTTTAAGCTGGATGAGGTGCTGCTGGCAGTGGATGTGCAGCATGGCTGAACCATTCAGCTGCTTTCCCACTATCTCAGCTGACTTCTGCAGCCTGTGTGGAGCTCAGCTTCTGCAGCAAGAGGCTGAGCCAAGATCAGCACCTGTGCTCATGTTTCTTTTGGCTGGGCCATCCTGTAGGACGCTTGTGGCTTTGCCTTCTGGAAGGTGCCCCAGTGTTTGGGTGCTGGATGGAGACGTGGCAGTGCAGGGAGAGTTTGGTTTGGCTCTGGACTCCCTGTCTGGAGCTGGAGCTGATGAGCTCAGTCCTGGATACCTAGACCTTTTCCTACATAGATAGGGATAATATTTCAATTAATGGGGTGCTGTGAAAGCCAAAGCCAAGCAGAGGCAATGTTGAAGGACCTGTAGGTGTTGGAAAGCTCCAAGAAGTCCATGCTGTGGTGGTGTTCTCCTCTTCACTAATGTAGTCCAGGAGACAGGCAAAACAGGGGGTTCTAAGGATGAGACAGGCAAACCAGGGGATTCTAAGGATGAGCCAGTATCTTTGGAGATTGCTGAACAGCATCTTAAAAACAGGTCTCCACAGCTGCCTGCATCCCTCACCAGTGTCCATGCTTGGCTGAGGAAACAGCTCGTGGCCGTGTTGAAATGCCTGTGGTTGGGTCACAGCCCAGGTGTGGAGCTGTTGGTGCTGTTTGATTTCCTGTGCATCTTACAGCTCTTCTCTTGGGCACTTTCTCAGGAGGCTTCCTTGTCTCCCACACCAAACCTCCTTCCTTGTTGACTCCCCACAAGCTGTTTTCTACACTCTGATTTTGTGACTTACTCCCTTCCTCTTTGTGTCCTAAGGGTTTGCTGTGTGGTGGGTTCGCTGGAGACCTCCGAGAAGGGATGGATCCATCTCAGTCCTTTATCTTCCCTGCAGATTACTTCCCTCAATGCAAGGCCTTTCTTCTCATGGTGTTGTGCTGAATGACCAGCCATATGTCCCTTCTGCAAGTCACTTTTCTTGGCTCACCCTGAAGATGCTCAGAATTTGCTGATAGGGTTTGTAGTTCCTCACAACCACCCTTTTCCTCAAGCATCAGATGTGGAACGGGCTGCTGCTGCCACTTGGAGACCTCTTTCCTCAGCCACAGGCTTCAGACACAAAGCCCAAACTGGACTTTCCCTTCCCAGCTTCTTACCACTCTCCCATCACTGTGTTCAGCCAAGCCTGGTGGGACTCTGCCACCCTGAGCAGGAGGGTGGGAGCAGGGCAGGCAAGTCCTCTGTGGTTTGTGCTGCATAGCTTAGAGACTTGGATGGTGTGGTGGAAGAGAAACAGCACCTTCCATGGCCCCACGAGAGCTGCCACGAGCCATGTTCCTCGTACCGTGCAGTGGAAAAACCTGACCCATGGAGCTTCTGCTGATGAGATAAGCATGTGCTGGATGGGATCTGCCCTGGTTGGTTGCATTATGCCTGTGTTGCACAAAGTGGATTGCTCAGGCAGTGCTACTTCCTTCTCTAATGCGTTTGGGGTGACACCTGCACTTTCACCATTTCTCAGGGTGGCTCAGGGAACCACTGAGGTCAGTGCAATGGGCAGGAGAAAGAGCCAGGAGGTGAGGCTCCCACTGGTCCAGCAGCAGGCCTTTGGTTCCTGCCTCCAGCACAGTGCTGGGGGCTCCGTGGGGCAGCCAGTACAGAGGAGGAATGGTGCTTGGTGGTCAGGTCAGTGCAAGGATTGTGGGGACAGCTTAGACTGGTGGGAGGCATTAGCAGGAGGTGATCATACCTTCTCTTATCTTAAATGCCATCTCTTATCTAAATGTCCTCAATTGTATCTTCTGCAACAAAAGCTTCCAGGTTTGAGTAGAAATGAGTCCCCCAGGTGGCTGCTGTGATGTGGATGGGTGAGCAGTAGGTGCCTGGCTGTGAAGAGAAGCTTGCAATAACTTTAACTTGTCTTTGGCACGTGGTGTTTGTGGAAACCCTCTGGGCTGTGATTTAAACCACTTGCTTCCCCTGGACACTGTGTTTCAGGTCTCTGTGCCACCCGGGGGGATGCAGTTTCATGCTGGGGAGCAGAAAATGGCAGTGTGAGAATATGGTGAGTGAAGGGAAAGGAGTGTGGCCCTCCAGCTGCACCCAGTTTTCTGGGAGACATCCTCTGCAGTGTTAGGAAACACTCAGCTGGTCTAAGCTCTTGGTGAAGGAGCCTGGTTTCACTGCAGCAAGCACGTCCCCTCCAGATGCCTTTATCTGGGGCAGGTGTCTACTTTGCTCAAAGCCCATCCAGCCTTTCTATATAAACTCATCTTGGGTGGGATGTTTGAGCTCTAATAGTTTATGTTACTCAATATTATGACCCAGCTCAATAAAATTGTTTCTCAGCTCCCAGGCTGAAGGAGTTGCTGTCCCTGGAAGCTGTGCTGAGCATGCCATGGTCATGTAGGATCCATCAGGCATGGAGGGGGGGGCAAAAAGAAAGGCAGACTGATAAGTGCTTGAGAAACAGGTAGAGCTGACAGCTCTTGGAAATGTGTCATGCCCATTGCAGGTGTTAAGGAAGTGTCCAAAGTTCAGGTGACACATGAAACACTCCCTCTGCCCTGGCCACAGGTGGGATGTGAGCAGTGCTGGGGGACAGAGCCGTGGGGCAAGGCAGAGCAAGTGCCTCGGTGGACATAGTGATGCTGTTGCATTCCCTGGTTAGTTGTGTTTCCTGATTTCCTCCTAATTTTGACACATGTAGGCAGAAGAGCACTGCGAATCTTTTGCCATAAAAGTGCCTTTGTTTTTCAGCTGACTCCAGATCCAGGTGAAATGTTTTGGGGTGGGGGGTGCAAAGTAATTTTGAGATGCAAGTGTAAGGTGTAATAAGCACAATCAGATGTCAAGAACTTTGAGCCTTATTGCTCTTTTAGAGGTTACATTGGTCTCCCTCCTTTGTGTTACATAGATGTTATATATTCATGCACTCAAGGAGTTGTGTTTTGGAGGAGGCACCAAGCAGCCTGCTTTCTCTGAGGGAAAGGGTGAAGACCCAGCAGGAGCTGATCCTGGTGTTCTGTTCCCAGCCCTGCTGGGCACTGTCCATCTCTGCAGGGACAACTCCAGACACCACCATGGGGTTTGGGTGGGCACTCCCACCCCTTGGCCACCACTCTTCTGGCTGTGGCTGGTTCTTGCTTTGTGCTTTCTCCTCCCTCAGCAGATGATAAACGAAGGGGAACATTTCCCAGGAAGTCTCTTCTGGGTAAGCCTCTATGGTGCAGTGTTTGTTTTGCAGGGTTGATGCATTGAGCACTTTTCTCTCTGGCTAATTCAAGCAAACGCACACAAATAACTCTGCTTTTATCTGCCCAGGTCCAGACCATGCTCAAAGCCTCCTCTTGCTGTGACTCACTGCTGGGCAAGCCCTGGAGAAAATACATGTGGTAATTCAGTTGCAGATCTTGTCTTTTTCTCACGGTCCTGTGGTCAACTGGCTTTGTCAGACCTGCTCTAGGTGGCTGACAGAGAAGCCAGGTTCTCTGAGCAGGAGCAGGAGCCTTGCATCAGCCAAGCCCACTCTCCTGCCCCCCTCCAGCCCTCCCAGAACGTCCTCCTGGTCTGGGGGGGTGGTGGTCTCATACTTGCAGCCAATTTGGGACACACTTTTCTATCAGCCAGATCAGTTTGGTTCTGGTGGAGGTGTTGGTGTAAACTGAGTTCTCTACCTGTTGAAGAGTTTGTAAGAAGTAGTACATAGACAATGTGCATCATGCCTTTTGTTGATGTTGTCTCCTCTGCAGGCTTCTGAGGACAAATTTGGTTTTTGCAAAATGACGGATTTTTGTTATCCTTCTTTCTTCTGTTTTCCCTTTCTGTGTCCTTCTTTTTAATCCTTAAGTGAAACCTCAACATAAAGAAAAATCCATATTTTAGAAAACCACATAAAATTGAAGTGGGCAGGAGGAATCCAATTTGATGAATAACAAATGATCTCGCGCTCAGAAAAGCCTCAGCTGTTTTTCTCAAAGCAGCCAGTGCCCTACTAGCTTGATTTGCTGCTATAAATATTGGCCAGGTTCTTTCAACTCTTCTGAAGGTAAATGAGAAGCAGTTGCCAGGTTTGCTTGGTGTTGCATGTCTGGGATGATGAAAGGGCCAAAGAAACTAGAAGATCTATGTTTGGGAGCGGTGTGCTCAGCCATGCGGTCTGGGAGCCCAAGCGCCGGGGTGCAGCAGGGAGGCATGTGCTTGATGTGGGATCCTCCTTCACCATGGCTCCTACCTGCCAAACCTCAGCCTGGAAGATAACTGGTGCTGGCTCCAGGATGGGAGGATGCTGAAAGCCTTCCTGCCCAGACGCAGAGGCGAACCTCAGTGACGTGGCGCCAGGTGCACCTTCGGGCATCTGCGTCGCCACTGCTCAAGGGCCAGGGGTTTGGAGCATGGACACTCTCCACAGGATGGAGCAGTTGGACATCAGTGGGCAGGTTGGTGCTGTGATGCTTTTTCATTCCTTCCTTTTGCCTTAGAGGAGCATTTTTGCTCCAAGTCCCACACGTGACAGCTGAAGCTTTGTCTTCTCTCCGTTTTCAGTGAATCAAATTTTATTCTGCTTCACAATCTGCTTCAGATGCAGTAGAGCCCCTCCTGCTTGACACCCTGGTAACTTAAACTCACAGGACTCATCTGTCTCTGCATCTCTCCATGCTTACAAAGCAGCTTCAGGCTCCATCCTGCCCCCCCTGGAAGGCTGGTGTGGGATTGTGCATGGTCTCTTTCAGCATGGCCCAAATCTTGGATATGGGCTTCTCCCCAGGATGGGGCTTGAGCACAGGTCTGAAGGAGGAAAATTGTACAGCCTTCGTGGGTCTGGCTGGAAGCATCTCCTGTTTCATGCAGCAGCTGTGAGGGCTGCCATGTGGTTAGAAGAATTAGGGGCATGTGCAGACCTGTCTTTCCCCAGCCTGCAAGCTGTAGTTTAAGCTGTGCTTTTCAAGCATTGATGGGTTCCAATCCATCGTGCTTAAGAGAGGATGGCTTCTTGTCCAGGAACTTTTACCCCATTTAAGCTTGTCCTCCAGACCCTGCAGACATGCCTCCATCACTCCCAGGCTCCTGCTACTTTCCTGGTGGGTTCTGGATTGGGATCAAGGCAGTACTGGCTCCACCAGGATGAGGAGGGCAGTGAGACCTTTCCATGTATTCCTGCAGTTTCACCTTGCAGGTTCAAGACTGAGGAGGAGGATGTGTTGAGCTGGGAGATGTTCTGCTCTTCACTGCCAAGGACTTTTCTCTGTCTCCTTGCTGTGGCTGCTATCACACCCTCATGGGGCTGACTTTACTGGCCAAACCTTTGAAGAGACCAAGTCCTTGAGACAAGTTATTTGAAGGACAAGAAACATTTGGGGATGTTTGTCCCTTAGCTTACCTAAGGATTATTACTGACTTTTCAGTGGAGCCAATTAAGCAGGTGCAGTGATAATGACATGGCAAGAGCCACACCACTACAAAGATGAATGTCAAGTGGTCTCCAATGGTCTCCTGGTGTATGTGCTGTTTGTGCTATTGTGAGGGCTCAAGCAGCTGTGAAACCCTCTTGTCCCTGGTCTGAGAGGGTTTTACTGCTCCTGGTTGGGGTTTTTTTAGTGACTTGGCCAAGGAGGGTTCTCCAGCAGCACTCGGAGGGCCTGGCTGCTGTCCCTGCCGTCGGCCCCAGTAGCAGTGTGGCCATTTCCATGGCAACAGCACATGCGGGGCTGTAAAAAAGTCCGATGGCAGCTCCTTCCCTGTGCAGCCAGGCAGGAGAGGAGTTTCCTGAGGTAGGAGCTCAAATGACCTGCAGAGGAGCATTTTGGCTGGGGAAAGGCAACTTCCCAGTGGCCAGGGAGGCAGCTCATGCAGTGCTAGGAATGCTAATGGAGGTTAAGTGAGTTTTCTGGGATGTTTTTTTGTTCTGCCAAATGCATGCTCGTAGTAGGAGCTAAATGTGAAGGGTAGTAGTCCAGAAAGGGCTACAGAGCAGGTCTCTGAAGTTTCTACCTGTCCCATGGTGCAATAACATGGGCCATGTGTTTTCTTAGAAGTGGCTTTAAGGTTGCTGTGGGACCCAGTCTCAGCTGGGAGTCTGCTGCTGGGATGGCTGTTTGTCAGGGGCCAAATGCCAACAGCCAGGCTGCAGGGAGAGCTCTTGCAGAGCCCTGGAATCTGATCTCCTAAGAGCCAGAGCTGGGCAGGACTGTGTTTTGGCTTGACGTGTGATGAAGATGAGACCATGCTTGCTCTCTTGCCACAGCCATCTTGGAGGACGAAGCTGCTGTGTTAGCTCTCAGCAGGGTTACAAGCATCCTTCAGGCAGATCCAGGAGGAAAATAGGAAGGTTCTGCAAACCTTTGGTCCATCCTGATCTCCTTCCATCATCCTTATATTGCCTCTCTGCTGGAGTAATCAAGGTGTCACACTCTCTCATGGTAGGTGACCTAAGGATCCTTGGGCCAAAGGACTTGCATGGTCCCTGTTCCCTCTGCTTACACCTGCTGACCTCCTGTGGGGATAGGTGTGAGCAGCAAAGCTTGTAGCACGTGTTACACTGGTAGGATGGGGGCTGCAGCTGATGCTGGGGCCTACACAGCTTGGCAGATGATGCCTGTGCAACATCCTGACATTGTCTCCTCCTCCAGAGCATGCGTCCAAGGGTGCCTGCTTGGTTTCTCTGGAAGCCTCTAACAAATGAGGCCATGATGGGACTGTTGGTGGTTGTTGATGGGACTGTTGGTGGTTGTTGCTGATAGGATGGTTGGTTACTTGCTTTCCAGCACTGTCAGGAAGGCAGCTGAGTTTGCAGGCAGACAAAACGACAAGAACTTCAACCCCAGTGCAGCAGTTCCAGCACTTTGGTTAGAGCATGAATCCTTTTAATGTGGTCAGACCTGGCTTTCCCTGCCTGGTTCAATTACAACTAGAAAAAGTGAGATTCCTGGAGGGGTTTAGGAACACAATTTCTCCTTAAATATCTAAACCATACACAAGACCAATGGGATTTAGATGCAACGTGGGTTTTGGAGGACTGGGCTTCTGAGCTGGGCTGAAGTGGGAGCTGGATGCTGGGGTGGAGAAGGCAGTTGAGGCACTTTGTGCTTTCCAAGAAGACCAGATGCATCTTGGTGAGGTTTCTTTGGTCTCTCCTCACTCAGTCTCATGGGGTAACATCAAAGGAAACAAATAGAGACCAAGGTAACACCATGTCACAGGAGAGCCTTGGGAGCCCTGGCCAAGGGAAACCTGCCTGCCTGGCTCCACTCGGGCTGGCAAAGCAGGCTCTTCCTGGCTGTGCTGACCCTTCCCTGGGCTGTGGAATTGCTGTGCCTGGATGGGACTGTTGGGAACCGCCTGCGGCAGCTGCTTGTGGCATAAATGAGGGCAAGCACCAGCGGGGCATTGCAGCCTGAGGCAGCTCCCAGAAGGTTTTAGGGAAGGGTTTGGGTGTGGGTTAAAAAAGGTCAGGCCCCGGGTACTGTCAAATGTCACAGAGGTTCAGGACCACAAACATCCTGTGGCTTACTGCATTTCCCTGCCCCATCCCTGCCACCACCTCTCCTGTGTTCCCTGTGAGGTGGCTGTGAGCTGTGGGTGTGTTTTGGAGGTGTCACCCACCAACTCACCCAGTGGGTGTGAAAACCAGGGGCTGGCTTTGGCACCAGCCCTTCCGGAGGGATGGCAGCAGTTCCGGCATCCTCTCTGCTCAGCTGAGCTTGGCTGGCTTGCAGCAGTCTTTCACTTGAGCACCAAATTCCTCCTCCGGAAGTGCAATATTCATGAAGGAGACACGTTAATTAGCAAGCTGTCTGCTCCCTGCTTTGGCATGTGAGTAGGTGGTGTTACCTCTGGAATTAGGTTGAAATCTGTTTGGTATTTAGGTGCGTTTGATTTGAAAGTGCTTGGAGACCTCCTAAAGAACCTCTAAAGCACATTGAGCTACATGCAACCATCACATTATGTGTTTTCTCTTTGTAGGTCTGGGGCATGCAAGGAGGCTGGTGAGACACTGGGACAGGTCGCTCAGAGAAGCTGTGGCTGCCCCATCCCTGGAAGTGTTCAAGGCCAGGTAGGGTGGACCTTGGAGCAACCTGGTTTAGTGGGAGGCATCCCTGCCCATGGCAGGGGGATTGGAACTAGATAATCTTTATGGCCCCTTCCAACCCAAACCATTCTATGATTCCCAGGCTGGTATCCCCTGGCCATCTGAATAAACTGCAGACAGCAGTGGGAACAGATCCCGTAGTTCAGGAGCTCATCCCCCCTTGCTGGCAGAGCATCCGCAAACAGATCCACGATTATCTCAGACTTTGTCACAGAAGTTGCTCAGGGGAAGCTTATTCTCAAGTTACACTTTATCTTTGGTTGGCAGTCAAATGAGCAAATCCAAGTGATGCAGTTTGCTGCAGCCCATCACATGGCTTTGCTGCTCTCCTCAGCCTGGAGGAATGTCGCTGCCTCCACGAGAGGGTTATAAGCCCCACAGTTATGTTTCAGCCTGTTATTGAACCTTGATGACATGGAAGTGAACACAAAAATGTACAAACACCACAAAACCCACTTAATTTCCACCACCGACTTGGTTCCAGTGCTAGCACATAGGTTTCAAGTATCAGTAAGATTTGGCAACTTCTCTAGAGCACGAGGAGCTGGGACCTCTGGAATCCAGCTTTCTTTTCCTGAATCCTTTCAAGAGCTCTGCTCAGTTCTAGGAGTAAGAAGGTAGAGAGGGAAGATGCTAAAAAAGAATATGAATCTTGCTTGTGTTGTAGTTGAGAAATGCAGGTTTCTTCCCTTTTGTAAATGATTTCCAATGGCTTCAAAATTTTCTTCTTTTAATTTTGTCACAGGAAAAAAATGAAAGGAAAAAAGAGGGAGAAGTAATGAAAAGGCCAAATGTTTCATTTTCCAGTTAATCTCTTAAGAACTTCAGAGAGTAAGGAAGTGGCTCATGCTAATTTCTGGGAAGAGAAAGAGAATTTCCACTTTCTGCATGTTGTTTTTTTTTTTTCCCCTCCATTTGAAATAATTCATCCTGCCTGAAATTCAGACGTTTGATTTGGAAACTGGGGCAGAGGGTGAGTGTTTGTGGGTGTGTTGGCAGGGGCATCCTGAGTGGATAAAAGCATTTGGAAGGGCAGCACGTAGCCCCAGCGCTGCAGGAGGAGCTATGTTGGGACTCTTTGGTTAAAACCCGGTGGGTGCTGCTGGGGTGGACGAGGAGGTGAAGACGCCAGCCCAGAAAAATCTTTAAATACTTCTAACACAGGAGCTCAGCCCCCTCTCTGGTTAATTTGGGAGCTATTCCCAGCTGCTCTCTCTGGGTCTGGGGGGTGCCCTGCTCCAGTGTCAGCAGCCTGGGCACCCAGCAACCCCCAGGGCAGCTCTTGCTCTCTCTGCCTGGGTGTTCTGCTGGGCATGAAAGGGAATGGAGGGAAAACCCCCAGCTCCAAGGAGGGGTATGTGCCCTCCTTTCCCATCAGAGTCCTTCTGGAAGATGTTCATCACTAATGCCAAGTTTCTCTCATTTAAATGAAGGTTCCTGCATTCACATTCAGTCTTGCTCTGAACCACACAGGGCTCCACTGCAGGACTTTGACCTCAGGGCAGACAGAGGCTTTGCTGAGCCTGTGAACTCCTGGTTATCCACAGCATTAGGGTGCTCCCAAGCCAGATTCAACGAGAGGGACTGAGCTGGGTGAGTTGCTTCTTTCCTGCCTTTCCTGAGCCTTTTCCCACCAGTGTCACCCAGCTCACTGAACATCAGCCCTCTGGCCTTCTCCATGGTCATTTACTTGGAGCAAAGGTGTTGGGCATAGCTGGCCATGCTCCCCAGCCAACTCCCCGTGAGCAGCGAGGCATTGAAGGCATCGTTTGCTGGTGCCTTTGGGAGCAAATCCTGCATCTGGGAACTGCTGTTGTGCTGGCTCCCCCCAGCTGATAATGCTGGAGAGGAGAAGGCATGTTGGGAGAGAATGACTTCAGGGAGCTGCTTTGGGGATGGGTCAACCCCTCCTGGCAGCAAGGGCAGCTGGTCAGGGGCCCAGGCAAAGTGCTGCCAGTGATGTCTTCGTCCTGGTGCCCTGTCACAGGCAGTGTTTGCAAACTGGTTTATCAGCCAGGAGCCAGCCTGCTCAGGCAGTAACGAAGCTTTTGGTGGCTCTGCTCAAAGCCCCAACAGCCTTACAGTGTGTTGTGGCTCATGGGTCACAGCAGTGTGTTTGGGTGACTCGAGGAGTGGAAGGAGAGAGCTGGCCATTTGGCTGCTTTTCTCAAAGTAAATGAACTCTGCCTGAATGATGGAGCAGGTACAGCTGTTTCTGGGCCCCAGAGCCCTGTAAGATGAGGATTTCCCTGTTTACAGATGTTCTGATGTTCCCTAGGTGCTCCTGCAGCATGAGGGGGGATCTCCTAATGTAGCTGGGGTTCCCTGGGCTGAATTGATGGCTGGTGAAATGAACCCAGGTCTCAGCACGTTGTGAGATGCCTCTGCAGCCCACAATCACAACAGAAGAGCTTTGCAGAAGCACTGCAGTCCTGGTGCAAGGGCGGCACATGGCCAGAGCCCACCTGCTGTGTGTTGTGCAGGGAGAACCCCCATCGTGCCCCCCCAGCAGACCTGCTTTTGCAAGGGTGAGAAGCAGGTTCATCAAAAGGCATCACCACTGGAGAGCCAAAACTGCTTTGAAATTATCTGGTTTGCATTGGGAAGGAGGAGAAATGCAGTCTGGATAGTTCCTGTAAGCTGTTTCACAGGAAACACCAAAGGATGGAGGGAATTAATTAACTAGTTTCACAAGCCTAGTTGTGGAAGGGTGCTGGCCACAGCCCTGGGAAGCAGCTGATGGGGCTGTAGAAGGTGGCTGCCTCCCTTGCTTTGATCCAAACTGGTGTGAGCATGCATGCTGGCTGTCCAGAAACCCGGGGTCACACTGGCCTCCTGTGGTGCCAGAGCCTGAGGTGAGAGACAGCTTATCTTTGAAGTCAGGATCAATAATCTGTGAAAATAGCAAAAAATTAAATACAAAGCAAGAACTCCTCCTCTCTGCTCCTCTGAGGGGGAAGATGTGGCAAAGCCTTTGCCGTGTTCAGGTTAGTGTTTTAAGAACAGTGATGATTCCTAGCAGCCTGTCTTCTAGGTGAAGAACACATTTCAATCCTGTGGTTAATTATACTAAATAATTATGGGATTTAGCTCATTTACCCTGTGCTTTTTCACACCCTGGGTGACCACGTGATGTCAAGTACAAGACAAAGCAATTAGGGGAGGTGGACTCCATGCCCAGCTCAACCACTGCTGTGGGACATGGCTGTGTCTCAGACCTGCACAGGCTCCTCTGCCTGATGATGGTGACCTTAGAGGTGCTGAGGCTTAGTCAGCTGCATGCTGAGCATCTCAAGCAGGAGATAACACAGCGGTGGTGTCTGGAGTGCTCTGGGAGCCCTGGGAAGCTCCGGAGCATGGCCAGGAGCTGTTGCGTCTTGCCATCAAATGAAATGCTGCTGCACCTGTGCAAACTTCCCTGTAGCCTGGGGCTGGGGTGGAAATGTGTTGGATCACTCAATCAAGCTACTTAAGAGCTACTTGAAGATGTGAAATCAGGCACATGAAATGTCGATCAAGTCTAGACAATCCCCTGAGCATCTGCCTGCCTTGAACAGAGCTGCTGTTTGCAGTGGCTCTGGTTCTTGGCTTGCGACTCTGGAGGGACAGGCACAGCTCGCTGGCACAGAAAGTCCACAGCCTCTGCTCCTTCCTTGCAGAGCAGTTGGGGCTTCCCTGAAAAGGCCAGGATGTCACCTCACATTGAGGAGCCAGCCAGCGAGCTCAGGTTGGTGGTGCCTGTTAGGACAGGACCTACTGGAGATGTAGGAAGAGGTCTTGAAGTGGAGGCAGGACTGTTGTGTGGTTCACGCTGCTTTTAGAAAGGCTCTACTTAACTCCTCTGTGTTTGTGCTTTCTCCTGGACTTCCCCTTCCCCTGGACTGGTATCCTAAGGAACTGGGAAGGAAGCTGGGCAGGAGAAAAAGCCTTTTGGTTTGAAAGGAGCCACAGGGTGAGTTGATACATGCCTCGGCCTCCTGGGCACTTGGGAACTTCCTGAGCACGTTGCTGCATGCAGCTCTGAAGGCTGACCCTGGCAGCTCACTGCCTGTGTGCATCCATGCATCCCCAGGGCTGCTGGTTTCTCCTTCACCTTCCCTTCCCAAGGCATGGGAGAGTTCCTGAGAGCCAAGACTGTGCACTAGGGGCTGATAATGCAATATCTGCTCCTGTGGTAGTCAAGACTGCAGGGTAGCAAGCTAATTGCAGGGGAGATTTCATGCCAGCTCCTCAATGACATCTCTTGCCTCAGGGCAAGGGGGTGGGTCAGACCCTGGAAGCCACAGTTTTCCCTTGGAGACTTGTGCAGATCTGGAGCGGCTCCAAACACAGCTCCAACGCTTGGTGCCAGCTCTGTGCCAGGCTGTGTTGGTACAGGGGCTGATGGAGCAGCCAGGTTTTGGCTGGCAGGAGGACCCAGGCCACCAGAGCTAGAAGGCTGCAGGATCCTGCTGCAAGACCAGCTCAGCTGCTTCTTTTGGAGGAGCCGTCTGCTCTGGTGCAGAGCAAGGCTAGAGACTATTTACTGGCGAGAAAGAGCAGAATGGCTTCAAAAGCAGATGTTTTGGGAGTGATTTCACCTTGGAGTGTCTGTTTGGGGTAGCTGTGGGAGACACACCATGGTACCTTGATGGGTAAAGTCACCCCAGCCCATGAGCGTGTTGCAGCAGGCAGCAGACTGCTTCTCTGCCTGTGGAAGGTACAGGCAGCAGCTGGGAACTGGTTGTTTCTTATTGCTGAAGAATCATTGATTTTTCCCAGCAGCTTCTCCACTCTTTACTGTGGTTCTGAGGCACTGGTTGGCCTGGGGCAGAGGGAAGGGGAGCTGGCAGCATGAGGCTGGATGGAGGAGCAGTGGTTCTCAGTACAAATAAATGAGATGCAGGCAACTTCTTTTCCTCCTGTGTCACTGCTGGTTGCCATCCATGCCTGTGCAGTGAGATGTCAGGCTGGGATGTTCTCCTTGTCTCTGCATGGCACCAGGTTGGTCTGCAAATCTCTGTCCCCTGCATGGGGACAAATGTGAATGCTTGGTCATCCACCACCTCTCCAGTAGATACTGGGCACATGCTTCCCTGTGCTCCTGCCACCTCCGTGCAGTCGTGGCTCAGAAGCACCTCTCAGGCTGTAGCATCTGGTATCTTTAGCTTTATAGCTTCGAAATACATGTTGGCTTCAGCACGTTTAGTGCTGCTGACTGTGGGATGTGCCCAAATATTAACTAACTTCCCAAGCTGGGTCTAGCTCAGGCCGATGGGATTGAGGACTGTTTGTTTCCACTTGGGTCCCAGACAGCATTTGGATAGGTAATTAGAGGAGATGCTGCCCTCCCCAACCTGCTGGTGAGATTGGCAATAGCAGGGAGGGAATTGGGTTGAAGGTTTGCTTGAAGAAAGATAAATGCAAGTCTAGTAGAGATGTCTCATTGGGCCTGAGGATATCTTAAGTGTTTTGGAGAGGACCAAGCCTGATGCTAAGTGGTTGGCCATCACTGTCAGAGGGGATGTTTGGGAACCAAAAGCCCAACTCTGGAGCTTGATTTTGGATTCCTTTTCCTTAGGAATGTGGCTCAGTATGCGAGACTTGCCTCCCCCTCCCCAGAAAAGGGGCTGGGCAGCCCCATGGGGTGAATAACACGAGGGCTGTTCCTCCCCTCCCCAGAGTGGCCTCGGGCAGCTCCCATTAGATCACTTTAAATCCAGCCCACTCGGCCTCCGTGTCCGATTTAAACAGTATGACCGAATACTTGCTGCTGGGGAAGCCTTGTTTGGTTGTGAAGGTAATAAGATGATTTGAACACAAGAGCTGATAGTTTCAAGTAACTGAAACTTAACCTCGCCGTATAAAGCGCTATTGTCCTGCCACAGAAATCCTCTGTCTGGCAGAGCACAGCTGCGGGGAAAATAAATGCTGCTCTTTTTTCTTCTTTCTCTTTTTGCTGTTTGTTGGTTTAAAACCCGTGGACCCTGGGGTTGGTTTGCTCTCTTTGGCTGGGGTGGAGCAGTGGTGGGACATGGGTGCTGAGCTCTGCCCAGGGAGCTGGGGCTCCCTGGGGGACTGTGGAGCATGGCATGTTCCCTTTAATCCAGGGAATTAAATGCCAAGCAAAGGCATTGATAGTCATAGATTTAGTTGAAATCCAAGCCAAATCCTGGCCCCACTGAAGTTCAATGGGAACTTTAGCTGTTGGTTTCAGAGGGATCAGGGCTGGGACCTACTGCCAGGTGTTAAGCACATCTGTCCTGATGACCTGAGCAGTGCAGGCTGCCCTGTCTGGGGTGAGCCCACTCCTGGGATCCTGCTCTCTGGGCAGTGCAGTGTTCATAGAGCACTTTGGATGGCAACAGGGGCCCTAGTTGTGCTTTATCTCCCCTCTGCAGGTCCTGGCTCCTGACCAAGCCCACCTTGCTCTGTTTGAGGTATCTGTGAAACCTCACCAAGCAGCAGCAGTAGCTAATTCTTCGGTTGCCTTCTCAAAACCATCTACTGATACAAAAACAGCTCGTCACTGCCTGTAACCAGCAGGAATGCCAGATCCTGCCAGCATCTGTTTTGGACATTGAGGCAAACAGGTCTGGGATGGCTTTATCTGAGGGTGGAAAACCACTACCACTAACAGTGTGACAGCAGGGCTGCTGCTCACCTGCTCTTGCCATGCCAGGGGTCTGGAAAAGCACTCTGGGATGGGCTGGCCTTCATAGGTGTATTACAAATGGGGTAAGAAATATATATTTGAATATATATATGTGTGTGTGTATGTGAGTGGCTGTTTTGGGCAGAAGCTGCTGGTCCCTTGGAGCTGCAGGAGGAGCCTCCTCCATCAGTGCTGCATATCCAGCTAAGGGCTGGGGAGCCCCAACCCAGTGGCTGAATCCCTGACTCATGCAGCCGTGGTGCTTTTCAGGCAGCTTAGAGTGTGTTTATAAAGGTGAGGGGATTTCATTCTGCTTGATTAGCTTTATTTTTTAAAAACTTCCTATTTTCTCGGATTCCTCACCCACGCAAACCAGCGGCGTGGACAGACAGGGTCTTAGTTCAGTAAGTTTTGGGTGTGCTCAGAAATCCCCAGGGGGATTTTTCTTCTGGCAGGGCTGGGATACTCTCTTCCCGCTCATAGTGACCATAACAACACTACTTCTGATTAAGCTGCACTTATTTATTTGTCCAAACACACAGCAGCCCAAGCCTGTATTTGTGTGTGTGCTCAAATGTCTTCCAAAAGCCACTCCTACCACCCCTGCAAAATAGTTGGAGGGTGATACAAAAATGATAACTATCTGGCCAACGGGAATGCTTGGGAATGAATGGATGGGAGTTGTGAATGGGAACAGCTCAGTGCAAGCAGCACTGCAGCTGTGGTGACTTCAGTCAGTGTGAGACCCAAAGAACCAAGGCGATGCCCTTGTGTTCCATGGGGCAGCAAAGATCCCAAGTGCCTGGCTCAGGGAAGTCCCTCACTCAAAAAGAGGCTTCAGTAGATGCTTCATCCAAGCTTTTATGCTGGCATAGATTGAGGTCTTGATTTGTACTTAATGGTTCACACTGAAATCATCCCACTTAACATCATCCCACAAAGAGGAAGTGGTGATCTGTAACCTGCTGCAGGAATCAGCTGTCCTGTTTATCAAGCTTTCAGCTTGGCCACAGCTTATTTGTCAAAGATGCTGTAAGAAATTCTACTGCTTGGGACTGAAATAATGTCACTTTATTGTTAATAGGGAAAGCCTCTGAGACTGTGTCTGTACTAAAGGCTGGTTCATATGCCAGTGGGATCCTGCTGGTGTCAGTATGTTTCTTGATAGATGTGGGCTTTTCCTTTGCTCTTGGGAGCTAGCAAAGTTTTATTATTTTTTTATTCTTTTCAAGTGTTGCCTCTACAAGCTACTCAAACTTCTCCAAGGGATAATCTTTGCCATTGCTACTAAATAGGTGCTTTTTAAAAGGATTAGAAAAAGGAAGGCTGAAATGAAATCCAGGAATAATAAAATCATCCAGTTCTGATACTGATTATAAACCCAAACTTTTTGGGGAAACCTCTTTTTGATGCATTGCGAGGGACGTGTGTCTCCAAGTCCAGCCACAAATGATTTGTGACTGAGGTGAGAAACACCTGCAGCTTTGGTGGAGGAGGATTTTTTCATCAGCAGAGATGTCCTGGCAGGCGAAAGGATTCCCTTTTAGCCCAAAATTGGGTTCTGGGGCAGGGATGGTCCCCTCCCACTACTCCTGCTGCCTTCCCCACTCTGCACTAGTGATGCTCAGGCTGCTTCTTCCCTCCAAATGATTTTCCATGGGGACCTTGGCTTTCCTAGTTGATATGTCCCCAGCTCTGCCAAAAGCAGTTCTGACAGAGAGAGGTTCAGGGTGATGGGATGGCTGGAGGTGCCATACACCTGTAAGCACCATCCACGGTGGGAGCAGGAGGGGACACCAGCTCTTGAGCCCAGGGATCACTTTCTCCTTCTCTCCAGATGATGCCAGGGCAGAGGCTGCCAGTCCACCCAGGAGCACATGACACCCAACCCCATGAGCTGTTTTGCATCCTCTAAGTTATTTTCTCTGGTTTATGGGCATCTTCCTCGGTCTTTTTTTTGAGTATTTGGGGTTTTGCTTAAAAAACTGCAATAATGGGAAATGGTTTTGATAGATAATCCAGCCCTTTTTCTTGCATGTCCTCAGCACAGAGGCAGCAACTGTTAGTAGAAAACCCCAAATATTTTCCAGATGACATGCCTCTCATCTGCCACTGTGGTGGGCACTGGGGAAATGCAAGAGCTCTTGCCCAACAGCCGCTGCAAACTTTGCTCTGCTGGCAGTGCCCTGAATCCTCCACTTGCTTTTCTTTCCCAGGACAGCAAAAATTGAGTCTCCAAGCTTGACAGATGTTTAATGCTCCATCTTTTCAGGCCCACACCTGCCATGACCCACACTGCAAAGAGCCCAGCTTGGCTCTGCACCCTTGGAGGTGCTGACAGTGAAGGCTCCACTGACCATGTGGACCCTGTACCTTGCTTCTCTCCTACCCCACATTTGCAGCTCCCTCAGGGTTTGCTGGTGTCCCAGGACCCCACCACTCCTCACCCTGAATCTCTGACCCTTCTGTGCTTCCTTTCTTCTGCTGCTGCCCATAATTAGGGGCAGATCTCAGACAACATACCCATGTAGGAATGGGAGCAGTTGATGTGGCTCTGGCTTGCTAAGGAGGACTTTGGTAATGGACTCAAACCCACAAGGACCAGGGTGGCTGTACTCCGGGATGGGTGTGATCTCCCTGAGTCCTTGCCTTCTCAACTCAGAGTCCATCAGTGTGCACCAGACTCTGATCCTAAGAAGCTCCAAGACACGTGTCACTTCTGCAAAGCCTTGGCCTGCACATCTCAAGCCAGAGGTGCCTGGTGATGCTCCTGTTACCTTCCACAGGGGTTCTCAGCAGGCACCCTGGCTCTGCCTTGTGTCTCCCTGGGTAGAGGTAGCTCCCAACTGCCAGCATAACATTGCTGTCCTCCTCCACCAGAGATGCACGAGCAGGGAAGTGAGACCAAAACTTGGGGTTTATCTGCTTAGTGTCTTGAGAAATCTTTGTCTTCTTTTGTTTGGTGACCTGTGCCTTAGCCCAGCTGAGGAAGAGCTGTTTTACAACACGTGGCTGGAAAAGAGGAGCTGAATCAGAGAATTTTGGCAGTGGCCAGGCTGAAGGTGGGGATTGAGCATGGTACCAGCTGCAGGAGCTGTAAAGGTTTGAGCAGCCCCCAGGAGCCTCCCCAGCTGCTCCTGAGCCACCTGCACCTCTTATAGAAGCAACTCCGGGCTGGCCTCAGGATTTCTCTGTGTGCGCCTTGATCCTGGGAGGGCTTTTTCTCACATGGGGAGGTTTGCATGGAATTAGCCTGGTGTAGGAATCTGCTCTGTGCACCAAAGGGGTTAAAGTCTGCTCCCTCCTTCTAGGCTGACCGTGGAAAATAGGGCTCATGCCAGGGACTAACTGCTAGGGCTCCTAGGATACAACATACAAATAATACAACTTGTTCCACGAGTAGCGGAAACCAGCAAAGCTGGGTTTCCGACGGGGCAAAGGGTGCACGTGGGCTCTCACCGGCCAGTAAAAGCTAAACTCACACTCATCAGCTGCTTATCAGCCACCAAACTTCACAAAACTTACATTCCTGTCATAACCAGGAGCCCCTGTACAGTGTGGCTGAAGGTGTTCAATAAAAAAGGTAGGTGGAGAGGAGGGGTGCATGGATGGTATGGCTGCATAAACTTTGTTTCTGTAGAAAATCAGGTTGTAAAGTGAAGGATGCAGGAAGAGCATCCTCTGGGGAAGTTTAGTGGTATTTCTGCCAGTTTCTGCCCCAAACCACACATCTGCTTTGTGATGATGCTCATTTTTCCAGAGGCAAAGGCAGCTCGAAAGGCAGAGGGGCCACATGCCAAAGCAGTGGGCTGGAGTACTTTGGGTCCACCTTTGCCCACAAGGGTGTAGGGGAGTGGGGGGCTTGTTCTGTTTAGCAGTCTGACTTTTGGCCTTCAAACTGGAGAAACTTGTGTCCAACTTTGTGTTTCAGCCTAGATCTGGCACTTTTGGCATTAATCACCCCTCAGCTCAGGCCTGGGAATGTCTTGGGGTTGATGGATGCTAAAAGCAGAGCCCTGCTGCCATCCTCTGCACCAGGCATGGAGTAACCCCCCGAGCTGTGTCCAACGGAGGGAAGATGCAGCTATTGCATAACCAGCTTCAGGTGGACAGGTAAAGAAAAGAGCAGCTCAGTTTTCTTTATTTTTCTGCTGGAATTGTCATGCTTGTTTTCTAGGAGAGAATAAAGGTGATTGAGATGTTCAGCAGATGCATGTTGAAGCCCCGTGGCAGTCAGACCTTCATCTGTTTGTCACAAGTTCCTTCTTGGCAGCGGTGCCAGCCCATGCCACCCTGCAAGGGACAGAAGAGCAGTGGGGACAAGGCAGAGGTTTCTAATTAAACCCAACAAAGATGTGCTTGCTGATTTTTTCCTTATCAGGATGTGGTGGAGGTTCCTTTGTGACGCACTACCAGGGAGATGGAGGAGGAGGGAGCTGCTGTGTCATCTTCACGAGGGTGGCAGTAGGCCACTGGTGTCCCTTCACACCAAGCACCCACTGGTGAGGAGAAGCCCTGGAAAAAGTTGAAAAATTGGTGTCCTATGAGTGGGTAGGGGAGATGGAGGAACCCTGTTCTGGTTCCCACTCTCCTGGGCAGGAAGCACCCCTTGTTCTACAGGATGAGGTAAATGCTGTCCCCAGACAACTGGGGTGGCCAGGGGGCTGCTTTGTGTTACTGGGAGGCCAGACCTGAGCCATGCAGTTCCAGGAGGATGTCACAGGCTGAGGTGGCTTGTTACTGGGGCCCTCTGTAAGATTAATGGAATGGGAAGGGAGGAGAGGGTCTTAAGGCAAACAGCCAAAGCTGGCAGATGACTGCGCCATCTATGCGCAACCTCGTCTAAGCCTATTTATATAAATCATGTGAAACCCAAATTAGAATTTCATCCATCTGCTGTACTGTAAGTTGCTCTTCCACAAGCACAGCAAGCCAAGAAAACGCTCTTAACTCCGTAAGATCTGCCTCAAGTGTGAGAAAGGCTCCTATACAAGCTCCAGAGCTGGTGGGAGGGCTGGAGATGCTGCATGTTGTAGTGTCCTGTGAGGCTGCAGGACATGTCACCAGAGCTTCCAGTAGACAGCAGTACCCTGACATTAAGGGTGAGCTGGGAAGAGATGTATATGTTCAGTGAGAAGCCTCCAAGGCTCCCCAGCACGTGCAGGAGGACAAGAGCTCTGCCTTGTGCATGACTTAACTGTGGGTGAAAGTGTTGGGCAAGACCATCGCTGCCTGGTTCATGGTCCCTGGTTCATGGTCCCTGGTGCCCAAATGCTGGGTTGAACTTGTAGTGGTTTAGCACAATGAAGGAGGTAGGAAAATCCCCTCTGTCCTTCCTGCATTTCCTACTTGTAACAGAGCTGGACTTTTTCTTCTTTCCCTCAAAGGGGCTGGTACCCACTTGCTTTGCAGATGCTCAGTACTCTGCTTGGGGTGGCTCCCTGGGGGAGTTACACCAGAGGCAGATGTGACCACAGGTCTTTGCCTGCCTTCACATGTGCTAGCTGGACTTGCAGCTCATCTGGGAGGTGTTCACTGCAGGAGCATCCTGAGGGCTGGAGCTGGATGCTGCCCTGGCAGCCAGCACAGGGCCAGCCCCACTGGTGCCACAGCAATTTCGAGGAAGAACATCTGCCTGCACACATGGGAGATCCATGATGAAGATGGTGACTCACCAAGGGAGTTTTTGACCTCTTTACCTGGCAGTGCTGTGCTCTGCCTTTCTTGACATTTAGTGCTTTTCCTGTCCTCAAAAATATCAACCTATTTTTTCTTTTCCCCTCACTGAATTGAGGATTTCAGTGAACAGTTTGGGGGTAAACAAGTGAAGATGACATCGTGGAGGAACAGTTGGTCAAGTTTGCAAGAGATGGAGCCAGATCTAAATATGGCACAGCCTCGCTGGTACAGAGCAGAAGGAAGGCAGCATATGTGTCTGAGCAGTTGGACTGATGCACGCTCTGTTAGATTTCCTCAACATCAAGTGTGTCTCTACTCTTTCTCTTCCCTTTTTAGCAAAAAGGAGGGAGCAGAAGCTCTCAAAAAATGTCTTTGAGCGGAAATAGGGAAGGACTACAAGGAGGTGACTGACCCTCTGTGTCCCTGCTGGCTCAGCTGGCAGGTGGAGGCAGGTGTGTCTGGACAAGATGCTCCTCTGCAAGGATGGAACCAGGAGGTAGTGGCTGCTTCCAGCTGACCTCCTTGCTGCTGGTGCCCACACCAAAATTTGGCCTGGCAAAAGACCTTTTCCCAGGTGACCTCCATGCTGTTGCCATGTGTTTGGTACCAACAGAGGGGTTGCTCTGGGCCATGTATCTCTAAGAGTTCAAGACCTGCAAAAGAGAGGAGGTCACTGGTGCTCATCTGCAGATGCTGCACACCATCAGCCTTCCAACTGGGCCTCTGCCCACCAGGAGCGAGATACCCTTCCCAGGGGCACTGATTTGACTGTGGAGCTGTGTGCTGGGGTCTCGTGTTGTGATGTCTGGCCATTTAAACCAAGGCTTCCTTGTAGCTTTCCAGCATGAAGGGCTGCAATGGCTGAGCAGGGAGCAGTTCAGCACAGTGCAGTGGACAGGTGACTTGTCTGGCCATCGCCAGCAAAGGCAGTGTCATGCACGTGAAGGATGGGAAGGAACAGGTGCTGTGTCCTGGCTTGAAGAAGACAGGAGCTGAGGGTCAAACACCTTCAGGGTGGGAAGCTGCTCAATGGTTGCTCCTGCTGAGCATTTCCTCCTGTCTCACCCCCTCTCAGCACCAATGCAAGAAGCAACAAGCACTCTCTGGCCAAAATCTAACCTGGAGCTTCATGTAGCTGTTTCAGCTTTGGTTGGCCCAGGGTGCTGCCCGGGAGCTAAGGAGGGTCTCCCCAGGCTGCTGCAAGGACCACAGCACCTTCCTGCTTTCCAAAGCTGGATGGATAAGCAGCCAGACCAGTGTGTGATCCAGACCGTAGCCTCCACTAAGAAGTCAGTGTTTGCCAGCAAATAACATACAGTTCTTTTGGCTTAATTGGCTCAGAGTCAGTCTCCTAATCTGCACCTTAGATCAGAAACCCCAAAATCCTCAGCATGGGAGAAAGAGCTATAGAAAAAGAACAAAACAAAGACAGGTCCCAGAGCACAGGTTGTGCTGCCTGGTGTGCTGCAGCAATGCTGCCTGCCTTGGCGTAGCACCCCAGTTTGCAGTTACTTCTTCTGCCCTGTGAAGACTTGTGTGGAAATGACCAAGAAACAAAGTGCCCAGCCTGCTGCTGGAGGAGTAAAATGCTCTTGGTGGAGCCTTGCTTGAATGAGGAGGCTGAGGATGGTGCCTGACTGCATTTGCATCCTGGAAAAGCAGGAAGAAAATGATCCTGGTTTGGTCTTCTGCTGCTGGGCCAGTTCTTAAGACCCAACATGTGAGTAAAAAAAAGGATTAAACAGACATTTAAGAGCTTTATTCACATAAAACAGAGTTGGTCGAAGTGTTTGTATAAAGAGATGTTTCAAATGCCCTTTTGCGAGCTTGTTTCAAGGGGTAGAAACAGGAATATTAAGGCAGAATCTTCTGCGAGGCAAAGCTGCTGCTTGTTCCCCTGTTTTGCTTAATTCATTTTCATGAACAGGCTTTTGACTCAGTTTAACTCAGTCTCTTCTCTCCCCCTGCTCCCTCTATGCAATGCAAGCCCATTTGTGTCTAGGTTACTGGCAACCAGTATATCGAGCTCTAGCCAAGCATGTATTAAAATAAAGCTGCAATCTGCTGAAAAACAGGTTTTAAGATGGAAACAAATAATTAGAAACACACAAATTAGTGTATGTCTGACAACAGGTTGAGCTCTGCACGGATTTAAACAAAGCTGGAATGGCAGGATGCACGCGATTCAAACCGGAGGCAGTGGCTGAGTGCTGACTTTATATTGGGTCAACTGGAAAACGTGGGGAGGGAGCAAACCTGGGTGGGTTTGGCTGGGGCTGAGCCCCTGGAACTGTGGGATAAAATAGCAGCACTTGGGGCCTTTGTGTAACTCATGACTTTCCAAGGACTGAGGCCTTGGATGAAGCCTGAGCTTTTGGCTGGTGCTAGGAGTGCTGGTGCTGAAGCACCTGGCCTCTGGTGCTGCTCCGTCCCCTCAGTGTCTGCCTGCCCTGGTGCAGGTTTACTGGGCAGTGGTGGTGCACCAGTAAGCTGCTTCAGCAGGGAAAGTGTGGAAGTGCTTTCTGTGGCTCTGCACCTTTGCCGTTGGGTGTTTATATGCCCACAGGCTCCAGCATCTAGTGATGACCTGGGGCCAAGCTGTGTCCCTGGAACAAGGCAGTGGGAGCCCTGCTCATGCCCCTTGGCTGGGCAATGAACAGCAGGTCCCCTGGGGGACTTTCTAGCAGCCTTTGAGAGCAAATCAGTTACATTCTTGTTTTCTCTCATTCACATGGGCACCTCACCACTGAAATTGCAGTGTGCCTGCTCCTCGGCATGCGTGTGAGCGAGCAAGGCACACCAGCAGCATGGGTTCCTCTTCTGCACCCATTGTTATGGAAATTGCCTTAGTGACAGTTGCTCCAGTGTACATTTTTAGAAGTGTGAGCGAGCCATGCAGCAGGAAAACCACTCTGAGGAGAGGAAAACCACCCACCAGCCTGCCAGCTGCCCCTTCTTCCAGCAGCATGATGGAGCTGTGCTGGCTCTCTTGGTAGGGATGGGATTCAGGATGTTTCTTTGCCTGGTAGGGCGGGGAGAAAAAGCCTCTGGAGGAGCAGCCCCTTCTGCGTCAGTCTCCAAGGTAACCCTTGGGGCTGTGTGGCTCGGGCTTTGCTGCATGCCCCGAGTTTGGGCAGTGGCTCACGTGTCCCAGACTTGTGCCTGAATCATACATCCACACTTCCATCTGCCCATGGTATTTCACTAGTGCAAATGGCCCCATTTTAGGCAAACTGTGGGGTTTCCCTACCCCTAGATGCCACTTAATCTCAAAGATACATATGGTTGGGTTGCTGTGCAGGCAAAGTGATGTCCTTGCATGAGCTCAAGAGAAACTAGCCCTATCTCTGTTTCAAATGCACATTCTTCACTGTTGAGTCTAAAAGGAGAAACCTTTTAATGCTCCCACACCTGCCAGCTTCTTGAGAGCAAGTCTGGGAGCTGCAGTGGTTATGGAGAAGCTTGGGCAGCAAGTCACTACCCCAGAGGTTTCCAAAACACCCCAGGTTAGGGCTGGCCAGCCCCACAGGCAGTTTCACTGCTCACCCTCCATTTGCACTGAAACGCTCAGTCTCCTGATCTCAGTTTTGACTGAAAAATTCAGTTCTCATCTCGATTCATTACAAACGGGCAAGTTTTGCTTCTCTCAGGCTTTACCTGTGCTCTTCATCACTGCCTGCCATGGAGCAGGATCAGATCTCCAGCCTGTGCCCACCCTCACCTGATGAAAGGGAAAAGCGTGGATCCAGTGACATTTGTTTGTGTAACTGCTGCCCACACTCCCTGCCTGACCTTTGAGGAGTGACAGTAAGTGCTGGGGGGGTGTATGGTGATGGGGGTGCTGCGCAAAGCAGATGAACCACATCCTTGCTGGAAGAATACCAGGCAGAGCCATGAACTGCCCTTTTTTTCTCTGAAGTCCCTGTTGATTTGCATGGTGGTGTCTCACCAGAAGTCAAGGGCAAGAAACCTGTCTCCAGCTCCTTGCTGGCCAGGCAGAGAGTTTGGCCAGTTTGTCTCTTCCTGAGACCATTTTGCTGCCTGCAGCAGCAATGGAGCCAGAGCAGGGAGGAGTGTTTGGCTCTGTGGGATGCAGTGCTGGGGTGGGGAAATACTACTCTGTCCCACAGCTGCTTCCCTTTGCTTTTGCAAGTCAGGCTGGTCTTGATGCCTTCAGGCTCTTTGGGCTGAACAGCACTTCACAAAGTGCCATGGTGTTGGGTGCTGTGGATGCGTTTGAAGGCGCTGACCATCCTGACCTTTGTGCTGGCAAATGGTCCAGTTCTGCAGCCAGAACAGCTAAAAGGGTATTTTTTTCTCCCCAACCCTGGGAGACTCTTTTACCCCAAGGGACCTTGGTGTTGCCAGCCCCAAAACTCAACCCTCAACCAGCCAGAACCATGACATGAGCATAAGCCCCCAGCTGAGTTTCCTTTGATAGAGAAATTCTGAGGGAGGATAAGGAAGAGTAATTCGTTGCATTTTACATTCTGAACCATTTAAGCTTATTTTACCTCCCTTGCTATTTTTTCTGCTGCACTTGCAATGGCTGGAAGCTCTCGTTTTGTTTGCTTTTACTGTGAAAACTGAGGTTTTGGAGGCAGGTAGCTGGAGCTAGCCACAGAAACTGACAGCCCTGGGCTGTGCCTGGCCATGAAAGTCGGACGCCTTCGCTGGACATCTGGCTGCTTCAGTGACAGATAGCAGGGAAGTTGCTTTAATATTTATCCTGAGCTAAAAAAACAAGCAGAACGGAGAAAAAAATATACAAAGTAGGCCATGAAAACAGGGTTTGTGACCATCTGAGATCCACTCCTAGTTAATAGCAGTTCCCATCCCAGAAATCATACCATTCAGCAAAAGTTAATCATCTTTGCTCATACGTACAATACACTTCAAGAGAGAATGAGTCACCCTCATTGAAATGTCTAATGTTATGAAATCCAGAGGGACTGATGTAACAGACCCGGCTCAGCTCTCCAAATTGCCCGGGAGCACCAACAGCGAGTGCAGCCCGCGTGGAAGTTGACTTCATTGAGTTTTGCTTGTTTGTACCTGGGGTGGATTTTGCCTTGAGTTACTAAAACAGGCTCACAGTGAAGGGCCCAGGAAGGATGTGGGTGGGCAGGTGAGTGGGGCAGGAGGTGGTCCTCACCTCCTGGCGGGGAGCTGCCCATCCCCACCCTTGGGAGCACAGAGGTCCTGATCCTGCAAATATTTTGGCACACGCACAATTCACAGCTCTGTTGGGGTGCCTGGGACCAGCACTTTAATCACATCACTCTGCGTGTTTAATCATTCACAGGCTCAGGGATTTAGTCTTCATTTCTTGGTTCAGAGAGGAATGTAGGTTGAATTCAGCATTAAGATTCTGTCTTGATATCAGCCGTTCCCTCTTAAATTAAATATTATTACCTGCAAACATTTCCTTTTAGCACTGGGAGCCGTTTGCTTGGCGTACTTTGTTTAAATGTCACCATATGAATTACTGAAAGTAATTTAAATATTTAAAGACATATACTGCAAGTCTAATTTTATTTTGAAATATTGAGCCAGACTCGCAGCTGATGCAGCAGATAACAACTCAGCCTGGCACCCCTGGTTCCTGTCCCAGTTCTTTAAATTAATAATTTGCATTTCCAACACCTTTCACCCAATAAGTCTGGGCTCTGAGATATTTTTTCAGCCAGATTTTCTTCTCTCTTTGAGGCCTTGCAGCCCCTCTAGGAAGGGTGTGAGTCCCTCAGAGGGCTCCTCTCCCATCCATCCATCCATCCATCCATCCATCCATCCATCCATCCATCCATCCATCCATCCATCCACCTTGGCTGCCCTTCTGGGATATCTGCCCCTTAGGGCAAACCCAGGGAGACAGAACACCAGAAATGCCAGTGCCAGGACAGCAGCGCTCTCGCATGTCATGTTTTCCAGATAAAGAGGATCCCTGTCCTGACATAACCTTTTCATCTCTTGTTATCTTTAGGAATAGCTTAAAAAAAAGTATCATTTCTGGCACACTGGCCATGCTGCTGAAGAGCTGTTCCTCTTCCACCTCCTTCTTCACCCACTCAGATGAAAAGCTACAGGTAATGTTGGGGAGTAAATGAAAGGCTTTCCATGGGGAAATGAGCTAAAGTAGTAAACAAAAGGGTGATTCTTAAAAGCAAAACAGCTGAAGATGTCACCAGGAAAACACAGTGATGAAACACTCCTAGTACTTGGAAATTACCTTATGTGCTGTTGGAAATTACCTTCTGACTCAACCGGCTCCATGTATCTGCTGCCACTTTGCTAATAGCTTTTCCTTGACCTGAATAGCCAGGGTTTTCAAGGAAATAATGTTCCCCGTGAGAAATGCCACCACCCAGCCCAAGCCTTCCCTAGCTTTCCTGAGAAAAGGTTGGGCTGGGTGGCTGCTGTGATTTCCCCAGCTCCTGGGAGCAGCCAACCCCCCGAGCTGTGCTCCCAGCACCATGTCCCCGTGGCTGGCTGGGTGCTGGGCTGAGTGGGCGCACGCGGAGCCTGCTCTGCTTTGATCTCAGCCTCCACCTGCCATCTCAGCTGGGTGTCCTAACACAAGGTCCAAGTTGTCTTTTAATCACCCTGCAGGCATTCCCTCGGGGCCTCTCTCTGCCCTGCCTGCTCCCCTGCCCCCAGAGATGAGTCTGGCTTCTTGTGCAAAGCCGGTGACTCATTCCCAGGATGTGTTGGCTTCAAAGTCGCCTGGTCACCTCTTTCTCTGGTCACTGCTTCCTCGCTTTTCAAATTGGGAGTGAAGAAATGGTGACACACAGGCACAACGTGGGCTGAAAGGGCACAAGCTGCCTGCAGGCTCCCTCTTCCCTTCTGGCCTGTGTGTCTCCAGGTCATGTGAGGTGAGGTCAACATGCTGGAGGGAAGGGATGCCATCCAGAGGGACCTTGACAGGTTTGAGAAGTGGGCTGGTGCAAACTGCATGAAGTTCAACCAGGCCAAGTGCAAGGTCTGATTGCACCTGGGTCAGGGCAATCCCAAGCACAAAGTGCCTTCAATGATGAGCACTTGTGCCTTGCTTCCTCATGCCAGTACCATCCAGTGTCTTGCCCACTGTGTTTGTTGGGGTGATAAACTGGCTGAAAGTCCAGCAGAGCTTCCAGGGCTCGACTGTTGTGAAATAGATAAATTGCTCAATGCTGCACCAAGAGTCTTGCTGGACATCAGGGGAAATTGTGGCATCTTCCTCTCCAGCCAACAACACAGCAAGGAACTGAAGAAACCGTAGGACCAGCTGCAAAGCTGGACACAGGAGGAGCAGAAGCTGCAGCCAGAACATCTGTGCCATGGCTCAGCAGCCGGGCCAGCACAGTGAGACAGGCCCACAGCACTCAGAGGTCTCCTACACAACATGCTGGTGTGTCCTTCCTGGTGTACAGTGAGATGAGCTAATGCAGGCTGAATGGCCACATGCAGAGGGTTGTGGTTGGCAGAATGAAGTCCAGCTGGAGGCCAGTGGTGTGCCCAAAGGGCTGGCACTGGGCCAAATATTGTTTAGCTTCTTCATTAATGACCTGGATGATGGGAACAAGTGCACCAGCTTTTAGAAGATACGAAACTCGGAGGAGTGGCTGATACATCATGGTCATGCTGCCATTCAGAGGGACCTTGATGAGCAGAGGGGAGCTTCACAAAGTCCAGCAAAGGGAAGTATGAACTCCTGCCCCTAGGGAGGAGTAACTCCAGGCACCAGTACAAACTGGGGGCCAACCAGCTGGAAAGCAACTTTGCAGGTAAAGGCCTGGGGGGGTTCTGGTGGGCAACAAGCTGACCATGAACCAGCAATCCAGTCTCACAACCAGCAACATCATGGGCTGCATTAGGGAAGAGTGCTGCCAGGAGGCCAAGGGAGAAGAAGAAAGAAGGTTTTGGTTCCTCCTTTGTCATGGAGCATTGCTGCCACTGGTGGAAACTGGACTTGCAGGTTGTGGGTCTTTTTAAGCTATTTCTTGCCAACTCTTAGGTCCAGCAAAGTGCTGCATGAAGGGTCTTTAATCCCACTTCAAGGATCAGGAAGCAGGACACAGACAGAGGGGAAGGACCTGCCCAGCACCACACAATTAGGACAGTGGTGAGTTGGGAAGGGACCGGCCTCTTCCCTGAGAGCTGGTCAAGTTCCCCCTGTGATGGGTCATGTTCTTGCAGGTCATATATGTGTCTCCAAAAGCTGTGAGTGTACCCATGCGTGTCAAACAATCTGGACCAGGGACCAGCAGGGATAGCTGAAGAAGTTCACAGAAAATTGTAATTTTGTTAATTATATTAAATAAAATTTTTAAAAAGCAAGTGAAAAACCAAGATTGTTCCAGGACATGTTTTGTGTTAAAAATAAAGCTTTTTTTTCCTGGAAACTAAACTTTTGGGGAAAAAAGAGTGGGGTTCAGCTGAACATTACTAGCACTGGGAGGAGAACAGAAGATGTTTTCTGATGCTCTGAAAAGAGAACCAGCCCCTTGCTCCAGAAACACTCACGGAAACAGCTTCTTGGGTTTTGTTCTGTTTTATTTTAACGGCAATGAGGGGGTTGCAAAACAAAAGGACTTGGTGCAAGAAAACCTCAGGAACTGGAGCATCTTCATGAACGGCCGGCAAAACTCAATGAAAAAGCAGCGCTGCCACAGCACAGCTGGTGAGACCTTGAAGCAGGGTGAGAGCCTGCATTGCCCATCTATTAGGAGCCACCAAATACATCCAAACCAGAAGAACTACAGGAATGAAAAGCAGCGTTTTGGGGGAGACTTGCCCCACTCATTGGAATAAAAGGATATGAACAATGATTGACTTTAAAGGCCCCCCTGGCGAGAAGCAGCAGCGCAGTGTAACCTCCTTCCTCAGTACCTCTGCATCAGCTAAGGGCTTAATTGGTGCAGTTTGGGGTTTTGTTGATAGGCAGGGATGTGGTGCACCACCACGTTGCTGGGCCTGTCTCTGATCTTGTCACAGTGTAAATCCCCAGCAGCGCTGCTGAAGCCACCAGGACCAACTTGGATCTGCTGCAGCGGAGTGGAGCTGGGCTGCCTCGTCCTGCCAGCAGTGGGGAGAAGTCCCTGAAGGGTTTGCATTTCAGAGGAGCACCCAGAAACCCAGGCATCTGGCAGGACCAGGCTGAGGAGTGCTGACAGCCCAGCTCAGAGTGGGGAAACAAGACTGTGCTGATATTTGGTGGCCCTGTTTGAAATCAGACCCAGCAACGTGAAGGCTGGTGAGCCAAAGCGGGGCAAGTCCTTGTGTCTTCTCTCACCTTCTCCCACTGGGGGACCAGCTGGGAGGTGGAAGGGCTACACAGCTCTGTGCTTCCTGCACCCTGGCTCGCTTCCCCTATCCCAAGCCAGCATCCCAGCAACAGATTGGGAGAGGTGGGCGAGGGGCACAAAACTCACCCCTTCCGGATGCCTATGGGGGGGAGGTGAGTGCAGCTTGAGCCCACCCTGCTCATTTGCAGCCCTCCTGGTGGGTGGTGGAGCTGCTTTTGCAATTGTTTCCTGTGCAAAGCCTGCACCGGGAAGCTCGCCACTTAGGCTCCTTGAAAAAGAAATACTTCTCTGCAGGAAATTGCTTCTTGAGAACAGCCCGGCCGCCTGGGAGAAGCCGCTGAGGAACTGACGTGTGCGCAGGGTGGGCGGCCGAGGATGCCAAAACTCTGGAGCCGAGGAGGCGATGGAGAAGCAAGTGGATCAGAGGGGAGGTGTTCATGTAGCACCAACAGGTCCTGCACTCACTGTCTTGGGCTAGTCCTCCCTTACCTGCCTGTTTTTCCAGCAGGAAGGGCTATTTTTTGGCATACGAAATGAGGAATGATTATAAATGGGGTATGTAAGTATATATTCAACGACAGACTGTGCAGTCTACATCCAATACACACATGCGACAGGTGGCAGAGTAGATGCTACTAGGTTTTTAAGTCCCATAGATATCCTGTCTGGCTCCATAATAGCAGTGACAGGCTCTGGAGGGTCTAACACCCAAGGGAGCATCAGAGCAGCTCCCCTCTCTAATCCTCCACAAAGGAGGATTTAGTAAGGGTGGTGGCACATGGCTTCCTTACCTGCTCACTTAAAGCCTATTGTTAAATGATAAATATTCTTAAATATTCTCCAGTTCTTCTTCTGAAAGGAGCCTGGAGGCCAGGAAGTCAAGGGAAGTAGGGAAGCAGTCATTGCTCAATGATGATTTCCCAGTTTTATTAGACTGGAGCTGCCCTCCCTTGCTGGTGGTGTCCATAGGGGTTTTTGGCCCCTGCTTTCTCTCCTGGGTTTCACAGAAAGTGTGGGGACCTCCTGAATTTTCCTGTAACCAGCTATCCCATCCAGAGCATTCTGAGAAAATCTGGGGTAAATATTTCCCAGCTAAATTAGGTTTTGGCTCCACAGATTGGATTTTTTGCACCACGGGGCCTGGTTGCTGCTTCTGCAGGAGTATGCCAGAGAGCAATTTTGTCATCTTTGGAGCAGAATTCATTGACGTGGTGATGTGAAAGTCTCCAGCTCTGCAGTAAAGGTGATCCTGGAGAGGCAAAGGATGCTGTGCCCATTTAATGGAGGAAAAATGATACCACCCAAGGACCTGGTGGTGGTACAGGTTGCACATGCTTGTGGCTGCCTCATGCTCCATGAGATGCTCCATGAAGGCTTCTCCCCATGGTGCTTCATCCCAAGACTACATCTACCTGCCTTTGCTGGGACAGCACGGGGGTAAAATGCTTGCCAGGGCTCAGCATCCTCACAGGATGGAGCCCGCAGGAGACTTTGCCCTGAAGGGAGGCTGTGTTAGGAAGGGTGAATCTGTTCCCACCGAGTTGGATGCCTGCAGCGTCAGAGCTGATACTCCAGGGGGCTGGCTTGCTGCAGACAGGAGAGCACTGCGCTTCGACCCCCCCCCTCTGAGCGGCTGTGGGTGAAGAGCTCCACCAGGCCAAAGCCATCTGACATTTTTCTCGGGGGCGGGTGAAACTAATGAATCCAGATTAGGCAGTGCGGAGGCTGGGGAGCTAGATTGCTGCTGAATATATATGAAGACAAATGTAAATGCTAAACTTTCTAGGGAGTATTTTTACCCTGGCTCAGTGTTAACGTTGACAAAAATAGTCACAAATTAGTGCAGGAGTAGAAAGCAAATTTGGGGCTTTTAAAATTTTCTTTCTGTTGAAACCACACATCTATTTCTCTACCAGGAGTTAACCTCTTATATGCACTAATGAAACATGGGGTAAACCATCAACAAGTGCCCTTCCCTGACAAAATAACTCTTACCTCAATTAAGAAATTGAGGAGGAAAAGCTGAAGTTAAAAAGTTTTTTGGTTCTTTTGTTTTGTTTTTTTGAGATAGAATAAAGTGATTCAATCCAAGAAATTCAGCACTGCAAGGGGGTTCTAACATCACACCAATCCACCTATCTCCTTGCTTAGCACCCAAATGATTGCAAAGGTGATGGGGAGGCACCCCATTGCACAGAAGGGTGTAATATAGAAAATTGTGATTTCACTCAGTGTCACAGAGCAAACCAGAAGCTGCCCTGGGAGTCCAGGTCATCTGAGCAAATTCCTAGATGACATATTCCTCACAAAATACTGCTTTGAGCTGCCAGTCCATCATTAAACTGCCAGGAAGGAGCATCTTCTCTTGGTGCTGATGGACATTTGACCACAGGCACCTCGGCTAGGTGAAGACTCCTGCTAGAAGGAGCTTAATAGCCTTATGGCTTGATATCTGGGCCATGAATCATACCTGATACTTGTTATTAGGTGTTGCAAACAGCTGACTGAGCAATGAGAAGATAAGTCCTAGGACGGTTTAGCTGCTACAGCCCAGAGCTTCTGGGGGAAGGGCTGCTTTATCAGTTGAGACTGGAAGGAAAATCATTTTGGGGTGCAAGGTTGTTGAGAAAGTGCGTGTTAAAAAGGGGGAAAAAAGCAAAGAGCTTTTCAGAGGTTCATATTTAAGAAGAAAATGCGGTTTAACTTCTGACTAGCTTCTGATTGCAAAAAATACTTCAGCATTATTCTTCAAATCCTTGGGAACTGTAGCCCTCACCTAAGCTGTATTTAGTACCAGGAGTCCCTTATTGGTGTGACGACTTCTCCCCTTGACACTGACTTTGGCTGCTCCTTCAGTTCAAAGTAGCAGCTGCCACATCCTTAGGAGCAATGCCCACTGCAGGGCCAAGTCAGGACCTGGAGGGAGTTTTGGGTAGACACCTGCTAACAATGCATTTATCTCATGTTCTGCCATGGCTCACGCTTATGGTCTTCGTTTCTAAAACATGAGATGAAGACCCAGGCGGAAAAGAGATATCAAAACACAGCCTATGGGCTTGGCAGTCAGTGAACCTGGGAGAAGAGATGGAAATGAGGAATTTGAGGTAGTGACTGCATTGGCATCATAGGAGACCAGGATGGATGAGGACAAAAGCAATCTGAAGCCAAGCCAGCAAGGTATAGCTGTGGGCATGGGGAAGTTGCTTGTCACCATGCTGGGCATCGAGTAGAAAGGCTGATGGAGGAGAGAATCTTTCCACAGCAGGACAACCAGAAAGACGCAGACAGCCCCATGTATTAGAAACACAAGCTGTGGTGGTATGGTGTGGAGATGATGGCAATCCATGTCTAGAGCAGTTATTTCTTTGTGCCATCTGTATCGCAAACACTTGGGACTCTTCGGAGTTGAGCTGAAAGCTGCTTGTTTCTGGACATGGACTGGTCTTTCAGTTGTCAGAAAAACCACATATATGGTGAGACAAAGACCACTGAGACCCTTGAGCCCCTTCCAGCCGCACTGTGCTGAAGGAGGTGCTGGGGCGCAGCTTCTGACCTGCCATATGTCAAGAAACCTCATGGGTGCAAGGTGCCTTCTCCTTGGGATGGGTTTGTAGGGGGATGCTCAGGGCCCTCTGCAGAACAGTAGTTTTTTTCTTTCAAGGGAGAAATGACCCTGGATGGCAGCCCCGGCTGCCGCGGGGCAGACGCAGGTCCTGGCAGAGGGAGCCTGGAGCTGAAGGATGAGAACCGGGCCTGGCTGTTGGCTGTGGTGCACTTTGGATCGACTGACTCCAGAGGGCAGCAGGCCGACAGGCTGGCACCAACACTGCCCGCTGCCTGCCCGGCCTCGGCTGCCAGCCCTGCCTGCGCCTGCCTGCGCCTGCCTGCTGCCTTGCAGGGGGAACTCGCCCTACTCCTGAGAGCCCGGAGATGGGAGAAGGCAGAGGAAGCTCTGTTGCGCCCCTCCTAAAGTCCCTCAGCTCCTGGCTGGGCAGGCAGAGGACAGTACGCCAGTGTTAAGTGATGTTATTTTGCTTTCGCCCTCGTCAGGGCAAAATCTGGTCTTGCCTTCTCAGGTGAGGTGCCTGGAGCCTGTCCCGAAACTCATGTGGTTGCTAATGAGACCGCAAAATGGAGGTGAAACATTTCTCTGCTGGCTTGGCAGCACCGCATGCTGGCGGTGGCACCTGCCTCCCTCACACCGGCCAAGAGAAGCCAAGGAGTCCCTGTCACATTTCTGGGGAGAGTTTTCAGTACACCCAGGGCTTTAGACCCAGATGTGAGTCCGTTTACACAACCTGCTGCTGTTCCCCTTGTGAACTGAAGGTGCTTTGATAACCATACTGAAAGGTCAGCTATTTTCACTGTGGCTTGCATAAGAACCTCAACATCCTCTGCTGCAAGAGCCGTGTTAGTAACTTCCTACTGCAACACTGAATCACAATAGCTTCCCACAGCAACCAGTGGTAAAAATAAACTGGGCAAGGGGAAGTGGACAGCTTCTGCTGTTCCGCTTTCCTGGGCACACTTGAGTCACAAAAAAAGCCTTGTAGAACAAGCCATTTATTTTGCTGATGCCGACAGAATCCACAAACAGTTCAGAGCATGGTCCCACTGAAATCACGGTGTATTTTGCAACGAGATGCTCAGGGTGCTCCAAGTTAAGTATGTGCTCAAGTGCTATGTTGAGTCTGTATTTTGCATTAGGATCCAGACTTAAGAATTAGACTAAAAGGAGACAGGGATCCAAGTGCAACCAAGTGCTGCTTTTGTACTAAAGACAGAGGAAAACAGCCTCCTTGGGATATTTTATGTGTCAACAGTATATAAAAGACCTCTGGGGAGAGGGGAGCTCCGTTACAGTTTCAGTAGTAGATCTTGGCTTTGAGAAAAGCAGATCTTGACTGGAGGAGAAGCATCTTCAAATACAATCTAGTTTGTATTTTTTTTTCCCTGAGACAATGTCATTGGAACAGCACAGGTTCAAACACTATTGCCACTAACACTGTGTGTGTTGGGAGGAGGAGGAGGGGGGCTGTTTTAAAGAACAATATTCTTCCTGTTATATCAGATACAGCCCAGGTCTTGAAATTCAGCCAGCTGGGAAAAAAACTCTGTTGAGACCTAGTCAGGTTGCTGAGCCTGGGAATCTGCTGGTGACGCTGACCCTGACTCTTCCCTTTGTAACAGTAGTTGCTGAGGAAGTTTCTAGTAAGAGGCTCAAGAGAAAAGAAGTTAGGACCAAAAAGGAATGGCTCATCTGTTCATCTGTTCCAGACCAGGGAGGAGCAGCGTTTCCCCCCCCCCCTCACACTGATGCCCAAGGGAATTTGAAGAGCACTGGCTTTTTAGGAAGACCCGGGTGAGAAGGAACCACAGGAGGGCTCTAGTCAAACCTTTTGCTCAAAGCTGGGTCAGCCCTGAGGTCAAAACAGGTTCCTCGGGGCTGTTCTGAGTCGAATCTTGAAAACCAACATGGATGGAGATTGCACAACCTCTCTGAGCAACCCATCCATGTTTGACTGCCTGCGTGGTGAAAATAGATTGTGATAGAAGCAGCTCATACAGAACCATGTTTTTAATGTCATCCTGCTCATTAAAAAGAGAAAGATCAAATCTATTTTGTAATAGAAACAGTTTATGTGAGGCACGGAAAACTTCTGCTACTGGATGGCTGATTCACACAAAAAGGCACGTAAAAAGATGGAAGGAAACCAGGATGCCTCCAGTTACATTCCAATCTTGAAATTTCAGTATTGCAGCACAAAAGGTTTGTATTTATAGCAGTGGATAGCAATAAGGGAGATCCTCTAAAAATAAACGAGGATGCACAGATAAAATAATCTATTTTGAGGCTCATTCTGAAAACGAAAGAGAATCCGGAGGCTTAATGAGTCTCAGTCAATTTTATTTGGGAACTGTGTGCTGCTGCCAAAGACAGAGGCTGGGCTGCGTGTGACCCACTCACAACCTCCGCAGGCCCGTGGGCCACCTCACTTCACTCCCGTAACTTTTTCTTCAACTTTTGGTTAAAAACTGCCGGAGAAGGGGCGTGTAAGGGGTCGCCGTGCGAGGGGCGGGGAGGCTGGCTCTGCCTGGCACCCGTGCGGGCTCCCGGCAGCGTGGGCCGGGGCCTTGCCCCCCGCGCGCGCCTTCCCGCGCCAAGCGGGCCCCGCCCCCTGCCCACACTGGGCTCTCCCGCTCCCTTCTCATTGGCTCTGGGGGCGGTGACGCGTCGCGGTGGGCGGGGTCTGGGCGCGGGGCCGCGCCGCCGCGGGGCCGCGCCGATCCGCTGCGGGCCGGCCCCGCCCCGCCCCGCCGCCCGCCCTGCTCCGCCTCCCGAGGCATGACACGCCGAGCCGCCGGCGAAGCCCCGCTTTAATTGAGGCCGCCGGGATGGGGCGCACGGCGTAGGGCAGAGCGGGGGTTGTCGCCGTGCTCCGGGCCGCAGGCAGCGCGCACCCACAGCCGAGGGGAGCCGTGTCTGGCACAGCGCGAACCCACCCCGGTCCGGTGGCGGGGGTAGAAGGAGCGGAGCGGGGCCGGTGTCCGGTCGCCGCGTGGGTGGCCGGTGGGCCGGGCGCTGGCGGCCGCCGCTGCCGAGCCCCATGAAAACGCAGGTCTGGGGGAGCTCCCCGCGGGCGCCCATGGCTGCGGCGATGCCGTGCAAGAGCGCGGAGTGGCTGCAGGAGGAGCTGGAGTCGGGCGGCGGCCGCTCGCTGCTGCTGCTCGACTGCCGCCCCCACGAGCTGTTCGAGAGCTCGCACATCGAGACGGCCATCAACCTGGCCATCCCCGGGCTCATGCTCCGCCGCCTCAAGAAGGGCAACCTGCCCATCCGCTCCATCATCCCCAACCACGAGGACAAGGAGCGCTTCGTCAAGCGCTGCAAGGCCGACACCGTGCTGCTCTACGACGAGGCTACCGCCGACTGGCAGGACGGCGGCGCCGCCACCTCCGTCCTGGGGCTCCTGCTGCAGAAGCTGCGCGACGACGGCTGCAAAGCCTATTACCTGAAAGGTGAGGAGGTCCCTGCCCTTCCTCCATCCCCGTCCTGCTCCCGCACCCGACGTCCGTCTCCCCCCCGCAGCCCTCGGCCGGCCACTGCATCGCTGGGCGCCCATCCCCTGGCCGGCTGGAGGTGTCTGGGTTGTTTTGCTTCTTTCCCCCCGAACCTCCTTCTTTCTGAGTTATTTTAAATGTATATTTTTATATATATGTATAAATTTTCCCTCCCTCTGTATCCCGCTTTAATCCCCCGCACAAAATGGTCGCAGGCTGGAAGCGGCCGGGAGCGCCCCGCTTCTTCCTGCGTCGCCTCCTTGGCAGTGGCGGGAGGGACCCCTCAGCCCCACTGCCGGGTTGTCCCCTCCAGTGCTGCCCGGCCCAGGCCGAACTCGGTTGGGCACCGCTGCCGGCCCCCGGGGCGCCCCTCGCCTCCGCTTCCCGGAGGGGGCCTTTCGGGGGCTCCCAGCCCCGGCGCCAGGCTCCGCTCCAGCCCCTCTGGGAGGGATAGGGATGGCCAGGTTTTCTGGGGGGCCAGAAGAGCCCTCTTTTTTTTTTCTTTTTCTTTTTAGTTCCCCCTGTCTATGAATGCGCTTTGGTTTTTTCTCTCCCTTTCCCTGGAAATGCCGGCGGAGCTGGGAGGGCGCAGCCCGGCTGCTCCCTCGGGACAGGGCGATGGAGAAGCGGGGAGCTCTGCACCGAGCCCCGCACATGCCCGTTCGTGAGGGCTGGGGGTGGTTTGGGGTCTTGGTTTTTTGAGGTTGTGGGATTTTTTTTGCCATTTTGAAAGAGCCAAGCAGGCCTCCGCAGCGGGCTGAGCAGAGCCCACAGCTGGGCTGCTGGGACCCTTCCCATCCTCCCAGTCATCCCGGTGCGGTCGCTGGGTGGCGGATTTGAGGCAGAAATAACAGGGGAGCGGAGGAGTCGTGGGGGGGGGGAGAATGGTGAGGAAAGTTGCCACTTGCAGCCCTTTAAAAAAAGCTTCTTGATAGACCCTTTTTAGGTAGCCGAGGAGTCCCTGGTGCGGGGTTGGGGGGACAGGCAGGAGTCTGGGGACCTGGCTCCTGAAGGCCGCACTGCCCGCACAAGCCTCCTTCAAAGGTGACATGGGGCGAGATGGGCAAGCATAGGGGTTGATCCCATTTGCCCCCTGTTCCCTCAGCTCGCTTCTCGTGCTAGTGGGTGAGTCCCCATCCCGGTTTGGGATTTCCCGATCGGCTCCGTTGCTCCTTGGCTTTGTTTTCCCGTTTCTCTCCCCGTCGTTCTCGTCCCTAGCAGGAGGGAACGGCTTTGAAGTTACTCCTAAGCTCTCCCCGATGGGCAGGGGAGGAGCCGAGCCCCTTCCTCTGCCCTTTTCCGGGAGCCTTGGTGGGAAATGTTTCCAATTAAAATTCCAAAATGGCTCCTCGGCGCTGTCTGGCGGCGCGGGGGGAGGAGGAGGACGAGCCTTTTCATGAATGGATGTGGCAGGAGCTGTCTGTCCTGCTCAGTGACCCCGCCACAACCGCCGAACCCACTAACAAAGTTTCCAGGAGGCCTTTCTAATTAAACCATTTGTCAGTGTCAGATCCCGATGGCAGAGCTCTGGTCTAATATTGTCTGGAAAGGAGGTAGATTGGGGGGGTTTTTTGCTTCCCTGCTTCTGACTTCCTTCTTAAACTGCTGAGCTGTGGAGGCAGAGAAAAGGACTTAGGAACAGACAGGAAGGGTCCCATCCCTCCTCAAGCCTGCTGCAGTTTGGGTGAAGGACAAACCTGTGATGCTGCTCTGTCGCAAAATGTGTTTGTAGGGATAAAGTAGGTGTGAGGATGGCTCTTTGGTAAAGCTTACGGTCTTTTTTTCCTGCTTGAAGGTGAATTGTTACCCTGGGCTGGGTATGTGATTGTCATTCTTGCTTTATCTTTTCAGATGGAGATACTTTTGTGCTTTTTTGTCTAGGTGGCAAAATAGCTCTTGCCTAAACTGCCCCCAGACCCAAATTTGTGACAAGCTAAATAAGCCTAGATTGTTTCTTGCCATTGATTTTATTTTTGGTTGTTTCTTCTGTGTTTGAGATTTGACCCCTATTTATCACAAGAAATCTCAAACTTGGTAAGAAACACTCTTTGGTTTTCTGGAACCTGTTCGTTCAGTAACAGCCTGCCCAGGGAAGATGAGGGAGCGGGGAGATGTTGAAGGTGAGCGGGCTGAAGTTGAAGGTATACCAACTTTTTGCTGGCAAAGACTTGCTAAGTAACATGTACATGTGTTCAGATAGTCTTCAGATTGTGAAATCCTTCTAAAACATTTTTTCCTTTCTGCCTCTCCCCTTCCCTCTCTCCGTTCCCCCTTCCCAGGTGGTTTTAACAAGTTTCAAACTGAGTATTCGGAGCACTGCGAGACAAACCTTGACAGCTCCTCACCCAGCAACTCTCCCCCAGCATCGGTCCTTGGCCTGGGAGGGCTCCGGATAAGCTCCGACTGCTCGGATGGTGAATCTGACCGGGAACCCAGCAGTGCCACGGAGTCAGATGGGAGCCCCATCCCTAACAATCAGCCTGCCTTTCCGGTCCAGATCCTACCTTACCTGTACCTGGGCTGTGCCAAAGATTCAACCAACTTGGATGTCCTGGGCAAATATGGCATTAAATACATCCTGAATGTGACTCCCAACCTGCCAAACATGTTTGAGCACGATGGAGAGTTCAAGTACAAGCAGATCCCCATCTCAGATCACTGGAGCCAGAACCTCTCGCAGTTCTTTCCCGAGGCCATTGCTTTCATTGGTAGGTAGTTGGCAGAACATCTCTTCTCATACTCACCACTTGGGAATGTGGCAAGCCGCTTCCCAGGGCTGTTGCTTGTCTCTGGCCTTACCTCTCTGGGGCACAGCATCTGGCACTAGCTTAGCAGCTGAGCATCATGCTGCCAAGGTGACACTTCTGGTGTGTGTCACCCTGGCTGGCGTAGGCCTTCCTTTCCAAAATTCAGCCCCCTTACAGCACCTCAGCTGGGTTACCTGCAAGCAGTGGGACTAGTCCTGCTGGACCCATCCCTGCTGTCTCTTGCCCTTGTATGGGGATTTGCATTTGAGTGAAATGGCTGAACCGAGGAGGTGGGAAGCTCCTCTGCCTGCTTTGCTGCTCTGAGGAATGAGTGTCGATGGGAACTGCGTTAACGTGACTAGTGCCAGCAATTCCTTAGCCCCAAGTGTGGTTAAAATCTCGGGGTGAGGGAGGATTTTTTCTTTCCCAAGGGGATTTGCTAGTCTAGTTGTGCTCCTGCTGTGTAAGTTGCCCTAGCATAACTAACTCCTTGTATGGATACTTCTCCTAAGGTAAGTGTCAACACAACGAGTTAGTGATTATAATTACACTGCAGAGCTCAGCTGGAAAAACTGCTGTGCAGACAGCCCCTGAGACAGCCTAGGCTTGTCAGGGGAAGGGGTACAGGAGGCAGATCTCACTTCTCAAGCTAGTGGTGACTTTGAAAATTGCTTCTCATTCTGTGAGAAGTGTCAGTTGGACTGAGTAGGGATGTACACTTCCAGCATGACCTGTGCTGTCTGCTGGTGATGGTCATTAGCCTAACCAGTTCTGATTTATGGGGGTGAATGGCACAGGTAGCCATTACTACCATTAACTGTTAAAAGCCCTGTGGCTTCCTATCTGCTTAAAAACATTGAGGTTGGTAAAGGTGAAGGGGATGTTTTACCTTCAGACTGAAATCTGTGCAGCCCGTTTCAATGCTGCTTTCTTACCCCCTGTTTTGGACCCCACTGCACACGCTTGCTGTGCAGTAAGACCTGAAACAGGGCAAAGCAGTGGTAGGTCCTCAGCTGCTTTTCAGCCATCAGAAACCCTGGTTCCCATTTGCTCTCCTTTGCCCCAAGTTTCTTTCCTCTAGTAACTCAATTTTGGTCAGAAGTGTCTCCTTCAGTGTGGCAGCAGGGACACATCTGATGTCCCATCTGCACTTGCTGTGTGGAATGTGGTATTAAACATCAGGGGTGAGGTGGGGTCTCTGCTGGCACGTGGCATTTGGGATCTGTCTGCTCCAGTCAGCCAGTGTGTCTGTGAAAACCGTGCTTGTATTTTGCAGTTAATGACAGGAAATGGAGGATTACCTCCCTCTAAAACCCAAGCACCAAGAAGTTCGATGCAGGTTAGATGAAAGGCAAAAATGTTTCAGAAAAATGTTGAACAGGGAGAGACTTGTGGAGGTCTGTATATGTTGGGGGGTGATTGCTCACTGTACTGGAAATTCTTGCCTGGCTTTAGAAGTGGAGGCAGAAAACCTGTTGTGGCTTGGGTCTGGATTTTGTTTTGTTAGCCTCATCTTTGCCCTTCTCTACGCTCATGGTGCCTGAGCGTCTCTTACCTCTGGCTTTGCCCGAGTATCCTCTTTCTCCTGCCACCTTCTTCCTCCCTGCCAAGCTCTCAGTCAAATGACTGACTTCAAATAGGGCTGCTCAGAAGTAAGCAGTGCTGGGTACTTGCGTGCATTCAGTGCTCTCAGTGGCGTGTCCCTCTTTCAGCACTAAGATGTCAATTCATAAAGGGATCACGCTGTTCCGGCTGTGCCAGAGACAATGAGTGTGTGTGTGCTTTTCAATCAGTGGCAAGGGAGGGGAAATTTCGATGCTGTTCTCGCCATTTTTTGGTCCAGCCTGCATTCCTGCTCCCTGCTACCATTCATCCTGAGAGTCTCCTCCAACACAAGCGTTTGTTTGTAGTGAAGTGCATTTCAGTTGATCTTAAAGAGCAACTTCACAATAAGGGAAGTTCCTGCACTTCAGGCTCTGCTTAAATTGGCCTTGACTACATTCAGATAACTTTCTAGTGGAAGGAGGACAAGAGCAGCTGAAGATAATAGCTTGAATGATGCTGGGCTGCAACCTTACATCAAGTGCCCAGCCTTCCCTGGTTAGTTGGCATTGAGATGGGTATGCTGTGCCTGACTAGCAGCATCACCCTGGTGCTGTTGTCTCCAGCTCCACCTGCCTTCTGTGGGTTACTCCATTTCTTTGTTTGAATAGAGGGTACTGATGGCAAGGGATGTGTTGCCAGGCTTGATTAATACTTCTCAGGCATGTGAGATGCTTAGCCTTGCTGTGTGGAACAGGGATGTGCCACTTCACCATGTGATGGGAATATCTTGGGAGCCCTTTGGGGTAAGATGTGGGTGTTAAAGGGACACGAGATGGTGTCACTAGGAGCAGGAGATCCAGTTCTGGCAGTTATCCTGGTCCTGGGAGCTTGCAGCTGCCACCTGGCCCTGCTCCAAAGCTGTGCATTTTTGGTGCAGAATAATAGACTCCCCCTTCCCCTTGTCTTGTTTCAGATGAGGCCCGTTCCAAGAAGTGTGGGATCCTTGTTCACTGCCTCGCTGGCATCAGCCGGTCTGTAACAGTCACTGTCGCCTACTTGATGCAAAAACTCAACTTGTCCCTGAACGATGCCTATGACTTTGTGAAAAGGAAAAAATCCAACATTTCCCCGAACTTTAACTTCATGGGCCAGCTCCTGGACTTTGAGAGGACTCTGGGACTCAACAGCCCTTGTGACAACCGCTCGCCCAGCGAACAGCTCTACTTCACCACCCCCACCAACCACAACCTGTTTCAGCTCAACACTCTGGAGTCCACATGAAGGGGATGCCACCTGGTTGGGAACTCGAGCATCGAATTGCTTCTCTTGAGCATTTCAACTCTTACAAAAATATCTGTCTTGCCAGGCAGCTCTGAAACGACTAGCTTCTCTGGGCAGAGATGCCTGATCGCTGCTTCAAGAAGGCTAACGCCGTTCATTAGTATCCTGATCAAAGTGGTTTGAAGAGGTAGTCTTTTTACAGGGGGTTATTTAATATGAGTGATGTTACAGCATTTTGATCACAGCTGTTACCGGCAATAACCGCTTTCCTGGGTGCATTGGGACTGTCAGAACATGCACACATGTGAAGAGCTACCGGGGGCTGGCTTGCTGTGGAAAGTGAGGAGATTTATGCACTTGGAAACATTGAACAAAAGGTGTTGGGCCAAGACTGTTTTTAAAACCCAAGTTTACTTTTTTGATCTAAAAAAAAAAAGGAAAAGTAGATCTTACTCGAGCTTTGGGTTCAAACTTTCTTTAAATATGTAAGTTCCTGACTGTTTGTACAGACGAGGTTGCAAAACCAGTATTTTATTCTGTTTCTTGTTTGATCATTTATTTTTTTTAATCAAATGTTTATATTGACCAAATGCATTTTGCACACTTTGTGAAGCCTTGGTATGTCCTGGCATATTACTGGGTACTCCAGAGAGAGATACATGCTGCTGCTGTTGTTGTTAGCATCTGGTAGGAAGCTTTGTTATGTGTGAAGGCCAGTTGGGCTTAAACGCAACCCCTTCACCACTCCTGCACTCACAATCACAAACTCTGCACTGATTCAGTCAAGGTGACTAAGCCGCAAGCTTTTTTTAATGCCACCCCTGCCAAAAACACTGTTTGCTGTTGCCAGAGGTAAAACTCTTGTAGCCTCCAGAGTTGGTAGAAGCATGTCTGAGCCCAGCTTCATTCTCTGCTGCCTGTTGACTGACTTAACGTCATCCAGCTGGCCTGAAACCATTCCAGCTTCCCGAGTACAGAAGGTGGTTGTGATGTTGGTGTTTCTTGTGCACACTCAGTTCCTTCCCACGTGTGCGGGGTGGAGGGGGGAACATGGCGAGCGCCTGGAGCAGTGCAAGGATTGCCGAGCGAGACGGGACTGAATCGTCACGCTTGGAGCGTGTGAGGGGAGTGGAGATGTGGAAATGTTGAGAAGAGCATTGTAAAAGAGAATTTTTTTATATATATATATATGAATATATATATTAACTGGCAAATTCTGAGATGATTGGAGCTTTCAACAGAGGTTGATTTTTTTTTTTTCTTCCTCTTTCAAATAACTTTATGCCGTGCCTTCTATTCTGAGAAGACTTGTTTATATTTCTGGCTAGTGTTTGGCAAACACCTTATACCAAGCCGGGAGGGGAGGAAGTGGTAATAATTTCTGGGAGGAGGGCAGAATGGAATTGGAGATTTCTTTATTGGCTGCAATGTAGTCCCTCCTTTCTCCCCCCTCCCTCTCCACTTTAACTCTCATGTAACTGAAAAAGAAAAAAAAAAGCCACGGATTTTTTCTAAATATCCAGTTTTTTGTACTTTTTTCAAGAAAAAGAAAAAATTAAAAAAAAAATCTCCATCTGGAGGAATGTTTGACGCTGTCACATCCTGAAACTGTTCTTTTTGTTAAAGATGTTACCAGAATGTTGGAATGAGCTTCTCTTTCTTGTTTTCTGGTTGTTTATTTGTTTGTTTGTTCGTTCGTTGGGTTTTGTTTGCAACAATGTTGGGATCGTGGGTCATTGGAAGGGAGAATGGGCGTAAGTACAGTTGTGAGTGAGAAAATTGAGAATATCCTAATTGCATCTTACCTCATGGAGGAGTTCATTTTTTCAGGGATTTTTTGACAGTGCATCTGTATTGCATTACAGCTAAGCTGGTTTGTAAAAGCTTCCTGTGCTGTTAGTGGTCTTTCTTCTTTAAAGGAAAAAAAAGATGCATCTTCTGATTAGTACCAATGAGAGCTTGTTAGCGAGGAATGGTTCTGCTTTCTGAGTTATGAAGGAAAATTAGTGACCCTATATATACTGATCCAATATTGGGACTTTGTTTATATTGCAAATAAATATTATTTTTTCTTTAAAAATGATGTTTGTGTCAGATGCTTGTCTAGTCTCTGCCCATATAAGGGCACGTAGCTCTTATTCATTTTTTTTAATGGTTGATTAGTAGTCTTCTGTGACCATGAAGAGTAGTTACTGGGCAGTGTTCAAGTGTGGTGTTTGGTTTCATGCACAGCTTAATTTTTAAGACCTGTGGTAAAATGGAGAGTGGGAGGTGGGAGGGCGAGGAGAGGGATATGGGGTATTGGATAAACCAGAGAACAAAGAACAGCTTGAGAATGGGACCGACTTTGACCCCAGCCATTCCTTCACGCCAAAAATAAATAGATAAACTAAAGGCACTTTTGTTTGCTGTTTAAGTGTGGCTTACAAAGGCTCAGCAAGGCCTTGTCCACAACTGTTGTGGATAGTAGACTTTATTTCGGTAGGAAAGCAAGAAGTCATGGCCTTGTGGGCAGCCACCTGATGACTTCTGGGTCTCTCAGAGTTTGGGAGCCCCCTCCTGCATCCTCAGGTGGGGGCCAAGCCCCTGGCTGCAGCATTACATATGGCTGTACTGACCCACTGAATTCCCTGGCCATGGGTGCAAGCAGTTTGTGGGAAACCTGGAAGGGCTGAAGCTTTAGGGTGAAATGTGGCTCCAAGGGTCTGAGTGCAACCCAGCTAAGGGAGCTGTGGCTCCTCATGCCTCTGCTGATAGCTGTGCAGGACTGAGCAGGAGTAGGTTCCCTCCACCTCAGTATTCCTTGTTTTAAATGAAATGGTAATAAATTAAATGACTATTCAATTGTTCAATTCTTCCAAGTGAGTGTGTCCATGTTGCCTTGTTCTTCTAATCCTAGGGCCGGAGCACCAAAGATGTCTGGTTTTATTCCAAAAGGAGCTCAGGCTGAGTGCAGCATGTGTCACAGAGCAGGAGGGGTAGGCAGAGGTTGAAGCAGGAGCCAAGGGAGTGTGTGTGTGTGAAAATTTGTTTATTCCTTGACTGCATGATGGGAATCTATATATAGATTTAGAGGCCTGTTTGTGGCTCAACAAATGAAAATCTGCCTGGTACGCAGGGAAAAGAAGACCTTCAGGTTTTCCCCTGTAATTACATGGTAAAGTAGCTCTTGAGGAAGACAGAAAGCCATGCTGGAGGCTGGCTGTGCACTGAAGGAGTGCAGAACAGCTTGTCAGGTGGATGGCTATATTTGCTCCCATCTAATTTCCTCTAATTTTCTTCTAAGGTGTAGAATAGGAGATTAGCAGTTAGCATGAGCTCTGTAAGTACATTTGCACAGTAGCTGAGTTGCAGCTGGCTGGAACAGCACAGCCTCTATTTGTGATGGCCTTGGTGGAAGAGCTGGTGTGCAGGCAGCTGCCAGGCTGCTCCTCTGCAGGCAGCTCTCTTGGGGTACCTGAGATCCAGATTTATCTGTCGTGTCCCACCACTGTGGCACTGAAAAGCCCTGTTGCCAAGGAAGGAGGTGGCTTGTCTGAAAACCATCCTGCCACCTGCAAGTGCTCTTCCCTCCAGGACCCAAAGGAGACACTTACAAGCTCCATGGCTTTAAGAGCAGGGAGCAGCCAACCTGGCTGGTCCTTCAGCCATCAGTGTTTTACAAATGTCTTGTGCCTTGCTTCTTGGCTCGAAGGGGTTTCCTTGGAGACCTGATGTCCTGTAATTCAGTGAGGAGACAAAACCTGACACCAGGAAAGGGGCACTGCTGGAGAAATAGTTACAGGGAGAAAAGAGAGGGTGGGGTCTGTCCGCACTCCCTTGCAGAGGCGGGCACGAGCACTAGTTGAGCGTAGGAGCACGGGCTGAGTGAGAAAGCTGGTTATGTTCAGATTGGTGGAATTTGGCAGGAGATACTGCTTCCCACACGCAGCAGGGAGAAGCTCCTTGGTTAACTCATTGATGCCAAACAAGGCACTTGTAAGATGCTGCGTTGGTGCTCTGCTCTACAAAACCAGGTAATTTCCTTGTTGGGCACAGAGATCTGTGCCTGGGTTTTCACTGGTGATGCCACAAGCCCTCAGGCAATACAAGTGGGAATTTTTTTTTTCCCAGGGATGATTTTGTCTTACCACTCTGATTTGAATAGTTAGAGGGACTACAGGTCCCAGGTACCTCCTAAAAGTTTCTCCCTCCATTTCAGGTCAGGCAAAAGCACAAAGCTCTGAACATGGGTAGAGCTAAACTTCTGCAGTTCCTCCCCAGGAAGCCCAGGTAGCTGATTTTGAACACTTCCAGCAGCCCTCTGCACAGCACATCCCATCCTGCTTCCCTCCGTGCTGCCTGGCAGAGCCTGGCTGCTCACCCCAGCTGGAGAGGGACGGGCAATGAGAGCAGGTATGTCCTGAGCACAAGGGTGACTATTTGGCATCTTGTGAAACAGGAGACCAAAGAGTAGGTTCCCAGGGCAGTGCCATGAGGATTACTTGTGGTCATAGACAATGAGAGAGAGATAATGCAAAGGCAGGGGAAGGAGGTGTGAAGGGATAGTAGAAGCAGCATCAGGAGACCAATGAGTAGGACACGAGCTCGGGGAAGGGGCTTTGGGGTTACTTGTAGCTTTCTTTCCCTCGTTTGTGTCTACCCTTACCTCTCTTCTAGGCCAGTATTCCTTGGTGTGGCATCAAACATGCTGGGAGCATCATGCAATTCAACCTCTGCAGCTCTGAACTTGCCTGCTGTTGCGTCACCCAGATATGCACATGGGAAAGTAGAGTCTTCCTGCCACCATCTGAATTTGGGTGCTTCCATTTCCAAGGTAACCAGATGATTTGTGGGCTGTTATTTTCTTTTTTTATCCTTTATGTGAGCAAATCGGGGTATTTGCAGTGTGAAGGCATGTAAATAGTTCAGCTAATCAACACATCCGACTGGCACGGGCTGTGATAGTCATGCTCTGGGCTGCTCAGTAAGTGTGTGAAAGTAGGTTTTCTTCTGGATTTTGTGCCATTTGCTCCTGTGCTTCCTCAAATCTTTCTCTTAACCATGTGTGAGGTCAGAGTGCTGGGCTGGCTAAATGTAATTTGGAATGAGAGGGTGGGTGAGGAAATATTCAGCAGGTAAGGAGAGCAGCTCATGGGAGACCCATCCAGCCTCCACGTCCGGTTCCTGCGAGTTCCTCTATTCAAGCTGCAAAGTTCCTATTTCATATGGCTTTGTCTTTTTACCTTCTTGCCCTGTCACTCAGCAGCATGGGCCTAAAGGATGGGCCACAGTGAGACCATCCACAGGGTCACTGTAGTCACCCTGACTCAGGTGTGAGTTTTGGGTAGGAAGCACCAACCACAAGCGTGTGGTGTGAGGGCAACAGCTGTGCTGTATACTGGCAATTGTCTTGCACCAAGAAGGCCTGCCATGTTGGGATGGGGGCAAGCAGCTGCTGATGGCTGCCGTGTCTGCCCAGGCAGTTTGGGGTCCAGGCTGCCACACGAGGTTCAGCTAGTGACATGATGAAGCAGCAAACGTGCCTGTTTCCTGGGGGGCTATGCTGAAGTTTAAATGGCTGTGTGGCATCTGCCTTAAATTGGTGGGGAACAATAGAGCGCTGGATCTCCCCAGGGCTGTGCTCTCCCCTGGGTGGGCAGCAGCCGCCATTTTGTGTCCTCTCTCTCCACAGCGCAGCCCTTCCAGTCATGGCTGCTGCTTCCCAGAGCAGGGGGCACCAGCCCCCCTTCCTGGGCCACCAGATCTGGTACTGGGAGTAAAAATTACTTCGGTGAGCACCACCTCCTTTTCCTAGCCTGCCTTTGTCTCTACTTTTGCCCTTCTCTCCAAAATACCTGAAAAGCTGCTGTGACCCCTCAGGTGGTATCTGAGGGCACCCCGACTGGTGGCCTGGGAAGGCCTCAAAGACTCATTGCTCTCATGGTGGTACAGAAACACAGCTGGGTCCTGTGAAGAAGTTGTGGGAGGATGAACAGCAAGGTGAAGAAGACTCTGTGAAGCTGGCAGCAGCTGAACCCCCTCATCCTGCGACGGCAGCAGCAGTCCATGGCAGCAGTGATGGCCCTGGCACCAGCGGTCACAGGCCATGGGCTGCTTGCAATTGAAGTGTAAGTTTCTGGTGCCTCCAGTCTCCTCCCTGACACCTCCATGCTGCCCTGTTCAGCTGTGTTGCGATTGTGTTTTTAGGTTGGGAGCTGGGTCAGGGCGGAAGCTGTGGTTCAGCTTTGATGGCTCAGTCAAGGGTTGTGGATTAATTATGGGTTGGGAATTAATCACGCGGCAGGTGCAGACACCCAGGCTGGCTGTACAGCCCCAGACTGCTGGTGCCCAGCCTCTGTGAACTGTGTTGGCCCCTCAGTACTGGGCAGTATGGACTCTCCTCCTCTGCCTAGTGCAAGGCAAGACCACCAGCACTCTCTGGCCTTCCTTTCTGCTTTCTGTTTTTTTTGTGCTGATACTTGAACTTGCACTTGTTCTGCATTATCCTGATTTGCTTTCTCTGGTTTCTCCACTGCTTTCTGTTTCTTCGGATTGTTGGGATTTGAGGTACTGTCACCTGGCAGGTGCCCCTGCAAAGCTGTGGCCCTTCTGCAGGAAAATGGAGCCCTGGCTTTCTCTGAGACATTGGGACATGATGGAAATGGAGCTGTGGGGAGACTTGAGGAGAATGTGTGCCTCTTCTGTGCTGCTTAGTGGTGCAAGTGATCTGAGAGCATGTAGGGCCTTATGAATTATCTGGTGAGGGAACCAAGAATGAGTGTCAGAAGGGGAATCCAGACAAATTTATTTATTTTCCTACTTTCCCTGGAGAAACATCTGGCTTATGTAAAGCCATTTGCTGGGTTTCTCACTGCTTTATTTTGAAGTCTCTGCATTCAGGCACTCTGCTCTTCTCATCTCCTTGATCTTCTCATCTCTCATCACTGCCTCAAGGGCAGATTCTTCATGAATTGGGGTTTTGCTTTTATGAAGTTTACTCTTTGTTTCTGGTCTGCGTTGTCTTTTTATTTTCTTTCTTTTTCTTGTAAGGACTGCTCTGGTTTGGCTTGTGTTTTTTGCCTGGTTTTCTTCTGAGTGGTGAATTATTGTGCTAAACCCTGCAGAAAGTGGGAGGGAACAGACTGGTGCGTTGGTGAGACCCTGGTCACTGATATGGCATTAGTGAAAGCCCCCTGCCAGTGAGAAGCTGAGCTCTGAGGTTTGCTTGTGGATGCAACACCTTAGAAGCCCAGCATTTTTCTGTATGGAAGACTTTTAATTGAAATGTGTATCAGGGGATGTAGTTAGGAGGGGGTTGTGACTTTGGGTTTGGGGTAAGCTCTCCTTCCTTCCCTGATGTGGCCTCTGAATTGGACCTACCATTTTACCATGCAGTCCTGGCAGTGAAGTGCTCAGTACCTGGTGGAAGATGAACAGCTCTGCTGCAGTGATGCAGTTTGGTTCTTGCTCTAAATTTGCCACTTCTCCCTGCATGGCTGATTCTTTGCTGCTTGGAGCAGCCAGGATTGCACACCCAAGAGCCAAGCAAGGTCATCTCAAAGCTGTGAAAAGTGGGTTGCTGAATGTGAGTTTGAAGGGATTCAGGGTGCTGAGCCCACAGAAAGCTGCCCTCTCCTCCAACAGAACAAGAATCAGCTCTGCCATCATCTCATTCTGTGTTCTCTGCCATTCATCACCTTCCCTCTGCTCCCATTCAGGCTGTTGCCTTCAAATGATCCTGCACTAGAGGTTCAAGCAGGCTTCTGCATGTCTTGGCCTTGCATCCAGTTGGCAGAAAGCTAAGAGAGATATGTTTGGGAAAGTCTCGTGGGTTGGTTTTTTTTTTGTTTGGATTTTTTTTAACAAGAAGCTTCACTATTCATTCATTCCCCAAATAGCTTTCCCTCTCATTGGACAACATCTTCCTGCCAGGACAGTCCAAGCCTGTTCCGACAGGCAGCTTATCTGCCTTGCAGCTCTGACTGCTTCCTCTGTGTCTCCTTTGTGTGGGAGGTGTTTTGTCTTTCCAAACTTCTGCTGACTTCAGTGGGCGCTAGCTTGTGCCCAAACATGCACTGATAGTGCAGTTCAGTGCTGAAATTTGCCACTGATTTTTATTTATGTCCCTGCAGCGTGTTTTTCTTTGTGAAGGGAAGGACTAAAGTGGTTTGGGGATGGGCAGGAGGGTCATTATTGAAAGTTAGTGAAGCAGAGGTTCTTTCCTGATCCTGTCCATTGAGTCGTGCCACAGAGCACAGTGAAGACACTAGTGGTGAGAGCTGTTCAGGCAGTTTTAGAGAAGTTTCTAGCCTAATTTAAATTTGGTAAGAGTGGAGAGAAGTGTATGTGCATGAAACAAGAGTTATAGTTGTCTGTATTTTTAATAAAACAAATCCAGTCACGTTTGAAGCTGCTGTCTGCCAGTGTGCATTCCTGATGCAGAATCAGTGCTTTGACTGGGATACAGTTTCCAGTCTGTGGCTCAAAGCAGCAGTAGCCAGGAAAGCCCCATATTGTCCTGTCCATGCTCCTCTTAGAGTGTCTGTATCAGTCTGGTTCCTGTGGCCTCATCCCCCAGACTGGGCTAGCCAGTCCCATCTCAGATGGGAAGGGAGAGGACAGATCCTCTTAGGAGAGGGCATTCCATCTTGTGAAGAGCACTTCGGGATCATATATGCTGCCTCCACTGGAAAATGGTGGATCCTTTCAGATTGTGTTGGTTGGCCACCAAGAGATGTGAAGCATTTGACCTTGGGAATGGAGCTAGTGGTGAGTTGCATGTAGAAACACTTTCCCTGCCTCAGTGTTAAAATCAAGCTCTGATTTCTGGCAGTCCAGAATAACTCCCAGGCATCCCTGTCCTGAAATAACTGTGAATGAAATTCTGGATTATGGTTAGTTTTCTTGAATCTCCAAAATGTCTGTGGCCCTGTTTCTTGTAAAAGTTCATTTGGTTTTGGCTATGGAGTTCTTCACTTTTCTTCCTGAGCCATGGGATACTTCCAACCACATTCCATGTGATAGCACCACATGTCCAGTGCTACTGCATGTGCAGCAGCAGCCCAGGGATGTTTGTAGGTCAGGGATGACAGATACTTGGCAGGACTTGCAGGTACTATTATTTAATTGCATTCCAACAGCAGCGAAAGCAGTAGCAAGAGTAATAAACAAATTATGATCTACATTATGAAGCTGACAAATGCCACCCACTCATTACCTGTCTTTAACCACTCTCATTACTACCTGGTCTTTGTGGGAACTAATCTTGCTGCTCAGTGTCCGACTTGTTCACTTAATACCATCATCTGAAGCAATCGGCCACTCCTTGTGAAAGAAGAGGAAGGTGCTTTTCCTGAGGCTTGTTCTCTGGGTGCTGAAATGTGGGTAGCTCTGGAGAGGAGGAGGCTGAAGGGAGGGAGTACTTTGCAACAGCATGATGTGGCAGGAAGGTGGAGGCTGAAGTCCACAGGGATGATGTGGGGGGGCTGGACTGGGGGTGGGTGTCAGGATGGAAGATTGTCACTAGGAGGAAAAGGCTGCACTTTGCTTGTCTCCCCAGGATGGAGGAATAGTATCCAGCAAAAGGATGTTAGGAAGAGTCATGTTTTTTTCTCTCTGGATGTTTCCCAGGGTTTGGGAGCAAGCTGGGTTGCTGATTAATGACAATTCTCTGTGTGGCTGCTTCAACACAGGGCTTTGCAGGATGAAGTCTTGGTGGTGTTTCTGGGGGGAGCCTGAACAGGTCCCCACAGGAAAAAAACTTGATCTCCAAGAATTTCTTGCAGTGGTTTGGTGTAGCTTGAGTACAGCGGAGTCTGGCTGCTGCCATTACACTGTGTCAGCCCGTACTAAATGTTAGTGACTGCACTGTGTCTGGGGTGCAGCCATTCTCCTTTCCTTGCTGACAACTGGGAGCCTTCCTGGGGGAGGTCATTGAGCCCTGCAAGCTGAGGAGCTGGGCTGAGCAAGCAGATGAGAAAATAGGTCTTTTTCAAGATACTCCATGGGTGGCCAGACCCAGGCCAGCCAGAGGTCATGTTGTGCTCTTAGGGTTTGGGATGTCTTGGGGGGGTCTGTAATGGATAAATAATAAGCTGAATGATGGGAGATGAAGACTGAGAGGTGACAGGCCAGATTTCCCAATGGAGAATTGACATGAGTCACATGTGACAAGGGCCTGTCAAAGGCCAGAGCTTTTGAATGTGTCTGTTGAAGAGGAGTATGTGACAGATGAAGTTTGCTGCTGACTATTCAGTGTAGCAAAACCAAAAAGCTGCACTGAAGAGCTGTAGGAACCCCTTGCAATGTGAAGCAGTGGGGTTACAGAATATAATGCTGACAAAAGCAAGGCAATCCAGGGGGAAGAGGAAGCCATCTTAATCTAAAATGCAGTGTAATGGGTTCAAGATGGGATAATCTCACCTGGGAGAGATTTCAGAAGTGCAATGAACTGGGCTATAGGAGCAAGGCTTGATTTCTGAGTCTGGTCAAAAAACCTGAAAACAATTCACTTCTAGGAAAAGAGCTGAGAAGAAACTGTATAAATGCACTTTATGAATCTGTGGTGAACAAAAGCATTTATGTAGGTTTGGGGAGATTGGGATAACTAATGCAAGGAAAACTCACTGACTGCTTTTAAATATCAATACACAGTCTTGTTGAGAAAGTCCAGCCAGTGCAAATAGCTGAAGCCTGGGAAAACATGTGTAATGGAACATGGCTACGTGCTTGGGCTGTTCTTATCCTCTTCTCTAGGTGCTCCTATCAGTTACCATTGATGACAGGACACAGGGCAGGCTGAAGCTTGATCCAACCACAGTTAGTGGCTCTGATTCCTCTGCTTTTTCATGAAGATGCTGTCCTGGAGTAAGGCATCTGTGGCACACTGTGACTGTGTATGTGTGAGGGCTTTATGGAGGTCAGAGATATTGTGCTCCCAGTGAAGAAAAGCTGCATGGCTGCATGGAAGGTTCTGAGGTTATTGTACATCTGTTATCAAAGGGCCATGGGCAATGTACTGTAGGACAGCCAAAGCAAGGAGAGGGACTTTGTACCAACGTAAACATCTGGTTCTTCACCAGCACCAGTCACTCTGAGATGAACAGGTTGCTTAGGTGGTAGAAAGCTGTTGCCTGCACCAGCAAACCTGCCTCTTGTCTCCTCTGAGAAATGTTTGGACAAGAAACCAACTCCAAAACGTTTTGCTTTCTTCAACCTATTCTCTCCCATCTCTTTGTAAGTGCCGTGCTTCTAGTTTGGAAGAACAGGATGACATGGAAGTAGCTGGATGAGCCAGGGCAATTCATCCTGCCCTCAAAGCCCCTGTGTGCTACTTTAACCCACACCACAGTGGGGCGAGACACTGTGTGGGAGTGTGAGACAAGTTCCTAATGTTCCTGTTGATCAAATGGCCCACTGAGTCTCTTGATCTGCTGTGGTGATAAGTCATAACAAGGACTCTCTCTTAATCCTCATTATCCTCTGTTGGTGCTTCCTGCCCACATACACTAGATATTTCCTATCAACAGGGAGTAAACTCTGTGGAAGATAGGATCAGATTCCCAGGAACCAGGCTGTAGTAAGAGTGAAGGAAGAATGAGGAAATTGTCCTAATTTGAGGCTAATCTTATAAATATAGGGCTGGATACAGACAATAGGAAGAGAAATACCAGGAGAGCTTTAGCATTTAGTTAGGGAAGGATCATCTTTTGCCAGGAGTAGCCTCAGTTGTAACTTACGACGTGGTGAAGTTGCTGTTTGATCTCAGCTTCAGCAGAGGGGAAGAGACAGATTCTGCTTTATATCACTAGAGGAGTAGCCTGAGAAAAGAACAGGGACAAATGTCTTTAATAGCATTTTTTTGTTGTTTGTGTACTGATTTAAGCTGCAGTGCATGGATGGAATGCTTTATTGCTCAGTTTGGATTTGGATAAAACTAAAGAAAGAAAAGGGCTGTGTGATTTTTCCTGAAGATGTGCTAATATACCCATTGGGTATTTAATGTTGCACTGCATTGCTGAAAATGCAGAAAACCACAAATCTTGTCTTCTAGCATAAGTGGGTTGGTGGGGTGGGGTGTTCCTTTCGTCTACCTAGACCCATAGCTGGAGCCTGAACCAGTCACAGACTTTGCCTGTTGCTCATGTTCACCTTTCATGTGGGCTGGGTGGAGTGTGCTGAAGCAGTTTGTGGTGGGGAGTCCTCTACAGACAGTTGCTTTTATGAACCTTTTTAGACAGCCTGTTAAAATGAAGAGTTGCCTCCTACCTGTCCCTGTCCTATCCACATCACAGCACCATGCACAAAGCCCACGATGCCTCCCCTGCCTTTCATTTGCAAGCAGGGGGAGAACATGTGCATGTTTGTGAGCAATGAATTGCCTTTCCAGGGGTGTGTAAGGGTCTTTAACCACATGTTCATGCGCAGCTGGTATATTCTAGCATGATGCCATCACCATACAAATGACTACAGTGCAACAAGGTGTGGACACTGGTTGCTCATCTCCACCCTGAAGGTGGTGTTGCAAGTTCCTGGAAAATGCCGTCATGTCCTTGCGTGTTTGGACTCGTTTGGCTTTTTACTATCCCTCCTGCTCACAGGTGCTTGCTGGTGTTGGAGTTGTATTTATTGCCCATCTCTGGGCTGATCACCCCTCCTTCCTTCAGAAGCTTTACAGGCCTTGTCTTGGACGAAGTTTATGAAGCTATGGTGATGTACAAAACCCCTGCTGCATCCTGGAAACTTTCTGTCCCTTTCAGATAGTCTAGCTTGTACAGGAGATCTCACCAGGCTTGGCCTAAGATGAGTGTTACAGTATTTCCCTGTCCCAGGCTCCCTGTATGAGTTAGGACAAGGCCTTTCAGCCATCCATAGGCTGGCTGCATCTTAGCTTCCCGCTTTCTATCGTTTCTGGCCCTTCCAGGATAGTTGACTTGTGCCTGAAAGTCAGCAGAAGAGTCATGCTGTGTGGACTTTCATTCCTTACCCAGGTGCCTTCCTTTGTTGTTTTCACCATAGCAGGTTGTGATCTAAGGCTTCTGCTTTATATTATAATCAGTGCACAGTTTGGGTCCAGTGTCTGGTTTGGGGGTTTTTTGTTAGTTTTTTTGCTTGTGTTTTTTTGTTTGCTTAATTTTAAAATGACTGCATTTGGGCTCTGTTTAAGATGAACTGTCAGGGAGCAGGGCTGGCTTAGAGGACACATACAGTGGTGTGGGCACACCAGATCCTCCTTTGTGCTAAGTTTACTTTGATAAAGGGTTGCTAAGTAGTGCCTACGGGCAGTTGATGCAGCTGGATAGTGAACAGAGTGCTTGTAATTGCTTCTGCACTCTTCTGGGATGTGCTTCTAGAAAGTCACGACACCTGGTAATGTGCTTGTAACATCTATTAACCTTGTAATTTTATAAGTGGAGCTTTAATCCTGCTTGGTTGCCAGTCAGGTCTGGAAACATCAGCTGTGGCTCTCCATGATCTCTGCTAAAATCCTGTGCCTGGTCACTGAGCTCACTGGATTTCACTGCCTTTGCTGCCTTATCCTCTTTGCCAGATGCTCCACTCCTTCATGCATGTTAAAGCCCACCCTTGACTTGCAGTTTTCTCCCTGATTCCCACTGTAGCATGGATGTTTGCATGTTGATCCTTTGTTAGCCAGGTGCTGTGTGGTATTTCCCCCTTTACAGATAACACATACCCTGCAAGTGAAGATCTGTCAGGCTGAAGGGGTCAGCATTCCTACAAAGCCCCAAGGGACCTGGTGAGACACTGGAGTTGGAGAAGGTGGAAGGACTGGAGCAAGAGTTTTAGGGTTGCTGCAGAAAGAAGACAGATTCAAGGACTCTTGTTTTGTGTTGGCATCTGGTCTGCTGCAGGAAGGAGAGTCTCTGTGCACACACCAGCCACTGGGTGCTCAGCTAGGCAGGAGATGGATGGAAAGGGGGGTGTCCTGCACAGGCTCTGCGCGGACTCTGGACTGAACCACCAACAGAAAGTTGGTAGCAGAGCAGGGATTGAGCCCTGAGCTTTTAACAAACCAACTTTCACCAGAACTCTGTGGCCCAGCCTGCTTCTTCAAGGCCTGCTCTAAGCATAGGTGTAAGGTGTCATACCAGGGTACCCAACTGCTGGAGGACTGATCTGTAGCCAACCCCACCTGGTAAGAAATGCAGGCAGCAGCATCCTGCCATGTGGGAAGCCCTAAAAAAGGGAAGGCTCAGCCAGGAGGAGGTGCAGAGCACACAGAAGGATCCTTGGGGTGGGGTTTCAGGACAGGCCTCTTTCCAGGTCCAGCTCTGGGGCAGCCTTGGTAAACACTCCTCACAGCACTGGGAGGGACTGGTGTTCAGCAAGCAGGGCGGAGTGGGTGTTCGTTCTGCGCCAAACTCTCGCTTGTCTCCTTTCTCCTCAGGGCATTCTTCATTCATTAAACTTGCTACCAGGGTAGCTTTGGTGGAAGTAACCAGTTTCCTGAAAGTGGAGGCCTTTTCTGAGTAAGCACCCAGTCTTGGAGACTGGGTGAACTGCCATGTTTGGAAGAGCAGGGTGAGGAAAGTAAGGAGTTCTGTTGTGTGCTTCATTACCAGTGACTGCAGCCAAGAATACAAAGCAACAAACACCAGTTTTAATTGCCTGCAGTCAGATGCTCCTGGTGAGCAGAGCACAGCTTTGAATGGGGAGCACAACCTTCCTCCTCCCTATGTCTTCCTCCTTCTCTGCTCTAAACTACTGCAGTTGTGTGGCTCCAGACCAAGCATTGAGAGCCATTTTAGGATGGGTGCTGTCTTGTGCCTTCCTCTTTCTTCAGTACCTCAGTCAGCAGGGATGTGATCCCAGGCAGCACCCATGTCGGCAGCACAGCTGTCGTGCAAAATCAGCTGGCAAATCCTGACTTCTTATTTGTATTTTGGTGAAGGTTTTTATCATGTTTCCTGCAGACACAGACTGAGAGGAACGGGTGGTTCTGCTCTTGGCATGACTTTCTGATAAGGCTGATGGCTTTTAGCAAGCCTTAGCAAGCTCTTGAGTTGCTGTTGGGTCTCAGTATGTTCCCCTTTTGCTGCTTCACTTGACTGCTTCTGCTGTGTCTGCTGGAAGACAGGTGTCTTCTATGCCAGGGATTTTTAAGAAGTTGCTTAGCCTGTTTGCTTTTCAGTTTTATAACACTTATTCTGTTTTTTTTGTTTTCACTGCCCCAGAAACCTCTCCTTTACCTTTGCCAAGTACAGAGTATTTACAGGAATCTGTAATTTGTTAATTAAACTGCTTTCTTGCTTTGCATGGAAAAAAAACCCCAAACTATGAGTGCAACATAATGGAAGCGTAAACAGGAAAACACACAAAAAAGGCTTCTTTTTGGCGACATATTTCCTTAAGAATGCAAAACCTTCTAGGCCTGGAAGGTCTCTCAGTATCAATTGCTGTGATGTACCAGAAAAGGAAATGTTTAACTTTTTTATTTATGTCCAGTAAAGCTTAATGAAGCCTTCAGGGAAAAAAAACAACTGAGAAGGATTCAAAGGAAAGCAGCACGTAGGGCTTCCGGGTGTGTGTGCGGCGCTTGGTAAGAGTTTGATGGGAATGTCCATAGTTTATTCTCAGCAGTGTCTGTGGAATGAAAGTTTGTAATTTGGAAACTTTTTGTATTACCTTAAAATTCAAAGAGAAATCTGGCCTAGATTTTTAAAAATGACTATGGCAGTTCCCCCCCAAACAAGTGGTGAGATAGCTCATAAACAGTTTGTAGAAAACCAGATCCCTTAAGGCCATCTCCACTTGGAATCCAAATTTAACAGGCAATTTAGGTGATCTTATGTTTGAAAGTCACCATGTGATTTGGGCAACCAAAGGAATAATTTGTGAATTATCTATTAACTGAAATATATTAACATAAACCATACACTGAATAATAGAATATAATGAGTAAAGTCATAAAAATGAAGTCTGTTCATGGCTAGTTTGTGAACTGACAAAGGAACCACATCATTTGATGAGCATTTGGCTCCAAATTGTACACCTAGTGCTAGTGTCTAGCTGCAAAAGAGCAAAATATTTAAGCTCAGTATATATATGGTTTATGAAGATCAGATCTATTTTCATTATTGTTGCTTTATTCAGAAAAGACTCCAGAAGCATTTGGAGTGGTGTTTTTGTTTGTTGTTTTTCTTCCTTAAGCCCTTTTAGCAGGAAGCCAATAGGTGAGACCCAGATATATATCCCCTCTGCAGCTGGTCAGCCAACAAGCAGTGTATTTGGTCAGGAAATTTGGAAGGGGCCTCTGCTGCACTGTGATCCTGCCAGGTGGGACAGCACTTTTCATGTCTGCAACTTGAAGGAAGAACAAACTGTTCCAACCAACTCCCTTCTTCTGTCAACTGCCAACCGTGATTTTATGTTTAATTATTTGCATTACATCATTAGTCCTGTGCTAGGTGTTGTACAAGGCTACTGATGTAAAACCTACACTAGGTTTAGACACTGTACAGGCTTCCTGGTAGGGCGTATGTGCCTAAGTGTTTGAAGTGCTCAGGGAGGGGAAGCTGGCAAAATCTCCCCTATCCCCTCCCTTTGGATTAGTAAGATATTTAGCATGTTCATTTAGCTTGCTTATTAAAACAGAATATTCTTCAGAAATACATCCCTGTACTGGTTAGAATCTCCTTTATGCTTTCTGTGTCGTGCATCCAAGCAGGACATTTCTGAGGGGATACCCTGTCAGAGGTCCACTGTGCTTTTCCCAGTGTAGCAAGCCCAGGCTGGTTGCTGGGACAGGTGGTTCAGCTGTGTGTGTATTGTCCATGGAAGCAGAACAAGGCAGGACAGCAACTGCCCCAGTGTCTTGTTCTTTCTCAATCCTGTGGCCAGACTTGTTGAGCTCAGTTTCTGTCACCTGAATCAAGCCTGCCTTAACCTGATGGAAGTGAGGTTAATGACTGGAGTTGGAGTGCATCCTCCTGTTCCCACTGCTAGACATATGCTGAGAAACCCAGGAGCTGATCACACTCCACTGCTCCTGTAGGAGACACTTGCCCTTCACCCCTCTCTGGAGTGGCTGAATCTGTCTTGCATTGAAAAACAGTCTGCCTCCGGAAGAGGAAATATGGGCCCAGCTTCTGTGAGATGCTGCAGGGTGGCCAAACATCCTCATCAGATAGAGATCATGTAATTCAGGCGGACCACTAAACTTTTAGGCAGCAATTAGGACTCATGCAGTAACTCTGAGTCAACTAATACAGCTGGGTGTTGCCTTGGCATACTTCCGATGGAAATCCTTCCTGTATAGGCTTAATGTTCTCACATTCTCCACTGGCCTCCCAAGTGCTCCACTTGGAAGCCTGATCAAAGCCTCTGGTGATGCCAAAGGGAGATGTCCCATTGAATTCCCTGGCTTTCCTTTGGTCCTCTAAACCTGCAGTTGATCCCAGGCTGCTTCTTTGATGCCTTCTTCCCCAGTGGATGAAGTAATTATGACCCTATGCAGCAGGGTAATAGCTCTGAAGGCTTTAGTCAGGCTGATTAACAACTGTGTTTTAATAAAAAATGTTCTGGTAAATCCTTCTGAATTGCAGCCCTAATTACTCTGCAGCCTGATGTGCAGCAATTGCAAAGCTAATAGGATCACCTGAATCCAGTTAATGAATCCTCTGTTATGGCTTGCTATGACTCACAAGATGTGTAGAGTTTCTTTTGGTCTCCCCTGCCCTGCTCCATTCCCTGGTGGATATTTATGTTCTGTATTGCCAAAGGTAAGGGGGGGTGTGCCTAAACTTTGAATGCATTAACTTAAATATGTGTGCATCCTCTCTCTAATTATTTTAAGAGACTGTAAGGATCAAGAGTCTGGGCTTCTTGGTTCAGTCTCAAGGTGAATTCGCTCAAGAAGTCACTGGTAGCTGCTGCTGCCTGATGGCTCTTTTCAGGCTTACAGGGTTTGGTGAGAAATTCATTCAGCCCTGTTCCCTGCATCCTGGGAAGCAGTCTGCATCTATGTTAGAGAACAGAGTTAGGAGAAACACACTTCCTCCTTGCTAGCGTTTTAAGGTAGTTTGTCCTGCATCAGGAAAGGAAAAAACATTAATTTGAAAGTAATTTGTTTGGTTGGAACACTTTTTCTTTCCGTGTCAACCCTTTGTATGTAAAGTTGCTAATGCTCCCTGGCTGCTCCCCACCCCAATTTCCTTTCAAAAGGAAAAAGGCATATTAGTCCCAAATCGAAGTTCTTCCCTTTTTGACAAGGTCATAAGCTGGTGATCTGGGTTTGGAAGGCTCAGGACTGCTCAGGAGTGGGACTCCAGGCAAGGAACAGGGACCCAGTGGTGCCTTTGTTTTAGGGTGCCTTTTTCTTTTACAGGTGGAGAGTCTAGATAGTTTGGGGCTTGTTGGCAGACTGTGTTTAAGCTTCAGCCTTGGGGATAAGCAAAATATTGTTTGAAAATGGCCCTTCAAAACATCTCTCCTTTTTGATTGCTTGTTCTAAATGTGCTGTGTTTCTTACATAGATTTATAGGATTAACTCCTTGTTTAGGCACACTATAAAATGTGCCTCTAACCATGTACCTCATAACTACCATAATAGCAAGGAAGCCTGTCTGACGAATTTAGTGGCAGGAAGCAAAGTAAACATATAAAGGATGTAATAAAGAGATTCAGGTGGGTAGGACATAGCAGCATACCAGAGGAAAGACTTGACACCAGCCACATTTCTGGTCCTGGAGCTCCAGTGCAGTTCTTTCCTGGACATAAGACAATTAACTATTTGTCTTAAGGGCTCATGGAGTTGGGGCTTGTGTAAAAGTGAGCATGTGAGACCTGGGACTGGCTGTTCCCCACCTGTGAGAGTTTTACTGTAGAGAGGAGAATGCATACAACAAATCTTTCTCTTTCCCACTGCTCACACCATAGCTGATTTCATACATGGGTCAAGCTGAAAAACTCCTGCTCACTGTGAGGGTGTTAGTAGAGGACTTGGGTATTTTCAGAGGCTTCATTAAATCTCTGACTAGGAACTTGCAGACCTTGAGTAAGAGTGAAAAATGCTAAATGATTCAAGTGTTGCAGTAGAGACATGAATGAAGTTACAAAGGAACTGTGCAAATATTTATTGCATGCTGGCAACAGATTTCAGGCCAGTTTGTTACAGCTGGGTGGAGGGAATAACATAATTTATTTTTTAAAGCAGAGTGTAGAGGGAAAAAAAAGCCTTGGGTGATGCTTAGAAGGAGGAACAAAACCAAGCCCAGCAAATCTGCTTGTAAATGATAAGGACGGGGGAGAGCAGCAGAGGTGGTGCTGGAGGGTTTCTGTTGCTTTCCTGGGCATTAAAAGTGCAGTATCATCTCTGGGGCTGCTCCTGCCTAGCTGGAACATGCCAAAAACCTCTCGTGAGTGATGGGCTGAATGTGGGAGGAAAGGAGTGCAAGTTATCTTGGATGTTTAAATATTAGTGTCAGACTTCTGCATGCCTGGCTCCCCCCTGAAAGTTCAGGGACTGCTCCTTGAAGGCACCTCTCATTTCTGGTGTTTATAGGCATTTATCCTCTGCTCTCTGTGCTGGGCTTCATTACTGAGAATGGTTTAGGAACATAGGAGCTGTAGCATGGGTAGATTCTGGTTTGATTGCCTATGGTGAGGTGTGGTTTTTTTTGTCTGTTTTCCTCCTTTATGGAAGAAATGTGTAGTGTGTTCTGGGGCTGGAGAGAGCTTGGGTCTGACCTCTGACTCTGAGATACCAGATGCCTTGGCAGTGACATTAGAGAGGTGTCTTGGGGAGAAGAGGAACACTTGTGTTCCTTCAGTGCCTCCCAGAGGGTCAGATGGGTTTTCTCGTGGTGGGTGGGAGGAAGTCACTTCTCACCTCCTCCTCAGACAGAGCAGAGGTCAGCTGTCTTGCTTACATTTCCCTTAGTCTCGCTGATAAATATTTGTATTTTTAATGTTTTGGAAGCTGAGTGCAGGAAGATCAAACCTTACGCTTGTCAGCTTTTAGGAAGAGTGAGAACTGGCTGCTTCCCACATGTCGTCTGTGGGATGGCTTCACATGGCTGTGCTGTGCTTGGGCAGTGCCTTGCCCTTCCCTGGAAGATGCTCCAGGCCCTTGGGAGCTCTCTACAGGAGCTGGGCATGAAGGACCGTGGCTGTCTGCTGGGCAGAAGCAGGACCTGAGAACCAGGCGGGATGAAGTTTGTTCCTGGCTCCATCTAACGTTGGTCACCTGGCTTTAGCATCTCAATGTGACAGCCAGGCATGACAGAGCATGGCAGAGCAGCATGTGCTTGATGCTGCTGGTCAGCAGCAGCCTCTGTCCTCACTTCACATTATGATGGCAGACCAGATCCTGCCTCACAGACCAGATCCTGCCTCACACCCGCCTGGTCAGTTGCTAGGGCTGAATCTGTCCCACTTGACTCTTGCTTGCAGCAAGGCTGGAGGGGCAGCTTGTCACAGTGAAGCTACAATCTCCCTCTCTGAACCTTTCTGTGGGAGTTTTTGGCATGCCCCTGAGTGGGGCAAAGATTTTAAATCCTTACCCTATCCTATGGGGAAGTATTCAGGAGGCTTTCATCTTTGGAAAATGCACCGGGTTCTCCAGATGAAAGAGCTATTATTTACCTATCAGCAACATAATCCCCCTCCCTCCTACAGATTGCAGGCAAGCTCCTGGGGCAAATGGCACTGTAATTAAGAACAAATATTTACTATGAAGGACTAGCTGAGGCCTGGCTGGGCAAGCAGCCATGAGCCTTGTCTGAACTTGCCTTCTGTTTGTTCCTCTTTGAAAGCAAGGAGTCAAAGTCTTTTGTCAGAGGAGTGTTTGAGGCATAAGATGGTGGGTTGGGCCTCTGAAGCAGCCAGGAGCCATCAGGCTGTTTGTTCCAAGCCCAGGAAATCCCCCACAAGCAGAGTTACTTGCATCTAGAGACTGAGTGCAGAGATAGACCTGCATGCAGGGACTGCAACTGGTGCCATGCTACAAGCAAGTCTGTGGAAATACTTGTCTAAAATCAGGAATTAATTTAGCCTTCATTTGCATCTACTTTCCCTTTTAATTTCTGTTGCAATTCAAGAGTTTAATTCCCAGGACTCAAGCCCTGGTGTTTAGGCACAAGGGATCTTGTCCTTACAAAATCCCTGGGACTGTTTCACAGCTCAAACTTGCAGCCTACTCACCTGCCCTCTGTCACTCTGATCTACAGCAAGGAAGGGTGACAGGGATCTTGCTCATCTTCTGGCAAGGCTTGACAAGCTGAAATTTAATAAATAAGTCAATTGTGAGTAATAGAAACAATTGCAAGGATGTGGTGTGTGGTTCAACCAGCTATCACTGCTGTGGTAATGCAACAAGGCATGTGATTCCACTGGTAAATTGCTGTAGCAATACCAAGATTTACAGCATGAGTCCTGCAGAAGAATTAGACATGGGAGACATACACAGACACACAGGGCTTGCAAAAGGACTGAGCAAAGTGTCTGAACAAGGCCAGCACCAGCTTCCAGGGGGGCTCAGGAAGCCATGGAAGTAACTGCAGAGTGCCCGGCAGCATGTTGATGTGTGTGTATGTGCTATAAAGCTCACAGTTACATCTTGTTAGGGTTATTGAGGAATAAGTTACCAGCTGGTCTGATTTAAGAGGGGTTTCTTGTTTGTCCCCCTTTGTTATAGGGATGGTAATGTATTCTCAGCTGTGTAACAGCTCAAAATGGTGCTCACGGATGCCTGTGCTCAAGGACTCAGCCTAACCTGCCTGGAGCTCTGATCTGTGAGAGCTACTTTATATATTAGATACCTGGTTTGGGTTTTTAAATAAACTCCTTTGCTCCCAGAGAGACAAGTTGATTTGAGGCTTTACTTTGAAAAACTCCTTTCATTTGGGAGCTTAGATGCAACACTGAGGAGAAGACAGATAATCTAGTATACATGATCTTGGGGGGGGCTGGGAAGAGAGAGGCCTCCCAGCCATGAGCTAGGAAGTCACAGAAGATCAAAGAAATAAGCTAGAGAGGCCCCATGGACTTGATGTTGGTGCTTCTTCAGAAAGGATGAACAGTCTCAGCAGTGCCTCACACTGGGGCTTTATCAGTGTCCACCTTCTGCTTCAGCCCATTAGATGTGTGTGGGGAGGAAGCAGCTGCACAGCCTCTCCAGCTCTTGCACTGTGACCAGCACGTTAATGCTGGCAAACCTCAACTAAACCCATAGCTCAAGTGGAATAAAACTTGCTCACTGTTTTTTACGTTAAACCCACACCACCCTGGCTCATGAGTGTGTGCGCTTTTTGGCTTTGGTGTCCAAAACAAATGCCAGAAAAGCTGTCAGGTCTCTGGTTTGGTTTCAACAAAGTTGTCATCCATTCCGGTGTGTCTCGTGCGTATGGGCAGGAGGGGAGCTCTGCTTTTGTCATATTTGCCAGCAAGCCAGATATCTAGCCTCCCTCTGCCAAGCCTGCAAGAGTTTTGCTTGACTTTTAAAGGGAAAGTGTGAGTAAAGCTGCCTGGACAATGCGCTGTGCTTTCTGAAAGAGAAGCAGGCATTGAAACTCTGGTCAGAGAAAACATAGGTTGGTTCTTTGGGCAAATGGCTCCTGCCTTGTTTTGTTGATTTCTGCTATTGCTGCTCTTCCATGGTCACATTTGCCACTTGGCAGGTTAAGGCATACATGTATTTGGAATACTGTGTCCTGAAAAGGTGAGTTTAGCTAAAGAGCATGCCTGGAGTAACTCCTTGGATGAGGCCTTGTCTGCCTTGGCTAGTGTAAGATCCTGAATCCAGATAGGCCACTAGACAGAGGTTGTGCAGAGACCTCCAACATCCTAGTGCAGCACGCAGTAATCAGGACTGGGGAGACCATGGTTTAAAACTGTATTTAGTGTTTTGTATCAAGGACAAGTTTTTTTCTGGGACTATATATACTGGAGAATTCTCTCATTTCTTTAAACTTACTATGTTTAAAGAGGTGGTTGCTGAAATGCCTCCTAGCTCTGCTCTTTCCTGTTAGTTTAGAGACTAGTTTAACAATTATCGTTTGTAAAGGACCTAAGGAAAGAACTCAAGATATTTTCCATCTGATTTTGCAAAGAGACTTTAACACCTCAACACCACCAGTTGTGTAGGTACCCATCTTCTGTGACAGTTATCAAACAAATAGATCAGGTACTTCCTAGCATTGTGGATACACACACGATGTTCTGAGATGAAGCACGTGACAGACACCTGAGGAAAAACCCCCAGGAAGGTGAGTGGGAAAAGCAGGTTGCTATGGCCCCCATTCTTACACAGTTCTGGGGAGGAAGAGTTAACTTGCTTCTGTCTGAGTTGAGGCTGGAAGCAGAGGTTGGTTGGCTGAACATTGGAAGTCCTCTCTTCATGCCAGGTGTAACAAGGATCATCTGGTAAAAATGTGTGTCTGCCTGAGACTCAGATCAGCCTTAGACATGCACTGAGCACGAATGGAGTTTGCTGTCTCCTGGAGGAGCCAGGTCCCCAGTTGAGCAAAGCCTAACGGAAATTGGATCCAGTCCAGAATGTCTGGATGGCATATGATATTTACTGAAATATGGCATTGCTTGTGTAAGCAACACACCCTTCTCCATCACCCTGGAAACCGTCTGGTCTTCATGTGTGAGTGGTTATAAACTGAGCAGGAGAACATATGATGCTGCATGGCTCTTGTGATGCATTTCCCATTGTGGCCCCCTCCATAGGTGTCCCTGCATTTGCAGGCAGGGCAGTTTCAGCTGTGCCCTGATGTCCTCTTAACTCGCTGAGGATTTTATTCCCTTTTTTTTGCAGTGGTTGCAAACAGAGTAGGGTTGTATGAGGAATTTGCATAGGGCTTTACTGATAGGGTATGAGACAAACTCTCTTGTCTAGGCGAGGGTACAATCATTTTGCTGGCAGTCATTATACCTTCCTCCATTTCTGTGTGGGTCCACAGCCAGTGGCTTTATTGACTCTACTGATTTTTATACCAGCTGGAGTCAAAGCTCCTGAGAATGAGGAAGGGATATTTGACATATCTGTGCACTTGTACAGTACTGTTTTTTTTTCCAAAGAGCACCCTTAGGAGAGGCTTGGGACTGGGCAGGGCTCCCTGTCCACCACATAGCCAGGCTGAGAAAGGATTTGTTCAGTTGCTGTGTTGTAAGGGTAGGAAGGGCCAAGGAGGTGCATAAAATTGTCCTCTGCTTGGCTAAGATAATGCAAGTTTGGCTGTGCTTTTTGTTAGCTTCTGGGATGTGGTTTTGTTAAAGGCAGCACCTTTGGGGTGGTGCTAGGGTTTCCTCTGCTGTTTTCAAGGCTTTCCTTGTAGCTTGCTCTCTGTGTGCACACACTGTGGGTTTTGTTTCTTAAAGGGAACATCATATGATTCCCCCAGCATCTCTGATCTTTCTGGCAGACTGATCCCTCTTCCTTCCTGAGTTTGATAAACAGTCCAAGGAACTGCCTGCCTGTGAGTGCATGTACGCCTCTCACAGACCCACAGCTTGCTTCTTTAGTTCTTGGTGTGGTTTTTCTATCTGTCACAGTTTCTCATGCTTCTCTGCTTCCCCTTCCCATCTCCCCTCCTGCTGCAGTTTATCTGCTGGTGCTTGACATGAAGATGTGGGTGATACTGAACAACCCATTTCTGAGAACCTTGACCTGTGCTCTCTGGCCTTGCACCCTGCTGGCAAAGGATTTCTGAGGTGGTTGAAGTTTCAGGAACCCCTGAAAAGACACTGCAGTGATTTTGGAAGTCAGGCTGTTCTTTGAGCATTGGCAGTTCCTCTCTGCAGTGTGGATGCTGTGACTTGCAGGTTATTCAGATGCCCAGTGCAGATAGATACCGGTGGGAGAGGAAAGGCTTCTGTGTGAGTCTGCAAAGCAGAGCTCTGATTCAGAGCAGCAGGACTCTGACATGGTAGCACAATGTGAATTGTTCACAGGCTCCAGCTGTCTTTGGCCTAATGTGGCTAAGCTACAGAAAGGCAGTAAGATAGTTTCTTTTCCTTCCAATCCCAGCAGCTTGTGTTTTTGTGGCCAAAGGATCTGGCTCCGGCTTTGTTACTGCTGTTGGAAAGTGGAAACACCCTGTGTGGAGAGATCAAGGCCTGGGGGGTCTGAAGGATTGATCTTTGCACCTCTGCTCTGAGAGGGTCTCGTGGGCTGGGACTTGCCAAAGCCTCTTGGAGCTGTGTAATCTCTCAGGCAAAGAGGGGTGTGTTTTCCTCAGTTCCTGCAATAGTTCACATGTTTGTTTGAGTCTCATTCTCCTCTCTAGATCATTGCCAGATCTGAGTTCCCAGAACCAAGCTGGAATAGAATTGTACTGTCTTCAGCTCTTCCAGCTGAGTCTCCCTTTCCTTGAGCACAGCTGATGCTTGAAAAGTGACCTGTGTTCATTCCCATCCTCCAGGGTAGGAGGAAGGTTTCCACTTCTGTGTTCTCTTCCTCTGCTTCTCAGAGCCTTGGAGAGATCCAGCAGCTCAGTGTTCATCAGCAGCATTTAAACAAGTCACTTTAGTACTGAGGTACCTTCTCTCTCCACACCCCCCTTCCTTTCTGTTCCTTTGGCAGATTGCCTTGCCTGATTGACTGCATTTCTGATATTTAATCTCTTCCTTGGAGAAAGATGGGCTGGAGAGATGCTGCTGTTGCCCTGAGGTAGGGATCAAGAGCTGTAGAGTGTTATTTCATTCAGTCCAAAAAAGCCCTCTAATAACACAGAGGACGTGTTGTGCTGTAGTGAAAGGCAGCTTTGAGAGATCATGTAATCTGCCCTTGCCTGGCCTTGTGCTTGTCTCTTGCTGTAGGACTGGAATCAAAATACCATCTCAGATACTGCAGCCCAATTGATTGGAACTGCTTCAACCAATTCCATCTACATGTTCTGGAGGAAGACCTTTCTCTCCTCCTTCCTTGTCCTGGTCAGATGACATCCAGGAAACTTGAAGTCCAGATGAGAGGTTCTTTCTTTTGCAGAGAGGTGACCCTGTGAAGGAAGCAGTCATCTTTATAGCAAGTGAGCTAAGGGGTTTGGAATAGGAGAATGATGAGAGGGAGCAGATGAAATTATGGACCCCATCTCTTTCAGCCAGAAGGGTTGTCAGGGTCAGAGGGTTGGAAAATGGATGAGCAGCTGTGAGGCAGAGGCTGGAAAGAGCTTTTTGTGTTCATGCTGAGTAACGCTTCGTCCATTGGCTGCCTGGGTCTAGCTGTGTCCTGTCCCACAGGGATGAGAGCTGTGTGCCCTGTTGTCCCTCCTCTATCCCTCGAACCTTCCACTAGGCTGATGCCTCCTAAGGCTGAGCTACCTCTGGAGCCCCTCTCTTCTTAAGGGACTTAGGACACTGACAGATGATGTGCTCTGAGCTTTAAGGCAGTGGGTTTTGGCCTCTTCTCTCACCTCTAGAGAGGTGTTTCTTTTTCTGATTTGCCACCACAAGAGAGGGGTGGGTACCAAGACTTGCTTGGGTCAGTGTTGAGTGAAAGAGTAGGGATCAGAGCCCTAATACAGGATGAGCTCTGCCATATAAGACTTTCTGTGCTCTTTCATGTTGTCTGTGCCCCTTAGCAGAAAGGAAATAGGATGAGAACTCCCACTGGATGTATTAGTTTCTCCTTGGCCGTATCTCTCCAAGGTTATTAGTTTATGATTGCATCCATATGGGTGGTGCCTCTGCCTAGCTGAGCTCTTAAAAGCCCATCAGGAGACATAGCTCATGTGACTATGAAATACAGAGATTGTATATGGCCATCTAAAATGCTACTCTTTACCAGGACACAGTCTCCTGGGGCAGATCTGTGAATGGAGCCAAGTCCTATTCAATTTCTTCTGACCACTGTGTCCTAGTCCAGCTCGTGTATCAAAGGCTTTTTGAGAGCAGGGTCCTGTGATCTTTTTTTGCTCTAAGCGTTTGTTCCCGTTTGTTGGGAGTGCCTGCTCTCTTTGGGGAATGGTGGCAGGAGGTAGTGCCTTCTCCTTGGCTGTGGCTGTGCTCCCTCCTGAAGCTCAGTGCAATCTTCACTGCCCAGTGCTTTGGAGGAAACCAACTGCAGCTTTATTTACATGACATGGGTGGGGAGGTAATAAAAGGAAATGAAGAAGTCCACACTAAGCTTTTGTTTCTCACCAGCAATGCTGTGAGTCTGGCCTCACTAAAAAGCAAATGCTGAGGAGCCAGCTGCCATTCCATCTCGGGCTCTGGCTGTATGCTCTTGTCTGGAGAGAAGGATCAGGCCCATTTGCTTGATGCAGGTCCTGCTGCACAAGGCAGTGGGAATGATGTGAGGCTTTTCCCCAGGAATGAACATTGGACAAGGCACGTATTTAACCGCGGTAGGTCGGGCTCTCCAAGCATTCTCAGAGTAAGACCCCCTCCTCTTTCCAGATGGTGAAATGTCTCTGAAGAGTTCTTACTCTGGATAGACTTTCTTAGTTAACTGCTTGGCCTCTGCCCAAGGGAGTCTGTGTGGCTTTATGGGAAAAGATTTTTAGTTGTGCAGTAATGGTGTAGTGCACATCTGAACATGTGTACCCAGTGGATCGTTCAGCTGGGGATGAGACTGCACCATTGACCACAAATGTTTGCATATGCATTGATTGCACTTATTTGTGAAGTTGTTATCCTTACTCAATCAGAGCTTCTGGTATTATAAATCTGCTTGTTCTCTGCCCATGTTCTGCAAAGCTCTGTTAAGCCCATTACTACCACCTGCTCTGCTACATACTTGTCTTTATCACCTTGTGCCTTGCACCCAGTTGGAAAGAGGCTGCATCATTGTTCTTGCTGCCTAGCTGTGCTTGTGGGAAATGAGTGGTTTCCTTGGGGTATGGTGGCAGCTGCTGGTGGAACAGCAGGGTTAGGGAGCCAAGACCCTCCCTTGAGGTCCAGAGGAGATGCTATGTCAATACACAGTACGAAAGTACTGCTTCTCATGTCATGGGACTGATGGGTGGAAAGGTGTCCTTTTATCTGAGGAACATCTCTTTTGAGGTGCCTCTGTCTCTTAAAGGGATGTCACAGGTAGGTGACATGGCCATTTGCTAACTGCAGAGTAACAATGTTGGGGGATAGCATTAGAATTAGCATTAGTGCTTGTGCCCTGTGGATGAATTTGGCTAATGCTGAAGCATGACTTACTAAAGGTTAGTACCTCTGATATCTGCCCCCCTAACTAGCTGACAGAAACAGGGTTACAGGGTTTGCATCCCTCAGGGGTGAAGAGGGGAACGGAGAACAGCAGGTTTGGCAATGCCAGAGTCAGTGACAAGCTTTCCTTTCTTTTGGTGAGGAGGACAGAGGAAATCAGACCTTCTGGTACATGCACAAGGGGTGGTGAGGAGATCACTGGTGTATCTTTCTCTCTCCCAAACTGGAATGGCTTCAGCTCAACACTCACCAGTTACCATAGCTGCCACTTCTGCTCTAGCTGTAATGATTCCAAGTACTCATATGAGGACCAAGAGGCCACATGTAGTGTTACCTGTCACCTGGTGGGTACCCATCACATCATGGAAAGGGCCATGTAAAACATGCCTTCAAAGCTCTGGTGTGCAAATCTCCTCCTTCCCAGGCATCTGTCATGAAAGCTTATGCTTGGGCACTGTGGCAGGGGTGTTTCAGTCACACGGGAGGAGGCATGCAGAAAGTCTGGGACCAGTTGATGGGTCATGCGTGCGCCCAGCTCTGACAAAGGTGGTGTAGGTTGGGTGTTTGATATTCTGGAAAAGCATCCTTGTGGTGTAGGATTTATCAGGGCTTCAGGTTATTTTCTGGTCCAACCCTAAAACCTGTTGTGTGACCTTCAGGAAACTGGCTGTTACCTGTGTGGGCCTCAGGTCTTCCCCCATCTCCCCTTGGCTGGATCACTTCTCTCCATGGCAGCATCATCCTCTCTTGCTCTGTGTCAGTGCTGTGGCCCTCAACCTGAGCCTGAGCGCAGCCCTGTTTATGAGGTGATAGTAACTCTAAGACTTCGTGGAAACAAAAGTTTCTAAAGGGCCTGAGCATCATCTTATCTGCTCTGGGAGGGAAGGGGAAGATGTAAGGGAAAGTTTTGGCTGCAAGATGGAGCAGCACGTTTTGGTTTTTTTACCCAGCGCTTTGCTGGCCAAGCAAGGCCCTGAGTGCTGCTGTTGCTTCTGTGTTAGCTTCTTCCACTGGAAACTCCAGCCCCCTTCTCTCCTTTACCTTGGATGAATAACCACTGTCTCAATACCTGCAGGAATGCCAGATGGAAAGTGTTCCCTTCCTTTCATACCCACTGGGTACACAGGGCTCGTTTACAGCTTGCTGCATGTGTTAGTTGTTCAGGGAGCTGACCAGGCACTGCCTCCTTGGCATGGGTGGAGGGAAGCCAGGCTCCAGGACACAAAAGTAAGGGAGAAGGGGATTTGTGTAGCAGATGAATGCAGCCAGCATGCCTGTGCTGGCAGTGCAAAGGTGTTCAGTGAGCACGACAGGAACAGGGCTGATCCCAAGCTGCAGAAAGACAATCCGCTCAGTCTCGTAACTATACTGCTTTTGACCAGGCCTCTCCAAGCAATCACCAGACACCCCTCCCTCAGAGCAGCCTTTGGAAACAAATACCTCTAGGAGGAAAATCTAACCTGCAACAAGTTTGAGGCCACAGAGCAAATTAGTGGCATGGCTTGTGATACCAGAAGGTGTAATTTCTCCATCCATGCTTGGGCACTGGTAGGTACCACTGATTTTCCAAGGACAGACATAATATAAAGAGCAAAAGTATTCTTACATACCATCTAGCATCAACCTTCTCACCTTGATGTAACTGCTTTCAGTAAGAGGGCTTTCAGAAGGAAGAGGGAGCTGGCAGTGGAGGGAATGCCTACAGGAGAAAAGGCAGGGTGTGGAAACATTTTAGTACATGTGGAGTAATATGGCTGGCAGAAGGGTGCCCAGGAGGGCACCTGCGAGCTCAAACCTCTCACTGGGACTCCAGCAGCCTTTGGTAGAACTTTGGTAGAACAGGAGAGACAAAGTGCAGAGTGGTGCCCATCTGCAGTCATGGTGGAAGCAGCAGAAAGAGAACTTGGCCATCATTAAACTATTTTCAAGTGGCACAGCTCTTAGGTAAGTGTTTCTGGAACCATGATGGGTTCCCATCTTGCTTGGCAGGATCCCCTTGCCTTGATGATGTAAATGAGTCAAGTGCTAAATGGCACTGCAGTGGATGCCACAGGTAGCTGGGCTTCCTGCAGGGCAAGAGCCTTCTCAGCCTTCATAGTGGCAGAGAGGTGCCCTGGGACATGGTGGGGAGGGTTTTGCAACAAGACCTGAGCTTTTCTCAGCAATCCTCTTCCCACTGCCTTTGAGAGGTGTAGGCACATGCTATGGCAGTGATCGAGGCCAGATGGGTGTTCAGACCTGGGTCTCCTTCCCCTGCCCTCAGGAGTTGGGGTGTTGGCTTGGGGCAAGCCTCTGTGTGTTGGTGAGTTTAGCTCAGGTCCAAACACAGTGGGAAACGAGCTCACTGATTTCTGCCTCTTTGCAGGGCCCTGCTCCCTCAGGCAGTGCCATGTTGTCCAAGCTCCAGAGTCCTGGTGCTGCTCCAAGGCTGCCAGCCTTGCAGAGGAGAAGATAGTTTTGTTTAGTTTTCTTATACGAAGAAAAAAGTCTGTCAAAGTAGGGATTTGGAAAAGGGAGGGGGGAGCAGGAAGTCTTCCTGTTGGCATTTATTAGAAGGGAAATGAATGTTTTACATTCAGGGGCCCTGCTGGATGTGCAGTGCTTGGGGACAGTGGTTTGGTGAAAGCCTCCTGACTTCTTGAGTGCGGGGCCCAAATGTGATCTGCAATAAGACAGAAAGGGCTAAATATAGAAGCTGCTGGCTCCTGTCCTGCAATGGTGGCTCTGCCCTCCCTGCAGTCCTGGAGGCAGCAAGTTCTGCCTATTGTTTCGGTCACATTCTTGTGTCCCACGATGGGGCCTCTGATGGAATAAAATGAAGAGAAACAGATGGGAAAACAATAACCCAAGGAACAGACCCTGAACTTTGCTGGAAGCTTCCAAAACCCCATAAATCCCCAAATGCATTTGTGCTGGATTAGGGAACTGAAGCAAAGCAAGGGCCAAGTAATTGCCTTCCTATATCCCACGTGCTCTTGCTGCACAGAGACAGCTCTGTATGGGGGGGCTCTACCTTGCAACAAATGATCATAGTGGCAACTCTGTTTCCTTAAGGTTTTAATTCTGGCAGTTTCCAGCTTTGTCCTTTCTCCAGGCTCGTTGACCTTTTTGTCTTTCAGGCCCCTGGGTAAAGTGACTGCACAAGGAGGCTTCTCACCTTTGCGTCCTTCTCATGTACAATGGAGGTGGCTGCAGGCAAAGCATGGTGGAATCCTTGCACAGCAGTGGTGCTGTCTCTGAGTTGTTGGTAAGTGCCCTATAGAAAGGAATGACCATTAGAGACTGAGCCTCTCAGAAGGAGAGAGGAAGTGTCTCGAGCACTGAGCAGGGAATATAACCCACTTGAAGTATCCTGTTTGGTGACCATGAAAGTGTCAAAGTAATTGGAAGTCCTGACCCAGCCACAATTCACTTTTTTGTTCATGTTTTAAGTCAGTGCATGATGTTTTCCTCAGCAGTTTGTTGTTATCTATAGTATCCTTTCCTTGAGAGAGTGAGTGTGTGTGTGTGTGTGTGTGTGCAAAACCTTGAGGAGCAGCAGGGAGGATGGATTACTATGGAGGTAAACTAACAAAGTTTGGTGCTTTCTGCAGAACTCTACCTTACCTTGCAAACAGCAAACAACCTGTATTCTCACCTACCTATCTGGGAATTGGCTTTGTCCACACTCAGCCAAAACCTACAACTGTTTCTTTCCCTAATAGCTTATTTGCTGCTGTCTTTTTGAGGTGAAGCATTTCCCTGGGGGACCACACCGGTGTTGCAGCTGGCCCAGGGGAGGAGCGAGGCAGCGCTGTGGGGAGCAGGGCACAGGATGGGGGTGGAATGAAACGAGGTCTTAGTTTGAACCAACCATTTTGTGAAACCTCATCTTCAGGATCTGGGGCAGGAAGAGCTGCACACGCTGAAGCTGTGCTGCTGCAGCTGTGCTGTTACAGCATGGGGGCTAAGTCATTTAAAGCCAGATAGGGATCTCTACTCCAGCAATCTTCATCTTTGTTAAAATTCCCCTTTTCTCCCCCTGTTCCTTTCCCCAGGCATATATTCTTTCAGTCACCCTCCTCCCTGATATGTTTGCTCTTTCCAACCACTGCTCCATGTTAAACAGCTGTCGCTGCTCTGAATGGACAGCTATATCCCTGTGCAAGCAAAGAAATGGTGAAACTATTCATGTGCTGTAGTGGCTTGGTCCAAAGCTACTGAAACCAACACCCAGGCTCACATTCTGTTCATTCAATTCAAATGTCTTTGAATTAGGCTTGATGTTACTCAAGCAGTTGCATTTGCAGGATACAAGTTTTCTGTGTGGCTGGTTACAATTCTAGGGGGTATTTTGTACAGACAGATGTGTGCTCCGGGATAGTAATTACATAGTTTATTAACTTTATTGTTCCTTGCATTTGAGTGGGAGGTATTTTTTTTTCATTGGAATTATAGAGTGTTTATGCCCTTCTGTTCTCTGTGTACATGAAACTGCATAGGAACCACCAAGAAAGTGCTGGTAAAAAGTGAACTTGGAATTGACACAGAACACTGTGCACAGGAAAGTGCATTGCTTCCTTTGACCTAGTGTTATGCTGCCAAAGTTGTTTCATATCCTGCATCCCCTGCTGTGCTGCACTGGGGTGCAGCTGATGAGCTCTTGTGTCCCTACTTCTACAGCTGGGTATGAGAAGCACACTTAAAGTGTATTTCAAAGGCAAGGCCAGTCAAGTGCAACTGGCCTCTGCTCCCATTCATGTGTTTGCTTGTGCCACCTCGGAGGACTGTCCTTGGAAAGCATGCCGAGGACAGGGAGCTGTCCCTGCCAGCCCTGTGATGCTACAGGAAATGAATCTTCCTGTTTTGTTACCCACCTCGGTTCTATTTAGGGTGAGCCCTGCTTCCTGCCTGAGCTGAATCAGGGACCAATGGAGGTAAATTTCATGAGGAACATGAAATACGCCCTTCTTTCTTTGGGCTTGGAACCTCTGAGAGCCTTTTCATGTCATTTGAATGGGATGTGGGAGGAAGCAGGGGAGGAGGAAAAAGACTCCAGGCTGATTTTCTCTTTTAGGATCTAACTCTCGTTTCTGTTGTCTCGGGGGAGAGTGGTTTACACCACCAGTCAATGACCTTTTCTCAAATGCAAAGTAAATATTTTCTCAGCAGACTAACCATTGTGAAAGAAACAGTAGAAGGCAGGGAGATGGCAGGTATCTTTAGATATCTTCGGTCTAGTAATGCAGAGCTAGGGTGGATAACACCAGTGAAACGAGCAGGAAGAGACCTCTACCTTTTAGAGAGGCAGCTGTGCATTCCACACAGAGGTGGGGAGAGCAGAGTCTTGCTCAAAAAGTGAGGAACAAGGAAATAAAAGTCAGGGTCTTCAGTAGGTGTGAGCTTGTCTAGCCCAGAGGTGAAGGAAGGAGACAATCCTCCTGTTTGCCTTATCTCACTTCTGAGGTATCACCTAAAGCCTTTTCTGTGTGTGTAGGCGAGAGTCACTTTGGTCAAATGTAGTTACTGCTAAGAGGGAAAAAAAACCCAACAACAACCCCAAAGCAGCACATAGTAGGGCATAAAGAGTTGAATCCTCAAGTAATCAGCTGAACTCATGGAAGAATAATGTTTGGGATTGAATGAAGTATCAAATTCCATTTGGGTGGGATAGCTTCAGTAATGCCACGCTGCACTGTTTTGTTTTGGAAACAAACCAGAGTCTTTAATCCTTTCTTAGCATTGAAGCTATTCTGCAATTTGCAATTTGAAAGTGCAGCTTGGGGGAGCTGATTGCATTTGTCAGTGCCTGTTCCTTGTGCTACACACAACCCTTTTTGGGTTTTTTATGTTCATGCTGTGAGAGCTGGTGGGAAGTTCTGCCTATGAACTGATTGATTTCACAAGCAAAACTGAATGTGAGCAGAACCATCCTCATGTTCAGAGCCCTTGGCCTCAGGAATAGAGCGGCTGGAGGAGCTGTTGGGTCTTATAGTTGTTACAGACATGAGTTCTTGGCTAAGAGACACTGGGAGTGATTGTATGAAAGCAGGAGCCCACCTAAGCATGCTTTTGTTGTATTGCATATATGGTCTGACTTGCAGGAAGAAGGAAAATATCCTTCTTTTGTCATTTTAGATAGTATTAAAAGTTGCTATAACTCAGCTCCTGGATGCTCACACCATTTTTGAAATCACTGTGTATCAAGTCCTCTTCCAGTCAGTTCTGAAGTAGATTCTCTGAGTGCTTGTGCCCTTGATATGGGTAGTTTGATTTGCTTTAGAGCTCCACACCACCTTGGAACTGGTTTGTCCTGAGGCTGGAAGGATTCTTGCTGCAGTTCCTCAAGGCCTCGTTGTGCTTGTCCCTGTACAATCGTGGTGCTTAGCTGGAGACATTCATTTCTTGGAAGGAGTAGTCAAAGGAGTGACTTGCCCAAGGGCACAGAGGTGCTCAGGAAGGCAGCATGAAAGCAGACCTCCTTGTTCTCCCATTGCTGGAGCCAAAGGCTCTGCCATTGGCCACCTTCCTTCCTGCTTCCTGATGGAGCCTAAGCCTGACCTGGCATTGTGCTGTTGACACCACTGTGATTCCTGCTTACAATCTGGGAATGACCAAGTTTGTCATTCCTTTAGCAGCCACTTAGCTTCTTCAATGGAGAACAGATAAAAACAAGTTGAGGCTTGACTTTTTCTATTTGTAATTCTAAGCACCTGAAGTGCATGTGGCTGTAATGTTGCAGCAGGTTTCAGCCTTGGGAGACAGGGACTCTACCTTCCCGTTATCCAACTCACACTGTAAATCCGTGCCACAAACAAATTCTGTACTCAAGAATCCTTGGGTTTTTTTTTCTTTTGGCATGTGACTGACTGCTAATGTTACCTTCAATATCATATTAATGCATACGTAGTTTTTAAAAAATAGTAGCTACTCTTCAGTGCATTCTGTCCCTCTCTGTGTAGCAAACTAATCTCTTGTATGTGTGGCCAGAAAAGCAACTGTGAATGACTTCACCAGATACACAGCAATGGCAAATCCAGCTCATGATATACGTTAGCAATGGGAATAGCTTACCCCTTTCTCGTGTTCCTTGTCTCTCTTGACAAGAGTAATGGAAAGTTAAAAGAATTATTTAACATATAATAGATATTTAAAGAAACACTTCTTCCTGTAAAGTGTATGCACAGTTATCGACATCGTAAGGAAGAGCATTTTGTCTTTAGCTCCTGAATGATGAGAACTCATAATGCAGTAAATTACACCAATATAAAAGTTAATGTACTCAGCTTTAACACGGATATTTTACTGTTATTATCACTATCGAAAGTGACATCCATCACAGTGACATGCACCCAAAAAGAAAAAAAAAAGCCTGGTGTAGTTGTATCTAATAATCCCAATTACAGAGCCCTTCTAATGCCTTTTTTATAACAGTTTTGCAGCTCTCTATTATCTCCTATTAATGTGATTTCTCTCCTATCTATAAATTTTCAAGATTGCCTCTTCCCCTCCACTTTCCATAATCGCCATTTATTATCCACAGGCTTCCCATAAAACAAGGCTATAGGTGACAAAGATTGATGCTGACCTAGATACAGGCCCACCCCCAGCTTTTTTCTTTCTTTCCCCTCAGCAATAATGTGCTCGTTATAGTGTTGAGGAGGCTTTGTGAAAAGGTTCAGCTTCTCCCAGCAATTTGTGCTAAAAATAGTCTCATAAGCTGAAACTTTGCTTGATCAGCAAGGGAGCTCCTGGGGAAGTGGCACTGGGATGGCCTCAAGACGTAAAAAAAAATGGAGGAAGCTCCATCCCCTTGCCCTGTCAGCTCCAGGACTCACTTGGATCTGCACAGCAACACACCAGCAAGACTTCCTGTCTGCAGCTCTCTGCAAAAGGGAGCTTCTCCATCCTCACTGCTAGAGTAACCATGTACCCTGATGATGATTTTGCTCACATAGTTTTGGGGGCTTATTTTAATGTTCCCATGCTGAGACTTTTCCATGGACAGATGAATACTCTGGAGGCTTTGTGAGGCTGCAGCACTTGTAAGTGCTCCTGGGGACTTGCAGCACTGAAAAGCAGCCCCTTCTTGGAGGGAACAGGTATGGAGCAGTCCCTGGCTCACTGAAGCCAAGGGATTTAGGATAATCTGTGCTGGGATGCAGGCTGCTTTGATGTAGCTCTTTCCAAACAGCTTTGTGCAATTTAGTGCATTTCCCTGGAGTCTGCTGGGGCTGCCCAGCAGGAGCAGTTCTCTGTGTGCCCAGGCTTCCAGAAGCACAGCAGAGTGCACTTGTCCCCTCTGTGTCACTCCCTGGGCCAAGGGCCATGCCAAGCAGGTCACATCTGTGACATCTGGGGCAGCTGTTCAGGTCGGGGATCCTGAACTACTGAATTAACTACTTTCAGTTAATTTTGTTTTCTGTCCTCCCATTGCTAAGGAAGTTTGGCCCTGCTGGCCAACACTGGTAAGGGGATAGCGGGTTTCTGCAGCTGGAACTTGCTTGTCCTTTGCCAGCCTTTGCATTTGCTCTGCTAGGAGACTGTTCTGCATAGCAAAGGATATCTCATTATCTCCTGTCCAAAAGGGAAATGCAGCTCGTAGAGTAATTATCTCTCCCATCCTCGCTGCCTTATTTCTTACGATGTTAGCATACTCATAATTAACCACAAAGCCTTTTTCTTCCTCTTTCCTGCCAGTTCTTGCAGTTGTACTGCACTGAGCAAATGAGGCATGTTTGAAATAAAGTTCTGCCTGTCTCTGCCTACCTTGAGCTCATTTTAATTCTTCCCTTTGGTGAAAAGCAAAGGGAAAGGTCCAACTCCCCGAAACAGGAGGCATGGGAGGGAGCTGGTGTCAAATGCTTATCTCTCTGGTTATCCTTGCCTCTCCTTTCCCAGTCAGAATGTGACATAAGCCCTATACATAGACCTGTTTTTTGGGGGAGACCTTTGCAAGCCATCCATGGTGAAGTTGTCCAGGCAGCTGGAATGGGCTGCCCATGTAGTGCTGCTGGCAAAGTGTGTGGCCCTTGAATTACAGCTCTATCCTACCAGATTTTTGTGGAGTATGATTTGTGGTTTCTTTGGGAAATTTTTGTAATTTACATGTGTTGGTTTCTTGGTACCCTTACTTTGTTTTTGTCACCATTAGTAATGAAAACAAAATCAATGAAGAATGCTTGCTTTGGTAGATGGGCTTCTGAGCTTGCTTTGGTTGATGGGCTTTGCTTCGGTTAGTGAGCAAAAAGCTTACACTGAATGCCATGTTATTAGTGAACCATTGGTTTGGTTGTCTCATTACTGCCCTACATGGTGGCCACCAGTCTGATCATCCTCCCAAACTTGTTGCTGATTCGGTTTAGCTGGAGCATTCCCACGAAAGGCTTGTTTCCTCCACTGTTATTCCTGCCTCTGCCCATAGCAGTGGTGGGAAAGCAGGGCACAGATTACTGGTAGTTATCCATCACTCTTGTGAGCCTGATCCTAGGGCTGCACCTTGGCTTGGGGATTGTAGTGACTTTGTGCAGGATCAGTGCCAAGGGCTCGTGATGGCCATCCCAGGGCTGTGAATGCTTCTGCCAAATTGTGGCTCTGCAGAGCAGGAAACTCCCTTTTCCTCCTCGCCAAGGGGCCAGGAAACCAGCAGAGGAAGAGAAGTCTGTGTCCACAGACAAAGATCAGCATGAGTAGGTGGGCTGGGAGGCAGTTGGGCTGCCCCTCTTCACCATAGTGCTGTCAGCCCTGCTGTTTTTCACCAGAGTTGCATAAGCCTGGTGGTGCTCAGGCTACAACCAGAGGGGTGTGCTGGAAAGGGCCTGCTCTGGCCTCCTTGCCAAGGAGCCCCCAGTCTGGCTCAGATCACCATGGCTGTGAGGCCCCTTGCTACCAGCTGCATGTCTGGGCAAGGGAGGATCTCTCCATGCAGCAGGACACTGAACAAAGGAAAGAACCATCTTAAGGCTGGGTGGCTGCCTCAACTTCTCAAGCAGTTACTTGAGCTTCATGACAACAGCAAAGAGTACATCGTTACTGTACTTGCTCGTTTGATATGGCCTCTCCATGATCTGCCATGTGGGCTTCTGAGTCCAGGCAGGAGGAGTAGTTACTGTGCAGCCAGATGGTTTTTCAGGGAGATTAATTAGCTAAGACTGACTGGCCCAGCCCTGGCATCTGAAAAACACATACAAATGAACTGTCAGTTGTCCCCTCCTGAGCCCACTGAAGGAGTTCAATGGACTTTTCCTCGGGCCTTCAGTACCTGCATGTTGTGTGCTGACATATGTTACCTGTCTCAGTTTTTGAGGTGTCTGTTGAAGCTTGTGTGATGGGCATGTAGGTGTGTTAAGGGAGGACTGACCAGAGTTTGGGTACAATTTCAGGATCCCCTGCCTCCATAAGGAACAAATCTGCTGCCAACTTCATGATGCCCCCTCTTCCTGCCATGGAGGAAAGACTTCTGTCAGGTGCTCCTGCCAAGCTCTCCTCAAGAATGGGAAGGAAGACTACATAATGCCCTTGGAGCTTCCGAGACAAAAGGTTCAGTGATGCCTCAGCTTCCCATGCATTTATTCTGAAATCTGTGATCTGTGCCCAGTGCTGGAACAAATGGACCTGTCTGTTCAGTTCCTCACTCATGGGCAGTGAGGTTTAACTCCTTCCCTTTGTGCAAGTCTCCTCTTGTTTCCTGTACTTATTTGTGACCTTCTTGGGAGGGCTGGAAGCCCCAGGGTTTTCCCTTGAGGGACGATTGCTCATCCTTGAGTAAGATGTTTACTCTTGCCTGTAATTGCATAGGGCTTGAGCAGCACCAAACCCTGACTGTGCTTCCTTCCCATCTCATTGCTTTCATGTAGAGACATGGGTGTGTGAATTGCTTGGGGAGGTTCAAGTTGTGGCATGATAAACTCAATCTCCAGGCACTTTCCCAATCTAGTTTGTCAGGAGCAGGTTCTGCTTCTGGTTGTCCGTTCACTGCAATTTCCAGTGTACAATGGGGTCTCCTGGCCTTCTTCTGTCCTGCCCAACTCTGGCTCACAGTACATTGGGGGACCAGTCACTGATTTCAAAACAGGAGGAAAGGCATCCTTTATTCCACTTCAAAAAACAGAGTTTTGAAGCAATGGAAGGGAAACGACCATGGGTCCATTCCATTATTTACTTTGCTTATTGGAAAAAGAAAACTTTTGCCAGGCTGCTTTCAGAAACCAGCAATCCATAAGCTTGGTTTTCATTTAAAAGGCACTCATTGTTTTTCCCCTGAGGATTTAGTGACATTTTTCAAAATTTTCTCTGCACAATAATTGTATTTTTTTATCAAATTTTGTTCTGACTTTGTGACCGCAATAAAGTTTAGGAAACTGTTATTTATTATGGGCTAAAAAATATTCTATGAATCTGTCTGCTTTCCTTCATTACTGAATCATACTGTGATTCTTCTCCCAGTTGCAAAACAGCATTGTAAATGCTGTTTTCAGACTCTGTGGGATGTTCCTAAAATGGCTTTGGAGTGCTACTGTCTCTGTTATCCATTGCTCAGCTCTGTTGCTGGGACCCTGACAGAGAAACTTATGGACAGGCACCACAGGGAGAGAGAGAAGGTGGTATATGAGCCCCCTCCTCCTTCAAGGTCTGTCTCCTTCTTCAATCTTCCCCAGACTCGAGGTGGAAATGTTTGTTTCTGCTGTTACAGTTCTACCTTCATCAGAGCTCAGTGTTGGTCAGAAGTTAGGAAGTAAATATCTTCTCTCCAGTCCTTCCTTTTTTTTTTTTTTGAGATGTCTCTTCTTGTTGCACTTAAGAACTGAAAAATAAGGTGTCATGGTGGTGATGTTAAAAGTCCTCTTGCAAAGTGAACCTTTATCCATCCATAATAGCAGATTCCTGCAAAGTCAAGCTTTATGCATCTTTATTAGCAGACTCCAGAGGCTGCTCAGTGTTGCTTCAAGGATGAGGATGGGAATTGAGAGAAGAAAGTTTCTTGGTGAAAGAAGATTCTTGGAAAACCTGTGCTTGTTTTGGAAACGGGGATTTGAACTTTGGTGGCACCAAAGAGGATCTGGAGATGGGGAGGTGACCTGCAGAGACAATAGATGTCTGGTGTTTGCTGTAGCCTGGTCTCCAGCTCCCTAAAAGCATGTGAGAAGAAGGTCAGGGGAATGCCTAGAGGTCAGGGATCCTAAGGGTCCTGTGTCCCCTGAGTACAGGTCTGGTGAAGCTACCCACACACTGCATCAGTGTAGATCGTGTATGTTCATACTGAGGGGAAGTACCTCTAAGATGGACAGGGCTGCTTAGCTTCCAGGCTTGATTTGCTGCTGAGATGGGGAAGGTATGGTTGTCTTCTGGGAGGTGAACCAGGGCTGTCAGGTCACTGATCAGCCTTTGGCTAATGGTGGCTGTAGGCCACTATTTACCTCAACTAAATTGGAGCTCTGGGCTGTGAGTACCTTCCTTGTACGAGTCAGCTGAGCCCTACAGCATGACCCTGTCTTTTGCTAGAGAAGCCCTTGGGTATTCTTAAAGGCACCTGAGAGATGGTCAGGTTAGGTTAACAAAATAACCTCTGTGTGGATTTATTTCTTCATCCTTTCCCAGAGGGGCTGTTGTCTTTCCATTCACCTAGGACACATGGTGGCATTTCATTCCTCTGAGGTCAACTGATTGTGGCCTTAACCTACTGGAGAACATTAATCCATCATTGCTTTACAGTGAGACTGGTGGGTTTGTAAAGAACATGCCATAATTCATCCGTGGTTATGGATATTGTAAGGCAGAAGTAAAATCCATGATGCATCATACAAGAGGGAATGGGAGCTGCTGGTAGTTGTAGCAGAGCAGCAAGTCACAGAATCATAGAAAATGATTGTGTGAGATGGAGACCATAGAGGAAAGAGCCTAAATGTATTTATCTGTTTCCCATTTGTCCCTGCAACAGATGCCTTAAGGCACAATTATTTTAAAAATCCAGCTGCCTTTTCAGTTTATGGCCTGAACTTTCATAACTAGATCTGTAAATAATGCACTAAGTGTCCTGGTATTCTCCTGCATGTTAAACTGCCACAGCTGCTGTAATTGCTTGCAAATATTGTGTGCAGCAGCAAGGGAAACATGGCTTTGCTCTGTATTTATTGCATTTCACTCAGCTTAGCCACTAGAAGCAGCTTGAGTCAGCTTTGCTTCACCTCTCACACCCTCAACCCAAAGCTGCATTGTTTAGGTTCTTAGTAGAACTGGTTGGGAATCTTTTGAGATTATTATTTGTCAGTAAATGCTGCATTATATAGATGATGACTTTGAATAGAGGAATGTAAATTTTGGGTAAAATTTCTGTGGCTACCTCTTGTATACAGATACACCTGCTTACTCTAGTACCGTCTGGGATTGGACACTCAAGCTAAGATGAGAAAGCTCCTATCTCCAGATCAGCCCCACAGATCTTCAGCCTCTTTCCCTCTTAGCTTTGGTGTTGGCTCTTCTTGGATAAACATGTAGGGTTGGGTAGGCTCTAAGCTGTGGGAGCTCTTTTCTTTAGCCTTTTTTTTTTTTAATGGTTTGAATGTATGTCGCATCAAACAGTTAATCAGTCCCTGAAAGGGCAAATATTTTCCTGTGGATGACTTTTAATTAATGACTGAGACAGGGAATCCTTCCAAGAGATTAAGAGGAAAAATGGTATCTGCGCTTGGATTGTGAAAGTTTCTGCCTCTGAGGGGGCTCTTTGAGACTCCTCTCAAGACCTGTGCAGTGTTGTAACTTGCAGTGACCCAAAATCCTTCTCACCATGATTGTGTGACTGCTCGAGGGAGCCAGGCCTGGACAACTGCATGAGGTTTTAGATCTGAATTAGCAGTTTGTAACCAGTGCCCAAAGTTACGCAGAAATGGAAGCACCTAAGAAACCTGGGATTAGTTCTGCTTGAAAGTTTCCTAACGTGGGCAACTGGAAGCAGCAATTTGCCTGAATTCCTGTATCTGCATTTGTGAAAGGCTTCTGGTTGCCAGGAGTGAGCCCAGCTGGTCTTGAGTGAAATCTTGCCTGTTTTATCTGTAGGAGGTAAGAGCCATATCTACCATTTTTACTTTATTTGTTGTTGTTGAGAAATAAGTCTTTCAACTCGAAAACAGAAAAGCTTTCTTGTGTTTGCATGTGAACACCCACGAACTGGAAAGGCCAAATCTCTTGTTTTTCCTGTCCTCAGTGCAATTTGTAGGGAGCTGCCTTTGCTTGCCCACATCCCCAGCTTCACTAAAGGGCTGTGTTTGCAAAGCTCTTCATGTCTGACCAGCTGAGCTCTGACTTGGATTTATACACAGGTTGTTTGAAGTTCAGGCATAAAACCTAGGAGAGCTGATTTTATTTTGTTTCCTTCATAAGGAAGTCTGGGAGTCCAGGCTGCCAAAATCGATTGGACTGACTTGAACATCTTCTCCCCTGAAGCCAGCTGACAGTTTTAAACCATCTTTAAATCATACCTTTGTGGTTAAGATTTACTGGCAACTTTTTACAAATGAAATGCAAAATCCAGTGCACTCCAGGTGGAAGACAAATTCATGTATCTGGCTTCCTGTGCATTGACAGAAATGAGGGGCTTTCAGGTATATATATTTATGTGTACATGCTTCTGAGCCCTGCAGCAGTGATAGACACTTCCAAATGGCCCTGCTGAGAAAGTAGAGGTGTCTTAGTGTTTGAAGGCAGACCCTGTGAGCCTCAGATTTATGGGAACAAGGGCCCTGAAGTGGGTGAATAGGACAGGTACCGATAAATATAATGAGCTAGTCTCGCAGGCAGGATAGCTAGGTCTAGCTTTATAAATAACAGCAGCCTTTTTGGTTTCCTAGGAGGTCTGGCAATCTTACAAATGAATGTGCTGCTAGTTGTCTGAGACCAGACATCAGAAAGCTGTCCATGAGTGCTGTTGGCCCACTGTCTTTTTCCCTGCCCCCATTCTCTCTCTCTTCATGGGCTAGGTTGTGGGTTTTTTCTTTTTTTGGTTTACTGAAACACAGACCCTGCCTGGCCTCAGTCTCTCACTGTTGAAGATGAATGATTCATCGGGCCCAACCTGCTAAAATTGTGCAAGCCAGTCAGCAAAGTTAATCAGACCAAAAGGAAAGAGAGAAGGGAAGGGAAAAACAAAAAGAAAAGGCCCCAGAGCTAGTACTAATTGTCAAACCTCCCCTGGGAATTTAAAAATGCATATATAATGTTCTCAGTCCGGGTTCTCCATCCTTCTCCAGCCTTCATTGGGAAATCTGAGAGCAAGCCAGGCGATGGGTTTTAAAGTGCAACTTCCGCTGTTGCAATGCAGGAGGCGTGATTCAACAGGCCCCGCCAGCCCGGCCATGGCGCCGGCTTTGTTAATAGCGCTGGGGAGCAGGCGGCTGCGGTTGCAACCTGCTAATCACTTCCACTCGGATTCGTTGTGTCACACCAGCAAGGATTGGAGGTGAGGGGGCCGAGGAGCTGCTGACATGAATCATGCAGTGCTCTGCTGTGTAATTAGGAAGGAGCCCTGTGGTTCTCAGGGCACTGGTGAGATTTCTCAGACCTGAAACATAATAAAGACTGCCACCCACCTTAGTGGGGAATTAGCATCGTCCTCGCTGGTCCTGACAGAGGCTGAGTACTTGCTGGAGGCCTGGTTGCTTGGGATCAGGGGGAATTGGGGTTTGGCCACACAGGGCAAAGCTGATAGCTCCGTCAATGGCATAGTGGGGAGGAAGTATCTAAGAGGAAGGAAAGCATCTGGGAGGAGAGAGCCTGGGGCTGCTCTGCATGAAGGCCATTACTCTTTGCTGGGTGCGCAGTTGCAATCATCCTGCTCACGTCCACTGTGTGACTAAATGAGACAGAGTTGCACAACGGTTGCAATGGGGTGTGTCTCTCCCCTGCCCGTTTGCTGTGATGCTCAAGGGTTCCCAGGGTGCTGCTTCCACATCTGCAGCTGAAGAACATCCTTCAGTTTCTCTCAGCTGGTGGCAGCAGTTCAGGTGGCAGTGGGGTGCTTGCTGTGCTGGACTCACCAGCTTCAAGCCCAGTGTAGCCCCAGGCCCCTCTTGGCCACCTGTGCTGTTGGGGTCTGGAGAGAGAGGATCTCTGTTAAAGGCACCTTTCATGTTTGTCTAGCTGTTCTTTGCATCCTTGCTGCTTTTGGCTTCAGGAATTACGCCAAGCTCTTAGTGAGCATGAGGAAATGTGTTAAACCCTGAACCTTCACACCACCAATGGCCTTGTTCCAGAATGAGGAGACTAATATGTCACTGAGAATGCTTCAAGGGATTTCATCAAATTGTCCTGTAATTCTTTCTAGGTTCTGAGTCCACATTACAGTAGAGAGGCATTCCCTTTACTCTCTCATTTTAGGTTAATTTTAGTTTACTTCAGTTTTGGTATAGTTGGTATTTAACAATATAGTATCAAAACAATATCTCCACATGATTTTAATTTAGAATTAAATTACTGTGATGCTGTCAGAAGAAAACCACATGGCAGACCCTCAGCTGCTGTGAATCAGCAACAATTCACTGATTTCAGCAGGGCAGCACTGATTTATTCCAGCCAAGGATCTGGCCCACCCTTGCTTAAAAGGAAAACCCGTTTCCTCACACTGGTTACTGAAATACTGCATATCAAGATGGGATGTGTCTGAACCACCTCCTTTTACTTTTCACCACTTGTCTCATTTTGTTTGTGTTTTCCACTACTCCTCATTTTTTGCTGAAGCAGTGGAACATTTCTGTTGGAGATAATTTCACTCTAAGTTCACAAGCCCTGGCACAGTTTTGGGAGGGTGGGTTTAATATTGCACTGAAAATGAAAAATGATATCTTCTGCAAAATAAGACTTCTGGCTGTAATGTTTGAGTCTTGTATGTAACCTTCATGCTATACAAGGCAGGAGGGAGGGATGTTTCCTACTGTTTCCTGTTCTTTATATGATGCTTGAAGAAGCCAAGGGTTGGTTTGTGATTGTACTCTTCAAGTCGGAGAGCACCTGCAGAGCTGGGCACCTCTTGAGACAAATTAGAGGATTTCAGAGTGATTTTTGTGCAACTTCTCTGCAAGAAATACGTTTCACGGGCTAAATAAGTGTCACTTCATTTTTTCGAGAGAAAGCATCTGCTTTCCACAACACAGTTGTAATTTTCTGTTGGTGCTGTCAAAGTGCTTTGTTTGAACACCACAGATGGCAGCTGCATTATCCCCTGCAGCCCTTCCTTATGAGGGGAGACATGATGGCATGTGAGAGGGAGCCCAGCTCTGATTTCTGATCAAAAGAGTCCCAGGAGCTCTTATGGTCAGGGTAAGATATGTATCGATATGGTCCATGCATTTGACAGAAATCCTGTTATATGTAGTGACTTCTGCCTTGGTGATATTGCAGCCTCAGCCACCTTCCCACAGCAAAAGGAAGAACCCCCCTTTTTTGACAGGTAACAGGAAAAGCAATGATGTATAATGTTACAGGTTGGGTGTAACTGCCACCCTTAATTTACTGCAGTTGTAAGAAATTATTCACGCTCCTTTGTGGAATCAGGGAGCTGAAACAATGGTGGCCTCCACCCCAGGCACACGTCACTGCCCAAAACAAAGGCAGAGCCCCAGCCTGCAAAGGTGTGGACAGGTTTCCTTGGCTATCAGCTTGGGAGAGCCTGGCAGGAAAGGCAGGGGAGGAAGCCAGGGAGAGCCCCAGGCAGAGCAGCAGTCAGTGCTTTGTGGGCTGACTGATGGTGGAAAGGGAGTGGAAACAGGAGCAAATAAACTGGGTCCTGCACGGTGAGGAGTGATTTTGTACCTGCTTCCTACATGAGCAGGATTTCTGCAAAGAAATAGCTAGCACTGCTGAGAGGCAGAATCCACATGGAGTCAACCCAAGGCTCTGGTTATCCACTTGTCTGAAAGAAAGTCACCAAAGAAAATGAAATGAGTTGGAAAACAGAAGGCACTGGCAGGAGAACAGCCTGTTACCGGAATATAGTTGTTGTATAGCAGTAAATGGAGGAGCCTGATTTGCCTGGCCCTGTGCAAATGCCACTAAGCGTTTATAAACCAAGAAGTGATGAGTGATGCAGAGCAGAGGGGCAGCAGGGGAAGAGTGAAGTGCTTTAAATCTCTCTTTTTCATTTGAATCAGCTCCAGGATGACACAGTCTACCCTAGATTAAAAATAACTACAGAAAGGAGTAGAGCACTTTTTCTTAATCAAGCTTCAGAATATCTTTTGGAGCATCACAGGTTTGATTTAGCCTCCTTATTTAGTTTTTATGCCATTGGAATGGTACCATTGTGGCTGAAGTAATACTATGGTGACTTGCAGCTGTGACAAGGACCTTGGAATGCCTTCCTCATTTTAACATGAAACTGTAAGGAAGACTTAGCTTTTTTTTACCTGGAAATGCTTGTCAGGAACAGTAGGGTCTAATGGATCAATGCTGGTTTGGGATCCAAGAAGTGTGACTTCTGTCTCTGTGTAAGTTTTTGGAAGGACTGTTGGGAATTGGGCCTGATGCTTACTGTGGTTTTCCATCACTTCTTTCAGCTGCCTTTGCAGGTGCATCAGTAGAAACACCTTCCCACTGTCCTTGTGAGCCTGGTTTGTGAAAAAATACATCCCATATCATTGCTGCACACACACAGATTTCAGCCAGATTTGGCAAAGTGGAAGAGAACTCAAAGATACTGACTTCCAGCTTTTTTTTTTTTTTAATTTGTGGAAATAAGCAGTAGCTAGGAAATGAGATCTAATTACTTCTTCACACCAAGTTGCAGCAGATCTTGTTAGAAAAGCCTCCCCCACAAACTCCCCCCTGAGGAGACAAAGTTCTGAGTGACTGAGGTGGGGTCTTTACTGTCAGGGTGCAGAGCTGCTTGATCCTGACAAATCCCTGGGACACCCATTTACTGCATGGGACATCTGGAAAGGTTTCCTGACTCCCTTATCTCCTGTCTGCTTGGAATGAGACTGTAACAACCTGCCTTGCTCTGCATCAGTAAATGTGATCTACAGTCATCAGCTATCGGTGGTGTGAACTGGTGTAACCACGGGATGAACAAACCTTTTCCTGTTGCTGAAAGATCCACCAGGTTGAGCAGGGGAAAGTTGGCTTTGACGCCTCCACAGTAAGGTTAGAAGGCAGCTAATAACTCCTTTGCTCAGTGGTGGAGAGCTGATAAAAACTAGAGCTGGCCCAGCCCTGTGAAAGCCATGGTCTTCCTGGGCTGCTCAGCCTCCTGGCTGAGATAGGGAGGACAGATGTGCAGATTGGTGGGCAAACTGAAGAATAATGCAGAAAGGGCAGGAATCCCCCCTTTAAGGGATGGCAAATGAGGAAGAAGGCATTTAGCCCCAAATTTTGCCTTTGTTCAGCTGGCAATATATTATCACCAAGTAATTACATCGACTGAAAACACCAAGTTCAAAATGGCTGCTTCCAAAGAGTTGGGGCTTTGTAACCCTCAGACTTCTTATTGCCAGGATTAACTTAATAACTTTTTTTTTCTGTGAACTTTCCGTTTTCTGTAAAACCAAACTAATTACCCAGCTTTCTTATGGTGGGATAGGACTGGCAGTGCAGTGGCCGTGGGGTGAGAGGTGTCTTGCAAAAGCCAGTGGCTGCAAGCAGACTGGGCTCATGTGGCCAGTTCTCTCCAAGCACTGGGAAGGGCACCATAGGGTATTGGAAACGCTGCTGTCATCTGAGGGATGGGTCATGCTGCTGTAGACCAGAAAAAAAAATATTCTAGGAACTCAGACCTGAATAACTTAAGGAATCCTTGTGTTTCTTGGTTTTCTCCGTTATCTCCTGGTGCTGCCTCGGTGGATTATCTTTCCCCGCCCTTTAGGGTGGCTGCAGTTGTTGCCAGTGTGTGAGCAAGGGAGTGTTAGACCTTCCCTTGTAAGGAGCAAACACTGGCCTCACCTGCTGCTGCTTTGCCTTGCAGGAAGTGTGACTTGTACAGATCCTGCTGCTTATCTCATGTGGGAGGTGGAAAATGTCTTCATCCAGCAGTGAGACAGGAGTGACCACTTTCATACAGACACAGGCCTTTCCAGTGGAGGGCAGGGCTTTTGCTGCTGCTGTTTTTGTTGTGTGCAAAGCCCTCCCATCAGGTGGGATCCTCCTGTGCTAGGCATGCACAGATATGAAGAGATTGTCCTAAATCACACACACACAAAAGTCAAAATAGATAATGGGAAAGCTGCAGAGAATCGTTGACTATCCCTTGTCCTTTTGGTGGGCTAGTGGCACATGGGCCCAGCAAAGTCAGTTCAGTGTTCACAAAATGAACTCAAAATGTCTGCTTTTGACACATCATTGCAGTAGTCTCACGTGCAGTGGGCGCAACCAGCAAAGACAGCTGAGCTCATCATTGCACAGTTTTTTTGGTTCTGTTAGTTTTCTGCCAGTGAACTGAAGTGGCTCATGGAAGCATCTCAAACATCAGTGTACAGAGTGTGCCATCAAGACCAGCCCTTCTGACAGGTGTTAGAATTAGGCCAGCCACTCTGGTTTACTCACTCCTGGTGCCTCTTTATCCCTTCAAAGGTGGGCCTCTGGGATCCCAGAACTTCTGCAATTTACAAGTCTTCCCAGGTGACTGAAGAAGCAGAGACCATGCCTTCCAGCACAAACAAGGTGGCACCATTTGCAACTGCTGAAGCTGTCTATGTGAAAGCACAGAAGCAGGTGGGTAGCTCACAGCTGCAGGGGGAGTCCTGAAAGTGAAAAAGGACAAGGTGTGTTTATGAAGGCTGCTCACAGAAGCTGGCCCTGCAGTGAGAGCTGATGAAGACTTAACTTCATGGGTTTATTTTCCATCATGGGTGAACAGTGGGCTTCAGCCTGGCTTTTTTAACCTACTTTGTACTCTCTCCATTCTGGGGTTGAGATTGCAGCACCTTGTCAGCACAGTACCTGAGGCAGTTCTTGCACTGGTTGCCAGATGCCTGCAGTTCTCACTGGAGCTGGGGTTTCACCTCCTGTTCTTCAGGCTAACTGCACGAGGTGGATTGAAATTTCAGGGTTTCCTCACACTCGTTTTTTTCTTTCTGACATTTCATCACATCTCCGTACTTTCAGGCAGACTGTTCTAGCTGATACAGCATGAAACTTTGGAGGGAAAGGCTTTCTAAAGCACTTATGCATTAGGAAGTTATGGGTAGATTGCCTGGGGAGCTTGTGGTGCTTGTCCCTGGAAGCTTTTAGGAAGAGGCTGGCTATGTGCTTCAGCCACGCTACTTTACGGACGAGCCTGATGAAGATGGGATGTGAACTGTTTGTCTTTGCATCATCCCATCACTTCTGCTTTTCAATCAGTGCTTGCTAAGGCAATTAGCAATGACAAATGCTCATGGAATATTTCAAGTGTGTGAATAACCACCTAGGAAGTATTTGGAAGTAGCTGCTCTTGGTATTCTGGGATTGAGCTTCCAAACAAGAGCTCCAAATAAGTGAGCAAGAGGACAACACGTGTTCTCTCAGCTGTGGGTACCCTTTGCTGAGTGGGCGTGGACAGCAAACCCATGCAGAAGCTGTTAGTAATCGTTGTGGGCTCTGATGTGGTCACATTGAACTAGAGGCTTTGTGTTATATGTGAATGCAATGACTTTACTTTCTAGTATTTGGCTGGCTCTAGAAAACATCTTCCTTTTTTTCTCCTCATTTTCTTTCATGAAACCAACATTTCTCATTGGTTTAAGGTGTTTTAGTGATGAGAGAGGAATGTAGCCTTCTCAGAAGCACACGAGCTGTTTTGCTTTTTAGTAGTGTCCCTTTTCTGCATAAGGATGGAGGAGACCTGGGTGGAGAGAATTAGACTCATGAGGTTAAGGAGAGCCACAGGCATGAAAGAAAGCCCCTGAAGCAGGATGGAGTGGCAGAAAGGCTGCATTTTCTCTAGGGATCTGTGCATTGCATGAAATGAGATGATTTTGCTGCCTTTTCTGCAGCAGATAATTGCATGTTTTGTGTGTGCTTTGCTCATTCTTTGTAACCCAGAATGTTTCTCTTCCCAGCCCTTAGCTTTTTCTTTGAGTCTTTTGATTTGTTCTTTCTTGTTCTCTTCTACTCTTTGTGCATGAAGCACAGGCCAGAGGTGCCTGCTACCCTTTTGACATCAGCTGAGCATGACTGATGCTAGCCAGGCTTTGAAACAGAAGCAGCTGCACCATGGGGCCTCCCCAGCAGGTCTCCCATCCTGCTTCTGTTCCATCTCCATGCACACATCCGGAGGAGCCAGCCTGCTCGCAGTGACATGGCTGCAGCTTCAGCCAACCAGAAGTCATTTGCAGTTTGCCTCCTGTGGCACTGAGTCACAGGAGAGAGGAAGGTCTTGATTCACTGTCTCATGGGAAATGCTCTGGCTCCAGGCTTCCCGTAGCATTTCCTTGCTTAGACACCAGCTCAGCAAAGCATTTCAATAGTGTGATGAGCTACCGTCTACAGCTCCTTGTCCCCCTCCCCTGTTCCCCCAACATGACAGAAAATGTCCTTGTGGCACTGATGGTTGTTTCCTAAAGAAGTGTCAACTGTGTGAAGCAGAGTTGGTTGCTTTGCTGTGCCCTATTCATGGCAAATACTAAAAATACTTAAAATCATTACTCTGGTGGCAGAATTTTTTCTTTTCCTTTTTGGTTTGTGCAAACTCTGTCACTTCAGAAGTGGGGAAATAGGCATGTATGATGGAGAGAGAGTTCTTTTTTCCCCACTGCCAAAGAAATGCAGCATTTTAGGGAGAGAGGAAAACTTCCCATTGCTGTCATCAGTAGCTGAAACTTCAGAAAGAGTGTCTTTTAATTTTTTTGCCATTTGGGAGGAGATTTTCCACTTAGCCACCTTCCTGGAGGTTCTGGCAAGTTCTGCCTTGGCTTCGGTCCAACAGCATGCCACTGATCTGCAAAACTGTCCTGGAAGTCTCACTAGAATAGCCTTTCCTGTGAGATTTCAGCTTTCTGCTGGGCTGACAATGCAGCCAGATTTGGTGGGATTTCCCCTGTGCTGCGGGGGACATGGTGTGGCTGCAGAGTAACTGACAACTCAGGCTCCTCCTGAGCAGAGGAGGAATCTGTGAAGCCCACGTTCTGCTTAAATACTTGAGGGTTTTACTAGTAAGTATTATTTTAAATCCTTCACAGGTGGAAGGCAGCCTTTAGATTTGTCAGCCTTATGAAAGAAATGTAGTGTTTGGAGTATTGTGCTAGAACCCCAGAGAACTATTTTGGGAAAACTAAGAATGTAACACGAGCCATCTGGCCATGGCTGGGCAATATTGCTTCACTACTTTATTCCTTCTTTAATCTGCTGTTGGCTCACCTATGGTTGGAGGTACACTGATAGTGTCACTCAGACATTGGGTGCTCCGATGGTGCTAGAGGCCACTCTGTGCCTGTCACAGACATACAGGGACAGGACAGTTCAGAGAGGTTTTTAATTTCCCCCCTTCCCAACCAAAAAGGGGGAGCCCTGGAGCTCCAGTTGTGCAGAACTGGGTTGATGTTCAGAGAACCCATTCATTTTACATCAGTGCACTAACTGCCATTTAAAGGTAGTGATTGTGTGTCACTTAAGGTGACGTGGAATCCCTAAAGCCTCTTTCTATGTCCCTGATGCCTCCTGTCTCTCTTCCTGAGATCTGTTGTGTTGCAGACCTTGCTTTTATGGGATCTGCCTGGCTGGAAGGTGCAGCCTGCTGTTCAGATCACATTTACAGAGGGCTCATGCTAGACTTAAACCCACATTATGTTTGTTCCTCTGTGATGCTTATATTTGTCTTGTACTTTGTCTGGGAATTTGGATTGTATGTTTTGGCTGGGCTCTGTCGTATATGTTTAATCCCAGTTTCTTTGCTCTCCTGCAGGGACTTGCTAGGGAACAGGAAGTAAATGGAGTGTCTTGTAGAGTGGACTCGCAGGGAGAGCTGACTGCCAGCCAAAAACCCCATCCAGCTACAAAAGCAGCTGTTTCAGCCCAAAGAATTTGTAAGCAGAATTATTTTCTTAGCACCTCATCATGCTTCCTGCAGGAGCTTGGGCAGTCAGACAGGTTTTCCATCCTGACAGGCTAGGAAACATGGGGTGCTTATTTAGATAAGTTGGTGAATAGTGCTTGGTGATGGTATGGTGAGAGCTGCATGTGGGTGAGGGGGGAGAAAGTCTCGAGCTGTGAAAAAGGGAACATTTGAGCCAAATCAATACTGGAGGTTTGGCATTGAGTTTCAGCCTTTTTCCTGTGCCTGCCAGTTCCAAGCCCCAACTAGAGCAGGTTTGCTAACTTCTGCAGCTGGGTCTGGGAGATGAGTGTGCGTGTGTGTGTGCACGTGTGTGCATGCCTCAGGCACAGGGGAAAGCAGGAATTTTCCTAGGCTGTGATGCACAGTCTACCTGGAGGGCTGGCTTTGTCGTGGCCTGAGGAGGAGTCCCAGTTGTGCCCAAGCATCAGTTCTGTCTGGAACCTCTTCTGTACTGACAAGTACCTGGAGTTAAAAAAAGAGCATGTCGTTTGGGAGAGACTAATTGGCACAGGAAAGTAGAGAGACCTGCTCCCTAAATCTGGCATACAGGTCCCACTGTCAGTTCTCTTATGGAAAAAATCCTCCAGATCTTGACAACAGACATAAGGAAAACAGATTTGTTTGATTTAACAACACAGTTAAATGTAGTGGGCTGGTTCCCCTTTGCTCTTCATTTGCCCACTGGCCCAGTGTGGGGAAATTCCTAATCTCAATACCTAGACAAGCCCTCTTTGCCAAGCCTCATCTTGCCAATGTGGCTTGTGTTGAGGCTGTGACCAGGAGGCTGTTTTCCTGAGACTGTAGCAATCCTTTGCTGGTGCCCATGGGTCTGCTGTGGTGCTGCTATGGAGCTGCAGGGGCCTTCTGGGCAGGTCCTGGGCAGGGCTGTCCACCCTTCTCTGCCCCAGGCGCTCATGCCCTCATGGAAGGAATAACTGAACCCTAAAGAAAGCAGCACTGACACAGTTCACAGCCCAGTGTGTTAAGGTGATGCCAATTGGTGCTGCTTGGCTGCAGCAGCTGCTTCCTCCATCATCTCCTTACTACGTGGGGTGATGGCTTGTTTATGATGCTGCTGTTACAAATATGGTTTCTCACTGTGATTGGGAACTACATGGCTGTCCTGGAGACAGGCCATGTTAGTGCCGTTCCCAGAGAGATCTGGGTTCTCCTTTTCCACCTCTTTATGCCCTTGCAAGGCCCATGGGACTCTAACTTACATTCTCAAAAATTCTCTATTTACAGCTTGGTCCCAGCTGGGTCTGCTGTGCCCTTCATCAGCCTCCAGAAAGCCTGGACAAGTGACCTTTTAGCTGGAGAAGTCATTCACCATTCAGGCTTTGCCCAGATCCTTGTGTGAGGGGTAAAACCGCCTCTGTTTCTCAGCAAGTTCAGGGTCATGGATGGCAGCACAACCATGTAATGCAGAGCTGCTGGGGAGTATGTCTCCTCACCCCTGCCCACATATGTCTCTCCTTGGGGAATGGTTAAAAAATTGTTTCTCTGCAACTTTGATGGCACTTGCTTTCTTTTATTGCACTCCCTTTTATATTCATAACTTTCATTGATTATGGCAGTAATTCAAGGGGGATGTTAGAAACAGTCAACTGCTACCAGCCTTGCTGGCTGGCTGCTTCAGGCCACCATTTCAGAAAGCTCCAGGAACAGGGTGTTTGAGGAATGTTTCTTGTCCTGAGCTGAGGCTTTATTGCTATGAGCAAGCCTTAATTACAAAACAAATGTTTCTTCTAGACCTGATTGTCTGAATCCTGTGGCACCCCTGCACATGCAGCAGGATGCAGTGTGCTTTTCTTCCTGGCCCAAACTGTTGGGCATCACTTGCTGTGTCAGCCTCAACACAGGGGTGAGTTTCCTGGGCTAAAGTGATGCCTGTGTATGAATGAAAAACAGATGAAAGCTTAATGTGAGCCAGCAGCAAGTAATTAGAGTTAGATAAATGTAAGCTAGATCTAAGGTACATGGTTTGAACAGTGACCATTTAACTATTGGCACCAATTACCAAGAGATACAGTGGTTCTTCTGCCACTTTGAAGCCTCTGAAGGAACTATGTCTTGCTATCTCAGCCAGAAAAATTTGGGATATTATATGAAATTCAGTAACATTTTTATGCAGGAGACCAATATGAACATTCCTGCTGCCTTCTTAAAATCTAGAAATCTAAAAATAGTAATTTTAAAGGCACTGGGAACTCTTTAAAAACATATTGCTGTTCTGTGACAATTCCTCTTTCCCTCTCCTTAATGCTGTTTTCCTGACATGTTACTCTGAGCTGGTGGATGATAATCAAAACCAGTCAGAAGCTGCATTCATTAAATGCTGCAGTAGATCTGTATCATGTGGAGTGGTGGTTTATACCCAGATGTGACACAGGCTGGTCTGTGAAGAGGCTTCATGCTGAGGGTTCCTTTTGGTGGCAGTATGGTCAGAAGCTTCTCCTTCCACTCATGCTCCTTTTCTGCTTTCTTTTTTGCTGCTTGCTTTTTTTTTAATTAAAAAAAATTAAAAATTAAGTTCCTGACACCATCGTATGTCATAATGTGATTTCCTTCCAGCTGCAAAGGCTTGCATCTTGAAAGCTTTCTGACTTTCACCCTGGGCGATTGTCTTAGGGTTACCTGAATTTGTGTCTCCAGACCAGTCTAGGAATCTAAAAGCTGGAAGGTAAGCTGGCTGTTGCTGAAAGAGGCACCCATCACGAGCTGCTTCACCAGGAGGGAGAGAATGGTTGTGGCCAGAGATTAACTGGGACCTCAGCCAAGGTCCTGGACAGTGATAACCTGTGGGAGAAGAGCTGATGTTTCAGAAGGAAGCAGGACTGAGAGTGATCTAGGTCCAAACTCTTTCTTGATTTGACCTGAGATTTGGAAAATTAGAGGTTTTGAATCCTTGTGATCCTTGAATGACTTTAGGCTATGGGAGAAAGTCTGGGCCTCCTGAAATGCCTTGTGCCACAAACACAGCCTTGCTGTGGACTGTAAAACTGGTTTCCTAATTGAGTTTTTGTTTGCTAGATACTTACCAAGTGTGAGAAACCTTCAAAATTACTCCAAATGCTCATTTGTAGTTTTTTTAAAATTTGATTTTGTCTCTCTAATCCTATTACCTATTTGGGGCTTAGTCTTCCCAACTGTTTCCTTTGACTTGCTGAATTTAAGGATGTTGGCAGTGTTGTAATCTAATATCAAAGTATCACAGCACTATGGACATGTTGATCCTCTCAACAACCAGTGATCTGCTCCAGGCTAAACAGAGGGTGATAATCTAAGTCTCCACTTAACTGCATGGATCTATGTAGGAGAAGTGTCTTCCCTTACCTGACATTAGTCAGGAAACCTCTCTGGCCTGCCCTGAAGACGTGGGGTCCCAGAAGTCTGGAGTACCGGGGAGGTTATGATGGATGCTTCTGTCAAGCTGTAGTCTGCAATCACACCTTCTTCACCAAGTCACTGCCCTGCCATCTCCTCCCCACTCTCCCAAATCTCTGCTACATTAAAGAGAGTAACAACTGCAAGGTCAAATTTTTGAATCCCTTGGTGCTGCTTACACATGCAGTTAGGCTGATCAAATGGTATCTGAAAAGTGCAAAGGTTCTCTGAGACAGTGCAACAGATCGTGAGATCAGCCAGACCTATGACACCCTCACAGAGAAATGGAGAAATGTTGGAGGCCAAAGGTTTGAGTAATAGGATGAGGAAGCTACAGCCTGAAGTCTGAGTCAGGATTGTTTTGCTCTTCTGAGAAGGGGATCTGTGTTTTTAGAAGATCATTAGTTTTGCTTTCTAACTGTGTTCTTTGATTTCAAAGGGAGGAAAAGTGATTGTAAAAGAGGAATGTTTGTGTTTTCTTTCCCTCCTTTCTGTAGAAACTTTGTGAAAGTACAAATGAAATTCACTTTTGGAGAAGCAGGGGTGGGGGGCTATGGTGCTTTCCTGCCCCAACAGTGAACTTTGGCCTCATATTTGTTCCCATGATGCTGTGGATGACCTTCCAGGTCCAGACTTGGAAGCTTCCATATGAGAAGCAATGGAGCAATCTGGGACACTTCAGCCTGGAAAAGGGATAAGACCTCCAAAATCTGGAGTTGCATGAAGAGAGTGGCTAGGGAGTGACTGTTCCTGCCTTTTCCTATGCAAGAACTGGAGACCAACAACTGTGGGCAGTGGGGTCAGAGTTCAAATAAATGAAGGGAGGTGGTTCTGGATGTACCACGTAATAGACCTGGAGAACTTCTCATCAAAGGGTGTTGTGGGTGCAAGGTCCATATTTGTGTTCAAAGGAAGACAATAGTGTTGGAAAGAAAGACTTCTTGGGGATTACTAAACAGACAAACCATCTAAGGCCAAAAGAAGTCTCTTCAGCTGAAAATGATTGAAGGCTGAGTAAATAATTGGATTTGGGGAGGGAAGTAGCATGTATTTTTGGCCTGTTCTTACTCATTCCAAGGTGTGAACTCAGTTTTTGTTGGAGACAGTGGTGGGCTGGGTGGACCCTTGGTGTGGACCTGTATGGATGCTGTAGGAGTTCTGAGACAGTTATACTGAGAAGACAGTATTGTTAAGTTTTTAGTGCCTCCCCCCCCCAAAGAAGCATCAGCACAACTAAAGCTTTCTAGAACATCCCAAGGACAGCTGATCTCCTTAGAAATGGTTTCCAGCCTGTTTCTAAATTGTCTGCAGTCTTAGTGATTATTTCTTAATGCCTCCCCTGGCCATATAAGCAGTAAATGAGGACTCAGCTTGCAAAGGGAAGGATACCCTGAGGTATGAGAGCTTCTGAGGAGGAGTGAGACTGCCATTTACAAGAGGGGACAGAAGAGAAAGGTTAGATCTGCGTGAAGGTGCTACAGTGGGACTTTGAAAATGTAATGTCTGGCAAGCTGTATTTTCTTGGAAAGCTTCACCTGGCTACAAATTGATCAGTGGTTGGAAGAGCTGGGCAAGAGTCCACATAAGCTGGACAGGGCTGGAGTAGGAACTGGTGGTGAAGAAGCAGCTCTGAGCTGGAAGGTGCGGGCATGTCTCATTGCTCCATTTGCTCTTGAGCACAGCCAGCCCAAAGGAGCACTGCTGGATGTTGGTTTTCTCTGAATGGGAAGCCAGGTTGTCTCCTTTCCAGGTACTGGTATCAGCAGGTCTAACAACTCCTAAGCGGGATTTTTGAGGGACTGCTTAATATCATGTCTACACAGACCTTGTGTCAGGGAAATGCATGTTCCCAGAACTGGTTTTGTGAAAGCAAAACTGTGAGACTTTTTCCTTTATTTTACACTTTAAAAAAAGACTAACTTCATACATTTTGTACCTGGCAGAACCTGCCTCTCCCTTTGTGATGGCCACAGTTTGCTTTTGCAGCCAGTTCTGCACACGCAGGGAATCAGGGAGCAGGTGACTTCAACTTAACCTTTCCTCTGAGCTTGAAGAACAAGCCAAGGCAATACAAAAAGGACCTTCTAAGATACTTGTGCAGCTGCACAGCCCTTATACTGGCCCCATGATCTGTTTATCTTTTGCCTTCAAGGAAGTGTCGGAGTTAAGAGGAGCTCCCCCAAGTGGGATGGCTTAAAAGACTGTCTCCTCTGCTGGGAAGTGCACATGCTTCTTACTTTATAAGCCATTTGATATATTTTTCCTCTCTTTCTCTCTCTTTCCCTCCTCCCCTGGCAGCAGGATCTCTGGCTGTTGCATGCTTTTCATTAAGTCTTTCTGAATGTAAGCCTGTATGTCCTGACACAGGGTCAAAGAGTACCACGGCAGGGATGAAACTCAGCAACAGGATGGAAAGCTTTTTCTGGTTTTCATTACCGGACATGGCCAGTTATTGAGGAGTGTGTTCTTGGCTGGGATCTGAAGACTGAGTTAAATATCACCCGGAAAGGAGCTTTCCATGATGCTCTTGAAACACTAAGCTTCTCCTCCTCAAATATGAGGGGGTAGGGGTGGGTGGGGTGTGTGGGGGAGTTGTGTCTTGGCCAGTTTCCAGCGTCTCTAATGCTACTGTCACTCTTATTCTACATGTTCTGTTTTTGCAGTATCCACTGGAGGAGGTTATTTAACTTCCCTTGCTGATTTGAACAACTGCCACTGCTGTGTTGTTGGGTTTAGGTTGTTTGTCTCTAATGAAAGCCCCAAGCTTAGCCACAAACTCCAATAACCAAATGCTTACTCAGCTTTGCAGCTCCGTTACCTGAAGGTATAATCACTTCCTGCATCTTTGTTTGTCTTCACCTCTGTGCTGCTACACTGATGGTCTGGGAGGTACCAGCTCCTGCAGCTGCTTTTCTCTGCCCCAGGACACATCAGCACGTGGGGAGGAAAAGCAGTTGCTGGTTATTGCTGTATCTTCTTTCAATGCCCTAGACACAGGCTGCTCTGTAACACGGAAAATCATCCCTCTTGTGAGGGGGCAGGACAAGGAGCCTTTATGTCTATTGTGAAGACTGTGGAGTCTGTACCTAAGAGGGACAGTGGCAAAATCCATCTGTAACCTCTGGGTAAGTGCAGAGAGACAGAGGAGGTGTAAGTCAGAGGGGACTGATCCCCGGTTACCTGATTTGAGCATTTGTACTTAGGTGGTGTGGGATCCATGGTGACTGGCTGTGATAGTGGCCAAGGCTGCAGAGATGAAGTGTCAGGGCCTTGAGTATACCTAATAGGACTTTCTTGCCCTGTCGAGCCTGCCATGGGGCCTCTACCCACTGCTCTGCTCTTGGGCTCAGGGGCTCCATTTAAGCTCAGTCCATGACTTTCAATTGCTCCCTGAGCTATGGTGTAGGTGTACCTGCCTCCCACTCCATACAGCCCTGCCCATGTCTGGCCATGGACCTTAGACTGGGACTCTGACCCATGGACTGACTTCTTGCTTTGACGTTGGACCTGCCTGGTGAACACTGGACTGTCTGACCCTGGTCACTGTCATTGGAGCTGACTGACCAGCAGTTTGACTTCCCAGCTTGACCTGCCTTATCACCATGAATGATCTGGACTCTTGGTCGACCCTGGCTGCCACCCCCAGCCTTGGTCACTTATGTCCTATGGGATGATGCCCTGGCTGGTGAGCTGTGCCCTGCTGGCTGAGTTATCCTGCTTAACTCCTCATCCCATAGGGAACTGTGGCCCTTCCTGATCTCTGACCTTGAGAGGTCTCTATGGAGGGGCATTTCTTTGGCAAGACTCATTTTGGTACGAAACATTTCCTCAAATAGTAGCACAGCAAAATAAGAGCATGTGGCCTTGGGGTATCATGTCTTTCCACTGGGGAAGGTGACACTGTGCATCAAAGCTGCCTTCCTTCAGATCTCCAATGTGGCAAATAGGTTATCACCAGCTTGTTAGTTGCAAAATTAATTAGCATTCCAGCCATGGGATGTAATGTAGTTTTTAACCCAGCTGGCTGGCCAGGCAAGAGCTTCTCTCCAGCCCCAGGAAAGGATGTTTGGGGATTTGGGGGTTATTTTCTTGTTTACTTTTTAAGCTGCTAAAATTTCTAGTGTTTTCTGCTGGGATCAGCAATCTGCCCTGCACAGTGGGGCTTTTGCAGCCTCCCAGGACCAGAAGAAAAAACACTCTTTTTGCAGAATCCTTGTTAAACAAGTTTACTGAAAAATATGAGGAACTTGATTGCTTGCTCCTTGGCAGCAAAGATCATGGCAGATGCATTTACAGAGAAGAAACAATAACAATCAACAATAGACAGGAGGAAATGGTTTCTTTGAGAATATGAGCCAGACTAAGGGAAGAAAAATGCTTGGGTTAGGGAAGTAAGTTCTATGAGAAGGGGGGAGAAAATGCAGAGAAAGCAGAGGTGGTAAAGGAGGGACAGGGGGTGTGCAGCAGCCCCTAAGGAGGGGATGCGCCATGTGAAGAGGCAACCTCTGAAGTGAAGCCTCCTCACTGCTAAGTCTGCAGTGTAAACTGCATTGCTGTGGCATTATCCCCTGGGAGAGCAGGTCCAGCTAAGCCAAGTGGTGCATTTTGCCCTAGGGCAGCTGTCTCACAGGAGGGAGCAGAGGTTTCCTTGCAAGAGGCAGTGCCAGGTCACCCTGCTCGCTTGGTGTTCCCGATGGCAGCTGTGCACCTCCTCCCGAAGGGCAGGGAAATACACAGAGGCAAGCATGTGGCAGCTTCTGCCAGCTGTTGCTGTCTCTGGGGGATGAAGACAGCTGTACAGAGGGGACTAGCCCTCCCAAACAGGTCTGCATGGGCCTTGCAGTGCAAGAAACCTCTTCTGACCTGTGATGTGCACTCTTAATTGCAGCACTGTTTTGTACTAAGTCCCTCCTGCTCCCCTCTCTTTCCTTGCTGAGCTTGCCTCAAGCTGATGGCAAATAAACCCTATTTTTCCCCTTTTCTGTGATGCTCCTAATTTCACCTCTGATTGCAGATAGTGGAGGTTGCAAGCTCTTGGTAACCCTCAGAGATTTATAGCAAAATCTTCCCACATGCAGTATGCACCTCAGAGGGCAGAATATAAGGGATGCTCTGCGGATGGCTGGGAGATGTTTGTGACCTTCTGGAGATCCCCATTTGTCACTGAAGGGTAAGGTGGGCTGTGTTGTCACTGAGAGCTGCTGCTCTCTTGTTTCTTCCCAAATGAAGGGATTTGGGTGACTCAGTAGCCCCTGTAGTGTTTGCATGGCCCAGAGCAGCTTCATTGGATATACTACATGCAGCTCCCAAGGCACAGGTCCTTGTCAAAGTAATAATTCACACCATGTTCCTCTGAAGCTTTTCTGACTGTTGCGGAGACAAATCAAGGCTGAAGAATCCTATTGTTGCAGCAAACAGACAATTGTGTTTTTCCCCACACAAAGTCACAGAAGAGTGCTGTTGTGCTGCTTGAGCTTTAGGACTGGATTAAACTGGAAGTCTGGAACTGGGGAGATGTGAACAACTTGAATCAAAGGTGAAGAAAATGTTCCTGTCATCCTTTTTGAAACATAATTCACCTACCCAGATGATGGGTGTTGTGTGACTCTTAATTATTGTGTTCCTGCTCCTAAACTTAGTTTGCTTTTTTCTTGCACTTTATTGAGCCATTTCTTCCTTTGGAGATCTTAAATATTGTCTATCTTATTACTGTCACTGTTCTGCCCAAGTAAAATGTAAAGTAACACAACCCTGCTCTGATTATAAGTTAGATCCTAAAATTATCCCTAGCTTACCAAAGTTTGGACTTCCAAAGTGGGGACTGCATTGGAGCTGACCACTGGGCAATATTTCCAGCTGTTCAAGCACTGCAGAGATCCTCTGTCAAGGCTTGTTCCTACAGCCTAGACTGTCCATAGTGTTGTCACAGGGGGAAAAGATGGATTTTCCACTGACCTTCTCATGGTTTCTCCAGACAGCTGGATCAGCTTGTCTTCTGCTGGAGTGACCTATTATTTATCAGCTCATTATCAAAGGATTTACTAAAAGCTTACGCCAGGGGCCAAAGGGTCAATATCCAAACATCTGCACTTCTTCCATTACCCCTAGGAGGTGAATCGTATGTGGCATCTGGCCCTTGAAGTAACCTGAGCATGTGAGAGGTAAGCACATCTCATCTGTGAGCTCCAGGCACAAGTGAGGTGTGTAAATGGCTGTCTGCCATCATTTGATTGATCCTGTAGGAAGTTAAGTTCACTTGCTCATGGCTCCTGCCTCTTCTACTAACCAGCCCCTCTAGTGAACATAAAGCTTGCAGTGGTATTGGGCTGAGAGAAGCAGGTAGCTGAGAAGCAGTGAGAAGAACCTGCTTACTGTGGTCTGTGGACTCAACTTTCTACCTCATCACCAAGAAATACTTGAGAAAAAACTCAATGGCTCAGCCTTTCAAGCTGATTTCTGAAGCTTTTGCTTAGCTATATATAAATGACTCAAGGGTGAATACATTCAGAAAGAGTCCTGACAAAAGGGAAGGCTGAGGCCTGTCAACTGTGCAGCAAATGCAACAACTGAACAGCTCAGGTAATTGCTGGAGAGAAGGAGCTGTGACTTGTTATCTGAAAGAAGGCAAATATTGGCTAAGGGCTGCTGCTTTGAGACCTTCATGTTCAACCAGAACCACACGTGATCAGAAAATTGTATTTGTTTCTCTCTTCCTTGTCAGTCATTAAATGAAAAATAATTACAATGGATTGATCCTCCTGAATGTTTTGAACTTATCATCCCAAAGCTAAAACCCATCAGGCACACTGCTGCTGCTCTTCTCTTGTGAAGAGGTCACATCTGAGCAGACAGGCCTTCAGAGCTGAGCACTGGCAGAAGTAGTCGCTCACATCCCAAACAGGGTCTCCTCCTGTCCCTCTTGGGACAGTCTCATTTAACATTAAGAAGCTTCAGTATTTTTGGACAGCTAGAAGCTGAGCAAAATTTTCAGTTGGTACCTCCAGATGTACCAATTGGTGAGAGGTTGTGGAAAAAGGGATGACACATTATGAATTGGACAATCCTGTTGGTCTAAAAAATTGCATTTTTTTAAACCTTTGAAATTTGCAGAAAAGAACTTGAATTGGCAAAATTCCTCTTTTTTTCCTGAGAAAGCTGATCTTTTGTAAAACAGAAATTGTTTCATAGTAATTGATTTCTCTGGTTCCTTCTGGGTGAGGAAGAACTACAGCATCCTGTGATGCTGGACAAGATGTGCTAATAGTGCTACTAATCCTTTAGTTCCCTCTGTCCTACAAGAAATTTATACCTGTTGAAGGGCAGACTATTGAAGTGCTTCCTTTTAAAATCAGATTCCCAAATCATCACCCACTGTGGGAAGAGAGAGATCTTGAGTGATTGTTTTTCCTTAAACAAGGAGAAAGAGAAATGGGCTGAAGTTCTGGTGCAGAGGAAAATGTGCAAAATGTCTTGAGGATGGCACTTTGTGCCTTTGGTTGTGGAGAGGCACCCTCTGTTCTTTAACAGCCTGTAGAGTATTTTCCCAATGAACCACCACTGCGGGGGCATGGAAAACAGGGTCAAAACCCACAAATAGGGCTGAGACTTCTCATTGGCAAGAAACCACATTTTGGAGGCTTTATCAGGAAAGTGTGTCATTTGGTTATTGTGCAAGAGCAAAGAAACGTAATTTATGCACCAGCCTTAGAAAAGGAATGATGCCAAGTCAAGATCCCCCCACATTCTTTTTCAGTGCATTTGTTTCCTTTTCATCAAGAGTTTTGGGAAACAAGATGTTGCAGTTTTCATCTCTTAAAGCTGTATTGCCCACTTGGATGCTTGTGCCACATGGATCAAAATCATGAGCAGGGAGACTGATGTTCTTTGTCCATCATAATTTAGTAATTTTTTGTGCAGGACTTGCCTCTGAAGGCAACCCATGAGGTTTTTGTCCCTTTCCAAACTCCTGGAGATCTCTGTTTCCCCTCTAGAAAGGATGGTTGGGAATGCAAATTGTTCCAGTCAGGACTTTTTTCCCCTGTAGCTTTTATCAGAATGGCATTACTTTTGTATGTAACTTTTAATCTTTACTTTTCCCTTTGTTGTGAGATGTTCCATTGCCACCGTGCACTCAGAAGCACCTGAGGTCCCTGTTTCTCTACCCAGTCCTGAGAGAAACCTGCCTAGGACTATGTGTCCAGTGAAATTGTCATTACTTGATCCTGGCCACAGCATAATGTCAGAGAGATACTTGCTCTGAGAAATAAACATATTTACATCTTTGAAGCCCAAGCAGCTCTGTCAGAATTAATTAGAAACACACAAGTGCACACTTTCCTGAGTGGCTTTTTGCTGCTTCTTACTCAACGAATGTGCTAGAAAATAATTATTATTGTAATGCTGACTGGTCAAATTGAAAATTACTGGTTTTGGCATTTTTGCCAGAGCTGGGCTTCTAGATGATGGGAGGTGTTAAACACATTAGGGTGACATGCTATGCAGCAACACCTTAACTCTAGCTCCAAAACCAGAGAAGCTAGTTGCTGGATTTTTGTCATAAGAAGACTGCCTAGCCCTAAAACTGTACAAGAGCTCGAAGCTTATAAATATCCCCCAAATAACCCAAAAGGATTGCTGAGTGCATCACTGATGACAACATACTCAGACCTAACTGTACTGTTGAATTATGTTCACAGAGTTTCAGGGGAAACTTAGATTAAACTACATCTCCTGTGAGCTAGGGACAGTGGCTCTGGAAAATATGCACCATCTGCAGCCTGTGTGTCTCTAGAGCTTCTTTTCTGTCCCTGTGTCCCTGGATCATCAGTAGATGAATGTTTTGGGGTTTTTTCCCTCCTAAGATTCAGGTGGGGGAAACCATTAGAACTTGTATAGCTTGGTTTCCAAAATGTATTCTGCCAACTCTGGTGAGCAGGGGCTTGCAGCTTAATGACACTTTGATAGACTTGTGCTCTTAGTGAAACCAGTGGTTGTGTTGTAAGGGAAAGGTGAGTGTGGAAGGGGGAGAAAACACTTCATTTTGAGCTGCCCTTCCACAAGGCACTTCAGTTACTTAAAAACCTTTAGATAGAAAAAGGCTGGAAAAGCAATCTGCAAGACAAAAAAGCAGCTGTCCTGGACAATATCTTCTAGGGAACATTCCTTCTTGGCCTGAAGTTTGGCACCAGGAGACAGGTGAGACATTCCTCAATCAGCCCTTGAAAGAGGAAATTGAAAGCAGAGATAGGAACAAGCTGTGGGCAATTGGAGTTGCTTCCATTATTCAATTAACTTTGCACCAGTGTGGGTGATGAGAAGATGGAGAGTTCTGATAACACAGTTAACTATTACTAAGGAATCCTCAGGCCTTTCAGGACTTTTTGATTGCTTGTCGGATAAAAGGATGTCTGTAGATGCCAGGAGAACTCTGCGAGCTTTCAGTAATGGTCGGGAGGGTTAGGCTTCCCCTGATCTCCTGTGTGGTGACCCTAGGAACATCTAAATAGGGTTCTCTAAAATGCATATGAATAGGGTACTTGGTGCTCTTAGCTTTGTAAATAAGTAATTATAAAGGCCTTTGAAATGCAGTGATTGTGTCAGCACTGCTGTGTTTAGACTTTCCACCCTCCTTTTTGTTTCTGCTCTGTTGCAGAACAACACAGAAGTAGCCATAAAGCTGTGCTTAAAATAAAGCCTGGCATACTAGATAGGTGATTTTGTGGCTTCAGTCACCTGGTGGGTCACGGTGGGTTGAGTCATCTATGGCAGTGGTGGGATCCACTAATTGCAGTGGCAGGTGTAACTGCTGCCTTTGATTTGGTGGCTTGGGGAGCAGGGGAACAACATGCATCTGAGTCAGACTGGGGAAGAAGAGCTCTCTGAAATGAGGTTACAGCCATGCTAGTTGAACAAGTTTGGAGCTTCTTTGCTTTGGGAAGCTTGGCAACTTTTAAAGTTTAAGAAGAGGAGAGAAGGAAGAACATGCCTGACTTCTCATACACGTGGTAGGTTTCTACTATTACTATTTTCCTTCAGTCTCAGATCCTAAACAGTGTGAATCTGTGGGTCTGTGTGTGTGTTTAAAGGCTAGAGCCAAACTGTGAAGGTATATCTCAAGGAAGAGTACTTTTACTGAGAACTTGGTGAGTAATGAGTTGAGATCTACCTCAGGGTATGTGATGATGTGCTGGGTGCTGTCTGGAAGCAGCATCACCCTGAGAGCTCCTGAGTTCAAGGTGGCTGTGAGTAAACCAGTGATCTGGGTTTTATTTACTGGTTATCTTATGTTTATCTGGGGAAAGAGCTCTACCTTCCCATCCAGTTTTCAGCACTTCCATCTTTTTGGTGTTTGCCTGGGGCCTTCTTGCTCTGGTTGTTCAAGTAATAGGCCTGTTGTTCCTGGCTTTCTGTTCCTGAGTGCTTTCCCCGGTTAGAGGAAGATTAGAGCTTCTTTGACCATGGTTTTGTTTGAAGTGATGTGAGAAACTCTGTAATTTCAGCTTGTGTACATGGGCTTGAAGAGAGCAGTGGTGGATGTTGCTGGTGGATAGGCAAGCTGCATGGTAGCAGGAAGCACAAACCCCTGCCAAAACATATCACTAGTGGCCAGATCCTCACCTGTGAGTTATTTGGGTAGTTGTTTGCTCCCAGGATGCACAGGTCTGTAGGACTGTGAAAAACCCTGGTGACACGGGTCAGCTGAATAAGCTGTAAGGGAGCTGGAGTTTTCAAAATGCAGGAACTGAGAGCTGAGAAAACCTGTCACCCTGTGGGGAAGCTTTGAAAAAGAGAAATTAGTTATTTCTGCAAGTGGTTTCTGGTCTGCTCCCCTTGTAAAGCGCTGCCTACAAAGAAACCACGACAGTAGAGGATGAGAAGAGTTGGCTGTCCAGGTCAGCAGGGGAATTGCAGATTCAATGAGTCCCAGTTTCACAGTACTGAACTAGAACAGGGCCAAAGAGGAGACAAGCACAGGCTGATACTGGGATCAGCTTATAGCACTGAGATCTGTAAAAACCTGTGTGAAAACCCTGCAGCCAAAGAAGGTGTCAATCAGGAAGCTCAGCAGCATAAGTGGAGTTCATAGTCCCCTTATTTGTTTGTTTGGAAGCTATCTCCACACAAGTTGATAGAGCTGCCAGATGACTGGCTCTTTGTGCCCATGGGCAAGAGGTGGGATCAGACTACTTTTAATTGAAGTTCCTGGGTCTGTTTGACTTGTTCAGCTGGCTTGTTTCCATGTTAAATTAAAGCATATTCTGATAATATTGTATAGACTTGAGTGGTGCTGGGTCAGTTGTGATAAAGCATTTGCAAAATACTGGTGAAATGATGATTAAGCAGTAGCTTGTAACTAAAGCTAAGATGCATGTGCTGTAAGATCAACAACAAAAAGAAGCAGCAGGAGAAGGGCAGGACAGGAAGAGAAATGTTTCTGGTGAAGAATGTAAAATGGTATTTTGTTTTTTGCAGAGCATGTGGAGAATGTGGGTGGTTTGACTGGAACGTATTTAGAGTTCTGTCCCTGTCATGGCTGAGGGAGTGAGCGATGGGTGTACCATACTGCCAGGCAGCTTGTACCTCACAGCATCACTGGGATGCATGTACTGCCACCCTTAACATGCCCGTTGCTCTTAAAATACAAAATCTCAAGGTTCCGGTGCATTGCAGTTCATGCAACAAAAGCAGGAGAGAGAACAAAGGTGCAGAGGAGAGCTACCCTGTGCCCTGTGGAGACAACAAGTGTCCCTGCTTTTCAGCCACTTCTGCACAGTGCAAGGACCACCCTACTTGGCTCACCCCATCCCTTGGGGGTTTGCTGGTGTTTTACAAGTTCCTCAGGAGCAGCCTTCTAGACTTGAGCAGCATGAGCTATTTCCATCCTCCTCTGCGATGCAGCAGGTATCTCTAGCGTGACTCTGAGTCAAACTGTGCCAGTCAGCTGTCTTGGGAGCACATGCAAATCTCGTTTAGGCCTTTACAGAAAAGGCACAATTCCCTTTGCACTTGTATAGATTTTCCACAGTGTGGTATTTTGCTGCTTAGTCACAGAGTTATCTTTGTGTTTTAAGAATAGATTTGACTGCGGTCTCCTTGGCTGTACTGCAAAAGAAAGACTTTATTTGCCTTAGCACAAACACCTTGGTAGGAGTGTCAGATGTGCCAGTGAGTATGTGCTTAATTAAACAGGCTCCCTAATAGGTTTTATTATCATTTTAGTGCTCTGCACTTGAACTGTGTCTTTTAAAGGAGTATTCAATGAATTTCTGAGGCTATCTGACAAGTAATGTTCTTCGCTTGCTCATTATGTAAAATTCATTAATGTCTCCCTTTGCATGCATTTGTTGAATTACAAATATCATGACTTAATTAGCCCATTGCAACTTATGGGATGGCTGAGTTAGTTTTTTTACTTACTGATCTTATGTGGAACTAACCTGTTTAAAACAAGCAAACAAACAGAACTCGAGTTGTTTTGATGTCCCTGCTGAGAAATACCTCCCCTTGACCCTCACCACCTGGGGACTTTTCCATAGCTTGCTAACCTTCATTGTTGCCATAAAAAAGGGGGGAAATCTGATAGCAGTAGGCAAAGCTTTTGTTTTAGGGAATTGGCAGGATTCAACCACCCTCATTGCATTGTGCACAGAACTTTGAATGTGGATTTTCTTCTTAAAAGCAGATCTCTCTAGTACATCTTTGAGTCCAATATAAATATTTGGGGGTAATTCCTTAGCTGGTATAAATTTAAGTACTTCAATCAGCAGCTCTGAGAAAGGGCCAAAAAAGTACCCCAGCTGTTCTTCCCATGCTTCCTTGGGAGTTCAAACCATTCACACTAGTAGAAGGAATTGCCCCTCATGGACAGGCACAAATCTGCAAGGCTATTGGTATCTGAAATGCCCATGCTGAGAGGGGTGAAGAAGGCTCAGAGTATGACAGCTGTGAGCCAGAAAGGGCACAGTGTCCCCTGAAGATCTTACCTAGTGGAGGCAGCTCCAGGTAACCATAAGACTTGAATAATCATGTTCTACTTGTACCTTCTGTTGACATATTTAATTTCCTGTACCTTTGCAACAGCCTCGTGAGAAGTTACCAGAAGTTATCCATCCAGGCTATCCAGATTTACTTCCCTAATCAGAAGTTTTGCTGGATGAGAAAAACGTGCAGTGGGTCAGAAATCAGTCAAATGGTTTCTGTGGGGGGACAGTAACTGCAGTGCATCCTGGGTGTCTTGGTGTTCCCACTCCCTTGCGATGCCAGAGCCTCTCTGGTTTGTGCTGGGATGGAGATCGAGCCCAGCAAGACAGGGACATAACTAGAGGTTTGTTGAGGAGGCAAAGGCAAAAGTAGTAATAATAGCTTGCCCAGAGCATATAGGGAATCTGTGGCAGAGAAACAGGACCCTGCCCTAGATCTTAATGGCAAAAGCATCCTTTCTTCCATCGGTATTGATTTGCAGATTTCTTAATGCTCTGTTTCCAAGTTTTACCCTTGTTAGTACTTGAGAAAAGTTGAGCTGCTTCAGTGGTCTCTTTCCTTTCCAGTTTCTTCCTTTTCCTACGGCTACCTCTTTTGCACCTTGTTCTTATTTCCTGCTATTGCAGTGCACTCAACTCCTTTGGAAATTGTCTGCTGCTGGTGAAGGCTGGACCTGTTTGGAAATTGCAGCCACAAAAGCCAGACTCTCCAGTGTAACAAGGCCATTAAACCTCCTGTGGGAACTTTTAAAGCTGGCTTTATCTGCCCTGCGGAGAGAAGTGCAGGGAGAGGCCATTGCACCATTGTTCCTCCTGCTGATGACGCAGACTGGAATTGCTTTTCCTTGAACGCTGCCTGCCTTGGGTTGAAGCTCAGCTTTGTCTTGTCCTAATCCCTCAGTCAAGACCACAGCAACCACACAAAGTTAGAGCAGCCTCGAGGCTGTTCCCTTATTCTGACACATGCCACCAGCAAATTGCTCAAAGAGATCATATTTTTGACTGGACTCTGACCCAACCTCAACCCAAAATGTGACCACTTGGTCTGAGAGCAGCCAAGTTACATGTGTGGACTTAAACAACATAAGCAACTGCTTAGAAAAATCTCTTATTTCCCTACTTTGAAACTCTTCTTTCTTTTCTCTGTCATTCTATGTTTCAGCACGTGACTGTAAGTACTTCTGAAACTCTAGTTTCACTGGAAAGAGTCTCTCTGGGAATTACAAATGTTCATGCACTCTAATCTTTGTTTTTGGATCAGAGGGATGGATTTGACAGGAAATTTTCTCATGCTGTAAGATTTTTCAAGATTTTTTTTTCTTCAGTATTTTCCTCCCAAACTGGAATGAGTTTTACTGTAGTTTCGTTTCCTGGTAATTGACAAAAAACCCAAACTGGTTGGCACCAGCAAAAAAAGGCACATAAGGTACCCAAGCTTTCTAAAACAAGAATGTTTCTGGCCTGTTCCAAAATGCCTCTGCCTCCCCAAATGATAAATGGATGGGTTCCCATAGCTGGATTAGGCGTCAGTGAATCAGCACTGTGAGAAACCTCCGCGGGAAATTCCTGCCAGGCTGTGTCCCAGCATCACTTGCTGACTAAGTCAGGAGCTTCCTCAAGTAGCGTGGCTGTGTGGGACAACAGGCCAAAGTCTTGGGGCTGCAATCCTAGAGCTCAGCTGTGGCTCACAACTCTGAGGATGAGGAAAAGTCCCATCCCATCCTAATTCTTTTACCCTTCGAATTCCCCAGAATATGAACAAGCTCACCCCTCTGAGGGGTATTCCTGCTCAGGGAGAGGTGACCTGAGCACGGTATAGGAAGAGCTCAGGGCAGCAGCGCTGAAGCAGAAGGAAAAACACAAGACGTGCTTGTGCACCCAGGTCTAGACCTGCCTGCTGCCCAGTCCTGCCTTGTGTTGTTGCTACCTTGTAATAAAATTCTCTAGTATTGACGTAGGCCGTGGATCAGGGATGAGAGCACGCTCGTTTACACACTCCTGACTGCACTGAGCCCTAGACTGCTCCTATCCCAGGAGTGTTGGTGGATGCTGGAGTATGGAGCCTGATAGTATGGAGCACTAGGGAGGAGTGTAGGAGACAAAACATGTTCTTGCAGCCTTCTGAACCCTGAAGAGCCTCTTGGCTGTGGGGTATAGCTTGGCCACCAAGCTGCAGAGAAGACGAAAAGCCTTTCCTATAAAAGACTGTGGTCTTTGTGTAGCTCAGGAGCTCACTGAAAGTTGCTGGAATAAACTGAAGAGCAGCATTCATCTCGTGAGGGATTAGACAGTAGGAAAGAGAGATGCTTTTGATTTAATTTGTCTCATGTGGCATGCCTGCCTTTTCTCTATTTAGACTTATCTTGTCCTGTTTGTACCTTTTTAGTGCTGTAATAAAACCCAGTCATGGGGCTAGAAGCCTTTGACTTCTGGCTTGGCTGCCTCCAAGACCAGATGTGACAATTCCATCTCCCCAGCCTGTCTCATTTGTCCCAGTCCGGGAACAGTGTTTAACTGATGAAGAAACAGAGACCAAAGACTTGTCAAAGTTGCTCTGCTTGCAAGGAGCAGAGCACAACAAGCATTTTGGTCACTAGGGTTCTGGCTCCCTGCTCACAGGGATGTTTGCTGCCTGAAGTGATCAATAATGTATGTTTGTGTGGAGGCTCTTCTGTGCATACTGATTTTGAACTGCAGGTTTTCTTCCAGGAAATGTGTATTTGGCTTCAGAACTTCCTGGGAATAGTTTGTATATTGGAAAACCTCCTCCTACTGTATGGGAAGGAGCATTCACTTTTGTTCCCTGTATATGTAAAGATTATTAATTTTTTCAATTAATTTCTGATGAGTACACAAGCTTGGAGTTTTCAGTGGCCTTGATGCAGTGGCTGCATCTAAGTGTTGGGGAGAAGGAAAAATGGTCCGTTCCCCACAGGGTGTGACATCTGTAATGTGGACTCTGAGATGAATCTGGCAAAGGAGCAGAGCTGTGTGGGTCTGTCCCTTCTTTGGTCTAGGATCCAAGGCACAGGAACTACCAGCATGGTTTGGTTCCAGAGCAGCTGGTGCAATGAAGTGGCCCGAGGTCAATGTATTAGAGGAGCCATAGAGTCCTTGAACCAGTAGATGCTACTTTTGAGTAGAGGGCTCAGGTCATCTTCCCATATCCAGAATTAGCAGCTGGCCCTGTGCAACTGCCCTCATCCTTTCAAAGGCCAGTTGTGCTTGGTTGAGCAACGCATAACAAGGGAATATCCAAGATGATGAATCTGTTCTTAACATTCATCTAATCGGCTCCCAGTTGCCCTCCACCCAAAGCCTTTGCCCTTCAGCCTGAGCACACCTTGTCCTGATTCCTGGGTGTCTTTTTAGTGCAGCAGAGCTAAATTCATCTGCATGCAACAAGTATTGGACAAAAAGGAAGATTTCAGTGGATAAAACTTTTTTCAGCTTCCCAGCAGTATAACACCTCCTGGAATGGAGACTATACCTCCTCAGCAAACAGTTCACACTGGCATACCTTGATGTTTGCAAGGAATGAGACTTGATAGGGGTCCCAAGGGTAAAGCAGGTCTGAAGAAAATGCTGTCAGTGTCACAAAATCCCTGCCCCTTCTGAGGCTCTATTGTTTTCACAGAACTTCTTTGATGTTGATTGTGCAGTATTCTGGTGTCCCTTGTGTGCATGAGGGTCAAACCAAAGCAGTTACATGATGTTTTCCATCTCAGAACTGGAAATCTCCCTTTTTTTTGCAGGAGGTTTCCAGGTGTGAATTTACAAGTTGGGCAAGTTTGGCCAGGGAGAGAGGGGAAGACTGGATAATTATTTTGTAGAATTCATGAACATTAATTCTGCCAGAGACTTAAGTATTTTCTTGCATTCAAATAGTTTCCTTTTACCTTCCTTACCTGAGCAGGTGGAAGGAAAACATGGCACAGTAGTAGTAAAAGGGGATAAGTCTGAAGAGAAATAAATGATGTGTCTCTGCAGTTGCTATGTGCCAGGCCATCGGCCAGTACCACCTATACAAACACTGGTGTCCATCTGGCGTAGGAGCAGCTGAGTGTCAGCCCAGCCTAGCAGGTCTCCAGGTGCCAGGTACTTTTGGGTGGCATGACATATTGAATGTTTCCCAGAAAAAGACCATCTCTGTGTAAACATGCTGAATAAATATAGTCAGTCTCTCTGTGTAGCCCCATCCTGTCAAGCATAAAGTGCAGATGCAGAATCCAGGAGCTCTTCCAAATTAATTCTTTCCCCTCTTCTTTTGCTGCCTCTCCTTTTCACCTGTGGTTTGTGAGCAAACCAAGGCCAATAGCCTCGGCCAGAGCCAAGCAGTGTCAGGCTGGCCCAGTTCTGCCTGCTGGGCTGCCAGGATCCCTGTGCTGCAGACCTGCGCCCAGCTCTGCCTCCTCATGGACTTGCTGAACTCAGGAAAAGGCTGTTACCTTTGCTGAGGCAGAAACGTGATCCAAATCAGCTAGTTTGGTCACAGGGGAAGAGGGGTGCGAAGTAACCAGCTCTTGCTCATACCCATGCTCCACAGATCTTTTGAAAATAAGTACGTAAGGAAGAACTGGGACTGGGTACCTCTTGTGCATCTCTTCAAGGTGGCTAGTAAAGACTCAGGAGTGGTAGAAGAACACCAGAATGTGACAGATCAGCTGTACAGCAGGGCCAGCCACTACTGGTGGTCACTGGTAGAAACACAGAGTTGGAAACAGAGCTCTGGCCATCCTGCATTTTGGAAAAATTTAGTGTTCTTTTCACTAAATCCGACCTGCAGTTTAGATTTGGGGCGTTGTTCTGTGCCGCTTAAAAACCTAGACTGTTAAAAGCATTCAAGAAACTGAAACTAAGACCCATGAGACCTTGACTCTTTCCCCCTTGACTGCTGGGGAGCTTCCTGAGGGCTCAGGTAGGAAGATGGGAAGTATTTTTGCAGGAAGTATGTAAGCACATAAAACCCAGTTTCTCAGGTAGGATTATGGATCTGTGCCCCTTTTGGGCCCTTGCACAGCCTGGACTCAAATTTGAGAAATGGGTCTCTCTTGAGAAAGGACTTGGAAATAGGCCTCAAATGGATTTTTCAAGTCATAGAATTGTGACTTTCCTGCAGCACCATAAAACACCCATCCCCTACTAGATGTATCAGTTGTTTGCTCAGTAACATGAACCATCCAGCTGAAGCCCAGAGTGGTGATGACATAACCTGTGCACTCAGTTCTGCACCTGGTTTTTGGGGGACTTGAGGGGCATGTTTGGGTTTTTGTTGAAGGAAGCAGAGGTGACCTTAATGTTGTCCAGATTCTCCAGCTCCCATCTGCTGCCCTGGTTCCCATCATGCTGGGTTCCCACAACACTGGCTTTTATAATCTTTCCAGGTTGAAAGAAAAACCTGTATGTTTGGTTGGCTCTCCCTTGGAGCTGAGGCCACCGTGGTGGTACTGTGAGGGAGGGCACTGTGCCACAGCCCTTTTCAGACCCCTGGCTGGAGTGTAGCGAGGAGTCCAGCAGCATTTTGTTTGCAAGAGAAATGCCTCTGGTATTCTGTGTTAGAGCTGAATTTACTGGAATCAGGTCCTTGATGAAAACCTTCCTTGCAAAACATTTTTCCCACCTACAGGCAATAGTGTCTGGCACCATCCAAAAGCCTCAACAGCCAGCTCTTTTGTAGAAGTCTGGCAAGAAGGCTCCAGAGCTGAAGAACAAGACTTAACTCAATGCTGCTTTAATTGGAGACAGTGCTGGGGGTCTGTGTATCAATGAGTAGGTGATGACCCTGCAAGTTCCCAGTCCTGCTCACTTGTAATAGTTCCTCAGGGCCGTGTTTGTAAGACTATTTTTGGAAGAAGCCTGTATTAGAGAGTGATGGTGTAGAAAGCTGAATCTGCAGACCCAGATCTTGGTAATTTTTGGGGGGTGTGGGACTGTGGGAGTGGTGTTTAGTTTCTGTTGATATATGGAAGTGCTCCTTCAGTACTGCTCCGGTTTTCAAAATGGGTAGGGCTGGGGAGAGATCATGGGATTCTTGTGTTGTGTTTTTAACAATGCTGTATATTTTTGGGGACGTGTGTGGCTATTTGGTGATATTGCTGCTTCCCATGCCAGTCAACACCGGCAGCACAAGTGTATGTCTGCATTTCTGTTGACTCAGCCCCCTGCAAGCTCTCAGTGAAGGCTTCTGCCTCTGCTCCTTTAATTGTTGTGGTTGGCTCTGCTCTGCTGGAGCCTGTGTTTATTGACTCGGTTGTGACTTTGGCCCCAGCATGTTACTCATGTCTGCTCAGATGAGCACAGACAAACCTGAGCTTGTCTGCCCTTGCTATGCAGCTTCCCTGTGTACAATTTGTCATTAAATCCCATCAAAGTGTAAGCAGATGTTTGAGACTTGCAGGTTCCTGGGCTCATGGCAGGCTTATGGGCAGCAAGGAACAGGTGCCACATGGACTCTGCTCCTCAGGACAGCTTTCAGGGCTCAGGTGCAAAATGAGCATGCTCTCTTGGAGCATATCCTCACTACACAGTAAAATGCAGTATCTCAAGTGGGGTAACCATTCATAAAACCATAGAATCAGTAAGGTTGGAAAAGACCTTCAAGATAATCAAGTCCAACCATCAGTCCTCACCCTTGTGACCACTAAACCAGCTCCCAAAGCACCATGTCTACCTGTTTTTTGAACACCTCCAGGGACTGTGCCTCCACCACCTCCCTGGGCAGCCTGTTCCAATGTGTCACCACTCTTTCAGTGAAGAGTTTTTTCCTAATATCCAATCTGAACCTCCCCTGGCACAACTTGACCCCACTTCCTCTTGTCCTATTGCTGGTCACTTGGGAGAAGAGGCCAACACCCACCTCACTACAACCTCCTTTCAGGTAGTTGTAGAGAGCAATGACATTTCTCTTCAGCCACCTCCTCTTCAGGCTGAACAGCCCCAGCTCCCTCAATCTCTCCTCACAAGACCTGTTCTCCAGACCCCTAATCAGCCTAGTTGCCCTTCTCTGCATCCTCTTCAGCACCTCAATGTCCCTATACTGTGGTGCCCCAAACTGCACACAGTGCCCCAGGTGTGGCCTCACCAAGGCTGAGTATAGGTGAGTAGAAGATAGACTTTGGATTTAAGATCTTCCAAAGAAGGTGAAAAAGCCAGCTGTAGTTTTAGGTCAGAGTGGTTGTTCCAGACAGATAATTCTTCACGGGGACTATTAGTGAATGTACCAGCTTCAGCCAGGTGGGTATGGATTTACATCCCAGGTAACAAAATATGAGCTTTATACTGTAGTAACAGCAAGACTATCTCAAAGCTAAGGAGAGACCTCATTGAGATGGGAGGTATGTACTGAACCTTGTAGAAGTGTGTACCCTGCCCTGGTATCTGCCTGCGATTGGTTTGATCTTCTGAGCTGAGGCCTAGGTGACTTACCAAGGTCCAAAAATACAGCTTGGGCTGCCTGCTGAAGAGGCTAGCTGGTGACAAAAGGGAAGGACCAGCCCCTTGGGCTGGCAAGGAGATCCTCTGAGAAGCATTGTGCCTCAGAAAATGCCAGTTGTCTGAGACAGAACAATTTCGTTGGAAAATGTTGGTTTTGATGAATTTCAGTTGCTGAAAAATATTGGACAAAAATGTTTTGAAAACTGTTTGACCTTTTCTAAATGGCAAAGTTTCAATGTTTTCAGGTCCAAATGCTGCTTCATTTTGATAGCTAGCATTAATTGAAGGTTAAAAAAAATGTTGGAACTGAAATTCCTGAAAATGAATAGAAACAAAATGTTCTCTTCCTCTTTTCCTCCCCCGGTGTTCTTATTTCTGGGGAAATGGTGAGATTTTTTTTGACTTTTTCATTTCTCTGAACTGAGATATTTAAAACCTCACAAATTGTTGTAGGAGGGTATCCCACCAGGCTCGCTTATCCACCTTCTCCAATGCTGTTGCTAGTATTAAAGTGACTTTTACTTTATTTTGTGATGGAGCTACAAGCATTTTTCAGACACCTCAAAGGGAGAGTCTCTGGCTCTGCAGAGGGGCTGGGGTGCAGCCTGTCCCTGCAGCTCTCATCTGTCCAGCACTGTCCGTTGGGTTCCTGGCAAGTCTTGTCACCTCATCTGAAGGGAAAGAGTGTGAGCAGTGTGCTGAGATTTGTGCTGTGGCTGAGTGGCAAACACTGTGTGTTTGCTAAACTAACACACTGGGAAAGCATGAAATGATCACTTTGAATGCACCACGGCTGAAAGGAGCCAGTTGTGTGTACAAGTCAGGTGCTGGATTCATGTCTAAACCTATGGAATAGAAGGTAAATAGGACTCTGCAGCAGTGTTGTCTTAAAAGCCTCACCAAGCAAATACTGCTCATTGGTCCAGAACTACAGACAACAGGAATGTCATCTGGCTGGAGCAAAAGCCTGTGCATATGTGACATTTACACTTACCAAACATCTTGCAGTCAGGTGAATGAACTGGGCTGGAGTGAGCAGGAAGGCCTGAAGCTGCAAGCTTCATCCTCTTTAACTCTGCATTGGAGTGAAAATGCACCTTTCCATCTCCTTTCTTAAATGGAAAGGATTGATATAACAACTGTCACATAGGGTGTGATGGGGAACAGGCTGTGCAGTCTCCCCTAGCATCCCAAGTCTGTTGCCATGTTTCTGGCTGATGCAAAGAGCATTCATTGCTCCTATTTTAGCTTTGTTGCCTTTGCCTTGCTCATCAGGTAACGAGTCACATCACCATAAGGGGAGTGGTGATTTCTGACTTCCATATGTTACTGTACTGGCTCCTTGGTTGGGGTATATTTCTCCTCTTGAATTGATGTGGGACAGTTTTATTGCACCTCTTGGAGTCTCCTCAGTAGGAACGAGTTTGCTCTTCAACCATCTTTGTATCATATAGGTGCCAGTTTGTATTTGAGCCTTGCCAGAGGTTGTAGAGCTTTGCCTTCTAGGGATGTTCACAAACTGAAGTCTGTGTAAGTTTGCAGAAAGACTCTAGTATCAGTAAGTGCCGTGGGTTTACAAGTTTAAAAGTCATAAGTTTCAGGGAAACTTCTGCAAGTTAATTTATAGTAATGGTAAAATTATCTTCTTAGTGCCAAGAGTGCTCCCACAAGACTGCAGCGTGGGTAAGATGCAGCCTGCAAGCAGAGACTGGGGACTGAGGTATGGTGAGGTGTAACGTTCCTATAAACAACAAACACTGATTTCAGGTTGCTGGCAATATTAGTTTTATCTTGGTCATGGATCTATTTCTGAAATGTGGAGCATTTTGAAAATCCCTGTCAAGCTGATTTGCCCCCAAAAGGGGTCCTGTAGGGTAGCCAGTAACTGGACCTGCATCCTTTCCCTGTTCTCTAATAGCAAAGTCTTTTCTTCTTCATTTCCCTGTTGGTGTTTGCAGAAATGCCAAATATGAAAAGGTTGCAATGTAAGCAAACAAATTTAAGCAGGATTTTTAAACAAAACAATGGCAAACAACAAAAAAAACCCCACAGACAAATCTGAAGGATTTTAAAGATGTTTTCCCTCACTCTGGTGCAATAATGCTTGGAGAATAAATGGATACAAATAAAAAGGACCTGAGATGGAAAAATCAAAAGACATAATTTCTAGGAGAGATACAGAGTTAAGTTCACTGTACTGTATACATTGACTATATTCAGTGCAATAATTCTGACATGATTTGTGAAGCCACTTTCCCTTAATTCACCTAATGCTTCTAACAGATTGCTCTGGTAAACTGCTGTTGTTGAAATACTTCTTGCATCTTAATGTGTCTTTCCATACCAGGTCTGCTTTCTAAAATGTATCTTGCAGGTGTTCTTATTTTGGTTTCCCTTGTGCCTCAGCAGCCATTCATTTAAATGCTCCTCTTGCTGAACATTTGCTCCTTGAAGCAGGATGAAGGTGATGCTGTGTTCCACTGGTGCATTTTTGTTGCTTCAAAATCACCTTGAGCTGGGAGGGTGTAACTGCCTGTTATATGAGTAGCCTGTGTTCCTCTGAGCAGTTCTTTCAATGATAGGATGTAAGGCTTCTGCCAAGAACTTAAAACCTTTTCACTCTCTGCTGGTTTTCCCTAATAGTTGACATGGCTTTCCTTTCTGCTTTTTGTTCTGATTATCTAAAATGGACATTAAAAAATTATTGTTGTGGGCACTTACCACAAGAATGTAGGGTTGGGCTGTGTCTGAACAGAAAGGTGTGAATTCTTTCTTCTTTCAGGGTGAAAGAAACCCTCAGACTTAAAGATTAAAAACTTACTCACCAATCTGTTCTTGTATCAGCTCGTCAAGTTCCATCAAAACTAGTCACTCAGTTGAATTCATGTCAATTTTGAGCTGCTGTTCTAACCGGTCAGAAAATCTTGTCAAGGGTTTCAATTGACTACTGAAGGAAAAGTCAGGAGTTTTTTTTAGACTTGGAAGTTTCATGGGTTTTTTTGAGAGTACTGCAGAATTTGAGCTGTAACTTCAAAGGCTGGGGGCTGTGTGTGTGTAAAATAAGCTGGGCAATCACAGATCTGTAATGTAAACTGATTCTTTGCATTTTCATATTCCCTAAATATGCTTGCACTCAAGAAAAATAGTAGCTTTTTCATGAACACTCAACTTTTGGAGCTATTTCTTGGCTTTTCTATCATTAATGCTCTCTTTATGATTTTCCGCAGATGGAACTGCATATGAGATTTCCATAGACAACTAATTTCCTCTCTTTTTTGGGGACTTTGGAAAGCAACAAGGAAAGCCAAACCAATCCCATCCCCCTGCCAAGGTTCGCTTTGAGGAACGATTGCTTTGTGGTTTCTTTAGTGCACAGCTTCAAGTTTGGAAGCAAATGCAAAGAGAGCAGATTCTGGCCAGCGATTTCACCTGCCAGCAGGGTGCATTTCTTGGGTTTTACTGCCTGAGTGCCCAGAACTCTCCCTGCAAGACATCAACAAAGCAATTAATGGAAAGGGCTTGTAGATATCCCCATAGAGAGCAGCTGGTCATTTTTTCATGTAAACCTCAGCACCCAGAGTCACCTTATGCAGCTGGCCTTCTAAGGTGGTTCAGTGTAAGTCCCAAAGTAGTGGGCTTTGGGCAGTTATCCTTCTCTGCCTGTTGTAAAATGCATAAAAAATGTGACCTGTCTAATAATGTTACTAATTACCACTAGCTTAGTACTGGCAATGTTGCAAATGGTGCTTGCCAGGAGTGTGGCAGCAGTATCTGGTAGAGCAGCAGTTCCCTTTTAATGAGGGGAGCTTGCTAGTTGGCTGCTTTAAGCAGCTTCCTTTGAAATACTGTCCCCAAAATTCAGGAAGAGGAGAAAGCTGCCTCCTATAGCTGTGCTCTGAAATGCTCCTGACTGTCGTGCACTGGGACATGTGGGGTTTCAGGAGCCCTTGGGAAACGTTCACTCTGTCAAGGAATGAGAAGAAAGAACCATCCAGGACCATGGACTTTAACAAGTCCTCTCTGTGTGTGGAAGTTGATTTTTTGGGTACTCCTACATGTATGTGTGAAATGGTGATGTGGTAGTTTCTCTCTTGGTTTCAAGGCAGGGTGAGCTACAGTTTTGCTACTCAAGCAGTGAAAGGTAGTTTATGAACAAATATCAGAGAGTCCAAAAGACCTCTTGTTCTTCCCAGGTATCAAGGGAATATTGTATTCTGGCTGCTTAAAGCTGTCTCTGGTAGGGCAGAAGTGCAATGTCACCTGGGTGTCAGAGAGGGGGACTGGGGCAGGAACAAACCGTATCTGCATGTGGCTTTTCCAGAGCCCAGAGTAGTGCCTGTGTGTTGTCTGCCAGCAGTGCTGGAGTCGTCTTTGACACCTCTGTCTGTGGCTGAGAGAGGAGTACACCCCAGTGAGAGGACGATTAAGAAGGGGTGACCTGGCACAGACATCATAGCTTGCCTCCTTTGTAATCTGTCCTGTGCTGATCCAAGCTGAAGTTCAAAACTTGTCACCTAGGATTTTGCTCGTGTGTCCTTTCTAAACTGGCCTTGCAATAGAAAATGGTGGGTTTCCTAAGGAAAAACTGTGCAAGATAAAGGTGTTGTTTACTTTTTCATCTCTTACTCAACTGCCTCTTTGCTATCCTGTCCCCATTCCAGGCCGAATCACACATTTAAGAGCTCTTGGTTATGGTATTGATAAAGACAAATTGATACGTTACTTCAAAAATTCTGGTGCTTTTAAAAGGGAAGGTCATCAAGGTGTGGGTTAAGGTGCTTGAAAACATGGCAGTGATAATTGTGCAAGGGGAAGCAAAGGAAGTTCTCTCCCAGATGAATTACAGTATGAGTAAGAGCAACCTATCTGCCAAAGTCCTCCTCGGGGCTCTGGTGGGGTCTGGTACATCTCCTTCCCCCCTGTCTGAATCTGCAGCATCGCTCCTGTGTATTATTTCACAGGCCTCTGTCTGAAGCTGGCTACCTGCCCTTGGGATGCCTGTGCCTCCTCTGCAAGCTGTGGTCATTGGGTTTGCATGTCCTGGGTGAAACTAAGGCTAAGATGGGCACAGTGGTGATTTCTGAATGGTTTCTAAGGCCTGGAAGCTGCTGTGCTTTGGTGCAGCCTCCGTACCTGGGGGCTATAGTCATGGTGGAAGCCATGCATGAGAAGAAAAAAGCAAAGGATGGGAAGCGAGACATGTTAATGTGCTGGTTCAACAGGCAGGCACGGGGAGGGGGAGTGGAGGGAAAGGGTTTGCACATGCAGCTCTTTCTTCTGTGGTCTTATCTACCACCCTGGCAGCAGCCACAGTGCTGAGACGTGGCACTGGGAACTGGCCCAAAGCTTTAATGAAGGCAGGCGCGTTCCTGGCTCTGGAAGGGAGGCCCTTTGTCTCTCAAGGCTATCGGCTTTCTCTGAGGAGACACATCATCACCCAGCCCTGGCTGGATAAGAGCTTTTGAAGTCTTCTGTTTGATATGCGTCACTGCCTCCGTCACACAACACAAGACCTTTCTGTTTTTTTCCTTTCCCTGCTGCAGTTTCACCCACCTGGTATCACAACCAGAGATTAAACAGAGCTGAACCTTGTGTCTTGAAATAACTGGAGTTTGGGGAATGTGGTTTCCTGGAGAGAGCAATTAGCACCTTCAGAAGGTCTCAGCAGGAGTGGAGATAAGTCTCTCCCTCCTGTGCATAAACTGCACTTTATTTCATTTAACCAACCCCCTGATGACCACAGCTCTTCTGCTGTGACCTGCCTGCCAGGCTGTGCTTTCTGTGGCTGCTATGGCCCTGGCTTCTTGCCTGCAGTGGGGGACTCTCCCCTGGCAGGCATGGGCAAATATGTGGGCTCTGAGCTCCAGCACTCCTCCGAGGTCAGGGCATGCTGCCTGTGGGTATCTCTGGAGGCCACACAGCTCCCACAGTAACAATAGTGCCGACTGTAGTAAGGTGTTTGTTGTTTAAGTTCAGGCTTTTGTCACTAATGCCCAAAAGAGACATACAAACAGAAAGTAATTTGGGCTTTCAGGGGCATTGTTAAATGTTTGGGGACTTGGTTTCTCTAGAAGGTGTGAGAGGCTGCTGAGGACTTGTGCGTGGGAGTGATGAACGTGTAGCTAATGGTTTATTCTCTAAAAGGCACATGGTTCCTGCTAATGGAGTAGGTAAGAGCAGGTAGTGGTGTAGTACATGACTATGCAGGGTGGGATGACACAGCCTGGTGATTTGTGAGTCAGTATGTGTGAGCAGCTGGTGTCCTGGTGAAACCAGGGAGCTTGCAGAGTTAATGTTTGACAGTGCTGTGCATCAGATGACCTCCTGCAGTTTAGAAGTCAAGTCATGCATGGAGTTAACCTAAGGAAGAAGTCATATGAAGGGGTGGGGTGAGGTACCTAGCCAACAGGCAAAGCAAACAAATGATGAATGAGAGTTAAAACAACACTTCAGGTTATAACCAGAAGGGAAACTATTCTGAGAAGCTATCTCCAATCTCTGGTTGTCTTGCTGTTTCTAAGTGAGGGAACTGTGAGTATAAAGAACTGTGCAAGATAAAATAAAATACATTCACCTTGGATCTTGTTATTTCTGCTGTACAAGCAAACAGTATTTCACATGACTGCTGAGAAGCAAAAGCTAATTAAAGAACTGTTATTTAATTGGCCTAGGTTCATCTGTATTTAATAGTCAACAGCAGACAAGTGAGTCTGGAAAGAAAAGCTCTGGAGGGATGAAGTGACTTGACCAAGATTAAAATAAACCCAGGCTTGTAATCAACCCTTGTAATTCCCAGCAGAAGGAGCCTGCCCAGCTGACCAAAAAAAAATAAATCTTGCTTATGTTGCTAGCAGAGATCCTCAGCTCAGAGCACAACAGAGATCCCTAGTTTTAAAGAAATTACTTCTGTAAAGCTTGTCTTGGTGTTTATATACCTACTATGAGGGTGCTGAGACACTGGAACAGGTTGCCCAGCAATGTTGTGGAAGCCCCACAAGGTCAAGTCGGATGGGGCTCTGAGCAACCTGGTCTAGTGGAGGTGTCCCTGCCATTGCAGGGGAGCGTGGATCTAGATGGTCTTTAAGGTCCCTTCCAACCCAAACCATGCTATGATTCTATGATACATGACCAGTGGCGATTTGCAGGGGAGGGAAGCAAACCAAACTGAGGTACAAGTGGTGCATAGGATAAAAGTCTGGACAGTCAAATTCCAGTGAGAGGATTGCCTTGAGCTGCTGTGATGTGCCCAGCAGCACTTTTGTTCATTGTGAGGGTAGGGGGTGAACCTGTCCTCAGAGAGAATTCAGCTGCTGTAATTGCAGTGCATTCCAGGGGGCTGAGGGCAGTCTTCCATATTTGTTGGTACCTCTGCTCAACACACCACATTTCTGCAGATTTCTTCCCTAGCTTTCCTCCTTTGGGAAGCTCAGCCTCGGAAAGATACCGTCCCTGCATACCATGGTTTTAGGACCAGGTCTTATAGATGCTCAAACTGCAACAGGGATGTAATTCCTGAGCAGCACCTGAACTTTGTAGGATAGAGACACGGTAAAAACGTATAGGTAGTGCTTTAATAGCAACCCTGTGTGTGAGTGAAGTGAGGGACCTAACTTATTCCTGTTACCCCTTTTTAAGTGACGATATTGGCAAGATCAGCTGGTGTCAAGAATGCCACTGGCAATTCCCCCTCCCCTTGGAAGCTGCCTCCTGCTCAGAACTAGGGAACCTCAAGAGGCACAACTTGGGGACAAACCAGACTTCATCTGCTGAAGAGGAGCACAGTTCAGTGTTGTGTCCTGGGGTCTTCTGGTTTACTTAGAAAGAATAGTGATGTCTCTGGGGACACCAGCAGGTTGAACAGCCTGGGGCTGATTCCTGACTTCTGGTCTCTCTAGTGGCTTTGCAGTTGATATCCACGTCTCCTATAGTCTGGCATGGTGTAAATCACACCAGTGAGGCACTGATCTGTTGTCTATGGCCTAGCTAAAGGTGCCCATGTAGCTGTCTAGGCAGCTAGAGCAACATGTCTTAGCAAAGGTGTTCTTTGGGCCAAGGCAAGATTGGCTCCATGTCCTGCAAGGACATGTGTGATTGACTGATACCTGGCATGTCTCCTGGGACACCAACTCATCACCCAAAACCCTCTTGCACGTGGCTGTGGTACCTCCAGAGCAGACATCGCTTTCCTGTGGAGGAAGATTCTGGGTCAGTACATCTTGGTCATGGCTATTTCTGGGGAAGTGTTTACTACACACTTCCTGGACTGACAGCTTAGCTTCTCTGACACACTTTTGCCTGAGATTTAAGAGACAAAAATACAGTGTCTGTTACAAATGATTGCCCCTGTCCTCTTCAGTCCATCTCACTTCCCAGTCTGACATGGTCAAGTTATTGAATCAGTGCTTTTAGAGGCTGGATTCATTTTATTTGTGACCAGGCAGTCCCGGAGACTCAAGCTGCCAAGTATCTGTCAATAATCAACCAGGGGATATCTTATCTTTTTTTTTTCCTTGGCTAAACACATTGTAAGGCCTAACACACCATGAATAATAGATAGTCATAAAAAACCCCACACATCCCCTGTAAATCTGTCCCAGCTGTTACTAGGCTAAATTTATGACAGCAATATATAATCAACTGTTTTCAAGAAGAGGGTTACAAAAACACTGTGCTAAAAGTTGTGGGTCTAGCAAGAAATCTCTGCTTTCTGACCTATAGGAGTCCATCTGGAAATGGAGAAACATGGGAAGTGATGTGGACAGAGACTTAGGGGCTTCTTGTTTTAATCCACAGCCGTGCTGTTGTGCTAACCTGAGGCAACCAACAGGAAATGGATTTGCAATCTCCATGTCTTGTGCAGTGTTTGTGTGGTAAAAGCAATGCTTGAGAAGTCTGGTTCTGCTCTTGCTAACCTCATGTTGCCCTTCAGGATTTTTTTTTAATAATATAGAATATGAGATGTAGATAACTCATTTGTTGTGCTGGTTGAGATGTTGTTAGCTGTTGTACCTCTTCCTGGGTATGTGCCCCTGCATTAAGGGAACCTGAAGTCCCATTGATTTTTCACTAAAATTTGTACTTGAATTCAGCTTTTTGGTCATCTTTGTGGTGTGAGGCCTCATCCTGTTGGCTGCTGGAGCTCTTGGATTTTTAGCTATTTTCCCTGTTCTCCAGAATTCTTGCATGCTGCCGGTTTCAAGGATTTGGCAAATCATAGGTCAGCACTTTTCTACCCTCAGTATCTCTCTTGTAAAAAATAAATTAATATAAATTCCTTTACTTGCATTCTGGTGTTTGAGACTTTAGGATCGATTTTTTAAATGATCCTCTGTGTAGCAGTGATGGCTGCTGTTTTTATGGAACAACATGGTTCCATTAGCTATGGCTCCAAGAAAAAGTACTGCAAGGGTCCTGGTGAAAGACTAAGCATCAGAAATTGTCTCATTCAAAAAAATTCTGCATGGAAGAGTGATTGTGTCACATCACAGTAGGATTGTATGCTAGGATTTAGGCTGACAAGTGTTTCCTCATATCGCTAACGAAGTTGGAGCAAGTGTCTGAAGTGTCTCTTCAGAGTCTGAAGCTTAGTGGAATCCAGCATTACGGGAAGTAATTGAGATTGAGGTGATTTCTGCATCCAAGCAACTCTACTGATACAAATAACATGCAAGTTCAGATAAGGGTAATCAAATTGTGTGCCTCAGGTTGTAAGATGATATCAACAGGGGCTGGGAAAGTGTGCTCCCCAGAGCTCACCACTGGGGTTGGTGAGCAGCCAGGCTTTGCCATTGATTCATTTGTCAAACTATCAGGGAAGAAAAGTTCCATTCAGCATTAATAACAGTAATGAAATCCATTGCTCAGCTGTTTTCTTTTGCTTTCTTAAAAGCATTGTATCTTGGAGGTGACCAAGAGCAGCAGGTTACAGAATGCAATCTGTTCATCTGAGCTTTATGCTCTTAGTCCTTCAGTGTTTTTAAAGGCTCTTGAAATGCATCAGGCATCCCAAAAGTGCAGTTTCTATGGGCACACAAGCCTTTTCAATCTTTGATTCAGGCTTGTGGTTTTATGGGAGAGGATTTTTCCTGCCAGAGCACTCTGGCCTGTGTGATATTTGCCTAACAATGAAGATATATGAATACCATGCCCTGAAGAAATGACTGCTGAAACAAACCGTCAGGTCAGTGTCAGACTTCCTGTCATCTGAGGGGATCTGGGCAAAATCTACAGCCACCAAACAGCAGATTTATAGGCAGTGCTGCTGCAGCTGCAGTAAATCTAATGTCTGCTGTAACATGCCAAAGGCAAAGCTTTCCAGGCATGTTTCAAGAATGGCTTTCAGTGTGGCAGGGCAGCCTTCTCTGATCCCAGGCAAGCATCAGGAGCTGTAGAAGCACTTGGAGATTCAAAAGCATTTGGTGGGGGCAAGTGCATGAACATACTTTATTGGACTGGGATGCAGGAGGGTGATGGGTTTGTTATCAAATTTACTGCTGGTATGCTTCGTTGGCTTTTTGGTTTCTTTTCTTTTCCCTTCCACATGTGCTGTTTGCTTTTGGAATATTGTGCTTAGGTTTTTGAACAGAGGTAAAGGATTGAATGGTGCTTCCGGTTCAGAACGTAGGTAAAAAAATTACCATTCCTCCCTTTTCCATCTCTAACAGCTTGCTTACAGCATAGCTAGTGAGAATGTGTTGCAGTGCTGTAGGCCTCTGCACCATGGTCTTCCAGGTGTATTTTACTTTTTAACTTGAAGGTGTAGATCCCATTACCCTCCAGTACAAGCTGTTGGAAACAATTTCATTTTAAAGGAAGGGAGAGATCCAAATCTCCCCTCATGCAGGAAAGCTACAAGTGCTGTGAGATTATTTGAGCCTCTTGGCTTCATGACTTTTTTACTGCTGGCTTCATGATTCACTGATTCTGATCAAACCAATTTCCAGCAATAAACAGCAGGAAGTAAAAAAAGTGTCTTGTTGATAATATGATAAGTGGAGGGAGCAATGACCCTCAGCTGAGAGGAGGGTGAGCCAATCCTATTGCAAAAAAGTTGGCTCATCCTGTTACGTAGCATCACACCACCAGGAACTTGGGGCAGAAAAGATATGAGAGAAAGTGTAGAAGAAAGGTAAAAGAATGAGTGATCATAGGGCCCAATTCAGACAAGCGTGTGTACCCCTCTCTGAGTGTCCACCTGACAGACACATGTGAAAGCAGGAGGACAGACATGTCCCACACCCAACATAAGCCACGTGGGCTGTGGATCTGAGCATATGTGCCCATCATAGCCATGGTTCTAGTCTGGGCTCTTTGGTTTTCATCAATGGCCTGGGCTACCAAACACACCCACATCCTGGTGTTTTTGACTCTTTAGCCTTTCCCTTAGGAGAGAAGACTTCAGTCTGTATCAAGTCCAAGATATTCTGCATTGTAGCCTGTGAGGTGCCTACCAGTTTCTCAGCACCTCTACCTTGCAATTTTGGGGCCAAGAGAGCTGTGCAGGAGCAGTACAGCTGTCACATGCTCGTCCTCCTAATGGGCCTAAGCCTTCAGAGAGCAGGCAGTGAAAGTAAATGTGAAACTGAACTTCGACTTCATGGGTTCAGCAGAATAGAACTGAGCTTCAGATGTGAAAGAGCAACAAAACAAGCTTGGATTTGGGCAGTTGGGTTGATGTTCATGGTGTGATTAGAGGATCATACTCCCATTGGATTGTTCTTGCCCTCTGTTCTTTATGGTGCCTGTTTCATCTCCCTGTTGGACAGTGTCCTCAGCTGAAAAGATAGAATGGCCAGCCTGGACGGTGCCTTCACCTCTGGGTGGCTCATGGGAGCTGGTTTCCTCAGGCATAAAGTCTTTGACAACAGTTCACAGGTCCAGGGCAGCCCTTGGAGCTGGGCCCTGCTTCCTTTTACACCAAGGGTTGCACGTAGTCACTTGCTTTTCTTGTCCCCCTGCATGACAAGCTATCACCAGGCATCTTATCAACATTAGCACTGCCTTGGAGAGAGCTAATTTATGTGATAAGGCCTTATTGCTCATTTCTTAATCTGTACCAGCACTTCTTGCTCACAAATAAGATTATGGTGATCAAAAACCTGCAGGACAGTCACCTTGGATAGTGTTGTAGTCATGTAAATGGCATATGTGACATAAATCTTTTATCAGGGTGTCATTTAACACGGGAAGAAGCTATCATACTTCTACCAGCATATACTGAGTATTTAACATTTTTATTATGTGGAGTTTATTTTATTGAATCACGTGATTATGCAGCTGCACTGATCAGCAATAAAGAGTGGGCCATTACCTGGCTCAGTTTGTCATCCCTGGGTGATGTCTTGGTGGTGGAAAGCAAGCTGCTAAAGCAGCTCTGCTGTTGCTATCTACTGTATAAGGGACTGAGCTCGATGGGAAAAGCTGGAAGGTTGTCCTGACAAGAGCATGGCTCAGAACTTTAATTGTGGCTGGTTCATTTTTATGAACAAACCAAATCTCTCTAGTTCTCCTTTAAAAACAAGTGGTTTAACTAGGCAGTTTAATTATGGTGAGATATGTATCTAAAATGAAGGGCATTTCTTCAGCATCTTCTGCTTTGCTAATGAAAAGCACAGCTACGATAAATTACCTGCCTTGGGAGAATTGTTGTATCTCCATAGATCTTTAGTTTGATATGGAGGATGCCTTTAAACCTGACTTAACTTGATCTTGTGTTGTTCATTTTTCCCACCTGCAAAATGTATTGGATAAGGCCGAGGCAAACAAAAAGAGGGGAAAAAAACATGAAGTTAATTTCACAGTTGTGAACAGGCATAAACCTTAAAAATACATTTAATGTCTGTTTGGTTCATAGTAGCAATTTATTTCTTTGGGGGCATATTAACCTGGCACAGATGTTTGCCAGCTGCTGTACTCTTTGCTGCAGATTTGGGGTTTTCAGCAGTGAAGCAGATGACCTGGCAAGGGGTAGCGTTGGTATCACTGGAGGTTTTCAAGGAAACAGACTAGCTAGACATCTGTCTGGAAAGATGCAGCTGTAATTGATCTAGCCTGGGGCAAGGAAGTGGGTGAGACTGAGTATGAGTGCCATTCCTGTACTCCTGTTCCAGGGATCTGGCTCACCATGTGCTGTTTACCAGGTCAGGGAATGGCAAAGAGTGATGTGACTATTTGGAAAGCACCATCAGCTGGTTTTACATCTGGGGATGCTGAAAGAAGATGGGAATGCTGACAGGCTGACTATGTCTGTGATGGCACATTGTGGAGCTTGCTTCTCCTTACCCCTTTATCCATGTGTGAGGCTTCTGAAGGAGCTTTCCAGCTACTGCTGGATGGTGTGAGCAATGCACTGTACTCTTGCAAACTGTACTCTGGGCCTTGTTGCCTCTGGCTCCCTCTTGTTCCCTTTGTAGAAGGGAAGCATGGCTATACTGAGCCAGGTGAGAGACCCATCTAGTCCCATACTGGCTCTTGACAGTGGCTACAGTGCATAAACCAAGCTTGAGGTGATACTTCCTTCTGGAATGTGCTCTCCTGTTCTCCCCTGAAGATGTCCCTGGGCTTAATAGCTTCTAATGAGCTTTTCTGTGAATTTGTCAAATTTTTTTCTGAACCCCCGGTAAGCTCTTTCTGTCCTTGGCATCTGCTGATAATTTGTGGTTTTATGGGTTGTGGTTGAAGCCACGTGTGATACTTGTCCTGGTGCTGGCTCCTATTCTGAAAGCTTTACTCAGCCTTGTTTTCTGACAAAACCTGTGCTCTTGAACCTCTTCAAAGGCAGATGTCTCTCCTTCTCCTTTTGTTTTAGAAAAAGGTGAAGTCCACAGTGTCAGCTGAGGGAGTGTTGTGTTTGAAAGCAGGGGTATCAGTTAGCAGCACAGGAACATTCAGATAAGGTTTTTCCATATGCAAGTATGTTTTGTGAGTTGCTGCTGTATTTGACCACCTCTGTTTACTTAAATACACAATTTCTCATAACTACAATAAATGTCAAAGGCCTCCTTATCTTATCACTGACTGAGAGAGAGGTCTCTGTGCAAGGGGCTTTTGCACTGAAACAGATGCGGAGTGTAAGTGTTGACATTCCCATGACCACATCATGAAGGATCTAACAACGTGGCTGTCCCTGCTCTGTCCTGACTTCCCAGAAAAACTGTTTAGATGCCATTTTGTGCTGGTCTTGGTTTATCAGGACAGGAAGTGAAGAGCACTTCTTGCTCAGACTTCCAAGGTGACTAAGCTCTGGAAGACTAAACAGTAGCTATGTGGCTATCATCAAATCACTAGGAATAGGCCTTTTCTCAGGAGCAGCTACAAAGACTTTGGTGATGACTCTAGTTTGGCCTGTACATGTTATATCATATCCAAGACCTAGTCCCTAAAATGGTGCAGTGCCCTGGTGCTGTACTCGCATGCTGCCGCACTGTTCAGCCAGACACCACTTGCTGAAGAGCTCATGTTCTCCTGTGGGATCTCTGCTCAGCACTGCCCACACCCAGTCCTGTTGCACTCTGAGAAGGGCAAGCCAGAGCCTGGGGTCAGCTGTGCTTATGGTCTTTGCTCCTAAGACTAATGAGATGATGCTTTCCCATCCAAAAAGCAGACAAATGACACTCCCTTCATTGCCTTTCCTTGCTTATACACACCTATACTGGTCAGGACCTGCCTCTGAGTAATCCCCTTGCCTCCTCTGAAGTGTGTCATCTTCAAAAGGGCAATGACACATGGTTTTGATACAAACGTAGGAGAAGATATCCTTAAATAGCCAGAGGAATTCAAATCTTATTCCTTAGAGCCGTAGTCTCCAAAATTTTTGATGGCATACTCCTTCTGCTCAAAAGTTGTAGTTAGGAAGAACATCCTCAGTGCATACATCGTGTAAACATTATCCATCTTTATCTCAGTAATACTAAGAATCTAGAGCTTAACTGTTGTGAAATATGATTAGATTGCTTGTCTGCTTTGCTGAAATAAAAACTTGATCTGGGCTTCCACTGTACAAACAGGACAACTGGAAAATGTTGACTGTTGGACAGTTTTCTTTCTAACTCTGCTAGGCTCCATTTCTCACTAACTCTGTTGGTTACAGACCTTTTTTATTTTCACCTCTGTTAGGTTCTGTTCACTCACTAGCAGCTGTCTTCTCTCTACCATGGCCCATAATGGGTCCAGCCCCATCACCTACAGCTACAGTGTTGGTGGTGCAGGTGGGACAGTGTGGGGCTGATGGGCTTTGTCAGTGTGGTGATGTTGGCATGGCCATGGCAAGGGCTGCTGCCAGCACGGGCATGACCAGCCAGGGGCTTCTCCACCCCAGTAGTGGTTCCCCATGCAGGGTGAAGATTGTAGTAGTGTCTTCCGGGGTGATTTTCATCCAGCTCCACATCCAGGCACAGTGCAGCTGCAGCTCTAGTTTTGTGTTCCCCTTTTGGCTGACACCTTGGCAGCAGCTGGAGGTGAGGCCTCTTAAAATTTGGGTTACAATAGAACTGTAAAAGCTAAAAATATCTAAAAATGTAAGCTTGATTTTTAGGTGAAATGATGAAAGTACTTGTGGACCCGTTGCTTCCCCCTTTGAAGGATGAAAATCTGATGAGTCTGTACACTCAGTCTGGGTTCTCCCTGTACAGACAGGACAACTGGAAAAGGTTTATTTTTCAAACACTTTATTACCAACTCCTCTAAACTCCTATTTCTTAGCAGGTCTAACGAGCTTTATTTGCTAACAGCCCTGTTAGGCACTGTCAGCTGGTTACCAACCCCGTGCTGTCTCTAGGATGTGCTGTTCTGGGCTCCAGCAGCATGTCCTGCATGGCAAAAAGCCACAGCAGTCCTGTCGTGCCCAGCACCCCTCCTCTTTGAAGAGTTCCTCACTGATGCCTATGCACTTTCCATTTTCACTCCACCAGATGGACCTAAACTCGTCGCTTTCCAGCATTTTCCAGAGCTTCTGTGGAAAGCCAAGAGATGAGAACTGATTGGATGCCAGAGATGGCATTTCTGTGGGAGACAGCTCCCTTTTAATCTGCTTTATTGCCTCTGGACGGAGGTTTTCCTTGCTGGCCATTGCCCTAGACAGCCAGGCCAGTCTGGAAGCAAAAGGCAAGTGGCACCTGACTGTGTGTACCAGTGGGATGTTCTGCTGCTTAGTGGAGACAACATAGCACCATAGAATGTTCTGTAGTGTTCTATGATTCTAAGATTTTGTGTTCTGAGTTGGAAGGGACCTTAAAGATCACCTAGTTCCAACCCCCCCCTGCCATGGGCAGCGACATCTTCCCCTAGACCAGGTTGCTCAGGGCCCCATTCAAGCTGGCCCTGAACACTTCCAGGGAGGGGGCATCCACAGCTCCTCTGGGCAACCTGTGCCAGTGTCTCATCAGCCTCACTGTAAAAATTGTTTCCCTAATACATCATCTAAATCTTCCGTCTTCCAATTGAAAGTGTTGCCCCTCTTCCTGATGCTAGGTGGTCTTGTAAAAGGTCCCTCCCCAGCTTTAGTGTAGGCCCCCTTCAGGTACTGGAAGGCTGCTTCTAGGTCTTCCTGGAGCCTTCTTCATGCTAAACAACCCCAGCTCTCTCAGCCTTTCCTCCCAGTAGAGGTGCTCACAGTGTGAGTAGTTTTAGGAAGTTCCTGGAGAAGATGGCAATCAACTAATATTAAAAGGTCATGCCTCTGTGGGTCTTGCTTCTTTCAGTGCTTCACTTCAGTGTACTCACCATCACTGAGGTCTGTCCCCTGCAGCTGGTGGCATGTTGGCCCGAGCAGGGAGGGGAATACAGGCAGGACCCCATGAGTCCATCACCCAATGACATCTTCATCCCACCCTTGGAGAGGTAAAGAGGACATGACTGACTTTCTGCCTCAAATACGAGCTGGAAGGACAGCCCTTGGGATAAGTATTGGGAATATTGCATGTGTGTGCAATTGCCCCAGTCTCAGGTGCTTGCAGGCAGCTTCCAAGGCTGCAGAGTACCTGTGAGCTACAGGAGTCCATTTTCTTACATGATTTAACCCTTCACCATGGTTCTCAACTGGCCTCTTTAACACTCAGTCGTTGTTGTCGTTTCAATTCTTCCTGTCTCCCTAGGGATTACAACAACCCAGAGACTAGAACAACTCCTCATTCGGTTATTTCCCCTCTAAGGCCTGTCATGGAGCATGGTCTTTTCCTTCACTGCCTTCTGCTTGCCTTCATGTACTTGTGCTGCTGTGCTCCTGCCAGCCTGTGTTCTGTGGAATCACTGGGTATGGCCACTGACCAGCAGAAAGATGTCCCTACATGTGGCTATGTCAGCGTTTCACACATAATATTATATTTTTGTTTGTGTTCTGGTTTGAGGAGGCACAGGGTTATTTTGTGTTGGCAATCCCAGCATCTAGTGAGAGGGTATCTGGGATCCCAGGTGCAGAGCAGAGGGGTCAGGATTCTCTCCCATCTCCTGCCATATCCTATAAAACGCAGGAGGGTGGGCAGGTCCGCCCCTTCCTCCTTCCTTCTTGCCTCAGCCGGTCCGGCGGACATCTTGGAGAGGGGCTGCTGCGCTTTGCCGGCAGCTCGCCACCTGCTCTGCAGGATCCGGCTCCATCGGGTGCTGGGAAGATCCTTGGGTCCTTTTCTCGAGTCAGCTCTGCCACCAGAGACTTTGGGACTTTAGTGGCAGCAACCACTGAAATCAGGTTTTGTATATATTGGTATATTTTCATTATTCTCCCACGTGTTACTACTGTTCCCTGTTGCAGTAAAGCTTCCAACCTTTAAGTTTCTCTTCCTTATTCCCCTTCTGTCTTTCCCTGGGAGGGGGCAGGGGAGAGTAATGGAGAGCAGTTCTGTGTTTTGGTTTGCTCTGACCACTGAATAGAGACAGTTTGTTAGAGATGTTGATACTTCTCAGCATGTGTGGACAGGGCAGTCGAGCTCCCCAGCCCTGCCAGCCCAGTGCTGTGTCGTGCTCCTTGTACAGTGTAATTTGCCCTGTGTCTCCTCTTCTCCCTGTTCCCCTTATCTGCTTCATCCCCAGACATGCACATGGTTCATTTTACTCCTTGGAATTTGCACTGGAATAATAGGAGCTAGGAGGTGTGTGGCTCCAGCCGAGAGAAGCATTTCTGCAACCATACTGCAAATCACAATTGTACTTTCTAGGCAAGGCTTAGTTTGCCCTTTGAGCCTTCATCTAACAAAGCTGGTGCTCAATTCCCAGCCTGCTTTTAGTGAGGTTGCTCACGTGTGTGAATTCAGGTGCATAGTTAAATGATGCTTAGTGTCCTTTGGAGAAGCTGTATTTCATGGTCAATCCAGTGGTTCTTATGGCTTTTCTGCTCTGTATTAAGTCCTTGGGACTGTAGTGTGTTTGATACAACAGATTTGACATGCTTTGGTGTGCCGAGAACACAGCATGTGATGGTTGTTGTCCTGTCCTCTTCAGCATCAGGGAGCATGGCTACATCAAAGCTGCTCTAAACTGTATGAATTCAAGAATTCAGTGATCTTCTCTCTCTGGTCCTTAACTTTTACTTTAGCCTGCTGAAGCCAGAGAACAGACTGTTGAATGTTATGGATCAGCTGTGTAGTTTGGATTTGCACTAGCATGTTTCAACCTTGTTCTCTTCAATATTTGGAAGCTTTTTTTGCCAGTTTCCCAGGATATGAGGGCTTGAGAAAATTCAGAGCAGAAACAGGCAGCATGTGAGTCACTCAGTGCATAAAGCTTTTGCCTGGTGACCATGGGATTTTCCACCCAGTTTTGAGCAGACAGGTTGTGTATGGAACAGGAGGAGGTGAATAAGTTGCTTACGGAGACTATTGGTCCTGTCTGTCGTAGGCACATGTCTCCCATTGCTCTGTGATGATGGACCTGTTCACGTGGAGCCTACGTGCCTGGCCAGACCTCTTCGGCCTGGGGCCAGCTCTGAATGGGTGTTTGGGACAGATGAACATAAATTACTTTTCCCACTGGTACTGCTGTCTCACTGCTGGCCTGCCAATACTGCGTAGCTTAAATGACATGGCCACTGCCAGAACTGCTGCTGCCACTGTGCAGGAGCTCTCCTTGAGGTCATTGCAAAAGATTGGAAGGAATAATAATTTGGGGTTTTATCCATGCTGTGCTTAGCTGGTATTTCTATTCAACTCTCTATGAAGTAAATAAGCAAAACTCTTGCAGTTTCCTGGGGTACCAGGATTCACGAGCGAAAAGGTTGTGAGTGTATCTTGTCCATTCTCTGCAGTTACTTCTGATAGTCTAGCCAGCTGGCCCATCCCAAGTGTAGACATGGATAGAGAAATCAGGAGGAATTTGTGATCCCATGCATGGGTGGCTTGATGTTGAAGGACCAACAGGCAGATAAGAGGGGCTCTGTCAACAGTGTAACAGCAGGATGTGGAGAACAGTGTTTGTGTTGTCTCTTTTTGACTAGCTGAGACCAGGATGGGACTCTCTGAACTTCCTATGTTATGTTTATAATTTTTCTCCACTTTTCCTTGCACACTCTCCAAACTGCTGGTATCTTAGCTGTAACTTGTCTACAGCAGGGAAATGGAATTTGTCCTGAGCCTTAATTTTCCTTTTATTACAGTCTACCAATCTTTCCTTTTGTGTCACACAGAGATAAATATTGGTTTCAGAATTAAAGACCATGTCAGGATTAGGCTCTCTAGTTTGTCTTAATAATTTCATACAGTTTGTTTCATATGGCTAAATTAATAAACATTTCTCCTCTCAAGGCACGCTCTGTGGCATGTGTCTGAAACAAAGCCATTCTGACAGTCCCAGCTGTGCTGTGCTCCACTTGGCATGGGGAGTGTGTGGCTGAGCCCCACAATACTGGCCAGAAACATTCTGCCTTCTCTCAACAAGTATCCTGCACTAGACCAGACAGAGACCTGACTGGTTCAGGAAAATGTGTTTAGTTCGTCACCTAAATCACTGTTCCGTGATTAGAAACTTTCACAATGTGTCTGTTTGAAGTAGCAGACCAGCAAAAGGTTGGGCAGATTGAACTTCATTTAGTAAGAGTCAGTGCTTCTTCTCACTAGGGAGAGAGAGGGCATGTTCTCCCTTTGCTCACAATGCCTGCCTTCTGCAGTGAGCTTTGGATTTCAGGATGTGACCTTCTCTTCCAGTCTCACCTGGCCTGGGCTAGACCACCTTTCCTTGCTGAACACGTGCTCTGCTTTCCCATGAAGAGAAGTCTGCCTTGTTTCCAGTGACTGGTATTTTCCTTCCATGGTTTGCATCATGTGCTCTGCTTCATGCTGCATTGCTGTAACAGCCTATTTTGTTAATATCTTTTATCAAAAAGAAGTGCCAAGGGACTGAAAGCATTTAATTTCAAGTAGTCCATGGCCAATGAGCCATCTCCAAGAGATACCTCATGAGGACTGTGATTCCTCTCTTCTCTTGGAGGAGTTCCTGTTCCACCTACGTTCTTTTTCCCCAAAAATCCCCTTTAGAGAAAGGGGAATGGTGGTTAGAGGCAGCTTGAAACAGAATTAGGATGGCTGGAGGAGAGGGAAACTGGCTGTCTTGTCCTGTTTGATGTGTTACCATAAAGTTGTTTACCCTTCCTGCTGTTTATTGTAGGATGGAATGAGATAATGAAGCATATATATAGGTAGAACTGATGTCCTCAGTATCTTGGAAATGGTGCTGGGAGTGCTTCACAGACACCCAGTCTCTCTCCTTTGCTTTCCTATAAATGTGCTGCTTCTTGCATGGGTCGTATGGAGAGCTCTACCTGACCTAGCTGGGACAGGAGGGAAGTACGTTACCCAAGGCCCCAGGTGGAATCCATGGCACAAGCAGAGTCCTTAGCTGTGAATCTCTGCTCCTCAGCCCTCCCACTCTCATTCTTGACCCTGGTTTTTTGTACCCTTTCAGACACAGTCTGATATCTGTTTCTTCAGCCTGTTTTTCAGAGTGAGTGACAGGAGATGTACTGCATGAGGAAGTTAACTCATCTGTGAGAAAAGCTCCACAAATGGTCTATCTGCAGCAGTGTAGAACTGAAAAATTGTTTTTATTTTCCTCCTCCTTTATAAGCCCTTGGTTTTCCATAGCAGGGCCTGGGATATGCTGTGGTGAAATGCATGAGTTAGGCTGTCACACTACAAAGTATGATCTCAGGAGTGAGGAAATTCTTGCAGGATAGTGCTGATATACCCTGACAATACTAGACCCGAGTCCATGAGGCTCCGTGGTAACCCCCCAGGGCAGTATCCTGTCTTCCAGGAAGAGCAAACGCTTGTTTTTTCCAGGTCCCATTTCTACCTTTCCATCCCTGTACCTTGAACAATCAATTTCTTCATTAACTTTTGGCCAGTTCAGGCTCTTCTGTGTCAGAAATGTTAACCTAACGGAAATTAAATCCTCCTAGTGTGTTCCCAGCCATCACAGGAGTAAAATTCCAGTCCTTGAGCTCCCCACAGCCTTTAAGATGTTCAGTCATGGACTGTTGCCACTTGGTGGCAAAATTGGTGCCAGGTTTGTTCTGTGGTGCCCTCCTATGATGCCAAGCATCTGGCCTCAGTCCTGCCTGTCAAAGCAGGGTCATTGCCTGAGTTGTGCACCTTGAGGAGGTCAGGGTAAAGGGACATAATGCTCCTGGCCTTGCTGTTCCAGGCAGAGGAGAAACCTAAGCTGTATGTTCATTTCTGGAGAAGAGTAGGATCTGCCCCATGAAGTAGTCTGATCCTTTGGAGATGTATGTCAAAGTTCAGCGTTTTTAGTAGTTTTCTTTTTGTAGTTATCCATTGAAGAGAGCTGCTCTTTCAGAAAAACTGTCCTGGCAGAGTTGGGAGGCTGTCTTTGGGAAGACAGCAATTCCAGTTGGAAGAAGCTGTAAAGCTGCCACAGTCCAGCTTTTTCTCTATCACAAAAGAATTCTTTCCATACTGTAACTGTAGAAACTTGCTGTGCTGACTGACACAGGTGCTTGAAAGCACGCCCAGGCCCCAGGAACCTGCAGTTGTGAGAATATATAAATATGTAGGTTAAACACTAATTCAGTTTCTCTGGCAGTGCTGGGAAAGGGAGAAAGTTTTAAAAAGTGGTATGAGACTGTCAAGGCAAATGTGTGGTGTTCTGAAGTCTCCAACTGCTGGCACAGCTCTCCCTCTTGTAGAGCCCAGACCTGGTCAGCAGAGGAGTGCAGTGACAGTGCTACCTGTACTCCTTGCTCTGTAGCTGTGGTGGTTTTCATGTTGAAAACCTGCTTAATGTCTCTAGTATAGAGAAGCAAAACCCCAAGTCCTGGACTCTTGAAATTGTTTATGAAAACACTTATGCCAAATAAAGAATTTGGGTTTGATCTGTAATCTGCAATGTTTTTCTAGAACACCACAGTGAGTTTGGAGTGGAAGGGTTACTTGGTAGAACTGATGTTGCAATTTACCTGACTCTTCTCCAGCTCTAGATATTTCTGACATTGATGTTGCAATCTCATTTCTGGATACACGTGCTTTCCAAGTATTTGGCATGTAGCTTTGTTTTTCATTGGATCCTTATGAAAAGTCAGTACTTTGGTATCAACAGTCACTAAATCATGACAGTGCCAGCCAGCCCCGTCACCTACACCCACAGTGTTGGTGGTGCAGGAGGGACAACGTGGGGCTGTTGAGCTTTGTCAGTGTGGTGTGGCCATGGCAAGGGCTGCTGCCAGCACGGGCATGACCAGCCAGGGGCTTCTCCACCCCAGTAGTGGTTCCCCATGCAGGGTGAAGATCGTAGTAGTGTCTTCCGGGGTGATTTTCATCCAGCTCCACATCCAGGCACAGTGCAGCTGCAGCTCTAGTTTTGTGTTCCCCTTTTGGCTGACACCTTGGCAGCAGCTGGAGGTGAGGCCTCTTAAAATTTGGGTTACAATAGAACTGTAAAAGCTAAAAATATCTAAAAATGTAAGCTTGATTTTTAGGTGAAATGATGAAAGTACTTGTGGACCCGTTGCTTCCCCCTTTGAAGGATGAAAATCTGATGAGTCTGTACACTCAGTCTGGGTTCTCCCTGTACAGACAGGACAACTGGAAAAGGTTTATTTTTCAAACACTTTATTACCAACTCCTCTAAACTCCTATTTCTTAGCAGGTCTAACGAGCTTTATTTGCTAACAGCCCTGTTAGGCACTGTCAGCTGGTTACCAACCCCGTGCTGTCTCTAGGATGTGCTGTTCTGGGCTCCAGCAGCATCTCCTGCATCTGCAGGGCTGGGGCTGCAGGTGGGGCAGTGAGGGACAGCTGGGCTTTGGCTGAGGGGTGGCCCTGGCACTGGCAGAGCTGAGGCTGGTATCAGCACGGGCAGGACAAGCAGTGAAGCTGCAGGATCAGTGTGTGGGGCAGCATCTGGGTTTTGGCTGCTGGGTGGTGGTTCAAAGAAGAGGGCCAGGGGGATGAACCTCTCGCTGCCTGTTGCTGCAGCAAGCTCTGGGAGTATGGCAGCAGCAACCGGTGGAGACGGATGGGTGCTGCCAAGGCTGGGAGGTGCTTCATCTCTCATATGGCAGGTGTGGTCCTCATGGGTGGAGACTCCAGGGTGTCCCTTGCCAGCTGCCCTACTAGAGGAGTAGCTTCCATCCATCTCTGGTGCATCTGGGGCTTTCCGTTTGATGCCACCTCCTCTCCTGGCCTTTTCCAGCAGGTGGGGATGCTCTCTGGTAAAGTTTGGGTTATAGTAGTAGAGTACCTAAAAAAAGGAGAATTATTATTTTCCACTGTCGGGCTATTATCAAAAGGCAAATACCAGTATATTTCTGTAACTTCAGTGTGGACATGAGCAGGCAGGTAATACCACGGGCCTTAGGTCTATCTCCTTGGCATTCACCTGGTGCTACGAGACAAGTAGCAGAGGCTTTGAAAGCAATCAGGTTGGTTGGATGCCAGAGATGGCATTTCTGTGGGAGACAGCTCCCTTTTAATCTGCTTTATTGCCTCTGGACGGAGGTTTTCCTTGCTGGCCATTGCCCTAGACAGCCAGGCCAGTCTGGAAGCAAAAGGCAAGTGGCACCTGACTGTGTGTACCAGTGGGATGTTCTGCTGCTTAGTGGAGACAACATAGCACCATAGGATGTTCTATAGCATTCTGTGATTCTAAGATTTTGTGTTCTGAGTTGGAAGGGACCTTAAAGATCACCTAGTTCCAACCCCCCCCTGCCATGGGCAGCGACATCTTCCCCTAGACCAGGTTGCTCAGGGCCCCATTCAAGCTGGCCCTGAACACTTCCAGGGAGGGGGCATCCACAGCTCCTCTGGGCAACCTGTGCCAGTGTCTCATCAGCCTCACTGTAAAAATTGTTTCCCTAATACATCATCTAAATCTTCCGTCTTCCAATTGAAAGTGTTGCCCCTCGTCCTGTTGCTAGGTGCTCTTGTAAAAGGTTCCTCCCCCGCTTTAGTGTAGGCCCCCTTCAGGTACTGGAAGGCTGCTTCTAGGTCTTCCTGGAGCCTTCTTCATGCTAAACAACCCCAGCTCTCTCAGCCTTTCCTCACAGGAGAGGTGCTCATCACTGACTGAGAGAGAGGTCTCTATGCAAGGGGCTTTTGCACCGAAACAGATGTGGAGTAGCAGTGTTGGCATTCCCATGACCACATCATGAAGGATCTGACAACGTTGGCTGTCCCTGCTCTGTCCTGACTTCCCAGAAAAACTGTTTAGATGCCATTTTGTGCTGGTCTTGAATTTTTCTGTCATTCTCCCTGTTTAAGCATTGTTCCGGCAACTTGCTGCTCAGATGCTCACCAGAGATTGTGGCTAGAAATGAGCAACCCTGGGCCATGTAGTCAGACAAGAGGTCACCTTCAGCCAGAAATGGTAAGAAAATACATTGATTTTTAGCTGCCTTGGGAGCCTTTGCTCTTGATTCCATGAGTGGGGTTAGTTCAGCTGATGCCTGGGATGGGGGTCTGCAAGCAGGTTGTTTCCCCTTTCAAGAAAAGGGGATGCAATCATCTTTACCAGGTAAGATGCTGAGAGGTGATTGCTGTAGCCATAGTGTTCTGTTCTAGAACATAACATGCTCTACTATTATTATTAATGTCTAAATGAAAAAATGCAGATTATTTAAAAACTGTAATTCAGAAATATGTGTAAAAATTACTGAAGTGTTTAAGTGATTTAGACTCCCAAGTGTTTTCTGAAACTACTTGGGGCTCCTGTATGCCTAATCAGTTTGCTATTATGGAACTGAATGCCACAGGAAAACATAATTTTCTTGCTTCACCCTGCAATTTCTGGGAAATCGCGCCCAAATCTCCAGTTGAAGCAGATTGGAGTCTGTCCTGTGAAGGGAGCCAGAAGGAAACTGAGGTCCTCAAGCTTGGTCAGTCTGCCCAGGGCATCTCTTGTTTCCCCAGAAATGAATAGGTACCTAAAAACAGTGGCCCTTTAAAGTAACCCAGAAAGTCATGGCTCTTGCCTACGCAGTACTCATAGGGACAAAAGAACATTTCATAGTTGTTTGTCCAGATAAACAAGTGTCAGGCCTGCACTATGAATTAGTTGTGATGGCTTAAGTTAGCCCTTATTATCAGCAGCAGAACACTTGTTATTTGATATCTCAGTAGAATGCCTGGGCTGCTCCTTTGCTTGCTTGGTGAAGTAACATGTGATAGGTCTTCCTTGTGTCAGGTATTACTTTATATCACCTAGAGGAACATATCTTTTGGTTTAAAAAAAAATTAAAAAATCTATCAAGATAAATTCCAGTGGAGGTCAGTCAGTATAATCCAGCTCTCATCCTGAAGCTGGAAAATTACTAACTTGAAACAGGGTTACTTTTTCTGTAGTCAAAGGTAGTAAGTGATAAGATTTGAAGTTGAAAGTTGAATAAGGCAAGCTCAAAGGTCAAAGACTTTCTAGGTATAAGGAAAAGGAAAGGAGGTAGGTTAGCTTATCCTTCAAGATGCTGATTAAGTATGGAAGGGTCACAACTCTCAAAAAATATAAATTAAAAAAATCAGTTTGTCTTTAGCAGTTCTACTCCAGAGTGTATCAAGATACTGATGCTGAATAGGTGGTGGCAAAAGAAAAAACCAAACCAAAGGCCAAGGTGCTGGCAGTCTTCCTCTGATCTTCCATGAAGAAATACCTGTTTGCTCACTGCCTTTGACGTAGTTATTTGGAGGTGGTTTGTAACAGGATGAATGAGAAAAACAAGGACATTTGAGTAGGTTTTGCTCCATGAGGGTATCTGCCATATCACCTCTGCTAGTAAATCCTTGCGGTATAGAAAGTGAAGCAACTGCCTTAGCCCAATGTCCTGGCTCAAATGTGGATGCTGATAGAGGTATTGAGCCTTTTTGGAAGGAATGGAAAATAAAATTGCAGTCTTCCTATAGGCCTCAGTCCTACAAAGGCAGACTGTCTGCTTTGTTGTGCCAGTGGGGCTGTTTAGGGGAATAAATTCTTGCTGAATAGTTTATTGATGTTGATGCAAACAGTTGTATTAGCTTCAGAAGGCTTAAGATCAAGCTCCAAATTGAAAGAAAAAGCCCACAATCTTTACAGATATGATTAATACTTCTGCAAAGGGTCACTTCTAACTTGGCTATTGAAAAAAATCTTGAAGACTAGAAACATAGTGAGTCCAAATGTATTCTGTCTGCCAGCTGGAGATAATTCTATGTTGGCCAATATAAGACTCCTGACCTCTGATATACAGCTGGTGAATGGTCAGTTAGGTAGACCAGTGTGAGTCCTGCTCTGCATAATAGCCCCAGATTATCATATAACACTTTCTGTTGATAGACCTTCAGGCAGTTTGCAGAAGTACATTTCATTGTGTTTCACAGAAGAGAAAAAAAGGCAAACAAAGGGCAGATACTCATCTGGAGTTTGCCAGTGGACTAGGAAACAGTCGTTGCTAGTTCCAGTCTAATACTTCTCAATAGATTACATTGTTACCCCCAATGTGGTAATTTGTCAATAATTATTGTGTAGGATAAGGAAAATTCCTAGGCCAATCTGATGAAGATCCTTGCTGAAAGCTAAATGAGTGCAGGTGAGGAGATGTTCTTAATGTATGGCATTGGAAATTAGCATAATGGATATCTGAGTGAATGTCTAGACTCTGATTCAGTCCTGCAGCTGGTAAATGTGTATGGTTTGTTATGGGAACAAGGCCCATTTTGCCATGGTAAGAAAACCACATTCAAGAGGAGCAAGTGACTGCCAGACCTGTCTTGCAGATAGTGACTTTTGAGGTCAGGTAGACTTTCTTCTTTTACCTTTCATGGAAAACATAGGGACAGAGACTGTCCTAAGACTGTCCCCTGCCTCGGGTGTGTTAGTTGTGGGGCTGCCGGGAAACCAGAGTTGTGGAACAGACTGAACCTGCTGAGGATTGCATCCTGCAGTGTGGTGGCCAAGCCATTGCCTTGGTGGGAAGCCATGCAGGGGGGAAGTGTGAAACACTGCCCATCGCTCTGCCCAGAGACAGGGCAGGTCTGGTGCTTCTGTGCCCCAGGGAACATCCTAAAGTTGATAGCAAAGGAGGAAACAACCGAACAGCACAAAAGACAGGGTGCTAAAGGTTTCCTGTTCAGCCTTGTGGGTTGTCTCTAGGTTTTAGTGCAGAAGGGTGAAAAGGGTGGGATGCTGATACAGGAATCTCAGATCTTGATTTATTTCTCTTTATTTAAAGCAAAGCACAAATATTGGAAAGTCAGAAAACATGAGGAGTGACTTATTAATAGGAATATTTTTGCAAGTTTCTGAGTGACAGTGACACTTTTCAGCCAGAAACACTTACCTACCTGTGAAAAACAGCCTTTAATGTAAGAGTATACCTACAAAAGAAGAGACACAAAGGGAGAATCCTCAACTTCAGTTTATAGATGCAGAGTTGAGCACAGAGGGGATAACTGGCCTGATCCAAACCACACAGGTGACATGTCAGAGGAGACCTGGCCCTGCTCCAGTGCCACTGCTTGCAGGCTTCATCCAGCTTTCAATCTCTTCCACCCTTCTGCCCCTCCTCCTCCCCCACTGCAGCACTGTAGTAACATGCTCTTGGAGCCTGTCCATCAGCTAGGGAGAGGCTCACAGCTTGCTGTACCAGGGCTTCTGCCAAGTGGCTCCATTAAGAATTGCTTTCATGATTACAGAGCTTGTGCAAGCAGGGAGCTGACTTTTGGGAGGATGTTTATATTGCACTGATGCTTTATCTGGCTTGGCTATCTCCTCATTACCTGCATCGAAGAATTGCCTTCCTTAGTGGCAAATAAAACTAAATTGCTAAATCCAGCTTTGTGTAACCCTATTTACCTTTTGTACCAGATTAACCTTTATCATATTTGCAACTGTGTTGGGAAAGTAACATAAACAGAGAGGTAGGTGGTGGAGGCAAAGGCTAGCCTGAGAGAGCCAGCAGTGCCCTGTTTGCCAAGAGCCCACAGATAAGAGGAAGCTTGTGCCAGGCAGGGAGTTGCAGAGATGAGCTTGTGCTGATCAACACAATAGGCACAGGAGTATTCCATGCCTTCACTGGATTAGCAGAAATGGCTGGGATTAAAGGTAAACAGTGAGGAGCTCAAACATTGTAGAAGTTATTGATGGAGAAATGAGTCCTCGGGGCTGGCTACAGCAGGCAGCTGCCCTGGGTGACTTGGCAGTTGGGTCAGTGCCAGACTAATGCTAGCATGCTCTTCCCAAAACACGGCCAAGGCACTGTCACCATGCTGCTGTGCTTAGCTTGGGTCTGGGGCATATCCCAGGGTTCTGTGCTGAGGTGCTTGGAGGATCAAAGGACTCAGTGTGGGTACGATGTTGGCTGTCAGCTGGGGAAGACATGGCAGGTACCCAGGGGAATAGCTCTGGTGGAGTGATGTTATGGCCTGGGGTTTTGCTGGTATGTCCCTACTGCTGGGAGCAGGAGGGTTTCCAGAAGTTCCAATGAGACGAGCTCCCCGTTCTTCTGAGAGCCTTCTCCATGGGTCTCGATTGGTCCCAAATGTTTGTTTCCAGTTAGATAAAAAAAGACAGGAGAGGCTTAGCTTGTTACTGGAAGGAAGAATAAGGATGGCACAAAGCACTGCTCATTTTTAGGATAAGGTTTCAGGATCCTGCTGTCCTGAAGCAGGGAGCTAAAGGAAGAGATCCCAAGAGAAATCCTGGAGGTGCTAATGTCCCCAGTGAGAGGAGGGTCAGAAAGCTCATCTCCCATCCCTGACCTGGAAACGCTAGATTTGCTCTGGGGGTGGGGAATCTGAGCAAGCTTCCAGGCAAAGTGCCTTTAATGAAATGCCATGGCAAAGTGTTTGTTTTCAGAAGGGACTAAAGGATAGAGAAGAAGCAATCTTGGACCTGGGGCTAGACAAGAAACTGGGTTCAGACTTCTCAAGGCTCCCATAGCAACACTCCTGGTCAGGCTTAGGTGCCACAAAAAGCAACCTAAGCAGTTTGAAGGGTTTTGCTTTTTTGGAGAGGGTTGAGGAAAAAAAGTGCTACAGTTTAGTTCATTTGTCCTTGGAAAATGTCTTCAACAAGGGGATTTGGAGATCGTGCCCCTATGGGAATCTGTTTTGGTCTACATCTGATCATGCACCCTTGTTCTGCTCCATGACTTTCTGAGAGTGTGGTGCTAAACGGAGCAGCAGGATACAACTGAGTGCCCACAGGGTATGATTTGGTTTAAAACAGTTTCTAGTGAAAATTTTAAACTATTGGTTGTGTTTCAGATTGCTTGAATGGATCTAGGAGGTCAACGTTGCAGTGGCTGAGGATATAGAGTCAGTGTTACTTCTAGACCACTGGTTTGCAGCTGAGCCAGTTTTAAACTAAGGGAAGTCCCAAGCAGATGCACACAGCATCATCTCGATGCTCTAGTATAGTCTGTTTTTACAGTAACCTACCTTTGTTCCTGCCACTGCAGTAATTCAAACTCTTCCCTGTAGCCTGCTCCTGTCTGCTAACAGGACAATGACAATATTGAACCACTTGTATCTGTCTTCTTACCTGAGATGCAAGTTGTGTTGCTGTTTGTGTCGCTACTGAATTCATCCTGAAGATGCACCTGGAAGCTGAATGTGGGCTGTGTCTGACCCAGGCTTCATCAAATTAATACTAAGCTTGTGTTGACAAATTTAATTTCAAAATGTGGGGGTTTTTATACCTGTTCAAAGTATTAACTAGTAAGATGACACATACCAAATGACATGAGGGAAGTGAGCATTTAAGCATGTGAGTTTATTTTCTTTAGTGATTCTACTGATTGTAGAAGAGACTTGGATTTGGGCCCTGATATAACAGCAAATTAAATGCATCAAATCCAGTGCCTTCTCCCTATTTGGGTTCAGCTCAGGTCTTGTTCTTACAGCCACATGATGTAATTCAGTCTGGCATAAATACCGTGCTCTCTGAAGCAATGACCTAACTCCCTGCATCCAGCATGGATCTGCAGCCAGTTTGCATGGGCTGCATCATTAGACTGCATGCAGACTCCCTGAATCCAGAGTGGAACTGAGCTTCCTGCAGTTCTGAGCCTGGGTGCAGTTTGGAATGATGAGGAGAAAAGAGGTGCAGCAATGGAGCCCACAGTTCCCTGTGCCATCTGCATCTTGGCTACTTAGCTGTGTGCTTGACTTGCTGTATTTATTGTTGATGGCTTTAGACAGCAGCAATGGTTTTGTGTGTCTGGGCTACCTGGAACAGAGAGAGGGTGAACCTAGTGGGCACGGTTGCTTTGTAAAGGAAGAGTTGGGTCTCAGAGCTTCCCTGAGGATCGTTACTCCTTCCTTGGTGCTGAGGTTGAAACAGGCATATGCTTAATCCATGTGCTGAACAAAAGCCTCCAGCTCCTCAGTATGTTAGTGGACTCTGACAGGCTAGTCCCAGGTGACATAGTTTACATGGGATTTTACCAGTAACAGGTTTGCTTTTTGTTGTTGTTTTTTGATTTAAATCATTTAAGAGACTTACATCATAGAAAATGCAAGCTCAGTGGAAATTTTACTGTCCTGGACTTTGCAACTTTTTCATAGCAAGCAGCAGCCAAGCAGATAATCCCATGTTGTCATCTGTGACTTTGTCCTTCCTATGCTGGCAAGAATTTGATCGTGGGTTCTATCTACATACAGACTGTTCAGAGGGTTGTGTGAGACAAAGACATTGGGAAGGGTATCAGAGAGCCTGACAGAGACCTGCAGCTGTTGATTAACCAGTCTCAATTGGAAAAAAGACCCACAGCAATAGGGAGTGGTTAACAACTGCAGAGACTGGATGTTAGCAGGAGCAGGCTGGGCTTTTGACTTGAGTGGTGAAATAGAGAAATCATGTGTAAGTGTCAAGGCTTGGTTCAGAACCTGGGGAGGCAGTACCAGCCCTGGCCTTTTTCCATGAAGTTATGAAAGATCTTTGCAAGCAAAAATCAAGTGTGAAATAGAGCTTTTCCAATTGTTAGGTGAGAGAGAGGTCTGTAAGCAAACCTATTGCTTACTAAAGTGAAAAATTTGTCTGTCCCCCCTACAACTACAATCTTGTTTCCAGGTCCGTAAGGTGCATGTCCTAGAAATAGGTTAAAATGCAAGCTGGCCACAAATCTTTCCATGAAAGTGTTTTTATTAGACAATTTGGTGGTAATTGAGACCTTTGTGGGAAAGGATCACATTTAATGAATTTCCTGTTCTGAAAGTGCTTATGAAATTTCAAGTTGTGGACACAGGATTCCCTTTTTATGAATAAGGGTTTTTTCCGCCCTCTCTCCTCCTCCCGTTTTGGCACAAAAATGCATTTGAAACATAATTTCACTTGTATTTTTAGCAAGTTCCTGGGGAAAATGGCAATGAACAAAGAGTACAAGGTCAGGCCTCTGTGGGTCTGTCTCCTTCCAGCTCCTTCCAGTGCTTCACTTCAGTGTACTCACCATCACTGCGGTCCATCCCCTGCAGCTGGTGGCACGTTGCCCTGAGCAGGGAAGGGAATACAGGCAGGACCCCATGAATCCATCACCCAGTGACACCTCCTCCATCCCACTTCTTTTGCTTTGGTGAAATAAAAACTCGATCTGGGCTTCCACTGTACAAACAGGACAGGACAACTGAAAAATGTTGATTGTTGGACAGTTTCTTTCCAGCTCTGCTAGGCTCCATTTCTCACTAATTCTGTTGGTTACAGACCCTTTTTTTTTTTTCACCTCTGTTAGGCTCTGTTCACTCACTAGTAGCTGTCCTCTCTCTACCATGGCCCATGATGGGGTCCAGCCCCATCACCTACAGCCACAGTGTTGGTGGTGCAGGTGAGACACTGTTGGGTGAAATGATGAAAGTGGTTGTGGACCCGTTGCTTCTCCCTTTGATGGATGAAAATCTGATGAGTCTGTACACTCAGTCTGGGTTCTCCCTGTACAGACAGGACAATTGGAAAAGGTTTATTTTTCAAACACTTTATTATCAACTCCTCTAAACTCCTATTTCTTAGCAGGTCTAACGAGCTCTATTTGCTAACAGCCCTGTTAGGCACTGTCAGCTGGTTACCAACCCCGTGCTGTCTCTAGGATGTGCTGTTCTGAGCTCCAGCAGCATCTCCTGCATCTGCAGGGCTGGGGCTGCAGGTGGGGCAGTGAGGGACAGCTGGGCTTTGGCTGAGGGGTGGCCCTGGCACTGGCAGAGCTGAGGCTGGTATCAGCACGGGCAGGACAAGCAGTGAAGCTGCAGGATCAGTGTGTGGGGCAGCATCTGGGTTTTGGCTGCTGGGTGGTGGTTCAAAGATGAGGGCCAGAAGGATGAACTTCTCGCTGCCTGTTGCTGCAGCAAGCTCTGGGAGTATGGCAGCAGCAACCAGTGGAGATGGATGGGTGCTGCCAAGGCTGGGAGGTGCTTCATCTCTCATATGGCAGGTGTGGTCCTCATGGGTGGAGACTCCAGGGTGTCCCTTGCCAGCTGCCCTACTAGAGGAGTAGCTTCCATCCATCTCTGGTGCATCTTGGGCTTTCCGTTTGATGCCACCTCCTCTCCTGGCCTTTTCCAGCAGGTGGGGATGCTCTCTGGTAAAGTTTGGGTTATAGTAGTAGAGTTGAGAGAAGCAGCCAGTTCTTTGTTGTAATTAAGAAGCTGGCCAGTTGGACAGTCTAGGTGTCAAAGACTAATTTCTCCAAAGCATCTGTAGTCCAAGAAAATCTATTAAATTTCTTTTCTAAGGAGAAGATGCTGCACACTGTATTTTAAATAGTATCATCATTGACACTAAAGGTATTTTGCAAAAAATTGGGTAATTTGTACTGAGTGGTGATAATTATACCTGCTAAATAACAGCTATAAAATACACAGCTAGTGTTTCTGACATAGATGATGCACACAATACAAATAGAAATGGTTTATTAAACAGCTGAATTAAATGGAAGAGTGAGGTGGGGGTGCATGTGTTGCTCAGAGGAGTTGAAACATTGTAGTGGAAGAGGAACAAAAGCAACACTAAACTTGCAAGCCAGTGGAAAAGTGGAAATATTGACATAATGATTGACATAGCTAACTTAAAAATACAGTGTCAGCTGTTATCTATCCTAGTGCCAAAAAAAGCATTCAGTTCTTGCCTGAGAAGCTGAACACTCCAGTGATGATGATGATTGTGGCAAAATAGAAGAAGCAATGAGGTCTGTACTGAGCCATACTCAATACTTCATACTTCAATACTAAGACATAATCAATACTTCAAAATAAAGTGTGCATTGAGGTCCTGAAAGACACAGGCATTTGGTAAGGGTTTTTATAAAAATACATTTAGATAATGTTTATACTGTGCAATACCAGCCTTTTAAACAATATCTGACTCTTCTAAAATTTTAATCTAAATACTAGAAAGGCAAGTGTGAAACCAACCCATTGGGAAGGTTCACAAGTTAGATAAGCTCTTACCTCTCTGGGCAAGAAGTGCCAGAATGATTGGAGCATCAAGCATGGAAAGTAAGAGAAGAGCCAAGGTTTAAGGAATGTTGTCCAGAATGTTTGGGTTATCACAAGTCAAATACTCTGCAGCGGAACCGTAACTTGGTAAAAAATGTGGTGTAGTAGGTCTGGGTTCTGTAATTTTGTAATGGTGGTGAAATATACAGGTTAAAGACCATGGTCATTGCCATGAAAAGGAATATGGCCTTTTAGAAGGTACTTAGATGAAACAGCGGTTTTAATAGATCAATACGAAGTTTTACGTCAGCACAATTGAGAAAGCCTTGAAAAAAAATCTGCACTGCTAAAGTGCACTCGGTGTTTACAAAATATAGCTAATCTAAGTGGGAGCAGTCAATATTGTTCAGAATGATGAAGAGTAAAAAGAGAAACTATTTGTAGTTCACAACTCTCTTACCACTGTGTTAGAAGAAAATACAAACTTTACCTAAGGAAGTGAGCTACACAAAGAATATGGGTATACTCTTTTGTGCTTGCTTCCTGGAGAGTATAGGTTTTAGTATGAAATTATTTAAAATATTTGTTTATAGTATGCATACTGGGTACCTGGTGTGTACAGTTTGTCTGTAAAACATTACCCACTGTAACATTTTCATTACAATCCTGCATTTAACAGAAATCTCTGAAGGCTGATCAAAAACCTGTGGGGAATTGAACTGCTTGCCCATCTCCTTTCTTCCTCTCTCTCTGAGAAACCTCCTTGTTCTTCTCCTACCTCTTGCTTTTGATGGTATAATAATTGTACACTTAGTCAAGTCCAGCAGAGTCCCAGGGGAAGTTTGTCAATCAGATCCACAAAAGCCTGACTTTTGTAGGAGACTGACAAAGTCACTCATGAGTCCAGTGAAGAGCATGGTGATCATGGTAGTTATCTCTGTGGTGTTGGGAGTGCACTGGGGTGCAAGAACTGGGCAAAAGTTTTGCAGTATGTCATGGTGAGTCCATGGGGCTGCTTATAAGGAGCACCCCAAATTGTCATTAAATACTAAATACTGTGGGAAAGGGTTAGGAAGAATGGATTACCTAGTGGAGGTGGGGGCAAGCATGCCTCTTATGGAAGTGAGAATGGATCTCTGGAGGTAAACACGACTGGGGTGAGTTTGTGAGCTGTCCTGATGAAGGGCCAGAAGGAAGAACCAGTCTGGTGTAAGGCTCAGGGGTAAGTTGGTTTAGCTCCATTTTCATTAGCAAATTCCTTGTTATTGGAGGGGCCTAGGCTACATGTGGGCAGCGTTGTCTCTCCTGCTCCCTCCTTAGGGCATGCTGTAGGTATTGTCTCTTTTGTTTCAGACATTCAGCTCCCTGTGTGGCTGAGGAAGTGTCTGGGCATGGAGTGGAAGAGTCCTGAGATAGATGCTCTGTGGGCATTAGTAGAGGAAAAGCTTTGCTGTAAGGCTTCCTGCAGGTCTAGGGAGAGTGGTGTTGGTGGCTCCCCTGTCCTCTTCTCACCTTGTGTGCTAATAAGAGTTATTTGGGAGGAAGGCAATGTTGCAGAGAAAAATGGAATGGGCAACTGAGCCAGCCCTGTATGTGGCCTTCACTGGCCATGTGTAGCTAGCTGGAAGGGTGTGGGACTTTTGCCCACCTACCAATGCTTGCCCATTTTGAAGGCATCTGGGCTTCATACCCTCAGATGTACAGTGTCCATGCCACTGATAGCCTCCATCCTACAGCAGGTTGGAAACAGTGCCTGGTAATAGAGTTAATGAGCTTATTCATTAAAGCATGTTTTGGGGAAATTAGTACATGACTCCTTTGCCTCCTGGGCACAGCTGTGGGCCCAGAAAGGCAAGTTCTCCTTCACTGGGTGTTGCTGTAATTGTTGTGTTGTATTTTTTTGTACAAACACCCATTACCACAGGATCTGAACACCTGTGAGGAGTCGCTGCAGCAGGATGTGGTCAGGTTCAGAGGCACCCAAACTGATGAATATCACATTCTATCTCTTTAATTGCCACCCCATGCAAATCTTTTTTTGGCAAATAAATCAAGGAAGGGAGGTTGGTGCATGATTCATTAAACACAATACTCAGTGCAAGGGAGGCAGGAGTGGACAGGTGGAGACAGGACTTCCCAACACTGTGGGAGCAGCTCTCTTTGCAGCAGCCTGGAGATAACCTAAACATTTTTTGAGGTTAACAGTAGGTTTCCTGTTCCATGTTTTGCTGTAGGATCTGAAGCAACAAAGCCAAGTGTTTTGGAGTAGGGGGACCCCAAGTTGGTAAGCCTGGCAAATGCAGCAGCTTGAGCCCTGTTCCACATCATGTCTCACTTCTCGTTTTGGCCTATGTGACCTTGAAGACCTGTCTGTTGAAAGGAGAGAGGCTTCTTGTAGCTCCTGGCAAATTTCAGAGCTACCTGAAAAATCACAAGGACAACTTGTAAGACTGTAGGAGTGTGGGAATGAGAAATAAATGGAAATGTTTAACCTTGTTATTTTAATAAGTGTTTACAAACAGGAGAAGCTTGTGTCTGCTGATAGAAAGATGTCCATACATGAACAATGAGAAGCTCACCAGGCCAACCTTTTGGTTGAGTGGAGCTCAGTGGAGCAGCACCCTGCCCTTCCCTGTCCCCATGTTCTCTTGACTGCAAAATGGGGCTGGTGGTGTCTCACCACATTTGCATCAGCCACTGGAGACCTGGTGAGGAACAGTAGCCAGAAAAACAATGTGTGAAGCCTCAGCTCACCTATGGCATTCATGCTGCTTCAGACTTGGTTTGTGGTTTTTTTTCCCCAAAAAAGAATTTTTAACCAGTCTCAAGCTGCTTGCAGCTTTTGTTTGTGCTTGGCAAATAAATACGGCTAAACTAATACATCCGAAATTAAATATTGACTATGGAAATATTCAGAAAACCAATAGATGATGCTCTTCCCTGTAGTTAGCTGGTGAGAGCACTGCTAGGTGAGGCACGAGACCTGGTTTCAAATCCCCTCTCTATATTTACATGTAGAATCTGGATTTCAGTCTCCTGTGCCACAGAATTGCCCCCTGTTGACTGGGGGCCATTTTGTCATGGGTTTCTCTGCCTTTCTAGCCACCTCCTTATGGAGATAGATGCAATCACCAGGGGCCAATCTGTCACCAGGCTGAAAAATGACTAGCCCATCTCTGGTGTGCTGGAACAGCTGTCACTGTCATTGCAGAATATGCTCCTCAGCTCTGTACACCTTACTCTTAAGTAGATGTTCCTTTTCCTCTAATTACCTCTGTGCTGCTGTTACTCCCAAGCACCTCAGAGCACTATTAAGTGGTAATAACTACTGATACATGTGGGAGAAATCAAGGTTAATATGTAGCTTGTTGAGAGCTCCAGCAGGAGCACAGCAGAGTGTTTTTGTCCTGTACAATGCATAAAGCTCTCATGGGTGTGTCAAATGGAGGCTTACTAGCAAAAGGGTTACACTCAGGAGACAAGTGGTTTGGTTCCTGTGTACTGGACTCTGTCAGGTCAACAAGTGGGAGAGCAGTACTTACAAGTTGAGTCTCTGTGGTTTGGTTTGTTTTTATTTTGGTTTGCCTTTTTATCTAGAGGTCTTTGAAACCAAATGGAAGCTCCAAATTGGTGTTGAGTCAAGCCCTTGGTCTGGCTGTGGGTATGTGAAAATGAGCCAGAGTGGTCAAGACAGGCCACATCAACCTGCTTTTGAGTATAGTATCACAGACCTCTTTCCTGTACTGTAAGGAGTCTTGTGTCTCCCCATTCAGCTGAGGCAGTGAAATGAAAAGCTGAGTGAGCTGCCCCCTTTGCACAGCAGAGCTGCATGGGGAAGGGTTTCTGTATAAGAATACTGCAGGACACTTGCACTTGCCAGCTGGAGCTCTTGGTTTGCTGCAGCTCTTGGTGTCCCTGCAGTAACTCTCCTTTAGCAAGGATGGAGTCTGCAGGTGCTGTGGTCTGTGCTGCAGGGCAAGAGGTTGCTTTGGGGAGAAGCAGGGGCCAGAAAAATAGTATTTTGACACCTGGATTGCCATTGTAGGCCATGTCCTGTCAGTCTAGCATGGTGACTTTACTAGCATAATGATTTTAGCTTACTACCAGCATAGTGAATGTAACTGTACACAGGTCAGGAGCAGGGCAAATAATGCAGAAGCTATTTGGGTTATGGTACTGGATACTACACCTTGAAAGCCAGGTGGTGTTCTGCAACACTAGCCACCCTGTGCAGCTGCTTGGAAGAGGACCCATGGGAAAGATTTCTTTCAAGGACCTCTGGGATTGCATAGCACACACTGCTTTCGTTTGCCCCAGTGTTGTGGCTGACCATAAAAAGTGAGTGGAGCAACATCAGAAAGCTCTTGCAGTTCCACTTACCACAGTTACTATCCTGGTCTTCCCCTCCAGCTGTCCTGCTCAGATTAATGGTCCTTGAACCAGCTGGTTTAGAATGAAGTCATTGTATGGTGAGGACCATCCGTAGCTGTCTCATGGGTCAGCAGCACAGTCCAAGACCGGACTTCTGGAATGTGCATAGGCTTGAACATGGGGACTTAAATGCAAGGTGTTAGATGTTGGGCCCCAATAGGAAGCCTAGCACCTGAGTGGTGAATTTAGGAGCTACGATGCTGCGTTTGCTTTTAGTTGTGTTCTTGTAACTAAGTCTACATGGAGCTGCTGATGGTTTTTGCGCAAGCTGGAGTGGTCACACTGATCCCTAATAGTTTTTACTTCTTTTCTCCTTAATGGTGATTAAGGCCCTAGTCGCCTGATCTTCCACAACTGTGAAAGTGGCCTTGTGTGCTGCTTGGAGCCTGAGTCTTCAACACCACTTCTCAAGGCTGCCATGCGTGACCTTCTGGTGCTCCCTCCTTCTGGAAAGTGTGTGAGTGTGTACCTACAAGGGTAGCACAGGGGATGCACCCTCAACCATAGCTTCTCAAGGTGTAACTTCAGGGCTTCTTGGCTGCATGTCCCATCTTTCTCCTCCTTTTGCCCTACTGTAAGAGAAGAATAGGCTCTGGTACTGCTGTCTGTCCACATGATGTTCTTGCTGGGGCTTGCTTCTAATCTGTGGCATTAAAAAAATAGAAAGGACGTACCCTGTTACCACTGTGCTGTGGCAAGACAGAGTTGTATTCATGTAGAACTATTGCAGTCTGTTCATAAGACATGATATAATTGAAAAGTCTGGCACATTTCCCACAGCAAACATTGTTAATCCCCACTAGCTAGGATTAGTCACCACTTCTTACAAGCCTTGACACAAAGCTAGAAAGTTATTCAGTTAATCTGCACTTACAGGATAAATATTGCATCCTGTGGGAAATTAGGCAGCGTCTTCTTCCTCTCCTATTGTGCAGTGATGCATTGTGTCTCTTACACCTGAAGGTGGAGGGGGAAAATGCAATAACATGATTGATGTTAGCAGACACCTGCTATCACAATGCAGCTGGATCAGCAGGGAAATTTAGTACAAAATAGCTTGCTGAAACCATGCAGCGAATATAAACAGCATCTTTGTGCTCATCATGGCACTGGAGAATTTTCCTGTTACACAACAGTAAGTACTCGATGCCTCACAGCTGCAAGACTCTTCCAAGTGTCCTCTTTTCCTTTTTACTGTGGATATTTTCCTCATGTGATCTCAAGCTGTATCTGCAAGTAGTGTCACTGAGGTTGGTTGATATAGTTCCCATGAGACCAAGGTCACGGAGATGAAGGTGTTTCAGACTCTGAACTTCTGCAGAGTCCAAAGTGCAGCTCCAGGTTTCCTCATGGACAATCTCCAAAACAGCAAGATCTTACTGGGTAGGTGACCTGAGATCCCATTTTTGTGGGCAAAACAGCTGAGTGGATCTGGAGACACCAGGTTTCCAGCTGTTGGGCAATTTACCTGGGGGAGCTAACTTGTAGCAGAGCACCAAGGATGCTTGGAGACTTCAGTTCAGCAACGCTGCCATGGAGTTCCTTCCGAGCCTGCATATTGCAAGTGTCTGGTGAAACCAAGACCACCAGTGGGCAAAAGGAACCTTGTGGCTGGGGACCTCTTGATTTGAGAAGAGTTTTGAAAATTTCCAATGTCAGTGTGGTTTGACCCAAAACCTTAAAAACTTAGTACTTAAACAACTATTCCCTTAGATGCTTAACTCTCCCTATGGTTTTGAACAATTTAAATTACACTTTATCTTGGCTCATGGGATAAATAAGTAAATAAATGTTTGCATGTTTCTTCATCTTGTTGATCTGAGTATCATCATATCATCTCATTGGACTGACTCATGTTTTCAGGGATTTTAGGCTTAAATTTCACTCCCAGTCAGTGAAGTGGAGTTCTAAGTCTTAAGCAAGATGCTTTTGAAAGGAGAGGACCCATGTGAAGAGCTTTTTCTGTTTTGACAATCCTTCTATTCACTTACCCACATTGCTGTGTGACTAAGTTGCCTTAAATCTGATAGTGAATTATGTTCCCCTCTTGCCCCATTCAAAAATTCTTCTGGTGACACCATGTGTGTGACCGCCCTGACAGCCCAGCACCTTGTGTGAGTGGGCACTGGCTGCCAGGCAAAGTCTGGCATGGGTATCATAGCAAGTTGAGGTTTCCTCATCTGGTGATGTTCATGTCTTATTCCTGTCCTTTGCTTTGCAGTGTTGGCTGTCTGTCTAGAAAAAGTTAGGATTCATTTCCATCCCACCATTAGCAGACTAAAATAGTCCAACATGCGATGTTGGAGTTGAAGCAGGTTGAGCAGTGAAATGGTTTTAACACCATGAGTCCAGTGGAAAAGCAGTGTTTTAACTTCTTGTTTCTGCTGATCCTGGATGTGGTGAGGAAGGTTGTCACGCTCTGAGTGTTTTTAGAAACTTCTTCCACCTGTAGTTGGAATTTTTAAATAGTGCTTTATTATGTTTCCATCATATTTCGTCAAGACAGGTCAGTAACTGCAGGAACAAAGAGCTCAGCTTGTCCATGCAGTCCTTTCTCAAGCAGTGTTTTTGGCCCTGCATTCAGGGTGGCCAAGCAGAAAGGTTTCCATTCCTGCTGATAATTCATTGGTCTGGTCCAAGAGCTGTAATGTTTCTGTGCTTTCCCCTAGAATGTATCATCTTTTGGGCCTAATAAACCAGGTTGGTAGAGCTCTTGGAGCTACACAAATACAGTGTTCAGGTTGCCTTTGTAAACTGGTAAAAGAGCTGGTATTGATTTGGTGCCTGGAGATGATGGGGGGCGAGGAGGTTACAGGCTGGTTGAGATGAATAACTGAGCCAGTTGGAAATTGCCAGCAGTAATTTTCTCCCCTTCTGTCCCCATCTAGAGTTTACACAAAGAGGTCATGTTACTGTTGTTCCCTCTTCTACATTCCCTGTCAGACAAGGTCATTTTCAAAGCCAATGACCAGTTAAGCTTTAATTCTGCAACCATGGAAAATTATTATCAAAGGGGACATGCTTCAAAGTAGATGATTAACTGGCACATCCGATGACTGGTTACATTTTAACAGGCTCCTTTTGCACAACTCCCTTCAGCTGTGAACTTGAACTCACATGAAACTGAGCTTCCCCTGAGATGTAATGGGGTGGTGACTCTCCCTCACAGTGTAGCTAAAGTATCAAGTCCTGGCTGAATAAATAGATGGTAAGAGAAAGGACAGAGTCCTCCTAACAAACTCCTAAAAGCTTTCCCTGGAAGCCCACATGTTGCTGCTCCCAGTCCCTTGTTACTGCTGGTAGAATTTGCTTTATTTTCTGTTGCCAGGGTTATGGGAAGGATAGTCTAAGTTGCCCTGAGGTAGGCACAGCCTCTCAGGTTTTGGGATAGCTAAGAGCCAGGTTTCTGTGAGATGTAATTCATCAAGGAGGAAACAGAAGTACCATGGAGCCAGGAGGAGAAAAATAAGGGCTGGGTTACAGCACCGTGACCTAATTTGATCCTTCTACTAATGCATTTTGGCAATGTTGTCTTCCTAAAATAAAATGTTGTGAAACTGTAATGTGCTTTGGTGCAGAGCATGTATGCAATATTTATAGTCTTCTCATCTGAATTAGCTGCAAGGGTTGAATGTTTTGTTTCTAATAAAAGGAAAAGAAGGCTGACAAACCAAAGGGGAGTACAGCTGTGCAATGAAACCTCACGGGGGAAAAAGATACTGTCACAAGGGGGGCTTTTTTAGTAAACTCATTCATTGTTTCATGTATATACTGCATCAGTCTTTCCTTTATGGCTTCCCTTCACTGTGGTTTGAAAGGTGCATTGAGGAACTTCCAATCATCTTCCTCCAACCTGAAATGAAGCAGCTGCTGATGTGGTTAAAGCCATTCAGAGCCAAACCGTTAGGTGCCAGCTGCTAGCAGGGGCACTGATACCTGTGGAGCTCTGCCTACCTGTGTCACCAGAGCATCTGGCTCAGAAAATTACCCCTGGTTGAAAAACTCACCTATGAGGACTGTTTTCAGATAGCTTTTTTCTCACTGTGCCACTGCACCTAGCCTGCCCATGGGTGTCTAGCCTAGCTGCTGTACCACTGGCACAGATGTGGCCACACTGGCTGTGGCTGTCCCTGTTTGACTGTAGTCTAGTCCAGAGTCCATCTGGTCATGCAAGAAATAAGCAGAATTTGCCTTGCTGGTGGTGCTGGGGGAGTACAAGGCTCAGGGCAGGTATGCAGCCCACTCCTTGGCATCATTCCCCAGACTCAGTTATCTTGTCTTCCTCCAATAATCCCTTCTGGCTCACGTACAGCTCAGGGCAGAAATTGGCCTTTACTTCGGTTTATTTACAGCAGCTTTATTTTTGTTTTGTATCCCCTGTTAGCAAAAAGGAATGAATTCTATTCCTGGCTTAATCAGGGTAACTGTGAGCAGGCTCATGCCTGTGCACTTGGAGGCTGTTTTTAAAAGCTGGCTGATATCAGTGTTATGGTGTAAAGCTGATAAATCTTGAGAGAAGGACACAGCGCTGCTTGCAGAGGCCTAACATTACCTTCTACTGACAGTGATAGAAGTTGGAGGTGTATGTCTCCTCAATATCAAAGAATATCTAAAATTCACCTCTGCATAAAGTTTTAGTCTCCTAAAGTCCTTCTGAACTTCTTCTGAGGCAGGCTTGAGCAGAGCAGGCATTTGCATTTGTCCCACAGGCCATGTCTGCCACCCCCTTCCCCATGAATAGCTTAGAGTCAAAGCTTTGACAGTGTTGTGTGCACAGCTCATTCAGAAAGCAGAGCAAACTGGTGTGTCTCTGCTGGACAGCTGGTAGTTGAGACCTGCAGTGTTGAAAGCCTCTGGCAATCAAAAATCTGATTATAAGGGGTTTTTCCTTCTTTTATTTCTAACAACGTGAATGGAAACTGGTGTTCTCAGTGACTGGATCCCCATTCCCAGGCCTTACAATGAAATCTCGAACATTTGGATGCAGGACCAGAGGAGGAGCCAGCACTGGCAAGCACCTTGTTCCTGTTGGAAGTCATGTCCTTGTCCTGTTGGAGATAGGCTCAGGTGTGGGACCTGGGTGGTTACTCCAGCTGGAAGTTCATTGCCCTTGTTGGCTGCTGTTCCAGTTGTGTAACTGTTTGTGAGAAGTTGTCCAGGATGATAAACTGGGTTTTGTGCCTGTTAAAACTTGTCCATGAAATACGACATGTTGGAAATTGTGAATCAGATGCCTGTCTCTAACAGTGCCAGCCAGACAAGGTTTCTGGGAAGAATATCTCAGAATAAACTGGCTGCTACAGCTGGGAATAAAGCTGACAAGAAGTAGCCCTGGAGACCTTTTTGAGGTCTGAAATAGAAGCTGCTAAAGTTGAGAGAGATGTTGATGGGTTAACCATCCTTAGACCACTGCAGTGACAGCAGCAGTGCTGTAACAGCAGCAGCACAGGTATTTGCTAACCTCTTTCTCTGTAGCTCTGCTGGGATACATTAGTCCCTCATTTCCCTGCTCTCATCAGCCTTCTCCTTTTAAAATGCAGCATGTTCATATAAAGACATTTAAGGAAAAAGTCTAGAATTGATTTTACCTGACAGATGTTACTGTCAAATTTAGGAAGAAAAATTGAATACAAGTATTTTTTAGTGCTAAGTGATCTGCTGTGACCAGAAGTGTTAATTTCCCAGTTATTTTCTGCATCTGAACAAGAGAGAGGATCCATCCAAGAGAGTACCCAGGGCACCACCAGTGGGAGCAGTTGTGGCTTCAAGTCCCAGTGGTCAGATGCGTGGGTAGTTTTGTGCTATGCTTTCCCACACTGGTTATCCAGGTCCCTTCTTTTGTTGTTCCAGCTTGGCTGAAGGATTGCACTGTAACTGCTCCCTGCTGGGAACAAGGACCTATTTGCATTATAGCAAATGATTCTTTAATAGAGGACTAGATGTGGTGTGTTTGTGTGATATGAGGTACCTTTGAGATATCTCCATCCAGCTTAGTTAAGATGTTGCACCAGCTGAGTGCCTGAGACTGTGTAGAAAGCTGGTAGCCAGTTGTCCCAGCCTGGAATCTATTTCCCACAGAATTAGGCAGAGCCAAAATTCACTGAGCATCAGAGACTGGAGTATTGGTGGTCTTTTTCACAAAGCTGAGCTTCATCTGATGCACATAGAGGAGCTGGGCCAGAGCTGAACTTTGTAAACAGGTGAGAAGCCACTGCCCAAATGGCTTTGCACCTGCTTATACCAAGAGGGGCTTGGCCCACTCTCCTGTTTCTTCCTAGTTTCACTGCCAAGTTAAAAGCAGAATTTGCTTTTGTAGTACTAGCTTGATTTCACTGGTTTATACTGCAGGTGGGAAGTACCTAAGCACTGAAATTTTAACAGTAGATACTTCAATTAACACATTTTCAAGTTTTATTGTGTTGCTTTGTTATGCTTGTGCAGTTTGTGAAGAGCCAGAGGATCCTATAAGAAACATAATGTAAATCTGTATTATTATATACCTTCTAGTGTCAGCCTTGAGGAAGTCTCAACTGTACTTCTCTTCAAGGACAACAGCAAAGTGTCAGCCCTCTAGGAAGACTCAGGGAAGCATTGAATAAGCATTTTCCATTTTTGATAATGAAACTGCAAGGAGGTAATTCATAAGCACGATGGACATGCCCTATAGCCTCTGCCAGCAGTCCCCAGATAGCAGTGATGCTGAGGGGGATCCAGGCTGGTACCCACTGGGCTTGGGTGTTTGTGGTCTGTGCTGCAGGTCTGTCCTTACTATGAGGAGGCAGGGGTGCTGGAGAGGGCTAAGGGGGCTGAGATGCTGCAGGCTGTGATGGGAGTGAGAGAAATACAAGGAAGTCGGTAAGATTTGGAGGAGGAAAGACACTCCCAGGGAACGGGGAGTAGGAAGGCAAGAGCAGTGAGACCTACTTAACAAGACTCATGGAAGCATTTTTGGCAGCGTTTCGAGGACGAGGGCACCGATTCCAACTTTAACAATGCTCTGATCACAACCTTTTTCCAAGGCTTTTACAGGACAATGCAGCTTAGTCTTGCAACAGAATTGGGATTTGAAATGCTCTATGCAGCCTCTCTGTTGGCAGCCACATCATCCCAATCAATAACATCAGTCCATCAGCCTTCTGGAAGCATTTAGTAGTTTGGGCACAATCAGCCCAGTTCAAATGCAGGACCAAAGTGCTGCCAGTTTAATAGCAATTGGTCCTGTCCCTGGCTGGTATGAGCTGAACCTCTGCTGGCATCAATGGGCTGGTTTGAATGAATTCAGCACCTGATAGTAAAGTTTTTTTTGAAAACCCATTTTAGGAGATAGTGCTGCTATTAACATAGTACTGTACCTCTGTCTTGAATATAAATGCAGAGTTGAGTGCTATTAAATGCACAATTGCCTAAACCATATAGCAATAGCAGCCTGCAGTTACCAGCTCCTCAGTGATCACTGTGCACTGCAGCCTGATGGCTCTGGGGGCTCGTGACTCAGCAGGGGCTACCCCCTGAAGCAGGAAAAGCCCACGCTTTGCAAGCAAGTGGGGTGTGGGAAACAGGAACCCTTCTCTCACAACCAAAATGGCCATAGCCAGGTGTGTGGGGTGTGACTTCATATCATGCAGCATCTGCTGAAAATATACAGCAGAGCTCTGGCTGTTCCGTTATTAATGGTCTCCAATGTATTTTCTTTGTGGACTGAGTGAGTCCTGGGTCTTGAGATAGAGCTCTAGGTGATTACAACATCACTGTCCACCACTGTTGCATCTCATGCTCATGCACTGTCTCAGGACAAGGGGAGAAGAGGCACTGGAAGCCTCAACTTTCCTTTAAGGAACCTAACCTAGCTTGGATCAAAGACCTCCATGGTGCCAGGGCATTGCTTTTGCTCCATGAGCAGGTATCTCATAGCACTGGGCTTTGTTGCAATCCAGAGTCCAGTTCCTCATCTTCATTGCTTTAACCCTGGTTAGAAAACTCAAAGTCCCTCCCCCACCCCTCAAAGGTGTTTTATACAGGAGGGTTGGCTCACCTGCACCTAAAGGCAGTGGATTGAAACCTGAGAATTTGTCTAGGAAAACAAACAAAAACAATGAGGCATTTGGTGATGGTTTAAAGGGTATCTTTGAAGGTAGGATTCTATCTTTAAAAAGAGTGTGTGGGGTGGAGGAAGCAAATGACTATGAAGGACAGATGTAAGGAGAAGGCTGTAGCATTTGTATTTGTAGTCCTTCCATTTCTTTGCTTCATCATCTGTTTGGAAGACGATGGAGAAATACAGAAACCAAATAATTGTTTGATTTTAAAGTATTTTAATCTTTAGCTGGAAGGTTGGGAGAGCCCTGTTTTGGCCTTAAGCCCCATGTTTTGGTTTGGTTTTTTCTTAGCGGTGGCAGGGAATGATAATTGTCTTTTTTTTTTTCCTAAGTGAGGTGAGGCTTGTTAGAGAAATTCCTCCAAGATGAAAATCCCATGGGCTTGGCATTGTTACACTGGGAATAAATGCCATTTGTGGTGTACAAGGCATGGGGCAGGATCTGTAGCAGGCCCTTTACAGTCATCTCTCTGTTATGTCTGGCCTGCCACGTAGGGATTTCACAATTATTGCAGAGTATAACTCAGTGTTGAAGTGATCTAACAGAATTAATTATATAAATCTTTACAAAGACAAGGGGCAAAAAGAAGGGCAGTGCACTTAGGAGTCTGAACACTGGGCATAGAGAGCATGGGGTTGATATCCACCGAACAAAGTTCTGCAGCAAAACTTGGGTGCATCAGCACAACTGACAGCAGAGGTACAAGAGCCCTCTATGTCTTGGCCAGCAGTCTCCGTAGTCCAGGCAGCATTTTCCTTTAACCTCCTCATGACAAGTGCATCTTGGCTTGCTGTAAGAACAGTTGGTTTTAAAACTTCTGTTTGCTAACAGTGATACTGCTTTGGCTCACCTTGAACGTCAAGTCTCCAAAGCTGCTCTGGGAAAAGAATAAAACACAAATGTTAGTTCAGGGTGCAACAAAATAATTTTGCTCTTTTAAATGGCTGTTACTGGGACAGTAACATTTTCCTGTGGAAGCCAGGCTTGGTATCACTGTCGCCTCCAAGGCAGGACTTGGGTTATTATGCTGGAGGTCAAGCTTGATGCATGGTGAAGAAAAGCCCCTTCCATTTGGAAGAAGGGTGCTATATCCATAATGCATTTAAGACCATCTCTTCTTTATCTTTCCATTGCTTTGTTGTGCAAGTGGAAATACTGGCAAGATCCTGTATCTTGTCTCTCGGAAGCCATGTGTTCTGCCCTGACTTCATTTCCACCATGCCAGTCAAATTTTTCAAGCAGACCATGCCAAGCTGAAATTCACTGAGTATCAAAACTCCTGTTAATATACAGAGAGTACCCTTATGCCTTTGAGTATCAGCTTATCAGCTAGTTAGAGATAAGACACAAAAGAGCAACTCTGCCAAGGGCAATGAGATTAGACTCCCATGCCACTGAATGAAATATTATCTTGTGTAAACCAGACAGAATGTGAGTCCTGAACCTCTGTGTTCAACCAAACTATAGCTGTTTCAAAGCAGATCCACCAGCACTACAAAGTGCCCTTTATTTTTTTTGTTTCCTCTAGACAAAGCACTTATCATGGAAGTGAGGATGAGAACAAACAGGCCACCCCATCGGTCTGCTGCTAGATCAAACCTGGTAGGAAGTCTGACTTAGAGCTGGCTTGTTACAATGGCCAGAGGAGGTGAGACCAAAGCCCATTTCCCAGATTACAGCTGGACAACCAGATGCACAAGGAGGCTGGCTCAGAACGATTCCTCCCTGAACACACTTCTCTCTTCCATCAGACAGTCATCTAATGGTTTCCAGAACCTGAGGCTATAGCCAATGGGCTCTTTGTTTGTGAATTTGTCTTAAGTTGGTGCAGAATGCAGTTCTGGCCTCTCCAGTAGCTAGTGGAATGTGGTTGCACAATCCCACCGTATGTGAAAACATACACTGTTAGTTAAGCTGCAGGTATTGCTCTTTGTTGAGCAAACCACACCCCAAGACCTTGTTTATAACAAGATGAGAGGGACCACATTTGAAGGCTGTTTCATGGCAACTGAAATCATAATTAGCACAGCTATCTTTGTATGTTGCAAGATAATTTCTCTTCCGGAGGGGGTAGATGTTAAAGTATATGTGAATAATTAAAACCAAGGGCTCATTGCTGGCTCACTGTCTAGCTGCTGTTTGGTAGGCAATCTTGGATAATGTATACTCTTGAGCTGTTGCTGCAAATTAAATATAAAAAGGCAATGGCATTTTGGGAAGGGATCTTCTGCTGCTTTCTGGTTCACACAGCATTCTTTTTTGAAGGGAAAGAGTCACAAGTGCCTAACTTCTTGAGCTGGGTGTGAACTAAGCAACTAGTTCAGGACAGCAAAGGCAATTGTACAGTCCTTCAGTTCTCAAGCATGGCTGAGAGCAAAAGTGAGTGACAGCACAGCAACCTCTACAGTATTAGCTGTAATTATAGGCTTTCGGTTTTTGTCAAAACAGGAGGAAAAAGAAAATATTTACTCCTGGAGATAAAAGGAGAAATGAGCACTTTTTTAGTGTGTGTGTGTGTGCAGAGGATGGGCCTGGTCCTGCACTGTAAACAGGCTGAAAGCTGTCAGCATCTGCTCCTGCACTTTGTCAGTAGATGCGAGAGCCACGTCCATCATGTAGAAAGGTCCAGAGCTGACAACATGCCACGGCTGACTTCGGAGTTCTTTGTATTTTTAGCATTGCTGGTGGCAGAGATACTGACAGCAGAGTGATCCCAGCTCCCTTCAAGTGAGAAATTATTCACGCTTTGTAAAAATAAAGCTTGATGCAAGCAGCCCTGTATCCCCTGCAATGAGGACTGCAGCTCTTGAACTTTTAAAAGGACCTTTCCCATTTTTTAGAGAAGAGCTGCAGGTTTTTACTGTTAGTTTGAATCACGTGTTTCTGGTCAGCTCTCCTGAACAGTATTTTCTGGGAGTACTCTCTTTTGCTCTGGCATGGCACTGAAACTGAGCATTACATGTTGAACTCTGATCCACTTTGGCATCCCCTGTACTAACGTGAATTGTTCTCTTCTCCACTTCAGCCAGGTGTTAGCCCCTTCTATAAAGAAGCCTGTAATAGTTAATGCTTCCCTCCAACCATTCCTCTGATGTGTAGTCAGAGAGAACATGTGAGCTTGTGATACCAGAGCATCTTATCCCTGGCCATCTGCTTTGGGTGCTTTTTGAGGCAGAGAGAAGATCTATTTCTAGACAAGTGGCACTCAGTTTCAGTGGGAGAATCTGAATCCTTAGCAAAAGGTTTTACATAGACTTGATATAAAAAAGGGGGAGGGAGCGTGAGTGGAAAAAAATATTTTAGTAATGTGTATGGTTTACAAGGCCTTACAATATTTCAACAAAGGGCATGCACATACAATGCAAAGGCAGCTGTAGGAACAACCTTAAAGAGTTGATACCTCTTTTGATTGATTAATTACCTAGGCCCTTTAAAAGGACATTCACAGACATGCCAGGAGCTCATCATTTTAGCACAAAATACTGGTACTGGGTTTCCATCAAAACCCTTTTCCTTTTAGCAACTTATCTTAGGCAATGTCTCTCCTCTGGGCTCTGTCTGCACAGAGGGCCTGGGGTCAAGGCCTGGGTTTTGCCCTGGAATCTCCTGGGATGAGGGTTGATGAGGAGTGCAGTTCTCTCACTCAGCCTTCTGTGAACACCTTGAAATGAGTGGAGCAGCTCATTGTGTTTTCACATGCAGGGAAGTGCACATTCCTCTAAAATGAAGGTTTCTTGCTTGTTCTGTGCCTGCCCTGTAGTGCAGAGCTGCTTGGCATGTCTTCGTGTGCAGATGAAATGACTCAGCTCCAGGAGCTGAAATAATGATTCAGTTACAAGTTTAAACAAAAGTTGCAGGATGGCAAAAAAGCCTCGTGTGGACTTTCCACTGTTCTGACAGCTACTTATGACCTTTCATCCAGTCAGATAAGTGGCTTTATCAGACAATCCTAAAGCCGGAACCCAGCTTGTTAACAGAATCACTTGGGTTGCAAGTGACATTTCTTTCCTTCCCTTTACAAGCTTGATTGCCACATTTTAAATGGCAACATTTATTCTGAGAAGAGTTGACTGAGACTTCAGCCACATCGTTGATTTATGCACCAGATACCGTCAAATTGTATTTGTGTTAAGGAATGAGCCGTAAGCAGGGAACTGGAAACTGTGGCTTAAAAGGTGAATATTCTCTGGATATCTAGGTTCAGATCTTAGGTCACAGCTTAAAATGTGTATTAACAACTCCTGGAAGTCTACAAGGGGTGTGTGTTTCTTTTTTTTCTTTTTTTTTTTTTTCTCTTTTTTTTTTTAAATTCAGTCAAGTAAACCAGTGCACAGTTGACCCTGTTGAGTACAGGATGGAGACCGACTAATAACTCAGGTCAGATTTGAGGTGCATCTATGGAACAGGGTGCAACCAAATAGAAGAGGTTTGGTTTATCTATTTATTAGTTGTAGTTCATCTGGGACTTTGAGCAACCTGATCTAGAGAGAGAAATTCTTGCCCATGGCAGGAGGGTTGGACTTAGATGATCTTTAGAGGTCCCTTCCAACCCAAACCACTGTATGATTGCTCTCCATTACTGGTACAGCTTTGGGAGGAGGATGATGCCAATGTATGGAGTGCTTTTAGGTTTTCCAGAACTCATTTGTTTATTTCCAAAAACCCTGAACTTTGTTATCCGTTCATTGGGATGGTTTATATTTCTTCCCTTTTACTTCTCATTTAGAGAAGGGAAAACTTAAAATATGCAACAAGAGGAATAAGGAAAGCAGGGAAAATGGCAGCCTGTTTTAGCTGTGTGCCTCAGGCAAAACTCAGAATGCTCTCAAATCACAAACCTTCTTCCAAATCATACTGAGTGTTTCTCAGTGAAAAGGTTGTCTAGTTTAGGTGGCATGTGAGAGGGGGATTAGGCTGTTAAAAACACCTATTTTCTTAGATATAATCTTAGAAAGAGCTTTAAAATCCAGCTGGAGCTAGTTGCTGGTTTTGGAAAACTGCAGCACAAGGGACTAAAATATAGCTGAGTTGTGTGCAATAAAGAACAGAGCTGGATGCTGAAAGGTCCTGGGCAGGCTGTACCAGGCATACAGGAACATGATCTGTACCATAAAGTATATATTATGTAAACATAGCATTTACTCTGATGTAAAGTATAGCTGAGAGTGTGCGATAGGTAGAGAGGGAACATTTAGCAGCTTTTGTAAGCTTTTGTTAAGCAGAAATTGTAAATGGATGTTAGAGAACTGGCTTCATGACTGCCATTTAGATTAGGTAGCCAGGCAGATAAATAGTGCTGTAGAAAATGCTGAAATGCCTCAGATGTTTAGGCAATGTTCTTCTGGGAACCTAGAGGACAAATAAAACCCTGCAGATACCCAGACATCTTCTTTACCAAAGAATATAACTTATCAGGGTCCTAGGAAAATCAAATCAAGCTGAGCATGTTGTTATCTAGACTGTTTCTGCTCCACAAAGGTTCCTTTAAAATGCAGTTTTAGTATTTTCAGCATCTTTGTGAACTGAAATCTACTGCCTCTTCCATCCCTCAGATCACTTCCAACTTCTGAGCTACCTATTTCTTCAAGAGCAGGTATTTTAGCACAGTTTTTTCTCCTCTCCTCTCTCTTTTCTGTCTGTAGACTCAGTGATGCTCCTGAGCACATTAATTGAGGGGTATGTCCACAAGGATGTCCAGGACTATGATTTTCTAGATAAGGCTCTCCTGGGGCATCCACATGGAGGGGAGTGCTGGGTGGGGAGCAGATTAATTAATCTTCTGTATGACCACTTGGAGCCAGAGCCAGGCTGGTGAGGAAACAGCACTCATTGCCTGACTCAAGTCAGTCCTGTCAGCTCAAAGATGGTAGTTAGGATTGGAGTTACCACCAGGAAGGTGACATATATTGCCTTTTCTTTCACCACACTGCCCAGTGAAAGCTGCTGCATGAAGCTGGGAAAGCTTGCATGTCAATCATGCTAGTAAAGCACGAGCATTGCTTTGGGTAGAGTCCTGTAATCAGCATGGAGGAAAGAATTAATAAAGCATCTTGGAGACATTAGAAGAATAATGTAGTCCTTAAACCTGAGGACTGCATTATAAATGTGAAACTGCTGAAGTGGCTCTCCTTGAAAAGCCCTGTACTGAAATACTGGGTTTAATAATTATAAGAATTGCAGAGTAGACACCAAACAAGGTATTGACATAACTTAGAGGTGTTTTAGCTCCCAAACGGCCGTGGAAATGCCTGTCTTTCCCTTCTGCTGCCCTGAAGCAGTTTGCATGTTAGGGAAGATGGTCCAGACCTTGTGGCATTCTCCTGAGTGATCAGCTGATGTTCTTGGAGTCTATCACAAGTTTTGGAATAAAATCTGGGACGTTAAGTTAGAGCTCATTGCACTTTTTGGTACCTAGCTCAGGCAGTCTGCTGGTGGGTCCTCCCTGTCTCCAGCAGGGCAGAGCAGTGATTGCATCCAGCACATTTTGCAGGATGCTGGTATGAACGTGGCTCAGTGCTCTGGGGTTGCAGTGGGGTTGATCTGGGGTGCGGGAGGTTGAAATCGAAGAACCATCCAGGCTTGAATGCTGCTTCTTCCCTGGTGCTCATTAGGTGGCTGGCATGGAAGGAAGTTACCTGATATGATGGCATTTAAAGTCATATCTACGTGGTGCTCACATAACTGGCCAAGATAATTAGCACTGTGACTTCACATTTTGGAGAGTAACTATATAAGCTGCTTTTTATAATGTGCTGATGTCGTGATGACACAAATCTGTGATGTGTTTTGTGGAAGTGTCAGGCTGGATGCTACTCAGCTTGGGCTTGTCTTTGTGATTGCCCTTGTTGGGCTCGAGCTCTTGCTTTTCATTTTTTTTGAGACAGTGCTACTGGTGTTGAGGAGACACTGGTATTTCAGACCTTTCCTTCATTTGGACCTTCTTCCTTTTGCTTTTCATTGTCTATGGAAACTGGTCTGTTCTAACACTGTCCTGGCTAGATTGCATTTCAAACTAAAACACATTCTCCTGCCATATGAGTATTGGTTAAACAGAAGCTGGGCAAGCCACAACGGGCTGGATTTGAATGAGCAAAGTAAAAATGGAAATTACAGGAATGTAATTTTGAATGTCTCAGTGAGTCATAATCTGTTTGTTAGCAACAGAATGCCCTTTGGAGATTATCTGAAAACTTGGGAAGAAGAGTACAGGACATACCATGTCACTCGTGTGCTCACTGAAATGCCAGTTGTCCTACTGTGAGACTCCAATATGTGTTGCCCAACAAGAGATGTGCTGGCAGAGTTGGGTTCACAAACAGGGAAGGAATTGACTGTGTAGCCTTGGACTGGAAACACAAAAGTCAGGGTACAGAGGAAGAAGCAAAAAGTCCCCACCTTGATCTAGGGACTGAGGAGAGGAACACTATGAAGTGTGTGAGAACATGATATGAATGGAGAGCAGAAGATGGCTCTGTTCCATTTTTCCCTTTCTTTTCTTTCTTCCCCCCCACCCAGTTCATACCTACCACCTTCTTCTGATCTAGCTTCTTTTTGTGTATTCTTTGGAAATCAGCTGGACTACCATGGTGAAAACGTTACTTTCATGGTCTGATGGCTTAGAGGCCAAGGCCAGTCCTGGTGAGCAGAGGCCACCAGACATGGATGTGAGGCAGGCTGAGTACATGTGCAGCAGTTAGTGTGTCTTTGTAATTTATTTTTTTCTTCTCTCTATGTTTTAGATTTCTCTTCTTTTTATCCCTTGGGAGGGAACTCAAGTGAATTAGAATTGGAAGGACACCTAATTCGATGTCATCCAAAATTCAGTAGCTGCCTATTGTTGGTGCAGATCTGAAGATGCAGCTCATGTGCTCAAAGAGATGGAACATCATGTCATGCCATGTACTTCAGCTGTCCAGGTAAGCAGCTCCCTCCAGTCCACACCACAGTCTCTTACACTTCAGGGTCATAAAACAAGACATCTGCATAAGGTGGTGGTGATTCATCAAGATGTTCTCATCTAGAGCTGTGTAAGCAGAAAATATCTGAGGGATTTGCAATGAGAATAAAGGGAATACAGAATCCAATTGGGAAGGCCAGCAGGCAGGAGGGGAGCAGAGGTCAGGCACATGGAAAGACTCATGCTGTCCTATCTTGGAGAACAGCAAGTGTCATGTCAGGCCCTTAACAGTGGAGCAGCCTTGCTCTTGAAGGGTCATGCTGTCAAGAGCTGACTTTCTCAAACAGACCAAGATCTTTTTCAGGAAATAAGCCCAACTCCTGCATGAGATTATTTTTTCAGTCTCAGGGAAATAAGGTATTTTGCAAGGCTATTTGATTTAGTCTGTGTAGTATAGCATCCTGCCTTACCTGACATTCAGTGCACCGGAGAATTAGGGCCAGAAGGCCCTCTGTCCCACCATGCCCAAGGCTTCTGCAATTGCTAGGAGTTGTATTGGTTACTTGTATTACAGGAAAAGAAAACTCTGTAAATCTGTTTCTTTTTCATGTTATGACTATCCCTTGCTGAATGTGTGTGTAATTCTGATAACAAAATATCTCCTTGCTTACAATTTCCATATCAAAACTAGAGGGAATCAGAAGTCTCTCGTGCATTGTGTGGTACCAGGTCAGTGCTACTTTCTTGCCAAGAGTTTTTACTGAGCAAGTAAGAGATCCAGCTGGCATACATGTGGATGTATTTTTATTTTTTGTTTTTGACAATGCATTTATGTGTTTTCATATGTGCATCCTGCTTAAGACTGTCAGTAGGAGTGTTTGGAAGTCTTAGCTCTATGTTGTCTCAGGTAGATGGCTCATAAGCCAGATGTCTGCACAGCTGAACTTCTCTTATTCCTGGTTTGATGCTGGGTAATTGAATACTGGTCATATGTATGTTTTTTTGTATCTTCATTTCTCTGTCAGTGAATATGAGACCAGCATTAGTGTCTCCAATATAGAGTCTTGTAAGGTTCTTAAGAGTGGGAAATTACGAATATGACCTCAGTGGTGATGCCACCAATTTCTGGGCTGTTTTAGAGATGCCAGTGATACAGACTGGGATGGTACAAATGTGCACCATTCGTTCCTTTGCCATCTGTTGCACAACAGGAGCAGCAGGACTTTTCTACAAAAAGAAAGTTCCCCTTTCTCTGTGTTGCTGTAGAAAATACAGAGCATCCTCTTTCACTTTTAGAAGGAAATAAACCTAAACAGAACACCAGCTATGCCATGGCCTCTAGGCTGATGGGCGGTGTCATTATCCTTCAAGGGCATGTTAATTGCAACCTTTGCTTCAGAGGTGTTGGTTTGTGTCTCTCCCATGTGTTGCCAGAAGGGGACAAGGTCCAGATCCTTGTTGCATTGCTCAGTGCTGCTGGACCAGTCAGTGTCAATGGGAAAAATGTTTGTTCTGGTGTTGGCCTGTCTTCTGGACAGGGATTTGGAGAGGACACAGTAAAGGTGATCTTGCAGGTAAATGCAAGCTACCAGCCAGAAACAACGCTGAGCTTTTGTAGGCTTTCCTGTAGCCAGATGATGTTAATAGATCCCACCCTCCAGTGCACACTTCAGAGGAAGGCACAGTCTTCATAATAGGCCAAATTCATGGACTTCTATTTGCACCATAATAATCTCTGGGAAGAAATTTCTCATTGATGAACATATGCCCAGAAGCGTTCGCAATGAATAGGCCTCACAGTTTTGTCTTTAGTGTACCACAGACATTTGGTCGTATCTTCAGCTGGTGAAAACTGGCATTGCTTTGTTGCCTTTCCAAGTCAATTTACAATGAGTGAAAATTGGTCCTTCTGTTCTGCTTCACATGAAGGTCATGTAACTTTTGTGGCTTTGTGCAATATGTTCTTTCTAAAGAGAAATGAATGCGCAGTTGTCTTTTATTTTGCAATGATCTTCTAAAGTACCCAGTTCAAAGATTGGGAGTGCTTGACACACTTTCCACCCATTTCTTTCAAATTAATAATACTCTGATGCCTCTCACATGATCTGTTGGTGCTGCGAATGTTTGAACTTTGATGGAGGAGGAGTCTTTGAACAACAAGGGAGGACTGGAAAATCTGGGGAGCTTCTGTTTTAGCAGCTTTGATGCTGTGCTGGTACTCTGTCCTGCTGTTAGGCTGTTTTAGTATTTCCAGTCTCATAGGGTCATTTCAAAATAGATATGTGAAGGATTCTCACTTGGCTTGTCTGCAGTTTTCATAGTTGCTCAGAGAAGACCATAACTCACCCACGAAGACTACCAGTACCTTATTTTCAACAGGTTCTAAAAGCAGGATGCTTCAAAGGAACAATGTAGAAAGCTGGAGGAGAATGAGCCCCCACTGAGGAAATTTCTCATCCTAAAGCCTCAGTAAGAGAGCTGAGAGGCAGGCATTTTTCCATCCCTCACCTTTCTCCTCTGCAATGATTAAGAGCATCAGCTGCTGCTCATTCTGAGCAAAGGTTTAAGAATTTCTCTCACAGATAGTGGAGACACGAGTCGTTCTGCAGCCCTACCAAAATCAGGACTCAGCTTCCTGCACAGTCAGGCTTTCAAGCAAGTCCCCAGCATGGCAGGGAAGTGGGGTTGTTAGCTGGACATCCTCCAGACCTGTCTCCAAAGGAATCCTGAAGATGGAAGCTGGAGGATTCTCAAAGCATTTACAGGAACAAACTGATTTGAGAGGGTTTCAGGCACTGCAAACAATGAGGAGGAGAAGTCCCCTTTGAAAGCCAGTAGAGTTTGGGCACCAGAAGCCAGCAGAAGTTTTCAGAAACAACTGCCTTTTCTGAGAAGAAAACCACAGAGTTTGAACTGTGAATCCACAGCTGCCCCCAAGCTGTGGATAAAGGCAGTGTATCTTGAAAGTCCAAGCCCAGCAAGCCTGGCATGAGTGGTTGGGAATGGAAAGGTTCCTACAAAGCAGGAGCCCAGCTGCTTGGAGAACATCAGGTTGTATCACAGAGTAACAGGGGAAGAAACCAGCAGTTTCACAAGCAGTGGTAGGAGTCTGATCTGCTTTCTAACATGTCCTTCTGGGTGTTCTGTGGTGTCAAGGGAGAGCTTTGTTTATCAGCCCTTCCCCTAGTAGGGACAACAGAGACTTCCTGCTTCTCTTATTTGAAAATTCGGAGGAACTCGGTATCTTGGTGGCTTCTTGTTCCAATTCCAGCTGAAACTGGAGGAAATGGCTGGAGATTACTTCTGTGGTGGAAGGTGCCACTTTCATAGGTTTGATTTCCAAGAAGAATCACCTCTAAAGAGAAAAAGGTGACTGCCCTGTGACACAGAGTGCATCTGTCAGAGCTGTTGAACTTTGTGGCAGTCAGTAATTCATCTCAAAGGTCTTGTTTGCACTTGATGCTGCCTCAGAAATCCTGAGTCACTCTTTACCCGAATTCACCCTGGCACATCTGTTTACTCTATGGTTGTGTGATGGTTGGGAAAGTCCTCCAGTACAAAGAAGTTGAAACTGACTCTTTCCTAAAAATGTAGTCCTGCTATTTTATAATAAAGCAGGTTGGATGTTGTATTTGTTGATAAAAGACAACTGTGTATCAGTCCTAAGATTTCTCAGGTGTTGAGAGACAGTTTTGCTGCCTGTTTGTGCTTGGGATCTCCTGGCTGTTGAACTTCAAGAGGGCCATCACAGATTTATGCCTCCCAAGACATTAAGTACAAATTACATTTATGTGAAACAGAAACATCTCAGACAGAAACCTCCTCAGTCCCTGCCCTGGAAATGGTTATAGGACTGTATCAGTGTTGAATTTTCGTTCCTAGTTTTGACTTGGAAGAGTATTGGGGCAGTGTTCAGCTCTGCCCTGGCTTACATTTGCTGCTGTCTGTGCACAGGCCTGTCTGTGTCACTCAGATCACTCAGTCTTTTCTCTGGGTTAGGAGCACGTACACAGTTAGTTGCTGGGGTCAGCTGAAGTGCATTTATTGCATTATTCTGCTGTAAGCTCTGAAGGGCACCAAGTGATTGTGCTTATCAGTAGGAGCCTTGGTGCTCTCCCCTTGCTGTTGGGCCCTTTTCTAAGTTATCTTCAACCTCAGTCAGTACTGGCAGTCCTGAGAACTTAAAATTGGACCATTATTTGAGTATTCATTAAGCTCTAAGTGCTTAAACAGTGAAACCTCTACAAAAACACCTCTGAAAGCTGAAGAAGAAAAATATAACTGCCTGTAATGAAACTTGCCTGCTGGTAGCCATAAATCAGTAGGCTTTTAGTAGCTTTTGATGAGAGTCTTAATAGGGCCTATCAGTCTGACTGCTTTTATAGTTCCAGCCATTGTTATGTTACCCGAGTGATCACACATCCTCTGATGACAGAGAGAACTTGAAAGATTCGGCAGAATATGAGTTTAGCTGAGTTTGTGACCTGACAACTGTGTTGTTTCTAGCAATCGCCTCAAGTCAGTGGCTTGTATCTTTCCAGGATCCACAGAGGCTACGCTGATGCCATTTTGTCTTTTGTGGCAGCTCAGCTATTGATCTTCTCCTGTATCCTACCTTCATGTTCTACCTGTAGGCAGTAGTATTCACTCCTGTCATACCTGGCCCAGGACACATGGAATAAAAGTTCAGAGAAAGTAGAAAAGCAGCGTATGAGATGACATCATCAGGAATTTGGGGTGGTAGAAAATGTGGGCAGGCACTGCTACTCCCTGGTCATATAATTTCCTCTAACAATGGATGCAACACAGCTACTGGAGGGTCTTTTTCTTGATTTTTGTTCCTGTTTCAAAGCTAACAGTAAAGGAAAAAGGTAAGCACAAACATTCTGTGGCTTAGGAACTTGAGGAAGTATAAATTGAGTTTTAGGCATTTATCTTCAACCGATTATCCCAAAGGCTACTTGAGCTGTAAAGCCCATCCATCACTTAGGCTACTGACACCAGTGCTGCTGCCAGAGCAAGATCTGTAAAGCTGGATTGTCAAAGGCAGAGACAGTTCTTGTGGGAAGTGGTTGAGAAAGTCTCATGTCTTAATTCCTCATTGCGTAGGAAATAAAAAGGGAATTGTGCGTGAGGAGGGTGGGAATGTCCTGTTTGTCATTATCTGAATGCATGGTCTTGAAACCAGTGGAGCCCCAGTGCAAAAGATAAACCATATTGCTGCAGTTGGTTTCCCTGTTTTTGCCTTCCAGTGCTCTCTCCTGGGAGCTGGAGTCCAGGGGCTTTGCACGTGAACTCTTCCACATGGCTAGTAGTGAGGGTGGGTTGTGTTTTTGTGATGAGAAAGAGCCAGGCATGGGCAAATGGAAAAACCAGACCCAAAAGGTGGAGTGAAACCTATTTGCTCATAAGAGAGCAACCACTGTGACTTCAGAGGTGCAGAGGCAGGCCCAGACCTCCATCTGCATTCAGTGCTGGCTCTGCTCCAGGTGCTGGCAGAGCTGCTGCTTCAAGAGCCATCACGATGCAGAGCTGTCACTGGGGCTGACAGATTGACTGTGCCACAGGGAATGGATGTGACTGATGGCATCTGTCCGTGCTGGTGCTGGGGATCCCCTCCGGGGAGCCAGCAGGCCTGGCAGCTCAGTGCGGGCGCAGGGGGCCTGTGGGAGCCGCAGCTTCCGTAGAGCGGGAGCAGCGTCTGGAAGCATCTTTGGGGCACACGTGTGAGCAGAAGGCAGTGATTTGCCCTGGTCCGTGAGATGCACTGTGCTGTGATTGTCACTAGCCCTCTCTCTTGGCTTGGTTCAGAACATAATGTAACTCAGAAGGTTTTTGTTATTTCCCCCCCCCCCCCCCCCCCCCGGCTTCTGTTGGGAGCTGGGGCTTTTGGATGGGGATGTGTCCCAAGAACAGCTGTTTCTATCAGGACATTTCAGGGCTTTTGTGGGAAATGTGTGTGAGAGGGGGGGACCCACACAAAATGCACAAGTTCTGCTAACCAAATCCCAACTTGTCCCACACCTCTACCTGGTGTGGTACGCCTGGTGGCGTTTCTTGAGGGAAAGAAATTGGATTTTAGGAAAGAAAACTTACCTGTGAATTAAAACCACCTTTAGAAAAATACTGATAAACCTTTTCCAGTTCGAAGGAACGTTTCTTGGAAGGCAGGAAACAATTCCCTGCCTCCCTACTTGTGGTTAAACAAGGCTGAGCAGCAGATGGGCAAGATGCAGCTTGATGGTGGTGAAGGGCCCCACACCGCCCTGAGGCTCGTAGGAACTGGCTCTAAACTGGTAAAATTCAGCAAGCTCCCACCTACGCCTGCAGTAAACCAAAAAATGCAGCACTGGGAACATGTCCTAGCAACAGCTCAGTGAAGTCTGGACAACATTAAAGTATTTGTTAAAGGCCAGGGTCCTAAATCTGTTTTTAGGGGGAACTTTCCACAGAAGTCCAAGGAAGTAGCATCCTTTTTGGACCCAGAGGGAAGGTTCAAGCCCATCTATGTCAATTGAGTAGGTGAATTTGAATAAAAGAATGGCACAGCTCAAAATACACAGCTGTAGCTTGCCCTGTGTGGTCTGGTCATGCCAAGATACCCTCTAAAAAGTTGTTAAGCCTCCTCTGGTAGCAAACTTTCAGCAGCACTGACACAAGGCCCAGTGGCAGTGCAGGTAATGCACTCCCTTCCTCCTGCATAACTTCATCGCTGGCTACCTTGCCCCTAACAGATTTGATTAAAGTCTCTCAAACTGCATTAAAAATTGTAAGAATGGTGCTATTAATTTTCATGGCTGCTGATTGCAGTAGGCATGTTGCATTAGATAGTTCAACAGTTAGGTCAAGCTGTGGTGGTGTTACAATGAAGGAATGAGACATGTTGTGCAGAGAAAAGCAAATTCGATTCTGCTCCGTGGTCACTCCCCAACTGCAGTGGGTCTTGCAGGAGTAGTTTGACTTGCTGGCCTCATGGGTGGGACATCATGTCACAGTGAGTGGTTTCCTTAAGTGCTACTGGTGTTGGCTGTCTTGGCAAAGAGGCTGAAAACTGAACACACAGTGGGGAAGGAGCTCTGGGCTTGCTCTAGAAGACATCTGTTTAGTTAAGGGTCAGAGCAATAGACAGGCAGCAGTAAAGAGGTAGCTATTATTTGTGGACAGATAGCTGACACCAAGCTGCAAGGCTGCTTATTGTAGAATTTTTCACTGTAACTTAAAATCCAGGTGTATTTTTAATGCTAAAAAGAAAAAACCTGAAAGAGCACAACAGGAACAGGGTCTGAAATAAAAGGCTGCAAAAAATCAAATGAGCAGCTTCCAAGAGTATCTGGGTGTTGCTCTGGGTGGAAGGAGGCTTGTTCTCCAATATGAGCTCTCAACTTGCGCCCCAGTAGTGAGACCATGAACACTGGAGCATCTGTACTGGCTCTGGCCAAAAGCTCTCCTTAACCCAGTATCCTATCACTGACTCTGAACAGTAACACACACTTAGGGGAAATGTAAGAGAAAAACTGTTTGTAGCATAATCCTTCCTCTGGCTTAACCTCTGGCCTACTGTCCCATCTACTGGCATCAGGTTTGTGATGATCTGTGGGGAACCTGGTAGTTGCAGTGGTTCTAGATTGGGGGGGTGGGGGGGTGGTGGGTTTTTGGGTTTGGGTTTTTTGGCTTTTTTGTTTTGTTTTGTTTTCCTGTGAGAAGTACTGAACACTTGTGCTTTAGTCACCTTTCTGCCCTTTGTGTCTCTACAGACCTTCGTCACCTCCCCTTACCATCTCTTTTCTGAGCTGAGACACCCTCCCATATGGAGACAGGAGCTGTGCAGTATGCAAAATACCTCATCAGTCTCTTCTTTATGTGTTGTCTATCCTTTCCTAGAGTGGGTGATGAGACCCACTCACAGGAATCATGACTTAGGTGCATCACAGGGTCATTTTTTTTGTGGTGGCTTTAAAAAAGGAAGGCTTTACCTTCTTTTTCTGTAGCCTTTCAGCAATGCTTTCTGAGATCCTGTATGCCTTCGTGACCACTCCTGAGCCCTGAGCTGGCATTTTTAAAGCACTATCTGCAGCAGCCCCAAGCAAAATGATAGATGACTGTGAAAGCAGAAAGAAGCATAGTATGCTCATAGGGTGGAGGACTGCACATGAAGGTACACACTTCTTATTTTATGTTTTGCTGGTGTATTATTTGTGCTCTCGGAGCATGGCCGGTGAGCACATCTGGTCTGCCTTTGAGGTGACTTGACTGCAGTGAGCAAGACAAGCAGAGCATTTCCAAATTCTTGGTCGTATTTGAGAACTCTCTGAGTTACCGGCTGGCTTACAGAGATTCTGTTCTAGAAAGAAAGAGGAAACGTTGGTTTGAGTTGTATATTGCAAGTGTTTCAGAATGACCTTGCAATCTCCTGCCTGCGGAGTCAGCCGTGTTTCAGACACTGGTGCTGTGTAACAGCAATGTAATGTGGCCCTGGGGTTATTTCGTGTACATCCCCTGCTTGTTTTGTGGTTTTGAATTTCCCTAAAACATTTTTTCCCCAAACTTAAGCATTGAAGATGAAATCCCCCTTTGATGCATTTTTATTCCTTTTTATACATGTTACTGTCTCGCTGAGAAAATGAATGTGATCGTGAAATACCATGTTCCCATTTCTTGACTCTTCCCCTCTGTGTCTGGAGACCTCAGTCCCCCTTTGTTTATGTTTTGATATAAAGCTCTTGTTGGCAGCTCGGATAGGTGTTGTAGAGCAGATGTGTATACATAGGCATGTGCTACCTAGAGACTACACAGTTTCTTCTGGTTCACTGAGAACAGGTGAATCAGAGCTACAAGAAGGATGGGATTTCTAGTTCTTGCCTTTATTTACCCAAGTGCCAGCCCTCTTCCCACTCTTGGAAAATTCCACTGGCTCCACTCATGTGGGGCTTCAGGATTTGACTTCATCCATTCTGATGAACTTCGCTGGTCAGGGTTAGTGTGTCCATTTTTATTCAGTAACAGAGTTAAGCTGGTAACTCTGAATGCCCAGGGAGCAGGCTCTGATGTGGCAAATAACACCCTGCGTAGGTGACATGCTTAAGTCTGTCACTTGGATTTACTTCTCTCTCCTTTAGGGAGGTGAGCTAGTCTTTGTCAGAAAATAAACATGACAGAAATTTAAATAGAGATGCATTGCTTTTTGATATGTATGCAATATCCAGAGAATTAAAACGACTGAAAAAGGGGAGTTAGGGTGATGGCAGCAGTACCCCCCCGGGCTTTGCACAAGATGAGTTTTGGCATTTGGGGGAGGAGAAAGAAGTGCTGAGGTGACTGCTCTGATTTGCTTTGTCACGGAAAGAGGGATGTTATAAAGGGGAAGGCAAGAGGCAGAACATCTTGTGTGTTTGGGCATGGGCCGGGAGAAATAACATGCTGTAAATATTGCAGCTGACACAGCAGAGGCCCATTTGGCCAGGAATATAGGGCAGTAAATGCAGTCAGGTGATTCAGGGGTGTTGTGCATAAGTCTGCCAGGTAGTTAGGCGAGAGCGGATCAGGAAATAATTATGGCTGATAAGGGGAGCTTGAAAGGAGGCCAGCACCTTCTGTGACTATGAAAGGTTTTAATGATTAACTATTATGGAAAAAACTAGAAGCACATTCTCCCCTTTCTTCGAAGTCACACCTGACTGCTTTCCTGCATCATTAACTTCAGCTCTGCCCTGCTGAATGTGCCGGGGCTTCCCTGCTAAGCCTGAACCAGCTTTAATTCAGGGCAGCCTCTGGGATGGGAATGGGGAAGCTGGTTGCTTCTGAGAAGAGTACGGGTGACAAAGTGCCACATCCGTCAAGGTTCCTGGATCTTCTGAAGTTCAGTCCTGGGGGAATCCATACCACTCCTGGGGAAACTGTGGGAGATTGCTGTCTCCTGTATATTGCAAATGAAACCCCACCCTGGCAAGAGGCACATGTGTGGGTCGGGGACAGAACACTGGGTGGCTTGAAAATGAATTTGGGTAAAAGATGCCAGAGGGAGGAGAGTGGGAATCTTCTGTGCTTTGAGTAGGTGCAGCAGTGTGTGGCTCCAGTGCTTCAGGACGGGTACACCAGCGCACAGAGTGTGGCTTCCCAGAACCTGGCCTGGATACTGGCTTTGAACATCTCCTTCTGTCCATTTCCTTATGCAATGATTGAAACAGCAGATGTCAATAAAACCAGCTATTGGCAATGTGATGTTAAACTGACAGTCTGGAGGTATTCCCCTGCTGCAGCATTTACAGAACAGCGTGGCCCTAATATTTTGCCCTGCTTGCACCCTGTGCTCTGGCTTCCTAGGCTCACACAAGAGAAGTGAACGCCCACCATCAAAAATTCTGTTCTGCAGAATGGGAGGTAATGGTCCAGCCTGGTGGGATCCCATCTTCTAAACCACTTTGGCTCCATTCACAAGGTGCTGTGAGCACAGGCTTGCACCTTGTGGCAATGCTGCGGGAAGATGAAGAGGCCACAGACCCTGCTAGGAGTATATGATGGTGCTCAGGGTAAATGAGATGAGATATGTATATTCTGGCTCTGTATATTCCTAGGGCTGGCTGAGGGCAGAGCTGTGCCCAATGCTTGGCAGGCACTGAACAAACAGTCTCCAGATTCACTCTGTCTAGGGACCTGGCCCTGAATATTAAGATGATGGTGGTATTTAATATAGACAGTGGGATTGGTGCCAGGGCAGTGGTCTGGATCTTGAATAGAATTTCTTTTGCATCCTTACTGTACAGCTGTTATTTTAGTGTTTGCTAATTGATTTTATTTGATTAATGCTAGCTAATTAAGTTCTATTAATTAAGTCTCATTTAGTAACTTCTGTGTTTAGGCACAGCTCTAAACCTTTGCACAGCCCATCTGCAATTAGCACAAATTTTCCCTGATCAGGTTTGCACCTGGCATGGTGAGTTGCAGGCAGGAAGAGGTGCTGCCAGCCCCATGGCCTCTCTGTGCAGGACCCACAGGGCACGTTGAGGTGTGCTGTCAGGCCAGGGGAGCAGGGACAAATCTTGGGCTGCTGTTGGGACTGTCCACAGGCTGTAGTTAACACCCCTGTCCGTCTGTGTTGCTGTACATGGTGGATAACCTTGGCCAAGATACAGACTCTGTCATCATTTCTGAGAAAATGACGTCATTAATACTGTCTGTAATCAATAGGCCATGGCCCTGATTCAGCAAGACACTTAAGTGCATGGCTGGTATCCATTGCCCAGTCTGGTACCTTGACAGGCTGCCTCTCTTTTTTAAAGAGCCTGCTTTTGCGTTTAAAATTGGATTTGTGCTAAACTGCAGCTTTTGTGCCTACACAGAGCATCAGCTGTGGCTTGGCCACGAGGTGCCAGGTGCTCACAATATAAGTGGGATTTCAAAGCTGGGAGATGTCATAGTGCAGAGATCAAAGAGCCAAGAAAAGGCAGAGACCATTGCCAAGGAGCTCATTTGGCCTTTCGTGGCCTTCCTTATTTGCAATGAAGGTTGATGCAGAGAACACAGGTTATGGAGGGGAAGGTGTGAATTTGGATAAATTGCTGTCTTTAATGCTGGATGAGCCTACAGTGTCCAGGAGGCATGGCAAGAGAGAGGACTTGCTTATGAATGGGCAGAAAAGTGGCTGGTGATTTCTTACATACTGGGGGGAAGTAGGAGCTCCGACTTATTTTCTGTGTACAATTAAAATGAATCCCTAGAAGGCCCTAGTTGAACTTTTTTTCCTTAACAAACTTTTTCCTTTGTAAGAATACATGATTTTATTTGAAGAATGAGTTAGGAACAGTTGTGAAGCAATTGTTCATGAGACTTGTAGCTGAGTTTCATTTATTTTTAATTCTGTTCAGCATGGATAGCTTTTAATCAGTTTAATACTCATCCTCTCTAATTGTTATTTATTCCATTCAATTACGTATTTTACAAACATTCATTTCCCCTCAAAGATCTCCTGTAATGACCCCTAGAAAGCTGGGGAAATGAAGGCAGAGGGTTTCATCTAGTGAGTGCCTTGTGTGTTAGGAGCCTGAGTCATAGCAAGCAGCAGGAGAACTGGGATCCTCCAACCACTGAGATGCTTTTGGGAAATTACCTCTAAACTGTATTGAAGCACTGCAGTAAAGTCCCAATTAAGTACTTAAGCAGAAGCTTAGTTGAAAGCACACTACCGGTTTTGCCCCTGCTTGGCAAACCATATAGTGGGAGTTTAAGTTACTAGCCTCAGGCTTAGGGAATGGCTGGAGCTGTTTGCCTGCTGGGAAGCTTTGCTGTAGGCATGTAGCAAGGAGGGAGTCTGAGCTCCAGGTGTTGAGCTGGTATGACCTCAAGTTATTCTGTTGACTTGGAGGGAAGTGGTAGGATTTATGCATCTATCAGAGACGCTCAGCAATGGTTTGGGTTTTGTTTATTATTGCATCACTAAGTGAAGAACCACAGGGACTCGGGGTCCCTGTGGACCTTGCACATTCTCCCGTGTGCATGCTGCCATGTCTGGCCATGGGCTGTGTCTCTGAGTTGTGTTGCAGGGAGACAGAAACTTCCCCAGTTTGTGAGATTTTGGCAGAGCAGCACCAACTCTGCCACGGCCCTTCAAGCCTGGGCCTCTCTGCTGAGCCTCTCCAAGGAGCTGCAGTGCTGACAGTGTCACTGATGGCTGTCAAATACACTGTTTTCCATCCCAGCCTCACACCATTATCATCTCCCTGCTCAGCAGTCAAGTCCCCCTGGTTATGTGACCACAGAGCTAGGACAGGCACAGCACCATTTTGCCTTATGTTCATTGATCCTGGCTTAGTGCTCGGTCTTTAACATGACAAAAGGCTGTTTTCAAAGTCATGGCAACTAAATTCTCTAATTGTCCTATTTTTTAGAGGAGCTGAATCTGTGGCATGTAAGTAGGTCACAAAAGTAGTCCATTTAGCACTATCCCTTTTTTTAAAGGCAAAGCAGACTTGTTGCAGCTCCACAGGTGAGATCCACGAAATCCTCAGTGCGAGTGGCCCAAGCAAAGCCTCAGTAAACAGGGTTGGCCTGATCTTCATGTGAAATCGGTGGCCTCGTTGCATTCCTCTAGCAGAGCACAGCTAGTGAAAATCTCTGAAATGGCAGAGATAACAACTGATGTTTTGGAACAGATTAGGTTGCAGTAGCTGGAAATTGGTTAGGAAGCCGTAAGCTGCTCCTGTACTCCTACAACACAACAGCAACAGGCAAACCACTGCCTGCATGTGCTGCTAAAAAGACATCTGTGGCTCTGGTAGATTGTTCCACCCAGGTGTGGCTTCTTCAGTGCCCATTGAAGCTGAGACTTGGAGATTTTAAGCAGCTTCCCTTCTGCTCCCAGCTGTGACCATCCAACTGCTGTGCTCGAAAGGACTAGAGAAAATGTGAGACATTGGGAACTGGAGATAGAGTGGTTGTGCAACAGCTTTGCCAGAGCTTGTCTTGAACTGAACTACTTTATGGTCCTAATCTGATCCTGGATTGTTCTCATGTGGGAACTACTCCTTGCCCAGCTTTCCATTGCCGTGGCACAAGGAAGAGAGATCTACTTAGCACCAAACCCTTCCTCCTTTCCCAAGAAAGCATTTTGTCTGGTGGTACTGACTGCTGTGGGGGTTAGTGTGCCTAAGAGGCCTAAAGCAGAGCCCACAGCCTCATGAGTTTGGTGGAGTTTGAGGGTCTCTCTTTGGTGTACATAAAACAAAATTAGACAACCAAAGGCCATCCTACCCGAGGGCCAGCTGTTCTTGCAGCACCCTGTCACCCCACTGCTTCCCATCACACCACCCAGCAGAGCCAGCGAGGCTGGGACACTCAGTTCCTCTTTTGTGGGAAGGCACTAAGGTGGTTTTGCAGTCAAAAACCACTTCCCTGGGGGAACTACACGGTAGGGAGCTATGGTCATTTTGCTCTTAGCTGGCACTGGTGACTGAGCTGAAACCAAGTGATTCAGAGTTTGGAGGGTGATTCAGACTCAAGGTCTGGGAGAAGCTCCCCTGACTCTGCATTAAGCTAAATCCTAGGGCATTTAGAGTCAAGTTAGTAGTTTTACCTCCATTGGTTCATATCCTGAAGCAGTCAGACATGGTGTAATGTATCCTGGGATAAATGTTTTAGTTGAAATATAGTCATATTTGCTAGTGTCCTAGTACCTTGGGTTCTCTATACCATCTTCCTCTGATTTCAGTGCCCTTGGAGCCAAGCACCTAATGATGATGGGTGAGGGGCCCATCTACTGCTTAACGCAAGTCTAGAAATACACCTTAGTTGACAGTTGAATTTAGAAACTGAAATCAGTCCCCTGCTGCTTTTTATTTATCAATCATACCTGCTGAAGCACCAGATTGGTAAAGGAAAGCGACCTGCTATGGGAGGTGGGGGACTGGGATGAAGTTTGGACAATACTGGAAAGAATAAATATGAAGGGCTCAGAGCCTTGAGTCACAGCTGTGAGATGGCTCATGTTGACCTTGGTGAGAGCTGTTTGGTGCTGTGTGCTGGGGGACAGTGTCTGTGTCATAGCTGGCCCCAGCTATCAGGCCAGTTACAAACTCAAAATGAGAAAAGCACCCTAGAGCCAGGAGGACTTCCTCAGACCTCTAAGCATCCGCTCCTTCACAGTGTAGAGGCACAAGCCAAGACCAGCCAGGAGAGGCTAATTCCGTAACAGAGAGTAAACCTTTTGTCTTTGAGCCTGACAGCCTTCAAAGCTTTCACAGTGCTGGAATTTGCCTTAAAAATGGGGAAAAATAGGATTTTGTGAGATTAATACTTCCTCAAACATGGTTCAGCATGCCTGCTGTTCAGAATAGATTTAGTTGTTTTTATTTGGTTGAAAAGTCAGGAGAGCCAGGCATGGCTGGACATGAAGTCATGCATTTGTGGTGTTTCTGAATTCTCTTGTGAATGTATGGAAAACATGTATCATGATTTCAACTCAAAGTGCTGGAAATAGTGCAAATAAATGGCTGTGAGTCAGAAGAAGCTGAATCAGTTTAAGCTAGCTCTGCTGCCAGTTGTTTAAGAGCTCAGACATGACATGGGCAATCATGTGGCTAATTAGAGCAGACCTTTGAGCACTGAAATCCAGGGTTTTCAAAGCAGCCTAGAGGAATTAGGTGCCTAAGTCCTTATGCTATCAGTGGGAGGTGGGTGCATATTTCCTTTAAATGCTCAGCTTAGCAGAATACCCAGGGCATTTTTATTTGGATGTTAAGGGAGCAGTGTTTCCTCTGGGTCTGTAGGCAGCATGTTCCTAGCAAGAGGGACAGAACACCTCTAGACACGGACCTACAACCTGAAGCAGCCCCTGCTAATGCCCACTTCAGTCCTGCACTCAAACTGGAGCCTAGCAGAAGGACTTAAGATGCTCACCAGAGAGCTGTGAGTGGGAAGAGCTCTCTGGCCCCAAGAGCACGATGCCTGCAGTGTGGTCTAAGGCTGGCAGCTCTGTCCCATAGTCCTTGACAGCACTGCTTGGAGAGGACATCTCAATGTGTGGGCTATGGCACTGCCCAGCATAAAGTGCAAGAGGGCAGGTGGTTAGTCCCACGGAAGAGGTCAGACAGAATTAGGATGGTTTCTGTTTGCTCCACTGATGTCTGAAGTGGCACTTGCTAATCCAGCCGTAAACTTGAACGTTTCTCAGAGCTGAGCTGCGCGTCGGAAGTGTTCATGCAGACACTGATGCTTCCAGCAGAACGTGCTGCTGTGTCCTCCACTGCAGCAGCCACTGGAAGTCTTCTCAGCATATTGGTATCTGCCCTGGCCCCTCTCTTTCCTCCCATGGTGCATTGTGTGTGGACTGGTGGTGTGGATGTCAGCCAGGCAAGGGTTAAACGCAGTGGTGGAGCTGTTGGCTTACCTTTGAGACCATAGTAGGAGGCATGTATCTCTGGTGTTGTAAAGGATTCTGTTTTCTTGCTGGCAGCACAGTCTGCTCCAGTAGAACACAAAGGCTGAAACAAGGCCTGGAGTCAGTCTGTCCCCTACTGCAGCAGTGGCACTGTCACTGCTTTTGTGGTAACTAGGGCAATTTCAGCCCCAGTCACCTCTATGAATACATCCTTGTAAAGACATGTGCAAAATCATTGATTTTTCTTTAGCTCCAGTGTATTTTCCCTCTGTGAGATCATGGAGCTGGCAGGACAGCCCTGCCTGCAGAGGATTTGCTTCCACTGGGGCTTTAGCCAGGCAAGACAGGAATCCTAAGTGCTCACTGCTTTATGGCTCATCTGGAGCAGCAAAGCTCAGGGCTTTCTCCTCCAGTTCACCCTCTCAGCACAGAGATGGTCCAGGAGAATTTGTTGCTTTTTTTCCCCATTAAGTGAGTTTAACCAGGACAGGCAAAGGAGGAATAGAAGCATCTACATCACACAGATGTGAAGGTCATGCCTTGAAGACCCAGCCAAGGCTGTTGCACAGGGCAGTGTGGACACACAAACACCAGAGATGGGAGCATTTCCTGTTATGCTCTCTGGTACCAAAGGGCCTTCACGTACTGGGTCAGGAATCAAGGCAAGGGGGCTGAGGTGACATGAAGCCACAGTCAGTGGAAGTGAGCAGCAGGCTTGGGAACTCAGTCACATTCTGACATGCCAAGGCTCTCCAGCGTTGCAGGGTCTTCCTGTGCTCCTTCTGTTGTTGGGGACTTTTCAGACCAGTAGTAACGTGTGATGGTAACAGCCCTTGATGAGACCCTCTTTGACAGACTTGCTAAGGCCATGCCTTGAAGCCACGTACAAATCGAGCATCCTTTGGCAATAAATCATACATTAGGTAATTGTACTGTAGGAGAACCAAATCCAAAGGCTGCCAGAGAATGCCAGGAGCTTTTTGTTGAGAGAGAAATCTCAGCCTGATCTCTAATCCCTGTTCAGGAATCACTTGCTGCCCTAGTGAGTAGGCAGGGCCCTACTGAGGTCCCGTGCTGTGTTACACAGACGGTCATCCAGAACATCGTCCAAAACCAGGACTTGTAGTTGCTATGAGGGAATGAAGCCTAGGCTGCCCCAGTCTCCCTGGCTCTGCTCGTGTCCCAGTGAGAGACCTGTGCCCAGTTAAGCCATCAAATTCCTGCATGGCTCATGAGTCTCACCTTGGGAATTCAGTGGCTAGAACGGACCAAGCAGCTTATTTGAAATCCCTACACACCACTCCATAATTAAGAACAAGGGAGAGGTTTGCTGTTAATTAGCTTTCATTGACCCACTTTTGACCCTCAAATGCTGTTGCGGTGTACTAGGTCTCTGAGAAGGCATGTCATCCTCTCTGGGGAGAGGTTAATCTTCATTACTGCTTCTGTATTAGCCTGGTGCTCTTCGTTAGTTTCTCATTAACATTCTGGCAGATCAGAGCTGCCAACTGAGGAAGTAACATTCACACAGAACATTTTTAGGAAAATACAGCACTTTCACATGGTACAGTAATGGCCCAGGGCACTGCTGCCCAGGCATCATGGCAAAGCCCTGGCCATTGCAGATGGGCTGGTAGTGACAAATGATGGTCATGGGTAGCACGGGATGTGCAGCAGGCCATGTTAAACCATACTAGGTTTGTTCCTCTCTTCACCTAGGCTGGCATCTCCCTTCATTGTATCATCTGTATGTTGTTTCAAGCCACCAAAGTTTCTTGGTCCTGCTTTGGTTGAGTTCCCACTGCCACCCAATACAGAACAGTCCATGGACAGATACACCTCTAACACTGGGGACTAATTAAGGTACGAGACCAGGTTTCCTTAGTCTATTACTCAGGGTACAACCCTGTGGTTTGTCACCTGGGATGAGAAGGGAAGAATCCCCAGCAGAGGCTGCCTCACAGCTATTTTACCGAAGTAAGGAGCAAGTGGAGACCCTCCAGCAGGTAACCCTGAAAGTAAATTCCAACTGATGTTTATCAAAAGAAACACCAGCCCCAAGAAATCACGTTGCTGCTTTGTGACCTCCCTGTAGCATCTAAATTAGGTAGGAGAGGGGCTTCAGTTAGTTTTCCCCTACAAGACTCTGTGGTGTTGCAGAAGTTTGCTTGGCTGTTGTCTGTGCCATGGTCCTGCTATGAGAACAACACTGCTAACAAGGAGTAATGGAATGGTGTTTGTTGTGAATCCCAGCCACAGGTCACAGAGAGCTTCTGCTCTGCCAAAGGGGTGACCCTCACAGCCCATCCTGCAGGAGGACAAAATGAATAATTTCTAGTGGCTTGCCCAGAGTCTGTGAATGAGTCAGTGGACAAGTCAAGAGGCCATGTCTCCTGGCTCCCAGGGCTGTCTGATGTACTCAGCTCTGGACTTTGGAGAGCAGAGCACATTGCTGGGGCCACCTGAAAGTGGTGTGACAGACGTGGAAGTGTAGCCTGCTCTTCTCTCACAGCTACTTCAGGATCCCATCTAGAAGTGATTCATTTCTTTACAAGTGCTGCAGATGAGATCTGTATCAGGGTTCCAGCACTCTGTTGCAATGTTACATTGAGTTTCGTTGAAAACCTAAGGTCCTGGGTCAAGGGTTTAAAAGCACATTACAGTTGCTGAAAGAACCTGCTAAATGCAGTCCTTGAAGGCTCCAGATCTGACTCACCCAGTGGCCTTGGGATATGGTGGCCTCATCGCTTAGATTGGATCAGAAAAGAGCAATCCCCTGCTTTCCATGGCGTCAAGCAGAGCTATGAGACACAGGTAAGAATGTGTGCAGGTGAGAGGTGTGAATAGACCCACCTGCATTACCTAGGGCTGTGGCTCTGGGCGTGGGCAAGTGCTTAGGATTAGGACCTTTTATTTTGGGCAGCAAAGGTACTCAAACACGAGGCCATTTTCACTTGGGGACCAAAATGAAGTTAAGCTGTTAAGATGTCCATGGGTCTTATTTATGTCCCTGGGAAGATGAAAGTCCTCAAAATACAGGTAATTGCTTCCCACATTTTTGTAGCTTCAAGAGTGTAGTATCCAACGTGAGTTAGACTGGGGTAATGCAGGAAGTTAGGGAAGGAATTCAATGTGATGCTTTAAATGTGTCTCTGTCACTGGCAATAACTTGCTCCTGGTGGAACAAGAGCCAGGAAAGCTGGGAAGAAGCAGGCTGCAAGAGAAATGTAGCAACTGTTTGGTCAGCTGGCCTGAGGAAGCTCAAAATAGGAGAAGTGCCTGTGTAAATGTGGGATGTGTTGCCTGCGAGGGAACCTGGATAGAGCCAAATCCAGTTTCAAGCTATTTCCTCCTTTCTTCACCTACTTGGAGTGCCCCAGGACTTTGCAGTTGCTTTGTAGGGTTGTCATTGGTGCAGGTACTTGGGACTTCTCAGGATGTGCAAACACAATCTTCAAATCTGTTGCTTGGATTCGAAGTTTTGGTGTTTGGACACATCAGGTATGTGGTATGTTCCTAATCTCCAAGTGGATGAGGGTAGTTTTGATGATCAGGTTAGAGGGGTAAATACTCACCACTACATATTTCAATGTTACTTTGAACAAAGAACTAAAAAATGTGATTTATTGCCTCAGCAAACATTCCTGCCAGGGAACATATTTGCTAGATTGTTGGCAAAAAGCTAGATCTGAAGGGATGTGGACTCACTCCAAGGTAATTTTGTTTACACATTTCAAATACATGATTGCAAATAATTTTACTTTCTGCTCATTGTGCCCCAGTAGAAGCTGTGCATTAACTGGGGGAAAGGAGATTCCTGCCAGGCTCAAACAAAACTTAACCTCTGTCTTAGCATGAGCTGAAGGACTGGACTTACTCAGACTGGGGCTGGGAAGACAAGGCCTTTTTCTATGGAAAATGGAGCTTTTCCAGTGGTAGCATGCTGTCCAGGAGTCTTAGTGGTGGTTTGCAATACTGCTGCAGTGCTCAGTCGGAAGTTTGGAGGAACTTTTGGTCAGGTGCAGTTCCCATGGTTCTGTACTAGTTCTCCCCAGGGCAGGAGGCTGTTTGACACATCACTGTGTCTTTACTGTGAGGGTAACAGAGCACTTCAACAGGCTGCCCAGAAAGGTTGTGGAGTCTCCTCCTCTGGACACATTCCAAACCCATCTGGACATGTTCCTGTGTAATCTGCTCTAGGGCATCCTGCTCTGGCGGGAGGGTTGGACTAGATGATCCTCTGATCTTCAGAAGTTCCTTCCAACCCCGACCACTCTGTGGTTCTGTGATCACCAGCTGCACTATATCATGGGGGATGTTGCTTGGTGAGAAAGAGATAATGGAAGGCAAGGCACAATTTCCAATAAATATCCCAGCCATCTTTCCATATATCAATAATTTTTCGAAGGCAAAACTAACTTTTTTTTTCCATAAAACAACATAGTAAAAAAGGTCCGATCCATACTTTTATGATTCAAGCCTACTGCAATGAAAACTTCTGTTCACACCTACCTATTAGTGGCTTTGTGTTAATTACTGTAGCATCCTAATCCATTGATCATCAAATGCAGCCAATGTTGGTCATTGCAGGTATTTTCCCATTAAAAGAGAGCTTTTTCCCTAAGGGGGTAACAGTTGCAACATCAAAAAAAAATAAATCCCTCAATGGGTTGAAACACACAGCTGGAGGGGGTGGGAATAGCACTGGCAGAGGAGATGCTGGAATAAGGACTTGTCAGGCATGGGAGTGTTGAGATCCTGGATGTAGGTGTGGAAAGAGGAGAGCTGCTACATCTCCTGACTGAGTTTAGGTAAAGGCAGCATATGTCAGAGATGTCTAGACAAGGTGGAAAACTTATTATGAGCATTGGGGAGGAAAAAAAAAAGGGAGAAGAAAGAAGAAAAACAAAGAGCCAGCAGATTGCATGATTATACACTGCCTAGGCAAGCCAGGTTGAGATTATATAATTCTCTAGGGAAACTACATGAAACAATTATATATTCAGTTAGGTGCACTGTGTTTTTTAATGTGAGCAAAAAAGGGTTGAATGCTCAAAAAGTGTGGAGGAGGGTAGTGAATTGCTGAGCTGAAAACCTTTTTTGAATCTTTGTATGTACTGCATAGTGGGGGAGAAAGAGACAGCAGAGAAGAGGATGCGTTTGACACGTGTCAGAGATACCAACAGCTCCAGTGACAATTTTAAGGAAATTAAATGGAAATTAAAGGGAAGCATTTTAGAGCAGAAGTCCCGAAAGCACTTAAAAATATGGAACCTCAGAAAAGCTCAGTGTCTGTCAGCAGTGGGGGATCAGCTCCTTTCATGACCAGCATGCTAAGCTCAGAGAGCCAAGCCTGCATCGGTGCTGAGACACCAGGACTCGCTGTGATGCACTTCGAAAGCTGTCCAAAGCACAGGAGAACCTATGGGACAAACTAGCTTCTTCCAGCAGGCAAAAGCTCTTCAATCCCAGCATCACCTAGGGATGAAGGGAAAGGATTGGGACTCCTGGGTATTGGTTTATCAGCTTTGTGGCTTCTCTAATTCTTTGTCTTAGCTGGTCAGAGGAGTTTATAATAATAATGATTTCATGGGGTTTGCCTCCCTATTTCCCATATCTCTTTTGCTGTCCGGCTCCAGGGGGGTGAGTAGTGGCCCCGGCCCCTGGCTGTGCTCTTCACCCTCACCTCAAGATGATTTGAAGGGGGTCAGGCTTTTTGCTGCTCTTCTGAACTGCGTGCTCTTGGTGCACAATGTGCCAGCTGGATGCAGGACACCACATGGAGGTGAGTTACGAAACAACTGGAACCGCGACTTCGCAAGCAGGGCTTCACTTCTTTAATTCCCTTTCTCATGGTCTTGCAAGGCCACGTAATACACAGTGTTTGGTGTGCCCGATGAACTTCCACTAAAAATCAACCAGCACTTGGCTGTCATCATGTAGCCACATGGCAGCTCTGTCCTCAGGGCCGTGCCTTCTTTCATTTCTCTGCCTCACTCTCACGTCAGTCTCTGCCCAGCTCATGGGTATTTTCATCCTTCTCAGTTTTAACACGTCAGCGGCAGAAGCAGGCATGATATGACTCCACTGTTACTACTTTTGGACTCCTAATGCCTGTATGATCCAAAAGATCAGGCAACACATGTAGCCTGACACAGAGAGGACCCACAGAGACTCATTCCAGAGTCTAAGCAGGGTAACAGTGAGTGTGTTGTGTAAGGAAGCAAGAGAGAAAAAGACACTAGCATGTTTTCATTTCCTCAGGAACACGTCCCATAAAAAACCCACAAGAGGGTGAGTCATTCACAGAGGATATTGGCCTCTCTGAGTTGCAGCTGATGGCTTTTAATTCTGTAATTTTGATTTACCAAACAAGTAAAATAAAATAAGGAAGGAATGACTGGATAGGATGCGTATCATTTTCTCTCTGTAGGATTTTTGCTTTTCAAGCACATATGGATGATATTGGCTGTTGGATCTCAGGTCTTTGAGCTATATAAGTTGTTAGTGCACAGATTAAGTTTGTGCAAACACATCAGCAGACTTCAGGTACAGCTTTGTGAGATCATATAAGATCACATCATTGGTGAAGACAGTGAAAAAAAAATTTTCTTTTTGCCTAAGTACTTTAACATTAATCAGTATCCTTTGGATAAAGCCCTATATAGAAAGCCCAGGGAATACAACAAGGAGAGGAGTGACTGATATGCCAGAGGGTTGTGCTGCCATCCAGAAGGACTTGGATAGGCTACACAAATGGGCCAACAGGAGCCTAATGCAGTTCAACTTGGGGAAGTGCAGAGTCCTGTCCCTGGAAGGAACAGCCCTAGGCACCAGTGCAGGCTGGGGGCTGCCCAGCTGTAAAGCAGCTGTGCAGAGGAAGAGACTGGGGGTCCTGGTGGACACTAAGTTGATCATGAGCCAGCAATGTGCCCTCATGACAAAGAAAGGAGCTGCCATCCTGGGCCGCATTAGGCAGAGCATTGCCAGCAGAGGAGGAGTTGATCCTTCCCCTCCACTCAGCACTGGTGAGACACATGGGAGTGCTGTCCCCAGTGGTGGACTCCTAGTGTAACAGAGACGTGGACATACTGGAATAAGGAAAAGGCAGGCTCAAGATTTAAGGATGGGAGTATCTAGTATATGAGGAGAGGCTGAGGGAGCTAGGGTTGTTTGGTCTGGAGAAGAGAAGGCTCAGAGGGGGATCTTATCAATGGACACACACTGAAGTGCAGGAAATTGCATTTAAACATAAGAAAAAAACTCACTGGGAGGGTGGTCAAACACGGGAACAAGTTCCCAGGGTACAGTCTCTACCCTTGGAGATACTCACAACCCAACCAGATGTGGTCCTGAGCAACCTGCTGTTTGTAACCCTGCTCTGAGCAGGAGATTTGGGCTGGATGATCTACAGAGCATCCTTCTCACCTCAGTGATTCTGTAATTTTATTCCCAGTTGTTACCATCAAATGCTTTTTTCAGCTGTCAGTGAGTTGAGATGATCTATTAAAGAACTAAAGTGATTCTGTGTTTAGCATGAAGCTTCCACTGGGCTGGTGTGGATTAGTTGAGTCAGACCACCAGTCTGTCAACTGGATAAACATCCCTCTTCCATTCCTGCCAAGACACCTTCCCTTTGGCACACTCCGAGCAGTAGAAAGTCAAGTGCTGTAGTGCAGAGCAAACCCAGAGAGAGTTTATGATCATTAAGTCTAGGAACTGTTTTTGTTAGATGAACAACAAATGGAGGAGCAAGGCTGTAGCAAGATCTTTTCCATGTGTCAGGTCAGCAGCTCTTCAGTTATCAGTCATCTCCTGCTCTCAGGCTTAGCTGGAGTGAGCACAGAAGACAGTTTTTCGTGCTATGAGGTATAAGGAGTTGGTCGCAGACACAATAAGGGACATTTTCAAAATGGTACCAATACCTTAAATACCAACTCAGACTATCTCACTGAAGAAGGAAGCAGCGTGGAAAGAAAAGGAAGAGCAGTATTGTGACTTCAATTTGATTATAGCTTGTAGTGTTGATCTAATAGAAATCCTGTTTGTTTCTCCAATGGCTGGTACAGTTTGGAAATTGGAATTTCAAGGTCTTAACTCCTTTAGTGATAATGGGAGGATGAGACTGAGTTTTAATTCCTGGCACCTTCTTCAGGATGCTGAGGGAAGTAGTTTGAAGTTATGACCATAGTCCAAAGGTCTGAGGAAGTAGAGGGTGAGAAATTCTCAAAGGTTGGGCTGTAATCATGAAAACAAAAGTCTGGTGAGGCTGTCCCAAAGTACAGGCAAGTCAAGGTTTTTTGGTTTTTTGTTGGTTTTTATTTTTGAACGTCAGGGCAATCATGAAACTGTAAGGTAGTGGAAAATAGCTCTGCAAAACCTGTTTCTTCATCTGCTCTCCTTGTGGTTAAGAGAATGTGGCTTTCTAAATGCAATTTAAAGTTGGATGCAGTGCCCCCGTTCCCCTGCCCTCTCCAGCTTACTCAGACTTCTAATTGAGATAAAATACAAAGTACTTTACTCACACTGCTGTTTGAAAGCCAAGGACTGCCTTGTGGTTAAGACACATTTGGCCAACAGTCTCTTTTTTTCAGTCCCAGCTCTGCCAGCAGCAGCCTGTGACATTGGCAAATGGTGTTTCCCTGGTATGGGAATGCAATTCTGTATGAATTTCCCTGGATTATACTCCTGTGCCATTAAAATAATCCTGTGCTTTGAGTATGACATTGAATCAGGTTCTGCTTTTTCTCTCCATTGATTGCACATAGTCAGTAGAATGGCAGCCTCTCGCCCTGTCTGCCTCTTCTTTGTAGATTTTGACTTCTAATTTCCATCTGAAGATACTCAGTGTTTGTAGGGGCTGCAGCACTAGGAAGTGCTGGTTCCCTCGCAGCCATGGAGATCAGGGTGTAAGAAGATGCCATTGCTGTCTAACCTACTGCTGTTATTTCTGATAGTGCTAACAGGGCTGTCAGAGAAAACCAGAGCAAGGGGAAAAGATATTAATTCTAGAAACAAAATTGGAGTGGTCAGGGATGATGGGAAAGACGTGGTTGAAGTTCCTCCTGCAAAACATCTCCTAGCCTACTCTGCTGTGTTATTTGCAGCCTCAGTGGGGTGTTAGGCAGGACTTGGGCATTAATGAGTGCAAGGAGGCTTGAGTGTGGCAACTGTTAATTGCAGACAACTGTGGGAGTGATGATGCCAAGATTGTCACTGTAATGCCAAAAGGATCCAACTGGAGTGCTTAAAATTCAGGCATGTAGGATTGTATTTAGAGCTTGTTCTCACCTCTCACGGTGGCTCTACGTAAATCCTGCTGGATTATCATCACTCTTCAAAATTAGGCACACTTCTCAAGTTCCTAAATTCAGGTAGAATTTTAGAATTTTTTCCTGTCCAAACACCAGATGTCTCTGGCTGGTCCTTTTATGTGCTGGCGTCCCATCTTACACAGGAGGGTGTTGAAGATCCTGCAGTGGGCCCAGACTCTGCTGCCCAGTGGCATTGCAGATCACATTGTCCCTGCCTGGCTGGGGAGGTGCAGGAAGCCAGTGACAAAGTCAGCCAGCCTCTTCTGCCAGCAGGAATGGCTGGGCAAGCTCTGCCTTGTCTGTCTTGTGCTTTGAAATAGTTGTTCAGTGTACCACTGATTCCAGAAGATGCTGTTCCCCTGGGTGGGAGTAAATCAATATACAAAAATCCCTTTCTATTGGCTGATGCCAAATGTGCCATGTTTGTTTCTCTTGGCCTCAATGTTTTATGTATAGTTCTTGCATAATATTTGCATAAGGTAGAATTACACCAATCATCTCTTCCCTAAAAATGTTAGCCTGCCTCTGCAGGAGCTGGTGGCAGGCAGTAGAAGACAGTCTGACAGAGCATGGGGAAACCTGACACTGTGATTTCCTCGGCCTCGCGTCATGCTAATCCTCTGGGGACTAGATGGAAAATATGAAGTGGTGCCAAGACTTTTAAGTCAGTGTGAAGCTCAAGGGGCGAGTCCCTGCCTGAATCAAGTCACAGCTCCCTTAGTCCAACCTCTGGTGAACCTGTGCGTGAGTCCAAATACTTTAAACATTGTTCAGGAAAAGGCAAAATCCCCGGAGGCTTATGTCTAGTTCACACAGTGCATCCGGCGTGGGTGGGTGGAAAAGTGCACAGAGCACACCAGACTCCTCCCAGGGTAACCACAGCCCACTACAGGTGCCCTTGTCCTCCAGAGTGGGTTGTCACCAGAGAAGGAGATTGCTAAGTGTTTGTGGGGGTTAGAAGTGGAATGGAAGTCAACTCTGGACCCACCCTCCCCTCCTCTGGAGTGCTGGGTTTGAGATAAGTAGATGTCAAACCTCCCTCTCAACTGTTGCATCAGGAAAAAAATGTTAGGTTTTTTCCCCATTAATTTAGTCAGACTGACCCTTGACTTTCCATCAGGGTCATGTTACATCAGCAATCAAAGGACTCTGCAAGTACCTGGAGCCACAACCTGCAAACCTCCTCTGAGAGCACTCCTTTGTTCCACTCTGAGGCAGTGAGCAGCTCCACAAAATGTGCAGTCTTCTGGTGGCAGCTTATGGACAGGACACACGAACCCAGTCCTAGCTAACGTAGCTTTCAGCCCTTTGGGTGCAAAAGGGATCTCTTAAAAGGGGGTTAAGAACCACATCTTCTCTCTCATGGGGAATTTGGAGAGTTCTGCTTTTTTCTTTTTGTTTTTAAAACCAAACAAACGCCCAAACTTAGATTTCTGGTGAAGAGCATCACAAAAATACTAGAGGCCATCAAGATGCAGCTCTTCTCATTTGTGTTTTTTTTTCCTAGAAAGCTGTCAAAAATAAACAATTCAAATGTACCTTTAAAATACAAAAATGCAGGCTTGGTACAGGAGTGTCCAACAGGTGGTTTTCATTTCAATTTTACAGCTGAAAATGTAAAAATCATCTTTATGCAAAATGTGGGCTTTTGGTGGATCAACTTTGTCCTGCCCAAACAGTGGAGTTAGGTCAGGCTTTCAGGAAACTGGCTGTGCTGTGGGCTTCACTGCTTCAGCACCACTTGGGTTATCACCTTCATCTTGCAAACCCTTGATGTAGCTTTAGCTCCCTGGGTTAACTCTGTACGTCTCTGCTGCAGAGGAGACCTGCTGCGGGGTGCTGTTAGAGTGGGGCTTGCTGCTGGGTGTTGCTTGTTAAGGTGGAGGAGTTGTGGAACCAGGTAGTTTGAGTTAACTCTGAGAGACACAGGAGGTGGAATAATTAGCAGGGTAGTGGGAAATTTGGCAAGGGGTGCCTGGAAGGGTTTGGGAAGATTTGGAACAGCTGGAACACCCCTGGTAGAGTGAAATACCTCCTAGAAGGGGACTGTGGGTTACTCTCAACACCTGAGCTGAGTTGAGCTTTGATTTAGGACAAGATTTGGGAACAAGTTGAGGGGTAAAGTGTAAAGCGATGACTGGGAGAGAAGGAGTTGGTTTGTGCCTGGCTGGGAGCTGGTGGCAGAAGAATCATGGTAAGTGATGTTGGTGTGCCCACCAGCCCCGTGGTGCTATCCTGCTATCTCAAATGGCCCTCTCCAGATTATCCGAAAAGCAGCGGGTTCCCTGGAAGAAGGGAGGCTGTTGAAGTTGCTTAGCAGGGATGGGACAAGGGGGAGCTGGAGCCAGGCAGCAGCTCTGCTATGCTGTCAGGAAATGTTGAATTTGTTAGTCTGTGTTAAGCTTCTTTTTATGTAATTAGCTCCACAAGCCAGATTTGAAGTCAGTTGTGTCTCAACCGCTTTGCTTTGGGACAACCACCTGTAAGGCAGTAACTCTTTGCTGTTCTAGTGAGCTCTAAAATTGGTGGACAGCACTGACTGTGTTTTGGGAAAGGAAGGAGCTGGATTTGCACCAAGGCTTGGGGATGAGATGGTATCTCAAAACATAGAGCACGTGTACTAGTGCTAGCATTGGTGGAGCAGCTGTGGTCTGCAAGGATGTTCTCTCCTCCACTGCTGCCAGGTCTGTTCCCAAGTGGAAATGGGCCATTTGTGGATCCCTTGGAGTGGCCTGGGGCAGGAGGAAGAAATGATGTTTGTGACTAGCTGGTGGCATGAGTGTTCTTGGAGGAATGAGGGAGAATGTGGAAGACGATGGAGTTGCTGTGTGCTCACCACTGCAAGTTTGTGGGCTCATAAGGAAACACGCGGTGCTGCCAGGGGCCAGCTTGTCCATTGCTCTGGGGATTGCTGTCTTTGGTGCAGAGCTGTGGTTGGGGGTGAACTGCTTCCTCAGTCACGCTCAGCTCCTGAAAGTGGTGTGCAAGTGACTTTGGTCTGGCAAAACTCCCTGAGCTTCCCTGATTCCTCTACCTTGTGCTCAGGGCGAAGGCGCAGTTAGTGGGAAGCAGAGGATCTGGCACTGAGTCAGTTCTTGCATCTGTGCATACTTGAAGTGCCCTGTCTTCAGTGTTTGTGCTAAAGGTGTGGGAGGGTCTCCAGCCTGCCATGCAAAGGGAAGAACTAATGTCAGCTAGGGCTCTTGAATGCAGGTGTGCTGAGTTGTAGCTGAGTTTCCTCTTAGAAGAGCTCAGGAGCTGCAGGGGATGATGCGGAGTGTGAGGAGCAAGCCTTTAATGTGCTGCCATGCCTTTCTGCTCTAACAGTGCCTTGGTGTTACATGTTTTATTCCTTCAGGGGCCTGTGGCTGCCCAGTAGAGCAGAGGGCTGCTCTGGGGTGCTTAGCTCTGGTGTGTTACCCTGAGTCTCAGGAGATTCTTACCCAGGCTGGGCATCCCCCAGCAGCAGAGCTCACCTTGGGCTGGGAGCTGCTGAAGGGCAGGGCAGAGGGGGGTGTGCTGGCTGTAGTGGGTGTCAGTAGCCAGCTTCCTACAGGCATCTCCTGAAGGTGCAGAAAAAGGGGTGGGAGGGGATGGACTAGAATGTGATTTGAGCAAATGTGAACATTCACAACTGTTTTCTTGGCTTTTTGCTGGGCTGCCACATGTTGCAGGGTCAGAGGGATGTTGAAACTTTAAAACAGTACAATGCTTGTGGGCTCTGTTAGAGGAGTGTGTGTCCACACATGCAAAGCCACCCCCAGGTATGTGCCTAGAGGTCCTGAACCAAAGAACTCATCATGTAATCTGTGTTTCTGCACATAAGTAGATATTTCTGTATTTGATGGGGCAGAAAAGACTCCAGTGTGAATACAACATAATCCAGTATGGCTGATCTGAAAAATAAATGTGGAATATAAACTTATCTTAAATGTTTCTAGAGCAGTATTTGTACTTCTTGTCTTTTGAGGTAAAAAGGGGACAATATGATACCTCTGGTGAAGAAAAAAAAAAAAAAAAAAGGTTAAAGAGTTTAACTATTAAGCGTATGGGCCAGCCTGGGAGTATTGAGACAGTGGATCAGAGGTACCAGCTGAAGAGGCAGATGACTTTGGCCTGCCTCTCTTCTCCCAAGTTTACTGGAGGCCCTTATATCTGTAGATACTCAGACCTCACAGTTGGTCCTGCATGTCACTAGAAGGAAAATACTACAGCTTTTCAGTGAGTTAATCCACTTCATGCAGGTTTTGTCTGGAGAAGGAAGGAATTCTTTCTGAACCACAAAATGTCATTCTTCACAGCTGGCCAAGAAGCTGGAGCTAAATGGGGTGATAAATGGGGCAGATTTCTGTCTTGCAGAGTTTTTCCCAGTGCTGTAAATAGTTTTATGGGGGTTGTTTGTTTTTCAAGGACCAAACTGCTCAAAGCTGAATGTGGGAACAGGTTTAGTCAAAAAGTAGTATTGTTGCTGATGGATATATCCACCGTAAGAAACTGGTTTCATGATTCTTGTTTTTGAAGCAACTGTTTTGCTTCCATGTGGTGCTTCCAGTTTTCTTAAATCTGTGGCTTCATCGAAGCCACTTTGCCTGTTTCTGCTTTGGCCTGGCTGAGCTGCAGAAGCAGCCAGTGTCACTGGGATGTAGGAGGGACTGGAAGCTTCAGAGAGAAAATGCAGCCTCCTGCATTCATAGGTTGGGTAGTGTTGACTTTTTCTGCACCCCCCCAAATACACTCCCTATTCCTACAGCAAGTCAGCATGAGCCAAGAGGGAACTGGTGTTCTCTCTAGCTGGCTTTCACAGCATCTGTTCCTATGTAGCTATACTAAAAAGTTTGAGCTTTGTGGTAGAAATGTCCTAAAAGTGAAGATCAGTAGGAAGTGGCTTGTGTGTGGAAGCTGTTGCCATCTGCTGCAAGGGGCTGGGATGCTCAGCAATGTTGTGAGCACTGTGCTAAGAGTGGAAGTGAGATGCCTTGGGCTGGCAGGAGATCGTTGCAATGGTGAGGTTGGATGTTACTATCCTGACTGCCAAGGAATCCTGCTTTTCTGCTGACTGTTCATGGCACAGAAAGGATCAATTTCTGACACGCCTCTTAAGGAGAGAGGAGGCCAGAGCTGGAATGTGTTAAACTGCCTTTTTTTCCCTGTAAGCCTGTTGAGTGTCACACTACTGAGCAAAGACATACCAAGGAGGAAGGGTCATTAAAACATGTTAGAAATACCTGATGGTCAAGCATGTTTGAGTTTTGGTGACCAGATTTGTAGGACTGGATGCCTCTTCAGGGTATGGTGGAGGAACACAGCTGTGCCATTCAGCCATCAGGTCCAGCTGCTCTGTGGTACCACCAGGCTCTTGCCATAGAGATGTCCTCTTCTGGGTCCCACAGAGCTGCACTGAGGCCAAGCTGTGGTCATGGTGGGGGTGCTGCTGCTTTATGGACCTGATGCTGGAAGCCAAAGTGCTCTATGGTGAAAATATCAGACTAGATTTCTTCACAATAGCAGCAACCTGCCCTACAAACTCCTGGCTGCCTTGTTTTGGGAAGGGGACAGGAGGATGCCCAGGCTGTGTGGACTGGGACATGGGGACAGTGCAGCTGCAGGGTGAAGCTCAGCCTCACTGTCCTCACCCATCTGGAGTTCACCTCTCATTTCTCCTCATGTGCACTGAGAAGCCCCCTTGTTCCCTGTGGTACTTGCATATTCCAGTCAAGGGTTTGGAGAGCACTCCTCTGCCTCTCCAGCAGCATGGATACCAGTAGACTGATCTCACTTGAAGCCACTTCATCCTTCATCAAAGTTGCTACCGTGTGTGGGGTCATCTCAGCAGACTGACACCTTCTCTTTAACTTCTGTGCTTCTGGGTGACTTTTTTCTTGGAAAGATTTCAGCCTGTTGCCTGAGACAAGTGCATGAATGAGTCAAACAGGCTGCTTTAACTAGCATCAGATATGTCCCTCTGCCTCATCTGCAGAAGATGCTGAGGGCTGGGTCACTAGCTCCTGGCTCCAGCCTCTACTTCCTCTGCAAGTGAAGAGAATTCATGTGAAGAACATACCACCATTTTCTTCTCACAAGAAGCGGTGTCCACTCGGCTAATGGTGCAGGGGGTAGCAGGGAAGGTTTGGCCTTCAAAAAGGCAGGATCTCTGAGGATCATTTTGAGTGTTATCTTCCTCAAGTGGAGATGCAGAGACTAGAGACCCAGAGTTATGTGAAGCGAATCTTGAAGAACTTTGTCAGCTTGGTAAACCAAGCCAGGAGCAAATAAAACTGCTCACTAATTCTGATTAGAGAGAGTTTTGAGCTCAGTTGAAATGTGAATAGCTAGTCTAATTTTCTAGCTTGTGGCGTGTTTCTGCCTAAGACTTCTGAAACTAGGACTAGGCATAGGAAAACACTAAAGTTATCTGCTTCAGCATGTAAGTTATTTATTCTGCTTATAGAAAGGCTGGTTCTCTCCAGCAACTTGCTCATCCTATTTTTAAGTTGTGAGGGTGGTTTGAGCTGTGTGCTGCTCTGAGTCAGGCATCAGATGTCCCCAGTGAGCAGATAGCTGACTTCTGCAGGGAGAGCTGATCTGACCACAGTGCCTGGAGGTACTGGTTGTGGTATCTGTCATAAAGCATTTCTGTGGGGGCAAAAGCAGTCTGCTGCATACGTTAGAACAAATGTATGTTTGGCCTGGTTAAACCGTTTGCCTTTAACCTCAGAGAACTGATCCAAACCCATCAGAAAGTGATAAAACTTTCCCAGTGTGTGAGTGGTAGAGGTGGCTCCCTTTAACCACAGACTGGGATAAATGTTGGCCCAAGGAACCCTGATGGTAAAAGCTGAACAGCCCTGTGTCTCTGGGCTTTGCAAGGGTCTTTATATTGTGCAGAGCAGTCTCCTCTGTAGCTGAAGAGTTCTTGCAGGCTGCTTTGGATGACAAGTTCATTCCCTCTGAGCAACTTTGTCACCCTGTGCCAGCTGTTTGTGTGATGTGGGCTTCCTGGTTTCTGTGCTTGGTGCTTCTGTCACACAGGGTTTGGTGTAGGTTGAACAAAAAGAATGAAAGTCCAGCTCCAGAGAGCTGTAAACTATGTAGTCTAGTCTCTTCAAGTACTGGTGGGCTCCATCCACTGCCTTAATCTTTCAAGGTACCCAGGAGGTCCTGAAGCCATAAGCTCTACCTGGCTGAGTGCATGGGATGACCATTTGCTGGATGTCCGGTGGGAGCGTGGGGAGGGGATTTCTCCACCCAGATGCCTTTCTTCCTGTGTTCTGCTGCAGTTTTGGTCTCCCTTGGCAGCTTAGGTTTTAACACCTAGTGCTGAGAGCTATGGAGGAGTCTATCTCCCATCCAGACAGTCAACTTGATGGTGTTTGCCTTAAATGCCCTTAGCATGTCTTCTGTAAAGAGTTCAAGCCCAAGGTAGTATCTGTAACTAAAATTTTTTTCCAGATAATTACTTGGTGCTGATATTTTGGCCATCAACAGCCTTTTAATTGAAAGCCTTAGCAGGAGCTGAGCTCAAATACTGCTGTCAGTGACTGTGTTCTGTCCTCACAAGCTCCCCAGCAGCTCTGCTGGGGAGCCCCTCGTGGTGGGCTGGGCTGGGCTCAGTGTGGTGCTGGCTCTCCAAGAACTGGAGCTGAGTGCTCAGCCACCAGCTGATCCAAGCCCTCGCGTTTGGCAGAGGCACAGCCTGTTTCTAAAATTGTCTCCAAGATAGTTTTGCATGGGTTAGTGTCTCCCAGACAGACGAGCCGGGTGGTATTTTATATGGTGTCATTGTTTGTTTAGCTAATGAAGTAGGAAAAAACAAAGAGCTGGGATCCTTGGCTCTATGAAACGGCTGTCAACAGGCAGATCTGAGAGAGCAGAGGAGCAGGGACCTGGGAGCTTAGCCACTGAATCAGGACTCTGAGGGATGGTTTTGATTCCTGACTAAATGCAGTCATGGATGAAATGCAGAAAAGGATGCTTCAGCCCAAAAAGAGGAGGGAGCTGCTGGGAGCTGTGTGTTTTTGCTGGTTCTCTCCCAGGGAGCAGCTGCAGCAGTGGCACGTGGTGGAGGCCAACTTGTGTCTGCCACTGCCTGCCTGGAGCACACACGGCCCACTTCTGCAAAGGTTTCCAGAGTCTTCCTTCTGGAATAACTTGCCCATAGAAGTGTGGTGTCCCTCCCTCATGGCTTGTGCCCTTCCGTGTCATGTGGGGCAGTTCCTCTAGTTGTTTTTATCTGGTGCTCAGGAGGCTACTGAGAAGCTCCTGCCTGGAGGAGCTCTCTTGGAGAGCAGAAGGCACAAGGAAAACAATAAAATGTCTTCCTGCATCCTCCCTTTAGTTTGCCATTTTGATTTCAGATGCAAGCTGCCATCATTTCCACTTGGAGCAGCCACATGAAAAGCACCACTAAACAGTTCTGAGTTTCTCAACAAGAAACACAAAAGCTAAATATATTTAATCTGCGGGTATTGTTCATCTTGGCTTTCATTTCCTGTTCTCAAAAGGTTTAGGAATTTAAATCCATGAATCATTACTGAAGCTGTTAATGCTTGGAGCCTTTTCCAGAAATGGAGATAAAGGAACTGATATTAATACCAGCTTAGCATGAATTCAGCCAGAACAGCTCAGAAGTTCACTGCCATCCCAGAGATATCCCTTGGGTTCTAACCATGACGAAAGCAGCTAAGAAGCAGGTAGGTGGATGAGATTATTCTTCCCCAGGTAAATAGGATGCTTCTGTTTAAAAAGAAAAAAGGGTCTCTGGCAAGTTGCAGACTGCATAATCCCCATCTGGAAACCTCTAGAGCACTATAGCATTTCTCTGTTTCTAAAATGGCACCAACTTTTCAAGCAGTGACTTTTTCAGAATGTAGTAAAGAGATTTCTCTGGGTCTGGAGGTCATGCACTTGCTTGTATTGAATAAAAAATTGGAAGAAACCTTTGCTCAGTTCCATCTAGCTAGGCTTTTGGGATCCTGCTTTTATACTTGCAGGTTGTAAGCATCCTTCCAAAGTCCTGACCTTAACAGGCTCCCAGGTACCTTAGGAGCATGGTCTGGCCATGAGATGCTTCAGTGAAGGATTTGGCTTCCATTTCTCTGGAGACTGAAGAGGATTTATGTCAAATCAAGAGCCTGGTTTGGCTGCAAGACTATTTCAGGCTTCCCTTGACTCCTCTGGAATTGAACCCTGAACATCGAAACAGAAAGTCCAGGAGAACTTACAGAAAGGTCCTAACTAATAATTGTAGTGAGACTTTAAAAGAAAACTAAGCGAGGAGTGGTTTTTATTTTTATATCAGTTGGGTTTTAATTCTGGAATGTCATAGAAGTAGAGAATTATTCAGGTAGGAAGTGACTTTTGGAGGTCTTCTAGTCCGACCCCCTACTCTCAGCTGAGCCAACTGCCTGGTTGATAGTGTTGATAGATGTGACTCTGCAGAAGAAGCTGCCTCCTCCTTTCTTGTTTGGTTTGTACCTTTGGGTAGCACAGTAACAGAAAACTACAAGGCAACTGCAGGAACGTATTTGAAAGGAACAAGCTTGGTCCCCCTTAGCAGGTTTGTTCTGATGATTGCTCTTTACAGGAGGAAAGAGAAATGGCCTGGTTTCTAACATCTTCCTTCCTTTGTTTCCCTCAGGAAAGGGAAGGCCCTGGTGTAGAGGAGGGGGTCCTGCTTCATCTTACTCCCAGCACTGGTGGTGTGCTGGAGAGCTGCTGCTAACGGAGATGGGGGTTGGCTTCTGTGTCCATTCATGCTCTGACTGAGATTCTTTATTGTCAAACAAGCATATGGTGGAAGGAAGGGTGGAGAGGGGGGCTCAAAGCACAGTGGTGTGTTGTGGCAGTTCAGTGGTGTGCTGGCTTGCAAAGGTGTTGGGTGTCCAGTGATGATGCACCAAGTCAGTGTCATCCTGACACTGATAGAGCTGCAGCAGGTTTGTGCCAAGTGGAAGAGGAGCCCTGTTTGGGAAGGAGAATGGCACTATTTGCTTATATACCTGAAAATGTAGCTGAACTCTAATGAGAAATTGAGACATTCCTACAAATACAGCTGTAATTGACATTTCTCTCCTCTAAAACTGTCTTTAAAATGTGTTAGAGTCCTACAAACCAAAATGCTGAGAAACACATGCCCTGAGAGCCTGTACTACTTGTACCAAAACCGGTGGCTGAGTGTGGGTACCTGATGGTGTTCAGTATGATTGTGGCTGCTCCCCTTTCACCTGAGCACCTGTGAGCCCATTCCGGGCAGTTTGGGTTCACTCTGAACTTATGCAGCAGAGCCCCATGGCATGCTTGCTCCTGAGGAGCTGTTTATAAGGAAAAGGTCTTCTCACCTCTGTTCCCTATCATCAATTAGCTTGAATCTCTGAGGCTGCAGGCCATGACTGCCTCTTTTCCTTTCACACAGCACTCTGGAGCCACTTCTGCTCCTGGAACAAGCGCTCTCAGAGCCAGAAAGCATCAGGCTCTGTCTGAGCCTCTGGGGCTGTCTCTCCATCTGTTTGTTTAATGACGTGCAGCAGCCTCATCTCTGACTTTGCACCCTCAGGACAATAATCCACTCTGATGTTCAGGCCAGCCAGCTATTCTTCTGAGACAAGACTGTGGCTGGTGCACTGTAGGTTGGAGACAGTTTAAAATTCTTCTTTTGAATTGCTTTATGGCTCAAAATGTTGCTCCAAGATCTACAGGATACACAGAAAGCTTGCACAAGTTTGCTTGCTTGTTTTCTGCTGAAGGAGTGGGCAGGCCTCAAAATCCAGATACCCTAGCTTGATCTGGTGAGGAGGACACTGGCTTGAAGCTTGGGAGCAGAGGATCTTTATCTGTCTCTGATGTGCAGCTGTGGCCAAGCACTCTTCTCACTGCTGGCATAGTGTGAGTTGCTCATATCTTTTATGGTAGGACAGAAGCATGAGTATTTGCAGGGTTGATGATCTGTAAAGCTGAAGTAGCTTCACAATGATGGGGTGGCAGTGGCACTGATTTTTATAAACTTATTACACAGTTTTGTGAAGCAGTGAGGGGTAAGTTACTTGCTGTGCTTGCTGAATAATCCAGAACCACCAGGATCAGGAAATACCTGTGGAAAAAATGGATCTTCTAGGGCGGTGTTGGAGCTGCCTTGTATCCTGTGACTACTGTGTAGTTAATAGAGGAAGGAGAGGAAGAAGAAAACCCAACTGAAAGGGAAGACTAGCTTGAGATACACCACTTTGTGGTAGGTACTTAGAGGAACCCATAGCCAGGATAGAGGGAAGCAGGTGAGCACAAGCAGGGCCGTGGTGCCAAATGAGGACTGAAGGAAGTTGGCCTCTGAAATCACGGAGTGAGAGTGGCAAAGCTTTAGGGAAGAGGGACCTCAATAAAGTGGTTCAAAGTCCTCCTCTGCCATGACTGCTTGGTTCCTCTGGCCTTTCGCATGAGAGCAGCATGGTTTTTCTACACAGAAGCTCAGGCTGTTGAAGGGAAGAGTGATGAGGACTGTATTGTCTTGGAGATGCCTGGGTGGTACTAGTTGGAGCAAAATACCCCCAAGAAAGGAAGGCTTCCCCAGGGGTGTGTTTTGGGGTTAGTGTCCCATTAAGTAAAGTGAAATGTACTCCTCCTTCTGGGATGGAATGAGGAATATGCTTGGTTTTCCCATATTAGCTCTTTCCTTTTGTTTTGGAGATGAAGGTCATATGTGGTATTTCCAGCTTGTTGCACCTCACATCACGTTTCATAGATAGACCAAAGAAATTCCCAAATTACCTGGTTCTGTGCCTGAGTCCTTGTACAAAATGGGGCCCTGCTCTGCCATGTGCTGGCCCAGGGTACTGTGGGCAAGACTTCCTGAAGCAGGTGATACAAACTCAAGGGTTTTTGCAAGCTCCAGTTGGTCTTGGCTCACCACAGGAATGGGAGAAGATGCTCCAGGAGCCCTAGAGAATGAGTGCAGAGCTGGGAATGGAGGGAGAGTTACTCTACCTGCCTTGCCATTGAGGAACTCAGGCCTGCAAAATACCAACGTCTGAACATCTGCAGTTGCTGGCAAAGGCAGTGCCAGGGTGGGTGAAATGCAAGCCCCAAATTAGAGACAGATGGAGTAGGGTAAGAGGGAGGCCTGGGCCAGAGGAAAGCAGCAGCTGATCTGTGCAGGTTTCCTTCTCCAGCGTGAAGGAGCCGGAACAGTTTCCTTTTCAGAGCCAGCCATTACCCAATGGGGTGCTGAGCACAGTGGGTGCTGTTCATGCAAAGTGGCCAACAGTGCATTAACAAAAGCCCTAACGAAGAATGGAACAGGCTTATCATTCTCTGAGGAGATAACAGCTATGCCAAAGGAGCCATGTATGAAAAACACAGATGGGAGCACATGTCTGCATGCACCCACCCGTGTAACTGAGGGATGTGTGCCCAGGGCAGGCTGGTCTGCATGGCTCTGGTGTCTTGAGAGGCTTCAGTTCAAAAGGTTCTCTTGTTTTGCTTGAGCCTGCATTCAAGCAAGGAGCTTGATTTAAGTAAAACAAGGTCAAATCCTCCTAAAACCAGGAGGTATTTTGAGAGTGGTTTTTGAATGCCTGAGTTGATTGCATTGGGTGGGATCTGGTTTGTTGATCTTATTCTTTTTAAATGAAAGTGGATACTCCACATAAACGTGAACATATTAAGGGGCTTGCAGTAGAGCATCCCTAATTGATAATGAAAACCAGGACTATTGAAGTGTCTCCTCACCATACCTTTGTGAAGGGACCTCAGTGCTCTGGAGAAGGCAGGATGGTGCTTGCTTGCAATGCCTTTGGAGTGGGAAGGGCCCTGGATGCGTGGGAGCCCTTCCACTTCCCTAGCACAGCATCTGATGGAGTTCATCCATCTCAGACTGTGCGATCAGCCTTTCAAATTCTTCCATTTGCATCCTGCTAATAGCAGAACAAGGCAGTTTCCTCCATTATAAAAATCTCCTTCTGCTGCACCTTATTCAGAGGCGTTCGGGTAATCTGGCTCTTTCCTCTCCCCTGCTCTCCCCCAAAGCGCTTTTCTTTCTCCAAAAGCGGCATGTTGCGTCTTTCTCTCGTTCCAGCAGATGGATTTGGATTATTTATTGTATGTGCTCAGGGTTATTACCTGCTATTTTAGCAGGAAAATCCTCCGCCTGCAGAAGAGAACAAAGCCCGAGGATTCCCGAGGTCTCCATTGATGCAGAAGGCACCGAGCAGAGTGTGAAAGAGATGACAGAAGCGCAGCAAGATCCTCCTCCATCCCTCCCCCTTCCTCGCCCTCCGATTCAAGGAGCAGGGGCTGGTTTGTGAATGAGGAGCCGGGACTCGTTCAGACGGAACAAATAACTGATCCCGGCACAATAGCGGCTGCTCCCGAGCCAGAGTCGGCAACGAAGAGGTGGCGGTTCTCAAGAGGGGGCTTATTTCCCCATGAGTCATTGGTGCGTGACAGATGGAAGAAACTAATAAAATATTATGGACTTGCAGAGCTTTGATCTTCCTGCCTTTATACTTCTCCTTTTTTTCCTCCCCTTTTTCCCAAGGGTGCAAGCTCTGTTGTCAAAATGAATAGGGTGGAAATCTCATTTGGAAAAGGCTACCCTGGCAGCCGTGGCTTGTGGAGTGAAGATCAGGAGCGCCGATCCAGCACCGTGCTTTGGTGCGTGCTGGATTTTAACCCCAGTGTGTTTTTGTAGCCTTTGAAGCACCTGTACCCCTCCCTTGTACTGTTGACGCCGATGTGTCTTTCAGCCCACTTGCAGGTCTGCTGGAGCAAGAGTGGGACAAAAATAGCCATTTTGCAGCTTTGCAGTTATTTTGCAAGTTCTGGACTATGTGCAAGAAAGAGGAAAATGCACTTCTGGGTCAAATGCTCTTATTTCTGTTCCAACTACTACAGATCCCAGGGACCCAGCAGCCCTGAGCTGGGGCCCTCAGCAGCCACCAGTTTTGTATTTTTTTGTCTTACTGTGACTAATCTTTAGGGTGAATAGGTCTAAGTTTTGTCTCTGGGGCTGTGATGCAGAGAAATTTGTTCTCTTTATGGAGAAGTCATTACGGTAAGAGGCCCAACCCCGGGGCTTGAATGCAAACAGCTCAAACATTGGCTGCATGCAGAGTTGCCTCCCTGGACAGAGAGAGCTCTCCTCGAGTTGAGGTTGTCTGTCTGCTGTTGTCTGTCAGTCTGGCTGTCACTGCACAAATGAAGGAGGGTTAGCAGTTCACATAGGGCTCTATTCCTGCATAGGATTGAAATGTGATTATAATTTTTTTTTCTGCCCTTAACAAGGTGTCTTTGAGTGCCTCTCTTGAAAATGCAATTCTTTGTTAAATCGTGTGACCTGGCTCTGTTCAGAATTGCTTCTTTCCTGACCTCTGTCTCAGTCCTGCCATGCCCACATGCCTCTTCTAAGCAGCTGTCCCTTGTTCCACCTCACCATGGCAGTTCTGTAGTGGCCACCACTTGATGCTGTGCAGGTGGCTGGTCTGCAACTCAGCCACTGATGGATCTCCCAGTGGTTGCAGCACCAGCTTCTGCCTTGGCCCCTCCTGCAAGCTAAGGTAGAAGCCTACCTGCATGGACCATCCACGACTCCCTGTTTTTCACTTCTTATTTCACTAGTTACAACCTGAGGACACAGGTGTTCTGTCTCTGAAATGCTGGCGTTGGGATGCCTTGTGTTCACGTGGTGTGTATGGGGTTTGGCTCTGCAGGTCTCTCCCCTCCCATACTGCTGGTTGACTTCCTTGTGCTGGCTTTGCCCCTACTCTTTCTCTCTTGGCAGCTTCCTGTTCTTCCCTGTTGCTTCTGTTAGTGTGATAACACCAGGAGTCTCTTGCATCACCAGCCCCTAGAGCTTCTTCTCTGAGAGAATTTTGAAGCAGTGATTGCGTGCATCCTCACCCCTGGCATGGGGAGATGTTGGTGTAGCTACATGTCTTCATTCCTGGAGTGGACGTGGGGAGTTTGGGGGTCTGCTATCTGGGGAGAAAAACCTTGTGTTCAGCTTTTATTGTAGTTTCTTTAGTGCAGTGTAGAAGGGTTCTCACTGGGAAGTGTTGATCCAGAGTGACATCCAGAAGTAACCTGAGTCTGGTAGCGGGGACAGGAAATGTAGGGAAGTCTTATGAGTGTGTCATGGCTTTTGTTTGAAGACTTTCGCAGCACTTTGTGGAAATATGGTGCTAGAAACAGGTAGGGGTGAAGGATTTGTTTAATGTCAGGGTACAACACTGCAACTCAGGACCTCCATGGAGCCCTTCTGTTCCAGATACTGTATTGCACCTTGTCTGTGAATTCATTACACATTCTTTGGCTGGTCCCAAAAGGCACAGAATCACAGTAGCTGGGGAGCTCTGGATTAGGGTGCAGCAGCAAAGCTGCAGATGTGCAGCCGTGGAGTAATTCTTAGCTGTGTTACAGATCTTGCTTGCCTGGCTTCATTTGGGCAGAAAGCCCATGGTTCCTGCTTGTTTTTCATGTGGGTGGTTTTCCAACAGGTTGTCTATCACCTTTGCTGAGCAGGACTCTGCCCTTAGGTGGGTGCAGAAATAACATCCCTGGTCAGGAAGAGCAGACCCCAGTAGGTGCAGGTGATAACCTGAGCACTGGGCAGGCATCTCCCTGCAGGAATCAGGACGGTTTTGTCTTTTTGGTTTGTGTTGTTTAACACAGAGGAGGGGGGAAAAAAAAGTTAAAATGTCTCTTCTGTCTTTTAAATTTAAGAGCAAACTAGGGAGGGAGGCAGGCCAGTACAGATTGAATGCTTAAAATAATATCTTGGGGTTTTGGGGTTTTTATGTTGTTATTTTGTTAACTTGGTTTGCCAAAAACTCTTACTAAGACTTTTTACACTGATCTTGGAAAGGAAAATATTGCAAAATATCACATTCTCCTTGGATGATAACATTGTTTCCTGCCCTGCTCTAATACCAGCCATGCCGTCCTTTTGCCTCAATTCCTGGGATTGCTTTACTGAAATGTTTGCTTTCTCCACTGGGCTGGACTCTGATACTTCCTTCTGGTTTTGGGGGATTGGCTGAAACCACTCCAAGCCTAGAGGCAGCACAGCCCAAATGCTTGCTTACTCCTCTGGAGCTAAATCTGTTCCCAGCTGATATTCCTGACAAGATCCCACTCTTTCACTTCCGGAGAGCCAGCTGGCATACATAAATCCAACCAATGGGATTGATAATGGCCACAGGAAAGTGACAAGTGCCAAAGCTGGGTCCTTTTGGTTATCCCCTGAGTGCATCACTGAGCCCTGGAGTTCAGCTTGTCACAGATAACATGGTTCCTTCTGCAGACAGACTGGCTTTGATTTACATAAATCTGCTCTATTTTCTATATACAGTTCAAGAAACCCTGGTCTGAGAGAGGAAGCTCTGGATCTGGTTGTGTTTGGAATGGATGTACCTGCCTGGAGACCTGTATTAGTTGTTTCCCCTGTCCCTCAAACAGATATCTGTTTTCTTGCCTTTATTTCCACCACAGTGTTTCTTTTAGACCTACAAGATCCAAAATCCACAGGCAAGTTGCAGTATGATCAGTGGGGAGGGATTTTTTGCATGAAAACAAAGCCTGTGGCAGGCAGGGGAGTGGTGAGCCTCCCTGGGCATGCTGTGGTGACTCTGCCATCCCTGGTTATCTTCACCAGGTGGTGACATGGAGCCTGAGCCTGGCTTTCCCCAGTCCTTTTCACTCTGTCCTGTTAGTGGCTTCAAGCTGAAGTATTGGACCACAAAGGGCAGAAGCCAAAGGACAAGCATAGCTGTGGGCTCTCCTGCATCACCACAGCAGGAGAAGGGTGGCTTGTCTCCCTCCTCTCCCAGGCCTCGGGGCAGTAACTCAAAGCAAAGCAGGCAATGGCAGAACAAAAAAATGGTCCAACTGAAACAGTTGGCAGAACCAAAAACTGAGGGCTCATCTTCTCCACTCCTGTGTCTCTGGCAGTGTCTGGAAGAGTTTTCTCCTCATAGGTTTCTGTCATGTGGTACACATCAGCTTGGTATGCTGTTTACTGGCTCATCTGCTTCAGAAACATTAAACGGGGAAAGCTCTTGGCCAGTGCAAGGTTGGATTTTCCAGACCCTGTTCCCATTGGGGTTTTGTTGCATGTTTTTTTTGTGTTCCTTCTTAAATCCAGGCCTCTTCAGCCTTAAGTAGCTGACTGTGGACACAAGCTTGCTTGATACATGACAGTTCTGGATGGGGAAACATAAGCAATGAAGGTGGTGTGTAGAGATGCTCAGGGATAGTGGTTTAGGTCTGTGGAAACTTTCATAGTTTCTCTCTCATATTCCTGAACCTGGATACAAACTCAAAATTTTCCCTCAAAAACCCTACCCAACAACTATCAAACAAGAACTTGCAGATCCCACCCCCTATCTTAAATTAAATAAAAACCTTAACTTTGTTTATACCCTTTATTCAAACAAAGATTTTTATAAATACCCCAAAGTATTCCTGGTGACTCATGACTTCAAAAATGTCAAAATAAGCATATCAAAACCTTTTTTTTTCCAATCAGTGTCTAACAAAAGTATTTCAGTGTGTTTGTTGAACTATTTTTGCTTAAAAATCAGAGATTTCTTTGCATATGTGTCTTTGATGGCACATCCACAACAGATTCTGGGGACTGTTCAGTGTGGAGGCTTGGCCTGCATAACCTGGCTGGTTGGCAGCCCTGACCTGGAGAAAGGTAGAGCAGGTTCCTGTGTGCACTCAGAGATGGTCTGTCTGCTGATTTGTAACTTGTTGGACACAGATGGGTGCAAAGCTGAGCAGGTAGGAGAGCAGCAAATATAAGTCTACAGAGTTACATGTACAGCTGTGGGGCTCATGTTCCCCTACAAGGCCACCCAAGAAGAGATGGAGAAGGGGACTAAAAAATTCGTCCACAACCTAGACCTTGGTCCAAGCTCAGAGGAATAACTGAGTGAACCAAGAAAAGGTGCAAAGCTGCACTGGCCTTCTTCCATCTCTGGCCTGGGCAGGGGATGTCACTTGCTCCTGCTGGAGTGTGACAGGTGGCTCTATCCAGGAACTTTGTTGCTGCTTTGCTGCTCCTCAGTTTGGCTTGGCAGCAAAATCCTGTCTTTGAGTGAAAAGAGCAGAGAGAAAGCATATTCTTACCTGCTAACAGCACCAGTGTCCTGCCAGCTGCACTAGCAAGGTTCTTCCCACCCAGCCTTGCTCCTAATAACCCCTGCCCTTACCTTGGTCTGAAGTGACCAGTGCAGAAAGGGTTAGAGACATTTCTTCTGTAGCTACTAAAAAATAACAGCAGATGTTCCCAGCAGTGGGAATCTCATCTGCCCTGCATAGAGCAATGTTTGGTACAACCTCAGCCTTGTGTTGGTTCTAGCTCCTGTCTGTACTCAAGGAAATGGAGATAATGGCAGACTCGTGAGAAAAACAAGTAGATTTGGGTCTAAAATGAGAAATATTAGAGAGGTGACGTGTGGGCAGACGTTCATCCTGGGTTATGCAGCATAGTCACGTTTGCCACCTTTAATTTTGAGATGCCCAACTCAAGCTTAGTGTGGCTTATCCAAATCCCTGCCAGGGAAAGAAGCTGCATTATAAGTTGGGAACCAAACTGTAACAGCTTGGTGCTGTGTCCTTTTGTGAGGACCTGGCAGGAGGGTGGGGAGCAAGCCCAGGAGTGACATGGTACCCCATAAATGTTCACCTCTCCGTTACTATTGAAAACAAAACTGTCTTAGTCATGCAAGTGTAAACCCAGCAGAGGACTGTCCCCAGGGTTGCTTTTACTTCTCATGCAGTCTTTCCTGGTGTGTTTTTCTTGTGCTTCAGCCCATGTGTTCCCTTCTCATGGCTGGGAGGAGCAGGCATCCCTGAGGGCCAGGTGTCCCAGAGAGCCACAGGCATGCATCAGCCTCACGCCTCTTCCAGCCTGGCTTCATTTGCCAAGTTCTTGCTCAGCTTCCAGCCTCTTGGCGCAAGCTGGCTTCTCTTGGTTTGCATGTAGACCCCTTCCTATACATGCTGAAATTAATTTGCAGAGTACACAGTGCATCTCTGTGGCATATGAGATAGTCTGGAGATAGTTTTCCAGAAGTGAAGAGGAACCTTTATTATAAAGTTTATTCCTGAGGTCAGCCAGAAGGTGCAAAGCGAGCAGTCCTTTGCCTGCCTACAGCCACGAGGGGCCATTGTCCAACAGGCAGCTTCCTTCACTGCTTCCTCATCCCCTCTTCTGTCACTCTTTCCTTTCTGGCCTTGAACAAGCCTTCCACATCAGAGGCTGGGGGGTTGGCCCCACAAGAAGTGGGGAGGACAGTTTGCTGATGTGTGTGTGGCTGGTCTTGCTTCAGAGCAAAGAGACAACAGCCTTCAGACACCGGAATGCCCAGCAGATGTGTGATAGGGAGAAACTGATCCAAATGGATTCATAGCATGTAGGATGCTTTACCCTTTGAGCTTTATGTATGTCCTATATATCTGAAAACAAATATATAAATATTTGGTTGGGTAGAACAATTATATAACTTCTTCAAAGAATGGGCTGTTTCTATAGGTAATTGTTTCCTAAAATCTAACAACATGCGAGAGAAGATGCAGTGTGCTGACACTTTTTACCTACCTCTTCCAAAGCAGATTACTAGGGTAGTTTCAGGGTGGTTGAACCACCATGAACTAAAATAAGTTTGAGAGCCAGTGTGAGGTATCTGAAAAATAGAAATTCTTCAGTTTTCTATAATCAGTTACTGTAGCCTATATTTTTGTCTGAGCTCAGGAGACTGTTCTGTGCTGTTGGTCCCTCTCATTTTTTATTCTCTGTTGTGCTATGTAAAAGAGAAAAATTATGCTTGTTTCAGAATAATTGACTGTGATTAAATAGCTGCTTGCTCTTGGTGGAAGGTAACTGTGTGGGTCTATATGAGAAATCCCAGGTCTTTATCCCTTCCTTGAATATCCAGCAGAGGTGTTTGTTTATATCAGCCCTCGTACTAGAATCTGGCCCATCCCCAAAGGGAGTCACTAATGGCACTGAGAGTTTTCAGAGCTGCTATCAGGAGATGCTGCTGCATATATAAAAAAGTCTCTGCTCTAAACCCCCCTCCCAACAAAGAAGGGATGAGCTGTATTTGCCACAGGGAACTGCTGTGAAGATGGATTTGTTAATGTTTCAGCAGTCTTTGGAGATATTTATAGCATTAAACTAATCTTTATAGCACTTAGTAAATAACTGTTATTTCTTTGTGGCAGGCTGCATATATGGGCTGTTATGGTGATGCAGCCAAAGGGGCTTTTGATGCTTTATTCCCATTGGAAATTGGATGCATGGATTTCCTGGGTGCTTTTGAAAAATTCTGCAGTCAAATCATTAGCAGCAGGAGGGGAGATAGAGCTGATACTATGAAATGCAGTTTCTCCCCCTGTTTCTCAGGGAAACTTGGTGAGAGGGAGCAAAGTGGGGTTTCAAGGGGGGGCTGGAAGTGCTGTACCGTCTAGCCCAGAGGTCCATAAGTTCCAGCTCGGTCCACTGTCTCCTGCTTTATTTCAGTCACACCTTTGTAGCCAGAGTTCTGAGGGTGAATTTTAGATGTTGCAGCTAAGCTGATCTCATCCTCCTGGCAGCAGCAAACTGTTATATCCTCTCCCTGCTTCCAGCTATGCCTTCCCATCTCCTCCCTGGCACAAGTCCTCATGCTTGGCAGATCTTGTCCTGGGAAGATGCACCTTGATAACCTGTCAGAAGCAGGTTTGCCATATTTGGGGAGTTAGGGGGGCCAGTTTGTGCAGTGCAGGATCTGCTGAGCACCAGAGCCAGGGCAAATGGGTAAATAAAGCTACATGATTGAGGGGAACAGCTCTTTTGGCACCAGTGATCCATTAGATTGGTTCAGTCTGTAAATCTGTAATTTACCTTAAAGCTAACGATATTTGATCTGCAAACATATTGGCACTGGAGGAGAAATATCATTTTAGGACAGCCAAAGCTGAAAAAGTGCACAATGAAAAGCTGATTAATATACTCCCAGCATCTTTGGGACAACTCTTCCAGAGAAAAAGCATCTGGATAAAGCAAAAAGTTTTGTCTTTGGATTTTGACCTCACCCCAAGTGAGGTGGAAGAAATTCAGTTCTTTGAGAGCTCACGATAAAAGCAAGCAGCAGGGTTGTTTTTGCTGAGATCAAAACCCAAGTGAGAAACTGGGACCTGGGAAGGAGAGGAGAGGTGGTGATGTGTGTTTTCATGGCTCTGTTGAGGCCGTGCTGGTACAGAGCTGTCTGAGGAGCACAGCCCCAAAGCTCAGTGTTCTTTGGCTTTAGCTCTGATCACGTGCTCCATAGATCTGACATTTCTTTTGATTACAGCAGTTTCTGTTCCTGTTCACACACATGGTGCTGGGTGATGCTGGCAGGGCACTTGGTCCAGCTGCCTGGAGAGCTGGGAGCAGAGGGTAGTCCCTGATGTTACTGGAAGGCTGGAAGGTAGTAAAAGCAGAGGAACAGACCCTCTTGCCTTCCATAAGGGCTGTCGTGGGTCACTTCACAAACCAGGGTTGTTCTCTGCATGGGAACAGATGCTGCAAATGCAGTGCTGGTAGGAACCTGAATGAAAACAATGAGCCTTGATAGAGAAATGAGATCACAGGTTGCCTGAGAGGCAAAGGTCCCCCTCTTTGCTGTGTCCTGTCATTGTTTGTTCCTATTTCTGGCTGATGAAGAGGAGACCCATCCTGCTACTTAGCTGCTCAGGACATGACAGAGCACTTGGTGGTCCTGAGACAGGGAGAAACCCCTCTGACACCCAGCCAAACTCAAGGAATTTGTCAATAAGCTTCCGCCTGCCTTGGAGAGCAGATGAGGAGCATGTGCTGAGAACCTAATTATCCCATTTTCCTGCAGAATGTTCTGTGGTTGTCAGCTCAATACAGGTTTGTCGCGACAGACTCAGAGTATGTGTGTGCTGACCCTGCTACAGATGTGTAGATGCTAAAGACACATTTGCATTCTTGCTCCTCATGGTAAACATCTCTATGAATCCTGTTTTGCTTGAGCTACTGAGATTAAAGGTAGTGGATTAAGTGGAAGGAGGTGCAGGGACTTTGAGGGAGACTCATGGCTCCATGGGAGACCATTTCCCTGATGGCTGCGTGGGCTGGAGATGAGCAGACTGTGACTTGGGTTGAGGCTATTTCACTTGGGTGTCTCTACATCAGAGGAGACCATTACTGTGTTAGGGCTTAAATGACTCTTCGTTAGTTTTGATGGAAAGGGGGTGGGCAAGCTCCCCTCTTCTAAACTGAGCCAAGACCGTGTCTTGGGAACTGTGGCCCTGAGACTGCTACTCTCTTCTGCCCCAGAAGAAAGAGGCTTTCTGTTCCAGTAGTAGGATGCTTGTTTCCTACTTGAGATCAGATAATGCAACAGCCTCACAGCACCAGAATGTAGAACATGTCCTGCCTTTTTTTTCTCAGGTATAAGCATTTTTTTCTTTTATCTACTTGCCTCTAACTATAAATCCTTCTAAAATATATCAGATATCTCCTTGCGTCGCACACTTCTGAGCACGATTCTTACATTCCTTATGTACAGGATTTTCTTCCAGGCTTTGTGAAGTTCTCTTTGTTAGAATGCAATGCAGAAGAGCCAGATGGTTTGGCTGGAGTCCAGTTACCTAAGAAACGTACCAGGACCCTATCAGAAGCTATTTCCTCTAAAGATCATGCTCAGTCTGCTTTGTTCTAATAACCAGCTTAGAGTCAACATTGAGCTGTCAATACCTATTTTTTTCTCCCATAATTAATCTACAAGGTTCAGCCTGGAATCAATATAAATGACCTCATGGCTCTTTTGTTTTTCATTCCACATGATTCTTCCTTCAGACGTGTGTTCAATCATGCATGCTTTTTCCCCCCCAGTAATGCTGTAGTGGAATTTTTTATGGTTTCTTCCTCTCTCTGGCACAAAATTTCTTGGTTGTCTGTACGCATGGGGAAGCTGGAGGAGCTCTGACACCTCTGTGGTTTCTAGTGACTTCAGAGCTCCTGTAGGTTCTACAATTGTTCTTCCCTTTGGGGATGGCTGGATGGATGGAGGGGGGATGAGGTGTGTGCTGCTTAGGTGTTGGCCTGTATATCTGCTGTGTGCTGACGTGTCAAAGTTTCTATATATAAAGATGTTTGCAACACGAAGCTGGGGAGCAGGCTGTAGGTTTATTTCCCAAAAAGGACTAAAACTCATACAGTCCCTGGATCCCTGCTGAGAAAGGATGTGGGTGTATGCAGTCATGCACTGCATGTAAAGTGGGATGGGTGGATCTCTCCAAAGCCGTCCTGCTCTGAAAGATGGCACCAGCCACGGTACTGCAAGAAGCAGGTTCTTTTGCTGGGAAAACCTTTCATTTGTTTCTTTTTCTTGGCATGTTTGAGGTAACATTAAATTTTCAGTCTCTACTCAGATTTGAATCAAAACCTGAGTTTCTGTCAGCAGAAAATCTAAGGGAACACTTGGGTTGATTAGTGGAGATATTTTTGCTTTGGTTCGAATACTTTTTTCATGTTCTTTGTCTTTCAGGTTGAAGTACTCTTTGTTTTGAACCAGACTATTTTTTTGTTTAGAAAATCTTTGCTTAAAATATAAAGTGGGGGGAAAAAATAAAGCAACATTGGGACGTCTGTCCTCTTCTCCAAGGTGGGTGGCAGAGTGACAAAGAAACACACATGATCATGATCCCATGTGACAGGCAAAAATGTATCCCAGAGGCAGTACCCGTCAGGATCCCTCTGATATGAAGGATATGATTTAGCAAGTACTTAGTATCATGCTCCAAGCTCAGTGCTCTGGAATATCCATTGATTTATTTTTTTTTCCCTGGTGAGATAAGAGCTGATTTTTCTTTCCAAACAAGGCTCTGATTGTAAGCTGTAAAACTGGGTAGAAATCTGGTCCTGTTGACTTCTGCAATGTGACCTGGTTGTTGGCAGAGCCTTAACTCTAAGGCATCTCTTCAGAGTTCATATGTCACCAAGCCTTTTTTTTTCTGTCCTCCTGTGCTACTTCAGCATATCAGAATAATTGACTGAAATTGGATGCTCCCTCTGCAGATGTAAAATTTATTGTCCACTTGTGCCTTTGTGCTGAAGTTAGGATCTTGAGTTTTAAAAACCCTCCTTCTCCTGGCTATGTGGGTGTTTCCCCTAACGATGTGGAATGTTTACTGCATACCAAGGGCAAGACATTATGCAGACACGAGGCTCACAACACCTACAATTTCTAAACCGCATGTGGCCTGTGTGGATTTCCTTGTGCTGGATTCACATGGAAACACAAACACATGTGGCATTTTTGTTGCTTTTCTAGGAAATCACTGAGCACAGCCCTGCAAAATAATACTTCCTACTGTTAGATCCACTGTGTGTGGGGGAAGGTGCTGCCTTTGTGTCCCTGTTGGAGCCTCATGCCAAGGCTCATGAATCATTCACCCCGAGTGTCTGGCTTTCCAGGAAGTCAAATCCCAATTTTAGAACCTATCAGGGACTGAAGAGTGCCATGGGGAAATAATAAAGGAAAGGTCATCGAATGTTATCAGAACTGGAGGTTTCCAATGGGGATCATGCCAGGAAATGCATGATTAGAAATAGGAGAAACTGTGTTGTGTCAAGGCAGCTGGAATAAAGCCAGCAGGACATGAAGTGGCTTCAGCCTGCTGCAAGAAAGGCTGAAGTGAGCTGGCAATGCATGAGAAGAGGGAAGGTTAGGGGGAAAAAATGTGAAAAATTAGTAGCTGGCATCTTGCTATGTGTGTTCGATAGCACTGTGCAGCTATCAGCTGTGCTGTCATCGCCTGGGGGATGTGAACAGAGGGGGATCTCTCCTGACTTGGTTGCTGCCTAGTGAATATCAGCAAGTGTTGATGTTCCTCAGAGATCCTTCCTGATCCACAGTCAGGATCTGTCAGGTGGGCACCCAGTGAGGGAGTGCTCATGGTCCTTGAGGGAGACCTGTGCAAGAGGAGGACAGGAGTGGCAGGACAGATTGTTGATCCAGGGAGATCTTCCTTCTGTGCCAGTACCATCATCCTGCTGCCTTTCTTATGTGGGAGATTTCTTCTCTTTCCCACTTACAATCGATATGGCTTAAAAAAAGACCAGTTCTCAGGGAAAGCAAAAGTCCTTTTGATTTCTTTGGTGCATATAGCAAGAACAGGAATGATGTATTCTCAGTTGTTCTGTTTGATTACTTGCATAATTCTTTCTTTGGCTAAATATTGGGCAAAGTACATGAGCGCTACCAGCAGCTGTAGGACTCCACCCCTGAGATGGCTCCATTTCAGTGGTGAAATCACCCTGGAATGTGCTTCTCATCCAGACATTAACCCCACTTAACCTGAAAAAAAAACAACCAAAACCACTCCAAGTTTGTCCCATTTGAGAACAATTTACTAGCCTGCTTTTCTGTAACAGAGGGACCAAAGTGTTTTGTTTATGTCCCTGCTGACCCACCTCAGCTGTTAGACAGAGAGCTAGAAGGCTTAGCCATGTTCTGTTCGTGTTGGTTTGGAGGAAAAGACATGTAAGTGGAGGAGGGAGAGGCAATTTACTTCCCTTCTTAAAAAGTCCACTTCTGAAAAGCTTACTGAAGACACACAATTTGTATGATTGACCTCTTGGTCATGCAAGCAGCCTAGTGTCTTTAATGGCCTTTTTATGACCTTTGCGACTTAGCTGAGTTCTTCTGTTTGGGTCTCCTTTCCCTTGGTGTGCCCTTAGTCTCCTTTGCTTAATGTTCACTTTTAGCCATAGTATCATGCCTCATGTAACTGGCCTCCAATTGTGCCATGCACAGAGATGCTTCCTCACAAGAAAACTAAAAAGTCCAACTCCTACTCAGATGAATTCCTGCTCAAACTGAGAGTAATGCTATGTAGGTTGGTACCTACAGCAGAATTGCAAGCATCACTCTTAGTAACTTCAATGTGTTAATGACTTTTACTGCAAGACTTGGGTAATACTTTCTTATTGTGGGGTTGCTTCATAGTTACCTTGCCAGGGAAGAATATGAGAGATCGCTTCCAGAAGGCTCACCATCCCAAGAGGCCCACTGGTTGTTTCAGTCCAGACTGTGACTTGCTGGATCAGGACATAACTGGTTTTAAAAAGTAAATTAAGAGTCTCTCAGTAAGTGAATCAGTTTCTGCACCTGGTTTGGCTTGAGCTGCATTTTCTATCACCTGCAGTAGTGACAAAATACTGACATTGCTGACAGCTCTGGGACATATCAGGACAGCCTAAGTCCTTTCAACTGAATGACTTGAGAAATAATTGTTGCTTTTTTTGCTCATTTTATTTGGATTTTTTTTCTGGCACCATTATTCTCAAAACACTAGCTGTTAGGCATGTTGATGAAGCTTTAATTCAGTATTTACATCTGATTTGATAAACGACTTGAGACAAAGTTAAGGGGACACCAAACTTCTTGGTATGGCCATAAACAGTTGATAGTATCCAAAAAAGTGTTGGTGATGTGCAGAGTTTTCACTGTTCTCAGAAGAAAGAAAAACAGAAAGACCCTAATAACAATATGAAGGCAGAAGCAAAAAAACCTGAAGTGGGGGTTAAATTGGTGCCATAATTTTTTCCGGTGAGCTGTTAACTTCTTTGTTAACAAACTAGACTTGGGTCCTCAATAGGGTACATAGTCTACCCAAAACACTGTGGAAATCAGATACTTCAACACTGGAAAGCAAACATCTTATTAAACTGCACCATCTGATTAGGTGACAGCTACAATTTATTCCCAGGGAAATCCATTTAATTAGTGGGAAGGAGTCAGGATGTTTGATGTTCCAAGAAAGGCACTTTCAGGGGCTGGTAAATACAACTTCAGGAGAGGGATTTTGCAAGGTGTTCGCACTGCATCTGTTCACTCAAACTTGTAAAAAGCCATTACAGTGTTAAATTCTCTTGCGAGTCTTTGAATGTAATGAGTGCTCATTCCAGCAAGTGCTTCAGGTTCACATTTCATCTGCAGTCAGCCCATTTTTCCTAGCCAGCTCCTTCATTTGCCAGAGGACTCAGAAAGATGTCCCAAAATTGGTTCAGAACTACCACAGCTCAGTAGGAAACGTGCACATTGGCTGTTGTCCACAGTGAGCTGGCAACACCACAGTCACAGACTCTGCAGTGTGATTTCAGGGAAAGAGGGTTCCCTCTAATGATGCTGGCTGTTCTGGAGTTCCATTTTCACAGCTACAGCTGCTGTTTGGTTCCTGTGGAGATGGATGATTTGGCACTCCTTACAAACCCCCTCCTTTCTGCACCCAGGGCTCTGCTCTGCCTGTTGCCACAGCAGCCAGCACTAGTTTTGTGTTGCTGGATGTGTTCTGCCTTGTGTGAAAACAGGGCTTTGATCCACAGGAGGTGACTTCCATCCCAAAGGTGACTTCCACTTACACATCAATGTACAGAAGTGGCACAAAACCTGATTTTGAGAAGCCTGGACCAAGGATCATACTTGGAAATGCCCCCTCTCACAGTGCTTTAATGAGGACAGTGTAGAATTGTCTACTCTTTTGCTTTGCATTATTAGAACATTTTTCAAATTCACTGTTATATTTGTTAAGTCAACTTTCGATATCTGAAGAGGTTCAACTGTCCTAATACCTGTTTTGTGGGCACAGGATGATAGATTTTATTGTCACTGCATCATTTAAAAAAACGCAACAAACCCACCATTATCGTATATTCACAACACTGTTATGTGCAGAAGCTGTTGCATGAGTGGGCAGAGGTTGAGGTGATTTGGGGGTAGATAGTGCCCTCCTAGTTTGTCTGTCACTAAGTGATTTGAAATGTCCCCACTTCTCTCTTCCATATAAAGCACCAACCCTTCGTCCACCGCTTCTCCACATTAAGTATTTCCTCTCTGGGAAGTATCTCCATGAGGATTTCTGAGAGGAAGGAGGGGACAGTTACTAACAGTGTTAAACCTGACCTTCTGTGTATGTGCCTGAGTCTATTTTCCCTAAAGCAGTGCATAAATTAATGTTCTGGCAATAATACTGAGCCTGTTTAATTTTCTGTTTGACTAGAAACGTAGAGAAAATGTCACGATATTTGATTTCATCTTTGTCTATTTTTTGCTGCCACTGAATGAAGCTGATTGGACTCAGGAGACCCAAGGACACACAGCATGTCTGAGAGCACATAAAGAGGCACTGTCCCTCAGGCATGTGCTCCTCAGCCACGCAGGAAGTGTTGGGGTTTATATTTGAAGCCTGGCTGAGGTTCCCTAATGGTTGTTAATCCACTGGTTTCTTTTACTACATCCTGTCCCAGACGTGGTCACACCCCAGAAGTCTTGGGGTTTCTGCTTGCTTCAGGAAAGGTTGAAAAATGTGTCGGAACAGGAGGCTCCATACCAGACTGTGTGCAAGAGTGGGATGGATTGAAAGAGTGGCTACAATAGCTAAATTTTGCTTGCTGAAACATTGAAAAGTTGAGTGTGCTTTCAAGCATTTGGAGGGGCAAGCTGCTTCGAAGGAAGAGCAGCTCTAGCCCAAAGGGGCTTTAGTGTAAGAGGCAGCAGAGGAAGTTAAGATAAGTTTAAGGGTGGGCTGAGTTGATCTGCTGCTGGCAGTTGTAGCTCTGCTGAAAACTGCAGGAATTCATGCCAGATGGAGACATGGCCTTGTAGCATTGTTGTCGCGGACCGAGATAGGTCCCAGGAGAAAGGATGGAAAACCTTAACCTGGAGAGATGATGTGACACGACACATCGCTATGATAATGAATCCTAAAAATAAAAAGTTTGGGAAGGAAATGAACCCTTTGTTCACAATCATCTTCCACTTTCCTTAAGGTTGTTGAAGAGTGCTGGACTTCCCCTGAAGTCCAGTTCTGCTCCAGTGGTTACACTCCTGTGGAAAACCTGTCTTACAACTGTTCCATCTGCTCTCGCCTCATCTATTCTCTTTCCCCGTGGCTTCAGCTAGTCCCCTTCAATCTCTATTTATTTTTTCTAAGTGCCAGAGTAAGAAAAGGAACAGATTTTGGTGGTATTTTTTTTCCTGAAGACCTGGGTAGCCTGTGTGTGCTTCAGGGCTGGCAAGCACCTATGTCCCCTTGTGCAGAGGCTGGTGTGCAGAAGGATGTGCAGGCTACGTGGCTGCAGCCCCTTGTTTAACAAAGGATGTGATAGAGCAGTGGTGTGGAAGGCAGCGTGATTAACCACCGCCCACGTGAGGAGAGCACGCACAGAGGGGCCATTCAGCACAAGAAGTTATATATTATTTCTTTTCCCCACCCTACGACTTGCTGAGGGATCCCCCGCACAATGTCCAAACCCCACTTGCTCATTTCCCCCAAAGGGAAGTTGGGCCATTTCCAAAGAAAAGGGCCTTGTGAAGGAGAAGCAAGATGGGGGGAGCATAGGGGGAAGAATATGGCAGGAGTGGAGAAGGACAATCTGAGAATGAGTAAGGAGGCTTGAAGACCAAGGGGAAGTTTGTAACAAAAAATCTCCAGGTGCTTCTGGAGGGATGTGTTGGTGTTGTCTGGGCAGCCCTGAGCCGTGGTACCAGGTGAGAGTAGCAGCTGTGTAGACAAGGAGCCTGGTTTGTGATTCCTAGGGACAAATGAACTGTCAGCAGAACTGTTCAGGACCTGCAGAGGAGTCTGAAGAAGTACAGGACAGCCCATGATGATACAGACTGGTACATTTAAGTGTAGGCTGCTATCATTTTAAGCACATCTTTAGAGTCAGGCAGGGCAGAGGAGTACCTTATCTGATGGTATTTCAGAAAGGTGTTTACAGGCTATCTGGTCTTGCTTCAGGAGGAACCCTGTGTCCTGTGCTGGTGCTTCAGTGTGTCTGCACTAGCTGGAGAGCCTGCAGAGGGATGCTGTGTGGACAACTGGCCCTCTGGGAAAACACTCATCCTGCAGTGCATTACTGTCAGCTGGGAGGGTCTTGAACAGCTCACGAGGTTCAGCTTGATAGAGACTAAATGTAGAGGTGATCGTGCCAGCAAAGACTTTTCACTTGTGCAAGTTTTAAGTAATTGGATTTTTTGCGAAATGTTTTCTTCTCTTAGCTGCAGTTTTTGGGCCTGAAGTTGAATCATGTGAGTTGAAATGTATGCAGGGAAGACCTTGGCCCATATTCAATGTGATAAACACAGAATCCTTTGTTATACTAAATAAATTAATCTAAACTTTTGTGGTAGAAACCCCGGTGAGTCAGTGGTAGCTCCTGGCCCCTGACCGAGAGCTCTCAGTGATCTGGGGCCTTTCAGGCAATGGATGTGATGCCGCCTCCTCAGTTTCTCAGTGTGATTTTCATGGATTCTGCATATCTGAGGGCTTAATCCCATCCTGGAAGCAGAACAGGGCTGATCAGAGATCATTCATGTTTTAGTAAGAGCTGCCAAAGAGGAGAAGCAGTTACGAGTTTTTCAGGTAAATGGCAGAAGCTGGTTCTGGGTCCTGTACCTCAGTGCTGTGCTCCTATGTCTGCTGGCCAACAAGTGCCCGTAAGTGCCTCTGCCCTCGCTGAGGAAAGCCTCATTATAGTCTTCTTCAGCCAGATTGCAGCCACCATGAAACTATAGTATTCAAGACCTCCAAGTCTCTGAATAGGTGCTGGCTGAAAGGCATATGTATTAGAGGTGCACTTGCTGAATGCAGGCCCTGAAACCTGTCCCCAAAGATTCACACCTCGTCCCTCTGGGCATACTGCAGGGGGTTACAGTCCCACCCAAAATCTCTGTTCAAGTGGCTCTAACAAAGCAGTGGTTTCCTCAAAGCCAGGGGCCCCTAGTGTTGAGTGGCAGCAAGCAGCTCATTGCCTGGTAGTTGGGATTTGTGGTGCCCTGGGAAATGAGGTATGGGCCTCGAGGCCTAGCCACGGCAGCACTTCACTGTGTCTCAAAAAGAATGACTTGCCTGGCCTTTGTTTGGAGGTTTGTTAAAACTGTAGGACAGGTTAGATGCATTTTTTTTTACCAGGATTTTGAAAGTCAATGTCTGCAATAATGAGTACAAAATACATTGTTTTGATGCCATGTGAAACTTGCTAAGGGCTTAAAAAATAAAGTCTGTGGCCACTCTCCTGGGGAGCAGGAACGTGTACCTGTGTAAATCAGGAGACTTCAGATTAGTGGGATCTGTAAAAAGGTGTTTTAGTAGCTGGGTTTCCTTTTGGCATTTTATTAACACATCTGAGCCTGAACTATTTGTCATACTGCTTCATTCCTGCCAAGGAAACACAGACTGAAGGTGTAGAGGGGTGTCTCTTCTGTCTTCTTCTTCTCTCTCTCTCTCTTCTTCTTCTTCTCTCTCTCTCTCTCTCTTCTTCTTCTTCTTCTCTCTCTCTCTTTCTCTCTTTCTCTCTCTTCTTCTCTCTCTCTCTTCTTCTCTCTCGCTCTCTTCTTCTTCTTGTCTCTCTCTCGCTCTCTTCTGTCTCTGCAACATTATGCTACTTAGCAAGCCACTGCTTATCAGCATTTGTGTTTTGAGACTCTGGCTGATGATAGTGGCCATCCAGGCTGTGCAGAGCATGTGGGGAAAGACAGTCCTCCTCCAAGGGGCTTGTATGCTTCTTACCAGGCAAGATGACCAGCAAGGTGTGATTTTTTTTCTCTTCAACAGAAGCACTAATTGTGTGGCTGGCTGGGAGAGCATGCAGGAGCAGCAGCACTAGCGGTGGAAGGGAAACCCAGATGTCCCAAGTACAAGGCCAGCAGGTCCTCCAAGGATTGCCAGTTTTGCTCTGGTTGCTGCATGAGGTTCAACTCTTCAGTTCCTGAAGTGGAGCCTGTGCTGGGGCCAGTGCTTGCTGCAGCTGATGGAGAAGAGCCCAGTATTTTGCAGGTGAGTTGCTCAACCAGGCTTTTCTTCTCAGTGTTTCCTTCTAGGTAACTCTGGATATTTAGAACTTTTGATCTGAGAGATTGAATTGTAGTTTTAAAAGAATATTTGAAATCACATATTTTTTTTCCAGCAAATCAACTGTGAAACTATTTTTACAATTAGTGACACTGAATGGCTCTGAGGGGTTATCAAGAATTACCTGCTACCACAAATAATGTCCAGAAAATGAGCGAAACTCTGGCGTTTTCCATAGCTCTGTCTGCAAAGTTGTTGGCAGAATCAAGCTATTAGTTGTTGACCTCAGGAAAAGAATGTGAATTCAACTTGATGGTTTTATGTTTTGATAGGTTTTTATTCAGTCTGAATTGACCTTTGTTGAAGTTTGCACTGTTGCTGTTGAATCAGTAGCAAGTGGCCTCTGCATGCAGACAGGTCTCCTTGGTGGGTTTAACTGCAGGGAAGATCTCAGCTTGCCTGTGCATCTGAGGGTACCATTTGCATACAGATGCTACCACCCTGGCACTGCTTCTTTCCTGCACTCTGTGTTTTGTGTGGGTTTGGTAGCAGCTTTTTACCTGCTGCTGGCTCAGAGTACTTTCACTTGTGGTGATTTTCTTATTGAGTGATTGTTCACCCACCACGTAAATATCTGTATGTTTGAGTAAGGATTGAAGCATCTGGAAAGAGGGGGGGGAAAAAAGAGACACACCAGACCACCATCAACTCTGATCTGCATGTCCTATTGGTGGTAACAGTCTTTATATGACACAGTATCGGATCATCATAAACAGCTCTTGTTCCACAGGGGTGTCTCTGTCCCATATTAACACTCCCTCTGCTTTACCACTGAAAATCAGTGTTTTATAGTAAAAACAGATGGAGACTCAGACTTTTTTTTTTACTGTGATGCGAAAACGCACAAGCAGGAAGTAAAGTTTTCCCCTGCACCATACACTACCAGCAACTCTTATGGTGGGGAGTTTCTGAAGGGTCAGGTCTGCTCAGTGTGTTGAGAAGCAGATAGCTCAGCTTGATGGGCTGCACACCTGGAGAGTGAGGGCAGCTGGGTCGTTGATGACTCTTGGGTCCCTTGAGGTCGTTTTGCGACAGTGTTATTAAGAATGTATTTCTGGAAGTTGTGTGAAGCTGCTAAAAGAGATTGTAGGTGTTGGACAAACTGAGGAATCTGAAGCAGCAAAACCCTGGGGCTCTGGTTTAGCATCAAGCCAGTGCTGCTGCTAGTCCTCGCTGTGAGGTGTATTTGGGAGGTGCACTGTAGACAGCAGGGGTGCACGAGAATCATGAGGGTCTGGCGAGGCATCTAGGGGTAAGAAATCCACCCCATGATTATTACAGGCTTTATGTAGTTGGAAGGAATTCAGTAGCAGTGGAAACACAGAGACCATGGTAGGAAGGAGCCCCTGCTGACCCATGTTAATGCCAATGGCAGGGACCTCTTGGTGCTCAGGACTGATGCTGCTGAGAAGACACAAGTTTGGGAGCAAGGCCAGAGGGTCTATGCTGAGGGGAAGAGTAGGTCTCTAAATGTGAGTGCTGCATTTTCTGCTGGGTAGCAACAAGCATGGCCTTGAAGAGTGTCCAGGAACGAGTGGCATGGGGAAAGGTCTTGCATGGCAGGACATCTCTGGAGCTCCATTGTGGCCTCAGTGTGCTTTGGTGATCACCATGCCAAGGACTCAAGGAGTAGGAACTTAGGATCTCTCACCACCCCTTTCCTCAGAATGAGCTACCTGTCTGGCTCACAAATGCTCTACATCACCTGCTAATGAAGCAGATGGCAGAGGAGAGGTGTAGGAGGAGATGCTGGTAGGAGTTCCTACTCAGGGCTGTATCAACCAGCACTATCAGGATGATGTGACTGTGATAACCTGCCGTAGTGTTTGAGTAGCACCTAGCACAGTAGAGACGTGATCCACATCCAAGCCTTCTACAGTAGTGCCCATAAATAACAGAGATTTAGTGGAGAGTTACTGTATTGAGTGGTGCAGGGGCCCCTTATCTCTGTAGATGAAAGGAGTCTTATGGATGACAGTTCATGAATTCTGAGTTATTTACTGCATGCAACATGTCCCAAGCACTAAATCTTGTTTTCATTTACCTGAAGTTATCTTCTTTTTAGAAACAATAGTGTTGCCCATAAGCTGTTTGGAAGATGTATCACTTTGTGAACTCTTGGCTAATGGATAGTTTGGATGGGTTCCAAGACATCAGGAAATCAGTTGTGCCTGTTCTGACTAAGCTTGAAAAAATATCTGTGGTTAGTAACACTACCCAGAGGCAAGTAAAAAGATGAAGCTACAGACAAGCAGGAAGAAAACACTCTCTCCCACTTACCTCTGGTCTGGGTGACATGATCACTCCAGAGGGGTGCTGTGCTGGAAGCTGGAGGGGTTATTGCATAAAGCAGGACACTCTCCTGCAGGGTGTAGTGAATTGGGAAAACAAATTGGGCAAATCAGTAAAATACTTTGATGCCACAACTCAGGAAGGGATTAGAGTCTCAAGGACACAAAAGCATATTTTGCACATTTAAGTTGTATCTGTAGAAGAGCATCTTCCTTCACTACCAGCTTGTTTTGCTGCTATTAACATCAAGGGCAGTATTCCTATGGACTGCAGTAGGAAAGGACAATTACTTCTGTATGAAAATAATTTTATCTGGAGACCAGATATATCAGGAGATACAAAAATTTAAAGGCCCGGTTCTTACTGTGCCAATAAATTGCTGTGAAACAAAAGCAAGGCTGGTGCCTGTACCTGTGATGCCTACGGATTGCAGGCAAGTGCTTTCTTTCAACTGTTCTCTGAAATAATATGCTTTGCAGGATCTGTTTCATTCTGGATAGGAAAAGAGATTTGTTGCTAACACGGCTGCTTTGCTTTATGGAGCTAAGTGGCCTGAGTGTAGCTATCTGCCTGATGTTCTTCTCAGGTGTAATGGAGTCTTCTGACAATGTCAAAAAGAGGTAAGAGAAGAAAGGCAAACCACTTGCATTTTGTACCCCTGTGGATAAAGCAGGACATGATGAACCCATTTCATTCTCAACATGAATGCAGACTTAAAGCATATTGCTTGGTGTATGCTTTGCTTTTTTTTTTCTAAAAGCCAGCAGTGTGGCTTTTCTTTCAGCACTTGGGAAATGTGTGTCACAGATGAACCATCCCACCAGATAACATTGTCACTAGCACTTATGTCAAACTGGAATCTTGCAGGTTGTCCTTGGAGCAATCCTTAGGGCTTTGCTTGGCAGCTGTTGAAATGCTGAGTGAACTGGTAACAGCCAGGCTAACAACATGTGGCAAAAGGTATATTTGTGCAAATGTCTTCTGCAGCCCACCATCTCTCTAAGTGTTAGGGTGGGGTTTCCTCAGTAGTTCTAACTGGGGAAAAATGGGTGCACGATGACTTGAAGGTGGACGTGCTTGCCTTTTATTTGATATTTTAGAATTCAGAAGGTCTTTTTCCTTTTATTGCTGGAAAGGGTTAAGTTTGAACCTCGTTTGCTTTGGATTTGTGGGTTGCAGATGCCAGGAGAGCACTTCCTTCCTTCCAGAGATCTAGTGATCTCAGTTTTCTGAATCCCTGTTTTCTTTCCCGTTCTTTGTGTGCCATGTCTGTACAGACTTCAAGCGCCTCAAACCCTGCGTTTTGCTGCTCAGGTTTTTCTACTCTTGTATGCCATAATCTCTTCACTAGTTACATTGAGACCTCTGTGTTTCAAGTGTAACCGAGCGTGAATTACAACCAGAAGCACAGGAATAAACTCTATCTAGAAAGAGGCAAATTTTATATACCACAAGCAGCAAAGTAAAATTGCATCAGTGGAGTTCCTTATACTGGAACTGCTACTGGTCCCACTACAGATTTAAGTGGATCAGAGACTAAATTAGGTAGATGTTAACAGAGCTAGTGAAGGTGTGGTGAGCATGAAGTGTGAATAATGATCTCCAACCCTACCTAGAAACCCTGCCAGTTTGTGCATTTGTGTGTTTGTCATGTCCCATGTGGTGGAGTTTCTTGTCTAGCTTGGGAGATGTAGCTGAAACAGAGTGTCACTGTTCAAACTTAAACAGCTTCTCCTCTGCCCTGGGAAAAATAAATCTGCTCCTGAGGAAGGTATGAATGGCTGAGCCTGAGCTTGTGCACCCCCCTGGGTTCTACTGTGTTGAAGGCATGTCCTGAAGGTCTGCTCTGCCTCCCTGATCTGCCAGAGGAGAAAATTGCTGCAGGGCAGCCTCGCCCAAGTGATTTCTGTCTGTCAAAAAGTACAAATGCATTTCCCTTCGGCCAGCAATTTCTGAGAATTCATCAGCGTGATTGTTAGAGGGGGTTTCACCCTGTTGTGTGTGGTTTTGTAGTCATTCTTTCAAATGAGCTCAGCCCTGAGTCATTTAGGATTGCTTCAGAGCATTTGTGTCCCAATGGCCTGGCAGACATGTGGGTGTTGTTCCTGGGGACAGTGCAGTGAAGCTCTCCTTCCGTGCTCCTGCTGTTGTGTGTGCTAAAGTTGTGTCCTGAGGCCATGAACTCAGTCAAGACCCACCTCAAAATTAGAGGTTTTTTCCAGAAGCAATTATAATAAGGAAGGATAAGACAAAGAGGAATGTGTCATTTCTACATGATAGATGGCAAAAGGAGGAGAATACCTCTCTTGTTAAGAGACTTGCTCTGCTGTTTTAGCGGAAATAATTCATATACTGATGTCTCGGATGACACTGTTAGAAAGTGTTTGTACTGCTTCAGCTTGGTCTTCTCCCAGTGCAAGAAAAGGTGCAGCAGGAGAGACAGTGTGAAGGCAGTACAGGCAGGGAGGTTGTGCTGAATGAGATGAACCTCTGTTGGAGGAGTACACTTTTTCATCTGAAAAGAAGACCCAAAATACCTTTCCCAACCTACACAGGAAAGTGGGGGCAGCACCATTGTCCTAACCCCCTTCTTCCCTTCTCTGCCAGCTGACAAGTTTCACTGGGCTCAGTTTTCACACCAGAGTAAATTAAAGCTAAAGGAAACACAACAGCAGGGAAAAATCCCGTCATCTCGCAGCGCAGCTCTCCTGCAGAGAGATACTTTTGACGATTCTGTTTCTTTATCTCCTAATTAGAAATAATGATGTGTTTTTTCGGGTCAAGAAGACCTCCTTTGCTATGAAATATTAGAGGGATTTTGACAGTGTAACTAAAAATAGGCATGAGCACACACGTGTGAATGCATGCACAGGCACTAGCAGGAATAAACATGCAGTGCTCTTTGCTTAATTATGAACACACTTTCCTCTGGGAGGGAAGCGCCTTTGCCTCCAGTTTGTTGTTTTTCAAGTAAATAGAGAGAAGGAGTTGTCTGAAGAACAGATGGGCTGGAATGAGGAATAGAAATATTTTCAGTCAGAGAGAGGTTGGATGATGTGATAAGCCACAGGAACAAAGTTCAGTTATGCTCTCATCCAGACCTCAGAGCAAAAATGCCTCTGTTGTTAATTTTGGATTCATCTGCTTTTGAAGGCTCTGAGAATTAAAGTTATGGTAACTGGAGCTGCTGGTGATGGTCACTTTGCACTCAAGCTGGTCAGGCAGCCTCTCTTGAGGGAACCTGAGCAGGCTTCACTTCTGGTGAAGTGCTGGTGTCCTGGAGCTGGCTCACAGGAGCATGGTAGTGGTATTGTAATGGAAAAGTGTTGTAGGTAGTGCAGAAGTTCTTGCAGTGACCCTAAGCATGGAGATTTTACCAGTCAGTGATGAGTATGGAGACAGGTAGGGAAAGAGTGTGCAACAGTCACCTGGTGGCTCTGATGAGCCAGTGGAGAAAATGAGGATAACAAATGCTGCAAAGAATGACAGGGAAAACTGTTTGAAATGTGGGGTTTCAGAGGTGGTCGCATACCTGCAGAAGTGTTCTCTCTGCCTCTTCAAGGCTATTTTTCAGCATTACAGTAACTTATATTTCAATCAGAATAAATTTCATGCTGTTCATTTCAATATTGATCAGATTGGTACCAGTTGCTTGCATGGTGCTGTGCACTAGTTCTGGTTACATTCCAGTTAACTCCCTTCAGAGACAGCAGTGCTGCCCATGAATCAAGCAGAACAATTTATTCACTGAGAAGCCTAATGGATGGTTTGGACAGCCTCCAAAAGCACAGCTCTCCCTATCTGAACAGCCTGAAACGTTTCAGCACTTAAGAACAAAATCCAGAGATGGGCATGGCTGAGAGCTGCATGGAAAATGGACGGACCAAGGTTGCTTTTTCCTTTCTCTGCTTCCTCAGTGTCTCGGGAAGACTTGACTCCTATGAGGGAAGAATTTGGGAATCCAAATCCAGTCCAAATGCTATTGCCCAAATTCCTTTACCTTCTGAACTACAAGAGTTGAGGTCTAGAAAGCTTCTGATAAGCATTGTGTTACCTTACAGGCACAATGTGTCCTGGGCCCCTACATGGCTTTTCTTATATTTATTTGAATTGGCACGGCCTAAAGTCTGAAGTGATGATGAGATCTGAAAAAACTCAGAATGCAGAGCAATTTGAGACACAGCTAAAGGGAGTTTTTGATTTGTACAGGGTGGTTTTAGCTGTGATTACAACAGAAGTTAGGTCCAGTAAAAGATTAGCGTGAACATGCACTTTTGGAGGTTTTAGGGTGTGGTGGGTTGACCTCAACCAGCAGCTAAGCACCCACCTGGTCACTTGCTCACTACCTCCTCCAGTGGGATAGAGAGAGGACTGGAAGTGCAAATGTGAGAAAAACTCCTGGGGGAAAATAAAGAGAGTTGAGTAAGTGAAGGAAAAAGAGAGAGGGTGAAAAAAACAAAACCAAGTGCTGCAAAGGCATTCAGAACCTTTCATCAACGGACTGATGCCCAGCCAGTCTCTGAGCAATGGCTACCTTAGAAAGAATAACCCTCCCTTTTGTCCCACCTGTGTCCCCTCCCAGCATCTTCCCCAACCACAGCCTACTTACTGGAGGGGTAGAGTGAGAAACAAGGAAGGGCTGAATGTTCTGCAAGCACTGTTCAGCAGGAGCTAGAACATTGGCATGTTACCACCACTGATCAAGTCACATATCTACAACACAGCACCACCTGAGCTGCTAGGAAGAAAATTAATGCCAGCCATATACTGTGCATAGGGTTTTGGAAGGGAGAGGGCTTTGTCAGGTGCATGTCTCTTGAAGTGAACAGGAGCAGGGGTTATCAGTCAAGAGGCTACAAAATGCTTCCCAGGAAGGCAGCAGGAAGATACTGTTAGCTTCAGACTTGAAACACAGAGCCACTTTCAGCAATTCCAGTGGTGATTTTGTTTGATGAGAGTCACCCATGATACACGACACAAAACAGGAGACAGAAAATCAGTATATTAGTTGGTGGGTTAAGAGGATGGAGTATGTTTGGGCAGTGGCAGTAGTGTTCACTTCTGAAGGCCACAGTAGGTGCTGGCTTCCAGGATCTGCTGCTCTTCTGCCCAGAGAGGTGGCATCAGCCAACAAGAGAATAATGCTTTGTAAAGGAAAGAAGCCTGGTGTTTCTGAAGGCCCTGCAAGTAGGTTATTTGCTATGGAGCCCAGTTTTCAGCTGGGAGGGTTGACTTGGGGAATGTCACTTTGAAAGGCTGATTGCAGAATATGAGCTGTCCTCTCCTGGCAATGTAGCTGGAGTTTGTCTGGATGATAGACACGTTCTCAGTGGCACAGTATGTGAGCATGTTGGACAGCAAGGCAGCATGGGCCTGTGGTTCCTTCATGTGCTGCTCTTACGAGAGATTGTGCCGTGAGTGTGGACAGAGCTTGAAAATTCACTTGGCCAAAGGGCAGAGAATTCCTCCTGTGCCCACTCTATGGCACAACCATCCATCCATGAGTTAGTGCTGGCTAGTGGGACCATCTCTCATCTTAGAGGTGGTCATAAGTGGGCACTAATGGTCATTTATGCTGGCACAGTTTTGTTAGAAAAATGCCAAGTGGGTACAAAGTGCTTCCAAACCAGAACACAGCAGTGATGATTATGTGACATTGCAGTAGGACAAGGTACTCAAGTGGAGAAATCCTTACTCAGACATTGTAAGGACTCCTTAGAATCTAAGATGTTTCTGCTGCTTCATCCATTGGCTGCAGAAAGAAAAGACCCTCATGTGCTAGTGCAAATTCCATGGATTGAGACAGATAGCACTGGCAGAAGCAGACACAAACAGAAAATACATACAGGAGAAAGGGCAGGTATGTGGCATGAAGTCTTGAGTAGCTGCCCAAAAGCTGATCTGTGTATTCAATCACTTGGAGGAATCCCAAAGCCTGTGTGGTACAGGGAGGGTCCCTTGAGGTGGAAGCATTGCTGCCTGTAAGTAATGTTCCTGTTTACTCCCACTGATGCTTTATGTAACAATCCTGCTCTGCCTCTGACTGCCTGTCAGATCTAAAATAACTTCCCTTCTGATGGATGTCTTCATGCTGGAGGGGAATTGTGAGGATTTTCAGCATGAAATGGGAAGCAGCAAGAACAGGTATTCTCTCTGTGCTGTCTTCTAGAGGAGCATGAAGGCTTGAAGGTAGATGATGAAGATCCAAGCATTGAGCACTACATTTATCTTTCCTGGATGTTTCTTTACCTGAAGTAAGGATTATGAGAACAAGAGTCTTTTGCTTTCAGAGAGAGACTCTGTGATCTGTCGGATGCTTCCAGGAATTTTCACATTAAAATATAAAGTAGAAATCCTAATGTAGTAATCTTGGCTGCTCTCTTTACATGGTGTTTTCTGACTTCATTGCTGTGTTGCATTTCCATTAAGGTGTGGAAGGCAAGGCTGTTTGTGCTAGGAGGATGATGCAAAGGCAAATGTCTAAACGTGTCCATAGGCTTGAAGAACTGACAATCATATTCTGGCCACCCCCAACCTAAACCCCGAATCAACCACTCATATAGCAGCAGTGAACAGAGGGATATTTAAATTGCCTTAAATCATTTAAAAAAACAAAACCACCAAACCCTTCTAGTCCCTGTCTGCAGGTAATGCTGTGTATTTTTCCTCTTTTGTGAGAAGTAGTAGGGGCAGCACTGTTGGAGAAGTGCTGTGGTTTGGTACTCCAGGGAAACCATCAACTTGTGGGGCAGGATGTGAAAATTGAAGCAACATCTTAAAACAATTCAAGGTAACAGCAACCAAGTTCCCCTCAGGAAAGCTGCTTTTGAAGATGCAGCAAGCTCATCTTCCAGGACTTGCTGAGGTCATGGCTCAGCTCGCATTTAATAAACAGCAAAGTTTGTGGTAAAGAGGTAGGCTTCTATTCTTTCAAAATCTGCCTTGCTCTCAGATTTAACAGGACAAAGCTCCCCTTGAAGCATTTTGAGCCATCTCCCTTGACTGTTAAATAGAGGAAGAGAAGCAGCAGCTAAAACTTAGCCTTGTTTAGAAAAACTCTAATTATTTATGTCCTTTTTATGGACTGCTGCTGCCAACAGCTTTCTCTCACTTTGCGGTTGTGGGTCGCACTGCCTGCTGCTGATGTGTGTTCAGCTGGGCAAATACTACATGCCATATTCCATGAATATATTCCCTTGATCAGAAATCAGAATTTCTTTCAGCTGTGTTTATTTCTCTCTTCGTCTGCTCTGTCTCCATCCATCCACCATACCCCCACCAGTAATACCTACTGCTTGCTTTTTCTTGAGGCTAACGTGGTCTGAAAATGCAGTTACTTTTCATTTTATGCATGTGACTAGATCTCTGAAAGTCATGTTTTCACCCCTCTTCCTCATGTTTTCCCAGTAAGCTGTTTCGAGATATGTCAAGGGATAAAGCTGCGTTCATCTATTCAAAAAAATCTGAGGTTTTGGTTACATTGTGAACACCTGCCCAGAATAGGACACCAAAGGCTGTTGTTACACTCACTGAATGCTTCCTCATCTGGACATAGGTGTGCTTTGTCCTGTCAGAATCTAAAGGAAAATACACCTTTGTGCAGACATGGACAGTACAGCACAAGTTATCGTTGTTGCTGGTATAACTGTATCTGCACATGGGACTGTAGCCAGCACAGCTCCATCAGTGAAGGATCACACCTTCAGATCCCTGCCTTGCAGAGCTGTGCTGGCAGATGTGCTCCTGTGTACATCACCAGTTGTTGCCTGATTTTTCTCTTTAAAAGGACTCTGCTGATGGGAAGCAGGGAGAGCGAGAGACCTAGTGTGAATTCCTCCATTTCACCCACAGAATAGCTCCTGTGGGAGAGGAGAGACTAATAAATGGGGTGTGAGTTTGAGATTACTGGTCCCCTGACAAAATACGCATCAGCTGAAATGGTGTGAATCCAGGCTGCTCTTGTCTCTCTGGTGTTATCTCAGTAACATGATTCTCATAGCTGGAGCAGAGCCATACAAGTTTGTTCCTCAGTGGGAGAGGAGAAACATTGTGTGGTCCCAGCTCTCTAGGGCAGTCATGAAATTCATCCTTGCTTCACCCGGGCTGTTTCAAGCTTGCCAGTGGCCACCTGGCTGAATTGAATTTAGCAGAATCAAAGAAATCACCTGCAAAGTCACCCAGTGACACAATTTCCCATTGAAAAGGCATCTAGGCCTAAGCTTGCTTTGGCTACATGTTAATTTTGCATATTTCTTTCAGTGTATTTCTGTTCATGCTGAGGTAGTCCTACACCAAGTGTAGGATAAGGCCCACTCCTGCCCCTGGCATTTCAGAGTCAGGAACCATGCTCAGTGGATCATGGATGTAGGATTGAAAGTATCAGAAAAGTCTTGTTTTTCAGCTCCCTTCACCACACAGGCAAATCCATAGTGTTGCTGAAGTCCATCTTGTCCTTTTTGACATCCTACCTCTGACATGGGCTGTTTGCTCTAGAGTACATGAGCTGGGAGGTGATTGGGCTGTCTTCAAAGGAGGTATTTTCTTGCTGGCACTTCCCAGGTTCAGCCCTAGAGTATCAGGATCCTGAAGCCATTGGTTCCTAAGTGTGTCTTCTCATTATCCACACCAATATCTAAATGTTTTATTTGATTCTGCCAAGATCCCAATGCCAGAGAAGCTTTGCTACAGTTGTTTCCTTAGTGCAATCTGTGAAAAGTCACTTTACCTGCTTGGTTTGACATACCATCCTCCTATTCTAGCACTTAAGATCTGGTCAGATGCTATTTAAGGTCAGTGTGTTCAACTTGTATCTCAGGTTTCATTGCACAAGTTTTGTTGTATTCAATTCACTCCAGTTTGGATGCCTGTAAAATTCCTAATATGCAAATGTCCTAAATTTGGCAAAATTGGACTGGAAATCTCATTGAGCAGGCTTTTATGTGCTGTGTCCCTGACTTCTCTTTCAAATAAGCTGTCATCAAAATACTTTATGGTAGTTCTCTTGGGATTTTGCTTTTGTGTTTTTTGCATTTTCCCAGAACAGGAGGAAAAAAAAGGAGGCAGAGGAAAAAATATTCTAGAAAATGACAAATGCAAAAAATAATTTGTGTACGTGAATGTTTTTCCAACCTTCTGCACAGGTTTGCTTCAGATCAAAGTTCAGGTCATTCCCCAGTGCCTGAGGTTTTTTATTTTCACAGCACAGAGGATGATGGAATTAATATGAAGTGATGCCAGTCCCTGTTGGGACATTCCTTGGATCCGTAAAAATGGGCTCAGTGTTTTCCAAGTATAAAAAGCCAAAAGAAACCACCTTGAGGTACCGTGTGATGTTATTTGCTTTGACCCTGGATAACTAAAATGAAAGGTCTCTCTGAACACAGGGTGTTCAAAACCATCCCGGTTTTATACATGTATGTGTGAGGAAGGAAACGTGGTGTTTACAGGCCACGCTGAGCTTTGGCTTGTGTATTTGCCACTGCCTGTCTGTGTCCAGACACTGTTTCCTGAGTGAAATGGGTCGGCTTCTCTAGTGCAGCTTTTAAAGGTGGGCAAACAGAGAGCTTGTCTCCTGAATTACACAGATTGACCCTTTTGTTGGAAATGTCAGTAAGTAGAGTGAGGGCTGGGAGGCTCCTTCCAGACAGGCTCGCTGGCCAAGTGGAGTCTCTGAGGTTAAACAGAAACAAGGACAAGAGGAAATGGCCTCAAGTTGCACCAGGGGAGGTTTAAATTAGGTATTAGAAGAAAATTCTAGAAACTGCTTCACTGAGAGGGTAGTTAAACACTGGAACAGGCTGCCCAGGTATGGTTGAATTACCACCTGTGGAGGTGTTTAAAAGACATGTAGACGTGGTTTAGCACTGGGCTGGGTAGAGTTAGGTTAATGGTTGGTAGAGTTAGGTTATGGTTGGACTCAAAGATCTTCAAAGTCTTTTTCAACCAGAACAATGCTGTGAAATTTGAAGGGGGCTGTCAGAGCCCTGTGAGGTGCTGCTACAGCTGGTTGTTCAACCACAATGTACCATGGGCTTTGCATATAAAAATGAAACTGAGCCTTTGTTACTACTAGCTCTCTGTGGGACATTTCTTGTCCACAAGGCTCTTTGAGTGCCTCTGTAGTTTGGGACTGAAAAAGCCCGGATAGTTTGAGGTGGACCCACAGGTACCAGTACTGTTGAGCAGTGCTCAGCTGGATTGAAACCTCAGAGCTGCTCTGCACTTCATCTTGCCTAAATTAGGACTTTTTTTTTTTCTACCTGCTTTCCTCAGGACAGGGCTGTGAGATCCATGGATGAACAGCACAGCTTGGAGTCAGTACTTTGTGCAAAACCCAGGCTGATACACTGGGGAGCTGCTAGGTGGTGGACAGACATCTCAGAAGGCATCTGTGCAGTTCTCAGCCTTGTGCTGGGCTTGACAGTGTTTGTCTGTCCTATTTTCCCACCATAGCTGTTGGTTTAGGGATAATGAGAGAAGTGGAGGGGTGAAATGTTGGGTCTGGCACTGACTGTTAAGTACAGTTTCAGCGATTTGGAGATCAAAGCAGCAGCTGCTGGTGTACTAAGAAGGTAACTGGCATCAGTACCCTGCCTAACCCCCACTCCTCCTCCTAACAGCACTTAGCATGGGGATGCATCACTCAGGGTTCAGCTTGACAGAGCAAGGAGAAATAGCAATAACAGAAGAACGGGCAGGATGGAGAAAAGGTCTCTATGAGCTAGATGTGCACTAGTAGGACTGGTATGATTATGCATGGGAACACACTGGACATCTGTGAAACAACTACATAGGTGATGTGAATTGAAACAGGAAAACCAGAGCACAACTGCTACACTAGGGTGGGAGAGTAGGTGCACTCTTAGGTTTGATGTTCCCTCCATCAGCTTCCAGTGAAATTCTAAGGGGAAGTCACTGAAGATGAGATGCTCTTGCTCACCTTCTGTGAGGCCTGGGAGCTCAGTCCCAGGTGTGAATGCAGTTTCCCTCTCTGGTGTGGAAGAACAAGCTCCTCTCTTGTTGCACTGGTTGGCTGACTTCATCAGCTGTGATCAGAGCCTCCCTTAGCTCTTTGTTAACACAGCCAGCATCTGCAAGAGTGTGTAATCATATAGATACCTGCAACCTGCAGGTGGATATCTGTGCACAGAGAACTATCGGTGTTTGTCCAGGTTGTCCAAGTCCCAGTCTCCAATAACAGATTATTCTTCCAGTTTACAAATTGCATCACCTGTCCCGTGCCCAGCCAGAGGGGGAACAACTCTCCTCCCTGCTGCAATCCCTTAGATTGCTGACACCCTTTCCCACCCCCCACGCTGCCCTACGCAGGACTCTGGGTTTAATCTGCCCTTGCTTGAATAGCCTGTTTTTCTTCTCATGCAGGTGGATGGTGGGGGGGCTGGTGACAAAGGCCCAAACTCTTTGAGCATTTCTGAGTGTGAATGTGAAACTTTAGCTGTGTTCAGGGATGTTCAATGTGCCTGTTACTCAAGCTTGAAACAATCCCAGCTCTGGCCTGACCCAAATAAAGGTGTTCTAATCTAATTGCTGCTCCCTGCTGCAGGGATTACTTCTTATTGGTGTGCTGGGACTCACATCTGGTGACACTTGCCCTGTTTTATCCCAGGGACATTATCCCTGCTACAGGAGGGGCTCCCCAGGCAGCCACGTATGCTCTGCCTACCTTGACATTGCCTCTCCTCTTGCATCCCCTCGTGATTGAATGAAATAGAGAGGATTAAAAGCAGAAGGAATATGGCTGTGGGATGGCAGGTCACCCTTGCAGTGGTGGGGAGGTACAGTCAGATATATTTTTATATAAGTGAGAGAGGCATTAGGTTGTTGCTTGGTGCAGGAGCTATTAATTAGTCATTAATGAGTCATTGGCCTGAAGTCAAGACTTTGCCTATTTGGTTTAGTACACCCCAAATCATTCATATGTATTGCTATGCACTGGAAAGATAGGCCCTTGGCTTTTTAATTTTTTTTTTTCCTTTTTATTCTAAGCTAAGGGAGCTCTTGGTTTTGGTCTTTATTTCTGATTGCTACTTGTGACGCAAACGGCAACTCTCAGGCATGTGCGTGCAGCCTGGGTGGGTTAATGGCTAAATCTGAACAGTGTCCTCTGCTGTCTGTGCACCAGGGCGTTCTCTCAAGTGTTCATGGCTTTATTTTACAACCACAATTTCTTCTAAACTTAGCAGAGCATACACTTTGTTAGGAACTGTTCCCATGCCAAGTTTCAGGTTTCAAAGTATTGCCATTTTTGAGCTATTCCCTGCTTCTTTCCTTCTGTGTGTCTCCCTCACGCTTGCACACAAAACTTTCTTTTTAATGTAGAAAACTGTATTTTTTTCCACACATTCATAACTTAAAACATCTGAAGAGGTTTTGCTCCAAGTTTATATTTAAAAGAAATAATGAAAGCCAACACTGGCAGAGAAGGCAGTGTGAAAAGTTGCAGCTCAGAAAATTCAGGAACATTATGGGCATTTGCAGAGGAGGACTAAAATGGAAGTCCTTGCAGCCTTCCTGAGCAGGAATCCATGTGTGATATTCAATAAAGACTATAGCTGCTGTAGCACAGAGTAGTACTCCTGTTTGGGTCACTTAATATGCTTTATAAAGTGACAATAATTACTTGCTGGAGGTCCAGTTGGTGGCTGTGATCCAGCATGTTCAAAAACACTGTGAAGGCTGAGCATTTATAGATTTGAAGGTCTAACTTTGAGGGCTGTGCTGTGAGTTTCTGGCCCATGAACAGTTACAAACATCTGGGCTTTCTTCATACTAGCATCGTCAGGTTGGCAGCCTTTTGGACAACTCCAACTGGCCTGGCAGAATCTTCCTCCATTGCCTGATGCTGTGATGTTTATTTATTGACTGTCCCCTGAGGAAAACTGGTGTAATACAGGCTGGGTCTAGGTTGCCTAGAGGCTGGTAGGCTCTATTTAAATCTGGGTCTCTGGCTAGGTGTAGTGTAGACATTCCTACATCTTTGCTCTAGCTGAGACACTGTGTTAGGTTTTGGGGGCCATGTGGCTGCTGGTTAAGGCAATAAGCTGAACTTCAATTTTCAGTAGAAAGTGAAGTTTCTCCACTTCAGTGTCCTGTAAGCGAGATGCTGTCATCTCCTGCAGATTCCTCTCCCAAACCCTCCAGCAATTGTTTCATGAGTGATGACATACCCCTGGGTTTCAGAATGTCCACATCTTGTGTGGATTTTGCTGAGCTCCAGCACAAAGCTGCTTTTTCATCTACCACACAGTTGGCTACGTGGCGGAAAGTACAAGATCTATAAGACAAGACTAAGACATAGGTATTGGACTAGGGGATACATCTTCTGCTTGCTTTTTATGTAACAGAAGGGCTCCACAGCAGAACCCAGCATCTCACAGATACAGTGCTCCTATGTGTCCCTAGTTTATGTTTGGCTCCAGAGGAGTCCAGAGTTACGGGTTCATTGGTGTATACAAGGATTTGAGGTGCTACTCTGTTCATCTTGACTGTGATGCCAACTACAATGAAATGTGACTCTGAATCAAAGCTGCAAGTTGGCCAAGCTCCTCCCTGGGGACATCCTTGCCTGTTTCCAGATCCAGATGTTGTCTGGCTTGAATCTTTCTAATCAGGTAAATTAAATTCTTAGGTATGAACAGTGCAGGAATTTGTAAAAATGTAGAGTTAGAGTAGGATCTGAAGTGGCCTAGTTTAATCTTTTTGTCTAAACAAGCTTCAGCTGTGAAAGAGTTAGACCTACTGGGACCAAATTGTAGGTTCAGTGTCCTGAAAGGGATGGCTTGACATTTCATCTTCAGGCCTGGCAGGATTCCTTTGGGTGCAACCCATCTATTATGCATGAGCATGAAGGATCCCGTGTACTTTCCACAAAAATCTTCAACTTGGGACTGTGTCAGACTTTTGGCCATTGAAGTATTTGTGAATTTAAAAACAATCTGCTGATTTTATTTAAACCAGCCTGGTTTGGAGTGTTTCTCAGTTTCGTACTGCTTTGAGTTGTGCGTGGGCGCTGTATTAAAAAAAAAACAAAAAGAAGGAAAATCCAAGGATATTATTGTTATCACTGGAGACAAACTCCTAGAAGCGGTGCCATGGTGTAGTAAATGCCATGTAAACCCAGAGTAACAAAATGTTCTTTCATTTGCCACCTACCATGACACAAAGCTGTATTTTCGGGTGTGAATGCTGTTGTGTACCATGCTCAGTGTGCAGCTCCTGTGGTGACCTGATGAAATGCTGCACCTTGTTATTTCTCAGCTTGTGTCTTTGGGACGTGCCAGGTTAGATACAGGAGGTTTCTTTGTGGCCTAGTGTCCCTAAATGGCCTCGTTTGCTTTGGCCTCTCTGCCAATTGACATCTGCCTCCTGATAATTATGCACAGATTAAAAGGTGATCACCCAGCTACTTATCTTTGCCATCCAGGTGGTGGTGCCAGGCAGTGTGTGTTTAACATGCTGGGAGAGCTGGGAGCCTCTCGTCCCACACTAGTCACCTTTGGTCACCATGCCCACCACACAGCTCTATTTCTAATTGTTAAATATACTTAATAAATAAATAGCACCTTCTAAATGTGTAGGTGGGTTGAGTAGCATAGCACTGGCCCTTCCAAACACGCTCTGAAGCTGAAACTGTCTGTTCAGCTGGGCCAGGATTTATCATCAGAGCCGTATGGGCTAGAAAGCGTATTTGTGGCCGGCGTGCCAGCTTGCCTGAATAGCCCGCAGTGTAATCTCCCTCCTTCCTTGGTGGGAGGAGCTGCCAAAAATAGCAAGCCAAGAATTTGTCCATGTTATTTCTGGGATTGCACCAGGAATTGACATCAGGAGGAGAGGAGAGAAAAAGCAAGCAGTGTGAGAAGTTTAGGGTCCATGGGTGTATGGGTTTGCAGGATGCCGTGGGGCTGCGTGGAGGGGTCCGGTAGCCACCTCCTGTGCGTGCATGCTGCCACGTGCAAGGCCCTCCTCAAGCCCTGGGTTGCTTGAACGAGGTGGCTTGCTCTCTATTATGGCAAACCTTCTTGGCCTAATGCATCAGGCTGAGCCAGGACGTCCGTTTTGTTGTCCCATGGAGCAATAATGTCCCCCACAACAGCCACGGGACTGTGTGGGGAGTAAAGTGTTAGTTCCTGTGTCTGAGAGAAGGCATGAATGAGCCTCAGCTGAATCAGCCTTCACAAAAGCCTGTGGATTGAGCTGTGACTTCTCTGTGGAAAGGGCTGTTTGTGCTGTAGGAGACATCACTGCCCTGGACAGCTGGAGGGATTCCAGGGACGGGGATGGAGATGATGAGCATTCCTCTGCCACTGCTGCTGCATCCAGACCCAGGTGGCCCTTATGCTATGGGGTTATTTCTGAAACCAACTTGCATGACCCTCCCAGTAGAAAATTTTTGCTTTTTGCTAGTCAGCAAAAGGAAGATTGAAGGTAGCATTATGTTGGTGCCACTTGATGTTTTCTATGCTATCTGCCTCTTCCTTTCTCCGCTCCTCTGTTTTCATCACATTTCCATTGGGAGCGCCTGCAATTAGCATCCTGGTCCACACCCAGAGCACCTCCTCTAGCAGCAGGGAAGTGGCCCTGCACCAGCCCTGGCACATGCTGCCACTTGCTTAGGAAAAGGGTAGGGGACATATAGAAAGCTGAGGGTACCCCAGGTTGAATGAGGAAGCATGGGGGAAAAGCAGGGTGTTCTTGTTGGAGAGAGAAGTGGAAGATGGTTATGGCAAAGAGGGAGGAACTCGGGCAGTTGTGTTGATGGTGTGGGAACACAGGCTACAAATGAGTGGTGAATTTGGCTTCATTAGTGTTGCTGCTGAAATAACCACTTTGTTAAGCTGACATGGATTCATACAAGTGTGTCTCATGCATTGTGGAAGAGATCACAGCTGCCTCTGTGTGCTAATGAAAGACCTGTCTTCCTCCAGTGCAGGCTGTGGGCCAACTCTCTGGCCTGTGATGGAGCTAATTGGGCATCCAAGTCCTGAGTTCAGTGACACTGGCCTTGGAAGGGCCTATTTAGCTGCCTGACTTATCTCCAAATAGCTGTTTGTTCACTGCCTGCAGTTGCATTCACCATTATCTTTACTTAATAGCGCATCATACTACAATGAAGAGGCTACTGAGGGAATGAATACATTTCTGTGTTGTCTGTTATGGGGCAGGAGGAGGAGTTCAGTTGCAGCTCTGATCTACCCTTGCTTCTCCAGAATTTGCCATGCTCTCAAAATTGGTCCATGTGCTATGTCAGTGGCAGTTTGAATGTCCAGGGAGGGGGTGGCACCAGGATTTACCAATACAGAGATAATAAGAAATGTGTGTTCACATTTGACTGTGGTGATTAATGACGTTATACTGATATTCATTTTAGAAAAGGCCATGTTTGGAGCTCAGCGCTGCTGCTGCCATGGTAGTACATCCATCCTACTTTGCAGAGCTTAAAGTCTAACTATCCTAGCCAGGCAAATGATGGTGGTGATGGAGAAAGGGGAAAAGGTAAATGTAAAGGCTCCAGGAGGTAAAACCACCTTCTCCAGGTCCTGGCTAAGCCAGCAAGCAGGGCTGGGAGCATAAATTAGGTGCCCTTGTTCAGAATCGAAGGTGAAAATATTCTAGGCAAAAACTATCCTGTATGTGGAGGTTCTGGATAATGCCAGCTCCTCTTGAATTCTGTCTGTCATCATAGTTAGTCCTGCTAGAATTCGACAAAGCAGCTACAGAGTGGAACAGCCCTCGCTGTAATTAAGGCGATCAGCATCTGACACTAATCCAGGAAAAATCAGTCCTGGCTGAAGCAGGTAACAGGAGCTGGGTATGATGGTTTTGCCTGCACTTAATCCTTGAAAAAATCACTTTCACCTGTCGTCGCCTTTTTCTTTCCTCAATGAATCAGAAATCAGCAAAGCATCTTGGTTAGCACTTGGAAAACAAAGCACTGAGTACTTTTTATTTGAAGCAACATTGCGGTTCAAAATGTACTTGATCTTCTAATTATTTAGAATGGCTCAAGCAAAGTATTTAATCTAAAAGGGAATTTCTTTAAAGAGAGCAGTCCTGGATACCACTCTGCTGTTTATTTGATCATTTTTAACATCTCCTGGAAGTAGCAGCCTGCCTTTTCCAGATAAAGGCACCACCCACCACATTCAAGGGAAATACTGTTGTTTGGTTTTAACTCCTCTGCTCTGGTATTTAAAGGATCATATAGAAACATTTGAATCATTTCAGCAACTTGAAAACAATGCAGTAAGTTTCAAAATTTCACAGAATGAATGATTGCAGTGAAAAAAGAATCATAATCATAAACGGATAACTGGGTCATCTGCCAATTACAGGAACAAAAGTTGTGAGGCAGAACATGCCCCACGTATTAAACTCAGCAGGATTATTTGGTGAACATATTGCTGCCATTCCCATCAATGGCACACAACTGAAGCTGCTGTAGGTGACCTGGCAAAATGTTTTCATAGTTTTTAGATTCGTGGGAATCTTTTTTCTAAACTACACAATGGAACAGCTGCACTGTACAAAATGTGGCATCTCATCTAGGCACGGCCTTGAAAAGCCACACTCTTTTTCTTTGGTGCAGTAAGTGCAGTAAGTCATTCCAAAATTTGAGAGCTGTGGATGACCCATCAGTATACAGTATCCCAGACTATAAAGCCAGGTGGAGAGAAGTGAATGAGGGAAGCTGAGGGCAAGGAGGGAACCTGGCTGCACAGCTTTTTGGGATGCTTAAACTGATGTGAGTGAACAGGTCCCAGCAGCAGAGATGTGCTTCCAAAATGCTTTTATTGACAAAGGCAGAGTCTTGAATTTTTGAAGTCTGGATTCAGTGGGATAGCAGAGTGCTGAAAATGTTGATCAGGAAGGTTTAATCCAACACAAAGTGACTGACAAGTAGTTAAAGCAAGGGAATGCCCTCTGGAGAAAGCCATGGGGTGACTGGGTTGAACTGTGGTACTCATCATGATGACTCTTTGTCCCTTTGGTTTGGTTTAATTATTATACCTCCATGTGAAATGCCCTACAAATGACACAGATGAAAATGCTGGTCTGCCTGCCATAAAGGATTTCAACCACAGCCTGGAAAGGTAAATATTATTGCAGTTCATTTTTTTCCCCCAGTTCAGATCTTTTTCCTAAAGGACGTAAGGGTGGTGACTAACCGTAGCACTTTTAACGTAGCAGATGTAGGGAGATCTCTGTACAGAGCATCATCAGAGCTGGGATTCAGACCTCCTTTTCCACTTCATGCAGTTGAGATGTGAGCTTGTAATCTCCCTCTGTTAAAATCACATCAAACCCCTCAGAGATTCACAAGTGCAAGTTGCTGTATGCAGCCAGGCAAGCCACTGCAGTTTTGATTAAAGGCAGCTCAGCAATCCTTCAGGCCTTCAGGAAAGCATCTTGCAATGGAAATTTTGTACAAAGTGAACAAGTGCAGTTGGTAATAATCAAATACCCTTAGTACCTGCATTTAGAGTTGAAAGTGCTTCTTGGGGTGGTTTTCCTCATCAGAGCTCTTGTTTTTCCAGCACAAGCCAGAATCTGTTTCTCTGTCCAGGCAGCTTTGCTAGTAAGGATGTGGGAGCATCTTTATTTTCCAATAATTTTAAGTCTAGATACTGTACAGGGTAACTCTTATGTTGGAAACCCAAAGTGGGTGATTCAATCCATAAGGACAGAAGGGAAAACCCAGTCTGTATTCTGTTCCTCCAGGGCTAGTGATGGCCCTTGCTTTAGCAGGCAGTGTGGTTAGCTGGCTGGGAGAGCTTTTATGCTAACAGGCCAGAGCTGAGTTTATTCTGCAAAGCTGAAACAGGGCCTCTGGAGAGGAAGATAAAACTCTGTGTGCTTAGGCAGGCAGCTGCCAGAGGATTTGCTGCCTGGGGGCTCTCATCTTTCAACACATCCTCACCCAGGCAAGGTAACCAGGAGATCAGGGACCACACAAGCTGGCATTATGTCCGCAGCTGATCTGTTCCAGTTCTAGATAAGGGTGGCCAGTTTGTTCCATTGTGACTGCCTTAATAAGTTCTCTGTAAGGTCTCTAGATTTTGTCCTCTCCCTGTGGAGCCAAGCCCTTTCAGCTAAAAAACCCACATAAGTTAAAACAAACCAAACCTTTTCACCACTTCACTGAACTTTCCCCCTTTGCATGCCCCCAAGTAATGTCGGTGGTTGAAACTTTTCCTCCTAGCCAGAAGGCCCTGCTCAAGACAAACTCTCTCTGACTCAGTGGAAGTTTCCCAGGGTAAGAACTGATTCAGGACAGGACGATGCAGTGACGATATAAGCCATAACCTGTTTATTTTAGCCAGTATTTAGATTAAGACTGAAGTGGGAAGCAGTGTGAGTTGTTGCAAGCCAGCGGTCACGTTTCTCACAGAGCATTGGAGATGGCATCAGTTCAAGGTGGGGCTGGTGCTGGTGGAAGCCTTCAGAGTTGATGTTAGAGGAGAACAGACACGTAAAGCATCACGTCAACCCCTTGTTGTATGTGAAGACATAGTGAGGGATGTTGTAGATTAACCACAATGACGTATGCTCATAGGAAGCAATGGGCCTGGCACTCTTTCCTCTGTACAGATAAAGGATCAGATAAAGACAGTGTGCCAGACACGGCCTCTGTTAGAGGAAGAGCTTGTAGACTGGTAAAGTAATTGAAATATATCAGATTGAAACACTTGTCCTCTTTCCTATTCCATAGTCATTCAGAACAACCTTACTTTGTTGGAGTCCCATTACTGGAGTTACTGGGGAGCGTTCATGCGTACGTTGCTCACACCATTTTCCTGTTTGCTCTTAGAGAAAGAGGATTCAATGTCAAGAACCTTCTGTGCTCCTATTAGTGACAGCTGAGAGTTTCTTTAATGTAAGGCAACGTTTGTTTCAATGAGATAAGTAACAAAAAACCCTAAGTTCTTCCTAATGCCCTATTTTGTCAAAGTTTAGTTTCATTTTTGTAGTTCTGTTTTGTGTTACTTTTAAAACAATGCAAGAAATTGGATCCCAGAAGGGAAACATTTTTTTTCCAGCCCCTACTATTTTTTTTCATTCTAATTTTTGGCATTGCAATTCTTCCAGCACATCTAAACACGGACGAGCTCTCAGGTGTGGGTGTTGCCCTACCTGTGGAGTTGAGGGCTGCTGCTCTTGTTCATCATTAACAGCACAGTTGTGACATTGCATACCACTTGGCTCTCATTCATTTGAGACTAAACTCACTGTATATCCCAGCAGAAGCAGCAAATCGCTAGAGAAAAGAGATCATAAGGGGACAAACAAATGTATTTAGTAGCAGTAAAGAGCATGCAGGAAGATGCCAGTCATGCAGATCTCTTTCAGTGTAAATGCTGCCTGCTCTCGGGTTAGCTTCAGTGTGAAAAGCAACTCTAGAAGCAGAGTGTGTAGCTTCAGATGTAAAGTGAGCAAATGGCAGCAATGAGGTCTCCATGTCATGGCCCCTTTGGGTAGCATTCCTTCAAGTTTGGGGCTCTGTGAAGGCAGTCATTTTGGGACCCCCCTCTCTGGCTTTCCTCACAATTATGTTTATCTCCTTTCTAAACATTCCCCCTGTTACCAAGTGTATCTTTGATGAGTGTCCAGAGTTCATATCCGCTCTTGTGTTTGACCTTCGCATTCGGCAGCTGAGGTCGGTGAGCTAATTACTTGTGCACCAGCCATCGAGCACGTAGACCAGCTCCTTTTCTTTTTACTGGGTGACTGATTAGCAGCAGTGGGCCAGCCCATAAAGGAAGGGGCAGCTGTTAACTCCAAGGAGCCAACAACTTGTGTGCTTGCACCTTGCAAAACACACTGGAGGGTTGGTGGGCAAGTGTGAGTGCTGAGCCCAGCCCACTGCAGATTCCATAGGTTGGCGTAGAGAAAACATGTTCTGTAGCTGATAGAAAACATTTTCAAGGTGGTGTTAAGAAGCATCATACCATGTTCTGGCCCAGCTTTGCTATTCTCATGGAAGTGAATGGTTAGGAAGCTACTGTCAGAGTTACCCCAGCCTGGAGGAGTCCCAGCCTTGAGGAATAAGTCCTTGAAGAAGTAGTACAGCAGTCAGTGGAGTAAGCCCCTCATTGGTGCTATGTCTCTGTGTGTGAGGGAGATACCACAGCTCTTCTGCCCCTCAGGGGGTTGCAATGGAAAGACAAAGTGAGCTGTCACCTTCTGCAGGGTGGTCGTGGTGTATTTGATCTGTATTTGCTAACAGTTTTCTTTAAGGCACAAGATACTTCAGCTTTGCAGCACTTAATTGAAAGGATCTGGAGTCTCAGGTGGAAGCTGCAGCCTGAAAACTGTTTGTCATTGCCCTCCCATGTAGTACATACTAAGATACCCAGTGGTCAACACGGGGACATCTAAGTGGACTGATGATGAGGGCTTTGAAAAAGGGTATGTCCTATAATTCTCTTCATCGGGGCTAAAGCAGGTAATGTTCATAGCAGAGGTCAGTTTGTAGATGTGTAACACAAAATATGGAGAGAGCATGGCCTTCTCTTTTTAAAACAGCCTATGGTGGGACCGACCTGTCTGTGCTTTTACAGCCCACGTCCAAGAGGTGCATGGAGCCAGGCAGTGGGTCTCTCCTTGGGCACAGGAGCTTGACAGCCCCGTTTCCCTCTCCACAGAGATTGTTCCAGCCCCATGACTAGGTGCTCTCCCCTGCACCTTAATGCAACCTCATGAGGTTTTTATTTTGTCTGGGTTTGGGGTTTTTTTCTTCTTAAATAAAACCACCTGTTTGGATTCCTTGAGTGGGCTGTTACAGACAGAAGGATTTTTCCCAGTTTCCAAACATAGGTGGCTTAAGTGCCCACTGAAACTTTGGGAAATGGAGCTTTACACATAGATTTCAAACTCTTTATCTCCACATTTTATGTAGATATTTTGCTTTGTATTAATACTTCTCAGACATTATGTTTGGTGATAATGAGCTCTGAAACTTACTATAAGGAGCAGAACGGAACTGAATAAAGTGCCAAAGGAATAATTATTTTCACACTTGAGCAGCAGACTGACAAGGACAAGTCCTGCTCAACATAATAAGCTCCTTGAGCAGAAGGTGTTTTAGTGTGAGCTCCAAGAGGTTAAAGAGTGTATTTCTGAGCCTCCTAGAGACTGATGCTTACTTGAAATGCAAACCAGAGGGAAGCAGGAAAGCATGAGCAAATCAAAGTGTGTTCTTCACTTGGGGTAGTTTCTGTATTCAGGGACAGCTGCATTATGGGCACCAGTTTGGTGCAACGTCATGGTTTTTTTTCCACAAGTGAGAAAGAAAATAACATTAATGCTGCAGTTGAGTAGAGAACTCTTGCCTCGTTGAAACAGAAGAATACACTTTTTGCTGTTGGCATTTCACACTGTGAATATTTGCTTTGGCTAATAAGCACAGAGAAGTTGTTAAATGATTTACCTGCTCTGTGTACCCAGCATTTGTTGCTAAGCTCTTTAAGTATTATTTTAAGTATTTAAACACTGTCTCTCCAGCACACAGCTCTCTGCTGAGCTGGGGTGTGGAGGCTCCATACAGTGTCTCTGACCAACCTTTTTGGTGAAGGGTAGAACTGGGTGTGTAAACCATCCCAGCAGCAAGGGTGGGCCCATGGATCATCAGCTCTACTCTGTAGATGGCAGTTGTGTGCTCTTGGTGGGAACTGCATGTGGACCATTGCTGGGTTTGGCTGAACAGCCTTGCTGAGGGACTGCTGGTGGCACTGGGATTTTCCTGGCTGCAGGACACACAGAGTGCCTTTGGGAAGGCAATTTATTATGTTTGTAATCTAATTTTGGCCTTTTTTTTTTTCTAATAGGGTTAGACTCCAATAAATTGCAGGGTTTTGCCCATGGATCTAAATAGCAACTTGTTTGCAAGAGAAAACTGGTTTTAAATCTATTTGTCCTAAGGAAGAACAAGCAAGTGAACAAAAATCCAGCCAGTTGTCATCTGTGGTTTTAGAGGACACACCTTGAGTCCTGTCCTAGGATCTGGTGGTTTCTTAAGCAAAGCTCTTGGGTTTTGATGAGCTCAAGGTTTTTACATTGACTTGACTTCCTTTTCTACAGTCGCATCCCACCAGGTTGGCCTGAGAGCTGGAAATGTGAGACAAGCTGCTCTGAACCACTGTCTCCAGTACAGGATATGGTATTAGTATGATAGGGGTTGTTGCTGGGTTTTGACCCTCCTAGAATTCATACAAAACCAGAGGCACCTCTTGATGCTCCATAGAGGTAGGATTTTCCAAAATAATAACTTAATGGAGCCATACATAGATAGCCAAGAACCAATTTCCTCCTACTTCAGATGATGTTCCTGCATGACCTTGCCATCATGCTGTACACCTTCTGGAGCACACTGGAAGGCACTTTGTTACTTTGCAATCTTTTCTGCTTTAAGAGCTGAAATAAAGAGCAGCATACACAGATGGTGGTTTGCAGCACATTTTTCCTGGTCCTAAAACCCCGGGGTTTACATTGCATATGCTCCAGTGCTATTTACTGGCACTGCCTGTTAGCTGTTAGTTGGTACAGTTGCAGCCCCAGAGCACTCTCATAGAGCTTCTGGAAAACCAGCAGCAGGACAGAGGTGGTATCTTCACCACCAGCTGAATTCATCCCTGCAGTGCAAAGGGACATAGGGTGTTCAGTGTGTCTGATGGATGGGTGCGCTCTCACTCTGAGCTCCTACCAACACCCCAGCACCAACCTGGGAGCCAGGCTGGCCCCATTGGTATAGACTTCTCTTCTAGGGCAAAATTCTCACTCTCAACATGGATATCTGTGCTAGCAGCAGGAATGTGTCCATGAAAATCTGTAATCTGCAGTTCTTATGCTTATTACGGAAGGAAAAGTGTGATCCTTATATCACTATGTTGCTGGTTGGAGTTCAAAAGGGTGCTTTGTATTTGTCCACCATTTTTCGCCATGCAATGGCCCAGTAACAGCTTCTCCAGCCAAATACCTAATGTCTGTGTGACACATGGGCACGTGCAGTGACAGACGCTGCAGAGAATCCACTGCACAGTGTGCTTCCAGGGATGGATTTGCTGAACCAAAGGTAGGATTTAAATAACCTCCAATCTTCATATTGAGGAGTGGGAAGGGTTTGATTTGGCTTTTAAGTTCTGTGCACCTGTGGGATGATCTTTTTTACACTGGTAGGGACTTGCTGGTGAGTTGTTTTTTGTACTCAAGATTCAAAATCAAACTATTTGTTGATGTCACAAAAATTATTCTTTAAGCAATGTCAAACCCTCAAAAATGTAACTGATTTCCTCCATTCACTCAACACCCCTCACTTAGTAATTGGGGCCAGAAACCAAATGGAAAACCAACTTGTGACTATTTTTGCTTTTGTATGAATGTTGTGTTTCAGTGGGGTTTGGGGTTGAGTTTTTTTACCTTTTCTGTAGCCTGTTTTAATCTATCTTTGATCATTCCAACAGCAGTGTTTCTGCTGTGTGATTTTCTCTAAGCAAATAGAATGTGTTTGCTCGAATTACCGCTGAACGTGAACTCTGCATCACGTTTCCTGTGATGTGTTGCAGGCTGTTAGTACACAGCCACCAAAATGGGGAACACGTGCAGTACTGCGGCTTCTATAATTATTCAATATGGAACAGATTTCTAAATTTGACCATGAGCTATCTGAAATTCAGTGTTTGCAGGACATTCGTTGAAACAGGCTTGTATGATGCGGCAAGATTTCAAGCAACAAATTCATTCAGAGATTTGGTGAGATACGTGTTGAGTGTTCAGCAGTAGAAATCCAACTCATCTGGTAGTTTCCAGGTAGAAAGTAATTAATGTTTTAGTTATTGTGGTGGCTGACTTCTTTGTACGGGAACATTTCATACCAGTTTTAGTCCTCGAGTAGAGTATAGAGTATAATTTCAGAGTGCTTTGAGATGAGTAAGTCTGCGTGCCTTTTTTATGAGGATCTCTATGAACTTTGCAAATACTGATTATGGCTTCTGTTTTTCTTCCCACCTGGGAGGTGCATGTAAGCAGCTGGCTTCACATGTACAAGGAAAGGCTTATGATCATAGGGAGTATCTGGTCTGCTTGACATCATGTGCAGCATCTCTAGGTCAAGCCAGACCTCAGGTATCCTCACCTGGTACTCTCTGTCCTAACTTTATCCACAATGTCAGGCTTTCTTCACGTGCACTATGAGAAGGGAATGTGTGTCCCATGTTTGCCAGTAAGAAAGGTTTCTAGCATCTATGGAAATGGTGGATAGGAATTGGTTTGAGACAGATTTCAATGTGAGCTGGGACTCTGATCTTAACAAATGTGTCAACAGTTGTTAAAGTTGAAAGCTTAGAGTGAAGAAGTTTGCAAACATCTTTTGGGCCCAAATTGCGCCGAGAGATCGTAACTTGAAAATACCACAAGAACTCAAAATACAAGAGCAATAGGAAGAAAATGCAGATGTTGGGAAATACGGTTGAGCCTTAAGCCTTAGAGCTTAATTTGAGGTTCAGAAGGAAGATCAGTCTAGCTGCTGCTCTGTCCAAGCTGGATTGTGTGCTCATGGCTGGTCAGGACAGCACTAACTGGCTTGAAGAACTGGAATACGTTTTCCTCAGGTAATGGTCACTGCCTGCAGGAACTGAGCACTGAGCCCAGCCAAGCCACGATGGCATCAAAGGGGACCCAAGTTTGGCAGAACATGTGCAAGGGCTGAGCCCCCTGTTTCGGGCTGCCTTGAGCCTCAACCATGATGGCCAGGCACTTGGGGCAGGCTGGCTGCCCCTTAGGAATTACAGAGGTCTTGGGCCTCCAGTGCTGTAAAAGCCAGCAGTTGTCATCAGTACCACATTAATATTTCATAAGTAAACAGATTGGCAGAGATGGCTCTGCAAGCCATGTCGACCCCTTGGAGGGCAGTTTTTCAGGTTCTCTGCTTCCCATAGGCTTTTCGTAATGTAGTAAGTCTCGGAAGAGGTCGAGAGGAATTTTAATGTGCAAAAGCTGGAAAAGAAGTGACCATCTCATGGCAGGATTCACCTTTCCCCTTTGGCCTCTGGATCGCTCTCCACTTCCCTTCAGGCTTTGAATGTGTTCCCAGAGCAACACACTTTGCCCCCCCCGGGAGCATCCCACTTCAGCGTTTCCTTCTATGCAGTATTAAGCTGCAAAAAGAGCTTTGCAGCTTTGAAATATGTTCTCATTAGCTGTAATTAAATCTTTAAATTCTCCTTCAGGCTTGGATAAGGCACAAGCTCCACTCATACCCGAAGTTTTTCTTCTTTTTTAAATAATTTTTTTTTATACTCCCACTTTGCTAATTACTGAATGCAATGATGTTTCCAAAGCAGCCACAAATAAAAGTATTTACTATTGAGCGAGGCATGTGTTAATCTTGCAAACTATTATATGGGCTACACGGTCTCTTATTTAATATGGATCACTCTGTAAAGCGCCTCAACAGCACAGCTTCTTATTCATTATTGCTTAATTTCATTATATCTGAGATGTGGGATTTCAGTTAATGGGTAATTGAGATCATAAATCAAAATATTTTCAGTGAGATTACAGGAAACACAAGATGTTCAGGTTCGGAGCCTGAAATACTTTTGTCCTTCTCAACAGCTCTCAGCAAGGGTGGATGAGGTCTGCAGGCATGTCTTTCTGTCTTGACTCCAACGTTGGGTCAGCCAGGAGGAGGCAGGGTTTTGGTGTGTTGTCCACTTTCTGTGTAATAAACTTGCACGGCCTCTGTCAGTGGAGGATTCACAAGTGATGTCTCTCTGCTCCTAACACATCTGTCAGATGGGAATGTTTCCTATCCCCAGTTTATTAGTAGGAAGATGAGGCCGGTTGCAGGACATGCACCCAATTTCTGGCAGCATCTGAGCATCCAGTGATGTACATGGGACTTGGCTGGGTATTCAGGATCTGTAATAACTTGCCAAAAACATCTTCCAAGTGTCCTCAGGGTCACACAGGAAATCTGGGAAGGAGTGGAGATCTCCTAGACAGGTGCTCTCAACCACTGGCACATCTTTATAACTCATCTCCCTGGGAGATACTGAAACTTACCTGGAATGACTAATTCCACCAAAAATCCTAATTATTGCTCTTGTTACTGGAAAGGACTCGTAGCTCTCATAGCAGCCACTGACTGAGCAAGCATTTTAGAAGGCATCAGTTACTATATGGCTGACAAACACTTTCATCCTCTCTTCTCCATTTATCCCTACTGACCTCAATGAGCCTTGGATTGATCATATTACAGATTTTCTAACAGCAAAGTCACTGTTAGACTCCTGAGGAAGTGGGTGAGCAAACTTACCTTAAAGATCCCAAGGAAGACAGGACTCCTCTACATGAAACAAAGATGGTTTAAAACAAGAATGTCCAGTTCTACATTTTTCTATCGGAGGCCAAAACTTGCAGCATAGTTTATATGTTTTTAAAGGAGACGCATTTTTGGGGCCAGATTTCTTCTGTTTCTTGTCTTTCTTGGCTCATTTGCAGCAGCCTTGAAAATAGTAGTTTCATCTGGGAACACTGCAGCATTTGGTGGCACAGCAGCGACCCATGTCTTCTCTGCTGTATTTTAGGCTGCTAGCAGAGCCTAGGATGCAGCTGGCCACATCTTACCAGGCAAAATTATTACTTTTTATAAGGTCAAATGTGTAGCTTCTTCCTACTGGAAAGCCTGAGGAGGGACAATGAATGATTCATTGTGGGCACTCCAGAGGCACATAGACCCCTCGTGTGTGTGGCTGTGGGAATACATAATACACAGATTTCCTGTTCTTACAGTCCAAGTTATGTAGAAAATGTCTTTGCTGCGTCGTTGGAGGACAGAATAGACTGTTTGTGACCAGCTTTCTCTCTTTTCCTATTCTTTTTTGCTCTGCCCCTTCCAGGGTATTGTTTGACTTTGCTCCTCACCCAAAGAGTTGAGCTGGGAGGTTCACCCTATCATGGACCATGTGGATTTAGAGCAGCTGAACTATTTATCCCAGGTGTGCAATTCTCTGTGGCTGTTATGGGACCTCCTGCAGCTTTGTCCAAGAGTCTTCAAGTTGTTCCATCTATCCAGATACTCAAACTAGGCAAATACACTCTCACTGCTAATCCCTCTTACTGACCCAATACCCTGTGCTCCCAGGTATCTGCACAAAAAGCAGGGAAAGGATGGAAAGGAGAAAAGAAACCCTGGAGGATCAGGGGTGGAAGGTGTTCAGAGAGAAGAATATCTTGGGCAAGTGTTTCCTCTTGCTGTTAATCCCTTCAAATCCACAGCTGCTCACACCTCTCTTTTGGGATGGGGACACAGTTTTATTTTAGGGAACATGATCACGTTTTTGAGAGCTGAAAAAGTTGCTGGAAGCCTTCAAAGTGGTAGTGGGTCTGGTGCCGAAATCATTTTGTGGATCTGGATGTGAGTGGTCTTCCCCAGGCTGTGGCCAACTGCAGGCATAGGTTGCAATTTGAGGCAGGGCTTATCAGTCCATGTGTGTCTGTGGTTCTGCCCCATCATCCAAACCATCTTCATCTTCTGCCTCTATTAAAAAATTAGGAAGTGCTATTTTTCATTCCTGAAAGTTTCCATGCTGCCTCATAGCTGCTTTACTTCTGGTCAGTGTTAGCTAAAGGTCTTGGTAAGAAGTTCACCCATAAAGGTGGGTAGAGGGTTTAGGCAGTGTAGTGTAAGCCCCCTCTCATTGCCTGCCCTAGATCACGAGAAGGAAGCTTCACTCATTTATAAACTGTTGCTACATCTCTGCTTTGCCCTTCTATGAGGGTTTTTCTTTCTTTCTTTCTTTCATATAATGATTAAAATAGCCCTTAATATCACCACTTGCTCTAAGTGTAGGAATGGGCTGAAAGTGCATTCCCCTGCTGAACCAAAAAACGTTCAGGTCTCATGTCATTATTTTTTAACCAGGTCTGCTTTAAAAGTTTAATGAGCTGCTCCAGTTTCGGAAGGTTTCCCGTAAATGAACTTTACACCACTCTGTGACAGCGGTGCATTGCCAACACATGGATAATATGGAAAAATGAAAGAGGGAAAATAAAAAAGCCCCTTCCCCCCCTTTCCTCCATCTGTTACAATACGGGCCTGTGGCAGGAAACAAGGTTTTGCAGTTTTATATGAGCAGAAGTGTGTTGCGTGTGGTTTGGGTTTTTTTTAAAGCCGTGGAGTATGTAATTTCAGAGCTCTCCCCAGCAATCTGGAAGCAACCAACTTAAGGCATGGAAAAGACATTATGTAATTGCAAAAGAGCAAAAACCCTCCCAGTGCTGAGGCCTTGTGGCAGAAGCCAGTCTCTGACCTCACCCTTCTCGGGATCTCTGGAGAACACTCTGTTCCTCTGGCCCCTCGCAAAAAAATAGCCTCTGCCAGATTTCAGCAAACAATTCCGGCATTTCCTTCCCCTGCCTCTGGTCTGTGGGTGTTTTGGAGTCTCTCACATGTGTGGGCAGGGATTCATTAGCTAAAAAAAAAAACCCGTACCACAGAGCTGCATAAGAGCAAAAGAAAAAAAAGTTAAGGAAAAATAAAAGTGCATGCAAGTGTAATAAGCCTGCAGCATTGGCTAGTCTGGACTCACTTCCAGTTTTTTAATTAACAGAGTAAGCCAGAAGTAAAGGGGATCTCGTGGGTCCTCTTGTCTCCCCTCCTGTTGTCAGTCCTGGTCCCTGGTGCCCTGCCTTGCCCAGCAGCAGCCGAGCTGCCGGGCTCTGAAGCGTTGGCTTTGCAGCGCCTGCCGGCAGCGCTGAACGCGGGCCGAGTGTTTGAAAGATCAAGGTCTTTGTTCTTTTTTAGTTTTTCCCAGTATAATCCCTACAGAGATGTAATTGTTTGGTGTTGTTTTTCCTATGAATTCTCTTTAATTTCCTGCTTGTGGTTTTGGGGGTTTTGTGAGGTTTTATGGTTGTGGAGAAATGTTGCTGTTTACAGTGGCTGCCCTACATGCTCTAAAAACAGCATCCAATTTCTCCTAAGAAAAGCCTGTGTATGTCCTAATTTAAATTACCAGGTCATCGTTATTGCCACTGTGATGCTCCTGAGGGAACCCAAATAAATATCCCTCCCCATGGGCGTCCTGCCCTCACATTGGTCCTGGGTCTCCAGGGGCAAGAGGATCCTGTTCATCTTCAGGCTGCGGGTTGAAGAACCCAAATTTCACTGCTGGTGTATCCAAAAGCGAGGGAAAGCTTCTCTGTTTCCTGACCACAGAAGCCAGTCGTGTTGCCCTCAACTTTCCCCACAAATGTGCTCGAGTGTGGTTCGTGTCTGCCAGCTGGAGCTCCATACCTTCTTTACAAGCTTCTGCTTTCTGCAGGCAGGCTGCCAGGGAAGCTGGCAATAGGTTTTCAATGGCTGTGCTGTTTATTTAAGATTATTGAACCTCAGAAGGCTCCCAGAAGCTAACAGAAGTTTTGGTTGGCCTTGTAGGGAACCCTACATCTGCCTGCTTGGGCTCTGCAACCATTGTTTTAATATTAGGAAACATTTGCATTGCATTTTCTTCAGCTTAATGATGTGGCTGTCATGGTGCAGGAAAGAGTTTTGTCCTGTTCCTGTTGGCAGGGATGCTTTCCATGCTCAGAAAGCTTTGCATTGAGGCATAGGTTAGGGCTGGGAAGCCAAAGGAGTCTTAAGTGTGGTCAGGATGCCACATGATAAGTGTTAAGGTTCCTTGGTAAGATTTGAGTACATGAAAGTTGCCTCTATTGCATAAAAATGTGCAAATTTGGTGATGTGAAGAGTAGGGAGATTGGAGAATAAGATGTAGCAAGTCCCCATGCCAAAAATGGAAGAGCCTGTCCAAACCAGTCCTCCTTGTAGCAGAGTATTCCACATTTTCCTGTTCCCCATGCGTGACTTCATCTTCTTTTATAATGTCTGTCTGTGCCACTGAGGATCTCTTCTGGGACCTTCTACCCCACGTCAGCCTGGCCCTGCTGCTGTGAGTAGAGTGAGTTGCTGGTGGTTCTCTTGCTTTATTTCCTTTTTCATGTTGTTTTTGGTTCTAAGGAAAATATGAGGGGAGAGGGACATTTTGCATGGGGTTGCAGTTTGGATCAGTGTGTGGTCACTTCAACCCCAGTGCTCCCCAGCAGCTTCCCAAGGCACTAACATGGAAGTAACCCCACGGCAGAGGTTTTGCCCAGCATGACACGTGGCATTACTTAGAAGATAGGGGGTCCTTCTCAGGCCCACCCACCACACTGCAGCAGGCACAAGGCCTCTCTCTCCATGCCGTAGCAGTTCATTCCTTCCTCAAAGCCCAAAGGTGATGGAGAGACAGGGCCAAGTCTCTGCTGTAAATCCTGCTCCTGCAGCCAGCAAGGGGCAGGTTTGATCTGTGCCAGGGAGGTGAGCAGTTGCAGGGCCATAAGAATGATGCTGCCAGAGCATCAGGTCCAAGAACCCTTCCTTTTGACTTGAGCTGTATTTCTGGGTAAAACAGACATCCTAGGTTTTCAAAAACAGTGGCATATCCCCGGGCTGGCCAAGTGTGAGAGGCCAGCAGCAGGGCTGTGCTCAGTGCAGGTGAGCAGGGCACCCACAGTCACATCTTTCTGATAATGTCAGCTTATGGGCTCCTTCATGCAGCCACTTCCATGCTCCTTGGGAGGGCAGAAGGGCAGTGAAGGGTGAGGAGAGATCTTTTTGCCTTCAGAAGGAGCTTGCAGCCATGTTTCTGATGTCTGTGCATTGATTGGCTCTCCCGGCACCAGCCTGTTGGCTGCAAAGCCATCTGAGTGCTGGCTCTGCCACTTGCCTCACTACAGGGAGAAGCTGCTGCTTGTCAGCAGCTTTTCCTTTTTCCCCTGTGGAAGAAACCATAAATAATTGATGATTTCTTTACCTAAATGACTCTGCAGCTCCTCCACCAAGGGAGCCGGGCTGCAAACAACCCAGAGACTTTGGGAGAAGCAATTCCCATTCCCTTGTTCCTTGCTGGTGGCATCAGAGTGTGCAGAAGCCCCGTGGTCTGGTGGGTTGAACATGGAACCCTAGAGACTGTCTTCTTAAGCCCCGTGGTGCTGCTGCCTCACTGCCTCACCTCTGGAGAAGTGCCTGACATGTCTGTGCTGTGGGTTTGTCCCTCTGTTGAGCTAGAATAAAGATAGAGAAAAACACATTTAGTATCTTAATACATTTAGTATAGCAATATATTATTGATTATATAAATCTATAATTAATAATGCGATATATTAAATAAATATAAGTAGCTTAAGATAAAATAACAAATAAAGCTGTTTGCCTCCCTTGCAAACAGCTCCAAAACGTGGCAGGTCTGTGTAGCACTGTGGAAAACAGAGGGAAAGGGCAGTGAGCTTATGGTGGTTAAAGTGTTGGTGGTCACCAGGATCCTTCAGGCAACTTTGAAAAGCCTCTGCTGAAATTTAGTAGAAACCAAGCAATGAAGGGAGAGAGAGAGGATGAGCCAGCTCAGAGAGTAAGCAGAGGCTGCCCGGTCCCAGCTGGCTCCTTACAGTATTTTGTCTTGGTTAGAGGTGTCAAGCTTGCTTGTAGGTGATTGATAAGAGCTTTTGAGTTTGTTGGGAAATTTCCATCATGTTTGCCAGGGTGAGGAGCTTGGGAAGGGGTCAAGGATCTCCAAAGCTTGTGGAAAGCAGTGGCTGGGAAAGCAAGAACTGGACATGGTCATTAGGCACCAGGGGGGAAGGACTCAAGACAATTCCTGCTGCTGGCAAAGCTGCTGGGAGCCTGTCTCCATGATTGCTGAGGCTGGCAAGTCTAGAAGGATCACAGAGGCATCAGAGAGCATTTATGAACCTGATCTCAACCTGGCTCTGCCTTGATAGGGTTTCCACTGGGAAGGCATTGGCTCCGTGCACTTAACACCGCTGAGTATCCCGATCCCTTGTGAAACGCCTGCCTGATTTCTCAGGTAATTTTCCATTTGCACATAGTAATTTGATTTTGGAGAGAGGGCACAGAAAGCGCTGCCAGCAAGCTGTTACCCCTGACAAATTACACTGTGTGAAGAGAGCCTTGAAATCCCAGCCCTGGGCCCCTGCTCTCAGTGCAGCCAGCAGTGGGGTTTAAGGCATATCCCTGTGGAGACACCAGCACAAGCATCACATCTTCCTCTCCAGAAGGGGTTTTGCCTGGCTGCTTGATAATGTTCCTCATGATAATTTACCAGCAATTACTTCAGAGCTTGGTCTCATCTTGTGAACGGTCTATCAACTTCAGATTTGTCATTCAGTTTCTGGGCTGAAATAGCTTGTGTGTGTCTGTGTAATCCCCAAGGCACCAGGTTTAGGTAGAATAAAGCCTGTGTCTGGGGTATGTTTTCTGCTAGATTGATTTACCTGAGCAGCTCAAACCTGTGTGTGTCCCTACATGCTGCAGATGAGTACTGATGGCTGTAGGGATTGCACTGGTGGGTGGTGTTTAATGAGGAATTTGTTCCATCCCTGGACTGGGATGGTTTTGGGTGGCAACTGGTGCTGTTCCTTCTGGATGCAGCTGGTTGTGTTGCTGATCTCTTCAGCTTTCTCTGTTGCCATTTCCCTTACATGCCCTCAGTAATTTAGCTTTTAAAATGAGATTTAAAGTAGATGATGGATACCTTGGCACTACCAGGGAAAGAGGGATAAGTAAGTTGTAAAATTGAATTTTTCCCACTATGCAACCCTTTTCTTCCCAGTGCTTTTCTTCTCTGGCTCTTCCTGCAGTAAATTAGCTGTAGCTCTGTCCATGCTCTCCATTGCTCTCAATATATATCCAGTTATTGCATAAAGTCAATTTGCTTTGATGTGATCGGGCATTTTTCTCTTTCGTGCATTTTTGAAGTTTGAGGATGCAGCTACACCACCGTAGGAGGTGTTAGTGTCTCCTTGGGTGGCTTTGAACTATGGGCCAGACTGTAGCCAGCTCCTGCTTCAGCAGACAGGCTCAGCGTGGCAGTGTTGCCAACTCCCTGGGATTGTTTGTTTTACCAGCTTTGAAATCTGGTCCATATGTCTGAACCCTGTTCTCCTCCTAACCCTCTTCCGCATCCAAATCAGGACGTAAGCTATTTAAAAAGGAAAGTAAGAGTTGTCCAGGCTCTTCTTTTACATCTGCATCAACTCAAAACAGGCATGCTTGGAGAAGATAGGAAGGGATGTCCAGCTGAAACTGGATTGAATGCCATTGATTTTTAGAGGAAGTAATTAAAGAAATAAGAAATAAGCCATTAAAGAAATGTTTCATTTATTGTTCTACTGAGAGTGAAACACAATGAAGGATGTCCCCTCAGTGCTAGATACTTCTCACCGAGGAGAACTAGCTGATGTTTGCTGCTTAGATGTCTGCATATTGCTGTGTAGGTACAGCACGTCAAAATGTTCTCTCCAAACATTTTTGCAGAAAAAATAGCTTTTACCCAAAATAAAAAAATAAAAAATTGCTGAAAACTGATTGTGGTTTTGAAAGAAAAAGTCAAAAAACATCTCAGGTTCAAGGAATGTAAAATACTCAATGGAAAGTAAAATCCCTTTGGTTTTTCTCTCCTTCCTTCTCACCTGCATCCAATCCAGCCCCTTAGTATCTCCCACACATACCCATAGCACAGTCAGTCTGGAGTTGGGCGAGGGAATTTCCTGCCTCTGGATTTACCAGTAACACTGAACTGAAGAGCATCTGGCTCGGAAGGAACAAGCCTTATACATTTTAGTTGGCCTTAAAAAATGGACTATTGTTTTAAGTTGGATTATTTGACAAGGGTTGAAGCTATTCAAAATAATTTGCTTCTTTCAGCAAGCAGTACTTTATGGTGGAAAGATTGTAACTTGTGTCTTATCTTTTTATCACCAGTAAGTTTTTAATATATTACAATTTATCTCTGGATTAGTTGAAAAGTTCATTGCTATGCCTTTTCTCTCCAAATTAACATAAATTAATTACTCTTCCTGGAAATGACTGTGGAGAGGATAAAAATGCCTTTTGGTAACTGATCAGACTTGGACAAAAACCCAAAAGTGAGTGTCATTTTAAATGCAGAGAGAAGAGACAAAGCAACCTCCAGTATTAGATGTCAAACAATAAAGCCTTTAACATGTCTTCGGGATTTTGAGGGGACTGTACTGCTGACCTCTCATTCCTGCATACTTTCCACTGGCAGCGTGGCAGCCTGCTCCCTCTCTCTGCTCTTGGAAACCCATCCCATGAAATGGCAACACAAGGACCAAAGTAAAAGCAGGCACCAAACTGATGGCTGAGTGGGTGGAAGAAACTCTGACCTGGGGGGCCCAGGGTGGAAAAAATGGTCCAAGGCACTTAAGGCTGCAGACAAATGTCCTGCTCCTGATCTGGCTGGGCCAACTGGAAACATCACTGCCGTTCACTGGGTGGGATTTCTATGTCTCTCCTGGCAGAGGGGTTGCCAAGCCCCTGGAGAGGCTGTTTCCTTCCCTGTAGGCTGGTTTGGCTGGTAGCCGATGGGGCAGCTCCAGCATAGCTGTGGTAGTAAACACGTAGGAGGTGGGAATGGCTTCATCTGGCCATGGTTTGTGAAAGAAACGCTTATTCACAGCCTAAACCCAACTACAAGTCACCAGCTTGCTGCTGCAAGTAGCTCCTTAAGGTGTTCAGGCTTGTGGGGAAGTTCTGGTGATGTGGTTCCCAAGTCCTGGTCCTGATGGGGCCTCGTGATGAGGTTGGTTGCACAGTGGCTTCTTTTCACTCCAGCATGGACAGTGGTAATGCAGAGCTGGCACTGTGCTGTATCTGGGTCACGTTGAAGCCATCACCCATGGTATAAAGTGCTCACTGCAGGCAGCATGTGTCTCTGGCCAATGTCCGGCTCTGGGGCCAGAAGGCTTGGCCAGCAGACTGAAGCCTCCATCTCCTGACAGTCACATTAGTTTTGTATGAGCATGTCTGTGGCTTGGATACACAAGCCTTACCCCTGTGGCAGGACAGGAGAAGGCCTCTGGAAGTGACTCTGGGGGGACGAGCACCCTCCTTGCGTGGTGGCATGAGTGCAGAGGGACCCGCTGGCTGCCAGCATGAGGGGCATTACTGATAGGTAATGGTGGGGTGGCTGACTTTGTGTGTTAACTAAAGGGACACCCGACCAGTAAAATGGTAATTATCTTCAGATTGAATAAGTGTAATTATCGAGTAATCTACCACAGTATGTAATGAGATGGGAATATTTTTAGCCTGTGAGTGAGTTCTTCAGTCCCCCGGTGCCATACTCCAAGGAGAGAGCACTTAGGCAGCCCCGATGGCCTGTAGCTTTTAAGAAATTACTGTGATGCATCTTTAAAACTGTCAGCTTTATTAAAAAGGGAGGTGGGGGATGCTTTTGTCTTAACATAGCTCGATTAAGAGCTAATACACGTTTCAAAAGGGCCCCATTGTGCTGTGAGGTTTGCAAGGTTGATAGTTTGAGGTACAGCTAATAGCCAGAGATGCTGAGAAACTTGTCTGGGCCATTTTGGGCTGAAGGCACTGCTGTTCTCTGGGCAGTGGGGCTGGGCTGGACTCATCCAACACTGACATGGGCACTGCCCAGCTGTCCCTTGTGTGGTAAGAGCAAGACAAGGGTGATGGGTGAGAAAAGGGAAAGGAAATTGTAGTTTTCTGGTGGAATAGAATTTTTAATTTTTTTTTAAACACAAAGGTCCAGGAAATCCTGCTCATGTTTGTCATGTGGCCAGGGCACGTTTTCAAACAGCCACTGGAGCAAGCAGCTCAGCATCGTGTTCAAGCATGGTTTCATAGCACCTGCCCCAGCTGCTCCCACTGTCAAGCACTCAGTGCAGCACCTGAGAACAGACCGAGCTCTGGGATAGAAGAGTCTTTGGGCCTGTGTCAGTACAAGTGCCCCCTCTTCAGTCTTTCTTTTAATACCCCTGCGTAACAAATACCAACGAATACCATGTTTATGAGGGAAAAACGGGTCACACTGGCACCCTGACCTGTCCTTGGATGATTTCAAGCTGCAGTTTGTTATTTATGTGACAGACATTATCTTTTGCTCCTACCAAAAACTGCTTTGTAAGGTTGGGTTGGTTTTTTTCCTTCTAGCCAAGAGTTTGCACTTTAGAGAACGTTTTTCTAAACTCAGGTGAGGATTTTCAGAGCCGAAAGGCTGTATTTCACCCGAGCCAGACAAGCACTCCCAGTCTTACCAGTCAGTGTCTTATTGACAGAGTGGGATGCTGATGAGACAGGTGCTTGGGTGCTTCCTGTTGTGATTGCAGTGCAATGGACCTTTCCCTTTCCGTTACAAATGCCTGTTTACCAGCAAACTGAGGATGTAGGAGTTCACAGTGAAAGGTGCACGCTCCTCAAGAGCTTGCAGAAAGCCTATTTTTAAAAAGAAAAGGGGATGTGAAAACCCCACAGCTGGATTAATTTCCATATTAGCAGAAATGTCCGTGGGAATGGCTTTTGCAGAACTCAGCCAGCCTGTGCTATGAATTAGCTGAGCCCTTCGCCTGCCCCCAGCCTGCAAAGGGATGGTGTGCTGCCTCTTTCTTTCTTTTTAGCGGGTGTTTCAAAAGGCGGTATCTTATTCCAGCCTCTTCAGACTGGAGTGGGAATGCAGACCCCAAAACACCTGCTTCCCGCACCGGCAGCGCTGAATGGCTCCGGAGTGCGTGGCCGCTGAGCCTTTGTTTTGGGCCTTTCTTGTGACTACAAGGAGTAATCAGAGTTGGCTGTTAAATGAATGAGTTTGGTTGGAAGATAAGCCCGGACACCTGAGGTCTTGCATTCCCGGCAGGGCTGGCAAGCACCAAAGAGCTTTTTCAACAGGCACGGCTGGAAAGTCGCTATTATGTGTGAGCTTTACACTCAAACACCTTTGGACAATGAAGGCACCAGAGGACACTGCTGCTCCCAATTGTCAGTGGCAGAATAAATCCGTGCTTCCTGCGGCGTTTCCCTCCACCGACCATGGGGCCGATGCAGAGCAGAGAGCTTTGCAGAGGCACAAAAGGTCTCTCAATAGAGCAGGGGTCAAACTGCGGGTTCCTCTATTCAAAACAGCTCCTAATCTGTGATGCAGAGAGACCCTCTGATGCAAGACCCCTTTCGGAAATGGAGAAAGGGTGACATTGTGTTGCTGAAGTGAAGGAGAGAGGTAGGAGGAGGGATCCCAGGCTCTGCTTCTGAAAGAAACCTGGGCTGGTGTTTTCAGAGCTCCCTGTGGCAGAGATTTAGGTGCCCAGCTCTGAGCAGGACTAGTGGGAGCTCTTGCCTAGAATCTCCGCTGGTCTTGGCTGTGCAGCATCTCCCAGAGGGGCGTCCAAGTATCTGCAGCTGATGGTGGCTCTTGCTAGCCCTGTACCTCATCCAGTTGCCCCATATATGTCACAGGGTTTTGCTGGGCCCAGAGCTGTAGGGAGGTGCTGAGATGGGCTCTGGAACTGAAGGACACTTGTGATTGCAATAATTCAGGTGGATTGGTGATGTCTGTGTATGCATGTGCTCTTCGCAGAGCTTTGGCTCTGGTGTCCACAGCCTTTCCAGGGAGGCTGGTGAGGACCAGCAGAGATCTTTGAGATGGTCTGTTACACCATGGTGCTGGGAGCATGCTCACTCTCTTTATCCTGCAGTGGTGATGAGCTGCACATGGATTTGCTTCTGCAAAGCAGATGGAGGTTGTGCTGTCTAACCTCAAAGTTGCTGATCTCCCTGAAGAACTGATGTCTGGCCTTGAAGCATGAAATAAAATGCTCTTACAAATAGGCCTGTAGTCTCGTGGTTGTTGTGACTTGCAGTTCTGTCCTGTGATGGTCACTGATGGCAGAGATATTTTGTACAGTGGCTTCAGCTGGACATGGCACCCCAAGATGGTTAATGGAGGGTGTGCAGAGCAAACTCATTGCAGTTCAGGAGGTATCTGCATAGCAAATGCAGTGGTGCTGTAAAAATGGATGTGGAGAGGGAAGTACTGATGCTGAGGACTTGCTGTCCATACTGTGCATGTTTTGGTGTTTGCTTTGATTAGTTCTGGTCAGATCTTGGACCCGTTAACTGATGGAATATACTTTTTGTTTGTACCTGTAAGGAATCCCATTCTCAAAGCCTGAGCCTTCTATGTGGGGGGAGCCAAAGTGCAGTAAGTGGAGAAGATCAGGACCTCTTACTCAAAACCACACTTGTGATCCAAATCAAATCCTCCTGCAGACACTTCCATGGACTCACCACCAGCACCATCACTGAGGGCAGAGAGATGCTCTGACACCTTGTTCCTGCTGGTGTGTGCTGGGTGGCAAGTCTGGAAGGTCTAATGGGATGTGCAGACCTCCTTCTCTCCTGTATGAAAGGACGGTCACCTAAACTAAGTCTGCCAGCAGCAGCTGGGAGGGCCCAGGCATCCAGCCCCCACTGCATTTGAGTGTTCAGCAGGTTCTTTAATCCCTCACACATCCTGAGCATGCCAAGAGCCACTGTTGGTCAATGTATAAATAAGTACAGCATCTGTGTTTTCAGTCTCGTACTACCTTTTTTTAAGATGAACGTTTTCCCCAGAGATTTCTGAATTCTTCAAATACTGTAGAAATACAGCCATGCATATGGTGCCCTTCCTCTCCACACCCTGGCACAAGCAGGTTCCTCAACAGCTTTGAATTCTAGCTACCCTCCATGGCAGGTGAGGAGGCTTTTGTAAATCATCCCCTTCTTATTTTTCCTGCCCACAGAAAGGACAGGGTAGCCCAGTTCTGAGAAACTAACCCGGGGGAGCCTGAATTTCGCCATCACATTCCCCATCTGTTAAGTACATCCACGCAATGATATTTCAGTATGTGTCTTAAAACAATTATTTCCTTTTCTCTTATTGTTTCAAGTCCTTTGGATTCCTCATGCAGATTAAGGAGTGTTCCTGTAGAGCTGGAACACAGCAGCAGAGCTTCTGGGGTAAATCGGCTCCCGTCTCCCTGCAGAGCTCCAGCAGTGGAAGAATAGCATGGTACTGGTGTGTATTTGCTTTGCAGCTGGGAGCCTGGGGAAAGAAAGGATCCAGCTTGTCCATATTGCAAGGCCGCAGCCACCACATTTTAAGGGGTGGAAAAAGGGAAGGGGAGACCCACCAGAAACTCATTGAAAACTGTCATCTATCTATGGCTTTTCTCTCTGAGTGATAAACTCCTCTGCTTTCCACTGTGCAGAAACAGCATGTGGGGAATTCCGGTGCCAGTAACAATTCTTACTGGAAACCAGAATGTTTCTGTAATGAGGAAAGAAATGTTCCTGTGTATGAAGTTATCAAACAATTTGACAAATTCAGATGCTCTAAATCACTCAATGTAAACATCTGTCTGGCCTGCTTTTGTGCACCTACAGCGATGGCAGCTTATCCACTCCTTCAAGAGATGCAGTATCTGTCCTCTGGTGCTATTTTTAGCTTGTATTTATTTGGAGGAGGCTGTTACGATAATCTAATCAGGCCTCGCTTGCCTTTAATTCCTCTTAAGGTTGTTTTTGGGGAGAGGGGTGGTTAAAACGCTGCTGTAGGTAAAGCATTTGCAGCACACTGTGACATGAAAGCCCCACGTATGGTTCCATTTGAACATTGGAGCCATTGGACCGCAGATCGTTGGTACTTGTCTTGGCTGCGTTAATGACTTGCTTTCTGATGTTGGGGCAAATTGCTTTGCTGCTCTGTTTCCTGTTTACCTTTTGTCCTCATGGGCAAAGCTCTTCTGGGGCAAAATTGGCTGTTGCTGAGTTTTCCTGGCACTCATCTTGAGGTGTAGGGGAGGAGCAGCATGGCTGGGAGCTGTTAGAATGCACCTATATTCAAGCATAATCCCATTGACCTCACTGAGACTGCTCATGTGTTTTAAATTAAATGCATCCTTAAATATTTTCAGGAATCAGAGCTGGGTTAGTTTAGGCTGAATACATTAAGAAATTCATATGCATTTGGGGCCAGAAGAGAACCTGACTGTTTAAAATCTATTAAATGTAAAAGAACAAGATTGTGTGTTGGCTTAAAAGCTGAGAAACCGATTTTCAAGTCCCTGTTCCCTGATGCTGAAAGCAACCAGGTGCAGCAGCTGCATGGTAGCATGGGAGAGGACCAGAACTCCCAGGGGAAGGGCGACCATGTCCCTTTGTCCAAGCAAACCTGGGCACAAAGAAATGCTCCATGCCAATGCTTGCTTTGTGTTTCCCCTCTCTGTGCACTGATGCACTGCTTAGGAAGGTAGTCCCACCTGGGGGATCCACACCTTCATGGCTTCTGTGCTCCCCCCTTGGGACAACGTTGTAGAAGTAGATTTGTAGCTTGTACTAAAGGAAACCTAGAGACAGCTTTTCAGAAAATTGCCCGCACCAGCATTTTTACCTACATCTTTTCCCATTGAGGAATTCCTGTTTGATAAAAATGATAGTTTATTAGGGGAAAAAAATTAGCTCTTTCTTTTGTTTGACATCAAAGCCAGCTTAGAGGAGACTCTCTTTTTTTTTTTTAATAGCAGCCAGCTGCATTAGCAGTCTTGAACCATGTTCTTCCTTCTGCTTTGAGTATAAAGCCTGTAGCAAGGGAACATTAGTTTTTCATCTTGGCAATAAACAGTGTCTTAAGCTGCCAGTAGGGGAACTTGCCCATTTACTTGGGAGAGAAAGTAAAAATAAGTGCTAATGAAGAAAAGAAGCTAATCCAGCATTTCAGGTCCATGTTCCCTGTTGCCTATGAATAGGCATATAGTGCTTGGAACAGTTATGGTGATGGACTGGAAATCCACTGGGTGTTGCTTGAGCAGGTATAAATCCTGCTGGCTGTGAGCCACTTCTCTCTTATCAGTTGCTCTGCTGCAGTGAAATAGCTCACAATTCACCCCTGGGTCCTGAGGCAAGGCTCATGTCCTTGCTTTGGCTTTTGTGTATACCAGCAGAGCATGCATTTGCTTTAAAAAAAAAAAAAAATAGAGGGGAGGGGGAGGGAAAGAAGAAAAAGAAAAATATGAAGAAAAGAAGGTGTTTAATTTGCTGCAGGAAGCATCTCCTACAAATCTGAATGGAGTGAAATAAATGCTGTGGTTCTCCAGCCACAAGAGAGAGCTTGTCCAGTTTACAGAGCTGATGCCCAATTCATGGGCTAGTTCTGGGCAAGCTCTTCTGTGCCCATGACCAACATCCCAGAGGCCAGGGAGCCTCTTTCTGAGCCAGCCAGCGCTGGGAAATGGGTGGCTCCCCTGGGATTTGCTGTCTTGCATGAGCTCTTCGTGGCCCTCGGCTACACATCACAGTGCTTTGGGTTTTTGGCTGGTTCTTAAAGGATGTCCCAGGCAGGCTGAGCAGACACAGAGTCTGTGGTTTTCTCTCTTCCTGAGTTCAAGTCCTGTAAAGTGGGAGTGAGGGAAAGAAATGAGCCTTTGTAAACTTTTAGTTCACAACTGTTGCTGGGTCTTGTATCTGTCCTCTCATCCCAGTGCCTGTCATCACGCAGCTGCCACAACCCACTATTTATCCTGTTCCTCTTCTTTCTTCCTCAGTCTGTTTCCCCCCTCCCACCCCGTAGTCTGGTTTGCTGCTGGTTTCTGCTCCTTTTTTCTCCCCCCCTTGCTCTTTCCTTCTCTCTGTACTTCTTTTTTCTCACTTGTACATTTGTTCACCACCTGCATTCGACCAGGCATGTGGCAAGAGCATCTTGCTCCCTTGGAACCTCTCGGGGGCCTTCTCCTCATCTGTGGGAGGGAAAACGAACTTCAGTTCTGTGATTAGATCACAGTGAAATTACTCAAAGGTCTATTTTAGAAAACAAAAGCCAGGCTTATCTTTTCTTTGAACTTTAATTCACCAAGGTGGAGATCCAGCAGAGCTGGACACCCTGGGAATCCCCACAGAGCTGGTCTTGGTGCACCACAGCCTGTCCAGGAGGTGTGGATGGCTGCTGGGCACAGCAACACTGGTTTAGCAAAGCTGCTGAGCCCAGCGGCTGTTGTGGCTTCAGGGGACATTTTGGCGCCCAGTCCTGCTTTCTCAGTGTGTAGTGTTGGAGGAGATGATCTCCTGAGCTGCCTCCCTGCCCTTCATTTCAGATGAGCCACTCTGTTAGACTGGGATGTACCTGCAAAATGTCCTGCCCAAGGGACAGCCTGGCAAATCCAAAGGGAATTGGGAGCATCCGTTTCCTGCCTGAGGTCTGTGTCTGCCCAGTTAGGACTTGTACAAGAGGAATCCCATGTGTGCATGAAGGAATGAACATAAAACCACCTTCTCACCCACTTTCCTGCATCCTCACCTCCCTACTTAGCGTTTCCAAAGATATCTTTGCATCTGCTCACAGAAGATCTCAGGAGTGATTTTGGGAGGTGAACAGGCTTTGCTGCTTCTACATCAGCTTTAGTTTTCCCTGTAGCACCCTGAATTTGTTTAAACCTGAAGTTCCAGAAGTGCAAAACTGTGGCAGAAGGCTGTTGAAACATGTACAAACTGGCAAGCAAAACGTGCTGCATCTTACTGAGAGGGCCAAAGGTTTCCTGCATCTTAGAATTATCCTTTGCTTATTTAAGGGCTTGAGTGCAAACTCAGAAACCTAACTTCAGGAACTCATGTTTCTTAGCTATTTTATTTATAAAGAGCAAAAGGTCTTCTATGTCCTGCTAAATAATTTTTTACCTGCAGAGATGTGAGCTGAGGGGCATAGCTGCTTCATTGTTACAGCAGCGCACTTGGGACTCAGCTTTCAATCTTCCTAGATACTCAGGTATCAAAGCTTTTTGCCTTGGACATGCTCTGTTTGTAGGAAGATTTGCAAACAAGGCAATATACAATTCTAATGGGGTATTTGGTCAAGAAACAACTCTCTGATTCTTCAAGTGTGGATAAGTTATGGCATATGTAGAGTTATGAGAAATCAGTTCTGACAGAAAACTGAAATGTTTCTCTAAGAAACTGGTTTGTTTTTTTTTTCGAAGAGGCACCGTGGAATTTCCAGTTGTGATTTGCTGTTTTGTCACAAGCCTGATACTGTATATGGCGTATCGTTCCTCTCCGTGTCTCGCATCCTTTTTGGCCAACAGCTAGTCAAGGATGGGACAGCATAGAGAAGGACTGCTGAAGGCAAGGCAGTTGTCTTCCTCATCCTGCTGCCTCCCATCTTTGCAGAACAGTATGTGAGCCTGCAGAGCTGCTACTCTCTCTCTGAGCAACAAAGATTTCTCTTTCAGGAAAAAAGTCTTGATAGCCAATAACTTCTAAGCTTTCAGTAGTGCCCATGCCAAACCATAATTAGTTGTCTTAATCAAATGCCTCTTCTTTTCTGGCTTTGTGCAGTGCTTGTTAAATACAAGAACCCACTGGTGATCTGACTTAGTCTTTGAAGATGTGAATATAGATCTTTTTATACACACATTTCTTAGTGTTGTGCCTTTTTCTCTGTCTCAAGTGTCTTGCATTGAGATGTGTAGTGTAAAGAGGCATTGAACGCCCATGGACACCTGTTTATTTTTTTTAGCAACACATCAAATTCCCATTACACTGAGCCTCCTCCAAAAGGACTAATGCAAAATGTCAATAGTTGAAACCAGTAATGATCCTCAGCTCTTGCAGGGTGCATAAGTATGTGGGTAAAGGACCTTCTTTTCTACATATCACCTTGGGGTTAGCAGTATGTTTCCTGTTAAACATCTGTCATGTATTTCCTAACATATGGGTGTTAAAAAAGAAGAAATTACCCCCAGTGCTGCCTTATGTTCATCATTGTGATTCTTGTAGCTTTTTGAGTGTGTCTCTGGAGGAGGAGAAGATTGGGGATTGGGCAGTGAAAACCTCTCTAGCCCTCCTGTTCAAACTCCTCTCTGAAAGCTGGCCTGTTCCTGAACAGTGAAACAAGAGAGGCCAAAATTGGTATAGGGCTATGCAATGGTAACAAGGCAAAAACAAAAACAGTGTTTGAACATTAGAAACCATGGTCAAGTGTCTTGAGATGTTGCTTGAGGCAGTATCCTGGCTGCTCCCCTGCACTTTGCTGGGCACGTGGCTTGTCAGCTGGATGCAAGAGTAGGCAAAGAAGTGTAGTGAGGTGGTGTGACAGCTGTACTTGTTGGGGAGGGGATCTCAAAATCCTTGAGAAAGCTGGTACAGTGCGTGTGTAGGCTCCACAATGTTCCTCTCTCCATGCGTAGGGGCGTACAAAGCTCTGCCTAGAAATCAGTTTGAACAGCAGTTTTAAAATCTTATGAGCCAGGTTGTGTTGAGAAGCAGGAAGAATTGATTCAGAAGATGTCATTATAGGAAAAATCCCAAAACATTTTTAATGATGGTGGCTTAGAGTCTTAGACCTAGTTTACCTTCTGAAAGAAAAATCTGGTTTCCACAAAAGAACATTTTCACTCCAAATGTTTAATTTTTTACTGAAAATAGGCAACTTTTTAGGCTGGGGCAAACTCTGATCTCTGCATCTTCCTGAGTTGTCCTGAGTGCTCTCTAAAGTTGTATCACAAGTTGTGCGTTTTTGTTCATGATCTGCACCCTCCTCATCCTCCTCCCTTGAAGTTGCCTTCCCGCAATGCACTGCACTTTCTGCCACAGGGCTTAGGTCCATACAACCCTCCACTTCTTTGATAATTGCCATAATTTTCAAGCTTAGATGAGTTCTTGATTACATTTAAAGGGATGCCTGTACTCAACTGGATGTTAGCTATTTTGCTTCCAAGGGTAATTAGTCACGGATTTAAATAGAAGGAAATAATTGATGTACACATAGAGTGGAAGCACTTCTCTGCCATTATGGTCTGAAAACTCCTATTTATTTGTTCATTCTGTCTGAACTTGAAGTAGCTCTTCTGTTAGCACAGTAAAATGAGTAGGCTTTTTGACATAAGATTGTTCTGTGTCTTATTAGAAGCTATTTTCTCATTTCTGGAAGAGTGGGTAAGGGCAAATTACTTGAATTCATGTTACTCAGAAAAAGGAAAACAAAGGTAGTTTCCTGAAGACTTATCATGTATTGCTGACATGATGATTTTGACATGGGTATAACATGGCAAATGTGTATGGAGATACACCTGCACATCTATGCTTTAACAGAAACCTGTGGTTTGGAAAGGTTCTGATTCAGGTTTTCTATCTGGGAAGTGCAAGACCCTGGTATCATCAGCCAAGAGCAAAGGATCTTTGCTTTTTCTTCAGAAGTCCTTTTCCTCCACTGACCTTGCACTTCAGGTTCCCTATCTTCCCTTCTCTTTTTCCAAGGCACCTGGTGTGGTTAGTTGTGTGATTAGACATTGGAATGGGCTTCCCAGGGAAGTGGTGGAGGCACCATCCCTGGATGTGTTCAAGGAAAGGCTGGATGTGGCACTTAGTGCCATAGTCTAGATGGTGTGGTGGTGTTGGTCATAGGCTGGACTTGATGATCTTAAAGGTCTTTTCCAGCCTTGGTAATTCTGTGATATTGTCACGAGGAGGAGCATCGCCTGGCTGTCACACCTCAGTCACCTTTTAGTCTCATCTCTATTTTATGTTTCCCTTGGTTCCTTCCTCATGTTGCCCATTCCCTTGCTAGGTGCAGCCTCCCATGACTCATATTGCCATCTGTTATTATCTTTTCAGTTCTGTGCCCACCTTTTCACCTGACTTTCCGTGGTGAGTTCTTAGAGGAAAGATCCTGCACACAGGATACAGAGCAGTGTCATGTTGGTTGTTGAAGGATGTGGTGTCTTAGCTAGAGCAAAAAGTATCTGAAAAACTGGGCTAGTATACAGGAGCCAGGAGAGCTGAGCTAAAGGTCCCTCAAGGAAAGATGGGACCCAATCCAGGGCTCCCACATTCTGTGTGAGAGCCTGAGCCACTGGCCACTAAAGAATAGAAAACCCTTTTGTTTGCAGCTTCAGCTTGTCAGATTTTGACTCAAATCCACAGATTTCTGGCTGACCTACACTGTATTTCTGCATTAGTTTTACGAGTAAGCTGTTGGGTGAAAAAATTTGTGTAGATAGAAGTCATAGCATCAATTCCTACTGTGTGCTCAATCCAACAAGACTTACATCTTGCTACTGTACGTAGGAATTCCCATCGCTGCCCGTACAGATGCTGGTGTGCTACTTAAAAGCTCTCTTTCATGTCTCTTACTGGGTTAGAGAAATGCCTTCTCGGAAACCTGTGCTGTCAGCTAAGCTGAAAAAAGTTTTATTTAACATGAGGCAGAACTAATACCCTTTAAAGAAAGCTGCCATGCCGTTAATTGTCACTCTGGTTTGTGTCAGATGCTTGCAAGAAGCGTGCTTGGTTCCTCCACAAACACAACGGCATCTTTCACTCTTAATGAATAATGCACTCCAGATGTTCCACCCTGTGAGAATTTCTTGCACACACTGCAATGCCAAGAGAAAAATAAAGCAGTTCAACTTATTTAACCCAGATCTCAGACTGTCTGTCTGCATCATCTAACTCCATCAAGCTGATGGAGCACATGGAATGGATGGAAAACATGTGGTTCCTATAGACTTCTGCATTTCATGTTGGTTAACAAATGTAGCATTAGTTTACTGAGGCCATAATGGGTATAAGCTTCAATCCAGTGTACTCATGGCAGGTTCTCTCTATCTTCCCCATACCACACTGTCAATACTCATGCTTTGCTACTCAGGCCCAGAGCCTTGGAAAACTGCCAGTCTTCCTGTTTCTGCTTATGGTGTCAGCCTGAGGACTCTTTTACTTACCTCCTTTAGAGACCAAACACAGAAATATGGCCTAAGCAACCCTTAAAATTTTAAATGGACTGCAATCCTTTTCTGCCCAAATATTCCTAAATATTTTGTGAATGGCATTGGGACAACTTGTGTTCTTGGCTGTAGCCAGATACTCATCCGTGTGTTTCCAGGCAAATGAAGACTGGGTTTTAAGGAGGTTTTAAGGACGCCCACTTAGAATGGGCTGTGAGCTGCCCTGCACAGAGTGTCTTGCACAGTGAAATGCCAGCACCACCTTCCCACTGAGTGGTGATGGGAACCACTCAACTGGACGATTGCAGGGAAGGGCAGGAAAAGCAGGTGTGACATTTGTGCTACAGAGCCCTGATTCTTCCAGCCAAGCATGCTGAAAGGGCTGAGGTCTTCTCTGTATTTAGCTCAAGAGTTTTCCATGGTTGTTCTCAAGAGGGAAGAAGCACAGTTTTGTGCTTTGGGCATTGGCACACAACTTACAAACCTAGTATAGGCCTAGGTAATCCCACTAAGGTTGTGTGGGAGGCTCGCGCACTTGGCTTTGCCCTTACAGAAGATAGCTGTGGGTGTTCCTGACTGGTCAGTCTTGAAGGGGGTATTACTATGAGGATAAGAGTATTGGTATGGGATGTGTGCCTCCATGAACACCATAGTCCTGCATGGGGGTGGAGAGTCATAGAATTTGGGAAATAACTTAAAAATCTCTGGGTTTCCAAAAGTCCTCCTCTCAGTGTCATCAGAACTCATTCATTAATGTTACCTGGATTTTGAACAGATACTGTAGGGGAAGCCTGTGGTGCCTATCTCAGGCACAAAACCTCAGACTTGTATGAGTAAGAGGAATGGATATCACAGTCAGTAGAACCCCATGTGCTAGTTCAGCACATTCAGTCTGTATCTTGCCCTGCAGTGAGAAGCAGTGCAAGCTGCAGGAGCTCTGGTGGGTAGGTGTTATGTATGGGGGGGCTGCATTCTGCTCTGGTGGCAGATCTTCATCAGGAGCACCAAAGACAGGGCTTCAGGGCCAGACAGTTGCACTGTCTTTTACAAATGCAGACAGTAAAATACTTTTTTTGGTGCCCACACATTTCAGGGAAATTCTATTCCTTACTGAAAGCTGGAGTTCCAACTGTCATTTGAAAATAACAAGTGTATGACTAACCCATTTTCCCATGGCTTCCCTCAAGGTCCAGGCATTCCCTAGTCCCTCCTGGACTGCTGTGTAGGATACAGGATTTCATGGAGGTGCTGAGACTCTGTGTTTACTGTGCTGGGCACCTCAGAGGTAATGGGGTCACATGTTGCCAGCACGCTCACTGCTGTGTTCCCTTGCTAACCTCCCAAAGGCTTCCTTAAACAAAGCAACATCACAGCAGAGAGGGTGCTCCACGCTTTCCTCTTATAGGACAGAGGAAAGACCACCAAAGAAATATCATCTTCCAGCTTAAGAAAGAAACTTTGTAGAAGATGCTGTCTGGTTACCTGTGCCCCATGTGTGCCTCTGTTGGTGCCATATCTGTAAGGGATTACATGTGGATCTTCTACCATATCCACCTCTGCACTGTGGCTTTCTGAGGTTTGTTGAGACTGGAGGACACTGATGTTCTCTAAGCCCTTTCAGAAAGGTCTTACTTCCTTTGAGCTTTGCAAAAGATGCAGAACCAAAGCAGCATACAAGGACAGTTAGTAAGCGTTGTTAATTAGGATGTGTGAAGATGGTCCCTCTCCCCTTTTCCTTTGAAGCATGAAAGCCCAGAGGGAGCCTTTATTAAAGTCAACAAAGAAATCTCAAAGGAAAAAATTCCGTTCTTTAATGTGGTCACACACATCATCTCCCGCCTGGTGTGACCTGACATGTGAATGTGATTACAGGCTGTGTCACATCGGGGCACAGGCACACTGATCTCCGAGCCATGGTGGGGAGAGGAGGGGGAAGACTCTGCATGGCTGGTCTAACACCCAAACACTTTGGTCCTCTTGCTGGTGATGCAAAAAATGCAGCATCTGAAGACTGCCTTTGATGGATGGCTGATTTGTTGTTAACTATCTTTGGTTTAACACCTTCTCTTTCCAAAGCAACCTGTGATCAAAGCAAGCTTCAGTGCCCAGGATAGCAGGTGGATATCCATCCTGTATTTTCCTGCTGGAGGGGTGGACATTGCAAATTCTTTTCTCGCCAGATAAATTTTGATTATGTGTTTAAAACCAAACCAGAGTCTCACAGCAACCTAATTATGGTGGTGCTGATGGACTCAGGAGAGCCCATCAGAAATACTGAAGATCCCACTGCACTTTTGTTGGGAGTTGGGGTAGCAAACCTTGAGATTCATCTAAGGTGACATGCAGTCACAGTCTTACTTCCCACTCAGATTCTCAAACAACATCCATTTGTGGCCATAAATACTTCACAGTCTTTAATCCCAAATGATAAAGACAGGTTTTGAGAGGTGCTGCTTAAGGAATTTTTGTCGTCTTCCTAAACCTTCCCTTATAGGGAAAGGTGAGGTGTGGTGAGCTCTGATCCATAGGGTCAAAGACGCTTGGGTCTTGCACTGAAGCTGTATCTTCTGTCAGGTCAGTTGGTGAGGACAGGGCATGGTATTTTGTGATATACTTTTATTGCATGAAAATATGAGAAGGTGACGCCCTTTCCCCTTCTGTGAGCTGGTGAGAGCAAATGCTTGATATGCCATAGCTTCTCTGGGATGTTTTTAGTAATCTTGGAGACAAACCAGGCCATTATGAGATTCACAGAGCAGAGCCTCTATACCTGCATAAACTCTTCAGTAAACCTCGCTGGTTGCTGCCATGTGTTTTGTCCAAACCAAAACAGTGTAAAATGTACTGTTCTTGTCCTGCTCTGTGCCGTTCCTTTGGTTTGGTCTGACCATACTTTTTTCCAGAGAATTTTCAAAAATACCAGGATTTCCCTTGCCCCTCCTGTTGTTAATTTAGAAACCGGGCAGCATCCTCACTGGGTTCTTCTGTAGCTGATACCACCAACCACATCCCTCTCCATGTCCCAGAGCTAGGCTATAAGCTTGGAGTTTTCCAGCCAAAATTCTCCCTCCCTTTCTTTTCTCAAGGAAGGGGAAAAAAAAAGGCTGTGTGAAAACAAAACAATTTCCAAAGAGAAGCATCCAGCCTCTTTCTTCTGACAGCCAGATAGTTTGGCGCATTCATCTAATCTTCTGCCTTGACTGCTGGGCTGGTTGGCCACATCTGAAAGGAGGAGGATAAGCCAGCAGGCAGAGCCTGTATCTGTGAGCAATGTTGGTGGCAAGGAGACTTTGGCAGTGGGTTCCTCTCTCACTGCTGCTTTTTTCCCCAGCTGGAGGCTCCAGTTGTTGGGCAATGGCACATGAGCCTCCCCTCGAGCCTGGTGGAGCCCCGCAGGAGCCGGCTCCGTGCTGTGAGCAGACAATGCAATTAGCTGGGTTTCACAATGTGCCGCTTTGGGTGACCTTTCCAGGGAAAATAATTAGAGGGAGACCATGTCTGCCATTGATAATTGGCTTCATTAGCTCTGAGGTTAATTTCAGGGATGTGCCCAGGAAGGAACAGAAGTCTCAGGGGAGTCTGCCCAGTTAATTACATGTTTAAAAAGTCCATCAGCTTTGTCCTTGTGTGTGCATTTGGGAGGACATGGGGCAGCCTGGACCAATGGGCAGGTTGGACCCTTCTCCTGCCATCACAGCGGTGGTGGGGTCAAACAGCCTCTCAGAGCGGGAAGTTTCCGACTCCTTGGTACACACTTGCCTGGCTATTAGGGGATTTGAAACCCCAGGTCTGGATCTGCAAAGACCCACTTGGTCACCCAGGCTGCAAGCCAGAGGACAGAGCTGGCCTTGGCGTAGGCTTCCATTTCTCAGAGCTTGTGGGTTTTAAAATGGATATCCCACCTGGGGACCTGTTCTTTCCAGTGGCACCGAGAGTCTGGAGGATAGGAGCTGGACAAAGCAGGAGGGGAATCACCCTGGGCATCAGAGATACAAGCCCTCTCCATCTAGTCTGGCACCACAGACACAAGTGCCACTTTCTTTCAGTCACCAGGGCTGTCCCCACATTGCCCTGGGGCTTCTTTGTAGGACCATGTCCCTCTCTGCAGGGTAATTGGAGATCAAACCTTTCATTTCCCAGTGGGAAGGCAATGTTTCCTCATTTTATGTGCAACGTCTCTACCTTCATGGAGTTTCTTTTCCTTTGTCTGACTGCTTTGGTCTCCCCAAGGTAATTAGCCCGGCTGTTTGCAGCCATGTCATCTCCAGGCTGGGAGTGGTGGGAGCATGAGGCATTAAGACAGAGTGCTTTGCAAAACAGATTGGGATGAAACTGTCCTCCTAACATGGCTGGTCTTGGTGTGCACCCACCAGACTTGTAGAGGCTGGTCAATGAAGACCTACCTCAGACCCAAGCCAGGAGCAGACAGCTAAATAAACACCACCCCCTCCCTGCTCTCCCACACTGGCATGTGTTTGTACTAGGCAAACTATGAGCTCTTTTTTAGCTTTTTGTGGTCCTCATATTAACAACTTTTTATTGTCTGGTGGGACACAAAGGGGTGAGGGAAACAGGGAGAGCAGGAACACCAACCCATGCACAGACCTCACTCTAGCACCTGTGAGGGGGCTGTAGCTCATAGGCCATCCTGGAGGTACATGCAGCATCTGAAGGGCACTTGAGGTACATTTCATTTGGGACGAGCGTATCTTTGTGCTATGAACTAAAGACATGAGAGTATCAGATGTGGGTGTTTCTCTCCATTTTTTTTGTTGAAAGCAACATCAGAGGGGAGCAAGAAATCTTGGGTTTTTCAGGCAAGGGAGTCAAGCGTAAAGAAAGTGGAAGAGGAACACTTGGAAATACATTCCCACAGGGAGCAGTTGTACAGGAAAGAGGTGACCAGGTCAAAGGAAAAGCATATAAACAACCCGGAGAGAGAATCTTCTTGGCTGCTGGTTTGTTTATATCTTGCAGGAAAGAGCAAGTCGTGTGTATCTCTAGCTGGCTCCGACGCAAAGTTCCCGTCCTGCCAAATGATAACGCAGGGAGAGGGCTCACAGGAGTCACGTCTGTATTTCCTGTCCTGATTTTGGCATAAGGAAATACTGTAGGTTGTACCCTAATAAAATGATCAAAGTTTTTTTGTTTGCTTGGTTTCCCTTTCCTTGAGAGCACAGTTCCCTGGGAAAGCTCTCTGCAGTGTGGTGGGGACAGCGGAAAGGTGGGAAGTGTCTGGGATGTGTATAAAAGACCCTTCCTCTTGGCATGAGTGAACCAATGCTCAAGTGTGGCTGGACTTGGAGGGGCTTTGTGGATTAGAATTTTAAAAATTCACCGTCTGATAAAGACTAAGGCTTTTAGGGGACCCAGCAGGACCTAGACATCCCAGTGGATACTGGGCATTTTTATGCTCTCAAGGTTTTAGGAAAATCCAACTGAGAATTTCCCGGTTTAGGAGCTGCTGTTTTGCCCCTTAATCCCAAGTGTTCAAATCAGCTCTCAGCGCTCTGCTTCTCACTAGCCCAGCCTCTTCCAGCAGAAAATGCATCATCCACTGAGTGAAGGAGAATAGGTGGTACCTTGATGGTAGAAACATACTTTAAGAGTATGTTGGATCTTCTCCCATCTTCACATTTCTCATTTGTGTCTGGAGTCCAACTCAGCAGCCTTTATTAGTGATCACAACTAAGCTAGTGTATGTGATGTGCTTTTCTGGACCCTTTGATATGCACATTTTATGTGAGAATGTTAGTTGAGTTCAATACTCACTGGGATGTTCTTCCTGTTGTGAGAAGCATCACTGAAATTCAGCATGCTTGAGAGCAGCAAAGTCCTGGAAGATTTATTTGAAAAGCCTGTGTCTTGATATCCAGCTCCATGGAAGCTGAAGGAGCTACACTTATTTCCATGAACTGGGTGTCCCACAATAATCTGGTTGCAGCTCATACCTCCACAACAGATATTCATAAAAGGTCTCAATGCCATTAAAAAGTTGCTATTTTCAGTTCCATGCTGTTTCCCCCCCAAAAAATGTCTTACTGTGAGACACGCTCATTTATTCACAAACTGCTCCCAGTTTTTGCAGCTGTGTTCCTAGTAAACATTTTCTCAGCAGTTGAGATGATTTGCACCCAAAGGGTTGTTTAATTATGGCTAATTTCTGCAGTTTGAAGGGTGGGTGGGTGGTGAAATCACATGGCGTTGTTTCTGCTCCGTGAATCAAAGCCTTAAAGCTGGAGTTGAAGGACCAAGAAAAAAAGTTAATAAGTAACAGGCTTCTAGGAAAGATCTTTGGAGAAATAAGTGTTTGGTCAAAATTAAGGTGATCTTGGGAAACTTCTGGACATTTTTATAACTACCTGAATGCTTTTTAGTGATAATACTGGATTGTGAAGAGGCAAAAAAGCTACTCTACCACTTTTATTCATTATGTTCTTTGTGAATCTTTTACGTTTTAGTGCAAGGATTGGTTCATTTGCCATTAGTACTTTGAACACAGTGTTTCATTCTAAATCACCCATTTGTTTGCTCTCCCAGAATCACATCTTTAGCTTTATAACCTCTCCACACAGATACAGCCTTAAATCAGCACTTGGCTTGAGGGGAGTGATATTTCTTTACCACGAAAATATCTGACAGCTCCTCCCCAGTGGATTCCAGAAGTAGGCTGTATTGAAAATAAGGTTATACTTGTTTTTTTCTCTCTTTGCTGGCTTTAAAGCATAAAGCTCCCTGCTCCTTTATGCATGTCATTTATGGATTTTCATAGTGCCAAAGGAGGCACATAGCAGATTGCAAAAGCAGATTATCCAGAATAAATCATATGGTTAGTGTTGCAGGTTTGCATTTTAACCTGAAATGAGGTTTTATGGTGAAGGTGAAATGATCACTTATAAATGGCTGGGAATGTCCTCCATTTATCTGGAGAACTGTGAGTCTTGCTTAGCATACAGGAGCTCTTTATTTGTCCTTCCCTGATCCTGCCTAACACTTCCCTCCCTTTCCTCCTTCCCTTCCACCCCTTTCCTGGTAGTGAGATCTGTGACATCGTCCAAAGACTCGTTTTGAGGCAGAGCTGCAGGTTCCTCAGTCCATTGGAACTGGGAGTTCAGAGTGAGCAGACATGGTCCTTGCCAGCCCAATGCTGTATTGTCACCAACTGTGTTCAGAGCCACCTGTTGAACCCACAAATCCCATCCCACTAAACTAGCCTTTTTGTGTGTAGATTTTCATTTCTGAGCCGAAGCAGGAAGCCAGCCAACGTGTGAAAACAAGAAATAATGAGAAGACCTGTCTGAGTCTTGCACCAGGGTTTGATTTGCACTGCAGTTTCAGGTCAGCTCTCTGTTTCTCTCCCTAATTAACACAGCAACCAGGTGTTGGGTAAAGCACAACCTGTGTTTGCTGGGTAAGACGGGTGGCCAGAGCTCTGGAGCAGAGCAGAGCTGGCATTTCTTAAGGGTGAGCTCACCTTCACGGCGCGATTTTACTGTGCTCGGCTGTGGCCTCAGAGAACCACCACAGCACAGAGGAGTTTTACTCTTAGGACTAAACATCTGGAGGCCAGAGCTATTGCTCAGTCTGTCTGCAGAGAATCTTGCACAGAGAGGTCCCCGTCCAGGCGAGAAGTGTGTAGCAAATAATAACAAAAAGAAAGAAAGCGATTTTTGGCAAACACAGCTAATTAGCCCATCATTCTTCTGTTCCCTGGAAATGATCTAACAGAGTTGTCTTCAAAATCCAGTGATTAAACCCTCTATGTAAATATTATTTTAGTCATCTTTAAAATTACTTGCTCAAATGTCAAGAATGACATTAGTGAGAGAGGCTCTTCTTTCAATTACATTTCCTCTTTTCTTTTTCTGTCTTATTTTTTTAGTGCCACCTGCACAGATTATTTTAGCACCTTTCTGCTTTGTCATCAGGTAATCTTGTTGCTGGTGCTCAAAGAGGTTCTCTTCATTTTTTTAATCATCTTTAATGTCACTTTCTTTTTCCAAGCTCTGAGCTGGAAGGTTGTGAAACCTTGTCATAACTCCAGAGCTTTGCACTTTCCTTGCCCAATCTGACAGGCATGGTTGAGTAGTTAGCACCTGCCCCTGAGGGGCAGGGCACCTCGTCCTGTTTCTAGGTCTTTCCTGTATTTAATGTGTGACCCTGAAGGAGTCACGCTCTGAAAAATGTGACTGCAAATAGTAGTAATGAGGATTTCTTAATCCTCAGCTTGGCTTTGCAGAAAGCTGGGTTACCCCGCATTGTTGGTCTTGGTGAGACCTCCTGAGTTTTGTACTTTGGACCCATGCTGATGTCTGCTGTCCAGGGGACAAATGCCGGTGTGCAAAGCACAGCCTGCTTCCTGGGGAGTGCGTGGCACCAGGGCTGTCCCACCTCCACCGTCTGCTGGTAGGGAGGCTTTGGAAGGATCTAGTGCTGGCTTTCATCTGTTCCTCTTGAGGACAGTAGGAAATATGCAGGGGTTGACCTCAGATTCCTCAAGACAAACCTGGCCATTGACCCAAAACCATCCCTTTTTCTGTGCAGAAGTGGAAAGTTTCTCACATTCAGTAGTGTTGAAGTTCTCCATCATGTCACTGTGGGGGCTGTCAGGTTTGTCTAACTGGTATCTGTAAGGCCTTGCCCTCAGAGCAGCACTTACACCCAAGGATCCCACTGGATTCGGCTGGTGCATCATTTGCACATATTCTACATATGAGTTCATATGAGCCTCTCAAATATCAGCAGAACTGGACATCCCTTGAACTTCTCCTGATTGTGTCCCCCACCCTTCTTGTCCTACAGGAACATTGCTATTCCTTGTAATGATATTACTTCCCAGAGGAATGCAAGTAATTCACAGTCACACAAAGACAGACTTGGCTCCTCAGAGCTCCCTATGCAAGAATAATTTTTGTCCCAGATCTTTTCAGAAAGCAGTAGATGGATCCTTGCAGCTGGTGGAATTTCTTCAAGGAAAGTGATGATAACCTTCTTCAGCTTTCCAGTGCTCGAGGATCTGCTAAATGTGTCCAAATCTTGAGCAGGTAATGTTGAAGGTGACCTTGTTCGACAGCACCCACCATGAACCGAAGCCTCTGACTTCCCGGCAGTCATGTTTGAGTGATGCTGCTGGCAAGAGAGGAACATTAAAGTCTGTGGCTTTGGCTGGCATTAAGAAAGCTTACATCTCAAAAAAAACCTTAGTGAAACTTGCACAGGGTTTTATGCAAGCCTCAGCTGCTCCAACACAATTGTGAGAGAGCCTCAGCTGGTGGCATGGGCTTTCCCCAACGGCTCTTCTCACCAGCCACTAAACGTTGTGAGCACTGGATGTCAAGGGCCTTCCCCATAGACAATTTCATTTTCTACCATAATCACACAATGAAATTCTTGTTGGGCCAAGTTGCATGAGGTGGCCCTAACAGTAAAAGGTGCAATCATTTGAAGAAGTACCTGAAACTTTTAAGTATGTTACAGGAGGAGCAAGTGAAACAGGATGTAGAAGGCCCACAGGGTCAGTCATCTTGTAAAATGGCTGGAAAAGTTGTCTTAATTTCATGAAACATCTGCTTTCATAATAAGGCCCATGGTTATTTAGCAAGCCACCAGAGGCAGAAGTTCATGCTGTCATCTCCTTTGCGCACACTAAATGTACGAACAATCTCTAGAAGTGGGTTGTTTCCATCCTCCTGTCATTGTTCATGGCCATAAACTGGTGCACACAGGCATTTGGACAAAGCAACTGAAGTTTATCTCATTTCTAGTTAAAGCAAAAGCTCTGGAAAAGGCTCTCAGGTTTCTGGAGGAGTCAAAGGCCAAGTTGTTTTCCCACCCTGCTGGAAAGCAGCAGTGTTTCCTGCAGCCCTGCTTCATCTCAGGGGTCTCTTCCAGCTCAGGCTGGGATTAGGGCTGCAGTGAGGTGAGGGTGAGCAATTTAATGTAACGATAGAGGGAACTGCTGCATTTTAGCTGTGAGCTTTGTGGATGCGTTAGGTTCCCTAGGTACTAGTCAGGCCACCTTCCTCACCTCCGTGATGTGCCTGGCCAAAGCAAGGACATGCCACGATAGGGAGGGGGAGAGGAGGTGAAGCTGGAGAAATGCTGCCTGCTTCTGCTCGTTGCATTTCTTGTTAGCAGGAATGAGGGGGTCTAGGAGCACCATTCCTGGTTGAATTTGCAATAAACACCTGGGGGGGGAATTAGAATCATAGAATCACAGACTTGTTGGTACTTAATAAAATCCAGGAGAAAAAAAATCATAACCAGTCCCCAGTCAACCTAAGAGGTGGGCGGATTAAAATAAACCAGTAAAGCATGGGGGTGGATCCTTGCAGTGTGATGGGTCGTCCATGACTGCATGGAGGTTGTCATGGAGCCAAAGGAAGGGGTAGTTGTGGGGAGCCAGGATGGTGGCAGAGCTCCATGGAGGACCAGAGAAGGTTGTATGAAGGCTTCTTGGGAGAAATGACCGCACTGGGGAGCTTCAACAGTGCTGGTGACTTTTCTCCCATATCACAAAAACTACGAGAAGCAGGGCAGAAGGTGAAGAGATGTGTTTCTTCTGGCAGGATGGTATGAAGCTGTGAGATAAAGCACAAGGACTGTTTTGTCTGTGCCTTCATGCTTTTTCCTTATTGTGTCTCCTACTGCCTCTTCCCTTGGGTCCTTTCTCTTCATCGCACCTGCGTTGCTGTGTTTTGGAGGAGGAGCAGGGAATTGCTCTCTGATTCTGGTGCAAATCGAGTGAGGCAGCTGCTGGACTAGAAGTGCCTCTCCCAAAGAGCTTTTTCCTTTGGACAGATAGTTCTGGTGCCAAAGGTGGAGCCTTTGAGGGAGGGATGTTGCCAGCAAGGGTGCACAGAAGGCAGAGCATGCATGTATTCCTCAGGATTGCACAAGGTCCTTCCTGCCTAAGTTCAGGCCTTTGCAATAGAGATGGGTCAGTGTGTGGGTTATACTCCCATGGCCCTTTAGAAAGTCAGCTCTAACACACCAAATGTCTTGGTGTGAAATAATGAAGAATTTCAAAAATTTTTCCCTGTCCCCACTGCTCTGCTGCATGATGCTTGTTGCTGGATGCCATTTTGGAGACGTGTTGTATCTTTGAAAACAATGTGACCTTGTGCAATCCTGAGCATCCAAATGGGATGTTTGCTCCTGGACTTTCTCCTTAAACATTGCATTTTCTGGGTAAAAGAGCCATGAGATCAGACTGTGAGGCAGCTATGATAAACTATTGCTACTCCAAAGGATGCTACTTTCCTCAGGAAATGAGACAGGACCTCTCCCTGCATACAAGCAAACTTTTAGGGCACATTAGGAGTAAATAGCTGTTGGATAGAGCAAGCTGGGGAAACAAAGCCAGTGCAATTAGTTGGTGTATGGCTGGAGGGAATTAGTTAATTCAGGCTTTGATTCTGTCCTTTGAGAAGAAAACACATGAGGAGACATGTCATTAGAGGAGATGAGTTGTTCTAATCATTGGCTTGACATTCCTGTTCTTTCTGTTGGACACCTTTTATCATGAGAGATTTAGGTATAGCTGTGGGTACCAGACAGGCCCTGTATTACATCAGCCCTGCCAAAAAAGTCATGGCATCTTAGGTCATGTCTCAGAAATTTCCCAGCAAAACTGACCTGGTGTAAGGAAGCCTCAGCATTTGGGATAGCCCCAGCGTGTGGATGCATTGCTTACTCTGGGGTAGGAGTGATGCTACACAATTATACTGCTCTAACCTGGTGGTATAATTATACTAGGACACTTGTGATGGTAAATTTATGGAAGTGGATGTGACAGTAGATGTGTTGTGACTTAAATCACAGTATCAGCTGAAGGCAGTGTGGTTCCCCCCCCCCCCTCCCCCATGTATAAAAGTATTTAAGTAGGCAGCAATTCTGTGATATTGCTCACATCAGCCCACCAGACCTACCTACCTCATCAATAAAAGAACGTGACAAGTTCAGCTTCTGGAGGAAAACTAGGGGGTGCCTCTGCCTGCTGTTCCCCCGCAGTGTTGGAGATGGTCATGGAGATCCCAACTTGGGGATGGGTGTCAGACATGGGACATTTCAGCCATACCTTTGTATCTGTGGTCAGCAGGGTGGCTCAGCAGCCAAGGACTGCTCTTCTCTGAATTAGAAAGCAAGTTCTTGTTCTGGCTAATCCTACGGATCTCAATGTGTGTTTTAGCTAAGCTCATGGTGGCACAGTTTTGCACTTGACAAGAGACATCGTGCACTAAAGTCATAAATACAGAAGCTGTGTCCAGCTGGACAGGGGCCGACCGCAGAGCGGTTTTAATCTGCTTGTACCGGGGACAATCCCAGTGCAGGGATTTTTTGGGTCCCTTTCCATAGTCTGCCAGCTCAAAAGAGAGGTGAGGAGCCCCACTCCCACTTTTATTAGGAAAGGTGGTATTTGGAAGGGCTGGAAAGCAAGGTGTGAGAGGCAATTACACACCCTGAGCTTGGAGGCCAGTCGTGACTTTTATGATCTCATTTCCTCATCCACACACAAACACTTGGCAGAAGCCCAAGCTCTGCAAATGAGCTTTGGTCACCACTGGTTTCAATTAGCAGGAACAGTCCTGTGCAGTGTTCCCAATAAGCGAATGACAAAGTATCAGTCTTGGTCTCTGGCAGTTTTCTCTTCTTCATCCTGCCAGGGGGCTTTTTCTGAGGCCCAAACCAGCCCCTTGATCTCTGCTTCCAGGAAACCTTTATAAAATTCAGACCAGATTCTTGAGCAAGAACCAAATGTTTCAGCCAGAAAGTTTTCTTTTTTTCCTTTTTTTTTCTTTTCCATTTTAATTTTGGAAAGGGTGAATGGAGGATGATTAAATCTGAACAGAATCTGAACAGATGATATTTTCAATGGCACGTTTAGCATTTATCTGAGAAGGCTCCAATGGGCACCACGTTGCTGTTGTTTTCTTAAAAATACCAATCAGGCCAATGTGTTTAAGCAGATTGGGCTGTTACCTTCTTTCCTCATGTTTCACAAGTACAACCAGTGAGTCATGTGCAATGTTATTTATTTGTATGACAGCCCAGCAGTGATGGCCTGTTGTAGGAGGCACTGCAGAAAGCCCAGCAAGCAAAAGGCTTTGCTTTTAAAGAGCATCTCCAGCAGAACACTGAAATTGCCAACTCCCTTTTCATGCAGCAGGGATGGAAGCAGTCACCCTCCCATGGCAAGTGCCATTGCATGGTGCTGACATGACTCCATGTGGGGCACGGTGGCCTTGTTGGTCGTGCCAAGGAGTCAGCTAAGCTCCTCTGAGCCCAAAGATCAGAAAGGACAACCTGGTGCTGCCCAGGGATGGCCTGGGGGTGTCACGCACACGGGGACTTTTGTTCTGCACCATACAGTTGGGTGAGTGAAGGAAGCCTGACACACTGGCCAGTCCCTCCCCTCCTTAAAAAGAAGTCCCCCAGTGCGTGGCACTCAGCAAGGGAGATGTTTTGGCTCTGTTCATCTGTGCTCTCTGACTGAGGCAGGACGTGGGTAGAACCTCATGTGTCTCCCTGACCCAGCACAGCTGCCCAGAGATGCTTTTCTGCGTCAAGGACAATCTCTTAGTTAACTTCCTGATTAATGCAGCAGCATTAATTATTCATCAAACCACTAATGAGGCCATTAAGTTTCCCTTCCTTTGAAGATACTAGTACCTATTTCTACAGCCAGAGCAAAGGAGGAGGCTGCAGATCTAATTGCAGGCGTGGAAAGTGGGAAGACTTCTCGTCCCCTGCTTTTCTACTGTGCCTGAAAAACCTCTCTTTTATGGAGGTGTCAATAGCAATTTCATTCTCTTTTGAGAGGAACAAGTGCCTTTAACCATTTAAACCCACTTAAACGAATGGCTTTTGTGCTTCGATTAAAGACACAATGCAGAGAAAAACAGGCCTGGCTGGATGCAGAGTCTCCCATTGGGGAAGGTCCAGCATGTGGCCAGAGGGGTCGTGGGTGCTGCTCTGCCCTCCTGACCCCTCGACCTTTCCCAGCTGGGACAAACCTGTCCCTGCTGAGCCGAGGCTGGATGCAGAGCTGCATGGGCAAGAAATGCTGCCTTAATGGAGCATTTTGGGACACAGCTATGGAGCAGTGCCATGCCCAAAAGCCCCTACATTACTCTGAGAGGCCTGGACAGCCACTGCCTGACTCGGTGTCTCTGGAGGCATTTGCCCTCTCCTTTGCTTTGCTCTGCTGGCTTTGTCCCATGCAAAACTGCTCATGAAAATGGCCTTCTGCAGCCCACGGAGGTCACCTTGCTGCAGAGCTTGAGCCCCTGCCCAGGCACGGTGGTTTTCTTTGTTGTTCAAAATGCTCCAAGAGCTCCAGGCTAAGTGCATGACAGCTGCATTAATAAACAATAAAAGACATCAGTAGTTCTGGGGGATTTTATAGCTACTCCTATCTTGAGATCTCAAAACATTTCACAAATGTTAATTTATGGAGCTTTACAGATGGTCTTGCCAGACTGTTTGAGAGTGGAAAACATAATAAAGACGTTCAGGAGAGCAGGAACCAGTTTGTAGCCACTCTGCACCCCTGGCTTCTCAGGTAATGAACACTTTTGGGCCACAGCTCTGAGCAGCCTGCATTTGTACAAGCATCCAGGAATGCTGATTTTGCTCCCTGATTTTGAGCACCATTTTCGTTGGACAGAAAATAAAATGGGGAGGCTGCTCCCACAAGTTGAAAGTGTTTCCAGTGACTGCCAATATAAATAGCCCAGAAGAGCAGTAGTGATACCTACCTAGTAAGCCCTGGCCTGCTTATGTGCTGTGAATTGTGTATTTAAAGGGAACAAGATATCATTGTCATAGAAGTGTATTTTTTTGACATTAAAATGTGATAGGATTGAGTGATAAGGGAAGGAGATTGTCTGGTCCAGGCAGTCTTGTCCTCCAGGTAGAGTTAAACAAGCTTAATGGTTAAATGAGAACTTTTAATGAAGTTTGAGGCTGGTTTGGTTTCACAGTCTTTCTTAGGGTCTCTATTAAACCTGGTCTCAATTAGCTCATGGCTGGAGTGAACTCAAGGAGACTGCTGAGCAGCCTGAAGCACCACACAGAGACACCTCAGTCTTCCAAGGCAGGGGATAAAGTCCTGCTGCACAGCAGTCTGAACAGAAAAGGGCTGAGATGTGAGTGGAGAAAACCTTAGAGGGTATGGTCCAGACACGTGAGATGTCTGCTTAGGAGCACAGACACATGCCCAAAACATGGAGCAGGTTTGGGTATGTTTGTGTCACTGTATGGTCAGCGCTTACGGGAAATGAAGCAAATTACTTTGCATTTCCTAAATATACTCACTTCAAGCATACCTCATCTCCAGGGAATCTGTTCAACTATGCCGTGTCTGGTGTGGCACTGGGGCTGAGCTCGGGGGAAAGCAGGGATCATTGTGGCAAAAAAAGGGATTGGTGAAGTTTATTTGTGTTTATCCCATCTAAAATGACTCTAGTCTTGGCTCAAGGCAGCAGGGAAGAGAAGGGATAAAGCAAGGCTCAAAATGCATCTTTCTCACTGACCCGTGCTCGGTTAGCCCCACTCTGACAGCTCGCCAGGACAAAGAGTGTGCCCTGGCAGTCTCAAGCAAGGAAGATCACATCACCTAGGTGAAGCCTTTTTCAGTCACAGAAGATTTAGTTCTTAGTCCAAAGGCCAAAAACTCCCATGGAAACCTAGATCCTCTTTCTGTTTCCAGAATTGAGATTGGGGAGGGAGCGTTTTCCACCACAGCAGCCAAGTATGTGACAACGTGACAGTCCATGGTCCTTCCCAGGGCTGCCTGGCTGCTACGCTAGATTAGCTAGCATCAAATTGTACCCGTTAATGATCACAAAAAAGTAATGGGATTAAAAATTACATAAAACAGGCCATGTTAGTTACATAATCCAGGCAACAGGTTAGCACTATATCAGAAGATGAAATAGTTTCCCTAAGAAATACAGGAATGTGGTATCTGCACTTGTCTATGAGGCTGCAAAATAGCGAATCTGGTTCAGGAGCGATGTTGGGGGCAGTTTCTGAACCATGTCAGGATGTTCCCTATCTAATACCAGCCCAAAGCGGCTACAGCTAATGCTGAAGAATTATATTCCTCTACAGAAAGCCTTCCTAAATCAGGAAGCAAAGGAGAATTCAGCTTGCTTGTTTTTTTTTTTCCTTTTTATCATTCTCAATTTTATTTTAAGCCACCTTGGTTGGAGGTGGATTTGTTTGGCAAAAGTGCTGCTGTTGGCTAAAGCCTGTAGAGCAGCAAGTTCCCTCTGGGGATGCTGGAAGGCTACAGCATCCCAAGATCTTGCACCACTGTGAGCACAGAGGCAGTGCTCTTCTGGGCTTTTAACAGGCTGTTTGAAAACCTGAAGGTGCAGCACAGAGCTACAGAAAGAGTGATGAGAGCTAGAGAAAATAGACATGAAGGGTGAGAGAGATGTTTAGCGAGGCAAAGAGAAGTGAGAAGCAATTTGGCTTCTGTGCCCAAGTACTTTCATGGAGAGAAAATGCCAGATACAGAAGGACACTTCGTCTGAGGAGGTGGTTCAGCGTGAGCATCCCTGGCTGGTGAAACGAAGCAAAGAAAGTTCAATGGGGCTTGTTTTTGGCAGCAGGGACAGCGAGCCTTGGGGACAAATCACCCCCAGCAGAGGCTGCTTTGTCTCTAATGCTGTAATAGTCTCTCTTTTGAGATAGGCTGTAATCAGCACAAGCCATTAATCTTAATACTGGGGTAATTAAGCTTAATACTGGGTAACTGAGTGAAAATGAATAGGCAGGGATGCACGGGAAGTCAGATGGGATAATTTTTCCTGGCCGTCCAGTATACAAACAAGCTTTGTAGTCCTAACACCAGCCCCAGAGGCTCGCTGTGTTTTACTGTGAGAAGGTGCAGTTTTCATTAACAACCAGCTACCTTTCCAGGCAATTTTCACAGAAGCTGGAGGATGTACTGGGATAGAAATGGCACTGGGGTTTTTAAAGCATTGGCAGATCTGTTTCTGCTTTCATTTCTGCACCCAGAAGTCTGCAGGGGGCAAAGAGCTCAGGTCCAAAGCTGCAGAAAGGGGCTCCCCCTCCCCAGAAGTATCCATGTGATGCACATCTTGGTGAATAGGTACAGAGGGTGCCTGTGTGGAAGGGACAGGCAGTGCTGTACGTGTGTTCAGCCAGGCTGATGGCAGCAGGAGCCAACCAGAGCCATGTGGAAGGTTGTCTGTCCCAGGAGCAGGGAGGGAGGCAGCGCTGGGGGCAGAGGATGGAAGCAGTTGTCTCCACAGTGTAAATGCCACTGCCCATCACCTCTCTCCTCTGCCCCTGCACACCCAGCCCTCCACAGCACCGTGACAAAACCTCTCAGCGTTATCGAGAGAAGTGCTTTTCTTTCTGTCTGCTTTCTGTTTTGCAGCTGTGTTGTTTCTGATTTTATAGCCACCTATATACTTCCTTAAATTGTTTTGCATCATCATTAGTTTCAGCCACATTAAGTCCTGTTGGGTGACAGAAGGGAAAGAATGTGAATATACTGTTCTTCCCAAATCTGGAGCAAATACAGCCAGGCAGAAGCTCAGACTTGGCTTCTCATCTGAGTGCCAGAGCTGCTTTTCTAACAATACAGCACCCACCCAGCATGAAATTGTAATGGATCACACTTTGCCCTAGGCTTATCCTTGGTTGACACTGAATTAAAGGATGTGATGTGTGGGACTCAGTAAATCCCTAACCTGCTGTCCCAGAGACAAGTATTACCAACCGTGCCACACTGACACACGAGATTAGTGGAAGAGGTGCCCTCAGTGCCACAGGCAGAAATGGGTCAGCTCAGATTTGGAGAGCTCTCTAGTTGAAGTGAGTAGTGATGCAGCCTGTGGAAATAAAAGGCCAAAAATGCCGTGTTTTCTGCCTTGGAGCCCTGCTATGAGCCACAGGCAGCGATTCCTAAGCAGCTGAACAGGACCATTCATGTGGTGGATATTAGTTTTGTGAATGGCATTTTGTTAGAAATGAGGTAACAGTCTAGTTTAGGAGCTGCACCCTTAGCAAGTATCAGTCTCCTTGCCACTACCACAGTTCCTAAATTTATATTAATGTACATCACCTAAGAATTTGATAATTAGGGGCCTTATTGTGAACTTTTCAAATGCAATGCAACTGTTCCCACTGCTTCTAATAATTGTGTGCATCAGCAACATAAATCTCATATGTATTCCCCTTTCCCTCTTCCCCTTGCCCTAATCAAATCCTTTATTCATGCTTTTTCTGATAGACTAGGTTTTCTGGCTTGGTTCTGCAATGACTAAGTAGCTGTACAGTAACAAAACAGTGCTGTCTTTGTTCTGGAAATGTGGAGAAATGAAGATGCATAATCTCTAAATAAGGAAGCTCGCACATGCACTGTCGTACTCTGGCATGAGCTGGGTTGAATTTACCAATGCTGCTTAGAAAGAAAACACTCTTTTGTTGTTTTGTTTTACCATGTCTTAAATTACCCAATGCTCATCAGAGCTGACCGTGTTTCTGTGGTTAAACTGATGATACTCATCTGCCTCTCATACATTTGCCTTATTTTCTCCATTTCACTCTCCCACTGTCTGTTCACTCTCCCATGCTGCATGTGCTTGTCCTGCCAGTCAGAGTCATGAGGACTCCTGATGAAGTTCTTCCTCCTGTGTAGCATCATGTCTTCAAATGGCATTTCAGACAGCAAATCATCCCCAAAGCTGTGCTTTGTTGAGGACAACCTACTATGCTGCTTCCAATACGTGGGCCTCTCCATAAACAACCCAGATGAGCAGTATGTGCATGCTGTAAGGAGACCTTAACTGTACCTCTTCCTTGGTGTTTTTCAGGAAATCCTTTTAATTCACCAGTCTTGTAGAATGCAAAATTGAAATATAAAGTGTTACCCTTCCTACATGAATTCTCAGGGTAGGATGGTGTAGCCTATGCATGTTCCATAAGGCTTTGGATGCCTCCAGTCTGCCTGTACTTCTGGACTGGCCACCACATCTCTGGGAGTGTTCAAGGAGGGTGAGATCATCTGCCAGAAAGGCCTCACTGCTGCAGGGTGCAGATGGGATGGAGTAGGCAGGTACATATGAGGTGGGGACAAACCTCAGCTCCTCCTTTGGGCTGGTGGAGCCAAGTGTTGAGGAGTGGGGGGAGCAAAACTGTTTTACTTCCCTGTAACTTGGCAAAGTCTGTGCAGACATTCAAGGCGTGCAGTGGGCAGGAGAGGGGAAGACAGAACAGGTGCAAACCAGATGTGAGCAGGGTTCATTTGAAAGTCTGTGCACAGACCTGAGGAGTATTGTTGTCTCTGCTCTTTCCAGTCTGCCCTATTAACTGTTCCACAGCATGTGCACTAGTGGTATGATCGATTCCCTTGGGAAATTTGGCTTCTCTGACCATCTGATGATGTGCATAGTCTGCTTCATGTCTGGCTGGGATTCTGCCTTGGTGGGCTGTGCTCGACCACCACTGTGTGCTCTGGGTCTGGTTCTGAAAAGAGGAAAGATCTGCCTCCCTATAGTGCCCTGGAGCCTGCTTTTGGGGAGAAGCATCTGCGTTGGCTACGGGGCAGTGAGCCTAATGGAGAAGGAATGCATGGCCAGCCTGAAGGGGAACCTGACTGCCCAAGAAACCAGCTGGAGGCTCCTCAGGGGACCAGGAAGTGGGTACAGAGCCAGGTCACAGAGCTGGTGGGAAGAAAGAAGCAACTGGAGCAGACTTTATATCGTCCAGACAGTAGTCTGGAGGCTCAGTGAAACCAAGCCTTAAAAGAAAGGACTTGTCTTTTAAGACAAGAGTGGGAGAAGAGATTGTTTTAATCTTTTTTTTGGGTAGTGTTAACCTTTTTGTTGTAGTTCTTTATTCCAGGAGTTCATTGCTTAGGTAGTTGCTGGAGCAGGAGAGGTAGTCATGGAGGCTGCTGGTGGCACTTTTACACTGAGGGAGGACATGGGTAGATCCACCTCAAAACACCTAAGCCTTTGAAAACCCATTGCCAGATTTATCCCTTCAGCCAGTTCCTGTGGCCTTCTCTGGCCAGTCAGGACTGATTGCATCAGTACCAATAGAGCACAACTTCTTGGCCCAACCAGTGGCCCCAGTGAGAAGCCAACTCTGGTGAACTGGAAGTGTGCAGTATCCTAGCAATGCTTTCCAGAGCAGATTCCCAGGTTCTCAGACTTTAGGGATGTGTTGCCATAGCAAATCCTGTTTCCCAGATTTTCCTTCATTGGTGGGAGCCTCATGAAACATGGGGCCACCTTCTGCTCTTTCCCATGTCTTCAGGGTCCTTTGGGTACTGCAGGCCTCCTTTCTCGACCAGGGTGGTTTCCCTGCACATTCCCCATGGGAAGAGCCATCAGTGCGGTTGTGATGCTGGAATTCATTATGAGATGACTGCAGGAAACAGTGGGAGCAGATGGGCTTCCAGGGACCAGAAATCCCTTTTCTTTATGAACCTCCTCAATAATTAGACACATGCAAAAACAAAGGAAGGAAGAAAAGAATGCCAAAGGCTGTCGGGGAGCCTGTAGGCAGAATTGCCTTAGCACTCGGGTGAGCCTTTTCCGGTGGCTGCAGCATGGTGTGGACCTGCAGGAGCTTTCCTTGAATCACCTGGTGTGCTCTTTGCTTCATTTTGCTGTTACTCATTGAGCTGTCTGGAGAAGATTTCCGCACCGCCACCCCAAAGCATGGATGTCTTTCAGGGCTTTGCGTTTCATCGGCTCAGTACTGTGACCCAGTTACCTGATTTAACAGGGATGTTTTGTTCTCTGTTAAGGGCACTGTTGTGAAAATATTCTCTTTGCTTCTTTGATATTGATGCAGTGACTAAGCCCCATTCTCATTCCCCCCATCCCACGTTGCCAGATCTGTAAATCCTGCTGTTCTGCACTGAAATGCCTTGGCTGCAGCAAAGATGTCCTTGAATGTGGTACTTAGCAATACATAGAAGAAGGGAGAGCTGAAGAGGGCTGTGTAGAAGCAGTGGTTGTCTAAGGCATTAGGTATTGCTCACAGCAAACCCTCTTGGCTCTAAGCCTTGGACAATCTGGCCGTCTAGTGCCAAAGGGGCTGTGGATTTGTTGACTATCCTCCAGTTAAGGTCCTTACTCAGTCCAGAATAGCTGCTGCTCTTCCCCAGGGTTAATGCATCATGGTTATGCTGGCCTGAAGGAGAACCTCAGCATGGGCTGCTCTTGAAGAACAGGCAGGAAGAGAGCAGCAAAAGCTGGTGTGGTTTGTGGTCCGCTAAGCTGAGATGGTGTCATCTTTTAAGAGAAGACACATCTCAGATAGTCGTGAAAGATTCCAAAATGGGATGTGGGAGCTCATCATGGTAGAGGAGGAAAATGCTAGATCTAGGTGTGGGACACAGATTGGACAAATATCTGTAAATTATGACATCCAACTGCTCAGAATAAACTATTTAGGAGGCAGGTAGTTACTGTTGTTTGGGAAGTTTTTCCAGCCAGTTTTGATTTTTTTATTAGAAGGAATATTAGAACTTGATACATAAACAATTTCCACAGTAAGTTTTGTATTTTCCACAGCGATTTTGAGTTGTGCTGGAAAATGAAAAACTCAAAACCTAAAATTATTTTGTTTTGTTTTGTTTTGTTTTGTTTTGTTTTGCATGAAAAGCCTGAATGGTCCCAGGATGGGGAGTCAATTTTACAACTGCTTCTACTGAAGCTGGTAGTAACTTGCTGATTTCCTGAAGTTGGCATTTGGTGTCTCCCACGAGGGCTAAGGCATACAGTGACACCCTGCCTTAATTTGAGAGTGTCCTGTCCCAAGTTTGCTCCCTGGGAAGAAGTATATTGCCCTAAAAGCCTCTTGAAATGTGCTCTGGCCACTGCTCGGCCAAAAATATACGGTATTTTAAATAACCAGTGAAAATGAGAATTGGTTTAAACTGTTCCTTGTCTGTAGCAATAAAAGGAAATGTAAAGATGCAAAATAATCCTGGCAGGGGGTAGTCAATCAGGCATTAAAACTGAGGACTGAGTCCAGGCAGAGATTAGACACTTGCTCTTTAATCAAAGCAATTGAACTCACGTGTGACTGCTAATAACACTGCCTTCCAACCTGGAATTGGAAAATTAGAAATTAGAATTAGAAAAGTAGCGTCTTTCTGTAATACCCTGAACATTTCTATTATTTGTGCAGTGATCTAGAAGCATTCTCTTTAACTGTGATCAGGGATCAGGTGCCATCAACTACCTGTTCCTGCTAGAGCAGAAGTAAAATAGAAAGACACTCTGCCTGGCTTTGTCCATCGCATTGCAGAAACCATGGTGAACTGTTGCTTCTGGAGGTTAAATGCTTGCCAGGGCTTGCTACCAAAACCTGCTGTACTGGTCAGTGCAAGGACAATGCTCTCGCTGCCTTGGGCTTGGCTGACCAACTCTGGCAGCAGGCAGGTGCCTGAGCCTGGAAACTGCAACGCCCAAGTGATCTGACTGTGTGTGATGTACAGACATCATACCTGGTAGATGATTTGGTGGTGTGTAGGCTGGGGCTTAGTCCCAGAAAGCCTGTCCCTCACTCCCGGCTGTGGATCATGCTTTACATACTCTCTGAGGCTCCATCGCAAAATATGGGTGTGGCTTTAGCTTTCAGGCTCAGCAAAGGGCTGGGCAGTCCAAAAGGACCAGAACCACCTTGGAAGTGTTGGTACTAAATACGCAGCAGGCCCAGCAGCTGCTGCCCCTGCTGCGTAGTGGAGCTGTGCAGATGTGAGAGCAACGATTAGCAGGGCCCTGAGCTCCTCGCTGTCAGGATTTAAAGATGGATTTGAGCTATCAGCCAGAAGCAGCTCAAGCACAGTGCAGCTCTGGCAAGGTCTCTGCTCACCAGGCAGAGCTGGTGCTTACTGGAGCTTGCTGGACCCTCATGGACACTTACTCAAGCAAAGCTGTTAATGGCACCAGGAAAGTTGCCAGGTCTGCAAGAAGTGTCACCAGGTTTGCACCTCCAAATCCACATGGTCACTGAGATAGCTACAGCCTGGACTGTTTGGTCCTTCCTAGCACATGGAGAGGATGGTTTGTTACCAGCCAAGAAGAGGTCGTGGTAAATGTCCAGTTAATTTTGTGGTACTTTTCAAAGGTTTTGTAGCTTGTTTTTGGTTCTGGGTGTGACAACAGGTTAGTCTGTCACAGAGTGGCTTTGTTTCTCTCTGGTCTTGGAAACCTTCCTGTCAAAACCCAGTTGCAGTCTGTGCCTTTTGACTTTTGACCGCTCTATTTGCATGATAATAAATTTAAGCAATGGTGTTTGAATGAGCTTTAGCCATCAGTTGCTCCAGGGTGCTTCAAGGAATGGAGAAATAGAGCAACTCCAGTCGTTTCCTCCACGGCTTTCGGGTGACAGTGACGGCTGGCTGGAGACAGCAGATACGAGTCCATCTGCTTCCCAGTTTTGTAACTAAACTCCAAATATTTCACTGCTTATTGAGGATGACCTGTCTTCTCCCTAGCAGGAGGAAGTATACTGGAGACACTCACTGTTTTTATTGTTTTTCTGTATGAGGGAGGCTTTACTCTGTCCCAGCATTACGCAGCAGTAAGGAGGGCTTGCTTGGAGGCACTATGTGCAGCTGCGTAGTGAGAAGGTCTCTGGCTGTCCTGGCACTCCACTCTTAGGTTTATCTTTCCTGAATGTTAATAATCCTCACACTTTCCAGCTAAAGTATTTCTGTAGAGTATGAGCTATACAGAGTGCTCAAACAAAGTAAAGTATTAGAGAATTGGCCCAGGAATGTAACACTCAATTGATCTTCTTAAAATTTACCAATAAAAGGATGCAAACATATTTGCAAGGAACCCATCTTGCTGCTTTCCCATGCTAAAAGGCCATGAAATTAAGGAATGGAGATGTGTGTGCAGACAGATGGAGAAGCTGCTGGGCAAAACCAGGGGAAGGGAGAGGCCTTCAGGGCCTGCTCTGACAGCCTGCCCCTGGCTGTGGTGATGGCCTGCAGTATCCACTCCTTGTTAATTGAGACTGCTGATTGCCATCAGGCTGCAGGCCAGCCAGAAAGCATGCTGGAAATGGGATAGTCATGGAAATGGTCCTTCTGGGTTGATTTCTGCAGTGTTAGGAGGAAAGCAAATAGGCTATAAAGGAAAATATGAGGGGGGAGCTTGGGCAATTAAAGGCAGCCCAGGGGAGAGAGTGCTGAGTAAAAGCAGACTGGTGGTGGTGTGTGCCCCAGAAATCCCTTCCAGAGTGCCTCCCTGCACCCAGCGAGAAACCACAGCCTGCTCTGTTAAGAGTTAACACCGGGTCAGCACAATCCCTATTTTTAACTGTCTCCTGTGTTCCCTAGCAGCCTGCTTTGACTGGGTTATGCTGAAGGCCTGCCATCATGTTTCTGCCGTTGGGGAAAAGAGGAATTCCTGTGCTGGCCCGGGAGCTGCAGGACATTCTCAGCATGTCCTGCTTCATTTGCTGCCTTTTCCTACGCTTCTATCTGATTGAAATAAGAGCCCTTCCAAAATTTCTGAACAATTAAAACTCCTTGGAAGGCAGGCGTGGGTTATTTTTCAAGAAACGAGGCTGGCTGCAAGCAAAGTTAGCACTGCTGGTGTTGAACTGTGCAGCAATGCTTGGAGCAGTTTGCCCTCCGATGGCCAGTTGGAGCTTGCAGCTCCTGCTCTCCACCACTGCCACGGAGGTTTTCCTTTGGCTCAGACGGCTCCGGGCTCTGGACTAGTGCTTTGTGTGCCTTGCCTGTGTCTTTACTCCATCCCGTGGATAATCTGCCAGGAAAGAAGGGCAGCAGGGAGCTTGCTGGAGCAAAGCGCTCTCATGGAGCGCCTTCTCCTTCCCCAGCAGCATGCTTCCTTGAAAGCAGTTTTGGCTTCTTGGGAAGCCTGGGCCTCCTCTGCATTTCATGGTTTGGTCACTTGTTTGTGGTTTGTTGAGACTCTTGTATAAGCTATGAAATATGCAGAGCTGCTGCACTTTGAGAGCATCAGACAAGCGTTTGCAAGCTGAAGGTACTGTTAGACACAAGCTCCCTGGACATGTCTTCTGTATGGCTCCCCTTGTGAGAGTGCTTCTCTGTTCAGGAGCTGGATCTTTGTGGATCCCATATGTTTGAGCAGCCCCACATAAGAATTATTTTGCTTTTTGTCAAGGTATTCTCAACAAGACACTAACTACAAACTCTAGATTTCTGCAGTCTACTTTTTGAAGTACATTTGTTTCCTGAGGCTTAGAGTTTCAGGCATGTAGGTAGAGGAGATAGAGGTAGACAGGCTGATGTTCTCCCGCTCCCTCCCTTCCTCCCCATTTTCAGTGACATCCCAGTAACAACCAGGTGTGAAGCTCTGACTGCTCCTGTCCTTTATCCACATATTAGAAAACAACTACTTTGCCCTTTGAATTTGTTGGAGTTCTTTTTCCCAGCATCTTCGTTATGTTCCCAACCCCCAGCTATCCTTGCAGCCCCTGGCTATCTGCAGTGGACTTATAGGCACTATGTGCATGACAGCAGGTCTCACCCTGGTGACATAGTGTGTCCTCAGCACTGTTCTCCAGAAGACAAACCTGAAAAATTTGGTCCTTGTTAACTGACCATTATCACCAGCAGTATCCAGAGTTGAATGTCTTTGAATGGCCAGTAGTCACTGTACTGTGTCCATTGCAACAAGCAGGGAAAGCAAGATGATTTCGATGACAGTGTGTCCATTGAAGTCTCCAGTTTGTGGGAGGTTGTGATCATTTCCTCTTTCTCCCAGATAAAAGAAATGCAGAGTAGGAGAAGTTCCTTGGCCATTGCTGGGTGGACACTTCTAATATCTCATTTAATTTAGTAGCTAATGGATTCATTTAAGTAACAGCTTGTTTCAATTTTCTCATTATCACTAACCGAGATGATAGCTTATTTAATCCACTTCTACACCACTTCACAAACAGTGAGAAATGTGGGAAGGAAAGTCATGCAGGGAAGCACGTGGAGCTCTCACGTAAGCAGGCTGGTATAGATGAACCTGTAGCAAGGAATCCTCAGGTTTCTGATGAAGTTTACTAATAAGAAGCCTTGTGAAAATGAGTAGTTTTGCAGGGTCTGTGCTGGTGTCTGTTCAGGGAGAGCCACCATGGGTCATTACAGCTGGATTGCTGGCATCCAAGAGCAAGGACTGCCCTCAGCACCCCGTCCTCCCAGGCAGCTGGAGCTGCAGTGGCTAAACAAGATGCCAAAGCTTTTTCTTATGAGAGGGTAAGAAGTTTGTGCTGACTGTCAAAAGACTGATAGATTGTCTACCAAGAGGACTGGAGCAAATGGTGAATGAGATCAGAGATGAATTTGCCCTAATACTAATACATTATTTGTAAGAGCACAGAGTGTTTCCGCTGATTCTGAAAGCAATTTAATCCTCTGCCGCTGAGAAGGAAATGGATTTGTACGTCTGAGGAAGAAATGCATCATAATCCCAGAAGAAGTAGGCAACAATTTCTGGCACTGGAGATTTGGCAGAATTTTGGGGTTGAAGTGGAAAAGGGGGAGCTTTAGCTGGTAGATTTCCACAATGGCAAATGGGGTGAAGGACACCTGGGGTCTCCTGGCTGTGTCTGAGTAGTTGTGCCTGTTTTAATATCCTTACCCATGTAAAGGTAGCAAGATTAGTTATATAGTGTTTTTACAGGAAGAGAGCAAGCTCTCATGCTGCTAAGCCTCCTCCTTCCCTGCATCAAAGTGCATGTAAAGCCCTGCTATGGGAGGGGATGGGGTCCCAAGTTCAGGATCAGCCATGGAGGAGAATCACCTGATGGCCCAAAAGGGACTCCCAGGGAGCTCTGACATCTTCTCCTTATTTGTTCAATGATGATGAACACACCCACCAGCTATCCAAGTCAGAACAGAAAGGATGTGACTGAAGGATTATATCAACATGAACACCTCAAGAAATAGCACCTTTTATGAAGTCTTGTGCAGACCTCCTAGAGTAAATGAAAATTATTCCTCTTATTTCTATTGTCTTCTAAAAGAAGGAGGCGTACAGGAGGGACCTGGAGTGTTCAGGTACTTGGCTCTCTTTGATCTCTCCCTAGCACCTTCTGGAGAGCTCAAATGAAAAGCCAGGTGTGCATTGCAGGGGATTTGTTTTTCCAAGTGGAAATTATAAGGCAAGGAGAAAGTCTGTCTTTTCAAAAGCGAGAAACTCTTTGACTCTTTGGATTCTAGTTGTAAATCAAACTGTTAGTCCTTCTTGAATCCATTATATAAAATATATGCTTGACCTTTAGCTGTTTAGGAATAATTCTTAAAATACTCTATTAAGTACTAGCATTCAAGCTGTGTCTAAAAAGCCCTTTATGATGGGCTGTCCTGACTGCAGATCCTACTCATTTTATAGTAATTGGTGACAAGTTGTAATTTTCCAGTAAACCATTCAGAATAAGTTTCACACAGATATTAATGATATAATAACTCTTCGAGAAGTCACCAAGAGTGCAATTTGAAAAGCAAAGGCATTTGCCTTTGGGATTTGATCGCTTCATGAACTGCTTAGCTTCTAGACAATGGGAACAAATTCTATGTGTAGACAGTTGATTTTTAATCCCAAAATGACAGTGATGAGCAGTTACCTACAGGATTGTGTTGGTTAGGATGGGAGTGCCTGGATTGCAGTTTGTGTCTGGACTTAAGGCAATGAGGTGCCCAGTTCCCACCAACTTTGGTAGCAGCCAGGTGCCATATTCACTTAGGCCCCTTTGAATCCAGGCTGTTACCACTTGTACTGCTCATTGCATTTCTACTCTCAGCCTTACAGGAAGGTTGACTACAAGTTGTGTGATGTGGAAGGTTGGCCAAGGTGCACTGATAATAAATGACAGGGTCAGACATGCTTGGGGGTACTGCTGCTGCTTTTGGAAGTTGCCCAACTACACACAGGTCCAGAGAGGGAAGCGTCAGGAGGAATTGCTGGCCAGACCACCTAGCTAACAAATAAACCCTCAAGTACGTTAGCCCTGCAGTCACACATCTGCTGTCCAGTGGTGAGTGGGAGAAATTCTACAGAGTGAACTTGTTCTAGGCAGCTTTAGTCTTACTTGTTTTTGGAGGAAACCCAGGAAAAGTTATATTGGAAAGCTGAAAGCTATTATGGCAGGATAGCTGCTAAGTGGCTTGGTATGTGCCCTTGGGGACTAGCTCTCCCAACTTTATGAAAACCAGTACAGTCTGATTCTCTGGTTTTGTGTCACTGCAGGTCTAGTGTGTTGTTTTTTGCAAAAGGATCATGATGCTTAGCAGTTGCTGTAGTATTTCCATTGCTTTTTGTGGGTACAAAAAAAAGGGAAATGAGCAAGAAAACAGTGAAACTGTGAAGTACATTATTAGCTTGCATCTTCTTGAAGTCCAGTAAGTTGCTGGGCACTGTGGATTTTTTTCAGTCCTTTCAGTTACTCATATTAGGTAACTGCAGGTATTACTCATGGATGTTTTAAGTGAGGAAAATGGCAATTTTGCTGTCTGCCAATTAATTTATTGTGATCAGCACACACTCTTTGGGGCAGCTCGTGGGCATCACCAACACCTGTGGGCCTCTCCTCCTTCCTCTGCTTGCCACCACAGCTGCCTGGAGTATCTGTTGAGTTGTTAACTCAGGGCAAGTGCTCCCACTGGAGAGGACACTTGCTAACATCTTGTCTGAAGTCTGGAACAAGTTCAGGGTACATTTGGGAGAAAATGTTGAAGCATGAGGGAGCTACTGAGCTGAGAATTGTGCTTTGCTTCAGGGGAAAGAGTCAAGTAATCAATTCTTACATATAGCTCAACCTGTAGGAGGATTGAACTGGTTAGGAGCTGATGAATATCTTCCTTGCCCTTCCTTTTGTTTTGAAGGAGCAGGCCATGCTGCTTTTGACAAGCTATAGGTACCTCTAACCTTCAGGGAAGGCTTAGTTGTCTATTTGGGCCCAGGGCTGGCACTGGTTGAATGGCACTATGCAGCTGGAGGAGGATGAGAAGATCTGAGCCACTGGTTTCTGTTACTCAGGGTGACTGCAACTGTTCTCCCTCCACTCACCCACAGTGCAAGTGCTCCATGTCCTGCCTAGTGAAGTCCTAAGGAGAGACTTGCCAAAGCCTCCACATAACTCTTATGTCTGCTCCATGCCCATGAGCTTGGACTGAATCAGGTCATGACAGAAAGTCACTGTGGTTCAGGAGATCCCAGGAACAAGGCAGCTGTGCTTGCTGGCTGGGGAGAGCTGCTAGATGAGGAAGGCTTTCTTCTTGCCACCACATTGCTGGTCCTGGTCTGCTCACAAGCAGGTATGGCCTAGTTCAAGCAGGACATCTCAGACATGCTCTTAGGCTTAGGAAGGGAGAAGGTATTTGTAGGAACAGGGAGAAAGAGGTGAGAATAGGGATGGAGGAAGGAAAGCTATTTTGGCCAGACAGGCTATACAATATATCTATGCAAAAGCTTTCTCCCATCATCCCTGTCACACAGAAGAGACTGCAGTGCTCACCAGAAAACCAGTGAAAGTTGCACAGGGCAACAAGCAGAGGTTGGAAAACTGTCTTGAACATGCTGGTGGGAAGTGCCCAACACAAATGTTGCCTTTTCTGCTTCAGAAGATGAAGCATGATGTTGGGAGGGCTCTGCTACACCTCAGCCTACATCGTGGTGGAGCATCCTGGGGAGGAGAGTGGCTGGGTTTGCTGAAGTAAGGAAGAATCTGAGCATGGTAGACACTGTAGGTATTTTAGAGATCCGTGGTCATGACCAGAAGGCATCCACTGTTGCATCTGGTCAAAGGATGAGCCAAGATGAAACTGTGGTGGTCTGAAGTGTGTGGCAGCTGCTTTGTCTCCCCTGCAACATGAGTGTGTAGAGGGGAAAAGGAGGCTGTTAGCCAGCCTGCACCTCCTAGACATGGTTATTTTGTTTTGTCTTCAGCAGACTAGGCAGCAGGACTGATAATCAGTCCTTTGACGTTTCTAGCCCTCTCCCCACACCGGGGCCCTGTGCTTGTGGCTGCTTGAGGCCAAACACTGTCTCTGTGTGTGCAAGGAGCCATCATGCTGGCGTGAGCTCGTTAGAACTGGCAGCTAATGCTTGATTTCACATTATAACCCATTTTTTTCCCTCCATGTCGACTATGCATGTCTCTTCATGCTCAGGCTGTGTCATTTCCGTTTTTTTTCCACTAATTCCATGTCTCCTTGGCTGGACTGGCTTCCTCAGAGCCTGCTGAGCATATGTGAGGTGTCAGTGGTGCCCAGCACTGTGCAGACTCGGTGGTCACTCCTCTGTGCACCAGCCGCCTCCAGCCCAGATGAAGAGCTGGTGTGGCTGAGCGAGCATGAGTGGCACCAAGCCAGCCGGGCCGGGAGGCTGACAGCTTGCTGCTCTCATAGTAGGTGTGGTGTGATGAACAACAAAGGTCTCAGAACAAATGAGTAATCTCCCTTTCAGCCCCTGCTCTTTCACCTTTCCTTATTAAAAAAAATAATTCCATTGCACTCCATCACCGAGCTACTGAAGGCCTGTGGTTGAACTTGATGATCTTAAAGATCTTTTCCGACCAAAATGATTCTATTATTCTATCAATGGCCCTTTGCACTTTATTGCCACCCTATATCCCTGTCATCAGTGTGGGTCCAACTGAACCTAGAGCCTCCCCATGCTCACAAGTGTTGTGCTTAAGACAGTGGGGATGTCCTGATGTGTCATTCATAACAGTAAATGGGGAATCTTTCCCCATCTTCCAGAGGGTGGATGTGGCTTGTCCAGAGATCAACGGGAAGCCTAAGGTAGAGATTAGTGCTTAATTTGAATCCCTTGAGCCCTAGTCAAGGACTTCTAAACTTCTGACCACCCTTTCTCACCCAGTATGGAAAAGCAGCCCAGCACATGTCCAGTGTTAAGCATGTGAATAGTTTTGTTGCTGATTGGCAGAGCCTGCTGACCACCAGATGCCTGAAAAATCACTTTTATGGTGTCATAATTTAATAATACAAAAATAAAATAGTCCATTTAAATCATTTGGCAAGTTATTTAAATCTTCAGGGAGCAAAGGCCAAGCTATATAGCTCTTGTTAAAAGAAAATGCCATAAAAGTGCAAGGATCCTTCACAAAAAAAACCCCACCATTTTCAGATTGCCATGTTTGACAAGTTTTTGTCTATTTATCTTTCCTTTCCCCATTGATGTGTTGGAGATAACTAATAAGCTGGTAAGGCTGATTATAATAGACCAAAATAAGACTCAAAAAGATTCCCCGCAGCCCATATCTGACAGATCTTGTCACTTGGATGCATTTGTAAAAAGCTGGTTTGTCTCTCCCCTTGACAGATGCTTTGATGAGCTAATCATCTCATTTCCGTGAACTGCACATCTGTAAAAACAAAAGGGGATGAGACTCGAACAAGTGACTAAGCCCTGTTCTTGTTTGCAGTGTCTCATTACTCTTATTTGAGTGGAGCTGGTAATCCTCCCGTGGAGCCTGCCGTGCCCCACACCAGCTGACAGGTGACATGCACACATGCTGTTTCAAGCAGATGACAGCTCTCTGAAGTTCTGCTCACCAAGAAACCAACAAGAGGCTTTTTGCCTGTGCCACTGATGGTCCCTGATACCCCAGGAGCAGCCAGCCTTGGCTCAGCTGGTCACACATCTCATGAATGTGTTGCTCTGGCTTAAGAAAGCAGATAGGAAGGGCAAAGCTGGGCAGGTGACAGTGATGCAGAAGTTCCTGGAAGTGTCAGATGCTCTTCTCCATTTTCTGCACCAGTGGTCATCCCTACTGTTGGATCTCCACAGAGGCCACAAGCAGCAAGAAGTCCTCATTGTGTTCACCATGTGTGGAGCACATGATAGCCAGGGGACACGGGTCCACAGCCTGCCAAAACTTTTCCACCAGAGCCCTCAGTTTCGTGGGGTCCCCTGCTTCAGGAGGTGATAGCTCTCATGCGTGTTAAGTTGGGCAGTAACTGGGCGCTATATAGGTGGTTTCCTGCCTTTGTCACAATCCATAGTTTCCCATTCAGTTTTCAGTGTTGTGTTCAGTGGCCAGTGAGGTACAAAGATTAACAACTTATTTGGGCTTTTCTATATATTTTCTGTACTTTCCTTTATGGGTTGGAAACCAAAGTGCCTGGGATGCCCAGTTCCCACGGACTGCAAAGAAACTAAGGGCGGTTCAGTGGCTTGATCCCGATGCTGAAAGTCCAAACATCCATCCTCTGCATCAAGCCCTCCAGCCCATGTGTTCATGGCTGTGGGCTAAGGGTGCTGCCAAGCAAGAGTTAAAGCATGGCCGTGCCCCTTTTCCATTTCCTTACTGACAGCCTGCAGATCTTGGCATCTATCAAAATAGATGCTGGAGCCAAAAACTAACAGAGATGGAAATGATGGCTGCAGGGCAGCCGCTGTTTCCTGTAATCTGATCTCAGGCCAGATACGGCTCCAGCTGCAGCCCCTGCTTGTGCTGGAGATTTTTAGGAGGAGCTGGCATGGTACCCATGCCTGGAACAGCCCAGAGAAGTGTCTGTGCAACCTGAAAACAAAACCAAAACAGGCAAGGACAGGTGTTATACCTGAAAGCATAGGTTTGGACAGAATATGCGTTAAAAGATGTTATGGGTAGGGACTATAAGGGGGACCTGGCCCTTTGGAACCAGCTTTAGCTCACAGAGGAGTATGGTGGGGAAAGGCAACTGGTTAAAGTAAAACATCTTGGCCCCCCCATGTGGTGGATAATGAAGGAAGCATCTGCTTTTTGTTCCTAGGGCTCCAGTCAAATGGAGTCACCTCCTTCCTTTTTCCTAACATGAAACACACGAGCAGTCACAACAGCCAGTGGTTCAGTAGGGGTTGAACAGGGGCCTTGGTCGAGCTGTAGTTCTTCTCTTGGTTTTATGGTCAGGTGGAGACATGGTGGCTTTAAATACCCGTCCAGTGGTGCCCCTAGGTAGAGGTGTGGTGCGGCAGTGGGAGGAAGAGGCAGCAGTAGTGGGACTTTGCTGCTCGCCAGCAGCTCCAGTGTGGCTGAAAACTGGCATAGACTGATGGCAGCTGCTTCTAGACATGGTTGGGGTGCATAGTGGGTGTCCCTCCTGGCTGCTTGTTCTCTACCCTATACCCCTTTTCTGCTGAGAGAAAACTCTGGGGGAACTAGACCTTGGTGGAGCTTTGTCTGAGTTGCAGAAGTGCAGGGAAAGGCTGTTCCTTCTTATCTTTGAGGCATGTGGTGGGGGAATGCTGAGCTCTGGAATCCCACTTGAGAACAGTGGAAGCTACACTGGAAGTCCAGCATGTTGGGAAATGGGCTGTAAATGGAAAGGGTGTGTTTTCCTAAGGCACATTGAGGCTTGTGGAAGAAGCTTACCCAAGTCAATTAGCTATATGTTCCGTAGTATGCATGAATCCTGCCGGCAGTGTTGAGACTTTTAAAGCCAAATCTGATACAGTTTTGAACACTCCTGGAAAAGGGAAGGTATGCAGGTCACCTTTGAACATGCTTCGTGCTGGAATATTAATTTTAAAAGGGTTGCCAACACATGTAGCTCCACCAGTAGGAATGGAGATGAAGTTACACCAGTTACATTGATGACGAATGGTGTATAGACATGCATTAAATTTTAAATCAGTCTAATTTTGACTTACTTAAAGTTGATTAAGAAAAAGTTGGTTTTGAACCACAATAAACCACTCTCAAATAAAGGAAGCAATAGAAATTAATCAAGTAGGTAATAAGCTGGATCTAGAACATCCAGGTTGTGCCTCTGCCTGTCCAGTTTTCTATTAAATTTCCTTTTGCATTTCAGACTTTCTCTATTATTTTCTCTGTGAAGTCATTTTAGATACCTGTTCTCTAGGTTGTTGGGTTTTTTTCTGTGGACATGTACTGGAAACAGTGTTTAACTTCTTATCCCCCGGAGCTTGTGTTCAAGCCCTCCTCCATGCAGAGGGCGAAACAAGTGCATTTCTTCTTCACTCCCATCACAGATCTGTACCATGGTGCACTCCCTGCCTGAGACTGTTTGGAAGTACTGGAGGTTAGAAATTCAAGCTCTGAGCGTACAGGTTTTTGCATTCTAAGAAAAGCAGAGTGCTCCAATGTTTAGAGCACCTGACGGGCAGCTATAAGATGCTGGCATCCTTGCATCTGCAATGGGTTTGGTGTGCGACCTAAGTTTACTTACTGCTCTTGCCCTAATGCAGTTAAGACCTCCCTGAGTGCAAAAAGAGCTTTGAGATCTTGAGATGGTCAAGTCTTTCTAGAAAGTCAAGGCATTGCTATATTCACCTTCTCTTCAAAACGTTTTGTTATAACGACCTTCCATGAGCACCAAATTCACATGAAAAATATATAAAGCATTAAAAAGTCATGGCAGTCTGTCTCCTTTCTCCCACTGGTTGCTGAGGTTTCTCAAATTTATACTCAGTTTCCATCACTTGGGAGACACATACATCATGCCAGTAGGATCCATAAATATTCTTGATCCCACTTTGCTGGCAATTTTCTCTTGCTTTAATCTGAATGCAAATGGGATCCTACTCATACGACAAGCTACTGCTCTGCCTGGCTGTGCACTGGTAGTAATGCCCTCCCTCAAAATTAAGCACCCTACAGTTCTATTTTGAACATAAAATCATATTTATTTCATGTTTATTTGATCTCTAGACTTCAAAAATCCTTCAAGGGCACTCTAAAAATATGCCCTCATTTTCTACCAGTTACCAGGCACTGGAAACACTGGAGGCTGTTCAGAGCAACAGCCACAAGGCAGACGTCGGGATGTGCTGGAGACTCATCTGACAATGCCAGAAAAAGAAAGCACTGTGTTTGAGGAGGATTTCTGGAGCGCTCACCAGCACAGTAGGCGTGGGGTGGTGGGCTGTCATCGTGGTGATGGCTGCAGCAAGTGGGATCAGCCAGAACTGAGCTGCAGCTCCCAGCTCTGCCCAGGGCTGTTGCCTCACTGCGTTCTCCAAAGGTGTGTTCGCTGCGTGGTGGTACATGTCACCCTCATTAAGCTTTCTAACGTCACGCAGATCTGAAGCTGGTGATTTGCTTCTGGGACCACTGCCATGCCTTGGGGTGCCTGATGGGAGGATTATTTTTGTTCTTTGCAGAAGACACTGTTTTGCAAATGGATCATAAAAAGAAAAATGTGGTCGTAGGTGTCGAAGGAGCAAATGGGTTTGCACTTGACTGCGCTGTGCTTTTTCTAGTTTCTCTGCTCTTTGGAAGCAAATGGGGGCTTTCAACCCAATTTTAAATTCATGGTCCTTGTGGACTGGCTCAGTCCACATAACTACAGTGAGGACTGTGACTGGAAAGGTGGGGGGGAGGCAACTGAAGCAATGTACAGTGATTCACAAAACAACCTTCTGAGATACCATCTGCTCCCTTATCCAAGTTTTGCCTTTTATGTTTTCCTGGGTCTTTTCATTTTTGTTTTTGGTTCATAAGCATTCATGCTCTCATACACCCCCAGAGTGTTTCTGGTGCTCTGTTAGGGCAGCATCTGTGCCTGGTTTGAAGTCTATTTCATCCTTTCTCATGGAGATGATGGTAACCCACACTGCAGCTTGCCATGAGACAATCTGCCATACTGTGCTGCCCACAGTGCTCTCATTAGACGCCCTTTCTTTACTTGTTACCAGAGACACTGCCTGGACTCATCCAGGTTGCTTCTGGTGCATTTTTTCCCCATGTGTCCAGCTTTTAGCATGGGTTTCTCCAAGTCCTTCCAGAGAAATCCCTGGCAACTCCTTATAGCCTGATTTTGGAGGATTGTGCCCCTGGTTTTCTGCACTATAATGTTTGGATCCATTTGGAGACTTCTTATTTGTTAGCAGCTCCTCAGGCCTATGCCTGGTCCTGTCACCTACACCAGCGTGCTTCTCTTTAGCCACCACTGTGCAAGTCTGCAGTGAAATCCTTTCCCTGACTCATCCTTTTGATCCTTTAAACTGCCCACTCAAAAAGCACATTGTAGGCTGGGATGAGGAACTCACCCGGGCTTGAGCTGAGCTGGTGCTTTTCATCCAAGCATCTCTGAATCCTCTGGAGAGGAGATGGTTCCCACCGTGGCCTCACACAGAGTGGGCCATGAGTTTGTCTTCTCTGGCTTCCAGGGGAAAAGTCCTGAATTTGCTGAACCACAGAGGCCACTGCCTTCACGTGCTGGAAGGCAGGTTGAACTGGGAGAATGTCTGGGGAGAGGCCAAGTCTGCTGATCTTAGCAGATATTCTGCTGCTGGTGCTTTGGGTATGGTGACATCTCCTTTTTTTGGTCAGTACTTTCAAAAAGCTGCTTTTTGTGAGGTCAGCAAAAACAATTTTTCATCCACATTTTTCACTCAGCAGAGGAGAAGGAGCCAGTGGGGCTGTGGGTGAGGATGTCCCCATCACAGGATGGGTCCTTGCTGGGTACTGTGGAGGCAAAGCTGGCACTCCGTGAAGGGCCAGAGGAAATCAGTCAGTAACCACAGCTGATTCCTCTGGTGGCACAACCTCTGTCACTGGATGTGCAGGGTTATCAAATCTTACCTGCTGTTAAAACTGCATTAAAATGGAAACAGCAGCTTCAGAGGATTTTGTCTCTCTGTCATTTTGTTTACCAGCCATCTGAGCGCTGGTTGCAGGGTCTTTCTCTTTTGGAGCAACCTTCCTAGGTGGATGGATATGGTCTCTTTTCCTAATGAATTCTTCGTGGCACTGTTGGTCTCCTAACTTAAATTTTTTATGCAATTAAGGAAAGCAGTGTCATCGACATGTCTGTGCAGGAAAGTGCTGGTCAGTCACAGCCTGGATGTATCACATTGGCAACTTCCCACAAGGCACTTGGTATCTCCGCAGAAGTTATTTGCAGATAATTTTAGTTACTCTTTGTCTTGCTCAAAGGGTTGCTCAAAAAATAAAGAGGTCAGTGGAGCCTCCAGGGTTTGCCTGTTGTTTCCATGTGGCCTTGGTAGGTCCTCTTTTCCCACTCTGTAAAAGGAGGATGTTCTTGCTGGATGGACGTGGGAAGCGTGTTGAAATGTGCAGCATGAGTTTGGCAGGTACCTAAGTACAGAGAGAAAGGGAAACAGGCCCAGTGCTCTGCAGCAAACCCAAATCACATGTGGTAGAGGTTGAACAGAGCTGCCACTCCTGGAAAGAGCAGGACAAAGTTGTGGTCCTCCTTGCTCCAAAACAAAGTCAAAGGGGAATGTACCAAGCAGGCAGCCATCGCTGAGGGGCAACACGCTGCCTGCATGGAGGTCAGAGTGCTGCTGCTGTGTACAGAGCATCACTGATGCTCAGCACATTGCATTTTCCAAAGTGGGCAGTGATCATTGTGTATTCCTCCTGGGGCTGGTCTGGGAGGAGGATTCTCTCACCCTTTGTGCCAGGGGAAGGTATGACAGTGGTTTGCACATGGGCATGTGTCAAGTGGAAAAACTAAGTGACAAAGCAACCTTGCAGAGAAATGTTATCACTGGTGGTTGTTGTTGTGTATGTGTGTTAGGTTTAATTAACCTCCAAACAATGTATTTTTTTGGTTCTTTTTTCATTTTAAACATTATTTAAATGCAGCTTCAAAGTGACCTCTTGAGGTAGTGGTTCAGATAATTCTTAGCTGAGAGCAACTATTTGAGTAAGAGCTAGAGCCTCGTAATGAGGCCTCAAAACATTAAAGCCATCACTTCATTTCCCCAGATACCTGTGTGCCTGGAATATATTCTCTTTATACTCCTCTGTTGGAACTCCAGGAGGGGTGACTGAGTTATTCATTAGAACAGTGACATGCACAAGGTTTGGAAAGGGAACAAGAAATGCAAAGGCCCGTGATTATTTCCTCCTGCTCTACTTCCCCTGCACTTTGTTCTATTCCTGGTTTTCCATGTGATATCTCTTCCTTACAAAAAAAAAAAACCATAACCAAAAACCCCCAAAAAACCCCAAAATAAAACCAACCACTAACAATCTACCTCCCCCATCCAGATTTATTTTGGGGAGGTGCTTGGGAACACCTTTTGCTTTGAACTGAATAGTTGCTTTATTTCATAGGTGCAGAGGCAGCAGCAGGGACCCCCACACATGCTCCCTGGATCAGCGGTTGGTGCTATGCAAAGACACCACAAAAAGATGGGTAGACAGAAAACCCCTGCCCTGGGGTGAGGATCTGAGGGAGATTCCCAGAAACACCTTTTTCTTTGAGTTCACAGCCCTGTTTGAGTCAATGATGGCTGCTGATGTTGCCTCCATCTAGGTAAGGATCTTGATGTGAAAAGATGAGTTAAAGGTGGATACTAAAGGTCAAATCCAGGAATCTGGTGCTGTCATCTCACCCAGACAAGAGCTCAGGGCCCATTAGCCAGCCTGGCATCCTCCACAGCTCTGTGTCCCACTGAAAACCTCCTTTGTATCATCTACTTTTCTGTAACCTTCTTGCCACCATTCCCCATTGCTGAAGAAAACTGGTGTCCTTACTGGCCTGGATGCTGCAAGAGTAAGTGCATTGTCTGTAGTGATGTCATTTCTAAAAATTAATACATTAAAAATGTTTCCTTCCGCTACAATAATGATAATCTTAATTTTTGAGCTTCCTGCAGTGGAACATTTTCTTAATTGAATTCCTAATTCACTGAACATCTCTAATAAGCATGAATGGCAATTTCATCTTACTGGCTGCAGTCTTCTCAGGGAGAAGACTCAGTCTCTTTGGAGACTGATTCATGAAACAAAGACTCTTTTCCCCTCTCGGGCTAAGGCCTTTGCTCACCAGTCAGCATCAACCCAGGGTGCTCTGCTGCCTCAGACCAGGGAGTGAGCAGGAGCAAGTGCTGGGCTCCTCTCATTGCTGTCTCCTGCTTGAAGGCACTGACCCTCCTGCAGGCACCCTGGGCTCATCTCTGGTAGTTGAGCTGGGCTTCCTCTGCTGGGGTGGACATCCCTGAAGGTGCAGACTGCTCTTGCCCCAGAGCACCTCCACTGACCAGGAACCCCATGTGCTCTGCTTGGTTCAGCACTGAATGAACATACTCTTTACTACGTGCTGTGCAATCTTACTGCATCCTTTCTAGACCTGCTTTTTTCCAAGGATGTGGGGAGCTGGAGTTCCTTAGCCAGTGTATGATAAATCTGGAGCATGCTGTCACATTCTGGTGCATTTTCCTTATCCTTTCATTTCCACCATGTGTTTTTTCCCTTGTTCTGAATATGATAGGTCCTTTGGTGGAGTTGAGCTCCAGTGTCTGTCACAGGATACATGTACGCCTCTGCAAGAGCTAAGCCACCATTGGGCTGCCTCCCCAGCTAGTTCAGCAAACCTTCTCCTGCCAATGTGAGCACAAACCCTGCAAAGTATTGGCTTGAACCAAGAAATTTTCACACCATGACTCTTGATGGAGGGCATGCTCCATCATGCCCTCAATCCCAAAGTGCATCTGAAGACATCTTTCACTCCAAATAGGTGCTTAGGTTGCACAGAGTTTTGCAGAGCTGGTAAAAATGTTTTTGGTGTTACAGTTGCCTTGTCTCATTGGAAAACTCTTGTTTCCATTCCTCTTGAAATGAAGAGAGAAAGAGGGGAAGGCAAAGGGCAGGAGATGGGAATCCTTGAGCTGCATCAGGGCTTGAGCTGATTTCACGTGTCACTGAGCAAATGGACATGTGTCTGTCCCTTTATATCATGGGTCTCTCAATATGCTGATGTTCTCCATGGCTGGCTTCAGTCTGTCCACTGAAGGCTTGCCTGGAAAATTTACCACTGCTAAATTCTGTGTGCATTCAGATGGGTCTAGCCATATCCTCAGACATGCCATGGGCCTCACTGTTCTCAGCAGATGAGCCGGCTATTAAAAAAACAAAAAAATGGGGTTTTAAAATTTTATTTAGAGAAGCTGAACAGGTTCAGGTGTGAGCACATGGGTGTTGTTTCAAACCTGACATTGTCCTCAGTAAAGAGGACTTACTCCACCATGTAAGTTATGGTGCTGCTGGAGGATGTGGCTTGAAAAAATCCAAGGACATGTAAAGAGAATATATTGTCCTTGGGAGGTGGAATGAGTCAGCTGGTTTTCTGTAGGCAAGTTTATAGGGTTCACTTAGAGGCAAGCCCACATCATCAGTCCATACAGGAGCCTTGGAGCCTTCAGAGTGCTTGAAAATAAATTGTTGCAAAATTTTAATCTCATGTGGAACCAGGGATTCAGATGTTAACCCAGAGCTCCAAAGTCTGCGCTGTGCATGTTGGGGGCAGAGAAGACACCAACAGTCAGACAGCCTAAGAACATGCAATTACCCCATCAGTTAAGTTATGATTCCCTTAGTAATGAAACCTTTCTTTGGTGTTTTAGTGCAGTCCGTGCTGCACTGAAGTAAGTATTTTTTCATGACATACTCTCTCTGTGTTGTTTAGGTAGTTACGCTGCCTTGATCACAGCAATACTGGAGTTCTTGAAGAAGTGCATTATCACAGGACATGCCTTCATCTTCTGTGGCCTTCCCTTGCTGGTAACAGAGGTGAGTGTTTTGTTTTAGCATTTTCCTTTTTATATGGCTGCTGATAAACAGGCATTGGCAAAGGGGTAGGTCAGCACTGGAAACATGATACAGCTTGGAGACCTGGTGGGAACTCATTTTAAGGTCAATGCTTGGCAAAGGTTGGACTCATCCAGAAGCAAGGTTTATTTCCATGTTCCCAACCAACTGGCATAACATTATCTGGGAGATAGGCCATCCCTAGCTTCACTGTAGCCTTGGTGGACTAAGCATATTTTTTAAAATCCCAAGACCTGAAAGCTGACTTTGAGCAGAGGATAATGATGGTGCAACTTGGCTGCTGGCCAGGTGAGTGAGCAGCCCTGCAAAACACCCTGTGTGACTTAGGGAAAGCATCTTACCCAGCTTATATCACCTGGAAATTAGAGGCATGGGCTTCCTGAGTGCTCATCTGAAGAGAGTGTCAGAGAGAGATTCCACCCCACTGTGTTAGCATGGGGAGCTGGGGGAGAGCACTCTCCGAGCCCATGATATTACCCCTGGTAATGCAAGTTGTATTACTCACTAATATTGATTTAAGCTTTAAAATGTTGCAAAGGGCTAAAAATGTGTAGAGAGATGGTTACTGCAGCTCAGCTGTGTCCCTCTGACAAAGGTCTGTGGGAGAAGCTAAGCAACTTGTTGCAGCTGCCAGGGGAATAAGTCTCTTATCTCAAAGGGCTGATCCATAAAGGATTGATGGTCCAAACCCTGCTCTCAACCAGGTCATTTTCACTACAAAATGTGAATGTGTTACCGACATCACAACATCCTAAAGATTTACTGAGTGTATAAGAAGCCCTAGGTTATCAGCTCAAGCCTTTCACATTAAAAAAAAAGTGCAAAAAGAGTTGTCTTAGTGTCACAGGCTGGACTCCTGCATTAAAAAAATTTCATTAAAAAAAAAAGGAAAATGTATTAAAAAAAAGTAGGTGTACAACTGAGAGCTTTAGGAGGGTGATCCAACCCCCTGCAGTCAGAGAAAGAGCCTGTCGTGACTCTTAACTCCTGTACTCTGGCTCAGACCTTAAATAGTTGAAGCCAATTTATTAATAGAGAAGATGAGTGACAGGTTCCTGATATTCAAGTCAGGCTGTCCCTGACATTTTCTGTTGGTAAAAATAAGTAGTCTTTCTTTACATCTAACAAAAATCTCTTCCCTGGCTCTCCTTGATGGTTCCCTCTCCTGTCTCCACCTCCAGAGACGACTGAACAGTATAATTTTTTTCTATTTTTAGCCATCTTTCGTAACTGAAAGTATCTCTATGTCAAACAGAAAATGTTCCCGTGAATTCCTCAACAGGCACTTACTGAAAGCAATTGATGAAAATGAAATATTTAATGGGGTTTTATACCTGTGGACTTGGCGACACTGGTGTGTCTCAAAAGCAAAATTCTAATGACATCAGGATGGGGCCATCATCTCCCCAGCTTTGCTGGTGCTTCTCTTTTGGGGTCAGTATCGGATCCAGCTGGAGGGGTGACTGAGTCAGTGGCAGGTGAGCTTTGGGAAGCAGTGGCTGCTCCTGACCCCAGAGTTTCCTGCTCCTCCTAAGTTAAGACTAGGTACTGCTGCTTGTGGCAGAGCTGGTGTTTCTGACTTGTCAGTAGTACTTCGGGTAGCTGCAGTGCTCTCCAGAGATCCAGCCACATCCACAGTCAGCTAATCATCTCGGTGAAGGTAAGAACCACTTGGGGTCAGATCCAGGGTCCAGCTAGCCCCATTCCTTCTCTTGTAAAGTGGCCAGAGCAGATGCCTCCAAAAGAAGACAACACGAGCTCCTTCAGGTGTTCTCCTTCTGCATATGTGCTGCCCACCTGCATGAGTTTGTACTTGGGATCTTCCTGATGGATCATTTTTGTCTTTGCATTTAATAGACTTTGAAGGATTTTTCTTCCCTGGGGTAGCTCACCTTTTCCCACACTAGTTCTGTGCTCCCATTTTGGTGCTCAGGGAGAGAGATGTGGCTCCTGCTCATCCTCAGCAGCTCAGCTGGACTTTGCCTTGCCCTGAAGAGCTGCAGCAAGAGCATTTCAAAGAAAGCAGAGCAGAAACAGCCCCTCGACAGCACGTAGTGGGGCAGGAGTTCATTCAGTTTAACACAGCCACTAAAATTGACCCCAAGGATCCCAGGTTCTAATTGTATCCACTTTGCAAATTAGTCTCTCTCTAATCAAGCTCTCTTATTGTGACTCGCCCCTAGCCCAGGGCTGGCTGCCATGGAGGTAGAGAGGATGGACCTCAGTTCTGCTTTCCCATTTTTCCCTCTCTCACCAGCTAATAACATCTCCTCTTGATGTGCCCCATTCTGGGCTGCCTTCCCTCACCCCCCAAGTGTCACTGCTCTGTCCCCAGCACAAGTGGCTCATTCATCTCATAGGAGGGTGCAGAGAACCCTGTTGTGTCTTCAGAATTAAGGAGGCAAGACCCCACCTTCTCACTGCTGCCCCCCCAGACATAGGTATCAGCCTGAGGGGGGGGTCATTTGCTGCCTGTGTCAGTTCCTCATGCTCTTCTGTTGCAAAAGCTGTGAAAGAGAGTTTCTGGCATACCACATGGATTTGGGAATCATAACACAGCTGGAATTAATGAATTGTAACTAATTGTATTGCCAGGTAGAGGGAGGATTATAGGATGTGTGATCTAATAACTCCCAACCGTTTAATCACCTATGGTAGGTTCTGAGCATGTTGCACAACAGGTAACATAACTGAGCTTTTTAAGGTGAAACGACAAAAGGTGGTTTTTTCATAGGTGGTTCCTCACTCTGCTTGGCTCCAGCATCCTTGTGAGTAGCAGGACCTCCTGACCTGGTGGAAGTAGGTAGGAGTGTTGTCCCACAAGCGTTGTCACATCTCAGAGGAATTTCCCTTTGGGATTTCTGCAGTGATTTCAGCAGCAAGGGGAGGAGCTGCCTCTGAATTTTGCATGAGGCTATTGTTGCACAGGTGTCTATAGATGCCCAGAAGCCCACATGGTCTCCAAAGGAGGCTGAAAAAGTTCTGCCATCCTGGAGAAGAAAGACATCACCAGGGCAGACCTGTGACTGTAATCTAGCCCTACCACGTTACCCCCACGGGAGTTGTGTGGGGTCAGAGCTATCAAACTCAAGCCATTTGTGTATTGTTCATTCCCTCCTGTCCACCAACCCCAAAGAAACACTTTTCCCCTATGAATAATAAAGATAATGAAGATGTCCCTAGCCTGGCAGTGACTGTCCCTTCCTGCTGCTGCCCCAGCACTGCAGGCAGCTGAAGAGTGTGCCACCAGCACATCTTCAACAACGTCTTGGGATAAGCTGAGCTTAACCAATACAAATGTATCTGCTGGGTGAACATAATTGCATTTAATTGCAGAGATAAAGTTAAAATAATTGCCCGGGTGATGTTCACCCTCCCCAGGGCATTTGTGAGCAAGCAGGGGTTTTCTGGGTAACCCCACGCTCTGCCCAAGCACTGACAGTGACTTTCCCAAACAGCCAAAGCACGATTCTTGCTCTTGAACATCTTCCCTGCGGCCCTTGGAGTGGTTTCAAGTGAAAAACAAAACGGCGACATTTTAAACGTTGCCTCCCACACAGCATCTTTCTTCAGCCTCCACTGCCACTTGCTGAAGGTTCAGAAGTCTCTGGTGGATCAGTCTGCACCCCTTCCCCTCAAAAAAGTGGGTTTGCCAAAACAGAAGCATTTTTGCAGAAGGCAATGATTTGGCTCAATGTTTTGCCAGCGTGCATCTCTGGGGTTTGCAGTTTGTTTCAGCATTTTGTGTTTTTGTTTAATTTTGGATTTTGCTTTCTTGCATTAGATATTACCAAAACAAAATATTTTTATGTTTGCAAATATTTTTTTGCGGATGGATGGGGGGGAAAGTGTTTCTTTTCAAATACATTTTGAAATGCCAGGATTGCCTGCCGAGCAGTAGTCCCATTTTGCTGTCAGCTCACAGCGTCAGCTCTGGTTACCTACAAATTAATGCTGCTGTGAAAGGGCCTGAACATCTTTCCCACTAATACTATGTTTTGCTTTCAGGATGGTGGATTATTTAAAATGCTTTCTATGGCTTCAGTTTCTCCCAAGTCACAATCTCCTATTTCGTTAATGTCAGTCTCATAATCAATTATTTGTTTTCTGGTAGCAGCTGGGATCTCCTGACAAGGACCAAGGTGCAGTTGGTACCTTCCTGGGTGGTTATGGAGAGCAGGGCAGATGGGGTCTGGTGTGATGCACTAATTCATCCAGAGCTGATTGCCATGACCTGCACAACCCAGAGCGAGTTGGAGGAAACTGAAGCTGACAGCTGAGCAGAGAAATGACACAAGCAAGGTGAAGTAGACACTAGGGTTGGTGAACCCTAGAAGAGAAAGCATGGGACAAAAGAAGAAAAAGTCCTTCATGGCAAGGGGATGCATGTGTGTGATATAGCTCTGTAAACACCGTTTTCTGGCACCTGGGAAAACTGCTCAGTAGTCATAGTGGGAAAAGTGAGCAAAGAACGATGCATCCAGCAGAAATTCCTGCAGCTCTTAGCTCAGCAGAGCATAATTGCTGAAGACTGGAGCCTGTTCAGGACACTGGAGCTAACAGTGACCACTGGGTGACCACAAGCAGTAAGCTTGGGATGGCATGAAAACAGCAACGCCCGCAGCAGTGCTGAGCCCCAGCTTCCTGCCGAGGAGTTTCATGGTGCTGCTAACTCAGAGGGAGGAGGTCACCTACTAAATCACCTGAACAGCTTCCTGCAGCACCTGGTTTTTCCTCACATTTCCTATCCAAATAGTGGCTAAACCCATGTGAATAAAGCTGTCTCTGCTGAAGTAGCTGCACTGGGCACTACAGCTCCTCCAGGAAGGGCGTGGGTTTGGTCAGAACCTTCTCTCCTGAGCTGGGACCCAGACATTGGTGGTCCCATGATTGCCAAAGATAAAAGCCCCACAGCAGTTCACTCTGGTCATTGTTTTATCGGTATGTTGGCTCCACCAGGCAGTTTGTCAGCAACAGTGGTAACTGTTGGTGGAGCCAGGAACACTGCAATGGAGGTCCTCCTTTGCTTTCCTTCCTGGTGAAGGAACCTGAGTGTCCCACTTGCTCTCTGTCCTGGAGAAGACCCCTCAGAGCACACCTGCAAGCTGAGGGCATTTTGCACTTTCCTAGCACCTTGCCAAGCCGATTCAATGATGGATGTTCCTGGATGTGGACTGGAAGGCAAGCAGAGGTATCTCTTGGGCTGGCTGAAGCCTTTCGCAGGGAGGAGGGCTGTGGCCCTCCCAGCTGCCTGCTTGCTCTTCAGCTTTCTCTATCTCAAGGGCTTCAGGAAGCTGCAGAGATTGAGATATTTTTTTTTGCCCTTTCTTGAAAGCGTGGTTAAAAATAGAGTATTGAAACCAAGCCCAGCCCATGAAGTAGAGTGTGTAGGTGTGATGGTAACCAACACCTGGAGCTGTGAAGCTTCCTGGGGGAACTGGCTCCCATCTGGCAGACACATTCTCTCTTTCTCCTTATTCTTTCTTTGGCACCTTGTCAAAGAGCACATGAGATGACAAATCTAAAGTCATTTTGGTGAAAGTGACTTATGCATGTCCTTATGGTTATAAGGAGAAAAAGACAAGGAGAGGACAAAGGTTTTAATTTACAAAACCAGCTGGGACCCCCAATCTGCTGCTGTGCTCTCTGCTTTTATTCCTGGCTGAAGGTTTCTAGAGGCGGCTGATAGAACACCATGATGGCAGGTACTGCTTCTTGGCAGCAGACCAGAATGTCTCTGAGGTTTTGCCCTTGGCAGGTATAAATAGACCAGAAGACAATATGCGGTGCACAGACATGAGTTCTTGGACAGCCCTGGGTCTCCTTGGTCTTCCTTGAAGATGGGGGATTTGTAGAGCCTTGGCATAGTGAGAAAAGTCATAAAACACGTGCATGACACTGCCATAAACTCCCAGAAGACCCATGCCTCCACCTTGCCCCAGAGCAAAGGAGATTGGGGCAGGGTGGGCATTAATATGTTAATCCTTACACAGCCTGAAGGCTGCAGCTACTGTGGATGAAGGGCTGTGTTGGACAAACGTGGACTTAGTGTCATCTGTAATGCAATGGAAATCAACATTTGGTACAAAGGGAATTTGCCGCTGTTGGGCTTGGTAAATTGCTTGATGATGCCATGACCTTGGAGCACCTCATATCTTCCCTTTGCATGGCCAGGAGGGGCTGTATGCAGCCCTAGGGGTGGGAGAGTTCCCCTGTGATGTGAAAGAGCCTGGGATTTGATGGATTAAGGTAGCACAGGTGGGACAGTGCATGTGCAAGATGAGCATTATGAGCTGCATTGGTCTGCAATAGCCTACACAGGGGCACCTCCTGGCACAGCGTGCCAGCTACTGCAGCAACCCCAGAAGCAGTAATTAATTCCCCTTTACTTTCTGCCTTCTCCATCTCCAGTGCCTTTAGTAGGACTGGGAAATGGTAGGAAAGAAAGCATCCTCAGAGCAAGCTGAGTTGGAGCAAAGCTTGAAGGAGGGCTGCGAAAATCCAGGTGGGAACCAAACAAGCTGTACTTCCAGTCGCAGCTTCTCAGAGATGGGCTTCCAGGGACAGTCTGGCTGGTGCTGCTTGTGGACACCAGCAAAAGAAAAAGCCAGGAGCATTGCCCAGACCCTGCATTAACCTCCCCTCCCACCGTCCACCACCCCTGCCAACATAATTGTGTGGCTGGAAGCAGTTTATTCCCTGTCAGCCCGTTCCTGCTTCTCTGGAGCCAGTGGTGAGAGCAGGAGCAGATCTTCCAGAGGGACCCTGCAAATCCTCGGATGAGTGCCCAGACTGAGGGCTGTTTCCCAGGGGGATCGGGGTGGATTGGTTAATTAATCACAGCTTGTCTGGGGAGGATGAGGAAGTCCAAATAAAGGTGTTAACGGCTCCTAAAGGCTTTCCTGGTTTGCAGAGGGTGCTGCCTCAGATTATCTAGAAATATTATTAGCTGGAGTGGGAAAGGGTTTTTTTTTTCCTGCTTTAGGCTCTTTGCAGCCACTCTAAATCTGCTTGAGCCGTGGAGACAGGTTTTAATTGTGTGGGGGGAGGTGGGGAGAGGTGTTGGCAGTCAGTGGGTCAGCAATTAATTGGTTTATTCCTTTCTCACGGTTATTTTCTAACAAACATCTGCTAAAACCCAAGTGCCCACTTTGTCCCAGCTCAGCAAACAAGAACCCCAGAGATTTGCACTGGGGGGGGCACCCTGGGCCACGAGGTTGGCTTTGCAAGGGCTGCCAGGAGGTCCCTTTTCCCCTGCCAAGCCTCTTTCACTGTTGTCTCATCTTAGGAGGAGGATGTGATTAGTGTTTTCTGCCATGGGATGTCAGCTGAGGGATAAGAGCTATGTGCCAAGAGGAAGAAAGCACTGCCATGGATGGATGGTAAGTGAAAGCAGAGGTGTCCCCTTTGCTCCAAAGGAAATTTTCATTCCAGTATCTCCCTGGACCATTAGTTCAGACAAATGTTCTTGTTCAGCCCTGTGCTACTTTCTCTCCTGGCAGAAGTGGCCCTCAGCCACGTGTTTCTGGGTGAGGGTGGGCTCGCCTCCATCTTCTGCTGCCATCTGGTAAACCATTTCTTATGAAACCAGCTATACTGGAGCAATGTTCCTGTTTCCTCGTGGCTTTGTCACAACTCTAGTGCCTTTGCAAGTCAGAAACAGGGGGTGCCATCAAAGCAGAAACCTTGTGCCCTGCCAGCTGCAGCTCAGCCCAGTTTCTGGCCACCAGCTCCACTGCTACAAATGAGCTGCAGTCAGTGGTGGGGCTGTGCTGGCACAACTGTGCCCAACAGCAGGGGGCTTGCTGGGAGCATCACAGATGGCTTTTACATGGTAATTGCTCTGATTGCATCTCGAGTTAGGAAGTTGCCTTTCAGACCAGAGCAGGAATAGAGAAACAACGTGGCTTTGGCCTGAAGGATTTTAATATTTGTAGCTTGGCATCATTTTGTTTTGGAGTGAAAAGCAAACACTATGAGTCCTAGCAAGGTGGTGGAGCATGGACTATGGAACTGTTGGGGCAGGGTAGTCCTACTCTGCTACAGTGGCCTGGGCTCCCCAGAGCCTGCTGGGCAAGCGGGAAGCCCCCTCCTTGGAGAAATGAGTTTAAAATCACATTGTCCACAGGGAACACTCCCTGTTGCCATGCTGTTACTTCTCTCCCAGCTCTTCCTAGATCTTTAATGGGAATCAGGCACTTGGAATGGAGTCCCACAGGCTGCTTTCTTCACGGTTGTGTTGATTTCCAACAACAAAGTGAGCCCAAAAGAAAGGATAATGAAAGCAGCAGATTTCCAGGTCTCTCTTTTCTTTTGCAGAAGACTGTCCCTTTCAAACATGAAGCACAGCAAGCCCAAACCGGATCCCTGTTCTCCTCGGGGATCAACCTGCAGGGATGATGAGAGAAACAGCAAGTCCCCAGCTCTCTCCAGAGCTAAACTGCAAAACCACAGGCTTCACCAAAGCCCTTTGAGCCAACCCATCTCCCAGCAGAGTCTCTGTCCCTTTCTCTCCACTCAGTGCTGGCAATAATGACAGGTATGGAAAATCCATTACAAATAATTAAATAACCCTCCGTGCAGGGCTGCCAGCTCCTGAAGTGCTTCTCCAGCTGCTGGGAGACCACGGGAGTACTCCCTGGAACAAGCAGACGCAGGTGGTGCTGGTATCCATCAGGAAACAGCTCGATGGGGGAGGAGATTGGACTTTTCTGGTGGTCTGGACCCTTCCCTCTGTGGCAGGACCTCTTGCCAAACCCTGCAGCCTCTCTGGGGTTTCCAGACAGCCCAGTGTCCACCCTGGGGGAGCCCTGCTGGAGGCCAGGGATCTGGGCTCTGCAGTGGGGGCACAGTGGGGAAATACCTAGTTTCTTCAAGGCAGAGATGTAATTTTGCAGCTAAATTGCTCTTTTCCTCCCTAAAGGTCCTTAAGTGTTCGTCAAGAGGCAGGAGGGTCTGGCTGGCCAACCTGCAAGGCAGTGGTGGGATAGAAGGGAAGGGACCAGGTGCTGCCTGGCTTGGCACTGCCAACCAGTATGTTAACCATGGGAAGGGAGAGATGTTGGACAAGAGGTCTAATAAAACCCTGTTATCAGGTGCAACCCACCACAGGCTCTGCACTGTCTGTCTGCTGGCACTTGAAGCAGCATGTTGTTGACTAGCTCCTATGTGCTCATACTGCACCCCAAGAGCTGTGTCCACATCCAACACTGCATGATTTTTCTGCAAGGGTTCCCGGAGAGCATGGAGCAGGGACAGGCCATTTTGGTGTTGGACTCTCTACTGTGTTAAGGAAGCCAGAAAGCAAAGGGTCAGTGTTTCTGGTATGCAGACAAGCTTTGAGTTAAGCCAAGTTCTAGCATGTTCCAGTGTCCCTTTCCTTCTTGAAGGATGTTTCTGGTAACACATTTCTGGGGAAGGAAATCAGCAGTGTGATCAGCAGGGTGGCACGAGGAGCTCTGATCTTGATAGGCTGGATAAAGGCAGAGAGATGCTCCAGGAGGAGCAACTGCACAAGAAGCTTGTGATAGACATCTCCTGCCTTATTCTTCCAGTGCTCCCCACCTCCCTGCAGACTTCAATTCTGCAAAGCAAGTTGGATTGTAGCCACTGAGGCTGAACACATGTACCTGGTTAGTCTTGTGTGGCCCTTTACAGGCAGAGGTAGGCATAGTGTACATGATGGAGAAGAGGCCAACCACTCATTCTTGTCTTGAAGAGCCTCCTGTTAGAAGTGACGGAGCAGGGTTCACACCACAGCTGATGTTTCACCACCAACTTCTGCTGCTGAAATTGCATTGTCTCTCTTAATCATGTAAGGCTTATTTTCCCACACTGGAAAATTAATTCAGCCCTGTGGCAAAGCTGGGGGCTGGGAAGTTTTCATTACTGTTTGTACAGTGCTTTGGGGCTCTGGAGTGGATGGTGCTGGAGACCTGGGAAGGGTTATATTATATATTGGCAGATACTTAAATTTTATTATATATTTGAGCTCTGTGGTCCTGTCAGCAACTCCTTCCTGATGCCTGGATGCTGTGGGGCTTCCTAAAGCAAGTAGTGCAAATATCCCCCCTTCTGTAGCCTCTCACTGCTGCTGAGCATCCATGTGCAGGAAGAGAGGGACCTACTAAAGTCCAGTGTCCCCCTCCAGCCAAAATAAACTCAGCCAGCATGTGCCTTTAAATACCCACCTGCTATGTAGGAGAGAAGAGCCATGAAGCTCTCCACTCACCAAGCTTTTCCCATTAGAGCATCTCCTCCTTAGGCAGTGCAGCCACATCCTACAGTAACCATCCTGTCCCCCTGACCCCTGCTCAGAACAACACCTCCTTAATTATAATCCATCAAATTCCTCCCTCCTCTACCTGGAAAGAATGGGATTTGGGGACAAGGAACAAATGTGACGGCATAAGTCTCTTTTCATGGGAAAGGAAATCTATCCAGTGCCCTGCTGGGAACCCTGCTTTGCCTAAACCTTGGTATAATGCAGTAAGAAGTTAAGGCTCTTAGCGGGCGAGCAGTGCAGGAGCCTGTTGAGCAGGTCTGGGGTCTTTGCAGTCAAGTGCTCTCTGATTCTTTGTGTGTACAGCTGTGGGTCTGTGAAGTAATATGGTATACAGGTTTATGTTACCATCCGCGTGAAAACCAGTGAGGGAATATGGTACATTCAGCCTAAAAGATGGTTTATATTTTTTTAATCACATTTGTGTTTTGGTGGCACACTTAGTTTTCTGACAGATACTGCAGAAATATTCAGCTCATTACTGCAAGGGGCAAAACTGGAGTTATTTTAAACTTGCCAAAGCTTCTAAAATGCAAAAGCCTCCCCAAAAGATGAGCTTTCGCTCTTTAGCCAGCCCTGCCGCTGGTGGTTACTACTGAATGGCTTCCTGGGGTGGTGGGCAGCCCCACCACAGGGTGAGGGGACAGCACTGCAGTCACCACTGGACAGGTGACGTTGGCAGTGCTGCTTCTGATGTGTCCCTTTCAGTCTGAGGTGGACAGGAGTTAGGAAGAAGTTATCTGAGCTTCTGATGCCGCTGCTCGAGAGGGTTTCGTTTGCTGCCCTGCACCTTAACAGCTTCTGCAGGAGGCTGCTGGGAAATCAGGGGAGGAATGTATCCACCAGCCCTTCAAGCAGCACCAGAGTGTGTCAGGGCGTGACGGGACCAGCCCAGCCCCACACCAGGGAAGTGGGGAAAGGCCCAGGGCTGCTTACAGCCCTGCTCACATCTCTCCAGCACTTTCCACTGGCAAGCAGATGGCAGAGGAACATGGTGTGCAATGGGTTTATTCAGTCTGGGGTAACTTCTCTTTCTCTCTTTCAGGATATTCTTCTCTGCAGCCCACCTGACATCCAGCAGAGGCAAAGGAACAAATGCACAGATCCAGGTTGTACCTGCTGCTGGGCTTATACCACAAGCACTCAGGAGCAGTAAGTAAGAGTGCTGAGACCACGGATTTGACCTTTAAATCCCCCTTTTTAGGGATGAGGCTCTGTAAGGGGAGAATCCAGCTCCAAGCACTCCGAGGAGGCAAACAGACCCTTTAAAGATGTTTAATGCTAAAGAAAGCAAGGAAGGATTCAGCATGAAGCCACAAAACCCATTTTGAGGAAGAAATGCAGCTTGCCTTCTGTCCCCCATCTCTGTGTAATAAAGGGGAGAGGTGGTTCATCACTGCCAGTCCCTGGAGCTCAGTGCTCTCTGATCATGGTTCTGTGTAGGCTGGCTGCTGCTGATCCCAGCCTGTCTTTGGCACACGGATGCTTTTAACCCCTCAGGGAGGGGTAGGCTGGGTGCACCTTCCTGCTGCACACTCTGCAGCTGAGGAGAACCCTGCAGCGATTTCATTCATGTCCCTGCTCAGAGCACAGACTGTAAACATGGTAGGGAAGCCAGGCCACATCCCAGCCCAGCTTGGCTCCCTGCCTCGAGGTCCCCATCATCCAGAGTTTGGAGCTTGCCTCTTTTTCCATTACCTCCAACGGTGAATGTTTCCATAATGTTGCCTAAAAATAAAAATGTCAACAGAAATAGCCATTTAATAACAGGAGTTTGTGCATCTCTGGGCCATGAGCAATCTACAGGCTAGGAGGAGAAATGCTGAAATAGCTCATGAGTTTTGAAGGTGCTCTGAGAAGTTCCCTTATTGCTCATGAACCAGCTCTCACCAGCACCACCTGGGGCAGGAAGGCTGTTTTCCCTCCCTCCCTAGGCAAATAGCCAACCCTCCAAAAACAGCCCACCTGTCTGACACTCTACTGGATAGAAAAGCCTGTGTCTGAAAAATAAAAGAAATAGAACCTATGTGACCCTGCTAAGCTTCCTGTAGTGTGGCAGCATATGAAATGCTGACTGTTCCTTCACTTCAGTAGGGTGTTAATTTTCTGTTACAACTTTTATGCAAAAAGAAGTCAAAGGATATAGACAGTCTGTACTGGGAAAGGCCTTGCTGTGCAGGAATACATCAGTCTGGTCCAGTTCGTAACAGCCTGAAATACCAGAGAGCTGCTTTTGATGGAAAATTCTGGAGCTCTCTGGACAGCAGCACAGGAGAGAAATCAATGAGCAAGTACTTTGTGCAGCCTTTTGGGGAATGAGTTGTTGAGCTGGGGTGTAAAGATAACAAAATTAACTCCTACTTGCAGTTTAGGCAATGTTAAACTCCTGCAATTCAGGTTTTTGGGGAACAAGCCTACTTGTTATCCTTGCTTGCCTTCCTCAAGCCCTAATCTGTCCCCATCAAAATCCCTGGCTGGATCCTCTATAGAAACCAGCAACAGGGAGAGGAGCTTCTTCCCACCACCTGAGGATGGATAGTGGATGCTCTGATGGTTAAAGCACTAGCATGGGCTGCATTAACCTATTCTGTGTCCTATCTGTAAGCTGGCAGGTCCGGTGGGTGAGCTGTGTGGTTAGAGACCAGTGCTCAGAACAGGGCATCCAAGGACGTCAGGAGGACAGTGAAAGCCTTGTCATACAGCTTAAAGTCTCACAGTGAGTGTCTATTAATAAGCCATGCCTACGCTTCCTCCAGGTATTTACAGAGCCCTTTCTCCCTGTTAGCTTTGAAAACCACAGCTCCGTTTTGACACAGCGAGTCCTTTTCATTTAGTGATGCGTTTGGTACCACAAGTGTGTTTGGCTGGGGAAGCGTGTTGGTAAAAAACTACCTCATTTTGAAAAGCCAACAGGATTTCCCTCTAAAAATGATCTCTGTCTCCAGAGGAACAGTTTCAGCTTGTCCTCCGGGAACCTCTCTGCTCTGGAGATGGTGGCTGGCTGGCTTTAGTGGTGGCTGCAGGCAGGTGCCACCAACCCCATGCAAAATATAGCAGTGACAGCATCTGCCCAGCCAGCAAGGTCACCTCCCCCTGTCTGGGCTGTCCCGGGGGAATGGGGGCAGCTGGAGATTCCCAGATGCTTGGAAGGGAACTGTTAGAGGCTGCCAACATGTGGGGACTCACCCAAAACCCTGAAAGGTGGCTGGTTTCTTCCCCTTGCCCAGAGCAGATCCCCTTGTGCCACGCTGATGCTTCAGCAAATGAGCCAAAACTGGCAGAGCTGCAAAACGGGGCCAGCCGACACCGGGATGAGCCTGGCTTGTGAGTCAGGTTGGGCTGGAAAAGTAGGGAAAAAAGCATTTTCAGCCCGGGGAAATGAAATGGAAACTGGGACCTCTTGAGTTCCTCCACCCTTCCCTAAGGAGAGCAGTGAGGTGCAGAGGGCAGTCTCCAAAATCCAGCATCTGTTGTAACTCAGTTGTACTGTCTGAGAATCATCTTTTTGCTGTTAGCTGTGCAGCTTCTGCTGGAGTGACTTCTTTCTCTTCAGCTGGAGCCAGAGACAAAGGAAAGAATCATTGGTAATGAGCTGTTTCTGGAGAAATTCATCTTGATATTTGCATCACTAGTACAAGACAAGGCAGCACAGCAACTTCCCTGCAGTGGTTAAGGACAGCACTCGGAGGAGGTTGGGGGCCTCGAGGTCCTGTGAGTGGTAAGAGCATGTTTCAGCTTTGCTGGTTTGCAAGAGAACCCAGTTTGCATCACTGCAAAAACAGCTATGCAGAAAACCATAAGAACCTGTTGTTCTGGTCAGGCCCTTGGATTTTGTCAGTATTTTTTCAATACTCCTTTGCAATTAAGATTCCCACTGGGTTGTCTCTCTTGTCTGCCGATTGGGATGGGGAAGGTGCAGGTAAGCTGGCAAGCAGGATTGCCCTGAAGCATTGAACTATATTCAATTAGCCCACCTTGACTGCAGGAACATGGTTAGCTGGCAGCACATCACCCCTCCTGGTAAATTAGATCCTGCATGGTGGCTTAGTCACATGAGAGAAGTAAATGGCTCCCAACTTGCCGAGACAAATTCCTCCTAGTTTTAATTAGCCATGAGAGGCTGGAGTGCGTAAAGTGCTTTCCCTGCCTGTGCCTGTGTTTACACTTGGTGCATCAAGCCAGTTTGGATTCAGGTCTCCAAATATTTGCACTTTAGCAAATATTGCTCAGTTTTGCCATTCCAGCTCTCTGCACTTTGCTGGAAAACACAGATTTATATCCCCGGTCTTTTCAAAAACAAAGGGACGGATGTCCAGGTCCCAGGACTTCAGCAGGAGAGCCAGAGCTGCTCACCTAGCTTCTCCCCTGCTCAGTGTCACTTCCAAAAAGAAGTGGCTGGAGGAGAGGCTTCTGGTAGCCTGGGGGTGGAACAGGGATTGTGTAGCAGGAGCTGCTGATGTAAATGAAGGAGCCCTCAACACTGAAGGCTTGATCCTGCCTTTGCTGTGTGTTCTTTATGGCACATCTTGTAAAATGGGTTGCAGATTATGTGTGCTCATGTATCGTGCTTGTTTTCTCCAGTGTGTCTACAACAGAGCTGGCTTGCTGGGAGTCTGGTGTGATTTTGACCACCTGAATTGTCTCCCGTGGGTGTCCCTGCACAAGCTCGGGTGCAGGAGTCAAGCAGTACTCAGAGGGGGCCCAAAGCTAGTGCAGGATGGAGGATGCTGGGCAGGGCTGGGACTGATTTGGTTTTTTTGTAATTTTGGACAAGATGCTTTTGTTCTGGATGGGTTGGGCAGATCTCTACACAGCTTGTAATGTTTGAGGAAGCTCTCAATATATTTCTGTTATTGACATTATGTCAGCCAAGTAACTGAGGCATTTCTAAATGAGCCTTCATAATTCTGATGGTGGCATGAAGGTTCCCACTCCAGTCAGCTCACACTTGCTAGCTCTAGACTTAGCACTTTTTGTCTTACAGCAAATGCACTGAAAATCTTAAAAACAATCTGCATTTTAACCTTGGTTGTCCTAAACAGCTTTCAGGATGCAGTGATGCATTTTGCTGGTTGCAAAGAGTGCCATTGGCAGTTGGTAGATAATTGTTAAATTTGCACTAACAAAGCACACAGAATCCATGTCCCATAAATGTGCTGAAGACAAGTGTTGCTTTTATATAAAGATGTACGAGGTTAATTTAAAGATCTGAGGCCTGCTGCCCCTCCAGCTTGTTGCACAATGTTTCATGTGTCTAAAAAGAGATGTGAGAGGCAGTCTGATTGGGTTTACCTGTTTGAACTGGCAGCCAAGAGTGGCAGTTGCTCTGCGGGGCCGGATGGGTTTGAACAAGCATGGCAGAAGGCACATGCTTAAAAGCTTCTAGCTCATAAATACTGACTCTCTGTTCCAGAGGTGCTTGTCTGAACCTGAGTGCAGTGAGTCGGGTGCCAGACAAGGGCTACCATGCTTGCCTTCTTGTCAGTCCATAACAACTGCAGCGTTGGTTACCAGAAGGCACCCGGAGCGATGGCAGCGGCCACAGAGCCTTTGTTGGTGGCAGCACTGCCCTGGCACCAGCAAAGCAGCCCTGGGATGGGGAGGGGACAACTTGGCTCTGTAGCAGGAGAGGGGAAGAACCTGTTTGGCTCTGATAAATGATGCTGTTCTCCTTGAGCTAAAATGGTACTTGGACTAATACTTCATTCCTCCCACCCAACTGGGTGCTGCTGTGACGGTTGGGCTTTGCTGCTCCTGTTACATTGCACCTTGGAAGTGTTTGGCATTAGTTGGGATGCTCAGGAATTGAGGGGGTTTTCTCTTCTGCAAATAGCAGAGTGGCTGAAAGGCACAAGTGCTGTAGTACCTGGCATTTTGTCCCCTGTCTACTCTGGGCTGTAGGACTGATAAACCAAAAAGGAAGTAGAGGATTGCATTTACTCTTTCTCCCAGTATGGGTTAGGAGAAGCTAAAGGATAAATCAGGAGACATTTCAGCACTTAACTCCTGTTTTTACAGAATCACTGTACATTACAAGTGCCTTTGCATATTTTATAGCACTTTAAAGAGCCAGTGTAGCTGATCTGGAAGTTGGCTTGTTCAGAGAAGCAGCCATAAAAATCCCTCACTTGATGCCAAGCTATTGCATTTTCTAGTGTCTGAAAGGCAATCACTATCATGCATCCAGAGAGTTGGGCTTGACTCTGTCCAGCTCCTCGTGGCTGATGAAAACAAAAACATCAGCAAAGCATCCAGAAAAGTTGTGTTGTTGCCATATAGTACAGATGTTTTGGTAACAAAGGCAGCCTCCATCCAAGGGCTCACTGTTAGAAGAGCTTTTGTGCAGTTAAGAAAAAAAAATGTAGTCTGATTGACAAGGATAGAGATAAGCAAGGCAATGCCAAAAGGTTGGAGGAGTAGTGGTCCTAGAGCAGTTCGCATCCCTCTAACAAGGAAATGTGGTTCATGGGGGTTTGGGGTTGTAAAAAAATGCTGTCCCAAGTCACTGAAAGCTAGTGAGGGGTTTGGTATTCACAGGGTTTCTCTCCTGTCTGGCTCTTAATACTACAAAACGTGTGGGAATTTGTTAGCTTTGGGAAAGCTGCTTCTCTTCCTAGTTTGGTTGAAGGTGCTCAGGAGGTTCAGCAGTTAGCAGCAGTATCTATGACATGCATATGTGCCTGCAGAAATACTCAGTGTGGTCGCATAAATCCTCTTCCCATAGGAAGCCAGGCTAAAAACGTGGCCTCTCCAAGCGCTTGACTCGATGTTCAGTCTTTAAGGGCTGTTCCTGTGTCCCTGTGTTCTCTTCACTGGGGCACTTGGTGTGTTAGATTGTTGGAGGGAAGAGGGAGCAAGACAGACCTTGGGGTAAGGGATGCTGGTTGTCTCCAGAGCTCTTGCTCTGCCCTGATTCTGGTAATGGCTGGGTCACCCAAACAGGGAGGAGGGCCAGACAGGCCGGATGTGCGGGTCCAGCCAAGGGGCAGCCAGGAGCTGGCCCACGTGGTGGTGCCAGCCTGTTCTGCTGGTGCAGAGGACAGCCAGGGTCTGGCAGGAGCCGTTGGTGTGTTTCCTGACTGTAACCTACTTAAGGGGAAGGCTGAAATCTGTTGCAGGAGCAAGCAGCCAGGAGCACTGGGTGCTGGTGGGAGAAGGAGTATGATTCAGCCACCTGAAGGCATCTCCCTGTAGGAGAATTACCTTCCCTCTAAAGCAGCAGGCATTGCTCTTAAGTGCTATCAAGCTTAAATCGGTTCCCTAGGTGACATCCTGCTAAGTGGATTTCCCAATTAAGCACGTCCCGATTAAGTGGGATGTACTGTAATTACAGAGTGCTCAGTGCTAGGAGCAAATCAGATCCATTTGCAGCAGAAAGGCTGGATCGAAGCTCTTCCCATGCCTGGAGTGAGTTGTACCAAGGCATTTCTCTGAGCCTGAAGGTGGGCAGGCAGGAGCTGGGATTTCATAGCCAGCCTTGCTGTGCTGGTCAGCCTGTTCTCTACAGAAGGAACATGTTGGAGGAAGCCCTGATGCCACATCTTGAAACCCATTGATATGGGAGCAAATTCCTTTTGAGGTTGCACTGCCATGACTCCTGTTAGTCCCTGATCCTCTGGGTGAAGCCTTGGCTCCTGCCAGAGCAGACACCTATTAGCAGAGATGGCTGTGTGGGTGCTGTGGAGGGAAAAGGTGGCTCTTCCTAAGGAGGCAGGAACTGTTGGATGGTGCTGCCATCCTTCAGGCAGGCATTACAGCCCTTTAGAGCCAAATTCCCTTTGCAACTGAGGGAGATGGTTGTTTCTTCACAGTTCCTTCTCCCATCCCTCTGGTTTTCTCTTCAAAGGCATCCCACCCTCAACAAAAAGGTTCTAGAGCCAGACTGGGGCTATGTAAGCTTATTCCTCTAGTTCTTTGTGATTCTCAGCTGCGGTTGGCACATCATGGGGAGAGAGGAAGAAGATGCCCCTTTGTTCATTGGCTGTTAGTGAAAGGAAGAAGAACTGAGCATTTGCTGCCTTGGATTGGACAGGTCAGGGCATTTTTAGCTGGATGGGGATATGAAATCTGGTTGGAAACCTTCTTGGAATTGACTGGTCAAGGTAGCACACAAATACGGGAGATGGGACATCAAGTGTAGATGCAGTTCAAAGAGAAGTGAAATCTGTGCCAGGAGTGTGTGGTGCAGGAGCTTGGCCACTTTGGAACTGGAGCGGGACTCAAGATTTGAACATGGACCCTCCAGACTGGAACTTGCTTTGCCACTCACCAGGTTTACCCAGCTGCCCGAAGATCCTTATTCCCACTTGGCTAGGAGGTGATGGAAGTGTGGTGCAGCATGTTTTCCCTACAGGCTCCCAGTCCCCAAGGTCATGCTGGCTGGTGCACCTCGTTAGTGGCTGTGGTGCTTCCAAGGGTCTTGTGCCTACGGGCAGGATGGCTGAAAAGTTCTTGTTCCCACCACACCCATGTTCTTCTTTGCTGGGGTTGCAGGGTAGGATGTGGGAGCCTATCTAGTTCCCAGAGGTGAGATGTTGTATTTTGGGGTAACCTATGATGTGAGTTTTAGCTGCAGAGAGAACATTACAGTGGGATAGCAGGGGAAGCCTAGGAGCTGCTCCTACTTTTGAGAAGGTTAACCTTGTGTACATGAGTTGCCTCTGTTCCATGTGGATGTGGATTGATCCTGGGCTCAGCAACCAGCGGGCACTCCCAGTTGCTGGGGTGACCCCACAGCGCCCATGAAGGACACACCTGCAGCACCTCAAACCCCTTGCTGATGCCTCCTCACCTTCTGCTGTGCCTGTCCCTCTCCCACCCCACCAGTTCTTCCTCCCTCCAGCCAGGCTGTGACATCCCCACGATGCTCGTATCCGAGGGATCCCTCAGCTGTCCAGCCAGCAGTGTGTGTGTGTGTGTGTGTGCAGTGGCTGTGCAGTGCCTATGGAGCTGTTCCACCTGAAGTGCTCACTTGGCTGCTTCTTCCATACTGCTGGTTTTGCAGTGCCACCCACTGGCAGAGGCTCCTCAGAAATCCTCTGCAGCTCTTCCCTGCCTCAGGTCATGCTCCGAAGATGAAATATTAGAAGGATGGCTCTGGTGGGTATAATTCATGGAGTTTGTTGCGTGGGTGCTGCCTGGGACATCTGGAAATTTCCTGGCATCCTTTGTGGTGCATCTCAGTGTATGCTGAGCCCAAGCTGTGAGCTCACTGGCTTGGCAGTGTCCCAGGTGTTGGCTCAGGCTGTGTTTAAGGCAGCTCATCCTGGCTTGCCCAACGTCCAGCCCCACGTCCTGCCGGCAGCATGGCAGGGCAGGCTGCAGCAGCGAGGTCGTTTCCCATCCCTGCTTGCTGGATCAGCCAGATGGGTTTATGTAGGTTCTGCATTCATGTTTTCCCAGGCAGCGTACATAAGGAGCCTGCATTCCAAGGGGGAGTGTGCTCCCAGGGATACAGGCTGGGGCACTTGTGTGGGAGAGGATGCTCTGGGGTCACTTAATTTAACAGTCAGCCTGGTCTCCCCGAATTTGCCTTGTCCCTTTCTGACCCCATTTATACTGTGATCCCCAGTTTAGTGCTCAGTGTGAGCCCAGTCAAGAACCAAGGAGAGACAGCAAGGGGACAGAACCGTGCAGCTCTTGGGGTTTGTGTGTAGCAAGATGCTGTGCACAGGGCTTTGTTGCCAGGCTGGTGCCCTGTCAGGGCAGCCAAAACCAGCTCACTGCCTGGGTGCAATCACCATGCCTATGCAGCAGCAGCACAGATGGACAGCCAGGAACTTTCTCCCCAGCCTCCTAATAGGCAGTGAGGGCTTGTTTAAAATAAAGCCTGACAAATGGCACATTGGGGGTGTCAAGTCCTGGAGCACTGTCTTCTGAAAAGTATGAAAAGGCACTGGAGGGGAGCCTGGTGCAGCCTCCCAGATGACAGTAATTAAAGGCTTTTGCACTCAAGCGCTGGGAGCTGCTGCTCTTGCAAATTGGCCTTGATTGAAGAGGAAGAGAACGATTAGGCTGAAGGGGAGTGATGGGGGTGGAAGGCAAAACACGGAGGTAAGTCATAATTTGTCTTCTGATTTTCTTTTTTTCCCCCTCTTCCTCTTTCCCAAACAGTGTCCGTGTGGGGGAGGGAGCAATGCTCCAGCTCAGCACAGAGCAGCTCTGCCATGGTCCTTCCCAAGCAGCCCCAGAGCATTGCCCAGCACTTTGTGTAGCTGGCCCTCCTTGGAAAACTCTCCAGGCTGGATGGCATCAGGGTCACCCATCCCTTTGCAGAGGAGGCAAAGGGGTTAACCCCTGGCATGGGCTATATCCCTAGCTCCCTGTAGGGGCTATACCCCTGTAGCCCCCATAAACCCCAGGGGTTACAGCTCTTTCCCCTATTTTACTTATAAAGGGGATGTTGATATCCTGTTCAATCCAGATTTTACCAGGTTACTTATTTTAAACCCCTGTTTTTGATGAAGTTGTCTGAATACATTTGAGTTCCGTGCTAAACCCTGCATTAATGTGTGTGGTTCCTGCAGGGTAGCTGACAGCATTACAGAAATTTGCTCCCTTCCTAAAGCTTTGTTCCTTCTTAGACCTGTGAGCACCAAAGACTTCCCAGCCTTGGCTGGCCTGGCTGGGGTCCTCCATGGAGAAGTTTGTCTTGAAGAACTCAGGAAAGTTACCATGGTGTGAGTGCAGATGCTGCTTCCATACCCAGCCAGCTGCTTCACAGCACAGGGCCAAGGAACTGGTCCAAAATTTGACCAAGAGCCTCTGGCCCCCAAATCCGAAGCATTAACAGTCAGGTAAAGCAATTACCTCAAGTTATGGCATGATGGAGCATCTGTTTTGTCCTGGTGTGAAGGGCAGCTAATAAAATGGTCTTTATTTGAGCAGTTGGGAAAAGCTCCAGCTAGAGTTTTTGTGCCTTGCACAAGGAAGCTGCTGGCCCAGTCTGCAAATGAATCCCCTTGTCTAGGTCCTGTCCTGCAAACACTGAATCCAGTGGCCAAACTCCTTGTGGGAATATGGCAAAGCAGACCTGGTGCCCTGCATTTGGTACTTGTTAATATTTGGATGAGATAAGCAGTGTGCTTAATCCAGTGCAGCAACTGTGTTTGTTACAGGGCAATAACTCTGCAGGGTTACCATGAAATTCAGCGCAGCTTATGAAAAATGCAGGCTGTTGGGGAGGCAGGGCTGCAAACCTCTGGCAGGAGGAAACCCTGTTGCTTCAGTGTGAGCCCTGTGTTTGAATCAAAAGGGTGATATGATTGAAGAAGGGACAGACAAAGATGCTTTACCTGCCGGCTCAGGTGAGGCATGATGCCTGTTGGTCTGTGTGCTATGCCCCAGCCCCTTTCCAGCAGCAGCATAGAAGAGGCTCACACCATGTTGCCTGCAAAACTGCAGCACTTGAGGAGCAGGATCACATCCCAGGCTAGTTTTTCCTTCAGAAGGTGGAAAAGAAGAGAGCACATTTTATCCTCCAAATCAGAAGTGAAGCTCGGTTTCCTTTCCTCCCCAAAGCATCTGGATTCAGTCCTGACCCTGCTTTGTTACCAGGGGAGCAGCAGCATCTCTCTGCTCCCTCCTGTTGTCCCCATTTAAACCAGCCTGAATCCAGTCGTAGTCAGGTGATTGCACTCTGGAACAGCACGATACAACCTCCAGAAATAAATTTTTTGTTTCTATGTGCTCCTTAAAAATCCCCACAGCTGCCTGCAAGCCCTGTGCTGCACTTGGCTGCAAGAGGTTCCTGGGGGCTCGTAGAGTTGGGCTCCCCTGGGGTCAGAGGCTCTTTACCCCCCTGGTGCTAAAAGGCACCTTCATGGCCCTGCTGCTCATCTCTCCTGCTTATGCACCAGTGTGACTTGAGAGCAGATGACAGAGGTTAGGAAAGGCCTGGGATGGCTGGGATGTTGTTGCCATGGAAATCACACAGTGTCTGGAATAGCAAGAACAAGAGCAACTCAAAATATAATGATCTGTCACATTGATTAAGGGGGAGTCGGAGGGATTTTGTTTGGGAAAAGCCTCCTACTTCCAATAATATGAATCCATATGCCACATTGCCCTGTTTGCCTCCCCCTGAAGGGCTCTGTCAACAGGAAATAATCTGATTTGTTTTGACCGGGGGTTTCTCCAGGGAGTACTGACACGGTTCCTGCCCATCAGCTGTGCTGCACAGCTCTGCCATCCCAGGATGAAAGGCACCAAGTCAATGCAATATTCATTCACTTCCTCTTCTTTCCTTCATTCATTTCTTCATCCATTCATCTGCTTCATTCACATTTCCCCGGCACTTTAATGAGCAGTGCTTAGCCTCTGCAGCCCTGCAGAGCCTTCCCCTGGTATGCTCTTCACTGCAGATGGTTGTCTCCAGGCTTATTTATCTTGCCAGGCAAAGCTCCACACAGCTGGAGCATGGTCATGTTGTGCCCAGCTGGGCACTTGGGTCTCTGAGCCCCTCACAAATCCCCCCACGTTTTGTTATTCCGTCTCTCATGCCTTGATGATTTCTCTCTGCTGTGATTCCATCTCACCCAGCTCCCATCCTCTCCACAGGAGCCCATCACAGCACCGATGCACCTGCCCATAGGAGCCCTCCTGGGAGCACACGGGGTGGCTTGGTGGGAGGTAGTGGTGGCATTGGTGGGGAAGCAGGGGGGAGCCCAGTGTGACATGGGCATCGCTGCAGCGCTGCTGCCAGGCACTTGCTGCTGAGCAGAGCCATAGGAAGAAACATCCTCGGGGCTGTGTCACTGCCTGTCCCCACCCTGCCGGTGCCCTTCATGGTGCTTGAGGAGTGTGGGGTGATCTTTTTTTCTGAGCCTGGTGTCCTGCCCTCACAGACTGATTCGGCAAAGTGATGGCCCCCAGGTGAGCTCCAGGCTTGGGCCAGGGCAGCAGAGCTGGCAGCCAGCAGTTACAGGGTGAGGGACCAGACCCCTGGTGTGCAGAGCTTGGGCAGTGAGGGGCCATGGGCAGGAGGAGAAGCAGGAGGCACATGCACCAGGCACATGCAAGCACCTGGTTTTAGAGATTTTCCTCAGATGAGCATGGCTCATCCCCCCTATTGCCCAGATGTGGGGAACAAGTACGTCTGTATTTCAGTGCCCTTTTTTAACCACCCCAGAGCAGGTCTGGGTTTTTTTTCCCTTCCAATATGTAGACATTTCTCTTAAAAAAATAAAATGTCTGGATAGCAGCTGGGTAGAAATCCAAAAAGGATTAAAAGGAGAAAAATAATCTTCCTGCCTATGATCTCACTAGTGGAAAATGATTGTTTCCTCCCCCCTAGCCCCAAACCCACTTGTGTTGTGTGTGCGGGTGAGCTGCACTCCATTGCTCTCCAAATAGCTAAATGCATTTCTGAACCAAAGGAAGCAAAGAGAAAACATCCGTTCTTTGTATAACGGAGAAAGCTTTCTCTTTTGTTCCCTGCTTTTTATCAAGTATCTGCTGCCATTATTGTTACTCAGTGGGTTATTACCTCCGAGTGGCTACTTCCACCAGTGTGAGCTGGTTTATTGTCTGCTCAGAGCAATTATGGATTGGAATAATTCCTGGCGTGCTGTTTCATTGTGGAAGGATCTGCTGTGCTCTGTGGTCAAGGTAACCTGAGGTGATTTGTGTGGCTGAGTTGCCCATCAAGTTAATTAGGAGTGGGTGGCGATGGCCCACCATGTGCTGGGACAGAAGGATCAGCAGGCATCTTCTCAGTGTGAGAGGTATTCAGAGGCAAGTTTGTTCAGTGGAGCAGAGACTGGGGTTAGGTTTATTTTTAGGACTAGATCTTTATTCACAGGTTGACAGAATGTTGGCCAGTGTGCCCTCCCTCTGAGGGTGCACACTCCTGGTGTGTGTGTGTGTGTGTAGAGGACAGGAGTGTCCCTGCAGGAGGACTTGCAGTCCTGGTGGAACACACTTGCTGTCTTGTCCATTGGGCACATCTAGGAGGTCATTTGGTTCCTTGTCCTGTGCTGCAAAGTGAAGAGGAGGAAAGCATTCCTCAATCTGCATGGGATTTCCCATTAGGAACTGCCTGGCCTTGCTGGTTGGAGAGGGGAAATAAGATTAAAGCACTTATCTGAAGTTTGAAGTTGAGCCCTTCTCCTGGGCCTCGCACATCTGCGGGGATCAGAGCCCCAGTGCTGCCTCTTTGAACCGGGGGGAGTTTCACCCCAGGCAGGAATATACACCTGCAGGTTGCAAAAGTACCTGGTTATTTTTATTCCTTTGATACTTGATCTACTATCAAAATAACTTCTTTCTTTCTCTTCTACTTCCCAGGAATCCCAAAGAAACCTGCCACAAGCAATAACATTTATTGGTGTAGCACTGCCAAACCCCCTTGGGTGTCCCAAAAGGACTTGGGTCATCCCTTGCCCAGCCCTGAAACTGCTGCCTGGACTTGAGGGTTTTGCAATCCAGAGACTCAGGTTAGTAACAACGTGTTTATACATTCACTTGCTAATAAATAAATACAAAAGTGTGACACGTCTAAGCACTCACTAAGGCCGTGACAAACACGTCTTTCTCACAATTAGTTACCCGTGGATTAGGAAGCCATGATTTTTATTTATTTTTAATAGCACGCCATGAGGACAGATTAGCATGAAACTATTAATGGCATCACATGCTCTTGAAATCCTCCATGCCAAGACCCCATCCAAGTTCAGCACAAGTAGCAATGAGCTTTTCTAAGGAGGCTTGATGACAAGTCTTTTTTCTTGCTGGCTTAGCAACTGTAACTATCAGGGTGGGATTTCTGGGGCTGTATGTATGCACAAAAATCACAAAACAGCATTGTTCAGTTGTTTACCACATTATTAAGCTTGGCTCTCCATACCCACCAAAATTTCTAGGTGTCTGGACTGCACCTGACACAGAAGTCCTGCTGGACCCACTTATTGGAGCTCCTCTGGGTTTTGATACTAAGCCCGTACCCTGGGTCAGGTCAATATTTACCTGTTTCCCAGTATTTCCCTGTGCAGAGCATGGCTTCATTCTTGCTTTGCTCTTCAAACCTGGCCTGTCTGAACTCTCAGATATCCCTTCTGCAGGAAATTGATGGTTCAAAATTTTCTGAATGGATGCAAAGACTTCACCCCTTTCCTACCACAGGTAGGACTCTGGGAGATGTCATTTAGGGGTACAGGGATTGGCAGGTGGTAGGAAGCCACCTGCTCTTCTCTGCTCTGGCTGTGGTTCAGCCCAGGCACTAGAGGTCTGGAAATCCATTCTTATGTTTCAAAGCAGTCTTCCTTGTCAGCCTTAGTTCCCAGAGCAAAGCCAAAGTGGTCATTCACAGAGCACACTGCCCTCAGCATCACAGTGACAGCATCCAAGGACCTGCAGGACAACCCTGTCTTTTCTTATGGGGAGGCAGAGAGCAGGAAGGACCAGGCAACAACTTATAAGTCATGATGCTGTCCCTGCTGCCTCCTTTTCTCATCAGCTGCATGAGACAAACTGTGCTTTTCTGCTCAAAATATTGCCTGGATCAAAGTTTTGCAGTTACTCTTGCCATCCCAGGGTGCACTAAGGTATGAGTCATCCATGATAATTTTCTCCATAGGTCAGTCAGTGCCTGAGTGGATCATTTAAGTTCAGAATGACTTGGGAGACACACGGAAGCCAGTGTCCACCTGCCAGCTTTACATGGGTTCCATGCACTTCAAGGAAGTAACATCTCAGGTCCAGACAGGCACGCAGCAGTGGCATCCTGGCACTTGACTTGAGATCTCCATCAGATGGTAAGATAGTGGAGGTCTCCAGAGACTTTTCCTACACAAGGTTGGTGTCTTACATCTCTTTTCCCTCATATTTTTTGCCTTTGGCCTGCCCACTCAGCTCCTTTCCCTTGCCCACACCTCCTGAAGCAGCCCTGGGGTTTGGGACACTGCATGCAGGTACTTCCTGAGTATTTGTCTGCATTCATGGCAATAGGCCTACCAGCACGATGGGATTTGTAATCATTTGCATTTTGTGAGGAAATACCCTGTTTAAACGTGGGGTGATATTAACTCTCTCTTCTTTGTGTTCCTCCATGTTCCTGAGCTCCAATCACCAGCCCCAGCCCCTGAGACAGCTCCACTGAAAGCAAGTATGTCAGTCTTCACTGCACAGGGAATATTTAAAGGCTCTGAAAACAAAGTTTATTATAGCAAAGCTGCCAAAATTGTAACCACTGCCATGCTAAAATATCCTCTGCCTCCTACATTTGTAACGTGGGAGTCTTTTATATCCTCTTTACTGCTGCTGAACCATACATTTGTCTTGGCAGCAGACGTATATAGACCGAGACCTATTTCAGCATCATGCAAAAGAGCTCTTAGGTTAAAAGATATATTACAGCTTACTGGAAAGCTTGAAATTAACTGTATGATGATGCCTCATGAAGATAAAGAACCAGCAATTTTACTGAATTGTGATTTTATCCATATGGGCTGAAGGTTTGAACAGCGTTAAGATCTCCAAAGGTCTCAATTTGCCAAATGAACTGTTGAGTTTTGGGCAACTAGTTGGAGACAGGAAAAAGAGACCTCAGTTAACCATTTCCAGAAAACCACTGCCTCCTTCTCCACTGCATAGGGGTAGCCCAAAAAGGAGGCAGCCAAGACACAGCCCCTGCTCCAGCCATCACTGGCTAGCAGGGGGGGCTTCAGTGGGGGCAGCTGCTTCCTTCGCTCTCAGGCGCACTGGCAGGAAAGCCTTGGTCAGTCCCTACAAAGCTTTGCTGTGGTTATTATTAATACCAAGCCTGTAAATGTTAGTGCTCCAGTGGCAAATTCCTCTGTGGTGCTGACAGGCCTCTTGTAGCCCCCCAGATTTAAGCAGCAGCACCAAAGGTGTCCTCAGATGGCCCAGGATTTCCTTGGATGTCGCAGTGGTAGACAAAGAGTTAATGATGGAAAAATATGTATAGGTTTAGAGGAAGGATTTTTATTTTTTTTTTTTTAATATGTTTTTTGCTTCACATCTGAGCTCTTGGCACAGTGTTCCCTGCCTCTAATCACACCTTATAACTGCAATTTAAATCACAACCCGCAAGGCTGGACCAGTTGGATCCAGTTTCTATTAAGCCATTTGATCTGCCACTGAGCAGACTTGCTGTCACCAAGCCAGTCCCCTGTCTGTGCCTCTACATCATGAGGCTCCAGGCACCCCCACCTCTCCCAGCTCAGTGCAGGGGAATCCATGAAATACCAGGTCAGGACACATCCCCCTGCACACCCTCTCCTCCTCTCACCCCCTCCCCAAGCAGCAGATGGTGAAGCATGGCTGGCAGCTCCACTGGGCTGTGGATTTAAAGATTTCATAGGTCCAAAAAATAAAAAATAATTAAAAAAAAATAATTCAAGTTTAATCAAAATCCCCTTTTCTTTTCTCATGGTGAATTGTTTGAACATTAACCCCTTGAAGACATTGGCAGGTGGTTTTGTTGTGGAGGGCACTACGCAGCCGTGCACTGCCTTTAATAAAAGATGAGATCTCATCCTCTCCGTGGTGCAGCACTTCTCTGACAGACCATAGGTTGGAGCCACAGGTGGTAAAATTGCCTGGGACCCCGTTTTGCTCTCTGCTGATATTAGAAAGGAAGCTGGTCTGATTTTATAGACTTAAAAAAGAAGTCACTCTTTATTCCTTAAATTAACACCCTCGCTGGTGCCTGCAGTAACAATAGGAAGGAGATGGTCTCAGACACGGTCTCAGACACAATCCCAGCCACCTCTGCCCTGTCCATCACTGCTCCTGGGACCCCCCATGTACACAGGGCAGGAGGATGGAGGGAAGCGATGGCTCAGTGTCCAGGACTGCATCACTGCTGGTTTTACTCCTTTTTGCAGCCATTTTGAAGACTGAATAAAGCAAGAAAAATAGCATGCAGCCGTACAAATCCAAGCCAGGCTCCTAAGTCAGATGGGTTTGAAAGCAGAATTGCAGCTGTGACAGGGAGGGAGGACACTCACTAGCATTTCCTGCTTTTTTAAATTGATCTTTTAAAAAGCATTGGTTTGGGTGGGAAGTTTGTTTGGTTGAAATTATTGAAGATTTATTTTATTAATGAGATTTTTTTTTTTCCCCCTTTCATGCATCACTGAACCGCACAAAACAGACTCGGCCTCCGGCCTCTGAATCCCCATTGATGGACCCTGAGCTCCTGAGGTTGATTTTACTGCTTCAGTAATAGGGAAAATGAGGTGAACTGGTGGCAGAAGCAAATGACATGAGGAGTGGAGAGAAATATGGCTCTGGAGCTCAGCTACTGCTTCAGACCAGGCTGCAGCAGGTGACGGTGCCCGGCTCTCCCAGCAGAGGCGGCTGCAGTGAAATAATCCAAGAGGTCCTGGTTAAAATTAATTGAGTTAATTAATTGAGCAGCTGTGGCATGGCTGTTTTCTCTGCGTGCCTTGGCTCTTAGTCCTCCTCTCCAAGGGGAAAAAGTGTTGTTGAACCCATTTACTAGCAGTGCTGGTTCTCAGAAGCAGAGGTTGACACCCTTGGTGTCCCATCGGCACTGAGGTACTCATTGCAGGGGCCTGAGCCCCAGCTGGAACTGTGGACTGCTAGACCTTGTGACAGCATTTTCTAGATGCAGAGAACTGAGAGAAGAAAATATTCTGGAGAGTTTCTATGTTAGTATCCACAGAGGGATGGTGTTGCCTCCACTCTGCCTGCTGACAGTCAGGGGGGTGGCATCTGTGAGGGGAGGGCGGGCTGGGGTCATGGTGAGCTTCAGACTTCTCAAAAATTACGTAAACTCGGATTTCCACTTCCCTTTTGTATGTGCAGCAGGTCAGGTCCTACTCTGGAAGTCACTGAGTTGAGGATCAGACATGTAGCTGATGGAAATTCTGCTGCTGGCCCATGGAAGGGGTTTTGGGGTGGGGTGGTGGGGTTTTTTGCAGCCAACCCATTCAGGAAAGAATAAGCTTTTCTTTCTTAGCCATCACTTTCTGCAGCATGTGTCATGCTAGCAATGGCTGGGTATTCCTCTAAGGCTGTAAAATAAGCTCATTCATCTTTTCTCTTTATTTGTTGTAGGGAGAACAAAACAAAGCAAAAAAAAAAAGAGAAAAGAGAAAAGAAAAACCTACTGAGCTACTGTTTGCTTTCCAGATGGAGCCTGTGGCATGGCACCAGCAGCCAAGTGTGGCTCTGGGTTGAACACGAAGGCGATGTGCTGTTGGTGTCTGCTCAGCTGCATGGATGCAGGGTGAGGGAGAAGGCCAGAATGTCAGTGAGAGCCTCTTGTGGGCTCCTCCTTCCCGAGAGGAGCCTCCCACACACCAGCTTTGCTGGGACTCTGTAATTTCCAGCAGGATCATGCTAATCACAGCCTGTGCAGGGAGCAGGGCTGGGGGTTCAGTCCATGGCCACCTTCCTGGTGAGTCAGGGCTGAATCACCACCTCATGTTGAGCACAAAGGGCCACGGTGCTTCTGGAGATGCTGTCATGGTGGTGGTGCTGGGAGCTCAGCCTGCATCAACAGTGGAGATGGATGGGGGATGTTGTCACTTGGCATGTGGTGGTGGCCTGATGTGTGGCATTGAGATGCAGCAGAGGCCAGAGGGAAGTTTAAGTAGTGATATCCGTGTCTTTGGAAGACAGGCAGCAAACAGGTCCCCTGACTCCCTGGGAAGGGGCTTGGTGGAGGAGTTTGGGTGCTACCCCAAAACCCCTGCTGGTGACAGCAGACTGATGAGGGCAGAATCTTCAGTGTGACAGTGGGGCAAGAATGGCAGCACTGCAAACAGCTTTACCTGCCAGATACAAAATATTAGAGAAAGTATATCCAAGCATTTGGAAACATCTTGTGGGATTTTTTTGGGGAAAGGGTGGTTGAGTACATGGCCACCCTGGAGAGCTGCAGAAGCAGCAGCTGTGTATCTGCAGCTGCAGGAAGGGGTGGGGATGAACTGACACGAGACTGATCCAGTTACATCCCAGATTTCAGAGTCCCTGAGCAGCCACAGAAATCCTGGTGTCCACTGTTCGCTGCAATGCATAAAAATGAGGTGAACTCACAGGCACTCGGACTGAGGCACCTAAAACAAGGGTGCCTTGTCACTTTTAAGGGGTCTCTGCTTGGCTGCGAGCTTTGTCTGCATTGATGCCCACTTGAGACAGTGCTGATGTGTTTGAACTTCCCAGAGGAAAGAAGGTTTTAGGTGCTTTTCCAGGTAAAAGCCTGGAGAAGAAATGGTCTTGAGAGGGACTGGGCTAGACTAGATTGGATCAGAGGATCAGGATTAACCTTCACCCAGTAATTTCCCCCTTTCCATGGATATTCCAAGAAACAGCAGCTCATATTGGCAGTGCAGCTGTCTTTGAAGGTCTTGAGATGTCAGACCTCAGCCCCTATGACACTTCTTTCCAGGTTTGAGGAGATGTTTTATCATGACTGATCTAGGCTAACCCATGGGCATGTCTCTGTAGCTTTGCCAGCAGGCAGGAATGGTGAGAGGTGTTTGGCCTCGAGATGCAGTCCAAAAGCAGGGATCGCACCAGAGGAGGGGGAAGACTCAGCAATGACTTGAGAAAGGGAAGGAGTGGAGCAGACATCTCTCCTGTCCTTCTAGAAAATACAGGGCCTATTCTTTGGTGTGTTTTCCTTCTCCAAAAGCAGAGCAACCATCTGCCTTGCTGAGTTCCTCTCAAATTCTCCCGTCTCAGCATGACCAGCACAAATGCCAACAGCTGGAAGACTGAAATAGCAGCTACCATTGCTTAGGCCCCACTGATTTGTCCTGTGGTTTTTCCATGTCCTTTAATCTCCAGTAAATAATCCCTCACTTCCTTGCGGTCTTTCTAATTCCATGCTCTGTGCCGGCGCTTCCTGTAAACAGCAGGACTCATGGCCCATGCATGGCCACCACTGCGTAATTGAGGCTCTCCCCAGCTGTGCCAAGGGCATGTGATGGCTGGTTTGCAAGTTGGATGTGGCTGTGTCCAAAGGCTAAATAATATAATGCCTGATTCTCCTCTCCATCCAGCCCGGAGAAGTCAGGGTTGGCTCTGAAGAGGCTGGTGAATAATACAGGTGTAAAACCAGCACGTGTGAGAGCATCAGGTCCTGGCACCCAACAAATTGTGCCATCTGGCCTCCAGCAATCATGAATTAGGCCAGTGCTTGAAAGCAATACTGGATTAAATTATGGCCAAGGAGGTCTCTCCAGCACACATTTGTACTGGTGCTTGCTCTTCAGTGCAGGAGCCATGTCCTGTGCAGAAGCCATGACCAGACCTTGCTCAGCCCTTAATTGCACATTTCTGGTCTAAAATACTGAGTGGAGTCCTAACATTAAAGAAAGATATACAGGGCCTGTGCTGAATGAAGGCCTTACCTGATATTTGTCACCCCGTGGGTTTGATCCTTTGCACTCTTGTAGGTAAGAGGCCTCCAGATTCTCCAGGGCACTCAGACAGCAAAGGAGGCTGAGAAGGCATTTTTCTGATCAAAATATATTCAGCTGCTTTATGACTGCAGTAGCTGTAAGGTTGGGGTATCAGATACCCATCCTCAAGCCTAAGAGAATTTATTTTGCTCAGGTGAATTTGTTTTAAACCAATGGTGGAGCAGAGAGGTTTGTGATAAGAGCTGGGCTGCATTTTTTGGGTGGCATAGCTTTTCCCCATGTCTGAAAGCTCATCTCTCCAGGGTTCTGTTGACTGATGTATCTCTCCACAGGTACCTGAGCGTCCAACAAACCATTTCTGGAGGGGTCCTATAACCAGACCCTTCACACGTGCTCCATCCCAGCATAGCTGCTTCCAGAAAATCTCCAGGTTTTGATCCATTGGCTATTTCAAGTAAGTCCCAATTTATTTCTTTTCTTTTCATACACTCCCCACAGCCAAGCCGTGATGGCTCAGGGAAACCTGCTCAGTCTTTCAGCATTAACATCTCAGTTACCAGAGCACTGGCTTCCTCCATATGAAGATGGTGTGTGGGGGGGTTGACACTCCTTCAAGTATTTCTGGAGCTGAGGCGTAAGCAGGGACTCAGTTTGGCCTGGCACTGGGGGCACTGGAAAACATGTTGGTAGGGGAGAAGACCAACCTCAGTTTGTGTCATTGAATGCCACTTAAGGTCTCTCACCTTGTTTAGAATGGGGTAAATAGGTTGCAGAGCTGAGTTTTTCCACTAAATGCTGCAGACCTGGTTGTATCTCGCCGTGGTACTTGTGTCACAGGATCACATGCATCCTGCAGTGGGCTGATGGGCCGAGGCACACCGAGTGGGTGTCCTGCTCTGGTGTTGGCTAAAGGAAGCCATGAGGGCTGATGCAAGGAAGGAAGTGGGGAGTTTGGGTTTCTGGCTGCCCACGCAGCTCCAGCATGACCAGACGTTGGCAGGAGCAATTCCAGAGTATCCTGTGGAGGTCAGATGGAGGGAGATAATTTCCTCACCCCTCAGAGGACTGGGAATTGCTGACCTTTTTCATGGCACCCTTCCCTTGCAAAGTTGATGCTGCTTTATCACCAGGTTGGGCTGTTGGCTGAAACACAGTCGTATGCAAAGTAAGATAAATCCAAAGGAAGGAAGGTAGGTAGGTAGATTGGTTCCCACCAGGAAATGCTTACAGGATGGACCCTCGAAGTGAGAGCAACTCACTCCCTTTGTGCCTCTCCCTCTCCTGAAGAACAACCCAACTTGCAGTTCTTTCCAAGCGATTAGATGATTCCCCAAGTCCTCTTGAAGGCCTCCCATGTGTGGATGAAATACCTCATTCTGTATGTATTTATGCCTGCTTTCATGGATCTCCCTGGCCTCAGGCTGACCATGTGCCTGCACCACTCCATTTTTTCCAGTAGTGGAGATATGAGAAGCCTTGAGAGGCACAGAAAGGCTTTGCCCAGGCAGCAGTAGGAGCCCTTGAGACCTAAAGCAAATAATCCCTGCCTGGAGCTGGTCCTTTTGGCTCTATGCACTGCTGAGCTTGCTGGTAGAGAAAACCACTGCATTGGATCAAACCACTGTTAAAGGAGGCCTCACAAAAGTGCATAGCTAGTGGTCAAGAAGAGCTGCCAGACCCCTGCTTTCTCAGTAACTAATAAATGGGCTTTTTAACACAATTTATGTGATATCTTGCTAAGGGCTGAAGAAAGTTGGAATTGAGACATTTGTATTTTGACAGACTTTGTGGAAAACTTCTGTTCAGACTGGTAGGAATGAAACCAATACATTTCTGAAGAAACTTTCTGAATTCAGCCTTCAAGATAATAGATAGGCTGTTCTGACTGTGGATAAATAAACTCTGTTTTTATAAGCATTTAAAGACCTTCGGGATGACGAAGTGGAACATACTTCAAGCTTCCAAAGATGGGAAGTGGCTTCTGAGTCAAATGCCCTCCTGTGCCAGGGCTCGTATTTTAGACTGAGATCACCCTTTTGTGACTTGTTGACAGGTTTTTTGTTATACTTTGAAGAAAAAAAGGAAAAACATCCCAGGCTGAAAATAGCAGTGAAACAGTCCCTTACTGGCCAACCTGTTCTTCAAGAAAACTTCCCAGGGAATGTAAAGCTCCAGCTGCAGCCCTGAAAATGCCAGCTAAGAAATGTCACATCAAGTGATGACTGTGGTGAAAAAAACCCTATTTTGGCTAAAAACAGTCCCTGCCTGAGTATTGCTCATCTCTTATCATGTGGTGAAGGTGACCACCTGAGGAAAGAAAGAAGAAAGTAAGGAAGGTAGGTAGGTAGATTGATTCCACCAGTCATTAATCAGGGAAGTAACTTAGTAACTTGTGGTGATCCTCTGATTCTGAGAATGTTTTGATCAAGACTGATCCCTCCCCCCCAGAGCAGATGCTCTAATTCATGTGGAAATGAACTCAGGACTGAGCTGCCCCAGAAAGCAGCCTGGGAGGCTCCAGCAACCCACCCTGCTTTCGAGACTGGATCAGGGAAAGGCAGATGGTCCTGGCCAAAGAGCCGAGGGGGGATCAGCAGAGGGTATGGAGGAGTGCTGAGCGTTTGACTCATGTGCAGATTTGCCCGGGAGCAGGAAGATGCAGCAGCATCCCTCTGGCTCTGCACGTGGGCCACTCTGCACCTCTGCTGCTGCCTCAGCAGCACCTCCTGGGATCTAGCTGCTGGGGGGGGGGAGGGGGGGGGAGAGGGGCCTTTCTTCTAGCAGCAGAAAAAGAAGTAATCTGCTTGCAAGTAACCAGCTCACACTCCAGCTGGCTGCAGGAAACGTGTGCTCCTGCCACCAGAGACACCACAGTTGCTACAGCAACTGCAAAGCACAGAGACTCACCAGCACCCTCCCTCTGCCACCCTCCAACCCCCAAAATCTCATTACTAGTTAAAGTGGGCTCTCCGTGCTTCCCAGTGCTCTGCCATCCTCCTTGGTGAAAGTGTGTGGTTTCCCCCGGTTCTCCTCTCTTAGATGTTTAATAGCAGGAGGAAGAGTGGTTTTAAGAAACATTTCAGTGCTCCCATTTGAAAGAAGGTTGTTTCAGGTGGCCAAAGCAGACAAAAAAAAAAAGCTTTATGTGTAATTTTTCAGGATCCTTCAGCTATTGAAGGGGTGGCAGGGTGATGACGCAGTGTCAGGGGGAAAGGGGAGGTGTTTTAGTTGCCTGGAGAGCATAAGGACTCCTGGGGTCTGTCCTGTATCTTCTTCCTGGCTCCATGCCACTGTGGCCTGATTTCTTACACTAAAACGCTTGAAAGAGTCTTCAAGTTTGGAGCTTTAGTGGAAAATACTTGAAGATCACCTGCCCCCAGATCTTAGCCAGGCATTCTGTCCTCCCCACCACCTCTGCATGTGCCAGGTTTGCCAAGTACCAAGGGTATAATGGTGTGTAACTCCTGGAGCAAAGGAGGTGAAGGCTGCAGGGGCCACGCACATGGGAGCCACTGCTGCCTGCCATCATCCCTGCTCCCTGTGGCTGGAGCCCTCTGCCTTTGGGCATCACCGTGGGCCCAACCCACAGCTCCTCAAACCCGGGCAGGGTCTTACCACATGGCCAAGCTCCTATTGCTCCTCCTGTTCCCATATGACCAAGCTCCTGTTGATCCTCTTGTTCCCAAACTCCATGAAAGGAGCCTGATGGTCATCTCTCATCCCAAGACTGCACCACTTGTTGCTTTCTAGGTGCATTTCAGGCACCAAATGTTTAAATGGTATTTATTGTATTTATTTTGCCTTTCAGTGGACTTGAGAAGGACACCAAGCTAGACAACAGTCCTTCAGGCGAGAACATGATTGCCAAGGCAGAAGCAACCATTTAGCTTCTGGAATGAGGTTAGTGAGGCCGCTTGTTCCTGCATCCACCCAGGCAATGCAAAACAGAGGAGTGAAACCATTCCCCAAGAGCAACCAGAAAACAAATGCGAAGTGGGTCTGCGTGGAAACCCCCAGGGTGAACCAAAATAAGGAGCCATCACGGGTGTGTATCAGTGCATACAATACAGTGGCACATAGCCCACCTTTAACAGGAGATCCCTCCGTTTTTAATGCCCTGTGCTGCAGCCAGGCATTAAAATGCCAGGACATTTCTTGGCTGCAAGGGATGGGAAGTGATTTGGGCTGTGCCACAGCACAACAAAGTGCTGGGAGGACTATGCAGCTTAACTACCCTCCTCAGCATTTTTGCTTGCCTCAATCCACGCACCATACAGGCCTACAATGCTTGTATTGTACAGAAAACAAAGCTCTTGTGCTTGGATGTAGCAGCTATAATATCGTGGTCTTGCCTTAACTGGAGGTTTCTCAAGTGATTTAAGTTCTCCCTGTCACTGGTGATAAATAGTTCTCAGGGTGAAGAGAAATCTTCCTCTATTTTTTCTCTCTTTTTATCTTTCCACTTCATTTGAAGCCAGAAAAAAAAAAAAGAGGTGTTTGCATGCAGGGCCATCTCTTTGGGGTAGGAGCCCTGGTGGTATTTCCAGCATTAAAGCAATTGCAATTTTCCCAGGTTTTTCGAGGTGTGCTTGGCTGTTGGTCCTGTCCCCAGCTGCGGCAGGGACTGTCCTTCCCTCCTGCCCAGCTTCTCCAGGGAGCTGGGGCTGCCTTGGGTGGCAGATTTGAGAGCCCCCAGTCAGCATGGACCCACACAACTCGGCTCCATGCATCAGCCATGGGTTTCCAGCCTCCAGGAAGAGGTTTGCTGGCTCATACTACTGCTGAAAAATGTCTCAGCTCTGCTTGAGCAATAACCTACTTTCTTGCCTTGCAGAAAGAACATCTTGGATTACGTTGCAGCAAATGAAAGGTTTCAGTCACGGTATCAGATGAGCTGCAGGTAAGCAGCGGGTTTAATGTCAGCTCTTTTGGCAGCTTCTTTATTCTCTCTCTGCTTTCCACAAACAAGCCATCTTTGTGTGGAAGTTCATTTTCCTTTTTAGCTGCAGCATTTGTCAACACAGCTTCCCTATAATCCTCTCTGTGCTGATAAAGGCAAGCCAGCAGCCACATCTCGAGGCTGAAAACCAGCCTGCTGCCCACTCCAGAACCAGCAGCTGGTTCCTTAATGGATTCTCCCCTCTGTTGCAGCCCCCTGCCACTGCAGAGAAGGGCAGAAGTTGTGCCCACATAACAGATCCTAAATCCCAGGGGGATACTGAATTGACCTTAACTCCATCCTAATCAGCCCCATTAAATTAAGGCACAAGCATTAAAACCCTGAAGTGTCTGGAATGGTGTAGTGCCTTTCTGTCCTCATTAGGGAAATCAGGGCATCATCCACCAAACTCCAGTCCAGGATATAGGGAGGGAAAGAGAAACTTCGAATCACTTTGGCTGCTTCTGTCCTTTATGTGTTCATTCTCTTTTTGGCCTTGCAAGGCTCTCAGACCAACATATCTAAGCATCGTATCACTTTATGTTTAAAAAAAACCCCACAAAACCCTTCAGATCAAAGCCTGGCATGGGCCAAGCTGCATGCCCCACGGGGTGGCAGGATGGGGGGACCCTGCCGAGGATCCACACTGCTTCCAGTTCAGCCAGCAGAGGCAGGAGAAGGGGCTGGCTGTGCCTGGTGGAGCAACACCCACCTTCACAGCCCCATGCCCAGCTGCTTCCCTCCAGCTCCTCAAGCCTCCTGGTTCGGAATATTTTAACTTGCAGCCTTGTTAATTGCTTCATTTCTGCTAATTTGCACTATCCCACCCTCCAGCAACATGAAGGCGGCGTGAGCTGAAATGCCTTTGCTGCTGAACTAAATAGCATCAGGAGTCGTTTTACTGCTTGAAGGAATCAAACAGATTGATGAATAATCCATTTAAAAAATTCTTAACAGAGGTGCTGGATAAGTGGATACAACAGTGGCCTAAATACATACATCAAGTGATGAGCCCTAGTGAAAAACAAAATAAAAGGGCACTACTGCACAGTGCAAGTTGGGTACCGCGTGGTTTGAACCTTGGGAAGCAGCCTCTTCATGCAGGAGCAGTTCTGTCCATACCCCCTTGCACCTGTGCAGAAATGGAGATGGGTTTAGACAACCTGCACTGACATCCATTTTTTTCCCCAGCTCGTGGCCTTTAAAGCTCAGCAGTGCTAAAACGTGCCATGGACTTGCAGAGGACACGTGCAGCCCATGGGGTGTACCGCAGCCCCAACAGCTCTCCGAATAGCTGGGGCTCCCTGTCCTTCTCCTAACAAATTCCTCCCAGACAGCATTTCAGAGGATTGCTAGGATTTGAGGAGAGAGGAGGCTAGTTGGAAGCAAGGCAGGCTCCAGGTTTATCCTTGAAAGCCCCCCGTGCTGTAGAGCCTGGGGCTGCGTTTGGCAGCCTGCCCAGGGGGAGATGTCGGCAGATGCTGAAGGCTGCCTCGTGCTGTACCAACTCACCAATCCTCTCGCCAGCTAAATTGGAGATAAATCTCCCTATTAACGTCACAGAAAGCAGGCCAAAATCTGAACACTTTCCCAGGCAAGAGGTGAAGGAAAAGCTCAAAGAAACTTAAATTAAGCCCTTCCTGTGCTCCTGGCTAGGCAGTGGCTGTGTCAGAGCTCTCCCAGCATGTACCTGGCCATCCTGATGGGAGAGTGGGGTGCTGAGCGAGGCTGTGCTGTGCTTTTCAGCATGATAGAGGCAAAAATCAGGTCAAAAATAACCCCATCCCAACGTCAGCAGCAGAGCTGGGAGGAACCAGGAGTTTTGAGCCGTTTCGAAGTAGTGTTAAATAATGAAGCAGAGAAATGAATAAATCAGCTCAGCATCTATTTAGGTCAGCCCTCTCCGTTTCTCCCAGCCGCCTCCATGTGCCTCCTCCCCGCAGCACTCGGCTGCTCCGCACACACTGTGCCTGCGGATCTGCTCGCTCCTTCCCAACAGCCAGTTCTTGGGAAGCACGGGTTGAGCAGGTGTCACACGGCTGCGCGTGTTCACCCCAGCCTCGGGAAGCGGCAGGCGAGCTTCCTTTTCCGGTACCGGGGCAAAAAGTATTCTGGAGAATCCCGTTAAAGCAACAAGCGTGGGCTGAGCGCACACGGCTGCCCCCTTCCTGGCGTTATCCCCAGGCACAGCCCCGCATGGAGCCACAGGGTCCTGCTGGGTGGCCCTGCTGCTGCCCAGGAGCTGTGTCTCCGTGCTCTGCCGGCTCATCTGCTGCCAGCCCAGCACAGCCTCTGGGTAGCCCTGGTCATCAGCCAGCTATTTTCCATGCCATTTCCACCTCCACCTTTCCAGACTGTCCTCCTCCACCTTGCAGGTGCCCCAGGCTTGGTTTGTGATCGTGGTGGTAATGTGTTGGTTTCGGGACATCCAGCCAGAGGGACCAGGCTGATTGACACAGAGGGCAAATAGATTTTAAACCCCTAATCTACCCTCAGATCATTCAAATGTCTCCAGAAAAATGCAACTGCTGTGCAGTCCTGTATATGTATCCTTATTTACACATTTCCCAGGCCTGAAAAGCCCTTCTGATGTTCAGAACATCCCATGGATTCCAGATAGCAGCAAGCTGGAGAAACACTCACTGGGAAGGAATTTATATGCATCAAGGGCTGCTCCACCTCAGCTCAGCTCCTTCATTGCCAAACCTGAAAGGAAACGCTATCAAGCTGGTCCTCCCCAACCCTGCAGGTAACTGGAGAAGGTCTCCAGTGATTAACACAGCTAGAAGAAGCATCGAGGGTGTAGGCATCGGAAAATGAGATGTTACTAAGTTTGGCCAGGCTTAGCTGGCTCCTCATGGGTCCCAGCCTGTGAGTCACCACTACGTGGGCCACCATCACGGCCTCCCCTCTGGAGGAAGGAGCGGAGGTGGAAAAATAACAAGAGGAAACCAGTTGTTAGTAGTGCCAGCTCTGGGCAGAGTGGGAGGAGGTCGCAGGCCTGGAGAGAAAGGTCAGCGTTGCAGGCTGCTGCCTGATTTTTCCTCCTGCCTTCCTGGTGGGAAGCTGCTTACAGGAACATGCTCATGGAGAACGTGCAGAAGGTCTGGACTGATTTGAGGGATGGTCTCTGGAAGGGAACAAAAGCCTCTGAGGGCAGCCAGGAGTGATGCAGCTGCTGTAACTTGTTCTTCCTTTTGTTGGTGGTCTCTGCTCACCCCTCTTTTCTTGTTGCTTCTCTGATTTCTGCTGAGCTAAACTCGATTACCCGTGTTGAAAGCAACTTCTGGCCCAGCACAAACACTGTAAAAGAATGTAAGATACACTTTGCAGATGTGCTTGGAACAAACACGTCCATTTCCCCACTGTGGCTGTACCCCAGTGCAAAGTGTTAGTTCTCCAGTCCCTGCCCCATCTGCAGCTAACCAGGGACTCCAGCTTGCCCTTTGTGCTCACCCTTGGTGACAGTGGTGGCAGGGGGGATTCAGACACACGAGATGGTGACACAGGGGCCTTATGCCTTGTCCAAAGCCAATGCAATGAAAGTATTCCTAGAGAAAACAAAATATTGCAGCTCACTCTTCCAGTGCCTCAGCTCTTCTAACTGGTGCTAACTGGAGTGCACTCAGTGGATGGCACCATGCCAGCTCCCCATCCCAAAGGGATACCCACGGCTGCGGATCAGCATTTCAGCTCCCCCTTGCCTTACAGGAACCCTTGCCCTCTTGAACCTTCCAGTCTGACAATTGCCAGTGGTTGCCACTGGTTTTTCTTACCTCTTGTTGCAAATTTCCAGAGCCAGCTGTCTCTCTACCAGCACGCCAGCATTTTCTGTAAGCAAAACAGTATTTCTAAATGTCTTTAAGAAAATGATAACAGATATTAGGGGGAAAAAAAAAACCAAACCCCACAGTTGGGTAGGATTCCAGGTGAAGGGGGAAACCAGTGTGTGTCTTGCTGTTATTCTCTGGAGATGACCCTTCTCCCTGTCTGGGACCAGTGCTCCCACTTTGAGCCCAAAGCAGGATCTGTTATGCTCAGGCTCCCTCTAGTGCTTCCATGTCCTGGTGTCCCTGTTTCCCTAGGTGGTTTCTCTGAAAGCTATTGGCCATTTGTCCCTGGGGACTGTTCATTGTCCCCAGTCTTCTCCAGCATCGCTAGCTCGAGCTTACAGCACAGCCGAGCCCTGTTTTCCCTTAAGCTGCCAAAAAAACACCACATCCCACCAATGCAGGGACCTCATTGGGACCTGCCAGGTGGCTTAGCCCTGCCTCTGCTCACCGGTGGTGAAAGTGACAAAGGTGCCCCTACCCCACATGGTGCTCTCCCTGGGGCAGGCGCAGCCCTGCACACTGCAGCTCCACTCCAGTGGTGCCTGTGGAGAGTGGGGCAGGAAGGGTGATCAGCAGCAAGTGCCTGAGCTGCCTGGGGTGGGCACCTTTTTCAGGAGCCAGCTGGGACAGCTGGGAGCATTGCTGTACTCTCCCTGCTGCCTGACACCACTCCTAGAGGGAGCAGCATTTACGGGGCGCCCCATAGTCCACGGCAAGCAAAGTCAGCTGGGCTCCTTCTAATCCTCACCCAAGACTTGCCACTGATTTTGTCCAGCCTGGGGGACATGGCATAGCAGAGGCTGCATACTGGGGCACTGAGAAGCTGTGCTGTCACACTGTATCCAGCCTCCTGGAACACGGCCTTGCCTCTTTTTTCCTCCCGTTAAAATGGGGAGGAAATTTCCCAACATCTTGGGAAACGACCAGCCTTGACTGCAGTTCAAGCCCTTCTTGTAAAACTGGCTCAGCTCTGGTTTCAGCGCCGCGCTGGGTAACGGGCAGCCCTGCCAACCCTCCTGCCTCAGGTAGCACCGTGCAGAGGTGAAGGCAGCCTTTTTTCTCACCAAACAAGGAGGTGATCTTTGGTACAATCATGAATCCGGGCAGGTCCTCTAACTGTAGCTACCACAGCACACTGGGCCGGGTGCCACGGTAGGGCGGGTGCAGCGCTGGGTGAGCAGAGGTGCAGAGCAAGGAGGAAGGCTGGGTTCCATGGCTGTCTTCCAGTCCCAGGGCATGGCAGCAGGCCCCTCATGTTCCCAGCTGCTTCCCTGAGCCCTCCTCAGAAGAAATGCCATGGAGTAATGGTCCCTGGCCATCGCTGGCCCAAGAACAAGCAGTGCCCCAAGGGGGTGCCCCAGGCACCCTGTGCTTCATTCACATTTCAGCGTGGGTTGTGGCACCCTGGGACGTGCTGGGAGAAGTTTCTTACACATAACATCTTCCTTCAATGTATGTATCAGAATATACAGTATCAGAACACCTCCAAAATACTGCATCAGATGTCAACAAACCCCTGCCCATATCCCTTTCAGGGGTGGGTCACAGTGGTTCTCTGGAAATTAGTGATGTTTTTTCTGCTTTACACTCGCAGAGCACTCGTCCCAGCATCGAGCTCCAAGTCACTGACATTACTAAAAAGGGGAGTTATGGTCATTTGTTATCCCACCTATCACCTCCCAGGGAGGGAGGAGGCAACATTAGAGGAGTTGGCTGGAATGTGGCATCAGCAGAAGAGCTGTGACAAACCTAACAGATTAGTCATTATAAATGTGTGTGATGTAAGGATATTGACTGAGATAACATGGATGTCAAAGGCACTGTGAGGTTTTTATTTTAACTTACGATTTTTTCCCTAATTGTTTTGCAGCTGGAGTAATTAGCATCCTATTTAATGAGTACATCTCCTTTAATAGATGACACTTGGGCTAACATGCACTAATTAAGTCTGTAATCACTGAAAGTATGATTGAAGGTTTTGAACTGGCCAGTTGTACTTGGTAACACCATAATTAGAGATAGGGCAGCTCATCAGAGCACAGGAGAAATTTGAGACTTGATCACCCCTGGTGTACAGTGATCCTGCCTTGGATCATCCTTTTTTTACCTGATATTCTGCTCTGGTTTGCAGTGGGTTATAAACCACCCTGAATATATTACACTCAGCCCTGTAAACTGAATGCACTTCCACAGTTTAATAAGATACGTTTTGGGTCTGATACTGGAAGAACTTGAAAAAGATAGCTGAAACCACAAAATAAACCTTCCTGTTTCTTTCTAGGAGGGAAGGCTCAGAAATGAGTGACAAAGATAAGAAGTTTTTGTAATCTAATGGCAAAGGTAAAGGAATCTGGTAGCCTGTTTCTGCCTTCTGCCATGCAGTGGAGGCAAACATGCCTCGGGGATTCAAATTTATTTTCCCCTGAGCTCAGCTCTTTGGGTTATCAGGAAAGTCAGGCTTTCTCTCTGCTGTTGGCTGTGATTAGCTGGCCATAGTGATGTCCAAATATTTTAAGACCCCAGCTCACTACAGTGGAAAGAACTTTAAAAAAACTGAGCTTATAAAATCAGAACTTTGCATATCAAGGAGGATTTTGTGGAGAACCTTGTATTTCAGCTGCAAAATGCCAGTGAAACAATATTGCAATTTTAATCTGTTTTTACACTATTTGCTAATAACAGCTGCCCAGAATGAAAAAAATAAAAATTAAGCCAAATACGTTTTGCACCTTAGGTCTTGCTGGAAATAAGAGAAATGCTGTAATTAAATTGTATTTGTTTTCTTTTTCCTGCCTGTTTTCATTTCAGTTTCATCAGCATTACCTGTCTATCAAGGATAATCTATTTTTTCCCATTTTTTAAGCAGGATGAGCTTGTTCTTTGCAGGTATCTGAACCTGAGGCAGAGTAGCTAATTGATTTGCAAGCATCAGTCACTGAGAAAAAAATGTCTGGTTCTCTTTCCTGTGTGCTGGTCCAGGGCCTTTGGTCTCTAGGCTATTTTTTCCAATCCAGTTTATTTTAGGCAATTCACTCATGCCTCTCATCTTAAAATAAAAGCAATGCCACAAAAAGATGGCAGTATTTTTCCATTCTGCCCCCACACAGAAAAGCCTGGGCCTTTTTTTGCTCGTTTTTCAAAGGTTTGCCTTTAGAGCAGAGCAATCCTGAACCAAAACGCTGCCGTTCCTACACAGACACAACCCAACGGGCTGGAGGGAACTCGGCCTTCGGTTCCCCTTTTTCCTTTTGCACTTTCCTGAAGGAGATGCCTCAATCCATAACCACAAAGGCCTCCCCACAGCATCACCCCTGGCAGCCCCTGATTGCTGTATCACAAATCTTCCTGCCTTTGGGGTAGCAGGAGCTACCATGAGACTAATTCCAAGCCTTGGCTGCGGGCAGCTGGATCCAGTCCCCTCCAGCCAGGCTGCCCGTGCCGGCAAGGCCATCAAAGGAAGATGGCCTCAGTGCTCTAGGTTGGTTGGCACTTCTGCAAACCATCTGCATGGTGGATAGACACAGCTGCATTTGCCCATCTTAGCCATCATTTTAGTGTTGTTGGGATACCAGAGTATCCCGGTCTTGGCCTGTGTGTTTTGCAGGGGTGGAACTGGGACAGCCGGACCCAGCACCAATCCATTGTACCCTGCCAGGGGTTGCTGGGCCTGGGGGGGTGGCGGGTGTGCAGGGGTTACCGAGGTGGCACGGCCAAAGCTGCTAATTGTAGTTTAAGAACGAGCACGGCTGTTTGCGGCCTTTCTGCAACGGCCTGTCTTCCACTCAAAAATGAACAGCGTTAAATCAATCTGAGAAGAAAATACCCTGTGTGTGATTTTTATTGCCTGAGCGTGGCATAGAGCTGAACGTGCAGATAAATCGCGGCCGAATCCGCCCGTGCACCTCGCCCCCCGCCATCAGGCAACGCCACCGAGCGCCCTGATGGCCTCGCTCCCCGCGCCAGCGCTGCCCGGGAGAGGCCATCTTGGTGGGGGCCCGTTTTAGTGAGGGGCCGTGTTGCCGGGGGGAACCATATCGCAAGGGACCGGGGCTCGCCGCTCCTCTCGGGCCCTGTTGCTGCGGGTTACCCTCCACACGCGGGGCCGGGGCGGGAGTGACCTGCAGCCGCCGGGACGGCACAGACCGGCGGTGCGGGCAGGGGAGCGGGCAGTGGGGAGCGGGGAGGCTGCGGCACGGAACCTCCCCGCTGACGGCGCCGGTTGCGCACCGGAGCGGCGTGGGGTTCCGGTGTGCCGGCCCTGTTTCCCAGCAGCCCCCGCGACACGCCCTTCTCTTCCGGCCCGGCGGTGGTGGTGAGGGTCGCTCCGCGCAATCCGGGTCCATCCGCGCTCGGGGGGCGGCAGCGGCCAGTTCTGTGGGCCGGGCCCAGGCCGAGCTCACCCGGCTGGGAGGGGGCGAGGCGGACGTGGGGCTGTCGTGGGCCCGGGTCGTGGGAGAGGAGCGGAAGGCTGGGGTCGAGGCGGGTCCCGCGGGCCGTGGCGGTGTGTGGGGGGCCGGGGTCCTGGCCAGCCTCCCGACTGAGGGCTGCTTCTTTCTCCGCAGGTGCGACCATGGCCAAGTCCAAGAACCACACCACACACAACCAGTGTGAGCCGCGCTCGGCGTCCTGCGCCGCGGGGTGGGGGCGGCTGCGGGAGGGAGCGGGGGGCAGCTGCAGGGGGCCCAGGACAACCCCTGGGGCGGCTGCCGCTGACCCCGCAAGGAGGGTTCAAGCAGCTGCTACGAGCTGCTCGGTTCCGGCAACCCAGTCTCTTGCTTGTAGAGCTGTTGAGGGCTGGAGGTGGTGGTGCGCAGGGCTTGGGTGCTGTGCTCCACAGAGGTCTGCCAGAGTCGGGGCTTGTTGGGGTTCAACAGAGAAATAATACATAACTAGAAGAAAAAAAAAATGTTTCATGTGCCTGAACCAAGCACGTTACTGAATGATGCTCAGGCCGTGATACTTGGCCATCTAGAGATGACCACAGAGATGGATTAGGTCTGTTTGTTGTTTCTTCCATTGGTGCTGTAAGTTGGCAGAGCTCACGGGTAGGTTCTGCTTGGGCTTCCTCTGGGAGTGCTGATGCCCTTCAACACAGGTGCTTGAACTTCTTGGTGACTGAGGCCTCTTAGTGTGTTGGTCATGTTGTCCCTGGTGTATTGTTAGTTAACAAGGAGCCTGAAATCCTTGGATTAGAAACTTAGCACCAAGAGCACAACGTGCAGAGGGGTGGGAACAGGGATGTTCTTAATGTGCTTTTGGTTTGGATAGGAAGGGTTAGAAAATTTTCTATGTCACATCATTTTGACAGGGTCAGCTGGGCTTGAAGCTAATGTAATTACTCATTAATAGCAGAAATGGTGATTTAAATTGTTTCCTTGTCATGCCTCTAGCCCGTAAGTGGCACAGAAATGGCATCAAGAAACCCAGATCCCATCGATACGAGTCTCTCAAAGGGGTGAGTATTTCTGTGGATGTTCCTGGGCTGTAAAGCCATTGAGGCTTAACCATGAACAAATCCAGTATTATTTTGACTGACATATTTTTTTGCAGACAGGGGCTTGTATTTCCCATGGTCAGAACCACTTTGGGTTTCTGGTTTATCTTTTGCTTGCCTGACATGCAGTTGTGATGTTTCTAACCCATCTGAAATCTGCCCTTGTGTGTCTGTAAAACTGCTTTTTAGTTACTGGCCAGTTTTGTCTCTGTCCTCCTCAGGTGCATGTCACTAACTCCTGCTTCCAGTGAAACAGGCACTTGTCAGTTGTGTTGCTTTTCTGCCTTTTCAGTCTTGCTGTTTCTCCTACTCCTCTGTACCCCTCAGTGTTATTTGACTGTCTCTACTAATTCAGGGAATTTCACTCAGAAAATGAGAGCAGTTGGCATTTCTGGCCAATACATACGAAAATCACAGAATTATTGAGGCTGGAAAAGACCTTTGAGATGATAAAGTCCAGCCTGTGACCTAACACCACCACATTGGCTAGACCATAACACTAAGTGCCACATCCAGTCTTTCCTTAAACACCTCCAGGAATGGTGACTCCACCACTTCCTTGGGCAAAAATGACTGCATTTTGCTTTTCCTAAGGTTAAACAAGTGATAGAACAGGATCTGTTCCCACAAGTGAAAGTGAGAACAGGCCATTTTGACTTTGGGGAGGTTTGTGATTCTGTTTGCTTTGTAGGTGTGATTACCAGCTTTTTGGATGGGACATAAAAGCTTGTTTTTTGTGCAGCTCAGTGAGGGTTCAGTCCTGCCCCCTCCTGCAGACAGCCTGGCAGCCTCTGGTCTGTCTCCTTGCACTGAGTGCACATGACTTAAGATGACAGAATCCCAACTCATGTGCCAGTTAAAATGCTGTTTAAAACAGCAAATATTTCTCAGTGGGACAGTAGCTGATAGTTCTGAGAGCTGGTCCCAGCCACAACAGGACACGTTAGCCATCCATAAGCTGAGAAAAACTGGGGAGCTACTCTTCTCCATGCATATTTTTTTCATTTAACATAAAAAGGAATGGCAGGGGGAAGTCACAGTGGCCTTTGCCTGAGGATTACATGTGTATGTGCTCACCTGCCAAGCTTGGTTTGTGGTACTTCAGCTCCAGAATGCATTGTGGCATGGAATTGAAGTTTGTGTTGTTTACAGCTTTATTCAGCTTGTCCCAGTCCTCCTGTGTGTTTTTTTTGCTGGGGTTTTGAGCTTGTGTATGGAAATGAAGGGAAATAGCTAGTTAAAGAATGGTTACAGATGGCTAAAATAACTGTGATTGTAATACATCAGAAAAAATTCTGAGTTAATCACAGCCAACATTTGGGAATAATTGGAATAATCTAGATATATGTATGTTTTTATTGATGTCCCTTCTACACCATGACTTATCTTTTCCTTATTTTTGTAGGTTGATCCCAAGTTTCTGAGAAACATGAGGTTTGCAAAGAAACACAACAAAAAGGGGCTGAAGAAGATGCAGGCCAACAATGCCAAGCAGGCTGCTCAGCAGAAAAAGGACTGAGGGGGTTTAAGACAACCAATTTTCCTATTGGCATGTTTGGTGCAGCATTTTTGTAAAAATAAAATTGGATGTAACTAAGTCTTCACTTCCCAAATTTGAGGAGAGCCCTCCAAAAGTCCTGTTTGCCTTGTATTTTAGATGCCAGTTGTGCATCAGGCCTGCCTAGTGAACAGTGTGTGGTTTTGTTCCCTGGGAGATCAAGCCAGGGAGCTCTGGAGGGGTTTTGTGTTGATGTTGTCAGCCTTCACACACCCAAAGTAGAACAGCTGCTCCCTCCTCAGGGCTCTTCTGCTGTAACCCTTGGTACAGGTCATAAGTGTTTAGTAGCTTAAAGTCTGTTTTCAAGTTGTGAGGTGGTTATTGAGTCAAGCTCTAAAATGTAAAGAAGGAACAACTTGTTTCTTTTTGTACAAATTGAAGCCAGCGTTGCCTGCACTCCTAGGTGATGGTTTTCAATACAGGTGAAGTTACCTTAGATACTGGCATGCATGTTCAGAGTTGTGCCATACCATCAGTTTTGTGATAGTCCCCAGTGGTGTTTCAGCAAGATGAGATTTCCAAGGGCTGTCACATGTCCACTGCTCTGCAGGTAAGGTAGTTCCAAGTATGTAATCCTGGAAAACGGCAGGGTTGTGAGGGCTGGCTGTGCTGTGAGACATCATGGCAACTGATGGTGGTGTACTCCAGAATTCTTCAAAGTATTGAGGTGTTAATGGAGCTACTATGGGAGGAGGGTGTGAGATTTTAGGACTATATACAAGATCTGTATTTCTCACAGTTGTGTATTTTAGTGGAGGCCTTTCATTCCAGTAACAAAAAAATGATTAAATGTGCTGGCTGGTGAGATCAGGGGAGAAGCTCGAGAGGTGCTGTGGCAGGGTCGTGTTACTGCTGTCCAGGAGAGGCCTTGGCTCTCCAGCTCCACCAGCCAGCAAAGCTGGTTCAAGAGCTGCTCTGTAATTACTGGGAGGAGCCGCCTGTTGCAATCTAGCAACTGTTCCTGAAATTGCAATTCCAGCGCTTGTCCACCCGGTGGTGTAAATCCATGCATGGACACGAGGGCTGGAAGTTCCCAACTACCTTCTGACTGCAGATCAGCAAAAAATACTTCAGCTGAAACATCCAGTTAATGTAATTGATTTTTTAAAATAGTTTAGCCAATTACCAAACTGCAATGTTATTTTGAAATAGGGTAGATATTTTTAATTCTTTATGGCTTGGATTCAAAAGTATTTCTGCAGCTCCCACTTGAATTGTTTTTTACTTATGAAAAATACCACCCAAGCCTCATACAAGCAAAATAGATTTAATAACTTCAAATTCGGGAGTTGAGGGCTTTTAAAGTCTGAGGGAAATCTGCAGTTCCCCAGCTGTCTGATTTCCTACTGTGTGCATCTTCTGGATTGCTGTGGAGGTTGACATTTGTCAGTGGACAAAGAGCTTTATTGCTGGTCAGGAGGTGTGCTGTGCTGGAGAGAGTGCACAGTCAGAGGGTTTGTACCACCAGGTAGAGTCTGGTAAACAGTCAAGGCAAAAGGTTTCTCTTGTCCCTGCTGCCCTTAGGAAAGGCAGGTTAACAAGTGAGAGGTTCCTGGTGGCATTAATCCTCCTTGGGGGGTTGTTTGGTCTTTTTTGGAACTGACAGAGACAGATCCACAGTATTTAAATCCCACTGGCCTCAGTGGTGCCTGAGTGCCTGTGGGCATTGGAGGTCTCGGGCTGTGTGGCTGGTGCCTGCCCTGCTTGAGCAAGTTTGCCCACAAAGATAAGGTGGTGCAGCTGTGGCTGGGTCTAGTGTGCACATCTGGCAGCTTCAGGCAGAGACCCAGCGTAGGGAGATGTCCCCTTGAGTTGCTGCTGGTGTTGGAGGTGACGTGGTGGCTGGTCCAGCTGTGGAAGTGAAGGTCAGTCTGCTGCAGATGTTTACTGCGACAAGAAGAATGAAAGAAAAAGCCTCTGAACAGAGGACTTGGTGTTTGTTGGGCTACACCTTCACCCATGTGTCTGCAGATCTCCAAACTGGTTTATGTTCTGCATTTGAAATCTCTTCCACTAAGGATTTTCTGTCTGAGGTGGGGGGATTTAATCTCTACTCTTCCCCAGAGTGCTTGTGTTGTGAAAGTAGCTCACCCACAGGATGCAGTTTGAGGGAAGAGAGGAGAGGCAAGGGTCAGGCTGAGAAGAGGATGTTGGCACATTAACAAGAAGCAGAGAGGAGGATTTGGGCTTCCTGTGGCTCCAGGCAGCTCCCCCAGGCCTGCCTTCAGGAGCACCCTTTTCATCTTGCTGCCCTTCAGGCTGCCCTTCAGTGGGACAGCTTCCCAAATAAGGGCTTGCTGACTTTCTGACCAAAATAGCGGCTGCGTGACAAAATGCAGCACAGAGGAACGTAACCTTAATCCAGGCATCATTGTGTAGCAAGGGACAGGAATTTTGTGAGCTTCCACAGCAGCTCGGTGTCAGGTTTGTTGTTGTCTGCTCCCTGCACACATGGTGGTCCTGTGGGACACTGCCCGGACACCAGTTGATCACCTATTGCATTTTCTCACCCCATGACAGCTCAGTCCATGATGCAGAGGTTGCCTCAGCCCAGAAGGGAGAGCTGCAAAGGGGAGGAGTGTGGGCTGACACAGCCTCATGGTGGGTCTTCATCCTCTTTTTCTTGCCTTGTGAAATTCTTTCAGTTCTGTTGGTCAAGTGAGGCTCTTTTTTGGGAGGATTACATACACAGAGCCCAGGAGGTGAAACTAGCAGTTTTGGTCCACTTGAAACTATTCACGTTATATAGAGCTCTGTCATGTTTGACATTTGAAACCTTCAGAACTCTTACCAAGTCCTTGGTGTCCTGCAGGACACCAAGATGCTTGAGATCATCTCTGCTCAGCAACTGCCATCCATCAGGTTACACATCTCATGCTTGCTGCTGCTGGGCATCATACTGGCTGCAGATGATTTCTCCCCTTTGCAATTACGAGGACTCAGTATCAAGTTCCATTTTGGCTCCTTTTTTTTTGCTTTGATTAAAAAAAAAACAACAGGGAACAAAAGGGTATGTAACCAAATACTGAATCAGCTCATTTGGCAGAGGCCAGCCACCGTGGGGAAAGCCACGAACCCAGAACTGGGGAGGAGAAATCAAAGCACTGCAAAAAGCTCTGATGGGGCAGAGTGTTCACAGGGGACGTTGATAGTGAAAATTAAAAGTCGAGCTGCATGGGTGTTGCTCTGTCCCCCTTTAGCACCTTCCAGAAGTGTGTTCAAGCAAAAAGCAGTGAGCAGGAGTTCTGTGTTGCCCAAGTTTCAAGGCTGTTGCGGGTGTTGCTACACAAGTGGGGCTTTGGCGTGGTGTTGCAGGCAAGATGCAGGGGTTTTATTAGGGGGATGTGTACAAAATGTCCTCAGATCTTCCTGCAGTCACTTAGTTCACACAGCAAAGTTTTACTGAGGGCTGAAGAGAGCTCTTGGATATGCTGGAAAAGCTGCAAACCAGGGCAGGAATTGTATCTACTGTGCAGCTCCTGTATCAGCTGGGGGATTAAGGGCACACAGATCTGGGGACTGCTTGGGAGAGTGTTAAACAGCTTTTTGCCTGGTTAAAAAAATGGATGGATGGTTCAATGACTTTTAAAAATTACTTTCATTTTTCCAAGCAGTGCTATTGGTCGTGTCACGTTGCTTAGAGGCTTCTGGCATCAAGTTTTCACTGCTTGCAGGGAAAACTGAAGATTTCCCTGGAGTTCTATAGATACATGGAGAACTCTGGGTGGTTTTCATTCACCTGTGAAGGCTTCAGCCAGGCTGATCCTGTACTGGTTACTGGCTTGTCAGATGTCTGACCCACTTGCTGCCCTGTCATGTTCTCTCTCATTTCTAATGCAGTTGTTCCTGTGTTTTAGCCAACAGTGAAATCCACCTGCAGCTCCTCATTCCACAGATTCACTGTCCTACTCAGAACAGTCAGTGTGGTAGGACAAATAGGTCTTGCAGTAGTTTTTCTGGCTTCATGCAGAGCGTGATGACCTGCTGGCACCTCTGCTCTGAGGACTAAAAAAGCCCAAATAGTCCTCGGGGAGTCTGCTCTTCTAGGGACAAGTTTCAGCTGCTACAAGAGCCTAGTCCTCTCTGCAGCCACCAGCTTCTCTGTTTTACTCTTGGAAAAGAGTGGTCAGCCAGCAAGGTTGTGGCTCACTGCTGCCTGTGCCAATGAACTGAGGCAGGGAGAGCTGAGACATGGTTGGGTGGCTCTTTGCAGCCATCCTTTTTCCTGGTGAAAGCAAGTGTCCCAGCTTCCCCCAAGCCACCACGTTGACTGAAGGAAGAAGGTTAAGCTAGGAAAGTTGTTTGGGATTTTTTGTCATCTTTTGTCATCCTTTAGTGGGCCAAAGCCTATCAGTAAGCAGTGGTGACTATCTTGGAGACGTTTGTGTTGGGATCTGATCAGGACAGAGGAAGATAATGGGGCTGTGGGTGATGCCTGCTGAGATGTGATGTGAGCGTGTGGGGGTTAGCTGCCCATGGACTGGATGGGTGTGGTTGGGGGCAGAGCTGGTGTCTGATGGTATTCACACGTCTGTGGACATTTCCAGGCCTGGGGTAAAACATGTCAGCTGTGTCCTCAGGAGCAGGTCAGGAAACAATTTCTGCTGCTATGATGCAGAAGTGGAAAACAATAATTCGTTTTGTTTGCTAGGTTATGGAGTCATTGAAGAGAGAAGATGGTAACATTCACCCATGTTTCCTACCACGGTGTTCAACCAAGCACCAGTGCCCCTGCAGTTCTGCTGAATCAGCAGGAGCCATGGTGTTGGGGGCATGGGACCCTTGGGGACACCCTTCTGAGCTGCTCTTTCAGATGTTTGCATTAGGAATGTTCCCTGGGTTATAAGGAAAGTCAGCTGCTCTAGTGGACAAGGGTTTATTTCCTTGGTTTCTCTGATGTTACAAGCCCAAGATGGTTAGGCAAGACATTTGGTGCTCATCATCAGAAGACAGACACAGCCATGTCCTCCCAAAGAGCCCACAGTCCCTCCCCTGCCAGCTTTCACCTCACGCCTGGTCAGTGTGAATGACAGTATTTCAGTATGGCTACAAATGAAAGTGTCACATCAAACACAGCTGCTTAGGGGTTTTATTTCCACAGAGGGCAAAAAAGCCCCTCTGGTTTTGGGAGGAAAGGCAGAAGGATGTTGCAGCAGGCCCAGGGACACTGGCATGGCAGCACGCTGCCCAGGCCCGAGGGCAGCATCGCATGGTCTCGTGCCTTACCCTGCCAATGTTTGTTTTGCTTGAGTAAACGTTTGATTTTAGCAACATGACTGCAATGTGGGAGCTGTGCTGGGGCTGTAATTCGATGGGAGGAGGTAGCAATGTGCAGGGAGAGCTGCTAATGCCATAGGAATGCTGTGCTTCCTTGGGAGGAGAGAAGATGGCACCCAGGGCCCTTGGGGTCAGCACAGCTCATCCTCCCTGGCCCAGCTGTAACCCCTCGCCTGGGGGCTGAGAGCCAAAGTGGGGTTGTACCTTGCTCAGGGCCCCTGCTGCCCAAGTGGACATGTTTTCTCAGGGAAGATCAGGTGTTTCAGTTACTGCAGCATGGTCTCCAACCCAAGGCTGCTGGAGGACCATGAGGTGCCATAGGGCTGGATGAGGTGGGAATGAGGCACCCAGGCCTACTTAGGAATGGCTTTTATTAGGGTTTGCAAAGAAAACAGAGGTCTTTCTGCATGCACCGCAGGGTGGCTGTCAGGATGGCAGGGAGGAAGGAAGGGTGTCCCTTAAAGACAACTGGACAGGAGCAGGGTGGGGCATCTGTCACCCAGGGATGTCAGTGGATGACAGCGTAAGTTGGTGTTACTTCCATTTCATTGCTAAAATAATGCAGATGCTCCTGTTAAACCAGCAGGAACCAGTGCCAGCTCCTGAGCTGCCATCACCATAGTGGGGGTGAGGAGATGCAACATGGCAGCTCCATGCCAAGCACTTCTGGTTCTGTTGTCTGGGGGTTGTCCCCAGGCTGGTGGCCAAATACCTCCTCAGAGGCTTTAAGCTTCAGTTGTGGTGTCACCTTCCCAGACATGATTCACTGGTACTCGGCACAGCCCCGAGGAGTGGCCCCCATTAGTCATGAGTGCACAACTGGGGTGAAGCTCTCCCTAAACTTCCCAAGGAATGACCATCTGAGGCACTCAGTATTAATGTGTTTTATTTTCCCAATGGCCACCCTTCTCAGTGCTCAGTCTTCATGCTGGTAGCCAGGGGACTTGGCCAAGGAGATGAGAAGCAGTGTGGGAGGGGTTTAGGAGATTTGAGCTGTTGATCTTGTCTCAGATTTATTCAACTCCCTTCATAAACTCCAGGAACTCTGCCAAGGGGAAGACATTAGAGACAAGGGGAGTGAGGTGGGACCAAAGTGCCCTTACAGCTGCCAAGTGTGCTCCTGGCAGCTTTCCCCAGCCCTGACTCCTTTTCCACCCCCTGAAGCGTGAGAGGCCAAAGGGGAATGGTTACCACTCCTCTGGGCACGGCAGGGACTCCTCGTGACTCCCCCTGGAAATGTCACTGGAGCCCAGCATCACCCTCAGCTGCTACCAAAACACCTGAGATGAGTGGCTGAGGAGGGACATGGCCTCAGCTCAGCTTGGAAATCATCTGGCATTCATTTCAGCTGCATCGTGTTCAAATAAACAGCCCTTCAAAGCTGGTGCTTGTGTTTAGGGAGCAGGAGGGAACGGGCAAGTCTCTGGTGACAAGCAGGTTGTTTTCCTTCAGTGCATATTGGCTTTTGCTGCATGGGAAGGGTTAAGGGAGTCCCATTCTCCTGCTACCATTTCAAAAGCATAAGAAACCTCCATCCCTGTGCAAACACTGGCTGGGGTCAGGGGTATTCCCTGCACCAGCTCATGCCCATCCCTGAAGGCAACCAAGACTGTGGGAGCTGCCCAGGGGATGCTCAAGGGCTCATGACCAAACTGCACGTCAGAAAGGCTCCTACCATCATAGTCAATCCTCCCGTCATTGTTTTTATCCCCATCTTTCATCAGTTCTTCTATGTCATCCTCAGTGATGGTCTCTCCCGTTGCCTGCAGCATGATCTTAAGCTCCTCAAGGTCGATGTAGCCGTCAGCGTTTCTGTGCGAGGACAGAAGAGCTCAGGAGCAGACTGACACACTGGGGAGGGGCAGCCAGGGTGGCTGCATCACTCCCACCACCCCACTGTGCTGCAGTCATGGCTCTTACTTATCAAACATCCTGAAGAGATCTGAGAGCTCCTCTTCAGTTTTTCCTTTGCTGTCATCTTTCATACACCGGACCATCATGACGAGGAACTCATCAAAGTCCACAGTGCCACTGCCTGCAGGTGGAATAAACACCAGCAGTCGATGCTATGGTGGGTGGATGAGCAACACCAAGCAAGAAATTGCACTTCCCTTTAGTAACCAGAGCAAAACTTGAGGAGAGCAGCCCTGCAGCAAGAAACAGCTTTCAGGACACTGGTATTATTAGGTGACCGAGACCATGGAATTACTTAATCACTGAACTTTTACCTTTTGCAATCATTTTGCCAAGGCAAAAGGAAGCAGAAGTCCTACTGGAAGCACCAATGAACGGAAATTCCTGCTATGGAGATACCTGTCTGGCTCGTCTAGGTAATAAGAAAAGCTCCAGAAGGCAGGTCCTCATGCAATGTATGTTTGCATCAGCAGTATAGCTATTTCCCTTTTTTTGTCTATTTTTTAGCTGCTTTTTTATTTTATGATTACTTAGTATGGCATTTCTGCCCAACCTGCACACAAGGGATTTTGTTGTGTGTGATCACTGGTAACTGTTTTAAACAAGATTAATTTATTAATATACCTGTGTGTGCACACTTGAGCTGCTGATAGACACCTTTAATTGTAGCATTTCTGAACTGGCAGTTGGTACATTCAGCCTGTGTTTCCTGGTTTTTAAACAGATCTGTGCAGTTTCAGAATACCTGTAATCTGCCAGTCTGGTCATTACAGGAATAATTTTTGTAGTTTCTCTTTGCCTGGCAGTTCCCTAAAGGAACCACACTGAAGTCTGGTGTGTGTTTAATGTCCTTCAAAGTCACAGCACTGCAGGTCGCTCCCCACAGGCTGTGGCTGTCCCCAGCACAGATCCTGCTTGTGTTGTGCAGATACTGAGTGCTCCCAACCCACACTGTGTCCCCCACACCTCCCGACTCGGGGACAGTTCTGGAAAGACTGGAAAAAAAAATATCTCTCACCATCCTCATCCACCTCATCTATCATCTCCTGCAGCTCCTCAGGGGTCGGGTTCTGCCCCAGCATCCGCATCACCTTCCCCAGCTCCTTGGTGCTGATGCAGCCATCCTCTGCCCCCAGCACGAAGATGTCAAAGGCAGCCTTGAACTCTGGAGAGAGAGGGGAGAGGAGATGTGTGGGGTCTTGTCCCACACCTGGACCCTGCAGACAGGCAGCCCCAGCGTAGGGGGCTTGTCCAGGCACCCCAGCACTGCCTGGGCATGGCATGGTGGGGGCACCCAGACACACCCAGGGAAACTGCCTTGAAATGCTGGTGGATCATAATCCCTGGGTTATGCCCTGGGGATTTTCTGGGGTGTAATTACTAAGGCATGCTGGGGGGACAAGGAGCTCATCTTTGGGCTGCAGTGTCAGGTTAAAGATACACCTACCATTTTTTTGCTCTTCTGTCAGCTGCTCAACCTGTAAGGAAAGCACAGGTACCAAGTCATTTTTCTTCCTCAGCATCACTAATGGTTAAAAGGTAATGCTGTTTGTTCAACAACCTTTGCAAAGGTTAGCTGAGCCTTGCAACAGTCACCCACATGGACTACAGGATGCATGACCTGTGGGGTTTTGACATCACAGCCTTTTGTAGTCTATGAGATTCTTCCCCTAAAAAAAGTATTCCCAACTCTTTTGAAGCGAGCATCATTTTCTGTAGAGTGGCAGTGTCTGCTATGCAGCAGAAGTAGCCTTTGCAGAAGCAGGGGAGACCAACTGGGAAAAGCATTTGTCTCTCAACCATTTGGGGTTAATTTCTTGTTGCTGGCAGCCTTCACAGTGGCATGGCTGTGCTGCTGAGGGTTGCTCATGCATGGGCTGAAGCCAGGTCAGGGGTGGGACATGCTGGAGAGGTCCATGGAAAGAGAGAAGTGGACAAGACTGTCCCTGGTAGTTGTTTTTCAGCCCTAGGTCCAGGAAACTCCCTGCACTATCAAGTATTCAGAGCTGGTCTACTTCCACATGAGTCAGTGTTTATTACAAAGGTTCCTGCTTCTGAACGGAGTTGCTGTTCCCTGTAGCCTGTTTTGGGTATCTCCCCAAAGAAATGGCCTGTGGAGCCATTAGGCATTAGCCAAAATAGGCTGGCAGGTTGTCCCCAAGCCCTACCCTAATTTGTTCCCTGCAGATAATCAGCAGGAGCTTATTAGTCAGCATGAGTTAATTCAAATAATCAATGAGGAGAGCAAAGAGCTCTCATCAGCTCTGTGTCGTGCATCTCTAACTCCTTTTCTCTCTTTGGCATTGTTCCTGCCTGCAGGTACTGCTTATCTGAAACTGCTGACCCCACCAATGTGTCTGACTGCCCCTTCAGTAGCATCCATGGAAACATTGACTCTTCCTACCTGTGCTGGTCAGTAACCTCTCTGGAGCCAGCCAGACATCACCCCTCAAACAGGGACAACTTCTGGCCCATGCAGAGGGTGCCTGGCCCCACTAATGTCTCTCCACTAACACCCATCCCGGCCATGTTTGGGTCTGGGCAGAACCCCACAACCCAGGGCTGTGTCACGTTGCCTTCGAGGGGAGGCTGGTGCTTCTGTGCCAAAGAGTGGTAATTTTGCAAAAGTCAGCTGGAAATCCTTCCCGCTTGCAGCGAGAGGCAGGGAAAGGGTTTGTTCTTAGCAGGGCAGAGCCTATGAGAAGTGGGCAGAGCAGTTTATCCCACTCACCAGGAGTGGACTGATGACTGCCAAGTCAGAAAGCATTCAGGATGGTGGCAGGATTGCCAAGGCAGCAGACACCCAAGTCTGCCGTGGTCCTGGCATGCTGCAGGCAGGCAGGCAGCTGCCAGCCCTTTGTGGCTATTGTTTGGGCAAGGGAGGGCAGGAACAATGCTCCCTCGGCCAATGTCCACAGCCACCATCCCTACTGCTGGCTCAGGTAACCTGAGCCTCTTGGGGCATTGGCTATTTATAAGCCCTGGTGAGAGAGGTGCTGGAGATAAAGATGAGCTCCCCAATTGTTCCCAGGCTTTGGTATTTATCCTTGCAGCCCTTTATCTGGACACTTGTCTCTGGCACTGCTCTTGGCCTAAAAATGCTCCCGAAATAGCTTTGTGTTTGCACACCCTTATCTAGGCATGAGTGGGCAAGAGGAAAATCCATTGGGTTCTCTGGCTGCAAGTAGGGAATTTGGCATAAATGTAATGTATGCCATCAGCATGCAGTGAATAAAAAAATACTTTTGCTGCTCCCTTGACTACTGAAATGATAGATGTGGAGCTGTGCTGTATGTAAATTAAGTGCATTGTGTCTATAGAGTAACATTTTTATTACACATATGTCTCTTGAGCTGTTTATATTCCCCTCTGGACACTGAGGCTGTTTGCAGCTTTATTCCTTCTTTCCCTCCACACCATTTCAGGGACAGGTTTCTCCAGCTGCAGCATGGAAGAGCAAGCACAAAGCTCAGCACTGCAGTGGTAACACCAAATCTGCTGTATTTTGCTTTTATCAGCAAAATTATTTATTCCTCATGCCATGCTTCCATTTGAAGTAAAATTTCTTGAATTTTTTTTTTCCTGGTAAATCATTTCTTACTGTTAAATTTCTGCTGAACAGAGCCACAGAAAAGCTGTTTGTTTCAGCTGTGCCTGGGTTAGACTTGTTTTGCCTTGTAAAGGTGCTGGCAGTTAATGCCCAGGACTCGAGTCCCACATTTGCCAGCATGCCCCCCACCTTTGAACCAGCAGCAAAATCCTGGGGGAGCTCACCAGGTTTTTTGCATGGCCCGTTTCCCTGGTCAAGGGCTCTATGTTTGGGGTAAGTTTTTGGTCTCTGAGGTGGGAATTCTTGGGTTGTTCTCTATTGCTGCAGTTCCTTTTTATCAGCTGAATTCCTCTGTGGTCCAACTCTGCTAAAGCCCACAGACTTTGGCTGGGGATGACCTTCACCTGTGGATTTTTTGCCGATTTCTGGGGCAGAGATTTGGAGAGAGGCTGGAGCTTGAGGCTGGAGAGCCCCAAAAAGAAAGGGCTCACTGCCCCAGCTGATGGACAGGCCCTTTTGGCTGTAGGCATTGTCAGCTTGCAAAGCACTTCAGCCTTTCTCCCTAACCATGGGCATGAGTTCCCTGAACAATAAGTAGAGAACCTGTGCCTTGAGTTGCAGAGAACATATTTAATGAAAAAAAAACCAAAAAACTAATTAGAGAGGCTTGGACTTTCTTGGATTTTACAGGTCACAGTTTTCTCCCTTTTTTGAGGTGTTGGTTGGGGGACTTGGTGCTATATTGTAGAGCCTTTCCTGAGCCTTTTCACACTATTGGGATTGCTCGGGGTTTCCATTTCACGAGACTCAAGGCTGACCAAAGGACAGGAGACATGTGAGCATTTTATTGTTTTCTTCAATCAAGCAACGTCTTTCTTCCCTTTAAAAACCTTGGAATTAAAATAGGACTTGTATGATCTATTTTTTGTGCCATCAAACCTGATAAACTATATATTTATTTATTTTTTAATCACCAAAAGGTTCTTATTTTAACTCCTGTTAACAAAGAAGCACAGTAGCAATTCACACAATCCAAAAATCTATTTTCATCCTTATTCCACCTGCATATTGCTGTCTGTCTAGGTTACAAAATAATGCAGTGTCTTTATTACAGACCAAATAGTTTGGGTTTACACAGTGAGCACATTGTGCAGCTGTGTAAGTTAAAATAGCCATTAGGATGCTCTGCGTTCCCCGAGAGCATAGCTCACATTCTGGATTTCTGCAGGAGTGGCAAAGCAGAGGAGGATGTTTGAAATAGCTTACAAAAGCCCAGTTCTGTTTTTTTTTAAATCTCCTGGAAAAAGAATCAGCTAAGGAAGGGGCAAATGTAGCAATGGCAGACTTACAAAGAACCAGAAAGAGGGTGAGATTTAATCCACACAAATAATCTTCATTTTATGAGAAATGCTGCTCTGCTTTGTTTTGGCTAAAACCAGCAGCCAAGATTTTGTTGAGATTTAAAACTTAATGTCCAGGGCATCTCCCTGCCTTTCAGCAGAGAACCAGAGAAGTAATTGTAAATAATTTAGCAGCATGGTCGGGAGTTTCACACTTAGAAGAGGAGTGTGAAACCTTCAAAGCCATCAGTGGGAAAGGTCTGTGTCCTGAATGATGATGTTGACTAACAGATGCCACCCTATAATTATATCTTACTTGCATTTCTCCATTGAATTAACTCTGTCACAGCTGTGGGAAATCTACCATAAAATGCCTGAAAACCCTTTAGTCTTCCCCCCCAGCCCCGAAAGGAGGCACTTACCGCTGCCTTATAAATGTCATCCATGGCTGCAAAGGGTGGGCGAGGGGTCGGGGGACGGCACAGTCACTCTGCCAGCGCTGCCCCCGAGCGCGGCTGATATAGGGGGCTGCCCGCCCCGGGGGATGTGACCAGCCCACCAGCAGCTCTACATGCCCGTCCCCATCCCATCCCCGTCCCTGCAGGAATGCCTCGCCTGCGTGCCTTGGGACAGGGACACTGCCGAGCTGGAGGCTGGCACGTCCGGGGCCAGCCCCAGCTCCGCTTTGGGGCAGCTGGAGGTTTCCTTGTGACTTTGATGTGGGAAGGAGCGAGCTCTTTCAGCCAGATTTTGGCAGGATCTTTGCTAATATATTGTGGTATTTGGCTGTCCTGACTGGACACATGCCACCGTGTCACCTCCACCTCCTGTGTGTTTTCCCCCTGGAAGCTGCATTAGAAAGATTATACTCTGCCTAATTAAACTGGGTACTGCGGGAAAGGCATGCCTCCCAAAATATCCCCCCTCTGCAGCAATATCCACCGGGGCAGTGGGAACAGGCAGTGCTGGGGTCTCCCTGTCCCCTCTGCCAGTTGTCCCCAAGCCCACGGGGAATATTGCTGCTGGAAGGGGATCTGCAGCTGGAGCTGATGCCCTCGGAGGAGCAAATCTCCTCAGAGGAGCTGATGGGAATGTGCAGTTCCAGTGCCACCGTACAGAGAAGAGTGGAGCAGATGGAGCTTTGCCTCCATTTTCTGCATTTAGGGGGCTGCAAAATTTGTGGGGGTGGCTGTCAGCCGGGCTTGATTTCAGGGAGAATTCCCTGTCTTTTGGGAAACTGGGACTCCAGCCAGCCAGCAAGCTGACCTGTGCCCACTGCAAACGGAGGGAAATCCACTCTCCTGGATTTACCGTGGAGAGCAAAATATGCCAAAGGCATCCAAGGGATGACCAGTGTTTTAATCTACAGCAACCAAAGCAGAAACTCTCCTGGTGATTCAGGACTCCCTCTTGTGTCCAAAGGATGGCTCCAGCGTCTCAGGGTGATGAAGCTGGAAATACCATGGATGCATCTGTTAAGTCTTGTCTCCTAAACATCCCTTCTCCCTTTAACAGAAATCACGTTGCATGCAAAAATAAAAAGCAACCCACCGTCTGTATTTAACACCTCTCCACATTGGTGTTAACCAGTGACCAGGGTGGTGTTGGCATGAAGGGAGGGTGTGGGTGAGGACAGAGCCGGGTCCCTACCCCACATCCTCCCAGAGTTTGCAGTGCCAAAAGATGAACTTGCTGCAGAGCCTGCTATGAACTGCAGTCACCAGGCTTCAGTTGGGCTCTGCCTCTTTTCAGCGTGGGGATGGCAGGTGTATTAAAAAGGAGAATAGTTGCATTTAAGGCATTAATTTTTGAAGTGCGTTAGTCTTTAGAATTGGAGCATATTAATATTTTTGTTGACTTGAACATAGAAATGGCAGAAAAAGGGTGGTAGTTAACTTTGTTAAAGGGCACTGGCGCTTGTCCTTTGGGGAGGGCATGGGCTGGGGTAGAGGACCTGCTGTCCATAGAATAGTTTGGGTTGGAAGGGACCTTAAAGATTATCTACTTCCAACCCCCTGCATGGGCAGGGACACCTCCCACTAGACCAGGTTGCTCCAAGCTCCATCCAGCCTGGCCTTAAACCCATTCCCCAAACCCTCCTGGGCACCCCCATGGAGACCTCTCAATGAAGTTGCTGCCCCGAGGTGAACCCCAGGCTGCTTCTCCCTGTGGAGCCGGCAGGTGCTGGCCTTGGGCACTGCTGGGCACGAGGAATCCTGCCTGGCCCCATCCCTCTGTCCCAGGAGGTAACAGCTCTGAGTCATCTCCCTGAAAACAGCCCCTGGGATGCGTCAGGATGTATCTAGGGCCGATGCACAGTGGAATCAGGAGTTCTAACATTGCCTTCAAAGGGTTGTGGCCCTGTTCCCAGAAGAACTGGGATGAAATCCAGGTCGGGATGTGGAAGAAGGGTCTCTGTCTGCTTAGAGAGGGGAAATCTGGGCCTGTGGACACCGACACAGGAAAGCCGTGCTTCTGCAAACACCTGACACGAACAGAGACTTGCAAAACACAGTCATGCCTTCAGGGGAAGGACAAAATCCATCTGGCAGCCAGAGCCAATGTTCCTCCCAGGGCAAGGGGCCTCATGCCAACCTCTGCCTCCCCACTTGCTGCTCAGAGCCAAGGCTTCCAGCATCCACTGGTTCTCCAGAGCAATTTGCTTCTAAAAGAGTTGGGAATTGGGGTTTTGTGAGGAAACCCAGAGCTGTGCAAAGTGCAGGGGGAGGCTGCTGCAGCAGGTCTTGGGGTGTCCAGGGGAAACAATCTGCTCCCGCTGCTTCCCTTGCCATCCCATGGGAGGCCCAGGGCAGAGATACAGCCTGGCTATCTATAGCCCAGGGAGGGCTGCCAACACCAGTGCCCTTAATCTGGGTGCACAGCCAGCTGGGCTGCACTCCGGCTGTCCCTGTGGTTGCATGCTACACATTGGTTGGAGCTTCAGCTGCATCCCAGCGTGCTACTGCACTTGTCAGTCAATCCAAGGCACCAACACAAGTGGGAGGGTTTTACTTTTTTCTCCAAAAGCTCAGTTCAGGTTTTGCTTTCCAGGCAGCTGCAAGCCACTGCAGACAACCAGAGGCATCCTTCAGGTCAAATACAAGGAAGTAAAACGCAGTCCAACAAAGTGGGAGTTTTATTTGTGGCCAGGGTTGCTTGCAGGGCTTCTTGGGCAGTCTGCCAGGGCTCCAAACTGCAGCAAAATGCTCCAGCATCCCCTTTCCCTGTGCAGGGCACCCCTCAAAGCTGTTTAAGCACTGTGACTTCTTCCCCAAGGAATGTGTCACAGGCTAAATGGTCACCTGGAGCCAAATTTCCCCAGTTAAATCAAGTTTCTTTCAATAGAAGCATGGTGACATCCCATGGGGGGGAAAAAGAAAATTATAAAAAAAATCTAGGATTTTACTGCTATCTAGATCTTCCTTGGAGGGTTTTAGCTGAACGAGCTTTGCCCACTTCCCCAGCTGCATTGTTCCTGTTGACACATCCTCTCTGGGAGCCAGGGTAGGGCTGTAACACCATGAGCCACCTCCATTCCCACAGGAAGAAACTGCTTTAGGAAGAGGAGAAGGGCACCTATCAAAATCGACAGACATAAGCACTTCAAATTGTTCTTTAATTAAGAAGACAGGATATTCAAAGGAAGATTAATTAACATTGCTCTCTGAAATAATTTATTATCTCATCAAGACGCTGAGCTTGGCAGCAGCTCCTGTTTTCCTGGGATACCCCTAGAAAATCCTTCTTAGGCTGCCTTAACTACATGGGTTTTCTCCTTACACGCATCATCCTTTGGCTAAGTCCTGCCCAAGGGAAACCATTATGCTACGAAAATAAGAATGGGATTATCCAGCTCCATTTGCAGAGGTGTGCTTGTTTATCTGCCTCCCCAGTCCTGGTTCCATCTGCCAGAGGCCAGTGTTGCCCCTGTATGGTTACTGCCACTGGACTGCAGCTCCCTTCTGCCCAGGAAATGCCTTCTGTCCAGGAAATGCCTTCTGTCCAGATGACTTTGAAAGCCATATGTGAACCTAGGGCATCTGGCCCTCCTGCTGTTATTACAGACGCCACCCTGGAGGAAGATCAGCCCCCTACAGACAGGGACTGGCTTTGCCCTCTGCAGTTCAATCTCAAATGCCCTGTGCTAGCAGCCACCTGCATTGCTCCTTCCTGCATTCCCAGATCTGCACCGTTCATGTCGCATGCACCAGCCTGTAGCTGCCTTCAGCCACCTGGGACAGGCCTGAACCTCCCTGAGCTGCCTGCATTGCAGTGCACTGCACAGCCTAGAGCTGTACGGCACGGCATTGCCCAGCACTACAGTGTACAGCACAGCATTGCACATACACTGCATTGCAATGCACAGTAGTGCAGGGCAGAGCACTGTGTAGCCCTGCAGACCACTGCAGAGCACCGCACTTTGCTCCGTTGCACTGCACATTGCTGCGTTGCACTGCACCGCACTGCGCGAGCCGCCCTGTGGCAGCCCCCACGCATGCGCGATCCATCACCCTAAACCCCGCCTCTCCCTGCGCCAAGCCACGCTCCCTATCGGGCCACGCCCCCTGCGCCAAGCCCCGCCCCAGCACCCAGCCCCGCCTCTGGCGGCGGCAGAGGCTGCCAATAAAGAGGCGGCGGGCGGAGCGAACCGCACCCTTAGGGGAGGGTTGAGCCAAGATGGCGGTGGCGAGAGCGGGAGCGGGGCCAGAGGCCGGTGCGGGCGGTGGTGGTGGCAGCCGAAGGGGAGCGGTGACGGCGTGAGCGCGGCGGCGGCCGTTTTCCTGCGCTTCACGCGGCGTCATGGAAGCGGCAGCTGGGGGCGAGGACTGCGAGGAGCCGCCGCGGGAGGCCCGAATCCTGGGTTCCGAGCTGGTGGAGACCTACACGGTGCGGGGCTGGAGGGGGGCTGCGGGTCGGAGCGGGGGGAGCGGCGGAGGCGAGTGGGGAGGCCGTGAGGGACGTGCCGGGCAGCGGGTGATGGTGACAGCGGGGGCGCGGTGAGGGGGAACGGGACCGCCTCGCGCCGCCTCAGGCAGCCAAGGGATACGGGGGGAGCGGGCGGAGGCCGGGCTGGGGCTGCTCTGCCTCTTGCTTTGCCCCGCCGGCTCTGAGGCAGCCAGGGTGCAGTTGTCGACCCCGGTTTGTAGCCAAGGTTGAAGCCCGAGCGAGAATAATCTGGCAGAAGTTCCCGAGCGGTTTGTGCCTCCGTGGAGGCGTGCGTGTGCTGGGAAATGGGCCCCGAAGTTGTGTGGTCGCAGCCGGTGGAAATCGGCCTTTGAGCTCCTCGGGGTTTCGGCCTCTTGAGAGAGCTGGTGTTTTAGTGGAGGCTGAGTTTGTAAATGTCGCGTTCCTTATCGTACCAATCCGTACATTTATATGCGTTTATGTGGTATATGTGCATATGATTATGAAAAAATGTTATCGAGTAAACCTAGCTTTTAGAGCTGGACTAAATGTAGCAGGATTTATTTCTTTCAGGTGAAAATACTGTAAAAATCCCTCTTGAAAAGCTAATTTTATTTTCAGAGGAAATCGGATAATTTGGAATGGACAGTTTTTCTCTTACCCTACTAAAAAGAGGAAAGATTGTCAGCAGCGTTTTAGTTTGTGGAAGGAATTAATTTTGATGTATAACTGTTCTTAACTGGTTGCATTGTACCAAGAGTTAATTGGTCTGTTTTTCAGGAAGAAGCTCATTATAAAACAAACCTCAGTGTAATTGCAGACAGAAAACATCTTGAGCACGCTGTCCTTTAGTTATGTAACTAAAAAATGTTTTCTGCTCCTACCTTATTTTACTGTGATTTGAATTATCTTTTTGTAGAATGTAAGTAATGACATAAAGTTTGTTCCTGCTGTAGGAACTGATAAGAAAAAAAGGGACAGGAGTAATGGTCTAGAAAGGCAGTATTTGTAAACTTGCATAATAGTTACAAATAATACTTTAATAATGCCTCTGAAAAGGTACCCAGAGTAAAGAGAGCAACAAGAGTGTGATTTCTGAGTTTTCTATAGTGCAGAGCATTTACACAGCTGTAGTATATGAAGGGTTTAACTCCTTTCTGACTGACGACCCTTGAAATATCATTGTGTGGTAATGAGTGTCAGGTGATGAGTAGCTGCATGTGCAGCCAAAGATCTTGTGAACATTCAGGGAAGGAGTTGGTTAGAAGCTTAAAATACATTCTTGGAAATTGCTTAATCTCTTTCTGTCATGTAAGTTACATAACGTGTGTTCGCAGAAATGACACGGCTGCTGTGGAGATGTCACCACTGTGTGTGTTCAGCTGTGGTTCATCCCCCGAGCAAGTTTGTTTTCACAGTCCCCCATCAGCCGAGAGGTGTGGTGAGGCTTGTGGCACAGTGACTGGAAACTTCCATTTCAGGTGTGAAACAGAGCTCAGCAGTGCTGATGTTGGGGGTTTGGAACTAGGTGATCTTTAAGGTCCCTTCCAACCCAAACCATTCTGAGTCTATGAATTGTAATTAGTGTTTTGCAGTACCAGTCAATGAGGAACTCAAATGAATTTAGTTGAAAAAATGTCAGAATATGTTATGCCCCCTTATTCCACTGGATGTTATGGGCATGAGAGGTGAAACATTAGCTACTTTGCTGCTTCAGCCTGAAAACTAGTATTGTGGTACAGTCAACCTTTGGTACTACCATTAAGGTGCTAGGTTTGTTGTCTGTAGTTCAGGAGTGTAACTTTGCTGCAGGTGGTGTTCATCAGGTCAGCTGATAGTTGAGGTTAACATTTTAAGCTGCTGTAGCTAAACCCAAGGAAGCTTATTTTTTTCAAGGCCAGGTTTCTTTTTTAATTATTATGATTCTGGAAATGACATGCAATTTTAATGCCTTCTTTTGGGGGAGCTTTAGAAGTGGAGTGTTTGAAAGGCAAGATATACCAGTATTTGGTCTTACTTTGATTCTCTTGCTGCATATTTTTAAGGAGTCATGGCATTAAGCTCACCTGTGTGTAAACCTCATAAAACTGTTAGTGAGACTTCAGGCCTGCAGCCAGTTTGTATGAGTGAGACTCAAGCTGTTAGAAATGTAGGAATAGATCTTTAAATGAAAACAGACATTTTACAAAATTGTTTGTAAGGTGAAATGTTTTATAAAAATTAACATTTGTGTTTAGTGTTCAGAATTAGAGTATCTGCACTTAAGGACATGATAGACCTGTCTGGAGCAGAAATGAGGAAATTAGATGGTGTAAAAGTCAGTCAAATCTGGTAAAGGTGAGGAAGGAAATGCAGCTGTAGCATGCTGTATCTTGATCCATTAACATGCAGTAATCAAGGTAGCAGTGGTCCTGTTTATAGAATCATAGAATGGTTTGGATTGGAAGGGACCTTAAAGATCACCTAGTTCCAACCCTCTGCCATGGGCAGGGACACCTTCCACTAAATAGACTAGGTTGCTCCAAGCTCCATCCAACCTGGCCTTGAATGCTTCCAGGAATGGGGCATCCACAACTCCTCTGGACAGCTTGTTCCAGTGTCTCACCACCCTCACAGTAAAGAATTTATACCTAATACCTAATGTACATCTACACTGTTTCAGCTAGAAACTGTTCCCTCCTATTGCTATGAAAGCGCTTATAAAAAGTCCCTCTCCAAGTGCTTTCCTGTAGGCACCCTTCAGATTTGCAAGGATTGACAGCCTTGGTTTTGAAAGAATAGTTTTGTGTGCATGTGTGCTTCCCATTGCACTTTGCATTTGAAAGCTCATAACGTCAATTATTTTAGTTACATGCATTTGACAGCTGTGAGGTTAAATCCTCTAAAATGTATCAGGGAGGCCCACAGTTCTGTGTAATTTTGGAGGCGCTTGAGAAAAGTGTGATTCTCATTGGAGTTGTTAGGGTGGAAGGCAAGGTATGGATAAATCCAGCAGGAGAAAATACTGCTCTTGTTTTTTTCTCTGGGGTTAGAAAAATATGAGCACTTGTCCTCGGTATTTCTCCTGTGTTGGCTGGTCCAGCTAGATGCTGACTGAAGACTGGCTGACTGCTAGAAGACCTCAAGGCTGCCAGTGTTTCATTTGTTTCCTGCTACGTATTTGTTTGGCCTAAAATTACCTTCCTGCTTTTCCTGTCTTTTTGCAGCTGTTTTTAATATACTAGCTTTGATATTTAAGGAAAATGCTGTGGCTTCCTTGAATGGGTGTAAACTGACTACTTGAGGAGGGAGGGAGGAGGGTATATGCGATTGCATCACTGCTGTGGAATTTGGAACCTCCCGGCCGCAGTCACACCTATGTCGCAGGCTTCCTGTGGGCAGCACCTTGTGTCATCTGTTAAGTGGGGTGCTTGTCTCTTTCTTGATGGTATTGATGTATGTGAAGTTGGATGAGGGATGCTGTAGAAATGCAGGTTTTCCATGTAAAGTGGGATGGGCAGGTTTTTGTAATGTGAACAGGAAGTAAACAGGCAGTGTGGAATCACTGCTGCTCATTTAACAGCTGGTTAAAAAACTATACATATTTTTAAAAATTTGGTATGTATTTCACCTTTAAATATTTAGGGAGATGAAGGCATGCTGTTTGGTGGTGTGAATACTTAACTGCAAAGAGTTAAGACTGGTTAGAAAATAATAAATACAGCACTGCAGATATGCTAAACACATTATGAAGCAGAACTTAGCCAAAACAACTGAACTATAGAAAGATGTACAAGATGTATTACACGGAAGAACCTGTGAACACCCACTTTTGTTTTTGTATTTTAGCTCACTAGAAATGCAGTTTATGGCATAAATATGGGTGGAGATTTCATGTGATGTATTTGTCTGGGAGACAGTGCAGTGTGAGAGAATGTCATCTATCCATGTGTACCTTCTGGTGGTTGGCTTGACAAGTAGGCAGTCCTTGAAACTGTTCACCTTGTCATATTAGTGCACTTAATTGAAGATGAACTTATATATGTGACTTTTTTTAGAAACTTAGGGAGGTTTTTTGCTTTAAAATGATTTCTGTGTTGAAACAAATCTTTGGCGTTCATAAGCATATTGCATTTATTCTACAAGGTAATGGCAGCTTGTGGATTGATGTGAAAGCAGTTGCTGTCATTCTGCATACTGATGCTGTTTGAGGGATGAGTATGTACTGCCAGCTCTGGCTGTGTTCTAGATGGGGAATGCTACAGCTTTTTAAAGACTTAATTTCAGGAATTGTAGCAGTGCCTGTAAACACTCACTTTACCAGATAGCAGTGAGCCAAATGGATAGTCTGGACAGGAAACTATGTTTATAGAAGTGGTCAGTGCTTGCTGTTTCAGAAAAAGGATCCAAACCTTTATTATATATTTACTCTGTATTATATACAAGAGAGAAGGGACATGCCTTCCTTGTCTCATGAGCTGTCAGTTGGGACCTGTGAGATGTACTGTTTTCAAGGTCTAGTCTGAGGTTTTATGTGTTTTGTACTCAGTCTGCATGGCATTTAGCTGTATTGTTTGATCTACCATAATTTAGCACAGTCAGCTTTTATGGCTCCTAAATGTAGGACTGCTTTAATTCTGATTCTAATCTTCTGGGTTTATTGAGTCTGTCCTTGCTTTCCTCAGGGTTATGAGGCACTTTTGAATGTTCAGGTTATTCCTGTTCTAGTTTGTCACCAGCACAGTGAATAATCCTGATCTGCCATTTCCCAACACAAAATGATGGGAAAGCAGATGCAGGCCTTAATTGAGGTTGTAATTCTGTGTAGGCATTCATCTGCTTCCAGTATTCATCTGAGCACTGATGTGTCACTGGCTGTGTGTGCTAGTCAGACATCTTGACTCTGTGTTCTCTGTAGGACTTGGTTTTTGTTCAGCAAGCCAGCATCAGATGCTTACTAAAATATAATTGGTATGAGATGAACTGTATCTTTAAAAATGCAAGTGGTATTCTATTTAATGTGTGGTATTGTGCTGGTCTGTGCTAACAGTAAGTGAAAACTGGTGGTTTACATAAATTGAAACTGTTGATGCTTTTTTTCTCAAGTGTGTTTAGCAACTAGACGTGCATCATTCTCATAGCAGCTATGAGTCAGATCTGTGATCTGTGGTAGTAAGCAAGTCCTCAACTGTATTAAATGCTTTCAAGATTTGATTATGAATTGCTGTTTTCTCCAAGGAGTAAGTTGGATTGGATAACACAGTTTATTTAATTTGTTGTTTTCAAGTAGCTGTATAACTGGTTTTGCTGAGCTTTGTTTGTTTTCTATTTTGTCTTTTATTTTGTAACTTTAAAATTTCTTTGGGATGGCTTACTTCTGGCCTATCCAAAGGTTTATATTGTGAGTTTCCTGCACAACCAGTATTGTTTAATCTGGAAAGTCACCTACAATTAAAATTTTGAATTGTTTGGTAAATGCTTGACTAAAAACGCTTTTATGTAAAGAAACGTTTGGTTGCTTTAGATAAAGGTAGAGATTCTTGGGCGCAACTGGGAAGCTGTACTGTGTGCTTTACCCTAAAAGAGGAATAAAGTAGTTAACATCCAAACAACAGATTTGTCTAGATTTCTGAAGGGCTAAGCTCCAGTTTTCTGCTGAACCGTGACGTGGCAGCAGGATGTTGCTAAGTTCCTCTGCCTGTTGTGGAACTTGGTAGATGGAAGAAGGGATGCTGCTGTATTAGGCTTGGTGTGGATAGCTATGAATACAAACTTCGCTAGCAGAAATACTCAGAAAAAGAAGTAGCTTAGAGATCTTGGTTATTGACCTTTGGGTTGTGAAAGTAAAAGCCATTGCTTTACATCAAGAGGCATTTGCATGCTTTTTTTTGTGTGGAGCAGACTTGTGAATGAGATTAGGCTCCTCCATCAGCAAAGGCACCTTAGAGTTTGAATTAGCTTTTTGTTAACTATGCTACTTAATGTAGAATCACCATATAGTGTTACATTAACCAGCACATCTCACTGTCAGCTTCTCTTTAAGGCAAATGCTTTGCAGTTTCCTTAATTAAATTTCTTCCTTTCAGGTATACATTATTCAGGTCAGTGTTGGCAATCATCAATGGACAGTCAAACATCGTTATAGTGATTTCCATGAACTGCATGAAAAGGTAAGAGTATTAACTGTGGCATTGGTCTCTCACAAAACACTGTACAGTTTGTGGAGTTCTTTTGTATGGGACATAGATTCTTTCCTCAATAAAGAGTGAGAATATCTGCCAGATACCACCTGAACTGCAGACTAAATCCTCTTTGTATGAAAAATATTTGGCTCTGTTACACTCCTCTCTTGGGCGGGGGGAGGTTGGCCTGGAAAACTTCAGCCTTGGATAGAAGTTTGTATCAGAGTGGAGTTCAGACTGGAGTCATTAAACCTTTTGCAAAGAGAGATGTTTATGGTCAGCTGATCTGGTAACCAAAAGCTGGATTGGAGCAAAGACTCTCTTCTGGAAGGGATCAATGATAAAGCTGTCCTTAGTAGCAAGAGGTAGTTACCACTGCTAATTAAAAACAGTAAGTGAAAATGAGGGAAAATCCACTATATTCAAGACTAGGCTGCTTTCTCAAATGTAGTGGTTATATTCTTACCACCTTAGTTACATTCTGCCTTGTGGTACTGTGGGTGATTCTCTCAAAATGATTATTATTGAACTTGTCATTTTATGATAAAATATTCTTTCTAAAAATATCTAATACTTTTAAGTCAATAGCTACATTTACTGAAGTAATTTCATTTTTGGATCTTACCAGGATCAGGCAACATGCTTTTAATGTGTTGTGTTGCATCTTTTGTGCAAGTTCTGATGGTGAGTCATATAGTAACTCTGGTCTTTGTCTTTCAGCTTGTTTCAGAAAAGAAAATAGATAAAAATCTGTTACCTCCTAAGAAGATTATTGGCAAGAATTCCAAAAGCCTGGTGGAGAAAAGACAAAAGGAATTAGAGGTCTACCTGCAAACCTTGCTAGCCAAGTTCCCTGTTACTGCTCCAAAAGTTTTATCACAGTTCCTTCACTTCCATTTATATGTAAGTTCTGATGTTAGCACATGAATGGGGGTCCGAGTGTCTTTCTGTAGTTCTGAGTTGGAGGTAATTGTATGGAATCTTCACAAAATAGCTGAAACTTCCCTTTTTCCTCATTTTGTGCAATGTAACAACCAAAGTGTATTTTTAAGATTTTCGACACCAGTTTTTATTGCAGCAGGTACCGTACTGGCAAGTAGAGTGGGTAGGGTCTCTGAGGGGAGAAAATGCTGGCAGGATAGTTGGAAGCTGTGAATAAATCTGAAGCTGAATTGGTTGTTAGGCTGAAGTCAATAGTGCTGCTCTCTGAAGGAACATTGTGTAATTGATCCACACACACCCTACTTAGCGGTTAATGGTCGGAGCCGTGGTTCATGCTGGAACAGTTTCCAGTAGCCCAAATGAAGAAAAATGATGCTTCTCCATGAGAAGAACGCTGATGGAGAGGCCTCTGGAGAACGAGCAGAACCAGCAGACAGAGATGTTACCGTAAAGGATGCTTGAAGTAAGAATCAGTGGCTTGCTTCCATGTTCAGATTTCAATTTGTTCGTTCCATCTCTTGTGTGTAGTTAGGCTTTTTTGCAGTATGGCATCATGTTGTAAGGGGAGAATGAACTTCGTAAAAAGGAAAATGCACTGGAGAATTCAGTGGAAAGGAGGAGCAGTAATTGCTTTGGAGTGGGATGTGCTGAGATGGCCCTTCATGGTTTCATAAAAAGCTTCAGAAACAAGTCACAAGTGGTTCATTAAGTCTGTTAATTAAGCTTTAGCAAGAAAGAAGAACCTGGTTTAGTTACCTTATGTGAACATAATTATTCTAGTGAGACTTTACAGTATGACTTAGATGAACAGTAGAAGGTTTACTTCATAGTCTTGCTATTGCCCTGCAGAATTGAGGGAGAAGCACTAGTTTGTCATGATCAAGCCCTCTAAAATGGATTCGATGTTTTAAATGTATTAAAAATGTATATGATAATGTTGGGACAATTCTGTTCAGGTGGAACAAACTTCTTGATCACCAGGAAGTTGTATATTTTTTCTGCTCTCTGGCTACTCTCTCTTAAATGATCTCTGCTTCATTAGTGTTTTAGTGCTGTAACTTCAACAAAGTTTTTTATGCTGGTGGAACTTCTTCCTATTCCCTCTTGTTTTGCAGTTTGACTGTTTTTTGTTTCCTCTTCTGTGAGGCTCATCCTTTTTTACTTTTCCAAAGAACTAGCATTATTTAGATATGAATGCTTAATCAGCATTTCTTTGCTTTAAGGGAGTCTGATTTGAGGTATAAACTCAATTGTTTTTGCTTGGAACTTTGGAATACTTTTAAATATTTACAAAAAAGTTAGTTATTCAACAGAAATGCTAAATATTTACCACAGTAATTCTACCAGAAAATGACTTTTCTTCAGATCTTTGACCTTTTAAAATATCTGTTACAGACAACCTGTTTACATGCTGGAGCCCTTATACTGTCTTATTAGCTTATATAGGAAGGCTGCAGTATTTTTGTCTATTCTTATTTGTAATATTTCTAGTAGGGCTTATTTAATTTTATTTCCCAGTTTAATAGAAGTAAATGGAGTAGAAATACCTGCCATATATACATTAAAACCACTTTGAAGCCTTTGTGTCTCAGAGGAAAAGCCAGATACATCTTAGCAAAGAGAAGCAGTTGCATGTGACAATGTAGAGTGTTATTGTTACTTTGACATTGAATTGGATGTCTGCAGTGATATGGGGATGCTTGTTTTGTTGAACTGTCTTGTACTTTGTCATCCTAGAAGAGTTGGTTTGTTAACTTACAGATAGAAGCTTTTGCAAGAAAATAGAGTACCCACAAACTGCTGCTCAGAGACACCTGCAAACAATGGACCTCTGTGGATTTGATGCATATAAGTAGTTAGAGCTAAGACAAAGGTTTCTTGTAGATCTGACAGAGAAATAGAGTTGCTTTTTTGCCTGCTAGTCATTGAATAGTCAGTGTCATATTCTTGTTTCAATTATAGATGTAGAAAAAATTTCTGCCCTGTGTCCCAGATGATGAAAGGGATAAAGAGTACAGTTTTCCATTAAGTCTGTGCATGCCAGATGAGTGTAATTGGCTTATTTAAATGAGAGTCAGAATTGTTGAATTTTGTTTGGAATGCAGCTTCTAGCCTGTTGTCCTCAAAACTAGTGTGGAGGCTTTGTTCATCCTCAGTGAGTGGGGTTTCAGTTATACGAAGAATGTGCTGTTGTGAAATGCTTGCCTCATCAGAAAGCTGAGCTGTCTGCTGCAGGTGTTGTGTGGATTTATTCCCTTGTTATGGATCAGGAGGGATCTGTCAGCAAAGTAAACTCATCAAATATTCATTTCGTGTTGATCCATAGTATGTTTAACCTTTGCAGTTACCTTAAAATGAGATGAGTGTGTCTAGGGGGAAGCTTCTCTATCACAAACAGTTTTATTTTGTTGGTTTTGTGTGCCTTTGAGAGAAATGTTGGAAATGCCCAGAACTATTTCTCTGCTTCTACAGAGCATTTGTTTTTTTGTTGGGAGAGGTATGCCCAGATGGGAAATACTTGTACTGCTCATTGTGCACAGTCAGATTTAGAATAAATCGCTGCATTGAGAGTTTCCAGCCTTTTTCTTTCCTCCTGGATCTCTCAGTGCCTGGAACGGAGATTGAACGCATGGGTAGGTCCAGGAGACTGGAGAAGATGGAGGATGGGGAAAAGAGGCTTTTGAATTACTCTGCAGCAAGCATAATAGTATTGAATTCCAGAGAACTGTTTACTTTTTATACATCTTCCCTGTAGATATGTTAAAGTTTTCTGTTTATTAATGATACTCTGAGGAAATGTGCTTGCTGCATTAGGTTAGTTTCTTCAAAACTGAGCTTTCAAATTGGGCTAATAATGGCTAGTAACAGTTGCTCTAGTTGCTGTTGCCCTTTAATATATGCAGGATGTGATTATTTAAATGTAGTTCAGTATCTTCCATCTTGGAAATTAAAATCACATTAAATAATTTGGGGTTATTTTTATGAAGTATTTTCAAGTCACAAAAATCTAAGACAATCACAGATGATTTCTGGTTAAGAAACAGAACTTGTACTGCGGCAAAAAAAGGGAGAATTCAGTAAAGGTACATGTTGAAGAACTAGAACCATGTGTAAATAACTTTCAATTACAATGCTTTATTGTTTTTAGGAGATCAATGGGATCACTGCTGCATTGGCTGAAGAGCTCTTCCACAAAGGTAAGAACTTGGAGGAATTGAACTGGGAATGGGTTCCTCTATGTGCCTGCATTTACTTAGCTGTTGTGTTCAGTGTCCAGACAATGAGAGAGCTGAATCTTCTGTATCAGACAGACTTTTTCCTCCCCTTCTTTCTCTTCACCTTTTTCTTGCTGTTTTCATGTCGATTCAAGATGTATTTTGGGAGGAGCTATAACCATAGTGCAAATATGTTTGGAAACCAAATAGAGGAATTGGTGAATCTAGGTTTTTGAAAAGAACCTGGGAGTCTGTGTCCCTAAAGGATGGGATGTGGTACTGATGATCAGATCTTAATATGTTTTAGTGTAACTTGTAAAGAAGTTTGTTTTGTATCAATGAGTCCTGATACAGTCTGCATTAAAGACAAGAGGCCACTTTACATATCAAATACTGTTCTTCCAGAATTCAGTAAACATGAGACCTTCTGGTCATTGAATTAAAGGATGGTCTTTTCTGAGGCTGACAGATGAAAATGACATGCATGTACTGTAACTGCAGCAGCTCTAACCAGTCCATTAACAGCAGGAGGCATATGAAATGATTAACCCTTACTAATTTTGTTTTGAAGGACATGCTAGATGCTAGTGTATAATTCCAGTTGGCTGAGGTGATATGTGAAACATGTTTCAGCATGCTGTTTCAGATTGTTCTGGCACAAAATTAACTTTAGGTGAAGCTGTTTCAGAGGGTCCATGCAGCAAATTTTGGAACATTTTAAGGAAGCTCCTAAAGAAGTATTTCCTGACTTGATAGTGCCTGCAGTCTCACTGATAGCAGAATCATCCATGTCTGACTGGTGTATATTAATGTAGCCTTCCAGTAATGTGCAGCTGGATTCTTGGACTTGCTCCCACTAAAGCCAAAGGGAATTTTATTCCTCAGAGCGTTTCTGAGAACTCTGCTGATCATGAAAGCTGGTGCTCTTTTGTCCATGAAGTCAAACTGATGTAACTAAAAGAAAGAGGAGAAAGATATTCCGTGTGTGTGTTCTGACTGCTGTAGCCTTCAGAAAGGCTTTTGGGTGTGATTTCCTACCGTTCATAGAATGAAATGGGATTGAAAAGTACTATCAGATAAGGCATTCCTGTTCTGGGAGTTTGCATTGGTATTAGTGTGCTGGAAGTCCACATACTCTCCAAGAAAGCATACTTGTTACAGTTCTGCATTTTAGGCAATATAGCGACAGAGGCAAGGTCTGATTTTTAGATGGCAGATGCTGCTTTTTCTGTGTAGAATAAGTCGTAACTGCTGTAGAACAGGGATATCTCAAAGTTTTAGTAACTCTTACATAAACTTTCTCTGATGCCACTCCTGTTAAGATTGGAGGAGATTTGCCTTAAATTGTAAAAGGAGGTTCAGGCTTGTATGAGTGCCCATTTGAACACCTAGTGTTAAAAATCACCTGGTGTTAAAAATCTTGAGCCATTCTAGTTTAAAGTGGCAAAAAAGGACATTGTTTTGGTACCTCAGTCATGAGCTTAGAGTCTCAGTGACCAACATTATCTCTAATGTTAGACCTTCCAAGTACCATTTATTCTTTCGTAACCATTGCAGCATTGTGGCTGATACCATCATCCTCTGTTTTACAGGAGAGCAGTTGTTAATGGCTGGGGAAGTCTTCACCATCAGACCCTTGCAGTTATATGCTGTCACTCAGCAGTTGCTACAGGGGAAGCCTACATGTGCTAATGGAGATGCCAAAACAGATCTAGGCCATATTCTAGATTTCACTTGCAGACTCAAGTATTTAAAGGTGAGCTGTCCTTGTACCAATACTGGACATGTTTCTACCAGACTGACATGATTCTTAGCAAACTTTTTGGATCTAGTTTGAATGTACAAGAACTTTACTGATAGTAAACACCTGCAAGCATTTGGAAGTCAATGTTAAACAGGTGGTTTTCTGCCAACCTTCAATACAGATAGTTCTCTGACAAAGATGTTGATTCTTATGTGATGTGGTCTCTTCAGCTGTGGTATCTGGATGCAGCCACAGAATCTTACTGGGTGCCAGTGGGAACTGGGGGAGAAATAAATATTTTCAACCCAGCATTCTTTGCAGGCACTATGGTTAGGCCCATGTATATATATACATCTGCATACATGCGTGTATGTATATAAATCCTCTCCCTTTTCTTACCTTTGACTATCTGAAAGTTAAAAAACACTAACAAAACCTCTCAGTTTCATAGATGAGATGGCCTTGGATTTATAGCAAAAATATGATTTTAGGATAAGTGTTAAATGGTCTCAAAATAGACCACTTCTCTGCAGTCAATTTGGTTTTTTCCTACCACGTGAGTGAATTGGAAGACTTTTTCTGAGTAATTTCTTTAATGCTGCTTGCTAGAGCTCAAAACATCTTTTTAACCCCTCTATTACATGAAGAGCTTCCTTGTAACTGTGTGGTGAGTTCCAATGGGAAACAAAGTACTCAGTGGAAGCTTCACTGGAGGACTTACAAAGCTGCAAAAATAAAACCACAGCTGTATTGTATCCCTGTGGGTCTTCAGTTGCTGTTGCCACCCTCTGTGTGTATAGAATCCTCTAAACAGAGGGTTCTCTGGCTGAAGAAGAACTTATTTGTTTAGAAAAATACCCATCTTCAGAATTTTTGGGCCTTCTGAGTGCTTGTGAGTGGGTACCTTCAGAGCTTGTAAAATACAAGATTACAAGCTTGTAAGATCAGATTTCTCCCAAAATTATATTCATAGCAAACATAAATGAGGCCCACCTGTCTTTTATGCTCCTGACATGCTCTGAGGCCTGAATCCAGTGACCACATAGAAATACTAGATGTGTAGTGTATCAGTGTCTAATGTTTTCTTCAAACCAATCTCGTCAATGCCATGAACATAATCCTGTGTAGTGGGATTGAAGACAGTTCTGTTTTGGAGGATCCAGATGTCTCAAGGAAGTTGTTTTTAGAGAATGCAGCTCTGGCTTGGTCAGCTGAAAATGAAGCCTTGGTCATTCTTGCCTGTGGTACCTTTTTTTGCATGCCCCGTGTGCTACAAAGTACAAGCACAAGGTGGCACTTCAACTTCAGTGCACTTAGCTGGAGCATCTTTCATTTTTCCAGAAGAGGACCTTCTGCAAGGTTCGTCAATCATTCCATACTTGACAAATTGGTTGGAACTTTGTTTTTCCAAGCTTACTGTATTTGTGCTGTTACCTGTGTTAAGGCTATCTGAAATATGGACAGGTTGGATTGTGTGCATTAACTCTGCTCTTAAATGTTGATGACTAGGTCACTGGAACAGGAGGGCCTTTTGGAACCAGTAACATTCAGGAGCATCTCTTGCCCTTTGATCTGTCAATTTTCAAATCGCTTCATCAAATAGAGGTAAGACTGAGATACTGCTTAAAATTTCATAGAGGTTCTGCAAATGCCAGGTCTGCTGCATATATCTAAGAATTGGTGATTGGGTGCTTTGGTTTGGTGCTAGAGTTGGTGAGTGCAATGTTTAGAAGGACTCTCATTTATGCAACTTTTTTTCCACGACCTTTGGAAAGAAGGATGGCAAATTTAAATGTTCAGAATAGTGTGCACTTCACAAAGAATGTGATTTCCAGCATATGCATGAAACCTAAACCAGGATGGCTTTCCATTGCCTTGAAGATCTCACAAATGGGTTATATGAGGGCGGGTTTCTTAGTACAAAGTACTTTGAACTTGAAAGCACCATGTATTTATTACAGTGTCCCAACATGAGATTTGCTTCTGAAAGCACACTTTTGGCACATAGTGCTTCTTGGTTGAGAATCTGCAGATTTTTTCATCTGCTTTCAGTGTGAGTGACAGGGTTTCTAGCAGTTGCTCAATGAGTATTTTATTAAATACTTTCCCGACCAGATCTTTCCAGAGAGAGAATATCCAACTGTCATGCAGTGTGTACTCTGTCTGCAGTGTGTTTTCTAGTACATGAACACAGTTGTCTTATGGATATGACACTGGGTTGCATAAGAACTGGAGAGGATTTGTAAAGTCAGTGGTATATTGACATTTTAATGTGGGAATAAACTACAGGCTGAAGAAGGTGAGTGTCTGCCATGCTGCAGGGAGGCTATTACAGCATAGTATCAATTTTCTTCTCTCCTGTGAGCATGGATAGTTTCAGGTGTAGCTTTGCTTAATGTGGGGAGAAAAAAAAAATGGTTTTTCGTCTTGAAGGCTTTTATAATTTTATGTTAATGAAAGACTCACTGGCACCAGACTGACATTTTCATCTAGTAGTAAACACTGTTCAAAAATTAACAGCGGTGAACTGGGAAGAATTTTTTGAAGGGTGGCAGGAGCTCTTGAGTGTTGTTTCCCTGATACACCAGCAAATGTGCCAGTTGTCATGGCTGCATGATGTGTGTGACCATCTACAGAAAAGGATGTGGTTAAATGGCCTGGTTAGTTTCACTGAAAAATACATAGAGCAGGTAAAAGTCAATAGATAAGAAGTTTTGTTCAAATAAATGTTTGAATTTCACTTTTCTGTATTTGTCTGAAATTTCTTGCTTTGACTTTACCAAATGTTAGTATTTCTGACCTGATAATCTCAGATGTTAAGGGAGTACTGTAACTACTTTCCACATTGGTAGAGAATCTGCTGTTGCAGCTTTTAGCTGCCTTGTCCAGGTCTCATATTTATTTGTTCTAGCATGTCTGACACTAACTTTTCTACATAGATCAGTCATTGTGGGGGAAAGCTTATCAAAGGGCTGACTTCATCAAAACATGCTCTGGCCACAATGAGTGTTCGATTTTCAGCAACATCAATGAAGGTAAGAATGAGTTCCTACTTCTGGTGAGTGTTTAAAACACATGCAAAAATAGTATCCACATGGTAGAAATATCCATTTGGAGTCCATGTACTTTTCTGTACTGCTTGTTGTAGGTTCTGCTTTTAAAGTCATGGAACTGCAAAGGTTTGCAAACCTTTCAGAGTCTCAACTTGAATGTGGAGGAAATGTTTACATGTGTCCCTTCACAGGGACATTTCTGAAGCTTTTATTGGAATGTATGTTTCTGTTATTCATTCCAGAACTGAATGCATGTGTCTTTTTCTTCTCCCTGGGCTTCGATTTAGCAAGGGATATCCAATTTCCACAGTCCCTCTGTTGTTCCTCCACATCCCCCAGTTTTGATTGGCTACTGGTGTTGAAACTCCCTCCTAAACCTAAAATAATTCTGACCCAGTCAGCTCATGTTTTAAGATGTACAACTTTAATCTAGATGATTATAAAGCTTAGAAATCTTAAAAAAACATAAGGTTGTTTGGATTGTTTTAAAAACTATTAGCCATATAACATATTAACATAGTATTGTTGTGTGCTTGTCTTTGATAGGAAATCCTAGTGCCTGAGGCCTCCGAGTTTGATCAGTGGGAGCCAGAGGGTGCAACTTCAAGTTGTCCAGTGACAGCAATTATCCCAACTTGGAGAACTTTAACAACTTTGGATATGAGTCACAATAGCATCTCTCAAATTGATGATTCAGTGGTAAGAAATGTTTTTATTATTTGTGTAAAAAAAGTATGATCTTCTGTGGCACATTACACAGCAGGGATTTTGCATTTGCTTTATGTATCTTTTTTCTGAAATACTTTCAGTTGCACTTTATGTTGATTATCCACCCAAGTTAATGCTTAGATTTTTTCCTTTACTGGTTTGATGGAGAAAAGCTTGTCATTCTGGTGCTCTGTAAGCAATATTTCCATGAATGCTGACTTTTGGAAACATGCTTTTACTGTTTGCATTGGCCTTGGGCCACTAAAAAAGTTTTTATTTAAAAAAAAAAAACACTTACTGGGCTCAACTTTGGAGTGTTATTGAGACCGAAGCTTCCTCTGTATTTAAAAACCTGTGGCTTGCTGGCAGCCTTCTTGACATAAAAACAATATGAAGAGTGGAAACAAAATATGGAGTATTTTGCCAGTACCTTAGAATTACATTTTGTGCATCACTTATTAACAAAAACAATTTTGAGCACTCATCACAGGAATATGTGTCAAATATGAACATAATTTTATACTTGAGCTACTCTTGTTGAAGAGGGAAATAGTTGGCTGTAGAGATCATGGACTTGAAGTGCAGTTCTCTTGCTCAGGATTTTTTGAGAGGTAGATTTAGGATTCTTCAGGGCAGTCTCCAGGCCTTAACTACAAGGCAAATAATTGAGATTAGAACCAAAATAAAGCAGGTGCAAATACATTGACATAAAAATTGAGCATCAAATTGAAGGTTTGAGTCTGCCAGAAATAAGACTTCCTGGGTTAAAGTGCATATTTGAGAAGTTGGTATGACCTTGTAATGCTTGGCTAGTACAGTCAAGATGTGGAAACAAATCACTCAACTTATGCTGGGTCTTGGTGCTGTCTTTATCCAGGTTTCTGTGTAATGTAGGCTTGTTTCATAAGGCAGGGAGTTTGATCTATAGTTAATGGGGCCAAGCTGGAAGCAGCTTATTTGCCTTCAGTGAGAAGCCAGGTTTCAAATTGACACTTAAACATGTTCCTCAGAGTAACCTGGTTTTCTTAAGAGCAAGATTCAACCCTTTTGTTGCACTAAGTCATACTGAATGCTGGTTTGATACCAAAAGCTAGAAAGAGAATATGCATTGGATGATGCCTTTCCTTTGCTTGTTGGTCAGCTGATAGTGAAGGAGGTATGGCCCAATTTATCAGCTAAAATGCATTTAAAACATGCTTTTGTTCTTTTCCTCTAGAAACTAATTCCGAAGATTGAATTCCTGGATTTGAGTCACAATGGGGTGTCTCTGGTAGAAAATTTACAAGTAAGTGATGCTTTTGAAGGTGGGTTTTTTCCCCAGGCTGCCTGGGACCTTAGGACACAGATTTTCTTGCATCAGAATTTCATTGCTCATCTTCCTCATGGAGACTATTTTAAACCCAAATAGCTTATCCTTCCTAGAAAAGTGTTATTTTAAAAGTGTATTTCTTATTTACTCTAGATATTTTAATTTATTTGCCAATATTGACATACAACATTCAGTTCTTAACTAAATTAATTCACTGCCAGCTGTATCTGTGGGTTGGTAAATACAGTTGAAGTAACCTTTCTACAAGCTTGAACCTGTGTAATGAACAATTTCATGTCATCTTTTTAATCTTTTCATCTTTTTTGCACAAAAAAAATGAGCAAGCCTTATCAAATGTATTTTATATTGTTTAATTTAATGAGTTGGTGCATGACATGGAGTTTTTTTGTGCTTTTCTAGCATCTTTATAACCTCGTTCACCTGGACTTATCCTACAACAAGCTTACATCACTAGAAGGTGTTCACACAAAACTGGGAAACATCAAGACTCTGAATTTAGCGGGAAATCAGCTGGAAAGGCTGTGTGGTCTTAACAAACTGTACTCATTAGTCAACTTGGACCTGAGCAACAACAAAATAGAACAGGTAACTTGATTTTCAGTGCTTTAGATCACAAGGAATTCCTTTTAGTGGGTGAAACTCCAAATAGAAGTGGCTGTAGTTGATTTTTTCTGGTTATTGTTTGTGATTTCTGTAAGAAATGCTCGGTCTGTATGCTCCCTTTCATTTAGCCAATCTGTACTCATCTCTTTATTCAAAAACTTTCAGATTGATGAAGTGAAAAATATAGGAAACCTCCCATGCTTAGAAAAGTTGGTCTTATCCAACAATCCACTGAGCATCATCCCTGATTACCGGACCAAAGTACTTGCCCAGTTTGGGGACAGGGCCTCAGAGGTAAGCCATGGTGTGCTTCTTTTCAAGGCTGTTAAGTTTACCAAGCATGTCTGAGCTTGCATTAAATTGCCATGTTAGAGCAAGGTCTAATGGGGTAATTTTATGCAATGGTTACAAAAATGCACTTTTTTGCATCAAGCTAAGATAATTTGAGTATTACATTGATAGCAATAAATTGCAGAGCTAACTTGTTTTCAGTATTTTTGCATGTTTTAACACTTCTTTTTAGGTCTGTTTGGATAACATTGTTACCACAGAAAAGGAACTAGACACTGTGGAAGTGCTAAAAGCTATTCAGAAAGCAAAGGAGGTGAAATGCAAACTGAGCAGCTCTGATAAAAAGGTGAGTTCAGTGCTGTAAGAGGAGTCAAATGTGTTGCATGCGAAAGATGCTTACAAAAAACATTTCTACAAATTAGATCTAAGCAGAATTCTTTAGAGTTTTTGTGCTTTTTTGTGATTTAATGTGGTATGAATTTTTAATGTTGCTTCTTTTGCCAATTTGGTTTTCATTGTAATTTCACTAATTATGGGACCTTCCTTTTTGTGCTGGCTTGGGAGACAGGAAGTGGGAGGAAAAGATAAAATTACTTAATGGTGTACACAGTTTATAAGTAGTTGACCTTAACAGCCATATTTTACATCTTACGCAAGTGTTGCAGAGCTGTGATTAATGCTTGTGTTGCAGTGTGCTGAATTGACTTTCCCAAACTTTCTTCTTGTGGATATTTAGCAGTGGGAAAGAGTCAGAAAACAGAATCCTCTGTGCCTTCTTGTGTGTCTGTGTGCTGTGTAGTTCATTAGTCTTGTTTTGGCAATAAACTTATTAGCAGAATCAGTTCTGTCCCTGCAGTGTAGAAATCCTGTTTCCATTCTCTTGTAGTTTGTGAAACTCACTGCTAGTTTTGTCAATACAGTGATCAGTCAGTGATCAGAATGATTTCTCTAAATTCTTAGTGGAATTCCACTTAGAGTGAAAATAGAAACTTCAGAGGATGTGACCCCCTTAAAAAAAGCTGGCACTAACTTTTGTTCACTAAAAATAAGAAAGCTTGTGTGGACTTTGTTCAGGATCTAATGTCCTGTGCATTTAGGTGTTTTCTTTAATCACTGCATACTTTCTTTATTAGATCAGTGAGGACTCCAGGCTCACTGCTGCCAGCTCCAAATCAAACTGTTCTTCTCTTACTGTTCGTCCTTGCTCTCCCTCTCTGCCTCGTCCTGTCAGCTCCAGCCAAGGTAATCATGTATGTATCGTGCTGCTGGGCTGAGCCTCTTGGTTCTGCTTTTCTGAGCTGCATTGATATACATGAATATTATGTGCACCCATACAGGGCTTATCAAGGCAAAGCAGAAAGACCTGGTAGTATGGGCTTAGACAGTGGCAGCTCTGTGTGTGAATGAGCAAAACTGACCTGCTCACTGCAGTGTTAATGAACTGTGGTTGAAGCTTGGGTACAGGACTATGCTTACACTCATCATCCGGTGGAAATCACCAGCAGAAGACAGTATCTTCTCCTAGTGTAGATCTGTGCCTTAATGGAAAACTATGGCATGTACAGACATGTTTTAAAGCAGCTTCTTTACCTGTTTTTGGGCTGCAAAATGTGAGTTTAAGAAGCGTATGTTCCATTATTGTTTTCTTGCAAGAGCTGCATTTCTGTCAAATGAGAAGGAAGATAGAAAAAGGAGATGACTAAAAGTTGTGTGATTGGTGTTCTGGCTGAGCCTGTGGTTTCAGCACATCTGTTGTGCTCTATAGCACCTTCTAACCTTACCTGAAAATTATTTTTACTGTATGTTTCAAATAAGCATGCCTGTTCCATTAGCAACATAGAAGAATGGTTTATCTTTCATCTTGTGCAGGACCCTGTAAGACTGACTAATATGAATATTCATTTGTGACTGAGGAGAGATAAAGATACTTCTTTGGCTTTTGCCCGCTTGAAAACTTAAAGCGCAGTAGGATATGAATAATGGGAGAAGACTTTAACCATGTGAAAGAGAAGGGATTATATTCTCAATAATTCAGGGTGGAACAGCTTACTCTTCCCAATAAATCAGTGGATTGGTGGATAGGGAAGAGAAACATATCTGAAAAGCTTGGTCTTTGAAAAAACATTGCTGTGATTTCTGTAAAATCAGTAGAGGTTTCATAGTTCACTCTAAAAAAAAGAAATTGTTCTGTCAGCATTTGATTAAAGGACAGAAAACTTAAATAACAACTAAATCTGTATCTATTTCATTTGCTTCTGTAGCCCTTCTAGATCACTTTGCATCTGCAGATAAAATGCCCGTTTTTCAAAAATGAAGTCAGTTCTTGCTTTAAATTAAGTGTTTAAGTTGCAGGATTTACAGTTTGTATAACCTGCAGTTGTATATAGGATGAGCTTTAAAAATGCTAATCAGCAGTCACTGTTTAAAAGTTTTGTTCAATAGTCTTTTTCTAGTACAGTAAATGTTTAGGAACAAGAGTCTTGGAAGAAAAAAGTAGATTTTTCTTTCTGAAGTACTTGAGAGTTTTATAGGAAGACTGGTACAAGATTCAAGGTTTTATTTACTGTAGTCCTTTTCCATAGGGTTCCTTTAGTAGGATCTTGGGGAAGGCTTTTATAAATAGTGGGAAAATGAGGACTAGGTCAGGCTATTTCCCAGCTTTAACAGTGTAAACTGATTATTTGCTACATAGCTAGCTATCAAGGGTTGTTTTCAAAATGTTGTTTTTTACAAATCTGTTTTTAAAGAAATGGAAATACACTAGGCAATTAGTTTCAGTTAGACCTTAAATCATGAATAATGGATTAATTTCCTGATATGCTATTTCTATGAATTGTTTTCTCTGCAGTTTTTCTAGACACCATCTGTTTCCGTAATGTATTATTCAAATTAAATGTCACTGGCAAATGGCTTATGGAAAAATATTTATATAGGAAACAGAAAACCAAAAATAATGCTGTCATGTTATGTTTTTTCTGACAGTTTGAGTTTCCTTCTTGCTAACACAGTATTTTGTTCAAGTAATAAATGCCACGTGTTTCCTCTGACTGTGAGATGGTTTGATGTAATCTACCATCAGTCCAGAAAGATACATGGAGGAGGCTTTATGCTCAAGCCAGGAACATATATACACTAATTCTGTTGTTTATTTGCACATTTATATACTTGAGCTAGCTCAGTGGTAGTGCTGAATTGCTGCTCTTTGCCAGTGAATATCAAACAGTTAAAGTTAAATGTCTCTGCAAATGTTTGATTAAATACACTCAAGTTTTTACTGATGGCTCAGAACCCTTCAAAAAGGTTTTGCAGAAGGTGAGATAATTATCGTAGTGGCATTAGAGGGACCAGACCTGAATCTATTGAAGGTTTTACACAGATATTATACTTGTTCACTTAAAGCCTACGAAAATTTGAGATAATGCTACAGAATTTACAAAGAGTTCTCTGTGGTGGTTTTGCCAGCTTGGCAATGTTTTAGTAAAAGTAAGGCTTAGTATTAACAAAACTGATCAGTTTTGTTAAAAGTAAATCAGGTGAAGAATTCTTACATCAAATGGTGAGATTTAAATTGATTGTTAGCTGGAAAAATGAGCTTTAACAGTCTTTAATGCAACTTTCAGTGCAGCTAGAAATACTTCTTTATTAGGCTAAGATTCTGCCTGCCTCTGTTTTGTCCTGGCTGTGATATGAAGATACCCTTTAGCTTTAATTAAATATGATCAGACCTTGATTATACAATTTTAATTCCACTCTTTTGACAGATACTATTAGATACTAATTTTGGTTTTACTTAAGTGATTTTAAGAGCTGTTTATATTTGTTCTAGAAATAATTGGTGAAGAAACAGTCCTAGCCAGCAGTCTTTTGCAATCCAGTGGTTCGACTCCTACAGACCATACAGTTCCCCAGAGATGCTTTGAAATACCAGACTCCAGATGTAAAAATCAGGTAATTACCATCTTCTGTTTATGTTATGGTATTTTAGAGTGTTTTTGCAAGCTTATTTCTGATATCAATCTCCTATTATCATAGTAATCCATAGCAACGTTTTTTTATTATTAGAGCTATTATAATAGGAAAGTAGGTAGCCCCAGATTTGATTCAACCAACCTGGTCCACCTTGTAAATTTAATGCATAATCCAGGTTTAGCAGAGTTGCAGAGAATTGTCACTGTCATGGCTTCTGGTACGTTTACCTGGTATTGGTATCACATCATTTACTATCCACTTAGATACATAAAACTTATGTTATTACAGTATCAGTTTTTGGAAGGTGATTCTCATGCTAGTAAGAGTGGGAGAACCTTCTCCCTGTCAATAGGCAGTGGCCTTCAGTTGTCTCCTTCAGACTCCTGCTGTTTCATAACTTCTGTTACACTACACTTCTGTAACACTCTTGATCTGCATGGCTTCGAGGAGTGTGACAGCAAGACTTAGGGGAATCTTTTGCTGCCAGTAGAATTGGCCTTTGTCAAGTGCTTTTAGCTTTTTGCCTCTTCAGTAAAAGAAGCTTTTTATTTTTTCAGTAAAAATCTGTAGTGTGCTGAAATGTCTGTGGATCACAGGTTGGATCTGTTCTCAAGTCAGCAGCAGAGTTCCTTCTTTCTCTGCTTTAATTGAATGCACAACCTACAGTAAACAATGTGTTTCAGGATCCTCACAGGATAGCTGCTCAGCTGCCCATGAGTACAGCAGTTGTGACTTTGCAGTGAGCTGTTTAGCTTTGAAAAGCAGGAACCAGCATTAACTTCATGTGTACTGAACTCTGACAGCTGCTGTAAATAGCAGATGGCTTGCTGATGTTTTCTTCTTCTGCTTAGGAACCTGCCTCTCTATTGGATTCATGTAAAGAGTATGGAAGTGGCCATCATATGTGGTATGCTAGATACTTAAATTCTTGTTTAAATCCTTGTTGGTTTTTGGGTAGTAGTAGTGGATGCTGCATTTCTACACCCGGCCTTTAAGGCAGAACAGTTCCTTACATTTTATGCTGCCTCTGGTTTAACCACTTCTTGAACAAAAATCAATTTCATGGTGTGAAGTTTTTGACCATTGAACCCTAGAATACAGTTGGTAGTTTTAAAACCAGCAATAACTGTGTAGTAAAGTGCTCTAGCTCATAAGATCATGATTATTGGGAATGGGAAATGGATGATGAGTCAAACATTAGCTTTCACTTCCTGTAGAATTGCACTCTACCAGCCTTTAAAATCAATGGCTGTGTAAAGATATTTTACAAAATCACACTGACTTAACTGTGGTCAAAAGAGTAAAACCTCAAAGTTCTGAGAAGCAGCACCATGAATCATAGGTACCTATGGCTGTTCTTAAACTCAAGCTTGTCCTTTTTGTGTTTTACATCTCTCTTGAAGTTCGGATCGTTCGGAGGAGGAGCCCAGTGCGGTGCCTGACCCCCGCGACACCGTCATCTTGCCTTTTAATTGTATGTCATACACTGCCACAAACCAAGATTTTATCCAGCACCTTTCTGCCTTGATAGTGCAGACTGTGCAGAGATCACTCCCCTCCTTTACAGAGAACAAAGAAAGTCCTCCGGGTGATTCCAGAACCGCAGACAAAGAAGATGGATATTTTGAAATGGGACTTCATGAAGGAGATCAGACTTTTGAGTTCAGCACTACTTCAGATCCTCGATCATCTGACAACATAGTGGCAGAGAGTGTCAACATAGTCAAAGTTCTCTGGAGTTTTTCTATTCACATTCATAAAGGACTCAGGCAGTTTGCTTCCTGTTTGGTTTTGACTGATGATGTGCTTGCTGTGTTTGAGATTCCTCATCAGGAATTGAGAGAAAATTGCCAGCACATCCCTTCTGCCTTGAAATTAATGGCATGTTTTCCATATACTGATCTAACAGAATTTGGCTTTCTCCTGCCAGAAATCTGTTTAACACTGAAGCTGAAAAGCAGTGACAACTGCTTGCTTGTTGTTTCAGACTCCCAGAATCTTCAAGACTTTTACTCCTGTTTACACACATGTTGCTCTCAACGCTACACATCAGTGTTACCAAGCTGCCCATTGTACTGTGGAAAAGCAAACCTCCAGGAGTTTCTCTGTCAGCTTATGGAATTGAATTGCATTTCAACAGAAGATGTTGAAATAAAAGGTTGTTTCTCAACATATCTTGTTTATGGGAATAAAACCAATATTCAGGAAACCTTGCATCAACCAGAGTCAGCTGGCAAAGAATCAACAAAAAAAATGTTTTGTGTTCTGCACTTTATTCTTGTGTGTATAAACCTTCTGACCAGGGTCCCTGTGTGGTCCATCCGTGTTGGATAATGCTAACACCTCAGCATTTGTACATAGTAAAGGTGGATTTCAGTTTACTGCCAGGTAAAAGGGTAGGCCCAGAAGAGTTGGGAAGTGTATTTAAGCTGAATAGGATTCCCTTGGCATCACTTGTGTTGCATCCAACTCATGGTTCCATCCAGCAGAAGGTTTCGTTTTTGGATGGGCATGTGCTAGAGTTGCTTGTTGGATACAAACTCGTTACAGCAGTTTTTGTTCTACCTCATGAGAAATTCCACTTCCTAAGAATCTACAGTCTTCTAAGGACACTCCTGCAGGATGTTAAGACCATTATTATTTTCAAAGCTTCAAGCAAATCAGACGCTGTAAGAAATCACGCTGTGGAGGCAAACAGGCATGGTCAATCAGCAAGGTAACAATTCCCATAAAAAAGGTCTGTTGCACTGTGGTCTGGCCACTGTGTTTGCAGTTGTTGTAATTGCTTTTGGCCTCTAGCATTGATGAAGTATCTTTTCGTTCTGCTAGTCTTTAGAATGTGTGGATAGTTTTCCTGTACTGTACCTGTCTGCCCCTTTTTGTTTAGTTTGATTGTTGCAATGTTAAATGGATTTTCCTAGGAAAGGAGACTCCTGTTCATGTGCTTGCAAGCTGAGGTCATGGCAAATTGGCAGCTATGCTTAACAGAAATAATTTAAAGTAAACTATTAAGAATATGAGTTGCCTGTTCCTAATTTCTGAATGAAATATAAAGAATTATTGTAGGGGAGGAGCTTTGTATTTCCTTCAATTTTGATGATGTTTTCTGGATCTCTTCTAGCTTTTGCAAGCCTCATCTGACGCTGTCATCTTTATATCCATCTGAATTTCTTCTGCAGAAGATAGCAGAAGATAACCAGATTCCTGTTCACCTTCATGTCTCTGTCTCTCTGCAGTATGTGGCTGGGCTGAAAGGCAATGACCTAGTAGAGTTTTTCCATGGCAACATTGCAGAGGTATTGTGCCTAGCCCAGGAGTATAAAAATATGCCTTTTGGCCTTTTCAGTAAGACAGTATTTTAAAAATAACTTTCTTGATCAAACTTCAAGAGTTAATATCTACAAAGCCTGGAAGCATTCTGGTCAAAAACCTGTGTTACTCCATTTTGGGTGCCCTGCTACAGTGATTGGAATCCTGCCAGGCATATTTTGCCTTCAGGGTCCTTGATGCAGAACAGGGGAGAGTACATTAGTGTACGTCTTGAATATATGATTACTGCAAGAATGTTCCTGTTTTTTCTTTAAATTTACAAAAGGAAAGAAAATTACTGAAGTGGAATTATTTTGTGATGGTATCTAGCTGAATCAAACGTGTCCTGACAACACGTGCGTGGCTGTAGGTGCTCCAGAAACATGAGCAGATAAACCTAAAATCTGAAAAACATTTATAGTCTGTGTGGGGAACATAACATTTAAAAGTACAAATCTTACATTAAATTCATGATGTAGCTTTTTGAGTGGTAAATTATCATGCTCCAAGTGCAAATGTCAATTGAAAAGCTTATTGAGAAATGGAGACTCTTATTCCCATACCTTGCTTCCAAATCTTTTTAAGTAAACATGAGTTAAGTTGTGCTTCTCTTTACACTAGAAGCTGATAGAGTAGGTCACTCATCTGAGGATTCACAGTAAGCTCATCAAGCTAGAAGCTGAGAAGGTGCCTGGTTGGAACAGCAGCTGTAGTGGCAAGCTGTGCTTTTATTTATTAATTTTTTAAAATTATTTTATTATATATTTATACATACTATACTATTATATATTTACTGTAAATAATATTTTTATTATTACATAGAATTATATTTTATTATATATTATTTTATTTTTATATATAATGAAATGATAATTTTTATATTTTTAATATATAAAATATAAAAATGAACCATTATTATTAAGATCTATATTCAAAGGTCTTAAGGATCTTTGAATACAACCCCTCAGTAATATCTCAAGGCTCAAGAGACTTGCTGTGGCTTGGGTGCACTGCTTATCTGCTGATTAAAATTTTGTCTGCAGTGTCTGTTCTAGCAAGGCTTGTGCACTAGGTCATTTTTGTTTTTCTAGTTTTAGTCAGCAAACAAGGAATAATTAGATCACAATTGAAAAATAATTTCTTTATATCAATGCAAGACACTTTCAGTAGACTGCTGTTGTCTTCATCTCAAAGCTGCTGCATTTAGCACCTTTGAGGTGAACTTCTGCTCTTTGACCATAGTGTGTTCAAATGCTTCAGATTTTGAAATTTTTCTAGTAGTCTAAAGTTGCCTCTAAGATGAAGCTATTTGAAATATTGAAGTATGCAAGTAATTTATGAAATAAACTCTGTCTTAGGTGGAAAATGAAGAGCTGAGGCATCTCATGTGGTCTTCAGTTCTGTTTTACAAGACTCCGAATGTGGAAGTGATGGCTTGTGTGCTTCTCTCAACAAAAGCTATTTACTTTCTGCTGGATGATTCTTTCGTTCATGCTGATGAGCACCAGTCAGGTAGGATGGCTGTTTTGTTGCTTTAATAAGGTTACCAAGTTAATCCCTGTCTGTTTGTCTTCAGTTTAAGTACCAGTTTGGCCAATACTTTGCTTTGGACGTCCTAGTTGAGGGAGAGACTTGGCACTCTTTGCTATGTGCAAAGTACATGTGAGGCTTTAATGTTCAAAAAACAGGGTCCTGAGTCATGGCTGCTTCCCAAACAGACCCTTCCACGTGCTGTTGTGAGAGTGCTTTTCTCAGATGCTATTTCATAGTCCCTAGGATCACCTGGGCAGCTAAAGGCCCTTTCATAACCAAAATGGTAAGTGAAGGGTGATGAAGTTGATGGTGTTCATTCAGTTCATGTGAATAGTTAATGAATCTGCTGATGTAAATCTGACATGTGACAGCTACCCAAAGAAACAAGGACATTTGGTTGTATTTGTTGTTTGAGAAATCATTGGCCCCTTTTCCCACCTTCATCCTAATTTCTTCCTTCAAGTGTGATACAGGTATAAGATTTGAATATAACAATTGTGTTTATGGAAAGAAGAAGAATCATTTTTTTAGTTTTACTTTTTTCAACAGATTTTTGGAACAAAGAAAACTCAGATTGTGAAAATAGTGCTTTCCACCTCTCTTGCTGCTTTGTGCTAAAACTTAATGACCTGCAGTCAGTCAATGTTGGCCTGTTTGACCAATACTTCCGAATTACTGGTGAGTACATCTTGTGCTTTCAGGTTTTCCAGTTCTATTTTGTCTGCTTAGTCTTGCCTTAGGTGGATTACTGTCTTTATTAGTGAGATGAGTGTATTATTTTGTTACTACTTTTTCTTAGAAGAAATTAAGCTAACACTTTTGGTGCTGTCAGTAGGCTGATAATACTGTCTTGCCACATCTTGTAATTGAGGTAATTGGGAAGCTTAATATCAATTGGTCCCACAAGTGCTTTTAAAAAATCTCCTGTGTTAATGACACATCAAAAGGGAACTCTAAAGCCTTTCTTGTTGTTATGAGGTTTTGGCTTGCAATGAAGAGCAAGCATGGGACACTGTCCATGTTGCAGATTGTATAGTTGATGGTTGAGTTTTTGGATGGAAAATGAGGCCTTAAAGTTTATAAAAGGTAATGATGTTAACTTAAAATTTAATGGGAAAAAAAAACAGGTAAAGTTTCTGGGCTGGTACTTTGCCTCAGAGTCCCACCACTACACATGGGCTATACACTCCTGTGTTCAAAAATGTCTTCTCATTGTGTTGGAACCTCGATGGGGGGAAAAAATCTCTGTTGTGGAAATGATTTAATGACCTTGGATATAACAAGTTCACAAATAAAACTGAGGGCAGTTTTTATGTAAGATAAATTGTAATAAGGTGATAATGTTGATCCTGTACCATAGTAGTTGAATAGTTAACTTGTACACATATATCATTTTAAATCAAGATATTATTATATTCATTTTTTTGAGGGATTTATAAGGTTTCTGTTATTTTCCAAGGGTTTGAAAGCTTTCTGAACAATGATAATGCTACATACAGCTGTGTGAATGGTTTATATTCTGTTTTCTCTCCAGGACACTCTGCAGATCATATAGTCACCTGCCTGACCAGAGACAGTTACAACACTCACACCTTCATACAGCAGCTTATGGCAGTTCTGTCGTTGCTTGCACGTACACCTTCACCTGAACCAGTAGATAAAGACTTCTACTCTGAATTTGGGAGTAAAAACACAGGTAAATGGTCTTTCTACATGTCATGAGTTAGGCTTCATACTTGGGGCATCATCTAAAGTGTACTGAATAAAAACTTTTTTGAGGGAAATTTATGTATTGTTTCCTATTTGATACTTTACCAAACTCCTTGACTTTAATTCTCTTACCTGTGCCTTATCTGAACTTGTTAAGTGTTAGAATTAGAATTATTAAATATAAACAGTGTTGCACATGAGAAGTTAGCAATGGCTTCCTGAGTCCAGCAGAAACAACACTTCCTATACAGTGCTTTGGGCTATGTACCACTGCAAGTTTCAGCCTAACCTTGTAAGTCTTGGAAGTCAAAGAGCAGTGAAGGTAACAAAGTCTGAAGGTTACATTTTTTTCTTTGCCTTGTCAAATAAACAAATCCTGTCATTCCATGATAGTGTAGTGAAAAGTAGACTTGTTCAAGGTGTGTTTCATTATCAGGTTAAACTTTCTTGCTTAGAATTCTGAAGCCAGTTGAAGGTACTAAAGAGAATTTTCCTGAAGAATGATTGGTGTTGTTACTGTTGTAAAGAGAAGCTGTGTAAGCCCAGACAGTGCAAGTTTTGATGGGAAGTCGTAATCTTTTATTACACCAGTTGATTTTTATGAAGAAAACAGGCATGCTTCCTTCAAGCTTTGCTCCATTGTATTTCAGTTATGGTGAGTAGGAGTGTAACCTTCTTCCACTCCAGAACATAGCATGGAGCAGAGGAATGTGTTCATTGACTAGGGATATAAAAGCAATTCATGTAGAGTCTTATTTTTCTTCTTTTTTGTTTGAATTTGTCTTTTCTCTGTACCTAAAAGAAGCAGGGGATTTGTGTTCAGTGATCTCACAATGCTTTCAGTGAGTTCGGAGCTGGGAAGTGGGAAGGAAGCAGGGGAGGTGGATAACCTCTGATATGGTAACCCAGCTGCATCTCCTTCTACCTCTTCTGCCATCACCCTGAATTAGTTACCTGGTTAGAAATTTGCAGGGAAGTATGTAGGCAATGCAAGAGAGACTCCACTAGAGACCTGCAATCCAAATAAAATGTATTCCCATATTGTATTATATAAGTAAAACCATATATGAATAGATGCAAACTTCAGTTCTTCCAGCTGCAGCTGTCAAAGGTGGTTGTTTATCCTAATGCATTAAGAAAGTATTGTACAGTATTTAATGGAAGTATATTATGTGTTTCTTGCAGGAAAAATGGAGAATTATGAACTGATCCATTCTAGCAGAGTAAAATTTATCTATCCAAATGAAGAGGAAATTGGGGACCTTGCTTTTCTAGTGGCAGAGAAGATGGATGGTTTGACTAATCTTCAGTCCCTCAACATCCTTCTGTATGTGTTGGCATTTCAAGTAAATCACATTGAAGGATCTGTCCAAAACACTAGTTCACTTAAACCTAAAACACTCATATTAACCAGCTCTGATTTGTTCCTCTTTGATGAAGATTATATCAGTTACCCACTACCAGAATTTGCTAAGGAGCCACCAAAGAGAGATAAGTATCAGCTTACAGATGGACGACGAATCCGGGATTTAGATAGAGTACTTATGGGGTATCAGACATACCCTCAGGCCCTTACATTTGTGTTTGATGATGTTCAGAACCAGGATTTGATGCAGAATTTAACACTGGATCACTTCGGAGAAACAAATAGTGCCCCAAAGGGGAATGCTAAACAAGAAGGCAGCAAGAGCAGAGAGATACAGTGGTACATCTTTATCCCAAGTGCAGAAAGCAGGGAGAAATTAATTTCATTGCTTGCAAGACAGTGGGAGATCCTGTGTGGTAGAGAACTTCCTTTGGAGCTGACTGGGTAACTATTGCACAGCTGAGTGGCTTCAGTGTGTATTAGAAGGGAAGCAGTGTTTAAATAGCACCTGTCCAGCTCTGGGTTTTGATAAGGAGCTGACCTGGACTCCCTTGCTCCCTACTGCAGTAAACATTTAATAGTACATAGAAATATTCCCAAGTGTTAACTGGGGACTGAACTTCTTGTAAAGTCTGTTTTTTATGCAGTAGTATATAGTGAAAAAATCATAAGATGTTCTGGGAAACTGTATGGAAAAATTCAGGAGTCAACACTAGATACGCTGTTGTCTAGGGCTGTTAAGGTTTCCACTATTTTTCTGTATATATCAGTCTTGCTGTTCTATACAAATTCTAATGTGTAAATAAGGGTAAAAGCTTGTGTATGTTCAAGTGCAATGTTCTTTGTACAAGAAGTATTTTGGGTATGCTGCTAATGCTTATTATTTAATGATCTTACAATTTTACATATGTTTTTATTTGAGGTCAAATGTAATTATTTGCTGCCAATCATGAACCTTAGCAGTAAAATTTGAGGCAAAGCAGATGACAGATTTTCATATGAAACTAATTTCATATGAAAAGGCATTCTTCTTCCTTATTCTAGGATAAAGAGAATTGCCTGTTAAGAGCCACTCAGCATCATCTTGAAAGTGGAAATACCCAACATTGGGTGTATGAGCGTTTTGTCAGCAAATAATGAATTTGTATCTCTAAACACAAAATCTTTTGCCTATTTTGTCAATACAAATAAAGTGTAATTTGAGTTTTCTTTTGGCTTTGTCTTTATTCAAGTTTATCTTGTATTTGCAGGATACCATATGGCAGGTTCAGCAGCAGATACAGTGTTCCTAGAGTGTATTGTGTATAGCATGAAAAGCAGCAAGATGAAAGAAGAAAATAGCTTATTCTCCTGTAGGAAGTTTGTACTGGTCCAGAAACAGAGCTGAGTCATGGAAACTGAGGATCTATGGCTTCTAAACACAATTTAAGGATTTATTTCAAGTACTTCTGCTTCTCCATCAGATGTTAGGGATTTGCATCCAAGCTGTCATTTTTAATTTGAAAATTAGCATCCACCAAGTTTTAGCTGCCCCATGACAGTAAAATCCCTGCTCACTGTTACGAATACAAATACTGAGACTTTGAAAAAAGATTGTTCTATGTTCACTGGGATTAAGAAGGGAAGGACAATTTTGATATGGGCCAGCTGATGCTGCTTAAAACTGATGCTCCTTTAGGAAACACAGAAAAATGTAGTTTTGCAGAGACCACTGGAGGTCCACCAGTGAAACTCAAAACAGCAATTTTTCAGGGCCTGGTCCAGACAAGTTTTAAGTTTTCTTCAAAAACTTGTAAGTTTGTGTCACAGTTTGGCACTGAGTTGGAACACTCTTGATTTCACCCCCCTCCCCCTCCTCCCCTAAGGTAGGGAAAGAGGAAGAAAAATGAGAGAGAGGCTTTCTGGGTTGAAAAGTGAAACAGATTGATTTTAATTACTAGTGACAAGGGAATATATATATATTTGTAAAGGGATGTGCAACACCCCATCCCTCCCTCCTCCCCCAGCCACTCTCACAGCAGCTCTTCTCCCTGGAGGCTCCAGCTGAAGGGGGGAGTGTCCGGGCGCACGGACGGGGCCTCGGGTGTGGGCTGGGAAGAAAAGTGGGAAAGAGAAGAGAGAGCCAGAGAGAGGGTGATAGAAGTGACAGTAAGCAGAAAAGTGAGTGGAAAAGGAAAAAGAAAGGCTTGACTTCCGTGATGTCTTAACCTATACTGAAAGCCAAATAGAGAAAATATGACGAGAAGGGAATATTCTGATTTGCTGATCCTGCCTTCAGTCTAATCTGCTCCCCCGCAGGGGGGGAGGCTGCAGACACTCAGAAGTGACCTTGGTTATTATCAGTCCACTGGTGCTGCTAAAAGTTCACTGAAAGAAAAGAAATCAGCAAAGAGCTTCACCCTGGCTCAAACCAAACCAGTCCGCAGTGGCACTGGGATTTTGGTACTGTGGAGTATTTTTTCCATGCTGCTGGGGAGCTTGGCTGTGCTCTGTGGTCTCCAGAGTCCAGGAATGTTGCAGTCAGTCCAAGGATGACAGACACAGGCAGCCAAAGTCAAATTGTATTGCAGGATGCAGTGGAGTTCCCGAAGCAACCGAAGAGGTGAGGAGCATTGCTTGAGGGCTGCTCTTAGTTTAGCAGAGGAAACCTAGCCCCTCTGAAGCTTAGACTGAACTGAACAATTAGTGTAGGTACTGTAGACTCTTGGGGAAAGCTGTTTTCCTGTACTTTAGAGGTCTTCTATTAACCTGAAATCTCAAGGAAACTTACGTTCATTTAAGCTTGTCATTAGGTAGAAAAAACCTAACTTAAATAAAAATCCTAGGGATAAAATCATTAAAAGCTTAGAACTTTATTAGTTCTTTCTGAAGTAACTCTTTTAATCACTTATTTGTAATTCTTGTAGGTAAATGTAAGGAGTGTGTGGCAACTCCAATAGTGCCATCTGCAAGCATTTGAGAACAGATGAACGAGTCATTTACAATATAGTTCATGGTTTAAGTGGATGCAAAAGGAAAAAGTCCTTTGGAACTGCCTGGGATTTGAGCTGACATGAATAGCATTGTTTCTAAATAAGCCAGCCCTGCTTCTATCTGAGGGATGCTTTGTGCTTCAGATAGACCTGAGTTCTGTGTGTAAAGCCCAACTGTTCAAATGTATTTTAATACACTAGCACGTATGATAGCATCATGTATTGGACTAAGCAGGGATAATCCTCTGCCTGTTACATAGTCTGACTAGTGAAGGTCTCTCTTCAGATTTTATTGCAGCAAGAACACAGCTGTGATTAAACTAAGTCCACAGCTGTTTAAAACGTTGAATCTGTCCCTTTGGATCAGATTATTAATTCAGGAATCAGATACAATTCCTCCTTGAGATCTTGGTAGACACATTTTAAGATGAACAAAATGTTCAGTAGTTAATTAGATACCTACTGCAGTGTTTCTTGATTCTTCCATTAAGTATCGTGTCAATGGTGCTATCAGAATAATTTCAGGGCATTTTTTCAATAGATCGTCTTTTATACTCAGCCAGGTAAAGCATGGGCTATGCAAAGTAAAGGGTCTTCCTTAATGCTTTAACTCTTTTTCATTTTTACCTGGAAAAAAATAAAACAAGTTCCCTGTCTCATGCCACCAGCTAGCTGATCCCTGCTCTTTTGCTGGTGTTAAAATCTGGAAGAGTTACAATGCTTTGTGGGTACAAATCTATGTCAATTTAAATGCAATGTTAAGGCAAAGAATTTCACTCACTATCATTCCTCAGCACCAGCCTGTTGTCTTTATTGTCCAATTCTAATGTAATCTTTTGTTTCTAAACAAAGGGATTTACTGAAATGAGTTTTTCTTGAAAATGCGTGATACTTCATCTTGAACTCTGAGTTGGCTGATTAATTTCATAAAGATTTTTCAGAGCTTTCCACAACTGATTTCCTTAGAAAGTTCTGCAAAACTAAGTAGCTTTGTAAGTGGTTGTGGTCACATGAAACAGCCCTGATTTCTTCCTTTTTTTTACAAGAGTTTTGGGCAGCCGTGCACATGTATTTCTCTTTAATCCTTTATACTCAAATCTTTTGCAGCTTCCAACTCATGTCCAAGACAATTTCCAAATCAGTATCTAAAAGCCAGGTGCATATGTAGGCCGGTGGGGAGACCTTTTTCAGGAAATTATCTCCTAAACTATCTTAGACTTCCCTAGTCTGGCTTTGCAGCTGCTGTAGGTGTGTGCTGTTCTAGGAAGACCCATGCAATTATGTTCAGTGTCATCTACTGAGGATCTGGCCAAAAGTTTTAAAACTTCCCTTGTATTACAATTGAAAAATGGTAAACGAACTAATTAGGAAGGAAAATAAATAAGGTGCTGACCTGAGCAAAAATATTTTCTCTGTAAGAAGAAATGACAACATGACCTCCATCCTGTCTGCCCTGTGTCCATTCCCATGCTGCTTTTTCAAGACCCTGTGATCTGCCAGGCTGTAGATGCACTGGACAGTGATGTATTTCCATCAGCCCCTTTGACTTGTCTTCCTCTTCTTCTCAGCTTAGATAAGGAGTTTCTTTAAAAAAGAAAAATAGAAGTAACACAATGCTATTGCTTCTTGCTTGAGTGTGTCTGATGAAAAAGCTTAGTTCTGTGGTATTAATCTTCAAACATACCACATCTCAGGTGGAGAAACAGCAACATGAGGAGAAGCATGCAGCTGTGGTTCAGAACAGACAGACTACAAACTTCAGTTTCCTGCAGCCCACATGATAATGAAGGGTATTTAGTGAACTTGGAAAGCTAAAACTGTATGTGTGAAAAGGGGGGTATCAAATCTGTTAGGCCAAGAAGGTGCTAAAGAGACTGTAGGCAACACTGGAAAAAACCCACTTGAGTTGGATTAATAGTTGGTAAGCTGGGCACTAAGCCCTCATGCTTCAGACCTTGAGGTCTCAGAATGATGAGAACACCAGCATCAATAAAGATGTTAAAAATGCTGAGGTGGGATCCCACCTCTCATCTCTGTCATGTTGTTCTCAGGCAGGCACTTCAGTCCAGTCCTTGTCAAAGTGTCTGCTATAGCTTTAGTCAAGCACATTATAGGCCCTTTCTATCCCTTGTAGATAACAGTACATGAAGGATAAGCAGCACCACCATGGGGAAACATGCTGCTTCCTTGGTTATGCTGATGTGAGCAGGTGCTGAGTTTCAGTAGCTCAGCCTGTTTGGACCAAGTTTTACTTAGATATCTAATTCATATTGATTATCTATGGGAGATTTGGTGTCTGACCCTCCCAGCACAATTTCAGGGCACTGCTTAATAGATGGGAAAGGTACCAAAAAACCAAGAGATGGGAACATGAAGGTGGCTTTCACTGCAGGAGCATGTGTAAAGGAACTGGGAGTCAATAGCAATAAATAGGCCAGGAGTTAGAGCATTTCAGTACTGACGTTTGTACTCCTGCCCCTCAAGGTTTTGGACTAATAGGATATGAGCAGCCATGATAATTTCTTCCTGAATCACACAACAACATTCTGCTCAGGCAGCTCTACCTGTCTGCTTGGAATTGCACCATTGCCTGTGTAAGATAGAGAAGCCATCCCCTACTTGCTGTGTGACCTTTTGATTTTTTTTGCTTTTATCAGCAAGCTTTAAAATTCCTGTTCCTCCCAACTTGCCAAGAGAGGGGGAAAAAAAAAAAGCAGCATTGTCATCAAGCCTCTGCACCAACAGCCTCAGAGGTGTGATACAGTTGGCCCTCTTCCTACACACAAGCACTTCGGGCTGTTTAACCCTTCATTAGTGCCTCCTTAGACTCACAGCTTTCTAACATGTGATTCAGAGCAAAGAGACCTAATGTTTTTCCCTGGCTTTCCCAGAAGAGTCTGTTTCTCACTGTGGATGTAATTGAATGGTCAGCTCCCACAGAAGCTATGTGGTGTGGTAGACTGGATGGTAAATCTTTTCATTTGGCTCTGTAATTTCTGTAAAGATTGCTTAAACAAAAGATTTCAATAGCAGGAAATTGTCCAAGCCAGCCAGGGCTGCACACACTTCACAGAGCAGGGCTGGTGACCCAGCATTTTAAAATGCAGTGTGTGACACAGGCAGGGAGGCTGGGAGGAGGGTTCATAGCTGTATCTGCTGTCTTTACCCAGGTGTCTTCCCCCCTGACCCATGGAACGGGTTGAGTAGTTTTTGCCATCAGTTTCTCAAGTCTGAATGTTAACATGTTCACAGAAAAAACACCAGGTCTTAGATAAGTTACTCTAGAGAACCCAAACTTTCATCAATACATAAAGCAAGAAGAGGGTAATCTCAGGGTAAGCTATTTTCACCTTAAAAGCTATCTGTGAATGCCTAGTACTGGCAACTTAAACCCTGTGTCATACAACCATGTCTTGGAACACCCATCAACAAACACTCAGCATCCTTCTAGGCTGCCTGTTCTAGCTGTGTACACCTAGCAGGTAGCATGGAGCAGAGAAGCAGTCTTCTTCTGTTTACGTGTCTGGCCTAGTACTGTGACTGTAGGTAAAGAAAACATTGTACAGCTTCCATGCTAACATCCCCCTCTACAAGAATGTCTCCACTATCCATTTACTACTTGGCCATCCTGCCAGAGGTGGTCTGAGCTATGTTGCCTCTGCCTCATTGCACAGATCTGCAGGGTACCATATGCTTTCCAGAGCTGCATGGACCCTCTGACCTTGGCAGAGTGGCCATCTGTTGGGCAGCAATGGTCCCAGGGCTGCAGTTGCCCTGCAACAGGACAAGTGGGCTGAGTGGTCAGATTGAGTTGTGGGCTGGTACTTCTCACGTGGGTCACAGTGGATGGTTGTGCCTTATCTGCTTCCTGTTGGTGCAGGATATATAGCAGTGCTTGCTGTTCATCATGCTGGCTGTCTGTAGGATGGAGGAAGAGGCAGAGCACAATTAACAGCACTAGTAAGTACAGCAGTTCTTACATACTTTATATATTAGCACGTGTATCTTTGGGGCAAAAAAAATAGTAATTCTTATTAATTCTCTCAATTATTTACATAAACACAAGAGTACCTTCCTATTCTCATTCCATGTAGGAGCTTTCATGTACTATTAATGACTCAAAAATGAAAAGATGCCTCCTTGCTTAGTAGGATTTGTCACTAACAGAAGGAGTCTTTAGACTGCTCAGTACTGTGGGTTCTCTTGGCAGCTTAGGGAGATAAAGTCCATGTAAAATCTGTCAATAATAAATTATTGATTGTTTATAATGTTCAGAAGGAGAAATTAATTTGCTGACCATACCTCAGGCTAGCATGTATTTTTTTTTTCATCTCATTTTGGGGGTTTCCTATTCTGAGCACTATGGAAGTGCTCCTTGGATTCATCAGCAGAGCGTTTGGAAAATTGCTGCCATAGCACCTGAAAAATGTGATGCTTTTCTTGCTGAGAAGCTCAAATATTTTAAATAAGTATCAAAGCTTACCCAAAATGCTTGATAATCAATCAGGATGTGCTTATACTTTTGCTTTGAAGTGCAGCATGTCACCCACATTGCTTTGTTCATGCATACTCTGGGATAGGCAGTGGTTGGGTCTGCCTTCTGAGGTGTTGTAGATATACTAACATGGGTGGTAAAAGGAAATTAACTTACCCTTCATGAATTCATGGTATTTAAATTTGCCCATTGGATTTGCCTTCAGTTAAGTATACAGTTAACCTCTTTTCATTCCAATTAGTTGAAAACTAAGGATTTCCTTCCTTCTGTTTTGAACTGATATGTAAGAGGAAATCCGTAGCTGTTCCTGTTTTCAGTAAACCTTTTACTAAGGAGTTCTGCTCGTGCATTTAAAAAAAAGAATAGAAAGAAAGGAAAAGGTGGTATTGATTCAGACATAATGCTAGAAGTAGCAGATCCACTTCTGAAGGCTTTGCAGCCAAAGAGCACAGTGCAAAAATGCTCTCTCCTTGTTTACTTTTAACCTCTGGTTTGTCTTGGATCTGATTCTTAGTAGGCGGTCTCATCTTACAGAAATTGCAGCCTCTATCACCACCCTTTTTGTGAAAAGGGTCCTGCCTGTAAAAGCATGAAAATGCATCCTCCTGGGTTGCTGTTTTTCTTCTTAGCAGCATGCTTCACTCCCACAGCTGACTGCCAGAGTCAGAAGGTAAGTCTGTGAGTCTTTGTTTAAATGTTCATTAAATGGTTCTTCAAATTTGGACAGTTGTGTGTTACAAAATAGTCCTCCCCAAAACTCCTCTTTTCATTGATGTTTAGTTTGGTGCAGAATAGCATCCATAATTAAACTTTAGGACTGTAAGGTATCTTCTCTGCTTTTTGTGTGGGTATGCGTGTAGTCTAAGCTGAGGAACTAAAAATAAGGTTGAAGGGAGCTGCTTGAGTTTTAGATCAGGTTGAATTTGTATTTATGTTCAGCACTGACCACAAAAGTAGCAATATGAAAGGAATAGACTCGGCATCTTTGTCTTCTGCTATTTTCAGTTCATGTGAAGGGAGCATCCAGCAGGACAGGTCCATAAGTTTCCCAGGAGAATATTATTTTTAAAAAACTGTAAGAAAAATCTCATTGAATTGTTGCTTTGCAGCAGGGTAAACACCTTTGTTTCAAGTACATTTCCCAGCAGCTCCCCAGTGAGGAGTGTGGAATACTTTCCGTTTTGTTTTTGTTTTGTTGCAACTTGATTTTCTTTTGATTCCTTTATCTCTGCTCTTGTCTGTAGCAGCAGCATCTAGAAGAATGTATGGTGTCTTTGTAGATCTGTTCTCTAGACTCCGTGGTGAGGCATCCCATTTTCTGTAGGCTGGAATTCTCACTAATTCATACTATGTTGTCTTCTGCCATTACCGTTCTCGTGTCCTGGTCTTGGAGGAATGAGTTGGCATACAAACTCAGAAGCTGGGTGGGGTATTTGGAAATCTTATTCCCTGGAAATCTGAGCTGTGGAAAGGTTTTCTTGTCTCGAAGGACGGAGAGGGGCCTTGTGGGAAATGGACGGGCTTGTGGTGAGGAAGATACATTTGGGTCTGAAAGACTTTCAGATCACTGAAAAGGTACTTCAATGTCAGAAGTTTGGGTGGAAACTTTTGTGTAGACCCTTTCGTAAAAAGGCCATAAATAACTAATAAGCATTCAAATAAGCTAAGAACCTCATGAACCTTTGGGTTTATAGGTTAATTAAGGTGATTTGTGCACAAACATAGTTTGAAGAAAGTGTCTCTGCAGGTGTGGGGGTTTTTTTTTGTCTGGAGGCATGGCTTCCAGGCAGGTGGGTTCCACTATAGTAGTGTGCTCAGAGGCATGGGCTCACATCTTCAGCTGGTGGAAAATTTTGGTCTCTTGACTCTCAGACACTGTGTTGATTTCTGTAATCAATGAGATGTCTGGCTTGGCATGAAACAATTAAAATATCAGGTAGCAAGTACCCAATCACAGAGAACTGAAATATTTTTAATCACCTGTGGAGTTTATTTAATCCAGGAAAATACCCCTCTTTCAGAGTTCTTGCCTCAAAAAGTTCCCTCTTTTCAGAGAAAGAGAAGAAATACTTGAAAGGTTATAATGGGAGGTAAGGAAAAATAGGGGTCTAATGAAGTATTCTCCAATAGTTTAGGATGGCCATTGGATTTGATTGCAGAAGAAGTGCTGTGATTCCACAAGAAGCCTCTCTTGGCTTGCAGGAGCCTTTCAGGGGCCATCAAGAGAGAAAAGAGATTTTGTGCTAGCTTTTTTTCAGTGATTTTACCTCAGGGCTCTAATTCGATGTCTCAAACATGGCAGGAAATCTGTTGGCCTGATTTGTTTTTTGTGTAGCCCTTAGTATGGGCTGAGGAAGATGCAGCAAATGTGAGAAAAATTGAATTTTTTCTGCTGGGAGGACACCAGTCCCAAGCTGTGCTGGAGGAGGAATGGAGGCAGGTGGGAAAAATGAGGAGTGCTTTGCATCCCTGTGCCTCCTGTGCTCTGCAGCTGAGATGGTGGAAAACACCCAGGGCAACAGTAGAGCTTGTGTAATGTCTGAGCTTCACTGTTCATCCTCGTGCTGAAAAGTGTCTTACTTGGACAAATGCAAAAGGTTTGTGTGTCCGGGAGCCACTGGTCAGTCCAACTAAAGTGCTACTGAGAATTTCCTGGGAATGTGCATGACTGTAATGACTCAAGCATGTGTCTACAGTTTTGTTTTGGAAATGGCAAATGCACTGGAAACTTGGTGATTCATAAGATAACGACTGTTTCCAGAACTGGCTCCCAGGATTGTTGGAGCCGAATGCTGGTGTCCAAGTGTGTTTCTCTCCCTTGAGGTTTTGCCGTGCAGGATTTGTGTTACGGATTGGGAGGAAAAGACAAAAGATGAAAATGAGGGGAATGAAAGCAGCCCTTCAAAAAACTCCCAGCTTGTTCTCTCAAGGTGGAATAAGAGAAATATGAGTACTTGAGGAGTAAGGGACATCTGTGTCAGAGTGAGAGGAGGGGAGGAAATGCTGCAGCATCCAGAAGCTCAGATGTGTCTCAGCTAAGCACAGAGGGCAGCAGCTGCTCATGCACATGCGTTTGAGTGCAGGGAGGGACAGAGCACCGTCCAGCCCTGGCAAGCCAGAGCTCAGCGTGGACAGAGGCACCCTGGCTCTTAGTTTCTTTGAGCTACAGCTTCTGTGTCTTCTGTGTTAAAAGCCTCCTTTAATTTTGGAGCTGTTTGAGAGCACCAGTCTTCCTTTTCTGTTGCTTTGTACCCGAAGTGTGATACAGTCCAGGCTCATCTGATCACAACAGTGACTGTTTTCACCCCTTTTCCCTGGCATAGCCACTGTGCACCTCACTGACTTTTGGCCCACCAGGCAGCATTGCTGAATCCCCCTCACTGCTTCCTCTCCAGCATCTTCAAACTTAGAAACACTGATCACAGGTGAGCCCAAGGGAGCACTGCACAATTGTTTTCCATGAGGTTGTGCCCTAGCAGCTGCCTGACTCAAATTCCTGTCTATCTTTCATCCTCCTCCCCAAAATTTGACTACCCAAACTTGCATTGATGTCCCGTTATTCTCTCTTCTGCTTTCCTAAGAAGCAAAACAGTCCAGAAAATTACTGTTTCATCAGTTCTGTCACTTAAATAGGAAGGGGAATATTTTTTTTACATTATTTTCCACACAGCTGTTTTCTTCCTCTTTCCTCCTGCCTGTTGCTGCTGACACAAGCATATGTCCTTATAAAAAGGGGAAGATCTTACTGGAAAGACGCCTAAAGCTCATGAAGTGTCCCAGGAAGGTAGGGTAGGGGCAATTCCACAATAACTGTCTTAGAGGTCTACAAGTAATTAAAGATGCCAACAGGAAGGAGTGACAGCCCTTCTCTTCTGCCAGTGTCCATTTCTACTTAGAAATGGAGCCACATCGATGAAGGATAAAATTGCTAAAGCTGGTGCTCACAGGACATGGATAGGTGAATTTAGTGGATCTCAGGTTGGTTTTGGCTGTTTATAATGCAAGGAAGGGAGCTCTCCACATAACAGGTTCCTTGGGTATTCTTCCACCAAAGGAAGTGGAGGTTACTGTACAGTAAGGAAAGCCCCAGATGCACAACTAGAAATTGCTATCTACATGAGGGGCCACCACATACACAGGAATCACTTTCTTCATTGGGCATGGATGGATGCAGAAGATGGACCCATGAAAATGAGAAAAAGTTCAACAACTCCAGGCAGAGGGACCATGGGTGTGAGTCAGGAAACCATTGCTGACAGATGTCCCTGTGGACTTGGGACTTGAGGATTATCTCTCAGGAGGTTATCCTGAGAGGTTCTGCTGGCTATCATCTGGGAGGTCCTTCCTGAGCTCTTGATAACTGATAGGAAGTCATGGGCTTCCTCCCTTGCCTTGAGGCAACTGTATGCATTTAGCCTTAAGCTCTGAGGAAGCAAAGCTCAGATTGCTGATGGGAATCCAGAACAGAGAGTTCTGGGCACAGGAGAGCTACTGATGGTCAAAGCATCAGGGGCCATCCAGGTGGTCAGAGAGGTGCAGAGCACCTTTCCTTTTAATTCACTCTCCCTGCCCCCTGCACCTTCTCAAAGACAATTGCCATGAGGAATATTTCTGTGAACAGCTCCAGGGCTCTGGGGAGCAGACTGAACTAACACATTCAGTACTTTTGGCCCATGAAACAGCAACGAAGCCACCAGTGAACTGCATCATATGTATGGCATGGAAAACAGAAATGCTGTGTTGGATTTTAATTCAGTGTCTTCTGGCAAGGGTTATTAATCTATGGCTTGTCCTCACATACCAGTACTACATGTTTGCAAACGATCAGCTTAAATTACCAATGCACAGTTATGATTATTTTAGAAATAGTTAGAATTTTTGGTGTGAGGCGTAGGGGAAAGATAAGATAGCTGTGATCTGCCCTAGTGCCTTCTAGCTGAGATCCAAGCAGAGGAGCATGACATGATGGTTTAGCCCAGGTGGGTGTGTGGTGTACCTCCCAGCAGCTGTGCTGGTCATTGCCCTCCCCAGTGGTATCTAAAGAATGGTGTAATGTTGATAAAGAAATACCTTTGGTTGGCAAGATGAGTGGCTAGGGTAACAATTTAATGTTGGGCTTATTTCCATTCTGCTTTTTTCTTTTTAAGTTAAAGTCCATGCGATGCAATATCAAGACGATGTTTACCTTGAATACAGAGTGTGCTGCTTGTGCTGTAGCACCTAAAATATTGTGTCCAAGAGGCTGGTTAAAGATCACCCAAGGATTAGGAGTGAGGGGCTGCAGGTAAGGCCTGTTTTCTGACCTTGTTAAGGTTTTGGTGCAGCCCTGCACCAAGGAGTAGTGTCTCTGCCTTCGTGAGAGCATGTGTGTTTTCTGAGCTCTAAAGATACAAGAACTTTTGTTTTCAGATGCATAAAAATGGCTTTATGGCCCCTATTATTGTTGCCTTTGTCTCTTTTCAAATCCCATGGGCTTTTTGCTGGGCATAAGGTATATACACGGAATGACTGACATGATCATTTCCTCTAACTTGCCCTAAACAGCATGAGTTTGCTAGTTCTGCTATAGCAACCTAACAGAAGTCTGTTTAGCAAAGAATTGTGTTTCAGGCCCAGAATTCTGTAGTGGATTATTAAAAAAATAATAGAAGGATAATTTCCCTAGTATATCCTCCCAGCTTCCAGCAATAATCCTCTGAACTTTTTACCTTCCTACTTTGCTTTATGACAATTGCTTGTTCGTGTGTTCCTTGCTCTTATTCTGTTGAGCTTGGCTCTAATAAGAAAAGGGTGAAGGAAAACTTAACTTACCAGGAAGCTTTTTAAAAATCAAACACTATAGATTATTGTCTGGGTATCTATTCAGTAGTGAGTGTTAACAGTTAACATATAGCTCCATTGTCTACTGTTTTCTGTGATTTGCTATTCTGTCGAAATACTTTAAAAATAGCTGTAGCAGTTTTGCAGTTTGTAGCAGTTTTTTGCACAGACACACACAGGAGTCAGACTGAAGCCAAAGCAGCAGTGCTATTGAGACAATTTCCAAGTTCCTTTTGGGAAGGATGTTGTGCCAAAAATAAAATGAAGTGTAAGAACAATGTGAGAGTATGCAGCTTTTCTGAGTGTTATCTGCTCCTGTGGTGGTTGTTGCACAAACCCAAGAATAGTTCTGTGCTGCATACGTGCAGAACAAGAGCCCATCAAAGCCATCAAAGGCTTACCCTGCGTGTGGAGGGGATGGAGGAAGGGTTGAAAAGAAGATACTTCTTTTGGAGATTTAAAAGGTTTGTCCAAGATTGCATAGAGAATCTGTGAATAACACAGCTATTAAATCCAAATTTCCAGCATCCCAATCTGGAATCTGTAGTGTAAGACAGAAAGGGACAAGTCCTACAAGGAGACTTTGTTCTTCTAGGCTATTTAGGTGTGAAGTCAAATGTTGAGTTACCCTGGAGTTCCTAACTTTGTTTCTATGCTGTCTAACCCTCCAAAATCCAAGATTTCTGTCTTGATGCCCTCAGACTGCCCAAGGTCCTGTCTCATGTCCAGCCCCTGGCAGATTTCTTGTAACCAAACTCTGAGACTCAAATCAATGGGCATCCTTAGAGAAGACCTAACCTGAGTGCAAACCCTTGTGTGCATGTATGGCAAAGGAAACATGTGTCCTTCCTTCCCCTGAAAGTTCTGTGTGCTGCAGCATGATTGCTTAGAAACCCTCCAACAGGTGCCTGGTGTTTGTGTTGTAATCATCAATCTTGGGTTATTCTTTTTGAGATACACTGTCAAGTTAGGAGAGAATACCCTTTCCCAGCCAGGGTGCCATCACATGTGTAAGAAGGAAATTGAGGAGAAAAAGTGCTGTCCAGGATTCTGGGGTACAGAGTGCTATGGTAAGTATTTTGTCTTCCTATGAGACTCCTTAGCAGTTGAATAAGTCAAACCAGTTTTAATAGGAGGCAATTAAATATGCATTGAGGTGATTAATTGTCATTATTCCTCAAACACTCACAAGGTCTCAGTTATCTGTCTGGGAGGTTCCCAATATAATGGGGAAGGAATGTCTGCCTCAGATGAGCTGAATCCTCTTACATTTAACACATAACATAACCTCCTTTGATGGAACTTCCTTTTGTCTCTTCTATAAAAATAAGCTTTTGGAAAGGCATGTTTTTGTTCCTCTTTAAGAAAGTTTCCAAAGGAAGAGGAAGATGCTTCTTTCTGATGTCCTTCTAATCTGCAGTGCATGTGCCACGTGTGCTCCTGCATAGTCTGGAGTTAGTCAGCCATTCAGCCACAGAAATTACTTAGCAATTCCAACCCAAGGTGGAAACAACCATCCCAAAGCTCCTACTCAGGTTGATGCCAAGCAATGAGAATTGGGTTTGGTTTGTCTCAAAAATCCAAAAGCAAGACCTGCTAAGCTAAACACTTCTGATATGATTGACTGTTGGAATATGGAAAGACATGCTCCAGTCCTACAGGAAATAGGAAGTCAGTTGAGAGCTTGAGCCTGTTCTCACACAGAAGTGGTTTGAATAAGCAGATTGGCTTCATCAGAGGAATCGCACATCTAAAACTTTCAGAAATAATCCCCAGAATTTGGAAGTACCTGACTCCAAAGATGTGTGGACCATGTTTATCTGAGCACATTCCCAGCTCTTCATGAAGTCAGGGAAAGCTGCAAGTGCTCAGTACCTTTGCAAAGCAGGCTCCCACCTGTCCTGGGCTTCAGAACTGCCCTCAGATGTTTGATACTGCCTTTTGCTGATGGTGGCAGCAGTGGCTCAACCTCAAAACATGTTCCAGTGCCTTTGTTGAAATTTAGTTAGTTATGGCCCATTGGGACTTTTCCTTAGACTTTTAATAAAAGGCTTTCCTTAGCCAGCAGCTGAATTGCTCCTTGGTGCCACTCATGGACAGATTCACCAGCTCTGGGCCAGTGTTAAGTGTATTGGAGAAGCAGACAGGGACTTTGCTGGTGAAGAGGCCATTGCTTTTGCACAACTGCAATGCCTGGGGGAAGAGCAGGTGGAAAGTGGGATGTAGTGCTGGTTGTTCAATCTAATCTTGTCTGGCCTGTCTCTTGCCTGCTAGAGTGTCCAGGTGGCTCTCAAAATCCCTGCAATGGCCATGGGACATGCTTGGATGGTATACAGCAAAATGGGACCTGCATCTGCAAGGTCAGTGCATGATTTATTCTGAAGGTGCTTTTGTCAGAGGGAGTTGTATAATGTCTGTGAAGATGCCTTGGACAAAGGCTGATCTTCTGCCTGGAAGATCATTAGCAGCTTCCTTCATTCCAGCATCAGTGTCTGTGGTTTTCCAAGAGGATTGGTGTGGTTGGCAATAGCACTAAGACACTGTTGGTGAGGGTATGGAGTTGTGAAGGATCTCTACGGAGAAGTGAAGAAAGAATTGCATGGATTTAACCCTCTGATCAGTTGAAATAATCAGTGTCTAAGAGAAGTCCTGAGGTACTTGGCTTTTAATGAGCTCCTCTTTTCCAGACTTGAACAATATACTTCCCAAATAGATTGGTTCTGCACAATGACAGGCAGATCCTCCCTCTCTCAGGAAAAGCAAGAGAGACCAGAAAGAGAATTCAGGGCACATGTTTATTTTTTTATTTACAGCTCCAGACTTAGTACAACAAAAGCATAAACAATTCCTGTGCATTAGAATTGCATGGAGCAGTGTTCCTAAAAAATTTAGCTTTATCAGTATCAGACTTGAAACTTTCTCTTGTATACTCAAATGTTTTTACAGCATCCTCAATGATAGCATTGTGGAGGGATGAGCCAAAATCCTACCTCTTGGGCCCTTCTTTGAGAAAGCTGCTTTTGGACTTCACTCAAAGACATATCAATTAAAATGTCCACTAAAGTTCCCCAAGCCCTGTGAAATCAATTTCAAAAGTTCCATTGGCGTGAGCAAATTTCAAATTACTTTTTCAGAGAAACATCAGAAGCCAGCTGGTACATTCCTGCTTGTTTGTGATCAGAACATTGTTTTCTCAATGCCCACCAGAGTTTTGCTTCTGTTTTGCATGTGCTCTGTGTGTTGGTTTATTCTGTGATCTTCCCTGCTGTGGAGGCTGGTTGGTACCACTTGAGCACTAAACAGATCAGTTTTCTTCACTGTATTGCTTCAACTCTCAAAGAAAAACAGAAATGAGGAGAGACTTTGAATTATAACAATGTGTGGAACAATACAATGATAGAGAAAAATAACATCTGGGGCATTTTGGGGATCTTCTAGGAGCAATACAGTGGTTTTGCCTGCCAAGATTGTCTAGATGAAAATCGTTTTGGTCCGGACTGCCAATCAGGTAAGTATGAGCAATTCAGGTGAAGCTTCCAAAAAATAGCTGAGAGCAAAGAAAGAGGAGGGGGAGGTTGAGTGAAGAAGGGTGCTGGAGAGGAGGAAGGGATGGCAACTGGTAGTTTTTAATAACAGGTGTCTTGACATTTTGTCTTTGTGCCCCTCTCACCTGTCCCATTAGAAAATTACTCTGCCTTCCACTCAAAACAGTCCATTTTTCCTACTGTAAATCTCTCCCTCCCCTTACAAGAGCTATCACAGTTTCTCCTCTCTTTTTAGCCAGGCTGTTACCCACAAGTGATGCACACTCACTTCCCAGCTGTTTTCAAGACTCTTGTAACTGCCCCACTTGTCTTCCACCTTCTTCCTTGTTGCCGTCACGCAAAATTAACACACACAGTGCTACTTCTCCTGTATGGCATTTTTGGAAGTGATTTATGATCAGTGCAGCCTGGCTGCTAAAGGAGCTCATGTTTCCCTTGTATCCACACAGGGGAGATAGGTGTGATCTTGGTGGCTGTGCTCACACAACAGCAGCAGTGCTGGAATCACAGATGTGGTAGGCTCTCATAACACTGCCTCCTTCCACACTGGCTGCAGGAGACTTACAAGCGTGGGAAGTTAGCATATGTGCCTAAAAAGCTGGTCTAGATCTTGCATTCAAGGCTGCTCTCAAAGGGCAGTACTTTTTCTCCTTGAATCCAGGACATGCAGTTTGCCCTCTGCAAGCTCTGACTGGCATGGCCTTATTTTTCAAAGGAGCTACATTTGCTGTGGATTCCTGGTGGAAATGGGGGTCCAAGCCCCAGGGCAGTTGGCCAGTGTATGCCTGGAGGCCTGTGTGCTGCCTTGGGGCTGAGGGGCACGTTGGCCTGGACTTTCCTTGCAGAGTGTGACTGTGTGCACGGGGAATGCAACAGCGGCGTCATGGGGGATGGAAGCTGCACATGCTATGGAGGCTACACTGGCCCCAGGTGTGACCAAGGTAAATACATTGGGAGCTGTGGAGGGGCTGTTAGAGCTAAACCATGATATGGGCTTGGATGCATCTGTCCCAAAAGGAGCTGGGGGGGCAATTAACAGCTTGGGAATATATAGAGGGAAGATGATCTTGAGCACTGGAGATTGAGGCAGAGTGGAAAAGCTGGGGTCTGCTCTGCACTCTGTGACAGAGCCTGAGATGTACCACCTCTTTGTACCTCGGTTCTCTCTCTGGAAACCAGATAGACCCTTTCTTCTCTCTAAGGCTTAAGGACCTGACTACTTAGAGTGCCAGTGATTTTGAGCTGTCTACACTGCTTACATCCCCTGGCTTTTATCCCCAGCTTGGCGCCTCTGGAAACCACATTTACCTTCATTTTCAGATGTGTTTTATAAGGTAAGTTGTATCTTCTATCAGTGCCTCGCATGCTCAAAGGGAAACTCTCTTTGCTGTGTGATTCCAGAGCTTCCACTTTGCAAAGGCATGACATGTGAGGCCAACAGTGAATGTGTGGTGAGGGATGGGAGAGCGATGTGTGACTGCAAGCTGGGCTACAGAAAAAGTGGAAGCACTTGCCAAGGTGAGAAACTTCTCTGTGACACTAAATGGTCCCCTGCTTGGAAAAATCTTATTGCACTGGTGTCTCCAGGGGAATTTGATGCCTGCTTCACTGTAGAGGCTTAAGCACCTGTGTTTTAGGAATCCTTTTAAGATTAAGGGCTAAGGTTTTGGCTCTCCTCTCACTTGGTCCTGAAAGGAAGAAATTATTAAAGTTGCAGGTTCCATCCAGCAGTCGTAAGTATGTACTGAATAACAGTGACAGTGGGATGTTGGTGGGTCTGTACCAGTTTAAAAAGGCATGTAGCTGGAGGGCTTCTTCACTGATTTAAAATTTGCTTGTTATTTAGTTTTGTTAAAAGGGAGTAAATAAAATAAATCCAATTAGCTAGCTGTGGATAGCTCTGTTTTCACTGGCTTTTTGCAGGTTTTGCTGACCAAACTGCAGTTTCATATATCCTCAGATATTATGGAAATTCAGAAGTAAATCCAAGCATCCTCTGTCATGCTTCTGTTAGTGAAGTAACATAAGAATGTGTCATCCAAATTCCTCAGATTAAAAAACCCAGAATATCTGCTGTCTGAAATAATTTTATTTTCCTGGGATATTTTAGAAGTTTCATAGTGTAAATTTCTTATACTCCATTCTTTCCAGGCTTTTGGAATTCTGCTGTGCTGCTGTAAGTGCTGTTTTGAAAACAGCAATTTGGTTACTCTCAGCTCTCCTCTCTTTAACTACAGCTCAGGATCCTTGTGCTGCTTCTGCGTGCTCCCCTTTCGCTGTATGTAAAGTTACTGGACCACAAAAGTATCAGTGTACCTGCAAAGAAGGATTTCAAGGAGATGGGAAGATTTGCCAGCCCATAAACCCTTGTGTTGACAACAATGGAGGCTGCCCAGAAAACTCTACAATTTGTGTTTACAGACGTCCAGGGGAGGTAAGGGCAATAACAGCTCTCCAGCAACTTGTGAGGGTCTGAAAAATGGCCAGGTGAGATCTTCAAATGAACCCACCAAATTGTCACATCTGCTCTCATAGAGTCATCAGGGTTGGAAGGGATCTCTGAAGATCATCTAATCCAACCCGCCCTGCTTTCCTCATCTTAGATTTTGCAAGGGGAAAGCAGCTTTTTTATATGGTAACTTACTGGGTAAGAGATGATGAATGCAGCTCCTGTTATCACTGTGTTGCCTTCCCTTAGGCATCTTGTGTTTGCAAGCCTGGGATGAGTAGAAAAACTCCTTCGTCCGAGTGTTCTGTATTTCCCAACAACTGCCGGTGGTATTTTTGTGACGTGTCTTCCACGTGTGAAATTAATTCCCAGGGGAATCCAAGGTAAGCCAGTTTAAAGCTTGCTCTTAAAGAAGTGTATTCTGCAGCTAGAATGGAAACTGAGTTTGGATGAGTTGAATTTTGGGGAAACCGAGAACTAGCTGAAGAGAAGGGGCCAGAGTCACCCTTTGAGGAGAGCCTGTTGGCAAAAAGCCTGTTGAAAGTAGAGTTTTACATCAGTCATTGTAAATTTTGGCATGTGGGTCACAAGATGCTCTAAATCTGGGGCAGCAGAGTCTTCTGTGAGGTGAACTGGAGAGGTAGCTCCCCAGGTTGTTGGTAGTATTAGGGTATTGTCAATTGATAAAAAAGGGAGATGTATGACTTCTTTGCTCACATTTGATCCTGAGGGCTAAGTGTTTGGCTTTCCTCCCATCCAGGCCTGTAAGCAAGAAATGAATTGGAGTTTCAGATTGACAGGGAGGGGGGGAAGTTGAGGGAAGAAACACCAGACCTCATTTAGTCCTCTGGAGCAAAACATCTACAAGTTGATACACCTTAGATGGGAAATATTGCCAGATCTAGGATCTTTTTTGCTGAAAAGCCTCCCAACATCAGAGAGAGCTTCACTGAGGATTTTGTGTGTTACCAAGAAAAGGTGGAACTTCTCTGAGAGACTGAAGAGGGAAAGAGCAGTCCCATCTCCTTGACCCTTCCTTCTCCAGTTCTTCTAAAACCGTTACCCACCTGCTCATTGTGTGCTCCAGGCCAGAACTGAAAGGCAGAGGCTTCCCTTTCTGAAGATATTCTAGCAGAGTGCAGGACGCCATGTCCAGCACAGTCCCCACCTCAGTGTATCTGTTCCCCAGCAGCTGGCACTCAGCCCTGTGAGGCTGGAGCCATGTCAGATGCCTCCTGTGTTGCATGTCTTTCCATCCCTGAAACAGAACGAGTGGAGCCGATACTTGGACCAAACCCAAACAGGAAAACACACGGTTATCGGCCAGCGATCTTAAGTAGTCTCTGAGTAAAGACTATAAATCCGTGTGAATCAGGACAGAGATTTTCACATGTAGATAAGCTTTTCTGGAAAAGTCATTAGCTGTTGGGGGCCCTCATTAAGTCTAAGATGAACCATAGCTAACTAACATGCTTGAGCTGGTACTTCTCACTGAGGCTGAGAGGTCACATAGGAGCTGTTTGCTGGATTTTCACTTAGCCTGTGGTTTTTATGCAATACCTCAAATTTTCAGGTGCTGTAATGACTGGTACTGACTGAATATCTAGTTAGGAAGGTGTCTATAAATATATTGTGGCTATGAACAATAGCAGGGGCAGACAACCCTTACATTGATTGTATCTGAGAAAGCTTCTTCATTCTCTTTGGGTAGGTCCAAATTTGCTTGCATTCCAGAAATGTGTATCTTTGTTCCTGTCACTTAGTTTAGGCAGGAGTTCCTAAGCACTTACCTACATCTTGAAGCTGGGATTTGTCTTTTAAGTGTAAATACTGATGTGTTCTACTCACATTTGCTGAATGTGTTGCAAAATGTTTTCTAATGGTTTGTTATGTTACATTCTTGTTTCTTAGCTGTGTGTGTAAAGAAGGGGAGATTGGAGATGGGCGAATTTGCTATAAAGATCTCTTGAGTGAGATAAGTAACAGTAATTCACGAGGAAATTTTGCTAGAAAATTAAACGTCGCCAGGAAAATGTTTGGTAAATGTCTTTTGAATTTGCTTGGGGAATGGAGCAAACATGGGGACAAGAGTGGTTGGGAAAGCTAAAAACCTTTCAGCATAACAGATCTGTTTCGGTGTGTATGACCATGGGCTGCAAAACTAAACACATCACATCTCTGAACTCATATTACCAGTTCTGGATTGGAAATTGAGGACACTGTTGCAGAGAGCACTGTGGATGAGTATTAGGTACTTGACAGTCCTGGTGAAGGACATACTGCATCTGCAGAGGAAGGGGAACATGCCGTGGAGGTTTGATTCAAACCCATATCTATCAAACCACCAGCATGTCCCAACCTGCAGTACCCATGTTGGAGGCTCAGCAATCTTTCAGCTGTCACTGTGTTTTCTGGCAGTGATGCTCAAGGCTGGTGTGCCATGGATCCTCCACTTAGCAGAACATCTATTAAGCCCTTAAAAAGCCTACTTGCCAGCACACACGTGTGTGTGGCTATTACAGAGATGAAGAGGCTTTATGTGCCATGGTACTTTCTGAGGGAGGGATTCCTTTGCAAAGCATCAAAGGTGGTTTTAGAACCCATGTGCTGCAAATGTGGGGAGTGATATCTGCAGAGGCTAATGTTTGCCTCACTGTAGTCTAAGGAAAGAATGAGAATCCTTTCACTCATGTCAAAGCATATGTATGTTAGATACCTTCTCCAGCTCATCCTCTGCACAGTCTTCTCTATCTCCACTAACTTGACAGGAGCATAGAGATAGGGCTCAAGGCTCAGCTTAGCTCTTGTGAGTACCCCTTGCTGCTACCCACTCTTTTTTTTTCATGTTTTCCATAAGATTTGTTCTATGAGCACCTGCATGAAGGTCTCTGGGTTCCTAACTCCTCTGCACTGGGACTTAATACCTAATGACCTTTATTGATATGGACTTGGTTGATGGGCCATTGATATTGAGTGAAGACTGGCAACTGTGGGTTCATAGCAGCTTCTCAAGAAGCATTTAGGCTCACTAAATCCTGATTACACTCAAAAATTAGTTGTTCCAAGGGAAAGACAGAGGACACTTGGCCCAAGAATACGCAGTAAACATGTGGGAGCAAAATTATTATGAATATTCTGCAAATTTCAGCAGTGATTCAAAGTGGACCAAAGCCACCAGTAATCCTTCAGAAATCTTGTAGGCAAACACTTAAAACTAATGGCAACCAAGCTGGCCTATGATAGCAATACCAAACTCCCTCTGGTTTCTTGTAAACAAATACTAGTTAGTTGCATGAGGCCAAAAATGTGCAGATTGAATTGTGTTGTTAACAAGAGGAATAATTATTTCTGAAGTTAAACTGTATGCCAAGAAACTACTTCACGTTGTCACTCTTTTTACAGCTTCTGGTTGCTCGATGTTGCTGACTAAATATGGGCCTTTCACAGTCTTTGTACCATCCCTTCTTCCCATTCATGATAGAATGGAATTTAATGTAAGTTTTCCTGGCTTTAGCAAGTTTTTGCTGTCTTAGGATTCTTTCCTGCCTGAGTTCTGCAGCCTGTAAAAACTGATTTGCACATGAGAAGTTTGGAAGGCAGTATTTATAGAGGCAATCTCTTGGGAAGACTCTTCATTGTCTGGTTAAGTTGCAGTCTCATAGAGGATATTACATCCCTCACGTTATTTTTAAAACCTCTATCTCTCTCTTCAACACTGACAGAGTTTGTTTATTTTTAATGTCAGGAAATGTAAGTTTTCCAGGCCATTCTACATTTAAAGCTTCAACCTCCTGTGTGTGACTACTCTCAAAACTTTAGGTGGCTTTTCACTACTTGAGGGTGGGGTTTTCAAAAGGAGCTGAGATTTGCACCAAAGTACGGGATTTTGGGCCTGCAGCCCTAGATATGGGTATAGTGTCAACTTCTTGAGAAGAGCTAATTTTATTAATGAGGACAGCAGGGATGACAGGGTTGGAGACAACTGCTATGGGAGCCAGAACAAGAGTTTGAGAATTCTAGGCTTCAGCAAGTAGGTCCTGCAAGTCATATTAATTTATTGTTGTTAGTAGTAGTATTTTAATTGAATTGTGTTCATTTGCAGTAGGTTTTGCACAGTTAAGCCCACAACTGAACTATCCAGCATTAGGATGAGAATGCATCTAAGCCATTTTCCTAGGACAGAGCTAAAAATCAGCACACGTGAGCTACAAATGCAGCTCACGCAGTAGGGATTTTAATTGCATGATAGGCAAGGTGCCTGTTGTGTTTCTGGTGGCAGCTAGCTTGCAGCTAGCAGTTGGATTTAAGAAGGTAAAGGTATTAAAAATAGCCCAGACAGACCAACCCCATTTGGACATTACCTTTCCAACCAGTTTAGAAATATCTTTCCTTTCCTTGATAGCAAAGCTCTCTATGTAGCAGCAGTAACTCATATAGAGTCTAGGGAGCAAATCCTAACTTACAAATGCCAGGGACATAAGTTGTCTCCTACTACCTTGTTGAGCACAGGGACTCATGTCCACTGACACAAGTCAGGCTCTGTGCTTAGGTCATCATGGTAACTTCTGTATTCATAGAAGATACATCAGGAAAGGCCTCTGAGTTGTCTAGTCTACCTGTTCCCACGAGGATTGGTTCCACCTAATCAAAATTGAGAGAGGATTGTTTTAAGAAAAACAACAGTAATGAAAAGCCCAGAAAAGAAAGGAAGAAACTGAATGTAAATTCAGCAGCTCAGACCTCCTGCATGGTCCAACATAAACAAAGGTTGTGTTTTTGTCTAGGGGTTTCTCTAAAGTCACTTGCAGGTGAATTAGTCTCCCTGTGTTGGAATGTGTGTACAATAGAAGCAAAAGATTTGCTGCAATGCTACTCAGATGAACCAGAATGAAGAGGGAAGCTCAATCTTGTATGCTTAGAATTTCTCTGTGTATGTTATCTAGGAGAAGAGTAATGTTATGGCTCTTTCAGTGAATGAGGTTTTTAAAAGAACATGTAATTTATCTTCTTCATGTGGTTTTCATTCCCCAAAGGATACCACTGCTGAGCGCTTGTGCAGAATGCACATCGTTCCTGGTCTGCATTTAGTAGAAGACATGGTAAAAGCCAAGACTATGTGGACCTTGTCAGGACATCAGCTAACATTCAGTAGCCAGGTAAATGATCTCCTGAACTGAATTCCTGGACCTCTGCTTTCATGTAGGGTGACTGGAGTTTGAGCTTCTTTGGTGTGCTTACTTCACCAGAAAACCTTCTTCCTCTGATCCGCCTGCCTGCAGTCAGAATGAGCTCCTTTGTGGAGTCTGAAGCAAGGTGATTTAAAACTAGACACCCTCAAGCAACCACTTCTCCTATCTTGCAGACAACCAATTAGCCAGAATCTGACTTGTGAATGGTCTTTCCTTGGTCTGTATGTTTATTCTGGAGAAGAGACCTACACTAATAGCAGCTACAATGTCTGTGTGGCTGACGTGGAAGAGGCAGCAAAGTCTCTCTTCAGACTGAATGCTTCTCCGTGGAGATTGTGTGCTCAGACACAGCCACATGCTGAATATTTTCTCTTCCAGTTTCCTTTTCCCCCTCTTTCTATTTTATTTTTCTTAGTTGACCTAGCAAAGAGTTTTTCATCATTATGTTCTGATACAGAAGGCTTTTTTTCCCTTTCTCCTTTTTCAGTTGACTCATATTTTCCAGCATCCACTATTCTCTCTCCATCCTGCACTTTTCCTGTGCACACACTCACAGCTGGCCAAGAGAGAGACGTATGTTTCCTCTCTGAGGATCCAGCCTTGGCCTTGAGGTGCAGGTTGTAACACATGCACCCTGCATGCATTAAAAGGACAAAGCACTGTCTGAAGCCCGGGAATCTGAACTGAGCTTGTCGATGCTCCTTTAAGTTTCCTGTTTGTTTACTCCGGAGTCTTTTGATCTGGGCAGTCTGCCCTCCCCTTCCTTTGTTTCAGCTAGAATCCTCAGTGGTGTGAATTGAAGTTCAGGGCAGGGAGGAGCAGTTCAAGAAATGCACGTGGTGAACTGAAAGCATAAGGAAGTTGTGCTTGCCTGAGCTTGGATTAAGGCTATAACACCAACACCTTAATTTGCTTAATTTGTTGGTTACCCTTGGAACACCTCCATACTCCCAGTTTCTGTTCATGTTTTTATACAATATGGAAGGACCAGTGCCTTATAATTCAGTAAGCCTGACTGCTCCAGCTTTGTTATGAAGATTCCTTGTTGGCATGATGAGCCAATAAAAGTTAAAATCAAAGCTGTAGTTCCAGGATTGCCTGCAAATTCTGTACTCTGGTGCCCAGGAGGCACTGTGCCTCCTTTCTTGCCCAGCATCAGCTGCTTGATGATCAGTGCATGCTTTTGTGATCCAGAACTGGAATCAAGCATTGTTCACTCAGACAAACTTTAATTCTAGAGCTGACTGTCCTAGATTAGGCCTTCTTTCTATAATAAGACTTAAAAGTACCCCCCAGGATCAAAATATTACCCAACTCAAGCAGTGGTGGGATGTTTGTTTTACACACAGGCTACCCCTTAAATTTACTTTTTCCAGAGTAACTCTGTTACTGACCCATGGGCAGGGAGCACTGGAGGGAGCAATGATTTATAGATCTGTCATTGTAACACAGATGTACCACAAGAAAATAACCTTGTATTTTTATCCAGACTTACATCACATCATTTCGGTATCAAGATCTGCCGGGGGAATTGTACAATGTTTTGCAGTCAAACCTGCCAGCAGCCAATGGCATCATGCATATTGTTAACACCCTGAGGAGAAAAACCAGCACTGACAACCTCAGAAACCCACAGGTAGGCAGAGATTCATATGCCTTCTGTTTTATGGCACAGTAGAATAAACACTTAAAAAAAAAAAATATCTATTTTCATCATTAAGCTTCCAAATCAGCAAGGCTTTTTTTAAGGGGAAAAGGCTATATATTTTGTTTTCAGCTCCTGATAAGGCCTGTTGGCACTACTATGTCAGCATACCATTAGAAGTAGCTAAAAGCACAGCACCAGCCAGACAAAGAGCTCACAATGGTGCTTTTACAGTGCTGGGTAAGTAGGGTTCTGGTTGCATGAGTAAGATCAGTCCCTTAATAGCAGATGAGCTTTCTCAGGCATGTCTTACAGAATACACATCTTACAGGGTAAATATTGAAAAATGCTTTTTCACATAAAGATCAAATTAAGATTTTCTTTAATTGGTCTGTACTGCATTTTGAAATTATAATTTAGAAGTTGTCTTTGCAATAAAAATATTGTAAATGAGGGCAGATAATAATTAGACTTTTGCATTTTGAAGTCCTGTCTTGAATTTAAGACACAGAGCAGAGGTTTCAGGCTCAAGTTCTGCCAAGCACTTTTCCCTGTTAGCTGGGAGGAGTTTTTGCTATAGCTACTGCAGAAAAGCTGGGGAGGGGCTTTTCACCAGAGAGGGCAGTGATAGGACAAGGGGTATTCATTTTAAACTGAAAGAGGGTAAATTTGGGTTAGACATCAGGAAGAAATTCTTCACCATGAGGGTAGTAAGGCACTGGAATAGGTTGCCCAGGGAGGTTGTGGAAGCCTCCTCCCTGGAGGTGATCAAGGCCAGGTTGGATGAGGGTTTGTTCAGCCTGATCTAGTGTGAGGTGTCCCTGCTCATAGTAGGGAGGTTGGAACCTGATGATCTTTAAGGTCCCTTCCAACCTTAACCATTCTGTGATTCTACTACACTGCTATGCCTGAGCATTTTTTTGTTTCTGTATGCAGAAGTGAGGTCTTGTTACCTCCTTGCAAAAAAAAAATTACTCATAGAATGACACAAGCTCTTGGATTTGGTAGGATTTTGGTAATTACAGAATTGTAATTAATCTACAAAAACAGTCAGACTGTGTAATATTATGGTTGCATTTTATATGTTTAAGAAGCAGCTGGAGTGTTGTGTTGTGGGCTATTAGCTCTTCAGCTGAAGTGCCCTGAGGATGGTGTATCAATTGTGCAGCTTCTGGGTGTTCATATGGATTTGGTTGTGCCCATCACTGACAGTCTACTGTCAGTTAAGATGCTTTCAGTGTTGTGACCTGCATGAGGATGTTTTCCAAAAAGGAGCATCTGAGGTCAAGAGGGGAAGCTGGACCTCTGTGTGCTCAGGTACCTGCAGGGAAGGGTTTGCAGCTGTGCTGGGATGGCAGGGCAGTAAGAGAGCTCCCTGCAGAGCTTGTCTTTCTCTGGAGTCCTTCAGACATTTCCTTTCCTTGTGATATTGGCTTTGAAATGAAAGCAAGTGATCACATCAGCCATTTTTGGCATCAAATCCCTTTCTACCTGTGTCCCTTGGAAGTAATGTTCTGTGCCTCTGCGTGGTCTGTGGGAAGCACTTTCTGCCAAAAAACAATGCAGATTCCTGCAAACAAAGGTCATACTAGTCCCTTCACAAGTTTTGTCCCCTACTTGAAGGGCGATTCCTCCTGTTACCTTTGTCTTCATAGGCAACATGACAAAAAGGAAGGCATCTGTTTCCTCTGTGTTTGCAGGAATATGCATACATAATGAATTTTCTCCACACTGGGGCTCATTTGCCAGTGGCAGAGTGAACTCTTGTCCTCAAAGCACGGGAACACGTGACATGGCAGAGCAACTCCACTGCCTACCAGCCCAGAACTGATCTGTTTGTTGCTGGAGGCAGCGTGTCTCTAGTTCTAATTATAGTGATCAATTGCCTCTTTAATTTAATCTGCAGATGTGAGCAGAAAAACAGAAGGGTGTTTAAGGGCATGGTACCTTGGAAAATACGGTTTGTTGTGCATGGGAAGCAGTTTGTGCCTAAGTTACTGCAGGCTCAGTCCTTGCTAGGCCAACTGGCCAATACAGAGGGTTTGAAGACTTTGAGAATGATGCTCTCCTGTAGATCTTTACATCCAAACCACAAGCATAAACTGGCCAAGGGCATTCCAGTATGTGCTCAGACCACACTTCAGCCCCAACCATTTTTTTTCCTCTGTATCTTTTTGCAGAAAACTATTGGTGAGATCCTTGCTTCAATGGAGATCTTCAGTAGATTTGAAACGATACTGGAGGTAAGCATGCGTGTGTCTGCTGCAGGAAGGTGTGGCATTGCTGCTGATTTTGTGGGATTTTTCAATACCATTTTAATACATCTCAGTGGTTCAGCTTGCTTTCTGGTTGCTTTTTTCTGTGTCGTTTCTTTGTGTATTTTACATAAGCAAATGTAGTAGAAAGGACTGGAATTTTCACATCTCTAGGGGATCTGGCACAAGCAGCAAGCACACACACCTCTTTCCCCTCTGCTTCCCCACCTCCTCTTTGCCTCTACCCTGGAGAGTTTGTTCTCCAAAGCATGTTCGGTTCTTGACCACTGTCAGGACAAAGAATGAAGGTTTCATCACTGACCATGCCAAGCTAGATTGTACCTACCTGTTTTTGGGGTGTAGAACTTCAAATAGAATCATTCCTTGGGGTGTAAACTCTTGAGGCTGCTGCCCAGGATTCATTTAGTTAATATTTTAACTAGGGGCAGACTGATTTTCCTTTTACCTCCATCAGAATCATCTGGATCTGCTCTGACATCGCTCACAGCAATCTTCTCCTGCCAGTTTTCAGCTCTGTAGCTGTTAGTTGTGTACAAAATTCTCTAACTGCAAGTATGATTATAGACTTGATTCTTTTTTTCTTCAGGCAAAAAGACACAGTTTTAGCTCTGTGTGTGTACTTGTGTGTTTAAAGCATGCAGGGAGCATTAGCCCAGTGTTCCCTTGTTCACCTTAGCTGCATTCACACCAGTGGCTTCGTTGTCCAAGTTTGTTTTTGTGGCATTTATGCCTCTGTTATGCTACATACCTATCCTTGGTGTCTGGTTGCCTCTTAGATAAATTTGCTTTTCAATAGCTCTGCCTCCAGTGGGTTGCTGAGGGTTTCCTTTCTGATAGACCCCCCTCACTAACTCATGCTAGAGTTGAAATCTTTTTATTTCAACTGTGAAATCTTTTACTGTTTTTGCAGAACTGTGGCCTGCCTGCAATACTGGATGGACCAGGCCCCTTTACTGTGTTTGTACCCAGCAATGAGGGTGTGGATAAGTTGAGAGATGGAAGGCTCATTTATCTTTTCACCGAGGTGAGAGCTCATAGTACAGGAAGACATCCTGAGCTGTCTGTGTTGCACTAGGCTGTGCTGGAATGGCTTGTCCAATGTGTCTGATCACTGCTCAAAGTTTTTCCTCCTGGAGATGGCTAAACCATGTCTCTGTTTCTGTAAGGCTGTGGGAGCAAAGTGAATGCTGATGGAAGCTGCAGTGAGAAATGTGGTTAGCCCTATTGTTTAAAATCTCTGTTTGGTGTTCTTTCCTCACTCTGGCTTTGGGTAGGGGAAAATGAAGGAACTTATTTGCCAATAATACTCCTAAGCATTGAAGTGGTATCTAATTTTTATGTTCTCTTCCTTCCTTAGGGCATAAATAAGCTTCAGGAACTCGTGAAACATCATATCTACACCTCAGCAGTGGTAAGACAGGCAGCTCTAATCCCAGATAACTGGGGTGCTTCAGGCCAGCATGTTGCCAACTGTGTTGTTTGGCATAGAGGTTGGAGTGTAGATGAATTCAGCTGCTGCTACTTGGACTTCCCCTGGAGGAGGAGAGATGTGATTTGGGATCTGATGAGGCAAAATATTTACTGTGAAAGTGATTGCCAAAAGGAGCAGCTTGTGCTCTTCCACCATGAAACTCAGAGTTTCCTGGGAGTGATGGTACCCCTTAGTTGGATGGCCTTTACAATAAAAACATTGTCCAGCAGAGTTTGCTGCAGGCAAATGCTCTCTTGTTTCTCACTTTAGTATGTTAAATTATTAATTAGGAATGTACCTGAATGATCAACTCTCCAGGCTACAGTTTCCCTAAAACACTAATAACAGCAACACAAAAGTTACAGCCAAGCAAAGATTTTATCCAAACTCCCAGCTCCATTTCCTCTCTCCTTGGGGTCCACCAGTGGCTAAAGTTAGAGGTGGAGAACTGGTGCAAGTTCTGTGATCTGACCTGGTACTGCTAATTCTTGCACCAACATTGCTCTGTACTGCAATGGCAGGGTGAATAAAATCAATACAGTGCATCAACATGACACTTTCCCTTATACAATAAACAAGAGAAATGTTTAAAGTTAGACACACAACCTGTGGAGGAAGTGAATACTCAAGCATTGTGGCACCACGTCATGTCATTCATTAAAAAATATCAATATTATTCCCAGTCTTTACTGAGAAGCAAATGTCAGTCCTTGTCACCTTCCTAATTCCAATAGGGAAAATGAGCAGCACTTTGAGGAAACAGGAAAAGGTGGTTTTGCTGACATTAATGAAAAACAACATGGTAACAAGCTGAGCTACTTTTTAATACCCTGTTGGACACAAAAGCAACAATTGTCTTCGTTCTCAGGACTTCTCACTTCTCAAATCATTATGTTTCTTGGTACAGTAGCTGCATTTTACATTTTTTTCTCCTTTTAGGAATAAGTTTATTTATTAAGTGAAAATGTGTTCTCTATTATGCTTCTGGCTGAGCTTTCATTGCTTATTGAATATGTTCTGGAAAATCCCCTTATTAATCTGACCCTACTTGCAGCTGTATTAGTTGGAGACCTTGTTAGTGAGACAGTTTCAGCTGTGCTGGACCATTACTTGCACAAGGAATGGAAACCAAGGCTGCTGCCCCCAGCACTGCTGTGTTTGTGGTATTGCAAACAATCCACACAAAGCCTCGGATTTCCCCCTGACCTACTTTTTGTGTTTAAGGTATTTTATGAAATGTAAACGTTAAAGTCAGGTTCTCTTTAGAAGGCTTTTAGCTGGTGGAAATCATGGAATGATCCTGTAAGCTGGTACTGAAATGACCCTGCTCTTTCATGGTACTGTCCTTTGTGTTCTTATTTCAGCTTACTGTAGAGAAACTGATAATGATGCCACACATTGTTACCATGGCTAACCAGATACTGACCATCAACATCAGTGCAGATGTAAGTACGAATCAAAACCCTTTGGGGCAAACCCTCCTGTGCTGGGATGTGGTTCTGAACAATGTGGTTTCAGCCCATCTCTCCTTCCTCCTCTGCTTCAAAAAAAAAAATAGATTTAATGAGGTAATTGAATTAGTTTGCCTCTTATCTAACCTGTGACTCCACTAGAGGCCTGGCCATTTTTGTGGTTGCACTTGATGTTGTGTCCCATCTGTTTCCTTCATTGTGTTGATACAGTCTAATGGGTTAAAATGCAGATAAATTATTTGTGGTTTTGCATCAGGGAAGAATTCTGATGGATGAATCAGGGATCCCCTTAAACATGCGAGACATTGTGGCATCAAATGGTATCATTCATACCTTGGATGGCATCTTCATCCCTCCTTCAATAATTCCCATCTTGCCTCACAGATGCAACGAAGAGCAACATAAAATTGTGACAGTAAGTCAGCTTCTCCCATTGTCACACAAGTGGTTGCTACAGACCCCACACTGGGCTGGAGGGACAAAAGCAGGCTGTGTAATTTGCCTCTGGGAAACATGTTCTCCCTGAAAGGTCCCCTGATGTGAACTTAGGCAGTATCAGCACCATCCACGTTTCTTTTGCTGGCACTTGGCACGTCTTTCCTGGCAATCAGCAAATGTTCATTGTAGGTGGCTGTTCTTCCCTTGCAGCCATCCTAACTTTGATTCAGAAGTATGTTTGTCTTTTCATAAGGCCTTACATGATTGTTTTCACACCACAGGTGCTAACACAGCTGACAGTGCTTTGTTCCCATTGCTGTCAGCAGTGGTGTCCTGTAGGCTGGACAGGAAGGCATCACTCAGTAGCAGGAGCTGCAAATGCTGTGCCATTTTCTCACCTGAGCAGTTTTGTATACCTTATTTTAGGTGCTTGCTCCCCAATTTCATCATCAGTAGGTTACTGAAGTAAGAAGCTGAGGTTCTGAATAGGCAAGAGATGCCTGATTTGGGGAGAGACAGTTAATCCCAAGTGGCCAGAGGGTCCACACAACTTGCTGATTTGAAGAGGCCTGCTGCATGGATTCCCAAAGAGTTTTCCAGCATAGCTGCATGTCCAGTGGCTGATAGACTCACAGGGTGGAGATGGACCCTATCCTGGAGTCAGGTGCAAGCATCTTCTTGAGACAAAGGAGTAATTATATTTAAGTGATAAACTTACCCCATTTCAAGTGTGGACGCTCCCTTCTAGGAATGTTTCTGATGCATGTGGTTCTGTTTTGGATATACTGGCAGCAGTAGCTCGATAATATTCTTGGCAATGGGGATTGGGTTCCTTTGAGAAGATTAAGTTTTTCCCTCTCGTTTTTCTAACAGGGCTCTTGTGTGGAGTGTGAGGTCCTCAACACCAGTGTTTGCCCACCTGGCAGCAGAGAAATGGTAAATATTTGTGGTTATTTTGGTAATTTCTTCTTTGCATGATGACATACAGACACACTGATAGTTTCTAACCCAAGCCACTTTCAAATAAATAGAAAGCAGGAAAGCAGTAGAGAGGCTTATTAGAGGATATGTACTGCCCACATATCCATGCTCTGTGACCCCAGACTGTCATCCACCAACTGCTCTGTGCTGTTTCTTTTTCTGGTCTGTTTGCTGTATCAATGGAGAGAGCTGTGAGACAGTCTGGCCTAAACAAAACGGTAGACTCACAGCTTTTAGCACTTCTGCTCTGCCTCAGGCAGAGCTTTCCTGCTCACATGCTGAGTCTGCCAGCTTCTGCAGACTTCTAGAACCAAGCCTGATCCCACCAGTACCATCCAGTACTACCACTGCCCATAGCATGCCCAGAGAATCACAACAAGCTTTCTGCACTGTAGAGGGTGAAAAACAATTTGTTCTTGGCCTGTGCTCCCTGTTGATTCAGAGATGAGCAGAACTAACTGAAGGTGGAGTAAGGAGGAGGAGGAGGCTGGATGCTGGTGTTTGAGTTATCCCATGCTGAGTTTAGCAGAACAGCAAGTTCCAGGAAATCCTCATCTGAAGGCCAGGCTCAAGACGTGTTTTGTGAAAGCTAAAGAGGTGTTCACCCCTGTTAACTGTTGGGTGACTTCTGGGAGATCTGACTTTCAGGAGAACTTGCTGATGTGGTCTCAGCTTGAATGTTTGAAGTGGAGCTCTGCAAAGTCTCTAGTCATTAGTTTTCCTCTCTGATTGAAGCAGGTGAAACCAGAATCACCTGGGGCCCAATTATGCCCGTGTCTAATTCTGTGACAGGTCACTGAGCATTGTTGCAAAATTATTTGCAGCCCTTTCCCCTCTCTCTCACTCTGTCTCACCTCCCTCCCTGTCTCTCACCTCCCTCCCTCACTCTCTCATTCTCTCTCTTACTTCCCCTCTGCCCCATTCTTCCTCCCTCCTGCCTTTCCCCACTCTTTCTCTTTCCCTCCCCTCTTTCTTACCCTCTGTTTCTCCCTCCCATTCTTTTCTCTCCCTTGTCTGCTCTCCCTCCCTTCTCCCCCTGGCCTCAGTCCCTCCCTTATCATACACACTATTATTAGAACAAAAGGGCAGCACCTTGGCCTGGACTTGGGGGCTGCTGGGAGCAAGAGGAAACCACCATGTGCCTTCTTTCATGATAGATGTACCACGACAGTATCTCGTTCACCTTGGCTCCTCTGTGAACTTCCTCAGCTCAGAGATAGGCTTAGTTGCTCTCCACAGCAAAAAGAGCAGAGAGGAAGGTTTCAGTGCTGATGACTTGTTTTGTTTGTACAGGAACCAACCCTCTTCCCAAAAGAATGTGTCTACATCCATGATCCACAAGGCCTGAATGTCCTGAAGAAGGGGTGTGCCAGGTACTGCAATCAAACCATCACGGTGAGTGTGATAGAAGGGGACCATATTGCCTTTGAAAGGAGCTCGGCTTTGGTCTTCCTTGTTCATCAAGAGGAGCTTTGACTCCTTGAGCTGAGAGGGGGCTGGGTGGGAACAAAAGAAAAGCTGTCCCATGCCAAGGGCTGTCCCCAGGACCATCATGTGACTGGCTACCTGCCTTTTCTTTGGCAAGGAGGGAAAACACAGGGTACCAACCTGCTGCGAATGTCAGAAAGCAGCACAGTTACACCTGAGTACAATACACAGAGTAAGGCATGCCAGTTGTGACCAGCCAAGATGGAGGAAGCCATGAGGCAAGTGGTGTGGTGTTAGCTGTGTCACACTTTCTCTGAGAGTACCCTGGTTTTAGCATTTCTCCCAGAGGAAGCTGAGCACAGGCAAAGTGCTGTGAGCTGTGAAGTGATTGCATCCTGTTTATGAAACATTGTTGGATGGTTTGGGAAAGCTGCTCTTAGCAAATTTGTGGACCTCATGTTCATCTGCAGCTCCTGAGCTCTTACAGTGCCAACTATATGGAATGATTTATGGGTGTCTCATTAAATATTGCTCATTGTTTGTCTTGTGATTGTTCTTCCCTTGGTCAGTTGTGACAAGGCCTGTGAACCAGGACTGCTACATCCCTCCAAAGGAATGCAGCCCTCAGCAAAGAGAAAGTAGGATTGATGGGCCAGCACTATTAAAGAAATAAAACCTCATAGAAGACATGGACCCTATTTGTTGACGTGAGAGAGAAAGCAGAAAACAGTGATTTATTCTGAAAACAGGCTGTGAGCAGAAAGAAGGGATATTGCTGAAAAATCATTTAAACGCAGGAAGTCCTAGAAACACAGACACCAAATGAGCAGTCCATGGTAGAGAGGAGAGCCAGGATTTCAGAATTATGAGGGCAGGATGACTTCAGGCAATTCTTGTGAAGTCACGTCATACCTGAACAGTTTTGCTTTTGTTTCAGAAACCTGGGTGCTGCAAAGGATTCTTTGGTCCGGACTGCATGCCGTGCCCAGGGGGATTTTCCAGTCCATGCTATGGCCGGGGAAATGTAAGTAGGAAAGATCCTGCTGTGTTGCATTGAGCAGTGGAGACAGTGTGGTTAGACAATACAGTTGTAGATAAGTCAGAGGTTGTGCTCCAGGGCTAAGCCCACAGCAGTACAGCAGAAGATCCAGGGGAAATGGCACATATTCAGTGGATTTTCTGTCTTGAGCTCTAATGTGAATCATGTCATGCTGGGGACAGCTCTGGCTATGTGGGCTTTTGTATTACTACCACCACTCTTCCAAGTCCTATCTTTAATGCAAGTATCAAAGTGCCTTTGATAGATATCAACACAGTGGCTTTGCCTTGGTTCCTTGAGTTTTGACCCCTTTGGTTTCCTTTTTGTGTTCCTTCCAGTGCAGTGATGGCATACAAGGGAATGGCAACTGCCAGTGCTTTGAAGGTTTCAAAGGAATAGCCTGCCACATCTGCTCAAACCCAAACAAGCACGGCGAGAACTGTGATGAAGGTTGGTAATTCTGGTAGAGAAACTAGAGGAAGATGTAGGGCAAGGATATAGTGCAGGTTCCTGTAACCTGGATTCAGGATATGGGACACAATACACACAAAAGAAGGGATGGAAATGTCATCGTGGGTGTCCCTTCAAACAACAGTGGAGAAAACATGGCTGATATGCCAGTGGTGATGGGGATCTTGGAAACATCGGACAAATTTACGTGTGGGACTTTGATTTAGATCCCTCCTGCCAGGAAAGAAAAGACAGTTGACAAGGACCTTGAGCTTGATAGGCCAAATTTGAGCCTGTCCTTTTCAGCCTTTAAAAAACACAGACCCAGGATTTGTTCCCTGGCCAAGTTTTGAGTTGTCATGGATGTCTCTCAGCAGACTTCCCTCTGTCAAGAGCAAATGGGATGATCATTTGGGGTCATGAGGGAAAGTTCAGAATTTTCAGTGCCATCACTGTGGTCAATTATGGATTTTTCTAGTTACTGATCTTACTCCATGAACTTGACAGATTGTGGCTGTGTCCATGGTGTCTGTGACAACAGGCCTGGCAGCAGGGGTGTGTGTCAGTCCTGGTCCTGCAAGGAAGGCTATACTGGGAAATTCTGTGACAAGACATCCAGGAACTGTGGCCTGAGTGGGCTGTCCCAGTACTGCCACAAGAACGCTGTCTGCAGCCTCAATGACACAGCAAGGTCAGTCTCTCTGGGAGACACATTCAGGTGGGCACATTGTCACTGTGCAGTCACACAGTGGCTGGGAGGCTGCCAGCCCTGTCTGTGTATACATGTCTGTGAACCTGGTGCACAGGATTGTTTGAGTAACCCAGCCAACCTGCTGGAAATCAAAGTCAGGTCCTTACTTTCTTGAGAGGCTCAAACTGCCTTTTTGCTCTCTGCTGGCTTTCAGAGTGGGCTGCTCTATCTGTGTCCCTTTTGTGCTTATACTTTTAAGGTGTATCTGCATGGATGGGTATGAAGGTGACGGGTTTTCCTGCCAGCCCATCGACCTGTGCAGTCAGCCAGAACGAGGAGGCTGTTCACAGAATGTAAGTGGGGTCAGACTGTCGATGGAGAAGCAGTTCCTATCGACCAGAGCAGGGATCCAGGACACCTGGGGCTGTTGCACATTTTGTGTGCTAATGTTTCCTGCCTGTAAGGTGGGGTGGAGTAACAGGTACCTTGACACAGTTGTCATAAGGATGTCAATCATTTGGTTTGTTGCCAAAATGCGACACCCCAGGGAGAGTTTGACTGGCTTGCACCAGATATTTTGGCATCTACAGAGATTAGCTGTACAGATATTTTTTGTTTGTACTGACTTTCCTCTCAAGCTCTTCTAATGTGTGTTCGTTTCTCTGTTGCTGTGTTCAGTAGCTTCACTGTGAGCTCCAACTCATATTTCTAGAAACCATCAACACTGCATTATTATCCTTTCAACACTACATTATTATCCTTAGTAAAGAACTGTGGTGCTTTGGGATGGAAATGACTGGCAAATGGTCAGACCTCATCATAGTTTAGACCCCTCAGTGAGAGGAACACTTTGGGCCATGTAGAAGGCAATAGGATGGCACTGGGTACAAAGTAGGTCTTTCCTGAGAGAAATCTGCCCTCCACATTGATTCCATCCTGCATGTCCATGCAGGAGATTGTGCTCCTCCTCTTCAGAGAATATTTCTTCTGTAGTGGAAGAGCTTTGTAAGATGGTAGGGAATGCTCTGGGAGTTCTGAGCCATCCTCGACACAAGTGTCTGCATCTCTGAAAACACTAAACATTTCCAGAATCACTTTATGATGAAGTTGTCTAGCCCTTTTCTGGAGAAGGTGCTTCCACCCCCAGTGCTGGAATTAGAATTGGTCATTCAGAAACTCTCCACAGCCTGATGAAGGAGATTTGTTGCTGTATTTGCACCACACTCCCTCTGTTTTTTCCTCTGAGTGTAATTCTTTTTCTCTCCCTTCTGCAGGCCCTGTGCACCAGTACAGGCCCTGGCACTGCCACCTGCCAGTGCAACAGGGGCTGGACAGGGGACGGGAAGGCCTGCGTGGCTATAGACAACTGCATGCTGGAGAGCAGAGGGAACTGCCACATCAATGCCAACTGCCTTTATGTTGGCCCTGGCCAGGTATGATCCATGCTAAGCAGTCTGCTGGTGGACTTATCACTTCATAAGCTGCTCTGAGATGGCCTGGGATCACCAGAGGTAGGAACTAGGCTGGTCAGCAGCAAAGCCTACTTGTCTGCTGCCAGGAACACTGGCTGCAGCTGAAACCTCACAGTGTGCTTGCATGAGGTGAGATGCACTGAGGTGTTTGAGGCTGCTGAAACAAAGGGAAGAGACAGCACTCCATAATACAGCTTGGTATAAGGCATCAGTTGCTGTGTCCCCATTGTTCCCAGATCACAGCATTGTCTCTGGACAATGCTAAAATATACAGAAAAGCATGTGCAGTCATTCAGAGTCCATGGAGGGAGCTGGGCTGGCAGTTGGACATCTTGAGATAGGAGGAAGGCAGGCAGAAGTGGCTTCCCAGGGTGCTGCTTCTCAAAGTGCTTCTCCCCACTGAGCCAGGGGAGCATTGGACAATGTGCTGAAAAGAGGTGCCAAATCTTTAGCCAGTTTTAGTGAGGTGAGATGTGCAAGTGCTGTCCTAGCTACCTTGAAAGCAGAAAGCTTTGAAATGAACCCCTCTTCTCTTTCTGCCATTCACCAAGTCCGTGTCGTTCCCTGAAAAGCTGGAAATAAAGCTGGAAGCTATCGATTTCAAGTGACTCACAGACAAGCAGTGCAAGAGATCAATGCACCTGAGTAATCAGGCAGCATCTGTGCTGTGATAGAGGGTGGTGCCCTGCTAAGGAAATATCTCCACATTTCCAGGTCTTGAGGGACCAGGAAGAAAACTTAGAAAAATAAGTTAAGCATAGGTTTTGCTGCCTTAAGCCTTTTTTGGGTAGTGAATGAGGATGCTCTGATAGGTCTATAAAATCAAAATGTCTCTTTCTTGCAGAGCAAGTGTGTCTGCAAGAGGGGTTATGCTGGTGATGGCCACAACTGTGATGCAATCAATCCCTGCCTCATGGACAACGGTGGCTGCCATGATTTGGTGAGTAGCTAAAGTGCTGTCCCAAGGCCAGCTTGGCAGTGAAGGTTCCTCTTCTCCCTGACAGAGGTTTTTCCAGCCACAGCATTGAGAGAGTTGCAAGGATTTACTTTACATCATCTTATTGGCACGTCACTGAGATGTTACAAAGATCTGGTCTCTGATTTACCCAGGTGGATCCTCTGATTTTTGTGAGATTACACAACCAGAGCCATCATCTAGGCTTTGCTGCATGGGGTGTGAATTTAGTGCCACCATAAAGGCAACACGAAGGAAGGAGCTTCTGTGTGCACCTCTAGACCAGTTCATGGGAGGCCAGAATTCAATTCCTAGATAGGTATAACACTGCATAACCTGTGCTTGCTCTCTTATTTCTTCTTTCCTGGTCTTTGCAGGCTATGTGTGTACCCCTTGGAGGAGGAGAGAGATCCTGTGCTTGTCCTCAAGGCTACATGGGGGATGGCATGACATGCTATGGGGACATTCTAAAAGTGAGTAAAAAATAAATACCTGAAGTTTTCTAGAGATTGGAGAGAAATGGCTCTGCTCTTTCTTTCCTTTTCCTTTACCTGAGTTGACTCCTTCTCTCAGCCCCAGCCTGACAGCACAGCCTGTGTGTCTGTCCAAGGCCAGAGGGACCAAACTGTTGCCAAGGCCAATGTGTTTGTGAAACTATTGGCAATAATTTCTAAGCTGCTTCATTCCTGTCTGACCTGTGCAATAAGTATGGAAACTTTTTCAGGTCAGAGCTGCTAGGCCCATTTTCTGTCATTAGAAATATCAAAGGGCATTGCAGATTCAGTCTGTCCCTGGTAAACATGAGCAATTGCTGATGAGTTTAAAAGAGTTTATTTAGAAATATTTTTGTTAATTGTTGGAGCGTAGTTTTAGAAGTTCCCATCCCTCCTTGTGATGCAGTGCCTGTAAGGGTTGTAAGGTGGGAGAGGAATGTTTGAGTCATTATTGCCAGATCTGAAATTACAAAGGGTTCCTTTTCCCCACCCTGGGTCACCCAGCTTGCAGTTCCAGAGCTCAGCAGGGGTAACCCTTCTGTTGTTTCTATTTGGAAGGAACTGGCTGGGAATTACCACTTTGCAGGCTTCTACGACTGGCTCAAGGTAAGAACAGCCAGGGCTTGCCCACACAGGTGAGTTTGGTAGGAGGGACATCTCTGTGAAAGCTGCTGCTAGAGAAAGAGCAACTGCATTTATCTTCTTCATTAGAGAAAAACAAAAAAACAGCAAAGGAGAAATCGTGGCAGAGCAGGCATGTAGAAAAGCTCTGGGGTTTGTGATAGAGTGAGGGTTGTGAGTGTGTTTTGGGGGCCTTGTTTCTAGCACCAGAGGAAGCTGGGGCTGTGTTACACTTAGTTTTCATGGTTGTATCTTCTCTAACTCCTGGCCATCATAAAATAGCACAGAAGGGAAAGAAAAAGGGGTACCATTATAATAGCTATTATTCAGAAGAGCATACTTTGAGAAGTTAGGGTGTATATTTGCTCCTTTGCTTGTAGCTGCTTCCCTGTCTCTGGTGTGACAATAACAGAGACACTCTGTAGATGGAAGCATGCTGTGATATACAGCATCTAGCTGAGCTTTAGCTTACCAGTCCTGCTGCTTACATTGCTTTTGTCAGGAATAATCTGGGTCCCTCCCCCAGAACTGATGTTGAGGGGTCAGAAACGATGTATGGATATGATGTAGGTTTGAAGATTAGTTGAAATAAGAATGTAGGGCTTAGAGCAGTAGGTTTTCCCTTGGCAAACAGGTGTCAGCTGTTTTGGCTAAACTACCTGTGGCACTCATTGGTTGCCAACTGCACTTACCTGGCACGTGCAGCAGAGCCTTCTCTACACATCCCTGTCACAACTGCAAGAGTGGGATCACTGTTGGTTGTATTTTGTTATGAAGATGTGGCACTGCCATGTCTTATTTGTTCATTTTTGTGCTTTGGACAACAGAAATCTCTCTTCAGCATCCCAGCAGGAATGAATGTCACTGTCCTGGTGCCATCAGAGGCAGCTATCAAAAACCTGAGCAAGACTGAGAAGGATTTCTGGTTGACCCCCTACATGCTGCCATTTTTAGTCAGGTACCAGGAGACTCCTGCCTTTGGTTTATATTGCCAAACTACAGCAACAAAGTGTGAGCTGAATTTCTGCTTGTACAAGGCAAATAAAGAATAACCTTGACATAACTACAGAAGCAAGATTAAATATCTAGCAGGCAAGAATTTAGTAAGCATTTAAAACAAAATAGAGCACCAGCAATGGGAAGTGCGTTTATTTTTCCTGTATTTGCAGAGAGAGGTTTTCCCTGTCATGTGCATGCAGATGGCATCAGGACAAGTAATTCCCTCCCTTATTCTCTCCACATGCTTAACCACTTCATGTGACAGATATGAATGTTGGGTGGAATAATCTTATCTCCCTGTTATTATAAACTGTGCCCTAATGTTTTCTTTACCTGCCTTTGTTCTATTCAGAGCCCACTTTCTTGAAGGCGTCTTCACTGGTGAAGAACTCAAAAAGTATGACAGGACAGAACTGCCCACCCTGAACCCACACACCAGATGGCAGATAAACACCAGGAGTGGTGTAAGGGTTTCTTACAAAACGTACAAGTATCAAATTAAACTGCTCAAGGGCTGCTGTATCCAGTGGGGAGCCTGGATGGGACACCGATGCCCTCAAACTCATAGCAGCCTTCCAGTATCTGAAGTGGGCCTACAGGAGAGCTAGGGAGGAATTTTTTACAAGGGCTTGTAGTGGGAGGACAAGGATTAAAACTGGAAGAGGGGAGATTTAGATTAGACATGAGGAGGAAATTCTTCACTGTTAAGGTGGTGACACTGGAACAGGTTGCCCAGGGAAGTTGTGGATGCTCTGTCCCTGGAAGTGTTGAAGGTCAGGTTGGATGGGGCCTGGAGCAACCTGATCTAGTGGGAGCTGTCACTGCCCATGCAGGGGAGTTGGAATGTCATGATCTTTAAGGTCCCTTCCAACCCAAACCATTCTATGATTCTGTGAAAACTCAGGCATCTTCCAAAAAATTGTACCCAGATCAACCACGTGCAACCTTGAAAGAGCAATGTATTTGTTTTGAACTTTCTTGGCAATTTCTAATCCTTTTCCTTCTCCCTCTCACACTGTTGCAGGTATTAACTATTCAGAACGCCAGTTTAGTCATCAGTGACATCCCTGCCAGCAATGGCATTATTCATGTCCTCAGTGAGGTACGTTGGGGCCCACCATGCTGGGAAATGCTGCAGGTGTAGCAGCAGGGTTGTGTTGCAGTATCTGTGGTGGGACCAAGGAGGAATACATGTCTGGATGGTTAGGAAGGGATAAAATGTCAAAAATAGATTTGGCTATCACACAGTCCTGACAGGTGTTTCCTGTGCAGCAATGTGTAATGTTTAAAATATTTGTCTCCAGAACAGGCAGGAGGGGAGTTAAGGCAATTGCAGAATTATGTAAAATGAGGCTTTTTTAAATTGCCTTTCTTACAAACAGGGCAGGACTCCAGTGTGATTTCGCCTAGAGCCTCTTGCCCCACCTTCCTTATGAACTCACTTTTTCTGCAGGTTTTGTTGCCACCTTCAGGAGATATCCCACCAAGTCCTCCAGGTCTGCAGAAACAGCTCGAGACAGTTACCTCATTCAGCATATTCAAGGAGTTGCTGCAGGTAAGCAGTAGCAACCACTGTTGTGGTTGTCAGAAAAGTCTTTTGAGCAAATGCCCACCTTACCCTGTACTGGTGAGAAAAGGGAGACCCCCTGTTTCCTACCATTTATGAAGGATCTTCTAGGAAAGCTCTTCTGAGCAGGCGAAGTTGCAATGCTTGCAGTTAGATCTCTGCATCATGCTGTTACAGTGGAAGGTGACCTGTACAAGGCAGGGAAGCCTAGAGGAGAAGGAAGGCTTGTTCATAATCAAGAAACTGCACTTATGTCAGCCCAGGAGGAGGAGCAAGCAGTTAGACTTGTCTGAGTAGATGATGTATATCCCATTTTCAAGCATTTCCTCTAGTGCTCTTGCCTTTGTACTTGATTTTGTGGGTGGTTTGTTCTTTAGTGAGTATAAGTGTAATTGCTGATGTTATTATTTGGACATTTTTTAGCAATACCAGCTCATGGGAAGAATCGAGTCCTCTGAAAAATACACGATTTTTGTTCCTGGAAATAATTCTATTGAGGAGTACTGCCGTGCTGCCAATGTGACACAGCTGGTAAGCTCACTGCTTGCTTGCACTTGGAATGTGTATTAAAGTAAGTGCAGGGACATGTGCACATGTGTCAGATCATGAACTTGAGTTCAGTGGATTTGAACATGGAGAGAAGCAGCGTATCTGATGCTAAAAGCTAGGAGAAATGTGGCAGAGTGAAATGGGAGGATTTCTTGAGGTGTTGCAATGGGAGCTGAAAAGAATATTTGGACTCCAAAGGCAAATTTCTGAGTAGATCTGGATGTAGATAGATGGCACAGCACATTCCCCTTTCTGACCAGCTGTGGCATATCTGTGGCAATTTTGAACCTTTTGAAAGTTTCCAATATCTATGACTTGAGCCAATAAGAATCATCAGGTGTGATCAGTCACCTGTGATAGGGAGTTACTAGGCTCTGTGGGCTTAATTAGCAGTTACAGCTGCTTAGGAACTCTTCTCATGCCATGCCTCTGAATTGTACTCTAGGAAGTCAAAAGGCTTCTAATATTTTGTTTTTTTGTGGATTTAGGACAATGAGACAGTGCAGTACCACATTGTACTGGGAGAGAAGCTCTTACCTGCAGACTTGAGAAGTGGAATCCATAAGAACAGCATGTTAGGGCTCTCCTACTGGCTCATGTTTTACCAAAACAGCACCCAGGTAAGGAGTAAAGACTGCTCTGCCATTTGAAGATCTGGCTAGACCTTTCACTTTCTAAGGCTGGTGGCTGGATACACCCTTAGTTTGCCTGCTGTGGCTGTCAGACAGTCCATGCAAAAGGAATTGAAGGTTATCCTATCAGCCATTTCCTTCTCCTTTGCAGAAGTTTGTCAATAATATTCCTCTGGATGGAAAATTTATTGAGACGAAGAATGGCATGTTGGTCGGGGTTTCGCAGGTCCTCCAGATACAGAAGAATCGTTGCACGGCCAATACCACCATGATACAAAAGGTAATGATGATTACAAAGGAGCTGACCACCATTCCATAGGGTTTCTGCACCTGCTGAACCAAGCTGATGAATAGCAGACAAGCTACCTTGTCTCTTCCACATGGGTGAGAGTAGCTTGTGGCCTCGCATGAAGTAGGGCATCATGGAGACTCTGTGATCTTGTGCAGATCATGTTCAGTTCACTCGCTGGGGCTCTCTCACAATGCCAGCCATAGGGCAGGCTGGTGCAGGGGCTCCCAAAGACTCAGCTGAGGAAGGAGAAGCCAAATTCTTGCATGGCATCACCACAGGCTCCCTCCCCTCGGAAATGCTGGGAGTCATGGCCAAAGTCCAGCCTGCATGTATGAAAGATTGCAGGGTCAGACTGAGGTGTGCCTGCCTGGCTGCACATCAGAAAAAAAGTATTTGCAGGAAGGAACTCCAGGCCCACAGAAAGCCCTACCCCAGCTCAGAGACTCAGGAAAGGTGTAGCATGTGACCTCTTCTGGTTTGTTTTATGGTACAGTCTCTGGAATGAAATAAGACCTTGTGTACACCACTGGAGTGCAGGAATAAGACCTTTATGAAGTCTCTGACAGCAACCAGGACCTGAGAGTCACGCATCATGATTTTTCTTCTTTCGGTGTTTTGAGCCATGGAGATAAATACATCTTTGTCTTTGTCCCAGACAGCAGCCTGTACAGCACCATTTGTATTTCAAGATTAGTGTCTTGGTGTGACCTGGGTAGAGGGCACACATGTGACTTGTCCTGTTCTCTGTGCCCTAGTCAAGATGCGGCAAGTGTGAGAAGGGGATCAAGTGTCCTGCTGGATCAGTTCTTTTGGTGAGTTTTTTATTCATGTGATATCTCAGAGACTTTACAGAGACTGCTTCATGTCCTTTTATTGCTCTATAGATGTCATCTCAATACCTGAAAAAATGTGCCCTTGAGTCCTCTGTGGCTCAATCATTAAGCGAGGTATGTAAGAGAAAGCAGAGGTTTATGCAGGAAAAAACCACCATGAACCATGAGGCTCCTTACAGAGCTCACACCAGACTTCATCTGAATTTCAGGAGCCCTTTAGAGCACGTAGTGTGGGGAGTTTCCCCTCTTGGGGAAGAAAGAGATGTCCTTTGGTCTTGTACTCTTTTGACATTATCATCAAGGAAAGGCAGTTCAGGGATGCCAATAGCAATTTCCCAGCCTGGAACACTGATTTGTTCACACAGATGGGCTGGTTGTGCCTGCAGCTTGTTTGTGAGTGAGTGACAAATGTTTCCAGAGAGGAAAAACAACTCAACATTTCATCTCCACACTGACTACGGATTGCCTAGCAGCCACGTCTGGCTTCTTAGGCTTTGTTACTTTATGCCAACAAATTTCCAACTACTTCTTCTCAGTATTCATACCAACATGTATACCATGGATTTGGCAGGTCAAAAATAGACTCTCGGGCGTGACCTCACATCTAGAGATGCTTCATTGGTCTCAGCTCTAGATAGTCCAAATTTTTAGGGCTGTTCCTGTAGGATAAAAAGCTTTTTTCCTCAGTTGGGCAAGAACACTGCCAGATGTACCCAAAAGGTACAATGTTTGTCTAAATATTGTAGTATCTTCTATCTCTATCTGTGTTAATTATATCTGCAGGAATTGCCAAAAAGCAAGAATCTCGCTCACTGTGAATTTCGCTCTGGGGATACAGGAATACTTGGCTGCCAGTTCACCTGTGCAAAAGTTTCTCTGGTAAGAAAAACATTTGCCTTGGATTTATTTTGACAAAAGCAAGATGGATATTGGACATCCAGCCTGTGCTGAAGTCCTGGCTGCGTTTGTGCCATTGCGTAGCTGAGACTGGGCTTGTTGAGAGTCTCTCTCCACCCTGGAGATAGAGGGCCCTGGAGAAAAAACAAACCTGTGGAAATGTCTGCACAGTGATGGATTGGGATCTGCTGCTTTGGTATTGTTGCTTTGGGGTTTGTCCTGCAGAGGAAGAGAAGGAGTTGAATGTTTGTAGTCTGGTTTCCTAAGGAAATGAGGCATGAATGATGATATTTCACTTGTGCATGTGCCTTCCTGAATAACTGATGACTAATTGGAGCTGAAGCAAAGGGAGGAGCAGAAGGTCTCACAGCTATTGTTGCCCCTACCAGTTTTGTGAAAATGCGTGGCCAGGAGAAAACATTTGAAGAGGAAATGGTAAAAAAGAGGCTTGTATGAATTTGAGCTCTTATAGATATTTCAGCATCTCCCTGGAACATTTAGTGGGAATGGGAGATTGAGGAGAAGGGAGAGAGGGAGTTGGACATACTGTACTCACATGCAGGGTTTCAGTCAGCACTTGTACCTCGCTGGGCACTTCTGCATCCCTTCATTAGACAATGTTTCTCTTCATCTGTACTGGCCAGCTTGGTCCCATTGTGGTTTTCTTTCTTCATGTGCAGATGCAGAAAGAAATGAGAGCAGTTAAATCAGGCTTCTGAACTAAATCACCTTCTGGCAGAGCCTCTCTCTGCCCAACAGAGTGTCTTACTGGTGGGACATGTTAGGGACCCAGGCAGGAGGTAGGCTGGATGGACACAGGACTGGACATTTTCATTACTTACCAAATGGCCAGTGTTGCACAAGGGCAGTGTGGACCTTTACAAGGAGCTCTGGACAACAGAGCACCCCATTTTAGGGGGTTCACTCCATCCTACCTGCCCACACTGGCCCTTTCATCCGTTGTCAGAAGTGACAGCTATTACACAGTTAAAGGATTGGAGTAGCTTCCACAGTAAAGCTGTACCTTGTCTGTGCTGCACAAGGTGACTGACCCCAACTTGTTCTTGTTGGTTCTCCAGAGATCCGTCTGCTGCCCCGGCTACTACGGACACATGTGCGAGATGTGCCCAGGGAAGCCAGGCCAGTGGTGCTCCGGGAACGGGGAATGCCAGGACGGCGTGGAGGGCAGTGGGGAGTGCCAGTGTCTGGAGGGCTTCCACGGCACTGCCTGTGAGATGTGTGAAGTTGGCCGATTCGGAGCTGACTGCAGATCAGGTGACACCGATGGCTGTTGCAGCTCCTCTCTACCATCCTGCTTGCGAGGGGAGAAAAGTGGCCACGTCTCAGCGCTCGGGAGGGGTGGTGGGAGGGAAGAAATGTCCCAAGACCTCTGAGAGACAGCTGGCAGGCCACCAAGAGAGGGAGAGTGGGAGCAAGTGCTTGTGGTCAGCTGGAGGAGTGGCCCCATTTTTCATCCTCAAAGGCATGACTGTGCTATGCTGCTCACCCTGCTGCCACCCAGACTGCAGAAAGAAGAGGCGGGTGGTCTGTTCCTGGGCCTTCTGGCCTTGTAGCGAGGGAACAAGGGCTGATACTCCTGTGACATTTTCTTTATAGCAGTTTGATGCGTTGGATGAGGAACAGCCAGCAAAATGGCAGCAAGACTCTGAGAGACCTGGTTGGTTTGGCAGTGATGAGTGTTTGTCTTTCCCCTACAGAATGTGCCTGTGACAACGGCATATGTAACGATGGGCTGCAAGGGGATGGGAGCTGCCAGTGCTTCCCAGGGTGGAAGGGTCCTACCTGCCAAGAAAGTACGTGAGTGGGAAGGGGCCTGTGGTGTAATATTGCCTTTTTGACAGAAATCTGTGTGATCCTGTTTAGTTGCCAGAGCAATTCTGTGTTAGCTGAGCAAGGTGACCACTGCTGCATGTACTTTGCATCCCCAAAAAAGCTAATCTGGCTGTGCTAGCTCATTCCTGCACACAAGCTGCATCTGTGGTGTGGCTTCAGCCCTTGAGGTATTTGGGTGAAAATCATATAGAGAAAAGTATATCCCCTGCTTCCATCTCCTCTGGGATTGGAGGCACCTCAAGAACAGCCCGTTGCCCTTGGAGAGAGAGATGGAAGCTCCTAGACAGATTGGGTTAATTATGACTCCTGTTACTTGCCTGAGAAGGTGGCAGGGCTTGATTTGGAGCCTCCAAAGGGCCCCAGTGCTGTGTTCCTTTTTCATTCTCAGATCCATTGATTTAGGGGAGCTCAGGCCATGGTCTGCAGTTCTCAATAATTCTGTCATGGTGTGTCAAAGTAATATATTGAAGATGGTTGTTCCTGGAATTTGGGATTATGATTACCATTGGGTTGTGGAGGAACCTGAGCTCCTAAATACTTTGGGGTTTTAAAGGTTTGCACCCAAAGATTGATTTTATAGTAAAGTCAAATGTTTCGGGGGCATTTAGAAACAGAGAATTGAAGCTGTCCTATCTAGTGCAAGTGTAACGCATGAAAAAAGTTTTTTTGCTTAGAAAAGGGCAAAGCCAAATGGTCCTATGTGTCTGGATGAATGAGGTTTCAGTCCTTGTTTCATTCCTAGCAGTGTGGAGGCCATGCAGATAGGATCACATTGATCCATTAGCAGACACAGAACATGGCATTCACTCCATTGTGAAATAGATGCCAAAACATAAATCCCGTGAGTTTTTCCTGCTGCCACATATGGCTGGAGAGTTAGCATAACTGCTGGTGTGTCCCATCATCAGTCAGGGCACCACAAGGAGCTGAATAGAAAATGCCAAGTCTCTCTTGTGTTTTCTCTTGCAGGAATCAAGGTTGACTTATGCAATAACACTTGCCATCAAATGGCCAAGTAAGTACAGACAAGGGGCTGGGTCATTCTGAGAAAGCCACGTGTGTTTGTATGTGTTTTATACAGAGGTGATTCTGTGTTTATGGCTTCACAGAGGGCTGGGAGAAGGTGCCTACTTACTAAAGGTGCATAAATGCCAGTTCCATTCTGGGAACTCTCTTGGGTGCTAAGCTGCATGCAGTTTCCCCAAGGATTCTGTCTGTCTCAGCATAAATCCTTTCCAAGTTCCTTCTGCATGTGTGGATGGGAGAAAGCAGAGAGTCTAAGTCTGGCTTTATTCATGGAGCAAACCAAACAGCCATTTAGAAGCCCTTTCTGCCTTGCCTGCCCCCACCAAAGAATTAAATAGGCTTATGGGCTGGGATGACTTGCTCTTGCTGCTTGGTCTCCTAATTTGTGGTCCCAGGACCCAGTCATCTCCATTGTCCCATGCAGAAGCATACGGGCATGGTGAAGGTGCAGGGTGTGAGGTGTGAAGCCTGTGCCTGGCTGCCAGCTCCCTGGCCAGTGTGACTTGAGTATTTGGTGCTGTGAAGAAATACACAGCAACTTCAGGCATGTTCCTCCCATGGTCACTGTGGTCTCTAACCTGCACATGCCAGGCTTGTGTCACGTTGTCCACTGGCTGAGCACATCAGGTAGTGTTGTCAGTGATTGTTTATCCCTTTCTTGTTTCAGCTGCCTCAATAGTTCCACAGATTCCCCACCTACATGCTTCTGCTCTGCTGGATACACAGGGAATGGGACCCACTGCACAGGCAAGTGTGGGCAAGATCCAAAGTTTACAAACACCTGTTGAAGCTACACAAAGGCAAGGGTTTTGTTTGTGAAATAAATGGCATAATGTTGCCAGGGAAAAGATCACTCAAATCCTTTTCCTCTCAGCCATCCACCATGAACTCTGCCATGTTTTGGTTGAGAGGTTTTCCAGTCCGGAGCTTTCCACAGGATGTTCTTGGTGATGCTAAAGCCTGTGAGAGGGGGATAAAAGGCAGGCAAGTGTAGCTAGGCAGTTTTTATTGCTTGTGGAGAGAGATGCACATGAGTGGGTTGTATTAGCTCTGGTATCACAGTAACAGTGGCAAAGATGTAACAACTATGGCCATAAATCCCTGCAATATGGATGCTTCAATTCCCTAGAATTTTGTGCTACTCCTCTTTGTTGGCCATGCCAAAATTGGGTAGAAGAAGTGCAGCAATTGTGCCAAAATGGGGCAGGATTTCAGGATGCTGCTCTAGAGCCACATAAAAACCTGGTCTATGTCAAAAGCAAACAGACAAGAATCACTCAGAGTGATAAAATTGTAACAGACAAAATACTGGTAGACATCCCAGTTTATTTTCAGTATTGTCCTCGTTTGAAAATGAGTGGGGGGAAAAAAACCAAAACCAACAAAACATTTATGTTGTGCAGGAATTGTTTTTTTCTTGCTTAACCATGAGTCCTCAGTGAGCAAATGCTGTGACAAAGAGACTTCTTGGTCAAATTTTGGGGTTAGTTAAGCTCAGCATGACTTTTGGACTAGCCTTTCTCAGATCCAGGTGAGGCTCCATGCCTTTAAAGTACCAACGGTTTCATCAAGAAATAAAGGGATTTGATTAAGATGTTGAGATTCTTGTTGAGAAGGATGATCCCGACAGTGTTCAAGGCCAGGTTGGAAGGGGCTGTAAGCAACCTGGTCTAGTGGGAGGTGTCCCTGCCCATGCAGGGGGTTGGAACCAGATGATCTTTAAGGTCCCTTCCAACCCTAACCTTTCTGTGATTCTGGCACAGTTCATCTTTCCTAGGTGCTCTGAGCTGATTGTCCTTCTCTTGTTCGTGTCACAGAAATCGATCCGTGCACCACTGACCATGGGGGCTGCTCCGTACACGCCGTGTGCACTAAGGTGTCCCCGGGAGAGAGAACCTGTGTTTGTAAGGAAGGCTACGCTGGGGACGGGACGCTCTGCATGGGTGAGTGCTCAGAGAGGCACCATCCAGGCAAAAGGGAATTTCAGACTAAAAGCGTTAAAATTTCTGGTTGAAGTGTTGAGTAACTCAATTCTCCTTTCACTTTGTTCATGCAGTGGTTATTTCAAAGCAAGCAGTTGCTGGCTGATCTTGCTTAAACTGCCTTTCTGCTTTTTGGTGAGGCGTGTGCACACAAACGTGTGTGTGTGTGTACGTACAGACCTGTAGGTATGTGCTCAGCATTCTCCCAAGTCAGGATTAGTGAAGTGATCATCACTGTCTCAGCACAGTGACACCCAAAACTGGGCAGAGAACCCACGCTGCCCTTGGCACCTGTCTCACTGGATGGATCAGTGTTTTGGCCTCAAACTAGAACAACCCAGAGAGGTTTCCTGCCCTAATGCATGTTGTGGAGAGGTCCAGAGACAGAGGGTGAGGGCAGCCTCCCACAGTGGTGCTCTGAGATGAGAATGGAGCTGTGGGAAGAGTCCAATCCTCTTGTATCCATTAAAACACACCCAGGCAGACATGGAGTTTTCTGTGGGCAAATTTATCACAACTCAGAGACCCACATGTGGCAGGAGTAGAACTTGCAACTTGCAGATCTTCTCTATTTCTTTGGTATCACAAGTCACTTTCCCAACAAGATGTTTCCCAAGCTGGGAAGGTCCTCCCTGTTGCTTTCCCAGTTTCTCTTTTGGGTCACCAACTCCCAGCTGCCTTGAGCAGCCCTCAGCAATGATGTGGCCTTATTGTTTTGCTGCAGAAGTTGATCTCTGTCTTGAAAGCAACGGGGGCTGCCACAGCAACGCAGAGTGCATGAAAACAGGCCCAAGGAAGGTAAGGATGTAAGATGGGTGTCAGGGCAACATTATTACAGAGGTTGTCACAGCTGTGTAGTTCTCTCAAAGACAATCCTTTCCATGCCAGTGCTCTGCCTTCCACATTGAAGAGCTGCCTAGAAAGGGCATGAAAAAATTGCTCTTTCCTTGAAAGTAGATGCTTTCTGTTGGCCAGAGGCTGAAGGCAGTCTCAGGTTATATTTGTTGTTGTATGTTTTTGTATTTGTTGCTTGTTGGTACAAACATGACTATCCATGAAGTGTATGATGGATGCTATACCACATGCTTTCCATCCAGCTCTGCCACCGTGTTTGGGTCCAAGTTTCAGACTGTGTATCTGTTCTCCCCCAGGTTGCCTGCAACTGTCTTCCTGGTTACAGTGGGGATGGCGTGAGCCAGTGCAACCCCATCAACTTGTGTGAACAGGTATGTCTGCATCCTGCTGTTACTCCTGCTGGTGGAGGCCACAGCCTTGAAGCATCCCTTTCTCCCAGCAGGGTTAGAATGCTTGTTTAGAGCTGGATGTCTTGCCTTTTCACACCAATTTCTTGGTGTGTTTGGTTTCCATTGCTTCTCACAATGATCTGCAAGTATTTTGGCCACCTGTCACTCCCTCTCACAGGACAAGCAGTGTGGAAACGGTGACACGGGGTTGGAGGCATGTGGGCTTGTTTCTTTACATCTGTTTTGTGTGGAACATGCACAAAAGCTTAAAAGTGATCTGTGCTCATGGCATTGCTGTGATTTCAAAATCTATCCAAATCAGGGCATGATTTTCTCATCACAGTGGGTTCCAAAGGTGCAAAATTTTTTTTCACAGTAGGATTTAGTGCTGAGAAGCCCTTGAGGATATGGATGAGGTTTATTCTAAGGCACTAGACAGATGGGAAGAGTGGTTTCCTTTCCACTCGGGTGGATGTAGTTAACAGCTCCCACATGCAAATGGCTCTTCAAATTGTCGGTGCTGCTCCTCCATACAAGCCTTTGCTTTTGTTGCCAGAACAATGGAGGCTGCAGTCCATTTGGAATCTGCAAGTACACGGGCCCTGGCACACGAAACTGCTCCTGCTCTTGGCACAACGTTGGAGATGGCTTCACCTGCCATGGCAAAGTGTATCAGGTGAGAAGCACATGCAAACTGGTGACCTTTTGTGGCAGTGGCAAAGAAAAGCTGTCATCCCCACAGCAGAGCTCTGGGGGGTGGGAGAGTGACCTGGAGTGGAAGGAGCAGGTCACTGTGCTGGCTGGTTGGGAGCAGCGGAAGGGACTCCACTAACACCAGCTGTTTCTCTTTGTTCAAGGAGCTTGGAAGGATCGAAGATGCGTCCGTGTTCTTTCAGATGATACTGGTTGGTGACAAACAGCTTTGTCCTTGTCCCTGTGTAGTAAATCCCACCTAGAGTTGTCTGCAAAGGGCCTTGCTAACTGGAACCGTGTTTTCTGTTTCCCTTCCCACAAATGCTCTTCTACCACAGTCAGAAAACATCAAGGAGCTCAGTGGGGCAGGGCCTTTCACTGTCTTTGTCCCACGGACAGATTTCATAGGAAACACCACAATGGTAAGTGTCCTTGCATCTGTCAGGTGTTCGGCAAGCTCCAGTTGTCCCCACTGGGGATGTTCTGCCCAGTGAATTGAAGGAAAGGATCTACACAGCAGAGGGTTAAAGGCATCCCCCATTCTCCATCAGTGGAAGAGCAGAGGTTGGGAGGTGGACTGACTGCAGAGACAGTCTGGACAGGGGTGGATGTGGCTCCTGTTGTAAGGACACCCTTAATGGGGCCCCCACCTCATGGTCCTCAGAGGCCCACATCAGTTATGCATGGTGACTTTCATTACCCAATCCCAACCCCAATCTGCTGCTGGGATAGGTCAGAGTGGGCTTGGGCAATTCAGGTCTCCCTCATTGGGTCTGGGGGCCCAGTGTGATCTCATTCTTGTTTTCTCTCTGTAGTTTGAAGAGTGGAGGAGCAGAGGTCTCCTCCGGGACCTGCTTCGTTATCACATGGTGGGTTGCCAGAAATTGTTGTCCAGTGACCTGGAAGCCCAGAAGTCCCTCACATCTCTATCCGGCCACAAAATAAATATCACAGTGAAAGAGGTATTTCTCTGCTGCATTCCCTTCCCTGTCCCATTTGTCAGGATGTCACTTCTACTGTCATTTGAAAGCCACTGTCATTGTGGCAAGTGACTTGCCTAGGACCTGCAGATGGCTTATAAGGCAGTGCTGAGGGCAGGAGAACCTCACTGCATCCCTTCTCCCTCAGAATAGCATCTATCTTAATGAGGAAGCCAAAGTGGTTGCGAGTGACTTCATCGGCGTGAACGGGGTCATTCATTTCATCAACAAGATCCTCATTCCAAGTGACCTGGTGGACAGTAACATTTCCTCACAGATCTCACAGGTAAGACTGAAGCAGTGATTGTGCCCTGATAAGGACCATGGTGGGGACAGGGCTGGAACCTGTCTCCCAGCAGCTCTGCTGTGTTGTCCCTGATGAGCCCAGGGCTGTGGGAGGTGCTCTTCCTCCCTGTCCTTACCTGTGCAGGGCGTGTCTGAGGGCTCAGATTTGGCTTGTGAAGGTGACAGCATTTGTGGTGTAGCAATATTTGGGACCAGAGCTATGATACATCACTAGGGAACAACAGTGCTGGATGTTGTCAGGGGGAGCAAGTCCCATGCCAGCCACCACCCTCCTTTTCCAGTGCAGAGCAGATTAGAGTGTGAGATTGCCAGTGTCTCTCTGGCACTCCCGAAACAAGCACTAGGAGCTTATCACTCCTGCATTTTACAGTAAATACCACCCTTTCTGTGCAGTACAACTGAGTGCATGTTCATCCCAGCTCCTGCCATAGCAGCATCTACGCAGCATGAATCCCAAACTTGGTAGCTGCTGAATGCCAGTGCTCACCAGACCAAATCCATCAGCAGGATGGTGTCAGAGAGAAACTACCAGAGTCAATAACTGCCTGGTTTCTGCCCTGCATTGCTGCTCCAGGTCCTGGAGGGGGGACTTCTTAGCAACGATTGTTTGCTTTCTTCCCTCTGCAGCAAAACATCACGGAAGTGGCATCAGCCTTTGGGTACACCATTTATAGCAAGCTGCTGCAGGTGAGCAACCAGACTCCTGTTGCTCTGGGGGGAGGTGGTGCAGACATGTGCACCTTCAGTTTTGGCTTGTGGCTTTTTCGTTGTATCCCCTCTTGTCTCGGACAGGACGCGGAGCTGCTTCCACTGATTGGTGACCCCCTGCATAGACCCTTCACCATGCTGTGGCCCACGGATGCTGCGTTTAACGCCCTCTCGGAGAAACAGCAGAAGTGGCTGTACCACAGGGAGCACCGGGACGTGCTGGCCTCCTACCTCAAAGCACACATGATCAGGGACATGAAGGTAAATGAGTCACCAAACAGGCTCCTACCTCCTCAGGCCACATGTGGTGCCACCACCTGCCTATGGTTACAGCAGTGCGACCTTGCCCGACATTTTGCTGCAGTAGAACGTGCAGCATATTAGTTGTCTTGAGGAGACAACTCCTCAAGTTGTTTGAGCAGTTGAGGCAGCTGCCACTTCATCTAGTGGAACTAGACACTTCATGTCTAGTGCAGTGGGGCTGAGCTGAAACCTTCTGTCATCAGCTTCTTGGGGAGGCCACATCACCCCCAGAGTGTGAACGTGAGGCTCACAAACAGGCTCTTGTCTGTAGGGGTGATAACCAAGGGAAGAGTCCAGCTGGGCAAAACCAGGGAGAGCTTACACACACTGGTCTCTCAGCATTCAGGAATCTAGGACTAACTCAGCATGGTTATGCTGTTCCACCCACGCTGGCTTCACATGCTGCCACATAACACCTCCTGTCAGTGTTGCTGCTGACCCCTCTCCTCACCAGGCAGCATCCTGTTAGAAGTATGAGCTGCCTGTCTCTCCCTTCACATTCTTCTTTTTCCCCTCATAGATTGTTGCTGGTAATGTGCCCCAAGTCGAATCCACACGGACCATGTATGGCTCCACCATCTCATTCAGCTGCAGCAAAACCCATGTGGTGAGTGATGGTGATGCTGGGCTCTGCTTTCCACCGAGCAAGTGTCCCAGGGCATAGCCACAGGGCAACTGATGGTCCCTGGCAGTCAGTGGCAGGAAGTGAATGCAGAGTTGGGGTGCTTGCAGGCTGAGACACTCCATCCCCCCTTACAGCTGAGCCTGGAGAGAGGCTCGAGACTCTGTCTGTGGCCAGCTGGCAGGAATGTGTGGAGCCATGTGGTACCTGCACATACGCTTCATGGTGACCAGGCTGCAAAGCCAACCACAAGGTGCCTTGGCCTTTACAGAGCACATGTTGCACGGACAGAGGCCACTTCTTAGGAGAGCTGGCCATGAAAAGTGGCCATCAGGAAGAGTGGCCAAGGACACGAGCACAGAGATTTTGGAGTGTTCTTGGCATGATTGAAAAGTCATGACAGCTGAAAAGGACAACCTTTGCAACCAGGATCACAGGTTGCTTGCTTTCTTTTAGGGGGAGCTTCTGGTGGGGAACAGCGATGCCACCATCATCCAGAGGCACATGGAATTCAATGGGGGCATTGCTTATGGCATCGACAGGCTGTTGGAGCCACCGAATCTGGGATCTCGGTGTGATGAGTTCAGCTTTTTTGAGCTGCTGGTGAGCACTTGTGATGAGGCCAGTAAGGATCTGTGCCATCTGTTGATCCCCAAGCCTGGGAAGAGGGATGTCGGAGGGCTTGGTGCTCTTCCTCAGCAAAGCTCTGAGCAGCCGAGAGGCAGAAGCACATCCTGAGTTGCTGTGAGGTTTCTTTCTCCCCTCCACAGGGATCTTCAGAGAGCTGCGGACCTTGTGGCTTCGAGCCACCCTGCCCTGCTGGCTCCGTTCAACGGGTAAAGATCTCAGCTTTGTCACCAAGGAGGCCTGTTGCAGGGCTGATGACAATACCCATGCACCCCTCATGTTTTAGCAGTAAAGTGAAGGCACACCTGCATGTGCATGTCCCTTGGCTCAGTCACGTTGTCCATGCCTTGCCCCAAATCTTGTGGAGCTGGGCTGAGCAACATGGGTTCAGGGCTGCCAGTGGTCTTTGCTTGGTCAATCCCTATATGGGTGACAGTGGCTGCTGGGGTCCCTGCAGCAGCACTGGGCGCTTCTCTGGGCACTTTATAGCAGAAGAGCTCAGCCTGGCCACTGGAGACAGACCAGGGCTCAGATGGTGAGCAGCCTTGGGGGGCAGTAGTTGCACCCCACTCTCACTGCATTGCCCATTGTCTCTGCCAGGCTTCTGGCATGTCCCTAAGGTACACCTGTGGCTCCTCTTGTCACCAGCCCCATCTTATGTTAGGAAGCCTCTGTTACTTGTCATAAAACTGAATGAGTGGCATGAGAAAAGCTGAACCATCATTGAGCAATGTGGCAAACTCTGTGTTTTGCCTGTTTCCTCGCAGGGGGGGAACCAGGCGCTGCTACTATTTCGGAAATCATCTGTTGAGATACCCTTTTCAGTTTCACAACTCCCTGTTGCGGCGGTCCCAGCCACCCTCCCCGTGGGATTCCTTCAGAAGACACTTCTCTTCTAGGGGGCCTCTGAAACGAGGCTGCAAGAGGAGCTGCGTTTCCACCCAGTGGATCCCTCAATGCTGTGCCAACCACTATGGCCGTGACTGTCGGGGTAAGGAGCTGTGTGACACTTTCCCTCCCCGGCCCTTTCTCTTGTGGGATGGTGGTATTACTGGTTCATCACAGACATCTGGCATCCATGAATGAGCTTCCCTGAAGAAAGGTGGGCAAAACCCCAGGCAGGGAGCCCCAGCCTGTAGAAGGTGCAAGGAACCATCCCCTGGGGGTGCGTGTAGATGGTCTAACAGGGAATTCCCTTTGCTTGGAGAACTGCTTGTCCCCATGGAGAGCCCCGGGCACAAGGCTGCAGGGGGTGGCTGTCAGACATGTCACTCACCCCTAGATGTTGCCGGTGCTCAACCATTCTCCAGCATATGCCCTCTGTGCTTCATCCATGGGCAGCTTGCATGTCCTTGGATGAGTCTGCTGCCAGGTTAGCATGGGGTGGTTGGCACAGACTCGGCACATTGCAGCCGAGGGTCTTCCCGGGCTGGAAGCTATGCCGGATTTGTCCCTTTTGCCCTCGTCCCTAAGGTTTCTTGTCAGGGGATGTCCCCAGCACTCACTCCCCAGGCTGATGAGCAGATTCTGTGATCCAAGCAGCCCAAAGTGGGCAGCTCACATGGCACCTGGCATGCAGGCTCTGCACGGGCCAGCGGGTGGCTCCCCTCTAGCACAGGGTCACTTTGTCACCGCAGCATCACTAAGGTGCCCCATTTACAGCGTGCCCGGGAGGGCTGGAGGTGCCGTGCAGTAACCATGGCAGCTGCGACGACAAAATCGGTGGCTCGGGGCGGTGCAACTGCAGTGAGGCCTTCATCGGGACCAGCTGCGAGCTGTGCGCGCCGGGCAGATACGGGCCGGAGTGCCGAGGTGAGGGGGGAGCCGGGGGATGGCAGCAGCACAGAGGGCCTGTGTGGAGGTGGCTGAGGCACATGGTGCTACCTGGAGAGGGGGAAGGTGCTGGGCTGACCCCTTTGCAGCCCACAGCAGGAGAATCATCAGTCCCCGCAATGCTTGGGTCAGACTTCTGGGACTAGCAACATCCCTTCCTGGGATCCCTCCCTGGAACAGCCATTAATCCAGCTGGAGTTTGAGAAGGCTGGGTGGGATGTGCTGGGAGCTGTGGCCAGTGCAGGCACGCTGCTGATCGCCTCAGCTCCAGGCCGAGGCCCCAGGGTCAAAGACCCCGTCTCGTTTGTCAAGTAATGTTGAGACCCCCCAGTCTGGCAGAAAGTACTAAGATTTCCTTTGACAAATACATAAGTTGTGATGAACCCTGTACAGAAAGAGCATCTCCTGGGACATGCTCAGCAGGGACCTGTGCCCCCATGAGGTGAAGGCTAAGGGAGGTCCCCATCCTCCCATCCAAGCTGGGCCTTTTGGGGTCTTCAGGATTGTTTGCATGTTTGCACGGAGTGGAAAATGCATCTCTCTTATCCATTCCTGACAGAGTGTAACTGTACTGAGAATGGTGTGTGCAACGGAGGACTGCACGGTGACGGCTTCTGCTTCTGTGCTGAGGGCTGGACTGGAGACAGCTGTGAAATCAGACTAGGTGAGGGATGCCAAGCCCCACCACCCACATTCCATGGGACCTGATGCCATATGGCTTCTTTCCCAGTAGCTGGATTGTTCAAACAGCCAGTTAGAAGTATCTCCAAAAAGGAGCTCTCAGCTGTGGGGCTTATCCTGAGATATGGTCCATGCTGTTGAATTTCACAAGGGTTGGGGGGATGAGGAGAAGGATGAAAGCTCCACTTGACCCTGAACAAGTCCCTGAGCTCCAAGGTGGTCCAAGAAGACGTTGAGGGTGAGGTGAAGGCCTGAGGTGTACCTGATGGAGTAATGACCCTCTGCGTTTGGGCAAGGCATCTGCAGAAAAGCACCAGGGGGGGGGAGCATGGGGCAGGTGGCCTGGAGCTGGTGATGACAATGGCAGCCCTGCTCGTGTTGGATCATTCTGACATGTGTGTTCTGCTTTCAGTCCTGACGCCCACCTGCTCTCCACCGTGCCACCCCCAGGCCGTCTGCCGCTCCGGCAACCTCTGTGAATGCGACCTACACTACGAAGGAGATGGGAGAATGTGCTCAGGTGGGCAGGGGGGAACAAGGGGCTGGGGTGGGGGGTGCTGAGCGAAGGGGAAAGCAGACAACATGATAAGACAACAGGTGGCCATTGGTGTGATGACTGGCAGGACAGACAGACCGACTAGCGGGATGAGGTGTTTTAGTTAACCTGACCCTTTTCTCCCCGCAGCGATGGACATGTGCAGGCAGGACAACGGGGGGTGTGCCAGGCATGCACAGTGCACACAGGTTGGGGTGAATGTCTCTTGTGCCTGTGCTCCTGGGTACGGAGGTGACGGCTACACCTGCGAGCCCATCGACAGGTGTGCGGACGGCAGGAACGGGGACTGCAGCCAGCATGCCAACTGCATCAGCACCGGGCCGGTGAGTACAGCCCCTGGGTCCCAGGACAGCTGCATCCCCCCAGCTACCCTCAGTGAGATCTGTAGCCCCTTACTGGCAGGCAGGGGCCATGGCCATGCCCTCCGTCTGCTGCCAGGCTATGCTGACTCTCCTGGTGATGTAATTCTGAGGCCATTCTTCCCCATTCCTCTGTCCAAGGGGCACAAGCTGTGTCAATTGTGGCATTCCTGGGCTGTTCAGAGGGCTCCAGGATGGTTCTTTAAGGATGACACTGGCCATTTTTGCAGAGGAACCAGAACTGTTCACTGCAGACCAGAAGATAGGACTGGAAGCATGATGTAGTGGCAAGAATCACAAGCCACATACCCCTGAAGCTCAGCTGTCATTCAAACAGCATGTGACAAGGATTCAATGTCACAGTTTTTTGGTCCCTGTTCAGTTGGATGTGGGGGTGGGACAGAGGCTGAGTGGCTTTTCATAGCTCTGTCATAGTCCTGGCGGGCTGTGGAGCCATTCTGAAGGCTCATCCCCACCTTTGTAGGGATAGAAGGTTCCCCAGCTGGCATCTGCACAGTTACACTCACACAAATGCCTTTGTGCCGCAGAACGAGCGGCGCTGCGAGTGCAAGCAGGGCTATGTGGGTGATGGAATCCAGTGCCTGGAAGAGGCCGTGCCCCCCACAGACCGGTGCCTGGATGACAACGGGCAGTGCCATCGGGAGGCCATTTGCACTGACCTGCACTTCCATGGTGAGTGTGCTCAACCCTGCAGTGCCAGGGATGATGTTCATGGAGAGGTCCCACTCCCTCATCCTTCACCTTCTGGCTGGGGCTTCCCTTGGGAGAGCTGGAGGGTGGGATGGCCAAGGGGCCAGGGACTCTGTGCTGATTCTCCCTGGCCTTGGTATTTTGCAGACAAGACTATGGGCGTGTTTCATCTACAGTCACCCCGAAAAAAATATGACTTCACTTACGAGCAGGCTCAGAAGGCCTGTGCTGCAGAAGGTGCTTCCCTGGCCACTTTCCAGCAGCTGTCAGCAGCACAACAGGTCAGGGCAGGGATGCAGAGGTTGGGCAGGGGCCACCTCCATTGCCTCTTGGGGTGGGGACATGCAGTGTGTGGGTGGGTGACCTCTCATCCCCTCAGCCAGACCTTGTTTGCTTTACCTCCATCCATGAAACCAGGAGGGCTGGTGGGTCTTGCCAGGCACATTGGCATGGGATCTCTGGCAGTGCCCAACCCTTTAGGTGTTGGGGGGATGTTAGATAAGGCTGCACAAAGGGAGTGCAGAAAACCTGGGCCAGAGATACAATTTTTAATCTAATCAATCGTTTTTCTCTACTAGATGGGATTCCATCTGTGCTTGGTGGGTTGGCTGGACAATGGCACTGCTGGATACCCCACAGCATACCCCAACCCCAGTTGTGGGTCTAACCGAGTGGGCATCGTGGACTACGGCTCCCGAAGCAACCTGAGTGAGACCTGGGATGCATTCTGCTACCGGGAGAAAGGTGAGTGGAACGAGATCATCTCCTGGGCATGGTCCTGTCGGGCACAAGAGGTGTGTCAGGGCAGCAGGCAGAGAACTGCCCTCGGAGCATGGGGCACAGGCAGGTGGGTACATCTCCCCATATCCCTGTTGGGAGGGAACATGCTGAGGGCCATCCAGAAGTCAAGGGAGAGGTCAGTGTGGCCACCACTGGCAAGTCTAGTTGCATCTTGGTGTTCCTTTGCAGATTTGACTTGCACCTGTCGTGACGGGTTCGTGGGAGATGGGTATTGGTGCAGTGGCAAACTCCCCGAGGTGCTCGCGGACCACGCTCGCTTCTCCACCTTCTATTCCGTAAGCAATGCTCTCCTGGTTCTTCTTCAACCAGGCAGAGGGAGGGATCAGCTGTAACAGGGAGAAGTGGTGGTTTGGTCTGTGTGCTGGGGGGAGTGCAAACAGAGCCATGTTCTTTCCAAGGCTGGGGGATGTTTCCTGGGCTGGGGAAGGTATCAGCATTACACTGCTGGCAGTGCTGATAGGGAAGATCTCCCATCTCTTCCAGATGTTGCTCGATTTTGCCAATGACACAGAAGAAGGGCTGGATTTTTTCATCTATTTGTCTGATGACTCCGCTCCCAAAACTCTCTTTGTCCCTCTGAATTCTGGCTTTGCAGACAATGAAGTAAGCAAGTGGGGATGAGGCCACTCGAGGGCGCATGAAACTTATCAAAGCCCCAGAGGAGAGCAGGAGGCTGCCAAACCTGGCGTGATGGTGATGTGAAATAGTGGGGAAGTGGGAGGAATTCAGGTCAGAGGGTACTTCTGGAGGTCTCTAGTCCAGCCCTTCCCTCAGAAGAGCCACTTAGATGATGTTGCTTAGAGCCTTCTCCACTTGAGCTTTACCTGTTTCCAAGGATGGTAGTTCCCCCTTCCCCCCTTTTTGTGTACTAGTTCTGTGCCGTGTTGCCCGTGAATTGCAGCTATGAAAAGTGTCTGTGTTTAGGCCGGGGGGGCTGCACACAGCAAGAGGGAAGGGGCAGGAGCTGGCTCAGCCCTTTCTCATCCCTATTGCCTTTTCAGACGCTGACAGGAGAAGAACTGAAGCTCCACGTATCGTCCAGCAATGTTGTGCTGTTCAGCTACAACCTCACAACAGGCACCATCATCCCATCCCAGTCAGGATATGACCTCCATGTGTCAGACCTCCCAGTGGGCAACAGCACAGAGCAATCAGTAGGTTTAGCCTTTGAGGGGTCAACCCTCAAAGTGAGTTTTCACCACAGTGAAAAACCCCCAGTGAGTTTTCACCACAGCTCTTGAGACAGGAACAACAGGGAGGCTTTATGGTCATGTGACACCATCTCTGTCCTGTGTTATAGGATGCCAAGGGGATCAATGACACGATGATTGTGGAGTGGGACATCATAGCTTTCAATGGCATCATTCATGTGATCGCAGAGCCACTGAGGATCCCACCGCCCGTCATGCAGCTTGGTCAGGTGAGTGTCTGATACATGGCATGCATGGAGGGAAGGTGCTGAAACAGCTGGTGCCCGACCTGGGAATGGGGACATCCCAGTGACTGGCCTCATCCTCTCTGCTCTCATGGCATGGCTCACTTTGGCTAGGCTGCCCATGGTTGTGCTGGGAAGCTGCAGTGGGTTGGTCCTGAGAGAGATCCCGCCGCTCTGCCGAGGCACACCATAACCAGGAGACTGTTTTTTTGATGCAGGTGAACGGTGTGGCACAGACGCCGGGCTCCGTGGCCATGGGGACACTGTTGGCGCTGTGCTTTGCCCTGGCGCTGGCTGCCGGCGCCGGCATCGCCTATTACTGCGTGAAGAGACAGCGGCGGGAGGAGCAGTTTGGGTATTTTCAGGTAAGTGCAGCTGGGAGCGGGGCAGGGGGAGGTGGATGGAGTCTGGAGGAGCGGTGGTTGGGGGACACCACACGCAGGGGCGGTGCCCCGTCCGGGGCAAGCTCCAGGTGGAAGGGAGCGATGGCGTGCGTGTGCCGAGGAGTGCCCGCCGGGCGCAGCCCCCTTGCTCCTCAGCACACCCACCCCATCACTCCCTTCCACCTTCCAAGCCCTGCCATTCCCGTGCCTCCGCTTCCTTCCAGGCGGATCTCCGCGCAGATGAGGAGGAGGAAGAGGCGGCCGTGCCGCAGCAGCCCGCCAGCTCCCGGCCCCAGCGGCCGCTGGTCGCCATCCCCAACCCACTCTATGGTGGCCACGCTCCCGACTACGAGCCGCTGCACGTGAGCACCACCCCGCGACCGGTTCTCTGCTCCTCACCCCGCACCCCACACCCCACACCTCCTCACCCCGCACCCCACACCTCCTCACCCCGCTCTCCCCCCCGCAGGACTCGCTCCTGGTGGACGCCGGCGCTGACCCGCACGGTTTCCCGCAGTGAGGCTCCACTCTCTGTGGCCCTTGGCCTGGGCGCCGGAGGGCGCAGAGAAATAAAGAGCTCAGCGCCACCGGCTCTGCCCGCGCCTGCCCTCCCCCCCAACCCCGGCCTCTGCGCTCAGCCCCGAGCCTCGCCACGGTCTCCCACCGACCGACCGCTGGTACTTGCTGCCCGCCCGGCACCCCCAGCAGACGGGGCCCCCTGTCCTGCACCCGTCTTGGCTGGTCCCTCCCCACGCACAGCACTGTAGGAGGTTCTGCCCACCAGAGCCGTGCAGGCTGGTTAAACCAACTCCCTCCAGCAGTGTTAGTGTGTGACAGCCCCTGGAGAATGCCAGCCCTTGCTCATCCACCCTCATACAACCCCATGGTCAGGCAAAAGTCCCATCAGTTAGTCACCACCCCAGACCCCCTTTTTTGCTCTGTCCTCCTGCCTGCATTATGGCCATAAGGGGCTCAAACTGCTCCATGATGGACATCTCAGTCCCAGCCTCTTGGACACCCACACTAAGTACCCCCAGCTCATGGTCCTGCATCCAGAGCTGCACCTCCAGGGCAGAGGAACAGAGACAAGCAACACCCGTGCAGTGAGTTGGTTAGTCAGTTAGTTACACATGCTGCAGACTTTTATTGAGCCTACACGCACCATAGAGCACAAAGACATCAACTGCCACATGCACACACTACAACCATTAGATTAGAGCATCTACGTTAACAGCAATTGTTCTGGCCACTGAGGTGAGAGCAAGGCATTTGGAAAGGCTGTGCCAGCCTGGCACGGAGCACAAAGATGAGGCAGTGAGAGGCAAGTGACAGACTGAGGGGCTAGCCTGGCACTCTGCTGGGGACGAACGTGCAGGAGAGTCTGTGTGTGTGTGTCTGTGTGTGTCTGTGTCTCACTGAGGGCTGCTAACACATACTGTACTTCACCCTTCTCCAAGGGGTTTTCTGGCAGAGGATCCTCCACAGACACGGTTCCTTTCCCTCAGCTGCTCCCACATTAACAACACTGATGAACTCATACAGCAAGTGTCCACAACAACCCCTGCCTGCACTCATGCTAATTCCCCAGCCCCCCTGTAAATTGACAGCCCTTCCCCACCACTTGGACACACTGTGCATCCCAAAGACCTGTCACACATGCTGCTGCTGCTCACCCATTTCCTTGCCTGATCATTGCCAGCACAAGCAGTGCATCCATTCTCAGTTCTCACTCCTGCCTGTCACCTCAACACCAACTACCCCCATGTGCAAGCTGGTACTGTCACCCTTGTTGCCATCTGCACATGGTGCAGCAGTGGGGGAAGGAGGAGGTGGGACCACAACCTACATCTCCAGAGCCTGCAGCAAGAGCTCTGCCTTCAAATGCCCATCCCCAACACCCTATCCTCACATCCTACCATAGCTCTGACCTGCCTGGACCTCCAGGCCATCACCCTTGTCCTCTGTCCTATATTATCACCGCTTATCTCTTCTGCTTCCTCAGGAGGCAGCTCAGTGCTTTGCACAGCCATGCTCCCTTTTCTGACCCACCACACCCAGCAGCATGTCACACTCGCACACCCTGTGCCCTGGACATCCTCACCAGCCCCTCCATACACCTTAGGCTACAACTCAGTGAGCATGGATGGAAGGCCACCAGCTCTGCCGACAACCCTGCACCTTCCCTGAAAGGCCAAACACCTCTCTCTGCAAGTCACAACAGCCCATACCTCATCAGCTGCCAAAATATGGCACCAAACCCCAAAAATACTGACAGTGCATGGCATTAAGCTCACCGAACAAACCAGACATGTCACTTAGTCTTAGAGTTTCTGCCCTAATCCTGCCCAGCTCTCACACAGGTCCTGCATGTCCAACTAACAGTCCTCTACCAGAGTAAACAGCTGGACAGACCAGTCTGGCAGGAGCAGCATGGGGTTGAGGGCTGCGGGTACCAGGTCTGGGTAGGTACCATGGCTGATGCTCTGACATCTGTGATGCATTCATTGATGGGCTTCACTGGTTGCCCAGTCTGCAGCCCTGTCCCCTCACGGTCCCCCTGCAGTATCACTCATGCTCTAGTCCCCAGGGGCATGGGGGCAGCTACAGTCCTAACACACCTTGTCACACCTTACATCAGAGTTATGGTGGGCTCACCAAACACCTCGGGACTCCATTTCTGAGCCACTTCCCTGGGCACAGAGCAGGGAGCGGCAGCATCCCACCACAAGCACTGGTTCTCCATCTCACCTTGTCCTACAGAGGACTCCCTGCAGCTCACTTATGGCCCAGAACAAGCACCCATCCTCTGTCCAGCCTGCAACGCACCTCAGGGAAAGGGATGGAGCCAGTGAAGGTGGGGGCGGGGGAGGAACCAAACCAATAAACACACCATCTACACACATACGTAAGTGTCAAACGCCCTTTAGTGGCAGACAGAGGTGCTGCTGGCCGAGCAGCCCGGCCCCACGTACAGACTCGCAGTGTGCTGGTGCCCGCAGTACCTGGCCCTTCACCGGATATGCACCATCTCCTCCAGGAAGGGGGTTTTCATGCAGCCTGTGCAGAGCTGATCCATCCAGAGCGGAGCCTCGTGCTGCAGAGGGGTGCGCCGAGGGTAGAAGGTGAAATTCACGTCGTAGTTCAGCAGGCAGCTGATGGATGCCATGTAGATGTCAGAGAAACGCACCAGCCGGCGGGAGAAGTACGTGGGGTTGTGGAAGGTGCGGAAGATGCTTCCAAACTGGGGGTTGAACAGGTTCTTTGTCAGCGACCTGAGAGGAAAGAGATGGTGCTCTGTAGATAAAAGGCCATGGTCACAGATTCTTCTCCCTCCACTCCCTCAGCCCTGGGCCACCCCGCTCCCGAAAGATGTTTCAGGATCACCCCAAGTACAGTTCCACTGCAATGCAGGCCTGTCCCTGTGCAGTGAGACTCTGCTGAATAGTCACCATACCGTTCTTTGTTACTGTACCTGCAGAGCCAGGAGCTGCAGCAGCAGGCAGCCCATCAATAGCCCCCTGTCCCCACCAGCACAGGGTGACACCACTTCCTTTTTCCCACCCTGCCTTCAAACCCATCCAGCCTCCAGGGCCACACTGCTGCATCCATCCCAGACATGGGACACCAGGGAGGACCACAGGCCAGTTTTAACACCTCTGTCAGCAAAAACAGGTTACGAAACAGACCCAGTGCTGGCTCCAGAGCTGTCAAGTGATGTCATGAGTGAGGAGTCCAATGCTCACCTGATCTCCTGACGTTCCTTCATCCACTCCAGCAATACTTGCTTTGACTCTGCATCCTGATACATCTGCAAAGACAACAGAAAGCACCACGTTGCCTCAATCCTGTAGGCCTCACTTCATCCCCCCCATCTCCACTGTAACCCAAGAGCCACTGCACCAAGAGGAGGATGAGATATTTTTGAGAACCCAGGCAAGATGCTATGTTCCCTGATTCCCATACTAAGCCCAAAACAGAGAGGTGGAAGGCAATTACCCATCCTGCTCAGGCAGGAGCTGGTTACCTGCATTCTCTCCAGCAGCCCTGTCAGAGCCTGCTGCCAGGTCAGGGAGTGCATGTACTGCTCTGTGTTTATGATCCGAATCTCCGTCTCCAGTTCAGGAACGATGGCTCCAGTCCTCCAGCCGTGACGTAGCATGAGGTCCTAGAGGTCAGGATGAAAAAACAATCAAGAATTCAACATAAAGACTGAAAGCCAAACACAACCCTGTTTCCTAGAAGAGTAGGCTGTTCCTATTATAGGTTCTCAGGGGACAGGCATCCATGGTCCATGCCAGGGCATGCTGGTAACACAAGTCTCACAGCCACCAGCTGTGGAGGAACCTTGGATTCACACAACCTGCTTTCATGTTCACAGAACAACAGATGTTCTTTACCCACAGAAAGTGCTTCAGGAGCCCTTTATCCACTGCCTGAGTCTGCTTAACAGCAGAGTGGGATGCTTATGTATCCCATGGGTGTCTCAAAAGCTGCAGGCTGCAGAGCACAAGCACAGCACACTGGAGACCTGGGAGCAGGGTCCTGCTGTACCCTCCAACACCATTGCAACCACAGCAGTCACAGAGGCTTGCTCCCACCTCACTGGAGAGCAGAGACCTTTTCACTTACCGCAAGGTCGCTGTACAGATGGTCGCCGAAGTAGAGCACTTTGGACCCACGCCAGCCTGTCAGCCTCAAGAAATCAAAGAGGTTACCCTGCAAGTAGAAGGAGCAAAGAAACATGGCTACAGGCCAAATGCCTCCATCCTCACCAGCACTGTCAATACAACTGGATGTGCCACCTTACCGCAGGCAGATGTGAGCAGTCTTGTCAGATGTCAACCTGTGTCCTCCACCACCCTCCAAACCCCGAGGTTGGTCCTTCCCCACCTTATTTCACTTTCTTCTCGTGTGACAACCCCCCCGCCCCCCGGCTTGTACATCCCTGAGCATTCTCAGGCAACAGAAAAAGGCAGGAACTCTTCCAAACCCAATAGGCAATTCAGGGGTAAGTTCTGTGTCTTAGGGCATAGCAAGCCAAGAGGACACTCTTGGGTCCTCTAAGGAAGTCTGCTGTCTACGTGGGGCACAGGTGAGTGATGTAAAGAGAGAGCTTCTTTCCCTAGTATGGCCCCCAGATTATTAACCTCTTTTGATCTTGCTGGTAGGCAGTGATGAGGTAGAGAGAAGTCTGAGAACAATGAGGGCCCTGGGACAACTGGTCAAGGGATCAGGAGCACAAGTTGCATTCTCCTCTATCCCTCCAGTTGTGGGGAATGATGAATGGGTAAGCAAGAAGATCCACCAGATCAATGCCGGGCTCCAAAACTGGTGCTACCAGCAGGACTTTGGGGTTTTTTTGATCATGGTTTAATTTACAAGACATGGGGCCTGCTGGGAAAACCCTATCTAGCAGTTTGGGAAAAGAGCATTAGGGCAAGAGTTGACAGAGCCTTAAACTAGACTCAAAGGGGGAGGGGGATAAAACCAGGCCCACCAGAGATGAGCCTAGGGGTGAAATGCTGAGGATGGGGGTGAAATCAGTAGCCCAGCTCAAATGTATCTACACTAATGCATGGTTAGGGACTTCAACCTACCAGACATCTGCTGGAAATATAACACAGCAGAGAGAAACCATCTAGGAGGTTCCTTGAGTGTATGGACGATCACTTCCTGATGCAACTGGTAAGTGAGCTGACCAGTGGAGGTGCCTTGCTGGACCTGCTGTTCACAGAGAAGGACTAGTGGGAGATGTGGTGGTCAGAGGCCATCTTGAGCTTAGCAATCACAAAATGGTTAAGTTCTTAATTCTTAATGATGTAAGGAACAGGGGAGAGGTTTAGCAAAACCTCCACCTTGGCCTTCTGGAGGGCAGACTTTGACCTATTCAGGACGTTGGTTGAGAGTCCCTTGGGAGACAGTCCTAAGGGGCAAAGGGATCCAGGAAGGCTGGATGCTCTTCAAGAAGGAAATCTAAAAGACCCAGGAGCAGGCTGTCCCCATGTGTTGTCAGATGAAAGGGCAAGGAAGCCAGCTGGCCTGGTTGAACGGGGACCTTTTGCTGGGACTTAGTTAAAAAAAAGAAGTTTTGCAATTCAAGAAGAGTAGAGAGATCTCCTTAGGTCATACAGAGAGAAAATTAGGAAGGAAAAAGCCCAGCTGGAGGTCAACCTGGCCACCAACATAAGGGACAACAAAAAAAAGAAGTTTTTACAAATACATCAAGAATAACAAAAGAGCCAGGGAGAACTGCCAGCCTTTACTGGCTGGGGGGGCCTTCCTTGCCTTTGTCTTTAATAGTCAGACCAGCTACCACCTGACAGGGTGGACTGCAACCAGGATACACTCTGTCACATCCCAAGAACCACAGTTAGGCAACAACCTTGATGCAGCTGGATGAAAACTGTGGTGGGGAGAACTGGAGAGGACTCCAAAATCCTTCTTCCCTCATCTTTTCCCTTCCCCAATGCACCACTCATTTGGGTGAGCAACTTGTGGCCAGAATATGTGGGTGGTCAACAGCAGAAATCAGCAATAAGCCCCATGGCTGAGGTGCATCTTTTCTTCTGAGGCTGCTAACTCACCGCGAAAGTTTGCCCACGGGAGGAAGACTTTGTATGAGCTCTTCTTGCATGTTCCCAGCTCCTAGCTCTTGGCAGAGGATGGGACACTAGCAGAGAGCTTTGACAGACCCACCAGAGGCTTCCCAACAGCACTACTCAAGGACATGACCTACTTTTCTACCGCAGGTCAGGTCCCAGCAACTTGGCCCTGCTCTCACTAACAGCTTCTTCCCATGGGACTGGACAGCTCACATAACCAAGAACAAACCGTCCTCATGCCAGAGGCAACTTGTTCCCATGGGACAGACCAGCTGCAAGGAGAACACCCCAAGGCAGCAAGTTCACCAGAGGAACAGTCCATCCTTTGGACACGCTTGTCCTTCAGGAAGAGGAGAGAAAAAGGAACCAGGCTTTGTACCCTGTTTGATTGCCCTTGGTCCTCTGCTCTGATTGAGGAAAAGAGACCCCTTATTCCCATGCTTACATCCCAGCAGAAGCTGAAAAAGACTTTTCAGAGGCAGGCCAAGTGTGAGGCTATTGCTACACAGTGTGCCCAGAGACACACTGAAAACATCTGGGGGGACAGTGTCCTGCTGGGCCAGCAAGAGCTCCCTGCATGTGGACAGAGGGCAACTCCTGTTGCCTTCAGCCAGTGCAGCACACAGGGCCTAGAGCGTGTCCTCTTACAAATGGCTCCTTTCAAGGACTTCCATGTCTTACTCTGCAAACATCAAACATCCACAAGTGTTCTACAAAACACTTGTAGACTAAACCACGACTAAAAAGGTTTTCCTGTTTTTCAGTGACGTCCTTTGAGTGACTGCAACACCTATGAAGACAGGCAGAGAGAGCTGGGGTTGTTCAGCGTGGAGAAGAGAAGGCTCCAGGAAGATTTCATAGGAGCCTTCCAGTACCTGAAGAGCCTACAGGAAAGCTTCAGAGGGACCTTTTTACAAGGGCTTGTAGTGAGAGGACAAGGGGGGGAAATGGCTTTAAACTGTAAGAGAGGAGATTTAGGTTAGATATTAGGAGGAAATTCTTCACTATGAGGGTGGTGAGACACTGGAACAGGTTGCCCAGGGAAGTTGTTGATGCCTCCTCCCTGAAAGTGTTCAAGGCCAGGGTGGAGCAACCTAATCTAGTGGAGGTGTCCCTGCCAATGCAGGGAGGTTGGATCTAGGTGTTCTTTAAGGTCCCTTTCCAACCCAAACCATTCTATGATTCTGTAATTCCAAAAGCTGCAGATGTCTTCTAAGTTCCCACCATTTCAGACTCTCACATCATACGCCTGATGCACCCAGGTCACTTTACCTCTTTGTAGATCTTCCCTTTCTCCAGCTGGTTTATTTTGTCCCACTGCAGTGAGCCTTTATCATCCAGTTTTCTAAAAGGTCTGGAAAAAAAGGGGGGCAGATGTCAACCTCTTTTCATTTTTGGCGATTGTTACCCAGCAACCACATTTGAACTGGAAAATCTGTTTACCTATGTAACAACCCATAATAAAAGCTCAACATGAGAAGTGACCTTCTGGGCTTTCTGCACTATTTTCTCAGGGAAAGAGAAAGCGTGAGAAAGAAATATCTTTTCAAAATACTTCCATTGACTGTAACCATTTCATGGCAATATCCCTAAAAACTCTTCTTGCTTGTCAGATACAGTGAAAGGGGGGAAAAAAATAGTAATACTACAGCCTCCCTCTGAAGGGCTATGGCCAAGAAGGCTTTGCCAGGAAACACTTTGTTCCAGTCTGGCTACACCCCAGCCCAACAGAGACTGTGGAATGTCTTAATAGGATAAATCAGTCTGCAGAGTGGCTGGAAAGCAGCCTCCATGCTGATCTCGGCAGCTGACCCGAGCTGGCTCCTGTTATTCCTGAGGCCCTGCCTGGTTACCTTCTGCTTGGACAGAAGAAGCAAAACAAGGCTTAAGTTACTTGACACCCATGAATGTTCATGCTCAATGGGAGCACTGCTGTCCTGCGAGGTCCAAAAGCTGCTATGAAACTGCTCCTGCTGCATGCAGTGTACAGTCTTATCCAGAAATACTGTCATCCTGAGCTGCCACAGAGCAGAAGGAATCCAGCCTCCCACCATGAGCTCTAGAGCCTGCTGGTGCAAGAGGCTCATCACCCACAAGTGGTCTCCAGTGCAACACCTGCATTTTCCCTCAGACAAAACACTCCACAGTTCACAGTTTTTATGTCCCCCACAGCAGGAGGTCTCCCCTCACCTTGGCTGAATGTGCCCTCTTATACCACTGTCCCTCTACGTAAGCAGACCTTGGGCACCATGCAGCCATCAGGTTTTCTCTCCTAGAAGGCCACATCATTATAGGTCCAGACTACATTTGTGAGGCATTTCACCATGAAAAAAACCCTTTACCAGGTCAGCACAGTTTATACTTTAAAACATTTCATAGGTTTACTCCTGTCTGTGCTAGTGGCCTGGGAAATGGGGGAAGAAAATACATTAAGAGGAAATAATAGACCTCCCCCTCAAGGGGAGTAATTCCTGGTCAGTCATAAGTTAAGGCAGCAAAGCAGACACAAGTTCCCAAAGTCAAGAATCCAAAGAGCCAAGTGAGGACAGCAGCTTGCCTACCAGCTAGTTCCTTGGCAGCTCCTAACTGACCACAAAACCCAGCCACCACATTCAAAGGCTTCCAGAGCTGCCAATTACAAAACAGCATGTATCCAGTAATTTAAAAAAAAAGAACAACAACAACAAAAAACAGATATTTGCTGTGGGAAACAAGAAAAGATTTTGGCACACTCTCAAGACCTAGAGCCAAGAAACGGCCAGCTCTCATACACACCATTCCACTCCTCTCTCTAAAGATTTGAGTACATCAATATCCCAAAAAGCCAAGTTAAGACAAAACTGATGAGGCTTAAGATGGCCAATATTAGGAACACACTTTCTGCTGGGCACTACTCATTCTATCCACCTATTCCCAGACTGGTTGTTTATCTCTTCAAGAGAGTATCTGAGAGGGCACTGGAAAGCTGGATGCCTATGGGACTTAGATTATGCTTAGAAAGACACTACTTCTCTGGAAGGTAAGGAGATCTGTTCACTCCAGGCAAGGGGCCCACGGGCAACAGTGCAGTATTGCCCCAGGACACGTACTTCCGACGGTCAGTGAAGAAGTTGGGCTTGTCAGCTTGCACAATGACCATGTCAAATAAGTCCCGCCAGTTCTTGCCAACCATGTGTTTCATTCCTTTGTCCCTAAGGGCAAAGACACAGAAACATTAACAGATCCAGTACTCTTCTTCACCCAACATTGCATCTTCACAACAGTCTGTCCTAAATTTACTCTCATTTCAGTAACAGAAAGCATAGAGATTTGTGAATCCCCCAAGGCTGTCTCATTGCACAGAGCACTGATGTAAAGCTTTGACCATTTCAAGGTGTCCCACCCTTTCTTCTGCTACCATGTCCAGAGAAGCCTGCGATGCAGCAAAAGCTGCTGGAGATAATGCAAAGTGGCAACTCTGTAAAACTGTGGCCAGCCACAGCCTCATGTCTTCTTCAAAAAGTGAGAGCCAATGGTGTAGAGACAGCTGTGGGGTTCACCACCACCTGTTCCCAGGGTGCACTCTCATGACCATTGCCACAAAAACCTCCAGCACACAACTTTCCAATGCTCACGGGGGAGACCAAGAGAGATTGTGCAGCTCTTGCTGTGCCGTGGTGACCCACTGCTGTGCAGTAACAGTACTCACACGAAGCTGAAGGGACTGTTTGTAATGAGGAAGAGTTTCTTCTTGTGGTTTACCAGTCGGTTTAGCACAGCATAGATTTCATCCCCATGCAGAATATACCGTTCTAGAGCAGAATAGACAAAATAAATAAAAATATTGGTAGAAGTTACAGCCCCATTTCCTTAAAATAAAACCAAACCTAACCCCTATACCACTGGTTATGGAAAAAGTATGAGTCAGATCCACCACAGGGAGGCAGTTAGTAAACCACCATGGTGACAAAATGGCCTTCCTCATCCTCATCAATCCCATCTAGAGGGAAATGAAAGACTAGGGAACTGAAAAGGCTGCAATAAAAAAGGGGTGATACCAAACCATCACAAGGCACAGGCCCAGCCACTCCAGGCCACGTTGCTACCAGGAGCTTGCTTTCCCCTGCATGACCACCCAGATGGTGCCTTTGCATGTTCACGTCATGCCAAGGACCACCACTCCTTCCTTACAAGCTGAAGGAAAAAAGAAACACGAACAGTGAGGTGGCCATTTCCTCCATTGGTGGTGGCCACCTGTCCCTAAATACCACTTGGTTCTTAATGCCACTCTAGCCCTCAGCTGCCTTTAGGCACGCCACAATCAAGTGTTTCATTAATTTCTCTGTCCCCCTGACTCCTGTGACTGCATCTAGGGCCCACACAGTCATCTCAAACAGTACGAGGAACATCAAAGTGGAGTTGGCACCAGAGCTTTATTTAACTCACCCAGATCCTTTTCAATCCATTTGTACATCACTCCTTTCACATGTACATCTCTAATAGCATCCTAAAGAAAACAGCAGGGAAAAAACATTTTCAGTGTTTCATGTGGCATTCCTGTTTCCCAGCACGCAAGCCACCTGCCACTGCTGAGGACCAGTACAGTAATGACACATCACCTCTTCTAGCTGAATGAATAAAAGCTACATTCATGCTAAGCAGAGGACCTTGTACAGGGAGGCTCACAAAAAACAACAACAAAGGAACACAGTGGCTATCTCAGCTGATGCAGTACAAAAATCTATCCATGAAAGAACGGTTTCCTTCCAGCTGCTGGAAACCAGCACATGTTCACACACCGTTATCAAAGCAGTCAAGACTGCAATTTCAGAACTGTTTACTCTCCCAAAACCACACTGGCCCAGACACTAGCTGGCTTTTCTTCCTCCCTGTCCCTGTGGAAGCTTTGGCAAATGTGACCCCAAGGATGGGAGAGTGGCTCAGGTGAACCGCAGCAGAGGTGAACATTTGTGATTCCAAAACACTCCCCACAAGCCAAGGGGCTACAGCTCCTGGCCCTGGATGGCCAGTGGGCACAGGCAGAGCTGAACCTTCCACTAGAAGAGGGATTTTTTAATTTTTTTTTACCAAAACAGAGCTGCCCACTTCTCAGGAGAGAGGCAAGTTAAAACGGATATTATCAAAAGCATCCAAATATCCTCAATTTTCTAGGCCAGAGGCCAAGATGCAACACATTTTTGGACACACCCAACTGAGATTCTTCCAAAGTCTCCATCCAATGAGATATGCCAGAGACACAAAACCATTTCCAGAGCAGCAACACATTTTGCACACACAAATGCTTGTTTCAATGGTACTGCTTTCATCCCTGACACGTTGGACAGGTAAACCAATGCTGCCTTTCCCCAGGACCCTTAAATTCCCGTTACACTGTGTGTGCTCCTTCAGGAGTTGCCCTTTCAGGACTCCCACACTTGCCCACAACACCACAGTCACCTGGTCTCATGGCAGTGCTGGTGAAACCTGCTTATCACCCCAAAAATCATTTCTGTCAAAGCTGGGAGAGACCCAGAATTTATAACTTGGATGAGGGATGATGAAGGAGGAGGCAACACCTTTTCAAAACAGAGTATTAGGAGTCTCTTTCCACCGTGTGGATTTGAATAGCAAAAAGGCAGAGGTCCCATCTCACTCACCAAGGGACTGCCTTATTGGAAAGAAACCAAACGAAACGTAAGAGCACTGACCAGAAAAAAACTTTCTGTTGATCAGCACTGGCACTAAGAGCAAGTAAAGCTTTGGATTTGTGTCAAAAGTACTTTCACAGAGCAGAAAGTGATTCCAGGGTGCTCCGTCCCTAAAGCCCTGACCCTCAAAAAGCAAAATCAGCAAAAGAAAAAAAAAGGAGGGGTGAAGAACTATAAGGTTCCTGCAGGTAATATCTTGGTAGCCTGGGGAGGTGTCAAACAGGGCTCAAATGTTCCTCCAAAGGAAAGCAGGATGAACTGTGCATTCCTACTCTCAAATGGGAAGCAACCAAACTGGTGTGACAGGACTAATTGGTTCACAAGTCAGCTGCAGCCTTTACCACTGCCCCAGGGTCTGCCCTTTTGAGTCAGTGCAGGGGCTGTGGTGCTCAGCCTGCTCCCAAGCTCACACTGCTGCCACAGGGATTGCCACTGAAAGTCACAGAAGAGTGTCAGGCTTAGACATGCCTCAACCCAGGGTGAGTCTGTGTTGCAATAACAGCTGGGGCTACACAAGTCCTCTCAGACACCTGCCTGTGCAGGCACAGAACGATCTTCGTGCTGATGTCTGCAACCATTTCTTTGCACTTGCACTCAGGTGCTGCAAAGGGGCTAAGTTTTGCAAAAATGTTTGTTTATCCTCACTGTACAGAAAAAAAGCAAGAACTCTTCTGGTGAGAGCACAGGACAGTCCCTACCCTTTCAGTACAGATTTCAGGCATTGGCACAGACACACTGCTGCAGAGCTCTACCTACCTCAGTCACTCCTCAGGAATAGCCACAACCCTCAGCAAAGGATGCAAAGACAAATGTCAAAATTAGCACTTAGGAGTCTTGGGCTTTGAGCACACCATTTGCCCTGTATTTAGTACATATTAGGCTATGGCAACCATGCACCTGATCTCAAGATTCCAATTAGAAACAAGTCCATTTTAACCTCAAAAGGCGGCTCAGAAGACTTTCTTAACAACAGGCCTCAGAATTCAGCTGTGTCCCCTCTTCCCATTTTCCCCACCCCAAGAGTGAGAACAACTACAACTAACACCCTAGAAACTTGTTAAGGTCCTGCAGAAACTGGCTGACATGCTCTTATCAAGCACTAACAGAAGGCCAGAACCTAAACTGTAATCCTTGGCTGCAGCAAAGCTGACAGAGTGGATCCTTATCACAAAAGCAGCAGCACAGATGTGGCATTTCCCTCACCAGAAGACTGAACAGTGCATGTACAGTCTGCTATCAGTGGATGAGTGTAAGGATCCCACCAGGTACAAATTAAAAAAAACCCTCTCTATGAAAAAAAAGGCACACAGTAAGGTTTGGCAACCAGGGAAGGTACATGATCTGTCTACAAAAGTCACCCAGGGCAGAAATCTCAAGCACTTAATCTTGCCTACAGCACTAAGAAGTCAATCAGTATCCCCCAACAATGCTGATAATCCCAGGCAGCACTTTCAAATGTCAGGAGTGAAGCTGGAGGGCACAGTTTGCACCCTGGAGTAACTGGCTCTTGAAAGATACAGTCACCCACTGGAAAACATCCCAAAAGGATCAGACTACTTTGTAGCTGCAAAGGGAAGAGGTGGATTCTCTGAGCAGGCAAGGGCAGGTGCTTCACAAGCACCACTGTATAAACCAGAGTGTTTGGTACACAGTCAGACCAAGTCTCTTTGAAAAATGAGATATTAACAGGAAAACACAGAGCTTAAAAGCCTGCAGAACCAGAAAACATTTACACAAGCTTTGTGACACGTTTCCCAGGGAAGGACCTTCAACCTAACCAGCCTAGGCATTCCTGTAAGAGATAGTGTAGAGCAACACCAGCTCTGTGGTACTGAAACATAACCTATTCTGAAAACACAGCCCTGAATATTCCCTGGTAATGCTTTAATCTAAAGGGGCAACAATGCTGTCCCATTAGGCCTCTCACTGACAACCTCTTAGATTTGGGTACTGCAGAACTCACTGGTGCTCACAGGCCACAGAGCTCACAATTCTGATGTGGCACAAGCTGTGGGGCAGCTGGCATTTTACTTACAGATATATCCTTGTACAGATGCACCTGGTCAAACTCAATGCCATGAGTTATGAAGTAATCAATGACTGAAGAGAGCAGTGTCATTTCAGGAAGAGAAAAAATGTCCATAAACTGCTTAAGTGATGGCCCCTGGAAAGCAAAAAGTGAAGAAGACGTATTCAACAAAAATACTTGAAAAAAAAAATAAATAGAAAAATCAAAGCCAACAAACAAACTTATATCATCCAAATACTATCTGGAAGACACTCCAGGCTAACCAAAAGAAAAACACTAATGTGGAAAGTCCCAGCCATTCAGCAAGTAGCCCTCTCTTCCTAACCAAAACACTAACCTAATGCATTAACACTTGTCAAGAGAGAGGCTTGTCCTTCACAGGAATTATTAAACAAGCCCAGCACCATTAACACCATGGGGTGAAGGTGGACAAAGCAGGGAGTCAGTCCTAGACTTTATTTCAACCCTGTGCCCTCTGCTTCCCATCTAGCCTCTTGGCATTATCACTGGTGCCCACAGAAAGAAGCAGCTATGGGTCTTCCTGGAGATTCCCCATTGCTCATCTAAACCATGTGAAAGACAGACCTGAAAGCAACATCCAAAAGATCACAGAAGGTACACATGGTGGAGCTGACAGAGAGCACATCCTGCCTAGTGACAAGCTGTGTGCCACTGTCATGTCAGGATGAAACAACAGTAACATCTCTCATTTAATCTGGTCTGGTAAGAGCAGAACTAGAGACTAGCACTCTTTGCAGCACTATCTAAAGGCAATAAACAGTAGGGCAACACAATTGGGGTTCAAGAAAGATCATGCAAAAATGGCAAGGGAATAACAGCATTTTGCCTGAGGTCTGTTACCAAAAAATGCTGCTATCAAAATCTCTGCCTCTGTGCTGAGGGTTATACAATGTCCATCCATCCAGCACAGGACAACTTGACCTACAGAAGAGAACACAAAGGACACCCTCTGGTTTGGGCCACATACTGCAGCTGGTGGTGCTGCTTAGTGATACTCACTCAATCCTTTCAACAGACTTTTGTCCATTTTGATGTGTGATTGCTAAGGGAACGTTTCTCCCACTAGCAAAATCAACATCTATTGAAAACAGCCCCCACCTTTTTTTTCCTGTTCAGGGATTCTGGGAAAGAAGCAAGAGGGTCAGACAGGCAGTTCCTACTGAAATCACTACGTATGGGATCTAGCAGATAGATCCCATAGAGCACAGCAAAGGAATGACTTGTCTCACCTTTGAAGATCTTAAACATAGAGGAGACAGTTAAATGTTCGATATTAACAGCAAAGACTTACCCTGTAGTTAGTAAATTCTGATGTTGTTTTTGTGCCTTGTGTTATCAGCCTACAAGGCATGTTCAGCCTCCCCCCTCCCTTCAGTGGCTTTGACTTCCTTACGGCAGACATATTGACATAAGTCAGGATGAAAATGGGACTACAGTTTTAGAAAGAACACTACACTTTTTGCATAACACCCATGAGTTCTCCACCTCCATTACTGGCCAGCACTAGTTCTGCCAATGAAAGCCACACTAGCTGCATTGTCTAACCCTGGGCAAGATCTGTGCCTACCTGCTGCAGGTGTTGGGTTGCTGGTAGCTGTCCACACAGTCCTGCCAGCAGAGGATCAAGAAAATCCTTCAGGGAGAATACTTACATGCTTCAGCTACAACAGTCCCACCTGTCTTATGCCTTGTTGCCTGAAATCACTGACCTGGCAGATCATCCTGTTACCTACACACAGGTAGCAACATCAGCTTGGCAGATTATCTTCACCCATACACTTTCCCACTAAAGTATTTGTGGCACAGGCTGAGCAGACATTGCTGTATGCAAAAGTCATGAGTTGTCTATACTTCAGTCCTCTTTGGGATCCACCTGATGGAGTTCACTACATTATGAGGAGGGGAGATTCAGCTTTTTGCAAAGAATAAACTGCCATCCCTACTTCTGCAGCCAAATGTTATACCAAATCTTTCAGTGCTGAACTATACCAGAGAACACCTGGTACATACAGCAGCAGAGAAAGGTACTTTGGCATGAGCACCTGGTCCTACAAAAGGCACAAGTCGAAGCAGATTTCACATTTACAATTATTTTAAAAAGAAAGGTGAAATAATTTCCAGGAGCGAGGAGAGATGCACAGCAGGAGGCCAATAGAGTGCAGTTTACATACAGCAAATTCTAAACAGGAACGTCCTATTTCAAAGCTGAAAACAACACTGAGCTATAAACAGTGTATGTACTTATGCAGAAAGCAATAACTTAGATTAATTGTGTGAGAGAGAGAGAGAGAGAGAGAGAGAGAGAGAGAGATAGAGAGAAGAATCAAACAGTGACCTTGCTGGAGACTTCACACAGCAGACTACAAGGAGTACTACCAGAGGAAGCCTTTCAGCTTCCCCTAAGGCAACTGAACTAACAAAGGGCAAGAAACAAAGCAGTTCTAGGGGGAAAGGGATGTGGATGGTCCCACTAGCCCACTACACCACATTAGGCATTTAAGGAAGCAAAATTTATCCTAACTTCCTCTAGTTCAAGCAACCAAAGGATTTCTACTCCCATGGACAGAATTTCAGTCCTTCACTGTGACAGTAAGGTTTTCTGCCTAAAAAAAACCCCTTAACACTCATGGATGCCAACCCTAGGAATAATACCCACTGAGTAGGTCTGAAGAAGTGTGGAGGAGGGGATCTCCTTCATGCAGTGAAAAAATTCTACCCAAAACCAAAGAAAGAAAGGCACTGCTACACAGGCACACTCCCTCCCGCACAACTCACTGCAAACACCCTCACTGCAGGCTGCCCTGGTAGCTTGGGAGCTAAGATTTAGCCAAGGAACAAGCAGGGATGATCTCCCTATCAGTCTCCAGAGCCATTCAGCTCTAGGCCAATAGCCCCAGTGTTTAGGAAGGCTTCACAGATGGCTTTCACATGCTAAACTGTTAAATAACCTCTGGGGCAAATTCCCACTGGAACAAAAACACACACTGCAGCTCACTAGGGACTGAGCCTTTCCGAGTCCAAGGGAGCCTGGAGTCATTTACATGTTCATACAATTCCCTCTGTTTTCCTAGCTGTTAAGACAGTTGCTGCATCACAGCTTACAATAAATACCTTGCCATAGAAGTCACTCATCTGGTACAGAGGGATGTGCTGTGTACCACCATAAAGTTCAATTACTTCTTCATCAGGCACTGGTTTGAGCCCTCTAGATACAAAACAACAGAAATAGTTTGTCAATAATCACCAGTCTGCATAAAGATGCAAACTGCAGAGAAAGAGAAGATAGGACAAAGAGGCTCCTTTCTAAAACACACACATTTCTCTTGCACAAAAGAGATAGCCACAGAGCCTGACAGCTTCATGGTTTCTTAAGATGCACATAAAATCCTTCCCGAGACATTTTTCAGATACCTTGTTTGCTTCTTCAAGTTAATTGAGGTGCTTTATCCACATTCCAGCAGAGTTCATACAGAGGCCTCCCTCTGCATGTTGTCAATCTGCTGACAGGACTGCCCCACCAAATCGGCCCCACGACCTGACTTTGGCAGCATGGGGTAACTAGTTTTGGAGAGGCTGATTCCACAAGGTGTATCACCATTGAACACAAAGGTGAAGGAAAAGAGCTTTCTGAAAATAAGATTTCCTTCATATTCAGTTTTCCTAAGCAAAACAAGTTCTTTGCTTAAACCATTCAAGAGAGATCCCTGTTTTCCCCCAAAACACCATATTCACAGGTATGGCTTTAGGCTGTACCCTTTGTGAACATCAGGTTATCTGACTGCTTTAGGTTTGGCCTCTTGCACAATTTTTGATGGTTGTTTACTCAAGCAGTTAGCAACTTTCCCTTTCTCCTTTCCTATTCAATCGTGGTACAGATCTGAGAAGTTCAAATTTGCCTCAGTTGTGCTCAAAAGCAAAGGACAGTTTAGGAAAAGGACACTTAAAGAAGGACAGTTACAAATGGATAATAGGGGAAAAAAGTTTAAATGCGTTCTAGCTAAAAACCTCTTTATGAAGGTGAAGTGAAATATGGGGCAGTACCACCCCCCCAAAAAGCTAGCACTCAAAGAAGCCAATTCTGATTATGAAACTCCCTTCTTAATATTCTTAGAGTGTTTACTGTAACTGAAGCTTAACAGCAAAAGGGCAGAGTTCAAGAAAGAAAAACATTGGCTTCCATGCTCAGGAAATACAACACATTTACAGGATCTTTGCTACCAATATCTATGGATTCCTATTTCTTACACACCAACCCCACTCCACCTTGGGGCAAGGACTTTGGGGCAAGACTGCCACTCTCCAGTCCCACAGCTTTTTGGAGAAAAGTTTGCTCTGCACTGTTGCAGCCACTCACTCCAAAGCACACCTGGTTCTCCTTGGAGAACAACTAAAGAGAAGGAAAAATAGGACAACCTAGGCCTTAAACTGAGCCCACACTCTGATGCATCATTACTTTATTGACATGACTGCACTGCTTTAAGATTTTATTTACACATCCAGACCACTGTCCCCTTAGCTTTGTGACAAGGCTGCTGGGACTCACTCCTGCCTGAAGAAGACAGGCCCTTATGTGGACAACATACAGAGGAGTCCTTTCCTAGATGTGCTGTTTGCTCACAGACATTAACCCACGTCTGCTGTAGCTGCAACTCAGACATCATGCAGAGTACGTGACCAGATATGTTATTAACCATTACAAAAAGCTCCAGGTCTTCCCACCCACACTTGCCTTGAAATGCTTGAGAAAGTAACTCCCTGCAATTATATGCCAGCTAAGCATCTAAAGCAAGTACAAACAGGATGAGCCAGATGAGACTTTGCTAGGCTCAAAAAAACTAACTCCATATGCCATGAACATACATACACTCAGATGTAGTAATCCACCTTTGCAGATAGTTAGAAAATGATTTTCAGAACTCACAGACCTATATGCTGTCCCCAGCTGGACATAATGGAAAGCATCGATCTTCATCAGAAGACTCTGTGATAAGGGATAGATATTTACTGTCAGAATTGGGTAGATTTACACTGAAGTCTTATTTAAGTTTCAAGTTTCAGACAAATGACATTTAGAAAATAAAATTCAATATAAACATCCCACATCAATGTAGCTGAAGCTGCACTTACTCTCCAGACACTGTTACACATGCTTAATCATACTGTGCCTTCTTATTGGCCTTTCTGACAAAAGACCATCCTTCTATGAGCCCAAACACTGCTGCCTATTACACTCCAAAGTTTGTGGACAGGGATGAAGTTGAAAAACGGAGAGAACAATGTTTCTGTGACTCAAGACAGTCTCTTATCTCCCTTCCAAAAGCACACACATTCCAAAGGAACTTTGTGTGCACAAGAGATCTATTTCTTGTCACATTTATCTCAAGCAGAACCAAGTGGGCAAGTTTTGGTTTAGAGTGAAGCTGCGCCCAGACATTCTGTTTTCACAAGAGCTCCCCCCTCCATCACTTCTCCCCCTCCCCAACAGACGTTTAAGCAAAGATATTCGGGAGCACACCAGGCTGGTAACATTAGAGCTTTCTTTGCATTTTTTTTTTTATCAAACTCCCCTATTAATGAGTCATCCCTTCTCCTCTATTCTGAAGCTGCAACACAAGCTCCCAGGGCATGGAAAGCAGCCTCGTATTAAACCCACATTGCTCTGCAACTCAAATAAGGACACGGCATCAAACTGTTTGTGCAGTTGCTACCACAGTGCAAGGTAATTGATCCCACAGAGCACTCACAACCTTCAGGCACCTTCTTTTATCATTACACCCAATTAGTGCAGCTTGTTACACTGTGGGCAGACCTCCCACTAGTTTCTGAGGAGTGCAAGCAAATATGCTGAAAGATCTTAGACAGGCACTACCCAGTCTTTCATGTTTTGCAAACTCTGATCCTGAGAAAAGAGAGTTCTCACCTTCTACTGACTCAAAGGACCCTTTGCTTGGCTGGGCTAGTAGCCTCTGTGCTCCTCTGATATATCAGCCAGAGATTCAAACAGAGAAAGAAACTTCAGTTTCCCACTGACCTACTTCTTACTTTGTAAAATCAGAGGCATAAGCAGTCTGCTGCCATGATGTCACCTCAGTTAGGACAAAAGACACAGGAAAACTCTGTACAGTTTTTTTTCTTCATTCTCTCTTTTTTCTTCTTCCACTGCTGGGGAACAGCACACGCACTTCAGCCTGTAATTCCCTGAACTTGCCCAACATAACAAGTGCTGATACAGTGAAGCAACTTTCTCTCTGTGCTTCTCCCATCTGACTGCCCGGGTGCAGCACCCAGCAATCCACCACTGGGCATCAGGCTTTCAGGGAATCGGTCCAAAGAACTGAAAAGGGTTAAAGCTAATGCCTGCACTTTGCTTGCCCGTGCTTCTAAGAAGCATGCATCTCAAGTAGCTTGGATCTTTTTCCAGACAGTCCTATTATTCGGGGTAGGGGGTGGGGAAGGCTTACTAAAGCATTCTCCTGACAAGTCATTGCTATTATTAGAGTGAGACAACATGCCTCTGCTCCTGGCAAGTACTTTTAGATGCAGAATTGAGGTTTGTTGTCCAAATTTCCTGAAAGAAAGAAATGATCACACAAACAAGCTGAATTTTCTATTAATTAGCTGGTGGAATTAACTGACTTTTAAATTGACAAGGCTGTTTACCAGAAGTCCTTGCTTGAACGTCCCATTCTGTTAGAGGCTACACAAACACAGAAGACATCTTTCCCTTGGAAAGTTTAGAAAAGCAAGAATGAAAAGCACAGCCACCCAGACAATGTATTTCACTGATAGTTTGGTGATCAATATTATTGTAAGCAATGACAGAAAGAATTTCCACTAAAAACATAATGCAATGTACGACAAAGCCCAGGGGACTGAACTTTGTACAGCTTACCTTTTGTACATCATAGTGAAGTCCACGTATGGCAAACCCTGGAATGTAGTCATACCTCCCAAGCCCTTCTGGGTACTGAGAAGACAGACAGTGACATCGTTAGAGGCACAAGCATTGGCTTATCAACAAAATTATTTCACCTATTGGGCTGGCTTAGTGGTCTCACCCCCACATGAACTGACCAAAGAACAGGTGTGCTTCATTTTGTCCCTTCAACAAAGAAAGTGGATAAATGGAGAAAGACAGAAAAGATCAGGATCTCCAGAACTAATTTCTCTCATGTAAGGGACACTAGTGAGAACAAAACAGTCACTCAGGCAGTGACGACACTTCTAGTAAGCTCCAGTCAATGCATGTATCTGGCAAAGCAATGGCACTGCAGAGCCCCTCTAAAAAGAAAGACATGAAGAAAATGCACAGACTAGTCACCTGTTGCAAACAGGGTGTCCATTATTGGACATGCTATAAAACATCATCCACATTAACTTGCAAGTCTCAAGTCCTGTACAGCTTCAGTGCTGGCCCTAGTTCATGCATATCCAACATGTGCACCTTGAAGCAGCTATTCAGTAGGCATAATTTCCATAGTTAGGTAAAACAAAGACCTTTCTAGACTAAGGTTCCTGCTCCACATATATAGAGGTCTATACAATCCTGCTCTCAGCAATGTAGGGCAGGGTAAATTGTCTCAAAGGAAATTAATTGCATATACAGACAAAACTTTCTGGAATCAAAGACTGTAAAACGTGAAATTTATCTCAGTAAAAAAGTAACAGACATGTGTACAAAGTGGCATTTTGCAAGCACATCTGGGGCATTGCAAAGACAGCAGCAAGCTTAACTGTGTGGAAATTCGTAGCCCATCATTACCTTGAATTGTTCTATAAGGATGTCTCTGGCAGTGTTGAAAATCATAGAGTGCAGTAAATTAGAATACTGTGCTAACGTGTAATCATAGTCAAAGCCATATATCTCAACATCTCCCAGGCTGATCTCGTTGTTAGCATAGATAGCGGCCGGGTTGAGGAGATTGCAGACTCCTGGTGGAAGGAGATCTAAGAGAAGGGGAAAGGGAAGAGGTTAGAGAAACTGAGAGCATCACTGAAATTCCAACGTTCTGGACATGAGAGTAGCTGGAAGTACCCCCCACAGCAGCAACCCAGGAGCACGGTGCTGCTGTTGAAGGCTACTGCCCTTAACCCACTCAAAAAATCCTCCCGGTGAAAAGCGGCACTGTGAAACCTCTGGTGACGACGCTAACCACTTTCACAGCAAGACTGACTGACCTTTTGTGTCAGGAAGCTGCAAAACAATGTCCTCAGGTCTCTGGCCTACATGAAGCAAAGCAGACAGGAGGTTTTGAAATGTCATATTTCTAGCTGACAGCAGTAGCACGTTCAGCAGGCTTGCCAACATGAAAGGTAGCTGTAATGTATCATCAAAAGACATGCACCCCTTGCTTAAAACTTGAGCAAGACAAACAGGCTAATGGTCCTCTTTGAGAAATCTAGATTACTTCAAACTAGAAATGTTATGGTTTGCCTTTTGGCATTTTTTGTTTCTCACAGAAGCAGCCAGACTACACAAAGCAATCCTGCAGGTACTACCAGGGCTTTTTTTTAATTATTATTAATCAGCAGGTTCTGTACAAACACCAACAAAACGTAAAAAAAATCCAACACACCAAGCTCTGCTCTTGGAGCACGTAATGCAGACAGCAACAAGTTATCTGCTTTCCTCTGATAAACAGCTGTGGGAACAGCTGAGACCTTGCACTTACTGGGTTTGTCACTTCAAAACTGTTCAAGATGCCTGTGAATAACACTTTGCTCCACAGATCACAGAGAAAATAGGGGTTAAGTGACCTAGCAGCTGATCGACCTGTAGATCCTTTTTCAGAGCTAGTCTAGAGAGTGGAGAGCTTCAGCTGCACTGCAACGCGAGGGGCAGGAACAAACCTTCCCCAGGCCTCCTGCTCCACCAAAGCTGTCCATTGCAAGAGGAGAAAGAGCAACAAAAATAGTCATCTGTAGTAGGTTGCCTAATCACATCCACACTGGAGGACAGAGAGGGGAAGGAGACACTTCCTGCCCCCTCAAAGACAGGCAATTTCTCTTTGAATGATAGGAGAAGTGCAGACGTTTCCCAGATCCTACAGACCACCAGTGGGTAGTACTTCTTTTTCCCTTCCTACTGTAACTTTGGGCTTTTAGCAAGAACCCCTGTGCTGGTTCTTTAGTGCTTCCTTGCTATAAAACCAAGTTTCATCTGAACCTAGAATGAAAAAAATATTAGAAAAAGATACCAGCCATTCCAAATAAAGACTTTGTCTGGAATGGTTATAGAATTTAGGTAAAAGAAGAATTCAGGCAAAAATTTTGACTTCTTTTTAAAGTCCAAAGCACATTTGTGAGCACTAAGCCAAAGAGGTGATCAAATAAATAGAGGATTTAAATATATCATAGTACTTATTTTTCAGGGGAGAGATGCTTTACAAAAAATACCAACCCTCTGTCCTGTCTCACTTTCCCTTGGCCTTCAAATGCAATTTGCCAGATCAACCAGAGAGGAATTACTAGAAAAGAAAGCAGTATTTTAAGGCAGGAGGGCTGACTTACTGGCTACACAGCAAGAACAAGAGCAGTCCTTCAGTGATTCTGCTGGTGGCAAAGTTCCTGGAAGAGGCTGAAGAGAGCGGATGCAATCAGAGTGCTTTCCACTGGGATTTTAAGAGATGGGAAACGTAAATAGGATTCAGATGATCACAACTTTCATCCTCTCATCATAAATGCTCTCTGCTCCATAAAAAAAACAGAGCTCCACTTCCTGCCCTCACCTCCTGATAACTTGTGGGAAGATCTTTTTCTAAGTATACACTGGGATTTGCAGGGTGTTATGTTTTTTCCTCACAAGGAAAATGGCACAACGCTAATCACATTGCAGTGCAAATACACAGTGCTTTCCTCTCCTAATGAAAGCACTTTTTTTAGGATAAATGCACCCCACTGGCTGCTACTGTATCCCTACAGAGAGGTCAAGCTCTTCCAAAATGCACCATTTGCAGATTTATGACAACACATTTTGTTAGTCTGAGTGCCGCATAATGCCACTGCCCGAAGTCCATCTCTCCTTTCACAGAAGAAGTGAGACCCAGCTGGATTCAACAACGTATGCCAGCTGCAACTCCTGCAAAAATACAATCAGGAAAAGCTAAGGGACAGTATGATTTTGTAAAAGGGTAGTCTGAGATTTGCCAGGCACATAAGCAAGTCTTATCTGTGATCAGAAGCATAAGCAGTCACTGTGCCACAATACTATTTATGAAGTCTATTTAGACCCACTGGACAAAGTCATACTCCTCCCTACCAGCCCCAAACGTCCAGAGCCTCTCTGCTGTTCTCTGACAGCCTCCTGTCCAACTCATTTTACCCCACTCAGACATTTTGTCTCTAGCTTACACAGCATGTTCTCTCTTACCTCATAAGGGCCAAAGAATACACCAGCCAAAGTGCTCTACCACCACTGCCTCACACATAACGTGTTCCCTACACACGCTTCCTGGAGCACCCACATCTTCTTGCTGTGTTCCCTACCACACATCAGCATGACCAAAACAAACTCACAGCAGCTTGCTGACAGTTTTCCATGCTGTCATCCTCCATCTTACATTTACTTTAGTTTCAAAGTCACTGATCTCCTAGGAATAAGGGAAAAGCTCTGGGTTTCAGTCCAGAGATTCATGCTGCATGTCCGTCTCTCACAGGCTCCATGTAAATGTCCATTTGCAGCATCCCCCTCACTAGAACGGTCACTGTCAGCCTCCTCACTCACACAGTCTCTGCACAGGTTCAAACTACATCAGGAGAGGCAGAAGCTGGGAGCACATCCAATGTGGGCTTCAATATGAGAGCCCAAACATGCCTGGCTTACAGAGCCAGGTTTCAGGAAGTTTAGGGGTTTGGTTGGTTGGTTTGCTTTGCTTTATGTGGTGTGGGGTTTTTTTGTTGTTTGTTTGGGTTGGGTTTTTTTAAGGTAATTACTTGGGTGGTTACAAATTCTGGGTGCTTATTTAAGTCTTAGGCTTCGAACTTGGGCTCTGCTGACATTCAGCACAGAATCTGACAGGGATCTTTTCCTCAGTTTGCATGGCAATCATGAAGTCAAAACAAACAAGATGACACCCTCCAGAAGCCCATAGAGATGCCATTTTTCAAAAACAACAGCTTTTGCTTTTCCTCTGTCAAGACACCGAAACAGATTGCTGGACAGATATGATAAATTACAGGAAGAAAAAACCACACAAAATTAAAATCAGTTTTGGTTATTTAAAAAGAATTCAAATCCCAACCACTCTTTCCATCTGGATCCTAACTGGAAAGGGAAAAAATATCACAGCTAGTCACTGTCTACTCAGCACTTCACCCAGGAAGTATGATCTAAGGGAGAACTGGCGGGTGTACATCCGAGGACAGTGGGGAAAAAACAGCTCCTGCAATAGAAACAAACCCCTGGAATCTGCACACTTGCACAATTCGCTCTGGTTTGCAACTCTGACAATTTTAAGGGAAGTGTCTGCATATCCATAATACATGATGAAACTCAGCAACGAAGACAGACCACAAGAAAGTGTTTGATCTCATGCATTTTTTACATCTGGATGTAAATGCAAGGTACACACACAACATGTTAATTTTAGTACAATGAGACCCTGAACAGCTGCTTAAATCAGAGTACCTTGACAGCACAAGTGCCTCTTCCCAGGCAACAGCCCCCATTGTTAGAAAGCAATAAAACTCAATCCCAACATGACAGCAGAGATGGAAACAAAAGCAGGTAATTAACTGTGAGCAACAATTAGAGATGCCAAGACACCATATGGCCCCTTCTGATGTGAAAAACGCTCAGGTCAGGAGGTGCCAAGCACGTCCTGTGCTTCTCTGAGTTCCCGGCAGTACCAACGGCATCTTGCAGGAAATGCTCCTTCAGTCTCAGCCTCAGATCAAACATATCAGTGAAGAATGATATGTAAAAAAAGCAACTCGCCCCTATCTCTCACACCCTTTGTACTCCCAGAGGTCCAACACAGCAGTCATCTGCACTGATTTCTTTGTAAGACTAGCGAGGAGAAGAACGATACTGAAAAGCAGATGGCTACCATCCTCCACATTCTTCACGAATCAAAAAGTTCCCTCTGCTCACCCTGATTTGCTTTTTAAAGACAAACTGCCAGTTTCCCTCCTTCCAAGTACCTCTTTATCATTTTTAAGTGTTGCTTTATACCATTTCCTGCATAGCATTCCAACCAGCTGAAAAAGATGCCTCTACCAAGAGTGTAGGGAGAGGGAAATACCACTTAATGAACACTAAATGACAGAGGAACTATGTTAAAAGAGTGATGAAAATTTTTCTGGAGCATAGTCTTGAATTTATGTCATTATGCCTAAATATTTTGGGATTTCTTGCCAATGAAATCTACACAAAGCAAAGGCAATATCAAAAAAATACCATTTCATTCCAAAACAACATTTTTTTAAATACACAAAGGCACTAGAGAAACGCTACTATGAGAGTTCTTTACAAGAAAAAAAAGGTTACATTTAGGAAAGCAGCACTAGGAAGGTACCTGGTTACACTTCCAGTTCTGGCTGCAAATTGTCATCCCCAGACCCAGCTCAATCTGTAGGTGCCACAACCCATGAAATGTGCACACTCCCTAAGCAAGTTGCAGGGCATTAACTATCATAGCACTAGACTTGTTTACCGGTTTGGCAGAGAGTGACGCCCTTCAATCTTTGTGCCTGCTTGATATTAGTGACACAAGCAGAATCAAAATGTGCTGGTTTGCAGAAACCCTCTCTGCACCACACTGAAATCACCAATGCAGAGATCACACAGGGGTGTCATCTTCTAAATGCGACGGACACGCATTGCTGGCCATGGCTCACAGTGTTTAGATGCAAAGGTATCACTTGACCCACACAAACTGCAAAGAGCCAGAGCTACCTGGAGCATGAGGTGCTATCAATGCTTAACCAAGTTCTTGGTGTCTGCAGACTTTTCTCTATTCTCATTAGCACTCAGATTTAACCACACTCAAACTTGTCATGCAGAGGCAAGAAGTTAACGGTTATTTAAAAGGAAAGGCTGATTTACTGTAGCTATGTTTACAAGTTTGAAAGATCTAGGAAAAAAACATACACACTTGCTTAAAGCCAAATCCTCAGTCGCTTGCCAGTTCCATTGAGTTTCAGGATTGGATGTTTCCTAGAGTGCAGTGCTTCAGACATTGCTTACTGAGAGAGCACATCAGCCTTCCTTGACACTTCAGAGGCCACCAAATCAGAATACAGCAAGTCTTGCTGACCACCCCTCTGATAAATGTGATTATACTTTTCCTTTTGGCAGGGAAGACAAAAAAAGCACATTAAGTGGAAATAGTAGCCTCGAATTTTTGCAGGTAATGAAATGTGGTCCTAAGAGTGAGTGTTGCAAAAGGCAGGGGGAGATAATGAAGAGAGTGGCTTCTCTCGAGCCATCACTAAGGGGAGATTTTACCCATCAGCACCTTTTGTGTAGCTATGCCATTTGTACCACCACACTCAAGCCTGGCAGAAAACAGATGTGTTTCTACAAAGCTGAGAACTTCTGGTGCCTGAGTGCAGGCCACCAAACCCATAATACCACTGATCATTACTGCACAGAAGCTCTTGTCCTAGACATCCTGCCCTGTCCAACATGGTCAGCATTTCTCACTGGAATTCCTTCTGTGCAAAAATGTGACATTGCTCTATAAATGTAATTCTCCTGGCAGAGACCCATCTCCAAAATCAATAGCAATAACTGGTAATACAGGACAAAGGACTTCATTAAGGTGAAGTTTCAGAGAAGGAAGGAGAAGGTGGCATGACAGGAATTTTCTCAAACCCAATGCTGATGAGTGCTGAGATGTGACAACTTTTTCAAATCCATAACCCAACCATAGACATTCACTTTTACATCAGAGTTAGAAACCAAGAACAAAGGAACAGACTGATGCCACGTTTGCACAATGCAGTTGTCAAAGCAACCATTAAAAGCAGTTGGGACCAACTCTGTTTGTCTTTTCTTGAGAATATCTAAGTAACAGCAGTCTTGAAATTTTGGGTGGGGGACCTATTCTTTAAACAAATGAGAGTCTCTTATTTAACATGTCTAATAGTTGCCTGAAGATTTGTAAAGCTTCTGCTCTGTAACACATGAGCTAATTCACCCAACTTCATTTTGCAGTTAGTCCTGCAGGTTAGTTCTCCACCTCAAGTGATAACTATATCTCTTGCATCCCTAGTTTAACTATATGAATACAAACTTCATGATCTGTCAGATAGCAAAGTGAAAATTTTCCCAAGAGACCATGACACAGCCTATTAACATATCTGCATTTATGGTTTCAATACCATTATGGAAAAGAAAAGAAAAATAATAATTGAGGATATTAAGGTGCAAACACCATTACAAGTCTTGCGAGTTGGAATTTCTTTCAAGCAGTGGGGCTAAAATCACAACTCAGTCTCAGAGCAGGGACTTAACATGAAGCTTCTGTCAGCATCCTATACTGCCTTCAGCAGATCAGGCAAAGGAGGTCACATCCTGCCAAAGCTGGAATGCAGCAGGCTGAGCATCCAACAGATCAGCATCCAATTCCTTTATATTTGCTTATGAGGAAGGACTTCAGATTTTCTGTCAAAACTCATGTACTGGAAGGTGGGAGAGGATGGAATGACAGAACTGCAGCTGTCCTTCTCCAAAACCACAGATAAAGAAAGCTAACAGCTATTTAACAGCAGACAGAAAATCACACTTCCTAGTGCTCTGGAGTGCTTATCTTTAGCATTTCAAGAATCAATAAACCAGCAGGAAGAAGTTAACTGCCCTTATGCCATGAAAGCTATTCTTTCACATTTTTAGGAGAGCTTAATACTGTGGAGATCTGCTGCTAAAAGAACACAATCCTGTTTTATGCATGGAGAGATTAGCCGAATGACAAGAGTTCTCTCCTTGGTCAGAGGAATAAAAAACATGCCTGCACGCACACATGAGTAAAAAGGTGTTTCACATCTGCAACAAACTGAGCTCAGGATCAGGAGACATCCGAGCAGCTGTAGCATCAGGCTTCTCCACGCTCACCCTTGTGCCAATGGCGAGTTACAAGTTGGAACTCGGACTCCTCACCACTTCAGTCAACATCACTATTTGCCTTAGTCTAACCCCGTTTCTGCGTGCCAACCAATGGCAAATCAGAGAAAAAAGCCACAATCCCGTCATTCAGACCATTCGCCACGACGATATCCATGTTAGGGAGACCAGATGTGAAGAACCCCATTCACTCTCTGTGTCCTGAAAGGCTGAGACCAGCCGAGGGATGTTCACAGAGGGAAGCCCAGGATGGGGAGAGGAAGACCAGGGCCAAATTTCAATAGAAATAAAACCGCCCCAGAGGGCACCGGGCGATGGAGACGTACAGATGGCGTTGCCAGGGAAAAGGCTCCTAACCCCGGGAGCTTCACAGCAATGGGCACATCCCCGGTTCCGCAGAGCGGGGAAAAGCAACGAGATGCAAAGAGGGAGAAAAAGGAAAAAAAAAAAAAAAAAAGAAGGGAGAAAAACAAAAAAAGGAGAAAGCCCAAGCGCGGCAGGACGTGGCAGTCCCGGAGGCGGCCCTTACCGTAGACCAGCTTTTTCATCTCGTGGTACCTGGCCCACAAGTAGGTCTTGGTGTCGGCTCCCTCGGCCGGGAGGGGCTGGCTGCCCGCGGCGGGGCCGGGTTCTGCGCCGCGCCGGGATCTGCCGGGGCCCGCCGGGTGGTGGTCCCGGGGCTGCCCGTGGCCGCTGTCCCCGGCGCACTGGCTGGTTTTGGGGCGGCAGCTCTGGCAGGAGACGGCCACAGCCAGGAGCTGAGGGGCCGCGCTGCTGCCCCTCCTCAGCGCCGCCATGCCCAGCGCCGCCATGGTCCCGCCGGACACTGCAGCCCCGGGGCAGCCCGCACACGGCCGGGGCTGGCTCCGCTCAGCTCTCCACCGCCCCGGCCCCGGCCCGCGGCAGCACCCTCCGGGCGGCCAATCGCCGCCGCGCGGTGTGAGGGGGCCGGGCCGGGCCGCACCTCGCCACGCCTCGATCGCTCGGCGGCCACCGGCGGAGCGGGGCTGGGGGCCGCGGGGACCCGGGCGGGCTCCACGGCCTCGCTCCGTCCTCTCAGGCGGGCCGCGAGGGGAGGGCGTGCAGGGGGGGGTGGGCAGGGGGGGTAAGGTGAGGGAGAAGGTGGGGGGTGGCTGCCCCTCACTGCAGCCCCGCCCCCGACCCCGCTCTGGCCAATCAGACGAGGCGATCCGCCCCCGGCAGGGTCACGTGGGTGTAGACCACGTCCTTCCGTTCGGCAGTTCCCGCCGTCCGCGTGCCCACGGTGGAGGTGAGGGGCGCGACTCCGTGCCGGGCGCCAGGCGCTGCTCTGATTGGCTGCGCGTCCTCGGCGAGCTCGGGCGCGGGGGGGAGCGGCGGAGGGGGCTGAGGGGCCGCAGCGGCCGCCGTGGCTGCGGGGGGCGAGGCTGGGCCTGGACGAGCCACTGCTCGCCCCGGCAGCTGCGGAACGCGGAGGACGGAGGCTGCGGCCTCGCTAAGGCTCTCTCAGAGCGGACTCGGTGCCATCGTACGCGCCGCTCCGCCTCTCAAGCGCCTTCCCCACGTTTCCTGCTCCGTAGGTGAGGCGCTGAGGGCATCGGTCCCGCCCTGGCCATGCTGGTGAGCAAGAGGGTGAAGCGCCTCTTGCAGCTGGTGCCCGGGAAGCAGCGCTTCGGCGTTTACAGGTTCCTGCCCTTCTTCTTCCTCCTCGGTGGAGCCATGGAGTGGTTCATGATAAACGTCCGCATTGGCAAGGAGACCTTTTGTAAGTGAGGGCCGCGGCGGAGCCCCGGCGGGGGCGGCAGGAGGAGCCCACCGCTGCCCCCGGCACCTCCAGGGGCTGCTCCGGGAGCGGGACCGCGACCGCAGCACCTGCTGGTGCTGAGCACCGCGGAGGAGGTTCCCCTTCACCACAAGGTCAAGTTAGCAGGGTCTGATGGTGTGGTCCTCTCCTGAAGGACCTTGAACATCATCAACAAGTGAAGTGCTTCGCTCTTCAGTGCAGGATGTGGCACTCCAGGTTCTGCCTCCCTAGCACAAGACACACTGGGCTGAAAAACCCGCAAAATACATGGGTTTAGAATACTAAATTATATTTTTTTACATTGAAAAAGACTTGTGAAAGTGAGTCATGAGAATTTAACTAATGGCACTTCTAGAACTTAAAGCATTTAATGTGGCATACTTCCCATAAAGAAGCCTTGCTAAAAAATTGAAAGTACTTCAGAAAAAGCATCAGCTCTGCTATATGTTAAATGAGAATATTCTCATTATTATGGTAAATCTAGCCGAGTCTCCTGCAGAATAAAACAGCTTGATACAATTCCCACAACTGACAAACTCACTGCAAACAAAACTGCTTATTGCGCTCACTTCTGAAAGCTTAAGTTTGTTGTGGTTTTTCAGTTTAATATTTCTGAGGATTACCTGTATAGTAATAAAGTCATTTTAAAAACTGAAGCACAGCATCTGTGCAGCAGCTGTTATATTTCAGTTTGAGCATTACTGCAAAAAAAATTACAAAATTGCCTAAATGATACTATACTACAATAAATGTGCAGTTTAGCCTTTTTACTGCTCCCTAATCCCTGCAAAGTGACAGTGTACACAACTGATAACCACCTTTTATTGTCAGTGGGAGATTTGATTTGTTCATAATATATTGGATATTCCAGGGTGGTCTGGGTGAGGGGAGGCAGGGAGCACAAGTAGGAAGACTTTGAAGGTGGGTATGTGCCTGTGTTTTGTTTAAAACAAACCACCACCAAAAACTAAAATACTGAAGCCATGCTGGCAGTCCTCAGGCCTTGGAGTTTGTGCCTAATTTCCCTTTGGCTTCAGCTCGTTTGGGCATTTGTATTTTTAGTTACCCTCGTGGGAAAGTGGACAAGAAATTACTGTATCACACTGGAAACTTAGTTGTCCTATAAAAACACTTCATCAGGACTGATGGGAAGAACTTTAGCATGGACAGGAGGGAGAACATAAGCTTTTTTTAAGTGGTAATAAAGATTTGTGTTGGCTTGAATTTTCAGCTGCCTGTCAGTCAGTCTCTGCAAGAGAAAATTTGATTCAAAAGTTTAAGAAAGATGACAGGCTTAATACATTTGTCTTGTACTTGGAAAACACTAATACAATAAAAAAAATCTTTTCCTGGCAGATGACGTTTACCGTAGGAAACGATCTGAAAGACAGTATGAGGCAAGGATGGAAAAAAGTGACTTTTAGCTGAAATGTTTCAAGAGGAAGGTCCTGAATGCTTCATCTGTACTGATACCAAAGCAGCATTACTGCCACGCTGATGGTAGGGGAAGATTTTGTCTCTGCAAGGTGAACTGTAATCCACAACTTCATGTAATAGTCTCAGATGGTTTTGGCAGTTTTATTCTTCCTCTGTCCACTTCATATCTTTAATATTTTGTATTTAATAAGCCAAATACTATCATGAAGTATATTGTGCTTAAGCTTCTGCCACTTATTTAATGTTTGTTTAGTATTTTAAATAAACTGAATGAACAGGGTCTGGCTACTGCTTTTCTTTGCTCGATGGGACAGTTTTTATCACAAGACCGATGGGAAAGAAACGTTACATGTTGCATACATAGTATCAGCACAAACGAAACAGTAATTTTTAGTTTGTTTGCTTTGTACTGACAGAAACTGCTCCGGCATCTGATTTGTTTTCTTTCTAATGTGGCATCATTTCAACTAGACAAAAAGAGAGGACAGACTGACTGCTCAGTGTTTACTCAGCCCACAGGGTTTGGAAAGTCATCCGTGCATCCAAGCTCCACTGCCTATAAGTGCTGCAACACCCACTGTTGCTACTCTAACAGTGAGCTGAGCTGAGTCAGATGCACTTATGTTGAACAGGCACAAGCTTGGACACATGTGCAAGGGCAGTCCCATCAAACTTGAATTCTGTTTGCTGGACTCCTGTCTCCTCAGAGAGGAAAGCTAACTGCTCCATCCTGGACAGCTTTTGCTCCCTAGCATGGTGACACTAGCTCTCAAGTGCAGAGCATTAGGGTGCCCGGTGCAATATTATGACCAGGGATCATTTACTAATGCAATTGTTTCATTTTTGATGGTATGTGTATATGCTGAGGGTTCCACAAAGAAGCCAGTTCTTAAAATCAGCCTAAAAACAACTCTGAGGGTGTTCATATACTTACATGTGTTCCTGTGCCAACTCCTAACAGCCTTTTCCACAGAAGTGAGTGGTCATCAACTACAGAGACAGTGGCTGTTTTGAAGATGTTAAGGGTGCAGGTAAACTACTTGCAAGCAGAGTAACCACTGCACTTTGTGTCTTCCAAGGACTTACTCTGGAGGACTTGTGCTACTTGTGGTTTCAGGAGATGATAATCTGACAGAGGATTGAAGATGTGACTGCACTGCTGCATATTTTGAGTGGACAGCAAATTAATTACTTGGGGAAAACCTCTGTTTCACAAGTATTAAGCTATGGTTCCAAGGTAAAGCCCAAGTTCAAACACTCATGCACAACCTTCCTTTTGCAGTCACAGATCATTCTACTGAAGTAGATCCCAACTGTAGAAATATATTAAAGAATAAAGCATTAATAAAAAGCCACATTTTTTGAAGTTGTTGAGCTTCAGCTCCATCTGCCTTCTTGAGCCTTTTGGAGCCAGTGCTTGGTTTCCATAGAACAATTAAGTTTTTTAGGTTTGTGTTTGTTTTTTTTTTTTAAAGAGGCCCATGCCCTAGTTACTTCTCAGTACTTGGAAGCCTGATGTAAAAACTTCCTGTGGCTTCCCTTAATACTCCTATAATAGTAGAAGAGAGTTTCACAGACATCCGTGACTCAAGGCCCAGTTTTTCAGTTCAGAGCTCTTATTTTGCAGCACTGTTTCCCATTTGCAGCTGAGAGTGCCAGGCACGTCTGGAAGCTATCTTGGGTGTCTCTAGTTAAGGAAAGTGAGACGGGCTGCAGTTTCTCACAGAAGTTTGTTTGTTGTCTGTGGCACTGGTCTTTGTGATCAGTGCAGGAATAAAACACCTCCCCTAGTTGGCTTCACTCCATTTCAGGCAACACAGATCTGTTACAACAGAAAATGAAGCTTGACATTTAGAAATCTGAACTCTTCTTGATTCCACAATCTGTTTGCTAGTGCTGATCCTTCTGCATTCTTCAACTTTGCCAATCTCTCACTAAGGATAGAAATAAGAGAAGCTGTAAGGCCCCAGCCCATTCCACTACTGAGCACACCTGGGGATTCAGTATCAATTTTAACCTACACCATTCTTCAACAACCAAAGTTTTAATTTGGTTTCTGTTTTATCCCTGCTGACTCCTAGTTCTGTGTGCTTTGCCTTCCACAGCAATCTCTTTCACACCTTCTCTCTGGTTCACATCTCCTCATTCCTTCCCATCCTTCAGCTTCCCCCCCCAAGCTGTCTACCGTGGCGCTGCACAATGGGGAGGAACCAAGAACCCTCCTTTGGCTCAGAGCTCAGGCCAGCACTGGGAACACACTGCTGCTTCGGTTACACACTGCAGGAGCAAGCCAGGAACACAGCTCATTTTCAGCACTGCTGAGTCCCTGCCAGTTCTGGGGCTGAGCACACCCCTCCCTTCTTCAGGGAGTTCATCTGGTGTCAGCCCAGAGCTCAGCTCAGTGCCTACGAACAGCGGTCTCGTGTGTTCACTCTGCAGCAGCTGCAGCAACAGATCCTGAGCATTAGGAAAGCACTTCTGCTGAAAGCTTCCCAAATTGCAGAAGTCGGGCCAATATAGGTATCAAGCATGGAAATTTTCAGCTGGGTACAGCAGCAGCAGTAAATCATCATCTGTGAACAAACAGTGATACTGCTCACCACTACAGCATCAGAGAAGGGACAATTTCACTGCTGATTCAGGATGAGTTTGTGGAAAGAATGGATCTGTTTATCGTTTCCCTGCTGTTGTACACCCAAAAATGCTGCCTGCTGAAGGACCTGTGTCAAGCCAGGGAAGTAGTACAAGAGTAAAAGAAGGAAAAAATAGTAATCTGTTACATATTGGTGAATTCCTCCCTGGAGCAAAACTTTTACTATCTTCAGTGGAGTTGAGCTTTCACTTTGGACTTCATACATTGATAGAGAACTGTACCTGTGCTCTGGTTGTGGCCAGCCCCAGGTGCTTCCAAGAAGGTGCAAAAACCTGCAACAGGCACTGGTGCAATGACTGGTCCTGAGGAATTTCCTGAAGTTGTCACCAGACATTGGTGCTTGATACAAAGCTTGAAGATTAATTATAAACCTCCCAAAAATCATCCAGTGAAAACTGGACACTCCCGGTAGAGACAGTTGCACAGACTTCATGGAGGACTGACCATTTTTCACCATTTTTGTCTGAGGCTTTTGTCATGCTTAGTGTAACCTGGGCTAAGCCACACTGGTTACTGGTGCTACTGTCTAATTCAGTGTCTCTTCTCCATGTCTCTTCATGTCTCCCCTGCTGCCTCCATTATCGGATGATAATCTGCATGACCAGATTTCTGCTCTGGATTTCTGATCCCTCTTGGCACAGGAAGGACTGACCTTAAAAGACCACCATGCCTGTGAGGCCTGACAGGGAATCTCTTTATCCAGGATCACTAGATCCTACTGCACTGCAGCAGCTGTTCTGTTCTCTTCTTTGTATGAGGGTCAAATTAGACTTGCTAGAAAATGCACTAAGCAAAAGGAATACAAGGTTTATTTTATTAATCAGATATTTTCACATATCAATGAATCAGATCCCATTTCTTACTCAATGTTCTAAGTACCCAGCTGTTTTGAAACACCACTCCAATTTAGTGCATTTGCAGCCATCTACGGATGATCTTCAATACCTCAGACTCAGCAAACAAGATGGGGAGGATTAGAATCAGCCTCCCTTGTGCAACCACACCATCAAATTTTAGAAAGGTGAAAGTTCTGTAAAGCTTGCAGCCTGCATGCCAGGCAGTGTTTATCCCCCAGGTCCAAAACATAAATGCATGTTAATTAAATAAAATGCTATCTGCTCTGGTTGTTTAAATAGCTCTTTATAGATTGTGTATCAGAGGCACCTTGCAACTCGAGAGGTTGATACCTCTATTTTTCTTGCTGTTGGTGGTATTAAATAAAATTTCTATCCTGGTTTCTAATTTTCTTCTGTAAAAGATGCTTTTTCCATATTATTGTTCCAATTCCTTTTATTACATAGCTACATCAAAGACAGTCCTGAACCAGGTTAGCTTCCAATATGAAATTAAGGCTTGCTGTTTATTTTCAAAGCAATTAATGTGGGGGCACCTGGGACTGACTCTTATCATCTCCACTCAGCTTGTTCCCAACATGTCACGTATTTTTCAGGTTTACTGTTCATGCTCCTTATGGCTCAATTTTCAACCATATTTTTCAGCACCACTCTTCTTATTACCCACCAGGCCCATCTTGCAATATACAGAACATTATAAAAAGACTCTCTACTCACACACAAGCACACACATACCAAGGACTTGATAAAATCTGGATCAGCAACAGCCAGAATTACTTGAAATAAAACCCTAACAAAAAGTCTTGATGGGACACTCAAACCTGGTTAATCCAAAACACTTTGCAAACTATTTTTATTCAAATTAAAAAGACTCAAGGTAAACAAAGTGATGGTACATACATGTTATAAACCTGGTTAGCAGCTTAACCTTCAGCAGTACAAGATCTAATGAAAAGCCAAGCATGGATTAACCAGGTCTGAAAACATACGCTGAAAAAAAAAAAAAGTCACCAACATCAACATTTTTAATTTTTACACAAACAGTAAATTTTCTCATGGAAGGGAAGGACTGAGGAAGAGAACAAATAATTATTAGTCATCTCCAACTGGTTTATGAAAATATCGGTCCTAGATTAATCTATTTTCCACTCTCATAGAAGCCAACCATGTCCCATACATACTTTTATTTTAATATGAAAGTTTTTGTTTATGCCAGTACAATGAATGGCAGTGGAAAACAGATGAGGGGTTTAAATACCCACAAAGAGAGAGAAAGACAGACATGTCTCTTTTTTCTTTTTTAAATCAGAGTCAGAAAATTGTTTCTTTTGCTGGTTTTGAATTCTAGACTGTAGCCATTATATCCTAATTTTTCCTGCAATTGACTGAAATGCCCCCAATATACAGAGACATGAATTTGAAATAAATAAACAAAGCTTAAAATAATTGATTAGGGCCAGCCCAGTGGCTTAGTGGTAGTGCTCTGCACTGCCTTGTGGGAGGACCCAGGTTTTGTTTGCAGTTCCAATCTCTTGCTCCTGGGCCGGGAAGAGCAGTGAAGTAGGAAGTCAGCTGCTCAGGCAGGAGAGAGCCAGTGCTGCAAGTCTGCTCATCACTGACCTTCAGATAAATTAAACATCTGAGTTATACAGGCTCCAAAGGGAGTCCCATCCAGTCCTCAAAAGAAAATAAATATAACAATAACTTAATTAAAATCCATCCCAGGTTCTTTGGTGTCATTTTTGTTAATGCTGAGAAACAGGAGAATCTGGTGGTGTATTAGTACAATCCATTCCAAATACTCAAAAACTAGGATTTGCTGCCTGATTCGTTTCAAAGTCCCATCTTTGTGGCTACAAATTCCAAAGCCTATGGTAATTTAAACACATTTTAGGATGATACTGTATATATGGGGGTGATCTAAAACTATTCAGTTTCTATTTTATTAAATAAACTTTGTCATTTACAAAGACCAGTAAAGAATTTCTGTATCACAGCTGTGCTACTTGTGAAGTTCAAATTGGTAATTTCCCTATATGCTGCTTAGCTCCATTTTCTTCACATCCATTGCACATCTGACCTAAACTGTCCTTAAGTGCCTATTTGTAAGTACATGATTTTTCTGTGCAATGACCAGAGGACTGCAATAGGAATTAGCCAGCAAAATTAAATAACAGTTTATACTTGCAAGTCTCACTTCCCTCATCAGTATTAATTACATCAGCAAAACAGAATCCAGAAGAAAAGTATTTAACCTTCTTCTGAATGTACTTGAATAAAAATGTTCTGTACTATTAGACTTTAAAAACCCCACATTTACACATGATGAACATCTCTAGCAGTAAGGTGAAAGGGTATCAGTAAATCAGTTCTTTTGGACTGAGTTGCAGTGACCATGTTCCTGCCAACATTTTTTTTAAATTAATATTGTTTTCCTAGTTACTTAATGCAACCCAAAAGTATTAATTCTTTTTGTAAGATTAAGTACATGAAAGGATTTACCTTCAAACAAATAGCTTTGCAGTCCAAACGGTCGGTTAGTTATGAGGACAGGTAAGTCTTTACCAGAAGGCAGTCACAATCTTGTAATTTGGCAAGAAGAGTCTACACCTACCTTACTTCGCTAAAAAAAGAGGAAAAAAAAGAAAAACAAAAGAAAAAACAACTCCAAGTCCACTGAAGACTGCAATGCAAGTACTCTGTCTCTCCAAAGTACTAGGTATGCTGAGCTTACACATACCATACAGCAGTATTTTAATTTAAAGTTCATTTAAGTGTCAAATTTCTCAAATTTTGCATTGCAAAACTTCCATTAAGGTGAAATCAATACACTTAGAGAAAGCATAAAAAAATGTCATACAATGCCCAATAATTAACAGAACGTGTGAATTTAAAAACATTACATTACTACACTAAAAAAACCCTCAACTTTCCTTCTGCAACTTATCTTCAAGACCTGACCTGGTTGGAAGTTCTGCACGCCCTTCCTACATGCAGGCAGAATTGCTTAGGGAGGAAACTTCCTCTTCCCACTCCTCAGTGTTGGGGACATGACAGAACCCCCACAGGACATCACAGTAGATGAAACATTTCACCTTATAAGGGCATGCCAGCATGTGTATTCTGTTCCTGATTTAGGATCACAATGGCCTTGGCTACACAGGACAGGACTGGACAACATTAGCAGTCAAGACACCCTTGTCCTGTCCACACTTGCACTCCCATGATTGCTGTGGCCCTCTCAGCTGCCTCAGTAATGACCTGAAATGTCATTTTTTTCCCTAACATCAATGCACACCTTACCTTTAGCTTCTTTTGAGAGATCCTCCCCACTCACATCCAAGTGAGATTTCTGCTGGAAGTGGCTAGCACACACAAGCACCTGTACACACATTCTTCTAAGATGTAAACTATGACTAATTTCACATTCCATTGTACCAATCTGTAAATACTTTGTGTTTTTTTTTTTCTTATTTTATATAAAAACAATGGCATCAGATTCTCAGCAATAAAGTATAAGAAAGATGAATCCTCGACTACGCTTAACCAATTATGAAATTGCCCTTCAAACAAAGGAAACATATGCAAAAATCCGTGTATTTGATAAAGTCAACTTAATATAACAAAAAGTGAAATATGCTTATTAAAAGTGTCCTTATATAAAAATGGTCTTGCAATGTACAGTAAAATGCAATACAAATTATTGTTGGTTATCTCTCCCCACCCAGTAACTAAATCAGCTATTGTTCCACAAAACTCCTTATCTGCCAGTATCAAAGAAAAGAAGCAATTATGTGACTACACATTTTCTATGTTGTAGGCCTGGCGGATGTTGAGGGTGTCTCGTAGCATCAAGTCTCGCAGACGCCACAACGCATCAGCCATGGTGGTGTGAGCCCCTTTGCTTTTCAACCAGTGGGAAGGGAGTCGGCTCTCTTGTTCTTTTGATAAGTGGACATCTCGTCTTCGTGCTGGAAGATCCAAAAGTGGTCCTGTTATCTACTGGTTTTGACATTCACCACCATTTCTCTAGAAAAAGGTGAATGTAATTCTACAGTGTAACTTTTATCCCTGGTGTTTAAGCCCATACAACACTGATGCAATTAGCCTGCTGATAACATACATATTCCCAGTCTGTGAATTAGTTTTTAACGATTACTTGCATGTGTACATTTTCTTAAGGAAGCAGCACATTCATTTAGCATTTTCCATAAAAGCAAAAAAATATGAATGTTTACAAAGATGTTTCTCTCTCTGGAAACATCCCACTCTGTATCGAAAGCCTTACCTGCAAGGGTCTGGTCCCACTTGCTAATACTATTTGATTCAGCACTAAGGCCCTCAATATATTTCAGATAAGCTTCAGAATGAAGAAGCCTCTGTGTCTTTGGTGGAGGAGAGACAAACATGGGAGTTGTGGGCTGCTGCATAACTGGCTGACTTGCTGGGCTCTGGCCGGGATAGGGAGGGGGTGCCTGCTGTCCTGGCGGGCCGAGGATTCCGATCTGCAACGACAAAGTGGTGAAGAGGTCACACCTGGGGGAACTGCAGGGAAGCTGCTTCACATCCGTGCATCAGGTCATCCTCATACAATGGGGCCTCAGAACAGGTTATGGGTGAAGGCACAAGGAAGTTTCCCTGGGAGACACCCACTTCTAGTAGGGCTATCTGTTGGGGTCACTGAGATGCACAGAGGGAGTGCAAACAAACCACATTCATATTTAACAGACAACATTGCTCATAATTCTAGCTACATAAACATATTACCATCACCATTTCTCCTTTCTCACCCTTTTGCCTCCTTTTTATTTCATATTTTCTCTAATTTGATCATGAACTGTGTGATCTGTGAAGCGCAGGGTTTGTCTCTAAAATCCAAATCTAATCCAAATGGACCCTGGTCCTTGGATGACTGGGATACTTTCACTGAATAAATGCTATTAAGCTGTCAGGCAAAAATTGCAGGCACACAGCAAAAAAATCCCAGTCACACAGAATTCCCACCACTGTGATTAAGTAGTAGTACTGAGAACTCTCAGCACAGATACCCTGAGGTCTGGAATAACTCAATGTCATGACACGTACAGTTTACTACTTCCTTAATCAACTTCTGGTTTTCTTTATACCCTCTAGCCAAAATCACCTCTCTATTTATGATGCAAAATTTTAGCCAAAAAAATTGGAAACGTTCTGAACATTTCATCTGCACTAATCACTGAGAAGGAAAATGTGATCATCACTGTTATCCAAACCCACAAGCTCTGAGCTGCCAGTGAAAATCTTCGTCCATTTGTGAAATACAAGAGCAAACAGCCAAGGGCTGAGAAAGTGGACAACACCCTCTGTGCATCACCAAACCATGCAAAACCTAAATTATCACCAGTCCAACAGTGTGTTGAAATGATTCAGTTTAGGAGAAGGAAAACAAACCAGTCTTACTTATATTGCAGAATTATTCCACTGGGCAGAACCTAATTAGTCTAATAACAATTCAACCAAGAAATTCAGACATATACTCTGAGTGTAACATTAACTGGTTCTAAATACATCAGTGTACATTTGGTTTATGTTCTCCCTGGGAAAGGCCATGTGCACTCCTACGTGTCTTAACTAAGATGCTGTTTAAATGCTAATTCTGAGCCTTACAGCCTCATAAATAATGCAAAAATTACTCACCTGCTGTCCAAAAGGACTTGCTCCGGGTGCTGGAGTGCCTACCATGGGGGACACATTTTGGCCTATAACACCTATATTCCAAAATATAAAATAATTAGTCTTATTTCAGAGCAGTGACAAATACCTCTTTCATCTTCTATAGTAACAATTTTTACTTTGCTATCATTTCTCACAGTTATTTTAAGTGATTTTATGACATTCAGATAACCCCCTCTCCCCCAATAAAAAAAAACCACAACACTTTAGAAGCTTCTGAATGAAGAAAAAAGCCAACATGACAACTACCAAAAATTGATATGTGGCCTGTTGAATTAAAGAAATGCAAAGTGAGTAAGTTTTGACTTTCAGTTTTTTTTTTCATGTTGCTTAGTGACTGCCTGACTATATATTTTCATTTATAACATATACCTTTGGCTTGCTAGGATCTTCCTGGAATCCTTTAAGAAAGGAAATGCTGATTTGCTTCAGCAACATTGGGTATTTCCTTGTGTTCAGTTTTATAAAATATATTCATAGCAGGAGCAAATAGAAGCCATTGCACAAATTCTGTTAGATCTCACTAATACCAAACACAACTTGCAGGTTAAGCTTAAGTTGTCTTATATATGATACTGATGAACACTTGAAATAAATTAAAAAAAAAAACCTGTCATCTTTTCTCAAACAGATTAAGAGGCTTTTCCCTATTGCACAGAGTGCAGCAGGTAACACCCATGTCAGTCTTACATACAAAAAATTTACAAAACTAAATGAGAATCATGCAGTTCCTGTATTTTACATACAGATGCTTTGATCTGAAAAAATGAAGGTTATGCATGCTGCTGCTGTTTTTCTTTCTGTTTATGCCACTTCTAATATTGATTGGAAAAGCTGCAAACTAACTATGCCCTTCCTGAGGGTTTAATTTGCATGCTGATCTCTATCAGTGATCAAAAGATGTGCCACTGCATTTTACACACTAAAGGATATTTGAACGTTTGTTCCATTTGATGACAGCCTCCGTTTCAAATGCATCTGTACCAACAGCAAGTCAGGAGTTGGGAAAAACATTGATAATACAAGTTGTGGAATATGGCACAGGTTTGGGGGTTTTTTCTGTACAAAGCAAAGAGGCCTGGAGGAGGGCATGCTTCCAGAATCAGGGAATGGCTTCACCCTTAGCCCACCCAGCCCAATTCAGCTCCACTTCACATGTGGTCCTCCATCCCCAGCCACTGTTTTTTCCCTAATCCATATCCTCTCAGTTTTAAACATCATACACAAAGCCCACTTCTCCAGTGGGAAAAACTCTTCAAAGAAATGCACTGCCCTGGATTCACCTCCCAAACATTTGTATGTTGCTGATGTGTGCTAAATCTCACTGCCTGGTGAGTTGGGCAGGCTGACAGACAAACAGCTGTTTTCCTGCTCCCTCTGTGTGACATTATGGTGAATGTTACATACCAGCAAAGCTGCAAGCTGCACACTTAATACTGATGGATTTTTTAAAAAAACAAGCAAACAATTTAAAACAAAACAGTTTACTTGACGTCTTAACAGAGCTTCTGATAAACATAGTTGCAATGTGGGGCAGGGGGAAGCAAACACGATCACTTTTGTCCACAGCTTGTTTAACTGCTGAACATATGGGATGCACACCTTTTAGATAGGCACGAGTTATCAGAGGTAAAAACAGAACAAAGCAGCAAAAACAGGATGAGAAGGCAGATGAACATTTTCCCCCCAAACGGGGACACATTAATGGCATTAACACTGGAAAAATGTTTACAAGTCACTCAGCCTCACTTTTCATCCAAAGTGTGGCACAAAAAATAGCAAATGTGTAGTAGATATGTTCTCAAAAATAAATTCAAGATTTGCCTACAATAGTATATTAAGTTCATCTTATCCCCAAATGTTTCCAGTTACTGTTCTATCAACAAGGTTTAATCTGAACACTGTTTTATAATAACACGTCAGTGACCCAGTGGCCAAGGTGTCTTACATGGCCAGGTTCATTGAGGTCTGACTACTGACAAACATCAACATACTAAAGAGTTTGGTAAGGAAGCAGAGCAATCCCTTTCACTTATAAGCCCACTTTAAATAAGAAAAGGGGAGTGGAAGGATGCTGTTGAAATGACTTAATGATACGAACAGGCTGGATTTCAGCTTTTCAGACCCCTGATAAACTCCACCACAATTGTCAGGTGTTTTAGCTGGAGCAAAACTGCTGCTGGAGCACGTTCCTCCAGTAACCTTTCCCTCCTGGTTTACTGGATGTGCTGTTCTGCCAACGTTTTGCATGCACCTCACACGTTCAGCAGTGCATCATGTGCGCTGCAGCTAAACAAACCTGCAATGTTCAGAAACAAAAGCTATGACCAAAACAAGCTGCAGATAACAACTGGTTAAACGACAAGTACATGAAAATGAAATAAGGAGTGAATGAGGATGACATTCTTACCGGGTGGTGGGATGCCTGGGATGCCTGGCATACCTGGCGGAAGTTGGTGGGGTGGGGGCACCCCTGGGTGAAGTGGCTGCATGCTGCCCATGCTAACAATGCCATCAACTGGGCCCTGCAAAGGTGGCAGCACCGGTGGATAGCCACTTATCATGCCTTGAAGGACACAACAAATTTCAAACATGCATCAATAACATGCAATATGATCTACACAGTAAGACATGCACTATCCACAAAAACAAAAGGAAAAAAAAGCACCTTTAGTACAGCAAGACTATACTACAATTAGTACCTTGCAAAAATGAACAAAAACTAAAAATAAAAAGAAGTTATAAATATGAAACACTATACTTTTGATGAATTAGTATTTAGTGTATTTGTATGTTTCTCATGAGGCAATAAATGCTGAATATTCAGATATGTTAACATAAGGAATACGTTCAGCCACAATTACATGTTACTAATGCAAGCAATTTTAATTCAGCTTAAAGCTCTGCCATCTGCATCCAGATTACAGACACAACACTAACTACACCAGCTCCACATACAGCCCCACTATGTGGGCTAACTCGGAGACCAAACATAACTGGAACACAAACAAAAACCTATACATTTTTCTGCATTGCATATGCAGTATCAACAGACAAAAGCCCTACAACATTTGCATACTTAAAACTAACAGCAGCCACAGGGGTGATTTTTATTAAACCATCTCCAGTATAAACTAAGGAAGCAACTCAAATTTTAAACCTGACAGCACTGGAAGTGATGAGCTGCAGAGACTTAAACTCATGGCATTAGGCTGAAGTAAAACAATTTATAAGGAGCCCCTGCAGTTCCTCACAGAATCTCACTAACAATGTTTTCAAGATCTTTTAATAGGAAAATCAGTAATACGAAGAAGACGGGTTTGTGTTGTTGCTCATAGCTTCAGTTTTCTGCATGTGAGGAAAGACAATTTGGAGCTTATTCTGCTTTTGGCCTAGGTTTGTTGCTACCCATGAGGTGAATCTACACAATATAACCACGCTTCTGTTTATTAGGCTCTAGAATGTAACTTGCTTGTCCCTCACCTGTCTCCTGGGCTTTTTAATTTAAATGGATGCACTGTCAGGTAACAAAGGAAAGGTGTTAGAAGACAATGAAAAGATGACAGGGGACAGAGCAGGTCTAGAGAGATGAGGTTAAGTTTAGAAATGTGAAATTGCTGGGGTTTCCACAGTCTGTTTCAAGAAACCACCTACTGAAACTTTGCCACACTCCCAGGAACTCATAAAAGAAACTTTCAGATCAGGGATTTCTGGAACATGACTGGCCGAAAAAGTTACATTAGCTCTGAAAACAAAGCCATCATGAGCTCAGATTGAAACAGATGGGGTAGCTCCAAAATACAAGCTAAATTTGCCAATTCCTGAGGAAGAGTTATAAAGGTGAGAAACCTGAAATTCCAAAAGCTTTACCTGGAACAAACGACGAGAAAATAAAGAACTTATTTCCCTCAAATCTTCATTTTCCAGAGGACACCTAGATTGACACTTATTTAATAGGTCTTAGGTACCTATTTCAAATATCTGGAAGCTCATCTGTACCTCTTTATTAACAGTGAAATCCATATTTCTATTGGAAAAAGTAAAAGAAGAAATACAACAAAAGCATCCCTAGAATAAAGGGCTTTCACTGTAGCTACTGCTCGGTACTTCCAGCACACCCCAAGCTTCAATCACATCTTCAATGCATTTACATACACTTCTGAAGCTTTAAAACAAAATAAGACAAAAACCTCCAATGAAACAAACCCATATTTATCAATCACGAAAGCTCATTTCTACAGTTCCAAATAAAATACTCACTCAACAACTGGCTGGATTAATAAAGTTGTCATCAAATCTCCATGAGAAATCAGTTCTTGTAGCTTGTCACAAGGTTCTAAGAGCAGCCACTTTCATACCGCAGGTATGACTTACCACCTTGATTTTAAACTAATAAACATGGGCAAACTATTTCCAGCTCCCACAGCTGTGACTGGTCACAAGATCACCTAGTGACAAATCACCTGCTCTTCCATTTTTTACTATAACAATGTAAGATTAAATAAACTTTTGTAATGCCTAAATTTACAAGCGAGTAGAGCGCTGCGCACTGAGAGAAATGCATCTCAGAAGGCATTCAGAGTTCTTGGACCTGTGGGTCATAAAGAAGTTCTATGAACTTCTGTAATGGAGAAGTTCTCTGAACTAGAGAAAAGCAATCAAATGATGGAGGAGGACGTGAAAGAGGTCTCAAAAGAAAAAGATACTTCTAAGTAAGACTTATGGAAACTGAAAGATTAAATACTGTGGTTTTAAAACAGTCCAAAAAAATAGAAAGAGTTTAAAAGGATCCACTTGATCATCCACTTTTAAGGAAATATTTCACAATGCCAAAGTGAAGAGACTTGAATGTCTAACCACTTGAGTAAGATGATGGTCTTAAATACTGGTTTGCTTTTGAGAAGGCTGCTGCAATAAGTAAGCTAGCATGTGTGGTTTGCAGAATGCACATTTCCAGAAGGTTTAAGAAACTGCCAGTAATAGGTATTACTGCCCATCAACACCTACCTCCAAAAAACTGGAAAAGTGACTCAATGCCAAAAAAACCAAGAACCAAACCAAGAAAACACAACCACAAGAGGATGATGCTTCTACATATTCTAGATTGAAGTAGGTTACTCACAAAAAAGATCAGCACTGGAGAACTTGTTTTTTTTTTCTTAATATATGCACAGATATGTGCAAACATACACACAAACACACACCAACTGCAAACAGTTCAGAGGAAAATTATAAAGAATAAAGTGAAAAAAAACCCAAGAAACTGTGATGAAAAATGCTTCAGGCTGTCAGCTCTAAATATGGCCACAGCCTGAGAGACAGGAAAGAAAAAGAGAAATGGCAAAAGAAAAAAATGGAATAATTGGGATGCCTTAGGGAAAGTGAAAAAATCCCCCAAACAAAACCCATCCAAATACTCATTTTTACCTACTCAGCACTACTTCGACCTTGACTGAAGCAATCTAACTATTTTTATTAGAAATAGGGGAAGAATCAGGTCATACCTAATTCAGTTTCTCACCACTGTATGGCTGATTCCCATACAAGAATCTCCAGTGGGCTACATTGTCTTCAGATCCGATACTGAAAATACTTACTCTGAGCACACTCCCTGTGAACTCAAGTCAGATTATAACTGGTCATGAGCACAACACCCAGCAACAGGGACCTTGTGGAAGATCTCTCCAAGCTCACTTCTATTCTGAAAAACACCAGGATTTTGTATTTGTTTCTGCAATGGCTCTAGATCCTAGTCTGCTCTGCTTATCAGTGTCTAATCAGCAATCCTGTAAAGCTTTTGCTTGGGATTAAAATCTGGTTTGGATTCTGTTTGCCTCTCACCTTCCTAACAATAAGAAAAATAAATAAATAATTTCCCTCCTACTTTACCACTTCCACTGATGCTGCATGCACTACAAGAGTATATTTAGCTCACTCCCCTCCTGCCACAGCAAGGCTAAACATGACCTCTGCAAAGTAGAGTGAATAAACACGACTGCAGACAAACAGAACAGAAATACTGCACAAGGAGAACCCTTTTTTCCTGCCTTTTCAATGGGCTACTCACTACTGGAGCAAGTAACGTGGGACTATCAGGCTACTGCCGTGGTTACGTTTACTCATTATGACGAAAGACTGAAGAGGTTGAGCTTTTTCTTCCGTAAGAACAAAGTGACCCAAGAGAGTGTTCAGAGTTATGAAGGGGGTTGATATAGTGGATGAGGAAAAAATGGTCATAGCTCCTACGTTTTACCTGCAACGGGTGTCAACTGCTGATTGAGCATTCCCATTGGTGTTGGTGGCGGCACCACCCCCATAAGAGCCCCGACAGGAGTGCCTGCCCGGGGGGAGGAATTCTGCTGCTGTGCTGCTCGCTCTCTCTCCTGCTGCTCAGCAACTTTAGCTGCCCGCTCTGTAAAAGTATTTTAGATTTTCAGTTCTGTTTTGTAACCCAGAATTTCAAAATATTATCTGTTCATTAAAAAGGACTAGTCAAACACTGGCATAGTTTAGTCAAATATAAAGTAGAACAGATGAATGTTTTTATACAGCATATGATTTGATTTCATGTGGCTGCAGCTAAGACTTTTAGAGAACCTTTCATGAAAAATATTCCACAAAGTTTTATCTTTTTCTTAAAAAAAAATTAAAATAAATAATAAAATAAAAATTTAAAAAGTCAAAGAACAAATTTGATAATAACACCAGTGTTACCAACATGAAGCAGCAGTCCAGCACTAGGCTCAGTCCACACTAGGAAAACATGGCAAAACGTTTCCTCTTTTGACACCACTGGCTCAGCTGAACCAGTTATGGCCAAGGCTGGCAGCTTTCACGTACATCTGCTATCAGCTGCTGCAGGAATTTTTAAGCACCATGTCTATCAGACGTGCCCTAAAGTAAGATAAAAATAGCAGATAGCAGTGCCAGCCAGTGGCCCATTCCTTCTTGGGCTCCCCATATATTTTACTACTGATGCAGCTGAAAAGTGGTGGCAAAGTCAGGAAGCATTTGCGAAGTTTCCCTAGTGTAGATAGGTCCTTAGTGTCTGGAACATAACAAGCAGCAGTTTGATTAATTAAAAATATTGTTCTCTGCCTCCTTCTGTTGTTTTCCCCATTTTTATCCCCTTTGAGCTATTGTTTCTTTCTTTTCTCTTTTTTTTTGGCTGAAGATGTCTAACTCACATTGTGCTGCTCACTGGAGGTCATGTGTGTCCTTTGTACGATGAATCTGGTCATTATCTCAATCAAGTTTCTCACTGTGACTGCAAGAACAAAAGATCTACTGCAGGGGAATCTGACCAGAGGACAATTTGATATTAAGGGAGGGGCAAAAGGTCATGGGAAGAAGAAAGAAAAAAAAAAAAACACAACAAAACAACAACCCAAGCAAACAGGAGATAAACTGAAGGCACACTCAAGGTGCTTTGGGGACATGCAAGTTGCTGATTTGTTTACTCTGAACGTTGTATCTGACTGACACAATGAGGAACAACAAAGAATAAATGAATGCAGCATACATCTCCAGCAAATTTTAGTAACACTGAACGCAGAGCTAGAAAGTCTCTTGCAGTTGGTGAAGGATGAAAACTGACACCAAAACAGCAATCACAAGGTCCTCTGTCAAACAAAGGCTAAGAAGAAGTTCGTCAAGGAAATTAAGTTATGCATCCTGCCAACATTACTCGTTTTCTCTAGTGTATGACTTCAAATGTCTATCATGCATTTGCCTCCTGTAGAACCTGTTTGTGCAGCTTCTAGCACTACTTCCATACACTGAAAGACCAGTTTCACTTCCAAAGGCATGTCCCTCCTTCTTTTCACTTCTCTCACTTCGGGAAGCAGTGACGACGCACAGAAACTCCTAAATTTCCTACAGGCAACTCATATGTGATTGAGAACAAAATACAAAAGACATTTAAAGGTAGATCCTGAAGTAGAAAAATGAGATAATCCTCTTCAGAGCAGAGCAAGTGTCTGAGGAAAAGATGAAGCGGCTGTTCTGACTCCCACCTACTTTTGGCCGACTAAAAGAAAATGGTCAGATAAAAGCAAAAGTTCTAGAGACACTGTGATGAATGAGAAATTACTGTTAAGTGTTCAGTTTCATCAGACTTCGGAGTACTAAGCTTTGTAGAAGGACCTGATGTAGAACAGTACTTGAGATTCTACCTAGTCTCTATCCATGCCATGACTGCCACAGAACTAACAGATGACAGCACTGCCAAGGGGAACTGTAGCAGGTGTCTAAAAGTTTAGCCTTGAGGATTCACCTTAATTCACCTTCAACACTAAACCCACATTGTTTAGGCCAGGACTTGAGATAATTCAAACAACATTTCCAATACATCTCAAGAGACAGGAAAGAGACCTTCTGCTTTGAACAGAGCTTTACCTTAAAAGAGGCCTTTACCTAAGTCCCATGCATTATTCTATTATATTTTAAGGGGTTTCCACAGTGCAGTCTGTGATGCAGTCATTTCCAATGCAGCCTGTTCCTTGCTCAACTATTGCCAAAAGAACTATTGCCCCTGCACAGATACCAAAAGAAATTTTCTGTGGGTCAAAATGGATGTCAAATGCCAACTACTTTTCACCAGAACATGGAAAGGCACTTTTTCACTGAGGTGTCAAACCATGCCTGTTCCCTGCTCCCTGGTGCATGTCCACACTAGACAGCACGTGAATTTTGACTCATCACCGTGGAAGGAGAGGAGTTTCTCTCCTTTCACACATGGTAAGCAAATACAGTTTGGACGCTTCGTAACCCCATCCCAATCCCTCAAAACCAAATAAAAATAGGTCTCATTCTGGGCAGACACCACGCCAGAGAAACTGCAGGCCAAAATTCAAAAGCTTTGGAAAATGTAGAGAAAGAGGATTAAAATGGAAGCGTGTAGGCAATCGTTGACACAGTGGCCAGACACTGTTGCTACCATTACGTTACAGCTATGTCTTCCTGCAGAAGTGCAAGACATCAAGCTGCTCTAAGCTAGGAAGCAATGACATGCCAACCATCCTGCTGCTTAAGAGTCAGGCTATAAAAGGAGGGATCTGTCAATAAAAAGATACCATGTGCACCTAGAAGGGTGTAAAAGGAGACTACCACAGGAAAAAAGGAAGGCCATAGTACTTTCACAAAGAAAAAGCATTACCATTTCCCTTCACAGCATTTGCAAATAGTCAAGTGGTGCTACATTACTCTCCAGGGTTGCAAAGAGGTACTACTGCAAATCCAGAAAGGACTGAGGCAGCTGAGGGTGGCAAGTCAAGCATGCAGGCTTCTGGTTTGAAGATCAAAGCTGCCTTTAAGTTATAAGCATGCAGAAAACCTATCAAATCTCATTTTTAAAAAAGCAAAGTTATAACTTAATTGGGCAACAACTTTCTGGGGTATTGAAACATTGCAAGTAGCATTTCCAAGAAATCCAAAGTAGTATTTTCTTCCAATAAAATTGCAACGGTTGCTTAAAAAAAAAAAAAAAGGGGGGGGAGGGGTTCATATTGGAAGTGTTGACACATTATTAACTAGAGTAATAACTGTGGATGTTAAGCCAACATATTTGGCTTGGGTAAGGGCCTGCTGTTAAGGATCAATTGTATTATATTTTAATAAAATAAAGTTGAAACACAATGACCAATATCAGTAGGAAAGAAAGAAAGAAAGAAAGAAAAAGAGAAAGGTCTAAAGTATCTCATGCCTATGAAATATTCCTAGGCTTACTTCAGGATATGAGATATCTCAAAGTAATCAGTTACAATAGTGGATTAATACTGAGGCTGAACAATAGGTCATATTTACAGTATCATAACAAATTATGCACTCTCAATTTTATTCCAAAGCTTTTTAGGACTCTAAGTACTGTTAATCAAGTAACTTTATCCCACTCCACTGTAAGTCTTCTTACCTGCCACTACAGCTCTGAAGAGCTTCTTGTCCAAAATTCCCCCCTGTCCTCCTTTAAGGAAACTTTCACAAACCATTTTTCCAACTGACTTCCAGCCCAGGGTCTTCATGCTCCCTTACTTCTAATGTGTCCCCATTTTCTTGGTCTTTGTTCACTTGATTATTTGTGGTAAAGATGTTTAAATTACCAGTTGTGCACTACCTAGCTTAAACATGCTCTTTGCTCCTCTTCAGTCATCTCTCAACATGAACTTCTCTTTAAGGTACGTCCAGAATACACACATAAATATCTTCTTTTATTAAACCTGTCATCTGAGTAACAGTAATGAATGCATTGAGAAAGAAAAAAAAGCAGAAAGGACTTTAGCATGTTAGTTTTTATTTACCTTCATATTCTGCTTTCTTTGTTGCTTCCAAGTTTCTCCATTCAGTTCCTACAAGCCTGCTGAGCTCTCCAAAGGAGTAGTCTGGGTGCTGAGCTTTAATCACAGCTCTCATCTCGCTGCTAAATAAGATGTACCCACTCATGTTGATCTTCCTTTTTGATCCCTCCTTCTTGGTGCTGCCCTTAACAGACTTGGGAGTGGACTGTGAGAAAAAGCAGTTATGACCACAAGTGTACAGAAGAGAAGCTTCTCGACATACCAAATTCAAAGCTGTAAGAAACAGTATTTTAAAATATTCCCACATTTCTCTTGAACATACTTGCACAAGGACCATCCAACCTTACAGCCCCTAAAGAGAGACTGTATCTCCTACTGACGCATGACAAGAGCATACACACACACTTAGGAAATTCACAGAGGAAAAAAAAACAACACACAACGTTCCGATACTTTTTAACCCTTCCAGACATATTGCCACCTTTATAACAGTGGCTTCAAAAAATTACTATTAGCTGAAATCATTCCAAACTGAATGAGAGGACTAAGAAAGGCTGAGCAGCAAATAAGTGTCTACTTGAAAGGCCAGAAGAGAATAAAAGTAATTGTGTCAGAGGTTTCACCCATTATCCTGTTCAGAAATACTGGCAACACAAGTCGAGTAAAACGTTTTATTTGCCATTGCACATTTTAGGGAAATGTTTCCCTACTTCTTCCTGGGCCTTTGCAACCTCTACCCTGCCTGGCTCCAACTTCCAACTCTTCTCATCCCTAAGTGCTCTCCATTTTGCCTGCCAGACTTTCCTTTCTCTCTGGTATTCCCCTTCCCAGTACATAAGCAGCCATTTCTCCCTGCAAAAGCCAAAGCGCAGCAGCACAAGAGGGTCACATCACATTCTAGGTGTTGATCGGTAAGAAAAATTCTGCTCCTTTGCTTTCCCCACCATGGCTGCTCCTGATGAGAGCTCCTTGATGTTTCCAGCCATCAAAAAATCTAACTATTCTGACAACTACTGAGATACCACAGAAGGAACCCCCTTTTTGGAAGCTCCTTCCACCTATATTTGTCACAGGAGACCATAATGCATCTGTACCCTGATCAATAAGGTTCTGATCAATGTGACACCATGCCAAAACACTCAAAAGGCCCTTCTCATACCCTAAACATCACAAATTTCTCACATCTTGAAAAGTGTAATTTTTTACAAATACCTGGGGTGCAGCTGTTTTCTTTTTATCCTGAAGTTCTGGTCATGTTAATAACTCCTTCTACTTGCCAGTCTGAGCCCTGCAGTTCAACACTCTCCTCTCAGCTAAAAACAAAGCTTCAGCAATACCAAGACACTTTAAAAGTCTTGATCATCAATTTAAGCAAGGCACTGCATAAACCAAGGCATACTTGTATGTTATTCCAAACTTCACCATATTAATTTTCAAATGGCAATCCACCCCCAATGTTTTAATTGTGAACCTAAAGACAGTGCTTGTCTTTTTGAGAGGAAGTCTTCTAGGTTTGTCTCTAAGATGGAGGAAGTGAAGAAAACTCCATGCAGGTCTGGGATGACACACAGGGCACATAGAAGTCATCCTGGCAGCTAAGCAAGCCCATGTTGACAGATAGAGTGTTTTCAATTCAGAAACAGAAAAATTTCATTATATATTTGGCCTCTTACTCATCTGCACTTAGACAGCCACAAGTTTATCAGCTGATTTTGCCTTTAGACTGCTTGCAACAGCTTTGGTAACAGTAATCCAATGTAAAAACCTGCCCATTGGTTTGGAAGGGCAAAGAGGACTTCAAGAAACTCTTAAGAATTCTGAATTTAGTTTTTCTATTTTCTATTCCTTTGCATCTCCAATGCGACCATTTTTAAATGAACAGAATCTTTTCCATTTGAGTCAGATAACTGCATATTCAGTTTTAGATATGTTAAGAGAAGAAATAAACCAGGATCCCCTTCTATGCCTTTTCTCAGCCATATTGCTAAAGCAAAAAATGAAGTTCCACGTATTTTTCTTTGATTCACAGCAAGCTGCAGCAGGAGAGCATCATCCACCTAGTTGTCAAGCCCCACAATGCCACATATTCACTTGACTTGACTCCTTTTATCTTTAGGTGTAGTAAGAACCTATTTGTTATCAGGAGGAAAAAAGCTTAAAAATTCTGTTACTGTACTTTAATGTCCAATGATTCCCTATTTAAACTGCTCTTGGCAGCTGCCATGCTTAACAATGGTAATATTTTGATTTATAAAGTGTTACTCTCCCCTTCCTAAAATGTTACACTAGTTGGTTAATGCTGGTACCATGCTTTCTATTTGTAATACTCTGCGGGAGTTTTCATGTGACTTACAAAATCCAGCACATTAAAATAAGAGCAGAGAGACAACCTTGCACTGGAAAATATACTTGGTGGTCTGCCCACACAGCACAAATCAGTATCAAAACCAGCTAAAGCTTTTAATTTCATGAACTCCTTCTCATGACACCCAAAGACAGTTAGTTACTTCTGTCTAGAGGTCACATCCTTAACTACCAATGAGGCTGTCACCTCACAGTCAATGTAATGCAGCAGAAATACATATTGCTGGTTCCAAATGTGTCTGAAACTCCCTCCTGTTACCAGCAGGCCATTCCCATTGCCTCTTCAATGCTGGCATGAGCTTGGATGTGGTAATGAGATGAGACAGATACAGGGTTTAATTCAGCTGCAAAAAACCTCTCTTTGGATAGGCTGATTTCCAGTGAAAGCAGTTCCTCACCCTGCTTCAACACTCAGTTACATGAGTGCCAGGGCTTGTTCAAGAAACACAGTCAAGAGGGAAGGGGGTCTAAAGTCCCCCATTTCAGCAGCAGCAATCTCCCATGCCACATTCAAGCAGCCTATAACCACACACAATTCCTCATTTACCTCCTATACATTTATCAGCAAATTAATACTATAGCTTCTAGTACACCCAGTTCTTCCAATTTTTTTAACAAGGTCTTATTTCCAGGTAAGAATGGTCACTCAATAATTAAAAAGTGGGGTTTTTTCCTTTGAGGATGATGCACAGCATTTTCTAAAAACTTTGCAAAACCATAATACCCAAAATGCTACCTTTATTCAAAATTTAAGGAAAAAATGAGTGTCAGGTAAATTGAGAATTACAATTAAATCCTTAGATCCCAACTTTCTATCTCATATAAGGACCTAATATTTCTGATATTTACTCCATAGACTCATAAATTGAAGTATAAATCTCTCCTGTGTATGTAAAATGTTACTTTTTATTTGTGTTGGGGAAAGAATTTGGAATATAAAGGTTTGAGGTTTCTCAGGGAAGATCCTTACCTGTGGTGGAGTATAAGGCATTATGTCCAATTCACTGGCTAATGGGGTCTGAAGCTGAGGCATAGAAGGTGTTTCAGTCATATCACCTTCCTCTTCTCCCATCTCTTCCATGTCCTCATCACCTCCTTCCAACTCAGCAAATTTTGCTTCTAGCTGCTGAATCTTCTTTTCCAGTAGTGGAGATGGTTCCTTCTGAGGAACTATGGGTTTTCTGAAAGGTGGGGGAGGAAGACAAAAAGCAGATGAGAATATACTAATACTTCACAGGAGATAACATATATTTAAGAGAAAACCAACTTTTCCTTCTTTATCGCTGAACAACACAGAAACAGTGACTCAGGATGAGCCTGTGCTTCCCTTCAGAACACCAAGGAGAAACCACTCAGTGTCATGGAATCATGGAACGCGTTGGGTTGGAAGGGACCTTTTAAGGTCATTTAGTCCAACCCCTCTGCAGTGAGCAGAGACCTCTTTAACTAGATCAGGTTGCTCAGAGCCCCATCAAGCGTGACCTTGAATTTCTCCACGGATGGGGCCTTCACCACCTCTCTGGTCAACCTGTTCCAGTGTTTCACCACCCTCATATTAAACAACTTCTTCCTGATGTCTAATCTAAATCTACCCTCCTCTAGTTAGGACCATTGTCCCTCATCCTGTCACTATATGGCCTTGTAAACAGCCCCTCCCCAGCCTTCCTGTAAGCCCCAGGTGTCCATGGGCAGTTTCACTTCTGTCACTTGCTAGAAGGATTTATTTTATGAGTTAAAAGGGGATTTAAATGCAGCAAATATTTTTGGAAAAAAAAAAAAAAAGAGGCACTTAACATCATATATTCCTATTCTGATAATGTAATGACTTTTACTAAAGTCAGGAGAAGAGAGAGAAAACATCCACTGGTATTAAGACCATGAAAACACTGATACTATCTGGACTTCTGGATTAGGCAAAATTCACGTTCTCCTACATTCTCCTACATTTATGACTTACATATGTGCTGGGACTGGCTGTGATGGAGTTCATTTTCTGCACAGTAGCCTGTGTGGTGCTGTGTTTTGGATTTGTGACCACAACAGTGCTGATAGCCTGTTGTAGTTAAGGCCAAATAGTGTTGGCACATCATCAAGGCCTTTTGTTTTTCCCACTCTGCCCCCTCAGGAAGCAGACTGGGGATGGGCAAGAAGTTGGGAGGGGACACAGCTAGAACAGCTGACCACAGGGATATTCCATACTACATGACATTGTGCTCAACATTAATAGCTGGGGGAGTGAAGGAGGAAGGGGAGGACATTCAGGGTTATAGCATTTGTCTTTCCAATAACTACTATGCATGCTGAGGCCCTGCCTCCCAGGAAATGGCTGAATATCTGCCTTCCCATGGAAAGTAGATAATTAATTCCTTATTTTGCTTTGTTTGCATGTATGGCTTTGCTTCACTTATTAAACTGTCCTTATCCTGACCCAGCAGTTGTTCTTCCTTTTGCCCTTCCAATTCTCTACCCAACCGTGCTGTGGAGCAGTGAGCAAGCAGCTGGGTAGGGGCTCAGCTGCCAACCAGGGTCAGTTCACCACAATACAGAAGGCTGCTCGGGTGCCCCCCCCATATTCCCATTGCATTTTTACCTAAAATAGTATATTTCATCATCTACAACTTTTGCAGAGAGTGAAAACCTCTTCAGCCCTTTAAATTTCTTCATTTGTTTGTCGCTTTCATTGTAGCGGCTCTCACAAAGGAAAACATCATTTTCAGAGATTTCTGTTGGTCTGCAGGAGAGGAAGTCTTTGAAGGACAGAACAGCACACTTTCCTGCAGAAATCAAAGAGCTGGGTAAGAAGGCAGCCACGCTTGCAGACATTTTACAGAAAGTGTTGGAACTCAAGTTTTTGCCAGTCTCCCAGGCCTGGACGATTGCCAGAATTTTTTGGCACAACGATGGAAACCACAGCAATCGATATCCACATTAAATAATGCCACCCACGAGACACCTACAAGAACTTCATGCAGCTTGTTTTTTTTAAAAAGAACAACAAAACCTGTGAAATAACAAAAACCCCAGGATCACTAGTCAGTTAACTATGTTTAGCACAGCATCATAACCACAAAACCAAGTACACAGTCAACCTTATGTAACAAACCAAATTTCAATCTACTTCTGGATTGACTTTCCAGGTAACACATACTGGAATAATTACAATAATAAGCAAGAACAATAGAGTTTTCTGTTTCTGGCTGCAGACAATGTTCACTTTAATATCATACAAGTAACAAGCTTCTTTACACTGAAAATTCTCACTACAGGTCCCAAAAACAGGAATGCATATAAGAAATGGGACTTTAATATCTCTTCTCACCCACTTATTATGGAAAAAAAACCCCATACTTGGAATCCAGCCAACACACAGCTATAGATCACTTCAGATTGCATAGGAAAAGAAACAGTGTCCATTGGATCTAAAGTTGCTGATAATTACCCAAAATGCAAGTCATAGGACAGGTCTCCTCTAAGTTACTCAAAAACACTTCCTTCTTGTAGAACATTTTAGTTGGTTCATGTTCAGTTTCTTCAGGATGTATAAAGATTGGACCAAAGAAATATGCAGCTCCATCTCGCACCCACATCTTTTCAATTCTGGAAAGAAAACCAAACCACTGACATAAATGAAAGGCCAACCCTCCTAATTGAGACTGCTGGATGCACTAGGTTCTTCAGGAAGACTGAAGAAGACTATTCCAACTATACAACTGTATCACCTTTTTATTAGACAGCTAAACCTCTCCCTCAATCTATTAAGGGTTGTAACATTTAGGTTTCTTCAGAAGATTTTTTCCCCCATCTTTTTTTATACTTTTTGCAACAAGCTTGTCTTTTGTCCAAGTGATTTTTACAGAAACAAATAAAGAAGTTGCACCTACCTTCCCACTCGAGGTCGCACTAACCCATGTGATTTTATGAAGACACAGTCCCCAACCTTAAGCCACATATCATTGTAGCAGAGCTGCTCAAAGTAATGGCAACCAGGTTCTCCATTGGACATTTCTACTGGGACATCTTCTTTGTCCTGCAGAAGAATATGCATTTAGAAACTTGTGGAAGAAGGAAAACCAAACATGAAAATAAAAATATGCCAGATGCAAGTAAAAGACTTGGCTCTATCTTTACGTTACAAATAATAAGCAGGCACTAAACAGCTGCACATGCAAAAGTGAGGGCTCTTGAAATTTTAAAATGAAATAGCAAAGCCAAAAAACACCTTTTGTGTATATTGCAAGCTTTCCTAGTTCACAAAGCTGTAATTTTGGCAAACAGTAATACACAGGTCCTTTTTTGTTCTAAGTTAATTGGCCAAGCCTTGTCAGCCTGTTTTGATGGTTTGCTTTAAAGCACAGTAACATGCTTAAGAGGCAGGAGTTGAGCATATGGGCAAGTTAACATATGTAGAAACTTAATTATTCAACTCTCATACACAGTAACACATGAACACTTCATGTATTACTTGCAAATTCCTACTATTTGCTCTATTTAGTTTCTTTATTTTTAGTCAAGACTTGTACTGTACCCCATTTGACTTTTAGTCTAGGATTTCAGAAAGCAAATGAAAACACAGGCAGGTTTTCATACAAACCCAAGGTATGGAAGGAAATGACCCTACAGATTCTCATTCTCTCCACAGAAATAATTTCTTCTTTTGTCATGATGTGAATAAATACAATAATATATACTAAGTGTCAGCTGAAAGCTGACAGTGAGCGTGCAGCATATTCTATTCAAGAACTCAACATAAAGTGCATTTATTTTATGACTCCACGTTTATTTTTTATGGCTCTCAATTTATTTTAGAGAAATTTAATTAAATTTAATTGAATTTAATACATTTGTTTAAATGTATTTCTTTTCTGAATTTAAATACAATAAAATAAACCATTTTACCCAGTATGTTGGACAGAAATATTTTTACACATTTCAACAACAAACCACTCAGTTACCAACCATAAAATAGGTCACAAACAACAGAATATAATGTATTGCTTACTCCTGCCCAGCTACTCACTTTTTTGATTTAAATACTAGATAATAAAGCATTTCTGCATTGCCATTAGACTTCCAGCTCTATTGATTCTTTAGGCTAGGCAAATTTAAAAGTGGAAGTGTAATTTTCTTTTCTGGAGTGGTAAAAAAAGCCCAACCCCTTCACACAATCACAAGACAGCAGTTGTAGAATCTAGCAAATATGTTCACAGTTTATCTTCTGTTTAGTCTATTTATGTTTTGTTTGCATTTATTTACAGATTGCTATAACATAATTTATAAAAGAAACATTTACTTATATTTTTATTGTGTCTGGATGCTATGAAACTGAGGTCATGAGGGCTCACATTTTGTCATTTTTTATCTGTCAACCATAATGATGGTCCACTTGTTACATACCTTTTCAAGATGAAGGATGCTTTCTGCCACCTTACTGTCCTCCAATGTTTCAGTGTGTTTCTCCTCATCTACTTTGTCTGTATTAGCAAACACAGAAGCAACACGGACCACAGGCAGAGGCACATCTCGTGGGACAAACCTTACAGAGCTCACAGGCATAGTCCACAGTTTAATCTTTTTAAAAGATTTTGTCTTTGCAGAATAACGTGACTCGCAGACATAGACATCCTCATCTCTGAAGTTTTCAGGACACAATTTAAAATATTCCTGCAGAATGAAGAAAAAAATTAACTATTTCAACAACACGCATGCATATCCCACAGACACACAGGGAACTCCTTCTCGTGCTTCCTGCTTTTTTAATGTGTCTCTCTCAGAAACACTTTTAGACTAATAGAGCCTTTCTGCTGAGTTATTTTCTTCTAATTTGACATTCAAGTTATATTAAAAATTAAAAGCAAACAACAAGAAATCCTACCCTTAGAGTAAATTCAGTACAGGTTATCATATAAGAAAAATTAAGTTTTGTTTACCAAAACGGACCATTAAAAGTACCAGATCTGCAGCCTAAAAGCACCTTTACAAGATCTGAGCTTTGATTTGGAAAGAGGACATGACCACAAAGATTTTGGGGCAGCTGTAGCATTTTGTTCCACACAAACACACTACCTTCAAAAAAACTGGCTGAGACAGGTATGTTGTCAATAAGCCAAAAGACCTCAGCACAAGGATGATGTGGAATCAAACTTGAGACAGAAACAAAAGACTTCATCCTCTCACCAAGCCATTCAAGTCTCCCTCTCTATTAAACCTAAATCTACATGCTTTTATGGCAACCTTTAAAAAGTTACCTGCAATTTCTCTGCTACATGCTTTGAAAAAACATTTAGCTCATTATCTAATAAGCATGATTCTACAAACCAACCAGCACTAGGAAACAAAGGATACAAACAGTACACAGAAGTCAGTCATATTTTATTTAAGGATTAGTAGAATGTCTAAGAACACCTACAGCTCTTCAAGAGAATAGCAGAGAACATATTTGCTTAACAAATTAGTCTAAATAGACTCTCACCTTGACAAACATGACCACACATTTGCCTAAAATTTTGCTAACAGGAACTTTATTGTAATAGTCACTTTTAAAAACTTCTTTCTCCAAGAATTTTCGTGTTGCAAGATGAAACGTTTCATTTGGTCGATAAAACCAACAGCCATAGAGCCATTTCTCTCCTTTAAAGATAAAAAAACCCAACAAAGAAAAAAGAGAATGGAGAAAGAAAGAGAAAAAGATGTAAAATGGCATATTCTTCAATGTATGAGCAAGAAAAAAACACAACTATAGATTGATTAATCAAATAGCCACGTAGTCATTTATACTGAGAGTAAAGTGTCTGAAAACAGGACAAGATTTCTTAATTGTATCAGGTAAGGAAAACTAGGCTGCTTAGAAAACCTGACACCTGTTTTTTCTCCAGTAAAACCTGACTCAACAAAATAAAACAGGAATCAGTTCTTATTTATAAATCTTGACTTTCAGGCCTTGAAATGGCTTCAAAGTCTACACAACAATCACCTGATTATTTGAAGAACCTTGGGCAACTGATTTCGAGTTTTTAAAGAATGTGACAAATTCAAATTGTTAACAATGATTTACAAAGAAGTTACAAATATGTCCTATGTTTCTTAATCAAAGAAAATCTGTACCTGGTAGACTGAACCAGAATAAGAAGTGCCATTTCCTTTCTCTGTCACAGACAAATCAACACAAGAAACATCCAACTGGCCAATGGTCCATCTGCCCAAATACACTGCATCCAACTGAGTGAGCAGGACAGGCTATCAGAAAACACATTTGATCTCTGCCACTCTCCATAACTCACTCCACTCCTCCTACAGTCCTTGCATTAGGGATGTTAGACAACTATTCTCTTTATCTGGCTATTATTTGCTGGTTATTCCCTACATTATTTGGTTTAGACCTGGGGTACATGGATTTCACTCACTGATTTTTGAACCTGCTGATATAATCTGACTCCACAAGCTCCTGGGGAATCCAGAAGGCTCAATACCCACTGCACTAAAAAGCAAAACACTTTCACTTGTTTTAATCTGATTTATTAGTGTCAATGAGTGCTCTCTCTAGTACTCTAGTACTGCTGGATTTGTTGAATGGTATTTCTGTATTCACCTTATCTACCCACTTAATGATTCTGTAAACCTTAATTACATCCTACCTTACATTTCTCCTCTCCAAATTTAAGAATCATGGCCTTTTTAATCTGTCCTTTTAACCCATTCATCCCATGCCTTTTAAAAAAAAATAAAAAATCACCATATTGTTTTCCTATAGCAAAGACATCCTTACCAGCTGAATCCTCCCACAGCCTCTCAATACAGACTATGTGAGGTTGCAAGTTGGCTTCAGCAGGCTCCACATACACATAATCTCCTACATGGTACATGCTGTTCTTGAAGCTGCAATCCTGGCTGTAGGTCCGATGCAAGCTTGACAGCCCAGATGATCCAGATGAATCTTCACTCTTTTCAGCTTCTTATTTCAGGAAGGGAAAAAGAAATGTTAGTAATTCCACATTTGCATGTTAGCCAAGATTGCTGACAAGAAAGCCCTCACCTTTTGTGGAGTGCAGAAGTGCCACACGACACCAATGTGTCCCACTGTCACTGACCCAGCGTGAAGGGTTTAAGTGTGTTTTATTGAGCCCTCCCAGTGAGTGAAGAGGAACTCAGTGACAGCACTGAGCTCAGAAGCCTTCAGAAAGGCATGTTTACTTTCTTTGGTGTCTTTAGCTCTCAAAGGAAGACAGCAAAAGGGCATCACAGCTGTTGTCCCTTTGAAATACTGAGCCTGGCTGAAGCAACCAGACTTTACTGCTGCTGACATTATCGTTACATGGGCAGATAAACCATGCTACAAAGATAATTCAAGGACAAAGATTCTGCTCCCATCTGTAGAAAGAAGCAATTAGAAAGCTTTATTCATTCCCTAGACACACTCCACAACAATTATATGGACAGTAGCAGCCAGGTACTGTGAAACACAGAGAACCTTCACAGTAGGTCTCTTGCCTTACAAAATAGTGCAAGCCATTCCTCTTCACACTCACAGTAAGCAAGTAAGAAAGGTGAGAGGCTCACTTAAAGACCATTTCTTTAGCAGTATTAAAAGCATGATCATAGACAACACCACCAGTGCATCAAGAAACCAGTATTTGTCAAAAAGGAAACAACTAAAAGGTTGATAGGAAAAGTCATCACTAAGTTTATTATTTTATTTTTTATATATATGTGTATATATATCAGAAAGCTGTAATAAAAGAACGATTGTTTTCTTTTATAGTATCATTTAAGTAAGACTACTGGGTCCCCAGTGCGTCCTGATGAAAGAGTTTACATGAAGTTAGTGTCTACCTACATCTCTTTCTTAAAGCCATCTGCTATGGCTGATAAGGATCAAAATAAAACAAATCTCTCATAACTTTAAAATACAAGACCCTTGGTGGACATTCAGACTATTAAGGTCCTTTGAGTAGGCGAAGCTGCAGCAACACAGACCATACATCATATGCATAGGTATGTTTTTCAATCAATACACTTAAAATTAATGAAAAAGTAGTTACCTCTCTTCTCCTCCTCTCTTTTGAGTTTATCCTCTTCTATTTCTTTGGGCAGCTTTTCCTTCTTTTCCTTTTCTACATCATTGTGAAGATGCTTGGTGGTATAGCTGAGAGCAGGTGACAGAAGAATCTCTCCATTCTTACAAAGTTCATCTCGAATTTTAATAAAGAACTGCTGAAGTTCCACTGCATCCTCATAAATCTCCGAATCAGTCCTGTGCAAAAATACATACAACAGGGCAGAAACACAGTTTGTGCAGAGTTAAACAGGATCCTAAACACACAGCCATCAATCACCACACTTGGTGATCAAACTGAAGCTTCATTCTACCAATAGATTTCTGTGTTTACCCATAACAAGCAGCAGGCACTGGCAAGTCATGCTCCACCTGCTGCTCTGCTGTCAGTTTGTATTACAGTTTACCTTAAACAGTCTTTTTTTAATATCTACATCAGTCTGGAAATACCAGAAAAATCAAATGTAACTGGTTGCAACCAAAACCACTTGCCACTGGACCTCTACAATCTGTTAACTTACGAAGACTTAAGTTTTAATATCATGTTTTACCTCCTCTCCTTCAGAGTCAAGATGTCACCCGTACATCCCCCAAGTTGGGGGGTTGGACTAGATGATCTTTCGAGGTCCCTTCCAACCCCTAGGATTCTAGGATTCTATGAAGTACTCTACCTAATTCAAGTGAAACACTGAAGAAGTTGTGAGTGTTTTTCACAGTATTACCATAACTCATGGAACCGTGATTGCTCAAAAGAGTAATCCACTAGTCAAGCAGTCAGCAAACAGCTTCTCCTCTTGGTTTTTTCAAAAGTTAGCACAAATCTGGTTTTCATGAGGTGTGCCTTTGGAAGATTAACATCAAAATTACCTCATGGCAGAAACCTTAACATAAAAATTATGGCATAAACTTAACTTTTTCCTTGTTTTTAAACATTCCAATCCTCATAGAGCTTTTGAGATTTAAGTTTTCTAAACATCCTTATCAAGCAAATCAAACACCTTAAAAAAACTTCAGCTTTTGCCTAATGTTAGCATGCAAAACTCATGTGAAAAGACAATGTATACCTGAAAAACATGGCTTCACTCACCTGTTCATTCTCCTTGCCCTCTCCAGCACCTCAAACATATTCTCCTGGAACAAGTCCAACCTTCTATAGCGATTATTTTCAACATTTTTTCGGATAATATCAAAAGTCAGAGGAGGTTTATTTGGGAAGCTGGGATCAACAGCAGGAATCTCTGCTAAAGAGTCACTGTAGCATCTGCCCTCATCATCCTGATGACTCATAACAGATACAAAAAGGTTATGGATAAGTTCTTGAATTAGCAAAGTGACATTGGGCACATGAGAATCCTCATCTCCTTCTATTTCCCTCCGAGTTTCAAGCAAAACTTTATGCAGGACCAGAGCATCTTTATAAATCAAAGATTCTGGCTCATTATATGTACAAGCATTATTGAACATCATTACAAAATCCTCTACCATGGAATCAATATCCTGGTATTTATTTGCCATCATATGACTTCTGATCTTTTCCATGTCAACGGGTTTTTTAATGGTCACATAGTAGTCAGGAAGTTCAGACCGAGATGGCAGCCTCAAGAAGATGGCGCTCAGTCGCCTGCCCCGTTTATCCGTGTAATTCTTAACTGCTTCATACACTTCGTTCAACTTCTGCTGCATTGGAGTCATGTACTTCGACTTTTTAGGAGAAATGCCACTTTTTCTACCTAAGCAGACACAAAAAAAAAAAAAAGCAATTACAAAAACACAGCTTGCACGCTTCTTCATCCATCTCCTTTCCATCAGAGAATTGTTTATTGAAGAGCCACTTTATGGTATGAGCTGAAGACTCACAACATGGAGCCCATTCCAAGTTGCACTTTGCTTTATTTTTCATAACTGTATGAATATATTTTTTACAGTATTATTTCTGGCAAACACAGGATCATATATGTTCCTACATGGTCCACCTAGTGAAGGCCTCTTCAGACTTAAACATGGAAAGCATCTTTTCCTATTTAATGTTATCAATAAATCTTCCAAATTCAATTTGGTCTTAATAGCTCTACATGAATTTCTCTCTTCAGTCATTAAAATTCCAGCCATGACAGGAGTTTTGCTATTACACATTATAAATATTATCAGATTCCTTTATGACAGGTCTATGACAAATAAGACAGGATTATTACAGGTAAAATGCAAAATAAGGCCTCCCATGGGATTTTCAATCAGATTAACTTTTTGGTTATTTCAGGATCTCTGTTACTGTACTGCACAGTCTCTGCCTGTGCATTCTCTACTGCCTGTACCTCACCTAAAGGCTCCACATTTCTATTTTCAAGAAGGCTGTATGCAGTTATTTTCTCTAACCCTTGCTGTGCAATTTTATCCATCTCAGTTTGCCAAATTCTGAACACATATAAAAAGCCTGTAAGATTTGAGTGGTAGCAAATTTAGTTTGTAAGGGCAACAGCTCCAGGAACAGACATTGTTGGAAATTTCACTTCTATGTTTTTCATGGCTTTCAATAATTTCCCCAATAAAGCTCACATTTCTTGTATCATTCTGTGGAAATCGCAGACATTTGACCAGGGAAATTAAGAGTTTTTCTCAGTTTCAGAAGGACCTTACTTGTTAGTGCACATTAAGTGACTTAATTAAGTGTTACTAAGCAAACAAAGCAGCACCTAAAATTTGGATAACACAACTCAACGCCAGTCATTCCAACCATTCCTAAGTTTTCTTTCTTCATTCTAAGTTAAATGCTATATGCAACCGCTAGATTTTATTATATGCACATTCAAACACGTCATTTCTGTCAAGATTTTGAAAACATAATTCTACTTTGCATGTCATTGTAAATTTACAGATCATGTCTTCTAAAAGAAAGATCTGTTAATCTGTACTGTTGGGTTTTCATGAGTGTTGAAATGAGGCATAGCAATGTATGAGGTTGCCTTACTTAGCTTTAGTTTAGGGGATGCAACATCATCATCTTCAGCTAGGGGTCCCAGTTCTTTCCTTTTTTCTTTAAGGATCTTTTCCAGCATATGGGCATCATTGTATACCTATTAATCAGTAAAGTAATCAAAAAACAAACCAAGGTTTACTGTGTTTTGACTAGTTTAGGACTAGCCCCCAAGAAACATTTAAATATTAGTTTGAAAAAGCTGAATGCAAGATCAAATACTTGATTATTTCTCAAATGTACACCTTCAATAGACTTATACAGGTAAGCAGAACTGGACGAACACCATCTAAATCAGAGAGATACAAATCTTGAATACATTATCCAAGTAAGCTGCATTTCCATTTTTAAAACCACAAAATGGCTAGGCCAGTTGCTTTATTCAATTTCCTCATCAAATAATTTTGCTGAGCAATGAAAGATCTACCGTGATTCCATCAAGGTACATGGGACTAGAACAGTCCTCCTGGGTTTTCAAATTCAACCTTGGTGAATGCAACCTCACCATAAAGTCCTGCACAGTAGCTGATGAAGTTCTTCATTAGAAATAGCTGGAGATTTCTTACCACCACTCTATTCCACATCATGCTTGCTGGCTGAGAAACATCACAATATAGAAATACCCTACAATATATTTGTAAGTGAAAAGGCTATTGCTTTCAGACTCAACTTGCTAGACTAAACAAGTGCAGTCTTCTAGTCTGATCTCCCACACTCTCCACTTCCATGAAAACAAAGCTGGTTTCTTTCCAACTAAGACATCCCTTTTGCAGAGGTTCTGAGCTCCAAATCACACACTGATGACTGTTCACTGTGCAAATACCTTCATGTGATTAACTGAGGGTGAATAATCAGAATTTAGTAACCAGCTTATTTTCTTAAAATATACTAGGAAACATTCAGCTGACATTCTTTGTAGTGGAGGAACAAGTTTAGCTAACAGGAATTAAGTTTATCCTTCACAAAGGAGTGTGCTGCATTTCGTGTTTATTCAACTATAGATCAAGAGAATTTAAAACACCATCAGAAAGAAAAAGCCGTATTTCTATTTTAGTTCAATAAACCACTATCATAAACAATGTGAGTAACAGTCAAAGCTAAACCATCCTAACACAACTGATACATCTGCAAAGAAGCAGAGGTAAGTGTGACTGCAAAATCAAAACAGTACCTGAGAGCCTTCCTCATTATAGTGCCTTGCATTTCGGAACATCAGCTTCATGTCTTCAATCATGCCTTCTTCCCCCGCGTACTTATCATTGCGGATGTTGTGTTCGATCATTTTCAGGTCCATTGGTTCCAAGATAATTTTATAATAGTCTGGGTAGTCTTTTTTGGATGGCTTAACCATGAAGAGATCACAGAGCCGTCTGCCTGTGCCCGGTTCCCGAGCTTCCAGCACTGCATTGTATAAGATCTTCATTCGTTGCTTTCGTATGTTCTTTTTACTGTTAGGTTAAGGAGAGAAACAAAGAATAAATGTTAGGGGTTCTTTTCCCCACATCTGACACCAATATCAAAATGACATTATCCTCTCCCATGAGAAAGCAACCACACTACCTAAACACATGCACAAGAAGTTCAACATTAAGACAGTGTACCAGAAACACAGGTCCATGTGCTAGTAATGACAGCATCATAACCAACAGTCTGCTAAATAAACAGGAAACCATCTTTAAGATGTGATTTTTCTCTCATTCACTTTGAGCTTAAATGTCCCACAGAATAAAACAAATAAATAGTTTTCAAAAGTGCCACGGTCAAAAGGAGCTCTGAGTCCAGCTGCAGAGAAAACTGGTTAGTTAGGACCAGGCATCTGAATCCAAGACCTCAAGATCTAGTGCGGACAGGGAAAAAACCCTCAGCCAGTATCTTCATAACTACCTCTGCTGAATATCAAAGACTTGAGCTATTTATCTCAGAGTAACTCTGTATCTTCTTCAGTACCAGATAAGGAAAAATAATGACACCAAGAATGTAATAGAAAGAAGGGTCTGAATTGCTGAAGTATCTGCCAACCACAGTCAAATGAAGTTACAAGTCAATAAGGCTCATCAAAGCTGCAAACCCAGGTGCAAAATGGCCACGTACAAGCTATCACCACAAACTTTACAGTCATCCTACATGTAGCTATTATGGTTGTCTCAAGAAATCTGACAGCACGACCAAGACACAGCCTATCAGGGACACAGCTATGCATGGCTCCCATATACTGCATGATCTATAGGCAACTCAGATAAGGGACAGGAAAGCTTATGTCAGTGATGTAGCATCTCAGCTCAGATACCGTAGCACTCTTAGAAACACCCTCTCTACAAAGCACTTTTAAACCAGCTTCCAAACTGCAATCTCTGTAAGACTTACTGAAGTAGTTATAACTGACTGTATTATCTAGAAAGACAACAACAATCATCTTCATTTGCAGAATGTGCAAAACATCACTGTACAACTTGCTAGAAACCAAATTGCATCATAGCTTTTTCCACAATCTGGATCTTTTCCTCCTACATTTAAAATACATCTAATCCAGCATAGCCTCATGCCTCAGATACCTCCTTGGTCCTAGGTGAGGTCAGCAGAGTAACTAATAAAAATTAATGTCACAAAAGGATGCTGATTACAGTCTGACTTGCTTGATTATGTTACCAGTTCTCTTTCAATCTGAAGATCACAAACCCAGTGATTTTTGCAATTTGTTCCTTCCTGATCTTCACTTGGTACCATGGACTGTCTCACCTTTCTTCTTTGTAGCAACCCTAGACTGTACCACCTCTTAAATCCATGTTAACATTTTCTCTCTGCAGATTTTTTTTATGAGCCTACACTGTTGCACTTACTTGACTGCTCTTAAGTGAATCTTTGCTGATGCTCTACTTCATCCCTTCCTCCCCCCACAACTGCTGTCACTTTGATGAAACAAAGAATCAAAACCACAGGCAGCTGAAGGTCATAAGCAACACCAAAGAAATGCTGAATTACAGTTTTACACTGGCATCTGGCATTATTGCCATACTTCACTAATATTAATTACACAAGAACTTTCACTGGCAAAGAAGACTTTTCATAAAGCATAATTATTGCTCACTAAAAGAGTGTGTTTTAAATAATTGTGAATTTTATTTATGTTACAGTATCGAGAATAATCAGCCCATACATAATTACCCAGTTTATCTATTTGCCAGATACCCTCCTTGGCCAAGGCACTGACAGATATGTAACCAAGGAGTGCAAATTCAGAAAGGAGAGAGAAGCAGTCCTCTAATAATGATGAAAACTCCTCAAGCAGAACTCAGGTCATGGAAAATTAAAATATTTATGCCAGGGCACCTCACCAAATAGAAATATTTGTAGAGTAATACTATAAACTTTCAAAAAAAATAATTCAACCATAGTGTTATTTTTTAATTATACTCCAAAATTGCTATTCAAATTACATAAATAGTCAAATACTGTAGAAGTAGAAGTATAATAACTGCCAACAAGTCCACACAACAGGCTAAAAAAAAACCAAACAAACGAAAGTCAGGAATCCGCTGACAAATTTACCTAATTCAGTGCAACTACTGTGTCCGTGACACTTAGTGAAGTTGACAACTGCCAACTAATAAGCCAAAAAAAGGAAAATATAGTCAGCAAATAGTTATGCATTAATTAGAACCAACAAAATGAGTTTAAGTTTCAGAACAAAAATCCTTAAAAATATGTTGGAAACCATGGCTTAATATTCTCTTTAACAAATAAAAGAGGTAGCAATGTCATGGTCTGCAGGAATTACAGAAGTGCATGTGTACCTTTTCCTTTTTGAGCTTCCAGTATCAGATGTAGCAGAAGAAATCATACTGTCCCCATCCTCAATGTCATCTCTCCTAGCAAGCTCCTTCTTCTTTGCCTGAAAAAAGAACAAATTGATGGACATTTCCAGGATAATACTAAGCATCAGAACAGATCAGATGCACAAAGAAAGATGCAACTACAGGTTTTGAGACTAAACCACCATCAAAATATTTCCAGTGATTTTATAATACAAGTTGGCAAACACAATACAGTAGAATAATTCTTTTTAACTGTCAGAAAAAATGTTGAGGAACCAATTTGAAAACAATGCTCTTTCAGACTGCAGTACTTAGGTGGAACACTTCATGAAAAGTGAAGTGTTTTAGCATCCTCCAATTACCTGCAAACCCTAAAAAAAGCCCCATATAATCACACTTCTCACAACTTAATTTGGTTTAGCCATAGTAAGGTATAAAGAAATCACAGAAGGCAACAAGTATGCTGAAGAAAAATCACCCCATGATGCACTTCATTCCCATATTCCCCGTAAGCAAGAAAATAGTAGTGCAAATACAGGTTTAGTTAAAAACTATTTTGGAAAAATATTCATTAGCAAAATAAATTCATGTGTGAAGTTATATCCTTTTGATTGTTCTACTCCACATACCTGCATAACCTGCTGCATTTTCAGTACTCTCTTATAGATGGCAGAATTGGGAACGTTGTAACGCTTGGCATTTTCAAACATCAAGTTCAGATCAGCCTCCAACTGATCTAAAGTTTCATACTCATGGTTCTTCAGTTTGGTTCTGCAACAGAGTGGAATATCTGATTGTTTTTTCTCAAGTTACATGTTGCAAAACCGTTCTTTAGCATCTTAATTTCCATGATAAATCAACAGCCAAAGAGCTCAAATTACAGGAAGGTGTTTTATTTCTCAAATGCTGCAGCAGCATCTTCCAATTGTAACTGTATTCGGCAAACACATCTGCTCTTAAAGAATGATTTTACTAATTCTGAAGGCTGCCCTCTTGAAAGCTGGGCAGCCTGAAGTTCTGTGTTCATACTCAGGTGAGATGTAGCACAGATGAGGCAGAAGCACAATCTGCTGAGAACACTCCAGGTAACCTCAGCTGCGACTTGCAGGGCCTGGGTATGATGGCAATGCGATGGGTCAGCTCTGCACAGCCCACAGCCACTGCCTTCCAAACACAACATCAATCCACTGCTCTTCAGGGAGAACCAAAAGCACCCAACACCTCTCACACTAACCCCCTCCAATTTTTACCTTCTCATAAAACCACCTGGTTGTTGACTGGTGCCATAGAGGAGCACTTCATGTGAAAACAGCTAGAAAAGGACTAATATTAAGAAAAAGCCATTTTTATATGCTAAACAGATGAATCAGTGCACTAAGTTTGCCAATAACTTGATGTATTTTCTCATATTACCTTGCACAAGTGATGAAAGTGCTAGCCAATTTTCTAAACTTTCCAATCCCTCATTAAATAAAAAATAGTAATCTGCACAATTAAACCCTTATCACAACTGTACAACAGAGTCGTCCCCTCTTCACACCTCCTCCTTGACCCATTCACCTCTCATATGCACTGGTTACACACCACCTTTTAACCTGATCACCACCTTTAAGCCTAGGCTGGTGTCTATAGCACCCAGCTGAATGTGAACCTGCCTGATGGAGCACAGCACCACCACAAAATAAATATAATACTTTTTAGTCCCAAACATTACCTGCCAATGTGACCTCACAGCTAAACCTGCAAACAAAGAACAACAATGTCCAACTTGTGTTAAACAGGACTCTTCACTGGTCAGCCAAGGATGAGGAAGTCACGGTTGGATTAAACATGGCACAGAGCTGCAACTGCTATAAAAACTACTGAGAAGTGCATGTTATTTCCACGACAACTGCGTATGTGCCAAGCACATTTCTCTATCATTTCTTTCAGATCTGAAGAACTAATACATCCTCCATGACTATGAGAAAAGCAAAAAACCAATACCCTAAATAGAAGATGCGGAGAAAACAACTTGTTGGCATTCTCATCTAAAATTAACCATTTTAAGTTCATGTATCGCCAGTATCTTGCAAACCTTGCTGCATTATTTTTTAAATTATTCTTAATATTTCCAGCTGACGCAACAAATAATTGGAAAGCTTTCCTGTCACTCACTCTGCCATTCCAAATAAAGAAGAGTTACCAATATATTTTCATTAGATTAGTTAAAAAAAAAAAAGAATACTGCCAATAATACTATTAATTCTGTTAATCGTAAGCCACACACACTCCTAAAACAAAAGAGGTTGGGTATCAATTAAATTGCCATGAAGTTGCCAGACTCCATTTCTTCCTTGTAAAACTCCAGAAGAAATTGTGTATGTTAAGGAATATATGGTTGGTATTAAAAACATGCAACAACTACACTCAAAAAAGCCCATTAAACTCAGGATTATGTTGGCCTAAACCACTGTGATGCATAGGCTTATAAATACTAAGTTTATTTCATGCTCTTGTCACTCTCCAGTAACAAACACTACAGGCCACCTCACATCTTGCTCAGCTCATTTGAGCACTCTGGTAGAGAAAGCAAAATCTATACATCTATTAATATTTATGTAATTGATTCTTGTAATCCAACAAAAATATTGATAAGCAATTACAGGACATCAGCACACAAACAGGTGTTGGGTGTTACAAAAGCTAACACATCATTAAGAGAATACTCAAGAAAACACAGAATAGAAATGCTTAAAGAAAACAAAAACCCTTAACTAATAAGCTCACATTTATCAAAAACAAAAGTGAGGTTCATTTTTTTCCAAACAGAATTACATAAGAACATGCTAATTTTTCAAGGCACATTGGGTAATTAAGTGTGTAAACAAGCAGTAACTTCCTTGCTTACTGATGTTATTACAGATGTTTCTAAAATAGATTCATACTTTCAAAGGATTAAGGGAAAACAAAAATAATGTCTAAAAGCAATTCTGCATCTTAGAAAGCAGTACCCAAGTCAGCTAAACTACTTCAGAGATTAAGAACATTAAAAAAAACTCAAACAAAACAATAACCCACAAAAAGGTAGTCCTGTGTAGAAATCAATTAAGGAGCAGCACTGGAGAGAAAAGCTGACCAACGGACTTTTTTCTCCCTTTGGATGTAGCATAACTTGTTTCCAAGTGACAACTCACAATGACAGATCTGCAGAATTAGGCTCTCAAGATCTAACTACAACAGCTGCTTTAGATGTAAATAATAAATACTTAAAACAAATGTCTAAAATGTCTCAATGTTTTTTACAGATAAAGACAACTGCTGGGGGACAAGGAATCACGCTTCAGAAATCCTAACAACCCAGTTGGGATAAAGGACTCTCAAGATCTGCTCTGCAGTTCATCCTCCTGCAAGTAAGCAAGTGTGCATGCAACACTCCTGCTTTTCAACTCCTGTCTCAAATTTTGCTTAAATATTAGTAGCATGTAGTTTATAAACATTCTTGTGTAACTCTGGCGTGTTTGCCTTCTCCCAGAGAACTAAAACAAGTTTTGAGAGACTGGGCAGCAGGAAGAACAAAAACTGGAAAAGTTCCTAGTCTTCCAATTAATTTAATAAATTAGAATTACAGAATTGTAAATCCACATTTTGACTGCTGTTGCACAAGGTCTGGACTCAGCTTTCTGAAAGAGAAGCCCAGAACTACATCTTAATTGAATTACCACTTCTTTAATTCAAAATGGCTCCCTACTATCGTTTGGTACTACTCCTCTTTATTTGGAGTTGTTCTGTACCCAACTTAAAACTGCCCAGGAAGAATCAATGAAGGTCTAGGATTACACTGACTAAAAACATCAACAGCAACAACCATCCTCCTGAGATATTAAAATCAATGGACAATTAATATTCTTAGCACACGTAAGTTGAGAATCTATGAAGTAACCCTGTCAGCATGATACTATAAATCAGATTTATTGTTTAGTAACATATCCCAATCCTGTTGAATCAAATTCTGTATGTTTAGGTGCCAGTTTTACCAAACTGAGGGAAGGGGGAATTTGCCATATCCTTTGAAGTAGAACAAATTCAAAGCAAGCTGCAGGCAGAACAAACAAAGCAACAGTGTTGCCTAGGGAATATATCCTGCCTGCAACAATTTTCTTTTTACAGAAAGAGAATTCTAAACTTGTTTCTGCACAATTTCATTATATGGTAAAAGAAACTGGAGACTTTTCACATCAGCAGACCCCAAGCCACTTGACTCTCCTCCCAGAGACAGAGAGGTAGCTCATGCAGACCCCAGCACACCACTGTCACATGCCACATCTAAAAATACACTGCACAGCCTCAGTACCCCAGGCAAGCATCACCCGTGTGTATTTAGGGAGTGACCTCTGCAAATTACAATGCAGCAATCTACCCATGAAGCAGCAAAAAGGAGAAAAAAAGCATACAAAGTTTCAATTAATCTTAAATATATCCTTCTACATGCACATATTCTCTATTCTGTCAGGGCCCTGTTGAAAAAAAAGTATCTTTAAGCTGATGGAGGTGGTGAGGACTGCAGTGGCTCACAAGTGAAGAAAAGCAGCTTAGCTAAACCTTCCTCCTTTAAAACTGTACCTAGAGCCAGAAGACAAGAGGAAGAGTAAACATTGTTTTAAAAAGGAAGGATGAGCTATCATCCATACTATCTTACCAGGAAATAAAATCTTGCTTCTCTCAGCATTTATCCACAACCAAATAAACAAGGTGCAGCCCACCTGATCTCAAGCAAACAACCTACATTCACAGTTGCATTCATGAAAGACCTGACAACAAAAGTAAGAATCAAGACTTAGCCCATACGGTTTGGAAAGAGAGACAATTTCAACCACACGCATGAAGAATGAAAACTGCACAGGCACAAAAACAATCCTGTTCTAGTCTGCAAATAACCTCTTGCCTTACCATCACCTTCAATGCACTTGCTGATAGCAAACAATAGGATGATTAATTAAGAAGGTTATTCACAGAAATACTTTGAACAGATGTAATGATCATCAAATGCAGCAGAACTCGAGTTTTTGCATTTTCTGGATTAGAGTATAAAATGCAGCTTCACAATAAATTTTTAAAAAGCCATGTCACCACCCATCTTGGAATGAAACAATTTTATAAATACCAGTTTATTTTGCAAAGCAGGGCTAGAACTAACCAAAGCCATGGGTCTACAGAAAATCACTGCCAACAGAACAAAAACCAAACTTATACACTAGAAACCAAGACAAATTTCTGTGAAATTATTGACAGTGCTACAATTGTACCCAAAACTATGAGTAAAACATAATGACCTTTGCCAAATGAGGAAAAAAATAGTTCAAAAGGTAGGCTACAGTTTCATAAGGCTACTAAGCCCAAAACAACACTGGCATGATATTTAATTTGATCAAAATCAGAACAGCAATTAAAAAACCACACAGTAAACTGGCACTCAAGCCCCTAAAGTATCTACTGGAAACTCATCAGCCCTTACAGGTGGAATACTGAAAGAACTAAAGACAAGACAGAGATTCTCTCCATATAATCAAAAGATCCTTCTCATTAGACTCACATCATGCCTAAAAAATTCCTAGAAAAAAAAAATGCAATATGCACTGAAAGTACTTGCCAAGGTGGGAACATTGGTTATACAGAAAGAAGATTTTAAAATGCACAACATTGAGCAAACATTAAATTAAGTGAGAAAAAGGAATGAAAGAACTGCTAAACCTCTGATGAAGTGAAAATTCACAATGTAATCTAAATATTACGGAGAGATAACTTTCTCCATAGAAAATATTTCCTTAATTGGGTCATTCATAAATTAAGCAAACTGAAACACTGTGACTTATTATTTTTCCAAAGTCAATGTAACAATAAAATCTTAATGTATATTTTTTTTTAAATAAAGAAATTTATTTGTAATAGGCTTAAGCTCTGTCACTAAAAAAAAAAATTATAACTAGTTCTCTATAAACCATTTAGGCTTTAACCCAGACAAGATTCTCCATTACCTCAAGGTAAGTTCCACTCCATTATTTGCCATATTACTACAAGTGGTTAAATTATAAGGCAAAATATGCTTGACCAGATGATGGCATTTCCTTAAAGTTCAACTAAAATAATTAATAATTAATCCAACAGCAACAAGAGCTGCCACAAATCTCACCCTTTCAGCAGAAGCTGAACACACTGCAGTGAAATATAACATTTAGATTCCTGTGTCACAGACCATTGCCCAAAAGGATGAAGGTTCCTACAAAAAATGCATTTCAAATCTTCAAGTAGTAGACATCAAACAAAACCAACTGTGTTTTACACTGGACCCATGCACTTTTTAAAATCTCAACTACAACCCCAGCTTCCTGGAGTGCAAGACACCGGGGTGTGCCAAGGAAGAGATGGATTTCAGTGCCTGTGCGCCCACACAGCTCTCCATGTCTTTTAAGACAGAACTGCTGCCAGGGAATTCCCTGGACTGCTTCCCTCCTCTGGTGTAGAAAAACCTAAGCCACTTGCCTCAGGGATCACACTAATGCTGTAGAATTTAATAAGGAGCACAGTTCTTGTAAGCACGCCAGGACCTAGCACGTACATACTGGGCAGGTAACCAAACATTCTCCTGCAATGTTTCCCAACTATTCCTCTGGTCATTTATAATTACAGAACTTTTTAACAACAATGTTAAGTTTGCAAAATAACCTCCACACCTTGTACTCTTACCACACCTGAAAGTCACAACTTTCACAGTGTCGTGCCTTTCTTTTAAAATAGGATACTCTTGGTTCTACAGCTCTGAGTTTTGTCCTGTTTGAGGGGGGGTTTCACCAGTGCATGTATGAACACCAGGTGGGAGGGAATGAAGAGAGAGCCAGGCCCACCTCAGCTGTGCCTCCAGACAGGGCAGTTCCTAACAGGAACAAACCAAAACACATGAAACTTTATCTGAACACAATTTTTTTTTTTTTTTTTTTTTTTTTTTCTTCTTGTGAGGGTGGTCAAACAGTGGCACTGGTTTCCCAGGGGAGTTGTGGAGCCTCCATCTGTGGAGATACTGAAAACCTGACTGGATAGAGCCCTGGGCAACTGGCTCTGGATGACCCTGCTACAGGCAGGGGTTGGACTGGATGGTCTCCCTTCCAACCTCAGCTGTTCTGTAAAGAGCAAGTCAGGAGGAAACCAGCAGAAAACTAAAGTAATTAGCAGGATCACCTCCCACATCCAGGAACAGCTTGGAATCAGCAATCGGCTCATAAAGTGATTGAGAGGCTGGGATAGGCATATGTGCATCTCATTAAAACAAAACATACTCATACTCTCCACCTAGACATCACATATTATTTTGTAAGGAGTTTCCTGCATTTAACATACACACAAACTCCTGAAATATATGACAAAGCTGTAAAATTTCTAACAGGCACACACTGCACAGTTCACACTGGCAGGACAGCCTAGGCAACCAGACACCAAAGGGAACAGACGTGTGACAGGAATGCCAGCCTTTCCTCCAACACCTTCAGCTGCTCACTAGGACTTTTCTGTCCCCATCTGTGAACAGAAGATACATTTTTTTTGTACACACATCTCAAAAAAAAACAACAACCCAAACTACAAAAAACCCACCACCACAAAAAAAAAAAAACACAACACAAAAAACCTCCACCCCTAAGGAGTGACAGTTTTTAATACCTAAAGACACACTTGCAACACCAGTAAAACCATGCTAGCTTCAGTATTCCCAAAAACACATCAATTAGGTACATACGTACATGACCTTAAGGTTTTTTAGGTATATTAAGAAATTAAGATTATGTGGTAATTCAAAAAACATTGAATTTCAGAGTTTGCTAAAAGAAGCTGGACTATTATACGTACTGTGCTTTAACTTGTGAGCTATGAACACTATTTCTAAAAAGACTGTATCTTTTTATTTTCTAAGCTCTCAAGCAGTAAGACAAAGTCTTTTTTCTACAGTTCTTCATACATTTGCATGCTATTTCTGTACTGCTCAGCCAGATGCAACCTGCCTACACTGTAGGGAAAACAGAAAAGTAGCTACCTCTCTATGGCAAATTATTTGTCTTGTAACTGATATAAAATGTATACACGAGCCAATACTCTCTTACATTCAGACAAAAAGCTCCCTGAAAACTGTAAATTATTTTTCTCAACTCCTTTTTTTTTTTTTTTACATCAAGTACATTTTGTCCTTCATTCAAGAGAAGACACTTTCTTTGCCAAGCCAACAGCTGTACTAAGAAACCAGAAAAAATGCTTTAAAGACACTGATGGTCAGATAACCAGTATGGCAGCTCCATACTTGTGCCAGAGCACATGCAAAACACCCTCTGACAGGTTAAAAAGTAAAATTAAAAAAATAATAATTAAAAAAGCTGTCTTGTTACTTGTTACTGTCTTGTTACAGAAAGACACTGCTCATTTAACAGTTATACTATGTCTAGCAGATCATATTGTGGCATAACTAAAATTTACAGACCTGTGTACTAGAGTGGACTACAAACACATGAATAGTGTTAGGGTCCAGTCCTCACTCCCTGAAGCTGGAGGACCAGCTCTCCTGCAGTGTAGCTCAGGCAGGGACTGGAGCCCCCAGGGTCCACTGGGCAGGAGGCCAGGACCACCCAAAGCTGATCAGTGCCATTATGGTCTATTAATGCACTCAGGATCCTGACATATATCCATCATACTAGCTTATCTTTGATCACTAAAGAAAGCTATTGCTTGCTTCTTTTTACTGAGGTTTTTAATTCAACAACTGTGCTCTGCCAGTTGATGAACCATTCATGGCTCAGATATTTATAAATGATGTACTGCTTTGTACTTCAGTCCAGACTAGCTACATCAGGAATGAAAATAATTATTCTCTACGGTTACACTGTGACCTAGACAAAGGGAATGTAATTGCAACTGTCTTTCTACAATTCACACTGCTCAAGACTATTAATACAAAAAACACAGCAGTAAGAGATAACCAAGCCCTCAGGATCAAAGAAAGAGAATAACTGGGGGTTCTGCAGAAGCTTTCATCTCTCCTGCCCACCTAGCCTTGAGAGTTATTGATATGGCAACCTTTCAGGCACAGATGTATGGTCAGCAGGGTGAGGGAGGTGATTCTCCCCCTCTCCTCTGCTCTTGAGAGACTACACCTGGAACACTGCACACAGCTGTGGAGCCCTCAGCACAGGAAGGATATAGACCTGTTCAAGAGGGTCCAGAGAAGGGCCACGAAGATGATCAAGGGGCTGGAGCACCTCTGCTATGAAAACAGGCTGAGAGAGTTGGGGCTGTTCAGCCTGGAGAAGAGAAGGCTCCGGGGAAGACCTTATAGTGGGGCCTTTCAGTGCCTGATGGGGGCCTTCAGGAAAGCTGGGGAGGGGCTTTTTATCAGAGAGGGCAGTGATAGGACAAGGGGTAATGGTTTTAAACTGAAAGAGGGTAGATTCAGGTTAGACATCAGGAAGAAATTCTTCACCATGAGGGTAGTAAGGTGCTGGAATAGGTTGCCTAGGGAGGTTGTGGAAGCCCTCTCCCTGGAAGTGTTCAAGGCCAGGTTGGATGAGGCTTTGTGCAGCCTGGTGTAGTGGAAGGCGTCCCTGCTCATAGGTTGGAACCTGATGATCTTTAAGGTCCCTTGCAATCTTAACCATTCTATGATTCTATTCAAAAAACTGATGCAGAGTGAGTTGAAACAAGAAGCAGCCAAATGCAGAGGAAAGCTGGCATACACTGCAGGAGGTATCAACAACATGACCACAAGATAGGATTCTGGAAATAAAATAAACCCTTGAATGGTTTCCCAACAGATTAGTTTGCATTGTTTTCTTACCTGATCTGCTGCAATGAAATAGGTGCTTTAATTTGCTGATAATAATCAGGATACTTTTTCTTGGAGGGCAGGTGGAAAAAGGGTTCAGATATGAGCTGGCCCTGATTATTTCGGCAACTTCTAACTGTGTCATAAAGCTGATAAAGGGGATTAGAAGTGTCCATGAATGAAGTAATGCTCTCAGCTTCAGATTCTCCCTCTTCATAACGAGCAGCAGCTGCACAGAGAAAAAGGAAAAATGGGAAACTCAGCAGGACAACTCAGATGCCATTCTGCCATCTGACAGGATGCATAAACATTTAATAATAAAGTATTTACATTTTATAGCAACCTTTTCTAGTTATCTATATGAAGCTTATGCTTCAGGACTAGGATGAATGAAAGAAATGCTGCTATGAAGAACTAATATTTACTGCAGATAAAATTAGGAGAAACATTACATGAGCAACAGAAACACAACAGGAATGAAAAAACACTGGTAGTGGAAATATAGGATGGTAAGCAATAAATGGCCAATCCTTCCACACTTCTCAGCAACATAAATGGTGTAATTTGCATTTTGCAGGCGGGCATTAAAAAAAAATCATCTATGTAGTTTCACACATCCTAGAGTTAAATTATTCACCCTTTTTCCTCTCTTAGGAGTTAAAGTTTGAAGGAAAACTTGGCAGATGACACACTGGGTAGTTCAGTTACACATAAGACAGTTCTTTAACACTCATGCCAAGTTTCCAGCTGGCATTTTCACTATTGCTCAGTGAAGGCTGGAAATATTCCAAGCTTTCTGTAAAGACATATTGAAATTATGACAAAGTCAGGGGCACTCTGACTGCACAACAACACAGTGCTATCATTCTTTCTCTGCAGTCTGACATTGCAGGTCTAGGTGAGTGGATGGCTTATGGGACCTTGCAGACAATCAGATGCAGGCTAAAACACAAGTGGACCTCAGTACATGTGCAAACACACAAGGAAAATGTTCATTATTGATTCAGGGAAGACATTCAAAATTATACTAATTATGTGTCTGTGTGCCAATCAGCATCACTTAATGGCCTAGCAACTACTACAGAGTAGCCAGTAAAGCAGGAGCTGAACAGCATAACTCAGGTAGAAATGAAAGATAGCACTGTATTTTCCTGTACCTAACATATCAACCTGAACAAGGAGATAAATGCTAACAGCTAAAAGAATGCTATCAGGTAAGTTTCCAAACTAGATTAGGCAGCAAAATACTGTCTTTGGTTTTGTTTACTCAAACAGTTCAGTTTGGAGTGCTCCATCAAAAAGTAAGAAACAGAAGAGAAAATGTAGAACCCCTTGTTTTTATGGGAGAGAAAAATAAGAAACTAGTCAAGTACATTGCTGTTCTCTGACATGTGGCAGCCAGCAATAAAACAGTTCAATACCCTCCATAAGACATGTACTTCCTTTGTACTAGAAGAGGAACACAAGGCATTCCCTAAAATAAAAACCCACGTAAATTAAACAGGCACTAAAAGGAAAGTGATTACATACTATTGTAATATGGCTGTAGACATTTTCTTTATGATGTGTGTGTTCTTTAAAAGCAAAGAGTCAAACACTATTCTTATATATTTAGAAAATGATAGCGCTCTCCTAATATGAAAACTGTTGCCTTAAGAACTGAAGAAGAATAGATTATTCAGATCCAAGGACAGAAAAATACATATTTTGCCATGGAACAAACAATCTAATTCAAGATGTAGATTTTTTAACATGCAGTCCCCACCAAGCACATGCTGGCAGTGGACAGTCAGTTATTCCCCTTTCATGCAGCTGTCACCACAACTGCAGTTGGCAGATACAGGGGAAAAAACCCCTGTGGTGAACCATAACCACAAAATATTTGCCATTCAACAGTCCCAAACAAAATTTATTTCCTGCTGTTCATCCCATACCGCAGTGACTGTTTCCTAATGAAGTGACAGCTTCATAATGCAGTGATATTGAATTGACTTCACTGCAAAAGAAGGAAGCCATCTAATTTACAACTGGAACTGAGCTTTATTATCAGATACAAATGCATGTATCATACACATGTACTCGCACTTGATGGGGCAGAAAAAGAGCAGAGAGAGGAGAGTATTTGAATGTATATGAAAGAAAATTAGTCTTTAATCAGTAAATGACTTGCTTTAAACACTGTTTCTTTTGAGGTCCTAAAGCACCTAGACAACAATGAATGCTCAGAGTCTAACTGAAGATGGATGCTAGTAAAACCAAAAGCAACATCCAGTCTTAAAACATTTCGAAATGCAGTAATAATAAATAAAAAAGCTTTGATTACAAAATGAAATACTTTTTTATCAGTACCACATAATGACCATCTATGCCTGCCTTTACAGATTTATAATGAGGAGCAAGGGAGCTGTAGAAGCTGCTCATGTCCTAGAACATTTGAGCTGGAAATCTACAAGCTCCATGACATGATGACACCCTCTGAAACTGTGAGGATAAACTCCAAGTTGGAAACAGATACTGTTCATTGCTTAGGCAAGTGCTAAATCAAAGCAGCTCACATAGTTCTCTGTATTGAGAAGTTCTCTTAATATTCAGTCATGCCACCTAGTTTTCATTTATTTTAAGGAATGTTAGAGGAAGGGAAAAAGATGAGATAACAGAGCAACTAATAAAAAGACCACTTGGTTTAAAGGAAAATCCTTTTCATCTGGAGACTGAAAGCATAGGGGTTTCCAAGTGGTATGTTGGAGGGACAGAAATTCTTAAGGTTGACAGAGGTCTGCCAAAAAAATTGACATTGCCTCTGAGGTGAATGAAATAAAGATAGGAGAGCTTCAACAGCAGCAAAGCAGAAATCTCAGATGCACATAAAAGGCCCCAAGTGATTTACAATCACTTTGAGAATTTAAATCACATAAAGACATAATAAGCTATATATATTTTTACAGAATTACAATTTGTAAAAATAGCAGCTAACAATCACACTGAATCAAGCTAATAAATACTCCTCACACCTCCCAGAAAGCAGCTGCTCTGAAGCAATAACTGAATGCTGGGTTAACCAGGATTAAAAATGCTGTTGCTTGCAGCAAGATCCAAAACAATCAACAAAAATTCTACAGCATATCCATCCACTGGAAAACGGTGCTGAATACAACTCAGTTATCAGGTGTGAAAGAAATGCTCCAAAAATACATGTTGAAGAGATGTAACGTTTCACATCAATGCAGAAATAATGCAAACAAAAAATAAAACAATGGTATATGTACAAAAACATTTTGGAAAACTGCTCTGAGATGAATGCAAGGAAGTTGTAACTATGAAGACAGGCTAACTTAAAAAGACAACTTCTAACAATTTATGAACAATATCAAAGTACATAACATAGTGCCTATATTAGAGCATATATGCTAACAGTATAAGGCCAAAGCATGCTCATTATGAAACTAAGGATGCTGTATGAAGGCAGGCTTTTTCATGTGCTTTTGTTTTAACATAAACCTTCATGCAAGATTTCCTGACTGCTAGGCTAGACCAGATATTTCTGAATCAAGTCACAACATTTATCTATTCTTATATCTCATATAGATTATCTTCACCTTAAAAAAATAAAACCTGGCAGGTACCTGGAAGACCCAGTGGCACAAGAGAGCAAGAGAGAACAAGGCAGAGAGAGTGAGATTTCTCTCAAACAATTGCTGCACTGTAAATCCCTCTTCGTGCAAGAACACCTAATATCTTCTCCAGTGTCTCCTTTTTCATATTAGGATGGGCCAAACTTGCTTGCATGTTTTGAATTTAGTGTGTGTTTCCATGTATACTTAGCCAAGCTTTAGAAAACTGGTGCTTGTTTTTATCCATTCTGTCTTACCAACAGTACATTTATGAACCCATACTTAGAGGAAACAGGGATTGGATTTAACAGAATTATATGCTGAGTTCGAAACACTGCAAACACTGAGTCTGAAATAAAAATATTTGAATGTATCAAGAGCTCTACAGTTGTTTTAATTCTAAACCTTTTAATTAAAGAAAAGAAATACAGAAACTGAATTTCAGTTCCTACCAGCCAAAGCTGCATCCTCATCACTTTCTGATCCATATTGCAATGCCATGGTTATTGCTGATAAACGGTCCCCTTGGGCTGATCTTTTGTTACTATAAAAGAGAAAAAAGTAAAAGTAAAAAAAAAGGGAGTTATCTTGTTAACCATTAATAGTCACCTGGAGTGTGCAAGTAAACAAGTGAAGCTCTTGACAGTTGCCTACATTATCAAGAATACACACATGACAGTGCAAGGAAAGTTGTTAACAAGAGAAACTTAACAACCCACGTGTCTGCCTCTATTTTAAGACACAATCCGTCAAACTGAAAAACTGGACACACAATCAGAAAGCTAGAGGTCAAGCTAGCTATGTTCTGTCCTGTTTGAATACCTGGATATTTCAATTACTGGGGAAGAAGGGGGGACAATAACAACTCCTTCCCAATTAATAACTTTGTTATTTGATCCTGTTTTATAGGGATTTGTCTACCTGAAGGAATTCAGCACACTGTAAGCTTTATAAGCTACCTCCTCCCATATCCCCATCCCCACCTTAGGCATTTTGAGCACGCAGAGTGCCTTTACGTGAAGCAGCTTCCTCTGCTTTCTAGGTGGATTAAATCAGCATCCACACTATGGTCTCACTAAAAGCCTTCTTCAGCATCCCTCTCTTCCTGCCTTTTGTCCCAAACCTGGGGCACAGCATTTCATATCTACACTGTAGGCTAGGCCTGAGAATCTCTCCTTTTTAACTAGGTCAGGTCTTTAGGCATCTCCAGCAATGCACTCAGCCTTGCCCTGTGGGAGCAAAGTGAAGACTAGGATAAAGCAGATGGGTTCCTTAAAATGACACCAACTCTGTATAAAATGCTCAATCCCCTAAAGACCCTTGCAGCTGCTGTCTTAAACCACGGTTGCAGAGTGCACACACAGGGAACTAGCCAGGAGTACTATTTTGAGACAGTAACCCAAAGACTGTAGACACGAGACCTCTACTAAGTACCAAAATTCTCAATTGATGACTGAAAGAACAAACCAGAAAGCCTCCAGTAGTCCAGCCTTCTCAGTGAGTTTGCCATAAATGCATCCCAAATGCAATACTTCCTTTATACAGGCTCCATTGGTTTCCACCATCCATCTCCTAATTATTTAGTCCTACTTATTATTTCTTTTTAGTCTCCAAATACCATTTTTCTAGGTTTACAACACATTTCCATGGGTTTTTGCACCTGCTTTATTTTGCAAAGAAGCTTAACATGCTGTTCTTCAGAACATCTCTAAATAAATAATTGCATACAGAGTATTTCACGACAGGTGTTTTGAAATGTTAAATATAAAATCAAACATGGAAGAGTAATTATGGCAAAGTAACTTATTAAATTACACTTAATAGGTATTTGACTGAAATACATTTGAGTCTCAAAAGCATTTGAGTCAATATGGAAGAGAACTCTCAACTAAAAACAAAAACCAAACCAACCCAAATTTTAGTATATCCATGTGATGAGGACCCAGCTTTTCTTCCAAGTGCACACTTTACTTACCGATAATATTTGTTAGAAGAATTTCTCTCATCACCAACACTGCCTTTACCCTGTGAGGAAGGACCTGTCAGCTTGGAAGCAGTCAAATTTGATGGAGTCCTTAAGGCAGAAAACACAAGCCAAGGAAAGGGGAAAAAAAGAGGCCCACCTTAGACCCAAGAAGAGACGCAGCACGGATAAAGCTTTTTACAGAATCGCTTTGATAGATCAGCCAAAAGGTTCAGAAACAGATATAAAATGTTTTAAAGCTAAAAGTAAAGTAATACTAAGATACATATAGTGCCCCAGCATTAATATTGATTTTGTTTACAAAGTCAGAGGAAGGTAACATTTAGATGAAGGGTTAATAGCTATACATACAGCTCAGCCTACAACAGCAGTGCAAGCACCCAGCACAACGCTCCTTGGCATCCAGATAAAGCTGATCATACAGATCCAATCATGTTTCATCAATACTTAACAAAATCACTGTCCAGTGCACGTTGCCAAGCAATTTTATCACTTTAGTTAAGGGAGGACAGTTAAATCCACCAAGAAAGAGCAATTTAGTATGACAAAGGATACAATGAATCGTGCAATAGAAAAGCATGGGTTTTGACACAGAGGCAGAATGTCTGTGGACCGTAGGTTAGGAGTGTTACGATTAATCTGAGGCTGATCCATCAATGACAAAGAAAAGTACATGAACATTTAGAAGAAAAAGATAGTAAATAAACTTTAGGTGAACTTATGGGGGTATTTTACCAAAATCAGCAATAGGTAAAGGAGATCCTCCTTTGAGACAATTAAGCAGTTATGAATTTAAATAAAAAATAATGATTCTGTGATGCAGATTCAGCACAAAGAAACAAAAAAATAATAACGGTTCGATTAAAAAAAAAAGCAACCAGTGAAATGCAGAACAGCAGGAGAAAGGTTGGATTTTCATGATATTTCATGATAATTTAATTATATTATTGTAGCCTGCTTCAGGAATTATAACTTTTTCATTTTTTTTCCAAGTTAGAGTAACAAAGAAGGGAGATGTCAATTATGCTGACATTCAGGTTACTCCAAGATTTGCAGGTCTACTGAGAACACAGTACATAAGAGAACATCTAGAACAAGGTAGCTGAGAAGTGGAAACAGGTTGGCAGTGCAAGAGAGGAATTCAACTAACAAATACCAGTGTGATTTATCTGTCATCCCTTCTTATGCAAACAGCTTTATTTTGAAGAAAAACAGTTAAGCCTCAAAACTAAACATGATACACGTTACATCCTGAGCTTCACCAATGGCCAAAACAGTGAGAAAAATAAAACAGAATCACAATTTAAATAGAAAACCTCTATGCCAATATGTAATTCTAGTTACTGCAAAGGAGACACATATTTACATTCAGCGTCTGTAGAATCAAGGTCTTCTGGCACTACACACACTTTTAAGAAGGAAAATTATTAAACTATGTGTCAGCATTTCTGGTTTGATATTTTTATATCTTCCAATGATGATTCACCCAAACATGGGAAACGTGCTAACACTGAACAAATGAAAAATCACTATATTGGTTGAATGTCTCAAAGCACCAAATACTAAAAATCAATCAAGTAACTTCTATTTCTTTCACATCTAACAATCCTAGGCAATACTTTTAATACTGACACTATTTACACATTTTTCAGACAATAAAACAAATCTAAACTGCCTTCCAGTAAAGTAAGGCAGAGCTAGTGGTTTCAGTTGTACCATTCAAACCTTTACAGGAAAGGACAACAGTTATTTTCCAGCATCAAACACCAGTAAACAGCTCAAATACATGAAGAGAGTCAACCTCCTAAAGAGTTTACTAACTCCTTGGATGACTTGCAAAACATTGCTTTATTTTCTTTTGATAAATGACATGGCTCATGCCAGCAAATAATATCTAAACTTACTTCTGAGCATCACTCATAAGGAAAGATTTTATAGAAGAAGAAATCTGATCACCTGAAATTACTGCATCACTTCTCTGTACACTATGCATTTTCACAAGAAGAAAATGCTGTTTCTTAAATAAAATAATTCCATGAAACAAAGAGAGACAATTAACAGTGTTTTAAACCTGCCTGCTCAAGACCAAATCTATGCTTCACTGAGTAGTAAGTCCAGATCTCCAGCATCCCATGTCTCTTTTCATAGCTAGAAATTGGTTTTCAAACAAGAGTGTATGTAACGTGGACTTCCCTCTAAGTATGTTTTGCCTGAGTTCTTTTTCCTATGTTTCTGTTCCTGCCTAATTAACTGTGAGCTCTTATGTCTCAGCTCCTTACAAGGTTCAAGAATATCCAGCATTTTTTGTAAAGTGAAGCACAACAAAGCACCCTGTTTCTCACTGTTCTGTTTCTGCTACTAACTTATAAACTGTGTGGTGGAAGTTGGCCGTAGCTTAAGGTATAAAAGATCCATTGAGACTTTTTCATAATCAAGTACATCACAGAAATATTTCACCACAGAAGTATTTCAATTAAAAGTTTATTTCAAAACTACGTTATGATTTGTAACTTTTAAAAGAACAATAAACTAAGTTTTCAAGCAATTATTTCCCACTATATTCTCCACAGCAAAATTAAGGGAATGTGTACACAGATTTTTTAGATGAGATTATAAAAATAACTCTATTTGCAGTACCTCATTCGGAGACTTGACTTGGCCAACTCACTGTGTTCAATTTCAGCCTTTTTCATATTAAATATTTTTTTAATCGCATTTGCATCCTGTCAATTAAAAGAATTGTTTTGTTTAATGTTGAAAGTGAAGAATGTCAGTCAGGTATAGCCATCTATCTAAAACTCTACAAGAAAAATTAAGTGGTTTTTACACTTAAATATAAAACAATTTTACACGAGAAATGAAGCACTGAATAGTCTGCCTGAAATACACGCACAGTGGCCTGTAAAAGCTGAACAGAACGGCTGAGTAGCTTTGACTTCATTTATTGTCATAACCTTTAAAAAAACAGTAAGTCTACAGTTTGCAAATATAGATGAATACTACTTCAGACTAAACAGGCAAATGAGCTTCTGTGCCTTTGCCATCAAAAAGTTACTACTATTACTGAGCTTTACAATGCTTGCTCTCTCTCATTCCACTTGATACTCAGAGTAACAGTTCACAAAACAGAGATCACGAGTTTTGAGTGAGGTTACAAGTGTGAGTAATATTGCTAGGAACTGAAACCACAATCCAAACACAAGTGCAATCAGCAAAGTGCAAGAACCACTGACAATGGTAGCATTATACATATATGCCTCTCACTACAAAGCCCTTAAAAACCAAGCACACGAAGGAGTACTTCAGTGAAATTCTCATACTTCCAGACTTCAAGGAGTTAGCAATGTGGTAATTTCTACACAAAACGCTGGTGGATCTAAGTACAAAAAAGATAGGAAGTGCAATTTTGTCACCAAAACATGGCTAAAAAGAAGAGGATCTTCAGAACTATGTAAAAAGCATGACTCAGGTTTTCAAGCTTATGATGAAAACCATGACCAGTTCCTACCATCTGGAAAGAGCTAACAGCCAAGTACTACCTCTATCCCTTGAACCTGTAGTTTCAGCCATTTTAACTTCAATCACTAACACAGTAATCTCCCATTCCTCCAAAGAAGCCATGTAACTCATAACCCAAGATAAAATTTAACTGCAAAAAATCATATATCTCAGGGAAAAAAAATTACATACACACCAATTATACTAAAAGTGATAGAAAAGAAAAGCCACTAACAGCTTTTTTTTTTTTTAATGCAAACAGACTCTTTAGGACCTTATGCTAAAGATTCATTTAAGGATAAATCAGCACAGAAAGTAGTAAAGAAAATCTGAACTCAACTCATACTGTCAACAACTGAAACTAACCTTGAATACTTGAGATCCAGGCTCATTGTAGGTTTTGGCATTCTTTGCCAGAAGATCTATATCCTTGGCCATTGCATGAATGCTTTTATATGTTCCATTCTATATGACAAAAAAGACAACTGGTTAAAGTGGAAACCTTCAGATTACATAAAAACTGAGTCAACAGTGTAAAGCAAAGGGAATTCATATAGAATAAAATGAGCATTTACAGAAAAACAAGAACATATTTATAAAGAGAACATATAAGTATCTGGAAGACATAATCAAAACAGAAAGTATCAAACATAAGGGCTATGTCCCTATAACCTTATGAATGCAAAGGGAAAGATTGAGAAAATACTTAATACATTAGATTATCCTAATTTTGAAGGGTTCTGACAAAATGTTATTTTACCTTTATTCTCTAGTTCAATTGTCTTTGTGCTATCCCTATTATACAAAATGCTAGAATTACAGAACAATATTTCAAATTACTGGAGAAGTAAGATGAAAAATGCATCAGTACAAAACACCTATTTATAGCACTAGAACAAAAGGAGGTGATGATAATGCACTACCAAGCTTCAATCCTTCAATGTTTTACATCAGCAGTACTTGTCAAGGAACTGCTTTAAACCCTTAAACACCAAGGAACTCAAGATATTCAGGCTCAGTGCCAGCACACTACAGTTTATGATGCCTGATCTTCAACACAGCTACTTCTGCAGCATTATCCCAGGCCAGAACATTAAATCAGCATAGCATTCAGATTTTTAAATAGCAGGGGTAAAACACACTGCCTTTTCTACCACCATAAACTTTGGCTTCTAACACTTTAGAATGCTTACTTTTAAACAAGTCTGTACTCCAACACATTAATATGCTCATACTGTACCTGTATCCTTTGGGCAATAGTTTTAAGATCTATGGGCTCCTTTATTATTGCATAATAATCTGGATATTGCTGGAAAACAAAAATAATTTATGTGTTACTACAAATACTCACAAAGGTATTAGATGAATTGCAGGTAAGAACAGTTCAAACTTCATAAGCACAGCACTAGGCTTCAATTTGGGCAAGCCAGATCACAAGACAGTTACAAGGAATTGTAACTCATTGATACACTGACATAACAGTTCTGTCTGAACACCAAATATGTGGTGATGGTCTTTCAGAATATTTGTTTTGTTAAACTTGTTACACCACACCCTAAAACAGAACAGTGAAATCAAATACATTTTAAAAAGATTAAAACAAAAAATCCCAATTAACTAAACTGGCAGGAAAGGGCAAACCCTGATCTGCAGTGAAGGGCTGGGAATAAGTGGGTAGGAACAAAGAAGGGAGGAAAACTCTAAAAACAGCTGGAGTTTGCCACTGATGAGAAAGCAAAAAAAACCTGCATCCTGAGTGTGCCCATTACAATGTATAACATCAGTTATAAAAATATCCAGGTTTCCAACTTAAAACACAATCAATATTATTAAAATACCCACCACTTTAGAAGGAAGTTTCTGAAACAGTTCACTTATGAGGCGTCCTGACGGGTTTGTGGCAACAGCTACAGCTTCAAGAAGCTGTTCAAGAATTTCTTTCAGGTAACCTGGAGATGACTAATACAAGAAATGAAATCACAAGAAGTTTTAACAGCAGCCATAGTGGAGTGCTTCAAGTTGCCCTGAAATATCTGAATTTACTTTTCAAAGACACGAAAAAATCAGCTGTAAAACACAGATGCAACTTCTGAAAACTACATTGTTTATGCATTTAGGGAAAACACATGAGAAAACTTTAATTTCACACTTTCACGGCACACTGCCAGACATATATTACATATTGTTAGAACAGACTTGGTTGTCAACACTAATGCAAACATGCATCCCAGCATCACAAAAACCAGACCAGCCCAAACTTGGTATCATTGTCTCTGGCTTAACTGAATGGGACACATGCTGGAGAACGATGTCGTTAGACACGACGCTTGCTTACATCAAACCCCAGTGCTGGTGCTGTCTCAAGCACACATCGTACTAGTTTCAACTAAACCAGAACCATGTTTTATCCATTTCAGAAAACCTCATCACCTGTTTTGCCAGGCAAAAGTGAAACACACATACAGTGCTGTCAAGTTACTAACTAATTGTAGCAAGATGCTGTGCCTTGTGTATAAACTTGTATAAGAAATACCTTTTCGGGCATCATTTATCTATTAAAAGACTTTATGCTTTTTCAAAGCAAATCTTCCTCTCATAGTCAGCTGACACACACAGCCACAGCTTCCTCCAACTGCAGCTGTCATGCCCACACTTACTAATTCAGAATTTGTGCCTTGATTGTCATGTCCTTCCTCATCTTCATCCTCCTCCTCAGCATCACCTTTTTGAACAAATTCATTTTTTGTGCGCAAATACAACTCCCATAATTTGCAGGCAGCTTTATATTCAGGAGAGTCAGGCTGCAAAAACAAATGAAGCATCCTACTCAAAATTCAGATCATCACCTGAAGAGAATTTATAAATGATTAGTTGAAAGGTATTAAATGTATTAAATAAATAATAGAAAACCTGGGAAATTTCCCATTCCGTTGTTTTTCATCAGGGATGTTAAGAATTGCAATAAGCACTAAAAAATATAACCTCTATCACTCCAAAGAATGAAGTCTTTCAGAAAACTTAACAATAAAATTACTTGGGTTGAGGCTTGGACAAGCCTATTAGATGAATCTGGAAAAACAATTCTGTTGCAGAATAACACTACTGATATTTAAAATAGTCTAAACATCAGTACGCCAGAAATGTGATTCAAGTCATTGCTGTCATTGTGTGGCACTTGAAAATTAAATTCAACAGAAGAAGAATGCCAATAAATATGCCAATGCTTTTAAAAGCACTACAACGATGTACACTCAGCATTAACTGTGAAATCCCAAAGAACTGAGCAACATGCTACCACCTGAGTACACATCTGGGTTTATTTATTGTAAGAGCCAGACGGTTCAGTCAGCAAACTAAGTTTTGTAAATACAGAGTCAGTAGTGGCAGACAACCATGTGCTTATTAACATTTCTACTTAAGAACATCAACAAAAAAAAAAGCCTGCTTTTCCACTGTTAGGTATTTTTCTTTCCCTGTCCTCTGCCACTTAACTCTATTTCAGGTATTCCTGCAGATACGTCACCTTTTTACTGCTGATTATGCTCTTCTTACTTCACTCTCTCAACCTCTGACAGCTTGTAATATGTATGAGAAACCAACAGGGAAACTATTCTTAAGCTTACCTTATTAGGCTTAAATATTCTCAAGACATTAACCCAGGTGTTAATTATGAGGAACAGAGTTAAAGGGTATTCTGCTCCACTGGTCTGCTTCCTTCTGTACGAATGCAAGATGCTCAAAAGTGTAAGACTTGAACCAAAATAATAAAAAGCCAAAACTCCCTTCTAATCTAGCCTTGCCAATAAAGCACCTGCTGCCATCAAGACCTTGACAATGAATCAGCCATCCCTGTTTCATCTGCATCACTGGAACTGCCCGGGTAAGGTAAAAGATGAAAAAAAGAAGAGGTTAAGTTTGTGTGCCATAGCTCCAGCTCACAAATCCCTGTTTCTCTGGAAATGCCAACATTCCTTCATCCTAGAATAGATGGCTACCTACTTCTATTCTATATGCAAGATTTTTACAATACAGGCATAACTTGGAGTTCACTGTTTGGGAGAGGCAACACACATTCTGTAAAACCCATCATTCTTTCCTGCCACCAAGTCCTTCTCTCTCATGCAGAAGCCATCAAAAAGCCAACATTAAAGGGGGAGGGCCTTGCAAAGTTTCAGGAGTCCATGATGAATTTGGAAATCTTTGTAGTTTTTCTACTGTGACCAAAATGTGCAAATGCATTAATCCATAAATCTGATTGTTTTGCAAACAGCTACGCACAAAAGCAAAAAAGCAAACATCCACAAAATAAACACTGCTTTTCTGAATGTCACCTGGTTACACTGGTTGGGTTTTTCAGAAAGCAGCCATCTGGATCATCTCCAAAGTCAAAGATACATGAAAGGTAATATTAGCAGTTTTAAATTTGCTGTATCATCTCAGTCTCTACATACAATTCCACTGTTCTATGTATTTAACAGAGCCTTTCGTTAAACAAGATTAATCCAATTTCTTCTCACTTCCTTATGGCAACTGCAATAACAACCATTAACATCTAAAATAAAACACACATCCAGTTTGCGGGAATGGACATGGGGCTTGCACCCTTAATGAAATCCACTGCCACATACAATCTATCATCAGTGACTATGATAAGCAATGTGCCTTTTTGCCTTTTTTAAATTTTATTAAGTGAGCAGTGGAAGAGAAAGATTCAATACTCCTACAGTATGTTTGCTGGTTTTTATAAACTCTTCCTTTTAGGAAAGAAATATTTTTCTATTTCAAAAGGTTACACAGAATGTGTTGTAAAATTGGAAGGCTTTGATAGAAGAGTATTTTTCTCAGTTTACATCTCTACTTTTCCCTATCTCTTTTGGAAAACTACATGAAGATCCTCCCCACATTATTTTACAGTTTTCCACAGAAGAATTGTTATAATAGGACATCTTACAAAGATACAGTCAACCTTACAGAAATTTATGCAATTAACTGTAATGTGAGCTTTTCTCTTACTAATAATAAAGGCTAAACTGAAGAGTTTTTTGGCTAAACTAAGGAAGGATTTGAACATATCTCTACCACTTTTACAACAAATTTGAACCTTTACATGTATTTTCTTCACCTTATAGTAAGCCTTTGCGTTGTTGAAGAGAAGCTGAAAATCAGCAGTCAGCACATTCACATCATCATATTCCTCCATCTTCAGCTTTTGCTGGATTTTCATTAAATCAATTGGCTGAGAAACCACCTCATAATAATCTGGCTGATTTCTGTTGCAATGACAAAAAAAGCATTATATTCCTGGCAGTAAAACCAAAACCACAGCACTCAAGTTTGTACATGTCTATGACTAAAAAAAAAAAACCAAATAAATTTCCAATACTGTTTTGTTACAGCCAGATCTGGACAGTGTTCTATTAGGGTGCTTACTTTATTACATATTCTGTTATCATCCCCAATTTTCTGAGTTTAAGAACAAATTCAGTCTCTTACTTTATCTACTGCATTTTCAAGGGCCGCTTCTATTAATCTTCCCAAGATACACCCTCAGTATTACATTCCACCACGTATGTGGAATATTCTGTAGTCAAAGGCACAGATGTTTTAGGCAGGTGTCACAAGAAACATTTGAAATTACTTCAATGTATCCTTTTTTTGACTGAAAAAGGGCACCAATGTTAGCATCTCCCATTGAAAAATTACATCAAATACAAACACTGGTGTGAAACTATGACAAATTTAGCTTTGATTCTTCACAGCTCTTAATGCTGAAGTATTCTTCAATAGCCACTTATTCCCTGATTGAATCTCAGGTTCAAGGCTTAACCAGAGCCATGGTCTTACCTTCGCTTTGGTGCCCTAATGAAAAGCTCACAAAGGAGCCTGCCCTGTTCATCTTTGTAATCTCTGATGGTGTTGTAAAGTTCATGGCATACAGCAATCTAAAAGGCAAGAACAATAGAGTCGTGAAAAAGGAGAAGATTTTAAGGAGGTAACAAATCAAAGTCTGCTGACAATGGGAAAGACAAGCTGCCAACCCACAGCATGCCCTAAGGCAGAAGTATTAAGAAATTGGTGCATCTCACACATCAGTACAATACCTGACAACTACACCTGGTACTGCAGAATTTTAATTTATTTTTTCAACATAGGGAGCTTTCTTTCAGTGCTAATTCTACGCAAAACGCCCAAAATGTAAATTAATTCAGTACAATTCCCTCCAAGTTACAGACATCTAGAACAACGACAGGGGTTCTTCTGCCCTGCAATTATTTAAAATTAGACTGCTAACTCAGAGGCATAACAGAGACATTGTACACTTCAGCAATCACTGCCTGTGCCGTTCCCCGCTTCTCTCTCTGCATTTGCTATTCAGACACAGCTCTCAACTTCTGCACATTATGATTTCAGCTCCTTCCCCATCATCCTTCCATCTGCTAAAATCATCGGCAAAAAAGAAAAGCAGCAAAAGGAAAATGGAAAAAGAAAAGGTGAAAGTGGGGAGACAAGAACAAGCCAAAGCTGAACGAGATCCTAAACAAAGTTTAACCAAGGCAGCGACAGATTCAGGGCCACTGCGTATGTGCTACGGATGATCATCCATTTTACAATCCAGCATGTCGCAGACAGGGGAACAGTATCCTCAAGAAAAAAACCTGTGCATAATAAGAAGGTACTAACAGGATCTACAGTTGGGAGATTGGAAAGTCTCCTCCTCTTTCTGCTTGGGCCTGGTACATTCGTGGAGTGGTGGCTGTCATCAAAGTCTCCTCCACTGACGCTGCTGGAAGGCGAGGTAGCTCTTCGCCTCTTGGAACCCATGGAATCCAACTTCTTCTATAATGAAGAGAGATGTTCTTAAACTCATGACATTGCATCCAAACTCTCTGGTGAGAGCTAACCATAAAGCTAGCAATGCTTAGGATGCATCACATACATCACATACACTGTTACATACTTCACTTCATTAAGCCATGTGTCTAAACACCAGCTTTTTGAAAATGGGCAAGAGCAAAGGGAAATCAAAATGGTCCCACAGTTTTACCTGGGATCAACCAATCAAAATGGTCCCACCAAAACCAGCCACGTCAGACAGCCTGGGGCTTATGCTGCTGAAGATGGATTTAGCAGCTTTTACTAGGATATGCTCTTAAACTCTCTACATTTTGATACCTCACCCCATGCATGATAACTAAGCAAGAACTGCTGTTTTAAAGGAAAAAGCTGTACAGAGACATGAGCTCAGTTCTGGTGTAAAGGCACGTCTTTCCATGTCAAATTAAAAAAACAACAACAACAAACCAAACAAACAAAGCAACAAAAAACAAGCAAACAAACAAACTAAACCCCCAAAAAAAACCCACAAAGAAAACATATTACGAATAAAAATTCAAATGGCTACTGAATACTTTGTCTTAGATTCAAGCCCAAAAAGGTCTGGACCATTGCATGACCTACCACTACCACTTTGGTATGTGTAGGATGAATGGCTCAATCACCAAGAAGCAGAAAAAGCCACCTCCTTTTTTGGCCATAGTGACAACTGAATAACCACCATCCAAGAGCTATGGTGATTTACAGAACAAGTTGTTGGCTCTTTCCCAACTTCCAGTGACAGCATCAGAAAAATATCTTTATTTGTATCTGTCTCAAAGGCTGAGGACAGAATAATCTACCCCAGCCTACACCTATTTTTCAACCAAATCAAGGAATTTCTTCCAGGAAGCATTTTGCTGATTTACAAGGTGTGGCAGCCCAACATAATCATATTTGAGCATGTATGTTAGAGACAGAATTAATTTCAAGCACACAAATGAGATTAATAAGGCAAGAATAATTAACATTTAGGATAAAGAAAAGCAAAAGCCTAAGGCAGAGGAATGGAGGGAATGGTGCACATACAATCAATAATTTTCCAGATTTACCAGAGTACAACCAGCACCTCGAAAAGCCAGTCTCCTCATACTGTCTGATGGCCAAGTACAGATACTGGGAGAAGGTAACACTCTAAGAGTAGCAAACCAGCAATGGTGTTAGTACAGTCAAAACTGGAAGAAAAAGGAAAGACAGAGAGAGAAGAAAATTGAGAGTAGATAGGCAATTAAGGAAAAAAGTCAAAGAATAAATTGAATAATTACAGTGACAGAGAAAAAAAGCAGGAAACAGAAGGTAGCTTTTTTTAGCCTAGCAGAAACTCTACAAAGTAATTTTGTACACAGAATGCTAGACATTCCTGTCATTTTTACAGTGAAAACACATTTCTCTAATGTTCCTGCATACATATTATAGATTTCACAGCCACTTGCTGGAGAATGATTCATCAAGCAGAGCAGAGAGTAAACATAAGCAATATCTGACATGAGAGTAAAAAACAGAAACCAGTAAAGCTTACAGAATGCGAAGCAGTACAGTTCTTGTAACAATAAGAAAATATTAAGGTCAAGAAACATTTAATAGAGTCTCCAGTGATGATGTACCTCCATCAACCTTCAGAGTGGATTTTTCCCCTCATAAGTAAGCAACATTAAAGATCCAGCCATAGAGGTTCACTAAGAATATACCTATTGCAATTTCTAAGCAGTCCCAAAATCTGATTTATTTTTCAGCAAGCCCATGTGAAATGTACTGAACCACTTCATGGCAAAACAATTGCTTCCATTTTGTTCATACAACTACTGTCTTCAAACCCCAGAGAGACTGTTACCCTGTTTAGTATTCTGGACATTTTCATAACATGCACATACAGAGAAACTCTGTGCTTTATTAGCAGGGAATTAATCTCAGGAATTAACAGCCAGCCTGTTGCTTTTGGCACTGCCTCCAACTTTTATCTGAGAGCTGCAGTGTCAAATAGCTAACAACAGGCACGTGCTGATGTGGGGGCTGCTAGAAAATACAAGTTCTTGGCTGTGACAGAAAGGCAGGAGGGACTACTGGAATCAACAGTTGTGGTTCATCCAGGAACCCAGAAGTACCCTCAGTCCAGTCCCATCCTGAAATAAAGATTTGGGGAGCCCCCAAACAGCACCTGCATGCAAACTGCATGTAGGCTTCTCCACATCTGTTATCTGAGGCACGAGTGCTGTGGCTCTCAGCCACACGCAGACCCACGTGTGCTGTTGTACCATTAAGACACCTGGTCATTCTGTACAGCCTCTGAAACCATTTTCCTCCTCTAATAACCAAGGAAATTGTAAAACGTTTATCGGTCTGAACAGCCAGACCCAGAACTGCTTGGGTAAAACTCCTACCGAATGTCAGGCTCCAAAATGCAAACTTTTCTCTAGATCTCCATGCTCATAAACACGGATAATCCATTTGTGCACAGAAATGTATTCCATTTTACTGAAGAACACATCTCCCAGGCTTTCTTCTGCAATGTAACTGCTAGCTCACCAGTGTCTCAACAGTCGCATCAAGAACCTCCACCACTACAAACAAGCCATCCCCTCTGCAACAGGAGCTTGATCATCTTCTTAATAATTGCTCACACTGCCCATACAAATGTCACATAACCGTAGACATCTCTATAATAAATGCTTTGGCCATTACTAATATATGTATATACTAATATATATATGCCTCTCCAGAAAGCTGTACTAAACTGATCATTGCATTACCCAGTCTAACCCCATTAAACGAACAGTTTTTATATGCATTGGAGATAACACACTTAAGCCAATGAGGTTCTAGCACACATTTAATTTTCTGCCTCCAAATAGAAAAAAGCTAAAAGCCGATAGATACCACAGAAAGTATTTATCGTTATCAGGGTCTCCCACGTTCCAACAGAAATACTCACTAGATCATGGTAAATTTAGCACAAGGAACCAGGGAGGGAAACACAGCCAGAATTTCCCCCGATTACCGATCACACTGAAACCAGCTACAGCACAGGAAAAGGGGGCTGGCAGCAACCGACGATATAAAAGACAAAGTTGGTGAAGAAGCGAGACACACAGCACATCGATCGTATTACCAACACTGGGACAAGAAGCAAAGAGCCAATACAGGGAATTTCCCCAAACCGCCCCCATGCCTGCACCCGACTCACGCCCAGCCCGGTTTATGAGGTGTTATTGTTGGTTTGAAAAGAAGGAGACAAAGAAAAACACCTTTTCGGGCACCGGGCCCGTCTATGCCCTCACGGTGTGACAGGACGATATCCCCTCCCTACACCGGGCAGGGCAGGCTCCGGTCCCCCGGGTTTCGCTCCGGAGGCCCCAAGAGCGGCCGCGCTGCCGGCACCGACCCTCGGCCACCCGCCCGCCACGCGAACGCTGTCACCACTGTGAGCTCGGCCCGGTGACGGGACGGGGGCTGGGGGCGGCGGGAGGGGACGGCACGACGGGCAGGACACGGCGGGGAAGGCTGGGGGAACGCCAGGGAGGGCAGCGACACCGAGGGGGCCGCGGCAGGGCGGCCCGCGCCCAGGGCCAGGATCGCTGCGGGAGGCGAGGATAGGGGTGGTGGAGCTGACAGAAGGAGGCGGAGGGGGCTCGGCGCCCCCGGGCCGAGCCGCTGCGCGGCCGGGCGGCGCTGCCTCCCCGCGGCGGCCACACAAAGGGAGGCAGCGGCCTCCAGGCTTCGGCCCGCCGCCCCGCCTGCGCGACCCCGGGGCCGCGCCGCGCTGCTCACCCAGCCGGCTCCGCTCCGCCTCCGACAGCCGCGGCCGCACTCGCCCTCCGCCGCCCGCCCCGCCACCGCTGCCGCCGCCGGTGCCGCCGCCACTCCGTACCGCCGAGCCCGCCGCTGCCGCAATGCTCGCCCGGCCGCCAAACGCGCCGAGCCCGCGCGACACCTCCGGCGAGGAAGGGCCGGCTCGCTTTACGGCAGCGCCCGCCGGCGGGAGGAGGAGGGCGCGCGGCCTTGCACGTGGAGCCGCGGCCGAACGCGGCGCCATGAAGCGGCCGAGTGAGCGGCGGGAGCGGCGGCACCGGGGCCGCGGGGAGTGGCGGGAGGAGGCGGCGAGGGAAGGACGGGGGCGGGCGGCGGCCCGGGATCGGGGGGGCAATGGCGGCGGGCTGAGGCGGGGGGAGCGGCCGCGCGTGGCCGGCGGGGGGATCGGACACCGGGCCTGGGGGATTGATCACCGGGATCGGACACTGGGGCTCGCGAGGGCAGCGGGGGGGGGGGGGCGGCGGTGGAATCTTGGCCGCTTCCCGGGGCGGATGGGCCTTGCGGAGCCGGCGCTGACGGGCGCGGTGCCTTGCAGAGCTGAGGAAAGCCAGCAAGAGGCTGACCTGCCACAAGCGCTACAAGATCCAGAAGAAGGTGAGTCCCGGCGGGTCGCTAAACTAACACGCTAACTAGAGTTAACGCTAAAGACATTTTTAAAAAAATATTATTACAGAAGTATGTTGTACTTACACATGTACACAGTAAGGATGTTATATTGGACGTTCAGGAGTCTGAACTGTAGGGAGGAGTTTGCTTTCCAGTTGCCATTTGCCGAAGGATCACGTAGAAAACATCTACATCATTACATTTTGAATTATTTTGGGCTAGTAAGTGTGGCTTTTAAGATGAGATAGTGTGCAATCAAAACACCTCATTCTAAAGTCAGAAATGTACCATTTTGTACTCCGAATCTGTGAATACAAGGGATACGCCCCTCTTTTTTTTGCCTTACACTGAGAAAATATTCCTGTCTTCAGATCAGGGAACATCACCGAAAAGTCAGGAAAGAGGCCAAAAAACGTGGACACAAAAAGCCCAAGAAAGATCCCGGTGTTCCCAGTGCTGCACCATTTAAGGAAGAGCTCCTACGAGAAGCGGAGCAAAGAAAGCAGAGGGTAAGATACAATTTGAGTTGAAGAACTGAGACTACTCCTGTCTTCCAGGAAGCTTTGTGTGCATGTGCACACGTGCACACCCAGAGGTGCAATCATGGTAGATTATAAATGGTCCTAGTAGACACATACTTAGAAAACTTTGTATATTTCCAGCATTTTACAGTGTGTAACAATTTGCTCTTTTATTTTTAACCTTCGTTTCATCACTGTGTATAAATGTGCCTGAAGTGTCATTTCTAATGTGGTCAGAGTTGCCTCTGATGTTCAGATACATAGGTGTCCTATCAGAATGTTAAAAATTAGGTCTCGTCATTATATGATTGTACAGAAAATAAGGATCTGCTGTCTGCAGTGTGGAGTAATGTGACATGAGGGCAGCACCCTTATTACTCTGTTGTGTTGCTGCACAGCTGTTATTTAGGGTCTAGCAAAGGATGTATTGCCTCTGGTTTTGAGACAATTGAAGGGAACAATATTCTTTTCAGGGTAGGATGGATAAAAAGTTCCCAGTGTCGCTTGGACAGACATGACTTGTGAGCTGTGTCAGGAACTTTGGTCAGAAATAAGTAAATGAGGAGAAAGGACAGTCTTTCTTACCACCTTCAAATGTCCTTTATCTGGCTTGGGTTTTTGTTTGCAATCAGCTTGAAGAACTAAAACAAAAGCAGAAGCTTAACAGACAGAAAGAACAAGAAAAGAGGAGGAAGCTTGAAGCAAAAAAGAATGCAGCCAAAACCAAGGAAAAGGCAGAGGGAAAGGTAAGTGTCTGGTATGATTTTGATTCTTTGAATCTTATAGAAGCAATAAAAGTCATCCTGAAACTACATCTTTGGTTTGTTACGTGTTAAATTTTGGTGCTCTATGTGCAATTACAATGAACCAATTCTCAGTTAAATAATTCCCTTTCATTTTTATTTGTATTCAGGAATCCTCTGGCAAATCTAAAGCAAAGACTAAGAAACCGCTGGATAAAAATTCAAAGAAATCCTTTTGCAGGGAGCTCAACAAGGTGAGATGCTTTAACTGTATCATTGGATGTGAGTCAGCAATGACACCATTTGTTATTTTCCTTTTCTGAGTTATTGTGCAGCAGCTAGACAGTATAAAGGTTGCTTGTGATAAACTTCAACACTGAAGTAAGGGATTTTATGACTGTAACTGTGAGGGTTTCAGTCTTGTCTAGAGTGAGCTACTGAGACATGCAGCACTTTGAGGCAGTAGACTTCTTGAGCCAGTGTCAGTACATGCTGAGTGATCAGAGAGCTCTTGTAGTAATAAGGTGCTAAAGTGTCTAAGGATTTTTTGCCTTTGGAGGAGAAAGATGAAAATTGCTTCAGCTTTCTGATTTGTCATTCAGAAGAAATGAGCTCAAACAAGAACAGTCTTACAAAACCTCAGCAATCATTCTGTGAAATTCAACATTAACTGTTGTAAGCCACAGCTATTCCCAAGGTGTCATCTGTCAAACTGTCTTCTCTCTTTTCTCTCTTTTTTTCTAACTTAGGTGATTGAGGCCTCAGATGTTGTTCTAGAGGTTTTAGACGCAAGAGATCCAATGGGCTGCCGGTGTCCTCAGCTGGAGCAAGCTGTAACTTGCTCTGGAGGAGAGAAAAAGCTACTGCTGGTTCTCAACAAAATTGGTAAGAAGCACAGGTTCTCTTGAAGTGCTGCTTGGTCACTGTGTGGTTCTGTGAGCTATGAAGAAGATTTTAAAGGAATCGGAGAGATTCCATTGAAGACATAAGATCCAACTCTGAGCTCGCTGTCCTACTGAAGGGGTCACCTTTCCTCCACCTTTTAGTCTAGTTTGCTAAGGAAACACCACAGACAGGTAAATGCACAGTAGCCCCTTTCTTTTGCAATAACTTCTGAGGGCATTGGCCGGTGTCAGCCAAATTCGGTGAAGTTAAAGATGTTACAATTTTTAACATTGTTATGAATGGTGAGTTAAAGATCAGTGAATCAGTGGAATAGTTGTATTTGAAACGGGGCTTTGGGAACTGTTTACTCTCTTCTGTTGCTGTATGAAAGAATGCACACAAAAACAGGTGAAAGCAGCTAAGAAAGCTGGAAATCACTAGGTTAGCAGCAGCAAAAAAAAGACAAATACCAAGAGCAACAGCAAAGGGAACTCTGTATTAGAGTACCTTTTGCAGGGGTGATGGGATAATCCTTCACAGAACGTCACTCTGTACCATACAAAGTCCCCTAGCCAGACCCCAGCATTAAAAACCTGATACAAGGGCTAAAAACGTGTGGTATGTTCTGCTTGGGGCAGAATATAAAGACTAAAACTTGCAACACTGGGTGCCTTTGGGGAACATACCCAGTGCTGTAGTAGTTTTCAGCCAATAATGATTTGTTATTAAGAAACATACTAAGTGGGCCTGGTTCCTGATTACACATTACATTTCCTCCACACAGTGATATTAAAGATTCACAGGAGTGAGAGGACTGTGCTCTTTTTTTTTTTTTTTCTAGATTTAGTGCCAAAGGAGAACTTGGAGAAATGGTTGAATTACTTGAAGAAGGAGTTTCCAACGGTTGCTTTTAAATCAGCAACACTGATGAAGGACAAGACCATGGTAAGAGTGCTGCAGGCTGGCTCATGACTAAGCCATACGTGTTTGCAATCACACAGGTTGAAACATGTTGAAAAACAAGAATTCTGGTTGTTTAAAATGCCTTTTCCTCGTGGTTGATTATACTGCTCTGACTGCTGGATATGCCTTTGCACTTCAACAAAGCTTTGTGGTACAGTGGAGGAATCCTTGCTGTTGAAATACATGTTGTTACTTGTGCCTAGGTTGCAAGGGGGGGAAGGTAGGGAATTTTTACTCTTCTACACAGGATGATTGCACCAATCACATCTCACTTATTTTATAAGGAAAGTGGTGCAGGCTGTACTACTGCATTCATCCTGACTGTGGCCATCAGTAAAGGTAGCACCTTTCATGAAGAGTACAAAGGGGTTCACTCCCTGTGTCCTTGTCTCAACTCCTTGAAGATAATAGTTTAAGTCATACGTGTATTGATACACATCTTAACACTGATAACAGCACAGTAAAATAGACTGCCCTGCAAGATGGGGCAGAAACTGCAACAGAGAGAGCAGGTTTTGAGATCCTTCAAAAAATTTAAGCCCCTTGAGTGAATCTGCAGATGTAAGGATTCTACCATCTGAATGTAGATGGTTATTTTATGGTCACGCACCAAATCTGCAACACAGCCTGAACTGAAATCACAAGCCCTGTAAGTCAGTTCATATTCCTTTTTCTCTTAGTTGATGGCTGCCTTTTTTACTGTCACTTAACTGATTAGCCAATTTCTTATTAAACCAATTCCTTCTGTTCAGAAGAACACAGTAGCACCACCTATTAGAGGACAGGAGCTGGAAAGATTACAGTAGCTAAATGAAGCACACATGTATCTTCCTGCATGGCTCCTGACCGTGGGGTTTTTTGCCTTTGAATCCTGGAGCAGCAACAGCAGCAGCCGTTCGCAAAGAGACGCGCACATGTTGACTTATCAAGAACCACTGAACGTTTTGGAAGCAAATGCCTTTTGAAACTACTCCAAGAGCATGGCAGGACTCAGAACAAACCCATTCAGGTTGGGGTAGTAGGTAAGCACTTGGAGAGAGAGGGCAAGTTTCCTCATGCTCCCATGAATCTTTGGTATCCTGTATTATAAATTGGGTAAAACAACCAATACATGACTGGCTAATGGGCTTTCTAGTCACTGTTCTCATTTTTATCTTATGAGTCACTATTGTAGTACTGCAGTTGACAGTTAATCTATGTTGCACTCGGTGTGAGAAATGAGGATACAGATTTTGTCTTACTTCTGTAGTGAAGACTTCAGATCCAACTCTGATCTCACACTTAAGATGTACTTTACCAAAGACATCTGGAAGAAACAATTTTCATCAGTGTTACACAGGTTGAATTTCGTAGTTAACTTAAAAGGATTTATGTGGTTTTCTTCAGGTTTCCCTAATGTGGGAAAGAGCAGCATAATCAACAGTCTTAAAGGAGTTCGTGCTTGCAATGTTGGCCTGGCAAGGGGAGTTACCAAGTAAGCAGAGTCTGATAAAAGCTGTTTGTGTCCCTGTTTGTTGTTGTGTTTTCACTGAGTTTGTTTGTGTACAGTTTCCATCCATCAAGGGCAAAGTAGCCACTGTGTGCATTTTTAAATACACATTTCAGTTTGCCAGGATGAAAGGTACTGCTGTGTGATGCAGACTGACTGTACATTCAGATTTCTGTCCTACACAAAGCCTATGATGAAAAAGCACTGAAACTGACTCTGTGTGAAGTGCATTCAATCCAACACTGAGCTTTGTGTCTTGTGTCCCTTACCATTACCAGTCCTTTGCTAGGTGATTTATCCTCATCTACTCACAGTGCATTTCTGTCTGAATAGGTCCATGCAGATTGTGCACCTGGATAAACAGACAAAGATGTTAGACAGTCCAAGCATAATTGCAGCTCCTTCCAACAGTGCCTTGACTCTGGCCTTGAGAAGTATCATAGATACTGAAGAATCAGGGTCAGCAGATGTGCTCGAAGGAGTAGATGCCATTCTAAATCACTGCAGTAAACAGCAGGTGAGCTCCATCTTTTTCTGCATCTGTCACTGCATTTGACTTCTCTGTAGGTTTCTTAGGCCAATAACCAAAGTTCAGTTCACTTCAAGTAGTTCTAGTAACTTTGGCACTGCTTTCCCCATACCATACAGAGTGGCAAACTTTGGCCAGTGGATCCAGCACTGAGTGTGATCTTTCATCCTTACAAATGGAAGGGAGAAACAGCATGCCAGGATCCTGGAAGCCAGCGTCTGTCTTCCCAGGAGCTTTTCTGATTTTTAAAAAACCCTGAAGATCTCATCACAGTATCATAAGAGTGAAAAATGAGGATATTCTGACTGCTTCTTACTATTACAGTGAAGACCTCAGATCCAACTCTGATTTCACTCTAGTTTCAAGTAGATTATCCTAAGCCTGATTCCCATTCAGTTCTGTGATAACTGTTTTTGCAAAACCAGTGTGCTGTCTATACACCCACTAGTATGGGTGAACAGCAGATGAAATCTGTTGATGCAGGAGGCATTTTGCTTTGTAATGTTTACTCCCACATGCAAGAGAAAAACAGCTCTTTACATATTTGTTCATCCTCATTGTAATCCAATTTATTTGCTTTTTTATTCCTAAAACTAAGAGAAAAGTGGGTCTCTCTCTCTGAATGCACCATTTTCTTTTCCACTAGGTAATGATGCACTATAGTATCCCAGATTTCAGGAACACTGAGGAGTTCTTAACTTTACTTGCTCAGAAAAGGGGTATGCTGAAAAAGGGAGGTGTTCCTGATGTAGAGAATATAGCTAAATTACTGCTTTGTGACTGGACAGGGTACGTATGCTATGAATTTTGCTTTATGCTGCTCACCTTTTTCACATTGTTAATCCAGCACAGCAGAAGCTCTGAGTCCTGAGAAGTATTTAGAAAGGAGAGACTGTTCCCCCCCTGCCCCCACCCTCACATTTTACTTTATGATAAAGTGAGCTGAATTGGCTAATGGATTTAGAGTGGCATCCATGCATAATTTTCTAAAGAAGTGAAGGATACATGGAAAGAGTGAAAGCATTTTACTCTCTAGCCAGTTTGCTGACTTCTGCTATAGATCTGTTAGGGGAATTTGCCTTCCTCTCAAATGCTGAGTCCATGTACTCCCTTCTACAGACAGGAAAGGATAAGGCAAATTTTCTGTGGAAATTTGTAGTGGTTGCTATATTCTGGGTGTGGGAGTAAATGTAACTCAATCAGTAATTTAGTGTCACCGTTTCCCTTGCTCAAATGGATCAGCTGCTTTTACAGTTTATGATTTTACAGGCAGATGATTTGTGGTGACAAAGTGTGCTGTTTCTTTTTTCTCTCAGGATTGGGCTATCCACTTCATACTGTTGTTGACAACTTCAGAATCAAATTGAAATAGCTATTTTACTGCTGTTTAACAGATTATAATAAAGGAGTAGTTAGGTTGAGTTTTAAGGGTATGTGCTCTGGGTTTTATTTTTAATTACAGTGATCTAACTATATTACCTTTGCTTGGTTTTTAATGCCAGTATTTTATTTTCCCAGAGCTAAAATAAGCTACCACTCACAACCTCCAGGATCTCAGAAACTGCCACCATATCTTACAGAGGACAAAAGAGCTGAAATGCAGGAGTGCTTTAATTTAAAGAACCTAGAAGAAGAAAACAACAACACTGTTCAAGGTAGGACTGTTACTGCAATGCACTGCTACCATTAAGAGTGGTAGTAGTAGATTGAATGGGAGACTTTGAATCAAAGTCCTCCTGGGGTTTATATGATAGCTTTGCCAAGATGCAGTGAATATAAACCTTTTAAGAAATAAATGGATTCTGATGTAAGAGAACAGGGCACCTCTGTGCTGTCTTGAAACAAATTACCCCTGCACTAGTTTCTGCTCATCTGACCTAACCCTCCTGAACAGGAAATAGGGGAAATGAATGTTGAAGAGCACATAAACACTGGCTAATTAGACCAACACAATACATTTTACTCAGTACAGTCTGTACTAAAATCCAAGTCTTTCAGCTCCTATCAGTCTTCTGTAGATGCCTCAAGGGAAGTGGTTATCAGAGAACTGTCCTTTGTTCTACCTGCTTAGATGGGAGTCCCTGTGGAAAGGAGGGGGCAGGACTGTAGTCCTCTAGCCATGAACTAAAATGGCTGTCCTCTCAGGTGTAGGCATTACATCTGGTGCTGTCTTAACAGTGACTTAACAGACACATCCTGTATTTTTCCAGCTTTAAAATTCCCCAGTCCAGCAAGCAGCATCATTTTCCAGTCAGCTGGTATGACAAATGGGACAATAGAGGAGAATAAAGTGATAGAGGATGCATCAGAGTGGGAAAACTTGGAAACAAGCATGGAGGGGGAAGAAGAGGAAGAGGATTTCACAGAAAGTGATGACGGGCAAGATGATGCGGAAGAAGAAAAGAATGTCAAAGAGGTAAATTAGGGTTTCATTAGGCTGCTTCTATCTGTTTAGATGCTGACACCAATACCCAGCCAGTATCCTGCTGTAAACAGAATGTGTAGGCACTATAGAGCCACCAAGAGTAATCAAAATACTTTCTCCTGGAGATAAGGGTTGGGCTTTTTGCTTAATAAAGGAAACAACATTGTTCTAAGTCAGTGTGTTGCTGACCAAGTACACAAGGGGACATCCACTCTGTCATCAGTCTCTGTTAGGTGTCATTTGCATAGGAGATGTCTGAATAAATACTTCTGACTTCTCTGACTTGTAGGAAAGCAAAGCTCAGGTCACCAGGAAAGCAAAACTTGGAAAACGACAAACAAGCTCTGCAAATCCAGAAAAGCAGCCAGCAGGTATGTATGAAAAACCCTGGCTGGAAGGATAGTCTCTAGTCCTGCAGCACTTGCATTGGTTTCACTAACACATGATTTTCTTTCCTCAGAAGGCAAACATTCCAATTCACTACCACCCAGCTTGGATAAGACAGCAGATGAAGATGATGCCTATGATTTTAATACAGACTATGTGTAATGAATTATGTGTGAAGATGCTGTTTGGAGACTCACTATGGGCTTTCAGAACAGTTACAAAGACTTGTGTAGTGGCAGAAGTTGGAGGAATGCTGCACACCAGAGCTGCTGCAAAGATTCACAATTATTGCTGTGGCAAATAATGTACATAATAGTGTATCTTCCTTGATGGTTCCAGAGTCTAGGAAACCACCTGTATTCAGTCTAAGTCTTAAACTTTATTTCCTGAATTAAAAAAGCCTATTTAAAAAAATTCCTAACAGGCTGGGTTAATCTCTTCACTTTGCCTTGTAGAAAGATGTTTCAAAAGGATAAACCCTTATCCTTTTATTTTAAAAACAATGGTAAATGTTTAATTCTAGTCATGTTAAAGTAATTAAATTTCAATGGAAGTTTTCATCCTCCAGAAATTGAACTACTTCTTCCCAAAGCATTACAGAGACTAGAGCATGACTCAAGCCAGGAAGCTTTCAGTATACTTTTGCAAAACTTGTAGAACTTTCACATATAAAGGTTGGTTAGAAAAATGCTACTTAGTTCAGCTAGACTTTTATCCAAGCACAAGCACTACTTTATATGTTCAGAAGCTTCACTGAGAAAGGTAACAGAGATAACTGTATTAGGAATTTCACTGGGGATCAAGTTTCTTGTTCTTAAAGTGCTCTTGAACAAGACATTTCCTGATGACACTGACTATACGTGGCAACAACTGGTAATGAAAGCAAAATGCTGCCCTGTTACTGCACTCAGCTGATAGCAGAACTGGGGTAACAAGATAATTACCAAGAGGCCCTGCAGCTGCTCAATGAATTAAGCATTTAGAATAAACACCTGATACCAAGCAGCTTCCTCCTGTGTACTGGTTTTCTTATTAACTTAAAGCTCTGGTATCTGTGTTCTTTAATGGATACTTGTACTTTTGCTAAGCATATTGAGGCACAGTCCTCCTGGGCAGGTTCAAAAATTATCAAGTGCAGACACAGTCACATGCAGTTTACTTAAGCCTGCTAAAACATCCTGGTCATCAGGATTAAGCTGGTGTCAGCTTCTCTAGTACAATGTTTCAAAGCTTGGTAACTAAATTTAATTACTCCCAACCACTTCAAGGACAAGAATGGGTCCCGTTCATCAAAACCCAGGAAAATAAATGATAGGTAACAAACCAGAGATCAGCATCCATGACAGAAACAGAACTGTAGGCAGTGAGTCAAACAGTTGGAAATCCTTCTAAAGCATAAAGCAGTGTAAAACTACATCCCTACACATGAAGAGGCCCTTGAGCTCTCTGCTGCTCTGCATCTCAGACCACACAACACTGAGCCTGTCACTGCATTAACACAAAGCCTTTCATCTAAACATTCACAAGCAGGACTATTAAATAATAGCCAGTACTCAAACTTATTAGTATAGCTATAAAAAAACAAAAACCCAAAAACAACCCCAAAAAACTTACCTGTATAAAAGGTGATGGGCATCTGGCTGCAAAATAGCACAGGAATCTTGCTTGATGAGTTTGAAGGGCCAGACTGAGAAAGGCACGGTGGAAAAACTTCTATAGCAGAGCCCTGCTCACTTGAAAGAGCTATAAGGAACTTAAAAATAATCTGTCATTCATACAGCTTCATCCCCAAAAGAAACATTTTACACGAGTTTAGAGTGAGATTGCTTTTACAAAGATGAAATCAACCCACTTCAGTTTCAATCACTTGCTACTGTATTTAAGTATACAGGAAACAACACGCTTCATGTATCAGATCAAGACTAGAATCAGATTGCTGTTTACCTGAGATTTGAGTCAATATGTTGAATTAGTGTTTATTTTTGGACAGTTTTCTCCACCACTTTACAAAAAAAGTTGTAGAGTTCACTGGCAGTTAAAACCACTTTGTATAGTGAAATAATACTTGAAAAATTCATCTTTCAGAAAAAAAACAAGATTCACTTTTGCAGAATTCTGCAAGAAAGGCTTACACTGAAATGGTTGGGAAGAGATTTCATGCAAGAAAGAACTGTGGATGAAGCTATTCACAGAATGAGAAAACAAACCAGAACAAAACCCGAGCAGCTCTTAATTACAGTACATCACTGTGCAAGTTTTGCACAGTGCAAGCACCAGCCAAAGTTGGATCTTGTTCTTAGAAACAGTTTCTTTCTGTAGCTGACCAAATGATCCTCTAGAAGACTTGTAGTAAAGAGCAGGAGAATGTACAACAGACAGAAATGAACTAACAAAAGTTCCCATTTGTGGAAATCCTCCTTTCTATAGTGCTGCCAGAGTAGCGCCTTCTGTCACACAAATGGAGTCTCCCTTGGACCTGCACTTTCACAACTGCACCTGAGTGCTCCAGAAGGCAAAGACTGCTCTGTAATACAACTTGACTAAAAAAAGGTCTGCTTGGCTCCAGAAGTTTCCTGAGAAAATGCCACCAGTTATTAAAATTGACTCTACTTTGCTTCATAAGCTTCTGAATGTCTGCGGATCAGACTGAACTTGCCGGTGGGGTCAGGGATGTACCACTTCTCCCAGACTTCAGCATATGAAGCTGTTCTTCCCCAGGGTTTGAAATGTCCATTCCAATGGAGCAGCTTGGCAGCTTTCACAAACTGAGGAGAGTACCTTTTTCCAGCACTAGACCCTTTTATTAAAAAAGAAGCATTAGTGCCTGAAAGAAAGGCAGCAGAAACAACAACATGCAGTATTTTAACTTCAAAACAAAGGATTTTAACTTCAACAGAAATTTTGTCATTTATGGAGAAAGGAGGTGATACAGGAGGGAGAAATCAGGGCAAAGTGAAAAACAATCAGGTGCAACTGACCTGTCTCAATATCTATTTTACTGTACTGCCTTAACTTCCAAGGTCTTTAAAACCCCCTTAATGGATTCAGCAGCCTATGTATTGTTCACTGGAAACAAAGCCAAGAAAGCTCTCCCAGCACTGGGGTTTCACCAGTGGCAGAACAGATAAGAATGTCTGTTACTCTCAACAGTCTTGAAGGAGATGCCTAGGATCCCTTCAGATATATGTATGTGGAAAAAGAAAAGGAAAATAAGAAGTAATTTGAAAGTAAGTCAATTCAAGAACGATCTCCCTACCAGTTCAAAAAAGAACATGAAGGATTGGCCCACGAGTCCCAAGATGGTATTGCAAAGCAGTGTTTCTTAAAGAACTAGGTCTAAAGGCCAGGTTGGATGGGACTTCGAGTAACCTGGTCTAGTGGGAGGTGTCCCTGCCCATGAGGAGGGTTGGAAATAGATGATTTTTAAGGTCCTTTCCCAAACCACTCAAGTTCTACTATTCTATGACAAAATAGGAGAGGAAAATATTCATTTGCTGTATCATCAACTAAGTGTCCAGCTACAGATCTGGAAGAACACTGGGGGAGCAGCGTGACATACATACATACCAAGGTGCCGGACATTCCACATGGGGTCAATACTGGAATGTTGCTTGTAAAATACAATCAGCAGTGGAGGTGTCGTGATGCTGCCAGCCAGAGTCCTACTGTAAAGTTCTTCTCTGGAAGAGAAGATTAGAAGTTGGGAAAGGATGCCTTCAGTCAGCTGTATCTCTTTTGCAGCTGTATCTCTTTTGCAGCTGTATGACAGGAATCCACAGCTACACACGCAGCCCCTCCTTGAACAGTTCAATGCCATCACCATAACCCAGCCCCTGAACTTATGCTACGTTGAGTGTCATCCACTTCTCCAGTTGCTTAGTGATGTTCTGTAATTTCCATTCTGTCAAATTGGCAACAAAAACTCCTGGATTGAAAGAGCAGGTGTTGGCTTTCATGGCAAGCTTTCGGATGGTTTCTTTTTTGTAATCTAGAAACCCAATGTAATTATACTGGGGGAAAAAAAAAAAGTAGAAAAATGCTTAAAATAACTATTTAAAGAAAAATTTTGCACAGCTCCCAAGAGTGAAGCATAACTTGAAGTTGTCACAGCAAATACCCCTTTCTTTAAAACAAGAGAAAGAAAGCTTAAAAGGTCTTATATTTTTAAAATATTATTATATAAACTACATATTTTAAGTATGCTGCTAGGTCTTGTTAATACCACATAATTAATATGGTACCACTTCCAGAAAAAGTACATTTTATATACTCAAAAATGAAAAATTCTCCCTCTGATGTTCTAAGACCTCCTGCTGTTTCACACTGGGAAAGGCTCTCACTGTAACGCACAGCAAAAATTCAAAGTGCTTTTACTGCACCTGAACAGAAACTGCAGGCATCATCTGTAACACAAACTTCAGAGTAAACTGATTTGGGTAGGCACAGTGACACCTTTAGATTCAATGTGTTTGGAAGTGAACCTGCAAAAACATTAAAACCGAGTGCCTGTTTCCAAAGCCTAGGATCTATGGTATTGTTACCACTGAATCAGGATAAAACTAACCTGATTGCCTGCTCCACGTACAGCAACTTTATTAGTGGTTGAGTCACAATCATCTGAAAACGCAGCTGCATGTCCAGGTTTCAATGGAGTGTTGTAAAGTTCAAGAATATCATCTGAAAAATGGAAGTAAGCACAGAACACTGAAAAGCAATCCTGACTAAGCGCTGAGTGACTTTTTGCTCAGTCTGTTGCTACAGCAGATAAAGCCACTCACTTTAATCCAACTAATTTGTATTTAAAAAGTTTTTACATCTTTCCTTGAAGTAGAAGTGTTTAGTGACTGTAAGAAATGGCATAAGCTCAGCATAAGGCTAAGAAAATGTCCCATACCTTGCACTATTATATCATCATCCACATAGATGGCCTTCTCTGCATGAGGGATCAAACTGGGCAAGTAGAATCTTGCAAAGGTTAACTGTGAAAACAAGAAAGCAAGAGAAGAACTATATTAAAAATTGTCCAAGTAAATGTGAAATTGATTCATACTCCTGGCATTTATCTATGGCAGTTATGTCCAAGACAACTTCTATCCAGGAAGTAAAATAGACAGAAACATCATAGAAGTTATTAAAATAAACAGGTTCCACCAAATCCTGGCTTCCTATTGGCATGCTTGACATGCAAGCTGCTGTGTTTCCCTGTAGCTAGCAGCAAAAAATTGTACTAGGCATGCATGTGTAGATACTCAAATCCATCTCCCACTATCTGGAAATTTATTCTTACTGAAATTTAGGAATTCTATGCTAACAGATTTCGTTTTGATCTCTAGATGTGTTCAAAAGCCAGTATCAAAATAACTAATAATTACAAAAAGTCATCATCATAATCCTCACTGGTTTTAAGGTGTCTGCCTTTTGAGGATCCACTTGTACTTTCCCTTCTAAGACACGAGGGTCAAAATCCAAAATTCGGTATCTCAAGTTTTTCAGAGCAGTGTTACTTAGCCACAGCCTGCAAATGGGAGAAAGGCACAGATTTTGTTAAATGAGACAAAATCAAATTAAAAGATCCAATTGACAGTGAAATGGATCTTGATCTGGCTGCTTCCTTTCCTATCCAACAGACACTCATATGGAATGTAAACTATGGCTGATGCTGGTGGTGTCCTGTGTGACTGCAGGTATGCCCACTATCAGCACACTGCACAGCTGTCACACATGAAACCTATGAGGTTGCTTCTTATTTTATTAAAAACATTAGAAAGCTCATGTTAGCACAGGTCCTTAAATAAAAATAAAATTGGTGTGAACGGATGTGGGTAAAAATAAAAGGATCAACAAACAATCTAGAAAAATGGAGAAACTTCATTCCCAGCATTTGAATGGCTTAGGTGAAATGTAGGAAGTAACTTTTATGACCCTCCAACAAACTCCAACCACACTGGATGGATATAACCCCGCTGGATGGATATGACCCCACTGGAAAAGATGTTTCTTTTCCACCCCCAAAACATTACGAGAAGGAATGTCTGCAGGATTCCCCACAGCAGCCTTGCCAAAAAGCTGCAACAAGCAGCAGCAGACAGGCCTGCAAACAATTTAGATGAGTGCAGCTCCAGGGAAAGTCAGCTCTTCCTCTTTTCAGAGATACTTCAGTTTTACAGTATTGTGGGAATCTAATGGAAGATCATTACCTCAAGTGGTCCACAGTATCATTCAAAGTAACAATATAGAAAACCACGTTGGATCTGGTGTGACGGTAAATACTGTTCATGGCTGCAATGGCACCCCCAAGCCTCTCATCTGATGCTGCAATGACCACAGAGATCTCCTTATCATTCCTTGCATCTGCCAGCCTCTGGGGAACTGCAGGTATGAAATCTATTGGTTGAAGTCCTAATGGGTTTGAATCTGCAGAGTACAAATGGCATCACATCCTTGTTGTATCCAAATGAGACACAGACATTATTACCACACTAAAATTTCCGACACCTTAAATTATTTCTACTATCCAAGCACTTGGATGTCTCATCTGAGGTATGGATTACAGCATGCCTGTATCCAACACTTAAAATATAGCACCTGCTCTTGAGAATCCAAACTATTAATGAACAGGAAAACATCACACAAATACACTACATACATTAAACCATACATTCACACACAGCACAACAAGTTACTAAAACAAGGCTTAAATTACAGCAGGCCACACTTACTGTGGTTCCCTCTGCCATGTGTATAATCTCACTGACTTCCCTCTCCTATTTGCCCTAGCCACCTTCCAGTCTTCTCCCCTCACCCATCCCTTTTTCTTCTACTTTCTTTTCCTCTTAGGTAGGAATCAGTGAGGAAAACACAAATTCTAAATTAAAGTCACTGCTGTGAATTTTTTCCCATCGAAGATCAAGGCGTTAAGTCCAGCCCAGGTTTATTCCAGGCACCACAGAGGACATGACATTATCCAAGCTGAAACCAGACGAATTTACACTCACAGTGTGCAGGCCGGAAAATGGGAGATCAGCATTGAAATGTACTCCCAGACACCATCACCTGTAAAAGCTGGCAAACTGCCCACTCTACACTTTCTGTAACAACGGTGGCACCTTTCAGATGACCTGGACTATCACATATTGGATAACTTTAGGTAATTTGAGGAACACAGCAAGCAGGGCTTGGCAGTTTGTGGGCAATATTCTGCTGTCCACAAAGCTGGGGTTCTGCTTCCGCTTGCCACTTTCTGATGACAGAGTTCATCCTGGTTAAAGCCTGTCAGGCTCCTGCTCAACTGCTGTTGGGAAGCACCTGTACAACTGCTACCCAGGAGCAGCAGCACCCAGGAGCAGCAAACTTGGACAAACTGGGAATCTGCAGTTAGTGGGGACATGGAAAAGCTCTGTGGGACCATGTGTAGTTCTTAAAAGTGGACTCCCAAAAATGAAATGGCTTTGCTAAGTAAACCAAATTGTATCCTAATGACCCTAAAGCCAGAAGAAACCCTTAACTGCTATCTCACCTGGCTTCCTGACAAAAAACAGTCACAGGATAGCAAGAAGAGACAAACCCACAAAGCTGAAGTTTCTTGAGTATTGGAACAGGAAAAGATCTACTCATAAGAGAGTATAAAAACTATATATTTTGATACAAATGATTGATCATTATCACACACATAATTTCAGCAACATGGTGAATTCTAAAAGCATGTGTTTTCCTGACAATCTTACATACCACAAAAAAAAAAAAAGCAACCCAACATACCTGACAATTCCCGTTTCAAGAAGTCACTGAGGCCTAGGAAGTTGTGATGAAGAACTAGCAAAAATATGACAACAGCCACTATAAGGATGGAAATGTTCACTAAAAATTTAAAAGAAAAACGTTGATCAATATAAACAGACAATGATTGGACAACTCCAAAAAGTGCAGAAGAGATTTTTTTTTATTAGACACACACATATACACATACCTTTCCTTAATGTCATTTTGCTCTTGTTGTTTTATTTATTAGCATAAGCTTCCTACAAACCTGCAAGAGAAAAAAATGCAGCAGTCACTTCCTACTCACAGTGCCTGCCCACACAAGGCATAGCACACTTGCCACCAGGAGTATCAAAACAGCTTCTAAATGCAGTGAATGTTTCTTTCTCTAGAAAGGATAAAACTGCATGTCACGTTTTAATAACTGAGCATGGTAGCTCAGTAAGAACACAGCTATAAAGATGTATCCAAAGAACTCAGAGATTAAAAGGGAGACATAGAGACCTTGCCACTTCATTGACAGGGAAATAAAATAAACCCAAACTCCTTCTGCCAGTCAAAAGTGTTCTGGAAGAATCTGGAATATAATGTACATGTTGTGTTTTTTTTACTGTTGAGTCAATTTATGTAACTATCTGCATCCTAGCAACAAGGCAAATAGTTATAAATTTCTTTCCACACTTAATTAACTGCAAGATTTTGGCAGGACACAGTGTTAACAAATAGCATTATACACTTTCAAAACTATTACATTCTCTACATAAAATAGAGTATCAGCTGCAGCATCAGCACACAAAAAAAGATCACAAAAGTGTAAAAGAAGGTATTACCATGATATTATATCAGGGGATAAAAACTAACAGCTACACTGCAAGCACTGATACAATTTGGGTATGCAATTCAAAGACATATGGTCATTATTTAACAGTACCTGACTGTGAAATCGGTACAAGAACTATGCACCCTGGAGTGTGAAGCAGCTCTCGAGTAACAAACAGAAGCACTCGCAGCACAACGACATGCAAGATTCAAGAAACAAAGACAGCTCTATATTTAAAAACAAGCTTTCCAGATGAAGATACTGCAGACCGTGTTGTGCCTATTACGTGTGTCAGACACAACCACCTTCTGCCCGCTGTTGCACTCCTCCCGAGGGGAGGAGGTATTAATGGCACACAAGCAGCAAACGCCGTGTGCCCGCTCTGCAGTCCCGCTGGAGCCGGGGAGGACACCGAGCCTCCGGTGACAGGAGCACAGCGCAACGCCTCTCGCCAACCTGAAGCGTTAACCAGGCCCTAGGGCAGCGATGCGGGGGGGGTGCACCTGCACGCAGACACCTCCTGCCCTTCCCTGGCACCGCCACGACCGGTGATTACCGGCATCTACAGATCGACTTTCCCACTAGTTATTCCAGTGTAAACACAATCCCCGCTACGACATTCGCACGCCGGCTCCTCGCCGCGCTGCCAGCTGCCCGGCGGCGCGGTTCAAACACCGTCAGGTGGGCAAGGCCGGGCCCAGCTCTCCGCCACCCACCCCCGAGAACCGTGAGACGCCAAGGCCGCGCCGCGCCCGCCCTTCTGCACTAGCGGGGCTGCGGCAGCTCCCGGCGAGTGCCCGTAGGGAGCTCGAGCCTTGAGCGGGAGCGGCTGCACGCAAGACGCCAAGTCAGCATCCATTTCAGACAGGAGACCGCTGGCACCTCGTACCTGAGGCTCCAAGCCGCCGTTGCCGGGAAGACTGCGTCCCGCGCCGCGGCGGCCGTTACCGGTGTCGGTGCAGGTAGACTGAGGCCGAGGCCCGGGGGAGCTGCGGCGGCGCAGAGCCGATGGTGCAGAGCCGATGGTGCAGGCTATAGCCTCCCACGTCGGCCTCGGGCTGGCGGAGCACGGGGCGGAGCGAAGTGGGAGTGTTTCCGGCCAGCGCAGCAGCCGCTTTCCGGTCCTGCTGCAGCACCGCGGGCAGTCCCCGCCGAGCCGTGGTACTTGCTGAGGCGGCCCGCTTCCGCCGCGCTGGGCCAGGCGGGCAGCTGGCTACTGCCGCAGGGCCCTGACGGGAACGAAGGAGACGACTGGGAGAAGGAGGACAAGGCTCCGCCGCCGCCATGTGGAACATCTTCCGCTCCATCCCCACGCAGATGGTAGGGCAGCCGCCGCGGGAGACCCGGCCGTACCCGGCCCTCGGCCCCGTGTCGCTGCGTCCGGGTTGTCGCGGTCCCCCTCCTCCATAGGGTGCTGGCACCTGCGTGTGGGGGGCGGCGTTCCATGGAAATTCGGAGTTTGGGTCTGAAAATCCGAGCGTTAGTGTGCCGTGAAATGAAGGTGACACAGCTGTGCCAGGAAAATCCCGCTCTGCTTTTCTGCCTGTGTATGTACAGCCAGAAGGGAAGGTGTTCGCATGGAGAGCCACGCTTTCTAAAGTTATGCAGACACAGGTGACCCCCTAGTGCATCCTCTCAGACATACCCTCTCTTCTGGGGTGCTGTGGCTATCATGATTTTAAGCTGGCGACGATATTTTAAAGTTGCAATACTTGTCCTGAACGGACTGTGCTTGCTTTTATTTGTAGATGATGTAGTCAAGACTGCAGGGGAGGTGTAAAGTGAATTAAAAGCTTGAAACCAGACTTTGTAAGAAAAGTAATTCCAGTCTGGGTTGAAAGCTGAACAAAAAGGAAATAACCTGTGGTCAGGCTGACTCTAGGCTGTACCCTGAGAGAGTTTAACTGGTACATTTGTGTTTGGGGTCACTGACAAAAAAAAAATTCTCTTTTCACAGGACTACAAGGGCCAAAAACTAGCAGAGCAGATTTTTCAAGGAATCATTCTTGTCTCTGCAGTAAGTATACTAGAACTATGGGTGATAAAACATAAAGGACTTCGTTTTCTGATCTTGTAAACAAGGTTTTTTTTCTAAGTGATTAGTTTAACTGGGTCACTAAAAGCTTTAGACTACATCAGAGGGGCTGTCATTTATTCTTTTAATGTTTTACTTTCATTATTGGCCTACAATTTTGAAAACAACATTAGAAAGATGGATGAATTGTGCTTCTGAAAAACCTGTATTTTTCTTCTTCTCCTTCCCACCCCCAACTTAAACAAAAACATTTCCTGTGCCACGATTATTTAAAGTTTTTTCTTTATTTTTTTTTTTTCCCCAGATAATTGGTTTCATCTATGGATACATCACTGAACAGTTTGGATGGACTGTCTACATAGTTATGGCTGGATTTGCTTTATCGTGTTTGGTAAGAATTCTTTTCTTCCCCAAACCAGAAAATATATGCTCTATTTAAGCTGAAAAAAATCATTAAATTAAGGCTCTGTCAGCACAGACCAATGTTTGCTATGTAATCCAGGTATATATGTATCTGTACTTTCATTGATTTGTAGAAAGTGCTTTACAAGCCCGTAAGTGCCTTTTGGCAAACCTATCATGATTTTAGAGACCACTGTGATTTAATAATACTTTTTAATTAGTTGTTCATGTCAATGAAATGTTACTTTGAAGTCAAGCTGACAGCATTGCTAACAGGAAGGACAGTGAGGTGTCCCAACTGGGGCACACACTGCATGCAGTTGCACGTGGGCCTCTTACACCTTTCAAGTGCTCAGCTGTAACATGATGTGACCAGTCACTACTTACCACACACACAGTGTAATCCACTGTAACTCCATGGCATCAGCATCCATCTGCTTCTTTCTTGATCTAAACGTCCCTGGTGTCCATACTGCTACGCTTACTCATCTCTGCTGCCAGATAACAGGAGGCTTTCACAGGGTGTGAGAGGATGTTGGCGTTGCCTCAGTAGCCTGGGGGTATTATCTTTTTTTCTTCAGGGTGAGTGCTGTTCTCCTCCTTGGGATGAGCTGGGTCCTTTTGGTCATGCTGACCTGATGAAGCACAATGATGGAGTACACCATCTAAACTATACATGTATCTATCTGTCTGCTATGAAATCGTATGAACTTTCTTCAGACTAACTGGTACAATAGTTAGGAATGAGATTTTTCTAACAAGCTGTACAAAACACTTCTCTAGCACCTCGATTTACATGCTCTGACTTCATTCCTCTTCCCCAAGCTGACGCTCCCTCCGTGGCCCATGTACCGCCGCAACCCTCTGAAGTGGTTACCTGTCCAGGAGCTGGGAGCAGAAGAAAAGAAGGCGGGAGACAGAAAGCCAAAGAGACACGCTAAAAACTAAAACGTGTGGTTCTTCATGCTGTAACTTTGTTAAATTTTGTTAAATGCATTTCCACTTGAAGATACTTCTTGGCTTAGTGCTTGTTTTTTCTCCTTACTATGTATACTGCCACGAGTACAACCAAGATCTGCGGAGAGCATGAAGGCTCTCTGAATTTTGCCTGGAGTTTCAGTGAAGTTGCTGGGAATGCAGAGGGGGTGGGGGATTACCTTTAGAAGGCTGTGTGGAGGCCACATCTCACTGAAGTATTTTAGTAAAAAGGAACACAGCAAATCAAATCAAGTCTAGTTAAGCAGCTGCCATAGCCTAAAAGATAAGACACAGCTGGACTTCTAAAACATTGCTAACTGCTTGTAAAACAAGCTGTCAGTAGTGTCAGGTTGTAACGAGTACTGTAAAAGCGCATACCCCACAGTTCTGAAAAATGCTAAGAATTGGCAAGTATTCCAGGATAGGAGATTGCAGAGTGACATTTTTTTGTTTAAGATAAATTTGGCTGGGTAGAGAAAGTAACATCTTGACTCTGCATAATACAGTGGCTCTTGAAACTGTGTAACTTGAGCATCTAGTATGTGAGAGGCAGCAGGATCCACAGGTATTGCACTTTTGTACTCCTGACTGTCATGTTAGTCTCCCTCATGGGTGCTGGAGGTTACAATATTTAAGCTAGAGGCAGGGAAAGAGACAAGTTGTGCATTTAAAGTTTTATTTTACAAATTCAGTTCTCTTTGGACTTTTTTATCCCTTAAAAAAAGAACACCTATTTTTTCTGTAGTGATGGTACATTACAATTCCTGGGCGTGCAGCACAGTCTTGATGCAGAGAAAGGGAAAAGCTAAGATACCTATTTCTCTGAGTCACCCTGGTCTTGGGCACTTTCATTCCTAAAAGGAATTAGTATTTTTAAGGCAAAGGGATTTCTCCAGCTGGAACCATGGTAACCATGGCTGTGGTCCTTTCCAACATTTTCAGACTTACTTTATTCAGTTACCAAATACTTTCCACCACCTTGGTGACTGCCTTAGCAATAAGACACAAAAGCAAAGGCTCTGCTTAAAGGCAGTATAGCCACTCCTTGACCACTTTCCCTTGGCAATTTAAAGAACCTGGAGGACTTCTGGTGCTACAAAAATTAGTAATTGTTTCTGCCTGCTGAATTTTCACAACTATTTGATGCGATAGCTTATAACCTATCACACCATAGCCTTGGCATAGATTTGTTACTGTCATCAGTATACGACCACACCAAAAATCTCTTGCTGTGACAAATTCAAACATCTATTTTTGACACTCACTTGTATACAAAACTTGGTATCTATCCCTCTTTGCATCTATAAAAAGCAACTTTTAAAAGTTTCATTAAGAGAATAAAAACTAAACTAACCAGTTTCTCTTCTGAGAAAATGATAGCCTCATTCACATTTTAACATGAAAAATATTACTACAAACTATAACGGTTTGCACAAGTTCACCTCCTTATTCCAACAAAGAAGGTCAGTGGATAAATGTGCTTTGTAAGCTGGTCCAGTCTCTCAAATGAGCTTTGAGTTTCTTTGAGGAAAAAGTTCTGGTCAGAACTTCACATTTTCTTCAAGAAATTTCAGGTGGCGTGCCTTGGCACCGTAACTTGCGTACTTGTCTCCCATATGCTCCCGCAGCTCCAGCTGTTTAGGACACACAAAAAAACCTCACAAAAATTATTGACATTGAAAAAAGCAACAACAACAAAATACCAAAGCACTCAACTGAAAGCAGCATGGGAAGTTTGACAACATAGATCAGAGGGAGGAAAAATGGAAGTGTCTTTGTTGTCTGAAAAAAAGAGAGTTCCAAAACCCACCCAACGATTTAAAATACAAATCAGATCTTCACAGGATACACTTACCCATGCAGTATTTTATTTGTAACCAAGATCTGAATCAAATGAGCTGGAGGCGTTGCTCACTCACCTCTATTAGAAATAAACATTAAACTGCTCACTTTGGACATAAGGGGCACTAGGCAAAGTAATGTGAAGGCAAAAAAATTACAGTTCAGAAGAAAGTTTTACAGGAGAAATACCACAAAGTTACTTGCATCCTGCGCATCTTTCTCGGACTTAGGGACCATGGTACAGTTCTGAAGCTCCTACGCTTCCTGAAGGATTTGTAGTTGAACATAGTCCACATTCAGAGTCAAACTTTTTAAGACTGAAAATCACAATGTACTTAGGCCCTTGCCTGCCAATGACTACATAAACACTTTTTGGAATCAAGGTTTGCACTACTGTATCTATATGGAGAAGAGAGGGGGAAGAGAAGTAAAGACCCTGCTGATGTATCTAGGTTTATAAAGAAATTAAACACTTTTCATAAAGACATTCACCTCTCTTTTCACTTCATCGTCTTCTTCCATGATGCTGTATGTCTTCTCCAGAAGTTTCACCCCCAATCCTTGCACCACATCAGATCTCAGGATTTCAATCATTCTCCTAATCTTGTTGGGAACTGATAACATACCTATTAAAAAAAAAAAAAAGATAAAAATAGATCAATGCAGTCATCATTACTTTCAGTATAGCCAATTTTCATACCCTATGCAGAAGAGTATCAGATGACATTGTATTACCACAGAATTCCAGCTGACCCTTTGCATGGAATGTTAATCTGTGTTGGTGCTTTCAGGTGGTTCCTTTATACTATATTACAAATACTATTTGAATGATAAGTACTATTCTCTAATACTGTACCACCACACAAATATTTTAATAATCCAATCACTTGTACTAACAGCAAATGTAAAAAAAAGTTTAATCACTGTAAAACACTAATGGCATCATTTCTGCCATCTGCCTGTTTGTCTCAACAGCCTTTCAATCTTTTGTTCCTTTTGTTCCTATCTCTCTGCCAACAAGATACAGTAATTTGATAAGGGGAGGCCTGCATTAGGAACTGAGCTGAGAACACCAGCTTGCTCTTTCAATCTCTGAATCACCAACACTCCATTCACAGGACGGATCACCTTCTGAAAAGAAAATATCTGGTGTAATTGAAGTAAGGTTCAGCTTAGCAAAGCACTAGCCCTGTCATCCCAAATGGTAGTAAGTAAATAGCTGGAGGATTTCACTGTACAGTATTTCAGAGTGAGAAAAACTGACAGAAAAAATAAAATACCACTGAAATTTGTACCTTCAACATTCTGTTATTCCTGTTTAGATCCAAATTCTTTCAATGTATTTTACTTCAGGTATGCAGAATCAACTTACCAGAGTAAAAATCCAGTGCTCTCCCACTGCTTTGCCTATCACCAGGCTAGTTACAATTAGAATCCTTATTTAAAACAATAAGCACATAAAGGTCCGAGACTTCAAAAACCTACCCTCAGCTTTTTCACTTGTTGCATAGTAAGTACAGTCATAGCAAATACAATTTTTTCTTGCTTTCTGGAACACATATGCACACTTCAGGTCTAAACCAGACCTTAAATATGAGAAGTTATTAAATTCTTGCACTTTTATCTGTAGGAAAAATAAGCTTGCCCAAGTTCTGCTATAAGGATGAAATTCTATACTCACACAAACCTCCACTGTGTTTAATACTTTGTGTAGAATTTCAAATTTATCCATAATTCACAAAGATTTACAGTTAGCAAATTGTTTGAATGCCTTAAAAATCTTATTTCAAAATACTCGACTCCAGCTCCATTTTGGAAGCTTCTAAGTGTAAGTCACATGGGGAAAAAAATCATATTGCACACCAGTTACTTCTCTTCATTAAAAATTACATAGGTTGACCACACAGTCCTTTCACTGGCAAGTAAATCACAACTAGAGCAGTTTTTCACACAAAATGATTTAGAAAGATGTTTGCTTCTGCAAGCATTGCTGAGACTTGAGAAGAAGTTAGAGTGGACTGTCTTGTCTTGCCCACTAGCAGGTTTTCTTTGTTAATTAGCAGCTGACAACCATACATTTAAAGCAGTAACAGAGCAACAGACCTGAAGAAATCTCCTCAAATTTTAATTCCTCTGATTCATCAGGTGATTTTCCATGCAAAATCAAAGTGTCTCGGTATTTTCTATGAAGTTTAAACTCTGGAGCTGGAGCCAAGGTTACACAGTATTCAGAGTTCTCCTTAGAGTCCATTTTCAGGGTCCTTGTCATGAGCTGCACCAAGTCGTTCATTTCATTCATGCTGCTTTTTCTGGTAAAGGAGAAGTAACAGGTAATTCAGTCACCATCTATGATGCAACTCCCACCTTGCATTCAGAGGACTTGCAGTAAGTCAAGGGAGGTCCTGCTAAGTATTCCATGTTAAATTACTTCTTGTGCTGCAGTTTTATCCATAGCAACATTTCATCTAACAAAGGCTCAGAGCCCATTCAGCTAGCAACAGTTCACAATCCTGTTGGGTACCTGGGCATCTGTGGGAATGCAACACAGATCATTTTTTGGGAAGATGCTTTCACTGACAAAAATCAGAAATAAATTCAGCCTCATTCACAGCAGCAAGGAAGCATATTGGGACCTTCAACTCATGCTTTTAAAGCACCCTGACAGTCTATGTCCTTGGATGCTGGAAGACTGGTTTTCAGTTTTTGTCATTTGGAAGCTACAGCTGACAAAAAACCAGAGGTACACAATCACATGCCCCAGAAACTCCTGCACAGAATGTTTATAGTCACAAAGAGACAACAATTTAATGGAGTTAATTTTCTTTATGCATCACATGCTTCTCCAATCACTCACTATGTAGCAATAAAATGTGAAAGTAATTCTTGACATTTGTTTTCCCCATTCCAAGTCAAGGTCCAACATAACCTTGAACACTCCTGCACAATATTAAACAAAATTCTTACCTCTCCTTGGAATCACCATCAGACTTCTCTGTGGAGCTTGTGGAAGAGCTTAACTCATCATCAGACAGGCAATGGCCCTCCCTCTTTCTCTAAGTGAAGAGGGAATAAATGACAAAAAATTTTAACAGCTGAAAGTGCTTTAGCAGTATGGCATGAATTACTGTTCTTACATGGTAGAAACACTTTCAACAAGCATTATTTTCACAGACTCAGCTGGATAGTATTTAAAAGATGTAATCTTTGGTTTTGAAACCAAGCTAATACACAGGACATCACCAACTCACTCTACAGAATGCTTATGTGACTAGCATTACCTCTCCATCATGCAGTGTTAACCACTATAAATACTTCAACAAGTGCCTCTAATAAAAACAATTAAATCATGTATCTGTGTCAGTTCTTTGCCAATTATATTATTACCCTTAGCCCATCTATTGGTCTTAAATACACATTTTAAAATAATATTTAAATAATTTTTTATCAGTTCAGTAAGTTCCCAGCATGTCCCAAAATACACAGAGATTTTAACCACTTGTGTCTCTACAGTCTTGTGTTCAGTGCACGATCCGCAAAAACATCACTAGCTACATACAGCTATTGTGTACAAACCTCATGTAATTGTGAATGCAGATGACATTTTTGCAAAAAGACTTTCTAATTAGACAAGGAAGATAATTAGACAAGGAAGAATACTATTCACTTTTCCTCTGGCAACTATTCCTTATTGCCAGCACATAAATGTATGCACTTGACATGACTACAGATTAAAAAAAATAAAATAAAAATGTTCCAACACCACTATCAAAGCAAAATTAGATGTACCTGGCTAAAGACAGTGTGGTGTTAGTAGAAATTTAGAGTAGACTATTGATCTGTAATAAAGCATAGTTAGGAGAACCTTTTTCACTTCCAAGATAAAATAAACATTGTGATGTAGAGAGCCCACAACAATCAGTAAGAAATCCAGAGTTTTCATCTCTGACAAGTGGACTGAAAATGCTGAGTGAGCCTGGAATGTTAAACTGGTCTAGCCAAACAAAAACGTGGATTAGAGATCTGTATTCTACTCTAGGACTTATCAATATTCACAGAGAACTGGGCATTCTTATTGATTGAGAGTTTCTTCCACACAGATTTTTTTTTTTTTTTTTAGTTATCACTTTCTTCCCCAATAGTGCCTACATTTAAATACTTCAAAAGCAGATGACCCCGGTTTACCTGAGAAATGCCAGGATCTGGCAAGGACTGAGCAACTTCTACAGGATTTTCCGCATGTGATTTTGCTTCAATTACTGCACTATTTGACGTTCGTCTTGCTGGAATCACTGGGAGGATGACATTTTTACAATATTTACAACTTAGCTGCAGGTATTTTGAATTAGTTTCATGCTCATTCAAGAAAAAGTCTATCACCTGGCAGAAGACAGGCAGGTAGGCAGTCTGCTAAGAGAAAACACTGAAGCCTCTATCTGAAAGGTGTATATTCTGTGATTCATGGACATTGCAAAGACAAGTCACCACTAAACACAATTGAACATAACTGACTAGGAAGCAGAAAAATACAGAGAGGTTAACAGAAATTCCTGTTTTCCACAGAACTAGACCCTTAGCGCATCTTTCTGAAGACAGTAGTGAAGAACAGACAAGGAGTCACAATTTCTTCACAAAGAAGTTAACAACTTACTTATACATAAAATGTTAAAATGCAAACATAAAAGTTACCAGCAGGAAACATCTCCTCCTGAGACTGTTTGAGCCTCCTTCGTTCTCTGGCTGACAAGGGCCGCTCCTGCAGAAGAAGTTAAGTGCTATTAATTACCAATCGTAGTAATGGCTTTTTTAATCTACCTGTAAAGCAAAAAATCTTTTTCAACTGACATGGAAGAGAGAGCTTTTAGAGTAGAACTTCTGATCATCTAACAAATGCTGAATGACTTCTTACAAAATGGTCTTGGTCAATGAGACCAAGGAACTCTGGAAAAGGAGCTTCTGACCTCCATGGCTCAGCAAGGCAGCTCCTCATCCCACACTGACCAGATGTGTGACAGAACTTCCATTCAGTAGGAAGCTACTATACTTATCTTTATTCCCTGCGCACACACGCAGAGAGCAAACTGCTCAGAAGGAACAAGAGACAAAAATAAGCTGACACAATAGTCTGCACTAACCTTTGAAAAGGCAACTTGACTAGTTTTGGCACTGTTTACAGATTCAGAGGCTACAGCACCATGCTGCTCTGCACAACTCTGTGTTGTCTTTGTGCCCACATCAGAAGGAAAAGGTAACGGCCGAGGAGCAACTGTTCTGACCTTAAAAGAGAAGTGAGCAAGAATTTATACCTTTTTTATTAAAAGTTAAAGCACCTCGCAATCTAGAAGACATCCTTGCACAGTAAGAAGGCTGGATGCCAGACATTTTGGATCCTGCTGTAACCTCTTCGCATCTCCCAACTTCACTCCTCCCTCTTCACACATCCACTTGCCTTCTGTCCATCCCTGTATCTTGTCTCTCTCTTCCCAGACTACTTTTCAACACCTTTACAACTGTCCCCACCCTCAAATAGCAAAACCCAAGAGAAAAACAGGATATCCATCACTGATCATCCTCTTTATCCTTGTACAGCTGGTGCCTTCCCCCAAAGAAATCTCTCTGCTCAGTGTGGGAGCACTGACAGGAGCCCTATCTTAAATGCACATCAAGATTTTCTTCCTAGATTTTGCACGTATAAGCTCAGGGCAGCCATTACACATGTCTGTTCTACAGCACTAGTAATCTACTACCCACCACGAGTAGCCTTATCCACAACAGCCAGGAACAGTACTGCTATGTGTTTTGTAGTCACAGTGAGATGTCCTGATGGGAACTGCCAATAGGAAAGCCAGTAGCACAGCGAGGGCAAAGCCCACACAGTTCCCTGTGGTTCACTGCGTGCCCCAGCACACCCACCTCACACCTGTGTGGGCCACTGAGGTTTTCAAAGATTTACACAGATGGTTTCTAAAGGACATCTTGAGTGCTCTGCATTTTCTTACCAATGAAGTGAGACAGATACACATGAAACACCCACCCTTTAAAAAAAAAAAAGTCCCATTTTTAAAGAGTGAAAAGCACAGGAGTCTTAAAGGAAAGAGGATAATTATTGTTGAGTATCTGCACCTTTTCTGAGCAAACTTCAGCCAGCTCTCTTATCTTCTGCCGTCGCTGCCGCGAGAGAGAGGGTTCACTGGCAGAACTATGAGGCTGCAAATGGGGGGTCATTTTTACCTGAGCATCTCCTGAAGCTCCTTGACAGATGCCATCCTAATAAGTAAAAGTATTTTTTTTAAATGTAGACATTTCCAGATTTACACATACACATTTTTTTTAAAGTCAACACAGGCCACTTTACTATTTGGACTGCATCTACCTTGACATATCACAATCACAACCACAACAAACCTTTGCTTGATAAGACAGAAAAAATACCTGCTGTAACCAGCATTTTCAAGCTACTAAAGCTTCAAAGGACACTTACTTGAATTACAACAGGAACAAATGGTTCTAGAAGCTTTTCTGTAGAATCCAAGCTCTGCAATAGATAATTTCTCATTAGAAAAGTATGTACAAAAATTTCATTGTAGACTAAAACGCCCTCCATCCAAATCAGGACCAACTCGAGATTAGCCAGGCTCATTGAGAACATGGAACAAAGTTACAAAGCTATTCTTACCAGCTCCCTTCTCAGCTGGAAAAGAAATTTCTTCTCCCCTGTAAAAACAGAATTTTCATCATCTAGACACAAGCCTAAAACTACTTCACCATCTCAATAATGACATCAGCTGCGTCCTACTTTGACAGAAAAACACGTGAGCAGCTCTCTGAATTTAAGAGCTGGCCATTAGTTAACATTATCTCAAAGTTTGTCTCAAGTAAGCATAAATGCATTACCAGGTCAGTTTGCTTTTGGTCTTTTGACAGAGGCTGCAGGAGTTTAAAAGTGTCACCATCTTCTATAGTATCAACAGAAGACTGTTTAGACTCCATGTTTTCAGCTTTAAAAGCTTGCTTTGCTCTTTGCTGCAGTCCATCTTCTTTAATTGGTGGGTTATGTGATGTTATTTTAGAATCCTCTGGAATATTTAAATGCTTTGCTTTATTATTCTCTGGAATATGCTCACTGCCACACTTCTCACTTCCATATTTCCTCCTTTCAGATGGCAAGATAGCAATATTCACGTCACTAACTGTAACTAAGGAGCCTCCTAGGTTATTCAAATCATTATTGCTTGGTTTTCTTTCCAAATCAACAGCTGCTTTCTCTGAGGGACAAAATTTGGTGGCTTTATGCTTGATGATGCAATCCTCTTCACTCTACAATTAACAAGAAAACAAAAAAATTAATTACCTTTTGGGTAATATGCAGATATGAAAGAATACTCTACGCACCTAAGGAAAATCATTAACATGCCAAAGTACATAAACTGCAATGGAATCATGCTAAATTACAGATTAAGAGCCATGTACATTCAATTCAGCATTGAAAAGTTAAGATTAACCATTACAAAATATTTGTTCTAACCACTGGAAAGAATTCCAACAATAAACCATTTTTGTCTGTAACTATAATAAGGTTTTTCCAGTCAAAAACATATTTTAAAATGATCACTTGTAATCAAATATTTGAAAAAAAAAAATTGAAAAAATATTTTACCTCCAATACTCCATGATTAAATTCACACAGTAAGCCAGAAACAAAAAGGTATGTTCTTTAGTTAACTCCTTATAGTTAAGACACTGCAATTAGTCTCACTGATCCGCAGCTGTTTATTTACTCCACTCTTGCCTAAACACAATTCCTTCCTTAGCAGGAATTTTGCACATTGTTAGGCATCTGATTTGTGTTCTCATGAGTGCTCAAGGCACTCCTTACAATACCTGAGCTTCTCCTCTAAAAAAACAAGTGGGTTTTGTTTTGTTTGTAAAAAGAAAAAATATGTATCTCACAACTTTGTATTTCCTGGCTTGCTCATAGGAGTGGTTCTGGTGTGTAACATCCCTGCTATGAGATTCATTCTTTACTGAGACCACAGAACAAGGATCTTTAGGTTTAGAATTCACTGTTTTCTTATGACTTCTGGCTGCTTTCCTGTAAAGAAAATAAGTTACTCATTCAATCACAATCAACAAGACTTCAAGATATTTTTTTATATTATACCAATTTAATAAATTCACTCCACAACACAGCTTACATACAGAGAATACAAGATACTGGGCTTCTTCTACAGACTGTGCACAACATACTGATTTTCACCTCTATAAAAGGAGCTTTAAAACACCATTTAGACTCTCTCAGCAATGTACACTTGTTCTGCATAGCACTAAGATCAGTCCTGTCTGGAAGCAGTAAAATAATTGACTAAGCATGACAAAAATTATCCTATCAGTGAATATCAAAAGGAACTTGGTATTAAAACTCACAGCTAATAAATGGCCTCAAAAAAACACATGGATAGATGTAAAATCCCTCTCACTTCCTTGAAAATACTGGTGCTACTTTTTTTATTCTCCCTCTGAATAAGCTGTGCAGTTCTAATCATCGCATGGGTTTACTATACATTTGTAGAAAATACCAGTTTCCATTCTAATTCCCTCCTAGTTCTGAAAGAATTTAAATAAACTTTTATCTTCGTATGTTTTGTAACTGCACATAACAGAAAAGTTGTAAAACAAAGACTACAGTAACATGAATATTTTGCACAGAATCACTCAAATGAAAATGTCTTACGCTCTTGTGGCTTCCAAAAACAAAGAAATTTGGTGCTTGATGTATGGCTGTCGTAGTATGCTTTTTACACTAGGTCTTTCCTCAGGTTTTTTACTGAGCATAGTTTGTATTATTTCTACCAACTGTGGGCTGTAATCCTTTGGCATCGGTGGCAACTGGAAAAGGAAAGGGAAGTCTGATATTATTTGACATATTTATCAGTAGGGGCTACTACTAGGTTATTTATGCATAGGAGTTATATTCAGCTACTGTGCATTAAAAATAGTCCCATTGTTCATATGCTGAAAGTTATCCAAGTGCTCAATATCAAACAGAATATAGAAATTCTAAGTGTTTTATTTGAAAACTGTTTGCAATTTTTTATTAATATCAGCAGTTATGTGAATAGGCCTAAATATATATATAATAAATCCACATTAGCTTCACTGGCACAGGTTGCCCAGGGAGGTTGTGGCTGCCCCTTCCCTGGAAGTATTCAAGGCCAGGCTGGATGGGGCTTTGAGCAACCTGGTCTAGTGGGAGGTGTCCCTGCCCATGCAGGACTGTTGGAACTAGATGATCTTAAAGGTCCCTTTGAACCCAAACCATTCTATGATTCTATGATTTTATGCCAAAACAAGACAGATACTTAAATAAGCCAGTCTTACCTAACAAGAAAATGGCATCACGTGAATAGTGATTTAATTTATTGCACAATATTTACACCAGAAGGAAATTAAAAAAGTAATTTCAGAACCACTTACACAAAAGGGTAACAAGAAACTCTAGCAATATCTATAAATTAATAACTTCCTGGGCCAGATATTGCATCATATACTGCCAAGAAATACTAGTCTTACAACATATATGATGATACATGTAACATGGAAAATACATGTTTAACTCCAAGCAGTATTTCTGAATGGAAAAGATAATCTCAAGTTCTAGACAGGAAATCCAACCATAGATTAAAAAAAGGTGGCAGTTTTTACCTTTCCTTCAATAATTCGATAAACCAAAGAGTTCATGTCTCTAGCATTAAAGGCATGTTTCAGTGTAGCCATTTCATAAACGCAGCAGCCTAAAGCCCAAACATCAGACTGAAAAAAAGGAAAAAAGTCTTGGGAATTTGTTATGAATTGGAGGAGTTTTATCTGCAGACTTAGACACCTGTTTCTAAAAGGCCTTTAATCACAGTAAACTAAATAAGACCAAACTCCATTGCAAACTTTTGGGTTCAGTCCCACTCTTTCATTTTGATTAACTGAATTATTGTCTTCCAAATATCACTAGATTTTTCTGAAAAGAAGTGTAGAAAGTTGCTGTTTGTAGGGGGTTTTGTTTGTTTCTTTTTAAGTACAATATTGGTTCTAACTGGCAAATTACAATATTTTGAATTTCACTGGAAGAACAGTTTCCCTCCCCTCAGTTCTGGCTCACTGTAGACACTCATATTTATGGTGTGTGGTTTGCAGCCAAGAGCTGAACAGGTATGCAAGAACAGGTTTGCTTTCTTTGTTATATTTTAATTTCATAGCAACATTGCTTATTTCTCTACTTAAAATTTCCATGCTACAAATTCCCTCTTAGTGCAGCAAACACAGTTCCAGAAATAAAGGTCGCTGCAAAACTCTGCCCTATTTTTTCATTTGGTCTTTGGGGACATTACAAGGAGTTGGAAGCAAAAAGAAATTAAAAACAGTAGATAAGACTGTAAAGTTCTCAGACAAACAAAATAAGTTGCCTAATGAACAGAAATGACATTAGCATTAACATACTCTACCTTGTAGTTGTAGGGTTTGTTAGAGAAGAGTTCAGGGCTCATGTAGTACGGTGTGCCAATCAGAGTGCTGGCCATGTCATACTGGTTCTCCAACACTCTGGCTATTCCCAGGTCTCCCACTTTAATTATATTTGTTCGTGTCAGAAAAACATTTTGAGTTTTAAGATCTCTGTGCAGAATATGTTTTTCATGTAAATACTGAGGAAAAAAACCCATATAAATAGAGTTAAGTAATTCCTAACTTGTTCTTCTACACTGAAAAGTAAAATCACATTACACAAGTCAAAGAAGGAAAACAAACACAGAAAAGACACAGTTCATCACTATCAAAGTCAGGAGTGCCCCTGCTAAAGGCATAGTAGTGAGTTAACATTAATAATGACTGATACAGACACAGACCCAAGACTCAGCACTGCTTTAGCAAAACCTCCCTGTGTGGCTCTATCAAGCCAGCAGAAAAGAGGAAATAAATATGTCAAGTTAAGACACAGTCTTTAGGCCACTTTCTGCTGCCTCCATTTCTTGACAATCATTTCTTAGTCTTAAACTTTCAGTGGAAAATACAATGTGAGCTTTGTGTAAACAGGGAAGAAAATTAGTCTTACAATGAACAGGAACAGGCAGTACTGTAGGCTTGTGCATGTCTGATCCCAACAGGCAGTTTTAAGACACAATTTTCTGTCCAATTTCTTATTTCTTCATGTTAACATTTATATCTGGTCTTTCTTATTATAAAAACTGTCTTTCAAGTTTGATAATCTCCAATTACTGAATTTCAACAGAGTGAGATAAAATGTAATAGAAGTGAAACACTAGTAGTCTAAATTTACCATTTAAAAACACCAGCAAAACTACAGAACACAAAATGCTTCTGAAATTATCTGGTTTTTTAAAAAACAATCTTTTGTAAATTTAATCTAAACTTTCAAACCAGAGAAGCATTTCAGACTAGAACTGCAAACACCCTGGAGGTTGCCACTGTCTACTGAGATACTGAGGTGTAGACATAAAACATGACAGCAATTTCTTACCTACAGTAGCTAATTTGACCGGTATGACCTGTGAACATTTTTAATGTACTAATAACCACTGCATTTAGATACTAACCCAGCCAAACCAGAAATCAAAGTCTGCAGCCTAACTACAATTTTTAAATGCAGGAAGAGTCAAATTCAATGTATACCTGAAGGTGACAAAGTTATACTTTAATTTACCTGCAGTGCCATGGCAATCTGGACAAACCACTCCACCACCTGATTCTCGGGCAGAAGTTTGCCCTTCTGCTCTTTAAGTTTGTGGTACAGATCTCCCCCCTCGCAGAAGCCCATAACAATATATAAGAGGCCATCCTCCCCCTGCCATGACTCTCTGTAGGTGACTATGTTTGGATGTTTCAACTGGGACAACAACTGTGCCTCTTGTTCTGCTGCTTTCCTCTCCCGGTTGGAAGCGTTTTTAAGGTTTAACTTTTTGATGACATACTGTAAAAGAAATTGCAAGACAGGTCATGAGAGATGAAAAGTAACTACACAGAAGCCTTGGGAAATTCCCCAAATCTAAAGAAAATACAATATTTGCAATGGTCCCACATTATTCTATATGGAGGCTGCAATTTGCCTGGCAGTTACACATCATTTCTACCACTAAGCCATAAGAAGGGAAGAGGTGTAGCTATCCCAGTCATCTACCTGAATAAAACTCTGCACAGGAATGTTGTGGTAGTTTGCTTTGTTTCGACTAATGTTCTCTTTTTCACCACTCTCATTTTAAATGTGTGTCTATCAATAATTTCTTAAGCCTGAAATACCTGTTTGTGCATCACATTTACTCTCAAAACAGGCCATTTCAATACTAACTTTTAAAATATAACAACATTATTGAAAGTACGCAGTCATATGCAAAAAATTACAATGGATGTCAGGGATAAAAGTCATCTGGCTGGACTTTGTTCTGTCTTCTCTGATTGAAAACCAAACCCTCAACTCCTTTGATTTTATTTTAAGGAACAGTGGACTTTTCACTTCTCCAGAAATTAAACATATGTTCTCTGTAAAAAAAGGAGAAACTCAAGAAATAACATTTCATACCTTCAGCTAACATAGATCATACATTTGAACACCAAAAAAGTTCTTAAAATCTCACTTTCAAGGCTTAGATTAGAAATTCCCCATTGTCATATTCACATGAAATACCTAATAGAGCTGAATTTCTGAATGCACAAATTCATGCTGCTGAGCTTTTCAGGTCTGTTAATTCTTTTCTTAAAATACCTTGTACCTGGCAGAAGGCCCCCTAGGCAGAACTGACTTGGGATTAATTACTTTTTGTACAAAAAGTCTACAACCAGTGGGAGAATAGGAAAAGCTTCCATCAGGAACAGAAATTGAAATACTTCCATACTGAAAAAACTTTCATACTGAAAGAGTCAAAAGGTCTTATACTCATTCCTAAATTTCTTTTATCCTGTATTAAGATGGTTTTAGAATGTTTTAAAACTATATATAAAAGCTGTTATTTACTTCCCTACTATTAACTTCGCCAAATGTATTTCTAAGGAATTTCAGGTTTTAGCAAAAACATAACAGAAGCTGAAGATGAGACAATAAACTCCATAACACACATTCATCCTACACAGCACCAAGGTTTGGGTCTGACCTGGCCCTCTTCCTGACGTAAACTTTGTTGTAATCACTTCCAGAGCACCAGCTGTCCACTGAGCAATCATGCCATGGTACAGACCTGACCCCACTCTTACCTGAGAGCTTTTAAACTAAAAGACCTAAAAATTTTTTTTTTACTTACTCAATTTCAGCGTTCTTGGTGATTGCTTGGGGTGTCTACTTCCCAGGCTGGCTCTATTCATTTAGTCCAGCACATTTAATTAGTATTGAGAAGGACTGCCCCTACATACCAAGGGAACCAATCATGCAGAAATCAACAGCACCCCGTGATTTTATGTATCAGAATTCCGCTGGATATTAGACAAGCTCCTCAATTATTATAACCTGTGACAATGCTCAGCTCCCATGAGCAAATACAACAAAACTAATTGTGTACAGCATCATCTAAGTTTAAAATAAAATAGAACTGCTGTAACTACTGTGTTCTATGGGACAAGCCAACTACAACTGTATCTTTAGCCATGGAAACCAAAAGCTTTATCTTTTTCTCAGCATCTGTCTTTACACACTGTACTACCAAAATGCAACAAGCATGCATATAGCCTAACTTTAAACCTGGCATTGGTATATTTGCTTTAATGAGCATTTTATCCTGGCAAGATTCCCATTAAGTCTACTGCAATGCTCTTCTGCCCTATTTGACACAAAATTGTGTATAAATTGGATTTTTTTTGTTTTAATCATTTGGAGCCACTTGACCTTCTCCACAAAAAAAGCATTCAGTTACAGCAAATATGCTTAAATAAAATATAATTCCTTTCACAGAACATGTAGCACTATGTCAAAGCTAGAACAAAAAATCCTAAGCATCCTACTACAGAATAAATGTTATAAAAGTTGGCACAAGACACAATAAAATGGATCAAATATTTAAGGTAAAATAACAACGATAAGGAAGCAAGGCTCCTGCCAACACTAATGACCAGCAGCATAACAAAGGGGGGAAATCCAAGGACCTGTATATGGTTGAATGTCACCTCCATGCACTGTTTACTTTCAGGAGGACAAGGTTAACAACCCTTTGGGGACATTGGACTCGGCACTGCGGTGACTGGCCTGCAGAGAACAAGTTGTTGCCATCGCTGCTACCCAATACACAGGTCATAAGGATTCGCCTTTGGATTCCAGCCTCTTCCCTGCCTTCCTTGGGAAAGGACACAGCCTCTGAACACTGCTGGGCACAAAATGCTTCTCCCATCATGTCTAGCCAAATCCTCGGCATAAGGCTCTGACCCAAGGTTTCTGCAGTACTGTTCTCCAGATGTTTTCCATTCCCATTTATTTATCCTCTTGCATTTTGTATCAAACAGGTCTGCTTTGGCCAGGCAGGGCACGTTATTTCAAATTTCCAACAAAAAGGCAAAGAACAAAATTCTTGCACTTCAACTCTGACAGAACTAAAACTTGGCCAGGTTCTGCCACAGCCAATACAGCAAACTCAAGGCCTGTCTTCCTCCAGCAGAGCTGACACCAGCGAAAGCCAACACCAGAAGCTGGTTTTTACATCCTTCCTATCGCTTTTATCTCCACCACACGTGCATGTCTCAAAGAGCCCACATGAGCAGCAACAAGCCAAGAGCAAGCTTTTTTGCTTCACACTAAAAAGTGGGCTGCATTTTCCTGTCACCCAAAGGACTCCCAAAGCTAGGTTTTCCTCCCCGAAACAAGGCACTATACATAAATAAAACCAAAGAACAAAAACCAAACCAAACAAACAAACAAAAAACCCCCCAAAACCTAGCTTTATTTATTTATTTATTTTAAGTCAGGATTTTTGAGAACTGGGGTTTGTTGATTGGGCTTTTTTTGAGATTAAAGGGTGGGGGGGAAGAGCCTTCTCCACACCTTTAACAGAAATATCCATTGACAAGGGAGGAAAACAGGAATACCTCGATTGGCAAGCCCAGCTCCTGTGGCTGCAGTTGCACCTCAACACCAGGCCGTGGTCAGAGCTGCACCCCGACACCAGGCCAGGGCCCGGGGCTGTCATCAGGGCCACACGCCAAGGCCGGGCCACAGGTCGTACGGCCCCAGCGGCAACCCCAGACCAGGCCACGGCCATTCCCCTCACACCAAGCCGCAGCCGCGTCCCCCCTGCGACGAGCCCCTCGCTACCTGCTTGCTGTCCTGCTGGTGCCGCACCAGGCTCACCTCCCCGTAGCTGCCCTTCCCCACAGCTCGGAGAAAACAGTAGGAAGCCAGGGGCATCCTCCCGCCGCCCTCCCCCGCGGCCCGCCCGCCCGGCAGCGCGGCCGCCGCTGCCATAGAGATCCCCACGGCTCCCCACCGCCATAGAGAATGGGCTGTGGCGGCGTGCAGAGCGACCCGTTTCCGGCGCCGCGGCGGCCATTTTGGAAGCGGGTGAGGCGGCCATGTTAGGAGTGGGCAGGGATGCTGAAGGAGGTGTGAGGCTGGCGGAGGTGTGAGGCTGGCGGAAAGCAAGCGTGGTGATGCGGGCTTACCCGCTGGTTACGGCCCGAGAAGCAAAGCCATCCCCTCAAAAATAGTGTCTGACGAGGGTCCTTGGCGCGCTGCTCCATGAGACCCATATGCTGAGCGCCGGGAAAGGGTGGGGACAGGGACATGGGGACAGCTCTCTGGGCAGCTGTGCCTCTCAACACCACAACGGGCCCCACCACCCTGCATGCACCCTGGGGCGTGAGGTGGCACGGGGGGCCTGGCTGAGCACAGCCGCTCTACAGAACCGTTCTGTCACCTTTGGATGGGGCAGGGAATTGGTTTTAAAAGCTTCAAACTGGTTTAAGATGCTCCTGGACCTGTCTTGAATCCCTCATGGCTGTACACTTCAGAAAGCACCCCAAATTCTGTAAACTCAAGTATGTTACTACCACTGAGCATCTAACTCTCAGTCCTCAAAGTTTGTGTTTCATGCAACTGAGGAGATAAAACCAGTGAAAAAGATTATTAAAGAATTAATGCTTTCAGAATAACACAGAATGGGCCTTGCAGCAGCAGGCTGAATGCGTATTGATTGTGCAAGAGCTTGGGAACTTGGACCTGGGGTTCAGCCATGAAGATGTGTAGGAAAGCATGTGATACAGTTTCTGGACTAGTCAGGACGTGTGCCAAATGATGATACCTAAATCAGGTTCCTGAGTGACAGGCAGGATTAGGAGACAGTTTTTGAAGAGGAGTATAAATGGGTTTAAAATGCCGCAGGAAGTGTTATAGCTGCAATACATTTGAGCCAGGGACACCCTTTAAGAGAGTATCAGAAAGACAACAGTTTTCATTTGGAAAAGAGATGAGTCTGGAGCAGCGATCAATCTCAGTTGCCTGTTCAGAAATCACTGCTGAATTTCTGTTTGGAAACATTACATAGAAGAGATATTGCTGAAATATTCTGTAACAGTATTTAGTAACAGTAGTCTGCAGATTAGGCACGTTCAAAATTCAGTATTTTATTTTTCCCAAATGCCTAATGTTTAATCCCACTTTTCACACTGGGTTATTCATTAACACTCAGTAAACAAAGCATTATATATTTATGGGTATCATCCAGATTGGAACTTCTTTTCCAAAATGGAAAACCATCTATTGCTTTGTATTTTATTATTGATTCCTGCCTTTGCATCATCAGACTTTTTGGTGACACATATCAGAAACATCAAGGTAAGTCATCAGCCCTGGATGGGGTTCCCATTATTTCACAGGTTAACTTCCTGCCCTTTATCAACATTGATCAGGGAGTTCATACAGAGCTGCCAGCAGGAGCTCTGTTACCAGTGAACACAAGATCAGCCATGGGACTCAGACTAGTTTACTTCTAATTAGCTCTGAAGAGGCTCTCTTATATCTCTTTTTAAAAGCATCACTTTGACGGTAAAACGTTGTAGTGATCTTATATTTAAATGTGTAAAACAACCAGCCCTGCCAGGGAGCTGACTTTAGCACCTGTAAAACAATGCAAAACCTCAGTGAAAAGATGCCTCCAAGAAGCAGAAAACAGATGTAATAAGGCATCCAGATAAATATGACCACTATCCAAGTGACAAGCTAGGATTTTTCTCAAAAGATCTGCATGTTAGCATATTATGAAATCCACCTCTGTCCCTCAAAGGGCCCATCCTGGTTTTGAGTGGATCTCTGAGTTAGACAGTGCTTCCTGATATTCTACCTTCTTACCTTCTCTGTGATTTCCACCAATTCCTCAGTTAAGTTGCTGGCCACTACTACTCGCTTCCGTTAATTATTTTCCTCTCTTAGTAGTTGCTATGAAAAGTTACAGAGGACAAATCTCTTTAGGGAGCACTGTAGGTTAGTGAATAGAACAGGACAAAAGCAATTTACAGTCAATTTCTGTTGATTAGGTTATGGTCTTTGCCAAGATTTTTTCTTTGAAAATAAGGATAACAACATACCTAACTTTTAAAATTCAGCTCGAGGTTTATTGCTGCAAATTGGAGGTGCCATGGATTCTTACTGCTTAACCATTATGTAGCCCAGATATAATGTAGCTTTTTCCTGATTGGAAGCTACTACCTGTTGTTCCCTGTATGTCTTGCAATGCTAAAGCCTTTCTAAATGGAAAATGGCCAAAGCTCTGTGTCGTGCTCCAGCTGTACATGCAGAATGCTACAGAAAAGACAGTTGATTCTCCCAGTTTTGTTACGTATTTTATGTAAATGTAATTTGAAATGGAGGAGATTGCTATGTACTGTGAGTGAAGGTCTCAGTCCCCACCTGTGCCTCAGCTCCTTTGAGCAAGTCGTTTGCCAGTGAGGCATGATGAAGCATGGCTGGAAGTCTGTCTGGCTGATGACCTCCAAGCTGTCAAAGCTGCTTCTGAAGCCCTAGGCAGGTCAACACAATTGGCAGACCCAGTTCTGAAAATTGAACAAAAATCCAATTAAAAGATCCGTAAGTGCACTTGTACACCTTCACACAGCTACTAAGGGTGGGGAAGTTTTTTTCTAGATTAATAACTACCCCTAGAACTATGTGTTAAAACCATGCCAAGCAGAGGTAGTGATGATACAGCCTTCCTTTTATAGCCCTCTCATTTTGGCAGCAGCAAGACTCCTGCGTAGCTCACAAGAAATTTGAGTTTTCATGGCTTTGCCTGCATTCTGGTCTCTTCTCTGTGATTTCCAATTAGCATCACTTGGGATGATTAAATCTTTAACGTTGCTGTAGATTTGGAAATAATTTTCATGCCTTCTTTTTTCCCAGGTAGTACTTAGGGATTTATGCAAATAGCTTGTTCAGTTTTTTGAATTCCTGGAGGTCACTTCAAGTGAACTGTGTAGTCTTTGCTGAATCTTCTAAGTCATGCTGTGTTTTAGTTTCCCAAGTGGTAAAATCAGGGCTTCTTTCAGCAAGTACTGTAATGGGAGCCCTTTTTTCCCTTCCCTATTTTCTTGGGAGCTGAAATTTCTTTTTTTCTCTTCACTTCCTTTCCCTTTTCTATAGATTTTTTGCACCTATATTCTTTGCTGTTGCCACAGCAAACAGTATTAAACAAAAGCAGATTTATTTTTTTTTTACTGTTACACAACCGAAAAAAATTCTAATAATTTGTGCAATTGGAGAATATGTGGAAGTACAATGGAAAGATTTTATCAAGTAACTGTAATTACACAAGATAGAGGATATTAAAATCTCAGTTTGGTCCAGAATCACATAACATATTTTTTAATGAGGCACTATCACTTTCTGCCCACAGAGCTTAAAATGATCTTGATTTTAGCAAGGCCTGAGGGTCAGCTAGAGTGAGTAGCCCAGGACCATGTCCAGCTGGCTTGGAGTACCTCCACTGAAGATCAGCTCAAATATAAAGCAACTAATACTGAGAGATTTTCTCTGTATTTTCTTTTTCGATGAGAATGGCAGAGTATTCCCCAAAATATTTACAGAATCAGAACACAACTCTTTGAAAACTACTATAGAACCCATAATTCTGATAAAGGATGTACACAACAGCAATTCTGAAAAATTAAATGCAGCTAAAGTATCTTTTAATTTAGGAGGTAGTGGTCAGAATGGCAGAATTTGTAACTAAAGAACACATTTTTAGAAATAGAATCATAGAATGGTTAAGGTTTGAAGGGACTTTAAAGATCATCAGGTTCCAATCTCCCTGCTATGAGAAGGGAAACCTCACACTAAACTAGGTTTTGTAGTTTCTTGTATTCTTAAACTGCTGGTAATTCCACTTTAAGGAAAGGTTTGTACAAAAGAAACTGACATTTTAGTGACTTCCATCTTTTCATTTCCCAGGGTCCATACCTTAGTTCCTGTCTTGTAAGGGGAAATGATGGGCTGTTACAACAGTATAGATATAGAAAAGATAATTTTTGTGTTTTGAAAAAGAAGGATTTGAATTGGTGCAACTCTACATCGCTGTTTTAAAAAGCTGACATTGTGAAGCAGGAGAGACATTGCCCAGAAATCAGCTGTATGGCAATAATAATTTAAAAGATGAAGCTAGAGAAGTATACACAGACTTTTTGGGCAGACCCTTACAGAAGTTGAGAAGCCTCCCATTAAAAAACCTTGCATTACCAGAGATGTCTTGAAAAAAACCTCCAAAAGAAACAAAAAGTAACCCTCCCTGTCTCACTTTCTAACCTGTAAAACTCCTAACTGTGAAAGGTAAAAAAAAAAGCCTTAAATGTACCCAAGACGTGTATCTGACCTGATACTTTATTGTGTCTTTGCCTCTCTCTGGTGCAGCTGGAACATGCTGGCTCAAAATGTGACCCCCAGGCTCTTAGAGCCAAAAGAGATAAGGTGTTTGCAGCTGAGCTTTCGGGAACTGAGTTACACAAGCTGTTGTTTTAACATGATTCACTAAGTATGTTTGAAGTCTGTTCTCCTGTTCAGAAGAGAGTACATGGTATCTTGTACATATTTGCTCCTACTCTGGGAGTAAATATGCAAAAAAAAAAAAAAAGTTCTAAGAGGTTTTTTTTTTCCTCCTCCATGCAGCCATTCATCCATAGTGCCTGGCTCTCCTCTCTGTAAGCGTGCTGAGTTACCATCTTACTATTCATGGTAGAATGAGAGTCTCTTGGAGTGAAACAGTAAAAATTTAGGAGTAAGTCTGGAAGAATGTAAGGATGAGTGTGCCTGATAGTTTGGATATGTGTGTGAATGAAAAATTGTGCAAACTCATTTTTTAGGCTTTGATATAAATCCCTTTTTTCTTCCAAGAGAGAATTAGTTTGAAAAGATGAAATATATACCACTGGACCCCAAACCAAGACTTCCCAAGAAAAAGATGTAACCTTCAGGACAAGATAACTCTGTCATCACACAGCTGAACTGTACTTAAGGAAGCAGTATTAAGCAGATTTTATTGCATTCTTTAGCCTCAACATTTAAATATAAATGGCACTGAGCATTCAAGCCTCTTTTCCTCTCACTCTCCCCTCATCTCTCAGGTGGTCTGTTATTGTTATTCAGCTGAAATAAGATAAATTCTTCTTGTGTCACTTGAGCAAAATACAAAATCAGCAACAATCAAAGTTAACTTTCAAACCCACAGTATTTGAGGTGCACTAACAGCAAATGAAAACCAAAAGCCTCATCAAAATTGAGAAGGCTATAAGCAAAATAATTAAACCTACCTCAGGTGCCTTAGTTGCTCTTCCCTCAAATCTACTTCAGTTTACTAATGAGGACCTTTCTCAAGCCTGGACCACTTATTTGGACTTGGAATCAGAAGACAACTACATAGGTGATTTGATTCTAAAGGCTGTTTTCCTACCTTAGTTATCATTTTTTTCCCTGTTTTTCTCTTTACAGAAGCGAAATGCTGACAATGACTTGGTGAGTAAGGCTTGATTTTGTCCTTGCTACTGAGAGACATTTATAGTGACAAGAATATTCTTACTATGTTCACAACATGTTCCTGTGAGTCCAGTCTGAGCAAATGGTATTTCTGAGTGTGTGACGAAGGGAGTAGCCCAGAAGTGCTTGTTTTAGGCAGACTAACTAGATGATTCCTTCCCAAACTCCTGGTAACTCCTGGACAAGGAAAGAGAATGAACAAATTATTTTTAACATTGTTGTGTTTGAAGAAAAATCAAAGTCACCTCTGTATTTCTAACAGACATCCATTCTATGTTGGGTTTGTTTTTACTTTTATTTTATCTTGTAGTTATTTCTAAGGAAGGCAAGACACCTCATCTGATGCCACTTGGCACCTGGACTGCACTTCAGCAATGCTTAAATGCTTTGCTTGTTTGGGGCAATTCTTAATTAACTACCCAGAGATCAGGCCCAGCATGAAACCCCCAAGGTTCTTTCCAAGATTCTTTCCAGTTCTGGTTTTGCTGCAAGAAGCAGACCTTTTCGTTGTGGAGTTGCCTAAGGAGTCACATCTGTTGTTACCTTTGCTTTCGTATAGTCTCCAGCAACCTCAAACCTGAGCATTCAGAGAAAATAAATATTGCCCTACCAATTTTAGGAAGAATGAGCCCCACATGTGAGGAAATTTAAAATAATATAAAATGGATTTTGCAGCCATCTGAAATTGTTTAGGTTTATTTTAATATAAGATTACTATTTATATCCATGCTCTGGGAGGGATATAACTCAACTGACAGTTACAGTCACTAATACAGTGAGGCAGCAGTGAGTTGGGCTCAACTAACCATGAACCAAAGTCACAGTCTCAGTAGAGAAAAAATAATTATTCTTATAATGACAGCATCTTTGCTGGTGTGGTAGTATTTTGTTAAAGAGGCTGCAGTTTTAACTCATGGAATAACACCATGATGGCAGTGTGAGAGATGTCCAAGGAAACACAACTGTGCTCCAGTTCTTATGATTAGGTCTTTTCTGTTTTGCTTTGATTTGATGTCCTGCTTGATTTATTTTTTAAAACATTATGACTGATTAACGGAGACATCAGTGTAACAGCTAGTTTGTTTGTTTTTTTCTCTTCCTTTTTTTCATTTTTCAATCTACAGGTTGTCAATGGGATAGAAATCTATAGCATGAAAATTGATAGTAAAGTAACTTCCCGATTTGCCCACAATGTCATCACCAGTCGAGCTGTCAATCGTGGAAATGTACACAAGGAAGTCTTCTTTGATGTTGAGCTCCCTAAGACAGCCTTCATTACCAACTTCAGCATGTGTGTAATCTTCACAATATTGTCAGAGACTAAAAAACTGGGCAAATGCAAGTGGGAGAAACTGAGTCCACGTGTTCATTTTTACTTTGCCATTTGATAGATTTCTAAATGCCTCCTGGGTAATTTTCTGATAGCATTAACTTAACATGCAAGATACTTGGAGAAAGGCAAACATTGGTACATCTATATAAAAGATGACTAATTTTCAATTATTTCTATTAATCATCACAGACCTTAGGGAATGGGGGATCTTCTCTGGACACCCATTCACCTTTGCAGAAATATCAGTTACGCTGGTGTTATAAAACCAGAAAAGTTCCATTACTTAATTTCCCTGATGGCATTATAGCTTACTTTATCTTGTCATTAAAAAAAATCACATTTGAATGAAAGGCAGGAAATAGAATGAGTCCTCTACATTTGTACTTCAGTTGCAATAATATGCAATTCTCACACCTTTAGGAGGTTCAGTTCAGTTTAACCATGTCCATCTCTGGTAATCACACTATGCCTGTTTTATTTTCAGTGAAAAGAAAGAGTAGCTTTTAGGGCATAACTACTCTTAATGGATGGATAATAAAAATAGGGTGAGATGAATCCCCTAAGAGGGGATGTTTAATGCCTGTTTAGTGGTGTAAGGAATCTAAGGATGAAATGTTCAGCTGTAGACAGCTACATTTGGACAGATGAGTCTCATCCAGAGGGTGGTCTTACCATTAGATGAGACAAGATAGTCAAGCTGCTGCAGTGTAGAAATATGGCAAATCTAAGTAGTGTTGCTGTAGGCCCAGTTTTGATCTAATTCATTTTCAAAGTAAAATACAGTTTAGATTCTCTTAAGATACTGAGCACAGAGCTCTTCATTCCAGCTAAATTCACTAAGAAGACTAGTTCAGTGAAAGTACTCAAATCTTGGCAATAGAGACTCCTGAAGGTGCTGTTGAGCAAAACAATCAATAAACAGAGAATTGCCTGTAGTAACATTTCATGTGTCCATTCAAACCATCCAGCTAAACTAGGACTTTTTCATCTGCAGGACAATTGATGGTGTCACTTATCCTGGAACTATAAAGGAGAAAGAAGTTGCAAAAAAGCAATATGAGAAGGCTGTTTCAAAGGGACAGACTGCTGGTCTTGTCAAGTAAGACTGATGTCTTGTGTGGCTTCCACCATCTTCCCATGGCAAACTGGGAGATTGGAAATACTTTGGCATAGTTCTGAAGTTTGTTTTTTACAGGACCAAAGAACAATCATTGACTATCTGCAATTATGGAAAGACTCTTTCTGCAGCTTTCGTTGACTTTGTATGACCTGTTACTGGGATTAAAATCACTGGGAAACTTGAATAAACTCTACAGTTTGAGTGTGATTTTAGCAATAGATCAAAATTCCCATCTTTGTTTTACTCCTTTTCGAAAATCATACCCCACTAACCCAAACTATAAACATTGTGAAAGAGGATAAAAAGATTCTTTTTCTTCCCCACTGAAATACAGAGCTTCAGGAAGAAAAACAGAAAAGTTCACTGTCTCAGTCAACATTGCAGCAGCCAGTAAAGTCACTTTTGAACTCACATATGAGGAACTGCTGAAGCGACAGTTTGGAAAATATGAGATGTTCATCAAAGTAAAACCAAAGCAGCTTGTCAAAAATTTTGAGGTAAATGGCAAAGTGCATCCAATTTGACTGTAACATAAGAGATGATGAAATTCTGTATATCTGCTGGAAGTGGAGTACCATGGTCATTCCCACTGGTTCCCAGGTGACCAAAGGACCCATGGTCATATTTGTAACGAATAACATGGGGACCCCACACCAGAATGCTTTAGTGCAGGTAAATTTGTAAGCCTGACAAATTGGCTCAGTCACTAAGCCTTTAAAAAAATTGTGTATGGAAACCTGACAAAGCAATTACGATGCCTTGGGGTAAAATAGAAGACTAACAGCTTTTATAAATGCCTTTGTAGCATAAACTGCACCTTTCTCACACCACCATGAAACGAAGTCATCTTAAATTACAGTGATACACATTTCACATTATATAATGCGGTGGCTTTTGTGTTCCAAAACTTGTCTTTGATCACTCCTACCTGCCGTGCTAGAACCCAGCTTTAAGGCAAAGTTTTTCTCCTTTGTATGCCCAGAAAATGCTATGTAAAAATCCTGACAGAATTCAGCATCTGTAAGAGTTTATGCAGCATTATTTTAAACACACTATGATGTAAGGCATACTGAAATGAAGGTTGAAGTTGGGCACAACTCACAGCTTATGGGTGGGTGGTTTTTTTGAAGGACTTGAGTATTTATTGACATATTACAAAATTCCAGTATCTAGGTTTCAAACAAATTATGTTTCTATTAAGGTTTGTTTGTTTCTAGCTTAGTTTTCTACTTCTTTGTATGAAAAGGCCTGTTTGGCTTATGATGTGTCCACACAGGTGTGGATTTGGACTACCAGTATGAATTACATACAATTTCTTTTACAAAAATCTATCTTTCACATCTGTAGTTGCCTGCTGATCCTCCTGTAGATGGTTGAGTTGATATATTGTGGGGTAATCAATGACAATTCATTTTCAATTAATATTTCAGATTGAAGTAAATATCTTTGAGCCCCAGGGTATCACTGAGCTGGAAGCTGAAGGAACATTCATCACCAATGATCTACAAAACATCATTAAAAAAACTTTTTCTGAGAAAAAGGTATAATGACTACTGCATTCCGTAATTTATTACTGTTATAATTCTGAAATAATAATGTCTGTGCTGTAGTGTCTGGCAATGGAAGTGAGAGGAAAAAAAATAGAGAAAATACAGTAAATGGCTTGTCTGTGCAAACGATCTTTGGATTTCAAGTTGAAGGCCACCTCCATGCAGTTCAGAAGCCACGTAGCTGGTACTGTGCCCAGACTAGTAGGCCTTGTCCCAGAGCAGTAGTTGGAAACCTGGATACTGATAGGACTATTTCTCACAGAAGACCTGAGTCAGAAACAAGTTTTCTCATGTATGGAGGTGGTAGAATTCCTAAAACACAGGCTGCTCAACAGCCTTAGCAAAGGTTTAATTTGGAGTGGAGGGTTGAACCAAGGAAGAAGGGGAAGTAAGCATATGGAGAAGGCTCTAGATAGCAGCCTTCCCATATCAGTTACCCCTCAATAAATACATAAAAACCTATGTATTCAAGCTAATACCTAACCTGATAAAACAGGTTGTTCTACAATCTGCGAAGATAAATACACTAGTTTAACAAAAATGCAAAATTCTTTGTTTTCTGTAGAAAATGTGCAGCTATTAAGGTTCAGATCTAATGAAAGCTTTTCTTTTCAGGGGCATATCTCTTTCAAGCCCACTCTTGATCAGCAGCGAACCTGTGCCAATTGCTCACAGTCTGCCTTGGATGGTGATTTTACTGTAAGATATGATGTGAAGAGAACAACTCCAGATAATTTGCAGGTAAATCTGACAGCTGGAAAATGTGAACTGTTAAACAGCTTAGCCTGTGTAGTAAAGGCCAGGGAGCAGCTGGGGCCAGCCGTTCCCTAAAGGACAAGAGGACAAGGAGCCGAGTGCGACAACTCAGCTGACAGCACAGGGGCTTTCCCAGGCACAAGCCCACTCCTCACAGTACCTGAGCAAGGCAGACCCAGAGGGGGTAGTCAAATTCAGCTGAGAGTCCAGGTCATCATGCAAGTGTGTGGTGATGAGTTAGCCCGAGGTCAAGGTGGGAAATCAATCTGCAGTGTGGGATTCAGATCAGTGTGGTCCATGGACAGGAACAGGCATGGCTGTGACACAGCTGGAGACAGGTATTACAGTGTAGCTCAGCCAGGGACTAAAGGCCCAGGCTTGGGCTTAAATGAGGCTCCTGGGCCTGTGGACAGAGGTGGAACTGGTCAGGGCCATTAAAGCCTAGTAATCCACTCAAGGGCTAGGCACTAAATGAAAGTAATTTCCTCCTTATCCATTTTATCTTTATTTTTTTTCCACTTTTTATTTTTCAGATTGTCAATGGCTACTTTGTACACTTTTTTGCACCAACAAATCTTCCAAAGTTGCCCAAGAACATTATTTTTGTAATAGATATTAGTGGCTCAATGACTGGAAGAGAAATAGAGCAGGTAAGCTCTTACACTGCCATAGAGCCCCCCTGGAAGAGCCATTGGTGTGATGGTGGCTTACAGTGCATGTGTGCTGCTTAAACTATACCAAGTTGGGTTTTGCTGTGTTCTCTCTGGTGCTCCGTACCATAAGTACTAGTTTGAAGCACTGTTGTAGAATAAAATTCTATGCGTTTAGGCTATATTTACTACCTATAAATATTAGAATTTCAAAACTCTCAATATCATCATTTGCAGAGAGCTCTGTCATGTGTAGTGGGCGGTTCCAAAATGAAAGTGTGCCTACAGTGTTATGTGCATGATCTATGTTGTTCATCCTGTCCCCTCTGGGAAGTGGCAGCTCTTGTCATAGTCAGGACTCCTCTTTCTAAGCTAATGCTCAGAAGTGTCTGGTCTTGGTGCTGCATCAAAATATCCATGCTTGCTTGTGTGTGAGCTTCTCCACCAACCCCTAGCTACCCGTTGCCCATCACTTCCAATTTGCCGTGCCTGCTTGTCTCAGTGTAAGCAACAATCCATGATGTGAGACCTGATTTTCCTCTCAGCTACAAAGATTTACCAGATGTAATTGCAACTGGCTGACTTCACCAGAGTTACTCTGAAATACTTACACAGGGACTTGCAAGGACAGAACAAGCTCAGAATTTTAGCGTGACACACTGTGTAAAAGTCAAAAATTCCCAGCTGCTGAGAGATTAACAATGTAAAATCTGTAAGCACCTATTTTATTGAATATTGAACCATACACTTAAATCCCTTTGTCTTGTAGACAAGAGAAGCACTTCTAAAAATCTTAGATGACATTAAAGAAGATGACTTCTTCAATTTCATACTGTTTGGTAGTGATGTACACACCTGGAAAGAAAGATTAATCAAGGCCACTCCTGAAAATTTAGATGAAGCAAGGAAATTTGTTCGGGCCATTGACACTGAAGGCAGTAAGTACTGTACTGCACTTGCCAATAGGTCATTGTTTAAGTTAATTTATCAATTCAGTCTGCAAACATGATACTACAGCTTTTTAAAAATTTATTACTGATGAGACACTCCTAAAGCTGAAATTTACTCAGAACATCACATTTATTTTTTCTTATGTTTCCAAAATCCAGGTACTTTTCTATTTGAACATCCCCCTGCTTGCACACCCAAATCTTTCATTTTCATACTGTAATAAGATCTCATCAGATTCCAGTGAAAAATTTGCCTTTATTTTGACTGTCTGTGCTGAAAGCAAATTTCTATCTCTGCCTTGCAGTGACAAATCTACATGGTGGTATAATGAGGGGCATTGATATGCTGAATGCTGCTCATGAAGGGAATGTTGTGCCCAAGAGAAGTGCTTCTATAATTATCATGTTAACAGATGGCCAGCCAAATGTAGGTAAGTTAGTGTTGGGTGGAATAATAAAAAGAGTGAATTAACTAACTAAAAAATGCTCAGTTAAAATTGGCCTCTCTCTTTGACTTCTGGATGTTTTCATTATTTAAATGATACCACACCAGCATCATACTCCTAAACCAAGTTTTTGATAATGCCTCCTAAGAAATCCGAACATGACTAACCACATACCCACGTTTGATTTTCTGATAATTTTATCTATTTATGAAGAAACTTAAACTTTTTCTGGTTTGATGCAGGCGTATCAAATACTGAGGACATTCAGGCACATGTTAAAAAAGCCATTGAAGGTAGATACCCCTTATACAACCTTGGTTTTGGCTATGGAGTTGACTACAGCTTCTTGGAGAAGATGGCATTGGAGAACAAAGGACTGGCTCGTCGGATTTATCCCGACTCTGATGCAGATTTACAGCTTCAGGTACAGTAATCACTACTTAAATTAGATGAGAGATACATTAATTCAGATAACTATACAGATGTTCTCATTTTGAAGTAATCAAATTCCCAAGGTGTAATGGTACTGAGAAACTCAAGAGTCTGCTGTAATCAGAATATTAGTTGCATTTTCCCCTTCCCTTATATAAACAGGAAGTGAAAGGACAATAAAAGGGAGATGCTGTGGAAGAGGGTTCAGAACTTGTCACAGGGTCACACAAGTTATGGTTCTGAAGGACACTTTGGTGTGCAGCAAAACTGCTGCAGTCATGATACCTCCCATACCTCACAGATGACGTAGTTAATGTTATGTCAAGAGAAGAGAAGAATGACAGAGCATAAAGGCTGCAGATATTCTGTCTTTAGGAACTTACTACAAGCAGTTGTATGTTGCCATACTTCTGGAGCATTTTATAGTTGTGTAAGGCATGAGAATATGTATAGGCAGTACAGAGCTGACTCTTTTTATATCTCACATTCATATTGCAGCCATTAAAAAAATTCATTAAAGACTTTAGATACCAGTTTTTATTTCAAACTCTGCCAAAATCAAATACCTAGTCTCCTTTGGCTTATATTGTTCTTTCAGTCTCTGCAGGGAATAGATATAGAAACTATCAAATGTGGGGAAGCTTGGGATACCCTTGATTAATGTCAGTGGAATTCATCATCCAGAGCACGTTGTTCTCAGATATTTTTCCTCTCTTTTAGTGAGACTGAAAAGTTTGTATGTCCATTCTCATTTCCATTATTTGTAGATTCTTGGGCTTTTTTCTCTGAGATTTAACTGAATATTTAACTATTTCTTCTAAAATACACTTTTTGTTTTCACTGCTGAAATAGCAGGATATTGGGGTGTTGGGGTACCGATCTGCCTATGAATTAGGGAAACTATGATAGTTAAATATCTTTTTATAATCCCCTAGGGGTTTTATGATGAGGTGGCGAATCCCATGCTTACGGATGTGGAGTTATACTACCCAGAAAATGAAATATCAGACCTAACAAAAAACAGTTTTAAGCATTTCTATGATGGGTCTGAGATTGTGGTGGCTGGACGCTTTATAGACAACAACCAGAACAGTTTGACTGTAGACGTGAGAGGTGAAGGTGTAAGTATGGATTTATTTGTCTTAAGTAAGGCATTTCCTTGCTACACAAACTGTCTGAGTGTGCAAAGCTGGCAATACTGAAAATATTTACTGGTATTTCTTGACTTCAGTGACAGGATGTGTTACTGTGTATGTGAGAAAATAAATGTGCCAAAGTTGTTGCTTTTAAAACTGCAAGTTACTTGCCTAACTCAGGCAGGTATGCTATGGTCAGTCTGGAACAACTCTTCAAATAGAAGTCTACTTCTAATACAAACCAAGTGATGTAAATACCTCTCCAGATCTGGATGCTGTAAAAATATTTGCCCCTGATATTCAAGAAACATAACACAAACATGTTATAGATCATGTTATCATAAATACTGTGAACTGCATATGTTCCCCATGCACTGTGGTGTGATAAAGATATTCTATTAAATTAGGTATATTTTTAAAACAATTAATGTATTATTAGTAAGTTTGCCAGCATATCTGCTTGAACATGTTCCTACATGAAGTTGGTGTCATAATCAAGGTTCTTTAGATCCTGAGTAGCCAAATTCTCATTAACAAGATGCCATGTGAATTTGGAAACTGTATTACATCCTATAGCATAACCATACTTCTAACCTTCACAGAAGCAATGGAACAAAGACCTTGATACAGCACTGACCTTTTCCTGGGCAGGTGCTGTGTAGGACCATTTAATAAGATTTTCAGATGTGAAGTTCTTGATTTTGGGAGGTTCTGGATGTCCCTGGCTACTTATAATACCAAGAAGTTTCCTTATTCCTAACAGGCTAATGATGCCCTGTCATTTACTACACAACAAGATGCTGAGCAAACAGCTAAAGCTTTCCAAGAACAGGAATACATATTTGGAGATTACATTGAAAGGCTCTGGGCTTATCTCACCATTGAACAACTCCTGGAGAAACGGTAATTATTTCTGGAAAAACATCTTAGCTATGAACCCATTAAGCCACCTGAGTGGTGCAACTTCTAGGATGTGAAGCTGAGATTAACATCATGCTGAGGTGCCAATGGGAAAGTATAAAAAACAGTAAGGAAAATGCCCCAACCTATTATCCTCCCTAACCTCAGTATTCCTGCTTCAGGTTGCAAATGAAATAATTTTAAACTATTGCAAATGTAAAGCACAATTTTGTCATTTTCTTGGATAGCCAGTGGGATCAAAAGGGCTCCTAGACTGTAGCAAATATACCTTATTGATAAATTAGCTGCAGAGAAACAACTTCACTTGAAAGAACAGCATTTAATCCAGAGTTCAGTGAGTAATTTAGCAATCACTAATGCTAGGAGTCTCTACCTGTATTCAGCATTGCAGCTACAGGAGACGAAAAGGAGAATCTCACAGCTAAAGCCCTGGACCTGTCACTGAAATACAAGTTTGTAACCCCACTGACTTCCATGGTGGTAACAAAGCCTGAAGACCATGACAATCAAGATGGGGTTGCTGATAAACCCACTGAAGGTATAGATATTTTCATAATTCTGCTTTATTTGAGAAGCCAAGTGTTCCTTTGATGTTCCCCTGAAGATAAGCTTTTGTGTGGGCTCAGTTTTAAACATGGACCTGAAAAATCTACTTTCTAAGCCTTGCATGTGTATGGTTTATGAAAAATTACTTCTCATTGGAAAGCTCACTGCCATCCAACCATCCCTCATTACTCAATAATACAGACAAAATACTATAAACTCAAAATAAATGTATTTTAAGCTAAATATATAAAATATTACATGAAAAAAATGAAAACAAGCATTTCTAATCTAATAATCCAGCTATAAATCAGTTCAGTTCACATCACTTTATCCTTTTATTTTTCTACATAATTCAGCTTGTGAGGTTTTTCTATGTCTTCTATTAGCATCCATTATTTTTTCCCCAAACTTTTACTTAGTGCCCCTAAAAGTTCCTCCCAGGCTCTGTGTGGGCTCTCTGCTGGCTTCTAGATGAAACTTTCTCATCTCCTGAATTTGGCACAGTAACTTCAGGCATTTTAGCATAACAGAGATGCTTACTGCAAGTCAGTGGGTTTTTCTTTCAACTGAACTAAGTCCTGAAACCAATTAATTGCTAAATGTCCTTCAATTCTGAATAATTCTTCAGGCATTCTGCTGATAAAATTTTTGCAGTATTTTTCATAACTGTCATAATGGCATACTGACATAAAAACACTTCATGTTTAATTTAGCATCCAAGTCACTACACAGCATAGTGATTTAAAGTTTACAGCTGGACTCCATAATATGGAAACACTTACCCAAACATCTGACAGAAGTGGCATCCACTCAGAGTGATCTTCAGCCCTTTGCTTTGCCCTTCCAGGTACTTGTAGTACAAAGGCCCTCTTCTGAACCTCTTTCCAAGTAAATCCTCTTTGTATTTGGAAAGTATAGAGCAGGAACAGGAGAAAATACTCAAAGCTCTGCTGCTGTATAAGGAAAGAAAATAATTTTTACACATACTACCATCAAGATTCACAAATAGGATTACTGAATAATCCAGTCAGTATTAATAGAATGATGTAAATGCCATGAAAACCACAGTAAGGAACATTTTGCAATGTGGAAATGGTATAACAGTAAAACACTAACAGTGTTTCGTATCGTATGAATAATTACTTGCAGTTTTGCTGCCCCACACAACAGCTTTTTCTTTCAGTGTGTTTCTACTTGATCTACAAATACTGAGTTGTATCATTGGGAAGAAAAGGAATTGTATAATACCGAAGATACTTGGTTGAATTGTCAAACGGTTTAAATTTTTTTTCTTAGAATATGTTTTAACAGGGTCAGAATCCTTCCTGTTTAAACTTACAACTGAAACTGTCAATTTCTCTTTATCTTCCTTTTACTTCTCACCTGCCCATGGTAACAGCTGAAGGTATGTACATTCCTTCTTATTAATATTTTTAACCATTAGAGATGGATTTCCTGCATCACTTACCTGATCTAGGACACAATATTTTAATTAAATTCTTGAATAAATCAAGACTGTTACGAAGAGATTAAAAACTTTTCAGGAGGAAACGTTTGTAAATACCATTTTCAGTGTGGTTCCTCCTGTCTCTGATAATTGCAGCATCCCACCATCACAAAATTCAGGCCCACTACAACCAAGTTGCTTTCCAGAACTAGCACTGTTGGCTCCCTGATACCTGTGTGTAGCAGAGTCTCTCCTACGGAGACTGATGCTGTGAATGCTGCTTCCTCAGCACAAAGCCCTGCCTTCACGCACCCCTCCAGAGCTCCAGATGTAAAAAGAGTAGGAGACTAGGAAAATGTGGAAGCAGGTGGGTAAATCTTCCTGAATTCCCAGTAGTACAGTTCAGAAGAAGATGGTACAGAGGGATCAGAGAAGAGCAGGTTGTCCCAGCCCCTTACAGAGTAAAGCCTTTGGAGAAGTAGCATTTCTGCTGAAAAGCAGGGTGTGCTTTCTACGTCTTCATGACATTTGCTTTGTTGCAGTACTAAACAAAGTGTTTTGATTAAGTTTTTATTTTTTAAATATTTAGAAATTTATCCATAATTACAAGATTTTGGAGTTGGATTTGGTGGAAGGAAAGAAGTGGGAGAGATTGTTTTTTTATTCTTTCTAGCCTCTAAATTAACATTTTGTTTCATTCACAGCACAGGATGTCCCAACTGCTATGCGAGGTAAGTCATTAGTTTAAGTTTCTGAGTGAAGCAGCATCCATCAAAGCAAATTGAATCAGACAACTGAAATTACCAGAGAGATAGAAACTGCCTTTTCTGGGTTTACAGCTGTGTTTTAACAAATAGTACCAAATTCTGCTCACTGCTAAAAACACACTTGAAGGTTGAACAATACCAGATGTAAAAGTTTCAGCTAAATTGCTTTTAAGGAGTAAATGCCAGTTCATCAAACTAATGTTTTTTTCCCCTGAAAGCTTTTTCCCAAGAACAGAGAATGGACTTAAATTTGCATCTCCTTTGGAATTATATAAAGCAAGGGAGTATGATGTCAGCATCATTAATTAATATGTTCAATTAATTATACAAAAATAAACCTTCTTATTCAAGAGAGAGCAAGAGCACAAAATTGGCCCTTCAGATTGCTGGTTGTACAGTCCTGGAAATGGGAGAGTGAGATTTGGTTTTGCTCTGGAGATTAGTCTCAGTCTCTCTCTGTTCAGTTTTCTCAAGTCTTCATTGAAAATATTTCATTCTGGAAAAAAAACAAACATCAAAAACTCAAAAGTTTCCAATGGGTCATGTTGCATTTCCTTCCTCATAGCTTAATCCTTAAGTGAGACATTTGTGTCCTACAGATACATTACTTGGGCCTTGTGGAAACCCTCAAAGCAATTTAGACTACAAGTGAAATCTGTCCTGAAGCTTGGATTCAAAGGGTGCACAAACTGTCATTCCACAGAATATATGCTTTAAAAACTAGGATGGAATTAGCAATTTACCTAGCATATTAACTTCCTGACATCTTACATGTACTGTGCAGATAATGTGTAAATATTCCATTTTGATATGAGTTTTTCTAATATTTTTTTTCATTAGTCTCTACAGCTCCATCTTTCCTACTTAACATAAACCCCACCTGGTATACTAGTGGTGAGTAATCTGTGTCTGCATCAAAGGAGAACAGAAGAGGGCATTTAACACTAAATTGCACAAATCTTATGAATCTTTTAGATAATTCCCTTCCACAAAAGCAGCCATTTATTATTTCCAAGGGGCTAGTATTTTAATTTAAACATCCTAAATGTTTTTTTTAAAGATCAAGCCACTGAGATTAAATATGGTCATTTTCTTAGTCCTCCTTCCCATTGCTAGGCTTTGTGTTTGCAACTGTCTCTTCTCTGTTCTGGCTGATTTCCTGCCCTCAGCAATACTTTCATGGCCCTCAGAGATAAGGCCTTAAGAGGTGCCCATCCTGAACCTACAATCCATGTGCCAAATTTTGCAGTGGTGAAGAGACAGAGGATATATGTCATGTACCTGGGGAAGATGAGGGGGAAAAGGGACGTAGTTCACTCTGGGGAGATGGTAGCAGCTTCCTTGGGACTCCACCTCTCCTTTGGAAGATGGGTTGGACTAAGCTGGATGTACAGCTTGTGCAGGGAGCAGTTGCTGCTGGTCCCCAGCATCAACAGGTCCATTGGCAGAACGGTGGATGTTCATGTGGAGCTTTGAACCTGTGTATCACTATACAAACACCCATGATTGGCCTTTGCAGTTGATGGAGATCCACACTTCATTATATCAGTGCCACAAAAAGAAGATGCCCTTTGTTTCAATATCAATGAAAACCCAGGAGCTGTATTGAATTTAATAAATGACCCAGTTACAGGTGAGTTTTTATATTTTCTTAAAAAACAATACATTGGGATACTTGTAACAAAATGTCTTATGTTTAAAGGCTATTTCCCTCTTTATACTGCATAAGCTATTTTCCCAGAAAAGTTAGTAGGAGTTCTGGTAGCTGGGATAGGGTACCAGTACTATGACTGTGTTTTAAGTTTTTGGAGCAAAATGAACTTTTAAACTTTCATTAAAAATCACTGAGAGAGCTGAGAAACAGAATTTGTCTCAGTGAGTAGTAGTACAAGCAATAAAATCACCCTTAGGTTGCCATTTCATGGAGTACCTGGTGAAGAGAGACCAGTGTCACACAGGCTACTTGTGCTCATCGCAGACTCTTTGTGCTCTAGGAAATACTAAACTTTTCTGAATAAAGTGATTTTTGTCCTTGTGAAAATCCACAGAACAGCCCCCAGAACTTTATTTTACTTGGACACAAACATGCAGAAGTAATCCTAATCTATTTTTCAGCTTATATTTGTTTCCTTTAGTTAAATTTCCATGACATTCCTTGACATCAGTTGATCAGGTCCTACCTATAAAACAATACTTGAAGTTTCCTTTTTTATATTAGGCATCACAGTCAATGGGGAACTCATTGGTGATAAGAGGCCAAATAATGATGCAAAGATCCAAAACACATATTTTGGGAGACTTGGCATTGCAAATAAGCACCTGGATTTAAAACTGACAGTAACTCCTGAGAAGATCACAATTCAGAATGGCAAGGAAAAAACAGGTTTCACCTGGCTGGACTCAGTGACCTTGCAACAAGAAGGGTAAGGCTTACAGGAAGAATATCAGGCTCCTCTGTTACTTTCTACACGTTTTATAGTGTTGATCGATAATACAGTGTTAAGATTTGTTGTCTGAATATACGAAAGAATATTCAAGTCCCTGCTGGATTCTGCTCTCTAATTAATTGTGTAACCACTGAGTGATTAATCAAGTTCCTCTGAGTAAGCGAAGAATTTTCCCTGATTTTCTATTATTATGACTAAGGTAAAACTAGATTTGGTGTTGTGCTTAAAGCTGCAGTCTCACAAATACAGAGGAAGTTCAGACACAGAGCATTTCTTTCAAACAAAGACATAATCGTGCTGTCAACAATCTCCATTTTAAGAAATGGAAATTGTGATACTTACAGAATAAGTACATTTTGCCCTGTCAGCAGGTACGTTTTTCATTAAATTAATCTATTACAGAATAATTTATACCTGTGCAAAAGGAACTTTAGTAAAGGAATGGGAAGCTTCTCCTCCTCATTTACATTGTCACTTGTACCTGGAACAAAATTACTACCTTCTCAAGGCGTGGCACTGCAACAGAAGGAGCACCAGAGCAAAACTTATTCACACAGCATGCTTATTTTTTTTATTATGGCAGCCACATTGATACTATCACTAACACAATTTGAAGCAAATCTGCTTTATCCTAGCACTAGCCTAGACAGTTCAGAAGTTCTCTTTTCTGCAAAACAAAACGGAAAGGTGTCAGGCAGCACCCAGGCAAGGAGGTGATGGTTTTTATCAATAAGATCTTTGTTACTGAGCATGAGGTGCTGTCTCTACATATCACTAGCCTATTTGTGATTAATTATGTGCTTAGAGCATGAGTTTTGGTAGAAACACCTTGCTGAAAAGTTTAAAGGCAAGGTGGCCTTTTACAGTTTAATTTGGCATGAGTCTTGGGCTGTCTGTGAACACACAGAGATTCACATGAACCAAACTAGGCAGCAAAACCTCTATTTTAAAGAACACTGAGCGATGTATAAAGCCATGTTTGTTTGTTTATTGGACATGTTTCTTCTTCTCAAGTTTCTTTTCCTCAAGTTTCTTCTCCTCAAGTTTCTTCTCATTGCTTTTAACTCTGGGAAGCACAATGCCCTAAGTCAAGTTTTTCTTTTTTCCTCAGTTTTACTTTGGTAATTAACAGAAGAAAAAATGTGGTGCTCACAATGGGCAGCGGTGCCTCATTTGTTATTGTTTTGCACCAAGTATGGAAGAAACACCCTCTCCACCAAGACTTCCTAGGCCTGTATACATTGGAAAGTGATAAGCTGTCTGAACAGACCCATGGATTATTAGGTATGGCTTCATTTGGTGTTTGCATGCTTGCCTTTCCTTATGAGACTACATGATTTGTAGACACAATTTGTGCCTAGTCTTTCTGAACTGAGATAGTGGAGAAAACTGAGGTGAGACATTGGCTCTATTAAGATTTCTGACAAAATATTCTGGGCTTGGACTTTACGCATTATCTTTCTATAGATTCCTCTGCTGCTGCTGAATCCCTAGCATCCATTGGCCTCCATGGCATCTTTAAGCTTTCTTATCTTGCTAAATCCCATGTACAGATTTATTTTTTTTCTTACTTACTTACTACACTATTCCTTCACTCTCTTGGATGGTTTGATCTCTCTTTTCATCTTACCACCTTTCTCCTAAATACAAGCACTCTGAGCAAATACACGTTTGCTCAAACAAAATTTGCTAAACCTCAATTAGTGCATGCTTGTAAGAAAATAACTTGTTAAAGTATATTTTGATTTAGCAGCATATATTAAAATCACAGAATACCTTGTATAACCTAAGGTTCTCCTCATGTTAGCTGTCATTCTTTACTCTGGAAGAAGGTGAAGTTGGTAATTCAGGGATCAAAATTTTGACCCCACGGAATCCCATTTTCTGCCAGTGTAGAGGGCTCAGTGGCCTGCATTCTCTGTTGGAAAATGCACAGAAAGCAGCCATTTTCTCTTGCCTTCCAGTTTTCACTTAGGAAACCAGGTAAGGGCAGAGAAAATTTGTTTTGGGTCAATAAGTTTACTCATTGTGGAAAATAATGAACTGCTGAGAACTTACTCTTCTCAGTCTTGATCTGTACTTTGAGGCCTGAGGAGAGGTGTCCACAGCAGTACATTTTAGGTCTATGTGTCATGGAGAATGCTGCAGCCAAAGAGAAAAAGAGCAGAATAAGGATGGAATGTTATTTATGCTTTCCTGCTCCAGTCTCCTCAGGCAAAGGGCTTCTCCACAGAGAAGTTGTTCAGCTATGGTATGAATTGCAAATAGCAAGAAAATTGCAAAATGCTGTGTCACCTGTGGGTACACAGTGTTACAGTTCACTGACTTACACATCTCATTGCCCCTTTCATCATCTCTGACTTTGCCCCTGTACTTCACTAAGTAATCTAAAATCTCTGCTCTTTATAGCGCTCGAAGTACCAGCAGCGTCCTGCACCAGCCCAGGCAGGGCAAAAGTGGAAGTGTGAAAGCTAATCCTGGCAGGAGTGTAAAAATATTCCTTGGATGTCAGCCTTGTTCTGAGCATAATCACATCAAACAATTTCAGAGATCAACATGGGCATTATTTGATTTAAAAAACCTAAAGACTTTGAGAGTGTGTAATAAATACAACTGAACAGACAAGACACAAAGCGTGGATATCTTGAAGGGTATCTAGAAAAGGTTGGACCTTGCATCCAGATGATGTTCATAGAATTTGGGTTTATAAAATCTAAATAATGCCATAGGTATATGTTTGACACCAAACTTGATGTTTGCATATACATTGAGGTTTGCATATACATGAGGGGACATGGAAAACAGCATGGGAATGTAGAAGTTCTGGGGTTTCTGTTTGGTTTGTTTCTGTTTTTACATATGCAACATGCCTGAAGTGGTAATTTTGACTTCTATTTTTAGGTCAGTTTTTCCACCCCATTGACTTCACCATCCTTGAAATTCATCCTGGATCTGATCCCAAGAAACCAGATGCCACAATGATTGTTAAAAACAACGAACTGATAGTAACAAGGTAAAAAATAATTAAGTCCTTAGGAAAGATTACCTTGCTGTAGTGCAGTTTCTGCTTCCATGCTCCCATGACTGTGTTTTCCCTTCCAGGGGCTGGCAGAAGGATTACAGGAGAGATCCTACACATGGCGTTGATATTCCTTGCTGGTTTGTCCACAACAATGGAGCTGGGCTGATAGATGGTGTTCATACAGACTATATTGTTTCCAGTCTGTTTTAAGCAACTACAACTTCCTCCAAACTCATGGCTATACAGGGTGTTTGTCTGAAAGAACAACATTTTTCTTTGTTAAAGAACTATTAAAAATACATAAGCTTACCATGTTTGGCAATGCCAAGATATGACAGATTTTCACAGAGAGTTTTACTGCATATTTGATCAAATCTAAAGTGCTAAACAGCTATTCTGCTTGTGTGCACAGATATCACTCATCCCCTCAAATATGCTCATTTTACTGAATTAATTTACTAGTTTTAAAATTATTACTTAAAATGTTACTTTGTAAAACATAACAAAGATTCTATCCAATTTTAAATCAATTAACTGAATGTCAGGAGTGATCTAAATAAAAACATCAGTACTTAGTGCCGTGTTCTGTTATTCCAACAGCTATCAGTGTTTTCATTCTGGTTTCTCAAAGCCCAGGATACCAAATGCATTTTGAAATTCAACACAAGGGGACAGCTGACAGACCAGGACATATTTCAGCATAATTCAGTAGTGCTTCAAACCATCTGACCACTTGACTGTGCAGTGCTGAGGGCTGTTGCAGTGCTGTCACTCGAGGTCACTGTTAGCATTAATATTTTAATTTGAACTTAACTTTTGAATGCCCATATATTTATAAATTAATGAAAAGCCATCATTCCAAACAGCACTCAAATTTAAGTAGCAGTAGCTATCTTTTGGACAGTATCTTTTTTTGTGTAAGAGCCTTCCTCCCTCTGTTCCTGCAACAGGATTTATGTACATATTTCAGGGCAAGAAATGTCCCATTTATTTATATATTCATTTTGTGCTGGAAGAAATTGTAAGCTTTTAGTTCTAAAGCAAAAAAATAAGCAGATTCTTATTTACTTTGAGTATTCTTTTACTCAAATCAGCCATAGCAAGGTAATTATGGTCTCACATGGCAAAATAGAAAATTTCCCTACTATTATTTAATTTTTTTTACATATATATTATATTATCCTATACAAGGAGAAAAAGTCAGTGTGTGGGAAACTAGAATGCAGACACACGTGAGGAAATAGGAGTGTCATGGGAAAAACTGAGATGGCATAAGATTGGATGGGTGAAATTGAAAGAACAAAGGTAGAGGTGAACAAAAATGCAACAGAAAAATCAAAAGAAAAAAAATAGAGGAAAATTAAACTTCCTGTTAAAGTTATAAGAGAGACAGGCCTTCTTCAGGAACAAATCCTTTACTAAAAGCAGAAGTTTTGTAGAAGAAGAAAAAAATTCATTTCTTGTGGGGAAGAGGGTGTCACAGAGGTTGGATATCTCTGCCTGCTACATTCAGACAAAATTATGAAAGAAAACAGTGGTTTCTACAGAAGATGACAGGTTACTAAAGGAAACTGGAAGGCAGGGAGAGAAACAGGAAGGTGTAAGAGAAGACCAGAAAATTGAAACTACTAAGGTTATATTTACATGGTTCTGAGTTTTTATTCTAAGGTAATGAATTAGATGGAATAAAGTAAAATAAGATAAAGCAAAGATCTGCTTTGGATCCTGGGATAGGAGCCAAGGGACTGCCCAGCAGGGCTGGTCCTGTACACACTTGCTCCATTAAAACAAACAAAAACCTCAGCAGTGGAGAGCAGGTCTTGACCTACCTGGCTGGCAAAGTTTAGGCACAAGGCAATACCGGGCACAGATGGAGCCAGAGCTTTCCTGTTTAATTTGCAGGGATGAGGCACATCTCTGGAGGTGGCAGGAGTTTCTTCTTGGTGATGGCCAAATTGTCACCCAGAGACTGTAGTCTGCTTTTGTGTGGCTTCAGAGGCAGCCTGAGAAACTCTCACTTACACTGGTGGAGATAGAAAAGTCCTCTTTTTAATACATAGTTTTTCCAGGATTCCTGCAGGGTAGGAGGTACCTGCATATGTAGCTAAAGGTGACAATAAGGAGAGGGAAAAGTAGCAGACAGATGCTTTCAGTTAAATAAAAATTTTACCACTAACTGGTACAATGCTGGTTAGAGTGTGAGGTGCACTGTGTGTTCTGCACCTGAATTCAAAATACTCATTACTGTGTCTGCCTTCAGCTTCTTGAGCAAGGGAAGGGAGTACAGGGAATCAGAAGCCCCTCAGAACTCTCTTCAGGGCTTGCAAAGATCAGGAGGAGAGTGACTAAAGAACGAATTAAGACACAATTCAAGTGAAAGAGTGAAGTGGGACTTAGTTATGGAGCAGAGGCACATGTGCAAAGGGTGACACACACCACAGGAAGCATTTGGGAGCCTCAGTAGCCAGACACACCAGCAACACAGTGCTGCTGCAGAAGAGATGGACATCCCTGTGGGGACACCAGCCAGCAGCTACCAAGACCCAAGAGGCTCCATCAGCCAGGGCAGCTGGGGCTGTCCCCTGTGCAGCTCTGGGCACAGCACCTCAACAGCGTAGAGAAATGGGACGCAGTCCAGAGGATGGGAACAGCTTTGCAGAGAACTTGTGGAAAGAGGCCAGAAAAAGCTCAGCTACGAAAAAGTTGTGAGGAAGGCTGACATCTGGCTTTCTTCTCATCTGTCAAGGTTAGCAGGATCTGCTGCTTTGCAGCAAGGGACAATTCCATGACCAGGGGAGTGGCTGCCTGGGCATTTGAGGAACCTCAGACACTGCAGGTTTTAGCAGATGGGTTAAAGAGCAGCTCTCAAGAATGGTCTGTGCACACCTGAACCTCAGTTAAAGGGAGGGGACCAGGTGAAAGATGCCCTCCAGCCGTGCCTCACTGCTGCCTGTGTCAGTTGCTGTCCCTGCAGTTAGCAGGCAGGAGGAGGAGGCACTGTGTACACACCCTCTAGGTGAAGCAGTTATAGTTTGCAGTAATTCCACTGATGAAACCCAGCATCAACAGCATGTAACTCAAATACCAAGCTCATTTAGAAAAACAAGATGCTTGGCAAATTGGGAAGCCTGTTTATGATGTGGTGAAGCAAGCAATCCAGTGTTTCCAGTTTCTGAATTCCACATTGTCTGTCTAATTTGTCCAGTCAAATCTGTATCTTGAAAATACAATTACACGTCACACAAACATATGTTGGCATCATGTCTATACAGTTCTTTTAAAAAAAAATAGTCTTCTAATTATGCAGTTTGCTTTATCTTACTAACTTTGACAAGGAATTGCTTCTCTTCTAGTATGTTGCTTTACAATAATAAGTTTTTTCCATTTATATATTATTGGCAGGGTAGAAAGCAACTTCTGTTAAACCTTCTACAATGCTGGCATATTTGTCAGTTCAAAGATACACAGGGACTGAAATTCTAAAACTTAAAATTATTTTGGAATTAAAATATATGAAAAAAAACCCCTGGAGACTAAACTACAACTTGCATTCCACAGGCAGAAGCTACTGTGCCTATGTTTTTTTCTGAAACCTTGCCTTCCTGCACCACATGTTGTTTTGAATTCTTCATTATTTGTAAAACATCTTCCAATGTTTGCAAAACGTTGTATGAAATGGTGCCAAAAAAAAAAAAAAAAAAAAAAAAAGGCTGCTCAATTTCAGGATTGCAATGCTGTCTTTTGCAACAAGTCAGGTCTGTTTCACAACAAGCCAATGTCTGTTTTGCAGAGGTTTTTAAAACTGAGCCACAGCAACTTTGCAACAATGAAGGGGATTGCAGCTATCCCCACTCCTAGTCCCATTGCCAGTTTCATCAGCTTTGAACGTTGTTACAAAAGGATCTCCGAAGAATCCTAACAGAACAAGACTGCTTTTCCCCATGAAATAAAAAAGGAGAGAAATGGTAACCCACACTATGAGTACTACAAAAATTCTAAACTTCATACTCTTTTTTAGGAAACACCTAGTTCAAGAACACAGTAATTTGTAACTGGGTAGAGGGTAAACATTTCAGAAATCTATTACTGTTTGCATGACGTATTTGTTGGATTGGGTGATGCCTACTGATTTTTATTCAGAGACCAAAGTCTGTGTGTCCATATCAAACTGTGAGCTGATACTGTCAATTTTATTTAATACATTCACAGCAATCTTTAATAATGTAACCACAATCAGTATTAGAAGCCATTTTCAAGTAACAAACAACAAGCAGGCACATTCTCATCTCAAAAGCATAATTATGTTGAGATTTGTGATATTTGTCTGTAGTAACAGGAAAGGCTTTAACTGTGTGGTTTTCTTGATGAGAGAAGGTACCAAAATATTTGTAAGAGCATCATTTGCATAGTTTTCTTTCCCAGAATACTTTTTTCTAGGGAGCTAGATCTATTGACCAGCAGGAAACAAAATCACGGGTTGACTCAAGCCTGTAATCTTTCATGTATTGCCTGAAATAAAATCAAAACAAGAAAAATGTGTGATAAAATAACCAAAGGGCAGAACAGAGCTTGCAGAGCTGCAGACAGCAGTGGTGGGGGACAGAGGGACAGCAAGCAGAAGCTGCCATGCTCACAGCATTTCTTGCACATCACAAACACTTCCTAAAAGCACCTGAAGTGTAACATTTTTTTTCTCATGGTTAATCTAGCTGAGGAAAACCCTTCCTTATCCATGTAAACAAGGCAGCAGAACCTTACTTTATTTGGCATATTTTATTCAAACGGTAGCCCCAGGGTATGGTTTTCCACTCCCTGTGAAATAGGAGCTTTGAGTCCTGTAGCATCACTTAACAAGCAACAAAATCAGGCTGTTAGGGAGAAATTAAAGCACAAGTCCCTGCAATTTACACCAAAGAGGTGTGTTCTTACAAACACTCCCTTAGTTTCATTTCTTTTGATCTCTGGTATTAATTGACAAAATACATCTCAAAGCATCTGCACCACTCCCCTTATCCCATCTCTGTTACCTGGTAACTTTGTGCTCAGGTCCAGACATGCTCAGGAGTCTTTCATCAGCTCTCTGGTTAATGTTGGAATTATTCTCAATTTGTGCTTTTGAATAAAATTGACCTAAGCAACAGACATGCAAATTATTTAAAAATATGAAACATCTGAGTATTACTGTTAATTTAGCCCATATGGCAGCTATAATACATGAAAGGCAGCCATCTACCTCAGAAAGAAAACAAAACAAAGAGAAAACATCTTCAACTGTAGTCCCACCAGGATTTTTGGACTTGAGATGTTCAGCACCAGCTGGCTTTCATTTTCTAACCCCGATTGTTTACAATTTTATGTCCATTATTTATAGTCCATTATTTGACATCAAATGAATTTGCTGCATAAATTATGTCATTCCACAGCACTGTTGAGGTTAAGCCCAGCTATTATTTAGTCTTAACATTTTTCAAATCCCATAATAGTCTATTTAGGCTTGTACCACTGGTGAGTGGAAAAGCATTGTGTTACGACTCCAGGGTAAGATCTCCCTTCTTCACAAAGTAGGGCCTGGATTATTGTGCAGTAGAAAGTGATGTTAGATGTCTGAAAATAATAAATTAAATGTAAAGTTTCTCTACAAACCCCCTGAATTTCAGCATTCCTGCTGCTTTGCCTGCCCACTGATTTCATGAGAGCTTGTCAGGACCCAGGAAGTAAAATCTGAATAAGGGCTTATGATGTGGCTGACAAAACCCCCATGATATTCTCAGTGCAGGAGCTTACTTACAAGATCTTTGCTACATCCATCTGTAATGATACATACCCAGAACTCCACTGACTTTGTCAGAAAAATGATCTGTGTTCAGGAAATACAGCCCAAGGAAACCATCTGGAAACTTTATAAAGGGAACTTTTACTGTGACTGTACCAGACAACAGTGCTGTGACACTCCTTTCCTTTTCCACAGAGACTTTCAGCCTATGAAGTAAATGATGAGGTTATTTCCAAGAATAAGACAGGGTATGTGTTCAACTAGCTGACATTAATTAATTAAAATCATTTCAATTTTGCCTTTTCCCTCTTTGCAGTTGCATTTTTCATGATCTGTTGGTGGTTATTTTTAAGCTAGAAAATGTTAAGTAGCAGATCTTTTCTTTCTAGGCTGCACAACAGATCTTTCACATATCACGTTACATGCGAGTACACCAGAGAAGAACTTTTTGCTGATGAAAACATCTTACTATTCCAAATGGCAAGACATGTCTGGATGGGGAAGAAAAAAAGGAGACTTTTTCATCATTTTAGTGAGAGAAAGGGTAGACTAGGTAAATTCACTAGATAAAATAATTCAGTGTATTTCATGAACAAGTCAAACACATTTTTTTCTTGGATATTTCACAGGTTTTTCAGACCCTGCCTCTCTCTTAACCCCTTAATTTAATTCTGAACCCAGATGGGCTTGCAGAACACAAACATCCACTGGCTTTTTCTCCCTTGCAGGTCAGGTCAGACAAAAACATGCCCACACACCCTGGTGTGCACAGTGCTGTGGTTGTGAGGGCCCAGGTGCTGGTCTGAAACAGGAGGATCATTCTGCTTGGCAGACAACAAATCACAGAGGGGCATAAATCCAGCATGTTCTTGGCTCCGTTTGGGTTACAAAGATAATTGAAAGTAGTTGTCTGAGGACTTCTGTTATTGTCTAGAACTGTCTATGAGGGAGGGAGTGCTGCAAGGCCTGCCTGCCCCAGACCAACAGCAGATCCTCCCAGAGGTTTATTCTGGTGGAACTAGCTACACTCAGCTAGTTCTTGTGGCTGTGAAGGATCCTGCTCTAATCAGTCCAACCAATGAAGTCTGTTTAAAATCCCCTTTCTCTGACAGCAGGCAGTTAGTTATAGACAGCTATTCAAACACTTTATGGCTTCCCATAAAACATGTCAGCTGCCCAGATGTGAGTTATTGCTAAAACTGAGGAGAAGGAAAACTTCAGCCTGTGTGGAGCCAACTGCTGTATAAAAGAGACAGTAAATGTCAAAGCCATCACGGCGCAGTGCTCGCTCTGCGGCTGGAGGAACGCCAAGTGCCTGGTGGCAGCCAGCACAGTGGTGGCATGGGGCTGCTACGTGCCACAGTGGGTCCTTTTCTTTGGAAGATAAATGTTCTGCCCCTGATGTTGAAGCAGAAAGGCAGGCTGGTGCTGCAGTTGTTTTGATTCTCTTACATAGGCATGGAGAATTAAACAAAACCTTTTTTTTTTTTACCCGATATCTGAGGTGGGGAGTTGTGAAGGTACTTATGCTCCTGTTGAGTTACTCACCAGATAAGGACATTTGGAAGAACTTACTTGCAGCCAAAGGCATGTGTGAAAGTGGAGGCCTGGATGAAATAAGATGTGACTCACATTTTCAAGTCTGAGAGAGGACATGGTGATGTTTCTTACCCCTGGACAGTGGAGGTGGCTGACTCTGTCCATGGCATCCAAGTGCTCTCGTTATTGTGGCTGAGGACAATCTCATCCATGGAGATGTGGATTTGTGCAGGAGGATTCACATAGGTAATGTCAAGCTGGACAAAGTGATTTGTTCTGTCCCCAAGTTTCCCCATCACAGTGAGTCCTTTAATAACATTGACACAAATTTGTCAAGTGACTGGGCTTTTGTGACAAGTGTTCTTAATAAAAGTGCTTCAGCTTATTGATGAAACAACTTAAGGGTCTCTGATCTAGTTTTCGGATGCACAGCACCGCTGGATTTCAGCTCCATGTGCCCCTGAAACTGCAGTGGGGTCACCAGAGACAACCAGTGCCTAGGGCCATGGCTCCTTTGGGTACAGGACCATGGAAAAACTGCACTGTTTAAGAGTGTGCATCTTCCTGGTAGCATGCAGGGACCGTGGGATTTAAGGTCTCTGCATCCTCAGCAGTCCCCAGGGGTGCAGGGGAAAAGCCTGAAGGACACCAGGAGAAGGAGGTGACCCACAACCAGACCTTTTGGAACTGCCCTCAGTTGTTGCACAGTGAAAGTCAATATTGCCTCATAGAAAGGAAAAACTAACTCCAGCCTCTCTGGTCACTGCCAGGCAGCAGGTATGCTATGGCCCTTCATGAAAGGGGGTTATTCCCTAAGACACCAACTGCTCTCACAGACCGAAGTGCCTCTCCTTCTCCTTGGCACCAGGGACAATTCGTCTCACTCACCTTGCTCTGGATCTGACAGCAGGTGAACAGCAGGCCGTGCTTTCCCATCAGCATTTAAACAGATTATTTCATTTTGTTTGGGTAATTGCAAAATAGCCTGTGGATATTCATTGGCTGAAAGGCCAGAAGAACAATGTTAGCATGCAAAGAAAAATCTAGCCTTGGGATAGGCATAGCAAAATGACTTAAGTAAATTTATAACTAAAACATTAGTTATAGCTTCTATAGAATAAAAGGATTAAAATCAACACAGTAATAATTGTTGAAAAGCATACCCAGACAACACCTTGACATGAATGAAAACAACAGATTTTTAAACGTAGAGTTTATTTAAGGCCTTAAAAAAGCTGAGGCTGAGGATCTGTTGAACTATATTTCTGGTGGTTATATCCTTGAGCCAGAGAGGTTCTCATGGGATACAGGGATATTTTTCACTTATGTGGAAAGAACCAGCCAAGGTTTGCAAGAAGAGTTAAAAGGTTTTTCATAGAGTTGGTGCAGTCAGAAAAAAAATTATAGTATGAAAACCTGTACATTACAGTTATACTGATTATTAAGGTGGGACTAGCATACCTATTACTTACCAATAGTTTGTGCTCTCATTTTTTCTCTTAGCCTGCTAGCTGAAATACCTAAAATTAGTAAGAAGAGTTTAATGAAACATATTTCTCTGTGTCTAATTAATGAAGAATACTGGGATGGAAGCCTTTTTAGCAGAGCTCTTCACTAACTTCTATGGAGAGCTTTGCTTAAAACAAGATGTCCCCACGGGGGAAAAAAGGAGTCCAATGTTCAGTGCCTATTTCTCTTGGGATCAACCATGTCACTGGGGCAGACTCAGCCTGAGCTGCAGGAGGGTTTAGAGCTGAGGTTTCGATGGCTGCTATAGAGTTACTAATATATGCTTTTCCAGATCTTTCTTATTTATTTTTTCAAGAGGTATAATAATATTTTTTTATTTCTGAAAAGATACCAAGATTGTTTTCAAAAGTTCATAGTTCATTTATAAAATATCTGTGGACTGAAGTACATATAAAAACTTAATTGTATATCAAGTGGGAATCCATAGAATCGTAGAATGCCAGGTTGGAAGGAACCTCAAGGATCATTTGGTCCAACCTTTCTAGGTACTACTCTAGTTTATGTGAGATGGTTCAGAACCCTGTCAAGCTGAGACTTAGAACTGTCCAATGTGGGGAAATCTACCACTTCCCTTGGGAGACTATTCCAATGTTTGACTGTCCTCATGGTGAAAAATGGACCTCTTGTGTCCAATTGGAACCTCCCCAGGAGCAACTTGTGCCCATTACCCCTTGTCTTGCATTTATTAATATTGCTATTAACTTTATAAAATTATTCTGAATAAAACCAAAGGAGAAGCACTTACCAGCAGCTCCACTCTTCACTCTGGAAGGACCTGGAGAAAGAAAAGAGTATTTGTATTTTATGTGTGTTCACAGTACATACCTTATGAGAGTGTTTCAACATTTAATCTGTAATTCTCCAGCTGCACCTGTCTTCCTTTCCCAAAGTAAGCAATCTGCAGTAATGAAGTCCACAGGACATGAGCACTGATCCCTGGAAAGTATTTCTAGCCAAAGGGTGGAAATGGACAAAAACCACTAACAACTTTGTGAGGAAGGGCTTTGCAAAAAGGGGTTTAATTGTCTGCTGGATGCCCAGGGGCCTCGCAAACCCCACACATGGGGACAAGGTGGGGTGCTGGTGCTGGTGCAGCACCAAGTGCTTTGTGACCCCTGAGCTGGGCCACACTTCTGGTCAGGGAGTTTTCTGCTTTTAAACTCCCCAGCACCACTTTGGGACAGGCGACCTTGAGAGAGCGGGGCAGCTTTATACTTCCCTCAATACATTTCTGTGAAAGAGCTAGAGCAAAAGTAGGGCTCATCACCTATGAAAGTATTGCTATTATGATGTATTATCACAGCTGGAATGATCAGAATCATTAATATTAAAAATGCTGTAAGTTTAAAATTAATATTCAAGCAGATCTGTTATTTCTAGAGAGAAAACAAAACAAAAACCCAAAACACTAAATCATCCTCAGAAGTTGTTCCAAAATATCTTGAGCTTAATTTTTTGACAGATGCTTTCCACATGGTAAGAAGAAGCAGAAACTAGCACTGTTGACTTGAATAACTACTTTTCTTCATGAGTAAAGACAATTTTGGCTTGAGACTCTCTGTATGGAAGATTTTATCCCTTTGACCATATTATCCACCCAAACCCTTCACAGATCTTGGCAGTCGTTGCTTATGTTTTGTTTCACGTATTTTTCCAAATCCCAAAACTTCCCTCTATAGAACAACCACCATGAGCTCTTTCAGCATTTTTTTTTTCATTAGAGAATATTATGGGGTATGCTACTGGAAAAGAAGAAAACATTTACCTCTTACTGAAACACCGTGGAGCTTCTCATTGTCTAGCACAAAGAAGAGGGACAGATCAGTGCCATACACTCACTCAACACTAAATGACTTTACCCATGAGCAAACCAGAAAACAGGGAGAAGTGGGTATTGGGCTTCAGGTGATGAGCTTTTTTGTGTTACAGGATAGCTACATAGAGCACATGCAAGACTTCTAGTAATGGCATGATTTCCTCCCCCACATTCATTTTCCAATTTAATGCTACAAAGTGCAGAATCCCTTTGCAGAGGGAGCAATGCTGAGTAACAACTGTTAAACTACTTTAAGTTAATAATTAAACAAATTATTTTCCATTTCAATAGGGGTGCCCATTCCACTACTTCACCTTTTAGAAAAACCCCGTGTGTTTTATTTTGAAAAGAAGCTAATCCCTGAACTCCTCCCTCTAGTGTGGCTTGTTACCATGTCACATCACTATAAAATGAAGATATGCTGGATGTCAACAACAAATCATCAATAACAGCAGCATATTTCGGGGGGGCTGTTAAATGCCCCATTTACCAGCTTCGGTGGGTTTGTTGGCCAGCTCCATCTGCTGGTGGCCAGTAGGTTTGGTGACCACCATGGAAGTGAGGGGTGTAACGAAACTGTACCGCAGAGACAGCTCTAATGCTTGTGCCTCCAGTTTTTTCTGGTCCTCTTCTTGTGCTGAAATACTGAAGTCATAGAATCATCACAGAATGGTTTGGGTTGGAAGGGACTTAAAGATCATCTAGATCCACTCCCCTGCATGGGCAGCAACACCTCCCACTAGACCAGGTTGCTCAGAGCCCCATCCAACCTGCCCTTGAACACTTTCAGGGAGGGGGCTTCCTAATCTGTGTCAATGGTGTAGAGACTACAAGCATATTATCTTCAGATTCCTTTTCATATTAGCTGTGTCTTACCAGATTTTTTTATTATTGAAGGAGGTAAGTGATCTTATTAGGATGACTTGGCTTGAAATACAGATGCTTAGTTGTTTGCAACACTGGAGGTTATATATATATACTTCAAATACATAAAAATAATAGATACATGTTCTATGAAATGTCTAATAAACATACTTATTGTTCTCTTTACTAGCTATTGCCATTCACTTCTCTTCAGACAATATTTATGCATGTGTAGCCACAGCTCAACACAATCCCTACAACTAAAATCTATTTCATAGTAATGCAATGAAGAATACTTCATGTTTTCCTATGTGTATATACATATATACACACACATGTAATGATACAGTGCTAACATAAACTGAAAGGCACTTCATGCTCCTCATACAGTGTTTCTCTAGTACACTATGTTTTTAATACTATCTGCAGAAATATTTATGTTTTCCAATCATATAATTTGTGAATAAGGAATCTGTATTTTAAGAAGTTAAAAATTTATTAATACAGAACAATAAAAATGACTTACGACTTTTCCAGAAGCTGTTGAATGGTTAAGTAAGCCCACAGTCTCTCTATGAAATTTCCAAAGATGTAGGTTTGATTTTGAAATATTTGCTCTCTCTCTTCAACATTTGCTTCTTCTTTAAGAGTCAAGTCACTGGTATGCTGCAGTGGGAGAAAAATGACCATCAGAAGAACAGTTCCAGATTTCTTTTATAGTCACATTATTAGACTTGAAAGAACATCTTTCAGTACCAAAATGCCCATTTTGTCCTTCACATTTGTCCTTTCCCATTGGAAAATGCAACTCCAAACTAGCAAAGAAGTATGTATTTTGGATGTGTATCTCTGGACTTGAAACAATGTTGAAAAAAGAAGGTGAAGAAATAGCTCTGTTTCAACATTTTTGAGATGAATAATTCACATTTCCTCCTTAATTCTAAAAATGCAGACTAGTTTCCTAAAAATGCTTGAAAGGCCAAAATATTATGCTTTTGAAGGGATTAAAATTGCTGTTTGCTTATTTGTGGATATACTTCAAAGTTTTTCTTTTGTAGCAAATTCAGAAGGGGGAAATTGTTTGAATTCTCAAATATTTTCCTAAAATGGGAAAACAGCTGAATGGCCAAAGGTAGAGAACATATATTGGAACATAGATTACATGCAAAAGACTTCTCAAAGTCTCCTGTTGCACCATAAAAGACAGAAGGGAGTTATGTTTTTCACAGTTAGTAAACTAAATACTTACTGTCTGAGCTTTAATTTCTACTGGCAAGAGATCAAGCTCATTGCTAATTTTTCCAGATACTATAATTTCAGATCCTTCAAAAAACAGTTTGAAATTGTTCTTGGTTAATCCTTCAACAGCATTTTCTGGATACTGCATTTCAATTTTCATTAATATTGGGGTAGCCACCTCTTGATAAAAGCCCTAAAGAGAAGAAGAGAGAGAGCACACAAATGACTGCAAAATTATACAAAGCAATATGTTGAATGTCTAAACCCCCTTAAAAAGAAGGAAGCAAAGCTTTTTCTTCAGCAGGGTAAGATTGCTGCAAACTAGGAAAAAACCCCTGTTTCTTCCCATGGTTCAGCACACCTTCTCCAGTCAGCTGGCCATGCCATATAAGCTGTATTTCCTCAGGTAACCCAAGTAACCCAAGCAGCATCCCATTTATCACCATCCCACCCATTTAGGTGTTTTGCTTTAGCCACTTTTCACATCTGAGTTTTTAAACTTGCCTAATCCTGAGGATTCATCTCTGTCTTTCTGAGCTGGGGTTGGCTTTAGGCAAATCTAGTCTGTGCACATCCAGCCAAAACAGGTAGAAGTGGCTTCCCAAGAAAGAGAAAGTCCCTAAAATTATAAGCCCTCACCAGGTGGGCAGGAAAGACCCAGGCTGGTGGTACTATGGAGCCAGTTTGCTTGTAGGCATCTCAAACTACCTGCTGATTTTTAGGGAAACCAAAACAAAAGGCTTCCAATGGTGGTACTTCAAGTGGTTTGAAATCAGACCTGAGAACAGAAGTTTTTCCACCATAATCCTCCCTGGGCAATTAGTCTTTTTGCAAGGGCACATGTGTGAGTTTCCAGGTTTGTCCAGATGCAGCTGATTTGAATAAAACTCCCACTTTGAGCCAAGGTTAAAGTACAAACCCACAGATTCCCCAAATTTGCCTTCCTCCCTCCCCCAAATTAACAGATAAACTCAAACCCAACTCTTCATCTCAGATAATCTGTGGGTTTGCTGCTAAGGCTAGACATAAGCCATAGCTGATAGATGGCTTTTCTACCATACTCCCTAGTCCTGACCTGGAGCTGCAAGGCTGCATCAGCATTTTCATATATCCGACGTGTTATTCCTCCATTGCTTAGGGCCATTTTCTCCAGGAATTTATAACTGACATCAAACCCAAAGCCAAGGCAGAACAGAGCATATTTGCCATTGATTGCTTTCTGAACATTTTCTTGAATTACTTCCACATTCCTCTCACCTGTAATTGAAACAAAAATATACCCTTGTTTGTTTTCTTTAAAGCACAAAAAGACAGCAGTTGGTTTAATGGAAAATACTGCCTAAAGTATTTTAAAAATAATTAAGGATAAAACATTAAAATATATGAGACAGAATTCCATTAATTGCATTGGAGATGAAAACAGCACTCTGCATTTGGAGTGCCAGAGCTTGGTTCTCCCCCTTAATGACTTTTACTAACCTCTGCTCATGCCATCATGGCTAAGTGGAAAATATTTTACAAGATTATGGGGGCCAGAGGGGGTTTTTAGGATGAAAGGGACACACACTATGAGTTAATAGTGCAAGGGATGGAAACACTTGATGAAGCACTGGGAAGACAAGTACCATCCATAAAAATTATGTGTGTGAGCTCAGAGAAGAATGGATTGGTTAATGGTGTAATTCAGACAAACTGCAAATTACTCATCCATGCTTCCCTCCCAGCAAGATTATCTTAACCCATTTGAAGAGCTGCTGATGGCCTTGTGTGGAGAGCTTCTCCATCAGCATTTCCAGGACAGGAACTGTCACTGCCTGTAGCAATGCCATGGGAGCAGCTCAGATTTTTCCCTTTCAGCCTGCTTTGCCAAGGAAGGCAGTGTATGCAGTAACAGTGCATGTATTTGCCTGGAACTCCAGGCAAATTTCTAGCCAGTTTGTGGATGTGCAAAGTGCTGGGGGAAATCTGAGGCACACTGTGTCTGGCAGCAACGTGAGCTGAATTTTATTTAAAAAAATCCAAACAAAGAAACCAAGCCCAAAGCACATGGTCTGCAAGGCAGACAGATCTTATTAGAGGGCTTACAGCTGAATTAATATTGCTGTCCTTGGACTGATGCAGGTGTCACACAAAACATAGACAAACTCCTGTTCAGAACAAGTGGTGTTTGTGCCATTGCATTGTGAGTTATTCTTTGTTTAACCCAAAATTTCTACCTCAACCCTCTGGTTTATGCTAGCATAGCTGATCTCTAGTTAAGATCTAGACACAGAAAAGAATACAAAACAATAGACACCTTGAAAATATCTCAAGTTTGGAGCAAGGAGGGTGAAGAAATGTAAGCAATACCTCTCACATGAAACCGTACATAATATATGAAAAATATTAATGTTTTGACACTAAGTATTTTACTTTCAGGTTTGAGTTGTGCCTGGAGTTCCCTCTAGTTTATAAACTGAGAAGCCAATTGTATTGAGCAAAACAGATCCCAGCTAAAGGATGTGTAGTCATGGGCAGGCTGGCTCTGCCATCCCTTCTTACAGAACTTGCCAAAGCCCTCTCATTATCATCTTCTCTCCAACACAGATCCAGCAATGGCCCAACCTGCCTAAGCTGCTCATACCAACACTCTTCTGAAACATGGACCATGTCTATCAACACCTGGGATGCAATTGTAGAAGAAAAAAAGTCAAGGAGAGAGAGGTCTGAGGCTGGTATTTACTCACCAGAAGTGGGCTGGCCATCTGTCAGCAAAATAATCATGGACACGCTCCGTTCTGGCAGCTCCTTGGCTTTCTCCAGCACGCTCACAGCTGTCAGCAGGGCACCGTTGATATCTGTGCCTGTCAGGAGAAAGCAGGCAGCACTCACCAAAAAAGGACCATCACCTGAAGGAATTGGCACACTCCATCTGCTGAGGCACTGCAGAGTCATTTGAAGTTTTCTGCAGGAAGTAATCCTTCAGAGAGATGGGGATTTAGGGGTTTAGCCTACTGGGCTTTATTTTGGTGTGTTATATTGCAATGACAGTGCTGGAATATTCTTTTGGGAGCATGTTCCACATATATGTCATGCCAAATACAAACATATCTAGAGCCATTTAAAAGTGCTTAAATAAGCACAGTCATCTGTTAACTTATGTTTAAGAAATGTCTCCTAGCCTTGTTTGGTAAGTCGAAGAAAAGAGCTGGGCACAGGTGGGCTTTATTGATGTTAGCACCTGGGATAAGAAAACTTAGGTTAATACTAAACAGCATAACACTAATGGGAGATACAGTCTTTTAGATGTGCTTAAAGCTGAATAATAAAACCAAGCACACTGAGAGATGCAGCAACTGAAATGCTTCATGCCTATTTTTACCATTTTGTTTCTGTAGAGTGGCTTCTGCAGGATTATAAGTGTGGATGCATTTTATTTTACAAGGGGACCCTTGATATTATGAAAATCAGCCAACTGCTGTCAAATGTTGAGAAAATTGCCATTCTTCTGTAGAAAAAAATGTACTAGCAGGAAATCTGCCAGTCATCTCTGTTCTAAAGACTGGAAGCAAACCTTTGTTTCTTGGATGGTTCAGAGATGTGATGTAACCATCTCTCTCTCTATATATCCATATCATAGTGTAGTCACCAATCTGTCCACTCCAATACCTGCCTTTCTACCTCACTTATCTCTCATAAATATTAATTACGTTTTTTTGGTGAGCACTGATGATAGTTCTGTGGCAATAAATGCAATTTTCTAAACAATTTTTATATTGGGTACATGTTTGTAGTTCCAAGCATCTAGGTGGTGCCTGGTACCTCCACTAGCAGAAAGAGTTTGCACGAATCCTGCAGCACTCGCCAGGTTCTCTGCAGTGGCCTGCAGCAAAGAGCTCTTCCACTCCATCACTCTGCTTTTAAAGGTGATAAAGCTGAAATGATCTTCAGGGCGAAGGTCTTGCAAAATCTTCAACAGGGCATCCCTGGTCTGTTCCAAGGAGAAAACAATGAGTATTTCTACTTCTGTGCCACAGCTGGGATTGGATTTGCAGTGTAATAAGGGGGTTTCTCTACTGCCCTATCCAAGAGGCAGCCTGATGCCCTTATTGAGCCTTAATGGTAGACAATCAGAAACAGCTGATTCACTTAACTTACAGACAAAAAAACCCCAAACAAACCCACCTATGAGGGCTGTAGAGGGCTCACCTGCTCTCTAGCAAAGCTACTTGCACAGTCATCAATAAAGGTAAACCAGACAAATTCATTCATTAAACTTCATTAGAAAATTAGAAGCAAAATGTTTGAGCAAAGACAGAGACAGAAAAAGTGCTCTCTGCCTTAATGTTTGATACCCATGAGAACAGCCCTATCAGAAATGTGTTGCTCTTTACTACCTTAAATCTGTGCATATGTGTCTGCAAGTATTTCTTTATGTCTGAAAGGTTTGCCATCTATAAAACCAGCACCTGATTCAAAAGTGAAATTCACAGTCACTTCCTGGAAAGGCTGAGGTGTGTGCCTGATGCAAGCCAAGGTCAGTACTTTGAGGGAAGTTACCTGTTCAATTTTTCTGCCTGCCATGGAGCCACTTCCATCGATAACAAAGATGACATTTTTGGGAACCACTGGCATGTCACGAGGTGCAAAGTAATGCACAAAATACCCATTGACAATCTGAAATACAGAGTGTGAAATCATGTATAAAATTACATCTAAATAAATATTGCATCTTAACAATCCAGCCTAGCAGGAAGAGGCGTCCATGCTCAGCATTCTATTTTAGATAAGCCCAAATCAAAGAACTATTAAAATGTATTTCCTACCTGGAAGCAAGACTATCTGTAGAGAGCAAATTATGATAGAACAGCATATATACATATATATAAAAAAAATTATGTGCCTCAGTACGATATGTATGATGTATCTGTATTACCATTGCATGTTACCTTACCTCTTTATTATCATCTATGATCACATCTCTGCTCATTGACTGTGACTGCCATCATTTAGCACTTCCATGTATACCTCATTAGTTAAATGGTATGGAAAATAATGTACTTTATTCCCTAGGATACACAATGGTCCATAAATATTTTTAAGTTCCTGCTCTCTTTAGATATGCCTCAATTGTCACAAAAATTAAAATAGAGCCAAACAGTTGTTTTAATAGTTACATAAATCACATTTCTCTAAACTTCATTTACAAGAAGCCAGAAATACCCTTCAGATCAGCCAAAATAATACGAAAAATAATGTAGAGAGACATCTATAAAGTGGCAGTATAGATTTCGTATTGAAACAAGTTTTGAAAGCTTTATTTTTTTTTTAATGGCTGATCCATTCTTGCAATGTGTCTGGTGTCTCTGGGGCTTTACTGAATATCACCATCAGTTCCTGCTGCCCCTGGACTAAGGGAAACAGCTTTTCCTGTCATTCTTGGTGTTTCTAAGTCAATGTTGCTGTTTTGCTGATTTCACATTCAGATGTATGTATGATCTGAAAACATTTTGATTTCTGTTTCTGCTTTACCTGTATATCACCAGCAGTGGCACCTCTCTTGACATCGTAGCACACAACAAAGTCACCGTTGAGGAGGGTTTCATCAAGTCCAGGATTTACCTTCTGTTGATCTACAGTTGGCTTAAATAAAATATGAGCCTGCAAAGCAATCAGAAGAAAAGATTTAAAGAAACATAACTTCAAGCTGCCACAGGCAGTAGCATCTGGCAGGGGGGTGCTTTACCTTGGTTTCACTCTGCACTGTGGTGAGTGCCTCAGATAACTCATTAGTCATGAAGGTGCTGTCTGTCTCCAAGAAGCGTATGCCTTGGGGCTCAAAGATGTGCACATCAATCTGACAGCGGAGAAGAAGTTGGCATCAGCATCTCAGAGGGAACATAGACATGGCCAAAAAAATAACCGTCCTGGTCCCTGGCCAGCCTTCACTGGGGCAGCTCACCTGGAAGTGCTTAACAAGCTGCTTTGGTTGGACCTTGATCAGCAGCTCGAACTTCCCCAGCTGCCGCCTCAACAGCTCCTCGTATGTCAGCTCAAAAGTGACTTTGCTGGAGGCTGCAACGCTGACGGACACGTGAAACTGTTCCAGTTTTCTGCTTGTGATTCTTGGGGGGGGGAGAACAGAGATTTACCTCCTGTGGGGAAGGTTTCCTTGTGGTGGCCACTGTTTATGAAATATGCTAAATAACTGCCAAGAGACTACATGGAATAAATAAATAAATAAAGAGTAGCAGTAAATCTTATTCACCATTAAGATTTTTTACATTGCAGGCAGTATTATATACCTCACATATATTGCATTAGCATGCCCTGGGTGCTGCATGTGCAAGCTCAGAAGTGGAGCAGAAACCTCTGCACGCCTTGGGCTGGGATCAAGCAGAACTGGGACCATATATATGTGAAGCACAGATTAAACATCTCTCAAAAGCGTGATGACTGCTCAAGTGCCATGGTCCTCTGCGTTTGTGGGGAAGCAGACTCAACACCTGAGCATCATCCCAGCCTGGCAGAGTGCTCCCATGTGACAGCAAGTCCTAGGGCAACATTAAAGGGTGACACCTTTCACTGAAGCTTATTGCATGACACACACATATATGTGAATATATGTATACACACACACACACTGTGCCTCCCAACAAGAAGCCAAGACTTGTTTTCACATTTATCCCATCTGAGAGGTGGCTGGCTCCGGGGTTTAACCTGTCCCCAGCCAAATGAGAAGCTGAGGAAGAACATTGGAGCAGCCTTACTCAGGACAGCAACGTACTTGACAAGGCCGGCGCTCTGTCCATGTGAGACGGCAGCATCATATTCATTTTGAGCAGAAGCTTTCTCCTTTATGATTCCTGGGTATACTTTACCATCGATGGACCTGTTTGGTTTCCATAAAAATTGATTAATATTAGAAGGAAAGAGCTGAGTAAAGAAATAAGAGGAATGTTTCACTTTGTGGCCTTGGGGCATGACCAGGGAAACCTGTTTGGCTTCCATATCCCTCCCCATCTAGGAGAATGCCAGAAGCCACCACCACAACACAGCTCTCCTCCTTGTGGGGCCTCGGGGCAGGGCTGAAGCAGGAGAAACACCAGCACTGAGCATGTCTGTCACCCACCCTGTGCAGCAGGCAACCTCGCCCTGGCCCCAGGCACTATATCTCTCTTTGGCTGCCTCCTATTTTGCCCCACAGAGTATTTTGTGCAGGACCCTCCAGAGCTCAGCTTTTTGTGCTTTTTGTCAGCACCTCCTGAGAAGAAAGATGAAACACCCCCCCAGCTCCCCAGAGCTGCCTCCTTCACATCACAGGTAAGGACTTGTCCTACATGGAGAAGTTGGTGATGAAGGCTGTCTTGGGTAACTCCACTTCAAAGGTTGCCTCTTTGGACTCATTAGCTCGGTTGACTATTTTGCTGGTGATGACGGTGTGGGCAAATCGTGATGTAACCTTGCAGTCCACATGGAGGCTGTAGATTTCAATAGCAGGCTGGAAATAAAATAAACAGGCTGAAAATGAAGTACTCAGTTTTTTGCTCCTAAGCTGTCCTTATGTGGGTGATGTTTTTGGAAAAGTTTTATGAAGCTATGAGTGGGTAGAAGGTCCAGCCAGAACTGGGGAGGGGGAATTGTTCATGTCCATGGGCCATCTGTTTATTCACATCCCTGCAGCTCCAATTGCAGCCCCACACAAAATCAGCAGCCTCATCTCTGTATTGCTGTTCCACAGAAGGCTTCTTGCAACCTTTTTCCATGGTCTTCTCCCCTCAGAGTGCCCTGAAGCAGCTGCTGTGTCATCCCAGTACATCACCTAAGATTAACCTCAGAAAAATCAGGTGCCTCTTTAAGTGCTCAAGCCATGGGAAGCAACCTGTTAGCATTGTCCACAACTATTTATTTGCTCTCCCAGCTGTTGACTTTGCTGCATGTTTTTTAGCTCAGTGACTTGTGTCACATACGATGTTTAGTGGGTTTGAAACCCCACGTGGGCTTCAACCCCTTGCTGGTTGCACAAGCAGGGATGCACTTTGAGCGCTTGTGTTTCTCCTGGCCTGGTGCTTCCAGGGCCCCCAGTGCTTGAGGGAGGACAGCACCATCCTGGAGCTGCCCAGGAACACCTTGCAGGGCAGCTAGACTGGAAATTGCCTGGAGCACCTGCCTCTATAAAAACACTCTCCTTTTGCGTTTGTGATGTCTGTTTTAAAGGCCCTACCCGTGTTTGGTTGATCAGGACATCACCAGCCTCACAAAAGTGCAATAGTTTATTAAAATAAAAAAGCTCAGCATCAGAGCAGATCATGGCACTTCTATTTTTCCTCTTCCAGCCTCACAAATTGGTTGAATGTCTAATTGATCTTTAGTTATTTTGATAATTCATGTCCTGTACTTTGCTCACCAATTAATAGTATCCACTGGCCTCTCCTTCGTTAGGGCACTGGCTGACATTAAAAAGTTTAATCAAGCTAAACATAGCCCTTCAACACAAAGCTGTGACTTCAGCTTTGTGCTTGGGCAGGAGGTGCCACAGCCAACGCCACGTGAGGAATGGGTGGCTGCTTATTTTTTTCATTATGTGTTGTCAGAGCACAGTCCACCTAATGACAATCCAAGATAATGTGATAAAACCCAAAAATTTTCATTGAGGAACATTTTCCTGACCCTGTCAGTTTGGGTATTCTCCCTGCCCATGCCTCCCTGCTGCTCACCCCAAGCTGGAGCCCTCCCTGCTCAGGCTGAGGCTGTCTCTCCCAGGAATATCTCTTCCCAGAGGCTTTCTGAGTGACCCCGAGGAACTCGGCTCACATGTGGTGCCCTGTCATGGCTCAGAACCGCCTGTGCGTGTACAGAGGGGAGGTTTTGCCATGACTGAAGAGCCCCGAGTTGTGGCTCTTTGGGGCAGTGCAAGCACATGGTAACCATTGCTGTGCATAGAGCATCCTTCCTGCACAGAAGGAGCTTGCCCCGTGCAAAACTTACCCTGTGCAAAATCCACCTTGCCACCCTGTGCTGAGGGGACGCTGTGGGGATGGGGACCTGCATCTTCTGCATTTGTCCAGCTCCAGCAGCATTTTAGGCTGTGACCAGCAGTAACGAGCATGCAGAGGGCTGCTACGTGGTGAAGGTCATTGCTGTACCCTTAGTGAAGGAGGCAGGAGAGGACCAGCCCCAGGTGTGTGCCTAGAAGCCACTTGTGGCTGCTCCTCAAGATGCTGAAGACCCATCCACTACATCCATGGTTTCTTACAGAGCCCTCGGCCACCCCTGCCAGAAGACCTGTCCTTGCCTCCCAGAAACCCACCTGCATTTCACATTCTCTGAATAGGCACCACAGAAACAAAAACCTCCTGACAAAGGCTTCCTCCTTTTCTCTAGTATTGATATTTTAAAAACAAGACCAGTTGCATGAACCCTGAGATGATGCAAAACATATTTTGCTCCTCCGGATGGTACAAATCACTGTTTACTCCCCTCTTTTCTGTTCCATATAAATTATTACACGCCTGTCAGAAACCTCCTGGCACTGCAACAGTCCTCATTTAGTCCTGCTGTAACAGCACTGTGTCAAGATCCAAACCTCATCCGGTGGCTGAGGGAGACCCATTGATCCCTCAAATTTGATATTTTACATCCCTGAGGAAGAGCATGATCAAACACATCTGCAAATGTTCTTCTGCCACAGTTATACTATCACAGCCCAAACAACCAACCAAAAAGGCCTTAAAAGGACCCAGAGTTCTGAAATAACATCACAATACACAGATAGTGGTTACCGAAGGAGTTAACTACGTTACCTGGTCTGCTACAGGCATAACACTGGATCAGCAAATGAGCAAAGGAGATATTGTTAAAAAAATAAAATAGAAATACCTTTGGAGCAATAGTTTCTGCTAATACTACGAGTGAGGTAAAGACCATCAATGAGAGCAACATTCTTCCCTCCATTTTGAAGACCATATTTTGAAATGAAAACTCAGTTTACCTTAATCAGTTAATGAATAACTTGCTCTCAGGGATATTATGTAGACTTTGAAGAGACTCAGAAACTTAATATTTACATATTAAACATAGGTAAAACTTTGACTTGGTTAGTGCTTATTTTTCCAAAGATCTTTCTTTGGCATTCGGCTGCCAGCTCGGTGCCAAACTGTGACAATGTACATGTATGTAAGTGTACAAAGATGACACAAACCACCTAAAAATGAGAGCAACAGCAGCTGTGCACAGGAGCACATCTGTCCTTGTCTGGCCCTGGCACAGCTGCAATGTAACCAGCCACGGATTCTGCAGAGCTGCCTTTAACTCATGCAGGGCTGTTTGCACAAATGGTTAGTGCTGGGAGAGTCTGCACCTGAATTTACCTAGAAATTGAGAGGGATGATGCTTTTCACCTCTTATTTTATAACAAAATATTCATGCAACAGGAACTTGGAGCAGTTCCTGTGAAGTTTTTGCTGGTCAAGGGTTGGCTTCTAGCCCTGGAAAAAGAAATTATCTTAGACGTCCGATTTTATACACAAATTATTATGGACAGTGTTATACTAACATAATTCCTATGTTTACATAGTCTCCTAACACAAGATAGCTCACATGACTATTTAAAAGGTATTTGTCTGCCTCTTCTACAAAGCATTTTAAACACATTGTGGGGAAATGATTTTTTTTTTTTTTTTTTTAGGCAGTAGGGTAAACAGATCCTGGGCAGAACCCGTTTCAAAAGTTCATCTCCTCATCTCTGCAACTGGAAAAATCAGGGTGAGAAATGAGGGTCAGGGAGCTAACTGTCAAGAGCCATTCCTGTGCCACATGTCTGGGGCTTGCTTGTTTTCTTGGAAAGCTTTCATTGGGCTTCATTTGTGCATTCATTCCCAAGAAAATAAAATAAAATGTTTGAAATCTTGAAAATATCAACAGGACAGGAAAAATAATACTATTCCCCAGGGCTGTATTTCAGAGGAGCTCTTAGGCATGTGCAAGCTGCTGTGTCAGCCCCCAGTTCCTCTGTATTTATGTGTATAAACACACATATACAGGTAGCTTAATGTGCAACCAGCTGGTGATGTGGAGAGAAGCAATCCAGAAAGACCTCCTCAGCTCTGAGCAGATGAAGGCTGAAGCCCTCCCACCATGATCTTGCTGCTCATCTGCCCTGTGCTGGAAGCTCCAGGATCGCAGACAGCCCTTTCTCAACCAAACCTGCAGTCTGTCCACACACACTTTTTCATATTGCTTTTTGACAGCATTTTTCCCCTTATAACTCCATGGTAGGTGATGCCATTAATTGTCCTAAATTAACACAAAGATCTTGTGAAAAATACATATTTTACAGATAATGTGTCCAGGTGGAGAACAGGGTTCCAGGGGCTGCAGATTGGTGAGGAGATGCTAATTTAGGGCTCACTAATTCATTGCTTTGACAGACATTTACAAGTTCACCATAAAGAGCCTGTTCAGCACAGCCTGGTCTTACAAGGCTTGTGCTTTAAGTAACTTTTAAAAAAAATAAAATTCACTTCTTCCAGGCAGACTGTTTATACTACTTGCAAATACTGGATTGTTTATAGCAGAACATGTAGATATGTATATTTTAACAGAGAAAAATTGGAACTGCTGTACATTTGATTAACTTCTACAACTCGTGTAATGCTTTAATCCCTTATAATACACAGGATTACACACTTAGTGGCTCAACATCCCTAAGAGCCAAGCTTTAGCTTTCATTAAGTGGATCTGTCTTCTGCTTTCTAATACCCGCAAGTAAAATCACAGGGATGTTAAAGAGCTGCTTTAAATGCAATTTAGGCTGCGAGGTCGGCACTGCCCTGCTCCTGGGTGCAGGGAGGAGCCAGCACCCGGGAAGCTCTGAAATCCCTCCAGCATCCCGTTGTGGATTGCTGAAGCAGCTGCTGGAAAATCGCGTGCTCAGCCTTGTCCCCAGACTCGAGCACCTTACCCTGCTTCTGTGCAAACCAACAAGAGCTGTCCCCGCCGACATCCAGTGCCCGTTGCTGCTGGTGCAACTGGGCACCGATCCTGCAGTACCTGGCACTGCCTACTCTGAGGAATGAACATGCTGAGAGATTACTTCAGATCACCTTGGAGGAAGAATCTAAATTCACCATCGCAACAGGAGATACTTTAAGTACAGAAGGACCTAAAAACTCAAATCCTGGGGCTTTGTTCAGACGCCTGTCACTTTTTCCCCTTATGAAAATGAGGGGGGAAAAAGGAAGAGAACACATTTTCCATTATTTGACTTATTAGATTCTCAAGGATGAAGAATATGCTTTATATTTGTTCCTCTCACCTACAAGTACCTCCTGTCCTGCAGCAGCAGCAGCCAGTAATTTTTCTGGCACAGCAGCAGGGCTGAGGACACTGAAGGATTCCTGCAATTCATACAGGAGAGCACAGACCTTACTGTCACAAATGGGGACTGACTTTATCTCAGAATACACTTTAACTTCCAATGCATACTTTTTAGATGAGGTCCATCTTAAAAGACAGAAAAAGAAAAAAAAATAACCCTAGTCCTGAGCACTTACTGTCACACTGGGAAGTACCACAAATAATTGAACCTGAGGACATCCTGGAAATCAAGCTATTAGCGAAATACCAAGGTTTTGGTAGATAACCTACTTTGCTTCCCTGCTGCATCCACACTGCAAGTCTGTGGGACACAGAGGTTTCTGTGCTTTGCTAAATTGACACCAACACACCCAAACCCAGGTCTGAAATGCAGCACCTCCCCTCTCCTGCTACCTAGTCTAGCAAATTTGTGGTGTTTGGTCACTTGCATAGTACAAAGTAAAGTGAAAACAATGTTTTGCCCCACTTGTACCTCTCTATAATTTTTCTAATTATTAAACAACCTTATGCCAGCTTCTCATCACAGGTTAATCAAGGAGGGTTTGTTAAACCTGATGTAGGGACAGCTTCAGTGTTATCAGGGTGGAAACTTTTTTCCTCACCATGTTTGGTTTTGTTTTTACCTTCAAAGCTCTGGGAAGGGTCTTTCTCAGAGGAAAGGGCTGTGCTGAGTTACCTGTGGGGAGCCCAGGCCCCATGCAGAAATAGTGTTGAGCAGAGAGAGGAGGCAGGGTCTTAGCTGCAAATATTAATCTTTATAGGTGAAAAAAAAAAAAAAAAAGGGTCGGGGCAGGGCAACGCACCAGCAATATCTTTAATTTTTTTAGGGAAACTTCCCACTTGAACCCAAAGGATTTGCCACTGCATTATGCCCATCCCACTCTGCAGCCTTGTGGCTGAAGTGCGAGACTGAACTGTGACCATTCTAAAGGTTGAGGGGTCTCCTTGGGGGGCTTATTGGCTGAAGTGGTTTTGGGGGGGGCTCAGGTATGTGGGGTACATGACTGGGGGCTCTCTCCATACCTGACTGTGAGCACAGGGGTTTCCCGCCAAGGCGGCCTCCACAGGCCTCACACCTCGCCCTTAGACCTGAAGGGAGGAGGCAGGGAGGGGGGGGGGTGTCTTTGGGACACAAAGGGCAAAGATTATATTCTTCACAGTGCACAGAGAACTTCAATATCACTTTCACATCTTAATCAGGTCTAGCTTGTGCAAAACGAAAATAATTCACCTACTTACCATCTCCATATGTGCTGCCAGGGACTTGGGGTGTGAGTGGAACATTTCAGCTGCAAGCAATGCAGAGTGTCACCCGTGTTTGAGCACAAAGATCCAGCTGAGGTAAAACACTCCAATTTATAACCTCGGGGGGGGGGGCCAAACAGGTTTGATGTTTAATGCAGCAAATCAAGATGTAAACAGAGTTGCAAAAACCCCACCTTTCACTCAGAGTGGGGTTGCTGTTGTACACAAGACACTCAGCAGGCTGTTTGGCTCTTCAGTCAGATGGGACAGCGTCTGTCTGTCACCCCACTTCTCGCTTGACCCAACAGAACCTTGAGGAGAGGAAAAAGCTGTTGGGGAATAAGATGAAAGCCCTCCCGTTGGCACTGGGGCACACTGACAGCTTGGCATCTTGCCTCCCAACAGAGCTGCTTGTGGGCCAACCATGGTGCTGCTGCCCTGGGGGCTGTGAGGGAGCTGCAAGGAGGGAGATGTGAGAGGAAGGTGATGCAGGGGAAGCCATGAGGGGAGATCCGTGAGGGGGGAAGCCATCACCCTGTGGCACACCCCAGACCTGAGGGGCCTCTCCAGGGTGCCCCTTCAATCAGCCCAGATTTGGGTGAAGTCTCCAGGTTTCTGTGACACTTCTTCGACCAGCTCCTCCTCAGCTCCTTCTTGGTAAGGGCACAGTATGAAGAAACTTCACTGATACTAAAAACTGTGACATCTGGATATTTATTCTTTGCATTTGGCAGACTAGATCATAACTTTTAATGCCAAAGCATCCACAGAATTAATCTATGATGAAACTGAAATTAGTCACCACAGTGTGCCAAACTGTGTCCAACAACCTTTTTTTTTTTTTATTAAACCATTATAACAAACACCTTTCAATACATAGAAAGAAAGAACATAATAAAATTTAACATGGAAGTTGTACCCTTTGACATAAGTCTATTCCCTACTTAATGACTTAAAGTAGAAATTAGCTACTAAGGTCTATGGTGACTTGTGTAAGGGGCAGAAATTCGGGAAAACATTACAACAAACGTGGGTGAGACACATTCATCTCCGCCATCAGCCAAAGATGCTCTTGGCTGGCTCTTCTTTTGGTTTCTCAAAAACTGTTTCATCCCCTGTCCGATTCCGGCTGAATATGGAAGGTGCTGCAGAGCCCATTTGTTCTTGGAAAAGAAAACCAGGAGAGGCAATCAGTAAAGCAGCACAACAAATTCAGATAGTAAAACTAGTGCTGCTGAAATTCGTATGTACACATTTGGTACTTATTTCATCCATCCATCAACTTCCCAAACCTTAGAGAACAGCACTCCTAGCCCAAGCACAGGGCAGCTGCCCAGCACCTGTGGATGTTTGCTATCATTGACTGGCCTCAAATCCCTCCAGGTGCTTCAGAAACTTGGAAACTGCTGAGGTCTGGGCTATTATGCTGAAAAGGGGTTAAAATTAATATTTTTTCCTTTTACTCTCCCACTGGTGTGGAAAAGCAACACAAGAGCATCAGGGGTGCTCAGTGCAAGCAGCCACTCTCTCTCCCCTCACCTTCTGCCCTTTATTCCCCCTAGTTTCTGCTTTATCCCAAGCACACCAAATTGATCCAACTGAGAGGCTAGAAATCCCCTAACCTATGACCAAGCCTCCAGTCTTTAACTTGGGCAGTCACTGAGATTGACTATGGCCCCAGGACTTGGTTTGAACCCTGGTTCAGAAGGCAAAGTCAGGGCTTTCCCGCCTGCTTTCTCCACACATGGAGAATGACCACTCCAAGCAGAGCCCTGTTGGCACCTCTTGGTGCCAGTAAGATGGTGGATGCAAAGTCCCTGCACAGCCAGGCCAGGGGCACTGCTGGCTGCTGATTCAGAGGCACACCCTTTCACTTGACAAGAACAATGAAGTCAACGTTTTACTTTGGAAAACTGCCTAGTCATTCTCATCAAGGACACTTACCACACTGCTTCATGACTTGGTAGGTTTTGGATTTAATTTCCTGGTTTTTGGTAAGGTTTCCTCTGGCTCCTTTAAGGTCCTCTTCCTTCACTGGAGGACGCTTCTTTTTCACAGGGGCTGGCTAAGAAACAGATGTATTGCCCACACATCAGTATTTTGTGTTTAGAAGCACAGAGAACAAAGCTGCCTTAACCCAAAGGGTACGACATACACAGTTGCAAATACAATATTCCACTTATATCAGTTTGGAGGCTGCACACTCGGCTATTCCAGATCTTTGCACAACTACAATTCTACTGCCCTTTCCAAAATTTGTTGCCACTGTGACTGTTGTGTTCTGAAATTCTCTTCTGAATGTACAGCCTTTGAAATATACAGTGGATTGCTTAATTTCTTTAAAAAAACATTATTTAACAATTTTCTCTGGCCATTCTGCAAGTAAAGGTTGGTAATTAAAGAATCTTTCCAATATTTGGGAAGGAAAAACACCACAACACTTGATTCCTAAATTGTGCTTGTGCCTCAGTCTACTCACTACTACTTTGGGAAATTGGTCAGAGAGATTCTGAAGTCTGGCTTGGTTTAGTGTGAATAAACTTAACACTTGATCCATAGTTATTGATCTTCAATTTAGGGAACAGAAGTATCTGGGCACTCAACAGGGTTGTCTACAAGTATGTACTGAACACATCTGAAACACTGGATGGACTCTGAACCTAAAGAAGGAGAAGGAAATCTAATACAGAAACAGATGCATCATCAGGTGGTGCACTGCAATGTCTAAGTACTAATCTGTTTACAGTTTATCTTGCTGCAAAAAAATCAGGGTAACATGGCATCATATCAGCCTATCCCTTCTTTTAACTTAGCACTTCAAAGCCAGACACAACATCAGGCAGCAGCAGTTGGCACCATTAACATTCCCCCTTCAGTTTACTATTTCAAGGGCAGATTACCAGGGTGCCACCAGGCAGACCTTGCTGCAGGGGCACTTGAGTTGCAATTAAAAAGAATAAAAGATTCCCCACACTCCAACTCAACAGTTTGCAGACTGCCCCATCAACAAGAAACTTCTCTGACCATCATTACATTATTTAGGGCGTCGGCTATTTGGGTTCAGTTGCCTCTGCAATGGGCCAGGACATTAGAGGTAAATTCAGAAATTTCAGAGTTCACACATTCTTGTTGCCAACGACCAAAAGGTCTGGCTTTGCCTGTAAAGCCAAAAGCAGGCTGTGATACTCAGCTGCATGGTTAAAGCATTTTAACAACATCCTACACTCCAGAAGGCCTCAGATCAGTGTTCCACAATCTCAAAACACCTACAAAATAGACCCTTTTTAAAAAAGATACTGCAGTTTTACTTTGTAAAACCATAGTAGTCATTTTCAGTAACTGAACTGGAAACTACCTCATAAAGTTTGCACGCCTGTGCTGTAGGTCTGCTTTACTTGATGTGGCTGAATTTATTTGCTTTCATTCTGGCAGCATTTGGGACCACTTGTATGTCTCTAGGCTCTGCTTGTAAAGCTAAAAACAGTTGTGGAGGGAAACAAATCCCCCAAGGAGCCCCAGGGAGCTTGCAGAGACAGCACATGGATGCCTGGCTCCAGGCAGGGGTGAGCAGGCTGCACTGGAGCCTTCCTGCCAGCTGCAAATTCTCGGGAAAGCTCAGAATAGCTCACTGTCAATCACATTTGCACATGTTGTGGGAAACAAAACATTCACAAGAACTCTGGGGAAAACACTCTACAAATAGCCAAAGCAAGCAAGTGGGAGGGGTGGTAGCAAACCCTTCAAAATTCTCAATAGGTCTAGGTCGGTTTGCTGGTTAACAAACCCACAGCCAGAGCTTCATTTGTCTGTCTGTAATGAAAACTGGCATGTGATGGGAATGGTCCCCTATGGCCATGGCCTGGGTCACAGACCTCTGTTGGCTCCAACACAAAGGGCAAAAACCCCGTGTTTTGTTAACAGGAATACAAAATCTGGCAAGGTCCTTCACCCATTACTTGCAAGAGACAATAACTGCAAAGCTGCTTTCCACGGGGCCAAGGAACTTCTTGGGGACAGGGTAAAGAAAGGAGGCGCTTGAGATGTACCGAGACACAGCCAGACTGAGCAGAATTGTTGAATTTCACCCAGTCATTTAAAAATAAAACCTCTCATACTTTGATTTCAGGTGGATTTTCCAGCAGGGAAGCTGCTGTGGATTAGTTGGCCACCAGCTAAAAAGCAAAAAACCTGCACAGAAGTGTTATTGCGAGCCAAGAGGTGAGTCCTGGCCGGACCTGCCAGCATCAGTAGCTGTCAGTGTCACACCCACGCTGCTAGTCACTCTCAATACAAATGCATTTGTAAACCGTGTTTGCCAGGAGCCATTCCCAGCTGGCAGAGCAGTGCAGGTTGCACTTTATCTCCTCCTGTCACGAGTAGAAAAGTGTTGGTTTACAAGACATATGATTGGTTTTTTAAGTCTCTTTTTCTTTGGAGTAAAGAAAATAAGCTGAGTTATTCCATGTGGTCGAAGGATTGTGCTCTTCTACCCTCCCTGTGTTCTTACTCTCCATCCCACTCACCACATAAAAGTCTCACTATGGGGAGGACTCTGCCAGGAATGTATGCTGAAAATGTAATACATGTTTCTGAGCTAATTTTAAGATGGCTTTGAAACACTGATTATTGGGGAACCCAGTAGAGAAAAACCATCAGTTACAAAATGAACATAAAACGTGTAATACAAAATTTCAGTCTCCAAACAGTTATAATTTTCAGTCACACTCTCTTTTCCTGCATATCAATACATTAAAGTTTACACAGCAGCACACTTCAGTACAGCCACGTCCTTTCAGAAACACTGCTGAAACTTCAAATCATTGTCTGAGAAAGCTTGTTGGAAAAGCAGAAGTAACTTCTGTGAAACATCCCAGAGCAGTGGAAATGTTTTTTCCCTACCTACATAAATAAGAATATTTATGGTAAACCAAAACAGTTTATAACTAAATTAGTTAGCCACGTAGAGAGCATCATCACCACATAATCTTTTCTAACAACTTACTTGTTAAAATATATAGACAGTGTTTAAATAGTTCAAGATAATGGAAAAAGTCACAGAGCAGAAAAGCTGAATTCACTGGTTAATGAGAGTAACTTGCTAATGAGCTATTCCAAGCAAACCATCTAACACATCAGGCCCCCTGCTGCTGGGAGATCCAGCCCGACAGCCCTCCCCGTACCTGTGACATAACTGCGGTGCTCGCTCGACCCCGATCCCTTCTGCAGTGGTTTTCCAGCTGTGATTAAACCCGGCCCGTCTGCTCTGCGAATGCCCGTTTTTTTCCTCGACTTATATAGAGCGTCTAACATGAAGTCACAAGCTGGGTCATCTTCCCAAAGCAGAAGGCAGGGTGATTCAGGTTGACAGAGGCTGTTGTTGTTGTTGGAGGGTTTATTCTTAGCCATGACTCGGGTGTGCAGTATTTTCTGTGCCCTGTGCCTGGGGACGGATGGAGCTGGGGGCTGACGGGAGCAGACAGCTGTGGCAGCGGCACCACAGGGGAGCCCGATCCACCACAAAATAACTTCCCAGGGAGGCCACTGGGGCTCTATTTATAACTTTAAAAGGCAAAACTTTGTTACAGACACAAAATTGACTCTGAAACCCTTTGATGGGGGGGGAAGAAAAAAAAAAAGTGCATGTTTCTTTCCCAGCGTAACAAAATACACATTCTCTAAGATGATACAAACCTAACATCCAAAGCAGGACAGTGTACCCTGAATTGCTTTTGCACAGGGATCTTTAACAGAAGAGTAGTTTGTATTTTGGAGAGTTAATAAAATAGGATATGATTTTACATTTACAGTTGTCTTGCTGAGCTTGCACTGATGCTGGCTCTTACACAACTAAGTGTAAAATCACTTTCTACTTACAGCAGTATTAGTAAGTAATCATTTCATCTGTCATATGTATAGGAAAGGATAACTCAGACATCAACAAATTCAGTGTCCCCCACTGAATGCTGACAGTAGTAAAACTTATTTCAGAACATTTCAGATTTGCTCTCTAAATAATTTTTAGATTAAACATATAAACCCTTAAGCATTGATTCTAAATTTTATTAGGAAAGGGTTGGGTGGGTTTTTAAAAATAGGGTTTTTTACATTCATTCTTTGCATTATGTAAGAAAAAAAAAAATCAGCTTTTGGGGCTGCACTCACTACCTACAAAGAACCATGACCCCAGCCACATGTGTTAATATGAGAAAGGCAGAGATGGCAGACCTCCAAACATCTTTTACTAGAAACACTGACTGTTGTAGTGATAGAAATCTGCTCTGGGCTTTTCTTGAGCTCTGCCTGTGTTTTGTTCAGGCTACAGAGCAGTACACAGGATGTAAAATAAATTTGGTATTTTTCATTATGAAAACCTTGCATCAAGACCACAGTACTGGCCCCATATGAGCAGGACTGGCAGATATGTTGGTTGTAAACTATCCCCCTGGCCTCTGGGTGCTCGTTTTGCCTATAAGCTGAACTCTTTCCAGGCCTGAGAAAATGCTTTTCTTTATGTGACTATTGGAGCAATTATTTGTAAGTTAGGAAGCAGTTTGGACATTACATACTTAGCCATTCCTTATGTTGAATTTCTATTTTAAAACCACAACTTAGTAAACTAGAGGAAACGTTCCTGCAAAACAGCAGTAACTTTTAGTAGGCCAAGAAAGCAGAAGAAAAAAAACCACAAACATCAATTTTAAGAAAAAAAGCAGATTTTTTTCTACTGTACAAAGCAAAACCTCTCCTTCAATACTAAAATGATTCTGTATAGTCCCGTAAGCCTCACCGTTCTGACACTATCCATTACAACAGGAAAATAACACTCTGGGCATTTAAAGCAAACATTTAGAATTGAAGACACAACTATTTTTTTGCTTCAGCTTTCAGGGTTGCTTCATTTAATTGGTTCTATATATTCCTCACTCAAAAGCAACAGACTTATGCTTTCATGGCAGTTTGATTTACACAAGCAAAATCTTTATGCAAACAAAATTAAAACACCTTCACTTTGCACGCCACTCAGGGGTAGGAGATCAAGATCTCCTCCTACACTTTCCAAGACATCCCCAATACCCTGGACAATTCTGTTCTCTGTCATTACACTGTTCCTAAACCAATGCTGAACAAGCACAACCCTTTCCTCTTACAGATCAAGGACTAATCTTTCCTTACAAAAAACCAACTGAAATCTACATATTTCACAGTGGAAATCCTGTTCACCTGGTTGAGGCCTTGAGATCTGTTAATTGGGACATGAATGACAATGAAACAAGGCTGGGTCATTTATTTAATAGTGGCTATTAAAAATGCAAATTAACTCTTTCATCTTCCACTGCAAAAAGTAGTATGGAAAATTCCTTTGCTGAGGAATGGTGGCAGCTAAAATATGGCAATAACCACAGTGAATTTAGTGTGTGTACACATCTGGCCACTGTGATCTCCGGGAGGCACAGTTCTTACAGAAGATTTGACTTCTCCAAAGAACTGCTAATATCCCCCAGTGGACTGACAGGCTTGATAGGTTGACTGTTATTCTCCAGATTCCCTTTATGGATGCAGTGGATACGGGGCTGCTCACGTGTAGTAGGTGGGAAGTATTGAAAGCAATGGGCAAACAACACAGAGGAGTTACAGAGGTCGTGGTGGATTGATGCTGTGCAGCTCCAGCCCAGCAGAACACACTAAACTGCTCCCACCAAGATAGGGAGGGGTGATGGCAATGGCAGCTCATGAGGAACAGGATTTCTACTCTATTCTGGCATAAAGGTATCAACCACTCACCATTTGCAGCCTTAAAAAACTTGTATCACCAGCACATGGCTATGCTACATCTTCACAGTGAGCCAGCTCTCATCCTACATGGTCCTCCTTGTTCCTTCAGCGCTCTGGAAAATTGATGGTACTTACCTTACCATGCCACAGGGAACAAGATACCTGGAGAGTAAAATGGTGTTTTTTAGATTGAAAAAACCCAGAAAAAATCCCAAGCTAGGCTACACTCACTTTGTTGGGTACAATAAGGGAAGTCCAAGTGCTTGCTGCAGACCCTTAGGTAATCAAAGAAGCTGCTTCCCTGGAGCTTGAGAGACAACTCTGCACTACAAGAACACGTGTAGGACATGAGGTCCTTGTCAGACAGAAAATAATCAGCACTGCTTGGCTCTCCCCCTTTTGCACAGTTTGGGAAGTAGCAGTGACTAAAGTAGTCAAGGAAGACATTGGTCATCTCCAGCATGTTGCCCTCTGGAAAGACGGGACAAGAGAGGCTGCTTGGACCTAGAACTAGACATCCCCATGTGGCCTTTTCTGTCTGAGGTGGTAGGTACTACATGAGTTCTGTGTTACAAGCAAACATCTCAACAGCACCCTCAGGCTTCTTTGCTCCCCGTGCATTTCTCCTACCTGCTGCAGACAAATCAGAAGGGGAGCAGAAGATTAAACAGGTAAAGATACTGAATTAGGCCACATCTCTGCCAACAGGCAGGATGTTGGAGGGAAATTCAGAAATTTCAGAGTTTACACGTTCTTGCTGCCAGTGACCAAAAGGTCTGTCTTTGCCTGAAAAGGCAAAAGCAGGCTGTGATACTCAGCTGTGTGGTTAAAGCATTTTAACAACATCCTACACTCCAGAAGGCCTCAGGTCAGCATTCCACAATCTCAGGAGTTGTCAGATCAAAGGTTTTATTTTCAATATGAAAATACACACAGAGGGCAAAATCCCTCCTCAGGAAACAGATCCAAAAGGAGCTTGCAAGGATTCTTACAGTCTTAAACTTTGCTACTTAAGAATAGTGGCTCCTCCAACTGAAATGGGACTTGCTGTTAAGGGATATGAATATCTTGAAATTAACTCCAACAGGAGACTGCACAAAATCAGATCTGCAGTTCTGAAGTTAAACACCAGCAGCAAAACCCACTTCCCCCAATGACATATTGCAAACATTGAAAAACACACACACACTTCTAAACAGAGCAAGTATCAAACAAGTGTACAAATCTGTAATAAGTCAAACTTTATTGTAAACCATTATACAATGTAATTACATCAGATACCCTTAAGAGTTCAGGGTAACACCACTGATTAAACAATATGGTCCAAACAGAGGGCAGCAGAATACAGCTGTTGGTTTTGCTCACATAGGCTATACTCTGAATTTACTTAGAAACAAACCCAGCATTCAGGTTGAGACAGATACCCAGACAAGACTAAAATACCTACAAAAAGAGAGTCCCTTTTTTAAAGATACTGCAGTTTTACTTTGTAAAACCATAGTAGTCATTTTCAGTAACTGAACTGGAAACTACCTAAAAAAGTTTGCATGCCTGTGCTGTAGATCTGCTCTCACTTGATGTGGCTGAATTTATTTGCTTTCATTACTGTTTCTCCTGTAAAAAGCACAGCAAAATTGCAAACAGGGGTTAGTCAAGCACAGTGGCAGAAATTCCTTGTGATGCTCAGCTCTCAGCAGAGTGGGAGAGCCCACATCTCCCTCCTCAGGCACAGCTGGAATTGGAGCAAACACCTGGGAGGGGATCACTTTGCATTGCTCTAATTTGCAACTCAATTTCTGAGTTTTCCCTGAAGAAAAGCTATAGTACATTTTAGTTAGCAACATTAACATACAGCTTTTACCTACTTAAAGTAAAACAAGGGGACGTGAACATATTAAAGCCAGAACTTGAAAACCACGTATTAGACAATACCAGTGTTTTAAGTTTATGCAGATGTGTCACAGGTTGGATACTAGAAACAGTTAATACATTTAGGTTGACCACTCGTGGTAAATTGGATCTCCACCAATATTTCTGCGTCTCTTCTGTAAGTTACAATCCTGTTCTCTTCCTTTGGCATATACTACAGAGCTTATTTTCCTTAAACAAAATCACATTTTTCTAAGCACAGCCTGAATTCAACCTTTGCTGTGAGTTGTCCTGAGGTACATTTACCAGGCATAAATTTAGAGAGTCAATTTGAGGACAATGCAAACATCGTTATGTTGTAATATTATTACTAGATCAACCCTTTATGAAAAAATATTCCAGACTGTACTGCCAATACATTTCAACAAGGAACCAGTAAGACATAGTGAAGCACTAGGCACATACTTCCTTCTCACACTAACTCTTCAAACTTGTCCTACTGGAAGAATTCCAATTTTATCTTACAAAGAGGAAAACTGCCAATTTTCTATTTTTCATCTCTTTCACATGGTAACAAAGAATGAATAGAAAAAAAAAAAATCCCAGTTTTTATTTTTTGGTGAAGGTTGTGAATAAATTTTTTGTCTTATTAAAGAAAGTCAGAGCTGTTTTTTTCCCCTCTGAAGATACGCTCCTCCAGTTACAACTGTGGTATTTAAAATATTTCTGTCTCTTTGGCTCATAGTGCTTTACTACATCATCTTGCTAGACATATATCAAAATCTCAAACCAAGTGACATTTAAGCACTTAAGACAGGAAAAATGAGGCATTCATACACCTTTGCCACAACCCTGTTTGAGAAACTACTCCAGAGTGCTTTACAGTGTTTTGTACTTGGTCAATAAGTTTGAGGTCTGCTCAAAAACAACTATTTTTACATGATTAAGGCCATAATTTTATACTGACACTTCAGAGACTAAACATGAGACTGGAAATAATTCTGATAAATAACTGGAGGAGGGAAAGGAAGATAAAGTGAAAGCTCGTACAATTAAATTTGTGTGCGCTGCTCAGTTATCTCTGATGGTGGACGAGGACAGTGGTGGCTGTGCAGTGGTATGCAGCACATGTTGAATAGCTTTCTTTCACTATCTGAAATAGAACAAATCCTATGCTAAAAAAATAAATGCTGACATTTGCTTACAAGAGCCAGCCCGAGCTCTTAAAATCCCTTTGGAAAAGTGAGTGGTATGAGACTACTCTGCTGATGAGAAAGCATTCCTTGAAGTACTGTGCTTTTGGAGGTGTGTGCCCACCTGGTGGTACATCATCAAGAGAAGGTGCAAGTCACACAATCAGTGAAAGGAGCCCAAAAATTAAACCAGAGGCAGCACTGATTAGGGACATTTCCCCATCCCCCCCCATTCCCCATTTCAGAATAACTAAATTAAGCCCCTGTTGTCATTAATTTCTAGATTTAGTCTAAAAGAAACACTAGTACTTAGACTTATTGCAGTTATTACATTTCAGTGCACAGTAACAGAGGTCAATGCCTCAACTAAACTCACAAACATCAGGTTTGGTAAAATGTCCCTTCTAGCCAGCTGGACACACTGAGGTGCACCTGGAGTCTCAGAACATTCTGTTCACCTCGGCAGCCAAGCAGTGAAAAGGAATGCTGGAACAGAGAAAACAAGTACGGGAGCGCACAGTTCAGTATTTACTAAGGCCCAAGAACCCCACTGAAGTGGTCTGGATAATAAATCACATTAAGACCTAGTAAATCTATAAAAAATGTAGAAAATCTTAAAAAGTTCTGAGCAGTTTTCCAATGAAACTGTTTGGTTTAAGGCTTGGAACATATCTGATGTCCAGACACTACAACAGATTTGCACTTATGGTCTGCTGTCACCTCTTTGACACATCTCCTTGTCCTGCACAAGGTTTAGCTACACAAGGGAAGCTGTCGGAAACAATCGTTTAGAAATTATGCAAAGCAAAAGGATGTCACTGAAAACATGTCTGCTAGGTTTCAGATCAGCACGTGCTGTCAGTTATCAGAAAAATTCTGTAGTAACAACTGTATTATACCTCTTGAGGGTTTTTTTGTTTTGTTTTGTTTTTTTAATACTAAAGGATAACCAGACTCTATGAAAATTAAACAGGATTTTTTTTTTTAGCACATTAAATAGAAGATTGCTTTTCCAACATAAAACAAGGGACAATTATTTGCACTATTGTAGCACCACTGCTTTAGTCAGATTGCAGTCCTGTACTACAGGCCCTGTATAAGGAAAAAGGTAAGAAATGTTCCATCTCTTTTGGGCCATTTGAGAGGTATGGACAAGAGACTCAAAGAAACAGAAATAGTCATCCATAGGTATTCATTTCACAAATAACCTAACACAGCAGATTTTTGTTATACACTAAAGTGCATGTTTGTCAAATATGCAAACACAACCTCCTATTAAAAAGGTATTTTCAACTTACATGATCAAAAGCACACTTAGGACTACATTTTTAGTGATATTTGGTGGCTTCAGCAATGACAGAGAGCTTTTCCCTTTGCAATCCCATTGTCAAACCAGGACACAAGGATAAATAATTTTTTCGCTACAAATCTTTTGACCTGTTCTGCACAAGAAAGAGGGAACTGCACAATTTTCTCTGACAAAGAAAACCTTTAAATACAACTGTATGAAAATATAACTTAAATATAAAATAGTCAAATAGATTCGAGGAGACTTGAAAAAAAAAAAAATCTTTGTTCCACCTATTAGTTCCATAGGTACCTGGTAGCAAGTAAACATTTGTACTTAAAAAAATAATGTTAAGTTACAGCTTGTAACCATAAACTATTCTGCTCTAGGAATTATGCTGCAAAAGCCGGTTTTAGTAATAAAACACACTCCTTTAACTTAGTTAATTCTGATGCCTTTTTGAGAACATCTTACAGCTGTATCCTCAGTAACCATAAGTGACAGACTGCTGTATCTGCTTTGTGATCTCCTCCAAAATGCCAGACACGGATTCCCTTAGCTCCTCATCCTTCCCAACACCGTGTTCTGCACACGTGGGTGGAAAGACACTTGCATAATTGGTCAGTGTGTCTGTAGTGCAACTGAACTGGAAGTCTTCCAACCATTTGCATTCTGTTGGTAGACCTTGCTTTTAAGTCAGTTTGTATGAAAAGGGAGATGCAACTGCAACACTAAAACCCACTGACTGAAGTTTTTGCTGTGAAACCTGCAAGTACACAGGTCAGGGAATGTGTCATACAGGCAGACCAAAACGATGCTTCTTTTTCTTAATAGGCTTCAAGTTGGTCAGTCTGCGCAGGTCCTCTTCAGCATCTGATTCCTCCATCTCATCATCTGCTGAAATAAGGATCTAAAAACAAATGACAGCTTCTGAGTAACAGCAAAGTCACATTCTTTCTTCATTCTTCTTCTAACCTTTTTAATGCTTGCAAAGCACCTTATTAGTTGCTCAAGAAAAGATCTTACAGAACATAATTTAGATTTACTGCCAGTACATCAAAAAACACCACACATCCTGTCTGGAACCTCCAGTAAACTTCAAAGAAGGATGTGTGTGTACTAATCACCGCCGCAATCACCAACTGAAGCCCAAAGAAGTGATTCCAGCATCTCCAGAACAGTGGGGGTGGCTTGCTGCTAAAATGAGAGCATATATAAGCTCTCTAGCCCCACCAGTGAAATGGCAGTCATCTGATTAAAGCAAACCCCACATAAACAGTACTGTCTGTAATGCAGAACAGTTACACTGACCAGCTAAAGCTAAACCAACTTACCTTCAAAGCTACTGCCCATCATTCAGGTGAACTGAAAACTGCCACTTAATATAATTTAGAATAAAATTATGCTAAGGCAAGGATATAAATACTTCTCCAAAATTGGGCCAGTTGTCTCCACCAGCTTCCTCTCACTTTATTAACCTTTCTTTGAATTAGAATTGTCTATTGGTTTTGTACTCTGTGTGAGTTTTTTCAAAACCTTTGTAACACAGTTCACCTGTGATACTTAAAATACATTACTGTGCCTTCCTGCCCATCTGGAAGGAAATCAGCTACCACAAGTGGTGCAACAATGCCATTTATCTTAACTGGTCTTCAGCTGCACATGCTAGGAACTACTCTTAGAGGTATGTGCAAAGAAAATCACAGCTAAGTTAACAGCATTACAATTAAATCAATTGCACAAGTGATGAACTGGAGTGATATTGCATTAACTGCAATGATTTAACTCTACATACTTCTGATTCTGACTCTTCATGTGATGCTGCTCTCCTGTATCGGACTTTACTTCCATTTCTTGAATCTTGTCCTGCTTCCTTTTCTTCAAGTTTAGCTTTTGTCTTCCCTTTCTTCATAAGAAAATTATCTACTACCCAGAACATGAATGCCTGTTAAAGAGAAGGGAGAAGTGACAGATCAGTTTTCCTCAGGGCAGCATCTGTTCATTGCATCAGTATTTAGACACAATTAGGAAAACTTGACAATCGTTCTGAATTGGCCAAACCAGTAAAACCTTGTATAGGCAGACAGTCCCATGGCTTGTTACACATTGCATGAATGCTCTAGAACACAGCTACTTTATTCCTTTGTAGTAAAGAAGAAAATAAGAAAAGCAGCTGTTGTTCAGAGTGATCATATATTAACTCTTCATATAGAAATGTGAATGGTTTAGGCAGACATCTTAGTACAACAGACTTTTGCTTATCAAAAGATAAAATCCATGCTTGAACAAATTAATGGAAGAAAAAAAACCAAATCACCAGCAGTCATTAAATGTAAGGACACCCACCATCTCTGGCTCTAGGCCCTAAATCCCAGATTACTGGAAGAGTATACTTTGGGAAGGATGATTGCACACTTGCCCTTTTCCTCTGCTCCATCATAGGCCAGCCACTACTAGCTGGACACAGGATACAGCTGTCATTAGACCAACTGTTGCCTAAAACAAATTTCATAGTAATCTTATAACCTCTATGTCAGTATTTCATTCAATCCACTGAAGTCATCACCCCAAAGAGGTGTATGAGGCATTTTTGCACCTCTCCTGATCCTGCTCATTTAGTTCAAGGCAGATTTCAGCTTTGGAAAATCTACATATCCAGATACTTTATCCATTCTTTAATGCTCTTCCTCTTTAAAAATTACCTTAAGGTACACTGTGCTCTAAGAACTAATGCTAATTAAGTAACACACGGCAGAAAGATACCCAAGTAAACGTCTCAGAGAAGCGTGCAAGTTGTACTAACATTAACAAAGAAAGGAACTATCAGCATGACGATAGCCAGCTCCAGCTGGGGGTTCTCTATAGGATTCAATAAAGCTACCTGTGAAAAGAAAAGAATTAAGTTCAGACCATGGCAGCACGTGCACGTAACTGGGTTAGCACGTGCAATTGCTCATGTACACTACAGAAATAACCCACACGAACCAACAAAGGACAGCTTTGTAGAAAAGGAAAGTACTTGGGACAATTTATAAATTGCCACAGATAAGTAAGTGGGGATGGCAAGAAACTTCTCTGTCATTTTTGTTTACAAAGTCTGAAGAACTGTGTTGGAATAATCTTGAACATTTTAGAGCTCCACACTCGCCAGGAACATATTTGAAGTTCCATTTTTAGGAAATTTAAACAGACCAGTGTTTCACAAAATTCACAGTAAGGAAAGGACATTCCCAAAGTAGTTCAGAGCATAAAACAGGGACTAACTGGTTCTAATGGGCTATAACACCATGCATCAGCACTTTGAACATTACATTGCACAGATTCCATCAAAGTAAATAGTTATCCAGTCAGCAGCAATGGCTTCACTAATCCATTGCAAATTACTAAAATTGTATGGTTTGGACCAATCAACAAGGTCAGGCAAAGGAAATGCCTTAAAATACCACAAAAATCAATCAAAACAGCTTTAAGTAAGGGTTAAAGAATTAAGAAAAGGAAGAACCACTTAGTAGCTTCAAGAGCACTCAGAAAAGGAGACAGAGTAAAACTATATATTGCAGTATATTAAAAAACCTCCAAAATATGACAGGATATTCCTGGCAATGGATGTCAGAGAGCCTAATTAGCAGGATCTTAATCAAGCTAAAAGAACATACCAGCACAGCAGAGTGAAACAGCATTGACTGCAGACAGTTATGTTACTTGAGCCAAAGGAATAAACACTATTAGAAGTCTATTGCTTTACAGCTTCCACCTGGAACTTGTTTGTCTGTAAAATACTGTAAAAATACAAACCTCTTTCCACTGAGGTATAAGCAGCACTATAATGATGATGGTTTTCTCAAATGTCATAATCATTATGTACAGAGCACATTGGCCCATCCAAGCACTGCACTGCAGTGGGTCACCTGCAAGAGAGGAAAGGTTCAATATATGCACAGGGTTGATTTTTGATTTTACTTCACAGTAAACATTTTAGAAAAGCAGCATCACCCCAACTTTCAAAAAGTATCAGTTACGAACTGAATATAACAGGATTAGTGATTCAGCACTACCTGGTTATACACTCACTGTTTTACACAGTCTGATGAAAGCAAGACAGATATGGTTGCATTATAGTAGTTTTTAATCAAATTGTTATTTTTGACCCTCTGTCATGAAGCATTAAGTTTCTTAAAAGGGAAAACTTAAGGGAAACAGAGCTGGGGAAAAACATCCTTCCCTTCAGTCTAAGTAGAAACATGATGATTTCTGCCATTCTCCCTAGGCTACCTGAAACATATTTTCCTCTCTACAAAGTTAGTTACTATAACTAACCCATCATACTTGAAGCAACAGGTGCAAGAGCTGCTATGAAAAATTTAATTGAACGAAAAATTAAGATCACATTTTTACTTCAACCTGAAAGGGTGTGAAATTCTGCTGCACCCCATTATGGCAGAGTGAAAACCTGAGTACATTATGTTATCTGCCAGGACAGAATGAAGACCACAAATATTTGAACATGAAGACTTATATGTTTGACTCTATGAAGCAAGGAGAAAGAAAAAAAGGAAAAATCTAAAGGAAAAAGAGGACTGACACCCCTAACAAGCTTTGCAGGTGAGCTTAAAGCAGCACATCACTGGAAACCAAAAGGAAGCTTTGGAGGGGAGTGTTATCTCTTTAGTCTTTATGATAGTCTTCTGCAACATCTTTAAAGGCAGCTTAAAACTTTTAGCCTGGGGATTGATGAATAATGGGTAATGGAAATTCAGATGCCTTTTTGTATTTGTAATGCATAATGGATAGCTGCTACTTCCTTTTCTGGAACATTTCTGAAAGGCTTTCAAGTATTAATACTTGGTAATAGTCTTGAGACTTACAGTTTGCTGCTTAAATGGTACAAAGAGAAACTGATAAATCAGACTGGAGTCCAAAACAAAGGAAACTTCCTAAACAAGTTTTACAGTAAGAGCTAGTCATCCGCACTCCATAGTCCACGAGGAAAATGGTTAAAATGCTCAAATGTAACAGTTACATGCTGCAGTTTATGGCTTCTGTTGTAAAAAAAACAAGTTAGAGAATTTGAAAGAGGAGACACCAGTCATTTAAAGTTGAGCAACCATGATTCTCCTGGAGACAGAATGCCCAAATTAAATTTGAGAAATAAATTTTAACAACTAATTTCTATACTCCACATTTTTATTAACATTCTTTAATATTTTTTATTAACTAGCCAATACGAAAAACAAAATCTAGATTTAGCTACAGACTTACCACTGAAACTTTGCCAGTTTGTTCTAAACTCTTCTCCAATCTGTATTTAATTCCTAAAACCAAAGACAGCTATAGCAATTTTGCATCTATTCCGACTCTGTCACATGAGATTTTATATGTTCTAAAATTGTGAACCTCTGTACTCAGTGTGTTTTGCACCATCACCACTGAACACTTTGATCCATTATGGTTTTCTGGGTTAAGCACTGGAGTAGGTTGTTCAGAGGGGTTCTTAAATCTCAAGCCATGGATAAAATAAAAACTGGTCTGGATCATGCTGTGAACAACCTGCTTTAGCTTCGAAGTTATCCCTGCTTTGAGAGCAGGAGGTTGGATTATATGACCTCTGGAGATCCCTTCCAACAACATTTTTTCTATGATTTTATAAAATATGCAATTCAAGGGAAAAAGTAGAAGCTAACAACATCACCACATCCAGGGTGTTTTCCCAAGAATATCTGGGACATTTCTCCATTCAAAGATTCAGTACACCACCTCAAATTAGAGCTCTGAAGTTAATGTTGATGTCATAAAGCTCTATAATTTCTAAAGTCTCTGACAGTCTCCCTTGAATTCTGATTTTACACCTGTCACATGTAAATTACATGTCTAGAACAAACTGATAAATCAGTAGAAATCTTGTTGCTGCAAAAGCACATTAAGACAAACATTTTGAACCCTCAGCAGCATTTTTTTGACAATGCTGGACAATGAAAAACTAATCTGTACTAGTGTAGACTATTTTCATCAGCCACTCTGTAGAAGCACATTTACAGACAGCTCTTGAACAAAATACCTGTGATTCCTCTATCCTGTAGCTTTTCTGTGTTCCTAAATCCTGAAAAAATTCCTTAAGAAAATGCCAACTCACAGAAATACTCCAAAATAAATTTTAAGAAGTTTTAAATTAAGTGCTGTCTACCCCATATGGCTATAGGTAAGTTGCTCTGCAAGTTGCAAACAAAGAGCTAGAGGAAAAAGATGCATCAAACACAATTTATAAGCTTTGCCATCTGAGAAGCAAAGCCAAGCAAAAAAGACCACAGCACCATTTAATTGCCAAAAGAATTGTCACCAAGAGAGATTGTCACCTGTTTTCTACTTGCAGAAGCTAAAGCAGCCTAAGACAAGAAGGGAAGGAGAAGGCAGGCAACATTCTTTTCAGTAAAGACCATGATGCCTTTTCTCCTCTTTACATACTCAGATATAATTAACTGATTCTGCACTTCTATTAAAACCCAGCTGCTGATGTAATCAATCTGAAAACACAAAACTGGAAACATGAAGACAAATCTGATAAACTTAAAAATTGACATTAAAAAAAGCCCTTAAGGGAGTGTCATGCTACTTGGTTCGTAAATCAGCGTGCAGTGCTGTTTCGTGGTATAAACAGCAACCATTTATGAATACTGGTATTTTGGTATCAATCTTTTCCTTGAGGCATATTTGCTTAACATCTATCCTCCATATAAAGAAGAGGCTTTTAAAACCAGCAGGACACTGCTATTTTTGTGACAGCTTCAAGTAGTGAATCACCAGGGATCAAGTAATAGAGCTAAGAAGGGAAATGACCTCACAGTGAGAAATAACTTGAGACAAATTATTATTTAGGCTCTGGAAGCACAAACAACATTGCTCAATCACAAGAGACAACTTCAGGTTTTTTGGGGGGGAGGTTGTTTGTTTTCCCACACTTGCAAACAAAGTGAAATCACACTGGTCTCCACACTGAGGACTTGGCTGCTACAGATAAAATGCCAGAAGTCTCTGATACATTCCAATAAGCAGGCACCTCAGCACCCATGGATGTTAAACATCCATATTTAACTTCAAGATATTATGTCTAAACACTCTTGTGACCCCACAGGACTGCATTTTAGTCCCCTCTTCTAACTGTACTTAGAGAATCTTTTAAATAATCACTTTTAAAGAATCACATGAAAAATAAGACGAGTTTTCTTGGGGCCAAAGAGAAAAATGTTAAATAAAACAGTAATATCAGGGTTTTCCCTTTAGAGACAACAGTAGTATTTAACAGAAGAGGGCAGCAAACCATCCAATGTAACTTGTCCTTTTTAGACAGATTTCTTACTTAGGGTCTAACCTTACTGCACAGCCACTACTAAAACTGTACCCTAAAAGATACACACTAAATCTACACTAATTAACAAAAAATGCCCTCATGTTATATAGGCAGTTATTTCTCCTAAGATAGATGCTTGTCATCATCTCTATTTTAAACCTCTGACATTAAAGCAAATAGCAATTAATGCTACTTGATTTAATTGTAAACTTCCTAAGCTTTTAAAGTACTTCAACTTGGCAGGGCCTTTATTTATTCTTAATTCTATCAGCTAATTAGGATCATTAAAAACGAAAACCTACAAAACCAAAAAACCTACCAATGGTAATTAAGAAACTGCTGTGAAAGCTTTTATTTTGTTAGGCAAACTTCAACTTTTTTTTTCTCCCCCCTTAAACCATGGGCTTGATTTTTTTTTTCCTTCAATAAAAAGCCATAGCTCTCTTATAAGGCAACCTCTCCCCCCATCCCTGTCTCAAGAAGCTTCAAATGTAATTTTTAGTATCTATACAGAGCTTCCATTCCCAGCCAGCCAAAGGAATCTGAAAACAACAGGTTGAACAGAATTAGATGTCAATGTTGAGTCTGTAGGATACTCAACTGCATCTGTAAATCCCCAATCTCAGCAGATCAGTGGCCTTCTGTGGCTATCATAAAGGAAGATAAAACCCACAACTTCACATGAAAGTGACTTCACTAGTCTAACCCCTAGCCTTTATGAAAGAACATCCACATTTTTCATGAACGATAGAAGTCCTATGTGCAGGAGTTTGAGTGATCATCACTTGCAGACAAGCACAGGCCATCTTGCCATTCTTTTCACTTAAGGTATGTGGTTGTTTACTTTAAGGAGGGCTGGCAGAACTCAGCCCGTATCTTCAGACAATGGCATGTGCTTCAGTGAAAGCTTTAATAGGAAATTACTTCCAGCTATCATTTATTTAAAAGTGTTCCAGAGTAAATTTATCATGCTGTTATTTTTTCCATGAGCCAATATCAGAATTCAATCACTCCTAAAAAAATAAATATTCAAGCAGTTGTTCCAAACTCACTAAATGCATAGAGACTTGCTGAGCTTTCTAGCATAGAAGATGTATGCTGAGATACAGAACTTAAAAAACCTTGTGACAAATGAAATACTAAAATTACCACTATAATAATTCTATAATGATTTTAAGATGAGTTAACCACTAGCTGAAATACTCTGAGATTCTATCCTGAAAGTCATTCCAGTGCAAGAACAGAAACATTTACCATATTCACCAAAGCGAAGGGACTCCCACTGCTGCCATTCCACAAGGCTGCTGACTGCACGAATACCAATGTAGATTAACAGCATTCCTAGTGTGGCATCTAACAAGAAGTTGATAAGATACCTGAAAGGAAGAATGTAAAAGAAGGCAAGGAGAAAGGGTCCATACAAGTTCACTGTATTTCAACACCACAATTGATAAAAGATCTGTATATATGCTGAGAAGCCAGAGTTTTGGAATATGATTTACCTACTGCTTTAATTAGTGTACATAGACTATAATTAAAATAGTTTTAGAAGAGTCTAATGCTTTAAATAACAAAATACTTTAGAAAGTATTTTGTTTCCAACCCTAAAGTTAAGGTCCAACTTCTATTTTCATGAACCCTTGTGTGTGCATGTGCATACTCTATGTAAACACCAATATTATGCATTTTATTCCTTTCAACTAAAACCAGATTTCCTTTCTACCATTGCTCAGTTCATTCTGCAGAGAAAAATCAGTATTTGAATAAAACCAAAGGAATAAAAAGAGAAATTATCTTCTAGACACCAAGGAATTTGAAGGTAGAAAACCCAACCCAAACCACTTGAATTCTGAGAGGGAAAGACACCACAACTAGAAATTTTGTTTTGCTCAAGGGAGCCCCCTCTTAGCCTCAACAATGTGCACTGGAATATTGTGCCTGGAGAGCACAGTCACTATCTAGGCCAAATTACTTAGGAAGAATAGTGATTTATTTTCTTGCATTTCAGTTTTTGTCCACTGAACTTTTGAAAGAACAAGGAAGAAGCCCTTCCCAGAAAACACCTAACAACAAACCACCCCTCAATGGACACACAACTACTGCACTACTAATTTCATTGTTTCAAGCAGAGCTGCTGGGATCTTACCTATGCTTCAAGAACTAGAGATTACTATGGGTTTCAAATTAATTCTTAGGTTCATTAAATGGTGCAGCTGAAATTCAGAGCATTTTGTAAGTCAGTTTGGTTTATTTACTGTCACTGATTTTAGCTGAAAACAACAGCAGCTGGCAGAGCCAGCTGTGAGACACGGGAGTAAATCCCTGTTACTGAAATTCTTATTTGGTAGTTTCAAATACTTCAGATAAACTCTAGCATCTGTAAGAACTTATCTTCAGGGTTAAAAACCAGCAAATCAGAGACCTGTGGGATACTGGGGGCTGCAGAAACAAATCCACATGGACAAAGTATTATCAGAAAGTGTGAAGCAAAGACAGGATATGTACATTTGAAACAGTAATGGAAGAGCTGTTCTGACCCTCAAAATCTCATTCAAGAGCAGCCCAAAAATAAAAATGAAGTGGACATGCTTTGTTTCAGCTAAGACTTTACCAAGAACTTTCTAAAAAATAGTAATTTTCTAATAGTTGTGTGTTAAATCAAAGGTTTAATGAAATTCCGATTAGACAGACATTAAAACCAAGGGTTAGTGTTTGGCAGGGGAAACTGCAATTACAAGCCTACACGAGTCAATTTAAGGCCACAAGGGGCTGCTGCAAGTCTATAGCAGAAAGGCAGCCATCAGGAGCAGGGAGAAGAGCTGTGCCAACACCTATTTCACATCAAATTACAGCCCGCAGTGCAGGCCAAGGTTGCCTGGCATTCCCAGGCACACCGGGCTGCCGACATGTTGGCGTCACTGTCCTTGGGGGATGCACTGCCTCAGCCCTGCTCGCCTGCAACCCGCACAAACACCACAAGTTGCTGCCACCATCGGTCAAGTCCCACAGCCAGCTGGGTACCCTGCACTACAGGAGAATGCCGTTGGCTTTCTCTATTCAAAATTCTGCAAACGACTGCCAAAGTGTTTTAACAGATGTTTTATCAGCTTTAATATCACCACACACCTGCCTGAGTGACAGCACTACATTCCCAAACTAACAAATGGCAACTTCTGATGGTAGTTCTTTCCAGCTGTGAACCATGTTTTCTAAAACTACATTTTCTAGGTTTGTTCTGAAAATAAGCCACAAAGCACAAAACAGGAAAGAACAGAAAACTACCCATGTTTGAATTTGCTGAGTAAAATTATTATTAAAGTCACAGAGAGAAATGTTGCTTTCACTCACTAATTCTAAGCCACTTGCACACTTAAGATGTGTTTTTCCCAAGAAAGGACAAGTGGCTTTACTTGATACAACATGCCATTTTTTCCTGCTAACAAGGAGAAATTGCACCCTTGTCTGAGAGATTATACAGCCCCACACTGTAATTTTTGTTACCCCAAGAACAGTAAATAACAGGTCTCTACCTCACCCTCTTACTTGTTTTGTGTCATGTTACACTTGTACTAAAAGTGGCACTTGAAAATAGTTATGTGGACTGTATTGAAATATCTAGGAAAGAACACACAGTAAAGCTTTTATTTTAAATTTAAATTTAAAAACATTGCAATCAACTATTGAGCTGTTTCTTTAAACACTGAGAATTTTACACATGCTTTGGTTAGCTTACTTGAATATATACTTTAATATATAAAAATGGAATTAAATCAATTTGCACCTCCCAGTTTTTACATCTATCAGGAAATTCTTAAATCAGTAAGCAAGGAAAATCCTGCAGCGATGCCTGGTATTATTGAAACTGTCATAATTACAATTTAAACTTTACAGTTAGCATGTTAAAATAAATGCATTTTCCCTACTAGACTGCTTCGTGGTGGGAAGAGGGAAGTGGTGTTTAACTTGCACATTTCTAGCATGTAGGAACACAAAAGAAACTGAGGAAATGAAAAAGGCTTGTGAAGCAACATAAACATATTCCTTGAGCTGTGTAGCTCCTTTGTTTACCAAAGGACAACAGTGAGCAGATGCCATTGAGGGAACTGGATTGGTTTTAAAGGGCAAATTACTAGGCTTTTAGAAGTAATTTCACAGCTTCTATTACCAGGGATGTGTAAGCTTCTTTGAGCATGATCCCCATCAAGAACAAACCCAAACAATAACCATTTGCTTCAGGATCTCCTGTAAAGAGCCTGACGAGGTCTTAGTCATAAAATCTTCAGGTTTAATATACTACAGTGAAATGCTTGTCTACTTAGTCACACTGCTCCAAGCGTGACATTGCAAAATTAATTTTTATACTAACTGCCTGGGTACTGAGCAAGATTTCCTGCTTTTAACAAAATGAAAATAATTCTGCAGTAGCTCGTGTAGGTTTTAGAAAAAAATACAAGCATGAATGATTTTTGTTAAATATCCCTGAAAGCCACAAGACTTGGTACTAGAGCCTTGCTGCAGTGAACAGTGCAGCTGGAGGTCAGCATACACAACTTTATGTCCATTTCCTTTGGTCCCCAGCACCTCCCTCAGTAAACAGCCTCATGTTACCCTGTGCATCTAAGGTCCTCATTCATTAACTAGAGAGGGAGAAATAATAAGATTTTACTCTCAGTCTAAAATATCGACAGTCCAGAAAAAGCCTTCCCAGCCAAGAATTAAAAGAGCAAAACTGTTTCTTCATTAACTAAGCTTAAACCACAGGATTTTGATGGAGATTGATTTTTACCATGAAAACTGGTTTCTCAGCTATAGCTTGTGTTATTGTCTGTGTACACCATCAAACTTAACTGGGGAACTTCCATAAAATTGAAAACTTACAGTGAGCAAGGGTCTTCTTCTGTAAGGTCTGATAAGTAGACATTTGCGAAGTGGATGAACAACATCCCTATGGCTTGCTTGGAAGTATCTAAAAACCTGTATATAGAGTCAAAACAGTTTTTAAGACACACAAAACTGTTTACAGCAGAGTCAGATATTGCAAATTTGTTTTAATTAAAATTCCATCTCAATAATTTTTTCTTCAAACGAGAACACCAGATCATGGTCATTAGCTTATTTAACAATGTTCCATTTTAAATTCTGTCCCCTTTCTTTTCCTTGAACGTGGCTAACAATAAACCAACTCATACTAACTTGAAACCTTACGACTGTAAATTTAAAGTCCAGGGATATCCTGTTGGTATCATATGCATTATTCAGGAGCTAATCCTCCCTAGCCCCTAGCTATGTCTTTAATAACCTCCTGTAAACAATGAGTATCCCAGCCTCACTAGATATTTCAGTCCTTTTATGTTTACGCATTTCTAGCAAGCTTATGTCACAGACAAAAATAAAATTCTCACCACATACTTGGTGAACAATGTAATAGCTGGCTAATGAGTCCTTTATCTATAGTATTTTGCTAAAAAGCCAACGTATTTTTCACCAGCAAGCATGAAGTGGTCTCACTGAATTTTATCTGTAGTACAACAGCTTAGACCACACTGCAAAAGAATTAGGACCTTGCAAGCATTATCTCCAAAGCAGATGACAGAGTTGGACAGAAAACAGTTTACAGGGAAAATATAAAATAAACCCACTTAGGTACTGCTCCAGTATTGACTCCAGCCCTTACCATTCTCTGATCATCATCCTTTGCACAAATCAAAGCTTCCAGCAGATGCTCTACTAAATGTCAAATATAGGAGTCGTGTCAAGCGTTCTGTTGGCAAGAGTGTGCTCTTTATACAGACCAACACCCATTTTGCCTGTTGTTTTCATGCCTAAAAACATCCAAACACCCCAGAAGACCCAGAGAATGTGTTCTGCCTGAATTCATCTCCCCTCCCTGACAATTTTGTCTTAAACTTTACTCTCTTGCATTCATTGCACGACACAGAAAGCAGAGTGTTGGAGATGAAGCAGGAAGCCAAGGAGTTCCTTAGCTAATCAGTACACCACACTATAAATAATTCTCAAGTCCCAGAACAAGATTCTTAGCTTAAAAATTAAAGTCTATCACTGCACTACTCAGAACTTCAGGCTGAGGTAGACTGTAGTACCCAAAGATTTTGTATTTATTTTTTTCAATGAAATAAAGGTCAGGATTAGTTAGGAAAGGCAGCACTGTATGAGGTGAATTTAAAACACTGAAGTGTCAACAACTGGAGTGGCAGCTTAACACACACACCAGTCTCAGAACTAGTACAGGTTATGTTGGCATTACTACAATCCAACACATTTTAAAAAGTAATGAAAACAAATATTCTTTTATGGCTTATGTACTTATGTATTTTACCACACTGTTTTCTGTCTTACATGTAGCGGGATAGCTACAGAACACGGCATTTTGTTTAAGCCCAGCAGAGCCCTTGGAAGCTTCTGTAAGTTTGTAGATGTTCAGATGCATCTTGGGGCAAGACTAAGTCTCCATCTTCAGAAAGAAGCACAACTTGAAGCTTTATGTCTAAAAGCACGTTTTTGTAGAGATTCCTGGAAGTGTTTAGTAAGAAAGGACTAACGGGGAAACACACAGAAGATCACATTTTGTTGACTCATGTATTTTGGTAACTATTTGTTCCTCACTGTCAGTCACTAATTTCTTGTCATCATTTTTAAAAAAAAAAAATCATCATATGCAAACAATAATTCCACAACACAAGAAACAGAACAATTAAGAATAAAGCATGTAGAAACATACCATATCCTCCAGGGACGCCTTTCATGCTTTGGTTCTCTGAAGCGTTTTACTAAGAAAAATAAAAAAATAAAAAAGTTGAAGACAATGTCCAACTCCCAAAGCAACAAAAACACAGAAAAGTAAAAGCAAATAGGCTCGCAGAAACGTTACATTATTTGATAAATTAGATCTTTAGATAGACCAGAACTGCACTTCACTTTATCAATGTCTACAGAAACATTTCTAAAGAAACTGGCTCCCTTCCATCACCTTCATGTTGCTACTGATCCATCCCCTGACTGCCAATACACCTCACATGAAAAAATAATCTGTCACCAACCACCAGTTCACTGGCCATAGCTTTTATGACTGCCCATCCAGAAAATTTGATTTCTGATAGGAAAGCAGGAATTAGAAAAAGCAGTTTCTTTTGCTCACTAGAGACACCAAGTCAAATTGGAAAATATTCTCACAATATAGGGGCAATCTATAAAATCAGAAATACGTCAAGTGAATTAGCAACAGGACAAATACATTCTCTGACAAAGTGTATTTATTTTATGGATGACAAATTAGGTTTTTGTGGCAAACTGAATTGCAAAAGAAAAGCAGGATACATTTTTTTTAGTCAGGATATCCCTTCACAAAATGGTTTGATACTTGTTAATGTATTAAAAACTAAACAAAAAATAATTTTGCAGTATTAAAATTAATGCCAACTATACAAAGGCAAAAATAAATAGATCAATTTTACTATTTCAATCTTAATACAGTTAATAATACAAATTGTTTGGGTATCTGATGGGAAGCTCCTCTGCACACCCACAAAGGAGGGGGAGTCTAAATCACACCCTGCCCATCTACTCCCAGGTCCATCCCAGGAGCCATCAGCCACTCCAGGTGCATCTCCACAAGCCCAGAGGCAAATGATGGGGGAACATAAATTGTGGAGGAAGGGATGGCTGTTCCAGGCCCCACTGGGCAGGGGTGACTCCCCATCCTGGGAAGCCAGCTCTGGAGCACCTTTGGGAGGCAGGGGGTCAGAGCAACAGGGTACGGAGCAGGTATGGGATGCAGGGAAGGAGTGTTTTGTGATTGCACAAGACTTATTATGGGTTGTTTAGGGGAAGAACCAAAGGCAGGGAAAGGGAAGGCTCAAGATGACTCATGGAGGAACAAGTGTGGGAAAATAGAGGGATAAGGGGATAGAAACAGTCACTGAAACAAACAGTGGCTGGTCTGTACACTCGTAGTGTCTGATCTGCAGTTTGTCCTGTCTAGGAAATCCCACTTCTAACTCTTTCTGGGCAAGAAAACCTTTTTTCCCCAGTGGGGTCCACACTCAGCCCTGCCATGGGTCAGGCCTGGAGCAGGGAGCCATGGCAGAGTCACCTCTGGATCTGGCCTAATGCTCTAACACAGATTGATTTTCTGTTACAGCTGCAAGATACTAATTCCTTATACATCCCACAGACCAAAGGTAACAGGATCATGGAAAACTTTTCCACTGAGGATGGGTTTTATTTATGGGTTTTACTCCCTTCCTCTGTCCAAGGTTCAGTGTCACTCACCAGTTTCTTCAACAAAAGTCTTTAAAAAGAATTATTTAGACTCCTATTTCAGAAATTAACTCTTAATAAAGGAATAAATAAATAGATAGAGACCTGATTCCCTTCATCTCCTTCACCTTTCAGAGATTCTGCCTTAAAAGGCACAAACCATAGCATGTATAGGTCAGGCAAAACATCAACAGGTTCTTTAACCCGTTTCTCCAGGTATTAGCAATGAATTTAAGTTTCAAATAGCATGCTGTATGTAAGTTATGCTTATCTAGCTTACAAACCTTTAGAAAACATTTTGGTTTATGAACCAATCAACATTTTCACAAGGCAGTTTTCCCCAAAGCCAACTGTCCTTACAATATAATTAGCCAAATGCCTTAATATATAAAAAAATTAACCTCCAAGGTGAAGGGACAGCATTTGCAGGGAGCACCAGGCTAACAACTTGCCATTTTACTGTCTCTCCTGTTGCTCTCACAGCAGAGAGAGGAACTGTTTCACCCCCACATAATACGACTATTAGAAATCAAAAAGTGACAAGAGGAAAAGACCATGCATTTACACCAAAGATAAAGTTGTAATGGTAACATTTGCCAGCAGTTTTCTCTGTGAACAGCATGCCATAAATAGAAAACTTCTGTTAAAAATGAGCAACACACAGCCAAGATAACCAGTTGGCTGCTTATGACAAGTCCTCCCCAGCCACACTATGGATTACCTTAATTACTGTCACTTTTGCACAAAAGGAGGCCGCAAAGCATCACAAAATAAATGCAAGAAACAGAAGTTTCAACTTACTGTGGAGTTTGTGCAAGATGCTCTTCTGCAGACAAAGTGAAAATTAAACTGGTAGATTTACATACTTTGGAGGGTGAGGTGGTCGAATTCCAAGCTTAAGGATTTTTCTATTATTACTATGAAGAACTTGTATAAGCCTGTGGATTCATTTTTTTCTCTGAACTATTAACAAAAAAAATCATTTGGGGGGGGATATTTGAAACCAATTCAACTAACACCACTTCAAATTTTATCCATACTGAGAAAAAGGCTTCAGAAGGTCCGTGTTTCTCTGGCCAGTTCTGAAAACATATTTCATTGGAGTTAACACTAAACAAGAGAGTTAACTCTGAAAGCCTCAACATGTCTTTCAGGGATGTATTAAATGCCTGATCACACCACAAGCTTCTACCCCCCCAAATGAAATGAGACAATCTGTCTCATTTCAAGTGCTTTGGAGTTGCTACCTGATGAACATGTACCTGCACACTTGAAAGCCCAGTGGGTCCCTGTGAAACAGGGTTGTTTTCTCAGCCTGGTTTCTAGCAGCTCTGTGGCTGTGAACATCAGGTATTTCTGACATATGCAGATACTGCCAGGTATTTTCCTACACACCCTGGATGCAGTATCTGGGTTGCAATATATTAGCACATCAGAGCAGTCCAAGTTGAGAGCAGTTTAACTTCTGCCCCGGCAGGAGATCTTGGTTTCTGTGTGACTGTATACAGCTGGGGAAAGAGGTGAGTACACTGAGCTAAAAAGCAACAGGCTGTAAATAACCACACTGGTAAGCTCAGGGTCCATGGCGTGTTTTCTGTTAATAAATTGATTTTGCAACCAAAAGCTAGCACACATTTTCAAATAAAGATTCTGTACTTTTTTAAGCATCTCTTGAGTTGGGGAGGGGAAAGCAATTCTTCCACTCACACTCCCCCCCCAAATATGTCATGATTGTAGATGCTCTCAGCCCACTGACAGCTCCTATTGGCAGCCTGCATCACTTCCCCATGAAGTCAGAGACGTGCTCTGGTGTGTGTGTGTCAGCTGGCGGGTGGATCTCCATCTGAGAGGAGGTGGTACCACTCCATATGCTTCAGTTTGGTGCCTCACACTCACACTAGCAAGAACTCACCATATTTAATATTAATTAACTAATAATGTTCAGAATTTCATGTTGGATTATAAATGAAGAAAGAAGTGCTGCTTGTTTATATAATGAATGCCAGAATTTTTCAAGGAAAGGAAATAAAAGCAGTTCTGCCAACAAACATGTGAGCTGCCAGATGGACAGATAATAGATAAGCATACAAGGCAGAGTATTGCTAATGCAAAATTCAAGTTCATTAAGTTGTCTTCTCATTTCATTGAAATTCTGGGAATAATTAATGCCAGAGTGCTTTGGAAAGGTTTCTAACAGTTGCTGTAACACAGGAGTTTAGCAATCAGTACTTCAGAAAACTGAAGACTCATAGGCAAGAATAAAAGCCATAATAAGAGACAAGAAATAAAGTAAAAGCCTCTCCCAAATGTCAATATGAAAATAAATACTTGAATCTGTACGTGGAATTCAGCCTTTCCTTCTCTCCCTCCTTCACCTCCTCAAAATTTCCCATGGGAAGTATTTTGCTGATGTGCAGTAACTTCAATATAGATTCAAGAACTCCAAGCTTCTGGATGGCTGCTCAAAACCAGCCCAACTCAAACATTTGAAAAGTTTCTGTGTATCATGTAGTATTGCATTTCTTAGAGACATGTTCTGGCAGTTGACAATAAAAATCTTTCTGATCCTGGTAAAGATCTAAGATTTCTCTAGACCTTAATTTGAAATTCAAAAAAAGGAAAACAAGCCAAAGAATATTCAACCTGTGCAATGTCCTCTGCAGTTGTACTACAGTAACACTGCTCTCCCAAAGAGACACCTGGAAATTTCACTTGTATTTCCAGTGCTTCTTAAAACTTTCTCAAAAATATATCAAAGACAAAGGATGTGACAAAACATTTTGTTTCATAAACCTCCTACACATTTCTGGCATCAGATGTCAGCAAAGCAACAGCTGAGCTAGCCAAACAGCTGAAGAAAACCCAAAGGAGGAAAGCTTAGCGAGGATAAGATCACGTTCACACATCACACACGCAGACGTGCTCACCTGCCTGGGCAGTTTCAGGAAGACACAATCAACCCCTCCTCACAGGTGCACAGGCAACAGGCACCAGCAAACAGCCACAAGTTGCAGCCAGAGAGATTCCAGCATGATAGAACTAAAGAGTTTCCAATGAGAGCAATTAACCTCTGCAACAAGTTGCTCAGAGAGGGTGCAAAGACTTCAGTCTCACAGATCTTGAAAGTTCACCTGGATGATGCTCAGAGCAAGGGGACATGGGCTGGCCCTGCTCTGAGCAGGAGGTGGCAACAGGTGGTATTTGGGGGCCCTTCCAATAAAAATTGGTAAGTCTAAAAATCATCTTTCTGTGATATGATGGTTAAAAGCTCCAAGACTTGAGCTGACCAAAGGATCAAAGCATGGCTAATTAGAAACCATAGACACAAACATGTATCTACATATGCACAGAGTCTAAGTGAGAAATCTGCTGCAGTTTCCACAGAGTCTTCTGTCCTGAGAGTGCTGAATCTCCTCCAGCAGGTTGGCTTTGCTGGGCTTCCTGAATAACGTGCCAACACCAGACAGATCCTCCAACACAGCCCTCATAATGCAAGCCTGTTGTGATTTTCAGGGTCACTTGGATATTAATTCACATCAGTTCCAACATTCAAGACAAGTAGTGAAGTTTCCAGCACAATGCTGTTTTGCTAACGATGTATGGAGTAACAGCTGAATAGTTACACCAAACATTAGCACCCAATTCAAAACCAGACTCAGAATTTCATCTGTCTACTCTCAGATAAATGACCTATTTTCAGAACATTTGGTTATCAGGAGAACATATGCATCATAAATTTGATCCTGCGATTTCTAACCCTGTAAAAAAATTGTACTACATATGCAGGCCAGATTTAATTTTTTTTTTTAATTCTGTTTAGGAAGACTATAAAAAAAATACTGTTCTACTTGGTACTAGCAACACTTACTATCACCAATAAGCACGAGCACACCAATAACTCCTGAAAATTCACACCACCATGGAGTGACAATTATTAGTGAATTTTCTGTTACCTGTGATTTTTAGCTTACGTTTGAACTTGCCTTCCTTTCCCACTAAAACAAAGCTTTCCAGAGGCTTGTCTTGCAGTTTCACTTTATCAACCTCAATATTTTCTTGGTAGCAACAAAAACGGACCAATAAATTACAGATTTCCCCAAACTAGAATTTTTCTTTTTAAAATTAACTTTGCAAGAAACAACATGCCTAATGAGAATGGGTGAAAAGGATGACCTACAAAAAAAGTGTGTATACCACATAACACTTGATGGCCAAAAGCTTTTGTGACACTTACAAGCTCAGCATCTCCCTATATTCATAGTTCAATAGAACCAAACACAGGGGGTGTGTTTGTGCATGTAGAGAGGTAATGATTGCAAAAAAGACCAAAAGAAACAGTGTTATTTTCTTGCTGCTCATTTCTCCAGAGAAAAAAGAAAACATACTATGTTCTTGGTAATTCCATTTTTGCTCTACTGCAATTTGTTCTTCTCTTCCTGTGCCTATTAACTACAACTAAGATGCTCAAATACAGGATATCCTGAGAGCCTGCTGCTTATTTCCTTACATAAGAACCCCAAAATTCTTCGTTATATTTTTGCTTAATGATCTGGCTTTGTCAACACTCTTGGACACCAATTATACTAAAACAGAAACTATACTGGACTCCAGCAACTGATGTCCAGCTGCATACAGTGACACAGCTGTATTGGGTGGGATTCCAAGAACCACGGTTTCTTCTTGATGAAGAAAGTTATGGTGTAACTCACTCAAAGGCAAATTTTGCTCTAGTCAGTGTTAAATACTGACATACTATGAAGTGAACAAGCTCATCAGCTTCACTCCCCTGCAAAAAAGGATTTAAACTTCTGTAAGACAGAAAACCATATTAGCCAGGCAAATACTCAACCTCTTAATTCCACTGCATCCTTGGCTTCAATGGTTCTGTAGAGATACATGTGTAATTAAGAACTTGTCCATTAAAGACAGTCACTCAGGGAGAAACTTTATAGAAAACAGTGGACACAATAAAGTTTAATGACCCAGCTAGTTCATTATTCAGGGACATGGTAAGACTAATGATGCAGTGTCTGGACAGCCATGCAGTACCTGTAAAACTGCAGGTCTTATGCCAGCCTCTTTGTTCCAATGGCAGCTGTTGGGATAACATTGTGGCTACAGTTTTCAGGCAGCAAAAACTTTGTGATAGTTAAACAGGTCTGACGGGCACTCTAGTTAGAGCAGAGAACAAGGGACTTTGTGTTACTGCAAAGTTAAATACACTAGTGCTGTGCATCAGCCAAGCCCAGCTATCTCTTGACCAGGGCTCTTTTGTCTCAACACAGATGACTGAAGATGATGGAAAATGATGTGCCAGCACTGCATCTCACATAACTTATGAAACGGGCAGCAGTGCTTGCTGGATAAACACTGGAGGATTACAGCTGCTGTAAGTTACATTTGTAAAAACATTTACTTCCTACCTGCTTCAACTCCCAGCTAAAAACCTACCTGTGAATTTTGTCCCTACAAAGGTTTTGTGATAGCCAAGGGAATGGCTGTGAGAAAGTGAAGCTCCCCTTCACTGTGCAGAGGAGAGGACAAATCATAATCAGGAAAAAAACCCAACCAACACAAAAAAAATGCTACATGTTTTTTGGAATAAACCAGACAACGTTGTTTCTTGGACAGGCAGCCATGTGCATTATGTGGGTTGTTGAGCTTTTTATTCCTAACACATGTATTTTGAGCTCAATATTTTTTTTCAAATGGTTAACTTGTAAAGATTGGCTGGGGGAGACACAAGTCAGTCATTATAACCTGTCGCATACAACTCAGTCTAAGACAATTTCACCAAGGCTGATCTCATGCATCCTGGTAGCACATGATAGTGTGGTTCTGACAGAAGCATTAACTTGGCTGTCAATAAAGGAAACAAATGTGTTTTACTAGAGCATGCAGCCCAGACATACCACATCAATAGCCACTGTAATTGAGCTTTTTTTTTTTTTATTAAAGGTAAAGCTTACTTTAAAAATAGCTAAACTAACTTAGCAGACAAAGAATTAGACACAAGTTCTCGCTCTCAATTGCTAACCTATTTGCTCTGTCCCTCGAGAGCAGCACTTCAGAAGTCACAAAATGCATGTAATACACACTGTGCAAGCAGAAGTGTTCAGCCCTTTGCTTCCTGAAAGACATGCCAAAGCTACAGCAACACTAAAAATGAAGGGTTGCGAGCGACTGCTTTAAGAACACTAAGGTAAACAGCACAAGTAGCTTAGGAAATATTTATCCACATATTAAAGTTCTAAGACAAGATTTGATCTTAGAGACAGGCCTTTGTTATCTTTCCATTTAGTATACATAGCACTGTTCAGTCAGGGTGTGCTCTTTTTGAAAGGTCAAAATACATCAGTTTCCCAGCTCTTTCAGAGACAGAAGCATATGCTATTGTTTCCTCAAGAGGTATGAGATAGCTGAAGCAAAGCAAATCTAAGCCCCCAGTACTAGAAGTGCCTGTAAGACAGGCTTCAGAAGTTTCAAACACAGCCCTCTTGCAAACAGTTTCATACTCTGAACCAGGTGTTACTAAACTCTCAAAAAAGATAGGTTGCTAGAGAAACAGACAGCCCATTCCTACCATGTGACACATACATCTAGTGAGAGCTGAAAAACACATTCTGCCATGATCAAGTGGATTTTTTTTTTCTTCTATTAAAAATAAGAACCATTTGGGAACATTAATTATTTAGCACAAAACAAACAGAATCAATCCATACCAACATGCACTAAGCAGCAATTTATGATTCACACCATTTTCACATACAGCATTCACAAGCTCACTCAATAATACATGAAGCTTTCCTAACATTATTAGTATGACAACAGATATCAATGAACTTTCAGTCATTCAAGCTGCTTGTTTTAAACCAGCTCTTGGCAACTCACAGAACTGCCAAAGCACAGCTATGGACTCACCATTCATTAAAATATTAAGCCAGTAACTGTAGCAACTTAAAAAGCAGAAAGCAAAACCCCAAATACAAGTTCAGATATACCCAAAAAGAATGTAAGAGGAAAGCTGTGTTTTCATGTGCAGAAAATGGTTAACAGCAAATACATTGGATCAAGGAGGCCAACAGCACACATACACTATGTCTCTAGAGTCCATAGAAATTCTGAATAGCTTTTCTTCCCAGATTCGTTCTTCCTAGGCTGCTGAAACTATTGGAACACTGAATTGCAAGCAAGACATTTCATGAAACCAACTGCTTTAAAAAGAACAAAAGATACAACATACTTTCATACACACTCTCTACACATGATCAAATACCGTGAAAGTCAGTGGCCAATTATGTAGACTTCTTTGATATTCAACAACTAGGTATTTACTGCATAAAATAAATTTCTGAAATCAAGAGGAAAACACATAATAATTTCCATGTGCATGAGTATTCTTAATGATAAAGCTTCATAGCTCTCGGTGTTTGTGTAAGTTTTATAAAGGCTTCACAACACCAAAGCAATGCCAGTACTAAAAACATGCTGCCATAAGAAAGCTCAAGTTTTCAGATCAGATGGAGGAGGGTGATTTCTTTTTTCCCCCGTTTAATTTTAAAGCTCCTTAGACTATTCCATCTTCTAACATTACAATTACCTTGCAATGAAAGCATTAAAGTCCTGTGCATATAAACTAACATAAGCTGCTAGTCACACCATCATCCACAAAACAGGAAAGGCATGCAGGAACATGTAGCTTAGTAGCTGGTATTTGACAGCCCAAATAAGAAATGAAGAGCAATTATTCTAAAAATAAATTAAAATTTTAGAGCATAACATCTTAAAAAAATATTAGAGACAGTGGATACGTCTTGTTAGTTGTGAATAGTTGTTTGTAATTTTAAAGTCGTTTTTGTTCCATGGAAAAAAAATAACATTTGTATTTTTAACAAATGGGAAAAAAAACCCCTAGAGCAGAACAACAAAAAGTAAGCAAAGGTTGTTTCTGTAAGTATTCATTCGAGGTGACTGGGTAGCCTGTCCAAAATTGCTAAGATGAACATTATAAAACCATAATTGGCCAAGTTCTATGCATTCAAGCCCAGGACAATGGGCTTTACCATAAACAACAATAAGTTTCACCAGTTACCAAACTGATGTCACTCCTATAAACCTTACTGTTAAATTTAAAACACTTAACAATTCAGGAACTCCTCACTTTAGTTCACCTCTCATCCACAATTTCTAGTTAATTCCATTGGTTCATCTCTTTCAATGGTGTCAGTGGAGCACAGCAATGGAGAGACCTCTCAAACAGAAGTACACAAATAAAAGTCTTGTCACAAATCTTCATGTCCAGAGCACCTCACAGCTTACAGACCAGCTGCTTCCCAAGTCCTCCTGAGTTCTGTTTTAATACCTGGTGCCCAGATAAAACCAGGAAACGTAGTACTGTGTTCCTCTTCTATCAGGTGAGCCAACACACATTAAACACAAGAGGAGTAATGATTGGACTTAGAATGTGGGGTAGGCAAAAATACAAGAGATGTTAAGACCACCCAAGTAAAAACATTTCATGTTACCACAGCATTCTATTATTAAAAAGAAATAGCAACCCCTAGAGAAAAAAATCATCATGAACAATAGAAAAAATATGTTTAGTACTTTCCTAGGATGACCTCTCCCTACTCTAGTTCAGCACTCTTCTCAACTAACTTACACCTGGAACTATGAACCTGAACTATGAATGTGAACTATGAGTAATCTGAACTGTGACTCCAATTTAGCCACTTTTCATCCTCAGCATTCATTACATATGACAACATATGTATGAGGTTATGACAACAAATATATATAAATTGTGTGATTCAGGGTCAGTGGTACCCCAAGCAACAGTGCAAACAAGTTTAATTATTCCTGATTAAACCCCAAAACCTCCTCCCTACACCACACCACCCACAAAGGCAGTCTTGTGCATGCTCCAAGATCATACTCAGTCTGCCAGTAAGATTTAACACATTGAGGTTTGTATAGGATACATTTTGCTGTGATCAAGAAATCTTTGAGAATGCAAAGCATTCCCTACCAGCAGGCATGAAAAACCAGACCTGATTTTTCATTTCATCAACATAATCCACACAGATAAGACCTTGTTAAATACCAGTTTAAGAACACAAACTTCATTAACCATGAAATTAATCACTGCAGAATGCAAAAATGCACACTGTGTATTTGTACAAATCGGCTCCTTACAAATTCAATTATAACAGACTAGTCTAGAACACATTCATTATGCAGTTTACAATTAAACAACAGTGTAGCTAACAGTCCAGAAGTTAGTTCTAATTAAACACAGCTTCAGAGTTTCTGGATAATTTATCATTTTGATAGTTTCCAAATGTCAACATAACGTATCCTTTTTCCTAAACATTTCATAACATAAATGACATGCATAATTATACTTAGAGTGATCTGATTATCTGGAGCACAATTACATCCAGCAATCAGCTGAGTAATAAGAAAACGTAATACGGTTTTTAATGAAAAGTGCAACTCTTGCATTACAGATTATTCGTCTAAACTGATACTTTTTTTCCTTAACTTTTATTGGCATGGTATTTAAAAAATAGTTGCTCTATTTAGTGACACTAAAATATTAATGACCTGACACTATAAGGACATTAAGCTGCGCAATAAAGTGCTATTACAATCTATACCCAACAAAGAATCAGACATCTTGCAAGCGATTTTAATTAAAAAAAACCAAGGATATGTAGTTTAAGAAGGACTAAGCATTACAAAAATCTTTCCCCTATGATCAGTAAATGCAGAGATACTTACCTAATTGTACAACAAATCAAGATTGGTCTTCTGCTTTCAAAATAGGAAACAACTCCAAAATTGTTTGTAAATTCATTTCAGGTTATTTGCTTCACTTAATTCATCAGCTGAGCTGTTCCCAACACTATTATTACTTGCTTTTATATAACAAAGTTTGACAGCATGATTTCTCTTTTTCTGCAGAGTTTGCAACAGACAGAATTTATCCCAACTATGCATTTTATGTATTGAAGAGTAAAACAATATTTGCACAGTAAAATAAAGCAATTCACTTAACTAATTGAGCCATGTGGCTGCATTTTTTTCCTGCTATGCCTCCTAGTGTGTCTCTCATTTTTGTCTGAAACGTGGATAAAGGTGTTGCAGAGATACTGGAAGGCCTGATGATTTATTTACAACAAACAAGACACAGCCAGGTAACACAGATGTAAGCGATACCTCACCATCTGGGGATAACAAAACACTTGATCATTGTAAGGCATAATTTACTTGGCAGTGACCAAAGTGACCTCACAGGGCTTTTACGAGTCCTGCAGCCACAAGCAGACACTTAACCTGCAGAATAATAGCTGTTCCCTAGTACACTCCCCCAAGATACTGATCATGACTAATTACCATGGATTGGGCTCAAAGCAGCAAGAGGTTAAAACACCTTCTTTCTACTCCCATCACCCCACCCTGCTTCCTCCTTGGCCTTCAGCCAGATGGGGAGAACTGCATCGCCCCTTCACGCCAGCCAGGCAGCCAAGCCTGCGGACTGACTGCCGGGTAAGGCTGTTCCTGACCGTACAGAGGAGCGCTGACCTGACCGCAGGCCGGGGTGCCGGGGCAGCCTCCGGGGTCCCCGGCCGGTCCCGCCAGGCTCGCGGAGCTGTCCAGGGTCCTGACCCGGGTCCTGACCCGCACCCTGCCCAGGGCCCCTCCCGCAGCGCCCTTTGCTTCCCCATGAAAAACTCCTGATACTTCCATGTCCTTAGTCTCCCTTCGCTCCCTCCCCACATCTTGCCTTTTAATGTAGCTCAACAGGGTGTCTTACTAGGCTGCGCTAAGAGGATTCACCCTCACTGCTGTGACACCTGAGGGTGGTCCCTAAAGCCATTTCAGTCTGCCTCAACCTGGGCAACCCCCAAATACGCCCTGCAATGCAAGCTCTGTGTGTAACTGGCAGTTCACCAGGGCCTTGCGACAAAGTGCATTTGACAAAGTGTGACCTGCTGTGTAAGCAAAATATTGTTTGTATTTTCTTAACTTTGAAATGTCGCATTTGTGATTTGAAACTTCCGTATGAGACAGGCTTTAAAAGCAGTCACACAAATAACACTTTCCAAGGTGAACCTCAGCAATTCCTGTGAACACTTACTGCATCACTCTGAGCAAATACACACAAGGATGGGATATTATCAAGTGGAGATAATAGAAAGTCTTCTTAAATAATGCCTTTACTTATCACTGCTTTGCTAGCAGGCCACTGCCCTACATCTTAGGAAATCGCCATGTAGAATAATCTTGTTACTGTTAACTCAGGAGCCTGTATTTCACTGCTGATGTTACAGGGTATCAAAGCCAACTCTCCCCTTTCATTTTCACATTTTTAAAATCTGCTCAAGCAGAAAGAAAACTGCTACAGAAAGCAACTGAAAATCACATCCTTTAGTTCTTTTGTATCTATTATTTTTCTGTAAGCTGATTTTTTTTTTTTTTTTTAAAGGTCACTGTAATTACTTTTAATTCCTTCTCAAGTGCCTGGCTCCCAGAACATTATTCCCCATAATACTACTCCCTTACCTTGATGAAAGTATGAAATCATTCCTCTGAAAAGCATGTTTTTGCTAAAGTATTTATAATTCCACTAAACTATCTACTAAGACAGCTTATTATGGGAAGAAGCATTTGTTTTCCTTGCACGGCTCAGCAGGCAGGAAAACATTGCTGTAAAATAAACCAATATTAAGGATGTAGTTTTTAAGGTACTTCCCTTTAAGGCACTGTAAGCAAACAGAGGACCTTAAAAAATATATATATATAGTATCTTTTATAAGAATTGTTTCTTCTTTTATTTTTTTCTTCATTTGTGACCCTCAGCAGCAAACCCAAATACTCACCACACCTGTACCAAATCGTTTCACTTCTGTTAACACAGAAGTTTTTACCCTTCTCAGTGTGAGTAGAGACACAGACTGTAATAAAGCCATAAAAAGGTAAATCACTCACACACCCTGGTCTCCTTTACAGCATATTTGTATTTTCCTCACAGACACAAACCTTTTACCTGCAGGGGACCAAATGACACTATTTCAATAACTCATCAATATGGCTCACATGTAATTTCTCAGCTGTTCCTAAGTATCCCAAAACAAACAGTCACACACTCTGATACGGTACGAATCTTCTGACAAACAAACTTAGTAAATAAACTACATATTCAAGAGGAAGTACTTGAAACAGTTTGTGTCAGACAAGGTAAAGGAAAGGCAACGGGTTTTTTCCTATACCTTTCTGCAGGTTTGGCTAATAAAATCTGTATTATGTACAACTACATGTACATTGCACATGTGTGGGAATACTGTGGTAGCACCACTCTCTAGTAATTCATTACCAATAAAAGCCTAACCAGGGAGTGCTCAAAAGGTGCTGGGGATTACTGACAAAACACATATATTATACAAAAATATTTAAAATTACCTTTATGGCATAAGTAATAAAAACCGTAACTATTGCACCAAAAGAAAAAAAAACCACACACAACACAAAAAAACCCCTAAACAAACAAAAAACCCACAATCACCTAAGAAGCAAAACCATCATTTAAAACAAGATCCCACTGAAATAACATACAAGCATTGTAATGGCAAACTTTGAAAAAATATTATCTTTGGCTTACTGACCCAAAGCATAAACATCCATCTCTGCCATCAAGAAAATCCCATTAAGACTTCCTGTTATGAAGTGGCTTGGCTTAAATAAACTAGGGTGGAAAATAATGCTTACTTAGGCAAGACAGACAAGAGTAAAATGAAGCAACAGACTTCAAAAAAGCAGGGTAGCAGACTTGAGAATTAGCAGCCAGAATCCAAAAGGGCTGCCAGTCCAAACAGATTTGCCAAAAAGAGGTAGTTTTAAATCAGTTAGTTCCCTTTGATTGGGAATGAGAGCTCATGGTTAGGAGGGCAGCAACAGAAGTTGTTTCACCCAACTTCAGTTCGACTTTGGACATATTGGAACATCTGTAGTGTCTGAGTGAAACTGTTTCAACACATCTTCAGCTTCACAGCAGAGGACTGAACTCTGTAATTCACAGTGATTAAAGACAACACTCTGGCAGGCTCCCATAGCATTAAGTACATTCACTACTGATTCAGACAGCAGAAAAGGACCTCATGTCTCTAGTGCATGATGCTTTACACAAAGAGAAAATAACAGAAAAAAAGTCTCTGATTTAAAAGGCTACTGTGAGGTAAGAGAGGAAGTTAAACTGTTCTTCATTCAGTGTGTGACAGAAGAAGGAGCCAAGAGCTACAGAAAAAAGGAAACTGCAGATTTAATTTCAAATTATCACTTCATCAGCTCAAAGCAAGAAATTCTCTGCTCCTGTCACTTGTGTGAATTCAATAGTGAGGGCAAGGTAGGCTGATAATGTGATTGGGGTAAAAACTTTCTTTGAAGTATTAGAAGACAGTCACAGCAATGAAGTTTCTATGCTGCCTCTGTCAGAGAGTCACCACATTTCCAACAAATTAAAAACCTGACAATTAACCACATTTTAGCCCTTAAAATATGAAGCTTAACTGACGTCATTGGCAGGTCAGCTGACAGCATAACTTCACAGCAATTGAATAGGTGAACAACAAGGTGGGTAACTGGAGTGTCAGATCTTAAACTATTTCACTTTAAGAACAAACCTTCCATCATTTGTGACCATCTACCAGTGAGGCACAGAAAAGGTCCTCCTCCCCTTACAGCTAGTTACTGTGATCAGAAAAAAAAAAAAAGTCTTTGTTCCACAGAACACAAACATGGTAAGATTTATCTAGAAAAGGGCAAGTCTGGGTCAGCCTTTGATTTAGCCGCTTACAAAAAATTATTATTCTTTACATGTCAAATAAAATATTTTTCAAAGGAAAACAGCCTCTGTGCATAAAGAGTGATTGTGCAATGTACCTCTGCTGCTGTTACTTTCATTTCTTTTTCTATAGAGGGTTCTGCACCATTAATCTCAACCAAAGTATTAGAGTACCTCCTTGCAGGTTTCCCAAAAAAATAAAAAAAGGAAACAAGACTTACCCCTTATAAGTTAAATTTTAAAATTCAAACACCAGCCAGCCAAGTGTCTTAAGTACTCTGACTTTTTATGTAGAAGAACTGGAGAAGCAATACAGCTGCACTGAGAGAACTAAAACTGTTTGAAAGGAGCCCCACCTCTGACCTGACAGGGGTGCCACCTCTCAAGCAGTCCCTGCCTGCAGCCGCTTGTTTCTCCCTCAGTGCTACCACTGTTGTGCTGAACAGCTGGAGGACCAGAGCACAGAACTATTTCAGCCTAAAAATAAACACATCTCCTTGTTTATTTTTCTTTCTGTACCGTTTCTGTGATCCAGCTCCAGAAGTCGTGTCATCCCTTCTGCCACAGCAGCTCAGGGACAGGAACAACTGCATGGGTGCTGAGGTGACTCCTGAAGAGAGGTCACACTCTCCCGCCAGTTCTCAGGCACAAGTGCCTGCTTCTCTGTCACACGGAGCACAAAAAGTCCTAATTGCTGAGGCAACTTCTAAAGGTTTTGGAACAACATACCAGGTGTTTTGCAGACAATATAAAAGGATAGAAACATACAGACAAAACTAGCGGACGGAACAGAATTACTCCTCCCACACAGCACTTAACTGAGAGAGAACTGCTCTTTTACCAGTGTAACTGGTCCACATGGTGGGGCCAGCTTCTCCTTCTGCTGGGGGGAGGCTCAAAATGAAGCAGAAAAGAACGTGGCTGTCAAAACTGGAACAAACACACCTATCCTTCTGTTTTGAAATACAAGCACTTGTAAGCATGACAAGTTGCTACTTTTTCACTCTAATTGCCTTTGGAAACAGATTCCTTTCCTCACCAGTACCACTACAAGGACAGGCTGCCTTCCTTTCGCTCCCTTCTTCCACAGTTACAAATACTTAACTGACAGTCTCTTTCTAATAATGGTTTAGAAATACCTAACCAAAGCTGGGAAGTGCAGCTAACAACTAGGCATTTAACTTCCTAGTCCATACTTTTTTTGCATTCAGTTATTCTTGTCTTCATTAAGTATTACAGTGTTACTGTAAAATTTGTAAAGATAAATGATAAAACTTCTAGAAAAAAGGTGCTACCCTGACAAACATCTATAGCTCTTCATCTTTTGATGCACAATCCATAAAAATTATCTATTTTTATCTCTTAATTCTAAAAACAAAACTGTATACACAATCTTCTTAGAGAGATACTTTTGTTTGGCAGCTGCTAAAACCTCTAATTACGCGGATGCTGTGACTGACCAAATGTTACACCAGTGAATACTGTTGTCATTCAGTAACACGATGACTGCTACACGCACAGCTTTTATACAAGCAATGCAATTGTTAACCCTGACTGAAACACTAAAGTATGCAAATATAGTGTATTAGCAAAGTTTTGACTTAACCATAATAGTATGACACTGAAAGGTTATCGGCTCAGTTCTCACATAAACAGGATCTTGGTCTTTAGATTACTCAAACCGTAAAATACCTGTAGCTGATGTTCCCTTTTCCCTCCTGCACACTTTGTTAGCAGCGACTTTATGGTCAGATGAGTAATGGCACCGGGCTGCTTTTTCACTCCTCAACGGAGAGAAAAATCTATCAGAACTGTTCCAGGTTGTTGTGATTCCCTCAGAGCAGGCAGGGTTGGACTCACTGTGGCCTCCAGCCTTTCTTGCCTTTCCCCCAGACTCAAATGAACAGCGTAACAAGTTACTGCTGAGCTGCTGGGAACAGCCACAGGAGCTCGCCGGCTGTTCCAGCTCCCAGGTATAGCACATACTCTAAGCAAGCGCAGCACAGCGTGTAGCCATTTAAAAAAGGGTGTCGTTTGTTGCTATTGATGATATGACAAGGCACACTTGCAGTAAAACTGATAAAGCCTAGCTCTTTTCTTTCGGGTATTCTAATCACGAGTGCCACCGCACACCCCATCGTGCCGGGGTCACAGCAGAATACATGTCCACCTCCAAAGTGATAAATTGTATCAGCATGGGTGCAAACATTAGGAAAGCAAATTTCAGAAAGTGCATTTACTTCAAGAACTTGAAGCATAGTCTCTCAGAAACAGCGTTCTTCGCCTTAAAACACCAGCTTCGGAAGCCCGTCAGCCGGTCCCTCCGGCAGCGCGGCCGGTGCTGACGCCCCGCGTCAGCCCCTCAGGGGCACAGACCCCCGAGGGGGGCGTGGGGAGCCGCGGAGAGGCCTCCCCGGGCTGCCGGGCAGTGTCCCGCAGCCTCAACTCACTGCCCCGCAGCCTCAACTCACTGCCCCGCAGCCTCAACTCACTGCCCCGCTCAGCTCGCACCAACAAAGCCCCGGCCACGGCTGCACTTCCCTGAAGCCGCCGCGGCCCTTCGCGGCGCGACCGGGAGCCCGGGTCAGTCTCGGGACAGTGCAGCGAGGTCGGGGCACCCTTAACCCGCCCTCGCCCAGCGCTGCCAGGCCCCGCGCAGACCGGTGAGGCCCGGAGGCCGCGGCCCGCCCCCGCCGCCACTTACGCATGAGGGTGCTGAAGGCCACGACGCCCAGGAGCCCCTGCAGGAAGATGCCGAAGCTGTCCATGAGGGCCCCGTTCGCGCAACCGCGGTCTCCCGGCCCCGCCGCTGCCCCCACCCCTGGCCGCGGGGGGCTGTCGGTGAGGATGAGGCTGCCGTTGGGCGGCGGCGCCACCATGGCGAGGCCTGGCCAGTGCCCGCCTCAGCGGCGCATGGCGGCGGCGACGTCGCGACCGGCGGCCGAGGCTTCGCCCCCCCCACCCCGCTTCCTGCGCCGAGCCGCCCGCCCCGCCGCGTCACCGGCCGCGCAGCGCTCCCATTGGCCGAGCCTCGGCCCGCGGCCCCGCCCCCTCGGTCCCACCGCCCCTCAGCGCTGCTGCCGCCGAGCACCGGTGTCGCGGCCGCCGGGCCAGAGCGGGCCGTGCAAACAGCAGGAGCTGGGACCGACGAAGTAGGACCGTGGGCGCCGGGCAGCCTTCCAGGGCCGGCTCCCGCCGAAGGGAAACCAACACAAACCCCAAAGACTCCGGCTGGCCACGACCACCAAAGGAGCGCTCGTTCCCCCCCGCGCATCTCTGTGAGAGGGACAGGAGAGCCGTGCGGGCTCCAGTCCAATGCTGCCCGCATCCGCAGCTACGCTCCCCCAGCCTCCCGCTGCCCTCACGTAGGAGCTGCCCAGGCTCTATTCACCAGTGTCTCAGCTGGAGCAGCTGCAAAACATCCCTGGGCTCCAGCACGCCCTCGGCTCTCTAAATACCTTGGCAGCTCTGAGAGACAGAACCCCGGGTCAGCACCGCACCCGTCCCCGGGCTGCTCACCCAACAGCCACAGCTTTGCCCCACGGGGTCAAGCAAGTTTGACATCAAACTAGAACCTGTATTCTTTAGCAAAAATGTTTGTTCTTGTAAAAGGGCAACCAACGGCACAAGGGACAGAACATAACGTGTCAGCATCTTCATTTAGGACATCGACCTGTTGAGCAGTGCATCTGATGGATCCCATCACACCATACCTCCTCATCACAAGGCAGAGCTGCACTCAAGTTCAGGTCCTTAGTTTTACTGTGGGATCAGCCTGGGTCAGTCACATTGTATTGTAGCTTTTTCTTACACTGTTTCTTGAATTTCTTTAAATAATGAAAATCCCTGTCTAAATACATATTCTCAGGACCAGCAGGACCCAGAAAAATACAGTATGTTTGTCTGTCTATCAGAAAACTAAGCAGAGCACACAAAGCAACAGTTGTTCAAATAATGATATTTGTTGCATCTATCTTACATATCCACCTACGTGATTGTCCTTCCAGGCAGGCAATGCTGAACACTGCTGGCACACACAGCAGTGATTTCTCTGGTATTTAGGCTGTGCCACAAACGTCTGCAAGTTTCAGCTAGAAAAAGAAATGCTCTCAATTATCTGACTTAAAGAGCACACTGCACAGCTCCAGTGCCTTTGCACCCCAAGTCAACGCTCCTCTGCTTTAAGCTGCATGAAAAGCAAGAGTTCAAGAACACAGAGTTATCTCCCAGAAAGGACAAGGACCAAAGCAGGTTCTTTGTTCTCCTCGCACACAGGGATCACAGCCATCAAGCACTGCACGTTGAACATGGGCCTTAACTATTTACTTGTGGGCCAGGAGCACTTTTTAAGCTTTCATAGCTGCTGCTGAACATTAGATGTCCCACACACATACCTGACCTGGTTAAAGATACATCTAATCCTTTTTAAACACAAAATTTATGTTTCAGACATGAATCTGGAACATAACTTGAAGGGCTGATGCCTCATGTTACTCCACATTCCATGCTTAATATATCATTCACCAAAATTACCTCTTCTAGGGTTTGCAGCTCCTCATGACTCCTATATGCTCTTCTGAAATCTGTGGCAGACAAGCCCTGCCTCCTGATATGTGCTATTCACAAGCCTTCAGATTTTTCTCGAGTAGACAGTGCTCTGTGAAGGCAAGTAGGTGATTTATCTTGAATCCAACTTATTTATATATGTTTAAAGACAGCGTTAGGCAAATTAGTTTAATCCCACTCCTATGCATTTTCTGCACTCAGTATAAAATCAGCTCAAAACAAATGAAGAGCAGCGAAGGAGCAAGTGCCAAAGGATATGTGAGTACAATCTGTTGGAATGCCAAGAAAGGAAACAAGAACTCTGCAAGGCCAACCTGTTTCTGAAACATTCTGTGGGACTTCATGTTATTCAGAGAAAGCAAAGCCAGCTTTTTAAAAAAAATGTAAAATTTCAACTTGACAGGATAGTGTAAACCTTTACAACATTCCTTCTGTTCAAAAAAAGCAATAAAAGAAAATTACCCTGATTGGTGGGTTCTTCCTCAGCTCCTGTACGTAAACCCCAGCATCCTGTGAAACACAAACTGTTACCTGAGAAGAAGGCTTAGAGAATCAGGATTCCTGCATTTGAGGGAACTGTACACAACCCCATCAAGCTCTTACCATGAAGCTCGTGCAAACAGTATTTACATGGTCTGCACTTACCTTTTATGCAAGTTTAACAGGCTATACAGTTTTCCCCACACTGTTGTAAGACAGAAAATTACTCCTGGTAAGCAGCAGGATTTATCATTACATTAACACCAAAGCCATCAGTAACAGTTTAAGTATGTTTTTTAATTTCCTTACAACCACTTAAAACTGTCATATACCACAAATTTATGTACACTATTTACAGACAAAACAAGCAAAATATCCATCCAAAATAGTTTTAAAAAAATCCTCTGATTAAATTGTTACAGCTGCTCAAACAATGGTGGGATTTAATAGGCATCTTTTCTTGTGCATGTTTCTCTTCCATGTAGTACTTCAGTCTCACTGCATATATATATATTTAAAAGTTAAAGAAAGCTAAAATAACAAGCAGAAGGGACATAATACAATATGCATTTAAATCTTTGTTTAAGAACAAGCAGCTAATTAAAAAAGGCAAAATACAGGAAAAGTGCATCAGTTCCAATGAGTTAGTATAAGAAAGAAGCCCACAGGTGGAGAGCAGGTACCCTTTGGGGTAGTCTCCTAGAAGACCTCTGATTGTCTACAAAGATTATTTAAAATTTATTTAAAACAGAAATTTAAAAAAAAGGAGAGGAGAAACATGACACCTCCAGATATTTTTTTTTTCCACGAGGTTTCTTGGAAACTGGTGCTCAACAACTTCCAGAGTGGGTGAGAATTCATCTGTGCCCAGACCTCACTGGTTATTGACACAACTCGTGTGAGCCGTCCCCATGTCTCAAGCAGAAGGCCTGTTCCTCTTGAACTGTGCAAGGCTAGAGGACCTCCACCAGCTCTGTGCCCATGTTTGTGCTAAGTCAGTCAGACCTCCTGCCTCTGAATTTTGTCAGTGCAAGACCTGCTCGCTTCCATGGCTTAAAGCTGAGCCAAACACTGCTGGCTTTGCACCTAAGGGAATAACTTTGTCTTCTCACCAAAAAGTCCATTTATATGTCTGGTGCATTTCCTAACAACAGATGCGACACTGAGGAAGCTAGAAATGACCATGGAGACAAAGTGTCACTAAAAGTAACTCACTTTTGTTATATTTCATACAGATTAATAATTTTTTTTTTTTTTTAAGAAAAAAACACATGACAATATAAGAGGCTTGTTGTATCTGGTGTTCCCAAGTCCCATTTGGATCCTTCACCCAAAAGGCTGCCTTTGAAAACAAGGCTACATGCATGTTTGGGGAAGGTTGGCAGCACTCTGAAGTACAGGTTCAGCACACAATCCCTTTAAAATGGAGCCTTCAGCCAACATCTGAAGTCTCCAGACAGAGCCTATGTCTTTGTGCTTAGTTACTTGTAGGTAATTTGAGCTCACAGTAGGCAGTAACCAGTCTGTCACTATGTGACAGGATGGGTTAAGGAGTAGCTTTGTATAGGATCGTGGTATTTTTGGCTTTCTGGTAAGGCTACTTCATCTAGTAACTTCTCCTCTAAAAACGGATTTGGTCCAAGGGTATCCAGCCTCCAGTCTGAGCTCGACAGTTTTGAAGCTCATTCCATTACATTCAAAAATCTTGCAAGCCACTTTCCTTTTGCCAACAACGTACCGAGTCTTTGTACTTTGTACAGAAGAATGGAGTGCTCGGTCCAATCAACTGTAAACATATTTACACTTCTGTGGACCTAGCAGCTAAATACTCCTTCCCTCCTTTAAAGCATCACTGGAATCAAGAATGAACACTGGAAAATCCTAAAACAACAACAAAATACTGCAGAAAGTCGTGACAAAAGAAAATAATCCTAACAACCACTCACAAAGTCTGTAGTTACTGTTTCCATTAATCCCAGGGAGCTCTAGCTCTATACAACACACAAATGAATCTGCCTTTTATGTCATTCCTCAAAGAGCAACTTTCAGAAATGTTTAGCATTAGAAAAATGTAGTCTTCATTCACCAAGATCAGTGCTGCACCTCTCCTCTTCTGGAAGGACTGCTTTCAGTTTAGGATGGATTGCAAGCTGCTTGTACTTTTGGGGCTAATTCTACCACATTAACCTTCTGCGACATATTTGGAGGTCAAATACTTCTCTATTATGGACCCCTTGTGTTGGTGCAGAAAGCAGGCTACAGTAAGTCAACAAAATCTTTGTGCCTAACAAGGCTAAGGTTAGTACAGCACTAGTGCCATGTGGAGGCACCACCAGGCTTCTAAAGCTATGATGTGCAAAACCAAGACTGTACGATGCATATGAAAATAAGACAAGCAAGAATACAAACCCTCGATGGGTCAGCCAAGGGAAATCTCCTCTTACCATCCACATAAACACTACATGAGGCCCAATGGAAGGCTCAGTTTCTTGTACTGAATACATTTGTGCAAGAGACCACTCTGCTTTTCTCCTGGAATCCAGGTCCATTCTTATGGTGAATGGATGTGCTGGAGGACAGCAAAAATCCTGGAAGCCTAAATTACTGCAGTCCCAGCAACTCCTGCTGCTGAAACATTGGTACCACTCAAACCCAAGATTCAGCCACTGGCTACCCAAAATTCAGTTTTGAAGAAACAGAGTAACTAAGGCAGCACAGGAGCTGATTTCAAGTAATGTTGGAATAAGAGGAACAAACATAAGTGCAGTAGGGTCATCTGCCACACATAGAGAAAGAGGAACTGAAACACAGTCAAGTAGAAACACCATCCATCAAGATAAAGCCCCAATTATCCCTTTTAAATCCAGCAATAAAACAGAGTGCATTTTTTTCCAGGAAACAAGAGTGTACAGTACCCATGTGCAGCATAAAAACATTTCACAAATAATGAAAACATCCCTTTTGAAAATCTCAACAAAAATAGATCCCATTGGGACCAGACTGTCAGTGCCTCCCAAAACAAGGCAGAAAAATCCAGCCTATAAAACATGCCAAAGGTGACCATTAAGTATCCCACTAACCTCTGAAACTGCTGACTGCTTTATTTACTGAGAAAAACAAATATGACATTTGTATTTAAAACCCTAGGCGCTGTGTTAACAGGTTCACTAAATTACCCTTTAAGCTCTGTTCTCTCCCAAAAACTACTTAAAAGGCATCTATCTATCCATGGGGAAAGGTGGAAGCAACATCTCAGGGCTGTGCAGGTCAATTCTACTGGGCATCAGTGCAATAGAATTCTGGAAACCCTGAAGAATGACAAATAGGATCCAAAAGCATCATCTTCCAGCATCTAAGTTCTCTGCTGGTCAAATTTCTCATGACAAGACACTGACACCAAAGTAGAAATGTTTCTTTCAAAAATTTTTTCAGGCCTAACAGCTTATCACTGAGCTTGTCCTAAGGGAATGGAGTACAGGCAGATGACATAAGCAAAACATGAAGAGCCAAAATGATTATTTATTGGCCACGTATCTGGTGTGAGGAAGAAGCACTTTGATTTCCATTTAATTATGTTTTCAGACTCCGCTAACAACTTGGGAAAAAAACTGTTCTAGCTACGCACTGCTCTCCCTTCCTCTAGAATACTCAGTAAACAGTTTTCATCAGAGGTAGTTCCCCCTCAACACCTATGTGGCAGATAGAGACATGTAGACTGTGCAAACTCAGCTCTTAGTTTACAGACAACCTCCTTGCTCACAGCATCAGAATAACAGATCCCATTAGGCCTAAGAGAAGCCTGATTCAACCCATTTGACCAGAGTAACCAGTGCTCATCAGAAACCAGCAAATGCATCTTTCCTAAACAGATTTCTGCACAAGCATCTTCCTACCTCAAATGCCTTAGTATGCCAGGGGCTTTCTGCAAAAATGTATTTGAATAGAAGATAAAGGACCAGGGCTGCACACACAGAGCTCCTGCCTGTGCTTCTCCAAATGCTCTAAGAACGGGCAGAGTGAATGTATGCAAGTCATCTGAAACCTAATGCTGATTGGATGCAGATCTTGACCCTGACGCAAGTTTACCACATCTTTAATGGAAAGTAGGGTAAGCCCTGTTACTTAAAAGTGTAAAGCACAGGTCTACAGCAAGTGTCTGATTGGGTTTTATCACCCTGGAAAATTAAAATCAGTGGTTCATCCTACTGTGGGTCTATGGATGGAACTAGACGTCCCTCTGGTCCTTTTTTTTTCTAAAAAAAGCATACAAACCCTTTCCTAACCCCCCCATTTTCATCAAGTCTGCTCCTGAGCAGCTGTAAGTAGTTAAAAATACAAAGTCATGCTCATTAGATAGTCTCCAGTATGCAAACACTGGCAGAGCCAAGTTGCAGTCCTGTATCGACTGCAGTTTTCTTAGTGTATTCTCTAAAAAGATGTTCAGGTAGCAAAGCAAAAGTCTGCTGACAGGCAGGTACATGGCCCAAATGGCTGCTGTAAGAAAAAGGAAATAACTTCAAACAGTTAAAATAAAAAAAAAATTATCTGACAACCAAAATATAGAAAATGCAGAGGCACTTTCTCTTTCCTTCCTTTTTTTCCTACAGCCCATCTGTAAGAGAAGTGCAAAATAACTTAGTTTTCTGATATCTGAGAAAAAGGTAACATCCAGGTTTAGCCTACACAGGTTTCAGCTAAAGCTTTGAAACAGCAGCTCTGTATGCTGATTCTGGTTTCTACTCCTGACATGCCTAACAGAAGAGAGACTGCTGTGCAGATACAGATGATTTGTCCAGAACTAGTAGTTCCCTTTTTAGTTCATCACTTCTACTGTTCAGGCTACAGAGGTAGTAAAAACAAAACAGAACAAAAACCCAACAACAACAAAACAAAATAAACAACCCCCTAAAGTAACCACACTCTTGCTATACTGTACATTCAGAACCCTGTGGCCATGTTGTTGTCCTAACAATGAACAAATTCATTAAAAATCTCAACATTAACACACGAATGTGCAAAGAGCACATTCCAAAGCCAGTGCTGTGGTAAAGCAAGTGTTCGTCCACAGGGAAGGAAGGGAATTCTGTGAATCATCAGGAACAGAGAAAGGTTATTTCTGGCAGCCTACATGCTAACGTAAACAGGATCCGTTTCTCCTTTTAAAGTTCCGTGCCAACGGAACTATTGAAATGTCATTTCCCACCAGAGGAGACTTTTCTTTAATTGTTAAAAAATACATTAAAAAAAAAGGAACCATAGAGCAAGAGACTCTTGTGTTCCCGAGCTGGCAGCTGGTAGAGTAGCCCCTGTGTTTGCATTGGCATTTTGATCCAGATGTTGTCTTCCTTTTGTCCAAGTGAAAAATGGAGGCTGACAGATGCTCTTAGATCACCAGGGCCTCAGTTTAACTTCATTTGGCTTTCCTTGCTAGAGAGAAAGGAGCATGTCTTTGTAGTTGTGCTTCAAAGGTCCACTTCAACTTGGCTGCTCCTCAGTTAGCAAACTGCTGGTAAAAGGCAAGTTTGACCCTCTCAATGTGATGGCAAAGTTTAATAGCTGGTCCAAGCTTCAAGTCCAGACACTCCTGAACAGTGGGCAGGGTGAGCAGCAGCAGTGCCTGGCCATCTATTTCCTGTCAGAAGACAAAAACTCCACAATGACTTTGCACTTTTACTCTCCCTGCTCCTTCAGCTCTGACTTGCTGTAATTCCAGATTCATGACTGTTTAAGAACTAGACATTTCTTTCATGCTACTCCAGGCAGCTTAAAAATAAACAAATAAATAAATAAATAAATCTCTCTTTCTCACAACAAATTAACTCCTTTCTTAAAACGTCAGCTCAAGTTCACTGGCAAAGGGACAGAATCTCATTAGATGCTATTTAAAAAAAACCAAAACAAACCTAATTATAGAAACCAAGAAAACTTAATGCAGAAAGTCACTTCACCTAACCTCTGCATCCTTCTATGGAAACAGGAGTCCTAGAAGTAGAAGTACCTCCTCTGGAACATCTATCCTATACCATACTCATTATTGGTTCCAGTACGACAGTTTCTATAGATGATAGTTTTTAATGGCAAACTTTAATCAAGATGCAAGAACAATGTTAACTTGACTCATGTTTGTACTCTATTTGTCATACAACAACATAAAAATGTTCACTTGTTGTGCAGCTGTACAACACCCTGATACCTGCAGTTGGTCTGCAGAATGGAAAACATTTACCATTTGGACAAGTCAACACAACTGGCAAAACTACAGCTCCTAGCAAACAGGCTCCTGCCTTAATGTTGCTTGGTTGCAGGCATTCCCTACGGTTCTGGGATTTGGAAGCCCCACAGAGCAAAACATCCTGCCCTGAGTACTAAGAAACCTGAAAAATTCTGTCCATTCCCTTAACCCTCCTCTCCCAACCTGCAGAAGGTTGTGCAAGCATTTGTTGCCTCAAAATCCTACATAAAATTTAAACTAGCTTCTTTTTGTGATTCATTAGAGGACAAGAAACAAAGTAACAGATTCAACATTTTACCAGACAGAAAACCATACCTGATCAAGGAAAATTCTTGCCAGTGGTGCACAGTCAGTGGATTTGAGGAATCGTACGACGTCAGCCACGCTCCACTCCAGAGGGTTACTGTCCAGCTGCAGCTTTTCAGCAACTTCCATCTTTAGGTCCTAGACAAGCCACCCAGCACAAAAAGAATTCCCAAAATACTACATATGCAATGGGCCAACACTCTCCTCTACCCCCCCCCCCCACTCAAACATTCAGCGGCCAAATAAAGCTCTAATAAGAGCTCAACTTGTAGAGGGTTCTCTGTTAGCGGAGACGTGCAGAACAGCATTGTGCTGAGAGTGAAGGCTACCACAACGTTACAGCCAGTAGCAAGGTTCTAGATGCAGGATTTGGCCAACACCACATCACTGCTCAGGATGAACCAAGAGGAGTGCTAACACCTGGGAAATGGGAAGTTCACTGTTCTGTCAACAGCTTTCTGTTGTCTTTATTATAGTGCTGCAATTCAACTGTGATAAAAATAATTATTTTTACTTATTCTGTAGCGTCTTCACAATGCCCTTTTATGGGGTAACTGAGTATTTGATGGGAACACATGTATGATGGTTAATATTCCCAAGATATTCATGCTTGCTCAACGGTAAGCAAGCTAGAACAGAAATCTACACTTGAAGTTACCTTTGGTGAAGGAGGTTTGTTTTCATCATCAGAAAAGGAAAAGGTCCTGAGCTTCCTCTTCCGTTTGTCTCGGTCCTGAGCCAGGGAATGAGACAGTTCACTCTGTGTAGGAGAGGATGACAGTGATTTCTTCTCTGATACCTCTGATTCCTCAAGCAACTCGTCTTGGTGCTCTGAGGTACTATCCTCAGTCAGAGATTCTTCATCTACCTCATCCTGGTCATCGTCCTCTTCTCCCCCACTGCCCTGAAGAGGTAGGGGGAAAAAAAACAACAAACGGATGAGAAAATAAAAAAGAAAAGTTTAAGACAAAACCTACAATTACCAACCATTTGTCAGCTGTAACCTGAGGTTACAAGAAACTAAGTCTGTTGCTTCAAACGTAACTGGTCAAAGATCACATCCCGTATCTATGAAAGTTGTTGGCAGTCTCATACCTGAGGAGATCCAGCTGGAGTGTTATCCACTGAAGCAGAAGAACGTTTTTTCTTATGAACAAAAAAATGTTTTCGTCTCTTCCGTCTTTTATTTGGTTTCTTCATGGCTACTTCCAGGTTACTGTGGCCACCTGGAGGCCTGCCTATCCGCTTGTTTTTCCGCTTTCCATAATAGTGTGCTACCAGGACAGAAGAAAGGAGCATCATGTTGAAATGCACCTTCAATGCCACTAGTTATGTTTGTCCACCATCAGGACTGGAAAACTACTAGAAGGACACATCCCTGTAGAAATTCCAGTTCTGCAAACCTTCAGAATGAGTATGTGTCTCTATTTTCCTCATGAATTTGGTTTAAAGAAGAAGAGTTACTGATTCATTTTTGAAGTTTTACTCCCTCTATTTGAAAAGCCCCAAATGACCAATTTTATACAAAAATCATCAGCTATAAACGGCCTGATTTAATAACGCTTTTTGTGATGCTTTGTGTTTTTAAAATGTGGCCTTAATGTACTGTTCGTTGTCCCAGTGTGAAATGGTTAAATTTAGTTCAAAAAAACCTAAAAAACTCAAAAACCTAAAAGCTAAGAAGAGACCTTCAAGTTACTTTATTTTGTTCCACAACAAACTGGTAAAAGCAATTATAATGCCACTTAAATTACAGTATTAGAGTCAGTTCTTGTCCCAAAAGTTGTCCTCACAAGATAAAAGTTGTAAGCACACAACAATAAGTTAAGCCATGATATTTTCTTCTCCCCTACACACTGGCAGATGGATATTTTGTAGGCCTGTCTATGTAGTGCTTGAACTGCTCCTGGCATAAGCGGGACAATGTACTTCGGATTCCTTCTGGAACCAAAGCTAGAAGAAAACCCAAAATGTAACACCCCATGCCCCACCTTGGTGATCAGCTGCCTACTCACTGTATTTAGTCTTTGTCAGGACAGAGCAGTTCTCTGAACACTTATCCAGCACCATCTGAGGGCCGAAGAGGTTTGGACAACATTCCAGCTTGATGCATGTTTTTCTACAGAAATCTGCCACCCGATCTGCCGTTCTCACAACCTCCACAGTTGCACGGTAGCTCTTCCCTTTGTACCTATCATTGAAAAGACCATAATCACTCAGGAATCCTGTAATTACCAGGATCAAAGTACTTCACTGAGATGAAAATGAAAATATATTGCTTTGTGATCAAACTCGGGGGAAACCTGAGGAGCTTTATGGACTGACAAGTCCAGGAAACAGGTAGTCCTGTCTCTCAGGACAGATCCTCAAGCAAAGAAACAAAGGCAACACCAGAGACATGCCTGCAGTAATGGACACAGCAACACTGCCCTGCCAGAGGACCATCCCAGAGTTTAGATGTTCTGTTTTCTTTGTTCACAGATGGTTTATCTTTCTTTGTTTCTATGGGACAGCAGAAATGTCCACTGTGGCATGGACAGCTGGTCCCTAAAGCTAAGATGGAGTGCACCAATTCAGCTAATACAGGAAACAGCAGGCAGGCTCTGAGCTATTCTATGCACATACTATGGCAAACAAATGAACTAATGTCACATTTCCAATCAGCTTTTCATCTCACTGCTAAACAATTTGTCAGGACAATCACTTGCCATGACTCCACATATTGCTCCTGTTTGATTTAAATTAATAAAAGATTTCTTTTTGTTCATCAGCCTTGCTGTGACGCTGACAGAGCCGCACTGTGAAGTATCTGCCAGAGTCATCCATCATTTCTGCTTTGTTCTCCCAGCACAGCTGCTGGCACGTGCTGATATCTCTTAGGGATGTCTCAGGCCTGCAATTATCTAGTTAATGCATTGAAAAAAAGAGCTATATCATCATAGTCCAGATATCCCCGGTGTCACTACTGTGACAAAATAAAGAACACAGCAACTTCGGGAAACCACATTTTTTCTTCTCTGTTCTTGAGCTATATCTTCTATTTACATCAATTTTTCACACAATCTTCCTGTTGTCCAAATCCAGAGTAATCCTCTGATACATCAAAAGGTATCTTTTTACACATGAAGCTGATCCAACAACAGAATTACTGACATGTTCAAAACTATGTAGGCAAGTGTGCTATTGCACACTGGCTCCAACCCAAAAAGCTCAGCAGGAAAAGTAAGGAGTGCTTTAGGGCAGGCTGTTGTAGAGAGATTTCTATGCCAGGCCATTCCAGAGCACTCCTGTAAGTTAATTTCACAGGAACGAGATTCCTTGGAGAAATTTGTGTGGAGATGTCATGGGAGTCTGAGAGGCTTCCTAAGCAGTATGTGCTTCCACTTTAAAATACAGACAACTATCTTCAATTGAATTAAATTATCTTAAACGTCACCTGCAGGTCTGCCAGTGTATGTGCTATGTTGTGCCAGGACCATACCATTCTTACTCTACCACTAGCTACTTACAGACCAGTAGCAGAGCACACGTGACATATTAAGGAGCACTAAAATCACATACGCTTCACTAGACCTTCATAAGGAAGTCTGTAAAGATTTGGAAGTTTAACAGATGTCAGCATCCAATGTGCTATAAGCAGTTGTTCCTTTGAAATGTGGGAAGTTAAAGCATAGACTGTAGAGAACATTGCTATTGGGATCAACTAAGCAGGGAACAGGACAAGAATTTACTTGGCTTTTAGGGTCTCTCCATGCCCATGCCATGCAGCCTCTTCATCCAACTGCAGTTCTCGCAGGACACGGCTGGGTTTGTAAGCTGCATTGATCAATAAAGTGAGAACCTACAGTGAGGGAAGGAGGAGGAGAAAATACATTTCAGTTATTTATACAATAAATCTGTTTTAAAGTGCCAGGGTAGAATAGGAAATTACTTCTATTCATCCAGATTATCTAGCATCAAAGCACTCATTCACAGCAGGATGACAGGTACCTCCTGATGCTGCCAAAATAAAAATTGAGAGCAGTCGACACTTTGGGCCTTGCCAAACCTTCAGAATTTGTCTGCAGAGTCACGAGTGTACCTAGCAATTTCCAAGTCACTGCCCTTGAATTACACATCACTAAATTAAACCCCAAGGCTGAACACCACAAAGCTTGCATAACCGTGGGTAAATCTGAGTGATTATCTTAGAGATTGCTTGATGTGAAAATGTGCCAAAAAATGTGGGATTTTGGTGCTTGCCAACCCACTACTTGCTACAACATCATACTGCAGAACCTTAAGCCCTGCTCTGTTTTGCTTTCATGAACCATGACAAAGCCTGTATTATAATAAAATGAGAATTTCTCTGGCACTGTAACGTAACTCGAAGTTGGGAATAGCCTGAAGTTGGTGGGGGATAGTATAAAATGTGCATTCGGTTTGTATTTCTCATTTTTAGCACAGGCTTATTCCAAATCATTCCCAAATTGGGTGCATCAGAACCTTGACATTGCAAACTCAGAGCTTCAGTCCTACTAATGCAGCAGTCCAGAGATGTATAGTTCAAAAGAAGAGTATTAAATAAAATGCAACTACCAAACTCACTCTGGGATTCATACACTGAGCAAGGGTCATAACTGAAAAGAATACAATTAAACATATTGTGTGAACTTCTGGCAACATTCAGCTAGATTTGTGTGTATTCTATGCTTTCAGGCAGTGAAGCAGGTTAAACCTTCAAAGTTAAGTGAAGCTGCCATAAAATTTCGCACTTCTTTTGGAGTGGTTACATTGGAGTACTGAAACTTGCAGAAAGGATGGAGTGCTTTTTTGCATGCAAAAATGAAACTTCTTGAAGAATCAGCTTGACTCCTGTCCAGTGGACATGTTTTACAGCATGTGTGCCAGAAAGTCCTTATTAAGATCCCTCCCAGTATACATGGTAGGGAAGGTAAAAATTCCAGAGACATTGAGCCAATTCCTGCATGAAAAGTGATAGTTTCAGGAGAGCTCAACTGTACACATATAGTTATGCCTTGGCAAACTTTCAGCCTCTCAGGTAATAACCACCCCAGGAACTCTTTGGAGATTTCGAAAAAATAATCATGGCATTGAAGTGAAACACCTCCTGGAGAAGAGGCTCTTTGGCATTAAAGAATGGCCTCTTCCTATCTTTTCCCCTCCCTCAGTTACATTAGAAAGCAACACCACAATTTAATTTGATCTTTGCAAATCATATCCAACTTATAAAACACAGAGAACTATTTTAATTTTCTAACTACTGAAAATAGTTTGCCATTTTTTATTAAGAGAATCTGCATTTCCTCTGTTTTAACATCAACAGTGCAGTGTAAAGGAATTTTAGGATTATCTGCAGCTAAACTCTGTTAATTAACATTGAGGCATTTACTGCAGCCATAAAAAGACACTAACTTTGTGATCATGGTAATCACAAGTTACTCTCTTTAAACCTAAACAAAAGTTTAGCAGTAGAAGGCTGACTAACTCAAACAAGAGGCTTTTACTCTTTCCAGCCATTCCTAAAACAGTCCATGATTTATAGTTGATTTTATACAAAAAACAGTCTTCACTTACTATCAGCTTAAATTTATTAATTACCCATCTATAATTAGACACTCTAGCGTTTATGACACGCTGCTCTGTGCAGGTCCCTGTCTACAACCAGCTCACCTCTTTCAGAACGAGGACGCAGTTCCCAGGTCCCACAGACTGAGGGAGCTCCGCGATCCTGCCTTTGTTAAGGTAAGGCCCTGAGAAGCACCGGTGGTTGAAGTAGATCTTTGGGCAGCAGTACTTTCCATTAATCACCACTGAGAAACGAGAAAGCAAAGATTTAAATCACATGCCACAGCCTCCCCAGCAAGGAATGGCTTCTTGCAATGTGCAGTATTTTTGCCTGAGAGGGAAAAGCCTTGAATGACGTGAATTTCGAGTGGTTCCAGTGTCACGTTTGCAATGACTGCTCTAGTTATTAGATGTTGCCAAAACACTTTTCGTACTTCACACACGTGCTTGCAAGTTGTCAAGCTACAGGAGATAAAGTTGGTAATTTATCAGAAAATAAACATTTCTTCCTGGCTAGTCTGATGTTTCATGGCACTACACCAGTGAGAACAGGCAAGAAGACAACAATCCCAACTTTTTGGTAGCAGAAGTACTTCCTACACAGCAATAATGGATACATTTTCCAGTCAGGTAATTATCTCTCTCCTAGACTTCTTCCACCAGAGAAGCTGGCAAAGTAATTCTCCACTGTTTATCCTAAAGTGCAGTATCACATTGCTTTGCATTTTTAGACTCTTTTTCTTCAATCAGCAAAGATGCAGCAACTGATGAAGTGACATCAAGTTTTCTAAATCTATTAAATGGTTCAATGCTGCTCAAAATTAAAGTTATGTATAATATGTATTGCAAGATACTGATGTATAAATAGAAAATCATTTTACCCTAGCAGTGTTGTAGTTTTCCTTGATTGAGCAACACTAGCACTTAAAGATCTTATATTCAGTAGTTTGATAACTGGCAGATAAATAAAATGAAGTCAAATTTATATTATGACTCTATTAAAAGCCAATTAAAATGCCAAGTAAGCACAAATCATTTCTCTAAAGCTTGCATTTGGTGCAGCTTCAGATGTGCATTTCACTGTACAGAAAACAGCAGAAGAGGCATTTTGTTGCCAAACCGATAGATCTGTATGACTGTTTCACCAGCAGATGTACTTCTTCATCACACTCATTCTTCCAACAGTTTAGAAAATTATTAGATTTTGCCATCTGGCACACAAAACAGTTTACTGTTTGAATTGCTTTTGTTTATCATTATGATGAAGTTATAAAAAACAGACAAACCTGCTCCCCAAAGCTAGATTCTAACTCAAGAGCACAAATACAGCACACCTGTTATGTTTCTCCCAGTGTTATTAAACGTAACAGGTGACAATAAAAAAAATCATCTGCATAGGTCACAGTATGCACTTGACTCCATATATCCTCTGCTGGGTGGGGGGATTTTCTAGTGTAAAAATCTAATTTCCAGGTTTAATGCACATACCGATTGCAGGACACAAGTAATTGTTCATTTTTGTTTGTTTCATTCTTTTTTTTAAAGTTCAACAGATCATCAAGAGATGAAACCCTTTCCTCCTCTCCCCTCTCCTAACAGAAGTGTTGTGCAGCTGAAAAATGAGGCAGCTGAACTGTTAGAGGATTTTGTCTTTGTTAGCCTGCCCTCTCTGATCAATACCTGAGTCAGAAGAGTTCAGTTCCTGGTTCTTTAGTCCATCATGAACTGTCCTTGAGGACAAAATTCTGAAATGAAAAGATTTGGAAAAGGGACAGTCACCTCTCAGTTACTAAAGCCCAATCGTTAATTTTTTTTCTCTCCACGTCCAGCCTTATTAATCTGCTTTTTATACCTCCCTCATTTCACAGTAACAACATGCAAGGCCTGTCAAATTCAGTTTGGAAAGCACTACTGTACTGCTACAGCTACCAGCAATCCTTCCTTGCCTGAAGTACAAGGGCTGCCATGCTGATGAACACATCATACAAAGCTACCAACAACAGTTTGTATTTTCTGCTTCCTTTTGTTTCATATCTCATGGCACAAGGCACTGTACAGTCTTACCTTACACATTTTGACAAAGATGGATTTTAAACAAAATACAACCAAAGTGACTCAAGTGCTCTGATTAGAATCCCAATTACAAAACATGGAAGAACAGTCTGCTCGGTATTTTAGGAGCAATGAAAACATTGGCAGGACTACTGACAGATCTGGTGTTTGTAAAGCTGTAAGAGTCAATAAAGCCAACTGTCAGGCACTCTACTGTGCATTTTTGAGCAGGTTCACATGAAGGAGTTTCATATGCATGATACAGAGTAAATAGATGAATTGCAGATATTAGTAGAACTTTCCTTTTTGGCTAGTCTGGGCCAAATTTTATCTGGTAAGGAACAATTACAAGTTCATCCAGTAAATGACTCACACTAAAGACCAATTTGCTGATCAGCTGTGCAAAATCACAGCTACATGTTAAGGCAGTCACATTTTCTAAGTGTTTTTATTATAGAAACTGTATTTGAGAAGCGAATACAACCAGGGGATCCAGTAATTTTCCCTATGAATCACCATTAAAAAAAAAGGCTCAAGCACAAACTTATAAACAGTCTTAAGATCAGGGTAGCTTTTCTTAAATGCACTCCAGTTCTTATGGATAATACAATCTTTTCAAAATGAAAGACCAATAATTTCAACCCCAGAACTTCAATGACTTGACCTATTTAATAATTCAGCTGAGTTGCACTAGCATTGTTAAAAAACAAATTCCATGCTTTCTATCTCCCACTACAGCAGTGCAAGAGGTCTTTTTCAACAGCAATGGGAACTACCAGCATGCAGACAAATGGACTGTAGAATCTCTCAACCCTCAGTATAGCATTTCTGTAAGCTAAATCTGCTCTAAGACAACACCATTTACCAGAGAAAGAAAAAACCAAACCCCAACAAAAAATAAAAGCAAAAAACCCCTTTTACTTACTGTTTCTCTGGTTGAACTACTGCAATTTTTTTCTGCTTGTTCACTGAAAGGAAGAATAAGAAAATATAAATAGCAAAGTATGGGAGGCAAACAAATGAAACTTATAGTACAACATATAAATACAAAATCTCATTTCCTTCAAGTTATATGCCAAACAGAATCTATATTCAAAGTCACTGCAACATTAGATAGCTGACCCACCTGCACTAGACACATGCTGGCCCATGTCATCTGAAGTAACCCAAAAGGTTTACTTCAACTTTCACTAAACATTCATTAAATCAGGCATGCATATCCCCAGTCTGCTAGGATATCTCACCTTTTGTGCAACTTTTTTTGCATCATGGCCCCTAAGCTACCCGAGCGCTTCCTCGGGCTCGTACCGCATGCAAGGGTCTTACACCAACTCTGCCTGTTTTGGAGTAATTGTGTGGATTCCAACTGGACCTAACAGCCAGGGGAACAGTTGCACAAGGCATGGATTCTCTGCACATGAGTGTTTCCAAATTCAGTGATGTCTGCAATAAACTCTAGGTGACCCTGCTCTGGCAGGGGGGTTTGGACTAGATGATCTTTCGAGGTCCCTTCCAACCCCTAGGATTCTATGATTCTATGAAATACTGCAGTAGCCTGCCCTTGAAGATCTCACCATCTCCATCAACCCAGCCAACCACTGCAAATAGAACAGAGCTGATACCTATTGCTTTGCGAGGAGGTCTGAGCTGATATCCATTCGTCTCACACCAACCCACTGGAAATATATTCATTGATTCCACGCTCACTATACAATCAGGGATGGGCTTCTTGGAGCCTGTTCAGTTTAGAAGAGCAAACATTCAAACAAAACATAAAAATAAAACCCCTCATTTGGTTAATGCTTGCTATACACTTGCCAGTGAAGCTGCTTTTACTTATGGCACTTCTGGAACACAGTATCAATTGTTTATTCATCCCCTTTTATTTACCAGATTCTTTCCTGACCTCATTTCCTTCCTCCTCAAGGGTGGAGATGGGAATTTGCCATCCACAGTTTAGCAGAAATGCACAGTGCATAGTAAGTGCATACTGATGTACCTCCAATCAAGAAAAGGGATTATAATGGAGAACGGCTAACATCGGCCTATTCTATCTTAATGAAGAACTTCTCTAACAGTTTTCTTCCTAGGTCTGGTCAAAGCTGCTCAAAATGCAAGTCACTCATCTGTTAAAATCTTACAAGGCCCTTGCTTTCTAAAAGACACTGATAAGCACTTTGCACAGTGCACTGGCCTCACATGGACACACTGCAATGCACAAATGCCATTTTTGCCTGGCTTAAATAAGCACTGTCACCCGTGGCTAACTGGGAAACAGACAATGCAAATGGGCTTTTGCTGTGTTTTCATTGAGGAAACAGTGATTTGCTGTCCCTATACAGCAGGCAGTGAGTTTGTTCCAGATACCCTTCAGGTTTGATGATGGTACTATGGAAATATCAATGCAAGTGCTGCTCTCCTCTCCCACATCAGACTCACCCTCCAGCTGAAGCCAGAGGTAGGAATCTTTCAGCTTGGTGACTGTAGCAATGCAAACTTCTTCAGGATCAACTGGGTTCACAGCCTCAAGTTTCATATTCTCCTTGAATCCGTGGTCAGAAGTTAACTAGGAAAAAGACAGACTACCTCAGTAAAATACCATCTGTATATCCAGTGTATGATATGAATAGCCATGAGCAGGAGCAACACGTAAAAGCCTCAGTGTTTGAGTAACACAGACACTCATGCAGCAAGGGAAGATTTTGGATAATTAGCATATTGAACACAAATACGATATATTATGAATGACAAAGCATTGAAGTTTCAATGGCTCTACAGACAGACCTAGAAAAGATCACGTTTGTACTCAAGACTAAGGATGCTGAGACTCACTGAAAGGATTGAGTGCATTCTAAGCAACCAGGAATTCTCTGCTGCTTGCTACCTAAGTGATAAGTCTGACAAATACTCTGACCAGGCTCTCTATTCTGTTATGTTAGCTTAGAAATCCATTTTACATATGCAAATAACATTCCTGCCTCATCCAAATGAGTTCTGGCAGACAGCAAAGGAAGCTTTCTTCTAATTTTACATTTTTTTGATAAATAGGATTTTAATTTATTCACCAATTTAGTCCACTTTTACAAAATATTTCCTAAAACGTAGAATGGTTATCTCCCCAGCTCTTAAGTATGCGAATTAAAGATAAGAAGTAACAGCCAGACAGAGGAGTCTTCCTCCCAGAGTCATTCTGCAACATCCTTACAGGATCAATACATTAAGAATTCTGGAACTAGCCTACAGTGATCAACTCTTCTCAGAAAAGGGATAATAAATTCAATGACCTGTTCAAAGATGCCACAGCTTACAAGACAGAACAAGGGCAACAAGAATTCATGGCCAGTGACACCCTCTTCAAAAAATGGTAATTACTCATTTTAATTTCTTCCCCTAAGCCTAAGTATTGTAAATGGAATTGGAAGGCAGGTGTTAATAGTACCTTTTTCTGCTTGACAAGGTATTCTGCTCTGGGAGACAGCAATACTGTCACTGAACCAACAAAAGCCCAAAATCTAGCAAGTACTTCAGGCACTCATTAATGTAAAATGATTATTTGGTACTAATTTAAGATGACTTGGTATTGATTAATATAATGGAATGAATTTTTCAAGCTGAAAGGAAGGAAGATTGAAAGAGTGCACTAAGTAAATGAAAAGAAGGTCTATTAAAAGGCCTTGTTTCCACAATTACAGGAGCGCCAAGGATCGATACTGTTTTATGAATATTCCATGGACTCTTACACACCTCAATTTTATAAAACACTCATTTCTTTTTGATCTGCTTTACCACAACAGAAGCATTTGGTCCACCACTTACTTATCTAGGAAGCTGGCACGCACCTGTCCACATACAACTGCACTTAAGAAAGTTCCTCAGCTATAACAGGTACTTTAAGTAAAAAACATGCAGAAGGTTCTTCTCCCTGGAATCAAGACTGTCATAACAGAAGAGAGGATTTTCTGCAAGAGAACCTTACCGAAGGGAAGCAGCTCTGGGGAGCTGCCTCAGCACCACATTGTTTGAGGTAGTCTGCCCAATCGAAGTCCTGCCCAGGATAACCTAGGTGGAGAAAAACCACAGAGGTTAGTTAAACGGCATGAGAACAAATGCTGACAAGAAGTACAGGTCACTGAAATCTGTTTGAGTCACTCAAGTCACTCAAGCATTGTTCCCACGTGTCTGCAATACTCTCTTTTCATTGCGGCAGGGCTTTGGGCACTGCCCCACCTTGATTCCCATTGTTGACTTGAAATGGTGTCAAACTAAAAGTGCCTTCACAGACAGCAACATGAAGAGTGAATCAAGTACATCTGCTACGCAGACAAGTGCAGCTATCGTGACACAGGGAAGGGTTTAAACCCTTTTCACAGGGTACAGATAAATTCTGACAAAGTTTCCACAACATTACTTCCGCAACGTCACATCTGAAACTTTTCAGATTGTTTTTCTCATAATAGAGCACCCAAAATGTGTTCAATACCAACATACTACTCTCTCCAACACAGGTTAAATCTGAAGTAATTAAGAAGAACAGTTAGTCATCCTAAGAGGCTCATCAAGTTTGCAAAGAGCTGTAAATCTGCACACACGTTTGAAGGGAAGAGTCTTAACATGGAGTCCACCAGGAGACACACAGCATCTCTCCAAGAAAAAGACAAATTTAATTCTACTTAAAGGAAATACTTTGCTTCCCTGTGAGCTAATAAAAAGCAAATAACTGAAAGGAACTGGGTGCAGAAACGTGCTGCCATTACAGTTGGAGGCTGGTGAGGAGACAACTGCAGCAGTTTATCCAATAGCACCTTGGAAGCACTCCCCTGTAAGACTGACAAGGGTTTAACAAATCAAACAAAATTTTAAAAGTAGTCTAAGAACATAGTATTAATACAACAATCTAAAAACATTTTCAACTACCCCTCAAGAGAAGACCCTAACCACAGAAGGATCTATTTATTTGTCTCAGTTTCATCTGTGCTAGTAGGACCCTTGAGACAATTCAGAATGCCCAACATTTCCAGGAGCCTATGAGAAAGTGAGGTTAAAATCTTTGTCAGCTCCAGCCACATGCCTATAAAATGGGATTTCATCTTTCACGTACAAAATTCTAGGAAATGTTGGGTCAGGCAAAGCTGCTTTTTATGTCTTACCCAGGGAAAGGCAAGAGACACATCCTATGCTTTTTGCTCCTCTAATGTGATAAGCAGCTAAAACAAAACATTCCAAATTCTGTGGCAGTGACTAAGAGTACCCAGTCCCTGGTTTTACAGTACCATTGACATCTCCATGTTGAGAAAATGCATAAATATTTCAGTAGCTGAGGATCACTCCCCAGTTTCCTTATGTCCTGAAGCAATCTGCTACTTTGCCTGATAGTTCTTTGGGAAAAGATATACTTCATTAGTGAAATTCTACTCCAAAAATATTATAAGACATTGGATAACTGTCGCGGACTGAACAAAGTTACATTTTGTCCAGAAGCAAAAATCCAATGCAAAGACCAGAGGCTTCTGATACCATGTTAATTAATGGTGAACATTGCCTTCAGCCCTGGAGCACATACTCCATTCATTGGGGTGTCCAGGTTTTTATGCATGACGAGCATCCCCAGCCACTGTCACCTTCTCAAATCCAGATGTGTACCCAGGAAACTTCAGTTTCACTAACTCAAAGCTCCTGTTGCTCAGAATTTGATCTTTTTTGTTCTTTGCTTGGGCTACTACATGTAATTCTTTTGCAAAAGTGTTGTCCTAAACATAGCACTCCAGGGATTGGCAATCTGCTTCCTTCAAAGAGGAGCAAGCATGACAAGTTTGCACAACCATACCTGGTGGGGGACTGAGATGCAGGCCGTTCTTCAGACTCCACTGCACGGGGAAAATGCCAGCACTGTTGACATGACAAATGTAAGACTGGCTGGTTGTACGTTCTGGTCTCAAGTCATCAATTTCTATCATGAAATATTTTTCATTGTATACCTGTAGTTAGCCAAAAGAGAACCACGTGATCTTGTAAGAAGCAGATTCTGATCTACCGCTCCCTCCTCCCCATTTTGGTAACTTCATTAAACAGCAAGATGGCATGATGGAAACCTTGAAGTATTGTGAGGGTAAAAAAAATCATTAAAAAAGAATCTATGGGATTCATGAAGCAGCAGACTCCTCTGCATTATCTGGAAGCTAACAAAAATAAGCAATAATAAAAGACAATGTATGAGCACTTAAAAAACAAGGTGATCAAGTGCTGCATGAAATTTTCTTTTGAAAAATGAAGAGAAATTAAGAGCTTGCAATCTTATTACCATTCTGTAGTAACAAAACTGCTTATTTCAACAAGGCTGAACTGTGCCTAGGATGCACTGTCACAAGTAAAACCACTGTTAAGACTTTAAAAAAGAGAGATCACCAAAATGTAAGACATCATATTGAGACTACCTGTCCTAAAGAAAAAACAACAGTTTCTGGAAAATATACAAAAAAATACATCCTATTAGGTTGTACACCAACATGTTGGTTTACTACATCAAAGCAGGTCTCTTTATAAACTTTAACCTGTTTACTAAAAGAGGAAGATAGAAGTTGGTCAAAAGCCAATTATGTTGGGGAGTTTTCATTTCAACTTTTAAATCCATGTATGGGCCCACGTTTGAAAACCAGGAGACTTAAACATCAGAGCTTGTGCACAGTAACTTTTGCAAAAAAAACAAAACCCAAACCAAAAAACAAACCACCACCCAAAATCTATCCTTAGTTGAATACTCAGATTATAAGGGATTATATAAGTAGCAGGACGCTCTGTCTCGCCTGCCATCCTGTCCCCATCAATATCTAATTTTAAAAATCTGTGTTTGACAATTTTGGCTGTTTGACTTTTGAGCTTGTATATTTATGGAACTCTTCCCCGGCTTTTAAATCCAACATCTTCACCATCAGCAGCTTTTTTTCCCCTAAGGGAGACATACAAAATAATTTGAAAACTCACTGAATATTTTAAGAAAATCAATTAATGAGGACTTCCTGAGCATTTAAGAAGTAGCAATTGAACTGAATCTCAACATGACAAGTTAAAGAACCCTGGTACCTTAAGAACTGTAGCAGGAGAGATTACAAAAGGAGCCATTGGGTCCACAGCCTCTAACTTCATGCCTTCAGAGAAAGAATGCACTCCAATCACAGGCTTATCCTAAAATGAAGTATCAGAGTTACACACATTACAATTCTCAATATACTTGCTGCAGTAACCCTGCTGTCCTCTAGAAGGACAGTGATGCACAAGACCAGCTCATGAACAACCAGAGATGCCATTATAAAGGATAAGAACGAGGGATTTTTCCCAGTATGACAACACATCTGTGATGGGTGTGTTGTCTAAATGAACAGGAATTCAAATAAAAAAAAACCAAAAACCCAAAACAGCCTAAGAAGTTTCAGTAACAGTGACTGACTTATCTAAATAATTTCTAAGGAACATAGCATTTTTGTGATACCATCCACAGCATTAAACTACACATTTTGTGTCTTTACCTTAAAGAGATCTGTTGGAACTGATGACTCCTCTTCCTCCTCTTTCACCTTCTTCAGGATCTCTTGCCAATCTGCTTCACTCTTCAAGGACCTAATGGCTTAATTAAAAAGAAAGGAAAAGTGCAAAGTATTGTTAAAAGCCATTATTCATGTAAATAATGCTGCAGAATCCACCCATCTCATTTCTGTCAGTGATTTGGTGTCTTCCTGTTCAAAATCCTGATTTCAGCAGAGAATGCTCCAGTGCCAGCAAAGGCAGTATGCTCAGTCACTTCAATGGGAATTGTTTTGTTTTCCTCAGCATGATTTCTTCTCGCCATAAGGGGAAAACGTTTTAAAAAACCCACAACAAAAACAACTGCTCTAAACAACCTGAACTTCCCCAACTAATAGCACAGAGTGTGCTAGAACCTTAGATGTACACCTGCCTCTGCAGAAAGAATTTAAGGCAAATGTTAAACATTTTTTCAGTTTTATCCCAAAGCTTCTCCTCATCAGGAAACATGTTACATATTACTCAGCTCATAAGCAACCCCAACCCATTTGTGTTTCAGCCATTTTACATCCCACTTCCTTAGTGACCCACCCCAACAGGCACATGCCTGGAAAACATGGTAATTTGTCCCCTTCTCTGCCTCTGCTTCCACACACTCATTCCCTGGGCACTCATTTTTAAGGACATTTTCATATCCACATAGTATCTCTTTGGACAATACCTTTATTAACCCAGGGGACCTGGAGTCCCAGCTGCAAAAGCTTGCTGTGAGCAGTACTTAAAAAACAGATGACTTCCCCTCAGCCCAGGATACAAACCTACCAAAAATAGCCATGAATGCAATCCCTGCCTCAGCTCCTCCCCTTCCACAAACAGGTGGAAAGTTCTGACATCCAAAACCAGTTAGCAGCTTTTCAATGAGTGGGTAAAAAGTCTTGGAAGGACTAGATACCAGTGTTTTCACTTAAATTTCATTAGATACAGTATTTGCCAGATCACACGCTGACTGTATGCACCCAGCAGGCAGATTCAGAACACCAAAGCAGCAGCAGTTTTCTCTAGCCTCTGATCACCATATAGAAGATAAATGTTTTGAAGTACCTAAAGGTGGTTGCAGGCTATATCCATGTTGAGCTGCCCACCCCACTTGATGAAGGAAAGGGTCCAAGTAGAATATCCACTGGTCAAATTTGTCAGAATCCTCCAGCCCTTCGTATCGCAATTTAAGTCTCCCACCAACATTGTCCACCACATTGACCACCCAGGCTTCCAGGGAATCCCGGATGTTTTGCAATTCTAGTCGGGAGCCTGGTGCAATCAGATCCAATGGATTTTTCCCTCTGTGAAGCTAGAAAAAGAACACAAATTATTCTGTACAACAGAGCAAAACAAATCCCATACTTCCCCTTCTTTGTACACATTCCATTTGCACAAATGAAGTATGACTACATGTCCCTCACTAACTCAAGACAAAGACAACAGAAATGATAATGTTTAGAATCACTGGTGCTTGCAGCAGAGCTTCTGCACTGCTTGTAGATACAGTCACACATTTCACTTAAGTTCCTCATCATTTTCAGAAGCATCATCACTTATATACTCAAGGTCTGAAGGAAACATGAATAATCTCTTTCTAAAACTGAGTCATCTAGCATGCAAAGATGACTAGACTGAAAAGATAAAAAGAGAAAAATGTTAGTTGTAAGGAAGATGCCAATGCCATTTAAAAAAAAAAAATATGTTCTGTACTTTACAACCAGACACTGATACAGGATGTAAGTATAGTTTTAAGTGCAGAGGAGGGGAATAAAAATTTGGTTCTTCATTAGCAAAGATGCAAGACTTAAATGAAACAATAACCTGCCCATTAGTAAAAAAAAAAAATGCATTCGTGAAAGGAGTCAACTGAGGAAGTGGACAAGATAAATAAAGTACTATTTCCTTAGAGGTGTATGAAGGAGGAGCCAAAGATGAGGGACTTTGAAAAAGGTCTTTTTTCTGATAGCATTAATGAACAGCACAAACCTGCAGTGACTGATATGTTCCAGGCCAACACTATCAAAATTAAATACTGTAAATAGGAAACAATAGAGAGTTGAACTTGAAGGTCAGCAGCGTACTATAATGCTCCCTAAACTTAAAAAAGGAATTGGACTGACAATCTAAATAAAGGTTCCCTTAATGACAAAGGTGAAAACTACGACAAAACCAACACAAAAGTCAAATGCAGCACACTGGAGCACTTACCCCCTCCAGCAGGTTAGCAGGAGCACTGCATGCTCCTTTCAGCACCCGCTGAAGGAATTCCTCCTGGTCAGGTATCTTCTCCTTGATACCTAAGTGAAAAGTGAAGACAGAGTGTGATTCTTTCCTGCCAGTTAGAGATCATTCAGACAACAAGACGTTAGCATATTTTCATGCTGCCTAGTTCACACGTATCTGCCACACACTCACCAGTAACACCTTAAAAGAAGAAACAAAACAACAAAAAAATCTTTAAAGGAAATGACAAAGCAGTAGAATTTGGTGGGTGATGATTAAGATAACCACAAGCCTCTACAAAAATAAGACCAATTCTAAAATTAAACTAAATCCTCTCTGGTGAAAGAGCAACCCCCTACTGTAAGTCACAGGATTTCAGAAGAACATGGCAGACAACCTCAACTTGTCATCACAGCAATACCACCTGAGCATAACAGCAATTATGAAGACTACCTGTCAGGCTTACAAGGGACAAAAGCATGCTTTTGTATGCACCCCCCACTTCTGCACATGGAACAAATACCTTCAGGCACTTTGAGAATCTTCTTGTTCTGCTCACACCAGCCGATGGGGTGTAAATCAGCTGTCATGATATCACACCAAAAGTCAGCCTTGCGGTCTTCCCCATAACCATCATAGCGCAACAGCAGCAGCTGCCCACAGGTCGTAATGATGGTGGCTACCCAGTAGGTGTTTTGGTCAGACTTGACAGCTACTTCCAGCTTCATACCAGGGGCAAAACCATTCTGCAAACTTGTATCTACCTGAAGAGGAAGAAGACCATTACATTTGAGCACCTCCCAGAAATTGCATGGAACTATGCGGGGAACAATTTATACATGTTCATTAGCAAAAGAACTAAAGTCAAATGCCATCTAGTCTCTTCAAAGAAACAACTTCATCACTTTATGTGACCCAAATTGGAATGCATACAGAATCATCATTAATAAAATCTCCTTCGCATTTCAGAGTGTCTTTCCAACCTTAAAGCAGTATCTTGCAACTCTTCTTCCTGACCTGGACAATACCTCACCCATGACTGAAAGGCCTTCCAACTCACAGCTGGGCTCCCAAGCAAAACTAAAGGTCAAACTCAGCAACACAACTTTGACTTTTTGTGTTAAACTGTGTCTTTCAAGTTCTTTGGACAAAAAGCCTGTTTAAAGTAAATGCCTGTGCTTTAGATAACAATACCACTGTCTCTTCCACCATGCATATTTATAGGAAGGCATAAATCTGCTCAAGTTGCAGAATAAGGGTTTTTAATGTCTCTCTCCAACAACTTAAATAATTCTGTAGGCAGCACTGTTACCTAAATTGCACAGAACATAAACAGTATGTGTCCTTCAGTGAACTCATGCTTTGACAACAATAGAGCACTGAATACTCTGTGTATGTGTAGTGTGCAGGTGAGGAATTTGACTGCACAGTAATCACATACTGAAACGTGAACTTAAAAAGAGAAGGCAAAACATTAAGTTTCCCATATTCCTAACACCTCCCAGCTCAAACCCTCCTGAAAGAGCAGAGCAACTCTGTTCTGCTCTCACTACAGAATGTAACTGAGCTATGCTCAGTTCTGTGGCCTTGGTCTTAATTAAAACTCCAACGTGTGGATCCCCTGTTCCCAGTTGAATGTAACTGCTGTTCTCTTTCTTATGTGGTCCCAAGTTCCATTTCCTCTTTGAATCAGCTGCAAGAAAGACTTCCAGTATGATGCAGATACAGCAGACATTTTCTGGGTTGTTTATTACCAGTTCTGCACTGATGGTTCAGTAACTGCCACAGCTCTTAGAGTCTCGTCAGCCAGCACATACTGGTTTGCTAAAAATAAAACTAAGAGAACCACATCAGAAAGTAAAGCATATGCCTCTGTCAACTGCTCACATCCTTTAGGTTAATACCTTTCCCTGAGAGAAAACCCTTCTTTAGAACAAAATCAGCAGGATCCAATACCTGCAGACGTTTTGAAGGGATATTACAGAGCTCACCTCTTCAGGAAGATAGTTGCCTTGCTGAAAAGATACTACTAAAGATTTCACATTCTGATTCCTGAAAGAAAAGCCAGGAGCTCGACACAAAGTCCGAGGAATTGGGAAATTTGTGCAGCTCTCTATCCCCAAACTTTCAGCAAAGTCTCCTGGTGGAGAGAGCTGCATTCAACGAAACCAAGAGCAACAGAAGAGCTTTCCCTGAAGTCAGGTGCGTTTTTCAAACGTTTCTGTCCCCCGGTGGATATAGCAGACACCAAGAAGTTAGCACCCTCTCCTGGCGGCTGGGCAAGACGGCAGCGCCCAGCAGGCTAAAGCATCAAGCTTGGTTTCTTTAGGCTGGCCCCCTGAGCAGGCTGGCTAGCAGGAGGTTCTGTGGGCCAGCTCTGAGAACTATTTTCCTTGAAGCAGCAGGTCTGAGCCGGCAGCCTCCTGCTGCACACATGGAGATGGTCACAAGCCATCTGCCTCCTGCTGCACACATGGCAAGCCGAGATGGCCAGGAGCAGTTGGTGACAGCACTGCTTAGGCAGCTCTGACCCCCAATCCCTCCTTCCCTTGGAATACTTTCTCTCTTTTTGTGTCATGTCACAGGCCAGACCTGGGGATCCCATTCAGCTCAGAAGCAGATAATGATAAAGAATGAATAAAAAGCATTAAAAGCATGCAAGAACACCCAGAAAATACATGTGTTCAGGTGATGCTGAACACTAACTAATTGTAATAGAAGTTTACATACGTATATAAGTTCTAGAATAGAATTAAAAAGGAACATTCAATAGTTCTAGAGAAAGTCTATTTAGACTTAGGGTGGGATGACAGCACTGGCACCCAGTGCAATTCAAGGGTTTTGTAAACTCTTTCCTGCTAGATTGCAGGCAAAACAGTCACTTTGATTTCAATATTGTTTCTTTTTTTAAATGCAAACAAATTAAACATAGAACGTAATTTAAGGAAGTAGCTTACATTTCCTAATGCATCCTGTTCATAGTAAGAGCAGAACTTTCAGAATTAATACAAGCTTAGAAAAATAAGAAAGTCCTCCCTCCCATCAGCAAGTCTAGTTCTTTGCTAATACAGGCTGGGCAACCACAGATTACATTTTCTTAACCTGATCATGCAATCTCCTAGAACGTGGGTTAGGTATTTCTCACCCACTGCTCATACTCCAAGGCTGGTTACAGTCTCAATACTGCAATATTTAAAAATAACCAAAGAAAAATCTTATGCTTCCATCAAAAATGTATTTATATTAATTTAGTTATTTATACTTGCCCCCTTGCTCTTGTGCCAATATTATTGTTCAGCTTTGGTTTTTCCCCTCTGTTTTTTGAGAGTACAAAAGTAGTTCCCTCTTAGCTCTCCTGACGGTAAATTATAAAAATAAGTCATTCTTCAAGTCAAGCTACTGGTACCACACAGATTCCAGCTGGAGGTACCACCAGTCACTAGCACGGAGACATCAATGCCCGTATGCTCTCCAATGAAAACCTCTCACTTGAGGTAGCCTGGAATCACACTAACATTTTTTTAGGGCTTTGTCACACAGACAGGCTGTCACTGTCCACTGGGAGGCACTGAGGTTCTCCTCTGCCTTTTCCAAACCATTACCTTCTAAGGGACAGCAGAAACCCTGAGCACACGACCTTGCCCTATTGACTTTCTATTAACAGCAAGATCTAAGCGATGTGACACTGCTGTAAATATGCTCCTCTCTGCTTGTCAATTCGCTGTCAGCATTAAACTTCCAAAATTTTATGCCAAGCTTATTACAGAGAACATAAAAATTGGCCTCTTGACAAATTCTGAGAGAACTCTGCTGGCAAACACATGATCGTTGCCCTCCTGAACATGCCACCACCTATTCTCACACTCACTCATGACCCCCTGCACCAGGCACCCCAAGTCCCCTGTCCAGCTCCCCAAGCGTGTGGGACGTGGAGTGTGGCCAGGCAGGCTCCCCAGGCACAGCCCCAGGACAGCACCCAGTGCAGCAGGAAAGGACTGGGGACACGGCCAGGCTGTGCCCACACCTGCTCACTAAGGCACTCTCCACAACAGTATTACTTGTACCAGCAAAACTGCACTGTGTTCTACACATGCAGGGAATAGTAACAATACAAACCGTGAATATTTTTTTTTAAGCCTAATTGTACTTTTAGTGACCGTGGCCACAGCAACCAAGCCTCTTGTTTGACACAACTGAATTGGCAAAGAGTGCAGTGCAGGGGCAACAAAGTCACCCAAAGCGTGTCTCCTGCTGATTAACAAAATATAGCTGCAATGTTAACTCTGCTGGCCAGCACTGTAAAAGCTGGCATTACAGTTTGTTTGTCTAATGCCTGGCTATGATAGCAAGCTTCTTCAGCAGAGATCACCTAAGGTAAACCACACCAGAGGAGCAGACAGACTGCTCCTCACACCACTGCAAAATGCCACTGCTTCGATTCCAAACTGCTCCCTTGGTGTGAGCTGCATGGACACCAACACTCTGAGTAAGCTTGCTCTTCCTAGAGACTTAGTACACCAAGGAAAAACCAAGCAAGCACAGGCCTCTGCCCTTTAGAAATGAGATACCTGAATGTTTATTCTGAACAAAAAGCTTACAATTACACTCCAGTGTATGGAAGAGCTGCAACTTCCACACTGACCGTGCATTTTTCTACTAACACAATTGCCATATTTTAATAAATTCTTTAATGCTTTGCACTCCTGCAGGTTACTTTTGGACTCAAAATGCTTTGTGATCCTTCTGTGATCAGATCTCTCTTTGTTCTCCTGCTGACTTAAGTCTCCTGTACTGAAGGTGGTGACACTGGACCTGAAAGCCTGAGCACCACAGAGCGCTTTCCAAGCAATGTGCCATGCGCAAGTCGCTACCCTGCCTGCCATGGTAAACAGTCACAGCCTGTCTTTGAAAGACTATTAGATAGTAAATGTAATAAACAGCTGGATAAGGATACAAGCTGGCAGCCTGGAAGGTGTTTCATTTGTTGGAAGAAAACCAAGAGATCAAGGAAACCAGCTCCATACAGCCCACCTTCACTGATGACGCAGTAGAAACCAGACTCACATTCAGATCTCACCCAATAGGAGAGTGCACTCCAGGATTTTACCAACAAACATTTCATTAAAGATATGCAAGGGCAAAGACAAGGGCTTATCAAGATTTTATCCTATCCATTAAGCCTGTGATTGGCAATTATCCTAACTACTACAGTCAAGTGTTTGGTAGAGTTATTATTTTCTCCTTGGCCTCCTTGAGAGCTACCATTAAAATCTTCTTTGACGGCACATTTGAATTCTGCTGTTTAAGAACTATGTCACCAACATTCTAAAGCTAGCTCCTCTATAGCAGTTGTTCACTAGTAAAGGAAGAAAGAGACTGGCCAGTTTGGACTTTTTAAGAAAAATCAAGCTTATCTTCTGGTGTAGAAAAGACTGGGAGCCCCTTAGCTTTCAGCATGTGGGGATGGGATTACCCTGTGCTATGTACAGACAGGAAGACAAGAAACAATAAGAAAACAGTGAAATTCCTCATTTCGCATTATTCTAAGAAACATTTTTCTACTTAGTCTTATAGATTTGAGAGCATCAACTCATTCAAAGAAACCCTAAACATTCAGAGTATCAAAAAAACAATGTAGGAGGAGATGGTAAGTAAACACACAGTCCCTTACTCACATGTTTAAAAGATCCATGGGGGGCTGCAATTGCTCCTGTGTCTTCTAGATACTCATCCCAATTGAATTCCATTTCTTCCACACTGGAACCAGCATCTGAAAGAGAAGCCAAACACCTTCTATTTAGCAACCTGTTGGCTTAAGTTTTAGGCCATGAGGAACTACAGCAAAAGCCACTTCAATTCCAAATGACTGAACAAACAAGCACGTGATGAACTTCAGTTATGCACTTCAAGACACAGACAACACTATTTAATCTTTCTTTGTATGCGAAGGGCCATTTAGGTTGGATTTGGTCTGAAATATAGTGAGATCCCAAGGAGAGGAGAACACAGGCAGAGGAGTTCTGTATTTGTATCAACAAAGATAAAAGACTCAAAAAACTGGGCATTCTGGACCATCAGAGTAGTAAATCAAAAACCATCCAGGAAACAGCAATCCAGATAGTAAGAGGTTTGAAAAAAAAGACTAAAAAAATTTGAAATATGACTCCTTGCTTTTTACAGTTAGATAGTATTTAGATGTTATAAAACACTGAAAGCACAGAAGAATTCAGGGAAGTTCTAAGGAAAACAGAGCAAGGCACAACTGAAATCAAGAACACTCAAATTAGTTACTTCAAAAAGAGCTCATAAGCTGTAACAGCTTCTCATTTCTAGATGTATATAAAGCAAAAATTCACTAAAACCACTTAAGCCACAATTCAAAACTCACTCAGGCTATTAGAGAAGCAATCAGCTGTAGTGAGCCACATGACTAATTAGTCAGATTTTCTATTATTGTCAAGCCTGCCCGCCAGTCCCAGTCTCTGCTTCAGTTCTTGGCTCATTTCCCTGCTCCCCTCCTATTCCCGTTTTCTCCAACATGGAACCCACTCTGCTGAAAAAACACCACAACCAGCACAGGTTGGATTTCAGGTCCTCTATTTAGTTCATCACACAGCCATGTTATTTTTTCCCTGCAGGCACAGCTGGGATGACAAGTGAGGGTCCCACCTCAAGTAAGCAGCATTTTACATCTCAGCACACAAACTACAGCTTCAGGTCCAGCAGCAAAAGGGATAGTAAAGATATGGAATAGAAATAAAGCTTTTCATTTTCACTTTTAGATCGATTCTACCATCTGCACTGTAGTTGTTTTTATGAATGAACACGAGAGATTTAAATCTTTCAGTACCAGGAAACCTGATACTGTGTTTGTATTTGAAAACAGAAATCTCTGTGTATCACCAGCATGGGGAGAGCTCAGCAGAGGCTACAGGACACCAACATTTCCTACACGCTCTGCCTTTCTCAGGACAGGTGGGAACTGTTCTTTCAAGGAGTAGTAGTTTGAGTAGGAAACATTCTGTGTCCAAAAAAATGAATGAAATACTACTCCATGCCCTTATCAGCCCTGTGGACATGCTGACAACCTGCTAAGTATCCTCAAGGCAGTCCTTAGGCCTCAGATAGAGAGCAACAAATATTTGTCCAGAAGTCTGAGCTACTTCAAATCCTCTGAAAAACCTTCAAGTCCTGAGTGTAAAGAAGGTTCATTTTCTCTTCAAACTGATCATTAACTTAATCTTCAACTTTCCATTGTAATTCCAGGAATTATCATTTCCCAAATTTAGAAATGTATATTCAGTTAGATTTTGTTTGCTGATGACAGTATCTGTTTTAGAGACAGCTCTTATCTCTCCCAAACTCAATTTCATTTTGCTATTTTTAAACAATCACAGTTGGTTACATTGGCCTTTCATAAGCCTCAGAGCTCAAAAAACTCAGAGCTTGAATATCACCATCACTTTCAGGGGACAATTTTTAACTTACTGAAGAAATAACCTGGAGAAGGGCTGAAGCAAGTTATTGTATTTAAAAAAATTTTGAGTGAGTAAAGAGGTTAAGGCACAGACCACAGATGTTTGCAAATTAGAGGAGAGCTGATCAAAGCTTTGGCTGCAAGTCATTCTAAGAAAAATGTAATTTCATTGGAAAATGTAGTTAAAACAGATTAAGATTTCTTAACTCAATAAGACAGCTTTTTACTTTAATATAACCACAAAAATGCTTAGAGTTCACAACTGCAAAATCAAAGTGGCAAGAAACAACAGCTCAAACACAACATCTATGGTCAGTCAAAAGAGTGAACTTCGTCTGATTTTTTCTCCCACCCAGACACAGAAAGCCAGCTCACCCTTGCCCACTGAAAAGCACCCAGCTGTTCAGCTGCAGCAACAACCCCATTTTAGTCCAACTCCAAAAAGCACTTTGTATGTAAAAAGCACTGCTTGCAGTGCCTAATGCATTCCTGTTTGAAGAGAAACATAAAGCAACGTGACTACTTTGTGCTTTTTAACAACTTTGAAAGCCAAGTAGCTCGATCTGGGAATACTACATGGATCTTGAGGCTTTCCAGCCGTGCTCTTTACCAAGCCCCTCACAGCACCAAGTCTTCAATAACATGTTATCATCAGATAACTGTCTAAGGGGCAGTTAAGCTCCTTAAATGAGGCACAGGTCACTTAACACACTGAAAGGGTCAATTAGTAACTTATGTTGCCACTTAATTGCTACAAGGAGCTCCTGCGAAAGTCAGTTTGCATGCTGCTCTACCTACCCTTTTGCCTCTAACTACGGTTAAAACCAGTTCCCAACTGGATCAGAGTTACCACAGGTCCTTTGTCACTCCACTAATCCTTGGTCTCTGCAGCCTGTTTTAATATCTAAAAGAGCTGTTTCCTTCCAGGTCTGTGCTGCAGGGAGAAGGGCTCAGATCACTCTGTACTGTACAGCGCCTAAATCTCACCAGCACACCCACAAGCTCTCTTGCTATTAATTTTTCATAGAGAAAATAAAATAAAAAACCCAACAAATTCCTGTCCAACACTCGCTGCAAATTTAATGCTATTCGTGCTTTATTTTAGGGAGTGTCGCTGAGTCAGAGGAAGTTTTCTAAAATTTTAATTAAAAAGGCACCCAGGACTGTTCCTTTCATTAGTTTAACTCAGCTTGCACTTACACTTTACTAAGGTCTTGCAGTTAAATGAGACTAGGTGATTAGCCTCTGCACTGAGTGTGCAGAGCTGGGGAGTTCAGGTGCTTTCCGTCCTTTAGGAGGCTGACAGAGCTGAGGGCTGTCCTTAGCTGGAGGATTTAACAGAACTATTTGCTGCTTCTCATCCAGGCCCCTGCCACAGAGTTCCAGGTTATTTAGTGCAGCACTTACTGAATCAATGCAGAACATGAAAAGTTCATTGAATAAAGCTCCAAGCAAAAATGCTGTATGAGGTTTCACAGTGAGAGAAATAAATCAGTTTTTTAATTGTGGCATGAGATGGGGCTACATAAACCATGAAAAATCCCAGAAAACAATTATCTGTTTTTCAACATCTGAATGCAGAAACACTCCAGAAGTGTGGCCAAGGACCATCTCCCTGGTGAAGCTCACACTAGCTGCAAATCTTTGAGAGTCAGAAACCCATCACTTTTCTTGTTTTATTGGCAGGACAGTTGCAGCAGAGCAGCCCCTGTTTAAATCAAGCCTTTGATCTAGTCTGTTGGTATTTTTTGCAAGATCCTATTGCACAGCACCATCCTCCTGGGTTAACAGATCCTGGGATATGTAGAGGACCAGTTTAATGAAGCTAGATTCTTGAGGGGCCCTGTGTCTGTATTTAACATCCTGCTCAGTCTGAGTTCAAACTACTTAATAAAACCTCAGATATTTACACCAGAAATCCTCGCTTCTGTGAGAAAACTTGCAAATTAGTATGACAGATGACAACACACAAAACCACATTTAATCCTAAAGCACAATGTATTAATCCAGTGCTGCATGGGTCTATACATATATGTATGTTCTCTCTTTCTCTGCATATCCTTAACTGCTACAAGTCCTAAATTAATTCAGCTTTCTACTACATGGAGATACAGTTTTCTGTATTAGACAGGATGACTGAGACACACATTAGCTCAGTGGCAAGACACAACTTTGGCAAATGCAGGGAAAAAAACCAGACATGATTCTCACCTCTGTGGCCTCACCACACAACTAGTTTTTGTCAGTGAAGCTTTCAAATCAAGCTAGTATTTTCTCAAGTAAAATTTGAGAAGTATCCTACAGAGATTCTGCAGAGAACGCTTATCCACTCTGGAGGTGAGAAAATTGTATGTAGGAATAACAGAAGTTTCCTAGGTAGGTATATTGCTTCCCATTTATCACCATTTCTACTAACATTATTGTGAACACTAACTCTTCCTTTTTGATTTTTACCATTCCTGGTTCTGCTGCTCTCTGATACACACAGGAAGAGAAACAACACGGAATCGGACCATTTGGAGACAAGAAGATAGTGAAATATTAAGGACATTAGCCCCTAAAAAATACCTGGAATGGAAACAGTTGACACCAGACTGTTTTGATCTTTGGATTCACGTTAAATTCTCACTACAAATAGTTTTCATGCATCTTTAATGTGATTTAGTTGAAGACTGCCATATCAGACATTTAAGTACATCACACTGAAGTCTGCAAGACCTTCATTTAAGGCTAACCTAAAGGTTTGTCACCCTGGAACTTAGATATATTTCAATCTGATTTTAATAATACTTAATCTTTTCCATCTATACCAGCTGCAAGGCCATGAATAAATAAAGACAGGTTGGGATTTCAGCAGCTGAGAAAGACTGTGACAAGAATAAAAGTTGTCTTTTCCCTTTGTAATGCAGGAGATCATCACAACCAACAACCCTGACCACTGTCTGGGTTTTTGCAGGCAGAGAGCCAGTATATAAAAAACAAAAAGACAGAGGGGAATCTCCAAAAACTGCTAAAAATCATCAAGTGGAAAAAATTACACCAGTGAAAGGACGTGAAGTGAATGTTCCAGTAGTGGTTGGAACTGGTTTAAGTCAGAGCACTTCATGAAACACTGTAAGAAGGCACAATACCAACAATGTTCTCATGCTTACATGGGTAGCATTTACTGGGAACCATCTCTGAACTCAGCAAGTAAAACTCTCTTCAGCTACTGTTTCCTTTCACAGCCACCTGTACTCAAACCAGGCACAAAAAGGATGCTCAGGAAAATACCTGTTGAGTAATTTCAAGACAGTATCAAACCCTTCCTAGCTATTTCAAAAGCACATAGAAAGGACTGTGACCTCTGATACTTTTTGAGGAAGATGGAAAAATGTCAACAAAGGTTTTAGTACAGAGGCATGTGCTATTAGCCTGTGAACACCCCATTGCTGAGCACGTATACCATCTCCTTGCTGTTCTCAGTTGCTCAAAGCCTTTTCTCTTTCTTACACTAAGTGACAGAAGTGGTTCCACTAGCAAAGGAAAGAGAATTTGCAAGTGCCTGGAGACTTTCTGCATGCTCATGCATGTGGCTTTTTCTTGCTTATTTAAAGATATAAGGTTGACAACAACTTGACTGATTCGCTACAATTAATAATAAAAAAAAGCATATTTCAGCATCATAAAGCAGATGATAGCATTCTGCTAAAAGCACTGTAGATTAAAATCACATTTTACATTGCTGCAGTAACACTGACAAAAATTAGACTTCCATAAAGTAGAAGTACAAAAACTACCAAGTGAATTGTCCTATGAAAGGAGTTGCTTATTGGACAAGTACCAAAGGAAAGTAATACTCAGATAAAGTTCTAATCCAGTTGTTTACACTAGTAACTATAAATTAAAATTTACTTTATATTAACTGTACCAACACTATAGGCCAAGACCTTCTCAAGGAAAAGAAACAAACCATGGCAGGCAAGTCAGAAAAATGGATGGGCCCTTCCCCCTAAGAGTGCACACTCCCATAACTGCTTCAGAAAGCCATTATTATCCCCAGCCATCCCAGACTAACACTTTTCCCAGCCTGGCGTTTCAAGGTGAACCAAAACCTGAGCTAGTTTATCATAATGTACCACTCTGCAGCAGGTTAGGAGTTGATATCCCAAGCCTATCAAAGCAGGCACGCCAAGGCACATCACAAAAACAAGACAGATTACAATGGCAGCAAACACCTTCAGTTATCTGACTTTTTAAACCAGCAGCACAACCTTGTCAAAGCATTAAGAACAAGATGAACACAAGGACAGAACAAGATAGCATTAACCACTTTGAAAGACAAATGCCTTAAAATAGTAGTCTGAAAGCCACCGAGCTTTTCACAAGCCCATCTCTATAGCAGTATCCTCATGAAGAGGAAAAACACAATTAGTAAGGTGGGTGAGATTTCATTCTCCTTTAAGCCAGTGGTAGACACTGCTTTGAAATAGACCAATAAAAAACATAAGCCAGAATATAACCCACAGTTACTGAGATTTGAGTTTCTCCCTGTATTCAGTACACATCGTCAGACACATGCACTGTGAAACATTCACTGTGCTCATCTTTATTCCACTTTGCTTGCCAAGTTTTTTTGAGAGTGGTTAGCCAGGGAGCTCAGCCAGACTATTACCTGCATCATACTGCTGTTCTCCATTCATCTCCACAGGAGCCCAGTGGTTACTCAGAGCAGCCAGAAGCAGGGGAATCCAGGGCTGTCACAGCTTGGTCATGAGTCGCCTCCTGCCTTCAATTCTACTGGCAGCCAGGACATTCAAGAAGGGATCCTGAAAAAAAACCTGAAAGAAACAACTGATGAGAAAACCCTTCTCAGATTTTAATGACTTTTAGGATTCATTAAAAATATTACACCAGTGTGAAGCCAAAACCTTAAAGGAAACAAGGGAAACTCACTGCATTTATGCATATTTAAGTATTCTACACACCTCATCTGCAGAACAAACTGATTCTAGGAAAAGATATATTTCCTTAATCAGTCAATTATAAAACTGACTTTCAATATCTCTTCAGCCTCCCAGCACATCTTATTCTGTTACCCCAAACCAGAAACTATTGCCCTGCAGAACATCTGAGAATGGCACATGTAAAAAAATACCCTGAAACTGGCTGGCTTTCACACCTTCATTTTACTACACAGAGTGTAGTGCACACACAGAGTGTTTTGTAGTAATGCAAGCCAAAGGTATTCCTGCCCCAAGAAAACAAGCTTTTCTTTTAGACCTACCAGATTTAAATAAAATAAAAATAATAAAAAAACAACAACAACAAAGCAAATTTTAAAAACCACAACCCACCAGGTTAAAAAAAGGAGAAAAGAAAGGAGAAGAAATACACTCCTTAACATTTTGTGATGAGAAGCCATAACTTTCAAACCTATTCCCATGAGCAATTATTTAATTATTAATGGTAGAAACCAAGGAAGGACAAGTATAAAGCAAGCCAACTAATTCACTGCACTCGCAATGCACTGCGAGTGTTTTTCCCTTACAAAATTCTCCACTAAAGCAAAGTTGTATAGTAAATAAAAGCTTAGATTACATTTCTTTATTAAGATCACATTTTGACTTACAACTTTATAAAAATCAATGAGATGGGGCATGAGGTGGCCCCGAGAACAAGATTATTGGCTTAAAAATTATTGTAACATAAAAGATAATTTTCAAATACCCTTTGCATTCTTGTTGAATGACTGGGAAGCACCTGGTTTTTCTTTTTTAAGCAAGACACCAGAAATTATGTAGAGGACTAAAAATTAGGTTTTATAAGACACAGGGTGCACTTCTCAACTAAACATATTTTGAATAATTATGGTTTAAAAAGGGGAAGCCCTACACATTTGAAAAGTTCTAAATTTTTTTGAGTTCTGTATACCTACAGTGGCTATGGGGACTAGCCAACAATCCTTACAAGGGTTTTGCAGGAGGATCCTTTTTTGTTTGTATCTTTTTAAGATTAAAGAAACAAACTTTTTTAAGTGGGTCTTTTTCCACTACAGCATAGACAAATCCATAAGGAACACATTGCCTAGCAGGTGGAAACAAAAATCTTACTTCAAAATTCGTATCACAAATGAGAGATGTTCCAATGCAATATTGCTTCTAAAGGTGCAACCACGATTTCACTCCTGAAGGTGTACCTGGACTGGACACAGGGTAGCTACAAATGACTAAGACACTATCCAGCCCTTATCTCTCTGGAAGAGCATCTTCCATACCACCACAACCACAGTCAGACTGTAAGCAGCTTTATGAAGGCTGCAGTTGCATTTACAATGACATCGGCTCGTGAGCTACAGCTGGTCTGAAAAATTCTAACAATGTTTTTCCCCTTTGAAAATCTGTCTGTTAAAAATTGAAGTATTTTGAAAAAGTAGTTCTATTATAGGGAAGTTCAGGTGGGAGAGCACCTGCTTCTGCCAGGTTGCCTGCCCCGTTCCTCAGCTGTGTCTCAGAGCAAACAGAGAAGGATGCACCTGTAATCCCAGGCACGAAGACAGGGTGAACATGGGTGGCTGGGACCAGAAAAGGCAGTGTCACGGTCCCTGCTGATAGCAGTATCTTTAGGCTCCCATGGCCCCCGTGCAAAGCAAGTTAATCAAGACATGATTCCACCCTTTAGACACAGAGAACTTGGAAAAAAACTCGGAAAGAAAAAAAAGGGAAAAAAATCCCCAAACCCAAACCTTCCCAAATTATAGTAATTCCGTTTTGTGGAGGATTTCTATGGCTTAACTGTAAAATACTGTGTAGCAGGCTGCAAATGTCCTGAACATGTCTGTGGAGCATCCAGGCTTGCTAGCTGGAAATATCACACAAGTCAAACCAAACTTGCACTACACTTCAACTGAAGGTGAGATGCTGAAGTTGTACTGTAGACTGAGCTACAGTTTTTGGCATCAGCTTTAGGCAACTGCAGAGCAAAGCACTGAAAAGCCTGGCTGAAATCTGTCCACAACACTAGTAGCTTCAATCACACACAAATAAAACAACAAACTTGAACAGAATTAAAGAAATATCCACCAGCAGTGCTCAGTGATGTAGTTCTGAAGTACAAACAAAGTCAACTTAAAAAATTTTCATTACACGCAAGACCAAAACATTTTGAAGAGTAGCAGAAGGTATCACTAAAAGCTCCTACTGAATGGCAGCTTAACGCTACAAAAATCTACTGTGTAGAAGATACTAACAGAGTTTTATTCATTATAGCTTCAGGAATGCATCTGGATGGGAACTCAGCTGCCCCTTTCTGCTACACCACTTCTAACCTGCTCCTCTGAAGCTCCAAAAGACTCTGGTCATTGTATTGCCACAAGGTCTCAATTTAACTCACCGTTCATCTCTGTTTCTGTGAGAAAGTTACTGAGAAATGCAGCACAGGTACCACTCTTATGTGGGGGGGAGAAGGAAAAATGGTCCATTCCCCACACACTTCTATCCATCTCCACTGCTTCCTTAGTGTACTAATTCCACACTCTCAGGACAAAGCAGTGCAGGGTAAGCTAACACAACAGCACGTTCCCAACCTACCCTTTCTGATTACTTTCCTCCTGTCGACAGACCAACAGGCTGAGTTTCCATTTATTCTATCCTTTATGAACTAATGCTGGAAGATGATGTCACTGCCAACCTGCATGATGCTTGGCACGCAGTGAAGAACCAACAAAATACTTTTTAATCGTTAATAAAAATATTTCTTGGTAATGGCTTATTGTAAATCTATCAGCTGTCACACTGCTAAGCCAAAGCAAAGGCAATGCTGTGAAAAACACTGAGTGAAGCATGGAAGGCCAATGACTCCGGGGCTATGCCACTGGTTTCTAATAGTTAGTCCTGGCAAAGTACCCTCAGAATTTTATTGCAATTAAGGTATTTTCAGTTTATGGGATCCATCTCTCAATTAACTAAACTAAGTGATGTAAAACTAACTTCATCTTTTCTTGCAACACAGAAATATTTAAGACCCCTCTCCTCCCTGCCCCCCCTCCCAAAATACAACCCAAAACCAAGCACCAAAGGAGCTGTTTTTTTAAAAGATGCCAAATACTGGCAAGCCCTTGTTGAAATTGATTGATATTCTGTCCAAGTCAAGTTGGGTAGTTATATTCAGGATTTCATAAGTAATTCTGGTGTTTTATGTACACAAAATTTAGAGTACTTGTAATTAGCACCCACCACGGCTGATGCTTACAGTCTGGCACCCCAAAGGTTATCTTTTGAGAAATCTCAAGGGGAGGAAGCACAAGTGCTGCTGGAACAGAGCTGACTTAGAAATACTTTGGACTCTTCAGTCTCACTTCTGCATTTCAAACCTTCTTTCAGCACATGAAATATTCAGATGTTAGCAACTGGAGGCAGCATTAAAAACAGTTACAGTTCATTAAAGCCAGATGGCTCACTTGAATATGAAAATAAATCAAACAGAAGTTGGATGTTGAATTAAAGTAAATCAGCTGGTGTCTGAGGCTTAATATTATTTTAAAACAAAGGCGCGTGAGACAATGGGGACATGAGACACCCCTACGGACTGGGGAAGAAGCTACAGAAAGGATCAGGTTTCAGCAAATTCCTTCATGCAACAGCATCCAGTAAAATCTATTCCAAAATCCTTTGTGTACCATATAGAGCTTCACTCTGCACAGGCAGGCAGAAAACTTGTTGCAGAGCTCTGTCAGAGCACGGAAGAGGTTCTTCAGTGCCTGAAACCTACAACTCTGCCACTGAATACCAAGATAAATCTACTGCTAACACCAACAAGGAGAGGTAAAGGTCCTTTCTGCTATTCTTGAACCATATCCTGAAGGCAGGAGGAGAGGGGGAAAAACGTCCTCCTGGTTCCTACGTCCATCACACATTAGCTGTGCTTTTCCACTTCAAATACTAATTACACGTTCCCTATGAGGGGAGATGGCACATGCACTTAATCTAACGACTTCTTGTAATAAATTTGTTTTTGTGGAACTCTCAACTATGCCACTAACAATGCCCTGCTCAGCACATCATCTAATTTGGTCCAGTGTTTGCAGTGGAGAGTCTTGTTGGCATTTCAGAAAGAAAAACTATTCAGGATAAAAGCACCCCTCTACTACAAACTTCTCTCTGAAAAACATTCAGAAAGAACAATGCAAAGTACAAAACAGGTACAGAGGAGCACCCAGCAGCAGCAGTCACCCCTTCCTAGAGCACAGTTACAAAGAGGAATCCCCCAGTCCCTCCATGCTTTCTCCAAGGTGGTAACGCAGTGACTCGTTCAGTCCGCATTCCCAATTCATCTGACTAATGCGCAAGGGCAGCATTAGAGCTCTTCTGTAGTTAAGACTGAGAACTCTTATGACAACATTAGCTAGAAGGAGAGACTTTTCCTTCACAGAGAGAAAACTGCACCAACACTACACAGCAGCGAGCCCAATCCTGCTACTGCCATGCAGGGCACAGACACGCAGGGCACAGACCCTCAGGCCTTATTCCCCACGCTGCCACACGCAATCGCAGTTACAACCTGCCGCCAGCTCCACTCACTTGCCCTCTGCTTTTATTATTATTGCAGAAACGTAGGGTTTCCACAGCCTGCAAAAGACAACTTCAAGCTTTTCTTTTAACCTTTTCCCTAATCTAGAAGCCCTACAGCTGATCATGAATATGGGCATCAGCTGCCCCTTTTGGTACAAAGATGAGACAGTGGCTCCAAGGGAGCATGGTACAAAGCAAGATTTGTATGTGACTGGGTCTGCAGGCCTCACACATTATCAACATATAAGCAGATCTACGCTGGCCGAAATGCAGTTGCTAAGGGTCCTTTACCCTAGGAGATAAGCCAGGCGGAGAACATCAGCCCTTTGGAAAACACATTTACACCCTCTCCAAAGACAAAGACACTCCACTGGGCCTGACTGAGTCTCTGTGAACCCATTGCTGACAGGAGAAAGTAAAAAAATGGAAAGGACCAGCTAGGATGACAAGTTGAAGGGTTTAAAATTCAAGTAGAATTAATTAAAAAAAAATATCTATAGCACAAACAGAACCCAACATAGTAAGCTAAAGCAGATTTTATTTCAGTTCCACTTACAAGATGTAGTACTTGATTCCTCATAAACATTTTTATGAAATCCACTACAGGTATACTGGTGAGCTTCCTATCACAATAGTCTGTGGAGTACCATTAGTTTTAATTTTAAGCACAAAAACGTAAGACACCCAGTAAGCAAATTTCTTAATCTGAGCCAAAATCAACAGTGCTGGAGAAAATTAACTTTCCAGCTACTGAGTGCGAGTTTCCTTCACTTTTCTGTAGCAATGCACTGACAGTACAGAAACACACAACCCTCCCCAAATTAGGGTCAATACATTTCCTTAAAACAGCCACATCCTTTTGGGGGAAAACATCAGAGACTCTGGCTACATGCTGCTGCCAACTCAATGGGAGGATACAGCTGGTTACCTGCCATACCAAATCAGCAGCCACCTCCACCAGGGCACAACGGCAGGTATTTGCCTCCTTTGAAAAAATCCTACCCTTGAAACCAGGACTGAGAGAGGCAATAGCAAACAAATACTCAGAACAGCATTCGGTATAAGAAATCTTTAAGATCTGTGATGGTAAGGAAATGTTTAAAATTCACAGATCAGCAAACGTTTGCATGATGACTTCTGCTCCACTCGGATAAGCAGCTCACCAAAGCCGCACTGCTGCAGGAGGGTGTGAGCCACCAATGCTTTGCTCGCTCTCCTCTTCCCAATCTTTTAACTCCATTTGCACCGTGCAAGAGCAGGGCAGGCACAAAACCAGCCTCTGTCTAACCTGCCACATGGAGTATGGTTCCCAATTCCTTGTATTTTGTGACCCGACAGCCACACACTGCTTCTCTAAGCACCCGTTAAGTGCTCTTCTGTACCACAGTGCCAGAAGGACAGTACATCAGACAGGACATCCACAATAGTTTTCTTGGGAAGCAAGGTATTACCCATCCTCCTCTCATTCTCCCTGTTGGAGCCCTCAGCAGAGCTCCTACTCCTCCAAGAAAGGTTCTTCGAAATCTTGTACTTCAGGCAACCTCATAGTTTTCAAAGCCTTTTAGAGCCAAATAGGCTTAAAAACCTTTCTTGTAATTTTGTCTTATTTAGTCGCTTAGAGTTGGAAGCCTAGATAGCACTTAGATATTTTCTAACTTTCAGTTGTATAAATAAAGTAAAATATTTCACAAGCACATGCCTTCCTAGGATCTGACCCTCCACAAACAAAAGACAAAGTGGAAGACTTATATAATATCAAATTTATGCTGGAATTCCAGTTTTTTCAAACCATTTTAATTTCTGTTCTGTGACAAGCAAAAATCAATTTCAGTGGCTTCTGCAGGGAAAAAAACAACCTGCCACAGAGCCCTTGGCTCAGCACTGTTAGCACACTCCAGATCTTTCCAAGACAGCTCTGCAAGGCCCAGAAAGGAGACTACAGACAGGAAAAATAAAGTTTGATGGTTCTTTAATGAAGTAATGAAACCACTACTGATTTCATTAAAGACGCAGCTGCCAAAGGAATTACCCTGTCCAACGTGGAGAATAGAAACCTTTGACTGACTTGCAGTTCTTAAAAGCATTGTTTTTACACACACCTGTGTAACAGAGGGTCTGTAAACAGGAGCTTATTTGCTTGCTTCTGTAAGGATTTATCGAAGATAAACAGATTATTGAATCACCCTTTATTGTAAGTATGGTCACCAATATTTTTATTAGGCCATCTTGATAGCATATTGGGTACTCCAAAACAAAAGCAAAACCTTCCTGTATTATTCCTATATTTAAAAAAATTAATAGCAGGGGCAGCTATGTTTCCATATTTTTGGCAGCTGCTAGACCGGCTGTAACCAAATCTAGTCTGAGTTTACCATCTTTTGCTATCACCCCTCTAACCTGTCTCTTACAGTTGAACTATAAAATTTGTTCTTTTGCAAGAGGTCACATGAGCACTGTCCTGGTGACAACACTTCTTCAGCAGCTCTGGCTGCAGACTTCACCTTATGTAGCTATGTTCTGCCCAGGGACAACAGCAGCAACCAACAACACAATCATCCTTCATGAGAAATTGTTATTTCATCAAAAGCAGCCAAAATTTCTGAAGTTTCAACCCTTCTCATCTCTCTCTACCAAGTCTCTACTCTTGTCAAGTTATTTGGGCTTTGTCCTTGCAAGGACAAAAATTGTGTTTGTCTTAACACTCAACTCCCGCTCTTTGCAAAGGAAGCTTTCCTGGAGACATGGCATGAGATTCCTGCAATCCCTTTCATCTTTTTGCCTGCCAAAAGCATGCTTGAGTATTCCTATCTGAACAGCTTCTGTATGGCCTCTGAGAACAAAACCTACTGAACATGAAGATTATATATGTATATATATGCAAATAAGAGCTACTATCAGCAGAGTTAGATTAATTATTAAAACTTATTATATTCCTCTATCACACCTGCACTGCAATCTCTGCTCACTGACTGGTACTCATAACCATTCCACCCTTCCATTTCCCTGCTATCTCCTTTAAGTCTATTTTTGCAGAAGAGAGTTGTCCATCCAAGTTGTCGGTCCCTCACATTGCAACAGCAACACTGAGGCTCCTCAAGAGAACTGCATTTAAAGAACACACATTGTCCTTACATTTCCAAAGAAATTCTCAGAAAATATAAAAGGGGCAATGGATCTGCTGCTGAGAATCCAGAATGTAACCATCAATAGCAACCCAGGCTTACAGCAAATTGTGTGGCTCTGGTGCATGCATGCTCCACACACCTTCCAAAGCAAAGTAACAAGAGGACTGCAAGCACCTCTGCAGGGAAGGTTAGCCAGCCTGCACCACTGCAGTCCACTGCAATAATAAACATCTCTTTTTTTTATTGTAAGGGTTTATAAAAAAAAAAAAAAGCCTCTGTTTGTGACAGATTCCCAGGGTTTGCCCAATGCCCTCAAACAAAGTGGGCAGAACACCAGCACACACTGCTCTTTTCGCACTGAACAAGCCAATCCCAAAGTTAATTACAGATTTTTTAATCATTACTGCTTCATGCACAGACACCTTCAGGACTCAAACAGGAGAAACAGGCTCACATAGCAGACCCCAGCTGCACTCCCTGTCCCTCTAGCAGAGCCCGTACCCTGCCGGTAGCAAAGGACACGCCTCTGCAGCACCCCAGGGCCTGCCCCACCGACAGGAGCAGGGTCCCGTCCCTGCCGTCCCGACACACAGCCGGGGCAGGCACCGCTTGCCTCACCAGTGAACTTAAGTCACAGCCCCTCACGTCAGGTTAAATACAGCAAGTTGCTGGCATTACACAGACAAATAAACAAAAACCTCGCAGCAGGCTGAAAGGTTACAGCCTGGCAACTCCTTCTGCCTTGAAAACATGGAAATGTTGTCTATGAATGTGCATTTTTATTAGCATACAAATAGCAGAGAAAAGGAGGGTCCCTTTTGTCACAAAAAGGGACCAGTGCTCATGCCTTTAACTCAACCTTCTATTACAGCTATTTGTACAACAGAGAAAAAACAAACAATAATCTATTTAACACAATTCTGCTGCTACAATACGTGGTGTTTTTATTCTTTCATTTAGGTTATGGCAATGTACAGAGTTTTTTTAATCCCAACCGCCTGAAGTCCAGTTGCATCCAGAATGTGACTTTTTGCCTGGATATGCCTGGCTGTACATGTAACACACTGAAACCTGGAAAGCCTGGTTAATAAATGTTGAAACACTCAGATCCAGCTCAACAAATGATGAGATCTGTCTCTACAACCTGTGCTGCAGTAGCTAGCTGGTAAAGCAATTTCCATGAGACTACACCTTAAGAGCAGGTGAGAATGTGAAAGTCACAGCTCAGTTCCCAACTAATTCAGATGCCACTGGACAGCCAGAGCATTCACTTGACAGGGGAACAACACACAACAGGTGTTACAAAAAGTTCCTTTGTACTTATAACTGGTTACAAATAGAAGCTATTAAGAATTCCTTAGTTTGATTCTCCAACATTTAAGATAGTGGGGGTTTTTGCCAAGTCATTCATGTTTGTTTTTTAAATGGAATCATTCTGCATTTCTGCAGCATTATTCTGCCTTCTCTATCTACTTCCTACAGTGTACAGACTACAAGAATATTGGGGGTTATTGATCAAATAAAGGAAACCAGACAAAACAGACTGATCTGCTTTCATTGTCGACTTCTTATTACATATCCTATAGCAAAAATGCAGTTGCTTAAAGTTACAAGTTGGGTAAGATGAAGGAAGAATGTGAAGTTCCTCCTGCTCCCAAGTCCCAGACAACAGCTTGGCAACTTCTTATCCTTTGGCACCATGAACAACTAAATATTCTGCCAGTACCATGTAGTATTAATGCTGAGATAAAATACACCACTCAAATGGAAAGAAAATTACTCCTACCTGTAGTTCTGAAGTATGGAATCCCCCCCAACAGAATGACATGACACAGATGGCCGCCCAACTGAAAGTGTAAAGCGACAGTTGAACTGCCAGCAGCAAGGCACCAGCGCCCAGATTAAGTTCAAAGGGTCCGGTAGTTTGAGTAGCCTTGAAGTGAATGTACACCACCACAAACAGCACTAGGAAATGGCTGGTTTCTCAGCTTCCCCACAGTAACTATATCACAGAAAACAGTACAGGATCCTGGTTTAAATTTTTTAAGTGAAATTACTAAACTTTTTGTCCGTCACCACAAGTCTCGTTCTTCTGGCTTGAAATATAAATGAAGTCAACTTGCTCAGACGCTGTTCAAGTGACAACTCTGAGGCAATGTCAAGATTTGAGATCTGCAGTACAGAGCCCTAGAGTGCAACCTGTGGAGAGCTACAGGTGGCAAAGCAAACTGCATAAGCATGTAACAGTTATTAGCTCCAAAAGAAAAGAAAATCATGCTCATTCCACAGTCTTAAGGAAGAGCCCTTCCACTGCTAAGTGGTAGAAGACAAAGCACCAATGGATGAACAAAATGAAGGATCCAATACTCATCTGTTCACTATGTGAGAGAAAGGTGTTTTAAACAAAAAAGTACATTAATTGCACAGATACTTTAGGCAATTAACAGAGATACAAATTCATCTGTAAGTGCCATAAAGATTAAAATTGCTGGAGAAACCTGCAAAAAATTATCTGTTAGAACACCAGATTTCTAAACTAATTTCAATGCAAGAAGGATGTCAGTCAGTATGATGGTCAATCCAGTCTTAGCGAAGTTACAACAAATACCCTTGTAATATGGCTATGAGGCTTGATTTAATCAAACAAGTCCTCTTCTGCCAACTTGTATTCTGTGCATGCATTATAGGAAAGTCTCTGAATAAAATCTGAGTGGGACACTCAGCTTGGCTTAACACTCAAGTCATGCAAAGGAAAAAAATCAACCTTGCATCATCTTCCAAATTATTTTTTGAAACTGAACTCCTGTTTCAGAGAACAATCTAATGGATGTCACCACTGGAGAGAATACAACAATTATAGCAGAAGTGGTGGCAGAAGGAAGGTACTTTGCAAAGATGACATTTAAAAAGAAGTCAATCATGTTAAATGCTTTTAATATGTAAAAGCACACTTCTGTTTGTTTCCTTCATCATGTCATTGAAATAGTACATGATACAGAATAAGCTAATATATTACACCTTTTTCTCAGAAAAGCTTCTAAACCACAAGCTACACATAGAAAGGGCAATTGTCCCTCAAATGCCAGAGTCACAAGACAAATCCAGACCCATCAGCCAGGGAGGGCTCACCCCACCTGCAGACATTTGAAATCCACAAGAAAGCCCAGCTTAACATCAAGGACATTTCCAAATATACTTCCCACCTCAGCAATATACAGGTTTAAAGGTTAGGAGCTAAACTCTATTTATCAACACATCAACATCTAGTTATAGATCCTATTTTCCTAGAGGAAGCAGGACCACATCTCCAACTCAACTTTTTGGTGCTTTTTGGTGCACATCACTTGTGAAACTATAGCCAGTCTCCTAGGTCTGGGTTTAGTAACAGACTTGCTCGTCCAACCTCAGGTTCCTATTTTTAAAATACTGGCAGTGATACTAGGGGACAACAAAGGGACTGGCACTTCATGTATACTTCTTACAAACATGGAGTGTAAGGCTTTCTCCCTTGTGTAAGCAACTAACCTGTTAGTCACACTGTCAATGGCAAGCTACAGTGAAAATTAAGATGGAAAATACCTGGTTTCAAAGCCTGTAGTTTTGGTACTACACGATTTCAATTTAAATAATTCAAGTTTAAATAATTTCAATTAAAGAAAAAGCTTAATGAAGAATCTGTATTTGTTTTTATGCACACAAATGATCCTTGAACATATAGTCTATATAGACAGATGAAACCATCAATCAAGCTGCTGCCCAACAGACAGAAAACCAATTTTAATAAGCAGTAACAATAAGAAAAGAACCAGAATTGCAAAGAAAAGCTGCAGAAGAAAACCAGACACAGTTTTATCAAAAGCACTAATCACAACAATTTGAGCTGGATCAAAACAGACTTAGAATTTTCCTTATGAAGAAATTAACTGACTCCTGGGTAGCCAGCACCGGTCACAGAACAGGGAAATAAAATGGGGAAAGCCCATGGCTGCAGAAGTTGTCTTTGGCAAGTGAAATAGAGTGTCATTTTCCCTAGCAAGAACTCTGTGCTACCTACTATCAAGAGGTAAGCTTCAACCTACCAAGTGAACTTAAGTGCTGGAGCTAATACATTTGGGAAGTGAAAAAAAGGATTTTTAAGAGTGACCACCACACCCAACACTCATTTAACACACTCTACAAAGCCACCTCATCAAGACCAGCAGTGCCTCACTTTCAGAAAAGCTAGTAAGTAGTTCTTCGTTTCAGATGAAAACCAAGAGTAAATTTGGCTACAGACTTTCAAGAGTCAGGAGTCCAGGCCTGTTGTCTCATTTTCTTCACAAAACCACGTTTCAGAGTACAGCATCACTTTGGGGCTTCTAGGCCTCAGGTTTTGATTTTCATAGCTTAATGTCACTGTTTGATTACTGTAAAAGGCTCATCACCACAGAACTAGCGGAGTGCTACCAAGCAGCACTGCAGACAGCAGGTGCCAGCACTACCACAGCACCTGCAACAGCCCCACTCTGAGCTCCTCTCTCCCCACCCACTCCTTGGACCCCAGTGTGCTGGTTCCCCTCCCGCCCTGCAATGCAGGACAGGCTGTAAGCAAGGGCTGCACATCCAATGCTCCTTCCAGCCACTGCTGCTCCTCCCTGGGCCCAGCAAAGCACACATTGCCTTACGTGCAGCATCACAGATTTCACGATGGTACTGCACAAGGAGAACAAGGATCAACATCTCAAGATGGAGCAGATATTGGTAGCAGGAGAATATGAAGGTATCATCTTCCACTGCTAATAGCTCACTGCAAGGAGACATAGCAGTGCCCTGCACGGTCAGCCTGGGGCCAGGGAGCAGTGAGGAGACACCCCTCCTCCCCCTGCAACCTGTGACTGACCCAGTCTTCACAAAGTCCACTGCTAGCATAGTACAGAAACACCAGTAGCATGGACAATTAAACACTAGCAGGTATCACCTCTTCCTTACAGAAGGACATGTTCTCCTTTGCCTAGATCATCAGCTCAAGCATCAATGCAATGCATGGTCCCTGTATACCATCCAAATGTTAGACCTTGACAGGACTACAGTGATTTCCTACTCACAGGCATCCCCTAATTTAAAAGCAAAATCATGGCTGTGAATTACCAAAAAGCAGGAGGGAAGACAAAAACAAAACCATGATTCTACCATGCATGGGAGTCAAAGGGAAATGTATCTCAAAGGCTATGTCCAGAAGTGACTATAAGAACTTCTATTTCCATTTTTATTAAACTCTCAGCTATTTGTGTAAAAATGGCCACTTAAAGTCAGAAATCCTAGATGAGGCAAAATTCAGCTTCCTACAATGCATATTTAAAGATTCCTTAAAAAAAAGAGTGTTGGGGGCAGGTTATCCTAAATCCTAACCTCCACGAACTGTTCAAAAAACCCCTCTGCACTTGGAGTTTGGCAGTCTGATCATGACTTTGATCCCCAGCCTGCTTTCTAAGTTTCCTGTGCACTCTTAAACAACTACAGTGTTGTCACTGGGAGATGAATTCTTACCTGTGCAGTAGCTTCCAAAGATAGCGTTGCTGATGAAATGTCACAATCCCTGTAGAAGAGTGTAATTGCCTTGAGTTAATCTAATCTAAATTATTTTAAAACTGATTCAACAAGATTCACCAGCCCAGTGCAGGACCTATCACTCCCATGAGAAATGATAAATCTGCAGACAAGGTTATGTGATTTCCCTACAAGTGCAGAAAAGCCCAGGGTGGAACCAGGATCCAAAGCAGCTCAGCAGTCCCAGGTATGGCTGTATGAGCTAATGAGCCATGGAATCATAGAATCAATCATAGAATGGTTTGGGTTGGAAGGAACCTTAAAGACCATCTAGTTCTACCCCCCTTCCATGGGCCGGGACACCTCCCACTAGACCAGGTGAAGTGGTGTATCTGTCAGATACTAATGGTGCTTCAGATTGTAACAGCAAAAATAATTGTATTTCCCCAGTGGTGACAAATATGAGTTCACTGACACTGCTCAAATGCTGACAGCAAAGCCAGCAATATTGAGTAACTAGACAGAAATACCTGAATTATTTAGTAGATGGCACGAAAGTAAAAGCCAAGGCTCGATCTGACCAAGAAAACAGAAAGAAGGAAAAACAAGAGTGTGATTAGTTTTCTGTTGAAGAGAAGCAACAACTGACTGCAGGCTTAGGGCAGCAGCCACAGCAGGGAAGAGGGTGAGGCTGCAGGGCCAAGGACAGGGACAAACAGCACTGCTCCTTTCTGAGAGCCAACCACGACATTGCCTAAAAGCGAAAAAACAACTCAGGGTTGTTTCATGTTGTGGCTCAGTCAATCTTTCTGAAACACCACCCCAAAAAAAAAAAAAAAAAGTACTCCTTAACTAGTATCAGGGAAGAGGAATGGAAAACTGTACATTTCAACGACTCTTTTTAATAATCCTGTAGAGAAAATCCTGACCAAGTGATCACGGCTAACATTTCTTCAAAGGAAACATTTCTTCCTCATTTAACTTACAAAACTCTGTCTCCTGCAAATGACATTTTATTTATAGCAGTGGTATTTGCTGCATAACTGATTGGGGAAGGCTGTAAATGAGCATCATTGCATATATATGGAAAACAATGATAAAGCAGTCATCAAAAAGCTACAGAAGATTTAAATATTCAAATAAGGCAATCTGCATAACCCCCACCTGAATTTTCATTTTGCAGAACTTATTTCATAGCTGTATGCCGCAGATTATCTGTGCCAGCTACTTCTTTTCCACAGAAAAATGGCATCTTGCACTTTAAGAAGCATCCACCAATTCCCAGAGTCATATGAATTTTAATTCTTGGACTGAAGGTAAAGGAGGCTTTACTGTAGGACAACAGGTTATCTTCTCAACGTCTAAGTGCTCAAGGCAAGAAGGCAAAGGTGGAGACACCGATGAGCCTCAGTAAGGTTATGGTGGCAGTGAACTGCAAGCTCACCTGCCAAGCAAAACAAGATCGTAACTTGCAGTTCTCTTAAATGCAAGCTATTAAAATGGGAAGGAGAGAAAAACAGGGCTGCTGGGACAAAGGAGATCAGACATCCCAGTGAACCAGCCTTCACACTGGAGCAACAGTTTCCAAAGGAGAAAGAGGACCAACTTGTAGAGAACCCCACAACGAACAGGCTTGTAACAAGCAGGTCAGAGAGATGCATTCACAAACTGGAAGGCTAAACCCTGCCCACATGGCAGCTTTCGACCTGGTATTACTAACAAGGCACTTGAGTTTAAAACCCCAGTGCTCTTGCAGCCTTGCTGAGCAATGCAGTGCTGAAGGCCAGAGCATCCAAAACCAGTATGTTTGCACTCCATATGCTGCAAACACAATGGGTAAGGGCAATCAGGCAGTTTTCTTGCTCAAATCTTATTCTGCAATCTTAAGCAAAGCAGATTCTGGGCAGTCTTTCTTTCCAGACCATAGGATTTTAAATGTTGTCTTCTGCATGTGCAACATGTGGTAATAGTTACTTTTTAAAAATTTTTTTTTTTGAGAATGACTGTTGCTTGGGAAATAGCATCGCTTCATCCTTAGTTTTGTTTGGATTAAAGAAGTGGGAATACCAGAATATTCTTCAAAGGAGAAAAAGATTTTTAGCACCACTCAATTTCCTGACCACACAAACGTTATATAATATATAATTAAAGAAGTATCATGCCGGAAAAGCTTAAATTTTATAAGAAAAGCTTCAAGAAGGAAAGGGTGTTACACCTTGTACCTTGTGGTACACACAAAACTGGGGAGAAGGGAGCCAGAGAAGGGAGAGGGAAAATGGTGGGACAGTAAAAGCAACCACTGCAATGTTGTCCTAAGGATCAGAGAAACAAAAGGTGAAAGAAAGAATAAGCACCTAGAAAACATTCAGTTGCTTTAGAAACAAAATTTTCTCTTACAAACATTAACTAGTTGGCTCAGGGATTTCCACAAAGGAGTTTGGGACCAAGCAAATCAAATGCTTTAGCAAAAGACTTGGCACTTTATTTTACTGACCTACGACAAACTGTTGCAGCAAATCTCTTCTATGCTTACAATTCCTGCCCCACAAGGCCCACTTACTGGTACTTCAGGGTGAACGTGAGCACTTCTTAGATCTAAAGAATGTAGGAAAAAATAAAATAAAATAAGATTGCCTACACAGGACTCATTCTATCAAACTCTTTGCAAAAACAAAGAGCAAACAAAAACTCTTGCTCTTCCCCACACAACAGCCACCCCAGGTCCACATACCCAGCTTCTTTCAGGATTAGAAGCTTTTCTTCGCTTCAGCCGAACAAATCCATAGCACCGCACCTCTGTGATGTGAGAAAGGCTCAGAGAACAACATCCCAAAGAGCTTATTCATTTCCTGCATCCATGAACGTTACAACATTCATGACAACAATGAATACTAAATATTTCTCACAGCCTCCTAAATTGTCAGCTTTCAATGATTTTTACTGTTTTATCTTTAACTTTCCACACTCTGTCTTCACTACATGACAGTACAAACCCCCACACATTTACTGCACTATTTAAATAACAACTGAGTACATTTTCATTGAAGTTAATTACAAGTTCATTCATTAGTATGTCAGTTACTGTGATAAAATTCAGTTAGTGAAAAGAAAAAAAAAAGTCTACTGGCCGTTTCTGGCAAATTGATATTATGCATCAGGGCTTATGGCTTAGGGCAACCCACGGGGCTGGGGACGTGCTCAGAGCGATTCGTGCTTTCAACTCTCCAGCACCAGCACTCGAGAAGGACAGCTTCTGAAGAGGAGAAAAGGGAAAAAGAGCAGGAGAGGGAGTTTCACTCTTAGAAATCAGCATGAGGGAGAAAACTGGAATAGATGTAAATTTTTCAGAGCTGTCCTTTTCCCCTCCTAAGTTTTATTTCAGACTAGCACTCACTTTCAGATGAAGATGAAACAGAGAGTTCAGCTTTTTGGTGTGTGAGGGGAAGTGAAAACACGGAGCTGTCTCACGCTTCCTATTCAAAATACCCCAACACAAACAAGGCAACTCGTGTGATTGCTTTGATCACCTCTGTACCCTGATTCAGTGAAGAAACAGTGGACATCGTGCTGACCCTGGGCCTGCACCACAAAAAATCTTCCATCTGCACCATGCCTCTGCAGATAAGTAAGCAAAATGAAGACAGCAAAAATCAAAGTGCTAACAGTTAATGTCCAAATAAGTTCTTGCCTCAACATGTGCTACGAAAACCTTTGATGTTACAGAAAAAGGAGGAAGCTGGAAGAAAAGGTCAGGCTTTTCTTGAGAATGACAGCTCCTTAGGGCTCAGCCTCAACATGGAACAAGGAAACGTAACTCAAAAAGATGTTTGCTTCTAGACTGTACCCCATACCTGTTTTAAAAGACTTGTGAGCATTCTTTACAACTTGGCTATGGTTCCCTGCATAACTAAACCAAAGAAAGGCTGCGCTACTCCCAAAAGCAGCTCCACACCCACTCATTCACCCCTACCCTACACTAAACTTTCCATCGGAGCAAAGTCATGCAACAAAACCAAACAGGAGACTGTGCACAGGCTAAAACTTCAATTTATAAGATTTATAAGCAACTAGTACCCTCTCTTTGTCTTTCCAGTCAAGTACAGCACTCAATTCTAGCAGCAAAGATGAATGAGATTTCATATCTTCAGTTATTTATAAACCTGTTAGTGTCACATCATCCTGGCTATCATACAATGTGCATTGATTCTGTGATCTGTTGGGGCATTAATGCTGGTTTTGCATGGTACAACACCATGAAGTAAAGGCTCTGTTCTGATGGAGTCATAAGAAATATTTAAGCACAGACCTGAAACTGCAGAGCTCAAACAAAAAAATGTTTACTTTCTTCATTTACATGAACTCCCAAAACTTTTCAAGCAGGACTCAACTTGCAACACCAGCACAGCACAGAGCTCAGTGACCCTCCTTTTCCTTGGAAGGGATGTGCAGCAGAGGCTTAAACAAGAGCTTGCTCTGCAGCCATGGAGCAGTTTCAGGTGGTCGCCACCAAGCACTACAGCAGACTGGCAGAGTGTTCTGTAGCACTCACATTTTGTAAATGCCCCTGCACCGTGACAAGGGAAGCCAAGGGAAGCCAGCACATGCTCTGTCAGACCACAACTTCACTGATCAATGCAATCTGATTCACGAGCCACACAGCTGCTTTTAATAAGTTTTGAAGTGCAAAACAGTAGCTTGAATCATACTTTCAGGCTAACTGCACTTTCAGCAATAGTGCCAGTCCCAAATAATGTCTGGGAAGCCCTGAAATCTTTTTCTCCCCACCTTTAAATTATTTGCTCTCAGCACCAATGCTTCCCACCCACCAGAGCATGTGCTGAGCTACTCTGCAGTGCTCCCCAGCAGCCATCTCATCCCTCTTCCTCTCCCTCCAGCTAGCTCTATATATGCGTATTATATGTTGTGGCTGAGGAGAACACCAGTGCTGTTACAGATAGCTTTAGATTGACATAACACAGTCTTCAAAATCAAAAAAAACATCCACAACCAGCACAACGCAAGTCAGTCTTGTTAAATATTGATATTGATATTTGACTAGCTCTACATATTTGTTCATTGTTCCGTCACAGATGCAAAATTTATCTATTTAAAATATATTTAAGTTATTATAAGGATAAAATTCCACAGTGCACTTCTACCTTTTTAACTCAAGAACCTGTAGAACTGAGAGACTGGAAGGAGTTTCCTTAAAGTTGGTTCTGATGAGAGAGCCGTTATGCCCAGATTATGTGAAACAGGCACAGCCATGCAGGGGTTTGCATTTATCAGCTAAGTTGTATCACTATGCAATTTAACTTATGCACTAGGTACATTGTCTTTGATAAGCTATAAAATAAAAGAAAATTTATATAATTTAGGAAAAGATCCACAGAAAATAGAAGCGTTCACACAGTGATAAAAAGATATAAAAGTTTTACATAGATGATGGCTACCTCTGCTTCCCTGATGACAGCAGGACTGAGAAGCACTCCGAGGGGGCATGTCTTTCAGCATTCACTAGCACTTGATTCACTGCTCCCAACCAGTTTCCCATGCAGCACACCAGAGGTCCGTATCTACGCTGGCATTTGAAGCCACAGACAGCTGCGACCAACATTCAGGCATGTTATATAAACTATCTTGACCAGCATAAATAACATGGCTTGCACATCATTATATGTATTCTTTCCATATTACAACCTGAGGAAGGAGTCCCTCTAATCATGCCTTTGGGTGACCAGAAGATGTACGTTTTCTCAGCTGAGCTACAGCAGTACTCTCCATGAGCATCCTTTATCAATTAATGGAAGGCCAGGCATATGGTGTACTTCAGCATTTTAGTTTGCCAAGAAAGCCAACAGGCAGACTAACAGTTAATAAAATAAGCATCTATTATTGCACTAACACTGAACTTGTATACTTTAGAGAAGACTGAAGCTATTTTACTCCATAGCAGCTGTGTTTACACTATAGCACAGTCTGGTATCTCCGAAACTCAAGTGAACTTCTATCCAACAGCAACTGTGCTGGTTCCAAGGGAAAAAAAAAAACTGTTAAGAGGAGAAACATACTTCAGCTTCTTGTGTTAAATGAAAATCTTAATTTCAGCTGCTTCTAAAGGTACCACAACTTCATTTACCATGGAACAGGAATACAAACTGAAAACAAAATATACTGAAAACAGTTGTTTCATTCATATAGTAGCACCATATGAAAATGTATCTGTGCTTACCAGATCCAACTTTTCACTTCTCCCCCAGCAAGGTACACAAATACATTGTAATCAATTACAAGAGCCAGTTTACAGTTTAGATTCTGAGCTGCATCCATCAGTCACTGTCAGAAACAGAGCACCTGTTGTCTAAAGTTTGCTTCAGATGAAAAAATAATGTCCATTGTCAAGATAATTCAGTGTTACTTTTTATTGATTTAGGCTCAGTGGATTTCTTCCTTCCTCCTCTTAGCACTTGCTGAACAAAATGGAAAGTAACACTTCATCTAGAACTATGAAAAGCTTTGGACACCTATTCTGCATGATGCAGTCAGCTGGACCAGATCTGTTCAGCTGATTATTCAGAAAAGGAAAAAATCTACTTGCTTTAACCTGAAAACCATGGCATACGTTATACTAAAGACACCAGATCGATCACGATGGGAGCACCACAGCAGTGAGCCCCCAAGTGAGGAATGCCATCAGCCTTTAAGCATCATCTGTGTGTCTTCTGCTGCAGCTAAGCAGAAAAGCCATTTGGTAAAATGGACAGAGACACAACGATCAGTACTCTGGATTTGTGCAGCCACAGGCAGGCTGCCTTCTGGCTCCTGGCACAAACATCACCAGGTGTTCAACCTGAGAAAGTCAACAGCTCTTCAGCTTGGCCATTTCACTCATTGCTCAGGACACAAGAAAAAAGTTGTTTTGTGGGTTTTACTTAACATTTCTTCTTGGACAACTGCTCATTTATTTTAATTGAGGCTTATTCCATTTGCCTTTGGTTTACAATGCTAAATCTGCTTTGGAACATGGACTATTTCTCCTGGGCTTAGAGTAACACAGGTAGCACAAATCTGTAGAGCTGAGTTCCAAGGTCTCATATTGCCCAGCAGATCAAGACAGACTGCTGCCTCCAGAGAGCAGCAAGACAAGGGCTGCCTGCTAGCTGCAGCCCAGCTCTAAAGACAGCAGTGCCATAGTCCATCTCTCCTGCTGTGTGCTGCTTTCCTAGCACCATTCTCCTGGAAAAGTAAGGAAATGAAACCACACACTGTATCAGCCAAATGCTGGTCAGGACTTTAAGTTAAAATTCAGAGCTGCTTTTAAGTTGCCTGACCTCACATTTGTTATTGTTACCACAAACACAAATAAAACTGAGCAAGCAGTGGCAATGCCCCACGCCTAACGCCACTGGTGCCTGAGCAGTGATCCACAAGCCTGAGTGTGATGAAAAGCAGTCAGGTGGTTACACCCAGCACTGCCACAGAACTGCTCAGCAGTTCTTGTAACCCAAATTACTAAAAGTGCAATGAGTTCTGCTTTTAGTTGTCACTGAACACAGACAGCTTAGATTAGCTTAGCAAAACTGCACAATATTGGGCATGCTGGTGATTTGGGCAAACCACACACCGCTGACTGCCTCTGTCCTCAGTATGTTTTCTTATAATACAAAACCTCAAGTCAGTTTTTTCATAGCTGATGCATTTACAGCCAGTTAAGACAGAGAGATCACATCATAAACATCTAGTACCAAGAATTCAAAACTACCCAGCAGGCACATAAATGACAGTTTCTTTTAAAAACATCTTCTTGATCTTAAATAGATGCCTACAAAAAAAACAAATAAATTTAAAAAATCCCCAGTTCTGTTGTTGTGATTTTTAGTCATCACTATAGCACAGCCTGTAGTACTTCGCTATCAAGAGATTGTGGGCAGAGGACATAAAATTAGTTTCCATAACTTAGAGCAGCACTGACATTAAAGACAATAAACGCAATAGGAATAAAGAAAGTAAAAGTTAAGGTAATGCCATGAGGGCTTATTAATTTATAATACAACTAAACTAATCCACCATCAGAATCTGAAGAAAAACTACTGAAATGAAATGCTCTTGGGGATCTGTTAAGAGGAAATAAGAAACTCGTTTTTTAGCAATATGGGATTCCAGGCTCCCATTCCAGATCTTCTGTTTTAAACAGAAAAGCTGAAAACAACGTCCTACTTTAACAGCATGTACGTTTCCCTCTCTGATGCACCAAGCTAAAGATTTAATATGGGAGTGTTGTCTGGAGACAGCAAAACAACATCTGGCAGCTTTCCGAGCATCCCATTTGAAGTGACTCTTTACACTGCATATTGGCAAACTGCAAAAGAAGTCAAATCATCTGGTGGCAGAGCTGGGTAATGCCCCAGGTACAATCAAGACTCTTCACATCAAATTTCTACTTACTAGAGACTCAGACTACTATTGTAAATTGCTGAACGACTGTACCACATGTCCCAAGAGAGGAGAGGTGCCTACTGCTGGTCGTATTGTACTTGTACTTCTCAACAGCCTTCTCCTTCTAACACAAAACAGAGAATTCAGCTCAGGTGTGCAGGTTCTGTTGGACTTCTGTGATAGCACCTAAAGTGATGTTGCTGTACAACACTACTGTAATTTGCAATGCCAACTTGTACAAAATAAAAGGTATTCTTACAAAGACACAATAATAAGGGTCATTTTTTAAACAAGAAAGCTAAAAGATTCTGGATTTATTTTAAAAGCATTTCCATCTACAGTGCAGACTCCCATGACCAAAGCTAACCCACACAGGCCATTTCTGCCCCAGAGTGAAGGAGACCTTGCAAGAGACGCCCAGCAGCATGACAACATGATGAGGTAATGTCACACAGGAAACCAAATTTAATCAAAACTTGGAGGAACTGCGGATCTCAGATTGGTCAAAACAATCAGATTTCAGTCCAGCTCAAGGCATGCAGAACATGTCAGCACTTCTTAGAAAGCCCACTGCAGTAATTCATACCACACCTTCCTTATTCCAAATTTCTAATCATTTTTTTCTACATGACCTCCAGGGAGCACTTACTCCAACAACAAGCTCTGACTGCCATCTCAGTTATTAAAATGTATTAAGTGATAAATCTTAAAATGTTTATTAAATTTTTAAAACATTTATCAACATCTAGATAGATTTATCAACATCATAGATACCAGATTAAACAAGACAAAATAACTAGCTTTTCATCTTCTCAGTGAAGTTTCTCACCTTTTTATGCACATGTAACAACAACGTCAGAGAAATAGATTATATAAATTTAGGAGGAGAATCAGAAACCACCAGAACAGGAAATCTCATGGTTCAGGAGAAACTGTAATCAAGTAAAGGAAAGATAGATATTTTGCAAAGCATTTAAGTCTCCGCACACTAATAATCAGTCATGGTCAAGCAGCTGAAGAGGCTACTTGACATGTTTATGTTGAGAAAGCTGGATGGCTCAAGGGATTTGTAAGACATTAAAGCTCACCTAGGAACTGCTCCACAGCTTGATCAGCAGAAGTATCTCGTGTGTACCCTTAATGCAGGTTAAGAATACCCCCTGCTGCTGCAGCTGAACTGCACTGTAAGCAAGGGTGAGCAGAGATAAGCAGTGAGAGGAAACCTGTTACTAGACCAGTTTTGATAGAGAAATCATCACAGATGAGGAAGTTCCAGGCTGCCAGCGTGACAGCAGCTCAAGCTGGAAAGCCAAAAGCCGTTGATGTGATGTCTGTAAAATGGGCTAATACAAAGTAAGGCAGGTACCATGAGGCAGTAACAACAGCACACAGGTGCTTCTTGCATTCTTCATGTTGGCCAGAAACCAGGCATAACTGGTATGAATAAAAATAAGATGTGCTCCCTTTCTGCTTTAACTACAGAGGCAAGTATGTTCACTGCAATTACATACATCTAACAATGACTGAGAAGCTGCAACAGCCGAAAAGAAGAATTTTTATTTTTATTTTTTTGTCCTCACAAGGAAAAGATGGTTATGGAAGGTTTTCAAGCAACAAAGAGCTAGTAAGTAATGAAAGTGCATCATTAGATTTTGTGCATTATATGCACATTAAACCATGGCCACTTTATCCCAGGTCTTCCCACTGTGGCATACTGTTATTTCTGGAACAAAAGTCTCCTCAACACAACCCCAACAAGCAGAGATACAGCCAGGGTCCTTCCATGTACTAGTCCCCCCCTCTCTCTGACCAAGATCCAAGATCTTTCTTCCAGCCACTGTATTCACTGTAACACTCCTCATCTGTTGCCCAAAAACATACTGATAGCATGAATGAGTAAACGTGAAGGCTCTAATTTTCCTCATGTCACTCCATATAATTTTGAGCAGTTCTTGTCTTTTTGTAGATGCCATCTTGTTTCTATCTGAACACAAAATTTCATTTCAGTTTCTAGAACCTGACAGGCAACCCACAAAAACCCAGAAGGCACGTTACACCTCTTATCTGCTGCAACTCTGAACTAATGTTACTGTAAACATTGTTATCTTCACGACAGTACAAATGGTTTCAACCTTTTTTTCTTTGTATAAAGTCTGCAAAGGCTTTGTCGTTTTGCAGGGGAGAGGGTGGTAAGAGGATAAAGATTTAAACCAGCAAAAGATTGCCTTTCCAGTGTGAAATTTTATCTATCTAGCAAAATCATAGTGGCTATATTGATGGGAAAAGTTTTAGCCTAAGCTCACTCTGTTTTTTAAATAAAAGTTAACACGTATATAACAGAAAATTATCAGAGTGTTAATTATATAGTCCTACAGAGGACTGTCAATAGTATCTTTCAGGTTTAAAACAGTTTTTAAAAGTGGATTATTTTGATAAAATCAGGTAAAGGAACAGCTGCACATGAAGCCATACTGACTGATGTAAGGGAATAAAAAATATAGAGAAGTTTAAATAAAGTTCAAATTAAAATAATCTTGATTGGTTACTAAAGGGAACAGGATAACTAGTCATAAGGGTCAACTCTTTATTAGTCTATCTGCAGCAGAGATAAGCCAATGGCTTTTCAGTTTATAATTTTTACAAGAATTTTCCAAATCACAGGCGACCCTTCCTCAAGTTTGCATGTGGATGAACTAAAACTAGGCTCGCTTTCCATTAAGTAACTTCCACTGGCTTCTCTGAAGCAATCTTTTACAACAGATAGAGAAATATCATGCACATTTGGGGACCCTGTGAAACTTTGTATTAGTACTGTGTGAAGTAATTCAGCCTGTTGGTACAGAAGATATTTTATGACCAAGTCAATTAATGGAGTAATCTCAAATGTCCATCTGCTGCCTGTAAATACGTAACCACGTGCCTCATTACAGACCAACCCTAACAATTAAGAAAACAAAACAAAACAACTGTTGAAATCAAGTGTTGGCAGAAGTATATCCCCAGAATTGTAGTGGCAATGTTAATTAGCCTCCAGAGTCAACAACCCACTGTCAGAAGTGGGAAGATGGACACATACACATAAGGTAAGACAGTGTGTTGGTGCCTTAATTTTTTTTATAAAAATACCTCACTCTTAAAGAGTAGCAATGGTAAAACCAGCAAATTTCTGCTGTAGGGGAACTGAGAGTCACCTGTGAGTATGTACAACTGCCTTGAATTTCATCTGTTCTGTAGGTCATTCTCTACACTTCTTCAGCACCTACAGCATGTGGAAACTGTTAAGCCCTGTAACTTTTTGTATGAGGAAACATGAAAAACATCTAGAACACATTCACACAGCAAGACAGTACACTGTAGCAACGTCCCAAGCTATTACAATGATCCACAAAGATTTTAAACACTCAGCATTACATGTGGGACTTACAAAAAATTCAGGGAAAGTCTGTTCTATATTTGAATTTTTAGAAGCCTCTATTCCCTCTACCCCCCGCTCCATTCCCCAGCAACGCCATCAAGATACTAACAACTAATTATCCAAACCATCGTAGATAAAGTTCCTCAAAGGACTATAGAGTCACAAGTAATTTAAAAGCCACTGTGAAACTTTGAAAGTTTTAATTGCAAGACATATGTTCGGGAAATACCAGTTTCAAACTGAAGCCTGGGACTTCTCTGTCTGACATGAGCCGCCAGGAAACATGTCCTCAGGGAAGGAGCTGAGTCACATACAACTATTTCAATTAATGGAAAGTAATACTAACAAGTTTAGGTTCATCCACCTGTATTCCCTACCAGATCAGGAGAAAATAAGCATGTTCATCTCTTGCAGAAACAGGTTTTTCAGTGACTTTTTTCAATAAAAATTTTTTCAGTAAACTTGCACACAGTATTTGAGCAGAGAATGAGATACACACATCAACCACTTCCAGAAATCTGCACTCTTTCTACACAGGAGTTAAAAATATTTCCTTCACAGAGAAATTTTTGCACAAAATAACTCATGGATTAATGGCACTATCATTTTATCAAGCTATCGGTCTTAAGTATTAAATAACACAAGGAAATTGTAACACTTAACTCCAAAGCACTGGGAAAGAGATGAGGTTTTGAATGGCATTAAGAGAATAAGAGCATTCGAAACACATTCTGAAACACCTTGACTGTTAAGTTCATATTCAATCCTGATCTCTGTACTTACCCTAATTTTTCTTTTGCCTCCCACCTTTCCTTCCCCACAGCTTCCTTCTCTCCCATCAATCAGACATCATCCATGCTTGTGAAATCCAAACAGTTACAGTTCCTGAAGGAATGAGGTCCAAAAGAGGGACAGCCTGTCAACTTCAATTACTCCCCTATGCCTACATATATATATTCATTTCCAGCACAGAGCTGTGGTGAGCAGGTCACTGTGTGTACATACAACTTCACCCCGCTAGATGGAATCAGAATATTTTTACCATAAAAGTCAGTCCTGACAAAGAAACACTTCTAGCTCTAGCCAGGGTACTCTTCACTACTGAGAAGATAAGTGCTCTAACTCAACTCCTGCCATTAGTATAAGACTAAGCAGCTAATTAAACAGAGATGCAGAGCAGATGTCTATTACTACAACACAACATTAGAATTTTCAAGTTCCCAGATTAATGTGGACCTCAGCACAACTGGCAGGTTACAAAGGTTTTAGGTACTAACATTGGTCACTTCAATGGGACTTGGGCTCCAAGCACTTTGAGAATCAGGGTCCAAAGTACTAAACTCTGAGAAGTCACAGCTGGTGTAGATGTAACAGGAGAGACCAAGCTGTGCCTGTGCTGCCTTTGGCTTCTCCTGCTGTCTGATGTACTCATTCTCTGTCAAGTAGGACAACTGCGATTAGCGTGAGAAAAAAGCAGAAGCAGCACTTCATTTTCTGCCTTTTTTTTTTAGAAAGATTAGCAAGCTGTAAAGAAAACTCTCCACTCAGCTGCCCATAAGTACAATGCTTGCGTGAAATTACGCTGCCAGTTATACCAACAGACGTCATCCTTTTCTCATCCTCTCAAAAAATGTTTCCCCTAGGAAATTAAATCAATAATCTTAAGCAATAGCAACTGCACGCAGAAAGCAGACTGCTGTAAGTATAACATGAAAAAGCACTGTTCATGTTGTTTTTAGGATTATGTGTTTTAATTACAGCCCTTCACCCTCCTTCTTGCTTTGTAATTGAATTTCCTTTTATCTTTAGAAGGCTAACTTTATTCATAAAAGGCTGTGGATGGCAGAGTTCAATCCTTTCACTGCAGAGTCCTGAGGTCTCCCACTGCTTTCCAAGATTTCATTCATGTTTTAAAAGGGTTCCAGTTCAGATTAACAAATAGGTTTCTAATGGAAATAGATGCATATGTAAAGGAGGGACATTATAATAACTAAAAAAATTCCCCTCCCTATCTGAAGGGATCCCAAAAATATCAATGTTCCGAGCTCCATCACGACAAGGCTTAGAAAAATTCTATTCAACCAGTAGATATTTAAAGGACACACCAATTTACAGACTATCTGAAACTGAAGATTTGGGTACTGTAACATGTGTTTTATTCTACCTGTAAGATCCAAAAAATCTCACAAAGATAAGCTGGCTTCAATACACTGCCACCGTATCACTTACTCTCCTGACTGTCTGATGTCCTGACACGTAACTTTTCACATGTGAAAAGAAAATCCCTTTCCTGCTATCCTTACTTGACGTGCAGAACTTGGCCACTATATCAGTTCCACTGCCAGCACATCCCTTAACATCACGTCCAAGCAGCAGTAATAAAGAAGCTAAAAGCACTGACATACAATTACTTTGCACCTTACTGGATTACTGGTTTATTTAATTCACTTGGGCTGTTAAAGCAACACCCAAGCCTTTTCTGTAAAGTGCATAAATTAAATTCTGTAACCAGCTGAAAAACATTTCAGAACAGTAAGGCCTTACATGCGGCATCTGAAGTCTAGAAAACTGAGAAAAACACACACTGACCTGGCTAAGCAAGCCAGTATAGGTCTTAGTGGATTGATTAATTCTGAGAGACTTCAGGCATCAACATAGATAATCCTCAAAAGTCTTTGCATTTGATCTTGGAACATCTTCAACCAACCATGATCTTCAGACCTTCTGACAGGGAGCCACACAGCCACCTATTTTCACTGTAGCTCATGAACTGTTTCTGCATCATTCAGTGAAATGCTGGTTTAAGTTGCTAAAGCTCCATTTAAGTCACTACTAAGACATTACCACACTTTGCACATACCAACTGTGGTGGCAAAACATGGCTTTCCCCTGTATCTTCTCCTCATAAGTGGAAATAAAGTATTACAAGCTGTTCTAAATCATGGAATTCTCTCTCTTCAGAGAGATTTTTGGCCTTGATTTTTGCTATTGCTCATTTCCTGATATGCTGCCTTCCCATTCCTCCCTTTAAAAACTACTGAAAGCTTAAAAAAAAAAAAAAAAGACAACAGCTTTCAATGATACAAATTTCAAATCACAAGAACATTATTAACAGGCCTAAAGGCCTAAGAATAGTGACAGTACAGGGTTTTAGTGAAGAATGCACAGTAAGTCATGATGTTCTTATTACCCCAGCATCAGGAGCAGTAAAATGACAAGAAAATCTGTTCTCATTTTAAGATTTTTTTTGCACTTCTGTTCATACAGAGAAAAAAAACAAGACTTGAGCCCTAGGGCTCAAAAGACAGAGTGCAACTGAAAAAGATTCTTATTTTTAGGAGTAGAATTTCAAAGCTTTATCCTGACAACACTGGCATATTTACACTGTTGTAAAAAGTACTTTCAAATTCATGTTTTTTTTTCATTGAATTATTTTTGCAGTGCCATCCCCACAAAGCTCAGTGGACATTTTTTCAGGCGTCACTGTGCTGGCAACCTTATTGCTGTTGTTGACACATAAATACAAAAAAGAGATAATACTCCTCTATTCAACTTCCATTTCAACTTTTGAATCAATAGTTGTGATTATTAAATCAGAATTTTAATTTTTCAGAAGGATGTAATAAAAAGTGCCTCAGAAATATCAAAGGAAACCCTTGTCCTGAAAACACTACCTTATGAAGTCTCCTAGATCTTCTTCCCGTGTCAATATTATGCACCTAATGGTTGGCCCATAAAGTTCTTAAGAGCTGAAACCACCAGAAATACCTGTATGTATTATAATCATGTGCTTCTGCTGCAAGATTCAATTTTAAATGTACTCTTGATTAAATGGAAAAGAAAACCATTTGCCTAGTTGTGTTTAAGAAACATCCCTGCTGACAACCCAAGTCTATTTTGATTTGCTTTGTATACATATGAGTTGCTAGCAAAACATTAAGTGGAAAGTGCAGCATTGGATCTAAATTATACCATCTCACACTTAAGTGCTGCCCTCAGCTGCAACCAGAAATTGCATAGACAGGCACTGCCATTATCACTTCTAGGAGTAACAACAATGTAAAAAAATGGATTATCAGATATCTATGCAAAGCAAGTACATAAATTGAGTGAAGAACTGGCCTAGAAAAAAATACTCCCTAAAAGCTTTCCAAAGCTGAGGTCAACACCTCTGCAGTATCTAAACTTAATTCTTGTAAGGTACTTTGTTAGCCCTTACAGTTACAGAAAGAGTCTTCTAAACACACAAGATTAAAAGCTTCTTCTTCTGTGCCAGGGCTGAGCAGACCCAGAAGAAGTGAATGGCCACAAAATGAACAGAAAACTGCTGAGGTACAGAGAAATAATGAATGGGTTTTTCAAAGGGCTGACGGAAAAACACTGATTAACAGCAAAATGAAATCACTTTTCTGGCTTCTCGATTCAAAAATTTCCAACCTACTTAGTACCTCATACAGAAATAGTTCATGGGGAAGATAAATCTTTGGATTGTGGTATATTACCATATAATATGGACTAAATGCAAAAAATACGTGTTCTACTGTACACAGCACACAGGTGTCAGACACAGGCAACTCCACAAGGCACCAGACAAGGAGACTGATCCCATCCTTCACAACTACACTAGGGATGGGGTTTTTTGCCATTTTCCAACCTGAACTAACCAGTGATCTACTCACACCACATCGTGCAGGCATGGTGGTGGTGGTGCACAAGCCTGGAATACATACCAGAATTAACAGCATTTTACAAACTTCCCAACCTGGGAAGTTCAATATAAGATTTTTTGAAATGTTGAAAATATCTGTATTAAATTCCATACCTCATGCTGCACAGCAGATCCAGTGAAAGATTACTTCATTTAATGAAGTTTCAAAATTTAATTAAGTTAATTCATCAAATAACTTATCAAGAAGTAAGAGTTTTACTAAGGTTATGATACAACCTGGTTATTTAGGCCAAAAACAAGTTTAATGGTCAAGTCAGGTGAGAGAGTGGTAAAAAATTACTATTGTCCTCAGAGACCTGAATAATTTTGGAGCATTTTCTGGAAGATCATCTCATACTTGAAAGGCTGATTATAAGACAGGAAGTAATGGTAGAAGTAAAAAGTAATTTTTCACAATACAAGCAGGACTGTACCAAGTCTTGCTTTTCAAGAGAAGCACACGAACATGAAGTAAGTGCAGTTTTAAGACAATACAGAACTATTTAAGAGATGAAAAATAAATGTTGTTTGCTAAAAAATGCAGAAGGATAATAGAAGATGAAATTAAGGCAGAATAATAAAACAGAGAAAGAAATAACCTCACCTATACAATGAGATCTAAATTAGCTACTGCAACTCAGGATTTTGAAATGGTTACGACTGATTCTCTTGGAGCATCAATTCTATACTCATTAAGAGCCCCAAGGAATGGAGAAGAAAACAAAACACTGTGCTACAATTTTATAAGACCAGAGCACCTTGAAACAGCATGTAGTGCTGGTGTCAAACAGCCATGGTGAGACTAGAAGATGCACAAAAAGGTATCAGAGTTTAGAGGCTTGAAGTACTTCCATACTGAGCTGAATGCATAATTCAGTTTGACAGCAAAGTTAAAAAATACCCACAACCAGAAAGAGCAGTCCTACCCAGTCCAGCACTGCACACACACACAAGCTGTGGACAGGCTTCTTTGTCTTCTGTACAATGAAACCTTCTTTGAGCTGAAGGGTATAACTGTGTAGGAGTACAACAGAGATGTGCAAAATCAAAACTACTATGAAAAAGAAGAATAAGAAAAGGTTATTCACTATTTCTTCTACCACAAGAACCAGAAAACACAAACTGAAGCACCTTTTTCACATTGCACATAATTAAACTGCAGTCTCCTAACCACGGGAAGTTGTGGATTCAGAAAGGATTAGACAAGCCAACAGAGAACAGGTCAAGTCATGGGTTTCTACACAGGCTACACAGCCACACCACCGACTGCCAGAAGGATCATGCTCTACTTCTCTGTTCTTTACCCTCATTTCAGAAGGTTTCTGAGGTGAGACATGGGACTAAGCGTCCTGGTCTGATACCTTATGGAAATGTTTATGCTCAACCTAAGATACACTTGAAGCTGCTATTCTTCCAGTAACGCAGGGAAAGTTCTCAGCCACCTCCAACAGCTATCACACTGGTACTTTTCTTTCAAACCCCACTACTAGTTCCTACTAGTAGGAACTCAGAAGGGTTAATTTTATATGTTAAAGTGGATTTTGCTATGCCATTTGTCAGAAGTCATGTTTTTGCATTGCAGAAAGACAGATTTCTCCCTTTTGAGCAGATAATAAAGAATTCATACACAAAATCTTTGAAATCCATAATATACTGCTTGTTTCAGAGACTCTCCTAGCCTGACCATTGTAACCACCATAATGAAAAGATACCTATGTAGAAACACCAATGCTGCTATTTTTCTGTACAGGTGCCTCTGTTAGCTGATAGGCAGTTGTTATATTGTATTGTTATATCATCTATCACTCACATTTGCATGTAAGAATAATCAAGACTGACAAAGCCTATTTTGATGGCACTATCTATGTAACAGCACAAAAGAAGAGGATTTATATAAATTGCTTTAAATAAAAGCATATTAAACTATGTAATACTGCAATTTCTCAATAACCTAAAAATAGTTCCCAGTAAGAGCCAACCACTGTTTGGAAACAAAGTATAAATGCAAAATATTAAACCTGAATATTTAAATAAAAACTGTAGCTTTACTATAAAAAGGTAACTTCTGTATTTCTTACAGGATAATCATAAGAATTATAATTTATGTCAAGTTGCTTTTAGATGGAAATTGGACTCCAATTAGAAATAAACCCCACATTTTAATTTTACTTAGCTAAGTAATATTCTTACCATAAAAGCATATAAAGAGAAAGCAGATACAAAGAAAACAGTATTTCGGTTTTCAATTTAATAACCTGCAATTAAGAAAGCTGATTTTTTTTCTTGTCACCTTGTCCTTCCAGCTATTACACTCCTGTCTTATTTTTATACCCTAACTGGAATATGAAGAGACAATCTTCCCTGATTTCTCAGTTTGCAGTTATCATCACTTACATAAGATGAACTGGTCAAAAATCAAAAGCAAATGAACCAACTGTTGGACATGCTCCCTGTACACTTGCAGCTAGGCTAGAATTATCTAGAACTAGCTTACTATCACAATAAACTCTGAATTCAGGTACTTAGCCAAGCCACTTTCCTAAATGTACTGGTTTCATTAAGAGGAGTGACAAAATGCATGCTTACATTTGCTAGAGAGTAAAGTAAGACTCAGTCACAACACCAATGGGAGTTCAGAATTCAGTTCCTCCACCCCTGCCCCCTCACCAATTTAAGAAGTTTAACAAATAACTTAAGATATAACATAATCACCTTAAAAAGCAGACTTTTGCTCTTGGCTGCTTGACTAAAAAAAGCCTTCCTGATAACTTGATTTTTATTTTACAAATAAAGGAGAAAAAACTTCCCTGAATGGGGGAAAGATTTTCATATGCCTGTGCCCATGGTCACATTTGTTTAAAAGGAGTTGATTAGTTCGGTTCAATTGGCCAATTAGTGCTATATATGTAACACTTCTGACTGATCCTGCACTTTCATTATTTCTTAGGGCCATTAGTTTAACCCTCGTGGTAACACTTTAAAGAGCAATGAGCAGAGTTAATCCTGCAAGGAACCACAGCCTTCCTCAATAATTTCTCTTTTAGGATATGCATAATGTGAGTTCTGCTGGCCCAACTGCAAGAAAGCATCCCAGGTTTTCAACCTGCCTGTCTGCCAGGCATTTCCTACCCAGACATTTCTTTAACAATTTAGTTGTACAGATCTTGTCATTTTATTAAAACACTGCTTGAACAGTTTAGTGCTTACACATGAATGGGAGCATTCTGGAACCTGACATTAGAAAAACTAAATACTAATACATATAGAAAGTCTGAAGCCTGTGTATATACGTGCATCTGTTAGGCTTCAATAACATTTCTCTGTGCTGCTTAGAAACACCACAGCTTTTTCAGCACTGCATCCTCATTCTCAGAGCAAAGCTAATGGGCACTGGGGCCAACGGTGGCCTCCTTTCAAGAGAAAATGCTTTGACAAGAGAGGAAGAAACAAAACACACCACTCTAGTTTCAGACAAGGCTTTAAAATATAATGGAGTTTCACAGTTCTTAGATCTAAAATATTTTTTATGTTTTATGATTTCAAGACAAGTCACTATTTTTTTGAACCAGAGGCCACAGCCCCCCATGCACAGAGCAAAGAGCACACTTGAGCAGCAAGCGGGCACACTACTACAGCTCCTGAGAAGCTAGATACTCCCAAATGTAGTTACTCTGGCCAAGTTACAAAAAGGAAAAAATATTCCAAATATAAAGGAAAATCTTACATTTATGCATGTTTTCACAGGTCAAGAAACCCAGAAAGAGATAAGAAATGTCAGGGCATTGCTTACTGCAGCATGGAGAGGCAAGACACCCACAGAACTTACAGAGCCATGTGTAATAAATGTGCCCCCAGCATCAGAGGGGAAGTGCCTTCACTTCCTGGCTGGATCAGTTTCTTCTGGAAACAATGACAAATCTGAAGGTGCTATTTATGGTTTTCTCTTACCCATCCCCAGAAGAAATAGAGACTATAGCCGCTAAATACATCAAGACAGAATTAATCTACTCCAATCCACTTGATATCTACTTCAGTATCATTGCACCAGTCCTTTAGATCCTTGAAAAAGATTAAGTGACAACAGCAAAATCTTGCAGGGCTCCCCACCACCACCATTACTTTCAACCAGTGACCCAATTCTGCAAGACACAGCATCACTTGAGATATGCTGAGCACCCTCCACTCCAGTCAGCCAAAATTGGAGAGAAGGTCGCAGAGTCCTGCATAGTTTACTCTCCAAGAAAAAAAAAAACAAACAAGATGCATCTCTTCCCTCTCTCATTCATGGCTCTCAGAGAATATCGCAGCTGGTTTAATATCTTCATCGTTTTCAGATAACATGAAATTCCACTAGACTCCTTCTCAAGTCATCTGTTTGAAGAGAAAGATCATTTCTGTAGTGAGCAAGAGTGTCCTCAAGTGTAACAGCAAATAAACCAGTGTAAATGAAGTGCCACAGAAATATAAACAATGACCTTGAAAACCAGCAAGCTGCTGCTCAGGGTGAATCTAGGGACAATAATCACATTTTAAATGTTCACATAATCTGAAGAAATTGTTAAGGTTACCTCTGTAACTAGCAACTCACCTGAATTGTAGGTAAGCATTTGCAATGATCGGTCAATTCTGAGTGGGTGAAAAAAGCCAAAACAAAGCACTCTCTGCACTCATTGACTTTAAGTGAAGGCAAAATTCCTATTTGAGCACTGTTTACAAGAAGTAATCTGCACAGCAAAAAGGTAGTGTCATTTAAGACCACTCTGTCTTACTGAAAAAAGACAGCTTGAAAGAGCAGATATCCTAGTTTTAGGGTCAGACACCTACAGAAGAGATGGTTATTCTACTACAAACCTTGATGAAGTCCTCTTAGTTCAGCTTTTAACATTATTGCTTACCTGGTTTTCTTAGGAAACAAGGCTCATTTGATTAATTTGAAATTACTGCATGTGCACAGTTTTTTGCCTATCCTCTCATGACTCTTCATCAAACCCAGTCAACAAAACATGACATAGGGGCAGGGGTCTCAATGATATTAAGGTCCTACAAGTGTTGTATTAGGATGCTTATTTTCACAAGGGAAAGAAATCTAAACATCACTGTCTCCACTGAAAGAAGATGAATGCAGACATTGCAGAGAATCCAGAAGAGGTAAGAAAGGAAAAGAGGATGGGGGTGACAGACGAAGAAAGAGACCTTGGGACCAGGGTTTCCTTAGTCCTGTGGCTCACAAGCCTTGTTTATTTGCACAGTTCTGAGCAAAAGGCTCCTCAGTGGTGTCTGTGGATGATAATCCAATACTACTAAAAAAAGAAAAGCAGAAAGCTACCCTTAAGACTTACAACTTTCCATGTTCCAAGTGTTTTTAAAGCATTCATCTAGGACTCTCTAACTACTATGCAGCGTTAAAATACATGATTTCCCAGAGACATGGAGTTACCTGGAAAATCACAACTAATGTGCAGAATATCTTGTTCCAGCCTAAACTCCCACCCTCCTTTCTCATACGGAAACAGTTAAAATATTCAAACAAGTGATTCCCCAAAGAGATGCCCTATTAAGAACGTAGAGTAGAATTCATGTTGTAATACTTCAATTCTACAGAGTATCCTTCACTACATACACTTAAAAAATACAATCTCATCCATAAGGTAGGAGCATAATAATAACAACAACAGCAACAAATATACTTCTTCTCCCATTATCACCACCAATCCACAAAGGTTGTCAGCAAAGCCCAGGAAAAGGCAGGAAAAATCAACATGGATACAGCATGAACACAAAATGAATGTGTATGTGCCTTACATGCACTAAGTCTTATTTAAAAAAAATAATTAAAAAAAAAAATATCCTGTACCCTGAATGAAAAACATTTTCAAGTCAAATGAGCAGTAACTGACATCTAGATGCTTCTTTCATAGGCTTTATCAATATAAAGAAAACCAAGCAGTGGAAAGAATTACAGATTAAAGTTAGTAAAAATATACAACTACATAAAAAATACCATTACACTGATTAAATAGCTTTTAAATTAATAGCATATCAATATATAATTAACATAAACATTTACTTTCATTTTCAAGTCTTGCAAAACTTGGAGAAGGTGAACTGCTCAATCTCTCTTTCAGGATCCTGCATACTAAACAGCATTTGCCTTCAGGACAATTTCAGCACCCACTTGAATCAAAACAAAACAAACCAACTCCTACCTCCTTACTTTAGCCACTGATTTTTCAAGTAAGAAAGTGATCTTGGGAGGAGAAAGAAAAAGAACAACAGAAAAGCTTTATAAATAAACAACACCCACCTCAACTTTAAAACTACAACCTAAAAACTGATAGCCCAAAAGCAGAAGGAAATGGGCACGAAGTCAAGTCCACTACCAGCAGCAACACTGATGCCCAAGGCAAAGACAACAGACAAAATCTGCTAATCAAGCAAGATGAGTCAGATGGACAGCACAAAAGAAAGGCTTTATCCTTCCAGAAAACATTTGTAACTTACACAGACTACACAGTTTTAACTCAATGATCAATGTACAAGATAAAGAAATGCTCACTTAAAAGGTCAAGAAACCAAATCCGAAGACTATTCTGTAACGCTAAGGCAGCAACAATGGATGTAACGCAAGCCCTGTGTTTTTAGGTATGGAAAGCTCTCTTCCCAAAACGCCCCAGCCTAAACACCTCCCAAGTTCCAATTTCTCCTGCACTTAAAGGACACTTCAGTGAATTTAGTGACAAGTCATTTCACTGTCAAAGTATCAGTGTAATTAAGTTGCCATGTGTCTAAAGTGCATCACTTGTAGGACAATTACTTAGGTCAAGCCAGCACAAAGTGGCTGTATCGATGTCTGCACCACTGCATGATGATCCTGCCATGGCCAAACTTCACTAGTGGGAGCACAGTAATGACATTAAAGTAATTTTCAACAATAAACAGAGTGGATTCAAAAACTAAGCATGACAGAAAGGTCTAGAGCTGCCACTGGTGTGTCATGAAACGACAGCAAAAAAACACATTAAGTTGTTACCAAAACATAGCACGATAAACCTATTTTTGCAATACTCTTTAACATCTTCCCCACAAGACAGTGAAATGATTCCCAGAATATAAAGATTACACCATGCATACTACATCAGTCATTAACATGTCATCTTACATTTAAACCACCTTTCTTTTCCACACAGCAATCACTTAGATTTTCCAGGTTTAAGAATCAGATAAGATTATTCAATACCAGCAAATTAATAGTAGAGGGGAAAAAACTGCAAAGAAAAAACATACAGATCAATAATTGGGAAGATCTGCCCCTGTTTCTCAGCTATCTATCTTGCACTGCTGTCTCCTGTGGGGAACGTGCCTGTTAGCTTTAACATAACAGGATACTTCAGTCTTCTAATGTAACTGCCCAGCACAGACACCAAACATGAGCAAAGCTGTTCTCCCAACACTTCCATGCTAAGTCTCAAGTATGAGTCATAAACAAAGGCAGGGTGGGATCTATCAATTTTATTTTGTTGTCTGTCGTGTCCAGAAGCACCTTCCTGTTTTTCTACTATCCCAGGTTCTGAGAAGAGCAAGATTTCATTCTCAACCTTCAATCACAGCAACAATTCACAAACCAAAAGTAAAAGAGGAAATGGCTGAACTGAAGGCAGGAAGCCCACTAAGTCTTCTTCCTATAGATGATCTTTTAGATAGATAGATGTTTTTTAACTCTTTTTAAATTGTAAAATCCACATCAGTAGTACCTACTGCACAGGAAACCTATGTTTTCACAGTTAATTGATATGTTTTCATCTTGGCATTGATGTACTTTGCCCCAAAAGCTGGCCATTTTGAAACAGCAAAAACAGACCTTAGCCAGATCAGGATTCCATGCTGCTGAGTACTGTAGATGCTATAAGTTACAGCCTCTGTTCCGGCAAGAACAGGACTACATCCCATTAACAACTTTTCCTCTTACAAACCAGATGTTTCTGACCAACTCACACACATCATAAACCTTAAATATGTTGCAAAACAATTATATTTCTGAAGTTACAAGAAAGGTTATCATTTTCTCCTCCATGACTTTGCACGGTGAGCCTTAATGTTCTGCCTTACGGAAACGTTCGCTATGGTAACCTCCTGGGCTACTGACAGCAGCCAGCTCCCACGAAAGAAGGAAGAGCAAAGATACAGCAAGGTAGGCCTTTTCCTTTGCTGTAAAACCTCTCCCACCAGAATTCTGCTGTCAGAGCAGGTACAACTGTCAGACACAAAGGTTACCATGTAAAACCATTTTATCATGGCAACAAGTTTCTCCAAAGTAGATATAATTGTTCTGCTAAAGCACACGTGTGACTGTGAAACGGGCAGCACTAGCCTGAGTAAGTGAGGGCCTTGTGGAACTGCAATAGCGAATGTAGTTAAAAATTCACAATCAACTGCCCGCGTTGTTTTTCTCCTCATTATTTCCACTGGGGGGGGGGGCGTGGTGCGGCGGGGGGAGCCCTGGTAACAAGTTTGCAACGGCCACAGACGGAAAACTTGCACACTCCTTCTTCCCACGCGGGCATCGCGCCCTCCCGTTTCCACCGGGCGCTGACCGGCCCGGGCGGGAGCCCTCCCGCAGCCGCTGCCCCAGCCCGAAGTTGGCGTCCCGGGGCATCCCCAGCACCTCGGCGGCCGCCCCGGCAGTGTCACCAGCGTCGGATTTACGACTTCAGGTGCAGAAGCGGCGGGCAGCGCAGACCGACTCCCCGAGAGACAAAGGCTCTCGCTCGCCGGAGCGCCGCCGGGCGCGGAGACGCCGGAGGTGCGGAGCGGCGGCGACGGCGGGCGCGGCGCGCACACAATGCCCGGCCCCGCGGCAGCGCAGGCCCCGCAGCGCGGGCGGCGGCGCTGCGGGAGAACCGGCGGCGCGGCCGCGGAGGCGGCGCCCGCCCCTCTCCCCCCCACACCCACCCAGAACGGGAGGCGAACAGCCTCCCGCTGACGGGCCACTTGACGGGGAGCGACGCCAGCGGGGCACGAGCGGGGCACGCAGCGCGCCGAGCGGGGCACGACCGCGCCCGGCGGGGGTGCGGAGCGGGGTTTAAAGGTCCCCTTCCACCGCCATTTTGAGGGGGAGGAGGGCGAGCGAGAGGCGCTCGGTGGGCTCGGCCCCCCGCGGCCGTGGGTAAAGACCGGCCGGGGCGGCGGCGCGGCGCGCACAAAGTTCCCGCGGGGGCCGGGCGGGCGGCGCGGGCCGGGCGCGTGCCCTGGCGGGCCCCCCCCTGGCAGGCGCGGGGCCGGCCAGGAGGGCAACTTCGGCCCGAGCGCGCCGCGGGACGCCGCGGGCCCCTAGCGGGCGCGCGCAGAGTTGCGCGCAGGCAGTTGCGCGGCGGCGGCTGGGCAGCCCCGCGCATCGCTCCTCAGCGCGGGCGAAGGCGCGCTCCCCCCGCGCTGCCGCCGCCTCCCCGTCGCGCTCCGCCTGCCTCTTCCCCCCCTCCTCCTCCTCCTCCTCCTCCTCCTCCTCCTCCTCCCTCGCCGCCTTTTTCCCGCATCCAAACTTCGGGAGCCCGGAAAAACCCTCCGGGCCCCGCGTCCCGCCGGCAAAACGGCCACAACAGCTGCGCCCGAGGCCGCTCCGCCCGCGCACGGGCACCGCTGCCTCCCGCCTCACCTGCGGGGAGTTTTTCCAGCCCTGCGCCGCTGCCGGGGCTCGGGCTCCCCGGCGCTCCGCTCACTGCCTCATTCCAATATGGCACGGCCCGCCAGAGCGCATGCGCCCGCCGCCCGCCCGCCTGCCTCCCCCCCTCCCGCCCCTCCGCCCTCTCCTCCCCTCACGGCTTTTCGGGCGCTCCGGCTCCCTCCTGGCGCGGGCGCGCCGAGTCCGCCGCCGTGCCGCCGCCCGCACCCCCGGGCCGCCCGGCCAGCCCCGTGGGGCCAGCCGCCGGCCCCGCCCCCGCCGCCCTGCCCCGGGCTCCTGCCCCCGGACACCTGCTCCCGCCGCGTCGCGCCGGGGCAGCGCGGGTTCGGCCGCCGGTAACGGGACGCGCCGCCGCCGCGACTCTGCCGGGCCGAGGCGGGGCGGGCGTCCCCGCCCTGCCCGGCCGCCTTCGCTCCGCCGCCGCGGGCAGGGGCACAGCCCGGCAGGCAGCCGGTGCCTCCCGTGGGATCCGCGGTCCTGTCTCCATCCCCCCGTGCCCCAGCGAGGATTCATCCCTCTTCCCCGCTGGAGAGAAGTCGACCCTATCGGTCGGGGTGCGAGGCCCGGCGGTGCCCCCGCGACCCTCCCTGCGGGGCGGCACAATCAGCGGGCCGCGCTGGCGCCGCAGTTCGCGAGGAGCGAGCGGGATGCCTTGGTCCCGGTCCTGTCCTCCCTCCCCACCCCCCCGCAGGGTGGAGACTGGCGCCCCGCGCACTCGCCGCCGCTACCCGCGAAGCAGCGAAGCGAAAGAAAAAGGAAGCGGGTTGTGCAACACCGCGCTCCTCCTGCCCGTGCGACGGAGGGGTGGGGAGGGAGCGGCCCCCCTGCCCCGATCCGCACAGGCGACCCCGACCGAGGCGGTGGCCGGCACCGAGCCCGCCGGTTGGCCGTAGCGAGCAGGGGACAGCGGGACCTGAGCGCGGAAAGCCCTTGCGCTCCTCGGGAGCGCATCCACCCGCCCGCCCGCCCGCTGCGGCGGCGGGCCGAGACGGCGGCGGGAGCGCTGCCGCCGCGCTCCGCTCCGCTGGCTCCTGGGCCGCGGGCGGTTGGCCGGCTCGCCCAGCCCGCTGGCAGCGGGGCAGGCACCCGCCTTGGCGTTGTCTGAACATCCACGGCGGGGATTATCGGTGCGTGCGTGCCCCTGGCATTGCGGTGGACACTAGTTGCTAGCGACTGGAAATAAGTGTTCTGGGGGGCAGAGCAGGCGGAATAGAATGAGCTGTAATAATTTATCTCTGAAGTAGAGAAGTGCCAAGAAATAAATAGACCTGACAGTGCCGGAACAGCGGGCAGGAAGAACAAATGTAACCATGAACTTGCTAATTACGCATCCAGCGGGCAAATGACCTTCGCTGGGCTGTACGCGGTGGCATCGGGAAGACGCCGAGTCCAAAACACTCCCGAGCGCTGCAGTGCAATACCAAGCAGGATGTACACAGCCACGCACCCTCACAGGATAGATTTTGCTCTCCACGCAGATGCGAAACCTCCGTTTCCCACTGGCTTAAAGTAAAAAGCGGAGCCGCTTCCCCTCGCCCTCGGGAGGGAGCACAGCGCGCCCGGCACGGCGAGGCCCTGCGGGCCGGCAGCCGCTCCGGGGCTCGGCAGCCGCCGCGGCGCGGCCCGAGGAAGAGTACCCTGGGGGCTGGAGGGCTTCTTCCCCGCGATACCTGCCGGTGGCCGGTGAGGCGAGCAGGCCCGGCGGCAGCCCGCCCGTCCCCCTTCCCGCCGAGGGGCGAGGCGAGGCCCGGGCCTTCCGCTAGAGGGGGGTCTCGCCATGCCGATGCCCCGGAATGTCCCGGAGCGCCCCGCCGCACCCAGCGCCCAGCCCCAGTAGCGGGTGGGCAAGGTGGAATTAACTATTCAAATTCAACTGCTTCTGTACCGCCGAATTGAGTCCCAGCAGACACCAGGTGGATAATTGAGTGCAGCCCCTGGCAGCCCCGGGCCACTCCGACCATGTCGCCATGGGTCCCGAGGAACACCGCCCCATCCAGTGTCAGAAGCCACCCCCTTCCCAACGCACAGCCCCGAAGGAACTGAGGGATTTTTGTGCCAAAGCCCCAAGCTACAGCGTGCAACAGGAAGAAAATCACAGAAGTCAGAAGTATCGCAAAGTTCTCAGACCGGCAAGAGTAAGAAACCGGCCCTTTGAAAAGGCTCAGAGGAATCTGGAAACCAGCCTCTGGTACAGGCAACAGGGGACAAACAGTGTAAAAAACAAACGTGACCCCCACCAGTCTGATCCGTGAAACACCTAAAAGGTCTGCTTTGACACGGCACACTGATTTCAATGTCCTTTTAATAGTCAGACTTTTAATAGTCTCAGAAGAGCAGCTATTTATAAGACCTCCGACTGGCCCGTTTCATGATTTGTGTCATCTGTGGTCATTTGGAGGAGATGAAAAAGGCACCAAAAGAAGATGAATATTCTAGTGCGTTAGCAAGCCTCCTGAAACATGGAGCTAATACCACAAATACATGTTTCATTGTATAGGGATTAAACCTCTTTACATCCCTTTTGCAGGAATGGCAATATGCAGGACACCCAACACCATTTTATTATCCAATTTGGAGGATGAACCAGATAGCTATGTTACTGTACAGGCACCCCTGCCTTCAGACAGCCTGGATGCCTTGCTTCTGTCTTCAAGGCTTTTCTAGCATCCACTCTTCTGAAATGAGAAGCTTTCTCATTTCCAGTCTAAATGTATTCACTATCAATTTATAGTTCCTTACCATTATTACTCTTCAAATTCAATAATTTTGCCTCTCTGATGTTTACCTAAAATGTCCCTATAAGTAGCAATTAGATCATTATCTCTCGGTCTTTCTGCTGGGTTTCTTGTCTTCTGTCTAAATAGGTTTTCCATTCTTCCAGTGTCCTCTATACTTCCTACCCTGTGTGCACTGTTCTAAACAAGGTCTTAACAACTGCCTTGTACAGTGATATTAATACCTTACCATCTACTGAAAATACCTCACTTGATGCATCCCAGAATACATTAGCATTTTTAAGACCACATTATAGTGGCATCAGAGTTATCCTACAACCAATAATGTATCTGGATTCCTCTCCTCATAATCTCACATTTGATGAACCTCTAAGCTTACAGTTATTCTAATTAATCTTTAAGTGCATGACTTCTTGCTATTATATTCCATCCCATTTCTGGTACTCTAGGCAATAGATCATCTTCAGAAATTGTGCTAGGGCAGTTAAAGAAGATACTATGCCATAAAAAATGCAGCTTGTCCTATTTTAAAGATTATTTACCATCCAGCCTGCTCAGGGGTTTCCCCTCTTCCATGGCAGCTCACTCTCTGTGCATCTGTCTCCACCTTTGGCCACATCAGAAAGGTGGCAAACACTCTGTTCCTATAAAGCACTCTGCTCCTGAGCCTCTGACACTTCCAGGCTCAAGGCTACCCACAAATTTCTCATTACGCTCCATTTCTTCAACCAAAGTTACTGTTGGCAACACACTAAACTCCAAGAACCATCATGGTTCACCTGTTTCCCTGCAACCTCTCACTATGTTTTGGCTCTTGTTTTGATGCAGACTGGTAGGTCATTTCTTCTACAAAATTAAGCCTGAGTGCTTCACACAAAATAAGCTACATATTTTAGGATCTTCAGCCTCATAATAATTAAAAACTTATTTTTCTCATTTATATTGATTAAAGACGGATTCTAAATTTTATCTAAATCCTCAGTACTCAAATCAGTAAGTCACATGAACTGTTAGCATCACACCACCTTTTCCTTCTGTTGTTCCCTCATATTAAGGGAAACCTTTTTTTGAAGCTAAATTTTCAAGCTGTGTGGGCAATATGAGATAATCAGTACCCAGGCATAAGTGTCAGCCAGTTGTTGCCTAAGCAGGATTTTTGGCTCCTTTCAGTGAAACATTCAGCTTGGCTTTGTTTTGCTACATTAATTAGGACCCCACAACTATAGATTGTAAATGCCAAGAAGTGCCTCTGACTGCACTGAACTTTTGAGTGCACAGGCAGCAGGCTTAAGCTGTACTAGTGTGGGTTTGCTGTCCTGTGCTTGTATTCAAATGCAATTCTCGGAGCAGAGCATTTCCCTTCACTGAATCATCCAGCTACAGGAACATCACAAATGTCTGTGGGACCAAAATGTGGTGGTAATTGCTTTGCATTGTGGATATATTAATTCAAATTAGATACGAGTTGGTTAAAACTTTTTGTCCCTACTTCTAGAGTAGATTATTGAGATTTATTAGATTGTGAAGTGTGACCTAATGGAGACGTAAGAGCACCATATACTGGTCTTACTGGAATTATTATTTGCGTCTTATGTGGCGAATCCAAGAGTCCTTCTGAAATCCTGGGACCCCTTGCAACCCTCACCTGCAACCCAGCCTCTTAATGGGGCAAAAGTTGGTGTTTGTGAACAGAGGCATTGCAAGAGTTGCAGGGCAAGCCAGCATGGGCCAGGATGCCCAAAGGGGAGCTGAGATCAAGCTGAGTTAGTCTCTCTACTCCACAGGGAGCTCAACACAGTGGTTTGACTTCTTTAAGTTTCCCTTATTTTACTACAGTGCTAAAGAACAAAAATTGCCAAAGACTTTTTAACATTCAATGCTCTCCACTGTTCCCATGGGCATCAATGTACAGCCCATATCTCAGGGATAATAACCAGAGACATGGTGGAGTATTTGCAGTTGCTGTTTCTGTGGTTAATGAATCAGACTAACTCTAACGCAGAAGATAACCTCCTGAGGGTGAGTGAGTGACATCCCTGGACTTCTGCTTTGCTCTTCCTGTTTTCAGAGTTTGTTTAATCTGAAAATTATGTCAGTTTTAAAGTTGGTGAAAGGCTCAGCTGACAGCCCCGTGAAAGACAATCTGTTCATCCCCAATGGAACCATAATCCAGACACAAAGGAAGAGCCACTCAGACTCCTCCCTTTGCTGTTGCAGAAGCACACTGATGGCACACAGGGTTAAGTGCAATTCAGACCATCCTTCTCCTTCTGTGGCCTTGTTAAAGATGTTCCTGCTGTTGTTAGCAGCAGGTGCCAGATGTGCTGGCAGCTTATGGTGTGGACATGGGGGATGTTAATAGTTATTGAGACAACACTTCCCTTTGTTTCAAATCTTCAAGTGAGCTTTCTTTAAAAGGCACTGCCTTGGTGCAGATATGCATGATAAGATTCAGCTGTAGAACGGAAGGAAGAAACTGAGATCCAAGTGGTTTGTTCTGGACCTTCCTGCTTTCTGGTTTCAAGACTCCAGACTCAGCACAAGAAGGCTTCAGGGACGATGTAAGTCCTGTATCAGTCATTTTAAGCAACTGACAAAACAAGGCTATAGGGCCTATAATTAGACACTCAGCTAGCAGCAGCAGAAGAAACCATCTGTAAACTGGTCCCCACAGCATGGACACCCACCTTCAACCTTCTCTCTAGTTCAGCTTCTAGGCATGCTTTTTTATGCTTGACTGCTTTTTCCACCTGCATTTTGTTGTATTTCTCATTTCACCTGACTGCTGTACATGCGATTTTCATTGTTTCCTATTTGTATCTGTTGTACCTCACTTGGGTTCTTTGGTTTATTTTACACTACAGATTAGTTCCCAACATTGGAAGGAAAAAAAGTTCATGAAAGAAACACGGCTTTTACCAGCCATTATGCAGCTCACTTTACATGTGTGATTTCCCCCTGCCCTTTGTCTGTTTAGACTTAGCTTTTCAGAGAGGTTTTGGTTTAATCTGTACTTGTGCAACAGCTCCCTATACATGAGGTCCGGGGATAGCTGGGTTCCCCAGCTTTATATAGTAATAATTAATAGTAATAATAACTGACACAAAGTAGACTCCTTCACAACTTTTCTTGAATAATGGCAGAAAGCTGAACCCTTCACCCGTAAAGGAAATGAGCCACTGCTGAAGTGATACAAGCCTCAAGCTGAGCCTTCAAGAGTCCAGTATTTCAGATCTGGAATCCTGCTCCTTATTCTAAGTCCTTCAGCACACAGGAGGAGATAAAAGCACACAATCTTTCACATAGCTTAAATGCTGTTCTGCAAAGGGGCATGTATAAATATTTTCTCCCTCCAGGCTATCAGCAGAAGAGGGCATTTCAAAGCCATCTTTGGAATTTTTATTATAAAATTGCCCCTATTAAGAGATACTGGCCACAGTAAGCAGAGCCATGCTTCTACACCTTCCCCAGGGCATGCTCTCTCCTCATCCTTCCTAGGACTGGATGTTAGGATACTTGCCAGCTTTTCATAGTTTTTACACCATTAAACAGTTGAAGACTTTGCATGTGGAAGGCACGTGATATAGGTCACAGCAAAGAGGGAAAAACTTCTCAGCCTGGGAGAGCTGGGGTAAGAAACTGTAAGTAACCTTGCAGTTTTCCCAAGTTACTTATAGGCAGATGTGGTTGATGCCTTTTTCCCAGTTCCCTAACTGTACCAAGTAGGAAATTACTGCTAACTCTGCAGATCTGTGATAACTGATAAAATACAAGAAGATACAGCAGGCCCGGTTCCTCAACTCTAGTTCCTTCCAGTCCTTTCTTTATTTTTCTTTCATGGGGTGTTTTTTTTGCTTGTTTTGTTTTTTGTAACTATTCTCCAGAATGTTACCAGACCTCCTTTCATCTCCTGTTGCCTCTGGAAGCTCTCTGATGGCACAAGTGAAACAGTTCATCATGTAAGAAACTGTGAAGCTATCCCAAAAAGATTCTAACCATGACACAACGAAAAGCCATTTCCCAGCTCTGAAGGTAAAGCTGTACTGGGAGGACTTCCTTTAGTATTTAAATACTCTGCTAGCACAGGTTGTTCCAAATCCCAAGCCCATGTAATGTTTTCAAGCACATAACAGAACCAATGGAAGTTGTTTGCTTCATATATTGACTGCATGCTGACATGCAGTTGGATTTGTTTCTGGTCAAAGGCAAAATATTCTTCAGCAATTCGAGCTGATGCTTTTGAAGCTGTGCAGGTAGGAAGCTGGTCAGGTCACCCAAATACTGCAGGAGTATCTCCCATGTTTAACAGCTGAGAGAGTGCTGCTAGTGATCTAACCAACCTGCAACTGCTACAAAATACTGACTGACTGCAGCAAGAGATACGAAGACGCTCTTGGTCACCACGGCACAAACTCCATGTGCAGAGCAGGGTCGGTGGCTGGGCTGTAGAATAAGCTGATCCGAAGCACTGAAAACTGCCCAAGAACAGCCATTGGTATCAAGAAGAGTTATTCACCCCCTCCAGCAGCCATTCACAAGGTATAGTGAAGGCTGTGTTGCTCTCACACAAGTAGAAACCTACTCAGATGAAACTGAAGTTCCTCAGTTAAAGAAGAAAATATTAAACTGATTTTGTTTGGGTTTTGGGTTTGTTTGTTTGTTTTTTTCTGTAAGAATAGTATGTTATAGAAAAGATTTGTTTAATTTCACCATAAGGTCAGGCTTCCTGGAGTGGCTGGATAGATTTGGATTCTAATATTACAATCAGATTGCACTTCTCATTAACACTTGAGTTTGCTTTCTTGATTTATTTTTAATTACAGACTGATTAAACAGGGTTGGATTTCTCTGAGTGATGTTCAGTTTGGACTTCTGCAAGGTTTACAATTCCTCCAGTTTCTGTGAGATGTTCAGTCAACATGTGATGTTGGCACAACAGGCAAATGATGGGGAAGGATGGTATTCTAGTATCTGTGTCATTTACATTTCTTTTTCCATGGCATCAAGAGGATGAGACCATTCCAGAGGAGAAGGAGGAATTTTTTAAGTATCCCCTTCTCCCAGTACAATGTTTATGGTAGGCACCTGAATTAATATAGTAGAGGGCTGAATTACTGTTTGTGCTCGTGGCAGGCAGCACACATGAACATTCAGGCACCACTTGCTTTTCCATGTCCTCCATGGCTCTTACATTTCTGCAGCATGGGCCACCTCTGTACACGCACTGTTGTAACAGAACCAAAACTGACTTAAAGCAAATAAGATCCAGGCCTAATAAACTCAGAATAAAAAGGAAATAGAGGGAAAGCAAGTATGGTCACAAAACAGTGGAAAGTTGAGTATATAAATCCTCTATATAGAAGACAGTGTAAGAACTAGAACATTCATCTTTATAAAATAGCCAACCCCCTCTATTTATGTGATTTTAACTTTGCTGTTTTATGGTTCTCTTAACATTTCTGTCCACTTCCCAGATTCTCATACAATTCAACTTAACATCTATACAAGACAGTTACCATTAACTCCCAGTAACATCAGGAAGGGCATACCCTTTCTAAGATTAACTTTCAAATACTGCCCATATTGTCAGTATTTTGCTGTATTTGATTATGATCTTGCCAAAACTGATTAGCAAGTATTGGCAGGAAGAGATACAGGGAATGTGTTGGGTGTTTTTAAGAAAAGAGAGGCAGACAACAAGCTTTTTAATGATGGGTTTATCAACCACAATGAGATTGTGCAAAAACAGTATTGTAATTTACCTAAGGACAAATGCCCAATTTATTTGTTTCAACTTACAAACAATGTGATTTTTCCCCCATATTAAAAATGTTTATATAGTTTTGGAAAATCCTGCTAAGCCAAAGCACAGAAAAAAGGCTAAGAAGACAGATCATAAACAGCAGTAAAGCAGCCCATCTCCTTTCATTATACAAGCCAAATGAAACAGAGAAATTAAACTAAGAGCGGGAAAACAACTCAGACTTAAAATTGTGTTGAGAATACTCCAAAGACTCATTAACAGATGAAAAAGTATTATTATCTTATTAAGAGTACTACCACCCATACAGAAGCTCTGATCAAAACAATAATTAAGCCACCAATAACAATCTCCCTGCATCATTAAATACTTTTGTACAAATAAATTAACTCTGCCAGCCAGAAACATCAAATGGAGATAATTTACCTCAACCAGCTAACAAGTCCAGATACTCAGAAATCCTGTAACATTCTTACCTGGGAACATGCTATCATCCTTCTTCCAAAAAAAAGCTTTTAAATAAATGATCTTGACAGCATTCCTATAAATTTCTGTATTTACACCACCACAGATAAATCAATGAACCATGTGGCTTGAGATAACAACCTGTCCCTTTGCCAGTGGTGAAAACTGATTCTCTTCCAACTAGCACATGCAGCTGGGCAGGAATATTTATTTCTAAGCTAAGCAAAGTAAATGGACATTCAAGTCCAACTGTTGATATGCAGAATCTGGCAACAAATTAATATTTACTTTAAATAACCAATTTATGCCATTACTTTTTAATACCTATGAATCTTGTTAAAATCCCACACCATGCCGTCCTGAAGGGGCAAAGTCTGCTTCATTTCTTTTGGTTTGTGGGTTTATTGAATCTGAGTCTTTAAGAATCCTGTTATTGGTGTCATTTTCCAGCTTTTCTCTTTTATTGGCTTCCTTTGAAATCTCTCCTGAGCTCTTACATCTTCACTTCAATTTGATTATTTTTTCCTATGTCTGAGAAGGGTGCAAGTCTGAAGTTGGCAGGTGGGTCTTGACTCTACAGAGACAACCAGCACCAATATTATTCGGGGTTTAATGGCTCTAGAATAAAGCACATATGCTGAGCCTTTATTTATCTTCCTTTAAGCAATCTAAAGAAGTGTATGTATATTAGACAATTTGCCAGATCACCCAAAACTACATTCTTGAGCTACATAAATAGCAGTGCTCATGTATATACCATCTTGTAGCCTAATTATAAAAAAACCCAAAGATCAGGATTAAGAAAAATGCTTAAAATTCTGAGGTCATAATAAAAATTTAGACACTGAAATACAGAATCCAGGAGCTGAAATCCCTATAAAGCAAAAACTAACCTTTCCAGGGGTACTTCCAGGAATGGATCAGGGCTTAGATATATTAGGAAAGCTAGGCTTGTAGGGAACTTCATCCATTGCAGCCCATCCTGTACTTGTTTAGGGGAAAGCAGAGTAATACAGCCTCAGAGGAATGTTCTTCTGGAAACCTTTACTAGCAGAAAGCTCAAAAGAGTGTAAAATTACTGCTTTGAAGTAGATTAGAACTGAGGAGCCTTGTGCTAGCATGATGGCTTAATATGCTTTTTTAGAAGCACCTCACAAGACAAGTTCAGCCTGTTCATGGAAGTGAGGAGACAGGAAAACCCATTGGAAGAAGCACGAAGAAGGAGAACTTTGTTTTCTAATGTGCTGGACTCTACACTTTCTTTCACTAGCTACTGTTGTAGCCTTGATTTGTGAACATATTAAGCAATTGAACAGGTTTACGTGTTTATTAATGTTCTCCCTTAATTTAACAGGAAGTTGTACAACAAATCTAACTCTACTGCTACAGGGAAAAATACAGGCTGCATCCCCCAGCAGATGTAGTGATCAGCACAGCCACGAGCATCATTATATCTGGGTTCTTCAAGAAATGCTATCTCATTTTTGGAGCACTTGTAGGTGCATGATACAGCAAGAATCAGACCTCATCCTTACTGGTGTAACACAATTCGTGCTACACTGTCAGAAAGCAGGCCAGTCCCTTGAAGTGTCACTGAACAGCTAACTATTTGGGGGTGCTTTTTTTGTCCTTTGTGTCATCTGTTAGGAACTATCTCTGGAGAGAGGATAGTAAACCAGTCTGATCCATTCTAACAAACCCAATATTCCTAAATCATGCTCTTTAGTTTCCCAAATTAACTTACCTCATGGTTTCCCCTTTGTGCCTAGAAAGATTTATTGTTTTTATTCAACCTTAAAATCTGCTGGCATTAGATATATTAGGATACCCACAGGTGGTTCTTTTGTTATCCTATCACTGCAGTGGGAAGATAGCAAAATAAATCAATAAAAACAATGTCTTGGTTGATGCTTGGGGAAACCAATCTGTGGTTGAATATATAGCTCAGCAACAGACTGCCCTGTGTGCAAACAGCACTAGGTATCATGGCTTCCACTCACTGGAGATCTAAAATAAGGATTCTGGTTTTTATTTAGCTTGTTCCCACCACTCAGGTTTCTAATTCTGTGTCCTTTTTAAAATAATGGTTTCTTGTATTTTTTTTTTCTTTCCCCAGATACACGCTAGAGTGTTATTTTTCCACAGTGTCATATTTTCTTTCTTTTCCTTGAACACAACATTTGCAGCAAGAGCCTAATATAAAGCTGGTTTTCAGTTGCCACTATCCAATGTTTGCTTTCAAAGAGTATATGCAAATCATGCCAGTGCTGCCTTCTGCACGTCCTCCATTTTATTTTCTATTGAGATTGAATGTGAAGAGCTGCAGTCTATTTAGATCATGGTTGTTGCAGTAGAAAAACAAAGCTATTTCCAAAAGTGAAATTTCTTAGAATCAGTGTATTTTCTTCTGCTCATAATAGAAATGAGTATGAGCATTCTGAGTCTTTAGTTATCCTGCCAGGTCTGCGATGTGAGGAGAAGCAGAATGGGTATGGAAAGAAAAGCAGTTGATTAGTAAATCCATTTATTTATACTCTCTTAAGGAAGCAGAGTGCAGACGGCTGGAGTGAAGTGAAACATAAGAGAAACAAGTGGCAATTTACCCTGTAGCTGCATTATCCAAATTATTTTTCCCTAGGAACACGGTGGACACTAGGAGGTGCAGGCACAGGGACAATTGGCCAGCTCTTGGAAAGAACAGCTTCCAGTTGAACTTGGTACCCTGAATTTGGTACCACACAGCTCCAGGACACACAGGGCAAGTTGTTGCTGCCCCCCTGCTTGTATGGGGGGAGACACTCCCACCACATATGAAAACCATGCAACATGTCCTCCAGAGACTTAAGTACATATTGCCTTGGATTATGTGTCTCTTCTGGACTGTAGCCTGCCAGACGAACAGTACTCAGAACTTGAGCTAACCTGAGGAGGAATGAAGCAAAGTCTGTCAGCATCTACCAATCTCTGTGCCCTCAGTAGAAGGGTGCTTTGTCCTATTCTTGTCAAGCCAACACCAATCTCATATTTGAAGCCATTGATAACTCAAAACTGACAAAACCGTAACTGAAACCATTTACTAGCTGAAGCTATTGAAGGACCTCTACTGGGAAACACAGCCTTGGTTTCCTTGTATCCTATTAAGGGAAGACTGGCAATGTGTGTGTTGCAGATCTGGTTGATAAATTTCTGTTTTTATCTTGAATACAGTGAGCAAGTGCATATACAAAAAGTGAAATACATAAGGAACAAACAAAGGCTGTTTCCTACAGGCTGCTGTCTCTAGTCTATGGAATATTTTTCACCTTGTCAAACAAATATAGGAGGTATGCAGTGGAGTACCAGCTACACAATAGAAAAGGGCACCCTGTTTTCTCTGGTTTAAATTCCCCTTACTGCAAAGCCAGGTGCCCCTTTGTGTTCCTGCTACAGAAGTGAAGCTCTGCATCTCGCTGTCAAGGACAGCATTTGTTAATTGTTTTCAAAAAACTCTAGAGTGAATAAACATTTTGCTAAATACCTAAAACATGCAGAAGGTGCCCTACACAATTTTCAGCACTATCAGCTGCAGCACAAGATGCTCGCGTAGCAAGAACAGTCATGCCAGATGTTAGGTATAAACCCACTTGTTTCCACTGCATTTCCACTGTGGTAGGGTTGTTTTAACTCAGTGGCAATTGTGCAGAGACCTTGCTGAGGCAACAAAAGCCTTCCTGTGCCCTAAGCAGATCTGACACCCCTCCAGGACCAGAGCCTTTGCGCTTTGTTTGCAACCAACATGACTAGTCAGGAAGCCTCATGGTGGGATTAGGAGCAAAGACCTGGTCACCTGATTTATGAGAAACAGAGTCAATGCAATTATGTAATTACTACTGTGAAACAAGGAAAATATTTTTTATCTTTTAAAAACTCACAGTTTGCTGTAGCAAGAAAGAATGTGGGGGTTTGATTACCAAAACTGCTGATGTAAGAGTTTTCTTTGCTCTTTCATGTCCCCTGTGCAGTCCGATTTCTCTTTTTTGGTTCAAAGAGTGGACAGCAGAGGGTGCCAAACCCCCAAGAGGGAGAGCACCCAGCCCCACCGAGCTCTCATGCATCACCTTAATTCCCCCGCGTTGATAGCTCTACTCCAGCACGAGTGGTCAGGCCACACCGAGACACTTCAGAGCCGTGTTCCATCTGCGCTGCTAGCTGTACTGGAGTGTATTATCTCATTTGGTTGTGTCAGCACTTCCATTAGAGTTTATAACCTCTTACTTTGTGGATCAATCTAGGCTATTGCAAGCCAAGTTATTTTCTCTCTGATGTGCAATTGGCACTCAATCTTATCTCAGGAATCTGAAGCCATGTTTTGTTATCAGGATATTGCAGAGACGACTCAGTAAATTAAAAGCAAGCACTTGATCATGCAGAGCTGAGCATAAGCACTCCTCCACCTTTAACATGTGGTACAAATATGACACAGCCATTGATGAACCAAATCTGTTTAACCTAACATCATTTGTACGCAGCTTTTTACTTTGGACAAAGCAACATCGGATTAAAACACCAGCAGCTCTGAAATCCCATTCTCATCATACAGTGAATTATGAAATGAAGTGGTATTATATTAGCAGGCATTTCCTCCTGTTCTAATAAAAAGATACACATTCTACATTTTCTGCAAATACTACTCATGGGAATGAGATGGAAATTGGCCCTTGAGTAGTAACTAGTTACAATAGCTCCTAAAAGAGCCTACAAATTATTCTGATTGTACTTAGGAGCCAAATCCCAAAGCCTCTATTGTATTCAGATTCTTGTTCTTTGCTGAAGTAAAAAATTTCTGCACTTGGTCCAAAGAGCATTTGTTTCTCTTCTATTTCTTGCCAGTTCCTGTCCTGACGATGACCATTGTCAGATGGCCAATTTTACTGTTCACATACCTGATAGACGTAATCACTGGCCCATTATTTCTACACAGGAATAGGATCCATCATTCCTAATTGAAATTTCTGCAGATAACAATTGATAATTTGTAAACAGTTATTCACTTGGAATGAGTTATGTAGGCTCTGTTTACTTAATCTAGCTATTTGTCAGCTTTATCAGTCACTTATCAACAGAAGCAGAAAGCAGACCACATATTACCCATTCATCATCCCTTCCTGTTTCTGCAACACGTGCAATATATATTGCACAGGCCATAGCGCCGGTGAAATAGCTCATAATATAACATTGCCAGCAGAACTAAGTATAATAGTTACTTCCTCAATGCCAAAAACTTGTAGGGCACTTCGTAGTAGGGGTAATGTTTTCATTCAGTCCCAACACCTAGGCCCAACAAATTAAGTTATTGCAAATATGTGGCTGTTGCTGGCAGTTAGGACAGGAGGTGTCATGATGGGGTTCAGGCTTTTAGGCTGGAGTGGGAACACCTGACACCCCTGTGCAAGAACCAGGGAGGACATTTCCTCAGTGGGGAAAAGTACAGGGAAGAAGACGCAGCTAGAGAGGCCCTGTGGTCTGTTAGAGTACAGGGAGGTACAAATTTTAATATCTTTGCGCAGTAGCACACGATGCTGAACTCAATTTGTGTAGAAAGTAACAATTCCAAAGGCCTGTTGTCACAAAACTGACCTGTAATGGCTAGAGGTACCTGTAATTACTAGAGGTAGTGTGATGCCGTCAGCCTCTAGCCAGCAGTACTCAGGGCTGTACTCCCCTCAGGGGCAAAAAACTTGGTAACTTTTACATCTTAATTAAGAAAACTGAAGCACCAGCGCCATCTCACCTGTGCAGGCCTCACTAATGCTGTCAGTGCCCCAAGATCAAGGGAAGCGCTTTGACAGAAAGGTGAAGTTTCCCGCAACTACGTGGCCTTCGTGGTGGCTTCTCAGTGCAGACAGCTCCTCTGGTGTCTGGCAGCCTCTGACAGGACGCAGTTACCCCCTGCGGCTCTGCCCTGAGAGGGGCAGGGGGTGCAGAGTAGCCACAGCCTGCATTGCCTTGTGAAGAAGGTTCTGGAAAGGGACAGGCTCCAATTTTAGGAGGTGCCAGCAGCTGCACCATGGGCCTCCACAGCCAAGATGGCTGTGTCCTGCCTCCTCACCTCAGCTGTGCTGATGTGTTATCCCCCCCTCCCGTTTTCCTCACACCATTTTTACCACATGGATGGATGTCCCTCACCCCACCTTCTCTGCCTCATACTTAAGCCCCTGCATTCCTTTTTACCTCCCAAATGTCCCCCCTTGCCCTCCCCATGTCCCTGGTGCTGGCAGGGCCTGGCCAGGGCTTCGTCCAGCCCAGAACCTCAGTGCAAGTGCTTCTGTCATGGTTTCAAGCAAAATAAATAATTGTGTGCCTTAACAAAAACCAAATACTGGTAAACAGAGGTTAGAAAATCACCAGTTCTGCTCTTATCCAGTAGTAAATATTTTACTGCTAAAAAAAAGACACACACATGAGCCTCACACAAAACCAGGGCATCTGGCTCAGCACACAAACTTGAGTAAAACATCAGAAAAAAGTAGTTACTCTGTAACCTCTTAAGTAAAGTCTGACAGGAAGATTAAGATTTAGAAGAGCTTTAAAGAAAAATAAACCCTTTCTACTAGCTCTTTACAGGGAAAGCAGAAAACTGTTATGAGGATTTCAGACGTACTACGGCATGAAAATATTTTGGCTTGAAAATAACCAGGGAAAGATTTTAAAAAGTTATTATATTGTAGTTCCCACAAATCTACCACTACCTATTAGTTAGGTATTTGGTGCTGCTTATTTCAGCCCTAAGATGTTCCTTTGTTTCTTCCTTTGAATTGGGAGGATAGCTGTGTGGGTTACTACTGTGATTAGCCATTTTCTTTCCAAGTGAAAACTTGTGCTATATTTAATCCAAAAATCCACATGCCCTTTGTGAGCTGGAAAAACAAAAGCTTCCAAATAATAAAACAGTATTCAAATTCAGGTAATTCACTCAAAAATCATCTAGCAATAGTGTAGAAGCTGACGAGCTGAATTGGCTCCACTGGTCTTTCACTAGTAGCTCCACAGTAAATTAAGAAAGGGGGGGTCTTGCAAATCTCCCTTGGGTATGTGGCTCCCAGGAACCCTACTTGGTGTAGCCAGAACTCCCTAAAACTGATCCTCTTCAGGACACTGCCGAAGGGAACATGGAACAACACTAAAAATCACAGTGAATGTGGCAATGCCATCACTGCTCTTTAGCTCAGTTCAGACATTAGTAAATTTTGCAGTGCAGATGAGCCCTTTGGAGAGCTTAATGAGTTAAGAGAATCCATTACTTTTTGCTGATTTATTTTATAATAGCTCATTTACATGCACTAAGAAATTGTATTTTTATACTACTAGAAAGGCACAGATTGCCTCTTTGCAGTTATACAGGTTTTCAATTTTAGACAAGATCTTTAAAAAATTGACAGTATTATGAAGTTCCAAGAAGCTTTTCAAAGTCACTTAGGTTTCTAAAATCTATTACAGCTATTTTTTCCTTCGTAGTCCAAAGGTTGTATTGTTGGACTCATGGTACTAACGAATCCTGTTGTATATGTTGAGCAATATGAAAAATAGGGCACTAATGTTTTAAAGTCTCTTAAACATTTCTCAGATTGATTGTAAAATGTGGCATTTCTACAATACACGATTGTTTGGCAGGATATAAAAGCTTACTGCTTCTCATTTGGGTGATTTGCATAACTTGTTCATGGCATCATTTGTAAATATTATGCCCATCCCAAACTGCTGCTGATAAAAGAATAATATTGCTTTTGCCAAAGCACATGATACTATAGAGGAGAAAAAAAAGAGTAATCTTCTGGTCTAAAAAGAGCAAAGCTATACAAAAAAAGTCAAAATTTTATACTGTGCTAACCTCAGGAAATCACTTTTGATGTCTGTTAGGGGACATAAAAGTGAAAAAAAAAATCCTTTCACTGTGCAAAGTGGTTCTATGAGGACTGGAGAAGTGAAGGAGCAGTGGCTGTTCCTGAGGAGCTGTTTGCTGTGAACATGCTTCAAACCAGCACCCAGAAAGTCCCTGCACCCATGCAGCAGAGAAGACAGGCTGGGCTCAGAAAGGTTCTTCTGACTCCCCAGGCTCACTGCTGATTAAGACATAGTAATTCTGTTTCACCCAGAGGGATGACAATTCAGTTTGCTCACTGACCTGTGTTGACTCTCCAGCACTAACAAAATCAAAACACAAATCTATTTCACCCAAAGAGATTGAATACAGAGGAAAAGCTTATTTACTTAGCGAGGCAGGGCAACTTCCATATAATAATTTTAGTGTGTGATTTAATATTAATGACTATTCAAGAAGGTGGTGATTTTGACTCATACTGCAGAGTTCACTGGCCTGTGCTTGCTTAGGAAAGGTCCTTCGAGGGATGCTGTGTTCCTTGTGGAAAAAGGCTGTGGTGAACATGATGCTGTCTGACTTTGGAGGCTCTGTCACAGTTACCAAATAGATGGATGTCTGGAAAGCACTCATGTTTATTCCCCTTCACAGTCAAGAATAGGTCATTGTAGCTGCTTTCATGACCTCCCCAATTAAAAAGCTCAAATGAAGATTTTTGTCTCTATAATTAGAGTATTTAGTGGGAATGAAGAAGAGTAACTGGGACTCAGAGTGTAACTACATCTGACTGTTTCAGACTCACTATGTTAGCAACTGTGCCAAAATCCCTGTGCTAACTTCTATTTTAATAGTTCAACTGGCTGTTGTAAACTTTTAGGAAATATGCCAGGTGCTAAGAGATGCTAATATCTGTAGATGTGAGGGTAACACTTTAACAAGGTACCATTCATACATCATCTGCAGCAGAGTCCTGAAGTTCCTGGCGTGCCGCTGAGCAGGGAGGGCAATAAACTGCCCAGCTCTGCTAAACCTGACAGCTGGCTTCACCAAAGCTTTGTCTCCTCCTCAAACAGATGCAGCTACTTCTTAAATCAGTGAAATTTAATGGCTTGGTTGGGATAGTGCTTTTCCTCCTCATCTTGCATTTTTCTAGTTCTCAAATTTAGCAAACTACAAATGAATGGCTTTTTTTTTTTTTTTTAAAACCAGACCTTAAACTAGGGGGAAAAAAACTGTAAGTCAGCAGCCAAGGTGAAGGAATCCTCAGAGAAAGCACTTGGCATTATTTCCTGTGGTGAATCTTTGCCTGCCAGGTTGCATCTGGGAAAAGAGGCAGAAAAGAAAGTTAGAATTTGCTTTCACCATGGAAGATGGAAAAAAAAAAGGGAAGGTGAGTAATTACTTCTACAAGGTATACATATTCTTTTCCTTTAGTACATAGATGCCAGTAATAACCTCAGGTACAGCGTTGGCATTTTACTAGGTATAGCAAAATAAAAGTATTATAGATCATATTCTTCCCATCTCAGCTGCAACAAGATTAAAACAAGATTTCAAGACACTAAAAACACACTGTTTTGCCAAAGTAAGCTTGGAAATATTTCTAGGAACATAATCCTGGATATACTTTTCTCATTTGCTGCAAACCACAATTAACTCCAGTAATGAATTTATACTGATGACTAGAGTTCAAAGACACTGATTTTTGAAAGAAGATCTGATTATCTGGGCAATAAAGCCTAGGAGTATGGAAAAAAAGTCTTTTTAAAGAAGTGTTCTTAATCAATAATGCTACATTTGAGCACAGAAGGTGCAATTCACTTTTCAACCTGGTTCTTGGAGCTCTGTATGGGTGATCTTTAGGCAATATTACAGGATTTAGGGTTTCCTGCTGGAAACTTTTTGCTAAGCAGCAAACTTTTCTTTAAAAGGTCTGGAAAAGATAAAGTTTGGATAGTGAAAGTGTGAAATGATGGAACATAAGTATTTATATTTTAGAGTTTACAAATACCATTGCAATATCTGTACATTTATTGATTGTAAAGGCTGCACTACAGCAGGGCTGGAAAACACTGCCCTTTGTGCAAATATTTGAGATTTGGGAACATTTTTGCCTCAATCTGTGTTAAGAACAGCACAAATTCTGTCAAAATAGTCTATGCAAAATAAGATCATAAAAGGCTGGTGTCTCCCCAGAAGCCATTACATGATTAGAATATATTTTGTGTGCAAAGAATCTTGATTCAAATTCCTGGTCCACTTATGGTAAAGAGGAAATTGAACCCAAGACTTCTACCTTAAACACCAGAAGCTGTTTACTCAGGTGATTGACCAAGCTCTTTAGGTTTAATCAGAATTGGGTCCAAGAAATTATTGCTATAAATCTGTACCTTCCCACAAACACTTTGATGAGTCCACATTCTTAAAGAAAAATCAGGGTAAAAAATGCTTCTTAGTCAGTTTTCTCTGGATCACTCAAATATACTTCATGATCCCTACTATGTATGCATATCAGCACTGGGTCAAGAAAACTCACCACACATTATTAAAAAAAACAAACCAAAAAGTGAATACATGCATTTAGCATGTCCAGAATCTAAACTAGCTGAGGGAATAAACCAGCCAAAGAATCCCTTCTGTTGAGTGATATTGAGTAAAATCAAGTAAATGTGAAGCATGGAACCAACAGTGCTGCAGCATCATCTGTACTGTGCATTTCTGAACCCTGAAACAGCTCCAGACACAAAGATTAGTGCTAGTGCACAGCAACAGCCATGCAGAACAACAGTGATCCCAAGCAAGATAATTTGCCAAAGGCCATTTTCTGTGCTTCTCCTTCACAGTCTGAGCATCCCTGTTGGAATCAGCCCTTCACCAAGCTTGGGAATGGGAGACAGCTGTGAAAAGGAACACCAACCTGAGCCTTCTCCAGCTCAGATGGCTGCAGCTTTCAGGAGAGCACTGAAACTTGCCACAGAGCCTCTGGAAAGAAAACCCAAAGAAGAATAAGTAATTGAGAGCAAAGGCCCCGCATATAGTTGCAAAACCTGAGCTTACTGTGCTTTGGCCACAACAAAATGCCACGACTGTTCACAGGACTTGGCTGGAAATATGACAAGATAGTAAAGGCAAATGAAGCTGTGAGTGACCTGGGCTGGCTGACAGCACACAGCATCTACCTAGTAAACTATTCGATACAACAGAAATGAAGGGTCAACTATTCAATAAAAAGCAGAAAAAATATGGAGCTGGAGCTCACGAGGGTTAGCAGGTATTGCAGCGGCATCTGGACATGTTCTGGAAAACAAATACATTGCTCTCCAACCAGTTCTTTCCCAGCAAAACTTAGTCTAAACAAGCAGCTCAGAACAGATCCAACCTCAGAGACAAAGTGCCCAATTTGCTCAGGGCTGCCATCCCTATTAAGTGACCATGACACAAAAAACAAAGCTGACCAAGTGGAATGCAGGATGAGATGATCCAACACAGAGCCACAGTACTCTTGCTGAAAAAGATTGAAAGAACCTTAAGCCATTCATGAGGAACAGGTGTGGACCTTTTACTTGACTAAATCTCTCTCTGCAGCAAGGCTTGGGTAAAAAGGCATCAGCTGAAAATGAATAGATGGGACTAGCAGCAGGAGGAAGATAAACATAAATTGCACCTTCTGAAGGACAGTGTGTGCATGTCTTAATCCCCTTCCAGTATATACATCCAGGAGCTGTTGTAGTTATCATGCTGAGGATAGAAAATAAAAAAGTGCAACAGAAGAAGAGGCCCAAGAGCCTAGTAGATGCTCCAATGACATTTTTTTAAGGAGTCCCTCACTTTCATCTCATTCTTTATGAGCACAGGATGGGATGTGGTTATTTAAACACCACTGGCCAGAATGGAGCCCTAAATTAAGGGAGGAGAAAGAAGCACAGCATCACAGCTGATGTGCTCCCCTCTTAAATCAGCTGCAAACATTGTGTTTCTGTAATGCTCACTGGTGCTCACTAACCTTTGGGTTGACTGAAGGACCAAATAAATTGGTGAGCTTTGCTATGGATGAAAGGAGAGGGATTAATCCTTTGAGCACACTTAGAATCCCCTGCAGGTCTGTCATGACAGAGCAGCTCAAAGCCCTGGGTATAACACTCTGTTGAAGAACAATACAACCTGCATTATTTTTTTTTTAAATTTCCTTCTTATCCTCAAAATAGTTAGAAACAACAAAAAAAGAAACTGTAAGCATGTGAAAACCGTGCTGGAAGGTCTGATTTCAGTAGAGCAATATTTGCTACCCTGACACTTATAACACTGCAGGTTATTTTGTTATTATATTTGATTTTTCAAAGGACTGACCACAAAATAAACCTTGACATAGCCAAAATTGGATGGTACTAATGAAGCACCCAAGAGGACAGCGTGCTGTTCCTCTTTGTGAGCAGCAAATAGTTGGTAATTAAATAGCTGTCTGTGGGGGGTGCCTGATGTATTTTTATTAACTTTTTGTGTATACTGCATTCACGCTCCAGAGTGACCAGCTAAGGAAGGTTACATGGCATTTGAAGCTGAATTTCCTAAGGTGAAAACCTAATAATGTGACAGAGCACAATGTTGTAAGTGCTTCAACCTCTTCACTTTCTCATGGTGGGTGCACAATTAATTTTTGATCTGGAGATGGCTGACTGACATTTACAGGCTTTGCAGACACCTGCTTTACAGCAGAGATGTCTTTCTTTTTCTATAAAGTGTAATACACAATTCAGCTAATATCAGATAAATAAGGGCTATAGAAAAGGTTGCAGCTGCTTAGTGGTCTGAGGCTTTTTTTTTTTTTTTTGCCTTTGTTAGCAGAAAATGAATGCACCTAGTACAAAAAGTTTTTGGTTTGGGGATTTTTCTCAAGTGAGTGTGTTGTGTAGTACAAATGAGTTTTACAAATAAATGCCATCATATTTGAAGCTGAAATCCAGAAATTAGCAGAGCCCAACCTAAAGGATGCACAGGGAAGGACTGAAGATGAAAAAAAAAAAATCTTGCAGTTTTGCTTTACTACTGCTTATTAGAAAACATAAAATTGTCCAAGAGAACAAAATAGGGACATACTGTTTTAAAGATTTTAAGCTGTTAAGCAACCAGATTTCAAGGAAAGATTGTGGCAGACAAACTGCCTGTCACAGGAAAATAGCAAATATTAACACAAAAGAAAGTAAGCATAGATTTTGATGATTTGCCAAATATCCTCAACACGAAACAGCAAAAATGTAGCTTTTAAAATAAGATTTGATGAGTAAGAACTTGTAATCCCTATAGGAACATGACCAGATATATACAGGTAAGGGTGACATGTGTAAGGAATCCCTTGCACACTGGGGCAAGGCTCCTGGGCTTTGTCAGAAATGCCAAAGGGAATACTCAGCATATGGTCCCTGAGACAAATGCTCTGCTGATACCCTGCTCTTTCAATAAAAAGAAAAAAACACAGAACACATTAAATTCCAGTTTTGTCACTACTTCTCCAAGGAATGCCAAACTCAGTGTGTCACTTAGCCTGGAATAGGACAGAGTTTCTGCTGGTGTGATTGATCTGATGGACAGAAGGGGTGGCTTTCTTCAGGTCCTTCTGCTTCTGTGGCATCACTGGAGGGTGACTGCTGCCTGCTGCTGCCCTGAAAGGGTTTGCTCTCAAGGAGCACAAGGGAGTGGACAGCTCTTCAGGAAGTACTTTGTATGTTGTAGACAATACATCGACACTGCACTTTGCAATTTAATAATCTAATATTCAACTACCAAGCTGCCACAGTTTCAACAAATCCTTGGAGAAAAGCAGGAATCCTATCAAAACCGCAGCCTTATCACTCCTTGGAAATTTTCTGACGTGCAGCAGAGCAGAGGGCATGTCTTATATTGAAAATAAGATCAGACATTTCCTTTGTCTGACAGCCAACTGTGGTTAATGGGATTCTAATTTAATCAGAGTACAGAATGGGGCAGATGTAACATTGATAAACTATAACAGAGATCAACACACAAGAGTAGTGCAGGCAGGAGGAACTACAAGTGTCCAAAAAGGATTTTGCATACCGCAGTGGGTCAGTCCCACAGCATAACGAACTGAAGCACACCTGGATTTTAAAACTGCTCCAAATTTTCTTATTCAAAGAATAGGAAAACATTCACGTTATTCTTTAAAGGAGGATGAGTTTTTTCAAGGAGCACCACAAGTACGTTCAGAAGAGAGAAAATGTAGTGAGGAGACTACAGCTCATGCAGAACCTTGCTTTTTGCTTCTCAGCTACAGTGTGCTCATTGAACATGAGATACTCCTTGCTTGCAAAGCTCACTGTCTGGACATCTCTTTTATGTGCCTCTGAAAGCAGCCCAAAGAGTTCAGTAAGTTGCTCTACACCTTCCACCATGGACTGGCTCTACAAGAACTAATGCTTCAGGCAGACAACCAGGATAAACTGGAAGATCATCCTTGCCACATCATTGGACCTCCTTGCCACAGGAGGTTGTAAATGCAAATATTTATAGGGATTCAAAACTTACTGGACAGATTAATGGAAGAAAACTCAGTCAAGGCTCTTCAAAACAGGCACCATCAGTGGTTTAGAAAATATTTATGCTGCAGATGACTGAAGGGTGGGAGTGTATTTTGAGAAGTATCACCATATGCTTGCCCTGTCTTCATGCTGTTCCCCTGACATTTGCTACAGGCCAGAGAAGCATTATTATAGTAGATGGGTCTTTTGCTTGACGCACTCTTTTTATTATTTTCTGCAGTGATGGTAAATGTTCCTGTCCAAAGAACCTGGTGCTTTACAGTCAACATCTGGATCTGTTTTTTTTCGCAGTGATTATTTGCTGACTCAACTGCATAAATTAACCTCGCCAAACACCGAAGGCACGTGGAGTGCTGTGTGGGCTCCTGAGATCTTCAGTGCTGCTGGGGTGTTCAGGGATGTCTAGTTGTTAGACTTTAGCAAGGCATATTTAATATATGTAAATAGGCTTTTTGCAAGGAGTAACGTTGCCAAATTTTCCAGATTGCTAGCACTGTCCTCCATTAAACCTGGAGGACAAATTTCACAAAATACATGATTAGGGGAGAGAGCAGTGATGCTAGTGAGTAAATCTGGTGATGCTTTTAATCTTGGGAGACAGAGAAGGGATATCCTTGCTTCTTAGCAAGGTCAATGTAATGCACTGTCAAACTGCTAGAAACAGCCCATGGTATTGTTCTGTTTAGTAGGTTTATTCAGAATACACAATAGTAAGTAAAAACCCAAAGAACACTATCATAAGGGCCAAAAGAAAATATTCTAGACAACTAAAACTGAAATTAAGGAATTACAGGATAATGCAAACGATCCAAGTCAGAATTAAAACTTCACTTAAAAGAAATGTTTAAGTATTACATACTGCAAAGATACTTATGCTTAGATCTACCATGAAAAGAAGAAAAACTTAAAACTCCCATATCCTTAAAAAGTAATTTATTCTAACCTGGCAACAAAATCTTCAACTATCTTAAACACATGCTGTGTGACTTCAAAGGGCAAAGTTACATTTCTTTAGATGTTAGAATTATGTATCTTAGAAGCCATCCCATATCGTCACTGCCCTTCAATTTCAAGTTGATAAAAGACAAAAATGTAGAAGAAACTTTTCCATGGCAGTGTAGATACATTAGTAGCATGTGAAGAAGGCAGTTCTAGAGAATTAATGCTATGAGTGTTAGCCAGAACAGATTTTGGATCTTCTCTCAACACTCCATTCATCTTGCTTAATCTATTTCATGTTTTATTCATGATTTTTTGAGTTCATTTACAAAATTACAATGCTTAACTGAACTGGTACGTTGCTAACAGACCTTTGAAAATTCCTCATGAACTCGTTCTCATGGTGGTACGATGCAAAATGTTACTGAAAAATAGCTATTTTATAAACTTTGGGAAAGCTATTTAATAACTGCAATAACACACTCTATTGATTTGATTATCACCAGATAAACACCCTTCTTGGTTGACTGAATGTGCCAGGCATAATGAAGGCACTGCAAGGAACTTGGTGATTTCAGGCTGTGGTGTCTGAATGTGCTTTGTGACCACATCAGAGGCTGTAATGGGACAAGTTATGTAATTACCACCCTGTGCAATTTTTGATGACTAGCTACAACAGGACAATTTTATAAGAGCACCAGAACATCACTTCAAATAAATTATGGTCAACAGATTGGCTAAATCAGGGTAGAGGAGAGCATTTCTGGTTTGAGGATCTCCCATCCTCACTTTCGGATTAGGATTCTGTGCAGAAGGTATGCAGTAGTCAGGTAAGTAAAGTATTGTGGGATGGCAGACCTGGAGGACCACCAAAGTAGTCCACAGTGCAGAAGTGCCCATTTGAAACATACCTTGACAGCCAGTTAACTCATCACTGCTACAGAACAGGAGCCTGGAGTCCTGCTCTCTCCCTAGAGTGCTGGTAAAAGACAAGGCTTTCAAGAAAGATCACGATCAAGAAAGACCCACTTCATGGAAAGGAACCTCAAACTGAGCGTGACTCAAAACTTCACAAGTCCTAAGGCTGGTCTAGTCTCCAAAAGCAGCTGTATTTTTAACCCCATTGAACAAGGCATGCTAGGGGATGGGCTGGTCCTCCAAACAGAGAGCTGTGTCAGCACACAGAGTGCTGGGCTTTGCCTTTGTAACTGCCAGTGAAGAAAGAAACCTTGGTATTCTGACAGATACTGCCAGCTCAGTGCTCAGGAACTATCCAGATATTATGATTTCCTAGGAAAGGAACTGGGACATCCATAATGTGTCTGCATCCTGACACCCATGAGCTGTTCTGGTCACCATCCCTCTCAGAAAGAATTGACTAGAAGTGGAAAGGACATGAAGGTGATCAATAATGAAGGTGGTTATGGGATAGCTTCTGGTTGCAGAATGACTAAATGAACTAGGACTGCTAATGCTGAGGAAGACAGGACCGAAGGGGATTTCTTCACCCAGTGCACAGTTAAGCTATGAAGCCTATTGCTGGGCTGTTGCAGAGGTTACATTGGATACAGTTTAAACTCAACTAGTCAAAAAATTCATAAGCAAATAAACACACAGATACTCTCTTTGACTCAGGAGAGCAGAGCTGCAGCTACCTGGGCACATGGAGTGTATTTCTGATGCTGCTGCATTCCTGTAATCTCCCCTATGGACCCTGCTGTCAGTCGCCACTCACAGCAGGTGCTGGCCTGGATGGGCTCTGTTTACCTAAATCTGGCTGGTTTTATGTTCTACCTGCAGCCTGCCTGCAGTCTGTGCAAAGCTCCATGATCACATGCTAAAATATGCTTTTACTCGGTTCCTTTACACCTGGGGAGTGGCAGAATAACCAACCACCAGAGAGCAAATGTCCCCCCCAGGCACTCTGGCTGTACATCAAAATGCAGATCATCTTCCCTGCTCAAAAACTTGACACCTGAGGGTGTCAAGGGTCTGATGTGTGTGCCAAGGTTTGCCCAGAGCAGCCGGCAGTGGCAAAGACCAGCTGCACCCGATGGAGACCACCATCACAGCCCCTGAAGCACGTTTGAGCCCAGGAGAGGAGAAGGTGGTTCAGGAAGATGTAGCATATGGGGTGGTGTTCTGAATCTCTCCTACCAATTTGTATAGCAAACCTGCAATTTCTGTGGTAGCCATGGAAACTGAGGTACCAGAGCACAATGAAACCCATGTATGAATTGCTGTTGCCACCACTGAGCATACCTCACTCAGCATTTCTCGACAGCGAGGGCAAAAGGATATCCATGTAATCACAGTCCAGTTATGGCCACTGAAGTCTAGATCAGGCTAAATAGATACCAGACCACAGCAGCTCTTCCCCTCTGACCAGGGAGCAGGATGGTTGGTGAGATGCAAGGCCAGTGTCAAGGAAGACAACCTTGTCTGCTCCAGAAGGAAAAACAGGGAATGGATGGGAAGAAATGTTCCCTGGTAAGCTGTACAAAGAAGATAGAAATCTGCCTCATTTTGTCTCCCTTCACATTGTTAATAATCTCGATGCCCACAGAAGTTTGCTTTCTGATGCTTTTTCAGCCAGTGAAGTCCAGAAGTCAATGGAGCCATCTCACTTGCAGGGACAGGCAACAAATATGCTCCTGCCAGTCAATTTTTTTGTGAAAGAGAAGTCAGGAAGCTGCTGAAGGACTGTCATTCAATGTACATCATAAAGCTGTAAAGACTGCAAACTAGGAGGCTCATCCTGTAAAATATTTTAAAAACCACATTATTTCCCTCAGAGAATTGTCTGTAGCTCACTGCCTTTTTGTCTAACCACTGCTATTCAGGCTAGTGTTACGCTTCTGCCCAGACACACCAGGTGTGTTTGTTTTGTCTCTGTGCTGAATAAGATTTTAAAAATGACAAAAATCAGGCCAGTCTGGCCAAAGGATTCCCTCCCTAAGGATCTGAGGCAGACCTGAAAATGGAGATGTTCACTTCTCGGGATGGTTTACACCAAGGAATTCGAGCTGTAAAAGCTGGAACAAACACTGATAACCCTTCAAAGAAAATTGATTAAAGCAAAAAACCTTCAAACTGTATTGCTTAAATACTGAAAGAGACCAGGTACAGTTAAGTAACAAAGCAGCTTTGAAATAGGGCAAAGCACAGAAGATTCCTTATAATTTGCAGCAGTCACTTAGCTTGCACCTGTAGGAAAGCTGCCACGAAAAGGTGTCTAACAGAGAGGTGATGCAGACTAAAACGCTGAGACCAGACTGCTAGAGAAGGGAGGTGAGCAGGCACCAACAGGGAGTGAGCTCAAGGGTCAGACTGGCCAAGAGCAGACAGCTGAGCTCAGTACTCCCAGCCCCACATCCCCAGCCTTGTAGCACCTTCTCTGACATGGAACAATGAAGGTTTCTAATATTAAGAGGTTCTTAACATTCATCATATTGAAGGAAGAGCTGAATGGTGTGGTGGAGCTGCCAGGCCCTTGGCAGGAGAACCTATGCATTATAACTGTGTTTCCTAATTCAGGGCTCCTCAGTTCACATGTTTAATGGGGACAAGCATTGGTACCACCTTAAATCCTACAGATGAAAACTTAGCACTAAGGCAGACCCACAGAAAGAAACTGCTCTGTGCTTGGTTTTAATTTATATCTTTTAAAAGGAAAGATCTCTGCCACCAGTGCTCTCCTGCAAAATTTAAATCCTGGAGTACGGACATTACATTTTTTCAAGCAGTGTCACTCACTCTGTATCTCTTCTTTAGCCAATATGAATTTATATATTAACTGTACCTATACCTGGGCAGGAGCTGAAGACCTATCAGGACTGGTTCCATTTCATGCTTTTTGCACTGTGAGCTCACAAGCTAGTTCACAAATGCCCTACAGGGTATCAGTCTCACCAGGTGCCTGATAGCTGCAGCTTAAGATACTTAGGATGCCAAATCTGCAAACATGACAGCTCTATGACTGCATGGCCTCCCCAGCCCAGCCTTAGCAAACCTCACCAGAGGTAGCCTGGTGTGTTGGCTAGTGAAAGGACCCTGGCTGGAAATTAATTTAACAGGTTTACAGAAGTGGTAAATCTGGACACCAAGAGAGGACAAACTACATGCAGGACAACAAAGTATTCTATATGGGATCTCTAAGTCACCACAGACTCCTCCAAATTACTTTATTTCCAGCAACAGCAATATTAATAAACAATATGCAATTTTAGATTTAAGTCAAGTTTATAAACAGAACTGAAATGTCACTTATCTTGTAAATTCTGTTCACTTTTCTTTTGCCTTTCTTCCTCTTGACACTCTTTTATCTGAGCTTTTACATCCTCAAGTACAATACTCACAATATTTGGGGGGTTGAAGATTGTCTCATTTCCCCAGAAGCACTTTCCCCACCAGATGCTAATACCTGTCTGGCATTTCCAGAAACACGTAACATTAAAAAGCTGCACAGAGGAGCAAGGCTTAGCCAAGGGTTACAAAAAAATGACACTAAAATTGGGTGAGCCAAATTCTCACTCTGCCAAAGGGACAAGGTTCTACAGGAAAAACTACAGTAAATATTCACTGGCAGTTGAGGAAGCAAAATGGGCATTTAGTCCACGGGTCTAAGCAGAGAAGCAGAGGCAAGAATCACAGGTTAATTCTGCTCTGAACTTGAAAGTCACAGAAGCAAAAGGGATCATGGATCCCTTGTTAATCTTCTCCTTGACAGCCAAACCACTGTGTGGCTGTTGCAGAAGGCATGTGCTTATTGATACCCAGGTCAGACACTTTAAAGAACTAATTGGAGGAGCAAGGGCAGGAGGGAATAACATGGAAACAAGTTCCTAATTGGTGTTCCTTTTCTGGTTGAGGATCATGCACTGTTCACGAGCAAATTAAAGTTAAAATTTTTGCAAATGCACAAGCCCCATTGCAAGTGTCCCTTAATTTCTAAAGTGGAATAAATAATTTCCACTGAATAACTTGGTTGTGTTTTGCCTATGGAGCATATACAGATCACTCTGTCCTCAAATTATTCCTGGTCAATTAAACGTCACAAGTTTGACTTTACAAGCTGTGAATATTTGAAATTTGAGCTGCTGCTCAGGGGTGATATTGATTCTCTTCTCTTGCTGGTTGAGTGCACAAGCTTGTCTATGAACACTTGTATTTAACAACTGAAAATTCATCTTCTACAAATACATAGGTGTAACTGAAATTTGTTTCCTTTGTAACTTTCATCTACTAAAATTAAATTACTTAAGTTAGGGCTTAATTTGATTTTATTTTTACTTTACACAAGCACCTAGAGTCAAGTCCAGCCAAGGCTAAGGTAACTCTAAGTACTGCTGACGTGGTGTGTATCTTGCAAATAAATGTCCTAGAGCTGCATAAACATTTCAGAAATGGAAATACGAATCTACCCAAAAGAAGTTGCAGAATTTTGGGGTAGCTGAATTTCTGCACATATTTTTGTGGCAACTGAATAGTCACAGAAAAATTTTGCGTACCTCAGGAGACTAATAAATTAAAACATCTGACACAAACTCTCTTCACAAAACCCCATACGCCATGTTCAATAGTAATTCAAGCCTCTGCTTAAGCCCTCAGAAATGAGAATAATATTTTGTTATTTCAGGTAACCAATTAGGCATTTTAAATGGAAAATACGAGCTGCAATGAACTGCAGCTGACCAAATTGGGTGTTTGTGATATTCAGTATTTTGGCAGTGAGGCTACAAAAGTAGTGAAGCAGATTAACTAACAAAACCAGGAAAACAGCACCTGTGGTATTAGCGGTACCTGGTGGCAGCACTAGGAGATGTCACAGGCTCGTAGGCAGCGGGCTGGACATGTAGCACGGAGCAGGTACGAGGTCAGGTGAGCAGCTCAGCAGGGATTTGTTGCTTGCAGAGGCTAAGGCACAGCTCGTGGACATGCTATCTCAGTTGAAGGAGGCTTGCAGTGTCCCTCCTGCATTTTCTGGAAGGAGGGCCCCCCTCTGGGACCACACACAGGGTATGGATGCAGAGGCAGCCAGGAGCCATTAGCAGCCCAGCACGCCATGCTGTCACCCCTGTTTTACCAGGACTGTGGTGTTTCTGTGGCTGGAGATGTCTGTGTTTGGAGCCAAACTCTGCAAATGGCATTATACACAACATGAAGGGAAGGTCTAGAGCCTTGGCATGTTTGCTTTGTTATACCCTATACTTCCACTGCCCAGAGAGAAACAGTGTTTAGACTCCTGCCATTCCCCGTACCATTAGACTCCAGCTCCAAAACACTCCACTTCAGCTGGCTGACATGGTAAAGGCAGTGCTTAATTTCAGCTTTAGTAAGTTTTAGCAAAGTTTTCCTTCAGCCTAAGCCTCCTCATTTTTGAAGCCTTTTCTCTAAACAAAAAACTTCACTCTTTGTAAATGCCACCTCATTTATTCAGAATTAAGAGTTTTTGAGTTTCTGTCCTTCGTGGCTTTCCAGTGGCCTCAGAAATTTGCCACGTGGAAAGGCTACTTAACGTAGAACGTTTATAAGCTTAAAAATGGGATTTTGAGCAGGAGAAACATAGAAGTTTGGAGTTGGGAAAATGTTAAGTGCTTGTATTATAATTCTTTAGATTCCTTCACTAAAAGGTAAATGAAAGATGCAAACAAGTCTGGGAGTACATCAGGAAAACAGATACCTCTCTAAGCAATGAGGATTTTGCTTGTCCAAGTGGCAGTTCAGTCCTCATGCACTTGGTTTTGACAACAGTGACATTTAAGAGCAAGGAGATGCAACTCACCAGGAAGACACTGCTAGAAGGAATCTCATTGATGCACACCAGATACATGAAACAGCTCTACAAACCAAACTGTACTCTTAGTTGTAATCTATGATTATCAAAACAGTTAATGAACCAGTAAAATCTTCCTATCCCACCTTCTGAAACACAGAGGCCAGTGGAAAAAGTTGCAAAGGAAATAAACAGAAACCAAGTAAACTCAGAATGCTATTTCTGTAATCCACCTGAGCTGGGAACTCCAAGGGTCTGCATGTGATAGAACCAAGGCACAGACATCATATGAGGCACAAACATCACAGCAACTTTCTCTTCACTGCTCTGAGACCACATGAATCCCTGGCACAAAAGCTTTTCCTACTTTATGTAGAAATGCATTTGGGTTGGCTTTTTTTCCCTTCTCCAGAAATTTCTTCTTTAAGTTATGTAAAGGCAACAGACTGGAAGCTACAGTGAAAAGACACAGTCACTAATCCAGACATACTGTAACATAACCTCGTGTTTTCTTCCACACTCCCTGACTTTAAAGCTTCCACCACTAGTGTCACACAATCTTTGTGGCACTCAGCATTTGCACCCACCAAGGTCATCAGCCCTTTAAAGCACTGCAACAAGCAAACCTCTTGGCACTTCCTTTGTATTTCGAGTTCTAAACAAGACTGGGCAGGACCTTCTTGGGTAGGATGGTCTCAAGAATCTCAGCAATACCCCTTCCAAGAGGATACAATGAAACAGCTGGGAAGCACTTCCTGGGAGCAAACTTGGAGCCTCTCTGCTTCCAATTGGAATTTTGCTGCTTGTATTAAATTCAGAAGATTTTCAGGCTCTGACAGGCTCTGAGCTCTCCCTTCAAAACACTTTCAAGGAGGTAACATACAGCGTAAGTGCTATGGTGGTCTTGCATTCTCTCAGAAGAAAACATGTCTCTGCAGAGAAGGAACATGAAAAACAGCCACTTATACTTTATTTCTTCCCAATGTCCATGTTCTTCAGCCTTCCAAAAAATCTCTTGGCAGCATCTTTCAGTCAGATGTATATTGCAGCTTCCCTATCATGTTTTTCTGGCCTCATTTAGGAAGTGCTCATGTCTGAGCCCAAGACGGTCCCTGCAGAAGGAAAACCCTGATTCAGTTTGGATGCACTGCTCTCTCCTACTTCCCAGCTCACAGCTGATGTCTGCCTGTCCTCATACAAGCCCTGCAATTGCACTCACATCTGTTTTGATCAAATTCACCAGATAGCCAAAACTCTTTCACCCTTTGAAAGTTATTGCCTCCCAATAACCTAATAAAAGAAACATCTGGAAACCTTTAGAAGTTTAGATATGTCCTGTTTGATTCTATGATTTACTGTATGAGGGGAAGAGGAAAAAGACTGAAACAATATGGGAGACTAGAAACAAATACATGGTTCAAACTTGAGAACTGCAAAATCCTCCTATTAACACCATGTCTGAGCAGTATTAATGCTGGGGTGGCTCTGTGATAAATGAGATTAATATACATTTTTTATCCATTAGTATCTCCTATCTCTTTTGCTCCAGACTACACAGGACACCACTGCTCACCACACCTCATCTATAATGCAAACACTAAACAGCTTCTTCACTGTGCAAAATCATCCATGTGCATTTAATGCTACATCCAAATTTCTGAATCCTGGTGTCTGTAGTGATTAAGCAAAACAAGTTTATAGTACTTGCTGCTCCATCATGAATGAGACACCAGCTCAGAACTGCTCACTACACTTGATCTGGAGCATAGGAATATGCAACTCCTGACACCAAACAGAGCTGCAAAAGAGATTTCTGCACTGCTTGAGATCTAGATTAGGAAACACTAGATGGTACAATTCTGTGTGTGCACACACAGATCTCTATGTAAATACAAGCTGAGTTTGAAATAAAAGGTTAGATAGTGAAACCTTCTGTCCTTACCTCTGCCCTTACCTCCTGATTTAATATAACTGTTTTTTAATAGTTCTCAGTGAGGAAAGCTTTAGCAACAATTTGGGCCTTTGGTCTTTTATCTGTTTTCCCTAAATCATCTTGGTTTTCAGATTCACTCAGCCCTGTAGTTACTGTGCACTCTCAAAGTCCATAAAGTCTTGCCCAAGTTCCCACAAACGTGGTCTCTGTGATGTTTTTCTCTCCTCCATCCTGGTATTAAAAATACTTAACTTCTAAGCATTTTCCCTGTTAGGTCTGGGAATTGTCAGGTTAACCTCCTGACTGCTTCATTCTCACTCACTCATCTTTTAGTTTCCTACTTGAAAGAGAAGGTTTTGCATATACCAGTGCAAGGAATAAAGGTAGGAAAAGCAGTTCAACTTGAATTTAAAAAAAATATTGCCTGCAGTGGAGCTACTGATCAAACATGGCTGGGTTTGCAAAGCTGTGCAGCAGGATGTCAGCAACATGCTCCAGCTCCACACCTGAGTAGAAAGGTACTTACTCAGACATTCCCAGTTAACTCCACAGACTGAAGGACTCTTTCCCCTCTTTAATTCAGTACAGCTGCAACCTTCTAATCTGCACTGCAAGCACGTTGTGGTATTTGTAGTTATCAGGAATTAAATATTTCTGAGCTTTTTTCCTAATTCATAAGGAGGTTTTTTTGCTAATGTGTGGAACAAATAATCTGATCATAGATATTCTCTGAACATCAGCAACAGAGCTTTGGAAAAAATCTGTGCAGCAATAAGGTTGACAAGAATGGCAGCTTTGCTGTGCTAATAACTGAACTGCTCTGAAGCGTGGTAGAGTTTCAGTTAAAACAAAGCATGATGTGGTAGGAGCTAAGTAAAACTAATATATCTCAGAAATTGAAACCATATAATATTTTTATACAAAAAGTAATTAACTTCTGGTATCTTCATTTTCAAACCCTGAGTTTGAAACCCCAATGGACTCAATTTTGAAGCACAGAGCAACTGCCCATAGCAAAATCACTTCAGCATTTCATAGGTTGGGAACTTAACAGGAACTTTGGAGAAGCTAATCAATAAAGCCATACCAAGCTTTAGACCAAAGAGAAATTATTCTGTCTGAGAGATGAACTTGTATCTTTCTTCTCCTGAAGAGTTAGCAATTTTATCTAAGTGCAACATGAAAAGACAGATTCCCTGCAGCTGAAGGAAGGTGGTTAGATTTTGTAACACTGGGATAGTCTAAAAGGAGCTCCTATCAAATTCACCAAATAAACTTCACCCAGGGTTTATTAATGAAAGAGGAGATGTGGCAGATGGTGGTGCTCATGGAGTAACATGGTCCTATTTACTCTTTCTCCCACTGAAAGGAAGCATTCAACAGTAAAAATAAGAACGAAGGCTCCTGGCAATTAATTTGAAAACCTCTTAGAATAATCTATTTAATACAGGAGATACCGAAGAATTATTTCCAAACTGGGATTTGACATTTAGGCTAGCAAGAATAATATCTCTAGTAATACTAGGGAGTTCAAAGACACAAGAGCTGTTACTATTTCCATTTCAGCATATAAACTTGTCATCAACTGGGGGTAAAGAACTCTGTTCCTCCATGGCATCACATCACACTTAATTAAACAAATTAGGGGAAGGATACAAGGGGGAAAGAGAAAAGGGGAGGGGACAGGGAAAGAATTATTCTTCTTTTTTTTTTCCCTGAATCCATCCATCACTGGTCACAGTTAACAACAAAAAATCAAATGAGTTGCACCAGTGGTCTGTTCAAACCTGACAACTTCTGTATTTCTAGTTTAAATTAGAGTAGAATCAATGGAAGTTTTACAAAGATAAGTTAAAGGCAAAGCTTACAACGTACAGCATTCAATCCACCTGCCAAGGCAAGGTTTAGCCTTACAGGAGTCATTAAGGTTAATGCAATCTATACTGATGTGACAGGAAGATGCTCTATTTTCATTACACCAGAAAGCAGCTCTGATTCACTGTGGTTAGGGCTAATTGACAGTTTCCAAATCACACCGTAGTAATTGTTTACAATCGTAGAAAGGGAGTATATTGTTTTCACTGCTGGTTTACTTGATACATTTATCCACTTAATCCCTCTCACTTAATTCTCCTTGATAGGTGGAAATAAGAAATAATTGAATTCTAGTATCTTTTGCTTACTTTCCAGCTAAGAAACTGTTTTGCTTTTTGACCAGGAATTCAAGTCAGGGGAAGAGCTTGAACACAACTGCCTCTTCCTTCTGAGAACAACCACCTAGCCCACCCAGCTCACCCAGCTCCTTGATTCAGTTTGGACAAATCAAAAGCAAGTTTACTGGCTCTGGAAAGTCAGAAGATGCATTCAGAGTGCCACAGGTTTTCTTACTAACAAAAGCAAAGGGTGTACTCAGCCTGCTGCACATCTGACTGATCTTGCCTGCCTCCTCATCCTGTTCTTCAGACACTTGTAGCAGCCTCTGGTTTGTGTGCTGCCATCATCCATTTTTCTCTTGGAAGAAACCTGGTACTCTGTTGCTAGTGCTGGGTGTTAGAAGGCCCCGTGCATACAGAAAAGCTACTTCAGGGCAGCTCCTGTGTGAGGACAGGCTGATGCAGGACGTGGAGGGGGTAGGGGGTGAGCTGGGGAAAGAACCACATTAGAGATCATTCTCCTCAAAACCCCCTTCTGACAGGCCCACAGGACATTTTATAACACAGTGCCAGTTAGAGCAGCTTTCCATGCAGAGTGAAGAAATGCTTTCAAAAGACTATGCCATTTGGAAAGTTTTCACAGACAGGCACATCCTCAGGGACAAACATCACTGGTTATTTAAATGCCCTGATCCATAGACGTTTTCTAATCTGATCCAACAACACCCAGGTGACAGGGAAATAAGATTGTGACACTTTAGCAAGGCTGTAGTAGATAAATGAACATCATTAATACATAAAGGAACCTTAAAAAATGTAATAGGAGTTATCATTTGTAGAGTCAAATATATCTACTTGACTAATATAAAATCAAATCCTCATATGAAATACAATGAATTCTGCATTTACTAAATGAAAAACAAACATGTTATAGGTTCTTGAGTGAACCTGAATGCTTCATGGCTTGTAAAACTGACCATGTAGATATCTGCTGTGATGGTGATCACAAATTCTGACTCAGGGTTTGACACTGAGCAGCCTTGTGATGCTTTAGGATGGATAAGCCTGTAGCTGATCACATCTCTTACTTTGCTTAGTGCATTTCATAAACTTCAAAATGAACTCAGGGAACAGCTGCTGAGGAAGGCACCATGTGACGCTGCACCTGCTGAACCAGGTATTTCATGCTGCAATAAATCCCACCTAGAGTCACCTGTTCCTAAACTGAAAAACAAAGTGGTAAAATCAAGTGCAAGCCGTTGAGTCTCATCTCCTTCTATGACTGGGTGACCCGCCTAGTGGATGAGGAGAAGGCTGTAGATGTGGTCTACCTTGATCTTAAAGGTCTTCTCCAGCCTAGGTAATTCTGTGATTCTGTGAGTCTATTAGGGTGCAGTATGTCCTGGGTGCAGTATTAAAACAATAAATTGTCAGATACTGGAAGTTAAAAGATGAACAACACAAGACACAGGGCCCAGCCACTACATCCAGTGAGAGATGCTGAAAGAAACTATTAGTCTGGGGGAAGGTACTAGGTATCTCAGGCTTCTATGAAAAAGTCATGGCAGACAGTGTTTCAGTAGCATTCATAATGGCAGTGAAGTAGTTAAGTGAACCAGTGCTGAAGGACAAAGTTAATTCTCTTTCTAAGTCTATGAGTTAAGGTGCTGTCTGTTTGCGCAAGAGGTCTCTGAAGCATCTGTACATGCTTCCTCCAGCTACTGCTTTATGAATCCTGCAATTTTCTCTCCACGTGAAGCTGCAAACCTCTAATTCACTGTCTTTCCCTAAACACATGAGTTCAGCAACTTCTCTCTTAGACAGCCAGTGATATGGTTTGCCAGGGAAATTCAGCTCTCTTAAAGCACAGAATTGCTTCTTCCAAACAGGCATTTTCAGAGAATATGTTTTAAAGCAGTAACAGATATGATAGTGGGTCCAAACCATTTCAGGATCCCCCAAAATCAACATCTTGGGGCCACTTTCCCACAGCTGCAATGTCTCAGACTGTACCTGTCCCTCACTAAGGCTGTCTTTTAATGCTGGGTTATTAGTCTGTAGTTTTAGGTCCCCATAATCTTTCAGAAGGCTGTAACGTGTGAAACTTTAAAAAGTGTTAACCCACTCAGTTTCAGTACTCAGGACTGACAATCACTTCCTTCCTCTGATTATGGTTCTTAAATAGTCTCTTATTTTACTCAGCAAAGAACATGGTGACTAATCCATCCTTTGAATTTTACACCGTCTCACATCTCTCAGCCTCATCCCTTAGGACTCCCAAAAGCTTAAGGCAGCAGCCACTGAAAAATATGAGGAATATGAGTTGTTTATCAGGCAAGAGACCAAGTATCTCCAAGGTCTCCTGTCCATTGCTGCCTGCAGTTACAGAACTTGTTCTGATGTAAGATGAAGAGTTTTCCATGGACAAGCTGTCAGCTACCTTCTCACACATGCTGGGGTGGACCTGAGGGCTGAGCTGCTGATGCCTCTGTTCAACAGAGTGTGACTTCACATATTAAGCGGGTTGCAGCCTACACCAACTTGACTGAAGGGGCTATCCCTGGACTTGCTACCCCAGATATGCATTTCCTGGGCTTCCTTTTCTTTTTTTTTTTTACTGTGAGCAAATTGAAAGAAGCTGAATGATCCCTTCTCTTAGTATTTTACCTTTACTTTCCTGAATAGAGGAGGGATTCCCATGGTGTCCTACACAATTCAGCCTAGGAGACAGAGGACAGCAGGCAGGGTGCAGTGGTTTTCCTGTACATCCTCCTTTGGCTGCACAGCCTCTTCCACCATCCTTTCGTTCGACGTTTTCAGCCTAGGCACATGTGCAGTTACTAACATGAAGAGGCTGCTGGAGCCATTCTAGGAGTGTTAGTACTACTGAAAACCAAAATAATTCACATCAAAGATAAATGAAGAAGGCACTGAACAGATATTCCTGAAGTATCTCTAGACCCCATGTCATAGCTTGGACTGACAATTATGTCAGACTTTCAGTTTAACTGAAATGCTGTGGGAGGTTTGCATGCTTGTGCAACAGCATTCTCCTGGGATTACTCAGGCTGGCATTACTATGCTGTCCTGAGCAGGCTATATTGGAAGATAACTGATACTGTCAGGTTGTTTGTTTTCTATGAAGTTTTACTGTTATGTAAAAGAAGCATTTGTTTTCCCTTCCCAAACACATTTTCCTTCCTGCTCCAATTCGGTTAATTGGATGTTACCAATTTTATTTGTGGTTGTTTTTAGGATGTCAGCAAAATATCTGATACCTGTCAGCAAAACTCTGACTGTTCTCACAAATCACTCTTTCTGTGAGATACTATCAGTGACATAATCAATTTTTCTGCCATCCTAAGGTTCCAGGTAAAAGCAACACATCTACAGAAGCTTTGGGGGTCTTCCATATTGTTCCATGCTAAAATACAGCCATCTGGTAGTAATTAGACCTGTCAGTAATTACTGGAGCTGAGTGAACTGGGAAGATGTGAACAGAGGCTTGCAAACGCATCCTCTATTTGTCACAGCCAAGTATGGGCTCCAGGGCAGCACGTGGGTGGCAGTGTCTCTGTCAAGAACTAGGTGTTGAACTGGGTTCAGGGCCTGCTGACCCCCTAGGTCTGCTCCTACAGGTGTGCTGTGCAGTGGCTGCAGCACCTCTGCAGTGCCCCAGGCCCCCAGCCCTCTAACTGGAATCATGGTGATACCGTGATTGTTTAAAAAAAAGTCGGTGAGGAAGCTCTGGCTGTAGCTGCTGTAGCTTCACAGCTTTGGAGGACTCCCCAGCATGGTGGAGCCTCAAGGGAACAGTTAGCCCAGCTGTAACATGGATGTATGCAAATATTGGAATTATGTAACTGCCTGCAGGAGTGGGAATCAGGGGCTGTGGGCATGGGGCATCTGAGCACCACAAGCTGCACTGCTGTGTGTGCCTGACACCAGCTGGACATGGGGTCCTTGTCCCAGACCTGCTGGGAGGCTGGAGGAGGTGACGATGGGTAGACAGGTTGTGTATGGCTGTACTGCTTTCTGGGCCTAAGGTGCTCCACTGTTCATCTACAGCTTTAACAAACAGGACAGAGCCTGACAGCTCTGGATGTTGTGGCCATGTCTTGAGTCAGAGCAAAACAATGCAAAATGGAAACCCACAAATCAGATTTTTCTCACCTGTCCTCCCCCCACAGAGAGGGAAGCTCCCAGCAGTGTTAACCCAGATGTCCTAGTTTCAGATGGAGAGGTGAAAACACGCATCCAGATTGCAATTTACTGAGATCTGAAACACAGAGCTGAATACTCAAAATTTGATTAAAGTTTAAAAACTGAAGTCCTGGCCATACTCTGCACCTTTAAGTCACCTTTAACAGAGTGATTCTGTTAGTGGTTAAACAAACCTGCTGGCAAAGCAAACAGCTTCAGATTTTCATATGGGAGCAGTCCACTGCTCAGCTACAAACAAGACAGAGACAGTTCAGATTTTGCAGGGTTTACCATATTCTCCTTCAATTAATTTTATTTGTCAGGACTGAGATTTGTTAATCTTGTGTTGCTCAATATATGTGAGATCCACAGTGACTGCTATAGCTAAGCTGAGCATTTCAGCACCTCATCCTCCTCCCAAACCATGTAAAACTTCCCAAGCTTGAGCAACTTTCAAAATTCATCTCAGGACTAGCTAAACACAATGTGCCACATTTTCATTTTGACACCACCAGCTGCCTGGCCCTGATACACTACGAGATGAAACTGCTTTTCTGAGTAGAGTTTCACTCCGACTTTTTGCAGATGAAGACCCAAGTATACTTTTACACAGTGGAAACTAAGTAAGGTAGAATCCTAAGGGTGAGTCTGCTCCAGTGTGCCTTGATGTTTCATGCTTTCAGTGTCATTATTCAAAGGAACTTTTGCTGCAAATTCCAACTAATCCAATGCAAATGCAGAGTACGTGCATGGACCAGGTTCCACATTTATAAGACACAAACTGCAGAGATTTTTATAACCTTGGGCAAAAAAACCATGTAGGAAACGCTGCAGGGAGGAACACCTGCCATTGAAGAGGCCTCCTTGGCAATGTCCAGGACCTGATCTGCCTCATTCAAACCAGCATCCTGAGCTGGGTGTTGTAAGCACTGTCTACCCATAAGAAAGAACAAAGCTACTTCTTGTGTGAACCCCACTGAGAAATCCTTTTTTGATTCAGTCCTCTAGGTAGTGAGTACCTCTAAGAATTTGCTTACACTGCTTTGTCAGCAAGACTCGCAGTGTAGTTATGGAAATTTCAACTTTCAATCAATAAAATAAGAGCAAGACTTGCTTATCTTTGAAAAAGAAGGAACTCAAAAGCAAATCATACTGTATTGAACTAAATAAAGGTATTTGTGTTGGATGTCTTGTAATACCACCAGCAACAACAAATGGGCAGAGAAATACAAGAGGTGAGGATTTTTATAATTTCTTGAGCCATTTCTACTGCACTGATACTTTTGTTGGCAACTTCTTTAACAGGCTGACAAAAAAAAAAAAAAAGATGAGCAAAACATAACACTGACAATGGAGACATCAGTGTTAGTATAATCTGGCTGATGGAAGTTTGCAAGGACACATTATGCATCTAATACAAGGTATATATTCCTCTGTGTGTACACAAGGAAAGGCTTTCAGGCTTTCTCACAGCACAGCTCATCTGTGCAGCCACAAAGCACAGTGTGCAATGACCCAAACTGATTCTGCTTTTCAAGGAAAAGATGCATATACTGAAAAGACAATCAGATGGTCAATGTGAAAACCACCCCCAAAAGAATTCCAATCAATGGTCTTTACTGTTCTCCACTAGCCATGTTGGCCTTCATATAAAACCTGTCTCCCCAGAACAAGCAGTGACCACAGAATCTCAATATTTACCTTTGCCTCAATCCCCTTCCCTGATTAATTAGGGGTCATCCAGCCCTCTATCTATGTAAAGAAAAACTTGTAGTAGCTTTAAACCTAAAATACAAGTTTTGGAAAAACCTAGAGTATCTGCACAAAATTCTGTGAAAAAACCCCTTCCATATATTTAGTGCCACCTCTGGAAAAGATCAGCCAAGCCTAAAAAAGCAGGTAACTGGAGACTCTTCTCACCCTGGGAAGTAGCAACTACACACATGGAAGGCTCAGCTTCCTGGATGGGGAGACTCACGTTGTCTTTGTTGATGAGCTCCTGTCAGACATCCCCAGCATTTCACGCAGGTCCCACTGGTGATGGTTACTGTTTTGTTCCTCTTTCCAGGTTGTCTGAGATTTTTAAAACAAGAAAATAACAAAGAGAAAACATTTATATGCAAATACTTGCATTTGTATATATATGCACGTTTGTACACGAGGAGTGTTTCCCTGCATGAATTAAAAATCTCCTTGTAAACAGAGATTGAATATTATCACAATGGAGAAATGCTTCAAAGGAAGGCTTACAAACAGAGCTGATCTCAGTACAAATTTATGTTCAATACCCAAAATATGTTTTTTTTCAGGAGGTGGTGAAAGAGAAACACCAACTCCTTTGAATAAAACATGTAAACCATTCCTCATCAGAAAACCTGCACTAAAAACATTCTGCCTAAGTAGTGTTAAAACCCAGCACTTTCATTCTGACCCCTCCTATCTCACTGGTAAGCAATGCCTGCAGATTATTATCCACCATAAATGCAGGAGTACCACATAGGTCTGCAGGTAGCTAATACTCCACATGAACCTTTTTTCCCTCCTTTGTAGCCCTCTCTCCTTTGAACATACTTTTTGTTATTACTATGTGAGTGGTTTGCACCAAAGCATTGGCATACACTTGCTCCCTGAGCTTGGCATAACCACACTGATTATATTAAAACCCTTACAACTTACAAAGTGTTTGGATTCATTTGGTCTATCCATTTTTGCTGCCCAACAAAAGAGCCGAAATGAACAAATCAATTTTTAAAACAAATAGGACTTGACAGCAGAGACACAGATTTGTGTGAATGGCAAAAGGTGCCTAATTAAGAGCTCTAGGGATGATGAGGCTTTCATTTCTCTAATGAAAAGGAGCTTTGTGAGCTTCCAAGTGTTATCCAGCTCCAGCAGAAAGGATCTCTTCTCCAGGGAGAAAAAAACAATTAATTTTTCATGCCTCCACTCAGTTACAGTTACCAATTTTGCCTTCTGTGTGAAACTTGGGTCAAAGCTTTCAGGTGACCACCAGTTTCCAAATGCTGAAGCAGATACCTGTGAGGGATGTTTCCAATTTCTAGGCAGTGACTGTTTCTAAACTGGAACTTGCTCACCATGTCCCTTAACAGCCTGCCTAAAACGCCTGACAATTTCTCTCTAAAAAGCAAAAGACCCCAGTTCTGTGCTGTGCATCTTCCAGTCATGATGGCAATGCCACAATTGGCTATAAATAAACCTGGTTAGCTGACCACACTGGTCTCCCTATTGTCTTCTGTAATAAAAATACACAGAACATAAAATAAAAGGTTAATAGGCAGGATTGCATCAACTATTGCCCTGCTATCGGGAAACCAGCTAGGAGGTGGCTCTAACCAACCAGAAAGCTTGCTCTGAACACTGCTGCTCGTTTCATGTCCCCCAAGGGACATCAGGGTGTTTCCATCTTTGATTACTCCTGTATGATTAATCTGGGCTTGCTTAATCCTCACCCACAGTGCACTACATGCATCTGCTTCAAACGTCTGAGTAATTTAGAGGGTGCTAGAACTGAAGAAAGAGCCCTTAAAGCAGCACATTTACTTTTCTTTTTCAATAAAGAAACAGGTCTTGTGTAAACTGGGGAGGACTTATGGCTGTTCTGACCTACAGTCACACTGCTGTGCAGCAGCAATCGTTGTGTTCTCATGGGGCTTGGGGCAGGCACCAGGAAGAAGCCAAGCTGCTGGGCTTCCATTGTCTCTGCAGGACTTACAAAGACTTTTTGGAAATTGTAATAGTACCAGCATCCAAACCGAGCCCGTGGTTTGCACAAAGAATCTAGTTATACTGTTCCATGAGAACAACAACTCTAAGGGAAATCTTATTTACAGACCTAGGGTGAGGCTGGACTACTTCTTAGCCCAAGAGAGCACTTCGAAGTGCCTTCTCAAGTTATTCATAGCCTTTTAACTGAAGTTATTCTTTAATCCTGCATCATTCCTCATGATACTCTGTCTTCTCAATACTTCTGCTTTAAAATGAGATTAGTCTAAAATAGCAAGACCCCATTGTGTCTTACATGTCTCTTGGCACACACAGTGAAGTGCATCTGGCACTGTTTTATCCAGGAACAGGACTGCAGGGATCCACAGCAAAGCCTTCAGCATGGCTGCACCCACGTGAAATCAGAGGTAGTGGAGGAAACCAGAAGAAGAGTTAAAAATGCTTTTATTCCTCAGAAGAGCCACCATTTAGTGATGATTTGGGACAAGTTACAAATCTGTAGTGATGTCTGAGTTCAACCTACCTACAGCAAAGTACCTTGTTCTCGTGTAAAATCAATCCTTGTGAAAGACCATCTCAAAGCTCACATTCCCACCATGGAACTGAGCCAGCCTCAGGCAGAAGACAAACAGGGTAGACAGAACTTGATACAGAATGTTGGTGTGTTGTGGTCATATGTGTGTGAACGTTCTAGTCCATGCTAGTGAGCAACACTGGGCATTTTGTCCCTTGTAGGCAACAGGAAAGGTGGCTCACACCTAACACCACCTCCAACATCTCTATAGGCAGTAGGGAATCTGAACTGGTAAGCACAGACATCACATCTGTGCTTCAAGTCTGCCTCTGTTCCTGACCTCAGAGAGAAACATCTCAGTTGTGCCTAACACTGAGAAGAATGAAAGCAAGTGGGAGAAGCATCTCCCCCATATTTAAGCAGCAGAGCTGCTGAGGCTGCAAACCCAAGCACAGAGCTCAGTGAGAGGGTACAAATGAAATCTTCATGAGGGTTCATGCCCAGCGGTGGATGCTCTGCATCCAAATAGGTGCAAAATGGCAACTTCTCAGACAAAGATGCTTCCCTCTGAGGGCTCAGTACATAGAAAACAGAGCATAGTCGGTACCCGCTTCCTCATAAAATAATGGAGGTAATTAACTTAAACAAAGCATCCCATTTTTCCTGGCAAACAAAAAGGAAAAGAATTTTAACTAAACTGGCTTAAGTGAAACATGAGGAGCTGCTGCCAGCAATCCAATTTAGGACTTTGCATTTTTTTTTAATTCATAACCTTTCGAATGTACCCATTCACTTTGGCTAACTTTCTGGTAAGCCAGACTGTTTATTTCACTGGCAGTCTTTAAAGCTCAGTGGAGAAAGTTTACATTTCTTACCATTTTTCTCCAAGACAAAAACATCCAGATGGGTGGAAATTTTATAAAATGGAAGAGGACAGATAGGAGTTGTTTTCTCAACTATATTACACACACATATATACTTATACTTTTATGTAATGGTTTTGAATTTTCATAAAAGCCTCCAAAATAAAAAAGTTGGCAACCATATTAAAAAGTATTATTACACAACCTCTCTGCCTGCTGTGCTCAGAACACCAAAAATTAATTTCATTTTAAATACACCTTGAAAAATTTCAAAGGGGATTGAATGTTAAAAATGAAAACTTGAAAAGGTTTGATTATGGTTGAGAGCAAGTGAAGTAATGGTCTGCTGGGAAAAATGCAGAGCAGCCTCAACCTGCCCCTCTCAGGTTTCGTTATAACTGTGAATCTCCACTGGTGCTACCTGGAAGGCCTGACAAGACCTGGCAGTTTTTCAAAGCATTGGCTAATTTATGGTTTCACACAGAACAGGCATTTTTTGCATGCTTTGGCAAACAAGCAAGTCACATTTCAGAACTGATGACTGAATTCATGATTTCTCACATTGATTTAAATTGAAATCCCTGAGTTCTGCTTTGATTTTTGAAGGATTTTTTTTCAGGAATAAGTCCAAAGGTTGTAAACCAAAACCATTTTTTAAACCACAGAAATCAGCTGGACATTTTCTCCTGTGATTCTTGTGCATCCTCCCATCATAGTGACCTCCTCTAAGAAAGTTTAGACTGTCCTGTTCTGATTTTGCTTCAGTTACAGCAAACATGAAAACAACGGCATCAAAGGGAGGAAGAAAAGTGGGCTGAAGTAGGACAGTTAATATGAAAGTGCCACGTGGAAGCTGGCACTAAAATAACTGGAATCCATTTGAGTATTTTGAGGTTTTGTGGGTTGTTCCTCTGACAGGGGAGGATAGGTGTGAGCAATTCTTGCTCAGCTAAATTGTAACACCTGGGAGAAAGTATTTCCAACCCAAGACATTCTATGATTCACCAAACCAACCAGCATAACTGATTGTTTCCAGCTCATAGGGTCAGGATGGCTCAGCACACCTGAGTGAGGCTGGGGGCTGGCGGCCAGGTCCAACCAAGAGTGCAGAACATCAGGAAAACTCATGGTGACAAAGAAGGGTCAAATTGCAGCTTGGCATCAGGTCCAGTGATGGTGACCAGAGCTGGACCTAGCACAGCAATCCTTGGGGACAAGGCAGGTCTGAGGTGGATCCAGGTCACCAGTCAGGGTCTGGATCAGCAGGGATCAACAGCCAGGCAGGAGCACAGCTGAGGTGGGCTGGCACCAGCACTCCTACAGTGTGGCTCAGGGGAGACCTTGGGTGATGCTGTTATGTGTCATTAATGCCTGTTAGAGGACATTCATGCTCCTTGCACCAGCTGCAGAGCATTGCAACACATGGGCACATTGTGAGAAAGTCTCCTCCATCTTGTCCCCTTATTGTCAACTACTTCCCTCTTCAGAGTCCTTCAGAAGGCTGAGCAGTAGCTTATAAAGCAGTACAATGCCCTTCTTGCTTCCCCCCCCCCCAACATTGCTGGGAATTCAGTTCACCGAAAATCAGTATTCTGAGAAAGACAAAATACTGGGAAACTCGTCACCCCTTCAGGCTTGTTTTAAGCAGTTGCAGATCTGAAGAGTTAAATCCATGTAAATCACAGGCACGACTTGCTGAAGAGCCTCGTCCCTCTCCCCAGAGGCAGAGTGCACACAGGTCTTCTCATATGGGCTCCTCCTTCCTCTAAGAGCCATTGGAGCGTGTTATTTCAGGGAGCTGATGGGCCCATGGGTGCTGCAGTCAGTAGATGGCAGTTCCACCTCTGCAAAAGCCTGACCATGGAAGAGGGCAGATGTTCGTCTACAGAAAATGAGCTGATGGAAATAAAATAATACTTAAAAAAAGAAAAAAAACAATGACCAAGTTTCCTTCTTCCAAGCACCTTTGATGCAGCTGGCCTGCTTGGAATTTATTTGCTTTGGCTAACAACCTGTTTGTTCCTTCTGACTTTCTGCTTCTTCTGCACCAGCACAGCCCATCTAACCCCCACATGAAACCCCACAGCTACTGAGCTTTCCAACTCTTTTTTTTTGTTCAAGTTACACAAAGAATTTTATTAATTTTAGACTCTGTAAAACTTTCAAGCCTAAGGAGTTCTGGCTGCATTCTGTGAACAACCCGTGGCAAAGTCTGACTTGTGTCTCTGAAGTAACCAGAATATTTTGAATCTGGAAAAATTGAACTTTAAAAAAGGAAGAGAAATCCCCTAGCTCACAGATCACATAGGCAGTGACCAGGAGGTGCTCCCAGGAAAATGCAGAAGGGCCAAAAGGAAAAACAAAAGGTAATATAAAAAGGAACTATTCAGCTTCTTCCAATATTACAGTATTTACTTCAGGCTCAGCAGAAGTCTTGGGCCAAAATTAACAGAGAAAAGGCACAGAACTTATTTTTATCTTAACAGGTTTCTTTTTCCTTGCTTCTTCCCCTACACAACCATTCACAGATTTAAGAGCATAAAAAGCACTCATAAGGCTGAAGAATAATGGTTACTATTTATTCGCTTCTGACTGAAATTAAGGACTATGGCCTTGTCTCCCAGGGCAGCATTTGCTTTGATTTTATATCCACACCCATTTAAACAATCAGCTTTCCAAATAATTTTTCACAATGTTACGGGTACTGAGTAATGCTGCAATAAAATGAATGGTTTTCAAATGTTTGGCCAACTTTCACTTTCTTCCTGGATTGCTAGCAGAGCAACAGGCAGACGGTGCCCACACCTCCACGGGAATCGCTTCCTCGAGGGACGGTTTCAGTTCCTCAGCTCCTGTGGCTGCTGAGCCTGCCTGTCCCCTCTTATTCCTGATGGATAACACTTTCCCTTTGTTTCCCTTCAGAGTGAAAAAATCCGTGTAATACCGTAAGTTTGGGAATAGGTAGTTGATCAAATTATTCCTGAGCTCTGTATTCTGCACGTGGTGGTGTACTGGAACAGAAGAGCACCTCGTACTGTCACATTTGCCTCCTGCAGACATAGAATCCACATGCAGCCTTATCCATGGGCCACTTAGGCTCTAGTTTCTCCTGTGAATAAGATCCAGGCTTTCTCCAGGCTGCAGCAGGGAGCTGCACTGCCACACTCACTGTCCTGCTCTAGGTACAACCTGGTTTGGGCTCCTTCTTTTCCAGGGCTGAACCAGCTCAGCTCACGACAGAATGATCCCACTGCACCAGTTCAGGCATTTGCAGTTTGGCCCCAAGCCCCAACTCTGCTGCCAGTCCAGCTGCATCCCTGTGTAGCAAACACCTTCCAAATGGTTTGTATCTATCAGAGGGCAACACCAGAGCTTCCTGCAGGCAATTCTGAGCAATTACTCATCTTTCCAGACCTTCCTTTAAGCTGGGCACCGATTGTGCCATTTGGAGGACATTATGCAGCCTCGGGTGCAATGGGGCACACGGAGGGTCTGAGCATCAAGAACCATCAGCCATATGGCTCAGGAGGGCTGCAACACGAAATTGTCTTTCATCTGTATGTTATGCTGAGCTTTATTTCAGCACTCAGTTGGAGGAACTCTTCTTAAAATGGACAGTAGAAGTGCTTTTTGTTCTGTTGTTCTTTTCCAAGTACGGTCATTCACCACACAGTGCTGCAGGTAACCAAGAGCAGCAGTTGGAATTTCCCCTTTAATGCACAGAAGCTGTGATTGAGGAAGTAGCTAATCACGATAGCAAACAGAACATATTGTGAGGGGAAACAAATCTTCCTGAAGTGTCTAAAGCAGTATTTCATGAGGTGTAGTCCTTGCTTACTCCTTGCACTTCTGCCCTGCTGGGTCAGAACATAAAGCTTCCTGCAGCTCTCACCAAACATATGACCTTTTATTAAAACCCAAACCCCAAGTTAAAAGCTTTTTCCAAGGAATTGTCATTTCTTATGAAAACCAGAAAAGCACCCACAGAAGTTGGCATTTCAGTAAGGACTCCCTTTCCCACTAGAAAGTGCATGTCCAAGCAATGCTTTTCCCTTGGCAGTGATCTGATAAGCTACAAACCCACATCACTTGGGCTGCTTTTTCTGTCAACAGGAAGAGATGACAAAATGTTCTTCATGGACATTGTCACCTTTTCTGGGTAGAATTTCCAATAGCACAAACCCCTTTTGAGTGCTTATCTGTGTAAAGGACATGTAGGGCTGCCCAGCACTAACAGATCCTAATCTGTTCAGCTTAGTCAAATTTCTCAAATCTGAGAAAGCAATCAATTTTATGGTAAAATATAGGAGTGTAAAAATCTGAGATTATGACATTTCATGCCTGTTCACACTCCATTAAGGGCAGACTGAAACAGTAAGAGCAAAAAAAAATAATTTTGCTCATCACCAGCCCTATAGATCAGATGTAACATCTACCTACACAAGTCTAGCAGCACCAGTCTCAAAATGCATCTTAAGAACTAACTAAACAGGGTATTTTTCTCCTTTCTGTGCTAACGTTGTCTTCTGGGAAGATGCAAAAGAATTTTCCAGGTCTTGTTTCCAGCGCTGTAGCAAGAGAGATAGATACAGAGAGCAGAAAGCACCCCAAATGTAACCCCAGTTACATGGGCATGACAGTCCAAAGAGGAACTACAGGAATAATTTAATCTCTTGATCTAGTGATTAACCTTTGAATGTTGACAATGACTAGCAAACCTCATTAAAAATTGGTCATTTTTTAAGAATAGAAAGGACAGTGACAGCTGCTGCCTCGAGGCATGCAGCAATCCAGTAACTGTGGGGCTCTGGGGATTCCTTCCTCTGTCAGTGTGAACCCGAGCAGCTTTATCCAGCTGTGGGGATGGGCTCAGGAAACAGGCACACGGCTCCACCTTGTCTCTATCGCAGCACTAAAAATGTTGTGTTTGTACAGTGGGAGCATATTTCTGTATTGATAAAGCAGTCCCTGGCTACAAAGCTGGCGACTTGAAACACTGCAAAGAGCTGGGAGAAAGGAAGGGGAGGGCTGTTCCAACAGAGCAGCACTGTGTGAGGCTGGCAGCCTCCACGAGCCAGGAGGTTCCTGAGGATAAATACATTCACTAATTAGAATTCACAATCCTTAGTAGAAAGAGGTAGTAAAAATTATTCACTGCCTATTAACAGTGTGTATTTATATATACACATACACACACACCCCTCTTAAACCCAAGGCTTTCAGCTTCACAGCCCAGGCACAACAGTTGGTGATTTAGTTAATGCATCACTCAGGGAAGACTGTTGGTCTGTTCATGCTCTGATACCAGTAACACTGGCATCCCATACTGGTCATATTCTCCCAGTCATTATAGAGACAGGAAACCTTTTAGAGAGCTGCCTTTCATCCAGCTCTAGCTTTGCTCAACTCCTGCTGCAGCAGAATATTGCCCCAGCCCAGCTCCTGCATGGCCTGAGAATACAAACACAAGATGGGACAGAGCCATCAGCAGTGCTCACCAGAATTCACGTTTCAACTGGAAGACTTATGAACTATTTTTTGCACAGAAGTCAATCTAAGTATGCCATTCTGAATAACCTGTTTTTGTATTTAAATAAACCAGCATTCTCCTTGCCAACGATTCCCTCTTCTCCAATACAATGTAAATATCACTTTATCCATTTCAGTTTTTAGTCTCTCTGATTGTACCTTACACTTACCTTCAATGACAAAAATAATTCATAAATAATCATACATTTTCCCAGTAAAAGGAGGACATTTAGATTATTTTTCCTCCTACCTTTTCAAATAGCTTTACATTGTGTGGCAATTACGCATTCAACTGGACTCCTGCTGCTGTAACAATTTTATAATTTTATTTCCTTGCAATTCTAAGGCTTAGAGAGAAAGAAACACAGTGCAAAGTTTGGAACACCTCTGAACTCTGCCAGTCACCAGTAAGGACAAGAGATCACACCAATACAGGCTCCTTTCCAGGGAATGCTGCATGCAGAGCAGTACAGCTTTCAAAAATGAGTTTCATGGCACTTGCTGTAGATAAACTGTCTCCTGTCAATGGGCCATTATTGTGAATAATTACAAAATTTCAGGCCACCCAGAGCAGATCAAGCCTGGAAGAACTGTCTATCCCCAATGTCCATGCATATCAGCTATCAGTACAGAGACTAAAATGTTCCCAGACACAGATGTCACACAGAGACCCCATGGAAATGCAAGGTGGCAGTTTCAGCTCATGGGCTTCTGTCTCTGCAAATACCTTACAATTGCACACAATTTTTGGGCTAGAAAGCATAAAATTAACACAAAACTAGAAAGCACTGTGCTATTAGCCACTAGCCCAGTAACCATTAGTTCTTTATAATGGTCTAACACCAACAGGCATTTTTCAGTTTTAAGTGATCAGATTTTCGTACCAATGTACATAATGTTTTAAGAAAGTTTTGTATTAGAACATAATTATAAATACATTGTGCTGAAAGCTCCTCTGATCACTGCATGGAAACACTTACATGGGTACAAAAAGACTTGAAAGCTGAAGCTTAACTTCTGTAGACAGGACTGACAAAGCCTTTAAGAATACACCATGCACCAAAATGTGGGAGACACCATGATGCCCCAGCCTCGCAGACAAGATGAACAAGTGGCATTTACCTGGCAGTGGGACACTGAGTGAACTTATAAACCACTCTGCTGTATCCTTGTGAGCCTCAGGTGACCAGCACTCAGGGAGCTGGACCCATTGAATGGATGGGGCCTTGACAACATGCCACAGCCTCAACAAACAGTTCTCTTCCCTCTCCATCTCTTGCTCCAGTACCTCTCTGATGGAAAAGACCTGAAAAAAAAAAAAAAAAAAAGCAAAAGCTATGCTACTAGTGTAGCCATAGAGACATTTATAACCTCAGCACAGAAAGGGGAGCTGCTTTTGAAGCCTGTCGGCTCTTTGCAGGACTGCCAAGAGGCAGGAATTTGAGAGGACTGATCATATTTGCTCTTCCACAAAGAAAAACACACACCCCTCTGCTCTGGGCTGTGTCTTTCAAGGAAACCAAACATCTTCTGCTGCCAATAACAAAAGCTTATATCTAATCAGAAGGGAGCAAGAGAAAAGGCTTTTCAGTCATGTGATAACCCGCTCTCCTGTCACAGCCCAAACCAAGTGCTTTTCACAGCTCAGGAGCACCCCGTGAACACAACAGCAGCCGCAGAGCTGCCGGGGGACACGGCAGAGCCCGGGGTGCGCAAGGCAGGGGCCGGGGCTGCAGCTCTGCCAGGCACGCAGCGCTGCCCAGGGCTGGCGTCTGAGCTGGGGGCTGGAGAAGCGTGTGCTAGCTCCACGGGGTGCCTCCGTCCCAGCCTGGGCATTATTCACTGCCTTAGAGAATTTTCTGCCTAATTAACAAACAAGGTAGGGGGTTTCTTTGTCTTCCAGACCACCAGGTCATAAACAAAAACCGCTTCCTTTGCTTCCCACCCTGACTCAATTTCCGTGATCTCTGCTGTTCTCAGGAAAGCACTGGGCATGGCATAATCATCCTCAAAGCTTTATTTACCCCCAGTGCTTCCTGGCTTTACCCTGACGTAGCCGTTTTCTGCGGGTGAGTGGCGGGTATGTCTACACACCACGTGAAGGTGGGACGTGTGGCACGGACATCCAAGAGGCTCGTGTGATCCGGCCTGTGCAGGGAGGCAGGACACTACAGGGACTGCAGGACCCTGCAGCTTGTGCTGAGGTGGGGTCAGCAGGCCCAAAGCAGCCGTGCAAGCACCAAAGCAGCCGTGCAAGCACCAAAGCAGCCGTGCAAGCACCAAAGCAGCCGTGCAAGCACAGTGTTTTTTCTTGCATATGCATACCCTAAGGCTGGTGAGCATCTTGGTTTGCAAAACTCTCTTTTGCAGCTCCAGCCTATGCATGTAAAGAGACCTGCACTGGCTCTTAACGCCCTGCAGACTGCTGTTGAGGCCTCGCAACTGCATCACAGGAGGGATTCAGCATGTGGCACCAAACGGGCACCTGCAGCAGTGGGTCACTACACCAGCAGCGGCATGGGGACTGTTGAATGCCGGCATAGCTTAAGGAGGAGGAAAGGAAAGCACTTTGGAGCGCTTACACAGATCCGAGGAGACACAGACACTGAGAGCTGCATCTTGTAAAATGGCCACACTGGGGCTGCAGCTGCTTGTATCTGATGGACCAAAAGGACTACGGACAGAAAGGCAGAACAGAAAAAAAAAGGTCACCATGCTAGAAAAACTGGGAACAGCTTTAGGTGCAGGAGGATCATGAGGAGGAGCACAGATCACCCTGGAGTTCTTCCAAGTGTGTCCCCACATAGAGAGGCACTACCAGCTGCCTGCCCATCCTGCCTCTGGTTGTGCTGTTGCCAGCTCCTTGATGGACGCTGTGCACCCATAAACACTGAACAAGGCAAAGGGGACCAAGGGGTTAAAACCACTCCACCAGCAGATGTGTTAGATAAAAGCATGGAAGTTGTTCTCACTTAGATCAGTGTAAATCAGAAATACCTCCACCAAAAAAGAGGCAAAGTCTGTCCAGGAGAACAAGGCTGGAATTAAGCTGACAACAATTAGGACTCTCACTATTTTTCTGCTCTGCTTCAGGTGTTTTCCTCTGCCTCCCTGCCTGCTCCCTGATTTTGACATGTCAACTAAAACGTATTTATTCACAGTCTCATGAATCCTTTTTTTCAGAGCCCTCCTTGAAATGTTCAGATTTCAGATGGTCACAGGGTTCTGCCTTTAGATTTCAAGCTCCTCAGGGCAGAGACAATGTCAAATCAGCGTGAAGCATCGTGCATACTAATGAGGGTATAGAAACAATAACTGTACATATAGTTAGCAAGTCTTTTCTAATCCACATCCTTTAAGCATTTTGTAATCCACACTGCCAAGAATCAAGGGCATAAAGAGCAGGGATGTCTTGCTCTTTCCATTAGATTTCCCAGCTAACAAAGTAGTTTTTCTGGTGTGCTACAGCAGATCCAACTCAAGCATAGCTGTACATTGTGCTCTGTAATCAAGAGATCTTTCTGCACCTCTGCCATACATCTTAAATCACTGGCCTCAGTCACTTACAATGTGCTGCTCCCTGGAAAGAGTTAATAAGACTCCAGCAGGCAGCTGTATTATTACAACTTCTGGCAGTAGCCCACATATACCAATCACCTCAATCCAGGATTTTTGGCAGGTATTTATGCTCAACTTTCTGTTTAAATAGCTATTAGGAACCCCTATGCAGTTGCTAAACATTTTACTTTAGCGTGGATGAACTTTGAGCAGACACCTCCTCCTCCTCTTGCAGTGGGTGACACAGTCCTGGACTCAGTGCAGACACAGGGGATGGCAGCATCCAGAGCCCAGGTACCAGAGCCTCCTACTCCAGAGGATGGAGAGCAGGAGGTTATTGGTGCGGCTACACGAAGCATGTCCCAAAATGACATCATGACTTCAGATAGAGATGATGAGAAATATTTCACTGACTGCTTCAGGATTTAGAGATGAGCAGCTGAAGATGGTGTTGTTCAATGCCTTCCTGCCTCCCAGATGGCAGACACTGAGCAAGATCTTGTGCCACTGAGGTGACCTTTTCTGCTTCCCTGAGTTCATTCTTCCAATTTCAAGTGTTAGCACTTTAATGTCAGAAACTAACACAACCCAACAGTTCAAAGGTGAAAAGCATTTTACAACAGAACAAAAATCCTAACAGTGTTCTGGAGGCTCAAAGTGACTCATTTCCCAAGGGGAAATTACTGGTATTCTCTCTCCAGCAACTCTGCTGGTGTCAGTGTCATTAAAAAGAGGGAGTGGGAAGACAGATAAAGTCTTAAGAAGCAAATATGTTCTAACTAGTGGTTATCACTGCACTTAATAATTAGGGTACTAATTAAGAGGGTAAGTAACACACTAGCTATTAGCTCCGAGTAATCAGTGTTTTTCTCTAGATAATATAACAAGCTGAAAAGAAAATAAAAAGACCTGAATCCATTTTGCCATTCCCCCTGTCCACATCATGAAAACCTATTACACATATTAATACTAATCATTAGCACCACAAAGCAATACTTTCAGATTTTGCAGCATCCTGTAGCTCAGCATTTCAACATGTGGGTTTTTACATTCACAGACTGGACCTTGATGATATCTAAGGGGATTACCATTATACACCGAAGTCAATTCCTTACACCACCCAGCCTTCACACTGGCATGACAAGGTAGCTAAGAGAGGCATGCACACACATATGATCCAGAGCTGGACAGATAATGTTACCTTAGCAGGGAGAAAGCACAAAGTCTGAGAGCGGGACAAACATTTTTCAGAGCAGTATCCTCATAGGTGGGAGACCTGGATTTAAACAAGCTGAATAATCAGGCAGGGAGTGAGTTTGAGTTGTCTCATTTACCTGTCCCTGTTGTGCTCAGGGATAATTTACCCCATGAGTTACAGTCCTTTCATCTGTGACACAGGATTTTCCTGCCTTCACCCTCAAACCATGGCCCTGCAAATGTTGTAAGGAGTGAAGAGCAGTGCCCAGGTCCAGATGTGTTAAGGCAGGAGGAGGGGGGTGGTTTCCTTGCAGGACCCAGCACAGACTGGTCTGCCCCTGTCTTGTGGCTCTCCATTTATGGACTTAGAGCCTCAGTGGTGATCAGAGAGCAGAAATTTATCAAAATTGATCAAAAGTGATGTTTCTGGGATATCCTTTCAAGCTGTGATGGGCAGGCGCATAAACAGTTGGTATCCAGTGGGTGGATCTAATGCCAGCCTCTTGGTTGTTACCAGGAGGGAGCAAACCTCCCCATCACCCTCCACTTACTGTGCTTCAGTTCTCACTGCAGAGCAGGGCTGAGCATGACAGCTGCATCCCTTGGGGTTAACCTCAACCTGAAAATGCACATGAGCTGTGTGCACCTCCCGTGGGACCTCACCAGAGCTGGCAGGAACGCTCCCCATAGGAATGTGCGTGGTATGGATGTGGGTCCCCAGCACCTGTGGTCCCACCTCCACATCCCTGGCATCCCATGGAGACACAGCCAGTGATCAAATGGCTCAAAAAGGACCACAACCTGGAAAAGCAATTAGCCATGGGGTTGGTTTTGATCACTTATTTGGACTAGATGATCTTTTGAGGTCCCTTCCAACCCCTAACATTCTGTGATTCTGTAAAAGAAGATGCTTGATTTATGTGAATTGGGTTAGAAGTAACTAAACAATAAAGAGTTTGAAAATTCTTGCATTTCTGAATTTATGGAGAAAATTTAACAGATGACTGTTTGCGTATGTTGCTTTTCTTTTGCTGATTTCAGGGTGTTTATTAAGATGATAAAAATACCTAATGCTGAGCTACATCCTGTGTGTTCCCTTTTAAAATAAATCTTTGTGTGGGTGTAATTTAGGCTGTGGGCAGATTAATACTCTCAGATTTGCCCGTGGTTTTAAGAATATCCATGCAGCTATATTAGTTACAACAAATCAATAATGTAAAATGTAGTAACTTGCTAAAGCACCTTTTTTTTTTTTTCTTTTCTCTTTCTAAAAGATATGTCAAATTACTGTGTCCCTGGACACAATATAGAGGTGTTAGGTGCCATTTAAAGGGAGTCCTGTCTGGGGTAAAAGCCAACATCCATTCTAGCCAGCTAAGTTACAGAACTGTAATGAAAGACAATGAAGATGATGTTACATCTTATGTTGCTTTTAGTCTTACCTCTTACATGTATCTTCTCTCACATTGCTAGAAGGCACAGGCTGCTATTGTCTTGAGTGAATTGGACTTTCCTTGACTTTTATAAAACAACCCACACTTGAAACAATGAAATCAAGAGTTATTATTCTCCTAAAAATGCATTCCTGTGCTCTCATACATTTCGGTACTGTTTTATGAGCAGACACACACATGTGCACACACATTGGTCCTGCTGGGGAAACAAGATGATTAAAAAACCTCCACATTACTAAGAGCAAATATCAGCTTCTTAGATTTTTTTAAAATTTGTATTACTTAAAACGCATCAGTTGCTAAATTTAAAATGGTTGGTAAGTAAACAGTAGGTACCATTATAGAGAGCCACTCTTCATAAAATTGTAATTATCCCTTTCCTATTTGTTGTGACATGCCCTCACACAGATTATGGGTTTGGACCAATGCCCAGTCTTCTACTTTGAAAATGCCAAGTAAGCACAAAAGGTTTGTACAACCCCTGACTGGTTTTCTGTGCATGGTGAGGACATTTTGTGAAGCTGATCAAGTGAAGGTAGTTCAGGCTGTCTCACCTTCCTCTTCTCATCCTTTCCTCACCCCAGAGCTGTCACTGTTTCTCCAGATTGCATGCTCTGCAGAGTGGGGCTCCTCCCTTGTTGATGGGCCAGTGATGATTCCTACAGAAACACTCTAAAGGTGTTTCTTTCAAGACAGACTCCATAGGCTTGCCTGGCAGGGTCCCCTCACTCAGCCTGATACTGTCTATGCAAGGTTGTTGTCAATGCAGTGTTGTTCAGCTGCTGTCCTGCCCCCTCATGGGAGCACTTCCCCTTGATGTTCCCCCATCAGTGCTCTGGGATGCTGCAGAGTGAAAACATCCCTCGCAAGTCTTCCAAGTTTCAAGTGGGAAGAAAGGAAGAGAAAAGCACTGGTGGGTTTGGGAGCATCCAAGCTACCAATGTTTCTTTCAAATTCCTAAATATTTGTGTCTGAGTGCAGAGGGTAAAAGACTCCCAAGTACGTTGTAGAGACAATCTCCCCTTCACCCTGAGAGCTGAGAAAGCCCAACCCACAAGACAAGGTGGGCACAGTGATGGTTCAGTGACCAGTGCAGGGTGATCAGCAGTAAGGATGTCTGTGGCAATAACCACTACCTCAGCTCTAACATTTTGCATTGTGTATTTAACCTCAAGGCTATTACCACCACCCAGTTTAGCCAGATGAGTGTAGTAGAAAAACATTTACAGTTGCTGGAGGATTAATCTCCTGAATGATGCATGGATTTTAGAGAAAATGCCTATATAATGCTATACCAAGGGATATAATTTCAATTAGTAATTGCTAATTTTGATTTAGTATGTTACATCCTGGATATAGCAGGTTTATTATGGTTATGTTATCTAATTTATTATGATATATATTTACTGTAATGGGAATATATATTAATCAATAGATACATTGATTAAGTAGGGACTATTCACTACACTGAAAGACTGGAATAACACAATCAAGCCAGTAACAGACACAGAGTATTATCAGATGCTGTGAATGGTAGATCTAATTCTGAATTTTACTCTGGAACAAATGCAAAAAGTAGGGAATGATTATCAAGTTAAGAAATGAATATATCTGTTCTAACAGGCAGCATGTCAGATGTAGTAGCTAAGCTATGTGCCCAGAGAGTCCAATTCTTCCTCAAGTGGATGATTTATGTATTTTAATATGAAATGTATCACTTACCAAACAGCTTCTTTCACTGTGTGATAGATACATTCCATCTAGCAAGGACGTTTTGATAGTGTAACATATCCCCTTGTCTTGCTTCTTTCAGGGGAGTCTGTTTCTAACACTTCACATGCTTCCAGTGTTAGATATCAATAGCATCTTTCATAAAGTTAGTCTCATGATGGCTACACAAAACCTTTGCTCAGTGCTTTGCATAGAGGATTGTAACAGCTGAGGGAGATGCCTGGAGCAATCAGGATCTGGTCGTGCTTCCTTTCCTGGCCATGCCCCACGCTGCTGCCCGGCAGCACGGGAAGCTGCCAAAGAAATTGAGAGCTTTTTCCAGAAAGACAGTCTTTCCCCCCAGTCTCTGATGAAAGGTGTGGGAAGCTGTAAGCCAGAGGGACAGGACCTCTAACCCCCCACAAGCCCTTAGGAAGGCTGCTAGTGAGCTTGTTCCACTGTTATGCTTACAAAAACATGCCTCAAATTAATGGGGGAATAAAGACTCTGTTCGGCTCTCCAGTTTCAAAGAATACCTGCACAGCTTTCCACAGGGCTCTGACTGTCTTTTCAAAGTTTAGTTTCCGTGACACACTACTGCCTGGATGGACAGTGCTCCTATGCTGAGTAAATCAAAATGGAGAGCTGGAAAAGGCCTTGTGAGATCTTCTAAGAAGCCCCTCATTGCAGAGGCAAGACAAGCATCCCCCCAACACTCCCTCTTTCTTCCAGCCCATTAATTATTTTACACATGAGTCAAAGAGCAGGACATTCCCAGCATCAGATGGAAAGAAACCAGTACCCACATGTAACAGCCATCAACAACTCCAGTCACACCAGTAAATGAAGGCTCAGCCCTTCTTCGTCTACTGACCTTTTTACAGAGCTGCATTCTGCAGGCTGTTTTCTGCTCAGGACTGTCCACATGTTCACCCACTGGAGCTGCAGCCCTCAGGAAATCTCCAGCATCTGCAGTTCCCTGGATGGAGACAGTCACCTTCCTTGGTCTGTAAGGACTTAATGACCCATGAGCCCCAAACCCATCTGTTTAACTGGTTCTCCAAAACCTTCACAACCCACCTATGCAGCACATTGCACTCTCTCAACCCCCAACTGTCAAGAAACACTTCCCAATATTCATTGTACATTTTCTTTGCTGCAAAAGTTACATCCTTTTGTCTTGCTCTTACGGAGAAAGAGACAGAGGACAACAGGGAAATAGTCCCTTCACCTATGAGATGGCTGCTGTCACAGCTGAGACTTCCTTGTGCTGAAACTCTGAGCTCACAGACAACTTCTTCTGACCTAATCTCTTTCTTACCGCTGTCCTTCAGAGTATCTCAGGCTTGTCCAAGATCTTTCTCATCCCACATTGCTCAGAACTAGAGGCAAAGTCAAACAGATCTTACCAGTTTTAACTGGTAACAACATAAATTAATAACTTTATGACAGAGATCGGATACATCCCAGGGTGATTCATGCCACATGCACCACTTTGTTGATCTATATTTAGTCAAACTGAGCTACAGGTCTTCTGTCATTTTTATGTCTAGCAGCATTCCTCCATTTTGTGTTTGGGGGTGATAACATCACTTTTATCTCTGCAGACGGTCAGCCTCAGCACCCCATGGACAGCATTGGTGCACTCCACCATGAGAAAAGGGATGCCAATGGGGAGGCCAAGCTCCAAGATATGGCTCAGATCAAGGTTCTTATACCCATTCCTGTCTCATCAGCATCCACACACCAGCAGAGCAGTGACCCACATGCTCCTTTCCATTGTGGGTGCTCTGGCTAGCATAGGAACACACATTATTTGGCCTAGGATGAGGGGAAGAGCAGACATTTGGCTGATTGTTGGATGACAGACAACAAGCAGAGGATCTACTGCACCAAAACAGGAAAGGGAATTGCCACCTGTAGACATTAGTGATTATAAATCATGTTGATGATGGTGTCTGTCAGCTGATGTTAAAAAAAAATGCTTGCAGCTCAGCAAAAGTAAGTGGAGAAATTCTGAGAAACGCAGGAGACTGCGAACGGCTGCTTGATTACCAAAACCAAACTCCTCAACTCCTCTTGCCTGAGGCAGATCTAGAGAACACAAAATGTATTAATCCACAGGCTTTCAAAGACCAAGTGCACCAGAAAAGCCATTATTTGCAGAGTAAGCAAAAGTGCTACTTAGCATATGTAGAGCAGATGCAGCAGAGGAAAAGAGAGGCTAGTTCCAGCAATGAAAAAAAAACAACCAGCCCTAGACAGTAGATTCAAAACCATACGCAGGTTTCTAAGTAACCAGCCTGATTTTTCTGATGTGCTGAGGGCTGACTAGTTCCCAGTGAAATCAATAAATGTTGATTGCTTGGTACTTTTGAAAATCAGGCCAACTCTTCAGGAGCATAAGTAAGGGCCTGAAATGCCTGATTATGCCCCATTTGAAGTCTGAGCCTGGATACACAGCAATGTGCCTGCTGTTCGGAAACATGTCTCAACATGCACATCCTCTGCCTGGATGAAAGAGGAACCCTCCTTGTGACAATCAGACTAGGGACAGAAGCCTCTGTCCCCTCCTCCCCTTGTAAAATCAAATATTACGAAAGAAGGGAAGCCCCTTTTATAGATGCTGCAGCACATTATCAAACACTGTATGGTATATAATGCAGAAATAAAATGATGGAAACTAAAATTTGCAGGAAAAGAAAAGCTGCCATGTGCATATAACTGACCTGTCCTAATCTACTCACAGGAAGTAAGCCAGAAGGTGAGGAAGGGGTGAAGCAATCAGAAAGTTAAATCCAAGCCTTACAGAATATATTTCCTAATTAAAAAATGCCCCAAATATTTGCTCTAAAGCTTTATCTTTCTAGTGCTGGCTTCCAGTGTGCTTCCATGAGCACTCTGTCTGGGTTTGGGGCAGGTGTTGTGCTCAGCCATTGTTCCCCAGCGGCTGCATTGGAAAACACGTCTCGTCCTTCGGTCAGCACCTTCCCACCTGATGCATGCTCTGCCATCTGTAAGCAGTGATTTACTGCTGAATCACAAAACAAACCTGACTATATCCTTTATAAATTCATAAATCTCGAGCAGGACAGTTTTCCTATTATGGCTGCACTATTGTTTCAGTGGTATAACCCACGTTGCTGAAGGAGAGACAATAAATCATGAGGCTGTGAATTCCATTGTATTTATAGATGAGGCTGCTTTTGGTCTCCATTTCCTAGTCACAAATAAGCTGAGATCTTCTGAGTTTGCCACAGGATATTTATAGATTGCAAATGGTGACACATTATATCAGTTGCCCTCTGTATTTTCTTCAGGATATTTTATTGTTTCCTGCAAGTCAATTCATATTCTCCCTGTCCTACAGACTTTTTTCCATGTGGAGAAAGTCTGGATGAGCTTAGGCTTCCTTCACACTCTTCCTTTATACTCCTGAGGCTGTGATGTAGCCACGTACAACCATGCCCTTCTTGCAGCAGACAGAAGCAGCATGAGAAACTATATTTGTTATATGGCTTTTTTTTGTTTGCCACTTTTCTGTCTTCTGCCTGCCAATGCCTCGCCTTGAAGTTATATAAATAACACAGCCACAGAAATCCCTGCTATAGCATTTGTAATAAAGATTAGTCAAAGCATTTTCTCAGAGGTTTTGGCAGTACCATTGTACCTAGGATGTGGTCCTGGCCGAGGACCAGAAGTGTCAGACATGGTCCCATCACCAAATGAGGATTTTCCCAGACCCAGTCACCATACAGTATAAACCAATATACAGGAGCTGCAGCCAGATGGTCATACACTCTCTTCTGGTCTCCAAAAGTTAAAGATCAGTTTTTTAGAGGACCAGAGAAGGGAATGTTTCCCACTATAAAAATCACTAAAAAATTTAGGAAGAAAATTAAGTCTGTGAAACTTACCTGAACTGTGTGCCAACTGAGTGAGGGAAACTCCTCTCTTTCTAAAACTCAACAATTGTGCTGGCGAATGGAGTAATTCTCTAAATTTAAAATCAAACAAAGAAGATAGAAAACAAAACAGAGGGCACTAGTAGCTAATTTGATGGTAAAGATAGTAAAATAAATTAATATATTCTCTTCTTTTATCTCCTGCCAATTGTGTCTATAAGTAGTGGACATTCAAAAGACAGGAGCTATCTACAGCTATGGCTGCAAGACAAACGTATCTGTTAAAAAGAAAAGGCAAAAAACTGTAATTTCTTCTGCATCTATCAAAACCAGAGCTCCACATTACTTAAGACACCAGTGACAAAAGCAGGAGGAGAAATACAGAGTGCAGCTCTTGTGCTCAGGCTAAGTGAGAAGTGATTTGCATGTTTTCCCAGTCAGAATTTGACCAGTTTGAAGTTCTAGTAATCTTCCAGCATTTGAGTAATCCTTTCACCTCTAGAGCAGTGGTTGTAAAGATCAGAATTTAGACAGAGCTACAAATGATGCAAGGTTAGCAGGCCTCTAACTCATCCTATAGAGGATAAGCTGTTAACAGGGTATCAACAGGTGTAGTGACACAGGAGGCTAACAAAGCCTGATGATACTGAACAGGGAGCAGCAGCACCCATGGCTCCAGCAGTCATTGTGCCATGGCAGCTGGGTGCAGAGGGCTCCCCTTACCTGGCCAGAGGTTCCCAGCTCCACACTGGGATGGCACGGTGCCAGGAGGTGGAATAAAGCTCTTCCCCACGGCAGGTGGTAAGGCCAAGGCTGCAGCTCATGGGGCTCATGGTGGTACTGCCTCTGCTCGAGCAGAGGCACAGCTCACAGAGCCCAGCCACAGACATCTTCACTCTTTAGAGACTAAAACCTGTTTTGTTCATTAAAAGCCAGCACAGTTCAAGAACAGAACACCCTGAAGGATGCTCAGAAATTAGTAACATCAGGAAAGTGTCCTCTTATTGCAACCTAGCAATGCAAATCTAGACACCTTCCTGTCTGAGGACTCACCAGCCCCAGCACTCCAGCACTCTAGTGCTCTGCTGACTTTCCAGGAGCTCCTACAGCAAGTGGCTGGAGTAGGTTTTAAATATAAAACCCAAACATCCCCCTATCTCTTAAAAAAAATAAATCTGCTGCTGTTAATCATCTTCCCAGAGAGCAGGGCTTTGCACATCTTATCCCTAACTCAATAAAGTTCTCATTAAAATTTAAACTGTTAAATAAGATCTTTGAGTCCTTACTCTGTTTTATTATCATCCATCCCTACCACACACGTCTTTGTAGCATCAGGGAAAGATGAGCAGAGAGCAGGGATAAAGCTGCTGCCATGAGCATTATGTAGTTCCTTAATGCAGAAGAAACATACATAACATACAGGGGTGGAAAAAGGACAGTGGGGGAAAAAAAGAAAAATAATAAAGGGAAAGTTGAAAGAGTGGTTTGATTTATCAGGTGGTGTTCTGTGCTGTAGAGAATGCAGTTGTGCTGTAGATTAGTTTAGCCTGGGACAGAAAACACAATGGAAGTCACAGAAGATTGTTCAGGTTTCAAGTATCCAGCAAGAAGCCAAGAATATCTGGCTACATTGCATCCCTTTTTAAAATACTAGTGGCATCTAGGAGAGCAGGAAAGTTAGCAGTAGAATCATAGAATGGAATCATAGAATCACTAAGGTTGGTAGCCCGGTAATAGTTCAGATTCAATCCCAGTGAGCTCCCAGACAGCATGCATGCAGCACAGCAGAATTCCCATCTACACTGAAGCAGATACAGAGATTTATGTGGGAAGTTTTAACTTCAGTTGGTGTGTTTTACCAAAACCAAAGAGTAAGCCAACAAAAATAAAAATGTATCCAGTGTACTGCAAGAACAAATTCAGTACCCTCCGGCTGGGTTTGGATGCATGTCTGACTGTTGGGAGGTTCAGTCCTTCCTCCTGCACAGGTTCTGACTCCCAGGACTGCCTCCCATCCACTGTCTGCTGCAACCATCTACCTTCCCCCCTCCACGGCCCAGCACTCCCAGTCAGCATCAGCAGAGTGTCTAAGAAGAGCTGCCCCTTCTAGCTACCTGCTTCTCTCCTAAGTGCACACAGAAATGTGCAGGCAGCAGGGGCTCAGCACCTCTGCTTCCCGTGTCCTTTGCCTCTCCATCTGCCAGGGGATCTCCTGCTGCAGCAGATATGGACAGTAAATGCTATGCCAAAGAAAGGGCAGGCAAAGTGAAGGCAGTTTGAATTTTGGATTGGCTTTTGAGGCACGTCCTTCCCAGAGACACTGCAGGCACCTTCAGGTCATCTTCTAATTGCAGACCTAAAAACCTTCTGATAGTCAAGTGAAATTGGCTACTCTGTAAAGCTCCAGAATGCAGCAATTAGACTGAACTCACTTTTAAAGTCCCTGCTAGCAACTGATCTCTGCAGGAAAAGTATTTGTATTTCACTCTAATTTTCAGGTATTTGTAGAGTACAACAGGAGGTGAAATACACACATGCTTTGTACCAAAAATACTTGGCACACGTGTATTGCATTCAGCTCTCATAGAAATTCCATGTTTAGATAAAAAATGCTTTGATAAAGAAGCAAAAGGTTCTGTTGCAGGTAGAGAAATTGCTGAAACCCCAGGGAGATGATAAAGCTGAGTCTCCTGAGCCATGGTGCTGTGCTTGAAGCCTGACCTCTTTGCTAAAGGGATCAGGGAAAGGTTGCCTCCCTTACACCACCCTGAAGCAGCTGATTGGAACACCACTGAATCTTTTCATAGGGACAAGAAATTAGGTCAAAACTTTCTAGGAAATTTCTGCCGCCTATTTTAGAAGGCAGTTCAAAAGATCAAAGGAGACAAATTCTATAGAAACCCGTCTGCAATCTCACGTGGAAATGAAACAGTAACAGGAAGAAATCTTGTGACTGAACACTGCTGAGCTGACATCCAGGGGCTTACCTTTTAAAAACCTCAGCACAGCTCTGCAGCAGCAGAATGTAAGGCAACAAAAGCGAGTAAACTTAAAACAACCCTTCCCCCCGTGCCTGCCCCAAGGACAAAAACACCATTCATTTTGTTCATATTATGGCATCATTTCTCCCCACTCCCATCTCCACCAGCAACTTAGCTGCAAAGAGCCACTTCAACCTTTTTACCAACACTAACAAATCCTACCCGAGCAGTGGAGTTTTTATCAGTAGTTAGAGCTCCTCACTCCTGTTCGGTATTAAAGGTTTCTTTCTTCTACAGCACTATTTTGATTAGATGGTCCCTTCCCTGAGAAAAAAAAAAACAACAAACCACAACACTCAGGGCCAGATTTTTAAAAAGCTATTAGGCTGCTTAATTTAAATGCATAACAGCAGGCAACTCAGCCTAATTCTCTACTTGAGCACACAGACTCCTGATTTATACACACAAGTGGAATAGCTTTTGTGGAAGTGTATTTTGTCTCTTACTTTATCCTCCTTGTGTTTTAATACTTTACTTATTAGTTTCTTAATTTGGACTTGAATTACAAAATCATTCAGCACACAGACTGCACTGACCAGCTACCTCAGTTGTTTCCAAAATAGAGTTCACTGGACACTTTTTAGCTCAAGGCATCTCATGGTGCATGAGTTTTGGGCCGGTCCTACATTTGAGAGACAAACCTGGGTCTTGTTGCAAGTCATGGCGGGGGGAAAGAGCAAAGGGTTTAACTCCACAAATTATTAACTCTTCCCAAACAGCCAGAGGGAACACTGAATTTCATAGTAAGAAGACTTCTATCACTGATAGATCTTCTTGCAATTTCCATGCTGATCTCTCCAAAGGTTCCTTTGATTTATGAGGTCATTTGTCTGTTGACAATTGAAGTAACTACTCTGGAAGAGCATTTCTGTCCCAGATCAGGGAAGGTTTTTTAAACCTTATTTTGTTAGCTGTAGTGGAAACCATGTTGTTGGACATGCAGCTCATGTCTGTACGATGTACATTTCAAAACATTCCAGAGACTTACAATGTTCTTCAGAAGATTCAAGAGATAAAGCTCTCGTTGATCAGATGAATAGTGGTTTTCTGCACAGAAGAGAATAGCTGGTTGTAGGACACAATACTAGATAATATTTAAGTACATAATTACTGCTGTAATTTATACTGGAGTACAGCTCAGCTAGCATCTCTTTCCAAAATGTTTCTACCTGATTGTGCAACTCTTCCTAAAAGGACACTGGGAAATTAAGCTCCTTTTCAGAAAGAGTTTGCCACCTGAGGACAGGATAAGCATACAAAATAACATGGACCAGTAGTGGTGCATGGACCCCAAGCCACAAACTCTGCTGCACTGGGGCTGCATAACCTGAGTAGAGATGATTCCTCATCCAAAGGGGATGTCCTAATGCCAACAGACTTGCATTCAACTTTCTGTGGCTTGCTTCACAGGCTTACAACCCGAGCTAGGTGATGGGGAAGAGGGCCCAAAGGAAAGGAGGAGAGAGTAGGAAGCACAACCTTTTCACTTGCACAGTTCAGTTGACCACAGAACACCACCAGTGTGATTTAGGCAACCACTGACTACGCAACCAAGGCTATGGGTTACATCTAGTCTTCCTAGAAGAACATTGCTCAGTTAAGTGCCTTCACTTACCATATTTTCAGTAATGCATGGATTGGATAATAACAGAAAGGGTCAAGCCAGTGCAGCTTTATCTGGTAACAAGCCTTGTTCATACCAGGGTCCCCAACAGCGGGGAACAAGACCTCTACTTCCTGGAAACTCAGCAACTTAACTTTGAACAAGACTTGTCCTTGCAGGTTGGATTCTTAATTGCCATGGTGCTACTGTTTTGTAATGTCCTTAAACTTGCAAGAATTTCAACACTCACGTACTTTTCTTCTATCTATTTCTATAAAATTATCCTGTCTCAGTTTTTCTTTCATGCTGCATTGCTTTAGCTCTTTTGAGGCATTAGTTGTACTCTATCCTTAACATTTTCAGCTTTTTCTTTAAAAATACTTTCTTTGCAATAGCTTTTTTTCCTGGCATTCATTCCCTGATTATTTTTTTTTGGCTCACAGCTCACTTCTCAAGGCCAAAACTCCACAGGCAGGGTTTCTATCAATTTTAGTTGCAGTTCTCACCTGATTAGAAGCTGCAGCAGAAAAGTTTTACAATTGCACCCGGAGCACGAGGTTTCAGCTTCTCCTGACACATCACTATTTCCAGATTGGATTTCAGTCCAAAATGTGCTTTGCAAGTTGGAATAAAAAAAACAGTTAATTTTCAAAATTTCCTGCAAAGGAGACGGCATCGAAACAAAAATAGTAAAAAAAAATTCTTCCCTCCAGATTGAGGGGAAGAGGTAACTTGAAGCGTTGTTTTTATTTGGTTACGTTTCTTATTTGACCTGGCTGGATGACACACCAGTAACAGTATTACTTTCTAATCACAGCATCAAAATATTTCTTGGTAATGCATAACAGTTTTTCCGAGCTGAAAATAAAATACAATGTTCATCTGCCCACAATATTTAAAGTAAATCAAGATGAAATACACTATTGGGATTACACCATATGAGATGACTGGAAATGCTGGCGTGATTTGACACGGAACAGCCCACTTTGCTGGTATTAGCAGGCTGTGAAATCATATAAAAATAATACAACAGAAGAAAAAACAATGAGTTTCATAAGAAAAATGCACTTTTTGATCTTTTCTCAAAAATAAACTTTTCGTTCTGCATTTTGTCCCACATCACTTTTAGGGTTGTTAATGGAGGAGACTTCACAAATTGCACTAATCAGCAAAGTAATGAAACGCTTTGTAGACCAAGCCTCACTGAACCCAAATCTAACAGGCAGTTCAGCTTCTGCCTGTGTTGGCCACTGTTCAGTCTATCAAACAGCTCAATGGGTGAAGTTTCACAGCAACTCCAACCATGGTATAGGTCCACCAGGTGCCCACGTTGTGACAAAACTGGTGACATTGTCCAACAGCCCCACTGGTGGTCAGAAATCCTCCTGAGGCAGCTGAAATGCTGAGGGGAAGGAAACCAGGGCCATTGATGGACTGTAGATGAAGACAGGCCCAGACCTGGTGCACACTACAGACCAGGTCCCAGACCCTGGGACTGCACAGGTCATCTCTGCATCTCTGGACTGCTTCAGTGCATGGTTCACATCAGACAAAGGTCTTGGGGTTGCTCCATTTTTGGCTGCTCCCTATCCAGATGTTTAAATCATTTCACTGGATCATCCTTCAGGCACAGAGGAGTGCCTGTTGGCCTTACGACAGGGGAGCCAAGGAATGAGGAAAAGAAATTATGATGGAAACTGCCCCAAGTGAAAACAATGCAGTTAATGATCAACAACATACTGAAATCACTACAACGGAAAATATGTTTTCCTTCCACTGAATACTCTTATTCATTAGAAGGAACTTCAATTTCAATGGCTCTCAAATACTTTCTCCCAGCTGGGACTTTTACACAAGATCTGCATTATATCATCCCCATGGAGGTCTTAAGGAGTTTTGGTCCTACTCCCTAATGCCAGCTTTTGGGATGGACATAATGTATGATACAATGAACTTCTTTTGAGGTATTTCTCTTTGTGGTATTAAGGCATTATCTCATCCTGCAAAGAACATGTACAGATTTTTTGCTTCACAGACTCTTGAAGTGTTTTCTGTGGAAATTATTCAAACTTTCTAAACATGACACAAAAGTCTCCTGCTTCGTGGGTCTGAGTGAAAACACCCTGGGAGCTACAGAGACCTGCTAACTGAAATCAGAGAAAGCAGCTGGGTTTCACAAGCTAAACTGAACTGGCTATGTCTGTCAGCTGAAGGCACATCCAGGAGGATACCCAGTTGCTGAAGGAGCTTATTTGGACAGACAATCATTTCCCACCTGCACTGACCAAAGGCTCCAGCACCACGGGAATAAATGTCCTCTCAGCCTGAGCTGCCACTCCACAAGTAGCCAACAGCAAAGAAAACCAATCCAGAATATTTCTGTAGGGAAAAATGGAAAGAGTATCTTTTTTAAAACCATTGCATTCTCTCATTTCAGAGACATTTCATCCATGTTTTGTAAAAGCACAGGAAGTCATTTGCTTTGAAAAGCACCACATTAGTACATTTTGGCTTTCAAATAGGCATTTTTCCAAAATGATACTTTTTATGCATGCAGATACTTCAAAGGGAAAGATTAGAAGAAACAATACTTCTTATTCCTCCCGTGTTATCTATCATCAGGATGATAATCTTTAATACCAAATGCAACTTCCAGTTCAGTCAGCACCGAAGCAAATTAGTATTATCTGCTGAGTAACATCATTATTTCATCAGCAGTTCCTCTGTTTCATTTGGAAGCTCCTGATGGAGGCACTGCTCCCCCCTTGAGCCTGGTTAGTGCATTAGCCCTGGCAAGAGCACAGCAAAAGTCGTATGAGCAAAGGTCCTCAGAAATGGAAATGACTCCATGAGCTTTTAATGCAAATAAGAAGAGGTCAGTCAAAATAAGCACCCACGGGAAAATAATTGGAAGTGAAATATGGACTAAAATGATAAAATATAGCTAAATTTTATACAGCTTGATGCTCGCATGCATTTGTTTCTAACATCCAAGGATAATAGTATGAAAACATCAGCCTAAGCAGCTGCTTTGCACTTTTCTTCCTGTCTGTAGGTAATAACTTTCAAGCACAAAGAATCAGCAAACACAAAGGGATCTCAGATGGGTAACGTTAATGCTTGAGTCATTTCACCAGAACTTTGAAATATTTTAAGTAACATCACAGTCCTATAAATGTACACTTATAAATATCTAAAGGGGGTGTCAGGATGATGGGACCAGTCTCTTTTCCGCAGTGTCCAGTGACAGGACAAGGGGCAATGGGCACAAACTGGAACACAGGAGGTTCAAGTTAAACAGAAGGAAAATCTCCTTTACTGTAAGGGTGACACTGCACTGGAACAGTCTGCCCAGAGAGGGTGTGGAGTCTCCTTCTCTGGACACATTCAAAACCCACCTGGACACAATCCTGTGTAGGTGATCCTGCTCTGGCAGGAGGGTTGGACTAGATGATCTTCAGAGGTCCCTTCCAACCCTGACAACTCTGTGGCTGTGACTTAAAGGCATCATTGACCAAAGTAACCTGTTAGCTTATAAAACCTAAACACACATTATATATGAGGCTTTTAGACACAACAACTTTTTTTTTAATTCAGGAAAAACATACAGACATTTGTGAGGATGAGGAAAAGCAAGATCACATGGTGCTTTACTTCCAGTTTAGGATCCACATGGAGCACAGAAAAAGGTATTAATAGCCCCAGTTTGCTTGAAAGATTTACAGATTTTACAGTGATCCTGCCCAACAGTGAAACCGTGTTACCTGAGTGGATGGAGAAAATCAGGGCTGCAAGCTTGCACCCAACCTAGAAGTGCAGGGAGGTACCAAAGCAGCAAACAGCAGGGCTTACAGTGCCTTCCAAAGTCTGCAAGGTCTGAAAGGACCAGCTATAATTATGTAAATTCTTAAGAAACTGTGAAAATAATTCACCCCTAAAAACAGGCCTCCATTTGTCAGCTGACCAATATCTATGTAAGAGCCCAACTGAAAAGCTTGGAAGTGAAGCTGTGCTGCTCAGGCTGCCCCTGCCCTTCCAGCAGCCTCTCCTCCCTTCCTTAATCCTCCTGTACAACTAAAAAGAATGACTGGTCTGAAGCAGTGTTGGGGCGTAGAGAGAAACCACTTCAGTGTTCTGCTAGTTAAGTCATGAGGTAACTTTCATGCTGGTGTACAGTACTTGAAGGGGGCTACAGGAAAGCTGGGGAGGGGCTTTTCATCAGAGAAGATAGTGATAGGACAAGGGGTAATGGTTTTAAACTGAAAGAGGGGAGATTTAGGTTAGATATTAGGAAGAAATTCTTCACTATAAGGGTAGTGAGGTACTGGAATAGGTTGCCCAGGGAGGTTGTTGATGCCCCATCCCTGGAGGTTTTTAAGACCAGGTTGGATGAGGTTTTGTGCAACCTGGTCTAGTGGCAGGGGTCCCTGCTCATAGCAGGAGGGTTGGAACCTGATGATCTTTAAGGTCCCTTCCAACTTTAACAATTTTATTATTCTATGGTGCCCATGTAGCTGTTAAAAAAATAAAATAAGAGCAACATGCTGGCACAGCTCTCCTTTGGAGAGGTCACAAACTACTCTCCTTTCCAGCAGATGAAAATCATGCCAAGAGAAGGGGACTTAGAACCTGCAAAATACTGACTGATCACGGTGAATATTTAAGCATCTGTTTTCATGCACCAGATAATTGGGTCCTTGGGAAGCAAACTAAAAAGACGAAGAAAATCTCTAAAATTCAGATTTTGTTTTAAGGCACTCACTTTTTGCCAGCAATCACTTTATGTAAGAGCAGTGACTGAGTACAGATGCAATTGCAGTTGTCCTGTCAACCAACCATCCATATTTCTTGGGTCTTATTCCTCTCTAATGGGCATCATTTCCCAGAGATCAGAGTCTCAGAGCAGTAGCACTTTTTACTGTAATGTCTTTTTTTCCCCACCTCTTCTTTCTCTCTGCCCCCACTGAAATCTGTGTGAACACCTAAAAATATGTATGACTTGGCAGATCTACGCTGGGGCGCCTCACACATCAGCAGTCTGCCTAAGGCATTGTGACCAAAAGCTGAACATCATTATAAGTTATCCAACTAGCTGATAAAATGTTGCTTCATTTTTGTTTCCTTGCATTGATTTCCCCCTTGATGTGGCAGCTCAATCTCCCAGTCACTCACTGTCAGCTGCTGTTTTCCATTTGATGCTGAAATTCAGTCACTCAGTCTTTCCAATGTTCACTACATGTTCACTTGCCATGAGTTTGGCAGGCTGAAATTGCTCAGGAAAACTTTCTTTCTTTAGCTTAAAAAGAATTTAAAATATTTCTTCATTGTTTAAGGTAATCAGTTCCCCTTAGAGAATGCCATCATGCTGTCTTTTATATGTATACCATATATTGCAAAAAAATATATTGTATATATTTATAATTTTTATAGATATATCCTTTCAGGGAGGTGATTCTCCCCCTCAGCTCTCCACCTGCAGTACTGTGTTCAGTTCTGGAGCCTCCATTATAAGAATGACACGAAGCTCCTGGAGTGCATCCAGAGAAGGGCCACGAAGATGACCTGGGGGCTGGAGCACCTCTCCTACGAGGACAGGCTGAGAGAACGGGGGCTGTTCAGCCTGGAGAAGAGAAGGTTCTGGGCAGACCTCATAGCAGCCTTCCAGTGCCTGAAGAGGCTACAGGAAAGCTGGGGAGGGGCTTTTTACAGGGGCTTGTAGTGAGAGGACAAGACGTAATGGATTAAAACTGGAAGAGGGGAGATTCAGGTTAGACATTAGGAGGAAATTTTTTAGTGTGAGGGTGGGGAGACACTGGAACAGGTTGCCCAGGGAAGTTGTGGAAGTCCCATCCCTGGAAATGTTCAAGACCAGGTTGGATGGGGCTCTGAGCAACCTGGTCTAGTGGGAGGTGTCCCTGCCCATGCAGGGGGGTTGGAACTAGATGATCTTTAAGGTCCCTTCCAACCCAAACCATTCTATGATTCTATTATTTTATTCATTTTATATATATAAAGCCAAAATCTTCAGTGAGCACACGCAGTCACTGTGAATCCCTGAGCGCTCATCAAAAGTCTGCACTCAACTGCTTGACAAAGTCCCAGTAAGGTGAGTTCCCACCTTCACCCCTGATGTCTCTAAAATTCACTAGCAGACCTAGATGGAAAGACATGCTTTCCTTCCTTGGCTAGACAACCCATCAAGCATAAGGTACATATCTTTGCTGGGATTCAAGCAGGTGAACCAGGAGGCACTGCAAGTCCTCAAGGTAATTGCATCTTAAAAGAAAATCAGCATTCACAGACTGAATGTGGTGTATTTGTTTGATTTGATGTTTCAATTCTCTGCAAAAACTGGGAATGTATAAAGCACTGACATTTTGATTGCCAGGACTGTTCTCTGCACTGGAAAGTTGGTCTGATATGTTAAAGCATTACACCCAGACTTTCGGATGATGTTTTTTTTCTGTTAGTGACTGAAGCTCCTTCCTTGAGCTCTGTATCTAAGTAAAGCTGTTGAGATGGTCTGTCTTTCTACACTCCAGTTACCTCAGCCCAATCATTCTCTGCATGGGTAAAGCTATCCTGACTCTTCGTACAAGATAAAAGGTATGTGCATCTAAAGACCAGATTCAGCTTGGCTGTTGAGTTCAATCATCCACCACTGGGAAAGCACCAGCATCACATGCAGTCTTCAAAAAAACCCAAAAACAACCAACAACAAAAAACCCAAACCAAACCACAAACCCACCACATTTGAAAGAAGGAGCAGGTCCTTCCACTGCCAGTGCCCATCTTGACTTACTTGAAAGCCTCGTTTTCTGGTGATAAACACTGAGTCAGTCTAAGATTGTTAATTCCTTTATATTCAATTTTCTAAACTTTCTACAACATTCAGAAACCTTTCTCAAGGGAGTAAGATTGAAATCTCTCATAATCTCATCATACGTGCTCTAGGTAAGTTCTGCTCTCTCTCTGCTCCTTAAGGGGCACTTATCACATCTGAGTTACAACTCCTACACATCCTGTTCAAAATAATGGAAGATGAAACAATGCACTTATGCTGGGCAGTGTTATGGTGAAGGGAGTATGATTAGAAACAATGGTTAAGGTAACTGTCCAGATCTGGAGAGCCCCTTATTGAGAGTCTAGTTACAAAACATACCTTCATTGAATAATTACTTGCCTCCACAACAGCACTTTTCAACATTTCTATATAAAACCACTGTCAAAATTTTAGGTTGTTTCTTGGAAAATACGGATGAATGTCCAAGACTTTCTCTTAATGGTTTAGGGACTTTTTAGTTTTGGGGTTTTTTTAAGTTTCTGGAATAATGTAAAACTTAAAAAGTACTTAGTTAAAAGAAAAAAAAAAATGAGGCCAATTTCCCTGGTACAAACCTTTTGGAATTTTTAAAAAAGAACTATATTGCAGAGTTTGAATTTTGCATATGTGAGGTGAGCAGTTTGCAGTTTCAGATTATATGATATTACTCTCGATGCCTGTAGCTGTAGGTTGTCAAAAGAGAAGAAACAGCATCAGTCAGGCAAACAGCAAAAAAGCCAAATCCAATAGCAGTAACCCACTATAACTGTCTTGAACTTACACAAAAACAAGGAAAGATGAGCACTGTGGCCAGACTACCAGGGGATACACATCTTTATAGATGGTGGGCAAGACAAGCAGAGAGCCCTCAGAGAGGTCTTGCAGCCTGGACCTGATCTTTACTTCAGTCCAAAGTAGTGTGGATGATGTGGCAATTGGCATGCTAGAAAAGTCCCAGGGTTTATAGGATTTTTCACCGGGATATACTTCCTGTACAGAGACAGAGTGAACTAGAGATCCTGTCTGGCAACTGACTCCAGCAAAGGATGTGCTTGACAGCAAAAGAGATTTCTATCATGGCCCTCTCAGCCTAAGGAAAATTACATTCTAAGTCTAAAACAAGGGACTGAAGGTTAGATTGCAAAAGAGCTGGTGCTCGTAATTGAGAACAGATTTTAAAAGAGCTCCATGCATGTGGGCTGAGTACTTCTGAGTTTCTCACCACAAAACCAAACACTAAACTTTTTTAAAAGCTCTGATGCCTCAAGCCATGCTCCAGCCTACATTAAAATATCTTTTTAATATTTCAAGGTTTTCTCAGTGCCAAGCTATTAAATGTGTACACTGATTTCCTCAGAGCAAAATCCCTCCCCAAAAACCCAGACAGAATGTCAATCAAAATAGTTAATTACTACTAAAAAAAAACACCCTAGTAATTCACTGCGTGGATTTTAATTTTATGAGATAGCATTATCCTTATGAGAGCTCTCCAAGCTGAGGGTGGAGAACAATGGCTCCCTGAACATGAAAGCAGTTTCCAAATCACAGCAGAGATGGTAAGGCTTAATTTGACCTCACTTGTTCCAATAAAAATTCAGGTTATGTCCATAAAAATGAGTAAGAAACAGGTAACAAAAGGGGTGACAAGAAGAGGAGGGTCTTTCTGAGGAGAACTTGCAAACAACTACAGCTAAAACTGCCATGGGGCTTTAATCAGAAATGCTCTTTAGGAGGTAAACTTGCAGACTGCTAGCTACAAAAAAATCACTACAAAAAGGATCTTAAAAGTTGTTATTACACAGAATTCTTGCATATTCTTTCTTCTGCGCCCAGCAATAATTGGTCTCACACAGGGAACAGTGACAATGCAAGACCTCCCCAGCAGGTGACAGGTACTCCCATGAAGAACAGCAGTAACATTGTTGACATTTTATCTCAAGTTTCCCACCTGTTTTTTTTTTCTAGAGGCCTTACATTTATGTAAGAATCACCACAAAGGTATTTTAAAACTATTGGTAAGGCTCAGAGTTGCAGTGGAGATCTCTGAAGTGTAACACAAAATAAAAGCTGCATTGCCAATGGTCAAAGCCCAAAGGCCAATCAAAAGGCTCCACCAGTTCTTGCTGCAGAGGAATGCCAGTTTTGGCTCCTCCACATGCAAGGTGTCCCAGTCCAAGCGCAGTCCTTCTGCTCTGTGCTTTGGTGTTCAGCCTGATGTTAGCACTGACCCAGCAGAGCAATGCTGAGATTTTACAAGGGCTTGTAGCGAGAGGACCAGGGGTAATGGATTAAAACTGAAAGAGGGGAGATTTAGGTTAGACATTAGGAGGAAGTTTTTCACTATGAGGGTGGGGAGACACTGGAACAGGTTGCCCAGGCCAGTTGTGGAAGGCCCCTCCCTGGAAGTGTTCAAGACCAGGTTGGATGGGGCACTATGCAACTGGAACTAGTGGGAGGTGTCCCTGCCCATGCAGGGGGGTTGGATCTAGATGATCTTTAAAGTCCCTTCCAACCCAAACCATTCTATGATGATTCTATGATGTCCATCACCTACAGCATCAGTGTCAACTATCCATGATGCTGCTACTTCAAGAGTCTGGCTGCAAAGCTCTCCAAAGCTAAGAAGAAATGAGAAGAAATGACCATTCTGAAGCTAAATGTAGTCTGTTATTTGTGCATTCAAAACTGGGACAGACAAACCATGGCACTGCCACACCAAACAGAGCACTATGGACATTACAGCAGTTACTGCAGGACATGGAGCAATGGTAGAGTCTTCATTTCAGCTGGTGGGCAATGGCAGGCAGATTTTCTCCTAACACAGAACTCACTTTCAGACATACCTGTGTGTCTCATTCAGTGTCACCTTCTTTTTCTCACAGATACTGTTTTAGAAGTGTTTAAAGATGAGTCACCAGAAGGCTGTGCAGCCATTCAGCAAGATTTGGACAGAGTGGAGAGCTGGGAAAAGAGGAACCTAATGAGGTTCAACAAGAATAAGTGTAGAGTCCTGCACCTGGGAAGGAACAACAACATGCACCAATACAGGTTAGCAGCTGACTTGCTAGAAAGCAGCTCCATGGAGAAGGAACTTGGGGTTCTGGTGGACAACAAGTTACTCATGGGGCAGCAATGTGCCCTTGTGGCCAATAAGGCCAATGCCATCCTGGAATGCATTAAGAAGAGTGTGTCCAGCAGGTCGAGGGAGGTTCTCCTCCCTCTCTACTCTGCCCTGGTGAGACTACATCTGGAGTATTACATCCAGTTCTGGGCTTCCCAGATCAAGAGAGACAGGGACTTACTTGAAGAGTCCAATGGCAGGCTACAAGGATGATTAAGGGACTGGAACACCTTCCTTACAAGGAAAGGCTGAGAGACCTGGGGCAGTTTAGTCTAGAGAAGAGAAGACTGAAAGGGGATCTTATTAATGTATATAAATATCTGAAGGGTGGGTGTCAGGGAGGGGCCAGTCTCTTTTCAGTCATGCCCTGTGATAGGACAAGGGGCAATGGGATGCAAACTAGAACACAGGAAGTTCCACCTCAACATGAGGAAAAACTTCTTTATTGTGAGGGTTACTGGGAACAGGCTGCCCAGAGAGGTTGTGGAGTCTCCCTTCTCTGGACACATTCAAAACCCACCTGGATGAGTTTCTGTGTGACCTGCCCTAGATTGTGTGGTGGCCCTGCTCTGGCAGTGGGGTTAGACTCGGTGATCTCCGGAGGTCCCTTGCAACCCCTACCATTCTGTGATTCTGTATTTTTGCCAAGGTGTTTATAAAGAAAGCTATGGAGATTTCTAATAACTCCCCCTGCTCCCCATAAAAGGTTCCTGTAAAATCAGCTGAAGCAGCTCTTACGAGAAGCAGCCTAATACCTTTAGATTTTTGCTAGTTACAGCATCAGGTAACTTCAAAAGTTTGAAATTGTTTATCCCCTCTTGGTTATGCTCTTTGGTTCAGCATGGGGTTTTTATTGTTTCATTAACAATCTGACATACATCCACGAGTTAAAAATAGCAAACTGATTGTGCATCCATCAGCAGTCTTTCCTAGAGAAAACTGCACATCCTAAACATTTGAATCCTATGCAGGGATATACCAAGTCCTCTGCTGGAGGATCACTAATTTTGCCCACTTTATTTTTTTTCCACCTTTTGTTACTACTAAAGCATGCCCATGTGTTACTATACAGATGACCCTTCTCTGTATTTAGTACAGCACACCCCAAACCATGGATACAGTGCTCAGGAGATATCTACAGTATTGCCTGCACTGACTGGAAACCTTTGAAGTACTGTAAGATGTATTTTAGGTCTGAAAGTTTGTCTCTGGAAACTTTAATGAAGTCTTTACATACAGATAATAAACAATTATGCTCAGTGCTGATGTGATTGACAGGTAGAGATGTTCTCTGAACTGGACAGTTTCTCCAGCTGGAAGCTCAGAGTAATAAGAGTTATAGCTCTGCTTCATGTCAACAGCAACTGAAATGATGTGGGACTAATAAATGGCAGGTTTAATTACAGCTCAGTTACTTCATTAAAACAAGTGTTAATTTAAACTGCAAGGAGAATCCATTCTTTTGGGTGCCCATCACAAGTGCTCCCACAAAAGGGGAGAAGCAGCAGTTTTGTTCATCAGCTCAGAAGGTTGGTTGAATGACGCACAAGAGAAAGCAGCACAAGGAAATGCAAAGGAGATCTGGATTCCATTATCAAAAGATTGACAAAAGGACTTTAAACTTCCAAGAAAATTTTAAGCAGAACATCTTCACAATTCACTGGAAATTTTCTTTGCAACTCTTCAGGCTCACTATGCCATCCTAGTGGCTTTACAGGCAATGTAGTTCTGCACTTCATGTCACTATTTTCCTTTATGACCAAGGTCTATATTTTATGTAATGAAGCAGGTAATAGTTCCCCTCTGTTGGCCACTGCAGAGTATTTACAGAGCTCCACGTAAGAGTTTACTGCAGGATGTACAATTTGGGCATGGACAGTTGTTCAGGGAAGAGAATTATGGCAGTGACACCCCACTGATGTCTCAGAGATGCTCTGCTTCTGCTTTGGGATGATATGCAAATAGAAAGTTTTAAAGTTTTTGAGGAAAACAACTTACTTAGAAAAAGGAGGAGGGTGAAACCCTAATGAAAACATACTGAAGCTGGTTAAGACCACTGAAAGCATGCAGCAGATGACATATTTTGGCCAGAAGATTTCAAAACAGCAGCATCTATTGAATTACATATTTAAGATGATGTAGCAAACCACTAATTTGAGCATCTATCATTTCCTCTCTTTTTTGAGCACACAAAAGTGACACAAGCTGGTAACTTTTCCACTTGTGATACTGTCTATGTTATGTCCTATCAAACAAGAATGCTCCTTATACAGTACCTCTGGTCAAAATGTGATGCTCCAGCTCCCTTCACCTTCCCAGGAAAACACTTAAAAGCTGCTGTGCATTCTGCTGTAAATTAGAACATAGAAAAAAAACATGGTTATTCACGTAAGAGCTCATACACACAACTACGTTCAGCTAAACTTAGGCACATATGAGCAACAGTTGAGTGCTCCAACCTTTCTCAGATAGGACAGAGGTTGCAGCAAAAAGCTTCTCCAAGAGTGACTCAATTACCCAAAGGCAGCACTTGGCAGGGTTGAGTCTCCAATCAAACAGAGGGATTAGTCAAGAGAAAAGTGGCATAACAAAGGAAAACACAATGAAAGGAAACAGAGATGAAATAAGATTCTCTTATTGATTTGCACTGAGGATGAATTACTTAGTTATCACTGCAGTTATAAATGAAAGCCATGCCAAAGGGGTGGAACTTCTAAAGAAAAACAAATTAAATATGTTTTCTTACTTGCTTTGTGTAGAGAATGTCTGAGTTCAGAGTCACTGCAACAAAAACTGAAAAACAAACAAAATAAATGTGTCCTACACAGGAAAAATCAAAAGTTGTGCATTTAGCAATGAGTTCACAGCAGTCCTACAGCTATAATCATGCACTTCCCACACCTAAGGGCATAGCAAGTCCTTCACAAATGAGGTGAATTCCAATAGAAACAGCAAACTTGGCATCTCAAAGTCCAGATTGCCAGCAAGTGCTGAACCTCCTCCTTACACAGAAAACCTACCCTGGGGAACAGCAAGTACAACATCCAAAGGTGAGCTATGTGCATGAGATCCTATCCCCAGCCTCTGAAATCATGGACAGGCTTGGTGGGTTAGAAGAAGAGAGACTGAAGAACAACTTCCAGTCTTCTGCAGCATCCCCTGGGCCAGTGCCAGGGCAAGATTCCCACCTCTCACATTCTTAACCTGCTGTTCACACCACTACCTCAAAGTGCTCCAGCAGTGCTATTCTCTTTTGTCATTGCTACTTCATAATTTTGCATAAACGAAGCCAGATACTTTAGTGATCACAAGTCCAACTTATCAAACACATCGTGCACTCACAAATTACCTGAAAACTACATTGGTTTTGGTGACGATTGGACATCTAATGGCTGAGGGTGAAAGCCCAGTTGATGTGGTATGCAGTGCAATGCAGGGAGTCCTCTCTCCAATAAAATAGAAGTTTCTCACCCAGAACTACAAGATAATGGACTTTAAAGCTGTGGGGTTTATGCATGGAAAACCTGTCACTGGTGCAGGACTGAAACATGCTTATCTTGGCCTTTCACATGGTGTAATTTGACAGGCCCCATAGCACATCTGAAGGGAAGGAGACGGAAATGCATCTAACTGTATTGAATTTATTTACTTATTTATTTTTAAATAGTGGCAGAAGTTACTCTCATCAGCTTGTGAGCAGTCCCTATAGAAGTGGATTATTACATGGGGCACAGCAGGTGGTAGAAAGTAAAATCCTTTACGAGGTTTGCCCAGGCTGGTCAGAAATACATTTGTAAGTTAAAGAAATCATTGCACTCCTGAGAGTCCTTGGGTAGGAAATGAGTTTATCATTTGCTAGCAAATGATTTTGACCTTTCTGGCAAAGGTTAGAGGACAGAGATATATTAACTGGAGTAATTTAAGTCAAGTGTAAAGTAACAAAGAGTTACACAGCCTTGGGGAAGAGTCTGAAGTCTTAGTTGCTGCAAATGTTTCAGAATTTGGTGGGGTTTACTATTTTAGGAACAAAACTACAATAATAAATTTCTAGGTCATTACCTGGATGGAACTGGAACAATGTAAACCTCTTAATAAAGTTTACTGCCCACTTCATCTGTCGCTTGATACCTATACCACAACACTGGCACCAGGCTGCCACCAGGGTTATCTTGTCAGCTCTAAAGCAGGTCATCTTTGAGATCACAGAGACAGCACTTGCACTCCATAATAATCTCCATGGCTGTAACTGTAATTGAGTTTATGTTGGGGCTGCATCCATTAAGGTTCATAAAGAACTCAGCTGCTCAGATGGCTGGATGAAATATGTCACACAGAGATACTTGAAGAGATCCCTCCATTCCCCCTTGTAATCCAAGACTTGTTTCAACAAGCATGAGCTCCTGCAATGGCCTCATCCCACTTACACATGCAGCCCATGTGACAGCATAAGCAAGTTTCAAAATCAGCTTGTGCTTCTAGGTCAGGATAAGGCAGCCCAAGCAGAGCTGAGAGTCTGTCACGAGTGTGCACTCTGCTCCGTGCTGCCCCACTTGTCAAAGCCCCAGGGAGCCCAGCACAAGTTGCCTTTGCAGGGAAGTGTCTGCTGCAAACACTTCGGACCGTTTCATGCTGCCAGTGGCAAGTGCTCCTCAACGAGACTGTCTGAGAACCAGGATGGATGTTGCTGAATGCCACATCTACTTTTTCCTCCATAAAAATCAGCCATATGAAGACAGTGACATGCAACACACAAAGGTAACTCCCAGGCGTGTTACTCTCATAACTACTCATACAAACCAAAGAGGCATCCTTGATGTAGTAACATACACCCCCCAGTGATCCCTCCTCAATAGCATATTGTGCCCATATCCCACAATCCTACAGCTTTCCAAGGAGCTCCACGTGCACAGCAGCACCTGAACATGTTGGGTTTCACTGTCACCACTGGGAAGTGCTGCCAGTGGTGGAGGTGTCCTACCTGCCTGAGGGCTCCTGAGATCCTGTCTCCTCTCATGGAGGTGATACACTCAAGACAAACAGTGAATTACCCACGTTATAGCAGACCAGTACAACAGCATCTACAAACCTGTTAGGCTGAGATGAGTGCTTGAGTCATCTCAGCTGTTGCATTAATTCGTACCTTAAACAGTACATCATTGCTTATTCAAATCTCAAATGGAAAGCAAGAATCCCTCTTGTGCTCAGATGCCATGAACTTTGCTAATTCTCCATGTGCTACCCAGATTATTGCTCCCTACATCAGGCACGTCGGATGAACATGTGTGGTCCTCTGCTCTCACTCTGCAACATAATAAAAACCAGTTCATCTCAGATCAGTTTCTAAAAGAGCTGTTATCCAGGACTACTTCTATTTTCTGCTGATAAATTAATGTTTCGGGGGGCGAAAATGTATGAGAGATGCAAATATCATTACTGAAAACAAATATTTAGGAAGTTAGCCCAGTATCATGTGCTGACAGTGTTTGAAGGCAGTGCACAGAAAAGCTAAATGTTCAGTCCTGAGAAGATGGTTTTAGAGGGTTATCTAGAATTAGAAAAGGCAGAAGCTTGGGAATACAATGACTCAACTCTTACCCAAAATGTCAGCTACCCAAGCCAGGGAGCAACTTTTCTTCCTAATGCTGAGAAAATCCATTCCCAGGGAGGGATGTTAAATGCTGTTATTTTAGAAATGGCCTAAGTTCTCCCATAGCTTTCAGCTGAATCATTTTCTTTTCAGGGTAGATACACAGAATGGAAGAGGGCGATAAACTCCTTTTACCCAACGTAATTAGGACATTTACACAGAATATAGAAAACCCAGAGATTCATTCTCTGCCCAGTTCACAACAGGAATTTGAAACAAGTGGTCCCTGTTCTGAAAAGTGCTTTTGCTATGGAACAAGAGTGTGTCCACTGCTGTGCTGAGCAAGCTCAGTGCTGGAATGAAATGCTTCTAGGGAAGCCACAAGAAGTGGGGCTACCACTCCACAGCCCAGGGAAGCAGGAAAACAAAGCTTCAGTGCCTTTCTTCCAAGGTGTCATGAAAGACTCAGCCTCTCTGCCTGGAGCTCATCCACTTTGTAACAGAGACTAATAGCTGCTGAGTTATTACACAACGGGGTGACTGGTGACAGCCAACAGGGCTAACGTGGTGGCCTTCTACAATGGGGTCATGACATTGATGGACAAAGGAAGAGCAGCCAACGTCATTTACCTGGACCTGTGCAAAGCCTTCAACACTGTCCCACATGACATCCTGGAATCAAAACTGGAACAGTACAGATTCCATGGATGGACCACCCATTGGGTAAAGAACTGGCTGGATGGTTTCACGCTAAGAGTGGTGATCAGTGCCTCCATGTCCAGATGTAGACCTGTGACAAGTGGTGTTCCCTAAGGTCGGTACTTGGACCAGTGCTATCTAACGTCTTTGTCGGTGACATGGACAGTGGCATTGAGTGCACCCTCTGCAAGTTTGCTGAAGACACCGAAGTGTGTGGTGAGGCTGACACACTGGAGGGAAGGGATGCCATCCAGAGGGACCTTGAGAGGCTTGAGAAGTGGGCTCATGCAAACTACATGAAGTCCAACCAGGCCAAGTGCAAGGTCCTGCACGTAGGTCAGGGCAATCCCAAGCACAAATACAGGCTGAGTGGAGAATGGATTGAAAACGGTCCAGAGGAGAAGGACTTGGGAGTGATGGTGAAAGAGAAGCTCAGCATGAGCTGGCAATGTGCGCCTGCAGCCCAGAAAGCCAACTGTGTCCTGGGCTGCATCAAAAGAAGCGTGGCCAGCAGGGCCAGGGAGATGATTCTCCCTCTTTACTCATCTCTCATGAGACCCCACCTGGAGTACTGTGTCCAATTCTGGAGCCCCCAACATAAGGAGGACACGGAGCTCCTGGAGAAAGTCTAGAGAAGGGCCACGAAGATGATCTGGGGGCTGGAACACCTCTCCTACGAGGACAGGCTGAGAGAACTGGGGCTGTTCAGCCTGGAGAAGAGAAGGTTATGGGAACACCTTATAGCAGAACTCCAGTGCCTGAAGGGGGCCTACAGGAAAGCTGGGGAGGGCTTGTAGTGAGAGGACAAGAGGTAATGGATTAAAACTGGAAGAGGGGATATTTAGATTAGACATGAGAAGGAAATTCTTTAGTGTGAGGGTGGTGAGACACTGAAACAGGTTGCCCAGGGAAGTTATGGAAGCCCCCTCCCTGGAAGTGTTCAAGACCAGGTTGGATGGGGCTCTGAGCAACCTAATCTAGTGGGAAGTGTCCCTGCCCATGCAGGGGGGTTGGATCTAGATGATCTTTAAGGTCCCTTCCAACCCAAACCATTCTATGATTCTGTGATGATGATTCTATGGTCACTGGACCATTGGCTGCTGAGGTTATTTTATGTAGAAGTTTGTCACATCTTCAGCAAAGGCCATCATCACCCTGAATACCGTGTCTGAGGAGTAAAGGTCTCTGGTGCTGCCTCCCAACTCCCTCCTTCATGGCTCTGTATAAATCTAGCTCTTCATTTCCTCTGCTCTTCTGATGTTAAAGATACGTTTAAAAATGGGAACAACTCTTTTCCAGACCAAGTCATGGATTTGATCCAAATTAGTTTCTGCTTTGTTTTTTATCTTAATGGAAAGAAGTATTTGTTAAAATTCAAACAAAGCTGCTTTTTTTTTTTTTTCCCCAGCAATAAAAAAGGTTTATGCAGCAATAACTCCTACTTCCTGAGACTAAAGAGAACAAGGAGAAAAATAAAAATGCTTTAATAATAGTAACAATATTTACAGCTTAAAACAACTTTTCCATCTGTGTTATTCATGTTTTGCCTCAGAGAGTGAAACTGGTCCACCATTCACTAACTCAAATTGAAGTCCACAGCAGAAAACAACCACGAATCCAACACTGTAGATCACACTGCCCTTAACACCATTTGTCAACGCTCAAAGAATTTTTTGCAGTCAAACATGAGCTGAAGCTACATTTCATACTACTACATTTCCTAGGATACTATCATCACCCTGCTGACAGTTCACAGAGGGAAAACCCCATTTTCTCTATGACAAAGTAACTTTTCCTCAGAACCATGTGTTAAATCACTGTTTTAGTCCGAAGAAAACTAAGAAAACTCCAGCTTGCATTCAATGAAATACCAAGTGGAAAATGAAGAGTTTTCAAGTAAGATTTTGCCAGACATTTGTCAGTTTTGGTCTATTTTAGCATTCAGCATTTTCTAATGGCACTTACTGTTCCTCTAAGTCATCTAAAATTCAGGTCAGGTGGTGTATTGAAAGAATGAACCCTTATGTTACCAAGGTCCCAATTTCTACTTTTTAAAAAATATTTTCAATCGGGGAAAAAAAAAACAAAACAAACCACAAGTAGCATCTTTTCCCTGTGATCTCTGCAGCAGCTACAATAATCACATCCACCTCAAGATTTGCCTCCAACAATGGCCTTCACCTTTTCCCAGAGACCATGAGCCCATCACTCATCCAGATGTTCTTCCTTAAGTAACTGCTTTAGTGCGATGAATGGCTCTCCTTGGTCCTGGCAGGACACTCATCACCAAGAACTATGGAAGACAGAGCCTGAGATCATTTTTTTAAAGACAAAGGGGAGACAGAAGTCATGCAGTTTAACCACAGCACAAAAGATCACAAAACTAACAACCTGCGAGAAATTACGAATGCTGTGCTCCAGTTGGGAACACACCTCCTCACCCTCCAAAGCAACAGCCCCTTTCTGTCTACCCCTCACTTTTGAACAGCCATCTGGATGCAAACCCAGGATTCGCTAACTGGCTTGGACATAATTACCCTGAAACTTGCTGACAATTACTGCGCCGGCAGCTCGATGCAGCTCACAATCAAAAAGAGCTGAACTGCCCTCTCCTGGGAGCAGTGCAATCAGCAGGGCAGCCTCTAACAGTCAAATGCATCATTAGCAGGTGGAGAAAGCTGTTGAAATGGGAAATGAATGCATCAGGCCGTCTCCTCCAGATGGACTGCCCAGCTTTTCAATTTACAGTTTCACTAAAATTGGACTTTGTGTTTTGGATTCAACTTGAACAGCATTTCTCCTGCAGTCTTGAGAAACAGGTCTTTTTGCATCAATTTCTTCACAGGTTTACACAGATAGGAACCTACATGTATTTTCAGATTAAATCAATAGGGCAAAGAATAACTGAATGCTGTCTCAGAACAAGAGCTTACAGGGGAGTTTAATAAGACTGACATAACACAGCCTGAACAGGCAACTGGTGCTGTACATCACAGAAGCTTGTTTGCACTTGGGATTTTTACAAATCTCCTGTTAGTTTACTAGAAAGAAAAAGGGTCCCAGGTCTCTGAGTGATGAGGGAAAGGCAATCAGCCTGCAGCTATAACCCAAAACACTGAAAATGTGAGCTCATCAAAAACAAACAGAGCTTTCATTGTTACATGGGGGACAGGTTAGTGACAATAACAAACAACTTCAGGCATCTTCAGCCTGCCCTTTCTGGTCCCTGCACTGCACTTGAGAGACACTAGCACAGGAGAAAGTGAGGGGGTAGCCTACAAAAGCTGCAGGACGTATACATGTGTGTGTGTATTTTTTTTTATATATACGTATATGTTTTTAAAGCAGTCCGAGTGAGAAGCAGCTGGAATTGCTAGGAACATCTCTCCACTAAGTTATCTGCAGAAATCATCACAAGGTGGGTGATGTCTGCAATTTAAAGAGTGGGAAATGGTAGTCATTATGCTAATTAGGAAAAGTTCCAGGGAAAACATCTAAAGCAAAGCCTGTCAGGAATAAGATAGGTATATGCTTTTAAGAATAATAAAAAAAAAAATTAAATTGCCTACTATAGTCTCAGATTTTTTTGTTTCTTTGGGAGGTGTTTTGTTTTAAAAATAGTTACATTTCTCCAACAACTGGTTCTTCTGCAGGCATGTGGGATAAGGATGATCAGGTGAGTCACTTCATGAATATTCCTGCATCCATATGGCACATACAGGAAATCCATTAAAATTATTATTTCTTTACATGGTTATTTATTTGAGTAAGCCCTCCCTTCAAAGTGATGCTGCTGTTCTCTTAAGATAATAATCCTGATAAATTACTCTCCTCATCGATGCTCTATAAGCAAGAAACAAAGACTCAGTGCTGCTACATTAAGACCTATTACTCTGGCTCATTGCAAAGAAAACACCATATTTTTAAACACATTTCCCCCAACAACAGATGCCTCTCTACACTTCAGAAGCTTCACATGCCATTTTTAAGTATGGAAAAAAAAAACAAAACCAAGCCAGCCACCCTTTGTAATTATTAAAAATTCATTTGCTCTGACTGCTTATTGCTCCCATGTGAATTTGGGAGCTATTGCCATTCATTTCCTGACTAACTGTAGCTGCCTCTGGACTTCCTGTCCACCTGGGGTCTTTGACAGGGCTCCTGATGAGGTACACACACAACTGATGGAGTGTTTTGCATGTATCTGTATACAATGGCTAGATCCTCACTTAGATTGAAGCCAAAGTCACTCTGTTGAGTACAACTCAGCTATGCAAATTTCTACCTGCTGAGGATCTCCTGAGCTTTCCATGCAAGACTTTCCCATTTTCATTTGATTCCATTTGAATTAATTTATCTGAAGAGCAACTGTTTTTTGTATTATGATTTGATCATAATCAGGCTCACTGGGGCTTTAGATACATGGGCTGGTTTAGAAACCTTTTAGTATACTCTACTCTTTATATTTAATTTGTGAGTATAGTTTTTCCTAAGGAATACCTGCGAGCCATGGGAAGGAGCCCCATGAACATAACATCAAGACCCTGACCTCCTTTCCAGGAGCTTTGTGAGACAAAGGTCACATTCGCAGGACCAAGAGGCTACAGCAATTTCTGACCTCTTCTTTTAATATTCTCTTTCCTCCCTCTCCTCCCCAGGCTGGCATCCTCCCCTAGCTGGCCAGTATAGTCTAGTTCTGAGCCTTATTGTCACAGGGAGATGGATAGACAAAAAGGCAGCATGAGCAAGAAAGCAGAAGCAGAAATGGCAGCCTTAAAGTAAAAAGGATCTTAACCTTCTTGTCAGTAGTGGATGGGATGAGGTGCTGCTTATAGGAGAGAGTGGGAAGGAGAACCAGAATAATAAAGTTATTCTCTATGGGCTTCAGGAAAGCAGGTAAACCCGAGCGTCTCCTCCTCATCTTGCCCAAAACCGACTCGGTGGCTAACAAGCCTTGAAAGGAGCAAAGCACTAGCAGCAGGTGGTGACATCTGTCCCATTCTAATTCCTTCTTGCTCAAACAATTTATGTCCTAGTTAGTGAGGAAGGTAAAAAACCCAACCAAACAAAAAAACAATCCAAAACTGCCTAATAGCCAGGGAGGGGGGGAACTGGAAGCAAGGAAGCAGAAGGCTAATTTTACCTAAAAGATAATAATATTTTTTTTTTGCAAATGTGACTGCTAAATAATGCTTTCTCTCCACTCTTTTGCCCCTATGCCTGCAGAGGAATGGCAAGGCAGAAAATCAAACCATACTATGGTTTTACCAGTACCACTGCTTTTCCTTTGGTGTGAGAAGATACTGTAAGCTAGAACAGGACCACAGCCCCATGGCACTTCTCTTCCAGCCTGCTTTTCTGCTCTGTGCTGGGGAGAATTTAACTTCAGAAATTATTATCCGAACATCCTTTGTGGCCCACACCTGTGTATGCAGGCTGGTTTCCTCTAGACAAAACCAGCCCATAGCTAATTCAAAAATATTTTCTGGAATATTGCATGTACTGCAAGTGGGAGCATCCAAGAGACAAGCACAGCCTGAGCTGCCATATGTGCATCCCACCATGGTGCTGGTCTTGCTGTGCTAAAGGACTGGAAAGGGTGTGTTGGCATCACCAGGAGAGGTTTCACATGCAAGTTTGCTGCCAGGCAAGTTCAGCCATTGTGAACAGTCACCTTTACTGACTCCCTTCCTGCCTTCCCACACCAGAGCCCAAACCATCAAACCTTTCCCCAGCACGGAGCAGTCCCTGTGCCCTGCAGTGCTGCATGCTCTGGGCAGCTCAGCCAACAGTGGAGCAGCGTGCTTCCCTGTCACACCAAGTGCCACATTGCATGGGGAGACCAGCTCTCATCACTCCCTCTGTTACTTGAAAGTTAATACAAGTATCAAGCACCCCCCAGCTGAAGTACAAAGTCCCATCTTGGGAGAGGCTGCATCACATCCTCCCCTACTGTGCATCACTGTTGTCACTAACTTGAGCTTCCCACCGTGGTACCACCCTTATGAAACATGAGTAGACACTGCCTGGCTCTATTTTAAAATGCACCCATGCATTAATTAAGCACTCTGGAGAACGCTGGACAATAAATATCAGCACTGCACTATAAGCAAGACCCTCTTGCAACCCCAGCAAAACTAGCCAAGACTCAGTGTGCTGTTTGGTTTTACATTGCATGTAGCATAAAAGAGGCAATTTCTTCCCCTTGGACTAAATCAGGTTGAAAGAAATAACAGTTCTCCCAAGCTCATGACTAACTTTTTTTGAGATGTCAAAACAAACACCTTAAATACAAGCTAAAATTCATGTTATAACAAAGCAGCAACCCTCCCCCCAATTTCTGAACTGCAAGAGTTGTAACTAAGTTATGAGAAAAATAAAGGGATTCACTTCTGAATGATAAAGATGAAGTGAAAAAGTATTTGGCACAGTTTAAATGACTTTTACTTTGGAGCCACTCAGAAGTTGGGGTTTGGATGAGTTCCTTATTGAAGCAAATAAAGAATTTGCTGGCACAATGAGGAATAATCTCCTACCCCAACAAATGAAACGGGGTTTAATTTCACTTAATTTCCCCAATGGTGCAATGAATAATATTATTTCTGGATCTGTGTTTCCACTAACAATGATTGTACTATTGCTGTGCTTGACACGCTCATGTTGCAGACATTTTGCATAGCATGCTATAAGAGAAGAGCTTAGAGGAATCAAAGATGTCACCATGCTGCTATTGTAGTTCCCAGACTTCCCCATCCAAGTACTGAACTGTGGGAAAAATCATTTGATGCAGAGCATGTATCATGATGAGAGAGGAAGGATGGTCCAAGGGTTGGAGGAGGAAGGAGAGGGAAGTTAATCCTCTTTCTGTGCCATATACTTCTTAAAAGTGATACCTGAGCAAACTAAAAAGCAATGGTGGGCACGTGCTCCTTCGCAAGTGGAAGTAATAAAAAAAAAAAAAAAAAAAAAAAAAGGACTAAACCAGCAGTTTCCATCCAGTGCTGAAGGAAAGGGCCACTAAACCCACCGAAGGCATTAAACACACCAGGCCAAAGCAGTTCCTGGAATAGCTCCACAAGAGAAATTTAATCCAGAGATTAACTCAGTTTCCCATTTTGATTTCCAGGCAGCACCACACCCTTTATCCACCCTCTGGGTACCCCTTCTCTGGAGACAAACAACACCTCTTAGCAAATGCCACTGCATGCACTCACTGCTGCTTGCACTCGGTTTTGCTTTGGTTTTTAAACACTGACTTTCCATATCCTAAACCCTCCAAATCACTTCAGGTCTGTGGGGTTTCGAATTTGGTTTTGCTTTCAAGAATTCAAGTTTGCTGCCACGTGTTATGTTTTAATCCACCTCCTAGGCATGAATTCAGACTGAAAGAGCCATTTCCATACACTATCATTCTCAGTAGGACCAGAAATAGCTGCTGGAGCACAGCATGAGCCTTGCTGCCCTTCCAACACCATTTCTCAAACTAACATCTATCTTTTGGACTTGTATGGACAGTGACTATTATGCAGAAAAAAGGAAACAAATCTTCCAAAGCTTTACCCTTCACACTTAGTACAATAACTGCACCTTTTTTTAAGCAGACCTCCAAAATTTGGCCTTTGGCACAATAATTTTCCTCGGGCCCAGACTTCATAGCCAGTTTACACAGAGTGACAGCACATTGAAGAGTCATTGAATGCTAGAGAGGTGCCCACACATGTCCTAAGATTACTCCTGTGCTATTACAAAATTGAGCATGACTGAAGCAACAAGGAGATGTTGCACAACATTTATTTCAATTCTCTGTTGGCCACACCTCTGAACTCCTGAGTCTCCTGACAAGTGTCAGGATGAAAAGCAGCTCTGACACTTCCCCATCACACGTAACTTCCAACAGAGCAGGAAAATAATGTTGACCCTCCTCTCATCAGAAGCTTGGCATATCCAGCAGCTTTCATGTGCATGGGGCTCATCTGCTCCCCAGGTCATGCTCAGAGGTGCAACACACTGTGTTTTGACTAATACAGCACAGGGATGGGCTCTTGTGTTATCTTCTGTGAAGCCTTGAGCACAAACACTTCACCTCACCCCTCCTCCCCTTATGAGCACCATTATTCACAGTTCAGCAGCTCAGGCAGGGGAAAAGGAGACTGGTGTAGGGCTCATGATACAATAACCACAAGTTGCTAGTAACCAAACACATGTCACTTCCAAGCACTGAAAGACATGAATAATTTCCTGTTCCATCTGTATTGCAAGCCCTGGAGTATGAAAACTTCAGGCTTCCTTTGAAAGAGTCCTCTGGCAAAAAGAAGTGACCCAACCTAAGACTGCTCTATTCAACAGCAGCAAAGCAATGAAGAGACAACATTTTCCTTTCTGCTGTCATTTTTGTAATTTTGAAGTCTGTTTACTTGCAACTTTAAAAGGAAGTCAATTATTACCTAAAAAAACCCAAACAACACAAAGGATGACTGCCTGGTCTCCACAGAACACTTCAACACCAGATGAATGTTTCTCCTACAGAAATGAACATTAGCGCCCTCGGATGGTACCTTTCATTCTGTGAATTGCCCAATTACTTCAGAAAGATGGAGTGGTATTGTTGGACACATTGATCTGTTCCCAGACTTAACCAGTACAAAAAGGATGGGAAACACTGCTGGCTCTGGGTTCCTATCGCGTGCCTTATTGATCCTCTGAAACACCAAACTGCACTAGTTTACACACATGCTGCACTGCAAAGCCCCCCGTGCACAGAAAATGCCCTGCCCCATTGTTTTCCTTTCAATTGAAACACTTCCTATGAAAAATTAAATCAGCTGTAATACACATGGATTTTTGCTCATGTTTACAGTGCAGTTTTACTTAGAATGAACTACATGTAGATCTGCACCATGCAGTGATCTTTCAGCTCAGACTAGCATAGACTTAATAAACTTGTTCAGATGTCTCTAAAGAACATTGGCCTCCATGTGGTCTATTGATAGATTTGTCTGCCCAGGGATCCAGAGTGCTTCCTTCTCCTCCAGAGTCTGTCCATCCAGTCTGTACAAGAAGAGAGGCTGCTGTTCTCAGAGCTGCAGCCACAGTCACCATGCTCACAGACACAGAGTTTACCTGAACTTACATAAAAGCCACTTTCCTGGAAAAGCCCAGAGTAACAGGAGTCAGGAAAATGCTCAGTTGCCACAAAAAACTTATCACTCAGTTTAAGGGTGTTTCAAATGACTTTAACAATGCACAAAGCTTATTGTAATTAATGCTGCAGCTGATCAGAAGAATTTCAAAGTCTGGTTTTGGTCCTTACACTGAAGTAATTATTAGTCAGAAATATTTTGTTCTCTGGCACATGCCTGTTCCCTTCACCCTCAAATAAAATTCTCACTGATATTACTTCAGTCTCCAAGTGTGACATTTTTGGCCAACACGGTTCTACTGATACTGTCTATCTCACCAGCAAGGCTGCTCAGAGCTAATAAAGAACTGACTTTGTTCCAAAGTGCTTCACTTTTTTAACAGCTTCTGAAGCAGAAGTGTGTCCTTCCACCTACACTAAACATACAATAAGTTGTGTTCATCAGGCTTGGTAAGACACTTCTCTGAAAAGCCACAGGAAGCAGATCTGACTAAGAACATAAAATTTTCCATAGCTGGCTTTGGAATAAGATCAAGACTTGCCCCATACTGATTTTTATCAAATTAATGCGTATCACAGCCTGCACAGTACCCCCAGCAACAGAAAGATGTGCAATGGGCCACAGTTGCTTTCATTACACCTGCAGCGGGCTGTGCAGAAGGCAAGGCAGGAAGCAGACACTACCTCCTAATGCTTTTATTCCAGTGTTTCCATGGGCTCTCATCAAAACAAAGAGTACTTTGCAACACACAGCAGATGCTGCTCTCTACAGGATAAATACTGTGTTTTCTCCTACCTTCTTTCAGGGCAGAGATTGATCCCCAGACTGATACACGCTCTGTATACCCGCCTTGGGACAGGTAGGTCACTTGCTGCAATCCTCTGTGGACCCCAAACACTTCTCTGTGTTGCCTCTGCATCTCCTCCTTCCAACCACACAGTCCTCAGTGTCCCCCACAGGGCTGTTAGCAACCCATAAACTTCCAGAAGTCAAGCTCACCAGTTTTCCTGAGCAACTGAAAGGAAAAAGATCATCAACAAGTAGGTAATGAACTGATCTTCTGGGGTTTGCATTCTGAAAAGGACCAGAACAGAGGGTAAAGGAGAGAAAACCACCCAAAGCCTAAAGACCATCTTCCCCCAGCCCACACCAAGGGGTGATGATTTGTTCCCCAATGACCAAAGAAGCAAACATTCATCCCATACACCTGCATACTAACTAGAAGAAACAGGTTAACGTGCAACTCAGATTCATAAGCCATAAGCTGTCCTTCTCCCCAGGGATGTATTTCACCCCTGGAGTTTAATTAATCTCTACTCCTTAAGTAAACAGTATATTCTTAAGAGATTCAGAGGATAATTTATTCTTCTCAGTTTATTTTCTTCCATTATTGTATGTAGTCATCTCTTATTTACATCACACCTTCTGTGCATTCCATACAGCAAACTTAAGTGCCACACCATTAGCAGACTGTAGCTGCACAAGATCCTTAAAAAATTTACAGTCCCAGGCTAATCCCAGCTAAGTACAGAAAGTAAAGATCAATTTTGCCATATCTGAACTAGATGGGATTTAATTCCATCCAACACATTCCAGTGACAGGTCAGGAAATGCAAGATTTTGTAGGGTCCTGGGATGAATTACAACCAGTATTAAGGCAGTAGACTGGAGGTGTAAATTGGGGAATGTCCTCCTAATGTTTATTAGCTTTTCTGTCAATGAGAATCACTGCTCTGATGACAGAGGGCACGTGAAAAATCATTGTCTGCTCCCAGCTCACATGGTAGGGTAAAGGACTTGCTTTTCATTGCTGAAGTGAAACAAAGTTGTTTGAGTTTAAAAAGCACTAGAAATACTTCTACTATCACACCCAGCCAGTCACACCCAGCCAGCTGCTGAGCTCAGGCTGTTTTACAGGGGGCACTGATGCAGCGTATCAGGAAAAATTAGCAAAGCCTTTTAAAGTCTTGGAAATCTCCCACTCCAGAGCCCAGGCTGAGGCTGCCACACGCACAGCTGGAGCCGAGGGAAGGTCAGCCTCTCCAAGCACCATGTCACTGTGCCAGGCACTGCTGCAGCCACTGGGAAATATTCACCATCTCCCAAACCGCCTTTAGAAAACCTGGCTCAGCCAACGCCACGCACTTGTGCTTGCTGTTAGCTGAAGTTAAGGAACTGCTGTTTCAGCATCCCTGCAGTGCTCTCTAAAACGCTGCACAAAACCCACAACCAGGGGCCAGAAATGAGTCATTAAGGGCTCTAATTTCTGATGTTTGTATTACATGTAGAAATTAGTTAACCAACATCCGCCTGACAAATATTGCTACTGAGAATCCTGGTACAAGTCTCAATATTGATTTGGTCCAGAGTTTAGGAAGTTAATGTGTTAAAAGTATGCTGCACTACTTACAAACCTTCAGGCCCCAGAACTAGACAGGCTGCATCAGGAACACTGACACGATAATACTTATTAGATTATAAAACTACAACGTAAAACAAATGATGTCTAGATAAAAAAGAAGATATAGTGGGTGTTGGAGGTTTCCTCTGTGGGGAGAACACAAGAGCATACATTATTCTGGAGAGAAGTGAAGAATGACTTACGTAATTGAAACTACAGGGGTGTTGAGGAAAGGGGGCAAGAAAGACAGACGGTAATTATATGAGCTGGAAAGTGGCCAGGACACCAGGGTTAGCAGCTACACTCTTTCAGAAGCCATCGTAAGATCTTATGTGATTACAAACCATCCAGAACCTAGTTTTAATTCTTATCCAAGCTACATTTGGCAGCAGGGCAAGGCAGTAGTCCAAGACACCAGTCCAAGGCACTGATTTCATTTAGGCTGAAGGACAGAAGTCACCTAGACTCTTGCATCCCTATCGTTCAGCACCACTTTTTTTTTGTGGTTTCTCATCCAAACAGTAGCAATGCCTTGGAGAGTGAGTCCCTGGTGGGATGCCACATCCCTGGAGCTGTACAGCCCTTGACAACAGTCTCCTTGAGCAGGGGCTCCTGCAACCAACCACAAAAGAGCTCGTGAGCACTGCCTGAGCAAAAGCTCTGCCAGTGGTTTCCCAACAAATTCCCATGTTTGCAGATGCCCTTGTGCAGCCCTCTCTGAGTGGTGTACAGCCATCACCTCCTTTGGGGACACACGGCAGCACCACGGCAGCAAACAAGCAGACAAAAATTCTCTCCCCCAAACTTTAAAAAGCCAAATCCCATTTAATCAGATCTGCAACACCTTTCTATCACAAAGAGCACAGGCTGGGCTACTCCCAAGACATGCTGCTTGTTCCTGCTTCACATGCTCTTCTTATACATTATACCCCCAAGTTTTATTTGGAAAGGACGTAGCTCTCAGTTACACTTACAGTATTTTATTGTAAGTAGCAAGGATACCATGGAGCCATTAATTACTGTCAGACTTGCAAGAGACCATCAAAAGAGCTAAAACAAAATGCCAATACCATGATTTGCTGTTTACAATACAGTGCATGTTGTTGCCAGACATGATAAAGTAGTATTAAGCGTGCCATAAATACCTACATTGCTGTTGAAATTTTTAAAGGATCAAAGAGACTTAAGTAAATATCAGCCCACTTAATTGCAGAACGTTTGTCAGAGGCCCCAGAGACCATCTAGATCCACAGCCCCAGCTAGCAAGGCCTGCAGAAATGAAGAGAGAACATTTTGCTCAGCAGAGCCTTTCCATTAAGGCCCAGCATTTATGGGATACACATTTATTGGAAACAAGACACAGGCCTAGATTTCAAAATACAGCAACTACTTGAGGCCCCTGTCCCATAGCACTTCAGATAACTTGTGTTTTCCCCTCAGAAAAAAACCATTAGTTTTAACAGTGTTCATATGAACATGCATAATGTTCTCATGAACGTACAACTGGAGTTGTGGCTTTAAGTGTGTGTTTTGCCATTCAAGAGTTATTTGCATATTTTTTCCCTTTCTGATTCAAGAACAACTCTTCCTCTTCTCATAAGATCAGATCCACCTTAGAATAACAAAAAACAAACCTTTTTTTTAATCTAAAAGAACTCTATCCCAAGCTTGAAACTTCCCAGCAGCTCCTCCTATGTATTTATTTCCAAATTTCAGCCTCATTCATCATCCAGAGAAATGATTTTATAATAGGTAATATTACAGAAACATGAAAGTTGCTATGGAAAAGGCTCTTTGGGCAGCCCCCACAGCTCAGTGGTTTGAAGCATAACACAGCACAACTGCATACAGGCTTGGGCAGGAGATTGCTTTTGGCACTCTCAGTACCCAAGGTACTAACTAGCACTAAGGTATGTCAGGCCAACCAAATGGCCCTGAAAGGTCCACTGAGCCCCCACTGAAGAAAAGGGTCCAAACCTCACCATGAAGGAGGCACATTTCTGTAGTGTTTTGCGTCCTGAGTGTAGACTCCATGATACTTCCTTTGGAAAATTGTATTTCAGGTTAATAGATGGTGGAACAAGAGAGCATTTCATGGCACTGCACAGGATTTCCTCTGAAGGAAGAGGACAAGATCTGTTATTCAGCACTTCGGGAGTTATTTGCCCTTGAAAGTCCTGTTGAGAGAATGCCAATATTCAGGACAATCCAAATGCTGGGACATTTTTGGCCCCAGATAACACTAAGGAAAAAAAAATATTGAAAGGCAAGCTAATTCTCTTCTTAATAAACATTTTCTTATTTTTTCTCTATAAATTCTTGCTCTAAGGGTTCTATATCTTGATCATTTTTGAAATCACATCAGGCACCAAACTGCTACACAAGTAACAAAACTCCAGGCAGTTATTATTCAACAACAAACTTAGAATTAATGTAGCAATTTTTAGCTACCTCCAAGCAAAACAAAAGCACATTTCCTAAAGTTTCCAACTTTAAAAAAAGAAATTTTTTTTTAAAGAGCATCTGTCGTCTTTAGGAAGCAGCAGAAAGGATGTGTACAAGTGCACTGGGAGAGAAAAAAAATAAATCAACCTATGAAAGACGACTTCTTGTAATGCCTCTCACTGGCCACAGTGTGTTTTCACTCAGAAGCACTGATGACTCCAACAAGTACAGCAGCTGGAGAGGATAAGATTGCACATAGCCATCTGAAAATGCCAAAAAAACCAAGAGACACTGCTAAGAAATATCTTAAGGGTTTTTTTCCCAAGGGTGGAGAAAGACACCAGGCTTACCAGTATTAATTTAATAATCAAAAAGATAAAGCAGAAGGAGAGGACCAGTTCAGCCCTCAAGTAGACACTGCTGCTTAAGAAGGGGTTGCTGCCATTCTTTTGCCCTGGAAATGTATGCAACTTTCAGTCCTTTCCACAGCAGCTTCACACTCTGCTTTTGGGTTTCTTTTCAGGATGTAAAATAGCAATGAGGTCCACACACAGACTCTCACGGGTGCAGAATGCCATTCTGGAGGGCTGGAGATGGCCAGGGAAGGGAAGGCCAGCTGCTCTGAGTGGCACTGGCACAACATTAAAACTTAGAAAGAGACCAGACATCCTGACTCGTGTGTCTTGCTGCTGCGATGCTGCTCAGCACAGACAGCTGGATTTTTATTTTATTTTTTTAAATCTATCATATCCAAGGTTGCTCTGAGAACAAAAAAGCACTTAGTAGAAAAAACTTTTACTGCAAGAGAGGGTTGAGTGATGGAAGAGGTGCCTCTGGCTTGCTCTATATTTTACCCAAGGTGAAATTCCTCTACAGGAGTCTCCTTCCCACCAGGGATGCTCTGCAAGGCAAAGCTTCTTACCTCACATGGGGTGACCTGTCTGTGCCAGCACCAAAGAAGGCACAGATCCCCACAAATTCCCCTCAGATGACAATATGAGTGTCTTTTCTGTCACATTAAATATGGAGAAATGCTGGAAAGAAGGCAGTGGCAGCTCAGGAATATAAGCCTGAGCAGATGTTAGCGTGCAGCATCAATAGAAGACAATCTTGTGGAAAAAGCCCTCCATAGGCTGTCCATTTAAGTCATCTCTTGGCTCTGCATCTCTCTGAGATTAGATCAACCTCAGAGGCAGCCCTGCCAGACTGACAGATTGGCTGGAGAGGAGGCAGACAAGTGACCCAGGTACCACAAACATAAAACACAGGCTTGCTTTTTAACTGCACAGTACCCCGCCAGAAATACTGTCCTTGCTGGCTGGTCTACAAGACACAATATGCCTTTTATTGTGCCAACACACAATGACATTTTATTCAGAAATCCAACAGAACGACATCTGCTGCTGCAGTGGCCAAGTTTCTGCCTCAACAAAACTTGGCCTGGATTCTAGCTAAGTGGCCAGATGGGTAGTCAGGCAAAGTCTCCATCCCCCTCACAATGTTGGCTCTTCACAGGGATGTAAAGGGGCTAATGCCTAATTTTGTATATGTGGAAAAACTGTGCACTTCAGATTTATATATATACCATGGGCACCAGTGTTGTTGTCTTGCTCAAGAGAGTAAATTCAATTGAGTTTTTCTGAGAAGTGCTAGGGTCAGCAGCGAGGGAAAAGAAGGAATGTAAGAAATAGGCCTTAGGCACTCCAGAGATCCATAAAAAGTGGGAAAGGTGTGGGTGGGAGAATGTACAGCCTTGTCTCCACAATCTGTTGTCACATTTGCTCTGTGCACACTCATGATGCAGGAAAATCCAAACATAGCAACTCCCTTCCACCAAGTTTAAGGGGAAAAATGGGGAGAAAACAGTGTGTAGAGACATCCAGGAGCATTACCAGAGACAGAGGTACTAACATCAGGAACCTAGTGCTACATCCCCACAAAGAGGCACAAGTCACTGGACTGGAGAAGTATTCCAAAACTTTCCTGGAAAAGGTTTTATTCAGCTACACAATTTTGCTGTGTTCTGAAGAAGTTAGAATCAGCTTAGAATCAAACAGAGGCTACTGAGAGAAAAAGGCCTGCAGGCACCAAACTATTTAACTTTTTTTAGTGCTTTAGCTCAGCAAAGCTAGCAACCAGGCTGAGAGCAGCAGAGACTCTACAGTTGTACAGTCAAGGCAAAGTGGAAGCACCAAAACCTGCTTTCCAGTCAACAGAAGGCTTCAAAACGTTAACAAAAAATTGTGTCTGCCAAGAAGTGTCTTCTAGCTAATTCTTACATTATTTTTTGTAGTAACAGTGACTGTATCACAGGGAGAACATTCACTAGAGTGGGAAGGGCATGACACAGGGGAGGAAGAATGAGGACTGGCGAAACTCCAGAAGTCTCCATGTTTCATCCTTGGGTTATGCAAGAGATCTGGACTCGAGTCACCTCAAAGCCCACAGAAGCATTAAGTGCTTCACAGCAAACAAGCACTCTGAGGTGGATGTCATCACTCAGATCACAGCCAAATGCTTCCAGACTAATACCTGAAATCCTGGCACAATTAGCCAATGCTCATGCCATGCAGCAGATATCCTGATTTATGCCTGCAGGAGACAAGTGAAGGCATGGCCTCCTTGCTACTGTTGTGTTAATTTCCCTTATTTCATGGAAAAATCAAGGAATGGGTGGTTGGGAAGACTTGTCAAATAGCTGATTGTGCAGGACACAGAGCAGATGGATTGCAGAAGGGATTTCCAGGGTTATTGCATGCACAGATCCTGAGCTGGTAACACATTGGATCAAGAGATCACCCGTTTTCTCAGCAGAAACTCAAGAGCTTGTCTGTCCAGACAGCTAGACAGCTCTTCCTTGCCCATCTGCAAAGCTGGGAGGCTTAACTCTCAACCAGCCTCAGAGGAACAATAGTCTGTGAGACTGCAGACCAGTCACATCCCTCTTCTTACACTGAGACCACTCCCCGGTATCTCACAACATGCCCCATGGCCCCAGCATGCTCACAGCATGTGGTTCTAGTTATTCCCTTTGGACTCCTCTAGCTTCACGTTACAGAAGACCAATGTAAGGAACCCAGGTTCACTGTAGGTGGGGATGGGAGCAGGAGAACTTGATCCAAAAGGAGCAAAATCCTGCAGCTGAAGCCTTAGCGTGAAGCCTTAAATTGCAGTGATGGGCAGAGGCTGAACTGCACCTGTGTGTGGGATTAAGTCACCTCTAAATCCAGGCTTCCCATATACAAACATTTTAACAGCTACCTCCGCACATGCAGATTAAAGACATAAGCAGAGAAATGTAAAAACCAGAAGTGTGTCTCCAGCACGCGCAGCCGGGGCCAACTGGCACGGGGCTGTCACAAAGCACTGCGCTGCCTCGGCGGACTCTCAACCAAAACACACTCTCCTCTCCTTGAAACACTCCTGAAACAAAGCCTCAAGCTCAGACCTGCCAAGTCTTCTTTAGTTGGACTGAAACTCACACTTGGCAGCAGTTTGGTGCAATTTGAAGCTGGCTGAAACCTAAAGTGGAAAGATTAATGGGATATTTGAAATCTCACTCCTATTTTCGTCAGATCTCACTTATGTAAAAGCTCTGATGTTGGTTGCTGAGCTCCTTAAAACATGATCTGCACAATGTGCCACAGTAAATAAACAGATTTAAGCAGAAGTCTGTTTAAGAGGAGTTTATTTAGAAAGCACATGCATCACTAAAGAGAGCTTATTTCTTATCTAACTCCAAGCACTTAGAAGGCAATCCTTCAGGGTTGTTCTGCAAGCAGTGTGAGATTAATTTTGTTTGCAACAATTATTTTCGGGATGTTCTCCATTCACATGAAGAGGCTGAAAGTTTGGTTGGTTTCTTGGCTTGAGGATTAGAGAAAAGCTGGAGACATTAAAGAAACTTTGGGCCAAATTTACCCGAATAGGGTAATTCTTCCCTCTTCCTTCCCTGTTTGGGTGGAGTGGTCTTCAGCAGGGGAAGAAACCAGAGTTTAGTGCACTCAGACCTGCAATTAGAGGATTTCAGACCTGCTTCTCAGCACTGGCCTGACCCAAAGAAGTTAAGGCCTCCACACAGAGCCTGAATTAATTGAAGCCCTACATGCTCAATTACTAGACAGACAGATCATCTTCCTGCTGAGAGGCTGGAGAAGGAGGACCTCAGCAACCACCAACAGACATGTTTTGAATGCTGACCATCACAGACCACCCTTTTCACATAAATCACAAGTGTCCAAATTGAAGTAACAAACAACACATGTTCAACAGCCTCTAGGAACACTGCAGGCCAGCAAAGACACTGAATTCCCTCTGGAAAACAGGGAAAAGTTGGTGTTTTTCCTCAATCTGGAAGCCCCATCAGGGCCCACTGAAGCCTGCTTATGTTCAGCATGGAGTCAAAGCTCATGAGAGGGCAGGAACTTTGATTTGAAAGGATATAGGAAAGACAGCAACTGCAGCCCATGGGTTTCCTCCCTGCCACAACGATGAGTTGGTTCAGTGCTGAGTCAGGAGAACAGAAAGCAGTTACTGAACCAAGAGACACATTTTATTTGCTGCTCATTTATCTGCACCTCAGGATTTAAATGTGGAAGGGAAGAGACCCACAGTTTCTGCAGCTTACAGCAGGACCCAAGAGACCAAATGAGTGTTTTTTAATCTCAAAACACTATGTTGTGATTCAAGTTAGAAAACGATTTGCACATTGCTATTCCAATCTGAAGTGATTTAGTCCTTTCTAGTAGTAAGGAACCATATTCTGTTCCTTGGACTCACACAAAGCATTCCCACCATCCTAAATCCCACTATGCCATTTCCTTCCACCCTTCCTTGCTCTCATGAATATGCCCAAATCACTAACTTGGATGCAAACGAGACTGTAGGCTCCCTCTGCTTTTTAACTGTGTTGGTTTTTCTTCCTGGGCCCTGTACAATATACCAGGAAGCACTGTCTAACTGATTCAGGCAGCTCTTGAATGTTTATCTATCTTTTTTTGATGCCAAAGCCCGTGGCTGCAGATCTGAGCACACCTGCTTGGTACCAGGCCTATGCTGATGGCACACCTGTTGAGTAGAGAATTTCCAGCTACAGCAAACAGCAACTGTTGAACTGTTGTACAAAGTGGTTTAATGTTGCAACAGTGGTAAAAATACTCTGGAGAAAGCAGGTGCTTCCATTGCCTCAGGAAATTAATTCCACGTGGCATCCCCTTACCCCACAGTGCTGTGCAAGGATATGGCAAACACACTCTGTCAAGCACACCAAATTGCTTACGTTTCATTTCATTTATAACCCTTCACCCATGAAACATAAGGCTGGTGACTTCCTGGTATGAAGAAACGACACCCACAGACTGCTGAGAGAGACAAGTAAATAGCTGCACACAAACTATACAACCCTCTGGCAGATAGTAAGGGTGAGCTGGCCATCATGACACCCCCCCTCTGACCCAAGAGGACATGTGGCCAGGGATGCACACCAATTCGGGGGGGAGTGCATGGAATACTGATTGTAAGGTATCATACAAACAAAAAAATAACTTTATTTGCTATGTTTGCATAGTAATTTAGAATTTCAGTGGCCTGACATCTGTCCTATGCAGCCTGTTTTTCTACAAAATCTTCCACTGTAACTCCTCCCAGTGAGCATTTCTTACCAATTATTCTTACATTATTCTACCAGTAACTTTCTTGGAAGCCTCTTTGACTTTCAGATTTAAGCCCAATACTACTGTTCTTCCTGCCTGCAGCCATGAAGGCTGAGTCGAAGTCTGTCTGCCTGTAATTTGATTTTAGCATCTTTACACATTTGATTATTTACTGTAACGAGGGAAAGACATTCAGACAGAACCATTTTTCAAACAAATCAAGTCAAACATCTTGAAGACATCTCTAGCTACCTGCAATAATTAAATCAGAATACTCTGTAAAAGCAGGGGTCAATGAAACTAAGATCCACCATTATGGTATTTCATAGACGACTTAGCTGAACACAGAAAAGTCATGTTTTTTCCATTGCAGCACTCCCTGGCTCTGTCTCTGGGTGATGCTTTCTATGAGTTTTTAGTGCCATGAGCCTTTCCACTGTCTTTCAAGGTCACAACATTATGTGCTCTGATGCCTCTCACATTTACTCTACATTTCTCAGTTTCTGCTCACTACTGCAGGCTGACAAACACAACAGTTTGTACTTTGGATTTAATGCTGTAAGTACAACTTGCTGAGTTCTACAGAGACGAAATCTCCAGACCTACTTCTACTGCCAATATACCCAAACACCACTCACGGAAGGAGATGAAAGAAAAATGCAGGATTTCTAGTCTTTGGCTTCTCCTTTCAACCAACTCAGTTTCCTGAAGAAATACAGGACAAGTAAGTACCAAAACTCTGCAGGCAGCACACAGAAGGGTCTGTGCAGCTATCCAGAGCCAGTGTAGCACATTGAAATGTAAGAATTGCAAACAAATTCCAGTGCAATTTACAGCCATTTACAGGGTGAGGATCTTGGAGACTGAGACATACACACTGCAGCTACTGGTGAGCTGCATCTCACCCACCTCCTACTTTCTTTCAGATGAACCCTTTAAGTAATGGGTTTTGAAACTGAGATCCCTGTGCTTTAGCCTTTTGAATAAATGCAAGTCTCTGGATTTTAGCTACCTGCTCATCTGTCCCAGATACCTCCAGCAGCAGCTGCAGCTTCTTTCAACCACTGCAATAGGGAGCCTTTGGAAACCACCCTCCATAAGACCTAGAGTTATATATAGATAGTTATAGATACAAGCAAAACATCCAAACGAATGCACAAAAGGTCTACTTACTATGTTTTTACCCAGCCCCTTTTTCTTCCTTACCTGGCACACTTCAGCTTCTGACAGCCTTGCTATTTCTCAGATTTCTTCAGTGGTATCTCCAAGCACTGTTGCTCATTTCTGCTTATGCCATCTGCATTTCTAGGTAGGCTCTTTTTCATAAACCAGATACTTTTGGGACCATTTCCTTAATTCTGCCAGACTGGCAATTACATCCATGTTCTCACAGTCCCTGAAGTGTTTTCTTCAGGGCTGTCATATCTCTATTTTCCAGGAATAACAGGCTGATCTGAACTGGTCCATCCACAGAGCAGTGTACTGCTTTATCTAAAAGTTACAGATTATCCCCAAATCCTTCATAACATCGAAAGCTTTCTTGTATGCAAATGTATTAATTCATGAAGTTAAATAGCAATGTAGCACTGACCTCTTGCTGACATCATCCCACCATACTATGAACTTCCTTTGTATTACAAAGTCACTAGTAGGCAAGACTCTTCTACAGAGCAAAAACATGAGTAGTAAGAACCTCCAATAGGAGCACGACTGTAGCTGACAGTGAGCAGTTTTCCCCCTTGGGGAACACAATACCTTACAATAAGTACAATAAGTTCATGGTTTATATCAGTAATTCAGCAGTGAGATGTCAAAGCTTTAGGCAACATAACTTTAGAGACACAAAAGAAGAACTGTCCATTAGTGAAATTTCTGAATCCACCCTATGCTTCATTATGTGCTGGAATTAGGGACAGAGACACCCTTTTTGCTGTGTAATAGAATTGATACCTGCAGTGATCCAAAGAGCACCAATACACATCTGCTTCTTTCTAATGGTCTCTGCTAGAGCAGCCCTGGAGATTTTTCCTCAGAGCAGGGGCCCTGCTATGCCTGGTATTATCCTGAACCTTAACAGACACTGACCTTCCAGCCTAAACCTGAAGCATCTTGCTACAAAACTGACATCAAATGCACACAGTATGTGATGATGTCAGTGAACCAAAACCTACAATCCTTTACAAAACATCAAGTCCTCTTCAGCTTGCAAAATTGTCTGAAAAAATCTGTTACAAAAAGCCAAAATGTCACACACTAAAACTGTGTAGTTTTAGCTTGTTAACAGAAATTGCTCACAGAGCTTTAAGTAGGTAACAGCCATGAATAATTTTCTGGATGAGGTAAAGCTTGCAAACATGTGGTGACTTACAAGTACATTCAAAGCAAGCCTTTCATTATTTTAAGCAGTGTACTAACCATATATGAACAATTCATGACTCTTATTCTTCAAAGGCAAATGACACTTGAAAGCTGACATGTCTGTCCAGATCCTGCTGAAAAGGACCCATTAGAATTTACCAGTTCTGTGTCCTGTGTTACCACCACCAAACTATCTGAGAAGCCAAGACAACAGGCTCCCCAAGTGCACACTGCAGCAACCAGCACCGACTCTCCTCCCATGCACCCTGGGATGCTTAACCTGTGTTTGGCTTATAAAGCTTTGGACCAAGAGCTGGTTCTTTTATTTTTAATTTTCACGGAGTACTTAGTATAATAAGGTCCAGGAACGCTGATTCGACCAATTGCCATAAAGCAATTAAAACCCTACCATGACTTTCTTCAGCCTTTTTACTACCAATTTACTACTATCAGCTCTAGAGTCTTCATGAGTCTGCCTGTGCCCATTAACAAACCTCAGAATTAGTAACAGATCCTAGTAAACACCCATCTTTTGATGTCTTGAAGGTCAGAGACATTCCTCTCCATAGAGCAGCGATACTGAGTCAAAAACAAACCATTGCAGTGTGAGCCCCATATAATGAAAAAAACACTTCAGGGTGGGCACTTCTCCTCCCTCTCAAGGTTTTGGTTTGTTTTTTTGCATGCTACCTTCCCCATTCAAAGTTGACTCCAAGTGGTGGGAGACCCTCCAGAGATGGACAGCCTCATTACTGTCTGTCCTTATTTCAACATCACCATTACAGGTATCAGCATCATGCATTTGATGTCTTCATACCATTTAGTTGGTCTGTGGTTTGTGATCAGCCCTTTCAGCAAGAGCATCAGGAGATGCTCAAGAGCAGTTGGGTCACCATCCAACATGCAAAGCATCACACACCAGACACTTGTAGCACCTACTCCAGGAGTGAGACAACATGGAGAGCGGTTATGTGAGCTCAATGCTAGGCAAGTTTTCACTTACTAATGTCTGCACACGTTTTACTTTTTACTTTCAAATACAATAGAAGTAGTTACCATAGCAATTTCCACATCACTTGTGCTACCTCTGAGAGTCAGAGCATCTTTTTATAGGAATTCTTACAAATTCACCATGTGAACTTGCTGATTTTTAGATGTTTTTGGTGGAAGAGAGACATCTTAAATTTCCCAAGATTTCAGAATCTTATTGAAAAGTGGTGCCTTTGTTTCAAGGGGAACACTTTATATAGCACAGTAGAAACTTAATGCATTTCAGAGGACATAGAAGAAAGTGGCTGATTCCAGAAGCGTTCAACATCCACAAAGAAGATAGAAAAATGTCTGCCAAAAAAGAAGGCCCTTACTCCATCAAAGATACAGCATGCTTAAAGAGAAGTTTTGTTTCCATGGTGACTGAATTTGGAGTAAGAACATCCCCTGCATCAGACATTGCTAAATCAAAAACCCAGTTGCTTTTGTTCATGCAGAGAGCTGGGTTTTTAACCCTGTCTCATCCAAACAAACATTTCTTTAGTATTTTGCTCTCTCATTTTGCTGTCTACAGCTTCTCTTTGTAAATCAAGCAGGAATAAGCAAGACAGTACAACTAAATCTGAGCAAGCTGATCATGCAATCTTAATAAGAAATAGATCTAGTTTTCAATACCATACCTGTATTTTTTTTAAAAACACTTTTAAAAAATATCAGCACCAAGCTGTCTGTTAAAGACAATTAGCAGTTATGTGTAGGCCAATGATGTACAGGTTGTTCTTTACTTTCCTCCTCTCTAGCACTGCAGGACTAGATGACAATGAGGAAAAAAGCTTGAATCCTTTCCTGCTCTGGTGACATCTCTCTGCTGATCTCACATGTAGCATATCATTTTTACCACTGAAATTGAAGGGGCAATTTAAGTATTTGGGGTTTGGCTACAGTCACTGAAAGCAAAATCTCACATAGCCACTAAAGGTACCAGCACCTTCTGGTAGCTGCAAATGATCTATTGTCATATGCAAGGTATGGAAGCTGTATGGAAAGGGGAAAAAAGTCCACGATGGCTCAAAATAAAAATAGAGATACAGAAATTAGAGTTAACTTAAAAGGGTATTGACAGAGTTAGTTGCTCTAGTATTTCTGGCCAACATTTGCCAAGTTGCACAATTCTCAGCATAGAAGGATTTATTTTTTTCCAGCAAACAAAATGCTTCAGAACTTCTTTCTATATAAAAGAAAGAATGCCAGCTGCAAGCAAGAAAGCTAGTAAAACAATGGACATTGGATGTTTCCATTTAACTGTATCTGAAGGATCAGAGTCCTCATTATCCCAGTTGCCCAACACTTTCCAGTATAAGGCATTTTGTCAGTTTTTTTATGCTATTGCCAAACTTTAGGCTGTAAGTTTACATGCTGGGTGTATGCCTCAAGCAATTTCTTTTATCTTTTTTTTTTTTAATTTCAGCTAAAGCAATACAGCTGTTTCAGAATTAAAATGAAGAAACAGTATGCTGCTTTGCCCACAATAAAAGGCTTTCAACCTTTGCCTTGTTTGGCTCTACCCACCCTACAATTCAGAATGCATCTCAAAGCTTTGGCAACTAGTGGCACTAGAGGAAGAACATTTTCTGCCATCTCCAGGAAAATCTACCCAGCCACTTTACTAGCTCTGGAAAACAAAACCTCAGCTGCAATGTGCCTATAAAAATAACTATTCAAGATCCTTTTCCTGAAGTGCAGCACTCTATATTTTAAGGCCAAAGTGTAATATTTTCTTGATTACTGTCAGCAGTACTGTTCAGAGTCCCCTGTTACATGCAGCCAGGCAGGCAGAAGCCTGACACTGAATAAAACATCTCTTTCAGGTCCTCTGGCTCTACTTTTTCAACAGCACGTTGCCCCATCAATAATTCTCACTAGACTGTAGAAATGAAAAGGCACAAAAAACATCAAGCCCAAATAATTTGGAAATTCAAAAGGTTCTTCATCAGCTTTTGAGGATAGCAATTTTTTTTATTCAGTTTCAGCAGAACCTGCCATACAAGAAACAACGGAGACCTTATTTTCATTTGCAGTAGAGCAAAATGAGTCTTTCAATTAAGTTTCTGTACAAAAGCTGAGGTTTTAAGTTCTTCCAAAACATCCGTTTCTCCTACTTCTTCAGAGTTAGACAAGATGTTTTCACTCAGATGTTCTCTGCAAACAAGTCTATTTGCTAAATCAAATCTTGTGATATCAGCAGTTCAGTTCTTCAGAAAAGATGATGATGAATGGGACTCCTCTCAGCTCCCTTAATGACAGGTGTCTAACAAGGTGGAATGAAGTGGTCTCTACAGATTCCTGTCTCTCAGCTGACTACTGAACGTAGCTAAGACCAGACACTTAATTCATAGCCAGCAAAAACTAGATTATATGTATCCTATTCAAAGATTGATTTTATTAAAACCACTGGATATCAACTACTTCTGCTCCCAAAAGAAGGAACTGCAGAATGAAAGCTTGGCTCTTCTCACTTCTGGATGTGCTCATGGCCTTATGTCAGGGATTCCAGTTGCAAGCATCAGCTTGAATTGTCTTGCTTTCATCACACTTTAAAGAATTTTCTTTAGAACTGCAACACAAAATACTTAGAAATAATGTAACAATTTATTAGCCCTGGGAAGCATTTCTGGATCCTCCACAGTCAGGGAGCCTGGGAGGAAAGGTTCTCACCCTGTCACAAAGTGCAGAAAGGATCCAAGGTGGGGATATGGCCCTTTCAGAAGTCTCAGCCATAATTGTAATCTTTAATAAGACAACAAAAAAGGAAGTAAATAAAACCTCTTTCTTTAGACACACCACTAACGTGCAAGCATGTGCCACAACCCCACTTCAAGGGAGCAAAACCAATCCATCCCAATGGTTTGAGTTGGAATGCAGTGAATTTTTCCCCTAATTCCTACACCAAGGGAGCTCAAGTTCTTGTCTCACAGCTGCTTTGATTGTAATACTTGTTCTCCTTAGGGCTGTCTGCTTCAAAATGATAGCGGAATCTTTTGGTTTATATTCCAAGTCAAATAGTCCCATACAGAGGTAAATCCAGCATCAATATGCTGATGTATGTGAGGTAGGCATTAATCCCAAGTTGCTGCTCAGATAAACACAAACTTTGCTTTTTACCATAATTTACTACACTCAGCCAGACTAGGAGATCAGGGTTATCCATTTCTTCGACAATTTATGTTTAGTCTCATTAACTTAACAAGAAGGTGACAAAACAAATGTATCTATGCAGCACAAATTGCACAGAATCCTTTTGAGCTTTCTTCCCAACTTTCTGTAAGTTCCATGCACCTGAACAAGGAAATGAATACACATCAAGCACTAGAGCTTAATAAAGGTTTCCAATTACTATGTTTCAGTCTTCAATCTTAAAACCAACATTTACAATTTAAAAAAATGATTAAGAGGTTCAAATACAGAAGAAAATATTTGAGATCTATTGTGCAGAGGCTGAGAATTTTAAAAATGAGACTCAGAGGAGAATCACAGAATGGTTTGGATTGGAAGGGACCTTAAAGGTCATCTAGTTCCAACCCCCCCTACGTGGGCAGGGACATCTCCCACTAGATCAGGTTGCTCAGAGCCCCATCTAACCTGGCTTTGAACACTTCCAGGGATGGGGCTTCCAAACCTCCCTGGGCACCACATTGTGTTTTCAAATCAACTAAACCCAGAGGTCAACAGGTTATAAACTGTTAAGTTAGATGTATATTCATACAAGCTCTCTCCATGATTTACTCACTAGCACTTATGAAACAGTAAGAGTTTACTAATACAATCACCTGAGTCTGTTACTCAAAGCACCCTTTACAACCTTCTGACAACCAGTCTCTCTGAAGAATGAGGAAAGGATGGCAACGAGCAATTTGGAAACTGAGCATCATGTCACTCAGTCCTATCAAAACCCACAGAGTGCAAGAAATTAGATGGCTTGGTGCAGTGCCACACCTCCAGCAGCACTGCAGCCTATCAGTATCTCGGCACAGGGAACCAGCATTCTGCATTAGCCATTGCTTATCCTGCAGATCCAAGGGTCTTCCCAGGCTCACTGGTGTTCTCCTTCCAGTTATTCTGATCCCCAGAGCACAGTGATTATCTGCCAATTTTGCATACATTGCTGTTTCCAGATATTCCAGTTCAGTGTTTACACGTTTCACAATGATCACTCCTAACAAAGACAATATTATAATGTTTTAAATTCCTATGAACTGCTGGCTAAGACTCCATAGAGAGTTGTGAATACCACATGGTCCAATGTATTTCATTTATTCTTTCAGGATCTTTATAGAGCCACTGACACTTTACACATTTTGCCATTTAAAATCATAAATACTTTGCTATCAGCTCTAAAATTCTGCCAGTTGCCTTGGCTGTTACCTTTGCTATATCATTAGCTACCAGTCAGCATCACAGGCTTGCCAGCACTGTGGCTGAAGTACAGTTCAGAGAAGTACAAATCCTGAGCTGAAACACCTCTTAGACAAACTGCCAAGCAAAGCCTGACTGCTGGGCAACCACAGTTTTTCCTGGGAAATCCTCTCATTGGCCTTGGGCAGTGGAAGTCAAGTATGCAAAGCACAACAACACAGTCAGGGGCGTTTACTTGGCCATAACTCAGATAATGACTTCAAATACTTTGTAGAGACAGAGAAAGCAGAATGTCTAAGAGCTACTATTTTTGTTTCTCCAATTGGCTCTAACTTGGCTGACTCAAGAAGATGGGTTCCTTAGATCAATCATTGATAAATAGCAGAAGGACTATCAGCTGGAAGTGACTGTCTTGATAAACAGGAAATACTGATATATTCCTATTGTACTTCAAAGTATATCTATGAAGAAAGATGCCTTGTCAACAGCCAAATAAAAAAGAAAAACAGTTATGAAAAGGCCATCTGAATTTACAGTTCAAAATCAGCAAGTGTGGAAGTAGATACTTGAGTGTTTTTCTGAGCAGAGTTGGGCTGGAGCACTTTGCTGAAGCAGGATCCACCTTGCCATCCAGGAATAATGGGAATAATTTATTAGTTTTTTAATTTCAATTTATTTTTTTTTTCTCTGAGAATTCACAAGACAGATCCCACAACTGCTTTCCAGCCAGTTGTACATCTAGCCAACATGAAAGTGGGATCCTTACCATCCCTCTTGGTGTCTGGACCTTCTGCACCCTACCAGCTCCAATCCCAAACAGTTCACCTACACACTAATTTGAGGGCAACTAGCACAGAGTCAGAAGAGTGAGACAAGCTTTCCAGTATTATTAAACATTTCCAGTTATTTCATTAGATTTAAATTTGACTTTTTCTTCTTTCCTTTGTTTGGCACTTACTGAGCTATTAGATTTAAAACAAAAAACCTGATGTCATGGAAAATGCTGGGGGGTGCTTCACTGAGATCAGCAGCCACGAGGAGTCTGGTTTTATTATTCGTCATGTCATTTAGGTTGTCCTTTGTCACCTGCATTGCTCAAGGCACCTTAGTGTACTGTGCATTTATCCAATAGCCAACTAACAGAATTACTTCTCTGCCATAAGACAAAGCAATGTCATAACACAGGCCAGGCACTCAGCTAAAGGAACAGATTCCACTTTGTTCATGCAGAATATGGTCATTTGAAACAGCCTTAACATGTGAAATATTCTGGATCAGATGAGACAGTCATCAGCCTATGCTCCCTGGAGGCCACTAACTTGTGTTCAGCATCTCATCTAGTAAGAAACTTGCCTATCTGGAAAAGTGCTAATTAACTAAAACTCTATTTTGAAAAAACAGGATCAGCACAGGAGAGTTTGGTGAATGCTTCTTTTCCAAAGCATTCAATTTATTTGAACAAACCACTTCATTTTAGCTTTAATTACAGTTTGACCATCTATACAGCTGCTTCCCAGGAAACTACAAATCTGCAGCACAGAAGCAGCCATACTGGCTGGATGAACTTTCTCTTCCCCACTCCCACTTTTTTTTTTTTTAAAGCACTGTAAGTCAGCTGTTTGACTGCTCTTTTCTCCAGTCCAGAGCCACATCGGATATAGCTTTACAGTCCAATTGCAAATCCACTGCCCAGGCAAGCTGCTAATCCAGAGATATTAATCTCAATATTTCTGGAATTGCTGAAGATGCACAAATACTATTACTCATTTGATAGCTGATTGGAAGGAGTTTTCCAGGCAGGCAAATCCAAAGCATTGTGTAGGTTGTATTTCTTAGACTTTTTATGCAAACATCATTGGGAAGAGTAGAGGAGTAGGACAGAGAACAGTAGCTTCCAGCTCAGACCATACCCTCACAGGTGTGTACCTGGGTTGCAAGGGGGAAACACTTTTTTTTTTTTTAATGCAAAGACAGCACATGCCTGAGGATCTCTTACCCAGCTCCCGGATCACGTTGCCCCAACAACAGAAAATTAATGTAGGCAATACTAAAAATTGCAGATTAGAAAAATACTATCCACTTTACTAACATAAGTGGACTTTTTTCTTTCAAAAAATCCCCAGATACTCCATGAGCATCGAGTTCATTATCCTTCCCACTAAGCACAGACTGTGTAACACAGCTTTGCACATGGGGCATTGCCCATGACTCAAGGAGCTGAAGCCATCCTTGCCTCCTGACATAGCTCAATACAAAATCCACAGCTACTACAGCTTCAGGACACGTGCAGTTCTTCCAAGTGCATTATTCTACCTTGGGGAGGGAGATGAGGTATCACACAGTTACATAACCATGTCTTCTGATATGGGTATAAAATTGTAGGCCAGGTGGGCAGACCCTTGGTTCTGTTCCTAATAAAAAGGGCTACTGCTCCCACACGAGTGTCTGGGGACATACCACATCCTCAGTTCACACTGGGGGGGTTTCTTGTGTATCTGTTACACATGGATCAAGTCTGAACACACTGTTTATATCTGCCTGTCTTCAGAACTAAGGGTATTTCTAACTACACATTAGCATCCACTCTCCATTTTCAGAAAAAAAAATTATATTTCCCATCAGCAGAAGCCAAATCTACAGATCACAAAAACAGGCAGAACTAACAGGTAATAAAATGCTCTGCCCACTTCTGCACATGCTGAAATCATTAGTGCTCCTCTTTTGAACAAACATTCCTCAGCAGCAAACTGAAGTGTTTTCAAGCAGATTCTAGACTTTTGTTACACGCAGAAATTACTGCTCTCCTGCCACATTTCACCCCAATTTACTAGTTGTGACAGATCATCCTGGGAAAGGCACCTCTGGTACAGAGAAGTGTTTCTGCTCAGAGCCTCTACCCTCAAACACTCAGCCAGGCCTTTAATCCAGATCCTCTTTATACAGGCAAGGGTCTTCTGGTTATTCCAACAAAAATCAAACTGTGTTGGGTTTTTTTGTTTGTTTTGGTTTAGTCCCTGAATATTTGTAGGACAAAAAAAGACAGTTTTGGATCAGCCTTCTGCTTCCCTGATTCCTTCATTGTGCCACAGCTGTATCAAACACTCCTGCAAGCCTGACTGTTTAAGCATCTATAAAGAAAACTCAAAGTATTCAACAGCTGCACAAACACCTCTTGGGATATTCCAAAACCAGCCTTATATGTAAAATTTCAGTCACAGAATGAGCTTTAGTTTTCACTATGTCAAACCTCATTATATTCTGCTCTCGCAAATGGTGGAATAATTTATCTTGTCACAGTCTGATGAGACTCTGGTGCCAGTGTTCCCCTGACCCACATACTCCCTTCTGAGCCATTTTGAGGGAAGGATCTAAAGACCTGTATTTTTTAATTACTTTATAGCATGTGATTAAGATAACTTGGAATGAACTCAAGGGAAAATGAGGGCAGAAAAATTAACTCTTGAGAAAGCCACAAGTTGCTAACATGAGTTGTACTCATTTCTTAAGTAAAAAACCCCAACAAAACAACAACAAAAAAATCACATTGTGACTCATCACCTGGAGTTGCCTCCCCTCTGAAAACCAGGCTGAACCATTTATTTTTTGGACTTCTTAGAAATTCACATTTGAGTTTGAGTTCTGTGGGCAAGTGAAGTGAAAGTATGCAAAGCTATCCCAAGGGAAGCTGGAGAGAAAGCTTGCTCAAAGATTTCTGTTTCCAAAGACCAGGATTTCTCAGCAGACAGTAACTATACAAAAAATTCTATATCTATATTAATCCTGCCACACCCATTCCTTTTTATCCAACAGGAAAAAAAATCTAGTCAAAGGCTCTATCAAACTTGTCAAAGCAAGAGAGTGTTCCTATGTGTCAGCCTCATCAATCAACTGCTGCCACTGCAGGAAATGCAGGCTTAGGTTTCACATGGATAATACATACTTTTTATATCTGACATTGATTTCTAGCTTGTCATTTTTTTTCTTAATACCTCAGCCCAAAAGGAAGATGGTAAAGCAAGGTGGAGTGATGAGACTCCTAGTGGATGTGTTGTATTTGATCTTGCTGATAACTTGCATTGGCCCTATCCACTGAAGAAGGTAAACACTACTGCCCAGGACATCTGGTCTTCAATGCTGCCAGGCTTTTATAAGGCCATCTATTTTAAGTCTTTTTTCCCACACTTAGAAGAGGACATTAAAGATATTACAGGTGGGAGAAACATCTGGTTTCCACACTAATTATATATTTGTCCAAAATTGAAAAGGCTGGGCAAATCTGTATTTCTGGATTCATTATACTTTATCAATGATTGCTGATAATTAGGAAAGTACCTGTAGGCTTCATTCCTATGGAAAGGGAGACAGCATTTACAGAAACTGTATCTATTCAGCTCTGCAGACACCTCAGTCCAATCTGGCCTCTGTATCCCAGGAAGACAGGAAGAAATTGAAACTCCCAGGCCCTCTGAGAGACAGAGCTCCTCATGGCATCCATGTGCTGAGATACAGGGGTAATCCACTTCCACTTTTGGCAGGATGCTTCACCCGAAGCAAGTCACTCATCCTTGGCTGTTTTTTTTCTGCGTGTATATGAAGCAAAATTACTGCCTGACAGCAGAAAAGCGAATGATTAGTTAATGTTTGTGAAGTGCAAAGCATTGTTATGACAGACCTTGCTCCTGACAAATGCAGGAAAATCAATTAATCTATCTCAGTGTCAATCAGTCTAGGAATAAGCTGTCTGAATGCTTTTTTCTAGCAGTTGCACATATATTTTTCACCTTGTTTTAATACAAGCAGAGTTTGTTTGGGGCAGGGGAGGCAGGCTGTAAGCCCTACATAAGAGTGGAATTAAGTTTCACACTAGTCTTCCTTCCTCAAAGTGCTTACTCATCTCTAATCCCTGTTCTAGCACCAAGCCAGGCACCAGGGAAATACATTTTCAGGTTAATCTCAGTACCTTGCTGTACATTGAATGAAAAAACTAATGAAGTAATGATTAGGATGCAAAAATGTGGTGAAGCAAATGGTTGGAAGTTGCTCTCAAACTACTCAAAATTGTTTCTGCTATGATGTTAGGCAGCTGATGTGCTGTGGCTGCTGTTTATTGTAGTTACTGTTGTCTCACTGCTACCACCAACCCCCTCATCTCTTTGGTACAGTCATCTTTTGTTTCTCACAACTGAAGTACAGTGTTTTTCACAGGAATGTACTTTTGTTCTGTGTCCTGTCTTGCATAATGGGACCTTAATACAGGCTTCTACATGCTAAATATCAATGTTTAGCATTTTCATGTCTTCCATTATGGCCATTCTGTTTTGGCTTGTGCTGCTGTAGGGGAAAAAATAACCAGTTTCGTACCTTCAGGGTAATCCTGGTCTTGGGGGAAGTAAGAAACTTAATTTTAAATTCAACACCTCATAAGGCAGGCAATTTCTGCTGATTCAGGTGTGTGTGACAAGCAGATGCCCTGGGGAATCCAATGCTGACCTCACAACCATATGCTCCACGACAGAGGGGAAACCCTTCTGCTTGTATCATAGCACAGCTGAGTCCTCGGGCAGCTGTGCAGAGTGGGAGGATTTTACAGGGACATTAAGGACAGGTCATGCAGATGGGCACGCAGAGGAAGTGGAATTACTAGAAAAGCTGGACTATAAAGTCTGAGGAGACACCTTCTTCAAGAAAGCACAACTCAGCAGCCCCTGGATCCCTAACTCACAGTCTTGGGAGCTATTTTTGCAAGAAAAACTTTTGGTATGCTGAACAGTGGCATACAGCAAAGCCATGATAATCAGGAGAGTCTCAGGATAAAGTGGCAGCACATAAAGCTAATTCAGCGATGTTAATAGTGCTCCAGGAAACATAATATCTGTCTAAGTATGTAGTAGAAAGCTCCATTAAAAATTTGTTTCGAAGTAATTTTTCTGCTCTTTGTTCTCTCTCAGTTCCTTTAAAGTTTTGTGGGTTTTTTTCCCATGAAAACAAATCATACTTAAAATAAAGAGACTCCTGACCTACATTCTCACAGCTGTATTATACTTAATTGTGAGGCATGTCAAATGAAATTCCAGAGTGAAGCGATCGGCACCAAGACAGGCTGCAAAAGCACTCTCCTCTCCAACTCCTAAGCCTCTCATTTGAAACCATTAGAATAATCTCTTTCAAAGTTTCAAGCAGGATTTCCAATGACTGAATTTTTCTTCTGAGTCACACCAGAGCAAGGCTTTTCACATCATAGAAAAGCCACTTAACTCCAACGCACAGACCAACCTAAGGCAAACAGAGGCACATTAAAATCAGAATATATGTTGCCTGAAAACACCTCCAAATTCAGGAATGTTAAGACCAAATTTCTGTGGCCTGTCAAAATAAGAGCAAGATTTGTATACCAAAGCAGGAGATGCCCACATCTGCATACTCCAGGCTAAAGACTGTGAGGGAACAAAATAAAACAACATTATATTAAATACAGTATTAGTTGTTTTGGTTTATGCATCACTAAAAGGAAATGTCCCATCTGAAGGTCTCTATGGGCACACTCAGTTTCTCATGGTTTTGGTGCCCAATGTGTTTTACCCAAAATCACATTCAGAATAAACCTTTGAGTGTTACGAAGTGTGACAAATCAAGGTGAATTTGAACACCGAGTAAAAAATTGCATATATCATTAATTTACAAATTAATTAAATTAATCACAAATTAATTAAATTAATTAAATTAATCACAAATACATCAGGAAGTAAATCTCAGACACACATGTACACAAAGTATGTTTACATGTGCAGACAATTTATATATTATCTCAAAGAAGCTGTTGCTTGTGTAGTCGTTATTCTTATTTTTTACTTCAAAGTCAGCTACACCTATGGACATCAAAAGTTTCCTTGACTGCACACGGCTTGTATTTGCTGGGTTCTTGAGTACTTTCAGAAAAAATGCATATAAGTGCAAAAAAGAGCAGGAACAAAGACTGCTGAAAACTACTATTAAATATCACTCTAAATAAAATCGGCTAAAACCATATTGTATCTATTCCCATACACTATTGTTCAAAAAATACAGCAAATTTGAGATAAAGAATGCTAGTGAAGACCGAGGGGATTCATCCAGTCCTATACCAGCTTAAAAGAGAACTATAGATAAATACAGTAACAACAGATACAGTATCTAGTATTATTTTCTTCTTCATTGTCTCCCTCAGTGGTCTCTTGAATGAAACACCTATCACTTACAGGGGTGACAAATTTTCCAGCGAAGCAACCAGCACACAAAAGATAACATTAAACACAAATTGTTAACCTGGTGCAAATATTAACTCTGATCTCTGAAAGGGTCAAAGAAAATATCTTTGTAGGATGATGCTAAAGCCTTATTATAAACACTGTGGATCAGGAATGCTTGCTGTTGTAGGTACCACCACACACTGTACAAAGAAGAAGCCGGGGCCAATGAGCTGCTTTTGCTGGAGCTTCCATTTGGAGAAGAAGGAATCTGTAAAATAGAAAATTATTTCTAAAAATCATCTTGAGTTGAGCAGCAGCCAGAGATGCTCACTGGATGGGATGGATTGTGTTAGGTGCTCACAGAAAACCAACAGGCAGAGCTGAGCCTTGACCTCTCAGAGCAGCTCTGGCAGAAGGGGTAAAGGCAGGCTGGCACTCAGTCAGCGAGGCCAGAAGCACAGAATAAATGAAGTTGGTCTCCTTCACAGCCAGTCAGATTCTGGCATGGTGATGCTCCAGGTGAGCATTTCAGTGACAAAAAGGCAGATCTTTCTACTAATCTGACCATGCTGAGCTGTGAACCTCAGCCTAGAGGAAAGCGCTACTGCCTCAGCTCTGCTCTGCCTTACTCTGGCAGCTCATGAAAGATCCTGTGGATGTTTCATCCCATGATGAAACATCTCACCACTGCCACTTGGAAACTGTTAGTTGCCAAGATATGGCTCTTAATGAGTCCCACGGTACTCACAGGGACACTTCATTTGGAGTGATGTTATCTTGCAGAGAGTTTTCCAGCATAAGCAGTACTAAAGCTCACCTGGGCATGCCTGACAATCATGATTTCTCTCCCCCAATACAGTTGTACAATGACTATCCTGAAAATTCAGGTCAAAAATATTCTTGTTAGAGAGAAAAACACAGCTCTACCACAGATGCACCAAGTAACATAGTTTTACATTATTTTAAGGTGAGATTTGCCATTTTCACCATAGCAAAATTCCTACAATCCAATCAAAAGAAACTCATCTCTCTCATATTCATTAAGACATGGTGCATTTCTGCTGTTCTCCAGATGTACAGCATCTATAAGTTAAATATTTCTTCTCAGCATTTGTGTAATAATAGTTTTAAACAGATTTCTCATGAGACATATTGTAGTCTTTATAAAGAAAAGGCCCTTAGCTTTTAAACACATTGTTCTGGCTCTATACTTCACATTCTTCACCAGTCCATTTAATCTTTGTCAATCTTTAGAGCACTCACAAGACCACAACAAACTTCATGGTAAAAAGTTAATCCTAGCAACAAGCTTCTTCACTCAGGACAGGACATGACATAATAGCTACTGATCTGTTGATGAATTCAATTTCCAATCATCCCACCCTGTACCTAATACCTACAGCCTGTGGAGCAGCAGGGCCTTTGTGAGCCCCAGGTATGTTTCACAGTCCTTGCTGCCATTCCTGCCTGAGTAAAGATGCAAGTTTCGCCTTCTGTGCATATAAAATACAAGGAAATCCTCCAATCTATGCCCCTCTGAACCATCTCATATAAAAATACCAGACCTAAAGCTCTGCCCAGATCTTGCTCCTGCCAGATTCCCCATTCAGTTTTGTTAACATATTCCATTTGAATAAACAACCAAATATTGATATTTATGGAAATGGGACAAGTTGCAATGGAAACTTTTGAAGTTTGCTTGTGTGTGCTTCAAAACCAATAAACTGTATTTTCACTTTGAACCTTCTATCTCAAACACGATGAAAAAGATGCCTTTCAAGTAAACAAATATAATTAAAATCAAGACAGTACATGCAGTGTGACATCTTCTACCACGTTGTAAGGCAGCAAGTACAGTATTACAGCTCAGCTGTACACCAATAAGACCAAGATTTTGTAGTAAAAACATTGACAGACCCTTAACTATTATAGTGCCTCCTGGCAGTGCTATAATTAGATTGAATATAACTATTAGTCATCTTAATTAGTACACACATTCCTTGTTTAGCACAATAAAAATTACAAAGCAAGGATGCCATTTAATTAGGTGACCTGGGAATTGATACCTACTGATATTTCACTTTTATTTTAAGTGTCCTTGCCAAGATTAAATCTAATATTTATAACTAAGTCTGGGTATTTATACAGCCCTCCACCTGTACATAAAAATCACCTGTTAAATTAATATATATTAAATACCTCAAGGACATTTTTGAAGTTATGCTAGCAGTTAATTTGGAACTGTATCCCAAGGAAAGAAATACATCACAATTTTAGAAACTCAAGGTTAATTGCATATTCTAATAAGTGTCTCACATACCATAAATTTAAAAGAAAAAAGTGCATTCAGTTAAATCCCCCATCATCCTTTCAGTTCTCCTGATGATGCCTCATTGTTTCCCTGCTGAAGTGCCTGGACCTCTTAAAATGTTTACCACTAGGACTGTTCGAGGGAGAGAAGGCAACACCAGATCTCTAGTCCCACCAAGCTTCTCATAACCCCAGCAGTACAATAAGACACACATTCAGTAAGCAAATATCAAAAACTATCTAACATCCACCTGAAAGGTTACACTGTGAACCTGCAGCTCAGGACTGGTCTATGGATCCATCCATCACCTTTGAATGGCCAAGGGAGCTCTAGTTTCGAAGGCGTAACAGACCTTATAAAAATGCTGGCAACTGAACATAAGAAAATACAAAGGAAGTCATCACTTCAGATGATAATTTTTGATTATTTAACACCACAGCATTCACTATCTTTACCACTAAGTCCTCATACTTTCCAGCTGAATTTCTGCAGATTTTTTTAAGAGGACGACTAAGTAGCCACATGCTTTTGTTAGAAAGGTGTTTTTAACTGTCAATCTCATCCATCACATGTTTTAAACTAATGAAAACTTAGTATAAGTAACCCCTGGTAGTCTGAAACCCTCCTGCACTTCCTAAGTATGCTAGCTTCTGCAGAGCTGTAAAGCCACTGAGAACACATCTAGGGCATCTGGCAAGCTGTCTGCAGACTGAGGTTTGATTTTAAGTGTCTTCACCTCAAAAAGTGGCAGATCATTGTAGTCTGTACATGTCCCACTTCACAGGCCAACCAAGGAGTTTTCTGAGGCTTATCATAGTTAGTGGTCTACAATGAGGTCAGCTATTAGTTCCACAGTGTCCAAATTGTTACAGAATTGTTAACTACATTTAAGAATTTTGATTGTGTATGAAACAAGTGCTGATTTCTTGAAAATAAAGATACACCATGTACACTAGGAGACACAGAATAAAGCAAGCAGTTGAGAGCCTCTAGCATGTGTCTCTAACTGTATGAATGCAATAACAACAGCCTGTGTTTAAGCCTTGAGTGGGCAGAGAGCCTTTCAGCCTGCCCAGAGTGCAATACAGCACACAATAAACAGCTTCAATGTGATACAATGGCATTTTGCAATAAAACTGCTGCTCAGAACAAGAGACCACAAGAAAAATGAAGACAAAACAAGAATGTCATGACATTTGGTAAAGAAACCAAAAGTGCTTTCTTGCCAGGTACCTGCTGACACTGCCAGACTTTAACCTCTTCCCTCCAGCCCAGAAAGCCCACCACAGCAGTTAGCAATCTGTTCACACCGTCATTAAACCGATTATCCCCTAGTGATGGAAAAGTCTCTACAAATGCCACAGTGCCACTGCTCTGTGACAAATCCCATTCTTTCTAAGTGGTGAGCATTTAATATCTACTATCCCCAGATTAATTGGAAATTTAAAAAAAATTAATGAAGGAAATTGCTTCTGTAGGCAATCTATGGTAAATATCAATATGTTTCATCAGAGCTCCTCTTTCATTAGTTCTAGACCAATTACAGCAACTACTTCTCCAGGATAATTCTCCAAGCTATTAAAAAAAAAGTGGATAGAACTGAAATTCTCTCACTTCCTCATTGCAAAGGACTTTCAAGTGATAGTTAAAGATATGAGGAGAATGGGATGGTTGTTTGCCACAGATAAGAGACTTGACAAAAAACGTAGAAAGGTTGATACGCAATGCAGCCAGCAATAGAAAACAAAATAACAAATATAAATCATGTAAAGAATGTAATGCAATGGGCTCCTCGGTGTATCTTTTTGGATACTTCAGGGAGATCTTTCAGTGATGTGGCTCCAAGGCACTGAGGTCAGGCTGTCAGGGTACAAATCCTTCTGAAAAGATGCACTGTGCTGGTAGATTTCTTGTGCACTCACAGACAGCGAGAAGAGGAAATTACTGTAAACATTTTGCCCATTATCCCCAAATAGCCAGACACTCCTGCTGAAAAAGTCTGGAAATTTAAGTGTTTGACAGATAAAATGATATTGCAGAGCTTCAGCCCTGGCACACAAAAAAGTGAACTGGGCATCATCTATCTGATCTCATGAAACAACGCAAGTCAGTTTGCATTGGATCGCATTATATTTGCCCAGTTTCCTTTATAAATGATAGTCTGCTAAACCAAAATGAAACAAATGAAAAAAGGCCAAGGTTCACAAGAAACTAATGATGCCACTTGAGTAGACTCTGGGAGGGATCCAGTGGATTAACACAACTATTCACTTAATTTTTTTTTCTAAATAAGCATAAATCTTGTTACTTTAAAATGTAGTGTCTGTAGACTGTCCACCTCCCTGTCCACTTAATCAGCCTGCCTGAGGGAGGGGACACTGGTGGAGACAGTGTTGAAGCAAAACATACTATGTATTTATTATTTAAAGGTGTCCTCTGTCCTCCTTCCTCTCTGATCTCCCACCTTCTCAATCATGTAGCAAACTGAGTATTCTCCTTTAATAACAGCTTTTTTTAGGCCACATCGTTTAGTTCAGATTTAGCACAGGCTCTCTCATGAAAACGAATAACAGAGCAGATTCTATTGCTGTTCAGCCACACAACCACTGGAAATACTCTCTCATGGCTCAAGTGACGTTCCTCTTTTTCCTTTACCTCATTTCTCCAAAATGTTGTGCTTTATCGGTGGAGATTCCCATGTCCCGATGCCCGGGGCTGACACTGGACTGCAGCAGTTTGTGTGAGGAGAGTCAGGGGCTGCCTCATGTGGCCACAGCCAGTTCTGGCCGGTTCCAGCTGGTTCTGCAGCAGCCCTGCCCCAGGGCCCAGCTCAGCCCCTCAGTGCACCGGGGAAGCCTCTGGGAAAACATGTTTTAAAAAGGGCAAAATGGTGCCTGGCAGTGAGGGAAAGAGGGAGAAACAGCCCTGTGAGCACCACAGTCAGAGGAGGAGGAGCACTTCTTATCACCTTCACTCAACTTCACCATTTATTTCTCCACATCCCAGCTACACTCCAGTCTTGACAAAATTCTGGACGCTGAAACCAAGAGGGAGCATTTGTCATATGAGGAGACATTCTGTTCTAAAATGAAACTTTCCTCACAAGTACAGAAAGAGCTTTCATCTCCACCAAGAACAGTATTTTCTGTGACTGGGGAAAACAGAATAAGCAATGTAGATTCTGCTTTTTCCCCTGAAATACATGCCCTTATTTATGAAATACAGAGCTGAAGGATTTTTCTGTAGGAAAAGGGTCTTCACAATAAATAAAGCTTCAAGCTGAACTGCCTTGCAAATTAGAGCTTGACTTCAGCTTTTTCCATTTTATGAATAAAGCCTTTTGCTTTTATTAGGGCAGTTGAAATTTCACCTTACTTGTGGCTGGATATAGTTCTTCATTCAGCCTGCAAAAAATATTCAATTTATTGAAATGCTTCAGTTTCAGATAACTCCAAGCTAATATTTGTTCAGCTCAGCTAAACTGAAAAACAGAAGCACATCTGTATTTAAATACAGTAAAATAATTTCTTCCACCCCTGTATCTGTGTCAGCCTAATCAGGTCACCAGTGGGAACTTCTGACTGGTAGAAATGCAAGGCTCTCTGAAAAACATCTGACCTTGCTTTAAAGCAATTTAGTTTGTGTCAACACTGCCTTTCTCATTAAATAATAGGCTCTAAGTGGCATATCCATGCTTCTTCAGTACAGACAAGAGCTCTCCAGACAAGTCCTGGGATGTTAGTTTTAGGCATCTCAAAGCAATAATGTGCTCAATGCACTCTTTGGAGTATGTCTACAATAATTATTCCTTTTCTGCTCTGTTTTATTGGTCAGCTCCAGAGAGAGCTCATAAAGTGTTAGATCTGCACCCTTACTTGGATGCAGAAAGTAAATAAATGTAAACATTTGGTAGCACTTGGTTAGCTGTAAATAATACCATGGCAAGAGATTCATTAATGTACACACACCTACCTCTGTCTGAAAATGCTAAACAACTTCAGTGTAATTTTTCTTTGTTTAGTTACTGGAGATGACTCCTCTTGAAACCACTTGTCACTAATTCTCCTGCTTTTGATATTTACTCTATATATTATCTGGCCAGTCATGCAAGTATTGGAGATGATAACACAGGTAATTTCATCTGTCAGATCTGAATCAGCACTGAGCAAGAAATAATCTGTTTTTTTTCTTTTTAAAATATTTTTTTTAATTTATTCTTATTATGGCCAATTCAAATCTCATTCTGCTTTGTAGGAAGGTTCTCAGTCCAGATCTCAAGGTGACATGTATTACATTAAGCCTGTCAGTAGTCCCAGTAATTCCTTAGAATTTGCTGTTGTGATTACCTAGTTCTGAGGAAATGTGCTCCCCTGGAATTAAACATTAGAAAGAGGCTAAATCAGCCTAAGAGAATATATTAACATATTCAAATAAGTATTTATGCCAATTACCTTATTAGACCAGGTCTTTAAGTACCTTCGCTCTGTGTATTGGCTACTAGGGATAGAGAAAGGCAATGTGGCTTACTCAGACTGTTCTGTAGTGACAAGTCGTCTCTGCTGGGAACTCATTTGAGGTATCAGTCATGTCGTAGCATACACGCAGCTTAATGATTTATTCATGTGGTCAATCTGGTAGTGTGTTAGCACTGGTTATCAGAGTGCTGCAGTTAATAGTGTTGATTGTAGGGTATAACATCCTAATGTGTCCCTTGCAATGTAGCACAGGCCAGCCTGGCACTGCTTTGACTGGACCTAAGCCCTATTTTAACAAGCATATGTCTGCATCAAAAGGACATTTGTTTGCTGCCCTATACATACGTTATTTATTAGATCCCTTAAGGTTCTTGATCAGATCTAGTGCAATGTCACATCACTATCCTTCCTCCAGGTAACACTTAATCAGCACGATGTGATGTGGCATTTCTAGGTTGATGACATCCAGCTCTGACTTTTCAAAGCTTAGCACTGCATATGCTGTCACACCATTTCAAACATATTGAACTAAAGCAAAACTACTTTCACTTGAAGTTAGATAAAAGAGTTAATGGGTCCAACAACTTCTGAACAACAGGCTATCTCCCAGCTTAAACTCTGGAAAAATAACTTAAACTCTTATGTTAGGAGTCGGAGTGTTAAATTTGCTTGAGCTTGGCTCAGAAGAAACTCAACAACATAATACTTTAAGATGAGAGTCTTATCTCCACTCCAGTAGGTCAGAATAAGCCCCACTAGAAGCCTCACTTCTGCGATGGCAGAAGAGCAGACACTTTGGCTACCTGCCTTGTCCAGACCATAGCCAGAGATGGAAGCAACACTCATTGGCAAACTAATTATTCATACATACATGTCCCCAGAGAAGCTTATGCCTTGATCCTCAAACAACAAACTGGACTAAAACGTAGCTGTGCAGTAGCACACCGCATCTTCAGTGCCCAGCAGCCTTCAGGGAGGGTTCATGTACTTCATCACAACTATGAGTTAAGTCAAGATAACAAAGTTGAGAACTTGATCCCAAATAGTAAACAGTAACAAACAAAGCTAACACTAAGACATGTTTAGTCCCATTCCTAAAAAAAAATACCACTACTACAATAAACCTCCTTGTTCGTGACTTCAACAGATAACAGAACAAGACCATTCCCCAAGCCATAAAAACAGGTTCTCAAAGGAAAAGTTTGACTGTTCACTGAGGTGAAGTAAAAGAACCTGACACAAAAGCAACAATAGGATGAAAGAAAACCAGGTTTTTTGTTGTTGTAATTTGCTGATTTCTCCAGTGACAACAAGAATGATTTTTTTCCTTTATTTTCTAAAAATATTTTTCCCCCCTCAAATAAGTCTTCAGTCCTTTCAGGCAGATCATGGTCTAACACAGGGAGGGACACCAAAGCAATAAATCATTAAAAAGGCTGCTTCTGAGATTGTCTGTACTGATTGGACACCAAAGCAATCTCCTGGTAAGCATGAGTGAGAAGGAGACCACAATATTTGGCAACATGAAACAAAGTTCTGATTGACTGAAGATCAACAAGGCCTAAATCTGTTGTGTGATATGCACATATTTATTACATGAATACTAAGTGGAATGGAGAAGTTTCCTGAGACCTGATGATTAAAATCTAGTCCACCAGATAAAAAAAAAAAAACTAGTGTAGCTGTTTTTCTGCATATAGTTAGGAAAATGGTTGAAGGGATTCCTGCTACTTAAATTAATCTCTTTGGCTGTTTCAACATTTGTTCTAAAATAATTTAAAAGGTTGCAAAATCCTTATTAATTGGAAAAGTTGCATTTTATCCAAATCCCCAGGGACTGTACCTAAACAGCTGTCTAATCAAATCATACAAATTGTCATAAAATTAAAATTGTAGGGTACCGATTGTTTCTAATCCTGGAGATGTTAAAGATCAGCATGACAGTTAAGTTTCCAGACCTGAAGTCTCAGCTTCCATAAGGACAAAAAAGTAATCATTTCAGAAAAAAAAATGGAGAAAAGAATTAAAATACAGAGGAGGCCCAGAGCTCTTCTGGATTTTAAACATGAAATAGTACTTTCTCATCTCTAGCTGAAACATTTCAGCACTTTGTACTTATTTGCCTGAATAGTGAAGAGATATCCAAGAAAAATATAGCAATTCTCATTGATCTCTAGTATCTTCCAAAGATGCCATTCATTGTTTCTAAACCTGTGAAATGCCTGTTGACAAAGTGTTCTGGTTTGAGCCAGGGTGAAGCTCTTTGCTGATTTTTTTTTTTCTTTCAGTGAACTTTTAGCAGCACCAGTGGACTGATAATAACCAAGGTCACTTCTGAGTGTCTGCAGCCTCCCCCCCTGCGGGGGAGCAGATTAGACCGAAGGCAGGATCAGCAAATCAGAATATTCCCTTCTCATCATATTTTCTCTATTTGGCTTTCAGTATAGGTTAAGACATCACGGAAGTCAAGCCTTTCGTTTTCCTTTTCCACTCACTTTTCTGCTTACTGTCACTTCTATCACCCTCTCCCTGGCTCTCTCTTCTCTTTCCCACTTTTCTTCCCAGTGACACCCGAGGCCCCGTCCGTGCGCCCGGACACTCCCCCCTTCAGCTGGAGCCTCCAGGGAGAAGAGCTGCTGTGAGAGTGGCTGGGGGAGGAGGGAGGGATGGGGTGTTGCACACCCCTTTACAAATATATATATATTCCCTTGTCACTAATTAAAATCAATCTGTTTCACTTTCAACCCAGAAAGCCTCTCTCTCATTTTTCTCCCTCTTTCCCTACCTTAGGGGAGGAGGGGGGTGAATTGAGAGTGTTCCAACTCGGTGCCAAACTGTGACACAAAGGCGTTGGTGCTGGAGAACAGGGGCTGCTTGAGCATTTTTTCTAAGCATCGCAAGCACAGACGTGCTGAAAGGCTCCCCGGGCTGAATTGCTGCACTGCACTACTACAGGGGGGAGGAAATTAAAAAGTTTGTTTTTGCAAGGTTAAGCATAAGGTTTGGAAGGCCTTGGTGTGAGCATCAAATAAGCTCAGGCTGAAAGAGTGTATCTGTGTGCCAATTCTTTAACACAGCAGACACCACGAGACGCACTGCATGACCAGAATTCTACATGCACTATTCCTGAACTTCAATTACCTCCAACAGTGTTAAATTATCCCTCATGAGAAAACAGTGAGTACACAAAAACAAACAGACATGCTTCCATGCAATGATATAATCTGCTTGCCAGTAATACTAGAAATTGAACTTTGCTACCACATGGCTTTAAAGCCCATGAGTTTCTATAATAAACAGATTATGCCCTACAAATGTCACTGAAGGAATCCATGTTCCCAATATTGATATCAACTTGTTTCAAAAGTAGTAAGGTCAATTTACTTTAAAAGTAAATTTTATTTACTTCTGTTTTTGCAAAACCCGGCTATCTTTTATGTATGAAACCACCAAGTATATATTTCATTTTTCTCCTCCCTAAATAAATGCTGCTCTAGCAGTCCAGAAATTCCCAGTAATTCCGATGAGAAAAGCAGACAAGAGAACTAATTCAGAAGGTTTGGGTTAAAAGAATGAATAAAACACACTAAAAGATATGGAGATATTTTAACTGACAGTTAAGCACTCGCAATATTGGAAAGAAGCTATGAAAAGAAACTGAGATGGGGTGGTATTAAATCTCTGTGGAATGTTTCTGTCAGTCTTCTCTTCCATGTAGATAATGAATAAAGCCAGAAATAAATTCCTGTAGAAAGAAAAAAATAGAAAATAAGATAATTTCATGTGATTTGGTTTTGCTATGGGAATTGTCTGCAACCTACAGCAAAAGAAAGCAAGCAACCAGTTGGAGCAGCTCTTGCAGAAGTCATCTGGAGAACAGAAACAAAGCCAGTGCAAGGTAATTAAGGCTCTGCTCCTTTTGGACTAGGAATGTAAAAAGTCAGACGTATTCTGAGACCTGTTCACAGATGAATTTAGAATGTTCCATTTTTAGAACTGGATCCATTATCATCCTTTAACCATAAGAGCAATCACTTATTCAAGTTGAGAAGATACAATCTTTTCCCAGTACCATAATATTAGTCAGTTCTAAATTGAATTTAATTGTTCCTTTGTTGCCATGTTCGTTCACGTTTTCTTGAGTCTTAAAAAAAGAGACATACAATTTGCAATTGTGAAGTTCTAGGAAGATGTTCACTGTTGGATAAACAGCTTAGTTTTTCTGTATTTTGATCTTGATACTGAAAAACCATGAAAGGATCATGGGATGCTACATTCAGGCTTGTGGTTGAGGCTCTGAGACTGATTTATATTGTATCAAAAGGATATGTGAGCCAGACAACACTTTGATGAAGATATTTTTCCATTCAAACCCAGTGGGCTTTGCCTCCTACTAGAAACACTGGAACTGCAGTAGTGTGCAGGAAGGTTACAGTTTGCAGGGCTTTCAGAGTCTGAGCAACCTAATCTAACACTGAATTCAGTCCTGCTTTGTGCAGAGAGGTCCCCAGAGGACCTTTCCAACCTGGACTATTCTTCAATTCTAAGATTTGGCTGTGTATTAATGGTTCAGAATTGCAGTTTATATTAGTGTCAGATCATGATACCATACACCTTGGGTAAGTCTTCAAGGGTTTTGTTCTAGTTCACTTGTTGAATGCCAGCACAGGGAAGACTGTAGATTATGTTAAATGGGTTTTGATCTCTTTTTCTGGAGAAAATCTCCTCTCAGGTTACAGAACCCAGTTGTGTGCTTGGCCTGTAAAATGCATTAGAGCTTCTCTCAACTGTTGCCTTCATATGGCTTTGAGAAGGTCACAAACTCTGTTTCTCAGCTGACCAACTTGCACAGTGGTCCATGAGGATCATCCCTCCTTCACAGAGCCCTGAGAGACTTCAGCAAGGAGAGCTGGGTACAGGCACTGCCAACATCCCACCTGCCTGAGTCCCTCTAAAGCCGGCATAGCAAATCTTCCTGATGTCATCTTTGCTTCAGAAGATGAGCTCTCTACACAAAGATTTCATATTCCCCAGTTTCTTGTATCAGTGGAACTGAGTACCTCTTGCTTTATGAACAGGTTTTTAAAGACTTGAATCAAAAAGTAGCTACAGGTTATGCTTGAAGCTGGATGGAAGTAGTAGAGAGAGAGGGAAGAAGAGTAAGATTATCCCAGTAACGTTGGTAATATCCCACAACTACAAAAAAGAAATCTTGTGTCATATGTTATCCAAAACCTCTGCTGAAATTCAACTGTGATTCGGCAAGAGTAATTCAGGTCACAGTTTAAGCTTTTCACATAATTAGTTTACATTTAATCAGGCTGCTGGTATGTAAACATAATTACCATTCTCAGACCTTTAATTGAAATTATCATAGCACTACTGCTAGCTACTTCTCCAGATCTGCTAAAATGGATTTCCAGTTCATGGATGCTAGGTGGGCATGACAGCTTTCTTGAAGACTCTGCCATGCACCAGGCTAACCCATATTGGGCAAGACTTCCCAGTCACACTGGTGAAACTAGGCAAAACACCATATTTCAGCTCTAATCAAACACATAATAAATGAATTTCAGCTGCTGTTAATCAAGCCAAATACATTTAAGCTAATGCATTACCAAACTCATGTACAAGTGTTTCTGATTGTGCCAGTAAAGCTTGTCTCTAATAGGATAAATATATACAAACTATGAAGACCATCAAAGACCCTTTTGGAACTTTGACAGGGTTTTTCCTTCCTGAAAGAGCTTACAGTTCACCTACACGATCAGAAAATGAAATATCTTTGTTAAAATAGGTACACATTGTTCTTTAAAATTGAAGTTATGCCTACACCTAAGTCTTACAAAATATCAGCCCAAGTATTTAGAAATAGCATTAAAAAACCCAATTTTTTCCTCTTAAATGTCTAACTTAACATACAATAAAAAGAGCAGGACAGGAGCAGCCTTGCACATGCATGCTTCTCCCAGGCAGGCTCTTAAGTAAGACTCCCAACTCCATCACTCTCTTCTGAACCACTCTAAGCTTGAACTATTGAATGTTCTTGAACATTTTTAAGCACTAGGCATACATTTGTTTTTTTAACTACTCTAATTTATATTTTTTTTTCTATAAACTCCAGGAGAAGCAGCATAATAAAACTCCACAGCTGGTACTGAACTTGCACACTCCTTGTGGCCTTCTGAACAGCACAGATGAGGGATGAGACAATTGTCAAGGAAATTGACAGTTAACTTCATTAATCCTAGCTCAGCTTGCAATATGTTGGTAGCAACCTGTTTCTTCCTTTTTTTGTTGTTTTGTTTGTTGTATTTTCTTTAGCTCCTCTTGTTTGCTTGGCCTGCCTGCAAGCCCAGACTTGATTATCTTTTACAGGGATGTGGAGTGATTGCAATTACACTAACAGCTGTTCAATATTTGATGAGCAACAGCCAAAGTTGGCTGGAAGGGTCAAGACAGTATGAAGCTGGAAGGGAGATAATGTACACTTGCAAATTTTACTTACATTCTCCACAAGTTTAAATTACTTTTAATGAAACATTAAATGAAGATTTGACAAATGACCCCCTGAGACTTAAAGTTTCACAGGGAACTTGCAGTGAAATTAAATTAATAGGCAAATTTTCAGCATGCTGTTTTTGCTGTTAAACCAAAATCTTTTTAGTACTTAATTTCTCCATATTATCTTATTATGTTACACTCAAATAATTTTCCCCTGTGCAGGTAATACCTATTATTTACTTCCTCTTACTTATTAATGTCAGAATATCCCTGCCCCAATTCCCTTCAGAAAACTGAACATCCTTTGAAAAGTAACCCCAAGATCTTGCCCAGCACCAAGAAAACTAAGATTTTTCACAAACATTTACCACATTCAAAAATATTCCCTTTGTGTTGCACAGTAGTTTAACTTTTAGCATGTTTTCCTCCCGAAATAAAACATTTTAAATGAAGAAGGTCTAGCTGCGTTGACATTTTTTTGGGGGGGAGAGGAAAAAAAGAAACAATGAGTTTGCTGTTGAACAGAGCTTGCCTCAAGGAGATAATGTGAACATTTACAAATTTATCAAGGAATTATAGGTGCAGAAACAACACTTTGTACAATTATGTTCCAGCTGTGCAGCTCTAATAGTTTTCAGTACTATCTTAATACCATTGCCTGTGGAAATGGTGTAAAAAGAAAAAGCAGCCTAAAAGCAACCATGCAATATCTTCATAAATCAATCAGGCAGAATTCACAGTGAAAAATGCCTAAATTAGATAAGCAGCTCAATGAATAAATAGCCAGGTCTCATATTAAGTGACTAGATCTTCTATATCCTTAAAAGTTTTCCAAGGATTAGATAGTACTAAATTCCACTTGCATGCATCAGATAAGGTCTCCTGTCACTAATCCCTCATTCCAGTCTGGTTCAAGACCTCAGTGGCTAAGGATCTGAGAGTTTTTATTATAAATCAATTAAGCAGTTAAACACCAAATATAATGACAGTACCAAGAGCAACCATCTTTGCAGGGGCTTTCCAGGCCCCCTGGGTTTGAGTGAGAGCCCAAGTGGCTCACAAACACTATGGAAAAGCTTGGCACAGTTTTCTTAACCTTAAGCTTATTACTAACCCAGCTCCATTAGAGCTCCATCCCTGGAGTAAGGGTTGTCCCTTATTTCTGTGGCACGTGGTAAGTATGAGCTATACCTTTGGCTCCTTTAGGTGGGATTGAAAGAGTGCTAGATGCAAACAAAATATATCCCAGACACTAAAGCATTTGCCATGCTACACAGATTGGCTTTTTCCTTTCTTATTCTCCTAAATCCCCATATACTCAATGGAATCCTCAATATTTCAGGCTTGATACCCCCACTGATATTAGGGACACAAATCAAGTTATACAGATCACATACACCTGTTTAAATAGAATCATAGAAGTAGTTAGGTTGGAAAAAACCTTAAGATCTTGAATCCAACTGTTAATCTATTGCTACCAAGCCCATGAAGAATGTTAAAAAAAAGAATAGAAACTTTTTTAAAATCCAAATTATCAGATGGAAAAAAATTCTAAAAAACAATAGAGAAAATAAATAATGACTGTCTAAAGGCTTTGTAAGTAAAGACTTCAAAAGGCTATTCGAGTTCGTGCAATGAAGAGCTCTCAGTGTTCAGAGTGACAAAATGAGTGCTGAAATTAGCAAGGAAAAAAACCCAAAACACTCCACTCTGAAACCCTGCACCATAAGGGGCATGGCTTGGGTACCTGTGATTCTTGTTTCTGTGTTCACACAAACTCTGTAAAGGGTCTGTTTTCTTTCCCCCTCAGGTATATACATAAGAACAACTTTCTGAGGCCCATAGGGCTAAGGACACAGTATATATTCCCCAACACAGGTATCTTAACTCTCATCTTTTACACAAAATCTTTAACTCTTACTCAACCTGGATTGCAAGTTCAGTTATTTTTGTCTGCAAAAAGTCAAAGTCACAAAAGCATTTTTAAATTAAAAATAACAGATTACATGTTCCTTTAATTGGACTTTTCTGAAGCATGATAAACTAGTTCAATTAAAGTATGTCCTTGTCTGTAACAGTGACCTCATTTATAAATAAAACACTGAGAAAGTCTCCTATCTTAAGAAATGAAAAATTGTAAATAAAACACATAATCAGTCACATGCCATAACCATACAGCATGGCTCATTATCATCTTTATATAGTTTAAATTCATTTTCTCTCTGAACACAGGAAGCAAACAAGATTCATTGTCTTGGCTGAGCCTCTTATGTCCAAATGGTGTAAAAGCTAATGAAAAAAATTGTAATCTTAGAACATTTATTGTATTTCTTTTTTAGAACTAGACCATACTAGTCTAGGGAGATGACTTTATGGGGGATCTGCAGAATTGCCTTGCAGACACAACTAAGGAAGAAATGCAGCTCTATTAACTAATCCAAACAGCTGTGCCTGTACAGCAAGTCACACAGTATTCCTACTAAACTAACTTGAATTTTGTAAGTAATATGGAGAGTTCTTTTTCCATTACTAGCTCATTCTGGCCAGGTGGGTCAAATAATTCAATCCCATTGTTCAAATAAGCTAACCCAATTTATGAACAATAAATTTGGCACGGGCACAAGAGCATTTTTGTTCTTCTGTAAAGAAGTTTTCTGAAAATTCAGTTTATCGTCCTCATTCAGGAAGTTTTAACATGCACAGGAGATAAGAACAAAAACTACAACACAGATCTCCAACCTGGCTTCTGCAGCATCTCTCAAAGCAGAAAGAGGCAGGCTCTTGTGGATAACAGATAAGTCTTTATGAGGCTACTAAATGAATTAAACATTTTCCCTTGTCCACCAATCTGGGAACTAACCCAGAAGTTTTGCTGACCAATTAAACCGAAGATTTTACCCACAACATAGCCTGAACTTCACAGAGAAAAGGACTACACTAACTTGTGTAGGGTTGATATAAGGTAGAGAACTTTCTAGTAGTCCCAGAATTACACATACACTTGTAATCTCTTCCTCTTCATGGCAGATCCACAACCCAGCACTCCAATGACAGGATCTAGAGAGTCGATCTCTCTGATTAGCATTTGGCAGTGTTTTCAAGAACAATGTCAGAGAATGTGTTTCTGTGCAATTTAATTAATTTGCCATTTATGTTCCACCAAACATCTGTGCTCTGGCTGACCCACTGAAAACTATGAATGAAACAGTTGAGCTTCTTCCTTTTAGAAGAATAATCCTATGTTCTGTACTTGGAACCCTCCTATAGCACTAACACAACAGAAATCTAATAACTATTAAACTCAGTGTTGCAGCTTCTTATGCTGCAATAATCATCCTTGAACACTGGCTTCCTGATAGACCAGGTTTTACCACTATTTAATGCAAATTCATTGTCTGGGCAAATCCATCAGACAACAAAATGAGCTGAGTCCTAGGTTATTCCAAGATGAAAGGGAAGGTAATTTCATTGATGGCCAGGAGTAAACTGAAGGTCGCACTCGACAATTTTGGCTTTAAAGCAGTAATAATAGTGTTCAATTCTTCTACCACAATGGCTTAAAGGGGGTTCTGCATTAGCTCAACATCAGAAACCTTCCTGAGGTCACTAAGAGGGTTTGCTACAGAATGCCATCTCAAATTTCTTTCACGGAGGTTCTCAGAGCACGTTGCTGTTTTCTGTTACAACAAGAATTGGGATTGCTTCTGCAGCCAATTATGTGTGTTCAAAGGGAGCAATAGCTGCAGGAATGCATCACTTGATGTTATAACACATTATAATTAGGTTTTCAGCCTAATCACAGAGAAGGATAAAACTTCCCTTGCAACTTATAAATGCCACCATCAATAAGCAATTTATGTGGTTGACGCACTTGGTTTGTTTTTTGGTTTTTTTTTGTGGAGCAGAATTTCATACGTAAGTTCACTTAAGGCTGTCAGCAAGGTTACTGAATTTTGTCCCAGAGAGCACTGCATAAACATTCACTATTCCAACAAGCAGCACAGTTTGGCTGATCATGGCCCATCAAAAGACAGCTTATCCCACCAAATCCAGCATAAAACTTCTGTTTAAAATTAGTCCTGTAATCCATCGTATTTTCTTTATACCTGCTTTCATGCTGGAAAGGGAAGCCAAGAGGCCAAAGAAAGAAACCAGAAATCAGTATTTTGTGTGAAAAAACAAACATTTGTAAAATTCATCCCTGTTACTAGTAAGAACTATAGCAAAATATATAACAAAGCCCTGCAGTTTTACAGGATAGTCTGTAAGTCTTAAATGCTGCACATTTGTTAAAATTCAAAATAATAAAAACATTTCCTATGACATTAAAAAACTCTTTAAAGGAATTAATTCTCTCTTTGACCGTGTAAAAATATAAATGTAGCAAATAAATTTGTCTTGGAATAAACTTCCCAAATCTGCCACTCTGAAAACAATCAAACTAAATGTTTCCGCTTCATCATCATAATCAGATTCTTTCAATTTTTCTCAAGTTGACAATCTACTACTGAAAGGAAGAGATTCATGAAGGAAAGTTATGCTTCAACAACATAGTTTTTTCTAAACAGAAGTTATACTAGCTCACTCTAGAGGCAGGATGAGATACACAACCTTCACCAGCAGTAGGGAGTCAACTATTCAATGAACTCAGTCCTGCTCCAGATTTTCTGTTAAATACATAATTAGTACACATTCTAAATAAGAAACTAACCAAGCAATAAAGCTGTCAACTTTTTTTTTTCTCTTCCTTTATTTCTCCCTCCAGCAAATTCAGTCATAAAGCTGTGCCAGATTACCCTCCTGCTGGAGAGAAAGTCTTTCTGGTCAGAGCAACCAGCAGCAGGCACAGCCCCTGCCAGCACTCCCTGGGTGCAGCTGGAAGGAACTGCCTGGCTGTGCCCACAACCTCCCTGCTGCTCCCGTAAGCAGTGCCAAAGTGGCACCAATTAGCAGCAGTATGACAATTCAGAGGGACACCTCTAAGGAACAGGGCTGAGGTAAAGGCCAGCTTCAAAGGAGCAAGTGTTTGTATGTAAAATAGAGGCACAGCCAGTACTGCAGCTCAGGGACCGGTGGTAGCTCTGTGTAAGCCTATTTACAGCTTTTCTGCCTGGCTCTTGACACCAAAGCTGTCCTAGAGACCTAGGGACTGAACTCAACACTGTCACCTCTGGTCTCCACCATTCCCTGAAAAGCAAATGACCTCTGGGTGTCTCCCAGCTGACAACACCCTGAGTCACACTGACATTTTTCTCCCTCCTCTCCCATCAGAGCAGCATGGGCAGTGCCTGGCCTGCAGCCACCAAGCAGCGCTCACCTGTGAACACTGCACCAGTGTTGAAACAAGCAGCAGGGTCTACTGAACAACTGAGATAAGATTTAAATATAACACTGCCAAAGTGAAAAAACTGCAGGTGCTAAAACTTCCCTGTGCACTCACCCTTTCTCTCTGTCAAACCTTGATTTGGCTCATCCACTGTAACGGTTCATTCAGCTTCTCCAGCAGAATTACAACACTGCTTGATCTGAAAGGTCTCAGAGTGGCAGGAGCTCTTCTTTCAACAGGACATTTCTCCGTGCAGACACGTGCCCAAGCAGGCAGGAGAAGCTGCAGCTTTATACACACCCTAGCTGCAGGATGTAGGAGCCTTAAAAGCATCACTAGAAAAGCAGTCAGACACTGGCATTGTAAGAGGACTAAGGAAGCAAATCGCCAAATAATTGCATCTTTGTCGGTGCCATTTACTCCTTGCAGGAGTGTTGTAGGTGATAATTGACATGGTCATGATGCAAACAGCGATGGCCTCTGGGCACTGATGTGGAACATGTGCTGTTCTGAGTCATCCCCGACCTCTGTAAATGAGCAGAACAGCCTTGGCTGCCATGCATTAGTCAGCAGCTCCAGCACCGAGGCTGCTGTGATTCGGCAGGACCTGCTTCCCCTCTGAGCACAACACAGGGTTTTTTTGTAGACACAACTGGTTCTCATGTCACTAGTCTTATCTCACAGCAATGTTGTACACCGGGAGACTGTTCAAACACGCTGATCATCTGATATCTCCACACCACGAGAGGTGTGCTGAAGTACACAACCTGCAGAGAGGGATACACCATATGCACACCCTGACTCTAACATCTTATCTGATGAGCATCCAAACCTCCTGCAGGTCCACAGGCAAGAGTATGTGTCTAATCCATACAGCATGCCCTGTGCAGGATTAAGAACACAGATAGAAAATCCCCTCCACTGATACTAATGTATCTAATGAATTAATTAACAGATTGAAGTGCAGCACCTAAAAAAGTTGATCCTAATTCTCAAAAAATCCGTGTTGGTGTAAATTCAAACAACCAGAAGAGTTCTGTTCATGTAAACAGTATCTCCATGAAGCAATGTACCCACAGAATAATTTTACAGGGTCAGGGCCACAGTTAATTACAGTAACTCCTCAACACGCCGTTTTTCCAACAGTCATTACTAAAATCTTTGGCTACAATTTCTTAAGATTTTTTTTTTTCTTCTTTGCACTAAGAAACAGTGATGATTTGAGCAAAATGATCAGTGTTCTTCCACAGATACAGAGAAATACTGCTACCAAAAAGCAAAATCCAAGAAAGCTAGTGTGGAGAAAATAAAGAGCTATAATAAATACGGTGACTGCAGGAACAAAAGTAAAACAGCATATGTATTTGTGTGTGTTTAGGGCAAAGTCCAAAAGCTGTCGTTTACATTAGACTACTTTATACATTCAAAGGGCAAGTATAAACAGAGAAAAAGGTCCCTACGGAAGAGGCACTTGCTGTTTTAAAAGTAATTCTTAAACCACAAGCGCGAAATAGGAAATCACTGCCAGTTATAAATAAGGTAAGTGAAAAGAATGAAATCTTAACAACATGAATTATCCAGCTACTCTTACTGAAGTCCTGTATTCACTTTTCATCTGAGCATTCAAGTGCCTGTCAGATGGATACTAATAAAAAGCAAATACTAAGCCTTTATGTTCAGGTATTTCTGAATTTATTAAGTGCCTGTCCAGGAATTACGCTTGTGCCAAAGTGAAAATTAACCCAGTTGTCTGTCTGAGGTTCTAACCTATTTTACTGGCAAATAAACCTTTTTCATTGCTCTCTATTGTACATCAATGACTGGTAAAGACTAATAATATATATGATAAAGAATTCCCCATAGTGCTTAGAGATAAAAAGGAACACAGTCTGGCTTGTGTGTTCCTTGCATGCTCTCAGTCTGAGAGCCCAGTCTCCACAGTGTGGTTTCCTGCAGACCAAGGACACCAGCCATGGCAGTTCCCTTCCTGACACACAGCTGTGCCAGCAGGCTTCATGTTGCTCTGAAATGGCTCTTGCCTCCAAGGAAAGCTCACTTCCAGTGGCAGTTGCTTTCATTTATTAATTCCATGCTCTTCCAAGGCTTCCTCTAATTTCTAGCTGCTGGGATTGCTTTTGTGACAAAACCAGTCACAGGGTGAAATGTAACTAGAAAAACTTCCATTACACGGCTGTATTGAACTGTCAGATACTTTTTTTAGCATGGCCAAGTTGTTTAAGATGCAAAGAAGTGGCCCTAAGTGGAAAGGGTTGTAGGATTACTAATGCAGGATGCGTTCTAGTTGCTTTCCAGAAATGTGCTGACAGGCTCTGCAGAAAGTACTCTACTACAGCTACTCAAATGCCTTCAGTCCAGCAGTGAAAAGTCCATCAAGAGCATGTGAAGATTTAACCAGAGTTGAAGAACTACTCAAAATGGTCATTTCTACATGCTGCAGTCCAACAAAAACAATCAGGAATTTCAGACAAGAATGAGAGAGTCTGCAAGTGATGATAAGGAAGCCTTCAACTCCCAACTCATTTGTTAGACCAAGACTGGGATGTCTCTAAGTATTAGCAGGTGAAAGCCAACAAGAAGCCTGTACAGCAAGCTACTGTAGAGAAATATTAGAAAATAAGATTTCTAGTGGGAACTCTTAGGCAACCTTAATAGGTGACATAGGTACTTACCCTGCATATAAAATACCATGGTTGAAAGTCTCAACACTGAAGAACACTGCTGCAAGCCCAAAGAAAACAGTAACCTAAGCAAAAATTGAACTGTGACTAAATACCTAAAATACAAAACAGGCTACAAAAGCCTCCAGAAGAACTAAGAAATATAAATAATGAGTAAATAATGGTAGTTTGTTTTAAACTAAAATATGTTTCTGGTAGCTGTTTCATTTAGAACACAAGCTAGTCTGAAAAACAGCTGTTTTGTAATCTATTGCAAAGAAAAAAATCACTGGTCTGGGAGACTCAGGTTTTACTGGGCTACGTTTCTGCAACTGTTTTGCTTCAATCATCCTCCATTTCTATCTCAGATGATATAACAAATTTGGTTTCACTTGCCAGATTTCTGTTTGTGTGTAAAAGTAAAACAGCCAGGCATTACAGCACCAACAGTGTCTGCAGCTGTTGGAAAACTTCCTTTAGAGAAAGTTTATTATACATACTGAGTTTAGTCCGGAAAACAAGACACACAGGAAAGGGCAACACGGTGAAGAAACTTTGGTCAGCCTCCCATCATTAATAACAATCTTAGATCATAAAACTACCTCAGTTAAGATGGCTTAACTTCATCTAGCCTTGCAGAGAAATTCAGACTCCCATCACTCATTTCACACCATCCATGTAAAGACAATGAGAGCAGAGTTTATCATTTTTAAGTACTGCAGCAGGGAAAATGAGGTTAAATGGAGTCATTAGGGGGAAAAAGGCTGTGTCTACCTAGTAGGGTTCACACTCATTTGCAGCCAAGTCTGACTGTTAGCTTTCAAACCCTGGTTAAGTATGAATTATTTGTTAAAAATAAAGACCACAAAAGTATTTAAAACATACAAATTTAAACTGATAAAAACTAGACAATGCCCTAACAGGTTCCATGCAAGAATTTCAAGTTTTATACATTTTTCACGAGCTGGTTGGTAGGATTTCAACAGCTAGACATCAGATAAGACACAAGAGGCACAAAGTCATTCCTCCTCACTAAAAGAGTCTGTATCTTCTTGTTAGCACTGCCCTAACATTTCTATCCTGTTTCATTGCCTGGCAAATTTATCAGAAGGGGCAGAGCACAGGTAAGATAGGAGCAAGGGCTTACAGGAAGGTTTAGTATGGCAAAAGCATAAAAAGCTGAAAAACACAATTTAAGAGTCATAGGGAAATAAAAGCCATTAATATAGCAGCAAGCATATTGCTGGTCATTGTTCTTCAGTGCACAGGAATAAAATCCCACTCGACTGAACAGATGCTTTGTGCAATTTTGTTAGGGTATTTCTGGCTGTCAGTTTTGTTCTCTCTGTAGGAATTCTGAAAGATGCTCTGTATAATTGAGTGTATGTTATTCCCCACTATGCATTTGCAGCATTTTTACAAATTCACAGCACAGGATATTATTCTCTCCAGCATGCCAGCACAAACACAGATTCAAATGCCTGTGTACAACATGATGTAGCAGGAGCCCATATAGCCTGGTATTTTAGGAATAAGAGACGTTTTCAAGAGAAGGGAATATCTCTAATAAAAATTATATAGCTGAAAAAAAATTGAGGCACAGAGGAGCAGGTTCTACAGACAGTTGGAAAAATGACTGAGGTTTTGGGGGTGCAGTCCCTACTTTGCTAGTAATGAAATATTAGGCTTTTAAAAGGTAAAATAACTTCATTTTAACTTGTTCATGCTAGCAATGTCATATAGTTGTTTACAGAGCTGAGCAAAACAGAGTATCTTACTGATGACTCCCAATAATCTGGTGTTAAAGCTAGGAAAATGCAATTGTTGCCCTTTCCAAGAATTGTTCTGTAGTGTGAAGCCAGCCAGTCTCATGAACTCCACAGAACCTGGAAGTATGCATAGGAAACAATTTGCTTACCCAAAGACTGACCTGAACTTGTGAAAAATCATACGATGCTAAGAACCTGGAGTTGCAGATCTTCTAACCTTTGGAAAAGCAGTGACATACATGTTCAGTGTCAACCCTGTGGTGGATCCAACCAGAAGTCCCAGATCTGAACAGTTAAAGGCGGAAAGGTGAAAATTAGACTCCATTTGCAACACTTACACCCATATTTGTAGGCAGTGCTGAGGAGGCTGGCCATGGCCACGTGACATCTGACAGAGCTGTGCTATCACACTTGCCACAGGCATCATCACTCTTTCCTTACAGCACTGAGAGTTATAATCCCATCAAACCAAAGTCACTTCACTTTGAGTTTGATTTCGCTTCTACTTTCATCATCCTAAATCAAATGGGAGCAGCAGACTGACAGGCCTTGTGAACACACAGCAAGTTGCAGCTAGAAATCTCCTTTTGAAGTTTTCCATCTGCTCACTACAGCAGGAAACAACAATCCTGATCACATGCCACATTTGAGCAACCCCATCCACATCCGTGGATGCTCTGAAAAGCATACTGACGTGTTGCCACTGTATACATGCACCTGTTCTCAAACAATAAACCTACCCTCACTGCCCTTCACTTTGCCAAGACACTTGTCTCAGTGTTTCCATAAGACTCCAGACTACAACAGCACATGCAGCAATGCAAAAGGCACTTGGTTACTTTATCAGCAGTGTTGTATTATGGAGATGTGCATATTAGATGGGCAACAAAGCTACAGCTTCACACACACCCAGCTCAACAGCCTCTACCTCCTATTCTAGCAAGAGCCTGAGAGTTCTTTGGCAGGGTCTAATATAGCTGGGGTAGGGCAGCTCGGGCCAGGGCAAGACAGACAAAATGACAACTGTCACATCAGCAGGTGGCCACAACTTACTCGTGTCAAGACATAATTCTTAAGGAGAAAAAACCCACCAACACTTTAAAGACAGGAGAGGATGTGATCAGTAAATGAAAAATGCAAAGCCACTTAGTTTCTTCTCCTTTTGTGATATTAGCCTCCTCTCCAAGATAAATATACCAGATAAAAAATAACTACAAAGCAAAATAATTCCCTTTTGAGGCATCTTTTCTTTGGGGAACTTCTTCCAAACTTCTATAAAAAAACCCTAAAAAACACCCAACATTAGCATTTCTTGTCCTATTTTCTCAGCATTCCTTATACAGGTGAACCCACCCGTGACATCTCCAGCAAAGAAAGCCAGTCACCAACTCCACTCCTACCTCTGTCTTCCCATGTAAGGAGTACAATTTTTCTGCTATTAGTGTCTTTGTTTTGCTCAACCTCCCAGATTTCTTGGCAGAACTCAACCATTGCCTGGCTCTCCTGAGCTTCCTGGAGTTAACCTAAGTCTGAATTTGCTCTGTTAGACACTGACTTCTCTCTGCAGGCTTTTCTAGGTGTGTACTCCATCTGCTCTAGGAACAACTGAAAACAATGGAACTACCAGATAGTATATTGAAAACAAATGTAAAATGTGGTAGAACACTATGCAAAATAATTAACATTACATTAATTATTGTGCTAGGAATACTAATAAAGTAATAATAATATTCCTTTCATACTTTTAATAAAGAAAGAAAAAGCTCTGACATGTCCACAGGTCTCTGAAGTCTTTATCAGGTAGTTATAATTAATATTACCAGCTGGCCAGGGTTGGTAACAGGTACCATGGAACACCTGGAACTCCTGGGAACACCTAGATCCAAACCCTTGTACAACAACTTAGCTACACACTGGTATGAGTAAAACTCATTCTTTGCAGTTTATTCTGTTAAAAAAAGCTGTAACAGAAAAAAACCCACAACATTTAGATTCATTACAGAATTGATCTTTTTAATTATTCTACTACACAGGTCTCACTGATCACCTCCGTTAACAAGACCTACTGACATTTTATACAATCACCACAAAAACAACATATGAATTATGACTTCTGACACCCTCTGTACAAGGGCTTTGTTATGCTGAACTCTGTGGCTATAAAGAATGAGAGACAGTGGTAAGGAGCAAGCACATTCAACAAAGGGCCTGCAGAGCAGGTCAGGTCTGGAGACCTCTGGTTATGCTGTCGCCACTGACCAAGTCCTTCCTTACCTTAAATCACCTTTCTTGCTCCTGAGAGTTACAGCTGCCCCAGACTGGAGAGTAGGAAAAAAAGTGCTAGTGTTACTGCACACTATTCAGTGTGTTTTGAAAACGCACACAATGCACACAGGCTCTTCTGTTTATGTGAGGCCTTTAAAAAAAGTCAGCAGCTTGAGCTAATCTGACTCCCACTGTCCAAGTTTTAAGAGGATTCTCCAGGAGCTATACAGTCTTACTCTTCTACTAATAAAGTTTAATAAGGTATCTTAAAATAAAGACATGGTAAGCAAGATAATTTTCCTTATGTTCACTCTCATTGAACTCCTCCAGCAAAAGTGCTGGAAATGTGAGTAATACTGTATAGCCCTTCATTTTAGGTAACACACTAATGAACTTAAAATCTGAGTATAGTGCTTCTACTGGCAGGAACTCATTGCATCACACTGCAGTGTAACTGCTCCTGCCATCATGTGCTTGACATCTAAGGAAATGCCCTGAGTATTACGTACCACATGTCAGATTTAGCTTCTGTGTTAGTTACTAGCAACCCAAATCTCATGCCATATGATAGTTGCCAAGGTAACTACTCTTCTAGAGGGAAGATGAAATCTGACTGTGCTCTGTGTGCACTCTCATCTAACACAACAGCTGCCCTAGGTAATTTAGGCACCTCATAAATCTGAGTAGATCTCAGTGCTTTTGTATCCTCACCTAAAATGTACCTGTCTGAGGACTGTGCAGGGAAAGGACTGATCTGTACGGATTTGGGAATTCTGGAGTATCATCATTGCGTGGCCTCCGCTGTAACAGGGCTCCATCTGCCCATCTGAACATCACATTGTTCCAGTCCACAGAACAGAAACATGGATTATCTTGGAGGGGCCAATATAATTGTCTTTATAACATTTTGAGTAGCTGCAGGGCAATATAAGCCTTCTGAACAGGCTCATTTTTGCATTCTAATGCACTTGGAACTGCTAAAACTGTACAAGATTGTTACTGTAGTTTCTGAAAACAATACAGAAGAGGGTCTAATAGTATCTAAGAAGCAGGGTTCTTCTTGCACTGGCAGTAACAATGCTCCAAAGGCAACAGGCAAAGCAGTGAATGCAAGGGATGTAACACAGTTTGACAACCTCAGAGAATCATTCAGGAATTCTTCCCTTCTTATGTATGGACTTGTCACTGTGAACTAACCTGCATGCACAATGCTTCAGTTCTTCTGATGGAAACAAAGGCACCTCCATTAGCTGATGTCAAAAGGCATCTCAGCTCCTCAGCAAAGGGATTGAGCAGGAGTGAACTATTGCAGATATGCCTTCAGAACAGGGACATGAGTAAAGGCTGGCAAAGTTGAAGTGCATCATTTACAAACTGTATTTAAATAAAAATCTTCAAATTCTGAATTGTGCATATGTACCAAGAAATCAAGTGCAGACACTGTATATATGTTTTCACAATAGCCACAAGGGTTTATCCACTGAAATGAAGCCTTTCTTGGGCTCTAAATTGCATAACAATCTACTTGCAAGGGAAATTACGTGACCATTGGTGTAGAAACACTGCTTTTGCAAATTATTACACTAGCGTCAAGAAACCTGCTTGAAAAAAATCTGGCTTTAATCAACGTGTTTCTTTCTCTCAACCCCTGACGATCTGGTGCAAGAAAGATTTAAGATATAATTAACACAGGCTGTTCCACACTAAGAGTCAGAGACGTGATAAAGAGAGGCAGACTGAAAACTTACCCAAGGCTCGAGATTTCATACAGAACAGAAGTGGAGGCTCCTAAATGCTTCCTTGACATCTATGAAGTTAATGAATGTTTTCAGCCAAATGATATACTCCATGTTTTTATAACTGAAGACATGGCAAGAGTCATCACCTAGCTTGAAATTCAGCTTCACCTCAACCTTCTTGACATTGAAGAAGAGACTCCCATGACTGAAATGCTTTTCCTTTTAAACTTAAGCATGGGCAACAGCCTTACCCATGAGCAACATGTAAGTCTGTTGGCCATATTTTGCATACACTGGATAACTTGCCATCTGTTTTCCTCATTCACCCCATCTCCACCTTTTCAAGGGAACATATCCACTAGTCCAGCCTCCATCTATAGCCCTTGCAGTGCAATAAACCTAAGAAATTGGTACATCTAATTAAAGCTCTAAAACTGATTTAATAGCATAAGCCTCATTCTGTATTGCAGGAGGAGTTGCACAACACAGCAGCAGTAATCCTAAGTAAAATTCTATTGTTTAAAACTTATTGATTATTAAACCATTCAAGAACAAAAGTAATCTCAACTGACAAGGTAATGCCAAATCAAGCATCAGTCCTGAATATGTAAAAATGCTTCTACAGTTTTGTTCAAAGAACAACACAGCATGCCTATGGAGAGCAAGTAATACAATGAGATGATAATTTACCCAAACTAAAAGTGCATGTATACAATACACATTTAAAGGACATGCATTGATCCAGAGATTAATCAGATTCATAACAACAGACCAATTTTATCTCTTTGGGGTTTGAAGAGCAAGGTTATGAATCAATGTGATCACTTAAAGATCACACTTGAATAACCTAATTGCGTACAACGACGATAGGATAAAAAGAAACTTAAACTTTAAACTGTTGTTAGATTTCATCCTCTTAAAGTTTTGTGACTAATAAATTATTTCAATAGAAAAAATCTTGGTTTACCTTATCAATATTCTGAACCTCCCCTGCCCATTTTCTCCACGCTTCATCTCTTCATTTGAACAGAAATAAACACAAATAAAGAGTAAAACATCTGGGTTTAATGCAAGTTTCAATTTTTTTGTTACAAACCATATAAATAGATAGTTTTTTAAATTTTACTACCTTATAGAGGAACTGGAGTTCTGCTACATGCGAAAACTGTCAGCCAATCTTTAAATATTTATCTTTGAATTCCCCTGGTTGCATGTACTTGGGAATGTTTTCATAAATACATCAATAACTGTCTTGTACAGCTCATTAAGGAAGCTTTTTATCCTTTAGTGTAATAGTTCAGTTTACAAGTTGCCTGTGAATCATTTTTACAGACCTCCATTAAGCATGCCCTTCAAACTGCAATTATTTGTCAGATTTTGTATATACGGAAGCAATCACCAGAAAAACCATGAAAGCTGAGAAGATACATAAACATTTGGAACAAGAACTTGGCCCATCTCCAGCAGCACATTCTCTGATGCTGACTCCACAGTGTATGAGATGTATTTAATGGATCCAAACTACACAGATTGTCCAGAGGGCAGGGGGGCATACTGGCTTACATTAACTGAGACCAGACACCTTGAATTTCCTTCCTCAAATCTGTGACAGGGTCATTCTCTGAGGTCCTAGGACATCACTCCCTCACTTGCTGTTGTCTCACCACTTCCCTAATGACCATGTAGACTGAAGGAGGGACCTCTACCACAATGGAAAGTTGCAGCCACTTGTGTTCCTTGCCCAACCCAAAGCAACAAACCCCAGCACGCTTCTGCTAGAGAGAAAACTTACTTATACAGATGTTGCCCTCTAAACTAATGTGCAAAGTTATTTTTAGTTCCTAGAACTTAACAACTTAGCAAAATACAGACTTAGCAAAATACAGACTTAGATAAGTAGGTTTATAAATACCAAGTTTGGAAGCTTTTTTTTCTTCTTTAATGCCATTAACTATACATATGTGCTGAAAACCCTTGAGTACTTCCTTCACAAATTAGCCTCCTGGAAATCTTCATTTGCATCTTAATATTTTTCTCCAAATCTAGCTCTGTAATTAAGTTTTTGACAGATATTTTCATTTGCCAGGTCAATGTGAATTCAGACAAACAGGTTACCTTACTGTGAGCTGGAAAGGCTGTGCAACAGGCTTAAAACTCCAGTCCACTCCATTAGCAGCTGTGATTATCTAACACAAGCACTCTGTAATGGAAACAAAGCAAACAATAGCACCCAAAGCTACACTCCATTGATCCATCTAGTCAAGACAGATGGCAATACTGTCAAAGACAAGGTAAGGAGATGAAAATGAACAAAAAATTGCTGTAGACTTTCTTCCAAGTGGATGGTGCTCTTGCTGCCAAGGACAGGCAGCAATAGGAGCCAGTGGCTTAACAGCATCCACAGAGATCTAAACTGTAAGAACAAATCAGATTAACATAATTAATTGCCTGATTTGTGTATTCTTACCCACTGCTGTTGAAATCTATTAAATATTTCACTGACAAATCTCACCTTCTGCAAGGGCTGTGAGTCACAAGAAGTTAACATATGTTGTCTATTGTAGTTAGACTATATGCACCTCTGTCAGCTTCATGAAACAAAACACTTTTGCAAGAACACAGAACACACTAACACATACAGATGTTGTATGTGACTGTGCTACAGGCTGTTGTAGCTTCTGCCACCAGTGAGAATCACATGCTACATTCCTGCTAGTGTAAAATCAACTTGTGACTAATATTATAAATACCAAGGAATATTCATAACTATTTTCCACATACTGCAAAAATACTACTGCAATATAATTGTACAGCATACTTACATTATTGAACTAGATACAGGACGCTAATCAGTTAGCTACAAGGTAAAATACTGTCAACTATTTCAGTACTGGGGAGCAACAGGAGGAGCTTTCTTCAGTCCCCATGCTGAAGAGACGTGGCAATGGATGTGGTGGCTGGTGACAGCTGTGTTGTGTACACAGCAGATTTCATTGCTCCTCACATGTTCATGAAGGCAATAATAATGGATAATAAGAGAGAAAACTGCAGAACAAAGCAAAAAGCTCATGTGAAAGAAAACTGACCACCTTACTTTCCAAGGAGGTTTTCTTGCTTGATCCAGTCACTTTGTGATGTCTAAGAACAGTTTCTAAGTCTTGCTACACAGGTCATGTTTGAAAGACCATGAAGATATTTTAAATACTTTGACATCCAGTCCTGCCACAGTTTGGATTATTTAAAATACATTCGCTTGTCACACTTGGGCAGGTGGAGAAAGGTTCTCCAGATTGTAACACATCTACTCTCCCCTATCTGTGCCAGTAGCTGTATTTTTCTTGAATACTATTAACAGTTTTTTCAAATTACCATGTGCTTTGAGGTACTGCAGAGAACTGATTGCTCAACAGCTGCTGTCAATACAAGGTTTTCATCCCAGGAGGCATTAAAAGCTTTTACCTGGGTTCCAAAATTCCAGCAGCATTTCAAAGCACAGCAATCACAGATTCTCAAGCAGTTGCTAACAGCACATTGGCAAAGTCCACAGAGAGACTGAGCAGATCTGGGAAAACATTCAAAATTCAGTATCCCAGCAAAGCCTCAGGACCGAGGCCCAGTAGTAATTTTTAAACAAAGCTAAAAATACAGGTATGGGCATTTGTGTAGGAAATAGTTTATGTCTCTTACTCAAAAGTTTTCTGAAATGAACTTGCTCTTGTAACTTGAGACTCTTCTCCACATCACTTGCACTTTGTCCAACCTTGGTTGGAATTGTGTCTCTAAGACAGATGTTAAGCTCTACATGCATCTAAGAGAGAGAAGCAGAATCAATAACTAGTATAATAATCTCTCAAGCTCCTTTGTAAGAAGTCAAATTTGCATTTAAAGCTGTTTGCAAATCTGAAGCTTATGTTATTTATTAGTCTCACAGACTTTAATAATGATCTTTTTTGCTGCAGACTAATGTTTACAAAATGTTCACAACATAAAGGAGGAAAAATTCCTCCTGAAGAAAGCTGCACTTTCCCACCATTAATTTCCCTATGTAAGAGACAGGATCACAGCAATGTTGTTCTGCTCTACAAACCCACTTACATGCAGCCATCCTGGGAACTTTACTCATGTGTGTAGAAGCCTGGTGTCAGAATAAACCTACAGCCTGGGTGCTTAGGTATGAATTTCCAGCAAGCACTCACAGTGGTTAGAGTTGAAGAGTAGACAGGACCCCCAAGATAACCACTGCCTGCAAGGTCTTGCCTAGGGAGGCCTAAGCAGCACTGCCTTTCCTAGGTTGCCATTGCTAATGCCAAAGGAGCAATGTACAAGCTGACAGCAGTAGAAATGTCTTGTCCAACTTAATGATCTGAACCAAAGCACGTCCAGACTGAATCTTGAATCTTGGTTGTTTCCACAAGAGATGTTAACCAGTAATGTTACTGTGATACAAGTCTCTACCACCTCTCTTACAATAAAGTCCCTTTTCCAGCTGATTTTTCTTTTTAACAGAGCTCTGCTCTGTGCTTTTGGAGCTCTTGTATTTGATGGGAGGGAATGAGGAGAGAAGGGGTGGGGGGTGTTGGTGGCTTTACCTTGGCTATGCATCAAGTTGCTGGCAAGATTACTCAAAGATCTACACAGAACATGAGCTGTGGCAAACTATGTAACACCAAAGCAAGCTCCAAAGTAAATAGTCCCCATAAGCAGATGCTGTTTTCTAAATCTGAAGCTATATGACTCCAACAAGAGCCAACTGGTGTGCAGCTTTTCCTTGCATTGAATTTCTGGTCACAAAAATCGCTCAAAAATCACAAAGAAGCCCCTCCAGTTACTCAAGTGTTGTCATAATGTCACCACTTCAACCTCCTTCAGGCCTGTACCTATTTCTGAATTTCTCTGAAGCCGGAACCAGACAATGCTCCACACTGCAATGATTTGTGTGATGTTACTGATGCTTCCTCCAGGATGCCAGACACTGCTTGCAGGGTTCTGCATGCCCTCAGCTCTGTTCCACATGTCAAGCACCTTGGAGGATGGCAGCCACAGCCCCAAGGTTGTAAATATCTTCGATGTTTCAGGAGTGAAGATGGTGTTTGTTCTAGGTGTTCAAATATTACACAGAAATTCCATGACCTACACACATTGTCTGAGCAATAGGGCATTTAACCCAGCGGTCACTGCACACCAGCTAAAGGGAGGCCAGGCACTCTTCTAGACTAGTGAAGAGGAAAAAAAGCATTTCTTCTTTTGGTTTGTGTGCTACATGGGATGTTCCAGAGACTTTTTATACCAGTGTTGCTATGACTAAACTTGCTGCACAGGAAAGCAAAGAGAATCAATGCATTTGTGTACAGCTTCTACATTATTTTCCACAGCTATCCAGAAATGAAATGTCATATTCAGAGACTTGTTTTCTATTGCTTAATTCATCACATCCACAATTCCTGGTGTAGCAAGTGACACTATATAAAGCAGCCTATCACATGCTCCCCTAAAATAATCAGCAAGATAGTTCTGTTTTGTTTCACTACAATCATGAATGTTAAATGAGCCTTTTTATATCTTTTTCTTCAACAGCTGCACTGCACCCGAGAAAGCTTTTATTCCTCTAACTATGTAAAATGATTAATGCACTTGCTATGCTATAAAGAATTGTAGTGAAAACTCCAGGTTGCAGTGGTACAAACACTTACTACCTCCTTGCAGCTCTAAATTCAGTGACATTTAATCATACAGTTCCACTGCACAGAAACCAGTTGACTAGTGGTACAATTTAACTGGCCATTTCAGGTAGCACCAACGAAAAATATTATTAGGATCTGCAGGTTCAATGTGAAACCATTATCACAAAGTTTTCATGTTTCTCTGAAAACTGAGGAACTGACAAATGTCTGTAAAGCCTATGAAACACTGCAAGCTAAATTGAAACTTTAAAGCAGGGAAACGTAGTACAGCATAGTGACAAATTCAAGGTCAGAGATATGATTAAACAAACAACTCTGGTTTATGTTAATTTGAACCAAATAATTAAAAAGCAGCTATTAGATACAGCTTTTTATTTCTCCAAGATTAACTAAACCTTGGGTTCTTTTGACAAGGTATTCTGCTGCGAACTCAAGTCTTTTTTTATTTTGCCTTGAAAGTGTATAATGTCAGCTGAACTATGTGCATGTAAGGTTTCTATACAATGTGCTAGGAGAGAAATTTTATATTTCATTTACCATTACCTTATATCTGTGATTCCTCCACTTTGGAATTTCAGCAATGAATTAATGCTCACTTAATATGTGACTATTTTTTAAAACAGTTAAGTATCATGTCTTCCATGGAAGCAAAGCAACATGGTTTTAATTCGATGATGATTTGTTGCTTTTGAAGAAGCAGAAAAATAAATTAGTCATGTGCAGTGCTGTGGAAGCAGAAATGCTTGTTGTAAAGCTGAGAGTCATTAATAAGCACTCACAGCCTTACAGATGAATAATTGTAGGGAACCCAAATGCCAGCCTGAATTTACAGTATAAATTTAAACACAATCTTAGTCAACAAATTTACCAAAATTTAGGACACAATAATTCAAAAAAGATATTAGGAGACACATTTTGATTTGGTGTCAAATTTCTTACCCAGCTTTCCATATTTTCCCTATAACATGGATCAAATTGATCCTTTTTGTTTCTTTCAGAGCCAAGCTATACTCCTCACTTGAGGTATTTCAGGTTTACAGTGTGTGACAAAAGTCTCTGCCTGCTTGGTGGACTTGAACAAAGTTACCCTAGAAATGAACTTGCTGTGTTGCATTTTAGCATTAGAAGTACACCCAGTGTAGAAAACAAGCATTAACAGTGAGATTTAATATAAATATTATAATCCAGAATATTGTTTACAGAATATTAATTTTTCCTACCTAATCACTCTGTTCTGTCTCAGCTGAATTTCTTATTTAAAAAATCCAGATGATCCAAAACCAGGTGAAACAATCTACACATTCACCTACTTCATAATGCTGTCAGATGTAACCTAATTAAATGCTTTATAAACATCTTATCCATCCTCCTGCCAATACAACATCACTCATAGAAAACTATTTGGTACTGCTTTCTCCTATCAATTTTTCATGGTGTCAAGCAATGGGTCTTTTGAGACCAGCTTTTTATCTAAATAATCACGCCGTTAAAGTTCTTCCCCTATTATTGATTTAATCTTTCCATTCGTTCCAGTTTATCTGTCTCTCTCCATTGTGCTGGGCTCACACTGAAGCTATTCCTACCCAGGTCGTGCCTGTTTGCAGCTTCACAAGTTTCCTCAATAGTCTAAAACAGCTCTGATGAGCCCAGGTTTGCTCATCTCATTCATAAAGCATTTCAGACCCTGCTCTGAGAGTGATTATTTCCTTTTGAAAGCAGCACTAATCTCAAGTTAATAAAGTCCAACTACTAGTGGCTGAATCTTAAATGAATAAGGTAACAAGTACTGTCCTGTAACACCTCCCTGCACATTTTGGCAAGGACCTGAATTAATTTATGGTAATAGGTACACATACATGAACTGTATTAAATTGAGCAAAATGAAACCTAGGTTTCAGATTTCCAGGTAGTACATGGGTCTGGTTAAAAAATAAATGCCATTCAGAAGTTCCTAAGCATACTGCAAGCACTGTTCGTACATCCCCACAACTTAGTGAATCAATAGACCTGTCTAGGACTCATTTACAGAGTAACTGTCACGGGTGGCTGATTGGTCAGTGGTTAAAATTGAATTTAGGCTTGTTATAATTCAGAACACATTCTATTTACTTCATATTAAAAGACAGATTACATTTTGCTGAAACATTTCATGCAACCTTCTTGCCACATGTCATAGCAGCAATCAGGCCAGATGAAATGCTGACTAGCATTTTTGACAGAACCTCCCACCTAAAATTTGGATGTCTCCAAAGAGAAACTTCAGCTTGCTGGGACTTCTCAGGCTTTCCAAATCTCACACTTTTGACAAAAGAGCAAACCTACCATGTATTTTAGAAAGCCTGGCTGCACTAAAAACCTTTTCTACGCACTCTTCCAACGATGCAGAAGTTTGTATGCAAACAACTGCAGAACAGCAGCTTAGCTGAAAAACCCCAGCAAGCAGAGTTCTCTTCACTACCTTTTCTTTATGTTCTTTAACATTAGCAAAATAATATTTGGTATTTCTAAGCAAGGGAGAACGGAGACTGTGCACACATTTTACTATGGGATCAAACATTAACCAGACATAATCCTGTGGTTTCAGAACACCAACCTCTTTGCATCATCTACCCGAGCAGCAAACACATGTAGCTGTAATCCATGCCTTACACCTCAAATCTAAACTGCCAAGGTTAATCTGTTGTCAGCCTCTCACACTGAACATATTCCAGCTGAAATACATCCTGAATGCATAAGAAACATCCTGCAGAAACCTGAACTGCATATATTGCTGAATCTGATTTTGCACTCCTATCTTTAAATCCTTCTTCTATAAAATGACAAACACTATAAAAAGGACTCAGCTGTGCTGCCATGTAATGAGCAGTACTAACCAACTGGAGGAACTTAAAGAAAGTCATCTTCCTCATTCTGATGGGCCATTTAGCAATTTTTTCCAAAAACATAGTTGAACCTCTACAAAAATAGAGTAAATAAAATACAACCAGCCTAAAATGTGTGCAACAGCAAAAGAACACTTTTGGGTATGACACAAACCTCAACTCCTTTAAATTCATAAATGAATAAACACTGGGAAAAAACGTATCTCTGTCCAAAAATCACTGAAAAAAACTCTTAAGTGTTAAAAGTGAATGTCTAAAATAAACAAAATTCTCACTTTAACTTACACTGTAGACTACAGAAGTATGGACAGAATGTTGTAATATTTAAAGCAAATTAAAAGGTCTGGATTCCCCCCTTCAAATTCTATCCTGCATTTCCATTCAACCTGCAAGTCAGCATTCTCCTCATATCAGATACTATTAAATTATGACCCCAGCTATTCACAAAGCCAGAAAATCAGTAGGATTTGTATGGCCTTGAACACATTATTAATTATTTGATGCTGATTGGTGTTGGATGCCTTAAAAATTAACTCTTGCAGGCACCAGTCTCTCTGAACTAATTTCAGTAGCTAATTGGAGAATTTCTCTGATTTTATTCTCCTGGTGATATGGAAAAACTTGATCTCTGACCCTGAACTGAAGGAAGACTGGAAGCTGTCATTGAACTGAGTTACCACAATATGTATTTAGTACCTTGGTCAGTCACACATGGGGCTGTGGTGGCAGAGTTGCTCAGCAGAGACACAGCAGAGCAAATACCTAAACAAATACCCTTAAAGGTGACTCAGACAAATGTAACAAATTTAAATTGTGCTCACCAGTGGTTTTGCTAGTAGGGCTGTTAATACAAATAATGAAATGTAAAAATTAGGATAATCTCAGACATCTCTAAAGATACAGGGGTAGCCACAACAGAAACTTTACCAATTCCTCGTGCAACCCAAGCTATGGAGCACAGTCAAAGCCCATGCAAACAGAACACAGCTCCTGTCAGGTACTGACAACAGATCATTAATGGTTTCAAGAAATCCATTAGTTTATTTCAATGAATTTGGCTGGTGGTTAACTCTCAGTCTAAATGTTCACAAACAGACCTGTGAGCAGAAAGAAACAAAAAAAAGGAGAATTTAGGTTATCTTCATTATCTGTCCAAGTGTGTTCTTGATCTTTTTGGGGGGCACTCATCAGCATTAGTCTTTTCAGCTGTTCTTTTAAACTCTGTCATGTCTCTCCAAAACCTTTAGGAAAAATTTATATTAACTCAGAAGTTGGTTTTTTCCCTCTTTTTTTAAACCAAAGTCTTCTGTACAAATGCTTTATCTAAATGGACAGCAACTCTTGTCTCTTCAGAAGCCAGAGTCCAGAAAAAAAATAATCTGTTCTGACAGATTTTTCATTCTTGATTATTAAAGCACTGAAAAGCTCCAAGACTGCAAAAGCCAGAAGCTTGTGAGTGCTACAGGCAACACTAAACAAAGCCAGTTTCCTCAAGTTCTGCCTTATGCCAAAGATCTCAGAGCTGAGAGCTGCTTTTCCTGGCAGATGTTTCAGACAGGTAATGAGAGGGTACATCAGAGCTGTGCATTTCCACCCATACTGTCCCATCCGTCCTCAGGGGCCTTCTGTAGTTAGCAAACAACAGGGAGACAGACTTGGGCAACAATAACAGTTTTAGAGAGGGGAGAAAGCTGCTGATAAACATTTTGGTTTGGCTGGGGAGAAAAATTTCCCATTTCAGTTCATCATAACAGCTTTTGAAGGGTCACCAGAATTCAGAGGAAATCAGATCCAGCAGAAATCAAGATTGTGCACATTCTTTTTGTCCATTTGGCCTGATAAAGGTCAGCTACAAGAGGAATTAATAGCCTCTTGAAATCACACCCTTGCCTCACAGAGACATTCAAGTTGCTGGAAGCTAACAGCTGTCACCAAAGGCTTTGTTACAAGTCCTCAGTTGATTGTAAAAATACCCACAAAGAACAGTCATGTGGATGAAGCAAAGTCATTCAAAGTTTCCATCAAAGTTAAATGCATCTGCAGTATATTGCAACCATTAAAATGACTGGTTTTTGCTAGCAGTAATTACTGAGATGCCAAAACTCAAATGATGAATTAGTTCAATGGAAAGTGCAACACAGAAGTGAAGGGCAGATTCATCTTGCACAGCACGCATGCTCACCCAAGACACGTTTGCACAGTCTCAGCACATTTCCCCCCTGCACAAAGTTTAGTGCTTTACCTGCCTGAGGTGAAGGGCACATTTCCTCACAGAAGCTGCCAGTTCACATCTTTCACGATGCAGATCAAAACACATTCACCAAATGAAACAGAAATAAAAGCATCATCTTGATACCACGTTTAGTGACTCAGCGAACCAGAAGTCAGGTCACATACTTGGCAACTGTTGAATCAATTAGCCCATTAGGAGAGTTAAATGTGGCCAGCTTTGCATTTATTGTAGGAAAGGAAAAACTGGAATTTGAAAAAGAAAACCCACTACACATTCACTCATTCCTCATGACTGAATACCTTTTAAGTTAATGCAACAATATGCAGAACATTTCAACACAGGGACAGACAAAATACTCATTTACTTAAGGTTCAGTAAGTTAGACCTCACTGGATCTTGCTACTGAACTTACCAATAGAAGTTGTTACTGAGTTTAAATTTTATATACAATTTATTCCTTAAAGACAAAGAAAATTCTTAGTATTCTTTATTATTAAAATTAGTTTTCATCTTCTATATACTGCAGTTGCTCCATTTGCAAGCAATCTTGCCCGAAAAGATGGTAACTAACTTTTTCTCTCTGATCATGCAGTATTTATTTGCAGGCTCGATTCACACAATAGGGGGACTTGGTGAAATCTGTCTGGATGAGGAGGATCAGGAAGCATTTAAGGGAGCAGACACAGGTGTCCTCCTCTCTCCTAACTGGCAAGAACTCACTGGCAGCACTAGTAACAGCTCTGCCACCCTCCTGCTCTCAGCTGGACATGCTGGCCAACAAGACCAACTTTTGAATTGCAAATTATCACTGGTAAGATGAGAGGTCAGCTGCAGTTCTAGAAATCCATTCATCCTGCCAGCATGTTTTGTACCTCTTGTTTTTATATCCCTGGAGAACATTATCCATCGTGTTAGAAATGCTTAACAATTACATAGAACTTTTCATTTGTAGATCTCAACGCTCTTCACAAGAGGCAGCAAATAGATTATCCTGTTTTAAAGATATTGAAAAGACTCAAGGGGAATCAGTGGTTAGTTCAAGAAAAGAATCTAAGTCTACTAAGTTGCAATCAAGATGCTTTCACTGTCATCATATTTATTAAAGCATTTCAGACAATTGTATCTGGATTCAAGCACAAAAGCTTCCTTAACACAGGGGCACATACCTGTAGTTTGCATCACACAAAAAAATGATGGATTTTCTATATGCTCATTAACAATATATTGTTATTGATTTAAGATGCAGCAGTCCACAAGTATCAATTGTATAAACATATTTCTACTTTTTAAAAAATTCAGCCTCTTTTAAAGCATGTCCTACTCTCACATTCATATTCCATAAAACAAGGGTCAAGGATGGGTCACTTTGAGACACAACATTTTCAAATAACTTTATAAAAGCAAAACTTGAAAACAGAGCTCCAAATGCAGATCTCCAAGAAAGAGCCTGAGATATCTTCAATACATACTCATCCTGAAGCTAAAATGTTTGCATTTAGAACATCTTTGATTACAAAAAGAATGTACAGGTTTGAGAAAAATCAGTTTATGTTTTATTATTAATCAAATGTTAGATATTAGAATGAGAGGTTCAAGGATGCTAAATATGCCAGAGGAATAGAAAAGCTGTTTGTAATGTTACACAAATACTAAGATTGGTGATTTTGGGGTGGTTTTGTAAAGTGTTCATAACACAATTAACAAACTGCCAGTAAAAAGCTGAGTAGTCCTTTGACAGAACAGGTCTTAGACAAATGCTGTTTTCTTCTAATTGCATAAAAACACATTATTGCCTAAAAATTCTGCGTGTTTATGGATACACTGGATGTTTATGGATATAGTAAAAACTATTTTTTAAAGCAACAAATAAGTTTTCCACCAATTGTGGGACTAGGTTCTAAGTTTGGTTCACAAATATTTAGCAGACATGATAGGACAGGATTATAGCTGACCATTACAACATTATGTCTCCCTTCCATGGTGTCAGCAAAACATCAACCATCATTTCTATGGACTTAGCCTTTACTTATGTAAGAGATTTGGAAAAAAAACACACAAAAAACCCAAACTACAGCACAACAAACCTCCTCGATTTTGCAAGATGTGACTGCCAAGAAAAATGGCTTTCATCACACTTCATAATAAATTTATCTAAAAAGTCATTTGTTTAAAGTATTGCCTCAGAAAGCTCCCTTGAGACATGCCATTTTGATGGCACTATTTTCATTATTCAAATATAATGAAGTGATTCTGCACCGTTATGCTGGACTATAAATCACTGCTGTAAAAAAAGGCATGTTCAGCATGTTAACAGACCAAAGATCAGATTTTGAAGAGTGTTTTATTATTGCATATGCACTTTATCTCTTGCACATACATACCAGATAGCAGCTCATACTACTTTCCCAGATTCCATCATTATTAAATTTGGGAGCTGACAGGGGGGGAGAGGCTTTAAATAGGGACTCTCATTTTGCAGTTTGTGTCCAGTGCTGTTTAAAGCCTCCCTGCAGTCTCTCACACCCACAACAAAACACCAGAGAAACTCAGCAAAAACAGAGTATCAGCAGTAGTATTTTACTGCAACCAAGTTCTGGTTAACAAAGAATTAAACACTAATTAAAGGCTACATGTAATCAGCACCTTAATAACAAATTGGAGAATAATCAGGTAATATGAAAACTCACTTTCAGAAAAAAAAAAGGTAAAGGAGTCTAAAAGCCTTATTTCCAAAGCTGCTGGGATTTTTGTTCCCATTGAACTTCTACCCAGTCTTATAACTGGGTAAATGTCAAATACTTTTCTAAGTTTGCAACCAAAACCCAATGGCAATCTGTTTCACAGAGTAGATTATCCAGAGTGAAAATCATACCAGATTTATGGGATAATTTTTTTAATATGGTCCTGGTCATGCCTCACAGGAGTTTGGATTTCGGAGTTCTTAGCAGAAACACTTAACTGAAAATGAGCAGGATCCCCTTTGTCAGCACCACACAGACCAGAAGAATATTGAATTACTTCAAACTGGTGAGAAACTAAAATTGGTGAGAAACTAAAATTGTAACCTTCTACTATCAATATCAGCTAGAACTGATTTAACTTCTAGACACAGAGGGAACAACCCTTCCTGTCTGCATATGGCCCACTGCATGGTTTGCTTCCTTTTTCCTGTTAATTTGTTCCTGAAAAATGGTGTGGATTATGGAACAGTTTAGCCAAGCCTCCTACCAACCTCAACTAAGTTCAATGCTACAGTTTCACCTAGGAGCCCATGGCCTCATGCTGCTTCCAGTAGCTCCTCACAGGAGCCACCCCTGTGGCCTCTCCCCCATTACCAAAGTCCCCACACTCAGACCCAACACAGGCATGAATGGGAGTTTTCTTTAGGACTCAAAATAAAATTCAATTCTTAATTAGGGAACTTAGAGACCTTTCTCTGTTTATGCCAGAGTACCCTCAAATTATATTTAAAAATAATCATATACAAGTTTTATAGAAAAAAAAAGTCACAAGGTCTTGCTGTTCCACGGAACTTCCTTTGTGAAAGTTGAAATAAGGTAATAACAGGATTTTCAGGGAGACCATGGTAAGATTGAAAGTTGTACAAACAGTATCAGTGGAGTGCAACCACATTGCAGTAAATATGACAACCTGAATGAGGCACTGATGCTGTGTACCTCTCTTCTGTGTGAAAAAGATCAGTAAAAGCAGATAAAGTTTCAGAGACTTTGTTCTGCTTACAAATGGCTTTCTTTTCTCAATTATGCAGTTTTGCCTTGTATTTTTATTGCCCTTCATCCCTATAGCATATATTCATTCAGATCTTTAAGATCTGAGGCTGACGATACAAAGAAAGTTACCACCACAGGAAGAGACCTAAGCTACAATTATAATAACAAAGTATTTCAAGACTTCATAAATCATTTCAACATTATGGATGCAAATCGGGACCGAATGCCAAGTGAGTAATCATGGTGGAATGCCATTTAACTTGGCTGACAGGGAAGCCTCAAAGATGAGTGATTTTTACAGTGGAAATCACAAAAGGTTAGTGCACTTAACTTTTACCAGACTTGCCAAAATTAAGAGATGGGAAGGGTGACAAACAGAAGATCTCAAGATCAGGAGATCTGTTTAAAGCTTAACAGCAACTGCAGCGCTGAACACAGTTAACAGTTCAAATTACAACAGGCTGAAAAGCTAAATAAAGCAGGCAATACAAAAGCTGAGTCATGAACCAATTTGATACTCCCTATTGTATGACAAATTGCCAAAATCCAATTCGTTTTGTATAACTCAACAGAATAAGTGTCCCACTTAATACCTTTGGCTTCAACAGAGCTAAATGCTTGACTGGATCAAAGAAATTCCATTAGCTGATATGGAAGCAGCCAAATTCTGTTTACTATTTTCAAGAGATGTCAGTGAGACAAGCTACTAACTTATTCCCCATACTCCCACACAGGGGATAAGAAACACTTTTCCAGCAAAACCTTGAAGGCTTTCTGTACAATATTCCAAAATGCTGATGCTATGTAAATAAGTCTGAACAAAAGAAAAAAGCCAAACACAAACAAACCAGTTTCTTATTCTTAAATGTACAGAACTAATAAAAAAATACCAGTGTCACTGAAGAAACCATAGGAAGATAGGTCTGGACATACTAGGAGATGTCTCAGAAGACTACTGGCTATATCTGTTCTATTATCTTATTAGTATCTCTCAATTGTTACTCAAAATTTTCAACCCCTACAACTTTCAGCCTGGACTGAATCTCGAAATTGTATCTATATTGGAAAGAAAAATAAATGCTCACAAGTCCAGGGGTTGAGAAAAATCATGGAGAATAAAAACCCCAAATCAACCTCAATGCTGTGTTTCATATTTGTTTTAACCCTCATTCAGATACAATCCTTCCAATTTCTTGCTTTCTCTTAGAAATCTAACAACTTAGGTTGAAATATTTTTGGGAAAGGACGTGTGGCCTTAAAAAGCAGTTTATGAAAGTACAAAGAATTGTTTTCTTTTCACACTCAGAGGACTTGAAAACAAAGGGGCAGTAACCTATCTGCATCTTGGGATTCTTCATTTCTAAGTTACAGTCCTAGCAACATGCATCTCCAATGCCACTTCAGCAAGCCTTAGGCACCCAAGTCCTCAAAAGCATTTCAGGATGACCCTCCAAGCTTTCATCTACATGGCTGAAACTAAGCTAGGGAACAACCCTTCACAGGAAGTCTGGATATGCCTGAGAAGACTCACTGTTCCCTGAAACTCATCTCCAATTATGATATGTGAAATGGAATTTGAGACAACAATGCCCAACGTTTGCCCACAACCATAATAATTAAAGTACTTGATGGTAAACGTGCTTTGCCCATGACGTGGGAGAGCTCATTTCCCATCCCTCCAAAGAGGTGAGGACACACACACATACCAGAGGACAGTGGTCTGACCTACCTGCTTGTACTTGAGCTATTCCAGATCATGGTTTCCCCATTCCCCTGTGGAAGCAGGGCCATGGTACCATTAGGCACACACTTGCTATGCACTTTGTTCAGCCTGACTTCAGATGTTAATGCTCATTCACAGCACATGGGACCACAATCAGACTCTTCATAGAGATAAGAAATACTGATATTCAGTTCTGTCACAGAATGAAGGTTAGTTACAAATTTGTCTGATGCCATCTGTCTATAAAGATGCACCACTTACTCTGTTCAGTTTTACCCTTGCACTTAACATTCCCACCTATATTGATAATTTAAACCTTAAGTGTTATTTACAAAATCTGCCTCATCTTATAAGGCATCATGAGAACAATTTAAAAAAGAAGCAAGCATGAAGGGCAACGTGGCACAGACAAATCTGCTGCAAAAGCTGATTGAAACATTAATTCAGGCAAGCTTCTTATTCTTGCAGTGATCAGTCAAATTCATTCACGCTCTAAAACACTAGTCATTAACCACATTGACTACATACTGAAACAAGTGAAGATTGTTATCTAATGGAAATCACCAAGTGGGGCTTTCAGGAGCTTTATGTTTTACAGTAGTGAAATTCCACAAGTTTCCAAAGAGCTCCTTATGGCCATTAGAAATTAGCCACTAAATTACTACCTGATAAAATTTTACTTGCACAAAAATATAATGAGTGTATTTTTTTTTTTCTGGATAGCTGAACTCTTATTGTCCATGAACTGCGTGGGACCTTTCTCAAAGTCCAGAATCACAAATTATGCTTCCATGTTTATGACATTATTTAGTGCAGAACAGATGAAAATTTCTTCAGCAAGCACCAACAGAAAAAAAAAAAAAGACATTTTTAGGATTTTATGAGCCAAATTACAGGGTTCCAAGCCCCAGTTTACTGTGAAATTTAAGTTGGAAGAAAAAAATTAATTGTATTAGGCTCCAAGTTTCCAGACATCAGTTTTCAATAGAAAAAAACAACAACACATCTAACACTGCAAACAACACAAGACAAAATTATAAGGCAGGGGCTATGACTGAGATGGAAAATATGCAACATGTCAGGCTCTTCAACATGCAAACCGTTTGCAATTTCAACCTTTTTTATTTTTTAAGATTTTATGAAAATCTATGGAAATAAACCAGGCAACACAGAAGACAAGTCAAGGTTTCTGTTTCCAAGCACAAAAGATCAGACTGCTTTATGTGTAACTCAAGTTAAGGAAAAGGTATAAAGAGCATCACAAAGAATCAACATTATAAAATAAAACTGTGGATCCTGAGTCCTTTGCTATCTCATTTCCTTTGTTTTTCTTTCTTTCATGCTCTCCTTCAAAAGGAAACAACAGCTAACAATTTGTTGCTGCCAGCAGAATAGGCAGAATTAACAAAGTTAGATCTCGATCCTGATTCAACTTTTGGATTTAACCATTTGTTTGAAGACTATTTCAAACTTTCAGCAAGCTACAATATTAACAGATCAACCTTATTCTGAAATCTTTCATACAAATTCAATGTTTTTCACTGTGCTCACTTTTCCAGAAAAGATTTTACCATATAATCAGATTTGTATTAAGCTGGAAATAATGTGTACATGTGATTAACACACTTTTATATAAAAAACATTCACCATAAGGGTCAGGGACTGGTGTTGACTTCAGCATATTGAGCTAAGAAAGAACAGGAAAAAAAAGCCTCATCATCAAGGATTTCTCCTACCACCACCATCTCCCTTTTCACCATATATCAGTCAGCAATTTCCCTTCTCCCAGCCCTTCTGATAGATGCTGAAATTGCTGCCACAATTAAGCAAAGTTTCATCCTATTCCATCATTCCTGGATCATCCTGACTTTAAAATACACAGAGATGAGGGTAATCAAACCTCTTAACAACTTTGTCAGGTTAGAAACACTTCTGAGATAGTGCAAACTGATGGCTCATTTTGCCCTTGCTGCTCACGGCACCCCAGAAGGTATTTTCCAGACAAAAAACAGCATTAACCATGCTCTGATCATTCTGGGTTAAGAGCTAAACACTTAGTTTCTAAAGTATTGGATGCAACAGTTCATTTCCTGGCTATATTTAATGTTAAGTATTTGTATTTGGCCTTCTTAAGTTCCGCCTAGTAGTTTTGACTCTTTGTTACATGTCTTTTTTTTGGCTCGCTTTAGTTTCTCCCTTGCACACCTCTCTGCACATCAGACTGCATTTCACTACAGGATTAGCTACTTCTCAGTGGAAGGTGCCTCAAGACCTAACGCGTGCCCTAGACTTTGTAAAGAATTTTGTCATCTTGACAAAGAGGTTAAAGATCTTGAAAAAAACATTTTGTAGTCTTCACATTCATCGGAATGTTCTTTAAGTACTGAAAGGATATTACAAAGGTGGGAACATTCCTAGCTTGTTTCATAGTTATGCCCATATCCATGAACAATCCTAGGTGTTTATTGCTGGTTTTATTACATCCTTCCCTCAGTCACTTTATACATTTTTCAAAATCTAGAGACTCTAGCTATGCCGCTCACTCTTTACAATCATTAAAACGTGGAATGTGATTTTGAATTTGCAGTTGAAAGATCAAAAAAGAAAAATGACCTCTTTCATATTTTACAAATCATTTGCACAAAAAAGATCAGCAGTTAAACACCAAAAAATGTGAAACTACTGCAAAATAAATAGCTTTTGCAAAGATACCTTGGGGCTTTTGTGAGCAAATATAACAAATATGAAACATGAATGACTATGGACCTAAATAAATACATGGGTGAATTTTGCTAATAGATGTGGCACAGTTAAGCAACAAAGCTCTGCCAACATAACTCCCTGCATTTGCCTTCTTACTGAAGTACGTCCCCTTTAGTCAAGACGTACCCCATGAAAACAAAAGAAAGACCCTGTTCCTATTACACCAGAAGCAGCAGACATGTAAGGTTTTATGCTGCCATAAACCACAGGATGTGGTGTTTTGACCAGAAATCCTAGCTGCACTGACTAGGTGACTCTGCCAAAGTTTTGTTCTTTGCAAGTCAGTATTTTTCAATTACAAAAGTTATCTCAGAAGATCTCTCTTGAAATGCTGTTGACTTCTGATGAATATAATTTCTGCCTATTCAAGTAATAAATTCTAGATTTCTGTTAGAACAACCTGACTACCACTCATTAAACTGAGAACTGAGGTAATTGATCCTTCCTCTGATTCTAAAACCATCATCAAGAGGCTTTCAAATTTCTGTAAACACATCTTGAGAAGGGATTGAACAACTTCCAGCCTACAGATAAATTAGCAGTCCTTTTATGGATGAATTCCTACATAAAGCTGAACAGGGACACACAGTATTCCTGGTGCTTAAAGAATTCAGCAAAGTGCTGCAGAACCTGCAAAACCCAATATTACAGCAGAGAAAGTAAAACGAGATGCAGGAAAGAACCTGCTCCTCACCAGTTCCACTTACACTGTAACACAGGAGAGTACACAGTTTAGGGCAGGGAAAGAACCCACCTCCGTGTCCTACAGAGCACCACAACACTTACTCAGACACCTGCCTACTTGTTCCTTCCTGCTCCACAGCATCTTCTGTGCTTTGAAAAAAAAAAATCTACCCTCTGACATGGTAAGAACATCAGTATCAAGCTGTTAGATTGATTTTATGAAGCATAATAACATACAGCAATTTAAGCATTTCCTCAACTAGAGGTGCAGAGTCTACTGAATATTTCTTCACCCTCTCAGGAAAGCAAACTACTGCCACGTCCTGCCTTTTGGGAGAAGAACAGGAGATTTCTGCATGCCTTTCAATTAGTTTTCAATGTACCTGTCATATATCAAACACCACTGTAAGGAATACACAAACTTTTACCCTTAGGTATTGAATAAGGGCTAGACAGGAAACTTTCTTAACCACATTTTAAACAATAAAATACTCCACTACTTCCTCTTGGAGACTTACCAACCATTTAGTAAAAGTTTCCTATTTTCCCACTAACGTACCCCTCTTTTTTTATTTTTAACAGAAAGCCATTGCCAGCAAGCCAGAATAACTGAGTTTATTATCCATCAACTCAGATATTTTTTTCCCCTGCCTCTGTATTAGGGCTTATATGAAAACATGCATACAAGAAAGTAGAAGTTCTTTCTCTATTAGCATCTTACCCATTGCAATTGGGAAAAAATATCAACAACTTCTAAGCAACTCCCAGTGCTTCTTTTTTACCTCTCCTAAACTAACAACATAAAAGCTTCTCCAATTACTTAAAAAAATAAGGAAACAGTAGTATAGTATCAGCCCATACAGCTCAGAAGGGCCTTTATTGCAACATTTTCCATTATTCGTCCAAAGTTTTACTGTTTCTTGGATAAAGAAATACAGCTAAGTACTCTTGTACATGCTTAAAAACAAACCTCAAATTTAAAAGTTTTATTCTTCTTCTTCTCCACCCCCCTCCCCTCCTTTTGATCACACAGAAGGTAACACAGCTGTCAACCACAGAATACAAAGCCAAACCAGTTGCAACCCCTGCTGGTAGTGAAATACTTCCCACATCACAAATAATTGATTTTGAAGCAAAGATACACACAAGTCATACACATTAAAAATGAAAAAGCCATTTCTTATCTGTATAAAATGTCCTTCAGTTCTGGAACAGCTGGAATGCAACCTAAGTTTATTAACAAAAGAATAGCCCCTGGAGACACAGACTCACTAAATTGATTGCTGAGTACTGTCAAAAATATTATGAGATACAAACCAGCCACTAAATCTCCACTCTTAAGACATCTTAATTCTTTTCCTGAATGGGGCATTTCTTGACATGGTGGGCAAGGGAATTCAGTGCTGTCAAGAAGGCAACATAATTAATTGTGTGGCAAGGAGCATGCCCTTTCCATTATGCATTTATCATTTCACACTTGAGATGCTGTATTACAACATACTTGTATTTCTCTTTTAGTTTCTAAAGTGTTCTTTAGGTTCCTCTACTCTCTTCCCTTTCTTTGGAAGGTGAAAGCTATGGGGATGATCACCTTCATAAAATAATTGCTTCTGCACTAACTACCCTTAGCTGATTAAAAAAATACCCTAGAGCCTTTTAGGCCAGAAAGGTTACTTGTTATGTCAGTTTTCCAGAGAATTTCACTATCATCTGTAGCATTAACACAAACAAGTTGGTTTGCCGTGAAGATCAGAGCAACAGACACAAAGTCCCACAAATTCGATAACTGTAGCTAAGGCACAAACCTTACATCACAACATTTTGGGTCCTGGTGCACTTATTCCAAGGTCAGCCTTCACCCTCAACAGTTCCATCCATCAAAACTAACAGGTTGCAGATTGAACCGACTGATAAGAGGCCAGAGTGCAAGATGCAGAGTAATAGCTCTCCCACGTCAAGGTTATAGCTTTTGACTTCCACTGCACAGTAGGCCAAATCTAATATTCACATGTGAGCTGTAAGAATCATTCAACAGACTTCATCATAAGAAACATAAAAGAGTATACTGAATAACTAAGAGGTCCTCTTATTTCCTGATGTACGGTTACTGTGGCAGCAGACACATTACTCAGCAAGTTTGTGTCACCCATAAATTACGCAGATAATAGCAAAGTCTGAGTGAAAAAAAATCTCTTCCACAAAATTCTGAGTCTTCCAGACTTGCAGGGATTTGTAGAACAGGAAAATTAAAGCAGACTGCTAACAACAGCAGATGACACTGATCAAATTCTGATGTCCAGCAGCTACTTATGACACTAAAAAGCCTTTGCCAAATTCATCGCTGTGGTAGCTTCTCTGAGCACAACATGCAGGATCAAATCTGGCACCTGATTTTCAGCTTTTTCCTGCTTACAGGGCTTTGAATCAGCAGTGGGAAGTATATATACAGACATTACAGCAAATTCCATAAGCTCAGTTTCTCTCCTGAATACAGCCTGTCAATATTTGGGATCTGAACAACACAATAGTGTTAAGTTTTGCTGTTTCACCAAACACTACAAATCAGTGTCAGAGTATAACGAGGCCAGCAAGCACAGTTCTCACTACTTGCTGATGCAGGATGTTTGGAGCCTAAGGACAAAACCCCAAAGAAAAAAAACAATGCAAAGTGTCCCTTAGAAGGCAAACCAAACGTTGAAGACATGCATGTAGACTTATTGAGCAGTAGCTTGAATTATCACAAGTTAAAGTCTGGTTTCCACTGGCAATACTCATGAAAACTATCAAAGCCCCTCAGTGCCATTGTGCAGTCAGTTCTCCAGGCTGCTCTGCCCTGGGCAGCAGCTTGCAATTTGTCCCACAGAGCTAACACCAGCAACAGGTTAAAACAGTGCCTCACTACAAAAACTGTGCCAAAGCAGGTGGGAGAAATTCAGAATTAGTGAGTTCCATAAACGAAAAGAAGCCCACAGTATATAATAGTTGGAAGCCAGAAAGCAGGAATATTTTGCCAACAATTTTTTCACTTATCTTGTAACCTTCTATGCTTGTTAGCAGTGATGGTATTTATGATCCAATACAAGGGGGTTTTTCCATTCAATGAGTTATGCTCTTTTTGATGAGCAAAGTGTATGAATTATCATTTGTCACACCGCTTTCAGGTAGAGAAATGATAATGCATAAATTAAAACGTATGATTCATTTGTACGAGCAAACCACAGAACAGTATATTTTGTCTGGAAGCCTTTTTGGAACATATATTTTAATCAGTAACCAGGGCAAGTGAAAAAAGTGCAAACTCATGATAAAGAGTCTTGCATTTAAACACTAGACATTTTCAAATTTTCCTGAGAGAGAAAATTCAATCTGAAAGTACTCTGAATGATGCAGGCATGAATTCATCACCTGCTGGCTGGCTGTGTCACAGCATTTTCTGATTTCCTTCACTACATCAGTTGCAATAAACAGCTATTACCATAAGCAAAGTCATGTTTGTATAGCTTTAGCATTGCAGATGATCAGCTTCTGAGACAAAAGATGTCTATATGGAAGAGGCAGCACGGTTAAGTAAACTGCACCGTGGTCTAGGAAGATTATTTGTTACAGCTCCACACAATTTTGAAGACTTAGTGTTACAGTAAATAAATAGGAAACACTGCAGAAAATCTGCCTGAGCAAATCAACAGCTCTGCTCCTGAACACTTGTTATGACTATTGCCCCCAGTAAGAATCACAATTTTCACAGCAATTTCTAATATCTTTTCTGTTCTGTAGCCCTTTTCCTGTTCCCCATTGGAGTCCCACTGTAACTCCCTACAGTACAACATAAATGCCCTGGTATTTTGTACCCAAGACAGGCAAGCCTAACTCATCTGTGGCACAAAATAGCCAGCTAGAAGTGGACCTGGGCAAGGTACAAAGAATATTCCTAACATCTTTTCTTCATGTCGACCTTCAGGCCTGGTACTTCTTTTGGGACAGAGAGCTTTTAAAATACTGGTCAAGAAGAACTAGCACCAGACTATCTTATGACACAGCATGCAATTTCACTGAATGCCCACTTAAAGAATGCATAGTAGCAATAACCTATGGCTTTTCTGGAGACCACATAAAACTGAAACTCTACATAAAGTTTAACTTCGCATAAATAGTACTTGTGCCTGAAGCAAGGCCTAGGACTCTGCCACGTCCCTGAGGAGCTATTTTTAAAAGACAACTGCAAGAAAGTTGAGTCTTCCTTCTCACTGCCTATTACCCATGTCTTTAACTTCACTGACTGAACGTCCCTTCATCTTCAGACTTAATGAAGTTGGTAAGCCTACTTAATGCTCCTGAAGTCCTTGCAAATGGCTCTTCCTTAAAAATTGCTGCCTGACAGAGCCAAACTGGAAAGCCTTGTGTTTCTCTTACTTTAGTGCTTCAAAGAGGAGTGGAGCTGTTTATAGACATTAAGACTGAGCATCAATAAGTAATGAGCAAACACCTTAGGAGCCGCAGCTGTTTCACAGTTAAGCATATTTAAAAACATTACCTGAAATTACTGTTAGGCCCTGCTTCAGGCGCATTTTAGGAGAGTTTGTTAATACAGAAAGCTTTAGCACAAGCTGCTCACAAAAGCCTCCCAGCTAAAGGTGCAGCTGCAGCCTCTCCTGCCCCAGGCTGTAGCCTCAAACATATTCTGGAAAACATCTGGAGGGATGCACTGTGATACTAAATGCAGGCTTGTACTTAACTACATGCATTAATTTTAAGTAGGTCATGTCCAAAGGAGCTGAGCTGCTGCCACTGATGTGAGCTCAGCACTCCTGAGGATGAAGTTTAGATTGTCAGTAAAAATCCTTGCTTTAAAAGGAACACAAATAATTAGCAGTATATTGCACTGAAGGCCACATCCAAAATTTGCAATAAACACTTGAAATTTTCAGCCCAAAGTCAGGAATAATTGAAAACAAGTTTGTTTACATCATTTCACTGCTTCCTTACCATTCCAACCTCCTTCTTCTGTACCAACAGGATAAAATTTAGTTCCACAATTTCAGAATTATTCCACAAGCCTAATACTGGGGACTGGGGATGACATGAAGAAAATCAGCATTTTCTGCTCCCTTTTTAGACCTATATTTATTCATTAGTCATAAGCATCTATGACCTGAGGGTGGAATAACTAAATGAGCAGTCAAGAAAGCGGGTCAGTACCACAGACAGAAAATGCCAGACATATCATAACCTAAGTCTCTGTTTGCTTTGTAATTAAAGCAGTCTGAACTACAAACAAATTGGTTTGAAAAGGAGAAAACTATCCATGGAAAAAGTAGCTCTGGTGTGTTCAGAGAAGACAGTTTATCACACAGACTGTATTTAACTGATTAATCCTCCACATTGCAGGAAACCATTCCTTGCTGGCTCAATGTTTCAAGATAATAGAGCCTTGTCACCCTTTACAACATAAATGATGCTGGAAGAGTCACTTAAACTGATTAAGATTTTGCTTCTTATTGTGGAGGTAATCCAAGACACTTGATGCAACATTCAAAGCCTTGCCATATATTTTGCTCCCGTTGCAGAACAGCAGCAGCTAAGCACACTGCAGAAATAGGCCAACAAAAGCAAAAAGGGAAGCACCATGTCCTGAACAAGCATCCACTTCACAAGCTGAAAGCTATCCTGGAGACACAGAAGTCTCGAGGGAACATGAAAGCTTCAAGCTATGAACAAAGCGATTCCTCCAACACCAGTCTTACTGGGGTGTGAGAAGTCTCACACTGGGTGCCTCAAGATGTTTACCAAGTTCATTATTTCCTGAATTTTGTTATTTAAACCATCCCTTATTAGCTGCAAAAAGCATATGGGACCCTGCTATAATCAAGCTATTCAATATTTTTAGCTGTTTAATTTTGGATCAGCATATCATCTGGAGCAATCACCCCTCACATTTCACTTTAATTGGGCTATTTGGAACAGAAGGGTTGAGAAAGTTGCACGTGTTCCACTTTCAAGCAGTATGTTCAACTGGGTTACAAAAGGTTAAAATCAGGAATAAGAAAATAGCTTTATTCCCCCGGGAGTAATGTTAGTTGATCAGTTTAAACACAGATATTTCTAAACTCCACATCTAAAAAAGAGTATACCAAGGTTCCAGAGATCTGCACAAACAGGGAAGTTCCTTCCCTTCAAAGTAGATTCTCATTATAACGTCTTCTACCATGCAAATATCTGACAAAGAAATTATAAAAGCCAAAACAGTGTGTGGTCTGCCAGGGTGACGACATTGATACATCTCTAGTTGATGATAATTTGTGACTTGTTACTGATATCAAGATTCACAAAATGCAAATGTTTACATAGTCAGACAATCAGCTGATCAGTCCCATACAGACTGAAAGATTAATGGCTGCATATTCTTAACCAGGCTTCTGAATGCCTCAAGGGAATAAAGACTCATTGCAATGCCCAGCTCTCAAGCACCACTTAAAATAAGCAGCCTTTTTTTTTTAAATCACAAAACTTGAAAGCTGTCTTTTCCCTTAAAGATATTATCACAATAGTTGAAATCACTGTATAACACTGAGCAAATATTTGCACGTGAATAAATCACGCTCATAAAGAATGTATGAGCTGCATTTTCCTTAAACCAGTCCTGAGTTTAAGTGTGAGCAGTGCTGTAGGGCTCTGTTAACAACCCAAACTAACACAGTGCTTAAGGAGTGTCTCTGGATGAGTAATTACAGTGCACAGGCAGTTTGTGATACATCCCACTCCCTAACCACCTTTCTCCAGTCTCTTAATCTTTCCTACTTCATTTTCAGATTATTGCCTTTATTCGTAAGAAAGAAAATTTCTGGATGTGAAACAACATAGCACGTCTCAGAGATTCATCCTGGAAAACAGTGAACCTTGGATTCATTCTCAAGAGAACTGGTGACTAGAATTCAGGTACTTCCCAACACGTTACAGAAGAATTCCTAAATAGGGTTGATATTTGATGACCTTTTATAGCAACATCCTTGGAGAATTTGACAGGCTGCCTAACAGGTCCCCACAAAAAGTCCCTCGTTCTCCTGTACCGTGGGAATTTTGTCATTAGAGGTAAGAAGTGTTAATTAAGGGAGGGAGAGAGTAGAAAAGGAAAAAAGTTAACTTAAATTAGATGTTACACCCTAACTTACCACAGTTAATAAAGATGGAAACAGATACGTTAGTCTTGAAATAGCTTTTTTGTTAAAGTTGCTATTGAATAGTTAATATTCTTTTCCCTAAGTTATCGCCACACTCCATTTTTGTATCTTAACCACATTCCTCATGAGTTTGCTCCTAGAGAGGCTTAAAAAAGTGAATTCATTCCTGAATGCTGAATCTTGGACATAACTACAAACTACATGGTCAAAGAGGAACAAGGCTGTATTGACAGTCCTGAGCATTTAAAAACCTTCCTTAAAGGATAACAGTTCTCAAAAAGGTAACAAGGCCCACATTAAAAACTGCCACTTTCTATAAATGAGTGACAGCAGAATAAAATTGTGACCATCTTTACTATGTAAATTATTTACCATTAGCAGGTCAAGACAAAATCCCAGGTTGTTAATCTACACAACTCTGATGCTCATCTCCAGTGAAAACGTATTTCCCCATGAGCAAACCATCAGGAAGGGGCTTTAATGAAATTAAACTGGAAAAGCATTTGAGATGTTTTCCAAACTTACCACAGGCTACAGTGGTTAATGAAACAAAATACACAAGCATCTTCTAGTTTCAGGTTTCATTACCAAAAAAGCTCTCATCCAGGTTTTAAGGCAAAAAGAATACCTCAAGCAGTTCCCTAAATTGATCAGCTCAACATCATAGTTTCTAATCACATTTCTCTCTAACAGTACCTTATGCCTTCCAGGTCTTTATTTGGAAAGACTGAGTTAAAAGAGATTAATATGAACACAGGATATACTATCATATTCTTATGTATTTTTCTCAGGTAGAGACTGCAGTTTTTAATATATAAACTGCCTGAAAATTGTCTCCATTTCCAGCTAAAAGGCATTAACTGTTCATTTCAGAAAGCAACAAATGCTTGCTTGTAACAAAAAGTGTCAAATTTGCTATGTATGAAAACAGTGTTTAGAAACCTGTGCAGTTAAAATTCTTTCTGCATGACTGTTCTTTGAACAATATATCAGAAATCAGCTCAGCCAAACTGCAGAAGATCTTGTAAACAAGCATCTTTGTCTGCATTAAGATTTAATTTAACTAAATGCTTTTGAAATCACTTTAGCTACCTAATTAACACAATTCTTTCATGTGCATAAGACTGCATACATCATCTTTCCTCTTCCTTACATTTAAACTTTTAACTGTTAAGCCCTTACTTTTAACAAATTATCAAGAACAGAAAGCATCTGTTGCCTCAAATATTTGATGGACTGGAGAACAAGGAAACATTAATTCACAGTGGCAGCTGAACATATGTGAGTTACCATTATACACATTATTCGGTTAGCTTCATATTTTACTGCTTTTGCCACAATAGACAAACTATTTTGGTATGTGAACAGAAGGGCTCTCTTGGAACTGCAGGAACAATCTTGTGAGAAGCTGAGCAACATCAGTTTGGACAAGCTATTTCTTCTTGTAGTGCATGGTAATGTAAGATAAAAGATATATAGGCTAAAAGGTAAAGCTTTTTCAATTTAGGAACCCCTCTAATACCACGTTCCTCTTCCTGATTTCCACTGTGTACTTAAAGCCATTAAATATGGTCCCGTGGCCTCTGAAGCATGTAATTACTAAGATAAAATATGAAAACCTCTATTTGTCTTTCTGTGTTGCCAGCTCCACAGGCTGCCAAAAGGTGTGTGCACTGTGCTACATTCTCTCAGGCTTTGTCAGAAAGATTTTAGTTGTCCAAGCCAACCACAGCAGTTACACCAAAAAATGCAGTTAAACCATCTACACATAAGATTTTTTTTAATAGTATAAGAGCAGCACCCAAATAAAAGGATAAAATTCACCCATCACTCCACGGCCAGAAGTAGCTGCTGCAAGGGTCTGAAACCCCTCTTGCATATCATAAATGAAACAAACGCACAATGCAGCACCCATAGGATAACTTCCTAAAGGATAATTCAGAATATCAGCTATCAGTAGCCCCCTCTGCAAATTTTTCAGGATCTGGGGTTGGTTCACAGCCAGTTGGACCTTCAAGTAATAAAGAGCACTGTAAAAACAGTTAATTAAAAATGTATTTCTTGTCACTTTGGAGTTTTCCAACATAAACAAAAGCAGAAGGTTGGAGATGCCTCCACATAAAATGTTATGATTTAACTATTAAATTTATCATTGCCATAAGTTTAAAAAAAAAAAGGAGAACATCACATCCAGCTCCCTAGAAGTCACTGTGGAATGAAACAGATGATTGCTACAGCTGTCACAGCCAACAACATTACTGGAACACAAATAATCCTTTAGTCGAGCTGCTTGGAAAATAATGGTTTCTGCTCACAGTTTACAATGTATTCAGGTTTTTAACATTGCCTAGAGCTAAAAACCTCTCAAAACTGTTCCCACTGAGTTTTTCTAAAGAGTAGCTGAGCTGTCCTACAAACCTGGGAGGGGAAGAATTAATAGCTGAAAGCATCTCAAGTAAGTTTTAAGTGTGTTTATTTTCACCTCTTTTTCTGGTTGACTCCTAACTGTATTTTCTCTGAAAGGAAACTCCAAGCATCACTGAACCACATGGATACCTGCAGCTGCCCCTCAGTCAGTAAGTCCACTGGATAGAAAATGTTTCCTCAACTCTTTAGCCAAGTATCAAGCCCAGAACATTTCAGCACTATGACATCTGCCTTAGTGTAATCAGACAGTATTTATGGTTGCTCATAACCATCTTACATCATCTCAAAGAAATGCAGAATTTGAGTAGTGGTGGTAGCCTAGTACCTACCTAACACTAGGATAGATTTCACCCCACAAACTCAAGCTTTTCATACAACTAAATTACATACAGATGTATAGAAGAGATTAGGGGGAGTTCCATTTTTCTCTATTTCTCAGGTGCCATTTTTTTCCACTAATCAGAGCAGAAGGAGTGTCCAGACTAACTTCAGAAATTTAAGATATTTGCTTTCAGTGTAAGATCAGCTCACAGGTTTTCTGCTTTTCCATTGTGTCCTCATTTGCAGGCAGTGATAGAGGTAACAAATTCAGAAATTGCCCATGCAACCAGGAATTCTCCTGTGATTCTCTGGAAGTTTTGGGCTCATGTACACTACTTACTAAGAGTTTAAGATACAGCCCAGATTAGTCAAAAAGACCATCCTATCCTTACTTTCCTTCAGTGACAAACATGCAGCTTGCTTATTTCTTAGCTCTTTGCACTGCTCAAAGCTTCTACACCAAACAGCTTTAGTTCTATCAGAAGTTAAAATTTTTAAAAATTACACTCACCCAGTTTTCCAAATTACTACTAAACTTGGGATTGCAAACTGAAAGAACGGATACAAACTTTCCTTTTCTGCCCACTTAAAAGAGGAACAAATACAACACAGTCCACAGTTGTTCTTTTCCCTAAACAGCATAACACTGATCAGAATACTGTCAGTATCATCCAAGTTACAAACCAGGCACGAAGAATTTCCTAGATGTTCTAGTAAATCTTCAATCTTTCAGCTTTTTCAGCCTTCTATTACCTCTGGTACTTGCCAGAATTTCTAGCAGCTCCTCTGTCCAGCAAGACTGTGGTTCAATGCTAATTGTGAATGCTAATTTTTTTATGCTGGTGCAATTTCAGCCTTTTTCTTCTCATCTATATAAGAATTTGTGTTGTGTTTATATATTTCCATATAAAAAGAATTTACTTTGTTTTCCTAGCTGAACCCCACTTTGAGCATTTCTACCTTACTGAAATTAAATGTAATACTCAGCATTCTCTCACAGTTACATTAATCTTGAGCATATTGTTCTTGGGTAAGTATTTGATGTAAGTTGCTCTTTTGTCCCATGAGGGAAGAGGAGCAGTCCTGGAGTACATGGTTTGCTGTGGAGTGGAATGGCTTATGGTATACACCCAGGGAATTTTTGTGAAGTATTCCTTTCTGGGAAAAGGACCATGTTCAAGGCTATACAGAGACTAAAACAAAAAGTTCAAGTCACGCTTTACCCAGGCAGGCAGGGTAGACAGCTTCCACGATGAAAGATGTAACTGAACTTTGAGTCAGCCACCAGAGTGCCTAGTTATTCTGCAGTACATTCACATGAAGGCAGAGGGATGGCTCAGGAAACAACCTTAATTCATCACACTCCAACACACATATCACAGCCCTCAGTCAAATTTTGGAGGCACAAGTAATAAATTAATAAGTTTAGATTACAAAAGCACTTTCCAAAAATAGCTGATGATGTAGGTCTTTGACTCTAAAAATACAGAGTGTGGCTGGAAGCTGTGTACATGCATGAACTTAAGACCAATACACACAGCTATACAGACCACTTGGTTTTTACCCATACTTCAAGTACCCAGTTACTCTAAAGTTACTGGCTGGACCATATGATTGTGTTTTTCTTCTGAAGAGCAAATAAGGAAATAAGGATTACCACTTGCATAAGCAACAACTAGTATTTATAGTTGGGACTGCAAATAAAAGAGTTGCTGCAATAGCTTTCTAGTATTTACTAGTGTGTTTTTATATATATGTATACGTGTAACTGGTGATTTTTCCTGAAAGCTTCCCATTTGCAGTTTGATATTGTGAATGAACACTGCAGAGTCACTGGGATACTGAGAAACATACTACAGATGAAGCTGTCTTCCTTGATGGCAGTGGGGATATCACCAAATTTAAATAGACACAAGTGTGTTTATACTTACTAGCACAGCTCACAAACTGCCTGCTTTCCTAAGTTGTTATTTCAGAGGCACTTGCAGCTGGTACTTCCACAGGGTTCTCTGCATGCAGCTCAATCTGAATGCCAGTAACAGTCTACAGGTGTTTATCAATCTATGGCAACAAGAAAGGTTCAGATGAGCCACTGATTGCTTGCCTTCTTTTTTTTCCTCCTTAAAACACATAGGCTTTTTATACAGCAATTCAACCAAGCAGAAATAGTGCAATCCCATTATTTTATTTTGTAATTAACTAGCAAAAGGATGTTGCACTAACAGGAGAGGTGACTCTGGTTCTCATCCTGTGCTTGGACAACTAATTATGCTCTAACTACAGATGGTGCTGGGAGATGACTGGAAATCTGTGGTTTGACTTCTTTAAAGACACAGGAAACTTCAATTTTGCTGCTCTTTCTCCTCTCCCCCATCAAAATGGCACATTTTCCATGACAGTAAAATTAGGTGTAAAGATCCAGGACAGGCAAGTCTACTTGCAATGAAAATGAAGTGATGACTGGGAGAACAGTAAGGTACACAACTGTCACACAAAACACTGTCCTGAAAGTCTGAAGATACATGAAAGTCCGCTCCTCAAGATTTTCATCCCAACATCATATCTGAAAGCACTTTAGATATGGAATACAGCACTGGATGATTTATCTCAAACAAGAAGTTTGATAATCCCAAACTACTAGCTAAAACACAATCTTGCCAGTTTTATGAGCTATCTGCAGCTGTGTAATAAACACTTATGAAATAAAAAAAGAAGTTTACATGAAGATCACAGAATATTTATGTTAGGCAACAATAATGGAAATGGCCTAGGCCAACTGCTGTATTTTGTTATTCTGATTTTCAAATACCATCCAGCATGTATGGGAACTAGATAACAGCTGACATTTAAGCGCAATAATGAAAGAAATGTTTTGATTCTTTAAAAAAAGTTATTTTTCAAAAATATGTTGGCCTTGAACTTTTTTGCACAGCATCACAGATTTATTTACAAGTTTTAACTGGTATTCAAAAATGCAGCAAGCTAAATATGCAAACTGTCATCAGAATAAAAGCCACTTCTGTTCTGTTAGACTTTGTGTGAAAAATAGCTTAGTGGCACTGGAGTACTGCAGACAGAGTTTGAAGAGATGCTTTCCCAAGGTTTTGAATGTATTCTTAAAACATCAAGTAGTACTTGATTTACAGAATTTCCTTTGGTCCCACAGAATTGTAAAGGGTATGTATTCTCTTAGAAACAAAACCATTACACAACCTAACTCCTCCATTTTAAAAAGAAGTCTTTATTCTTCACCTATTTCAGTTTACTTGGGAATAAATAATTGGTTATAACCTTATTCCCACAGAAGGAAAATGAATCTTGCAATCAACCTTTCACCTAAAGAAGCTGCAGGTAATCTCTTCCAGCAGAGAGCCAGGAAGTTAATGCCTGCATTGCTGCTCTGGATCTTTGTTTTTCCTTCTCTCTTTTTCACTCCATACCAATATGCTTATAAAACAAACAAACCTCTCCTGCAGTTAGTGTTTTCAAACACACTTTCAACATTTTCCTTTGTGGGGCTTTGTTCTTCACCACCTGCTCAGCTGCTGATACAGTTTTATATACAGCCAGTATGCAGGTCACACACTGAACATGCCAGGCAAGCCTGGGTCAGAGCAGCAGAGAGAAAAACCTGCTTCCAAAGATAAGCTGAAAAGGAAAAGCATTTGCTCTTCCCTGTAGTTCAGTTTATGCCCTGAAAAAAAATGCATCAAAATGATTTTCTGAATTTGAGTGGCTTTGAGAAGTCTCTTACAAGGGGCCAAATCCCCCACTGGTCCACACACACTTGTGGACCAGTGTCTTAAGGATCCATATTTACAAAAAGCAAGTGTGGTGTTTTGTTTTTTTCTTAAAAGGAGGGATCTTAGCAGTTATATTCATTTTAGGTGCCAGAGGATGCTCTATGTTATATTTCAGTTATGCTTCCCGACTGACACTGTCATCTAGTTAACACAAAGAGCTATTTTGCTGCAGTTGGATCTGTTACCAACATATGCTTCCCAACTGATTCTGCTGGCTTTGAATTAAGAAGTTGTGCGTTCAGGTCTCTCCAGGGAAAAATGTTGTCTTATCTCAGAAAACCAAAAGCAAGATCAGGGATGGGGCAAGACTGCTGAAAAAAATGAAAGACTTGTCAGAGTCCTGGGTTATACAGCAAAAACTAAGGTGTTTTTTTTTTCCTGAAGAATTTTGCTCCAGAAATACAAAGATACCATGTCATAGTTGAACCTTCCTTAGTCGGACAGAGACAAAACTGAAAACTATAAATGCCTTAAAAAGCCCAAGATGTTACTTGCTAATACTCTCCACTTACAGAAATACATATCGAAGGTTTTCACAAGTGGAAATTAAATCTGTGCAGAACATCGTTAAAGTACACGAACACTAAATGCTTTAGAGATATGGAAACAAAGACAATGATGATGTGTTTTAGGCATTGCAGCCAGGCAGAAGCCACAAGCAGAACCCAGGAACCTGGACACTGGGTGTGGGGGGAGCACCACTGGATGCTCCACAACCACCTTAACAGCCTGTGGAGAAGCAACACACTGACACTGGTACAGAGGGTTCTCTGATACATTACAGATCATCTGCTACTGAAGTTGATATCAAGTAGCACAAACCTGAAAGCATAATTATATGATTTACACTACAATTTCAATAGCACAATGAAACTAATTAAAAGCTGATCATTAAGAATCTTTGCAAGTGCATGAAACAATTAGCTAAGCAGAGGCAACAACCTTTCTAAGGGCCTACACAATCTAACATCCATGACATCGCACTTTTTTTGGTGAAGTGGTTCTTTCTGCAAATAGTGTCAGTGCTGTTAGAACTCACATGAAAACACTTCTCCACAAGCAAGGGTCTTAGTATAAATCTATTAAATAACTTTTTTTAATGTTTGAAAGGGAGAAATACACAGAATGAAATAGAAAGTGTTTCTCAAAACAAAACCTAATTTGTAAGCCACACTAGTCAGTGGATGCTTGCTGGCTTCATTTCAAAGCTCTTCCCCCACCATTCGCCCCACAGAAGTAAAATGGAGGGAGTTCAAATTCCCACTAACTTGCCTGAGCAGAGCTCAATGCCCCATTTTTAAATGAATGAAGGAGAAAGGCAGCATTGCCACTTCTACGTTCCAAAAAACTATTCTCTCTCAAATATCTTTGTCTATTAGGAAGCAAATTTAGCTACTGATCTAATTTGTTTCAACTTATAAGTACTAATACCCAAGCAAACATATGTTGAACAGGCTGGTTAAGAATATTTAATGAGAATTTAGTTACCGATTTGTAAATGAGAAGTGCAAATGTGGCAGTTGCCATAGATCCTCACAGTTCCTTGCTGGCACCGAGCCCAGCTAGGCTTAAAAATATGCAACATATTGATGGAAGAAAAAAAAAATTGAATATTATGTGTAAAACTTGCTGTGAAAATACAATTCTGCACGTGGATCCTAATGTAAATCATATGAGCAAGACAAAATAATTCTGAATGCATTCATGTATGCCTTGTGCTGATGCAATTAATGCAAATAATATAGCCACGCTATAAATTCACAATGAAGTGAATGCCTACAGGCAATCCAGTTTTGTGTCCTTGGTAGCTGTGAACAGAATTGTGTTCTGTTCTACATTTGTCAGCAAATGAAATGGTGAGGAATAATCTCTTCACTTGTACCTACCCTCTTTGTGAGATTTCTGCCTTGGAAACAGGAACAGCCTTTATTGAAGAAACAGCCACAGAGAAGATGCATAATGTCCCTGTTCCTGGAAGATAGAAGGAATGCAAAAGAAAGCTAATGGGCTATTATTAAATCCTAATGCTAACAGAATTTTAGCCTATTGCATTAATAAGTTATGACAAAATCTAGTACTCCCCTCCTCCCCCAATTATCATATCAATTTCTGTAAACTCTTGCCTCATTTTCCTTCCTAGTCCTTGGCTAGGAAGTAAAAGAAGCCCTGAGAACTGAGTATCTAAAGAGCTGCTATTGAAAGAGATCACTTGTCAGCACCCCCAGTTCCCATCCCGGGGCAGGAAGGAATAGCCAGTATAAAAGATGCTTGAGTTTGAAGTGTCTTTTCCAGGTCACCTGCCCAGTATCACTGTCATAGCAAAGAAATTTTCCTAATGCAGTCTGAACCTCCCAAGACTTGAATTTTGGCTGCTGTCCCTTGTATCTCTACTGACATGTTATCTCCAATTATTACTTGGAAGGCAATGACAAAGCTGCCACTAGGTCATGCTTTAACCTCCTCTTTGCCAAGAAGCAATCTAGTAGGAGCTTCTCTTCACTGACCAAACACAACTACCTAAACCACTGATGTCAACTTATACCCTGCTCCCTGGACAGGCAGAACTTCTTTGCCATGTATTCACAGACTACCTCAAAGTGACCCCAAAAAATTCCAGGCATCAGAAAATGAGGGAATGAGACACTTGGACAACTGAGTACATACCTAGATATAGCACAGACAACGTTAGTACTTTTTTAACTGTCCTGTGTGATCACACACAGCATATACTTTCCTTTTAAAACAGATAGAAAAGTCTTAGTTTCCCTAAGAAATGTTAAGTTTGGCAGATCCAAAGTCATAACTAGGAGTGTGATTCTGTCAGTGGACTTAGCATTTTGGTTTGTGATCTGGATTTTCATTGACCTCAGCAAGTGGTACCAGCAAGCAGCAAATCTGCAACAGTCACCCCAGTGCCCAGAAACTGAACCACAGCCACCTGCAAAGCAGTTGGTTTGCACCTTGTCCAGTGTCAGGAATTCTGTGGAATCAGAAAGGATAAAATTCACTTCTCCAGAACAGCCTTTAATTGTTTTAATTACCTGATTAGTTTGCAAGGGCTCCTTTTATCACCACAAGCTGTCCCCTGCACTGAATGCACCACTAACTGGGGACAAGCCCCTCACTATGGACTGTATCCAGCTCCTGCCCCATCTGCTCAGCGCACAGAACCTGCAAGTGGAAAGGGTCATTTCAGCAGGAGCTTCAGAGTATTTCTCATCACAACCTAGACAAAGTTTGTCTGGGAAACTGGGCTTCCCACAGGCTTACCTCTTGGTCACGTTCCATTGGATTTTCAAAATTACACAAAAAACAACTCCACAGTTAGCGAAGTTCCTCTTTTACAGATTTCATATGCCCATTTCAGATTATACTTTAGTGCCTCAAAATAAAACCTCCTAAAGGAGGGAGTGAACAACATATTCTTCCCTTTTATCATTCCCAGAAATTCCAGCTCCTTCAGACAATATTTTCCTTTCTTCCTACTCTCCAAATCTTTAAAAAAACAAAACACACTGGACACACAAAATACTAGCATTTTTCTTAAGCCCAAGTTGCTTAAATTTGACAAAGCTATTAGCATTTGAACGTTTTATATTTTTCTAATGGAAAATTTCACAACTGAACTGAACACACCGCTGCTTATACCATGTATGTTAAAGACAACCTTAAGGAATTAATAAAATATGATACAGAACATTAAGACACCACACTGAAACACAAAATCATTGGAGAGTGTAAACAAAACCCCAGTAATTTCAAAAAGCAATGTTAAAAATAAGTATATTATTTCAAGTACATTGTCTGTGAGTGATCTGAGACAGACTTCTGTTCAAATGGCCTTTACACACACCCATGTCCCATGAAGACCACACAGACAGCAGAGCTGCCACAGGAATGTCCACATGGCTACACCATCTTTGGCAGCCCAAGCTCCAGAGATGTGGAACATGTCATGAGCCACAGAGGCACAAATCCTCAGCTGTGCATGGCTCAGTAGCTCAGTGGCAGCAAGTACTGCCGAGTCTCTTTGGGAAAAGCTTTCAGGTTAAATAATGAATCTTCTACTTTCTCAGCTATGACTGAGAAGATCTATAAAGCAATTCAGATTTTTATGTGTTTATAGGTATTTAGAAAAATGTTTATATATCCTAATTAAGTTTCTCTGGTCCCTCCTAGTTACTTCCATAGGATTTCTTCTCATCCATGAATGGTTACATACCCATTATTAAAGCTGATTACACACCAAACAAAGCATCTGAGTGTAGTTCTAAAACCTTTACAAGAAACCATGATCCAATACAGGATCTGCATGGCTCATTAAGAATCTGAGGAATTACCCTCAAGAAATGTGACTGGTTTATAGAATATTATTTGTGTAAAAAGCATTTTTATTGAGTTTTTAAATTGCACTGGCATATAAGCTGCCAATCAAAACTGCCTATAAAGACTGACTGAACGAAATGCTGGTGAACAGGCACAAATTATGAAGACAAGAGCTGAAAGATCAAATGAGTTACAACCACAAAACAGCATCTGAGACAAAAGGTACTTTTTCTACAGCCAGTAACGTTTATCACAACTATCAGCATGATTTTGCCAAAGCTAAATAGGAAACTAAGTGCAATGTCATTTGTCACTGGTTCCCATGGGGTCAGGAGAGACCAGCTTTCTACAGGCAGCAGGCCAGCACTGAGAATATGAGCACTCACACCATTAAGTTCAAAATTAATTTGCACAGAACTTAAATAAAAGTCAGAACCCATCTTCTTTATAATGATGGGGGAACTCTTTTTTTGGACTAGGCAGAGCAAATGATTTTGTAGCTACTCATTTTAAAGAGAAATAACTTCAGACAAGATGGCGTTGTATTTGTTGGCCTTGTTTCCAGAAAACTAATCTACTTCAAAAGCCAGCCAGGTAAGTACCAGTCATACACAGTATCTTAGATGCGCTCTTAACGAATTCATGCTGCAAGGTCCCTCCTCCTCCCAGCAGGTCAGCACACCTAACAAAGTCATTCCACTACATCAAATCTCATTCTACCAACTCACATATTTGCTGATGGAGCTCATTTCTCTGGCAGCAGTGACACTTGCCCCATAGGACACTGTGTCCTCTCATAGAAGGGCTTTCAGTGTCACCTGTGACCTGAAGATTCCCTCAGATCGCTCCATCAGATCCTTTACAAGCAATTTAAAACAATGCATTGTTTCTCCCTCTTAATAACATGTAAAGATCATGTAACTGAACTGAGCAGTATCTACCCAATAACCCAAGTCCACTGCCTGTGGCAAGACACTGAACTCACCCAGCCCATTAAACCCCTCTTGAACCACAGAGATGATGCAAATAATTCAGTTTTAAGATGTCCACTGCAGGGAAGGGCAGTTTGCCAGTAACAACAAGGGGCTTCTCCCTTTTCTTCCCAACCAGCTGCACCCATTAGTTATTACTTGTAGAGCTTCACTGCTCAGAACACTGCCCCAATATTACCACAACAGCCCAGGACCATGTGGCTTGTGGTCTTGATTTGATTTACATTAAAAAATAGCAATACTTAGATTTTCTTCTATCATAGTTGTAGGAGCAGGCAGAATTGTGGTTCCAGAAATTAAACATCTGAGTAGTAAGGCAAAAAAATTAAATAGCTCAGATCTAACCTCCTCTTGATGCCAGAGAAACTGAAGGTAGCAAGCTGCAGCATCAATTTTTAAAAGCTCTCAGTTAATTTAAAGAAATACAGACCAGAACCTCAGGCTTCCACTGCAGGAGAACTGCCAGAAGTAATAAGAAGAATTTAAGGACACATGAATAAACAGAACATATGGAGGAAAAGTTAACAGTTTCTAGAAGAAAATCACTACTCATGAGCTACTAGGGTTCTTGGAAAGAGTCACAGAGCATATGGACAATATATGCCTGATGTAGTCTTCTTGGATTTCCACAAGTCTTCTGATCACACGTCATCGGAAGTCCTTATAGAAGTAATCCACGAAGGGACAGAAATATACAAGTTTAATTGGGTAAATCTTCAGAAATGCATGATACAAAAATAAACCCATCATCTAATCCAGGAAGCCTCCACTGTGGTCCCACTGCTCAAGCAGCAACCATGTAGTGATCATAGATGAGATTTCTTTTAAAGGCTGAACTGGTTCAACATATTCAAAAATCATTTGCAAAAGGGGTGAATACCAAGATGACAAATTCTGTTTATGTTAATAAAGCATCTATAATACTAAAAATATAACCTGACTGCAGAAAATTGAAGAGGGTTCTCACAGTGCTGAGTGACTCCAACAGGAGAGCAGATAAAAATCCAGAGTGATGTAATGATCCTATCTTTTCACACACAGCAAGTGTCTTTGAAACTGCTATTGCTACTCAGGAATGAGACCTTGAAGTTATAATTGACAGGTCTGTAAACACATCAACTCAGTCTTCATTAGCAGTTAAACACATTAAAATCAAATGCTAGAAATTATTAACGAAGGAGTAAGTATGCTCCCTTTTCCCTCCATCACAACAAAGCTGTCACATACTAGAAAAAGACAATCAAAGAAATGAAACGGCTTCCATTCAGATAAACAACTAAATATATATCAGTGCTGTCTGGGAAAGAGATAGCTAGGAGTATGATGATCTCTAAATACGAGAAGTCATGGAAAAGTTAGACAGGAAACAAGTGTTCGATAGCTCTCAGGATACAAGAGCTATGGGATGTCAAATGAAACTGCAACATGCAATTACACTGTAGAACTCATCGCCTTAGGATATAAACCTTCACAAAGGTTCAGAAATTAAGTGGATCACTGGAAGAGTGAGGGAAGTGTTGCTATGTTCTTATCCTGCTCTTAAGTATTCTCCTAAGCATACGCTCGTGCCTTGCTACCAACAGGATACAGGTTTGAAAAACAGTATAAATCAGGCTATACTGGGCCAAACAAGTATTCTACAACCCATTCACAACACATGGGAATTGCATACGCCAAGGGATTTCACTTAGATGAAACATTACAGTGCATTCTGAGCAGTTTGAAAAAAAAAGGGCAAAACCGAAACAAAAATAAACAAAACCCCAAAACACCCCATTTAGATGACACTGATTTCAACATGACCTAAAACATTTTCATTCCATGTAACAGAATGGAATTTTCATCCTTTGCACCACAAGAACAGCAAGAAGAAAATTACTCAGACTTCTGCCCAATTATAAATTACACAGCTACAAAATGCCAGAAAAGCCAGCACATGAGCAGAGGCTGTAATGGTTCTCTCTACAGTTTTAGGAAAGCATATTAAGAAATTATCTACGATGTAAACAAAACAATAAAGACCAAGCAATTTTGTCCCAGTCTGGAAACAGAGACCTAAAGCAGGAGACAATGTAATACAAACTACAGGCTTTATGACTTTCAACACCAGTTTTTCCCTTTTACTGAGAACATTCCTTGTTACATTAAAAAAAATGTATAGGGAAATGGTGCTGTTGAATTCTTAGATTAATGCTTTGTTTCCAGGATTAACACTGAAGCAACAAATGTTCTCAGCCTCACTTCAGTTCTGGAGCCAGAGAGCACCGTCTGCTTTGACAGCACAGCTATGTATAGGAGATAGTTATAAACTCACAACAGCTTGTTCATGTTATTTATATTTCAATATAATGAAATCAATTCAAGGTAACAATCTGCCCATGAAACTGGCCAGGCAGTGCTAGCATGACTACTGGAATTGCTAGGGAAACTAATTAAATGGAACAAGTATTTGTTTACTGACTCAAAACAAGAGTGGCAGAATTAGTAATACAACTTTATTCCTGTGTTTAACAGCAAATCCTACTCTGGGCACAGCAGCCACACTACTTCCCAACCAAGGGAAAAGTCTCCATGACTGTACCCTACAGCAATATGCAGCACAGGCTTCTTTCTCTTCTGGACTTGATTCTTGCAGGCTATTTCTGATTACCTATGCAGTAAACAAGGGCACAGAGCAATATAACTTGCAAGTCAGATACCTGGTGATTTATTTCTGGTTCCACCACGGCCCTGCTGCATTCCCTTGAGCACTTACTCCACGTCACCTAGCTGAGCATGGATTCATGTCCCATCCTCTGCCTCTAAATAGTGCCCTAATTAGGCTGGAAGCTCTTCTGAGTCAAGGATTGAGTTTTGACACTCTGCAGCACCTCAACTTTGACAGCTGGGTCTCTGTTATGGTGAAAGCCCTTTGGCCCCTGCCCAATACAAACAGGACATGAGGAGGATTCCTTCATGTATGCAGAGGAAGGAAAATAAGGTTATGGGCCAGGGATTAAAGGTTAAAAAAAAATCCTCTTTAGTTACACATGTGGAATATTCCTGACACAGAAAAAGTATTCCACCTGCAAGAGAAAGACTATCCAAAAGCACTACATAGAGGAAACTTGGATGGCTGTATAATCACTGTAGTGCTATCAGGTAGGTCCCTCTGGAAGCACAGACTGTTCTGCCAGCACTAAAACACATGGCAAGGTGAGTGTGAAGGTCACTGAACACTCCTTGAATTCTCTCCCCATCCTCAAACACCTGGGCTAAAGAACTCTGCATCCAAAAGAAAAACTACAACTCCCTAGCCATTCAACTTGCCTCTTCTGTGAGGGAATACATGGTGCTTTCAAGGCAGATCAGAGTACAGTGTAAACCAAGACAAGCAAGCACACCTGTTCCCCATGCACAGAGCATTTGCAGGACAGGTAGCAAGAAGGAGAAGCAGAGCTGGCATATTCGTGAGTCAGCCAGCTCTTTAATATAAATAACACAATTTGTTTGTAGTTTGAAGTATTTAGGAAAGGGTCAGTATCCAACCCTGTCTTCACAAACCAGCAACAATTAACATGAGAAACTTTGAGGAACTTTTGCCTATGACTGTGGAATAAGGGACACCCTTTTCAGTGTGTTTAAAGAGGTCATAAGCAACAGGTAAACCAGATAAAGCAGGAGCCATGCCACTAGGTGCATTTATTTCCTTTTTTCCCCCTTTTTTTAAAAAAGGCAGTTTCTGCAACTAATTTGAGCAGCACTCTCTAAATGGCTTTCAGCTAGAAAGATCTTTTAAAGTATCTGTTACAACTGAGCACATAAGTGTCTATTTACAAACATTTATTTGCAGACACTCATGCAAATTGAGTGTTCTCCCAAAAAAAATTTGACAGAAACTTAAAACATTGGAACAATTTCTTGCAATGAGTAAACTGACAGTTTGGAGGTTAGAATGTATTCTATGCCAGAAAAGTAGCACATGAAAGCATGACATGGAGTAAGGTAACTAGAAGAAGCCACTAGTCCCACCAGTAAGTACACATTGTAGCTATGACATACAGGAACTTTTTTTTTATTTCAAATTGCTCCTTTTGATTTTTTTTTTCAAACAAATCTGCATGTTTGACAAGTCAGTTCCTTAGAGGAAAGTGAGACTTCACATTAGGAATGCTAAAGTTTAAATACAAGAGGCTTTGGCATAAAGAGCCCTTGTAGATGGTTTTGAACACTGAGACCAAAAAAAAAAAAAGATTAACAGCTCTAGTGTCCCCCAGTACATTCATCTGTATAAATGTTGGAAAATAAATGCACTTGGAAAGAAACAAGGAAATGCTAAGAAAGTCTGTGCTGGTTTCATGTTAAGAGTGAGACAGAGATCCAGGGGAGATCTGGATTTTCCTTCGTCCTTTAAGTCAGCCCTACAAGACTACATTTTTCTTTCTTTTTCAGATTTAATAGGTTTCTGAGGGACAGCCTCAGGAAATCTTCTATAAAAACTGAGGACTTTGATTACATTACTGTCAACATTTTACGTTTAAAAGACAGACATGGGAGCTCACAACCTTACTACAAATGAATACCACTATTTAAACTGCACTGTCAACACTGTAATACCCCTTTTAAAAAGGAAAACATCAAGAGTAACATTTTGATCTCTACGATGCATTTATATATACATATTGTATTTAGCATAGAACTTTTTAAAAATGCAAATCCATTTTAATTCAAAGACAAAGTTTCATTACTTCAGTAAGAGCAATAGCTGATGATAAAACTAGCCTATGATCAAGTTGTCTGTGATTATACCACAAAGTTTGCAGTTTCCTCTGAAGAAATGAGGCGACACCTTTGATTTGAGCATCCAACTAACATTTCAACACTGACTACAGGCTAATCCTGTATCTCAAGTCAATTCACTTCAGGGCACTAAATGCTTTGAAAGGTAGTTATACCAACACATGCATGGAGTTCCCACAGTCATACTGCTGCAGCTGTGTCAGCATGTGTAAAGAAATGCACTTTACAGGGCTGTAACGTAAACACCTAAGGAAACAAAATGGCTCCTGCCTTGTCTATCTATACCAGCAAGACAGCCACAGCTAACTATTAAAGCAAGTCCTCATGTCCACACAAGTGGCCACCACAGGCTACTTACTGGCTTCTAACACAGTACCCCTTTCCACACCAAGTGCTACAGTAGCATGCTGCACCTCACCATAGATAAAGTTATGTACAGAGCTCCCAGCACAGCTAAAATAAGCAGAGGACAGAGCAGAAATAAAACAAGAGGATTTTACAGAGCATTTCTCATACTCTGGTCTACCTCAATATATTAAATCTGCTTCTTACTGTTTCAATGGACACCACCACATCATCCCCTGTGGCCCACAGGAACCAGAGGTCAGTTGGTATGTCAGGGAAAAGGCATATTTTCAACATTTACAGTAATTGGGACCCTTAAGCTGCAAGTACTACATTAGTCATCTCCCCACTGGAAGACCTTTCCATGCAGCACAACATCCAAAATACTGAAGGAAGTGACAATTAGAGCTAACACTAAGCCAACCTCACAGCATCATGATGTTTGAAAATGCTCCCCACAATGTGCTCCAGTTCATGAATGTTTGGCTTTGTTTCCTGTAAATTTAAACATACTCCACTTTCCCCACCTCAACAGTATCAGATTTTAGAGTCTTTTTAAAACACCTGCCATCTTTCTTAAGCAATGGAAAAATTGTATGTATTGGCTGCCTCTGAAATAGTACTTAGACTTGAAGATAAAGATCTACTTCTAGAAGCAACCCTTTTTTACACAAAGCATCCCTTTTCTACCCTTCTGTCCCTTTTTCTTCCCCTCACAATTCTCCTAAAATGAATACACGTTGGATAAAGCAGTTGAATTCATTAACATTTAAGTTCCTTTTTCCAGATAGTTATGCCTTATATGGAATAAGCAATGAAGTGTATTTCAAATACAAACTGCTGCCAGCCTGAGTCCTTTTTTTTCCTAGTTTTGAGAACAGTGTAAGTAATTTGCAAATATGGCACCCCAAAGGATTCAATTTAAGTAAAAACTCTCCACCTTGTGTCAAATGAAAGATTTTTCCTCCTCATCTGCTCAGTATGTGAACTTGTGATCTAACTAAATTGCATTTTTACCATAATGGTTAAAACATATAAACACACTTTAAAGTTGAATAAAGTCTTGTAACACACAACTAGAGCTGACAGTGTTTGCAGTGCCCAAAATGTACAAAATTTATTCAATCATCAAAACAAACTTTCAATTTGCTATTGCTACGCCTTCACCTTCCCACACCACATTTCATATTATCTCAAGTGCTTATATGGGTTTTGCATCTTTTTGTAGGACATGAGGCAATCAAGGAGTAACACTTAAAATTTAATGCAGAGAAGTTGCTACTAGAAACCTCTGTAGCCTGAAAAAGGTACCAAAATCCAAACTCTACTCAGGTCTGGACCACAATCTGACACAGACTCCGTAAGTGCCTGTGGGGAAGTAATTTAATCTCTCTGCCCCATTTATACCACCTACCAGACATTTAACTTCTGTCCTAATGCTGCAAGTTACTGACATTTGAAGGGGAAAATCTGCATTACTGGAAACGTGCAAAGCTAAAAGTTCTTCTCCATCTTTCAATTCTCTGAAGAGCTACAAAGTCTGGACTGAAAGATGGGATATTCTGGAAGCAGTCAAACGAGACTGCCTCTACATGTGAGATGAGAATGCCAGAGGGAAAAAAAAAATCTAGGCAATGGAAGACACCAGACCTTAGCTGCAATGTATATACTAAAGACTGCTGTAAAAATAGCAGCTTACAATGGCAGTTTACTATACCATTGGAAAGTCACCACAGTGTTCCCAAGCAAAAAAGGCCACTCTGGGACCAGTTCTACCCATAATACACATCTGTAGTTCATTTACCTGATGAATCTAAATTACACAGCCTCTCCCCTATGATTTCAGCCTCCTTCAACTAATCCTGATTAGTCTTCCCAGCACTTCTTGTTTACTGGTTCAGATTGGCAGCACCTAACTCAAGGGGTTAGTAATAGTGTCAAGTCACCTAATGCATACCTGAGAGAAATAATTAGACAAGGTCCCTTGGCACAAAGGCAGACACGAAGTGAAGCAAACACAGTGGCAAAGAGACAAAAAAAGCAAAGTCTACTGCTTTCACACTAGTGTCATTAATGGGAGACACTCACTCACCAGAATCTAACAGGTAATTCTAGCATGGACAATAGAAAAGAAAAACTGCAGATAAAAGACCAGCTATGCTTACAGCATGTGGTTTTATTTGCCAAAGAAAATAAGTGTGCCACAGCAACTGTCTAAAATCATTTCCTTGCACTACTGAGAATGTTACGTTTTTTTCATTTGTAATTACAGCATGCCAATACTATTTTTAGTTTTATTTTATGAAAATCCTTGTATTTACAGAAGGGACTGATTTGACCAATAGTATAGAGATTTCTTCTTTCTGCAAGAGGTGGAAGGACTGTTTTAAAATACCCTTTCACACATAAGTAGACAAAATAACTAAAATAAAATCTGATTATATAAGACTTCTAATTAACCCATTTATCAACAACCCATCTGTTACCAACCAATTTGGTCAATTAATTAAAATGAATTGCCTCGTTACACTTAGCACAATTTATGAGAAGTATGAAGCTTTAACACTGTAAGGCAACAGAAAACCTTCCCTCCTTGCAGAAAATTTCCTAGTTGCCTAGAAAAATCAATTAGCAGCCCAGGTGTTCAGTAGATCATTCACTCCATCTTTTGGCAGAAGAAAGGACTGCAACACCATTGGGTTCCCTCTGTTGGAAACCCAGGACACTGTGGATAGAAGAGACCTTCCAACATTGCTTTTCCACAAGCTGAAAGCTTGTCATTGAACACGTGACATTCAGAAAATAAAATCAGATGTCCAGTAGTGATGCCTTGCTAAAATGTTGCTGTTCAAGAGTGTCAAGTCTCAGCTAAGAACTTCATGTAGTAGTGAGCACAGAGACTGCAGTTCCCAGGCTTCAGTTTGATAGGTCTCCAGAGGTCTCTGTCCTCACTGAAGCTTCCAAAAGTCACTGCTGACTTAATTCATTCAAATAACAAGATCCATACCAAAAATAAGTCAAAATATTTAAAAGCACCTTAAAGTAAATTAAATAATACTCTGATAAACATTAAAATATTATTACAGATAAAGGAAGCTGCCTCATTCATTATTCACTGATAACATTTCCTGGGAAGGAATAAAGTTATCTTTTGCTATCAAGTTCTTCATTAGCAGCCATGTAAAACCAAAACAACAAAAATGCAGATCTTAAAAAAGTCCTTTTCTTTTGAAGGTGTAGAAAAATTAATAGAAGGCTGACAGAACAAGTGAACAGTTAACATAGCATTCTGAACACATGCTTATGAACAGCTTTAAGTAACAAAGGTAATACCAGCTTGTAAATATCCAGAAAGGTATGCCATGAACTACCAAGGAAGAAAAGAAAATCATCTAAGGTCAGCAGCAGTTCTCTTTGTTACAGGAAAGACTTACATGTAACTTAACAGGACAGTGTTATTAGACTATATTGCTTTAGGCCATATTAGCATTACATGCAGTAATATAATGCATTATTACAGAGAGCAGATAATTGGGCTTACATGGAGCTATTTCCTGGTATTCTTCATGTGAGTAACACCTGTTCTCTTCAGCTACCGTAAGACAAAAATATTAAGAAAGCCTTATTCACTCATTCGTTTATGGAAACATAAAAACTGAACGATCTAGCAAGAAGCGACTTTTTTTTCAGAAGTCCAATTCTTTCAATTAAAGGAGCCCTAATTCTGCAACACAGCACACTGTGACAAATACCCATGACCAGAACAGAAGCCACACCACTCAACTGAATCCCTGTGCCAGCTTGATTCCTGACTGCACCTCACACTCCTGAAAGGGAGGAAGAATTTGGGGAGCCCAGAATTTGATTAGGTTTTACCTGTAGTTTTAGAAATGAAGACTCCAGAGAAATTCTTAATTGACTGAAAACTGTTTACACAAAGACAGCTTGGGGAAGAAAAACCTTTTTTACCTCACAGCTATAGAACAGATCACATTAATGGGGAAAAAAATGCACAGCCTCCCAAGTATTTCCAGTAACTAGCAAAGCATACTTTTACAAATGGAGGTCACAAGTAATAGCTTGGTTAAATCATTCAACTATGATAAAAATCTGAGTAAAATAAAAATCGTATTTTCATACTGAGAAGTAAACAAGATAACTATAAGCAAATTAATGAACTGGGAGAGATACTTTTCATGTTGAATGCCCAAGCCAGCAAACCAAAATTCAGAAGAAATACTTTGAGTTGACAACTTGAATTGAATACTGAGCCTCATATTCCTTTCCTCTCTGCATATATAAATACAAAGTACAGGGAAAGTGCAATTGTGCAAAACAAGGACAAGCTATTCTAACCATACAGAAAGTGTCAGGATAATAAAACACATAAGCACAGAATTAAATCAAAGTTAATGGCTGCTACTGGTATTTAACTTTAATTTCTCTTTTCTTTCCATTTTTCCACCTACCCTGCTTGGTTAATAAAACTGCCATTATAAGTGAGAAGCAAAGGCACAATTCAATGCTACATCAATTATTATGACTTTATTGTGACACACTGGTATGCAGCTGATCCCAGAAGGCTATACTGATGCCTTGGATGCAATTAATTTTTGATTGATCTAACTCACTCCAATACTGCATGTAAAATGTTCACAGACATTTGAATAATTCTATTATATGTAGGAGATTACTGCACAGAGATCATTTGAAATTAATTGGCAAGTTATTTTACTAAATGTAATACACCATTCCAGTACCATTGTGGTAACAGTTATCTAATTGCTTTACAAAGTAAACTAATGAAATAAATGAACTGACTAATACAAGGCATAACAGGGCTGAACAAGTGAAATCACACTGTAGATTGCTTACCTACCTCTACAGGGTTGGGGCTGGTGAGTTAACCTCACCGTTGCAGAATTGAATACAAGAAGAATGACCTCACAAAAAGGATTTTGTTTCACTGGCTGAAGGTGACCCTAAGGGGCACAACTTTTTTAAAAGAATTGATAAAAGATGACTACTCAATACCTTAACTGTTTGCAAAACCTGAGAACAAAGAAACCATCACTATCACAAGAGGTTGCCAGAGTTTGTTCTGATTTGTGTGTGCATGATTAGTTTTTCTCAGGGCTAAGTATTATTTACCACTATCTGCTACACACAGAAAGTTAAGTCACACAACCCATTCAGTTTACCAGACAGCACTGAGACTTTCAGGTCAGCCAGTTAATGCAAAGATTGACAATTTGGCTTTTAGCAGGAAGGGTGAGAATTTGAAACTCTGGAAGTCAGGACCTGGGGAAAGCAACTGCAAAGTTAAAGCAAACCAGGCACAAGAGAGGTTTTCACTAGCACAGGGGAAAAGTGCTCACTTCTGGAGGCTGACTGCAACTGCAGGCTCCGACTCTCCCCTGGGAGCACTCCATCCCCATTTCAAATAATTACTGCAAAGCAAAGAAACATGAGAATGTGTATTTTTAGTAGAGTCAGTAGCCCAGAGAGCCACAGGTGTCAATACAGTCATTGTAAAACATTTCTCTTAACCTGCAACCTTGCCTCCAAGGATGTCAGAACACACTGTCCTCAGCAAACGTTCACTAGAAATTACAATTTAAGGCATTGTGAAATAGAAGATAAATACTTAATATTTACGTATCTTACATTTTCTGTTGTAGGTAACTTCTTCTCATAGATGAAGTTCCCTAATAATAATCTTATAATCTAATATCAAATCCTTTTTCAGGTAAGAGGGACTGGATCTGCTGAAGTCCCACATGACAAACTTGCACACGGTAACTCAAAGAAAACAGGAAAACCAAAATCTACAAAATGCTGACCTGTATTTTTATCCTTATGAGGAACAGACAGGGACAGCAAACTATCTTAGGAAGTGGTCCAAGACCTGACAACTTGCACCAGCATTAGATTGCTTAGTGAATTTATTTTAGCTACTCTTTGTTACAAGCTCTCAGCTATACTATAGTAGATTGTATTTTGGCAAGCAAAACTAGACTTCTATTTTAAAAAGCAGGAAGAAGGAATGAGAAGCAGTGTTCTGGGAAGTAAGAAAGGGACAAATGAGGGAGTGAACAACAAAAGGAATGCAAGACTCACTTCTAAGATTGTTCTAGCACAAAACAGGAAGACAAGGAGCATGGTTTGGATTCTCTCTCTAGGTAGGGATGCACAAATCATCTCTGTTAGAATCAGAGCAGCATCACTGTGAATCCCAATAGACAATACTAGGCATAAACAGACATGAGCCTGTTCCTCATTAACTCTGTTTGCAGGACTAGAACTTATTTGCTGAATCATGTACAGGTTTTTGATAGAAAGGGGTTCTTTCCATGTTAATTTTCAAAAATACTTTTAACATGGATTAATTTGGGGTACACAGTCTGAAGATTTTCATCACAAACCAGACCACATAATCTACAGGGAACCACCATTCCTGCAGACTGTCAGAAATTGTGGTTTGTGTGAAATTGATACTATGTAGACCTGCTTTGCAAACTTTTTACATTTCATTATATTTTAAAATGAAAATAAGGCAGCAGCAAACTATCCACAGGAAAACTCTTAATATCTTTTCACAAATTCTCCAGGGCACCAAGGCTACAGATACATTTTAAGAAAATGGCTAGTAACTTAAATACCTTTTAAGATGTGAATTCACCTCTGACTCTGCAGCAGGCATGATAGTCTCCACAAATACCAGTGGCAAAAGCACTTTTATCCTGTTTACCCAGAGAACCACAGCTCAAAGAAGACACAGAAAAAATGAGAAATGCACAGGGCAGGCTTCTTCAGGGAGTCAGGAAAATCTTGAAGTGACAATGAAGACCAGGATGAACAAAGCATTCCAGGAAAAATTTGTTCAACTGCTTTACTGCTACTGGGGCACTAACATTTTTAGAAAAAATAAGCAAGTGGTGGTGCTTTGAGTAGCTGGCCCAACTACAAGAAGTAGTGCCATTGGGAAGAATGTCTGGATACTCAGTGGCCCATTAGTGATCCGATCGACCAGGTAGCCTAGGGCAAAGCACTACTTTTCTGGCCAGGTTTATTCCTACGTAAAATAGGCCACCCCCTTCCCAGGCATCAGCACAGAAGGAATTCCCCATACTGTCATTGTGGCACAGCCCAGAATCAGAATATCTGAAGTTGGAAGGGACTCAGTAATGATCACTGAGTCCAAGTTCCTGCTCCTCACAAGACCACCTAAATCATATTACTTAGAGTACCATCCAAAACAGTCCTTGAACTCTAACAGGCATATTAAGACTGATAGAAATCAGATATTCTTGAGCAGCTCCAAGGAGTCACTAGCACTTCTCAGTTCTCAGGATCACAGCTGTACTTGAGACTGGAATTACCTTTGTCTGGCTTTAGAAGATACAAAAAGTTGGTCATGATCCAAACAGGTAAAGCACGTGTCCAATGGTGTCAACGCTTTAAACATCCAAGTTACATATAAGTTTTTCCTAATTATTTTAATGCTTTGTCTCTAAAAAGCATTAGTGCAAAAGAACAAAATTCTATTGTGGTACAGTAAAAAAGCAAGAAATCCCAGACACTCCCCTATATCTGACACACAAAGGCAAGGAAAAGGAAAAGGTAAGAAGTTATCATAAGGTAAGAAGTTATCATAATTACTACTAGCTCAAGGAAGCACAGTACAGGAATCAAAGTCAATTCAGATTACAAAATCAGTTCAGATTAGCAATAGGCTGAGGGGAATTAACCAAAGCCAAGCACAGGGTAAGATCCCTTCATGTCTCATATGGATTATATTAGCCAGAAATGAACTCCAAGAGCAAATGTAAACTGTTACAGGAGTTACAAAACCCTTAGTCACACGCCTCCAGAGTACTGCCTGTAAAATCACTGGCAACACTGAAAACATGGAAAGGGGAGAAAGAGAGTTGTGAAGAACACAAGGTGGAAATTCTATCACAAAGAAACAGCTCCACCTGATGTTTGAGCAGCATGAGTAATTTGTTCAAGCCTGCCTTCCAAACACATATCTAGGGGAAATCCAGCTAAAGCAATCCATAGAACAGTGGTCAAAAAGGCATCATTACAGCACCTCTGCTCTACAGTTATTTTTTCCACTCCAGTGTTTGCAGTATTACTGGTGGTAATCACTATGCTCTTCACAGAGCAGATGTTGTGTCATGACCTCTTTACTTTTCCAGGCTGAATTCAATGCCAGCAGTGAATTTTCTAGTGACAAAACATTATGCTCAGCTGCAGTATTTTTCCACCTAATTCACAGCTGCAGAAAAAAAATATTCAACCAACGAGTCAGAACACCTTCATAAATTGTTCAAAGTTACCAGGGAACTAGTTTTAAGTATTATATTTCAATTCAGGTGACAGAATCCTTTTGTTATTGGAAAAGTGTATTTGCTTAACACCTCTTGGCTTTGATCCTTTCCTTTTCAGACTTCAGCACTAGATGATCTGGTGAGCAGTCAGCCCTGGTGGAATCCTATTGAAAGTACCTTGAATGCCCATGGGCATAGTCTGCTTCTTCCAAGCATATTCTACTAGTTGTCTAGAGAAGCACTTGTGCAGAGACACACTCAAGAGTTTTATTTGCAGTGACAGAAACGCACCGAGATCTGAAGTAACTCAAAGATTAAAGAGCTTTCCTCAGAGAGACACTATGCTCCTTGCACATGTACTGTACTCTGCCACATTTCTTCCTTTCCTCATACCATAAACCTTGCTCACCCCAAGAGACTGCTAAATATCATTACACAAATAAGAAAAGGCATGCCAAGAGCACTTTATAGGACTTGTTTTAGAAACTTATTCCCAAAAAAACTTCCATTAGGAAAACATTAGTACTGCCAAGTCAAGCATCCAGAACCAAAAAGAAGCCACAATTCAATTTTTCTGTGCAACCTTAATTTGCTCCCTCCTCACTCCTTGCTTTCAGGCCTTGCAAGCAGGCCACAACAGGACCTTCAGCTAGCTGACAAACACATTCCTCATTCCACCCCAGTGCAGGACTCTGGTGACCCACCACATTTTTGCACTGAGACTGACCAGAGTGATTTTTTTTTTATAAAAAAGAGACATTTACATAAAGGGAGCTGGTTGTTAATGGTTTACCAACAGATGAATGAAATTGTCCGAAAGAAAAAAAAAAAAGGGAAGGAATTCAAGATATTCAGGAGTGATCACAAGGCTTTTTCTCAAAGGCAGAGCATGACTAGGCCTCAAGTTGCTTTCTGAGACACAAGCAAGGGTCTTTGGAACAGCATAGGAACCGTTTCACACTCCTCCCCTTCCCAAGGAGGAGCCATGACTGAGCAACTCTGAAATATTCCTGTATTCAAGAAAGTTATGGGCAAAACTCTACAGTCTTCTCCCAAGCTCTGTTATATTCTTCCCTCTTTGAAGCTCCCTCTCCAAAGTGTATCCCAAAGAACACAAGATAATTCTCATTTACTAGCAGTTTAGAACTACTCACACATTTTATCTGTTTAAGGACTGCTCCTTTTCTTTTCTTCTTGACACAGCTTAAACTATTTCAGTCTTCTTAAATGGGTCACATATATAACACATCTGTCCTCCTGGTTATGTTCCTTTCTACTTTCTCATTTCAGTGAGATGGCATAAAACTCTTTGGAAATCAGTCATGCTGAAAAGACCTATGAACCACAAAACCTAGCTAGCAAATCAACACACCGAGCTCTGTTAGATGCTTGCTTACCATAATAAACAGTCTGACAAAACGAAAACCAGAATTGTTTTACCTTCCCCCACAATTACAACAGGAAAACCAACTAACCTACCTTAGCTGCACACTCAGATTCTGTTAGTGAAGCTCACAAATAGCAGTGTGCAGTTAGACATCCCAGCTGAAAAGGGTTCATCTCTCCTAGATGATAGCAGTGTAACGCATGAACCACAACTCAGATCCATAAACTAAAAAGCACAAGCATCTTTTTGTGGAAGTAATCCAAAATGCAACACGGATAAGCACTTCCTATCACTATTTAGTTTAGATCCCCCAGCTGCTAACGCTGTTGAGCACTTGGTTTCCATGGCCCAGCTGTACATGAGATGTGGAGAGCTTCAAATTTCATTTTAAGCTTACAATGGAAAGGAACTGCATTTACATAGCGCTACCAGAATGCAAATGAGTTACGTATTTTGTGCCACACAAAATCATTGCATCTCAGCAAGATTTCCTGATGCCATGGTAAGGCTCAAAAGCCTTAAATACTCTTCAGTACTATCTTTAAAATATGGGTAATTAAACCACAAGAAAAGGTAGGGTGGTCCAACAAGAAATATGAAATCCACACAAATAATTTCAAAGTTCTGATTTAAGCACTATCCAGGAGCCAGCAAATAAGGACTGGCTGACTGAGGTACTCACACTCAAGGAATCCTTCATACGAACTGATAGGTCAAGACCTCCTACAGGAGATGATCAGCATTCAAGCTGATACTTATTAATTCTCATGCCTACTAAAGCAGATGAACCATTACAGTAAAAGCCTTAATTTCTAATTTTCCTTAAAAAAAAGCATGTGTGTACCCCTCTCCCCACTTCTTTACGTGTAAGTAATAATTACAAAACTAGAAAAGAACAGTTGAACAACTGGTTAGCACCAACACTAGTACAGCCAAGTTGCAGCATAATTCAGCTAACAAATTTCATAACATCAAGTTTTCTCCAGGCCACTTAAACAGTTTTTATCACAACAGTACATTGTTTAAAAGCAAAGAAACCTGGTCATTCCAATCCATAAACACATTTTGACAAAAGCAAAGAGGAAAAAAGGGGCATAGGTAACCATAATTATGACACTTCTTATAAATAACTACAGTAAATTTTCTCAATGTGTGTTACGAAATGGTGTGGCAGTTTCTAGGTTGATAAATGAATGTACACATAAAAGATCCTAGAAAAGCCAACCAAATTTAAGCATGAACTGTACCAAAGATACCAATAACACTCCAATAACCTTCAACTGGAAGACAAAAACAAGATGTAAGCAAGATTAATTTTATTTTGTATATTCTATTATAACAGTCCTTTTACCTTACAGTTGTTTCAATGTTATTCATCCAACTACTAAAAAAGCCACATCACATGATGTATGAAATAACTTCTTCTTCAAAGAAAAAAGTTTAATTCTCCTCTGGCTTAAACGAAAGCATTTCAGAAAAACACAGCAAAACAGCCTCATCAAATGTCTAGAGAAGCATCCCATCCTGCCCTTGAAAGACAAACTGCAAACAAAAGGGAAATTGAGTTCAGTCGATCCCAACTTCGTCCCTGAGTTTGATAGAGTTGTCTTCTTTATAAATAAACAGTTTAACAAACAATTGCTTAACAAACAATTAACAGCTTTTGCACAAAGGATCACACAGATAACTAAGAAACCAGGAGTCAGCTTCATATGTACTATGCTTCCTGTCCCTCCTTGCCATTTCCTGCCACATAAAGTATATTTTTTTATAAAAACAAACCGCAAAACCCAGCTATCCATCACCCAACTGCTTACAGATCAAGTTTCAGAGGAATGTATCCTTAAATTGGAAATGAGCAATGATTAAGCCACCTTAAATGTCTTCCTGATTCACACAACTGCTTTTTCACTTGCTGGGATGCACAGATATTTATAAGCCTTTCCAATATTAAAGCAAACTAATGTTTTAAAACGTAACTTCTCTTCAAATGCATAAACATATATGTTAAAAAGATTAATGAGACCAGCCAGCCCACTGTTTGAGGATATTACATCATCTTATTGATGACAATATTAGCAGAAGTAGTACCACAGTACAGCTGGGATCATAAGACTAGACAAGACAGCGTTGAGTTCAGGCTCATTTTGTATGAGAAGTTCTTCCATCTCCAAAGCACTACACAAAATGTCTCATTCCAAGTAGTTATTAAAATTCACTTTAAAGACTGACATACTCCCAGAGTAAGATCCCATGTCCCTCAAAAAGAAGAGACTCTAAAAAGAGTCCATAAATTCAACTGCCTTGTTTTTTCCCCTAACCAATTCTGAAAAACCAGCAAGTCCCTCTCTGCTGCCTTCCAGCCAGGCAGCACACACCACCACGAGCTGAAGAAGTGAACCTCTCTTCCACTGTTACATTTTGGCTTCTATGAGATAATTTTTTAATCACCAAATTTTGATATAAAGTATCCCTGGTGATAATCTCCAAGTACAAATAACGAGAGTTTAGAAAACATTTCTAACAGTACCAAACTGAAGACACTGATACAAGAAAGCATTCCACATGGTGAACTACAGGTAGCAGGATAACTCCTCAATGCCACTACAGTGAAGTGTTTTGTTTTAAGCAGTCTGATGATCCGCAGAGTTGCTACATAATTAAACTAAAAGCTTTCGACTGTACATGTCTGAGCACACATTTTCATCACTTGACATTTCTTGGTCCATCCAAACACTGCAAAGAGAATACTGATCATTATAGACCTGACACTTGTACATTCTGAAACTGCCAAATTCAGATCTTTGGCCAAAAATAAAATACACCATTAGTAAACCTTAAACTGAAGCCAAACATCTAATTTTACAACTTCTGAATGTCCAGATTTTCAACAAAATAATCAATACAAACAGTAAGATTGAACAAGTAACAAGATGTGAGGAAAAATGGTTGCAACAAAATGAAGCTTTTTCTATCAGATAATGAGTTTCAATATGCCTAAATCCTTGAAAGAAATCTTAAACATATTTAACATTCAGCTTCAGACACAATAAAATCATTTTTATTGAGACAAATCTGTTCGTGCTGGTATTTAAGATCTCAGGTAAAAACCAAAAACAATGCAGTTCAAGTAAGAAGTTTTATAAATAACCTTTTGGAAATTCAGTGTCACTGTGATTCTACTCAACACCTTCTGTAAATCACTGCTCAAACCCCCTCTTTTCTTTTAGCTAAGGCTTCGAAGTGTTTTTACAAGGTAATCAATACCATCATAAATGAATGATATCCTGAATGAAATAATCTTACACAGCTACCACAGACACATGCTGTGTATGCCATTAATTTACCTGTAAACATCACAACTTTCTTTTCACCACTTTACACTTCAAAACAGACAACTCAATCTGCACCACATTATGTTCTGCTTCAGTTACAGTTATATTGCTGTTGGTCCTTGCTCTGTGTTTTCTTCAACTTTTTTTTTGTGTGTTTTGTTTTGCTTGTTTTGGTCAGATCATTTATTTTCTAACCAGCCAAGCAGCCCACCATGCCAAATGAGCATTCTTAATTGTATCTTAAGATACAAGACATATGATCCCTCCACACAGGTACTCCCCCCTGGTAAGAATGGGAGCTCTCTCTATATCAAGTCTGTAAACTAGGTTATGTCAGAAGGGTGCATCTTAGACTTTCACTCATAACCAAAGAAGCTGTTTGAAGAAATGCTAAGAGAATAATGCACAAAGAGAAAATTGCTCAGCTCTCCTTCACTGTACTGACCAGTTTAGAAGACAAAATATTCAGGTTACAACCTTTTACATTGTCACTCTGATCTCAACACTTCAAATGAACACACATGGAAACCTTTTTCCATATAGATCTTATGCAAAAAACACAGCCCTTTTCTGCAAGCATGTACAAGAACTGTTCTGCACATGAGCATTTCATGTTCCTTTCTTCATATACCGGGAGAGCAACTGGCTTCTGACAAAGTGGATCAGCTTGGTCTCTGTGCAGAACATAGTAACGATGGTTGCTGCAAAGCACAGAGCCCCCACGCTGATGTGCACCAGCCTCGCCATCCAACCCTTATCGCAGCAGAACACCACCTACAACAAAGGAAACAAGCAATTGCAGGAAAGCTGGTCAGCGCCGAGTAGGTTCACTGCCTCAACAAAGAACAAGGTCCAACACCTCTCTTGACCATGCTAACACCACCATCAAGCTGAGCCCAGTTTTGCCACATGCACTGATCCTACACTAAATCATCTTTAGCAGTCACGACACTTGTCTTTAATCAAGTTTTGTCAGCAAAAAATGAGCATTCAGTAGATCCCTGGCAAATGTAGAAGTTACTCTTATCTGGCATGCAGAAATGTTAGCAGAGGTATTAGGAAACTGCTGCTACTATTACACAAGCCTGCTACTTTGCAGCAACATATTAGGCTAAGGTTCTAACAAAACCCCACTGAAAATCTCCCGTTGCAAGATATAAAGCTCTCTTTTCTAAGGCATAATGGATTTTCAATTTGACAAAATTTTGTACATTGAAATGCTACTATCCCTGTAATAATTAGTCTGCACAATTATCACCCTGGAGTCTGAATAAACAGGACAAATGCGCTCTTGGTAATTTTTGTTTCTGTTCCTGTTTTGTTTGTTTTTCCTCTATCGATTTTTTTTACTACAGAATTTTTAATAAGTTTTTGTGGTACTGCAGAATTTCAACTATTATTAAAAGCTAGGGACTCGGATTTACCTACATACAGCAGGAACGTGTTACATTTTATTTTACTTGCCAGATACATCTTCTACAATTGGCAGAGATAACTTCGTATCAAAGATCAAGTCTCCTAACATTCTATGTTGCCTTGCCCGTAAGTCAAGTCTTCCAGTCTATCCTCACCAGCCTTTTTCTGTTAATGCAGTTCCTCTGCCTGTGGACACACAAGCCATTTGACACTAAGTTTCACAGTGAAAGACAAAGCTGAGAACGATGCTTACCTCTGAAAAACCGGTGATTACTCCACTGATGATATAAATGAGTACCAAAAACGGTGAGGGAAGCAAGCCTGTCAAAGGTCTGTAAGTGCTTTCTTTGAAGTAATCATAGATATAGTGCATGCTGTGAGCTATCCGAATACCCATGCTAAAGCAGTTGGCAAGGATAAAGCCTACACTGCCATACCAGTGGGTCAAGAAATAAGAGATGCACAGGAATGTGAAGGACAAGGCCAGCATAACAAAGTTGTACCTAGGAGGAAAAAAAACCCACAAATTAACAATACAGTTACAGTACTTATTTACTAACTTCAACGTTGAAGAAATACCATAATACCACATCTGAGATTCCAGATGTTAATAAAAAAATAATTGAGAGAATGGAAAATACAACAAGCACAGTAAACCAAGAACTACATTATGAGAAAATAAATTCTATTTCACTTATCAGGCTTGTGAAATTTGTGCTATTTTAGGTATGCAATAAAGAAAAATAATGCTCAACAACACGATGAGGCTTTATTTAGTTTCTGTGGCTTTGAAAAGAAGTTCACTCTTTAAAGAGAGTCATGAAAGCAGCCTTTGCTAAGTTTAAAACACGCTGATTTGACTGTGGAAAGGCAACCTCATTGAAATTTGTTTGGTAAGTCCTTGTGAGCAAGAAAAGCTTGATGGCAGCACTGGGAACGTAACCAGGCTTCCAAGACAGTAACAGAGGAGGAACACAGACTCAAGAAAATCCAGGCTGGAAGAGATCTCAGCAAGTCATCCAGTCCAGCCTCATACTTAGAAGCAGATAAACCACTGAATTCAGACCCTCTGTTTATACTGTTCAGAAGTGTATCTGACACAGTAATTCTACATGAAAAAAACTGCAAAATTGCAATGAGTTTTAAGTACCAGTCTGTCTTAAAACCTGTAACTTCCAGCTCATATATACACAAGACTTAACATTTTAATTACTTTTCCAGTTAGTGATGTACCAAAAGCTAATTTAACAATCTTTTTCTTACAACCTTCTGACCCAAACATTTAAACATTTGCTAAAGCTTCTACATATAAACTTGCATGTAAACAGCTAAATAAAAAGTCGGTTTTCAGTGGGGCAGAATATTTTTGTACCAATTTCAAATGCAGCAGGATCTTTATAAGGTTATTACAAATAAATTTAAGATCAGTGTTTATCGACAAATAGAAGCACATAAAAAACAAAAAGTAGCGTGTGTTTGCTTACCCATCTGTTGCACCTGGCTCTGGAGACAAGGCACATAGTTCTTAAAGTGACTGAAGAAAGATATTTGCTCTTTGGAAAAAAAAGCATATGCAGACATATCCATGCAGAATAATTGCTGTTTACATACTGAACTCCAAGCAAACCATATGCAAATTAATCACAGGAATATTCTGGGGACACTATTTCCTACCTGTCTACCTCTTCTTTGCACATCAAAGCAAATGTAAAACATTCTGTTATTCCATTGATAGCAAGAAATAGGACATACAAAGAGTAACACCGGAGGAGATCTGGACCTAAAAAACACATTAGAATGAAGAGTAGATTATTATTTAAGTTATAAAACAGCATCAGTTTTACACTCAAAGAGATAAAACTTGTAATGATACACTGAATAATGGAAACTGAAGTTCCTTTGAACAAGTTTCCTATGTCTAGATACCCTAGACAAATAAACAAGGCAAAAATAAAAATACTAAAACCCTAAACATCCAAGAATAACAGTTAATACAGCAACAGATGAGATATCCAAAGTATTTTATTAAAAGGTATTTCCTAATTAAAGAGTATTTATCATAATGCAAACCATCTCTTGAACAGAAATTTGTGGAAGTTAAGCCAACAGTCACTATGAGGGTCAAAATTTGTATTTTGAAGATAAAAGGAAGAAAAACAGACAGACTGTTCAATACATTAAAAACCATGCGAGATGCAAAGGGATATTCAGATTTTTCTGGGTCAGAGATAATTTATACACAAATTCAAAGTTCTCCATCCAGATCTTAAATCTTTTGTGTCCTTTAGAAATTACAACACTAGGAAAAAAATTCCATACTTTTTAACAGGCTATTGTGCCTCCCTGAATATTCTTTTCCTTGATGGCAGCAATGTTAAATACTTAACATTTAGAAACAGTGTCCAAGGGGTTAGAATATATCTTAACATTGAATAAGGTAATTGCAACTAATTTTAATACCCAGTAAGCAATGTTCCAAGGTTATGGTTTGAAGGTGCAGAACTCTTGACAGGTGCAACTGTCTTCAACACAATATCTTGTCATCTTTCATCTTACCTATAACTTTCTCTTAATTTTAAGAATTGTGAAATGGAAAACACAAGCTAGAACTGTCCTATGAAGGCACACAGGCAAAGTTTCCAGACAGAAGTGCAACTAAAAAGCTCCTCTGAGGAGCTGCCAGATCTCCATCCAAGACAGATCAGCTGGGAACCAAGACACTACAAAGGGCTCAACTACAGAAGACAGTATTTTTTCTCACAGAAGCTACTGCAGGTCAACTGACAAACCCATGAAAGAACCCAAGAAAACTCCAGGCTACAATTTGTGTTTATGTTTCAAAAATAAGGAGTTCAGTGAACCTCTACTCTCTCCTGAAAATCCACACTGACCTACAAATTCTGACTGCTTCCACAGACAGATTTGTAAAACCTATCCCTCAGTATGTACAACTATAGCATGATTGTTACTATTATGTGGTTTAGCATTTTTAAACAATATATATTGTTTCTATGCTACAACTATGGATTCTTTGGTTCATTTGTTATATGGGTTTCAGGGGGGGGGGGATTGTCATTGTTTTAAACAGCTATAGTTAGCAATTCTACATCATGGAGTGGTCAAACAATCCTTTAAAATGTTCTTTTCCAACAATGTAAAATTGCAGGAAGATAAAGCCCCAAATCTGATCATACTTATTTTAGAGCTCTTCAGTGTATTTTGTTTAAGGTGCCTACACATTAAAGATGCTATTACAAAGGCATGAGTTCTGGATTCAGACAAACTAAGTCACTAATTTCAACAGGAGTTTTACAGAAAAAAAAATCTGCTGCTTTACCCAATAATTCATTATAGTTGCAGCTTCTCTTTTTAAAGCATGGCTTCTTTGCCAGTTCTATAGATTTTTACCTGTTCCAGAACTGAGAATTGAGCCTCCATAAATATCCAGAGCCAGCTGAGAATAAGCATAGCCAAAAACCGTGATGGTAAGGCCAATCAGAAGCACAAGTTTCAACAGCAGTTCCAACACATTTGCAGCCATAGCAACATCATCCTGAAAAAAATTGTAGTCCATTACATGAATTAGAATCAATATAAGTCATTTTCATGCAGAAAAACTACTTCACAGAAAAAAAAAATCAGTTTGCACAGTGTAAAAAGCTATGAAACTTATCCTTTGTTACTGAATTATCCACACACGTTCTTAACATCCAATTTTTGTATCTATTTGTTATTTCATTCTATGTTTTACTGATAACAAATTCTGCACCAATATTAGGCATGAGAAGTCTGTTCAAGGAAATGTGCAAACAGCACCTACTTAGCAGTTAGTAAATGGCAAAGAAGAGCATAGCATCTGCCCAGGGCCACAGCTGGAGTCAGCAGGAGGGTCAGATTGTTAGTGCTACATGGGACTACAGGATTTGACACATCAGAACAAGCCATTTCTTAGTTCTACTACCTCTTAACAATAAGTATTCTTGTAATGCAACGAAATTCCAGTACATGCAGTGAAATCTCAACCTTTTTGCCAGTTATATATCAGGCACTTAATATACATAAAATATACACACACACACCTTTCTCAGCCTAGCAATGCCCTGAGGCACAGGATTTGTTTAGCCGTGTGCTATTGTGCAAGTAGCAGGATTACTGCAAAAAGTTGTCATAGTATCAGACAGAAGCCCAGGCTGACCTTCATGACTGATCAAGAATTTCCTACCTAGAGCATGCATGAATAGTAGTACTCTGTGGAGCAAAGCTCTTGTTTAACCATTGATACTCCACATACAATTCAAAAAGTCAAGAAAAATAGAATTATTTTATTCCCAAAACTGCACTCAGGAAGCATTACTTTTTAGTACTTAACAGCTACTTATATTTTCAAGTCAAATCCTTTCAGACATAATTTGATTGAAATAGCACGTCTCCATAATTAAAATTATTGCCTATGTATATCTGGAAATACCCAGTACACTAGGGTTTGCATCACACAGTTTGAAGCAGATTATGTTAACTTCAGTTATAAAACAAGGCAGAATTATGCCACTGAATATAATAATTTCTATTTCATTACCATTTGACCTATTTTCTTTATACTCAAATTTAAACAAACACTTCTGTGATGCAACTAATCTGTAACAAAAACCCCAACATTTGACATGTAACTGATCAAAAATAAACAAGCATACCTGCTTCTGATCCTTTACACTCTTCCCTCTTTCCAGCACTTTAGCAAAGAAGACATAAAAACTGTCCTCAATAGGCAAAAAGATAAACCTGGCCACCAGGGAACCAAGATTATTCACGATATCATATACACCTTAAAAAACCCAAAACAAGTAACTTAGCAGCAAACTAATTTTTTAATACATATTCTAATTCCAAGTCTTTAACAATTACATGAATTTTAATTTTACATTTCCATCGAATGAAAAGAAAACAAGTGGAATTTAGTGCAACATTAAAGCAGTGTTACCTAAAAATTCTGACCGTCACAGCAACCAAAGAGCAAAACAAGGCTTGGTCATAGATGGCAAAGCTAGGACAAGAGCATCAACCACAGAGATGTACATCTAGTAACAGCACGAAACCACATTAAAAATTCTTACTGCAGAGGAAGTTAAGTCCCTGATTGTTTTCTCTGAATGAGAACAGGAATGCAAGGGTTTACTGATACAGGAGAAGAGAAAGATAAGGGTTTTTTTATATTGAGGTTCTTCTTTCTTTTTACTTTCACGGAAGCGGAAGACAAATCCTACATTACATTTTACCAGCACTTCCATCCTCAGCAAGATACTGCTCTGAGCCTGCCAAGACATCCATGTACACACAGTACAGTCATTGAGAGCATAGGGAGTCAGGCTTATGGATAAGTGTTTTACATGTTCATAGTGAATTAATTGAATAAGGCTCTGGCTGATTCCATCGGACTTGTAACCAATTGCTTCCCAGCGTTTTGAAAGTAGCAGCATTTTTGTACTATGGTTTAAAAAACCTTTCAAGGAAGAGGCAGCTCAATTGTTCTGCAGGGGAGGAGGATCAGAAGTGGCATAGTTACTGGTGGCAAGCACACAAACTCAGTGTTTATGGGGCAACATACTACTGCCAGCAATTAAAAGTAATTCAAACTAGCCAAGAAACTACTAACAGTGGGCCAACAATTACAGCCTATTTTCCTTCCCCAGGCTATAAGGGTCCAAGCTGCAGCTCGCTCAGCCACTTTAATGGCTACTGCCATACACTACTCTGTAACCACACTGAATTCTTCTACAGGACTTAGTTCAGTTTTGAGATACAATGTTATGAACAATTATGTTCTTGCCGTAACAGCTAACAGAATCAAAAGGAAGACAGAAAACAGCAGGAAAACAGAGCTTTGATCCAAAGAAAAAATGAAATTAGAATCCAGGATCTTAAATCAAATTCCTCTCTATATCTGTATCAATCATTCTCCAAAACATATTCCAAAAATCAGATTTTCAAGTTATCTTCAAATGCTACAAGTCATTTTCAGAACCATCTAAAGAGCAGCGACTAAGAAAACCGTGCCACCACCCCACAGCAGCACCACACTTACCCTGATCTCCAAAATTTAACACGTTCAAAAAAGTCATCACGTATCGTTCACCTGTAAGTTCAAAACAAAGAATTTAAGAACAAGTGCCTAAATCTTACCCAATACTTTGTTTGGGCATTTCCACCATTAAGTATTCGAGAGGCAAAGTCAATCAGCATAGCACCTAGTTGGGAATATCCTCAAAAACTTTGGTCAGGTTGGTCATATCTTCAGGCAACAATCTCTGAAAGTCACAGGTCTACACATCCCCCCCAGGCTTCTCAAGCTTCAAGTCAATTTTGTAAATAACATTCACTAGTCCTTCTCCATCACAACTATACATCAAGCCTCACCTTCTGTCAAAATCTGTTTCAAGAAGGATTGTTTGAAGAAACTCCAAGTTAACCGTGCTTCCTTCCAGTTAACAAAGGTCTGCAAAAAAAAGAATACTGAAATGTAGTAAGCATGATGGCAACTACAAAGTACAAATAGAAAATACAAATCCAGCACAATACTCAAGGCTAGTTCTAACTGTACTGATGAAAGAGAACCCACAATACCATAGCTAATAACTAATCTAAAATATTGCTAAATACAAGCAACAATATCATTCTGATCTGGCAAAGGCTTTTTCCCTTGCTCAAAGTTACTGTTGTTGCAGATAAAGTACCAAAAAGACTTTCTACTGAAAATACCATTCAAATATGGAGACTGGGAAAAAAAACATAACAAACATGCTCTTTAGCATGCCAAGATGACTTTCACCTTCACTGTAGATATAAGTTGTTTAATGCTCTTCAAACTGTCTCCACAAGTCTTGCAACCCAGAACCACTTTTATCTTCTTAATCTGCAAATCTTTTTCAAAATACCTTTCATCCTCACTGAACCTTTTCATTTATTTCCTGCTTCCTTTTCATTGAGAAAACCTAAAAGGCACCTGAGTGTCTGTAGGATGTTGAGTATCACCATGTTTAAATTGCAGAAAAGTCCAAAGTACCAAAATCCACGGTAAAATGGTTCTGGCTTCTTTCCTGCCTCAGATGCTATGATGTATGGTCATTCCCCTGCACATTGCAGACATTCTATATCCACTTAATTGTTTTTGCAAAGATGCTAAATGATAAGTCAGCAATAAGCCCATAACAACAAAGAGGTTTAGTTCCACAACGTTTTTCTGACACGGATTTTATTGCTACCACAAACAGAATGTGCATGTATTTCTTTTTTTAATCAGTCATACCTTCTACAGTGCAGAGATACCCTCAAAATCACTCAATTAACTCCGCTATCCCAAACTAGTTTTCAAAGCTCTCTCAAGAAAAACTAAAATCAAGAAAAACTGTGCAACCTACCTCATCTTCCACCAAGTTAGGTAACAGAGCTTTCATTCTTGCAATTGGAAATGACTTCTTTGTTGCTTCAGGAGACCCCAAAAACATCACAAAATAAATTACATAGCACATTACCAGAACACCAACATATAAAAGCTGGAGAAACAGAAAAGAGAGAAGAAAAACAACCAGTGATATGAAATAAAATTACAAATGCAGAATTACACGCTAGCTGCAAATTCAATGAGAAGAAAATATTGTAAAGTAGCCCTTACTACTTGTCAAATATTAAACTAGACTTCAATTGAACACCTCTCAAGAATGCTGTTTATCTTTTTTCCTTTTCTTTAATCTGTTTTCATAGCCCTCTGCTAACTTATGTTGTTCTATTCAGCATTTTTAGAATTATTAAAGTCTAATTACAAAGCAATTATTCATTCAGTGAAAAAAATCACTGACAGTAGAATTACAGTCTACATCTCTTACTTCAATAAGTTATAAGCTACCTCCTACAGCCACTGCAAAAACTGAAAAGATAACCCCATGTCCACATCTGTGGTGGATCACATTTTTATTTCTAGGTTAACAGATAGTGCACAGGCCACAACTCTATTTTTCAGGTGCCAATATACCATTCTTCACTGTAGTAAAGAAAAAGCTTTAATCCAAGTACGTGTTACACATGATTAGCACCTCCTGATACGGTGATATCAGTTGGTGGTACAGGGTGATAACGTTACATGCCATTAGTCTGCTGTAAAAGTAGAATCCAAAGTCTAACATTAATTCTGAAGCCAGATGGCAGAGTCTTCAAGCATTAGAATGCATAACTCATTAATAAAGAATCAACAGAAAGCTTATACAGAACAACATTAACTTATTTGCACAATGTGCTTTCACAGACAGAAGATGCTGCTTTATTAAACGGCTCGAGGTCAAACTGCCAAGTCAATAACAAGTTCTAGGAAAATACTAAATACAAGTGCTAAATCCTAAACCTCCCAGGAGGATTTTCTCTCACCTCCCCAAAGTTATTTAGCATGCTAATTGTCAAAGGCAAATAAAAGTTCTGATGAATCAAGAATTTATAGAAAAATAGAACTCAGGAAACTTACCTGAGCCAAAGTAAAAACGTAGAGGCCCCACTGAGGATAAAGGACAACTAAAATAACTGTCAAAACACATTTTGATGCTATTGAAAGGCTTTCAGCAATTACCTTTAAAAAAGCAGAAAAGAGAGGTTTATTTTCTGCCAACTTCACACAGACTCAAAATGCATTCATTTCACACACAGAATTTATGCCAGAATATAAGACTTTCAAAGTCAGTGTGACTTTAGCACAGCATTTCTTTCTGCTGAGTTGGACATCTTAGACTCTAGTTTCTCCGTAAATTCTCTGTTCTTGCCTTTCACAATTCCTCCATTGCACTTTCCCAGTCCTCTGTATGGGACTTCAGGGAGAAAATTTTGCTTGAGACAATCATGTTTTCAATACTTGCATTTCACAATTTCATGCCAACAATCAGTCAAAAAGCAAAATTGTGGAAGCCGTGTGCCTCTCCTTCCAATTAAAATTCATTATTAAGTATTTAATATCATTAAGGTGATAATTTCTAAATAAACCAAATTTCTTGCTTTAACAGGTAAAGATTCTATCTATGTTACAGCTATGTCATGCAGTACTACATGGCAGACAGTTTAGTAGGGTTTTTTTATATGCTTGTATATACGAAGGTCTACTTCAGTAATCTGTTGTTTTCAATAGACAAAGAATTGCCCCCACACACACACACTCCATGTACTTTACTAACCTTAAGTCTCACCAACAAATGAGCTTGTGCTAAAACCCTGAGTGGCTCCCCCAGAAGCTCAATGATTGCAGAGAGACCAAATGCCACTACACCAGCCTGATAATGAGGAACCACAGAAGGATCAGGTACTTGAAGCAAGTGTAGCCAGACTAAGCCCAAGAAAACAGACCAAAAAACACCGAGAGGGACTCTATAAAAAGTTAACAAAAAAATAGAAATGTTACTTAAGTGGAAACAAAAAACAAGAAAATTAGACTAAAATTTCACATATTGTCATAATTTGAAAAAAGAAAGCCCTCAGGAATTAATTTCAATGGTTACAATGCCAATATTACTACTTCTTGTAATGAACATTTCTAAGGCATTCATTCACAAGACACAGAAAACACTTCTCTGACTTGTCTATTTTCTACTCAAGAAACTAACATAAGGTCAACTACCTGCATTTCTTGTTCCCTAGGATCAAACAATTCCAACCCCATATCAGCCTGCAGAACACTGCAAACCCCTCATTGCTGCAATTTTTAAGTCTGCAGTTACCAGGGGTTTGGCAGACAAACTTCACTGGATATTCCTGTACAGCTAAAGATGCCACCAGTCCTACTGCTAGTCTCACTCAGAAATCCCCGGCTCTCCTGAGAGCAACAGCAGAGTGAGCAGAAGAAAATGCATCCCTGCACCTCAGGTGTGCCAGGTCAGTGCTCTACTGTAGCTCAGGGCTGCTTTGATTCGTGACTGTAGCTGAAAAGCCAAGCTAGGCACAGGAGTGCAGATGTGTATTCCCTTCTGTTGACACTGCTTCAGGGACACAGAGCTTCTGGCAGAGTGCAGAAAGTTTTAGAACATTGCAGCAGGATCTATTTGACCCTCCCGTTATCAGATCCCTAAGGTATCTGACACTGAGTTCCTAAGATGTATTTCAGATCCTTTAAGAAAGTTCATATTTTTAAATTATGCTTCTCTGAGGAAAAATTTTAAAAGAAAAAGGTGCAGAGTTATTGTCGACTATCGTTTAATGCCCACTTGAAAGGCTGTCAAATAGCAGAAAGCTTACTATAATACAGTGAAGAGAACAGATCTAATAAATCTAAAATTTTAGTATTAAACCTATCCCTGAAAGAGACAATCCGTCCTTTTTTATAGCTGGATGCAGACGACCACCTTCTGCTATAAACTGGACTGCAGCTGAAAGCAGTAGTACTACTTACACCCGATTGTTTAATTCTAACCCTTTCTTTCACTTTCATATCCCTCCTGTTCAACACACACACGTTTATGCTGCCATGCCATTAAACTGCACCAGGGCTCAAGACATGCCACTTCATGCATCAGTCCCGAAACATAACTGAGGCTGCTTAATGCTAAAATAATTACCTCAGTAAATACCTGTTCTCATTTTGTTAGCTCTCAAGCAAAAATTAGAAACAAGATCTAAACAAGTAAATTTTTTAAAGTATCTTACGTCAGCCACAATAGATTAATTGTTTTGGTCCAGTTTCGCTTTGTACTTCCACTCAAACAAGCTTTACGAAATGCCTCTCTGGCCAGGAAGACAACAGTTGAATACAGTAGAGTTAGCCTGAAGGACATGAGAAAAAAGGAGAGAAAATTATTTCTTTACATATTACTTCTGAAATCCATCACTGACAGTTTTTACACAGGACTGTCTGACAGACAAATCTAAGAGGTATGCAAAGAAAGTGTGGTGATGAGAGGTAAATTATCACCATTTCCTAAAAAAGGCGGGAAAGAGAGAAAGCAATGACATGATTATTCAAATAACAAAAGCAAGCTATAAATCAAAAGCACAGTTGCATAATTTCTTGTGTAGGAACTGCATGTAACCCACAATTGCACCTAGCTTTTCCTCAGCAAGCTGATGGTCTAACATGAAAACAGGCCACCAGAACCTCTGCTTCGGGCCAAAAAAATAAACTGAGACCTTCATCGATGCAAAGCGTTACCAGTGACACCTACAGACAACAGACCCCGAGATCATGCACCAAACTTTCAAAAAGCCCCTCAGGCGGGGAGCCCTGTTCCTCGGGAAGCCTCACAAGATGCCTGGCTTCAAGCGCACAGCGGTGTTGGGATGTGGGACACGGGCTTCCAAGCCCGGGTGCGCATCGAGCTCCTCCTCACCTCACATTGACCACGCCGATCAGGTCTCTGGAGAGGTAGCGCAGTGTGAACGCGTTCAGTCCGAAGGTGACCACCCGGAACAGCACCTGTGAAAGAGGCCGCACGGGAAATACCTGCGGGCCGAGCGGGGCTGAGGAGGCTCCCGCCAGGGACCGGGGAGGGGGGGAGGCAGCCCGGGGCGGCCCCGCACCTGCAGCAAAGCGCTGGAGGAGGCCAGCCGGGTGGTCTGGCTGAGCACATCCTGCGCGGCCATGCGCTCCCGCCCTGCCCCGCTAGCAGGAAATGGCGCCGTCGCGCCGCGATCCCGTCAGGAGGGCGGCGCCCAGACCCCAGCGCGGCTGGGACCGCCCGGGCCTGCCGGCGGGGAACGGAACCTGCTAGGGATGGGACGGAACGTCCTGCACATCCAGCTTATCTTAATGTACCGGGATAAACGTATCTTTTTCAGTAATGCTTTGGACACAAATTGTTAACTTCCAAAATAACTAGGCTCTGCAGGCGGCTCAGATGCTAACATTCACGTTCAGCGCCAGCTGTCTGCTTGGCAAGCAGGTACCCACTAAAACAACCCCCTAACACTGCGCACTGCCGTATGAAGAGACGTATCATTGAACTGTTTCCTGGCAAGCGTTGCTTCCATAAGGTGGCTGAACTGCAGGGATTAAAACCCATCACCAGTTACTAGATACGCTGCACAGGGAAACAAAAATGCGGTTGAGAAGCATAAAGCATGCAGCATCTACCAAGACTGCTTTAAGAAATCCTGTTATTCTCTCTATATATACCCACACAAACATTTTCATGGCAGAAGTAGGAAACTTAAAGGAATAAAACAGGAGAAATCAGTATGCTAACTGGAGGCAACAGTCCAACCTCTTCAGGCATCTGCCATGGGCAACAGCAAGTGACAACTAGCTATGTTTTGTAGGACAGTTTGGCTTGTCACCTCATAAAGATGAAACAAAACGCGGCAAAGCATGGGGAAGTGGAAAAATAAGAAATATCTTTAACTTCAGACGTTATTAATAAGAACCAGCTTTGCCACTTAAATCCTTTTGGCATTAAAGCATCTAAACCACTAGATGGCAAACGACCCCCGAGGCAGCCAGAAACAAGCCGTAATGGGCAGTGCCCCCAGCACATGCTTGAGCTTAGACTGAGTGTTTTTGCTCCAGTAGCAGCTTTCCGATTCTATTTAAGGTTATGTCTAAAAAGTAGTTAGAAAAGGCCAACTCATAATACTAAGGTGGCACAACACAGTCAAAATCAGAGTAAGAGCAGTATTTCAAACTTAAAAATCGACTTATCAGCTAACTTGATTTTATTCACAACTTTGCATGAGTAGGTTTAACTACTGAGTCGACAGAAAATGCCAAGGTGGGGTTTTTTTAACATAATTTGATGATAAATTAGTGTTACTAAAGTGGCATACACTGTTGAGAAAGCTTTACAAGAATATGCAGTCAAAACAATTACTCTCCAATTCCCACAGCAGGCAATGTGCACTTAGAGCATTCCTGCATCCTCTTACTGCAACATAAACCCTTTTTGGTTGTCCTGAGGCAACTGTTTGTAGCAGCATACCCTAAAATAGTTCATGTTCCTTACCAGTAAAAGAGGCAAAATAAACTAACTACAAAGGTCTTGACTTCCAGAGTTATGCTGCATCTGAAACTAAACTAGGCTTGATGTTCCTCTAGCACAGAATGCACACTCCTTGGCTTAGGACAATGGGTTAAACTCCGGTTACTAGAGGTATGTGGAACCTCTACAGCAGAGACAACCTCTTCAATCTACTGCAAAGGTGAACTAGTCCAAAACAACCAGTCATATATACAGAGCTTAGAATGAGTTGGGACTGTTTCTTCAGACTTTCAAAATGAAAAATCTTGGTGTTTCATGGTGCTCAGTAACTGTGTTCCATTTGAAATAACTGCATTTAATTACCCCATTAAGGTATTTCCAAAGGAAAGATGGACTTCGACTTCAAATTACAACCTTTTTATAAATTGATAGTAGTCCAGAAAATTTTAAACCTGTTAAAAGCAGTTGGAGAACTTCCATAACAACACATCCTCAGAAGTGAAGTCATCTGCAGCCAAACTATTATAGCTAATTATATTCCCAAAAATTCCCAAATAAATGACAAAGTAATACTGGGAAGCAGGAATCTATTAAATAAGCAGCAAGACCTTGGAACAAGCCTTAGAAATTGCAACATCTCATCTGTTCTAAAACAAAGATCTCATTGCAGAACCAAAACCAAATCCAGTTTAGGGGACCAACAGCAAATTTTATTAACCAAAATAAATACAGCACTTTATAGTTAGTAATATATTTTAACATCTTAATTTATTTGAGGCCTTCCTTTCCCTTAAATGTCCATTGAGGAATCAAGTTAGAAAACCAACTGTGCTACGAAATCTGAGGCAAAGTTCTCTGTTGCTGCCTGATACCTCCTAGAATAGTGCATGATCTAACACAAAATGACAGACTATGCTGTGAGCTAAAGACTGTAGATATCTACAGCTGCTGCAAAAGCTTTCATCTTTGCAGTCAGGACTGATTTTAGAAACAAGCAAAACAAATACACAATAACCCTGGCGCTGGCTGAGCAACCTTCCCCCTCAAGAGTATCCTCTAGCTGATTCTGTGCACAGAGGCCCAAGCAAAATTCCTGACACCCACGGAGAGCAGCCAAATGCACCCAGCCCTGCTCAGTGCTTTTGCAGCTAGAAGGGGAGGCTCTGAGGACAGGAGGCCCTTGCAATAGCATATATTGCATAAAAAGATGGATACACACTCTTCTTCCCATCCCTCTGGCCTGAAGCACGATTCTGTCTCATGGCTGGACATGTGGATTGTAGCAAAGATGACTAGTGGGTACAGAACTGGAGCTGTACAGCACTGGCTCTGCAGAGCTCACCTATCACAATTCCACGTGCTCTGTAGGGAGTGTGATGCTTAACAGAACACTCAGCCTCTGCTACAAGTCCACACTTTGCCACTTGGTTAGCAAAGATAAAATATTCCTGGAATGGCAAAAGATGGATTTTCCCTATACTGCTCAGAAGCCACATTGTTAACTCTGGTTTTATTTTTCCTTTTTTTTTGTTTTGTTTGTTTGCTTTGTTATTGTGGGGTTTTGTGTGGGGGGCTTTTTTAATAATACATTGAAGAGATCTCTCTCTTTGTTTCTGATCATATCAAGCTTGTTCCTTCACAGCAATAACTAGAAGGTTGGGGTCAAAGCAAGGAGTAACATGGAGACTTACCAGACTGGGAGCTAAATCTCATGAAGCTTCCCTTCCCTCCTGTGAGCACCATTCTGGGATCAGGGAAGTATCTGGGTCCGAGGATATAAAATTTCCAATTCAGTGCAGAATTGCAGGAAGCAAAAGAAGAGATTCACAGGCCATTCGCCAGCAAAGGACACACTAGGAGTTACTGCTGTGCCAATTTCTCTTCCCTGCAACCGAAGTGTCCCCGGAGGGCTTTTTAAATTAGTTTCCCCAGGCCTTGTGGACTGAGTTCATCTCCCTGTGCATGTTAAATCGTTAAACGAAAATTTGCATTTTTTTCCTGACTGCATTATTAGCTCAGCAATGATTTAATTTACATCCTTTCTTTGGGATGGAAGAACAAAGAGGCTTTCTGAAGAATGCAGAGGAACTTTTATTGTGATATGCAACATTTGAAAAATGCACTGTCTCAGCTTCCCAGAGTAGCCTTTGACTTTGTAGTGTTAGTGTTAATATTGCCTCACGTTTTCTCAGTGCATTGGCCTTTAATGCACCATTTTGAATCGATTGGTTTTGCTGCCTTATCAATTTCACTTTTAAATTCAACTGTTATTTATTGGACAATTTCATGTATTATGTATATGGAAGACTAACACTTCCTATCATGTAAAATATAATGTAAACCAATTATCAACTCAAAAGAAAAGCAAAATAAATGCAATATACAAGTGAAATAGTAAAATATTAAGGATGGGATACTGTTAAGTTTGCAAAAACAGTGATAAAGTATTACACTGCAAGCTTTACAGTATAGCGTGCAGATTTTAAGACTTAGCAAATAGTGATTAGAAGAGCAAAAATTAGTGTTATGCACAATGCTGCCTGCTTTCAATAAGCTTTACACTTCTCTTGTTCTCTTTGCAATTGAAAGATCTGTAATTCAACAGATTCTAAAAACCTCCAAGTTCTTTAATCGGAGGGAAATAATAACATCCAGTGGTTTTGTCATTGGAACTAGCAAGCTCCTTTCTTAAAATTCTTGCAAAATGTGTACATTTCTTAAACATGTACATAATCAGTTCTGCAGTCTTTACTGTCCTATGTGTCCAGCAAAGTATTTCCTTTGAATGTATGTATATATGTTCAATTGAAGATATTTGTCTTGCCTTCCCTCAAGGTTAGAAATTTCTGCCATTTTCCTTATGATCTGACTAACAGCCTCTGTTTTACCTGTCTCTTAACTGGCTTAGGAAACTTTGTATCAGCCCCTCACTATGAAAAATACATAGAAAATGTATAATGACTGTGTGTTTTGGAAGCCCATCAATATATAAAATGACAGAACTATAATGGAACGTCTCTCAGCCTTTTTGGACTGTCAGCAATAATCATAAATAAGTAAGTTTTCTTGTGGATTGTTTCCTAAATCTTGTAAGAAATATTAACTGCCTTCATTTATTGTTCATGCCAGAAATATACAACTTCAACTATCACTATGATAAGCTGTGCTTCCAGGAGCTACTGTATCTCAAATTCTAACCTACAAACCTAAGTTATAAAGGTGGTGGTAAGTAGGTGCTGTGGCAAAAACACACATTTTTTTCCTACTTCCTATGATTCCTGTAATAACTTCAGTTACACTTGCTGCTGCAGGCTTGGTGTTGACTAATGCATTACTAGTGAACATACAAAAGTGTTTTCTGGAGCATAATAGCTATAGTAAAGTTAGAGACAGATTTTGCAGCTCTGAGCACTTGCACTTGAAAACTACGATCTAGCTAGTGTTCAGCATCTTTGCACTACAAAATCATTCCATAAGCTCCAGGTTACCTCCCTTGGGGAAAAATGTACTTGAAAGAAAGCCTGTAAAAGAGACTTCTTCTTCCTATGCAAACACATGTTTACAAACACTATTTGCTTTAATAGTCATATAGAAATAAGGATCTGTTCATTAAAACAGCTCACAGCTGCTGATTACTCATGCAGAATGACCCTACTATATTTTAGAGTTCAACAAGATGTGTTATTAAACTGGCTTTGACCTCAGTATGACTTGTTTGCACATTAAATGCTCTTAAGACTTAAAATCAACAGTGACAATAACCAATAAACGTGGTAAAATAAACACAGTGGAAGGATTCAACTGGCAAGTGCTTTTGAAATACACATTAGAGGAGTTTGGATTATGAAATGCTCTGCAGGAGCTACGTGACATGCAGGAGCTACACTTAACTAGGAGCATATCTGACACAAAATGGAGTGTTTGCTGCTTTAAGTAATTCTGCATCTAGGAGGAGAAGAATCACTCAATGGGATGTCTTACAAAGGTTGAGAATACAGAATCTGAGTCATCATACACTGCTATCAAATGACATTTGTACAGTATTATATAATTTTGTGCATGAACACCTGTAGAACAGAATTAATTATGAGTCAGGTATCTCTTTATGTCATTCATATTCATCTCCCTTGAGAACTGACTTCCATTCTTCACTGAAATAATGCCTCCCAGCAAGACAGTAATTAATTTGACAAATTGATAGAATAAAATACCTCCATCTCCCTTTATGGGACCTCCTCTAGCATTCATGACAGTATATTTTTTTTTATTCCTCTTATTCCTTCGTGGCAAGCAAGGAATCTCTTAAATACAAGAGTCCAAATATATGTTTATCTATTCAGTTTCAGAAACTCCATTATCCTTCAACAGTTAAACTTCTTTCAGTACAAAAACCTGAAATCCAATTTCCAAAAGCTCACTAGCAATACAGGAAGCAGAATTTAACACTGTGCCCAGACTTCTCTCAACTACAAAAAAGAAAAAAAAAAGAGACCTCCCAAAAGACTTACTTCTTAGTGGGAGGTCACCTAAAAACAACTTTTCAATATAGTGGAACAATATTGAGAGCCAAACTCATCTCTGCCTCTAATCCAGATGTCCACATAGTCAAGTTACTAAACTCCATTGCCTCCAATTGAATTGAAAAAATTATTTCACTGCATGTATCTCTCTTTAGACAAAAGTACAATTATTCTCTCCTAGCTCAAGGTGGCCCAAGGTCATAAGACAACTCACCTTGACAAGTTCTACTGTTCTCACTTCATTAGGAACAAGCCTCTGCTCTCCAACTTTAGCTTCACTGCCATCCTAGCTGGCTTATATGGAACAAATGCAGGATGGGTCAGGTCTGAGGACACCAGGTGTCCCCAAACACCACAGTTCTGGTAACGGACAAGCGAGATTAGCCATCACATGAGATACCTTTCTGCAAGTCTTCAAACACAGGATCTTGCACCATTCTAACAATGGATTTTCCCAGAGTAAAACTCCTCTCCTTGCTGCCCTACTAAATAAGCTATTCTGATTCCTCTTAAAGACATACCTTTTTTCAGCTTTGCCAGTCACCCTGAGTTTGTGTGCTAAGGAGTCAAGTAGAAAAAAATATTTTCATCCAGCCAAGTTGTAACTGTATTACAATTGAACCGTGATGTGCCAACTGTTTGTAACTTGAAAAAAAACGATAAATTAACAGATCCACTCTCACTAACAAGATTTGGTTGGGAGGGTGATTGCTTGGGGGTTTTTTTAAGCAACAGGTATACTGGGCTAGTAAGTCCCCTAAAGATAACAGCCACAATCAACGCTTGCCTCCACAGGGCTACGTGTTTTCCTTCCCCTCTCCCTCTGCAGGTTCATCATTCAGTTGCAGAGGGTAAGAATCTCCCTGTGAGAAAACTGGTTGTAGCACTGTCAAAATACTTGGACATGAGTTAGTAGGCCGCTTACTCATAAATATGGCAGGTATAGTTTTAACTTGACTTGGCAGGCAATGTAGACACATTTCCTTTCCCTGATAATTGTACCAGGGCTGCCTGGACACCGTGATGCTGGTATCTTTGTATTCTCTGCACATCATGTGTTCCTAAGAATTTATGCTAGGAAGAGAGATACACATCCTACCAGATATTCCATTTTGCCATAAAGTCCACATCCCTACCAAGAGTCACAGTTCAACTTCTTGCCTAGTAGAAGAGAGGTTGAAAAAGAACAAAGTCAACTCTATAGCCCAAAAGTAACCTAATCAAAACATAAAATTAGGCCTTTCCAGGTTTATCTAAGTTCAAAAGTCTTGAGAATATTTATTGTCCTTACCAAAGGGTAGAAACACTGAATGAATGATGAACAGAACTGCTCCCACCAGATAAACAGGGCTGGATATCCTGCTCACAAATACAAAGCCCAGAAGGCAGCAATGGAAGTGCCTGGTAAGAAAAGCCATACTCCAACCCATGTATTCTGCTGTTGCATCTGTGACTATTATTTGCATCAGAAGACAAATGCCACTAAATGGAAGAAACTTCATCTTCCTGACTTTATAAACTTAATGTTAGAAACCTGAAAGGCAGAGCATACAACACACTACTAATCTGGAGCCATAATCTGTTACTAGTACCTTTACTCACTGTTTTGCTGCTTGCAGGTTCACACCACAGTTGTCTCATTAGCAGATTTCAAAAGCACTGAGTACTTCACCATCCATTTTCAGATCTCCACATCCATCCTACCTAAACATAAATTTAAAATTCTTTTCTTAGAAACCAATTATATCAAGAGGTTCATCATAAGAGATGTCACAGGAGTCATTTAAGGTTGTCATGTATTTTAGAATACTCCCACTCACATTCTGAAGAATTTAGGGAGGTTCAAACAAAAGGATCTGACCACATGTCTGAGACTAAACCAGCAATGCGTATCTTCTTCTACCCACACTATACTCCTAAAACTTCTTGTCTATTATGAAGCAAGTTCCTTTCCATCTGCTTGCAAAACTCACTCTTATGTTATCAGTCTTGCTGAGAATCCAAGAGAAAAAGCAAGAAGTTGTTAGTGGCAAAGAGTTAGAGGCAAACGAACTCTTGGAATCTTTTCCATCGAAGGCACACAAGAAATCATGTAAGAAATCAGCCTTATTTCCTTACTGCAATGAAGGCAGTTTTTCCAGATCTGTATGTCACTAATTGCACATGATTATTAATAAATAAAAGAGTTCTTCTAACCATGATACTCAACAATGTAATTAATCCCACCATACAGATACAGAATACATAATTTGCAATAATAGAGGCCCAAAATCTGAGGTGCCTTGGTAATCCATAAAATTGAAACAATCCTTTTCATTATGTAATGCTGGATTTTTCACTGGTCTATTCAAAAGTGCTCTTTTCCTTGCATATTGGTTTTTCAAACATGCTTTTAGTTATTCAAATGAACATTTACATTAGCAGAATGAAACCCATTGAGTCTGACTTAAAAAAATAGGCAACTTAAAAATAACTATGTACTTTTTTATCTCCCCCCCCATTGCCCGAGAAGAACTGTCTGGTTTTTAAAGACCAGTTGTGAATGCTGGTTGGAGACTTGTTTAATGGCTTCTTTTTATGAATAAAACTGTTTGCTTTAAAGTGCAATTTACTGGTTTGCGTCCCTAATGTGACATAATATATTCTTTCCTGTACCAAAAGGAGTGGAGGGGTTTGGGGGTGTTACAGGCCACTAAAACTGAAATCTACACTGGTGGGATTACTTCCAAATAATTATGACATAAGTCATTGTAAATTCGACAACAGAAAACACTGTGAGAGCAGTGAAAGCTGTTCAAAACCTTGGATTTTGTTCTAATCATATTACTAAATATGGTGGTAGACTTGGCAGTGCTAGGTGAACGGTTGGGCTTAAAGGTCTTTTCCAACCAAAACTATTATATGATTCTAAAATCATGGGCTGTTCACTGCTTTCTGTGTAGATAACACACACACGAAGATTAACCAGGAGGGGAAAATTTCAAAAAGTAGTAATATAAAAAGCAAACTTATTCACTTTATCTACCTTTTCACAATCCAGACTTATTATCTTCAGTCACTTTTCACCTCTCACATCATTAAAGAGAACATTATTAATTTAAATGTAATTCAATTAGATAACCTTAATAATGTAGAAGCACATCAGGAGGCTACAGCTGAATAATATGGACAAAGAGAAGACAAAAGCTCCAAATTCAGCTAAGAAAACAGTAAGCTTGCTCTTTGCTAATACCATCATCACTGCTTTTGTTCTACAAATGCTAACAAAGCAACAAGCACTGCCGTGTAAAAAACAAGCTCTATGCTAACAGGGGGCCCAGGCTGGTCATGCATGGCTGCTCTTCCACTGGTAAAGGAAAGTGCCCTTTGCTGTTATGCTTTTTGTTTCAAAACTGAATAGGAGACTCCTCCCAATGTACAGTAAACAAAAAAAATGAAGTTACTTCAAAAATGCCTATATGAAATGGCCAATAGAAGAATGCTTAATACTTCATTATATTGAAAAGGAGAAAGAAAGGTCTTGAAAACAGATGAGACTTATAGCATCAATAATTTTTAAATGAACGATGATTCTATATTTAGAAAAAAAGTCAGACGCTGGATTTCACAACCATATGTGGAAAACATTAAAGGGAAAACTGGAACAGTCTGCCAAAGCAGTGTGGGTCCAAGAATGGCTTTTTTTTCTAAACCCACCCCGGAACACTGTGGGTGGGGGAAGTTTCACACAACTCTCCTCTGCAACTATTGCTTAAGTACATTTGACAAGCAATATGCAAAAACCAGCAGCATTAGACTGCTACAGAGACTGGATTATGCTGATGGCATCAGAACTAGTCAGACAATTGTGACAATTTCTAGTGTCACTGCCCATGACAAACCAGCCATTGCTGGTTTGTGAGCAAATAAGAAATTTCAGTCTAATTATTCCAATGCAATTTGTGAGATGAATAGTTGATAGAACAGCAAGACTTCTTAATTTTCCCTTGGAAGTGCCCAAGAGGATTTTTACAGTCAATAAGCAGTGGATGTTAGTCAGAATTTTACTGTGAATAGCAGAAAATTTGTGACTATATTGTTAATGTAGATAAAAATGAATGGCCTGAATATGCATTGTTACCACTGTCTTCTAAATACATGTACCAAAAATAGCAAAAAGGGTCTTGCTCATGGCCCTCAAAATATTGCTTCATTATTGGCTCCTTCCTTTTTGAGAAAAGATTACACATTGTGAAAATTTTTGCAACTTAAAAAGCCAAACATTCTCTTTTTGAGCCCACCCAGTTCTGCCAAAAGGCATATGGTTGTGTTGGCACTTATTCTATCCAATCCTTTGCACATTCGGAGCATCATATCAACATTGATTAATTTTCAGAATGCTTGTAGGACACAAGCAAATAGAACTATGACAGCCAGATGCTACAAACAGCACTGTATTCCATCAGATCATCTTGTTATCATTGCTTTTCCCTAGTATTTTCAGCCTGGATAGTGTAACTCAAGTTGCATATTCTCAGTAAGCACACGATACAGTGCACATCTACATAACTAACAAGTTGCAAAGTAAATGAATCACAGGAGGTGGGGAGAATGGAGCAGAACATTCCTTTGTAAGATTAAAAAATACCCTGGAATTTTTATTTGAAAACCATGCCATGCAATTCCTCAACTTCCTTTTCACCCCACTGTTTCCTAGATACTTTGCCCTTCCCAAAACTGTATTTGCCTCTGGAGGAAAGACAGTATTTCCACTGTTCACGCATTACAACTTGGCAGGGCAGAAGAGGAAATAAAGCATATTTAACTATGTGAAACTGCAAGTTGCATTTAGAGACTGAAATAATGCAGAGAGCCTAAGAGTGAATGTTCTCCTCTTTAAAAAGTGGCATGGAGGTTTCAAGAGCCACGGCTAGTCAGCTGTCTTCCTTTTCACCACTGAAGGAGCATGCTAGCTCCTTAAAAGGATGTTTGTGTGACCCTTCTGTTCTCTAAGGCAAAATACAAGAGGGGTCAAAGGACTCATTGAGCATTAAGACCTCATAGGACCCACTAAAGCTGCATCCCCAAGCAAAGAGTGAGCACATGTAGAACTCTTCACAATACTCCCATGGGAAGACACGTACTAAAGGAAGCAAGAGGAAATTGGAAAACAGACTGAAACTTGGAACCATGAGAAACAGACTTAAAAAAGGCTTAGACTGTAAAAGGACAAAAGATATTATTTTAGTTTATGGTTTTACCTTCTCAGCAAACCAGCAATCACAAGTTTTCCAGAATTAAAAGCAGCTCTGGTACTAAGTCATACTCCCACTACTTGGAATAAGGGTGGTGTTGTTGCTTATTCATCTGTGTTCATACACTGGTCAAGAAACGGGGAACAAATCTACACATGTAAGAACACCAAGGGACATTTCACAACTAATATCTTTACATACTTCTCAAAATCAGCCAGGACAGTCACACTTCAAAGATGATGGCTGTCTTAACTGACTGATTTATAGACTAAACTACTCGTGCAGTGACTCTTCAGCTCTTTTCTGTCATGTTACAAAACTGCAAGCATTAGAGAGCCTGTGTACACTTACACAGAGCAAAGTACCTCCCATTTACTTAACTCATGTTAATACAGGATGTACTCCACATCAGGCCTTACATCACATATTTAGTCACTTCTGAAGGCACCAGCTTTAAGAGGTTACATCATATGCTCCTACACTGACATAAATGCAACATTTATCTGGGTCCTGGGTTTTGTTCTATGCTTTGTTGCTTGCCAGCTGTTATTCTGGGAGACAAATACTGTAAGTGATTAACAGGCAGGACACGCTTCCAGCTACTAATGCTATAAAACAATTTGTCAGAATTTATCCCAGATTTAGATTTAATACTGATTATTAAGCACTTGATAATGATATGTGGTAAAAGACAGACAACTAACAGAATAAACAGTGCACAGGACATGCTAATTTTTATCGTACTGGCTTTCTGCCTCTATTTTCATCAAAGTCTTCAGGAGTGATGACAGTAGATTAAAAAGCTTTTTTTTTTGCATGCAGATGGTTTTTTATCACTCCTTCCTGCACTTGTATCACATCTCTGCTAATAGTGATGTGTTTTCATTAGTGATAGGGCATCAGTAGCTACTGCCACAAGCCGAGTCACATTCAGGCAGCAGCTGGCAGTGTCAGGTGTGCACTGCTCTTCAGAAACAGATGTTCCTTCCTTATAGCTAACCACATGGGCTAGCTGTTCTACACAAAAACTGTCCATGTCTGGCTGCGCAGACCAACGAGACAGTAACAGTCACCACAACACTCAGATCCATTCTTTGTACACAGGGCATTTTTATGAGCCACTACATATTTCAGAGGTGGAATCCACCAGGTTTTTTAACACATAGTTGTCAGACCCAGTGGACTCTTCCCTGAAGTTTTCTCAGCCCTCAGAGCTGCTCACAATGGCATAGAAGTTACTTTAGCCTTTGCAAGAGCCAGTGACTTCATGTAGGCTTCTGAGCAAATATTAATACCAGTGATGTCACTAATACAGACACAAACTTACCCATGGCTGGAAAAACAAGCCTTCCACATACATTTAACCAACCACCAGGAACTCTGCCAGGATCTGCATCTCAATCATTTCCAGCTTGCCCGGGGTCTGACATTAGTGAATCCAAGTTACTGAACTATTTTTGCTATTTAGGAAAGAAATCAGCTCACAATTAAAACTACACTTCTAAGATGGGAGTTTCAAATTTGCATGTCTGTAGGTTTTTGAAGATGGAGTACCTGGAAGTTGTAGTATATATGGATTGGAGCATATTCTAGTAATTTATGTAATTAACAAAGATATAAAGCTATTAACAAGTTAAAACTGCAGCCCCATGTCTCAAACTTTGTCTAGTCACCCAAGCAATTATATTCGCCCTAGTATGTTTATGAACTTCCACTTTAAAAGCACTAAAGAGATTCTAATCTACAAAGACACTATGTTGACTTTGTTGAGCACAATTTGGCTCCTGCTGCTTGAAATCTTCACCAAAAATTCATCAAGTTTGTTTTAATGTCATAATTGACACACTGACAAAGCCAAAAATACCCATTATTCCATAAGAGTGAAGTGTTGCGGATATTGTAGATCTTAAGAGCTGAAGGCACTCAGTACTTGGAGGCAATTCTTGGAAAAGCTTCAGGAAGCTCTTTCATTAATAGTGTTAAATCATGAGGTATCATAAACTTTCCAGTTACATAGTTATTAAGCTGATTTTTCAGTACCTGCAGAGGCTTCAGATGTCTGAAAAGTATTTTTGGTAAAATTGAACTACTGATTCTGACTATTATAATGTTACTAGAATATATTTTGCTTGTACAAGAACACAAGCATGGTGTTCTGAGTACCTGCACTACTGCTGTAAAGCCAATCTGGAGATTGCATTGACCTTTATGAAGTTCAACACTGCATGGTAGTACAGAAAAGTACTGTCCTGGGGCAACTGCTTAAAGATGAGGCAACTCAGGTCCCAACATATTAGATGACAGTCAATCAGCAGTCTGAAAATGTTAGTAGGTACCAGTTAAGCTCACTTGCCTCTTGGATGACCTCTCATTCCTTACCGGAACTGGAAGAATCACAGATGAAAGTGTAGCCCTATGATCTGAAAAATTGCTCTTTTCTTCAAAAACTGCATTTTTGTTGCCATGTCACTACCATGAAGCTGCTAATTATTATAAAATATTCTTTTCTAAACAGAAGTTGGTGGATGGCAACAATAGGAGTCCCTCAGCACAATCAATATTCTATTGACACAGGTGGAAAAAATTTAAGTGAAAGAGCTTCTTAGAACATGAGACACTATGACCTTTGGAGGCTTGTTCAGGATACAGACAATGCTGTAGTCCCTTGCCTTTGTAGGCTCTGTATAACTCAGTGTAAAAAACACACACAAACCCCCCATTCAACTGGGGAAAAAAGGACTCATACCCACTCCTCAGTGACAAGCAGCTGTGGCCCACAAACAGTACGAGGAACAAAAATCTCCTTCCATGAAGCAAACAGGCCTACCCTGAGATTGGAAGAAGCAGATATTTGTACACAATAATAAGACCAGAATCTTTAGTCTATAGCCATCAGAACTCAAGTGTTTTTTTCAAAGATGTTCTGATTAATCAAACTGCATATTGTTTTAAGTGTCTCTACTGTAACAATTAAATGCCTTTACTATTCCCTTGTAACATGGTTCATTTTGAACTGTGACTGGATAGTGGCTTGACTGTGCTGATAATCCAGTTATGTTTTGGGAATTACTGTGTACCAGTTGATTAGATTAAGAGATGAAGAGAGAATGAGGTTCCACTTGCCATAGCTACATCATTGTAGGCTGTGTATGTGTCACAGGGTTTGCAGTAACAGACTATGCAGACAAATTGTGAACAGACAGAAGATGTAGGCAAGAGCATTCCTGTTTAGGTTAATCTGTGAACAAGCAAGGCAAGAATTTAAGGGAGACTTACTATATTCTCTTTTATTAACAAAGAGAAACAAGCTGACCTAATAAAAACACACACAAACCTCATTTTCAAATATTTGGCTTGCTTATGTCATCACTGGAACAACCAAAATAAGCCACATCAGGAATATTTTTTTCTACTGTAACTACACAAAATAAGCTGTTTCTTTGTGTGTGTGATGTACTTTCACCAGCCACAGCTATACTGTCAGTGCCCAAGAGTACATTGAAACAAAGAGCAGCAAAAGGATGTGACTGTGCATGGGATTACCCACACACACTACCAGACACCACATTTGCAGTTTTTATAATTAAGTGAAACCACAGGTAAATGTCTAGACTACTTCTTTATCCCTACGTTTCTATCTCACAATAAAAATTGCAACTACTCTGTAAAACTTACAGTGGGGAAATTATATGCATTTGTTATTGCCTTTAAAAAAAGACATACTTTTTGGTGGCAGGGAGAGACAGTTGCAGCTAGTTTGCTTCACACCACTGCACTTCTTCCAGAGGTTTCTCCTAACTATTTTAAGAGTGATTCAGCAGCAATTCCAAAACAATTCTCAGAAATTCTTTACCATGTATGGGCACAGAAACTTTTCCCCTTTTTTTTTCTTGGAATACACTCTGCAACTTACAAAATGAATGTAAGATTTCGGATGCAACTTGAAAATTGACTGTGTTCTAGGTTTGGTTTGCAGTTGATCAGTTATTTCAGTTTGGGTTTAGCTGTTCACCACTCAAGAAATGCTACTTACTGGTTAGAGAGAGGGCTGTGAGTCAGGACACCAAACTCAATTCCCAGCAGTGTTGAAGACCTGTGAATTCAAGCACTCATCTCCATTTTAAGTGCCTTATTTTCCATGATGTACAAAATACCACAAAGATAATATAGCACATGACAAAATCTACTCTATACATACTCAAAAATAAACTAGTTAATAGTAAAAACTTTTGAGACTCATTGTGAAATATTAAGAACTGAGTTATGCTTCTATTCTATAAAATATTCATAAATATGCAGCAGATTGTTCTGAGAAAGCAAAGAGCTGTCGCTGACTGAAATGGAGGCTCAGGGCACACAGCTCAAATCTTCACTGATGGATGAAGATAGAATTTGCTTTTAGGTAAATTATAAAATAGCTGATTACTACATTATAAATTAGTTAAAGTCTCACATATTTCATATATTGCTGTTAAATAGTTCACTCTAAGATGACACAGGACCTATTTGTAACGAAGATCCAGTCCCGATATTTCTACAAGTTATATAAAAATATACTAAGTTAGTTATATGAAAATTGTATTTTAGTAAAGAGCCTATTACAGACTTAAAAAAACCAACAAAACCAAACAAAAACCAAAACAAACCAATACTTGTGGTTGTTACAGTCAGAAGACTGATTTTTTTAAAAAATAAACCACTTGGTTTTGTCAAAGGAACACTCCTGCCTATTCACTGCCTGGGTAATGATATTTTGTCTTGAGATGCATATGGATAAATGTCTCTAGTAACATTTTCATAAGTGACAGTTACAGATTTTAGTTACAATAACCCATAGACAACACACAACATGAAGAAAATATATTTCTCTACGTCACTGTCCTTCCCAGATCCAGGCAGAGGTAATAAATTAACAGATGGCCTAAAGGACCACAAAAATCAATAAAAAATATAAGCCATGGATACTATCCAATGCTAGACTTTGGGACTGGGCATTGATTTTTATTGTCAAACTATTAATGCTGCAGGCACAAGATTCACTACAGACTTTGGTTCTGTATTGATTTCATTGAACAGCAATCATAAGTTCAGTATTTAATGGCATGCACCTCAAACTGAAGCTCCCACTTACTGCACAGAGGTTTTAATCAATTAAATCTTCCCATTTCATATTCTCACTCACTGTGTAACTGCCTTGCATAAAAACATAAAAGAATGGTAACATCATTTTGCTATCATTAATACTCCATGAAATTCCCTTTACTCAATCATCTAGTAACTTTTATAGATCTTCAGAGTGCAAGACTTTAGAAGAAGTCTAAAAATTGTCCCAGATTTTCTGCATGACTTCTCATCTTTGCAACTTGGAATTACACAACTGTAATAAAAGACAAATTGAAATATCAGAGAGAATAATTCCTCCCATTACCCAGCACCCTGACAGTCAACTTGACCTCATTACATAGGCTCCAATTAAGATTCCTTTGCCATCTAGTGTTTTAAATTACCACTATTGATCATAACTACAGCATAAAAAATTATAAACCTTTCTCCAGCACAAATAAAGTAGACTTTATCTTGGGCAAAGATGATGGAATCACCGAAATAAATCCAAGGTAAAGCTGAAAAATCACTAACAGCTCCATACTTCCAATTACATGAACTCTCCAAATTGTGCATAAATACACATGTAATTACAGGTACAGAAATTAAATCTGTTTTTACCTTCGCAGCCTCTTCACAAAGATGACTTCTAATACAGACAATTTGTTACCACTGTAAGAGCTGAGTAATGAAAACTTGAATCAGTGCTCATACACTTACTGAATCCAATGGAAAAGTAGAAAGAGAGAGAGAAAGTATTATTATGTGGAGAGTTACATTTTGAAGAGACATTTAAGTAATTAAGAATTCCAGTTGATCATATGAAATGGAGGGAACTATTAAAATGCATTTGTGTGGAAAGCAAGCAGGAGAAGGGTTAAAATATAAACAAGATATGAAATTATTCCTCACTAATAATATGAAGCAAAATATGACATACTTGAAATCTTAAAAGGAAGGAAAGCCAAGAGACTAATTAAGGCTTGCAGGCAACAGATGATGGTTTTAAGCATATGAAGTGACAGCACAGTCTGACAGAATTTAGATACATAGCTAGAACAAAGACAGTGCTATGAAGAGGAAAGTAGCCCCCTTGATACAAAGGGAAAAGTATGAAAATTAGCTAACCAGATTCGGTGTAAACAGATTTTCACACCTTCTTATTACAAGTAAGGGTAATTGGGATCACTTCACAAAAATGGCTGCTGATAAAAAAACAACTAGTGCACTCTGGGTAGTTTTCAGATTAACCAGTCTGAATTTTAGCACATAGATGTGAGAGTTAAGAGAGTTTTTATTGTATAAAAGTAAAAATTATTTCTGGAACAATGAAGGATGACTAGGAACAAATGACCAAAGGAAAAAAAAAGAAAAAGAATGCTCTTGTCCCTTAAGTCTGCAGTCTCTGAAGAATTCAAAATGTGAGCAATAAATAACAAGGCTCTTCCTTAAAAAAAAACTAAGTGACAAACACTTTTTGGTGCTGAGAAAACTAGGAAACAAACTAAAGCAGATGTTAATACCTTTTCTATTAAAAATTAAAATCTGCTTTCCAACGCTGTTAAAAGTGTTTAGCTCTTTTTCCTTTGAGAATATTGTTCTGTTCCATGTGTGCTATGAAGCATTCTTCAGAGGTGGTGGAGGTGGTGGAGATATGAAGCAAAACAGTAAATTCCTGGTAAGAAGTAATAATTGGCCAAGGTACTGAGGCAAACTCCTACCCAATGTTGTGTGTTAACTACCAGAATTTATCACCTCTTTAAACAAAGTCTAAAGTCTTAGCAAAATACACTTTCAGTTGTTTTACTGTGCTGAAATTACTGTCAAAGGAGTTTAAATCAGGAAACACTATTATCAAGAAGTGACAGCTGCAAAGTGCAAAAGAAAATACATCTCTGGAAAACAAAACAAGAAAAATAAAAAGTTAAAATAAAGATGAGAAGGAAATGCAAAAAGTAGAAAAAGCTGTTTGTTGCTTTTCCCACCTTTCCCACTGAGCTCTGCTGACTGATACCATGTACATGGTGCCATTAATTTTATTGATCATCTACAGTGGAAAGCAGGGAATGCTTCTGTGCCTTCACCTGACTAGTAATATGCATTGTACCTTCCCATGAAATGGCAAATGGTAACAACTGAGAGCCAAGGCAGGAGGTCATCCATTCACAGTAGCTTCTCTAGCTTCTCTCAGGTGCAGCTGATTGGGAAGCAGGACAGATTGGTGCAGACACAGCAACTGGCTGCAACAGCCCATACTCAGATAACCCAAGTCAGGTTCTTTTGTGTCAGTACCTGCCAGTAACTTTAAGAAGCTTCAATTGTTTTATCCCAAGCAACTCCCAAGAAACTCTAGTTAATAAGCAATAAGTAACAAAGATGTTTAGGTGTACTCTTTTGGTTCCCTATCCATGACAGTTTGTCAAAATCCTTTGAGTAACATTCTAGTGACAACTACAGGCTACTGGAGCTACAGGTATCAAGAACCTTCACACCAGCAAGGACTCCTTGGTTAACAAACATTGAGAGTAGCCACTGTCTGGATTATTTGAGTTATTGGTCCATTTAGAGAGAGATAATAAACATCTCTTCACAACTACATTGTTTTCTTGTTCACGACAAATCACAAGGGACAACTATAAAACACAGAAGCCTGACTACAAAAGAAAAAATGGGCACACCTATGAGTTTAAGTAAGAAAAACTAAGAAACAGAATGGCTATCTCCCCTTCTGCTCTAAGGTTTCTGTGCTTAAATACTAAGTAAGTGCGTCTAAACACATGGCTAAATTAATCAAATTATGTAATTACTGAACAGATTCTATCCTCACTCCACACAAAGTGTGCATTCTTCCCCCACAGCCCTCACTCAGAAACGCCTCAAGTTGAAGTGCCATGAGGATTAAAACCATCATTCTGCTCACACCTTTGAGGTCTGAATGGCAACAAACATGCTTCACTGATGTGGCATTATCTTCTGGAGGCAGACTGAGATACTCTAAAGTGTAACAATAGTTAACATTCACCCATGGGTTTCTTTGCACAGCCTGAGCTGTGTACCAGTGAAGGGATTCAGAGATTGCCAATTTCCATGTTTCACTGAGAGGAGCTTTGTCACGCAAACCGTCAAGGTCAGGCACCGGAACTGGCCAGCTGTGGCAGGTCAGAACTTGGCATGGACAAATAGGTTTTAACAGGGAAGAAATACTATCAGTATGAGCAGATAGCATGCCACACATTAGTGTTCATTGGAAATGTACTGAGGAAGCCCAACACTATGAGTTTTGTAATTTTCATCAGCATGAGCCTGATTTTGCTAATGCCTCCCAGACTTGTGCATGGTCCTCCTCCTATTTTACATGAGTAAAGCAAAGGTGAGACACAATGTACCTCAAGTACATGAAATCATATTACTATTTTAAGGGGAAAAACAACACTGTGGGTTCATCAGGTTCTTCAATGGTGATAAATGTTTCATATGTAATGAAGCCTCACTATTGTATTAGCCATACAAGGCTGTCACATCCCTCTTGTCATTAAGCAGCACGTAAAGGGAATCTAACCCAGTACACTAAGGTGATGATCAGAAACAACCTGAAAGTACCAGGGAAAAGCCAAGCTGCACATGAGCCTTCAAACTTCACAGAAGAGTGATTTGTTCTTAAAAGAATTTAATTAAACAAACAGGCTTTGGCAGATGATCAAGTATGACACACTCACAAGCGATGGAAAAGAGCTGTACAACCGATAAGAGGAAAACACTGGCTTTTTAAAAGATTTAACTGCTCATACCATCAGCAAGGAAAAGCCAACAAAATTTGGCTGCTCTTTCAGACACATTCCACTTCCTTTCATGTTGAGTGGGCTCTCCTCAGGCTCCCATGGAAAGGCAGCTTTTTATTGGACAGGAATAAAAAAACAACTGTGAAGCATATATAAAATTCAGCTCCTTTAAAAATCTCAAAATAATACCTATTCCCTTTCTCCACCCACAGAACCTTGGGTAATACCAAGCTGGGAGACTGAGCTTTTCAGGGAAGAACATATGTGATCTTACTTTCCAGAACCATGTTTCAGACTACTTTTATGAAAATGAGGGAAAGATTAAAAAAAGTCAGCTTATTGCAGCCAAATTGAAGGACACTGACACAAGTCATAAGCAAACTTGGACTTCACTATCCTTTATGTTTAATAGCACAGCATGGGAGTTATCTGCACTGTACAAGTTAAATTAGTCTGTTATTTTATACAAAATTGTGCTTTATAAGTTAAAATTTACACTCAGAACACACAAGATTTATGTGATTCTACTACAAACTCTTCTTTATTTTAAAACAACCTCCCTAAAATGGCATCTATTCTGTCCATCAAAATAAATCTGTAGGATCACCCAAACCCTCATATTTTTCTGAAGCTGCTCCTGTTTCTTTTTTTCCATCAAGATTGTTCCCTATTGTACTAGAATTCATTTACAGTTCTGCCTATTTTTTTCTTACTGTGCTCTTCCTGAGAACAAAGGCAACATTACTCTGCAGCATTTGCTACCTTTCACTACTCCCTGTGGAGACCTCTCTGTTCATTCAGTCAACCACTTCCACAACAGGACGTGTTATTCTCTCTCAGTCACTCAAAACAACAGCAGCAACACAAAAATATTATCCACATCACCAGAGATGTGGCAGGACAGCTCTAAGAAAAAAAAAAAATCCATGTCAATTAGCAAGGATTAGGCTTACTTTTACCTTTTGGGCTAGGAAAAAGTGCCAAAACATCCCTAACAAAGAACGTGAGCCACATTTTCAGATGCTGCGATGCCTTCATTTGACTATGGAATGTAGAGAAGGGTGGCTCCATCATCACTGATATTTATTTTGAATCGTGGGAGTGATATGATAACTGACATCCAGTGGGAAATGAAGCACAAAGTGTTTCACTGCCCACCTGTGCTCATACCTACATCACGCTGAAAATGAAGTGACAACCTTGTCTACATTCCTGTTTTAATTCCCAAATCTTTCAGTCAGCAAGGACAAGCTTGCTGAGAAAAGAATTTAGCCAAGTTAAATATCTTTCCAAACATGGATGTGGCCATATGCTTTTCCATGTGATACATCCAAAGCTTAAATTTTCATCTGTTGTACTTTAAGACGCAAAGGAATAAATGCATGCACCTTCTCACTGATGTGCCTGAAAGATTCTCAGTATTAGTAATATTATTGTCCCCAACAAGTAACTGTTACCTTCTTATATGCACCTTTGTAAATGAATTTGTAAACTAACAAAGAAAAATCTGATTCAGGGCTCAGACTCCTCATGAAGCACTTCCTGTAAAGGAAGCTCACAGAAGCATCACTAGTCTGTGTACAGCACAGCAAGATTCTGGACCTGATCACTTATTGCTGAGGTTCTTTTCCGGCACCTTAGGGCTCTGCAGTCTGCTCAGAGGATTAACAAATCACGGGGCTCTTTGTTTAAACCAGAGTAACATCTTAGACCTAATTTAACCTTGCTTTACATACACGTAAGTGACAATATGGTGTGTTTCACCTGAAAAATCAGATCCTAGAGCCAGGTAGGAAGGAAGAACTGCTGAAAAACAGCAGAAAAGAGTGACAACGCTAGGGGTCTTCTTGGCTTTCAAGAAGCAAGGAGAATATTGGGAAGGCAAGAAAACTAGTCAGGTAGAAATGCAATGCTGAGAGCACTCAGTGGTGACCAGCAGGTATTGGGCACTGTATTTGATATTGAAAAAGTTGTATTTGCTCTGTAAAGAACATGAAAACCACATAGCAGATGTGAATCTAATTTAAACATAATTAAAACAGATACTGAAACAAGTTGCAAAATATGTAAAGTCAGTACCAATGTAGAAAAAACATCCAATTAATCTCACCTATCTCATGACTAAGACTTGTAGCAGGTGATTTTGTGAGGGCTGGACCAAGAGTACTTCATATTTTCTGATCTCAGCTGCAGCCCTCAAGCATTCTTCTCCTATAATCATGGTTTGCTGTGGGAGGACATGGGGGCTGTAACTGCCCCACTGAGGGCTTTTGATGGATGATTGTACTTCTGATACCTGGGCCTGTAATTCTGTAAAATTGACTTTGACTTAGCATTACATAAAAAATAAGAACAAGCACTCAGAACACTGCCCAAAAACTGTGAAATTGTGAAAATGGCTGCCTGTCTCTCTGAGCTCATGGTCTAACCTGAGCACTTTGGTAACAAGCAATGGTCCACAACAACCTGTTTTTGCTCTTAGTGTCAGAGTTATGTAATCTGTTTCCTTAAATTGCATTTAACCACCCGGGGGAGGGGGGAAAATCAAAGGATCAGAAACTATTTTGTTAATAATGTTAACTCCATAGAAGTCAACAGTTACTCCTTATTTTCAAGCAAAATCAGTCCCAAGCTATTTAAAGTTCACACAATGTGCACAATTGAGCACTGTGTTTTATGAGAGAAACATATCAAGAGATGACCTGAAAAAGGTATTGAGGAATAAAAATCTTACTTGCAGAGCTGTCCTACTGTAAGTCTCTTCCTTCACTAGCATTATGGAGCACACTGACTACTGACTGTTTACACTTAACTTTCTACATTAAATGCTGAACTCACAAATCCACCTACTCACCATATGTCATTCACAGCATACAAATACCTAGTTGCTGAAGGTGCCATTGTTTTTTCAATATGTAACATTTCACTTCACCACAAATCAGTGGTTATCATTTGCCAAAGAAGAAAACAGCAATGGTTTGCAACCAAAGAAATGTTGTGCTCGTTGGGAATACAATGTATGACACTGTGAAGCCTACCCACTGGCACAGAAAATATGCTACTTTATAATACTTTTATGTATTTAAAATACATAAGTGACTGTATTTTAAGGTTTGAAGTGTTTATTATGCAAAAAGGTGACATGAAAATTCATATGATCTAGGTCTCCATTTTAAAGCCACTACTCTGTCTATTTCTCTTAACAGAGACTACTGATACAACATCTAAAGCAACCAGTTCTGGATGCAAATTCACACCAGCCACTACAGTTCCCATACATACCTTGAAGTTATTATTTTGGTTTTTTGTTCCACTGTTTTGATGAGCATCAGGTCACTATTTGATGGTGTTACATATGTCATACATATGTGCTCCAAATTAAAGCTGTACAAAAAAGCAAATAAGTTTTATAGATTAAACTTTGGTAGAGGAAATGAAGTTGCATTCTTGGGCTTCAATATAAAACTTGTCCTTCTTGGAAACATCCATAAAGCAGTCAGTTAGCTCAAGATAGTGCCATATGTTCAAAATGAAAAAAACACTTCTTCCCCAAAGAGGCATGTTAGGACTACTGGTGCTGGAGAAGGAAGAAATATTTGATTCACTGCCAGTGTCTGAACTCTCAGAACTCTGCTGATCCAGGCTCTGAGAACTGAGCTCAACACCACAGAAGCTATTTATTTTTGTTAACTTGTTCATAGTTTCCCAGCTTTTCTACTTACATTGCCATTATGAAATTTTAGCCTTCCCATCTTTCACAGTCTGGCTACACCTTTCCCCCCACCAGAACTAGCCTATGAGGGACTTTTGTTGTTTTACTGCATGTTCATAACACTTGTTTTTTAGCATTAGTTTGAGTATCTGCATCCATGAGCAAGCATGCACTTACAGTTAATGAATGAGGTTTCTTATTCATAATTCATTATCCAACATTTCAGTGGATAGTTTTCATGGGTTTAGGGATCCAGAATGGAAGCCTTTAAACACCTTTAATCTTTCAACCCAATACTGTGATCCATTAAGCTCCTTTTTCATACAAAACTATTACCTTCAATTGACATCCTGACATGCTAGTTCCAGCCATTGTAAATCCTAGGGTTTTTTTATTTCCTCAGTTGCAATCCTACACCACCCACTTCTGCTACTGGTTGGTAACAGACTGTAGCAAGGCTCCTTGATTTTTTTCATCTGTTCTTCTTTATGGTATCTCAAAACTCTGAGGACTGGTCTACTTTTAAAGACTGTGTAGCTCTAGGTCAGTCAAGAGTGTGAATTATTTTACCCTAATAACAGAATATAAACCATAAGTAGATGCTCTCATATTGTAAAAAGCACCTAACACTGGTTGGTTATTTGGCTTGCCAACATGGACTATCAACATGGCACCCGAGGGCTTAGCTCATGATCAAAGAACAGGATGCATTGAATTAACTCTAGGCAAACCACAGGCTACATTATTCTAAAATTTCTCAAACAGCAGACTGAAATTGCTCCATTCACAGAGCAAACAGTTAAAATGAAGAGGTAATAGCTTTGCTTCAAATGGAGTACATTTTCATAACCAAAGTAACATGCTCTCATTGGTAAGGGTACTACAACAGTATCATTTGTGGAACACTATTCAAGTATGTTCCCAGTATCATACACAGATCCATCAAGTCTGTGAGCTTAACATTAAGCCTACTTAAGAACAAACAATTTACTTTCAGTCTTGACTGGCAAGCTATACACAGGCCACTGAACTAAAAGGTACAAGACTGCATGTGATCTACATGGAGAAACCTTAAATGCTCAGCACAACAGATTACATTATGCTCTTTCAGAGTTACTCATCCTACCCTATAAAGCTTCTGCTTCCAGCTAAAAGCACATTTGTTATTAATTTTTCCAAAACAGCTCCTGGGAGAAAACAACCCTTTCTTCCCGTTTAGAATTTTAAATAAGGAACAAACAAGCAACAAAATCAAGACAGGAGAGACATTTGACCATGCCTAGATATAAATGAAATTTATGCTTTCTAGTTCAAAGCTGGGTATAAAAATCTCTTAAGTGCTGTGAAACAGCTTGCCTGAGCACTATGCATTTTTAAATGTCTTTCTGACTTCCTTTGATGGCATCCCATCAAAAACAATGGTGCATTAAATTAGCATTTCAGAAACCAGAAGATAGCAGGAACTGTAGATTAAAATCTATCCTAAATAAAATTATCAGGGTTTAGATATTCTTGGCAGTGTCACTAGGATTAAAAGCCCTTTTATATATCCACAAACCATCATAAGCTTTGACAGTAAGGAAACTGCACACAGAACTACATCTCTGCTTGCCTGGCCCCAAGGATGCCGCTGGCATCCGGGTTTGACGTGAGATTTGAACAGTGAGAAATCCCTTCAGAGTTGTCCATTTTCTCTTCAGCTCCTTTTGGAGTTGTTCTGGTATCCGCAAAAGTGTTTTAAAATCTTACATTGTTGTTTAAGCAAGTTCTTGAAGACTGAAAACAGCCTTCCCTTTCTCTCCCCCTCTTTACCGTTTGATAATCTGTCCAGATACAGCCAAACCATAGATCTAGCAAGAAATACTCTTTGAGGCTTAGCAGGCCCCACACCTGTATCACTACTTTGCAATCCTGCTGAGAGTTCTGCCTCAGCCCCACAGAAAATATTCCCCTTCTCCCCACCCCCCACCATGTTATGGGGAGAATGTCAAAGGGTTTTGTGATAAACAAGTGTGGGTTGTAGCCTGGGGCTCTCCTCTTCATGCCTAACACACACTCCAAATATGTAGCCAGCTTCTATGCAAAATTAAAAACATTAAAATATTTTTGCAGGCTGCATCTGTTCTCAACACCCACAGCCTTGCTCCTGCCTTGATACTACTGCCTACTGACATGAGTGTTTCAGCTTTAGACAGAAGACATTTTAGGTGGGAGAGCCAGTAAGGCTAATGACAGCTAGCTTTTATTATTCAGGTTGAATATGGTTGAAGTTAAGGATATCTCTTGGCATAATGGCAAGGTCTCTCACGTACAGTCATATCCAGTTCTAATAAATAAACAAGCTCAGCCTGTAATAGCAGGCAAGTTTGTTACTGCAGGAGAGAACATCTACATGAGCTTTAGTGACTCTTCCAAGATTATGCAGCACCTTTAGCAAAAATTACTGGTTTTGCTGCTTCTTTCTAATGCTGTTTGATTGAGCATGTCTTTGGGAGAGCTTCCCAGTCTATGTGCTAGGGTAACTGACATTAAACAGGTCTGAACTTTTAAATCTGTCCATGATCCAACTAAAACTTTGAAATGACAAATTTGTTTCTGTAGCTCTGCTCCTTAGACATATTCCACTGTTAGTCTAAACATACCAGTCAAATTTTCCAGTTGCTGAGGCAGTTGTACAATTATTAGAAAGTTAATTCCAGAACCACTGTACTGAAATTATTTTTAAGAGCACTTAACCTATGTAAATACACATTGTCAGCTTGGATTCATTACAGCTATTGAATATATAGTATGTATTTTCTAAACCATGTTGATTGAATTTTATTAGCCAACTGTGAACTGGGAAATTGCCAAGGGGTGCTGTTAAAGTGTACAAGACATCACAGTATCATTTTTAAAGTTTTCTGCAACTTCTGCTATTTACATAATTAAATTTGAACTTTCATGCTGGTACTTTTATTATTACCTAATTAAAACTGAAGCTCTCTCAAAAGAGCACACTGGTTTGAGGACATGGGAAGTAAAACATAGAAGTCTTCAGTCCAGTAGTCACTCTCACTAACAATTTCTATTACTGCTTAAATGAAAATGTTACAGCAATCTGGGCAGTTGTAAATAATCATCATCTTTGATGTTCTTTGTCAGGAAAAGTAAGAGTTTAGATACAAGATGGAATGCAACAGGGGGAAAGTGGTAAAAGCGGATGTCATCATTCCAACGAGACATCCAAGTTTACATATGCTTTTCCCAGCCACAACTCAGGAATGGAAAAAGCAATGGATTTTCCCCCACATCCCAGACTGGGCTTTGGCTAGAAGTTGGCTCTGCTTCAAGTGGGAGGATAGACTTAATCTTTCTACCCACCTAATTATTCTAAGCCCCTTAGCAATGCACCTCAAAATGGCTGGAAACAGCAGCAGCAGGATTCACATGACTGAAGTACCTTTCCTACAGTAATAAGCTTGTTTCATGATCCTACAATTTAATTTCATTTGTTCATGCCCAAGTTCTACTTAAGAAATGGGGTGACAGCAGAAGCCACATTTAGGCACTGTGGCATAGCCACTACAGTGGGAAGTCAACTGGGACCCTGCTTCAAAGGGTCATTATGAAAAAGGGAGCATTAGCCTATGAACCAGTCACAAAGTGGCAGTACCTGCACCATGAGACAAACCACTGCTTAAAATCCTAGAAAAAGCATTAGAATGAAGATACACTTGTTGAGAAATGGCCTCTTCTATTCAGGATCATGCTGGCAAAAAAAAGATGTGAGCAAGCAGTAAGCAACTGTCAAAGACTGTGCCTAAGTGGAATTATCCATTTTGTTCATTAAGGACATTTTCCCACACTGTAGAAGAATCCTAGCCATGCCAACCCCCTTTTCTGGAGGGGTTCCTTAAACACCAACACAAATTCAGAAGGGCAATTACAGCTACAGATAGAGCAAAACCAGCAGGTAAGAGCAGTTTCATTCTTGCTTAGCTTAACAAAAGAAAAGTCACCAACAGAAATAATCTTTGTCCTCCTTGCAGTGCGATAAGGAAGAGTTCTATTTATTCTGTTACTCTCGATTTGCACAAGGGTAAATAACTCCAGTAACATCAGTTGAGTTATTCTGGCATGAACCCAGTGTACACAAAAGCAAAATTTAGTCTCGTTTGTTCTTTGTAAGGCTCCTGACCCTTAAAGCATCAGACAGTTTGGAAACAATCCCATAGCCTTCAAGTGAGGAAGGCAAAAAATTTGACATAGATAAAAAAATACAAGTATGTCAATTAAATTTGATATTGCTTTATATTTTACTGACTTAAAAACATACAGAAATATTTATTTTAAAAAAGCTTAGAGGGCCTAGCAAGCAAGCACTCTTGGTGAGTGTATTCTACTACTGAATCTGCTGCTTCTCTCCATTATTTTTGGGCAAACTGCCTTTTTTGTCTCTTCTTAAATGGAAACCACAGTTCTTGCCTAACTACTTCATGGAAGGATTAAGAGTTTTGATAGCTATTATAAAGGGTTGGATTTTATGATAGATAATACATTTATTTCTGAGGTTTCTTAAAGCATGACTGTTACAAGAATAACAATAAAAGTCATCTGTGTGTCACAGTAAGATGAGCACAGGATCATTACATATTTTGCAGTCTGAAAGTAGCACAAAGCTTCTAAGTTTTGGGGTAAGGACTCAGAGAAAGAAGTCGACCTCCTTTTGTAAAGGCTTTCCCCCTGTGCTGCCAATCATTGCCTTGAATTCCTTTTCCAGTTTTCTCTCTTGAACAGATCACTTTATAAAAACAAATTGGAAGTGACAGCAATAGCAGCAGTGATGGATGGAGTATAAATGATCCACTATGCCTTCCTGTTTCTCTCTGGGGATTGGGCTGATTGACAAGGTTTCAATTTGTATTTACAGTCATATTCCACTTGTGGGGCTTGAGAACACCAGAAATCAGTCATGAAACATAATACCATATTTTTTCTTCTCTTCTTTTTCAAAGGAAGTTATTTGGTAACTCTCATGGTTCTGACTGCAATCACTCAAACTGCTTATTTGAGCATATTTAGTCACAAAGACCCAAACTTCCCAAGTCTGACAGTGTACAGAAACTGTCTCTGGAATGCAGACATCTTCAGATGTGGATCCACTGACTTGATCCTTGCTGCCCCTGCTAGAACTGAAACTGCAGAGATCAATGACCTCAGCTAAAAGAGCACAACCACTTTCCTTCATCCTCTCAGCTGTTTTGTGTGCTTCTTTGTAGAGATAAGTCTTATGGATATTTTGGCTAAAAAAATGTCCTACAGAAATAGTAGAAACCCACTACTATCAGAATCCAGTATTTACAAAAGAAATAAAACATTTTCAAAAAAGTACAGGAAATATTTAGCTAAAGAAAAACAGCACACCTGAACATCCCTGAGTTACTGGAAAAAACAATCTTCTAATTTCATTTGGCTCATCAGTATAAAGCTTTTCATATTCAAACACTGACAAAGCATCATGGCTACCCACTGCTCCACGCTTCAGAGATATGGGGAATAGTGCTGGTACAGCAGATGATAGTTTCCACCTACCCTGACACATTTAATAATGTACCAAATTCAGGAACAGCATCAATAAGCTTTATGCAGAGATTTCTCTGTATTGTGGCAGGGATGCATCTTGTTTTACCAAAGGTTCTGAGCTAAACTGAAAAAAACTGTCAAGCAAATGGCTTTACGAGTGGCTCATTTATCCTATTAAATTTGACTAAAAGTCTCCAGCACCGTGTGGCACATGATTGCTCTGCATTATGCATGGCAGCTACATCAGTTACCAGAACAAGGCTGTGGGAGACACTGAATTAGCTGTTCTGCTCTAGTAGTTTATGTACTACAACCTTAGCCAACAGAATCACAAAGTGCTGCCCTAACACAGCCAGGCAGGAACTGGACCTGTAGAAGCTGAGCAGCTAAACATTGCTCTGCAACTTTGCAGGCATTTTAGTGGTAAGTACTCTTGTTGCCTGCTGCAATTTAATCAGAAAATGCAAAAGAAAGGAGAAGATAATGGCCCATGTTAATAGCTCTTCAAGATATCTCTATTTGAACACTTGTCATTGCTTAGGACTGCAATTATTAGGACCTTCTTGGTTTTTCATCAGCAGTGCAGTGTGCTCTAGCCTAACAGTCACTCACAAAAAGCTGACACAGGCCTGCAGCATTCTTCCCTTATCACATATCAATGCTATTCAAGCCTCTGAGGTTACTACTGACACAGCAAGCTGCTATATACTGGTGATTTAATGTATGGTGATAAAATTAAGGTAATGAAACCAGCAAGTTAGTGTGTTTCTTCCTTTACAGTTACTTACATGAAGTACATCTGGACTCTTACAGTAGTAAGGTATACACAAACATGCTTTATTATTGAAATTCAAAAGAATGTTTGAGAGACAAGTCTTAATTTGCTTTGTTATATTTCACTTTTCAATTATACCACAAGAGCCACCATCACGTGGGCAAAATTGGCAGTAAATAGATGAAAAAACTTGTTCATAACAGTATCGGAAGAGGACCAGCTACTTCATGAGACCAGCTGTTTCTCTCAGATTTCACATCTACATGATGTAATTAAGGTCAGAGTGGACCACTTATAATCCTGAAAAGCTGCATGGAGACACATGCTATTATGAAGGAAAAGGCAGCCAACAGAAGCACAACTAGGTATTAAAATCCTGCAATAGCTGTAAACATCTGAAGAACTTGGACACAAGAGATCAAACACAGGACATGTGCAGAGGCCACACCTCACCCAGATCAGCTTGGGCCAGCTCAACTCCCACACAGCAGCCAAACAGCTGATTTCAAGAAAAGATGTACACTTGCTCCTAAAAAAAACAGTCTTGCCACAAATCTTTAGTTCTGAATAGAGAAGTTAGAGTTTGAACTAGCATTTGTAAAGCCCCACAAAGATTTCTAAGAAAACCAGTATCTGAGAATAGTAAGGAAAAAAAACCTGTGTTTTAAAGAGGGATGATTGCTCTCAAAAATAACTCAGCTAAGAACTAAAATAGACCATTTCCCATGGTAGTGATTGGTGAAATCTTGAATTGCTCCAGTGTAACCAGGATGGACTAAGAACTGCTGATAATACACCTGTATATTTTAGACCAATTAGAAGATCTAAAATAAACTGTTACAGTCAAAGCAATAGATCTGATATTACTAAAGGTCATAGAGCCTCATATGATTTGTTCTAGTAGTGCTATAAATCACTGCATCTCAATCTCCTGTGTAGGGAATTTTTATTCACTGTCCTCCCAAACAAATTAAGTATTCATTGTTGGAGTCACCAGAATGATGAATTAATATCTTTGTGTAATTTCAAGAAACTAGAACACTCCCAGAGTACCACAGCAGAAACCATCTCAGAATCAGGTGCAGCTGTAACCAAGTTTGAGGCTCAAAGTAGAATGCCAATCCACTCAAGCCTGAAGAAACTGAGGCTGGCTCCTTAAAAAAAAAAAAAGGTGAATATAATGTTTTTAGAAGCTGATATATAAGCAGGAAAGAATGGCATTGAGCACAGCAGAATGAAGTGTGCTTCTAAGCAACACAAACAACTTTCTCCACTCACATGCACCCCCCACATCCCTTCATAGAAGCTCTAGATAGACAAAAGACAACAAGCTTCAGGAAAGCTTCTGATCTAGATTATCAGAAAACAGCTTTAAAAGTTAATAGATCTATTTTTATATCTCCATGAAGGCAACAGACAGATGGAAAATTCAAACATTTTTGCAAATCGCTAGCAGCAAATGGCTTTTTTTCCTCAATTGTGTTTCATTTATCCATCATTTTCTCTCCCTCTCTGATTCTTAGAGATTTTAAATACAGGGTTGAGTTAGTGGCTTCTAACTGCAACTTCCAGGTTAATGCCAATTCTTTCCCAAATTATTTTGGTTAATGTTTTATGCACTGATGCTTTACAGAACAAGAGCTATACTTTCAAACTTCTGAGGCTCCTGTTTACATGACAAATGGGCAAAATTCCATTGTTGTGTGTCTTCAAGTCCATTATAGTACAGGAAGATCTGAATATGCAACTGAAAAAGATAACGTGCATCTCTAACCTACAGGTAAATGAAACCAGGAGTAACCCCACACTCAATACCCACTCTACAAACACAGCCATTTGCCTGTCTCTTCTTTAAATCAAAGTATTACTCTCAAACTGGAAGACAGGTGTTTTTTTTCCACAGTACTTAAACCTGTGTAAGAAATCTATAATGCTTTAAACCTTTGTGCTGTATTAATCCTAAAAATAAATAGTACATATTGCAACAGCTTGCAGTCTTATGACAGGAGATGGAACTCACCAGGAGATTCAAAGCAGTCCCACTTGAAATACTTCTGCCTTGTTCCAAACCAACACTTTCTTCTCAAGTGATTTTTGGGTTGTAATGCTTCAGAGACTGCAAAATGAGTATCATCCCGGCCAGTGTCACAACACAGTATCTCTCAGTTGGAGTCTTCCACCATTCATAGGGGGATCAAACTGGTGCTAGTTATTCTACCTGATTTTCATGCAGAGGCTTCTGATTTTCCCAAGGATTTGAAGAAAAACCAGGCCTTCTGTTCTTACCTTGTGGGAAAGTAAAGAGCACCTTCTCATTCCAACTAACCTTAGGGCAAGAGAGTAAAATTTGACCTTCCTATATAATGTATGCTGTTGATGATTATTATATAGAGATGTACACCAAATATCAGAAGATCATGACTACTTACACCATCTGAGGAAGGACTTTCCTTTAAGATTGATACTCTGTTTTGAGAGTCAGACTTTTTTAACCTCCTACAAAGCAGGCCTCAACACTTGTATGAACTTTCACTTGTGGACCTGTGATCCTCCCCTTCCTACTTCTGTAACAGCTACTCAAGGACCCTAACATAAGTGATGCTTTTGCATCTGCACTGGATCAGAAAGCAGAGATACAGCTTTGCTGGTATTCTCTGGAAACAGATGATTCTTCTGACTAAATTTCACTTCCATTAATTGCTGTCTGCTTCCCTGTACTCATCTGCAGTTCAAATTGCAGCTTTCTACTGTCTTTGAACTGCTGTACACCTATGCAATACCAGTGGTTTATTCTCAGGTAGCTCGTTTCACTAGGAATTTCAACAATACCTACTAAATGTACCTTACACCTACACAAGACCTCTTTGACCCTTCAACATTCCTTTTATGGCCATATGCCTTTTGTGAAACAACTAGCAGAGCAAAGTCAACATAAACAAGCACTTGCATTGAGACACCAGCAGCCTGGGTTAGCCTGTAATTTGTGTTCTTGCACTGTTACTCCAGGATGATTGCATAGCTATTTGCAATGCCATAAAAAGGTACAAGAGACCAAAGCCCTGCCCTTTTTGGTCAGTCACGACCCTGTAATTTGTGGTAGAAACAAACCTAGTATAGTAGGAGGGGTGTGATGGCACCATGCTTAGGTGTTCCATGTGTGCCAGTAAAATGTGGGGGGGAAAAAAATGTTAACCTACAGTGGGAATAAAGCGTTGCTGGCAGAGCTCAGCTCTGGTAAATCTTCCAGCTCATTAATCACTTGCTCTCAACTCTGCAATAAAGGTGTTTCCTCCCTTGTTATTCTGCATTTAAATTTGGCCTTGTCCATATCCTGCATGTAACATAGTACCTGGAACTGCTCAATATCACAGAGGCTTAGCTACCTCAAGGGAAGTGTAGTCCTAAGATATTTAAGATATTTTACTCAGCAAAACCATTAGTATGATTGCTAGAAATACTTAGAGCTGAAAGCTAAATAAAGACTTTTCTTAAACAACAGGTTCCATAACTAATTCAAGATGCTTTTTAAAGTAATAGAAAAAAGTAATGAAGTAAATAACACAAGTAATGAAACAGAAATAAGTAATTAAGAGTATTTCAGATGTACCTAGGGACAATTCCTGTTTCAAATAACAAATTAATGACCTTCCAATCACACATTCTTTAACTCATCCATGATTATAACTGGCTATCTCGACTGAGGAAACTAACCAGGCAGAAAGGCAACTTATGAAGGAAGTTAAAAGGCATTAAAAAAATGTCTGCTGCAACAAGTAGTTTTCTACCTTTGAAAAGGTAGAGAAGTTTCAGAAATTTCTGTGTGTAGAGAGATCATTAGAGTAGACTTTAGTAAGAAAAACTAAGTTACAAGTTTTGTTCTAGCTGTCATTCTTATTAAAAACACCTATAACATGACCAAACATGTTCAAAGGTGATGACAGAGTATTCAGTTTCTAATGAATTCAGTATCTCAGATCTGCTTCCTATCATGTTATAATCAAGGTTACTGAACTACAAGACACTCTTTCATCTAAACCATTTTGAGATAAAGGTTTAGCAGTAATACCTTTTTTCTTTAAGCATTTGATCAAATCCTTGCAACAAGTGCCCCTCAAGTCTTGTCAATAATCTTGTGTGTCAATTATCATCTCTTAAAGAAAAATTTTTAAAGAACCAAATGAACTATGAATAAGAGAATTGTCATTAACACAGGGCTGACTCCAGAAAACAGAATTGGATTTTCCATTCCCCCAGCCTTCACAGAGGATGGCTGATTGTCTCAGAGTCACAAGACAAACATTTTTGCTACATTATTTCTTATTATAATAATTAAGTATTAAAAGTCTGTTAAGGAAAAAAAACCACAACAATTTCTTGCAGAAGGAAGAGGGTAATGGTACCATAAAGTACAAGCAAGCGATTTCTTTCAGGAGAGGAAAGGAAAGAAGGGAAAGAGAAGATGAGAACTGTAAAGCTTATTCTAGGGAAAATGTAAACAAAACACAAAATGAAGGGTGGATAATTCTGGTCAATCTAGCAGGGAACAGTGATCATTTAATAGGCTAGTAAAGTACTAGTACCAATTTGCATAGCCTAAACCAGATGATAAACAGTACTGAGGCACTGGAGATCTAAGACAATACCCTAACAGTGACTGATAACATTCCAAGTGTTTGAGAACAGTTCTTCTGCTAGGCTGTTCAGCTGTACTTAAAGTTTACTTACTTTTAAGAAAAAAAAAATCCTCACTTTGAACACACCACTCCCAACGTTCTCTTTGCTTCTGAACAAAGTAAACTTTGTTTCCCCAGGCAGTTGATCTATCAGGAATTGTAGTCCTTAATTGCATTTCAAACACTCTGATGTATTCTGCGTGGTGAAACAGAATACATGTCGTGAAATGTTCTCACTATATATAAAGAAATGCTGTGCTAATGTAAGCCACTGATTAGTACCTCTGCAAACAGCAAGAGGCTGTTCTCTAGTGCCAGGGGAAAAGATAGGAAGGGAAGAATTATGACTGTATAACAGAACAAGCAGGAAGCCATTAAGCCTCTTCTTAGTGCTCCTGAAATAGAAAGCTCACTCAAAAAGAAGTTATTTCATGGCTTTTGGATACTCTGAAAACAAAAGGTATTTTGCTTGTGCACCTAGGGCTATTCTGTATTCTACCTCCCTGTCTTCTCACAAAAGACTGCCTACACAAATGCTGAGATAACAACAGGATCACAGGATTAAAGGATTCATCATTCTGGCTCAACAGAAAACCAAAACATAATAAGCAGAAACTGTAGCCCAAGTTCTGCACTCAATGTCTGTCTCAGTGCTGCAACAGTAACAAAATCAGTCCATATACTCCTAATTCCTGCCTTTGGAAGAGTACAACTTAATCCACATTTTCAAGGTAGTATTTCTCCTGCTAATATGACTTGTGCTTTATGGATCTGCACTGTGTCAGGCCAGCAGGGATAGATTAACTGGGAAGCACAGGATGTAGAAAATAGCTGTATGAAAAACAGCTATTTGTAAGAGACATTGTGGCATACAAAACTTGAGTAGTCTAAAATCCCAGAACAACTTTCTTTCCAAATAAGGATCTTCAAGAGATTAGTCTGTAGAAAATGAAGAGTTAAGCCTTCCTTTGCATTTCCAAGGTGGCCTCCTAGAAAGTACTTCAGAACAAGGGCTAATCTGGCCTCTGTCAGGCTGCTCTCACTGTTAGAACACCTTACCATCCACAACAGAAACTGTCTCACCCTGAGAGTATAAAACAGCTGCAACACATTGAATGATACAAGAAATGGAATGTACTCACAACAGTTGAGTTCTTCCCAAAATTCACTCTGATAGGTGGCTGAATTTCCCCAAATATTTAACCCAACATTTAAGGAGCAACAATTTGAAAACCAACAAAAAAAACAAGCACTTCAAGACCAGTTTTTCATGAGCACACCTTGAACACTAATATATTTTGGCTAATAGTTGACCCCACTTATCACCTCAATGTGAAAAATGTTTATATATATTTTAATGTTTTTTGTAATGTCAGATTCCCAATAATTGGCACTATTTCTTAATTTACACTTTATCTAACATGTCAGAAGTTTTTCTTGTAGCATAATTTAATTTATACTACTTTGACAGACACAGTATCCCTTTTCAAACAGTAGAACTCAAAGCTCTGCTTTCTAAATGTAGAAAGGATTCTTCAAGTTCAGACCAATACAGTAGGATGCTGTGATAGACACAATTACCATGACTTCCAGATGTTTTCCAGAGCCCTGGAGATAGTTTTCAAGTGACTGGACAAGGATACAGTAACAATCTGAAAAATGGAAGCAGACAATACCCTGACCTCTCAATAGTAGCCCCACACAGTTTTCATGACACATTAGCAGCAAAGTCAGTTTATGCAGCTAGAGCTGGGTCACCTGTTGTGCCCATGTGTGGCAATGGACACAACTTGCCACTTACACCAGAACAACTAATCATAGAGTTGGGCTGTAAAGAGGATCTGAGAAAGGATCCGAATTTTAAAAACACAACAACAAAAAACCAACCCAACAACAAAACCACACACATGTACTTTAGACACATACTTTTTGTGGTGGTTTCAACAGCCCAGCATAGAGCAACACTACAGACACAATCCCTGCAACACCTGTGAATAGTCTCTGAGCTCAGGTGAGAACAAGAAAGCCAAATGTCAGGGCAGCTTTGCCAACCAAGTCAGCAGCTCATGAAATAACTCTACCCATCTTAGCAAAAGTTATTATTACACCAAAGGCATAAACTAGTTATTATTATTAGCTATATGCCCTAAGTGATGGGCAATACACGTTGTCTCACCCTACAGCTCCTCCACTGCAACAGGGAGGATAAGTAGTTTATTCTCTATTTCATAGAGAAGACTCTGGGAACTGAAATGGATTCTGGAGGGATGAGGTCCTCCATCATGCAAAAAAAGAGAAAGTAATTTATTTTTTTTACTGTTTCCAACAAGCAGCAAAAATGCTTTCCAGCCGAGACCTTTTGATCTTAGCTGCACATGGTTTGCAATAATAAATGGTGGAAACCTGACTTCAGGGGTAAGGAATATAGGCACAGCACACGAAGTCTCATTTTATAACAAACCTGGTGATCTCTGCTGCTCAAGTCCACAGCCTCACCTCATCAGAAAGTACTAAACTTGTTAGATCAAGTTTGGTTTTGCGAAAGACAGTATTATCAGCAGAGAATGAGCTAAAAACCCAGCACCCTGTCCCCACATTCTGACAAGACCTCTGAAAGCAACAGGCTCCATCTGACTGAGAAATCAGATGCTGTGACCTTGGTATTACAGAAAGCTACCAACACTCCAATAATTTCTGAATTCCTAGCTTTAAACCACCCCAAACTAACCATTTCAATAATTTTGTTGTCTGAGGGGCAAAAGGCAGAATGTTTCCCTTTAATTTCACTTTTACCTCTGTTGCTCCAGCTAATAACGTTGTTGAATGTGGCTACTGATACTGGCACTTTACCTTAGAAAACTAGAATTTAAAAACACATGTGTTTTTAATTTTCTTCCCTCCTCTAGGAATGGATTCTGTGGAGAGCAGAACTAAAAACTGCTTTCATTTCGTCACTCAGAGAGGTTTAAGAGCCAAAGTGACAAAAAGGAGAGTTTATGGCACTCAAGTAATGCCATTTGTTTCTCTGAAAGATTGGGGTTGGTCCTCCCCTCCACCCTCCCCATCAGGTAGGGCTAATTGCCATCCCTTCTTTACTGTACACACCTGTTATAGTACTTTGCTATCAAAATATGAACAGGTCAAGACTGAAGCAGCTGCATTATCACAAAAGCTCTCTCTACAGATACAGGGAAGAGAAGAGGGCACCATGAATCTTAATGATAGCACAGAAATAACTTATTGGAATCCTGAAGTACATACACACCTTCAGCAGAAATGACAAGGGGAGTCTCTCTTTCATGTATTGAGAACAGAGTTTAAAATGTTTTGTTTCAACTACTGCAGAACACGAGAAAAGGTGGGAGCCAGAGAAAGATTCTCTTGAGCTGTCAGAATGGAGATGAAGAAGAAATCAAAGAAAAAAGAATCAGTGATAACACTGTATGACTCACAAGCTTTAACAAACTGCCTTCAGAATTACTGTTGGGCAGGGTAAAGGCTCCCTTGTCTTTCATTTTTCCATTTACACATCCCCAGATTTGCTGCGAAAGGAAACACCGACACTTTCCTTCAAATCTTTAGGGAGAAACAGCTTCATGTTTTTGCAGCTGCAGTTGCCAGAATGCTGTTCCCACCAGTCCCTTGGCTCTTTCCTCAAATGTCTCATAGTTCAGATTCCTTTAAGGATAACTGTCAAATCCTTATATTAGTCCCCAGAACAGAGACATAACCCTTGTCTTAAAAGGACTCCAAATGATTCTCTCATCTTGCAGTTGGTATAGCACCTGCTACACAACACTGCCAAGAAGAACCCAACACAGCAGTAACCAAGATAAAAGCATGAACTTTTTTCTGGTTTGTTTTCTTTTTTCTATTTCAGGATCCAGAAGCTGTTAAGGTATACATGATGTGGTCGAAGGAGCAGATGGATACACATGCCTCGAATTTAGAAGTTGCTCACATGGATCTATGTTGGAGGCTTTTAGAAGTTCCTTCACAAAGCCGAAAGCAACAGAGCAAGGCTCAACACCTACAAATAGAATGTTTTCCTTTGTTCTCCTTGGCAACATTAAGCATGTTTATCCTGTCAGTGCTCACAAAACAGCTTTGCAGTATTCACCCCATAATAAGATTGCACCTCATTAAAGAGAACAGTAAGACAAAACAGCCCTGTAGTCCAGTTATCTCGACTGTGCCTTTTGCTTGACCCCCATGTGCATGAGCAGTCAACCAAGTAAAAGGTTAAGAATATGAATACAGATGGACTAAATTTAAGGGGGGCAGGGCAGGAACAGTACAAGATGACAGCAAGTAAGAGACAGGTCTACTTCAATTTTTTTTTGTAGTTACTCCAACTTAATTAAAAATACTAAAGGATCATTTAAAAATACCTGCAAGACCTATGGAGTGCTATCCCTGTATAGTAAGTTAACTAGGTTTACTCTAATCCATAATGCTTGCTTAAGACCTTCACATCTGTAAGGAGACTCCAACACCTAAAAGACTTGTTTACTGTGCTGAACTACACTCTACAAGCTTGTAATTGGTATTTTGCAGCAATTAAGACCATGCACAACATACAGTGCAAAGAACAGTAATGTTCCTCATTAACAGATCTGTTCTGTTTGAAATAAAAAACGGCTGGATGCACTCTGCCTCCAGATTGTGCTGAAGTTCTTTAGAAACTCTCACCAGCTAACATTAGCCTTAGAAATAATTTAAAAATCAAAATAGCCTTGGTCACCTCTGTAGCACTGAGCTGCACATGAATGCAGTTCAGCAGCACAGCACACACAACACGTTGGCAGCCTCAAAGCAGCTGTCAGACAGGAATACTGCTCTTACTGGCAGAGAACTTCTCCCTCACTCTAAGATCCATGTCACAGGTACTACCACCAAAATAGTGCACTCTGTACTTATAGCCTCACAAAGCACTCCAGAAGGTTTAGTCAGAGTGTGACAATGGACACACCCCTCCCTCAAAGGCTAAAAATAGGAGACTGTTAAGGACTCCTGAACCAGATTTGGTGAGTGATGTAGTGCTACTGACGATCAGCAGTAACATTTTATTAGCTCAGTTTCCTTGCAACTATTCACCCAGTGATATCCAAGTCCTCCTTAACTCTTGCCTTGAGCATAGCTAATGATTACATGATTAATCTGTATAACCCTTGACTCTAAACAAGAGTTGACAATTCTTGTTGACAAAAGCAGTTGACAGAACTGCTTTTCTAGCCCCTCCAACACACAAGTCACGCAAAACAAAATTCTTAGAAGGTAGCAGCAAGGTCAACTGAGCCCTTTGTACCAGTTAATTTTCAGTACACATATTCATCCAGACAGCACAGCAGAAAATGTCTTTGCTTTCTTCAGAAGAAATTGAAACTTGACCCTTGATTCAGATAAATGGCAGTAGGTTACATACCTGGTAATACATTCCAAAATTAAACTTTGAATGGTAATGAATCCCAAGTTTTACATGGAATGATTTACCAAAGCCACATTTCAATAGAATCAAAGGGCTTAAAAAAAAACAAACAAAATCTTTCAGATCGCCACAAACCAAAAAGCTGCCTGGTGAAACCTTTTAACTTGTGTTTTTAAGCTTTTTCACAAAACTCATGGTGAACATCTAGGCTTGTTGACAGCACAGACTGCATTAATCTGTGCTTTCCACCCTTCTTTGAAAGGGTACACCAAGATAAGATTTTCAATAAATGACAGCTGGTGCATTTGCCAATGAACAGCCAAAACACATAAGAGAGTGATTTCATTTAATCCCCTGCATAATATCTACTTTCTTCTTTCTTAATGGAAAACATAGAACACAGCTCTCAGCTTTTGTAAACATTTATTCACCATGCTTGGAACTCCTGGTGATATCAGAAGTTTCACTGCTTAGTTGCAGTTAACTGTGACTTCAACCACCCAAAACAGTCTTGAGAATAAGTGCCCTGCATCCTCTTATGGCTGCCTCTCCTCCTTTTCTTGATGTGCCAATGGATAAAGAGCATTCAAGAACAGCATGGGGAGAAGCAAGAAAGACAAAGCCCTAACAAACTACAAAAAAAACCCAGACTCACCACCTATTTCCTTGAAATATTCACACTTCTTTTGCTTGTCATGGTCTAGAAAAATAGGAAAGCAGAACCAAAGAAAGCAGCATGTAATTTGCAAAAGTAATATTAGAGAAAAAAATACTTCTAAACATATCTATTTACCAAACCACAACTTCCACACAGTGGTAGTGTAGAACAGTTTTAAATCAAGACAGCAGAATGAAGTAGAAGATATTTTAGCTAAAGATTGTCCCAAAGCATCTCAATTATTTTCCTGGACATTGCTTTCTGTAAACAGTATATTTGCAAAAATCCCCAAGATAGAGGTCTGTGTTTAATCTCTGTTGTACAAGAAGAAAGTGAGATAGGGGGATAGAACACTAGGAAAGGTATGTGACTAGCATCCTAAATAAATTTTCTGACAATTCACCTCAAATGGAAAGAGAAACAGAAGAATATAAACAGGCAAAAATTCTTCCATTCTGGGTATTAGTTCTGATTTTGTTCCTTAATGTCCAATCTGCTTAACTCTACTAATTTGTATTTTTACTGCTGACAAATGAAGTTGACATCATTTATAAGGAAGCATTGAGAATCATCTTTCAGGCATGTATTTTCATAAATGATCAAGCTGGAAGGTGTTTGCACTGAATTTGCAACTGTGCACAAAGGTCTAGACTTTGTACATTTAGTTTTTAATCCTTTTCTAGCATATACATCCCTAAATGCATTTTTCAAAAAGCAAGGCTCTTTTTTTTAACCAAATGTCTTCCCGCTACTCAGTTTTGATCTATACATTTGAACTTTAGATCCTCTCTGATAAAAAAATTCAGCAAAGAACTCTCTCAGAAAGGTTTTCTGGACATTGCTCCACTCAGAACAGTGTCAAAAGGGCAGAGACCTAAAGAATCTTTTCCCACAAGGTGTGTCCCTTCCCGGGCTGGCATCTGACAGACGCATGAGAAACACCCACTGACCACAGAAGATAATAGCTTAAGGGACAAAGGTGACAGCTGTATAAACATATTTTCAGTGCCAGGTTTATCCAGGACAGTGAAATGCTTGGTTCTTAACCTTCTGAAGCCATCATGCACGAAGTGTTCCCCTCTGCTTCCAAGAAAAAAAAAAATCAGAGAGCTCCAATATCTGACTTAACAGAAAAGCCAAACATCTTGTAAAATGAAGAAGTCAGATTTCGCCTGTGGCAAATTTTACAAAACCTCTTGACACTGCTTAAAAGGCTGGTTTTGTTTTGTTTTCTGTTTTTCTACCTCTTGGCTCATGCTTGCAAATACTTGGGCAGCTCTCAGTTTTAGCATTCAAATTACAAAGTGTCCATGGAGTGTTTGACACAGCTCCAGGACAGCAATGTCACGCAGGCTTCCCTGCAGAATGGCACAGCCACCAGGGTCTGCCAGGACGCAGCACGTGTCTTCTCTCCAGCAGTGACTCAGAGCAGAAAGAAAAGCAGAAAGATGTAACCTAGAGGGGGGGGAAGCTTGCTCTCCATTTGCTGTACAACAGAAAATAAACTAACTTGTTAAATTTCTCATCAAGAAACAGCTGATGAGTCAGAATCAGGCAAGGCCAAAAAAGTCCCTGACCTGCTCTGGTACTTACTCAGTGATGTGTGTTAACATTTGGCCTACATCACAATTGATTTGGAAACCAATAGCTTAAGGGGGTCTGCAAGTAACAGAAAGGATTTTTCAGCTACCTGAATACAAACCAACCTTATCTATTTATTTTAACTTACAGACCTTCAGACTGTCTGTGAACTAGATTACAGGAATCAACAGAACTGGAGCAAAAATTCTGCTGCTTTCCACTAAAACAAGTCCAGGACAACTCATGAGTGTGCAGTCAGTTTTACAAACAGGTTGATGCAAATGACAAGAACATACAGCACAGGACTGAGAAACTATGGTTCTACTCAAGGGTTCTCCTGACATTGTTTTAAACAGTGCAGTTTAAGAAAATCACGTCAATTTGAACAGAAAAGGTACACAGCAGAGCTGGTCAGGAATTCCTTGATGAAATACTAAGACTTCTAACCTGACACGGGGAAAACATCTATCTGGATGATGGCACCGGTGCCACTTTGCTGGCCACTAGCAAGAGTCACTGCAGCACACCTTGAGAGGTGAACAGCAGCTTGAAACAGGCAGCAGCAGTGTTACTGTGGGGTGAAAGGAAAGCACAGGCACAAAGGAGAAGTCTCAGAGACCTAAGAAGTCTGGATCACAAAGATGTTAGGGCTCTGACAGCTTTTTTCAGGTCCAAGGACATGTCCTCAATCTCCTTGGCCAGACCAATCCAGACAAGGCAAGCAGCTGAGCAGGCAGTGGGAAGAGAAATGCTGCAGGTACAAAACTCCTTTCAGGTGCAGCAGCAACTGCTGCCCAGGCAGTATGAGCATTAGCTTACATATTTTGTTCCTCAACCCATATAACATCTCTGAATACTCCTCATTTAAGTTTGTGTTCCGTTTCATTTAGAGTTACTGTTTCTCAGGTGAGAGGAAGGTTTAAGACTTGCATGGCCTAACATTTGGAAAGTCTTCTGGATTTCTCAGATGAAGGTATAAACAAAATGTAAATACTGACTTACTTGATACCAAGAGGTATTCTCCTATAATTGTCACGTTGCTTGCATTGTGCCTGACTCACAGTATGGAAATCCCTTGTGAGAAGAATCAGTCCATCAGTGGGAGTACACACATGAAACTAGGAACATAAAAAAACAAAACCCAATCATTACTCCTGAGTCAGCACTATCAGCCAGACTGAATCACCGCCAGCCAAACAAGGAAGTTCAGCAACTCTGTATTACTAACAGGTATTTTGATTGGGAATTTCCTGTTTCATATAACTTGAGATATTTCAAATACTTTTTTGTTGCAGAAATTGATTAAAAGAATGCTGATGGAAAAAATATTCTTCAAAGCCAGGTACTATATTGGTAGTAGTACATGATAACATCCTCTAAATCTAGTCTTTTGAATGTTGACAAAGTGATAAAAACACTGATATTTATTTGATACATAATATTTTATGAACATATATGGCTAGGACAGTTTGCCCAGCATACACATTATCACACTATTTGCTTGTTCAGATTAAAGCACACTCAAGTTTCTGTAAAATAAGCAGCTTTACATTTTCTTTACTTTCCTCAAAGAAAAAACTTAAATGCAAATAATATGAATTTAACTGCTCAAGGTGTATTGACTTGCACCTTAAAAGGTGTCCAGTGCAGACAGAGTAAGGTGTGGGTGGCTGTTTCACTACTGGTGTGCAGGAGAGCACATGGCCTATTTATCAGACAAATACTGAAACTGGAGACCAAATGATCCACCCTGGTGAAACCAAAGGGAAATCAGGACAGCAGCACAGTGAGCTGTGATATGTTGTGGACATATAACTTGCGTTATACTTTATGCTACTCTTTACTATGAAACCTAATAGGCATAATTATGGCTGAATTCATCAGTCTTTGCTTTAGATTATCCTACCTATCCTCTACAGATTAGACCAGCTAAAGCACATCCTAACCTCAAGGATTTTCTTCACTCTTCAACTCAGCAGGTCATCTGCTTGGCTCAGCACTTGACACCTCTGTAGCCATCGTGGTTTTCAAAGTGACTCTGCATCACTAAAGTAAAAGGCTGGAACTCTCACTAACAGCATCAAAACTCCTCTCTCCCCTTCAGCTCCTTAAATCTACAGCTTGGTCTCTTGTAACCAACTGCACAGGGCTCTAGTTCTACATATTAAGAAACATCTGTTTGGTCATGACATTTTGCTGCTAGGTTAAGGGCAATAATTACAAGTAATTTTCAATGCTACTGAGTTAGTCTTACTAAAATTAAGTGTTCTTAATCAAACACATTGATCCCTTTTTCAAAAGTGCATCCATGCACAGGAACAGAAGACAATGTAAAGCGTTAATGGCCATTTAGACAGACAAGATAAAGAAAATACAATTATTAATTTAAATCTGATTTAAGTTCATAAAGCATTCCCACCAACCCTAAACACTCAAGGGAAAAATAACCAAATTCCTTACTTCTGCTTCAATAGGATACAGAAACAAGATGAAAACATTGATTTTCATAATCACTGTCCTAGTCAAATATTTCTGGCACTCTCTATAGCAAGTGAAGAACTATAAAATACATTTTAGTGTTCTTTGAAAAGTGTATGAGCAAGAAGATGTTTCTAGTGACTCACTCTAGACACTGTGTAACATTAAATTTTGTCTAGGCAATACTTATGAGAAAGAAAGCTTTTGTTGTTCCAAACCATTGTCCTTTAAATGGGAGTATGAGAAACAACCACTGTTCACATTCAATTTATTATTGAGGAATTCTAGAGAAGGCACTTTTAGTACGAAGGAGCCTAAAGTAAGAGAATGGAAAGATCACAGGTAGCATAGAGAAAAAAGGCAGTGCCTAGTTCCTTCTAAAAGCCATCCCGTGTGAAAGACCCAACGATCTGCACCAGTACTGTCAGGCCTTGATGCAAGATATTCTGGTTTTTAGAATTTCCCCCCCCCCGAAAGAAACTACTTCCTTGCCTGGAGGAAAATATTTCAAATCACCAACCAGAAAAATCCATTAAAGAAGGACCATAAAGACAGTGTCAGAACTTAAGAGTTTGAGCTGGATTTTATCTGCCCTAGTCTGTAGATTTATCCCAAAGCTCTCCCTCCACTTTTATCAAGATCCTGATATCAACTTTACCCCTCACTTGCCTCCCTGATCCATTACATTCACTCACCTGTTCCCTTATGAACATGCATCCTTCCATTTTTTATTGAAATGAGCCTCTCCTCAATAAATTTAGATCTCAACTTGAAAAAGCCATAATATTAACATGCCCACTCCATGCCATTGTGTTGGTCACTCAGCCACACATTCTACACTTTCCTTCCACCTTATGGTTGTCACTTATTTTCAAACAATGAATGTTTCTAGTTTACTTTTTTAAATTTAAATTTTTTCATCCACTGTTGGATGAAAAGGACTCCTTCAGGAACAAATACAGTAAACAACTGATTATTTTATCCTCCCAAAAAACTCAGATGTCAAATCTAAATGATTGCATGAGAATGCCTGTTGTCATCAGAAAGAAGTTTCTAGCTACCACATTACAGGATGTAAAAGCATAAAGCTGACCCAAGCACACTCCAAAAGGTCAGAAAATAAAGAACTGCTTGCTTTTTTTCTGATAGTTTTTTAATGTCTTGGTTTCTAACAATTAGAACAGTGAAATTATCAGCTGTGATGCTGTACCTGTTGGAAGCTGAAATTTAGCAGTCGTTTGGCAATAACTGATTGCAAATACCACAGGGAAGAATCACATAATAAAAATATGTTCTTCCACAGATCTGTAAAGCCTCGCCAGGTTTGAATGTAACATCATATCACATCCTGTTTTTTTTCCTTTGCTATTTCAAACATTTCTTCTGCTTACAGTAAGGCATAAACAGAAAATAAAAAGGTCCACATGAGTGGTTAAGAAACCAAGAGTACTTTGCAAAGAACATTATGAGGATTATGAGGATTATGAGAACAGTAGTATTTCTTGTCACCTTGCTCCCTATTTTTGAGGTTTAGGGTTTGAATTATTCAGGAAAGCGTCTTACGGAACAGCAGCTGATCCCAAGCAGAAGGCACAGAACACATAGAACATGCCCCAACTGCAAGAAGGGCCAATGAACTCCCTTCACCTCTTCTGCACACTAACAAAGAGTAATGTCCAACAAAGGGCTATGAGGATGATTAAGGGACTGGAAGACCTGCCTTGTGAGGAAAGGCTGAGAGACCTGGGGCTGTTTAGTCTAGAGAAGAGAAGACTGAGAGGGGATCTAATTAATGTCTATAAATACATGAGGGCTGGGTGTCAAGAAGGCAGAGACAACCTCTTTTTACTTGTGCCCTGTGATAGGACGAGGAACAATGGACTCAAACTCAAACACAGGAAGTTTCATCTCGACATGAGGAAGAACTTCTTTATTGTGAAGGTTACAGAGCACTGGAACAGGCTCCCTAGAGAGGTTGTGGAGTCTCCTTTTTTGGAGACTTTCAAGACCTGTCTGGATGCCTTTGAGTGATCTGCCTTAGTTTCTGTGGTGTGTGGTGGTGGCTATTTGGGTTTTTTTTTTGGTTTTTTTGGTTGGGTTTGTTTTGGGTTTTTTGGTTTTTGGTTTGGTTTTTTGTCTCAGTCCTGCTCTGAGAGGCAGGTTGGACTAGATGATCTTTAGAGGTCCCTTCCAGCCCTAACATTGTGATTCTGTGAATGTTTAAATTATTACTGCAGGCTCAGAGGAAAACATTGCATCCCATTCTCCAAAACCTTATTGAACAACTAAGGAAAAAAAAAACAACAGGCAACCACAGAAAGCTTGGAAAGAACACGGGACAAGGAAAAGAAGCACAATAATATAGATGCAAAAGAATTTTCACATTTAGATGTGAGATTCAACCTCCTAATTCATCAAGGTAATAATCTCACTAGGACAACTTATCTCAAGACATCTAATTACTTTGATGTCACTTAAGGGACTTAATACAATTCCTTCTATTACATGGCTGCTGTCCAAGAAAACTTGATTTAGTTTTTTTCCTTTTCCCTGCAGCTACATTTGCAACAACTATACAGACAGCTTTCCCTTCAGGGAAAACTGTAACAGAATTGTAAGCCTAAGCCATTCTGTGAGACAAAGATAAGCAGCTTCTGCTTAATAATGGAAATCATTCTGCTTTTGCAATTGATGATTTATATAGGGTAACAAGCTAAGTGATGAAACCTGACACCCTGCTCAACCATCCTGACAGAGAAAAGCTTCAATAGCTACAGAAGTGAACTCTGCATTATATTTCCATTTGTCTTCAAACTTCCTTGTGGATAAAAGTATTAAATGCGTTTTAACATGTGTCTGAGCCACACTGTCTTAGGTAATTTTCTGCAGAGCATCTCAGTTTATATGTTTCACTTATAATGCAAATAAACAATAAAAGGTCACTAACACATGACCTTTTGTCTAAAGATGTTTGCCTTCACCAAGAACTGCATTCCTTCCTATCCCTTGGGGACTATTTACATGAATGATTTTACATCTGAAGTTCCTTACCAGTACTTCACATATATCTGAGCTAACAAAACACCATAGCTTAGCAGGTCACCCTAGATTTCAACACTTTGAAATTAAGTTTTCAGCAGAACTGGACATGATAAAGCTCACTGTTCTCCATTCTAATTGCTCTTCATCATGATTTTCCTCAGTTGAGAAGGTTTTTACTCCTCACAGAGGAACTATAGCTCTCTAAGGTAAACCTGATCACATCCTTTAAGCACTTCACCTGAGTGCCCTGCAGTTGTCCAAAACTGGACTTAGATACCAACATAATAGCATGATCCCTTCCCTAAAGGTGTGCTTTTCAGACTCTCCTGTATCTACTGTATCCCAAACTATTCTATGATCCTTGTAGTTCCTGGATTCAAAGCCTAGAACCCCTGGTATTTTTGGACCCTACTTAACACTGCCTGAATTTCATCAGAACTTGCTACTGGACAGTAAGTGGTCCAGAAAAGAGTCTGAAATTACTAAAATTACAGATCATATACTAGCAATAAGCAGATGACAAAGCAACAAGGGAGTGCAGAGAGCTGAGCATCCACTACATTCTTGCACTCTATACAGCACTTAGTTTTCACTAATGAAAATAAATAGTAATACTTATCATTAAACATTTGTAATCCTTTCAATGAAAATTCAATAAGAAAATATCAAATTATGCTATATATGCAAAGATCCTTCATATGCAGCAAATTATTATGAAATGCAAGTTTATCAGTAACTAGATAGCTCATGTTCTGCACATATGGGCTCTATAAATGAGCTCTGCAGAACAGCAGCAGCTCAAAACTTAAGGAATTTCAGCCATTGCAGACCCGGACGTGGTTTATCTTTGCAGTTCATTCTACTTGCCCTGCAGCTGAACTTAACCTATTAATATATAACAGTAAGGAAAGATTTCCTCTAGAGACAGCAATGCACTTAAAACAACAGGTAGCTGGTATTATTTTCATCTTACAGACAAAAGAAGCGATCATATAACAGTTCTCCTGGTCTCCAGATACCTTATCCTCTAAAACACACTCCATTCCACTGGGCTCAAAAGATAATTTCTCCCAAATCAGACCAAATATTGGTGCAATAAGCACTTCCTCACCTGCAGCACAAGATCAAATATGAATCAGAAACTCAAAGAACATCATGCTTCCTCTCTTAACTATGTTCTGAAGTACAAAACAGGGTAGAAACATGAGATGAAGACATAAGAAAGGAGCACAAGAACACCAATTAAACTGCTACTTTGGTCAAGTTAATTAACAGAGTCCAAATAATCCTATCAAAGTCAGTCTCAACTTTTCTAACTCATCAAGTCAGTATGGTTAGAAACACCAAATACTAGAACTTCTGATCTTAAATGCAGGAGAAAATAGTCCATTAAAATCTGTTAAAAATACCCATTTACATAGAGGTTTGGGGCTTGATGTGGGTGTATTAGTCAGCTACAACCAGTCCCAGGGGATAACAGCACAAGCCATTCTCCTCAACTGTGTAGCTGCACTATTATTTTCACCCCGATGTTACACTCTCCCATCACCCCTGCAATCCCACCCACCTGACATGTACATTAATAAATGCTTAGATAAAAAACTCACTACCTTCAAACTGAACCACTTCCTCATTACTGTGGTAACAGCATATTTAGCTGGAGAGTTAAGAAAAGACGAGCCCAACCTTTTCAATCTATCCTACATGACAGCTAAGGAACTTCTTTTTACCAGCTTATGACAGAAATATGACAATTAAAATACCTACCACACCAGCTGCACACATTAATCAGTACTGTAAAGCAAAACCAAGTGGTGCTCAATTCAGAGCTGCCCTGAACCTCAGGCAGGTAGCTTATGTGCTTCTCTGCATCACAGCAAAAATCAGCAGCTTGTGGATTAAAACCTCAAAGTTGGGAAATTACATAGTTTTTTCTACACACAGCTGAAAGTAATAGCCAACATTAGTGCACAGTCAAATGTATCTGGAAGTAAGGTAGATTGTCAACAGAAATCTTCATAAGACTGGGATGCCTCTGTGCTGTGGTATAAGGATTTATGAAAAATAATTTGAAGCCTCTCTATGAAGTAGATATATCAATCTCCATTAGCCTCTCTGCACAGTAAGGCTGTATCGTAGGTGTCAATACAAAGGTAATTAGCTGTTTTAACATCCATATGACATACTTCAGTATTGCTGATTTATCAAGCTTCTCAGAAAAATGCACCTGCTACTGAAATTCCAGCCAAGACTTGTAGCCCATGTAGTATTTTCAGGAGCTGAACAACAGCTTTGTACTCATGTCAAAACAAGAAAAGCTAAGTGATCTGGCATTACTTTGTCAATCAATGCACAATTTAAGATACTAAATTATAATTGCATGCTGTCAAGTGAAAAAAGTTTTAGCCAACAGCTTCTTCAGGGTTTTTCTGTTGGGGGGGGGATCAGTTTTTTCTTTTAATACTGTTTTTATGTTCCTGCAGTATCTTCAATAAAGTATTTTTATAACTTTATTTTAATGAAGCTACAAAGAAGAAAGCAGAGTACATTTCCTGGCAACAAATCACTACCTGGACTCTATTTACAGAGGTTTTTTCAGTTGCTGTAACTACAATGCATACGATGCATTTTGCCAAAGCCACAACATTACCAGTATTAAAAGGGGCATTGAATTAAAACTATAATGCCCAAAGAAGTATCCCTCAAACTGCAGAGACAGTTAACAGTTGAGTGAGCAATCAGATTGCCCTGAATGGGCCAACATTCCAGTCAACCTTCTCAAGGTCATTTGTTCACTTTTCTCAATAAAAAGTAATCAGAATCTGATTTTTCCTCCCTCCCTTCCAATATTACTAAAAACACATGTCTAGGCCAGTTGTGTGGGCTTCTTTAGAACTCTTTAAACAAGTTTCACATATAGAAAAGAATAAAGATTAGTGGAAAGAATTTAAGCTGTAAAAAAGTTCCCTTTAGCCACTAATTTAAACAGTTTAGGGGGGTTTTATATATAATGAAATTAATTAGGTCACCCTAGCAGATACTGCTATCACTTTTCAGTTTCATTACTTCTCAGCATAAGAGAACAAACAGAATAATTCTCCTAATGCCGCTTCATGTCATCGCAGACGATGCATTACTACCTCCATAAAAATAAATCCTCTGTGTGTACTTCAGAAATATGAGTTTCTAAGTGCATCAGCTTATTTCTCTTGACAAATTACATGCTGAAATACTAAGTTAACTGCCAAGAACTCAACACAAGCGAATTCTGTGATGCTGATCAGAAAAACGCTATCATATAAAAGAATACCATATAGTCAGATGTAATAACCTGAAGAGGTAAGTAATAAGCCCTTCAAAACCAGACATTATTTCTTTATAAACCTGCAATCACATTTTACATGTTTTTCACTATGTGGTTTGCATCAGGTAAACCCAAGCAGAAAGTATACCAAAAATTCTTCATATGCACATTGAATACTGCATTAAAATTCCAGCAGTAACAGGAAGTTTGTTCAAAGCGGCCCAAACCACCTGTTACTCTCCCTGCCCCTCAAACATCTCAATCACACAAACATTTCCAGAATTTCTGCCTGTCTGTAATTTTAAAATAGAGAGTAAAATAAGTAATTTTGAAAATAGCATCCAAACACATCACCACAGTTACCAGGTACAATAAATGTGACTTCATCTCAAGAAGGGTATGTTGCACTTCCCGTTACCTGCAGACCTTGTGCTTTAAATTATAATCTGCACAGGCTCAGTATTCTGAATAAAAATGTTTAAACTATTAGACAAGAGGTGAACCACAGATATTTAACATATGTAGACCACAGTGTCGACCAGAACTACTAAGAGCTAGTTACAGACAGTGGCTTAGCCATCTACTTAATCCCACGTTTTACAATAACTTGCCAATTTTTTTTATGCCTTGGCATTTGCTGCATACTGTTCATCTTTTGAATTACTGTGCATTCAAGTATGTGGAATACATAGTTCCAGGGGAATTCCATTATAACTTATCAAAAATGAATCTTACCATCTACTATACCATCAAATACCCAAGTATTTATAAAGCACTTAAAACTCTGAAACTGTACTTTTTCTAAAACCTGATAAGAACCTAAAAGAAATTAACTTCAGAAGATGTAGCCATATTCTTACGGTTTTAGTTTGTGACGACTGTACTCATGTGCTTCTATTTGTATTATAATGGGTTTTTAAGTATTTTCACACCTTCCCTGATTAAATAAGAATTAAAAACCACAACTTAATGATAAAATATTGTCATTTAAGCACAACAGTATTAAAACATTTGAAGAACAAGTTGGATAAACAAGAGATTTACATGCAAACAATATGCCCTAAAATTTCTTCTCTGAATATCTTGACATTTCATCTTCATTTTCGGTACGGAGAAAATAAAGCGACAATTTGCGTTTATTGATGAAAAATAACTTCACCCAGACCTTGCTAAAGAACATGCAGGATAGATTCCTTCCACTAGTTCAAAACAGCCTCTGGTTTTGGCAGAAACACAATGCAATCTGAAAAGCAGCCACCCAAGTCCCTGCCACACTGTTCTAGCAGTATTCATCAGCTCTAGAGGCACTGTGCCTGGCAGTAACTCAAGAGTTAAATATTTTTACTCTGACAGGAATATCAGCTTAAGCCACCTGCAAAGTTGTATCTTGTGACCATTTGTCCACCAGAAGATGGACTAAAGCTAAAGGTATATTGTATGTTAAGAAATACCTGTGAAAGTAGGAGCAAAGACAAACAGAGTAAAAGGAAAAGACAAGGAAGAAAGACTAGAGGAACACAGAAGCATACAAACAGTAACAACATAAGGAATATCCAACACAAGGATATTTCCAAGAGGACAAAACCAGCAGGGAAAATATGAGAGAAGACACCAACAAGGTAAAAATATAGACAGACCCAAGCTGGGACATTTGGACTTGTGCACAAAGCTAGTTGACATCACGTGGCGCTGTCTGGGAGCAGACCTCAGTGCTTGACTCTCCATTTGATTATTATTGCCTGGCAACCAAGTAGGTTTGAGTTCAGATTAGGATGACATTAAAGCTTTCTTCTATGTTATACTTCCATAATGTGCTGCAATATCACAAGCCTATCAAACAAGTCCTCAGTTTCAAAAGGGGAATTCTTGGTATAACCAATTCATGAATGAACGTTCAAGGAATTAAGTCTTTTCAAAATGAAATTAAAAGGTGGCTGTAATCATTTTCTGAATTTGTATTTCTAAATTCAAGACTTAAATGTTTCTGAATGGGAATAGCCCTTCAAAATCCTATCTTCCTCCTATCTTCACATATCTGGAGTCAGAATTTGTGGCTCAGTAGCCACAACAGAAAACAGCACCTACACAAGATAAGAATCACCTCACCTTCACCTTTGTAAGTTCTGGGTACAAAGTATGTGTGTACACCGAAATTGCTCAGCTTGGACTTTCTGGCTATTCTCAAGTAAGTTTAGTGAAACTGATTTTATACATACTTGTTATCAAATCATTCAGTCAATGTTGTAGTTAGAAAATGAAAGAGATTTCTTTCTTTCAGGGACTTAAGGAGGCCTTTTGGCCATTTGCTTTAATCAACAAACTCCCCCTCAAGTTAATGTAAAGAAACATGGTCCTCCATAGGGCAACTCAGAACGGGAATCTGGGTTGGGTGCTCTGAATTGCTGGTAAAGGAACCTTGCTTTCTGAAGGAGCCTAGGAAAGACCTATTTAAAAAAAGGGAAACTGAAATTGACTATGTCCCTATAGCCCACTTGACAACATGAAAGTCATTGAAGCACCGAAAATTCAATCATTCCTATTCATTCCTAAATTAAAAAACAGAATACCACATATATATATGAAGCATTTTTCCAGATATATAAAGACTAAAACAGTACATCTAAATTCTGATCTGCACTTCTCTAGAGGACAAGTGTAAATACATGGAGTATTTGACTCAGGCACACCACTAATTTAATCTGTTTGTTTTTTTTTTCCACAAATAGTGGTACTTCTGTTTCTTTCACTGACACTGCTTCTTCTGTAGAATGCATTTATCGACATTTAAACAAAGAATATAAGGCCTTCAGTCAGCCTGAATTCACCCCACTGCTTTAAAAAAACACCCACTGCTGAGGAAGATGTAAAATCATTAGTGGAGCATAAAAAATGGTTCTGAAATCCTTAAATTGCTCCAGAGTTGTTCTGAACCTATTCTTTTTCCTAGAAGTGTGAGCAGAAAGACATTTAACAACACAAATTACTTCCTCTTTTCTAATCTGAGCCCACATGAAAACAGAACGTTTGGATAAACATAAGCAAACTATTACCTCTTTTTCTCACCTTGCTCTCCTCCAAATGATTCATATCACTGGCATCCTCTATATAACCAGCAAATAAAAGCTTCCCTACAGTTCTAAATCCACATGTAGCATATGTCCTGTCCTACAGTCAAAAGTAAATAAATGCTTAAAAAATTGCCTTCAAACACATTCCTGAAACTTTTGCAGAGTAGAAGTAATTAAAAGTATAGCAGATTTGTCCCTCTAAAGGCTCTGTTCTTGTCTTCAAGCAAATCAAAACCCCTGGAGAACTGTAACCAATAAAAATAAAATAGTACCTATTTGTCTTTTGCAATAAAGTTTACTGTATCCACAGCATGAGAAGGTGGTTAATTAATATTTGAACATCTGAATCTTTCTTCCATTTACCTTTCTGTTACCAAAAAACACAGGCACCTTTTTAATCATGAGAATGACAACTAATGAATCATACTTAATACCAGTAAAGTATGCTCAAAAAAGTATCAGTGTTGGTCTAGGACACTAAGCCTATGACAACATCCTACACATTCAGGTAGGTGTGTTATAGACCACATGGCATGAAAGATCTCACATATTCAGTTATGTGGTAGAACAGAAAAAGATATAATTAAATATTTTATCATTTACATGTAAAACTATGTAAATAGTAAAATAGTTATGCATAAAAGAATTCCTTTACAAAAATAAAAGGGCTCGCAGACCAACTAACTTAAATTGCATATACTTAAAAATGCTTCCAAGTAGTATTACCTTTAAACACAAGGTCAGATCAACACTAACCAGAAATATGAGTGTGACCCCATAAACACTTTCCAAGTATGGAAGAGCAAGGCCAAACATTAGAATTCAGCAGACACAAGACACTATAGTTGCACCAAAACGCAGCAACTCTGCAGCCTCTTTTGAGTAGAAGAATTACAACAATGCCCAAAATTAGTTTTTTTTACAAGTGACATTACATACTGCTGAGTTACACCACTGCCCCACTTGTAAAGAAGTCAGATATGCAGCAGAATGTGTCCAGGAAGTATGTCTGGAATATTGGCTCCAATGCCTCTAACAATATAACCCATCTTCTGACCTGTTTGCAAAATAGCTCTGCTGCAGATGGGCTTTTCCTCTTCAATTCTGCTTTAATTTTTGTACAGTGAAGCCTTCAGTGAGAGAATCTATTTTTAGCCTATTACTAAAAACTAGAGCAAGTATTCTCAGTGTCTATTATTTTACCAGATTTTAAATGGCAATGTCCCATCCTACCCTTCACTGTACAGTAAGCAAGCACAAGTAATAGGAGTTTAGTTCACCCATGATTTGGCAAGTTCAATGCAGAACTACTGTTTCCACCAAACACTATCTCTCCAACCACCACACAAGATGGGGAAGGGAGACATGTTGACATCTCTCTAGTCTCATGACTCAACCCCTACACCATGACCACCAACTACAACTACACCAGATTCTCCCCGTGTGATTCAACAAAACTGACATGCCTAGGCCAGGTGACTTCCAGTCTGCAATTCCATTATTGATGTTCGCTTTCATTTTAAAGGCTTGCTAAAATTTATTTTGCATACTATCTGGTTTCACTGATACTATGCTTGGCTTTTGATAGCAGCATTTGCTGTATCAATGAAAATAAATCCCACTAAATTACTATCAAAACACAATAATGGTCTAAATAATATATTCCTGAACATAAAACCAACGTTACTAATCATAAATTCAAAAAGGAAAAAGATCCAAGCCTATAGCCCAAGTAGAAATGCATTAATAATTTAGAATTAAATGTCAGTTAAAAGCACTAGCTGCTAAATCTAAGCTGTTCATTTGCAGTGGTCAAGTTATGCTTTAAAATTACTCAATCAACAAAATTAAGATTCAGGTACTCCCATACCCTCACACCAAGTCACAATAGGACAGAGTTTTCTTTTTGCAAACAAAGCCTTGTTCCAGTCACAGCATGGGACTAAACAATGTTATTGTTTGCACAGACTGATAGTATAGCTCAAGCATTTTAGGCAGACAAAATCCCAGCACCTCCAACACTAATGCCACTGCATTTTGCATTTTTGAATAACCGTTTACCCTGATAAAAAGACAAACTTATTTAATAACTTCTGACCATCTGACACCAACCTGAAAAATGAAACCCCTTTGTCCCAGGGCTGGGCTGGTCCAGGTACTGCAGCTCATCCTGTGCCTTGCTCTGCCCTGCCCTGCCCATTCACTGAAGAGGGCACAGGGCAGAGCTGTCCTTCCCCTCCCTGCTGCTGGCATTGGGGGAGAAGGGAGTACACCATGACAGGAGCAGACAGAAGACAGTTGCCACACTCATATGCTCTCCCCTAACAGCCATACCTTGCTGCCACTGCAAGTGACAGACCAGCAGTCTGACCAGCAGGCCTTAACCCCCTGTTCTAATCCTTCCAAGATTCACAGTGCAACTGTAATCCCTGGAAATAACCATGAAAGAGATACTTTTTTTATGTTAACTCTATGTGTATTATCCTAATATCTTACCATTTAATCATAATATCCTCTGACAGAATTTCCTCAATGTTAGAGCTCTTCATACCTGACACCATTCAAGCATCACCTTTAAAGCAAAAGCCACACTCAGCAGATTTGCATGCCTCAGGTGACTGCATGGTAGTTGTCAGAATTCTTCATTCCTCTCAGGTGAGCAGTAAAAGATACTACCAGCTGAAGTCATGTAATGGCCTAAATTTATTGACTTAATGGTCTCCAGCTTGTTCTCATTGCTTCATGAGACAACTTCAGCTGCAAATCAAGATGGATTTGGAGGAAAAAAACCTAACCATCACTTCTCCTTGCCCAAGCCAGTCCACAAAACTGTGAATTATCTTTCTCTACAGTGCCTCTGTTCTATACAAGAACAGGATCTTAATCACCTGAAGCCAAAAATGAACACCCAAAAATCAAATGGAATTGCTTCAAGAGAGCTTAAAAACTAGCCAAGAAATCAGAAAATTACACTTATGTTCTTTCACAGCACAGTTCTCTCTTCAATACTCACAGAAATGTAAAACCAACTACAAATAGGACTGTAGCAAATGAGAAAATGGCATCAATACACACACTTCCTTGTTGTACTATCATACTAACTTTGCAAAGCAAAGCTATCATAAGGGGAAGTAGAACACTTACATTGCCCAAGATCAACTCTGGCAGCTTACATGTTGAAACCCAGTGTAAGTGTGTGTGTGTGTGTGTGTGTGCAGTAAATACCATAAAATATTTTTTCTATTTAAATTCTTCTGAAAAACAGGTGAAACTAAGTCTACTTCTACAATCTCAAATGTTCTAAATGCAGGAATCAGTTTCCCACCCTTAACAAAAGGAGGCAGCAGGGGGCTATTTGTAAGACCTCGAAAGACTTTAGGGTTCCTTTTATATGTAATTTTCAGTCTTTTAGGAACTCCTAGATTACATTTGCAAGTCTTCTACACAAACATGTAAAACAGATTTTATTTAAGAGGAAAAAGTGCCCAAGATTTTAATGTAATTAGTTTCTCAAGGGGCAGGTCTTTAAAAAACATCAAACATCACCAGAATATGCAATGCTCTAGGCAGGTGTCTCTGCAAAACTGTGAGGAAATTGTTTGCCTGGTTTATAAGTGAATCATACATAAACACTCCCTCAAATGAGTAAAACTACAGAACGATTGGGACACAACACATCTCAGTTTTAATCTCTAATTCTTAACGCTCACATCTGATAACAAAAACCGCTCTGCAGTATGTTGCATATACAAATATGTAGAAATTTGTATGCTTCTGACATCAGAATCTTCCCCAGAACCGTTGACTAACTTACACATCTCATCCTTCAGGAAAAACAAAAGAAATTCACCACTTCGTTTAAACTAAGCACAGAATGTGATGCCACTGCAAGTTCTAAAACACAATAGAGATGACAGCTCCTCCTAGACGCAGTGGCTAACCACAATGTCTCACCTGCAGATTGTCTTCTTGACCCAGTTACAGCTCTAAGCAGGCACAAAACTTGCTCACCTGCAACATGCACAGAAGCAAACCCTTGAAAAGTAGGAAAGACCAACTCAGGTGTAAGTCACAACAAATGGCATGCTGACGAATACAAAGAAGAAACCCTTTCTTAGTATGAAAGCTGCAAAGATAAGCAGTAGAAATTAATTATCAAAAGAATCTCTACAGTTGCAAGACTTCAGAAAAGGCTGATTTGTTTTACTGGAACATCACTCCAAATGCATAAGGCAGCCAGACTTTCATATGACCAAACTCAGTATCTATGTCACTGCCAATCCATAAAGAGCTCATGTCCTTCAAGAAGAAAAGTATGAAAAACTGGAGGAAAAGCATTACAGAGAACACAACCCTTTGACCTCAGCCTTAAGCAAATGCTGAACAAATGAAAAAACTATGTTCAAAACCCATCAAAAAGTTAATCTACACAGTAGACAATAGACCCATGCAGAAGGTAATGAGTGGAAACCCCCATCACCACCAGACTCATCTTTTCACATCCCCACTGCTATCAGAAAAGAGGAAATGAGAGCAGGCATTTGATGGTTAGGCTTTGAAAGGAGACCAATGAAGCCCTGTTACAAAGTGGGGCTGTGAAAAAGAAGCTGGCAGTAACTGCCATAATTGTTTTCTGTTCTGAAATGACACTTCTTCATAAGTAATTGTCTCTGTATAAATCTGCCACCATCGGGTTTCCTCAAGGTAACAGGTACTGTACAGGATATGGTGGTTCATCTCACAAAAGGTGATTACACACTTTTAGAACATTGTTTTGTACCAGTCTAGCTCCAAAATCTTCAAGGAAGAAGTTTTTCACTTACACTACAAATTTTTCACTTACTTTGCAGCAGAAAGTTGTTTGTTTGTTTCTTTTTTTTAAAGTAAGAGATAAAAAAACTATGCACATAAAAGGGGCTAAAGTCAACCCCCTCGCCCCCCCTTATTTTCATCATGTTACATGGCAAAAAATTAAGTAGTCACAGGAAAAGCATGTTTTCTGGATGGGAAAATTCAAGAGAAAAAACCAGCTGCAGGAGGCCCTGGTGGTTTATCATCTCCTCCCCAAAGTTTTCCTGGACCAAAACAGTGCCTCATACCATGGGTTTGGGAGGTATTGGGCTGTCTATCCAGCTACCCCAGAGATGAAATATCAAAAGAAAACAGTCTCAAGTAGGTTTAGAACAAAATACCTAAAGGCACATTTCAGAAAAATCAATCACAGACAGTAATACCCACATCCCAGTGCCCCATCCCTCTCCACATCCCTGTTTTTGCGATTGACCTTTTATTTTCCAATATTACCCTGTAATCTCAATGAAATCCATCAAGCCTTACCATTTAGCCAGAAGCTGACAGAGAGCACTGCTGAAAGCTGTTCTGTAAGAACCAATTTTCACCCCCTTGAACTCCACTGCCTGTAAAATGTGTTAGAAAGCCTTCCGAGCTGCATTAGGATCTATCCTGATGAAAGACAATCTCCAACTGTAAGAGCATTACCACATATTTTGCACTGCTGAGTTTTAAAAGCAAAATTACAGAAAATTATCAGTCAGCAAGAAAGTTTCAGTACCAGGAAACACTCAAGTTTCTAAAACCACATTTCTGTATTAGTTGAGAAGATCCTCCATTTTCTTCCCTGTGGATCAAATTTTTACATCTTTACTCAGTTCTAATTCTACTTGAACCCATTGACTGACTGAACAAAAACATAAGACACAAATCTCTTCAGGCCTTGCAAGTTTTTCACAGTTCAAACTAGAAAAGGCTACTTGTTTCCATAAGACTTGGACTGAAGTGATGTTCTAAATAACAGAAATGCAACTGCAGTTAACAAATGGCATGCTGCAACATTATATGGTAAGGTCACAAACCCAAATGGACTCTGACCATTTACACTCCATTAAATATCCAAAGAACACGAAATTAAATCTGTTTTGACAAACGTGACTGGAAGCATCAAAATGAGGAAAATTACTTGGGTACAAGTTAGATTCTGCTTTTTCCTCTCTCAAACTACTTTTAGTTTTGCTTTTTTAACACAATATTTATTAACAGCACATGCATGTAACATTTCTCAGCTTTCAGTGTAAAAGCAATTGACACAATTTTAAATGAGGGTCCTCATGCAATTCATTACAGCATTACAGTTAATATTCTGTCACAGAGCAGGAAAATGTTACTTGTACCTTCCAATTTACAAACTAATCACACTTAGATGTTCTTACGCATGTTTATCTGTACAAAATCATAGTTTAGTTTGCAGAAGTAAAAAGGAAATGACCCAAGGCAACTCTGCTCCATTGCTTTCACCCAAGCTCTGATTGTCATCATATGCACTAGAGCTCTCAGGTGATGGTAATTTTATTCTAAAATAAATTACTTCAAATTAAACTCTCCATATATAAATAAGCTACTGACAAGGCCTATTTATACACACATTACAGCCTTTCATATTTGATGTAAAACAGAACAGAGGAACTTCCACATTACCTTATGAAAATCAAGTTTAATGCTCTGGAAAGAAACTGGACACCAAACAGATGGAATTTAGCTTTTAGAGATGACCCTGCAGCCATCTACCTGGTGGGACACAGCCCCCAGCAATGCTCAGACACTCTTAGCTGCACACCACAGTCTGTCACCTGCCTGGAGAAACACCCACAGTTACCACAGTGTCACAGACTTTCATCATTGTTTTCAGCTAAGGCAGAACGAGATAATTTAAGATGAAAATATGAGAGTAATTACACCTGACCTGTACAAATTAAAAATGATGACAAAGGTCTGCTTTGGATTCTTACAGGAGTATAGTGTTGTTTTCTCTGGTTCTTAAACTTAACACACTCTTGCACTGCAACGCGTCACTAAAACATCTCATTTTAACATTGATGATTACAGTACTGAAGGCTTCAAGAAAAAACAAGCCCCATTACTCAGAGCAGAGTAGAGACTGGCAGGAAGCCCTAGCCAGGTCCCTGAATGCCCTAGAGGCACATCAGCAAAGGCCATCTCTGTGGTAAAGCCACTGGAGGTGACAGGAGGTGCTCACAGAGGTTCCAGCCTACCCAGCTTTGGCCCCATTATTAAAACAACATCCATGGCTTTTAAGCCACCAAAGAACATTTCAAATTTCTCTCCGAACAAAAGCTTGGCAAAGGGGTAAGAAACCCAAGTGCTGCTCCCCTCTGAGCAGGGCACACTCAGAGCACTTATAATCTCCTGCTCCCCAAACTCAGATGCTCTTTGCATTTCAGCAACCAGCGGACCCAAAAAAACAAAAACACACAAACAAAACCCACAAAAAAACACAACACCCACCACACCCTAAAAAATCCATTTCCTCGTCTCAAACGCGGCCCAGTGCCCGCAGCACCAACGCTGCGCCGACCGCAGCCTCCCCACCTCGGCCCTGCGCCAGAGAGCGGCGGGAGCCCTCCAGCCAAACCGCCCACCAAGGTACGCTGCGCTGGCGCGGGGCCAGCCCAAGGTTCCGCGGCCTGCCGTGAGGCGCGGACTGAGGCGCTTCCCCACGAGAGGGAGGGAAGGAGGCAGAGAGGCGAAGAAGAAGGGGGCGAAAGGGCCACGTTAGGAGTTGAGACACCGCTAACCATCGCTACCCCTTACAGGGCACAAGTGGCGCTCCCGCTTCCTTCAAGCACCTCAACAGCGGGGCGGGGCGGGGCTGGCGGCGTGGGGGCGGCCGCGGCGGCAGCAGGTGAGAGCGCGGCGGGGCCCGCGGCTGTGTCCCGTGGGCGGAGCGCGGGGCGGGGCGGGAAGCGGAGCGGAGCGCCGGGCCGGGCCGTGGAGGGGACCCACTCGCTCCCTCTTTCACTCGGTGACTCTCTCGCTCACTCTCAGGACAGCGCCCGAAACTCGGCGGCGGCCGCGGCCCCCGACAACTCCCTGGAAGCGGGTGAGTGCTGGTACCTGCCCCCGGCGCGGGGGCTCCCTCTGTTCGGCAGTTCCTGCCCCGCCTGGCGTGGGGTGAATGAGGAAGCGATACGGGCTCCGGCTCCCTCCGGCCCGGCCGGCTTCCGTGGGGCTCCCGGCGGGGAAAGGAGCGCCCGGCTCGGGCGCGGCTATGCTCAGCCTGCCGTCGCGGGGTGAGGGGGGGCGGGCCGATCAGTGCCTCCCATCGGGGCTACGAGGCGGGAGGCGGCGGGGCTGCCTCCGGCACCGGGGCGCCTACTGCTGCGGGGCTTCCTCGTCAGGCGCGCCTCCATGTTGGGCTCCGCGCCCCGGGGCGGGGGGGCTGCGGCGGGAGCTCCGGGAACGGCCCGGCCGCAGACTTTGTTCACCGAAACCTCCCCGTCGCCGTGCTCGGGGGTACTCGGGATGGAGCCGGCTCATTCCGAAGCGCGACCTTGAGCGGGGCAAGTCTGTCAGGTTCCGGGCGGAGGGACGGGAGGCACCGCCGGAGCGCTGGCGGCAGGGACTGGTTGTGCCCCGCGTGAGGAGGTAGCGAGACCCGCGTGGTCCTTGACTGAAACAGAGTTTCCCCGTAGCAGAAATGCCAAATATGATAATCCCAACTTCTTTATTTTTTCCCACCCAGATGCGTTGATACTCTGTTTCTCTCTCCCTCACGATGTTTAAAGTAACTCACGAGTTTAAAGTAGATGAAGTGCATGGTCTTTTAAATGGTCAGGTTTCCAGCTGAATGGCGACAGACAATAAGGAATGAAGGAGCAGGAATGCCTGTTGCTTTTGTGTACATGCCAGGCGTGCATCTCTTAAAAACCAATTTTCAGTTCAACACTTGAGATTTCTGCATTTGTATTAGGGTATGAAATATTAAAGTGATTGAATTACGGCGCTCTGTGGTTACACCTGACATCTGTTTACGCATTGGCTCTGACTGTTGCACCATGTCACTTAAAGATTATTCAAGTAGCTAAGAGAGCAGAGTGTTAATCTGGACCTAGGAGCTCTTGCAGATGTGACTGCAAGGATGATATTGCCCTGTATCCCATCTTGTGAGAGGTGTATGCTTCCAAGGGCAGAACTGAATTATAGAATCATAGAATGCTAGGTTGGAAGGGACCTCAAGGATCATCTGGTCCAACCTTTCTAGGTAATACTATAGTTCATATGAGATAGCTTAGCATCCTGTCAAGCTGAGACTTAAAACTGTCCAGCGTGGAAGAATCTACCACTTTCCTTGGGGAATCTACCACTTCCCTTGGGAATCTGCAGGGAAGACAGGTGTGGGATAATCCAGTGCTAGGTCTTTTCCTAGTTTTAGACACTGGTTTATAGCCTGAATTACAACATTTAATGTCTCTACAAATACTCTGTGTAAAAATCCTGGCTGCACTTGTGTGTTTAGTTTCTTTTAAATCTTATTTGGGCCTTGGCCTCCTATGCTCATTAGTCTAATAGTGTAATAATCTTCAGCTTTCCATCTATCAAATAAAGCCATGCAGCATTGTACTGTCCAAGTAGGAAGTTATAACCAAGTACACCCAATATAGCTTTCTGAACAAGAGACTATGAAGTGCTTCTTAAGTGGTTAAGCAATAATTCATAAACGTCTATTTTTAAAAAGTGTATATGCAGCATTTCCTGTATGTTTTAATTCCTGAAAATGGCTGTATTAAAAAATTATATATTTGTCTTTGGACTGATAGATTTCAGGCACCCTAAGGCACTGCTAAGGAAGCCTGCAAATGCTGAGGAAAGAAGCAAACAAGGCTGCAAAACCTTTTTTTTTTTTTTTTTTTTTTCATAATAATACACAGGTCTGTGTTTAAGAAATATTAAATGCTGGCAGTTTCCATTTCCATTATCTACATAGTTTTACTCAAAGTTATCTTTTAGTAAAATTGAATTTAGCAAACTTCCAAGGAAGTATGATTATTGGATAAAGTACATAACTTTTGAAACTTTGACAGTTTAAAACTGGACGCGCATCGTAAGGTATTTCACTGGGCATTATTTGTGTAGTTGTATGGAATGCATAAAATAATTTAGAGGTAGCATAAAATAATTAAGGGTTAGCAATACTCCGAGATTTTCATCCTACATCTCATAATTCAGAATTAAGTATGAAGGAATTGCTGCCACTCAGTGGCTGATACGAATGTATAGAAAACTATTCTGTTACACAGCTATGCTGTACGTGTGGTTAATGAGTATGTCATAAGGTAATTCTTTTTGGTGAACTGGTGTGAGATAAGTCATTGGGAAGATGCTTACATTGTTCTCTCCAGACAAGAGCTCATTCTTGAACTTTTCCATTTTGTATTCCATGAATTATAACTGACCTTTTCATTAGGCATAATTATACAGTAGGGTCATAATTTTCTTTTAATTTTTTAATTTTTTTTCTTTTATTTTTTTTATTGAATGTAACAGTGAAATAGCATAATATTTACTTTTTGATCACACAGCATAGTTGAAAAGATACTCTGTAAAGAACGCATTATTTTAAAACTAGAAACTATTTCTAAACTAGAAAACTTAAGAAATTACATAGCTACTTTTGTTGAAGAGGAATCTTTAGAAGAATCTCTCAAAGAGAACTTGGCTTTTTGATGCTATAGAGATCAAGGAAATAACAATAAAACCTAGAAAGATGACATCTTTTATTTAAATAACTTATTTCCTGGGGAAAGCATAGAAGCTTTCAGACCTCTGAGTCTATTTTGATGTCTCTTCCATCCCTGTTTCCATTCAAGGACTTCACTATCAGCCTGCCTCTGTGCAGAGGCACAGATCCTCTGTCTTGCAGATGTGTTGCCCATCCCTAGCTGAAGCTCAGCTCTGACTGCTGCTCCCAATCACCTGCGCTGTGACTGGAGGTGGGGCTGTAGCACATGCGAATGTATCAAAGTTCACTTCAGTCCAGCTACTTTGCAGTGAAGCTGCAGTGGCACAAGCCTCCCTGTGGACTGTAGAGTGTAAATACTTTACAGGTGTTAACCAGTACTGAGGTATGTGCCTGTACTATGTTCATTGACAGTGGTATTTAAGTTCCCTAAAGTTAACTCAGGTTGTGTCTCTTCATGATGCAGTCCAAATGTGTTACATACCTATCTATGATCCACTATCCCTTTCATTGGATTTGTGAAGTCTATACTTAACCTGCTGTAAAGAGAATGGAGGAAAAAAGGAGTAAGCTAGAGATTGAAATGTGTGTTGCAGATGAGTCAGAGATGAATACGAAAGATGACAAGAAGGGATTTACCAGTGGAGTCTGGGGGCTGTCTGGCTCCATTAGGAACTGAATTCCTCTGTTAATCATCCACTGATGAGCAGTTGTGCGATCTTTGCATTCAATGCAGCTTCTCCATCCTAGTGATTAGTTTCTGTCCAAACGCTGCCTAAACAACACCACAACAGCTTATGTTCCAGTAGGTTTTTTCAACTGTATTCCTTGCTCCATGACAAAACTTGTAATATTTCTCTGAATCTTCCTTTACCTGCATAATCTGAGTGCAGAATTTGATTCTGTAGAGCTCTGTGTGGAGCCAAAGGACAACTAGCAGCAGCAGGGAAAGGGGGGGGAAAGCTACCTGTTCCCCTTCAGAGCTATTTGGGTAGCACATTAAAAGTAATCATTCTGCATCTGCTTGGCTGTGCTTTGCAAAGATGCAATTAACAGAGATGAGCCTGAGAGAGCTCTTTGCAGCCTTGGTAAAATAATGCTGAAATGGCTTGTGTTATGTTCTCATTTTAAAGGCATTTATTTCTGCCTGTAAGAAAGTTTTTACACTTTCTTAAAGAGGCATTAGCTCTCTTAACCAGAGCTACCCTGTTTGCTTTTATAATACTTGAGTAATTTTGCAAAAGTCTGCTCTGCAGGAAGTAGTGTCTAGCTCTGTAGGACCACCTAGACTATGAAAGGTGGAGAAATGAGAGGTCTGGCACACACGTACTGGGGACCTCACAAATCTGTCCTTGGCAAGGGTGGTGCAAGATTTATTTCTCGTCTCATCTAGACCAGGCTCTGTTATTGTAAGTAACAACTGATACAGAGAATGGAAATCTGATCTGTATGTGTGCTTCAGATTATTTTCTAATGGCTTTTTTTAAATGTATGCAAGTAGAACATTATGTCTACCTTTTAGTGATATAAAGGTGCCCTGACATCCATGAAGCAAGTTATGTTTTGAACCTATTAGATTAGCTATTTGTCTTTTCTGATTGTGATAGATTTGAGAGTTTCTAACTAAAAGAGGGAAGTGATGTAGCGTGGATATATATCAATAGCTGCAAATCAAAGCAACAGGCCATAAAATAAATTCTTTAAAAATATTTCTCAAGCTAAGAAAGTGCATAAAACCACAGAATACTTTTTACAGTATCCTATTACGGAAATTAATGTGTTTCCTGATAATTTCTTTGCCATTGAATATAATTGCTCTATCTTGAAATACTTAAGGATATTTAAGCATAGTTGGTATTCATATGATAATAATCATGATCCATTAAGTCTGGGAGTGACCATCAGATAACTTCATGAAGCTGATGCACATTAAGCTTTTCAGCCTCGTATAATAGTTGCCGGACTGCTAAGGGAGGAGGGTGCGTGCTTGCCATCTCCTCCTGTGTGATCTGCTGACCATCAAACTTATTTAAAAAAACCCAAAACAACAACAAAAAAGCAGCACCTCTCTGAGTGCCCCAGAACAAGATTATTTTGAATTCCAAGGTGCTACTTACTTATGAGAACAAAACAGGTGTGCAACATATAGTTTTATCCTGCCATTCCCAATGCTTTTCCTTAGAGCTGTGAGCAAACCGTAGTCTTGCTTGGTTGAAATGTAATCCAAGTGGTTTCACTTTTACTCATTGGTAGTGAGAGTGGAGTTTGGATAGCCTCTAGGACACTGGTTAACAGGTCAAGGTATCATGGCACTAGGCATTGTATGTGTCTGTGGCAGAGACCAAACTAAAACAAGCTCTTACCAAACAGCTTAATAAGGGTGCCCTTCTTGTCTAAAGAGGTACATGTGAGCTGAAGTCCTTTGCACCTCACTGGGCTCAGAGGAGTTGTCTGAATTAACATCTTATTTCTCATCTCCTGGATGGCTGAAAGCCTCTAAAATGGTATGTTTGTTTGGGATGAGTGCTTTGATTTGCATTATGTTTAGTCTTTTGCTGTCTCGCAAATGATGTAAGTATTTGTAGACTTGGTTTAATCCCGGCTACCAGTTATAAATACAGTGTATCTTGAAACATATGCAGTAAATCTAAACTTCAACCTCAGCTTTTTTCCCTGTCCCTGGGCTATGAAGTCATGCACACTTCTGATTTGGAGCTGAAAGAAAGCCTCAACCTGTGTTGGTTTAGCCTAGCTCTTTGTTGTGTGACAAGTTTGCAATGCTGAGATGACAAAGAGAGAACACTGCACAGTTTTTTAGCACTCAAGTGTCAACACCTATTTATTAGAGATCTAATAATTTGATTCTGTATTATATTCTCTGACTTCTTGAGGAAGTGCAGTTTAAGTTTGGCCATGTTTTTTCTGCCAAAGGAACATATGAAATCTTACTGTTTATTCAGTACCACTTTGTTGCTCATCATACCAATGATGTCTAATTTAATTTAGTGCATAGAATGTATCAATATACAGTATCAGGGTTAGGGAATAATGTTTTTTGATTTTGATACCAGATTTGTCTTTCTGATAGTAAGGCAATTTTTTAAACTTATACCCAGGTTATTTTAAGATTTAGATGCTTGAACATGTTGATAGATACTTGAAAAGATGGTAAAAAATGTCTAGCAGCCAAACTCAAGGTTAAACTTGGCTTCTGCAGGCTGCCTTTGTCTGGGAAGTTCCCCAGTGAGTACAAAGGCAGTGTAGCTAAGCTACTGCTAAAACATTGTTTGATGGCTGAACTATGCTTTTCTAGGAGGAGACTGTATTTGATACTTGTTTGAACAAAAAAAGGAATATTGTATTTCTTTCCTCTCAAAAAAGCCCTCTATGCAAAAACTTGGTAGGAAGATACATTCCAGCCAGTAGCAAGTAGGGCCCATTATATACTCTTAACTTGTATTCTCAAGGAAATTTAAAATTAAAAGACATAGTGCAATGACTTTAGAAGACTGTCATGTTTGAAATATGACAGTCACTGCCCTGTATGTTTCCTCTCAAGATTTTTATGATACATTTTGTAATGCCTCTGGGTGACTGCATTTTGCTGGCATGACTATGTAACAAAAATTAGTATCTTATACCTTACTGATTTTGTTAGTGCCTGTTAAAACTTGCTACAGAACACAGTTGTGTGTCAGAATATATTATTACTGGAAAACTCTTGTGAAATTAAGATTTATTCTTTCTTATTTTTAAAAAATGTGTTTGATTTATATTCCTGTAAGAGAGAGCACAGATAGCTGTCTCACATCAAGTAGGTCCTGCCATTTTGATAACGAACTTGGTTCCTTTTATAGATTAAACAAACAAAAAATGGATGTGAAACCCTCAGTCATACAAGTATCTCTGCGTTTGAAGGAGTAGATTTCATTATAGATGCATTCAGTATTGATAGATACCTGGGTTTGGCTTTTTTGAAGAAACTACTGTTTTTTTAATAGTCTGGTTCCTGCACTGACTGATGGAAGTTGATTGCATTTCTTCACATCCAGTGTGCTGGTCCGTTAGCCTGTGTTTGTGATGAGCTGTGAGTTGCTCAACAAGAGCTTAGCTGTTTCCTTACGTGTCTGTTGGTTGATGACTGTGGCCTTCACTGAACTCAAATATTCTTACTAATGACTTGGGGATGCTGATTGCCAAATATCAACAGCAGATTTGTCTGTCATGAAATTGTGTGAGTGTTCTCATATTACATTTGCTTGTGTTCTTCGATAACTGGCAGGAGCTGACGCTTACGAATTCTGCTTGACAAGTTTATCTAAAAAGCAGCATCCCAGGTCCAAGAGCTTCTTAATGTGACCTAAACTCTTCCAGGTAATTTAAGAGCTAAAATGCATCCAGTTTTGCTTTGATCTGAATGCAGTGAGCCATGGACATTTGAACATGGCTTCTCCCATTCTCTCAGCTCAAAAGGAGACTCCAACATCCCAGTTACCTAGTTCCTTCAAACCCAGCACAAGGGTTAGGGAAGGACAGGTAAAACCCAAGGGTCAGTAGGCAGCACTTGTTTCCTGCCTAGAAAAATCCTGTCGAGGAACTCGAGAGCAGGAGGATACAGCTGGAAGCAGCTGATAGGTGTCTTGGCCCTGATTCTGCCCTGTGAAAGAAGCATCTCTTTTTGTGCAAGTCTAGTGAAGTTGTTCCACTGTTCCACCTTTAAAACAGCAGAAGAGAAATTTCATGAGGGGATATTGCCAGATATTTTTTCCTGGTAGATTTTTTTTTTTTCTACAGGCCTTTTTGAAGTAACTTGTGATTTGGACCAAAGGATTTATAGGTCTGTCTGTTAATCCCCACAGAGCTGGTATTAAGTTCTTAGCCTTTTTTTTTCCCTTCTTCCAGTTTCCTTTAACCCTCACAGCGAGGGAATGTGCAATCAATGTATACCTCTCAGCTAATCCATAATTGCAGAGTAGTATTCTGTTGACTAAACTGGCTTCATTGCATATACACTTGAGAACATGTAAAATATGGAAGGTTCTCTGGAATCTAGTTCTCCCCATTTATTTCATGTCATTTTAATAGAGGTTGAGTCTTTTCTCCAGGAAGTCAGAGCGTGTGTCTGCATCGTTCATGTTTGCTTGCCCGATGGTCTCATCCCTGATTGCTGACTTCCCTGGCTGAGCCATCACAGCCTAAGTGCAGGTTCACCAAAAGTGCATGTCTGCAGGACAGTCTGTTCCAGTTAAGGGTGAGTTTCGTTGTGTTTGTGCAACATGCTGTTACACTGTTGTCATTGCATCTGACCTGCATGCTCCCGTGTGCAGGTACCTCGTATTGCTCTCCTAAGTGAGCACTTTGGTATAAGTGTACGTTTCTTTTACCTGAAGATCTGTTACCTACAAGATCAAGTTGTGGGATCTGCACCACCAACTTCCCACACCACAGACCCCCATGTGTCTGGTGAAGGGAATATGGGGGTTGCCGAAGTTGCCATTTAAGCAAGGAAGTTGATGGGTTACTGTTGTAAGGCAAGAGCAAGGAGGGGAGAGAGCAGCAATATGGGGTGCAGCAGGGGCAGCTCAGTGCAGAGTGATGAGAGCTGCCAGCAGGTGTGATGCTGCTCCTCCTTGTTGCACCACGTTTGTCAAGGGAGTGCTGCGTGCCCCGCTGCCCTCACTTCATCCTTGGAAACTCCATCTCCTCTCTAAAACTTTTGCAGTACAACGCAAATGCCCACCGGCTGGGGTCAGATCTGGAAGAGGAAGTGAAGCTCTGGTTTATTGCTGTTTTCTGTTTCAGTTAATTTGCAAGCTTGCTTATTTCAAACAGAGCCACTAGGATTTTCAAGGCAATCCCAGAGCTTTAATGTAGTCTGCACTAGTGTCTGTCAGATTGGTTTTCCAACCTATTTAGGGTACTGCAATTTGGAATTAATGTTGCTTTCCTTTTCCAGTGGGTGGCAGTTGAAGCAAAGAGAAATGTTTATTTCCTTGGAAGTTTATATAGATATGTATTTAAGGAATGGGAAGAGAAGCCAAAACAGGCCAGCCCTTTATTTTCTCTCCTTATGTTGAATTCTTTTTTTATTGCATCTCCTAGCTGCAGAAAAGGACAAATCAAAGGACCTCTGGTAACCAAAATCCGCTTTTCGCTTCAATCTCCTCTACTTTCTGTGTATTGTTTTGTAGCTTGTTTCCTTATTCTCTTACTAGTTAATAAGTGTGAGCCCAATCTTTCCATCACTAGAGCTTTGCACTGCGTAACTTCAAAACTTTGAAGCATGGAGCAACTATCTTGTTGCAACAATGTGTTCAGCTTTTTGGATCTCTATTTTCATTTTGAATGCAACAAGTAGTAGTATTCCTTTCTCCTTTTAAAAAGCAGATCTTGACAGAATGTCTTCCATACTGATTCTTATAAATTTAATATATTTTGTAATCCTAATATCTATTTCCTTGAAGGGCCAAATTTTGAGCAAAATAGCTTTCATGCACATTTATATTGTGGAGTTAGTGTACATCTTATTCACAGCTGAGTTTCAAGCATATGTTATTAAAATAGCATGTTTGATTCCAAGTATACATTAGTGCATTTAGTGGTTATAAGTAAAACACAAGTTAAATACGTATTTATGGGAATGCAAATATATTTTTATGTAGAAATTACTGTATTTCTAAATGCAGTAGAGGTTAGGTTAAATCTCTTATTAAAATTTGTAAGAAGTATGTATATCAGTACTGACACCAAAAGCCAGGTTGAGAATTGTTCTTGGATCATGGAGCATAATTTGTCCTACTTTAAGAACCAAATTTCACTTTTTGTTTGTTGTTTTTTTTTCTTTCCAAGCTGTTAAAACAATGATTGGGCTTTTCTAGCACTTTCCAGTGCTTTATGTTATGGGTAAACACTTAATGCTGCATAAAAAGCTGGAGAAGTCTTTTATTTTAATTCTTTTTCTTTTCCTAGGGATGAACTAGGAGTTCATCTTCTATAATACATGATTATAGCTAACTTACCAATTAATCTACATCTTGTCCCTGAAGAAAATGTGGTCTTATATAGGTATTTAATGTAGCTAGGCCACAATATATTTAATTTCTAAGCATATGTGGCTTTTTACATTAAGACTGTTCTTCCATTGATGCAGTTAAATACAAAAGTTTATGCCATCACAATAATTTTAAACAATTATAAACTGATTTGCCATTTGTGTGGATACAAGTGCTGCTGCTGTTGCTGTTAGAGCAAAGTTCAACTTGATTGATAGATTAAAATTATTTAGGACTCTAAATGGAAAAAAGTCCAGGAAGACACCTTTCTACCCCTTCTAGACACATGAAATAAATGATGAAAAATTAATCACCAGAGCAGCAAGGAGTTGAGCTTTGTCTGGTTGATAACAAAACTGATTTTACTGATCAGCAATACTCTTTAGCTGTAATGACCTAAAAAGGAAATCACTTTTTAAGCTAAAAATACTCTGAAAGCCATGACATAGCATGTATTCAGTTTTGACAAAGGGACACAGTCAAACAGAAAATTACTCTTTTTTTTTCTTTTTTTTGTTCTCTTTTTGTTACAAGACTGTATAATAACATCTGTGATGACTGTAATGTCAGTCAGTAGAAAAAGAAATCATTTCTTTTCAGTTCCTTAAATTTAACTGTCAATTACTGGGTTGTCATTTGCTGGAAAAATTGCTGTACATTTCTATAGACAGTGAGTAAAAGGCTCTAAATCCTTTAAAAATGTTTTGATACACACACTTGTAGTGATGGTATGCTTGAATTTTTCATGTTCTTTTACTTTCTTGAAGACGTCATCCCATTCACAAACGAATCTTATTTGGGGGGCTATGGAAGGATTCTAGCATTTAGTCTAGATTTTAGCATTATCTGCTTATATTATTTTTGGTCTTTTCTTTTTTTTTCAAAAAATCTGATTTTCTTCCTACTGCTTCATGCTGCTTTCCAGTGAGTAAGCTGATCCTAATACTAAAAAAAATGTGGGTCTCGACAGAGGGATGTTTTCTTTGTTTGCTTTAAACAAACCATGCGAGTTACACAGCTCTGTTTTGAATTAACAGCTCTCCCAACTAGGCTGTACACTTAACGCTTCTCAGACACCATGGTGAGGCAGTAGTATGGGCATTCAAATACTTCAAAGGAAAGACAGCCATATCTAGCCTTCTATCTTCTTAAAAACACAAAAAGGATGCCAGACTCATGTAATTGGAAACATTTGCTATAGGCAAGGTGACCCAGGCAGACCAAGATGGAAGAATGTTTCCTTGTGCTGCTGCTGCATTTAGTTTTGCTTTAGTTACTGAGAGCACCCTGCTGCCTAGTAAGTAAGAGTTAAAGGCAACTTAAAAACATGCCTGTTTATGTCTCTGTGCTTTTGGGATTATTCCTGTGGTCCTCTAGCTCCTACTTGGAGTTCTAGTTGATGAAGTTGCAGTAAGTAAATGAAGAAGAGCATATTACTGTCTTCTGATCAGGGTCTTATTTTCCAAAGCCCACTTAATACACCTACTGAATAGGTTAACCATTAAATCTCCCTAATTGATTTGTTAAGAAGTTTGCAAAGCCACAAAAAACATATATTTTGCAGTGCATGAATTTCTACACATTGTAAGTCTTTTAAAGCCTGTGTGTAGATACTGTAGCATAGCTCCATCTACCCACTGTGCTCAATGTGTGAAGCAATGGAGGGAAGTGGGGAAGGGAATGATTGGAGCTGGATGTGGGACTCTGAAGTGATGTAACAGCAAGAGTGTGTTTGCAGTGGACAGCAGAATTGTTCTGCTTCTGCTTGACATGTTGTGCAGTTTGGGTAAACCACTTGCTTGTTCCTTGCCCAGAGGAACATGGGTAATGCATCATGTTTTCTTCAGTTGTTTGCTTGTTTTTCCTATTGCAAGAGCTGGAGTGTGGCTGCCCAGCTGGGGGGCCCCACTGTGGGCTGTCATCTCCCATGCTTTGCTGCCAGCCCCATCTCACGCAGGGCAAGTGCTGACCCATCTGGCTGGGTTACTTAGCTTAGCTCTCATCCAGCATCACAGGAGTGAGCTCAGCTGTGTGTGCTGCAAAGCAACACCCTTTTCTAGCCTTGCACAGCCTGGGCCATTCTTGGCTGGAAACTGGAGAAATTTCCATGTAATTGACAGTGTACAACATTGCATCAAGGCTGGAACAAAGATGAGGTAAATGTTTCTGCCAACATCTCAGGGAAAAACAAATAGTCTTAAGACTTCATGAGTTTTATTGTACATCCTTTGGGGCTTTATGAGAGATTTCTTTTCCTTAAGTTAGGTTTTACATGGAGAATTCACATCTGTTGTGCCCATGCAGGTGTGTTAAGAAGATGGGGAGAAAATGAGTGGAGTAACAGAGAAGGTTTTGTCATCTCAGAAAAGAAGCTGGAAAAGGTTTTTTGATTCTTTTCATCTTTCCACAGATTCCAGTTAGGCTCTTTCTAGGAGGTGTGTTCTGATGCTGACTGCTTCTCTCTGGAAGTAATTAGAGAAAACCAGAATAGGAGCAGCATATTGTCCTTGTGTTTACCTGAGATTATGGTTGCTGGGCTTGCAAATCCTTGCACTCAACTAAACAGAATTTCTCTTTTTGCATCTTCTGAATGCTTGGTCTGATAAACTGCAAGAAAGACACGTTCTGGTTATCACTGAGGAGAATCCTTTCCTGTTGGAGAAGGAACATAGTCACAGGGAAGGCAGAAGCTATGGGGAGCTCCTGTTGCACGTTTGGTGCAGCAGCAAGTTGGAGTCACACATTGTAGATGAAAGAATAGGAGATGTGTGTCCTCTCAGCCTCTGAGTCTTTATATGCAACAAAATTGCTTCAGCTGTTGCAGCTTTCCTCAATATTCCCATGCTATATAGAATTAGGACTCATAATTTGTGTTCAACTTCAGTTGGATAGCTGGAAATGGAGAGGGCTGACTAAAGAACCTTTGCACCATGTGTTCTTTAGGTGTGTTTCCCCACAAACTCAAACAGTACAATTGCTTTTTTTGTTTGCAAATCTATAGTGCCATATGACATCAGATGTGTATAACATTCATTAATAACCTGGGATGAAAATTTTTGTTCTTAAGGCTGAGCAATGTTAACAGCTACAAGTAAGTAATGATGTATCTAGCAAGCAAGACATTCAGAGGGAGTAGGCTGGGTGCTTCTGTTCATTTAATGTGGATTCTGGAATCCAGAGGCTGGTTGGCTCTGACTGTGCATTCGATAAACGTATTTCTAAGGTCGTTCCCACATCATTCATGTGTTGAAGCTTTTTAAGTTCTGAATTGCCCGTTTGGAGCACAGCATTAGTGCTCTGGGCAGGCTCTGAGTTTTCAGGTGCTGCTAAATACTAAAAAAAATATAGAAAATCATGTCAGCTTTTCAGATGTTTGGTTGCATGTTCTAACAGTGCAAATCAAAACACTGCATTCTTTATAGGTCAGTAGAAAGGGCCAAACCGGTAGCAGTGAAGTGGCCAGCATGTTACTTAAGGGATCTCACAGCAGGATAAGGGGCTTGCAGCTGCACCCATGAGAGATGGCAAGGGGCCTGAGAGGGGATCACAGATGAACTTTAACCAGCTGGTTACATCCAGTGCTAACAGGGCTAGAACTAAGCCAGCAGGAAAAGCAAAATCCTGTTTTACTTCATAGCCCCACCAAAAGCCAGAAACCTCTGTACTTCACTCAACCTAGAGCCTGTTCCTATTGCAAAAACAACTAAGTTTATCTGTTGCTGTAAGGCTTTGGTTTGCCTAAACATACTCAAATACTCTACAGCCCATCATATCAGGGAGGAATTAAGTGGCTCGAGTTACTTGGGCTCACCCGAGTTTGAACAATATTTGAGTAAAAACAGATTGAAAGCAGTTAAACCAGTGTTTGTGCTGCTGTAGGTGTGCTCAGAAAGATCTCAATATGGTCATAATTAGGCTGGCATCATTGACATAGAAAAAAGTAAACTCTTACATTCATACTTCATGCTGCAAGCTTGTGTTTCAAGGATGAAATTTCCCTGGCTTTAGCCAGGCAGCCTGTCTGATTTAAATGTTAATGAAGGCAATAATTTTTTCCTTCTACCTCAATTGTTTAAACCAGCACCATTGCACCTGGTAAAGGATGTGTGTGTTGTGTTCTACACACCCCCCCCCCCCCAAAAAAAAAAAACCCAACAAACCCAAACAAAAAACAAACAAACAAAACATAATTTTGATATTACTTTAGACAAGAGAGAAATTAATTTGAGGCCTCAAATTCTGTACTTTAAAACAGATTTTCACATGATATATTCTGGTGACATTAGTCTTAAAACATATTTCACAGAATTGCTTTAAACCCATCTTTCACTTTTTCACTTCGTATTTCTGTGCTCCAGTTTCTTATTCTATGCCTTCTATTTCTGTGCTTTGCTGAAAATCCAGCTACAGTTTTGTCTTTAAAAGACATTTTATACAGAGGTGGTCTGCAGTGAAACCCTTTAAAGCATGAAGCTAAAAATAAAATTGTTTTTCTGTTGCCCAGCTCACTCTGTTCCTTCACCTTTGGTTTCTGTGTTATATAAGATACATAAGTAGCAAACACTCCAAAAACTGATCTGAAGAAACTTCACTGGGTTACTTTGGTTCTCTCTCCTAATTTATTTCTTCCAGAGACTGATGACAATTTGCTTGTGCTGTTAGGAAACTTAACATTTCCACAGAGAGTCCATTATCAAAATAAATAACCAATTCCAATGGTAACACTAGCAGGAAACCATATACTGCAATGTAATTAATTTCTCACATCAGTCATAAAGTCATCTCTCTGTATCCTTAATTTGTTTTACAGAAACTGCTGGTTTTACAGGTGTCCCGATTTTGGAGAAAAAGCAAATTGATGGTCTGAAAATGTGTACAACTTTAGTATCTATTGTTTTAGAAGTGGATGGTAAAACTCCAGAGAAAAAAATGTGATGTGGCAAAATGTATTTTGCCCAAAATTAAGTCTCATGGTCATCCTAAAAGAACAGGTGTGTTTGGGTTTTTTCTTATTTCTTCTGAAAAAAAATCCTCTGTGCTCTTTGTGAAGTCCTCTGCAGTTTGCAATTAGATGTTTCTCTCACAATAATTACTTTGCGTGTCTTAATCTTGTCAAATGAGCAACTTAAAAGATATTTCTTTTAATGACTGAAGTTTTGTATTAACCTTCCTAATGGGTGTTTGTTCAGTAGCTAGCAGTATGGGAGGTAGTATCCTGAGCTGACATTCAGAAGTTGGTTATAGCTGGAGGTTTTTCCCTTTCAAAATGCTTTGTAAAGTCAACAGAGCTGTAGATATTCAGAGCAACTGTACTGAGGTCAAAAAATTCTGCAAGTGTGTACAGTTCTTTACTCTGAGTCTGCCACACTTTGTACTTGTTTTATTTAGTGAAATACTTTAAAAGAACTGATGACATGAGTGTGAAGTGTAAGGGCATAAAAATAATGTATTCCTGTAAAACCCCACCTTTGGAAATGTATTAGAGTATAGAAATTTTGGTTCTTTCACAGTAGCTGTTTTGTTCTTAGTTAGATTTTCCTGTGTTTGAAAGGGTCTTTGTTACACTCTTTGGCTCTTCTTGCCGTTGATATACAGGGCTGGGGTTTTCCTGTTCAGGGAAAAATTGGCTAGACTCACCAGGCTTTATTAGAAAAAGCTCACAGAGCAGAGTGTCGTCTTGGAAAATGTAACAGATTGGGTTTTATTCAGCTGGTATATTTTGGACCTTTACCATATTCTCAATTATCTCTCACTCACAGAAACACTCTAAAATGGCAACCATTTAATCTTTTTTAGATTATAAAGCCTTTGTTATGGCTCCAGAGTTTGATGGCTGAAACTTTACTATAGGCTTTGATCTACATTTGTTTTGCTTTAATGCTGTTTGGTTTTTTTTTCCCAGTACCTGTGGAAACATTAAGTCCTGGTTACTCTCAGGGGCTAATTTAACTTTTTATGGAATCAAATTGGAAAAGATCACTCTTAGATTAGTGCAAATATACACATGCTTTACTTAATTTGCAAAGTTGCATTTATTGCTAAATCCTAACTCTTCTCTGTGATGGCACAGTTTTAATAACTTTGCTTTCAGCCTCTGAGCTGGCTCTTCGTGAAAAGGGAAAAGATTCCTGGTGATGCTTCGTATGAAACACAAGTGTTCCTCTCTTGTCCCTCCTCCAGCTTGGTTTCTGTCATTCATATTGTAGTTACTGAGCTCAGGATATTTAGGTGCAATAAAGTTATAGCACTTGCAAGAAGCTTGTGCCTCCTTGTCAAGAGCCACATGTATTATTTCACATAGTTGTTCTTGACTTTAGTGTGAGTGCTCAAGAGAATGAGGATCATGCAGGTTTTTTTATTGCAGCTCCATTTACAATGTGGAAAGCTTGTCTTCTGCAGCTCTGCCCAGTTTGTCTGGAAAAGCAGGAAAAGTCTTGAAGCTATGGAGCTCATTTAGATGGATTCTTCTCAGTTTCACTCAGTTGTCAACTATTATTTCCTGGCAGGTGCCAGTGCTGCATCTACTCATTGAAGGGACTGTGTCACTGTGACTTAGGTTTGCCATAGCCTGGGTCTTAAAATAGGAAAGCTATCTAAAAGAAAACTCATTTGTTTTGGAAGATACTACCAAATAAAAATCAGAAAAGAGGTAAAAAGTGATTCTGCAAAACTTTTCTTTTGTTCTTTATTATTTCAGTTAAATAAGGTTAATTAACTCAAGTTAAAATTTTGTGTTTAGGCTGTGCTGGAAATGGGTAGAAAGTGTAGATTGATGCACTGTACTTCCTGAGAAAAACCTGGTGGCTTGTTGGGTTAGCACATTACTCATCCACTACCTTGTGGATTCAGGGAAGAATCTCAGATACTCTTCTGATTCTGTGGCTGTTTTTGTCCTGTCTAAGTGTAGTTAGAGGCAGCCGGTATCCAAGAGTTTTAGAAGACGAGGAAATTCTTGCCAGGTATGACAGACAGGTATGACAGGTAGACTCTTGGCAGACAATTTCATTTATTATGCAGCTATTTGAAGTGGCAAGCTTCCAGATTTCCACTTATAAAGGAAGATAATTGCTTAACAAGATCACTTAGAACAAAGAGTACAGTAGGATAGAAATTATGTCCTTCTGTCCTTCTGTAGAACAGGTCATTTTATTTCATGACATGATTGAAGCACCCACTGGGCAGAAATCGTGCCAGTTTCAGACAGTGGGTATATCACATCTCCCATTGCCTGCCAGAAAAATGTGTTTATGAAAGGTTGGAAAATGCTCAAATGATGATTAATATGAAAACTACAACTGGGCCAGTCTGTAGTTATGTGATAACTTCCTTAAATGTGTAAGGGTGGAGTAAGGTGGACTTTTTCTGTTGCTCTTATCCTTTCATTCTGTGGGAATTATATCTTATTTTTAATTTTTTTTTGTTTGCTTAAACTGCTCTGAAGATAGTGTCAGTAATTTTCTGGTCTTTTGTACTGTGTTTGCCATTAGAGTAACTCAAGTTTTTTCAGAGAATTTTCACAGTGTCATCGAGAGATGGAATTATCCTCATTTTATGATTCCCATATATTTAAGATGCTAATCTTATATTTTGTTTTTAACTATACCTGTGTCTCCAAAGTACATTCCAGGTGATTTCCCATGTCAAGAGCTGAAATTTTTTTTATTAAACTTAAAAACTCCTCTGTCCTTTTCAGGCACAAAACCTGCCAAGTGTGTGGAACTTCAATGTGGTGATTAAAAGCAGACATAGTTTTAAGCAACTGAAAACACGTCTACTAATCAGAGATGTTAAGCAACTTCAGTGGAGTTTGCTAGCTGTCATACCTGCAATGCTTGTTAGAGGCTACTGCTGCTGTTTTGAATGAATCATTTGGGTAACAGAGGTCATAACTTAATTTGTAATTGTATATATGATTACACAGAACATGGGAACTGCCTATTAACTAATTCTGCATTATAATAGCTTTATACTGTCTCATCATTCAAAAATGTATTTCAAAGGAAGAGGAGCAGTCTGGAAGTACATGCTTACATAGGTTAAACTGCATGTATTCCAGTTATCTTTTTGATGCCACACTGAAAAACTTATGTTATATTCAATAATACCTGTGGAATGGACACAATCAAGTGTCAGCCAGCTTCCAGGAAAGCTATGCAGTGCTTTCTCAGAAGGCACCATCCTTCAGCTTCTTGGCAAATGAGTAGCTACTGTTTGGAAATAAGCCAATGATCCATGTAATGAAATTCCAGAGCTCAAATACTGATCAGTGCCCAGGGAAAGACTGAAAGACATTGTCCTTGGTGAAGTTGGTAGCTGCCCAGAGGAGCAGACTGCTGGGGGTATTAATACCAACATGGTACAGTGCCTACTGTGCATGTGTCAGAGCACAGGAAAGTTCTGGTACCTGAGTGGTACCAGCAAGGTCATACTGGTGGTACAACCAGTGGTACAACCAACTCGTGGGGTCTCTCCCTGTTTCTGCAGCCCAGGACCAATCCTTTCCTTTGTCTCCCTAACTTCAGCAGGAGTGGCCCATCACTCCAGTCCCTAAGCTTACAGGTCATTGATTTTGCTGAACCTGCTGAGGAGCTGGGATTCTAGTCAGGGCTCCTGTATCCATCATATCCAGTCCCAACATGTGTTTTGGCATATGCCTCCTCCTAAGAAGACATGTACTTACTTAGGAGCTCAGCTACTCATGGTTCCTGGCATTCATCCTGACAGCTCAAAGGAGCATGAGAAATTAAGTTGGTGATATCTTACAGTCCAAACACTTACACATGAGATATTTATTCCCTTAAATTGTGGAGTGCTTCATTCCCAAGTTGTAGCACAACTATTTTATTATTTTTTTCCAGAACACTTTTATTCCTAGTTTCAAGACCTAGGAATTTCATGTAAAAATTTTCATTATCATTCCACTTGTGATGGTGTTGCTCCTTGTTCTTTACCATGTTTTGTTTGAGTTTTTTGTTAAACTGTGTGTTCCCCTATACTCCCATAGCTTGCTTGAGCAGAAATATTTATGTCCATTAACTATGCCAAAAGGAGTGGTGACACCACATCAGAAGTGATATGAGCTAACTGAGGTGCAATGAGAGGAAAATAATTCTTCTTAATATACTTAATTAGGGCTTGTCACTTGAAAAATAAGCAGATTAAAATATCTAGAACTCTGTATCTGCAATCGCTTAGTTTGCTAGGGATGGAAAAAATCTTGCTTGTGCTGTCTGTATCCCAAAAATCAGACTGCCCCCTGGATGATTAAGACATAGGTGAAAGCTAGCAATGAAACTAATAATTTTGAAGTTCCTCTCTGTCTTTCCCACCTTTTGCTTTTCCCCCTTTCCTCCTGCTAGGTACAGTTACACAGTTTTCTAAACTGTCTTAACTCTTTTGGCTTTCAAACATGTTTGAGTCATTAGTTAACGCATCTGCATCTCTCCTCTTTGCTCTGTGGGTTGGCTGTTACTGACTTCCCTCCACACACCATGTGGTCCAAAACACTTATTCCACCTGCTAGATACCAATGAGGAACCAATCTTCAGTTGTTAAGGAGCTCTGGTTATCTCTAATAACGGATCTCAAGTTTTATTTTTCACTGCATGTACTGTTAACCCTGAACGTCATGTTTGAGCATGTCTCTTCTGTTAGATGCTTAAACATTATTTATGGAGTGTTTGTAAACTTACAGGCAGAGTGTCAGGGAATGTTTGATCTGTTCCCATAGAGCTGAGCTGTATTTTGACAGCTGGTTAATACCACAAAGCCCCCAGTGGCTACTGCTCTCTACCTGCAATTCCTCCACCCGTTAGATGATTTGTGATAGTTGTTCTCTGGGCATGGTTGTGATTGACAATCTGGATTTTAAAATATGGCCTCTTCTATGTAACTGTCATTTGTGGGGTTGGTTCAGCCCAAGTAATTTTGCCTTCATCTCTAAATATGAGCTGTAAATTCAGCTCTTTGTTCCAAGATGAGCTGGGAGTTGCTGTTAAAAAATTCTGTATTTAATACTAGTTTGCCACCAGTCTTCTATCTGTCTTGTTTTGTTAGAGCAAACTAAGGAACTGAGAAGTTTAAGAGTTTCTCAAGGTCATGGTGCATTCAAGGTCAAACTCAAAGGAAAACAGTACAGTTCAACTTGAGACCTTGTCTACTTTTATGGATACTAACCCCTCTCACTGTAGTAGCAGAAGTTACTGATTGCTGCTATGTAATCTAATCTCTCCCAATTCTTGTTTATTTTTGGATGTGAAAATAAGCTTTCAGTCATTGTTTGTAGTGAGTCCAACACATGATGAAACCTGAAAGAATGCTACTCTCATTTGTTTCCTATTTGAGAGATGCCTGCTGCAGCTAAGGCAAGCTAGGCATTTGTACTGGGATGAAAAATTAAGTTTAGTTGTGGTCTTCCTCAAGGTAAAGGATTTGGATGTGGTGTTGTGGAACTGCTGTTGAAATAATTCTTCCCTTGTAAGGAAATGGATAAAAGAATGAGCATGTTTTAAGCCTGGTCTTGCCATTTGTTCGTTCTGAATTACAGCTGTCTTCAGATACCTTCTAGCCAGGTAGTTGACTAGGTAACAGAAGAAAATGGTGCTAAAAATGTGCTTTGCTAATGGTAGTTAAGACATCAGGGATAATACAAAAAATACATTTATCTTTATCTTTTTCCACTTTCCTGGGTATTTCCATACTCCATAATTCCTTAAATTTAGCTAGTTTTACTTAGTATTATTTATTGTGAAGGTGCTGGTAGGGGAAGCTTAGGATTTTGCAGGGCAGCAGTTTTGTTGATAAGTTTTAGTTAATACTGTGTAAGATATAAACTGAGAACTTGTCAGTTAAGGTGCTATTAACATCTACATCAAGCCTGGCTTGTAAGTCCTCACATCCAAAACTAACATGGAGCTACAGTCACCTGCCCTTCAATTCTTCAACAGACTGTCCTTTTGGTTGGCTCCAACATCCAGCCACTCACCAAGCCCATATCCTGCTCCTCACCATTGCTCTAGGCTTCACAGGGCATTGTTCATGATCAAGGTAATTCAAGAAATTGAAGGAGACCTAGTATGTATCATATATGGTATGATACCATATTAAAAATATTTGTGCCATATTTCACCATCTGCTATAAAATTTTAAACAATCCTTAGAGTATGGAACATCCTGAGCTCTAAATAGCTTAAATAGCTCGTGACTTGGTAGGAAGATTTTTTTATTTTCACCATAATCAGAAAATAACTTATTTTTCAGGCCTTTTGGAACAAACTTGTTGCAGTGCCCTTGAAAGGAACAGCTTTTGAAAATAATGTCTGTTATTCTGGCATATAATTTTATAAACATCTCAAAGGTGAGGAGACAGTCTACAAATTGCTTGAGGTAGCCTTTGGAAATTAAGTTCACTGATTTTGTGTAAGATCGGAAAAAGAGCTTTGAAAGATGACTTTGGAACTTTTAGTAAGTATTTGTAATGGCAGATACTCGTGCCTGCAATTCTGAGGTGTATACTTACTCAGCACTCTTGGTCCTTCGTTTATGAGTAAGTGAGGAAGTTGGGAGTTTCCTCAAGAATGACTCAAATGAAGGAGGAATCCTAATATTCTTCTTCCCTGTCTGATCGTGAAAGCAAATCAATTAACCTGCATACGTAATACATCTTCCTGAAATTACAGAAAGGCTGTTTATTCCCCTTCCTGTAGGAGACAGAATGAAAAATTCTGAATATAAGTTTAGTAATGTATTGCCTCAGAAGTGGGTAGAATTGCTGTTAGGAACCTGTAACTGGCCATCCTGACACCTTGCTTAAAGTATAATATTGACTCTTCCTGTTGAGTGTTTTTGAAAGAGATAGTAAAACTCAGATTTTTAGAGTATAATCCTTAGATATGATGACATCTTGCTACTACTAGACAAGCCTTTCTCTATCCGTTTGGTAAGCTTCATTTTCTAGTAGGTGGATGGCGATAGTAAATGGATCACAAACCTGAACTTTTGACTTTCTCATGCTGAGATCATTAAAGTCATACTGTGTTCCACTGAGCTCTGAGTCTACACAGTTATCTGGAATAACCAGAGTAACTGCTGTGCAACTTGTAACTTCACCAGGAGAATTTTAACTGCAAGTTGCTTAGAGAACCTCACCATTTTGTTTGGACAGCAGAAACTAATGTTTCCATCATATGGCGTACTGAAGGTTTATTTTGAATTAAGCAAGAGTGCAAAAATATTTACTGACAGGAAAAAACAAACTGAACAGTGTTTTTCTCCTCCTTAGGCAGAGTTTATTGTACTTGGTTGCCCTAAATTTTAACATAGTTGGAAGTTCTAAACAGTGCCTGTAGAAACAGCTCTACCCTAGTACTGGTTGGGTCTCCTAAACTGCCTTTGTATTCTGCAGCAGGTACAGATCAATGCTTGAAATGCTTCTACGTCCTTTTTGTTTTGTTCAAAGGCTCAAAGTAAAACTTTAGAAAGCACAGATCTACTTTCAAGGTGAGTTAAGAATCTATTTCTTGGGTAGTACCTACACTAGACATCATTGCTCCATAGCTGTACTAAGTACTTGGGGTATTTGTTACTTGTATCTGAGTCTTTCAGAGGTAACAACCTTGGAAAATTTTAACAAAGTCTGGAACAACTAGAGATTTGAACTCTTGTATGTCCTAATGCCTGAGTTTATACAAGTCTGCTGATGTTTATCTACACTGCACTGAGCCATTTAGTTAATGTTAAGCATTTTGAGAAAGTTCATATACAAATCCATCTGCTGTATGATTAATACATTGTGCATTAATGTGGGTTGATAAGAATACAATTAGCACCATTTAAAAGAAAAATTATTATTTTCAGTTTCTCTTAATCTGCTTATGCTAGTTGGGTGTCTTGTATTCATCCATCTTCCATTGTAAATTAATGCTATTGCTAAAAAAATATGTTAAGATTGTTTGCAGTGGCAGGAAAGAATCTTTACCCACCATTTTTTCCTGATTCTTCCTTGAGAAGCACTTGTTTTATTTCCAAGTACTCTTTTGTCCTATAAAGAACAGTAGGGCAGATGCAGGCTTTGTTGTTCTAGAGGTTTCTGCATAGTTTTCGTGGGTAACATCTCAAGTCAGTAACACAGGATTTAATCTCCATTTTCCCTTTTCCCTGTTCCCTTGGAAAAGAAAATGAAAGCAGCTTGAAGAGTCTGTACCATTTAATTGAGATGTATAAGTTGTCACATGCAATTTTTTTATACCTGGTTATATCCTTAATCCTAAAAAACTAAGGGAAATATTTCAACAAAACCACTGAGAAAATACTGCATGACATACAGTATTGCCATCAGTAATACTGGAAGCATTTTCCTCACTTTCACTTAACACAAGTAGATATGGATGTTCATTTTTACCTTTTGTCCAGGGAGATGTTATATGTATTTGTAAATGTTTGGTAATCAAGATCATACCAGATTTTTAATATCATCAATGAATATATGTTGAATATCATGATTGCTTAATGCGAATATTTTTCTCGTAACTTTTTAAAATGGAGAAAACCCTAGACCTTCAGTGGAACAAAATGTTGGTGTGGGGAAATAATTATGAAAATTCTTCTTCCTCAGGATAACTAATCTTTGTGCCTATAGTGTATATTTACACATCTTAGCTGTAAACAGTGTTTCTCAGTACACATCTTAGATGACCAAAGGGCACTGACAGCTACAAGAGAATCATGTGAGGTTCTCTTCTCTCTCCATGTTTCCTCAGATGAATTTTATGTGCTGTTTTTTATAATTCTGACATTTTCTGTCAGAAATAGGTTTAATTGTTATATTTCTAGAGATGGGTTTAGTTTTAGACTAGTTAAGAAAACCCTAATGCTCTAATTGGAAAACTACATCTTGCACAAGGAGATATAACAGGAGCATAAAACATTATTTTAACAAAACTGCTTTTTAATTAAGGCTTTTTCACAGTACAAGCAAATACATTTTTTCAATATAGCTGTGTTTCAGGTCCAAGTAATTTACAATTTTTTTAATAGTCCCACAGAGGCAGAATGGAGGTGTCTGTTAAAGGCTGGAAATGCAGCTGTCTGCAGCTCTTTCCACAGAGTTAAAATTTATTGGGCCAAAGTTGTTTTAACTTTTGTTTACTCAGTACAGGAGAGTCTCAAATTATCCATAATGTGGAGTTACTTTTAATGAGAAGTGGGTTACAGGCATCTACTTACCTCTTTTTGGTTGTGTGAAGTGCCTCTCAGTCCTGGTCACATAACATGTCTGTGGGTTCAGCAGTAATTGCTAACATGGAAAAAGCAGCATTACAACAGGATTTATGTACTTAGAGCCCTGCAGTGGAAGCAAATACCCAGACCTGTGGGGAAAAGCCAGGATCCTGTGGCTTGCGGAGTGCTGAGTGTTCTCAACTGTAGGGCAGAAAAGACTCTTTTGGGCTAACTTGTGCTGGGGTTATGGCTTCTTGTAATTAACACAAGAGCTCCTTGCCAGCACCCACTACTCACTCATTTGAGCCATGTTGATGTGCGAGACAGAGGATACGGCCACTGCCCAGTGGAAGTGGAAGGTATTTCCGAGACACAAAATGCTGGAGTCATTAAGTAAGTTGTCATTAAGCAAGTGTCACAGTAAACAGTATGAAAGTGCTGCTTGGCATTCAAGGAGGGAAAGAATCAAGGCAGTGCACGGAGCTAATCCACAGAGGAAAGATTTGGAGGCAGGACTGGGCAGACCATTAAGGGTAGATCTACGCAAACAAATGACACCATGTGGAAAGAGAATTTCCCACTCAGCTGCCTGGGGACATGCAGTCTTTCCATGCTGATAGTTAAGAAGGGATCTTATCTCATTGCAAGTGGGAACATTTGCACTTGGAACTACAAGGAGCATTTTGGTTCCTGTGTGCTTCCCTCCCTTACTTAGTGACCCTTACCTGCCCAGTAAAGACTGACAAAAGCACTGTACACACCATGTATGCTATTGCCTTAGGAGCACTGTGTTTTACAGCTGTGTGGTTTTCCTTGTGAGTTTTTCTGTGTCAGTAGCAGCCATACACCACCCTTTTTAATTTAATGATCAAACAGAAATTATGTGTCCTGATGGTATGCTTCCCAACCATGCCATGGTACAGGCCGTACTACTTAAAGACAGGAGTTTGTTATTTTCTATCCAAAGAATGCCATAAAAATTAGAATAAAGAAGCAGTTTTATGGCAAAAGAACATGTAAAGCAAGAAGATGGAATTAATTGGAAGGTGCGGGGAAAGTAACCAAGACTTCAACTCATTTATCCATTTAGTGATGGAGGAAATGATAGGCCATAATGAGCCAGGAAAGCTTGTCTGTAAGAAAATCATTGACTACTCTGTTGCATCTGGGACATGAGAGCACAACTGTCATCTAAGAGTTTGTGTTTAATTACATTTTGGGTAATCTATAGGTACTTGTGCAAGTCAGTTGCATATTTCTGTTCTTCCTGAAAGTGTTTTTTTAGATAAGTAATGAGGTTTGTGTCTTGTTTACTATGATGTTCATTAGTGCAATGACCCAATAAAGTAACAAAGCAGATGCTGACTTGCAGTGCAGTTAAGTGATGTTCTTGGGTATGTTTTACCTTTCTCTGTGTGCGTAGTGTTTTGCGCATGCAAACCAAACATCTCATTTTTAAATGATTCTCCAGTTTTTAGTAGGATGAGCACTGGAGTGGAAGCTGGAAAAATCCATTTCAGATAATAAACATGAAATAATTTGATCTGCACTCATCCTCCAGAAATTAAGTTATTGCAAGTAGTAGGAATAGCATTCCTGGAAGGTGACCAGAGGATGTCCTCGACAGAGCCCAGTCCACAGGACTTCTCTCAAAATCCAAAATAGTTGAGCATGCCCTGCTGCGATTATCTCTGCAAACAGAATTCTGGCTCATCTAAAGCTCCAGCCTTTTCTTTCTTGTTTATTTTGTTGTTCACTTTTTTCTCGCTTAGCTTGTTCTTTCTTGTTCTCTGTGTTGTGTCCCAGACATGTCAATGCTTTGAGATTTTCTTCCCCAATAAGGTACTAAAATGGAATGTTTTTATTAATTTAGTGGAAAATCACTTAACATGGCTGTTAGTAAACACACATCATAGTGTTTGGATCAAGACAGCATCATTTCATCACAGAGTGTGGACTTTTAATGTTCAAACCACAAAATTCAGGTATGCTATTAACTTCTTAGCTGGAGGATTAAATAGAAAGGAATTAAAAATGGTATTAAATGTACATTTCACCCTGAGTTTACCTTACAACTTTTCCTGTAAACTGTGTGCTACCTTTAAATAATCTCACATTTCTGCTTTAATTCAACTTGCTGTTGATGAGCTGTGTCTGTTCAATATTTTTGGGAATGCCAGATGTACTGTAGAGCTTTAAGTGTTCATTCTCACTAGAAAGTGATTCAGAGGGGAGGGGACAGTTAAAAATCACTTCTGGTTCCATTTTCTTATCTGTTTTTGGAAATCTAACCCTGAACTTTGAAATTACAGCAGGACTAAATGCTTTTAATTAAAAATAAATGTCAGTTATGTTCACTTCTTTCCAATTTCTCCTTATTAATCCCTGTAGCCATTCATCATCCCACAGTCCCTCAGTGGTACTTGGTTGCGCTTATTTCATCTCTTCATTGAAAAGTGAGAGATGCTTTCACAGGTAGTGATGCATGGATCCATGTGTGGCTTCACTGCTTATTTTCTTTTATTAAACCACAGAAAAAGACTTGATCAAGTCGACTTTTATTGGTTATTTGTATTTCTTTTGTGTTTTTTGGCCTTCACATTCTAGGTAAAAATGAACAACAAAACTCAGGATAAAAGAGTGATTCCAGCCTAGCCTGAGCAACCTTTGTGTACCAGGAAGTAGCAAGGAGGAGGAGCAGTGTGCTCAGCAAGGCAGATTCGGCCCATCTTACTGTCTAATGTCTGATTGAAGTGACTAAGTCTGTTTGTGGCCCTCAGGGAAAAATCGGCTTCTCAGAGAAACAAACCAAACAACCCCAGTAACTCCAGATGCTGTCAGGAGGGGGGACTTGATCCATTCCTACAACTCAGTACACGGTTAATGAGCAAAATTTTTGGTTCAAAAATCTTCTGTCCCTTTACTTTAAAAGCCTTAATCAAAATCATGCATCCATGAACCAAAGTGTATTTCCTATGATGAGATTATCTGAGCAGCAGATTTCCAGCATCTATGAATGATAATACAGTTCTCTCAGCTAATGAATATTTTGGCTTTCCAGATACTTGGAGGATTAGGTCATAGTGCTGGCAGTAGTATAAATTTCTGGCTTGGAAGCTTGTACTTTGTGAGAGGCACTTGAGTGTATAATCTGCTGGTGTTTTCAAAAGTGCAAAGTAAATTTGTTCTCTAATTGGAATGTTTTAGAAGGTATTTTTTGCATTTCTTTTGAATGCCTAGTTTCTCTGTTTCCATTTTTTGGTACTTCATTTTTTCATATAGAGACATTAACCCATTACATTTGAAATAAGACAAATTTACAGTTTCCTTTTTTTTCTTGAACTGTAATTGTCATACTGTCTTTAAGGTAGCTGTCTGTTTCTTAAGGGGAAAGAGCTTTTTCTCTTCATTGGAAAGTAAAAAAGAAACCCAACCGAAAAAACAATCAAAAAAACCCTAACCCATCCCCAAAAAATTTAAAAATCTCCAGTGTTTTGAAGAGAAAGGTGAGGTATATTGAGTTGTAAAAGTTTAGCTGTAATGTTCTCGTGTTTTCTGTTTGGTTTGAAAATACGTTGTTGGCATTTTTTATTATTCTCTCTGGGAAATATATCTCGATTTCCAGGAAACATAATAGTGCAGAAAATAAGAAGCTTTGTGCACGTAATTATATATCAAAAAGTAAATCTCAAATGTTACACTGAATCCTAGATCAACTCAGCAGGAACGAGGAGGGAGCCAAAGGATGGGCTTGGTGTGTAACTCTGCTGTTAAAGAATCATAGAATCACCCTGGTTGGGAAGGACCTTGAAGATCAAGTCCAACCATAACTTAAATCCACCAACCATAACCTAATCTACCTGTTCAGTGCTTAAATCATGTCGCTAAACACAGTATCTATATTTCTTTTAAACACTTCCAGGGATGGTGACTCCACCACCTCCCTGGGCAGCCTGTTCCAGTGTCCAATCACTCTTTCGGTAAAGAAATTCTTTCTAATACCTAGTCTAAACCTCCCCTGGCACAACTTCAGGCCATTTCCTCTCATCCTGTCATTATTCCCTTGAGAGAAGAGGCCAGCTCCCACTTCCCTACAACCTCCTTTCAAGTAGCTGTAGAGAGCAATGAGGTCTCCCCTTAGCTTCCTCTTCTTCAAACTAAACAATCCCAATTCCCTCAGCCTCTCCTCATAGGACTTACTCTCCAGGCCTTTCACCAGCCTGGTAGGTCTTCTCTGGAGACGCTCCAGCAACAAGACCTCCTTCTTGTAGTGAGGGGCCCAGAGCTGTACACAGTACTAAAGGTGTGGCCTCACCAGTGCCGAGTACAGAGGCACAATCACCTGTCTACTCCTGATGGCCACACTATTCCTGAGGCAGGCCAGATGCTGTTGGCCTTCTTGGCTGCTGGCTCATGTAAATTTAGCTGTCAGCCAGCACCCCCAGGTCCTTCTCCACTATGCAGCTTTCCAGCCACTCATCCCCAAGCTTGTAGCTTTGCATGGGGTTGTTGTGACCAAAGTGCAGGACCTGGCACTTGGCCTTGTTAAACCTCATACAATTGGCCTTGGCCCATCGATCCAGTCTGTCCAGGTCTCTCTGCAGAGCCTTCCTACCCTCAAGCAAGTCGACACTTCCTCCCAGCTGAGTGTCATCTGCAAACTTACTTAGGAAGCACTCAATCCCCTCATCTAGGTCATTAATAAAGATATTGAACAAGACTGGACACTGGGATGCTAGTGGAGTATACCTGCATGTGGATCCCTGCCCACTTAATTACAGTGATACCTAAACAGATAGAGTAACAATACTGGATTTTCTTTGGCTGTTTTCCTTTGGTTTGATACTTCTGAAAGCTTTATGAGTAGCTCAGCTTTCCCAATGTGCTGGTTGTTACAAGAATGTCTATGAACCCTCTTGCAGAACAGCATGCTGCCTTTGGAGAACTCGTATTCACATGATAAACTTGGTGTACAGTTTTGCAATCTAGTTGTGCTGACTAAATACTGGCAAAGTCCTTGAACATTGTTGAGGAAGTGGGAGCCTACAGCTAAGCAGAAGCTCAGACTTGCAGAAGGCATCTGAGACTCTGCTTAGTGACACAAAGCCAGAATTGCTGTATGGCTTGGCCCCAGGGTGTATTACTGTAGGGACAAAGAGGTGAAGTTTCATCTAATTGTTTTTTTCCTCTTGCACGGAAGGGACTGAGTTGTTTAATTTCAGGGAAAAAAAAACCAACACTCTACTTACACCCCATGTAAAAAAAGTTTCCTAAATCGTGCATGCAAAGAGAAAAAACATGGTTTGCCTTCTATCTAACATTTTAGACATGCTCCCATTTCATAATGTGATTTGATATTAATGAATTGTTCCCTCACTTAGACCTTCACCTAGCCAGCCTCGTTGTAATAATCCTTCCATGTTGTTGCAGTTGTTACTTATCAAATGATATCAGCTTGCGCTATCAGAAATAATGAGCAAAGTCTTTGGCCTTCAGGCAGTGCTCCTCCTCTTGCATGGTTTTGATGTGTGATGTTTGGGTTTGAAGTTAATTATGAGAATTCATCTGCATCTCTGTTTCAGACTTGATTTTGATAATGGTGAAAAACAGCATGCCTGCACTGCTTTCATCTCTGTTTAATCCTGTGCGTTCAAAGAGGAAGAATTTGGGAGTTCAGAAGTATTTCAATGGCTATTTCTTATGCACATTTAAAGAAAAAGCAGCTGACAGTACTTCCTCCCTCTGCCCCTTGAGTAGTGGCTGTGGAATATTGAAAAAGCCAACTTTGTTGGTCCAAATGTTTTTTTCCTTTTCCATAAAAGGACATACAGTGTAAAATGCTTTTTTTATCTTGCAGCATATGCTGCGTAACAGCCCGGCTTGCTGTCTATTTCAGAGTCCAAAATTTCCAGAACTTACTGATCTTTTAGTGTAAAACCTGGATCTGGCTTACTTAATGCACTTGAAACCACTTCAAGAACAGTCAACTGTTGTTACTCAGCTAATCATATATTATCATATGCTCAAATAAATTGGGCTGCATGTCTTCCAAAAATCCCATAAAATCAGGTCTGCTTTATTTCTTGCTTGCCTGCTATCTGCATTCCCCTGCCAAGATTGAAAGAGTTGGTCTGTTCAGAATAAGGTTTCTGATGCTCATATTTTGAAAAGTTTCTCATAATAACGAAAGGGAAAGCATCAGTAATTTTTGGCCTTGAAAGTGTTGGGGAATTATCAACAATTTATATGGCAGCCATAAATTCAAGCAGTTTTGTGACTGCAGAGGATGCAAAAAAGGCATGGAAACTGGGAATTATCTGTGCGTCTGGCCAAGTGGGATGAAACCAAAGAACATCTCTTGCTACATGGCCTATCTACATGGATTTTCTCCAGAATATTGCAACACAAACAGTGATGGATTTTATTATGTCATTGTTTCTGTTTCTAGCTTTGTCAAAACCCAACAAAAGCAGAAGTATCTGAAAGAAAATACTGGGGGGGCAGGGGACAAAAGGAAACAGCAACTGCCTTTTTCCAAGCTAGATTTGTAGGACTCTGTGAAGCAGTCTACATATACTGTTTAAACAAAACCAAACCAAACCCCAAAGCTTCTAATATTTACACCAGAATTTAGTGTATATAATTATCATTTTGAAATTATGAACCAGAAAAAAATAGTCGTTTGACAGTAAATGTAACAGCGAGTAAATTGAATTGTGTTTTTAAATTTGTTGTCATCTTTTCTCACTTCTCATAGTCCTGTTGTGTAAATCTTTGAAAACATTTTATGAAGATACACTGGTTTAGAAATATTACTGCAGAAATTGTAGGTGATTAGCAAATTGGCCAATTGTTTTTGCTAGCTTTATGTATTGTAGCCCTGGGGGTTATCTTTCTTTTTTATCTATCTTTCTTTTGGCTGTTGGACTGTTCTAAAGATGCTCTTTTCATGCTTTACTTCCTGAAGACAACTGCATTTTGTTAAATTACCTAGTGAGTATATTTTGCTTTTGTAAGTGCATAGTCCCACAGTTCTAATTGTAGGGTTCATTGTTAATTGTTTGTATAATGTTGTCCATAAAATAGTTTATTGAAATAGTTGCTGATTAGCTTCACACTTCTGATTACCATGCTTGGATTCCATAGACAGACAAATCAAATTAATGACTGGAGTAAATTAGGCCATTCATAGCCTTAATGGCTAAACCTGAATGACAAATGGCCAAACCTAGATAAAAGCAAGAGTGATGCTGAGGCAGAGGCAGTACTTTTGGAGAAGTCTCCTTTTTCTGTAGGGACATACATGCAAACGTGTGAGTTTAGCCCTGTTTTTTTGGAGAACACTTTTCATACCCTTTGTGGATGTTAAGCTTTCAAAGCAACTCCTGCACACAATGGTTTTTGCCATCTCTGGCAGCTGTGAGCATTCAGCATCATGATGTGTAGTGATTTGATGTTAGTTATAAGTCTGTTTTTCAGGCTTTAGCTGGATAGCAGTAGAGCTATGGGAAGTCCAGCTGATAAAGAATGCTGCAGTGTATCTTGACAAGGTTGATAACAGAAAATATAATAAACCTCTTCTAAACCGATTTCCTTTTTAGATTGACTTCTTCCCACAGAGCATCAAATAGAGACCAGAGCTTGCAACAGAACCTGCTAAAATTCTCTGGAGAATAATTGTAGGTGTGTGATGTAGACAGTGGTCAGCATTGTCACTTTGGTTCAGTGAAACGTCCTACGTTTTATTGTGATGATCAGCTGAAAGAATACCTGTGAGGGGAGTTCAAGAACCATAGCTGACCAGTCTGCTTCATGTGAGTTTTTCTGTAATGTAAACATAAAGCAACATACCTGGGAACAAAAAAAAACCCAAAAACATCAAGTGCACATTAATGGTGTGCCCAGGTGAAGGATGCTAGTCATAATTCCAGCATCTCTGCTTGCAGGCTTTCTTGTATTGTCACTATGAAAGTAGTGTCATAATCACCTTTGTAGACCCTGCACAAAGAGGAAGAAGGCCCTTGTTCATGTTTTTGGAAGTGATGTGGGGGCAATAAGTTGGGCAATAGCTTGTTGCTGTTTTTCTTGAACTGCCAGGATGGAGGGTAGGAAGCCCTTGTGTAAAAAAAAATTATTCCTTCAAGTTGGAAATCATCTCTATGTTTTCATTTAAAAAAAAAGAAGTTACTGGTGCATCTTTTCGGGGAAGAACACCAATTGGTCAGCCATGTGTGGTGCTGGCTATCAGTGTTGGTGTTCCTCAAAGCATTTGTGCAGCCTTGGAAGCAGCCCCAGCAAGGAGCTAAGCAGAAAGCAGTCATCTCCTGCCATCCAGAGCATTTCTGTGAGACAGTGAAGAAAAGCTGTGACCTGCATGTGCAGCTTTACAGCCATTTGCAAAATGTTTTACAGACTACTTACAAGGAAATCAGAGGCTCAAGTCAGCAGGGGGGTTTTCTTGTTTGTATTTCTCTTGTATATATATAGTCCTGTATCAGTGGTGGAACAGTCTGTGCTGTTTGCACCCATTCGTTTTTTAGTCTCTTCGGTGCTCTGTGGTTGGCCTGTGTCAGCGTCTCCTCCAGATGATCCACTGCTTTGATGTTACTTCCCACTTTGTGTAAAAGTCACAACTGCATTTTTGTGTCTGGATTGTGTTAGAGGTGGCTTGCCCTCACTGTTTATAACAAGGCAGAATTATAGAAACAAAGGAACCCTGACAAGTAATGCCTTCAATTGCAGCATGAGTCCCTGGTAGCTGCTGTGCACCATTGGAAGGGGATAAACTACAGCATTTACCCTTTATCCCTTCCGTCTATGTAGAGGAGATTTTTAATATTGTTTTGCTAGCAAATAACGTGAACATTCTCCTTGGAATATTTAAGATTTTAATTTCTTTTGAAGATTTCTTTAAAATGCTGTATTACAAACACATCTATGTGAGAACTGAGTATTTGTTCGTTCAGCAGCTGTTGACATCGATGATGTGAAGATGTTTTCATTGTTTCCCCCTCCATGCATATTATAATTAATAGTAACATGTTTGATTTTCTTTCCATATTAAATAGTCAGAAAAGTCTCAATTTTCTTTGTGGAAATGACTGTGAATGTTGCAGAATCTATCCCAGGTGGCACATAAGGCAATTTTAGCTTGCAAGAGGGCAGATCAGGCATCCTTGACAAAATGAATGTTGTGCTGGACAGCATCTGATGGTGTGCTCTGAATCAGTGTGGCCATGTACTTCACACAGAATAATGTTACTAGATGTTTTCCCCTAGCTTTTTTTTCAGGTTGCACATGGCTTTGAAACTGTTTGAGATATTGAAACTGTAATTTAGACTTGCAGTATTTTTGGAGTTCACATCTCAGTTTTTCCACCGTTGTTTTGGATAAAATCACACCCTTTAGGGAATAGAGTTTGTCTTTAATACTTCATAGCAGCAATACAGACTGTATGAGTAGATTGTAAAATCTCCCTAAATTGGTGTTTTATAGCAGTTTCAGTTTTTCACAGATACAGCTCTTAAAGCTAGAGTCAACACTTGTTCTGCCACTTCTGAAATACTTACAGAGACTTTAGAGGGACTCCATAGACTCTTGTCTAAAATGCAACAAGCAAAACATACGTATTGCTTTCAGTGTTGTTGCTTTTCAAATGTGACAAAACTTTGGATAAGCATATTCAGAAGAGATTTTGAGGAACTTGGCTGAATTAAAATTAATCTCTTTCACTGAGCTTCACTGCCAAAAACAGTTTAAGTGGGTATGTTTTTGTTTACAGCAGTACAGCTGATCCTTGTCAACTGTCTCCCTGCAATATCTTTGCATAGACAAGGATTGGTAAATGTACCTGAGGAGCAAATCCAAACCCTGCTTTCTCACTCGACCTCCCAGCGTCACAGTATAGTCTATCATGTGTAGTGAGATTTTGGATGAAGCCACTAAAAATCTCTACTTTTGTGGAAAAAAAGCAGCATAATGTATAAGGGTAGAAAAACTTGGCAGGAACAGGTAGTTCTTCATGTGAAAATAAGCTGTTGAGATTTTTTCAAGTTGTTGTTAAATGGAAAAGCAAAAAGGTATGTTCTAGTTTGCCAGTGACCTTGGGCTGAGCGTATTTGAACATCATTAGAAATTCTGGGATATCAGTGTTTTCTCCTAACTGCTGAATTGCTTGTATGTAGCACTTCTGAGAGTGCTTTTGAGGTTTCCCTGAAGCTGAGTACAATGAAACTAAACCAAATAACCATATTCGGAACCCAGAAGCAGAGCTGAAAATGTGGCCTTCAAATGATTTGGCTGTTGGAAATGAGGAAGATTGTGGGATTATTTAAAATGCATAAGCACTGTACCTGTTTCTGTTGTATCTGTTCAGGTAAAGTTAAAGAAGTCAAAGCTTTGTATTCTGTTTCAGGACTAACACTGGCTTCAGTCAGATGGTCTGAGTGAAATCATGCAATTGTTAGTTTAGCTTTGTCAGTGCTTTCCAATTTTTTGTTAGTGTAGTCCCAGACTTAGCAGAAATTGTGACTCCTAGCTGGGCTGTCCCTTCCAGCCAGAATTATCCTTCAATCCTTTGATTCTGTCAAAAAAACTTTCCAGTGGGAGCTACATGCTGACCTACCCAGCTTGGTTCTAGATATGGCCTAATTGGGTCTTAAAGCTGTTTCCCCAGAGGTGAAGGGTGATGAAATCTGGTTTGTTTTACATCCATATCGAGTAGTAACTATATGTGATCTGGTGTTGGCAAGTCATGTAGCTACTCCCTTGAGGGTACTTCCAAACTTAGTGAGAACAAGGTCTTTTGTGCAGCTAAAATGTGTTCCTCATTAGAACTCTTGATGAGCATTGTGTTTACGTTGCATTTATGAAAGTGAGGTATTGGGTGGTATTTGTTAATTTTTACAAAAGCTGTCTATTTCTTTGTGAGTTCATCTTAATCTTCTGTTTTACCACATGGTGCTCCAAGCTGCAATAACCAGTGGATTAGTGGGGCAGGTTTGTTATTTTATTGCAAATGGTCTCCACGTAGGGAGATCACATGATGTGCAAATAATGGTGTCAGGAGCTGTATGCTGTCTTGCAGCAAAGACTCAGATTTCATAGTCTTTTATCTAAATGACTGTTCTGGGCCTTAAGAGAGGTAAGAGGAATGTTAATTGCTTCTCAGGTCGATGTCTTTACATTAAAAAAAAAATGCAAGCATGTGCAGGATTGCTTGAGATGTTCATCCTAGTGCTGCTTGACTGAGCTGGTTAACAATCTACAGTCAAAAGGCCAGCTCAGACCAGTTTCAATTTTATTTTTTATATTTCATCATCTCTTCTTGTTACCTTGTTAACTCTCCTAATCTCTCCTTCTCTGCATCAAATGACTGTTTTCACTTACCCTTTGAGTGAGTTATTTTTGCTTCACAAAATACTATTGACATACAAGCCACAGGGCTAGCTCCTCTGCTGAAGGTGCTGCAAATTTTAAACCAAAATGTGCTCTGAATTCAGGAGCTCTTGGGAATAAGGGACGACTGTAGTGAAACAGCAGTTTGCTGACTCAGAAATGACAGGTGGTTTGGATTCTGGTACTTCCTGATGGTTTGAATCGGGTGGCACAGAACTGCTTTAGTTTTCTCTGCCTCTTCCCTTTGCCTGGTATGTGCAGGTACAGAGGCTCATGGTTTGAGTCATTAGCTCTGTGATGCTTCCTAGTATTAGTACACTGCCACCTGAAAGCAATGCATGAATAGAAGCCATGTGATATCATACTTGTTTCAGTTTAGTGGTGCCATTTGGAATGTACATTGTGGCCACATTAAGTATGAAAAATAAAATACACGCTTTTCCAGTGAAATATCTAGGTTTCAGAAATTTCTGTAACTGCCTTTATCTAAGTGACAAAGTAAATGTGAACTCTTGTGTATGAACCAGTTACTCGGGTTGTTAATGTTGATCACATGCTCATGTGCAGTGCAATTACTTGATCATGCATAAGGACATGCTGCCCTTCCTGTACATCTGGTAGTGGGGTTTGCTGCACTCTCCAGAAATCATATGTAAGTTCAGTAGTTTCTCAGATAATCTTTAAAAATAAAATTAACTAAAGCTGTTCCTTTTCTCATTTGATTGCCTATTAAGGTGCCTAGAATTCTGTCTGGGAATTTTAGTGGCTGTATAGCAACTAAAAAATAAAATAATGTGTACCTAAAGAGCAACAAAATAATGTGAGCTTTAGATGATTCATTTTCCTCCTAGTTCTCCTTGCATAGAGAGATGCATTGGGAAAGGGATATGTGGGACAGGCAAAACTCTTCTTCCTTTTTTTTGCCCAACCCACCTTTCATTCCAGCTGTGAGGAAAAAATAAATGCTTTTTAAAAAACCCAAACAATCTGTTAGTTTGTGAACTACTTATTTGATAAGAACGGTTATATACTTGTATGCTAATGAATAGGATCTCTGTGTTTAAAAATTGAGCGAGGTCTAAGTCAAAGACATAACTGCTACTTATTTTTAAATGGATATGGTAAAAACGTTATCTTAAATTCAGTCTTTGATTGTACATCACATTTTCTTTTGTTTGGTACATGTGAGTTTGATTCTTGTCGTCTCAAAGCCACATCAAAAACTTGCAGATGAGTTCTATCAGCGATGAGGGCTCTTGAGAAATGTGTATCACTTTCTTACAAGTCTCAGACCAGGTCTTCTAGTCTGTGATTTTTACTTGCTTCTTTCCACTTAGGTTGTGTATCATTGTGAGCCATGGCCCCTTTCTTGCGGATATCCTTCAACTCGTTTGAGCTGGGACCTGTGCAGAATCAAGGGGATCATCTACAGCCTTTCTGTGCTATCAAGATGAAGGAAGCATTGACTACAGGTGAGGTTACAAATGACAATGCTTTTCTGAATATGAATGAGTTTTTGAGAGATACTGCTATTCTTCTTAGTCTTTGAATGGTAATGAGTCCTGCTGTTCCTGTCATGCCAAACACTTCAACGTGAGCTTTTCTTTCAGAATGGGAGAAATAATAATGACTTATGTCTCTATCCACACCTTCAATCAAGACTTCTTTATTAGTGCTTCCTTGTACTGCAGCCAGAGCGCTCAGCACTTGGTAGGGTGAAGTCTAAGATCTTACTTAGATTCTTAGTTACTTAGTTTCTTGCTTCACCACCAACACACAACTATTCACAAAATGTGTGGTGAGGCAGCGGAAATGTCACTTTTGCATAGATTAAGGTGAGTTGTGAATTTTACGTGGGAAAGTTCTGCAAGTGTTAAATAAAGCATTATTCTCTCCGGTTCTGCAAGTAACAGGCTGCACTTGCAGAAGCTCTGCAGGGGAGAGAGTGCCATGAAGATCTGAACTGTAGCAAGTTTGAGAGAACCTTCCTCAAGCACAGAGCAGTAAATGATCTTCATTAACTTGGAGGACAGGTATTGATGAGAAGTGTTCGTTGTAGTAATTGAGGCGTTTTGGCAGAATAACTTGCTTGAAGTGACTTGCACCCAAGGTCTTGTTTGCACCTCCCTGTTCAGCAGGCCCTCAGCCTTCAAAAACTGCTTCTTTACAGAAACTGGTCCAAAGGTGTATAATATTTTGTGACATTTAGCTAGAATAGATTGTTGTAGCCAAACAGGATTGGAGCGGATTGTTGTACTGGGCTAGACCGCAGGTATCTAATCCTGCATTATAGCTCTAGGGCTTCACAAAACATCAAAGAATGCAGGAAAGGGTGAATTTTCCTCTTCCTCACACCATGATTGGACTTTCCCATTATTGTAGAGGTAAAAGCTGCATGTAGACTTTAAACAGAAGGCTCAGTGCCCTTCCAGGAAATGTTGTCATCAGGCAAATGTATTAAGCCCCAAGAAAGCAGTTTGCCAACCGGCCAGATGTGTGGAGAGGTGGTAATGGTCTAAATAAATCCACTTGGTTTTTTTCTGTTTTTCAGCTATCTCCTTTTGAAAAGTAGAATTGTCCCAACATTTCTTCTCTTTGCTTGCATGTGTCTTTGAAGTAGTGAAAAATGGGGGAGGACAGTGCAGTGAACCTTGGATCAGTGACTGATTGGGGTAATCAGGAAAAGAAACTGATGCTCCTATTGTCAGTTTGACAGGATCTGGAATAACTTTTGAGGGATTTGCATGCTGAAACATGATCAAGGAAAAGCCTATTAGAGAGGAAGAAGAAAATAATTTGCCTCGTGATTAGGCATTAAGCAATTTACAAAGATGTAAAATGTTAGTGTTAGCAGGGAAACAAGGGAGGCCTGAATACAGGAGGGGTAAGAACAATGCTCTTCTTAAAGGCTGTTCATTGCTGACTCTTAAGTCTTCATTTGCACTGTGGTCCATGACAAATCTTGATTAGTCTGATTTTTAATTACAAAAGCAGCATGGCCACTCTGGAAGCTGTTTCCAGTAATTCAGGTGACCTCTTTCAGTTTTACATAGGGTAAAACTGTAACTGATCAAAGCAGATATTAATTGGCACATGGGGATATGGAGCATCCTCTGAACAGACTGAAATAGTTCTCTCCTGCTCTAAGAATCCTACAAAGAATATTACCAAATATTGTGTAATACTTGGTATTACAAACTACTGCTTCTGCAAACACTGAATTATTGTCAAAGGTTCTGCAAATACGTGCAATTTCTTATGTTCCCAAGGATGCCTCCTGAAACTTGCCTTTTTTGATGACAGGGGTCTGGCTTTAGCAACCCCAAAATAGGCTAGAGTAAAAGCCTTGCTGTGCAGGCAGCCTGCTTTTAATTCTGCCTCACCTTTATTGTCCATCCTGATAACCTCTAAATTGTGGTTTGTTTGAGCTTTCTCTATGTATTTTCACCATAAAATTTCCAAATTCTTCTATAGTCAAGAATACCAAATACAGGGCTCCTGAAGCAGGTTTGCACTGCTGAGAACTTGAGTTTTCCTTCCTGCGGAGTTCCCCAAATTCCAGATAAAAGCTTGTGACTGAGTAGAGGAGGAATGCTTCAAGTTTGCATTGGAATGAAGGAGGTCCTCAGGTGTCTGTTTCTGAGCGTTTCAGAATGCCCTTTGGCAAGAAGGCTTAGGTCTGCTTGTCAAAGTTGTAATCTGTAATGCTGCTGTTAGCAGGCATTCCCTAATAAAGAAGAACAAGGACACTCTTTGCTACCCTTGTTTGGATAGCTCAGCACAATGGAGTGGAGTGCATCCTGCAAGTTATTAATGAATGAACACAAACTTTGCCTTGAGTTTCCAGGAAGATTTTTTTTTAATAGTAAGTATCTGATTCTTCCTTCATCAAAATGAGTGTGAAATCTAGTGCTAATTTGAAGAGACAGACCACACTTCAGCTACTTGGGGAAGGGTCCAACTATCTAATCTGCTTTGCTATTGCCTTGATATCATAAGAACAGATTACATACTTCGGGGAAAAATGGATCATTCAGAGCTGGAGAGGCATTTGGAAAGCATTTTTGTTGCAGCACATGATCTTAATAAATAGCAGAAATTGTGCAAAATGTATGAAATTATATTCAGTTTGCTGAGCAGAAATGGGGAATAACTGGCTCAGCAGCAAATCCCAGAGAAAAACTGGGGAGGTGTGCCATCTAATAAGACTAGTGAAGTACTGTTAAACTCCTAAGGAAAGGTTCTGTGGAGATGCTCTTATGGAAGTTTGGATAAATGTTACCCAAAAAATTAAGATGTTTTCAAGGTCCTTTCAGCATTTTCCTTTTTCTTTAACTACACAAGGTCTGCATGTGCTAAAGAGGACAGATAAGGCCTTGTAATAGCCTTTAAAATGTAGCAGTCATGGCAGAGAGAGATACTTATGAATAGAGGTGAAATGTTGGGATAACTTGGAAGTAGATTAATGAAATGTGGAGCTTTTAATCTCTCAGCCACCAGTTTCGATTTAAACTAGTTCAGTGTAAGATGTATCTTAATTTATCTTACAGCAGCAGGTATTCACTGTGATCAGAGGTCGTGTCACAGAGGTTGGTAACAGAAAGCAGCCATGCAAATATTCCCTGTTAAGTTGTGACTGACTAAACCTTCTTCTGCATTCCAGAATGGGATTTGTCCCTCCTGGTCTCTCTGGCTGCATGTTAACACCTTTACTGCCTTTGCATGTGCAAGCCCTGTTTGTCAGGGTGAGCTCTGCCTTCCAAGTCACAAATGGTTGAACTGAATATTTAAAATCTGTGCCAACTACAGTACAAGAGATTAAGCCTGCTTTTGTTTTCAGTACAGTGATTGTATGTTGTTGCATTTAAGCACTAGATCTACATGATTTGATTTTACAGTTTCTGTCCTTTTTTTGTGGCTTTCAGAGAGAGGAAAAACTCTAGTTCAGAGGAAACCCACCATGTATCCTGAGTGGAAATCAACTTTTGACGCCCACATTTACGAAGGACGGGTGATTCAGATTGTTCTCATGAAAGCAGCAGAAGAGCCATTATCTGAAGTGACTGTAGGTGTGTCAGTCCTGGCAGAGCGCTGCAAGAAAGGCAATGGCAAAGCAGAATTCTGGGTAAGGAAGAAGATTAATTCCGTAAACTCGCTGACCTGGTTATGTTTCTTTCAAGCTGAACAGATGCCTATTAAACTATGAGTGTTCAATCCCTTCAGCTTTAAAGACAATTATTTTAGCAGCATTTGTGAAGCAGGTGATGTAGAACCAAAGTTCAAGAAATTGACAGTAAAATTCATGGCATTAGTGTTGGAAATTAGGGCATGTATCACATTGAGTGCCTATTGTATAAAGCCTAGCAGTTTCTGTAGCAAATAGCAGACGTTTAAATTGGATGTGATCATTGTAATTCATCCAGAGAAGAAGAAAGGTGAAGTTTATTCCAAAGCATTTCCACTTGGAATTTCTAATTTTATTTATTTTTTACAATAAATTTTAGTTGGCTTGATGCTGCTACAATGGATATCCTTTAATCCCCATTTTTATTTGTGTTTTTTTGTTTGTCTGTTCGTTTGTTTTATTGGGTTTTTTAAATTTTTCATATATTTTTTATCATCTTTTGCATCTTTTCTTGCCCCTGTGTCCCAATCGTTTGTATATGAAGTGAAGGGGCATGGCATTTGTCAAATGTCATTTCCTTTTGTATGCTGCTGAGTACAGTTCTAAGTATTGATCTCAGAAATGTAACAGGGGAGGTAGGTTATGGTTTAAGGTCATTTTAAATTTAGAAATATACATTTAGTGTAAAAGCCAGTAGTTATTATTAGTTATAGAACCACATAAAGCCAAACAACTTTTAAATAATTGTGTGTGAATTAATTGCAACTAGCATTGTAAACCTCAAATAAACAGAAAATAAAAAATAGAAACATGTTTTTATTTTGTATGTCTAGAACGAGGGGATAGTGACAGAGGCAGGGAGGAAAAGCCCTGAGGCACTGGTTAGGTCCAGTGTCATGACCATCTCATTTCTCACACAATTGGCAACGCTTGTCCTTCCCTGGTAGGGGATGGATGCATGAACTCTCTTCTGGATGTGTGAATGCTTTTCCTGAATGCTGGACATGAAGAGAAGGGACTATCCAGTTGTTGCTTAGCTTAGTATGGGAATACTTTTTAAAAAATAACCTTCAAGATGAAAACCTCACCATTATCCCAGGAGGATAATGGGATTTGTGGGGATATGTTCATGGGTGTATCTAATGTAATTGTTGTTCTCTTTGTTGTTTCTTTTTCCCCTCCCAAGTTGTACTTACTGTTAACCCAGGGATACTCTGCTTTGTGCTGAAGACTGAATCAGACTCTCTCATGTTTAGTAGCTCCTTACCTGTTATGAAGGCAGCAGTTTAAGAATTAGTGGCAACTTTCAGAGTGCAGGAGCTGACCTCAGCTACTGTTTCAAATGGTGTTTGTTTTTGCTGGTCTGTGGAATTTGCTACAGAAACCTTGTGTCATGGTTTGAAGGGGAAAGTAAAATAAACTTTGATGATACCACTGTTTTTCTGATTCCAGGCAGCAGCATTTGATATCTCTATGGTTTGTACTCTCAATAAGCATATAAAGGATTGTACAGACTTTTTCTTCTAAAACCAGGTTCCTGTGCCCAACCGATTTGACTGCTAGTAAAAACAGAAATCAACAAACTCTGCAGAAATGGGAAAGGGCCATGCAAAAATAATGTGAACTTTGACTGTGCTGAACTTACGGGTAGACATCAAAGCAATGCAGCACACTAATAAAAGCCCCACGTTCAGCTGCAGCAGTGAGATATGGAAGAGGGTTGTGATCCAATAGTTTTTGAATAGTATACTTTGATTCCCTAGAAACAGCAAAATTCCTGAGCATTTCAGTCAACCACATACTTCACTGTTTGTATCTTTCTTTCCATAGCTGGACCTCCAACCTCAGGGGAAGGTGCTGATGGCTGTGCAGTATTTTTTGGAGGATGCAGGTAATGTCAAGAATTTATTTCAGTTAGTTATATAAAAATAAAACTTTTTTTCACATTCCTTTTGTAGAACACAGGCTGTAGCTCACATCTGGAGTACTGAGTAGAATTTTCTGATTTTATTAATTTGCCTTGTTGGGATTTTTTTGTTATGTGGAGCCATGGCTGCATTGGTTTGTTTCTAGATGCCTTTGTGCCCTTATTGCTGATGCATTTAGCCACTTTTGGGTCTTTAATGTGTCTCTCCTTGTGTTTTGGTCCGACAGCAAAGATACTATCAGTTCCTTTTTAAGTGCAAAGAAGTTAAATCTCTTGTTCTAGTTTATGTGATAAACTTCTTTTTTGTGGAGAGAGCAACTGAGTCTGAGTTTCCTGGGATACAGATGTCATACTCACTAATCATGGAAACTGGTTGTAGCAATGAGTGAATGGTTACGTGTTAAAATGCAAATCTAGTCAACGTTCTGCCATATCAGTTTAAAAAGTGAACAACATGGATGTGCCAAAAATCTCCACACACTATTTGGAGAAGAAACTAGGAGATAAGCGAAAATAGTCAATTATGAGAGGGGAAGCTTTGAGTACAGTAATAAACCCAAACGTTTTGGCAGGGATTTGTGTATCCGTGGAATTACTTCCTAAAGGAAATGATGTAAACCTCACAGCTTGCTTAGCTAGTGGTTAAATTTTCCCATACTAGAAGGCATGAAGCAATTACTTGTTGGGAGTTGAACTGCTCTACCACATTAGTCTAACAGTCTTACATGGTCTAATACTGTGTGTTTTTAAATAAAAAGTGGCAAGACTAAGCACTAAGTTTTAAAGCATTGGTGGTTCAACCCCCCAAAATAGATATACAGGGAATATAGTTCTGCTCTCATAGAACAAGTTAGTTGTGAAGGTACCTACATTTTTGTACCATATGTGCAATCTCTGTAGCAGTTACTGGAAAAGCTACTAAAGACAGAATGTGATATACAGGAGGTGACATTTCAGAGTTGACATTTTTGGAATGGCAAAAAAACAGCCTATACATTCATTATTTTGGTCTGCTTGATAAAAACTCTTTAAAGCAGAATTTTAAAACCCGGTGTGATTCTGAAGAGCCAGTCACTAAGGGTGCTTCCCTGAAGAACAAAAGCTCTGTGTTTATGCACCACTAATACTCTGGTTTGCATTCAAACTGTTGCAAGCCATTATATTAGAAAACCATTGTCTTGGTCTCTGTCATGGCTTTCCTGTGCAAGGCAGTTTCATGGGGCAGTGGTACGAGAATCTCTCTATTCAATGAGAAATACAGAATTCCATTTGTCCAGGAAACTTAAAAGTCTCTCAACCAAAATTGTACAAAACCAGCTTCAGTGTTCTCAGTTGTTTATTTGATGAGGCTGAAGCACATCTCCTCCTCTGCACACAGAGGTGAGGAACAGCAGAGATGACATAAGGGAAAACCTTCTATTAGCTGTTAGTGGGAAGGTAATAGACCTGTGTGCTCTCAGTATGAAAATAATTGTACCATTGCCTTTATTAGGGGTTGCAGGTGGTAGTGGATGAAGCCTAAATACCAAACAGATCATAAAGTCATGCAATCATACTTTAATTGGCAAGTTAAGATTTGCATGTTAATGCTCTTGTTAGACCTTCTACTTTGTAACAACTTGCTATTTACCTTCTTCTCTATAGAAAATTACTCACCAATACCTTTTTGTTAACTGAACCACAGAGGCACTGGGAACTCCCTTTCAAGACATCTATACATCTACATTTTGTGAAGGAAGGTCACTCAATCTAATATTTGCAGTGTTCACATCAAACACCAATACATTTTAATATAATAATCCTCAAAATTATAGACCCTCCCTCATGTCACTATCTATGTATTGCTAAGTAGGCAAACATTGAATGATTTTTGGCTGATCATTGCACTGCTGTAAGTGTTTCCTCTCGTTAAATTAGCAGTTACCAGTGTTAGAGCAGTGAGGTTTGTTAGTGTGTTAGAAAGATGTTTGTATTAACTTTCATTCTTCACACTGCTAAAGCCCTTAGGTAATCATTGAAAGCTCAGAGGCAGTTCACATTCCTTCCTGTGCACATCCCACTTGGTTTCCTCTGATGCACCTTTCCATCCAGCACTGCATGGTGTCTGTGTTTCTAAAATACTATAAAAGGCTTGTTCCGAAACTGGCATTTCAGTTGTTCCCTAGTTTGTTTGAAGGTATTGCTGCCATTAGTATCTTTGAGTTATAGGTGCTACCTTTTGTTTGAAAAACTCCAAGCACTTTGCAGAGGTGAATTTGCACTTTGCATATTCTTTCTTTGGCTTGTTTTACAAACGAAAGCTGTTGCTTTTTAAACTTTCCTTCTAAGTAGCAAGCACTCTGCCATCTTTAGAGAAAATGGCTTTTCTCTGCTTTGGTGGTTGACAGCAGTATTGAGAAGTAAGATCTATTATTAGAGAAAAAAATTAATGGAATAAACTGGTATTAAATTTTGCTCCATGGTAGGCAACACTGAGACATTCCTTTGTATATTCTTTTTTGCAGATGAGGGCCTGGGCAGTTAATTTAGTGCTATGTATGAAAAGTCTTCACAGTCTCAGAGGTTTTTTTTCTTTCTAGACTCTGTAAAATGGGGATTGCAGAGCCCTGGCTTAGAGCTGTCAAAGAACTTTTTTAGTCTTCTGTCTTGTGATATGAAAATAAGCTTGTGCTGGAAATTGAAAGTTTTTCTTCTGATGTGTGAAACATGAGAACAGGGTGTTGACCCCCATTTTCATTTCAAAATATTGTTTGCTTTCTGCCCCTCCTTCTCTCATTGTGGTATTGAAACTAGGTTATAATTCTGTAAAGCAGCTTTAGTTTTAATATGTAGGAGTTCCAATATGTTTAATGCTTTGCTTGATCTTTGTTTATTCAAATGTACTTAATGACCTTATTGAGTAAGAAAACCCAGGATCACTGAGGTGGATTGCTCTAGTGCTGAGTGTCTTGTGCAGTGTTAGCAGCTTTGGAGGATTTGCAATTATGTTTGGGTCTTGGTTTTGAATTCTGAATTGCTGTTTTGCTGGATTCAGCTTCCTGGAGACAGGGTTAGTGAATTCTTTCCTTAAAATGCTATTTGATGTATCAGGAGGTGAGTGATTTGCCTGTGGACTTTTGATATGTCAAGTTATCTGACTTCTGAGAGAAGAACATGAACCAGAGAGCTGCATATATTTTGAATATGTTTTTCTCTGTGTGTGTTGAGTGTTGGGGAAGCATGAGATTTTAGAAGATTTCCAAAGCATCTGTGAAAAATTATAGGGTAAATAGTAGGTTTGCTGTCACAGTCTGCATATTGTATGGGTCTAAATTAAGATCTGAAGCAAGTTTCTCTATGGATGGAGGTGCGTTGGAGAAGGATTGTCATGTTGTTAGTAAATAATGATGATGGGGGCTGAAAAGCCAGAACTGGGCATTGTAATTGTAAATGGACAAGTTGGTATGATTTCATCATCTGAGAAAATTCTGTTTCTAGAAAGATGGGATAGCTATTGAGTGGCATCTGCTTTAATCTGCATCTAGAGGTATGAATGTATGAACTTAATAAAAAAATGTTCTGTCTTAATTTTCCTTAAGAAAATAAAACCTTTTCATAGGTAGTAATTTTGTAAACACAAAGCTGGCAGTGTATTTGGTAGGTGTCGAGCAGAGAAAATTTGATACAGTTTATATCTTCACAATAAATTTGGCTTAGATGGTGTATTTTTAAAGGTTGGTTTAACTGTGCCTCTGTAATTTAAAATACAATACATTTTGTAATCTAAAAAAGAAAAAAGAGGACTTCGTTCATTTACTTAGAGGAGCGGGTAAGATGTCCCGTGGGTGTCCCAGTCTCTGTGCAGAAGAGAACACAACATACTAGTAGATTTTCTCACAGTAGAAATGCACACACTATTGCATGTAGTATACATATCTTTTCATCAAAATTCTACCAAGAGTTTGCAACACTAGTTCTGACCACCTGTGCTAAAGCTTGTAGTGTACCTGCTTAGGGCTCAGGTAGGCAATTTGAGATTGTGTGCCAGCTTTGAGAGCAAATACTATTGGCTTCCACAATAGCAAATGACTGATGCTGAAATGTCAGCAGCATAAAGTCCACAATTACTGAGGATGGAGGAGATGGTTTAAAAAAAAAAAAAAAAAAAAAGAGTCAGAGAGAAATACATACCAATATTAATAGTCTGCCTGTAAATGAAATGTGCTGATGACAAACCCCAAAATTATTTAGCATAGCAAGTTCATGTCACAGAAATGTAGATTTTTGGAGAACTTGTATTTCTGTAAATGTCTGTGGGTAGGTTTCCTTTGCTTTTGTTTTGGTTTTTTGTACAGATGATCTGTAAAGCAAAACTCTCCAGGACCAAGGTAAAGAGCACATTTCCTCTGAGGCAGCTCATACCTAGAGTCTCCTTTGTGAGGAACAAGCTTTCCTTTTTAATGATTACTCTGTGAGATTAATATTTTTCTTGACCTGAAGGCACACTTTACAAAGCCAAGTGCAAGGCAGAAGACCAGCAGAAAGGGACACTGAACAGAAATGTTAGTAGGTTTTGTAATTTATTGTAAAGTTTCAGGCAAACCTCAACTTGAGCAGCCAGTTAGCTCAGAAAATGCTTTGCCTGTCTGTTTGAAGTCCTGGTCCTCAGTTTCTGACAGTAGCACTGTTAATCTTTCTTCTGTTCACTAACACAAGTTAAGATGAAAAATGAACTCTGAAGATGGTAAATATTTTTTCTATGGCTTCATTTTAAAATTCTAGTGGGGTTATTCTGGAGGTTGTTTTCTTTTTTCCTTGAGCTTTTGAGGTTCAATTGAGACAATTTGACATCTCACCTTGAGGGTTATTACAGTTCAGCAGAGGCCTAGCAATATTGTTTTAGCAAATGTTTTCCAGACTGTGGGTGGCATGTTATGTTAGTGGCTGTAAGGACTGTGGAATATTCAGCAGGACTGGTGCTGCCATTAAATAGTGTACACACTGCTATGTTTAGAGCACTTCTGGAGAAGTGCACTGTCAAGTCACAGACGTGCTTAATGGTTTCTGGATGGATATAAAGCAGGGAGGAGTTCTGGCTGCTTTTGTCAGATCAGCTGCAAATTTTGAGAGGGGACCTTGAAATACATGAACAATGATAAATATTAACCACAGTTGTTGATAGAGGAAATAGATTACGTTTAATGGTGTGTGCTGGGTCCAAAATGATGAATTTCAGGTCCAGGCTGCAGGGGTCACTTGGATTCTAGTTGCTGATTCAGCTGTGTTGTACATGACTGTTTCTGACCCTTTGCCAGCCCAGGACAAGTGTTTCATCAGTGGAAGTCCTGGTGTGCTTGGAGAGGGAAGCATAGGCTTTCCCTTGGTGTTTCTCCCCCTGCTCACCCTTACCCTGCATCCATGCAGTTGTCTGAGAGTTTATCTCCTTGCAATTATCAATTCTCCCTGCATCTTTGCAATAAAGCTTCTGTTCCCCAGTTGAGTCCATGGTTGGCTGAACTTTGTAAAACTTCTGGGGCAATATACATTAAAGGTAATTTACACATTAAAGATAACTTGCTAAACACACCCGTAGCAAACTGAAATGAAATATGCTATCAGTTCAGAGCCATCTCAGTTCCAGGTGCACTTGACTTACAGCTGCTGTCCAAACCTCTCCACTTCTGAAGCATGCAAAAATGTTCTCAGCTATACTTTGATATATTGGTTGGTTTTGGCAAAGGTATTTAATAAGGCAGCTGGTTGAGAACACACGTGCAGATTTGGAAGTTTTGCCGTGCTGAAGGATTCTTCACAATTAAAAGTATGTTTAAGGAAAGTGGTCTTTTAATATTTTTTTTTTCTTTCTTTGTACAAACTGAAGTGGTCAGTTTATTAATTGCCCTCTCAAAAAACAGATGCCAGTCTCACATATTTGTATTCGGGTCAGTGTTCCAGACACGGAGGAAACATCCCAGTTTCCCATATCCTGATCAGGTTTTGTCAGAGAATTCTGCATGCAGTATCACCAATACTACAATGTACTTACAGCAGTGCTACAAGTATTTCAGCACGAGGGAAGGCCATGTCCTGTTCACCTGGTGCATCCTATTAGTTCCTCAGTAAACACTTGGTCTGCTTGTGTTACAGACTGTAGGAGGGAGGCTTTTGTCCCCTAATTTGCTCCATCACAGGTTATCTCCTCAGAATACATGCTATAAAGCATCCTGCTTTTCTCTGCCTTTTTGCTGTTACTGATTAAATCACCCTTATGAAGATGTCCTTTTTGTGCAGCCAACAGTATGAAGTATTACTGACTCCCAACAACGTTTGCCTTGCACACACGTTTCAGCGGGTGGTTTCCCTGAAGCACTGAGGAACAGTCAGTGGGTGAGGTCTGTGTGTTTGCTCGGCAGGATTAAACAGAGATAGAACTGTTTGCAGACTTCCACAAGCTGAAGCACAGCAGCTGATGGGAGTTCTTGTTGGGTGAACTCAGTAGCCTGTTTGAACAGCAGAAATTAATCCTATTCTGGAGAGGAAGAGGTAGCTCAGTGGTGTCTGTAGTGCCAGGTGCCATAGTGCATGTTGTGAGGGAAGGCAGGGTGGGTTTTTCTCTGAACCAGATGGCCAGTTTCTCAGAGAAGTCCATTAATACCTAGTGGCAAAACCCTGGGATCTTTCTCGATCTTTCTCTTCACTAATGTGTTCAATCTTTCCTTAATCTCTGGGCTGACGTCCTTTCTTTTCTAAGACAGTACATGCTGCTGCAGTCTGGCTGCTGTTGGCTGTGACTGATACATGAGTTCAGGACACTCAAAATGGTATCAAATGAGGGATTGTATTCCAGGGTCAGCTGTCTTTTGGAAAAGCAGTGGTAGCAGCCAGCTAATAAAATGACAAAAACTAACATAGCACCAAGAAAAACAGAGCTCCTGGGTAACCTTGCAGTAAGCTCAGGCACTGTGGTTAGTGTGACTTGGCAAAGGAAACAAATCTCTTCTATTGGCATAAAAAGCAAAACTCCCAATGGTATTGATAAGAGGCAGCGAATAAAAAAATGATGGTGCTGAGAATGGGAAAAAGTGCTTTTCTGGCTTTTTCCTTACTCCAGTGTTGTGGAAACTCCCACCCTGCAAACAGCAATCTCCTGTTAGCCAAAACCATGTCCACATTTCGTCCAGATTGGAACCCACTGGCCAGAGTTGATCAGCTTCCTGTTGCTGATTCAAGGCTTTACCTTTTCCTGCTGGATGGGATTGTCCCTCAACAGCTCCTCTCTATTAACAAGAAAGGTGTCCTAGGGTTAAATCACCACTTACCCAATCTCTCTTGGTACCCCTTCATAGGGTTACTTCTGTTGCAAACTCCTCCTATTATTTTCAAAATGTATAAGTAAGACAATATAGTCTGAGTTGTGCCTGAAAGACCAAAACACAAAATACTCATTTTTGTAAGAGAAACTCAGAAGCTTCCTTGGAAATTAGTGCAAATAACTATAACCTATAATAAAGCACCCGTGTGAGCCAGGTGGACACAGAGCCTGAGACTTTTTTTGTTGTTTTATTTCTTGGCTAATACTATATGAAATCACTATGGATACAGTTTTAGATGCTGCAGTATGTGCATAGTATGTACTGGTATTGCTGTAGCATTATGGAGTAACACACACTGTAACCCCGTGGGGGCTGGGAGCAGGGAGGAGTGAGACTGGGACATGTTGACAGACATCAGGAGTTGTTATAAGGTAGCATAATGGAAATGACTAATTGAAAATCTCATTTGTCCTCACTGCTTAATGATGCTGGAGGCTGGAAGAAAGCCATCTTACAGTAGTTTGGTCTGGTGGTGACTCAGGGGGTCCTGCAGCTCTTCACCTGCATTTCTCCTGTAGTCCTGCTTCAGGAGGGCACGTGGAGCAGCAGCATGAAAAGGCTTCTGCTGAAGGAGAAGACCCTCCTGTTTCCAATAAAATACTTACTTCTCTTGCAGGTGAATCATAGAATCATCTTTTTGACTAGTAATGTATAGGAGCTTCTATTTTTTTCAAGAAACCACTGTGAATTTCATTTCTCTAGCAAGACTGTGCTCCACTCCTGCTGCTTCCTCTCAGCTCATTTGCTGGAGGCTGCTTCTGAATGAGCAGGAGAGGGAAGCACTTGCCAACAAGGACCTGGAGACAACTTGGGAAGCCCTATGTACATGTCTTCCACCCTTGTTGGACTGAAAGTCTGCAGGAAGCAGGTGTAAAATAAATAGCAACACAAGTCTGAAAGAGAAAAACAAACTGAATGTTTTGGAGAAGCAAATATTAATCTTTGCAATACCTTAGCATTTTAAAAGTGTGTCTTCTTGTCTCCCCCTTAGATTGCAAACAGTCAATGAGGGAAAAAGAGGGGACAGTAACTATGAACAGGAGAGGAGCTATCAAGCAAGCCAAAATCCACTACATCAAAAATCATGAATTTATTGCTACTTTCTTTGGACAACCGACATTTTGCTCTGTCTGCAAAGAGTTTGTATGGTAAGAAGGAAAGGCTAAGCTCTCCCCATCTCCAAAGGCCAACTAATTGCACAGCTCCCCTCAGGTGTATTGAGACAAAACATGACATGTAAATTCATGTGTTGGGAAAGGGAAACAATATCTTTACTAAGAGTATTGTTATACCTAAGAACTAGAGTTTTCTCTTTCACATTAGAAAAATAGAACTTGAATATTTTTGCCACTGAAATAATTGGTGAAAATTCATCAGCATCAAGTGAGCTCTGGCCCATGATTAACAGCAGCTCTTTCACAAAAGTGAGGTGGGTGGATGTGAGAAAATAATGCTCAGACTTTGGGATGCAAAGTGGTTGATAGCAGAGTAAAGGCCCATCGAGGGCAAGAAGCTGGAGCTCGTGCATAGTAAAGCCATTTTCTTAGCAAGTCAGATCAGGAGGATTTCCCATGTGATTGAAACCTTGCCTTTCCTGGGTTTCCCTCCCAATTTGCTGGTCTATCAAAACACACTACCTTATCTTCTAAACTTTCCCTTCCTAAGAGAGGATTCTGAATAGCAGAAGTCAGACTAGTTTTCAACTGGAAAAAAATATTTTCACAGGCAAAGGGCTGACTGATTGACATGGTAAAAAAAAAATTAAAAAAACCAACCCAACCACCTTTCATTCCAGCAAATATATACTTTAATGATTTCCTTCTTTATAATTTGTTTTTCAGGGGACTCAACAAGCAGGGATACAAATGTAGGCGTAAGTCAATTTTACTTTTTTCTTCTACTACTTTCCACATTAACCTGTATATTTAATAGTTGTTGTTGAAAAATTGTTTGAAAATGTGCATGGCACAGTGCATCATAGCTATAGGTAGTAGTAGATAGTAAACATCAGTTTTGCCTAATAACCTAGGGCTAATTATGATCCCTACTCGAGTTTTTAGTATAAAGATTTAGACTTAACTAGTCTTCTCATAAGTGTGTAAGGCACCTGGAAAGCTGCACTCATTTCTGAGAGCAGTTTTTATGAAACCTTTTCAAAAATTAAATTATTTATGTGTTTTACAGCTGAATTGGAAAGCACTTTTGACTTAGCATAGATCTCTGTGTGTGACTCCAAATAGTAGGGGAGGTATCAAAGGGTCAAACTCAAAAGCATAGTATTGTCCTTCTGTTATCAACTGCTGGTGACATTTCCTAATGGTGACAGATTTAGTTTAGAAATAGAGGTCATGGAAAAAGAAAATGCTTCCCCAAGATGCTTTTAAAAGTTCACCTTGATAGGAAAGAGAGGTTTTGGTGTATATAGGATGCTGGAAAGGAGCGTTTGTCACGTTATGCTATGAAATGTGAACACCTCATCCCACGTATTTATTAACTGAAGGAATCCTTTCTTTTCTTGTGCATGTCTTGAAGAATGCAATGCTGCTATTCATAAGAAATGTATTGATAAAATCATTGGGAGGTGTACTGGTACTGCAGCCAACAGCAGGGACACAATGGTAAGAGCTGGAACAGTATATTTAGAATGTAATTGTGTAATTAAACACTCCTGAACTAACAAAACCTTGTATAGAAATGGCCAAGCCCGTTTGGGAGGTGCTTGGCTGCACAAGCCAAGTTCATGTCTTCTCTTCAACATTGTATGTAAATATGTAGTGGATGAAACTTTAAAGCAAGAAAAATAGTTAAAAGCCCTGCAAGGAGGTGGGTAGTATTTGATGGGCAGAATCTTTCCATGCTAGATGAGGGATAATAAGACTGGGGTATTCGAGATAAAATTGCTGAAGCTTTGTAATAGCCAAGCTGTTTTCTGTAAAAAGCTGGTCCTGTTTTGGGTACAAACCTCACCCCTCTCCCTGTCCTCAGTTTCAGAAGGAACGTTTCAACATTGACATGCCTCATCGCTTCAAAGTTTACAACTACATGAGCCCCACCTTCTGTGACCACTGCGGCAGCCTGCTCTGGGGGCTGGTCAAACAAGGACTCAAATGTGAAGGTACAGAGGAGAGAGGGCAGCTGGGACCTCTCCCTGCTCATCCAGTGTAGTCTCTCCCCCTCTGCCCCCCACCAGAGAGCAGCTCTTGCTGCACACTGTGCATCTGTGTGTGTTGCATAGAACAGGACTCGTCTCATCCATGTGTGGTTGAAAAAGCTTTTGTACTAGAGAGATACAAATAGGCACTCAGCCAAGATGAGCTTCTAAGGCACTCAGAAAACATGCTGCAGAGGTGTGATCTGGAGCATAATCAAAATTATTGCTGTAGGAATAGCTGAAATTTGGTGAGTCTGACTGAAGGTAGCAGTAGTGAAAGTGTTTACTGTAAATACTAGGTTTGTAATTCTCCCACAAAAAGGTAATATGATCTTCATTGTGACAGATTTTGAGAGGAAAGTAATGATGATTGGGGTTTTTACCTTTTGAACAACTTTTGTAGCCTTCACTGAGTTACAGATAAATATTGCAATTTTATTAATGACACGTCCATGTCCAATCTGGTCTTATAATAAGGTTTCTTAACAGCCCTTTTTTCTTGTAATATCAGATAGTATTTTCCTGAAGCTTGTATAACGATCCTTGTATAACCATTTCTTTTAGAATGTGGGATGAACGTTCATCATAAGTGCCAGAAGAAGGTGGCAAACTTATGTGGAATAAACCAGAAGTTGCTAGCTGAAGCTTTAAATCAAGTTAGCCAGGTATGCTTTGTTGCTATTTAACAGGTAATTGGTTGTTTGCAGAGCGTTTTTGGGCTTTTACTTCATCTGTTCTGTATCACTTTTATGGGGAACTGAGTTTGGAATGGAGGAAATGCAAAGTTTTTTTCATTTGGCCTGTAAATAGACTAACAAAGATGCCAATAGCCTGAAGTTGAAATTTCAGAAAAAAATCCCACTTAACAAGGAATTTTTTTAAAAGGTGTGTGGTTTCCTGAAATCTGGCTTTGTTCTTCTGTGGTGCCAAGGTTATTCTCTGCTCTTCAGTCTAATTGTTTAAACAGTGGTATCATAATGCTGAAGGCTGAGAAATAGACCAGGTACTGCAAGTTTTTATTAATCTGATATATACACAGAGAAAACTCCTCTGGAATAACACTGGCCCCCTAGTTTACATTGTCATTTCCTGCTGCAGCATGGCTGTTCTCTTGTGGTGAACTGCTGACTTGCAAATGAAGATTCAGACACAAGCTCTGAAATAAAACAGGAAAATATATCACAAAAGCCAACAGTATTTCCTCTGAGCTGAGTGCTCCTAAGCTTTCACAGGATATTTACTTTGAAAATAGTGAGAGCTGTTGCTCCAGCTCTTTCATGACACAAAAAAAGCTCAATCTTTTCATTACTAAGATTTGATCTTTGGGTTCTTCCATACATCTTGTTTCCATGTGCTAAAGGCGGATGTCACACACAGATACAACTTCAGTGTGTCCAGCATGACAGTGATTCCCATCTCCTGTTTCAAATTAACATGTATCCAAGGGAGCATTTTCCCCACAATTTAAATTCTTTCCACCGTGGATTCAAACCATTATATGTTTAATAATTTTGCAATGAACAAAACAGCACAGACTGCTCAGGAATTTCAATGACGTGACGGAAATAAAGCAGTTGGCTGGTCTGAACCTGTGAAGAATGTGGCTAAATGGTCTATGAACCAGACTTCTTGAGAAAAGATGTGTACTAGGAATTAATAATTTAAAAGAAAAGTTTATACTGCCGTGATGTTACATTTAACAGCTATAGTTGTAAGTCCTGCTGAAGTAATAGTGCAAATATCATTTCAAGTGTTCCCCTTCTCCTCAGAAATCTACACGAAGGTCTGATTCTGGATCTGTAGAAAGTGTTGGCATTTATCAAGATTTTGATAAGAAACCTAGAGCTCCAGGAGGAGATACAACAGGTGAGAAAAGCTACAATGTTTTAAGTTAGCCATTTACCTACCAGACTACACAAACTAACAATTCAAATAGTTACCCATTCTTGCCTGATGTTAGACAATTATTTGTAGTAAACACTGTTAAAGAATATACATGCGTGTCTTACTTTTTACCTTCTCCCAGCCACTTACATAACCTTTGACAAAAAAACATGTAGTTTTCAGTCCATGAGCAAACCCACATTTCTGCAAAAAATGCTTTACTGTCTGCAGGGCAGCTCCCCACCCTGGAACTGATGATGCTTTGCTAACCAGACACACACGTGCAACACTTTTCCCTCCTCCTGTAACTGAACTGTCACACATCGTTAATTATCTTGATTTGTTCACAAACCATTAGAAACCAATGAGAAGTGCTATCTAGTTTAGAATGTAAGTAGCCAAAATACTACTTGAGATTAAACAGCTGAAATTATTTTAGTAGTACCTGGAATCCTATCTCTAAAGGTCCAGAGTAAGGCTTTGTGTATGTTTTTACCATTGCTGAAGAGTTCTGCCATTGTATAAGCCTTATTTTCCCAACTGCTAACCTATGATAATTTATGCAAAAAGAAATGCAACAGTCAAAGGAACTTTTTACCAGAAGGAAATTTCCAGGCTCAGTGAGAGATAACAGGTGGTTTGGAGTGGTACAAAATTTTGTATCTTCACCTGTGCATTGAACTAATTCTGTTGAAATGCCCATTAAGAAAATTATTTTAATATTACTTAACATACTTGTTCTGGTTTGCCAGAATAGAGAAAAAATAACTCTTGCAAAGGTGGTTTGGTTTAATACAAAGCCAGGGTAGAGCCACTGTGATTCCTCCCTGGGTTATGGCAGATGCTGGGCAGCTTATGGGGGGGGTGCGTGGCATCATCTCATTATTATCTTCAGTGTCTTGTTGGTGACCCAGCAGATCTATGCAGTAGAGGTCAAAAAGAAAGAGTACAGTTATTAATTTTAGGATATAATCAGGATTAACCTATATTATCATGCTGCTTAGCCAGCATTGGGCATAAACTGGATCTTTTTATGTCCTCTCTGCTTAGGCTGAGGGACTAGCCCGTTCACCTAACAGAAGGGAAATAATTTGTTTACAAGCAGTCCTTTTAAAGTATCTTTTTCTCCAAATTATGCTGTGCATCAAAGTCATAAGGGAAAGTTAGGGCTTTTGGTTTTTGTAATCCAAATCAATCCCAAACAATCACAGCTTCAATTCAAATCCAACACTGCCAAGCATGTTCCAGTAATTTAAACTTTGTTCTAAACTACAGGAATTGACCCTTATGTTTAGATTTGCTGGTATTCCAGCAGCAGATACACTGAAATACCATGTCAGTACTTAATTCTTAGCAGGGGATCAGAGTCCTGCAGCATTTCTGCTTCTATTGAACTTTAAACTCCCTGTTTCAATTAGCAGATAGCAGTGAGTACGATAAGCTCTGGGAGGGAAGCACAGCCAAGACGGCCTCACGAATTGCAAGCAGGAGAAAATTCAACATAGACAGCTTTGTCTTCCATAAAGTACTAGGGAAAGGAAGTTTTGGAAAGGTATGTATCAAACTTCTAGACCTTAAGGTGACTGCCTTGCTTGATCTCTGCAATGTGAGGGGCTATTTAACCAATTTTCTGGTTAATGAAATGGCTACATTTGGGTAGATGATCTTTTAGCATCATTGAATAAAGCCATCCTTGTCAAATATGCTAGAAATTCCTTGCCTGGATCTTGTCTAACTCAAAAGTGATTCATCATGCACAACAGTTTTTCAGTTATTTAGTACTGAGGCAGAGGAATTGCCCTTTATGCACCATGGTGCAAGGGGATGTTTTATGTCTGTACACTGTGTAATGCTCCAGTGCACTGGCGGGGAGATGTGGGAGAGCAGGACAACAGATGGTGTCTGCTGTGGCCTGTGAAACTGCAGCTCTAATGAAGGGACAGGCTTTGCACGTCTTCTCTTCATACACTGACATGACATTGGCAGAAAAACTGCCCTGGAAGCTGCTGTGCCTATGATACAAAGTCCTTGAGCCCTGCCTCCTCATCTCTCAGCCCAGCAACTTCACCTTCTCAAATGTCATTCATCTTTCCCATTTAAATGCTTTTTTAATTGTCATGGCACCTGCTATAAACACCTTGGACTTTCCCTTATTAACACCATCAGTAACATGCTGCAATCACATCTTTTGTTTTTTGTAGGTTCTGCTTGCTGAGCTGAAAGGGAAAAATGAATTCTTTGCTATCAAAGCTCTGAAAAAAGACGTGGTGCTAATTGATGATGATGTGGAATGTACCATGGTGGAAAAGCGGGTCCTTGCACTTGCATGGGAAAACCCATTTCTCACACATCTTTACTGCACATTTCAGACAAAGGTAAGAAAAAAAACCCCAATGGCAACAGCAACTCAACAGGTTTAGCCTTTCAATGGATGCTCTTACCAGCAGTCAAGTGAAAGCAAGTGAAGGAAGAAGTAAATTTCCTTTTCTTGTGCCCTGTGCAATAGTCCACAGGCCTTGTGGAAAGTAAATGTGACCCCTAGATATGTTGATGAGAAGTGAGTGAGATCACAGAAGCATCCATGCAATCTGCAATAAGAGGCAGTTCGATTTAAATCCTTGACCTGAGCTTTACCCTCAGTGAGGGGGGTGAAAAGATAACTGTCACAGGTAGAAGTCAATTAAGTCTATTTAAATGTGTCTTTTTATTAAGTCCAGAAATCCACACAACACAAGATCAGCTACTTAGCTTTACAATACAAGACCTGGTTACTCAAGCCTGGAGGAGCCTCATACACTCTTACATGTGCATGAAATAGATATTTGAGGAGGGAAAGAGTGGCTGCATGGTCACCAGTAGCCACATCACTGCTTCATATGTGGTTCATTGCATCAATCATTTTTCCATTCTCTTGTTTTTTTGCAAACAGGATCATCTGTTCTTTGTTATGGAGTTCCTGAATGGGGGAGATCTGATGTTCCACATACAAGACAAGGGGCGTTTTGATCTCTACAGAGCAACGTAAGTCCACACCCCTTCAGTCCCTATCTCCAGGAATTATTTTAAGTCTCTGTGGTTTTACTGCTTCTAATTCTGCACCACTCACTAGCCCTCAAGGTTCAGTGGCTGATGATTGAAAAGGTATTTCTAGGCACTGGTTTAATACAATGAAGAAGCTTTAATGATGTGTGGAGTTGGGTTTTCTTAATTTACATCGCAGTGTGATGTTTTACTTTATGGGATGCTTGTAGCTAGAGATGGTAAACTGCAACATGAGCCAGCAATGAGAAGCAAAAGGTACAGCTCCAGTGTCCCTTAGGACAGTATTTGGAAATTAGAAAATTTGGCAAAAAACAGCATGAGAATAAAACCCCAACACTTGTATTACTTGTATTTCTAAATTGACATGCTAATACAGAGGATAACCTGCACCTTCCAAGAGATACCAATAAAATGGGTAAGTGCTTTGTTGAGCAAGTGCAATTATGTCCGTTACCTATGGCTTAAAGATTGTTGGAGTTAAAGACTTAGACAATGCAAATTTATTGTATTGTTACTTTCCCTATCATAATTTTTAGTTTCAGGTCACTTTCTACATCTCTCACCCAAAAGGGTTTTAATTGTATCACTAAAAGTAATAGTGCAGGGGAGTGGAGCTACAGGAAGCACCAGTGCTGCTGTTTAACCAGACTGGAAAATCATTTGTTATAGTGCACTGTCCTCAGGAACACAGACTGGATGGGATCAGACCAAAGGGTCTGGCAGAAATGGTGGCTGGGTAGCAGCCAGCTTTATAGGTGAGGGCAAGCTCCCTTCCCACTGCCCCCAGCAAAAATCTGGACAAAGCCCCTCCAGCTTACCTGCACCTGTGCATATGGCAGCCTCTCCTGGCATCCTCTGTACCTGTTTCTGAACTTTTGGGTCAACATTCATTCTGCTATAGAGAAGTGGAGATAGTTTTGTATTTGTTCAATTAAAAAAAAAAGTTTTTAATGTATTTTGGAGGCAAGGGGAAGCATTCTTTTAGCATTTACCTTTGCATCCTCTGGATTATCACCTCCTTTTTTGAGGAGAATGCCCCTGAAGTGATGCTGCTTTTCAGTCTGTCTGCTGCAGCTGGGGAGGTCCATGGGGAGAGAGGTGAGCCCCATTTCTAACTTACCCTTTGTGCCCAGCCCCTCCTAAAGCAATCCTACCAGGATTGAGCTCTCAGCAGCTGACTTTCAAAAAGGCATGTGCGTATCAGGAAAAACATAAAGACTATTAAAGAGTAGCAAAGGGACAGTCTGTGCTCCTTAATGGAAGTGGAATGAAGCATTAAAGCAAGTTGTTGTCATGTCCCCTCTACTGTTTGGCATTAGATACTACAGACGTGAGGAAGGGATTAATTTGCAGATTACAGCATCCAGCTATAGAAACACAGGTATATTAGTATTTAAAGAAGTTGTACACTACAGTACTTCTCATTCCATGAAGAGATGCTTACAGCAGCCTGCATGGCCAGCTGCATTGACTATGTTTTAACTAAGCAAGACAGTAAAAGATGTTTTTGTCTTTTCAGGTTTTATGGAGCTGAAATTTTATGTGGGCTACAGTTTCTTCACAGCAAAGGCATTATTTATAGGTGAGTACCTGCCAGCTCCAGTGTGGGACCTGCAAAGTGTCTTGGCACTTCATGCCTCTCTGACTTACTGATTGATGTAGCAAGTAAGGCTGCCTGTCAGAGCTCTGATGTCATTCCAAGAGCATTAACATGCCCCAGATGTATCTGTATGTCTTTTCCTTGGCAAGGAAATGATGGAATGTTATTCATGTCACACAAAAGTGGTTTTGTTTCAGTGATTTTTTAAATGCTGCCTTCAAAGCATTAGTCTATTTAGTTTGGAGGCAAGGGAGAGGGTCCCTGAGGTTATCAATTCCTACCAGCCTCGTGAAAACCACTGAGGTTTATAATCACAGCCCCTGACTTGGAGCAGCTTTAGGTAGGCATTGCAAGTGCACATACATACAAGAGACTTTAAAACTTGCAGCTAGGTAAGTGCAGTGCCCTAAGTCAGTTGCCACGTGTTTTCCTCAACTCAAATACATTCAATTTACTCAGGTGAACAGCAGTTGATGTCCAAAGATGGAAGGATTTATGGTGTGTTGCATTAGATCAGGGACTCTTGTTTGGAGCTGCTGCTCACTGTATGTAGCTGATGCTGCAACCCGAGGTCACCAGGGAGAAAAGCCTGCTCTGTTCTCCTGTGAAATTATCTGCTCTATTCAAGTCTGTCTCGGTAAGCAGAAGGGCTGTTCAGTTTCTCTTCAGCCTGCCCTCCTTGGTATGTGCTTTTGCAGCCAGATGGACAAAAAAAAGGCATCACAGCCAAAGGGAGGGAATGTAGCTTTTGGAAACTGTTGTTAAAAAGCTCTTACTTGATTTAATAGTGTTATTCTGAAAAAAGACATGAATAGGACATATCACAGGCCGTGGCCACAACACACGAAACCCCTTGTGCTGTAACTAGGAACAAGTGGCAGGTAGTCTTAACAGTTGGGCAGGCTTTGAACATTCCTGTTCCTGCCAAATGCCCTAAGAATCCAACAATCCTACCTCTGAGCAAGGGAGTCAGTGCAGAGCTGCCATGGCAGCTGGTGGGGCGTTAACTCACACCTCCTTCCAGGAGCACTGGGTGTGCTTTTGGAGCTGAAAGCAAATGTTGAGGATTATAAAGGTCACACACTACATATACACCTCAGCCTCTTATTTACTCTGTCAAGAGAGAGTTCTTACCTTCTCCCTGTTGCCTTCAAAGTACTATTTTGTACATACTGTGTTGATGAATTATTATTTTATTGAAAACCCTCTTTGTATGATGTAGGGTAGGTGTTTATTATCAGTGAAGAAACCGCATGCATCGGAATACAAAAAAGACTCAATTGTCCTTAAAACACTACTACTATTTTTTTTTTAACACACTTTTTGCAGAGACCTAAAACTGGACAATGTGATGCTTGATAAAGAAGGCCACATTAAAATAGCTGATTTTGGAATGTGCAAAGAGAATGTTGTTGGTGAGAACAAGGCGAGCACTTTCTGCGGGACCCCAGACTACATTGCTCCTGAGGTCAGTATGGAACTGCCACAGACTGCTGGGATGGACTTGATACACCGACCTTAGAAAGGGCATTAATTAATGTGATTAATCATCCCTTTGTAGACTCATAGTTCAGAAATGTTGAAGTCTAACCAGCACAGCAAAAAACATATTAAATGTGAGTTCTCTATAGAAGGTGCTTGAGATTTGTATGTATTTGTACATGCAAGTTTAAAGCCCCCATGTTTTAAAAAAAGTTAAAATGTTTGGATTTTGAACAGCTGTTTTTCCCTTCTGCCTTTACAGCCAGCATACACGGGGGGCTCCTGACAAATGGGCTGTAGCTGGGGAACAGGCTCGTGCCCCTGCAAACAGCCAACATTCAAAGCAAAAGCAGCATCTAAGGAGAATCTCACTATGTGTTCATAGCTGGTTTTTTATCTGATGTGCAACGTAGTCCAAATAATGTAGTTAGATGTTAAAGCTATGCATTATGTCAAAATGTGTTTGGTAATGATCTACTTTTCATGGCTACTTGCTTCTCCCTTCATCTTGTAAATAAATTAGAGAAGATGTTTTTCAAGTATATGGTTATTTAAAATTAATGGAGAAAGTTTCTGAATGAGAGCAAAGACCTGCCCACTGAGCTGGCCATGTTTCCACAAACAGCAGCCAAGGATAAAACTACAGATGTGCATCAGTGTCAACAATTTGTCAAATAGCTGGATTTCCCCTTCTCTTTCTAAATATCCTAGTTATTAAAGGCTCTCTCTTAAAAAAAATATCTCTCTTTTTTTGCTGTGTGTTGCTGCCTTTTACTAATTACTTGTACTTCTTCTGTGGAACAAGATCCTGCAAGGTTTGAGGTACACGTTCTCTGTGGACTGGTGGTCATTTGGGGTCCTGCTGTACGAGATGCTTATTGGACAATCCCCTTTCCATGGGGATGATGAAGATGAATTGTTTGAGTCAATCCGAGTGGACACCCCTCACTACCCACGTTGGATTACCAAGGAATCAAAAGATATATTAGAAAAGGTAGGATTGATGCTGAACGGGTAGGTCACGGGGCTGTATTTGTCAAGGGAGAAAGAAACCAAGGCTTGTAAGAGGAGCTGTTTACCAGCAAGCAAATTATTATTACAGATGAAACACCAGGTCAGCTTAATTATTAATGGTCTGCTTACTGTTAGCAACTTCTGTTCTTTTAGCAGTAATACCTGTTGTTCTTCCAGCAGTACCTACCTTTCCAGCAGACCTAAGTCTTCACTGGGTTATCTTCTCTTGCAGCTATTTGAAAGGGACCCAACAAGACGACTCGGGGTCACTGGGAATATCAGAGACCATCCTTTCTTCAAAACCATCAACTGGACGGCGCTAGAGAAGAGGGAGGTGGAGCCTCCGTTCAGGCCAAAAGTGGTACGTGGGTTACTCTTTGTTCTCCAGCAGCACTGCAGATGTTGGCCTAGGGGTGAGGGGTGATTTCTCTAACGTGCTCAAACCATCCTATTAATTTTATAAGTGACATAGTTAGATATCATCCCATTGTTATTGGGTGGTTCAGCTATAAAAAGGTGCACCATACTGCTCTGGCTGCCCTGCAATCTTCCTATTAAGACTGTCTGCCCGTACTCTCTCAAGGAGCTGCTTTACCAATATGATGTTCAGGAAAAATCAACTAATATTTCTGATAGTCATTCTTCATAAACATGGAGCTCCTGGAGAGAGTCCAGAGTAGGACCACGAAGATGATCAGAGGGCTGGAGCACCTCTCCTATGAACACAGGCTGAGAGAGTTGAGGTTGTTCACCCTGGAGAAGAGAAGGCTCTGGGGAGACCTTAGAGCTGCGTGTTCCCATAGAAATGGGAACTCTGGAAACACAAGGATCCTACCAACAGTAACCTACAGAGGTGCAGTGTGCAAAGCTGCCCCTCTGGTCTTTAGTAATGTGGATTTTTATGAACCATACACAAATATTTTATCCAGACACAAACCAGCTGCAATAGGGCATCGCTTTTTTCTCTGAACAAGTACAGACCATAAAATGTTTTCAGGAATTTAAAAATGTTGCTTAATGGCAAGAAATGTTGGGCTTAAATCGTACGTGCTGTGTTGCTTTTGTCAATAGAGAATCTCTGGGTAATTCTATGAAACCTTATCATGAATCCAGGTGATGCTTCTCCAACCTGGTGACCTGGTGCTATTTTTTCACCTCACAACAAGCAATTGCCCAGTTATCCTCTGACAGCATTGCTAAAATAGGCAAAAAGGAGATTTTTCTCAGAAGCAGGAGGGAGGGAGGTTGAGAAATAACTTCCTGACCTTTTGTATTAAAGCATCTTCCCTCTCTGTTTAACACAGAAGTCAGCAAGCGACTACAACAACTTTGACAGAGAATTTCTGAGTGAGAAGCCGAAACTGTCTTACAGTGACAAAAACCTCATTGAGTCCATGGACCAGTCTGCATTTGATGGATTTTCTTTTATTAACCCTAAATTTGAACAGATCTTAGACAAATGAGTCTCTGAACACAGTCAGACTTCAAAGCAGGATTAAACTTCCATCAGCTGAAAGCTCCCAAGTGTTGTGCATTCCAACAATGTTGTCCATACTTCAGAGTAATACACAGTAGTGTGATTAATCATGTCCAACTGCTGATTTATTGGCAGTGTTCTTTTATGCATGGTTGGGTTTAAGGTATGTGAATCGTGTGTGTTATTTTCTCTATTTGGGAAAATGTAAATTCTGTTTGGTACTTGAATGCAGGTATGTTTTATATATATGTATGTGCTGTATATTTTGCTCAAGATAAGACATTGTTAGATGTCTTTTTAAAATGTGTTTGAGCCCTTGGTTCTTTTATTTGTCTTCAATTAAAGTTACATTAAACTTTCAGTCATGGCTTTGGGTTTTTTTCTAGAATATACAAATTAACTCCAGTTATCCTTAAACAAGGAAGAAAAACTAACATAATTACTGCACAGCACTCTCCAGAACTGTTCTTGCACTCAGCACATAAAACACATAATATAGCAAGGCCCTGAAAAGCTTTCTAGAGCTTTCTAGAGCTTGTTAATGCTTTTGGAAGTTGTTTTCAATTTTTTTTCAACCATTGAGTGGGCTGAAAAAAAAAAAAAAAAAGAAAAACAAACCTGTACCCTCTTAGGAACACCCTGTCTCCTACATAGTTACAGGGACTATTAATCCTCCTGAAAACAGGAGGAACCCTCACCCACCCCCCTCAGTAAGACTTCCTAAAGACTCAAAAAAAGCCACAGTGCTGCCTTTATCTTCTTAAGAACAGCTCTAGCTCCTTGTTACCCAAGTGTTACTGGCATTACTTGATTTGTGTCATCTGTACACGTGATGTACATGATGATCTGTAATAGTCATGAGTTACAAGAAGCAGGTGTTTCTCACTGCACTTACCTGCTTTGCTGGGGAGTAAGGTGTGCCAGACCTGCTCAGCAGAGGGGAATGGGGGACAGTGGTCTTCACACAGCATCTCCTTCAGCTGATGACTAGCATCTCCTGCTGCCACCTTCCACTGCCTGAAGGCACTCACGACACCTTTCCTCCACAGAGCTGTGACTATTGCTCCTCAGCAGCAGCACTGTACCATGTAGGCCTCTGTGTTCTTAACTGGACCACAGAAACTGCCCTACCACAGACCTCAGCTCATTACAGCAACCAGAAATGAACTTACTGCAGGTCATCCAGCTCCAGGGACCTCCTCCACTGAAGGGCTGTGCCCGAGGGCCACTGGGCAGACAGCAAACCAATGGGTTTGCTCATGTGTCGCCGTCTGGGCCATCCTCCTGCTACAGGGAGATGGAGCTATTGAATAATTCTGTCCAGAAAGCAGCTTGAAAGTTCCAAAACAAACAAAAAGTATTACCTCCCATACAACCACTAATGAATGCACTGTAGAGTTAGACATGAAGAAAACACTCCTTCCACTGAGCAGAAAAGCTACAAGTGGTTACCACCCTACAGTATACAATGATCAACAAGACATTTATGTTTGAGTGCATAATTCTATACCACAGAGTAGTAATTAACTTTCTCCTGCTCCTTCAGAAGGACAAGTACCCCTGCATACATAATGCCATCTACTAAACCTGTACATGCACATAAAATCATAGACACATAGAATGGTTAAGGTTGGAAGGGATCTAAAAGATCATCAGGTTCCAACCTTCCAACCCCCCTCCTCCTATGAGCAGGGACACCTCCCACTAGACCAAGCTGCACAAAGCCTCATCCAACCTGGCCCTGAACACCTCCAGGGAAGGAGCATCAACAGGTTCCCTAGGCAACCTATTCCAGTACCTCACTACCCTTGTGGTGAAGAATTTCTTCCTGATGCAAACTTGTACTAGAAGGGAGCATTTTGCTGTTGGGTTTCAGCTTTCTCAAAACAGCACCAGCATTTGTGAGACACTCTTAAGAACAGTGTAGCTTTGAGTGTGGATCAGATCTTAAAACACCAATGAGCAGGTAAAATTGAAGTCTTACCTTTCTCCTTCATTGCGTTACAATCTTGACTTGTATTTATTTAACTGAGTCTTCCAACTCCGGCCTCAGTTACTAAGTTTGTTACTTAAATTATAATGATTTGTCAGAGTAAAGCAACCGATGGAGTAAAGTAACTTAATTCTTATGCCTAAGTGTGAGCTCCCTCGTCCAAGCTGTAATTCCTACACTTCCAAATGCTGCAGAAAGCTGCTGAGCTGCAGGAACACCTACCTGGCCCTTCAGCTACTGTAAATGGGCACAGAAAGAAACACACCTCAGCACTCGTGTACCATTTGATCTTTATTTCTTGGATCAAAGGTCAAATGATTACATTTGTCTGAAGGATTATGACGAAGGCCAACGATGTAAGAAAAGACAGTTTAATCCCATTTGAGAGACTGCATCTGAGCTAGCAAGTTCATTAACAGTCAGAAGGCAGTAAAATAAAATACACAAGGTCAGGACAAGGGTTTTCCCCTCCCCTGGCAGGGACGGTTCAGTCGGGAGGTGGGGGATGTACGCAGCCTTTAGACAGTGACAATATCCTACAGTTCTTGACAGTGTCTTTCCAGAAAGGTTGTTACGCCCCAGGGAAACCCAGTCAGTCCCTTCAAATCTACATTCTTTGTCTGCACTTACTCTCGCCAGCTAGAAATGGTTGGATGCAGTAAGAGATTTAGTACCTTCCTAAGGGAGAACAGACAACTTCATAATTTTTTTTCTCTTCAAGTATCAGCGTAACAGCTTATTTACACTTGTGTACAACTCTTTTTTACTGAACACCCAATTTAGTAAAACACTCATCACAGTAAATCCAAAAGCAGGCTATAAAAATACCTACTATACAGAAAACGTTTAGCCTCAGGGGATTTTACAGCACCTCTGAAAGTTGAGAAGGGTAAAACAAAGAAAGGGAGAGAGGGGGAGACACCTCAAACCACACTTGACAAGACCCTCGGGCTCAGCTCTCACTAAGGGAAACCTTTCCTTCCACCACATCTCTTCAGCCAGGTACGAGTTCACAAAGTACCACAGTCTGCTGGTAAAAACCTGCTTTTCTAACACAGCCTCCTGGGATTTGCCCTCTGTGACTACAGATCAACTCTTGACTTTCTCAATTTATAAACTGTTCAGCAGCTCCTGGTCACGGCTGGACGGTGAGGTCTAGGGGAACAAGGGCTGCCTGGAGCACAGCCTGGCTTTCCCACACTGAACACACACTAAATTGGGAGGGGAAATTACTTCTACGTTTTTGCCACGAAGGTGGCCTTGTTAACTACACATCAATAAATTAACTTCTCTGAGCAACACTGGGTAGCCTCTCTCTCTCTCTCTCTCCTCACACAGTAGCTATGGACACGGCTGAATCAATAAAGATCTGAAATGGGTGCCACCAAATGCATGGATGGCCCACACAAAGCTTTAGACAGCAGCGCTTGAAGCAAGTGTTCCTGGTCATTCCATACCCTCCACATCCCTCTCCTGGCACAGAACCCAGCGACACGGTATGGCTTACTTCCAGAGCTGAATGTATTGCTGAAATTAGCTTATTAAAACAAATCACAACAGCAGCAAATTACTTTATAAACTCTGCACAAACAAAAGACAATTTAGCCCTTGCCTGCAAAGCTACATTACGAGGGTCCGATATTTCACACTGGAACTGAGGAAAAACCAACAAACAAACAACAAAACAACCCCAACAACAGACATGGTAAAAGCTCAATTAATCGAAGAGAAGTCCTTAGAAAAAACATGGTCCAGCTACCAAAGAAGAGTCCTCCTCATTTCAGAGTTAAAAGCCAGCAGCAGAGCTGGCAGCTCACTTCAGTTGTCTGGTAACACACCTAATACACGTTGATTTAGAACAGTTAAAAGGTCGTGGCCTCAACATAGAAAATTCCACTTTTAGCACTGGAGTTTCACAAGGTATCAAAGAGCAGCAAAGACTTTGGATGGTGGAAGATGCTTAAAAAAACAACACAGGAAAACCTCAAGGCAGGTGTGCCATTTTAAAAATAATCTCAGAATTTACCTGGTGTTTTCCTTGCATGAGCTGTTAGAATGGTTAAACTCCACCTAACCATTTTTTACTGTTTCCTGAGGTACGTATTAAATGTAGCTATAAAAGAGAAACATATCCTTTTATGTCGAAATTCATTCCAGAAATTGCCCAAGAAAAAAAAAAAATCATCACAGCACTAATAATACGAACAGCTTCTCTCAGCCCTTGACAGACTGAATCCTTGTCCCCTCCTTCCCCGTCTCAGAAAAGCTGCTGATCCCCTCCAGTAACTGAGCAGAAAGGTTGTCTCTGTCTCTCCATTCTTTATCAGGCTGCAGTTACACTCACACTCATGTCCCCCACTTAATACTGTGTCTTCCACTGCCCTCCAAAGTACAGCTGGCTGCTGGAAAAGGTCACAATCTTGCTAAAACAGTAGAATCTTTCCAGCAGCAAATGTAGCTTTAATGCTTTTATTTTTCCAAGGGAAAGTCTCCCTGATTCAGAAAAAATTAAGTTGTGGCTGGCAAACCTAAGCTCACCTTAAAACACAGAAAAGCTCTCAGAGCTGACAGGATTTCCCATGTAAAGTAGTTTTGCAACATGAAGCCTCCAATGCTCAAAATGTAGAATTTCATCTATGTTAAATACATAATCAAAAAAATCTCCATGTAATTCTAGGCAATCATTCACAGTAAAAATAAGAGGAACTCTTAGAAAAACGCTTAAAAAAAGAAAGTAAAATCTAGTTAAAATCTGACAGTAAAACTGACACGGGCAATTAACCATCTTGCAGTATCCACAGATAAACAATAAAAACCACTGAAACTGCACAAATTTACATATGAAAAATCTAAACCCAACTCTCCTCTGCTTCCCACAAATCTTTTTACTGATACCTTTCAGCACTGGGAATTATCCACAACTACACGTTTTCTCCAGAGAGGCTGGATCACATTCGAAATGTCCGGAGGTGAAGGGGAGGCCTTCGCCGTTCTCCTGGGCCTGAGCTGCTCCTTGACCCTCTTGTGCTGGAGGAAGGGCTGCCACCCCAGGAACCAGAGCTATAGGTGGTTGGGTACTGTCCTCAAAGCTTCTTCTCTCGACCGATCCACACCTACATTCTGCAAATTTAAAGAGAGAAATGATTTTAAAGCAACGGTCTCGTGGGCAGCTGTGGGTGCTTAACACACGGCTGCTACACAAGGCAAGAAGATGAGCATAAAAGATAATGGTTATTGCATCACAAGGTTTTGTCACACACAAGGAAATGTCCCAGCCCATGATCAGAAGTCAGAAGCCAGGCTTAGAACTCGTCCCAGCTGCTATGTTCTTTGCAGAACCCAAGTCCCTCAGATGCCTGAACGCAGCCCTTCTGCTGCCTGGGGAAAAGCACCTCTAGGACATATATTTCACCAGGTCTGGTGGGACAGTTGGTTTCCATACACTACATGCAGGCCACAATGTTATGGGTTTTTAAGACTTTTCTTCCCTTAACCACTATTTTAAACCACATTTTTCTAATCCACTACCCTCTTCTAGTCATTATGCATATAGTACAAAAAGAAACAGAACCATGCAGCAAAGGTCATAAACCACAGAAGAACTGGTAAGATCTGGAGGAAGAACTGATAAAATCTGGAGCCTGTCTCCTCCTGCTTTGAGCACCCTCCAGGACATTACTCCCTAACGCCAGCAGCTCTACAGCTAATTCTGATCCTGCCTGTAAGCTGCTAAGTTTCTGCAAGGACTCTGAGTAACTCCCTAAAGAGCTGGTAACATAAAATCTCAACGCACTTCAGGATACACAGGCATGTTGGCAGATGTCACACTGACATCAGATACTGTTTCAGTGGTTTTATAGCCCCATCCATTAGAGTTTACTTTAAAAACAAGTCTCTCCAGCCCAGCTCAAGGAAGCGCCCCACTAGCACACCAGCGAGGGGCACTCTCAGCACACACTCTCAGACAGCACACACACAACTCCACCGGTTAAAATGCAACTTTAAAAGCAAGTAATTCCCCTCCCCAACCCCAGTTTCTAGAATTTTCAGCCATTTATTATGAAAACAGCCAATAAACAAGCAGCACCAGATTCGATCTGGATGTTGAAATGTGCCATCATCGCTTCGACCCTCACCCATTCTCCTACATTAGTGTCAGCCCTTCCCTTTCCCATCAGCCTTCAAACCCTTGGGTAAATCACTGTTTTCCACCATAAACACACCACACCAAGGTTTCTGAGCACACACACAGGAATGCTGCTGGGCACAGCCTTCAAAGTCCTGGACACCTCTGCACCCACCAGGTCTCTCTCTTGACTTCTCTCTTGGAAGGAAAGAAAAGCAATAACTCTATTTCAGAAAGAAGCTTCTACAAGTAGCATCTCTTCCGCAGCAAAAGACACACAGAAATTGTCAGCATCTGTCTAAAAACATGAGGAGTTGGCAAAACAAGTTACACTCTGCATGACTACATGGGGAGAAAGAAAACAAAACCACAAAACATGTTGGCATTTGTTTGTATTTTTCTTAACAACTGATGCAACGTATCCAGAAATTCCCTGGGACTGTGGAGATATCTCCACAGTCACTCCAGGAATATTGGCTGAAATCTTTTAAGCTGAGCATCTGCTGTTGATTCAAAGAAAATTAAATGGAGCATGAAATGGAGCATCAATATGCAGGAATCCAGAGGTACTAGAAATTAGTGCAGAAGCAGCAGGAACTAGACAGCTATAACACAAAGCTAAAAGGAAACAAAGTGGTGACGACAAAGTAGAAGATACAGATTATTCAAGCCAAGGAGAGGTATCAGATGAAAGCAACATCTTAGCGACTGAGACAGACCCAAGAGGGAATACAATACACAGGCTAGAAAGTTGAAAGAAAAAGTGCTTCAACTTAAGTGAAAGCAAAGGAGAGCAGGCTGTAGAAACAACTCACACTGTCATACTGAAGGAAGAAAACTCCATCTGGGATAAACCCTAATAAATACACCCTCGGGCTTACTAGACAAACAGAATCCTAACTGCAGACCAGGTGAACTGAAGCTTAGAAAGGGACTAATATTCTCATTAATGGTAAATGGATTCCTAGGAATCACGTTAGCTCTCCACACCTGAAGAGACAGGGAAACACAGGAGTGGGAATAAAAACAACACACACCCTTTTAAAATGTTTTTTCTACCAAGACATATACCAAGGCACTCCCTTGGTCAGGGGCTCGGTGTGTCCCTCCCTCCCTCCCAGGGAGGCTCACTGGGGCAGGAGCAGTCTCACCCTGCCCTGCACAAGGGCCCATCTCACCCAATCCTCTCTGGAAAGACTCAAAACTCCGAGATTAACCCAAATACACTCTCATATCACCGTTCCTACTCTCCTCATTACACTCCCTCCCCTCTGCTTTGCACAGTTGTTGTTTTTTTCCTGCAGAACAGAGCCTCCCGCAGAAACAAAGAGCTGTGGTTTCCAAACAGGGCAGAGTCTGCCACTGCAGTTTAATTTTGGTTACCTACATGTGATGAGCAGCAAAAGGGGAAGATTTCACATGAAGACTCCTCCAGGGAAGAGGGCTCTGAAGGGCACAGGAGCCACAAAGGCAGCCGAAGCAGAAGCAGTTAGTAAAGGGCCCTGCACAGCTGAACAACCAGCACAGGCAAAAAGAGGGAAATAAAAGCAAGATGTAAACAAGCCAGTACTCTTATCATCCAGCCTTCCCTCAGCAACTGTCACTGCTGCTCCCTGCCCAGCCTCAGGCCCTTCTTCTACTGAGAAAAGCAGCCAGAGGGGACTATTAAGCAATCTTGCTGTAACAGGAGACCCCTTAGGGTGCAGAAATGCTTTTAAATATCCACTTCACTCAGCACAAACAGCATTCTCAGCAAAGGGAACACCCCGCAGCCTCAGGAGATGGGGCTGGCACCAAGGACCCTGAGTGCTGCCACCACTTCTCCTCCTCCCCACCCTCTGCCAGCCATGGAGCAGGCGAGCTCGACTTTCCTCTCTGACCAAGCTCCTGCCCCTTCCATCTTACCCTTCGGTTTCCTCCAACAGCCCAAGCCATCCTTTTTCAAGCAGCAAAACTCAGTTTTTCCACAGCAGATGCCCGTGCAGAGTTTGGCTCCATCAAAAACCTAATGAGTTTAAATTTGCACAGTATTTCTTTCCTTAGCTGTGGCCTGCAGAGGTGACAGCACTTGGACCAGTCTCAGTTCCTCAGTACCTGACTATGGCCAGTCTCCCCACAACCTCTCTGAGACATCACCTCAACTGCCAGGGAGAAGCCCCCAGACTCACTAATTAATGTGTGAGTGGGCATGGCAGGCTCAGAGATCCTCCTCGGTGGCATTTTTCAAGGCCAAGCACATGCTAATAGGCTGGGGCAACAAAAAGTGACAAAACACTCCCATGTCATGGTCACAATAGAGAGAGAAAAACAATACAGATTCCCCCCAGTGCCAGCCCATCCTGGGACACTGGTTTAACTACAATACCAAGGGGTACAGCAGGCAGGCAGATACTTGGTTATATCAGACATTCTCGATTGCTATAAACCTCTGAAAACTTCAGTGTAATTTTACAAGTGCAGATATGCAATGCTTCTTTCCAAAATCCTGGAATGTACCACCTGAGAAACCCAAGAGATAGAAGCTTTCCACAACACACCATGCTTGTTTACTTTCAAGACTAAAAGACCCCCAGAAAACAGTTCCAGGACTCTTGTGATTTTCTGCCTTTCCCCGACTCGCTGCTACCTCAACAAAACTGCTTCACATGCAGCTTTGCTTCCCACTGCCTGGCTTTGCCCACCAGAACACCACAGTGAGAGGAGCTGAGGAGCTGAGGCTTGGCACCACCACTCCAACCAGCCACACTCTGCCCGAGCCTGTGAGAGGTTTTGCTGTAACTCAGCCTAGGGTGCTCACCCTGACAGTTGCAAGACCCCATGCCTGCTGGGGGAAAGAAAACCCTCCCATTTCCATCCTTTTCAAGGCAAGCCACAACCCAGCTATGATATAGACAAACTCTGCTTCCACATTCTGAAACACTGCTTACTGTAGCCAAGATAAAATCTGGGTACAAGACACACGGAGCAGAGCTTTAAATGCTCCATCACCCATGTCCATACAAGAAGCAGGAAAAGAGGAAATTTAAAATCCTGCCAGCAGGCAAACCCTAAAGCCTGGTTAATGCAGAACAGCTGTTAAGAAAAGTTGTATATTTAAAACATTTATACACATTCCTGTAGCTTGAATAATTGCTCTGGAACGAAGTGAAAACTTGCTGCCCTCTTCACAGAGAACATGATTAATTAGCACATCTAAAGCACTAGTGCTATGGATCAGCAGGATTAAGTAACAGTAACTATGGATTGTTATTTTATGCTACACAGCAGTCCAATCACTCCCAAGGCCACTGAAATAGATAATTCTGGTGCCTATAACCAACTTTGTCTTATCTCACACAGGATGTTGTGTTTCATGGCTTTCATAAACACCCTGCAACTAACACTAAATGGTTGCTGGCTGTTGCAATAAAACTTCATGCTGCAGGATCTTTAAATCATAGCAATTTACAAACACAGCATTCCACTGAAAGCCGATCAATGTTTGATAACTCATCCACAATAAATTGACCAGTGCAATACAGTTTTATTGTGATTTGCTTTTCCTTTCAATTCATGTGCTGTACAAACATTTGGTTTGAGTTTTGAGCTGTTGGGTTTGGGTGGGGCTTTTTTATTTCAAAGTGATTGGAATGATTAGTTTTTCATTTTATTTTGAAGTAGTAGGATGAAAACTGCACCCCAAGTTCGATAGTTGATCAGCACACAGGATTCACTGATGAGCAGGGACTGTTACAAGAGCATCCTCGGGAGGTCTGGAAATGTCTACATTCTGTATAATAATAAAAATACAGGAGAATATTTATCATGCAGCAGTAAGAGCAACAATAATACCAACCAGAGTCCTTCACAAGTAAACAACTGCATTTATTTAAAAACAGACTTTTTTTTAACCCCCCATACCCTGAGAAGGCAGCAGACTGACAGCTGGTTGGTGTCCCAGAACTAGATGTCAGGAAAAGATATTTACAGTAATTGCTGATCCCATGCTGACAGTATCACCAAAAGCTCAAGGCATTCATGTTCAGGAGGAAGCCTTTTACAGGCCCGAGCAGGAATCTACTTAAACACGTGCTTCAGCACATACACATCAATCCACTGAGTAACTTCCAGTGCTTTGCTGAGCCATGACATACACTTCTTCCCCAAAGGAAGATTTTAGCATTTGTTTGTGTTAAAAGCAATGTACTACACCTAACAAAATAAAAAAAACCCTTCTCAGACACCTTAACCATTCAAGACTGATCACATCAACTAGAATGCACCTCATTTAGCAGAGGCTGTAGAAAATAAAAAAACAAAAGATCTTATTCAGTGCAGCAACTTATTCAAAACCAAATTAAACCAAGACTGCAGTCAGTGCAGCCAAACCCTGGCACTAGGAAGCACAGCTCTGAGTGCAGCCATGCAGAACCAGGCCCAGGAATCGTGCCTGCTGTGGTGCCTCTGCATGCAAGTTCCAAAGACTGTGCAAGTAGTAGTCTCCCTGCTACCAAAAAAGCAGACTATGATAAACTGTTCTGAAGTTCCTTCCAAGATCTTCATCTAAGATTTGGCCCATTTTAGGCCAAACCATTGCCAGAGCTTCAAAGTGAGCTGAGGGGCTTCACACACAGTGTGATTCACACTGTGGTAAGTAAACTCTGCTGTCACTAACATCTCCCTCTCCCTTTTCCCTCACAAACTCAAAAAGCAGACCTGGGTTTCTTGCACTCTCCTCGTCTGTCGTTCACTAAGACAGAGGTGCAAAGTAAACGTTCTACCCCAGTGCTCATTTTCTGGCCCAAAGAAGGCACCCGAAAAACAGCTGAAGTAATTCCCCTGAATTCCTCTCAGTAAAAAGCCTACAGACTCCTTCATTTGAAAAGGTCAGGAACTTAGGCCACTACAATGCTGACAAACACAAGCCTTCCATCCCCTTCAGACAAATCATCATCACACAATGAAGTTTACACATACTACAAACAAATACTCTAGTGCTTTGCCTATGTGAAAACAGAGGCCTTCAGCTGAAGCCCAAAAGGACAGCACTGTTCTGAAACACAGACTGCAAATTACTTGTGGGGGCACCAAACAGTGCACTGGGCAGCTCTTCATCAAATAGCTTCATTGTTTAACAACACTATTATCTGTGACACTGCATTTAATTAAATGCTTTGACTTCAATAGACTATTTGAAAATTCAATTTTACAGAAGTAATTAACATTTTTAGTAGGTGATGAAAATGAAAGCTTTTGAAATTTTCCTAGTCCTCTGAGAAGGATTCAAACGCAGAGAGGATCAGCTCAGTCCTCCATGAACAGCATGTTAGCACCCACACTGCACTGGTCTGGGTTTCTGTGGGAGCAGAGGGAGAACAGTGCTTGGGTTTTTTTAATAAAAATGCCTCTGCTCCTTTTTTTCTTTCTATAATTCATTAACTCAAATAATTTATGTTCTAAATAAACAGCTTGGTGTCATTGTGTCCACTGCAATGCAACTGTCTGCATGATCCCCTCCATGCACCTGACATACAACCACCCCACACCAATGTCCATATGGCCACATCACTTGCTAGATGTGATAAGGGTCGTTTGGTGACTGAGGCAGAGCTCCTCCCCCCCCCAAATAAACGCTTTCAGTTAGAGAAGTGTTATTTCTCACAGCAATTCCCAAGACACTTTCACAAGCTGTAAACTCAGCACCAGTATTTTATGAGTCAAACTGAAGATGTTCGATTGATCTACACTATTCAGACTGATCACCTAACACCTGCTTTAAGACTTCCTCATTTGTTTTCACCATGATTCTGCAACACCTTTTAGGTGCTGTGAAAACTGAATGGATTTCTTAACCTAACCCATCAAACAAAGATACCAAATTGGAAGAACAGAATGACAAAGGAGAAATGGGAGGAGAGAGGAAATACGCAACGTGCCTATCTAACAGAAAATGTCTTGCCTGTGAACGACCAAAAGTCAGTACTTTCAGAATATCAGAGTTATTAAAACAAAACTTCTTTGCAAACGCCTCCAGCATGAATTCTCCACAACTGTCACAAATGTGTACCCTCACAGGGTAAGGCATTTTGTGCCACATACCTTATGAATACACACATAAAAACCACATTTATCACTACGTTCCTTTTCAACATAAACCACTGTCCTGAAAACCAACTTTTTTCTCACGTTATCAAGCTGACTTTTAATTCCCCAGCAGGCATGGCTCAACCCTCAGCAAGGCAGCAGTGCCATACCTAGTAGCACTAGCATGAGGGTCTGCAAGGGAACCAGACATTTTTCATTCTGACACATTTTACACAACTTTCATAATGCAGAAGAGCTGTGTGTGAGCAACAGAAGCAACCTAAGCTCATGTCAACGCTTAGGAGCACACAGGACCTGCACCCAACACAGGGAGAGTACAAAGATGCTGTGGTCTGAAATCTTATCTCCACTTACATTTTACAAATACACTCAATTTCCTTTTCCCCAGGCGTTCTCGCTATCTCCTGCGATCCAGTCTTCCTCTCCATCTTTGGTTTAAAATACAGGTGGCATCATCAATTCCTCTTTTTGATACACCAATGATCACAGTGATGAAAAAGCTGATGATTTCATTATATACTCTCTCCAAAAGAAGCACGGCATTCATAACAACGTACTTTTTTACTACAGACTACTTCTGCTGAATGACAAAGACCGGGAGAACTTTACACAGGTTTTAGATTGATACCCTATCTTCAAATTCTCATTCATTTTTTGAAGATAAACTACTCCAGCTAGAGCTCATTCATAAGATAGGTTTGCTCAATAAAATCAATCTTTTTCCCCCCTCACAGCAAAACAGTAGTAAAGCTTGATATGTAAAATTAAATACACTCAGCTGAGTTATTGAATCACTTCTAACCACAAGGACAATGGGAGTCAGCTCAGATAGCACATTACGTCCAGTTCTCCAACTTGAAAAATATTCTTACCTCAGGTTTATCTCTGTGTGTGTTTACAGCTTCAACATTCAGGAATATAGATTCTACTTTACATCCTGTTGATGGAAAACACATTTTTAGAATTCGTGTGCTTTAAAAATGAAGTTATATTGAAGATGCAATTGAATTTTGAGTTGGTGAAGGTTAATCGCTTCCCCCTTCCGATTCATACTAGTCTCCCAAATTCTGATTAGCTCAAGTTATTGAAATGAATCTGTTCCACCAGGATGAACATTACCCTCAACCTGATAATCCATCTGCTATTCTCACCTTAGCTTTAACTTTATTCTCTTTGAAACAAATTCCCATTTTTAAACATAAACAAACAACAACAAAGTTCTTATTCTCATCTTTTTTGTTTCCTGAACACCCCAGACTTCTCTAGAATTTCCCTGTAATACAGAAGATAAATGCTGCTCTCATTTTTTTTAAACATGAAAATGATTATGAGAAAGTACACTGTGTGTTGTTGGCAACCCCATTCCTCTAGGTGTGCAAAGCAGCATTTTAACCCCCAGTTAAATGGAACTTTAAAGTTGACTCCTGGAAAGGAACTTCTTTTCACCCAAAAAATGGAAAGCTCCAGAGAAGCAAGAAAAATAACCAGTGAGGAGAGACAACTTTTACTCAGGCAGTATAAACTGGCTCACTTAGAGAATTATAAGTATTAAGTACATTGTGGCCACACCATTTGAAGCAATATCTGCCTGCCAAACACACAAACACGACTTTCATAAGCTACCACGACCCTTCACAATACAAATAGTCAGATTCCTCTAATATACCATAGAGTCTTTTGTCACAAATAGGTTTTCCAATTTTTCAGCTCACTTATTTCCTAAAGTCATAACATAGGATTACTACATAACAGAAAAAGGTGATTTTATTCCTTATAAAGCCACTGCACTTAAAAATAATATAAATTAGTAAGGCAAATGTTTGCCTTTCCTTAGTGAAGCCTATTCTGAGAAACCCCATTTGTCATAACCACCAAACAAACACTGCACAGGGGCAGCACTCAGAGAAAGAGTCAACAAGGAAACAGATTTTAAGGGGGAACAGTGCACATCTCCCAGTGGAGCAGGGCCCCAGTCATCCTTCTGTTCACAGATCCATTGGGATCCCTGACAACACACAAGAGCAAGCTCTGATCCCTGCTGCTGGCAGTTACTAAGGACTAGTTACACAGCAGACACACTTACACAGAGAGCTCTCACTCCTTATTGCTAGCTGACTTTAAGACCTAAAAAAATACCCTATGGAGAGCTTTAAATATAAACTAAAGGGACATTAGTTACTCCACAGTAATGACAATGTGCATATTCCCAACTCATTTTTAATTTCTGATGTGCAAGTTCACACCTACAGCAAATTGCAGTTTCTCTTTCCTATGAGCTCCCACACAGACAACAGCTACACTGGATTGTTGGGTAAAAGTCCAATTTATCCTAATCCAGCTGTCAGGCTGTAACAGATGTTGGGTGGGAATAATGCTAGCTTCAAATGCCTGGAAGAGCAACCCCCTGAGAGAGGTGCTACCCCAGAATAGGATTAGCTGGAAGGTAGGAAACACACCGTGTTTCATCCTGCATCCTGCCTCACTGCAGCCAAGTGACACCTCAGCTTGAGATAATACTAGAGAATATTAGTGTATAAATAGTTTACACAGCCTTTGCATTTTCACATGGTCAAATTCAAAAAAAGTAGGTTGACTGAAATGTGCTAATCAGATATATGTATCAAACACTTTCAAAAGAGCCATGGCATTTCTTTCACTGAATTCTAAAGGACAGTACTTGCACCACTTCTTTTCCTTCCTCATTTAGTGGGTGGGTAAACACTGCAAACATTCAGGCCCTCTTAAAATTTATGACCTCTTAAAATTTATGAGCCATCACCCCACAAAAAAAAAAAGAACAAAACAAAAAATACACACACCAACCCCGAAACAAAAACCTCTCTGTGGAAACAGGCTGAGAATAACAAGTCAAGAGAACTCAGTTTCCAAAAATTTACCTTAAAAAAAAAAAAAGTTTTAGCTGTTCTCCATCTGTGTGTCCAGAACTCCATCCTGCCATGCAAGGCTGGGAACACCAGGTGTCACCAAAGCACAGACGGTTATAACTGCTGGATGTCACTGCCAGCTATGTGACAAAAATCTCTTGGGACAGATTTCGCAGTGTAACAGCTGTTTACTTTGTCTCAATTTGATTTGAAACTTAACAAAAAACGACTTACACATTATGATATACTTAACTCTACTCACCATAAGCCACCGGGGTTAGCTTTAAGACAGTATGCAGCGGGCACTTCAGGTAAGGCAGTTGTTCTGAGACAAACAACAAATTACATATGAAATACAGATTACAAAACCACTTTGCTATTCCATTATGTTACAGGCCAATCAATTAAGAGTCGTTTTTTATCAGACAGCCCATCAGTTTTGTTCCTTAGCACTGTTATGCAAACAGCTGTAGAAAAAGAAACATTACAGCCTTTCAGGTGAGAAAGGGCTCAACAAACATCAACTATGAAGTAAACATGGCTAGGTCAAATACAAAAAAATACACTTGCATACTTGCCCAGCACCACCACCCTCTGATGATAAAGAAAATTGTTAGAATTCACCGTTTGGAACTTTAATCAGGAAAATTTCAAAAAGTGGATCATTTTTAATAAATCAAGGAAGACTTTACCTGCAGGCTTGTCAAGAAAATAGGCGAGCAGACAGCGCATGACAGCTTGGTGACATATGACAAGCACATTTTCCTGCCTTTCAAGTTCCATAATTACTGGCTCCAGCCTCTGAACAAGATCTTCATAGGACTGGGCAGGGAGGAGAAATGCACAGCACATGAAAAAGGGGAAACTCCTTGAACACTGTATGTACATACAGTCAATCTTACTTTCACCTTACTCATTGTCTAAGTGCTATATTAGTGCACAAATACTGCAGTAATAATTCTCCTTAAATTAAGAACACAGTCCAGGTCTTCCAGACTATCAAAGAGCATACATATTACAAAATACAGCTCCCCTCATGGAAAAGCTTTATTAAATTAGTTGCTACAATCAAGAATTTCCACAAAATCCCTAGAATTTAGTTCACAGCATCTGCAAATGTACAGGTTAAGTCTTGCATGTTATTTTCCATACCCTGTCTTCAAAAGCATCTCCATTCCAAGCAAAAATCTGGGAAGCCCTGTCTGCAGTCAAGCAATTCACAGAGCCTGGCTTGTTCAGTCTACCCTTTAAAAACAAACCCTATGGCCTGGTGATGGCAGCCCCCATCCCATCAAAAAGCCACAAAGCAAGGAGGCTGGATTTCTCTCGCAGCCTGCCCTGCAGAGCACACACGGGTCAAGGGCAGGATTTCCCCATGTGTGTGCTGAAGTTCGTTTTCACACACACAGCAAAGACAGAACTTCCTAAACGTGTCATGAGTTGCACACACAGGACAGAGAGCACATCACCCAGTAGGGCAGGGCATGATGGCAGCTGAGAGCCTTCACCCACTCCTGAGGCAGGGATGGGGCTGCCGGGCTGGGAAGGGGCACTCCTGGGTCAGAGCTTGCCAAGAGAAACCCGGCAGCCTCCAGCCAGGCTGAGCAAACCCCTACCACCGGTACTGGCCACAGAGAAACTGCCTTTGACAAACGACCGAGATCAACTCATCACCCCAAGGCAAGGAGGCAGTTGGAAACGTTTGTCACCACCCTAGAGGATGGCATCAGTCTGGAAAACAAACACTCCTTGCTCCAAAGGATTAGGAGAACTCTGCAGCTTCATGACTGCCTCATTAGTAAGACAGGGGTCACACCCGCAAGAACACTGCTCTTGCCACAAGCTGCCCTCAGCACAGTGATTATTCTTGACTGCTGAGGAAAGAAGACCTCAGAGGTCTGCTTCCTCCTGACACAAACAGCGGAGCAGCTGCTCTAATTACTCCTCCTTCCTGAATCCTCAGCCTTCAGCCCCCAGCCAGGCCCTGTGACCATCTGGTAACGGCTGCGCTGTAATGGCTCTGCTTTAGGAAAGCTGTCAGCAAGCTATTTTCCCAGAGGCAAGGAGTCTATTACAGTGAAAGACCAGTGTGGCTACAGATTTTCACAGCATTTCAGCCAGAACTGCAGGGAAAACAGCCATTATCTACAGCAAGGGTGAACAGGAAAAAGGCAATCCTGGCAGTACGTTTGCCTATGCAATAGTTTGAAGCCTTGCAATCACTCTTCCTGCTTTATCACTGCAGAACCTGCATAGAAACGATGCCCACAACAACAAAGCTCCCAATTGTTTTTCTAAACCTATTGTTTTCTTTTTGAAGCCCTGAATCAAATTAAATGGTCTGGGCTCAATCCTTGCAAGCTCCTGTGTGCTTTGCCCTGGAGAAAGGAAAGACCAACCTTTTCATTAATTATAAAATGTATTTTTTCCTTCCTAAAGCCAGCATGCCTGTACACAAAAAGACCTTCACTTCAAGACAGAAATAACAGCATACCTCTCCTTTAGGGTATCTGTATCTGTATTTGTCTTGGTCTCTCAGTGCAAATTCAAGCGGATAATTTTCCTGTATTTCTTCATATGTCATTTCTTCACACACTCCCTATTGGTAATAAAAGTAATTAAAACCATGTATTGCCAGCAGTGCAAAAAGCAGGTATCACTCCAATAAATGCATACATAAGCAGCCTTTAACAATTGTATTTTGTTACTCTGACACTTAAAAGACAAAATCGTCACACATGATGAACAGGACACTCACTTGGACTCGGATGTGGTTAGAACGAATCATTAAATCCCTGTACAAGTGAAGTTACACACATGGGCAAGCAAGGTCACTGAGCAAGGTCACATTCTATTTATTGCACCTGCTTATATTATCTCACAGGTCCAGTTGGAAAGTGCCAACTAGCAATGCTTCTTTTCTTTCCAACCCCCACCTATCAAAAATTTCATAGCATTGTGACTTCTACAGTGCAAAGTCTTACTGGGAAAGAAAAACCAAGACTAAATTAATTATGGCAAATTTTGATAAAATGTTTAGCCTTTTTAAGGGGAACTAATGACAATTCTTCAGCCTCTAGAACCAGCTTAAATTACTTGCTATCCTATAAAAGGCCTATCATTACAAAATTAAGTATGTACTTCATAGCCCTGGCAAACAAAGCAACTTATTAGACATTTAAAAATAAGAACTTACTGCATCTATCTCATTCAAAACCTTCCACTGCTCATAAGGCACTCCCAAGGCTTCAGCAGTCTGAATTGTCCTTTTCATCTGGCTGGTCCAAACTTTCAGATCTTTGATATTTTGCTCATTAATAAATTGTGCCAAGCTTTTGGCAAACTGAAAGTAAAAACATGAGACACTGGGTGAGGGCTCAGAGCCAACACACTGTGTTCAGTTTGCAACACACAAGCTCTAGCCTCTGTAAATTGACTAACTTTTCAAAAAAAACCTCTGTCAAAGTTTTTGTTAAGAAACACAACACATTCTGTTCAGCCAAGAAGGACAAGGGACGGAAGGAAAGGAGTACAAGTAAGACAAGTTTTCTGCAGTTCCCATCTTTACCTGCAGGAATTTTCCTTTAAGCTTTAACCTTTGAACCTTCCCAACTATCCAACGAGTCATGATTTTACAAAAATAAAGTTAAAAATAAAGCCCTCTTGGCAACTGCCTTCTCCTGTAGGATGAAAAGGAATTTCAACCAACAGAATGACAGATAAAAGAGCATGTACCAAATCACAACATACAGTGTTCCATTCAGTTTCTACTACCCACATATGCAACTAAAATAATCCTCCTTAAACACGTTAAGAGGAAAAGGGTGTAGAGGAAGAAAGCTGTAATTACACAGCACAGACTGCACACACACACAGACATACATACAGACATACAGTACATACTTCTTTCCCCCTGATGGACAGCCCAGGATCTCCTCCTATTCTCCCTTTCAGATTGAGTTCACTTTCCCCATGTCGACAGAGGTAGATTGACCGAGGAGTGACATGGATATTCATGAGGTAGTAGACAATCCGGCTCTGGATGTGATCCATTACTCTGTTCACAAGGTAACTCCTTCCAACATCCATAATTTTAATATAAGAAAGATCCCTTTCACAAGCAAGCAAACAAAAAGTAAGATTCCACAGTTTCCATTAGCACGTGCCACAATCTTCCCACTCTCCCTCTCGTTATAAAACAAAGGGGCAACAAGCCAAGGCAACAAACAAGCCCTAAGTTACCCATGGGATATGCATTGGTCCTAAGAGACAATGCAATACTCCAAAGGGACAGGATTAACTCTGCTCCTTTCACAGATTAGCTGCTCACTTCACTTTCTTCTCTGATCCCTTTACTTGCTGCTCTTTGTTTCTCAAATCTAGATCCTACCCTTGGAAAAATACAGCCCTCCCACTGGAAGGAAGATACAGTGGAATCATGCAACTGGAGCTTGGAGCTACCACTCTAGTGGGAGGTGTTCCTGCCCATGGCAGGGGGGTTGGAACTAAATTATCTTTAAGGTCCCTCCAACCCAAACCATTCTGTGATTCTATGAGCTGTGACAGCTTCACTAAGATATCCAGGTATTTTCCAAGACTAGATATTCTTCTCCAGGTTACAAACATTCCCCCACAGCAAGTATTTGTCCAATTGTGCCCAGGGGTCAAAAGGCACCATGACAACACATCTCACTTAACCCTTCCAGAAAAACTACAGCATCAGAAGGGGCTAGCCTGACGCAAGGTATTTTCTCAACTACTCTACCAACAACTATTTATTTATTTATTTACAGTACTGTAATTTACCCCACTCTAATAAGCTGAAAATAACCCCTATTGGTTTCTAGCAATGCATTTGAGACAACACACCACAATAAAACTAGAAAACTTATCATAAAACCAAATGGAGCTGATGAGAAGCAAGCATCATCACCTCATCTCTGACAGCGTTCTTTGGAGTTAATCATTACTATTACCCAGGCACAACCACTAGGTCCATCACAGAAATTACATGCATGAACTGATCTGATTGAGCCAGCTGCAAGCTGCTTACACTCAATTACATCCAAGTGCAGCTCAGCCTTCTCCATAGCACTGGTCCTGAAACAAACCCGGAGCACCCAGCATGGGGGCAGCTCCAAATCCCACACTGAAATCCTGGCCTGCAGCTCCTCCCCACACGGCTCATCACCACCTCACTTTCAAGTGTTGAAAGGGATCAAAAACCAGACGACTGCTTTGGCATGCGGGCAAATAATCTAGCTAAGAGAATTTCTCACAGTCCTGCACCTGCAGGCTAATTTGCAAGCACAAATACATAAATTTAGAAGCCACATTTTTAAGACTGATGTATTCAAAATTCACCTTAGCCATGTCAACAACTGAAGTTATGCTTACAAATTACTCAAGTCTCCCCTGTGTACTAAAACAAATGACAACCAATCACTACAGCAAGTCAGGAATAAAGTCCAAGTGCTGGTTGTATCCCAGAAGGATCATGCCATTCTCCAAGTGGGAAATTAAAAAATAATATCATCCCAGAATGGACTCATTACCCAATTTTCCTCAAGCAAGCAAGTTTCCACGCTACACCCCCAGAGTCAAGTCTCTCTGATTTGCCACAGGAAAGAGAGCTCAAGCCATTAAAAAAAAACATGACTAGAAAGCCCTCATCCCTGACATGGGATGCTCCATCCCCTAAGGAAACATCTTAAAACAGTATTACATCTTAAATAGCAGTATTACTTCACCCCTTACTTGTCAAGAGTTTCATCTAAGGTCTCATAGGAGTTCTTGTAGCACTCTATTCTTTTCATGAAGTCTTCTGTTGCTTCATCATTACTACAATCAACATAGTCAGGACTACCCAGCTTCACTTGCTGTTTGAAATAAAAACAGGAGAGTAGTACGTAAATTTCTTTCCCTTTTTAACAGAAGTTCAAAGAAATAGGATGGAGGAGAACAGAACACAAAAACTTATTTTCTGGAAGTTAATTAAAATACATGTAAAGCAAAAAGAGCTATTCTTCATAGAATTAAACTTCTGAGTTATTATACACATGGATAGGAAAATAAATTAAAAGCCTTCCATTAATGGGAGCTAATGTATTTCTAAAAATACTGAGCTAGTTTAAACCTCTTGACTTAAAGCAGCTAAGGAAAATTTCCCAATACTCACCACAATGTTTGCAGCAATGACCTCTGGATCTACACATACTGACTCAACAAAAAAAGTCTTCAGTCCAAATAGAACATGTGCAGAAGGAAGAGAGAAACAAGATGCATTAGAACACCTCTGGAGACTAACACACATGGGCAGCATGTTGCCCACTTCCATGCTAACTCCTTTTTAACACCTTACACTTTCCTTCAGAAGGTTTCTCTGGGCTATCTCAGCAGAAACTGTTGGCTTACCATTCCCTAAAGCATCATGCTCTATTCTATTTTCCCCAACAATGCTTGTAAGTAGATAAGCTTTGCAGTGAGAAAAATTTAGGATGGAAGAGGAAGAAATTAAGGGGCAAGATGCAAGCTCAGCCATACAAACAGTAATTAATGCTGCTGAAATAATAATAATTTAGAAGCCTTTTGACTAATGGAGTAGCCTCACTTAAAAGAGGTTTGGGTTTTGCTGCCTCAAAGGAATATGAAGATGCAAGTTTAGAGGAAATGGAAGATTACTGAAGAACAGCTAAATGCAAAACCATCCTGCAAAGAAGGTAGAAAGCCCTGAAAAGCTTTTGGTTTGTGCAGAACTATGTGTTTCAGCAGCAAAAATCTGACCTGCACTAAGAACCATATTTTAAATAGTTCTTGCTGACAGGACACTCAGAACTACAGGTCCAGGATAACAGAAGTGAGACCATGGCATAAAAAAGATATTAGCTCCAAACAGTACAAACATTAAAGACAAGAAAAATGAGGATGAGGTGACTTTTAACCATAATGCTTGAGAACACAAAATGCTCTATTGACTAAATATCTAGGAAGGATGTGTCTTACGTTGGTGCACTTCTTACCAAGGAGTACAGGTGAGGGCAAAACTATCACTACTCTACTTGTCTAGGGATTAGCTCAGAAATCCTTGGCTTTTGACTCACCTTATATCCATTTTCTTCACCAAATTTGTAAATAGTTTCTCTACGTTCTCGAGTAGTATTTGTAGCATCAAAGACCTAGGAATAATGGGGGGGAGGATTTAAAATCATAGCCTGTGTTAGTAACAACAAAATAATGGTTCAAAGTCCCTCAATGTGAAAGAAAGCAATGAAAACACTTCCCCTTCTCCCCTACCTCACTACCTCAACATGCTCAGCAGGAAAAAAAAATATTCCTACTTTGTACACACGATTTTCTTAATACTAAAAAAACAAAGTGTTGAAAGCACCACTAGCAGAACACTGTATTTACACTGTATTTGGAAGAAGCAACCAGAATTTAAGCCTAACACATAATACAGGACAGAATCTTCCTCCTGCCTCATATCAGCATTAAATACTAAGGCAGTTATTTACTGAACTTATGCTACCCCAAAACAGATGCTGCAATCAATATGCTATTCAAAATGCAAGTGGAAAACTTTTAAAGGGCAGAAGATCTGCAAGACCTGTAAATCCTGCAGACACATGCAGACATTATTGCAAGAACTTAAATTTAGCTCTGAACACACCAATGTTTTACCAAAGTATAAAGTTTGCCAAAGTATAAAGTCCTCGTGTCCCCAGAACTTAATTATAGTTAATGGTTTTCCCTGATTAGTTAATGAAAACAGTACAGTGTTGTGTCAGTAGTCTTAATAAAAACAACGATATCCACAAAATACTATTAATATAAATATTGACACAACATCAATAGTTGAAGAGATGTTTTGCATCCCATTATGAGATACTTAGATGTGCAGCAATTTACTTTGAGTTCTTCCTGCTCTCTTCAGAGATCTCTCACATCAGTAAAACAACCAGCAAGCAACACCCAGGATGTTTTTTGCTCAGTAATTCTTTACCTATCAGTTCAAACACTAGACTATCAAATAGAAACACAAGTGCAACCAAAACCACAGATGTGTTTAACAGTACATTACATAATGTGGAGAAAAAGGGGACATTTTTCTTAGTGTTGCCCTCTCCTCACTTAACCCCTCGAATTCCAAAGGTGGTTTTTCAATACGGCATCATCACCCTGAATTTAAGTGCTCCTTTTGCTGCAGCAACAAGGCAAATCTAACATACAACTCCAAAAGAAAAAGAAATCTGATACCCTGAAGAGATACTGGAATGACTCAGGCTGTATAATTTCCAGCATTCAACACACTGTTTTGTAGGGAAGCTCAAGAATGAATGTATCTTCAACAAGAAACTTACAGCCACGTGCCCGTTCTCTTCACTGAGGTACTGTCGGACGTCGTTCAGCGCTGCTAAGGCACACTGTCTTGAAAATGAAAGAGAGAAAAACTCCTCAAACACCAGTTAAAGTACTAATGCTCTTTTCATTGCCATCCGAGTGCCCAGCAAATGTCTGATAATTTTTTCTCAGAAACACACATTTTTTCAATCAGTCACACCCATGAAGCACGAGAAAAAACAACAGAGGTCAACCAAGTGCTATTAAAGAAACAAGTTCTATTAAAGAAACATAGTCATGGCCTCCTGCCTACAAACAGACCAGCTCCTCTGTGCCACTGATACAACTACACATCACCACAGAATTCCCATCAACTTTGCTGAGCAGGGTAAACTTTTGCTGATCTAATGGAGCAACACTGAACCATTCCTCCACTCTCTTCCCAATTACGTATTCATGGATACTTCTTCATTTGATTCACAAAGAGGGAAAAAATAAATCAACTTCAGGATTTACCTGGTGGCCCTAAGTTGAAGTGAATAGACAACTCTTTTTCAGTAATCTACTTCTTCTCTTTTGAACTATTGTGTAAAAATGCTTATGTAAAAAAAGAAAAAATCTGTTAAAAGTGAGAGTAAAACAAAGCTAGCACCAAGTATTAGGGGCAGAGGTGAAAATAACATCTCACTGCAGTCACCCACTCAAAACAATTAGTACTGAAGGCTGCTGAGGACACAAACACCTAAAAAACCCATTTCTACGTACTTCACACTTGTGTTAAATCTGGACAAGAATAAACTCATTTGCAACCTTTATATTTCCCCAGCATTAGTATTACCTTCAAAGTCCTTTATGATTTCTAACACATAAATAATAGTGGAGGGCAACACTAACACTGTGCACAATTTACTCATTAGCAGAACAAAGCCCCATTTTATTTCCAATAAGTACAGTCTTTTTGCAGTACTAACATAAAAACTTAGTAATTTCAACAGCCTTTCTATGCTTTCCTGCTCTACTTTGACTTCCAGACTGAAATGTCTAACTCTTCTCTAACCATATTCTGCAAGCACAGCTTTATCTTCAAAGAAAAATGAAGGCTTTTCAATCCTGACAGTATTTCCACATTAGGATGGTTAACAGATGTCAGGAGCTGAGATTCATCAGCCAAATCTTCACTAAATAAATATCAACACCCTTTACTCATTGCTAACTAGGCAGATCAGTTCACACAGCTCGTTTTGTGTTATATTCTCCACCATTTAATTTAATAGGTGACACAGAAGCACATTAAAAGGTTTGGCTCCACGCCTGCAAGGCTAATGCACCTCATATCTACTCTTCAGTCCCAAGGGATTAGGAGGTTCTTATGCAAGTTGCTCTCCTCTGACATTAGCAATGTTCAACTGCTGCTGAAGGGGAAAAGGAAGAGAGAGAGGACAAGCAGAGGGACAGCCACAAAACAAAGTCCAGACAGAGCAGAGAAGTCCAGGCACTTTTGATGCATGAAAAAAGAACCATATTTTAAGTGGAAATACCTTCCTCTGAAGCAGTTAAGCAGAAAACACTCCATATTTTAAGTAGCCTAAAAAGATTGCATTTTCCATTCCTCTAAAATTTCTGTTCCTACTCATTTCATACTGCAGAATCTTAAATGTTTTCCTGAACACACTAAAAAAAAGACAATGGATGCAGAAGAAAATAAAAAGATCTTCCAGTTTGATCTTCTGTAAGAAAGAGGTAGCTCCCTCTTGCTCTGACCTTGTCTTCATCTAGCCCTTAGTTTAAAGTTCTTTCTGTTAAAGCCTCTTTCCAGGCAAGAGGGGAGTCTCAAGTGCTTCATCTGGGCACAGATGATCACACCAGTGCTCACCTTGCTTTGCATGGAAAACATGGAAGTTTTTGAGGGAGCGCATTGATTGCACAAAGCACCTGCACGGTGGCCAAAAGGACAGTTTCAGGGAGAGAATAATAGTGTTTCATTCCCACTCATTTGACAGGATAATGACAAACACTTTCAAAGTACTGCTGGTGAAAAATTCCAGTATGTGAAGCAAAAAGAAAAGCAGTTATGTGGTGTTTTTTTTCCTTCATGATCCACACAAAAGCTTTGAAAGGGCATTTTAAGAACTAGGCAGTAGAAAGACTCCCATCTGTTAGCTGATACCTTACAAAAAGGTAAGAAAAAAACCCCTATTTGTTAAACTACTTTGTTTTGAGTGAAAATATCCTGGAATATCTGCAGGAATAAAATCAGTCACAGCCTACTGAAAGGTGAGAAGGTATCAAGTTCAAGTATTTACCTTCTCTGCACTTTTGATGCTTCATCTGAAACAATTAGGAAAAAAAAATACCCCAAATTTTACCCAGCCCTAACAAATCACTTTTCCACCTCCTCTAGAATTTATTTTCCTTGTCATTTCATACTGCAGTTTCTTAAGGGTCTTCTTGAGCATACAAAAATGAAACTTGAAGCAGTCTCTGAGCAAATCACACCGTGTACCAGTTTAATACAATTAGTATCATGTAGCCAAATCACATTCAAAACTTACTTCCTGATTTTCAAGCCTTCTTCATTGTCAGGCAGGAAGAATTCAAAAGATTTATACTTTTTCACCAAATCTCGACGATACTGACCCACATTAAATTCTGCCAAGAAGAAAACAGTATTAGTGGGGCCTAATGGTATTCCTGTGAAAAGGACAAATATTATGACAGCTTTGAAACTAAACTATCTGCAAGGATAAAATATTTTAGCATGTACAAAGTCAATATATCACACTACTTTTTTGGTTTGGGGAGTTTGTTTTTAAATACAGAGATAACATAAACACATGGAAATGGCAAAAGAACATTTGGGCTGTAGGTCTTCAAGGGAATCACTTGGCTATGTTGCTAGGCCTCTGTCTGCTAGTTTGCTTGAACAACAAAGAAACTTCTCCTCCTTCTCAGGGTGGCTGGAAATCTATTTTGGTAGTCTACAAAGGTCTACTAATAATCTAGCTTCTTCTTCTGTCTATATGTGCAGTGAAACAACATTCTGATAGCACCTCCCAAAAATTTCAGCTCTTATTTAAGCAAGGAAGAGTTCTAAATAGGGATAACCAATCTTGGTTTTGATAAACAAAACTTAAAATTCAGGTTGTGGAAACATTTTGACAGAAGCCTGCTTTTGTTATTTAAGGATCAGTACATAGTATTTCATAAACCCTGATCCATTTATGTTAAAAAATGCTTAAACTGTAAAACTAAATAAATAGAATGTGTTTAAGTACTGAACATAATCTTACTGTGATCTCTTTACTGTGGTCAAAGGAAACTATCCCTTACCTGGGCAAAGGTCTATGGCCATATACATGTCACAGTATCTGATATGAGATGAGGGGCAGGCAGTTCTGTTTTGCCACACAGAAGGCAATTACATTGCACCCTAATTAACTTCATTCGACAGCTCTGAAATTAGGTCTCTGAAGTGCAGTTAATGTTTAACTTGTTTCTGATCTATAGGTTTTCTCTGCTCAACTGCTAAGTTGTTTTTTTTTTGTTTTTTTTTTTGTTTTTTAAGTACCCTGTTTGAGAAGGTGCCAAGGTATAACTACTTGCCAGACTTCGTTTCTGGAAAGAGAAAAGAAGTAATAGACACAATTGCCAAGTTGTAATTAAGAAAAAAAAGACATAGGATAAAAGAGCTCAACCACCAGCTGCTGTATATAGATTGCTGTTGAGATTGGGGGCAGAAAATAAATAAATAGTCAAGTTTTGTTTGAATTCAACAGCGTTGATGTAATTTTTTGTGGCCAACTGTATGACAGGTTACAGCACAATCCAGGTTATTCTGTGACAGGTCTAACGAGCACTGGCCCTTACTGGAAAGGTCATTCCTTGTGAAAAAAACATGCAAGAAGTTCAGGTGGCCAGTGTTGCCAGGAAATAGCCCTTTAAAAATCAAAATAACAAATTTCCTAAGAAAGAATAGTTACTTCAAGAGGATCATGCACAGCAAAGGAAAAAGTGCTATCAAGTGGGACAACCTTTAGCCCTTATTATTAGCATCCACGCCTGTGGAACAGTTTCACAAAGTTAACTGGTATCATATGATTATGATTATGATTACTAGATGATCTTTCGAGGTCCCTTCCAACCCCTATGATTCTATGATTCTATGATAACTCCACACAGCCAGAACTATTCAAAAAAACTTCCCAAAGTTTAGTATCTAAAAACCACACTGCAACACAATTCTGTTCAGGCATCTAATTGACCTCATTTCCTTCAAAAAGCTCAGACAAAAAATCCTTTGTATTTTTAATCATTTCACATTCTAAACGACAGAGGATTTTGGAAGGAATAAAAGAAAACACAGAACTAATGGCTGAAATGAGTCAACTAACCTCAACCCTGGGCTATTTACCTCCACTTTCTTTCCTTGAACTCTCCAGCTTGCTTTATCTATGTTACGTGAAAAGATGGCATTTATCTTTTCTCTGGTTTACAGAGCCTCATAATTATAACCATCTGTCTCAGAGAATAGCAACACTTGCTATACTAAGCACAAACTAATTTTAAAACACTAAGAGCCAAAAAGTAACAGATGTTAGGGCTGCTTGACACTTATCACCCACTGATCCAGGCCCAATCAACTGGAAGCTTTAAGCAACATGTCATCTATTCCCTTTGTCACTGAGGTATTTTAAATTGATTTCAGCTTCAGTAAACTTGCATCAGTGATGACCAAAACAACATGAAGGGTCTGTGGTTTTCCAAGAAAATCCCAATTCATTCTTTCTAACAAAGACAAACCATAACCAGCAACCTAGGATAGAAGGTTGTGCAGTAATTTTATGTTGTATAATTTTGTAAAATTAGGTAGCAGTGCCCTAACTATTTTTTATTAAGCATAAGTGCACATATTTTCTGATGTGCATCTCACAGTAGCCCACGGAACTTTTCCTGTAATTGAAGCAGACCACCCCTACCTATTTTACTGTATTTGGGATATATTCAACCAAACATGAGCCAGATGTGGACAATATCTCATTGCTGTCCAATACTGTCTCTCTGCTTTTCAAAGTTCACACAGTAAAATGCTCAACACAATGACATACCGACCTATCTACATAAATGCAAGTAGCTAACATAAATGTGTAGCAAACAGACCAGCATAATTATATCACATACATTTTATCAGCTGGGATATAGACTAACCTATTTAGATAGTTACTCCACTTCGGCCTAAGGGATAAAACTGAAATCCCTAAATATCTGTTACTGCTCATTAGAAGGGTTATACTGTGCGAAAACAGTCAAAAATCAAGTGACAGTTTAAATCCTTTAAACTCTCACACTCAAACAATATAGAGTATTCTCCACAACATCTCATCTAAATAAAGCATATTAGACAAGTTTCTAAGAGCTTAGGAAAACACCAACCCAAAAACCTACACCCTAGGATCAAAAGGCAGTTTAAATATAGGCCAGAACTCTTCAGCCTGACATTCTTAAAGCTGCTAGGAAATACATCTCTGAATATCCAGCCAGTAGTTCACACTTTAGTATGATCTAATATGTTTAATGTTATTTAAATGATTAACTAATCATAACTATAAAGCTACTGTTACTGCACTACACACCGAATCACAGAACCCCAAAAATATCTTTTTCTTCTGCAGAGACAGAGAAGAAGGCAGATGGTTGCTCAGAACTTCAAACAGACTTAGGTCTTGTTCGTTTGCCAGCCTGGACCCAAAAGATACCACAGGAGCTTGGGAACTAGGTAGAACAGCCAGGTCCTTGGAATAGCCTATCTGAGCAGTCTTTTCCCATTCAAAACACACATATAAAGCCCTCAAGAGAGTGGTAACAAGTGGCTGCTTCAGTTCCTTGAGCTCTTAATATTGAAAGAGCTATAACTCATTCCACAAATGCAGTTAAATAAAAAGTTACACAGAGAAATACACATTGCACAAAGTTCACAGAGAAAAGAAGATGGAGAAGTCAGAACTTTAACCCAGAGGTGCTGAATGCTCCTCCACTTGTAAACAAGATTCCCTTTCACCCACATAAAGAAAGGGGAAGAAAGGGAAAAAAGAAAAAAAAAAAAAAGACAGCTGAAGAACCAAAGTGTTAAGGAACAAGGCAAAAAGTTGATTTAGTCACCTGGCAGATCAAGGAGGTAAATGAACAGTCACCAGAATTCGATTAATTAACATCTAAAACAGAACAGAGAGCCTGTGTGTGCTATTGCTTAAAAACAAGCTAACAAAGTAGAAAGATTTCAAGTAGTCAAACTTGGCAACAAAATTACTTGGAATTAGGTTTATAAAACATCTAACACCCATCCTGTCCTTCTACTGTGAAGAAAAGTAAATCCATCACCTTTTGTAGGCACCCCAATCCAATTTAAATAACGTGTCAGCTTCTTCGAGATGTAGGTTTTTCCTCTTGCTGGGAGACCCACCATGACAATCAGAGTAGGGCAATTGGTCATACATACTGAAACAGAAAAACAGAACACTAGGATTTACCACTGACATCCCAAAAAGCAAAGGCTGATGTTCTGGTGGAAGATAACACTTTGTGTGCTCCCTGAGGAAGTGACCGTTCAAGCAGCTCATGCACTGTGCCTCACTATCCCTGGGGTTTCCTCAGGAGTTTGGTGGACCCAACCGAGTTTCGTCAGGCAGTGTTGACTTTTTGGAAGGGCAAGTCAGTGGCAGTGCAGCACTGGACATGTGAGTTGTATACAGGCAGAAAACAAGAAACCTATGTATTTGCATACATGTTTTAAGACATACAAAACAATACCAAAAAAAGACACTGAAAAGTTATGCCCCGTGTACCTCAGTTCAGGGCTTGCATTGAAAGGAGACACCAAGGTGTACACAATTTTTAGATAATTTTAAAATCTTCAAGACAAGACCTCAACACTTCTCTACCTTTTCCTGTTTTTGAGTGAAACAAGCACGACACAAGCAGCTTTATACTATGACTTGGTGCTCAATATTTATTATTTCTCCTCTAAATATTAACACAAAATTCTCTCTTGAAACAGAGCTAATTTTGACTGTTCTTCAATGATTATGAGGAACAAAGCCCAAGTATTCTACACAATCAAGTACAATAATCTGATATACAGATATATGTAAAGAAATACTCACAGGCAGAGTGTTTAATTAAAAAACCCACTATGTGAAGTTAAAAGAGTTATATGTGTAAGCTGAAAACCTTGAGGCATTTCCTTTCAAATGACAAGCTTTTGAACATTTTAATGGCACAAAACTATGGATACCTTGCATGAATCTATCACAGCTACAGGGAACTGCCTGAAAAGAAAGAAGATATTAAAGTGGTGCAAAGATACCACTGGCTCCCTCCATCCCCTATTTCAAAGGGAATTACATTTCTGTACAATCCACATGTGCAATTTCCTCAGTGTCTTGATAGAGGAGAGTTGATTGGCTCCGAAAGGCTAAATCTCAGTTATGCCATAGGGCATAAGGCATATGTCATGCCATAGTTATGCCATAAGGCATAACTAAACTGTTGCACAAAGCACTGTGACTGCCCAAGAGTCCCAAACCTTGGATTGACAAAGTCCCATCCCACAAAGTCACTTGCACAAATCTGGCACAGCTACTCCACACAGTAAACCCGACAAAAAAGAACAAAACAGATGCACTCTTAAAACGCACATTGAAAAGAAAAACAAAAAAACTCCCAAACCCATTAAAAATACACCATTTTTTCATGAGAGAGAGCAGGCAAAACATTAGCTAACCTCAAACCCATGAAAGAGTCTACTGCTCCATGCAGGGAAAGTTATAGGGAACTGAATGCAACCAAAACAGATCCGTCCAAGTATTCCCATGTCTGCGGAAGGACGCTGATAAAAGCCCTCAGAGTAAGCTCCTCTGTGCAGAAGCCTATAAACAAAAAGGATAATGATTTCTTGTCCCTTTTCCTTTTTGTCCTAGATTCAGGCCTGTGAACTGCTCTCCAAGAGAAGGAAGGCAGGCTCAGGAAAAATAGTCTATTAAGGGCAAAGAGTACAGTGCCTACTAAACTTAACAGCTTTGCTTCTGGTTTTAAGGTCAATAACATGAAATACTGAGACGACAAAAATCCGTGAGCCCTTAGAAATTTTAAGAGAAGACAGTGTTCTTCAAAGCCAGTTTGGAAGGTTCTTCACCTGAAATACCAAGCTCAAGTTTTAAACAATTGTCCAGTATAAACAGTGAAATAAGAGTTGTAAAAGACAAACCAGGATGTTTACAGAAAGGCTCTGCACACAGCCTCAGGCTCACCTGCTCTACAGGGAATGGTGCTAACTGCAACAGACTTTTCTACCCATTCTGGACAGAATTTACCAACATTATACCTGGATCCCCTCTTTACCTTTTTTTTTTTTCCCTTCCCCAGGGGTGAGCCATGAAATTTAGCCTTCTCAAAGAACATCTGTCTTTTGGTAACATAATGATAATCCAAAACTCCATTTTGCAAAACTAAGGGCTACTGTGAAGAAACCTGCAATCCACTTAACTGGTTGCTTCACAGATGGCACCAGCACTTACCTCTCTCTCAGCTAAGTCCTACTGCCTATCTCGGTTTGTAACAGGTCTTCTCCCTGAGCAGCAAACCGGATCAACACAACTACAACAACACGCAAGAGGGGCATTTCCTCCCACTGCCAAGCTCTCCTCCATCAGTGTGCAAGTCTGGCATCACTTCCATTTTCATGCAAATTCCCTCAAAGTACAAAAACTAGCAAAATTTTCTTTTATTAGAGCCCTAGGCATACAGTTTAACATGCATCCCTAATCTGTTGCTCTGATCATTCTGTGCACAGCTATTTATTCAGTGCACAAACATATTATCTGCTGATACCAATCACACAATTTGCAATCCTACTCTGATTAGGTGCCAGGCTGACAGAGAGCTTTTCCTCTTTAAAGACAGATGCCAGTAAGAGGGATGCCCTGCACACCAAAAGGAGGACTACCACTGATCCCAATGATCTTAAACACTCTGCTTTTACATAATGGCACAGCCCTGTAAGCACCACTACACAGCACGTGGTGCTGCAGCATGTGCCACCACCCGCTGGTGCTTGCCTTCAACAAGAAGACACCAGTTGATAGTCTAAAATTTGGGGCACTAAAAAGCATTTGGTGTTCTGGTTGATATGTCTAACAGTGGTTGCAGTCTGATATCACTTCCACTTTGTGACAAGCACACCTATGCATTTGTATGTAGCAGTCAAAGGCACCTTTGCAGGCCAAAACAGGTAAATGACAGGAAAGCACACTAAGTGTTCTCAACAACACCCCTAAGACTCAGCACAGCAGACAGTGGTTTTTTTTCTTTATTCCTTACAATCCTGTGTCATTAACAAGGCATAATTTTGCTCATTAGCTCTGTAAAAAAGTCAAGACCAGGAAAAAATGCAAAGTTCTGAGGACGTATCAAATATTCAAAAGTTTAAAATAATTATCTTTCACTTTATCTGACTAAACCACAGCTTTCTCAACAAAATGTTGCCAACAAGTGGGGAGGAGCATTCATTCCAGTGACAGTATTTAGAATGTCAGTGTCTCAAGACTTAGACCTTCCTTTGAAGAAATGTAAGCAATTTTGACATGAGGAAGTAGGCTGATAAAAAACCAAACAAACCACAAGTTATATACAGCTAACTCCTGAAACACACAACCCTCTTTAGAATTCTCCCAAGGGCACAAGGCTCAATTCCGCTTTTCACAGCAGCTCCCAGGGAAAACAATTTGCAGCACTAAAGTAGTTATATAGGCACAAGTTGCAGTGCCAAGGCAGCATTCTCTCAATTCCTTATCACTGGATTGTCTGGTTTACCTCCAGAAATCTCTCTACACAATCTAGTCTTAAGAAAACAAGTGCATTCTTTAGTATTGCTTCATGCATTTAACTCCTAGGGGTTTCCAGCAGCCCCAACCTGTGGATGTCCTATCAGCACTAATTTTGCTAGAGGAACACAAACATTCAGAACAGCAAAACAAAACTTACAGGGTTGTATGCCATCATTTGCTAAAGATGCTCTATGGCTTTACTCCATTTTTTCTTTAAGATTGCATGTTTATAAACGGCAGCATAAAAAAGAAATACATGCTGCATCCCCTTGTTTAGAGGCAACACACAAAAAAGATGCCCAAAATACGAATCAGTGAAGGAAAATGGCCAAATGATGAAGTGCTTTAAAATGAAGTACTGCAATTTAAGCAAAGTCATCAACCCAGCTAAAAATGTCTTATATACCACTACATAGCAAGTTGCAGCTCAGAGTGAAATTATTACTGTCTACCCCTCTAAAGTTTGAGACTTAACAGGCAAGGAAAGAAAAAAACTACATGCTCACTTCTTGCCTCTTAGACTCTATTGTGAAATAACCTAAGATGCAGAAGGTTGTGAAAGCAAACAGGGACATTGAACAACCTAGATCAGCTGTGCAGCATTTCATCAACTCTCAAAACTCATATGACCTTGTGAAATCAGAAACAAGAGTTGGTATTTTTCAAGCTCACCTAACACCTAACATATTATCACCTATCCCTTCCTTTCACTCAAAATGAGTTTTTGTTTTTTCCTAATCTGTGTTAATTTTTTTTAAGTCAACTTTTAAGGTCAGATTTTTTTTTGTATCAAGCTGCTAAGGTTAGTCATCAGAAGTTTACAAAGGCTTCTTGCTGTGTCTGTGGCCTTCAACTCAAGGCCTGTTCTCTGAAATCAGTTATTTAGAGGCTCATATACAATCTTTAGCTATAAGCTGACACAACCATCATTCCAAGCAAGGTTAGCCCTACATGTTTTCCCCTAACACTTACTCAACATAACTCTTGCTAATCCATTTTTTTACTGTTGATTAATGATGACAATTGGTTCCCCTTCTTCATTTCCCACAGGGACAAGTTTCCCATCCTTCCACTAATCCTCCCTGCTCCTATACCTGAAGTCGATCATCTTCTAATCGGCCTCTCCTCTTTTTATCCAAATTACCAGTTTTTAAGACCACCTTGGCCCAAGGGATTCAAAATTCACGTTTGTCCTCTAGCCAGCCTCGTGCCACCAGCTGCTCCCAGCAGTTCTGCCATCCACTTGCTCAGGGTTACCTTTTGCTTCCTACAGCTTTGATGCCAACAACCCCACCACACGTCCCTGATCCTCAGGCTACAACTGGGTGTTGTCCTTACTTCATTCGCTTTCTCCATCTTCAGTTCCCAGGGCTGGGAGTACAAATACACACAAGCAGTATGAGCTCAAAGGGTAGAGTTCTTTACAGCAAAGATAATCTCCATTTGATACTTTTTTTTTTTTCTGGACCTGATGCACATTCATACTGCTGTTACAAACAGCAAATAAAAATCATGAGAATAACCAAATTCCAGCAGTTGGGTCTGTTCAGCTGAGAGAAAAGGAGGCTGTGGAGGGATCTCATCAATGCTTATAAATATCTAAAGGGCGGTGTCAAGAGTATGGGGCAAGACTCTTCTCAGTGACAGAACAAGGGGTAATGATCATAAACTAGAAAACAGGAGATTTAACCTGAATATGATAAAATACTTCTTTACTCTGAGGGTAACAGAGCACTGGAACAAGCTGTTCAGAGACGTTGTGGAGTCTCCATCCCTGGAGACATTCAAAACCCACCTGGATGTGTTCTTGTGTAATCTGCTTTAGGGGATCCTGCTCTAGCAGGAAGGGTTGGACTAGATGATCTCCAGAGTTCCCTTCCAACCCTGACCATTCTGTGATTCTGTGAAACAAAAGCTGTTAACTGTAGTAGGGGGAAAAATAATGTTTAACCACAGGATGTTCAGTATTTATCTCGTGTTCTACAAACATCCTCTGCTATGCTCTCAAAAAAACTTTCACTATAGCATACTTGGCTATTTATTTTTATGTCCATGTTTGTAGCTCATTGCTTGATTCACAGAGCTTGACACAATCTGACATCCAATGCCAAGAGTAGCTTAGTACAACATATTTTACAGACAAAACCTTTCACACAAGACCACAAAAGGTAAGTGGCAATTATTAATAAAAATGCACATTTCTACTGCCTTCAAGTCTTTCTTTGGAAAGTCACTTAGAACAGTTATCTTTGTTTATTGGTCTCACTGGCTGTAAAACCTCAGTCTGCTCAGCAGGCTACCCATGGTCAGAACTCCTTCTTGAAGACCTCCTAATGCACAGACTAAAAGAACTAGCTCTTCAAAGCCCCCATGACAACTAAACCCTGGCACAGCTAGACAGGTTTCTTCTTCCCCAGATAATTTCACTAAAAACAACAAACACAGGTAAGTCCCTTTGAAGACAGATCTGCCAAGTCCTCAACTGGAAGCGTGCACAATTCTGTTCATCCACCTTCCAGAAAGATAAAGTAAGACTAAAAGTAGTGCAGATAAAGGTCATCAGCATGAATGAAAAAATACAATAAAAAAACCAAAGAACATTCAAAGAGCTCATCTTACTTAGCCTAGAAATTCCGAAGACAGAGTAACTGGCTTCATTGCTTCCACTGGAAATCTGCTCTTAAGGACAAGACATTCACTTCTAGCTTGAGCTTGTATTTTTTGAACACTAACATTTAACATTGACCTGTAAAAGCAGAGAACTGGAACTGGTCAACCCAGCACTGCCCCAACTGACCCAGCCTGGGCAGTCCATCCTAAGCTGCCACAGCACGGCTACAGAGCCTGCAGGTCTCACTGCCTCATCAGAACGTGGGGTGACCCATCATACATGCAAATCTGAGGATGAAGGACTCTGCAGCCCCCTTGCACAGGAAAGATTACAAAGCATTCTCAGCTTGCTGATGGTTTTATGAAGGAAGAGTATGTTTTGCTACTCTCTAGGCTATTTAATTCTTCTGTATCACAAATGACTGTGGACATATGATGGGTATGCTGCTAGAGCAAATGCCTGCAAAAGCAGAAGGATAAAAAAAAAATATCCAAATCTGTTTCTAGCAAAAAGGTTTTTCAATTATAAGGGGTCTTGGGCATTAAAAAATATAGAAACAAAAAAAAAACAAAAACGAACAGTTCCGTGAAATACTTTTTAAAAGTTAGGTTAGAGGCAAGAGAAGCTAAATAATTCTGCCAAGAAGACTCCATGTGTCACCAGATTACATATGACTGTGCAATTTAGTTCTTGGGGTTTTGTTTTGGTTTGTTTGTGTTTTAGGTTTTTTTGGTAAAGCAGAGTGTGTCAAAGCTGTAACAAATGCTATTTTGTTTGGAAAAGAGATGTCATGTTAAGGCCAAAATGAAGCATTCTCCTTGGCGTGTTTACAAAAACAATTATACACACTTTCTGACCCTTTCCTTATTTCAGCATTCACCTCCTCTTAACACCTACTATTTTTCAGATGCTGAAGTAATTCAGTTCACACAGCAACACAGGCCTGTTTGCCTAGCAGAAACCAAGAAACTTTGGCCTTTTTCTTTTTTTTTCACCAGGGGCTGGACCAAAGGAAGACCAGAGCAGCCCATGGACGCCTGCCATCCCAGCACAGCCCTCAGCTCATTCTGTCAGCGCAGCCTCTTTGCATGACAAATAAAAACAATTCCACACGACAAAGCCCCTTTTGTCCGCAAAAACTGCCGTGTAGTGATCCTCAGTTATTTAAGTAAGGGGAAAAAAGAAAAAGACAAAAAAACCCGCGAGGCAAAGTTTGTTAATAAACCATGGTTTACAAATGCCACAGCCAAAGTCTTTAGAGGCTGATGACTTCGTTGGCTGCACCTCAAAACAAGGAAAGCCATTAACTCATACAGCAGATGGCCTGATACAGCATTGACCTTAGAAGAAAAAAACAATAATACAGTGACATTTTTAGGCCTCTCATCAAGGGGAATCTACTGGATAGAAAGGCTTCTTGGAACCGGAGCGTTTAAAAAACCAAAACAAACCACAACCACCAAAGCACCTAGAAAAGATAGGCTTCCCAGATCAGCTTTGTTGCCTTTTTTGGGCACAGATCCAGCAGCTTCGGGGTTTTCTGCCCTCCCGGCGTTTCAGGCGTGAAAGCCCAGGCGAAGGGCTGGGCACTGAGGGGGCCACTCACGCCGCCTTCCTCGCACCCAGACCCCGCTGAGACCGAATCGCCCCCGGGGGCTGGTCGGCGGGGTCCGACTCGCCCACTGCGGCCCAAGCGAGGAGGAGGAGCGGCAGCCCAGAGGTCCCGCTGTCAGCTGCCTCCCCGCCGGGGCTCCGACAGCGCGGCCCGGGCAGACCCCCGCCCCCTCCCGCCGCCCCGCTCACCGCCGCGCTGGGCGCTGTGCCCCGCCGGCAGCCCGTTGTCGTAGGGCTCCCACGTCTTCTGCAGCGGGTTCTGCGTGAGCTCCCGCGCCGGCGACGCCGCCGCCATCCTCGCCCGGCTCCCACTGCAGTGGCGGCGGGCGGGGCGGCACCGCCTCTCGGCTCGGCGGGGGCCAGGCCGCACCGCCCCGAGGCGACGCCGGGCGCGGGGAGCCGCAGCCCCGCGTCCGCCCTGAGGGAACAGGGCAGCGCTGCGGCAGCCGCCCGACCCGACCGAGGCCCTCGGGGGCGGAGCGACCCCTCCCGGGGTGCCCTGCTTCAGCTCCTGGCCGCGGCGGGGGCCCGGCCGCCCCCCGCTCCCTCACCGGAGAGGCTTCGCGCAGCCCTCCATGGCCCCCAGGCCCTGAGAGAGCAGCGGCCCGGCGGGCTGGGGCCGTGCGGCGCAGCTCATCGCTGACAGCGGGTCTGCACGCCCGCCCGAGCGGGGCAGTCACCGGGGGAAGGAAGGGGTAGGAAAGCAGGACTGCTCCTGAAGGCGACAGTGACGGGGGCCCGGGGACAAGCGGTGTGGTGCACCGACTGGCAGGTGACTTCATTTTCTGCAGCCGCACAGAACATCACACTGCCTCAGAAGGGCCTTTTTTTAAACTTCTAAAAATAGCCTGTCCAAGGAGCATGCAATGTCTCTTATAAGTCATGCACTGAATGATGCATTTTTTCCAATTAACGTGTTGGCCTGAAGCTTAAATTAATATCGATGCAGAAAACCATAAATAAACAATAGGTTTCTAACATTTTGTTTAGCTACCAAAAAAAAAACTATTCACAAATTACACTGGACAAAGCCTGAGCTGCAGTAAGAGCAGCAGTGTGGCTAAAGACATCAGCTTTGCAACCCAGAGAACCCCCACAACTAAGTCCATTAACTGGGCTAAGCAAAGCCCTAAAAAAGCTGAATATTTCACTATTGCGTGCATCTATATATTTTACTGAAGGTAAATGCAACATACTGAAAACAGCAGTGAAATACAAAGTGCATTTTCATTATTGTTCAATCCCAGGCACTCAGATAATATGACGCTGCCCTAAATACAAATGAAGATCAGTACAGATACATACATTTTAATACTTGTCAGACTGAGCGTCTGAGGATCATTTTTAGCTTTTCTATTCCATTACAAGCTAAAAGGTAGCTTTTTAAACAACAGAAAATCAGTTCTCAGGACATTTGCCGAGACAACTCCAGGAGAATTAGCATTGTTTTTCCAAAACGGTGTTTGCTCGACATGCCCTTCCCCCTTTTCAAAGCTGATTTCCTTCTCTTCAAGACTGATAACAATTTTCAACCATTGGCACCTGCACTGGATTTTTACGCTAACATTTTTTTTCCTGATTTTGTTCCTGGTTGCTAGCCAAGGCAGGGAACGGTAGAGGGGTTGCAGGAGTAACATTACAAGGGTCAGAAAACTAGGAGCACGGAGAGGGTGTTTTTGGATCCTTAAAAGCTTCTTGGCTTCTTCTACTAAGTATGCATTTATTTCCAGCAGTTGACAAAAAAGCTGTGAGCAGGAACAGTTTAATCTGTGTTCCCAGTGGATCCCGGAAGCCTGTCTCCTGTGCACACGTGGATGGAACATTGCAACAGACAACTGACTTCAGGATAGGGTCCAGCACTGGGATGTACCCACCTTGTCCTCCGATCACAGCCAGGCATGCTACCACCAGGATGCCTCAGCTTTCCTAACAGTGCCTCCAGGAAAACCAGACAAGTCCTCAATGGATGTAATATTAACAGAAATAAGAGATTAACAGGAATGCTGACTTGGATTTCTCAGATTTGGTTTACATACGTTAAGTAAAAAAAAATATGAAATCCTTCCAGTATCCAGAAAAAGTCTGTACCCCCTATTTGCAAATCCACACAGAACTGAAACTGCACTCACACACCTGCCTCACAGCTGAAAACACTGACCTGGTGTTGTTCATACAAGAATAGCATTTTTAAGAAGTCTGCAGGGTGAGTTACCACATTTCTAAGCCTTGTCCCCCAAGCAGGAGGCACACCAGCAGTGAACTGGTGGCCTATGTGCAGCATTTAAATAAGGGTTTGTCCAGGTGTTTGTAATGACATCAGAGGTGTGTATGGCCACCTGCTAGCCTTTATTTTTGTGAGAGAAAGATTTCAGCTTGACTGATGACAAACTTTTGTTACTACATTGTTGATCAAACTTCTTTAAGGGTTTGGGTTTTTTATAACTGCAATGCAGTATTTGAGTGAGGACAGAGGGAAAGCAAATACAGAAATCTTGTGCCACTCCCGACGTCTCAGTTCAGAACATGTCTTTCAAGGGCACTATATTCAATTTCTAGAAAAAGACAGAACAAACATCTCTCATTAGATTCCAAAAAGAGATCTCCTGCTGCACCATCACCTTGTCATCAAGCACTGTCCTACACAAAGGCAGAAGCAAGGCTGGTTCCTGCAGGTGGACTGCTGGGGACTCAGTTTTGCTTGCTACAGGGAAGCCACAAAAAAGCCTTCACTCCTTGGTAGGCTCTTAGTCGAGGGGAAAGGCAGACCTGGAAGATGAACTGCTGCACAGAAACAATGTGCTTGAGCCAAGGAACAGAGTTACACTCATCCTTTTCACATGACTGATTGACAAGATAGGAAACTCATAGTTTAATGCTTACAGCAAGTGGCAATTACTTCTGAGACAGGGAGAAATAAAAGAGGAGATTGAACCCAGGCTTCTGCTTCATCACGCAGAAACCTTATTTTGTACCTGTAAATAAGCTGTATCACGTGGTAACCATATCATACAAGTTCCATAATATCCACAAGTCATTCTCATGGATCTCATTTTCCTAGTAAAGATACCACATTATAGTCTGACAGCCTATAAAACATCCATAAACCGCCCAGCATCTCTGCGTCCTGCTTTTCCACCATCACTCTGGCAGCACCAGCTCACTACCTGGAGTAAGAAAAGATGACTTTCCAGTCCTCCAGGCCCACACCCTTGCCACACCGCTCACAGCAGATAACAGCTCATGAGAAACCAGCTCACAAACCCTTCTGTAGTGCAGAAGATTCAAGAGGTATCTGTAAAATGGCTACAGGACACACTGCCACAGCCAGAGGTCATGAGGCTGGGTTTAGATAAGCAGGATGGCCACAAAGGAGTCTCCATGCTGTGCCAAGCCCCAAGATCAAGCACTTGAGATACCTTGGTGCCCAACTTACAGCCCCGACCAGACTACAGCAATGTCCTGTTCCTGCTCTCGCAGCACAGCACAGAGAAGCTTTTTCTGGGAAGTTCCTGAAATGCTGAGCAGGAAGCAAAACAAAGAGCTGCTAAAACACAAGCTTCTCATTTTCCTCTTTGTACTGCCACTGAAAAATCCGTTTGAGATGTTGGCTGTGCTTCCCCAGAAACGGAGCAGCACGAACAACCAACACTTGGTACTGCGCTGTTATCGTGTGTATTCACAGAATGCAACAGGAACGGGATTTTTGAACAGAAACTGAGCGCTGTGGCGCCTGTTTGTCTCGCTGTGCACTCCGCGGGCGCGCAGTGCGGCCGGGACCTGCCGCGCCCGCCAGGCGGCGCCATCGCACCGCCCCAGCTGCTCCGCGGGCGGCAAGGCTGCAGGCGCCCCCTGGCGGCTGGCTGCAGGCACAGCGACACGAGCAGCCCGGGGTGGGGGGGGACACCGGAGCCTGGGCTGGCAGGGACACGGGGTCACGGCGGGGGGGACCGGAGCCTGGGCTGGCAGGGACACGGGGCTGGGGGCTGCAGACACTTCAGGCGCTGCCAGATGAAAGTTGGTTTCAGCAGCAGCAGATGGCAGGTACCCAGATTATTCCCCAGGAAAAATGAAGTAATTCACTTTTACATTGCAGAAACATACAGCTAAGTCGCACTGTAAACACTGCCAGGAGCCAGCAAAGCTTCACAGAACACTAGTATTAAAATACACCAACTCTTGGCTTTTAAAAACACGAGGCAGAGTCAGAGGATACAGAAAGCTAAAGGGAAAAATACTGATCTACTAATCCCGAGTTATTTTCTCGACCGAATGAAAACACCTAAGTTATTGAGGGGGGGAGTGGAAGTCCACACTCAGAACTAAATATCTCCATTTCTTTCTAGATATTAAACACCAACAAATTGTATTTCCTCATTAACCTAATACTTCCCTTTTTCTAAAGCTACTTGCTTTCCACAATGCCATGAGATAAATTTATTATCCCTGCATTATCAGGTATTTAATTGCTAGTTTGAGAAAACCAGTAGTATCTGACTTCTACACACACAACTGACAATAAATAGGTGCCCAAAACGTAAATCCAGGTCTTCTGTATTGCAACTGGCAGGTTACTGTTCTAGCTAGAAGTACCAGGCAGGAATTAGCTTAAATGACCTCATCTTAATATAGGTATCTACATTTTCTACACATTGCAATGGTGAGAGGAGGAGTGGTAAGGAGGTAGAGAGAGCTGTATGCCCTCCCCCGCTTACAGCTACTCTGAAAGACTTCAGCCACATAGCACAATACCAGCTTAGTTTCAGCCCAGTTTAAGGAGGCACAAAGGAACACCAAATTTGCAAATATCACCATATATTAATGTTATTCAAGAAACACAGACACACACCAGCACGCTCTTCAGCCCCTCACAGATCTTATGTATCCAGCTTCAACATCCAACCAATGCTCCCCATTTCCACAGGGACTAGATGGCTCTGACCAGCTAACTGGCAGCTTGCTAGCCTACATCACAGTATTTCTATACAACATACAGGGTAATTCCTAATTAACTTAAAACTGCTTTTCTCTTGTAATGAAAAAAGGATGTCGAGTATACCTTCAGACGACTCGTGGCAGTTCTTCATTGGCCAAAATCCAGGCAGCTGGAAGCATTACCTGAGGACAGCCAGCAACAGCTATCTAATATAGGAGGCTGTTACAACACTGCCAGCCAATTAGAAGAGATGGTGACCAAACACACAACTATGCTTCACCCTTTTTGTTTGCAAAGAACAACACTCCAAAATTTCCAAACTGGCTTTCAGGTGGAATGCGAGAGATTTCTCCCCACAACCCTTACAGGCTGTGGTGCTGACTTTTTTGTTTTGACCAAGCATCTCTCAAGGTGCTCTTTCATGGTGAAAAGCTGCTGCTTATGAGTCATGACAGCACCCAAACTTCCAACTATAATGACCAAAACTACTGTAGAACAGATGGAACACTTGGCCTATTCAATCACATCCCTCGTTAGATTAGCACCTCAGCTGGGGACAGACTGCCCCCTTCCCCAGGTAATTCTCCTACTCCTGAAGTACAGATCAAGCCTGGCAGGTTTTTCCTCACTGTGGAAGAGGAGTCTTTAACCAGCTACCTAAAACACAATGCTGTCTGCTAGCTATGCTGTCACCTTTGTAAGGCAAGTACTAACTCAACTTAGCTCTTCAACTGCCAAGGAAACCTAGAGATAAAGGAAGCTGCACTAACAACGCAAAAGAAAAGGTGCTCTCTTCCTCCCAGGCCTTCCCTGAGCTCCTGGGTGATGACAAGGACGATGCCTTGGGAACAGTCATCCTGCAGAAGAGATCCCTCAGAAAAACTTCTCACACAACTTCCCACAGAGATAGGATAAATTTCCATCCCATGAAGAGCTTTGCAAGCACAATGAGCAATCAGGGAAGAGAGAGGTAATACTGTATTAGCAAAATGACATACATTGATTCATACCAGCTCAGCTCAGTTTCTCAGGACTTTTTGTTATGTCAGCTTGTTAAATGAAGACTTCTCATCTCCTCAAGACTGCCTATGGTCTTCCCCTTGACCAAAAGTACAATCCTTTTTGTTTTCCCACAGTCTTATAACCCAGGAGTTAATCCAGCAAAAATGACAAATAGCCCACTAAGTCCCCAAAAATTTCAACCATCCCACATGACAAGTTCAGCAGGTTCCCCATACCATCTCCACAGGTCCTTCCATTTAGGACTCGATCCCAAACCAACTGAAATCACAAGGACCAGGCCTTGTGATGCCTGGCACTAGCACTTACTCCATTTCTTCTGAGCAATAAATGAATAAGTTTATTACTGGCACCATCCACTCCATATCCTATTTCCCATCAATGCCTAAAGGGAAAAAGTTCCGGTTGTCTTGAAGTAGACTGCTACCTCAAAGACAAGTAAAATCATTAAGGTTTCAGAACTAAAAAAGAATCTGCCCTGAGCAATACACACCTTTAGAAGTTATAAGAGTTCATTTTACTATTAGACTTCCTGGCTACAGATCAATCTACCAGAGATGGAGGGAAAAAACCATACGTAATCCTGCTTTATTTGAGAATAAGCTACTAATAAGAACAAAAAATTTCTCCAGTGCTAACTAGGGAATAGATTTAAACAACATCCAAGATCCCACACAGACAAAGCTATATAGACACAGATACTAGAGAGATTCCTTAAGCTGAAACAGTCTCATATTCCTCAGCACAGATAAGGAAAATAATTCATCCAAACAGAAGATGTTGACATTAACTAAATCAGTGAGAAAACAAATTTCCATCTATTCTAACCATCATCAACACATCTGATACAAGGGAAGATCTGACAGGGTTCAGGCACTCAGGAGCCTCCCACCACACTTCTTTGGTGGGAGAGAAGGCTAATTCCCAAACTAATTTGCATTCATTATATTTTCTTCATCATCTGCTGAAGCATCACAATAGTTATTCATCATGTATGCAAACAATGATGTATCCCTTAGAGCAGTGTTTATGCATGGCCTGATTCCAGCAAGGTTATACATTTTCAAAACCATAACAACCTCACAATCAGGAAACAAGTACGAACTATAGGAAGGTTTTCATTGTAAGAATTGCACCAATAAAGTCTTAGATAACTTTTTACGGAACCCACGCGTTGCATTGTATGCATATAAAACCTATCAGACAATCATAGATGACCTGGGGAGATACAGGTTATCAGCAGAACATCACCTCACCAACACATGGATTGCATGAGAACCCCAGAGCATACACTGAAATTCACATACACAGTATTATCAGCTAAATAAAAAACACACCTTGCTGCACTGTCACTCTGTTCTTCAGTTATCTTTAGGTGAACACTCTTGAAAGCGTGGCCATTCAGAGCACTTTTATTATTTCAAATCACATCTCAGAAGTAAAAATCACTGTTTGGAACATGAGGGAAATGTAACATTTGGAGATAAACCCTATCAAGGGGATGCCATTGTTCTCAGGCAGGGAAGTTTCCTGTCTTTAAGTCTACCAGAAGGCACAGATTTTAGGGTAGTCTGCATTAACTGTATTCTTTAATCTGAGGGATAAATCACTAATTCTTAACACCTCCAGCCCAAGTAGTCACCTCCCACCTTTACCTTTGAGAGAACATTGAAATTATTTCCTTGAAAAATAGCCCAGATCCTCCTCATGGAGTGCTTCAAGGTATTGCTTAAAACTATTTCCGCCATCACAAAATTAAGCAATGTTTTATATCTTCCTGTTATGATGCAAGATGAAGGAAAGATGGCATCCATTATTCATGTTTTCCAAGTGCAAACTAGTGTTAAAAAATCCTTTGTAGGTTATTACATACCAGGGATTTCAAGCTATTTACACGAGGGGGCATGTGCTCCTAAGAAGTGCAGAAAGAGGACATTAAAATACACGACATTTGCACAAATGGCCTGTTTATATTCACAGGTCTAGAGGGTAACTGGAAATACTGAGTTTCCAAGATGGTAAGTGTGCCAAGGACAGTCATTCCTACACGTTGTTGTGGCCGTATCTGAGGTGGTTACTACAGCAACAGCACGTAGAGCCTGGCACAACCTCTGGATGGCATATCTGGGTGATATGCTTTCCTCTTCCTCGGAAGTGTGACACAGAAGCAAATCTCCTTATCCGGAATTCATGATGCAACCTAAGAAAACCAAGGCTTGATAACTGTGTAATATTTAAAAGAGAAGGAAAAGCAAAAACATACTTGAATCCACTAGAATCTTTGTGCCTCTTGAACCTGCACAAAAGCAATCTCCAGTAAGCAGTGTGAACACCTTAAAACTCTCTTTTCCTTTCCGGTCACATAAGCACAGCAGAAAAACCTCCCCAAGTGTGAGTTTGGCTTTGTTGTTACAAGTAAGAGTATAGTTAAAAGGAGCAGAAGGAAAGGATTAGCAATTCTAAATAAAACAGACAGCCCTCCAGGCTGAAAGGCTTATGAACTATGCTCACTTACAGCTAGTTTTATATTAGATATTTTAGCATTTATGATGTATACGTATCCTCCTTTCATTCAGTTAGGATGCCATGAACCCCACTTGTTTCTAACAGCTTCATCTGGGCTGCTAAATATAAAAAGTAGCAAACCAAGGGCCGCTGCCTTCTCAGAGTTGAACTAAAATACTTAATGCTATCCTTAAAACCAAGCACTATCAACTGACTTCAGAAGTAGAATTTCTCAGGACAGCCACTTTCAAGAAAAACAATTGTAAAACCTTGTTACATGCACTAGGAAAGTTGTCTGATGAGCTAGAAAAGGACAAATACATCAAAAATAAAGAGTACAGGGAATTTGCATGCGATCCAAATGCACGAACAAAACAAATTTACAAAAAATAATCACGAAGGCTTTGGGACGAACCTACCTGTCAGGTGGGCAGCATTTTAAAAGACAAGAGATAGAGAACTTAGGAAGCATGATCAAGGCCTGCAGCTTGAATTATTTAATGACTCCTGGTGGAGAAATCAAAGAGGAAAAGGCGAGGAGGAAGACAGCCACTGGACAGACCTCGGGGTGCAGAGTGCATCTGCGAGTCACCGGCACAGAACAGAAACAGGTCAAACGGTGGGAGGAGAAGGAAATGCAGGATAGGGAAAGGGGAAGAGTATCATGGAAGGAAAAACAAGATGTTAGAAGATGTTAGGTGTTAGTGACCATGCAGAGAGGTCACGAAGAACAAGAACAAAACAGGGGTCTTCAAATATTTCAGTAACGCAAATAACATGTAAATTGGCAGAAGCACCTAAAATGGACTCGGCACAGGAGAGGCTGAGGTGGAGGTCAGAGAGCTTCATGTTTTAAGAGGGACTAGAGTTGGCTGAGAGCTAGAACAAACAAAAAAATAAGGGGATGAGAGCTAAAGGTCCAAGACAGTGTAGTACTCCAGCATATATTACTGTATGGGATAAGTCAGGCATTAAGGAAAAAGCCAATGGCAAGAGAAGTGAGAGCAAACGAGTTAATGGGGACATGACTGGGCCCCAAGCCCTCCACACTCTACCTAGAGTTATACCTGGTTTACTGCGTGTCCCATAGGCAAGGGAGACAGAAAAGCAGGGTTTTGAAAGTAAAGAATAAATCCCTCTGAAAAGCCAGCATAGAAAACTGACACTGACACAAGGAGGAAAAAAACCTCATGGCATGTGTGACACCAGCTACCTCTCCAAGTATTCTTAAGCTTTATGAAAAAGGAGAGTATTCATCCAAGCAGAAATACAAGCAAATTAGAGCAAAGCTTCTCAGAAGCTACTGATGACAGACTGTATGATAAAAGCAAAATTAATCTCAATTTGGCAAACTGCAATGCTGCCACATAGTCTAAAACCCAGCACTGAAGGGGAAAAAAAAAATAGAGGCCAGACATAAGGAGGTTGTTCAAACTGCTGGTGAATCTCAGTCTGACAGCCTCCAGGGCAGATTCCTCATTTTCTGTGTATTTTGCAAGTACATCTAGATGGCTTATCAGCTTCCTGAGCCTAACAGGATCAATATGTAGATGAGGAAGCTTAATAAGGATAATAAAATTACAACAGAAAAAATAATCTCATTTATGGAGCGCAGTCAGGCTAAACAACACAAATGCTACAAATAAAAGCTCTTGTAAGGAAAAACATTTCCAGGGTAATATTAGCAAAGAAACAAACCCCCTGAATTATCTTTATATTCCTTAAAGTAACTTTGTTTCAGCACAGGTCTCCCTAAGGAAAATAAATTATAAAAAATTATTCAGGTGTGCAGAAGGCCATACTCCATCATACACAGCATATGTGAGAGCCTTTAGCATCAGAGTGCATAAATACACATTCAAACATTTACATTTAAATACAAATTGAAAGCAAAACATATACAGGATATAAAGATGGAAACCCAGCCCTCATGCACTAGCCACCTCCAGTGGAAAACCAGCTGTCCAGGCTTGCCAACTCTAGCCACTACAGGTTGGGTTGGTCAGTGTCCTCCTCAGGTCCCCCCTCACCACCAAGAATATATGAAGTCACTGACTGATTTTAACCTTATTTGACAGAGGACAGACGTCTCAAAAACATTAGTTTCCTACATTTCAGTGCAAGCCAGCTACCAAGAGAAAAGACCTGCCCTGCCACTACTTCAACATGTCCCATCAGACACAAGATTGACACCAGATGAGCCCCAGTCCTTGGGAATGACCCAACCTGGGGAAGAAAACTCATTTGCAACCCCAAAACCTAAATCCATGGGAGACATCTCTTCCAGAACGACTTGAATTTTTAAGGTCCCATATTCTAATCCCCAACTAGAGCATTTCTCGGGGTGGGGGGGGGGGGAGCAGCTGGATAGATCTCCTACCAAAAATAGGTGATGACTTCAGCTGTAACAGGAGTGTTTGTTTCCTCCACAGCAAGGGCTGCCGTGCTGCTTTCCTCCCCTCCTCCTTCGCCCCATCAGTCTGCCTCTCACAAGCCATCTGAATTTTTTTAATTGCAAGAGGTCATGAATCTCTAAAATCTCCCCATTGTTTTGGGGAAACCAGTTTCACACTCATATTGGAAAAACTACAACGGGTTTCTTTTTTTTTTTTCCCTTTAATGCAGAAAGCAAATGTTGCAGAGATCCAAGCTTAAGAATATCCATAGGGTTCCCATTAACAACAAATGTTGCTTGTTATTAATCAACATCAATTAGATTTCCAAGGTCATAACATCATAAAAAAAAAATTTAAAAGAAAGAAAAAGCCAGCCTTGAATCCAAATACTGTTGTGGCAGTGGTAATTGTCAGAAGCAGCTTCAGATGCATTAGAACGACACCTGTTTGTTGTGCTCCTTGATCAGTTTATGTCAAAAGGGGTGCAGAGTGTCATATGGAAGCTTTTAACTATACAGAAACCACCACAAATATTTTGTCCCTTGCATCAACTGATTTAAACTACCCACTGGCAAAATGCATATAACCCGGTCATGAGGATTTATTGCTGCTGGAGGAAACATTCCCATTTATGCACCTAAAACATAGGCAGGATCAAATCAGGCCTCTGCAGTTCCAACACAGACTAACCCAACAAACAAAATATAGAGCTGGCAGCTGGTGGAGAAACCATTCACATGTGAATGCATTTCAAAAGATAAAAAAAAAAAAAAACATGAGTGGCTTTTCCGAGCAAGGCAGAAATAGTGCATCTAAGTCACTTTTAGGTATCACTAAAGAGCAAACAACCCCACAACAGGTTCATGGCTGGCAGGGGAATGGTGTAACTCTAGCTGAGAGGAGAACAGCTGCCAGGGAGCCTGGATCACCCAGCAATTCCCGGCAGCCCAGCGATTCCCAGTGCCAAGGCACAACACACATGAAGCCAACTCCTAGACCGTGACACAGGCAAAGGCTTGACACTAGGCAGAAAGAGAAGAAAATTCACATTTACAAAAATAATTATTTGGGAAACAAACTAGGTGGTTAACTTTAGAGTGAAAAATCATAGAATGGTTTGGGCTGGAAGCGACCTTAAAGATCATCCATTTCCAACCCCCCTGCCATAGGCAGGGACACCTCCCACTAGACCAGGTTGCTCCAAGCCCCAACCAACATGGCCTTGAACACTTCCAGGGATGGGGCAGCCATTGTTTCTCTGGGCAACATGGGCCAGTGTCTCACCAGCCTCACACAAAATAATTTCTTCCTAATAACTAATCTAAATCATCCCTCTTTCAGTTTGAAACCATTGCCCCCTGTCCTATCACTCCATGCCCTTGTAAAAAGTCCCTCTCCAGCTTTTCTGTAGACCCCTTCAGGTTCTGGAAAAAGGGGAAATAAGAACTTGGAACCCAACCTGATTTACCCTTTCCTACCTTCTCCCACTTGTGCATGACCTGTAAACAAGATAGTAACGTACTGAATCATCTAGAAACTAATGCCACACAGTCATTTCAGATATCTAAGGAACCAGTTGTGCTGAAATTACACCAACACACACAAATGTAAAGCTGTTACAGGCACATTATTTCAACCAGGGCACTCGTGACAAATCCATCCCATTTTATTAATAAAACATTACAAAACATCCCTTTTATCCATCACATGGATGGAAGTCAGCTGCAATTAGGAGACTCATGGTTTGCATTCAGGACCTGTCAAGGCATCTACACGCTTAAGACTTCAGCATTAATTCCAGTGCATTGCTTCAGACCCTTAAATGTTGCAGACCTCAACATCCAGAAGAGCCCCCCCCACTCACCTGCTCCTCAAATGCGAGATGAGTTTCTTTGACATCATAAAAAACACAACCTCAAAGGCACTTTACAACTGCACTGCACGGGTAAGTTTAACACACTTCATGCAGAACCACAAGTCTCTCTTCTCTTTGCAGAGACTCAAATTCCCACCTCATTACAGTGATTTGACTTAAAAGAGCCACATTGCAGAGAGCACCACCCGACAGCTACAAGGCCAGTGCTTCACCTGGTAATACGTTAAGTACAGCTGGAGATTAGCATTCGTAATTAGCATGTGATTACAATATTTAGGGCCCGGTTTTGGCAGGCACCCAAGAATTAGCCTGGTTATGAGCCAGCCTGGTCCCACATGGCACCTTCCCAGAATCAGCCAGGCCAGCACTCCCCCTGAACTGCCTCTCGGCCCAACCAGACCATACCTGAAATAAATCCACCACCTCTGAAAATAACAACCCGTGCGAAGCACCACGGGGCTCTTTCCCACGTCCCCACTTTGAACACCTCATAAAAATTGAGTAAACACAGGAATCAACTTAAATTACTTAATTTTAGCCACCGGAGAGCCCAACCAGACAAACTAGTGAGTTTGGAGTTCATTATTCTCTTTTACTCTCTTATACAATTTAATTACTTAACCTCTTGCGCTTTCAGAGACGACAAGTCAAGTGCTATGTCTGTGCCAAAAGGTTAACAGACTAATTATCTGACTTAAAATGGAAAAAAAAAAAAAAAAAAGGCTTCTGGGGGAAAGCAGAGCAGATCCAAAGAACCCAGAACTTCTCAGACCAGTGGCTGGTAGTTTCTCAGTTGTATTTTGAGACTTTTTACCTTTGCTACTACACTTGCCTTGTGACTCTCCCCAAGAACCTGCTCCAGCCAGTGTGTGGAGACACATGCTTACACTATATAAAATAAAAAACCATACAAAAATAAAAACAAAATAAGAAAATAAAATAAACCAGCAAAAAACCAAAACACCATAGAGAGCAAGAAAGTGAGATAACTCCACCAGGCCATCTCTTTCAGAATAAAGCCAAAATGCCTCCCAAATATATTACATTTTTCTGCATTTATAATCTAATGTTTACATTCATCTCAAAGAAAAATCTGTGGACTTCATGTGCCCAGTTTAAGCCCCAAGGAAACCATGCAACTTCAGTGAGCAATTTAGTACACATCCGCAGTGCTTTGTCAGCAATTACATGTAATCCACAAGTTGGATTTACCAAATCTCTTACTCATAAAGAGCAGAAGGAACAGTGACGCAATCAAATTGAGAAAAATACTGGTGTAATCAAGCTGATTTTTTTTAAACTACATGGATACATCAAAAAATGAAGTGCTAAAACCACGCAATTCAACAACATCCTACAACTGGTAAGAGTTCTAAACATAACTTAGTACTCTTTCATAACAAAATGTCCTATGTCACTTGACTAAAGCAGACCCTTCCTTCAAATGACCTCAACAAAGTTCTGAAACAAAATCCTCCTTGCAACGCTGTCAGCTTTGGGCCCTCGTCCTGCATAGCTATCCCTACACGAAAGCTCTCATTAGATGATGCGCCGGTTTAAAAGGACTGGGACCTTATGTAAATGGCTGTTACTGCTTTTAATTGCAGGCATAATTATGGGAGTGCCTCACAAGTGAGTAAGGCCACATTAAGCAAACTTGCTGGAAACTGCGCAAACCGCTCCGCAACATATTGGATGAGCATCAGGATTCCCACAACTGGTATTTATTCAGTCCCATCGTCAGCCCTCTGCAGAGCACTGCAAAATGAACTGACCCTATATGGGATCACTCTGACTTACACTTGATTTAGTATGGTTTTGCCTCATGTCAACTAGTTTCTCTTCGACATTTAGCAATATAAAATGTTTAATTCAGAATAAATGTTTGTAAAGATGTAAAACCTTAGAGTCTTCACATTTCTTCAATATGAATTCTTTTTTTTTCCTCCCCACACTCCAAGTAGCCACTTAAGCACATCAGGAGCTGCCACAGGGTCACCACTGAGCAAGGCAACAAGGTGTTGAGAACAAGGAATAAGAGCCAGAACCATTCTGGCAGCTCTCCACACACAGCCAAGAAATCGCTGCTGATTGAAGTTGCAGCAAGGATTCAATGACTCTAGGAGCAACGAGGGGGTTTCAATTCAGCTGGAGGTAAACACTGACCCATCACTGCATTCCAACAGCTGAATCAGGGTCCCCTTAAACCAGGAGGTTTGGAAAACAACGGTCTGACTAAAATCCATTCCATGCCCTGCATTGGAGTCAGGCACAGATGAAGAGGGCAGCTGCCTGCTGTAACACCGGCAGAAGCAAAGTGATGGCTGTAAACAAGAGCAATCCTCTGAGTCACAGGGCAGGAGCCACGGGCACTCTGCACCCAGTGACACCCCATTTTCTACGGCACCAGGAGGCTCAGGGTGCCAGGCCAAGGCTCCCTGGTCCCGTTACCAGATCTGCAGACAAAATCTGCCTCCACCTCCACTTCCCCATCCTGCCCACAGCTGCAGGAGAGCCCAGCAAGGAGCTACATTTACCCTCCAGCCTATGTAACATAATTTGCCTGGAAAAGGGGGAAAATGTATCCAAACGTAACCAAGACTGAGCCCATGTTTAAAAGTTTTGGTGCACTTGCCTCAGACCTGTCATCCTGCATTACACAAAGTACAGAATGAACACACCAGGCCCCTCAGTCCTAGGGGAGCATCAGCTCTTGCCGAGGAAGGGCGGCTGCAAGCTAGCAGCCAAATCCCATGGGGTGAGATAAAAAGATGCAGATTACAGTTTTTATGGTGTTGCCATTAGGAATGGGAGAAAACAACTAACCGGTTGGATCAGCGTTTGCCAAAACATAGATTTTACAGCCTTCCTCGGCCAATGGAAAGCACCAACGCTCGGAGGAGCACAATGTAAATACACCTTCCCACAGACAGTTAAAAAAAAAAACCGCTCACAGCAAAGCAATTTCCAAAAATAACTCAGACAGCAACCAGCCGCTGGTACACTACCATTCCCTCTATCCATGCCACATCTCCCAAACCTTCCTCTGCCTTGGGCCGAGATTCCCACTTGCTACCTCTCGAGCCCCCTGACCAATGCCCATCACCCTTACTCCTTGGTGGGGCTGGAAGGGAAAATCCAGACCGGGCTGTCCCAGAACACAGGTCTTTCCCCTTCCCCGAGCCTTGCCCCGACGCACCCCGATACGCGTAGGGCTCCCCGCGGGAAGGGGGGGCTGCCCCGGGGGTGGGAAGGGAAGAAGTGGCCCGGCGGGAGCCCAGCCCCAGGGAGTAGCCCGGTTGCGGGCGTGGAGGCCGCGGGGCTCCTACCTCGCCAGTGCCGGCCCTGCGGGCAGCCGCGCCGGCAGCCCCACATCTGCGGCGGAGGGTCCGGCCCGGCCCGGCCCAGCGGTACGCGGGGAGCCAGTCCGCAGCCCCTCGGCGCGGCTGCGGAGAGTCCTGGCCGCGGCGCCCCGCGGAGCTGCCCGCGGGTGTACGCGCCCCGCGCGGGGCGGAGCGGAGCGGCAGAGACCGGCCCCGGGCAGCCCCCGCCCCGCCGGCCTCACCGCTCCCCCCGGCCCGCCCGTGCTAGCAGCTGTGCCGGGTGGAGGCGGGCACGGAACAGGCTCACCTCGGCTCGGCCGCTGCTGCGCCGGCACCGCCCGCCCGGCCCGGCTCTGGCAGGGCACCGGGCACCGGCCCCTCGGCAGGGCACCGGCCGCTCCGCCGGTGAAGCAGCGCCCGGCGCGGGCCCGTCCCCCGCCTAGAACTTCAGGCATTCGCCTGCTTTCTGCTCAGGGTTTTATGGCTTTTTTGGTTAAATGTGCCAAATTTAAAAACAAACAAACCTCAGATAAACAGAGAAGGTGGAGCAGCTGTAGCCATTTTGCAGACCTGGATGTGAAGGCAGCCAGCCCGGTATGAGACAGGGATGGACCCTTTGCAGAGTAAAGGTTGTTAATCAGAACCAAGCGCTTGGCCGGGCTCAGGAGAAGCTGCGCAGCTTCTCCATGGAGTGGCCGAGCAGGAACCACAGGTGACCCCAGCACAGACCTAGTCGGCCCAAGCAGCAACACATCCGCCAGTGTCCCCAGAAGGGCAGGGACATACATCACGGCTGCGATCCCCATCAGTGAGCCCAGGGGCTCCCGGGGAAAGCAAACAGGGCAATGACAACCTGTAAGTGCACCCACCTGATCCTGCTGGAGTTTCTCCCTGCCCTTGGCATCCAGGATCCCTGTGGACAATCTGTCAGCTCAAGTGTGGTGACAACAATCCTCTGGCTCCTCATGCTACCCCTGTGGTGATATTTAAGTGTATATGTTGCCTTCTTCAAGTAGGGACAGATTATTTTTGTGGCTTGGCTTCATTAACTGCTTTGTAATTTCATTAGGCTGTCCATTTGAGGCAGGCATCAAATAAATGGGTATGCACAGAAGCTCTGGAGTCATTATCTCATCATAATGTAAGCACGTCCTGTACGTGGCAAGGAGCTGGGGAGGCAGCACTGTGCTCAGGAGAGCTTTGCTATCTGTCCTTCAGAGTGTTTGGCCTGAGGAGAAAGGCAAACAAGTTTGGGGAGTGGGAAATACCACCGCTAATTAAAGGGGCCAAACAGAAAACATAGGAAGCTTAAGGGAGCATCAGTCTACAACTGCTCAGTAGATAAAAATCAGAATAATTTTCCCATAAGATGAAAATGGTTGATACAGGCATTGGAATTAAGAGGGTTTTTTAGTTTTTGCTTGAAATTCACATGTAATTTTTCTTTACCTTGGCAGGATGTCTTTTAGTCTACCTGCACATCTTTGTTCTGCTTCCCAGGCTCTTTCCAAGTTTGCTGTTTGGGAAGCAGGTTTCAGACCCCACTGGTAACATAAACGTTGTAACTATGCTGGCTTTGCCTGGGGATCACCTGATGCTTCAAACCTTTAGTGAACAGAAGTTTCTTCAATGTTAATCACTTACAGAAATTAAGCCACATGAAAGAAAGGGAGGTTTTTTCATAAACAGGGAGTATTCCATGCTTATCTCCAGATGATGATACCTCCTGTAATGAGGAAACTCTGTGGCTGAGGTTGGTATGGTGCTCGGTATCACTTCCTTGAAGTATGTGTACAGTGACTCAGAGCAAGGGTTGAGTTACTGCAGCCTGAGAGACCAAACCCCTACCACTCCTCCAGTCCTAGGCTGTATCAAAACAAAGCAGTAACCCATGCAGAAATCCCCTGGAGAGCTGAATAGCTTCTCAAGGTGCTTTAGTGCAAGTGTTGGGCTCCATGCAAGTTGTCCATTACGTCTGCCTTCTGGACAATATTGTGTCCACCTTCTGGACAATCCTTCTTAATTCCTTGTGATTTCATCTGAAGCATTAATACTTCATTTGCTTCATGTTCTTAAGAAGCTTGAGTAACGTTACAGAACTATGGCTTTCTCTGCATTAGCAAGGTTTGTTGCCCACTGCTAACAGCCTGAAGAAAAGGGATGATGATACGGTGCGTGCACACAGCCACCACGTCACCAGCACTGTTTTGGAGCAGAGTGTTCATCACTGGCACAGATGGCATAGCTCAAAACTCGATTTAAATAATGCTGGTTTTGGCATCCTTCCAGCTTGGAGCAAGGGCCACTTGCTGGAGTTGTTTGAGACTTTCTTCACAAGAAATGTCCTGCAGTTGTGAGCTCTTGGGATAGGTGAGAGTCCCTTGATCTCATCTGTGCTCTCGTTGAAGCATCTTAAAGTCACGGTTTCTGGGCTTAGTGAAACCTTATTGCCATGTTCCTTTTAAAAAAAAAAAAAAGAAGGAAAAAAAAAAAAAGAAGTTAGAAAAAAGAGGTTTTTGCAGCTAGCATGAAGCAGCATGAGCAACAGGTAGTGAGACAGGGCCAGAAATGGAGCTCAGGGGCTGGGCACTGCAGCAGTTCACCCTCCTGTCCTTGGCCTTTAAAAAGAAGAAAACCCAACAAAACCTCGCAGATGCAAGGATTCCTTACTGCTTCATTTTGGTAAAAGGGTTCAAAGCAAACCCCCCTCCTCCCCCAGCCAGTCAGGAGGAGCTCAGTAACAGCCAGAAATTTCAACTATTCTTTTGGCAGGAGAAAAGACCCTGAGTACCAATTGGGAAGGCAGCCTGCAATCTAACATGGGCTGATGGACAGAGCCTCGCTGCAGATCAAACAGGGCTCTCATGTGTTCTCTTGGTGGTTTTTGTCGTCTGTTTAACTATGTTTATCTTCCTCTGCAGCTTTTCTTCAAGGTGGGAAGGCAAACCTTAGCCCTTGGCTCCTTCCGACATCTGCCTGCAATCGGGCTTGTCCCTTCTTGTCCCAGAGGGTTTGGCATTGTGCAGCTGCCTGCACTCCCAGAAAAGCTGTACTGCAGGATACTAAGTTTGGAGAGGACTTAAGTGTTCTTAAAAGCAAAACACATTACATCACTGATAAACCAGCACAGGTATTAATATAAAAAAATTCTAGAAATCTTGGGTTTTGCTCAAGATCTATGGAGCCAGCTCTTGATGAGGTTGTTTTTGTCCAAGCTAGGGAGGTACAGTTAATTAGGTGAGTGGAACTAGGAGCTGGTTCATGGGGAAAAAATTAAAATTTGGTAATTTATTTGCATTTAGGAGGACTCGGAAGGAGAGAAGAGTTCAAGGTAAGTACTCACTAAGTTCCTACCCGGGTTATTTGGTCCCAACTTATGCACTGAGCAAGCAGGGTCATCCGTTTGGAAAATGTGTGACTTAGCCCCGTGCCCTTCTCAAAAATAGTTAAATCGGAAATGTTTCCACACTTGCTGACCTTAGAAAATCTTTTGCCCTAAATGAGCTTTTGTGGCTTCCCAGGTCCAGCATGAATTTCTACCACAAGACTGAAGAAAAAGCCACACAAACACAACTTGCCTCCAGCTGCTGGCAAGGGAAAGCATCTAATCAGGCTTATCAAACAACGTTGCTGTGATGGGCCTCAACTGCCTGGGTCCACTGATGCTGTTGACTGTTCCTTTCACAGGTTACTTCCTCCTCCTTTCGTGTGAGCCAGTAATTTTTATCTTTGGATGACAATAACTTAGAGATGGGTAAATGAATGAGATTTTTGTAACTATTTTAGCTAGGCTGTGGTCAAGTTCCTCAGTTTCATTGGAAAGCTTAAGCTGTTGGGTCCATTGTTAAATGTCATAGGAACTGGGCAAATGCAGGACTGTGCTGCATTCAGTTGAGCCACATAACACAACTCCTTTTATTTTTCTTAAAGATATTTTACTGTCTCTACCCAGGTAAATTGTAAGTGCACAGGAGAATAAAGGGAAGAAATATTGATAGGTGAACTGGCAAGCAAAAGTTAATATGATTCACGCAATCATGCTGTACCTCGTTTTTCCTTTCTCTGAGCTATTTTAACCATCCAGACTATAAAATCTTAAAAAAATTAGGTGGACCCTTGTCCTGAAGCATAGGAGCATGTTAATGTACCCCAAGACTGGAGACTTCAGATGTTTGGGAAGCGTTATCTTGGTGAATGGAAATTCTCACTCAAGTCTGGTCAGACCCTAAGAGCTTTTCTGGCCTTTCTCAGGCTCTTTGGAAGTGGGGAAACTTGTTGCATGCATTGCTGGAGTGTTTTTCTGGCTATTTTTATGCCTCACGTTTTCTGTACATGCAGCTGTAGTCAACTGCTGCTTCTCTATCCCAGACAACTGAGATTTTCCATAACCTTTGACTAAGTCAAAAAAACACCAATTTCTTTCATCACAGGCCCCCCTCACAACAGGCAGCACATAAGAAGATTATATAAATATTATATTGAGCACATTTTTTGGCAGATTGCTTGCATTTGTATCGCACTTCTTTCCACTAGTGCCTGTGTAGTAGAAGGGATAAATTATGCACTCAGACCACAATAGAAAAGAATACTTTGTTGTATTTTAGTTCCATGTTACTTAGGGATTTCTCATCAATTAACTGCCTTGTTATTTTAACTCCTACACTGACTTATCCCACAGGAACCCAGGCTGAGGCATTCTAAAGATGAGATCCCCTTACTCCATGTTATTGGGAGGTATTTCTATATAAACCTGCTTAGAAAAGGCAAAGCTTATTTTGTGAGCTACAGAAAACTAGTACTCATAATATATCTTCTGGCCATAACTGAAGAGGAAAAGGTTTCATGACCCTTCTGACCAACACCCTGAGGAGTAGTTGCTAGTAGAATTTGCTTCTTCTTGGGCTTACCTGATTTCATACACTGATGGGGAGACTGCAGCTTTTCAAATGAATGAATTCGAGTTGAGTGTGATTACTGCTTCAGCAACTCCTACAAGGAGATGCCAAAGCAAAGTGAACAAGGGTGAGTACATGCAATAAAAAGCAGCATAGGTATTTTACAATGCAATTAAAAGCAACGTAGGATTTTTGATAGAAAACCCACTCCACCTGACAAATTTTGATAGGGTGGCAGAGATGCAGGGAGAAAGGGGTAGCTTGTTTTAGGGGGGCTTTTCTGTTCTAGACCAGTGAATATAAAGAATCGCTTGTGCCCCAAGAGCTGTTTTACTCTGTCAGTGGGGGCAGGCTGGTTTCAGATGACCATATTCAAAGGTCACCACCTCCACTGTTTCATAAAAGGAGAACAAGATTAGATACAGACCACACCTTCTACCAGTTGCCTTAAAGACAAAGAAGCAAACACATGCCTCTCTGGCACTGTGTGTATTATATCCTGCCAATGCTTTGCACTACACACACTCCCCAGAGTATGTAGGATATTTGTGCTCAGACCTCCACTGTAGTTCTGCAGCACACACCATGACTGTATATAATACATTCTGGCAAGTTAGTCTTCCAGCAAGGCAGCACCTGCTATGCTGTATGCTGCAAGTTATCCATGTCCTCTTACTCTCTTTACAGATTTGTTGTTAGGGTGAGAAAAGCCAGGCCTCAAATATTGAACTGTTGTCTCAGCTGATAGCTGCTATGTGCAGGTATCAGTTGGTGTGTATTAAAACAAATAAGACAGTAAAGAAGCTTTGCTCTGAGGGCAGATACAGTCTCAAAGTTGTTTTGTGTTTGTTTTTTTTTTCTCCCCACTTCAAGTCCAGCTTGGTTTGTGTTTGCCAACACTAACCCTGAACTCTGCCCAACAGAGGATTACACCTATTTATGTCTTAATTGGGAATTATGACTAGTAACCTGTCAAATCAGTTTTTTTCCTCCTGAGAAGAGTTACAATCAAGCACAGGACAGTTCATGGAAATTGTTTTGCTATAATATTGGATGTCTGCTTGGAGTTGGTCTCAGCAGCTAGAGCAGTATTTGGAGCACACTGTGTGGTTTTATGTGGCATTGGATGAAAACCAGTTTGCAAGGCATTTACACAGGGCAAGCAAACAGCCTCCCTTGAGTCAGTTCACAAGACTTGACTCTGACTCTCCTCCAGCAGTTGGTAGCACTCCTGCTCACTTACTAATGCCAGCATAGGACAGTGATTAGCCTGTTTTTCAAACCTCAGGGTGGAAAATAACTAGGAGAGGAGTTGCTGCCAAATCAGAGCAGCAGAGATGCTGCAAATAGCACGAGTGTGCTGCCTCTGACAGTCCTGCCTGCAGTGGCAAACACAAACCACACTGACAGAAAACGTGGAAGCCCTTGTAACCCTCCCACCAGCAATGCCTGTGTGGGACTGAGAACACTTGCAAGGAAGGAGCTGCTCCTGCATCCACATTTTTGTGGCAAAAGTCCTTTTCTGGTGCCCAGCCCCATTGCTGGCAGATTTTAAAAAATTATGGAAGACAGTAGGACAAGCTTCCAAACACAGAGGCATTTTTGTTTATATGACCTGAAGCAGGGTCTGCTGTTTGTGCTGGACGTTTAAACACTTGCTGAGAGCCCACAAACTGTGCTCCAGGGTTTACATTTTTTTCCCCAAGTAACTCTGGGAATTGCAATCTGTTGAATCAGAGGAATGACATCTGATATCCCTGCAAGTGTTCTGAAACAAGGTGTGTCACAACCAGGGTAACAGCAGAGTCTATGGCCCCTGAAGACCATTCTAGATCTTTCTTAGATAGAATCATAACATTGGTTTGGTTGGAATAGAGCTTTAAGATCATCAAGTCCAACCATTAACCCAGCACTGCCAAGCCCACCACTAAACCATGTCCCTCAGCACCACAGCTACATGTCTAAATACCTCCAAGGATGGTGACTCCAGAACTTCCCTGGGCAGCCTGTTCCACTGCCTGACAACCCTTTCAGTGAAGATTTTTTTCCTAATATCTAATCTAAACATCCCCCTGGCACAACTTGAGGCCATTTGCTCTTGTTGCTTTGGGTAGCAGGTCGAGCCACTCTCACATTCAAGTGTCCTTGGAGACAATTTTTGTTCCTTCTCCTCCTCCAGGTCTTGCATTTCTCTGAGATGCCTCTCTCAAGCCTTTGAGCTCCTATGGTTCCATGAGCTGCTCACCTCCAGACTTTGGATACAGCAGAGTGGTGGGTGATGAGTAGATGGAAGGACTTTCTGTAACTGCAGCTAAACAGAACAATCAAACCCATCCCCAGACTCAGGCTTGCACACCCCCGGGTACATTCAACACTAATTGGAGCAGCCACCACCCCTGACACTCTGAGTTCTGCCTCCCCTCTGGCTGCCATGTCTTGTACTGACCTTGTGGTGGATTAAAGGTGGTCTTGCACAAACAGAGAGTTTTGCTGTCACCTCACGCTGCTGGCACCAATTCTCAGTGTCTCCTCCAAAAGCAGAGCACCCAGCTCTTGTCTTCCTCCAGCTGCAAAGGGCTTGCAGGCATCCTGAGCAACCTGGGCTCAGGCCTCAGGGCCACAAGCCTCCGCTGCGATGTAAACGGAATAATAGGCATTTTAAACACCTACATGCCATCTATTTAACTTCAAGTCGTATAGTTATTGTGACTGACTTTGGGAAGGATTTATTTCTTCCAAAAGAGCTGCATACTTGTATGTTGAGTCCAGGGGCTACAGGAGAAGCTCAGCACACAGCTGCAAGGGCTACAGGAGAAGCGGGCTGAAAAGAACCTGCTTCCCATTCTTCTGATTCTGGGTTTATGACTTCTGTCCAAAGCTTTGTACAAAGCTTTGAATGGCAAGTGACAACTAAAACAACTTCTGAGGTCTCAAAGTACACTCATCCTCTTGGTGGTCTAACCGGAGGCGTAGGCTGTTAATGCGAAGATAAAACTGAAAAAAACATCTTAGTGTCTCACTAAACACACTTCAAACAATGTGGGAATTTCTCTGATTTTGACCTTTTTAGACAGGGAAAAAAGCAGATCAGTAGTTTTCTCATTAGCTAGTTAACAGGTCTCTAATTTCCAACTTGTATCTGAAAAGCCTGTGGGTTGTTTGGAAGGGTTTTTTTCTGCAAGACTTAATCTATCCCTTCCCATTCAGCTAAATTACTTTATGTCCTAGTCATAGTGAAGTATTTAAAGACTTCTCACTATTAGTATCTCCATTCTAGATCATAACATAATCTTCCTAATTTCAAAGCAATCAGCAATTCCACCTTCTCTGTTTGGGATAATTAACCATAGTAAGTACTATGGTTATTGTGGGAGATAACATGTGGCTTAAGCTACCTAGGCAAAAAACACTGTTACTGAAATGAAAAGCTAGGCAATGTCAGGACAGTTTTAAGTGGCAGCCTGCCCTTATTTCTTTAAGCAGCTCATGGAAAAAACCTAGAAATCAGTTTTGAGTGAGGCCAGAGGAAGAGCGAGCTCTGAGCACAGCAGATTTCTCAGTCACCCTAAGCACAGAAGACAGGAGCTGGTGTGATGGCACAGTCAGCGTGATGCACCCACCAGCATGGAGCAGGCAGAGGTGGGACCCACAGGGACCCACAGGGACCCACGCTGTGGGGTTGTGGCTGGCTCCTCTCCAGCCCTGGCTCGCTTGGGTGCTCTGGGTGGATTCGCAGAGCACTGCACAGGTACAAGGCATAGTGGGGTTTTCAGACCTGAAAAAAAAATAGCCCAGCAACTGTTCAGTGCTTCTCAGCTGGCTTTCTAGTCTCTGTTCCTCAGAGGCTGGAACAAAACAAACTGGATTACATGAAATCCAGTGTCTTGGGTGTCTTTCGATATACTGTAAGAAGGAAGAACCGAGGAATAACTACCATAAGTAGGATGAATAAAACAAATCCTCTTACACTTTTCAAAGTATTATTATGTGTTCATGCCCAAGCTTGCATAATTTCAACAAGAAACACGTCTGGTCCGGGGTTCCAGCCTCACTTTTCAGACAATACACGGGCCAGCACCCAGAGGCAGGTTTTCTGCCAGTGCTTATGCAGCTGCTGACAGGGTTAGCCCCTTCTGCAGCACCAGAAGCACCTCCTTCCTGATACCCATTTCAGTGCTCAGTTCAGTTAATGGATTGAGATGTCTTACATTTCTGTGCCCAGCAGAAGCCCCAAAGCAGCCCCTAACCATGCTCCAGATGTTCAGAATCTCAACACAGGGCTGTTACATGACTAAAAGCTCCAGACACACAGCCCTGATATCTGCCAGGCATAAAGAGGACTTGAAATTCATAGTAATTTTCTTTGTGTGATTAGCAAAGTGAACTTTGCTTTCCCTTTCAGCATTTAATACATGGCAAATAGCAAATTATCTGTAGCTTGGAAGGAGGATGTTTGAGTGTTCATTAAGTTAAATCACACTCCACATACAAAAAAATACTGAGGTAATATTGTTCCAACACTTACACCCAACATTCACCTAGCTATCTCTATAACAATTAGATCAAACAATTCATTCTGGGCCAAAATCCAAGTATGACTAATTTTTTTCAGGGCCACAATCTTGGCAAAGAGCTCGGTGATAACAAAGTACAGGTTTCTGAAAGCTGTAACTGGGGAATCCACAGGTCTGATCATGTCTCTGTGGGCACCTTCTCAGATCCTTATTCAATGTAATAAGAAAAGTACAAGTCAGCTGTAGCAGCCCTGCAGAAATCCAATGCTGGTTCCTGTATGAGTGCTGAGGATACTCACAACCCCCAGTTATTCTTGCCAGGATGGTGGTGTTCATAACTGCTTTTGGAAATACATTTTGTGCCCTGGAGAGAGCATCATGAAAACAGATGTTTGGAAATATTTTCATGGTCATAGGGTTTGTTGCTAAAATTCCTGCAAGTGTGTCACTGATACAAGCTCTCTGACCTGTGGCACTTGAGGCTTCTGCATTGCACTAGCCCACGGAGAAGGCAGGAGCCACCCGTCCCCAGGAAAGACGAGAAATAGCAAGTCACTGCCAAACAGTTTCCCTTCCCTCTTTCCTTCTGCTCTTCAGAAAGAGCTGTCCTCCTGCTCTGCCCCCGTGTTGTAATGCTACTCAGAAAAGGGGAGGATTAGAGGAATTCTCGTTTTCCCCAAGGCTTTCCCTGTGCCTTGGGCTACCTTCTCCTGTGCCCCCAGCAGAGGCTTCTTACTACACACTTTTTGTTCCTTGCATTTCAGTGAACACAAACTCAAGGCACTGATAACAGCTTGGATGATGTTTCCCTACAGTCAGCATCCAGCAACAAGAAAACAAAGGCAGTAAGAACATTTCTGCAGCTACAGTGAGGAAATACCAGACCTTCCATTGCTTTTAAAGTATTAAAAAAAAATAAGGAAAAATTAAGCTTCACTGGCATTTCAGACATGCTGGCATCCCCACTCGGTCTGCTCCATTTCCCCCCCACACTATGGCCTTTTCCAGCACTTCAGGGCAACAACAAAGTCCAGCTGATCTGCACTTTGCCTCTGCCTGGGCCAGGCCTTCAGGAATGCTCCAGCAGTTCCAGGAGACCCTCCTTGCTCTGCCCAAATGCCCATCACTGAGCTCTGCCCACAGTGTCCTCACACTTAGTGCCCTCACTAGTACTGCCCTAACACTCATGCCACAGGTTTATAAACTTCCCAGGAAAGAGTCCAAGCGCTGTAGGGAAGAGAATCACTGAGTCCCACCACCTCAAGATCAGACCTCTCCTTTGCAGAAAAAGCACCAGATCCTGTAGAGAGTTGGTTGATTCCAAAGCTTCACAGAGCAGGATTGATTTTGTTCCTTTTTTTCCTACATTGGAAAAAACAAAGAGAAGTAGAGGAACCAAAGCAAGGAAAAGGGGGTGGGGGGTGGCACACTTCCATTTCCTTTACACAACTTTTATAGTGTTTTACTTCCAGTTGATCCAGCCCCTGGGAGACTGCTGAAATGTGGGAGGAGAGTATCACCTGGGCACATGCCTGTTGCTGTGCAGAAGCAGTGCTCTTCAAATCACAGAGCCCTTCTCTGTCTAAAGAAGAAACAGGCAGCAAATGGGAAGAGATTTCTATTTTCTTGCATTTAGTCAGCTTGGGAAACACCCCACACCACTGGAAAACCCAGAGGGAAATAAAGGGGATCAGGAGGGACCTAGTCCAGGTAACAGACAGGGATGTGAAGCGGCATCTGGTTGCGTAGGGACCCCCCACATGCCCAGCACTCTGGCTGCAGCCCCAGACCTGCTGCTCCCCGCTCTCTGCCAAAAGCTGTGGAGCAGCAGCTCAAGAGCCACCACCAAAGCAAAGACTGTAAGGACACTTCTATAGGTGTCAGAGGTGCCCAGATGGAAAGCTTCCCCAACAGAGCAGCATGTGATTCCCTCACCCCAAGTAGAACATCCAAATAAAGATGCCAACATCTAAGCTGGACTGGGAAAGCAGCATTTCAGCTCAAGCCTTCTCCTGATGCCTTTGGAATAGCCATTGCAGAGTCAGCAGCCTGGGTTACAGGAATGGGTGCTCTTTCATAGCCTTAAAGGGCTGAACTGGTTTGCATATGGTCTGCCAGGAGAAAATCAAAGCGGGGACACTGGTTTCACACCACAGCCCTCTATACTCAGCTAGGGGCTGGGGGGGGGGGATCCTGCACTCCCCCAGCTACAGACTCACAGGCATGTGTCTTCACCCATATCACCTCTGCTCTCTGGCCACTCCCCATTATTCCCCCCTTTTCTCATCCCCTTCACCTGTCATCTCCACTCCTGACTTACCATCCCGGGATGGATTTAAAAGCCCTGTAGATGTGGCACTGAGGGACATGGTTTAGTGGTGGCATTGGCAGTGCTGAGTTAATGGTTGGACTCAATGATCTTGAAGGTCTTTTCCAAACAAAACATTTCTATGTTTCCTAAACCTTTTCCCATAAATGTTCCTCTTTTTTTCTGGCTTCTCTGATGCATTAGACTCCCAGACCCCCCCCAGCCCAACACACAGCCCTTGGCAGCATCCCAAGGCACTGCCAATGTTGCTGGGGGACTCTCCAGCCCGAAAACGTGCTGTGGAGAAAGACAAGGAGACACATGCAAGTGCCTACTGGTTTTATTACCAGCCCAGCGGCCAGGTTCCCCACCCCAGGGTGTCACCATGCCCTCCCTGGTGTCCCCAGCATGGTGGAGGAGCTCACTCAGAAAAACCCTGCCTGTTGCAGCGGGGTCCCTGCCACTTGTCATAGCACTGGCAGCGGAACTCCTCGGCCAGGTGGGAGACATCATCACCAGGCTCCAGGCTCTGTGCCACCAGCCAGGGCTTGCTGGCTCCCAGGTCGATGGCAAAGCGGAAGGGATCCAGGTGGAGGAAGCCCTGCTTGTTCTCCCGGCGCACGCAGCGGCCCTGGCCCGAGCACAGGCTCTGGCTGCACAGCTCAGCGCTGGTCGTCACATTGACAATGTAGTGGCCCAGGGGCCCCTCCACGTAGTCCTTCAGCCTCAGGCACATCTCCTGCAATGGCACGTGGTGTCACAGCCCTGTGTGGCTGGGGAACAGGGGGGGGGGTCCTGCGGGCAGTGGTGAGGTTCCACCCATCACACTCACCTTGGAGGTGCTGTAGTTGAGGCTGCCCCAGAGGACAATGCCAGCAGCACCCTGAGCTGCACTCTCCCCAATGGTGTTCATAAGGTCCTCCTGCACCCAAGGGAAGAGGAGAAGTCAAAGGTGCCCAAAGCCCCCTGCACTGCCCCTGCAGAGCTAAAGACTCCCCAGCAACAACCCATCAGCCCAAGAGGTGCCCACCATCCCCACATCCCCATCACCTGGGAGAGGAAGTCAACAGTGCAATCGAAGGCAATCTGGGAGTAGGGCAGGACAGGGATGCTGCCGTTGAGGACAGCAAAAGCCTCGGCCACGCGGTGCCGGACGTAGGCGAGCACTTTGCTGGTGCCGTTCAAGACAGGGGGCAGGTAGATGCTGGGGTAGAGTGCCCGGCTGCTCTGCCAGAGCCACCACAGCTCCTTGTTCCTCTGGTGCTCCACCACTGGACACATCCCAGTGTAGGGCAGGCTGTCAAAATCGTTGTTGTAGCAGCTGGGGAAGCCATAGAAACCCCAATAGCCACCAGGACGGAGAGTCTTGCCCAGCTGCAGGGTCTGCTCCATGAAGGCACGGGCGCTCTGCTCAAACTGCTCTTTGGCCTTCTCCTTAACCTTCTCAGGGGGCCACTGCGGGTGATGCTGCTGCACCAGCTCCTCTGACTTCTGATGGTAGATGTCCATGGAGTCCCAGTTACGGATCCACAGCGGGCGCCACTTCTCCCAGTCGATGATGGCCAGCCCACCATAGGCAGGGCTGGGCAGGGTGAGCTTGATGTCCCAGATGGCCTGGAGGAGGTGGGTCCACAGGCTGGCATTTTGGGGGAGCCCCCCATTCACTGGCACTCCTTCAGCTGTGTAGTAAGGGAGAAGTCCCAAGTCCTCACTGTAGAAGAGGGTGATGTCCTGCCCAATGAAGGACTGCTGGTCATTGGCCAACACGTCAAAGACTTCCAGGTTGAGGGTGACATTGTACTTCTCAGAGCAGCACTCAGTGGGGATGTTCCAGATGGTGATGAAGGGGCGGTTGATGAGAACAGGGCCAGGCCCCCTGGCATGGGCCAGGGCAGGAAGGAGCAGCAGAAGGACCCAGCAGGACCATCCTGATGCCACGGTGCTGGTGAGTGCAGGATGGGTCCCAGGGCTGCCTGGGGAAAGCCAAGACAGGCTGAGCCCTGGGCAGATCTTGATGCTTTTATCCCCAGCCCAAGCTAGGGCTGGTGTTAATCCCCACCCCTGTCCCCGAGCAGCGTCAGTCACCCCGGGTCACTTCTTCGACCTCCTAATGTGAAGTGCCCAACGCTATCAGCAGCCACAGCCCAGCACGGTGGCTCCGGAGTGGGGACGGCAGCGTGCCAGCCCGGGTTAATGACTGGCTGGGGAGGAATGCGCAGAGTCAACACCCAATGACCAGCAGGGGATGAGCTAGCCTGGAAAGACAAACAGACGGACGGAGTGGGGGGTTCAAGGTCACGGTGGGAGACGTGGGCTGCTGAGGAAGCGCAGAGAAGAGCATCGGCCATTGGACAGCAGGAGGAGAGCACTGCTGGGAGGAAGCTTGCAGCATGGGACAGGACCTGGCAGGACACAGCCCGGGGAATAGTGGTGGCACAGTAGAGCACTGGGGACATGCGTGGGGACAGCGGCCGCAAGTGGGCACCGTCTGGGGACACGCGTGGGGACAGCAGCCGCAGGAGGGCACCGTCTGGGGACACTCGAAGCGCGGGAGAGCAGCAGCAGCAGCATCCGGACACAGTCTCGGCAGAGACGCGCCCCGGGCCCGTAGGGCTGTACCCACCGGCCGTGTCGCACAGGTCCATGTCCCCACGCCGCCGCCCCGGTCCCGCCGTGACCACGGGCCGCGCGCGGCGGAGCGTGGCCAACTGCCGGGGGGCGTGGCCACGTGGGGAAGCCCTCGGGGCGCTCAGGGGCGGAGCCCGCGATAGGAGGCGGGGCCAAAGGGGGGCGGGGCCGAGGCGGCCTCCACGTGGGTGGCCCGGGAGCACCCCCGCGGCTCCCACCGGAGCAGCTCCAACCCCCGCAGCACCTTCCCCGACCTGCACCGCCACCCCAAGGTGACCTGTGCTCCTCCCCCAGTCAGCCCACACCCCACTTACACTCTGCCCAGCTTTATTCGAGGTAAAGCACGTCGGTGTGGGGCAGTGCACAGAGGCTCACCACCACGCAGCACCTGCTCCCCTGCCCCCCTCGACCCCCATCCCTCTCCTTACAACAGGAGAGTAACCCCCCCCCTCCAATCCTGCTCTCCATCCCCATGGGGGGCACCCACCCCACAGAGGGAGGGCAGAAGTGGGGCAAACCCCCCGAGTGAGGGGCAGACCCCCTGTAACAAGCTGCCGCACTGACAGGGTAGGGATATCTTAAATAGGTCCCTACACCGCCAAAGAGAGGTGGTGCCAGCTCAGTCTAGGGGGGTCAGTGCCAGCTTGCAAGCAGCAACAGCACCCCAAGTCCCAGTGGTGCCAGGGGCTCTGGGGCACGGCTGCGGGACCTGGCAGGCACCCGGCAGCTGCTGCCCTGCCAGCCCTGGTAACAGTGGCAACGGAAGTGGGTCCGTAGGAAGAGGATGTCAGCAGGGGACAGGTTGCCCTCGGCCCAGTAGAGGGGGCGCTGGGAGTTGTCTTCGTCCCGGCGCCGCAGCTGGAAGCTGGTGGAGTTGAGGTGGAGGAAGACATCGGCATTGCCATTCTGGCGCAGGCAGCGGCCCTGGCCCTGGCACAGCGTCGCACTGCAGAGCTGTGCTGCTGTCGTGACATTCACGATGTAGCGGCCCAGGTCCCCCTCCAGGTAGTTCTTGATGGTCTGGCACGAGTCCTGGGGAAAGGGGAGCATTGGGGTGCTGGGGTGCCCCAGGAAGGAAACCACCCCAGATAGAGAAAACATCCCAGCTTGAGCTACTGCTCTACCTTTTGGGAGCAGGTGACACCCCCACCCATCATCCATCTCCCGAGGGGACACTGACCCCAAACCTACCCGGTTTTTAGTGTAGTCTGCGTCGCCCCAGAAGATGGCCCCGGCTGCACCCAGCGCTGCACTCTCTCCAATGGTGGAGATCAGGTCCGGCTGCAGGGGCAAAGCCCAGTTAGTGCCCACAGACCCAACACAGCACCTACACTTCCAGAACAGTGCACCCCAAAGAGTTCCCTGTGGGGTCAGAAAGGCAAAACCCATCCCTGCTCCAGGCCCCATGGAGTAGGGGTCTGTCCTAGTTCCTTGGGGACAAGGCTTTCTCAGGGGCCAAGCCAGCACAGCATGGGAGCTGTGGGCTCACATACCTCAGGGTCCCAGCTGTCAGGACCCAGGAGTCCTGCAGCACCTCCCAGGCACTTCCCTGGTGATGGTGACCATTAGTGCCAGTCCTGCTGCCAGACACCTTGTCCATAATGTGGTGGCGGGGGGCACGAGCAGTTTGTGGGACCTCATAATCCACCCACAGAGGGGCTGAGCTGGGGATCTGTTACCCCCACCCTTGCGACGGCAGGAGGCAGAGCCAGGCACTCCTCCTGGCTCCCAGGGCCAGTCCTATGCCAAACAATACTGCTCCCCATCCACATGGGGACAGCGAAACCACAGGGTGCTGGTGACACCGTAAGAGTGGCCACTAGCCTCAAGAGCCATCCCACTCTATGGACTGGGATGGGATACAAGCAGAGGGACCACCTTGGCTCACCCTGGAGCCCAGGTGCCAGGAGCTTCCAGGACAAGAACATCCTAGTGGAACAGCCCTACCTGGCTGAGCAAGTCCAGCTTGCGGATGTAGGTGGGCCGGGTGTAGACAAAGACAGGCAGGGAGTAGCCATCGTGGTGTTGCTGGGAGATGCGCATGGCCTCTATCACCCGTGCCCGCACAAACTTGCGGCTGTTGGGGGTGGATGCCAGGAGAGCATCGAGGTAGATGGAGGGGTAAAGGGCCATGCTCTCCTTCCAGAGCCACGACAGCTGGTCATTGCGTGTCTTCTCCACATCTGGGCACTGTCCAGTGTAGCTCTCCTTGTTCTTGCTGTAGTCATGGTTGTAGCAATCAGGGAAGAGGTAGTATCCCCAGAGCTGCTTGGGGCGGAAACTCTTGGCCACGCGCAGGGTGAGCACCATGAACTGCCGGGCAGCCGACTCAAACTCAAACACCGCCTGCTTGTTCACTTCATGGGACCAGGTGTGCTTTCGCTGCTGCACAAGCTCCTGAGACACCTCCCGGTAGATGTCCTTTGGCTTCCAGTTGCGGGCCCAGATGGGCCGCCACTCCTCCCAGTCAATGACAGCCAGCCCCTCCTTGGTGGGTGAGCGAATGTACTTGCCGATGTCCTCCTGGAGGCGGGCAAGGTGCTCGGACAGGCTGCTGTTTTGGGGGACACCACCGTTGACGGCCACACGCTGGCTGGTGTAGTAGGGGTAAAGCCCCAGGCGCTCCTTATAGAAGATGGTGAGGTTCTGCCCCACGAAGCCCTCGTTAGGAGATGCACACAGGTCGAAGAGACTGAAGTCGAGAGACACCTGGAAGCGTGGCTTACAGTCCTGGGTTGGCACGTTCCAGGCCACCATGAAGGGCCGGCGGGTGAGCAGGGGGGCGGCCGCTGGCTTCTCGGGGGGCTGCCAGGCCAGGGCCAGCAGGGCCATCCAGGGCATGGCCACGGCCACCGCGCAGCCCCCGCGCATCCTGCCCAAAGGGGGGCCTGGGGGTAGCAGGAGAGAGGCGTCAGGAGGGAATCCCGGTCCCAAGCGGTTACGGTCGTTCCCGGTCCCTCCCGGATAGCCCTTGGCTTCCGATCCCCGCCGCTCCCGGACCCCCCGGTTCCCGATCCCCGCCGTTCCCGCGGGTGCCGGCGCGGCGCTGCCTTTGTCCGACGCCGGCACACAAAGCCCCGGGGCGCGGCCCCCCGCCCCGCTCCCCGCCGCTCCACTCCGCTCCTCTCTCACCGCCTCACGCCATGCCCCGCCGCGAGTTTTCACCGGCACCGCCTCCCCCCGCCGCCCGCTTTAAACCTTCCCGGCGCGCACCACCCGCGGAGGAGCCACGCTCCCGCCCCCCTCCCCGTCCAGCCCCGCCCGCTGCGCGCCGAGGGGGCTGCGCCGACCATTGCTGAGCTCCACGAGGGAGGACCGGCGGCGGGCCTCCCCCCGGCCCCCTCACCACACAAACCGCTGTGGGGTCACGACACCGAGCAGGGCGCGGTGCCCCCCGTCCCACTGCGCTTGGTACGGCCCGAGAGGCTCCGCCTCCACCACCAGGCGGAAGGGGGGCGGAGCCGCAGATGGGGCACCGGTAGGGGGCGCTGCGGAGCCAGGGGCGGCGAGGCGGGGGGGGCGGAAAGGGACCCAGAGCGGTGGTGACCCCAGGACAGCAGTGACCCTAAAACAGTGGTGACCCCACCGTGGTGGTGACCTTAGGATAGCTGTGACCCTAAAATGGTGGTGACCCGCGAACAGTGGTGTTTCCCAGGATGGTGATGTTCAAGCTATGGTGGTATCCCCAGGACAGGGGTTACCCCAGAACAGTGGTGACGCCAGGATGGTGGTGACCCCAGGATGCCAATGTCCTCGGGGCAGTGGTGTTGTCACCCCAGGGTGGTGATGTCGCCTGGTTTGGTGGTATCCCCAGAACAGTAGTGTCTCGAGGATGGTGGTGTCCCTGGAACAGTGGTGTGCTAAGGGTATTGGTCTCCCCACAACAGTGTAGACCCAAGGATTATGGTATTCCCAGGACATTCATGTCCCTGGTATGGTGGTGCCCTCAGAACAGTGGTGTTCTTGGAATAGCAGTGTCCCCAGGACGGTGGTATCCCAAGGATGGTGGTGTCCCCAGGGTGGTGCTGTGCTGGTCAGGATGTCCTGTGTGGAGCTGGGCAGTCGGTGCTGCTGACTCAGCCATGGCCCCGAGGGTTTCCTGCCTGGGGGGACAAGGGGGGCTGCAGGCACAGCAGGGCTGGGGGGGGGCTTCCTTCCCAGGGCACCACCAAGGGTCTGGAGCATCTCCCGGTGGGCAGTGGGACTGCCAGGACTCAGGGAACAGCCACTTGGCCACCCCATGTCCTGCCTGTCCCTGCCTGCTCTGGCCAGGGCTGACTCTGGGGGCCATCAGGGTGTCCCTGCGGAGGAAGCATGGGGCTGGAGCAAGAGGGTGTGCCGGCCGGCAGGGAAGGAAGCGGGGCTCAATCTGCGGAAGCGCTCCCCAGCCGCCCGCGCTCCCCAGGGATCGGGCGGGAGCGGCATTGTTCGGTGCCAGCCCGAGGCTGCCTGCACCCACAGATGTCCTCAGTTAGCGGGACCCACTGGGGTGCCAGCTTTGGTGGCCAAGCTCCCACCACGAGAGTGACTGCGAACTGGCACAGTGTCCTAGCCAGCCAGTCCAAACCCAGGCTGTGCCCCACAGCTCATCCCGGCCTGTGGGCACCACCAGGCACCGGCTGGGAATGGGGCAGGGAAGGTTGGCCAGCAGCCGGGCGTTGGTTGCTGAAACCCTAGGCGGAGATGGTGGGGAGCCAAGAAATCCCAGGACTGGCGGGTGCTGCCCTTCCCTCTGGACAGTAAACAGCTCCCTGCTCCAGCACCAGAAATGCCTAAAATTTTCCATCCATCCTCGTGCGCAGAAGGTAACGGGCCACGCCGGCAGCAGGGTCGCTGCAGGGGTCACAGCTCTGCTGCCGGGTGGGCTGAAGCTCTCAACACAAGGCAGCTTCTCACTGCTGGCCTGCCTGGAGGGCTTGGCATCACCTGCCTCGGTTTCCTTCCTGCCTTCCCATGGGGAAGACCCTGGATTTTGGGAGTGGACAGCCAGACACATCCAGCCTCCCCTCTCCCATCTTGCCCCACTGAGCATGGGATGATGTTGAGCTGTTCCCAGCAGGCAGGAGAGTGGAGAGGGGGAGGTGGGCAGTGGCCAGGGTGAGCCAAGCAGGTGACCTGTGGCTGCAAATCCCTCACAGATGCCGGATAACGGGGCATTAGTCACATCCGCTCCTGCTGGATGAGTCTGGGCAAGGTGTGAGAGGAGCTCAGCTGGGGACGGAGCAGCCAGTGCCTGGTTTAACCTCGCTGAACCATAACGCTACACACAGCCACCTGGTCACTCTAGAGGCCACCACAATCCGTCCCCTCCTGTGGCTGGGGCCCCTACAGATCACCCGGCAAAAATCCCAGTGCCTCGTCCCCCGCAAGGGGAAGCGCTGGCAGGACACAGCGCACCACTCACTCATTACAGCTTTCGTCAGCGGCTCGTTTCCGAGCCGGCTTGCACGGAGGAAATGATGAGAGGTGGTGGCAGCCGCATGGAAACATAGAAAGGGCAGCCGGGGCAGGACTCGGGGCACCAAGTGAGATCACGCTCGTCCCCTGGAGAGCCGGCACGGCTGGGGGACAGGCAGCATCCCGGCACCAGGTCACGCCGGGTTCGAGAAAGTCGTCATGCCCTGATGATTAATGAGGCACTGATTTGGCAGGACAGGGTGAAGGAGCGGAAAGGCGGATCCTCCTGGGAGCGGACCCACGGCTCTCCCCAGACCTCCCTCCCCACGTGAGGGGGGAGGCCTGGGCTACAACCCTAACGAGCTGAAAGAAACTTGTATTTACATCCATTTATATAAATACATTTTATTTATATATTTAAAGGATGTCACGGCAGCTACAAGTGGAGTCACAGTCCGACAAAGCCATCAGCTCCAGCCGTGTGCCAATTTCTAGCACCTGGAAACAGCCATGGCTCCCAGCTCTTTCACCACCAGCTCAGCCCCATGTCCACAAACATCCCCCTCCTGAAAAACCAGCGGGCTCAGAGTGCAGGTGGCAGAGTGCAGACCAGCCCAGCAAAGCCCCCCCTGCTTTCAGCTTTCCATCCTCTTCCCTCACCCACAGCCACTCACCCTCCCCAGTCAGACAGCTCTTGGACTTGTGGGCTCTACAAATAATTTTATTGAAATTTAACAAAAGTGGACAGACACACCGGGAGGACCATAAATAGTGTACGTTTCCCAACCCCACGGGTCCTACCCGCACACTAGAGGAGCAAGGAGCCTAGTGTTGGTGAGTACGGTTCGGCTACACATCCACACAGGAAAGCACAACGTCGCACAGAAATCATTAAAAAAAAATAATCAAAAGGAAAACTTTCCTTTTTTTTTTTTTTTTTTTTTGCTTGCTCCAACACCACAGTGGACACATACTATTTACAGTGACTTTCCTTCACATTTTTAAGATCCCTCCAGGCGCTCCCAAGGCCCTGCTGCCGCAGGCAGGCTGGAGGCCAGTGGAGGGGAGGGGGCCAGGGGTCTGGCTGCTTGGGGACCAGCCTGGGAAGCAGCAGGGCAGGACACAGCTTGTTGGCAGCCTGCAGAGGTTCACTGCTGCTCTGGTGACATGGGAGGGGGTGGGAGAAGTGTTTTTTGGGGGGAAGCATGTTTGACATGCTGCGGGAAGGGTGGGCAGCCTGTCAGGAAGGACAAAAGCATCCTTGCTAAGCCTGTCTCTGCCCCCCTTGGGGTTCGGGCTGTGCCTTGTCAGCAGATTTTTGGCCAGCAGCCAGGTGAGGGGCTCCCAGTTGCAGCAGGCAAATGGCACCTGCCCCCTCCCCACTCCTCTGCCTTCCCCGGTGCCCAAGGTGGGCTTGGTGCAGCTCCCCATGCCCTTGAACAGGCCAGGCAGCCCGGCCACGGCTTTCTCTCCTCTTCCTGGGGAAAGCAGCTCCTGCTCTCCTGCAGAGACTGAGGGGCACCCTTCCCAGGGAGATCCAGCCTGGGAGGAGCTCGAGAGCAGGTGGTGAGAGTAAGAAACACTTCAGTGGGGGATTGTTTTAAGACAAGACTCTTTTCAAGCAAGCAGAACAAAAGATGTGGGAAGAGGCGTGCATCACAGTGTAGACGAGCTCAGCCTTGCCCAGCCCTGCTTCCCTGCCAGCGCATCCGCTTCACCCTCCCTCCTTCACCCTCCGTGCTCGCTCCTGTCGATGGGAACAGCGGGTGAGGGGACACGGAGGGAAGAGGTGGTGACAGGAAGACGGCAACAGCCACGCTGCCGTTATCTCCCCGAAGCTGGGAATGTGGCCCCACGCCCAGGCGGCTCTCAGCGGGCGTGGGGATGGATACATCCAACATAGACGCCGACAGGGCTGGCAGCCAAGTGCCAGCGGCTTAAATTAAAAATCGAGGTAGCGAACGTCTGAAGTGCTTAGAAAGTAAATAAGTTCTGGAGGAAAGAGGAGGAAAGCCGAGCTGGCTGTCGCGGGGAGCAGGCTCTGACCCAGTTTAAAGCTGTGCCTGTGCCCCACAGCCAGTCCTCCTCTGCCTGCCTGCTCCAGGGCAGCTGAGCAGAGGTCGTGGCTCCCACGGCTGGCAAGGGCAGTGTAGGTCAGGCCCTTCCCTGGCCCTCTGGCAGCTGGCTCAGCACCTGGGGCATGCACACAGGGGTGAGAGGCTTTACAGTGCTGCCAAGGCAACCCTGACCTTCTCAAGGGGGAGGAAAAAGGAGAAAAGAGTAGGACCTTTCAAGACGGAGCAGAAAGCCTCCCTTTAAAGTGCATTGTTTCTCCTCCTGCCACCAACTGGGATGCAGGACGAACCATAGCTCACATTGCCAGGGAGATTTCCAGGCCAGGCAGGCACACCAATTGATTGTTTTTGGGGGACATGAAGGGAAGAGATGATGTCCTTCCTGCTCGGCACTGTCAAGGCCCACCCCACCAGTAGGTACATCCAAGATGGCAGTGGGGGATGAGGACGTCACGAGGAGACGCCTTGTCCAGCAGCTCAGCCCTGCAGCGGGCAAGGGATGTCGCTTGGCAGGAGCCAGCTTGCTAACAGGGGAGGCAAGCCTGCTGCAGAGCTGGGGACCATGCTGCCACCAGCAGTGGCCATGGGCTGCTGAGACCTGCAAGCAGCAGTGAAGCCAACCTCCCCAGAGCCAGCGTAAATGGGGAAACGCACAGAGGGAAGAGACTGAGGTCCGTGACAGCGGCATCTGATCTCCCTCCCCTTCCCAAGAGGAGTGCAGCAGCAGCCAAATGTGCTTTGAGACTGAACCCCCTCAGCCCTTCATCCTCCTCCAACAGACCTGCCCAGGGGAGCAGCACACCACAGCCATGTCAAGCGACACGCCGCAACACTGGCCATCTCTCCACCGGGCCCAAGGGACCGCGGGCAGCGTCTCAGCTGGCCCTGGCTCCCCCTGAGCTGCATACCTGAGAAGCAGGGGATCTTCTCTGGTGAGAAGTGCAGGCTCACTCTCCCTTTAACAGCTCCCACACAGCAGCTCATTTGCAGTTCCAGTTACCCATCAAACGTCGGCTAGAGGCTACAAAAGGTATTTTAGTCTTCTGACTCAAGCGAGGATGTCTGTAAGCAGTTGTTGCACAAGGTCACCCATCTCCTGCGAGGAGCACTAGCCAAGCCCAGCCTGGCCGGCTCCGTCCTGCCTCACCTCCAGGCGAGGGGAGAGCCACCGTCCCTGCCGTGCACTCAGAGTCCTCCTGGGGTGGGAACACGAGGCAGCCTCGTGAAGAGTCTGGGGGCGGTGGGGCAGGCCTCCCAGCCGCGGGCAGCAACCTCCAGCAACTCACACCTCGCAGATGATCACCGGGAAATCCACGTGAATGCGAGGGTGCTCTAGTTTCACTATGCCCTGAAAGAAGAGTCAGTGGTAAGCAGAGGAGACCACCCAACAGCAGCCCCATGAGTCACCCCGTACAGACAGAGGACGCCGTGTCCTCAAGGAACATGAGTCGGTAAAGCTGCTGTGACACCAGGTCTGCCTGAACAGCAGCAGGCAAAGCAAAAGCACTTTGCCCTTCGAACTCGTCCCTGGAGAGCCAAGGGAGGCACGGCTGGCTGCCACACACGGAGCTCAGCAGGGTGAGAAAGGAGGGAGCTGCTCTGCCAGGCACTGCCCGTGCGGCAGCTGGTGTGTGACTGGCAGATATTGGCTGTCTGGGCTTTTCATCCGGCACCTTTCATTCACGGGATTTAAAAGAATGAAAAGAGCTCTCTGAGAGAAAGCAGCCAGGGCAGCTGGCGCACAAGAAAAGCAGCTTTCTATCCAGAGGGGAGGCTGCTGAATGCATGCTCCCTCCACGCCAGCTACAGGCACCGTTCCCATGCTCCGTCCAAGCCTTCTCCTGTTACAGCACCGGGAGAACCCACTGGCAGGTGGGGGATGGGGGTGGCGGGGGGAGCGGGGGCTCAGGGCCTGCTCTCTCCAGCTCAGCCCAGCTTTCCAACTGGGTGAATTTCAACACACATCGACAAAGATTCAGTCCCACAGGCCAAACCTGCCTCTGCAAGAACACCACCCCAGGGAGCAATGCTGCATCCTTCACCCTCCCATAACTGAGAAGGCTCCCATCCTGCCAGTGCTGCCCATCCCTTGGAGCACACCAATGGCTCAACCTAGGTGCTCGCTGGAGCTTTGCCGTTTTGCTTACATAGGAAAGACTCCTGCAGGGCTTCTCTCCAGCCCTGGTTTGATGCTCCTGTTTCTCCATTTATGCCCCCCAGAAGCTTCCCTACAGGAGGGCTATCCTCCTCCTGCACCAAGATCCCCAATCAGTGTCCCAGCTCTCTGTCTGGCTCCGCCCAAGGAGACACATCAGAGACGAAATCCTGAGCGCCACTGAGGTGCAAAACACATTGCTGCCAACACCACGGTCACTGCAGAGTGGCTGGGTGGAATGTGCACATGTCCTTCTCGGCCAGAAGTTGCCCAAAGGGAGATGGCCTACGCACAGCAGCTCCTTCAAAGCCAGGACTTCAACTGTCACCATGGAACTGTGGCACTCACTCTCCCCATCCCTTCACACGCTACCTGAGGTATCAGGTTCTTGTGGATCCTCTTCAGCTTGGCGCGCTTCCTCCCGTTCTTGGTAACGATTGTCTCCTCGTAGAACTCGTGAGCGAGATCGCCATCCTCATCGTAGTACATGGAGCTGCCGAGAGGAGAGTGAAGGCGGGGAGGTGAGGTGAGAGCCCGCCGGCAGCTGCCGGCCCCCTGGGCCCTGACCTGGGTTCAGGGTCACCCGCTGCCCGTGGTCTGCTCACCCGCCGCCTGAGGCAGGCCAGGCCTGCTCCCCGGCCATACCAAGTCCAGTGCTCGGGCAAGCCTGTACCGACCCAGCGGCGGAGCACCCACGCCCCCCAGCCCCCGCTGCTGCCACAGCAACCGCGCTCCCCGCTCCCGCCCTCTCACCCGCGGCGTGTGAAGACGAAGGGGGTGGCGCCGCGTGCGGCCCGCGCCCGGGCCAGGGCCTGCTGCCCGCCGGGGCCCTCGGCGCCGGCGCCGCCCGCCGCCGGGGAGGCGAAGGGCCACAGCCCCCGCGACTTGGAGCCGCTGGTGCCCATGGCGGCGGCGGGGGCGGCGGGAACGGGGTGGTAACGGGGGGCGGGGGGGGGAGGGGGGGCGGGAGAGAGCGGCTCGGAGCCGCCGGCGACGCCGACCGAGCGCCTCCCTGCGCCGCCGCGCTGCGACACTTCCGGCGCCCGTGTTGTCCCCCGCACGTGACCCGGGAGGGAGGAGATGCCCGCATCACGTGAGAGCGGCGCGGGCTGTGCCCGCCTTCCCGCCTGGCTCCCGGGGGGGAACTCCGGAGCTCGCAGTTCGAGTCCCGTCGCCGCCACCACCACCAGTGTCTTCCCACTGGCACCGCGGCGTCGTCGTGTCCCCTCCCAGCCCAGCCCAGCCCAGCCCAGCCCAGCCCAGCCCTCCTCGCCAAGGACATGCCGTAGGCCAAGCCTCGTCACCCAGATGTCTTTATTGGTGCAGAACATCCTGCTTCCCCAGGGACACCCACTCCCCTGGGGACACCAACACCCCCTGGGGACACTCACTTCCCCGGGGACACTTGCTCCCCAAGTAGACGCTTGCTTCCTAGGAACATCCCACCCTCTGAGGACACCTGCTCCCCCCGGGGACACCCACTCCCCCAGGGGACACCCACTCCCCTGGGGACCCCCAGTCCCTGGGCCAGCCCCATGTGGGCTGTGATGGCCCAATGTATCCCGGGGTGCCCATCTCCACCCCCCGCCCAGGTGCCCCCACCCGCCGGCAGGCAAGGCTCCTGGCATGCTGGCTGGCCATGGGTGCTGTTGTCGTGGTCACCCCGGCGTGTGTGTGGCCAGGGCCTCCTGCATCTTCTGGCGGCAGCGGGCGTAGCGGTGCCGCAGCTGGCGCACGTGCTCCTCCTCCTCCCGCTGCAGGATGCGCAGGAAGTTGTGCAGCTCCGGCAGCGTGAAGGCGTCCCACTGCAGGCACACGGGCTGCCGTCACAACAGGGACATGGCGTGGGGACACACCATGTCCCCCAGGGGTGTGGGTGCTGGTCCCCTCCCTGTACTCACGTTCACCTCCCCCGTCTCATTCTCCTTCAGGACAAAGCTCAGCACCTTCTCACTGGGGCCAGCCAGCAGCCGCAGCCGCAGAGGCTGCTCATGGTCAGCCAGCTTCCGCAGGTACACTGCAATGGCAGCCACGTGTCACGGCAGGGACACTGCCACAGGGACATCATCACCATGGGGATACTGCCACTATGGGGACACTGCCACTGTGGGGACACTGCCACTGTGGGGACATCACTGCCACGGGGGACACAGCTATTACAAGGATGCTGCTACCATGAGGATGCTGCCACTATGGAGACAACACTGCCATGGGGGACACTGCTGCGGGGGGACATACCCATGGTGACAAGGGACACTGCCACCCAAGGGGGAAACCACTGCAACAGGGATGCTGCTACTATGGGGACATCACGATGGGGGACATTGCTGCCATGGGGGACAGCCTCACAGCCACTGGGGACACTGCCACCAAGGAAGATACAACTGCAACAGGGATGCTGCCCCTATGGCGACACTGCTGCCACAGGGATGCTGCTGCCAGGAAGGACACCACTGCCATGGGAACACCACTCCAATGGGGATACTGCCACCATGGGGGACACCACCACCCTAGAGACATCACTACCATGGGACCACTGCCACCCAGGAGAAACTGTCATCACAAGGACATGGCCGCCACTATGGGGACAGGGATGCCCCAGGTGCTACCTTGCTCATCCTTCTCAGACCTCTCGAAGAGGGCGAACTTTCGGGGGTTGTCGATGACAGTGAACTTGCGGAGGAGAGCGTCAATGACCTCACTGGCGCGGGTGTGCGAGAGGATGTGCAGGTGCTTGACGGTGCCCTTGGGCAGGTAGAAGGACGTGCGGCGCTTCACCCCCGAGGCGCGTGGCCCCGACCGCCCCGCCTGCACAGAGGGGACCCGCTTGGTGGCTGGCACAGAGACAGGGCGCACCAGCTTCAGTTGCACCTTGATGAAGCCAGTGTAGGAGCCATCCTTGTTCTAGGAAACACCAGGAGGGGAGTGAGCAGGGCCAGGGCAGGGCACTGCTCCCCCCCAGACCCCGCACCGGCCCCATACCAGGCTCATGAAGAGGTTGCTGTTGATCTGGCTGTTGTACTCCTTGATCCGTTGCTCCACCTGCGCCTGGTCCAGCTCTGCCTTCTCCCACTCACTGGGCTCATCCTGCAGGACAAGCTGGGATGAGCAGCACTCTGCCTGGGGGGAGCTCTCCGCCCAACCTGGCGTCCCACCGCCCTCCAGCCTACCCCAAAATACCGGCTGACACACGCGTGGGTGGTTGCGCGGGGTTGCATCAGCCCCGCTGGCGCTGAGCTGAGTTGGGCTGTGCCGGGGAAGCACGGCTGAGCTCACCACGGCCTCAGGGGGGGACAACGGCACCGGCCACCCCCTTGTCCGCATCCCCAGTGCTGAAGGGACGTGTGAACCCGCCGTGAGGACACCCGGGGACTGGCGTCCCTCCCCAGCACCCCAGATCAGAGAGGTGTCCTCAAGGCAGAGCGCCGGCTGTCGCCAGCCTGGCACCAGGGCGTCGGGGCAGGCCGGGCGCCCGCAGGGACGCCCCGAGATTTGGAGCAGGAGGGGCGGGCTGGGGGTGCAGCGCACCCGTGCCACTGGCACCCCGCTTCAAAACGCTGGCCCCGCGCTGGGGGGAGACCCAGGATTCCCGGCTCGGCGTCCCTGCCGCCGGCACCCGTTGATGAGTATTTACGTGGGGCCGCGGAGCCGCCGGGCAGAGCTGCACGTGTCCCACCGGCGCCGTGGGGCTGGGGAGCACCCGAGGTTCCCAACCCCGATGGCCACCCCATAGCACGCAGGCATTGCCGGACCCTGCTGGGGTCCCCACGGGATGGGGACAGCTGCAAGGCTGCCCCGGGGGGGGTCACCCCAGCACCCCCAAGCACCGTCCTTCACCCCCTCCGGGAACAGCTGCAACCCTGCGGGTCCCTGGGGCAGCCATGCCAGGCAGCAAAGCCCCTCTCACCCCACAGCAGGGCCATGGTCAGCCCCATGCTCACCCCACAGTGCCACATTCAATGGGACAGGGACACCCTGCCCCAAAGCCTGGCCACGCTTGTCCCCATGCTTGCCCCTACACTTGCCCCATAGCAAGCCCACACTCCCCCCACAGCAGGGCCATGCCCAGCCCCCCTCTCGCCCCACAGTAGGGCCATGCTCATCGTCAAGACAGGACCACCTGCACCTCATGTCGGGGTGCATGTCGCCCCACCGCAGGGCGACAACTGGCCCCGCACCAAGCCCACCCTTGCCTTCCCCCCCCAGGCACGCAGCCCCGGGGGGGTGCGCTCACCCCGGCCGAAGTCACCCCATCCCCCCGTGACGTCAGGGCCGGCGGCCCGGGAACCGACCTGGCGGCGGCGCGGGCGGCGGCCGAGAGAGGTGCGGGCTGTGTAGAAGAGCTCGGGCTCGGAGTCGGAGTCCTCCTGACTGCAGTAGCCGCTGCTGGCCGTGCTGCCCCCCGTGCCCCCCGCGCCGCCTCGCCGCAGCGCCAGCGCCGCCGCCCCACCGCAGCCGCCGGCCCCGCCGCCGCCCGCCGCCCCGGCCACCGGCACGGACACGGCGACGGCCGCGGTCCGGCCCGGCCGCCCCGCGGCCCCGCGGGCACACGGGCACACCCGGCCCCGCGCCAGCCTGCTCTCGGTTCCTCTCCCGGCTCGGCTCCGCCCGGCCCCGGCTTGGCTCAGCCCCGTCCCGGCTTGGCTCAACACAGTCCCGGTCCTTGTCTGGGCTTAGCTCCACCCGGTCTCTGTCGCGGTCCCGGCTGGGCTCAGCTCGGTCCCGGCTCGGCTCGGCCCAGTGCCTGTCGCCGTCCTGTCCCGGCTCAGCGCGGTCGCCGTCCCCGTCCCCGTCCCAGCCCCGCCCCGGCCGTGGGGCTGACGCGGGCCGGGGGCGGTGCGGCGCGGCCCCGCTTCCGGCGGTGATTTCACCCGCCACCGGGCTTGCCCGGTCGGACCCGCCGGAGCCTTGACCAGGGGGCACGGCACAGCCCGGCAAGGCACAGCTCACTATGGCACAGTACAGCACGGCGTGGCACAGCCCAGCTCGGCTCAGCACAGCCCAGCATGGCACAGCAGGGCATGGCAAAACACAGCAAAGCCCGGCATGGCTCGGCACAGTGTGGCATGGTGTAGCCTGGCATGGCACAGCACAGCACTGCCCAGCCCAATCCCGCATGGCTCAACACAGCCATGGCATGGCACAGCCTCACACAGCCCAGCACAGCCCGGCATGGTGTAGCCTGGCACAGCACAGCACACTACAGTGTGGCACAACACAGCTTAGTATGGCATGACATGGCCTCTCACGGCACAGCCTCCCACCAGCCCAGACAGCCCCAGGTTGGACAGCCTCTCCACCATTGCCCTTCCTCCACAGATATGGGCCAGGCCCTACCACGTTGGTGTCCTTCTCCAGTGCCTGCTCGGTACCGTCGTCCTCGTCACCAGTGCCTGGGGGGCCGCTGCAGTCCAGCCGTACCAGTGCCCGGCACCGGTAGTGGCAGGTGAAGCTGCAGTCTGGGGACAGGGATAGGACAGGGGGTCAGCGGGGCCACCCATCCTGTGGCACCCCAAATCCAGCTAGTGGGATTTTAGGGTGCTTCATGTTCAGTCTCCACTGAGGGGCCTGGGCCCAGCTGTCAGGGTTGGTGGCCATGCCAGGGAAGGTATCGGTGCCCAGTAGGACAAGGCCTGGTGCGTGGTGCCAGTACCAGTGCCCAGTACCCATGGCTGCACAGTACCAGTGCTAGTACCCAGTGCCTGGGATGCCACTGTGCATGGTGCCAGTACTAGTGCCCAGTACCCATGGCTGCACAGTACCAGTGCTGGTACCCAGTGCCTGGGATGCCACCGTGCTGGGTGCCAGCTGCCTGCCCATGCCATGCCAGTGCCCCAGGGGTAGAACTGTGGTGCCTGTGCTCCCTGCCTGGGCTGGTCAGGCAGCTGCCCAGTATGGGGATGCCCAGTGCTCAGTGGAGGTGCCCAGTACCCATATCTGGTGCATGGTGGGGGTAACTGGTATTGAGATGCCCATGCCCAGTGTGAGTGCCCCATTCCATGATGCTCCATGCCAGGTGTGGGTGCCGGGTATGGGATGCCCATGGCTAGTGCCAGGATGCTTGTGCCCAGTGCTGGGATGCTTCCTGCCCAGTGCAGATGACCCCCAGGAGGGGGTCCAGTACATGGCTACTCAGTGCCCAGGGTATGTGCTCAGTTCTAGGACACCCGTGCCTGGTGGGGATGCCTAGTATCAGGATACCTGGTGTCTGGTGGGGGTAATTGGTACCAAGGTGCCTGTGCCTGGTAGGGGTGCCTGGTACCAGGATGCCTACTGGTCTGGGGGGGATGCCTGCTGCTGGGACATCTGGTTCCCGGTAATGGGATGCCTGTGCCTTGTGAGGATGGCCAGTGCCTGGTGGCAGGAAGCCCGGCACAGGAATGCCTGGTGGGGGTGCTGGGTGGCAGGATGCCTGGTGCACGGTGGGGTTGCCCAAAGGTGGGGGTTCCTGGTGGCAGGATGCCCGGTGGGAGTGCCCCAGTACTGGGATGTCCTGTGCCTGGTGGCAGGATGCCCGGTACCGGAATGCCTGGTATCCAGTGGTGATGCCTGGCACTGGGGTGCCCGGTGGGGGTGCCTGGTGGTGAGGGTGCCGGGTGGCGATATGACCGGTGGGGATGTTCGATGGGGGTTCCCGGTGGCGGGAGGCCCTGTGCCGTGTGGGGGTGCTCGATAGGGATGGCTGGTGGCGGGATGCCCGGTGGGGATACGGGTGGCGGGAGCCCCGGGGCACGGCGCGGTACTCACGGCGGCACTGGAGGCTCTTCCTGCCGCCGCCCCAGACGAAGTCCCCGCAGAGATCGCACCAGGTGTGGAGCCCGCGGCGGCGCGGCTCGAAGCGGTGCCCGGTGCCCGGTGCCGCAGTCAGCTGCGGGCCGGGGTGAGCTCCGGGCCCGGGCCCGGGCCCGTGCCGGCGGGCCGGGCTGATGCGCAAGGCGTTGGTTCGCTCCAGGCGGCCCCGACCCGGCCGCGGCTCCGGCTGCAGCTCCCGCAGCTCGATGAGTTCCATGGCCCAGCCGCGGGCGGGGGCCGGCACCGGGGATGGGGCCGGGGCGGGGACCAGGAGGAGCCGCCCCGTCCGGGCACCGCGGGGGGGGAAACTGAGGCAGGAGCGGAGCGGGGATGGGGAGCCGCGCAGCCCCTTCGAGGTCCCGACCGCCGACCCCCGGTCCCAGCAAGCCCGGCGAGGTTGGGCTGGAGGCGGGGATGAGGCTTCCGGAGCCGCGGCTGGGTAAGAGGGGGGCCCGGCTCCGGCAGCCCCGCTATCTCCACTGGGGCCAGCCTGGGTCTGTGCCTCAGTTTCCCAGCTGGGAAGGCGGATAGGGGAATTTCTGGCAGCGGACGAGAAGCAGCCCAGATCCCCCGTGCTTGGTCTGGAGGTAGCTCTGGCTGAGCAGCCAGGGCAGAAGACAAGGAGTTTATAAGCGTGGGCTTCTTGTTCAGAGCTGCCTCCAGCCCAAGACGGTTTCCTGCTCACTGTCATGGCTTCTTTGGCCCTTTGGCAGGATCTCGTAGCTGGGAAGAGGTGGGAATGCACCCCAAGGCACAGCAAGCCACCAGTAAACCCTGCAGAGAGATGCTGGTGGGCAGGGGGGTCCAAGCCCCCCGCTGCTCAGGAGAGAGGGGGGAAAATCAACCCTGCAAGATGGCAGATGACAAACACCTGAGAAAAACTCATCTGCTTTCTCACAGTGAGGTGCTCGTGCTAACCACATCCTTTGCCTCCTTCACTACTCTAACGATGGTGACCAAAAGATAAGAGGCAATACTGAGGTCTCCTTGCACCCTTCCCTCCCTCGGCCCCAGAAGGCTTGGCCTTTCTGGTAACCATGAGGATATCAGCTCTTTTTTTGGGTTCTCTGGTGTTTCTGTTGTTACAGAGGGGAAAAACGGCTGCACTCCCCTCTCCCTGGCTGTGAGGGAGGGGAGGAAGCAGTTTAGCATCTTCAGCTAGGAGCAAAAAAGCAGGAGCTGAGCAGTAGTGTACACAACAAGGTATATTGGAGAAGGCTACAGGGTGGGGTGAGGAGGAGAGGCTGAGCCTGGCCCGCAAAGCTTGGGGCAGGCAGCAGGGCCCTTTGCTGGCTTCTCCTATGTGGTCCGTGGGCCCTCTGCCTCGGTGAGCCATGGGTCAGATGCCAGTCAGTGCTTCTCTTACTCCAGGTCATCTGCTCTCTTCAGTGCCGCAGCCACCAGGTTGCAGGCAGGCTTGTGCTTCTGCCAGTGCTGGACCTGGCATGCCCTACAGAGGGGAAGGCAGCTCAGCCACAATGCAGGGTGTCTGCAGCTGGAGCAGGGATGCAACAGGGCCATGTCCATCCCCGGGAGTGAAGCAGTGATGAGGACAAACTCCAGAACTGCACTCCTCTGGGTGCTGGAGGGAGGAGCTGGTGTGGCTGAGCATTAACCTAACAGGGAGGTGGATGAGGCCACCAGTTACACGAGCTAAGAGGGTTTAAAGCCAGACCTGGCCATATGGTTCAGCACCAGAGAAGATTTAATTTACTGCCTGCCACCTTCCCAGCTGCCACATCCCAGCCCATCACCTACACCCACAGCGCCATGGGTGCTTTTCTTCCCACTCCTGCCCCACCAAGGCTCAGGAAACCGTGTCACCATGGGAGACACAGCCTGTTACTGCTGTTGGTGTGGCCACAGGCAGCTCAGCACCTGGCAGCAGTGAAACAACACTCTCCAGCATCTCCTCCACCAGTGTGTTAGCACATCAACCTCAATATAGGATTTGGAGAGGTACATGGCAAGTGGAGAGCCAGCAGTGCTGAGCAGGGGTGGGAGCCCTGGCTTCCCTTGGTTCTTTCACAGAATTTTTGGTAAGGTCTGTGGTGCTCTGGGAAGCAGGGAGGCACTGGGGGCGCAGCAGAGGGGCACTGGGGTTGCTGCAGGGGGGCTGCAGGGCTCCCTTACCGTGTGCAGTACCACTCGTTCCGGCAGCGAGAGCACCGCTTGGCCGCCTCCACACCACACACTACGCAGCGGGGCCTGTCAGGGGCCAGAGCCTCCAACATGTCCAGGCTGTAGATCTGTGACCACCTGTGGTTGGCAGAAACAGGGCAAGGCTGCTCACGGAGAGCTGTCAACAAGCAGTGAACTGTCCCTACTGCCACTGAGGGGACAGCCCCAGCCCGTACCACAGACGCCACTGTCCTGCCAGTACGGAGCTCCAGGCCCTGCTACTGGGGATACTGGCTCCACTGGGCACCCTCTGTGCAGGTGCCAGGGCCTTACCTGTGTGCCTGGAGCTTCAGCTCCTCCTCGGTGGAGCTGAAGACCCGCTTCACCTGGTGCTTGGCGATGGCCTCCCACTTCCCTGCATTTTTCTTGAGGATGTGCTCCCAGATGAAGGGAATCTGGTGGGAGAGGCAGAGCAGGAGGAAGGGGTGCCTGCAGCCAGATCAAAGATGCTGTGGTACACGGGGCATTTGGAGGGCAGACTGTGGGCACAAGGAGCATGTCCCCCCCAAGAAGGGTGAGCAGAGGCAGCACATGTGGAAGCTAAGGTGCAGGGAGCATGGGTGTGCTTTTGGGTACATGCAGGGGACTGATCTGCTCACAAACGAGCATTTAGTGAAATAAGGCAAAACCTTCAGGTGGGAATGAAGAGTCCAGTGCCGAGGCCTGGGCTCCCATACAGAAAGCCCTGGGATCTTAGCACCCTGCGTGCCAGCACCAGCGTGAACCCCGTGCTCTGGAGCCATTTGCCTGAGCAGATTTTTCCACTCATCACTTCCCTGAAGACGAACACCCGGGGAAGGACTGGCCAGCGTGAAACGGAAAGCACCAGCCAAGAGCAGCACGGGGAGCTCAGGCTCTGGAGAGGATGCTGCTGCTTCAAACAGCACTGCCTTCTCCAGCAGAGTCAAAATAACCACGCCTGGAAGGGGAGGAGGCTGCTCTGGAAGCAGCAGAATGGAAAGAAGCCGTTTTAAAGCTTAGCTCAGCTACAGGGAGTGAGTTCACCACTTTCTGGGCAGAGCAGGGAGCCCATGTGCGTGTTTCCAGCTGGCTGCCCCTGCCTCACCGCCGGGCTCAGCCCCAGCACTCAGTGGAGGCAGGAGCAGCACCGGCACATAAGAAGCGGAGTTATGGAGGAGGGCAGCAGCCTGGCCCAGGGCTGGAAAAGGTCTCCAGTGTGGCAGCTGCCTGTCCCTGCCCCACTGACACACTGGCATTCGAGGCACATGGAGCAAATCCATAACCACCTCGGCCCGGCTGCCATCCCCATCTCCAAGGGCTCTGTGGCTCCGCAGCCTTCCCCAGCTCCAGGCACAGGCCGTGCCTCAGGCTCCACCACCGCCAGCTGGGGCACACCACCATCCTCCTGGGCCACATGGTCAGCTGTGCTGGGCACAGCTTGCTTCCCCTCTGCCCAAGCACCTGCTGCCCCACTTACCAATCTGCTCCGGCATGCAGCCTCCCTGCAGCTCCAGCAGTTGGGAAGAGCCTCTGCTCTCTCAGCTGCCTCTTTGCAGATCTGCCCCCACACAGTTTCTCCCCCCTGCTCACAAGAAGGCAGGAGAAACACTTTCCCCAAGGACCCTCAGCTGTTTGAAGACCCTCAGGGCCCCAGACGTGCACTGGGATCAGTTTGACTCCGGCCTCTGCCACCAGACCTTGGCATCCCTTTGCACACAGTGTGCCAAGCAGCCTCGGGCCAGAGTTGTAAAGGGTACGCTTCACTGAGGAGTCCAGAATTCAGCAGAGAAACACTGATAAATGTTAAAGAAAGAGTTAATTGTCAAAACAAGCCTGGGGTTGTCTCTGCCCCATGCAGCCACCACCCTGGGTACTCAATGCAATCTGGAGAGCTGTTTATAGCCCAGTATTTATGCCACTAGATGCCACTGCTTGGCCATTGCTGTAGCAAGACAAGGCTCTCATGTCATCCACAGCCAACTTTGCTGGCAACAAGCGTTCAACTGTGACCATGGCTGCTTGACCAGGGCACCATGCCTCCAGAGCTGAGCTTGGTGGGAGGAAAAAGGGCAGGGAGCTTTCAGGCTCAAAGCAGAGTGGTTGAAGAGGTGGAGGGAGACCCACAGGGTACCTGCTCTAGGACGAGATCCTTTTTGGGAGGAGGTGGCTCAGTCACTGCGAGGTGGCTCAGAAATCTCTGCATCTCCACCAGGTTGGGCAGCTGGTCAATGAGGACATCTGTCAGGAACACACGGAGCTGCAGCCACGGAGGGGAAGAGGAGAGGTCAAGACAAGGGAGTCAGAGTTAGGGAAGCAGTATGGCAAGAGCAGGGATCTGTGGGGCACTGCCAGAGCAACTCGTGGGTGTCCCACAGATGTCCCCAGCTTTGCTGCTGCTGCCAGAGTGACAAACTCCACTCCTCTTCTATCATGGGCTGCCAGAAGCCCACGGCAAGGATGGGGATAGATGCCCAGAGGTGCTCAGTGCTGGTGAGGTCCTACTCTATGCTGCAGGGTCCATGGCTTTTATGGGGCAGGGCCCTACCTTGAGGAGCTGGCTCTTGTTGAAGCCATCAAAGTGGTACTTGCGCTGGCATTCAGGGCTGAGCAGGAGGTTGAGGAGAGCAAGCCACACCTGCCCATCGAGCTTGGTCATCTTCACCTGGTCTTCAGGGGGCACCACATGCCACGTGCCATTCTCAAACTTTTTGAGCTTGCCTGAGGGACGGAAGAATATGCAGCTCCTAGGGGAGGCAGTGCTGCCTGAGGGAGGACAGCTTGGCAGGAGGGGATGCTGGCCTACACTCACTGCCTCGCAGAGGCAAGCCCCTTTACTCCTGCTGCCTCAGTTTCTCCACCCCTTCGGTCAGCATAGCAGCCTTCTTGGTACTGAGACAATTATCAGAGAGCATAAAAAACAAAAGGAATGTGTAGCAAAAAGTGCTGTGGCAGGAACTGAAAGATCCCTGAAATATCTCCCTTTGTATGTGGCCAGGAGTGTAGAGCACTGGTAGATGGTGAGGGAGCCCATGCGTGTTTCGGGGTATCAACTGGGCCAATGCCTGCTCTTCTGGAGGTTCTTCTGTCAGTGGAAGCTAGAAGTAGCATGAATATAACAAAAGTGACAGAACAAGCTCCAGGAGCTACTGTGCTGCTCTGGGGGATGGAAGAGGATGTAACCCTGCATCTGCACAGCCTGGAAATGCCTTTGCGCTCGTTTCTTTCCGGTCCCTCCCTGAGGGCTCTGGATCAAACCTCCCTCTGACACCCTGAGAGCACAGGCGGAGAGAAGGGATACATTTCCTGGCTGCAGGAAGGAGGAAAGCTCTCACAACCAGCTGGGCTCCTCTTGACAGGCGCAGAGCCACGTGCTTCCCAGCATCTCTTTCTCCCCTGCCCGCGCTGTGACCCCCCCCTGGAGCCAGGCTGGGGAGGAGAGGATGGGTTCCCACGCCCCAGGCTGTGCCCCACCACGGCTCAGAGGCAGCAGGGATGCTGGGGGGCTGTGCAGGGGGCACACCTGGCTGCAAAGGTGTGGAAGGCAGTAGCTTCAGGGCAATGGGTTTATTGCCTGCGAGAACCCATGTCTGGCTCCAGCTCTGTGCTGTCCCCAAAAGGTGCAAAGGGACTGAGAGTGGCACTCTGGTCTTTCTGCACCCAGGACAAGGGTCCTCAGAGAAGCAGGAGCGGCTGGCAGACATTACACTTCTGACTCCTGTCCTGGCTGTGATCAGCTCAGAGGAGACACAGCCCTGTGCAAGGCTCAGCTTTTGGGAGCTGGGTCCCCAGCCCAGCTGTGCAGCAGCTGCTTTCCAGCTGACCAGCTTCAGGCAGAGAGCACTGGTGAGAAGCAAGGGGAGGGGGCTGGAGGGTAGAGGGGGAGCAAGGGCTCCTACAGCAGACCCACCAGTGGATGCAGGTCCCAGCACCCCAGGTACCAGGGGGCATGATCTGTACCTGCTTCTTGGCAGCTCCAGGGGCAATGCTCCACCAGCTCGACAAGGAGGCAGGGCAGGTTGTGGGTGTTCAGCATCCGTGTCAGCACGCTCAGAGGCAGACTGGAGAGAGGGCAGAAAGGGTGAAATGGTGCTCCCAGACAAATGCCAAACAGGTACGAATGCTCCCTGAGGCAACTGGGAGAGGCAGGAAAAGCAACAACGATCTGGGCTCCCAGGAGTGCTGCTGTATTAGCCTCCTGGGGTACTGCTACTTCCACCAGGGATGCAGCCAGCTGCTGAAAGGGGTCCAGGGGTCCCTGCTGCAGCCCCATGGGAATTTCATCCAGAGAGCTCAGTGCAGGTCCTCTGCTGCTCCTGGGCACCTACCTCTCCACCTGGTCAGTGATGAAGCGCAGCACAGACAGGGCTTTCAGAGAAATCTCAAACTCCATTGTCTCTGCCAGCTTCTGCAGCTCCTGTGGAGGGACAAGCACAGCCTCGGGACTTCAGGCCCCATTTCCTGAGAGCTACAGGGAGGCAGCCTGTTGGCTGTGCATCGGTAACCACAGGCTGGGGAGGAAAGCTGAGCCCTGCAAAACAACCTCTGCTTCTCATCTCAACTGTGCCAGTGCTGCCTGTTTGACAGGGCAGCTGCAGAAGTGCCCACCATTGCTTAACCATCTCCCTACCCCTAACAGGTCACAGGTGGCTACCGGTAGCAGTGTCCCTACACCAGGACACCCCCTGAAAGACCAGTCCCAGATTGCTCTTCTCACCCTTTCTGGGATCATCCTGTGGCTCATTACTCTGTAGAGACACAAGAGGTTGAGGGAAGGAGAAGCTGCATGATCAGCAGAGGAACCAGAGGAGGAGGAAGAGGGAGAAACTTGGCTCTGGCACCGCTGCAGTCTGACATCCACCCCTCCTGGATCTGGCTCTCTCCTCCAGCTTGCGGACAGCCAGCTAGAACATCCACCTGTGGTTATCCCAGCCCACAGCTATGCCACGCTCTACAGCCCCCCTGGCCTCCTGCCCTTCCCAGGCAGTGTGGACACCCTGTTCACCCCCCAAGCACTCAGGCTAACAGCCTGGACACCCCCTGACTCAGCCTCTTCTGACACTATCAGGATGGCAAGGCTGAGACGTGCCAAGTCCTTCTCCCTGGTGCAGGCAGAGGTTCTTCTCTCCAGCCCCAGATGCTCAGCAGCTCACATCATCATGTGCAAAGCCCTGACCTCAGCAACTCCTACTCCTCCAGAGCGCCACTGCAACAGTTCACTTCCAAATTCCTGTGGTGAGAAGCCCTATGCTCCCCATCCTGGTGCCCCACAGGCTACCAAGAAAGCTTTTTGGGCTGTACCCTCCCCCACTCTCCAAACTCCCTCAGTGAGGCTGTTTCCTGCAGCTCCTCCTAGCATCCCGACCTCATCCCTGCTACCTTCAGGCAGCAACTATCTGGGGGCCTGTGCTTCTGGGGGACAGCAGAACAATTCCTGATCCAGGGCTGAGTACTGTAGACAGTCACAAAGGACAACAGGAGAGGGCAGGAACAGTTGGGTTTTTTTTTGTAGAGGGTTACTGTATGCAGAGCCAGGAGGAGCTGGAATGAATCAGAGGAAACCAGGCTCCTTGGCAGACAAGCATTTTTTAAGACCCTATTGGCTAGAAAAGGTCGGGTTTTAACTTGAGTCATGTCAAAGCACTAAGAGACACCCCCTTCCCTTCCCCAGCTGGGAAAACATTTCCTGGAAAACATCCCTATTGTGCTCCAGAGCCCTCCACTTCCTTCCCTTTTCTGGAAGAGGAGCACGTGCTCGGGCAACAAGCCAAAGGATGGAGGCTCCGGGAGGCAGGGCCAAGCCTGCAGGCTATGGCTTTAGCTCTGATTCTCCAGACACGCCTCATCATGTGCACAGCTGAAGGAGAAAACTCGAGGTGCTGAGAAGCAAAGTTCCAGAAGCAAAGAGAGCTCCTGCACCAGGAAGGCAGCCATGAGACACCCAATTGGGAAAAGCTCTTGGCTTGCCACTGGTCCTGACCAGAGAGGAGGAAGTTAAGGTAAAAACACATCAGGACAATTCCTAGCTGTATTATACATTGGTTCAGGGAGGGATCCTCTCATGGTTAACCCTGGCTGGCTCCAGCTGCAGCTTGAGCCAAGGTGGTTTCACAAGCACTGGGCAGACATACCCACACAGCTTTTAAGAGCAACAGCCCAAACCCCATCCTGCATATTTTGTGTCACTATCAACTCTTCAGTGTCCCCTGCTTGGGGTGCCAGCTCAGACCGTGTCCTGCAGGGAGCCTCAGGCTGGCCCTGTCACGAGTGAGGGTGGAAGCGTGGCTGCAGGGTGGAGGGAGGTGGGTGCAGCTGCTGGCGTGGATGATCACCAGCACCAGACACCCTCTGAGATGGGTGGGAGGTGCCGGGGTTGCAGCCAAGGGGTTCTCCACAGGAAGGCCCCTGTGCCTCTGCAGGCTGCCTGCATCCTCCATCACACATATCCCTAGTGAGCTACAGGACTTTCTCCTCACCTGCATGGACCCGGGGTTGGGCAGATCCTCAGGACGAAGTTCTGCTGGGGTCACTGTCTGTCCATTGGCACTCCGGCCTACGAGTAGCGTCAATTTTCGGTGGCAATAGTCAATTAAATCCAGAAGGTTGTCCTCTGCTGACTCACAGATCTCCTGTACAATGAAGAGAGTTTCACAGAAGGCCAGCCCCCACAGCTGAGGCTTTGCACCCTCAGGGGCTTTACACTGAAAAGCTGAATCTGCCTCTTACCTTGTAAAAAAACACCGTCTCCAGAAGATTAATGATGGAGGCTTCATGATGCAGCTGCGGGAGGGCAATAGGAAGAGTGAGGTAACAGCAGAGCAGGCAGCAGCACTGAGGCCACGGGCAGTGGGACTGGGCCAAGGCTCTTCTAAGAGGCTGCTTATGTAGTTATGGCCAAACACAAGTCCATGAGCCAAAGAGAAGTGATGTAATCTTTAAAACAGCTCCAGTTCATACAGCTCATATTAATATTTATGTTAACACTATAACACACCGACAGGGAACCACGCTTCCCACAGACAGGGCTCCTCAGGGCTCTGTCTCTGCAATACAACAGTAGCACTTGGGCAAGCTGCAGCCCACAGCACCAGCACAGAGCCACTGCCCGAGACGGGCCAGTGCACTGCAGGGCTGGGCTGCCCCCAGCCCCTGGGAGTGGGCAGGCAGTGCTGGCTCCAGGCTGGGAACCATGGGATGACTGCCTTGAAGCAGTGCTGCAAAGAGCTGCCCAGGGAAGACACCACCTTTCCCCAGCAAGGTGTTACCCTGGATGGAAAGTGGGCTAAAACTTCCAAGCCTCGAGCATATTCCTGATGATTTTTTTTTAACCCAGACCACTGTAACCTTGGAGAAACCCTGGCTGGAAGTGCCAGCAGAAAACTCAAAGTGGGGCAAGTATCCCAGGGGTGTTGGTACTGCCTGGGAGCTGGGGTAGCACCAAGTTGCTGGGAGCTGCAAGCCAGGAGCACAGACACCTCCAGGAGCAGCTTTTGCTGCATCCAGCAGCTCTGGCAAGCCCTTGTGTGGGATGAGGCAGGGGTGCAGCCCTCCACGGGGCTGAGCTGCCCTGGGAGCAGGACCCTGTTCCTCTCAGGGTTTGAGGACACCAGCTTGTTGCTTGTGGCTTTGGGAAACCAGGTACTTCCCAGCCTGTCACATTGTCCACTGTATCTTCTCAGGCTGGCGAGATGTAAAACCCCAGCTCTCAGAGCTTCAGGGTGAGATTTATCTTTAAATATAGTGGTGCCTGCCCAATTCCCAGGCTAATTCCCACTGCCTCCCCTACTCACCACCACATAGATGGGAATGGTGCTACTTGGCTTGAAGTCCTCCAGCCGGCACAGCACAGGAAAGATCTTGTACTTCCAGATCTCCACAGAGATCAACTCCCCAATGAGAACAGGAATCTGGACAGGGAAGGGATGGCACAGCAAAGCCTTTCAGACCAGTGCTGGCGTGGGAACCAGTTTCATTGCTAACACTCAACCACAGAATTTGGAGTCATCCCAGGGAGGAGAGTGGCCTTGGGGCACGCTGGCTTTATATTCACCCAGCTCAGAAATCAACAGCTTTTCCCCAAAAGATCAGAGGGCAGACAGAGCTCCTGGGGCTGCAAAGCAGGGAGGACCCTGAGGAGCTGGGCAGGTCCACCCAGCACACTCTGGAGAAGCAACACCCCAGGATTAGGTCAGAGAGCCACAATCAGAGGGGCTGGTGCCTGGAAGGAAGGAAATACCCTCCAGAGAGGGTAGAGACCAGCGAGTAGAAATATCACAACTTGACCTTTAATTTTTTTAGAAAGCAAAACTGGTGAATCACCAGTCAAATGTCTTTGCCAGAGATACAGCAGATTCACCGTTTTATTCCAACCTTGCACGTTGCCCACCAGAAAACCCTAGCTTGAGACTAAAGGCCTGTCCCAAGGATCACTCCTGCACCCAAGGAGGCTCACCTTGGCGTAGGTGACCAGCAGCTCAATGAGGAGCTGCTCCTGGCCCGCCGAGGCGCTCAGGATGGCATGCATGTTGAGCTTCACCACGTACTCATGTTGCTGAAGCCATCTGCAGGGCAGCCAGCATGGACATCAGTGCCAGAGACCTCTGGCTATGGGTTTTGGGGCTCCACTGCACTGCTGGAGAGGGTCCCTCATGCAGGGAAACCTGCTCCCAGCACCTCCATTCCAAGGAAATGACCCAAGCCTGCTAGGCACCCCCACATGCTACACTGTCCTGTGTCTGCACTCCCCAGGGCAGCAGCTCTACCTGTGGTAGCCATACCACCAATGTCCCCAACAACACACACCATGAGACTTCACCAGGGACACCCCAAAACTGGGGGTCCTCCTCTCCATCGCCTCTACCCACACAGACCCTCTGGGGACACACCAGATCTGGGGCCCTTCCTTGTGTAGACCCTTCTCTCTCTCCCAGACTTTCCAGGGCTCCAGAAGTGGGGACCCTCCTCTCCCCCCACCCCACAATGATCCTCTTCTATCACCTCAAAACCAGGGCCTTTCCTCTCTACCGGAGGCCTTCAGGGAACCCATCCTTATCCCCATCCAGTCTCTCTGGGAAGGCCCCAGAACCGGGGCCCTTCCTTTTCCCCCACAGGCCCAACAGGGACACCCCAAATTTAGAACCCCTTCTCCGTGATTCCCCCTCCGGGGACACCTCAGAACCGTGCCCCCCACCCCCTCAGACCCAATTCTCAACAAAGCCGTGCCCCCGCACCCCTGCCCGCCGACGTCCCGCAGCTCAGTTCCCTGCAGCGCCTGCACCAGCGCCTCGGCCTCGGCGGGCAGCAACGGCAGCGGCCCGGGGGCGGCCATGGCGGCGGCGTCGTTATCGCGGTTGCGTCGCTTTGGCAACGGGAGGAGCGATGGCGGCACCTCTACCGCCCCCTGCCGCCGCGGAGGAGCCTCTGCCGCCCCCTAGCGGCCCGTAGGAGCGACGAGGGTCGGCAGGGTGCATCGGGCGGGGGGGACACACGGCGGGGGGGACACACGGCGGGGGGGACACACGGCGGGGGGGACACACGGCGGGGGGGACACACGGCGGGGGGGACACACGGCGGGGGGGACACACGGCGGGGGGGACACACGGCGGGGGGGACACACGGGCCCCGGCTGCCAGCCGCGCCTTCACTTCCAGCACACGATGATGTTGGAGTCGCTCTCCAGGCGCTCATCCAGCTCCTTGTAACTCATGCCTGGGGGAGGAAGACGGGGGGTGTTAGTGGGGAGGCCGGCAGCGGTGCTGGGGGCTGGCTGGACCCCCAACCCCTCCCCATGGCAGTGTGGGCTTGGCAGGCCAGCTCAGCACAGATCCCAGCCCAGAGTCCTGTGTCCCTGAGGTGTGAAGGCCCTGGGTGAGTAGGCAGCCCCCCTGCCTCCCACTTGCCCCAAGAGCACAGGGAGGAGCCTGGACCCTCACCGGTCTTGCAGCAGATCTCATCGTAGCTGTGGCAGCCCGTGTACAGCCGGGCTGGGTGGCTCCGCTCATCCCGGGTGACCTTGACGGGGTATTTCTGGAGCCGCCGGATAAGGCCTTTCATCAATCCAAATTGGATCAGCCTCCTGGGGACAAGGGGGGAAGAGACTAGGACCACAATGCTGAGGTGTTAAACGCCCTGCTCCCCCCCCCATTCCCATCTGGTTCCACCACACCAGTGCCTCAGTTTCCCCACCTACAGAGGCAGGAGTCACATACTCCATCCTCACTCCCCCTGCCATCCCCAGTGCCACCGCCACCCTTGGGGACCAAGCAGGAGGGTTCTGGCTCCGACCTCTCATCCACCCTCTGGAGCTGCAGGGTGTAGCGGGAGATGAGGTCTCGCACTGTGGTACCAGGGCTCAGCCCGCAGTACAGCTGGAAGACATCCCTGAGGCTGGCTCGCTTGTGCCCTGCAGGGAGAAGTCACCAGTCAGCCACCCTCTCCCTCTGCTGGCAGCCCAGCACTGTGTCACCTTACCTTGTTTGGTGACATAGGACAGACACTCCTCCTGGAGACACTTGTCATCCACCAGGTCCTGGACCTTTGGCGTGGTGCAGTAGACATTGGAGTACTGGAGGGCATGGGAAAGGCAGCGCTGCTCAGCTACAGATCCCAGAGTCAGACCCACCCCACTCTGAACCCCATTGTTCCCCCTGCGCCGCCACCCCAACGCTGAATCCCACTGGCAGCCCCACACTCCATGACCTGACCCACCTGGAGAATGGAGACAAGTGTGACCACCCCATAGTACCTGGAGACAGAGAGGGAGCAGTGAGAGACCCTCCAGCAGAACCCCTACCCTCAGCAGGCTGGGCAGGCTCCCCCCCCACTCACAGCAGGTTCTGCACAGCAATGCGCACCAGGTTCAGCTCCACGTCTGCTTCTGCTGAAATCTTCTGGACATGCCGAAAGCCATCGATGTAGGGCAGGATCTAGGAGGGGAGGAGGAAAGAGCTGGGAGGGGAGAGAGCAGGGAGGCCCAAGGCATCACCCTGAAGCTCCCACAGCATCTCAGAGCATGCTGGGATGCGTGGGCTCCATCCCCAGCAGCAGTTTACCCCTATATTGGGTGAACAGGTTGCTCGCAGGCCTCAGAACAAAGATATGGGGAACACCAAACCATGCTCATTAACGTGGTGACCTCTGGGACAGTTCAACTCCTCTCTGCACCCAGGCAGGCTGGAAACAGATCCTGTTTAAAACATACTGTCAAGCACACAAACCTGTTGCGTGGTGAGATCCCACTGGGAATTGAAGAAGTCATCCTTGTCCTGGGTGAAGACAGGGACATCATACTCCTGCACAATGGGGGGGTCCGGGCGCTGCTCGATCACCTTCAGGTGGATGGTGTTCGACTCATCTGGCCAGGGATGAGGAAGCACTCAGTCCCCACAGACACCTCTGCTCCCTCAGGAGCTCGTGACCATCAACCTCAGGACACCCCCAAGCCGTGTGGAGGAAGGAGTTTGCAGCCCATAGCTCCATCCCTTCCAGCCCTTCGAGCCACCCAGGGCAAGGCTGGCTCAGACAGCCTCCAGCTCCAGGCACAGCAAGGCAGGGGGCTGCCAGGAGCAGAGCAGGCAGAGCCCACCTAGGCAGGGAACAGCCCAGAGGTCCCCAGTGTCACCCTGCCCGCTCCTGCCCTGGCTGACCCCGTACCTATGGGCAGGGTACACTTTCCCTTGGCGTTCAGCTCCTCCAGCAGGATGGTCATGATGGGAACCAGCTTTTGTTTGCTCTCCTCATTGGAGATGAAGCCGCTTTCCAGCTAAAGAGAGCAGAAAATCAAGTCAGCTTCTGCCCAGGGGATTAATGGCTACAGGAACCACACACCTTGGATCCCATCATCCCTTAAACTTCAAGTGACACCAGCATATCCCCTCCTTGCTGTAAACCTGGCCCCAACCCCAGCAATGCCCAGTGACCCACAACATGTGCCAGGACATCAGTGACTCCGAACGGCACAGAGTGAGGCTGTCAGTGTCCCCTTGGGCCTCACCTCCAGGGTGGTGAGGTAGCCAGCCAGCTTCTTCACAATGGGCTCCAGGGCACAGGCTTTGGCTCTGGCATCGCACACAAAGCCCAGGTTGAAGAGCAGGGCATTTCGGCTGTACTTCTTGTGCTCAATACAGACAGGGCAGCCGATCAGCTTCTTCTCCATGGCTGTGCTGCACGAGACAAAGATAACCTGCACCTATGCCCCCAGGGAGACCTGAGCTGAGCACAAGGCCAGTTCCCAGGCAGCTCTGGAGGTGAGGGTTCTCTGATTCGCAGGAAAAATTATGTCTAATTGCCAAATGCTCAGAGTGCAAAACACGCACTCTAAACAACAGAGGGAAAAATAAGAGTCAGCCATCAGAGAATAAAACAGTCTCCTTTCAAAATCAGCATAGCTCTCAGGTAACTGCAGGCATGCAGCACCAACGATCCCCAGAACCAGGTACGTAAGCCTGCTGTGCAGGTAACTGCAGGCATTGCAATGAACCTGCTGACCGCTGGGACAGCATGCCTGGGACCCAGGGCTGGCACTGTCAAATCTCCTGCTGGTGGAGAATTGCCCTGTGGTGGCAAGGACAGCGGATAACCCCACAGGTACAGATGGTGGCTTGCCAACACTCACACGGTGATCAGCTTGTTCTGCAGCTCGGGCTTCGTGATGACATACACCTGGATGGTGTCAAACAGCTCCCGAGAGATGAAGTCCTCCGGGACCTGCAGCAGCACAGAAGGCCCCACTACAGCCTCACCCACTGCCCAGCCTCAGCCCGCCCCGTGCGAGGAGCGCCCCCCTCTCCCTCCCCGACCCCCTTCCTAATTCTCCCCTATAGGCACTGCTGGGCCCAGCCCCAACCCCTCGCAGAGGGCAGGTGCTCCCGGGCCGCAGCTCCCAGCAGGACCCTGCCCCGGTCCCGGCTCCCGGGAGCTGCCCTCGGGACCCCCTTCCCCTCCGGGCCTGGGCCTGGGCCCAGCCCCAGCCCTCCACCCACACCTGGTAGGTGATCTTGGGCCCCAGCGTGGGGTGGAACTCGCTGAAGAAGACGCACTCGATCCTGCCGCCCATGGCGGCCCGGGCAGGGTTCCGCTCGTCCCCGGGGCAGCAGCGGCGGGGTAGAGGCGGCCCGCAAGGCGCGTGCGCCGGTCCTGAGAGACTGTGCGTCACACGGCTGCGCCGGAGGAGGCGGGATCTCCTCTGAGTGACAGCCTGCTCACCCACTCAGCGGCGGCGCGGCGGGGGCGGGCCCTAGAGCGGACGGACAGCCCGGCTGGCCCAATGGGAGCCCTCGCCCCGGCCCGCCCATGTCGGCGGTGGCGGCGGTGTCTCCCCGGCCACCATGGCCCTCACTGCCGAGACTGAGTCCCGCCTGTACCGGTCGCTGCGCGCCGCCGCCGGCGCTGCCGCCCACCTCGTAGCCCTGGGCTTCCCCACTGCCGTGGCAGTGCTGGCGCGGCCCGGATCCAGTGAGTGCCGGGGCGGGGCCGGGGGGTCGGGGCGGGCCGGGCCTCTCCTCAGCTCACCTCAGCGCCTGCCCTTCCCTTGCAGGCCTCTTCTCCTGGCACCCGCTGCTCATGGCCCTCGCGGTAAGTCCCGCCGCCCCGGTTACCGGCCCCTCCTGCGGGGAGAGGAAGGGCTCTGCTGGCGGGGACCGCCCGGCGCAGGGGACAAGGACCCTCTGCATTCCCTGGGTGGCGGGATGCTGAACCTGGGGAGAGGCGGAGGGATGGGGGCGGTCGGTGCCAACCCGTTGCCCTCTGTCTCCCAGTTCTCGTTCCTGATGACAGAAGCGCTGCTGGTGTTCTCCCCGGAGACCTCGCCGCTCCGCTCCTTCTCTCGCAAAGTCAAGGTGCGGGTGCACTGGGCCCTCCAGCTGCTGGCCCTCCTCAGTGCCCTCCTGGGGCTGGGAGTCATCACCTACAACAAGCACCTGAACGGCAAGGCCCACTTTGTCACCTGGCACGGCCTGACAGGGCTGCTGGCCGTGCTATACACTGGCGGGCAGTGTGCAGGGGGGGTGCTGCTGCTCTACCCCAAGCTGATGAAGAACTGGACGTTGGCCAAGCTCAAGCTGTACCATGCCACCTCGGGGCTGGTGGGCTACCTGCTGGGCTGTGCCAGCCTGATGCTGGGCATGTGTTCCCTGTGGTTCACCACCTCAGTGACCAGCATCTCCTGGTACCTTGCCATGCTTTGTCCCCTTCTCACCAGCCTGGTTATCATGAACCAGGTGAGCAATGCTTACCTGTACCGCAAGCGGAGCCAGCACTGAGGGCCTGGTGTGGATCTGAACTTCCCCTGTGTGAGCCAGCCAGGGTTCCCCCTCACAACTCCCCATGGGGGTCACCTGCTTGCACAGGATTTCCTTGGTACTAGATTTATACCTACTCATCTCTCTTTAGTCCTGGATTGTCTGAAGTGTCTCTTCCCCAGAGAGTGGCTACAATGAGTGTGACACCGAGTGGGCAGGTGCTGCCCACCTTGTGCCTGCCTCAGTGGGAGACATTTCCCAGCACAGGTAACGCTGCTGGTCCTTGCAGCAGCTTGGTGCTCAGTGCTGGGAACCAGAGTGTTCACTCAGGACTCCTGCTCCTTTTCCCTTCCTTTCCCACCCAAGGCTGCTTTGGAGCAGGCAGGACAGTTGTCATTTTCCTGGTGAGGAGGGTAGGGAGCCCCTGCTGGCCCAGGAGGCTGCAGCGGGCACGGCACTGCCTGTCCTGCCAGGGAGGCAGCTTGGCCAGTGAAAGCACCGGGCACGGTTTTGGCTTCAGCCACAAGAGGGCTGGAGCAGGGTGGCAGCACCTAAAGTGCCCATCCCCACAGTGCAGGGACCCACGGGCTCTCCGGGACCACTGAAGTCAGCCCTGACCAACAGCTGTGGATCCGGGGACCCACCTCCACGCACAAATCCCTCCCACAGGCTGGGGCAGCAATGCTTCAGCCTGGTGGGAAGTGGGCACCATTTTACAGAGTATGTTAAGGAGCCGGGCTGCAAACAAGCAGCCTGTGAAGGTGTTTTGTCCCTCTGAGGGGGCTCAGGGAACAGGACTCAGGACAAGCCCTCAAGCCAACCTGCAGAACGGCCCTCGGGAAGGCAGAAAGGAGCCCCCCCCCCACCTCGCCAGCACGACAGCCTGCCTTCCTTCCAGCCTACCCTCTCACCATCAGGGCTGCTGGGCACTTGGGAGGCTCCGTCTGCTGCAGCAGCTCCTCCTTAGCACATACCCTGCTCTTGGCAGGGCTGGAGAGCTGGGAGCAGCTCCCGGCTGGGAAGTTCCTCTGTATCCAGAGCTTTTATTCAATAAAGATTTCAGGCAGCTACAGTGCGACAAGTCCTGTTTACTGCCTGGGGTGCAGGCAGAGATCCCCCTGTAGGGCTCCCCCCTTCTGCTGCAAAGGGTTTTCCCCCATCCTGCTGGGAACAACTGGGAAGAAACCCTCCCTCCCTTCCCCCCAGCTGCTCTGTGCCCCCTGCCCTGCCTGTGCTCTGCTGCCAGAGCCAACTCTTTCAAAGAACTCTTTATTGATAACGAAACATCTGTTTTTCCCGGTTGACAAAACCTTGTGTGGTCCTTTAAAAAAATAATCATGACACCATCAGCCCACGACCCAGGGGCTGGGGACTGCCCACGGGATTGGGAGCTGTGAGGAGGCTGTCGCAGGGAGCGTCCTCTCCATCCAGAAAAAAATAATTAAAAGCTCATCAACACAGAGGAAAAGAGAAGAGGGAGCCCAGATTCTACCTGCAAAAAGAAAACCTGCTGCTGGCAGGAGCAGTGAGAGCCCCACCATAAAAATGAATTCCAGCTTCTAGTGTAATCTGACAAATGGCTTAGCTGGGACTGGCTGAGGGCACCAGCTCCTCAAGGGGCTGGCTTCAGGTGTGGGAGAGGAGGAGTAGAGACCCCCACCCCCCGACAAGCACTGCCCAGGGCTGGCGGCGTTGGACCACCACCAAGGTGGGGTGCATAGGCCCCTCCTGCCCAGCACCCTGTCCCCTGCCTGTCAAACCTCTCACTGGTCACAGCGAGCTCCTGCTGGGGCTAGGGAGGCTCCCCACAGGAAAGATGTTTGGAAAAGGAACCCACCAGCCTTCCCGTTCCCTCGGTTACGGACAGAACTACCTTCAGAAGGGAGGAAATAAGTGTCAAGCGCTCTGGCCAGCCCCTGGCACAGAGCAGAAGCGAGGAAGTGCTGCCGACTTCGCCCCTGCCTGGGCCAGCGCAGCAGGCTCTGGGCAGGGATCAGTCCCATGTCCCCCTCCTGGTGGGGAGGAACCCGATGTCCACATCCTGCCGTGCGCCGTGGGGGTGTGGCTGGAGGAACCCCCGTCCTTGCGGCAGCGTCATCCTGGGTGATTAGTGCTGGCCGCGAGCGGCAGCGAAGCATTGGAATGAGGTAGCCCCCCTGCCTCTGCCGTGGGAGGAGTCCCCGAGGGTCCCGGGTGTGGGGGGACATGGGAGGGGTTAGCAGCTGTCCAATGGAGCCGGGGTGGGAAGGGGGGCCGCCGGTCACAGCTGGGATGGGGCATCCTGGAAGGTGATGAGGCTGGACTCCTGGCTGGTGCCCAGACCGGCCGCACTGGTGACGGGCAGCAGGGGGCTGCTGGCCTTGGCCCCCGCTGCTGCCTCCTCCTCGTCGTCCTCCATGCTCGGCCAGGCCGACTGGTCCTCCACACGCTTCAGCCGCTCATTCAGGGCTTTCAGGGCCAGCTGCCTGTGGGGCAAGGGCAGATGGGTGGGTTAACCCCCAGTCCGACAAGCAGGGCAGGAGTTAGAAGCTCTGCCCCACAGGGCCCGGTCCCGGGTCTCTTCCCGGCAGAAGAAGGTGGATTCAGCCCTAGAGATGACCCAGAGTGCCTGGGACTGCCCGACAGAAACCCACTCATGCTCCCACACTACGTATACCAAGTTCTGGTGGCACATGGTGCGCTCAGGCGCTGTCAGATGGCACAGGGGCCGCCCCGGGAATGGAGGGAGAGAGGTGGAGAATAGGGCAGGGGAAAGCAGAGCGCCAACACCTTCTCCAAACCATCCTGTCGGGTGCCAGAAGGCCAATGCCGGGCGTGTGGAGCTGACTCAGCACCTTCCCCCACCCCATGATGACAGGTGTGGGGGCTGGCACCTCACCAGGCAGCTGCCGTCCCCCTTCTATAGGGACCCCTGACCCCAAACTGCACCTGCCCCTTCCCCAGGAGCTCCTCCTTCCTCTTCTGCACTTTCACCACGTTTAGAAGAACGGGACAATGTTCCACCAGCACCCCGAAATGCTCCCCACCACCTCTGCGGTAGGGAGGGCAGCGCCTGGAGAAGGTCCCCCCCACCACTTAGCATCCCGCACCCAAATCTCCCCCCTCCTCCCCGTTTGGACTTTAAACCTGACCCTGGCTGCCCCGTGGAAGCTGTACCTTCTCCTCTCGGCGTCCTGGGGGTCGGTCCCCGGCAGACTGATGGTGATGGAGGACGGGGCACCCACGTCGTAGCGTTTGACTGTCTTGCGGCAGACCTTCACCTTCACCAGGATGCTGTGCACCAGATTGGCCACCAAACCCACCACGGGCTGCAGGATCTCGGGGAAGAAAGTGGCGAAGGCGAAGTGGTCAGACATGTCTCCGCGGCCTCTACTGTGCCGCTGGTAGAAACGGAGATAGATCCAGCTGGAGAGGAGCCCAAAGCCGTACGAGGCCAGTACATTGCTCTCGACGAGGGCAGCGAGCCGCAGCAAAGCCAGAAGCAGTAGCAGGAGCATGGGGACAGCCTTCATTCTGACCTGGGGCACCTTCAAGACGGTGCTGTCCCCCATCGTCTGCTTGAGGGCCACCAGGACTCCCCCGAGGAAGCCCAGCCCGCCGTGGATGCGGACTGCGAACAGGTAGGCGAGGTGGAAGGAGGCCACGTAGGTGAGGAAGTAGGCCAGGGCCCCCAGGAGCCCCACCGAGACGTTCACCACCGCGAAGAAGACCAGCAGCTCCAGGGCTCCCCAGAGTGGCTCCAGCAACCGGCCTGCCACCCCCAGCGTGGCCAGGCTGGCCGCCAGCCCCCAGGCCCTCTCCTCCACCAGCCCCTGCGTCAGCAGCGTCCAGACCCAAAAGTTGGGGGGCAGGAGGTAGCCGGGGGTCACCCCCAGCCCGTAGGCCGTGTCCAGGCCGAAGGAGAGCAGGTAGAGCAGCAAGACGGCGGCGCTCAACGCCTTCACCACCACGCTGGTGCCGGCTAGCGCCGCCAGAAAGTGCTGCCGGGCCACCGGCAGGTACCGCCGCATCTTCGGCCCCGCCGACGGGACGGGGCTGCCCCGCGGGGGCTACAGCGCCCGGCCCACCCCCCGCCGGGGCCCGCTCCGCCGCCGCCGCAAGCCAGGCCGCGCTGGGGCCCGCTGCTGGGCCAGGCCGGGCGCGGACAAACAGCGATTCTGCGCATGCGCGACGCCAGGCCGCGCCGAGCTGGGGCGGGGCCGGGGTCCCGCCGCGAGGCACGCTGGGAGTTGTAGTCCAGGTACGAGGGGGACACAGACACGGTGGGAGCTCGGGGGACACAGGAGGGCACGGACACGAGGGGGCACGGACATGGAGGGGCCCGGAGGACACGGGAACACAGACGTAGGAGAGGCCTGGGGAACACAGTTATGGGAGTAGGCGGAAGGCAGTCATGGGGACGTGACTGCGGGGGGGCAAAAACCCTGCAGGAGGACACGGACATGGGTGGGGCGGGCACGGGGGGGAGAACTCGGGGACATGGACCCCACAAAACAGCGGGACATGGATGTGGGGACACAGACAAGAGAGGACACAGGGAGTGTGTGGAAACGGGGAGATACACATTCCTGAGGGGACACAGGGATTGGGGAGCTTGAGGGAGGTTGCATGTTGGGGGGGGCTAAGCCCCTGCTGCCCCAGAGCCCCTCCTGTGCAGCCTGCGGGGGTCTGTGAACAGAGCTCTTCCTGCACCCCTGCCTGCATCCCTGCCCCTGTGCAGGTGTACCCTGCCCATGTCCTGCCCATCAGCCTCACAGCACAGGTGCAGGGAGGCTGAAAGCTGAGGCCTGATGTCCTCCCCTGCCAACCCCCCCCCCAGGCCCTGCCCACGTACCCGGGAATGACGCAGCCACCGCCTGTGAAGTGAAAATATGAACATTATTTAATAACTGAGTCTCTGTAATAAACCATTTGAAAATATTTTACAAGGAGTCACACACACGATATCTTACAAATTGTCTTTTTGTTGTTTTTGTGGTTTTTTTTTTAAGTTTTCCAACTCTTCTGTACAAAAAAAACCACAACAAAACCAAAAGAAATTAAAAATAAATTAAAGAAAATAAATTAAAAACCCAACGCCTTTGAATGAGCAGAGAGAAGCTTTTGGGGGGGGGAGGGGAACGGGGCAGGATGCAACCCCGGTGGGACAGGGGGGGCCCAGGGCTGTGCGGCCCCTTTGTCTCATTGTTTTTTTAACTTAAAATAGACTATATATGTATATATTTATAGTTATGTATAGTGGTGGGTTTCTGGCAGAGCACCTAACTAGACTACAGAAGTACACACACTCCCGGTAACACAGAGCCATCTGTTCAAACACGGTTCCCAGAGACAGTAACCAAACACACACTGAAAAAGCTACAAGCAGAATGACCATTAATTAACCCCAGCACTAATTAGCGCCTGGTGCCTACCCCAGCTCCCCCCGGGGTGGCCGTGCCGAGGGGGTTCCCCCGGCCCTGGTGGATGGGGTGGCTCTGAGCAGGGTGACCTGGGGGGTGAGGGTCCCCAGGGCTGCCTGCCCAGGCAGGGACCCCTGGCACTGCCGGGAACAGCAAGGAGCACACGGGGGGGGTGGGTCTGGCCCCCCAGGGTGTCACGGCTGGGCACCTGCACCCGGTGAAGACCCCCCAGCCCCATGGCACCTCTCCCAGCTAGGTTGTTGGGGTGCAGTGGGGTGCTGGGGCCACTCTGTCCACCTCCTTGGCACCCACCGTTTCAGCTGGGGGACACACACACACCTCCACCCCAGTGCCCCGGTGTGAGCCCTAGCACCTCGGGTTACCCCACTGCATCCTGCCCCCCAACTCTGGGTGCCCCTTGCCAGTGCCCGGGGCACAGCCTCCCACACTGCCACCAGCAGCCCTGGCGCCGGAGCCCCGAGGGACGGCCTGGTGGCCTGGCACGTCCCTTCTCAGGACATGTGGCACCTCCTGCTCGGGGACATGTGGGACACATGGCACAGCGTGTTTGGGGACAGGCCACATATCCCTCTGGCCAGCACGGTTTCTTTGGCAGGGCAGCCAGAGGGGCAGGCAGGGCTGGGGCGGGCAGGATTTCACAGTGATCTGCAGAACGGAAAAAAACAAAATACACTTCTTTTTTTTTTCTTTCTTTCCCTCCCCACCCCCCTCCCTCTCCTTTTCACCCCGGTATCTGTGCCTGATAACACGGGAGGGTGGCTGAGCCCAGAGCACAGATGGGGGGTTCCATCCTGCCCTGGCTGCTCCCACCTCACCTCTGCCTGCACCCACCCCGACCTCCCAGGGATGCTGGAGCCATGTCCACCCCGCATGCCCGGGGGAGCTGGTACCTGCTGGAAAAAATAATACTGACCCGCACAGTCAAGTCAAGTCCTTTTTTCTTTTTTTTTTCTTTTTTTTTTTTTTTTTCCTTCCCCTCTCCTTTTTTTCTTTTTTTTTTCCTTTTGTTTTGTTTTTCCATGTGTCCTCATTGCTGACAATAAACACCGCCGTTCTCCAGGCGAAAAATGTTGGAAACTTGATGTAGAAAGATCTGGATTAAAATTTTCAGGCTAAAAAAATAGGCGAGGTGGATGGGGGTGGGGGATTGCGGGCGGCGGGCACCAACGCCGCTTTCCGAGTCCGAGTGGCCGGGAGGGCACGACGCCGGGACACCGGCCCGGCCCCCGCTCTGCCGGGGAGCCCCTGCCCGCACCCCGACTCTTCTTTGGCTGCGGCCGGTGGGGAGCGCGGGGCGGCACCGGGGCGGTCCCCGGGACGGCGGAGGGGACGTCGCTCCCGCTCCACCGGGCCGGGGAGAGAGATGGAGATGGAGCTTGGAAGAAAAGAGAGCTGGCGGGGGCGGCCGGGGGACTAAAGGCAGGCGGCCGGGGGCAGTGGGTGCCGGCTGGCGCTGGAGTAGAGGAGCAGCAGCTGCAGGGAGAGCAGGACCCCCAAGGAGGGGGCCAAGGAAGCCCCTCGGCCACAGTCTGAGGTATCTTCCTGGGGGGAGCAAAGGCAGAAGGGCTGTGGGGCACCTACTGTGGTGCCTCCTCACCCCAGGGGCACTCACCACCCTGTCAGGGGCATCTGAGACCTCCATGGCACTGCCCCTGGGGACACCCCACAGTGCTGCTCCACGTGGGACCCCCATAGCACTGCCCCCCAGGGACATACACGGTGCTGTTCCTCCCCAGACCCACCTGGCACTTCCCTCAGGATGGTGCTGCTCCTTTTGGGACCCCCATGTGTCATCTTTCCCCCTAGGAGGGCACCCAACAGCATTGCTATCCTAGGGACCCCCCATGGCTCTGATCTTCCCGGGGGTCACCCCAAGGCTCCACTGAAGTCCTGGGTCCTCCCATGGCTCTGCTGCCCCCCAGGGGCACACCCAATGGCACTGCTCCCCCAGGGTCACCCCATAGCTCTGCTCCCCCATGGGAGGGGTGCCCATCTCCCATTTCCCCCCTGGGGACCCCCCATGGCTCTGCTCCCCTCCCTAGGGGCATCCACTGCTCCAAGCCCTCCCCAGGGTAACCCCCTGGCTCTGCTGCCCAAGGACCCCCTGGGGCTCCACTCCCCCTGTGCCCCCCTGCACCCCACGTACTGTTGCATTGTAGTCGAAGCAGATGTGGGGGCCTTTCCGGTAGCGGGGCCTGTCCACCAGCTCACACTGGTTGGGGTCCCTCGGGGGGGCTTCACAGGTCAAGGAAACCACCAGGGACAGGGCAGCAGGGGCCCGTGGGTCTCCCCACGGCCACTCCCAGCCCCTTCAGCCACAGGCCAGCTCCCTCCACCCCTGCAGCTCCCAGCCCCCCTGCCGAGCCCTTCAGCTCTGCCTGTCCTCCCAACCTTCTGCCACCACATCCTGGGGGGACATGGCCAGGCCACCAAAGGATACCTCTTACCTCCGCCTGCAGCAGTTTGACAGACTCACACTGGCTGCAGAGGGGCTTGTCGGCCACCACGAAGAGCAGGTTGGTGTTGGCCAGCCTCTGTGCGTGGAAGAGCCTGGGGGCACGATGGCAGTGGCGACCCCGATCACCCTGTGCCCCGATCCCCCCTTGGCCCCTGGTGCCAGCCCTGCTGGCAGGTGGCTCTGGGGAGGCTGAGCTGGTGGAGTATCTCCATCCCCATCCTTATCCAGATCTCCATCCCCATCCAGATCTCCATCCCCACCCCCAACTCCATTCCTGTTCCCATGCCCACTGCCAACTCCATCCCTTTCCCTGTCCTCATCTCCATCGCCATCCCCATGCCTGCTCCTGTCCCCATCTCTATTCCCAACCCCATGCCAAAGGGCTGCACAGGGAACTGGCACAGATGTGCTTTCAGGGCTCAGTCCCACCTGGAGGAGCCCTGGGGATGTCACCATCACCCCACAGCCCACATCTGCCTTCCCCATCTGGTTACTGCAGCTGCTCTGACTGCTGCAGGCATTTCCCATGCAGGAGGCTGCATGGAGTCCTGGCAAAGGCAGCCTCGGGGGTGACCCCAACCCTGCCCAGGTGGTGGAATGAGAGGGATAGACCCACCTGGAGCAGTTGCCACAGTCGATGATGGCGTTGTAAGTGGCATTGACGGTGCTGAAGTAGTACTGTGTCTGCTTCATGATGCAGCTCGTCTCCCTGGTCTCCATGCCATCCCCTGCCACCTCCTCTGCATTGGCACAGTGCCGTGGGCCAGTGGCCACCGACCCCCCACCACACACCCCTGCCATGTCCCCTGCCCGCCCCCAGCCCAGGGCTCCCCAGGGACTCACCTGTCTGGAACCAGCTGCTGTAGGTGAGGCCGTACAGGAACTGCTGGAAGAGGGACCTGGGGAAGAAGAGCACAGCCATGTCAGCTGTCCCAGCCCTGGGGCCATGCTGGTGTCACCCCTCAACGTAAACAATCTCCAGGAAGGGGATGCAGCAGGTCTCACCAGGCTGCAGCTGAGGTCCACCAGGCAAGGCTCAGGAGATCGGCCACGGTGGGCTGTGGGCAAAGAGGAGGGCAGTGAGCCAGTGGGTCCCCATGTGTGGTGCTGGGGACACCCCTGTGGGTCCCTGGGCTCCCAGACACCTGGAAGCCAACATCCCCATGGGTGCTCACCACAAAGACACCGCGGGGTGCAGCGCCTGTGTTGCTCTGGGCCTCGGGGGCACAGACGGACTGGAAGTCATAAGACTCCTTGCGTGTGTAGAAGGAGTTGTTGTAGAGGGCAGACATCAGGTTGGCGTCCACCTCGCTGAAGAACTTGCCCACCTGGGATGGGAACACGGAGTTTGCACCCAAACGACACCTTGCTGTGGGTCTCCCCCAGCAGGAACTCGAGCTGGGGCTGTGTCACACCACAGGTGACAGGAGCTCAGACGTCTCAGCTCCCCGCTGGTATCCCCGCTGCTACGTGGGCACTGCTCACCTGGTACCAGTGGTCCTCCTGGTTGGAGAGCACCAAGAAGCCCCCATCATCGATGAGGACACAGATGAGGTCCTGGGAAAGGAAGGCAGCGTCACCCACCCTGTGGCCATGCCCAGGGCAAGGCAGGACAGAGAGGGTGGGGGGTCAGGCAGGGGGGTCAGCACAGTGCGCCCAAGCCTGGGGACTGCTCAGGAGCATCTTGGTGATGGGAGCACCTGCTCTGGGTGCAGGGAGTGGGAACCACCACTCACCCTGGGGGGTTTACAGCCCCCTTGGGGAGGGTCCACAATCCACGGGGAATCCCCCAGGATATAGACCCTGCAAGGGGAGTTGGTGGCTGACAAGAGCCTGTGAGTGGCAAGGGGAGGGGGTGGGCACACTTGCCCAGGCAGCACAGGCAGGGTGGGCAAGGGACAGGGAGCCCTCCTGGCCACCCCCTGCCTGCTGTCCCCTGCTGCCCCCACCCCTGCCCGCCACCCACCTTATTGTTGGCCTCGCAGTCCATCTCACAGCTGGTTGAAGGGTCACACTGTCAACCAATACAGGAACAGAGGGACAGGTCAGCAGGACCATCCTCCCCCCTCAGAGCTGTCCTCCCAAACAGAAGGGGACATGCAGGGTGGTGTCCCCAAGGGATGGGTGCCTCAAGCAGGGTGGAGGTACAGTGGGGCCACGGGCACCATGTCCCAACAGCACTCTCCTGTCACATCTACAGTGAGCAGAGGTCCCTCTCTGCCCCTGTCCCCATCTCCATGCCATGCCAGCACCATGGGGGACGTACCCGGCGGGCACCCAGCTGGTCACGGTCCGTCCGGTTGCTTGCCAGCACTTTGAACTTCTCAGCCCAGGCCTCCAGGTCCAGCTTCACCCCCACCACTGGGGCAGTGGGAAGACAGGGTCAGCTCCAGCTTGAGGGGACAACATGGGGACCCCCCAGCTGGGTGGAGGGTCACCCAGCCCCCTGCCTACCTGCTGGCTTCAGCGTCTTGCCCTCGATGCTGAGCTCCACAGCAGTGCTCACCAGGATTCCAATGGTGTTGTTCTCCAGGTCCAGCCCCCGGTAGCCAGCTGCAGAGGGCAGGGGTGGCATCAGGGGACACATGGGGCCATCTGACAGCCTGTGCCAACCCCCACTGCCCCCAGCTGGCACCCACCATCTCGGTAGGGTGGCTTGAAGATGTAGCCCTTGTTGTCTAGGCTCCTTCGGTAGAAGCTGGCGTTGAAGGGCTCTGGTTCCTCCTCCCAGTCATCTGCAGCCCTGGGGGGAGCATCCACATGAATGACATGGCTGTCATTCAGCTCTGGTCCCACTGGAGATGGCCCGGTGGGAGCAGCTGTGTCACTGTGTGGGGCCTGGCACGTGGGCCTGGCACTCCCTAGACACTCACTTGTTGGGGAAGACTCGGGTGATGCCCCCGTCAGTGGCTGCGAAGACAGCCAGGAGGCTGTACCTGCAAGGAGAGGGGACAGGCACACCGGACATCAGCAGCATGTTGCTGTGCCCCTGTCCCATCCCCATAGCCCATCTCAGCACTCTGACCCCCTCCACCACCTCTGTCCCCAGCCTGTCCCAGGCCACCTTGCCCCCACCTACGTGTTGAGGTCCTGGTGCTTCCAGACCCGCTCCACCAGCTGCTGCGTGATGCCCGTGTCCAGGATCAGGTTGTGCAGGAGGAAGTTGTCACCTGAGGAGGAAGATGGAGAGGAGATGGTGAGGGACAGCACTGTGGGGGTCACCCATGCCCCCCGAGCCTGTCCCAGCACCAGCACCCGCTCTGCAGTGGCTTAGGGAACCCCAACCCTGATAGGGTTCACTTCCTGCCCCATCTCCCTCCATGCCCCTGTCCCCTGAACCCCCCACCCTGTCAGTTCCCCCCACCATCCATCCCTGGCTACTCACATTGCTTGGAGTCTGGGGTCACCTTTTCCATGAGGGCAATAAAGTTCTCCAGGAACTCGGTGTTGTTATCCGACAAGTCGAAGTCTTTGCAATACTCTCTGGGGTTTGGGGGACAAGGTTTGATGTTCGCGAGGATGGAAAAGGCAAGGTCAGTTCTCCCTGGGGGATGCTGGGGCAGGTGCCAGCCATGCTGCCAGCATCTGGGCTTGCCAGGGGACATTAAGGTGGTGATGTGCCACTGGTCCCACCAGTGTCACCCTGTTGGGGCAGCTGGCTGTGGGTATCTCTGCAGACTCAGCCCTGTGCTGCCAGCAGTGCCACCAGCTCAGCCATCACACCGGCCACCGTGTGTGTCACTGCCACGGGCACTGAGGTGCCTTCACCTCTGCCAGGGCCAGGTTTTATAGATCACAGTTTGCCCAGAGTGGTACAACGCTGAGCCCAGCTCTCCCCATACTGGTGGGGCTACTGGTGGGACTGGCTCCCTGTGCCACCGCACTTACCTGCGTACTTACACACCCCTGTGACCACCCTGCCCAGCCCCTGCGGCAGCTCAGGTCGGGGGGTTTGCCTTGGGAGCCCCCCACACTGGCACTCAGCATCTGTATCTGTACCCTTGGCATAGAGTTGGGTGCTAGGTGAGGCCCAGCTGGCAGAGGCAGGCGCTTGCCATGGCCATCGCTGGCCCCAAGTACCTCCTGGGACAGGCACCATGGGGGTGCCAGGTCCCCACTCTGGTCTGGGACCACCCTGAGTGCAGAGCTCCAGCCCTGCTGATGCCAGGGACAGCTGTAACCCCACCGGTCACCACGAGGCTCTAACCAGATGGCATGGTCAGTGCCACCCTGAGGTGCCAAGAGTCCCCCAGCCTCAGCGGTGTGGCTGCAGGCAGTGCTGTAGCCTCAGGGCTTCCCCCCGCTCGTGTCCCCTCCACTGAGCTCCTGACTCTGCCCAAAATCTCATTAAAAGTACAAATGCCAGAGCAGAGGGTGGCAGGGAGCGTGCCCATGGGGCAGCCCAAAAAGCTGGGGCACCCCGGCGAGCCCATCCCTGCCCCCCAGCTCCTGCTCAGGGGGAGCAGTCACCTAAATATCTACCCCGACACGCACAGATACAGGTACTCACACACCCACAGGGGATGGGGGATATACGGTTTCTGAAAATTTCCAGTGGCCCGTGGGCACGGCAGCACCGATGGCAGATCATACAGTCGCCCTGGGTGCTGGGCACCCCCAGCATGCAGCCCCCCCTGGCTGGCACCCACTGCAGGGAGGGTGCTGAGGGAGCAGCTTTGGGGGGCACCGAAGGGCTGGCCCCCATTTTCAAAGCCTACTTGTCTCTCTGGTGGCTGTGGGGCCTCACGTTGGGCACTGATCCCATCACCACAGTGTGGGGCAGACCCACTCTTCGGGCTGTGGCTCAGGCTTCTGTATTTATCCCCTTAGCAGAGTTACAGGCCTATTTTTTAATAAAAGGGTTTTTCTGTTTCTCACTAATACTCTGCTTTGGCTCCCACATTTCCTGGAGGTCACCCCCTGCTGCCCTGTGCCTCGCCTGGGGACCAAGGCGTCCCCCAACAGCTGGGGCTGCACAATAACTGCACATTTTGGGCTGGTTTATCCAGAATTCATGTAAGTGTTGTCTGCTGTAGGCAGGGAGGGAGGGGGTACTGCAGGTGACACAGGTGGCTGCGCTGTCATGGAATCATATAATAGAGTCATAGAAAGGTTTGGGTTGGAAGGGACCTTAAAGATCATCTAAATCCAACCCTCCTGCATTGAGAGGGGCACTTCCCACTAGATCAGGTTGCTCAGAGTCCCAGGGATGGAGCTTCCACAGCTTTCCTGGGCAACCTGTTCCAGTGTCTCACCACCCTCACACTAAAGAATTTCTTCCTGTTACCTCAACCTGCTGTGCTCCCCAAGAGCTGCAATGATAAAGCACGTACTAACAGGGTGTTTAGTTGCTAATACGATACATAAATACATGGATGATTAGCTGGTGCTGTTGATTAGGGCTGGCCAGAGGTTGTTGCACTGCAGTGGTGAGAAGGGCAGGTGCCGGTAGAGCTGTGGAACTCCAGGAACACCCTGCCAAGGGACAGCCCTTTGTCCCTGCTAGATGACAAGACTGGGTGGCACGTCCCAGGGGAGGGGACATGTCTGTCAGGGGGTGACTACACTGTCCTCATGTTCCTGTTAGCAGCCTGCGGCCGGCAGCCCCCCCCTGGGCATCCCGAATTTGACCCCTTCCCTCTTCCTAACCCCTCCCGCGACCAACGCGACTGTATGATGCCCCCGCCGTCCCCTGGCTCGGGATTTTCAGAAACTATACCTATATATGCACGCGCAGAGGTCGGGCCATACCGGGTGCATATATACCGTGCTGGATGCAACCAGGTGGCAGGAGCGGGGCCGGGTTCCCGGCAGCAGCCCCCCTCCCTTGGCCGAGCGGGCAGACGACACACACAGCGACAAGGGATGGGGACTGGGGAAGGGGGGGACAAGGCACGATGAGGCAGGGATGGGGGGGGTCGGCAGCGGGGCCGGGGCGGATGCACACCTCGGCAAGCGCACACGCAAAGGCTACCTGGGAGCAATGAACACATGTCCCTCCGACTCAAAGCTGTTGGGCAGCAGGTATTCAAAATCTGCAACAGAAAGGGAAGGTTATCCGGCGGGGAGGGGGGGACGGGGACGCCGGGGGGCCAGGAGGGAGAGAGACGGACAGAGAGAGAGAGGGGAGGGAACAACAACAACAAGAAAAAAAAGGCATTTGCTGCTCTTGGTAACAAGAGAGGAAGGAAAAGGCCGTTCTGCTGTCGCTGGCACCGCACGGGAAGGAAAGTTACAGCCAAATTGGGAGAGGTTTGCCCATCTCGGCTCGAATTTGCTCGGTGGCGGGCTGGAGGCGGGCGGGTGCGTACGCACGGCCGGTGGCGCGTACGCAGGGACACACAGAGACACACACACACATATATATATGCGCGCACATGTATATATATGCATGTTTGGGAGGGAGTGGGAGGCGTCTCTCTCTCGGGGAAAGGTAGTGGGCGAGGGAACCGCATGCTGTGCTCCTGGCCAGAGGAGGATCACCAGAACACTTACTTGTCGGGAGGAAAAAAAAAACCAAACAAAACAAACCAACAACAACAAAAAAAAGGAGTTTTCAGGCATCGACATGGCCAAACGGGAACCTTGCCGAGGACAGTCCAACCAGAGGCCCCCCCTGCCAGCAAAGTGCCGTGCAATGCGCTGCCGGACTCTGCCGCCGTCCCCTCCCTCCCGGGAGCGGTGGGAGCCCAGCGGGGACGGGGACCCAGGCTTACTCGCCAGCCCGGCGCCTCGCTCTGCTTTAAGGTGGGGGTCGCAGCTCAGCAGGGTTTGGGGTGCCCCTCAGGGACCCCCTGGCAGAGGGGCGGCGGATGCGGGGTTCAGCTCATGGGGTGTGAGTCGGATTACAGGGTGCATGGGGGGATGCTACGGGACATCCCGGGGCTGCCAGGCCACCCTGGTGGGCACCGGCATCCCCCCCGCCCTCCCGCTGGCCCCGGAGCATTGCACGGCACAGCCAGAGGTTGGACTGTTGCTCTCTCAGGGCTGTAGGCAGGGGCTGGGAGCAAGCCGATGAGAGGAAGAGGAGGAGAAGGAGAGGAGTACAAAAGACTCGTACTTGGTCCATCAGCATTGCCATCGCAGGGGCGCTGGGAGGAGGCAACTCAAAGCTGATAGAACAGGGCTGAGGGTGACAATTCCACCTCCCTGCTGTCCTGCCCACTGGCCCCGTCCCCCCATGTCCTCTGTGCTGCCATGCCCCCCGCAGCAATTCCCCTGCCCACGCCGGGGAACCGATGCTGCTGTGTGGGAAGGGAGCATGGCAGGTCCCCTGGCCCACCGTGGGGCTGTGTGGGGGTTGTGGGTCCAGGCCCACGGGGCCTCTCCTGCATGGCCACTGGCCAGGCATTGTGGGGACATGGGCCAAATCCTGCCCTGGGTCACACGGGTGAGATCCCATGCCACTGCAGATGGACACCAGCTCTGGCATCTTCCCACCTGCTGTGGTAGGACTTTGGGTTCACACTTGGCCCTCAGGGGGCACAGATGGCACTGGGACACTTTGGCTGCCAGGGGCTTTAGGCCATGCTGGGCCTCAGGGCAGCAGGGACAGCTGGGGTGACAGGCAGCACAGCACCCCGGGGCTCGGCCACCCCCTGTCCCCAGGCTGGCCATCTTCCATGCAGAGGGGTGGCATCACCCTGGGGTGGTCCCATCCCCCTCTCTGCTGAGAGTTCCTGCTTGGGGGTCTTCCCCAATAATGCCTGTCCCAGAGGGAGATGCCAGCAGAGGACTGGGTCCCCCACCTGCCCTCTGTCTCTGCCACCTTTGGGTGCCCACCCTGTGCCCCCCGCTCCCTGCACAGCCCTATCCCTTTCAGGTTGAGTTGTCTTGGGGAGGGAGGAAGCAGAGGAGCTGGGACAGGGGGAGAAGAGCTGGAGGAGGGCGAGCAGGGGGAGAGGAGCAAGAAGAGGGTGGTGGTGGGAGTGGAGGAAGAGCAAGGTATCAAACTAGCTACGAAAAACCTCGTGGATCAAAACCGGCAGAGTTTCATACGAGATCGGCTCTTGAACGATATCAAACCGGGTTTGGGAGCGATGCGCGGGGAGGGGGTGGGGGATCGTCGTGACAAAGCTCTCATGGACAGAACAAGACATGTTGCTTTCAAATAAAGGGGGAACTGGAGGAGAGGAGAAGGAGGGAGGAAGGGCGAGTCGGTGGCGGTTTGCAGGTTCGGCGTGGCAAACGGGCAGGGAGATGGGCAAGCAGGGGGACTGGGGGGGGACTGGACACGGGGCAGGGGACGGGGTGGTGAAGGTGAGTGGTCTGAGACTGAAAATACTTGCCCTTCATTTTGATGTTTGGTACTGTGTGAATCCACCATAGAGAGAAAGCAAGAAAAACAACAAACAAAAAAACAACAAACAAAAAAAAAGGGGGTTGGGTGGAAAGGGGGAAAGGGGGCACAAACAATATTTTATTCAATTGTTGTTTGAATAAAAATATTGTGTATCATAATCATACCAAAAGGAAACCTCTTGCAAAAAACGACATGAAGAAAGAAAAAGAAGGAAAAAAACCAGTAACGAAAGGAAAAGGCCACGGTGAAATAAGAATTAAATAAAAATGCAAAGATATAACTAGAGAAATATATATATATATATATTCAATACTCCAAAGGAAAATGAGAGTCAGTAGCAAACAGTGCAACAGTCTTGATATCAAAATGTCCTCTCTGAGTTAGGGGGCATGCATGGTACAGGGGGCAGAGCGGGGAGGATAGGGGTCCCCCCTCCCGGGGACAGGGACAGCCTGGCCTCGTCCCCACAGGACATGGGGCTCCTGCCAATGGATGGAGGGGGCAGCAGGGGCTGGATCCAGAGCGGGGCTGGGGTCCAGCCACTGGGGTGGCTGAAGGGGAGAAACGGGCAACTGGAGGGGAGAGGGAAAGGGTCCAGTTCTCCCACAGTGGAGAGAGTCCCCCGGAGCAGTGTGGGCCTGAGGTGGGAAAAAGGCTTGGGGGGGGACAGGGGAGAGAGAAAGAGAGAGAAAGGAGGGGCCAGGCTAACACACACGTACACAGATTAATTCCAAACAAAAATCGAAACCAACCGAAACCAAACTCATAAAAAGAATAATAAATGGCTTAAACTGAAACCAAAAAATTGTAACAAACCAAATGAAAGTAAAGAGATCCATGCAAACTTTCCCAGGCTCACAAATTAACCGGCTGCTACAGCTTTATCCCTTGTCCCCTGCCTGCAGCCTGGGGCTCGGGTTTTAGGGTGCAAAGCATAAGGACCAAACCCTGGCACCCCGGGGCACTCCAGGCAGGCAGCTTCTTTACCCTCTGTGCTTTCTCACACCTCTCTTATTTTTAATTTTCCTGGGGTGTTGTTTTTTGGGGTTTTTTTTTGCCTCTCATAGTGATCCCTAGCTCTTTTCACAAGTTTTTGCTTCATGTTTCTCCCCCCGACAGTTGCAGGCTGGCATGGGGGTGAGCAGGAGAGCAAGAGGGCCTGGGGGGAAAGCCAGGGGCTACTTACACTTCACTTGCAGGATCTGGTCGCTGAGATTGGCCTGGATGTAGTAGGTGCTGTAGGGAGGCAGAACCAGCCCCAGGCTGCGGAAGGGGAGAGCAGACAGGCAGTGTAAGGCTTTACACCCACCCAGAGTGCTTGGCTGGCCCCCAGACCCTGCCTGGCACCCCCCCTGCAGCACCTGGCCCAGCCAGTGGCAGCCACTGGCCTCCTGCACAGCCCACTGCATCCTTCTCTCCAGGGACTGCAGCCAGGGCTGTTCTGGGAACACCCGGAGTCATTCCCAGATCACCCGGAGTCATCCTGGTGGCATTCAGAGTCATCTCCAAAGTACACACAGAAATCCTGGTGGCACCTGGGACTATCCTTGGAGCAACCAGGGCCAACCTGGTGGTACCCAGGGCCATCCTTGGAGCAACCAGGGTCATCTGGTGGTACCCAGGGTCATCCCCAGAGCATCAAGACCATCCCCAGAGCACTTAGGGTCATCCTGGTGGCACTTAGGGCCATTCTGGGGGCACCCCTGAGCACAGGAGGTGGCACACCTGTCCAGCCAGGGCTGAGATGGGAAGGACACACCTGCCTAGGAATCAAGGGAGCACATGGAAGAGGGACATGACACCCCTGTAAAGGAGGAAGGCAGGAAGAGACACAGCACTTGAAACAAGGAACAAAACCTTCCCAGTGAGGAGAGACCAAAGACAATAATTACACAGGCACCAGCTACTGGTGAGCCAGGAAGGAGAAGGATCCACCAGCCGAGGGTCTGGCACAAGCGGCGCAGGATGGGGGTGGGAAAGGAGGTAGCAGGAGGTGGTGCTGGGGCTGCTGAACCTGTGGGACATGCTGCTGGAGGGAGCTGGAGTCCTGGGTGCCAGCTGCAACAGCTGGTGGCCTTTGCTGACAGTGTTTGTGCCAGGTGCTGGCTGGGATAAGGGAGCAGCAGGAGGTGGGGACTGCCTTTGACCCTCAGGGGATGTCATCTGCACCTGAACCACAAGGATCCAGACCTGGCCCCCAGGCCACCCCTCCAGCCAGTCCCATCTGCACCTGGCAGCTCGAATTGGGCACCCCAGCAAGCATAGCAGAGGTGGTGACACCACAAACCAAAGGTGGCAACAAGGTGGAAGGTGGTGACTTTTTTCTGTTCAGTGCTGGTGGCACCCTTGGTGGTGCCCCAGGGAACCCTGGGGAAGATTCATGCTGTGGTGCAGAGCCATGTGAACACCTTCTGTCCTACAGATCAACCCACAGCTCCAGCCACAGCTATGCCACCCTATGCCATTGTCCCCTCCTCAACAGTGCTGCTTGGCTCGCGAGAAGTGCCACTGTGAGGAACAGGACCAGATTTATGTGTGGGACACCTGGCAGCTCTAGGAGATCGCCCCTCTTGAGCTGGGTGGTGAGGAGGAGGGTATGGCAAGGGGACCATGAAGCTCCTCACGGGACAAAGGCAGCATGAGTTGGACAGCACAGACATGATGATGCTGTAGTCTGTTTTACACACCTGCTGGTCCAAACTGGTGCAAACTGGGCAATAAATGCAGTCCCCTCCACCCTCAGCATGTGCTGCAGGGTGGGGACATGTCACCGTCACCCACCCCAGAGCAGGCAGAGACTGGCAGGCAGCACTTTTGGGAGTGCCCCTTGGAGCATCACTGGCTGTGGCAACGATCCCACAGGTGTGTTTGCAACCCCACATCCCCTGGGACATGTTCCTGGTGGCCCCGGGGACCTCCTGAGCTGCAGGCACGAGACCATAGCCCTTTGCTGGTGGGGCTCCGGGTGAACGGGGGGTGCTGGCAGCACTGCTCACCTGTAGTTGGTGCTTTTGATGGGGGCCCATGTGTAGGTCCTGAACACCTCATCGATGTATTGCTGTGGGTCAGAGGGAGCCAGTCAGGCCTCTGTGGTTCTGGGACCCTGCCAGCCTGGTGGCAGGGGACCCCAGCTCCAAGCCTGGTGCTGGATGTGACTTCTCACTTCTCACCAGCAGGGATGGGTGCTCAACGTGGCAGTGGTTTCTGCCATGGCCCCCTTCACCTGCAGCCTTACCTCATCCAGGGACTTGATGAGGGTCTTGATAAACCTCTGCCCGTCATTCCCATCAATCATGCTTCTCCGGATCTGGGGGACATGGAGAAGGTGACTGAGGGCCACAGAGCCTGGCCAGGCATGGGCACCCACCCCAGCAGGGTGGCACTGGGGACCCGTGGGGTGCGGGGGCGAGCAGCCCAGGGGGCTTGGGGGCAGGCTGGGAAGTGCAAGGCAGGCAGAGTGGGGCTGGCACCCAGGGGACAGTGACCCAGTTCCTATCCCTGCCGTGGCCCCATGGGAGCTGTGACAGGGCCCCTAGGATGAGGTGCTCGCCCGGGCAGGCTGGAGGGGCTGAGTGCCCTTTGCAACTGCAGATCAGGGTGGGGGTTCAGCCTGTACCCCAAGAGCTGTCCCCAGGTCTGCCCACCTCCTCCTTGTTCTCATCCTCCAGCTCAGCGTCCAGGAAGTCCAGTGTCACCGGCTCACGGAAATTGATGATCTGCAGGTACAAAGGGAGAGCTGGGGAAGGGCTCAGGGCTCCCGCAGCCGCTGCTGAGTCCAGATGAACTCATCACATTTCCCACAACCAGCTCCTAACAAACCCTGGGAAGCTGCATGACCCACAGAGCCTGGCTAAGCCTGGCTGCTGCCACCCCAAGGGCCCCTCCTCACCTGGGGCTGCAGGTTGGGATGCAGCAGGACGTAGCCGTTCAGGTCGATGGCAAAGACGTAACCATTTGCCCCCAGCTGTGGGAGAACAGGAAGAGGGATGAGGCCAGCCTGCAGCACGCCGTGCCGTGCCAGCATGATCACCCTCACCTCTTCAGACAAAGCTTGCCCCTCACCATCCCCCAGGCTCAGCCTTTTCTATCCATCTCAGACCAAAAGTATCTCTGACTCCAGCTCTGGATTTTCACCGCTGACCCTTTCCCCAGGGAAATAAGCTTTATCCCACAGCATCACCCAGCTCTGATCCCTTCCTGCCCTCATCCCTGCCTGCAATCATGGCTTCTGCACTCTGCTGCTGCCAGTGCAGCTGGAGGTGCTATGGGACACTGGAGGGGGCAGTTTGGGGCTCCCTCGGCGGGCTCAGGCAGCACAGGGCAGGGAGGGAGGGGAAGGGGCCCCACGCACATTGTATCGTGGCGTCAGCCTCTTGATGTCGTTGAGAGCCACGTCGATCCCCATGACACCCAGGATGAGCTGGTTCTAGAAGAAAGCACAGGGAGGGAGGAGGGTGGGCACCGGGACAGGGAACCAGGCGGATGGATTTCTTCTCCCTTCTGGGGACATGTGGGTCCGATCCAGACTTTGCAGGGGCACAGGGTGGGATGTGTCAGCCCCAGCAGCCCTCCATGGGACCTGCAGCTGCCAGCTGTCCCCACTGAACCCAGAGAGCTAGCCAAGCCCAGTTTGGGTCCAGGGGATGGCGGTCACCCTTGGTTTCACTCCAGAAAGTGGGTGCAGAGCAGAAAGCATACCAGGGGTGCCAGTGTACCCTCCTGCAGCCATGCACCCAGCTTTGGTGCACCCTCCCCACCCCACCATGACCCCACATCCAGGGGTCCCAGTGCAGCCAGGATGGTGGCAGCCACAGTCTCCTACCTTCCTGTCACTGCTGTCCTCTGTCAAGTTGAACACTGGCAGCGTGCCCGTCACCACCAGGCCCAGCCCCTGCACAAGCACAAAAGGGTGTCCCACAGCTCCTTGCTAGGACTGGGGGTGGGCAGCAAAGGGGGATTACCCCCTTGGCAAGGGAGATCAGAGCATGTGCTCTGTGGGACTCTGGAGCTGGTATACCCACCTGCACGCCAGGGCTGTGCAGGACCCCGGGGCCAGTGTCCCCACCCACACCCCAGGGCTTGGGGTCCTTACCAGGGCATCCTGGTAGACATTGGTCCACTGAACCTGCTTGGCTCGGTTCCCTGCCAGGACCATGGGTCTGCCCAGCACATCCAGGTACTCCTGCAGGGATGCAGGGAAAGTGTGACATGGGAGCTGGATGCCTCCCTGCTCCAACTCAGTGACACTGCTGTCCCCACGCATGCCCCAGGGTTTGTGCCAGCCCCCAGCTGTAGGCTGAGCTAGGGGAGGGGGCCTGGCAGCTCCCAAACCCAGAGGAATGGTTCCAGCTGGGAACAGAATGGGCCTGTCATATGCAAACAAGATGCAAATATCAGCCATGCATGGGCCGGGCAGGGGCTCCTTGGGCAGCTTCCACACCACACTGCTGCTGCCTCTCTTCTCTGCCTGCTGGGATCTTCTCTTGGGGCAGGTTTCCCTTACCCCAGATCACCTTGCCAAGGCAGACCTTGGGACAGGGAGGCAGCCCTTGTACCACAATGCCAGCTGTGCCCCGAGGGGCTGCCCAGCTCAGGGATCCCCACCACCTGCACACGACAGCACCCTGTGTGCATCCAGTAAAGAAAAGGGGCAGAAAAGGGGCAGGGGGACAGAGTGTGAGGAGGACACACTTGGCTCTGCTGGGGCTGGCCTTGCCTGCACTCACTCCTTGCCCACACTTGGCTCTGCTCTGTGCTGATTAATGCCTGATATTTCATAATTAGTCACTCAAAAGGCAGCAGGTCTGTGGGGAGCTGCAGAAGATGAATTACTTATTTCAACAGCACAAGGCCTGGCTGAGGGCTGGGCTCAAGCTCCCCAGCTCTCTGCCACACTTGCTGCCAGCCTTTGGGCTCTCTGCAGCAGGGTGGGGGCTGCATGTGTTCCCAGGCAGGACACCCCGGGAGGGCAGCTCTGCCTGCAGCTGCCAGGTGGATGGCTCTGCCTGCCTGCACCCTGCCTGCACCCTGCCTGCACCCTGCCTGCACCCTGCCGTACCTGCGTGTTGATGCGGATGGCGCCGATGGAGGGGATTTCAAAGTAGTAACCTTAGAAAAGAAAAAGGCAGTTGTAGAGCTGGCTGTCTGCTTGTCCAGCAGTCTGCTTCTCCAGCAGTCTGGCATTCCTGGTGTCCACCTCTCCAGGGCTGCAGCCAGCACCGTGCCAGCAGCAGCATGTACTGGAGCAGCGGTGCCAGCCCCTGTGCACGGGGTGAGCCCAGCACCCTGCAGCCTGCTGTGCGGGCTGGGTGAAGCCCTGCTCACCTTTGTTGGCGCAGGCCATCCACTGCAGCGGGGTCACATCATAGTTGTGCTGCCCGACAGAGAAGGTGAAGACCCGGACCTGTGGCAGAGCAGTGAGGACTGTCCAGCTGGCACCCCAGCCTTCCACATCCAGGTGCTCCTGGCTGACAGCAACCCCCCGTGTGACAGCGTGGCACTGCCCCATACAGACTGTGCTGCTCATGGCCAAGTGCAGGAAAGCAGAAAAAGGCTCCTGCAAATGCTGGCTGCACTGGCCCTTCTCTCCCTGCGTGCAGCCGGCCAGTCCTGTCCCCCAAAGCCACTGACCCCAGTGTGACCAGAGCTCCTTGTGCTGCAGCATTGCTGCACAAGGAGGGTCCTGTGCTCTGTCCAGGGTTCCTCCACCCCATGGGTCTCTAGGTCTTGGGAAGCTGGGTGGCAATGGTGAAGCTTCCTGCCTGCGAGCAGCCCTGTTCCCCATGCTGGGGGGAGTACTCCCTGGGCAGACTCTTGCGGGGGCCCACCAGCCTCATCCCCCCTGGCAGCCCATGGACTGGCAAATCACCTGCCCCATTAGCAGGGCAGCATCTCAGTGCAGGCTGTCAGGGAGGAAGGATGGCAACATTGCTTGTGGCAAATGAGGTGGAAGGTGGCAATGGAGCTGCAGCAGTCATCTCCCTACCTGGCGAGTGACCCCAGACCAGCACATGTCCCCACAGCCCCTCACCGTCTTATTGGGCCAGTTGTACTTCTCAAAGACGTCCTGCACCCGGTCTTCACCGCCATCCGTGAACATCATGATCATCTTGTTGCAGTTGGCACGTGTGATGTTGGACTATGGGGAAGAGAGATGGCACATGAGGCCAGACCCAGAGTGGGGGCTGGATGTGGCCAGGAGGGCTGGCCCCGACCCATGTCCTTTCCCAGCCTGTTTTTGGGGTGAGTGTGGCAGGGGTGAATGGGCAGGAGGGACGCCATCTGCTTGGAAATGATGATGTAGCTATTGCCACTCGACACCTACTAGCACCATTCATCTTTATTTTGCCTCTGGCACAGTGTCTGGCCAGATCCGGCTGCCTTCACCGAGCCCTGCTCACTTTTAATAACCCAGAGGTGCCACAGCTCCACCAAAACCTTGGCTACAGCATGCTGGGGGTGGAATGTTCCCCCTGACATTGCAAAGGAGAACAAGAAGCCTCTGCACGCCAAAGCTCCAGGTGTGGGGCAGCAGCTGAGTGCTTGGAACTCTCCCATCACACCCAGCACCCATGGGTGTACTCTGCACCACCCCCCCAGACCACAGCCTGGTCCCCAGCTCACATTCTGCAGCTGGTCAAAGGCATACTCAAAGCCAGCCTTGTAGTCGGTCGTGCCCTTGGCCACCATCCCCTGCACATCCTCCTTGAAGACCTTCTTGTTCCGGATGTTGGCCTGCACCAGGTGCTTGAAGCATGACACTGGCTTCGCCTTCTCGTTGAACTGGGAGGTGAAAGGGAGGGGAGCAGATTGCAGAAAGGGAATGGAAACCCAAAGGTCTGTCTGTCCCTGGCAGGCACAAACAACCCACCATACTCAGCTCCTGTGGGTGGGACGCAGCTGGAGCACCCTGTGTTCCATGTCCTGGTGATGCTGAGAACAGGACTTGGCTTGGGCCAAACCCAGCACTGAGCACCCAGTGTGGGCGCTGGCAGCGGGTGCTGCACCCTCGCCTCTGCAGGACCCCCCGGGCTCACCCAAGCAGCCGTGCTGTGCCTTGCCAGCAGCAGGTGCTGCCTCTCACGGCTTCATTTGCTGGCAATAGGGGCCATTTATTAGGGGAGCAGTGATCCAGCTAACGGAGCCGGGCCAGACACGTTAATTAGTGCCGGCGTGCTTGCGGCCAGACAGGGGAGGGCTGGCACAGGCTGGGCTGGGCGCCCAGGGATGCACAGATGTGGTGGCACAGCCACTGTGCTGTGTGAGGTCATGGGCTCCTGACATTGCCACGGGGGGCATGATGTCACTGGCTGGTGACAGACTGGAGGTGGCTGGTTGGGATTGCCCCGGGAGCATCTCTGCCAAACGCCCCGTGATGGGGACAGCTTTCATTCACCAAGCTCTGAGCAGCCATTTCCTTGCTTATGGGTGGTTAAGAAATGAAAAAAAACCAAAACAGGCATTTCTCTCTCTGCAGAGCCCCTGGCCAGGTGGGTCTGGGGGCAAAGGGCTCCATGGTGGGTAGCTGGGAGCTGCCTGGGGGGCATAGCCCCACTGCCTGCCCCATGGCACTCACCGAGGCCACATTGACATAGTCATCATCTGAGAGGGTGTCCAGCATCTCATAGACTGAGGTCTTCATCAGCTTGAGGGTGAGGCCGCTCACGCTGCCACTCCTGGCGGAAGAGAGGGGTGCTGGGGGCTTGGCAGTGAGGGAAGATGGGGCTCCCCACCAGCGCTGTCCCACACAGCTTCCGTGGGGCCACTGGTGGGATGGTGGCACGCCAGGGAGATGTGCCACTGTCCTGGCCTGGCTCAGCCCAGCCCAGCTATGGCCCCATGGCCCCCACCCGTGTACTCACACATCCACGATGATGACCATGTCCTTTGGGGAGGAGGCGCCTTGGATGTACCTGCAGGGCACAGAGGGGGGGTCAGTGGGGCCAACTCATTGTGGGGGAGACCCCAACCCTGCTGGGTGCAGCCCAGCTCTGCCAGGGCATGGGCAGCCAGAGAGCCATGCCGAGAGCACCCGTACACCCACAGCTGCAGAGACCCGGTGGTGAGGAGCAGGGACAGGGTGGTGGCAGGCGAGCAGAGGTGAGGATGTGGCACGGCACAGCAGACTGCCAGTGACCCGCTGCTCTGTCCCATACCCACCTAATGAGCTCTAAATGCTAAACTCTTCCATCATCCAAGGCCCCTTTTCTGTGCGCTGATTATGCTGACACACTTATCCACATTAAGATGCTATTTACCCCCCTGGTAGCTTCAAAGGCCAGGCTGATTAGGTTATTTTTAGCTTTGAGGAGGAAAAATAATACTACTACTTAAATCACCCCCCTAAAAACAATTAGGGAACCCTCTTCACCCGTTGAAGCACCCAGTCCTGCTCCCAGCCCTGCTGTGCCATCCTGCATGGGATAGAGCAGGCACAGTGCTGAGTTCCTGTCCTGGCAATGGCCAAGCACAGCTCAGCCTCCTTGTCCTCTTGTGTGGGACCTGATCCTGCCATGGCTGAAGTCCAAGAGAACTTCATTATTGACTTGATCAGGATCAGGCCTGATGCTAATTAATTAGTGTGTTATTAGTATCAATTATTCACCATTACTGGGGAGGACTGGGGAAGGGGCAGGCTTTGATTGCTAATCCCAGGTCCTGATGTTCCCTAATTACAAGTAATTACTCGGGCAAGATGTGGGATGCAGGATGCTGGTGTGGGGGTTCCTCCTGGCGTGGGTGCCACATCACCCCAACACCCCCTGCTCCAAGGGGGGTGCAGGATGGGGCAGGCACTGCTCACAAACTTCCTGCTGGTTGGGGGCTCAGTGCCTGACCCACTCCCCAGAGCCCAGCTAAGATGCTGCCCGTAATGGGTTGTGGCAGTGCATCCATCTCCAGCTGCCCGGCTCAGACGAACACCCTGGGCTCTGTGGGAGGAGGCTGTGGCTAACAGCACCACCCATCACAGGGGGGAGGGCAGGCGAGTTGTGGGAGGGCAGGAGGGGACCCCAAAGGGTGTCCCTGGGGGTGTGCTGTTCCCTGCGCAAAGGGTGCAGCTGCTCCTCCATGGCTGGGTGGGTGAATGCGTGGCCAGCCTGGCTAGTGAGCAGGTAACCAGGCTAGCCGGTCATGGTAGCCCCCCTACACATCAGCAACCCACCAAAATGGCCTTCCTGGCCCCCCCTCTGCCAATAACCTGCATGGTTGCTCTGGTGGAGAACTGTTAATAATTAATGTGGAGGAATCAAAGACAATTAACCATAGCAGCAGGGCCATTCACTTTCTGACAAGGAGAGAAGGCAGGTCCTGGCTCAGGTAGGGGGGCTCCCCTGGGATATAGGGCTCTCTGGGCACATGCTGGAGACCTGCTCCTGTCTCCCTCTCTGTGCCTGCACTTTCAGACAGGAACCGTGGGCAGGATGGGGCTACAGCTCCCCGTGGGCAGCGTGGGAACGAGTGCCTCCAACCTGGCACCTCTACCTGGGCTAAGGGGGGCGACTCACACCCGGCGTGTGGCTAAATGGCTGCTTGCAGCTATGGCTGAACCCGATGCTGCCTGCCCGTTTCTCTCTCCACCCTCCCTGCTCACAGTTTCCGAGAGCTGATTGTTTTCCTGTTTGGATGGGAATGGCGCCTGGACCAAGTGCCAGCAGCCGTGGCTGTGGGGAAAAGCAGGGCAAGGGGTGGCTCTCCATGCTTCATCTGTATCCAAGGATTTATCTCTCCATCCCACTTTGCCTTCCTGGGAAGAGGGAGGGGAGCGGGAGCCGAGAGCTGCACCTCAGATGTCCCTGCCTATGTTCCTGTGCCCGTTTGCCAATGCCAGCCGTGTGTGAAATGAAAAGGGGAGGGAGCTGGGCTGCTCCCAGCTGGGAAGAGCTGGCCAAGGGACCCCCCTCCCCACCCAGCACCCCCTTACCAGGGCCGCCTGCGCACGTCGTAGAGGTCGATCTTATTGGGGGCTCTCCATGGGGTGGCTGTGGGGGGAAGACAGGCCATGAGCAAGGTGGGGCTGGCTCAGGGGGGGACAAGGGGGTGCAGGGGACAGGGTGGAGGGATGCCCAGGGCTGAGGAAGTGGCAGGCTCACGCTGCTGGGCTGTGGCACAGTATGGTTACCTGTGTCAGGCAGCCCTGAGGGCCGGTGCCAGGAGATGCTTGGCCACACCTCACCCAGGCTGCCCCCCACCAGCCCCCTCAGCTGGCCACCACCCCCCGCCACGCACCCGGGTAGTAGCGGGTGACGCCGGTGGCACTGCCGAACACCTGCCAGAGCAGGGAGGGATCCTCCTTCCGATTCTCGATGAAGACATCCTCCAGTGCCTGCGTCCAGTTCAGCTCGTTGAGGATGACAGTGGCTGTGGGAGACAGAGCCGGGGGGGGGTGTGTGGGTCGGGGGAGTTAGGGGGCAGCAGGGCAGTGGGGATGGCAGCGACCCCATGATGTTGGCAAGGAGAGAGAGCTGGCCTGAAGTTGCACCAGGGGAGGTTCAGACTAGATATTAGAAAGAATTTCTTTACTGAAAGAGTGGTTAAACAGTGGAATAGGTTGCCAAGGGAGGTGGTGGAGTCACCATCCCCTGGAAGTGTTTAAAAGAAATATAGATGTGGTGCTTAGGGACACGATTTAAGCATTGAACAGGTAGATTTAGGTTATGGTTGGTGGATTTAGGTTATGGTTGGACTTGATGATCTTCGAGGTCTTTTCCAACCAGGTTGATGCTGTGATTCTGTGAGGGGCGGTATCTCCTCTCTGCTCTTCCCATGGAGAAGCCCACAGGGCCTTTTCCCTTGGCCCCCTCACTCCCACAAGGCTCCTGCTGTCCCTTGCCCCCAGACAGCCAAGCCACCCTCCAGGGCTTCCCCAAGTGCTCACCATCCTTGTCCCCCTGTTCTGGGGCAGGGACAGCCACTGCTGGGGACAGGCAATTTGCCATCTCACTCCTTGCCCAGCAAAATGCCCTTCTCCTCCTGTCACCGTGCCAGCCCTGCTCTCTGGGGACAGCCACCAGCTGGGAAACCAAGAGGTTGTGTCTCCTGGGCCCCGCTCTGCATCCCCACTGGCCTCTGCACCTGATGCAAAAGCAATTAAGAGGCTGGCAAACAGCAGTTTTAAATTATTCAGCTATTAAAGCAAAAGATAAGCTGCCCGCAGCCCCAGCCTGTGATTAATCAAGGGGGGGCTGCCAGAGCACAAGGCGTCCAGCATGGCCAGCCAGTGAGGGAACTGCCTTGGGAACAGTGTGACCCCCCTGTGCTCACAGGGCCCTTTGGGGCACCCCAAACACCCTGAGCCCTCGGCATGCCCTGGCAGCCCATGCTGGCACTCCCCGTGGACGTGGTGTGGAGGAGCCTCCCATGCTGGTGCGGACAGGAGCAGGCAGCTGGCAGCACCCTGGAGATGCTGCTTCTTCCTGGGGGACCCCCGTGCATTTTTTGGGGGTTCCTGGTGCAAGAGCTCCCAGGAGCGACCCTTCTCCTTGGCACTGGGCAGTGCAGAGCTGCAGGGGAGCTGGTGTGCATTTGAGGAATATAGTTAGCTCTCCTAAGGCTTGGTCACACACTTGTCCCTCCTTGAAACACTGTCATCACCCATCCAAGCCTTCACCATGGCCCCAAGGCACTGGGCAGGACGTGGGTGGGTTTCACCCAGGGTGAATCCCTGATCCCTCCATACCAATACCACTGCTGAAGACTTCTGTTTCCCTCAGGCAGCTGTGCCTTCAGACCACGATCTGCTCTGGCTGGATCTCCCCAGCCCTTTCTCAGGGCTGTGTCCAGACAGAGCACTGTTATCTGGGCTCTTAGGATGATCTTGTTTGGCTTTGTCACAGGACATGTTTTTTCCCAGAAGAAGGGGACTTGAGCAGGCTGCTGGGAGCAGACCTGGGCAATGCCACCAGCCCTGGCTGGGCACCACGTGAGCCACCAACATGTCCCCAGCTGCCCCAGCAGTGCCTGCACCCCCAGCCCCTTGGGGCCCATCAGCCACACCAGGCTTGGCTGAATGCAGCCCCTACACCCTCCCTGCACACAAACACTGCCCCTACGCTTTCCCAGTGTGCAGAGTGATGAGGTTTTTGGTCATCAGATGAGAGGCTGTGCCTGTGGTTGGCACAGCTCGATTGAGGCTAGAGCTGCCAGCCCCCCGGTGACATCCGCTGTCCTCGTCCTCATCTTGTCCCTGTCCCTGTCTTGTCCCTGTCCCCAACAGGGTGAGCCCAGCCCCGCCCTGCCAGCGAGCGATTGCAGATTTAATTAAAAATGGCACAGTAAATAAAACACATATAGGATGTAATTTGTATGTGTAGTGAGGGGTGACGGCGGAGGGCGTCCCCGCAGCCGTTTAATTAGCGTGTGAGGCAGCGATAGTGCCTCTCCGCTGGGTCCCACTGGGGATACGCTCCCTGCTGTGGCTGGTGTTCCCAGCAGGAAAGGGCTCATGGTGCCCACACCCCAAACCTGCTCTCTGGAATGCAGTCCTTGAGCAACCTACCCTGCACCCTGGCTTTTCAGAGCACTCCAGCATGGCTGTGCATAGTCTGACCCCTCTGCCCACACACCACTGTGCCTGTAGCTATGGCTCCTTTCCTCCCAGGACTGCCCCTCACCCTGTCCCCTCTCCAGCACCCTCTTCGAGGAGCCACGCGTCCCCAGAGCACGTTAATCTCCAATTTGCTCTCGTCCCACAGCCAAGCAGGGTGATTTATGTGGCCGTGGCAGGGCATCAGCCGTGGCATCGGCTGGAGAGCAGCGTTGAGGACTAATGAATATTTCATCCCACACAGCCCATCCTGCGCACCCACCCCCGCTCGCATGATGTGCTTCATTAGCTGCCTGGCCCGTGCTGGCTGGGTAATAAAACTAATTGCAAATTTCTAATCCACTGCCGCCGCCGTGGTGAAATCGTCGCACCGACGTGGCTCTGAGCACGGCCGTGCTGGTAAGGAGCCTGTGACAGGGAAGGCACTGCACGGGGCAGGAACGTGAGCTCAGCCCCCATCACTGCTGTGACCATCAGAGCCCTCTGGAAGTGCCACCACAACAAGGGGGTGCAGGGATGGTGCAGTCCACAGCGGTGTGGGGAGACAAGGGTCCCCACCCAACAGCAGAGCCTGGGGGTGGGCGCAGGATGCAGCCCACGGGTGCTGGAGGATCATGTCTGGCAGGGAGTGGTCCCCAGCTTGGTGCAGAGCAGCCACTAGAGGGAAATGGAGACCGACTGTCACCATGTGCCACCGCAGCAGGGGAGGTAGAAGAGAGCTCTGGAAGCTCAGGGACTGACTGTGTCATCTCCGTTGGGGACTGAAAGCTGGTGTGGCATGTCCTGTCCCATCTGTCCATCCATCCATCTCTCCATCACCCCCTGCCTGCTCCCAGGCTGGTCCACCAACCCGGGTGCCCTTTCTGGCATAGCCTGTGCCCTCTGGCAGCCCCAGGGGCATGGCCACAGGGCTGACACCCTCCAGACCGATTGGCATGGCACTGTCCTGCCGTGGCCCTTGCTGCCTTCCTGCAGGAGTTCATCTGCTCTTCCTCTGTTTCCACAATCAGTGAGGCACCATCCCTGCTTTGCCCTCTCCCACCGCTCAGCCCCATTTTGCTCTCTCCTACAAGCTGAGAGTTGCTGCTGCTGTAATTGCTTCTGCACGGAGCTGCTCTGCCCCTCTGACCATCTCCCGAGCCTGCTTTGAACCTCCTCAAGCTGTGCTGAGCTCTTCTACGGGGAGGACCACAGCCAAGCTTTACCCTCTGCCATAATTACCGTCTCTCCTTTGCTCTTCATCCTTTCCTAACAACCACTAACCCCCAAATATATTCTGTGGCCCATGCTGAGCTTTTGAGGGTCCCTGGGGAGGGACACGTTGTCACCTCTGTCCTGACACGGAGACTCTGTACTCTCAGTGCCCACCTGGCTGGGAGCCAGCCTGCCCTGGCAAGGAGACTCATCTGAGACACCCTGGGGTGACAGTCCTGGGGGCTGTGGCACCCCAGGCAGGAGAGGTGGAGGCTGGGCCTGGCCTGGCAGCACAGAGTGGAGCGGAGTGGATGGGGAGGGGCACTCACAGCCTTTGTAGATGTCTGTCGGGATCTGCACGGCAGCATACGAATAGTTAACCTTGGTCTTGAAGTTGTCGTCATCAGTGAACTCCAGCTTCAAGGAGTTGGACTTCTCCTTCTCAATCTCTTCTCCATCAGGATCATCCTGGGGAAGAAGCAGAGCACAAAGGGTCACCTGGGGGTGCCAGCCCCAGACACACACCGGGAATGCTGCTGCCCAAAGCCTTTGACCAAATACCCCCTATGGAGATGGGCAATGCTGGCTCTCCTGCTGGATTTAGCTGGCAGCCAATGGCACCCGTGTGCATGAAGGCAAACCTCAGCCTCTCTGGCTTTGGTAGCACGGCAGGTATTAAATCAGACAAAAAACCCAAACAAACAAACAAACAAACAAAAAGCCTTGAAAATCAATTAGCAGCAAAAGGCAACTATCAAAGAACAAATTAAAATGGAGTGCAGCTTAGTGCTCTGTCAATAAGCAATGCAAACAATATTTAATTATGGTGGAGAGACGGCAAAGTCCCCACTGCTGGTTCTGGAGTGTGCTTCCTCTCCCTTCCTGGGGCCCTGCTGCCAGCGTGGCACTGGGATAAAACCCCTCTGGCTGGGATGGGCTGAGGTGGTGCAGGATGGCTGGGTGGCTGTGGGCAGGGGGACATGGCCAGAGCAGGGGAACAGGGTCGGAGCAGGGGGACTGTGTTGGAGCCAAGGTGCAGGGCTATGTGGGGAAGCAGGAGAAAGTGAGTGGCTTTGCTGGAAATCACCATCCCTCCAGGAGCAAAGAAACCCAGGAGAAGGTGCTGGCTTTAGGCTGCCATGTCCCTGTCATGAGCTCAGCAGCTGGGGAAGGCTGTTTGCAGCTGGCTGTGAGATGCTCAGGGTGGGGAGGAGGAAGAGGAGGAGGATGTTGCAGCATCTGCAGGAGGGCAGGAGCAGATCTGGTCACTGAGCTGCCCAGCGAGGGAGCGAATTTCCCTCAGGAAGCAGCTCAGTGCCTCTCCCTTTGTGCCTCCTCCCAAGAGAAGTGCCTATCTCCAAGCCTGTGTAAGGCCATTTGATTGTGGTGGCAGAGATCAGCCCTGGAGAAATAACAGCAGACGTGACTGGAAGTGTGAGCAGCTCCAGGCAGGGCTGGTGCCTGGGGATGGCTGTCCAGAGGGATGCCCCACACCATCCCATGGCAAAGCATCCTGGCACCAGCGGGGCTGAGGGGCAGGGAACGGCCCCATCCTGCTGTTCTCCATGGCCCCATGCAAGCAGCTCTCCCATCGGCCAGGTTCCTCTTGACAAAACCCAAGGGGCAAAAGATCTGAATTTCTCATGGGAAAAGCCATCTATTTAAAGGAAAACAATGTGCTTGGTAAATAAAGTATGAAGATCATTTAAAACCCATCCTAGCCTCCCTCCTGTTTCCCCTCCACAGATGACGTGGAGAGATGCCACCTTCCCTGTGCCACCTCTGGCCAGCCACCACGGCAGTGACATTCCCCTGACATTGTGAGGGGTGGCCAAACCATTCGCCACAGCTCGGGAGTATAACAGGATTGATATGGAAGGTTTGGGCTTTAATTCCAGCTGATGGATTGTGAGTGTAAACCCTGAGCCGATCCCGGCGTGGGGGCTCCAGCCATCCGGAACGAAGCCGAACTCAGCCAAGCGGGAGGGGGGCAGCAACTGTCCCCACCTTCCCTGAGCCACATTGCCAAGATCAAAATCCAGATTATGCTCTCAATTTCACATAAATCTAGAGAAAAGGAAGAAAACTGACTGCAGCCCCCCTGCAAAGCCGTGCTGCTGCAGCAGAGCTGGCACCCTGGCTGCATTGCCAGGCCATGGGCTACCTGGAGGGAGGATCCAGCCCCACCATGAATGTGGGGCTTAGGTCCCTGCAGAAAGTGGTTGCGAACACACTAGTTTGTCCCTGCCAACTTCTCCCAGCACCAGATGGTGATTTAGAGGCAGCTGCTGAAAACAGGCTTTAGAGGGGATAAAGCCATGGCCTGAGGGCACCTACAGCCCCCAAAACTCTGCCTTTTTTCCCCAGCCTAACAAAGTCCCGGCGACACCTCCCTGTCCCTCCCCATTTCAAATCATCAGGACACCCTGCATGGGTCCAGCCCATCCACTGTCCCGTGCTATCACTGGGAAAATCCAACCCTCCTTATGGTTATCCTCCACTGGAGCTGGGACTACTGTATATACTTATGGCTCCTCTGTTTATCCTTATTCTGTTATATCCCCCACTTCCAAGGGGCTAATTTGTATGCTGCCAGGTTCGGTGCCGTCTGGCTGCTCTCATTCATGTAGCTGTAAAGAGGCAGACGTATATATCTCAGAGACAAACATACAGCTATCTATACGTGGGACACTCCAGGCATCACTGACACCTATACAGCAACCAGACCCATGGCAAGAGCTGATGTTATCCAAGCTATGTTTATCTTCTATCCATAAATCTCCTGACCTCAACTGAGTTACTCCTGTTTAAGCCAGGTTGAATTTGGCCCCTGAAATGGGGTCATTTCCACCTGGATAAAGGCAGGCAAAGCTGTCACCAGCCCAGGCAGGGATGGGAGCATCTCGGTGCTAGGCTGGAGCTACAAGGAGCCACCTCAGGAAGGCCAGAGGAAAAAATTCTGCATTAAATTTATATTAGAGTAAAGGAGAATATGATTCAAGTTCTGGATTTACATCGGTGTAACCACATGCATCTTGGCAGGCCCCCAGCCAGACTTTACAGCATTTCTCATCATTACATTTCAAAAGAACTTTGAAACATCTATTTTATGTGTGATCTGTTACAATATGTACAACGTCACATAAACAGACGCCACAGTTTGAATATATCATTTGGTACACATCATTAGAAATTGACTCGATGGCAATATATCAATATTACACACATTTATTGCTTCAGCAAGAAGCCATTGTGTGCTGAGAGCTTTTGCCATCTCCAGTGCTTTAGCAGCTGGGTTGCCAGTCACATGAATGAGAGCAGCCCTGAGGAGAGGGACTTGGGGCTACTGGTGGATGAAAAACTGGACGTGAGCCGGCAATGTGCGCTCACAGCCCACAAAGCCAACCGTGTCCTGGGATGCATCAAAAGTAGTGTGGCCAGCAGGTCAAGGGAGGGGATTCTGCCCTCTAATCCACTCTTGTGAGACCTCTACTGGAGAATTGTGTCCAGTTCTGGAGCCCCCAACAAAGGAAGGACACGGAGCTGTTGGAGTGAGTCCAGAGGAGGGTCACAATGATCAGAGGGCTGGAGCACCTCTCCTATGGAGACAGGCTGAGATAGTTGGGGTTGTTCAGCCTGGAGAAAAGAAGGCTCTGGGCAGAACTTGCTGCAGCCCTCAATACTTAAAGGGGGCTTATAATAAAGGTGGGGACAAGCTTTGTAGTAGGGCCTGCAGCAACAGGACAAGGGATGACGTTTTTTAAACTGACAGAGGAGAGATTCAGACTAGATGTAAGGAAGAAGTTTGTTACTATGAGGGTGGTGAAGCACTGGCCCAGGTTTCCCAGAGAGGTGGTAGATGCCCCATCCCTGTAACCATTCAAAGTCAGACTGTGAGCAACCTGATCTTGTTGAAGATGTCCCTGCTCACTGCAGGGGGATGGGACTAGATAGCCTTTAAAGGTCCCATCCAACCCAAACCACTCTGACTTTTCCTGAGACTCCCAAAAACCGGCCAGGGTCGGGCAAGCCTGAAATGCCAGGCTTGGAGGCAGGGGACCTAGCAGAGAAGGAGACCCTTGCCAAGCAAAAGGTGTCTTTTTGAGCCACTGTTTGTCCCACGCTACCAGCACCACAGGCAGGGTCTCCAGTCCCATCTCCATTCAGGAGAGCTTCTGCCAAAACTACCAGGTCCCACATTTTTTTTGCCACATTTGTGCAGAAGTCCTGCAGCCCTACAGCCCACAGCACGGGGACCAGGGCAATGCACACAGGTTCCCATGGGGAGCAAGGCTTCCCTGGATGGAAGAGTTGGTGAGAAATACCCAGAGCTCAGCACTTCTTGCAGGTTTTATCAGTTTTATCCCAATTTTACTGCTGGTGATTCCCTTTCCTTGCACTCCTGATGGACAGGGGGCAACATCCAGAGATGCTCTAATGCCCAGTGAGCACCACTCAAAAGTTTTACTGGAGGCTGCCAGGCAGTACCTGCCCTCCATCACATCTAGCCTGGTGCTGGCTGAGGAGAGCCACCCTGCCCACAGGCACAAGGACTATCAGGGGGTCCCACGGGTGACAGGGTTTGGAGCTGAGGATCGAGCCAGGGATGTGACCTGGTGCCACAGCGATGCCTCGGCCAGGCAGCTCCCGCGGATGCTGACACCTCCCTTCACTGCTCATCTCCATGGGAACAAGCCCTCACAACTAATGATGATGGCTTAAATGGCAGCACTGATGACAAACACAAGGCTGATCTGGCTGGCAGCCACTCTGGGATGCCGGATGGGGTTTGGCAGCTCTGGACAAGCCAGGTACCCACAGACTTAACCTCACGCACCAGCAGAGCTCCCGCAAGCTGCAACATCCCAACAGCATCCCTGCATCCCATGTCCTGCCCCTCACATGCCCAATCAAGAGTATATTACACTGAGATTCCAAGACATCTTTCAAAATTTCCCAGGGAAATGTTAAGTAAGTCTGAAAAAAACAGTGAAATGTCCATAATCAAGTTGTTGTGATTACTAGTAACGAATATCAATGCCAGCTCCCAGCACATGGCTCAGAAACTCCAGGCCTGTGCAAAAGGGCCTTTCTCCTTCTTAAATTTCTCAGCTTTTCCTGACATGCAGCAATTTAATGCCAAAGAGGGAGTCGGTGGGTTCTCCAGCCACGTTCCTGCTTTTATAGCAGCCCAGGTTATAAATAACAATCAGCCTCTCCCGCCAGCCTGCTCCCCTATCCCCCTTTGCTTTTTTTAATCTTTGCCACAGGTACTGTTTAGAGATCTTTCTAGATCATTTATTTTTAAATTACCAGCCAGAGGAGAGAAGAAAGAAAAAAAAAAAAGAAAAAAGAAAAAAGGCAAAAGAAAGAAACTTCTGGGGCCGATAGCTTATCAGGAGGAAATCCAAATGTCACATTAGTTGAGAAAGTTGGAAGATTAAATTTTCCAACACCCTTCATCTGCTGCTGACATTTTGGGGCTTTTTTTTTTTTTTTTCCCTTTCCTCCCTCTCCTGGCTGCATCTCTGAGCAGCGTGAGCAGTGAGAAGGCAGCCCTGCCTGTGGTTGGCAGCCCCTGCCTGTAGCCAGCAGCCCCTGCCTGTGGCCAGGCCTGGTGTGGTGCTCACCCTTGACTCCCCTGCCCTAGAAGGTGCTGAGGCTGGTGGATCTCCAGCCTCCCATCACCAGCCCTCAGGCCCTCACCCCTCCCCAGGGGCCTAGAGCAGGTGGTGAGCACAGAGGATGGGGACAAGGAGCAGGGCTTGCACAGACATCCCCAGGGTGAATGCCAGGTCCTGTACTGCCATGGAGCACCTCTCCAGCCATGGGAGGAGCAGCAACAGCAAAACCTCTCATTGCCACTTGACAGCCTGGGAACCAACAGCTCCTGGCTGATACGAACCAGAAAATGAACCCTGTAACGTGGTCCTCCAGCCAGGATCTGGGCAAGCTCCATCAGCTCCCACCAGCCAATGGCACATCCCAGGGGATTTTGGCCTCAGTTGTGATTTAAGCATCATCCCCTGCCATAAATACAGTACTAAAGATGGAAAATCTCTTTATTTCTGCATTGTTCTGCCCTTAATACCCAACCAAGAGCATTCACTGATTTGCATACTTCTCCACAGACAAACCCCACAGCCCTTGCTAGGTGAAAACTTTGCCTCTGCAGACATTTTGAGAGTCTTGGGGACCCCCAGGAAATTTTTCTGATGTTTCCATTTGTTAAAAACCACTTGGAAATCCAAAATCTGTTTTGGAAGATAGTGGAGCTGAAGTGCAAGCAAAATGAATAGCAAGCTCATTCCTTTCTAGCCGTAGTTAAGAACCAGCACAAGGCCTGTGAATAAGCCCCAGTTCCATTGAATAGGCATTGTCCATCAGAACTAACTCCATTGCAGCTAGATCCTGCTCCATTTAAATATAAAAATTGAAGCTAAATAAAGAAAAGAGGAAAGGAGAGCTATTTAGTTCCATTCAGACCTTTGAGTATCATCTCCCTCCTTTTTTATTTCAGCATCACCTTCTTTTCTCTCCATTATCTTTGTTGGAATTAAATTTGCTGGGATTTCACCAGCAAGTAGCAACAGCATTGATAGGGAAGCACTCTCCCTGCTGGCCCCACAGACTGTGACAAGAGGACACCCCTGTTTTGCTTGATATTTGCTCAGAGGAGGACTGAAGCCAGTGTGGCCCATGATGGAGGGCTGTTCCTCCTGACAACATGCCACCTCCCATGGGGAAGGGCCAGGAACCGAGGAGCTGAGCCCCACGGTCCCCATGCCACACCATGGTGCCTGATGTGCTGGAGGGCTCAGCAGGCAAAGCTCTGAGGTGGAAATGCCTCCCATTTCCTAATCCTGCCTCCTGTAATTGGGGATGCTCTTCTCCCTTGCAGAAATGGCTAATCCCAAAGCCAGGAGTTGCCAGATCAGATCATCACTGCTGATGCCAGCTGGGCATGGGCAGCCGGGACCAGGTAGGGTAACACCAGGTCTGGGGATGTCCAGCTCCCCTGCCCCTGCCCTGTGGCAATGATAGCAAAAGCCCTGCCCAACCTGATGGATGCATCAGTCCTTCTCCTTGTCTCCCAAGCAGGGATCTGCTCTGCCCCCGGGCTGTCTCCTCCTGCATCAAACTCCAGCCAGTTTTTCCTCTGCTTCTATCCAAAATCTGCTTTAATGCATTTTAAGCCCATTAGCTCCATCCTCTCTGGAGCAGCCATGGAGAGCAGGATTCTGCCCGCCCTCCTTTGGCAGCTTCTCCCAGGCTGGGGAGGGACAGCAGACATTCCTGCTCCCAATGAATGGGACCCTGAGCAAGGAGACCTGCTCCGGAGAGCAAGTACCCTCACAGCATCTTCCTGACCTGCCCCTTCCACCTCCCAGACTCTCCCTGGCTCATGCCAGGGAGTCCTGCCAGCTGTCACTGCCTGGGGATGGTGGCACTGGTGCTACTTTGAAGGCATCCACCCTCTGCTCCAGCCTGCCCCTAAGCTCCAGTTCATCATCTCCAAAGCGGCTGCTGGGACCCCATCAAGCCCAGATCCTCCCCTCCCTTCTGCGTGGGGCCTTCTGAAGGCTCACAGGGTCATCTGAGCATTATTTTCAGATGACACCACACAGTTTGCAAGTGGTTCACTGCCAACACCACGTGCTGCCATTTCTCCTCTCCTGCTCCAGAACCCATCCCTCGATGACACATCTGCTGCTGGCTCTGCCTTGTTGAAGGACTGGTGCTGGACACTGGTGCTGGCTGGGGCTGCCCCCAAGCCCCCACCTTGCTCTGCCTGGGGCTCCTGGCCAGCTCCAAGGACACCATGACCCCCCTGCTCCCCAGCCACACTGTACCAAGAGTATCACCAACCAGTGAGCCGGTGTTTTGGAAGGATCCCACGGCATGGCACGAGAGCTGGGTGACCTGTCACCTGCCAGCAAAGCGGGGTGCTGCGGGCCAGCAGTCATTGCTGGTGGAGCACCCGTGGCATGGCACCTGAGTGCCATCACCGTCACCGTCACCGTCACTGTGCGGAGGAGCCGGCAAATGCCAGTTCCCTGGGGAGCACCGGGAGAGCGGAGCTGTCGGGTCTGTATTTAAAACACTGATTGCCAGAAATCACGGGATGGCTGCGCTGGGAGGGGGGCAGAGAATTAGATTCAGTTTCTAATTAAACGTTTGTTCTTCATTTGAATTTCAGATGCCAGTTTTAATTTTAGAAACTTTTGCAGGCAGTGGAGCGACCTGCCCACCTGCCTGCTGCTGGGCCTGGCGCCGGAGGACAGACAGATGCCACTACAGCTGGGCTGGTGGGGACAGGGCTGTGCACTGGGCATTTGCTGGCCCAACACGGAGTCTTGTTACTCTGAGTGTAACAAATGCTGTGCCATGTCCCCCCAGCACGGTGCTGGGACAGCCCTGACAAGGGACCCAGTGCCAGGGTGGGGTGGTAGCAGAGCTGGTGGTGACGCAGGGGCAGTACTCACGTATTCAGTATCGGCCTTGGAGTCGTAGTACTCGATGTCTTCCTCCTGCAGAGAAAAGGGAGAGCTGAGTTAGTGCCAGGCAGCCACGGGGATGGCAGAGGGGTCCCCATCAGTGCCCTCCCTTCCCCTCACTAATCCCCGCAGCACCTTCACCATACTGCTAGCAGCTGCCACAACACCAGGGACTGAACCCTGCCCACCCCACTCTGATCCTGAGACATGGTTGAGACCCCACATCCCTCTTGTCCACCCTCCAAGGACTGGCCATTGCCTGCCATACTTCCCTCTGCTTGAGTTGCAGCAGTGCAGGTCCATGCACAGCCTCTGCCACTGCCAACTGTGACAGTGCCAATGGCATGACCGTGGCCTTTGCACTGCCACCAGGCACAAGGCTGCACCATATTCCTATGCCCGGGATGCTTTGGTCCTGCTGCAGGCTTGGGGAGCTGCAGAAGAGCCGGGCAGGGCAGGGTGGCAGCAGTGGCCCCACAGCCTGCACAGCTCAGCTCCCCGCATGCCAGAAACAGGGAGCTAAGTGTCCTCACTTCTGCAGAGAAACACATGCCCTCAATTTGGGGTATTTAGAGCCTATTTAGGCAGAAAGGTCAGCTCGGAGTCCCCTTCCTCACATGTCAGGATGTGAGGCAGCTGATAAAATCCCTAAAGAGGCAACTTGGAGAGCAGCAATGCTGTCATAACAGCAGTTTGTGTGCCATCAGAAGTGGTAATTAAAGGGCACTCAGAGCCTCTTCTCTGCGAGTGGGGACGCAAGCGCGGTGCTGGCATCCCCGTGTGAACGTGCCCTGCCACTCATCAGCTGCCAGCTGCCGTGCGGGCCAGCCCGCCTCCCCGCCCGCACCCGCACCACTGGGATGGTTAGTTAGAGCCATCCAGGCCCGGAACAGAAACTCAGCCAAAACCTTAACTCATCCTCCCCATTCCTGCTCTGCTTCTGCCTCTGCACCGGCTCGTGCCAGGGCTGGTGGCACCATGACACCCAGCACAGCCCGGCCAGGGGCTTGTGCTGGTGGCACCATGACACCCAGCCCAGCACAGCCACAGTGGCACCAGTGGCAGGGGGACACCGGCAGGCTGCATGGCTGATGTCCCCCCAGGAGTAGACTGCCAAGGGCAGTTTCAATATCCTCCTGGGCAGAGGGACTGGGTGGGTGTCATGGTGGGCTCTGCAGCTCTCATTGCAGTAATAAGACAGCACCGAGAAGGGAAAGCGAAAAAAAAAAAAATTGACACAGCATCTTCCAATTTCTGCTATTAAAAAGCCTAGTCATTAAGGGAATGTACTTATTAATTATCTGTGATTTGTTGTGAAATGCTGAGAGGTTTACAACAACAAGAAAAGGGAAAAAAAAAATTAATTTATCTTCAGATGCCCTCCCTGCACCGCTCCCGGCCCCACACTTGCCCCTGCCCCTTGTCGGCGCGGCTGTCTCCCTGGGTCCATGGCCATCTGCACTTCCTAATTAAAGGAACCCCCGGGAGACCCGTAACACAAACGAGCTAATTTATTGTATAATGATCTTTAATCAGAAGTGAGTGGGACTAACAACAGCCATCCAGAAGGTGCTTTGTTATTCATTTTATCTTCCATTGGCTCCTCTGAAAAGCTCAAATCCCCTCTGACAGGCGGTGGCCCCGCTCCCGCAGTGGGCAAGAGGGCACAGGGTGATGCTCAGGGAGGAGAGCTGGTTCTCTAGTCCTGCTTCCATCCACTCCAGCACTCCTATGGCATGGCATGGCATGGCATGGCATGGCATGGCATGGCATGGCATGGCATGGCATGGCATGGCATGGCATGGCATGGCATGGCATGGCATGGCATGGCATGGGGAGCAGACCTCCTGGAAGGATGTCTTTCCCACCCATTTCCCTTGCCATGCACCTTTTCAAGCACAGGAGCAACTGTGTGAGATCCCAGCCCCACCCCATGCCACAGCTGAGCTTTGCACACATGAGGATGGCACATATGGGACAGCCAGTGTCACCATGGCCCTGGCCCTGTGACATGCCCTGATGCCAGGTTCCCCTCTCCTTGCCACAACCCCAGTGATGCTGGGGTGGCTCATGGAGTGCAGGGAGCCTGTAGAAGCTGGCAGGGCATCTGTGCCCTCAGCACCTGGAGGCCGGTGGGAATTTATTCCAGGAAGGAGAGACAGAGCCCTTGGAAATGCTCTAGAGAGAGGCCAGGGGACTTCTGAAAGGCAACACAGCCTCCAGGTTAATATTTGTCATTTAAACCACACTCGCCTTATTCACTTAACGGTCTCTTCCTCCTCCTCTGGTCTACGTTAACTGTGTGCAGCTCTGGGCCCCTCACTTCAAGAAGGATATTGAGGTGCTGGAGCGGGTCCAGAGGAGAGCAATGAGGCTGGTGAAAGGACTAGAGGGAAAGTCTTATAGGGATAGGCTGAGGGAGGTGGGGTTGTTTAGACTGGAGAAGAGAAGACTCAGGGGGGGACCTTATCACTCTCTTCAACTACCTGAAGGGAGGTTGTAGTCAGGTGGGGGTTGGGCTCTTCTCCCAGGCAACTAGTGACAAGACAAGAGGGCACGGCCTGAAGCTGTGCCAGGGGAGGTTTAGGTTGGATATTAGGAAGCACTTCCTCACGGAGAGGATGATTAAACATTGGAATGGACTTCCCAGGGAAGTGTTGGAGGCACCATCCCTGGACGTGTTCAAGGAAAGGCTGGATATGGCACTTAGTGCCATCGTCTAGCTGATGTGGTGGTATTAGGTCATAGGCTGGACTTGATGATCTTAAAGGTCTTTTCCAGCCTTGGTGACTCTGTGATTCTGTGATTCTGTGAAAGCCAGCACCCAGCCTGTGTAAATAGCACGGATATTTCTAGAGCCTTTCAGAATAAACACCAGTAAAGAAAACAAGAGGGTGAAGATGTCGAGGGATTTCAGGGCAAAGCACTGCCCCCATCTCTTGCAAAGGAGCCTGCAAAAACCACCCGCCGGCTTGTGCTGGAGGGGAGGAGCCTCAGGGCAGGGGCTCCTCGGTGAGGTGTTACTGCCGCCCCTTTGCTGGCAGCCTAATGGCCAAACGGCACCTGAGCATTGGCACAGGAAGCGCCACATCCCCAGCGGATGAACACGGGGTATTTCCGTTTCCTAAACCTTCAGTGTGACGCAAGGGGAAAGGTCTTTGGGAGTTAAGCGCAGTCACAGAGTCATCTGCCAATGCCACGGAAGGCACCGCGCAGGCTTCTCCAGCAAAGCCACCGAGCAACCACCGTGTGGGCACCAAACCCTCGCCTGCTCCTTTGCTGATTTGACACCAAAATGCCAAGCAGAAAGCTAATTAATGAAACCAAGCTGGAGCCCTGCCAGCAGCTCAAGGGAGGACCCTGCTCCAAGGACGGGTGCTCCCTGGCCACATGCCAGCAGACCTGGTTTGAGCCAAAGCCCATGACAAGGAGGGGCATGGGGGCTCTCCTCCCCCCTGCCCCAAGAGCACTCAAATAGGTCTTTTTACAGCTAAAACAACTACAGCAACTAAAAACATCACTAGAAAGGTCAGTGTTCTGCTACCTCGCTGCAGCCTGGTGATGTGGCCTGAACCTCCAAGTCAGTGGTCTAATCAGGTGGCACTCAAACCACATCATGTGCGCAACTGCCACCATCCCGAAAAAGTCTGTGAAGGTGCTGTTGGTGGCCCATCAGCTCTCTGCTCCAGCCCATCCAGCTGGAGCATACAGCTGGCAGGGATGCAGTAGAGGGGCCACAGCTCACTCACCCCATATAGTTTTCTGTAAGATCACCTGAGCTGGCTAATCCTCCTGCGGATCTGTTGTCTCCTGCAGGATTGCTTGCTGCCATCGTCTAAAGGTCAGCCTACTGATTGCATGCCCTGGGGACACTGTGGCTCCTCGGGCCATTCTGAAGGTAGCTCCCACAGAACCACATTTATTTTGGTCCATCCCAGCCCTCCAGCTCCACGTTTCATTTCTCCAAACTGCATCCCAAGCTAGCAACTGCCTGCTTCCCAGCCACTGGCTGGGGCTGGTGGCAAGGCCAGCACCCTAGCCTGCAGTGTGCTGATGTTGGGACCAGCCAGGTGATCAGTATCTGTGCCAGCTCCGACCCATGGGCAATTAAGCAGATGGGGAGAGCAGGCAGGAGCCCGTGTGCTTGCACAGAGCTGGTGCCTCTGCTCACCAAGCCCATCTTCCCTCTGCCATCAGCACTTATTATGGGGAGTGAACACCTAGGGAGTTCTTTGTGTCCCTGAACCATTAAGCACACAGAAATAGCAACAGATTTTGCTTATGGTTGACCCATTCTTATAGAAGAGAGCCTGCCAAGCCCACCTACGTCTGGTTGGACTGGTGGATGGCCAGCCAGTTTGTCCCAGTTGGTACCTGGGGCTGGAGGTCCCAGCTCGGTGAGGGCTCACCCCAAGGTCTCCCAGCCCTGTCCCTCTCGGGCAGCAGCTGTGTAACAAGGCAAAGAAAGTGTTTCTGCAACAGCTGCCATGGGGCAGTGTGAGGGCCACAGCCAGGAACAGACTCCCAAAAGGAGTAGGTGAATTCCTGGGTGAAACTCCTACCTGTCATCACAGCCATGCCTGGCTCTGGGCATCATGAGAAACACTGGCAGGGGCTGGTAGGGGGTGAACACTTTACTTCCACTAGGCTAAAGCTAGCCTTGCCCATACACATAATGATTAATCCTTCACCGATTCTGGGGAAGAGGAAAACAGTCATGGTTACCCCAGCCACCACGGGCTGTCAGATGAACCCAGGACCAGTCTGGTGTGGACCATGCCTCTCCTGCAGCCCATGCCACACAAGTCCCCTCGCATCCTATCCAGCAGCAGCAACCGTATGCATCACCAAGGTGGAAACAGTCATCACAATCTGCCTAGGCATCTTTTTTTTTTCTTTTTTTTTTTTTTCTAAAAGCAATTTCCTCCCTCTGCCTCTCTGACAGAGCTGGGGAAATATTTAAGTGACCCGTCAACAGTTTTTTCATCTCCCTGAGATGATGTTTTATCTGATCACGCCTCACCAGCTATTCTTCTTTACATGGCATCTCCCATCTGCTCCCACTCCTCTGACACTGCCCTGAATGAGAGGCACCCATCTTTCCCCTCCACGGCACCTGGATACCACAGAGATGCCAGCACCCACGTGGAGCTGGAGGGTGCTGGGATCCCCTGCCCTGCCAGAGATGGGATGGGATGGGATGGGATGGGATGGGATGGGATGGGATGGGATGGGATGGGATGGGATGGGATAGGATGGGAGCTCCTGAACTGAACCATCACACCCATGGGACTGCCACGGGTGGCCTGGCCATTTGCAGGGTGGGGGGTGTCAAGGGGAACCCCCCCCTGAGCCCTATTCTTGGTTTTTAAGAAGGAACAGCACCAATATGGGGGTTCTGTGAATGATTTTCTTGTTCTGCTTTTCGGCCAGAACAGCTCTACAGCAAGGTTGGTGCTTTAACACAGTAATTCTCCGAGCGTAATGAAAGCTGACATTATATCAAACACAATAAAGACTCTCAGTTGATGGAGATCATTCCTGAACACACAAACCCATTAAACTGAAAAAAAAATATCAATTCTACACACTCGCTAGCCAAAAGAAAATGTGATTTGTTATCTAAAAGGGGGTTATAAACACAGCTTCAATGCACTTTCTGTGCTGTAATGAAAACTGGGTTTGAAATGGCAAGATGACTGCAAATTAGGGTATTTGATTTTATTTTCTAACTTTTTAGGTAAACCTTCTACAAGGGCAAGTACAAGGTTAAGGCGGCGATCTTTCTGTTCTTGGCCGATAAGTAGGATCTGTAATTAAAGGAGGAGAAAAATGAAAGGGGGATCAGGAGCTGGCGTCCGCCCTTCCAACGCTGCTTTGAACACAAAGCCCTGCCTGCACGGCTGTGGCAAACCCACGGGAGCAGCCACCGGCGCCTGCCACGCTCCCACCGCAGACAGGCGCTGGGCTCGCCAGTGGTGCCCAACGGAGCAGCCGGTCCATGGGGCCTCGAGCCCAGAGCGATGTTGCACCTGGGTCTGCACAGCTTTGGAGGGGCATCCATGTCCCCCCTGCTCTACCCCTCACCTTTCGTGAAATCTCCGTTATCCCTCCTGTCCTTCCCCATTTAACAAACACTGATGCCGTTTTCCCCGGAGTTTTATTTCTAATGGAGCTTGAAATTATCTGGGCTTTGTTATTTGCTCATGTGTTTGCTGGCGGAGGTTATGGATGGGGGCAGCGGTGTGGGGCTGCCTGTGCTCCCTCTGCTTCCTCTGTGCACCCCAAAAGCACCCGTGCTGTGCCCCACAGTTACACCTTGTCCCCAGCAGCTCTTACACAGTGTAGAGCTATTATTTTTTTCCAAGGAGAAAGGGCCTGCTGGGCTCTGACCCTTTGAATACCCCTTTCCTCCCCAAAATGTGGGGAGAGGCAGGAGGCAGGGAGGCAGCAGGCAGAGGGAGGGGGAAGCTTCCCGGTGTAGTGATGGAAAATGTATTGAGGAAGAAGAACTGGGAGAAAAGCAACAGTAATAAACATTTTATGAAGCAGAAAATGGTTTATAAAGAAGTCAACTTTTAAAGGCAATTTATATAATCCTGCCAAGTGCACATAAATGCAGGGATGGCTCTCCACAGTATTGGAGTGTCCCTTAAAAGGACAAATAGCTGCAGCTGCCCCAGCAGACCGGCAGGCAGAGATGACGATGCCCAGGGATGCATTTTGCGGCTGGCAGTGCAGACCTGCACCTCCAGCAGCATCCCTGGGTCAGTACAGCCCCGGCTCCAACACACCATGGGGGTGCAGGACACCCGAGACTCCTGATGAGGCTGGGATGGGGCTGAAGGACTGGAAAAGAGCCTAAGGCACTGGAAAACCCTGGAGGGAAGTGGAGCACACGGTTGGAACAGAGCTGGGAAAACATGGAGTCGGCTGGGACGCCTGATGGGCAGTGCAGCAGCTTGTCAAGTGAGGATGGATGCAGAGGATGGCAGCAAAAAACTCAACAGGACCTTCCCAGCATTTTTATAGGTACATTTTGCAGGTCTCTTGCTGAGCAGGGTGGCAAACAGAGGATGGAAACCTGGTAAACAGCATCATGGTGCAGGCTGCAGCCGTGGCACCTCCATCTGCCAGGGACGGTCTGTGTGTGGGCTCAGCACTGCTGCTGTGGCTGGGGACAGGGCTGGGGACATCCAGAGTAGGGGACAGCCCTGATGAGCTTCAAGTGACAGACCCGCGTGGGTCTGCACTGAGTGGAGCCAGCCTGTCTTGGCAGACCCCTGCAGAGGGGGACACAGCCCTGGCTTGGCACGGCTGGGAGACATGGGGGGCCGGGGGGTGGGCGAGGACAAGGAGCAGGGATGGGACAGGACAGCGTGGGGCATGGGGAGCTGTTTTGGGAACAAGGAGGCGCTTTGCAAAGCCCCCTGAGGTGGGTGTCTGAACTCAGCCCCTTCCAAAAGACCAGCAGGGCTGTTGTGTGACTGCAAACACCAAAAAAAAAAAAAAAAAAAAGGCAAGAAAAAAGAAACTTTCCCTGTAGAGATGGGTCGTGAGCAACTGCTGGCAGCAGCCTCCCAGCCGCTCGCGCTCCTGCTCCTGTTTCATTTCCCCCGGACTTCCATAGCAACCCATCTGCAGCGAGGCTTAATGGGGCTGCCATTAGCACTAATGCAGCGCAAACACTCGGCATCTGCCGGCGCGCCTGCGGACAGGGGCACAGAAATAACCGCGCTCGCCGCAATCAGTCATTGACTCTGGCACGAGGTTAGGACGCGACATGCCAGGAGAGTAGGGGAGAGCTGCGGCCAGGAGGAACAAACCGCTCGCTGGGAAGGGAGGAGAGGAGGAGCTGGGGATGCTGTGCTGCTGCCTTCCCTGCCCACTGCCTGTACCAGCACCGACAAGCCAGGGGCAGCAGCAGAGTCGGTGTCACCAGTGCTGGCACACGGGTCTGACCATGCTATGCCATTTTATGGACCAAGGATGGCAAAAGGAGGTTCAACCCTGGCTGCGAGAGCCATTTCTGCAGCCACACAGTCCCTCTGCTCTGCCTGGGAGCCAGGGCTGATGCAGGCAGAGCTGTCGCAGGCAGGGTTGGCACAGGCAGGGCTGATGCAGGCAGGGCTGCCTGCTTCAGGAGAGTGATCACCCAGCACCCTGGGTGCTGTGCACAGAGCCTGGCCAGTCCATCAAGTGTCCCAGCCAGGTCTGGGATGTCCTGATAAAGCCGCAGTGAGCTCTGCAGTGACACATCGCTGCACATTGTTTCTGGGTGACTCGCTCCTAATTACCTTGATTAAGTGGTTGCAAACAGAGCTATTAAAAATATTTTTTTTTCTACGAAAGTGGATTTCTGAAAGGTTTGTGCTGTGAATGGCAAAATGAGCCAAGGGCTCCCCAGTGCTACAGCCTTTCCCAGCACATTTGTATCTTGACTGCTATCCCCCTGGCAGCAGAAGGCAGCTGGGTCTGGAGGGAAAGGGAGCTCTTTGGGGCTGCTGAGGTGCCCTTGCTCCAGCTCTGCCTGCCCTGCCCATGACCCAGCCACAGGGCACCCACCCTGGGGTGCCAGCCCAACACAGGGTGCACGGGGCCACCACGATGTCCCTGGGGTGACCATGGCCAAATTTCAGGTGCTGCTCAGTGTTCAGTCACCCTGTGGTTCCTGATCCTGAAGGACACAGAAGATCAGGGCAGCATGAAGGATGGAGATGAGAGTCTGTTGGAGATGCCCGTGGTCCCCAGCACTGCTTCCAGCCTCTCCTGGGAGCCCTGAGCCCACAGCTGAGGTGCTGGTGAAGCACCAGAGTTGGCATCAGTCTGTGCCCACACCAAACCTCGTTATCCTCCTAATGTCCCCTCCACTGGCCTCCCAGAAAGAGGTGACAGTAATTCAGCAGCGCTCGTGTGCAGTAATGTCTCTGTGACCGCCAGTGCCAATGACAGCTGTCTGCTGGACAGAAGGGCCAGTGGGGACACCTCACCTCTCCCTGGTGAGGCTGCTTCTGCTAATGACAGGAAGGTCCCTGTCAGTACCCAGCCTCCCTGGATACCTATGGGACACATTTCCTGGGGGGGATGTGAGGTGGCCACGTAGCAGACAAAAGCCAAGCAGTTCGACACCTTGCCCTCTCTTCTGCTCCTCCTGCCTCTTCCTCTCCAGCAGGAGGGTCTGCAGGAGCAGCATATAGCTCCAGGTCCTCACCTCCTCTCCTGCCTGACAGGATCATGGTTGCAGACAGAAATACCCCTCCAGAACACACCAGCATGGCCCAGCAGTGGGGCTGTCACCAGGCTGTCCCCTCAGAGACTACAGGGGGTTCCCTGGGGCAAGGCAGGATCTGGCCTGACCCAGAGGAAGGGGCTGGGTGGCTCAGGATTATTTTTTTTATTGTCGACTCCATTTGCACTGGAAGGAAAACAATCTTTCCTTCCTTTTGCATTATTGTTATAATTTGAGAGCATTTCCAGACAGAATCCTTCAAGTTCCTGCTGAGCACTATCACTGCCAGAATTACAAAGTCAAATGCAATCATTAAACCTGCATTTTCCCTCTCCCAGCCCAGACTGCTCCTTCCCCCAGAAGCAGCCCTTGCCACAACTGCTGGCAGGTGCCATGGAGGAGCCACTGCTGCTGCCACCCCACACGAGACCCCACTCGGCACCAAACCCACCGACTGCTGGAGATGGCAGGGGAAAAAGAGTCTTCCCAGCCCCCAAACACTCTGTGTTGAGCTTGCCTGCTCGACCTTCACCTCCTGCCTTCTCCTTATGGTGTGTGCAGGCAGAGGCAAGGCTGGAAATGAGCTCCAAATTGCTTCATTTGCTCTTGTTAGTGCTGGCAGGAGGCGGTGGCAGGGCCACCTTTGTGCCAAGCAGCACAGCACAGCCAGTGGTGGCTCATGAGGGAGCTGAGAGAGAGGCAAGGAGGGAAGGAATTCCCGAGGGACAGGAGCAGGGATGGGATCAGGAGCTGATTCAGGCAACAAAGGTTATCAGAGGGCTAGAGCACCTCTCCTATGGAGACAGGCTGAGGAGGTTGGGGTTGTCAGTCTAGAGAAGAGAAGGCTCCGGGGAGACCTTAGGGCACCTTTCAGCACCCAGAAGGGACTTAGGAGGAAGATGGAGACAAACTTTTTTTCAGGTCTGTAGGTACAGGACAAGGCGTAACGGTTTCAAACTGAAAGAGGGTAGAGTTACATTAGATACTAGGAAGAAATCTTTTACGTTGGGGGTGGTGAAACACAGGCCCAGGTTTCCCAGAGAGGTGGTAGATGCCCCATCCCTGAAAACATTCATGGTCAGGTTGGATGGGGCTGTGAGCAACCAGTACCAGTTGAAGATGTCCCTGCTCACTGCAGGGGGGTGGGACTAGAGGGCCTTTAAAGGTCCCTTCCAACCCAAACCATTCTATGATGCTATCATTTCTGTGCCTGGAATTATCCCAGAGGCCAGTGCATCTGCAGAGCTCAGTGTCCGAGAGGGAAGGGGTTGGGAGCAGTTGGGGCACATGCAGAGCCTTACCCGGATGTTGTCCTGCCAGTGATGAGCCTTCTGGAACTTCTCAGCCGCATTGGCAAGCCTCTGCAAAGTAAGCAGGAGAGGAGAAGTGAGCATGGGGAAAGCAAGAGGAGCTGGGCATGGCCCACATCAACCCAGCACCAACTACAAGCAGCTGCAGGAGGTGGCTGCAGAGCTGAGCTGCCTGGCCAGATCTCACCCCAGGCTGGGGCAAGCACAACTCCCACCAGAGTGCATGAGGCTTCAAAGGAGACACAGGTGTCTCCACCCTGATGGCTCTGGAGGCAGCAGGCCATACAGGCAGGCTGCTGACCACACTGGGGTAGCCAGAGGAACCCAAGCTTGCCAGGAGCACGATGAGGCAATACTCAGCACTGGGTTGGCCTTGCTGGGCTTGGGCTCAGCCATGAGAGGCCTCAAATTACAGAAGGTGCAGCAGAGCAGGTGTGGAGACTGGGCAGTCCCTGGGGTGCTGGCAGTGCTAGGAAGAAGCTGCCATCCAGCCTTTAATGGAGCCAAAGGGGATAGACAGGACAAAAGCTCCAGGCTTTCTAATGGAACTGCTCTGCATCGCTAAGCAAATAAAGCCAAGAGCAAACCAAGTGACCCTGACCTTCCCCTCTTCCCCTTGACCAGCCTCAGGTCCCTGGGGATGCAGGCAGCTGCCTGGGGAGCTGCAGCCAGGGCTGTGCAACCTGATGAGCACCAACGCCCAGCTGGAAGTGGTAGCACAGTGCCTTGAGCCTGCCCACAGGTCCATGAGCTCATCCCAACACCCAGGAGTCCTGGCACCATCTGGAACAGCACACACCTGGCATCACCGTGCTCCTGTGGTCCTGGTCAAATGCCCAGCCTGCTGTGGCCAGTATATGAGGAGACCAGACAGGACCGTGCTCAGCTAACAGTGACAGAAGGGCACAGGGCTTTAACAGGGGCAATGAGAGCCATCTTGGCCACTCTCAGCTCCTAAAAAACCCCACACCACCCCTGGGGAGCACTGCAGAGATGCACATAAAACTCCCAGTGCCACTGCATGCCCAGCCTTCACACTGTGAACCACAAAGCCCAGAATAAAACAGTAAAACTCCTTGGCTCAGCAAAGAGAGCCCACTGGGGTGGCAGTCAAGTCCAGCTCCGTCCCTGCAAATTTATCTCCCCAGTGCCTGGATATAAGAACACACACACATAAGATTATGAACTCCAGAGAGGCGAGCAGGAGCTGTGAGCACAGCCACCCTCCCTGCCATAACCAGCTCCTCTGGCACTCCCAGCAGCACACCGGGATGCAAAACTCATCTTAGCAGATGCTTGCAGGAAAGGAAGCCCCAAGGCTTGACAATGTCTCCTCTGCTTGTCCCAAGTGCCTGCAGGAGAGCAGCAGCACCCAGCCCTGGCAGCACCCAGCCCTGGCAGTGTGGTGGGAGCAGGGCCATGACAACGGGTGCTGTATTACAGGGAGCACAGCAAAGTGCAGGTACTCAAAAGTAAGTTGATGAGTGGTGAAAGACATCATAAATCTGGCCCTCCCCAGCTGGAGAAGGCAGCTTGTTCTTATCAGATGCAGGGAAACGTGTATCCATCACCACATAACCTCAGCGCGTACTGCCTGAAACTCTCCTGTTTCATCTTTTCTCTTTTTTTTTAATCTTGATTACCAAATCAAAGTGCTTGCTTTCAACAGCCAGCATCCAAGGGGAAACATCAGCTATCAGCTGGGCACTGAAGCAAAACACCTGTGGCTCTGGTGGGGGACAGAAGAGCATGGGAGACAATGTGGGGCTGGACAGAAAAGCCAAGTAGCGTTAATTTTCAGGGCAGTTTATGGGGGGGTCATCTGCCCAGCCACAGCCCTGCCTCCCTGGAGTCACCTGGAAAAGCTATGTCCCTAATTCTGCACCTCATTCCTCCAAGCTTTTGTGCTCTGTTTATATATCGAGATGGCTGATTAAAAGTGAGCATTTATTCCGAGTCACATTTAAGGCAGCGGTGATGAAATATGCATTTTTCTGTACTTGATAAGAACATGTTTGTTTATTACGGGCCGGGGTAAGATTTATGGACGTCCTTCACTATTCATCACCTCATGCAAAGAGCCTGGAGGATTGCAAATGGTGCAGTAGGGGACGGCTACACCCAGGAACGACACTTTGACAGAAGATATTCTTCCTCTGGAAAATGTCAATTCGTCAAAGTCTATCTGGACACAACTTTGTTTTTTTAAAAAAATAAATCCAGATGTTCTTGTTTGATAAACAGCACGTTGCAGGGATGAGGAAGCCCACGGCGGGAGGGCAGAGCTGTAGCAGAGTGCTGTGCTGCATCTCAGCTCCTGGCAGGCCCCCCCCTCCCAGGAGAAGTGCCCCAGAGCCTCCCAGCTGTGGCTTCTGCAGCATTTTTCTTGCTGAAGACACTTTGATGACAGTAATGAGATGGGGACTAGGAGGAGAGAGGGACCAAGAGGGCAGCCACCCTCCTCTGCAACAGGGAATCCTCTGCCTGTCTCCTTCCCTGCTGGGGGACCTGATGGAGCAATGCCATGTCGGGGGCTCCCATGGGAGTAGCCCCATCCCATTCCTGGCTAGTGCTAGAGAGAAGCCCTGGCCAGCCCCTGCCTGGAGATGGGCTGTGGTGGCAACAGGATGGGCAACTACTGGATTTGGGATCCTCCAAAAGCATGGCAATGAGGACAGGCCTCCCGAGGAGGCTATTTGGGACAGCTTTGCTCACAAGCAGGACCTGGGGTTGTGTGCTGCTCCAGCAACCCCCCTGCCATATCCCCCAGCAGAAGGCAATGGGTCTGCCCAGAGCCACACACTGCTGCAGGACATCCCCATTAATGCCAAATGAGTTCATCATGAATGTTATCGTGATCAATACAGGTCAAGGATTATTTCTAATCCTTAATAATGACTAAACCATTATTTTTCAAGTGTTACAGATCAATCAGTCCATCTCAAGGTGTGCTGCGTGCAGGGACTGCGAGATGCCCAGGATGCAGGCAGCCCCAGGTAGGGCTCCTCTGCCCACACATGGCAGGCACCAAAACCTCTTGGGGGTTTTGGACCTGCAGTTGTCAATTGTATGGTTCCAACAGCAAGAAAAATTAGAGGAATTACCAAAAATAAAGCATGGGTATGAAATACCTGCAGATTTCCAGCAGGCTCTGGTGCAGGGAGTGCCCTGGCTGTGGCACTTTAAGGAGTATGGTTCTTTTCCCAGAAGTCACTGAGGGCTAAGGACAGGAGATTTAGAGGCTGAAATACACCAAATTGAAACGACTCTGCAGGTCATAAAAGGCCAGGAGGAGATTTGCAAGGGATTGGTGTCTGGTGATCCTGACAGCAGGGGTCTGCAAGGGAGAAGGTGCTGCATGGGTTTTATCACACCCTGGCCTCTTTCGTATTCCGCATGGCACTCCACTCCGCCTCGCTGCTCACCCGGGCAGATCCATCAGGAGCCCCCTGCTCAGCACACCGACTCGCTCGGGATTAAAGGGTCGTGTGGATGGCATGGACTCAGGATGGGCAGCTGGCAGGGAAGGTGGGTGGGCACACACCCTCCCTCCCGAAAGCCGTGCTGGAGAGGGGGGACGAGGTGAGTGACCTTCTGCGTGCCCAGAGGATGGCACCTCCAAATGCATGGCTGCTGTTTTCCCCTGCTTTGCTCCACACTTGCCCATGGCAGCTCCTTTTGGGGGGCAGCTGGTCTGATGTCCTGAAGCTGCTGGGAGTGAGGCAGTGGGAAACTCTCCCAGCATTGGAGCTGGAGAAGGCAGGGACCACGACCTCCACTCTGGGGGGAGGGGACCATCCCTGCTGCCAGCATCCCCACTGCTCGAGGGGGAAGCACAGGGGGACTGTTCCCAATGCAGCAAGCACCCAAGGATGCTGCCCACCTCCTCCTCCTCGCCCCTTCTACCCCACTGCACTTGGAGTTCTCCCGCATTGCTCCAATATTTTTGCACAGTGGCTTTGCGAGGGAAACTAGTCCAATGCTTTGCTAAACCTCTTTTCCCAGCCCCCACATGGCAATAAGTATGCCCTGGCTGTTCCCACCTCAGTCACATCAGTGGGTTTAACTTGAGAGGCAGTGGAGCAGAGACCAGAGCAGCACAGGGAGGCCAAATGTGGCCAAGGCTGGATTTAGAGAACAGGATTATGGCAAACACCCTGCAAGAGGAAACTCAGCAGCCCCGTGTAACTGCAGCAACATTGCCCCTGTGTCCCAACTGTCCCCATGAAAATAAAGCACCCCACACCTGTGCTGATGCTGGGGGATGCTCCTTGGGGATGCCTTCCTGGGATGCTTTCCCAGCTTCTCTCTGCAGTCAGTAAGGAAGGGCCTGGCAATGGCCCAGCACATGGTGGATGTGTGTACCCAGGGATATTTGCTCCAAGGAAGAGCCACTCCTGCCAAGACTTCATTTAACTCCCCTCTAGGTGGAACTTACCACCCTCATCTCAGCGCCTCTGGAATGGTGTGAAGTGTATTAACCTCCTGCACCTGAGCACACAGCTGGAAGGAGAGATCTTCACTGGAGAATAAAACAGCCCTGCGCTACTGGGACGGAGAGGTCCACCCAGCATCTTGCCATCCCAGCCCTCCCTCCCAAAGTGAAAAAGCACAGGCAAAAAGGAAAAAACATGACAAAGCCAAGCAATCCAAACCCCAGGCAGGAACACCCTCTGCGAGCTGGTTTTGCAGCTCTTCGTCCTCCACAATGGAGGAATGAGGATGGCTCAAGCCCTCTCCTCTGGCACCAACATCTCCCATGGATGGGGAACCTCAAAACCGAGCATCTGGGAAGGCAAAAGCTCATTCCACGTGCTTCGTGCACCTCTATCCTGCTCTGCCTGTGTGCAGCAAAGCAGAGGGCACCTCGCTGTGCCACAGTCCCACCTCCTGCCACCAGCCCCAGGGTGCTCCAGCCCTGGCTCTCCCTCTCGTCCCCAGCCTGTCCTCTCCCTGTGCACCAAACTCCCCCCACACCCCCCCTAAGCAAACCCGGTTGGCACAGCGCACACACTGCCACCAAAAAATGATCAACCAGCGACAAAAGATGACAACCCCTTATATACACACAGGGAATATAAATCTTGAGTAAACACCGTAAAGCAGTGAAGCATCTCATCCTGTAATAATCTCTGAGACAGTTGATCCCAGGGCTCTTATTACCCCCGCAGCCGTCATCTGAAATCCAGTCTGCGACGGGCTCAGCCACAGCTGAGTATTGATCAAGGAGGCAGCTTCAAACCTGCTGCAGCGTTTTTCTTTTGGAGCACTAACCTGTTTGTCAATAAATCCCTCAGCTGTGAGGAAGGAAAGGGGTGGCCCGAGCCTGTCTCTCCTCCTCTGGCGCCCAGATCCAGCCCATCCTGGGAGGAGGATGGAGCTAGGGCTGGCATTGTCTGCTAACGCTCTCGTGTCTGTGGGAGGGCAAATAGAGCCCCAGTGGATATCAAAATGCAGGTGGTAAATCCTCTGAGGGCTTCCAGCCACCGGTGTTGTACCAGCTGGTGCTCCCTGCTGGGGTCTGGCAGGGCAGTGAGTGGGGGACACCTTGGCAGTGCCAGCCCCACCAGCAGCAAGGGTTACAAGCACCAACCTGGAAAAAAAACAGAGCCCGAGCTGCTGCAGACCCCACGTAGGGAAGTGGCATGGCCAGCACCCAGCCCTGGGAGCCTGGGATATGCCCCGAAGTCACAACTTTGATCATTTCACTGGCAATCTCAGTAACTCCCACCTCTGTAGGCCAGCAGTACGTGGCTCTTGTTCCCTTGCCAGCATCTCTCTCTGCTCCTTTTCCTCCAGAGCCACAATTTTTGCTGTGAGAAACACCACCACCAGTTTTAACAATCACAAGGAGTGAAATATCCCAAGCAGACGGGTACCATGTTTTCACTGAGGGGGAGAAGAAAAGGGAGGACATTGCTGCCTGGGTGGTTTCTCCTACCCCAAAGTATTCCTCACTCATGCCACTTGGGCAGGAGGAAGAGGAATTTTCCCAGCCAGGTCTTAGCAGCCACAGGTCCCCAGTGAAAAATAAAAAAAAAATCCTTCTTTATTCTTATGCTTCCTTATTTTTAAGAAATAAGTCCCATGTCAAGATGACAAGAAGTTCAAGGAGTGGCTTCCCCTCTCTTGATGCTGCTCCACATGGTACCAACAACAAAGAAGCAGCTGTGAGATGCAGGAGGGCATCCCTGGGATCCCGAAGCGCAGTCGGACATCACACCTGCATCCTGGTGGTCCCCGGCTCCCAGCTCCATGGGATGAGGCCATTTGGGCCTTTGAAATCCTCCCCTTGAGCTTTTTGCCTCTCATTCAAGTGAAGGCTGTTAGAAAGTTTGCACTGGAAACCACTTACAATTGATTTATTTTAAGGCATCACCTCTTGCTGCACTGTGATGTGCGAGCTTTAAAAAGCACCTCGTTTATTATCTGCTGTCGTGCGGGGGTTTCCACACGACACATCACGGTGCAGCAAGAGCTCCTCTGTTACTAAGTTTTTATGGTAAGGCAGATTTTCAGCACACAGAAATCTCCCAAGAACACACCAAAATGTCACCACCTCGTGCCCCTAGGTAAGCCTCAAGAGGAACCCCAAAAATTTTCTGGCTTGAAAGCCTCCAGAGACATGTGTGGTGTCCTCCTTGTGTCCCCCAACCCTACCAGCAACTCTCCCATGGCCTGAGAGGGCTCGGGCACGCTGGGCATTGATTTAGGTCCCTGCTACCACCACAACATAAACACAACTGGAGCATGTTAAATCACCAGTTTAAAATACCAAAAAGAAGCAATTGCAATGTAAAAAATCCTGTAAAGGATTTACTAGTGGTGTTTTGCTCTAAAAAGCCACCATAGCTATAACAAGCTTTGTTCAAACTTTCAGAAAAATGGCAATCAAGCCCCAGGAGCTCCAGGAGCTGGGGAAAGTTTCAGGGAGGTGGAAGTGACCAAGCTCAGTGGGTCCCCAGATGGCTCTTCCAAAAGTGCCAGGTCACAGTGACCCCAACACCCACTCATCTACCCCAGGCATTTCCACAGGGCACAGGATAGCCTCCCAGCTGAGAGGAGCAGATGGATCTTCAGGACCCATTTCCAACCCTTTGGGACATCCATCTACACCCATCCTGCATTCTTGCCATCCTCTTCTGACCTGTGGACAGCACTAACAGCACCTAGGTGGAGCACCCAGCAAGGTCATGGCTTTGCCAGCACCCATGGCCAGCACAGTGCACAGCCCTGCCCCAGGGGCCAAGAGGGGGAACAACAAACAAGGAGGAGGAGATGAGATTGAGGAAAGAAAATGCACCGATCAGAGTGGTGAATAGTGCTCTTGAAGACCTGAGAGGAAACTGCAATGAGGTCTAAGGAGGGCAACAAGGAGGACCCATGGCTCGATGCTGCAAACGGGAGAGGAGGGAGCAGAAGGACAGGAGCAAGACCTTCAGGGAGGCTGGAGGGCCTCTTGGGTTTTGCCCTCCATTCACCTGTTCTCTCTGGTTTGGAGCCTAAAATTTAAGTGTTGTTAGACTCTGCATTTTTACAGCAAAGCAAGCCCAATGCCTGACCCAGCTTCCTTGGTGTTACAACAACAGAAGGAAGCAAACAGCAGCAAAGCACTGCCATGATTGCAAGGGAGTCTGGTGTCTGCCCTTGTGTCCAACATGCACCCCAATCCCTGGCAGGAGATGTGCCCACTTGACTTCACTCCACGTGTCTCTATTTTCCTTCCAGTACAGATCCAGTCCTGACTCCACTGTTGTCTCCCTTTCCCTTTCCTTCTTTCTTTCCTTCTTTCTTTCCTTCCTCCTTTCTTCCTCTCTTTCCTCTTGCCTCCCATCGCAAATCCGCACATGTAGCTCCTGCCCAGTAGACGTGGCACCCAGAAAGCATCAGTAGTAACAAAGCCACCCTTAATGAGAGCTCAGCTCCCCCTCCCTTCCTTCAGCAAGTGGGATTGACTCCCATTCTCATGGCGAATAAAGAGCCACCCAAGCCAAGGAGAGGGATTCCAAGCCCATTCACTCACCAATGTGCCCATGACTCAGGCTTCATCTTTATTCATCTCATCTGAGCTGTGCCCTGGCTGCAGACCAGCCCCCAAGGAGCCTCTCCCTCCCCAGGGTCACAGGATTTCTGGCTCTCCCTCGGGGTCTGCATTTGTCAGGAGAAATCACTTACAGATTAGGTTTTCCTTATGGCAACACTGGCCTGATCCCATGGCTCCTCAAGGGCAGCATCCCTGCTGGGGAGCCTGCAAAACTCTTCCCTCCATCCTGCTCCAGCAGCACGTTCCGGTGTTACTATTAAACCCAAAGCTCAAGGCGACCTGACACTTTTTGTTTAAAGACCAAGGTGGGGGAGGAGAAGGAGTGAAAGAGCTCCCCTAAGGGAAAAGCCATCAACTGGAACAAGATTTCAACAGCTACACATTTCTTGACCTTTTCCGTAGTCGAATCTTTAATGTTTCATGGATGGATTTGATCAAAAAGAAAAAATTAATAAAATAGATTTCATTTTTTAAAAAAGGTCAGGACATGTGTTACAGGGAAAAACTCATTTGGGTCCCCACTTGCAGCATCGTGGATGCTGAAGAGCCCTCCCTGCCTCCCACCCAGGGCACTCCAGGCCGGGCATCCATCTCCCTGCCTTGATTTTCATTGCATTCGGGGTTTGATCTCTTCTAGACTTTTCCTTCCTCTGCTAGACATGGAGTTGGGAGCCAAAAGCACTCAGAGATGCTGACAAACCAGAGAGAATAGGTGAATGGAGGGCAAAACTCGAGAGGCCCCCCAGCCACAAATACAAATCATAGAAACACAGAATATATGGTGGGATTATAGAATATATGGTGGGACATAAAACATCCGGTGGGATGTTGCACATCTAACCTGAAGAGGCAGCCAGCGAGCTCAGATGTGGAGAAGATGCTTGTCCAGGCTCCAGCACAGCTCTTCAACCTGCTGCAGCTCAACCTGGGGGCCTAACTCTTTCCCACATGATAGATTTTGGGACTGTTGCAATGCCCAAGCCATACCCACCACAACAACCACCATCTGCACTCTTGCTCACTGTGACGACTGTCCTCATGGCTCTTGCACCTAACCCCATGGACATCACCCCTCTGCCCTGCCTGTGAACATCAACGCAAATCCCATCTGCTCTGTCTGATGTTGGGCTAGTCAAGATCTGATGTTGGGCTAGTCAAGATCTGATGTTGGGCTAGTCAAGAGCAAGCAAAGCAAAAGAAATCCCCCAAGCACAGAGCCAATTCCTGCTGATTAAGATGTTTTAAAAAAGAAATTATAGTTACCAGCAGCTCTTTCCTGGCTGACCCAGTGGCCTGTTCCCAGAGGCTCAGCAACAAAAGCAGCCCGGACACCAGCTATGGACATTTGTATTATTAAGCCTGCTCTGCAATTAGAGCAGTCTTCTGTCTAACTTCTGCCTCTTTTCACCATTCCCTGATTATTATTATTATTTTTTTTAATTCACGAAGAACAAAATATAATTCATCAAAGTTTGCAAAAAAAAAAAAAAGGAATTACTGCGATAACATCGTGCTAAGTTATTAAGTGGTGACAATGGGGGACAATTACAGTATATAGTCCATTATACAGCACTGCCGTCGGGATGAATCAAAGTAAAACACATGGTGAATGGTGAGGAGCTTATTAACGGGAACATTAGTGCTCCAGAACATAATACCTGCCATTCAGCCAGGGAGCTATTGCCGTGCCAGCGCCGGCGGGGAATGGGGAGGAAAGTTGTGGAAAGAGCTGGCAGCTTCATTGCACAGTTCGAGGCACCAGCCCCATGCTGGGGACACTGTGGGTGGAGCCTCAGTGCCTCCACAGGGTAAAAGGGCAAAACCTCAACTCTGGTGACCACAACACAGCATCTCCCTCCAGTTCTGGTTCTGTAAGGTCCAAAGGATTTTTGAAATGGGTCAGCCAAGCACAAGTGGACAATGATTTCCCCCAGCTCCCACCAGCATCTGTGGGAGCATCCTCTCTCTGCTCACCAGCACCCCAGAGAGCCTGCTCTCACACCCACTGAGCAGCAATAAATTCTTTCACTTTTCATTTTGAAAGCTCATCTGAAAATTCAGAAAAGGGCGGCCAGACATAACAGCTTGGTGCCTCTGCGAGATGACCTAAAACAGAGGCAGTAATAAGGCTGCTGAGCAGTACCCTGAACTTCCTTGGCCCTGGAAGAAAAGCTGTGGCAGGCAGCTGATGGGCAGCAGAGAAGCCTCATCCAAGTGTTCTGCCCACCCCTGAATGCGTAAGATCTAACACCTGGCTGGGATGGCACCAGGAACACCATGGCAGCACAGCTGGAAGAGCTGAAGAACAACCCCTGGATACAGCCTCCATCACAAATCCACGGTTTTTAGAAGGCTTTGGGTGGGAGGAGCATAAAACCTGGCCTAGTTCCTGTGCTGTCTTCTTGGTGACCTCACCAGGGCATGCCATGGGGACGGTGGGTCATTGCTCTGGCTGAAACATCCCCTGGTGTTAGGCACATCCTGGGCTCCCTTCTGCAAACACCCGGGGCTGTCCCTTGCCTGCAGGCAAGGGAGATGCATGAATTATTTATCTAGGAAGGGAAGCAAGAGAGAAAGCTGCATGCCTGTTTGCCAAGAAAAGCACCAAAATTCTAGGTCTGTTTCTGCACAAGCTCTAACTCGCAGGAAGGGCTGGTGTTCTGCTCTTCCTCCTCCCGGGCTCTGTAACCCTCTTGAAGCCATGGCATTTGGTTATACCTTTTGGGTAGGTCCTGTCCCTTCCCTCTCTGCTGGCCTTGATTTCTCACCAGTGGTGAAGCCCTGCTCTCCTTCACGGGAGCCAGCATTGGGTTGGTTCCCTGCTGCTCCAGCAGCTCCGGCTCGCTCCTTCTAAGATGTTATTTTTACACTTCTCTTAAAATACAACACTAAGAGAGGCTTCTTGACTATATTAACATTAGGAATCTAATCAGCAATCAGACAGCTCATAATTTTCTGATTAGCTCTGATTATACTCAATCTTTAGGAATGGAAAAAAAAAAGAAGAAAGAAAAAGAAAAAAAAAAGAAGGAAAAACATAAAAATATTCTCTGCTCAGTTTTCTCACCCCACTTCCCTTGGTGAGGCACAGAGCCACGGCAGCAGCAGCTCTGCTGTCCCCAGCTAAGCAGGACAGTGTCACTGTAACCTGCTAAGCCAGCGTTGCTCAATAACCTGGTGCCACCACACTGTTGATCTTTGTCCTTCTGGGCTTGGCTGGGATGTTGTCCCAGAAAGGAGCTGTTGAGGGAATAGAGAAGACATCAAGGCTGCCAGAGCTGTTCATAAACCTGGAGGAGTGTTGTGAGCTCTGCTCCTGTGCCTAACATTTCAGATAATATGCTAAAAATCAGGGTAGAAGGATGCCATGGAGGAAGAAGATGATGTATGTGTATCCAGCTGGCTTCAGCCTGGAAGGAGGAGCCTCTCTAGGTGATGAGGAGGAGGCAGCTGAAGAATGCTGTGAGATGAGGCTATGGGTAGGGGACAGGTGCTTGGTAGGGGACAGGTGCTTGGTAGGGGACAAGTGCCTCGTGGGATCCCACAGGGAAAGATCCCAAGGACTGAAGATTGCCAGAAGCTGGGAGATAGATGAGCAAATGGCCTGAAGATGCTAGGGCAGGAGCAGAGGATGCTCCTGGCAGGCAGATTCACCTGAAGACCAGCTGGATGCCGTCTCAGAGCAGGCTGCTCCTCTGAGCATCTCCAGCCTCTGGCAGCAGCAGCAGGGAGGACTGAGGGGGCTGTGAGAGGTGTCAGGTCCCCAGCATCACCCGGGCAGGGTGCCTGGGACATGGCCGGGCAGGCAGATGCTGGGGGTGGCGAGCCTGTGGGAGACTCATGCGTGGCCTGCCTCCTGTCCTCAGAGGACAATCCTCTTGCTGGGCTTCTGTGAAGGAGGAGAAGAGGATGCCCGGTGCTGAGCTGTAGCTTGGAGGAAGGAAACTGAGGAACAAACCAGAAGAAGAAGACATAAAGAAACCTGTAACAGAGTTAATCAGTCGCGCACACTCTGCGTAGGAGCTTCACTCCTGACTGCAGCAGGCGATCAGCTGATGCTGTGAAGCATGAGATTTAATTATTTTGTATCATGGCCATGGCCTGCCTAACTACAAATGATATTAATGGTCATAAAATTGTCCAGCTGGCTCTTCAAAGCCGCCCTGACTGGCTGCCTCCCGTGGCAAAGACTTGCTGCCTCACAGGGTCTGTTCAGTGGTGGCAAAACTCCTCCACTGGCACCACAGCAGGCAGATGCCAACAAAGATCTATGCAAAGCTATGAACCTGCTGGAGGGTAGGGGAGGAGAGGGAGAGGGAGAGGGAGAGGGAGAGGGAGAGGGAGAGGGAGAGGGAGAGGGAGAGGGAGAGGGAGAGGGAGAGGGAGAGGGAGAGGGAGAGGGAGAGGGAGAGGGAGAGGAGAGGAGAGGAGAGGAGAGGAGAGGAGAGGAGAGGAGAGGAGAGGAGAGGAGAGGAGAGGAGAGGAGAGGAGAGGAGAGGAGAGGAGAGGAGAGGAGAGGAGAGGAGAGGAGAGGAGAGGAGAGGAGAGGAGAGGAGAGGAGAGGAGAGGAGAGGAGAGGAGAGGAGAGGAGAGGAGAGGAGAGGAGAGGAGAGGAGAGGAGAGGAGAGGAGAGGAGAGGAGAGGAGAGGAGAGGAGAGGAGAGGAGAGGAGAGGAGAGGAGAGGAGAGGAGAGGAGAGGAGAGGAGAGGAGAGGAGAGGAGAGGAGAGGAGAGGAGAGGAGAGGAGAGGAGAGAGAGAAGAGGAGAGAAGAGAAGAGAAGAGAAGAGAAGAGAAGAGAAGAGAAGAGAAGAGAAGAGAAGAGAAGAGAAGAGAAGAGAAGAGAAGAGAAGAGAAGAGAAGAGAAGAGAAGAGAAGAGAAGAGAAGAGAAGAGAAGAGAAGAGAAGAGAAGAGAAGAGAAGAGAAGAGAAGAGAAGAGAAGAGAAGAGAAGAGAAGAGAAGAGAAGAGAAGAGAAGAGAAGAGAGAGAGAGAAGAGAAGAGGCGAGGCGAGGCTGAGTTCAGGTGGAAGGGACCTTCTATTCCAACTGCAAGACTAAGCAGACTCTGGCCCAGTTTGAACCCAAACTAACAGCCCAGGCAGAATTCAACTGCAAAAGCAAATGGCCTGGGTTAAAGCCCAAGAGCCATGGTGCTGTGCCCCCAGCAGCCTGGCACCACTGTCCTGTAGAGCTCCTTGGTGGAGGTCCCCAGTCACTTTTACACCAACTTAAAAGAACACATTCCTACTTGAACTAAACCATGGTGAAAGAAAAGGTACAATTACCCCAATGCTTGGCTCTTCCAACCCTGCAGCATCCCAAGTGGACAGTGGGGTCACCCAATCTCCTTCCCGCCCAGCAAAGCACTGGAGATAGTGACCAGGAGGATCAACTCTCCTCATCTGCTGTGGCTCCAGCCCTGACACTGCTGTCACCCATAGCAGAGGCAGTGCTCAGCACCCACACACACCCAGCAGGGCTCTTGTATTAAACCATCTCAGTGCATGCATGAAAAACTGCCCAAGTTCACGTGGCCGAGGTCTCCCTGCGCTGGGGAAGTCTCCTCCTCATGCTCGAAGCTGCCATCGCAGCCGCAGAGCCCTCTTTTGTAAAGCAGCACCGGAGCTGTAATTAGTTTGAGGTGACCTCTGGGAGAAAAAAAAAAAGTAAGTTCAAGTTTAAAAAGAAAATCTCTCTCGTTAATGCTATGCAAATTGCCAGCAAGGCAATCAGACTGACTTTTAAACACTGGCCCCCGTTGGAAGGGCTCACAAGACAGCCTTATTGTCTCGCTATCAATTTGCATCTCATTACCCACAATGCGCTGCTGGTTGGAGGTAACCTTTTGTGGAACACGCCGCCGTGGCGGGAGCTGGGGGACAATATGGTTGCTCCTGCTCACAAGGCTTCCGTGTGGCCTGGCACCCAAACCACGATGGTTGAGAGGCCGGGCGGCTGCCAGCCCCGTTACCGCTCACCCAGTGGCACCAACTCCTGTCACTTGGACCTAGCATCTTCTGCCACCTCCACCCAGGTCCCCTACATGTGCTGGCTGTCCCATGGGCACTTGCACATTGCAGGTTCTTCCCACCAGGCTCATCAGTTCTGGCAGTCCCCACAGGCGGCACAGCAGCAGCCTACCTCTGCTTAGCTGCTCAAGATGTTTCTAAGAGTCTTTGCATGCTTTTCACGTCTCTGCCAATCCTCACCACCTTGTGGAGGTGGCACTGAAATAGCATTTTTCTATAGGGAGGAAATCTGCTGCATCCTTGTTCTCAGCCTGCTCCTGCCTCTCCAGCCACCCTGGGTTTGTCTGCAGCACGAGGATACTACCTTCAGGATGCTCACCATGTGAACCCTCCTGCCCTACAGACCTGGCTGTGGCCATGCCCATCTCCTGTCCTGTAGACTTGGCTGTGGCTATCCTCACCTCCTGCTCTGCAGACATGGTGCAGCCATGCCCACCTCCTCCAGCACCTGGGACCTCAGTTTGGCCAAGAAGACCTCTTTCAATGGCCATGTGCTCCCTGTGCCCAGGTGTTGCTCAGCTCTGTTTTCCTTCTCCCCGTGGACTCTGCAGCACGAGACCTCCCCAGCCAAGTGGCAGAGCTTTTCTGCTCCACTTTTTGCAGGCGCCCGCGATGATGCCTGGCTCCCCACCGAGGCCACATGGCATTGCCACGTTGCAAAGTGCCGGCAGGGCCCTCTGCCAATGCTCGGGTGCCACCTCCGCCACCCAGGCCAGGGGTGCCAAGACAACAAAGGGACTTTCAATAGGCGAGAGAGCACCACTGCGAGGAAGAAAACCCGACCGTTTAAAACCCTCCTGAATAATGGTGCTGCCTCCCCGCTGCTCAAATCAGCCACAGCACTTTGTTATTATGATAACGAAATACAGAAGATTTTAACAGCTGGAAACGCAGCAACAATATTTAAAAGAGTTTTTAGAATTGTTGGTATTTTATTCAATAATGGTAATGGGTTTATTTTATTTACTTATTTTTTTATTTTATTTTAAAGGCACAAGGTTCCCTACTCTGCTGGTTTTGCACCGTGCTGGTCGGGCTGCGAAGCCAGCTCTCGCCTGGTGATGGCAGGGAATGACACCGAGACACGGGGCTGCTGGAGGGAGCCGGCAGCTGATGGAGGCGTGGAAATCACAGCCTGCTGCTCCGACACCCTGCTCGGTCCCCGCCTCGCTGGCCGGCATCCCAAGGTACAAAATCCAAAAGCGCAAAACCCAAAGGTGCAAAACTCGAAGATGTAAAATCTGAAGATGCAAACCCCAAAGGTGCAAAATCCAAGGATGCAAAAAACCTCGTGCAAAAGCTGAAGGTGCTGCATGGGAGCAGCAAGAACCAGGCAGAGGAGCAGCAGCCCTGGCTGGTGGTGCCAGCCCCATGCCCACTTAAGTCAAGGGAGGACTGGAGGTAGCTGCTGCCATTACTAGCTCACACCTCAAACACCAGAGCCCTTTAGCCCTGGGAGTAAAGGAAAATGCTGAATTCTCTCTGACCCCACTTTAGGAACAGCCAGGAAGTGACTCCTCTTTAGAGGAACCATACTACTGGAAAGGGAGGTTTGGAAATGTGCTGGAATCAAAAGAAACCTCCAGAGCCAGGACATGAGGCTGAAGGTCCCCACCAATTCTTGCCCACACAGACATGAAGATTGCACCATAATCCATTTGTAGTGTATCAGCAAGTAATTAAGAGAATACTACCTTTTAAATAAAAAGGGACATTTTACAACATAGTATTTTGAATTGTGGGGGTTTTTACATTGTGCTGAGCCAGGTCATGAAACACAATCGGCAGCAGCTCTCCCAGCCCTGTGACTGAACATCCCCACATGGTGACACCGAGCCTAAGCAGAAGAACTGCCCACAAAGGTGACATCTGGGAACAGACCTTGTGCCACGGCCCCCATCGCATTGGGACCTGCATCCCAAAGCCGGGGGCTGCTGGGGATGCCTTGGAAAGCCCAGGCAATAAACCTGCTGTGGCACCTCCATGAGCCGAGCTGAACCAGACCATCACTCACAGCAGTGGGGGCTCCAGAGGGGACAGCCTTCCATGAGGTCCTGGGAGCAGCATGGATGTAGACCAGGCTCCCAAGTGCCCCTTTTCCAGCTCTGCGCTTGCTCTAGGAGTTACCAACCCTCCCAGCATGCCCAGCCCCACTTGTGCTCTCACCCACTCAGCTACAGCACAGTTCTGGCTGTGCCTTGTCCCCGCATCCTCCAGAGCCCTGGGACCTTCTGGGGACAGCACAAGCAGACGAATGGCCCAAGCACACACACAGGCTACTATCAACATGCTGAGAGCCAACCACCAGCTCCCAAGGGGACACCAGCACCAGCCAAGTCCTTCAGCACCCACCCCTATCTCAGATCCATTAGCTGAAGCTTCACAGCAGAGGGACAGTCCCCTGTCCCATCCTAGACCCTTTGCATGAAAACTACTAAAATCACCATTGGGGTTTATTGCTACAGTGTTCAGTGCTGCTGCAGAGGTCTGTTTGCCCTACTAGTACTTAAATAAAGAACCCAGGGGTTGGAAGCACCAGCAAAACCAAGGCAAGGTGAGCAGCCCCTTCTGCCACCCTAGTTTTGGCGGTGGCAGCCTGTGGCTCTGAGTGCATCCCTGCTGCAGCAGGTATTCCCATATGGCAAGGAGGGGCTGCATCCATGGCAGGTATTTATTTGGGGGAGACAGGATAACTGGGAACCATGGTGAGGAGACAGAGATGAAATTGAAAGGAGTAGAGGGACAAAAGGAGGGTCTGGGGTGGGGAGCAAGAGAAAAGGCAGAGGGAAGCAGGGAGGAGGAGCAGGAGCTGCCGGGGAGGACAGCAATATGCCAATGCTTCATTCAGAGCCCCCAGTGCCCTTCACCCTGATGCCTGTTTAATGTCATCCTATTCAGCAAGTGTCCCCATGATCTGGTAATTATCTTTTAGCTACAAAAGAGCATCTCTGTGTCACAAATGCTCCCCTCTCCAGCTCTGCCACAGATCAATATCTCCTCAAGGCCTTTGCTATTGTTTGGGGAATGGAATTGATTTCTCTGAGTAGTGAGGGGAGGAAAAATATATAAATAAGTGCTGTGGAAATGTGTCCCTGTGGAAGGCTGAGCTGGGTAAGTGGTGAAGCAAAAGGAAAGCATACAGATCCCATTTGAACCCCTCACATATTGTGTCCTATTGCAGTCCCTGCTGAACTGGCTGCAGGGGATGCTCCGTAGTTTATCATTCAGTGCATGAGCACCTGGAATGCTGAAGCCAGAAGAAATCTCTAGCTCAAGATATCACCAGCTTTCAAAGATTTTACAGCAGGATAAGAAGTGTGGAGGTGCTGATTCAACACCATCCATAAGGACGTGCACGTGCCCCACTTTAGGCTTGAAGCATGTGGTGGAGCAGTTGCTGCTGTGACCCTGGTGGGCCTTAGGGAGGAGTCTCAGAGACCTCCTTGGCTTAGAGGTCAGCACCTTGGTGTGGCCAGCACAGCACAGACACTGAAACCCAGAGTGATGCCAGAGCCAGCAGACCATGCTGCTGTTAGGCTGCCGTCAGTGTGACTGCAGCAAGCACAAGCTAATCCCGACAGCACCAACACGCTTCATGCTCCCCTCCTCTGCCTAGAAGATGACCTTCAAAACCATGAGATACAGGATAAATACAATTTGATCTTGTGTTTGAGTCCAGGTCTCTAAACCTTTGGGATCCCTGAGCTGAGCCCCACAGTGCATCACGCAGCTCCCGCAGTCGGGGGCTTCAGAGTGATGGGGAACGGGGCAGAGGTAAAACCGCTCCCCGCTCGTGGCTCGTGCTGCGCAGCGGCAGAGGGAACCTGCTGCACAGGGGATGGATGCAAGGGAAAACACCAAAGGATTTAAAAATCATGCAGGTGTGCAGAAGGAGGAGGAGTCTTTTAGTGCCTCCTCCCCAGCAACCTGTTATGGCTTTGAAGGCTGTTATCATGTTTTACCTCCGTCTGCTCCAGAAGAAAAACAACCTCTCCTTGTAACACCTGCAAACAGGCCCTTGCTTTCTAAGTCTCTTCTCTGTCCTTCTGTCTCTGTTTTACTCTGCATCCCTCTCAAAGCATGGCACCAGGCATCAGACCCTGAGCAGCACCAGGGGGGGTCCAGCTGGAGCTGAGGAGGGGGCCAGGTTTACACACCCTCATTTTGTACAAGGTGTGATGAGATGTGTATTTGCCTTCCCTTTAAACACCTCAGCAGGGTTGAGTCAGGCTGAGCTTGCAGTCTAGTAGAACTACTGCCATCCACTTCATGTCCTAATTTTCTGCTGTTCAAGTGGGAGGAAAGGGAAAAAACCCATGGGTGTAGGGGAGGGTGGAGATTTGACTTGAGAAAACCGGTGGCAAACCCTTTGTTCCAAGGACTTCTAAAAGCTGCTGGGGCTTTTCTGCTTCCTGAAAACCAAACACACCTCAAAGCAGTCTCTTCTGTGCAACAGATCTGAGTCTGGTCAGTCTGGAGAAGGAGAAATGAAAGAGGATGGGAAAGAGCAGAAGGGGAAGGAGAAGAACATCTCCCAACACACAGGCACCAAAACGCTGAATAAGAGGGAACAATGGAGCATCCTAAGTAGGAATACATAAGCAGTGAGAAGATGGCAAAGATGGCAATCCTTTATGGAGGGAAAAACATCAGATGGGGCTAGATACACATTCAAGTAGCCTTGGAAAGAGTCAACTCATTCAGGGAATTCAACAGCACGTAGACAGATTAAATTCAGGGCAAGCACATCCAGGGTGCCACTTCTGGGGAACAACAATTAGGACCCATCACACGTGCTGATGCAGCTCCAAATTAACCACAACCATTCAAGGAAGAGATGGAGGCATGCCGGAGCACAAACACCTCGGTGCAAGTGATGGTCCAAAGATTCTAGTTTGTGCTCAGAAGCGAGCGGTAAATAAAACTGTCAGATTAGCAAGCAGGTCTATAAATCAGTGGGTCCCTCATCTGTGACACCGTGTGTGGTTCTTCCGCACCGAGCTGAGGAAGAGGCAGACGTGGGGCAGGGAAGAGCAACACAGCTGCTGGAAGCACGGGAGGAACCCCGGCAGCGACAGGCTGATAACATTCAGGGCACTGGATTTACTTAAAGGAAGAAATGAATCTCAAAGAACACAGAGGCACAAACCCCCACTGTCGCAAACCGAGATAGGAAAACTGCGACTCACTGCCCTACACAAAGGGAATCGAGGGCTGAGGACCACTCCCTGTCACACTCACAAACAGTGTTTGGACCTGGCCATAATAGAGTCCGTCTCTCACACCCCACATAAGACAGAAAGTATTTCTGAGCTTGATTATTTAAACATTCAGATCTGACAATGAAGAACACAGTTCCCTGTGGAACTCAATGCCTCGAGATGCCAGGGACACGATACTTTTTTTAAGGAACAAAAATGAGATTAATCAGAGTACCATCAGTTATACTAACCAAGATCAAAGTACAGAGGAATATAAGTGCTATCACTGAAGGATTTATACCTCCCAAGTAACTGCCTAGGATTAGAAAGAAATTTCAGTAATCTGCCAGCTAAGTATACATTGTGAGAGTAATAATCCTTCTCTCCCAACATCTGCTAGCAGCTACTAATGGAGATAGTAATAAGCTAGGTGGATCATAAACCTGACCTGATCTGATTGCTACCTTATAAACTGGAACATGAGGGTGTTACTGTTTCTCCCAGGGCCATGTGTCATCAACTGAGACTGCACCAAGGTGGAAGCTGTACGAGCAGAGCACTGAGATGCCTTCTCCTGGAGCTCACCACCTGCAGACACCTCAGCAGTGAGTCTACTGATTTCTATATAATTTGTTGTAAACATTTCTAGTCACTTCCTAAAATGGAGCATTTCCCCAGCAGACAATGTATGTGTAAAGCTACAGAGGATGAGAGCTCCAATGTGGGCAGTTTCTCTGTGGCAGGTCTAGGGTTTGAGCTGGTGCTTGATGTAGCATCAGACCCAGGCAAGCCAAATTGGCTCAAGCCTTAGGTAACCCAAACCTCACCATTGCTCTCGTTGCTTCTCCCTTTCTCTTCTGCTCTTTCCAAATGTCTGGTGGACTTAATGGAAGGTGACCCATTTGTCTTTTAAGATTGAACACGGGGATATAGGAATATGCTGCCCACTCCTCATCTTGTTAAAAAATGCAATCCAATGGGCTGGGACATGGTCAAGGCAGAATGTGGGGTGCCTACACCCAAATGGCTCCAAACACCATTGTGGAGGGCTGGCCAGGGAGAGAGGGTATGGAAATAAAAGAGAGAAGAAGGGAGGAAGCAGGGGGAGAGGAGGCATGCAATATATCTGATTTCCTCCAACAAACTCTGAGTGAAAGGTTAGCTCCGGTATTAAGGCTACAAGAAAAATGTCAAGAGTTTTTTGAGAAAAGTGAATAACATTTTTATTTCCTGTTCTCTCCCCAGAAGGAAAAAGAAGGTGAAGCAGGAGCAGGGAGCAGCACCCAGCTGGTTCCAGCCCCGGCTCTGCATGCCCAGAACCAGCACAAAATACACAGGAATGGAAAAAAACATCACAGTGTAATTTCCTTCCAAATTTACTACAGTTTGGGATAAAATAGCCATAAAAAATAGTGTTTCCTGAATCTCTTACTGGCTCACCCACACCAGCAGCTGGCCTGGAGGCAATGCCTTGGCACTTCAGTCCCTGTCCTCATTCCAGAGGCTGGGCACACCCTGTCCCTGTCTCTCAGCTGGGGCAGCTTCAGGACACATTGGGCCCTGTGGGATGTGACGCCCCAGGTTCCAGAGCCTTCTGTGAGGATGCTCCCTGAGACCAAGGCTCACTAGCTGGAGCAGCAGTGTCAACCCAGCCAGGCAGGCAGGCTGTGTCCCCACCATGGTCACCTGCGTGACTTCTGCTGTGCTGCCAACAATCCTGGACAGTACAGCAAACTCTGAGCGCTTTCCTTCGTGCTGGGGTGACCAGGCAACCTCCTGTGTCCATCACCTCTACCACCAGTTGCCTGAGCAAGCAGGCCTGATCAGTGATGGCCTCTGCTTTTAATTTTTACAGGCACAAAAATGCAATTGTAGGAGAGGGGAAAAAAACCCGCCTTTCCTGCAAACTGGTCTCCAGAGAAGAAGGACACAGCCCTGAGTCCCATCAGGTGCTGGTGCAATGACCCTGCTCTCTGGGCTTGGTGCAGCTGTCTTCCTTGGCAGAAAAGGAGCAGGAGCCACCACAATGGCATCTGATGCAAGGACGCCAGTATCAGCAAGAATACAGTTGGCTTGTAGCATAAAAAGACCAAGCAGATGGCAGGAATCACCTTAAAAGCTCTTGCAGAAAAAAATGCCCTGTAAACACAAAGCCCTGCTGGAGGCAGAGCACCCGTGGGGGCCAGCTCTTCATGGAGACATGCAAAGGGGAATCCAGCCACCTCCCTGTGCTCCAGTGAGCACCAGTAGCTTAATGCTGCCACCTATTCCAGCTCCGAAGGACCTTTCCCAGACACCAGCATTCCCCTTGGTAGCTTCTGGTAGCTGCTCGTGGCCAAGTGCCAAAGGGCAACATGTATGAAGCATTTGCTGGGGGCCCGCCGTGTCCCCTCCGTGGCTTCCCCCACCTTCAGGAGAAGGGTGAACTCTCCCTTTGCAGCTTATGTTTCTCATAATACAAATTAATCCCCTATCGATTCCCAGCTTAAGGGGAGCTGAGCTGCTTATCCCTGCTCGGTGCCACCACTGATGCTCACACACCTCCTGGGCCTGTGTGGGAAATGTGATGGAGGTGCTGAGGGCCCGCGCAGCTCTGAAACAGCTGGAGATGTGCAGCTGGGGAGAGGGCAGCTGGCTCGCAGCAGAGGCAAAGCAAAGCAGCTTCAGAGCTGGGCACCCCAGACTAACCAGAAGGATCCGATGGTTAAAGAAACACCCTCCGTATACACCCAACCCAAAGGCATCAAGGTCCTTTCCTCCACTTGAAAATAATAATCAGAAAAAGGAGGGATGCTCAGCAGTGCAGAGAAACTCTGCAGCCAAAACCCAAACCTCCTCTGGAAGCTCTGGCCCCCAAGAGGACACCTCGCTGGAGCCCCTCCTGTGGCTGAGCTGAGGAGGTGCTACCATCAGCCTGACGCTGTGTTTCCACCACACACCCAAGGGACTGTCACTGCATGCATAGCCTAGAGGATCATGAGCTGGAGGCAGAGGTCTGGAGCAAGGAGCCCTGGGAGCTCCTGGCAGCTCAGCCCTAGGGACACTGAGCAGACCTTTGTCCCACTGACACCTGCCCATGTACTGGCTGCTGGGTTATTTGTCATCTCAAAAAGAAATGCTCCAGTGGAGCTCCAGTGGATATTCCCACCTTCAGAGCCCACTTGGAGGGTGGCTGGCAAAGGATGTCAGAGAGTGGCTGGTGCTGCTGTCCCTGCCCTGCCTGTCACAGCCCAGCAGCATCAAGGACAACATCAGAGTCTCATCATGCATTTTACTGGCCATGAGCAGAGGAGAGAAAGCATTGCTATGGGAACGGGATATCAGAGCTGACAGAAGGTGGCCTTTGCAGCCTCCTAGGAGGATGGGGACGTGGTGCTCCTTCCTGTTTTAGGAGGCCATTGTTCGAGTCATGCTGGGAAAACGTGCTGTGGAGGGGACTGAGCTCCAGTCCCAGCTGGAAGCAGGTGTCACAGGCACTGCTGGGGCAGGGGGCACATGTCAGACCATGGCAGTGCCCAGGGCAAGACACCCTGCCCACTCAGACCCATCATCACCTCCCTCCACTGACACAGGGTACTCGGCACATGAGCCCCATGCTGGCTCTGCCTCCTGCTCGGAGCTCAACACTGCGTCTGGCCATGGCAGAAAGGGGGAGAAAAGTAAAAGAAGAAAAGAAAGACCTCAGGGAATGGGGCCAGTGACAGATGGAGTTGAGAAGAGCACACGCAATGGGGCTGGAAAGAAAGAAGGCGGAATTAGAACTTAATCTAAGATGGTGTCTTGTCTTTAAAAGGATGGGAGCCCTTCGGCTTCAGACAGCTCAGGCTGCCCTACAGCAAGGGAAGAGTGATAGCTGAGGTGACTTCCATCATCTTTCCACCAAAAGGCCTGGTTTGAAATGAAAGCAGACTTGCAGAGTGACCTAAAAACCCGCTGGAAACTGGGAGGGCAGCTGGTTATGGTGGTGTGTTCACATGTTAAACTTCCCCCTGTGTCTCCAGGTCCAACTGCACAGCCTGTGCTTGTGCAAATCCCTTCTAGATCATAGCATTCTCCAAGGCTCACCTCCAAAAGTCTTAGCTCAGCACTTAGGCATGTAGCCCAGAATGAGCAATGAAGTCTCACAAGCCCCTAGGAAGATGGACAACAGAAAGAGGCAACTGAGCCCAGCCTTTTGCTACTTTGGGGGCTTGAAGAGGTGAGCTCTGCTCAGGCTTTCTGCAACCTTCATCAAGGCAGTTCATCCCTGTCTGTCCCAGATGGCTTCACACAAGAGAGAACAGCTCCTCTCTTGCAAAAAGGGCTGTACTGCACATCTGGCAGAGAACAAGCCCAGATGACAAGAGCAGCACCAATAAGGTGTTTTTTTTTTAATCGAAGCTGACCCTAGAAGTTAGAAGAACAACAAACAAGACAAATCTGCAGTGTGACAACCATAACATTTCACTTAGCATCGCCCTCTCCGTAGAGCTTAGAAAAATGCAATATAATTTCAAAAGCATCACAAAAGACCACCTTGGCTTCTTCTTGCCTTATTCTGCCCTCTTTTCTTTTAATGGTGAAACCTGTGCTTTTTTGGAAAACAAAAACATCTGATAAAACATGTCCCGCAGACAGGTACAGAAATACTGCAGATAAACCCAGCAACAGGCTCCTGTGACGAAGGACTGATGTCAGAGACCCGAAGGATGTTCTGGCCAGCTCCACCAGTGAGACTCTAATCATACCAGAAGGCTTCTGGCTTGGGCCGAGACAGTGCAATTGCTTTTTAATTTGCAAACTGTGCATATTTTCCTGATGATGTTTATGCCGAGCTACAGATCGGTGCTCTGCCATTGACCGGATAATTGCCAAAGAGTTACCTCCTGTCTAGGGTACTTTAACCTTCCTGTTTAAATCCAGCAGCACAACAGTTTGAAGTCCAACTCAGAAGCACTTGAGGGTAATAAACTGGGAAAGGGGAGGGGGTGGGCTACGCTATAGTGTTATGATTCTGCAAAGGTTTCTGTTTTCTTTCTTGTTACCCTAATAACCCTTTTATAGAGCACGTTGCTGGCAGAGCCTGCTGCTGAGGCAGCCGGTTCCATGTAGGCACAAGACAATTTGCAAAAGCAATAAACTGACATTCAGCTGAAAAAGCCTGCTAGAAAGATGAGCCATCAGCAAATCCCCCTACACATCCATGGCCTTAAAGACACGCTGGGTTTATATTGCAGGGGAAAAAAAAAATAATTAAAACATACCCAAACCAAACAGGCAGCATAGAGCAGAGGCCCAGCTGCAGCTACTCTGCTCTTGCGTGGCTGAGGGCATGGTGGCCTGGGTCACCGACCACAGGCACCCACTTCATGGGAACTGCTAAGGAAGCTGCCTGAAGACAGGCCAGCCGATTGCCTCTGCATCACTGGTAGGGTGGTTTTCCAGAACCAGTCTCCTTTGGTGGTTAGAAACCTTCAGGTTTCCAGCCCAGAGCTCTCCACTAGAAATCTCTCATTTGTTCTGGGGCTGATGCTGTAAGTGAGCTTGAACAAGCTTTGTCCCTCTACACATCTACCCCCTTGCTGTGTCACAAGCACAGCTGTATTTCCCCCCAGCCTTTGGGCTCTGATTCATGCTCACAGGCTGAAGCCCCAGGTGGAGTGGGGAAAGGTCCACTGTTACACTCATCTGTGCTCTTCCTGGAAGCTGCCACCCCATCACAGGGATGGCTGAAAGGGACAAGTAGCTGCTCCCAGGCTGCTGACATTTACACCATAAACCACAGCTCACCAGAGTCCTGTGGGATGGCATTTTGATACACCTGTCTTGTTTGGGGCTCCCCTATGAGCTCCCCTAGATCCTGTGTGCTTTTCCACAAGCACATCTTGTCAGCAGTTCATGGTCACCCTGCAACCAATAATCACAGCTCAGACTCTAGTTCAATTCCCCATGTACAGAAGAAGCTCCTGTGTTCACCTGTGTGATGTTATCCTTCTGTACAGTGTCATCCTTCCATCCCCAGTCCTCAAGGTTATGGGGCTCCTTGGTGACAGCCTGACCCTCCTCTACCTGCATAATGCACATGGCACCCCAATAGATTTGACTAGCACATCCCCTTTTGTGTCCAGGCCATTAATCAAAAATAAGATTAATTTGGAAACTGGAGAACTGCAACAGTAACATCCTTCAACCTTCACAGTTACACGCATCCTGGTCCTTTCTGTAAGAACCTCATTGGTTTCAGATTAGGCAAGAACAAAATTTAGCTTTGAAGGGTCTTTGGCTAGTCAAGGACACAGGCTCCAAAGAGTAAGTCATCAGCTGAGGTATAAAGAAGAGCAAAATTTATTGCATTCAGAGCCAGGCTGGCTGGAGAAATCAAGCCTGAGAAAATAGAGACATATTACCAGGGCAAAGTCTACCGCCGAGTCTTAAGCCTGTACTTTTGCAGACGGCTAATCCTGCTAACATTAAAACAGGAGCTGAGGTTTTCTTAATGGCAGAGCTATTTATGGAGAGCTCATCTAACTCTTCATCATCTCCCTAAGATCCTGGTGCAGGAAAGAGCTTCATAACTCAGAGGCCTGCTGGACAAGAAAGGCAAACAGATGTCAATGTGAGTGGGCAGAAGACACGGGGAGGACCTGGTAGCACATCTGATAGCCCTGCTGATGGCCCTGCTCACTCGGAGCAGGCTGGGCACGCAGCACGCAGCAACGGTGCTCTTGCTCTGGTGATGACATTTACTGACTGTGCAGCTCAAACAGCTTGTCCTACTGTCACCTTCCCTCTCCATCCCTCTGCCAAGCCTCATCCCATCTAACATCACCAGGGATACCTCCTTCCCTACCCACCACGCTTCTCCCCAGGAGTCATTTCCACCCAGCCAACTCAGGCAAGGAGCACAAGGCCACCCTGCAGCTGGGATCCCTCACTGCCTCTGCAGTATGGCACCCACCTCCATGGCTGGCACAGGCACCAGTGGCCCCATTGTGCCCGTGCCTGGTGGCTGTGGGTGACTGGTCGTTAATCAGGCAGAGACAAAGGCACAGGAGCTGGAGAGCAGGTGGAGAGAGGGGAAGCAGCAGCTTGCTGCTCTCTGGAGTCCTGGCAGCCCCGCTCAGTGCTTTGTCAATGCTCCCTCTGCTTAATCTTCTCAAAAGAGCATCTTGTTTAAATGGGATGATTCTTATTAAGATCATTAACTTCTCCAGTGAGAGCTGGCATGACCTCCCGTTACCCTGTGCCCTGCAGCCGTCTTCTGCTGGGTCCACATTCCCCTTCATCCCACACCACCCTGTCCTTCTTATGTGCTCCATCACCTCTGACTCACAGCTGGCCAGTCCTTGCATTCCCTGGCTCCACCCCCTCCCTCCACAGGGACCTGCCACCCGTTTAAATCCCTTTTTGCAACCACCACTGCTTTCTCTCACTTTTCTCCTGCCTGCTGCCATTCCATCTTGGTGCCAGCTCTCTGTTATTCCCCCTAAAGCACTCTGCTACTGAAGAGTGCTTTCAGCTCGCATGCCAGCTCAGGTAAGCAAGGGAGTTTGCTGCTCTGCCTCTTGTCCAGCTACCAGTAAAGTCTTGATTTCGATCACCAGACAAAACAAAAGAGAGACACCAAATCCCTTCTTACACTAGCACACTCATGCTTTCTCTCCCCGCCCACTTCTCAAATTAAGGGCATCTTTCTGGAGCAAAAACTTCAGGGGATGAGGAGGGCTGAGATTAGTTTTTTTACATGTTTCACATCCCTTTTATTTAAAAAATGCTTTATGCAGCTGTCAGAAACCAAAATGAAAATTTTGTATTTTTTTTTTAGCAGTCTTTGAAATAAGGATGCTATGTGGGATCAATTTTTTATGGCAGTAAAGTAAAGGGGGAAAATAGCAGCAATTTTCTCTTTTGAACATGGCCTATTTAATAGCATGGATGTCACGGTGCAGCTTTATCCAGAGAGAGGGAGAAAAAGCCACAAAATGGTACTGTGGTCAATCAAAGACTTCTACACTACAATCTGCTTCTCCATCTCTCTACAGCCAGCTGAGATTTCCATCAGTTCTCCTCTTAGCCTTTCTTCCTGTCTCTCCCCTCTCCACAGAAGTTAAAATACAGCACTAAGTGCCCAGATCCAACAGCCCCTCCACAGAAGATGCCAGCACACCAGGCACAGCCCCTCAGGAATCACAGAGCCCAGAGGCTGCACGCAGGGAGTCAGGGCACTGCTGCCACTCCAGTGTGTGTCAGTCCCTGTGATACCACCTGAGCAAGAAAATCCATTTCATTACGGCACTAACAAACCCACAGCACACCTGAGTCCCGGGCAGTACTGCCCTCCTCCCACCCTGTGAGGGCAGAGCAGAGGGGCTCAACTCGCAGCATCCCTCCTGGATGCAGCCTTATTTTCCATGCCCATTGCCGAGCTCTGTGTCATGGCTTGGACTCGCTGCATTTTCCCTGCTTCTTCTTGCCCTTTCTTTTCTGAAAGCAGGCTGGACAATGCCTTCTGCCCTCCCCAGCACAGCTCTGCTGGGACAAAGCAGGACATGGGCCCTGGAAAGAGAGACACACATTTCCAAGCTCATCCCTGGAAGTGCTCCCGGCAGCACCCAGCCCCAGGCAGCTGGTGAAACAGGCAGCTCTGCTCCGTCCCTCAGCCTCATCTGGGGACCCCCCAGCTCTTCCCTAGGGACACTGCTGCCACAAAGCTGCCATCCCTTCCATGTCAGGCCATGGGCAAGGGGCTCAGTCCCCACGTCCCAGAGCCAGGCAGGAAGGAGGTTCTACCCTGCAGAGGTCAAGCAGGGACAGCTGCAGGATGTAGGTACTCTCCTAGCTGAGGCTCCAGGACTAGGCCAGGAGGAAGCCGGCAGAAAGACAAATTTATTTGAAGCTCTGTCAGCTTGCTTAGGTCCCATTTTTAGGATTTTTTTTTTTTTCAAACTTTCTTACACACAACCTCATATGGAGTACAATACATGCAGGATTGCATTTCTTCTCAATTTAATTTAAAACCACAACACACTTCAGTCCTCTCCCATGCAGAGGCCCAGGCAGAAGTGTGCCTCGCTCCAGCAGGCCGCAGGGAGTACCCAGCCAGGATCCAACCCAGTGAAGAACATTGGAAAGGACCAGAAATGCCCCTTGTTTTGATTATTTCAGCCTTAATTAGACACACATTGGAAGACTGGAGCAAAGTTTTAGATTCTGGCTTCCCTGAGGCTTGGGAGTGCTGGGGTCTGGGGCTTGGTCTCCTAATTAACAACACAGGGAGGGACATTACCTTGGCCCAGACTGTAATTAGCTGTGAACAGGGAGGATGCACTTTGAACACAACCAGCCTTCAGAGGTCAAACAACTCCATGTCCCGTGTTCTCTCTTGACATTGGGGCTGGGCTGGAAGTGAGGATGTTGGGACAGCGGCTGCAGAGGAGCCAGGCCCTCCTGGGGACACGAGCCCTTGTTCTTCCCATGCACAGCCACAGTGGTGTTTTCCACTGGGAGCTGAGCCCTGGGCAACAATCCTGTCATGTACAGCAAGGGCACTCTCTGCTTTTTGTATTGGTCACCATCAGCTTTGCTTGACCCACAAACACACCAGGCACAGGGGGGTAAAGTTACTTGCTTGAGCCCAAACAGCAAGCCAAAGGCAAAATTATGAGACTGTAGCTAGACCCCACTTGATACACGAATCCCACACCCAGAACAGGTGCACTGCATTGTGGTAAGGTTAAAATAAAAATACCGGAGAGGGAGGAAAGGGGACAAGGATAAAAGTCCCTGTGGGAAGGCAAAGCATGGTCTGAAGGTTGGATGCAGCCCAGCTCCTTGCAGGCACTTCCACCAAAGCTTCGGGATGGGGAAGCGATGAAGCTCTGTCTAAGAAGCAGGATTGAGGGAGCACAGCCCGCTAATGGCGCTGATGGACAAACACCACCCGGGCTGGGGCAGAGCTGGGCACTCAGTGCTGCCCGCTTGGGCACGGTGCAGCCCCTTGCCCTCAGCCACCCCGTGCTGTCTGCAGGAACCTGGACAGCAGTGGCAGCAGGGTGAGCATGGCTCCAGAGCCACCTGGGGTGGCTGCAGCTCCTTGCTCTACCCTTGGTCCTCGGCTCTGCAAAGGCTTCTCTGTCTCCAAGGGCATGGGAAGGACACGGGGGCTGCTGGGCTCTCACTGTGCTGCAGAGAGGATGTGAAGGGTGTCAGGGCGGTCGCAGGGAAAGGGGCTACTCCAGGCAGAGGCTCCAGGAGCAGATTGGCAAGCAAGGCTCCAAAAATGCACCTGCTTCCTGGATGTGATTCCTGCTGCTGCCTGCACAGACCTACAGGACCCCTGGACGCAGTTCCCACCCCGAGAGTGGCCCTGCTGCCCCAGGCCTTCGTTTCCCCACATTGGGGCATGTTGGGTGCTGCAGACAGTGGAGCTGAGGGTCCCACCAGCACTCGGTTCCCTCCAAGCAAAGGGCAAAGAGACAGCTCTGACGCAGGGAGGAGCACAGCCTGGTGACGTCTCTGCTAAGGGAAGCAGCTCCAGCTGCTACCAGAGCTGCTCACCCAGCTTCCCATCAAACATCCTCATCTAAACTAGCCCTGAGCAGCTCCGGCAAAACACCCCAATGCTGGCAGAGGCAGGTGGGTGCTGGAGCACTCTCACCCCGAGCCCACCATGCCCATGTTTGCCAAGGGCTGTTTGCAGAGGCAAGCACTCGCCTCTCTCTGTGGCTCTGCTCTGCTTCAGGAGGATGGGCTTGCAAAATAATTAATGTTAACTGGCTCATGGCTCCTGTTAACTGCCTTTGTGCATCTTAAACCTTCCTCCCAGCACCAGCCGGAGCATGTGGAGAGGACTGAAGGGGAGCAGCACTCTTCCAGACCTACTGCCCTGACCTGAAGCACCATGGCCACACCAACAGCACTGGCTGTATGATGTGAGACAAGGGGGGCACATTGGGCAGGGGGAAGGCAAGAGCAGCACAAAGGGCAGAAAGGCTGGAGCAAAGCCAGCCCTGGGGACAGGCAGCCAGGCTGCAGGAGCTGGGTGCCTCTGCTCCTGATGGTGCTGTGGCCCTGTGGCACCACAAGGCAAGAAGAGCAGCAGTGCCCAGAGAGCCCCAAGATACCCCAAACATATCATGGTGCAGATGAGGTGGCTGAGGACCACACCAGCCCTGCCTGCAGCTGGTGCCACCTAGCAATAGTGGAGAGAGCTGGGCAGGGATGGGTGCTGGCATGGGGGGACTCCCCCCAGACACCCCCTTCCCAGGGACCACAGCCAGCAACAGCCCCGTGGACAGTCCTTGCAGGACTGTGCCAAGATGCAGTGCCAAGGCTGGGCTGGCAGCCACAGTCAGAAGCCATCGGTGGGAAGACAACAGTGTCCATCACCCTGGGCCCTGGGTGCTGGTGGCACCTGCTACCTGCTGACAGCCACATTCTGCTCCTCCCACAGCACCGCGCCTTCGAAGCAATTAGCAATTCTGAACTACAAAACATTGTCCCAGTGGGATAATAAACTCCAACATCTGTCAGAAGAGCTAGCGCCTATCAAATTGCCAAGAGAAACGTTTTTCTTCTCATTCAATTCACAGCTAAATTGAAAACAACCCCAGAAAGTATCCAGTGGCACCAGCTCACCATCCATCTCTGTGAGCTTGCAAGCTGTTCGGCAGTGCAGGAAAAACATCCCGGCCATGCAGCGATCACTCACTCAAATTAACAAATCATTTTATTTAGATAGGAAAAGAAGCTGTAATTGACTGATGGTACACTCCCATATGGCACCGTACACTGGAGTAGTAGTAAAATACTCACTGCTATCACCCCCTCGGAGCATGCACTTGTTGCAGCTCCGGGAGAGGAACGAGCTGGTGGGAGTGGCTGCGGGGAGCTGGGCTGTTGATGTGGGGGCCCACGGGTGCCTGATGCCCTCTGCACCAAAACCACTGCCAAAGCCCAGAGTAAGGTGATGTTTTCCTGCCCTTCCAGACACAGCAGCAAAGACGAAGAAGGATGAGCTGCAGCACTGTAGGGCAGACCTTTAATATATCACTGCACTGGGAAGTGGGCAGAAATGCATCCTTATTTTATGGATGGGGAAGGAGAAACTCGCTCATGGGAATCAAGCGGGTCTACAGCATCTCTGCAGGTCCTGCTCTGGCAAGGACTGGGACAGAAACCACAGGATGGTCCCTACTGAGTTCTCTCAGGCTGCCTGCAGCTTGCCTGAGCATTGGTGATCTCAGTGCTGGACGGGAAGGGCTCCCAGCCTCTTAATCCTGACTAAGGAGCACTTCAACACACCATGTAGACATTGTGATGGGGGGCAATGAGCTTCTACCTGCTCTAAACCCAAACCTTCCTTCTGACAGTGACCTGGGAGTTGTCTGCTTGAACAGGTGATGGAGGAGGTCATCCTGATGACACACACAGAGCTGGACACATAATCTGAATTAATTCAGAGCATCAATCCCAAAGGCCACATTAGGGAGTCAGAATAACATGGTCTCAGGGATGCTTACTGAAAACAAAAGCCCGTGTGGTCCCAGCAGTAGTAGTAGTGTGTGCCAGGGTGTCTGTGCATGGGACAGGAGAGACAGTTCCAGAGCTGCCAACACACCCAGCCATGGCCAGACTGGCTTTTTGACATGAGCAAACCCAAACCTTGGTGCTTCTTCATTGACATTTGCCTTGTAAAGGTTATTATATTTGAATGCTCTGACCTGCTTGCTCTGCCACACCTGGTAGGATTTGGAAAAGCTTCTCTTCAAAATTGCTGCCCAGGATCCACTTCCCATATCAACCATCATGGCATGTTGAGTTGTACAGTGCCCTATGTCCCTGCTGCCACCGAAGCCCCTGGGGCTCTCTGCTCCCTTGGGCATGGGCTGTATTTGCAGTGCAGGGAACAAAGAGCTGCCAAAACCCAAAAAGCAAGTGATGATGCTGGTAATGATCCCTGCAGGACTCTGAGGGCCAACAGGGCATCTCACCTCTCTGCTCTGCAACACGCCAAAAGCCACAAATGTCATGATGTCTCAAATATAATGCAACACTCACATACAGAATCCTCCAAACTGATCTGAGAGATGGTTTGTTGACAATATGTCCGAATTAGAAATGAATAGCAAAGAGAAGCTGACTGAAAGCCATCCACCTTTATTCATGTTGTCAGCAATAGTTTTGCCAACCATGCACAATGCCGGGCAAGATTTCTCTCCTTCCCCAAAACGTCAAAATCATTCTGACTGTGTGCTCGGAAGCATTTAATCAAGGGAGGAGAGCTGCCTCCAGTGTCTGCCAGCCTGGCCAGCCCTGGGTGGCAGCGGGAAGCAGAACCTGGTCTGACCCTGCAGTGATGCTACACTGGGGGGGAGATGGACAGGGGTGGGTGGGAGGCACTCTCTGCATCCTTCTCCCTCCCTGTGATCCACAAGGACGGCTGCTTTCCAAATGGAGGAAGGATGCAAGAGGAGAATCCTTTTTGACTCTCTGGAGGAGAGACAGAGGAAAACTCATAGGCCAGGGAGGCCAAAAAGGTCTCAAACACTCCACAGTGCCCCGCTGCCCTCCAGCCCAAGCCTCTGTTGGGTCTAGCCCTCCCCCAGTGCCAAGCTGCAGCAGGCGAGATGGGATTTTGCCTGATGGTGAAAACCACCCCAGACTCTCTCATTCACATGGGCGATGGGGGAGCAGGGGAAGGTGGGAGCAGGTGAGCACTGGGGTTGGCTCCTCCTTTGAAATCCAGATAATTCCAGGGAGCGTGTGGTGAATAAAGCAAATGGGATGGGGGACACATAGCCAGGCTGCCCTCCCCACACCCCACGTGCTTGGCTCTTGCCACAGCCACTTCCCCAAACCCTTCTCCATCACCTCCCTGCCATTGCAGTGCCTGCAGGCAGTGGGCAGGGGTGACACGCCTTGCTCCCGAGGTGGCTTGTAGAGGGTTACAGGCTCTGCAGGTATGACAGACCTCACAGTCAAGGCCTCGCTCAGACTGGTGCTGGTCTCAGGAGCATCCCTGTGCCACAGGACCCAGCTTGGCTGGCACCCAGTGGTGCTGACTGTCAGGTTCAATAGACTCTGGGGCAAGGCTGCTGTTTTGCAAGGGTTGCTCTGCCTGAGCAGCCATGAAACCGCAGGGAAGCTGCTCCCCCTCGCCATGCCAGGGTGTCTCAGGGAGCTGGGTGACATCTCAAGACCTTTGCCATAAACAAATGAGGCAGCAAGCTGATTTCCTAGAAATCATCCTAGATTTCCCCACCTCTCCTCCTCCAGCTCTACCACCACCAGAGCTGCCATCTCACCTGGAACAAGCTTCTAGCAGGAGGTTTCTGCAAGCAGATCCTCCCCTGGCAGCAGGGGCAGGCTCAGCACAGCCACACCTCTGCTTATCTGACCCAGCTCACAGCAGGCCAGAAATGCCAAACAGAAAATAACCGAAAGCAAAAACCCCAGCAGACCATCCTGCAGGAGACCAGCATGATCTCAAATACAGACACATTACCACCAGGCCCATTGACGTGATGCTCTCCAGCCCAAAGAGATGGCATGGGCTTGAGGCAGGAATTACTGGGTGACATTCCCTGGCCCATGTTAGGCAGGAGGTCAGAGTTGAGGGCTGCAACTGTTCATCCTGGCCTTTGAGACTATAAACCTTGTAGAACTGGAAAGAGGGAGAAGCTGTTCCCTGAGTGCTCCTCTTCAAGGTTAAAAGGGGTGGAGGGATGCTGAGTGGAGGATGGAGGCAGCTCGGGCACACCAAGGGAGATGTCAGACAGCTTTTACGGTGGGTTTATGGGCCAGCAGGACACAGGGGTATGGAGAGGAAAAGAAACCATGGAGAATACACACAGCCTCATCCAGCCCCAGGATTTCTGAGGGTTCAGAAAGAAGCTGAGAGCACAGCCCCACAGGTGACCCACAGCCCCAGTCCTGGGTGTGCTCTGGGATGCTCAGAACACCTTTGACCATGCTTCACCCACATCTCTCCAATGTTCACTTAGAAACCCTGGAGATTAATGACCAGAAGAAGGAGTCTATCTGGGAGATAAAAGCATTATGTTAAAAGCATGACAGCAATTACGTTAGTATTAGTCACAAAACACTGCACACTTGGAGAGATCTGAAGTTGTACTCCTTGTTTATTTGCTTTGCTTTCTCCCTCCCTCTACAGCTTTGGTATTCCTGTGCTCCCTGGAATGGCAGCAGGAGGGACAGCCTGGCTGAGCACTGAGTGGGATGTCAGGGTCCGGGAATACCAGTGGCCACCAATGGAAGATGCTACCAGGTTATTTCTTGTTCCCTGCCTCTCTCAGTGACTATCCAGCTCCTTCATGTAAAGGTAACAGCCCAACACAGCTTCACAAAGGCAGGAAAAGAGGAACATGAAAGACCTCTTTACCCTGAGATGCAGCCTGTGCCTTCCAGCCTTACAGGGATGCTGGGTGCTGCACTAGTGACACACAAAGCTCCAATTCCCACCTGCAGTTCCTTGAGCGATGCTTCCTGCCCAGGGTTACCTCCTGGGAGCTCAACTCCCTCCACATCCACCCCCTGTGCTGTGACTGTAATCCTCACACCCATCCAGTACCAGGATTTTAAGGCCACCAGCCATCCTTGCCCCAGCGGGACTCTGCTCAGCAGGCTACCAACCTACTGCTCCACTTGTGCAACATGTTCAGATGTCCCAAACAGAGCAGAGTGAAGACACCCTGAGAAGAGATGAACCCATTTTGATCAGTCCAGTACCATCTCCAAAACCACAGCCACCAGGGATGCCCAGGGAAGGTCATATAGTCATGCAAGCACCCACTGATGCTTCTGCATCCTCCTGACCTCCAGCATTCTGTGGTGCAGAGATTTAGCTCATTACCAGCAGTGCCAGCAACACTCTCAATGGCATTTTCCTCTTACAAATTTGTCTAATTATTTCTGGAAGCTTTCTGAACTCATCTGGCAGCCAGTTCCACCACTCTCCTTCTGCCATAGAGGAGCCATTGTGTGTTTGCTCTGCTCCTGCCATCTATTAATTTAATTTGATGCCCAAGCATTTGATTAGCAGGAATAAAGAGAAGTCATTTCCTACAGACCTCACAGGGCCTATCCTTCCCAGCACAGCTCCCATGTCCACCCCTCTGCAGCTTTCAAACATTGCTTACATTGCCACATCTTGTATGGATGTCCCTTGCCCCGTCACCCTGTTCTGTCCCTGCTCTGGCTCCCCCCTCTGCCTTGCAGCAGGGAATCAGAGCTGCACCCAGTATTTATTTACCATGCAGGCACATGGCAGATTGATGCAAAAGACCATAACTACGTTCTGGGTTTCGTTTGCTCTTTGTTTCCTAAAAATTCATCACATTTAATCTGCTTTTTTGACTGCTACAGAGTACTGAGTTGGTTGTTTTCATTGAAGTGTTTATCTTAACTCCAAGATATGGCTCCTCGCTGGCAACAGCCAGGTCAGAGCCCAGCACTGCTTGTGGATGTGAGGATTGTTCCTCCTGTGTGTCACTTGGCCTTCAGTGATGCTGGATTTCATCTGCTGTTTCACTGGGCAGTCTCTCGCTACCTGATCCTGATGTCCCTTGCAGCTCTCTGCACTGGACTCATTCTCACCCCCCCAGGACAAGCCAGAAGCACCAAGCACCTTTGGTGTATTGTTATTGGCCTCCTTTCCCACACTGTCTGTGAAGACACTGAACAGCATTGATCCTACAGGGAATTCAACAGCACCAAGGAAACTTACTCTGTACCTTTTAGTCTCTCATTTACCCAACTATCCATCCTCCCTGTTATTCTGAAGCAGGTTAATTCTTCACAAGCCTGGGCTGAGGGACTGTGCTGCAGTGCTCTCAACAACCCATGCAGGAATGTCACCCAGAGTATCCCTCTTCCCGTGGATACAAATGCTGTGTGAACCCCTCCTTGCTGTACCCCACTTGCACACATGTTCAGATGTGTCTGTGCACACTTGCCCCATATGGCAAGCGGGGACACCACTTCCCTGGTGTTCCCAACCCTGGTCCAAGGCAAAGACACCTCTAGCACAGATGCATGTTACCAGCGAGGCAGAAAATTCGCAACAGAAAGGAAGGGAGACCCAGAGTCTCAAATAATGAGGTTTTGAGGTGCTGCCACTATGCCACAAGTGTGAGGTCCCCCAGTCCTGCAAACAGCCCTAGCTGAGAGCAAGAGGGGTGAGACAGCAACGAAGCGCCGGCACCCACCATCCCACCCCGCCCCGCAGCGGGGAGCGACTGCCAGCTCCTGAGCCAGGGTTTGCTCTCTGCACCTCTGTTAGTGATCTCCAAGGTGATGGTGACTTTAAGTGGAAGCAGCCATCAGGTCTCTGTGCAGATCCAGACGTCAGGGCAGAAAGCAGGTACTCCGTGGGAGCCAGCCCCTAATGCCTGTGCACACGCTGTCGGGCTCATTTCCCTGCTCGCTCTCCTATGCCAGCTAATTACCGGATTGTCAGGGACACTGATGCATGCTCCACTCTTGGCAATTCAATTGTCCTCTCTGCTCTGTGTGCCTTATCAATATATATGCAGCTATATTTCCCCTGAAATCTCACAGAGGTGCAAAGAGCTGTCTGTGGGAGATGGATTTTGCTCCCAGCATGCCAGGCAGGCAAACAGCACAGCCAAAAAGCCACCCTTGGTGGGAGCCATCGAGGAGCTCGGCTTGTATTTTTGGGGGCTGTTGCAGGTGCATGAGACAAGATGGAGAAAAGCACCTCAAGGAGAACAGAGGGAGAAAGCAGAATGCTGAAGGCGAACAGCAGAAGACTGTGGAGAGGGGGTATTTTGAAGCAGATAAGTTGATTTGTGAAGACAACAGAAAAAAACACCTTTGCAGCAGCCCCACAGGAGAGTGACTCTGAGGATGGTGGCTTGGAGACCTGCGAGAGGCATGGGACGGGCATGGGGGGGCTGGGAAGGTCAAACACAGGAACAGGTTAAACAGGGCACAGAGAAGCAGGCAGTGCCTTAAGACAACTGCAGTAAGAGGAGAAGTTGGGGGTGAAAACCATCTATGACCAGGGGCTGGGACCATGTTGTAAGGAGGGAAGAAGGAGGCAGAAACAGTAGAAATACTGAGGAGAAAAAAAAACAACAAACCCATTACACAGGCATCAGAGAAGGCACAGCAAGGAGAGGCAGCATGGAGAGAGGAGACTTTAGAGGCAGAGGGACCATCAGTCGTAGGTGGAGAGAATCACCCCTGTGTCCCCAGCCTGGTGTGAAAGCCTTTAGCCAGCACTCAAGGTAATACCACATCACTTGAGAGATCACTGCTACATCAGACTTGCCCTTAGCCACCAGAGTGCAGCACGAGGTCAGGGTCAGTACACGAACTTCACTGAAGTTCAGAGCTCGGGTGTGATAAATCAACACATCTGATGCGTTTTCAGGGCAACAGGAAAATTTCACAACCATCCCTAAAGAGCTCGGGGTTTTTAAAGTGCACAGTCACCGATTTTAGTGTCATGGTTTTTGCTGCATGCCAAGTGTGTCCCTTAAGAACAGAAAACCAGAGCTCCTCATTTTGCATAATTCTTCCCAGAACTCGAATGCCTGTAAAGTCTTTACATGAAATACATATGAAACAGGAGCAAAAAGTCACCTAAGAAACATTTTTAATTTATGAACTGTCAGACAAAAACGTCTTAGAATTAAAAGATAAGGGGTTTTAAAAGATAAAGGGCTCTGCATCTGACACCCTCTGCAGCCTAGAAGTACCCATGTGATTCCATTCTGAAATACAGATTTTCCCACTGTGCCAGAACATGGGAGTGATGGGTTGGGAGGCACAGACAGATGTGCTCCAAGCCAGAAGACAGATGTGCTCCCAGACAGAAGTATGGCAGGAGTTTACAACTGTGGTACTTATTTATAAGGCAGCAATGCATTATCCCTTGAGGGGAAAAAGAATTTATACAGTTTAAAAAAGGAAAACAGGATGATTAATTAAACTTGCTATTTCTAGAAAGGACCTGCCAGAGCAGATGTGCTCTGGTCCTTCCCTGGGGATTCTTTACAAAAACAGAGCCCTGTGGCTCTTCTTTCCCCAAAGCCTTGTGTTATTATCAAAGAAGACAATAGCTGTCGTCTTTAAGTTATTGATTAGCTGGTGGCTCTGCATGGAAGGGCCCTGTGCCACCCTGCAGAGACAGCCACCCAGAAAGGGCTGGGGGTCCCAGGCTGCTGCTGCCCATCTCCAGTGTGGGGTCAGCAGCCACCTTCACTTCAACTGAAAGCAGCAAAGGAGCTTCTGGGTTCCAGCAGAAGGTGGGCTCCTACAGAGCAGAAGTTTAAAAGCTGTTTCAGGGAGGAACAATCCCTTTCTGAGGCTGAGTGGGTGAAGGCAGCACTGGCTGGCACCAAACGCTGTGCCAGGGAGGAGGGGCAGTGTGGAGCAATTCTATTCTCCGTCCTCACTGTGGAGCTGTACGAGGAAACCACATCAGAGCTTACGCGGGCAGCAACCACGGTGGTGACAAAACCACCAAGTTCAAAATCTATTAAAAAAACCCAAATATGTAAAAAAACTCCAGCAGACATGTTTCCTGCTTGACGGCACCCTTCTTGGCCTCCCACAGTGATGGGAATGTGGTCCTTCGGAGGTGGCACGCGCAGCAGCTGTTACAAACTAATACTGTACAAATTGTCACTTAAGTGGGATTACTGCTGCCTCTTCCAGCAGCTGCTTTGCTCCTGTCTCTCCCTCATCCTCCCTCTGCTCCAAAAGTGTGGGGGGGAGAATGACAGATGCAATATTTTACAAAATGAGATAATTATATAGGAGCCACATGGGGAGATTAGATTAGCAAGAGATTTCAATGCAAGGATATTTAATAAGAATGAGACACAGGTACGTGGAAATGCAGACAGCAAAAGGTCATCATCATCATCACCACATTGAGATTATGAAACAAAACACTTATGACCTACAAAGGCTTTGATGCTCGCTGCAGTAATTCTATTGTTATTGCAACACAAATAGGATTATTCTGAACAGGAGCTGTATAGCTGCAAGCAGCCAAGAAGAATTAAAAAATAACACTACAGTGACAACAGCAAAGTCATTCAGATGCAGGGCAGAAACTCTATCCTATTTCCAGCCTGCCCTGCAACCCTGTAATATTTGCATGCTGTGTTCCCATGCCAAATACCATGGGAACAGCCAAGAGCTTGGGATTGGATCCTTGTCTGCTGGTAGTAAAGCAGCGTGACCCTTTGCTGCAGCGGAACAAGAGGGCTCATGCCCATGGGCAGCACCACTAACCTCTGCCAGCACACCCTGCTGCCTGCCCCAGGGCCAGAGCATCCCCACAGGACACGTGCTCTACCACCAATGCAGCGGGTCCTCGCGTAGGCAAGGCCTTCATTTATCAACGTCTCAGCCTTTGTTCGACTAATGTAAATCCGTCTTTATGGATTACCATCTTCTGTCTGTTGAAAAATTCCCTCCATGTTATCTTAAGCGCGAGGGGGAGCAGGGAGGGGGCCGGACGAGTCACTCCCGGCAGCGTGGCGGAGCTGACATGACAGCCGAGCCGCTCCGAGGGATCCGATACAGACACAGAGATATATCACACAGATGAAGCGATAATTTCACAGCGATTAAGCCACACTCTGTAGGAGTCTTCATTAAAGTTTGCTGGGGAGAAGAAGCAAGCCGTCTTTATTTTTTTCTTAGGACAGCAGATATTAACTCTCTGGGCATGCTCCCAGATTTGTTTTAGAGAGGGACCTTCCCCAGAGGAACATCTCAGACCCTTTGCCAGCCTTTGGCTCTCCTCAAACTTCAAGCTCCTGACCTGCCACAGATGCTGAGCTGTGATCTGGGTAAGCCTGCATGGGCATGTCCCTGCCAAGAAGTCAGGTCTGGCTCCAAAAAGCCTCCCCTCAGAGCCACAGGCACTTGGAAGACAGAGTAGCCTGGACCAAGAAATTGAACCTTGGACTGAAATGCTGAACCTCAGATCAAGATGCAGATGCAGGACTCAGACCAGCTGATTCTATTCTCTCTGCTGTGGGTCCCCAGGCATGAAACCTAATTATTTTCTTGCAGCTACAAGTCTTACTTTTGCTGCCCACACTGTGCTGTCCTGGATATAAAAGACTAATTCTTGGTAGCTGCTTAAAACCAGGCAGAAATAACTCTCCTGCACAATGCAGCAGCTCACTAGTGCTGTCTCAGCAAGCTTCACCCTGGGAAAATGTCACTGTTTGATTGACACCACAGAAACACCCATTGCAATGTGTTTTAAACAAAAACATCTGCACTTACTTGTATAGCACAAGTCAGGCCAACAAGTCCCCCCTCCCCTCGGTAAGCACAGAAAGCAGGACAAACAGCTCTGTGCCATGGCCCAGGGAGGCTGGAGCTGGGCACGTGGGGCAAGTCTTGGAGCTGGGCATGGTGATGGCTACTGCCCTGCTTGTGTCCATGGGGAAAGAGGACAAATCCTCTTCTGGAGGCACAGATACAAGTGTCAGTGTGGCCCTGCTGCCTGGGAGGAGATGGCGAGGTCAGAGCTGACCCCAGAAATCAGGTGACTCAACGTGCTCCCAGAGGAAGGATGGTGGCACACACACCTCCGTCATGTCCCAGCCCAGCATGATTGGCTTGGCCTTTCCCACCTACCTCTCCCTTTCCAGGGGCTGAGGATTCCAGCATTAAATGCATGCCACCAGCAGGTCAGTGCTGGGCTCCAGGAAGCAGACTGGCACTCAGCCCATGAGCTTGATCTCATCTACTCTGTTGCAGGGCAGGGACAGACACGTGTCAAGTGCAGGCATGACCTCCTCTGCCCTGGCTCATCCTACAGCGTGGCTGGCAGCAGGAAAGCCACCGTGGCAGGCAGAGAGATCTGAGCAGGCAGGATGAATACAAGACCTTACAATTGCATCCCAAGAAAGCAGAGACCCAAAATACGGAGACACGGTTAAATACAGGCACATTCATCCTCTACAAGACAAATTGCTTTCAATAATCTGGAATTATTTCTCCTGGGCTTTTTAAAGACTTCTCAAACACATTAGGACAGCCAGAAGCACAGATGAACTATTTAGCTTCCTTGATAGGAAAATATTCTCTTCACACAGTTAGTACGACTTATGAGAAACCTAGTGGGGAAATCTGTGCCATTTTCACACAGAGGTGTATATAAATGATTAATCTAAAGTTAGCTATGATTTATTGAGCTATTCAAGGCCCAAAACCTAGATAACACATCTGTGTCCAAAGCTAATCTGTGGAGTGAAACAGCCTCCAAAAACCAACTGCACGTTCACCAGCCCTGCCCATCACTGAGTACCAAATCCTGGCAGGACGGTCTCCTAATTAAAATGATGGGACTTGGGAGTCCAGGAGAGAATTAATTGCTTTGTTCTTGTCCCCCAGGTGGCTCATCTAATCCCTCAGGATGTTCCTAGTCTGTGACAAAGGGAAAGTGACCCTTCTCTCTCCCAGTGCTCCCGTGCCTTCTCTACTGCAGGATCTGTGTCTGCATAATTTGTTTCAGATGGGGCTTTGATTTGATACCTCATCACAACTTCATGGCAATACCTTCAAATGTTGTCATTTTTTTCTTTTTAAGCTGTGCAAAAAGGCTGGAATTTGGGATTTGGATGGTTTCATCTGTATACCTCAGTATGCCATTAAAAACAAAATCCAAATAAAATCAAGGCACAACAACAGTTTAACAATTGTTTACGGAGAGGTTATGTCACAGCATGATTTGGATCCCTTTTTTAGCCACAGGAAAGGAGCGGATGAGGCTGAAGGACAGACATTCTCCTCTGGGAGCAGAGACAGACAGATGCATGCTGGTCTAGGAGCAGCAGTGCTGGCTCCTGGTTCTCGTGCTCCAAGTACTCAAGCTCCAGTTGCACAGATTTGTCACACTCTGCCAGCACTGAAATAAATGAGGAGGACCTCGGGCTGCAGGGTGATGAATGTGCAGCCAGCACAGCAAGATTTCAGTGGGTGACCATTCTGTTTAAGCTCAACACAATTATTTTAATTATTACCTGGGTCTCAATTTCAGTTTGCTGCCTAAGGGCAGGTATTTATCTGCATGCAGAGATGCAGGAGAGCATTTCTGTGGGCATGTGCAAGAGCTAACGTATTCTCTTCCCCATACCCGGGATGTTGACTTTCCTTTGGCTAGAGAAGGAGCTGGGAGGTTTCCTGTGGGCCACCAGCACCTTCTTCCATCCCACCAAGCACCTCAGGCTGGAGGCACGAGGTCCAGGGTAAAGGTTTAACTCAAGTTCCTCTAATAAACAAATGGATTTCCCCAAATCCAGCAGCAAGAACTGATTACAGCATGTCCTCTACAACCCCCCGTAGCTTAAAACATCAAGGATTTTTCCTTGCAACCTCCTGAAGAGGAAGAGGTTGACAAGCACAGGATTGTACTAATGGTTGTGGCAAAACACTCGCCTGTTTGCTGGAGCACTTTGATACTCTTCCCATACACATGCTAGCCAGCAAAATGATTAAAAATGCTAAGGCTGGCAAAATGTAGGAAGCTTTGAAGAGTATCAGAACAGCTTCTACCACCCTGACACCGCCTCGGGCTCTGCAAATCCATCTCTCCCTACAACTGAGTTGAAGCACTAGTTTATCTCCCTTGTTAAGTAACCTGTATCAAAACGATCAGAGGAATATTTTTTTTTTAAGTTTCTGGTGACCCAGTTCAAAGTAACAATGTGAAATTTATTCGTCCGAGCTGGGCACATGATGAGAGGAGGCGACGCTTCATCTGCGCGGGGGCCTATAAATATCCTTATGCAAACCACAGCCAGGCTCTCGTTAATGCCAACACGACCTGAAAATAATGTTAAATACCGAAGGGAGTGGGAAATTCAATTACTCTCATGTGATGCAGAGCAGGAGAGTGCCCTTTAGCAGTTCTAGTGGTTTATGAACTGCAAGCAGCGGAGAGGTGATGGGGACAGTAGAGGGACCGCACCTCGCTGAGCTGGGTGGGACGGGGCATCCAAGGAGCCAGTGTGCTGTACCCTCCAGCTAGGATTTGCTCGGGTTCCATGCTGCAGAAGTGTCAAACCATCAGGTCCAGCTTCTGAAGACAGAAAGCCTATGAGTGATTGCACATCACTGTCCCCAGCTCACCTGAAGGCTTTGCTCCTCTCACCAGGATGTGAGCTGTGTTTGGAGCCCCACCACCCCCTGCAAATCCTCCCAGGGTCCATGGGAGTTAGAAGAGTGCAGTGAGGAGGGGTCACGTTTGTGGATGATTCCCTGTCAGTAATAGCAGGTGTATGTCCAGCTTCCCCCAGCACCCCTCCAAGGGCTCATGGGGTGGAATTACAGCCATCACTGAGCTGTCAGGGATGCCAAACAGGCACCAGAGCCAAGCGCTGTGTTCCCTCCCCTCTGGAGCTGCATCCCCAGACTGGCTGGGGCTGGGGATGGAACTGGGGCTGCCTGGGCTGCCACTACTACTGCAGAATCAGGAGCTGTGCCCCAGTCACAGCATGGTGACACTATCCCCTGCCAAATGTGGTCCCAGCACTAGGAGAAGGAGGCCAGACTCTCAGGTTTGCTGAGCCCCATGTGTGTGTACCCAAGGACACTACCATAGGCAGCGCTGCAGTGCTGGACAGGACAGAAGGTATTCCCAAAGATTCCTGGGACCTCTGCAGCCAGCATCGCTGAGAACCTCCCTGCATCCCCAGGCCTGCTGGTGAAGATCAGCTGCACCACCCCAAACCCCACTTGGTCCCTTAAGCTCTGCAGGTGCCTCTGCATGATGGCTGAACCCTGGTGCTACCCAAAGGAAAGGGGTACAACAGAGCTACAACAGAGAAGGACCAGAGCTTTCCATGTCAGCAGCTGGAGCTTCCCATGAGCCATGGCTTGGTGCTCATGCTGGGCTGGCCTATGGGTGGGGGACATGGGAGCCCAACCCTTCCCGTCTCAGGTCCACAGCTGCCAACAAGGCTGGTCAGTAGCAGGTCCAGCTCAGAGCATCCCAAAAGCACAGTAACTAGGATCAAATCCCTACACATTAACCTCCATGTGCAGTGGAGATACAAACACCCCACAGCCTTTATCACGGACCACGTCTGATACTCTTTCCACTGATACAGGCCCTGCAAGCAGTCCTACTCAATTCAGAGGAATAAGTCAAAGGTACTGTCCCTTCATCCTACCACTATGACAGCTTTGCCTGAGTTTCAAGGCAGACATTATCCAGTGGCACAAAACAATCAGGAAAAGCAGTGGAGGAACAGCACCAGAGCTGTAACTGCTCGCGATGAGAGACGAGCGTGCAGCGCAGCCAACAGCTCTTTCCCATTAAACCTTTCTGAATGACTCTCATTTCCAATCTTGATGCACCCTATGGAAAAATATGATAGGTTGTTCCTCATCTCTCTAATGTACTTTAAATAGATGATGCTCCAGATGGTATTGACACTGCTAAACAAATTGTGAAACCCACATGCCAAAAATACTGTGGGTAAACATACTAAACCACCCTGTGCAACAAAAGAGGCTAAAAGAACTGCAATCATCATCAACTTTAAATGCTACTCACATTGCGGAACTGGGACTGGGATTCAATTTTTTTCACTTTTAACAAAAATAAGATAGTACAATACTAATCAGAGATGAGGCTTGTAACATGCTGCAGCCAGGGTCCGGGGGAAGAGCCACCAGCTGCAGAGTCTTCCACCTGTACCTTCGTGGGATGGGTGCAGCTCAGGCCAGCAAGAACAACGTCAGTGACACTCGCTGTGCTTTCTGCCTGGCTGAAAAGCTGGTGAGAGTCAGTACAGCCCTTAGCAAAAAAAAAACCCCACCTTACCCAAACACACCCACGCATTAATGAGACCCATCTTTCTTGTCCCCCTGATGCTCTCAACATGGCAACTTGGGGTGGCAGGGAGAGAAATGGGCTGCGGGGAGATGTGGTGCAGAATAGCACAGCCCTTCCCAAAACCATTTCCCTTGCGGAAGCAGATCGTGTTAAGAAATATGGTCAACTTTAGCATAAAAGAGGGAAATTGAGTTTCAATCCAGAACAGCTGCTTGTAGTTAACTCAAGAAAGAGCCACAGTACGCTCTTTGTGCTGTTAATGCTTGCAATAAAACCCTACTCGACGTACAAATGGCATGTGGAAAATTATCAGGAAGAACAGCACTTAGTAAAATCCCTGGGGAAGTACCTCTGCTAAGTCCTCTGTGGTGGCATTCAGGTGGGAAAAACACCGGCCCTCCCTGCATCCCCAGGCACAGGGAGCACAAACAAGGCTTGGGGCAAAAACTGGTTGCCACTAAATATTTTCTCCAGCAGGGAATCAGGGCTTGTTCTTGCATGAAGCACAACCCCAGCCTCAGGAGCAGCTGCTATGAAGCAGTGGAGCCTTTCTGGAATCAGCAGCACATGCAGCCCCGTGCGTGCACGGCTGAGTGCGGGAGGAGAAGGCAGCACAGCCACCCTCGGAGCCAGCGCAGCTCTCCAGCACCATCCTCAGCAGAGTCTCACTAATACAGAAGGAAAAAAAGGTAACGTTGCCATCCTCCACCCTGATTCTTCCCCCTAAAAGCACCTCTAAGTGAGCAACAGCGTGCATGCCACAGGCACAAAAATAAAGTGCCTGATGGAAAAACACCCATTTAATAACAAAAGCTGGGGTGGGGACCAAGAAATCTTTGTAGAAAATGAAATAAAAATGCAGAGGAGCAAAGGGACTGCAGGCTCCTGGGAGGAAAGGGTACATTGGGTTTGTGCTGTTGGGATGCCAAGACCAACGGGCACCCCCCTCTTCTCCGGGAAGCTGCGTGCAGGTCCCCGGAACCACTCGAGTCAGCTCCATTACCCTGGGGCGGGGAGGGGGACACTCAGCCCTCTGATTACAACACAAGTGGTGACAATGAGGAGAAGAGGCTACAACCACACTATTTCCACATCACTAACAATTGTTTGCTTTTTAAGGGGCTGCTCCCAACCTTTGCACCAGCAGTTTCACACCAGCAAGGGCACTGGGATTTATGCTGTATGTTGTCGCATGGCTCGGCTGGCGTTTCTTATTATTGTTACTATTAATTTGTTTTGCCAAGGCTGCAGAGAGAGGTGTGGAGGAACTTCTGGAGCAGCTGCCTGGCTGTGGGTTGCAGTAGGGCAGCCCAGGGTTGTTGGTACCCTCCTTCTGTGCTGCACTTCGGGATGTTCAGGGGGCTGCTGGGCTTCCCCAGCAACTGGGATGAGTCAAATAAGGCAGCAGCTCCCTCCCAAAACACTGTTGCTGCTTCTTCCCCTCATGAACACTGGCTGCTGGCTCAGACAGATGTCATTGCGTCATTTATGCTTGAGTCATGGAGACCAGAACAATTAATGACAGTTTATATTCCACTTTTATATAACATGGGCTCTTCCCTTCAGGAGGACACTAAGGGAAGAGGCCAGTGGGGTTTGGGGCTTCACACTGGCTGGTGTCCCCCCGACCTCAGTGTGGTGTTGCAGGGCTGGGATGGTGGGGTGCAACTCTCTGGGAGCCCCCAGAGAGCATGAAAGATAACTGCACAGGCCACAGTTTGTCATCCCATCACACAGCACCAGCAGAGCTCTGGTCTCGCAAGCTTCTCAGGCCATGTTTATGAACTCCTGCTGAAAACTGCCTCCTGAACTGCAGCCAAGATGTCTCAGTCCCCAAGGTGTGTTACACACAGCTTATGAATCCAGCTGGTCTTCTATCCCACACTGACAGTTAGCAGTAATAAACACACCCCCACGATTTCCTCCCCTTTGCCTCTCTGTGCCCTCACCATCCAAAGATGAAAGCAGGATGCTGTTTAACTGGCATCCCTGCACCTCAGCGTCACATGGAAAGAGCCCTCGGTAACCAGCATGACAGCATGTTCCTACACCTCACTCCTAATTTAAACGCTCTGGATTGCAGTAATTTCCATCTCTAAAATACCAACAGGCAAACACACTTTCACTGAGGGCAGACCACATGCTGTGTGTTCCCACTCTGGAGGTTTTGTGCCAAGGGAAAGGGAGAGTGCAGGAGTGCAACCAGCTGTTGGGAAGGGGAGGATGCCCTTAGGAAAAGGCCCCCCAATAGCCAGTGTGTATGGGACAAGGCAGTGTTTAACAGGTGTCTGCCCAGCTCTGGAGGGTCAGCCAGCTTCTCACTAGGCAAGAAGGCTGAGTGCATTAAGGAAAGCAGCACCTGGAGGTATTCTGCCACCGCAGCAAGAGCCTGGATGCTTTAATCACAATGGCTGTGCAGCAGCTGGACTTGGCTGAACACGAGAGCAAGGACGGGAATGGAAAATGCAATTTGTGGAAAGCAACAGCCTGATGACCTTGAGGTGCACAGAAACGTGTGGAAAGAAGACGGAGACACAAAACCGGGCCAGGACCTTTCTGACCACATGTTCTGACCATGTTTTTCCTTTTCCCTCACACTAAGTGCAACATATTTCTGCTTGCTAGGGGAGGAAGGGATGGCACAGGGACATCAGATTGGGTTCTTCTCTCCCAAAACCACAGGGAGCATCGATGTCCCCAGGGAAGATGAGCAGCAGCAAGCCCAGTCCAGGAGGCTGTATTTAGCACAAGAAAGGTGTGCTCTGAAATACCTCCTGCAGCCCTAAGCTCCAGATCTGCACCAGGAGACTCATTGGCACCCAGCAATAGCTCCTCCTCACTCCCACACTTGGATCCACAGACACCTGTAATCCACAGCCACCCATCCTCCCTGTAAACCTGACCATGCTTTTGGCCTGAGCACCTCTGCAGCCAGTGCTGGGCTATGCAGGTAAAAATGACCAAAACAATTTCCCCTCATCAGACTGAGATCTGCTTCCTTCCCTGTTTGCTGCCCAGCCTTTGCTCTTGCAGCAAATTAAATTCTTGTTAAGAAAGATTAAATTCTCATACAAAAGTTACATTCCCACACTGCCGTGTCCTGGACCTTTGTGCCCATACTACTCAGCTCCCCCAGCAGCAGATCCTAGCCCCAGCTTGCTGACCTGTTCTCATCCCCACTGCTCGTGTTGTCCTGCCACACTCCTGCCCTGTGCTGCCCATTTCCACCTCAGCCCTGCCTAGGGGGCAGAAGGTTAAAGAAGGGACTAATTTTAAAAACATGGGGTTATCAAAAAAAATAATAACCAGAGGGAGAAGACAGTAAGAGTGGGGAAAGACAGACTCAGATTGGGACAAAAGAGAAGGATTTATCTTCCTCTCCTGGTTGTGTGGTTCACAGCCAGCTGGGAGAGTCCTAAAGCCTTAAGGTAAAAAAAGGAAAGAAAAAAATTCAGTCTCTCTGTTGCTCACTCAGGTGCAAGGCTGAGATTTTTCTAGAAACTTTTGGGCAATGGAGCGATTCAGGACCTGGATTAATGTGCCCAGCAGAGCTCTACTTCAGTCTGGGAACCAGGCATGCTTGCACAGCTCCAGTTGAATTGCCAAACAGCTGAGGCATTAAAATCACCAAAAACTCCTAAAAATTCCCAAATACCTGCTTCCCTTACAGGCAGCAATGGGTCAGGCAGCTGCTGGCTGTGAAGATGACGAAGCACCCTCCAAAAGGGAGCATCCTGGCACACACAGGTTTTGGATGGGTGGGCGACCAGCTTGCTTCAACCTTATGGCTTATCATCCACCAGAAATGCTGGCTGCCACCTTGCCTGGGAACCAGGTCCCACCTTGTCCTCAGAGCCAGGTCCTGCTCCAGCCACATACCCCTCAGCAAGCTCCCACCACCACATGTGGTGCCGGGGACATCAGGCTCCACACAGGCAGCCATGAGAGAACGGGGAGCACTATAAAAAGCACGAGATTCCCGTTATTTCCTCTTCCACGACAGCTCCTCCCGTGAACTGCTGGCTGGGGTTCAGGAATCTGTCATGGCAAACAGCGGGCTGGAAATAAGTTTCCTAATTGCCGTCTGTTAACAGATCTACACACAAGCAGCATGAGAGGTTTTGGCTGTAGGAGGTTTCCTCCCGGCCCACCTGACACAGTAATATCCCTTCTCCTCCCCTGGGACAGGGGCTGGGGGCTTTGCTCTGTAAAGCAACAACCCCTCAGCCATGAGATGACCTGAGAATCTCAACTTCCACTTTATGAGGAGAGTACATCGCTAGCACTCCCCGCTGTGGCATGAAGCTTTAAAATACACCTCCCACAACTTTAGAATTCAGCGAGGTGGGGCAGGGTTATATCTGGGAAGTTAACATGTTTCATGTGCTGTTGTTTTGAAACTGTTTCATGGTCAAAGAGAGCCTGCCAAGCTGAGCAGGGCAGGCCAGGCAATTACTTCAGGCAGCTTTCCTGCAGGAAATATGGTGAAGCCAGCTCACTCACCTCATCTTGGCCAAATTATGGGCAAATCTTGACAGCCCACCTACCCATAGGTACTCATGGCAGCCCAGGGACCTCCAAACTTGCTGCTCCATCTCCCCTTTAAAGACAGGGAAAGGAGGGACTGAACCATTTGCAGGTGTTCAAGGTCATGGGGCTGTGGCACAGCAGATGTGTGTCCCAGGACAGGATATCACCCACAAAGCCACCTCCTCCTGTCCCATCCCCTGTAGCATGGGTGGACAAAGGTTCAGCCCAGCTGCTGAGTCTCCCAGGGAGGGAGGAATGGAGCAGAATGGGCCATGCAGGGCATGAGCTGCTAACACAGACCGTTCTCCTAAACCAGACTAGTTTTCAACAGAGCATCATTCAGAATAAGCAAATAAAAGCAGCAGCAGCTGGTTTAATGTAATATATAATGACTTATATTCAGATCAGATATAGATGCCAAGTTTGGATACAAATGCTGAGTGCCATGCCCTGCAATTACTGCAGCCAGCCTTGGAGACAGGTCTCTGCTGGGCAGCAACTGCTTGGTGTGGACCAGCAGTCCATCAGCCCACAGCAAAGGTTTTTATTCTTATTTTTAAGATGCTAACAAATTTTACCCTTTCCAATCCCACTCGTGGTTTGAGGCTTCGGACAGTGCTTAGACAGAGGGAGCACAGCACCCAGTGCTCCCTTCCCTTAATAAATAAGTGAAGCTTGAGCACCCCAGTGCTTTGTAACAGGCCTCACCTCTGCCTGACCTCCAGAGCAAGACCCATCCCACCACACTCATGTTCATCTCCCACATTGGGGTTTGTGGCTTGGCAGCCTCTTGGGTCTGCTGAGCCCAATGGCTTGGGCAGCATGCCAGCAGCCTTGCCATCCTCCCCACATCCCTTCCCCACCTCAGGCATCACCATTTCTTCCAGAGTGAGTACTGGGAGGAGCAGAGGTCTGCCCACCTTAGGTGGAGGGACAGGGAAATCCTCCCATCAGGAGCCAGAGTTCTTTGCACCTGCCTGTTCCCAGCAGCTTGCTCAGGCTCACCACACACACACACATCAACTCAGAAACAGGATGAGAAATAAAACACAAATAATGAATAAATAAAGGACCATAAAGAGCTGCCTCACATGAAGCAGAACCTCTGGGGAAAGGGAAGGCTGCCACCTCCAGCAGCCCCAAGGGCAGCTTAGGATGTCCCCACTGCCCCAGCATGGCTGTGCTGCCAGTGACAGAGCGGGGCCAGGGAGGCAGAGCCAACCTCAGGGCACGTTCCCCACCCTCTCCTCCCCTGCGCTGTGACCTTCCTGTCACTCCTCATCATCATCACGTTGCTGGACTCCAGGAAGAAACCGCAGCAGATAAACTTTCTGGCATGTAAACATCAGAGCGAGAGGAGCTTGGGGCAAGAGGGGAAGGCAGCCCCTCTTCTGCCAGGCTTCCCAGAGAGCCTGGGGACCTGAGGACACGCCACTGTGGGTTAGCAGAAGGGATGCTCACAGACAGATATCTTACCACATCCCACCCACGTGCAAGGGAGAGGCCATCAGAGGTGATTCACATCCCAGCATCAGTCCTCCAGCTCTGGAGAATCAACCGAAAGGGACCACGCTTCACCAGGAAAATGAATCCCCAAAGAGTGGAAAGTGACAAAAGAAAAAACAAGGAATGCAGCGAAAGAATCAGAGCCGATACAAACAAGATGCTCTAGAAGCCAGCAAAACAAACAGCACCCATTGTTTGTGCAGCAAGCTGGAATAATAACATTTGCTCACCCAGCCTCACTCGTCGCCCCTCTCACTATTGTACCTCCGCAAAGCTCCAGCAAGGCAGGCTGCTATTGTCACTGGAGTGGGCTGGATGCTATTCACAAAATTCAGCAAATTGGGGCTATTTTGGGATTTACTAGGCATTTGCAAACAACTCCAGTTGGTATTTGAAAACATGCACCCAAGTATCACAAGCCAACAGAAATGACAGCCCATGGGCTGTTATCCAAGAAGCATCTGATGGTGCTGGCCTGCCCTTGAGCTGGCCATGCAACCACAGCACCTATGGGTCATTGAAAAGATGGGAGCAAGGCATTCAGGTCAAAGTTGTTGGTTCAAAGGGCCTTCAGGTCGAAGTCATTGATTCAAAGCCATCAAAAAGCTCCAGTATGGCAGAAGGGAACCTCAACCCTCCTGATTGTGACTATATGACCCTTTCCATCTAATAGTTGGGTCACTGCACCTTTCCCTCTGTCCCTCTCCTGGGATGTGCAGAGCCTGAGCACTGAGTTCCCACACAGCTGGATCCATATCCTGATTCAGATGCCCTATACCTCAGTTTCCCCTTCTGTAAAAACGTTATTACATTGATTTGGCCAGTACTATGTGCTCCACAAATGAGTCAGGGCCTGACTGAAAGCCTAGAGGGTCCACAGGAAATCTTCACCTTGACTTTCACAGATTCTGAGTGTGGTGCCCGAGTGTGGCAGCAGTGCTGGGACGGAGACAGGGCTCCCACAGATGGAGCCTCTGGTACTCCAGACAAATAGTAATCGATGTCCCACCCTTTTGTTTAAATGGGATCGCTTTAATAGGCTAAATCCAGTATTTCTGGAAGGAAGAACATCTGTAAAGGCCAGCTGTGATGAAACATTGGAACAAGATGGAAACGAAGTCAGAAAATACACTGTGAGAAACAATGCTGCCCCAGTCTTCTGCAGAAGGGCTCAGCAACCACCACGTCCCTCTGAGATACCACTGTGCCCAATGCCTGTACCCCGAGGGGCTGGGACAGGGGGCAGACATCCCCCCAGGCCCTGCCAGCCCCTGCCTGACTGCTGCCCCCATGTTATCCTGGCAGGGGGGCATTCCTGAGGAAACTTGGAAATCTGAACTGATGTCTGCAGTATCCAGGGTGCTGCTCTGAGGACTACGAGGAGCAAATCCAACACTCAAATCCTGTGCGATTCTGTTGACAGCAGCACACTAACCATAGTTTTCCAGGGCAAATAACAGTTAATGGAAGCTGTCATCTGCTCTGCTCAAGTACAAGGGTTGAACCAGCTCCTTCAGCACCCTCAGGATGCAGCTGATCCCTGGGAAAGCCATGCAGACAGCAGCTGGTGGGACCACAGCAATGGGATTCACTTGTAGTGGGAAGGTATCTCCTCAAGGAAAGCTGCAGCTGGGAGAACCCCAGCTGAGCACCTACTGAAAATGCCCACCTCCGGGGTGTCAGGGTGGGTGCTGCTCTTCAAAGGGATCTTGTGTCAGCCTTGGGACCTTGGAGACAACTAGAGGGCAAACTCCCAGGCCAGCACAACAGGGACAGGGGATGTTTTGGTCCCTTGCTGCCTCTAAAGCACCACCACAAGAGACGAATCATGGCCAGGAACAAACAGAGGTGCCAGGCACTCTCCTGGGGACAGGCACAACATCCCACTCACCTGCTAACACCGAAATGTCATTTGGGAAAGAGCACAGCCAAAAGGGAAACGCACACAGTGTGTGCATGCAGCAAAGGACGCTGCTTTGAAGGAGAAATTAATAAGCCCCTGTTCTGAGTGGAGGCACAGGGCAGACTCGCCCAGGATCAGCATCACCGGCTGTTCCGTTCGTTCAGCTGTTTCCCTCCGCAAAGCCGGTGGCTGCAGAGTGACACAGACTGCCTGATGTGGAGAGAACAAATTATTCATGAAAAACACAATTGTTAAGCCGTATGGCAGCGCGTGCAGAATGAGAGGCAGACGGCAGAGGAGCTCAGAGCTGGCACTGCCAGCGAGGTCGCTCTGCCTGGCAAACTGATCAGCGAAAGGCATTAGCTGGGAGAGATGAAAGATTACAAATGTCACCTGGAGTACAGCATCTCCTACAACACCCTTTCAGGCTACAATCTGAGGAGCTGTCCGACACGTCAAGTCAAACCTGCAAAATGAAAGTGCCTCAGAAGGGTAAACCTGTCACTTTGGCACGCTCTACCTTCAGATCCAAAGTTGCTTACAGATGCGAGAAGGCTTCTCCAAGGCCAGTCACGCAGGGCTATCAGAAAATGGCCCAGAGCAGCTGTGGGTAGTCATGGAGGCCATGCAGACCTTGGAGCTATTTCAAATCCAGCCACTGATCCCAGCTTCTACAAGGCTGGGAGATGGACCCAGCTGCATGTCACTCCTTTGCCACCAAGGTCAGCATCTTATGGAAGGGTGTGAGCTAGGTTAGAGCATATCTGCTCCTCAGTGCTTTTCCCCCAGTGAGAACCACTGATCTCTCATACCCTGTTGAGTCCATCAAACGCCTGCAGGGTCCATTCTGGCATTTCAGCATTGCACACGAGTTTGTGCTGTGCTCTGGCTGACCCAGCACCCCTATGGCAGCCAGAGCTCCCATGGTGACAGTCTAAACACTGCCCAGTACAAGTAAGGGTACAGCCCCATGCACACACAACGTCTTGTTTCACACAGTTGTACAAGCCCCTACCCTCAACCCCATGCTGGGAGAGCACACAACACCGTGCTGCTTACAGGGTTTCAGTCAGATGGAGTAAAACTTCCATGCACCTCATCCATCAGCTGGAAGAGCTCCCAGACAGCAAACGGCTGCACAATTAGAAGGCACAAGGTTGGAATTCCAGATTGTTCCCAGGGCACCCAAAGGTCTGATAGACAGAGCAAAGAAATGCTATCTGAAACAAGAGGAACAGACTAGTGACAGCTGGAATTGCAAAAGAAACTGTTTTCCTTGCTGTGCTCTTTGAAGGACAAATGCTAGAGTGACTCCAAAGCCAGGGTATTGCAGTGCAGAGACCATGGAAAGCAGCTTAGGTTAAGCAATGCTCACAGCTTGGAAATTTATTGTCCTTTCCAGGTATTTCCAAAGCCCTTTGCAGCAGGGCTGGAAATTTTCACAGTCACTTCTGAATTTATCCTCACCGTAGAGGACAGGGGAGAGCTTTATCCTCCAGGGCCCCTTTATATATTTAGAAAGATGTCCAAGTTTGCCTAGGAGGCAGCAGCAGAACCGGGACCCAAGCCATGGCTCCACAGCACTGTGACCAAGGGCCAGCCAGTTCCCATTTAATGGGGTTATCCCCACTCTCTGCTTAATAGGTTTATCCCCCCATTATCCCTACAGCCATGATTTTACCTCCATCAGCTCTGAGCGATGTGCTGGATCCCAAACCACAGCCAGTGCTGTGAAATTGCCACTGCCGGCATGTGAACAACCTTCCCCTCTCCTAATGGTCAGCAACTGAGGAGCATCTGCAGCATCCCCAGGTTCAAAAATGCTCCCAGACACTGTCATACAATCAATCAACTCAACAAACATCTCACTGAACTGCAGCAAGAGCATTATTCATGGAACACCAGATCTAAAGATCATAAATCATTGCATAATGACTGAGGAAGAGGGGCTGGGACCCACATCACTTCATATGAAGCAGGCAGGAGCTGCTCTCAGGGAGGTTCTCTCCCTTTGCAGGCTGCCCTGGGGTTGGACCTACCCCTGCAGAGCAGGGCACACAGCACAGAACATGCACTGGGAACATCTGCTGGCACTTGTTTCTTTTTTGGGGTGCAGGGCACTCACTGCACCCCACAGAATGCACCTTCCACTCTCAGACCTGTCTCCCAGCACTGCAATGCCCTGGGCCCAGAGCCTGTGGGGAGGTCCAGGGGGGGAACTGACATATTTTCAGCAGCTAGAGGTTGTGTAAAACAGGTGTTAAAGCAATACTGAGGAAGCATGAGACAAAACAAGTCCTGTGGCACATATCACATCAGTCTCCATGCTCCGTGGCTGGATGTAGTGCTGGAATAAGCTGCAGAGCTCACTCCTTACCACAAACACTGTCACCAAAAGCTGGAGGTCTCTGGATTTCACACCTGGAGCAGGTGCACAGCCACTATCTTCTCAAAAGCCTTTGGGTTTCCATCTGGCCATCACCAGTATCTGGCAGCATGGAGTATCTCAATGCACATCTGAGAGGCTCCCTGCTCACTAAAAGACACTTTTTTCTTCTCTGGCCCATGAGGAGAAAAATGTTTCCATGAGGGCACACTGCTAATGAGTCCCCAGCACTCAGGTTTAGAGATTTGCCACAACTTCAAGTGGAGAATGATTTATTTTTACTCATTTACCTGGAAACCACATTTACCTTGGACAAATTAAGATAGAACAGAAAAATCCTGATGGAATTACACAAAAAGAAAACACAGTTGGGACAGTTTATAAAAGGTACGGGTGAAGGAATGAAAGATAATCATGCTTCACCTTCTGTGGTGAAATCTGCCTCTCCCTCTGCTACGCTTACTTGCACTTACTTATCTTCTGTCCTAAATCCTTTAGGGGCCCTGGAGAGATTTACTCTCCCTTCCCCAAAATAGCTTCCCTTTCTTCCCCACCAGGGCTTAGTCTGGACCTACGTTATAAGTGCCATGGCTCCACTTCCTTGGAGATGCAAACAGATGTTTGTTGAAGCATACACCATCCATCTCCTTGGTCCACCACTGACTGACTCTGTGTTTTGATAAGCAGTGAAATTCTCTTAATCCCTCATCATCTGGCCAGGGACACGGGGATGCCTAAATGCTGCTGAGGAGGGATAGTCCTGTTCTCTTCCCCCTCTTCCTCTGGCCTCCTGCATGTGCTGACTCCTCCAAGAGACGAATACTTTGCTGGAAGAAAACCACCCAACCAAAACAAATCAAGGGGCTTCTCCATTTGATTGGTGAGTCCAGGCAACGCAGGGAAGGGTCCACCAGTACAATGAGGGCTCAGAGCAGCTACCCAGTAGCTAGTGCTTACTGGGAAGTATCAGCAGGTTCAGCTATTTGCAAATCCATGGCCCTGATGCAGGCAGACAGACAGTCTCTGTGAGGTGACTGGAGGTAAATGTCTGTAACTCATTGCTGGCTCCTGGCTGAGGCCAGACAGAGGTAATAAAGCACCTGGGCTAAGTCGTGCTTAGCATATGAACAGCCCCATCCCACCTCCCTGGTTGCCAAGCCAGCACTGCCCGGGGCTGTGCTCGAGGCAGCAAACGTGCAAGGGGCAAAGGAGCCACCCAAATGGCCATGGAAGGCCCCTGGCCTGGTGACCAACACCTCTGCACTCAGACAGGTAGCATGGGGCAGCAATATGGACCCATGGACACTGCTCCCAGTCACCCACTAGCTGTGCCCAGCAGAATACATCCAAAGCTTGCCTGAGCCCAGCTCCCCAGAGGGGCTTTGCAGGGTTCTAATTCAGCTCCAGCGTGTCAGGTGCTGCATAAGGAAAACCCAGGTTTGGAGGGGGGCAATGCTGAGGGATGCCTGCCAGGAGGGAAATGTTGACCACACACATGGGGCTGGGGGACAGCTAAGGGCCATCCTTCTCCATCTCTATCACAGCTCTCCAGGGAGACCTGATAGACACTTGACTTGAATGGATTCTTTGACCAAGAAGAGCTTGCAGGCTCAGAGGCGGACAGGATGATTTGAGAAAGATGCAAACGGATGGACTGCTGGGGGAGGAGAGGCTGTGGAGTGACAAAGCAGGGCAGAGTTGATGTGGGGAGAGCCTCAAGATGAGGCTGCCTCTGGCTCCACACCCTAACCCTGGCCTTCCTCCCCATGGCTGTGACATCCCTCTTTCTTCTAGCCTCCTCCTCCAACTCCTCTCAAATGCCTGCAGCTCCAAAAGAAAAGCCCCATGGGCCTTATTTCAAGGAGAAGCTGATGACGCTCAGCACTCCCCAAACTCCTGCAGTTCCAGCAGATTTCAGCCATTTGCTCTACAAATCACTGCATTTTAGGCCTACTGACTTCCAGCCCTCCCTGAGGCAGCAGGAGAGGCCTCCTGAGCAGCCCAGCCTCCTCCTCTCTGCCTCCTCACAGCAAGCCAAAAGCTGCAGCAGCAGCAGCCACAGCGCTGCCACCGACCCTCTCCCTGCAGCGCCCACCTCCTCCTCTGCTCTCCCTGCAAAGGCTTGCTCTAAAATGAACAATACTTGCCCTAGTTAGCAGGCAATGCCCCTTGCACGCACTCAAGCAGTTACATTTGTTTTTACCATGTGGAACACAAATTTATTCAATGTAAATTTGACCTTTTAGCCAAAAAAAAGGAGACAAAAATAATGGATTCACTCGATCTCAGCTGCCCAGCTGAGCAAATGTTTAACTGACAAATACACTTGCCCCGTGCTGCATCATGCTGGGGAGACTGGAGAAGTGCCAGGCCTGGCTCTGGGGAGAGGAGAGGGTCCTGAACCTGCAACCCCAGAGCCAGCACAGGCACTAGTGCTCCCTGCTGTGGCAGCAGCATTCACACCGATAGAACAACTCCATCTCTTTGCTTTCTAACCCAGCACAGGAAGCAAGTGAACAGTGGGAGGAACTAAGGGCTGACACTGGGGACCCTGGAGGTACGTAGCGCTGAAGCGGTTAGATAAAGGAAAAAAAGACACTTCTTATTAAGGAGGCTTCCTTCCATATAAGAATGCAATCCATACATGCAAGTACTTCTATTTTTAAAGAGGGTATGGGAAAACCTTCCAGCACTGCTCAGCCCTCAGGCTTGCAAGCCCTCAGTCTCCTCTTCTGCAGCACCATACCTGGATGAAGCAGAGCCTGGGTGGGAGGGCAGAGGAGGCCAGGCATGCACGGGCACTTTTTTTAGAAGCAGGAAGGCAGTGCTGATGAATGCCAGGTTGAGCTGTGGGCTCCAGAGGAGTTGGTTTTGGACACAAAATACAAGCCTGTCATTAAGGTCCAGCTGCCCAGGAGGCAGCTGACTCAGAGGACTCCAGGTCTTCACTCCAGGTATTGAGGTTTGAATCTCAGCTCTGCCAGGAACTGCCTCTGCCAGGTTCTTAGTTATTCTTTTGCATTCACACCCAAATTAACTCCCTGATGTCCAAGGTTGCAGCCCATACTCAAATGTTCAGGAAAGAAATAGCAAAGAGCCAAGAGAGCTGCCAAAGCCTACGAGCTGCTGGTGCATGGCTCTCCCACTGCACAGAGCAGAAAGGGACACGGGTGATGTGTGGGCAGCGAGGTGGTTCCCTGTGAACCCTTGCATGACTCACAATGCCAGAATGCTATGGCTCAGCCATGTCTTGCACTCAGACCTCAGCAGATTAACTCCTCCTCACCAGTCTCCGTTGCCGCTTGTCCTTCACAGAGCACCTGATGGCATTAAGCATCCAGACGCTCTTTTCTCTCTCCAAATTTAGCTCTTTCCCTGGGTTGGTACTTATCTAAACACTGCCCAAATGGCAGGGCTGCCTCCCCATTAACTGTCTGTCACCGAGCGAGCCCTCGCTGCCAGAGCCAGCCCCAGGCTGGGCCCAGCCATGCGCAGACGCCAGGTACTCCCAGCTCAAGCTGCTGATGGACATCAGGCTTTGCCTGTTTATAGCTCAACTGCAGATTCAAGGGCTTCTGAGCTGGCTGTTAGCTGCTTAGCCTTTCCACACCCGTCTGTGTTTTGACATTACGAATGTGTTTAACTCCATGATTACTCCCAGAATATTCCTGCTGACAATTCTCCCCTCCGGCCTGCCCGTGCTGGACACTTGCATTGCAGCAGCATTTTCCAGCTTTATAGACTCCTACTAGTTTTCCAGATGAGCTCTGCGTTTCAGGCACAGAGTTGAAGCTTCATAATACAAGGCTGGCTTTTCTCAGTTGTCTTTTCCAAACCCACAAACCCATTCTGAAAGCTTTCAGGCCATCTTAGATTAAACCTTAGGAGGAATTTCTTCACTAGGAGGTAAGACACTGGCCCAGGATGCCCAGAGAAGCTGTGGAGGTCCCATCACTGGAAGGGTTCAATGGCAGGTTGGATGGGGCTTGAAGCAACCTGGTCTAGTGGGAGGTGTTCCTGCCCATGGCAGGGGGTTAGAACTAGATGATGTTTAAGATCTCTTCCAACCCAAACCATTCTATGATTCTATAATATTCCAGGACACTCTGACTACAAAGAGTACAAAGGCACCAAAGATGTCTGTCTGGTGCTCAGGGCACCCCAAAAGGGCTGGAGCTCAGGAGGGCTAAAAGGCTATAGAAGCACAAATTAGAAAAGCCCAGTGAGGGTAAGCAAACCTGACAGCGTTTCACACCATTGTGTGCCTCTTCATGCCATGCAGTGATTTATGTGCACATGCAACCATGGCTTCCACCCGGAGCCATCTGCTCTTCAGGATAGACACCCCTTGGTGGGAATGCTGCTCTCATTTGTCCTCTTTATCCTGCAATGGCAGAATGTGGGCTTGCCATAACAAGTGTAATCAAAATATTCCCACGCATAATAGCTGACAGCATTATTGAGGGATATTTTCAATAGTTAGAAACAAACTATTCTCTAGTCTCAGTTTTGCCTCAGTCTCAGATTGGTGGGGATGTGGCATGTTAATTTTTATAAAAGAAAGGACAAATCTCAATATAAAGAGAAAGGAAAGAGGCAGACATGCTGGAAAACAAGAGGATAAAGGGAAGAAAATCCAGCACAACAGCCCTAAACAGAAATAGCAGAACACAAAGAGAGGAAAAATAGCACCAACCATTTCTCTTGGTAATTTACTTAAGAGATTGAGAGCACAGCCCTAAAACTGCAACAACCATGCTTTCTGGGAGGACAAGGAGACCTTCAGGCACAGGTGCCTGGAGACAAGCAAGCAGCGTTCACTCTGCTGTGCTAGTGCACAGAGACCTGCTCTGCCAGACGGTGTCCATCCACATGCACGCACACACACACACACACGCACACACACACACACACGTAGGAGAGTTCCCAACGCAGAGACCTTCCAGCCTTCTCAGAGAAAGGCAGGCCTGTGACTCCTGTCCACTGGAGACATTACTGGGCCTTAACTGCGAAACGGGAAAGCTGGAACTCTGCAAGCCAAACATCCCACTTGAGGGAATGTGTCTGCCTTTGCCCTCCTCCCCTCCACATTTTTGAGTTAAATGGATGAATGCATTAAGCTGACAATTTTTATCTCCAGCAGCCACAGAGAGGCAGAGGGAAGACAGGGACTCAGAGTTACAGCCCCCACTCCATCCCTTCCTTCTCCCAGGGCACATGCGTGTCAGAGGATCATAGACCCAGGTGAGACTCTATGTGTAATAGTCTCAGCACTATGGAAGAGAAACTACAAACCCTCTCCTGCTTTTGTAAATACAAGTTAGTGATGTAAAAGCCATCCCCACACTGAAACCTTTCTGACTGAACCCAGCTCCAGTGAAGAAGTGCCAGACTGGCCACCTGGGCAAGCAGGAGGTCCCAGCCATGCCATGTGCAGTACAGCACAGAGTGATCCCATGGGGCTTCCTTATACCACAGTGGGATTGCAGGGGAGAGGGATAACAGGGTGTCCTCCTCTCCCTCCTCATGGGTGCCTGGTACTGCCAGCCCACCAGCGTCATAGCCTAAGGGGTAAATAAGTTTTTTGACAGCTAGATTTTGTGGCCACAGACTGCTGGTCTAGGAGGCAAGGCAATAATATTAGGCATGCAGAAGTTCACCTTCCAGGTGAGGAGCACTACACCCAAAAAAAATCCACATGGAAGGATGCAGAGAAGTTGTGGTCACTGCCTCCAAGATGGTCTAAGGCAGCAAGTGTAGTTTTACCCTGCCTGACCATGATCAGAGCATAATGCATGCTCTTATCAGAGGGGAAATGGATCAAGAAATCTCTCCTGGCAAAGACCAAGCACAGGGTCTCTGGGACATACCACTCAGGAGTTAGGCTAGCAGATGACTCCATCTTCTTTGGAGGCTGGCAAAAGACCTTTCTCCATCTCTGTTGCACCCAACAGGAACTTCAGGTTGCTAACATCAGTGAAGATTGATGGAATCTGGTAGCGTGTAAGTGAATTGTGCAACATTAGCACCCTTCGGGGTGAACTTACTAAAATGCAAAACATATTCTTGGCATTAAAGCCTCACCCCTTTCCGAGACATCTGAGCTTCTGTGCTTGCAAAGCAGCACCCTGGCTCTTCGCTCTGAATGTGCCCAACAGGTTGGCATTTGAAAAGCTGATGTGTAAAACTCTCTGGATTCTACCAAAACCTAAAGGGTTGTTTCCCCATCTCTCTGTCTGCCTCTGATGATAGATTATTATCCACCACACAGCGCTTTGTGATGTTTGGGTGATTTGAACATAATCAGGCTTTAAATGCAGGCAATCAAAGAGAATACACATTTCATAGACACACTGATTTCCACACACTGACTACCAAATTGGTACAACTTAGTACTTTTATCCCAAAAGATGGAAATGGAGGGGTCAAGATCTTTTAATAGACAGAATGGGTAAAATGCATGAAAAACTACTGGGTGTTTAAGCAACTGTTTCATTTTTAAAGGAAAAGGCTTAGAAAGCAATAATGAAGTGTAGGGAGAAGTGCTGAAGATGTGCATGCACATCTCTCATGTCTAAGATCCCCACTAGAGCAGTGGGCTTATTCTCATCTCTCCTGTTCATCTTCCCGTTAATGATTAAAAAAATAGATATTTCCTATCCAAACAGTTGATGGAGTCGAAAAGGCTGGGTAGCTACTGGGCTCAGCTACTAAGGCAGGTGTATTAAAAGATACTGCTCCTCCCTACCAATCGTACTTGGTAGATACAAAGCAGTTCAGAGCTCAGGAAAGTAGGAGATACCTGCATTGTTCAGAAAAAGCAGAGAGATGGCTGTAGTGGAAGCAGCCTGGGCTCCCACCAACTTTTGCATCCTGTACATGATCTAGAGAAAGACTCTACTCTCATCTTTTTAGCCTAAAAGACTGCAACTACCTATCTTACAAAAATCTATCTGCCAAAATGGAAAAAAATTTCCTGGCCTCACTAATTATTGCCTTAAATCTTCCCAAAGCAAGAAAGAAAACAGCCTTGGTCATTGATCTTCTCAGCTCAATTTACAGATGTTCACATTGATCTTGAAAGCCTCCATCCCTCAAGTAAACCCACTGTTACAATGGCAACACTACAGAAGCAAGGAGCATCACAACAACTGCAGAACTGGAGCCACTGCTCTGATTCATAACAAGCTTCCCTTCTTTTTTGTGTCTGCTAAATGTCTTGCTCTGACAGCATCTTCAGGCAAAAAGTCCTACCAGTTAGCTACGAGCTGTATTAAAAAGCATTTAACTTGTAGTAGACCTGTTGCCTTTTAATTATCCCAGGTGCCCTCTGCTTTTGCTTTTGGATTAGGGGCTAATAGGACCAGGCAAATTGTCTCTTTCAGCACATGAATAGTTCTACCTTATTGTCTCTTTGATTTTCAGAACTCAATAATCTTAATCTCTTTCATCTAAATTTTAAAACTAGAAGAAGAGTGATCTGGGGAATGAGTCTAATTTGAAGCCTTACTAGAACAGTGGAACAAACATTAAGAGACAAGCCTAAAAGGATAATGGAATTGAACAATGAGCACCAATAAAATGAGACAAACTTGATTGCTTTCTTTTATAAAATTACAAAATCAGTGATCAGAGGAAAGAGGTAGACACCACACTCATTTTTTCATTGAGCTTTGATGCAGCACCTCAAAACCTTAGTTCTCAAGAATAAATTGCTGTTGTTTTCAGTAGGAGTACTGTTACTTTAGCTGAAGGACCAGAAACAAAGAACACTGGGTCACTGTTGAGAGCAGAATCCTATTAATTAACCCTTTATAAATAATTAGCAGAGGTTATGTGCATGCCACAGAAACGAGCAGTATGTGTTACAGATGGTTAGCAATAGCTCAGCAGACTCAGCTCCAGATGATAATAAGATATGGCTGTGGGCAACCTCCTGACCCCTCCACCGTGAGGCAGCAATGAATCATTCATCTGCTCGTTATAACAACAAAGCCAAACCATCAAACTGCATTCAGGCAGAGAAGCAAGTCAGAGTGGGATGCAAGGGATGCACTCCTGAGATGAGTGATCACTTCTTTGTGACTTGAGGGAACCCACCACCCGGGAGTCCTGCGTTTCTAACACACAAGCTACTTGGAACATCAGAAAGGCTCAACTTGTAGAAAAAAAAAAAAAAAAGGAAAGTCTTAATTTGAAATTTGCTTGAGTAGGTAATGGAGGTGGAAGAGGGCAATTTGATGGGACTTACTGCACCTTAGTGCTTACAGCAACTGAGGAGTGAACGTAGCAAACCAATTAGGAAATTACAATAAGGAAAGACAGAACAAAGCCCAATTCAGCTGCAAACTGGATGTACAGGGGAACCTCATCAAGAACAGAAAAACTCCACTTCACCATGGATCAGGTGTGGCAGCTCTGGGTACATTCTGGATTCTGCTCAATTCAATTTTACAACCTTTTTTCTTGTCTTTTTCTTTTAATACCATTCCTCACTACAGCAACAGCTCTGGATTTAGCAAAGCAGTAAAGGAAATCTTAAGCCTCTGTGGCTAAAGAACAGACACCCTGCCACAATGCATTGGGGAAAATACTTCAAGTCCATCAGATGCCCCCCATGAAAGGTCAGGTGAACCCCACACTGGTGTGACTCCTATGTCCTGGAGGTATTAATCAAATTTACTGGAAAAAATCATCCAGATCGATTCTTTCACTTCTCTACCAGGTTGTCCTACGCACGTTACCACCATCAGCTTGGCAGTCCTGCTCCTGTTGAGTTTCCCTGCACTCCCTGCTTTGGCTGCTCTGCCAAGGGCAGTCCAGCATGGTGTAGTTTTACCCCTCTGACTCCCTTGTTCCCACCAGCCTCCTCAAAACCAGCACCTTGACAGCAGTCGGCACAGCCCACCCTGCCAGTGCTGATCAGGACTCTGCTGCATGGCTGGGTTATTTCCTACAACCGTGAAGAAAGGCACTTCAACAAATCATGTATTATTTTAGCTCTGGCACATGAAATCCGCACAAGACCTACAAAGTAAGTCAGAGACGTGCTGTTCTCCCAATAACTTCAACAAAGTCATCTGTAAGACTCCCTCCCCCAGCTCAGCTTGGCTGGAAGTCAGGAGCGGGTGTCCTACATACTGCATGCAGCCTGTCTGCTACCACCTCTGCACCATCACCACCAACTCTCCTTCCTCAGCTCAGAGTCTGAAAGCCCACTTTACTTCTCTCAGACCATCATATGTCCAAGTCCTGGACCCCATGCAGATGGGGTCACTGAGTACCAGCTCTGGACTGTGTCCAGTTGACTTTTGAGTACCCACAAGGATGGAGTTTCCATTACTTACCTGGGCAACCTGTTCAACCACCCAAAACTGGGCAATGGGAGTGCTCAGGCACAGCTACACCATCTCCCCTGGTGACAAGCAAGCACCAGAGCAGGAGGGTCTCTCCATAGCATTAGCACGAGGGAGGAGTGTCCACCTTGACATCCAGCTACATGTTGCAAGCCAGGGCCAAAAGGTTGAGCTTGAAGCTATTTGCATAACATTTTTTTCCCTGAATGAAAGGAGGCTGAGAAGTCATCTCTTTGGAGCAGGAACACTGAAATAAGATGGGAAATCACCTAAAAAACTGGCCTTTTAATGCAGGTTCTGCTTTTCACAATGTTCCTCTTTTCCATGAGATGTGGGTTAACCTGCCAGGGAACAACTGAGCAAGCCCATGTAAGGAACAGATTCACACACCAGGTCCCAAACCCCTCCAAGAAGCTTTCCAGGCCCACAGCTGAGATGACACTCTGGGGACTCAGGACACTTTACAAGCTAAATCCCAACAGACAGCAAGCAGGTTCTTTAGGCGTGGTTCCTGACAGTGAAATTCATTCTCTTTAAAGCCTGCAAATGATGTTTTTTCTTGCCAAGAAGTCACTGAGGTTAATTCTCACACTACCTTCCCTCAGCAGGAAGAGAGGGAAGAAACAACCAGAAAATAAAGAATGTGAGATTACCATTTTTTTTGCCCTCCCATTCCCCAAGTAGGAGTGGAGACCAGTGATCCACACAGCACAAGAGCCCATGTGTCCATGGGTGCTCCCCCCTTTCCCTCCCAGTGTAAATGGGAATCTCATCCAGGAGAAGGCCCACATGCTTCGGAGAGATGCAGGAGTTCAAAAGTGAGTGCCTTGCAGTCATTACCTCTTCCCAGGGAAAGGGTATGGCCAAAATCCTGCCACAAAAGCTTCATCAGACATTTAAGATGCTGGCTGAGACAGAACTACCCCAGTGGGATGCTCATCCTACAAGGGCAGGAGAACGTCGCTCAGCTAGACTAACACAGTGCCTGGCTATTTGCCTAACATTTCCAGGAAATCTTGTGGCAAGAGCTGTAAGATTGCTCTGCAGGCAAGGAGGGATGGACCAGGAGACCATGCACTCATCAGGGACTGTGTAACTGTCCCCATGGGCTGAACTTCAGCAGAGCAGTCAAGGAAGACCACTTCCCAAGAGTCCTTCTTACAGAGGACTGCAGTAGAAAGTTGACTTCCTCCAGTGACCAGAAGGCCAAGGACTCTACACTGTTTACTGCCTCCTATCCCCCTTATTCCTTTTCTTGCACTGCCATAATTTTCAGCACAGATTGAAGCAACAGACTCTATTTAATTTGCCTTCATCGAGGATGAATTTAAAAAAAAATTCCAACTGATTAATGAAGAGGTTAAGCACTTCCCATTAGGGTGGTGAGAAAGGTGTTAGGACAGTAAAATTTAATCCCAGACTGTCTCTCTACACTTTCTAAAGGTGGGTAAGATGGGAGGACTCCTCTAAGCTGCTTCCCCACATCCCTGTTTCTGTGGATGGGTGACACTGGTTGATGGTCCATGGCACACTGGGGCTCCACCATAAACGAGGTGTCGCAGCACACTTCCCTATGGAACACCAAACACTAAAAACCATGGATCACCAATAATCCAGAGCGAGAGTTTCCTTTCAAATTATTTCCACTTATATTCCCCTTTCTGAAAATGTCATGTTCCTACCAGCCCACTGCCAGGACCATAAGTACCAACAGTACTGCATGATGGGAAGTTGATAGCCACGGCTGGGTTTTATCTTGGTGACTGTGCTGAAACACTTTGCAGCAGCCATATTTTGCAAACCTTGGCAGAAGTGGCCTTTGCCAGAAGAGGACAGCTGCCTGGTGGGATGCAGCAGCTGGCAGGCGAGCAGAGCAGGGCTTGCCAGCTGGTCTCACCAAACACGTTTGGGTAAGGCAGCACTGTTGTCCCTACAAATTCTTCTGCTCTAGAGACTTGAGGGCCTCCTAGAAACATTCATGACACCGTGCCACCAGATGCATGGCAGGCATAATTTTCTGCACAATGAAGAGCAGCAAGCTGAAGGCTGAGATGGTGATCAAGCACATGCAATCAGTGTCCATTTCCATGCTATGCTATCACTGTACACCAGGTCCCTCCCTCAGTCACACACTGCTCACCCCTCCAGAGCTGTAACAGCCCACTGCTGTGCCCTTTCTGGAGTGCAAGAAGGATGGGAATTAACAATGGGAATTAACAATGGTTCCTAGAAGACCTGGCCTCATGCCCAACCATGCTGGGGAGCAGAAAAGGCATGTTTCCTTCTGGCAGCTCTTCTGCACTTCCAGCAGAAAAGGACACAACAGCATTTGACCTATCTGGAGTGATCTCCAGTGGAGATTAGAGAGCCTCTGCACTAACTCTAGAGAAGATTCACTGCTGTTTCTCCTCTAGGACACTCCAGATCCATACTTGCCAAGGAGAGCAGCCACAACCTTTCCACTTGCTGCTCTGACACCACTTGCTCACCCAAAGGTACCAAAGATAGACCAAGTGCCTGGAATTGAGCCAAAATCTTCCCATCACCATTGGCTGCACCCTGCATCCAAGCTCTGGAAGAATTTACAACTCAGAACTCCCATAGGTTCTCCCTTGCCAAGCTTCTGCAAACAGCCAGAGCTCCAGACACTCCCAAGATTTATAATATGATAGTTTAACACAGCAATCTTGAGGGGAAAAAGGGAAAGAAAGTGAAAGAAGGAGAAGATATTTATGGAAGGAACAAAGAGGAAAAACTTTCAGTAAAGACAGACATCTATTATAGAACACCAAAGATGACAGCTCCCACCAATAATCAGAGGATGGAGAAATCAGTGAACATGATGTATGTAAACTGTACTGTCCTACAGCAGAAAGCCAGTGAACTCTGTCCATACCCTGTTCCTTCAATTCTTATTAATACTTTAAAGGCAGCAAACTTAAGTTCTGCTCAAAATTCTGTTCCTGCCTCTCTACCCCAGACAGGTCTTGAAGACACAAACAGCACAACATAGATTTTAGTAGGTTATACAGTATTTCTCATCCTCATGTCCTTGGTGAGCCTGCACACACAGAGATGATGGTTTTATTCTGCAGGACACAGAGGAATACCAAAGCCTAAAAGAAACCTTTCCTTGCATGGATCTCCAGGAAGCACTCCCACCACATAACCATCCTCTTCATGAGGAGATACTCAGGCTAAGATATTTCCACACTATCTCTAATCCATGCAACTAGTCCTAATTCTCCATTGGAGTCCTGGGAGAAGCCATAGAACCAAACACCTGCACACACAGACAAAAAGCAGCAGAAGATTTCCATTGGAACTTTTAGCAGAACATAAATCCATTTCATTTTGTGAAGCATCTTCTCAAATACATAAGATAAAGAAATTCAGAGTCCTAAGGGAAACAGCAAAGTCAGCAGACCATAATGTGATTAGCCTGAAGACAGCCTTGGTGGTGAAACATTAAACACATTGGATAGACTCAAGCTTAGACAGCTTCCTGTCAGGTTCAACTGTTCTTGCCAGTTTGTAGGCACACCTATAGGACAACACACAGAACAAGAGACCAGGAGGCTGCGCTCAACGGAACCGTGAGGGAGGGCAAATGATGGGCTGGGGTCATCTTCGTGCACCTGAATTTCTCCACAAAATGACAGTTGTGGAGCAAGGGGCAGGAGGAGGAGCTGACATTCATCTTCCTCAGCATGTGGCTCAGGGCTCATGTCACTAGAGCAAACTCAATCTCATCCTTCAACGTTTCCAAATCATAGCTGTGACTCCTGCACATAGATGATGTCCAGATTTTGGGTCTTTCTCAATCTGGTCAAGTCAGTGAAGTTTCTTCAGATCAGGTCCCAGGTTTGCACTCAGCAAAGATGCAGAACTGAAGCAGGAATGATGCACCTTCATTCAAGACCAGGCAGAGCTGATGTGGATCTTGACCAGCATCCCCTGCCTGCTCTGGTGCTGGATCAAGAAGCCTATGTCCTCTTTGTTAAGAGAGATAATAAAGCAAAATTGCTGTCCTAAATATTACTAAAGCACTGGCTGGCATGTTTAATAAACCTTTCCATTTGGGTAAATTAGCACTCATGTGGGCAAGTGCTGAAGTGCTGTTACTTGAAGAAAAAAAAATTCAATGCTTGGAGTCTAATTTAAATAATTATCAGCATATTTCTGCTCTGACTGTTTTGCTGAAATTACCAGGAGACTTGATGCAGTCTGAGTGAAAATGCCTTTTGTCTGCATGTACTTTATTGACCCCATTTCAGTCAAGTTTTTGGCCCACTCATCGCTGTGGTATAGCACTTCACACCATAGCCAAAAAGGACTTTATGGCCAAACACAGTAAAATCAATAACAACTGATCTGCTTTTATAGATCTTGAAAGGGATTTTGATAAGTTACCTCCATGCATCCTCCACATGAGCTAAATCTCAGATCTGTGAGAATCTGCTGCTGTTCCCTTAGGTGGCTGGCTGGGGACCATGGGCATCCATGGAGAAGATCAACACACTGGCCAAGGATGATGGTCACCACATCCCTGCAAGCCAAACCAGGCTTCAGATGCAGATAAAAACTCAAATCTATGCAGAACCACGATGTATGCTGAAATATTTAATGTAACCTCCACATACCAGTGTGGATGTCAGATCTTCAGCTGCTTCACCCCACAGGCCTATTGCTGTCTCACCACTGGGCTCTCAGTGACACAGCCTGCAGCTCCAAGCAGCTCCAAGCTTGGATCCCAGGAACAGAACAGCCCTGGGGATACAGGGCTGACCTTTTGTTGTTTTTATTTTTTTGGACCTACAGCCACACTCTAAGCAGAAGGAAGGCCTTGGTACCCAGTGCACAGGCGCAGTAATTTATTTCTAGCAAGGAAAACATAAACAAAACTCTTGAATTATTTTTCTCCATTTTTTGTTGAAAACCAGCATTGCTTTTTTTGCCTTTTCTTCTGCCTGACCTCCAAGACTTTGAACCGAAAGTGTCACAAGACATTGTGCTTCCTCAAAAGGCTCCTTTTTCCTGGGAGCAGCTCTTCCCAAGCCTCCAGCACCGCTGGTCCGGAGCGCTGAGCCGTCCCGCCCTGAGGACACGCAGCCCTTGGCACTGGATGCTGCTGTGAGGGAGAGGGCAAGGTCTGCCCTGGAGAGATAAAGGTGACACTCTTGCCTGGCTCCCCAGGCTGCATATGCATTCAGCCAGCAATCCTGCCATCTGCACCTTATGGCTGCCACGACAAGGCAAGATTCCCTCCAGGGCACATTCTGCAAACCTCGCATCCACCAGCTCATCAATCCTTGGCTCTCATCAAAAGGCAAAACTTATAAACAGGCCCAGACGCTTCTCTCAGGTTTAATGGAGGCAGCTAAGGAGCTGTGATCATTCGATGTTTTCCAATGATAGTGGTGATGCCTGAGGCCAGCAATAATATTACCATGAAATAAATCTGCAGTGATATAATTAGCAGGGATGCTATTATGGTTCAGGTTTTAGGGATGCTCAGCACAGACGGAGCAAAGCAGCTACTCAGAATGGGACCTTGCAGAGGTTCTGGGTTTGAGAAGGGGCTGGAGGTGGGAGAGGCAGAAAAACACTAAATATGAAGGCAATGGAGACTACCTGCATTAGTCTGTATGCAAAATAAGCCTAGGTCACAGAGTGGTCTGGGTTGGAAGGGACCGCTGGAGATCATCTAGTTCAGGCCCCCTGCTACAGCATGGTCACCTACAGCAGATCACATAGGATCGGGTTTGGAATGTCTCCAGAGGAGGAGACTCCACCACCTCTCTGGGCAGCCTGTTCCAGAGCTTTGTTACCCTCACAGAAAAGAAGTTTTTCCTTATGTTTAACTTGAACCTCCTGTGTTCCAGTTTGTGCCCACTGCCCCTTGTCCTGTCACTGGACACCACTGAAAAGAGACTGGTCCCATCATCCTGACACCCCCTTTAGATATTTATAAGCATTGATGAGATCCCCTTTCAGTATCCTCTTCTCCAGCCTGAACACCCCCAGCTCTCAGTCTTTCCTCACAGGGCAGATGCTTCAGTTCCTCAGTCATCTTAGTGGCCCTGCACTGGACTCTCTCCAGCAGCTCCTTGTCCTTCATGAACTGGGGAGCCCAGAACTGGACACGGTATTCCACACAGGGCCTCACCAGGGCAGAGTAGAGGGGGAGAAGAACCTCCTTTGACCTGCTTGCCCCACTCTTCTTGATGCACCCCAGGATGCCATCCTTAGAGGCCAGAGGCTATGGCAAACATGGCTCTGCACAAGTCTGAGGGTTAAATCCAGCCGACTTCCTTCTTGCCTCTCCAGATACTGAGTGACTTTCAAATATTTGCGCAACATTAAAAAAAAAAGCCAAGTTCTGATAGGACTCCCAGGCTGGTTTGAGAGCAGAAGGTTTGCTACATCCAACCCTCTCTCCCCAGTGGCAGATGGCTCCTGTTTGCAGCTCCCTACCAGGCTCACCCTGCATAGCACGAGGGGCTGCAGTGGTCAGGTGGTGTTTGCAAAGCAACTGCTTCATTCAGCATCTGGGCTGGGATGTGCCTCGTGGTTGCCCAAACTAGGGCGGTAGATGGAGCAGACAGATGCAAAACAACACAACTCTGAAGTCCAAGTCTGGTGGGAGAAGGACACTGCTGTTTTGTTGGGTACGATGCATCAAACAACTCTTTCACTGATACATATCAAAGGCAGACAAATATCACTAGGAGGAAGAGATGGAAGGGGTTAAAAAAAGGGATGCTACTGGTATCTGAAAGTAAGAGCTAAGAAAAGACTTGGCACCTACCCAGTGTTTTCTTTTGCTTGCAGACTTAGCACTTAAAGTAAGAGCACAGACAAAGGATATCACTAAAGCAAAAATATTTAAGGAGCAATGCTCAGGGGAAGAGAAAGGGAAAGAAGAAATGTAACATGTGCCAGGATTGATCCTCAGTTTTGACACGAACTCCTCATGGCTGTAGTTTTAAAGCCACACACAGGGAACGGGGCGTTTGCAGCTGGGATGGACACCCTGGAAGGGTTTCTGCCCCACATGCAGGACACAGACTCTTGAGCTGGAGCTTCTCTGCCAAGCTCAAGAGTCTGTGTCCTGCATGTGGGGCAGAAACCCTTCCACGCCTGTTATTGCTTGGTTATGACAGGTGATGTGCTAGGAGAGAGTCTGCAGTGAAATCAGGAAATCATTCTTTAACTCAGTTGGGCAGGAGACGTGCTGGAGGAAAACCCTCAAGCAGGCAGTCTGCCCTCAGCTAAGGCTCAAAGACTCTTCATAATTTTAAAGTGTGTTTCCAAATCTGCAGTCAAATCCTACACTCTCCCTCTTTTTTTGCTACAATAAATTTTATCTTAGAATATAATCTAGTAATAAAAATGGTTTTAAAGTGATCTGACAAGTACTAGAAACCCCATTTCTTTTAGAGTGACAACTCTATTTACAGCAGCACATACATACACTCTGTTTTATATTCCACACGCACTCCAGACCTTCAAGATTTGGGATATATCCTTTCCATTCACTTGTGAGAACCAATTTTAGCCATGAAAACAGTTCCTTAGCAGGCAGAAGGTAGGAAGAAGGATTGCTACTAATGTTGGGGTCTCTGCACATAAAATCATAGAATCATTAAGGTTGGAAAAGACCTGCAAGATCGACTCCAACCATACTCCAACTACCACAACTACCAAACTATATCATGAAGTGCCACATCTAAACGCTTCTTGAACACGTCCAGGGATGGTGACTCTACCACCTCCCTGGGCAGCCTGTTCCAGGACAGGGCTGTGGAGGGGTAAGCATCCCCCCTCTCCATTTCATCACGGTTGCCTTGCTGCACTTGGGCAACCCTTCCAGCTCCAGTGCCCACCATTCAGCAAGCTCCACAGGCCCATCCTGAACAGGCCAGAGTCCCCTGCTTTGGCTCAGGGGAGGTGCAAAACAGCTGGGCAGCATCATGCAGGGAGAAGATTTAAGGCTGACCTCTTTAAGAAAGGTGCATTTCACATTTTCTGCTAAGAAGTTTCACATTCAAAGCTTGAACTGGCCAGGGAATGATAGTGACAAACGCAAGCAGCACAGAGGGAGGAGCTTTGAGCTCCAGGGAGATGTTATTGTAGTAACCACGCATGAAGGACACCTTGTAGCCAAAGTCCCAGAAGTTAATTAGGAGGCACAGCTCTTGTTCCCAGGTGTATCAAAGACAAAGCATGATCTCTCCATGCCTCAGTTTCCCCATGTGTAAAGCTGGAGCTGTCAAATATACCTATCCTAAGGGAATTCACCATTTGCTGGAATGTCCACGGGAAGCCAAACTACTACCACCTTGAAGTTTGCTTATCTAGTTCCATGCTCATCCAAGAGCACGGCAACTTACCTCCTCTTCCCCATCATGGTTTCCCACTGTTTCCCAAATGTTGCAAAGCTCAACATCTTCTCCCACTATCTTAACCAATTTCACCAACTACAGGCACATCAGTGGGGCCTTCTTCATTTGTGAGAGTGGAGAGCAAGACATGGCTTAAGATTACCAACAGGAACAGCACAGACCAGCGTTTGCTCCCTGTATAATTAGCTGATATAAAGGCTGTGCCATCTACTGGTGTGCACCACAAAACACTGCTCCCAGCATAACTCCAATGAAGTTGTTATTGCTACAGCAGCTCCTTGTGTAGAGCTGAGATGGGATTTCAACTCATGCCTAAAATGACTGTTCGTTTTGCAGTGCTGAAGCCAGGTATTGGCCCCAGCCCTGCACTAACATCCCAGCCTGGAAGGGTGACTCAGTTCCAACCTTTCTAATCCCTCACTTGCTAAGGAATTACCAGCTTTACTTAATGTAATTTTTTTAAATTGTCATGCCTGCAGAAATTAAAAAAAAACCCAACCATTTAAAATTAGCTTTAATTCCCATTGTTACGCTTAAAGATTTGGGAAGACATTTTGGCAAATACTGACCTACAGCCAGCAGCCAACCCTGCACAGAAAACTGGAGTTGTCACTTCCATCAAACCTGTAAGGGGACTTCCAACAGCCTTTACTGCCACACTCCTCAGCCACTTTCAGGGACACAGCTTATCTGAAACAGCAGAGGAGGGACAGAAAACTGGGACGAAAAGCAGAAACACCAGCCCAGAAAACAGGGACCCTGGATGCACAGGCAAGCAGAGACACAGAGCCCAGGCTGGTCTGGGATGAGCTCCTGTGGGAGCTGCTGCAGCCCAGCTCCCTGCCCTGGAGTTGCTCCTGCTGGCAGCTCCCCAGTTAACCCAGTTCCAGCTCCACATGTCCCAGTTCAGCCAGCTGCTCCACCAGCACCACTAGGCAGGCGCATGGTTAAATATTTTTGCTCATGTCTATTTAATCTCTCTTTCACTTCCAATCCTGCCTGTGAATGCTGACAGATTCCTCATCACATGGCTGTATTAAGCTGCTTTAATTGCACTTGGAGGGACCCAAAGGCCAGCAGGCAGAGGGGCACTTTATTTTTCCAAGGAATGTTTCTTTTTTATTATAGTGGCAGGAAAGGTTTGCATTAATCCTTTACAAGCAGGCAGCTACCTTGCAAGATGCTGGTTGCATGGACGGCCAGTTCCAGAGGAGCAGGAAGATTTGAGCAGTCTGCTGGAATACCACGGGCTCCCAACTACTCTTCTTTAAAGAGCAGATCACAGGCTTTGGCACTAAACTGGCATTTAATTGATACGATCTCTTTAATGTTATCTCTGGCTCTTTATCACAATTGTATGTGCAATTTACATTCTTGTCGCCTTTTTTTTTTATTAACATTTGCTAGATCCTTATCACAGATATTTTACACATTGTTCTAGTGTCACTCAAACATTTAATGGACATCAGCTGCTCCAGGAATACATAATAGCTCCTTGCTATGAGGTAGGGCCAGATGCTGATGGGTTTTTCAGGCTTGTGCTATTAAAGCTGGAGCAGATGCAAAGCAAAGCTACACAGAACAGAAAGCCTGGTCCTCCACACCACAAGACAGAGAGCAGGCTTGTGTGCCAGCCCGTGGACAACAGCACAGTGCCACTTGTCCCGAGCCAAGCTAAATGCTTATTACACAAGCCATCTTCAGGAGAGCCTGCTGCTCCTCACCTGCAGCTCTCCCTGCTACTCCAGTCACGGGACTCTCGTGCAGAGACTTCCCGAGATGAACCATGCCAAAGCTGATTTGCATTTTGTGGGCTGCAGAAATGTCACTTGCCAAATCCACTTTCTTTAGAAAAAGAAGGAAGGATTTGAAGAGAGCTCTTGAGACAAAAAGGCTTCATGCAAGTCCATTAACCTGCAGGACCAAGCCTCCACCCCCTCAACGATTAGAGTCTTTAACTTTGCTACTTGTCCATAAACAGAGCTATACAAATAATTGATTTTTAGTTCAACTAGGGGGTGAAACCCTTAAAAAAATAAAACATCCTCATTCTATCTAAATTGAAGTAAAAATTATTCAGTTTTTCTTCCCAGGTCAATTATTCCCATTCAATGTAAGAGCCTTCCATTCCAGATGATGCATTTCAAACATTCAAGATGAGGGGGCGGGAAGAAACAGGAGAATAAATTGGTGGGAGATCTTGTGCTTCAGAGAGCTCATCAAGGATGTACAGCAGCACGGAGGACAGAGGCCGAAATCCCAGGTACTGAGAGCAGATCCATAAGCACAGAGGTACACACTGCCTCCCTACAGGCAACCCTGGGGAAATAAAGATCCTCCCCTTGCCCTCTCCCACCATGCACAGATTATGAAGCCATAGGACAGGGTGCAGAAGTGACTCTAGCTACCAAACTGCCATGGAAATGCATTTTCTCACACCAAAACTAACCAAGGAAATTCAAATAAATCCCTTTTTCAGCGACACGGTTTCTTTTATTTTGCTATCATTGTGAACATTTCTTTCCAACCGTGTTTAAAGGTTCTTTTATAAAGAATTAAATGGCAATTCTCTTCCCTAGCACAAATTCCCTCAGAGACCCCCTCCTTTATTGCATCACGCACCATTTTTATGTCTGTATCTATCTATAGAAATAGACCCATAAGTCTCACTCATCTTTTATCCTTTCAACTATCCCCAAACACATCCCCTTAGTGCACTGAATAAGGCAGCCCTGCCAAGCCTTGGGAGCTCAAGAGGGTAAGGACCAAGCTGATGGATCTGAGCTTTGAGAAAGCCAAGAACTACAACTGTGGCAAATCCCTTGACAACACTAATGGCTTTAGTTACCTCCACCTCTGCTAAGAGCACTGCTCCAGAGCTGGAGAAACCAGGAAGAACTGAAAAACAACACGCAAGCTGCTGTCAAATACACCACACAGTTTTAGGAAGGGAAGTAAAACACCCTTTAAGGAGTATTCTGTCCTTCTATTCAGAGGTCTCTGGGTTTCTCACACCACAGGGTGCAGAGTGCAGAAAAAACAGGCATGCACAGCGATTAAACTCTCAAAGAAAGGTTAGTTCCCATTACAGGGAGTTCAGAGTCTTCCTCCCTGTGCGTGCAAACCACCCTGGCAGTGCTCAGAGAGCGGGAGTGAGGGCAAGCTCTGCTCAGGCTAAAAACCCAGCCAAAGCTGACAGCACTCCTGCGTGACCTGAGACCATAAGCCTCAGCCCTGGATGCAATGCAGGGCCTGGCAGCACGCTGCAGCCCCCCTCAACATGCCTGCCAACTCCTAGGAAGATGCTTTGGGGCAGGGAGGAATCCATAAAGCCAAGGGCAAAGGCTTCAGGTACAGAGCTAAGTGGTGCAGACCTGGAGTCATAGAATATGCTGAGTTGGAAGGGACCCATCAGGCTCGTCGAGTCCAACTCCTGTGTCCAAGTCCCTGTGTAGGGCACCCCAAGAATCACACCATGTGCCTGAGAGCATCATCCAAACGCTTCTTGAACTCAGGCAGGCTTGCTGCTGTGACCACTTCCTTGGTGAGCTTGTTCCAGGAATGTGAGAACCAGCACGAGTTCATCTCCTGGCTGACAGCTAGCTGCCAGGGTAAGGGACCTGAGGGATAGTTCAGTTTTTGGGACGGGGCAAGTCAGGAAACTATTTATTTGCGCAGGAAAAATAAGAAAACTCCAGTTTGGGTTGGAGGGCTATACCTTAGTGTCTCTTAAGACATCAGCTCATTTACAGAACTGGGTTTGCCTCCTTTTTCTGCAGGCCCTGGGAAGGCATCCCAAAAAACCCCAAAGAGGGCTCTTCTCTGAACTGCAACCATCCAAACGTCTTAAAGAGAACACGCAGCAACAACAGCCTTGATCTGCCAAGGGCAAGAGAGGACAAAGGTTTCTTCACATGTTCTTTGGCAACAGGCAGACAAACCCACGGTGCCTGAAGGCTGTCAAGCACATGTATGGGGCTAGAGACATGCTATGGAGACTTGTTTTTCACTCTCCAATTAATGACTCCAGACACATTCGTGATACCAAGTCTGTACCTTGGAGAGGTACCCCCAGATGGAATGGTCCCAGGAGCTCTCCAGCCTCTGGCACTGGAGGAGGCAGCCATGGCTGCCCCCGTGCCCTCCCAAACCTCTGCAGCCACAGAGTGCACCAACCAGCTTACAAAGTTGTAAAGCCCATCGGGTTGGGCTGCTGCCAAGCCATCATGGGAGAAGAAAGGGAAATGTTCAACATAATCTGCATGGAAGTGCACGAAGCCCTAAATCGTGTTAGAGCTATTAAGAAAGCTGGTTACATTGCTCAGCAAACTGGCCCAATACAGTTTTGATAGACTTGTTACAACCATCTGATTGTCCCTGATTAGATTAGACAATAAACCCCGATCCTGGTGCGCAGGCACTGTTCAGCTCCCCTTTGCAATCTGTAAATTAGAATTCCAGACCTGGGAGATTGGATTCAAATTGGATTACTGGAGCAGGTCCAGCACAAGAACAATTGTGAGGCAGGAGAAGACACACACACACATAAACATGTAAATAAATAAAGAAATACATAGGGACAGTCAGCCAGGATTTGATTAGGAGAGAATTAAAAATAGAATTAAAAACAAAAGCCACCAACCAGCAATTAGCAAAGAAGCGGGAAGAGGGACAGATTTATCACTATGAATTAACAAAGTACAAAGATCTACCTTGAGATGTTCAGTACTTTGGCACGCACAAGGCTGATGCTGGTTGTGGTCCATTCTCCACAAATGCAAGAGTCACTGTCTGTGACTGTGCAGCTGGAACAGGGTGGACGTGCATGGGGCAATGAAGCCCTACATCCCCCCAAAGCCACAGGCTCCATCTGAGCTCACCTGAACTATATTTATTCCTTCTCTCCTCCCTCATTTTGCTGCCTATGCAAGACATATAATGTGTCCTCTAGCTTGGACACTGGTTTGGGACTCAGCAGGCCAGAGTGTGACCACTGGCGGCCTTCTGGCATGTCCAGAAGTCCCCCACCAGGTAAAATCCAGAACCATATTCCACTGCATCAGGAAAATCCAGCAGGGCCACATGTGCAGCACCAGACACTCCACCCAACCCTCTGATGCGTGGCAGCTCAGGAAGGGTCCCCCTCTCATCTCCTGAGACTCCTCTCGTTAAACACACCAACGATATGGTCAGTGGGCACCTGGAAAAACTTGCTTCAGATAGCTCAGCAGTGCAGCAAGACAGCAACGAGACCTTGCACTGCCAGCTTTGGAGAAATTCAGCACAAGCCCGGGGTTGCTCTTGCTGAATGCTGACCCCCTTCGCTGCCTACCACATGCCACCAAGACCAGAGGACAGCAACACCCCCAACAGCAAGGGAGGGAAGAGAAAGCCAGTGCCTACACTGCCTGTTTCCCACCAGCCCACATCATGACAGAGGTCAGTGCCATTGAGAGAGGAGGGAGTGGGGAGATGCTTAAAACTGGGCTGAGAGATGCTTTGCTGCATGCCAATTTTTGCAGCTCTTCAGACAAATGAAACCTTTTATTGTCCCTATCAGGGAGCAGAAGAGCTGATAAAGACTCCGTTCACCACATACCTGCAAGGAAAAATCTCGGGGCTATCAGAATTGTTAAAGGGATAAACCTGTCCAATTAAATCCTCTCTGCACTCTTGATATATGCTTCTGCCAGACGTAAATGGAACTTGGAACTTGTCCCAGCTAACAGCAATGCACTGAGCATTCAACTGGGACTAAAAGCCAAGCCGGGCTGAGCTCCTGCCTCCCACCATGTGCCCGCTGACCAGCTCCCGCCCTCGAGATGCTGGCTTGGTAAGTACTTGGTGGCAATGCACCCAACTCCCACCTCATCCTGCATCAGAGGATCCTAAAGCATGCCCAGGTACTAACTGCACCATCACATCGGAAGGAATATGCAAGGAAAAATGCCAGTAAATGGGAAAACCCAAAACTGAAGCCAGGGGGGTTGGGTGTTAGTGGTGGTGTGGAAATCAGAGACAAAAACTGAGAAATCTGCTTAAGGCAGTAAGAAAACCTGAGCCTTGCTTATCTCCAGATCAACCATCTTTGCCATGCACCAAATCTCAGCTCTTCCAGCCACCTTCCCTTAGGATGCCAGGCAAAGGAAGATGGGAATGCCCCAAACTACTAGAGCCATGTTCATCCAGGCTCAGTAGCCACCAGAAACCCAGCCACAGGTCCCTGCAGCTTCTGAAACACAGAAAATCCCCAGAGTCTTGTCCTTTGTATTTAGCTTTCTGCCAAAAGAAAAAGCCTAATGCCAGGTGTAGGTGTTCCTACTCTTTTAACAGGAAAACCTGAAAGTCTTCAGTGAAATACATTGTGGGCTTCTACACCTGAGCTGAAGGAACAGGAGCTCTGAACCGTCCTGTCAAAGCCCTCCTTTACCCCAAATGCTCATCCCAAACTGAGCTAAATATGTAGCAACAAAAATATGCAGTTAAATCCCACAACATCAGGAAAAACAAACCCCACAACTTTTTCTCTTAACTCCTGGTTAAGTGCTGTTAGCTGTCTCATCACCAGCCATGCAAGGTGCACCAAACCTACCACATACACACACATTTATGCAAAATACACACACACATATATAAAACACACACATATTATGGATTCTCTGACACATGAAGTGCCACTTTGCTGCACTTCTGATCAATGCATCGTATTTGACATTTACTGCACACAGCTGAGCTCCATCAGAAATACAACAAACTTCACCTTAAGCCAAAAGATGTTGGCAGTGATGTACAATATGTCAAACTAAAACAGCTCTTTGGAAAAAATACCAGCCCAGCCATGCCACCAGCATCCCATGGGGAGAATGCAAGAGCCCGCAGACACTCACACCATGTTTTATGGGTAGGGAGGTCTCTTTTTAGAGATGGGGAAGACCACCAGCACGGGCAGCAGTCTTTAGGCTGGTCATGGTGTAAAAATAACTCACTTCAGGGCATAACCCACTCAGTAAACTGTGGGATGTGCCGCTCGCAGGAGGCAAAGCAAATTGTCTGTGGTTAAATACGTGAAGGATGAAGCACTCAGCATCCAAAAGCAGCCTTCACAAGAACTGTATAAAAAGTAGAAACAAGCCTAAAACATACCCTAGGATCTAAAATTTCCAGCTCCCAGCCTCCTCCTCCACCAAGTAAAAACTCCCTTGGCAACCTGCCACCTCATTCCTTTCCACCTGTGAAGAAAGATGTCCTTCTTAGCCCTCACAAGGGTAAGATCAAGAGCATGGACAAGAGCTGCCCTTTAAACCTCTACCCAGTTGGGAACTGTTTCCTTACACTTCCCCTGTAGCAAGAACCTCCCTACAACGCAATACTGTGTAAATTTCATGTCACCTCCTTCAAGAGTTACTCCACCTTAGCAGTATCTTTTACTTCAATTTCAAAGGAAAGTAGCTGTACTTTTGATATTGAAGACCATCTCTTCTACCTCCTCTCCTCCTAAAGATATGGAATAGAAGGCAGCTGAACAACTGAGCCCAAAGATGACTGTGAGGACAGGCTTGAAGCAATGAAATCACCATAGAGAAGGGGCACTGGAGGATGCTGGGGAAAAGGGCAGTTACTGGTGATAAAATACCATGTCAAATAGAGGCTGCTGCGTGGGACATGGGGTACAAGTGCCCCAGGAGCCAGCTGCAGATACTCTTCCCTAGTGCCAGCTGGAACAGGTGGGAATGGCAAAAAGATCTTCCCAGGAATATTTCTGTCCCATGATGAGACTGTAATCAGATATGATGGTCTGGAACAGAAAGAGAGGGACAGCATCCAAGTAACCAGCCCCTTGTAGATGACTGTTATTTTAGGAAGCAATTACCCTCTTTGCCACACACCCCTGGCTCCGGCACTCCTCCGAAAAGCACGTGTGAAATCAGTGTCCTGCTAGTGCCAGACCACGCCAGAGTGCTGCACCATGGCTGGCAGGGCCAGCCAGCCCAGTTTGGTTTTCTTTGTGCTTGATTTCTGCTTCTTAGAATGCAACACACGAGGCAAGAAACTATGTATTATTGATAAGTGCTCTGCACACAGTTTAATGAAGACGCATTAATATTTTCATGTAAAAACAGGAAAACAGGCTCTTTGATGGCTGGCCTGAATCACCACCTAATCAGGATGTCCCTCTAGAAGCGTGCATCCCATCATCTGTGCCCAAAGGCTAGCTAGCACCTTCCTACAAAGCCTCACCAAAGCACAGGCACAATGCCTTCTCTGTCCTGCAGCAAAGGAGACAGGGAGGCATCTTCTCAGTAGAGCGACTACATGAGTGAAGTGACAATTCCTATTCAAAGAGAGGATCCATTTCTCCCTCCTCACCTGTCCTTGCTGATACATGGAGTCCCACCTGACTCAGATGCTGAAAAATGTATTTCAAGAAGTCGTCATCAGTCTCATGAGTCATGAGAGTAGGGGAAGAAATTACTCCAGGAGAGATGACTCAACTAAGGGGAGAATTGAGACAGAAGAAAACACAGGCTGGAGAGTGGAAGAAGCTGCAGGAGCGCAACTGCTTTGAAGGAGCTTAGCACAAGGTGGAGTAAATTCAGAAGATCCAACTTCTCCCCCTCTCATCGACTTGCCCATTTCTAGATTTTGTTGCCAGTACCACCAACCCAAAATGCCAAGAATTTACATACACGCTGGATGTAAGAGACTACTCCATCTGGTGACTTGTGCTCTGAAAGAGCCCTCTTGAAGGGACAAATTCAGGTCATTATGTCCACTACAATAAAACAGCACCACATGCTTGTTACCTAACCAGTGCTGCCAGAACCATCCCTCTGCATCAGGTCCAGCATCAGGCGAGCCCTTAGCAGTGCACCAACCAGCCCGGCCCAAAAATCCAACAAAAAAAGCAAGTCAAATTGGAAGAGGAACAAGGTTATTTGCACGACAGGCAGCAGTGCTACCCTTGGCCTAGCACCAGAAGGTGCACAAACCCTCTGCAAATCTGCCTGAGTCAGAGCAAAGGGTAAGAAAAAATGCAGTGACTCATCAGCTGGAATTCACATGGCACAGTGGAAACCACCCAGCACAGTTTTGCCCTTTAAGCCAGTGTGTTACCCTGCCCATCCCTAAGGAGCCACACGTTGTCCTGGTGCATATCAAGTCTGCAATTACCTTCTCTCACCCGTGTCTTCCCCAGCACCTACAGGAGGTGCACACCGTTGGGATGTTTAACAGATGATACATGCTCACACGTGACACAAACTGTGCAAACGCAGGGATGTAAGCTCATGTGAAGAAAAGAACTGTCTCCCTGTTTTTCACTTCTGCAAACCCAGATGCAGTGGTGACAATGTCTACCTGCTTAGCTCCACTTCAGCTCCTTCCACTCAAGCTAACACACCAGTGTGAGTCCCAAGCAGGGTTGAACTTTACCTCCCAAACTCAAGAACTGAATACACAACAATCTTCTACAGCTACCATATTTGTCAGTTGCTGTGGACAACCCCATGCCACCCCATCAGTCAAGCTGGCCTTCAACCACAGTTCATTCAGATTCTATTAGATCTTGAAACTTCTCTGGCCTACATGGGTGTCTTATGGTTCCTTCTGCATACCTCCTCTGAGCTACTTCTTCTTACCCAGCTATGGAGAGAGGAGACTTCCAAATTCTCACTGCCTTAATTACACCTCAGTTATTACAACACCTTTTCCCTCACCATTGTACTTTCTCCTGTGCTCCCATTCCTGCCAAACAGGTTGAAGGGGTTTTTTGGCTACTGTCCCTATATAGACACAAAGCTATGCTACCTGCTCTGAGCCTTCCCTTTGTCTATCACCCCACAGAAGCACTTCTAGATAATCAAGCAGCCAGGCATGCCCAGATGGCCATTGCAGAACTTTCTCCTGCTCACTACAGTCAGGTACTTGAGAGGAGACCACTGGAGCTCCTGGAAGTGAAACTCTTACACAGCTCCCACACCCCTCTGCAGCAGAGAGGGAATCTCCTTCTCTCTGGAAAGGCAGTTACTTGTCTCTGCCCTGGTAGCAGAGCCCAGCCCTGCTGCTGCCTTATTACAGTCACCATTGAGTTTTACCAAGCTGGCACCACAAGCAGGTGACCTCTCTCCACTACAGATAAAATGAATTTATTTTAAAGAGTGCTACAAAATAGGACAACAGATTGGAAACATACAGAGGCACCCATGAGGGCAACTCACACATGCAGTCAGTCACAGGATTCAAGTGCCAGGCACCAGACCAAACATCTCAATGCATCTTCTTCCCAACAGAAAAAAAACCTACTTGTCTGAAACACATCCATGAGCTATGGCAGGGACACCACAGTACCTTTGCTCCTGCTCACCACACTCCCAGTTAAATGACTGGGTCAAATTTGTTGCCAGGGTTTTGCTGTCACTTGCATTCTTTGTGGCAGCACCTTCAGATGTTCACATGATGGTGGGAGGAGACAAAAGGAAGAAGATGCTTATAGTAGATCCTCACATGATACATCCTTGCCTCACACATCAGACATACTCCACATGAATCTGTGCGACTGCAGGATGCAGTTCCCAGAAAAGGCCACACACCCAGAGGAATGACTTTGAAGCTGAGATCATAATGCTGCACCAGCCCTCTTCTTTAAACTGAACGTGTCAGACAAAGGATCAGCACACATGTCCATCACCTTACCTTTAAAGCACGGACTTTCTTGGCCAAGAGGCTCTCAATGTCGCCTGCAACCTTCTCCACCAATTTCCTGGGCACGTTCTCCTTGACTTCAAACAGGTTTCTGTTCTCACTGTAGATCTAAGAAGAGAAATAAGAGAAAGAGAGACAATCAATATTAGAGAGAAGTACAGCAGTCTTCCTACAGAAAAGCTGATCCTCTAACACAGAAGAACTTTAGCAATGTGGATTAGGTAACGGAATCAGCTTTGGAAATGAGGGGAACAAGGGAAGAAAGCCTTTGCAACTAGGAAAAAAAATTGCATTCGACTTGCTGCCCACACCATTGGCTTTCTAGCTGCCTCATCTCTAAGGGAGCCATAGTAAAGTGGCACCCTCAGGAAATGAGGATTTTTACAACCAGTACAGAACTTGGCCAAGCTGTGGTGGGGGAAGGCACTGGCATTATCCTGAAGACGATCTGCAATTACCTGGATTTGCATGTTTGCACCCAAAGCAGGTGGCCTATGGGGTGGGCCTGCCCTTACAAGCCACATAACATGACTGCAGGGGACAATGCTAGCACCAAGGGAAGTGCTGTTGGCATCAGTGCTGCCCCAGCAAGAAGGGCTCAGTTCCACCACAAGACCTGGCAACCACCAGCCTCTCAGACACCTCCTCAGATAGATTTCCGACTTGTTAACTCGGCCTGTCTGCACACTCAGGTGCAACCAACGCAGGGGAAAAGGGAAGAGCTTTTACAATCAGCTGAGATTAAGAAAAAAAACCCCAAAAACTCATGCCTTATCTTTCTTAAGATACATGAAGAAAACCACTCAGTAAAAATGACTCTGCTGCAGGGCTACTTGCAAATATCTACCCTATAATTCCAGACATGAAGGCATCTGGCAGCATAAAACCCTCCAAGGAGAGCTGGACCTCCCCAGGGAGGTAGCTGACTCCATGCTTAGCTGTGATCTCCACGCTAAGCATGTCTGGTACCTACACAAGCTTGCACAATCCTTGGGAGCTGAATCATTGCTTCCCATGGGACAGAAAACCTCTTTGCTGGAGCTCCATTAGAGGTGAAACACTCTGCCCATAACTACCAGTTTGTTGCAGATCTGACCATGACAACAAAGGAAGAGACCAGGTGGCGCAGAAACCATTTTTCACAAAACATCTGCCCTGAGTCTCAGAGCAGCACCCAAACAGCTTCTACAAGACAACCATACCTCGGAAACCCCCACATTTCACCCCGTGCTGGCATCAGGAAGGCAGGAGTAAGGAGAGGCTTGGCTAGAGACACCCGCCAGGCTGAGACCACCACAACTGCTTCTCTTGGTGCAGCCAGCAAAAATAAAGGTACAGGCAGGCAGACGCCCAGGATCCAGACAGCAGCACCTCACTCAAGAACAGGATGAGACCCTCCTGATATGTTGGGAAACTCCTTACTCCACCTTTTTTCTTTTCCAGATGTTAATGAGCTGGAGCAGGACACAACTCTACTCACTGCAAGGCAGCTGGTGATGAATTCAAGAGCCTGAGCAGAGACACCTGCCCTTCCCCCCCACAGCTCTGCTTTCCCTCCGTGGTTGAACGAAGTGGTTTCTGAGGTCGAAGCCACAGGAATATGCTGGGAGACTAAACAAAGGGCTGCTCTTTAAGCTCTGCATGGTCCCTCCAGACTGACAGGGTTAATCTTCAGGCTTCAACTTTGCTTTCTGCAGGTCTCACTGAGGTCCCTGCTCTGACCGAGCTCCTTCCTTCTTCCAAGCCACCAGGAAATCCCTGACGGCCTTGTGTCCACACACACCATTACTCCATCCTAGCTCTACTCCAGACAACTGTTTTCTTTCCCCCTCCCCCCCAAAACACCCCAAAGGATTCAGGAACCTGCCCTGGCTGCCTGGATTGTAACCCACCTGCCTCTATCAGTGAGGTGGCACACAAAAGGCTCAAACCTGCTCATTTCTGAAGTTTCTGAATAAAACAGCATTTCTGTGAATTTTCCTGGTCACTGACCTGCATGAGCCAAGAGCAGAGATGCAGCAAGTCAAACATCTGCGATCCACAGCTGGCTCCTCAGTCCCTAAGAAACGTGCAGAACATGGCTCCAGTGCCCACCCTGAGGCTCTGCTCTCACAGGCTTCAGACCTGCCACTCTTCAAAGAAGGGTAACTCCAAGCATTGACTTTTCAGCCAACCCGATTCCGAGGTCTTCACTCAAATCATTCTGGTCCCCAAACCACCCACGCTTCGCATCAATTTGGCAAATCCTGAAGGGGCCTACAGGAAAGCTGGAGAAGAACTTCTTAAAAGGGCATGCAGTGATAGGACAAGAGGGAACAGTTTCAAACTGAAAGAGGGAGATTTAGACCAGGTATTAGGAAGAAATTCTTCACTATGAGTGTGGTGAGAAGCTGTGGATGCCCCATCCTTGGAAGTGTTCAAGGCCATGTTGGATGGGGCTTGGAGCAACCTGGTCTAGTGGGAGGTGTCCCTGCCCATGGCAGGGGGGTTGGGACTAGATGATCTTTAAGATCTCTTCCAACCCAAACCATTCTGTGATTCTATGATTCTCTGGTGATTGCTATACAAGTGCAGTGACTCCAAAGAAGATGCTTTAGTAAGAGAATACATTTTAGAGGCATCCTCAGACTCCAGCAGAAATTACTTCTAGGTGTTCTTCACATCAGCGCTCCACCACACCCAGGGCTTCACCACGAAATAGCACATATTGCCAACAGCAAAACATTCTGTGCTACAGAAAAATGCCCCACGTCAGCACGGAAAGGGTTAAAGCAAGGAAAGAAAGCTCAACACAAAGCAATATTCTCTCATACTCTTTTTTTCCCTTTGGTAAGTACCAGCATAACAAAATAATGTGTTTGGAAGGCGCGTGCTACCTCCAGCTGAGCAGTGGCAATTAGGAAAGCAAAGAGGAGCAATCTTCAAGGAGAAAGCTTTGGGTAAGGAGGGCATCCTGACATTACTATTTTCCTATTATGAAACAGCAAATTGTCTCCTATTGGTTCCAGACAGAAATGGTGCCTGTCCACAAGGGAGGGAAAAACAGAAAAAGAAACCAGGAGATGTTCCTCTAGCCCTCTATGCAGCTGCAGAGCTCCGCAGTCTTCCTGGCTAAACAGTTCACTGGCGTTAATTAGAACAATCCAGCATGAATTAACAGTGGCCATATGAGCACAAGAATGTACCAGACAGGCAGGGGAATGAACGGTAGTGCTCCAGGCAATTAAGATAGCTTCACACTCTCTATTCTAGAATTTTGCTTTGGGTTGTTCAGAACTTGGCTGGGTTTTACTTATCTAAGGTGACATTTCCCATATTGGGCTTCTCCTTGAGCTGAATCAGAGGGCGAATTTTCTGGCCAAAGACATCCCAAACATTCCTCAGTGATGGCAAAAGCCCTTCATTTTGTCCAGACTAGAAAGCCATTCTCATTGAAATTCTTCTGTGATCTGGTGCTCTGGGACCTGGGGTTGAAATCTGTAGCAGCAGTGACCTCGGAGTCAAGAAACTGCTGCTTCTGATTCCATGTGGGTTCACTCGCCTGCAGCTCTGCTGGCACCTTCGGGGAGAAGGGAGGTGCAGGTTGTGTGCTTCTGGCAGACTGGGTTTTACTTTGCAATCCCTTTGAGAACAAACCCTGTCCCCTCAGAGTCTGTATTTACCCCAACAGGCAGGGCAGGAAGCAACGCAGGAACATATGGGGGAAGCCAAATCCTGCAATGCTCCAGCCATACTGAAACAAGAAGTAATGCCCCTGCATTAGCCAAGCTCAACGTGGTTGGAAAATGTGCAGTTACTGGACAGGAGAAGGGCCCCACAGAGCCACTGAATTACTTAGGAAGGTGTTAGCCCTTCGATAGCACAGAGGAGGAAGCTGTTGTATTCAAGGGATGGGGACTGAGACCAAATTATAAACTGGAAGTCTCAATAAAAAGCCTGGGAAGAGCTGAAGCTGAATGCAATAGCCAGAAGATTCAGGCATAGCAGCAGGAAAAAGAGTCCAGCAGTGGATACTGAGAGTGAACTAGTAAGAGGCAAGAGCAGTGGGAAATATTAACACAGGCAAAACAACAGAAAGTACTGAATTGAAATAAAAGAAAGTAAGTTACAATGGTGGCAGGTGGGGTGGAGAAAATCAAACTGCTCAAGACAACCTGCAACATGAAAAATTTAATCCCAAATACATCTAAGCATAGTGCAATTACAGACAGCTGAGAAGATGATCTAAACCAGCTCGGAAGTGCTAAGCAGCCTTGCTAAAAAGCAGAGCTGGTAACACAAGCAATTGCCAATTCACGTTCACAGCAGCAACTGTATAACTGCAGAGGCAGATCTGACATTGCCTCAGCACATCCGTTCCCTAAATTCACTTGTTTGCCTTGCTCCTAATGCACAGCATACGATGCTCAGCTCTGCTATTAATTCCCTCTGGGCCTCGACAGCCCAGGAGCTGTCAGGGTTCAGAGAAAGCTTTTGCCACTCCACAGTTCCCCAAGAGCTCACTCAGCACCATGAAACTGGGCAGCCTGAGAAGGAATAGAAGGGGCAGAAATACCCCCCACCCCAGTGCAGAAATCCCTCCCTGACGAGGTGCCACAAGAGGACCCAGCACCTACCCATGGGTCAAGGTAGTTGGTGATAAAACATGGAGGAAAATAAACTCCAGGCAGCTCCCTATATAGCACCATCAGCACCTGTGCCTTTGGGCCCCACTGGAAAGTAAAAACTGTCTCATCAGCCCCAGCCTTGCTGTTTCCCATGGGCACTGGCCTCCCCTTTGCAGCAGCAGGGACAGTCTCCAGCCTCCATGTCCAGGACACAGACCTGGGCTGATCAGCTTGGTTCAGTGACCAAGAAACGGTCTCTACAAAGAGAATTAGTTGGAACAACAAATACTGCAGCAGGATACCTGCCCTTAAAGACACCGCTTCCTCAGATGCTTGCCTCCACCAGTTAAGCAATGGTCAGGCCCATTTTGAGTCTCATCTAACCTATGGTGGGGTCCTGCCATTCCCCTGTGGCTCAGGATACCACTGAAGAGGAACACAGGGAACCCTCAAGCAGACTTGCCCATGCCCCAGGGACAAAGAGCAGACCTCTCTGATGGAGAAAGACCCTAGAGAAGAGTTACCCAGAAGCATAAATGACAGGCAAGAGCACTGTGAGATGGCCCAGACCAAGCAAGGAACACTGTGGCTGAGTAACAGGGAAGAAAAGGAGTGCAAAACTCCAGAGATCCTGCTGGAAGATGGAGATTGCTCAGGGTCACAGGCAGACAGCAGAGACAGCACGATCCCCATCTCGCCCCTGCTGCACCTACTGTTGTTAAATTTCATCGTCTGGTGCTTATAGTTCTTGCAATGATGGTAATCATCGTGGTGTCTGTGTTACATTAGGAGGATGCCAGCCCGGGCACAGCGTCAGGGATAATCAAGCAGGCAGTGATAAAAGCGGTATCAGCCTCACTGACAGCCCGCCAGGACAACTGGTGCTGCCTGTACCGCATCTCACAGAGCAGGTCACACACCACCGCAGGGAAGAGGGGGACGGGGACTGGCAGAGGGCACGAGGATGGCCTTCTGGTGAAACAAGCATCAGCCAGGGAGGTGCTAGATCCTGGTTTCCCTATCAAGGACTCAGGAGGGGGAAATGCAAAGGAAAGCAGCGGCAAGCCAGTAGTGGTGGCGCAGCCCAGCGAGCACTTTGCAAATCTACCTCACGCCGACTCCCATGGACTCCACCCCGCCCTGAGGAGGGGGCCCTGTGAGCACAGCCCCCAGCCCAGGCTCCCGCCGTGCTGCCCCTCAGGAGCGGTGTGAGCAGCCGGCTCCCGCCTAGCCTGACGTGTCCCTGCCATAACCTCTGCCTCGTCCTCCCCGAGAACCGCTGCTCCAGCAGCCTGCAGATGTGCTCCAGCGCGCACAGGAGGCAAACAGCTTGACATTTGCTAACCCTGTCTCCCCCTCTCCTCCAGCAGCGCCATTTCCCTGCTGAGTTCCTTCCTTCCACCTACCTAATAAAAAGCAGGCACCCTCCGAGCAGCTCTTCACAGCTTTCCTGCAGAAGCAGGACCGGGAAACGCAGTTTAGCTGCTCCTTGGGGACGGTCAGCTACAATTTAAGCAAACAAACCATAGAACTAAGGTCTCTTTCCTTCACTCAAGAGCCTGCTAAAAGGCAGCAGTACCACAGAGGAGACTGGGGATGAGAGGAAGGCAGATCATTCCACCAGGGACAGTGTCATGGAGCTGCACCAGCACTCCCCGCCTGCACTGGCACCCGTATCTCCCACCCTCTGTGGCACTGGCACTGACTGGGCTTCTGCTTGCTCAACCCAGGATCACGAGTCTCTACAGCTGAGATTTCAGGCTTGCCAGCCCCAAGGCAGACCTGAGACTGCTACGCATAATTTAGCAGCTAGACAGGGATAAAGGGCTATGCACGGTTAGCCTGGATTATAGAAAACCTCTCCTGGCCTGGAAAGCTGCTTTTAGTCTTCAGCAGCCCAAACCCTTGTACAAGGTGCTCTCAGAGCAACAAGCCTGCCTGGGTGTCTGCAGAGAGTGCATGTCTTTCAAGGTAATTCAGTACCACACAACTTCAAACTCAGTCTTCTCCTTTCAGATAAAGTGCTGTGAAAATAAATCACTGCATAGATGAAAACTAAGGTCTCAACCAGGATGGGAGCTCTGCCCAGGCTGCAGACTCACAGCCATCTGGATGGTGTGGGTCTTGCTGCCAGGTTAGGGCACGAGCCCACCTATGCTGAGGAATGAGAGGGAGAGAGCAGCTACGGCACCTCAGACAAATGCCCAAATGCATTCAGAGATCATACGATCTCTAAAAACATACATTTGTACAGTAAAACAGAAGAAAACAAACTCCAACCTGGTCCTTGACTCTGGCTGCTTTCTTGGTTACACAGGACAAAACAAAAGCTTTAGTGAAGAAAACACAGTATTTTAAAAAGGTACCTCAATGGCTTTCCCTCAGGATACACACAGAAGACGTTATCCAGCTTAAGTCAGGTCTATACAGAACAGCTGTACTTCAGATCAACATCACTAATATTGCACCTAGAACACCCTAGGAGTCATTGCACCCAGAATACCATAGGTGCATCCTAGGAGGGATGCTGACACAGATGAAGATGTTCTGCTATATTTCACTTTTATACTGTTTCTGTCAGAATCAGTGCCTCCCCACGATGGGTCATACTGGGTTTACCCCAGTGTCAGTAACAGAATGAATTTATGCTGTATGGAAGCAAAGGGTAGGTCAGATCACAAGCTGCAAAGGGTGTAAATCTTTCCACGTGAAGCTCTTCCAGAAATACATGCTTGATTTATATTGGTTCAACAGAACTCAATTTCCCACTGTTTTACCTATAAGCAAGGATTAAATTAAATTTTGGAATGGATTGTCAGTTTAAGCAAAAGAGGCTCAAGTGCTCTCTCAGGCAGACAGGCTGAAGCACCACACTGAACCCACCAGGACAAGCACAGGGGTCACAAGGAAGGGGACTCTGAAGCAGGTTTTGGAGGAGAGAGGGAATGGAGCAGGAAGCCCAGGTTCGTAGGGAGAGCTTGTGCTGGGACTGATGGCTTCAGAGAATACATGAATGAGATAAATAGGAGAAGGTGAAGATGGTTAGGGAGAGGTAAAACAAGAAACTACTACTATGCTTCTCAGATCACCCCTGGACTCTGTGTGGCTGCAGTTCTGCCTTCCTTACCATTGCTGGATGGTTTAAAACTTTGTTTTCCTTTATTCTGCTGCTTCTTCTCCAAGGCTATGTTTAGGACACTGAAATTACAACAGCTAATGCAGACCCAAAACGGGATCATGCCAGACTCAGTTTTACTTGGCAACAAGTCGGATAAGGGAGGGACCACCACTGCTAGGAGAGAAGACGAGAAAGCATTTCACTCAGCCTCCTTTGCCACAGCACCCTGCTTAGTGGCCATGCCAGGGCAGGGCTGCTGCAGCTGGGCAAAGGCTGCTCCCTGGCTCTCCTGCTGGCTCTACACTGAGCCATGCAAGAATCCCAGATCCTCAGAGACTTGACTTGAAATAAATAACCAGGCCTCTTGCCCAAAACAGCTTTACCTTCTGTGAGTGAAAAGCTGTTGCTTCTTGTAGGAGGGGCTGTGGAAAAAGGTTGTGCTGTGCAGCCTCTAAAGCTCACAGACATATTTTGCAAGCTTTCCTTCTAACTACATAAGAAAAAGAGTAACAATTACTGCCTTTTATTCTTACTGATGGCTACCACTGTCCAAATTCAGCTCTCAGCTGCAGTGATGCAAATTTGGGATAACTCCACTGACATGGAATTAAACTAAATCTCTTATTAAAGCTAGAGCAATTGAAATCTAGGCCAGCATAAGTCAGCACTGTGAACAGTTACCCCCACAGTTTTCTGCAGAGTAATGATCTATTTTAAAGAAATTGAACTTTTAGAAAGAGCAGCTTTGCAATTCTCTTGATTTACCTTCTGATGTAGGTTTTTGGGGCTTTCTCTGATCTTCAGGGATTCACGTTTACAAGGTTTTCTCCCTAATCTCAAGCACTGGAAACATTTCTGTAAATGCACAGACTCATTGGAAGCACAGCTGGAAAACTCTCACTTGTCCAACCCATCCTTCTGGCTCATGCAGAGTCTACCTAACCTGTGCTGCTCAAAAGCCCTGCTCTTGGCCACCAGTGGTGGAGACCCCAGGCTTTCCTGTTTGATGCCCTCCAGTGTTTTCCTAGCCTGTTAGAAAGGCACTGCTTATGTTTAATATAAAGTCCTCTCTGTTGTGGCATAGGCCCAACTCATGAAGCTTTTCCTTGTTCCCACAGGATATGGAGAATACATTTGTAGGCAGCTTGCTTCCATGCATTTCCAGACTCATCCTTTCCCCTGCTAGCGCTCCCTGCTCTCTGAGGGGTCCAGTGGGGTCCAGAAACTGAGACTTGAACAAAAATATACCACATACCTGGAGATTTTAATAAAGATGTGACCCTCTGCAAAGTCCTGTAAGCTAAAGTCTTCCACTTAGTCCCACCTTCAAAGCCCCACCAGCAAGGACTTCAGCAGCAGCACCAAACCCTCCAGCTGAGAAACCCAGCCCAGGTCTTATTTTTCAGCACAATCTTGGAGGGGCGTAGGGGCAGGACAGATATGCTACCGTGGAGATCCCACAGGATGTCTCTTCTGAAGGCAACCTCCAGAGTTCCAACATCCAAATGAAGAAACTCCACTAAAATATTCAGAAACCTCTACAGCATCAGAGAACAGGACTGGGAGGGATACTATCAGCTCTTGTAGTCCCAGCTCGCTCAGATACCCCCAACAGAAGGTAGTATCATGGATATGTAATTTCTAACATAACTATCCCACATTATCTCATTCCTAATATGTTCCTGTGATCTTAAAGACATCCAGTGATGGATATTCCTGCATCTCACAAGACTACATGTTTTGGTGCTGCACAACCCTACTTGAAATCTTTTATGACACCAAAACTGAAAATCCCTTGCTGCAATTCAAAACAGTGTTCTTGGCGGAAAGACCCAGAATTAATGAAGAACAGGCACTTCTGCCTCGTGCTGCTGTGCACAGTTACATATCTGAAGATTTGTCCTACTTTAGTTTTTACTCTTGTAAGCCAAAAACCTCAAGTTAATTTGGTCTTTCCCCAGAAGTTAATGCTTTTCATATCCAAGAGCTTTGGGTTCAAAATACAATTGTGGTGACAAGAAATGCTGTTGGAAGATTCTTCACCAGGATGCTGTTCAAAACAGTCCCCAAATATCCACACACCGGTCAAAGCTGAGCACTTTTGATCAGATGCTGAAACTCAGAACTCTGAGGGAAAAGAAACTATAGCTTGGGAATGAGGTGGGGGAGGAGCTCAAGTCTTGAGCATAACAAGGCACACATTTTTTGATGCAAGGGCAGAGATACAGTACACAAGTGGTCAGACAGAAACTGCAAGAGCAGATTTGAGGAATTCTGAGATCCCAGGTCCTGATCTGATAGCTGAAGAGAGCAGGGCTCCGGCCTGCCATGGAATAACAGAGCAGAAGGTAAGGGTTAGCAGTGATGTGCAACTGCAAAACCGCAGCGATGGGAGGCTCCAACAGCATCCATCTGTGCTGGGTCCCACCCTTTCTTGGTTCTCCACCTTCCTCATCTTCACAAACTCTAAAATATGTGATTATGCCAATGAAAAACTGCCATCGTCAGTCAGATGCGCCTGCTAAACCCAGCCTGCTGCTGCAGCCCCCCACTCCAGGCTATTTCCGTGCAGGATTTGCTAGCACACAGCCTCCCAGTGTTGTGCAGGTGCAGCCGTCGCATCCCAGCCCTGACAGCCTGCTGAGGAGCCCTTCAAATTACAGAGAAAATACAGTGGGGACCTCTTAGAGCAGTAAATCACACCCCCCTCCCCCCCCGCCTTCTTCTCAATCAGCTGCTCATTTAGCTGTGGCTGCAACAAACAAGCACAGCACAGGGCTGCCCACCATCATAGTGGGAAAGAACCAAGACATGGGCTCCCCCTCAGCGGGGAGCAGAGGGTAAGTGTCCCATGGACCCTTCACAGACACCACGAGCACTCGCTCACTGGGCTGCAGGCAGAAGTTACTCCCTGCTGCACCACCTCCTGCCAACCTTACCAAGCACCCTCACTCCCAAACCAGCCACTGCTTGACCAGCATTTTCAGGGGTTAACAATGGTCAATCCTCCTCCAACAGCCCTGGAAAGTGCAGCAGTAACTCACAGGCTCTCCCACCCTCCCCCTGGTATCAGGCAGAGCAAGTCAGCTTTGCTCTTGGAAGGGTGGGTCTCAACATGAGAGAAGGACCAAGGCAAAGGCTAATACCCTTTGCTTGATAAAGCTGATCCATAGAGGTGGTGTGGGTGACTTACTCACTAGGACATGTGTTACAGGTTTGGGACAGAGACTGCTTCTTTCTTGGGTAGAGCCACACATACAGGCTCTGTAGAAGCAGGTATATATGGGCTGTGAGTTTCTGTTCCCCAGAGAGCCAAAGAGGAGACAGCAGGATGATCTGCAATCCTAGCACCCACAGTGTGAAAGCCGGAGAGAGCTAGCACCTCCAGAGCAGCCAGAAGTACTTGCTTAGGTCTACCCAAACACCATCACACAAATGTGCACACACACTTGCATCCCCGCTTGCCCTCTCCTTCTTCAGTTCTTTCCCAATATCTGAGGGCTGTAGTCCCTGCTGTCCCGGCCCCTTCCCCTTGCCCACTGGCACAAACTCACACATAAAGCGCCGAGCTCCAGACGTGCCTGTTCCTAGAGGAGCAGCTCCCCACAGCTCCTCCCCCCGTGCGCTTTGCTGCCGACACAAAGCGCTGTCCCAGCCCCACACCCGCATTCCCTCTGCCTGCCTCGTCAGTAAGCGTTGGGCACAAGTAGGGAGCGACTGTCTGGCAATTACAGCTCAGAGGGGGTACTTGGTCCCTACTCCCTCTTTGGCACACATCCAGTTCTAACCTGCCTGTGTGATCGTGGGCAAATCATCTTCCCGTGTCTGAATGGTCTCACTGACCTCCCACTTTAAAATAATTTATTGTTAATTTTTGCAAAGTGTTGTGGGAGCCTTAGAGGCAAGGTAGCACATAACTGGAGAACAGTAATATTCCCCCAGCAGCTTCTAGGAAGTGACTGGTGCATTAAAGTCACTACAAGCAGAAACAAAACTCTCGTATGGCTCAAGCCAGACCACCATAGCACTGGCAGATTTTTTTCCAGTATTGCCATTAGCACTAGGAAATGCCTATGTAGTCTGTTATTACGGATCCAGTACAATGGCTCTGCCACTTGGATCTAAGATAACACAACCAGGGAAGAGAAGGACCACAGATGGACTCGGATCTACTCGGTGCAAGGTTGCATCATGCACTGTCTATGGTGAAGTATTAGTCTCCTGCTGCTCCAGCATAAAGTTAATCAGGGACAGAAATTAATCCCTCCTGACAGCACGTTGCCAATTTCTGATTTCATCTCCATTGCTTGTAGCTTATCAACAAGGGACTGGGAAACTCGTAGTACGGACAAGCCTGCCACACACCTCCTCCTTTGGTAAAGGCTCACACGCACCCGCCGCAGGGTGACATACACCCAAAGCAACACGCCCGTGCTCTGTGCACACAGGTACCCTCAGAGCCTGACAGATTCACGTGCTGTTCCACAGGTAGACACCGTGTCAAGTTATGCATACGCTTAAGGCAAAATATATGCCCAACCGTCAGCTTTACAGCAAGACAGTGGGAGGGAGGGGGGAAAAACAAGAACAAGAAGAAAGAAAATCTCTCCCTGGAGGGACAGTGCCAGAAGAGCAAAGTGGCATTTACAAATCATAAGCATTTCCCTTCTCCACTCTGCTCCTTTGCCCAGAATGTTAATTAGCATGACTCTAAACAGCAGCAGCGAAAGCTGAAACCCAAACAGCTTCGATTGCTTTAAAGGGAACCTGGCTGGGAATTCTTTCAGACAAGACATTTAAACTCAAATGGTGAGACATCTGATTGTGATGCAGCAGGTGCTTTTTAATGCCACCTTATAACTTTCCTCCTAAAAGTTATGGAGCAGGTTCTAACTGTAATTTCCCGAGGCCATAGGATTCGGCCTCGTGTTTCAAATGTTAGGATTTTATTCTGCAGCTTCTTCTCCCAAGCCCAGTGGATCATGGATTGAGCCCCACAGCACAGCAGGAAGACCCTGCTCACCCCTGCAGTCCTGAAGCACATCACTGTGCTCCACGTTGGTCAGCCCTGCAGGCTGCTCTGCAGAGGAGTTCAGATGATCACGTAACAAAAACGTTGGTTTGCAATTATATTAATAAATAACAGAGCTGACCTGGCTTTGTATCATAAATAACACTTAGACAATTATATAGACCACATATATCTCTGTGTGTTTGGATGATCAATATGCTGCTCAAAGGATCGTCAAATTTTACCCGCAAAAGCTGTAGCAAGAAACATGCTTCACAATTTGCTTCTCCTTTTAGTGCCATTCCCTTTCCTACCATTTATAAGTCTCCTCATCCAACTTATCAAAACTGCTGCCACCCCTAGACCAGTCCTCTGCCTGGAGTGATTGATGCCACATTCCCAGCACCTCCAGTGCCATCGCTTAAAAAGCCAGGAGGAACCTGTACCATGTCTCCTGAACAACACAGGCAACAGGGCTGTGAATTCCTGCTGAAATGAGACACTCAACAACGTCCCATGGACTGAAACAATCCATTTTATACACGTGGACAGGAGTTCTCAGTCCTAAACCCACACACAGTTCCATACCCCAGCTAGGCGCCCAGACTCGGAGGTGATGGGCTTATCCTGAGCACCTGGAAAAAAAGGCAGCAAATGCGTCGTCATCTCTGAGGGGTCCTAATACAACCCCATACCCAAAAACAAACTAACAAAAACCCAGCACAGTCTCCTCTTTGAAAACAGAGCAGGCACAGAGTAGGAGCAACCTCCTCAATGCGTTGTGGGAGCATTCAGCCTCATTACCTTAGAAACTAAAGTGCTGTTGGGAAAGAAGTGCAAGAGAAATTTGACGGGGGGCAAAAGCAGACTCTCAGCCATAAAACCATTAGGAGAGCTAAAGTGTGCTCCCAGCCACTCGCTGTGTTCATGGGAGATTTGTTCTCCTCTCTCCTTCTCACAGACCCAAGCTGTAGATCACAGACCTCCCCCCAGCCTCCCAACTCAGGAAAATGGGCAAATCCACAGCAAAATGGGTATTTCTCATGTCTCCTGCTTTCACAAGGTTCTGCCCTCCTTGTTCTTCCAGGTCTGCTATCAAGCTGAGGAATTTCACAAGTAAGTGGTTTTGCATGGGGCTTACTCAACAGGACATAATTGACTCTTGTTGCAAAGAATTAAGTGCTCTCAACAGAGATGTCCATTTTTAATGCCTTTTTATTCTTACTAATGAATTAAGCCAAGATAATACCAAGTAGCTCCCAGATGAAACTGATTGTCAAGCGGATGAGAATTTTATCGATAGATTCCCCCCCATTTTTTTTATCCTTAACTCAGAAAATTATAATAAGAAAGATACAAGCAGCCAGAAATGCCTTTTCCTCCTTGAAAAAGCATACAGTAATCTCTCCAGGAGATTCCTTTCCCAGCTATGTTAGTTATTACTGACTCTGCATGGTTTCTAGTTAGTGTGCATTTGAAGAAAAAGAGGGGAAAAAAAACATCCGAGTTCACAAAACTCCTTTACCTCCAACTCAGGATGCTTCAGTGAACATTTTGAATTTAATGACCCATAAAGTGATTAACAGTTTATTAACTTGAAGGACAAGTCTCAACACCACCACAGAAAAGCAGCACAGTATTTCCAGGCATGCTGGGGAGTTATGGACATTATGGACATTAATATTCTCCCTGTTGCCCTCCCTGTCCGCCCCCCCCCACACGCCTTTTTAAATAAAGCCATGCTTCCATTTTGTCCTACTCCTCTCACTTCCCTCACAAGCCCACCACCCTTCCAATTCATGGACTGGTATCCAAACCTGCCACAAACAATGCTTCCTAAAGATCACTCCTAAATTGCAAAAACACATGCTCTCTATCTCAAGTGCTCCAAAAAAACCCTCACATGCAGCCTGGAAATATCAGGCACTGTGGCTCCTATCATCTGTTTGCTAGATTTCAAATGCTTTTTCAGATCTTCCTGTGTCCTGCTGCTCAAGGTCCCTCTTCTTGTCTCTGTATTTCATTCATGGTGCAGAAAGAGGTTCACCACCCCTCACCCCTTTTCCAAGCAGCTCAGGACCCCCCAAAGAAAGGAGACTAGAGTTCCTATGGGGGAGACTGTCCTGGGTATGCAGGACCTCCAATCTGCAGTTCCCCACAGGAGATGGGGACTTAATTCTCAGAGCAGGTTTGCAGCCTACATCACTATCTGACCAGGCTCATCTTGCTTTCTGGAGGAAAGCAGAAAGGCAGGGAACAAGGATCTCCCCCAAAGCACTCCAGAATATGCAAAAGTTCTGCAGCAGGTAGGTAGGAAAAGGACAGGACAAGGCACAGCAGAAGAAACCACAGCTGTGAAGCTGGGCTGATCTGCTCAGGAATTCACAGTCTGCACAGCCAGGCTGGACAGATGCTGGGGTTGAGCTGAGGAGTTTCACATAGCAGATGGTCAAGGAGCTGTGATTTGCAGGTAATCTAATAATCAAGTAGTGATATCAGTGAGGATATGAGCCACGGGGTCACGAGGGGTTGGCACACTTCCCCTGTTTCTCCAGAAGTCATCGGACAGTGTAAAGCAAGGACATTAACTGCTCAGCTCTCGGCTACAGCCAGCAGCAGCTTCTTGAATAAAAAAAACTAACAAACAAAAAAAAAAATCGCTGGAGGACACAGCCAGGAGCTGAGGCTACACTGGCACTCTGCATTACCCCAGCCTCCACAAGTGGACCACCAAGACAACATGCAACTGCTGCTGCCATGGGGACTGTCACCTCTTCCCCTTACTGCAGCCCTGGTGCGGACACAAGGGACGGGGCAGCTCTGCAGTGAGTCTGCTCAAGTCACTGATCCTAATAAACAAACCCTATCAACATTTCCAGCTGGGAATAAACCATATCAACCTCTGAGCACATTATGGCAGCCTGAACCTCTCAGAATGACAAGGTTGACTTCTTCACCTTATGCCACTGCATCCGACACAGGAGAACTGTGGTACTAGCAAGGGAGGAGGAGATAAAAAACCCAGGACAAAGCCCTCCAGTGAAAATTAAAAAATACGTTTCTGGCAGTGATAAAATGCCAGGACTCACTCTCTACAGCCCCCAACAACAAAAAACCCTGTTCAGATATATTTTTTTATTAACTGTCACAAAATGATGTAATGCATATAGTGTAATTATGCTTAAGTGCTTTCCATGTTAAATGTCATTTCAGTTATCACTTTTTAAATGCAATTTTTATTGAGTGCACAATAATAATTTAGCCAGTAAACAGGCAAGTTACAAGAAAAGAGTGGAAATGCAGGGGGAGGTGGGACAGCCTGGAGTGTGACAATGGAATGCACTGGGGTACATGGAGCTGTTACTTCTGAAAGCTCAGAAAGAATTATAAAAAAGCCATAAATTACAAGGTTGCAAAATGCAATAAATTACAGCCTCTACAAAAGGCAGATAATGGAAATGAGAAAGGATAGAGGAAAGGGGAAGGGATCTACATAATTTGTCACCACTGACCCCAGACATCTGCACAGGCTGTGAAGAGGACTGCAAATATTTGGGTGTTTCAGTCTCCTCACAAACAACAGTTCTCAGAGGCTAACGGAGGTGGAGGGGGATGTGTCAGCTTTGGGGATGCTTCCCCTCTCTTGGCACAAACACAGGAGTCTTCCCTGTGGAAGACACAAACAGTGCAGTCCTCACTGCATCAAACACACCTTGGAGAAACCAGGAGTCCATTAGTCTGCCAAGCCAACAGGAACGGGGTGCAAGCAAATGCTGACACACTCAGAACAGAGAGGTGTGAATGTATGTAAACCCAGCCATCTAACATAGGCTTTCAAAGATGCAACCATTACTCCTCCCCTTTTCCCTTTGCAGAAAAGGTCCTGAGAGCCGTAGTGGACACCAAGTTGACCATGAGGCAGTAAAATGTCCTTGCAGCAAAGAAAGCCAACTGTACTCAGGTCTGCCTTAGGAAGAGCCAGAAGGTTGAGGGAGGTGATCCTTCCCCTCCACTCAGCACTGGTGAGGCCACCCCTGGAGTGCAGGGTCCAGTTCTGGGATCAGCAGGGCCAGAGAAAGATGGAACTACTGAAGAGAGCTCAGAAAAGAGTCAAGAAGATGATTGAGGGACTGGAGCATCTCACATACAAGGAAAAGCTGAGAGAGTTGGGACCACTCAGCCTGGAAAAGAGAAGGCTCAAGAGGAATCTTATCAGTGAAGGGAGGGTGTAAAGATAACAGAGCCAGGCTCTTTTCAGTGGTGCCCAGTGACAGGGCAAGAAGCAATGGACACAAACTGAAACACAAGGGGGTCCATCAAGCCATAAGGAAACTACTTTCTTTTCTCACACCATGAGGGTGACCAAGTACTTGGTCCAGAGAGGCTGTGGGGTCTCCCTCCTTGGAGATATTTTAAAGCTGTCTGGACATGGTCCTGAGCAACCCACTCTGGGTGACCCTGCTTGAGCAGGGGTGCTGGACCAGATGGCCTCCCTACATCCCTGTCAGCCTCAACCATTCTGCAATCTGTGATTCAACCACCTTTCCAAATCCATATGACTGACCCCAGACTTAGCACAAGAAGATGAAACTTTACTGCCACTAAGGCTACACGTAGCTGCTGCCCCAAAGATGGCACCAAAGACAGAGAACCTTCTGCACACCAGGTGAGAGAAGCAGCCAGAAGTCAGCCCCCAGCTACGAAATGCTCTTCAGCAGCAACATGTGCCACCAATACCAACAAGGAAGACAACAAACTGTTTCTCAGGAGCGGGGGAAAGTGCAGGCAAGGTGCTGCCAGGGGGTGGGAGGAACAGCTCCCCATCAATTTCACGGCCGGCTGGAACCCCGGGAATCAATACCCTTGGGGTTTCAGGATTTTCAAAACAAAGCCACCCACAGAAAGGAAAAAACCCACCAGAGTAAAACCAACAAACAAAACAAAGGCAGCCAAGTTCTGAGAGTGGAGATGAGCAGGATCTTAATCTCTGGAAAATTAAATCAGAAGAAAATGGAACAGGCACAGATTTTGGCTGACAGAGAATATCCTCCTTTCAGGAGCTTGTGTGCCAGGTTTATTTGATTAAAACTTTTCAGGATGGAGAGATACAGATGAGAAGGGAGTGTTTTCATTACTGAAGTGGGAGTGAGGAGGAGGAGGCCACCTATAGTTGCTATAGGACCATTTTTACTACTAATGGTAGTAAATAGTCTCAGAGGATGGGGGTAAAATGATTTTACAGGTTATTTCACACCCTGGGGACATAATTTTTTTGCAGGAACTAGATGCAGGCTTCCTAGTGTCCATCTGGCACCACATTCTCTGATACAGTCTGGCAGTTGCTTTTACTGCCTCCAGACCTCAGGGAAGAGAAATCCAACCTCGGTGCTTTGAGAGGTTGACTGGGAGCCTAAGATGAGGTTTTACTACTGCAGTGGCAAGGTCTGGACATTCCTCAGCCAACGCCAAAGGGCTAGGACAGGCTCAACATTGCCAATGGCTCCTCAGGGCCTTCTTGAAATGAGTTTGGCAGGGCTCAGCTTAACTCCCAATCTGTCCACTCTTTTCTCGCTGTCTAATCCAAGTCCCACCTTCTGAACACCACCAGAAAAAATGCCTGAGCAGCATCATGAGCATCAGTTGAGGGTAGAAACCAGCTTCTCAGCCCATGAAGGCAGACGGGCAGAGGGAAGGGGAAGCCTGCCCTGGTTATGTTCATGCCTCCATTACAGGAAAAAGGGGCTAAAGAAACCAGGCAGCAGAGCTAGCTGTGACAGGCAGGTCATGCTGAGGCAAGCCAGCAAGGCACAAGCAGGCACTGGCAGCAAGCACTGCAGCCCCCACACCCAGCACCCCAGCAGAGCTGAGAAACCAGGCAGCAAGTCCCCTCAAAGTGAGGGCTGAGATCCCTCCCCACTCCCCCCCCATCCTGCAAGCCCCTCGGGGCCCTGCCTCCTGTGTCCTCGGGCTTCAGCACAAGCTGCTCATCAGGGCACAGTGTGAGCAGGGCCCAGCAGGTCTTGGCTTCAGTGCTTTCCTCCCAGCAGGAGCCAAGTGCAAGTGCTTCCCCTGAAGCAAAAAAAAAAATTGTCTCTGTTTCAGATGAACTGGGAAGAAAGAGGCTTCAAAGGGTTAAAAAAAAAATAAAGCAGAAGGTTAAAGGGAATGCAGTTTCCAAGGAAGGAACGGTTAACCCTGGGTCTGAGCAGACTTCCCACCCTCTCCTCCATGCTCCCCTCCCTGGCCTCAAACTGCACTGTCACATCATGACTCGTGCCAGCTCCTCTGCCCACAGGTTCTCATTCAACCCCATCCCAGGAGCTCCCTGACATCCACATCCCTCCTCCCACCATGCTGTGGGCACTCTGCTCCTCTTCAGCTCCAGCTCTCCCTTGGCCCCACTTCCACAGGAGACCAGCTAACAAGGACAGTGCTTTTAGAGCCCCCTGAGCTTGTTAAGTTCATCAGCTCTGTGATGTGAAGTGGAACAGTCACTGAACTTTTACTAGAGATGCCCAGAGGTGCTGCTAGCCCTGGCAGCTCGTGCCAGCCTCTCCTGCAGACAGCCCCTCTGTTGACGCAGGCAGCCACCAGGTCAGGATGCTCCTCTGTCCTCCATGCATGGGGAAGGGGCAGCAGTTACTCACCCATCAGTGACTTCCCTGAGGCAAGCAGGAACCAAAACACAAGCCAGGATTCCTTCTAACAAGATCACTGTCCAAACCCTTTCCAGGCCCTTCAAGTTCCCACACCTCCATGTTGTCCTTGCCTTCACCCTCATGCACTAAGCAACATGAAATATTCTACAATTCTCCTCACAGGGATCCAACACCACTGAAGATGCACTAGTTTGTCCCACATCTAATGTGCCAGGATAAAGCAAAGTCTGTCCTTATGCTCCCCTTTTTCCCCTGCCCTCCTCTCTGCTTCCTCTCTGCCTCCATGACACAAAGAACCCACTCTGCACATGGCCAGAAGACTGTAACCCTGTTGGAAAAGTTTGCTTTGTAACTCCTCAGCCCACAGTCTACATGGGCAAGAGCTAGAAAAACAATCTGCCATCTCATTTTGGGATTCTGCCAGCAGCTACAATGTGGAAATTAGGAGGGCAGTCCCTCTTGCAGCCCTTCAGTCCTTTGGCTCACTTTGGTCAAGCTCACCCACCTGACTGCTGCCAGCACCACACTGTCCTTACCCAAAACACTCTGGCACCTACAAGGACAGATTTCCAGAGGTGATGAATGCTACATAAGGGCTTAGGAACATGAACGTGGAAAACCCACCAGAGGCCAAATAACCCTAAATCTGGTCCCTACCTCTTCATGCCTCTGCCTAGCTGCTAAACCAGCTAGAAATGGTGGCCTTTTGGTCTTCTTGATCAACCTCAGAGCTGAATTCCTCCCCCATCTCTTCGTTTTCCTGCCCTTGTCCAGCTCTTCCTGACACATCAAGGAGACAGAATCATCCTACCAGCTCTTGATTTCGGGAGACAGTGAGAGATGGCCCAAAAGCAATGAAAACAGAAGGCACAGAGCAGGGGAGCTGGACTCAGACAAAATAAGGGTGCACACTTCCAAACAGCCCCTCCCAGGACAGGCTGCCCCCGAGCAGTGGCTGTCACCCCTTAGTGTTTCAGAAACAGGGGGTACAGATTGGGGCTGCTCAGTGTCCCCATGAAAGTGAACAGAAATCAATGATGTGCCATTCGAGCCCTTGAGATAATCCCATCTAATCAAACAGACCCAGAGAAAACAGCATTTTACAGGCCATAAAACACCAGAGGCTTGTTCCCCTCATAAATACTGAGCTGACACCACTGCAACAGCCCCTTTGGCTCTTCCTTCATCCTCCCCCGTCCTTCCACTTGAACGCTTGGCTGCTGACAGCTCCTAAGGACTTGGACTCTGATGCAGTCCCTGACTGCCTAATCAGGGTTACAGGAATGGATTGGTTATCTCATCCAGCCTGACCCCAAAACACCCTCAGCAGAGCCATGCCTGTGCCTAGCACACCAGGGAAACAGGTGCTTTGGGCAACAGCCCTCAGCTGGTGGGGTACAACTCCACAGCCTGAAACAAGCCTTGGGCAGCCCAATGGAAACCCCGGCTCTGCCCGAGCAGAGCTCCTGTCATAGAAGACAAGCAGATGTTCCATTCTCATTTCAACCTTCAGGGTCATAACAGTGGCCTGTACCCTGTCCCTACCCCTTCTCCCACAACACTTTCCTCTCCAAGAACCATCAGAAGTCACCTCTGGGACACAACCAGAAAAAGGCAGACTTCTCACACCTTCTAGTGTAGGGTGAGGACAAAGCACATGTGAGCCCTGCAAACACTACAAGCATCAGATGGAACTTTAGCTGCACCTCTCACAGAACAGAATATTTGGCACTTTTCCTCCAATACTGAGTCTTTGATTGCTGTCCCAATTGCTGCCTTAAAACTGTGTGCTAAGGTAACTCCTAGCAAGTCCCGAATGCTTGGCAATGCACACCCAAAGGTGACCAGTGACATTCATACAGCACAGCCAAACAATGTTCTGGCAGAGGAGATGGCCCAATACTTGCCTGCCTGCTGCCATCCAGTGTAACTAATGTCACCTGCCAGTACCTGCAATACAAATATTGCAAATAACAGGAAGCTGCTGAGTTCCAGGACACTTCTGCAGACAAGCTTACCAAGGAAGGTGACATGTCCTACAGCTGAAGGAAACGTTGATAGTCCTCTTGCTGATGAACAGAGAAGCTTCTCACCAGAAACTTGGCAGCTCAGGTAAAGAGAGCTACCTCAAGAGCTGCCTGAAAACAGTCCTTCCACCATTTTGAAGGAGGAGAGGAATACTGGTGGGACTGTACTCACGTGGATGTTTCTGGAACGCTACCCTCTCCGGAATAGCCCCTGTGTAGGGTTTAGTCTTGTTCCCTACACAACTGGCTTCACTATCTACAAATCCTCAGGAGCCTCCCAATGTGCTCACTCTTTCCCATGAGGAAAACTCTCCATACTAAGGAGATATCTATCTGCTTCCTGGAAAAGCAGCATGTATCAGGTGTTTGGGACCTTTTCCCTCCTCCTCCTGCAGTGTCATAGAGTCTATCCCTGCTCCCCCAGCACTGCAAACCTGCTCTTGGGGGCTGCAGCAGACTCCTTTCTCCCTCCCTTTCCTCAAACAAGGGAGGGTGGGAATAGCAAAGCCAAGGGGAAAAACAGAACAACAAAGCTCTGTATAATATGCATATTTCACCATTTGGCAGAGGGGATTTTTTAATAATTTAATAGTTTTAATCCTTTATCAGATGCTCATCTAAGAGGATTTTGCTGCACATACAAGATTTGGTACAAAATCATTTGCAGTAAATATACTCATTTAACAAGTTTATTTCCCGTCTGGGCATTGAGTGGGGCAAGTTGGCTGCTACTTGGCAAAGGTGGCGAGACCTTGCTGGAACTCCTCCATGCTGTATTTCTTCTGATTTTTGCAAGCCAGCATCTCAGCTACTGGAAAAAAAAACCACAACTTCTAGGCCTGCAGAAAGCATGGCACACCTCTGAACAGCCCCCAGTTCTGTGTCCCAGGAATGAGGGCATCTTCTTCTGCTGATGGGCAGAAGCTCACCCTGCCCTTCTGACTCAAGATTACTGGAGCCTTGCTGGCTACTTCCACACCAGTAACTAAACAGGATCATGGCATGGGCTGCAACATTGCCTCACCACCACCCACACTTGGAGCAGCATCACAGCCCAGACCCACCAGCCCTTTCCTGCACATACTTTGGAAGCAAGACAGTCCAAGCGAGATTACTTTGTTTTGGGGAGGAGGAGAGATCAGCAACAAGGACATGAACCATGTCATGCCACTTGTCCTTAGGACAGAGACAATCTCTAACGAAAAACCACAGGTTGGAGACAGCAGAGGATGCAGGCTGACAGGGCAGGCTGCTGCAGCTCAGGGTAAGGGAGTTTTGCTCAGTCCTATGGCATTACTGACCCAACCACCTCCTCTCCTGCCATGTGGCTGCCAGTCCATGGAGGCCAGCACAGCAGACAGCAACACAGGTTATGAAGGGCTGCAGTGCTTCACTGCATCTGCAAGGGACAGCCAGGGACACAGCTGAGGCATGGCTGCCCCACCAGAAACATGCCCCAAAGTCCCTCCAGCAGGCGTCTTGTGGGATAAGCAGCCATCCTCTCTCCCACAGCATGCACCCTATGCATGGAAGCAAGGATTAGCACACACAAAAACATCCTTTAGTCCACGGACTGTTAAGCACCCATGTCAGAGGGCCTGTCTGTATGACCAAGGTTGCATCAGATGTGTGCTCCAGCAGGCTATACTTAGCAGAACAGCATCAAATCCTGGCCTCAAAGGACACAAGGTACCACAGATGAAACTCCAACAGGCTCCTGAAGGAGATGCACCCACCAGCCTTGTTTCCTCAGCAAGAAAAGCAAAGGTGACACTTGCCAAACAGTTTCACCTTTCCTTAAAGCAACACCAGTCACATACAGCAAGAAGCAGCTGTTGTGGGTGTAAATCCAACAGGAGTGATGCTGGAGGCCACCTGAGACACAGGACATCAGCAGCAAGTATCACCTTACCTGGCACCTGCCAGCATCAGCACATGCCAGAGACCATTAATCTGCTTTCCCAAAGACAAAAGAAAACAACTGTGACTAAAACATTCTCTCTTATCCACAAAATCTGTGGTGACAGTAGCTGCCCACTAACACCTGGGCAACAGCAGAGAGTAAACAATTGTCAATTCTCAAGCTATTTGAGGGGCATGGGAGGAATGGGAACAAACACTAGAGTGAATTTACACTATTCTGAAGCTCTCTTAATTTACAGGCAGCCAGAAGACATCCCCAGTATCCTAAGAGCTACGTGCTCTGTACACATGCAAGGCTCTGTAAACATGTTGAGGTGCAGCAAAGGTTTCCCAACTTGAATACCATTCATAGAATATAATGATACATCTTCAGATGGCTTAAAAGCTACAGCAAGAGCCTGCTGCAGGGCTGACAATTTCTCACATTGTTTTGTGCTTCAGTTTCTTAATGTGTTTCAATTTTTTTGTGTGTTTGCTTTCAGCCAAATACTTAGAAATACCCTGTAGGAACTAAAGCTGGATCACCCCAAATGCCAACTCCATTAATTAACCAACGGGTCACTCCACTGCCAGCATCTCTCCTCTCATCTCACAACCTGTGATCTTCATCTAAAGAATGGAAGGGAAAGTTTCCCTTTCCCCATGGCTGTCAGGGAATGCACAAGTCCCTCTTACCTGTCTTTAGGTCAGTATAAAGGGCCCCTTTAGAAGGAAAGGGAACACAGTCTTTTCCTTTACCCTCTTAGGGCAAAAAAACTGAGCCACACTGTGTTCACAGACCAAGGGAGAGGGCAAGCACCATCAACCCCAGCACAATGCTGTTTTTTCTAGGTCATAACATCTCACCACCTGAGCATCTTGCCCAACCAAGGAGTTGGGGTGAGGGGGGTGTCCTCAGCCTCCATGGAGCTGCCACCAAACCCAGTCATGATGATGCTCAGTCTTAATCAAAGCACAGAAGTGATCTTGGCTGGATTTACTAAAGCTTGCTGGATGGAAGCAGCTCCTACCTTCTTTTCCCTGGGACACCAGTGATACAAACACAGACGGACAGTCAGTTTTTTAGACAAAAGCAGTTTTTTGGCTCCCCAGTACTCCTGCTGTAAGCACTGTGGGGCAGAGAACACATCTCCCTAGGCAAGCAGAGCATACCACGTGTGCTGCAGCCAGGCATAAGTTCTCCTGGAGCATAAGTAAGCCATAAAAATATTGTGCCTAGTTCAGGCCATGGTTAATTCAAACAAACCCACCAGTTTTTGACAGCTCAGTTTGAATGCTCTGATGCTTGAAATGCAAAATACAACATAGTCCATTACCCTGTGTCTGCAGAGAATTATATCTTGGTTTTTGTAGTTTATTCAACAAATCCAATAGACTGATCCTATCCTATTCCCTCTGCCTTTAAAACAATCCAAGAATCTATTTACTTTCCTCTTTCCACATGGATAGCAGCAGTGATAGGTGCTTGGGGAGAGAGAGTGCCCACTAACATTTATTTATGGCCCAGCAGTGGCTGCAGCATGCTGAGTGCTGGCTGTGCACAGCAAGACACACTCCCTGCCCTGCATCCTTACAGGTCATAACACTTCCTTAACCTTTATCTTTGCAATAAACAGGGGCCTATGAAAAGATCTCCTGGGGTAAACTGCCTTCTGCACCTCTTCAGAGTACCCTGTGTTGGCCCCTTCCAAAGGCCAGGCGCAGACCTAGACCAGTGCAATCCAATTTTGGCAATTGCTATGCCCAATTTTGTCGATGGCAAATCTCAGGTATGAAAAGGTGAAGGGCTTCAGACCAGACCAGCAAAACGAGCCTTTAGCCTCTAAAGCATGCATTCTCCTACAAGCACGTGGCCAACAAGATTTTGGGAATCAAGATCTGCACCCGGCAGCATCCAGGACAAAGCTGTCCCAGGAGCTCATTCAGAATCACAACCAAGACAATGTTCTGCTCTTTCACAGTGCTGCTCAGCTTCAAACTGTTCAAAGGGCCAAGGGACCTGCAACAACTTGATGTCTTTAATCCACAGCCAGATCCAGACCAAAATTCAGCCAACAGCTGCTGCTTGGTATGACAGACAGACCAAACTCCAGCCCAGGATGCAGCCCCGCTTGTATTTCTGCAGGTGCAGAAGGCTGATTCAAAAATCTGCAGTTTAGGGCTTTTACCTCTCTGTAGAGATATATCTGATGCATGCAGGTAGCAAAGTGATTGTGCCACCTCCAGGGAATTTATTTCTCCCCCATTTGCCAAGATAAAACACCATACCAAGCATGAAGGGGGGAGGAGAGAAGGCTGATTTAAGCGATTTCACTTTGCAATTTTCTGTTCTTTTTAAGTCGCTTATCCATTTCAGTGCTCAATATTCGGCTCTTTCCCTAATTAGAAAATCGCTAATCTGCTCTGAAAAATGTAAAAGTGAGTCTTGCTTACGTGCATTGCTTGGAATATGCAACTGTGTTGGGTTTTGTGTTGCTTTCAAGCTCTTTTTAAAAAGCTTCTTGTGTCTCCAGCTGGCATCACTTGCTCCTGTTGATCCCTCTCCCAGTCCATGCTCAACCCCTGTGTGCAGAGCAGTGCCACGCATACCTACTGCCTCCAAGAAGTTATTCCTGCTCTTTTCTCAGTACACACATTAAAACTTTGGCACCCCTTTAAGTAACACCCTCAACCCTTTCTCTGCCTGGGAGACACCTCCCAACCAGAATAGGACAACATTTCCACACCACATTGCAGCAGCCCAGAAACCCTGGGCAGGGACAAGGGAGAGATGTGAAGGTGGAAGCTTAAAAAAAATGAATTTTCAAATCAGAGCAGCTGATTGCTAAGAGTTCAGGAGCAGCACTGACTTAGGCTGATGTTACAGCCACAAGACCATGTCTGGTGCCAGGGAGCCATGAGAGTGGGGCTGCTCTATGAAGGGGACAAGGCAGAGAACTGCGGGTGACCACAGGGCAGCCCTCACTGACTCAGCACAGTCCTACCAAGTCTGAGCAGGGCTGGGTGGTGACTGCTGCCATGCCCAGCCCCAGGCAAGAAACAAGTGACAAGTCAGGGCCAGGGTCCATCCACCAAGCTCAGTCAAGAGCGAGAAGAGAGAGCCAGAGCTGTAAAGGCTACCTGCAATGTAGGTCCAAAGTCCATCCAGGAGATGGGGTTAGAGGCCAAGATACCTGCTATGTTGCTCCAAGGTCCATGCAGGAGACCCAGTCAGAGGACAGATTACAGCAAGGACTTGCAATGTGGGTCTGGGATCCACCTAAGGGGCCAACACAGCAGAGACCAGCACTGGGGACAGTCACACCTCCAACATGGCTCATGAAAGCAAGAGGACCTGAGTTCAAATGAAGCTCCTGAGGCCGGGGCAGTGGGTATGGGTCCCAGGTGAGGCTGGATGAAGCAGTTAAGGTCCATCAGCACATTGGGGCCCTCACAGCTGGTCATCAACCACCACCTCCCCACCACATGTGCTGCTGCCAGAAATCCCAGCCTGAGTGAGCAGCAGTGGACAGAGCTGGGTAATTCCACCTAGTGTGGGATGGACAGCAAACCAGACCAAGCAGCTCCCAGCTCACCACTGCCCTATTCATCAGGAATTCAGTACCTGCTCTGAGGTATAAATCCAATTGTCCTGAAGGTCAGCAGCTGGTGGCCTTATACAGCAGTGTCTAGCCTGGGTGATTCATCACTACCCTTTCGTGGAAGAAATCCCATTAAGCAGGTACCAGCGTAAGCCCAGAGGGTGAGGGGCTGGTCATTAGCAGCTCACCCCCAGCAGGCAGCACGGAGATCAGGCTCCTCTGCAACAAGTGAGAGCACCTGCAGAACATGACTGCTCCTGGGACCGTTGCCTGCTTCTCCTGGGCAGGACCAGCAGCACCCCCACCAGAGCGCACAGCCCTTCCACAAATCCCCATCGCTGCTCAAAGAAAACAACAACCACCCACACACTGCATACCCAGCAATCAAGGGAGAAAAAGAAATCAGGAGCAGCTGGCCTGCAGTTTTCCAAGCCTCACCTCTAACCAGGCACTCACCACCTCAGAGGAATGCCCCAGAAGCCTCCTGGCTAGCAGTGCACAACACTGCCTGTTTTAAGGACCATCATCCTTTCTTCCCCTCCATCTTTGTTACTTTAGAGACTTATTTTTTAATCACTAACTCACCAAGACAAGAAAGATCTCATCTGTATCTACACAGCACAGAAGTAAAATTACAGACAGGCAGGTGCCATCCTTGCCGAGATGCCCATGTACTGCTCTGCCTGCTCCTCACCCGTTGCACCACATTCCCAAGTGTTACTGCCATGCTCTGTCACACTTGGTTACCTGCACGTTAACATGAGCAACGGCTTGCCCTGCTCCAGCATCCTGCTGTCAGCAGCAGCTCTTACACTGAACATCATCAGCTTTTTAAAATCAGCTTCTCGGTGCTCTTGTACCCAACCCTCGCCCCACGCTGCAAGAACCATCCCCTCACACCTTGCTCACACCCTTCTCCTCCAGCTTTGACCAAGAGCAGTGTTGCATCACCTTGCTGTTTTGGGAAGAGCTCTGTACACAGCTCTGATGCGCCCATCACTGAACCTCTGCAGCCACCTGCTAAGGCCATGCCAGCTGCCACGTACCCAACACACCCATCATCTCACTGCAGATGTGTGCTGGCTACATCTATCTCACAGGAACTTAACCAAAGCAAGAAGTTGGGTAGATATAACTACCATCTACACATTCTACACATCTACATATCTCAGAGCCCTCACATTACTCCATTTTCCAGGGCTGCTATTTGCTCACAAGCTTTTCACAACCAACTGCTTTGCTGGGAAGAAGAGTACAACTTAAATGGCATTAAATAGTCACCCATCCCACCTTTGTTCCCACAGGATCTCTAGCAGCACTTCGGGGGAAACACTGGGAAAGTTAATCCAAGGCTGACATGCACATCTAGCAGCTAAATGGACAGTCTTCCATGCCTCCTCTCCTGCCCAGACTACTCGCAGGAGAGGAAGGGAACACAGCTGCTATCATAAACCTTTCCAGCCAAAGTACCCTGCTTCATTATAGTTTGTCACCTGCTCAGGGAAATCACTTGTCACAAAAATTTTCTTTTCCACTTAATGACTTCAAACTCAATTTGCAGATTGGCTCAGCAGACCTCAGCCAAGGTGCCTTTAGCTTCCCCTGGTCCCAAGCCGAGGGCTGGATGGATGATGAGGGCACCATTCGCTGGGGACACAGAGCTATCATAAGCTTGGCATCATTAAAGGCCTGACTCTGCAAAACACACCAAGCCCACTGATTGCAAGCCCACACTGTTTAAAAAGGATGAAATTTGTTGAACTGGAGCTGATGAGCCCCTGTCCTAGGTGAGGGCAAGGTCAGGAATGGGGAGTGATGACAAATGATCTGGAGAGCAAGGCAGAGAAAGAGGCAGAGGCCTCTCCACTTGGCCAGACTCAAAGCATTTGTACAGCAAAGCCTGTGGTCAGGCCAGGATCAGCCCTAAAATGTAGAATTTCCTTAGTGGTAAGCAAAGGGACTTATTGTCACAGACTGATATTCTGACCTGTGCAGCAGCTCATCGCTGCTGAAGCAGAGGTACAGCTTGTGTTGCCACCACATACTCACACTGGTACAAGATAGCACCAGTGGGCAGGACAGGCCAACACTCCTAGTCATTGTAACTGCAGGAATAATGCAAATACTGCTCTGAAGAAAACTCACAAATTAAAAAAAACATATATTGTGCAATGAGGGGAGCAAGGAAAACAGAGGTGCAAAGAAGTTAAGTGTCCTTCCTACAGTCACCAAGCAAGTTTCAGAGCCAAACCAGAAGTTGGAGCATTCAGTGCCCTTCTTGCCACCCTACACTGCCTTGCCAACATTTTATGCTATAAACACAGAGTCAAAGTCTCCCTACCACAGATCTACTCTAAAATTATTCCTACTTACTGGAATTGCAATAAAGGATTAGTGCCAACTGCCTTAGTTGGTCTAGAATGATCCGTTAAAATTCTGCACGTGAATGTTGTTGAATGCAAGTGTAAGTTAAGAGAGCACTGAGTCCCATGTTCCCAGTGACATTAATAGGCCCCATGTCACAATGGAGCAGAATCAAAATAATTGCTAAGACTAAAGCAAACCATGACTTCTTTATCTAGTTTGCACTGTTCTGAAGAAGCTGCACACAGCCAGGTGTATCAGGTAAAGTTAAATGCACATCTTGTTATTTAGCAGCCCAACAACGGCAATCACACCTCTTCCAAAAGCAGAATATATTGAACAGGCAACTAATAGATGAGCTTCAGAATTCTCCCACCCAGGCACTTCCTTCTCTACAGCTAGGACAGTCTCCCTTGTCTGGTACCATCACACTCCTGCAGGTCCTCGGCAGGATGGATGGAGCGTGGGCTGGTCCTAAAATCCACACGCAAGGCTTCAGGTGGGTGCTCCCAGGTAGCAGGCTGAGCTCATTCCCCTGCTCCATTTGGCTCAGCAGCCAGCAGACTGAGCATGTTCTTAGGAGAGAGCAGCTCAAATTAGCACATTAGCAGAACGGCCAAGAATTGAAAGCCTGATGTAACCAGCTAAACACTTGAGATTTGCTCCAGTGGCTGGTGGAGTAAACCCTGCAGAAGCCACAGATAACACAGTGTGCTGTCTCAGCAGCACAGACCATGCCTACAGCCAGCACTCCTGCCCCACACCAACACTGACCCAAACACCAAGTGCAAAAGCATCAGCCCAGGTCCTGACAGCAACCCTGTACTGCAAACCAGCTAAAAAGGTGCTGTGCTAATGGAGAGAGCACCAAATCCTGCTGTAGGGTTTGCTGCACATTGGCCACCTCAACCCTACATTGTTCCCCTCTGCATGACACAGAGCTGTCCCTGATGCTGGGGAGCACGCTGGAGTGCTGTGTCATCTCTTGTGCCTAGCCTCAGTGGTGGTCTCCAGGAGCTAGGCCACCTTGTGTCCTTCTCCCCATCTCCACCCCCATACCCAGAAACCCAGTGGAGATTTAAGAGAAAAGGGAATTTTAAAAACACTTCATCATCACCAGTTAAAAATACTTTCTTCAACCAACTGCAAGGCTAGCAGAGAGGACAGTGCCTACTGCAACGTGCAGCTGCAAATTGAGATTCCTGTTAAATCAGGAATCTCTTCCTCTAAAGAGGAAGATCTGGTGCTCCAGTGGTTTCAATATGTTATTTAAACCCTTGTAACAGACCTTATTTCAGCTCCTCTCTCCACAATGGGTCTTTAACTTACTGGTAACCCCACTATATTAGTTACACAAGCAACCGGTTCCCTTCTAATTAGTTTATAAGACAGCAGGTCTTCCTTTTTAATGGCTGATTAATTGCCATGCTGCCCAATGCAAGTCTGTGATTCACTTGTCTCTGTAGAGATTTAGCAGGGAAGCCTGAGGCTTTCATGGAAAAGAAGAGGTTGACATTAGAAAAAAAAAAAGTCAACGTGTGATCCAGCCAAAACTAAAGAGCCTCTCACAGTAACATTCCTACCACCTCCACCATGGAGAAGTTTGGTGAAATAAAGATGCTTACATTTTTAAGGCAAAATTCAGTGTTCATCAGAGAGATAGGGCTCATTTAGTTTTTAATTTTTCATTTACCTCCAGGTTAAAACCAAGCAGGGAGCCTGATGTTGAAATGAATTTAAATGACTGTTTTAACACAATCCAGCTTCCTTCACAAAACTCTTCCATCTCCCCACCCACTGCCAAAAGAGGGACCAAACTGGACAATAGGGAGATTAAATAGAAACAAAAGTCAAGTCAGCACAAGGTTGGTTAACGTGGGCACAGCTTTCTGTCATTGTCAGTTTGCTGTTTGTTGTCTGCAATCCTTTTAAGGTGGCTGCAGCTTGCAGCCAGCGTAATCCTGATTTTGTAAGGGTTTGTTTTTTGTTGTTTTTTTTTTCTCCTCCTCTTCCTTTTTTTACATTGCCAGCAATTGATTTAATTTAACATTTTCATTCCTCTGCCCGCTGTAAATAACCACTTGGCAGTTGAATTTCTCAAGTAGAACAGGCAGCGGCTGCTTACTCTCTTCCTGGCAGCTGGGGGAGAATCTGGCAAGCACTAAAGCAAGAAGCTGTTTCAAGTAGCTTTGAAATGTGCAGGAGATTACATGGGTAGTACTTGGAGTGGAAGAAGCCACAGTATGGAAAGGCCGAGAACTTATTTTTGAGGCACCCAGTCAACTTGGGGGCTGACAGACTAAATTCCCAGGTTAGAGATGAGTTTTAGCTGCCAGTTCATGGCCCTACACATTGATGGATGCCAGCAGAGAAGGGTACCAGGCTGCTGCAGCTGGCAGCATGTTACTGCACATAAACCAGCACACACGGTGCAACTCAAGGAGAAGACGACCCAACCTGCCATCTCCATGTGCTCTGCAAGCCACCCATGCTCACAGCCATGCACATCAGCAGGCTGAGATACTGCATTGGTGCTTGTTACACCAGTCCTGCCTTCCTTCCAGGGACGCAGCACCGAGACTGTTGGTGCCAGATTCCCATAAAGTTCTGCTGGACAAGATACCTGTGACCTGCAGCAACCTCCCTGCTGTACCAATACCCTCTCCTCTCCTGCTAGCTGGGCTGGGCAGGGCAAAGCATCTCCACTTTGCTAGATCTCAAGGCCTGAGATGCTAAGAACTGCACTCTACCACCCAGTTTAGAAAGCACAGATTTCTGTTCTGGCTCATCATTGCAAGAAATCCTTGACCTCACTAGTGTCAGACAAATTTAGGGCCAGAGCAAACTTCACTGTAAGTCTGCCTTTGCATTGGAGTAATAGAGGAGTCACAGAATTAATGACAACTGGCATCACATGAACTCCCCAGGTTCATCTTAGTCATGCCAACATAGTATCCATGCAACTCCTTTAGGCTTTAGAAGTTTGTGTCTTATGTGAGCTTATAGAAGGATAGGAGAGGTGCTGTCCCACAATTGCCAGGCTGCCCCCAAACACAGCAGCTCCCAGTACAAGGTTTTCCTGCCATCCAAGAAAGGCCGACCCGAGCATTTCACAGCCACAATGATCAAGCAAAGAAATGAGTATTTACCACCCTGAAGACTGTGTGCATAGCTAAGCGAGCGCAAAGTATTAATAATCATTAATTTGTAAGAGTTGCTTTCTAGCTTTTGTTCAGAAAAAGTCAGCACATTCTGAGCAGAGCCATTAACAATACCAACAACCAGCGCTCCTACCACAGGCTACGTGGCCTAATTCCACCCTGCTTTTCTGATGCTGCAAAAAAGCTGCAGTAAAAGATATCAGCAGTGACAGGATCCTGGCACGCACTGGCCCCCACCTCACGTCTCAACCCTGAAATGCTCCTCAGCAAGAGCTGCTCGCTCCTCCTCAGCTCCCTGCCCCTCCAGCCCATGCTGGGAACTACAGTGAACGCCTTTGAAAATGCCCTCGCTGAACTCGTAGAGGCAGAGCAGACAAAATCGGAGCTGGCAGCTCTGCGGAGCAGAGCCCAACAAACAGTAGGTTCACCTTCTCTCCTCTCCAACCCACCGTGAGTGGGAGGCCTCAGCGAGGAGGACGGTGCAGCTGAGCAAATGCCAGGCAGCCAGTGACAAAGGAGGGCAGGAAGGATGGCAGGAGACAGAGGTGGGCAGCAGCTGCATGGCTGACACCATGACTCAGCTGATCTCCTTGCTCTGAAAAAGCACTCAGGAAGGGCACAGGCACACATCAGATGCAAGCAGAGGATGTTCAGGAGTCCCTTGAGGGGCAGATTGACCCTAATCCATAGCTACACAGCCAGATAAAGCATTTGCTCCCCCCTCGAAAATACACTGAGCTCCTTCTGCAACCCTTGGTGCCCCCAAGCACTGTGGTGGCCATGCACTGGATGGTGGCTCAGCCCTGGACAGGAGGGCTGGCATCACCCCATCACTGCTGCCATCCACACCTGCTTGCAGAAGGGTAGATATGAGAAAGGAAACCACAACCCCACAACAATTCAGAGCCCACTGTGCCACATGGGAAGACAGGCAGGGCTAATCCCCATCTTACAACTTGCAACGCTAAGTACATCAGAGGCTGTTTTTCTATTCTTTATTATATTTATTTTAGCAACTTTGCTTCACCCCTTCTTTTCCCTCAGCAGACAAACAGCGGAGTAGAGCAAGCATGGATAATTCTCAACCCATTTTATTTTATTTCTCTGTGGCGTTTCTCTGTTTGCTTTGGAGAGGAGGGGGTTGCTGGAGCATGTGTATTGCTTTGCAATTACAAATTAGCTTTTTAAATGAAGTGTGCTGCAAGAGGCCTGATATGCCATGTGTGAGAGCGCTACTCAGCCCCTGATGAGAAACAAAAGTGGAAAAACCCACCCTATGAACAACTGCCTTGCTGCTTCTCACAGAGCCTGGGCTGAGCACGGAGCTCTGCGCAAGTGCCTGTGCAGGGCAAGGAGTGGTCACAAGCATGGGCTCCTCCTGGGAGTTTGGTTCCCACAGCCAGCAAGGAAGATTTTTTTTTTTTTTTTCCAGAGTAAATGGAAGCACTTGACAGCAGGAACCAGGTCAAAGCACAGCTCTGCTCAGGATTCAGGAAAGCTCTGAGTGGAGAGGAGGAGACAAGGAAAGGGCATCCTCCTCTCTCATGGAGTGGGGCCAGCTTTTCTTAGACCTCCAAAATCAAGACCCCAGTGCTCTCTATGCAGGAGAGCTCCTGTAGAGCCGAATTTTACATGCACCAGAGCACAAGGGTTGGATGCTGAGAAGACCTGCCATCTCCCATCTCTCCCTCTCTTAGAAATTCTCGATAGCTGTAGCAGCAAAGCCAGGTCCCACACGCATCTCCCAGGGGTTTCAGCACTGTGTCACCCCCACACTGAGAACCTGTAGGTCTGCTGTGGATCTGAGGCAGCTGCTGATGGGAAACACACCTCCTAGAGCAGTTCAGCAAAGGCGATTCGATACGCTTTGAGCCTGCCCACAGACTGAGGGAACCAGTAATTGCATGTGAGGACTGGAACCACCTCTTTCCTGATGTCTGTTATTAGCAAGCCGAGCGAGTACCTTATTGTTGACAAATACTCAATTGCAGATGTGTGGTAGTCACATCCCAGCCTCTCTTCTTTCATCACCTGCAATTGTTGCAGCAGCCAAACGAGCATAAATGGTGCAAGTGTTCAGCGAATGCCATCAGATATTCAGCACAAAAGGAAAAGTTGACAAATGATCAAATGTGGTTGCATCTACAGTCTGCTGCTCACAGACAAGTGACAAATAGAACACAAATGGTGACATTCCCTCTCTGATTTAAAAGGCAGTCCAAGAGCAGCCATCCAGCTCAACAACTGTAAGAAAAAAAAAAAAACATAGGCCAAAACCCAATAAAACTGAAAATCCTTGTTTGTTACTCCCAAAGCTCAGTAAACTTCAGCCCAGAAGCCAGTCCTCAAAGCTGGGTGAACATGGAGAGCTTGCTCAGACCCCACTCATGGACCTTTTTGGTATCACTCTGGGGTTTCCCTGCAGCTCATGTTTTTGGACACATGCATGTTTACATTTTATTTTGGTTTAGGATGTGGACAAGAATCTACTTGAAGCCTCTTATGAAGAGCTCCCAAGTACTCCTTCCCAGGTCCTGACCACTGTGCCCTGTCCTTTCCCCTTTCATTTCACTAGTCTAGGCCCAACTCATCCAACCATTAAGGAACATATTCCATTGCACTAACCTGCTATCCGTGGCCTTGTGCTGCTGCTGAGCTCTCCTCCATCCCTCACCTGTGAAAGACTTTCTGCTCAAACCCACAGGGACCGGTACTTTCCATAACACTCATCTTCTGCCCAATAGAGCTGGGTGGACTTTTAAGGCCTCTGTCAACCACCTCCTACCCTTTTTATGGCTACCAAACCTTTTCTTTGAGCTGCTAAATCATGAACCTCTAAATAGACAGCATGATTTGTGTTTAATAAAACAAAACTCATATTTAATAAAATACTGGCAGAGTTCTTCCCTCTGTCCTTCGTTAAGCCTTTTTGTTTCACATGACATGTCTCCTATGCAGACTGTAGCAGCAGCAGCCTGCAAGTTCAATGTAAGAAGAATAAAAAGCTACCTCAAGATTCACAGCACATTAACAGCCACTGCAGTCAAACACTGTATCTCTCTCCAATCTCCTTACAAATGGCTTGTAACATAAAACAGGATCCACTTCACAATATTTCATAGAAAGATCCACAAGGAAATATGGAGAAGACAAATATATGTCAGAGTTTGCTTGAGAAAAGATCATGAACATAAAGGGAAGGAAAAGGAGCCAGATGGCCAGGGAGACACAAGCCATGCATCACTTCTGTGCTCGGAGCAGGTTGCACTCTGCTTACTGCTGGCGAGAACACTGCTTGGTCATGGGGGCAATGCCTGGGCAGCTCAGGGCTGGGCTTTCTACTCCAAACCCAAGAACAAAATAGTGAAAAATGAAGACAAAATACATGAAGACACTCTGAGCCTGAAGCAAACCAAGCGGGCCATAGGCTCTTGTCTTCAGCAAACAGTCATGCAATCAGTGCCCTAGTTTGTCCTGGTCATCTATGGTTAATTGAGTTCCAGAGGGTTTCTGACCTTGTTTCCTGAGACACAAACCACAGCTCTGCCTTCCTGGGCACCTCACTTCAAGAATCCCAAGAATCCCTCTGAACATGGAATGTGTGCCCACCAACCCCAGCTTCCCACACTGCACAGCCAGCTGTGCTAACCCCATCAGCCAAAAAGACCACTTATTTTCATGAAACACAATAAAAGGCAGAGCTAGGGAGGCTGCAGAGCAAGGCATCCTGGAGATGAGCCACAGACATGGGGGGCACCCTATAACCCTACCATGCTCTCCTTCCCACCTAAGCACAGTCTTTCTCCCCAGTTCCACCTTTTCTTTGGTAGTGACTCCTTTGAGAAAGGAAAGGTGGTTTCTGCCCTGAAGCACACCCAGCTGGCTCATCCCATCCATCCAGGCCAATTGAGTTTGCAAGACATTCAGCAGCCCAATGTTTCTTGGAGAAAAAGTGGTGCTGTCAAGAACTGCAACGAGGGAAATTGCTCTGGTAGAAAAACCTGGCAGCACATGTTGCCTGGGAGCCCACAAAGCCAAGCTGAGAGTAAGAGGGAGCTAACTGAGAAAGTGGTGAGCTCTGGGAAAAAGCTTTCACCCCTATTTTGCCACTGGAAATCCTTTCCAAGCAGGAAAACTGTTGGCAAGGGACTCCGCTCACAGGAGCACAGAAACCGGAGGAACAGATACAGAGGGAACAATGGGGTATGTGGCTCAATCTTTTGCAAAGCCAGTTACAACCACGCACTAAGGATAGAGACTTTATCCACGCAGAACTGGACTGGACACCAGCTCCCTGGACAGCCCCTTCATCACACCTGACCCCTGCAGGCAGCTGCACCCAGGGGAACAGCCAGAAGTGTGTTATTTCTCACAGTCATTCCCCAAAAAATCATCGCTACCCCCTTTAATCCTCAGCAGCCATGTCTCCTCCCTGCAGCCAGTTTCCTTGAGACACACACAGAGCTGAAAACCTCCAATGCAGCCTCCAGCATCATCAAGTGCTCCAGCACAGAAAGGGCACAGACAGAAGCAGCATTCATCAGGCTGCTAGACAGAGCATCATTTCGCCGGGTAGCTGGATGTGGTTGACTTGGATTCGCTCTCTCCCAGGAAATGATTGTGATTGTCAGAGGAGATTGCTATATGATTATTAATAACAACACCACAAGGAAAAATAGAAGGCAATCAGCTGAGCGGGGCCGGGAGAGGAAGCGGGGAGGGTTGGCAGAGTTAGTGCTGGATTCTGCTCAAGGCCTGGCAGGCTGTGAGCACCTTGCTACACGAGTTAGGCTGCAATGCAACTTCATTTTGCTCCAGGGTGCCTTCATTTTGCTCAATGAGCAAATTCCCCAGATGCCATGCAGAGCAAGTTCATAAACAACAGCAGAAGCAGTGAGAAGTAAAGAAGCGCAGGCGACGGAGATGGGGTTTGAACAGGTCATTCGTAGACAGCAAGTAGCAGAAAGTGAGAATTGGTGAAAGTTGCTCAAAAGTAGTGTTCTTACACCAAAATTGGACTTAAGAGAGCACATTACATGGTCAAAAGGAGCTCAAAGCCAGATTTCAGGGCACCATCCATTGCTTGCATGAAAAGAAAACACGTGTAGTGTCATCAGGCCTCCAAAAGCCAGAAGGGCTGTTTTCAGAGGGACTGCCAGGGTTTCTATTTCTAATGCATGAGACAATGCGTGGTTCACAGTTATGACTGTAAAGACATGAGACAGAGGTGCTTTGATTCTGTGCTTGCTCAGGCACCCAAGCAGATGCCCCTGGGCAGCTCTGCAGCCTCAGGGCTGCAACCACTCACTCAAAGCCATTCACCACCTGCTTATCTCCCAAAGGCACGGGCAGGTCTGTCCCTGCAGGGCTATCACAGCAGAACACCAGCCTGTAACTGTGACAGACTTTACCCACCTCGGTCCGCGACAGTAACACACTCACCTCTGCATCCTTCCTCAGCTCCAAAACCATCCCTGTCCTGCATCTGGAAGTCCTGGATTAAATGGCTTGCCCAAGATCAGACAGGGGGCTTACAGCACAAGGTGACAATACACAGCATGCACCAAGTCTCAGCTCAGTACCTTCACCCCAAAAACATCCTCTCACATGCCCTCTTTTCCCAGCTAATCACCCCTGTGACTTGCCATCGGCACCAGAATTTTGATTTTATGCTGCATTAGAGAGAGAACACGTTCCAGTAACAGCAAACGAGCCAAAGACAACACAAATTAAACCCTTGTCTGAACGAATGCAAACCTCTCCTCTCTGCTCCTCTTGAGCGGAGGGATGGCTGCAATGGAGGAGGAGGAGGAAGGCAGCTTGCTCTCTGCTGCCTTACACCTCCCTGGGGAAGGAGGCAGGCTGCCAGGCAGGAGGGTGCAGGTCTTCAGCCTGTAACTGTGCAAACATAATGCTGCAAAAGCTAATTTTACAGAGTTCCACTCTGCAGACTCCTCTTTGTCCCAGGATTCCTCAGCCTGGGAGATTAGCAGTTTAGAGATGGAGAAAAAGAAGTTATTTTAAAATTCAGCATAAACTTGCTCAGACTCAATGAGCAAGTCAGTCTGGGAGGTGGGGATGAATGCAGGAGGGAGGGCTCAAATAAATGAGAAATAATTGAAAGACTGGTAAGAAGAAAGAGCATATCTGCTACCCTAGAAAACTCAATATTCACTTTCATTTTTATTCTTGTCTTCATGCCTCTTTGCAGCTTACTTTCTATCCTTTCCAAGCTTTCCCTGATCTCCAAACAATATTCCTGTCTCTGGCTGTCTTTTAACTCCCTATCCACCAACCTCCAGCCATACTGGATACTTGCTACCATGCCACAGGCTCTCCAATAGCTTTCTTGAGCCCATCACTGGGATGAGGCTCTCCAGCCTCCACAAGAAATCCCAACAGTGAGTGCATCATCCTCTGCTGGTTCCTCCAATCCCCACCACCAACCCCATCAGTACCTACCTGGACCTCACAGACACTACATCCTCACATCTCCATCTCTGGTCTATTTATCCTTACAACACATGGAAGGGGGATGGAAGGAACTGCTGTGGGAGCAAGATAAGTTAAAAGCCACAGCTCCCCGATAGCAGCCACGTGTGATGCCCCAGACACAACAGCAAAACTTTAGGACTACAGCACACTTGGAGCTTGAATCCTCATAAATGAACAAGGCAAGTGCAGACAGCAGCTCAGACCCATCCTGCCACATGAGCAAGGCTGTACCCACACATGCACACGTTTGCAGCCAGGGAAAGACACCAGAGAAATGGCTTCAGCAAGAGTTCATTACACTTGTTTATCTTCATTTTGTTGGTAACAGATGAACAGTATAATGGCTTTGGCTTTCCTGGATGCCACAAACGCAGAAACATCCTAATGAAAAATAAATGTATTTACAGGGAGATGTCAAAACAGCCCAAGACAAGTCGAAGCAATGTGCCTGGTGCTGGGAACGAGTGCTGCTATTTCATTGCCCCTCCACGGCCTTCAAGCAGATCACGCAGCAGAGAGAGATAAATATTTGAAATAGCGACACTTCAGCGATGCACGGTTGTGCAAGACAGGGAATAATTAGAAAATAAATTACTTTTTTTTAGCACGGTAATTCCAAATGTTGAATGAATTAGATTACCTGACAAACTCCAGACCCATTTCAATATCAAGGGTCCTATGCAAGGAGATACAGGGAACCTGGCCTTCAAAGAAGCCAAAATACAAATAAATGCAGCTTAGAGAAAGTGTTTAAGATCTGCCTGGCAATTTCCATAAATCTAAAAGATGGAAGGTTTCTTCTGGCCTCACACCAACAGTTTGGTCTAAAAATAGGTTAATCTTCCCAAGAGCAAAGAAGCCATCATCAACAAGAGACAGAGACTGCAGGCACGTGCCTCCTGCCCCCCACAACCACACACCTCTGCTGAACTTATTAACAGCCAAATCACCTTCCTTAATCCACTCTGGGAAGTTCACGGTGCCATCAGCCAACCTGCTGCACTGAGCAAGGAGAGTTGTTGTGATTACTTGGAACACGCTCTCCTTGTTTCATTTTTTTTTTTTTTTTGGAAGACCATTTGCGTAGATGCAAATGTGTTTTCCCCCAATCCTGATTAATTATACTGATGTGTGGCTGTATAGGTTGCGATGAATATGCACACGCGCTCTTCATTGTTGTGCTGTCAGAGCACATTGCTTATTTGGGGGAAATAGTGAGATTTTCACTTGTTCCAGCAAAGAGGATTATATCATCTCTCCTCCCTTGGCCCCTCTCTCTGACTCAGGTATAAAACCACCCAAGCCAAATCAGAAATCAGACGCATGCAGGAACTGGAGACTGTCTCTGATAAACTTCTGAAACCCATGGCTAGGATGCTTCCAGAGAAAAGCCACACACCTTCAGGAACCCAGTGCATTAGTCTGGGCAGGGCTGTGTCTTCCCAATATCACTGTGTGGGATACATAAATACAAACCTACCTCCTGTACAGGAACACACCAGACATTGCTATTAATTCCAGTTAATTGTTTAAGGACCTTCTAAAAAAAACTACAAAGCCAGTGGTGATTTTGCCCACCAGAAGCTTTCAGCTACAATAAATAAGACAGAGCTAAGTGGAAAGATTACTTAGCAACTTAAACATGAGAAAACCTCTACAAATCCTAAGCAGTTGTCACTTGACCCCCAAAAAGCATTATAAAGCAGAGCAGGCAAATTTTGGATGGAATATTTAAAAGCAACTGTGAAAGAACATGCATGATGAAACCAGGGAATTTGATGTTTTAGCACTAGACTGGAAAGAGAAGCAAGTGATATTGGCTAGCTGAAATGTACAATGAAACCCTCCAAAAAATTGTGTAGTAGTTATATAATGGGAGACTTTTTTAGAAATATATTATGTTTTTAAATATGTTACTTGATTTGGGATCTTAAAACTTCATTGTGATTGTTACATTTTTTGCTTAATAGTATCAAAATAAGTCAGAGTAGGAAGTTTCAGTATTAAGGTAACAACGAAATAACCCCAGCTAATCCAAAAAAGTTTAAAAAACATTCAAACTCTCACACAATTCAATTAATTCTAACAAGAGTGGACAAGTGGTCCTAGTTTGTGAGAGGGCAGAATTGACAGTTCTTTTGTTTTAATCTGAGAACTCCTTAGCCTAAGAGAACTATACATCTTTAACAGGTGCTCCTAATGGTACAAATCCTGGGTTTAGAACTTCCCTTTGGAACTGCAATGCTCTGTTGAGATCACACTGATGTGTTCTCTGAAACAGTCACCTTAGCACAGTATTTCCCTGAAGAAGATCCTTTGTGTTCAAAATTATTTTACAAAAATAATGAAGTAGCCCAAGGAGGAATTTGCAATGCAGTATTTGTTAGCACTTTGAAGTGAAGCATCAATCCCAAACCATTTAAAAAATGCTTTTAAGGGCAAAGCTGCTAACATATAAAAGCTGGGAGAAGAAAAAACTGCACAGAAGCTGAATTTGCAGCTGGTTTGTACCACTAGAGCAGCTCAAGTGAACCCCTGAATCTGGCCTTTAACTTTTAATTGATTTTATGACTTTGCAGTGAGCAGAGGAACATGGCTCTCCAAGTAGGAGACCACCAGGCAGAGAGATCAGTCCTGGAGACTCAACACCTTTGTGTTTTCAGAGCTCCCATTCAGCCCTTCAGCCCCTGACCACGGCTGGTGGGGCACAGCAGCTCTGCCTTTCAACACCATGGACATGTCTACCACTGTGTACAGAGTCCCAGCACACACCTCGTCTGCATCAGCCCCGAGTCCTGAGAACAAACACATGCACACAAGCCACCTGCAGAAGAGGACTGCTGTAACCTTAGACCCCACTTTGTTAAGTGCTATCCTGCTGCCTTAACTTTGTTGCATCCAAGTAATTAGATACAATAATCTTTAATAATTTAACCAAACTATGACCTGGTTGCTTCAACTACCAAGCTTTCAGTTACACTTATGGAAAATTTGTCTTCATTATCTTGTTATTACCAATTGGAACATAGAAAAAACTAAGACAAAATCCTGAAAGGACCTGACAATTAATAATCAATCAGTCTTGTTCATATTTGCTTATAGACTTTCAGAAAATTCCTTCACCCATAGTCACCAGTATGACAAATTAGGATGCTATGCTACATTGTCAAATTAAAAAGACCATTAACTTAGATTTTAAATTAAGTGCTTCTAATTTCCTGTTGCTTTGGTACCTGAGATCACCACCTGTAGCTGTTGGCTAAAGTTTTGTACAGAGGGTGGAGGCAGCTGGGATCTACAGTGCCAAGGGTTTTATTATTGATGTATTGATTATATATTTATGATGTCACCACCAGCCTTTAGTCCCTGGTGCTAAACACAGAGCACAACAATAAGAGAGATTAAGAAAGATGGTCCTACTGCTGTCTATCAGCCACCACAGGTTTGTGTGAGCTGGCATGTGCTGTGCTCAGGACATGGGCAAAGCCTGGGAAAAGCTGGTCTGCTGCCTTTTGCTTTAAATGAGTGAAGTATAAATATAGAAACCCCTTGGAAAGGTGCCTTGAGTTTGCTGCATTGCAATTGCCATAACAATTGGATTATGATCCTTTTTTTATCCTCATTGACAAAGTAATTGAGTTCGGTCAGCTGGATGTCTTCCCTTCCTAGGAGATAACAGATAGGTAATGCAGCCCCAGGTATCCCAGGAAGGCAGCAGAGGACTGGCCCTGGCTGACAACCAGGGTCCTCCCTGGGACAGTTTGGACAATCCTGTTGATCCACCACTTGCTGAGTCCCTCTGGCTGCAGAAATTCCAGCCATGAGCTACTACTCAGAAGCAGTGGCAGAGCAGATATAAGACTGATTCCCTGGCACACCATGGACATGACGCAGATCCATCTGGAATGCTAGAACTTTCTTTTGAGCTGGAGCAAACAAAAGGTCAGAGACCTCAAACCAGGACAGTCCCCCAGCTCCCAGTTAACTCAGTGCTGTAGAATTCCTCTGACTGGTCTAAAAGCTATCTAGATTTTCCAGACAAATAGCCAGACAGGCAGGAGAGCTCTAGAAGACAAATACAATAAATTATCTGTCACCAGAAACATTGAAGTTGGATGTCTAATGGGTAGGGTGGCATAGGGGAGATGATGGTTTTTGAGGTGGAAGAGATAGGGGAAAATTCCAACAGTTCTAACATTATTCTGAGAGAAGACTTGTTCTGTCATGGTTTAGGGTGTTTTAATATTTGGCCAAAAACATCTTTAAGTACATTCAAAGCATGGGACAAAAAAGAAGGAAAAAGCAAGGACAAATGCAATCAAGCAACAGTGAAAACTAAATCCAACAGCTTCCCCCATGAGGTGTTATCCTATTAGTATCATCTATATAGCAAAAGAGATGCAAAGAAAGAAACAGGAGTAACAAGATTCCTAAAACACCTTCAGATGTCTCAAAGCACCAAGATGCCACTTGATCACAGCTAGGGTCAGGCCAGGAGAAAAAAAATAGCAAACAGGAAGGATTTGCTGGGGAAATACACCAGGAACAAATGCAAGAAGGTTAAGACTGTAGCTACCATAGTTTAATTCCTTCAAGTATGTTGGGCAACAGACATCTGAACAGGAGCCAGTGAGAATCAGAGTATGCCAAGGAAACCATTCCTGTAACCACTCCTCTCCCTTCTCCCCACGCTGCAAATAAGCAAGCAGGAACTGCAACTGCCTTTTGAAGCACTCTCAGCTCACAGGTGCACTGTTCAGAGAAGGACAAGCTGAGGGAGAAGAAAAACAAAAGCCTGCTATAAGGGGTAAGAGAGAAACCAGGAGGAACACTATGCACTTAGGATCAGATCTGCAATCAATAAATATTATAGAACCAGGGCAAAATAGATGGAAAGAAAGAAATACAGTAGATATTCTACAGCACATACAAGCAGCCCTAGAGATGTACCAGAACAAATAAAGAGGAAGAAATTATTACATATAGCTAACAGAGATCCACATTAGGAATGGTATTACAAGAAAGATTACCTCTGTCAAAGCCAACCCCTGGAGACTCTCTTAGGCTAATGTTTGTCCTCAACAGCTGCTCTTGAGGTCCTTATAAAACAGGGACACCTTTTATTACAGCACCCATTTCACTTCTGCTCACTCTTTCATAAGAAAAATAACTGAGGCAGGCCACATAAACTAGAAGCACCTTCAGCCTTAAGCCCCCATTTAGAAGCTTTGCAGGATAAAAAAAACCTAACATTATTTGAGTTTATGTGTGATTTTTCCAAGATTTGCTGGATCTCTATGAAGAGGGTTATAATAGCAGACAAAGAAGCTGAAACTAGAAACCTGCCAAAATGTACTTTTGTATGAATTCTAGCAAAGAAGTGCAAAGCCCTGTTGTGCCCAACATTTTTCTTTACTTTCACTTCAGGCTAATTTCTACCTATTGAGTGTCAACTTTATGTATTACAAAAGACTCCCAGTGTGTTTATTTTTCTTTGGGTATCCTCTTAAAAATAACCAACAGTGTACAGTTTGTCCCTCAGTTTTTTCTGTGGTGGATGTTACTAACATTCATCCAACCTGATTTTGGAAATACTCTCTGCAGGAAGGAAGCCCATCCTTTCCATTGTCCTCTCTTTTTTCATGTTTCTACACCAGGATGATGCACAGGGATCAAAGACCTACCCAGGCTCACAGAAGAGGCTCAAGAAAGATACAGGACCCAGCCACAGATGTCCTGACCAACTACTTTCTACCTGAACCACAAAAGTCTTTCCTTCCTTTTGCCAGCAAATCAGCTCAAGTTTGTGCCTTGTCTGGACTAACTGAAACTTCACAGACCTACTGATCCAGAAATAAATTTTCTATTTGTCATGAAATCCTAAACCAAATGCCAGGCTAGGAAAAAAGGTCAAAAATCAAGTGGGATGTATTTCTTCCAGATGCAAGAGGCTTACTTGGATAATGAACAGCCCAGAAGGCTCTATGACATTCTCGCACCATGGAAATGCTCAGATAAATATTTTTGGTCTACCTCATTATAGCAATAATAGGAAAGTCACTGCAGGATTTTTCTCTTCAGTCTATTTAAAGCTAGCCAAGAAGTTTAGACTGGCATGTTGAGGGCTGTTCAGATGACCAGGTTGTTGTTCATTTCAGATTTGGCTTTGAGCACAAGTGTTACACACTGCAACAGCAATTGTCTATAATTATTTTTCTCTCTATAAGAGTTTCCCCTTATAAAACAATTTTTGCTTTCTGATGAAATAGGTAGACATGTGCACTGTAACTGTCAATGGTTCCCAAAAAACAATCCAGCATGGAATATAGAACTTACAAGTTAACAGGGACCTACACTTCTTTAAGGTATTCTATTGTTTTTCCTTTTTTAAACCAGTCAACAAGCTACTTTTAAATGAAGCAAATCCTACTAATGAGCAACTCCTGTTGGAAAAACGATGAATTATATTCTACCCATCTGGATTTTAGTATGAACATGCTTCTCTTTTGTTCACATTCCCTCAGTTTTCCCTTGCCCATTTTTAAAAGGATTCACATACATGCTTGCGCTCTGGAGATGCTAAGAGCACATTCAAATGGAGAATGGACACCTATTATCACCATCAATATCTACACTACCAGTAATCTTAGTAAGTCAAACCTCCAGTCCCAAGGTATTGCTTTTTAATCACAGGGACCACCAAGTATTTGTATTCTGGTCAACACAGAGGTGCAAAGTTACATCCCTTGTGGTTTATCTTTCTGCTGAAGCACACTGTGTAAAATAAACCAGTGGAGAGGGGACTTGGATTATCAGATCAAACTGCCTAAATTCTTACTTTTCCTCCTGCTTTGTTTTGAATGTGGACGAGGGACTGGAGGAGATCCTGTGCACAGAGGGCTGCCACTGAGGCCCCTCAAAGAGATTCCTGCACAGATGGCATTACAGCCTATTGCCAGAGCACACCAGCTGCTGAAGTGGAGAATTCAGCTTTGCCCCTACCACGTGTTTGGAAGTTATTTGCAGATGGATTTTTGCAGGTTTGTTTGTTATTCCAAATCATATAGTAAGCTGCCTTTGCTCATACTTCAGCTTATCCATATTGCTGAGTATGGCTCCTGGATGCTCATGAACTGAGTGACAAGACTTTGGAGGTGCCCTCTGCATTGTCACGTAAGACTATCTCTGCCATCTGGCTGAAGAAATCCAACAATCAGAAGCAGACACACTAGTCTTGTCAAAAAAGCAAACCAACCAACCAAAAATAACCAAAAAACCCAAAACAACCCCCTCCCACTTCACATGAGGAAACCACAAGTGGACTCTGATAAGATCAGCCTGTAGCTTCATTCAGTCAGGTGGAGCTTGTTCAAGTAAGTGCCCAGACAAATACACTCAGTGGTAACTGTGAAAATTGAGGCACCACAAATTCAAGCATCTAACTTTCACCACTTCCAGCAAGAAGCAGCACTTGGGACAAAGCTTATAGTCAAACAGAAATACAGTATCTGCACTAAAATACACACAAAATTACCAGGAAAGTAATTGCTTTTGGTATAAACGGTAGTCTTCAAAATTTTCTCTAGTGTAGAAGTCCCTTCAAAAAGAACAAGAATAAATTTACTGCATGTGAATTTATTCAAAGCTAGTAGATTCCGTATAATGAAATTCTCCTAAGTAAATATCTGATAAAGAAGCAAACACTTAGCACTTGACCACAGGAGCTGGGATTTCTTCACACACGGCTATAATGCAAAGCAGCAGGAACTCAGGACTACTGGCACAGAGGAGTCAAGCAAAGAAAAATCCTGAACAGAAGAAGGCTTGACTCCTGGGAGGCAATAAGGCAGATGGCATGGTGCACAAAGCCATGCAGGGGACAGGGCAGCCCACAACTCAGTCCCCAAGCTGACTGAAGCTACCAGTGCTACCAGATGATGTTCTCTTTTTTCTGCAGGGAACTCTGCTTAGGACCCCTAACTCACAATCCATGCTGTACCCTTCCTTTGCCAAGAGCCACCAGAGACCCTGCATGCATCTAGAATGATGATTTTTGCTGAATTTTTCCCCAGACTTTTGTCCTGTTGTCCTACATGAGAGCAGCAGCACACTTTGGATTTCCTTACACAGTCAGATGCTCATTGTGAGAACTATATTAATCTGTTAAATGAGAGAAAAAGAAGGTGCCATTCAGTTGCATCAAACAATCTTCACTCTCATGACACTTATACCTTATCCAGAGCATTGCTTCTGTTACCAGACATCCCACTGGCACAGGAGCTGAAGGGCCTTGGTGCCCTGCAAGGCTGAGTACCCTGTTCTGCCATTCAGTGGGCCCCTTGTCCTTTGGATGGGATTCCCTCTGCCATGGATCTTCCCACATCCCAGCTTCACAGTGTACCACCACTCATTAAACAAGTACCACAGGAGTCCTGTTGGTTATGGGCCATAGCTGGGGTGGCAAACCCTGCTCCTGGAGAAGTAACAGGGACCAATGGCCAAGCCCATGGTGACCACCTCCATTGTATGAATGATATGTCATAGAAGATGAAATGCAAAAGCCCTCTGAATTCATATTATCTCTGCATACAGCATGTCACTTAATGGCCCAGAATAGCCTCTTGGAGAAGCATAGGTCTCAAGGACCTGCTCCATCTCTGCAAGTGGTGACTGTAAGGAGCCAATTCACAGCAAGACTTCAGAAGCAGTGCCTCCTCTGACCTCATCGCTTCCCCATCTCTGTCTCCCAGCAATTAGCAGGAGCTTCAGTCCACCCACAGGGGTCCTGACCACACTGACAGTCTTCGGGCAAGTCTGCTTTTGTATCCTGGTGTCCCACCTCTGTTTGGCACTTGTGACTGCTGAGAACACACAAAAGGCCCTTCTGCCTAACACAGCTTCCCCCAGACACTAATTTACTGTATTCAGAGTGCTCACCCCTACCATGCCTATATAAGTCTTGTTGTGACAGACAACAGGAAAAAGACTGCTAAACCCCCAAGAATCTGTTGCAATAAGGTTCCTGGAGGAGCTAAATAACTCCATCACATCGTCTGTGAACCCTTTCCCCAATCCTTTCCAGTGGCTCCAGTATTCTTTCCAGTCTATGAGGCTAGGACCCGTGATAATCCTAATCCTACAGGCTAAAAGCACATTTCCTTCTTTATCACCATTCCTGGAGATGCCCATGGATAGCTAAAGACCTTTAAAAAGATTCCACCACCCTATCAAGTCCAGGAATCCCACACCACTTTGCAGGCTGACAGGTGGACACCCCGTGTCAAACCCAACCCAACCAACCCTACCTTGTGACTGCGCCTGGGCAGTAACTAGTTTTGTTTAAAACTGCAACCCTCATTTCCCAGTCTTGCCTTCAGGGCCATACAGAGAACCGGTTATTTTTTTAAAGCTGAACCAACATTAATTCAAACTTGATGGTAACTTAACAATTCCCATCAGCAAGTCTGTGCAGAGCAGGTCGGCGATCCCAAGCCACTGTCCGACTGACAGGCACCCACCCACATGGCTGCAGGCACAGCCACCTCCAGGGCTGTGCACACCTTCCACAGACAGGTATCTTCTGCCAGCTAGAATGGTTGTAACTGGTGCTGGGTATCAGCATATGTTTCAGAAATGAATCATATTGTAACCAATATGTTAGGAAGACAGGCCAGACTCCTGGAAGAGTGGGGCTAGGAGATGGTTTCTGCTAGCAGAGTGCTTTCAGTTTGAGGTTTGCATTAAAGTTGTTATATCCACAGCTGTGATGAAAAATCCTTCCTTAATACTGTTTTGCAACAGCAGGAGAAGCCTGATTCCTTACCCAGTTGTGTAAGCAGGGAGGCCAAGTCTAGAAGTGCCAAAAAACTGCAATTCCCTTCCCTCCTTTGGGATGCTGCAGGTCAAGGGGGAAATGCAATGGCAAGTACATTTGCCCTGATGCTGCATTTGCTCTGTGGGTAAACAGAGACCATCTACTCCCTGGGCTGTCATTCTGGCATCTTTCATGGCCACTAAACTCTTTTAAAAGAAAAAGGAGGTTTTATTAGAAAGTTAGTGAACGATCCAAATGTCAGAGTGAAAAATCCTAAGGAAGGTTAAGGATTTTTTTTTCTAATACAGCTGCACTGGAGGTGAATGAACACTAGAGCATTTTGATTTCCTGCCTGGTTTCAATAAATGTTGCACTCCCAGGCACCCAAGGGACTGCTGTGGTTTGTCAAAACCAATTAATTTTCTTCTACAGAACGCTTCAGGCACCTCAAAATGTCGTTTGAGAGCTAGCAGACATCTAAGGAGGAGGGAAAGCTGGCAATCAGCTGCTGCTCAGGCTCTGCATCAGCAGCACAGCCCTCCAAACTTGCACTCACCCACAGCCAAGGCAAGGCAGGAACAAAGGCACATCACCTGGTCACAGGAGGGAGCTGAGGGCAGAGCCAAAGAGAAAATACCACCTTATAAACCCCAGGAATATAAAACAAGGAGCTGCCACTTGTGAAACATGCCAGAAATAAGTTCCCCAAGGGAGAATTCAATGCTGAAAGTTTTCTCTCTCTCACCTGTATTTCCTAGGATCCATTGCTCTGTGCTAATAGATGTAATGAGCCAGAAGTGACAAACTGAACAGCTGTTACTAAGGAAGACGTTTGGAAGATAAGCTTGGAGTTGGGACTCACAGATTCCCTCCACATCCCTCTGTTAGAAACCATTGTGCAGCGTAAGGACTCTCACCCAAGCCTCAATTTACCTGCTTACAGTGAACAGACTGCAATGTTTTCCTTCTGTTCTGTATTGAGATGTGAGAGAAAATGTTTGCAAGTAATTTTAATAATCAGCCATGAAATGCACTAGATGTAAGCACAGAATTATCATGCTACATTTCCTTTTCAATGAACATCAAGACACTGAGAGTTTAAGGATACACTGAAGCTTTCACTTAGAATGAGGCATACACTGTATAGATGCTATGAATACTCTCTTCATGTAGATACCTCATGTCAAATTATCATTACTGGATATAAAGTAGCCATCCTTTCCCTTCTACAAAAGGCAGGAATGGAGAAGAATGTTTTTCCTGCGTGCTAGCATGCTGCAAAAGGGGGAGAAGACAAAAGACAGTTTGAATTTTAAACATTGTGTCTTGAGCATTCGTGATTCTACAATCACAGGCAAAGCCCTGCTACAGCAGGAAAAGGAAACAAGAGCTGATGTTACCAACAAGCACTACAGTAATTCTCAGCCTACTCACAGTGCCCAGGGGAACTGGGAACCAAGGCTCCTTTGAAGATTCCAAGTCCCTAATCTCAGGTCCAGTGTCATCCTTGCTGGACCACTGAGAAAAAAAGAAACAAAGAACTTCCAAAATTAAAAATGACAGCATGCTAAGCAATGAAGTGAGCTTTACAGTGTAACAAATCTTCAGAAGAAGAAGAAATAAAACTGCCTTTCTTTCTTTTTCTGTTCACCAACCATGGTATCTTCAATGACCTACTTGTTTTTAAAAGTAATCCAACATTTACCATTACAATCTTCTTTGCTCCTCAAGTCACATAAACCCCCTGCTGTCTCCTCCTTCTCTATTTACCTGGCCTTACAGTCACAGCAGGGAACTGAAAATCTGCTCCCTGCCTCCTAGCTACAAGCAAAGGCTTCGCTTGGGCATCCAACAGATGATAAACTAATGCAACTGCTTAAACAATCCCTAGGGCAGCTCCTTTGACACATACAAACATCTAGATCCTGCTACTAGGCCAAGACACATCACCCAGACATTTAGGAAACTGCCCTGATAGAAATAGTGTGCCCCTCATTCACAGCATCTCTTTGCACACGGAAATCTCATGTTTCATTCAGAGAAGATTTTTCTGTGCTCTTACCTACTATTTAATATTTATACTCTGGTCAGTGTCCAGAGAACAGGATGTTATTGGTTATGGAAGGTGCTGAACAAACACAGACTAAATATGTCCTGGATGCTTACAGGTGTGAACAGTCAGTTGGAAAAAGGAACAAAGTAAATAGAATCTGAAGCCCAGTCGATAACTAAATCACAAGGACTAGATACAAATATAAGTCCCCAAAAATGAATCAAATTCTCCAAAATACATCAAAGAGGAGATGCTCCACTTACACCAGTTGGCACTGATCAGCCCAAGAGCAACAGAAGGGAGAGGAGAATCCATAACCATGAGTGCTACCTTCCTGCTACATTTCCTCCTCAGCCTGTTCATCCTCCTTTCTCCCTTCATTCCCTCTGCTTTGGGTATGACCTCTCAAACTATGAGAGGGCCTGGCTAATCCCTAAGACACAAAGGAGTATGGGTTTTTTCAAGCTCATTTTATGTAGTTTTATCAAAGTTGGCAGCAAAGGATACAAGTGTTGGAAAGCTACAGAACCCTGAAGGTTACCAAAATGTGGAGTATCCCAAGAGGTAGTTCCTCCCAAACCCAGAGCTCTCTTTCCATAAAGCAACAGCAAACCACAGCTTTAACCACAGCATAGGTCCTTGGTCTGAGAGCAAAGCTCTCAGATTTAAGCCCATCACCTGGACTTCAATGAGGAAGAGAAGGCTGTTCTAGTATCAGACTCCACTCTCTCTCCCTTCCTTACAATAATATTTCAACTCTAAATAATTCAAAGGAAGTAAGTACCTATAAAGCCAGCAGAATCACTGCAGGCCAACAGGTCAGCATGGCTGGGTGTCTAAAATAAAGGGGCCTATTCAAGTTACTCACATCAGATGACAAGGGTGATGTATTGTAATGAGAAATGATAAACATGCCCACTTAACATGCAAGCTCGCAGCTGCAATTCACCAGGCTGAAGCCACACAGAACATGGAAAGCACAACTGTGCCCTTGAGGAGCCACCTCCACCATGTTCTCCCCACCCTCCCAAGCCCTCCTGCATTTCTACATCCAGAACGAAGGAGAACTGACACATCTTATTGCTTCCTCCAGACAATAACCTGGAATATCTAACGACAGCTCCTTGCTTTAAACCTCTAAGTACAGCAGGTTGCAGGCTCCTCCACAGCCCAGCCTTTGGAAGTGATTGATCAGCCACAAGAAAAGCAGGACTCAGTAGTGCCCAATACCAAGCATTTGCTTGGCAAAACTACCAGGAAGAGAAATGGTAAACTTCACAGCCTGCAGCATTTCAAGTTGGGGTGCACTTACAGCCTATAAATAATATTTAAAATCCAAAACTATGATGGAATACACATACAAATATTATTGTTTTGTATTTTGATTGGTGATAGAGTTGCATTTTTGGTTACCAGCTCTGCTCACAGGAGACTGAATCCCAGGCTATTTCAATTCCCCTGTGAATGTAAAGGAAAAGAACCATCTGGAGAGAATAATAAAACAATTAACTTTCCATTAAAGAATAATCTATGTATGTTTTTAAGGAGGCAAGGTTTAATGATCTCCACTTAATTATTCATCCTGCATTCTGGCAGGGTTGGTTTGGATTTTGTCAGCTTCTGAAGGTGACAATTTAAGCTGGAACAGACGTTAGGACTTATACCAGCTTCTTCAATCAGAAGCAGGACAACTTAGCTGAGGGAGGTTTCCAGAAACATCAACCAAGGTCTCATAATCCCCATGGGTTCATATGCTTGTGTAATGGCAACACCATCAATTGTAAGAGTTTCACTGAATATTCATGAGGATCTTACAAACATGGTAGTTAGTTGAGTGGCTTGGTACATCAGCTGTTTTTGGGACATGAAGTGCAGAGCTGTGCACTCAGGAGATGCATGCACCTGAACATCAGTCTGTTGAATGCTGGGCTCATTTACCTTGTCACTGACAGCAATATAAATCAGAAACGACTCCATAAAACTCAATGGCAATCCCTTCTGATTTTGCTAACTCACCAACTAGCTGCAGGTGTATTATCTTAAGAAAATAATCATGTAAAGTGAAAAGGTTCAAAGCAAGGGCTTTAAGGACTATTACTATGCCTGTTACCCTCCTAAACACATGCCCCTCTGAGGACCTGCTGGCTGTACACATGATGGAGAACAGCCCAGGCTGCACCATGTTTGTTATACAGAACAGCTCAGCTTAACCACCTGCCTCAGTTTGCAAAGTGGATAATACTAATGAGCTTGTAAATGTACATGCTTGCACTTCATTCCAGTTTACACGGTGCTTTCCAGCCAAGGTTCTCCAACATTTGGAAAGGACCAAATGTAGTTTAAGCTAAAATTAACTGGAACAAATACCAGAATTCAAGCACTTGGATCACTCCTTTAGAAAACCCACCTGGGACTCTGGGCATCAAAACTCACATACTAAAGAGCTGGTAAATAGTGAGACAGTGCCCAGGTGACCCTTTGCTACTATTTATTGACCAACTGATTGAGATCAGACTCTGAGATATAGTGCAGGGCAAGTTTATTGCTCCTCCCCCCAAGCTACTAAGCTTTATGATCTGAACAAGTCCTTTAAAAAAACCCCCATAAAGCTGGCACACAAACTAACAAACTAATCACACCTGAATCCTGCTGGAAAAATCCCTGCCTCAGCTTTCAAATGTTGCAGAACATTTTAATTCACAGCTTCTGCACAAATGAAACAAGTTTTGAGCCTGGGAGTCTAAGGCATTTTAGCCTCTCAGACTTCTAGCCTGCTCTTCCCCTTCAACTGTAAGAGCCCATCTTTCTCTGCTAAATATGTAGGCACACATATATATGCACCCCCTGATCTCCCAAAGCAGGGCTCCTGCATCTGCTGCCAGGCTGTACACTGCATGGCACAATGGCTCTGGTGCAGGATCTGCACCACCCACTGGAAATGATTTAGCGAGGGGTGCTAACGTCACACACTGAGCAGCCACATACAGCTATAAATTATTCATACACATTACTCTAATTATGCAAATGTACTAAAAGCTGGAGCATATGTTTCCCTGACATCTCCCAGTACGGTACAATATGACTCTAGTAGAGAGGAGTGAGAAGTAAGACGAGGGGTGTAAGGGGTCTAAGGATGGCAGACACTGACCCATGCAGGGGGTGAGAGAGGATCTCCCTTCTCCAACCAAGCTGCTGCAAGGCTAAGGACATTTAAATGCTCCTCCTTGATAACATACTGTTGGCTTTGCACTCAGTGCTGCACAGAGTGCTGAGGCTGCTGAACAGCCCAGGCAGATTAAAATAAACCCAAGCAGTTTGGAACAGGAATGTGTTTATCTGGCATCACACACTTCCTCTTATCAAACATGAGGAGCAGGGGAGGGCACAGCACTGGTGTGCGGAAGCAGGCTGTGTGCACACTGGTGGGAGAGGGGGAGGGAAAAGGGGGAAAGGAACAGCAAGGATCAGATGGCTAGTACACGAGAGCTTGGGAACCAAGAGCACGGAGCTCTGGGAGCCAAGAGCATGGAAACATCATCTCACTGGGATACAGAGTCCATACTCTTGCTCAGCCCCCGACAGGCACTAGCTGTTGGAAAACTCAGTTAGGTCCTTTCTTCCTTGTAGCATTTGGAAGCAGGCAGGCACTCAGGGCTGCTGTAGCATAAGCAGCTGGCTGTGTGTGTTGCCCAAGCTTTGGGCTCAAACTCCTTCTCTCAACTCTGTCAAGTGCAGTGCAGACACTGGGCATCACTCATCTCCCACTCCAGAGGCTGAGGCTGATTCCTCACAGAAGGAGACAGCCAGATGCACTCTGTTACAGTGCCTGGAAGTCCAAACTGTGGATTATGGTACTGGATTGATTATCAGAAGCTTAGAATCCTAGTGCCAACTCTGCCACATCCAAGGAACACTTCACCTGTCCTTCTGTAAATGCCCAGTCCATCTGACAGAGCCCTTTGGAAGCAGACGTGCTCCTCACACACTGAGTGCAGAGCACTGTGCAGGGGGCTGCTACTCTCCAGCATACTTCATTTCAAGTCTTAGATGCACTTTCCAAGTTCTCCAGCCTTATGGAATGATGAAGTGTAATTTCTATACACAGAGGAGCAAATGAAACGTCATGTAATACACCACAGCTACTTGGAAGACCTAGGATACATTACTATTATACCAGTAGTCACCTAAGGTCAAAAAAGTTGAACAGAAAACCTTAGCAGCTCCTTTGATAAGATCATGTCCCACCTCCTAGTGCTGGCATTAAAGGGGTTCTCTAGCTCTGTACCAGCAGTCTTGTAAGGGATGCACTCACACAGCCAGGTGAAACACTCAGTACTGCAGAGGCCCAATCACAGGAGTGCTAGTGACTGCACTAAGATAGAGGTGGATGTCACTTAGGCTCTTCAGATCCAAGTCAAAACTCTGCTAGTATGCCATTTTTTTAAATGCCAGGTTCTTATTCGTGCACAGCTCAACTACAGTTCCTCACCTGTGCCTGCCTCAAAGATGGTCATGATTTGAAAACAACCAGTGACATCTCAGAAGTGGCACTGAGTAGAAGGGACAGGCAGGTTGCAGGCCATGCTGCAAGGGGACACAGGCAGGGGACGCCTGCACAGATCCTGGTCACTCTGCCCCAAGCCCTGGCTAGCAGGATTTGTCCTTCCCTTTCACAAAAGACCACATGAATGAACAGCAGCACTTCTGCCAGGCAGACATGCCAAACTGGCAAAACAAAGCTGATAAAACAGCACAAGATAACAAGCGAGAATAAGAGACAGAGAAATGAAAAATCCACTGAAGTAAAACAAGATGTTGATCCCAAGGGCCAAGCCCAGCCACTTCTGCTGTGTCCTGTTCAGCAAAGCCCTTATGGGTAGCAGGCTGCATCCTGAAGGGCACAGCATGAGTCTTCTGTTTCCCAAGGCTCATCCTCCTTTCTGTGCAGCCACATGTGCTGAGGACCAAGCCCAGCTCCTGCAGCTGTTCACTGCCTGCCCAGCTCTGGCAGCAAACTGCTTGCCACCTCCTACCCTGGGCTCAGGTTTGGGGCCATCTGGACCTTAATGGACTGGGTGTTTCCTCACCACCAAGGCCAGCAGTATCCACATCTTCCAGTAATATGCTGATGAGACAGATCCAGACACTCTCTCGTGACTTCCTTCAACAGCCCAGAGAAAAAGGCAGGAGGGCACAAAACCAGCTTGCCTGTATTGAACCTTTGTTCATCCAACCCACCAGGTAGCAGGGGTCCAGCTCTGCCACTCCCCCTGCCCCTGCTAAAGCCTGTCTGCCCCAGAGAGAAGAGTGGCATCGCCACAGTGCTGTGCCTCCAGGTGAGGGCTCATCCCAGCTCCTGAAGCAGTCCTCATGAAAGAGCCAGAGTGAACAGCAGAAAGGAAGACAGTGCAGAAAAGGGGGCTCAGCACTTACACCACTTAGTTTCTCCCCTTCTCATTCTGAAGGCTTTGGCTTCCTCAGCAATTTTCAGCAAAGAAACAAACCCATTAACAGGTGGCCACAGATAAAAGGTACTGGAGGAGGACAATCACATGGTCTGACCAGCTAGCTGCTCACCTCAGGAGACATAGGATGAACCACAATTTAGGTAACAAGCCAGAGGAGACGTGCAACCTCAGCTGGCTATCCAGCAAAGGAGGCTTAGCACAACATCCAGGGAAGATGCCCAACGAGGCACAAGACCCAGTGGCACATGTGGCTCTGCTGCCATTGGTCCTGCTGTGAGTGCTAGCACTGCAGGACACTGATAGGTGGGGACAGGGATGCACCAGCAAGGGAAGTCTCTTTCAACCACAGTCTACCCTGGAGCAGGTTTTGCAACATGAATAAATGCTCTAGGCTGGAAACATAACAAATTTGTTCACTTGTGACTAAAGTCAACAAGTTTCACTTGTGCCAAAACACTGGGAGAAACAGAAATTGGGTGCAGTGTAGCAGGAAATGTCAAAACCATTTTCTTGTCCTGCAAAGTGATGAAGAGTCCACTGTAGCCACAAAGTAAGTCACTAGCAGAAAAAGAAGTCAGGAGTTGGATTTTTAGTTCAATATTCCTCAGTCTAGGATAAAATTATTTAAGGATTTTCAACCTATTCAGATAGCATTTTAGGGTTCTACGTACCATTGTTCCAGTTAGAGTTAAATTAGCAAAGATTTGTGCTCTCAGTTATCTCTGGGGAGCCACAAAGGAGATGAAGTCAGGCAAAGCAACATGCCCTAACTCTGAGTGCTGGGATTTGTTTTGAGGCACGCCAGGAGTAACCAGCCAGCCAACACAAAGCTGCATCACAACCACCCAGAGTGCTGACTTCGCTGGACAGAGAAACAACCCACCAAGGCCATGGTCCTCCCTACAAGCCCACAACATTCAAACATCTGGGCAGCCCCACCACAGCCAGTCTGACTGACAGGGACATTTGCACTTTAGCGTTTTCAAGGTCTGCACTTCAGGATAGAAGTGAGGTGGTGTCTCACAGCTGAAAGGTCAGTCCCTGCTGTGACACTCGTTTGCATCTCAGACCTTCTCACCCTCCTCTGTAATTGCTGCAGAAAATCGCTCCAGTTGAGCCAAGAAGCATCTGAATGGTGTGAGCTTGGATAAGCCCCCCAGGGGAAGCAGATGAGATGACTGCCTGTCCACCGTGTAGGAGAGAAGGGAAACAGGGGCATGTGATGTTTAATACCCCCAACTCTAGGAAATTACTGAAGACTTAAAAAAAAAAATCATTCTTGGGTAGGAAGAACTCCAGCGAGGTAAAATACTCAGCACTGTTATGTTCCTGGACAACATATTTCTGACAATACATTTCATGCCTCATATGCCACAACAGTTATGCGATTTCAGTCAATAACCAAAGAACAGGTCCACATCCTTTCATAGCAACTCAAAAAAAGAAAAAAAAACAACGTAAGTAAACCGTACAACCCTCAGAGGAGGGTATTTTTATCATTATTATTACTTACTGGTCTGTCTCAAAGATAGGCAGGCCTGAACTGGAAAGAAAAGATTCATTTTTGGCACAGCACCATCCCCAGTGCTTACAGGTTTCATAAGACCCATGAGAGGTGGCAGTGGGGCCCACCACCTGCATGGCAGACCCCACCAAAATCAGGAGGACCAGTTTTGTCTTTAGTGACACTGAAGCACTTTTTCCCCTACTTCTAATTTCGCTCCCCATGCACAGTGTACCAGAAGTTCCCCACAGCACTCTGAATGTCCCAGACTAACATGGCAGGCCCAAAAATCAGCACGTTTTGGCAAAAAACAGGCTCTGCTTGCACCACTTTTTCTTCATCCTTCCTGCCCCACGTGCACCTATTCTTGCTTAATAATAGACCCTCCTGAGAAATCCCAGTGAGTGGGATTCACTTCCAGCTAGATGGACATTTCAGCTCCCACTTCTCCCCTGCACCCACTGTCTCTGGGTCAGGGCACTCTGCAGCTCTGTTTGTTGCTACTGGACACCAGCACCTGGACACCCTGGTTGCAAGCCAGCATGACAATGGAGCAAGATGAGCTGCAAAGTCCAAGTCATGGCCAGACAGCACCCTTTACAAGAAGGGAAACACGGACTGAGTCCCAACCTTAAGAATTAGTTGCCAACCTCTAAACTTTGAGTGCGTTTGCAGCAGAATATGGATTTTTTACCTTTATTTTTTTTATCTATGTCTCAGAGTGGGTTACAGTACCACTTTTGACATTAAACCTCTCCCATACTGCAGCCCAGGTGAGCCTGTGTGCAACTAGTGGGCAAGAAGACTCCCTTCAAGTACAGCTCTGAGTTCCTGCGGATGAAATGCTCTGTGCCACTTCACATCAGTGGAGCTATGTTAGCTTGCACCAGCAAGTGATGTGGTCTTTAAGTGTCATTCACTTGATATTCCTTTTATGAATCAAACCTGAACTCCACATCCCAAGTTCCCCGCCGGAGATCCACAGCCACTACTAGTCTTTTCTGGTGTTTTAATGGCTGCATGTTGGAATTTCCAGCAGCTCTTTTCTTGGCTTCAGGTGGTTTATGCATTCACCAGATACTATAATTGTCTACATCTCCCTCCCTTCACAAGAAGGGTCCAAAACAGATTTCAAAACACCTCTTCAATCCCTCTGTACTCATTTTATCCAGTATTAATCCACTGAAGTGATGCACTGTGATCTATCAGAAGAATTAAACAGAGAAAGTGGGAAGCTCTCTTACCTATAATTGACTGTCTGGCCAATAGGAGTCAAGTGCTGGCAAATTGGAGGTGTAATTTCTACTTAATTATGGCATTAAAAAAATTACATGATATACCTATTTAGCATGCAAAGGAGCAAAATCAAAGCTAATAAGAATAAATTGGAAGAGAGGATGTGTGAAATGCAGTAGCAGGGTCTTCTTTTGTTTTGTTGGAGGGTTTTTTGTTTTGTTTTTTCACATGTGCTCTGCTGAACAGGATGCTGGCTTTTGTGCCTATGCACTGCCTGGAAATACTGCATCCCTGGCTCTGATTCTAAGGTCCTGCCAACATGCAAAACTGCACTGTACAAAGGCACGGATACAACCAAAAATATACATTAAAACCAAAGCAGTGTGTATGCTTTTCATGCTGCACATGAAGTTTCTATCAATCCAGTTGATATTCAGTGGAAATGAATGCAGGCAAAGCCCAGATACACCATTGCAGAGCTCAAATGCAGATGCAAATGAATGGATGAACTATGAAGGGTTTTGCAAGCCTTCAGTTAAACTAATTTTAAAATAAACTAATTTAAAACTCATTTAAAATAAAATAGTTCAACTTCTGTGTTTAGACACAGGATCATAACCAACAGCATAAACTGCAAACAATTCTGTTGAAGCCAGTACAGCTACTAGTATAAGAATGACAGTCAGAGGCCCATAAATCATTGGCATCTGAGAAGAACATGCCACTGCCATGAGAAAATGCAAATACACCCCATGATTTTTTCTGGGGCAACATATTTATTACGCTAGAGAAGCCTATTTTCTTTAGATTAACACCATAACTCTAATTTCAAACGATTCCATTTCAGGACAGCTAGTCAGCACAACAGCAGTGGAAAGGGGAAACAGGGTCTTATTAGGAAGAGGAAATAGGGCAGGTCTTAAAAACCCTTTGATCCACAAACCTAATAAACCACGACAAAGCCATTCTGTAACTGCCCTAACCCAACCCTGAGCACTGCTGCCAGGAAAGGAGGAGATGTGACCCCTGCAGCCTGCCATTCCCAGGCCCTGGTGCTAAGTCAGGGAGCAGGAGGCAGATGCCAGCATCAGTAACTGGGTTTTGTTTTGTACCTTTGGAAACAGAAGCCAAACAAGAATTATAGTTTTACCTGCAATGTAGATTTAAAAACACAGAGCTTCCAAGGGCTAGTCAAATTATCCTCTGAACATTTCCTACTTTGTCAACAGAACTTTAAAATTAAAATACAAATTAAACTACCTTCAGTCCCTGGAGGAAAGGTTAGTTGGATTTAAGATACATTTTGTGTGTCATACAGAAAAAACTCCCACACTGGTACATGCTCAGATAGCAGTGACATGCAGCCTGAGAGACAGACAGACAGAAACCACACGCTCCCACACACTCGATAAATGCATCAAGTTGACCAGAAACCAGAAGCACAGCCAGCCATAGCCCTGCACATGGAGCAAGCCATGGGGGTGACCTACTGCAAGTGTTCATACAGGTGATTTCTGCAGATGAGAACATTCATTGCCACAATGAAGGCAGCACAGGTAAAAGACAGACAGCTTACCCCTCTGAGCTGCTGGACTCCACCAAATATCCTCATCACTCCATCAATCTCCTGCTCCAGCCTCCTGGCCCAGTACTGCATACTGCAAGAGATGGAGAGACAGAGAGAAAGAGAAAGGGAGAGAGAAAGAGTCAGAGCCCTGACACTTTGCAGACCAGCAAGGCGATTGAAGGGAGAGGGATGAAATCAGTGCCTTCAGCTGAGTTAAGTGCTCTCTCTCTGCAGTACCAAGTGCAGGCAGCATACCAAGAACATGTGGCTTTGAGAATTACAGCTGGGGCAGGTTATAAACTTCCAGACTTCCAAATTTATGCACAAGGCACAACAGAGAGAAAAGGGGGGAAAAGGTACAACCAAAATCGCAATGCATGTTTGTTTTGGGTTTTTCTTCCTTCTTATATAAACAGTTGTAGCAGCTAATTATTTAAGCCCAGAATGAGTAACAAGGTTGAAGTGCTGCGAGTACAGAAAAGAGCTTACTGCTTCAGCATTGCTCTGTGGTACAGAGCAAACAGACCCACGGCAGGGCCAGCCATGCCCGTCCTACTGCACCAATGGATTATTGCAGTGGCACAACAAAAAGGACCTGGGCAGAGCCAGGAGCCAAGCACAGGGCATGGAGTGCCCCAGGGATCAGCTGCTTTGCACCTTCAGCTAAGCCCAGCCTGAGCTGGGCACCAATTATGTCCACCACGGGCAGAGCTGCCTCCTGGGACAGCGGGAAGGGCCAGGAGCTGCCACATGACATCTCCTTTGTCCTGGTCCCTGTACAGCAAGGGAGGTTGCTGCCAGTCCTTCCAACAGGCACAACACCCTCCGATATCCCCAACCACACAGATTGCACTTAGAGCAATAACATCAAGTTAAAACAACAACAACAAAACCCTCTATAAATCCACAGAACTTGATAACTCTCCTTTTTTTAATGAGATTTCCTGACTCCAGCCGCTGGTCACGCAAATGTCAAATCTCCCATCTGACCTGGAAAAGCAAAGCTCGATTGCCTCTGCACCACCCGGCCTTGCTTTGTCCACAGAAACATGCATCCCTCAATGCTACACCAGAGAAAGAAGGGGAGGAGCACAAGGAGTAGAAGGTAAGGCAGCAAGGGGGGTTTTGCACTTTGCTTGGGTTCACAAGAGTAATTTCTTTCTTCATGAAAGGAGATGTTCCCCAGGCAGCCCATGCACACTCCCCCACCACCCCCAAACCTGCAGCAGAGGCTCTCCTGAAAACCAAGCAGAAAAGAAACCCAACTAAGAAGCAAGGCCGTGGAGGACTCTGAATCCTACAGCACAGCTCAAAAGCTGGGCAGAAATATCACAGCAGAAAGATGCCCGAGATTAGCAGCTGAACAGAGCTGGAGCATCACTTGTTAAGGGTGGGGAGACAGAAGGAGAGACTGACAGACAGATGCCTGTTACTCACACAGGCAAAACTAATGTCAGTTAATAACATGCAAGGCTATGGATGACAACAAGATTTGATTGCACATGCCAAATCTTCCCAATTTTCCAGCACAACTTAGGCTATTTCTCATGTTCCTGCAGATGTGACACTGTCTCCTTTCCCGTGGGAGCTTGGCTGGGGAGAGGGGAAATCCAGGGAAGGATATGGGTGAAGACACCTGCAAACCCACTTTTCTACCAAAGGAGGGAAAGCAAAGCCTTCAGTGGGACTTCCAGCATAAAGATAATGGGTCACAAACAGAGCTGAGTGGGGTTTTGGGTTGTTTGGGTTTTGTTTTTTTATTTTTTCAGACAAAAATTGTATTTGCCATCAAAGGTTTAATCAGGTTGTCCAAAATTTTTTTTGAATCTTCTCAAGTATTTTCACCACAACTTAATTTTATGCAAGTCATTAATTTAAACAAATGCCTTGAAACACCAAACCTGTTTTTTAATTTTTCCCCTTATTCCAGTTCATCCAGTAAACTGAAAAATCAATTATATGCTCATACTCAGCCACAGGTCAAAGAAACCCCACTGACTACTTACAGAGCTGACATCTTTCCTTAATTTTCAACTCTGTGCAAGATCCTCAATTTCAGTGACACCTGCCTGTGTCAGCTCCCTCCAGGAACACCCACACCACCAAAAGAAAATTACCATCCATCTTCAGCTATATCCATCAACATTAACAACTGCTTAAATCCACATAAATGGCACGTATGGCCAAGCCTTCAGAGAAGAGTAGTTATAGAGGAAGACAGAGGCATCAGTATTACTCTGCTGGCACATGCAGAAGAGACACTGAGCGCTCAGTTGGGCTGGGATTTAAAATTGGTTTAAATTTAGTCAGCAGATTTGTTTAAAAAATGTTTTTAAACTTATTCCACCCCCTGCCTCCGCCCCAAGTAGTACTACTATTTTAGGGAAAAGCCACTGGATTTTTCATTCATGGAAATGACTGCAATTCACTTGCATTGTGCAGCCTTATGATAGCTGACTCTCAACCTTACGGACCAGCAGTTTCCCAAAGAGTCCAGGTAAGCTTTGTAGTACAAGCTTTAGATACCACTATTTAAAAAAATAAAATACTGTATTACACTATCAAAAAAGGGGAAAGGGGATTTCTGCACAGCTGACACAAGGTTTGTAGATTTAAAAATGTAATAGCAGAAGCAGCTTCTTTTTTTGTGTGTGCATTATGGCTATGAGAGAACTTGTGGTAGTAAAAATTCTTTTTCCCACTAGCACATTCCTTACCCACACCACTGGCAAAAGCCCTTGTGTGTATCTGACCCCTTACTATGTCCCCCCAGCCCTGGTAATGTCCATGATCAGAAGTCTTCAGACTTCTGAGTGGGCCACATCTGAGAATGTGGAGGTTTCATCTCACTTGCTGTATATGCTTGCTAGGTTGAAAGCTATCATTTAAAAAAAAAATAATCCATAAAACCCATTATTATTCTGTCTCAGTTGACCTTCTGCCTCTTGCTTCCCTCCCACTGACACTGCACTTAAAATTTTATGTAAGGCGACTGTAGCAAGGATGAAGAGGGTAAAGAAACCGATAGCCCATTATGAACATGGAGATTTCTCTTTGAAGCGTGTCTCCTATGGAAGCTGTAAGCAGTAAGATGTGACAGTCCCTGCAGTCCTGGGCCATTACTGCACACCTCAGGTGGTGTTACGGTGCTTGAGGAGCAAGAACTCCTTGGAACACGTAGCCTGGAGTGCCCTACTGCTCCTGTGAAATGGCATTTACCAACAAAGCATACAGAGAACAGCTGATATACTGACTGGGAAGCTGCAAGCACGGATGCAGTGCTGGTCACAGAAAGCCACCAGGCCACCGTTATGAGCCACGTCTGCAGTCTCCTTCCTAAGCCAAGGAACACTTTAGTGTCTTCTGTAGTGAATTGACATGGGTGAGGAGAAAGCCTTGGAACGCGAGTATTTGGGAATACACTCAGTAGCTCTGTGCCTACATGAACTGCATGCAAGGAGCCCTGCCACCCCCGTCCCCTCTTTAGCAGTGACACGCACATCACATCCCCGTGACACCCCCCCCCCCATCATCTTAGGGGGCTCTGCCTTTTCTGGGGAGTCTCCATAGGACATTTCCAACCCAAAAACTCTACAACTATCATACACACAAGCATGATCACGTACATTCAGGATATATATTTAAAATGTCTTGCATTGAGAAGAAAAGGGGTTGTTTCCTTCCCCTGTATATTTTACAGACTCCTCTGCAACATTTAACAAGGGACATAAATGATTTTTGACAACACACCATTTATCACTGCCTCTCCAAAGAAAACTACAGAAATGCTAATTGATTTAATCATTTGCATATTTGATTTTTCTTAAAGATGAGATAAAGTAGGCTTAAAAAAAGCTGCAGAGCTTCAAAAATATTTACTGTAACAAGCAGCACATCAGAAGACAAATCACTGCTGTTGCAGTCAGGGCCAGGAGGCAAAGTGTCCCAGCTGTCCCACTCCTGCTTAGTGGATGCCTGAGCCTTGCCACTGGTCACAGCAACCCTTACTTAGGGTTAGGACACATTTCATGCTTTAGGTGACCCAAGCAGCTACAGAGACTTCTGTGCATGTTCACATTGGTTTGTGAGGCTCCACCACTGCTCCAGCTGTGTGGCTTCAGAAGAAAGTGAGAATTGCCTGCAAAGACAGGAGACAGGCTGTCCTCAGCCCACATCCTCCCATGCTTGTGCACAGACAGATTGCAGCCTGGACTCCTGCTCTTCTGTACAGAAGTTGGAGACACTTGCAGACCAGCCCTCAGTGCAAGCCAGGCATTGACAGCCCATAGCCAGCACCATGAGTATGTACCACTGCAGCTCAGCCCAAGGTCACTCTGACCCTTGGTGGCTCAGTGTACATGGGACAGACCCTTGATAGGCTGCAGTCACACCTCTTCATGTCTGACCTAGAAATAGGTAAGGCAGTTTCCCACAGTGCCCGAGCCAGGCTGAGGACCAGAAACATGACTGCTATTAGAGCTGCCTCTGCAGAGTAACATCCATGAGGTGTGGGCATCCCTCTGCAGGTAGCACCTGCCTCCTCCTGGGGCTCTGCCTGGCAGACCACGCACCACTATTGAACGTAAGCCTCACTGCAAACTGCCTCTCACAAAAGCACAGGGCAAGGAGAAGAGGAACAAAAATTAGTTTTCTGCTTGAGGACACTTTTTTTAAGCAGCCTTAGGAAAGTGCTTGTTTGGCTGCAAGCAAGAGAGGATGATAAAAAAAAGACAAAAGACTCTGTCTTTTTCTCCTGCTGCCTTCCTGGCTCAAACAAGAAGAGAAAGATTCACACAAACACAAAAGGACAAGAGGAAAAACTACTTGCTAAGTAGATATACTGCCCAAAAGCTTATTGGGTTCCACACGATGTTCTGCACAAGTGTCTACACTTCACACAGTTTGTTCAGCCAAAAATGCTTCACTCTGATTCATACGCTTTGGTTCAGTGCCCAAATATTGCTATTTAATAAGGTTATTAATTACTGTGTTGTCTAATTTTTGCTGTGCAGGAACTTCTTATAATTGGCTTATTCCTTCAAGATGCTTAATCCTTTAACTCTAATAGTGCACGTGTCAATGTGCACTCCTGCATGTGTGTATGTGCACATTCATGCCCCCACTGAGTTTTTGTAATTCCTTACACACCTAGGCTGTAAAACCCCACAGCAGCAGGTATTTACCCAAAGAACAAGTTGCTTTTTTCTTTTCCTGAAGACACAACTTCCAGACAGCACCTGGTCCCTTCAAAATAACCAAATAACTTACTGACCATGATTCCAGACATCATCAAGCCTCCCACACTGTCATTTTATGACTCCTTTTTAATTTAAAGTATGTGCACAGCTGTTTATATAAAGGAGGGGTGGGAAAAACTGCCTGCTGGACTGGTCTTTTCTTAACATTTGTCAAGACATTTTTCACCTCTACCATCTGGTCTCCCCTACAATAAGAAAGCATATTTGACATTATTACAGGAGGGAAGGGAGGGACAAATGAATATTAAAACTACATCCCAATAAAGATCTCTAAGAAACATGAATGGGAAAGACAGTGGGATAGTGTGTACTGCATTCAGCTCTATCACCAAATTACTTTGTTCTCCTTGACTCAAACACTAACTTCTTGTGCCTGTTTCTCTGTCCTATCTTTTGTCTGCTTCATCTTTACAGTTTTTTGCAGCAGGGTACGCCTTGCAAAAAAAAAAAAACAAAACACCAAACAAAAACACAAAAAGCAAGTGCCAAACCCCCTACCAGATCCACCCTCATCCCAGTGTGATGCCCTAACAAGTATTGACAATACAATAAAAAAAGATAACTGGGGAGTTTTCTCAATCGGTGGGATAAATAGAGCTGGGCAAAAAGTGAGCGAAACAGTCTCACAATTATACAGCAAATTTGTGTTTCATTAGCAGTTCTTGAGCACAAACATTCTTGTAGGTAGAGAAGGCAAACTGTACAGAATCCAGTTTGCCTACATCTCCAAAGGCTCATGCCAAAAAGCTGAGATCAGGTACTCCAGCAGAAGTCAAACCCAGCACTGGATGAGGAGGAAAACTTCACCTCCTCAGTCCTGTCCATGAAACTACTGTACATTGCAGAATAAATGTGCCCTTCTGCTACAACAGCACTTCACTGCCTCAAAGTTTGAGGTTCATGTTAATTCTCAAGATCTTTTCTGCCACACTGCTACCCAGACAGGTATTCTTTCTTCTGTATTTGTACATTTGATTTCTCCCTCTTAAGTGCAGCACTTTGCATTTATTTTCACTAAATTTCACTTTGCTGATATCCAGCTCACCACTCAATTTCTCTAGATCATTCTGAATTCTGATAACACCTTCCAGAGTACATCCAACCCCTCCTAGCTCAGTGTCCCCTGCAAATTTTATGAGCATATTTCCCATTCCATTGCCTAAGTTATTAATGAAACTATTGAATAAAAAGAGGCCCAGGGCAGGTCCCTGCAGGACCCCATTTGAAATGCTCTCCCAGAATGACAAAGAGCCACAATAACTACTCTTTGAGAACTACATGTCCAATCAAAATATCTTGAATTTCAAACTTTACAAAAAGCTGATTTGAAGTATTTGATATGCAAAGGAGCTGGAGGCCAAAGGATAATTCAGTGAATAATTTAAAGCCTAAGAGTAGCTTTGAGAAAAATCACAGTCCATTGGAGGATGATCTGCCAACAGAAAGAGGAAAGAAGTTGCTGAAGGTGCTGGCGGGTACATTTGCCTGGCAGTGCTGCGAAAGGCCCCTCATCCTTCTGATCAACTCTGTGCACGTGCCTCTCATTAACACAGCAAGGAAAAGACCAAATGGCAAAGCAACCACAGTAAATATCTTCTGCAGACTGTAAGGCAGAGGACAGAGCTTTCCCAAAAGGCACTTCCAGCCATGAGCCTTATCATCAAGTTCATCCTATCCTTATCAGCCTGGAATTCATCTCCAGGACATCACTCACTGACACAGTCATCCTGTGACGGGTACTTGAACGTTACTATGAGTGTTACTTGGCAGGACGTCTACATGGGGATCCCCAAATACACTGAAAATGTGCAAGAATTAATCCTCACAGTCTTAAGGGGTAAATCTGTTGCCTTACAACAGTGCCATGGTTTCAGCACAGCCAGCAACTAAGCACCACACAGCCACTCACTCTCAATTCAAGAGAAGGGAGGGATTGGGGGAGGGAGGTGAGAAGTAAAACTCATGGGTTGAAATAAAGAGAGTTTAATAGGACAGAAAAGGAAGAGAACAATAATTTTAACAGATTAAACAAACTAAGAGATGCACAATGCAACTGCTCACCACCCACTGACCAATGCCCAGCCCAACTCTCAGCAGCAATCACTTGCCCCCCAGCCACCCCCATCCCAGTTTATTTGCTGGGTGTCAATTACTACGGTATGGTATATCCTTTTGGCCAGTTTGGGGCAGCTGTCCTGGCTGGGTCCCCTCCCAGCTTCTTGTGCACCTCCAGCCTTCTCACTGGCAAGGCATGAGAAGCTGAAAAGTCCTTGACTTGGTGCTTAGCAACAACTAAAACATCAGTCTGTTATCAACACTATTCTCATACTAAATCCAAAGCACAGTACTACGCCAGCTACTAGGAAGAAAATTAACTCTATTCCAGCCAAAACCAGAACAAACAGGAATGAATTAGTTACTGAATTTACATCTGGAGATCCAGATCCTGCTGCTACAGGGATGGTCCTCCAAATGGAAACTTTAACAGGTAGCTCTTGTACTTTGCCCTCTCATGTGATGGTGGCAGAAGCACCAGCATGCAACTCCAGGACTGTAACGCTAACAAAATAAGCCAAAGGCAATGGCTACTGTTACTGGAGTACTGCAACATGCTACCCAAACCAATTAACTGTTTCCTTTGGCACCAAAGCTAACCTAATGCCTAGCCTCCCTGCTTTTTTGACAGCTCTTATCTTGCATCTGGAAACTAGATTTCTATGGCACACTTGCTGATGCACATCAGGAACAAGAGAAGCCCGTGGGTTCCACCATGTTTGCACTCTGGTCACGCAGAATTAGAACTGGGCTCCTGATCTCAAAGCCTGTCACAGATCTGGACTTGAAACACAATGAGATAATAAATAAGTGAATAGGTGTCGGTTTTATGAAGCACACCACCTGCATAAATTTTGCCCAGTGCAGCCATTTGTCATTTTCAGCACCCCTTAAGACCCCGATGGCTGATAACTCTTGCACGTCACTTTGCAACCCATTATACAGATGAAGTTTTATGATAAAAACCTTCCCTCTTGCTTCCTCCTTCTGTTTTACAGATACAATCTGAGTGGAGGCTGAAGAGATCCCATCCCCCACAGCAAAGATAAGGTTACAGAGGGTAGGTCTTAGTAAGGATTTTGCAAGCTGCATGAATTATTAAATTCCTTTATGATATAATGACAGACATATCAGGTTATTTGTTTGTTCTGTGTATAATTCATGACTCTCTTGGGAGCTAGAGAGAAGTAGGATAGATTGTTGCATCTTCTGGTTTATTCCAGTAAATCCTCATCACTGGGTGGAAGGGTCAACCACCCCAGAAGACAAAACAGCCACAACTTGCAGGATCTGCACTTTCGGTTGGAGGTAGAAGAGCTTTTTTCACAGCCTGGAGAAATAGTGAAGCTGTCACTTGAGTACGTCAGGCTAGATGGCTAGAACAAGAAAGTCTGGTGGTGTTTCTGTTTCGTGCCACCAGAACACTGTCATATAAAACATATGCAAAAGGCTTTGTGATGAGATGCTATGAGTTGGCCTGTGCTCCTGTATCATTGCTCAGCAACAGCCAGACTATCCAAGCTGATGCAGGCTCCTGCAAGACTTTAGGATAGTTCAAAGCAACCACCTCCCAGCTATGCAAACAGTGGCTGGAATGGCATTTTGAATACATACATTGCAGTCATCTCTTATTCCTCTCATGTGCTGTTTAAAAGATGAGGAAGAGATGTCATGCCATAGTGGCAACAAGGAAATAAAGGACTGACTACAGCCCCCTACAAAGAGCTTCCCCAGCATTCTTGTTCATGCAAGGTACTTCATCCAACCATGCTCCTACTGCCAGGGAGTCATGCTACTATGGAGAGCTGCAGCAAAACAAAACACGTCCAAGCTGCAAGTGGCACAATGAGTAACTCTTAGTAGCCACAGGAGGCTGGAGGACAGCTTTCAGCATTTGCCCTTCCCGTTACATATTTCAGCTGATCAGAAACAGACTAAGCACACAACAATTAACTGGGTCACTAAAACACAAGCTGTATTAAGGCATCTAATAGAGGACTACTGACTAGTCAGACCTCTGTTGAATTTGTGTCTACAACTTCTCTCCTTACCAAGAAGATACCATTAACCTCTGCCACAAAGACCTCCTGCTACAGGAGCTGTTTAGGGGCATCCATCACTATTATTCTTCAACCTCTAAGCATGTTTAATCCAAGTCTTCTGGGGTCTTTAGAGTAGCCTCTCACAGCATCATATGTAACATTCCTCGGGGGCTTGCTAGATGTCTCTGTCACTAGATCTCCATCTAGTTAAATCCCCCAACTTGAACAACTCCTCTCCCCACCATCGCCCTGCCTGTGAGATTCCTGGATCCTAAAAGAGGGTAGTAATCATTGTTATTATAAAGCACTTAGTGATGCTCACTCACCGCATCTCTCACCAGCCAAACACTCAGAACCCTGTTATTTCATATGCAGTTGCCTTCATTTGCAGAAACTCTTCATTGTATTGCTCTCTTTCAGCAATTAAAGAAAAAAGGGGTGGGGGTGGAGAACATTAACAAAAATATTAAATTAATTTACAGCATTTTATGCTGTTACCTCACTACATTGTGATACAGATCTAAAAGCTGACTGCAGGACCTCTCCTGTTGTAAAGGTGCCATCCAGACATGCTCTGAGGCACAAATAGTGGAAGCATGAAGTCAAGTTCAGTTTTGTCCCAGTGCTGCTGCATCACCCAGAGCATTACAGCAACAGGGACGAAACCATCAGCTTTCACAGCTCACCTCCTCTCTCCTTCTCCCCATCCAGCTAGGACAAGCTTTGCTCCTTCCACAGGGAAAGTCATATACATGCAGTCTTTCCTTTGAAAAGGATACAAGCTTATTGAAATGGAGCTCACTGAACCACACTGTAAATACTCAGAAAGTACTACAGGATTTGCTATACACACTCAGGATGTTGGTCCGTCAGACTCAGTTTCCACATCTCCAGCTGCAGCCAGGTTATCACACTAGAAAGGGTGCATCTCCTGTCCTGAAGGACCCAGTGGAAGAAGGATGCTCTGCTGGAGAACCTTTAGGAACAACGATGCTGCTTCAAGCACCTTAGGAGTTCCCCTGCTGCAGGTCAACACCAGCCTGCAACAAGTTGTCCTCACTTTTAAAAGGGAAGGGTCACCAGGAAATTTTACTGCAGCCTAAGCACAGGTGTGTCCTCTCCTCACCAGATGCCTCAAGGTAACAAATCAGCAGTGCACCCAACTGCTTCACAATTATCAGTCATGGTCCATGTTAGCTCACCTCACCATTGCAATGTCACAACTAAAGCACAGATGGTGCAAAAGCCCAAACATTATTTTGAAGGAATCTATCAACACTGAACTGTCAAATCCTCCTAATATGTCTGACAAAAACATTTTCCATCCTTTCAGAAGGGGAGAACTGAGCTCCAAAGTGAAGCAGTAACCTCAAACCCAGATAGACTTTCAGGAATGCAGTCAGAACTGCAACTCAGCCTCCAGTCACTAAATTTGATGTTTGCCCTTGGAAGACAGCACTCAAACAAGGAAGCAGGAAACCTGCACCCCTGTGGATACCCCAAAGGAGGTCTCCTCCCAGCCCTCACACACAATATGCTCATACATAACTGAAATCTAAGATTACAAGATAATTCACTCTTCTGCGGCTCTAAATGAGTATCAAGATTAAAACCAAAAACATCTGACATTAAAAAAACCCTATGAATATAAAGCCTCAGACTCTTTTCTTTAAGAGGGAAAAATACCAGTTTTTAATGTGGTCCTCTCAATGGGGCCCGTGACATCACCAGCCCCTTTCTATTTAGAATAATGACTTCTTCCACACACCAAGAGATTTGAAATTACCTGTGAAATATATTTCCCTAGGCACAGGCTCAAGAAGCATGTAAATTACCCAGCTTAATGGCCTCTAGAATTTCTCTGAGACACACACAGGGAGTGGGAAATGTTCAGATTATATCTCAGGTACCATCTGAGGGGATAAACGTCCAAGTCATGGTCAGGAGCTGCTGCCCTACAGTTCCCCCAGAAACTGGTCCCACCAGTGAGTGTTTGCCACAAGGAGGCAATAAGCACAAAAGATCCAATTCTAAATGAGTGCATCATCAGCACAAAAATGCAATTTTAAAGAAAGCATTTCTTGGGAAAGGTGCCTGACCATAATTTACACAACACAAGCAGCCAACATAGGGCTTATGCAGCAGAGGGCACTCATTTAATTTGCAGAAGCCCAGTGCTGAGCACACCAAGCACTCAGCAGCAAGCCCTCTCGCCTTCTGCCTAACTGTAGAGAACAGCACTGCCCAAGCTTTGATGTCCAGGCATTTGCCAGAGAATAGTGTCCTTCAGTGAAGCTTTTCATCCACAAGGACAGTTTCCACCCTCCCAACACCAAAGGGACAGATACTGTCCCTGGAGTCCAAATCCTCCTGGCCACATTTCTGTGCTTGCGGTTGAATCCAAGGTCTTGTTAGCACATCACAGAAGAAACATTCATCCCAAAACGAAGAGCATGGGTTCATTAGGAGGAACAGAGGAGGAGGAATTGTGATCTGGGTTGCATTTCCTGCTCCACCGCTGACATACTGGAGTCTCTGAAGCCTCAGTCTCATCATCAAAATGAGCACCGGGGAAGCCCAAGTGTGATTACGAAGCACATGTAAGAACCCATAGGGGGCAGACGATGGAGAACGGGAAACGACACTCATACAGCAATGGGGAGGAGGAACAACCGCAAGGGTGCCATGAAAGAATCACCTGTCTCCCCAGGGAACAAGCCTGAGGCACATAAGCTTTGCTCCTGATGCTAGCCAAGATGACAGGTTGGTCACCTTTTAACATGCAGTGGATAGAAAGTAGGGCAGAAGATCAACTGGGGATAAGAGAACACCTGGAAGATAGGCCTAGCAACGGAAAAATGGGCCAAACTGCTCAGTGTCAATCTCCTCAAAACAAAACTGTAAGACAAGGTCTTTGTTGAGACTCTTCCAAAAAGAGAACCTGCCCTCATTCTCATCCACAAGCATCTTGCTAACCCATATACTGCCAGGAGCTGTGGTTATCACAGCAAGATTAATGCAGGAACAAGTTCAACAATTTTCCAAGCTAATTTCCTCACTCACAAGCATGCCACCACAGGCTGAAGTCTATCTGGACTCCTTGCAGCTATCTGTGCTATACGTCACTGCCAGTAATGCAATCACTCTGCTATTCAGAAACTATTAGAAGATAAATACTAAACCTCAACATCACAGCAGTAGGAAAAAATGATAAAGCATGACATTATAATAAATATTGTAGCAAGGCCAAATGAGGAAGCAAAGCTAGTTTCATGTGGAAAGTAAGACAAAAAAACTATATACATGGAATAGTCCTTGGTTTGGCTGTGGGATCTGGACTTATATGCAAAGAACTTCACAAACTTCAGAACACTTCAACTAACTGCAGTTCACTCAGTACTGCAGGTTGGTGGATCTAGTGTGGGATGAAACAGAGCTCTCACCACCAATTCCATCCTGCCCCTGAAACACCAGACTTGGCAGACAAATCCTTCATCCAACAAGGAGCATATGCTTCTAAGTAGAGAAAGTGCAGGTATACACACTACTTGTGGCCCCAACACAGGCCTCCAGCAGTGCAGTAGCTGGAGCATCACACCTGCAGCCCCCAGCAGGTCCCATTCCAGCTCACCTGCACCACACTGCAATCGCTCTGATACTCCTCTGTAAGAAGGACAGGTATCATTTTCTGAACCTTTCATTTCTGCAGCTGCTTGGTTATCTCTGGAAGAAACTTCACATACAAGAACGCTCATGCTATCTAATAATAACTGAAATGGCACAAACACAGGAATAAGTAGAGTCAACTAAGAACAAAAGGCAAGTACTATGTGAACTACCATGAAAACACCACATCTTTTTCTTCTGGCAAGTGGCAAAACCTACTCTTCCACCAGCCAGCTGACTCCAGAGAACAGGACAGGGTCTGGCACCCACTTCCCAATCAGAAGGCAGCCAAGCGCTCAGTTGCCGAAGCGTCACCAAGTGACATTTATTAAGTGGCCCTTATAAAATCAAAAAGGCCGCTTTCAGCACACACAATCACATTGATAAACTGCACAAACCAGCAATGCTTTCAGCACAAGGCTCCACTTGGAGTGGAGTCAAGAGAGGAGAGGCAGGAAAAAAAGATTCCCACACACCAGCATTGCTATGGGCAGGGCTCCACACAGAGCACCAGCCTTGGGACACAGCCTCAGCCCTTACTTGGTGGTGCTGTGCCTGCCTGAGGAGACACAGCACCAGCAAGGCTGGCAGGACAGGGCTGCGAAACTCGGGAGAAGGTAGGAGCTAGGTCAGCAGCCACAATGGTGAAGCAAGAACTTGTGCCAAGATGTGTCTGTCAGAGCCCTTCTGTACCTGGCAACTCCATCCTCACGGGTGGGCAGGGAGCATGGGGAAGGAGGGGGAAGCTGAGGGTGGAAGGAGCCACTTCTCAGGAAGGACAGCCCCAGCCCCCGGCAGGCAGTTGGAGTGCGACCAAGCTGGTTAGATTTTTCTCTGAAGCAAAGACTAGATCAAAACAAATAAACATAGCAAGGAGCAAGGGACACAGAAAGGTTCAATTTAGCCTTAAGATGATGGGTAAAAAGGTGGTATTGATGTCAGAAATGTCAACACAACATTTCTGTGGCTGGGTCAAAGAGGCGGGCAAGTGCTAAATGGGGTTATTTAGAAACTAGGACCAATGCCTGAGCAGACAGTAGATGTGTTAGATGCATTTCTTTTCTCCATCTCACAATTAAAAAAAAAAAAAAAAAATCACATCAGAAGCAACCACAACCACTGTGATATTTAAAAGTGAAAAGACAATGGCCTGAAAGTTGTCCCTGGCATAATGCAACGGCATTGTTCTGTCTGGGATTAATTCGGGCCAGTAGCTCGAAAATTTGTTTGATGTTTCTCAGCTTTTAAACCTAACATAGCGGAGTACAGCAGGCAAGACTGGCAACAGCAAATTTTTCTGCATCGCAATAAAGTCAACGTCAGGAAGAATGGCTCAATCACAAGCAGTCACACAGCCACGGAGGGGCATGAAAATGTCCCTGCCTGCACACGAAGGGGGGTCCTTTGGGGCTGATGCTCTTGGAAGTGCTGTCATTCTGAAGGAGGCAAAATAATGTCATCAGTTTGGTCACTGATCAACAATTAAGATTTGCCAGCAAACAAAAACAGAATAAATAAAACCTAAGAGCTGCGTGAAGAGAAAAATACTGACGTTTTTCATACTCAAATAATGTACCCTCCTTCCCAGAGCAGACAGGGAGGGAGGGGAAAGCAGTGCCCATGAAGCTGTGACGCATGCCTAGCTCTCTGTCCTGAAACTCTTTTCAGCGTGCAGGTCTTGAATAATTAAATGCTGTTTCTTCCACCCTTTTTTTCTTCCCTGGTATGCATGACATGCTGCTGCAGAAGGTTTGATTTTACCTGGGCAATGGGCATTCCTCCCCCTGCAGAGGTCCTGGACGCACATGAGCCCATCATTCCCATCCCACCCCCTGCCCCCCCGACTGATCCCAAGAATGTGACACTGCAGTGAATGCTTAGTAGAGACTTCTAATTTATAAGACTACCTCAGACATGAGGAAATGGTACTTTGGCTCCTCTTGGGTCTACTGAATTTGTTATGGAGCAATAAAAAGATGTTCAACCACTCGCAGCCCAGAATCTGACTCAATCTTCAACACCTGATAAAGTTGAATATTAGGTGCTTCGCTTGGCTTAAGTCTATCTCTATTTTGGTGTCCATGTTACAGCTGCCAAAAACCTGACTGTGAAACCCACCATACATTAGAAATGCAAACAAGACACTACATTCATGACCCTCGCTGTCATATTATAGAGAAAGTGTTCATCGGCAATAATAAAGGATATTATAACATAAATTTCAATAGAGATGAAAATTCAAATACAAAACTATATCTGATTTGACAGAAATTAAATCAGCAAGAGCTTTACACATTTTTGCAGTCTAAGTGGCTTATACACAGTCATCTCTGAAAAATCTTTAGAAATATGCATCTTGTTTTCTTATTTGGAGGATGAATGCGAACTCAGACTTTGGATCCTGGCTTCTTCTGGACTGAAAAATATTAAGTATCCACTGGAGAAGAAAGAGACTGACAGCAAACAGACTGGCAGCTTGAAACAAGAGAAATGTTTCAGGACCCAGCCCTGTTATGAATCGAAAGGCACTGGTATTTGTAAGGAGAATCATAGAGAGACTCGTTCTGGATGTCATCTCTAAAGACGTTGAAGAACAGGTAGTTACTGGGAGTGATGAACATAGATTTACCAAGGGTAAATAATGCTTGACCAATCTGCTAGCCTTCTATGATGACATAACTGGTTAGCTGGATGAGGGGAGAGCAGCAGATGCCATCTCCCTTGACCTCAGCAATGACCTGGACAAGGGGACAGAGTGTATCCTCAGCAATTTCGCTGATGATACCAAACTGGGAGGGGTGGCCAACACTCCAGAGCGCTGTGCTGCCATCCAGCATGACCTGGACAGGCTGGAGAGCTGGGCAGAGAAGAACCTCATGAGGTTCAACAAGGGCAAGTGTAGGGTCCTACACCTAGGGAGGAAGAACCCCATGCACCAATATAGGTTAGGGGTGGACCTGACGGAAAGCAGTTCCAAGGAGAAGGATCTGGGAGTCCTGCTAGACAGTAAATTATCCATGAGGCAGCAGTATGCCCTTGCCACCAAGAGGGCCAATGGAATCCTGGGGTGCATAAGGAAGAGTGTGGCCACTAGGTCAGGAGAGGTCATTCTCCCCCTCCACTCTGCCCTGGTGAGGCCACAGCTGGAATACTGCATCCAGTTCTGGGCTCCCCAGTTCAAGAGAGAAGGGGAACTACTGGAGAGAGTCCAGTGGAGGGCAACAAAGATGACTGGGGGATTGGAGCATCTCCCTTGTGAGGAAAGGCTGAGAGAGCTGGGACTCTCTAGCCTGGAGAAGAGAAGGCTGAGGGGAGACCTTATTAATGCCCATAACTATCTAAAGGGTGGGTGCAAGGAGGATGGAGCCAGACTCTTTTCAGTAGTTCCCAGTGACAGCACGAGGGGCAACAGGCACAAGCTGGAACATGGGAAGTTCCATTTAAATATGAGGAAAAACTTCTTTAAGGGGAGGGTGACAGAGCCCTAGAACAGGCTGTGCAGGGAGGTTGTGGAGCCCAGGGAGGCTGTGGAGTCCCCTTCTCTGGAGATACTCAAGACCCACCTGGATGCAGCCCTGAGTAATGCACTCTAGGTGATCCTGCTTTAGTAGGGGAGTTGGACTGGATGATCTGTAGAAGTGCTTTCCAACTCTGACAATTCCATGATTCAATGATCCTCATATGTCATGTCAACAGAGATAGATACAAGACTCCAAATTCTTTCCACCAGTTTAACAGTTTAAGGGGTAACTATGCTTGGAAGGCCAAGAGGCTTGGAAGCCTGAAAGTGTGAGGGAGGCCCTATTTATCAACAAATCAGGTGCTCAGCACCAGCTTCACCACAAACCTGCACCTTGCCTGCTGTATCACTGACTTCTAGCTCCAAAATGGTGTTCAGTAGGGACTGAGGCAAGCCGGCACACTGCTGCCAGGACTCCAACTCTTATTGTCCTCACTCTCCCTTTTGGATAACACCAACCATCCTCTTGCAGGCCACATATCTTCCAGGTTACCATGAGCAAACCCCTCTCTGGTCCACAGCCACATGCTCTGCACGCTCACAAGCCTTCCAGCCACCAAATGCCATAAAAAGCCTGGCCAATTCTGTCATGATCCTTCATTTGGTGGAACTCAGCTAAGGAAACCTCACTGAAATTAGTATCTACTTTAAAGAAACAACCCCTGCAAATAGCATTCCTATAGATGGAAAGCTGCCAGCCTTTTGGTCATAAGATTTCCTCTGTCCTTGTGTCTGTACTCCCCATCCTTTCCCCCACCCTTCTCTGAAGCATAAGTTGCTTTCTAACATGACACAGATTTTTGTTCCAATGCACAGCATGATCTAACTAACTCGCACTTCATTGCTCTGCACACCTCATCATTTGCACATGAAAACAGCAGACTCTCTCTATCCCTCCACTGGCTGCCTATTTCTTCCTCCTCCCTCCATCCCCCACCTCCTGTACCTTCTCAGCAAAACTCTACTATGAAAGCTGCAGTGAAGAGGCTCACATTACCAGGACTTCATTGCTTTTACAGAATTTACTAGCATGATGTGAAACCTCATAAATAATTCAAGATAGACAACCTTTTGTCAGGTAAATGAACGTGTCTTTTGTAATCCACCACTCCAGGTTTTCTCTCACAGGGATACACATACTCACTGTAGGCACAACCCGTATTGATTCATAAATTCCCCAAGTGTCAGTGCAGGACAGGGTAGCAGAACAGTTTGGCAGCAGTGGAACCCAAGGAAATTCAAAGTCTGTCCAGGGCTTCAGTGCATTTCTAACAGATACCCACTGATGTCCAAGTATCTCCAGCCTAGTCCACAGAAAGCACAGCTCCATTCCCACCCTTCATGTGCAATGAAAGGACAATCATGGTTGGGGAGGGGTGGGCAGGAGACTGATTAAAGATATCCTTTTCATTACAAGAACTTCAGGGATTTTTTACATAAATCAGAGCTAAAAATCATGTTGCATCCTGTACTTCCTGAGTTTAACTCCATGCATTTCAATGGTGTTACTGTACGAAGGCACTTGGCTGATGAGAGATATGCAAACTCAACTTCTGTTTTGGCAACTGTGCTCAAAGCTTTATCATCATCAGAGCTATTGCACTAAATGGTTTATATTCCTATTTAGCACCCAATCTGATTACTATCAGCAATTGCCTCCTGTGGAGTTCTCAGCCTCAACTAGAAGCAAGGGGAGGAGGCCTGATCCTGGTTCTCCTGAAAGGCAGTCATGTAGTCCCAGGTGAAGATGTGCTGCTGCACAACACCTCCTGCACTGCCCCCACCAGACTGAGAAGCTGCCTCCAAGGAGCTGGCATGGTAGCCTAATCACAGGCAAGAATAATGACCTTGCACAGAGTTAATGAATAGATACAGAAACCACAGACTGTGCAACCTTTGTCTGGCCTGACTGCCATTCAGATCCTGTGTCTCTTGCCCTGCAGCCATTTCACCCATCACAAGCTGATCAGGATAAATATCCTGATCACTCACACATCAGCCAATGCAAAAAACCCACTTTGCTTCAGAGTGGAAGAATTAATCCTTTGCTCTGGGCAAACACCTTTTATTTCTTATTATATTTATGGCGAAAAGGTAATGGCTGAGACAGAACTGGAAGGGTCATATGATGACTGTCAAAGTTATGAAGAAAATCCACATGCATTCTCTGAAAGATCAAATGCTTCAGCCTAGAGAAAACCATGCTGATAGCTTGTTGACACAAACCAACTAACCAATAACAACAGTTTGTACAACCCCACTCCCCATGCAATTCAGAAATAATAAACTTGAGGATGAAGGCTAGATTACAGGAGCAGCTCTAAAACAACAAAATACTACCCCAGAGAGGAAAAATAATTTTGCTAACAAAACACATCTTGCTTTCAAGAAGTTTCTGGAAAAGTAAATACCAAAACATTCAGATACTGTCTTTTCTTGCTGAATATTTCACTCAGGTATTTTGCTTGGTAATGGCTTCTTCTTTTATTGCATCCCACTTGAGTATTTCATTGGCTGAAAAAAGCATTGTCTAAATTGTATGGTTTGTGCATATGTACAATGTTACAGTGTGCAGATGCCCCAGCACTTAAGCCCTCAAGAGCCTTTCTGATGGCTTTGGAAGCCAAACACCAGGAAGCTCATTCAAGGATAAATTTTCAGGATTCCATTTAGACCCTATGTAACCACCTTCAGCTTTTAAGAGGCTGTTGCACACATGCACACAATACACACAAAGCTTCTTTACAACGAAGCTTCTGAACTCTGCCTGTCAAACACCAAGCCCATTTCTACCCTCAGGTCTAGGTGCAGGAGCCTTATTGATTTCAGAGGGAACCCATACACTCTCCCCAAGAGAATATAACAAGTTTTCAATACATACAGATGAAAAATTCACACTCCTGGAACCGCAGTCTTGAAGGGAAGGGCAGGCTGAGGTGTCACAAGGACAGGCAAGAAAGAGGCAGTGCCCTGCCCCTTCTGCATGTGATACCTGAGCAAGAAGCATTCAAGACTGGTAACAGGAATGCAGAAAATTTTGTAAAATGCCAAAGAAATATTGCAAATTGCTTAAAAAAAAAACAACAACTTTGTTCTTTTGTTCTTTCCTTGGGCTGTTCTTTTACCTCTGGGAAGTTCGGAGCCCCTGCACACCCCAAAGTGGATTCTGCCACCGATGCACAGCCCACATGATGCTGTTGCAGTGACACTGGGTGTTCATGCCTCCACTGGGTACCAGTTCTAACCGAGGCTGCTCAGCCCTCACAGGGATGGTGTGATGTTATCTGTCAGTCATTCATCGGGGTAGATCGCCCTCCCAAGGAGAAGTCTCTGCTCAGCTGACTGTAGCCGAAGACAAGCAAGGCCATCTCCCCGCTTCTTCTCTGTGCCTTTCCAGACAAGTTCCCTTTCCAAGCATCAAAACTGTAATTGGAAGAGATTTTCTGACTGCACAGCAGGTGAGCAGTAGAACAAGAGAAGGAGCCTCCTCTACACGGCATCCCGCAAACCCTAAAACATCCAGTCCTAATAGAGATATTTATTTCAAGCCCTACTAGCCCAGATGTGCAATCACTTCCAGCATCATTAACCTCATTTGGGGTGAAATGACACAAGTACAAATCAAAACCTGCTAAAAGGAAGCAATTAACTTGGTAGAAGCAGCCTCAAGCCTACCTTCCAGTGGTGATGGGCACCTATTAAGCCTTATTGCTCTCAGCAGGAGCCTCCACTGCTCACTGTCCCACAGTAACACTTATCACCTCCAGCTCACTGCCCAAAACTACTGTCTGCATCTGACAAGTGCTTAATCTCATGCCAGAGAGGCAGGACCAGACCCTGGTCCCCAGGCTTGTGGCTTTCCCCTGCAGACATCCCCTTCTCCTCTGGCTGGCTGGTCAGGGATGCCCTGCAGAGCAGTGGGGAAGCCAAGCCTCATCCATGGACACGCAGCAATTCTGAGCACACTCGCTTCCTCACAAGAAGCAAATGGCTCACCACCCTCTAGCAGATGGCAATTTTCTTTCAAGTGACAAAAAGCCTTTCTGCAAAGTGAGGAGAGTTTGTTCTACTCCCAGGCATCAGCACTGGCAGCCACATTCTCCAGCACTCACATGCACAAAATCCCCACTAATGGGAGGCAACAGCAATACAGATGCAGGACGTCCCTGACTGACCAGGCTTTCAATCATCTAATACCCAACCTCTCAGAAATTCAAGCAGAGGTTGTTACCGTGCTGCCACAGGAATCCTCTGTGTACTATTTAAAAGAATAATTAACTGCAACCAACAGTCCTTCTTTCCACAGCCATTAATCCCGTTGACCACATAGATGCAGGTTCTGGTACGTGACCATTCCTAAAAGGAGCCTTGTCAGGCAGTGGACATCACCTAACGCACCTGCCCCAATGCGTTTGTTCCAATCTGGGATTTTGCTTTTTAAATCTCAATGAGAAATTCCCCTTTGGACAAGTGGCTGAGCCAAGCCCTCCTTCGCTCAGCATAAGATGATTAAAACCATGCTGCCAGGGAGGAGAGAGAGAATGTGGAACAGCAGCGATTTGTCAGGGACAGAACCAAGAATCAACACACAGAATCACTGACGATAATTAATACAATTGTAACCGAAAAATAAAAAATACATTGTTCTTGATTTTCCACTTTCCCTCCCTTAGGCAAAATATCCTAATCGTTCAGGCTGCTGCCTGTCAGAATGAAACAGTTCTGGGGCTGCTTAAAAAAAGCAGCCTCATTTTTGAGAGTCCTGTAGTGAAAGACGACTTAAGTGATTTACAGAGAAAACCCCCAAAGACAAACAAGGTTTCTAATCAATGCTCTGAATCATTCACTGTTGTTACAAGGGTGCATTGTCCAAAGCAGGAGAAAATTGGTTTGTAAGGAGAAGAATTTAGCAGCCCATCTCATCAGCTCAACTCAGCTTCTGACCAACACACCTTCCAAAAAGATTTAAATTATATCCAGCATCTTTAAAAACAAGAAGGGTACAGACAGGGAACTACTCAGGGGAGAACATTCAATTAAAGAGTGTTGTTCAAGCCTTGGTGCCAGCTACCATTGGACTCTTTACTCCTATTAAATATTTCCTTCCCAAGAAACAATCACGGCAGCCCTAGGGCAGAGCTCACGAGGCATTTCAGCCCGCATGTTACAACACTAACCTACTGCCCAGCAATCGTGCAGCATCATCAAATACCCATTTGTGACTCTTCTTTTCTCTGGGTTCACAAAACAGGTCATAAGGGGGATAAAACAAGCAAGAAGATATTAGGTCAGGCTGAGGTCTTGTGTTCCTTCTGTGCCTCTTCTCTGGATGCAGCCAGACAGGATTACTCCCCACCAATGGCACAAACAGAATTAGTGGCCCTTTCAGAACCAATCGTTCATATTTGCAGGAAATTCTGTGTCTTTCTCACTGGGTTCAGTTTTTACTCATCTTGCATCTCTCAGTACAGGATCAGGCCCACTCTGATAAGACTACTGATATGAGAGTCCAGAGCTAATGAAAATTATCCCAGTAAACCCCACCAAATTATCTGGAATAAAAGTGCTTTGGTTAAAAAGCTGGCACAGTTTATTAGAACAATATAGATAATTAGTCTGGGTGAGGGAAGACCAACACATTATTTACAAATTATATGCCTCTCTCAGGTATGTCTCTCCTGGTATAGGAACCTTCTTATAAAACTTTATGCAGGGAGAAAGAAAACAGTTCTGACTTGTAAACCGGTACCTAGAAGAGATTTATTCTATAATATGATTCTGCATTCCAAATTTAACAGGAGAAAGCAACAACTTCCAACCCCTGAAAAGCTACTGGAATATGAAAAACATCTCACAAACTTTATCTGTGCTTCTCCACGTACATAATCCCCTTTACTCCTACAGGGCTCTCATGGAAGTAAAGACTATTCATGCAAGAGCAATGCTGGATCAGGCCATACGGTGGTACTTGGTGGAGAACTGGCACGTTCCCTCTCCTCTCCTCCCCCTGTAGGTAGACATTTCTCAGGGTCTTACTCTGAAGAATTTCTGCATTTACATGACAGCTAGAAAAGAGAACCCATCAGCTCCCTAAGGTCAAAGATATTTAGAAATAAGGATACAAGACCCAAAAGAATCCAGAAGCTATTTGAATGGGAGGTATTTCTGAATAAACAAGAAGTGCAAATGACGATGCTTTCAGTCAGGCCAGACATTGACACGGGAAGCTACAGCTCTCCCAAATAAACAACAGTGTTTCTTCTGCCGCTAAGCCTTCTTTTAAGAAGGCCTGACTACATGCCTGTAAAAATGTACTTCGACATCAAAGATGTTAAACTAAAAGGCTTGCAAAAATACCTCCTATGACATATATATATATATAACCTATTTCTATTCTTAAGCAAATCAAAAATGACAAGAAAATTGTGACATAAAGCAGTGCATATCCACTGGGGCAGCACAAAGTTAAGGGCAACATGGCTATTATTAACTCTATGTCATTGAAATCTTTCCCCGCCTTCAGAAACACAGACTGTAAGGACACAGTGTCAGCCTTTACTTTGAATCGTCTGGAATTTTTAATTTTTTTTCAGTTTTGTGTCAACAAACCTCAACATTTCACAACGGAGATGACAGCCTCTTAAAATACATCTTGGCGAGATTTAGCAGGACCGTGTGGAGGGGGACAGAGCTTCAGGGTTACCACAGCATGCAACGGAGCCAAACGTCTTAGCAAATATTCCTAAACATTAACTTCTAAAACGCTCGCTTTCTTCTAAAAATTCTATTTATATCCTTCCTGCAGCGACTCTCCAGTCCGCCACCCCCTCACCCAAATGAGCTGCTTTCCGACTCTCAATAGGTAACAGCCAATTTCTGGCGGTCCAGAGGGAGGGAGAGGAAGACCCGCCAGCCCGGATAGCCTGTGGAACTATCCATCCATTATTAGTTGATGCTCAAACTCCGGTGGGTACGGCCGGTTGTGGGAACCAGACTATGTGCTTGAAACGGGGAAATGGGGGGGGGAACCCAAAAAAGTCCTTTTTCGTCTTATCCCCCCTCTCACCACATTAACGCTTCAATGACCGCCCTTCATCCCGGCATCCGCCGTGGAAGTTTGTGCTTTCCAGCAACTTTGGGCCGGTTCCTCGCCCCGCCGCTCCAGCGGCCGGCAGGTAGCGGGCGGCGACCCCCGCGCCCGGCGGCCCCCAGCGCAGCTCAGCCCGGCTGGACGCAGCGCCGGCCACGGGCACCGGCAGCGCCCGCCGCTCCCGCTCCCCGCGCGGCGCCGGCAGGCCCCGGGGCGGCCCCGCGATGCGCCACGGCGCCGGGCCGAGCAGGGGGCGGCGGGGGGTCCCGGCCGGGGCGGCGGCACTTACGTGTGCTGCTGGGGGAAGCTGTAGCCGTGGGCGGCGGGGGCGGCGAGGAGCAGCAGCAGGGCCAGGTGGCCGCAGAGGGCCGGGGCGACGGGCGCCGCGCTGCCGGTCGGAGCCGCCATCGCCATGTTTCCATTAACAGCGCGGCGGGGAAGGGGCACAGGCGGCGGCGGCCCCGCGGGGCGGCTCCCCCCGCCGCCACTCGTGCGACGAGCGAGGCAGTCCTCGGCAGGGGGGCAGCGCCGCGCCGGCTGCAGACACCGACCGGCAGCCGCTCGCCCGCTACCTCTCCGCGGCGGCCGGCACTGAGCGCCCGCGAGCCGCTACTTTCCCTCAAATAGGCGGGCAGGCGGGCGGCCCGGCCCGGCCCAGCCCAGCCCGGCCCTGCCTCCTCCCCGCCCGCCTCCCTCCCTCCGGCCCCCTGCGCCGCTCTGGCCCCCGCCGCCCCACCGCCGTCGCGCATGCGCCCCGCTACGCGCCCCCCCACACTCCCCGCGCCTTCCCGGCGTCCCCGGCCCCACGCGGGGAGGTGCGGGACTTGGGGCATCGGGCTGGGGACCACAGCCTCCCCCCGCCACCTTCCCCGCCCCCCCCCCCCAGGGTCTGTTTCCCGTCCCCCGCCGGGCACTGTGGCGGCGTGTGTCCCCCTCGCCCCTCCGGCCCCGATCTCCGAGGGACCCCTCTGGGCTCCTTCCCATCTCCCGCGCGGGTGCTGCCCCCTCGGATCTGTCACTGCCATTCTGCGGGTACCGCGTTTTTCTTTGGGGCCACCTCCCGAAGACAGATCAGCGTATGGAAATCTCCAGTTACACTAAATAATAACAGCAGCTACAATTATTTTTTTAAAAACATGCTATGACTTTGGGGAGCGTTGGGGAATGTGACAAGAGGGCAGAGTAAAAATTCAAAACAACAGAATTAATAAAACACAGCCCAAAGTCACCAGGGTTTCTGAGCCAGAGTTTTGAAGGCCTGGATTTTGCCACACTGTATTCTCGGTAGCTGCAGTATAATTCCATCTTCTCTAAATCCAAACCCAAGCTGCTCAGCTTCATTGAACTGATCAGTGGCGACTCACAGGCACAGCTGGCAAGGGCAGAGGTGGGAATGCCACCCACATGCTCTCCATTCCCTTCTCAGAGAGCCTAAACCTGGACAGCCATGGGCCAGGCAATTCGCAGCTGGGGCCACTTCACCCTCTTTAACTTCAGAAAAGGTGGAATATTGGCAGAATTGCCAGGATCCGGACAGAGCTCTTGAGGAAGAGCCTAACAAACATGTATCAGTGCTTTAAAGGCTCCTTGGTCCTGTCCAGGAGAACAGCAAGGCACAGAGGTGGGACAGGTGTCCCTGGCAGTTTGCATCCCAGCACAGAGGTTTAAGAGCCTTCCAGCTTTGGAAGGGAGGAGGATTATGATGGGGAGAAGTTGCTGCTCCATGCCCTGATTTGCAGGAGGGGTTTTCTTCAGCAGATGGATGGCATTTTCTCCATCCTTTGCTTCTGATGGGAAAAGGAAACAGTTTGAAGTGACACAGACCCAGACGCAGGTTCCTGATACCCTGGGAGCACTAAGAGTGCTGCCTAAACTCATGTGGTCACATCCAGACACACTATGAATTTCCTGCAGTGAGGAGCACTGATATATAATGGAAACAACCAGGATCTGATGCACCAACTCCAGCTCAAGCTAGTTCACTAAGACAATTATTTTTTTAATGAGACAGAGAAACATTATAATTTTCCCAACTCATGTTGGAAATCAGCAGTAAAACTCACAGTCCAATCCAGAAAACTGGACTTGCAAAAGAATCACACTGACCTGATGCATTCAGCACAGTGGTGGATATGAGCAGTAACTTAAGGCTTCAATAAAATATTAACTAATACTTTAGTATTCCCTCTGCAGCTCCTGTACCATGTACAGACTATGGCTCTTCTTTGCACGCCCTTCAGGACATGGTCTGGTTTTGCACCCTGTGTTTGAATTGCACCTACCACACACATAGTCTAAGCCACATTTGCATGGGCCATTACAGCTGAAATCGCAGTTACTGTCCTGTCATACAGACAGTTTCCAATTTACAACCTCCAATGTTGCAGCAGTACAAGTTGGATAATCGCAAACGTATACATGGGAAACAGAGCGACAATACGATAAACAGCTTGTCCATTGCTGGCAGAGTTGGCAGCAGATAGTAAACACTCTTCATTGTGTAGAATTTGGCTTTCCAAACTCTTGAAAGACAAATTCTGTTGTCTATTACATCCATACTTTCTCTCCCAGAGGACCTGGGTTAGCACCTGTCTAACATACAAAATTTAACTCAAGATATGGGCCCACAGAGTCCAGATTTCAGGTTCCTGTTGTAACAGGATACCCAGTGTTTAGGAGGCAACATCGCAATTGCCACACACCCTTTCTACTATAGGATTTTTCTGCATTATGCAATCTGATCCTTTGTCCTGTAAGAAAAACTCAGGGACACAACTGCACATTGCCACAGCTACCAACTGCTTTTCCAAAAGCCTGGCACCCAGCAGCTGGCTGCTCTACAACTGCAAATGCATCCCATGTATGCAGCAGCCCTGGATGCTCCAGCCTCTTGTGCTTGAGCTGTGCGTGCGCACAGAGCAACACTCCATCGCAGGCACAGGAACCCCACGCTGGGTTTGTTAACAGTAAAGCCTTGCCTGGTATGTCCCTATTTTTAAAGAACAGTCCTGCACTGCTGAGATGGACAGTTTAGTTTTGTCACAGTATTTTTTCTTTGTTATTTTGAAGGTATTTGACTGTATGATACTTGTCGCTGTGATCTCTGCAGTCCATACATGGGTAGGTTGGCTAGTAGCAAACCGCTTGGAAACAGTCTTGAATGTAAAGGGCCAAAATCATGGAATTAGCCAAGAAACATGGCAGGAAAAAGTGTTGGTTCACACCTGCGGGCTGCTAGATTAACCCTGTCACCTCACAACCAAAGCCTATTTCTCAGGGCACAACTGAATATTAATTTATCTGGGGGCTCCTCTTACTACCATCCTTTAAAATGCTGCAACTTTATTTTTCAAGCTGTGCATACAAGAGAAAAACATTCAGGAGCTGCATAAAACTGTGTACTATAAAGACCTTATGCCAACAATTTTCTAAACCAATGCTACCCTAAAAGAGAGGGATGCAAATCAGTGGAGTCATCCTCTACCTGATACTCTGTTGAGAATGACAGGAAAGACAGCATCACTCCACACTTTATCCTTCACATTTTCTGGAGCAGACACTGCTACACTCTGGCCTCTTTGAAACGCTGTGTGACCTCCAGCACCAAGCACTGCTAAGGCACACAAACGTGGGCTTGAACATGGAGTTCAAGCCATAGCCTCCAGAGCAGCTTTTAATGTGTCAGTGTAGGTTCTCAAAGCAAGTGTGAATCAGCCTAAGGTTGCAGCCAAAGCACTGTAATCCATACAGGACCTTGTGAAATTCAGCACAATACCTGAAATACTGACAGGGTTGCAGAAAAACAGGCAGCACCACTGCCATTTTCCCACGTCTTTCAGTGGAGAAGCCATGTGGGAGGAGGCTGTCTAAGTTGTTCTTATGGCTGATTTATTTGCAAATGCAGGTGAATGCTAGAGAGGATGTAAGTTTAACTCTCCCCTGACTGATCAATCATTTCACCAGAAAAATGTGAGCCTTTGCAGTCAGTAACCATTGCACAGACATGTTTCTTTCCTTACTCCAGGTAAACCAAGCTCAGCCTTCCCCTGCCTGGGCTTTCATGCAGGACGTTGGTCAGAAGGGAGAGTTGTCCCCACTGTTCTCACAAAGCACATCCCCTTTGTGTAGACGGAGTGACTCTGAGAGGAACCAGGCAGCAAAGCTGCTCTTTTCCCCGTTTTAGCATTATACAGTGGAATGCTGCTGCTGCTGCTGAACTTTTGATGGGCAGATGTAGGGAAGATTCCCTCAAGCCTGGGAAGAGTGCAGCTCTGCACAACATCTCCACATGGAGGTGAGTCAGTGACCCAGTCTTCAACTGGCTTGTTACATGAAAGGTAGTTCAGCAGAACAAATATATTAGTTAAAACCTGAAGCACTTTCAGGTAATTAGTCCAGATCCACTCCTGTGTAATTGCTAGTGCAGTTTTGCCCCCCATGGCTAAACACGTGCCTGTAACTGGAGCAAACCTGCACCTACAGTCTTGACGAATCGGTTGCTGAGTGAGAGGTTAGAAAATGTTGTTGACATACAATTAAAGGGAGACAAAAAAGGGGAAGATGTAATTAAGAGTGAGCAAATGATAATAGCTAATACACATCCTGACTTCTGAGGCTCATTCAGGGTTCTTAAACCCAAACTCCTCAGCTAATGATATATAGGGTTGTTTGGTACCAGATGTTAGTGTTTCAGAAAGAGGAGAAAAGAATGCACTTAATGTTGATAAAACCATAGTAAGTACTGTTGCACTTGCCACAAGTTGGAAAGACATGTTGTGTCTAAGAGCCCAAGGAGAAAGGAAACAGAATCATGTTTGTTTGCTGAGTTTCTGAGCTGGAGTGAAAAAGAACCTGCGAGTATGAGCAAAGAGGCATCCTGAGGATACCTCCATGGACAGAAAAGAGAAACAACACAGGGACAAGATAAAAGCTATTCCAAAATCCTTTCCCATCTGTCTCCAAGGGGCACTTACCTGCACGTTTCAGGACCTATCCTGGCCTTACATTACAGAGCCTACAGAGTGTACATTTCGAGAAGCATACAGGCTCTTTGCCCAGACTGACGTCCTGCCAAGGCAAAGGCCTGGTCTGAGACCACAACTGGAATTTATTCCTTCAACACTGTAATTTTGTACTACCTATATTTTCTAGGAAGTCTATGAAGTGCCTGTGCTCTGTCTCAAATTGGTAAGTCTCAAGATCTTTCTGGATAATATTCACATTTAAAGAGGCCTTGGGTGTGACTTGAAGCCTACACTGGAAGTGTAATTGGGATTTGCCTGTTGACATAACAATTGTTATTTTTTTGCTTTCAGTACAGGGATGCAAAGTCCTATTCATGACTATAAACTTTTACAGCTCTGTAAAGACCCAGCTTCATTGCCAAAGGGCTGGTAGGCCAGCATGTAAAATTTGGTACAGTCCCACCATCACTTTGGAAGAAGCTGGGACAGCTGAAGAAAGTATTTTCCTCCAGGTTTTACCTGTACCTGTCCTCCAAGTACAGACCTGGTGTGGCATTAGAGGAAAAAAAAAAAAAAAAGAAAAGACCATTCAGTCAGTCAGTTTAGCTCAAGTCCAAGTCATCTGCCATTGAATCATTTCTCTTTCGGATCCAAATGATATTTCTGCATGATGGGAAGGTGAAACAGCTGAGGTCAGCATCTTATCAAGTCACAGAGCATTGCACTCAGTTACCTAATGTAGTCATGCCTCACTATTGCTTTAATTTAAAACACGGTTACTTCACAACAGTAATCAAAACTTGCTTCAGAGTTCAGTATAGGAGATACTCAACCTTGACCCACATCTAACGTGGAGATGTTTTTTATTCATTTAGTTGGACGATGATTTAGGATTGCCATCCTGTTAAGCGCTTCTACTACGCTCAGCACAGTGACTAATACTGTTCCCCCAGCACTTTACAGGTGTTAACATATATACTCTGTGGAGGAATATACTCATACTTCATGTACTTGTGGTGTTCCCAACCTGTAGGTGAGCACCCAAGAAATAAAGGAGCCGAGTGACATGCCCAAGGACACAGCAGAAATCTGCAACAGAGGAGACGTGAACACCAGTTTCCTAAACATTAACCCCTAAAAACTGTCAGCTCTTTCTGGGTCTTGCTCTGTGATTGGGGCCTGTAAGTGCTCCTACAAAATAAACAGATTTTTCTTATTATTAAATTCAGAAGATGACCTAAAGGTGGTTTGCTTAGATCGTATAAGCACCTTTATCATGAGAACACAGGGTTTTTTAAAGGGCTTCTTAATTTAGTGGAAAAAGACATATTACAGGAACCAATGGCTTGAATTTAAAGCCAGAAAATTCAAATTAGAAACAAGGTGCAGAATTGAAGGTTTTCTAACTGTAAGGATGATTAAATACTGGAAGGACTATCCAGGAATTATTTGCCTTTTGAATTTTTCACATTAAGAGTAGCTATCTCTCTGGAAGATCCAATTTAGTCAAACACAAGTTACTAGGCTCAATATGGGGGTAACTGGATGAAATGTCTGGTCTTTTCTAAGCAGGAGGTCAGTTTAGATCATCTAATCATCCTTTATTATCTTAAATTCTATGAATCTATGAATAGTAATGACCATCATTGTACGTTACAGTTTGTAAAACAGCAGAGAGTGCACTGCAACATAGCTGGGAGACAGAATAAAGAAGCACATTATAATAAAAAGCACTTTGCTCTGGAGCTAAACATGTGAGTGGTAATTATTTAAACTTCATCCATGTGTTTCAAAATTTTTCCTCTATACAATATTTTAATTAAGTTTCAATTATAGGGCAAAAAATAATAATCCATTAATAAAATAGGTACTACAGCATCCAGAACAGCATTGCCAGTGTTCCTACATAGTGTTTAAATGCCCAATTGATACAGAAATAGCTGCTGATTTGCAGGAATTATACATAGGGAATCTGTAAAGGAGGGCTCTTCTATAAAAGGTTTTATAGGCCTGAGCCTGGGATTCCTCTATTATATTTGAGTAGCTATAAAAACTTTTGTGATAGATCATAACATTCTGTAGTTGTGAATGCAACAGATTTTACAGAAAATCTGTTTTAGAAATGTCTCAGGGAGTTTTTCAAATAAAGACCTTGGCACGGCTTTGTGCTTCTCTGCCTATATAGCGAAATTATGTCACTGTCATGCTACAGCCTTGATCTTAAACTTCCACATTGCTTTAAAGACCCACCCAGAAATCGGAGTTTGCGTGTCCTCCCTTGGTGTGGTGAATGTGGTATTTGTTTATCAGACAGGGTTCTGAATAAAATCCATGGAAAGGGATCTGTTAGGCTTCTGTTTGCTTATTTGCCTAACGTTCATCTCCACATCGTAGCGTTTGAGCATCTCACAGCCTTTAACAGGTTTATCTTCCCACTACTTCCAAGGCAACAAGAATTCCCACCTTACAGTTAGGAATGGGGCACACAGGATGATTTTCCTAACATCAAACTAAACATTTGTAGCACAGCAGGGAGCTGAAGTCTTCCCATCCTGAAGAAGAGTGCCTCATATTCTAGATTGTCTTCCCTCTTCCGTATTTGGTTGGAATGCAAATGATAGAGAGAGAAGTGACACAAAAAATCAAGTTACACAAGCATATTTTCCCTACAAAGTCTGCCTTTCTGATGGGGGGAAGGTAAGAGAGATATTATGCTTCATGAGCTTCTGAAAATCTCTACCAATGTATTTCTTAAGAATTTTAGTCATTGATTTTGTGTGTGAATTTTGGGAGGAAACACACACACAGACACATGCACACTGAAGTCCTTCTCTTGGAACAAGAACTAAAACTATAAAAGCAAGAAAATGTGGAAAGCAGGCCTGCAGCAGTGTAGGTTGATATTCTGTCTTTAAATCATTCTGGCACTTGTTTTTTTCCCCTCGAGGTGGAAGTAGTAAGCATCAAGGCAGAACTGCAGTAGCCCTAAATCAGAACATGCCTCTGTTTCTGGGTTTACAAAGTGCTCTTTGCATTCCCAAACAGAGGTCTTGGTGGTTCTCTACAGTGCTGTGAAGACATTTTCTGCACAGCTGTTCCCTGTGTACAAGCCAGCTTGCTTGCTTTCTCACCATGAATATTTTAGTACTGTTGACATAGTCTGATATGACCACTGCCTCCTCTTCTGGTGACAGACAGGTGGCCCCTAAGCACCCAGTATTTAAAGGATCCAAATCTATCATGCTATTTCTCTGGAAAAGTTTTAAAAAAAAATCCTCCTGATTTTGTGATATAACATAAACTTTGTGAATTCTTTGCTATTTTAAGGTACTTTTTTCTTCCCTTTTTTCCCTCTGAATCTGTATCCCATCCCTCTGTATCCTCCCACCCATTACTAATCTTTCCTTCCCTTGCCTTGCCTGCCCTATTGAGCTCTTTAGTTCGAAGATGAGGTGACAGTGCTGTCTTCCCTCAAATGCCTTGGATCTTTCCCTCAGTCTCCCTGGCTCTACCAAGCCAAATTCTCTCTCCTCCCCAGCGTTACATCTCTTTACTTCTCTCTGTTCCTATATTGGAAATACTCCTTTAAAGCAAGAGTCTCTGTCGTCTTGTGTCATTTTGATCTTCTCAGTGCTACCAATCAGGCTATTCCAAAATGACAGAAAAATATCTCTGGCCTGTTCTTCCCAGTTAGAGTTACATCTAAAGCAGGCAGCTATGGCAAAAAGTGGAAAATCAAAAAGAGAAGGGTGTGTCAAATGGCACCCCACTTCCAAGCTAAACGATGGTGAATCACAGTGTGTGCAGATCACTGGGCAGCAACAACGTGTTGCGATGATGTTGCATGTTAATATTCTATGGTGAACACAGAAATCTTGCCAGATCACCTCTAAAGCACCTCTTATAATGTGGATTAAACACAGATTCTGCAAAGAGGTGATTCCCAGAAGGTGTGTCCACTGGACACTATTACAGCTGGAGGAGCTGCACTGCACATCTCTAGTGCAATTGCATACATCTCCCAAGGTGAATTCTTCTATGAGCTGTGGGTGGCTGTGGCATTTTTCCAGAAGACAGACATCTGCCACAGTTCCCTGAATTATGGCCAAGGTAGCTCATGATTCATGCATGCCCATAGGCTTACTGTAGCAAACATTGGCAGGGCTAAAGTGTCAAGTTTTGCAAAAAGACCAGAGATAACAGCAGAGGGTCAGGCCCTTCCATGTTAGTGGGTGTAAGGTGGGCATAAAGGGGACGTGAAAAGATAAAGCCAAATACAGGTTATCAACACACAATGGTGAATGTATCCTGTGTTTAACTATCCCAGCCACTTCTCTTGCCCCCAAAACATTCCAGCTTTCACCTATTGCTGCAAGCAAAGCATGCAAGAAGTGAAAGGAGCACAGCCCAGTCACACCTTCCCTCTGCAGTGCCACCCTCAGCCATGCTGTAACACAGCCTGGGCATCAAACTGGTGAGTGCTTCTGCCTGCTGGACACAGGCAAAATTCAGTAATGGGGCTAGCAATGAACATAATGGTCATGGCTGTGAAAAATTTGGAACAACAAATTAGCATTCCAGTGAGAATGTATTTACTACTTTCCTTTAAATAGCTGATTATTTTATTTCTTGAAATCTCCCACCTTGCCAAAATGGCTGCTGCTGCTTCCCAGCAGAGGTAACTGCTTGTTTTGCACAGTCCTTGGAGTTTGTCAGATTCACAGTTTAGTGAAGGCTGCAGGGTTTTCTGTAAAAAAGATTTTTACAGAATCCAGACCCTCTTCCTTTGCCATGTGCCAATTCATTCCTTCAATGGGGCATCAATATCCTGTCCTACCTGAGGTTCAAGAATCAGAGTGGAGTTCTCAGTGTGATTGACATATTTTTGCCTTCAAACCAGCCTGAGCTTCCTTTGGCTTAAAGTGCAACAGAGGGGAGAAAATCAGGATTTTAGAAAAAGTAAGCATGTCAGTTTCCATTCTGCCCTTGATCTGGCAGAGAAGGAACTGGAAGAGATAGTCCAGATAGACACAGAATGGAAGTAGGCTCTGGCAGTGTTTTTTTAGAAAGAAAAGGTGCAGCAGTTCTGCTGTGGTATTTTCTCTACACTAGGCTATGAGTGATAATAGGTCTAATGGTTAAGCTAAGAGTATCAGGAGACCTTATTTCTACCCCTAATTATATCAGAAATTACCTGTGTTTCCCTAGGCAAATCCCTTGGTTACATAGTGCCACAATTTTCCAGTCAGTAAAATGTTTAGACACCTCTAAAGCACTGAGATGCACAGATGAAAAACATTACTGTTATCACGTGGAACGATTCACTCATGGAGATTCATGCACGTGGAACTTTTGACAGAAGTTGATGGCCAAAGTTTGCAATGCTTTATTACATTCTGAATTGCCTCTTTATTAGTTCAACAACAGTATCCGTGAACACTCTATTTTATAAGCCCCATGATACGTACTGTTGGTATTGGCTTACAGTTTCTCAGGTCTATCTAAGTTTGTAAGTATGTTTATCACAAAATGAAAATCAATAAGGAGGGCTTTTTTTAAAAAAATGACAGTATTATATGCTTAGAAAGAAGGGCAAGGAATCCTGTGTATCTGCTGCTTTTCAAATTACCTGACAATAAGGTCTCATCCTTGGCATAGAAACTGAGTGGTTCTCAATGAGTGTAGCCATTGTTTGGGCTACATACAGCGTGAATCTGTTTCCCCAGTCAACCCTCACTCCAGGTCTGTTTGCTGACTCCAGCTACCACCATACTGTTGCAAAGAAAAGAGGTATCCAGATATCAACATGATTCAAGGGCCCAGGAGTCCGCAAGGGAGAAAAAGGGTATTTTCCGAATCAGTTCCCCATGAAATCACTGGAACTAGCATTGTCCTGGGGGATAATAGAATGGATCATTAGGTGCCTTAAAAAGTTCACATTGGATTTTAAAGCCACCCTGCAAGATGAAAAATCAGTAGTTTAGGCAAATAAATAAAAGTCAGTGAATCCTCTTTAAGCTGTGAACACAGGGGCAAAAGGGTTGTAAGAAGAAAGAGATTCCATTCTTCACAAATTCTGTGTTTTAAACTCCCCCCCCCTTCCATCTCAAATCCCTCTTTCTCCTCCCTGGTGATTTAACCACATAAGATACTGTAAATCAAATTGCTTCCTTTTGTCCTCAAGTATGAGTTAGCTATTAATTAGGCTATTCGGCAAAAATTAAATGCATCCTATTAATAGCTTGGGATATCCTTTGTGTCAATGGAAAGGTTAAAACATATCTTTTCCACATTTCAGGAGTGTGTTTCTGCTCTCACAGACAGATGCCTTACCTATTGCTGGATTCACTGGAATTCATTCTGATTTACGTGCACATAAATGAAAGAGTAATCAGGCCCACAGTATTTAATTTTTCTATTTCAGGCTTCTGTTCAGATAAGAGAAGTGGATACGTGGGACTGAATGTCATCTGGGCTTGATTATTTTTATTCTGCACTTCTTATATGCACATCACAGGACATAATCTATCATCCATATTCAGGTGAATCTCAGACCTGACAGGACGATTCAATGTACATATGGAGGTAATTGGACATTCTCCTGAGATACTGCTCGATCATAATAAACACCCATTGCTCCACGGCATGATGAATTTATGTCATTGTCCCATGACAGCACCAAGTGATGTGGTGACATTACATCGTGTTGTGATGGCACCTCCTCACCAGGAGGAGCTACCCTGCTCCTGCACTCAGGTCACCGTCAGAGAAACGGAACCTGCTGCAGCTCCTAGCTGACATCCCGGCTGTGTCGGCTGGCTCAGCTCCGCTGGGTGCTGGATGGAACCCCGGGCATTCATTTAAGGCAGGTGTGGAATAGATGGGAGCCAACTCGGCCTGACAAAGCCAGCGTCTTGAGTGGAACTTTTCCCAGGTTGGCCTGGGATAACAATAATGTATGTCTTTATTTTACAGCTGATGAAATAAATGCACAGAGTTCTTGTGAACATGGAAGTATATCCTAAGAATTCTGGTGCCTCTAGACAATGCTGACTAATATTGCTGCTAAGCTTACTCTTTTTTGGGAGATATATACCAAGACTCATATAAGCCTTGGTAATGAAAACTTCTTCCCAGTAAGGATTTTTCATAGGATGATTGAAGATGTCCAAGGGAAAGGTGTAAACTTTGCAGAATTCTTTCACAGCTCAGGTTTGGATTGCTTAGTCTCCTATATCCCATTTCAAATCAATCGTGACAGTTTGGGATAGCTCTTTGGAATGAAAAGTCAAGCCCCATCCAAGATACTATACTCCTACTAACTCGAAACAGAGCAAAGGAGCCCTAACATTTATGCTCAGAAATAGGTCCTTTTCCACTGCTAGCTGTTTTTCATGCGAGCAGTATAAAGCAAAATGGAAATGATTCCTTCACTAGCTAGTGTGACTTGGCTTATAACATCAAACAGGAACCCAGAGAACAAAACATTAGTTTCATGCTAGCTACAGTAAACAACATTAGACTGGCTGAGAGCTGTAGTCGGGTCCCAGGCAAAACAAGGTCTTTGCTAAACAACATCAACACAGTAACTAAAATGTGAATAACTAAATCATACACTGTGCAAACTGAGCCACCGAATGAAAGTAAAGCGCTGAAATATTTGAATGCTCTTCAAACCCAATTTAAATTTCACCCACTACTGAGACCTCCATTTACTGGCATCATAACTAATAACGAGAATGCTGCTGAAACGTCAGTTTTAGCGAGAAGCCCATTAAGAGAATGAGAAAAAAAGAGACATCATACAAGAAAACCAGCCGTTTACAACATGGCATATAAGCCTCTTGCATAGAAATACAAAATAGCAGGAAATAAAAGCCAGGCAGTAAACTGTCCTTTTTCCAACATTTTCAGTAATCACATCCATCCAGAGCTTCACACAGGAAGCCCTGAATATAAATATTCTACAGCAGATGCTGCACTGGCATTAAAGTTCCCTGTTGGGCGACTGGATGATTCAAAGGGTAGCAGAAAATCTGCATGCCTTTAAGATATTGGTCTGAAACCAGTGCAGGTTAATTTTGGTATGAAAGTCATTTCCATCTGAGAGGATTTTATAGCCAGCTGGAAATGAACTGGAGGTCCACTATGTCCCAGTCTCAGCTGGCAGCTCTACGGAGATGCTGATATATCAGAGAGACTGATCTGTTCCTAAATCCTGATAAGGTTTGTGGCTTGTATAAGTGTGGAGCTGTTCAGGAGGCAGGCATTCCTGTGCAATGCTGGGCATGCACACTCTTACTCCAAATTAAAGGTTATGGAGACTGAACAAATCCCTGCATGTCAGCTGAGCTGTGTGCACGTTCCTCTCCTCTGCCCCCAGCTGCAAAGTAAAATATGCCAGCATAAGCCACCAGCAAGAGAAAAGCTGGTGCCACAGGCTCAAGCAGCACATAGGTGTTTGCACATACCCTCTTATCAAGGGCAAATTGCCCCTTTTCCTGTCTGTGTCCAAATTTGCTCAACTATTTAACCAAAGTGACTATGAAAGATTGTACACAGGGCTAAGATTAGGCTTCACAACATGGTTGAACATCATATAAATGTTTACGTCTTTCCTGGCTTTGCTCTAGTTCCTGCCAACAAGGATCTCAAAGCCCCAGAGAGTGCTAGAACACTCCATGTCTTCTCTGAACACAGCCAGCTGTGTGATCTTGGGATTTTCAAGTGCTTCATTTTACATTTTCCCATGTTACCTCCCATCAGCCATTTTCTAGCCCATTCCCCTGACACATTTTGTGCTTTTCGAAGGAATTGTCTGGCAGAATCTTTGAAGTTAACAACATTTCTGATGTGTGTGTCATAAAACCCACTATTACTCTGCATGCAGCCTTGCTCTTAGTCACTGGGGATCTGGGAAACTATGCTGAGGGTCTTTGCAAGCGACCTACCTGGTGGCCCCAAGAATGACCTCCTCATTGCTCATCTCTGTTTTAATACATGGGACATTCTTTTGCAGCTTCAGCAGCCAGAGTCCAACCCTTTGATAGGAGATTTTTATCAATGGCTTTCCAAGATTTAAAGAGATAGAAATGTCACAGACATTCATTTTATCAGCTCTCTTAACTGACCTTACCATTGAGAGTAATTAGGTTAGTTTGGTATAGGCTGTTTTATGTACAGTTCTCTTGATCTTCTTTTATTTATAAATCTTGCTATTTCAGCCTATTCCATCAAACTGTCTTTTATAATAGGCTCCACAGGGCTCAGCTCTCCTCTCACAGGAGGGTAAGTCAGCTATGTTTGTATTCAGTGAATGCTGCCACCGGGGTTTGAAACCATGGTCCTAATGACTACAGTCAGTCCTCATAATTTTGTCAAATATTGAAGCTAAACTAAATGAGTGATGTTTACATGGTCAATAACTTTTTTTTTTTTTTTTTTTTTTTAAGCTGGGTTAACACGAGGCATCTTCTAACAAGAACAAATTGCTAGCAACACGAAACATTACACTCACACTGGCTGGTCTACTGCCCCTCGTCTACTATGTCCCTAAAATATCCCAAGGCAGACATGCCACATTGCACACAATATGCTTATTAGCACAGTTAGGAGCCATTAGGGAAAACTAGCAGAACTGTTGCTAAAAGGCTTGATGATGAGAAAAAAAAATTGTGGTGCCACTCAAGAAATGCAAATATTATATTGTAGATGGCATAAACAGACTGGGCTTGTGCCCATCACTGATACTGCAGGAAAGAAGAATTTAGTGGCAGCATCCAGCAAGTTAGGAGCTCCCTTACTCCACTGGAATGCAAATTATTTGAACTTGGTAATTTGTTAGGTCCACATTTTTTAAACATAGTCAGCATGAACCTGATTCCTCAGCTTGTAAACTCATCAGGGCAAGGACAGCCTGCAGAGCTGAGTTCAGGGGATCCTGATCCCAACTGGTGTTACTGAGCAGCAATATTGAAAAGCCAGTGACACCTTCATCCATTGTGCATGCTTGGAGCTTGTTTATTTAGTCATCATCACCTCCCTCCTTAAGACAACTTTACTCAGTTCCCATCTCTGGCAGACTGATCTTTCTTGCACCAATAAATTCCCCACAGGTTCCCTCCAAAAGGGTTATGACATCTTTCCACATATTCTCAGTTATGGTGTTTTTATCAATTAACTGTACTTTTCACAAATCTGCATGTCATAGTGGCTGACAAGCAGGCTACACCCTGCTCTGCTGCAGTTGTTTAAGGAGCAGCGTTGGAGATGAATGAAGAGATCTGCCTAAAGCTGGGCTGGGATCCTCATTCCGAAAAAAAAAAGCCCAACATTGTCTAACTGAATGCAGCAGGCTGAGGTTAAGGTACAAAGCTCACCTTGGTGTTGTCTCCAGGCATGAAGACATCTCACTCCAGAGCTTTGTGAACTATGCATAGCCCATAGACAACAGTTGGCCCATGTCTGCAAATCACCTCAGATCATAGAAGCATAGAATTGTTTTGGTTGGAAAAGACCATTATCATAGAATCGTTTGAGTTGGAAAGGACCTTAAAGATCATATAGATCAGTTTCCTTCCCTGACAAAATTCCACTCAAACAGGAATTTACAGGTCTTCTCATTACTGTTCCTTCTCTCTTGGGACTATTGAAAAATGACCTGCTCTTTGGTAACTATTGTATTAGTTTGTCAAGGGCTTCCTACAGGAACAGGGCCTGCATGGAGGAAGCCCTCTGGGAGTTGGCTATGGGGCAAGGCTTGGCAGGAAGCCGTGGGAGAGACCTGTAGTGCTGCAAGAGGACACACAGGGGTTTGGAACTCCAAAGAAAACACATGCACAGAAGAATGACATGAGAAAGAGCTCAGCTGCAGTGCCATTCTCATGTCCCTCTTTTGGCAGGGTTAAAAGCTGCTATAGTGATGGGTAAGATACTCCAGCTTTGGGGTTTAAACCTCTCCAGTTTTGGCTGCCCTCATAGGGGAATCCTGGCTAAGAAAGCCTGCCTTCAACCTGTGCAGGTGAGTGCTCAGAGCAGCTCCACAGGCACGCAGAGCTCACTGAGTTCAGACCATTGCATTAACTATGAAGGAATGTCTGACGTGCCAAAACCTTCACAGTCCCTTGGTAGCTGTTGGATACAGTAACTTAATGCCTCTTTACTAAGCTGCTTAAGGGATCTCAACAAATTTGCTTTATGCACAAACAGCGTTAGCTATTTCTACTGTATTTTGCAAGGTATTGCTATACCCCCAGGAAAGGTAAATATTACCATGCCAGCTTTGCTGTTGTAAAAACTAAAGGAAGTTCCTACTGTAAAGGAACACAGACATCACTGAGTCTTGGAAAGCAACATTGGAAGAGACCTTCAGAGAGCACCAAGCACACTGTCCTGCCCCAAGCAAGAATACTTATGTCTAAGCCTAAAATTCTACAGTCACTAGCTCTAACTAGGACTTATTTAGTGATTATTTGAATATACTAGCTTTGGACAGCAGTTTTCTTATGTAAAAGAAGACAGTATTCATAATCAGCTGACAGCTTTGACATGCATAATATCTGCTAAAAAATGTTCAGTGATTAAGAGGATCCACACTGCACAACCACTTATGTTCTGACCTAACGTTAAACTATACTCTTATCCCTGTAGTATTTATTGGAGTTTCTCTTCTTAGCAAATGTGCTCTTCTTTCATTCTCCCTGGGAATGTAGGAGCATTAATCTGTTACTTCTGTGAGCGTTCCTGGCACTGGGGAGGAGGCTCTTTGTTCTAGTGAGACCTAACCTGAATATACCTCAGTGCCTGCCCCTGAACTCTGTCCACAGCCTCACTGTTGCAATTAAATCTGAAGTAGTAACTTGAAGCACAAATAAACAGACAAATGTTAGGCAGGTGGTGTGAGAAACTGCAACACTATAAGCCAGTATAAGTACTTCTAAATATGTAGAATAAATTATTTAAAAGTGGGTTTCCCCATCTCAAAGAGGAGTAAAAACACCTGGATGTTTCTGTCCACTGTAACCAGAACCACCTGCAAACAATTTAGTGAAAACTGTACTGTTTAGGTGGTTTAGTATGACAGTTTTATGTGGCCCATATATTGTAATTCAGTCTGCAGTAATCAGAATTCACACCAAAAAAATTCTCTCTGATCTGGTATCCTTACTGGCATTGGCTACAGAAATTATGGAAAGCATACAGAATGAACTGCTCCTGTGCAGTTTGGGTTGGTCTCTCCAATTAAGCAGCACTTGCACAGTTTATGTTATTTATACCCATTCAGTGGACTATCCAAAGTGCAAACCCCACATCTTTTATCAGTATAAAACTGGTTATGACGTCAGTCAAAACTAAAAAAGACCCAAAGTATCAATGGCCTGGTGATTTATATTCTCCCACTGACAGCCAGCCTTTAGTTCAATCCTTGTTCCTGCATTCCTAAGAAAAATAGGTTTCAGAGACCTCAGGAATCTGGCCAGGTATTTACAACAGTAGCTTGAGACATATGAAAGATAGAATCTATGCTTTGCTATTATCTTCTCCATGACGTTTCCTTTCCCTGGAATCCTTTCAGCTGTGCCCTATTTTTTATCTGGTCACCAAGGCTCTAAAGTAGTAGTCCTAATAAAAGCAACACAGTAGGTACAAGGACTGCAGGCCCATCTATGCTCAGCAGTGCAATAGCTTCTTGGAAGCAAGCAGAGGTGCAAAATATAACTAACTACCTTTCCTATCAAAATCAGCAGGAGAAGCCAAAGCTCTAGTGTCATCCTACTTAACACGAATGAGTCCTGGTGCAATACCCTGCTGCAGTAGTTTGATCAGTACTGCTATTTCTGTCTTAGAAAACTGAAGAAGTTGAAGACATCAACAGTAGGTGATTAGTCTGAGATGCAGTGAGAGTCTGTTTCAGGGCTGGGTTAGAATAAGAGAGTTCCCAGAACCTGGTCCTTTGGTCAGACCACATCTCATTTTTCCAGTCCCTCCACCATGAGACACTGATGTAAAAAATAACCCTCCGAAATCTCAAAACAGCAGTCACAAATACAAAGAGCAATTAGAAGCATTATCTGGAAGGAACCAAGTAGTATCTGCCTGTTCAATAGGAAGAGGCCAGAACGTGGTTCTTTTCAGGGGTTTGGATAAGACTGCCCAAGGGTGGCACTCAATCTGCCTATGTCATGCTGTGGTTTGTTTATTGCCTTTGCTGTTTGGGTTTTTTTCTCCTACAGCATTTGCCTCTTATTCAAACCATCTTCTGTTTTCTTGTTCTCAGATTAAATTGTTTTGGTCACTTGATGCCCTGTCATCTTCAGATCTAATTCTTCTAAAATAATATTGTGTGCCTAAATAAAACATAAGTATGTATTACTGGTAGCAATGCCTACAGTTAAGGTTGCTCAGCTCTTCCTTACATACAACACTGTGAATGGGAATATGTCTTTTGCCACCTCCAGGAAAAAATATAGTAAGGTTAATAGGAAGGACCAGGGTTACAGTGGGGAGCTAAAAAGGCACAAAGAGGGTGGGAGAAAGAATCCTGGGATTGGCTGGGAGTGCAGAGAAGGAGTCAGGTTATGAGCCAAGTAGATGGCAGAAGATGAGGTGTGTAGGATCAAAAGAAGGCTCTGAGGGAAAGAAAGAATACGGCAACTACAGACTAAAAGGAAGCAAGATGGAAATTTGGAAAAGTGAGTTGAAACTGATGGAATTTTGCATGTTGATGGAATGAGTGAAAAAAGAGATCAGAAGAAATGCTAGGGGAGAGTGAAGAGCTCAAGAGGAAAGAGAACTTACTGAGAGCAAGGGAACTACAACACAGACCTGAAACTGAACACATCCCTCCTGCATCATCTATTGTCAGCCAGGGTTGTGAAATTTCCTGCCAGTGTGCATCTGCTTATTTCTTTGTTCTGCATCCTTTAATGTCAGGATCATATGACATACAGCAATATAATAATGTGCCCTGTTAACTCCAGTGATAGAAGTCTGTGGTACAGATCTGAAAAAAGCAATGTTAAACTCTTGATGCAAGAATTGCTAAAAGGCTTGCTGCTCTACCATAGAACCAAACATCTTGCTGACTGGGGAGAATCATCTCTTTGCCCTAATGAAGAGAATTATACTATAAAAGATTGTAAAGACTCTTAGTTTTGCAACACCAGTGATCATGAAAGCACATGCAAATCAGGTCCCAAAGATCAAAAATGGGGAAAAGTTGGTTCAAGAGACTTTCTGGCTAGGACTTGAACGTGTGCACGTGTCCATCAAACTACAGACAGAAGGCATGGGTGCTATTCTTAGGTCTGCCAAAAGAACAGTATGACCTTGGGCAATCTATTAACCTCTCCACTCCTCAAGTTCCCCATCTATATAAAAGAATGAGGATGACATATTTTGTCCTTGACAGGTTTGTAGATCACTAAGACCTATGAGATATACCCAAGGGTACCTCACATTAACTAGTCTTGCATCTCTAGGCAGGAGAGCTGCTGTTTCCATTTTATGCACCACCCAGTGCAGTCAGAATTATAGTCAGGATTCAGCTCCTGTGGTCCATTAATATACAACCTGGCATCTCTCAATGCTGCATTCGAGAACTAATCTGCCTCCAGTCTCAGCTAATTGGAAAAGGATTTTTTTTTTCTCTATGTTATGTGGATTTCCAAAGTTAAATCTTGAGTGATAGACAGTGCTGTCACAGCAGCATTAAGTGTTTAGAGAGTGATTATTCTTGAAAGACTTTCATTTTTCAAACTTCTGCTTTCAGAAAAAGCTGTGGAAATAAATGAGAACACCAAGGGCTAAACAACACTTTAAGCTTTACAACAATGATCTCCAGAAAGGGGATGCTATAGCCCTAAGCCTTGCCTATTGCATTTACAATTACAAGAATCTACAGGTCTCCTCATATCACTGTTGGCATTTAGGGGCTTGCATCATGTAAAATCCTATTCATAACAGTCAATGTGCTCCTGAGAGGAATCACTCTCGAAACGTCAATATACCTTTTTTGTAACCTTTCTATTTAATAAAAAAAGAGACAGCTTCAATTAGTGAGGAATATTCCATATAAATTAGATTGTTTTAAAAGTTCCAGCAATATTAAAATATATTTTTAGTAAATGAACAGCTGTCACTTGGGCAACATTTGTAGCCTTTTATGCTTTCTTTTTATTTTTTTTTCTGTAATTTTGATACCTGGTCACTTATTCTGTATGAGTCAAACCCACACTCATAATTTCTCACTACAGCTAACAGAAACTATGCCTGCTGAGAAGATGAATAAGAAATATTCAGTATTTATGATCCCACTGCCACCTGCAGCTAAACACCCAGCTATGTGGAAGCTGAAACTTGCCCCATACAGTCTGTACGTTGTTGATCCCTGGATTAGTGTAAGTGGGTGTGACTCCATGGAAGGGCAGAGAAGGGCCCAGTTTAGAACAGCAACCCACCTCATTGTCTTGCTATAGAAAACCAGCATGTTGTGCCCTGGGGATGCACACACAGCCCAGGCTGTAAGCACTGAATGGTCAGCCCTGCCAAAGTGCCTACCAAGATGAGCATGCTAGCTGTAAAAAGATTAAATCTCAAACCTTGCTATCAGCAGAGGCAGAGAAGCAGGTCCTCTCCTAGCAGCACAGCTTTGACCTATCTTCCTCCCCTCTTCCATTCTCCTGGCCTCCCATCAGCACCAGGGCTCAAATACTTCCTTTCCACTTATTCCCTAAAGGAATATTTAACTTGCATTTTAGCAAAAAGCTTTTATTATTAATATTACTATTATTATATACAGATTTATCAGTGAAACTCTTCAGGGGGAAAGCTTTTGTCATCCGTGAAAGTGCAGCACAAAGAAACCTGGCCTTATCTTACTAATTACTCCAGTGCCTCCCCAAATCCTATCAAGCTGCTTGTTATTAATCAGTTAGAACAGTGTTGCCTGTATGGCAATATAACATATGCCAGGATGAGATCTGTTTACAGAACTCCAGCTTTGGCAGTGAGCAGGGAGATGCTGATGCCAAGAGAAGCAGTCTTACTGCAGTCTATCAGCCAGATCAGGGGCCAGCAGACACGTGAGATTTCAGGTGTTGGATCCAGAGGGCTGTGGACACAGTGCCCACATCTACTTTCCCCACGTTGCCCCTAAAATAACAGCATATTTTGATTTAGCTTTGAGCCCAGAAGAAAAATTACTGGGATAGATGTGGTTATAACTCTATCAGGGGTACCAAACACTGTGGTACACATCTGATGTTCTATGAAAACAAAGAGGTACAAGAGCCTTTTTTACTCTCCTACCTGTCTGCTGATTTTATACCTGCATCCCAGCAGCACAGAAGAACTGAGAAAATTTTATCACAAGTTACTTTACTGTCATCACCCTGAAGTTTCTCTGTGACAATGTATGAATTATATACAGGGCAAAAGTTATTCTGTCAATCCCATGCAACCAGCATCTTCTCTAGTGGGGGCTGAGAAATTAAACTAATGGATGCAGGCCCCAAGGTAGTAAGTCCTAATGCAGTGACCACTGGCATGCTCTCCTCTTCTCAGACAAGCATGTGCAAGCTCCTCTCAGATGGTTTAGTGCCAGAGTCTTGCAATAAAGGCAGAGAGCAAAGTAAATCTGCAGCATTTCTCTGAAAGACAAATGGCTACTGAGGAGAAAGCTGCACAGGTTGATGAGGAAAGTTAGACAATAAGGTTTCAATAGAAAGTGATTGTAACTTTTGCCAAGCGTAGAATGAAAGGTCTAGAACAAAACTGCTTCCTTGGAGTAGGGCTGAGGAAATATGTAAGAAACAAGAAAGTAATGTGAACTTTCTCTTGAGACATCCTTCTACTTTCTAGCAATCAACAACTTGAAGATGCAGCTGAACCCATCCTCTTCCCACTTCAGGATGTCAAAACATTTTGTTAACAGTGGCAGGTCAAGTTTCACAGTCAGCCTGAAAACCAGCAGATTATTACTATTGCTATTTACAGGTCAGGAAACAGAGACACGGAGAAATGAAAGAACTTGCCTACAGTCCATTAGTGGCAACACTGAGAAGGGAATCCAGGTAATCTTGTGGCTTATCATCTGTTTTGTGCATTATCACATTTTCTTTCCCCAAAAGGCAATGCACTGTTACAGGTACACTACATTCAGCAAATACTCTTCAAGCAATAGCACACAGTAATCTCAGCACAGTGTTTTTCCTCATTTTCTTAAATGATCAACACATAATATTGCTTCTTTCATTTTACACATTGCTCCTTTCCCATTCCAGGTTCAGTATTTCCAGTCTGGAAAGATACTGTTTTTGCAAGAAAACATAGAAGTAATTTTGCTGACTTCAAAGACAACCTGATCCAAGTCTTTTGTAATACAGGAAGAATGCTGGCTATATATATAGGGTTATCCTCTATGCAAGATGAGCTGTTGGATCTTAAATATCCATCTGGACAAGACATGGAGAGAGCAGATGGGACTTCAGTTTAGCATTTATCCTAGCAGCAGCATTCAGTAAAGCAGCATGTCTTTGAGTCCAAGCCCCAGCCCTAGCTTAGTAAAACCTAAGTTGACCTTCCAGCCAAGGAGTAAGAGTATTGTTGAGTCAGCTGTACAACAATGCAGAGAGAGATGGCAATGGCTCATAAATCTGTTTTGTATTTTAGCATGCCATTAATCTACTCATAATTAGGACAAAGCACAGGATGAAACCCTAAGCAGGCACTGATGCTGCCCTTATTACCTGTGGATAGATCTTCCTCTCCCTCGTGCTGCTGTTACATCACTGATTTGCTGGTGCTTCTCTGGTTTACTTCGCTGCAGTGAGGATACGAATCTGGCCCAGAGCTTGAATATTGTTCTAATTTAATTTGTGTCTTTGTCTCCATATGGGAATTCTCATCTAGACACAACCCTCTTTGGGCCTTGTGCTATTTCCAAATATAGGATCTTTTCCCATTTGTGCTGGATTTGGTGGGAAACCCACCTTACTCTAGCTCATTCACATGACTTGTGCCATGTTTTAAGGTTAGATTTAAGATGTTTCTCTCCTCTGCCTACAGTCCATTTTAAGTAGATTGCATGCTTTAGTATTTTGTGTAGTTTTCTTGCACATAAATCAATATATAATGAAGCTAAGCACTTTTACCCTTGCCAAAACACTGTGCAGACATTAACTTTCCTAGACTCCTGGGAGGTGAGTAAAATAAAGAGCACTATTAGCCTCTCTATCTAGGTCTTCACAGTGCATTCCACAGTAGAGCAGGGACATGTCAGATTTTAGAGAGAGACAAAATGAGTCTGGGAGATTAAGGAGTAAACTGTACTAGGACAGAGAACAATATGACCCAGAGAACTCAGCAGGTGCTTATTGCAGCTGAAATGTGCAGAGAGCCCCTACCCCTGTGTACCATCAAGCTGTGTTCTCAACAATGGACTTTGGATGCAAGTTGTACACGAAGCCAAGGCCAGGGCATTTATGTAGACATGATGATAATTTCCTGGTTCTACCCCACAAGGGATATGACTTCAGAAAGCAGGTAAGTCCAAAGACTTACAGAGATGATTGCTTTTCTTTGGGGCTCATGCCAAATATTTTTGTGTGTTAGGGTAAAGATAGCCGTAGATAGAGTAGGTAAAGATTTGCCCGAGGAGATGCAAAGGAACGGGCCAAAGAACTGGAATTGCAGAGGTTCTGGCTCTCAGCTCCAAGTGCAATTCAGCACAGAGTTATTATCTCAGTGGTATTCTCTTCTACACTGACAGGTTCCCATTTAATACATGTACATTCTTAAATTCTTGAAAGGACAAACCTGTGAAAGGAGTGATTTCCCTATTCCAGAAAACCCAAATGTCACAGATGGCACCCCAGGGCAACACCATTCCATGAGTAAATACCTGGGAATGCCTAAGGAACAAACCTGCAGGGGAAGGAGGAAACAAAATGTCATGGTGTAACCTAGGGTTAAGCATTTATCCATGAGCCAGCAGTATGCCCTTGCCACCAAGAGGGCCAATGGAATCCTGGGGTGCATAAGGAAGAGTGTGGCCACTAGGTCAGGAGAGGTCATTCTCCCCCTCCACTCTGCCCTGGTGAGGCCACAGCTGGAATACTGCATCCAGTTCTGGGCTCCCCAGTTCAAGAGAGAAGGGGAACTACTGGAGAGAGTCCAGTGGAGGGCAACAAAGATGACTGGGGGATTGGAGCATCTCCCTTGTGAGGAAAGGCTGAGAGAGCTGGGACTCTCTAGCCTGGAGAAGAGAAGGCTGAGGGGAGACCTTATTAATGCCCATAAGTATCTAAAGGGTGGGTGCAAGGAGGATGGAGCCAGACTCTTTTCAGTAGTTCCCAGTGACAGCACGAGGGGCAACAGGCACAAGCTGGAACATGGGAAGTTCCATTTAAATATGAGGAAAAACTTCTTTAAGGGGAGGGTGACAGAGCCCTAGAACAGGCTGTGCAGGGAGGTTGTGGAGCCCAGGGAGGCTGTGGAGTCCCCTTCTCTGGAGATACTCAAGACCCACCTGGATGCAGCCCTGAGTAATGCACTCTAGGTGATCCTGCTTTAGTAGGGGAGTTGGACTGGATGATCTCTAGAGGTCCCTTCCAACTCTGACAATTCTGTGATTTGCTACAAGACCCCTCTGTGCCCAACTACAGAGAATATGGGCTTGCTAGAGCCTGAAGCTCACACAACAGCAGCTCACAGTTGTCAACTCTAGAGAAGTGAGCTCAAATCCTGCTGTGCTGGCCAGGATGGAGGCCAATCACAGTATGAATCAAATCCTTTTAATATCTTATATATCATTGCAGTAATCCAAGACAAATCTCAGAAAAGAGTATGAGTTTTGCAAGACTGTTTTAGTCGCTGTGAAAACTATTCCAGTGAAGAAATGGTAAAATTATCTTAGCTTCTCATTCTGCTATCAAGTTTAGAGATACACTCTCTTATACGTAAAAGCTAAATTCCAAATTACTCCAGATTATACCAACTGAAGAAAAACATTACATATTACCAGACATAATAAAATAAGAAGAAGTTTCAATACCAATGACTATTTGTTAAATTACTTACACCAAATCCTGCCTCAGTTGCCAAGAAAGTACTATAGATCTAATCAGAAATTTCCATTCATCTAGTGAAGGCAGGAAAATCAGCACTCTTTCACCTGTGGTAATCCATACTGTTCTCAGGGTTTCTCTATTGCTATTAGACAAGAGAGAGCTAGTCAGATGGAATAGGTGGATTCTGGCTCCTTTAAACACGTGTTCATAGTGTAAAAGTTCAAAAGCTGAAAAGAGTAATTTTAAAAAATACTAAATAAGATGCTGATTGTGAAAAACATATACATCTTACCCAATGAAAACATGCAGGAGAAATCTATAATGAACGAAAGACTAATTTAGGATTGTTTCCCAAGGAAAATAACCCAAAGTGTATCTCCTTAAGGCAGCAAAGAAACTAACAGAAACAAAGACTAATTTCCTGATTTTTTTTGCTGAAAAACGTCACTCCGTTTCTCACACTGCTGACATCCCATGAGAACAGTTTGCCTTGCAAGCCACTTTGAAAAACAAAACCAGTGCTTGACACAGGATCTGAAGTTATCAGTACACCTTTAATTTCTAATGTCTAAACTCTTATATTTTAATTTTAAATTAAAATCCTGAACACCTTTACTAGTATCTAACACTTCTACAACACTTTTTGCCATTAGGTCTTAAAATGCCTTACAAAGGTGAGAGACATTATCTCCATTTCACAAAAAGGGAAACAAGCATGGAGAGCCCATTTGCCCAGACCCTGCAAGCAGATTGGGAGCAGACATGGAGTTATGATCCATCCTCTTGTGGGTTCTAGTCCTGAGTAAATTAACATTCCCTTTAATTGCATTTTTATTTCCTTTTAGAGAGCACATAGGAATATCTGGAAATTTAGTAGCAATTTTTAAAAGTGCTTTTGGGGAAAAGGAGTATTTTAGTCACTCATTATGCGACTAAATTAATGCACATAGAAAACCACTCTTATGAATATAAAACATGGTATACACTCCACTTTCTGGGCTATTTAATATTTGCTCTGAAACTCTGAATCAAATCAAATCCCTCAACTCAGTATTGTTTACAATTTATTTCAACTTAATTTGATGAGACAACACAGAGGTTCTCTTCAGTTTACAAGTGGCTGTGCTTTGCCGATGTCACTTTCAACCACACTTGATCAGGTCTTTTGTTGCCCTCTGCCACATCCAGCTCCTGATCCTTTCAGAATATTGGTTCCCATCAGTCTCAGCTCTGAAGGGAAGCTTGAATCAGTTCCACTGCATGTATTTAGCACAACAATAATTTCAGAGCTTTTCCTTACCACCTTAATTCTGCCTCAACCTTAATTCAGTAACTTAACAACATACATTGATTATTTCATTACAGAGTCACTTTCCAGGCATTCATATATGCAGCCATTATTTTATATATATAGAGAGAGCTACAAATCAATATCACAAACATTTCTAGGTTTAGAACATAAAGTCCCCTGCAAATTAGGAACAACTTTGGGCACCTTGACAAGGCAACACTGAAGCAGGAGACTACTCATTGCGCAAATTAAAATTGCTACCATCTAATTGACCCTTCCATTTTCCTTTGAGTCACAGAGATAGGTAACACACACTCCCTGAAATTTTCCCAGCTCACGTACTAGCACATTCCAGACACAGGAAACAGCTAACCCATGTATTAGTCTGTGGGGTAATACTAGATATTTAACACCACATACCAGAAGAAAACAGGAAAACATTTTACCAGGTAAAGCTGGCAGGAGACTTGCAGTAGGTAGAAGAGGTATAATTATACTCACTGGATTTTGGCCAGAATACTGGATCAAATACACCTAACAGCTATGTTAAAACTGTAAACAGTTGGGGATACTTTAGTTTTCTGTCTTTCATAAAAGACAGCACGTTGTCTATGTGTGTAATAACATACTGACTGGGTCACAGTGGCTTGAGGGAGTTTTAAGTGTGTATTATATGTTTTAGCACATACCTACCAATATTTGAAACCAGAGCATCAGTAGAATCTACTTAACACAAATTTGCATAAATATGCATCGATTTGCATAAGATTACATAAACACATGGTCATTTTTCTCCCTAACACCCACTCCACGCATTTAGTGCTTACGCTGCACACCTGGTGTCTCCTGAGGGACTTTCTCTTCACTCCTCGGTTTCCCGCCCACACACTCAGCCCCCAAGACCACTCATGGTTCACCTGTGCCAGGGCATTTCACGGTTATTTATCTGGGTAAGCATGCCTAGAGACCCCCCCTTACTGAGAGCTCCGGCACCATGAGGGGAACGACTCCTCAGAGGGGGGCAGAGAGCCCCGGCACCGTGAGGGGAACGGCCCCTCAGGGAGTCCCAAGGCCGTGACCGGAGCAGCCACTTGGAGACCGGGAGAGCCCTCAGGGAAGGGGCTCTGAGGTGTGCAGGCCTTGGGTCTGTGAATTGAAAGCAGTTGTCCAGGAACCACCTGAGGAGAAGACAGAGAGCTTGGAAATACCTGTGACAGAACGGGAGCTGCTCAGGCTCGTGTGAGTTTTTTGGCAGTGTTGGGAGGAAAAAGATCCAGGGCAGATGGAGAGGGGAAGTGCAGGCAGCGTAGCCAGAGGCTTTGGAGGGGCAGCCCTGTGTCCTCGTGTGCCTTGAGTGTGTGGAGAGGAAGTAGGGCCTCGGCTGGGAAGTCTTGGCCAGGGCCTTTGAAGGGACAAGGGGGAGTGGTCTCTCAGAGGAAAGAAATGAGACCAGCTCACCCCCATGAGCGTTAGCTGCTCCTCTCTTGGAAATGGGAGAATAATCACACAGGGTGTTCTTGTAGCTCAAATGGCCAAGGCCATGCTCTGTTTTGTGCTGCTGGAGGATGTGAGTTCTAACCCTTATATTGTGGAGCAGGTAGAAGGTTGAAGAAGGCCTTGTTATACACCCAGAGCTCAGGGCCCAGTACCTGTTTGTGAGCAGTGTTTGTGTTTGAAATGCAGGTGCCCTGAGAAATCCCAGCACTCAGTTCCTGAGAAAGCTGTTCTGGAGGTCAGCAGATGGGAAATGCCATGACCAGGAGGAAAATGAATGAGGTAGGCTGTGGTCAGCAAGATGTTGATCATTCTGAACAAAATTATCTTTAGGGTTATAGTGGTATCTCTAGGGATGCTGCACTGAGGCAGTAAAGTCATTCTGGTCTTGTTCCAGTGTGATTAAGATCAAAGTCTCTTAAAAACATTGGGTTTTGTGGTTAAGGCATCAGACAGTGGTTCAGTGACTGTGTCTGCAATCCCTTCTCCCTGGCTGGCAGTCTAGGCAAGCTGGAGCAAGGCTGTTAATTTCTGTCTCCCTTGCAGATCTACAACATTTTTTACTATGCTGGTTAAATTGGGGATGTCTCTTCCTATGTAAATGTACAGCATCTAGCACAGTGATAATCTGCCATTCTGTGTGGGTTTCCAAGGGGGCTAAAATTTTTTTCAGAAGAATAAGTAATTTGATCAAACAGGGCTTTATAAATAATGATGTTATTTAACTGTAAATATTTATTATATAAGAAATGAAGGGGAGAAAATGGAAAAAATATTACTATCTAGAAATGCTTTAAATTGAAAGATTCCCAAAACCTTGTACTAGGGAGCAGCAGATATTTAAAGGGCACTGTTGAAGAATATTAAAAATAGTTTCAGTACTCATTGCTTGTAGAAGTCTCTCACGACCCTGCAAATTATTTCTCTCTGTACTGATTTTTGTCCTTTTCCCATTCACTGAGCAGTGATTATTTCCCATGCTTTTAAATGAAGCTGAAATTAGCTTGGTTATTTTTGTTTAACAACAACAACCTCAATGCATGTTGTGCTTTTTATCCTGCAAAAAGATCTTTGTTTGTTCCCTGGCACTGGAGATGATGTCAGCAAAGCTCCCGGAAGAGCAACTGCTGTTAAGCTAATTGCTGGCTGCTTCACAACCAGCACAGGCAGGCATGAAACCAAGGTACTTTTGTAGGCCCTACAGAATGTAATCTGTGCTTACATTCAGTGGTGTAACTTTCTTCATCACAATACAGTAGCACAAAGTGGACATGAAGTAGTTAATGTATAACTCCAATGTGTTAAGGTAGTTTTCAGAATTTAAGTTACTCTTCTGTTTAGTAGCAATAATAGTAATATGTAGACAATTCCTGCTTTGTGTGTTTAGGGGTGCAGCTCTTGAATGAAATATATGAGATGGAAATATCTGAAATGATAAGCCCATTTACACAATCTGGCAGGAGTTTGCACATGGGGTTGATTTTTGTTGCTTTACATAAGAGCAAGGAAGTGTAGTTTTGTTTGTTTTGTTGGGAGCATCATTCGTCCATCTAGAGCATGATCAATCCAACACACGCATCCTATTCCCACTAAAATCAGTGAGACAGACCCTGAAATGAGGGCAGAAGATGGATACTGTGAAGGCAAAAGAAAATGTCTTCCTTAACTCCTGCTGGCAGCAGTTCATTGTGTCATGCAGAGTGCTAAGGTCTAATTGCATAGAGATGGCCAGCCCTCATATAGGAGTTTATCTCTTTTGGCAGACTAGTAACTAGGAGAATGGTGACTCGTCAACCCTGCAGTCTCATGAGCCAAAGGGTTAATTTTTATTCCTGCTGCGGTTTCTCAGACTCTCTCCTTTGATGGAATCCGCATTCAGATTCTCCAGCAGTGAAGAAGAGGGCAGGTTTTTCCCTTCCAGGCTTTCATTATGTTGCAGTTTTCATGATTTTCCTGGGCTGCTGGGTTCATGAAAATTAATGCAATTCTGCCAGACTGTTTCCTTCGCTTCTGATGTGCCCTGATACATTATGAAACCATTCAAGGGACTGAAATTTCCCTTCCACAGAGTTAAAACCAACAGGGTTTCAATCGTGCTGTTTCTGGACACTTCTTTATGGCTCTGGTATTGTTCTAAGTAGCCCAACTGAACAAATTCGAGGACTCTTCTACGGTTGGGACCCCTCCCTCCAAAGCTGCTTCCCATTTGATGGCATCAGCTTACTTTGCTGGGAAGTGCTATATCTACTCAACAGGCAGATTTTCCAGTTACATCTGTCCTGTAGAACTTAAAAAACATTTGTTGTCCTTTCTCTTTAATTCCTGGGAAAGGAGAGGGAAACAGAGAATGGACAGAGACTATTTAGCAGGTTGGGGTTTTCAAAGGCAACTAGAGACTGATGCAATTGATGTAATGATAACTGAACACTTTCTTCTCTGATACATACTTTTAAGTCCTCCAGTAATGGCATCTTAGCTGATGGTAAGCTCAATTTTAGCTGGGGGAATTTCCACTGCAGGCTTGGGTTTACTGTAGTGCTTTATTGATTGCTATAAAGTAGTTCTGTATTTCAGGAAAAATCTTCTGTCAGGCACTCATAGTTTGGGTTCCTTGATTATGTCATGCCTGTGTCTTGTGGCAGAAAAAACCTTGAAAAAGAGAAGTTGATTTTGAATGTAAAGGAACATGAAAAATCAGGACTGATCTTGATCAGGTGTACTAGAGAGGAATAAAGGTTTCACTAAGAGCCGTCAAGGAAACTCATGTGAGGAGTTGTTCATCCTGAATGTAGGGGTGATTGGAAGCTATAAGCTATGTTCAAAATGAGGCAGTATGTATATATTGACATACCATGGTGGCACATCCTGGAAGGTCAAGTGAGCATGATTACAAGCTTTTATCTTTGTTTTTCAGTGTGTGCTGTGAACATGCATGCTCCATCCAGAATAATTTCTCTACTTTTTGACAGTGATGTATAGGTGTAACCAAGCTTTTGGTCTTTTCACAGGAGGCTTCCATCTTTAATAAATAAGGAGATTCTGCATAGGATAAAGCCAGTCTGTGCTCTGTACCTACACTACTTTTGCAGTGTATGTTGTCTAAATTTGAACTAGCTGAAGGATGCCAGTATGTGCTGCAATCACATTCCTGATTGCACTGTAGACATGCCTACAGAGAGGAACTAGTTCAGGAGAGTCCAGGCCCCATCATGCACAGGGCACCATCAGGTGGAGAAGGGCCTCTTCCAAGGACTTCTCCCCTGCCTTATTTCTCTACATTATTGGATTTCTATCTAGTGCTTCAGTAACCTGCAAAAAATGGCCAAGGGGCAATTTACCTCCCTTCCCCTCTCCTGTTCTCTCCTAACCATTTCTGAAGGAACAGATAGAAATTCCAGTGACTATCTCCTCATAAACTCATAGATAAAGATTAAAGTAGATAAGGAAATATTCTGGCTCCCTGTTAATTTCTTAGTGGTTTCCTCAACAACTCCAGAACATTTTTGTGCTTTTTCAAGTATGTAAATGAGCCAATTTCTTTCTCTTTCCAAACAGGAGTCAGGCAAGCACCACCTATTCCAATGATTATATGCTTATTCTGTACTGTGATCCCCTTCTCATTCCACTGGGACACCTCACACTGTTTAGCAGCGTGTGAATAGCAGGGTGCTTATGACATGCTGACATCTACTTGTATCTTGCAGCTGAAAACCCAGGTTCTGCAGAGGAAATTGCTATAATTTCAGGTATAAATGCATAAAAATTCTTGGTGTCAATACTGTACTACCTCTATAATGGTGCCTGATGCTTTTTTTGGAGGAGTGGGTTAAAACTAAGTAGGAAGTTGGAGGCATTTGGTCATTGAGTAAGTGCCCTTTGGGTAAACTGTAGATAGGCATCTAGAACATTAGCTGCATGCACAAATAAAAGTATCTCAGTACAGCTGCCAGAGAATGAATGGCTGGATAAAACTGCAGTTCTGAAGGATGGCCTCAGCTTTTTCTTTCTCCTGGGATTTGAGGCAGTGCCACAGTGGGCTGCTTTAAGGATGAGCTGTGCCTCCATCAGCTGCTCTGATGAATGTACTAGAGGACGTTGCCCATGGTAGGGCTTGAGCCTGCCATTAGACTGCAGCCCAAGCACCAGCAAGCTCCAGTTGCCTGTGGTCCTGACTCAGCAATATACTGCTGGTATCCTGGTATGCTAGCACAGTATCTAGATGGCAAAGTCTGAACTTGAATGAAAAAGCCCTTCAGCAGCATTCCTTCCTTCTACTTCCTCACTTTTCTTGCACTTCACAAGTCTGACTGCTTCGTGTTTTTCAGTTTACTTGTGGCTTGAAAGGATCAGAAGGGAATCATCAAAGAAATGGTATAAGGACTAATTCATTTCCAAAGTTGTTATTGTCAGTTGGTTTGTTTATAGCCTGTGGGCTTTTGATCTACTTAGCTGCCCCCACGGCAGGAGAATGGAGAGGAAAGGAGAGAGTATTTTAAATGCTATAAATCACACAGAAATGCAGAATCAATAGAATCAGAGTGGTTTGGGTTCGAAGGAACCTTAAATATCATCCAATCCCCCTGCCATGGGCAGGGACACCTTCCACTAGACTAGGTTGCTCAGAGCTCCATCCAGCCTGGCCTTGAACACTTCCAGGGAGTAGGCATCCATGACTTCTCTGGGCAATGGTGTATAAATGATACCATAGATAGATAGTATAGAATGGTTTCTAATGATCAATAAACTGAACAATTATCCTGTCATTACATAACATACTGTCATGATGGTTTTAAGCACTGGCAAAGAAAATATAAATAATAACATGTATAAAAAGGAAAAAATCAGAAGTTTCATTGGTAAAATCCACAGCTCAGTAAAATGAGGCCCCAGGCTTAGAGCATGTCTGAGGTGGGAGGCAGAACTCACCTGCAATTCATTAATACTGTTTTTACTTACATTCTAGCAACACTTTTAGATTGTTAGCTGAGATCAGGACTCTGAGTACATTATCACTGTACTGAGTGAGAGCCAATCCCTGCTCTGGAGTGTTTCAACTTAAGCAGAAGCAACAACAGCCAATATTATTCCAGGGACTAGGTATTCTTCACTATGGGAGGCACTGATGGTTGGGGACTATAGTTAGCTTCTGTATTCACTGCATGCACAAGCTCAGGCTGAGACTTTCCTCTCTTTAGCTCAGAAAGAGACTTCAGGGATGTATCTTGGACTTAGTGTCTTTCCCAAATTTAAGAATGGTGGCAAAACTTTTGTTTGTTTCAAATACCATTGATTTAATTCATCCTTTTATAGACACTGCTTGTGCCAACACACCCAGAGCAGAAATGAAAGAGCTCTTTTAAGACAAGCTTCACTGAAAAAAAGGGGATTGCCAAAGTGATGATGCTGCCTCAAGGCAGGCTCTCCCACTCCCTGCCCATGTAGTGCCTATCCAGTACTTAGAGGAGACCTGGACCTGTGTGATTGTATAGCCCCTGCCTCTTCTTCTGCCCTCACCTCCTGCTTCATGAAGGCTTGCCCCACCTACAGCTACCCTAACAATTGACTAAATTAGATTCCCAGTGGAATTAGGTGCTTTGCTGAGAAGTTTAATGGAGCATGGAGGTGGAGTTATAACCAACACCCTCAGCACCAGTTCCCCTTTGCCAGCAAGTAGGAAGCAGCTGTATCAGTGACTGCATTGTCCCATCTTACAGTACCAAGAAAGATTCCATCTCTACAAATGCATTGCCAATGGCCCTGGATCCAACTAGATAACATGCACCTGCCATATTGGCAAACAAGCAAGATGCATCCTTTTAGTAAAAGTTCACCCTCACTAGACATCTCTCATGGTAAAGTAGATGCTTTTGTACCAACAAACAGCTTGCATGCATCCTGAACATTCCTCTGGTTTCCGTGGAAATCTGCCAGCCAGCAGTGGATCTGGGAGACCAGCAGGGAAAAAGTTAATGCAATTGAATGCAGAGAAGAAAAAGCATTGAACTTTTCCATGGTATTTTTCTGTTTCTTTTTTTTAATGCAAGTGCTTAAAACGATATATTTATAACAGCTGGAGGAGTTTTATAGTACTGTAAAATGCAGAGTTTTACAGACTTATAATCTGTTGTGTAAGGGGTGTGGGGGGATGTTGCTATGGAACAAAAATAATGATGTCATATTATTAGTACTTTTGCCTTCAATGTACCTGGCTGCTGGAAAATTACAGTGTTTGCAGTAGACATTACAAAGATAAACACCCAAAATTTGGAACAAGAGCAACATGGTAACTTGTTAAAAAATTAAACCCACCCACAGGAGACACTTCTTTGTTCTTGCATCTCCTGTGGTAGTGAAATAGAAATGGCTTGATGCTCATGAGCAACCCTGCATTCACACAGGATGTGTTTCAAGCTTTGCTTACTTTCTCTTCATGCAGCCCATCTTTAGGAAATAGATGGGCCTAATCTTCTTGAATCTACTGTGCAGATGTGGCTCCTTGGTTCTATATGGTCTTTAACAAATACATCTTACTTGAGCTCTGCTGCCTCTTTGTGTCATAGGAGAGGGATCTGGAAACAGTCTTTTGGAGACAGAAAGGGAGTGGGAATAGAATATTTGGGTGCTGTCTGTCTCCATACCATCCTGAGACTGGGGTTAACCCTGTGTGTGGGCAAGTTTCTCTGTGGTCATTGTTACCTTTACTTTGACATTTCCTGAACATCCTGCCTAGCCTGAGGGCTTGCACTCTACATATAGGTAATCACATATCCCTCATCAGGAGCAAGAGAGGGCTAGAATGCTCCAGACATTTGAAATTCCCAAATACCGTTGCTTCTGGATCTGAGCTGACTTTCACAGAACTAGCTCCAGCATTGCTGCACTGCTCTGTCAAGTACATCTGTATTAAGGGGATCTCATTTAGCAGGGCACAGCTCTACACAAATATTCGGGACAATCTGCTGCTGAAGTGATCTTGCTTCCTTAATACAATGCTATGCTTGAACTACTGCGCCTGTGACAGTCTGGTAGAGCTTGTTGGCTGTGCTCAGTGCATGTAGCTATTCTGGACCCAGGCTACACGGTAAAAACATTCTGCAACTATAATTCAGATTTTCTGCAATTCAGAGAAACATTTCATGGCTGATGTAGAGTTGTCAACAATAAGTGGAAGCCTCAACCCCTGAGAGCTTATACTTTAAATAGGGAGCAAGGGCAAATGAATGATTATTCATCCTCGATTTGCAGATGAATAGCTGATGCATACTGAAACTAAATGTCTCATGTAAGATTATTCAGGAAATCTGTGAATGAGCTGACAACTGAACTCAGACCTCTGTTGTCCCAGCTTAGTATTGTCTTTCCTCTGTTTGCTGCTTCCAGCTTGTTAATTTCCTTTCTGGATATAGCTACTGAGTTCTAGGTTCAAAGTTCTCAGTCACTGAGATTCTTCTTATATTTTAAGATGTATTTTGGGAAGACCAAAGTGAAGTCTAGCAACAAACATCTCTTGAGCATACAGGCAATGAAGCCACCACCCATTCTCTCACAGGGGGTTAAACACTGCCTGCTGAAATCTATGGACATCTATTTATCGATTTCATCAGATTCTCTGTAAAGCCTTTATTGGGCTGTTTAAGGTGCCTGAGCTAGAAGCAGGTTAGAATATATGAGTGCTTGCATTGTTTAACATACTTACTCTTGTAATACTTTTTGACAGGACAGTTTTACTGTAGCATTTAACAGAGGGAGAACTGAGGCACAGAGAGACTAGCTTACTTATACCAAAGAACACACAAAAGTGAGTGGCAGAGAAAGAGTTGGATCTGGTGCTCTAGAGTCCCAGGCTTGTAACTTCAGCAGCCATTGACCCAGCAGCCTGCCTGTTCACCTCTTCTAGCAGTTCCACTTCATTGGGGGAATTGCTTAGATACAGCAGAGCAGGTGGTTATCCAGAGATGGGGGGAGGGAGGGACAACCTGCAGATATAGAAGCTTGAATATATTTTCTGGGATGCTTATAACCTGACACAATCTAAAGTGAGAGAGTCCATCTCTATATGTGCATATATAGATTTTGTGCAGGAAGGCAGGCATTGGTTTTGTGCTCTGAATACGGACTAGCCACTGTTACAGCTTGTCACTTCTGCAGCCTGCATGCTCTGTAATTTATAATTTCCTTTGGCTGCCTAAGAGATGTCAGTTTTTTGAACTGTACGTGTTGGGTGATACATTAATATGATCCATTTGACACATCACTGCATAATTTTGCCTTTTGTGTAGTGTAGGTGTGACTTGTCATGTATGTTATGTGGTAATTTTCTTGTGACACTGATTGTGACAGCTTGAGACAAGCTATCAAGAGTTGGGAACAGCTTAAAGGGTAAACAAGTCCAAGTCTAGGCCAGGAGTATCCCCCATTGGGAGTTAGAAATAAAAACTGAATTAAGAGTTCCTCAAAGTAAAGGAGACATTCTGAAAAGTCTGTGCCAACAACTAAATTTCACACAGGACATCTGTAATATCATAAACTAGCTTTCAAGTAAATCTCTACCAGCTTTTGCACTTCAAAGCTGTGAAGAAACTCCATACCAGGAATGGCAGAGGGGCAGCACAGATGAAGCTCAGGCCTGCAGTAGCAGAAGCACGAAGTCCAACTGTTCAGCCCCCTTGACAGGCAGTTTCTCTGTCTGGGTTTTCTCCAGTAGAGGGGGGTGTTGTATGCTGACCTGGACATGGTATTTGTTTCCAGGCGGTGTGATCATTGCAGTTTCCATTCTTCTAGCTTGTTCTGGTATTTTAAAAACAATTGATAATTTTGTTACAGAGGTCTCATTATCAGATTGCTAACATTATTTTCTAAGGAAATATGTTGTTGTCATCAGTGTTTTAACAACTGCTGTTTGTTGTGATTATATCCCTTTAAACTGTAAATCCCAGATGACCTTGCAAATGGGAAAGGTTTGGGCTGTGCTGTACCAAGACTGCAGGGGGAAAAAAGTACATTATGGTGGAATTGGGGGTGATATCATGCAGGATTAGACATAGGCCTGAGTGACTCTGTATGGAGTAGAAATCAAGCTGGATCTGTAATCATTCTTACAGCAGTGATTACCTAGCTATTCTGTGTATATTTGTATTTGTCTACTTAGATTCACACTTTGGTTTCTTCTTTCCCATCCTAAACTGTTGTATATTGCTCCTATGTACTGCTAAACAATGTCGTGCTTCACTACAGAGCAAGTTTTCTATCAGTTCTAGGTAAATTCCTTCTTGCATTTATTTCTAGAAAAAAATTAAAAAAATCTGTGGAGGGATTGTGGTCTAAAAGAAAAGGTATAACTGTTGTTACTCCTGAGGATCACTACTAACTGCATATGTAGTGTGTTGAAGACTCATGAAAAGGCAGGCCCAGCAGAAAATAAATGTACCATGATTGTGCTCCAGAGAAGTCAGCAGGAATTATATAGACCCTTGGACTTTCCATATTAATTGGGTCAAATCAGCTAAGGAAACGTATACATTTGAATCTAAGAGCTCAGCTTCATCCATGTGACTGTATTTCAGGTCACTAGCTCTGTGGGAATGCCTCCAAATAGGACCTAATCAAATAAACTTTTCCTTGTCCAATTTCTTGTCTTTCTCACTATCTTTTTGGTCTCAAAAGAATTCCCAAGAAGGGGAGCAGAATCCAGGATCAAATAAAAATAGTCTTTGTGTAAGTATTGACTAAACCCACAAGAACAGATTCGGTTTAGGTTTGGCAAGTTAAATCAGAATGAACTCACCTGCAGTAAAAAGACTCAGAGTAAATCATGCCTTTGGAGTCAAGTCCCAATGGAACCAGCACAGAGATGATGTTCTAGTAGCAGACAATAAAAGTAGGATAATGCCCAGCTACAAGTCTGTTTTGGACACCACACAAATGTACCTGGAAAACAGTCAAGATACCAACCTCCTTGCTTTCACTCTGGTTCCTTTCCTAGAAGAAAAGTAAGAAACACTACTTACAACAAGTAAAACAGAGCTGTAGCAGCTGAAGAATACTCCTTCTTCCTGAGATTTGTGAGTTATTCCTCGCAGTTTAATTAAGAGGGCTTTGGGTTAGCTCTGTTGGAAGTGAACTTGATTCTGATCCAGGCTCAGGCAGCTAGCTACCTGTCACATGGCCTTGGCCATGCCAGTATATCTCACTGTGCCTTGGCTTATCCAGATGGAAAATGTGGATAAGTGACTGCCTAAGTGACAAGGGCATAGAACAGCCCCTTTTTATTCAGGTGTGTCGGAGGCACCAAAAGAAATGCAAGAAAAGGGAATAGGTCTCCATAAGTGCAGGTCCATTGAAGTAAATGGGTGTGCTGCCATGGGCGGTGCAGAATTGGAGATGTAGGAGCCAACATGTTTTGGCAAGTTGTAATCCTAAAAGGGGCTGCTTTTTGCCTGATAATTTGTCAGACCTATCCCTGGAGCTCTGTCACGAGATGAAACACTCTTTTATAATGCACAGCTGGAAATACTTTATCCCCTTATAAATTTCTTCTTTTGCCTTGTATTTCCTACAGCATCATACACTATACTGTATAGTAAATCTCTCCTCCATCAGACCGACAGATACAAAACAGAAAGTGATTTATTATTCTGTCCCATTATGCCTGTTTTCATAGAAACTAATTATTCTGCATTGTTGTATTAGATACTTTAAGAAAGATTACATTTTCTTACTTTTGGCTGATAAAAAAATTAAATCCATCAGTTTTCCTAAACACATTAGAGTAAAGACAGAATTTCTGGTTCTAATTATTAATCAGTCGGATTTGAGGACACAGAATATTTGACTTAAGCCCAATATATGCACGAACAATGTCCCAATATCACATTTTGTATTGAAACAATTTTTCACTTTACTAAAGTCTTTAGGAGAGGAACCCAAGCTGCAGCTCTCGCTCAAGGTCGTGGGAGCTTAGCGCAGCCTCGTCGGTGTAACAAAGCTTAAACGTTATCTTCAACTTTACAGGCACTATAGGCATCTTCTTCCCTCCCCTCCAAGCCCCTCTTATGCTTCAGTGTTGTAATGATAAGGGAGAGGGAAGCTATCCATCATGCCTGGAGCCTGGGTGGGAATGCTTCTGTAGATGGAAGAGAGACCAGTGGCTTGGGGCAGAGTTAAGGTGGGTCTTGGAAATGTTGATATAATATATCCTGATGATCTTTACAGACTTGATTCTGGAATTCAGCCATGATTTGGCAAACAGCATACATGTGTGCTGAGGACCTAGATCATCATACTGCATGTACAGGAATAGGCAAAGTGAAGCATGGGTCTAAATATTTTCCTGAATCTGATCTACTGGCAAGGACGAGCAGGTAGATGGGAGAAGGGCTCTGATGCTGTAACCATGTCACGACTTCGTGATGGAGCACAGGAGAGCTATCATGGTGTGAGCTAGCTCCTATGCACTGATGGAGCCTGGTGGACCTGTCCCATCAGGTTTCTGCACATGGGATCAGGCAGGTCTGCAAGGCCTCTCAGCGAGGAGAGCACAGCTCTTCACCCTTACAGTTGTGGTTCTTCATGCAGTCGTAGTGCATTAGGTTTGTTGTTGCCTTTGGCTGTGTAAGCAGATCTTGTACTGATGAAAGGGGAAGAAAATGACTGAATTTCATTGTAGCTTTAGCCTGAACTGCCTTGCAGTCTTCCTGTATTTAAAAAAATTAAAAATTTGACAGCAGTTTAAGAGCTGGAAGAGGTGGTGATTTCAGGAAAACCAGAAATAGTTTCAGAACTTTCCATTCCCCATTCTGGACTGTGGTTCTGCGGGAGGACTAAGGGTACTTGACTTGCAGAGACAGGTCAGACACAGGCCCTAATCTAAGCCAGGATGGGTTCTGGCTACTCCATTTCTGTGGTGGGTGACAGATAACCTCCTCACTAATGGATGACTGAGCTTTTAAATTATCTGCCCCTCCCAAAAAGGGTGTTTATGGTATTAATCCAAGAAAGAGACATTCAACTCAATAAGGAAGCAGACTGGAGAAGAGGGGATCTGTTCTCAGCCTGCCTTTGAGGTTTACCTTTAAACTAGTGGATGGACACTGTTAAAATGAGTGGAAAGGGCTTGTGTCATTGCTGTAGCATTCCTCAGACCCCTCAGCATGTTGATGTCAATTAACCCTTAATTAAGCTTGGAACAATCCTCTGTTCAATGCTTACCTTTTCCTGAAGGTGAACTTCTGTTCAGCCACTTGACTGCAGTTAGGAAGCATCTCATTTCATAGGTCTCATTTGCTAATCAACCATGCTGCATTTGTGAACATCACTTGTGTACACAATTATGGTACAGTCAGTAACAGCGTAAGGTAGTTACGTGATTTGCAGGCACCTGCATCAAATATTTGAATAAACTCATGATAATGTCACATCAGGTCTCCATTTCAGTGGCAAAGATTTACAGCACAGCCATACAAGTGTTTTCTGAAATGGGGCTCTGTCCAACAAGTGGCAATACAAAAATGTCTTTCTGAGATACCAAGTGTAATTCACTGTGTTATGCTCATGCTCAGAACCACATTTGCTTCTATAATAACTACAAAAAAAACCCCATAACCCCATGTCTTTTTACGCCCCTCCTGCAAAATCCCGCTGTCAACATAAAATGTAGAGCATCAAGATTAATGGCAGAGTAATGCACGTAGATGTCATTTCCATTTTAATTCTAATCAGCGTTTAGCATGGCAAGTGTCACTGTAATACAGCATATGGAAGCTGACACTCTGTCACTGCTATCATGTGCAAGGGATTGTGGGTAATAGTCCAAAAGCTGGAGTCTTGCTCTGGTATTTTCTTCTGGTTAAATATCACATTGTAGCAAATTTATTTTGTTGTCACATGCTCTTCTGTAGCTGCTTTCTTGCTGACTCTGCAGGCTTGAGCAAGTAAGTGCTTCTGGTTGGAGGGGATTGGTTTCAGGCTCTGTCAGCTTGCCGATGGCACTGAAACATGTGTCATGGGCATGCCATAGAAGGAAACAGAAGGAGCAGGGATTATTACATCTCCATATCCCAGTTCATGCAAAATATTTTGCTGTTTCTTTCTTTAGCATTTCAGTGACTCAGAAATATGCTGTGAAACAGCAAGCCTCTGGCCTTTTCTCTCAGAGGCACTCACTAGAGAGTAAACCATGATCATCTAGGAGCCTTGGCTGGGGCTCTGTAGGCTAAATGTATCTGCCTTTTGTTTCTCTAGAACACTGCACTGGACAAATATAATGTCACACACTGTCACTCATTTAGCCTCCTCATGTGCTGCTGTCATTGAATCTCATCTCACATTTGCAGCACACTAGCTTTGTGTATCTCCTGTTCTGTGGCACGTTTGTGAGTTGCCAAACAGTTGAGATTTTTCAATGAGGTCTCAGAGCACAAGAGAGGACAAAGGGTTGTGCTGCTTTTGGGGCATGCAGCCTAACAGGGCATCCCTATTCCAGGAATTCTTCTAGAAATCCCCATCTTGGCTGAGACTCAGCTGACAACTTTTCCCCAGCTCTGTTTTTCTGGACCCTCCCATTCTTTAACATTCAGGACTTTGTTTATTCTTGTAAACACAAGCAACTGCAGAAGAGATAGCTGATTGTATCTTTAATTTTTCTTCCTTTCTGCAGGCTTCCAGTTTTGACTAACTATTCTTTTAAAAAGAATAAATAGCCCTTGGGAACATGTGAACTGAAAACCAAGATCTCATGGCAGTGAAATGTGCCTGTGTAGCTCATATATACTTGCTTGATAATCCTTTTCCTGACTGCTGTTCTCCAGGGCAGATAATGATTTTATCTGTAGATGTCACCCCTGGAATATCCACAAGTTGTATTCATGAATGAATTTTCAAAATAATCCCATTGCCTCATTTGACTCTGCAAAGTACTTGACCTTGGTCTGTCATTTCATGTTGTCTTCTGCACCTTTCTCAAATCAGGAAGGGAAAGAGTATCCACTGGTCTGTAGGCAGGACTGCCAGGAGGGCAGAGGGCTCCATAAGGACCTTTCTTCCATAGTCACATAGGGCTTCCATGTGAACATGAGGGAAGACTTCTTTACGGTGAGAGTGACAAGGCACTGGGACAGGCTGCCTAGGGGGATTGTGGAGTCTCCTTCTCTGGAGACATTCAAGACCTGCCTGGATGCCGTCCTGAGTAATGTGCTCCAAGCAATCCTGCTTTAGCAGGGCGGGTTGGACTAGATGGTCTCTAGAGGTCCCTTCCAACTCCAGTGACTCTGTGATTTTGTGTGTAATTCTGTGACTTTGTTATATTTACACTGGACCTGCTACAGCAAAGTCACCACTGCTCGGGCTCACTCCATTCTCCAGCAGGAGCCTGACCCAGTAGGACTAAGTCACTGCTGACACTTGTGATGAGTCCCCATCATGACATACACTATTCCCTGCTGGCAGCACTCCTGTGCCTGCCTCTTGCTGCACTTCTCACGCAAGTCCTGTGGTTCTCATAGACCCAGGAAAGGGGCAGGGAGGTCAAGTACTGTGACTGGTTTGTGGACAGACGAAACAAATATATTTTGTCCTTTTTTGTATTTTATTATTCCTGGGGAGGCAGCCTAATCTTTCTAGTTGGTTTTGGTTGTGGCTTTTTAAAAATTACAATAGAATCCTCTCCTGGCAGCAAAGTGGCATATCCCAAGAGATTAGTTTCTGCTTTGTCATCTCTGTTGTAAAAAGCTTATCAGTTGGATGTTTGCGCTGCACTTAGATTCCAGGCAAGGGGTTCAAATGGATGGGACTGGGCCTCTTAAGCTTGAATTTTACTACATGTCCTTGCAAAAATCACTGCATGGCTGTTTCCTTTCTGTTATTCAGCTGTTAAGTTTATCAGCCTTTCTAGAGAAAAACCCACTCATAGATACAAAATCCAGGACAGTGGGGCTGCCCCACTCACCACAAAGCCTGTTCTGCAATTGTCCAGCACCTCTTCAGTTGAGGTATTCCAGCTTCCTTCTGGCCTCTGAGGTTGTCTCAGGCTTGAAGAGGGTTGACACAGGTATTCCTGACAAAATTGTGCTACATTAAGGTCAGACAACAAGTGGTTACCTCCCCTGTCTTTCATCCCTTCTCTGACAGACACTACTGCCCCAAGGCTGGGTGTCTAAACTGCTGGTGAATAAGCTCCTGAACCACCAGTTTTCAGCCTGGTGTCTTAGGGTAGAATGACTCTGCAGTTGGGGTGGGATGATAACAATTTAGCAACCTGATTTTAATTTACCACCAAAAGCAGCCATTTGATGAGGAAGGAAGAGTTCCCAGAATGAATGTGTAGTATATAACATCAAATTTTAATTTTTAAACATTGAAAACTGCTTCTAAAGCCTCGATGACCATGTCCAATTGAATTGCATCACTGTTGCTGTATTGGCACAAAGCAAGTATCAGCAACCTTAGACATTGCAAAAATCTCAAGATAAGAACAGAAGTTTACAGACATGAGCTGTACAGCCCTGTGCCCTACTGGTTGTCAGTGCAGAACTGCCTTGCTATTCAGACCAAATTGGAGGGATCACTTCTTTTAAACAGATCTGTTTCCCTTTACTGTGAATGAGGCTTTGCAGAAGCAACCTTTGATTTCCGTGGCTTGCTTAGCAGACTGATGCATGAATGTCAGATGGTATAAGAACACACAATGCCACTGACCCTGTATGTAGACACCTTACAGGAAGACAACAGGGAAGCGTTTTAAGTTGGAGAGGAAGTCTTTTATATAAGAGCTTTCAGACATATGCCTGTTTTTCCAGACAAGGACAGAAGTGCACCATCAAAAGCCACTAAAACATTTCTACAGCATCCATGTATCTGTCTATCTTCTCTCTTTCTTCTACTCCCTTTCCCCCTGTATGTGCCTGTCTACTATATATAGACTCATCGCTCATGGTTTGTATTGCTACTTGACATCTTCAATAGAAGTGCTGGCTTGTGGCACGCACAAGCTGGGAGGTGTTTTAGAAAGACTGAATTTGAAAGCAAAGCTTGAGCAGAGCCTTCCACTCTTGCAGCAGTTCCTGAGCTCCCTGTCTTTCTTGGTTGTAAATACTTGATTGATAAGAGTTTTGAACACAACAAATTCTACAGGGATGGGTTTCTGTCACCCAGTGCCACCGAGCAGCTGAGCCTCCATCATGTGCTGGGGAGATAGAGGGAAGCTGAGCCTTCATGGCTGAGGTGTTCATTGGCATTGCTGCTAAGGATGACAGCAAAGAAATCGTGCTGGTTTGGCTGGGACTAGTCTGAATTTTGATGTACTTCATTGGAAGACTAATGCCTTGGCCACTGTCCCAGACCTGCATGTTAGAGTCCTTTTTTCAGCTCCCTGCTGGTCAGGTTCTCTCCCCAGAGGCTCCCATTTTTCTCCCTGTAAATAGGCACAGTTGTGTCAAGAACAAAACTAAAGCCTGATAGAGAGGGGCAGCTGGAAAAGAGAGGTGCAGCCTGCAGGGAAGAGTGGAGCTTGTTTCCAGAGAGAAGCACAGATCTGTGTTCCAGGATGGTGCTGAGGAAAAGGAAGGGCTGAAGGGTGAGGAACTGGGTAGGAGAGGGCTGAAACAAAGGAGCATATCGGTGGCTGAAGCAGGTTGTTGGTGATGAGGAGGCTCTGCTGGTTAATAGGCAGGAGGTGGTAGGGGAGTCTGTGTTCACATCATGGAGATGAGAGGGCAGTGCTCTGGTTGCTCTTCCCCTTACCAGCAATGCTGAACTAGCAAAAATGACATTATTTCCCTCAACAGGAAAGGAACTGAGGCAGCAACCTCATCAATACACCATACAAGATGACTGATACAAAGCATTCCCCAGTTAGTACCATTCTAAAGAATCTTTAAAAGATATTTATTTTCTGTTTTGTAGCAATCTCTTCAGCTCTTGCTGATCCCTAGGGACAAAAAGAACAACAAACCAAAGCCTAGCTCTGAAAACAAAAACAAAAAATAACCCTAGCAGACATCACAGGACTGGGATCAAGTGATAACAGCAGAGAATTCCTCTCCTGCATGCAGGTTAATTAAATGACAGAGATAACCTTGTGCATGCCCAGGAAAAGTGTGTTTTCTTTCTGAAATCATATCAATCATTTAATTATCCCACTTCTCATGCTGCCATTATCTGGAGCTAAAGGCTGCACAATTATTTCTTGATTTAATTTTTTAAACTCACCTTTTTTCTTTCAAAGTCTGAGTTATCACTCAGTTAAAGATACATGTCAGCACTCTAGCCCAGATCTGACCTCCCAGCTTATTTTTTTCGAAGTTTTCTCATTTCATTTCTCATCACAGTATATACTAAAACTCCTTAGTGACATATGCAGCAAGTTAATTGGTATTTGTTATGCATGGTAAAATAAGATGCTCAAAGTCATAGAGTAGGTCAGTGTCAGAGAGGGGGTTCATTCCCAAGCTAATGAACTCTTTCTATAGCCTGCTTCTGTCTCACCTTGTTGGCTTTCAGAAATAAAGATGGTCTTTAGGCTTTGAATACCTTCAATCTCTATAAAAATAGGTTTAATTACTATCTCAAATCAAAGGGAGAAAAAAATTGCTCATCTTCTCTGATGATAAATATGCTGTGAATACATCAGTACAGGTGTACTACAAACAACACACCACATCATTTGGCCATAGCTGACTGACTTTGATCAGAATAAAATGACTTCTAGAACACTTGAGGGTGCTGCAGGGAAGAACTAGATTTACATCATCTGTGTGGTGCAGAACTGAGAAACAGAGGAAGCTTCAGGATGGAACTGAGTGAAATCAGCTGAACTGCATCAGATTGCAGGACAGAAATGGCAGGTGGAGCTGTGAGTGTGTGACATGTATTTGCAGAGCTGGATGGGAGCCTGAGGCTGCCATGGCAGGAGGGGCTGTGCAGGACAGGACCATATACATTTTTCTGGACTACAAGCTGTTTCCCAGATTCCTTGTGTGAACCACCAAACTTGTAACCTGCTGTGTGAGCCAGAGTCCACTCTCCACTCCTCACCCCCTGGTTGTATTCCAGGCCAAGGTGTGTACGGGCAGCATGTCTCCCAAGATTTTCAATCCCAAGGTGTCTGCTTTTGCATTACTGAAAGCAGGGTGGTGGGAGGCCAAGGAGGAGTGTGTGGGAAAGCTGGAGTGGTGGAGAGAACTTCCTGTGCATTAGAAGGGAATACTTATTGGCCTTGACTGCAGTTTGTGCCTTGACTGCAATTTGTGCCTTGACAGCCTGGGTCCCTCGCCAGCTGTTTTTCCTGCACTGAGTGCTCTGCTTGCTCTGGTTCACGCTGCATTCTCCAGGACTGTATTATTTTTTTCTTAACCAAAGAGCTGCCAGCTGGTGTTGTTGATCACACCCCCAGCAGCAGGCGCAAAGGCCAACACACACTTTACACAACACTCCTTCTCTTTCCCATTCTATTTTAGCAGTAGTAAAAACATTGTCATTTTAAACAAGCAGCTGGGAATGCCACTAATTTCAATCTTTTCATTAAGGTGCCTTGGCAGAGGTTTTTTTTTGTACAGCTTTTCTTGCCCCAGACCTATGGCTGGGCAGGGATTGGCTGGAGTCCAACCCCACTCTACTTGCCAGGTGTGGTCTGCAGCAGTTTGTAGCCCTAACCTATCCATGCTGCAGAAGCAGCCCTCATCAGCTGTGTGCTTCCTTCCTTCAATGCCCTAGAGCCTTCCCACATTTTCCTCTGCTGAGAGTTCTCCCTGACCACATTATCCATTCTGCTGAGCTTTTGAGCCCTTTCTCCCTCCATTGGCACCATTGCTGTCCCTCCACTAAAGGCACAAGTCCCTAATCTACTCACTCTTCTTCATACAGAGCAAGTTGACAGCAGTCAGCCCATTCCAACTGCCTAACCTGCCTGACAACCTAGACTTCGAAAAAGAAGGAACTCGCTAGAAAATTATGTGCCTTTGTGGATGTTTATAGAGAATTGCTCATAAGTTTAAGGAATATGAAGAAGCTTGCTTGTAAGTAGAGTGAATGAGCAGTCGGCTTCGGCACTGTGGGCTAATCAGAGGGGAGAATCTGCCTGTCAGAAGTGACAGAAAGAGCCTGCAAGATTAAATCAGGGAACACTGATCTACGTTAATCGCACCTTACCTGAGGCACTTACCTGAGGTGTTTCAACTAGGAATGTAATTTCCTACGTTCTTTATATGGTCCATGGAAAGCAAGAGGCTATTAAAGATCTGCTGTACACTCTGGAGGTGTTTCTCCCCTTACTGTAGAGGGAGTCTATCTTGGTAAGGTTTCCATCTCAGATGCTGAATTTAAGTAGATGAAGTTGGATGCAATGAATTTGGGCTTTCGAAATCTGCTTTTTACAGTGGCAGACTCATGAGTCTCCTACATCTCTCCTACAGAAGGCATCTTTTTTTTCACCCAATGCCTGGGTAGTTACCTGTCTAATACAAAGAAGCTGAGTATGTAGCTTGTGCTAGGAGTGACCCCATGAAGTGCTGAGCTCTAGATGTCCAAAGTAAAAACACCTGCCACTGACTTCTTCAAGATACAAGATTAACCTGAGTCACTGACTTTTCCTCTCTGAGATGGGCATCTTTTCCATACTGTTTCCATTTCCATAATATTTATATCAGCATGCATGAGAGAGAGAAAGTGTAAATAGAGTCAGGGCACATGATAAAGGGCAGGGTAATAAATTTTTTTATTCCCACCAGTTAGGGATGACAGCATCACATTTACTCTCAGTGAGTTGTGGATGTTTGCTTCTAACAAATGTAAATCAGAAGCATGGTACTACACCATCCATCACTCGGTATTTTTAGACCATTCCAGAGATGCTGAGGTTGTACCTGAAGCTGCTGATATTATTAATAGGAGTGGCAGTGATAACAAGATGCTTTGATAACCTTATTTCCCAGTGGGGTTCAGCCCTGCGCAGTGTGTGTTCTGTATCTGTATTTTTCCAGCCTTGACTTGTCTTCCTGCCCCTCTGGTGTTCAAGTGACAGCCTTCATTGTGAGCATCTTAAGAGAAGCAATGATTATTTTCATCACCTGCACTTGCAGTTGCCCACTTTTTCTTTCAGCATTCCTAAGAATCCAGGTAGAGACCCATCATAGCCCTTTGAGTGGCTCCAAACAGTCAGACTGAGCAGCACACCTGGGTAACCCTCAGTACTACAGGAGGGGAAAGCCAGCAACTGAAGGTCTCTTTTGTCACAGTGTGCTGGGCACTGCTGTGTACTAGCAGGAGGTGCAAGGGGAATAAGGAGCAAGAAAGCAGACGATTGATTTAGAGAGATGGCTGTCTGCTGTCAGATGCCTGTCACTGCGTAGCAGGTACAGGGGGATGAAATTCAGCAGCCTGTAAGGCCACTCACCTTCTGTCTCTCTTCATTCCTCACACTCGGAGGGCAGGGACAACAGGATGCATGGCAAGGCAGTCAGTTTCTCTTGGGGTTCACAGCTAGTTGCACTTCAGCACGAAAAAAGAAGGTGGAATGGCTCCATATTTGCTCATATATTAAAACAACACTCTAAAAACCCCACCCTAAACAATTACCGGTCTCTACACCTACTCTCCCACTATCCATTGTTCCTGCACAGAACTTGTCAGCCTTCCATCTGTAAGAGAGACTGCAGGCAGGGAGGAGGGAAGAGAAGGCTGGGGGCTGGAGTCATTTAAGCTGTCACCAGCTCTATCAGTGCATTCAAATCACTGACACAGAATTACAATGCCACGTATCGCAGTTCAAAAACAACCAGCACCAAAATTCCCATCAGCGTACCATCCTTCCTCCAGGATAATGCCTTTCTGACTTTATAGCATATTGGTATACAAAGAGCAGGGCAGACTCATGGTCTGGATAGTGTAGCAAGGATCTATACATGAAAGTTTTTTTGCTGCTGGGTAAATCAAATTCAAACTGCACAAGCCATTTACACTCTCCTCTTTCTTTCTATTTAAATGGGTTACTGCTGGTAAGCGCCATAATAGTTAAGGATCTGTCAGCAATTCCAATACAAAGAAGAACAATCACACCTTTAAGCAGACTCCCAGTGATGGGCTATAGACTATCAAAGTTAAATAGATTCTTAAAATCCTAGCCGTTAGGGCTGGGAAATCTTTCAGCACTAATAGTGCATGACTGTTCCCTGCAATGAAACCATCATGATAAGTGGTTTTAGCCTGTGATTCTCAAGAACAGCTCATCATGCCCTTGTGGCCACCCCCCTTCAGGTCAGGTATCCCATCATCTAATCTGCATCAATTTTAGAACTTGTCCCCTCAAAGCACCTTCAGTCAGGGGAGATGCCCCTACTTTTTCAGGGACCTACCTGGGGGTTAGTGCTGATTCTGGTCTAGCTGTCTCAGTACCTCGGATGCAATTTTTTGCCCCACCAGATCTCTGGCTTTGCCTGTTAGCACGGTGGCTGACCCTCAGAGACAGTAAGGGTCTGTGGTTAGTGCCATCTAGTCGAGGTCTTCTTTAACTGTGATTTATTGAGTAATTGCCTGTCTGTAGCACATGGATACACTTTTGGCCATGTCTTTGTTCCCCTTCAGTTCCTCTTGAATGCACTATATACTAAGCATTATCCTCTCTCCCTGGGTTGCCCTTCTCAGGGATACACTCTTCCATTCCCTGAAACTCCTAGCAAAGCCAGTAGCTCTGAATTTTTGCGTCGACTCTGCTGCACCTTTTCTGGTTTCTCTGCAATTTATTTACATCCCTCATGTTACCTAATGTGACTTCTGTGTGTGTTTGATAATGATTCTTCTCTGACAGTGGTCTTCCTGATCTTCCTCTTGCTATATTCTCCCAATTCTCAACAGTTTGCGATGTAAACACTTCTTGAGACGTAATTTGGGACAGGAACAGTAAGACTAGGGGAAATAGCTAGTGCATCTTCATTGCTTGACAGCCTCTTCTGAGGTGGGACAGATTTTTTTTTTTCTGACAGGCATTTGATAAGATGCTATAGGAGAACAGTCTGTTCTGATGTGTAAAACTGTTTTCTCTGTAAATTTCTATGAGAACCTAAAAAGGAAAATCCAAGGAGCCTCTTGATTTTGGGTCATATTATATTTGGTTAAAAGTGGGAGACAAAGTAAATAGAATTTCTGTTCTTACAGTGGCTCTGATAAAAAGGCATGGCATCTCATACTTTTGGAGAATTGCAAATGAAGATTTGAAAAATTCAGTTTTATTGAGAAGACTGGTTGCAGCAAGAGAGTTCAGAATGTGTCAACAGAAACTCCCCCACATTGCAAAGAACTAATTTTGACACAAGTTGACTTAGCCAATGAGTGTAGCAAAATAAGATATTAAAGCTGTTCCAGCTTGTCTTTATGATTCCTTATCCAGGGATTACTGCCACTGCAGCTTACAGGGCGAAGTCCAGAAATTTTGCCTAAGAGCTGCCTAAAATGTGCAGAGTGTGCTTTGCTCTGAAATAGGCTAAGCAGCTCCCACCAGTTCTGCCACAAACCTTGCCTCCTTTGGCAGAGGGAGAGAGACAAACAGCTTGAGACTAGAAACCTCTCACAATGCTCCAACCATTTGCCAAGTGAACACACATAAGCCCTCACATGTTGAGCAAACCACCCTAATGCTGTGCCCTGATGTTGTTCCATTTGATGTCATCCTGTAAAACAGTAAGATCACTGGTACTCTCCTTTCCACAACTAGTGGAATAACTGTTGCTCAGCAGCAGATTAAATGTCTTTGTCCTGGTGGAAAGTGAAGAATTGGACTGATCCCTACCCTGTATTCCTTTATTTCTGTCTGCTTTGTATATTGCTTTTTAGACCCTTGACACCTTCTGGTCATTTTCATTTAGTGAAGGTAATTGTGCTCCAACAAAGCCAGTGCAAGTGGGAAAAGACAGTGCTTAAGAGAAAATAATGCAGAACAAAATGCATCAGTGCCTGTATGTACTCAGATTCATTTCACCAAAACTGAAAGCTCAACCGTTTCATCCTTGAACATACCTGTGTGTTTTAAGGATGTCCAAACTCATGAATTTGATGTTGTGTGCTCTGTTCATTTAGGTCTTAGGGCAGATTCTTCTGGGTTCCTCCAACTTCCACCAAGGGTCACAGTGCTTACCCTTTATTTGAGTTCTGCAGAATCACCTCAGACAAAAGTAACCCATACCTTATTTCTCTGCTTTTGTTTTCTTTAAGTCAGAGGTATTATCTGGGACTCATATCCTGAGTGTGGAAAATATAGCAGAATGTACACTTGGTATTACTATTCTGCTCGGTATAATGATTACTCAGCAGAGTAGAAAATGTGAATTTAGACATCTTGCATCAGTTCCTACAAGGCAGGGCCTCATTGAAGTCACTACATGGCTGGTCTTAGTCACTAAATGGTGCTGAAAATGACCTTGCACACCTAAAGGTACCCTTTCTGAACAGAAATGACACACAAAAATGCAGTGTGGGCTATGACCTGCCCAGCTGGGGAATCAACTTCTCTCATGGTGCCTTTCCCAAGGGGTGGTTAGACTTTGAGTAGTCAAGTCCTTCTGAGCAGAAAGGCATAGATTTTTCCTTGTTCAATACAGCTTTAAAATACTGCATGTGTTTGTGGGAACACGTATTCGCTGTTCCTCGAGCAGGATTACAATTCTTCTGTAGAGCATGAGAGCCATGATTAGGAAGCCAGGATTGCTCTGCTCACAGGAATCCTGCCATTGTCTTTGATTGCATGGTATTAACTGTAAATTATACCCTTTTGGAGACTGCATGTAAAAATAAAATAAAAAAAATTGTCAAAAGACAGAAAATACTGATTCCAGAGGTAGCGGAAACTATGACTTGGTTAAATTAGAACCTTAAAAAATAATAACAAGTGAGCATTTGTGAAGGTGAAATAGGGACTAGGAGAAGAAGGCCATGATTCTTCCCTAAGGCATATGCAAATTTCAAGTCGTCCCATTGCAGGAAATGAAATGTCACTGATTTAAGTAAGAATCTGGCTCAAGGTATTAAGGAGGAGGTACAGGGCATGGATAAGAGGGTGGTTATTAAGGTGCTGGTGAACTGGAAGCCTTTTAATGAAAAGCACAATATATAAATAAAAATGGAAGAAGCTACAGCCTGAGACTGCTGTTAACACTTCTCAGATTTCTCATGCCATTTCTAGCTGTTAGTGACACATTTCCACGTCAGCTTGTTCTCCGGAGTCAGCTCTGTCTTGTTCTACACTAATGACAGATACCATTGCAATCAGTCAACCTACAATTTAACTGGTAAACTGGAATTGCAACTGGACTTTGTCTCACTCAATCCCTGGAGGCCTCCCTGGAAAAGCTTTGGAGGTGCAAAATGGTGGTAAAATTATAATCACTAAAACTCTTAAAGCCTGAGGCTGCTGAAAGCTCAACATAGATTGCCTGGAGAGATAATGGGCTTGCACAAAAGCAAAGTATAGAACAGATGGGTTTTTTTCATAATTTCATAGATTTTAAAGCCAGAAGTGTCTATTAGGTCATTGGATCTGGCTTGTTGCATGGTATAGGCCAGAGAATTTCACCCAGAAATTCCTGTTTCAAGCCCATAACTTCTGGCTGAGGTAAAGTGTGTATCTTTGGAGCACACATGCTGTGGATGCAATTCAGACCTAACTATTCTATGAATTTATTTATCTTTACCACTTTGGGGATATATGCCCAACTGTCCCAGCCCTGCCTCTTAAAAAGGCTAAATCAAGGTCACTGGGCAAAGACTGAGAAGAAGAAAAACAGCTTAGAAAGCTTTGAATTAATATCCAGGGCAATGACTACAATTTAATACCTGTTGAACTGTTTGGACTCCTGCACAGTGCAGTGAGTGAGCACAGTACTCATTCTGTAGGTTTCTGTTCCTTCTGCCTTCTTGGAGTCTGGTTTTGTTGGAAGTGCAGCACACAAACACAACCAAAACCCTCATCTTCCTATTCCTCCATCACAGTTTGCTGTTCTTAGAGTTCACCTCTAAGATCCCCACAGTCTTAGATCTCTGACCAAAACAACAGTCTTTTCACTCTTATGAAGTTGATTGGAAACTGTTTTCCATCCATACCAACTCATTTTGACTGTAGTAATTACTCAAATTTTTAATGTGGATTTCTAGTAGGAGGCCACTCCTTCTGGGAAACATGTGCCACCACTTTAGTCCAAGATGGATTGGCACTTATATCCATCGCCTCAATAATCCATTAGTAAATATGTTTCCCACTATCTTTTATGCCCCAAGCACATATTGGTTCCATGAAGATGATTTCATTGTTACCCTTCCGAGTTCTACTGTCCCAATACAAAGCCCAGATTAAGCTATTGTCCTACATTTTCCCCCTCCAAATCATCTTAGCTGCCTGATTGTTGTTGATATTTCAGGAAAGGGATGCTACAGAGATTATTCAAGGGGGAAAAATGCAGTGGTTTCCATGGTGGTAGTCAAAGGATTTAAAGATTTAGATGACATTACTTATGATTAGAGGGAATAGATTTCATGACCAAGGAGATCCATCTATCCATCTGTTGTTCATATCACCTTTGTTGGGTTTTTTTGGTGGGAAAAGTAGGCCAGGGACCTTTACAGACTTTCTCTTTCAGTGATGTTCTCTCCTTTTCCAGAGCTTACCTCACTGGAAATCATTACACATCCATAGAAGGCAGACTGAGACTTCCTTTTGCATTTTATCCCAATACTCCTTGAAAAGTAAGAGGGTCCCTTAGAGGAGAGGGAACAATGCTGTGAGATTATCTCGTGCCTTTCTGATCCAGGGGAAAAGCCAGGCTGCTAGTCCACTTCTTGTCACAGGAATGGAAAACATTTTCATGTGACAGTTTAGCCAAATCACCTCACTATCAGCAGTTATCTGTTGTATGCTCCCGTTCATAGATATTTTCATAGAAAAGTTATGATAAAAGAGTTGGGGAGGAATTACAGTGGATGGTGAGAATGAAAGAGGCACAAATAATCCCAGCATGACACGTTCTTATGAAGCCTGTCTTTAATTTCTTATGTTTAGAGAAAACAGTTCTCGGTTTATGGCTTTTGTTCAATCAGAAAGAAAATGAGCTATAAAAGCAGAGATAGGAAGGAGTTAAACAATTTCCAATTCAGTGTGTTACAATTTGCTTCAGTAATAATAATAAAAAAAGAACAACACTGGGAAACATATTTTTTAAAATGAAGACTACTAAATCAATAGGCACTACATGACTAATCATTTTCTGTTTTCTTGGTGGAGGAAGGTAGAGCTGTGATCAGAAATCAAAAGCAGAAGTCCCCAGCTTCTCTGCAATTCTGACAAATTCTGCTTTACTGTAATCCACAAGAAATGAGATTTTCGCATGAGCAAAAACCGGTGCTGGTAAATGGCATCAGAATCACTGCCCACTAGCATCATCTCCTTTTGTGGAAAGATAATGAAATCTATTTGATGCTAGATGAGTTAATTCCCAAAATAGCCACATTTGTTGGCGACCAAGTGTTTCAGCCTGAGACAGAGAGGTCAGGGGTGACTTCGTCACTTACACAATCTTCAGTTGTGGTGGGACTTCACATAATAGCTATTTAAGCATGTGTTTGACTTGAAGCATGTGAGTAGTCCTGGCAGCTTCAGTGAGACTACAGACTGTAAGAAAGGCAGGTATTTCAGTGCTTCTTGAACCTGCCACTCCAGTAGTAATTTGTAAAATCTTATTTGAACAAATAGTTCTCAACGTAGCGAACAAAGGTGAGCAAATTCTCTCTCGACATTGAATAGCCAAGAAGCACACAGCATCAGTGAAGGCTGGGAGGAGATGCTCAAGAATGAGATTTCAGTGCCGTTCCTCAGATTACTTTGAAAATTTCAACCCATATTTCGTAACATTTGCCCTGGGCCTCCTTAGCCCTCTGGTGCTTGACTGCCCCTTTGCTCTTCTTGGGTTTGATAGCAGATGTCTTTGATACTGGAGCTTCTTAGAAGTAAATGGAAGTGTGCTGGGTAATGGCTGCAGTGTTTTTCTGTACAGTATCTTAGACACTGAAGGACTCAGCACAGCTGTCGTAGTTGAATGCATCCCAGTACAAGGCAGAGTGTGATAGTTGTTTAACAGGACAAAGCAGCCACCTTAAAAGTTTTAAGTTCAACAGTTTTGACATGGCATCCCTCCCCACAGACACAGACCATTTGGTGTACTGACAACGTACTGCACAGACAGTGGGGATGTTACGTAGAATTGGCTCATTACTTTGGGGACTGGAAAGGACATGCAGGTCAGGGAAGTTGTCACCCAACTGAAGCGTCCATAGTGATGAGGATTTTCTACTCCAGTTCTGTCCAGTGATGGAAATGTGAACGCTATTCACACCTAGAACCATTATGTGTCAGGCTGTGCAGTACACATCCCCTCTGCCTTGCCAGGACAGTTTTTAAGAGGTCCATAGAGTAAAACATACAACTGAAAAGATGAAAGTTAGTCATGTTGTTGCGGAACAACATGGTCCTACAAAGGAGGACACAGTGAAGTGCGGCGTGTGGGACGGGCACGAGTGACTCACAGCATGTGGCAGCCTGGTGAAGAACTGCCCCAGCCACGTTCTGTGCCAAGGCCTGTGTGATAGGGAAGCTGCACTCAGCCTGTCATGGGTGGGTGATAGCAAACTGAGCAGTACTAACCAGATAAGTGATGTCACCTAAGCAGATCAAAACTCGCCATTGCTTCTGAACAGTGGTGGAACAATTGGAGCAACTGACTTAAACAAAAGAAATTGTGATTTGACAGTCCTGAGGTGCATTTTCTAGCATGTATTCAAATACCACCTGAAAGTTACTAAGCAATAGGCAAGGAAAAACAAACTTCGGTTTAGCCAAATTTCTTTCGAATCTGAGCCTGTCTTTTTAAGGTACCTGCTTTAGTATACAAGTGTTTTTGGGAGATTAGTACTTATTAACTAATAACCTTTGATTATGTTTATTCACACAGCTGATTTGCTCAGGTGTTTGTCTCATAGAAGTTGAAATAAGCTTCAGTGACACAGCTTGTTCATGGTTCAGTCTGCAGAGTTTTATAATTTCTTGGCAACTAAGTGATGGATTACTATTTTCTGAAAAACCTTTTTCCTGAAAGGCCTTTCATGCAAGGGCTCTGGGGTAATTAGAAAAATAATAACCTTGCAATACCCTCCTGATCTGATTTTAATGAAATGAAGTGTGGGGAGGGTAGGTGCTTTGTCCATAGTCAAATAGTGAGTAAGTGGCAGAATTGAAAATAGCACCCAGGAGTCCTAGTTTCTACTCTTTGCCTCGAAGAAACGCTTCCACTATGCATTGGGTTATCAGATGTTTAAAGACTATCCATCTTTTTTTTGTACAGGACTGAAAAAAATGTAGTGTACAGGGAAATCTTGCATTGGTGGAAGCTGGGCCAGATTAATTAGCAGATTTATGTTGGTTCCTCAGGTTTTGGCAACTCAATCATGGTTTATTGAGCACATCAGTCATTCGTGAATGTTACCTTTACAAGAGCTGCTTGAAGTATCACCTCCATTTTGAAAAGAGGGAAATAAAAGCACAGAGTAGAGGAAGTTACTTGTGCCAATTCACAGAGGGAATCTTGGACAAATCTGTGAATTTTACTGGCAGCTTTGTTATTTTTCTCTGAAAAGTCTCGTCTCTGTTAGACTGCCTTGTTTACAGAGTTAAGAATGTCCATCCCTGGTAGGGCATTTAAACCCAAATGGAGTTTCTGGGTACATGAATGAGTAGCTTCCAGAATCTCAGCCTTGAATTAAAGAAATAATCAAGTTTCCAAAACAATAGTACAAATTTAACAAATGCCAAAACCTGCCAGAGTGATGCTGATCTTTTGAAAAGGTGACATTACTTCTTCACAACTCAGTGGCTACTATCTGCAGTGCCACTGTGGCCCTTGAAAAGTCAAACTGTGCTGTTCACATGCCTGTGCATCAGAATGTATCAAGAAGGAAAGGTAACAAGGTAATAGAAAATGTTGCACCAACACGCCCAAGTTTCTACAGAAGCTGGCAAGATGAGAGAGATGCTTCTAAAGAAATTTGTAAGATTTACCCTTGTAGAAGGGCAAAAAGTTCTGTACGAGAGGGTGTTTGCCTTTAAAAAAATGGGGGGGCATCTGTAGCTCTTGAAAGAGCATTAGATCTTCTATCTTAGCCTTCATTTCTAAATCCTCTGAACCTCTAATTTTGTTATTTCCTGGGCTATAACTATAAGCTGCCTGAATTGCTCGTTTTCAATTCCACTAGTCCTGTCACAAAATCTGATAGACTAAATACCCTTTTCTTAGTAAAGTTGGCACCGGGTTGAAAGCAGGGAAGACTGCCTGTATGTTTTGAGCTGGCATTCCTTGGGTAATGTCACTGCAAGGTTCCCAAATTGTACTGCATTATCTTGTCTTGCTGTCCTGCAAGAGTCAGCTTTCAGGTTCACTCTTGGTGGTCTATTTGTAGTTACGTTCTCTGACCAGGTCATCGTCTGAGGAGAATGAAACCAGAACCTCTGATTTAAAAAAAAGAATAAAATAACATAAATGAATTTGAACCAAAACCCAGAAAATTTCCAAATGGCCTCATTTTTCTGTACAGGAGCTGACTTCACTGTCTTTCACAGAACGTTTAATGTAAGTTTAATGGAAAGATCTGTTAGTAACTGAATACTGCCAGTTCTTAAGGTAACTATCAATAGGCACAGAGTCATGCTGGCTGGTCTGTCTTGATTTTCCACCCAACAGTAGAAGACTCTTCATCCCATTCCCGTATCATCCATCTCTAATTGGATCAATGTGGGTAATACTGTTTCTTTTCTGGAGGGGAAAAAAAAGGTTGTCACAGACAGCTCAGTTCCCATCTGTTGAAGGTAAATGAGAACTTCCACCTCTGCATTTGTGAGTGGAATTGTATTCAGGATGTTGGAGAGATGTTACTGGGCAATGAAGTAAGGAGCTTGCTATATGCCTCTACCTGTTAAGATCCTTGTGGCTGAAAAAGGGAGGAGCAAAACTGCTCTAGGCAAAACAAATAGGCTTTCATATGTCACCATCCTGACATGCAGCAGCTCCTGGCCATATCATTGCATCTGCCTCTTACAGACACATGCAGACATGCACAGTCATACAGCCATACACAAACTTCATGACACAGCAAATACTGTCTGCAAAGAGAGCTAAAAAAAGGCTGATAAAATGATAACAGTATCCAAATTTCCTGATGGCATGTGCTGTGGGCGGCAGAATAAATTTACTTCATACCCTCTGGGAGCAGCTGCCTGCTAGAGAGAACTAGGCCGTGTATTAGCATTGCATTGCAGTTTATTAGGAGGGGGATTCTGGACAATGATGCTTCCTAATAAAATGACCAGAGCAATAAAACAGCCATTCCAGTGCAGAAAGCAGAGGACTCGCTGAACAGTTTCCTTGTTCGTGGACGCTTGGTAGAACAGGATGCAGCTGAGATTCTCTTTAGCTGTGGGAAGAAAAAGGACAGGGAGTTGTGCACTACTTGGTTTGTGAGGAACATTAATTCCTCACAGGAAAACGAATGTTTTCTGGAAAACAATACTATATTATTTTATTTGATTTTGTTGCTGCTTCTGTGAAGATGGGAAGGACCATTCCACTGCTCTCTTGGCAAGATGTCTCCAAACCTGTGCTTGCTGTTATGCAGCAGTTGATAGCATCCCTGTGGTATACTTAGATAATAGCTGGCAGTTACATGGACTGTCTGCCCAGTGGAACCTTGTCTCCCCAGTTCTCCACTGCTGGACCCCTGCTGTTTCCACTTCAGAAAGCTTTGGTTTGGCTTGGGCATAAGGCCATCCTATAAGGCCATCCTCATTCAAGCTGCCTAAGTCTGGTACCACGCTGACTGAGCAGCAGCTCTTGCTAGCAGGTCTTGTTGCCTATTATCCAGCTGCACGTGATGGTCTGCTACATGAGAAAATAAACTTCAGACTGCAAAAAAAAAAAAGGGGGGGACATTTGCTGTGCTCATAAAAGTCCTCTCCTATATGGGGAAAGTCTAATGATTTTTGAAAGGAAGGAGAACTGACTTTCATAGACCCTGCCCTGCTCCAGTCCTACAATGCATCTCAGCAGAGTCCAGCATTTTGTAGCAACTCGTAAGGATTGAAAGTATCCATCAGTCAGTGCTGGCTGTGGGTAAGGCTGAGTGAGTCAAGCTCCAACAATTGCTCTTGCAATGAGCTTATCTAAGTAGAGTGGGTCAAGAGCACTTTGTGCAAAGGTTTCCCAGGCAAAATGACTTATAAAAACAGAAGAATCTTCTACAAAATGTCAGTCCAAGGTTTATTGAGCTTCCTATTTCTTATCAATCTTCCCATGTTTTTGCTGTTAACTTTCTAAAAATTAAAATACTTATGAAAATAATCAAGTGTTCTATGCACTATGAATATATTTTAGTAAACAAAACATTTGATAGTTGTATCTATCAATTTTTATTTACTGATTGTATAGTATTCTGCAAATGAATGTCTGGATGTGTTCTCAAGACAAAAAATGGTAGAAAAGTATTGACAGAAATGTCATGGGCACTCTCCTGACAAAGAAGAAATGGGTCTATTTCAAACCCTATGAGAAGGAAAGGGACTTGAAATGCCATTCAAGATGGGCTTATGTGCCCAAAAGCTTTTCTGTTTGTTTGGTGTTTTTTTCTCACTGATACCGATTGGTCTTGTAAAAGACATTAGCCTTATTGACATCCGTAGAAACTCACAGCTCAACAACTTTGCTGCCACAATCTTCTCTCTCAATTGGAAGCAGCTTGTTCTGAGTACATTTGGCTGGAGTCTCTGTGCCATGTCCTCGGGGTAGCTGCTGGAGAGCTGGAGCCTGGCCCTGCTTGTGCCGTAGCACTCAAGCAGTCCAGGGCACCTCTTCCCATGCACAATGGGTTCACAGCTCTTTCTCCAGCTTTTCCAGAGCTTCCTCAGACATGCTGTTACCTTGGCACTTATGTTGTGGGGAAAAGGCCAGATGTCCTCTGTGACAAAGTAAGAAATGGACAGGATGACATTTCTGGGAGGAGACTTTCCTCTTCCTGCTCTTCCTCCTTCTGCATGTGCAATGGCTGAGAATGCTCAGTCCTGAGACAGACATTTTTGTGGATAAATGCTACGTGTGGTGTAAGGCAAGTTGTTGTCGTTCTGCTCCCAGAATGTCCTCTATGTGAGGACTTGATGTCTTTCTGTGGTGTGGCGTGCCCTTAACAAAGTTTGTTTCCTGTGACCCTTAGAGTAAAACTTGGTTGATAACTAAATTTTATACAGAGAGATGCTAATTCCTGTTTAATTTTCTCCCTTTTATTACTAATCATATCACTGCAAAACATAGTTTACAGCAATATAAATAGGATCCATTGCTGGAGGGAATTGTGCAGCTTCTGTCAATTTTTCAGCACCCAAATGTGAAACAGAAGCAATTAAACTCTGAGGGGGAAAAAGTAACAGTGTGGAACACATCAGAAATCGGGTCATGAATTCACACAGATGGGAAAGCCAGGAAGCAGTGGGAAAGCAGGATTTTGATTGACTCACCGTCAACAGTAAATGAGCCATTGGCAGTTTACTGTCAATTTTTTGCCTTTTAATCTGCAAGTTCCAGAGGTGGTGGCACCCTGCTCAACCTGCTGCTTGAGGATGGGAGGGAAGAGGAAAGTGGGACGTAGAAAACAATGACAGGTGTTTAGTTGAGGACAGGGGATGGGTCAGCATCACAGGGGGAGGAAGGCAATTTTATCATTCTCTAAATCTGATGTGTGGAGCTAAAATTAAACAATATCCAGGCAATAGTCATGGGTGTTAAAAATATGCCACCCAGAAGGGATCATGAGGTCTCTGCAGATTAAATAATAATAGCATTGTGGTAGTAATTAGAGGCATTGACCAGATCCGAATCCAATTGTGGGAATTGCTACACAAATATAGTTAAGGATAGTTCTTGCTCCAAAAACGTGTAAAGCAGAGGAGAGAGGAAGGAGCAGAAGCCTCTCAGCTGAACATACAGGCAATGGGACCCTAATAGGTCTTCAACGTTATTTAGAACCTGCATGGTGCAGATAAGGATTGCTCTTTTTTTGCTCTTGTAGAGCATTTGCTGAGTAGGCTGAGAGGAAAAAGAGATGTGATACTCACAGCACTGCAGTCCTGTGCTAGTCCAGTTTTCTCCATTGGCAAAGACCCAGCCACAGGGCTGTGGGGCACATGTGGGATACCTCACAGGCTACCAGAAGACCTGTTTGTCTGTGCTAGTCAGGATGTGTCCATGGCCTGAAAGAAGCTCAGTGGGATTTGTGGGATTTTCATACCACCCAGGAAAACACAAGACCTTGGAAACCATGGGGTATTTTAGCATGCAGAAGCTCAGTATGTATTTTCCTTTCAAGCAGCAGCACTGAACTTCTGAGAATGAAACAATCAGTTATAAAAGTAACCTTGCAGCAAACCTTCAAGGGAGAGTTATATATGCCGGCAAATTTTCACTGTTTATTCATTCTAGACATACTTATAGACTAATTCTCCTCTTACTCTGATTTTATATCAATTATTCGCCATTGATTGAGTGGAGTTAATTTAAATTTACAGCAGTGTAAGTGAGGAAAAGCAGCTTGTAATCAGTAGCAAGTTGATTCTGCCACCTTTACTCACCATGAATTAGTACCTTACTCATTGAATAATCCTACACATTCCTCTTGGGGTTTCTCACAGAATAGGATAGTATGTGATCTGAGTAAGGATGGCAAACACTTTTCATATTTTTCACATTAATTACTCTACTGGACTGGACTAGGTTATGTAGCACCAGACTCTGTGTACACCCAGGATTTCTAGAGAAAAATGGCCTGGCATTGTGTGGTCTGTAAAAAAAAAAATAGAAAGGTTATACCATGATTTATACCTTTGAGTCAGAGTTGACACAGAATTTGAACTTAATTTGAAACTTTCAGGTGTTCATCTGTACATGCTTTGTAATTTTCTAATGTGTATCTTGTTCTCATCTTTCCTACCTACCATGTTGTTTGGAGATTGGGAAAGGTGCGATTTAAGAAAAGAGCAAAAAGGCTGTAATAGCACTATTTGGACAGATGCCCCTGGAAAACTCTTTCCCATGAGAGACAATAACCCATCTAAATTGCTTATTTTCTTGTGCTTCTGCAGAGACTTCTTGATTTCCTCTTACTGGTAGATAATGAATATGAAATAGTATTAGAGCAGGGTAATAACTTATTAAATTTTTCACTAAGAAACCAAGTTTCTTAGTGCAATCCTTGTTCAGCCTGTCCATTTGCCAAAGGGATTTGCTAGATCAGGGCTAGCATTGATAGGTGTGGCCTATTGACATGACAAGGGGGTTGGAACTAGATGATCTTCAAGGTCCCTTCAAACCTAAACCATTCTATGGTTCAATGTTTCTGACATTCTGAACTGTGACAAGAAATGAGAGATTAAACTTGGTGAGCACAGAGGATGACTTTATTTAAAATATTTTTAATTTTTTAAAGTCCAAACCAGTCATTTGTAACACTGTCAGAGATGAACTCAGGATCCCTCAGTGATGGCTCAGCTCTGTATTCCCATTTTAGCACAACTGTTAGATGAAAGCTCAGAAATTTAAAAAACAATAATTTCTAATTGGTATGTTTGACTTTTTCTTTCTTACCAAAACCAACAGAATCTTGTTATCACTCAGAAGATGTAGATAAAGTTATAAAATAATTAACTATGTATTTATTAATCTTTTGAGAATGGTTTATCTCGAAGACAAGCTCTCAGTAAGCAAAAATTATATTAAATTGTTAAGCAAACAAAACAGAGGCTTAGGTTGAAAACCCTTCTGTGGTGTTATCAATGGTGATCTATAGTAGGAGACAGGATCTGTGCCTCTGTAGAGTGATGTATATTCTCTCTGGTGAGCCAACCCTTTTGCCAGTGGAAAGGCCTGAGCTTAAAATTATATGCTTTTCTTTCTTTTGCCAATTAAAAGGGACAGGAGAGGAACAAAAGAGTAAGAACCAGCAGAGGAGATATGAAGGACAAGTTCAAGGGACTTGCATTTCCTTGAAGTTAACAAGCAAGACAGACCCCACAGAAGAGAATACATTAAGACTGCAATACTGTGTGGATATGTGTCTATGCACTTAGTTATATTTTTGTGGGATTGAAGGAGCAAGCTGTCACTCATACCTGCTTTCCCAGTTTTGCTAGAATTATTTGGGTGAATGACAAGGAGATAGAGATGATGCAGATGGAAGGAGTGGTGGATGCATGTCAGGCAGAAAGCACCCCTGGCCCATTCCATGAGTACAGAAAGCAGCTGAGGCAGCTTGACAGGATTTCACAGCTTCTGCCTGAATCTGGATATTGTATGACAAACCAAAACTGCTTTTCTCTCTACCTGACTGCATTAGTTTGCACTCGATGGGTTTTATATTTACATGTCTCCAATGGAGGAATGCACAAGTGTGGAAGTGCTGAAATTTTCAGGACATCTAGGTAACCTGGCTTTAAAAAAAAAAAAGAAAGTTTCTGATTCATTTTATGGCAGCAAAAATACATTTTTTTTATCCAGTGAAAGTCTCACCATGAATAAGAAAGGTGCAAGGATGTTCTAATTACTGGGATGGTGGCATATGGATGAAACCACTGGAGCCTCCTTAGTCTCACTAGTGATACTCAAAACTGCACAGATTGGCAATGAGCTGCAGAGCTAACCCCAACTCTGTGTCAAACCCAGCTAATCCTTGAACAGTGTAGGGCAGCTTTTATGTGTTGAAGCCAAAGCATAGGTTTTGTTTGCGTGGACAAGACAGTGGATTTGTTGGACATGTAAATCTATCCACATTTGTGTGGTTTGTGGTGCATAAGTTGAGAAACTGCAAATAGGAATTTGTTTATACGTGGGAGTAGTGTAAATGCAGTGGATTCTGGGGACCTGCTGGAAAACTAGGGATTCCTGGCACTGCTATTGATCTATGATTTACTTGACTTTCTGCTTCCCTCCAGTGTGACTCATTGTCTTACCTACTTAGACTGTAAACCTTTCAGAAAAAGGATTATTCCTAGCCCAGGGGATCCTTTGTATTGTTTGAACCTCTGGGTGCTTCTGTGATAATAATAGTAAAGAAGATAGAAAACCTGTTTTAGATACATGGTGGTATATACATGAGAGAAAGCTATGGAAACACCAGAAGAAATGAACTGATTTAAGCTGGAAATGCAAGGATTTTGAGAGAAGAGTTAGTGAACAGCTGTGTCAGTAACAAGGGCAAACAACCTAACTGCATTTAAGGTGATACTTATTAAAATAAATTTATGAAAGGGAGTTTTGTTCTGGTTGTGGGCAGTAGTGGGAACTGTACTTAGTGGCCAGTGAATTTCTGTCCTGTGGTCTCCTGTCCAGTGTACACAGGGAAAGGAAACAGTGAATCCCATGATAAGAGTATCCAAAATTATTTTTCTATGTAACTGTATTATTGTATTATGTCTTAGTTGAGAACCAAGTAGATTGACTGAGGCCACAAATAAAAGCAGCGTTATAGATTTTGTAGGAGAGAGTAGTTTGACAGAGATGAAGCAACTTCACCATGCAAAGAAAAGCTGTGCTTCACTAATCAACTGCTTTTTCATTTTCCTGTCTGCAAAATGAAGCAAGGGAAAACCAAGTAATGTAATTTACTTCTATATTCAAAAAATTAAGGCATAGAAAATGGAGAGGTCAACATTTAATGCATTATTTTTAAACATAAAAACATTCCCAGAAGCAGGGAGCTGCCAGGTTGTATAATGGCAATGTTATTCTGTTTCTTAGTGAGCTGCAGGCCAGGTGATCAATAGAGTCCAAATTTGCAGCAAGAGATTCAGAATTGAGAAGACCAAAGATGATAAAGAGGAATGTTACAGTTGTGTAACCAAACAAATAAATGAGCAGCCCAACAGCAGCTGAAATTTACCTTAACTGATGTTTCAGGGTAGTGAATGATTCAAGCTACTGCCAGGTATTACTGTTTACAATCCTATATGTAACACAACCTGTAAACCTGGATTATTACAAATTCAAGTTCCATGAGAAGAACTATGTTGTATATAACCAATACATATAACCAATACATAAGTGGTATAAACCTGTGTGATTCAAAACATAAAGCTTACCTACTGGTACAAGATCAAGAAGAGCTGGTAGATTTACTTAGTATGTTTTTTGTCACAAATGTCTATTATAAGGTGAGGCCAACTTTCTCTGAGCTGAGAAACAATTTTGGTGGCCCTTCCAGTGGGTGTGTTATCCAGTTATATAATCCGCCGTGGTTTCCAGGGCCTAAGAAAAGTAACTTCTATATAGCTACATAAAAGACACTTTATTTCTTCATTTATCTGGCCGTTTGATTCTGCTTCATTCAGTACTTCCTTTTTAGGACAATTTTCTAGAGCTTCCCAATCAGCACTTCAGTCCAGTTCAGAGGCCTCCCAGATCTTTTTTGTTCAGAACACTTCAGTTCCTCAGAATTTTAAAGCCAGCATTTTGTCTTCCTTTTCTTGACAGAAAACATACTCACTTCAGAGCTGATTAGCATTTTTCACAGAAATGTTTTCCCATCAGACAACGTGGTTTTTCACCTAAACTGAAATTTGCAATGAGAAGATGTCAGTTCTGACAAAAACAATGGTTTTCCAGCTGGGAAAAACATAACAAAATAATTTGTTTGTGGTTGACATTTCAACATAAAATGACTTTTTTTTGTTGTTTGTTTCAAAATGTTGATTCAAAATTAAAAATGCTGTAACAGAATGACTTGTTGGATCATTCTGTTTTGCTATAAAATGTCTAGATCTTAACATTTCTACTTTTCCCCCGTTTTTTGACTTTCTGTTCAAGTTTGGAATGAAGAATTACTTTATAATTCCCCATGGGAGGAAAATTCTATTTCCTCCTCTGCCCTCACATTAGGAGGAGAGACTGTTCTGACACTGAAGCAGCAGGTGGGAGATTCTCAGGCAGCCCGAGTTTAACATCCTGTTTTGTATGTCATGGTTTAGCTGCATACATTTGGCCAAAATGCTTCACTTCTTAAGGCCCCCAATTAACTGGGTGGATGGTGGTGTTTGGGATTTTTTTTTTTGTTAAAATGATGCAGAATGCTTGTCTGCATCCCCAGCAATGCATTAGAAAATCCTCAAATCCAGTTTGTAAATTAGGAATAACAGTACTTGCTTGTCTCACATGAGAGGACTGTAAGTCGTAATTAATTTGTGCTTATGAAATTCAGATTCTTGCAAGATGCTGTAGAAATCTAAAATAATATTTACTGAAGTGAGTTATTCAGGTGACTTAGATACAAGTGCTGAGCGAACCCAGCTATTACTTTTAACAAGTGCAAATAATTTGGTTTGAACAGTACCTCTAATCCTCTCTGCCAGGTTCTCAACTCTCTTCTTTGGCTTCTTTTCTCACTCCAAATTTTTATGCATAAATGTAAAGCATCACTTTTCAGTAAGCTAAACAGTAATGCTAATTACAAGGATAGCTTCTTCTGCTGTTGATGATGCACAGAGATCCATACTGTATTTCAGTTCTAGCCAGATAATCATGCCTCTGTCCCCTTCCTTTGTTTTTTCTGTTGTTGACATAATCTCTGACTCATGACATGGAGCAGTAAAAGTTGAGGTGAATCAGGAGCATCGAAAATGCCACAAACCAAAAGCGGATGAAGTAGGAGCTTTTAACTAAAGGTCCTTTAGCTAAGGCTCTGTCTTGCTCTGCTAGATGGACAGATACTTAAAATTATTTTCCACAGAGCTAAATTCTAGACCATACCAGTTCAAGGGGAAAAAGATGGTCCAGGATTCTTGGTTGCACTGTACTGTAGGTTCTTGTTCTCTCCAGTTGGAGGCTCTTCATGCCAGCAGCTTGCACTGAGACCAAGCCAGTTCTTTGGACTCCAGTGTCAAGAATGCTGGTGTCTTCACCCCATTTTTGCACTCAGATAAAAGCATCAACACCAATCCTATCAAATGCAGTGGGATTTGGATGAAGTCTTTTGTTTTCAGTAATCCTCTTTTTTTTTTCTTCTTCCTTTCTGTCTCTCCTCCTCTGTCTCCCTCAGCATCTCTCTCCCCCTTTCTGAGTCTTCATCTGGATTTCATCATGCTCCGTTTGCTGTACCCACCATTAAGCCATACCACCCAAAAATCACCCCTCTCAACACACCTCTACCTCTCCAAGCTGAAAATGCTCCTCTTGTCTTTCACATCCTCAGCCCTTTTAGGCTGCTGTTTGTCAGGTAAGCTCTGTCTGCCTGCTGTTTATTCTGTTTATTACTCTGTCTGATCCTCACCAGCTGCATCTTACTCTCCTGAGACTCTGAGAGCTTTACTGCCAGGTCTGGAAGGACAGCAGTGTGTTTTTTCTTGCACTTGGGCTGTAGCAACTGTTGGAAAACATAATGCAAGAGCAGTTGTGCCAGCATACTCATGATTATGTAGAGACAGGCAAAAAAAGTGCTTTCCCCAAGAGGCTTTTTAACTCCTTACCAAATGAAATTAACATGAAAGAAGGTTTCGAGAGCATTTGTTTGTTTCCTTGTGTTTTCTTTCTTGCTGTAGTAATGGTCTCCATAAACAGAACTAGGCTAGTATACAAAAATCACACTACTTACTGACTGATATTTAACAAGTTTCTAGCATAGAAACCAGCACTGTCTGGTTTGAGTGGGTACTGAGCAATTGCATCTCCAGTAGGGTGGTACCTGAGTTAAGAAAGAGCATCTGTACAGCTTGTGTTTGTGCTTTTATTCTCCCCAACTAACTAGTGGCTTTGCTGTTGTTGGTGGCTGCTCTTTGCTTTTCTGGTGATTTCATTGACACAGTAACCACCCTTGATGACAGTGGCACTTCAGTCATGGCTGCTGTTGTAAAAAGTATGATGAGACAGTCTTACATGCACAATGTTTTCTAGCAGGGTCCATAACTGATGCCATATATCAGCTGTAACAAATCTATTTTAGGAGTCAATAAAAGAGAGAGAGAGAGAAAGGGAAGGAAGGGCAACAATGAGGTCCCAGATTCACATAGCAGATGCTGTGAGAGCAATACTGCAAGAGTAACAGCATGAGAAAAACAAAGGAAAAAAGAATAAGAATAGCAGCATGAGAATACTATAGGGAAAACACTGCCACTGACACACTGGAAAAGCACTGCCTGGACAGCTTAAGTGAAGGGTTATAGAGCTGCAAATAGCAGGCCCTTGGCATTACTAAGGCTAAATCATCAGTGTATATGAGGCCTTCTGTGGCACTGTGAATGGTCTGCTTTGTTTTCCCATACTCTTGCCACCTAGTCTATAATCCATCTTTTCTGGTTTGGGAATCCCCAAGTAAGAAGGCAAGGTGAAGCATCCCTGTAAAACTGATGATGACTGGGCAGCTTCTGCCTTCTGGTAAGGGCTTCAGCTTAGCTGTACAAAAAACCAAAACAAAACACCTCTGCTGTAAGTGCATCCCAGATAACCAGTTGCTATCTGCATTTCTAAAGCATCAGTGAATGTGTCACACTGCATCATTAAGAATCACTGCCAGGACAATGAAACCTGGTCAGCTGTTCATTCCTTCATTATATTTCAATGGGTTAGTCCTTCCCTGTGGTATTCACAGGGAATTGTGTCCCTATTAGACATTGCATGGAGACATGGAGGAGTAAAGATTTGTAATGAGGATTTTCATTGGGAACTAAGTGCATTAGGTGCTCAAATACCCTAGAATTTCAGTTGCTTAGGCACTTCCAAGACAAAGCTATAGAGGAACAACTGGTAGATTAATTATATAATCATGTTTAATATGATTCATTCTCATTTATGTTCTTGTCTCTCCATCTACCAGTCCCAAGAACTGTTCTCTGTCCTACTTTTCTCTGTGTCCTTCCATACGCCTGTCTGCATCTTCCTGGTGTCTGTTCATATTTATCTCCTCATGCTTGGTGTAATCTCTCCAGTGACTAATTTTCTCTTTCTCTCCTCCTGCACCTCCACCTTTACTTAGGAAGGCCAGGAGTGTTTATCTGCATGTGGCATCCAGGGCTCTTGCATTGACCACTTCCTTTGTATGGTGACATCTTTGTTTCCCCATCAAGAAGCAGAATATCCTTCTTGTGTTCAGGCAAGGAAGAAAAGCAAAACCAGTAAACAGGCACAGTAATTATATCTGATGCCTAGGCTCTGGAGAGGAAATTGGGAGATAAATTAAAAGTTGGTCCCCTTGGAAGGTTCCCCAATGGATATTGATCAAGTTCAGGTGAACTAGAAACAGTCCAAGGAGAATTTATTAATTAGAAGCTGACAACCAATTGTTTCTTCCTCTCTCTGTTTCGAAGTTGTAGTTTTTGTTTGCCTGCTTCTCTGATAGAGGCAGCAGGTAAATTCCTATAACTGTACTCCTTTGTCTTTGTCCAAGGGGCAGTGGAGTGGAAGCAAAGGATGGCAAAGCTCATTAAAGTCAGGAGCATGGAAATGGAGTGCAGGTCTTGCCATTGTTGTCCCCAGGGATTCTCAGGATTGCTTTGTATTCCCCTTCTGAGATCCTGACCTCTTGTCCTTCAGATTACACAGTTAGTTTAACTGCAGCCTTTGCTCTTGGATTTCTAACTCTCTGGCCCAGGCAGCATTCCTATGGAGAAAACATGTATCTCTGCTGAGGAGAGGGGGGAGGCAAAGAAGCACAGATAACCCTCAGAGGTATTTATCTGCCTTGTCAGCACATGTAGCTAGGAATTAAGAGGGAGAAAGGGTGTTTTTACCTGACTGCACAAGTCACCTGTGTTTTTAAAGTGAGTTATCAGTTTGCCTCTCACCATTGTTTTAACAGTTTACTACTGTTAATAGATTCCAACACAGCTGAAACCTAAAGGCATTAGGGACCCAATTCTGGATATAATCCTGTTTAGTGTAGCACAGAAACATTCTTGCAAATAGGTACATACTCCTCTATGCACATTATAAAACTGCAAAGGAAGCTTAAAGTCTTGGGCAATGTCAAACACAAAGTTAGTAAACACAGGCTTGAGATTTCTCCTGCGTAGACAATAAAATCTTCACATGCATCTATCTCCTCATGCTACTTTTTACCCAGCGATTCTGTCTCAGGACAGTGCACAGAATAGATGGAGCTTTATGAATAAGCAGCTAGTCAATATTTTATTTCATTCTCATTTTTTGGCATATGGCTCCAGGCTTTATTTGCTGGCCACAGTTCAAACCCTACTCTGGAGATGAAATGGATTGTTTCCTCACAGACTTCTTTGTGGCACACACCCCTAAAATCGCCAGCTGCTGTACCAACATGCACTAACTTAGCACCACAGCTCTGGTGGATCAGGGCATGTTGTTGTATTGGGTTTCTGGTTGGGAAATGGAGGCAGAGACGTTTCAGTAAGAAGTTTTGAAACACTTAAACACATTTAAACAGCAGCTCCCATCTCAGTTTGTTGTAGATAGGTATGTTCTGAATGTCTGTAAATCACAATGCAAACCTCACGTCAGGAATCACAAAACCAGGGCATACTTAGTGAGTGACCTTTCGTGGTACTTGGTTTAAGTGTCTTGCTTAAACCAAGACATTTTTGCAATGACATTTGTATTAGCAGGCAGGAGAAAGTTCATCCCTCCAGACATGCAGCTACATTAATCTTGAGACCTACCTCTTCTTTCCTCTCAGTTCCTTGCCTCATTTACTGTACACCTCCCCATCTTGGTAGTAAATGAGTACAGATCCTAAAGACAACATCATTTTTTTAATATAACCTCCTGTTCTGCTGAAGAATGGGTCTGCCTTGTGCAGTGTGGAAGTCAGTCTTCTATGGCGAATAGGATAAGAAAGGACCAGATCACCAGAAATATGTTCAAAGGAACTGGATTTACTAGGTCTCCTTTGCATCTTTCTGTTAAATTTCTTATTTTCTGAATACCAGACTTACCAGTATCAGTGATTTTTCAATGCCTTGCTTCTCTTATGTATGTGATTCTGCATGTGTTTTAAAAAAAGAAAAAAAGCAAATGGAAACTTCAGAAATTCTGATACATTCCTAGGAGATTCAGCAGTAATGTGGGAACATTTCTACATGCTGTATAGACCTCTATGACCCAAGGCATGGGAGTCACTGATAGCAGGAGTACATAGTTACCTTCTTGTACGTCAGCAGACAGAGGGGAACGAGGGGAACATTATGCATCTGGGTTTTACAGATGCTTGCTAGCAACAAGAGATAGTGACACTCCTGAATCCTAGATTATATTCTGGGCTCTGAAAGTGAATTTATGCTGCTGGGTACAGACTTTTCTGCCTTTTCTCCCCAAAGTGATCCTAGGTGCTCTCTTCTCTACAGTTTATCTACATACTCTATCTCCTCTAACTTTGCTAAGCTCATACCCTTAGGAGATGTGAATGCAAACCCAGACAATATAAGGTTGCTACTGAAATGTCAACATTCTGTAACAGCTTTACAGCTTAACCTAAGGGATATGATAATTTCTTGTGGTTTATTGGTATAGGGAAAGGTGCATTGTATAGATAGTGTAATACTGACTGGTATTTGCTGCTGAATTTCAGGAAAAAACAGCAAATAAACTGCTTTCCCTTATTTATTCTCTCTTAAAATAAAACCTGCACAACTCCAGGAAGATTTTTCCTAGATTTATCTCCAATGGGTTAGTAGCCTCTAGGCCAAGATGTTTCCCTAGGTGATTTATATGTCTTTTCACTGGTCCTAGGAGTTAATGTTTCCCCCCTAGGTGTTGGCCATTTGTAGCACAGCTTGAAAGAATGAAATAGTGTTTTAAACTCTCCTTTCCATCACAAAGTGCGACTTCCAATTTTAAAAATTGATTAAGTTTGGGTGAAAGGTCCTGGCTAGAAGGGTTCTGGGGAATGAGGTTCTTTATTTAGTGACAGAACTTGTGTATCATGGATAGGAACAGGAGACGCTTCCCAATCACCATCTCTCCTTCCAATGTGACGTGCTCCTGAAGTAGAGGTATCTGCTGTAGGGGTGAATTGATAGGTACGTTTTAAAGGTCTGGTCAGTCTCTCTATGCTCTGGTTTCAATGGTGGCTTCCTCTGATATGGATCCTTTTCTAAGAAGAGCTAGATGGGGGTGGCTGGCATACTGCATATGGACCATTCTGCCACCATTATATTTGCTAAAGTTGAGCTGAGGTCACATTGACATAGAGATGCTGGATTAAATGGGTTTATACCCCATCTCCAGCCTTTTGGCAGTTTGGTTCTCTTAGGGATTTGTTTTGCAGCTTGACAAAATATAAAGCTTGATGACATGCAATTTTGAAATATATGTATTTGGTAAATTAATGAACTAGCACTGACTAAATGAAATTATCAAGAGCAATCAAAACTCAGAAGAGAAAATTTTTCAGGTGATTATAATGAGCTTCTCTCTTTCCATAGACAGAAAGTTCTATGAGAAATCAGTGTTTCATAGCAGAAAGGTTCCCTTTTTGCATCTGTAATAAGAAAACACCCTGTAAAAAAGGTACGTAAGAAAATCCAGAGTGATCGGATCCATTTCATGAGTTACAAATTTGTTGAGTTCAGATGAATATTAGAACAGAATCAGACAGGGTTTTGTTGATGTCCCCATGCTCCTTTTGCAGTTAGGAGGGACTGATCCTATGGATTCAACTTACTGGCAGCAGTTTATTATTCAGTGAAAAGCTTCTCATCCTGTACAACCTACAAGTAACACTGAAGAACAAAAACTGAGTGGGAGACATGAAATTCTGGTGTTACTGGAACTGATATCAAAGCTTCCACTGCCTTCAGTAGAGACAAGGTTTCTCTCTGGGAGTTTACCTTAGGCTGATGTGTATTAGCAATTTACACTAGTAAAGGAGTTCATCCCTCTGGGGACTAGGCCTGGGTGAGTCTTCAGGTTGTGCTTAGTTTCAGTCAGCTGAGCTCTAACTTGTGGAAATGTGGCCTATGCTTGTGGAAAACAGTGATCTGGGGGTGCCTTTCTCACGTGGACTGTTTTATGCTGTGTGCTCTCAAGTTTCTTGTGCGAACATAGGTGCCTTGCCTTACAGTAAGGAAGATGTGTCCTGATCTTCCTCTGCAGACATTTCCTAATGTTCTTCATTCTCCTGAAAAGAGGACATGATAAGGGCACATCAGACAGATGGGCTGATCCAAAAGACACAGTCATGAAATGGTGGCAGAGTTTTGACTTCACTCCTCTCGTGATCGCAGCCTCATGCTTTCACCATGTTCAGTGGAAATATGCCTGAGAATATTATGTCTGAATTTCAGCCATAATGCTCAGTAAAAGCAGAGTGCCAAATTCACATCTGATGTAAGCCTTGTTTGACTTGAGCAAGCTGAAGAGATTTGTTCCTGTGTGCTTGATGTTTACTAAATGGAAAAGTGAGTTTTTTTGTTCATCCTCTGCTGTGGTTAGGCTAGAAAGATGCTGTAGCACTGCTTTTCCAATGAAACAAGAATACAGATTTGTGTGTCTGTCTCTGCAGCTCTCTCTATATCTATTGATTTATAGAATTAAAATATCAGATAACAAATGTGGTCTTAGAACCTGAGATAATTAGTTTGCAGGCTTTTAATTCATAAACAGCAGGCTTGCATTCTGATTCGGAGGGAGAAGTATGAGTGGAGATTTGCAGGATTGGAAGAGCAGGAGGAGTTGTGGGTTAGGACATTGCATGTGGACATCAGCAGAGCTGCTGGGAGATGAAGGCAGGCCCAGTGGTGGGATGGTGCAGGCTGGGACTTTGGAACATGGGCAGGAGTCACAGATGCCTTTACTGAACAGTTCCAGGCAAAGGCATCACCATACCCTTCTTTTCAGAAGCTGCAAAGTTAACCTAGGGAAACAATTTCAGTGCTGAAGTGGAAACTATTTGTGATTTCTTAAAAGAATTGGAGGGAAACTGAAAAGAAAGCTGACACACAGCTTCTTTTTATTTATCTGTGACTTAGGAAGACCTAAGGAATAGAGGGAGGCTACCAGGGTTGACAGCCTCCCAGCAGTGCTCCCTAGTGCAGAGTTTACCCCATGGGGTGTGATTTGCACAGGTGCCTTCCCAGCACCATCCTGCATCCCCCCCAGAGCAGCAGTGCTGTAAGACTGCACAAGCCATCCTCTCCTCAGGGAAGATGAGCAAAGATGGAGGTAGTTCTGTCTGTCTCATTTGAGTTAGTGTTCCTACCTCAGTGGAAGAACAGTGGGCAAACATGAGATATAATCACTCACACCAGGGCTCCTGAGGAGTGACAGCATTATGGCCCTCCTGGGCGGCTTCTTTGCAAAGCCAGCCACTAAGAAAAAGGAAGAAGGGAAGGAACATGGACAAGTTTACTCTCCTCTGTGTAGCATCCAACAAGTCTGTATGATGACATTTACTAATGCCGCCCACATATTTCTGTCTCAAAGGACTCTGGAATACAGGTTAGACTTTGTAGTTCACCATTAAAAAAACAAAGTCCTGCTTCAAAGTCTCCACTGACTGGCTGTGATACTGAGCAGAAAACTTCTACCCTCTGTCTCGTTCTGCACCAGTGATACCAGCTATCCTCCAGGAAAGCTTGGATGGCTGAGAGCCATGACAATCCTGCAGGAGAAACATGTCTTGAGTTTGTTCAGTGGTTGCTCTGAGTGCATGCAGAGTGCCACAGATCAAAAAGTAGGCTGAGTTCCTATACAGAAACCCCCTTTGCCCCTCACTGACGATCTTCCTTGTGCTTCTGCGCTTCCTGGTAAAAACACAAGGTGGCACTGAGTCAGCAGGACCTTGGCTGACAGTTGCTTCTGCATTTCTTAATATTTATACACAATTATGCAAATTTACAAGATCTCCTGTGGGTAGGCTGGAATCTCCCAGTTCTGCTGTAGTCTTGGGAGGCCAGTGCCAGTGACCATCCTGACCTATTCATTGCAGGAATTACTGTATAGTCACTTTATGTAATGGACTGACAATTTTATTAGGAAATGTAGTGCCAGAGTAACCTAGCAAATTGACAGTCTCAAGGGCTACATTCTTACATCAGGGTCTCTGTAAGGAAAAACAAAACAAACAGAAAAACAGCATAAGAAGATTCTAGGAAGCAGGAAGCAGTCTGAAGTAATCCAGGGATCACCTGAGTAGTGACCTACCATCAGGCCCAGACTCCTTATCACTGATGATAGCTCTACTAGGGAGAGAGGTTGAGATTGCAAGACTCCATCTCAGCTCCCTGCAGGATGGATGTACCTTGTGAGTTCTGCTCTTTGCTAGCAGCAAGCAATTATCAAATGAGAAATAGCAATAGCATGACACAGGCTGTATGGAAATACAGGCTTGCCCAACCCTGCTGATGTCTTAAGGCAACAGTGTCAAAGCACCAGCTACACAGTGCCCCTGTCCCCTTCATTGTCCAACTGAAGTTACATGACTGATGACACAGAACTGGGCTTTGCCTTCCTCTAGGATCTCAGCCTGTTAAGCAGAGCTAAGTGTACTATTTGTTACGATGGAGGAGTATCTGACACTTAGAATGGACAATTGGGCAGCAACCCCTAAGGTCTGTTCCTAGAGTTTTATAGGAAACCATGGGCAATATGCTTATCTCCTCAGGAATTTCCTTATGTGTGATGTGAGGATGATAAGCTCCCCTTCCTATGGACATGTCATGACAGAGAACTGGATGATAAAAAGTTCTAGTAGATGTGGCATGCAAATGGGTGAAATATGTAATGCCATTGCATTTGGACTGTTCGATTGAAAGGGTTTGTTTGCCTGCCTGCAGGGTGAATGTAATTTCGTGTGACAAAGCTTGTGCAGTATGTTACAGAGAAGACATCCCCTCATACAGAAATTTCACTCTTTTTTTGTTTGGCATCACTGAAATGATAGGACTAAAGCACAGCAAGTTTTTTGACTGGAGATGCTATGACAGTATGAAAAAATATTTAGTTTACCTTTCACTTATTATAGTACTGCCTAGCCAAAAATCATATTCTGTTTTCCCTTACACAAAGCACAACAGCAATGATAAAAAACAGTGTGTTATTTGGGGATCAGCCCTCTGAGCCCTCTGTTTGCAGTGGCCTTGGGCAAGTCTCTCTGGGTTCTGTGAAGTGTTTACATCCTGCCCATTCACCACTGCCTGTGCTTCCCCACCTTGCTTCTTGGCTCTGTGGACATCCTTTCCCAATCCTCTGCCCACAGAACAGTTTCTTTAACCTTGAAGTTCTCTTATCAGCTGCATCACCTTTCTGTAGCTGCAAGACCTAAATCGTTTTCTATTGTCCGTGAGCTGAATGGGGCCAGGCCTTCAGAGAGCACAGGCTTGGAAGCATTTTAAATTAGGCAGTCTGAGATGGAAATGCTGCAGGTAAAAAGGAAAAGTGAACAAGCCCCATCCTTCTCCTGAGTCTTTCTTCTTCTTAAATGCCCAATGTCTATGTGGGAGCCCCAGCCCATCTCTCAGGAGAGTTGCGCATGACACATGACTCTTAATTAAAATATATATTTCTGTGCAATGTAGAGTGAGAGGAGGCTGTTACCAGTGCAGATCAGGGAGCTCCTCCTCTGTGACCTATGTGGCAGAGTTCTCTCCTCACTGCCGTGCCATGCCTCTGCACCATCCCTTCCTGTTAGCACTTGGGCCCCAAGTGTGGAACTACATGTGTTACAAGTGTGTAACATAGGCACAGTCCCACTGCACCCCCAAATTCTGTGGGTTTTCCTCAGTCTGTGCTTGTGTGTGATCAGTCCTTTCAAAATCCCGATGGGAGCAAGCCTGCTGCCTGGTCTGTGGTGGGCTGAAGCAGGGGACAGGCTGAATGACAAGTGCATTGACTGCAGGGCACGGCTGGTTTATAGACAGAGAGCAGGGGGCAATGCAGCATGTCATCTATGTGCTGCATCAAGTGGTGCTAACAGTGGAATTGCAGTCAGTGTTGTCTCCCTGGGAGCAGTCCAGGGCTCTGCTTCTGCATGTTCATAAACAAGTTCATACAATTTACACGACGAAGGCTACACTTGTAGCTCCTATCTTCAGTGTCAATGTAAGGTGCAATTGCAGCATGTGCAAACATACGCAAGCTTGTTTGTGTGCCAGCAGTGCAGGGTACAAAGTAGGGCAGCTGCCCAAATTTGTATTTAGGACTTGTACAATGGCTGTGTGCAGTCCATGCCATCACATCTTCACCTGGCTTACTTCTAACCAGGGCACAAAGCTGTGCTTTGTACAAAGCCAGTTTGCCCTCATGTTGGAAAAAGCACAAAGAGGAAGGGATTGCAGCTTGTCCTGAAAGTTCCCCTTAACTTTCTGGCCTGTCCTCAGTCACAGGAGCACATGCCTGTTCCTTCAAGTGGAGCTGTGTGCCTTTACTCACACTTCAACTGCACTTTTCTGTGGTAATTAAATGACTGGGATCTCCAGGGACTGCAAAATTAATCCAAAGAGAGATTGTCTTTTGTCTTTGATATGCTTTCTTGCACTTGGATTTCAAGTTTCCATTCATTCTGCAAATGTTTTTTAAGCATGAGTGTGGTTTTAGGTGTCAGTTATCACCATGATCAACATGGTCTGTAAGAAAACCAGGATGAATTCTGTGAGGACAGTTTACCTGGCTGCACAATTGTTCTTGGACATCAAAAGGAGCTGCCCTCCATCTTCCCACATGCCCCAAAAGGTTTATTCAACATGTGAGCTGCAGATGAAAAATAATTATTTAATTAACATTGGAAAAATTAATTCCTCACAGTGTAGGAGGCCCCTGAGAGGACTGGTGGCAGAACTGTGCTCATAGGAGCTCCTATGCAGAATGCTTCAAGCGCAGTGTTGTCACTAGAATTACAGGATATCTAATGATGTGGAGATGATGACACTGGTCTCTCCAAAGGAGGGCATGTGTCTTAAAATGTCAGGAGCAGAGCTGGGAAGGTGATGCATCTGTTGATTCTATGGCTCAACCAAAAAAGACTAAAATTGAAATTTTGGATTTTTGGGAGTCAAACAATATTTTTTTTTTTTTTTAGTTTTCAGCTTATTTATCCATTTCTCCTGTTTTTTTAACTCTTTTTTTAGTTCAAATCACTTTCTTAAGAAAAAGTGTTTTAAAGTAATAAGAAAACTTTTTGTCAAAAAATATAACTATGAGCTGGTTTGACACTTGAAACTCTCCTCTTATTTTCTTCAGATACTTCTCAGCAAATTCAGTGTAGTCTCATCAGCAGCTTCATATTCTTAACATTCTGCTAAAATGCTATTTTGTGCAAACTTACTGTCTGACAGGAAAATAGTGACATATTTCTTCTGGCGTGGCAGGACTTAGGACTATTGGAAGAACTTCATACACCTTGGGCCTTCCCCCAGTCTGCCAGTGGCATTGTGCGTGGTCCTGAGGGGTGACTGCACCTGTCTGCCTGTTTCCACTTCCTCTGGATGGCGAGCACTTGGCCGAGTGACGCCACTCGGTGTGTGTCCATCTGGCGCGGGTTAGCGATGGACACTGATGCTGATTGTGAGTCTTGGTGTTATTTTGAGGATAATTTCTATTACAACTTCTGTTCATGCAGTGAACAGGTTGTGGTGTGTGGTTCCAGGTTGAGGAAAAGGATTCTGTTTTACAAAGTATAAGGGAATTTCATCTGCATGAAATCCTAACTGCATCCTTTGGCTTTACTATGAGCAAGCAAAGCACATTATAACCAAAGCAAATGTTATATATATTTAGAAACTGCAAATACCTTCCCATTTTAAGCCACACGCTGGGAAGTGTGTTCATCTTCTTTTGTTCCTGTGTCTCATACTACTTAAAGGATACCATGTTTGACCTCCCACCTTCAAATCCAGCCCAGTCCAGCCTTGCCTCATCCTACCCCTTCAAACTCTTTGAGGGTAGACGGGCAGTTTGGACTCCTGGTTTTGCACTAGCATAGCAATCTTTTCTGAGGTTCTGTAAGCACTGGATAAGGAGGGGCAATACTGTCAACCCTATTTCACACAGAATGTCTTGATCCCAGAGGTAGCTGGTTTGTGGAAGGTCATGCTGTGAATCAGAGTCAGAACTAGACTCCTGGACTCATTCTGCTGTAGCACAGCTGCCCTCATTGACAGCACCATGAGTCAGAAAGTGCCTGTGCGTATGGTTCCTAAAATAACTAGTAATCAGCAAAATTCACAGCCCTTTTACTCACTCAGTTCTCTTGAAAGACTCTAGTTAGGCCAAATCCTTTTTTTTTCCCCTCCATTGTACAAGTGCTGCTCCCTTGAAGCTAGTGGATTTGTTTGGGTATAGCAGAGAACAAGGTAACCATCGTGGTGTTCAGGTGGCATTTTATTGCTGTAAGGATTTGGCCAATTACTATGATTCAGTTTCAGGCATGTTGGTGTTTTGCTAACCATACAAGAATGGACATTTTTTTCATTAGATCTAATCAACACAACAAGCTAGTTTAAAAGAGAGGTGAGCAGAGAACCAATTTCAAGCTGGGAATGCAGTGTGGGAACCTTTGGGTATTTTTTTTATGCAGCTTCCCTGTGCCAAGCCACGGAACTTGAGTTAGCTCAGCGTAAGCCCTCTCAGGCAGCAGAAGCAGTGCAGCTATGATGATTCCACTGAGACTCTCAGGCCTGCTGAGATGCTGTGTTTGGCCCAGGCAGACCATGACCTGCCAATATTAACAGAGATTTCTGTTCTTTGTATCACCCCAGAAAATGCAAATACTTCAATTCTGGCATTTTCATCTTTTTTCCTCTTGCTGCTCACTAATAGTAAAAAATTAAGCATTCTGCTGATGTTTGAAAAATACAGTCGTATGACTAAACTGACCAACTATAAATTTATTGGAGAAGCAGTAAACCTGGATGATCTTTAAACAGTTTTTTAAGGTTTGTGAGAACTTTTTTCAGTTGTGGAAGGAAACCAAATCAAGCATGTAAGTTGTACCACAGCTTGCATAAAGCCATTCCTTTACCCTGTACAAGCTGTTGATTCATGAAGTTGCTGCTTTGGTCTGTCATCCTGCCCCTGGTTTGACCTCTTAATTTAAACTAGGAGTTATTTAGGGAGTTTCCAATCTAGCATTCTCAAAACGTGGCAGGGAAAGTCTGCTGTCTGTCTGGCATTTGTGCAGCTCTGAGTAAATTGCTCCTGCTCCAGCACTTCACCTGTGCTACCACTTTGCTCTGAGTATCACTTGTATCATCCATTAGCTTCACTTGCTGTATCATGACTCAGCTGCTGTGGTTACACCAGAGATTTACAGCAGTGCTGACAAATATGGAGGGTATCAGACACCCAAGGAGTGACTCTTGCACAAATTGTTGTATCCTAGTTCAGTCTCTGACCTCAGGAGCAGTGCTGCCTTAGGGCAGGTCCTGGGTTTTGTGGGGTTTTTTGCTATATGGTCAGTCTTTAGCTACTCTACTTTTAGGAAAAGTGCCAGAGAAAACGATGAAGAAAAGATCATCATGTTTGCTGTCAAAATGTAATCTTTCTTACTTTGATTTCTTTCCTTACACAGCTGTACTGGGCTAGGGGCAACAGACATGCTTTTAATCTATTTTTTTCTAGCAAGTGGTCAGCCAGAATGCAGGGCCACCTGGTGCACATGGCTAACCACGCAGGCTTTGGGTGATGGTGTTTGTTGTGACAGGAACTTAACTCAAGTAGTGTTTCACCTCCCCCTTCCAATAATGGGTAGGAATTCATGGGGAGATTTTCCCCAGACTCCCACACAACAAAGAGGGCTCAAAAACCACTGGCAGTCTCATTTTCCCACTGCAGTCCAGTGGTGATCCTCAAGTGTCTGAGTGCAGCATAGATGAGATACGGGTCATCCACCCATATCCCCACGAGACCAGTGTATCATCTCCTAGTCAAACTTTCAGACTACCTTCTCCATGTTTTCTCCTCTGTCTCGCTTGATCTAGTTAATGTTCCAGCATACTGTGTATGACAGTAAAGTATACCATGCTAAATGTTTTTAGCACAGTCCACCTACTGGTCTGGTCTACCTGAGTCATTAAAGCTTCGAGTTGCCTGCAAAAGAAGCAGAAGACCTAATGTCTGAGTAGTGCAAGCTGCATGTGCATCAGCCCGGGGAGCATGGGCATTGCTGGCAGGGAAGGGGTTAATCCAGTCTTTTTTCTCTTTTCTTTTTTTTTTTTCCCTCTTTTTTCCTGCAGTCCCTGCCGGGTGGATGAAAATGAATCACATTTCATTCCACTCTCAGTCAGCCGAGATTGCTCTATAATTTTGTTTTTAGTCATTCGTGACTGAGACCTTCTCTGGCAAATTTAGTCACCGAATGTGTTTGCTGTTTAGCCCCGGTCGTTTGAAATCTTGGGGGAGAGAGGGTTTCATATTGCAACAGCTGAGAGATGAGCAAGGGGAAAGCTGATGGATGTTGATAGTTCAGGCTGATGATATTCAGTATCGTTTCCAAACCCACATGGCCTGGCAGTGATACTCAATTCATTTATTCATGATCATATACAAAAGATTTCAGACTTCAACATCATAATAGCTTGTGACCTTAAAGGGATGCAGTCAAGTACTTTCTAGGCCAGAATTGAACCTACTGTAGAAATCATTATCTGCTGAGAATGATATATAATACTACCTGCAACCATTGCCATTCATCCTGCTGTCTCTACATGCTACACACACATTACTTATGCAATTAATCTCATCATAATTAGAAGAGATGGAAATACCATTTTCCTTGTTTACAGGTGGAGAAACTGAGGCACAAAGAGGCTAAGCCACTTGCTACACACAGAATCAAGGATAATATTAGATGTAGGATTGAGGTCTTCTGTTCCTGTTAAGAATAGGCAAGCAATGTCTTACACATGCTAAACAGTTAATTTGTATCATTAATCCAGCCAATCCTTAGCTCTTGAAGGAAAGTTTTGGAAATAATTTTAGAAAGAATAATAAAAGAATTTCCTGAAATATAAAAGCTCCTTTGTTGGCTGTGCTTTAGCAGAAGTTAGTGAAGAACTATTTCCACTATTTCCAGTGTTTTCTCAATAGCATTGACAATGCTTCTGATGCACAAAGGGGCAACCAGATGAAACTGGGGCATGAAAATATTCCTGCTCCATTCAGAGAAAGATGGATGGGGAGAGACTCAACTGGGATGAGCCTGGAAGGTAGAGGGAGAAGGCAGAGGCATGTGCATCTACCTGCGCGTATATGTGTGCAGGACACAATGGCAATCAGTCTGATGAGAGACATTTTGTTCCCCATTTTCCAAGAGGAAGTTACGAGCACTGCAGAGTCATGCAGCCTCTCTAAATGGGGTCCTGGTTCACTTGTCATGATCAGGAAATAAGTCTGTAGCAGGATTGCAAAGGGCTGTGGCACAGCTGAGACATCCAGTTGTGTTAGTGTGGTGAGACCCTATGGTTTCTGGGGAATGGTGCCGACTGTTGACAATAGGGGCTGATGGAGAAGGCATTTCCATGAAGTTAATGGCTGGCTGGTGGAGGTTAGGGCCTGAGGCCATTATTGCCATTGTAAGTTCTGGAAATATAAAAATGCAGAGAGAAAAAATAAAGAAAATTGCCTTTTTATATATCAGGGAGTTTAAAGTTGAGCTGCCTGTTGCCATGGTTACAATATTCAGTTTGCGGTCTTTAGTTATTTAAGACCAAGGGCTTGATCTTGCTGAATCAGTGAACTCAGTGGAAACATGTCACCCAGCCTCAGCAGGGGAAGATCAAAACCATGGCAGCACGGTAGGAGAGGAAAACCCGTTCCCATCCATTTAGGGCCCACATCCCCTGTGCTCAGGGTGGCTTTCTGAGGTGCAGGAGTGGTGCCTCTGCGAGGAGATGGGAATGGATGCAGACAGTCCCTTCTGAGTTCACAGTCCACACCAATTCCCTCAGTTCCTCATAGACATGGACATCTTGGGAATGGAAATGATTTGGAGTAGGGCTGATAACACCTGTTTGTAAAGTACCACCGACTACATAAATATATGGACCGTCTTAATTGTTAAGATCAATCTTTTTTTTAAAGGACTAATAATTTTTTACTGGCAGTTAGGCACATCTCAGATATTCACCTTACTGCCAGAATGTGCTTTTCATGGTTTGTCTAGCAATGACATCATTTGTGTTCATGATGGAGAACTGAAGTTTTCCCAATGTGAATGTTCAAATCCCTGTTATATGGGATCAGGTTCCTTTAAAGATTCATGTCTACTTGGCTTCATCTGTGAAGTCAAATGACACTGTGGTGGAGTACCAAAAAAATGCAATCATCAGGTTTTTCTTCCCCAGCTTTGGTTCTCTTCCAGTGGATTCCTAGTGGAATGTGCTACCAAACAACATCATGTGTTGCAAAGCACTGTCTTACAAAAAAGGGGTCCTGACTATGTGCCTTGATGCCATTCTTCTGTTTCTCCACTTGCCAAAGAAGTACCAGAAGGATTTCACAATCTTTAGAGAAGGAAACAAAAAAGAAAGCACAAAATAAAGTTCTCCAGGTCAGAGACAGCACAGTGTGCCTGTCCTTCGTAGCTGACTGCCCCACCCTCACCAAGTAGCTGCCTTTCTGTACAGTTACAAGTATGTTACAGGTTCAGATGCAATACTGAGAAATTCAAATGCCTCTTAGTTGCAGATCCAGCTACTACATCAGAAACTGAAGTGAAAATGTTTGGATATGATTCTGAGTTGTGCTTGTCTCATAAAGCATATCTGTCTGTCTGTGTAAACACATTATCTCACAAATGAACGCAGTAGCTGAGCATTTACTGTGTTGCTGCCATGTCCCAAAGCTGCGTTGCAATGCCAGGATTTCTCTGGGGATCTCTGCCCCCAAAATTCATCTTGCAGGCTGATCCTAGGGATATTCAAATGGCTCCCTACATCTGTAGGTTGGCTGTTTCCCTGCCTTTCTGATACATTATACACGTTCCTTATTGCCTCGAGAACAATGATGGTCACATGTTCACTTTGAAACATCCTGATTCTGACGTACTGTGGTTGCTGGCTTGCCCTCCACACCAGAGGGGAGGTAGAGCACTCCCCAGCTCAGCCTCAGAGCTTCTGCCCCCAAGTGAGACTAGATAAGAGTACCCCACATTGAGAGTGAGACAGGAGAGTTTTATCAGGGAGGAACATGAACCAAATGAAAGCTTTGGGATTTCACTTCAAAAGCAAGATGCCATTAGCAGCTCCCTTTGTGTTTGGCTGCATGGGTGGGCAGGCATTTTATTCATGTCCTGAGCAAGCAACAGGGGAGGCTGCCTGTGTGTGGTTATTAAATAGCCTAGAGAGACTTACATTAGTGTGAGGCTAAAGGATTCAGGAGGGAAAAGGGAGGTTTCCTGGTAAGTTAAATGAACCCAGATGCCAAGGAGAGGTCTTGTCTCCTTAGGGAGAGCTACACTACTGTCATCAAAAACTCTGCAAGATGAGGAAGGAGAGGTCTCTCCAAGAGCTAGTCACATCCTTTTCACCACCAACATCACTCCATGCTTCCTCCCAGCTCCTCTCCCAGCTTTGGAGCCCTTAGACACCTCTAGCCTCATTCCAAAGTAGAAACTGTGCCCAGTCTCCCATTTGGTGATAACATGAAATATGAGAAGTTTCCAGTTTAGAACTGAAAGAGAGACTCAGATTACAAGCAGGGCATCCCACACCCTGTGGAAGAACAGGGGTTGATCACAGTTTCTTCCTGCGAGGATGCTTTCCAGTGTGTGTAAACAGCAGTTTCCAGCATTTCTGTTAACATTTCTCTGTCCACTTTCCAATTATGCAGGATCCATTTGAAGAAATAAGTGTGCTAGGAGGTAGGGAAAAAATTATTTCCCCATTCATTAAATCAAAACAACTTGTGTTGGGAAATACTGAATTTTTACTTAAGATGGATGATGCAACTGAACTTTCTCTTATAAATGAGTTAGTTTTTGTTGACTGCTGCCATTATATGTGAGTCTTAGGACTTACAAAGTGTTTGACAATACTGGTTAGACCTACAGATGATAAGGAGAGAGACTGTCAAGACTCCCTGGGAGAGGTCTTTTTCCTGCCTCAGCTCTGCCACTCTCCTAGAGACTCTCTACCAGTTTCAGTACTGATCACTCTGCTGTGTAGACTGATGTTTGCTGGAGGCCTCTCAACTGTTTTGTGGGTCACAAGCAGGGACACAGTCATCCCTTCATCACTGTTGTTTGCACCATGTAAATCTGGATTTAATATAGCAAGGTCACCCCCAAACTCACTACTGAGCAGGATGAGGCCTGGGATATTGACCAACATAATTCCCTGTCTCTAATGTGTGACTTAATACACTGACTTAGTGTATCTTGTCACATCTGCACAGGAATTTCATACAATTTACATGTTGATAGGTCATTTCTTTTCTCCTTTTGTCCCAATCCTGAATTTCCTCTCCCTCTCTCTCACCCTTATTCTTTCTTCTCTTTCCCTAAGCTGTCAGTGCTGATGAACACAAAAACATATTTATCTCACCCCTTACAACATCTTCTGCATCTGAACTCCATGCTAATGGCTTATGGGAACCTTCCATTGATTGGGTTAATAGAAAATAAAATTGCCTCATAACTGTTTTTCACTTTGATTTTAAATATGACCCCGATCCCCATCTCTGGGGATGAGTTGTTAACCCTGATGTAGCTACCATTGCCTTCTCTGGTTGCCTCCCAGTTTGGAGCTAGGGAGATTGGGGGGCAATGAGTAAAATCCCTAAGATAAATATGTGGAATTTCTGTAAAGACAGTGAAAAGTATCTGAATAGAAGAAATATCATGAAAGAAACTATGCATATGTTGTAAATGTTACTGAGAGCATGGATTATTGGGTTGCTGTATTCAACTCCTGAAATTAAGAACTCGGCCCCTTTTCATCAGACCATAATTCCTCACCTGTGTTAAAGCAAATGGAGACTCTTGTCTTGTTGTCAAAATGTTGGAGAAATGTAAAATGTTGTCTGGCTCTGCTGCCACCCATTGGAATTAGAGTTTCTGTGTGCATGGTTTATGCAGCACTTGTGTGGATATAGATGTTGGTCTGAACTTTTTTCAAGGTCTTTTTAAAGCACACAGTGAGGGTTTCCTTCCTTCTCTGAGCTGCCTGTAGCCATTGCAACAGGGGGTGGATATAGATTGATTCTGCTCATCCAAACAAACTACCAAGGAGCAATCCAACTGGCAAAAGAGTCTGCATCACGTGCAAGAGTTTTTAGGTATCTTTGAGATCTTTCCTCTATCTGGCTTCATTACTGTCTTTAACAACTTGTCACGATGATAGATGATCACAGTGACAGCATTTCTTATAATAAACATTTATGCTTTAATCCTAAAGGGTCCAAGTGTGCTTTGCCAATACGTGTGGCAATAACCATTACTCCCTGGCTGTGGAACAGATATTTGAAAGCACTGGGAAATATCTGTGGAAGAACGAAGAAAGGAACAGCATCATGTTCCTTTGAAATTGTTGTATAGATGAGATGAGGGAGGGATATTTCATAATGATGGGAAATAATTCTCAAATATTAATTTGATCAGGGCAAACAGGATAAATACGCCATTGTGGCACAAGGGTCTTTAGTGGTGACAGTAATTAAGGCTATCAGCATTTTAAATTTAAACATGGCTAGAAGCACAGCTTCCTTTAATTCTGTTGAGAGATTGATTCAGCACCAAGTCTGAGAGAAGAGCTCTTCCTCAGAATAATAAATACTGTTTTCTGGGGCTCTCTGCCTCTTCTGCAGGTCTCTCTTCCATGGATCAGCAAGGCCTGTTACTAATTAGGTGATGAGATTTGACAGGATCATGACACAGCCAGATATGGCTGCAGGTTTCTACCTCAGTTTTCAGTTATTATTTATCTGAGCAAAACAGCTCCTCTGCTACATTGTAGTGGTTCACAGGATAATTTTTCAAATGAGCATTTTAGCTAATATTCCATAATGGCCCAGATATGCAGACTGAACCTCCTAAAAGATTTAGATGTTTATGGTATTTACCTGTAACAGCTCTAGCTTTTGGACTGATTCCACAGTAATGCCTCTTTCCAGACTGGTTCAGGGCAGACTCTGACAACCATCACAGCAGTCATCCTTTCTGTCTCAGGAGTGGGTTCCAACAGTAGATACAGATGCTTTGCCTGCCTGCTGTTAATTTCCTGCAGATGGAGACCCTTCTTAGATAGCAGAGAGCCTGCTCTACTGGCAGCATTCATCTCCCGAGCAGCACAGTGTCCTTGCAAAAACAATTCGTGCACATCTTTTGTCATTATTGATTGTATCCAGACTCCCCCAAAAACATGACTTGAAAATAGTCTCAAGCCTTTTCTCTGCAGGTGAGTATCTTACAGCTTGGGACTTCCCTCCTGCTGTGAGAGAGAACAGACTCTGAGATCAGATAGCTGCTTTCTGTGAAAGCTTGGCATAGACGTCAGTACAGGCACCAAAGAATATACCATTACAGTCCTGATTTGGGCTGTACTGCTCATGATTTTCTCCCGCATGTCATTTACACTCTTACCCATTGCTGGTGCTGATGGGGATATGAATCACATTACTGCAGCTGGTAATTTTAGAAACACTGCTTGGGAATGCTGCTAAATATAGACAGGGGTGAGTAAAAGGCCTTCCTCTTATCAGGCATCAGTGTAGGTTCCTGGCATCTCATACGCAGGTTGTATCGTTCCTGATTTAAGGCTCTGGAGAACCTTTGATGAAGCCATGCCTGTCCATCATAGAGCAGAAAGCTGCCTGGAGCCAGCAGCACATTAAACAGAATGAGAGGTCTCCCAGGGCCAGGCAGCACATTGGCAGCTTGTCAGGTAGGACTCTGCTGATGAGCTCTGCCACTGAAGGTTTAATTTGAGACCTGCTTCATGTTATTCACGAGGGATCTTGAGGCTAAGTAGAAAGGAAGAAATACTTGCATTTGTATCCACAAGCTGAAGGGTAAAATGCAGAAGACGCAGTGGGTGGAGAAGAAGTGGAGACAGTGAAGACCTCCAAGTGGGATGCAGGTGTACAAGCCTCTCCGGCAGGAAAAAATAAAAACACCATTAAAGGCCATATGAATAAAACTATCATGTAGCTCATCCCTGACAGCTTGGCTGTAAGGCCTTTGGTTGCCATACAAGAAATGCTGATGCAAAGATCCTTTTGGACATCAGCATTTGTAACTTCTGATTATAGTGACTCCCTTTCAAATGGTGGACACCAAGGAGGGGTTCTGCCTGTACTACTTCTGTGAAGCAAACCAGGACTGTCTCATTTACTAAGATGGTCTCTTTCTAAGTAAAGAGTTTCCTGCCTGATCAGCACTCTGAAATGGCTTCCTCAGCAGTCAGTGGGCACCAATGACAGCAGGAAGGTGAAGGCAGGATCTTGAAGCCAGTAGGACTGAACTGAGTGGGAGTGACAGTAAGAAAAAACGTCCAAGTGTCCCTGCAGTGCCAAGGTAATGCAGCTTTACTGGTGTGAAGCCACAGCCCACTCTAGCAATGGGACAGTACAAAGTTTCTGTGTTTACAAGGTTTGCTTTCCTCCAGGAGCAAGAAGTAACCCTAGAGGGAGTTCCTGCAAGTGTTTCTTCATCTGTCTTGTAGAATTATTGTTTGCCCATATCTTGTATTTTTGCCTAGATTTTTTGTTTTCATTTTTCAGGTTTTCCCTCTAAGACCCGAAGTACATTCCTTTGCCAAGTACAAGTAAGCAAGTGTCAGCATTATGCTAAAAAATGGCCATTCCCAAAATGGTTTTCTGCCCCAAAAATGTCAATGGAATTATTTCAACGAGTTCCATTTATACTGACAGAGAAAACCCAACAAGATGCCACTGTACATCTCCATGCAAATGGCATCTTGCAGCCTTGTGATAACCAAGGCTTGGAACATCCTTGTACATGGAAAGGGAAAAGAAATGGTGTGTGTGTTTGTGTTTGGTGGGTGAAAGAAAGGAGAGCCCATACAGAAAAGACCTTGCAAGCCAGAGGAGAAGAGAGCTTTCATCTTCTTCCAAATAGAAGAGTTTGCATATCAACTGTAGAACAGAGGTCCAATTTCCATGCCAATACCAAAGGACTCCGGTTTGCCAGTGCAGAAGGAAATTTACAGGTCAATACAAGAGAGCTTTTCTGTGAATCACACTACAGAGAAAGGTGCTTACACTGACCTACAACCAAGAGTTTCTTTGCCTAAATTAGCCCAGTAGAGAGCTTGCCTACCAATGGAAAAGAACCTGACTAAAAAATCCCTTGTAGCTGCCCTAGGAGAAAAAGAATGACAGAAACAGTCTTTTCAAGCCTAGACCAATTAGCAAGGTAAAAGAAAAAGTCCTATGATAATTAAAAATTAAAACCAACAAGACAACAGTGTAAAAAATGAAATAAATTAATAAAAACAATTAGCAGAGATGAAAAAACAGGGATGGGAATGATATAAATTGAACCTATTATAAGGCACTAATGACATTCGAAAACCTAATTTTTACGTTGTCAAACCATTTTGATTAAGTGTTAAATGCTGCTCTTAGGAACTTGGTGTGTATTGTGCAAGAGCAGTAATTTCTGCCTGTATCTTTTTGCTTTCTCTGAAAAGGTGCTTGTGTGCTCAGAGAGGCAGCAACCGCTCATGAGTTTGCAGTGCTCTTCTCCCTGCCTTTGTACATGCCAGGAAACCCAGCTCTGCCTAGGGCCTATCTTCATGTTTGTGGGGAGTGGGATCTGAGTAGAGTTATGGGGCAATGGGGAGTGAGAGGTGAGAAACGATGAAGACATTGGGTGCTGATGAGAAAAACAGATGTCTTTTTAACTAGGAAACTTTCCTCCTTTTTTTTCTTCCCCCCTGCCTTTTTTTTCCCCCAAAAAACAGAATAAGCAAAATAATTGAAAGAAAGAAAATTGACTTTTTATTGCTTTTTAACTGCTTAACATGAAGTTTCATCTAGTAAAATTGTTGTTATTTTTATCTTTAGCTGCGTCTTTCATGCTTCTCCTTAAAGAAGATATTTCTCCAGTTCAGGATGCCAGCTGCAAGGAGCTGCACAGAGAATGACAATGGCCTATGCAAATACAATGCATCAGCTATAAAGCCTGTTCCAGAGCAGAGCTGCTGGTGGCACAGAATGTGGCAGGCAAGGCCTGGCCCTGAGATGTACTCGTGGCTGTGGCTCCATTTGCTGCAACTAGAAGGTGAGAATGCTCTACACCTTGTAGGAGTCCTGTAGTATTACCAGTGCCACACAGCTTGGAGTGACCAGCAAGGGAAGACAGTGCTGGATCCACTTACACATCAGGAAGGCTCAGGGAGGCCAAATGTGGTTAATAATTTGGAACTTGTGACTCCAGATCACCACAAGCTTTGCTTCCTAGAGAGCCACTTCACTAGCACAGCCCCCCACCTCAGGAAGCTGAATGTCCGTGTAGTTGCCAGTTGCCTTGTTTCAGAGCATGGCATTGTCTTTTCTGTCCAGGTCTCCTCTGCAAGCTCTCACTGGTCAAGATTCAGCAAGAAAACATACCAAGCCCAGGCAGACTTGTGCAAGGGCTTGCTACTCCAGAACTGGTCAGAAAGGTGGGAATGGAGAGAAATTTCCATTGGGAAATTAGGAATTTTCAGCAAGAAAAATAATAGTAGAAAATAATTATTTTTTTTGAAAACTGAGAAGTGGCTGGGAAACCACTTTGCAGGGGGGAATGGGTATATGGCAATTCAGACTGTTCTTGCATGCTGTGGGCTCCTCAGCTCTGTCCCTAAGATAGTGACAGACTTGTAAATGATCTATCTGGGCAAGGTGGCAGACCAGAAGAATCCTAATCCAGCATGATGGTCCACATGGAGCAGTAGGTAACAACATGCTTGTCCCCAGCACCTGTAGATCAGCAAGTTGCAGTAACTAGCACAGGGACATGCAGGTATCGTGACCAAGGGCAACAGTCATATGAAAGGTGATAACAAAGAAACTAAATTGGGCTCAAGAGCCTGGCACATCTGGAAATTATGGTGCAGAGAGAATCTTCCTGCTTTGACAGGGCACAAAGTCTTTTTACAGAGACATTGCATCCCTCAGGATAAAAGATTTGATCGCATCTCAGCTGGTGCCAAGCTGACATAGAAGAAAAATTATACATTACAAAATGCTAAAAGACAGCTAAAGGGAAGGAGTCAGAAGGCAATAGAGAAACAAAAATAAATCAGAATCACTGTAGAGAAAAGAGGCTGAAGGTAGAGTGAAAATATAGAAGAGCTTTTGGAAGGTGGGGATTTTAGAGAGAAACAAATCTTGAGGAAAAGGGGGGTGGGGGAATAAAAAGCCAGGACATAAAGCCAGGCAGTGTGGTCAGTGTCCTTTATATCAATTTTTAGTGCTCCTTTTCAGCTGCCCTAGGAACAGTTCATAAACCACAGCAGTTATTATAGGGGTGGTGTCATACACCACAAACCTATTTTGTGAATGTTACCACTGGGGGACCAGATGTTGAACTGTCCTCCATTCCAGTTGACAGGCTCGATAAATTAAAAAAGATCAAGAAGAACACAGGTGACAGAATGTGTTTGGAATGTGTGTTCTTTTTGTTCCACAAAGAAAGGAATGTGAATCCCTCATGCTACCAGCCACCACGTTTTTATTGTAACCCTTGTAAAATCTGATGTTAAAGCCTAAGATCTTGGGTCATGCAATTATGTGAGTCTCTGCTTTCATTTTTTAAAATGTCAGTTTCTAAACCGTCTACTTGTGGAGAAAGACTTGGAAGCACAAACGTGTACAAACTCAAAGCCAACTAATTGCTGATTTTGTTTTCCGTGTCTTGATGCTGGGTTTCTTGATTTTGAATTTCCAGAATGAAGACAATGGGCACAGTGGCTTTCTTGCAGCCAGCACCAAGGTGTATGTGAAGTTCTTAACATATTTCTCCATTTTGGAGATGTGGTATCTCAGTGAATTGCATTTTGAAAAACCTGTAGAATTTGGTGTGAGTTGTACAGTCTTGACCAGCCTTTAATCTGTAGGAAGTGCCTCATCGAAGTGAGCTAATACAACTAAAGTCTATAAAGCTTAGCCAGCTTTTGTTGCATGGAGATAGATTCCTCATATGTAATATTTAACGTATTTATCTGCTCCTTTTAATTAATATGGCAGATTTCTGGGAGCAGCAATTCAGTAAGTCAGAAACAGGGAATACAGGCAGAGCTGGATCATACAATGCATGAAAAAGAGTAGCAAGATATTTTAAAACCCTTTCTGGTATGTTTCCAGGTGCTGCAGCCACCCTTGATGACAGTGTAGACATAGTAAAATGTATGATTTGAGAAAAAGAGAACTCGTCTCAGAAAATCTGGTGGCTTTGAACAAGGCCACTAAAGCACAGCTAGGATTCCTCTGTTAGCTCTCCTTCTCGGCAGGCACCAGGTAGCCCTGTTGTCTCGTGATAAAGAGCAGTGGAACTGAGGATTCACTGAGAGTTAGGAGAACTTAATCTCGCCTTTCTAGTTACCTCCAGCTCTTGTATTTCTGTCTTGCTGCAGGAACTTGCTGCTTGATTCTCCAGTGCCATGCTACAGCTTGTCTCCTGCTGTGCACTAGGAATACAAATCCTGCCAGTGCTGCAGCAGGGCAGAAGAGATGGGAGTACTGAGCATGCTGAGGCTCCTCTGGGCGCTTGTGCAGCCTCTGCTCCAGCCCTGTGAGAAGCTTCCCTCTGCAACCACAGCTTCAGAAGCCATGGTGCTGCTCCCTTCAGGGCTGTGCCAGGGGACAGGGCTGTGATGCAGCCACGTGGCAGCAAAATCACTATACAATCTGGTCTCTGTGGAGCATGCAGCATCTAATCCATGCATGGTTTCTGTTTGTGGAGAACGAGGGAACTGATATTGCAGCTGCTTAGCTGCTTCTGCCAATGTGCCCTTTCCCATCTACAGTGTAAGTACTGTGGAAAATTTAGAAGGACAGACAAGCAGAGGCTGAAAGGTTGAGCTGTTTACAAAGTCAAACCCCTTGGGAAGAAACAGATTTCAGATAGATATTCAAGTCTATGTCATCCCCACAAAGAGTCAATTTGTTTGTAGGATCTGGTAGACAAAGAACCTATATTGAGGAGGGGTGTAGGGTTAGCTATGCAAGCTGACAGAAGTCCAGATGCCCAGATCTAGCAGACAGGAGGGGTGTGTGTACATGTCCATGTCTGCCTGTGTATGTGTGCTTGCAGGACAGGAAGCAAGCCAGCTGACCAGATGTTCCATGTTCTACCACCCTCCTGGTTCTTGTTAACTTAGTTAAAACTTTTCTGCTTGCTTCCCTCTCTACTCTCCTAGTTGTATATTTAGCTCCCTCCTAGCTGTAGTGCACACTATATAATTCCATCCAGTGCTTTGGCAGTGGAGATCACTGGCTTGATGTTAGGGAGGGCAAAGTGGCTGGTGGCTGGTAATCTCATCCTCGGTCTCTCTGTGGCACCTGCCTGTGGGCCCTGACAGTGCCAGTCACTGGTACCCAGCTTCAAAGTGCAGAGTGTGACCTCATGGCCTGAGGAACTACATCTGTCGGGAATGAAGTGGACTAAAAGAATTTGTCACCACTGAGGCACAGTGCAAGTTGTGGGGTGGGCTGTAAGAGGGAGGGGGAACAAGGCTTAGAAAAGAGAAAAAGAACACTAAATGAACAGCATGGTCAGATTCCACTTGTAGGACAAACTGGTGCTAGACATATTCAGACTAGGCAGATTCATTCATTTTCTGGCAAGAGAGAAATCAAAGATAGTAAAAAAAAAAACAAACAACTGATGTGTGAAGCAGTCAGGCCTAGGATTTCCCAACATGTTACCTGTTCCTGGTCATCCTTAGCATTGAATTTAATGTTCTTGGCTCCTCCACCTAAGGAGAAACTGGAACATTAACTCTTTGCAGATTTATTCTTCCAAATCTGTCACAGGACAGCTGAAGGGGGAGCAGAAGAAAGGTATTGTAGTCTACCTAAAAATAAGAAAAAGGCAGCAAGGAGGCTGGATTTATTAGCACTTCTGCCACTGACTCATTGCATGGTTTGGTACAGTTTTGTCTTTTGCTTCTTCACAGCAGTCTTGTAAATATGGTGGGTGTGTGTAAAAAGCCTCAATATGCTTGGATGGAAGCCATTCAAGAGAGGAATTTGTGAAAGCATTGCATGATACTACAGAGCCTTAGCTGAACAACTGGGAAGACATGTCATGGGAAGACACAGAGTCACTATGAGATATTTTCATTTGTCCTTTGACACAGCAGCTTCAAGCCCTGACATTTAGATGTCCCTCCTGTGGCTGGCTCCTGCCGTGCCATAAAAGCAATAGGAGAAGTGCACCCCTAGGATGAGGCAGAGTTCTGCAGAGCAGGCAGAAGTAGATTTGGAAGCAGGGAGAGAGATATTTGCACTGTTCCCAACTGAGGGGGTGGTGCAAAGAGCCACTTCTGTTGAAGAGGAATCTAACAGGATAAAGGTCATACAATGAAGGGTCCCTTTGTGTTGCCAACTCTCAAACTTTTTTCTGGGTCCCCTAATTATGGTGTTTTCCCTCACCCAAAGTCAGATTAAAATTGTGGAGTTCATCTTTCTTTTAAAAATTTAATTACCTTTCTAGTACCTCTGTTGCAGACAAAAAATTGAAAATTTAAATCCCAGGGTTTTAAAAGAAGGGGGAAATAAGAATCATGTGACTTTTTAAAAGAAAAGACTCTCAGATTTTTGGTACCTTACTCATGACTCTTGAAGGTCTGAGACTAGCATTACTAAGTGGGTTAGTACTACCAGTATCTCAGATCATTAAAGATAGAAGCTGAAAACTAATTAGGAGTTCATGTTGTTTTTTCTCTAATGTTCCACTCAGTTGGTTGGAGTGATACCAGCCTGCTTAATTTCCTTTCGTCCTGCTTGTCTGTTCCCCTGTCTGTTTTTCATATTGGTAGCAGAAAGCTCCTGGGTTCATCACTTATTTCAGGGAGGAAAGTCCTCTATCAATATCCAGTGATTCTCCATCTTAGTTTAAATAAAATTAAGAGGATATTACAAATGCATTTTTTGCTGATGGCTCCAAATTTATAAAGCTTACATTTTTGCTTGTATGGAAATATTTATAGGGGGTCCCATTGTGCTTGAGATCCAGGTAGCCAGTTGGGGCCATTCTCTGCAGCTGATACGTTCATTATCCCACTCTTTCCAGTCTTTTTTTTTTTTTTTCCATCTTGCTCTTAGGTTCCCTTAGACATGCTTTCTCTTTCCTCTTTCTTCCCTGCAACGTTGTCTTTCTCATGCTGCCAAGACTAGTCGTGCCCTTTTTCCCTGGAATGCTTCCTCCCCTGCAGTTGTGGCTTCACACTGCATTGTGTGCACCCCTTACTGCCTGATGTGTTTCCATCTTCGCTCTCCTGCTCTTCTCCTTCTCTCCTGTACCTCTCAATTTTTCGCTCTGCCTTTGTCTCCTGCTGCCTCATTCTTCTTTCTCCCAAGGGCTGCTTTCCCAAGAGAAGCTAAGTCGAATTGATCTGCCATTTAATTACCTGATGTGTTCATTGCCTGTGCTTGCTGTTTGCAAATAGGGCTGCCTGCAAGTCCCTGGGGGAGGCGAGGTTGTGTGGCGATGGGGGAGGCGGATAGATGGGCTGGCAGCAGCTCAGCCAGAAGGCATCTTCCTCAGAAACAAAACACCTGCCAGTAACACCTGTGCTCGTAAATGTTTGCTGCCATCCTTGGTCAGGCCCCAGCACTTGGAGAATGAATGTGTCTATTCCATGGCATCAAACCAAGGCAGCTTTCTGGCACGTCTGAAAGCTTATAACTAGTACTTATACCAAGCACACTATGTTCAGGTGGAGAAATGCAAGCCAAGAGGCACACACCTCTGTAATTAAGGGTAGGGGCATACTGTCTGTCCTCCTTTCAGCCCAGTAGTTTCGGCTCCAATGGGCCATGTCATTACATCTCTTCATGGCGTGGGTGGGTCTCACAGAGGTGTGGATGAGGGAGGACTGTGACTTTGTTTTGTTCTAAAACCTTTCACTCCAGAACATCAAATGACTTAGAATACCTAGCTCCCACCCTTATGGTCTCCTATGCAGACAAGTAGAGCTCCCTCTTCCCTATCTGACAGGCACCAGAAAGTCATTGGCTCATCCAAGGTCATTGCAATGATTTCTAGTTGCAATTAAAGAGGAAATCCTTGTCTTCTCCTTCTAGACTGCAGTCTTCTTTTCCCAAAGGGATTTAAAGAGGGACTATGGTATGAATAGTAGCAGACCCACTTAAGGCATGTCTTTGCAGAAATCCCGCCTATGAATTGAGCTAGTTTGGATTTAACACCACTGAGTTGATTAAAGAGTATAAAAAGATTAAACATCAAGACAATTGGTCTTACCAGGGAAGCATAACTAAGGATTTTTGCACTCAGCATGGTGGAGATGTCCTTCCCTTTCCCCATATTTGTGCATATTTCCCTAACTTGTTTGTCACAGAAGGAAAATTGTGAGCTCCATCCCTCTACAAAAACCCCAGAGGATTCACTTCACCTCAGTGTAACAGCTGGATGAAAGCCTTAGGCTCTGAAGGCTTTGCCAATTAATAGATAGTTTCTCTTCTCTTTAAACACCCCATGTGACTTCTTAAGCTTTAGGCAGCAAAGCATTCAGGGAAAGAACAGGACATTCACTAGCACCAGTCACACTGATTTTTGCTGCTTTCCTAACCACTGTCCACACTGACCCTTGCTGCTAGCAGAACGACACAATTTGCTGTTAAGGGAATAGAAGGAGATGATAGTGTGTGCGTGGAAGGCAGTATTATGTCTGCTTCACCTCATCAGACATAAGAAATAAAGGGATAAGTTAAAACTGAATAATAATACATAAGAAGCACAGAACCAAGCTGAATTAGCCATAGCAAGAGCTGGTCAGTTGTCTTCATTGCTTTTGTGAAGCAATTTCTTTATTTTCTCTGCAGCATCTAGCTAATGGCATTGCAGAAGTACTCAATTAATATGGGTATGGGCCCTTCTGATGGGCTGGGCTGCACACACAAATTCATATCCTTGTATTGTTTCTGCTGGGTTTTAGGTGCATGTATTCAACAGAAGAAATACTATTAGTCTGTTTTTTACTATCTCCCTTCCTCAGACTCCCTTTCTATCCTTAAAGGCCTTGAGCTTTCTCTGTTTTATTCCTCTGTTCTTCTCTCAGCACTCATTAAATCAGCAAGCTCTTTGAGAAAGAAGCTGGTTTGTCATTCTGCATGTGAAGTGTAGCCCTGGTCCTGTTTGGATCCTGGCATTGCTACTGATCATCTGCAACTGTGCATGTGCTGCACAGCAGGGAGCACAAGATGGCTGTGCAGGGATGTTGCTGTGAGCTGTGTCCAAGCAGGCAGCAAGTCTGGATGTATGCTTGCTCCTGGGCAAAGTCTGAGGGTTCCTTTTCATTTCTATCCTTATTCTGAGGATTACATTAGAAGTAAAGGTAGTGTGTGGCATAGACAAAGGCTAACTTAGGAGATGCATCTTAGGGAAGATTCTTAGACTGCAGAAGAAACACAGAGCTATGACTCCCTATTCCTAGGAGCTGGGATAGCAGGACGGCTGCGTGTGTCCATCACTGCAGAGCTGGCCAGCCCTGTCCTCCCAGCTCTTCTTGCTTCTGACTTTGAGCTTTATACACAGAATATTCTTCAGTTCAGTTAAGCACCTTGATTCAAAAAATCATTTAAGCTTTTACCTCAGCCTTACTGAAATCAATGGGATTTAAACACATGCTTAACCTTAATCGTGTTCTTGAGTGTTCTTCTGAACTGGCCTTTTATGAGGGTATGAGTCCTTGGGAACCTGTGAGTTTTGCCTTCTTGCATGCTGCTCCTCATATACTATTGATGGAACAATCTGTCACTCATTAATGCTGCAGATTAAGCCATTTTGCCTGAATCTGTTTTTTCAGTAGACATTTTAACTGCTCTTCTTATGTATTTATTTGATTTCCAGTGCCTAGTTAACAATATGACAGCAAATCTAGACTAGGTTTAATAACTATTTATTCTGTCTCCTCAGGCATACATTGACTGCAGGAGGTGGCATGAACTCAGTGTTGGTGGTAAACTACAGCTGTGGTGGCTATCCTACAAATGAAAAGGAGAGACAGAGTGAGGAATCTCCAGTTGCATATATGTGAAAGGTGTAAATCACTTCCACAGGACTTTCAAGGACAAATTCAACAGAAATCCCTCAGGAAGGTTCAGGGCCCTTTCTGCTGGTAAGTGGACTATTCTTTGTGTCTTTCTGGAGGAGCAGGGGTACAATCTCATGATGTCAGTCTGTGCACCATTACCCCAGAGTTACTAGCCTGCCTGCCTGGGGTGTGGCTTTATGATTGATGAATATTTGGGAACGATATTGGACATGGTGGAGGTGACAGCTTTGGTGAAGTCTGTTTGTCCTTCCTCCTTTTTGTGGGGATTAGGGGTTTTCTGAGCATTACCAAAAGATTGGTCCCTGTTGTGAGGCACTGCACACTTGTCACTCCACACTTGTCACTCCTTGTTTGTCACCCTGTCTGTCATGGTGTCATCCCTTTTCACCCCTTGGCAGTTAGTTAGGAGGGTTTCCTTTGGCAGCTGCTTTTCATGCTGGCTCCCTGGAGAGCAGTGATCCTTCTGTGCATCTGCATGGAGCTCCCCTCCCATTGCCCAGGGTCTGCCTGTCCTCTTGGAGGTTGGACTTCTATTCTTAGGACACTACTTGTGCTCTGTGGGACATGTTAAATGAGCTACTAAAAACTGTGTTATTTACATAAGACCAAGGTCTGCAAAGTCAGGGGATTACTGGCTACCAAATAAACTTTTGGTGAACTGAGAGAGAAAGATGTCTGTACAATTGGTCTGGAGAAGTTCTGTTGCTGGACCGAGAGTAACGGGACACAGGAAAGCCTTCAAAATAGGTTCACTTCAGAGGTCATAACAAAAACTGAACAACATAAATAAATTCACCATGGGAGCATGTCCCAGTGTTACAGCTTTTCTTGGAGTCTGGTTTAGTAAATCACTGTAAAAGTACAATATTCTGTGGTTTTTCCAATTGCTCTAGTGAATTCAGAGCCTGGGGCGTGAGAGCTCAGGAGCTCTGTCAGTCCCATTGCGATGCCTGCCCTTTCCAGAAAATCTCTCTTGTGAGGTATTTAAAAGCAGCCATACAGGTAATAATCCAACTGTAAATCCTTTGCTGCATCACATGCCGAGGGAGCCTCTTCTGAGGTGAGTGTCTCCCTGATCATCATCAGCATAGAGGATACAGGCGTGGCTGAGATCAGCAAAGGATACCACCTTTCCATCTGATCACAGATGGCAAGGACTGCCTTTCACCATTGTGGCTTAGGCAAAAACCATCCCTCTGGATGCTCAGGAACAGTTAAGGGAACAGCTGCTCTGGGCATCATGTGGGAAGAAGGACCAGAGCCATTTCAAGTGTTTTATCATGCTCTCACCATGCCTGGCCCCTCGTGAAGGCAGAGCCCTCACAGTGTCCTATAGGTGAACAATAGGAAGTTGGCTGCTTGCAAGGGCTCAGTAATTAATTAGTGGTTTTCTTAGCACTGTTTAGGTGCTAAAAGAAATTAAGTTTAGGAAAAGAGCTGCCTTGTGAAAGGACCATTAGCTATTTCAGTAAGAAGTGGAACTGTATATTCTTAATACTCTTTCCATTAGCACTGCTAAGGGATAGGAAGGAATAAAGAACTCAAACACCATCTGTGATTTCTTGACTGTGTTGTAAGATACAAAACAGATATAAAACTGGCCCATGGCAAGCTCCTCTTCACTTTGCTTTAGTCATGGTGTTGATTTTGCTTCATCTAGCTCTGAGGCTGACTGGGAGACTGTTTCATCTCCAAATATTCTTGCCCTGGTGTTTACCATATGGAGGGTTTTAGAGTCAAGCACCATCAGACTTTAAATTCTCGTTCATTTGCACTGAATTTGTGGTGGCCACAAAAAAAATCCAGTGGCTTTTGATCCTGACTAAAGACAAGAATAGTTTATCTGCTACTTTGCTTTGTCTTAAGATATCCAAAATTCTAGTGTTGTGAGCTGTGATTTGGATTTCTGGCAGCACAACACGTGAATTAGATAACTTGTTCTTCCTAATACAATTAGATAATTTTGTGCTGTTTCACCAACCTCTTCTTGTGTGTCTTAGGTGATGAGTCTGTGTGTCTGGGACAGGTTTAATGCCTACCCGCCCACAGGTTCCTCTTAAGCTGTCATTCTACACTGTCATTTTATCAGAGTTCCCACCTGAGACTGAGACTGCAGTGGTGTGCACTTTGTCTGACTTTCAGCTTGAACTGCTTCCAGCATTGCTGCTTTCCCTGGTTTTTTATGATAACATACAGGTGATCTCACAAATGTTAGAGGAGACTAAAAGGAGGCTGTACGAGCAGCTGGCCCTGACTCATTATGTTTAACCTTAAGGGAGTCTGTCTGTGGTAAATTTCCTTTTACAGTGGGGGGGGAATATTTTACCAAAGACTAGACCTGTTCCTGTGCTGTCAGCTCCCCAACTACTGAAGATCTATGCTTAAGTCTGCAGAGGGAAGGATATTTCCTTTGGTCTGCCTGTGTCACCATTTCAACACACCCAAAATCAAGTCTGCAGGTGATCCACCAAATCTGCAACATATAAAATTTAGAAGCAATAATTAGCTGAGCTCTGTTTTACTGAAGGTCCTGTGGTTTTCAAAGCAGAAGTATCACTGGGACATACAGTTGTAATTGTATGTGAAGGTGGTCTGATTAATTAAAAGTCTTCCAATATAAAAAGCAATAGCAGTCCTTCTTGGATGGAATGCATAATTTTGTATGTCCTGTAATGATTCTGCTGGATGATTTACACTTTCTCTGACGATTAGCCTAGCTGATTTGGAGGACTTTACACTGGGGTCAGGAGGGGAATTACTTTATCTGCAGGGTGGAGCTGTTCTCTAGGGCCCTCAGCTGGTTTTCCATAAAGCATCAGTTTTGGCAATCTCTCACATTTTGCCACAGAGCTGAACAGCCTTCCTCTTTTTACAGGAATGTCACGTCTGGGGACATGGGTTGTGTTGCACTTAATTTTGTGTCAAAGGCCGAATTCCCAAGGAAAAATTTTCCAAGAGGCCTAAAGTGATGTACCTGTATCAGCTCTGCTGCTGTACCGTGTTGTTCTGTGAGCAGCTGCCTCTGTTCTGCCTGCAGGAGCTCCAGGGGTGCAAGTGGGCTGAAGCTCAGAGACAAGACAGCTAATGGTAGCTTCTTTGAGAAGTAGCTGGAACATGTACCATTGTTTCCATTACTGAGTTGTTTATTAACAACGATAAAAATCTACTCTTTCTTTTTTATCTTTCCTGTGCAGATAGCTTGAAATGCTCTTTTCCAAGTACTTCCCAAGAAACTCACCCCTTTTTGCTCTGAAGAAGCTCTTACTCTGATTATATGTTGTAATGGAGGCTCTGTATGGAACAGCCTGAAAAGACCACTCAACAGTTTCAGAAACCACAGTTCTCTGTAGATAGTACTAGCTGCTGGTTTCCTTTAGAGTGCAGTTCAAAGCAACAGATTTGGTTTATACCATGGCACTTGACCTGAGCCCAGGCTTTGTAGGAGGCTCTTTCATGCAGTACATCTCCCTGCTGCTTAGAACTGATGACAAACTGATACCAAAGTATCTTACCAGAGCCCTCACTATTCTGCTCCTCACTTTTACCATAATATTTTCAGTTTTAAACAATGCAGCATTTATTCAGCTGTAGCCTTTGTCTTAGAGGGGAGTCTGAATGAGATAAGGTACAGTAGGATTGGCTGATGGAGGTTTGGCCTAGACAGAACATTAATGAAGTCATATATATGATTCACAACCTCCAAAGCAATCCTTACATTTTGATTGAACCTCCTTGATATCCCTGGAAACCTCCTATCTTGGCAACTCTCTTCAAGTATGAACTTAATTTTATTTGGCTTTACACTGAGTACAACCATTTGGTGATCTTCATTTCTATCATCCATTTCAAGTGGAAGATGTGGCCCTACACAACTGCTCAAATTGCAATCACAGCTGTACAATGTTGTCTCAAGTTAAAACTCCTGTGTAGCTGATTTTGTGGTAGTACAGCTGGTAAATCCACCTGACTTCCCATTGTTGCTGAAGTTGTTATTTAGTCTGTAACCTAATGTTTCTGCTCCCCAAGTGACCTTTTGCTAACCAGTGTCTCTGGCTATTTAAAGGCAGTGTTCCAGAGTTATAATTTTTGCAGTATTTTAGTGCCTGGGAAGTATGCCAAACTGATGAACATAGAAATGTGAGTCCTCCCTTTTCTTTTTTTTTTGGACAAGTACAGCATAAGCAAACTACCAAAAGCTCCTTCTCTCCACACACTGCCAGTTTGCCTCAGTCCTGAAGCAGACAATTCTCTACTGAGGGGGCAAGACATCCTAACCCTCACAGTCAATTTAAAGTGCTAGCCTGAATGCCCACAAATCTGGAATACAAGCTGGTTGCCTGTTTCTTTAGTGGTGTAAGTGGCTTTCCAGTAGAAGCTGGACTGAGACCATCAGCCAGTTTAAGGTAATACATGTCCATCAGACCTTTAGTCCAACACTGATCTCTGTCAGCTTAAAATCAGGGGCAAACATGCAAACAGTCCTCTGAGACTTGTCTCATAGCCAGCCTTCAGGCTTTCACAGACCTCTGTAATTGGCTTTTGCTGTCTTGGAAATCTTTATTTCTACTAATTAGCTAACTATTGGAAAACATGGCTGGACACTGCTATTGGCAGAATTAGGGTGGCTTTCACCAATTTTTCATTGTTCTACATGGCTCTAGAGATGGCAATTTGCTGCTGACTGCTTGTTTGGTAGCAAGACACTGAGGAACTTACAGCTCATCTTTTATATACTTAGAAAGGAGTGTCAGGATGATGCAGTGTTGTCTCTCACTCCCTCTCTTCTTACTTTAGGTAGAATTAGAACCCATGAGCGCGAGGAAAACCAGCCATGGCTGCAGTCAAGGCATTGTGCAAGTTCTCCCTCAGCTCTGCTGGTGCAACTCAGCCTAGTTGTTTGTTTGGTTGTTTTTTTTCTAAATGTGATCTCTCACACTTTGTGCTAGAGCCCCATTTCCCAACCAGTTTTCAAACATCTCCTTCTAGGTTCTGACATGTAACAGCACCTGAGCATTACACCAGATTTTTATAAATTCTCATTAAAAAAAAAAATATATATACACACACATATTGTTGGGTTTTGAGATTGATCTAGAGGTCAACTTTGGTTCAGGGCATGCTGTTCAGGCCTCAGTACTTCAGTGAATGCACCTCTGCACCTCCACATTCCTAGACCTGGATCCTTGCTAACAGATAGTTACAACCCTAGCAGAGCATGTTAACAGCAACTCTCAGCTTGGTTTATTCAGCCAGGATGGCAGATTGAGCTAATCAGCCTGGTTTATAGTTGGGGTGAAGGCAGGAGAGACAATTAGCTTAGGATAGAACAGGCAGGCTTTGCTCTCAGACTGTCTTACTAATATCTGACCTGCCATTGTCCTTTGGTCCTTTCTGTCTGCCTGCTTGGGAAGTCATCCTGCGGACACATTAACTGCAGAGGGAGACCACAGAGAGGTAATCTGACTAAAGTGATCTTGTGTGCTTCTGGAAGTGAGTCTGAGAGAAGCAATAGCAAGTATTTCAACACTCCTTCTTGAAGTCACCTTGCTGCGCGTTCAGGTGTACCAAAAGAGATGGACCAAAGCAATAGGATGGTTACAGGCATCTCACTGCTCTTTGTCTAGCCAAGCCTTGTAATTCTTCTTTGTAAGCTAGCTATAACCAGATAAAATATGAGGACCTCCGTGGAAAGCAGGTAGTGTATCAGACAAGATGACTTATAAGGGGACAGTTTCAGCAGTGTTTTTTAAGACATACTTTTTTGCATTGTTCTGCAATGAAAACATGAAAGCTACAACATAATTACTTTTGGCTCGCTAAAACTTAAGGCATGGTGACAGCTGCATGTAATAATGACCATTTAACACCTTGTTAAGTCCTCAGAGGCCCATGCAGAATTCAAGTTGTGCTTTACCAGGTGATATGCACACAGGCAGTGGTCTGAACAACTTATAAGGTAATAGTTGTACCACTAGTACTGCCTTTGAATGTGAAGGGAATGGTGTATCTCTACTTAGGTAGTACTGAGTATCTATCACTGTGGCATTTCTGGAATTGCAGTCTGTGTTAATCAGGAGGCTGCTATTAAGCAGCTACAAATCCCAGGTACAAGTGAGCAGCCTTTCACTCAGCTTTGCTTCCCATAGTCTCCTGTATGTACCAAGGCTTATACTGTCTGAAGCTGCACAGACACACAGTATCTATCACAGAATCACAAGCACAAACTGAACATGTCATTTCAAGATCTAAGGACTACCACTTCCTAAGCGGCAAGCTGAGAGATTGAGAGAGCAAGCAGCAAAAGGGAGAGAGATGAAAGGATGGGAAGGGAAGAACTAAGGAAGGATACCAGTTAAAAGAGAATAGATAATCCCATGGAGGAAGGAGCAAAACAGAAGCATGAATGGTTAAATGAGACAGGGAGAGAAGGCTGGATGAAGAAGGATTAGAAGGTGAAAAATGGGAACGAAGAATTTCCAGAGGTGAAGTTGAAATAGAAAAGCACAAAACAAAAGGAGAGTTTAATTAAAAATAAAGAAGGGAATTATTACAAGGCAGGTACAAAAATGAGCGTCTGCTGTAAAGAAAGCCCATGACTGAAATATAGCAAAGAGAACAATCAGGTGACCCATGGCCAACAATTTGCACTGTTTCTCATTAATGCTGAGATGCTAATGGCTACCCTCCCCAAATCTCCTCTTTCCTGGGGTACCCTTTCTTTTTGAAATGTTCCACTTCAGATACAAAATTGAGGCAGTTTCACCAACAGGGACTACATCCCTGCTGTGTTGAGCTTTCAGGTTGAGTTGGTTGTTCCAGTAAAGTCTGAGCCTTTATCAGTCAACACCAGGCTCTTCCTTTCATGTATGTTACCTGCTTTTCTGTTATTGTTATTATTATTATTATGACTACTACTACTTTGTTCTAGAAGTTCATTCAGACCTTGATCATGGTCAAATTCAACTGTGATAATCATTGTCAAAAAATCTTCAGGTAGTAATAAACAAAGGAAATAACGTTATTCCTCAGTCCAACCAGAAGATTATTTGAAAAATGTACTTTTCATCAGGAAACTTCCATTTACTGAACCTGTTCCTGGAAATATTTGAATCAGCGCGAAGACAAAATGGACATGTAGTAATTCAGTAAAGCTGAGCGTTACCTGGAAGACCTTGTTGTTGACATCACTGCAGTGTCAGACAACCATACGGTCTGATGGCTACAGGCAAAAGGAAAATTGGGCTTGTATCTCTTGAGAAAGATCATCTCTGATAGCCCCTAACGTGGTTGGGGCATTTTAGGAAGAGCACCTCCTATGGACCTCCACAGCTGCAGGGGTTTTTGAGCAGCCATAGCTAGAGGAGTGTCTTGCAAAGGCAAGACCTGCCCTAGACCTGCAACCTTGCACGATCACAGTCACTGTTACATGGCTGCAGTCCATGAACAGAGGGAGCAGCTGCTTACAGTGCTGGAGGATGGAAAGCCCCCAACCTACAAAAATACAAGTGTCCACATATTTTAGAAGGAACGTGCTCTCATGGAGTATCTGTTGTCTGTCTCACGAATTTTCTTTCTTTTGCTGCTGTATTTCCTAGCTAAGTCTTCATGGTTGTTAGGCCTCTGGTCTTCTCAGTTCGTATTGTTCCCTCCCTACACAGCCAAACAAGGACTTGGGTTCAGTTTTCCAAATCATCCTCCACAAACTTGACTAGCCACATCTCCACAGGGAACAAAGTTACATAGATTTCTGTGACAAAACCCATTGATCTGACAGGGACTGAGATAAATCTGCCTCAAAAAGTTAAAGCAGTAGAAATCCGGATCCGCAATGCAAGATTTCAGTGACAAAAACAGGGAGCTGACAGGGACTCAGGCAAATCCATCCATGCTGAATGACTATGCATCCATTCCACACACAACTGCCTGCTTAAAGAGATAGTGATGAGAGATCCCCACACAGCATCTAACGTGGCATTGGCATTTGTTGGGAGATTAGTGTCGGGAGGGAGAAATGCCCAATTAAAGAGGTATTACACTGCCCTAGGGGGATTGGGAGAAAGTAGCAACAATCATGCCAGCCGCTGCCACAGTAACAGGGCTGTAAAGGAAAAAATTGAATGCAAAGGAGTTTGAAGAAGAAAAAGTAGAGCATGGGTTTGGAACTGTGGCAATTAAATAGCTCAGATGATAATCAGTGCAGAGTCCAATTTAAAAATGTATGGGATCAGGACAAAAAGCAGTCTGGAGAGCAAAATGGCAACTGTGTCTTTCAAAGTCCACATCTTTCTGTCCAGCTAGGAGAGGTGCAGCAGAAGCAGTTGACTGCAGAGTGATTGAAGCTGTGCTCAGTACATGGTACTGGTGCATTTATACTGCCATTTAGCACAGTCTGCTTAAGACAAAAGAACATTAGAGCATGAGAAATGCCTTCCTGGGGCAGACTGGTGGTCCATCTGGTCAGGTGTTCTGTCTCCCACACAACAAAAGGACATGCTCTTCAGGGAGAGCCTATGAGCCCTGGCACTTTCTGATGTTTTCCCTCACCATTCAAATGTTAGATCAGGGTGCTAAAGAATACATCCCTGCCCAGTTTTCAGTACCATCTTGTGGATCTGCTCTTGAATCAGTAGCTCTTGTCCAGTAACTTTTGACCCTGCTGGTGCTGCATACCTGCTCTGCAGGCTGGCTGGTAACTTTCATTAAAAAAACAAAAAGAAGGAAGGAGTAAGAAGAGGACCTGTGCCTAGACTAGTAGCCTCATCCTTGGAAAACTCTGACTCCTGCTATGTTGTAGACAAGGTGCTGAGAATGAGGGTTTTAGATACTTAAAGATTACAATTTTCAGAAACAGTGTCTGATTTCCATTGAAATTGATCAAAAGGAAATAGACTCCTCAGGGCTTTTCAGTTCAGCAATTTGAATTGCAGTTATGCGTTTTGTGTGTTTGAAAAGTGCATCAGTCAACTCTGCATCTGTAGGTTTCTCAAGGACCTTTAAAAACTTGCCTTTACTCTTTCTGCCCTAGCTTCCAAGTTCTAAAGAGAGGATTAGAGCTGCCCATCTCAGGGAGATGTGATAGGGAGAACCACATTACAGACCATGAAGGGTTCCTCTACTAAGGCAAAGGAAGGATATGTAAGGGCCTGAGCTATCTAATGAAGGCAGGAGGCCTGTCAGAGGTTCACATTTGCCAGAAACACTCAACTGAAGATGAGCACGTGAAATGGGCAACTGACCTTTCCACACACTCACAGGGAAGCCCCCCACACAGGACAGTGTAACCATAGTGTAGCTGGAGGGAAAAGCAGATGTGAAGTGTAGCCTCAGGGATGCTGCAGACAACTTTCTTTCTCTCTCTGAGTCTGAAATGTGCCAGCTATGCTGAATCCATCAAATGACAACTACCTAATGTGAGGTCAGCTGTTTCACCTCACCATGCTCCCCAAATAAATAGGGTGCATGAGTGCTACCTGGTCTTCACAAATTTCTGCAAGACCCACATCAGCTTCTGTTTTAGTGCTGACTGACCAAAGACTTCTGAGGTTGAATGGAGGCTGGTGGCAAAAGGCTACCATGTTAGCCAAGGTGCTAACTCCACATCCTCCAGTGATAAAGCACTGATAAAGCACTGACAACAGTTGTCACAGCACCTGTCACTAACTAGAAAATGCTCATTTGCACATGCTTGCTGTGGAACGTGTCAGGGAGACACTGCCTGTGTGGTGGTGGCAGGAGAAGCTACTGTTGGATTTCCCTCTGCCTGCCCCTACCCAAAGGCAGGCATTTATCTTGCTCGCTTGCTCAGTTTCTGTTCTGTCTGCTAACCATTCCAGCTGCCTGTCTGGTTTCAGGTCACTCACCAGTTTTCTTGCCTAGGACTGTGAAACAACAAAAGCTCTTCATGCACTGAAGCTGTTGTTCTGGAGGGGATCAAACACTGCTGCAGCCAGGTACTCTCTTTACAGCTCAGAGCAGAAACTCAGCATCCCATTGTTGTTACTGTAAGCACCAGTCTTTTCAGATGTGATGCACATGATGGCAAAATGAGAATGGCTTTGATGTAGTGATTTGCCTTTTAGGGAGCATACGGTATCGGTTAAGGCAGCATAACCCACAGACCAGAACACTCTTATGGGATGAGCATGACACTTCTGGCTTGCCAGATGCTAACTGAGTCTGGGCCAAGTTGCTGAACAAGCAATAGTTTTTCACTTTTGCCTTCCTGGCAGGTTTCAGTGCTCACTGTTTTAAAGCAACTTGATGACCTTAGACTCAGACAGATCTAATGACTGCATAGAAATGCAATCGATGCAGGTAAAACCAAGAGGTTGTGACATCATGTGTCAGAAAGGGACCTTCTGCTAATACAGGTACAGGTGATTCCCCCTTTGTCTTAGAAGGGCTGGGACTCTGGTTTCGTATCTAAAGGAGGTGTATGTAATTTAACTATTAATAGTACCCATCTCTAGTACATTTCCTTAGAGTGCCATTTAATGCTTAGGAAAGCAGTCTCATCACGGAGCCATTCTGCTGCTGCAGCCCATCAAATGAAGTGACTGTAGATTCAGAGAATGTAAATAGTAATGGGTGAGCAACACTCAGGGAAGCCCATGTGCTGAGAGCAAGTTGTGTGACTTCCCGTGTGCTGCAACTGCATGATGCATTGCTTGGGTACAACAGACAAGTGTAGTGTCTTCTTTGAGACTGGCCTCCACCCACAGATCTGTCCCATGGAAGGACATGCTGCTTGACCCCATGAGCCTCTCCATGCTGGCCCTTTGCATGTGGCAGTGCAAAGCAGCTGGAGGTGTCAAGTAACCATTTGGCAACTGGCTCTGGTTTGCTTTGGCCCTCTCTGTTGCTGTTAAGCAACTTTACCTGCTATGATACTCTCCTCTTCTTGCTCTGAAAGAGATGGTGCTTTGTTACTCTGGTGGTTTTTGTTTGTATTGGGATTTTGACTTGCATCAGAGATAACACAGAGCAAAAAATGGGATGGAGAGAGCGAAGCTCTAGAGCTCCCCAGCCTGTAGTTTTCTGCCTTGTGGTGATGTATAGTCTGCTAAGTTGGGGAGGGTGTGCTTTAATTTAACATGTCTTCTGGGATCAGAGGGGTCTAATTAATATTAAAAGTGTTATTCTGGCAATGTATCTGCCCCTTACCCTGATTAAAGTGTAAAAACTTTCCATAAAACCCTAATACTTGCCACATTTATAATGCTCTTTATGAATAGAAGAATGTTCTTCACAGTTTAATCATATTTGTCTTGTATCACCAAGCTTCTTAATTTGTGATAAGTGGCACCTCTGTAACGATAAGAAAATAACTGTCTCATAGTGTTGGGCACCTCAGCAGGAGAAAGCTCTAGGTTGTAGTCTTAACTCTCCCACAAATGTCTTTCATCTTCTACTCACTGTCTGAACTGTGGAGATGCCAGTACTGTTTCAGCTGTAAGACAGAGGTGTTGAGTGCCCTGGAAGGGCTATGAGGTTCTAGAGCTGGGTAAAGCATCATTATTATGATTATGGTTATTCTTACAGATAAGAAAATGCATGTTTGCAGCCAACAACAAAAAAAGTATTTCCCAGCTTTGAATATGATGTATAGAAAGAGCTTTGTTGTTCAGCTATTATAGTGCTTCATAATGGTGAAATACAGGGTGTTCCTCAAGTTGTATTACAGCTGCAAAATGTGTCTTCTGAAATATTAGGCACGCCAGCCAGTTTGGATGTAAATAATAAGCATGTGCACAGTTAGCATTTTAGAAGCACAGGAAAGCCATTTGTTCCAGCAGCATCTTGAGCCTTCACTTCCTAGGAGTAGCTGGTTGGCTCTCTGCCTGCTCTGAAAATGCTCGCTCGCTATTTCATTTAGCTGGGAACAGGTGTCCTTTGCTCCACTTTGGACTATTTCTCAAGACAGAAGAGAGGTTGAGCTGTACTTCAGGTTGCAATGTGCCCTGAGAACAGAAAAGAGTTTATTAGGGGTTTCATAGCAATCTGAATCTGGAGCAGCTGTTTGCATCAAACCACTGTAAGCTCCAGGTCTCCTAAAATCAAGATAACTGACTTCTAAAATCTCTGATATTTACAAACATACACCTACGTAGAGACCACAGAAGTATATATTTAGCTTTTTGAGCACAAAAGACATATATACTATGAGGTTTTTTCATGTTTTCCTTTTCAATGAAGTATTCTAGAAATTTTATTTTAAAATTGGATTACTGTTTAATCATGCAATCCAGACACTGGAGCTTTAGTTAAAGGCTCAGATATGATCAAGCCCCTGATAAAATAGGTGAGATTTGACAGTGCCATTTTAGGGAATTTGCTTGGATTGTTTCCTTATGCTCCTTTCCTCCCCAGTGAGTTTATTGTAATGAAGAACCAGTGCAATGGATGCAGAGTCTGTTGGATTGGTATCACTAGTTGAGGCTTATCCTAAAAATAAATTCATACAGATGTGTATCATTCTGACTGGCAGGCTGTTTGGTCTGAGGGATGTAGCAGACTTTTGGGGACAGCAGATGAGCTGTGTTATTTTAATGGGGTTGTTTTTTGTGAAAGCTCTATAGTAAGAGTCTGGAGGCCACTGTCAGAAGCAGTATCCTCTCTCCTGTGCTCCAGAGGGATGGGGTTTTGTCGAGGAAACACGGCCTTTTCCAACAAGAAAAGGAAACTGTTCTTGCCTCATTATAGATGAGTCTACAGATAACCTACAGCAGGAAAAGGCATGAGCACCCAAGTGAGAAGACACTTTTTTCATTCCACATGTGAGAGCTACAGCACTCAGGAACACGAGTTAATTGCACAGCGGTCAAGAAATGTGCAGTCGTAGTATTCTCACTTCTTCCACCCCCTTCCCTCAAATATGAGCACTGATCACAGCAAAATACCTTCCCCCCCCCCCCCCCCCCCCTTTGCTTATGCTGTCAAAGCATCCATATCCCAAGCCCTGTGTGTATAAAGCAGCACCCTGCTGGAGCTGGTGAAAAGCATCAGTGCACACAGCCACAAGGGACACGCAGCAACATCTCTGTTGTGAGCTGCGTTATGCAGGATGAAGAGACAAACATAAAAACTCAGGGGAGGAAAAGCATTGGATTTATTTTAGTATAATGATGTGGGTATGGCTGTCAGTGTTTCTTGGAATTTGTACACATTAGAAAATGTGATCTCTGTAAGTTTTTATTGATCTTGTCTCAGTGACAGTGATTAATAGTATTTTCATCCCAAAATGTCAGATCTGCTTACAAACCTGAATTTTTCCCTTTCCATGCTACCATTCATCCAGTCCCTGGAGAGGACTGATAGGAGAGGAAACTGAAGCTGTGGGGGAATGGTCTCAAAGACCACACCACCACCATATGAGACTTCATTAACCAAATCAAGTGCCTTTGTTATTACCTCTTATTGTGGTAGCATCCTGCATCTGCTATGTGGGGGAGCATCTGTGTTAGATTTTTGGATGGTTGATAGAAGTTTCTTATTTCAAATAATTTAGTGCCTAACGAGCTGTGCATTGGGATAGTATCAAACTATATACAAAGACTATTAGGACTACACTGCTTGGAGACTGAAGTATTTTAAAGCTTAGAGGAATATACGCAAATGGGGTTTATTTTGGAAGGACTCCACTAGGTTTCATTTCTTGGTTCAGGGAGGTGATTACTTTCTAATCCCTAATCAAAGAAAAGGTGATCCGACAGCAATCCATCAGCTGCATAACCTAGGGCTTGCCCTTACTAAGTTGTGTATTGAAACGTGGTCTCTGCTGGTCTATCCCTTAGTGTTCAAGCTGACAGAAGCTGCAGTTCAGCAGTGGGTTTTAGCTCAAAGCAGTTTATTCATCAGAACTGGAAGGCTTGTTTTTCTATCACTTGCCAAAATTGGAAAAAACACACCTTTTTAAGTTCAAGCTCAGAGCTGTATGGTATTAGCTGACTACCATCTTTTTGGAGCTTGAGGTAAACTGAGGTATCTAAATATCTTTGTGGGCTGTCTTTAACACCCAGGGGAAAGGAAAAATAAAATACAGTGTGCATTTCTGCTCTGCCTGTGAGTCTTTGAGCAGTCAGAGGTCTCGCAGCCAAATTGCTATTAAAACTGAATGCTGCTAAGGGTTAGGCTGGTTCTGGTGTGAGAATTTCTCCAAGCACCAGGTGGAATACCAAGAAAGGGAAACCAGCTGTTATCAAATGAAATTATTTCCCTCCAGTTTCTCCCTTGGATTAGGAAAAACTTCCAGGAACGAGGGAATTTGGGATCCTTTTGCCTCTGAAGTGGAGAGAACTTCTGGAATGTAGGTTAAGAGAACAAATCAATAAGTAAAATGACTGAAGATGAATTGGAATTATTTTCACCCGTGCTCATCAGAAAATGGGAATGTTCTGTGGCTCAGTTTGCATGCTGCTGACAGTTCTTGCTGTCTCCCAGCAAGTCAGGAGTGTTGGATCACATTAATATGTTGTCAGGGTAGTATCCATATCCTTCTCCCCGCAGTCACACTCAGATGCCTGCCTCTTCAGTACAGCCTGCTGCTTTATGGCTGTTTTGCCTGTGGGTCTTAGTGAGCATTCTTAAGGTGCTGAGGTCAGAATTAACAGTCTGCATCGGAGGCTGTGTCCTCAGCAGAGACTTTGTCATTAACTGATGATGAACTTATGTTTCCTAGTAGATTTGAACATGCTAGTGTGGATCCTGCCTGAAGTATTATATTAAGTGTGTATCCCCAAAGGATGTAGGTGTGTTGTTTACCAGTAGGTGTGTAAAACCATGCTGCCAGTTTCATGCAAAAATATTTGCTTCAGATATATATTCTGAGACTGAAGAGGCAACACTGGAAATATTTGTGTAATAGTTACTCACGGAAGGCTAATGTCTGAACATGTAGGAAATTAATTTGGTGGCATGTGTATGTGATTAGTCTGGATGCTGATGCTATCTTGATGAGTACTTTCCTTCACTTTTACTGATCCTTTTTCATGCAGAATACACAACAACAACTGTAATGTTGAGTTAATGAAGGTTGTTGGGTTTTTTTGGAGGACATATATATAATTGCAGGGAAATAAAACATCTGTGCAATGTATATTACATATCTGTATCTGTCCTTAATTGTTACAGTTTTTCCCTCTGGATTTTCAGAACTGGAGACTGTGAAGTATTATTGAACCTCTACTGCTTCTGAGATCCTGGATTGATATTTGGAAGTAGTGGGCTGTATAACTGATCTGGTTTTGCTTTCTGTGCACTGCAACTTTACATTTCTAAAAAGTCAAGGCAGCATCTTAAAATAAGAAGTGGGTGCACACTCTACTTCCTGGAGCCTTTGCTTTTGTTCTTTCTTGCTTTTAGTCTAGAAGAAGTCATTCAGCATAGAAGCCTATTTTTGTTCTTTGTGGGTGGAAAAAATGTACCTCCCTTGGTTCTCATACTGTGCACATCACTGTGATAGATGTACACCCAGTGTTACTGTCTGGGAGATACCAGATAAAGCCTTCAGTTACTTTGATCTACTAGTCATGTGTTAAAAGTAGGAATAAAAGTTCCTCTTTAAAATATGAAGATGTTTGCATCATTGTGCTTTCCATCCTCTCAGCATTTTGTAGGTGTAGGAAGCTAATGCCAAGGGATCACTTGAACCATTGCGTGAAGAAGGCCACCCTTACTGTAGAATGGAGTTTTTGTAATACATGGACATGAAACACAAGGGCTTAGGAGAAGGTGTGCTGTGGCCAGCTGAGGGGGCAAGTAGAATTTCCAGAGGCTGCAGAGGAGATATTTAAATTACAGAAACAAAAAACAGAGCTTATGAGGTCATTTGTTCCTTTCTCTCTGCTCCCTGAGGCAGGATTTTTAATACTTAAACCATTTTTGGCAGATGACTATTGAGCCTGTTGAGAAAAATTCAAATGGTGGAGACTCTACAACTTCCCAAGGCAATCTATTCCGGTGCTCAACTGTCCTAACCATTATTCATGTATAATTTGTGGAGGACACAAGGACTGACATAGCTTCCATACTAAAAGGAAGGGACTTCTAGAAAATAGAGGATCTTTCATTTCAGAGGGCTGGTTCTCCTGTGATGTGAAAGATGGTTTGTTCCCAGCACATAGTGCTTTGTGGCAATAGGTTGGGCACCTAGAAGAAAGCAGCTGCTAAAAGAACAATTTCCAGAGCTACTTGTGAGCTTGAGGACTCAAGAACTCACCCCTTCTTGTGGTGTGAAACCAGAACATGAGTGCAAACACATCCCTTGTTCTCCCAGAAATTTTGTATAGCTAGAACTTATGAATGATTTGTCAATTTTTCTGTGATTTCTGGACATTTGCAGGATGTGTAGTAAATAAAGAAACCGGAGGGACTTACAGGAGGGTGAGACAGCAGCATGTGAAGAGCAACTGCAGCTGCAGGGATATTTAGCACCCACTTGTGATACATACAGGGAGGGAAGGGAGAAAGAGAGGAAGGAATAGAGAAATATGGTAGAATGGCTGAAGGGAGTTAAAATCATTCACATAAGGAAGTGAGGCAAAGATGCACAGGAAGGGGTTTGGAGTACTGGTAGCTGTGTGCTGTTTTCAGAGTAGAAATGCAGAAGCTCAGAACAATTTGTGTTTGTGACAGTTCCCCTCTGCAGAAGCACTGCTATGTGAACTGTAAGTGCTGATATGGTAAGCTGTCTCACAGGGCACGTTTCCACCATGAGCTATCATTCATACAACATTTGTGCAGAATTTTCAAAAAAGTGGTCCAACATGGCTCATCTGGACCAGCAGCTGATAGCTTGTTCTGCAGGTCAGACACTGTGTCTTACTTTGTGCCATACCTTATCCACACTCTGTGCTGCCACCAAACTGTGAGAGGAATGGCATGTTTTTTTTCTAGAGAAAAGGGTTCTGAAAGGGAAATCTGCAGGCCTAGGAAGGTGTGCTGTTAGGGCTTGCATTGTCACAATCCCTGCTGAGGGATGGTCAGAGTTGTTGGCACAGCTTAGAAAAGGTGCCAGCCGTACTGCCTTGCTCTTATGATAGTTGGAGTGTCTTTGGTGGACAATGGCCATCTGGATTTATTGAGATTCTAGGCTACAGTGAATACCTGCTCTTGTGTTACATAGCAAGCCACTACTGGAGATTTGGAATCTAAAGCAGACAAAGCCACCTGAGACCCTGGCTGAATAGCAAGGCCATTCTCAGCCCTCCAAACTTTATTGTTAAAATTTTAACTGATGACTGTTAAATTTTACTGTTGCATTTGGTTTGGATCTGCTGCAAATTAAATCTGATTTCCTCAACTGGTCTTCACAATGCCATCTGCTGGAAGGGACCCGAGAAGCACTTCCTTAGCCAATCTCTGGATCAGGTAGCTTTCCCTGAGCTCTCTCTGTGGCTGAAGCAGATAAGATCTTCCCTCAGCTCTCATCCTGTCAGGTATTTCAGTGCATCAGTAATATTTTTTAATAAAATGGCAAAGTGGGGTAAATCTAACAGGTATCTCCAGGTTATACAAATACCTTAGACCTGAGCACATTTTAGGTACAAAAGGGTTAACTGCACATGGTTTCATACTCTTCTGGAAAAAGAATGACACTTTTATCAGCCATTTTGGTGCTGTCTTTTTTAATTATTTCAGGCTTTGAACTCCTGCTCTGAAAGAGAGTCTCTGTCTCTTCATCTTCCGCAGCTGCCAGGTCCAGAGGCCTAATCAATGCAGGTTATTGATAGCAAATCAATTAATGCAGACAAAGGATCAAAATTAAGGACCTTTCACTAAATTAATAAGTGATTCTAAGTCTTTTAACAGAGTGCCTCAGATAAGGGCAGCTCAGTCTTCTGGGACAGCAGCCTCCAATCCTGTGTTTCCAAAGACAATCAGCTGGAGAGAGAGCTCTGCTTTTGTATTTTTTTACCCATTTAAATAACCTGTTTTGTTCAATAGGAAGTGCTTAAAATCTGAGTCTGGAAGGGCTGCCAGGAAGCAGGTCCTAACTGAAAAGAGCAGATTTATCTGCATAAGGATGTCATGGTCTTGCTAAGCTGATTCAGAGAGGACCAGTTATTTCAAAAGCCAGATTTATATAAGATACCAGCCAACACCAGAGTTAAGGTTTGCTTCAATAGCAGATATACCTGAAATTGGACTAGAGATGTCCTTGGAAACAACTAGATGCAGGAGAGCCTAGAATAATTTTGGGCCTCCTGACAGAGCCATCCCTTCTACCCTATGGCGTGCCCTCCTGGGAGAAGGTGGGGCAGGCTCTGTCCAAACTCCTTGCAGTTGGTTTCCCTGCCCTGTTCTCTGCCAGGAAGGGTCAGACAAGATGCCTGATGCTCCTACCACAGCCAGCATCCCTGCCCCATGGCCCTCAGCATGTCCTAGGGGACTGTGTGAAGACCTGCAGACTGGCAGCTCCCCACCAGTCACTGCAGCTTTTCCACCTTCTCTCCTGCTTCGACCAAGGGAAATCCACCAACAGTGCCAAGCAGGAAGCAGAGAGTATCTCTGGCAGTTCTGCTGCCTGCTTTCTCCTCCTATTTTCCTGTTTAAAATAAGAAGGGGCATTCTTTGAAATGCCAGGAGCTCTCCTGCTGTGACAGTAATTAACAGGGATGAGATGGAGCTGGGAAGTAGATTACAGGAGTACAAATCCAGCGTGTAGCTCACTGCAGATGAAGAATGGTTCAGGTCACTCTGTGAGTCCCCCTCACAGCGTGGCAGAGATGCTGTCCCCTTGTTTGTGCCTAACTGGGCTGCATCAGGTCTAGGTGCCACTAGTGCTTGGTGCATGGGGCTGGATGCTGTCCACAGGTGCTGTGCAGTCAGCCCTGTGCTCTCTGGGCTGGGCAGTGAAGGTGAGAGCAGTCTGCTGGCACCTGCCAAGGGACCATGAGAAGGGGGTTCAGTGGCCTGGCCTTCTTTATGCACTTGATCCCATGATGCCAGGGCAAATTCTGAATTAAATTGCTCTAGGTTTTGGTTGTCAGCCTAGTTGCAAGGCATATGGTGTTAAAGAATAATAATTTTTATATGCTATGTGAAAGATTCCTCGTGACTAAAATGGCTGCAGCTTCCAAAGCTTCTGACTAGGAGCTTATGCTGGAAGTGCTAATATTTAGAGGAATATATGGAGATTTACAAATGTAGCTCTTGTTCTTGTTGATAGCAGGATTGTGCCTGAATTCCACACTTAGAGGGTCAAATCTAATGTAGTCGAAGCATCATCTCTTCTTCCTGCCACAATGTCTACAGATCTCCAGCTGGCTGGCTGGCTTTTGCCACCCATTGCCTATTCTGTTGCTGGTGGTGAAATCTGGTCTGTTATCTTCATCTGCTTGCCTCTGAACTTAAAACAGCAAAACAGCTGATGGTTGTTGATCTAATTCACTGGTGATGATCTGCACCTGCCAAAGGGTTATGAAGCTGGGCCGATGGACATTATAGTCAGCATTGCATCCCAAAGCTTGGGTCACATCACCTCGAATGGATGAGTTGTAATACTGCAAAAAGTGGCTCTCTGAAGGTACAGTGCTGCTGTTCCTTGTTTCTGTGCCTGTTGGGAGTGACTGTCACTGCTGTACTACATCTTGCTTACTTCAGGCAGGGTTTGCAGCTCTTAGATGTGCTCTGCTTTGCCTTTCTTCCACGGCTTTTACTTTCCTCCTACAAACGCCTGCGCTGACTGCAGTTCTCTGCAGCCGCGTATCTCAGTAACTGCTTAACCTAGAAAGCCATTGCTAAAAAGATCTGACATCATAACACCCTGGAAAAGACTCCTCTCCCCCCCACCCCCTTTCCCCTCCGTGGTCCTTTTCTTTTCCCAGGATGTATAAAAAGCTGTAACTACCAAATCAAAATCTGTTTGATTTTTGTGCTCCCTTGATAACCGGGCAGCTGATCTCTATCACCCGGCTGAGGCTTATCTGCTGCCTCCAGCCTCCTTGCTGTAGCAATTGGTTCCTGCAGGACAGTTCTGGGTTATAAAGTGAGACTGATATCATGGTCAGGGACTTTTGCTTTCTTATTGTGACCATTGTTGGTGAGATGTTCCTGAGCAAGCGGCTTGGTTTTCTGGGAAGACTAGAAGTGCTGGGCCTCTGGGATTTAGAGGTTCAAAGATAGTATTTTTAATCCCTATCTTTTTTTTTCTTTCAGTTGTGATGTCAGGGAACATACAGGGTCAACAGCATAGGCCAGAGCCAAGGTAATGGGTTGATGGTTTTGCTTTAGCTTCTGAAGTTCCCGAGTGAGATCTTGGCCTTGTTAGGCAGGCACTGACCAACGTGTTTTGTTTGTTTCAACCTTTTCCCTGAAACAGTTCCAGTAGAAAAAAAATTACAACTCCTGTACTTAGTATATTACTTGCTAATTTTGAACTGTAACTGTAATTTTTCTGTATCTTTTGAATTATTTTACCAGGGTGCTGAAGAGGCTGTAGATCCATCTCTGCACAGCTGGGTGTAGGTAGCTCACTCCCAGTGACATAACACTAGTAGGATGTGGGAACAAGAGTGTTCTCACCCCATCCGTTCTGGCTCAGTCATGTCCTAACTGTAGTGATTCAGCTACCTGGAGCGACTGGTAAAGGCTGCACTTATGTTACCACCTTTTAATAACCAAGATGGGAGATGAGGAAGCAGGGACTGCCCCAGACACAACTGTGCTATCACTTACCTGGTTCAACCATCTGGTAATTAGATTTCTGTTACTCTAATTGGGCACCAGCTTGGGGTGAGAGGGAATAGAGTTAAGCCAAATTGCCTTTCATCCCTGGAACTGAGCAGCCTAGGCAGCACATGCAGCTTTTTTGGCAGTTTAGTTCAAGATCAGTTGGCAGTATGGATGAAACTGCCTTTTGCTATCCCAAGGAGAAGGGTAATGCAGGGTATTTCTTGCAATGAATGGTGTAAGGAAAACCTGAGCTTGGTGGAGTGAGGCAGCAAGTAAGACTCAGCCAAGCAACAGAGATCAGCTGCAAGAAGTAAGAAAATAAAAAAATAAGATAGTAATTTTAGAAGCTTCTGAAAGAAGCCTTCGCTCCACACTCTATCCCAGCAGAGGTCATTGGCCTGTATATCCTGTCCCTGCTTCAGCAGCAGCCACTGGGGTTGTGCAGGGCTCCAGCAGAATGCAGGGGGTCTGCAGCCATCCTGCCCATCAGCTCTCCAGTACAGCTGCTGCTTTGCCAAAGTGTGAAGCCACCCCCCTACTCTTTTTATTCTGCTGTGCTGTTTTTAAAACTAACACAGCCAGGCTGGCAATGTGTTTGAGTGTGGTTCTGTTTATGGAGGAAGGCGAGGGGAGACTTAACTCCTCATTTTTAAGTTTCCCCTTCTCTAGGTCTGTTGTTGTGGTGATGCACCTGCCCATCACTGACAGTACCTCCTGGCACCAGGTGCTGGCAAGCTGCCTCCATTTAGAGGCATCTACATTGTCTGAGTCCTCTCTTTGCTAGGTTGGCCTGCCATGCACATGCAAGCAGTTCTGTTCGGTTCACAAGGTAGCTGATTTCAAAACTACCTAAACAACTAATACAAATGAGGTAGTGTAAGAGTTAGCATGTTGAGTGCTCCCAGGCTGGCTGCTGGCTATATCAGGGTGTTCTCACTGTTGTGAACTTACACAACTGAGTTAAAAACCCTTCAGCTGGGCTGATAAGTGTTATTTTTGCAGTGCTCCCAAGCACTTGCGTTGATAATGGTGGGATTTTTTTGCTTTCAAATAGGCAAAACTGTTCCAGTTGCTGGTCTTAGTGTCTGCAACTGCCTAGAGCAAACCTAAGTCCTAATGTACTGTAGGACTCCATAGCTTGGCTCTGATGACAACACTCAGGCATTCAACAGCATCAGCTGGATGTATCTGAAACACCAACTGCTACTGAGTGAGTTACAGGCCCCCCTCTCTACACATAGTTCTTGAACAAGGAGGCATTGTAGTAATGTTTTGATAAACCCTGGCAGGTTTATGGTTTGAAATAAAGTCAGACATAGGTGTTTTTGACAGAGCTCTACTCATAAAACCCAGCAACTTCATACATAGGTAGTACTTCTCTATAAGTCTAGATAGATTATTCTATACTTTTGAGACTGCATAATTGCAGGTGGTCAAGATACAAAAGTGCAGCTCAGGCAACAAATGACCATGTGTACTGTTATCCTCACTGAGCAGTGAAGTGCTTTTGTTTAAACCACCAGAATGAAGAGCTACTATCTTCACAGTGATTAAAGGCAAAATGTTCTATTCTGCATTAGAGTTGAATTAAAAGGGTGTGTATAATGTTGCCACAGCCCAGCAGACACACAGTAATTTGATCAGCCAAGGAAACTTCAATGTTTGCAATCACATGGCCATGCCATGCTTCTCCTCCGGTTGAATTGAAGTGACTTGATCCCAGCTGCATAAACAGTTGAGTTTTAGAAAGGCTTTAAAAATGTGTGTGCTTGTATTTGTCTGCACGTATCAGACCTCGACACTCAATGCAGGAAGTGGCTGTGCAGACACATTGGCTTCACATCCACAAAACAACCTACGCCCGTTCCAATGACATGTATGTACCAGGAGGGTGCCTCAAGTGTGTGCTCTTTACCAAGGGATTTCTGCAGCAGAAGTAGGATCATACGCCAGGAATTCCTAGCATTCATTCCTTTCTGCTACTGCTGATTGGCAGTGTTATGGCTGCGACAATGAGAGTGTTTTTTCCTGTAGGAAGTGTTACGTGTGTACCTGTTTCATCCTATCACCCAGTGCCTTCTAGGTCCAGTGTAGAGACCATTCATAATCCAGAGAGCACCATGTGGTATTACAGTTTTGCAGGGATGATAAGGGGCAGAGCCTTCAGTGTTAAAACTGTGATTGAGCTTTCCCTTTGTTGTACTTTTCGCTTCAACTGGCACAGATGTCCTTGTGTTTATCATCCAAAAGCTTGCAGAGTTGGGGCAGCCTTATAGCCCTGACTGAACTGAAGTTCCACCCATGTTTGGAAGTGAACATGCATTCAGCTACCAGAAGTGAGCCCTTGCTGGTTAGTTGTTTTTATGTCAGAAATGGCAACACTAAACTCTCTTGAGACTTTGTTCTCTAAATGTTCCCTGGTGGACAAAGGGGCAGCTGGTGGTAGATGTGCCAGACACCTTGTGGGATGGCCTTTTCTGCAAAATATGCTTAGTCTCCAGATCTAGAGGAGTGCAAATCATTGCATTATTCTGCTCCTGGAAAGAGAAAACAAGGTCTAACGAGTGTGTTACAGAACTCAGATGCATCCCACTATCATTTTCTTTCTGTTGTGGATATCCCAGTGTTGTCTTCCCATCAAGGCAATGAACTGAAGTCTGTAAAAGGCAGTGAAATGACTTCAGGATTGTTGGAATTTCTGTAGCGTGGCAGCGAGCCACTGTATAGCACTCAACAGAAGTAAAACTGTTTGTCCTTACAGTATGGCAGCATATACTGTCTGAACCAGAATGCAAACTCTCACCAAAGAGATGTGTTGGATGGAAGCTAGGAGGGGAAAGGATGGCACAGACACAGTGGCAGAGCTAAAGGGAGACTGACCCTGCTGGCCACTGCCTGTTGCAGGCCTGCCCACTGGAAGGTACAGTTTTGGCAATGAATGTTGAGTGTGCAGCTGGGCATTATTTTATATCTGGGTTAATTTGAAAGTAGTCAGGATCTAAAATGCTCTCAAGAGCAATGACACTGAGCAAGTGGCACTTGCTGCCAGATTGATAGAAGCACAGATTTGAGCTGGCACTGAGAAGAGAAAACTCTGCTTTAAAAAATATGTTTGACATTGGAAAAAAAGAGTTTGCCACTGTTGTCCTACTGGGTCAGGTAAGAACTCATCAGGAAAGGCTGAACACAAGTGACTGCTACAGTCCAGCTGCTGGACATCAGCATTGTCTGTAATGGAAGTAACTGATTTTTGCTTGTTTAGCAGTTCTCAGTTTTGCTTGCAGGAGAATAAGATAAAATCCCTTCCTCACTCCCCGCAGTGAGCAATTCCACGTTTATCTGTCAAAAAAATCAGGGTAGCAAGGGATTGGGCTGGGCTTGCACAGGGTTTGTTTCTTAGGCCGTGGACAGTGTTCCTGAAATTCCAGCACTGAAGCTCTTTGACTTCATTTGCTAGGAGAGTGTGACAGGGGAGAGTCTGCAACAGTGGAGGGAGCTATTTCCAGGTGGGTGGGAGATGGTACTGGTGCAATTAAAGAAATAATAAAAGCAGGGACAGAATCACTCCCTGCCATATGAGAATTTAATAATACCTGAGATGAGCAAGAACACAGATACTCTTACGGCTTTGAGACACAAGAAACTCCCCATTATGAATTCTGCTTTTCTGTGCACTAATGCTTTTTAAAATACCACTTTCCTCCTCTTCCCACTCCTTGCAGAAACAGCATCTCTTTATTGCTCGTAGAACACGCACAATTCTTTTTGCAAAGTGCACAATCTCTCCTTCCCCTTCCTAAATTGAAATTCAAAATTTCAGCCTGACTTCTCAGAAAAGGTGGTGATACTCAATGTAAGGCAGTTTATTCCATTTGATGGCTTATTACCATCACACACTTCACTTTTCTGCTTTATTTCAAAGAAGTTAAAGGAACCAATGCACCCTCACCATCCCTAGTTAGGAAGAAAACTGAAGTCTCTTTGTCTAGCAGCACAGGCTTTGCTAAGACTGTCATTTTAAGGCTGCCTTTAGGTGAACTGGCCATGTAATTGTTGCTTTTTTAGTATATATATATATGTATGTTCAGTATGGCTTGAATAGAGGCAAAAAAGTGTGTAGTATGTGTACTCAGAACAGCTCTTCAGGGGCATCCAGCTGAGGAAGAAAAGACTGGGGTGTGAATGGCAGACCCTAAGTGTAGACCAGTCCATTTGGGGGTATAGACTCCACTCCTGACAGAGAAACAGAAGGGAGCTAAAGCCTGGGAGAGGTGAAACTCTGTTTCTGATCTGGATTAAAAATCCAGAACACTTCAGTTTTCTTTTCATGCTGTATGTGTGCTCTTTCCTGCCTCCTCCAGTAGGATGAAATACTCAGATGGTTTCCTAGATAGAAGCTTACTCTGTGTCTATGTGTATAAATATGATATCTTTCTTCCAGTGTTTAAGAAATAAAAAAAAAGAACTTACTCTCTGGCAGCAATGATGGATTCCAGGGTGCTTGAATGAAGCTCAGTAGAGCCTGGTGAAATATAACCTCCCTCTCTGCAGGGGGGAAAAGCTGAGCAACAAAGATGAGGTGACTTGACTAAGATAACGTGAGACAGAATTAGGAACAGGAATCAGAATTTTGTACTTAAGTCTTTGGCTTTCTGACAGGATCACCCGCTTGTCATCAGCAGACTGGAAACATGAGAGTCGTGGCTTTGTCTTTAGGAAGGAGAGATTAAATCCAAGTGGGCTATTTCAGTTTGGTCTGAAAGGCTCAGTGGCAGGTGCAAACTTTCTGTTTCCTGTCATCCAGCTCTTAATTGCAGTTTCTCTGCTGTTTGGTGTAGCATTCTGAATTGCAATGATGTGATGCTACAGCAAGGCCATATAAACATTGCTGTGCTGCTGTCTGGTGCTGAATTCTTCGTTCTGGGTGGGTCTATCACAGTGTGAACTGTTAAGCATGACCAAGTGTCAGGGCTTGACTGCAAGTGCTTGGAACTTGGTGTAGCGAGAGGTGTGATATGACCTGACACTTGCTGCATGCAAAACAGGTGACTTCAGGCATGTGTGGCTATTGCCCTGTTTTCCTGACACCTGGCCAGTGCTGTGAGCTTCTTTTTTTTTTTTTTTTTTAGGAAACAGGACCTTCTGTCCCCTTTCCCCCTTTCCCCCAGGTGAAGCAAAGGGTTGAAATGTGGGTTACAGTTTGCAGCACAGCCTATCTTGCTGACTCAGTTCCTCTCTGATGGGAGAGGTTAACAAGCAAGAGCAGAAAGCAGGTGTATGTCACTGATGATACGTGGGGACTTTTGGAAAGGGAAGTAGGGAGGACGGAAACAAGCTGATCTTAGAATACTCTGCTACAAGTCCATGCAGTTACCACTGCTGCCTGTGTGACCAGTCACTCTGGAGACGTTTGCTGCCTTGTGCTGTCCAAGGAAACAGGAGTGATCCAAAGAACAGTAGTCACTATGCCTAGGAAATGCTTCAGTTGCAAATGCTGAAGAATCAGAAAGCTTTTTCTGTTCATCACTTGCCCCACACTCTACATTGCTCAGTGGAACATCTTTTCTGGTGGGCAGAAAACGGGACACTGGCTCCTTGCTAGTACTGCCAACAAGGTGTCTTGGAGCACAGGGCTATTCCACCTAGGTGCCCCACTAGTGTCTGTCCTTCCTGGCTGCTCAGGCTCCCTTGATGTTTCTAATCTGGAGTACCATAGTAAAACTGGACTCATCTCCACAAGAAACAGGTTTTAGCTGTGAAGCAGCTAAAGGAAAAAGGAAGTACCATAATCAGCAGCAGGAGCCCTGACTCCTTGCTCTGCTCTGGTGGAGGCTGGAGAAACTTGCTGTGGCTTCAGGAGAGCTTTGGACTAGCTGGCCCTAAGGATGTTGTGTAGCCTTAGGCATGTGGCTACAAAGGAAAGGGGAAAAAAATGTGGTAGAATGAGTGAGAGGAAAGGGGCAGGAATAGGGATTGAATCCAGCTCCATATTCTACAGGGGGAAATTAACATTTCTTTTAAGCCAGCGAGATAGCAGAGCCTGGCTGCACAGAGATAAGTGTGTACAGCAGCTGCCCAGTGGGATTTTACAGGTTGACAGTGTTTAGCATGCTGTATTTAACAGTTTCATAGCCAGCTCTTCTCAGTGACATGACACAAGGTGAACAAGCTACAACAGGAAGGTGAGGTGCATATGCTGAATCCTACAAGAAATGGTTTCTCTTCTCTGTGGCCTAATGAATGCCTAGATGAAGGAGGAGGTGAAGCAAGCATGTGTGAAGGACAGGTAGCTCATACCACCACTGTCTGGTGAAGTGACAAGGATTTAATGAGGACACCCTGACAACAGATTGGCTGTGCTGTCTGTACAGGCAGATTGGTGCTCTCACAAGGTAGCTGCTTAGAGTTTGTACATCTTAATGGGGCCCACCTCTGAGGAGCTGAACATGCCCCCTGCAGTGGTGAAGCCAGCTTGTATATTTCTATCTTCTTGGCTATTTGTTGCCACACAGTAAACTGGGACACTGGAATGGTCTGGCTTAAAGTGGACTTGTTCTTGAGGAGGGAAGGGAAGAATACCTGTTTTCAGTGGTTTCTGTAACATCTGGAAACAGGGTTTTTGTCTTGGTACACCTGAGGTGGTTCTGAACTTCTGCACAGAGATGGGAATCAGGAGCCAGAGGGTGATTGAAGACAAACTTTTTTTTCCCCTTCTCCAAATGTGACCTCTCTGAGGGCAAGGAAGAGTGCTTCTGGGTTTAAAGAGATTCCTAGCTTGCTTGCGAAGCCCAGGCAGCCATGGATAACCGGGCCTACATGAGTACTTGAGCTCAATTTGTCACTTGGTGTGGGCCATTTGCCTTCACAGTACCTTAACTCAAGCTGGTTTCCTCTTGCTGCATCCAAAAAGGCTGTGGTGACTTTGGGTTCCCCAGTTCTCCTATGTACTTTGATTCCTACTGCAAGAGGGCCTTGTAGCACTCAGATCTTGCCGAGCTTAACTCAGTTGTGCCAACTTTATTTTCTCAGTGAGAAACTGAGATGGGTCAAAGAGGGCGGTGAGACAACTGGATTTGCTGGAATTCTCTTAGAGGACACCAGTGTGAGCTGGCTGGAGCCAACAAGATTAAGGATCCTTTTTGAGCCCTGTTCTACTTCCACTTTTCCATCTCACATTCTGATTTTGGCTTGGGAAATGAGGACAGCCGAAATTATCAGGGAAGAGACCCCCAGTCTGGTCAGAGAATGCTAAAAATTTTAACTCATTGTAACTAGCAATAAAAGGTTGATGGGTCTGTGAAAGCTTTCTACTAATGCATCCTAGGAAAAGACACTGGGGAAGGAGAGATGGGTTGTTTAAGCTGAAGGGAAATGCCAGCAGAAGAAGATTGTGACCTAGTCCTCAACAAACTGAGGCTGCAAATGAGAAGAATGCTTCCAGCTATCAGAGTGGAGTTGTGAAGCATCCTTCCCATAGAAACAGTGGAGAGAAAAACTACCTATCTAGGATGTTGCTGGTGAATTACAGGGCATGGATACCAATAGTAGCCGAGGCTGGACTCAGAAACACAGAAGATTCCTTTGGAGCTAGATCCCACTTTTTCATTTTCCATGTTAACCTTGGAGCCTTGTGAAAAATGGTGAGCAATAAGCTTCACTTCTACACTCAGGTTCTTCACCAAGGAGTAGGGAGAGACCCCTTTGAGCACACCTTCAGAAATGACCAAGAATTTAGCATGGAGGCTTTGATGAGGAAGAGATGTTTAATGTTAAGATGTGTTTAAACCTGTTTTCTCATCACTGGCTTGCTCTGTAAGGAAATTACAAGATGAGGAACCACCTGCTCTAAGTACAAATAAGTATATTTTGCATGTCCTTTTTTTACAGAACTGCAGGGCAATATTGACAATCTGAAGTTAGTCTGGACAGAGGAAATGAACCATCAAATCTCAGCAGAGAGGATGAAGACTGTAATGCTGGCTGCTGAGCACAGTACAAGACCTCTCTTGAATATCAGTTGAAAATGATGAGCTATTTTCACAGGGAGGACAGGCAAAACAAAATACCTACATGGTTCAGAGTGAAACACTGGCAAGAATACCTTGGTATCAGGAAATCATCTTTGTATCTTCTGGGATTCTCCTAAATTAAATGGCTGATGTTTTAGAAAATTGACAGATATTTCAGGGATGTATCCCCCAAGTTCTTATTGCCAGCCTGATTTTCTGCAGTGAAACAAAGACAGGTAACTGTTTAACATTCTGTGACTGAAGCCTGTAGCTGTATTAAATTATTGTGTGTGCAGAGACAGATACCATCCATAGGAATGGAGTTGGCCAAAATAGGATAATTAAGAGGAAAGGAGTGACTTACTGCCTCTGCTAGATTAGCAGCTGAACTGGGTGAGAAAGGAAAAGACCAACTGGCAGATTTTGCTGTAACATTTGTAATAGCAGTGCGTTTTCTCAGCATCTCTTCCATGTCTTCTGACTGTTCTTTTAAATTATCATGCACAATCTTTACATGTGAAAATGCCTCATTGGGTCAACAACTTCGTTGCTCTTTAAAAGCAGGTAGCGTGTAAAAGGAACTTGTTGGACTGGTGCTCTCTGGTGCAGTTCTTAGGACTGAAAAGGAGAATTGTGTTTCTGTAGTTAACAGGCAGTCTGGATGTTTCCCTGAGCCAAAGGCTCCCCCTGTGTTGTTACTCCTTGCCTCTCTGCATGGCTAAAAACAGAGCTTAACAAAATTTAGCCATGTTCTTCCATCGTTGGGCCTGCCTGCATCCATGATCACCAATAATCGGCTGCACAGTAGCAGCTTGTTTTGTGCTATCTGCCTTGTTGGAGATGATGTATGGAGTATGGTGAATAGTGTGAGATGTTTTTCTTAAGCTACGTTAAGCCCACTGTGCTGACAGCAGCAAAACAGAGCTTGTTTTGACAAGGAGTTGAGCTAGCATGACACCAAAGCTAAACACAGGAAAGATGAGGATCTCTATCAGACCCTAGTGATTTTTTTCTTTTGTGGGTCATTTTTAAAAGCCTTTCTCCAGCACTCTCTTAGGTTCCCAGAGTTTATTTTCTGAGCTGTCACCTTCTCCACAGTGCGAAAGAGACTCCTTGGTTTTTTTTTCCATTGGTCTTTGTTGCTTCCAGCACAAAGGCTCAAGATTTGAGTCCTAAGTATCATTACAATATTGGTAATGTTGCATCTTTATGTGGTCATGATATGTCACTGTGAGTTGTTGCTTCCAAGAAGACTGGTGCAGTTTGACAGTAAGAAGACTGTGTCATGTCTCATGACATGTTTCTTCTGCACCATGTGGCAGATATGAGAAGTTAGGACCCCAGCACCGTTGGCTTAATCACCCTGTCTCTTCTCTCAGGCAATCATGGGGAATTCAAATCATCTTCAGGGCATGGATCAGACAGGGCTTTCTTTTACTGTAACCATCAAGGGACAATTGCTACCCCAACAGGTCATGGAAGCAGCTCATTCTGCCACTGTCTGAATGATGAATTGCTTTAGGTCTGGCATTTATTCATGCTGAGATGCGTATCAATGAGCCCTGTGTGTAAGCTGTTTGCATAGCAGAGGTTGGAAAGGTCCCATTCTCCACCCCCAACAATATGGCATGAAGGCTCTGCATTACACTGAAGGTTAAGATGTTTGAGATTACAAGAATCAGGGTGCTGATGCATCAATCTGTGGCAAATAGCTTGAATGCTTTTCCATTGATCACCTATACTGGGGGATCCTACTGGTATATACTAGGGTTCTCCTTGAGCCTGCCCAAGTTCTCTTGCTAAAGGAAGGTTGAATGTGTTCAGGTATCTTCCCAGGATGAGGCCAGGAGGCAGCCATGGTCTGCACTCAATAACCAGGGTCACAAAGCCTGCCTATTCCACAGTTTAGATCTAGTGAGTTCATTTGGGGCAGGATTTCATCGTGTTGCTGGTTGTTTGGGTTTTTGTTTTGTTTTATTTTTTTGCCACTGTGTTCTCTCCTCTGGGTAATGGGCTTGGTGCTTCTGTGCAGCAGAAAAACCACAGTGGTACATGGGAGCTAATCTTAACAATTAAGGAACTGCTCCACTGCTGTCTGGTAGGTAAAGGTGACTTGAAAAACTGCTCACTCATAGAAGTGTGCTACCAGAAGTCTTTCTCAGTCTTCCCTGGTGCTCTGGGGTTTCAGTGACACTCCAGTTCCCAATGGCCAGGTAACAAATGGGTGTTATATCAGTAACTGGGAACCCTTCTCCAGGGCTGCATGAGCCATGGAGGCCTTGTTCCCTGCAAGGCCATGCTGACCAAATTGCCATGAGGGGAGCTAGAAAAATGCCTTCATCTCTTGCATCTCTTCTCAAACTGCTGGTCCTCAAACCAAATATGGTATGAAGTGGTAAGTCTTGGTAAAGCCATCTGGGGCTGTAAGCTGGGAGCAACACTAGGGTTCATTACAATTTAGAAAACTCCTTGACCTTCATAATTCCAAGCCTCTTTCCCTGAAAGTTGCAGCAGAGCTCCCACTGACTGCATCTGTGCAGGACAGAGCCAGGAAATGCAGCACTTGTTTTGCTGCTTTGCCCCATGGCAATGTCAACAGCTGTCACCAACTGTGAACCTGGTCCTGGCAGGTAGATAAAGGAAGGAGAAATCCCTTAATATGCAGCAGAAATTATCAGTAAGTTCTATAATGTGTTGTTATAACAATTGGCTTTTTGGGTTTTGCCTTTGTCCATGTGCTTGTGTTGAGCAAGGGACGGAAGTGAATGGCAGAGTGCATGCAGCAGTCCAGGGGGCAGTGCAGACCCCTCTGAGAGGGAGACTGTCACCCGTGTAGGTAGCAGCTGGGGAGAAGCTGAAGCTTTGCAGAGCAAAGGGTAGGATGGGTGCAGGATGGCTGCAGAAAATCAAAGGTCTTTGGTAGTCATGTTGGGATGTGTCTTAAATGGTAGAAAAAAATACAGCCAGAGGCTCAGCTCATGCAAATGGACCAGGCTCATAGGTCAGTGGAGTCCTAGTGATTTACAGCAAATGAGATGCAGTGTGCTGCAGTGAGAGTACAGTCTGAACGCTCTCCAGCACTCCTCTTGGGAACCTCGCTGAGACACCACTGTCTCAGCTGAAGGACTACAGTAGGGAAGAGTGTCAAATAGCCCTCAGAACAGTCAGTCTTACTGTTGGTGGAAGAGTCAGCCTCCTGCTCAAAGCAACTTCTATGTGTACACTTCACTCAGCTGGAGTTGGATTATTATTTAACATTGTACCATTTACTCTGCAGTTATGTTTTTCTATAAAAATTTTACTAGAACCATGTGTTAGGGTATAGAAAGTGCAGGTACTTTTTTATTTAGTTCTCTCAATCTCCAGCTGAGACAGGACAGAGAGAGACATGTTTCTCACATGTGCAAGAAGCTTTGGGGTCAGCATTACTGTCATATGCAGGAATGGGACTGAGAGCCACGGTGGTATTGCTCTAGGCTCTGCATGAGCACATGAATATGCCTGGATGAAGGAAAACATCTGAAGTAAAATAGAGGTCACACTAAAAACCACTTCTGTATGTAAGAGGAGCTGCTAATATTGTCATAATTGCTAAAGTCACAGTAACATCTTTTCTCAAGCTGAAGATGTAATGGGAGGTGAGCGTGGGGCGACAGAGATTATGGACTTGAATCATCTGAGGTGACTGATTTGGTGAGTGGAGGTCTATATGCATTCGGTGAGGAACTGGATCTGCTCCATAGTTTTCTAAAGGACCATTGTACCCGTCCAGTGTTGTCCCCATAGTTTATATAAGTATCAAAGATTTTTTTTCTAACCTGCATTTTCCACTGTGTTAAGGGAGTGTATGATATGCAGAGGATCATGTGTCCCTGTCAGATCCTTGAATGTGGTTCAGTGAAGGACCTCAGACCCAGGCTACGGAGGGATTATTCCTCCATCGTGGTTATAATAAACCTCCTATCAGTGGCCAGCATAATCTTATGTTTGACAGTTGCTGCAGTATCACACACAAGCTCAATGCTCCATCCATCCAAAATCCAGGTGATAAGATTGGATGGTCTTGGCCTTACTTTCAAAGAGACTTTTGCCCCTGTCAGAATCTTTCCAATCTCCCTAGGCATTTTCAAGTAGCACCTGTGTGCAAGAGCACCGGTGCTGCGTTGCATCTCCAGTCTTGCTGAGAGCTACTAGCTGCACACCAGAGTGTGACACTGTAATAATAGATTTCTTTTGTCAGATGAAATTAATCTTGGATTATCTGCTTCACCAATCCAAATACAGGCTCCTACATTAGCATCCACTTTCCTTAGGCTTGAATCTTTCAGAAAATAGATGCAAATTGGAAAACCTACGTAAGTTAACTGAGGTTGTAAATCCCAGCCACATCACACATGAGCCCAGGAGGTAGAGAAGAGCTTTCAAACCACTTTCCACAAATTGAGAGTAAGCGCTGCACTCTCGTACATCTTATTAAAGTGTGGTGAGAAACAGGCTTGCTAATACATTGCCCCTGTGCTTGAAGCAACCACTCCCATTCAAAGAACAAAAAATGCTGTAATCTACCTCCAGCCAGTAGACTCCATATTAACTTCTGCCCTCTGAATTAACACACCAAAACTTTGTAATTAATCACTCGGGTCTTCGCTCCATAGATCTGACACAAGCCTGTTGTGTTAAGAACTCTACAGTGATTCCCAGGAGCACTTTCCTCTGTCTCACCTCCCTGCATCCCCAGCAACGTTTGAGTCTCAATTTTTGCTGGTAAATCACTCTGAGGGGAAAAAACATAAGTGTACAAATTGCAGTGCAGGAGTGCCTCAGCTAGTGAAGAACTATTTAGAACTGGAAGCAGGATTGCCAGGGTGAAATATTTTTGTGTCTGGATCACTCAAATGTAGGATGCTTTGGCATAGCTTTCTGAACCAAACCAAGATACTCTGTCCTTTGCTGTGCAGTGTGGATCTTAAGCCCTTTGTCTTTGCATTGCATCATTGCTGAGTCCTGGACATACCCTGATTGCCTGAGATTTTATTTCAGGAAACACCTGTGTTGTGGATTGTTTGGGAGTTTTTTCACCTTTTTTGCAGTTCAGACTACATCACTCCAACTGAAGCCTTAGGAACTTCTGAATTGTAGTCCAAGCCTGATATAAAAACATGCTAGGAGTGGAAATGCAATTAAGGTACCTTAACTGCCTTTATTCTGCCCTGCAGCAATGCAAAGGAAAACAATTTGGTTTTAAAGGTTATTGTATTCTAGAGCTTTAAATTCTAACATGCTTTGATCATTACTGAATGATTATTGAAGAAGTTTACCTTTGTCACAGTCATAAACAACTGCCAAGTAAAACATGCCTTTTACATTTTTATTAGACAAACTGCACAGCAACAATTGTCATTGTGGCCATTTTGTAAAAACTGAGACAAGTAGTAGTTAGCAAAGGAAACAATGTCACGTCTCAGCAGACACTATTAAATAATGATAGTCATACCAAACACAGGTATGATGCTCCCTACCTTTTTTGGCTTTGTCTGAAGAAGGAAAATCAGTGTATCCTAAGCTCCATTTCCATACAAACTGCATGTTTCAGTCTGGTCCTGCCATCACCCAGTCATGTGCTCTACTTGATATTCCTGGGGACCACTCACACATTTAGTGTGAAGACTGACATGTATGTTTATCTAGCATAAGGGCCAGATGGGTGTTCTCAAAGCTCCCCTTTCCTTTACATTTTGTAGCACAGGGATCAAGGGCAAAAGAAAGGTCATTTTGTTGAGTGTGCAGCAGGACTGATTTGCTCAGACCACGTGGGACTAAACGGAAAGAGTGGTCAGGCCTGGAACAGCCTGCCCAGGGAGGTGGTTGAGTCAACATCCTTGGAGGTATTCAAGAAACCTGTAGATGTGGCACTTCTGGGCGTGCTTTAGTGGCTGACGTTGTGGGGGATATTTTGTGGGTGTTTTTAGGTGGAGAGTGTGTGGTTGTTTGTGTTTGTTTGGTTGTTTTGCATTGATGGTTGGACTCAGTGATCTCAGAGGTCCTTTCCAACCATGATGATTCTGTGATTCTGGGACTGCACTCTAGGTACCTACTACCAGCCTGTCCTTGCCTGATCTTCCACCATTTTGCTAATATGATTTGGTAGGTTGTACAGGACCACATGAGAGAAGAATCTGCCCCTTAAAGTGATTTATTTTAACAAGATGGAGAGCTTGGAGTGCATGTTTTGCCTTTTTAAGATCTTTCAAGACAATGAAGAACCTGCTTTCTCAAAGGACAAGGATTTTAATTTTTGGTTCAGTGAAGTGAAATTCTTCATACTGCATGAAGGCTTTTATCTCTCTCTGTCTTTGCTATTATGTATCTTCCTGTGAGCCATAGGATGAGGATTTAAAAACCTATCACTGTTGGTCTTGACTGTTGTCACTGGTGAGGAGAGTTGAGCTAATCGTGTACTTGGAATTTTTCCACCTTTGTAGGAAAGGGAAGGACAGAATCTGATGTGGGTCTGTGCTGCTGCAAACCCTTTTGCTGGCTGCACTGGCAATCCAGGCGTACACCTGCAGCTCAGCTGTGCTGGGCAAGGGGCTTCATTGCACATTGCCCTGCTTATCAGGTGCACCGTTTTGTTAGTGCCTGAGCTGCCATAATCTGACACTTCATTTGGAAAGCATTCGCTGTCCTCTCCTGACAGCATTCTGTGATCCATATTTTTTTACAGCTGGTATAATCTGAAAATCAAGTACTTCTGGCAGTTTTCGTAGCTCCATATAGTACACTATAGTCATCTGAGCAACTGCCATTTGCCTTTAATCTGTCCAGATCCAATTATTTTAAGTATCCACAGGTGAAGCATTAGAGACCATGTGTCCTGTCCTTTTAAAAAAAGGAACTCTTTGTTTTATCTGTCATGGCTGGAAGTGGGAGATCAGTTTCTGGTCATCCAGTGGCATATGATGTGAAAAGCACTTCCCTGTGCCTCAGTTCTTTCATACGTGCAGTAGGACTGCACCCGTCCTCCATTTATAACATGGCTGGAAGTCTACAATGTGCTTAATGTGATCCAGAGAGACTTGTACATCTGGCCTCTTTCGTTTGTTCAGTCCAGCTTCACTGAAGAATAAAAGTTTATTCAGTATTATCTTCCTTTTGAAAGTAAAAGCAGTGATACTGGGGTCTTCTGTAGCAGGCATGGGCTGGGCTGGGACAGTTAATGAGTGTGAGGAAAACGGGGGGAAAAATCAGTTGTATTTGTTTAGTTCAGTGTTCCTCACATTTTTCACATTGGCAACACTATTCGAAGTGATAATAATGAAGTGTAAACTCTCCTCTCTCACACTTGCAGTGCAAGTGCACAGAGCACAAGTGGTAGTGGTGTTATGTCAGTGTAACTGCTTGTATGTTTTAAGAGGCTGGCAAAGAGCTCTTGGCTATGAAGTGTAAGGGTGTGGAAGGAATGCAGGAGCAAGATTTCTTCTCCGTGAGATCATAGCTGCCTGTTCAGCATCTCTCTAATCCTCTTTTCCTCCCTGGACCGTGTTTCTTAGCCTCCTTGGAGGATTTTGATTCACCAGTAGCAAACCCCAGTCTGTTATTCAGCCTGTGGAAATACACTGAACTAAAACATGATCGCCAGCAGCTCTGAAATCTTAAGTCAGTCTGAGTGAGAGAAAGGTCTCCATCCCTGGTGGGTTAATTCGTTGCTTCAGTTTCCCCACTGCCCCCCTGACCTGACTGCTGTCTCTCATGGTTTGCAGTCTCAGCTGTGTGCAGGTACAGGACACAATGCTTGTTTCTCAAGTAGCACACACTGTCCCAACAGTTGTTTCACTCCTGTGTAAGGCCAGATGGCCCAGGGGTTGCTGTAAAAGCAGTGTTACCTTAGTGTGTGTGCACGCTGTAGGGAAGAGGACAGAAAGGCTCAGCTCTTCAGTGTCTTGGTCTGCTTGTGGATGTGTTCACCATACCAGAGGTGGCATTTTGCAGCAGTGGCAATGTTACCAGCACTCAAAATGTACAAGATGCCTAATTTAAGCAGTTTTGTCTCTGGAGCTCTGCAGTGGTGCTGGGTCAGTGAGGTCACAGTCAGAAAATACTGGCACTTCTCTGTGGAAATGGAGCAATGTCTGGAGACAGACCCAGTAACTGGACTTTTTGGCATGGATGTCCCCACCAAGAGTTGCAGTCTGTGCTCAGCTGACAGGGGATTTCTCTCAGGAATTTCTGATCTAGCAGAAGTTAATACTGCCTCTTTAGGGGCTCTTTGGTGATATTTAGCAAAAAGGTTTGTGGTCTCAGCTGTAAACCAGCTAGGCCATTTACTCCCTCACACTAGTAGCCACCACAGTGGGCAGCAATTGTCCCCTCAGTCACTGCGAGTCACCTCTCAGCCAGCAAGCTGGACTGAGGCCATGGAGAATGATCTTGCTCTGAGACATTTCTGCCAGCTCAACCTGGGAGCTCACCAGCAGCATGATAGAAAGCAGTGCTTGGCTGTGCCTCTTCTGGTGCCAACAGAGCTCTCAGCCAAACACCCTTCTCCTGTCTTAGGTTGTCAGGAGATCTTTAAAGAGGAAGAGCCTATGGCTTTGTCTGCCTGATAGCTGTGTGAAGGAGTTGGAAGATCCAGGCAGCTGTTTGATACGCCACCACTTTGGCTGGCTGCCTGCAAGGAGACCCAGTGAGTCCTGGATGTGCTCAGCCTGCCCAGCATGTGTGGGCACTGGGCTGGCTGAGGGAGGCACCCACCCACCTGGAACAGACAAGGCCCATTAAGAATTAATGCCTGCAATTAGAAATGAGCTGCAAGAGTTGGAGGTTTCAGAAAGATGACAGTGGGTGTGAAACACTGTAACATTCCTATTAATTCGAAATGCCTCCTCTCTGGCCAGAAAGAAGTGCCCAGATTTTTTAGTCAATATTAATTTTACACTTGGCACCACAGGAGAGTGTGAACTGCTGAGTTCACAAAGGGTCCATCTAATAAACAGACAATAGAAAATCAGAAAAGCGAAGATTGAGTTCACTTGCCCAGGTGATGAGAGTATAATAACCATGAGGACTGCAGAGGGCAATGGAAAATTCTGAGCTATAATGAGGAGTTGCAGCAAGTGCCTGTGCCGTGGCTCTCTGATGGACACAGGTAGGAACAGTGAGAGAAGGTGGGATGGTGTGGCCTTTTGAGGGAGGGAGGAAGGGAGGAGGTCTTGGAACTGAAATGAGAGACAGATGAGGAGGAGGAGATCACATCACATAACATCACAGGTGTGCTGTGGGAATGGAGGGCCAGTTCAGAAACAACAGTTTTTCCCCTGCAAATGAATCCCAAGCCTGATCTCCATCTGATTTCCTTTAGAAGCAAGCTTGAAATTTTAGATGGACTCCTACATGCATGCCTGCTGCCTGTCAGGTGTGCTCTGCCCCTTCCTGTTTTGATCACCTCTCTTGCTAGATTACTTCAAGCAATCCATTCCTGTCTCCTGGTGGCCTGCAGAATGCTAGACATCAGGCTTTCAAAGCTGCAGTGATTACCAGTGAATACTGCAGGGGTGAGGGATAAACTTCATTCCAAAAAGCCAGATGCTACTAGCTTTTGTAATAAACCCAGAGGAAACTCTCTGGAAACAGGAGGTAATTATAAGAAAAACATTACTTTGAGGGACGTATCTGCATGCTTTCCTCAACTTTCAAGCAGTCTGCAAAACAGTCAGCAAAAGCCTGCAAAACTTCATTTATTCCATCTTGTTGCTAGTATGAGACTTTCCAAAACATGAACTGCTTAATTTCAACACTGTATTGCAACCCATCCATGGGCACTGCAGGCTTATCTGTGTCCTTGTGCTTGATGCCTCAGCCTCTCCTTTCTTCCAGGGATAGCAGGGTCCAAAGCTGGATAACGGACTGACATCTCCACTTCCTGCTTTGGCTGAGATGATGTTTCAAACTAGAGATGTGTTTCAAACCAGACTGATTTTTCTGTATAGTTGTTCTTTTAGTTCCCTTCCTTCTCATCTTAATAAATATTTTTGATATCTGTGGAATCTGAATTCTGTCTTGATTGAAATGGCACCACTGATATCATAATTCAAAGCCTGTATCTCAAACCCCAAGCCATTGAAATCCCTGACAAACCTAGCCCCTGGTTCGTGAGTACATCTTGAGGAGCCCAGATACTTTACTTTCATTTCTCCAAAACTGTTAGTGTTTTTGATCTGGCCATTAAAGAAGCAAGGTGAAAGAGTAAGAAGACACCTGTCTCTGCATTATTGGTCTGTGACAAGTTACCAGTGGGTGCTGCATCTGATCAGGCCTATTCAGAACTGATTTCTGGATAGAAAGTCACTGTTTTTGTTTAAGATAAGAAAATGAGGTCTAGATTTCTCAGTATAGGAATCAATTGTGATCCTGGCAGTGAGATGAAAAAAAAAAAAGATGCAGGGCATGCAAAGTCCTCAGTAAGAGAAAATGAAAGTTCTGGTAAAGAAACATGGAGAGAACCAAGTGTGGTTAGCCAAAGGACTAAGAGGACACATGTGAAATGCATGTGTCAGAGAAGATAAATGGGGCAAATAGACTTCTTTGGAAGAATGAAGAATTCTGAGAGACCCTGGTGTGAAAAAGGGAAGGGGAATATGCCAGGAATGAGGATAGGCATGGGAGATGGAGAAAATCTTACAAGGGCATGGAAGTAGAGTAGCTGGATGCAGAGAGCTCCTGCAGCATGAGCAATCCCCTTGTCTCAGGTGTGGCACAGCACCAAATGTTGGAGTCTTGTGACTGGGCAAAGCCTGTGTGAATACCCTGGAGAGATGGCAGGGATAACCACTGGGCCCAGGTCTCTGGACTGTCTTACCTGACATTGCAGTTCCTTTGCAAGCCCCCAGGTGTGTTGACCAACTTTTCTAGCCTAGAATCTGAAACAAAGAGAACCTCATGCAATCTGGAGGTTTTTCTGGGTTTTCAGTCAAGCTGTAAATTCTCTAATTGCAGCCATCTTTTGGCACCCAAATCTGCAACACTCGTGAGTACAACCAAAACCACAACATATATTTTGAGGTGTGAGTTAATCCCTATTGTGCATCCCTTTGCACATCCTCTGCAATTGGTGCATACCCTTCCCCTGCTTCTTGTTCCCTGCAATCCAGAAGACTCATGCTGGAACATGGACTTGGACCTGTAGCTGTGTGCTCCCTGGGATTGGTAGAGCTGGAGGAGCTGGCTGTTCTGTTGTTGCTTTACCAGCAGGAGATCCTACTCCCAGGAGTGGAGTGCAGTACAGTGAGACTATTTATTTTTTACCCTTCTTTCATGTCCTGTTTATGAAATGTCTGCTTAAAGGTAACTAGCTGTCTCATTTAGCTATGGTGCTAGCTCTGCTAATAATGGCTATGTCTGAGGGTGATGGAAGGATAAGGAAGGCAAGTAAAGCTCTGTCTGTCATCACAACTACCACCTCAGCTGTCTTGGTATGGAAGTAGAATTATTGTCATCGACATTTCTGCAGTGAAGTGAGACCTCCCCTTTCAGCCCTTCATAACATGAAGGGTTCATAAACACAACCTCTGTCTTCCTTTTCTTTTTTAAAATGTGCTCCCATTTTCCATTTGTCTTAGCACCTCAGTGTGGTGGTTGGCAAAGACCACACCAGGGCTCTGGTATCTGACATGCTGGTGATCAGGCTAGAAGGGCTAACGTGATATGCACCTGTTCCAGGATAACCACCCACTTAGGAAAATGCTTCATTTGGCCAAATGGATGGACAATTAAAGTACTTGAAAACATATCACTTTGGTGACTCATGAGGATGTAGAAGCTACTGCTCTGCGATGGTGGGAGGATGAGGCCTTGGTATGGCTTGGTCCTGGGGAGATGTCATTTAGTTTCACTGTTACTTCTTGAGTAGTGATCATAGATACGTTTGTAATGAGGTCCACACCCTACTGGGGTATGTGAGAGAGGTTGGTGTAGGAAAATGCACATGGGGTTTTACACCCAGCTCTCACTAGACCTTTCATTTTGAGTTCTTTTCACGTGGCAGCTTGGTGATGGTGTTGATAGCACCTTCTTTCTCCCCCACTCTGTCACAGAACATAAAATCTTGGCAAAACAGATTTGTGCTTTGGATCCAGAGTCTAACATTTGAGCAGCCTTGAACACTAACAAATTGCCAGGACTGGAAGGTTTTCACCTGAGGTCTGAGGAGCTCAAGGATGAAATAGCTGTATTGCCAAAGGCAGTGTGTAACATTTCTCTTAAAAAATTCTTGGCATCTAAAGCATAGAGGGTGGGTAAATGTATCATCAATCTTTAGAAAAGGGTTTTGGGAGGATCCAGAAAACTAAAGGCTTGTGAGCCTGGCATCTGTAGTATATAAACTGGTAAAAGCTGTAATAGAAAAAAAATATTTTTGACAAGATAAACACAATCAGTTTTGGACAGCTCGGTGTGATTTCTGTAAAGGTAAAAGGTTTGTCTTGCAAACCTCTTGGAGTTCTTTGAAAAGTGTGTAGGTAAGAGTGAAACAACAGATACTACATTTCTATAAGACTTTTGGCAAAGTTCTTTTACAAAATTACTTATTGGGAACCTGAGCAGACATTGCCTAAGAGAGAAGGCCTTGAGAGGTTTAAGAGAAGAAACAAGGTTGGAGAAAATGGGAAAAAACTTATCCCAATGGAAGAATGTTGCCAGGGAAATTTCACAAGTTGGTGCTGGGATTTGCCATGTTGAACATATTCAGGAATGACCATTGAAAATAGGGAGAACAGTGAGACTTCAAAATTTGGTGAGAAAATTAAGTTACTCAAAGACAGTAAAGATGATGGTCAGCAGTGAAGTATTGTTGAAAAGCCCTGTGAGACTGAATGGCTGGTCAGTAAAATGGTGCATGAAATTGCGTGTGAATAAATGTGAAATGAGGCATACAGAGAAAAAAAGTGCTTGCTGTACATATCAAACCATAGACTTTGGTTTGAGCATACCACTCTGAAGCAAGATCTTGGGGTTGTGTTAGATAGCTCCATGAGAGTATCAAGTCAAGCTTAACAGAAAGACAAGTCAAATGCTGGAAGTTAAGAAAGGAATAAAGAACAAACTAGAAAACATGACTGCGCTGTTCTGGGTGATGTGTGTGTATTTGGTTTTGGTTCTAGTGTTGTTTTGTTTTCTTAATTAATAGAAGCTTAGTGTGCTTTCAGCTTGAATACAAGGTGAAATATGTTTTCTTCATCCTTGAGGAATAGACTAGATATGGCAAAATTCCAAGAATGTTTTTTGCATAGGATTCAATGAGAAGTTGTCTTCAGCTTGGCGGAGACAGGACTGACAAATATAACAAAGATGGAAGAGCATGGGTAGGGGATGACTGTTCATTGTCTTCTCCTATGCAAGACCAAGTTTTCTAAAGAAAACCTTGTCCTGAACCATCATGAATGTTCGTACCTCTTATGTTCTAGGATGATTTTTCTCATGTAAAATGGAACTGCCTCTCCTAAGGAGTACTGGTCTCCTATCTGAGTTTCTTTCCTGAAAAGGGAAGACAAAGTTCCCTTAGGTAAAATCCTGGGTGTTCATTGATGGATTCACTATTCTGGCCCAGCCTTCAAATAGAGGTTTGGCTGTGGATGAAGATTCCTCACCCATCTGAATCACTGTCACTAGTATTTATGCCATATATACATGATAATCCTTTTGATCTCTGTAGGCATCTGGGATTCTTCTGCTTGGGTAACTGGCAGATAGCCTAGCTCATCTGAACTGGCAGCTGCAAAGGTGGAGACTGAAATCGATAGGACCTTTTCAGAAGACCCTTCTTCCCTTTGTACTTTGAAGGTATTGCATGCTTTATTGCCATGTTTTCACCAATACTTACAGACTCACCTTGGTCATCGATGTCATTACAGCACAAAATCTTCCTTAAGAGCTGAGTAACTGGGAAAAGTGAGAGGTGGAGGTTGGAAGGGTCAGGGCTCAAGGTTTGCTTCAGAGCATTTGCATATTCAGCCATAGTCTGTCTTACTGGAGGCTAAATACACCTGAGTTGCTATCTGCAAATCCCAATCAATCAATGTATGGCTTAGAGAACTCAGGGAAAGCACTATATTTTAGCACCAGCAGGCCAGTTCCCATCCAAGATCAGTTAGGAAGGCTGAGCAAGACTTTTCACATCATCTAGGCCTCCTGTTTTTTATGTGCATCATTACAGACATCAGCTCTGGTACTTTGTTTCTGTGCAAGGTGTCTGTAATGTTTAGGTTATAAAGAGAAAAGCTTGTGTTCAGCCCTGGACATTTAGCACTTGAGGAGAAAAAGCAACACGTACCAGGAAAGCCTGTGTGAATGGCTCTTTTCCAAATTGTTCCTCCTCTTTCATCACTCCCCCTTGCTTAGTCCTGTTTCTCTGCCACAGTCCTATCAACACACTATCGTTCTCACCTGGAATAAATCCACATGTGAAGTGTGTCTAGAAGAGAGGTGTTTTGGTGGATGTGTATTTACTTGAAAGTCCTTGGAACTTTTCCTCTGGGGAAGCCAAGGAGAAGAAATAATTTGCCAAAGTTTAGAGTGGTGCTACCAGAGTTATGGAAGACAGAAGTGGCATGAAGCACCTGACATCTCAAAATGGTGAAGCCAGAATGTTGAAGTGCAAGGAAGTGAAAGGATCCTAAGAATAGATTGACCAGCAATTTTAAAATCAGATTTTCCTGGTGTTTGGTTTCTAACAACTTGTAATGAGCTAATACTTGTGCTGTCAAATCAGGTGTTCGACCATCTCTGCTGGTTTTAAGTTGCATGTGTTTCAGTGACTGATGGTTTTTGAAAACCCTGTCTGCTCAGTGGCATTTATGCTCATAGATAACTTGGTAATGGGGAAAAAAAAACAACAAACCTGCGGATTTACCTCTGGGAAATGTGTGGGGAGAGTGCCACTATGTGGTGACACAGAAAATGTCATCCTTTGCACGGAAGAATCTCTGAAGTAATGGAGGCATTCCTGATTTCTCCCCGGGATTTGGGTTGTGCCTGGTAAAGGAGCAGGAGAAACACTTCAGGCACTTTTATTTTCCTTATGTTTTTTTCCTTCCCTTCTCTCTCCGAATAGTCTTTTGACAAACATAAGGCAAAATGTGTTCTTTTCCATGTGTTAACATCATGTCTTTCCTCAGGGGATAGTGAAATAAAGGGATAAGAACAGGACACACATAGATAACATACTGTGCCCTGCAGTTTTCTCCAAACGATGTGTTGCAAGTTGTCTGAGGCATGGACAGTACAAGTTCAGGGACTTAGAGCTGTGCTTTCTTCTACCTGTGCCAGTGATGCCAGGGCTGTACTGTGATCACTCCTCTATTACAGCATTTACTCTGCACCCTGCAGTGCCAATGCTGAGACTTTAAGTCCCCTGGTCCCCTTTCCTGGCATCCTCATAACCTGGGTTTACTAAGTAGGTCTTGTGCCTTAGTTCGTGCTTTTCAATGCCTTTAAGCTCTAGGTCCCTAAATATTAAGTCTGTCACTAATTTGGTTCTGCTCTGGGGAAGGGAACACTTCCTGCTGAAGCTCAGCTGTTTGTTAGAAGATTTAATGGCAAAGATAACAGTAAGCAGCACCTTGCCAGGGGCACAGCCTGTAGGCTGTACCTCTGCTGTAAGCCTGGCACTGCCTCTGCAGCTCATCCATCATAGTAGGTTTATTGGTTCTTTGCAGACATCTTTCCAACACAGCCTGACTTCATCAGCTCTTCAGCCTGACCATAAGAAATTTGGTAGTATTTAGAAGTATATGTGAGCTTCTTCCTTTCACTCTGTTAAGAGCTCAAAGGATTCAGGTAATGGTATCTTGAAGCTGCACATGGGATACACATTGTTAAATCAGGGAAGGGAGCATAGTGTGCACTGCCATTGTTGCTCCTTTAGCTTCAATCTACTTGACATAGTGCTAGGACACACCTCTGATTCTCTTTCTGGGACCCACCAGCCTTTGGTCTACCTGATAACTTTCTGCAGGACTGTTGGCAGAAGAACACAATCACTACAGGAGATGAATGTTGTAATCCTCAGAATGACTCTATTCAGATGTGGAGGAGAGATTTGTCTGCCTTACACTGCATCTCTCTTGTAGAAGTTCAGACCTTCTAGGTGGGATGCCACTAAAATCCTCTTGCAGCAAAGCATCTTTGGGTAGCTGTAAGTATTGTGTCGGGAGGAGCTACAGCATTTCCTTTCTGTGGTGCTGCTGTGCTGCTCCTTTGGATGGCAACCTCAGGGATAATCATGGGCCCAAGCTGTCTCCCACAGAAACATACATCTTCTTGTGTACCTGGACCCCCAAGAATTTGGGATGCTGCTTGCTATTCCTGCCAATCTGTGCTCCCCAACCATAGGATTCCTGCTCTGCATCTTTGGGGGTAGTCTTCTCACACGGGCTGCTTGTCATGGGTCCCTCTGCTGATGGTCTTAGTTGCCTGTGGTCACAGGTGAGAATTATTCAGCCTTTACTTTCCCCTTGCATTCTAGCCCTCATTCTTACTCAGCTATCTGCTGGTGGAAGGTTCATTTTGTGTTACAAAGGTCCTTCAAGGTCATCTCCAAGCCATTGTTCACAATGTCTTCACATGGCTTTATTGAACAAGGTGTGAGCTAATTCTAATTCTAGCTGCACCTTTCTTGCCTGCAGCAAAGCTGATCCCTCCTCACTTCTCATTCTCAGTTGTCCCACCTCCCTTGTCTGCACACTGTCAGGAACAGCAACTGTTTCCTGCTATAAAGGCAGAAAAGGGTCAGCCTTCTTACCACCTCATAGTGTTTATGGTGTTACTTTACCAGGGTTCATCTCCCATTGCAAGAGCCAAATCCTACCACCTCTAGTAATGAATTGACAGCATTTTGGGCCTGAAATAGTGAAATACCTTTTAGCTTCCCCCATGTGAATCACAAGCTTTGTAGCTGTAGGACCAGCTGGATGCCAAAGACTCTAAAGTAATACCCAGTGAGTTCAGGGGATTTTGCAGCCATGGAGAACAAGTAGAAAATAATTCTAGTTCCTATGAATCAGCTGTTCTGGCCTTTCAATAGATACAATTCCACATGAACGTACTTAATCGTGGCCTAGTTAGAGACTTCATGTCATAGAACAGAGAGCTGGGAGGCAGCCCAAGAAGTTGCCAAATGCACTTCACTTCTCAGGGGAGCCTTATTACCATCCATGCCAATCCTGGGATGTGTGTGTGACCCATTTTTAGTTTCTCCATGGGCAGAGGCTCCACAAAATTGTAGCTCATTCCAGCACTTTGCTGTCCTGACCACTAAGTCATTAGACTTTCCTTAATGTTCAACCTAACTTTCACTTCTACATTTAAACTGACTTTTAATCCTATCCACACGTTATTGCTTTCCTAGATGCTGCACTATTCCGTGTATCTGAAAGCCATTATCATCTCCTTTCCCTTTTCCTATCTCTAGGTTTAACAACCCAGTTCCTCAATCTTCCCTCACAGGCTATTTTCTAAGCCTCTGATTTTTGGAGGCCTTCCAAGCAAGTCCACAACTTTCTCAAAGTGAAATTTTTGTAACCCTGCTTCATCCAGAGAGTTTGAATTGCTGTTGAGCACAATATGAAAGAATTAAGAAATACAATATTATGGGCACACTTCCATTACAATGATAAAATACAGCATGGCAAATCTACTTTTTATCTTGTGGAAATCACACCTCAGCCTAATCTCTGGTTAAAATATTCATTAACACAGCCTGAATAATAAGCATGTATAGAACAATTACTATGAAACGAGCTTTCATTACACTTGCGAGATACAGGTTTGTGCACATGAGAGGTTCTGACAAGATCAGAATGAAGCTCTTTATGTACACCTGTCTGACAGAAAGGGATTATACACAAATGAAGCTACAGTTGGTGTTAGCCTACATATATCTTGCTATACCACAGTGACCAGTCTTGTTTCTGGAAGAGTGAAGATAAGGAGTAAGAATGCAGGCAGAGACTTGCACTGCACTGTGGTGAAATCTGGATGTTTCCTAAAGGAAACTAGTAACTATCTTGCAGGCACAGGGTAGCCCTTGTGTAGGGCAGGTCTTGCTGCAAACATGCAAAACCCTCTCAGGACATAAATGTACTAGCAAGTCATTCAGGAGTGGAAACCTTGCTAATTTGATCCCCCCTCCCGCCATCTAAGGAGGGGGAATTGGGAGGGTTTCTGTCCTCTACATTTTTGTTGCTGTTTTTCTGCTGATTGGTCCAGCTCATGCTTGTTCCTCCTTCATGGGACCTCCAAAAGAGGAATTTCATCAAAAGGTGCAGTCGTGGGCAGGCTTCAGTCCTTGGCCAGAAACTATTCTTCTCCATAGCGGCTTCTCCGAGATGCTTCTCCCTGGTGCTCTGGGGACAGAAGCAGGATAGACAATGTCAAGGCAGTCCTGTTCTGCACCTGATGACCAGGATCCAGCTTTCTGCTTAGCACAGCACTGGTTTGATGTACACTGGAAACAGGCAGCTCAAATCTTTGACTTTCAGAGCTCACCTCTTGGCATCGAGGCTGCCCAGAGGAAGAAATCCTGGAATTTGAATGCAGGGGTAGAGGGAAGAGGGACCAGATCCACCAGTCTGCCCAAGGGAAGCTTTAATGTTATCTTCACACACCTGACTGGATGGAATCAGCACATGGTAAAACTATTTTGCTGGCAACATATTACCTAGATATTGATATCTAAGATAATGATCTTAATTCCCCATCCTTGCAAAATACACAGCTACTATCACACCACAGAGTGGCAATGGACACATCAGTTGACTTATATTTTTAAAGCAGTTAAATGGTGTGATAAGGACCACTGTTATGAAGTCCAGGGGAAAGAGAGAATTTTACCTTCTGAAAAAGGGTTGCACAGAGCAGTAAAGAACTGACCAAAAGGGCAAAAAGAAACAGCATTGTTTACTGGATGGAAATGACGACTTGTGAAATGAATGGGAATGCTGTAGCAAAAAACATTCTGTGATTCTGTTTTCTTAAAGGGCTCCTATGATCCTTGGCTGTTAAACCACAGGAGTGGAAAAGAGGAATTAATTTTACCTCTGGTTTAATGGGGGTCAAGGCAGCTACTGAAGCAGGGCATGCTGCTTTGGTGCCCCTCTTCTTAAAAGGTATTAATATTTGAAGATGAGGAGAGGGGCACAAAAATGATTTATTTTTTTTAAAGCTTTACAGTGTGAGGCTTAAGGAGCTCAGTCTATTTAATTTTTTAGAAGAATAGTGTGAGTGGACTTGATAACAGTGTAAAAGTATTGCTGAGCTGGGGAGGTAGGGAATAGGTAGGCTGGGTGCTTATCTGAGAAAAGTTTGATAAGAGCCAGCACCTGCAATCTGAAAGCACACAAATCAAATTGTAAATTAGGCACCCTTTTTAAAGGGGATTAACCACTGGAACACATGTCCAAGGGTAGCGGTACATTCTCCATCCCGTGATGTCTTTAAATCAACAACACATTATTTTCTGGGACTGATGCTTTAGTCAAGTATAAAAGTTTTGGGCTCAGCCCAAGGATAACAATGAACTGACAGTCATTTATATACAGAATGATCCAATTATTTCTCTTGGCCTTAAACACTAATGAAATTATGAGGTGTGGATATGAAATTAGAGACACTCTCCTCCAATATGTGCCCGATAAAGATTAAACAGGACTCCATGTGCCAATTTTATATCTGACATTTCCTAACTAGAAGTTTAATTTCTACAATATTGAAAATGTTCTTTAGCGCTTGTGGACAGTCAACCATCACTGATTTAATGCTGTAGATTCAAGTTTAATACTTCCTCACCAAGAAGTATTTGTATGAAATGCAGATTTTTTTCCTTTTACACAAAGCATAATAATTCAGGTTCTGACCTATTGATTGTGGTAACACTATATTTGCACAGCATGGATACAACTTTGTCTCTAGTGATATTTTTTTAAATAATCTTTAAATATTTTTCATTAAAAATGAAACAAGTTTGAGCATTTCCATACAGTATATTAGGGTGAACACAGGAGGGATTTTGATTGATCAGCTAGATATATTTAAGCATTTAGATTAATGGCTAATAGTTTTCAGGTACTTCAATTAATATACTACTTTATGATTTTTTGATTAGTCTTTGTTGCAGGGGTGATCAAAGGCTTTTCTTAGCAGTTCATTTTCATTTTGTTTTATTAGTGGTTAGGAGCTCCAAATAACGTCTTGGGCCACTTTGCCCAAGAACTGTGTAATCACACGGTGAGAAATGTATCTCTTCCCAAAGAATACATTGTCTAAATAAGCAAGATGTTGCCTGTTTCATGTGTTATCCTGACTTAACATGTTGGAAATAGAGTACAAAGAAAAAGTGACTTCCTGAGGTCACAGAGGAAGTACGTGGCATCCGCAAGAACTGGACACCTTTCCAGTGCCCTCATGTACATCTTTAATCAGGAGATCATCATTCCTGAGTTAATAAGGTCTAGACTGATATTTTGCAGACTGTGGTAAGTGATTTAGGGCCTTACTGACATTTCAGAAATTACTGAGGAGCTCAAGTGATTGCAGATCGTTTATGTGGATGGCTCTGAGAAAAAAAAAATAAAATAATTAGTATTCAGTTTATTCAATTGTTGTCACTGTAAGCAATTTACTACTTGACATAAAAAAGAGTCTCAGACTTTGTCTCTAAGATACTGTCAAGGGTTTTATACAGGTACAGATTGACATATTTTAATTATCTGGTTTTGCTAATGGTGATGCAGCAAAGAAGCCAATATGTGTGTCTTAAATATACTGAGTCAGCCATATGAAAAGTCTGCATTCTCCTTTGCAAAATACTTCTGGGGACTTTTGCCAGCTCTAGTGGTTGTTCACATAATTAACATAGAATACCTAACGTGGTGCCATGCAACATCTCCTCTCTAAATATGTTTATGCTCAACTGAAGTTAGCTTCCCATTTTTATTTGTGGCTTATAGTAAATGCCCCAAGCGCACTTTGCACTCAGATTAATAACCACTTTGTCATCACAGGCCTTCCTGGGGCTATCCATTTGGGGTTTTTTTTGTTCTGTTTTGTTTTGGTTTTGTTTCATAAAACAGGGTCAGCATGATTCTTTCTAGCATTTGTAAAGAGGGAAGTCCATGAAATGATGTCCCCTTTATTCAACTCATCCATTTCACGTTTGGAAACTGGCCTTATTTTTAGTAAGCAGGGCAGTGGTACAAGCTGGCTGGTGTAAATGGTCTGGCTGGGGGGTTTTCTTATTTGTGGTCGTTGCCAGTGTAGTAGTGTGAGATGCCAGGCAGGTTGAAGTGAACTGGGTTTCACTTGCTGTCGCTGCTCAGGACTGCCATCAGAAGGAGGTCGCTGGCAGTGCTCACGCTGCTTTCCGTATCACTAACTGGAAGCGCAATAAATAGCGTTCGACTCGTTGTAAGGCTCCTGAAATGAATGTGTGCAGAGAATTCGGTTAGCTGCTTCTCTCCAGTGCAGGAGGGGTGTCAGCTGCTGGATACCTCGATCTTTGTCTCCTGCCTCCATTGCTAGGTCTGCTGGGGTCGGGTCAAGTGGTGCTGCCCAACGTCTCAACAGGTAATCTTGTTCCTTTCTTACTGCATTAGCAAACCTGCATCTGAAATGCCTATGCAGAGCTCCTCTGCAAGGTGCTGGGCTTTATCAAGGCACAGGGATTAATAAATTGCATCTCAGTAATTGAGAGAGACTGTTTGGAAGTAGGTTAAGGCACAAAACTTACTGCCTCATGTGTCCCTGTGCCAGGTGCCAAGATGCCTGTTCCCACCAGGAAATGCAGAGGGCCAACTCCTGGTTTTGCACAAGTGGACAGGGGTTTGCACGTGTCAGTAGCTGGGCTGAACAGAGGAGCAAGGCTTGATGCTATCTGAAATAAGAGATGACTGTGATTTTTCATTTAGTTTTAGTAACCACAGATTTATCCTTATCCCTTTATTACCTGTAAATGCTGTTCATTTTTTCTCCACTGATTTAACTCTGCAGTGCTTGAGGAGCTTGCTTTTTGGTAAAAGTGTCTGCACAGAGACTTTAAGAGAAGAAAGAGTCTGTGGTGTGGTGTGGTGGTGTTGGTCATAGGCTGGACTTGATGATCTTAAAGGTCTTTTCCAGCCCTGGTGATTCTGTGATTCTGTGATTCTGAGTCCATTAGCAAGCATTTGGGCATTTGGTCTTTGGGCAAATTCCCTGAGGGAGAATTTTAACAGGCTCTCAAGTGTGTAATGCTAAAAGGTCTACAATCCGTACAGAGGCATTAAGTGTCACTGAGCTGGCCTGAGACTTTTGGGAGAAGTACTGGAATGATGTTTAAGACCTCAGGCAGTGGCCTCAAGACTCAGGGTCCTGAGTTTGGTATGTAAGTTTCCCTGGATAGAGACAGGGAGCTGGAGCCTTTATCCCCTACCTGCTCTGGCTTTGGGAGGTGAGAAGTGCTGCGCAGTTCAGCGACGTGCTGCTGCTCTGGGGGAACCCTAACTCACACTCCTGCTCTGTGCCAGGTTCCCAGGGCAGGGAACTCCAGCTTACAGCTTTGGGCCAAATGGGTCCCACAAGCCTTCATCTTTCTGGGGAAAGAGGGTGAGGGTGTGTTTTGCTGCTCAGCAGGATGTGGCTAATCCTGGGCTGTATTTCTTTGGTTGTGACAGCTGCTCCTTTGTGCACAACGACGTGGGGAGGCTGCAGTCTACTAATAATGCCTCGCTGTTCTGCTGGGGGTTCTTACTGTTACTCCACAAATAGGAATGATTTAATCCTCAGTCCTTCCTCCTCAGGTTGAGGTCAGGTGTTCATATTTCCAGTGTTACTCCATAATCTTATAGACAGAATATGTGACTTGTCCAAGATCAGAGTCAGGAACAGATTCTAGATCTCTTCCTCTCTGGTCTTGGTATCCAGCAGTGCTTTTCCACATTTTCCCGGGGTGGTTATCTGTCTCCTTGCTTTCCCTGCTCTGGGCATAAGAATCCTGGGGTCTTCCCAGGGCTTGGAAGCTGATGACGCCGATGTAGGATTGAGGTTGAGCCTTTCACTGTGGAAGTATGAGGCAGCCTTCAGGGAAAGTCCTGTGCATATGGAAATTAATAAGGACCTCAGTGCTGCTAGGACTCCACACATGGCCTGACTCATTCCATGGGCATGAGCAAAGCCTCACTTTTTAGAGGAAGGAATGGGAATACTTTGCAGAGCCATGGTGGTATTTGTGGTATGGATTAGGATGAGCAAGGGACCTCTCAGAGTAGTAACTGGCTCAGGTATCTGCATAAAGGGAAAAATAAGTTGGCAGGTGCCAACTTAGTAGCCCATAAGGTCTTCATTTCCCAAAAAAATCTGGCAGAAAAGGTGCCTTTGCCAGAGTGTTACTACCACCACTCTTTCTCAAGGGAGGTATTCCAGTGCTTGACTATCCTGCTTGTCTGGTAGAACAGTCCACAGGAAACTGGAACAAGCTGTGGTATTTCTTCATATGTTGTAAGATCTGAAAAGACATGAGCATTTGATTTCTTGGAAGGTGAAAGTAATTTCTCCTCATGCATGTGCAGATCGTTGCTGCTACAGTTATTGCAGTGAAAAGTTTCTCTCTGCCCGGCTTTCTTAGTCCCCTACTTTAGATGTCTTGACTGACAAAGTCTTTTATCTTCCTCTGCTTGATGCAGGGCTTGGGCCAAATTTTTCCCCTCCCTCTTTTACTGGAGGGACTGAAGGGTGACCGTGTTCACATCAGTGAAGTTACCCTGCGTTTACTTTGTCACACGTGACAGCAGAACAATGGTGCTTTGCTACTTAGTGGGAGTTGTGCTTTGTGGGTATTTTTCCCTATTACTATAGAGACAGTGGCAGAGTTAAGGCTATAATGAAGGGTCTCTTATAATCACATTCCTATTATGCTTTGAAAAAGGCTTTGTGAGCTTTGTATTTTTTATGTGGGCACTGCAGCTAGACAATTGTTTTCTGGCAGAATTTGCTGTGAATGATGCACGCAGTTTGAGGGTTTTAGTACGACGTCTCAAGTGTCCCTGTGTCATTGAATTCATCCTCAGGACATAGCCTAAAATTTAACCTCCCTGAGGAAACAAACAGGAAGGGTATCTGCCATTTAATTTACCTGTCCATGTCAGCCAGCTCATCCCCGAGGCTTCCTCTGTGGTCTGGGGAAAGGGAAAAGTACCTCAAGGACACAGTTCAATACCCTGTGTTAGACTACAACTACATTACCCCTAGGAGGACCTTCTCTTTCCTGGGAATTTGGTGTGGTAGAACAACTGGCTTTGTACAACTTAGGGCCTAAGTCAGGTGCAAAGTGTTGGACTGTGAGAGTCCCTCATCCTCTGCCAGGTGCCTGGGAATGCTTTTGGGACACGAGTTGTTTTGGTTTAGGTGGTATCTCTGAAACAGGTCTGAATAATGCCAAAACCATGAATACACAGATCCATGTCATTTGCAACGCTGTTATAAAGGTGATCTAAGGCCCACAAGCATTTGGATAAGTTTTTAGGTCTCGTGCCCTTGTGGACAGTGTCTAGGACTGGAATTCAGCCTGGCTGGCTCCACTCGCAGCAGGGAGTGCAGTGACCCTGGAAGGGGGGTTTTTGGTGTACAGTGCAAGTCAATATTGGTTTGGCTTTTTATATATAGAAATGGAAAGCCATTGTTGTGAAATGTGAAATAAAATTGCAGTGGGTGCTTTTGCTTTGCACCTTATATCTTACAAAAGCCCTAAGGATGGATATTTGTGTAGCTTTGCTTCTGTATTTTCCTTTTCACACAGGCTTCAAGAAACGTGTGCCTTCGGTGGGTGATGGGAAGGTGGGAGAGAGATGTACAAAGACTCTGCCATCTCCTAGCAGTCTCTGTACACGTGTCTGCAGTCCTGTCTGTAGAAAGCTTCCCAGATTTGTGAAAGACGTAGAGTGTATCAGTCTAGCATGATTTAGAAAATAATCATTGTGCAAGAACTTACTCTTTTTTGCATCTAGGGAAGAACGAATTCTGTGCACTGTGGTTGCTCCCACTTGAACAATGACATGAAAAAGTTGGATTTAATGGAGGTCTCAGTCACAGTGAATTCAGGAGAGAGGCTGTGTCAGTAAGAGCCATGGCTTCAGAGTCTGTCATGACCATGTACATTTTGTTAGAATATGGAGTGAAGGCTGGAAGTTTTCTTGCTGCATCTGCCAGTGACTTTTTCAGACTCTGCAAGTTGAGCCTGAGGTAACCAAGCAGTGCAATCTGAGATGAAAAATAAACCACAAATATTTTAACTCAACCCTCCTATATTAGCAGAGCCTCCCCCAGATATAACTACATCAGTTGTTATCTTTGATAATGCCTGCCATACCCTATCATTCATACTATTCCTTACACTTTACCATTACCATGGGAAACCAGGTAAAAATGTGCACAAATTATACTTTTCAAGGATGTTTTTATGTTTCCTATGTAACTTTTTTCCACATATTAGCATTAGGACCTGAATTCCAAGAGGCACTGAACCAGTGCTTTCAAATTACTGTGATCCATAGGTAGAAGCTGTGTTGTCATCTTCAGTTAAGGCCCCCTCTCATCTTTGGAATTTGAACATCTGATCAAACGACAAAGCTCTGGTAACAGTTTCTAAAATCACAGCTCTTCTCTGAAAGAGACTGCAGAAGTGTTTCAGGCTTGTCTCTCAAGGACTTAATGGCAACAGTGTGTGGCTTGCAAGTACAAAGAAACTTTTTTTCCAACTGTCTCCCCTCCAGATGCAGCCTGAACTCAGAGACCTGAGCTGTGGTCTCTCCATCACCCTCTGATGAGAGGTTTTGGTGGAAAAACGGAGTATGCAGGAGCACCTGTGAGCTGGGTCTCAGCAGTGTGCACAAAGGGACATCCAGGGAGTTCACTAGGTAGGATTGCACATGAAGGAACTGGAACTCAACCCAGCTTCTGCCCTTCAGCATTATTTTGAAGAAAACAGTCACAATCTTCTATGTGGTGCAGCTGTGCTCTTGTAATACTGCCTTTATTGCCTCAGGCAGAGCCTGCCAGAGGGACTTAGGGACCCAGCAGCACTCAAAGCCATGGGACAAAGAGCTTTTTAAGCACTCTGTCACCTTTCATTTGACAAGTGAGAAAGGAGAAACAAAACAGGTAGAGCAAAGAGCTTCAAAAAACATTTCTCAGGCGGAGGTAGAAGAGCTTCTGTAGGCAAGGTAGAGTACACCTGCAACATCTAGATGAGGTAGAGAAGTCAATGGCTTTGCACAGAAGGTAGAAATGCATCCTTCATATATATACTCCACTTTCTGAAACAAGCAATGATGTTACTTTCCCAACCCCACTTTTCTCAGCTATTTATTTTGTGGTAAGAATTACTGAGAAAAGAGGATTCAGCCAGCACTGCTGGCCTCTGTCCAGCCAAGCTCAGTTGCCTCAGCCACTCTCAGCTTCTTGAGCCCTCCCTGCTGTGCAAGAAGGAAAGGAGGGCCAAGGTCTGGGGAAGCTGCAAGTGCCTTTTTCAAGCAGATCAGCAAACTGGGAGCTGGACTCAGACCCTTGGCTAGGGTTTCCTCCAGTGCAAGCTAGACCAATGACTCCTTCCTCTTTTAATGTACCCGGGACTCAGGTGCCAGCTGAGCTTCTGGTCCAGGTCTCTTCCCTCCTTTTCCTGCTTTGGGATGTGAGAGTGTAAATGCTCCTAGTCAGGCAGACAATGCCAGAGCAGAAATCTCAAGCAGAGGCAATGAAAGTAATTGGTTTCCTTTGCACCCTCAAGAGCTCATGATCTTGTCCATCTTAGAGCAAGTAAGTCAGATCAGGGCTCATTCCAACCACAGAAGGCTCTAAGGAAAGCTTGGGGACAGGGAGAAGGCTGAGTGGAAAGCCTGCTGATACAAAACTTGCAGCAAACAAACCAGTGCTTGGGATCCAAGCAAAACCCAGGTCTGGGTGACTTATTTTGTCCTGTAGGACACAGTGAGCCTTGTGCAGCACCAGAGGCTGAGCGCTCTGAAATGGGGTCATGCCATCTCTCCAGACTACCTGTTTTGTCAATGATTAGGAAAAAACTCTTGAGGGGCAGTTCCAGGGCCAAATTCACCTCTTAGAGAGTTTTTACCCTGATATTTGCTCTCTCAAGCATCCTGATATAAGGCTTTATTTGCTGTGGATTTGGGTCTCAGGATTAGCTTTGGTATCGGATGATGCAGGAGCTCCAAATGAAGCTTTACCCTTGAATGGGGCATTTACAACTCATCACCACCACTTTGTCTCCCACCTCCTTCCTCCTCAGGCAAAGGAAGCCTATAAAGAGTGGAATTCAGAGAGCTGAAGACACTGTCAGTTCATATGAAACTGGCCAACAAGGGAGGAAAGGTAGATTGAAGTACAGACATTCTCTGGCACCTGGAGCAATCAGCTCCTTTGGCCAAAAGCCTCAGAAAGCTGAGGAATGGGCCGTGTAAGAGAATGGTTCAATAATGCTTATAAAGTACAGTTATGCTTCTAAGTGTCTGTTGTGTCCCAGCTGATAAAAACAACAGCAAGCTGTCATGCCTGATTCTCTCTCACCATTTCAGCCTTGCAAGTAGAAGAGAATCTGAAACAAGATAGCAGAAGAAAGAGGGCACAAGTTTTCTTTCCCAGTCCATGGAAAAATAACCTTTTGTGTTATCATCTGGAAACTGTGGAAAGTCCCAACATGAGCAACGAGAGGCCAGTGAACCCCAGCTCATCTACACTGGCTGAGGGCCTGAAGAGAAAGAGGGGAAGACCAAAGAAGCAGCCACAGGTGAGGGAACATCATCCTAAGCAGCTGCCAGAGGATCCTGTGTCATTAGCTTGGTAGGATTTGCAGGCAGCCCTGGGAAGCAGCTCACTAAAAAAGAGCAAGGGAAGATGAGGAGCTCAGTGGTAAATATTATTGCTGTTCAGGAAAGCAGCACTATGTGTACCCTGGGGAACATCTCAGCCACTGGCTTCAGAGGTGCCTCTAATGTGGCAGGCCATGACTGTTCAGGCCAGGAAATGGCATGAGAGGAGCTAGCCAGGTCTCTGTTCCAGTCTAGAGACTTTCAGGTGTTGTCATGCTCTGTTTCCTCACCAGTAGTTAAATAGAGCAGAAAAGGCCAAGGCTTTTTCTCTCCCCATTCCAGGCACTATGGTCAGAGTCCTGGGAATGTATTTGTTTTCCTAGCCCAAAAGACAAAGGAGCAGGGGTATCACTGGCCATCTTCTAATACACTTGGCAGCTAGAAAAGCAGAGACAATCAGGTATTTAGTGGTCTGGATGATATTATTGGTGTAAGACAGTCTAAAACACATTAGAATGACCTGAAAGTTGTTCCAGAGATCATCCTGCTTAAATGATTTTCTCCTTTTATTCCAGGAGGAAGCAGTGGGACCATTGCCAGTGAAGAAACCACGAGGAAGGCCAAAAGGAAGCAAAAAACTGACTACTGTATCTGAACAAATGGTAAGAGTAAATGGCTTGTGTATTTTTATGGGGGAGAGAGAAGCTGGCTGTCCCTTCTGGAAGCATTGCTAGAGGGACAAGCAGGGAGGTTTGTCTTAGCTTAAAAATAGACAGTGACTAAGTTGCCCGTAATTCAGCTCAGCTTTAATTGCTACTGTTGGACAAACCAGTTATTGTGGTTTTAGTTGTAACTCACCTCTCAGCCTTCCTGTGTTGCCACTGCCTGTTCAGCAGCTTCCTTCTAGCATTTATCCTCCACCATTGCCAAATAATCACAACCAGCATAGTCTGGCAGGTGTTTCCTCCTCAACTGTCTTCTGCCTCCAGCTTTTGCCTTTTCTGCTACTTGTATCACAGTAACTTTATACAGAGGTCACCTTGGCCAGATTTGGTTTATTAGTCACAGTGCCCAGCAAATAGGAGAGCTGAAAATGTTTTTTATCTTGTTGTTTGCAATAAAGGTAGAACCTTCTGCTGGGAAAAGGCCAAGAGGGAGGCCCCGCAAGTGGGTGAGTACAGTGTTTGGTCCTTTTCCCCTTCTCCAGTCACAGATCCTGGGGGATTTTCAGCTGTGTTTGCTCTTCTCAGGCTCTCTATCTGCGACAGCATTCTTTCAGCCTAGGTGGCCTGAAATCTGACGTGTTAGGGAAGCTCTGACTGCCTTTCCAGTTACCCTAAGATTCAGCTCCTGAAGAAACCTGAGAGCGCAGGAGAGTTGCTGTACTTCATTCCAGACATACTAGTCTTCCGCAGTACTTTGCCAGGCTTGGCATGTCAGGCTAGAGATTCCATGCTTCCTTGGGCAGAGGGGTTGTCTTCCCTGAGTCTTGAAGGACTGAAGTGATTGCTTAGTGTGTTACTTTGTCTCAAAAGAAGAAACTTAAAAAGAGAAATGTGGTGAATGATGAAACTTTGAATCCTGCCAACAGGAGGCTCTTTTAGGGAGCAAGCGAAGGATTAGTACGAGGACAGAAAGCAATAAGGAGGCACAGCCAGTCCCAGGTCTTGATTCCCTTTCAAAGACAGAGTGGGTCAGAAGAAGCTCAGATTCTATAGGGAAGATGTAATTTTCCTGCCCAAAGACTCTATCAACGGAGATACCTAGATTGCTTCCTGGACCAGATGAGGAGCAGGCTGTCCAGGACAAAAGGGACTGTGAGAAGGGAGGCATCTTATCTGCTGACAGAGGACAGAGCTGAATGTGTTGAGCTGGACTGAAAATACCAGGGTAATAGAGTGTGAGACACAGCATCAGCCTGAACGAGGGCTGGGGACACGGAGGGGCCTGTACAGCCAGAAACCATATGTGTAGCCATGAACTATGGTGGGTAAATGCAAATGCAGAGGCCAAAGGACTCCAGAGGGGCTGGCAGGCAGTTTCTGGCACTAGTTTATGCATTCGTCATCTAATCTGAAATAGCCAAGTTTCACCCTCCCAGGTACTACAGTGCCTTTTTGCCTCCTACCTGGTAACGGAAGGAGCAGGCAATGAAATTCTGTGGGAGGAACAGATTCAGTCCCAGCTTCTGCTGCTGGTGCTGTGATGCAGTCTGAACCAAGGCAGAAAAGCCTTGGCTGGGAAACTGTTATTGTAGGCTTCAGGAAAGCCAAAAAGCGAAGTACATACTGTATAAAGCTGAGGATTCTATGCAGGAGCAGTCTGAGAGGCGGTTTCAGAGCAATGGACAGTTTATAAAACACCTGCTGGTAGGGCTGTCTTGTGGTTAAACTGACACTAATAGTTATAGAAGAGGTGGCTTCAGCCCTGCTTTGTAGCTATTCTGTGTGCCTGGCACAGCTGCAGAGAGATACCCCCCTTCCCCTCCGGGGACAGGCTCCTCTGTGGAAAAGGAAGTGGAGGCAGCCAGGCAGTGTTAAGAACATGGTCTCCACCATCTGATGGGGCACAGACACCCATGTGTGTGCTGTCAAGAGTTAACATCAGAAGTAAAGCTAGCTGGAATAGCTTTCCTGTCCTATGTTCTCTTTTTTGTGTTGGCAGAAGTGCAATTTCAAAAAAACTTTTCCATGCAAATTCTTGTTTTTCTGCAATGATAATCTAATCAATCCTTATAAGTTCAGTTGGCATTTTATTCTTCCTTGAGACCTTTATGCCACACAGAAGAAAGACAACAGTTTGGAGCATCGTGACAGCACCCAGATATCTACTATTAGTGGTATTGAATGTCTGGTATCCCTCAGGTGTGTGTGTTCCTACACTTTTTATTTTTTTAGAATCATAGAATAATTTAGGTTGGAAGGGCCCACTGGAGAGCCTCTAATTCAAACTACTGCTCAAAGCAGGTCTAATTGGATCAGGGTGCTCAGGGGTTTCCCCAGTCTATAAACATCTATAACATGCTAGAAATAATTTCTAGCCATCTCTCATCTTTAACAGGCTACAAATGAGGTCAAAAAAGATTCTTCTAGCCATTCTCTTCTGTAACAGATTGTAGTAGCTGCAGTTCTAGGGTTAGGCTTGGAGTTTTGTGGTTAAATTATTTGAGTTGTGTGCCAGAGCTGTAAGTTATGGTGTTTGTTACTATAAACAATGAGCTGCATAGCAATTTGTAAACAAACAAACAACTTTGCTACATGCCAATTTAAGTTTTTTGTATCCTGGCTCCTTTTTCTTTCTTTTCTTTTGAATGTTTCAAAATGTGTCATTCTACCTTTCATTAGTGAAGCATTCTGATGTTTCAGTTAAAAATGAATTTGTTTGAACAGTTGAGGAGGGTTTTTTTTGGGGCAAAACCAAAGCAGAAGAAAAATCAGAGACATTTGTTTTTTAATCTTCAATAGACAAAATGTTTAGTTGTTCAGGACAGGAAAATACCCTGAAATGCAGAAAGTATGCTCAAGGTTGAAAATATTTCTCCACAGCTGCTTAATGGGGAGATTTTTTTGAAGTGTGGGACCATGTGTTTCATAAGGCTGGTAGTATGGTGACTTCTATGGATTCTGATGCTTGTGAATGTGTGTGGACCCTACATGCACTGGCACTTGCTCTTGCATGTGGTTGGATATAGGAAGTGGTGGCAGATGGGCATGTTTTCAGGCCTCCAGAGTCTTTTTCAAATAACATTGATCAAAGGCTTTTGGCTTTCCTTCTACTTAGTGTATTTGCAATTTTGTCTCTTTGATACCTAATTTTACAGGGGGGGTTGTTTGTCTTTGTTGGTTTTTTTTCATAGCCTCAACTAGTGGTCCAAGAAGGAGTATCTCAGGAAGGAAATCCTCAGGGAAGCAGTGACTTGAATTTGAACTCGACGCCAGCCACACAAGGTTTGAAACTAGATAATCATAATTACATGAGTCTAAACTGTGCAGCCCATGCTCTTGGCAAACTGTGCATGTACCCCCAAAGCTCTAGCACTGGCTGCAATAATTCTGGTAAATCCTACAAAGAGAGGAGAATTTGGAAGGCTTCCAGGCACATGACAACAGGAGGGGTAGGACATTCCCTTCATCTAATTCAGTTGTGACTAATTCAGCAGAAGTGGAGGCAGAAGACAAGGATGGGATGAGAATCTTTGTCTTTCCAACAAGTCATGTATGTGAGATTCTGGTCACTGTTATAGGTGTGGCTCAGGGAAATTGTCTGGCTGTGTTGTGTAGAAAGTGAAAATAGTCTGACATGAATTTTAACTTATTTGAAAAAATTATTTTAATCTTACATTGTTTGAAAAAAAAAAAAATACACTATGAGTTGAAGATCCCTTGCCATTTGGGACATCCTAGCATTCTGGATTAGCTCCAGCATGCCTCCATGATAGTCTTGCTCTCTCCTTCCTGGCTTGTAGGAGAGCTTCTAAGGCAGTGCTCTCTGGTGGTGGCTGGCACACCAGCATGGATGCTAATGCAGCACACAGAATGATGACACTGGCAAGTTTCTGTGGAGGGCTGCAAAGTTACCTAAGCTTCTCTGGGGTAAGATGCCAGATAACTTATCACTGGTGTAGGAGTTTACAGACGTTAGAACTTACATTGCGACCCAGAGTCACAGCCTCACTACTACCCTGGGGAAGTGCAAATCCCAGTCCAGCCTATATCAATCAGGGCTGTTCTGGAGGTAGATGCCAAGAAAACTTGCATGCAGCTGAGTCCTACCTTCAGTGAGCATTGTAGGAAGCTGTTCATTGAATATTTTCCCTTGAGAGGGAGGGGAAGGGGCCAACAACCCAGGAGAGGCAGATGTTGCCTTGTTTTGCCATGTGGTCAGCACAGCTGCTCCCTCACCCCGCTGCCGTTAGCCCTGCTGAGCGTGGCGTGTGAAGTGAGCTAACTGACACTGGGCAGCCAAACCCAACCTCAGGTTCTTAGAAAGTCCCTGGAAATGCCACATGATAAAATGCCAGAGTAGTTAACCTCAGTCGCTCGATTCAGTTTCCTCTCGGGCTCCTGCTCCCGTATCACTTCCTGCCACCGAGCTGGGTGATGACACCAGCAGAGCCGCAGGCTCACGGATGATGAGCTCACCTCCGGCCCCGTCGCTGCCTTTGTGTGGGACTCTGAAGCATTGCCCAAAACCACAGCCCATGTGGGTACTTTCTTCTTCCTTTCAGTTTGAGTGGGACTGACGGCAGTGACATGAGGAATATGTTTCCTTCCTGTCGCAATGAGGTAGAGCCAGATGTGACAGGATGAGCGGACGCTGCGGTCGGCGGGAGGTGCAGCGCACCACACGGCAGCGCAAACTGCTCTGAGGCTGCACGCTTAGCACCAGGGTGGAGAGGGCAGTTCTGCTGTTAGGGAAGGTGTGCAACTCTGTTGGAAAACAACCCCAGCCAGCTGAAAACCAGTGGAGATAAGCATGTACAGTATGAAACCCAGCGATCCTCTAGAAAATTTTGTAAAGTTGTTGATTGCTCAGGAGTTTGAGATGGAGTGATAATCCTGTCTTAAAATCTTCTGACTAAAAAGGTGAAGGGGAAACTTACTATTCTGACTGACTGGAAACTATAGATCCTGTGGTTTGTTTGCAAGCAAGATGCAGCCGTAGCAGCCTTCAGACAGGTGGATGAAAGCTTTCTGGATGAACCCGTTCTATGGGTCTGGGTTTAACTTAGATGTTATATGCCTGCAGGCTTTTGTGCTACTCATGCAGGAGGCTGCTGCTCTGAGATTTGTTAGCAGGAGTCAGAAATCACGTAATTGTCTTCTGCTATTAGCACAGCCAGAGCTTTTGATCATTGTGGGGCTTATTGGTTTGCACTTTCCTTTCAGGTGAGGATATTTGAAGTGCTGTGCTAGACAGGGCATGGGAGGACACACATCAGCCCTGGGCTTCATGTCTGTAACATTAAGAATGAATTGCTGAAATAAACAATGACTGAATCCCTGCTTTTCAGTCAGTCTGTTACAGGGAAAATCAAGAAGTAGGAAGTGCCAAACTAGAACTAGGCAAGACGGGCAAGCCTGCCATGGGGCAGAGTGCTGCTTTAAAGCTAGCTGATGTTTTCCCATGGCCTTTTTAGCTGGAGATCCAGCTCTAATTTTCCCAAGGCCCTGGCTATGGGTGATTCTAGGTTATCCAGAAGCAGGCAAGGTTTGTTAACAGTTCGGGCTTTATTGTGTTGCTACCTGCAGATGTTTCCAATCACAACTCAATTGTTCAATTTTTTCTGTTTGACTGGGCCAAGAAGCATTTGTCTTCTCTTCCCTGAGTACCACTGCCGAGTGATCGATGACTCTGATTTCATAGCACCTAAGCCACAAAAGCAGCCGTGGTTTGCTTCAGTAGCTTTGCTTGGCTATAGAATACAGATGTGAGAGGGAAATGGTTTTATGGCAAATTTTGCAAGACCCAGTCTAAAGCCAGCAGCAGCCTTGGGATCTTGCTCCTTTCTATCTGTCTTTTCTTCTCTGCATTCTCAGTACATTGAGAGATGGAGCAGCTACAAACTCCTTTGTCTCACTTTGTTCCCTCTGCTGCCCCAATGGTGACCTCAGCTTTTCTGAAACCAAGGGGTTAGGTGCAGATCAGAGCAAGCCTGTGTAGCAAGAAACATTCCCCACCCTTGAGACAATTTCCAGACTTTCTGTGCATCTACCTTCCTGACATTTATGACATTGGGTAAGGCACTTCTGGTACTTTGTGTCTTATGAGCCTCCAAGGTTGCAGTTGGAAGTACATATAACTGCTCACAGCAGAGGATGATCATGTGTGTTTGGATAGCAGGGGCCAGAAAATTTCATGCACACTGTAACTTTTGGGCTTTCAATAGCTGCATGCTGAGGCCTGCTGCCAGAGAAGCCATTTGTGTCAGGCTTTGGCCTGGAGCTGTTAGAAGAGCAATGGGAATGTGGTTGTGAAGACCTTTGGTTGTTTGGGAATGGATCCTTGATGCCTTTTAACTGACTCTCTAATGGAGCATTTGGGCAGCTAGGCTCCTGGCCCCAGAGCTCTAACCCTCTCTCTCCCATGATCTTTCCCTTTAGGCATCACTGGAAAAGACGGTTCCAGGCCTGGCAAAACTACTGGTCTTAGGAGATCTCTGAGTAACATCCCTGCCACAGCGCAGTAGTGTGCCACCTGTTCATGTCTTGCTGAAGCCAGAGGACTGGAAAGCAAACAGGATTTTTAATGTTGTATTTAGATTTTTTCCTCTGTGGTAACTTTGGCCAAGCTTTCTCTCCCGTTGTCTGTTGGCTTACTCCAAACATCCAAACAGGGACTTAGGGGCAGAAATGGCAAATGCCTTGCCAGGGAGATGCCTTTCACAGTTTGTAGTGTATCTTTTGTGAGGGTATTAATCTTTCTTAAAAATACTTGATAACATCGTGCCTTGCCCTGGCATGGACAGGGGCAGTTCAACAGACAGACAGTGTTGACTCAGTAATGCAGATACAGTAAAGGAAACCTATTGGCACAGCTAATTGCTGAACTTACTTATCATACCACCTCGGGCAGGTTGATGAAGCAGTCCCAGAAGTTAAGTTTTGCTCAGTTGCTCATAGGGATTGCATCTGAAAGTGTTCAAGTCATTTCCTTCCTATCACAGAAATAAAAACCTTTGTGGCATTTCCAGCTTAGCTAGTGCTGTTGCTGCAGCAGTCAGTAACCTGGTTGCTTTGGAGGAAAGCTCGCATCCTGATGTCTTGAGCATTGACTCTGAAACTTTTATCCTAGCCTGATCAGCTCAGGGACACCTCCTATACCTAGCTTTTGCTCTGGTGGCACTCATCCTGAATTTGATAGGAATTTTGAGTGAACAATGTTTACAAGCTTAGTCAACGTCACTGGATTTCATCACTTCAACGGAGTAGACACTCCAGAACCAGTTACACAAAGGTTGCTTCCTCGCAGAGCCTCAGGCTTCCATTTAAATTAGTTGTATCTTCAGTCAATATTGTGTGCATGTGGGGTCCTCTAGTGTTGCAGCTATGCAAATCAAAGCTTGCTGACAGTTTTGTTGTGAGAGACAGCAGTAGCCAGTTCGTCTGAGATGGTTGCTGGCTGCTCTCAGTCTCACATTTATGCAGATTTGTGCTTTTGGTGTCAGACCTGATCTTGCTAAATTCTGAGGAATTGAAGATACTTCCAATATCCAGTTGCAAACAGTGAAATTCTGGTGGTATTTTCCATCTTGTGGATACTCTGCCTGCCTATTAAAGAGACAAAGTGGGTATTTCAATTATCTTTGACAAGATGTAAAATTGGCTAGCTTTACAGTGTTAAATATTTAAACAGAACATAATTGGCTTTAAATTTATGGCAGTGCATAGCAGAAACCCATGAAATGGCAGTATATATTGAGCTCATTTATTATCTTTTCATCAGAGGTCTGTTCCCTTAGCAGGTATTTATTTAACACAGGAAAATGTCTGCAGAATTAAGAGGAAGGGCTGATGGGAGATAGATAATAGGAAGAAAAAGGTTCTTTCCTTCTAGATTATTTTGTCCAGTCCACCCAGTTTAGTAGTGATCAGATTCCTGATCCTGTTAATGCTGTGTGTTGTCTGCTTTGCCCAACAGTAGTTCCCTGTGTAGGGGGTTTGGTGGTCTCAGCAGAAAACTGCATCTAGTTAACATTTATGCCTCCTCTTCTACATAGCAGAAAATCAAGGATTAGATCACAGGGACTGACCTAAATCTTATGGTGTAGGCTGAGGCATGCTGCCAGGTATAGGAAGAGTTTTACCTCCTTCTCCTGCTGTGTGGATAAATCCAGGTGGGACATCAGGCACACAAATCTGTAACTGCTGGTAGTTACATGAGAAGATCCAACTGGTGTTCCTCTGAATTCAGGTTAGGGAGCTGCTCTTCTTCAGTGGATACACAAGTTCAGCTGAGGTAATCTCTGCATTCAAAGGCCACTCCAGTGGCAGACCAAGATATTTGACCAACTTCTTTACCTGATTATCAGGTGAATTGGCAGGTTCAGTACTCTGCTTGCAAGGCTGTAATGCCTGTTTAATTATCCCCTATTACCTGAGAGTAATTGCTGTTACAGTGTGAGTCTGGAACCGCAGCTTCTCCTGGATGGATTAGGGATTGTGTCTGTAAGAGACTCAAGCTTTTCTTATGACATCAGACACACCTTTCTCAGCTGGTAGCATGGAGTAGGGATGGAAACTGCTTCAGCTAGGTAGTAAATCCATTTGCTTTTTAGGTCAGCAGTATTCCTCTGGGACATGCATTCAAAGTACTTATCTATTTAAAATAATAATAATAATAATTCTGGTCTTTGCTACCTCTTGCTACTCTATTGAGAAGCCACAGAAAACATGTCTCCATAAAAATGTAAGTGCTCAAGGAGAACAAGCAGAATTCCACATTATTAGGGGCTGCTCTGTGTGTAGTTGAAATCCCAATTCATAGCTTCCATGTTTATGCAGAGACTTGGAATGAAAGTCATTGCCTGTTAGAGGTGGGCAGAATTCCAGCCATCCTCAGAGAAGTAGGATCTCACACTGGATTACTTGGATTCTCTTTTTTGAAACTATAAATACTTTTTATTTCCCATATAGTTAGTTACCTTTTCTGTGTAGCCAAAACCTACTACCTCTAAGCAACTTGCATGTCAAGTTTTTTAAACTCAGACAGTTTTGGTCTGACTCAAGTCAAAAAAAAAAAATAGGTCATTACAGTCAGATCAAAAGCACGGGAGATGAAGGAGGTTTGTTATCTAGCAAAGTTTGGAAGATTCTCATAAATGGTTTTGGTGAAGGCATAATGAATGCTGGCAACTTGCAAATTAGCCTTGGAGTTCGTTTTAATAAAAGTATAAAATGTGGCACCTCAGGCTTCTGCTTTGCCTCCTCCATGTGCAATAACCTCCACATATGTGCTTATCACCAGACAAGGTGAGTTTCTCTGTATCTGAATTGGAGTTTTGGGGATTGTAAAACAGGGTGTGGTCATTCAGGAGCACCCACAGATGCCCATGAAAACAAAGAATCACACATGGAGGAAAACAGACAGGCCCTTAAACCCAAATGCTGGTACCTAATTCCATCCTCTTGTATATCTTACAGTACCTCATATCGGGCTTGATTGGAACACAAGCCATTTCTTCTTCATGTGTACATTCCCACGTCTCCACAGATGAGTCTGTTTATGTCCAACTTTGTTCTGTGTGCCCTACAACTATTTAGCTTTTCATACAATTAATTCTGTTCCTGGGCATAGCCTCTTCAGTTAATTTGACAGCTCTCCTAACTAGTCCCAAGTTTTGGGTCTGTGGGGCAGAAGATGAAGCAGAAAGCCAATCTGAAATACACCAACAACATCACCATGGAGCTACCAATGCTACTGCCCACAGTGCTGGGCAGGCTATTGTGGACAGAGCTGCATGTGAGCTGCCAAATTGCCTGGGAATTCAGCTGGTTGAAGGATAATATGGCAAACAGACAAGTTGGAATTTGTCTTTCTGCACTCTAGATATGCAGGATCTGCTAGGCTGGAAGTTCCTGCCTTCCCGACTTCTCCACCAGGCCTTCCTCAAGAGGTCTGAGTTTCCATGCTGTGAAGCACCAGACCTTGACCCCTGCAGGGCTTGTCCTTCCAAGTTTTTCACACTTAATTCAAGCTTTGAAAGAGTTGGGGAATGAACTGCATACAAATTACCAACAATTACTGAGGATACACTCCAGCAGTTTTCTGTGGAAAATGCAAGTGATGAGGAGGAAGAAGACAATCACACTAGATGTCATGTAAATAGTTTAATTATATTTCAATGTTTAAAACACAGAAACACTTGAATTAAATTACATCATAATGCTTCTGCTAAATTGTACATTTACTTCCAAGAACTGTGAGAGGAGGTGCTATTGAACTAAAAGAATACTCCAGTACAAGCCCAGCAAATACCCATAATATTCTTTTAGTCTTACTATCTGTACTTCTTTAAGGGCAGTCATCACAGGACAAAGCCTGCCATTACAGGAGGAATGGTTAAAGACAATTCCTGTGCAGGTGTGTTTGTTATACAAGATATATCTGAGCATTAACATGGAACAGCACCTGAGCTGACAGACGGACTGCTTGGCTGCTGCCTGTGCAGCACATGGAGTTGGGTCAAGAGCACAAAGTAGGCTGTTGGTTTGAGGAAACAGCTCAGCTTACACTTGCCTTTATCGAGTTTAAAACAACAAATGAAGTCCCAATCCTAGGAGTTTGAGGAGTAATGTTATGATTTAGGACAGCCAGGCACCCCTGCTGCCACTTGCATCCCTGTCCTGCTGCAGAGCTTGGGAGTGTGACAGGCTGTGATGTGCCAGCTGTGGAAAGGGAGAAATCTGATGTCCCTGCCTGCCTGCCTGCCCTCAGTGAGCACTTGAGGAGATGGTAAGTGTGCATGTCTGTGGGGGGGGTGATGTATTTGCTTCTCAGCTGGTCACGTAGGCATAACCTCTGGGAAGACCCACAGATAGTGTCCAAATTCTAAGGACCTAAGCCAGATTACACTGAGTATTCATACCCACACACCCTCCTTCCAACAGCATCTCTGGAGTGCAAACACCAGCCAGCAGGCTGCGAGTGCCTCCTGCCAGATCTCCTGGATATGAAGGATGGGCTGTTTCACACAGCTGATGCCTCTCCTAGCCCTAATACACTCCCAGAACTCCCTGGTTTTAAAAAGAAAGAGGGATACTGAAAAATTAAAGCAACTTAGCCCTGCAAAACTGCCATGAGGGAAGCTGTGTCAGTGAAGGAGGGAGGGCTAGTAAGGAACTGTGCACTGCAGGGGTCAGTGGCACATGCCCAGGAAAAAGTCTGCATTTAATCAATATGGGGGAAAAAAATCACAGTGGGGAAGGAAAAGATTTGGGAGAACAAAAACTAACTGGCAAGTCCAAACTTGCAACAAAGCACATGATACCTGAATTGCCACTCAGTTAAACACCTCCTTGCATAAAGCCTACCTTTGGATCTGCATTCAAGTTTTGGCTTTCCCTGACTCCCTTTTGCCTGGTGCTGTGAATGGAATATGATCTGACTGACAAATGCACGTACTGTAAAAGAATCAGGAAGTGATCAGTGCATGGCTGGGCACTGATGCTTGCATGTGGGCTCTGCTGCTGGCCCCTGGCTGCTGTGCTGGCCTGCAGCACTTTGGGCACCAAAAGGCTCTGCAGAGGACAGCCCCTAGGCTGCATTGCAGCACGCCAGGGTGGCCGGAGAGTCCTCCACACTTTCCCTCCTGCAGCCATGCAGGATGCAGAGGCAGAGATGCTGCAGGGTTACAGGGAAACTCCTCGCTTACCTGCCTAGTCCCACCTTCTGCATTAGCAGGTAACACGAGCAGAGGCTAACACAATGCTTGATGTTTCCTTCAGCAGGAAGAAGAGAAGGCTCTGTCTGCAGGTCCTGGCAGGTAAGGATGTACAAACCAGCTTTTTAGTCACCTCTGGGGGCAGACATGGGGCTGTTGTAATGTTGAGCCAATACATGTTTTTCAGTATTTAAAAGAAAATATTTCAGGGCTTAATCTTGTTTTTTTCTGGAGAACACTCTGCATTATAAAAACTTCCCTGAGCCAAAGCAGGAGGGGGATACATGGTGTTGGAACCCCGGTTCTACTTCACTCCTCTCTGTGGCCCAAGCACCGTTACTCCTAGCTCAGTGGCAGGGAGTCACATAGCCAGACATTGACACCCCCTGCATTTAGTTGTGTGAATTCCCCTCTGTCTACATGGCAGCCCTAATTTGGGATATTCAGCCACTTCCTCAGTTAAGATGTAATCACCCAAATATTCACTATTTCACTTTTTAAAGACAGTGAATTCCCTATGCTTCAACATCCCCCCAGGTGCACATTTATCAGCAGCCCACATGCCACAAGGGGGATAAGCCCATGGCATGTGTTTTCCCTGGTATGCCCCAGATTACCGCTCAGCAGAGGGGGAGTCAGCTCTCCTCACTCAGAGAGGCTTTGTCTCCAGTCACCTCTTCAGGGTCTGCCAAAGCTGCAGTCACTGTACAGAGGTGCTCATTCATCTCCTTCCTTGGGGTCTGGTGGCACAAAGCCAACGGGGAAGCTCTCTGAAACATGCACCTCTCCTCCCTCCCTGACCCAGAGAGCACACACCTGTACTCTGGTAAGTGAATCTGCAGCAAAGCAGGCACTGTGCCTAAGCACGTAGCTTGGTAGATGGTATCAGCCAGCACCAGCCCAGAAACTGGAGCTCAGGGCCTTTTCAGTGGCACCAGATGCACCAGAAAATCACCACTGCCATCACCAAGGGTTTGCTTCCCAAAGTGACGACAGTTCCCAGCGCTTGTGCCCACATGTAACACAAACCAAGGAGGTGACCAGCTGGGCTCAGTGGATTGGCCATGCTTGCGGGAAGTCACTGGTTTGCTGGTTCCATCCTCCCCAGTCTCAGCGCCATCCCAGAGCAGGGGCAGGGACTGTTCATGCATTGATGGCATTGGCAACGTCTGTGAACACAAGACGGCTGGGCCTCTGCAGGGCTCCTTGACTTGTCAGCAGAATCTGCATTGAAGCAGTGAAAGATGAGACCCAGCAAGACTGCCTTTGCTCAGGTGCCTGTGCTTGGGCACAGACTGCACAGTATTGTAACTAGACTCTGCCCCTTACAAAGGAGAGGCTCTGACAGAAAATGAAACAGGCCAGAGAGCAAGTCAGCATATCCATGCCTGTTTAAAGTCACCACACCACTGTTTTATGGGGGCTCACTATTTATAGATACAAGGCAGCATGAAATGACTTGAAACATCAAGGCCTGGAAACATGCCATAGACTGAACTTTGGCTGTTGTTTTAGACTCTCCATCTCTTACAATATTAAGCCTTTAGACTTGCATTCTTTCCAAGCAGAGGTATCTGTGCATTAGCAAGGTCTGGAGGGATCTGTATCCTGCTGACCAGTCCCTATATAGGAAGGATGTGCTTTTGCTGTGCTAAGCTTAACTCTGGCCTTGTCATTTACCCCCTTTACTACCTGAAGGGAAGTCCTCCATGTGCATTAATAGAGGGATCTGACCTTTTCCCACTATTTGCTTCTCAGAGCACAAGATCCTTTCCTTTTATACAACAATACTTCTTGCCTTCCCAAACCAGTATAATGGAATATGTTGACTATCTCTCATATTCCAACAGACACATCTCCTTTGTGCTCTTTAGCAGGTTGGGAAGCATATCTCAAGGTAAATATTTTAGAATTACAGTTGTACTTATTATCTTCTCTTTCTGCCCATACCAAGCTTGCTACAGATTATCTGAATGTGTAAAGTGTGTGGAAACTGAGAATTGTTTGGGAGAACTCCTGCTCCTGGAATGGGAAAGCAAGGGAAGACACAAGCAACAGAGAGCAGCTGGAGAGGAATTCAAGAGAGATGTCTACTCTAAGGGGAGGCTGCACCACTGGCTAAGAGACATACCTGTTCCAACCATCCCTGCCGGCTCTGTCTTTCAGAAAGGCTTTTGTGGTTATGGTGACAAAGGAGAAAGAAAACACTGTGAAGCTGGTTGAAAACAATGGTAAGACAACTTTCTTCCCTATTTCTCCTACCCCTTGGTACACTGGGGAAGGAGATAGCCTCTTGTCAAAGACCTATCCAGACCATTAACCAAAAACTACTGACCAAGCTATCAAGCTCTTTCCCAACTCAGAAATGCAGTAAGCCAGTGGTCTCTGAGGATCTTATCATTTCTCAGCAAGCTGCATGCCTTTGAACACCCAGAAGTGGTCAATGCAAAGCCTTCTTCCCCTCTCCCCAAATTCAAATATAGGACTGTCCTCCCTTTTCTCTTTCTGAGCCATGCCTGCTCTTTGCTCAGCAAGGTTGGCCTGGAGGTGCTGACAAGACCAGATGTGCCATGCCACAACAATGTGCAGGCATTCTGTCTGTGTTCTTCAGGGCTTGCAGCACAGTTAACTGTTATGATCACAGGCTTTCCCTCAGCAAGGCCTTGTTCCACACTAGCATCCTTAGGCAAAGCAGGGGTACCTAAAAACTGGGTGGAAATTGCTTTTCAGGGCCAGGGCAAAGGAGCCTCAGTGCTTTGTGGGCACTGAAGCCCTGTCTCCCAGAAAATGGCATTCATCCTACTGCTCCCTTGTGGTGCCCTGGGTGGTAAACTGGAGTAAACTCACCCTTAATCACTGAAGTTGCCCTTTTCTCTCTCCTAGTTGAGCAGAGCCAGCACTTTGCCTTTCCAGGCTCTTCATCCTAGTTGCCTGACTCTTCATCCTAAGCACTCAAAAATGCTTGAGCCCCCTAACTCCAGGGCTGGCAGAGATGGGAGAAGTCCTCCAGAGGTCTTAAATGGTTTACTCATCCTATAACCCTACAAAAACTCTTTGACTCTGTAACAAAAGCAGTGCAATTACCAGAGATTGCAGTAGCAGACCCGATGGCCCCTGCTGCCTACCTTGCTCTGTGATGCCTGGGAAGATGCTGCATCTCGCCCATGTTCCAGCAGCTCCTGCTCCAGTTCATCCTGTTCCTCGGTGGGATCAAAGTTATACATGGGCATGAGCTGGTGCCGTAGCTTCTCCAACCTGCCCATGCAAGGGAAGGGAAAGGGTTGGTTGAGAAGGACAGATGCTCAGGCTGCCTTCCCCACCCCATCACTGAGGCTTTCTGCAGGATGTTTTCTCCTGCTGCACAGGGATTCTGCTCTTGTTGCTCTTGCTGGGTGAGGGTCATGTCATGTCATGTCTTGCAGCGATGAGGACAAGAACCTACTACAGACAGCTGGCAGGAGTGGAAGAAACCCAGAAGGCAGTTACAGGCATTAATTGCCATCACTAATCTATGTTGGCAGGCATTATGCACAGAGGAATCAGACGGATTTAAGTTCCTGCAGGCATTAGAAGATCAAGCTTTCTGTGGTGGGACAAAAGAGACAATGGAACATACTGACTAGGCATATTGCGACTGCTCCCCTGTCCCTCTGCCCACAACAGCCAGTCCTGCCATGTCACACTGTCTGTCAGCAGAAGTCTAGTTTTAGTTTCAGTGGCCTAAGAGCAGGTCTTTAACTCTGGGCTTGAAGTAGATATAAATAAACAGAAATAACAAACAGTAGCTAGAAAATAGAACAGAGATTTTCTCATGGGAGACTGATGCCTGTGGACAGACTGTTCTTCCTCTTATATCATTGCTTCAAGTGAGAGAGCTATGAAGTACTACCCTACCCCAAGGGGTCTCCCTAAATATGAGGCAGTTCAGATGGAGGATGGATGGGTGGGCATGCTCCTGTGAAAACAGAGCCCTGCCTCAGCTGTAGCTGAGTTTTAGGGGGTGGGGGAGTGAAACACACAAGCAGTTACTGGCAATGTCACCACAAACATCTATTTGGCAAGTGTCAGGATGACACATTCCCTCCCTGCTTCATATGGGTTTGCCAACACAACCATTATCTCCAGCCATTATCTGTGTTCCCAGACCAAGCACTGGCAGCTCCTATGGCAGTATCCATATTTGGGCTTCAGGGTCTGCCTGGAAATCTTACAGTGGGCAGCAGCACTTCTTGAAAGCCTATGCCAGGCCTGCCACGAGGAGTCAGGCAGGGAGGAGTTACCAGATCTAATCGATCTTTACCAGTGTCCCTGCTGTCAGAGATGGAAGAATCAAGACATGTGGCTCCCTGCATGCTGCTCTCCTCTCTATTTTCAGCCAGGAGCTTAATGAGGAAATTAAGACACTAAGACTTGGGCTACTAAGCTGTATCTCTGCACTGTACCACTGCCAGTTGCTGTGTCTGCAGCTAAAGAGGCCTTCAGCCTTGCAAATGGCCCAAGCTGTTGGAAGACACAGGGATCTGGGAATGGCTGAAACATGAGATCCCAATCTCTCATGATAGAGTTTCCAGCTTCTTTAAACACTCATGACCCTTTCCTCTGCTTTAGTCCACCTCATTGATGAAGCATGAAGAGTTTGCAGGATCCCTAATCTCTTCCTGCTCAACTATGCTTCCCTTTCCAAAGCTGCAGAGGAGACTCTGAAGCTCTGGTGTTAGAAGGTGGGCATAGCAGGAGTGCAGTGTTCCCACCCACTCTCATTCACATGCAGCTGATTCCCTGTAGGTTTGTTCTCAGGCAGCCATCCCTTACACTCTCCCCATCTCCCTGTCTCTAGCTTGCTCTGGGTTTTGAAGCATTAAGTTCCCTTCAGCCAACAACAGACGTTACCCACCTCTTCCTCTTCCTGATATACAGAACCTGAAGGAGAAAGAAAACCATCATTACAACAGTTCCAGTAGGATGGGAGCAGCTGAGAGGAGAAATTTTGGGCACAGGGCACAAAGAAAGGATGTGGAGCAAGTCTGGTGTCACTGAGCACCATAGCAGGGCAAGGGAGAGCTGACAACCAAAAATGAAATTTCATTTGCAGCAGTGTAAGCTGGGAAGCAGTTCACGTCTGACACTAAGTGCTCAAGGGGTCTATTATTAGATGTGTTAGTAGTAGTAAGAGTATTAGGTGTATTATTAATAGGTGTAGCTCAGCACATTTCTGGTGGCTGCAGGACATATGGTGCAGTTTAAGAGTGGATGAAGAACCTTGCCTTTGTGGGAAGGTTCTTCTGTAGATTTCCTACAGGGTAGAAGTGCTGTTACCCCCTCCCCAGTATAAAGGGAAGAAGCAAAGAGGACATGCTCAGTGACTTGCCTCGTGTCAGCCAGTATGAGCGGCTGTGCTGGGAAGAAAGTGAGGCTTTTGGCCTCCAGAGCCTTGTTCTGAGAGCTACGAACGCTGGATGTTGCTCTTGGGAACTTATGACCGTTTCCAGGATCTCTTAAGGGCTTTTGGAAAAACTCCTCCTTGGGCCTGCAATGAAATTTTGCAGTAGTCCCTTTCTGTAGGCTCCTCTGAAGGTTGTATTAGTGAAGCTCTTCCTCTTACGAGGAACAGAAGCTTGCCGCTACCTTCTGTTCTCTGTTGGCAGGTAAATGATCTGGTTATATATCAAAAGAACTGCAGCACTTGCATTGCTTGTCAGGCCCAGCACTCTAGTGTCAGAAAGCTTCTGCCTACAGCATTAATGGCAACGTTAGTTATGCAGCAAATCCTTAAGGATTTTGCTGATATCCAGCAAGTAGAACCTTGGAAATGCAGTCCAGGTAGAGTCTGGCTAAAATGGATTGAGGCCTCTTTAATTCAAACAGGCATGTCCACAGGGGAGATTAACGTGGTTTCAACAGTCTGCTTTAAAAGTTAATTTGGATGAACTTTCTTGCAGGGCCCCTGTGTTGACAAGGTTTAAATCAATGCAGCTGTTCCAGTTAACAAGTCAGAACAGAATCTGCTTTGTGTTCTTTTAAATGAACTTCCTATTGCTATTAAAAATAAATTCTGATGCTCCACATGGCTTTTTCTAGGCTTGCTGACTATCCCATTTGGACTAGACCTCAGGGAGACTGCAGAAATATTGGAGCACTGGATAAAGGCCTTACAAAGAAAGAGATCTCAGGAACTATCAGTTCCCAGCAATTCTGGGTGAGCCTTTAGTAGAACACAAATAAATTATTCAACCCAAAACAGTCCTAGAGCCCCTTTGCCCCCCTTCACCCTCAACAGACAGAAAAATACGTAGCAGGACTCTCTTACCATAGCTACAGCCAACCCAATGACAGTAATGATCCCAAAGGACAGCAGCATTGTGCTTATGCCAGGTCCAGTGCTGGCCACATCTGGGATTTTGGTGCTGTTGAAACTGGTAGTCTCAGGGCTTATGGTAGCTGTTTCTGGTACAGTCACATCCAGATTTGTCCCTGGGTCTGGCTGGGCCGTGGTGGTGGTGCTGTGATACAAGTCATGCACAGAGGGTGAGCTGTAACTCATCCTGCCCGCTCTTGGTAGCTCCTTTTGCCAAGTTTCTGTCCTCATCCATCAGCTACAGAAGCAAAGAACTGGTCTTTATATCAAGAACCCTCACATGAGACCTATCCTGCAGCACCATCACTGATGGTTTTTCTTCATAGGAATTACGGTGGTTTCTGCCTAGGAAAGAATGAGAACAAATGAACAGTGCAGAGCTCTTAGAGACAGGCACAATCTTTTCCAAAGCCTCCCAATTCACTAGTACAGTTTTGGAGAGCAGCTCACAGGTGCCCAGTCAAAATAAGAAAAAGATTTTTCAGGGGTACTGAGAGCCCCTAAAGTCATGCCTGATACATTTGAAGTCAGTGATACGCTTTCCCCTCTCTGCTTCAGCTCTGCCTCCTTGGAGGCACTTGGCAGATCTATATGGGGACAACCTCATATGGCTGTGGTCTGCTCCAGGCTGAGCCAGGTGGCCTCTATCCACCCTGGGAGATACAGCATTTTCCTGCTTCTGTCTCTTGCTTTTAAGTTTTGGAAGATTACATGGATCCCCTTAAGTTTATCAGTGGGAACACATCCAATAAAGTGGCACTTAGCTGAGAGGCATCCATATCTTGGGATGCTGCTTATTAAATCCAAAGTTGGACTTCCCCCTTGTGGTAGTCACCAGTGACAGGTAGGTCACTGCACTGTTCATGGCCCCACTGGCACTGGCCCCATGCACACTGGAAAGGCAGCTTCCTTAAAGCAGTGGGTTGCACCAGTCCCCCATCTGCTACTAAAGATGGTGAGGATTTCTCAAGTTCTCCATGAAAGCACCCACTCAGGCTTAGTCATGCACTGGTAATTATCAATATTAATTTTAAAATGAGTCCAATTTTGGATTAGAGTTGTGAAATTTGATAGATCTATTCATGCTGAAAGCATGAAAGGCTTTAATTGCTTCATGCTTCTATTGTGCAAATCATCAGGAGTTGCAAAACACCACGGGATTTGCACAACTTTGTTTATAAACCCCCTGTATATAACATTAGCTCAGCAATTGCTTCTATGATAGTGCAGCTACCTCTGGAACAGAGCAGTGCTGACCCTGAGAACTACAGCAGCAGTCCTCTGATAATTTCTCTGCATTTTAGCAGACATGACATCTCTGGCCTGGAATGCAGCCGGGACATAGGGGTTAACGAGCTCTGAACAGACAAAGATGTGCCTGCAAAGAGAAATGAGCCATTGTTCTGCTCTGTTCTATTCTAGGCAAGGTTCTTGTGCAGCTCTCATCACTGTGACACCCTCCTGCTGCCCATTAACTGCCTTAAGCAGCGTGATTAGCATCTGTCAGTAACAACTGAAGCAGAGGAATCACACCAGGCAAATGGCACCAGGTTGCCCTATGGTCAGCCAGCAGCCTGAGAAGCCAGGTCGACTTGCACAGCCCTTGTCCTGCATCTCCCTGAACAGGTACACCTCTCACCACACACACAGGATCTGTCTCACAGGTGAAAAACGCTGTGAAGTGGGAGTTGCTGGGGAATTTTGAAGGGCCTGGGAGACTGTGGGAGCTGTCAAATTTCCATGAGTTTTTAGAGAAATGTAAAGATAGCAGTTCTAGTCTGGTCCCACCTAACATCATGCCAAGACATGAGGTCATTGCAGCTGAAAGGGACTATGTCCTTCACTGACCACCACACCACTCATACCTAGTTTAAACCATGTGACACCTGGATTTCCTCAGCCATCACTGACCACAGTGGAGCTCTGGTGTAAAGGACACTCAGACACAAAGATGGCAAATTGGAAATCCAAGTGCCACAACAACAGCAGCAGTTACAGCCCAGCAGGGAAAGGAAAGGAACTGTTGAGCAAGTATTGGGCAGACCAAGCAGCAGCTCAGAAAGAACCATCCATTTGTGTAATTCAGGGAAACTCTCCCTGATGATAATTCACATTTTTGAAAAAGCCACCACCAAGGAAACAAAAAAGTGGAAAAACAACCTAAGTGAAAGGAGTGAAGCAGGCCCAAGTATGACTCCAGATCTCAAACAGCTCCTAACTTTGGAAACAAAATGGGTTAGGCCTTCATCTCACTGTGGTGTCAGTTTTGGAAAACCATTGGAATTTGGATGTCAAAGCTGATACCAAGCCTGGGGTTAAGGCCCCTTTTGTACAGACCACACATTGTGCTGCAGTGCATTGCTCCCCTGAATAAAGTTAGGCTGGGTTAAAAGTAGCCTTTGGGAAATCAGGTCAAGTGGGAACAGGGGCTCTTGTTCATGCTCTCAGGGTCCTGTCCTGTGCTGAAGGATTCCCAAGTCCAGAGATCTAGCTCTAAAAATGCTCCTGTATGAAAGGTTTCCTATATGGATTAGGCAACCAGTTCCAGGTGAGGGTATTTCTGTTCCCAAGCCCCTTCTGGTTTGGGCTGTAGAGGGCCAGATGGGGAGGCTAAGTATGGCCCAGGGCCCACAGCTTACAATGGAAGAGATGGGGGTGAATCATCTTACCCACCACCTTCCTTTTCCAGTTGTCATTCTGGTGCTGGAAGTTTGATTTGCAGGCTGGGCACAGTTCAAGTCTCTGATGGTTGCTCCGGGGTCGAGGAGAGCTATTACCTATCACTGGCAGGTTTCAGCATGGTCCATGCACAAACAGAACAAAAGAGGAACCAGATCCTCAGCTGCTGTGAGCTGGCATTCTTCCATTGCCTGCACCAACAGAGCTGCTCACACAGCCAGGACCACTCTGTGCTGGGCTCTGCTGGGTCTGGAAATAAGGAGAACACATTTGTTTCTCTCCTAAGCCAGCATTTCCAAACTGGTCTCTGATAGGCGCTGAGGTGGCCAGCACCTCTGAGATGCAGAACATGGTGCCAGGCACTAGCCTGAGGCTGCTGGCTTTTCTGAGTCTTGGTTTTAATTGCTCTGTCCTGCAGTTTCCTTGGATATGACAGGATAAGAGATGTCACAGGGATGAAGATGGGTCATGGGGTCTCTGGATGAAGAAGGCAAATAATAACTAGTACTTTCTCTGCATTACTTCACCAAGATGAAGTGTCTCTAGTAACTCAGCAATGCAAGCAGCATTTGGTTGCTGTTGCCTATGGGACAGGGCTTCCCAGTGCTTGAACTTGTGGCTTCCTCCCACCTGCAGGCTGACCAGGCTCCCAAGCAGCCCCCAGGGCAGAGGGAAGCCCCAAATAAATGTGACGATTGTCCCAGAGCACTTCAGCTGTCACCCTCCCACTGCCAGAGAGGTGTCACGGTCCCATGCCACAGGCGCAGGGACGCTCTCCTGCAATGTCACCACTCCTCAGACTTACAGAGAACTGACATGCCAGCCATGGCCCTGACCTTAACCCTCCCCGGCTGCCTGGAGATTCTGTCCCTGCGGGAAGTCACTCCTTCCCGTTCCGGGAACAATTTTTCATACGGATAACGGGTTGTACGGCCCTTCCCGCTCCGAAACGCTACCCGGGGCGACAGCTCAGGGCTGGCAGCCGGCTCCCCGCCACACTGCTGTCTGCGCTCGGCGCCCGCGGCTCTGGTCACCCGCAGCGCTCCGCCTGGCCCGGCCAGGCCGGGGTGGTCGGGACATAGACGGGGCCGGGCACAGCGCGGGCCGCCACCGCCCGCCTTTCCCCGCCGCTGAGAGGCCGCGGCAGCCCCGCCTGCGCTCACGGCCCGGCGGTACATGACAGGGTGGCCGGACACCCCCGCGGCCCAGCCCGCCGCGCCCCTCCCCGGAGGCTGCCGCGATTCAGCGCCGCGCCCCCCGCGCCGGGGCGGCCGCTGCCCGCCAGGGCCGGCACTTACTGAGCGCTCCCCGCTGAGGCGTCCGGTCTCCCCGGAGCGCCGCTGGCGGTGAGGCCGCCGGGGGGCCGCGCCCTCGGCCGCGGGGCCGCGCTGCTCGCGGGGGGCGGGCCGGGCCGGGCTGGGCAGCTCAGCTCCGCGCACCGCGCTGCACAGCCGCCGGTTCCGCCCCGCCACTCTGCGCCCCAGGCGATTGGTCGGCGCTCGCAGGGCTCGGCTCGTGATTGGTCGGTTGCCTGTCACTCATGCGCGCGGCGGGCAGGCGGTACGGAGGCAGTGGCGGGGCTCGGTGAGCGGCGCGAGCGTTTGTGCTGCGCGGTCGTTCTCCTCACACACCCTTTCTTCAAGCCCCCCACAACAGACTGGGGTGCGGGAGGCAGCTACCCACGGCTCCGGTCCCCGCTCCCCGCTCCCTCGAGAGCCGGCTGCGCCTCTAGCCCCGTCGGTGGCCGTAGCCATGAGGTGAGGCGTCGCTCTGCGGGCGCGCTGGCCTCAGGGGGCACCAGGCCCGCCGCCGCCCCCCAGGTGAAGGGACACCGCGCCAGCGCCGCTGTGCAGGCCAGGCGAGGGGCCTGGCATTGGTCAGGGTATTGCGTGTGTAGGTAAGGCCGGGAGAGCTGGAAGGAAAGCTGGGCTCCGGTTCCGGTGGTGTCTTCTGAGACTCGTTTACGGGGAGCCGCCTGGTCACTGAAATGAGGCGTAGGTGGGCAGCTCCCTGGCTGGCAAATGGGGCCTGGTACCCCCTCCCCGGTATGGCCAGAGGGGCTGTGCGAGGGCCGCTTCAGCAGACCAGTAACACAGCAGCAGAAAGGTATCGACTAGTACGGCGCAAGCCCCGGCTCCTGCTCCAGCTTGGGAGCAAGGCAGGGAGTGTGAGGCAGGGCATGTGTGCAGCAGGCCGTGCGTGGGACAGGCCGTGCCTTTCGACGGCCACTAGTGTACGTGTTGGATTGCAGTGAGTGGGAGGCTGGGGGTTGGATGGACCAAACCATAGAACTGATTGTTTCTGTCATGGTTTTCTGGAGGAGCTGGAGGAAGGGATGTTGTGGCCTCTCCAAGACAGTGATGAAAAGTAGTCATCAACAGAGGAATGGGAATAGGAGCTCAGGGAAACCCACAGTGGCTCCATGGACTGTGAGTCAGAAGGGAGAGGGGCCCTAATTTCTGATGATTCACAGCAGGAAAGTGGGGTTATTATTCTGTTTGTCTCACACAGTTCCAAGTGTGATATGCAGCAGTTGTTTTGTAAAGTTTTGTCTCCTACTGTCATCTTGTTTGTTTTTGTTCCCTCTCTGTATGTCTCTGCCTGTCCCCCTTTAAGAGACTGTCCCTCTGGCAGGGTTTGGCCTTTCCGGTCTTTGCATCTTTCAAGTGTCCCAGCGGTTGTACCTGGTGAGCTTTTCTCCTTCCTCTGCTCTTAGCAGCTCAGCCCTGGCTCTGTGGCCCCTTGTCTGCTCTCTCAGGATGGTGACAGTGTGGAAGACCCTTGACCCATGAAGTCAAGGTCTTCTGTGAGTGTATCTGCTAATGTAGGACTGGTGGTTTATTAACAGAGACAAGAATAAAATAAATAATTTAGGAGAAACGGAAGGTCTTCCTGCAGGAAACCAGGGTTACCCACCCATGGGGTGGAGAGCCAAGGGCTAGAGCTGAAGGTTGGTGTGTCTGTGGTTTGCTGGCGCCAAGGACAGGCAGAATTGCTGTGCCTGTGTGTAGGCTTACTTGCTTGCTTCTGTCCTGCTATGTGCATGGACTGGCCTCCTGGTAGCTCCGGTCTGGGGAAATGGACGGTTCTGCCAAGAAACGGGTAGCAGGGGCAGAGCTGGTTAGCTGTCACCTGAGTCTTTTCCTGGGGTAATCCTTTGTTACTCTTAGGTGTAAGTAATTGGTTTTATACCTGTGGGCCAAGATTAGGGCAAGTAATCTGCATTTTGTCAGAGGGGAACCTGTGATTGGCTAGCCCGAGGGATTCAGGTGTCCTCATGTCTCCTTTTCTAGACCAGAAGAGTTGCAAACCAGTGCCATTTTCATGCTGCCCTGAGGAGGATCCACAGAGTGTGGTCGGCTGGTGCTTAACCACAGTGGCTTGTCGTAGCACCAAGTGTCCTGTGAGTCTCCGCACTGACTCCATCAGCTGATGGCAACGAGGAGCACATGTGGAAGCCAGGAACTGGTTTTTCAATAATGAAATGCTTCACCCACCCACTGCTCAGGAGATTGTTGGGTCTCTCATCTCAGTGCATGCCAGGGGGATTAAATCAAAGTCCAAAGTGGTCATCTTGGAGGCAGAGCTGCAGTGCAAGACCTGGACTTGTGACTGCTACTGATGCAGTCAACTACTGGCAGAAGGTGTTTGAGACAAATGGGGTACCTGAAGCACGAGAATCCAGTGAATATATTGTGTCGTTTGTTCTGGGAGCAAAAACAGTTAAGTAATATGAGAAGAATAAGGCCTCTGTGTGCCTCTCACTTTATAATTTTGGCTGAATCTCTTACCTTTCTTTTTATCTCACTTCTAGAAAATAGAATAACTAACTTTATATGTCAGAGAGTGTGTTGCATAGGTTATTAATGCTAGTAGAACACTTGGGGTCTCTTAAATACTTTCTTTTGCAGAGCCTGAAATGTAGCCCATGACATATGTGTTCACACTGTACCCTGACCTGCTTGGTGGGATGATTCTTAATTTTACCAGCTCTTTTGAGCCCCAAAATGTAGCAGAAGAACAGTTGTACAGATTTGTTTTTAAACATGCAAATAGGCTCTCCTAATCATGTTTCCAACAGCCCCAGGCATGTGTGTTTGTCAGCATGCTGGGTCTCCCTAGAGGATGCCCTTTGGAAGGTGCAGAGGACATCCAAGTAGCACAAGTGGGCAGATTTTAAACTGACCTTGTCTTCAGTTTCAGAGTTTGAATTGCAAAAGCCTCCACACTCCCCTTACAGCAGTGCAGCAGGAGCAAATCCAGCAGCTGAGCAACAAGCGACTAGAAAGGTAGGAGCATTCTCTTTCAGTCATTCCTTTGGTGGGTTTTCCTTCAGTCTTAACACAGCCAGAAGAATGGCAGCAGGGAGAAGGCAGAAGATCATTAGCAGCTGGCATGTCAAGGAGCAGGGCTGTGTCGGTTTCTCAAGGTGACACAAGTGATGGGTATTTGCTTTTCTTGTCAAGTAGCAAATTCCCAGTCTGTACTGCCTGGGAGCAAAGAGGGTTTAAAGGATGTTGCAGAGGAGCAGGAAGCTGGCAAGACTGACTCTGACTTGGGTACATTTTCATTAGGCCCCTCTGTGCTTACAAAATGTAGTCTTGGCCCCTTGTGTCTGTTTCAGCACTCTCTTCAGCTGCCAGTCCTGTACTGGTCTGGGGTCTGGCTGTGCTTTCCTTTCTAGGCTTTGCCTGCAGACGGATTTCCCTGGTGTTAAGAGGTATCCATGGCTGCTGTAGCTTTGGTCTCCATTTGCTTGTTCTGGGTGAGGGGTTCTCTTAGCGCAAAAATTAAATGGATTTGGTGTGAAGGAGCTACCTGGAATATACCTGGGAAGCAGTGTGTGGGGAGAGGCAATATTCAGCAACTTGGATCATTTAGAAGGGTGGGAGATGGTTGTTCCATTGCTTTGCCCAGTATCGAGAGGCTGACTGGCTTGTAGTTCCCCTGGTCCAGTGCTTGGTAACAAACTCTTGTGGGAATGGAGCTCCCACAGCTCCTTTGGAGTGCACATGCAGTTGAGAGCCTTAGGGGTGTCCAGGTGCTCACCCTCAGAAGGGTGATGTGGTTAGCAACGGGGTAAACATGGTGTTGAGAGCTTTTCTGTGTTGTAGGGTGTAGTCCTGAAGTGTTCATGCTTGCTTTTGCCTGCCACAGAATGCCGGTGCAGTATGTGCTTGGGGAGTGGGACTTTCAGGACCTGACTCTGAAGATGAGACCCCCAGTATTCATTCCTCGGCCTGAAACAGAGGTATGAACGTGGGGAACAGGCAAGGGTGGGCTTGAAGCTGTGAGTTACATCACACAACACAATCATTGCATTTGTATGAAGACTTTCTCTATATCATGAAGTTGTAGTGATGAGGAGGTCAGATGACTTCTTTTAGAAGGAGATTCTAAGCTTGTGATCTAGAACTGGTGCTGGTGAACTTTGTTTTCTGGGTCAGAGCAAGAGATGCTGCCCTCTGCTCAGGTCTCTATTAGTAGGGGCCCATGCTGTTAAAAAAAAATAAAAGGCTCATTCAGACAGAATGTCCCCTACTGACAATGTCAGAAGAGATGCCAAGGTCTGGGTGGGCTGTGGAGATGGGAACACCAACTTGGCTTTTTCTGGGGAAGGGATAGTATTGGGAATGTATGGAGAAAGTGGCAGCTCACTAGACAGAGGATGCAGTCTTCAGAGCCCTTCATCTGACACCTTTTGTTATGCAAAAGCTAAAAGGCAAAGACAGTTTGTGCTTCCTTTGTGCCCAATGAAGAAAGGTTGCTACTGAAATCCTTCAATGAGAGGGTACCAGACAATTTACTGGGAAACAGCACAACTACCACTTAGACATCCTCTCATGGAATCATAGAATCATTTTGGTTGGAGAAGACCTTTAAGAACATCAAGTCCAACCGTTAACCCAGCACTGCCAAGTCCACCACTCAACCATGTCCGTAAGTCCAACATCTGCACATCTTTTAAATCCCTCCACGGATTGTAACTCAACCACTTCCCTGGGCAGCCTGTTGCAATTCTTGACAACCCTTTTGGTGGAGAAATTTTTCCTAATATCCAATGTGAACCTTCCCTGGCACAACTTGAGGCCATTTCCTCTCACCCTATCTCAGCCTGTAGAAAAATATTCAGAAACAGAGTCTTGATTTGCTGTGAAGCATCAGCAGCATCTGAAGGTGTAAGCTCTCCTTTGTGTTTGGGTTTATCACTTTGTGGCAGCAAAGTCTGGAGATAGGGCTCTAAGGAATAGTTTTGCCAATTGGAGCCTACCTAGTTAGCTTTGTTATTAACAGAATCACAGGATTTTTAAGATTGAGTCCAACCATAACTTAACTCTACCAACCATTAACCTAACTCTATGAAGTCCAGTGCTTAAATCATGTTCCTAAGCACCACATCTACACGTCTTTTAAACACCTACAAGAGTGGTGATTCAACCAGCTCCTTGAGCAGCCTGTTCCAGTGTTTTATTAACTTTTCAGTGAAGAAGTTTATTCTAATATCTAATCTAAAGCTCCCCTGGCACAACTTGAGGCCATTTCCTCTTGTCCTATCACTTGTTACTAGGGAGAAGAGACCAACCCCTGCCTCGCTCCAACCTCCTTTCAGGTTGTTGTAGAGAGTAAGAAGGTCTCCCCTCAGCCTCCTTTTCTCCAGGCTAAAGAACCCCAGTGCCCTCAGACACTCCTCCTAAGGCTTGCACTCCAGAGCCTTCACCAGCTTTGTTGCCCTTCTCTGAACTCACTCCAGCACCTGCATTGTCAAGAGTATTTCTGTTATGGTTCATTCAAGAAGTGTTTCAAACCTCTAACTCCCCATTCATTTGTGGATGCAATGTTAGCATTAAAACCAGAGAGAACTTGCACGTTCTACAAGTCAAAATAATCTGCTGACAAGGCTTCCTCTGGTGCTGTGCTCTTAATTCCTTCCATGCAGTGCCAGGCTTCAAACAAAGGCCTATTGTGTGGAGTGGAAGCCAGGGTGACTTATGCCTGAGGACATTGCTAATTGTGCCCACATGAGCAATTTTGGTAAAAGCATCTCTTCTGGCCCAAACTGAAGTGCACTGCTGTGTAACATGCTGTGTTTGAAATCACTTAATGTACCCCGGTGCAAAAATGTAGCATAAACAGCTTAAGCCAAACCTTGTCTCTGGGAAAACTTCAATTGATGTGTTATGGTACTTACTATCAAATCACATTTTTAGCACATTTATTGTGGAAGGCCTGAATTTATGGGGATAGCTCAGGAATGGAGCTCTGTTGGCAACTGAGAGTTTTCTTGTGATGTGCTGGGGAGGTTACTTGAACAGGAGGAGCACGGGGACAAGATCCAGCAGCACCTTGCAGGACGTTGCTTTAGGCATGTGCTGCTTCCAGGAGCTGTGTATTATGTGTATGTGACCTGTTGCACAAAGTGAGTTGGTGTCCAGATCCTTTTCTTCTGTTAGGAAGGAAAGGTTGGTCATCTCTGACTCAGAGCTTTGCGCAGTGTGCTTGGGTTGGAGTTTCCCTGTGCTTTGTTTCGTCAATGTAATTTTTCCAGAATTTGCTGGACTTCAAAACTGCAGTGTAAGTATCTCCTTTCAAAAATATTTAAGTGAGTTGCATCTGTTGCTTGTTTTCTGTTTAGGATTTGTCTTATTCTTAAAACAAAGAATGCTGAAACTTTTAACCAAATAATACCTGTAGATAATCCTTGTTCTTTAGGAAGCAGTTCATTATCAACATTGATATCCCGCATTTAAGTTGCTTACCTGTGACTGCATACACAAGCCACGTAGCAGGTCTTGTCCTTGGCTGAGTAAATGTGGCTCCCTAAATGGACTTGTTAGTGTAGATACAAAAACAGCTGCAAAATTTGCTTCCTGGTTACACTTATGTAGCTTTTGCAAATGCTTCTCCTTGTTGATTCAAAGTCTGAAGAGGAGCCATCTTTGTGATGCACAGTTCACTCTATGATTACAACAGAAGGGTTATGGCTTTTGCTCCCAGACACTTTGGAAATGGCTTGAAGGCAAACACAGTGTGACACAAACCACCAGCATTGTTTCAGTCCTGCAGACAGAGACATGTGAAGAGAGACCTCAGTTGTCTCCTTAATTTTGCCCAAGTGAAATTTGCCCCTTTGTGGTATGTTTTGTTCTCTCTGGTAGCTGAGTCCTCTCTTGTTTGCTCCCTCTGGGAATATTTTTTCAGCACACAGAATCATAGAATGATTTTTCAGCACATTTGGCTTAGTTCTTCTGTTCGTGGGAATATGAGTGGAGAAGGGACAGGCAGCCAAAATTAGGGAACTGTCGGATCCTGTTTATGCTCTGACAGTGGGATAGCAAAGCTGATTGCATTCCGTCATAATTTCTTGGCATGCAGAGCTGATAGATATTCTGTGAGCAGAGACACACTGTGTTGGAGGAGCGTTTTGTTAAGCAGTCCTCAGCCTTGCCTTCCTCTGTGAGAAAAGCTTGGACTTGCTTCCTCAAGCACTGACTGGGTTTGCAAGGGCTTGTGGAACCCAGTGTCCTGCCTGCTGCCCTTGTGTGATCCTCAGAGCCAGGCTTCTGCAGTGAGGAGGTGTTTGGGCTAAAGTTTAGGGGTGTGCTCAGTCTCATGAATTATCTTTATTATGTGATTTATTACTGTAAATGTCATTGAAACCCTGTCTCGACATTGCTCAGTCCCTGTATTGATGGAGAAGAAAGTCCTTCTCCCAAAGCAAGGCCTAAAACTAGGGCTGTGTTACCATCGCAGCAGCCTTGTGGATCAGCGGAAAACTAGGACAAAGAGAAGGAGAACTCAGCAAACCGAGGGTACATAATTCCTTTTGTCCAGGCAAATGTAGGCTAAAATGAAGCCTGCCATGTCTTCGCGAAGGAAAGCTGTAGTTTGGCCCAGGACTGGCAGTCGTTTGGGGTATGCGGCTCACCAGTATGTTACCCCTAGAGGGCACTCCAGGCTTGGGCTCCCGAGTTCCCGATGGCTCTATTTTCTGTTAATTATTACAGGATTTCTGGTACTTCTTATCCTTTCCTCACTCAAATCCTGTTTTCAAGCAAATTAGGGTTTATTTGTTCAGTGGAAACAAAAATGGTCTCCTGTTATTCCTTACAACTACTGTGTGGGCAGAGTCAGATTTTCAGTCACTGAATTTTTTTTTTTGCTGGAGGAAAGGTGCTGGGAGGAGAGCTCCAGTTGTGCTTGGGAGCGTTTTCACAGTCCCACCATCCCGTCTGACCCTCAGGCCACCCAGGTGTCCCCTGCTGACACCTCGTTTACCTGTTGTGATCTCAGCACAAGCTCATAACCTACCTGATTTTTTTTTTCAGTCTTTTGCCTTGTAGTGGTGGCTGCATTAAAAGAACAGTTCATTGTCCTGTAAGAGGGAGGGAAAGCACACTGTAGGGTGAGGAGGTGAGTTTAGCTTGGAAGACTTCTTAGGGAAAGAAATTACAACTGTGTGCCATGCTCAACGTTTTTTAGTAGTCATGCATAAAATATCATGGCTGCAATCTCCTGTAAGAGCAGGAAAAAATAATTAATCAGGCTATATTGGTCTGTCTAGTTCAACATACTCTGTTTGATTGGGCTCGTAGCAGATGGTGGGGGCAAAATTACAAGGGAAAAGGTAAGTGTGGAAGGACTCCTTCTTCTTTTGACAGTCAGCAGTTAAGGACTGTTCTTAGCCAGAGCTGGATTTGGGGCCTTCCTGCTTCATAATCGCTAATGGATCTGTCATCTGTTAATTTGTTTAATCCTCTTTTGAGTCTGTCTGTGTCTAGCCTCCATGGCACCATCTGACAGTGAATCCTTCTCATTTTGCATTTTAAGTCAGAAAAGTATTTTCTTTGCCTCTGGTGCTGCTGCTCATTTAACAGGAAAAGCCCTTCTTACTGAGTAACACACAAACTATTTGTGCTCTTTGTAGCACTTGTAATTTTTAGTCCTGTCACTGCCTGGTCAATTCTTTTTCCACCTACGATTTTTAAGCTTTTAACTTGTTTCACGAGGTAGATTGTTTCTGTCCCACGAGAACGTGCTCAATTCACCAAAACCATTGCTGTTTTCTTGTGTCTGTCAGCTGAATGGCAGGCATTGTGCTGGGGTGTTCTGTGAAAGCACTTTAGGCAATTATTTGCTCAGAGAAACCCTTCATGAAGTTTAATCTTACTTCTAGCTAACATAATAATTAACCTTTCAAGAAGGTCAAGCACACAGAGAAGGGAGGATTTTTGCTTCCTGACATATATACACAAATACACAGATTGGAAGGTGGGGCCTTTCTCCAGTGCTTTATGTCAAAGCAGTGTACACATTTTCTGTTTTAATCAGTGCTAAAAGGAAGCTTTTGATTCAGAATGGCCTTTCATTTCCCTAATTTCATTGCCACAAATGGTTACATTTCAGAAAGTTCAAGAGGTCACACTGGCTAATAGAGTACAGCCATGGATCACAAGTCAGGAGATTGGTGCTTTTTTTTTTTTTTATGATTTTGCCTCTGACTAGTTGTCCCTTCAAAGGAAGGCTGCTTCTTTCTATGTCACTGGCTTCCCAATTTGGGAAATTAAAAGGATGTTGATGCCCTATCTTCTACATAACTGAAGGTACTTTCTTGAAATATATATACACACTCCTATAAGGTATATTGAACACAAATGCAATAGGGTATTATCACAGAATGGTGGAGGTTGGAAGGGACTTCTGGAGATCATCTAGTCCAACTGCCCTGCAGGTTGCACGGGATCATGTCCAGGTGAGTTTTGAATATCTCCAGAGGAAGAGACACCACAGCTTGTCTGGGCAACCTGTTCCAGTGCTGTCACCCTCAAAGTAAGTAAGTTTTTCTTTGTGTTCAGCAGGAACTTCCTGTGTTCCATTTTGTGCCCATTGCCCCATGTCCTGTCACTGGGCACCAGTGGAAGGAGCCTGGCCTCATCCTCTTGACATCCACCCTTTAGATGTTTATAAGGATTGGTAAGATCCCCTCTCAGTCTTCTCCAGGCTAAACTGACCCAGGTCTCTCAGCCTTTCCCCATAAGAGAGATGCTCCAGTCCCCTAATATTTATTAAATTGATCAAAAATTAACTGCTATCTGTCAAAATGTAGCTGTAAACAAATGTGCTAAAGATGGAGCATTGCTCTTGTGGCCTCATATAGATCAGACTTTGCCCATATGATAGGTAATACTTTATCATCATGATGGAGGAAAACAGTATTTCCTGAAAGTGGGCTGTGACACAGAAGCTGGGAAATGGGAATTATGAAGGGAACCTGTTGTTGGTGCAGAGCAATTGAATTGCCCTTTGAGCTAGGCACAAGTGTTGAGTAGGACCATATATGCAGAAAGAAATATTGCAGCCTGTGCCTTGAGGCTGAGGGACTTCTCCTGCTAGAAGAGGTTGGAGAAAGATTTGAGGCTGACCACAAGCACCCATTTTCAGTGAGCTGCCCTGCAGGCTAATGTGATCTTTGCATCTGGTAACAGGGCATTGCCAGCTACAAGTAGCAGGACTACATACTCTGTGTACTGCAGCAGTGCAGTAATTGCAAAAATGTTATGTCCAGTTATGTTACTGGCTTGTTGAGAGAGAAATGGAAAACTAGGTTTGGAGAAGAACCTGGGGGTGGATTAACAGCTGGAAAAATCTGCCTTGTTGTGAAAGATTGTTTAGCTCATCGAAGACAAGCTTAGGGGTTAATTACCTGGCACAGGGAGCAGAAATTTAAAACAGAAGTCTCTTTGGTTTCACAGACAAGCGTATAACAAGCACTTTGAATGCAGGCCAGAGGAAAAGATGCACATCATGTAACAGGGAGCGTAATTAATTGCTGAAACAGCTTAGCAGGGGTCCATTGCTAGCTACTTCAAAATCAGGACAGGATGTTTTCCCAGGACAGATTTCTTGTTCAAGGGAAAACAGGAAAAACAGAATTGTTCCTGGCTCACTAGGCAAGATGAACAATGGTACTAGTTTCTCCTGGCTTCCTATGCAAGAAAAAAAGGATTCCTTCAAAACTGGTGATTTTCAGGACAGTTTCAAAAAATATAAATTAAAAGCTAAAAATTTGTGCAGAAGACAGTGGAAGCAAGAGCTGTCCTTTAAAGTCATGTGTGAACCTGTTCCCCAGGTTAACTTACACAGACTTTCCTAATATGTTCTCACAGATCTGTGTTGCTAATGCCTTAATTTTTTGGCTCTAAAATAACTCTTATGAAGTCATTAGCTTTTTAATCTCCCTTTTCAGACTGAAAAATTTTCTCACTATTTCTTAGAGTTTCAGCTGAGTAGCTTAGCTCATCAGCAGTTAGAGCAGGGTGTAGGAGTAGAAGTGGAGAAAAACTGGAATGGCTGCAACAGGAGGGATGGGGCTCAACAGGATTCCCACATGAACAGGATGGGGGAGAAATCCATTTCCTGCCCCCCAGCTTCTTTCAGACATCCAAGTAGCTGGAATTTCAGAGCTAGGGATTAGCGAGCTAGACCAGTGCATCTGTCCAGATGCTGTATCTGGCAGTGGTCAATACCAGTATGTGCAGAGAAGGAAAATACTTTGTTTCTGGAAAGCTGTGCCTAGATGGAGGATTGTGCTAGAGACCCAAGAAACAGCCATTTTACAGTGGCTTTGACCCACTCCTCTTACCACTCTGGGGCTCAGCTATGTTTAGATGTGACAACTGTCGTAATTTCTCTTGGCCAGTAGCACATACAGGTTACAAAGATTGCTGCCTTTTGGTGGAGTAATTTCTGGGTGATGTCACAGCTTCTGCTGTGTGACAGGAGGGCCAAATCTCTTTCTCAGTATTAGGTGTGCCTTTACCTGTTCGTCTGTCATTGCTTCTGCCTAAAGCCACTTTTATTTCAGAATCAGTGGCTCCTTCTGTAGTTATTCTGGTATTTTTGTTTCTGTAAATGAATAGGGGGAGTTTCATGGGCTTCGTGCAAGGGAAGTGGTTGTCCCCCTGAACTTGGCACTGGTAAGGTCACACTTTGAATCCTGGGGTCAGTTTTAAGCCCCTCACTACAAGAAAGACATTGAGGTGCTGGAATGTGTCCAAGGAAAGGCAGCAAAGCTGGTGAAGGGTCTGGAGAACAAATCTTACAGGTAACAGCGGGGGGAATGGGGGATGTTTAGCCTAGAGGGAAGGAAGCTGAGGGAAGACCTTCTTGCTCTGCACAACTACCTGAAAGGAGGTTATACCAAGGTGGGGGTTGGTCTCTTCTCTTAAGCAATAGGAAAGCAATAGGATGAAAGGAAATGGCCTCACATTGCACCAAGGGTGGTTTAGATTGGATATTTGGAAAAACTTCTTCACCCGAAGAGTTATCAAGCACTGGAGCAGGCTCCCTGGGAAAGTGGTTGAGTCACCATCCCTGGAGGGATTTAAAAGAATTGAAGCTGTTTGACTTAGGGACATGGCTTAGTGGTGGCCTTGGCAGTGCAAAGTTAACTGTTGGACATGATGATCTTAAAGGTCTTTTCCAACCTAAATGATTCTAATTTTCCTGCTGCAGTACCTGGCAGGAGAGCCCAGAACACACAAACTGTAGCCTGCCTGCCTTCTGAGCACCGGGCTGGCTTCGTTCTGTAGGGAGACTACATGGCAGTGATCTTCTATGGCTATTACCATGGAGTTAGGTTTAAGCTTGGCTGCCTAGTGTTTTGTCATGTGCTGATTGGCAGCCAAGTGGACAAACAGAAGGGGAGGGGTGATTTGGTTAATATCAGATCAGGCTCTATGGAAAGTCCTGGATTCTGAGAACAGAAGTTTCTGGAAAGCACACAAATAAGTACAACATTCCCAGGAAGTGTGCGAGAGCTGAGAGAAGGTTACCCAGGTTTTCATGTGTCTTTTGCTTTCCTCATCCTGTTTGCTAGCCTGGGAAGCCAGAGCCTCTTGCCACCCCAGCTCCTGGCCCTGGAACCTTGTCTTCCCTGCTTTCCCCAGAGCATGTGGAGCATGAAAAAAAGGGTGCTTCTAGGGAGCCCTTGCCTTTCCTGTTCCTCCCCTCTTTCTGTTTTTCTTAGCCTTGTACTTTTAATCACAGAAATATCAGTGGGGTCATTCACGGTTGGACCGTAGCACGATTTCATCAACTCTGGACTTCCCCATGGCTCTGTAGCCATCGTTGAGCAGTGAGACTCTCTGCTGATATCCCCTGACTATCTTGGTGCTGAAAGCTGCCTGACCCTGTGCTGTCTGCTGGTTGGAGCTGTGCAGCTGTGGAGCTTGTGGTTTGGGTGCTGGCAGACGCTGTTCTCGGGCTTTCTTTGTCCAGCAGCTGTTCCAGGAAATACAGTGAACTAGAGACCTGTCCACAGGGAGGGGGAGGTAATACCAAGAACCTGTCAGAACACGAGTGTGTACTGGGGGGGTGTTAGGGAACAGGAATTGTGAGTGGAAGGGTGAGGCAGAGGCTTATGGGAAGCTGGGGGTGTTTGCAGAGTTTTGCGTTTGTTTCACTCAACAGAGAAAATGGGGGGACCAAATAAATGATAGCATGAACTCAGGGCAAATCTGGCAGTGAAGCAAGACTTCCTGGAATCGCAAGGTGAGAGCAGGCTGTGAGTGGATTGGCTTAGAGACAAAAGCTTGAGAACCTGAGTACTGGAAATAAAGTAGCATGGAGAGCAAGTGTGTGCCCCCTATATAAGGAACGGCAGGTAATAGGTCTCTTCTAGTCCTTTCAAGCTCCTCCTTTGCTAGTCAGGACCAGATACCCTTCTCCCTCCCAAGGATGTCCTGCATTTTTCCCTGTAGGTTTTAAAATTCATTTCTGACAAAGACAAAAGATCTAGATACCTTCTTCCTGCTCTGTTTTGTGCTAAGCAACAGATATAAGTCCCTAAAAACCCATCACTTGGTGCCTTCATCACCTCCCGCCCAATATGATGTAAAAACCCTTCCTAATACTTGGGAAGGTAGGTACTTGAGTACCTAGCTTACCACCCCATGAAGGCACAGGTTTCAGAGATGGCTCATGCTCTTGACAGCTTCTTGAATTTTGTTTGTACAAAATCCTGTAAAATGGGGGAGAGGGGAACTTCATTGATTATTGCTGTGCAAGGGGAGTTTGCAACATCTAGAGACTGGGATTTAGTCAGCTAACTGCAGAGCTGTGGGCTGGCCCTGTTCCTAAGACTAGCCTTTTGCCCTGTCTGTCATGCTGTCTACCTATAACAGATGATAAAAAGGCTCTGGAGACCACTGGCATGGCTGGTGTGCCCTGGAAAGGCACATGGGAGTCCTGCAAGCTTCAGGGGATAGGACAGTAGTGGGGCAGTTTTAGCCATACATAAGATTTGTTTCAAGAGCCAGCAGTGGCTACTGAGCACACCTTTCCCAGTGACATCTAGCTCTTCCTCTCAGCTGCATCTCTGTACACCTGTCTATTGAATGAAGTGTGCAGTCTGCCCCTGTATGTGGGTATCAACAGCTCGCTGCCCAAGCCGTGTCCAGGATCCTCCTTCCTTTCCACCTTGATGCCATTGCTAGCAAAAGCAAAGAAAGGACTTTAGTTTCTCTCTGTTTTTGTCTGTTTGCTGTTCAGTCTGTCCACTCTTTCAAAAACTGGCTTTGCTGGGGGAAGGAGCTTCTTGCACAGACTAGGGGAGAAAAGAGCTTTAAAGTGTTCCCTTTCTCGACTCTGACACAAATATCACACTTACACCCACATATGCTTACACCAGGCTCCAGGATAAAAGTAGTTGTACCAGTACCTGTAGCACTGCTTAGCAGGATTTTTAGTGTAGGTTGTGTTGTTACTGACAATCATGATAGATACTGTATGTGATAATTTGAATTTTAGTTACTAAACAGTTGAGCATCCATCTTACCCAGTGGTTAGCATGCTGTGGGCAAATATGGAATCAGGTCACATTTCTAAGATACTTCTTAATTTATTATTTTACTTGTTCCTTAATACAGTACTTCAGATTTTTTTTTATATTTACAGTTTTTTATCTAAAGTGGTAAATACAGAACATAAACAATTTAAGAGCAGTCAAGCACTGTTTGTTTAGATGATGTGGGAACCTGGTTCTGATCTTTGTGACTTACGCACTTTTCTGCAGGAGGTCAGTTGCCCTCACACAACTGTAGACTTGCCTGTTCCTAACTGGAGCTTGAGGGACCTGTGTACACAATCTAAAGTGGTGGTGTTGGGAGTGTTGGGTTCAGTGCTCTGCTCTGGCCTAGTCCTCCTTCGTGAGTTTGGGATAGTCTCTGTTTTACATTTGCTCATCTAGAAAATAGGAGTTGTGAGGATAAATGTGTTAAAGGTAGTGAAGTGCTCAGTGTGTTGCAGGGATAAGGCACCTGTGCAAGCCAACTCATTTCCCTGTTTTTAGAAACTATAAAGACACACTGGTTGGCAAGTCTTTATTTTATCCAAAATAGCATTTTTGTGTCATGAAGGACATCTTTCATGTATTGAATCCTGTCAATGATGTGAATGAAAGTAAGCCCTTTTGAACAGCCTGCCATTTCAGTTTAGAGTGCCAGGTTGTGGCCAACTTACCTAATGTATTCCAAAGGTTAATTGCCTACTCTGCCAAAATGTTTTCTTTTATTTCCCAGTGGGATTTTTATAATTTAATTTCTCAGCCAGTGATGGCATTATATTACGGGTGTTTGTGTTCTGAATCTCTTCAGTCTGAGAAGATGGGAGGTATCCTGCACAGTAAAGACCACGGCCTGCTGTTCTCTCAGCTTCTCTGTGTCTGGGACTGGCATCTCTTTTTCCCACCTTCTGCCTCTTTGTTGCTCTTCCCCAGCTGTGGCTCTAGTCAGATTCTTGTACAGAGGCAGGGAATGTCTGTCTCGCAGGGTATTTTTTACTCTGTATGCACACTGTAATGCATGGCCAGAACACTTCATCTCCCAAGACGAGATCTGAAAGTGGTTCTGCTGCATTCTGCAAAGTGCTGTGATTTATCAGTTTCCAGTGGTGACATCTTGGAGAAGCATGGATTTTGGCTGGATCACTTTCTAAAAGATTAAAAATAGTAAGAATTATCTGAAGAATATGTTTCAAAACAAATTTGTATAACTTAATAATAACTAGTGGCAATGGCAGTGGGCTAACTGGACATACTCTGTACTGTGGTTGGTGGTTTTTCCTGATTCTTTTGCAGATGTTGAGGCAATATGGTTTTCATGTGAGAGCTGTAAGTGAAGAAAAGGACGATGATATCACAGCCAATTAATGCAGAATTACAAAATATCTTATTCCAGTGAATTCTGGTTTGTCTTCTTGCTTTTAATACATGCATCATTGCAAACTTAATTCACCCTCAAATAATCTGTACTTGTAATTTTTTTCCTGATTTGCCAGTTAGAATAAACCTTCTGTTTTGCTTTCCAATCAAAATTATTTAATAAAGTAATTAATTTTCATAATTATCGAACTTTTTAATTGTAGTGAGATACAAATGTCTGGAAGAGGATGGAGTTTCTTTAGGTTGTCATATTATTTTTAATGTCTCTTAAATTTGAACTATTATGTTAAACACGTATCAGAGAGAACTAGTCTTTGTCTCAGTAAGAAGCATATGAAATAACCAGGATAACAAGGCAAGGGAGTCTGGAAGTAGGATATAAAGGCTAATTAATACCAACATCCCTTTTTTTAATATACACGTGGTAAAAACTGAAATCAGTCATTTAAGTAGGAGCTTTGGCAAGCACTTTAAAAATACTTTCACTGTGGAATGTGTAAAGTAGAAGTTCTATTAAAAACCCCAAGGTTGAAATTACTAATGCTAAACCTTAAGGAAGTTAATAAATGCTGACAATGGTTCTACTGTATGGAAGTTACATTTGGACATTTGTAATCACTAACTTGTGCTACTCTGTCATCAGCCCTGGAGAGAGATAGTTCTTTTGAGTTACTGTGGAGATTTCCTGGAAATATTTGTAAGTGACCAGAAATGGCCGGTATTTAAAAGAGTGATTTAATGGCTGAGCAGAATTTTGTGAATGGCTCTTCTTCTGTGGCCACAGAATCCTCAGCACCTGCTTCCCTGAACCAGCTGCAGTCACAGTTTCTGGCAGTCTCCATTGCAGAAGTGTTTTCAAACTGATTAATCTGGAGCTGTTAGCTGAAAGGCAAAGGCTGTTTCCCACAAAAGTGGGTAAACTGCTCATTTTTCCCTCTGTCATTATCTGACTGCTGGTAGCCCTCTAATGGTTTCCCACAGTCCTTTTGGGAACCTATAAGAATGTTTTCCTCCAAAATTGTCCAGGAAATGAATCCCAGAGCAGCAACAAGGATTTTGGAGGCTGTTAGCAAAACTCCCTTACGAGTGCAGTGCCAGTAATGGCATGGTAGTCAGGGTAGGGCATTGCAGTGTAGCTTCTCACACCGGGCTGAGGCTAGCTTAGGTATCAGTCACCAAACTTAACTTAGAAGTGAGAGAGGCCTCTAGGAATGATGCCCTCCAACCTGTGGGCTGTTTCTTGTACCCTCTTGGGCTTTTGGGTATGAGCACAACAGAGCTCATCTCTGAGGAGCACTGAAAGCTGTGGAAGGCAGAGGGCACAACTCTGGAGAAGCAAAAAGGCTGTTGTCATTGAGTATCTCGTGAGCAAAGGCGTGGGCATCTCTGGCTTTTTGCAGCTCAATAACTGCAGATTTGAGAGAAGACAGTGAAGGCAGTTGAAGGTGCCTGTTGCAAAAATGCCCCTGAAGGCCCCAAAAGGCTGTGGCTGTGAAAAGGATCCTAAGGAAAGTTGAGGAGCCAGTGCCTCCCAAAAGGCTATCACTGGCAGAGCCAGGCTGCTGGAAAAGCAGGAAAGCCTAACACAGCTGAGTTGGACATGGCAAAGGCTCAGAAAAGCTGATCTGAAGCAGTAGGGTTACTAGAGGAGACGTGGCATGTTTACATGTTCAAATACATGTTTCTTTTTTTACTTTTGCATGCAGGCTCTTTCAGCAGGAGTAACAATAGGCAAAGGGTTCTATTAAAATGGAGCAGTTTGAAGCTGCCTGGCTTTGCAATGTTGAAATACACCTGTTTCTCCCTCCCAGACTGCAAAGTAGTGCATGCTTCACTGCTGTTCTCTAGGCACTGGGGCACAGTACTTTAATATGTTTAAAAGCAGTTCACATCTTGTGGCACTGTCTGCGGGACACTGTGTGACAAAACAGCCTGTGCCTCAGGTGCACTGCTGCTGGGGATGTTTAGCTGAAGCTCATCTACCATAAGATTTCATTTTTATACCTGTTTGCATCCTCCCTGCTAACTGTTGCAGATAGAAATGGGTTACAGCAGTAAGTATCTTCATAAAAACTACAGCTTTGCACTGCACCCCAGTTAGGGTGATAATCCAAGGAAAGCCTTATGCCCTTAGGTAAGCCTTTTAGGCTCCTGAAAAAGGGCATTGCTTTGCTAAAGAGAAGCCAACCTGCCTGCCAAGACATGTTGCTTTTCCCTATTCTTCCTTGTGGCAAGAACATGCAAGTTTTCTTGTAAAAATGGAAGTTTTTCTGGTAATGTCTTTGATTTTTAACTGTTGGCAAAATTAAGCCAATTATTCTTTGTAAAATTTGTTAAGCTTTTTGGATTTATGGGAGAGATCCAAAGTGCAGACTTCTCAAATGAAATAACCTGGGCATGGTGGGAGTGCCTTGGGCAGCAAGGCCTTGTTTCTGTACTGTTGTGCCATGAAAGCACAAGGATTGCAGGGGAGTTGTGAGAACCTGCTGAAGGTGTTGAGGCACTCAAGGTGTTGACAAGGTTTCTGTCTAATAGTTTTCTCCAGTGAACAGCAAGGGAAGTTCTGAGCAGCAGTCTGAGGGAGGCACCTGTGTGCTTCCTCTTGAAGCTACTCGCTCATTTTCACAAACCTGTCTGTCTTTGAGACCTCTCCTGCTGTGTTGGATTTTATTTTAAATTGTAAAGGGATTTTTGAAAGAGAAGATTGATGGGAGGGAGGAGGCAGCGGTGGCAGAGATGCATATGGGTCTGGGAGCAGGGATGAAAATCTTTTCTGTGTGACTTTATACCAACAAAATGTAGTAGGACTCCACAAACTGACATGCATGCAGGCAGCTGGTCATTTGGATCATGTAGAAAATAATTGCCTTTGCTTTTCATCTGCAGATTGGATTATTGTTTTAGATGCTGTTAGGAGCTGTACCTCTGCCTCCAGGTTACATGCCATACTGAAACAGTGTAGAAGTCTTCAGTTTTGAAGCTTACAAATTCTGAAAGCTGGAATTTTGGAGTAAATAAAATGGTGTTGCAGAAGATAATCTGTTCCAACTGTTTGGTTATTGTTTTTCCTAACAGTGCTAGAAGATTTCAGAGGATCTGTGGGAAATTGTATCCTGAGGGTTTGTTTACTAATCAAACCACTGTGTGGGGGAGATGGAGCTGAAGTGGCTTCTGGCATGTCACTTCCATTGGTGCCATCTGTGTTTTAAAAATTAGCAACAAAAATACATTTCACTTGGTTACAGAGTCAAGAAATTTAAAATCCAGTCCTCAGACCACAAAGGTGTGAGTCAAAACGGTTCCCTTAGAAATGTTCTTGTTTTGTTTGTGTTGTTTTGTTAGGATCTTGTCTCTTTAGTTGTGAAGGAAGAATCTCAGAAATGTGAGAAGAATTCAGGACTCTGCTTCCCGGTTCCTGTCCCTCATCCTGTGATCCTGGAGGTTGGTTGTGGCTCTGGAGCAATTTCTCTGAGTCTGCTGTGCAGGCTGCCACAGGTGAGTTTTTTCAGTGCTCATGGTTCAACAGATGCCCGTGTTACAGGATAATCCCACTCTACTAGTCTCCATTGAGACTTCACAAACTTCTTTGCTTTGATGGGACTTCAGCAGCTAAGGTTTCTGACAGGCTCTATAAATTCATGCCAAGTAAAACAGGGATATTTAGGAATTGCTTTCTCCAGCTATCTGCAGGAGTAATGGAGTCACAGTCAGAATGGAAGCTCATTTTTCAGCTGTCACAACTCACTATTAATCACTTTACCTTGAAGCACTGGTGGGTGTTGATTTTAGCTAATATTCTGGGCTCTGGACAAGAGGGACTGAGGTGTGTCTTAGCTGAATTTATGGGGCAGTCATCTCTACAAATCACCTTGCTGTGAATCGAAAGATCTTGTCTCTAGAAGACTGAAGATTAAAGGAATAAAGGGAAGGGGATTACCACAGAAGTGTCAGTGCTTGGGATCAATGTCGTACTGCCACAACTGCTGAGCCACTTTTTTTGAAGTCTTCTGTTTCCTAATAACAACCCATACCTTTTATACTGAGTGAAAAGGGCAGAAAAGGGTCCAAGTGACCAAGGCCCCTGCCCCTGGTTAGTGGGGCATGTAGCATGCTCAGTGAGATACTGTTGGTAAACAAGAGAATCATAGAATGCCAGGTAGGAAGGGACCTTAAGGATCATCAGGTTCCAGCCCCCCTGCTATGAGCAGGGACCCCTGCCACTAGACCAGGTTGCACAAAACATCATCCAACCTGGCCTTAAAAGCCTCCAGGGATGGGGCATCAACAACCTCCCTGGGCAACCTATTCCAGTACCTCACCACCCTTATAGTGAAGAATTTCTTCCTAATATCTAACCTAAATCTCCCCTCTTTCAGTTTAAAACCATTACCCCTTGTCCTGTCGTTATCTTCTCTGATGAAAAGCCCCTCCCCAGCTTTCCTGTAGCCCCCTTCAAGTACTGGAAGGATGCTATAAGGTCTCCCTGGAGCCTTATCTTCGCTACGCTGAACAGCTCCAACTCTCTCAGCCTGTCTTCATAGCAGAGGTGCTCCAGCCCTTTGATCATCTTCATGGCCCCTCTCTGGGCCCCCTCCAACAGGTCTGTATCTTTCTTCTGCTGAGGGCTCCAGAGCTGTATGCAATACTCCAGGTGGGGTCTCACCAGAGCTGAGTAGAGGGGCAGAATCCCCTCCCTGGCCCTGCTGGCCACACTTCTTTTGATGCAGCCCAGGATGTGGTTGGCTCTCTGGGCTCCAGCACACATGGTGGCTCATGTCGAGCTTCTCATCTACAATCACCCCCAAGTCCTTCTCCTCAGGACTGCTCTCTAGCCATTCTCCCCCAGCCTGTATTTGTGCCTGGGGTTGTGCTGACCCAGGTGCAGGACCTTGCACTTGGCCTTGTTGAACTTCACGAGGTTGGCATTGACCCACCTCTCCAGCCTATCAGTATCCCTCTGGATGGTGTCCTTTCCTTCTAGAGTGTCAACCACACCACACAGCTTGGTATTGTCAGCAAACTCAATCCCACTGTCCATATCTCCAACAAAGATCATCTGGTTCAACCTTTCTAGGTAATAATATACTTTAAATGAGATGGCCCAGCACCCTGTCAAGCTGAGTCTTAAAGGAAGAGAAATGAATATAACATGTTGTCGCATGTGGTTAAAGGAAAAATACTCCTTGTTGTTCAGAACTGCACATCAGCCAGTTCCACATGAATGAGAATTGCTGTGGCCAGCCCCTCCTTTTGTAGAAACATAAGACTTGGTATGTAAGAATTAGAGGTAGATGGCCTGTGTTCCTCCTCCCAGTGACGTGATAAAGTTAATACTGGAGCTTTATGACTTCAAAGTATAATTACTCTGATTTCCTGGGCTGAATGTCCTGCTCTTTTCCTTGCTGTGTCAGTCTGTCCCTGTAACTGATAACAGTCCTTTCCCAGCTGACTGACAAAGTGCTGCACCCAGAGAAATAGGGAGCCTTGACTGATTAGAGTTAGTGGTAGCCACACTGACAGCTAAGTGGAATTTACACTCAGTGTGATCTCTTCAGTGTTTGAGGCAGAATTTGGCACTAGGGTATTGAGAAAACAACAGCAACTTTTCACTTTTGGATTCAGCTGTCCCTTCACCTTAAGGCTCACCTTTGGGGGGTGTGTGGGTGTGTGTGCTGGTCTCAGGTTGTGAAATTAGTTCCCCTTGGAATGATGGCTGATCACACTATAATCTCCAAATGCAAAGTAGTTTATTTGAGCATGCTTCCTCTATGTAAATACTTACCAACATCTGTGTTTAAAAAAATGTTAGTCAAAGCAAAAACAAGTCAGGCCTTTGCCTGCACTTTTCCCAAGGTGGAATGGAAGGTCAGACAGATCTCTTAACATTACGCTGGAGTGCTTTCAAATACTTGACACAGTCAAGTACCCACAGTCAGTACATGCAGTGAATGTGGTGTAAGGGCTGTAGTGGAGTAACTGGGCAAAAGGTGTCTGCATAACAGATGGAAAAGGCCAGAACCTCTGTGCAAGTGGTTGTGTTAATGCTGGGAGGGATTCTGTCCACGTTAGAGAGGAGAAGCCTGGGACATGATCTTCCTTGTACCTGTGTGTACCCCAGACTAGCCAGCGTGGTGCGTCTGACACTACTAGGAGCTATGAACGTATCAGGTGATGTGGGTCAGTGGGACTCCATTGTTGTCAGCTGAGTTGGTTGGGTCAGAAGCCTGTCTATTTTGGTAGGCTGCTGGCAGCGTTGCAGAGTGCCTTCTGTCACGTGAGCTGCCTTAATAGAAGTGACTAGTGATCCCACCAGCACCTTGAGATGCATTCTTCATGAGCTGTCCCTTTCAGGAGCCAAGACTGAACAGTGAACTGTCCGTTTGTATCTTGGATGTCCCTTTTGGCAGAGTATGTCTGCTCAGGAACCTTGATTTTGTAATACTTGTTTTTCTGTCCCAGAGCCGAGTGATAGCTGTGGATAAAGAGAAGGCTGCGGTGGATCTCACCAGCGAGAATGCTCATAGGTACAAACCTGTGTGTTACCCATTTTGTGTAACTTTTTGCTTGAGAAAGACTAAGAGTCCTCAATATTTGTGCATGTGGTTCATGTTTATCACCACTGGAAACCAGGGAATGTTTCCGTAGTTTCCCTAGGTTGAACTCCTAAAGCAAGAATTCAGAAAAAAAAATGCTTGTATTTACCAGAGTTTTTTTTCTTTTGACTTGTGAATGTGCTTTGAAATATAGCAGCCTAAATAAAACAGCAATACTTAAATACTGTCTGTCTTTCAAGGCTTTTTGAAGTGTTTAATGGTAACTACTCATCCCTTTCTGTGAGCTCGGGAAGCTCAAAGCAGCAGGTAGTAAGAATGTTGAGGATAAGGACAAGCATAGCCTGAATCTTTCTCTCTCTGGCTTACCATATCATTATTGCTGTGCTTGTTTCTGTCATTGCTCTTCTAGATATAAGCTTGCACATTCAAATAGCACCTCCACGCTGATGTGCTAGCATGGTATCCCTCAGCATCCTCCTTGCAGTCCTGAGTTGGTGACAGTGGTGCTGCTGGGTCCCATGCTGTTTGCACAACACCTGTGCTGTGGCTGGGTCTTCAGAGCTGCTGAATCACAGAATAGTTTGTGTTGGAAGGGACCTGTAAAAGTCACCTAGTGCTAACCTCCTGTGATGAGTCTTTCTTAAAAACAGCAAGTCAGCATGCTTACTTGCTCACTTGTCACGGGTAAAGGAGAGGTGTTTGTGTCTTCTAGTGATTTCAGGGGTTCTGCTGGTGTGAGCACTCTGGGGATATCTGGCTGCAGATGAAAGGCAGGACATGTTTCCCAATTAATGTGCACAGACATATCAGGGACAAGAAAGATCATGAGTTAGAAACTAGCATCTGAGAGATCCTAGTGTGTATTTTAAATACATGATACTGTACAGTCTGTGCATGAGCTGTTGCTGAGGGAGTCCCTTTTCCTAGCTCTGTGTCTGGCACAGGGTTTCCACTGCACTGCATGTGCTGGGCCTCCTGGTAGTGTGCAGTAACATCTCATCACCTTAACACTGGCATGTGAGGGGAGATCCAAAGATGCCTAGGAAATACACTCAGATGTCAGAACACTGTTAAGATCTAGATTATCAAAGGGGCTGGATAAAGAATGTGGCAAACATGAGCATGTTGTCTCTACTTGCAATAGCAGGTCTACGTATTTGAAGCAGGTGATTTTGTTGTGGGGTTTTTTTGTTTGGTGGGGTTAGGTTTTTTGTTTGGTTGGGGTTTTTTTGTGGTTTTGGGTTTTTTTAGGGGTGGTGAGCTTACCTGGGGGAGGCCTAGTTAATGTGCAGCAGGGAGAGGGAATACTGTGTATGTATGGCAAGGGGTGATATCTATAGGTTTTGGGTGCACAGGAGCCCCACCTTGGAATCAGCGTGGGTGCACAGTGTGTTCTTTGCTTTGAATGTTGTTCATGGACAAAGAGTAGATCCTAAACTTTCTGTGCTGATTGAGGGAAAGCCAACTGCAGTTGGCATGGTAGGATATATGTGTATCAGATAAGAGGTGTGATGTTTAATCATCTGTTTATAGAATTTGCTGCTCATGAATCTACACAAACATGCCTCCTAATCTTTCTTCTTTCTGTTCTTGCATCTGGAAAGGCTGCAACTTCAGAAGAGGATCCACATCCTCCACCATGATGTTTCATATGGTAACTCTTTTCATTAATTCCCTTTGTCTTTCCCCTTTTTACTTTGGTAGGGGGAGGTAGGCATAAGAGACAGCCAGGGAGTCCCTTTGGGATGCAGGGATCAGGAAGGTGTTGAAGTTAGTAGAGAAAAAGTTCAGTAAGAAGTGAGACAATGAAGATTTTCCCGTCAGAGACTTCCAGGCCAGATGATCAGCTGACAGAAATCCCTGACTACATCAGAAGGTGAATTGTTCCTGATTTTAAGTGTCTAAAGGCTGTGTCTGAGCTGGTAGTCCAGGTGCTTTCTAGTGTTACTGGGGAGAGTGAGCACGCCAGGCTATCCCAAAAAGAAATAGGATAAAATTTTATTAAAGAAAAGCAGAGCCAAACACAAATGGGCCTGTGTGTGGGGAGGCAGTTTCCTGGATAGGATTCTGACAGAGTTTATAGGGCAGATTGCTATGGTTGAGACTTGGTTGTGATTCTTTTTCTTTTCTAGGTTCTGCTAAGCAGCTGCTACCCTGGGGCCCCTTAGACTTCATAGTCAGTAACCCTCCCTATGTCTTCCATGAAGACATGGCTTCCTTGGATGCAGAAATCCTCCGGTAATCAGACAAACAGATTTTTCTTCTTGGAGCAAGGTTTTTGGTTTGCTTCCTTATCCTACACACAGTTGCACACAAGACATGCAAATGTAGTGTACTTGTAGGAAGGGTAGGTGTGCTTATATGGTACATAATAATACAGTGTTACTTTGATAACTGCTTACAGATCTGAAACAATATCAAAGTGTTTTAAATATTTATAAAAATAGAAAAAACTCACACTTTGAAATTATTCAGTTTCCAATCCAAAACTGTTTTAGACCTTTTTTTTTTTCTCCCATAATTTTTGCGAGTTTATGAAAAGAAGTATAAGTAATCTGAGCAGCTTTTGTGATGGAAAACATACTTGGGTGGAAATGCTGTGACCTGTTCTCATCTCAATACTTGTCTTAAGCAAACAAACCCACACAAACAGGAATAAGCTCTTTTGGGACATGGAACTACTTTGTGTGTGCTGGTTCTTTCTCAGAACTGGTTGTCATGCATGTCAGGACAAACTCCTGCCCTCACCCCTGTGCGAGATGTGCACCAGAGCAGTTCTGAAAGCTGAGCTTTCTACACCCTCATTTGCTCTGCTAGGTTAGAAGGCAGTGCAAGCTGGCTGTTGGCGCAAGTGATCCCCTGCTCTACAACCCACTCTCTCCCTGTCCAGCTAGCACAGAGAGAACAGATCTGTGTGTTAGAATTGCATGACCCCAGCTGCAGTTGGCTCATGATTTTCAGGAAGAGATCAGGGGATGTTTTCTGCTTGTGTGCCACATGGAGTTTCTCAGTCTAGTGGTAGCTGCTTTCTTATTCCCTGTATTTTACCTAAAAGCTCTGAGTGCTGTCACCTGCTATGGGAGTACTGGACTTGAGGTGTGTTAGGTTCACCTTTGTCCATGTGGTGCATCCTCAAGGGCCTGGCTCAGGCCACGAGAGTTGCTGCTAATGTCATCTTATTCCCACACTCCAGCTATGAGGACCTTGGTGCACTGGATGGGGGAGATGATGGCATGAGAGTCATCAAAACAATCCTGGCTCTGGCTCCTTCACTTCTGAAGGATTCTGGGTAAGCACTGTTCTCTGTTTGAATTTCATGTATTTTGTCCATTTGCTTCTATAACTTGTGTTTCCTTTTCATACCGGAAGGTACAGAGAGAAAATAGTTGCAAAAATGTCCTGCCCTGTCTGGTAATGACAGTTTAAAAAAATGTCATGTATATAAGCAAAATTAGCTTGAAATTGGTTAATAAAGGGATATGGGCCTTCCTTGTCCAGTGGTGGTACTTCATAGTCTTCAGTGAAGTGAGAATCTTTAAAGATCAGAGCAGCAACAAAAAGAACACAAAAGTGAGCAGCAGACAGGGCAAAAAAAGAAAAGGAGGCTTTCTGAGCAGAATAACTGCTTGAAGGAGCAGCAATATAGAGCTCTGTCAGAATCAGTGTAGATCTCTGCTTCCCTCCCACCCTTTAATTAGGGGAAACATGTTTATTGTGCCAGGATACAATGCTGAATATCCCAGGAGAAAGAAGATCAGCCTGGGATAATTTCTTAACTGTTAAATTTCTCCATGGTTAATAGTCAACACTGATAGTTCATATTCCCTATCATGTGGGATCCGTTTTGTGCTTAAAGATCAACATGCTGATACCCAAAAGTCTGTTGTGCCAGTGCATTCCCATACCTATTGGAAATTCCTGACATTTTACCAGCATAAGAGAGGTCATTGAAAATCTGCTGTTTTGAGAAGAGGAAAAGGAATATTGAAGGGCATACTGCATGTACCAGAATTCATTCCTCATGCTTTGCACGACCACAAGAGCAGACGATGCTCCTCAGAACTTCCCAGCAACAGAGACTAGTCCCGTGGGACTGTTTGTTAGAACTGGATTTTTCCCCTTCCTTTTTGCTTGTTTTATAAGGTGGAGCCCCCATTCAGGAGTGGAAGTTTTTTAAGGTCAGAAATTAGATCCACACCCGGCTGGTAGTTAGTTTGGTGAATTTATAGGGAGTATTCAGTGTGGGATGTTTTAGGAATTCTCAGGAGATGCTTGGGGCTTGGCCTCGGTTCTTTTCCTGTTATGCTTTTGTCTTGCTGCCCTGTCACAGACTGTAACCAGCTCCATCATCTCCACGTGCCTGTAAGCTACGGTGGTTCTGCCTTGTCATGGGAGTGGAGTCTCAGAAATGAGCCAGTGTCATAAAGCTCAGCTGCAGCAGGAATGGAAATAGCCCTGCAGTGGCCAGGCCTAGTCCTGGTGCATTAACTGAGCTTGTCTGATTGGTTTCCTGTTCTTTGCTGCACTCTCCTTTTGTACAGTCCTGTGTCTAGGACTGCATGGTCTGAATGCTGCTGCTGTTTTTGTAACTTATTTATCAAGACATTTACTGTGGGAAAATGTGTGTACTGACTTGTACTTCATGACTCTCACTATGGGACTTAATGTCACCCTGCTTATACAAAGAGGAGCTTCATACTCCAATCCAGTGCTCTGTGTTCATGCATTTTCATCATAAAACTTCATTCTGGCCTTAAATCTTTGGGGACCTCAGAAAAAACAGCTGACGGTATCTCTGCACGGCGTTCAGAAGGATTCTTACATCTTGGTACAAGGGTTTAACTGCTCACTCAGTGGAGTACTGTGAGAATTCCCTCCAAGACCAACATTTTCTTCTGCTGAAGGAGGCAGTTGGGATCTGCATTTTAAATGGACATCTATGGTCTGATTTAGGGTTATTCGATTGCAGCATGTTTGCTGACCTTCTCATTTTCTGCACTGATAAGACTAATCCAGAAAGACAGACTTTAATTTCTATCGGTTTAGCAACCTAAATGTGGTCATCTCCCCACTTTCTACTCCCAAATGTGTCCTTTCAGGAGTGTGTTTCTGGAAGTTGATCCCAGACACCCAGATATGGTGGAGAATTGGCTGCAGGCACACCCCAACTTACTGCTTGCCCTTCGTGCCATTCACAAGGACTTCTGTGGCAAGTAAGTCTCTCTTACCTTCAGATTTTTGCTTCAGGTATAGGTCTATGTCCTTTGTAGATTAAGTCCCTGCATGCTGATTTATTGAATGAACTCAGCCAGAGAGTCCACAGCTGAGATCAGTCTTTAACAAAAGAAGGGCTCCCTTCAAGTATCTCAACCTTCTTACATCCTGAGATAGCCTGGCAAGTCTTTCTGAGTCAGAAATTCTGGCACAGGTAGGCTACTCTGGTGAGATTATCACCACTGGGAAGTTGCTCCTTTTTTATGATAGAGGTTAGAGGCATGTTCTTCCAAGCAAGACTTAAAGCTCTGGTTATTCTTTTTCCACCAGGCCTAGGTTTCTGCACATCCAAAACCAACGCAGATGACAACTGTACCAGAAATAACTCTTCTTGCCATATGGTTTTTGCTGGTGAGCCCTGCTGAACAGCTTTTTGAAAACTCCATGTGGCAGAAGGAATCTCCACTTCATTCCCCAGGATATTGAACTGTCCATGAGGGCAGACCCCCTTGTCTCATGATACAGACTTCATCCAGAGATGCAGAAGCTCAGCAGAGCATGTAAAGTGTTTCACCTTCCTCAGGGAACTGCGTGCAGCTTTTTCATTTGCTCTGCTGAAGTGACTCATTAATATCAGGACTCAATATGGAAGAGTTCACAGCTCCGGTTATTCATTAAAAATACAACTTCTCAACATGTCAGGTCACTCATTTGACCTAGAAATAATTTAACTTTTCCTTTTTTGGCTTTGAGATAAATTTATGTAGAGTGTGACCAGATTGGATGATAGACCTCAACTCTGGCTTATATTGGCACATGGACTTGCTGGTAAAATAGGACATGACTAACCTCCACATTGCAAATTCAGTTCTATTCCAGGATCTTGGTGCTCTGGAGTAGATCTCCAACAGCAAAGCAGCTTTCATTTCCCAGTCCTGCTGAGTGACATGTCATTGAGGGATCAGACCATGTGTTACACCATCTGAGTCTGCACCACCTGACACTTTGTGGATGCTGCCAGAAGCAATCAAAACATTGTAATAAAGATAATGCTTCAGATCAGTGTCCTTACAAGAACTGCTGTGCAGTTATGTTTTCAAACATGCTAGCAGACCTGAATAAACATCTGGCACCTGCACATTGCCTCTGATAGTAAGAGAAATGTCCAACTGTCGTGTAAGGCATTTAAATGCAGGACTTTACAAAGAAGGCCAGAACTGCTGCTCCAGTTTTGTAGATGGAGAAGTGAAATGACTTGTACAAAACTTGACAACAGGCTAAGTATGGAGTAGGACCCAGTCTCTTGACAGCCACGAGCATAGCTGAGGTCTGTTTCTTTGGAAAGTATGACTCAGAGTAGGACTGCCTGAAACAACACTGAGCAATGTCCCTGAAATGGACAGTCAACATCATGACATTATAGGTAATGGAAGGATTAAATTCAAGCTGCTTGTTGCTGTTGTTTCCAGTGTTACAAGTTCCTTTCCTGACCCTAGTCAGGGAACGAAGGAGAGAAAGCAAACCAAAGGATCTGGTCTACCAGCCTGAATGGAAGGACTTGCTGAGCCAGTGGAGGTGAGCTCTCAGTAGGGGTGGAAGTTTTCAGTGACCTTTGCTCTGTGTGTGTGCCAGGGAGGTGCTATCAGGCTCTCTGTCCAGGCTGAACGGGGAGAGCATGGCCAGAAACATTAGGTAGGAGCTGCATCAGCAAACTCAGCATCTGTTTGTAAGGCTGAAACAGATTCAGAGGGCTTTATGTGAGCACTCATCACATGGTCCCTTTCCCCTCTACGTTTCCCACACTCACGCTCCACACTCTTTCGCTGCTCTTTAATTCTTGAACACTGGCACTGGTTTTCCACAGATACCTGAGTGGTCTGTGATGTACCAGCACTCAAGTCTCCAGTTGGATCCTCCCCCCATCCTCTGGGCTTTTACAGCTCTGTTCACAGACTGGCCTTTCACCCTGTCATACCACTCACACTTCATTTATCCACCACTCTACTTAGCCCAGTAGTTTGCCATGTCCTGTACACTCTTTACTTGAAGTTATGAGCCTTCACTGGATTGCATTATCTGTCCTGGTTAAACACAGCAGAGGAAATCTAGGGAAGGAGAGAACTAAAAGGGTTCCATTAAAGTCAATTTGATCCTAGGTTTGGAAATAAAGTTCCAGCACAGCTGATTTCTGGTAGTTTTGCCTGCTAGAGCTGAGAGTACAAATGGTAGTCAAAGAGGTGTTATGTTTTGTGGTTTTTTTAATGTGTTTGTTTTTTAGGGTCCATTTTTAAGTTGAGTTTGTGGGAGTTAGTTGTTTAATTTTTAAACAGAGTTCACAGATTCATCTGAGTGTTGGCAATGTTTATGTATGAAACACAGCAACAAGAACAGCTTAGCAGAACACTGTAGAAGCTGGATAGTTTACTGGCTTATGAGAGTGTTATGTGGCACCATATATTGCATTCTTCAAAGGGCAGGCTGATTCCCTGCAGCAGGTGAGTTAGCTGTCCCTCTGAGAGCACTGGTGGCTGGGCTGCAGAGAGCAGTGTGCCTTTGGAAGCATCAGTCAATCACTTGTCAGAGCTCTGAGCAGGGCACTTTCTCTGTGAAACAGAAGGTCTAATCCAGTAGGACAAGTGTTAAATTCCTATATTTATAGCTAAAACAATAATAAAAATGCTTGCATTTCTGTGGGTTTGTGCTGCATAGTGGTTATATGTCTCAGAAAATCACATGGTGCTGCTGACCTTCTCATAAAGACAAGAATGGAGAAAAACTCTTCTTCCTCCCAAGAGGCTCGATTTATTTGTCATATTTGCATCTGAGGGCACGTGCTGGTGTGCTACATACAGTGTGTTCTTCAGTGCTTTACACATGTTGGCCCAGGTTCACTTTGACAGAGAAGCACTGCAGAGCTTTTTGGAGGTGGTGGTTTTAAGGAATGACAGGCACTCCCAGTGCCCTTGCTAAAGCACTGGACAACGTCTGTGTTGTCTTTGTTGCCTGTGAGCTGGAGGCTCAGCTGACACCAGCAATACGCTGTGCACGTGAGCTCTGCAAAGGCATAGCTGCTCCCTGAATCCACAGAATGCTGATGCTTCAGTTGGTATTTTATGTAATCCAGGATCTGACATACATTTGCTTTCTGGGAACTGACTGGGTTTTTTTGGAACTGTATTAAAACGGTGATTTGTTTCCTCAAGTGATGCTTTCAGAGACGCTGTGTATCCTTCCAGGACTCTGCAAAGTGTGGTTGTATGTGCTGTGATTAGGAGGGTTAGCAGGTGTGAAGTGTGTGCTAGGCTAATGCTGGCCTTCCCGAGGAGGAGCTGGTGAAAGCTTGTTCTTTGGCAGAGCCCTGCAGATGGTGCTGTAGTCCCAGCTTAGCTGTGTCTGCTGGAGAGCAGTCCTGCCACAGGCTTCCTGCTGTGTGGGAGCATGGCAAGGTGCAGTCGCCCGGTGGGAGAAGTCGGGTCAACAGAGGACTTCAGTGGACATGCAGCTGCAAAGTGGGGCTTTAACCTTTATTCCTATAAAACAGAGCTTCGGTGTGGGGCTCATGTAGGGAAGCTGGAAGGGAACCTCACAGCTTGTGATACAGGAGTGGGGCTGTACCCCATGCTGTTAATGGGAAGCCTAAAGCCCCCCTAGGGCTGCTTTAATCCACCATCTCGGACAATCTCTAGAATGCTGGAGAACAGATGTAGAGTACCATTCTTGTTCTGGTGTGGTTTCCATGTAAGCAACCTAAAGTGCAAGTACAACCTGGGTTTTCAGTCTTCCACCCAAGACACGGGGTGAAAGTTACTTTCTCAGGAACCTTAGGGAGTCTAAGAAACGTGTTTATCTTCACAGCACTCTCAGCCAGGTCCATGGTCTTGTAGGGATGAGTTTCCTTTCCAGGTGAGGAACTGACAGGCATAGAGTGACTCCACTAGGGTGACACAGGACATCTTTGGGGACCCAGGTGACTGCATGTGTGTGGGTCACTGGCCAGCACTCAGTTTCTTGATGCAGGGCCATAGATCAAAATGAGCTGGAAGAGAGCTTGACAGTCATCTAGCCTGATTTCCCTGTCCAAGTAAGAATCAACTTGGCTTACATCATTCCTGACAAATATTTGCCCAGCCTGATCTAAAAGGCTTCCAAAGCTGATAAGGACTTCTACATGCACTCTTTTCTGCTGCTTTGTTGTTCTGTCTGCTAGAAAGTTATCCTTTGTACATAGTCTTTCTTGTTGCCATTAAAGCTGAGTATTACTTCTTCTGTCCTGAGATGGGGAACTGCTGCCTCTCTCCTTAGAGCAGTTTCCATGGGGTAATCTGTTCCCATATTTCCTCACAGTCTTCATTTCTGAGGGAAAGAACACCAACACTGTGCTGTTTTTGTAGACCACTTGCACGTCCTTCTCCCTCCTTGCTTGCAAAATATAAAGGGGGACCAGGTGTGCTGAAGGGCAATGTGCTTCAGGTATGTTGCAGGTGGTACTTGTGCCTATGGTGTTTGGAAAAACAGAGCTGCTACAGCTCATCTTATTACAGGGGAGGAGACATTTCCCAAGCAGGGAGGACCAAGCCAAAACTTGCATTAACATTTTATTTGTCTGGACAAGTTTTCCAAAGCTGTTTTTAAGTTTTAATAAACTACTACTTCTACTCCAGGTTGCATCCAGAGGAATAAATACCCAGTGAGAGAAGGCTTCTCTCTCACAGTCAAGAAGATGAGATATCCAGAGAGACTTTATCCAGTTTTCAGCCTATTTTCTCTTCCATAAATATTTTTATATGCTTTAAGTGTTGGAAGTTTCAGAAGTTACTCCCTGTGGAGAGTCATGTCACAGTCCTTCTGTTTTTCTTTTGGCTGGCAGCTGCTTTCAAGTCTCAGCCTGGTCCATCCAGTCCCTGGTGAATGGAGGAGGCTATTTACATGCTACCATCCTCCAGCCCTGGGATCATGGCCAGGGCATGCTCTGAATTCAGCTGTTGCATCTGGGACAGGTAGCAGAAATTACTATAGCCTCAAGGGTGTTCTAAAAAGTGGCCTAATTGCAGAATCAGACCTGTTCTCAGCTTTCTTCTGCCTTGCAGTCACCCCTTTGGTTGTGGCAGATGGGTTTAGGCCGACATAGCCGGGACTCAGAGTCTGCACCTGAACTGTTCCCAAGGTTTGCTCTGGGGTGGTCTTTTCAAAGTAGGAGGTAGTGTGGTGTCTTGTAGGATACTGGCCCATCTCTCTGCCCTGGATGCTTCAGTCTTGCTTGTTACTGCCACAGTGGGTCTGGCAGAACAGCCTTTAAGAGTAGAATAAAAGGACAAATGGTTTGCTAAATGGCCTGCCCATGTGACTTGGGGTTTTTAATCCCCTCCAGAGAGGGTACATAAGGGTTGTATTGCACCTGAGGTAGAAGGAATGGAGCAGACCAAGGAACATGCTGGCAGTAAGAGGTGTGATCATGCTAACCTGAGTGTGCTCTGCTGAACTGAATGCCACAATGGTTTTCCTTCAGGGCTGGATCCTGGGCTTAGGCCCTGGGGGTATATGGTGTGTGCATATGCACTGGACTTTTTGGCAATATCAGCCAGTTTTCAATGGATATGCTCATGAGAAAACTGCTTGAGGTTTCTTTCTCTAATGCCTGTGGATTTCACTGTGGGGGACAGAGTGAGTGGGGATGACAGGGGGAAACCTGTTTGCAGCAGTTCCTACCCACAAGCAAGGCCTGAGTAATTCCAGTTGTTCCCAAAAGCATGTGTGACTTGCACTCTCTTCTCCATCTTGTTGCTAAGTCAGAGACAAATAAGCTATCATTCCACTTAACTTCCTTTGGGAACTTTAATATTGCATTTGCTGAAAACTTGCCAGTGGATCCATCTTATACTGATGTTCACCAAATCTGGATTCAGATCCCTGCTGTGTGACAAACTGCAGGCCTGACCTTGGGTGTATTATTGTTTACTGTGTTCCCTGCTGTTAGAGGTGGAATGGTATCCCTTTGTTGCCTTACAGACCATTGTAAATAGTATCTTATATGGAGGATACTTCAGAAAGGACAGTGACTTACCATCCTGTGCTGATCTCATCTTCATTTACATCCAGAAAGAGCAAAGAATGAACCAACTTCTGTGAAGTCCATTTCATCTGCTTCTTGGTGTCAGAGCACACCACCCTGCTGCAGCATGATCAATCAGATTTGCTTTGCTGATTTCCAGTCCTTGCAGTGCAAAACCAAAGGATGTGGTAGTCAGCCAAAGTACCAGCACTGGCTTTTCTGCAACAAGCACGTCTGAGGGTGATGAGAGCATAAAGCAGAGATGAACCAGCATGCTGCAGAGTGCTGAGAAAGTGCATCCTGCTCACCACAGCAAGTCGTTTGTTTACAGTACTTGAGCATCAAATATGTTGCTATTACAGACAGGTGGAGACAAGTGCTGCCATGTGCTGTGGTCTCCGTGGTTTGTCTCCTTTATGTGGTTGATGTCAGAACTGCAGCTTTGTTTAAGTGACAGCTTCTAGCTCTAAAGATCTGCTTCATCTTCTCCCTTCACCAGCAAACCTCAGTGGGCACTCTTCTGTGTCTTGTGTGCTCATGCTAGCATTTTGGCCAGAGTGGACATCAACGTGCCATTTCTGTTGCATCCACCCTGGCACTGTTATGATAATAACCGTGACCCACAGAATATAAGGCCGTACAACAACTGCATGGGAACATGCTGCTGCCTGGGGAAGAAGGGGCCTTTTCCCCGTTAAATATTTGTTCTGGGTTTAACTTTCTTCAAAGGGCTACATAAGTAGTCTCAGGCTTCGTCCTGTCCATGGCAGGGTGCGGCGAGAGCTCGGACTAACGCACCACGATCAACGTGATCAAGCAAAAGCTGTTTATTGTAAACAAATGCTTTGCTATATACCTCAGTGCCCGGTACACGCACAGTAAGCCATCCTACTATTGGTTAAATGCTTTTGTCCACACGAATAATGCTTCAGTCTGATTGGTGCACTGTTACTGTCCATATACCTGCTTCTAATACATGATTGGCTACTAGCCCTAAGCCCACAAAGTCCTTACATAGCATGATCTCAGTAACTTCGATATCTCGTTCCTTCTTCTGCATGTGGAAGTTATTTCTCTTCTGCTAGCTTTCTTCTTTCCCAGCTATAATTATCCCTCCGTCGGCCTTGAGATAACAGTAGTCAAGCTAAAGTCTCTATAGCACAATTAAGCTTTTATACCAAAGGCTGGATTGCTCACATGCCCATGCTCTGCAAGAAAATCCTCCACAGCAGGGAACATCAGGAGACATTGCAGGGATTCTTAGCTCCCAGGCTGGAATTTGAAGCATGGCAAAGCAGAGTTTGCCATCTAAATATCCAGGGGCAGCAGGTGTGGCAAGAAACTGAGGCACAGCAAAGGAAGAACCATGGCAGAGTCACAGGAAGAGCTGGAATGCTCTTAATGGCAGTTCTGGCAACCTAGCTCTAGCTATGCTTATTCCTTGCTTTATTGGTTCTTTAAATAGGACAGCCATCCCTGCTGTCACTTGGGAGGATGATAGTGCCTTGAGATAAAGAGTAGTTATTGTTATTCCTTCCTGTTCGCATGAAGAAAGCATGGGAGAGTTGACCTGATAAGTGTTCAGTTTTGTAAGCCTCAGTCTTGAGATACAACATGAGGGTAATTTTCACAGTTTGTGTTACTGGCCCAGCCATATTTCTGAACACTGGAGGACCTGGACATACGCAAGTGACAGATGTGATGGAGAAGGAGTGTGGAGGAAACTGTTGCATTAAGTTCATCTAGAGAAGACAAAATTCTTAAGAAAGGGTGTGTTAAAATGAAGCTGAGGTTTTAGGAGGGATGGCCTGTGCTGCCACACTCCTGCTTTGCCAGTCTGAAATGATGAGTAGAAGCGTGGAGCTGAGTCTCCATAAGGTACAGGTTGTATATAGAAGGCAAACTTTGAGCACCTCTGCCTAATGTCTGTACTTTAAAGAGTGAGTGGAGCTGCTTCTCCAGTGTGGATGACTTTCTGGTGGACTACAGACCATAGGCAAGCAACAGTGGACAGAGCATAGGACTCTGAGGAGCCTTGCTGGATCAAGAGCAGAGCACTGCTCGGTGTGTGTCACAAAGATGCCACTTGCCCGTGTTTCTATAAACACTAGTTGCATGGTTGGGTATGAGTGTCTGGGAGGCAGAACTTTTGCTTCTGGTGGGATGTCTTCAGCAATTCTTACATGGGAGATTCTGATGTCCACTTTATGGTAGCTGCTGCCTGTAGCTTTAGCTCTCCATCCGCTGCTTCTTCCTTTCCTGATGGTTTGCTTGTCTCCTGTGTTTTTTAGATACACCACAGCATGTGCAGAGGGGGGCATGCCCATTGATGGCACAGGGCCTGCTGCAGCAGAACCCTTACCTGGCAGCCTGAGCAAGGTACTGCAAGGGCTGCAGTACCTGGCAATGGCGGTAGAAGAGTGGCTTCTGCCATCAAAATCCTCACTGTTTATCTGAAATACTCATCCAAGACTGTCTAGAAGGTGAATATAGTTGTTTGTGTTGTTGAAAAAGGCTTGAATTACTATAAAATTTCTGAGCTGACGTTCAGCTTTTAATTAATTACTTAGGTTTGCCCAGTGCTTTGGTGTGCCAGCTATAAATCCCAAGTAGGCTATTACAACTCTGAGGTCAACTGACCTCAGTGGAGTCATCCCACTCACTCCAGCTGGGTTGAAGTTGGCTCACCTGGTGATATGTGGTGTTTGTATTCTGTGAAACAAGCATCCAGTCAGTGATTTAAGCCTTTCCACAGACTGGAGGCCATTATGCTGATGCATCTTTTCTCCTTTTCTGTATTACTCTGCTGCTGATCTGGGAGTGCCCTTTTCACCATCCCTTTTGACTTCAAGCCTGCTGCTTTTCAGGAGTATTTCTTTGAGGTTTTGCAGTTCATGGTGTGTTTGTATTGCTGTAGTGCTTAGAAGCATTTCTCATAGGTTGCTCCATCTCTAAGCTCTCAGTACTCTATTCCCCTGCCACTATCTTCTTGTGTAATTCTCCCCTGCCAATATTGTTGGCTTACATGGATAAATTTCTTTATGCTAGATAATTTGGAGTAAGCTTGTGACAGAAAAATCCTAATTTATAAGGCAGTTTTGTCTTGTATTGTCCTTCATGTTATTTTGCTGCTGATGGGTTTTGCTGGGAGGGGGTCATGGTCCTGGTTTTCGCTCTCTTGGCTTGAGAAGAGCAGATTAAGATCATACTTCACTCAGACAGGGCTTGTTCATTTAATGTGTATGGGCAGTGAGCACTCAGGCTGAAAGTAGATTTTGTACTTTAACTTCCAGGTCAGTGAGTTTTTTGTCTCGTTTGTGTCAGCAGACAGCAGCCCTTTGTTCAGCATCATGACTTTTTCCACCTCAGTAATGCACAAGCACACACGCACACACGTGATGCAGATCCTGAATTGTGCAATAAACTCCATGCTAGGTTCCATAAGCCCAGCAGATATGTCATCTGTTCAGCTTCAGGGCTTGATTGTGTGCCCTATTGACCAGCAATAAAGCCAAGAATATGGATGTAGTTAGTTATTAATTTAATTAGGCTTTTCCATCCATCATTGCCCATGTGGGAAAGAAAAGGGGCATAAATACATTGAGAGTGAAAATTGTGTCTTTGGGAGGTGGCCTTTGTAACTTGTGAAAGCTGGATAATTTAATGAAATCAGTCAAGTATTTAGTAATGAAGTAACTTGATTACTGAGAAGGGCGAGGATGAAGGCCAGGCTAGGTCATGAGCACAGAAATTAAAAGATGAACACATCCAGGTGAATGCCCTGTAGCCCATTGTTGGTGTCCTGATCACAAAATAACTGCTTTAAATCCTGGCTTTGCAGCAATTCGTGCTTGCAAAACCCTCCCCTGCTTATGCAGAGTCTGGAAAAGCAAGAAGGGAGGCACCATCCTGCTGCTGATGGCCTGCCTTTTCCTGACCACCCCTCTAGACAATGTGGGCATCCTCTAGGAGGTGTGGACTCTTGCCAAGTAGAGCCTTTAGCATCCATTTATGGATAGCAGTGTACCTCCCACACAGGAGCATGGCACTTCTGCCTCCTGAGGCCTGGCCTGCTGCTTTCCTGCAGACAGTGGGCAGAAGAGTGCAGGCAGCCCTTTATTTCCTTGCTCTTCTCCTCTGGCAGTGCCTCACTCCTCCAAAGCTCTGCTTAGTCCTGGAGTGCTCTTGCACTCAGCAGTGCCTGACCTCACTGTTTGTGCTGTGGATCCCTGCAGAATTCCCTCTGTCCTGATCCTCTTGGACTTTGTCCCTAGCAAAAAATCCTGCTCAGGCCTCTCAGAGTTAATGTTCATTAGCCTAACTCAGAATTGCTGTTTCCTGGGAAGTTCTGAGTCTGCAAAGCTTGTTTGTTATTTTTCCCCCTCTTTAATCAGAATTAGATAATTTATTTTTTAAATTTCCTATGAGGACACTCTGTCCTAGATTTTGAGTTTTAGAAATGTTTTGCTCTGGGATTTCTGACTTTTTGTTTTGAGTTATATCGGTTTTAAGTTGTCATACTGCTTATGCTTACTGCTGTTTTGCTAAGTAAAGGTAGTATTAGGCCACAGCATGTATACTGTATAAGAAAACACAGTAGTTGGTTACCTTTTTTATAAATTAATAAGAAGTGCTGTTTCATATGACTGAAACATCTCTTATTCTCTAGAACAAGAAGTCTTGTATTTGCAATGTAATGAAAGTCTGGCAGTGCCATTGCAACACTCAGGAATACCCTCATTTAGAAAAGCAGGTAGCATTTTGTTCTGTAGTAAGTAGCAATTCATCTTGATGATCAAAAAAGTAATAAAATATTTCACTGTTTCTTTCATGTCAGGGCAAGGTAATAATGATGCATGTGGAATAAAACCCTCCAAGATAAAATATGTACAATTTGGGAGTTCTGAAACAGAGCTTCTGAACTGCCAGAAGCAAAGCTGTTCCAGGTAGCTTTGGCAGGAACTTCAATCAAAATCAGTGCTCTTTCAACAAACAAAAAAGTTTTCTTAAAAGAAGTTCTTCCCAAGAGGATATTTGGATGATGCTTTTCTACTATGTGTCTGTCTTTCCCTCTTTGTTACGTTTCTTAGCATTGCAAGTAGAAAAGACTTAGATGTTTCTCACTAGAAATGTAAAACTGGGTATCTGTAGTGAAAGTCCTAAAAATTCCTTTCTTGCACAAGCTGCTCCTCTCTGGCTCCTGCACTGCTTCTGTGCTGCTTGTAACACATCATGTCAGGCGTGAAGTAAGTCTTATCCTGAGGCAGACACATGCTGGTCAAACAGGTGCTGTCTTTCCTGCCCCTCACAGAGGGGAAGGACAGTGTTCTCCCCCTGTTGGGCCTCTTCCTTGGAGACCTTCCTCCATCTGGAGGAAATGGCAAATGTTGTCGTTCCCATTTCTTTTTCCCAAGGTGCTGCCCAAACAAGCAACACAAATAAGTTCACAGCATCCTGGGTTTTTTTTGGAACAGGGAAGATAGCATGCCTGACTGGGAGGCCACAGGATTGATAGAGCCAAAGTTTCCTTTCCTGTCGTGCTTTGCACTGGGATTTGATGACTAGTGGGTGGGCCTTTGCTGCTCTTGTGGAGGAAGGTGTTTCTGTGGTAACCTTTCAGCAGTCATCACTGCAAACACTGATGGGAAGCCACAGTTTGGGGAACCAGATTCCAGCGTGTCTCATGGCACAGGTCAAGACTTTGTCAGTCTTAAATTAAATCCATGCAGCTATCACACCATATAGTTAAAAGAAAACAAACTGATACCATGGAAACAGGTTGCTTGTTTGTTTTAAATGAACATGTTCAATTTGGCAATAGCATCCATAATGGAAGAGCGGATCTGGACTGTGGCATGGCAAAGGACTGCAGTGGCAATGGGATTTATAAGTAGGATATATTCATGGGAACTGGTACACAATCTGGGCCTCAGTAAGATGTAAAGTACCCCAGCAGAGAAACATGCATCAGCAGTGTGCTGCTGAAACTGGTCTGCCCTTAGCAAGAGACAGCTGCCATGTTCACCTCACTCCACTGATTCAAAGAATTCCTTTTTTGTGATAGTATTAGTGAAAGAAACTCTTGCCTAACATGGAGGGCTAAGCTCTCCAGAAATCAGAAATAAAGATCCTGACAGCTTTATTGCGAATGCAGAGATAAGAGGATGCGTGACAGTTTTTGAGTTAATGTAGAACAAGCAGATTTCATGAACTGGTTTCTGCTGTGTGACCTTAAGGCCATTGGTACTGCCAGGATGTGGGAGCAGTGCGTGAGTGAAGACAGGGTATGAGGGCAGTTTCTGGAACTATGCCACTGAAATAGCACTGGACAAGTTCCCATGGGTGTGCTTCTCTGAATTTTATTTCCACAAAATAACAGATGTCCCCACTTGCCCCAATTCACTGGGTTAGATTGAAGGTTGGAAAATGGAAAAATTCTTTATTCCCTAGGCTAAGATCTGGGTTTAGCTATGTCCAAATGGATTCTTTATGCAAGTAGGAAAAAGCCATTGCTTGTTCTTAAAAGGTATTTTGTATGCCATGTCTGGGTTTATACTGAGGGTGGGTCTGTGAAAGGCTAGGCAAAAGGCAGACATCAGAGCTGAGTCCATGACAGTGGAAGCTGCAGGGAAATCCCAGTGTAATGAAGTCAGCAGGAATTTTGCCTGTGAGCAGGGAACTGGTGTTTCATTAGCAGGGTAGGCTGGGGAGAACTGTCCCATGTGTTCGTGTCATCAGGGAAGGTTCAGTGGTTGTATCTGGCCATTCTGAAGAGGTTGTTTGGCTGCATTCTGGAGCTTGTAGAGTCTAGGTAAAAGGCTGTGTACTTCTGAACAGGACAGAAGTCTTAGATTTGGGGGCCTAAGGGAGTCTCTGTCCTTCTGTCACCGCTGACTGAGCCACAGAAGATCCAGGGTTGAAGGCCAGGGAGCCAGTGTTGACCAGAAAGGCCTGGCAACAAGGGAAGGAGGCCCGGGAGGCATAGGATTGGGAATCTTCTGTGGGAGTTTGCTTGTTCTGAAGTCAGGGAGCAGGGCAGTGCCCCTGGTACCTGCAGCATGTGTGGGAGAGCCCTGTGGAAGGAGAGACAGCAAAGGACAGAGTGCTGACACCTGCTTCAGGCTGTGTGTGTCCCTAGCCAGTGTGGGAGTGATATGCATGAGGTGCTGGCAGATGGGAGTAGAGGAGGGAATGAGCTGAGTGCTGAGGAGGCTACTGGAGGCAGCAGAGGAACTTTGATAGCAATAGGAACATATGGTGAAGTGTCAGGGCTGATAAGGTTGTAGGATAGTTTCAAGGAGACAGTCCTGCTACACACAGGAAGGTTTAAAATCAAGATGCAAGAGTGTGCCAAGAACACTGTGTACAGTTCTGTCAGAAAAATGTACTCACACAGAAGCAGGTGCAGAGCAGGGCTAGGAGGATGAATAAGGGACAGAAAGCTTAGCAGATGAGAGAAAACAAAATGCCATGAGTTTGTTTTGCCTGACATAACAAAGACTGGGAGAGGAACGTGATGTCTCTCTGTAAACACTTCATTGCAAAGTAAATACTAGAGGGGAAGAAAGGGTCTTTATAATAAAGATCAATACTGGCGCAAGGACAAATTGGTACAAATTTGCTATTAATGAACTTAGCCTGGAAATTAGATTTTCAGCCACTAGAGGAGTGAGATTCTGAAGCAGTCTCTTGAAAGGAGAAATGGAAACCAAAGGAGCTTTGTAAAGAAGCCTGAGGAGTCTGCAGTAGCAAAGGGAGAGTAAATTAAATCTCTGACACAGTCTCATTTTATTTTATGCATGTTGATGCTATAGACAGCCTGACCCAGTAGTCTAGGCAGGAGGACAAGTTGCAGTAGGAGGTGGAAGCAGCAGTCAGCAGCCGTAATTAAGAATCGATAGCCAAGTTAAAAGTCAGCTGCTTTGGCTGTATCTAGTGTTTAAGAATAGAAACTTCACCACATTGGCTAAGTTTAGAGCCTTTTCACAGCATTTTTTAGAACCAAAACTTGAACAGTAGGACTCTGTGCTAAATCTTCCCTCTCCACTTCCCAGTTGCTGCCACTTTCTGCTCCATTCTGGTCAGATCCATATTGTGGCTGTAGTAGGGTAGCTTTGTCTCTGTGCCCTTAATTCCTCCTTCCTAAAAGATTGGGATGTGTTTTAGGACCTGTTCTGAGAATGCCTTCAGTTTTGCTGGAGACTTCCCAAGAGAGCCCTGTGGCATGAAATTGTAGAAGGAAGGTTAGCGAAGTTCAGCAGAGCAGGTGCTTGGATCCTTTTGCAAACCAGCTTGTTGGCTTGTAACAAGCTTGAAATTGTGTCGGTAAATTTTTGGATTAAGAGAAAGTGAAGTAATTTCTTGGAAGTGTTTTGAAAATTACAGTGTTATCCCAGGACAGAACTGAGGAATGCTCACCTATAGGACAGGCTGAACTTTTCAGGCTAGAAAATGAGAGGGAAAATGCAAATAGATAAGCAAAAAAACCAACCAGCTAAAACAAGAACTTCTGCCATTAATGGTGGTACACAAAAAGGTATTCCTGGAAAGGGCAATTCTTTGAAACTGGGATGAAGAATGCAAGAAGTAAGCAAGAAATAGAAGCTGCATCTAGACAGAAACATGAGGAGTGAAAGAAGGGATAGTACAGCCGGCAGAGCAAGTATCTTTTTTCAGCTCCTAATCAGACGTGAGCATTCTGGGCAAAGAGAGAGTTTACTTCTCATTCCATCGGCTGCAGACCTGAAAAGCATCAGAGATACATGAGAGAAAGCTGGAGGAGCATTATTGCCCATCTGAGGAAAAAAATCTGCTGCCTTGCATTTTGCCGTACTATCCATGGTGTAGCTCTGCTGAGTTTGGTTTTCCATGCACCATTTTTCTCTTACTAATAGACTTCACTTATTTGTCTCCCAGCATGGTCCTGACTTGGCAGTAAAACTAAGCAGGGCATTGGAAAATTGCCTTTTATCGATGGAGTCAATGCATTGGAGGGATAAAGTGGACAGAAAAATCTCATTTCCCAGAGGAGACTCTTAGCTGATGATGTGGGGCATTGTAGGTCTTTCAGAAGTGGCCAGCTTCTCTTGGCTCCAGCTCATTAAAGTGTTCTGTCCTTGCACTTTCAAGTGATCATGGGACCAGCAGGGAATTTTGGTAGGGAGAGGGAAAACAACAAGGGGCTGACACCCAGCCCTCAGGGATGCATGATCTGAAGTTGCTGTTGACTTTGAGGGGTGTTTCTCCCCATTTGACCTGATGGATCAAGAAAGACAGGATTGAATCAAAACTGTGTTCTAACACAGCCTGTCTGAAAATGAGTGCAATCTTACTCTTCCCAGCAGTGTCTTTTAACATTAAAAAAAAATACTTGATCATCAGAAAAAGTTACTAGGAGACCTGTACACTAAGCTAACATTGTTTCATCAACTGAAAATTATAACATTTAAATTATTTAAATTTGTTAATGGATAATTCCTACAAGATTACCTCACTCTTCTGAAAACTTGGAGTGTTAAATATTCCAGATATAATTGTGATAAGTCTGAATTTCTGTTCAGTTTCCAGAAGTTAAAAGCTGTGGTTGGCTTCTGTGAGACCTAGATTTGTAGCCTGCAGGAAAAATGGATTTTCTGTCACTTTTCTTTTCCTGCAGTATCTGAAGAACAGAGTTAGAGACTTATTATTCTGTAGAGACAAAAGTTTTGTCCTCGGTTGTCCAAACAATGCCTGTTCAGATATGACAATATCTCTGTTCCAAGCTGCCTTAGGATGTTTGCCTGAGAAACATAGAGGCATTTGGAAGAAGCCTACCAACGTGCTGAGTAGCTCAGAGTCTTCTCTCTTGGCAAATAGAAGAGGTGAATACAACAAACACCACTTACTAGGAAGTTGAAAGCCTAAGGAAACTGTAACTAAGATGAATCAATCTTCTGACATCTCCCACAAATTCTTTTGTACTCTCTTATTACCATGTTCCAGTACTTAAAGGGTGGCTACTGAGAAGATGGAGACTCCCTGTTAAGGAGGAGTCACATGGAAAAGACAAGGGGTAATGGGGAGAAGTTGCTCCTGGGGAGATTCTGATTGGACACAAGAGGTAAATTTTTCACCATGAGGACAGTCAAACATTGGAATCGTCTCCCAAGGGAAGTGGTAGATTCCTGCACATTGGACAGTTTTAAGTCTCAGCTTGACAGGGTGCTGAGCCATCTCATGTAAACTATAGTAGTACCTAGAAAGGTTGGACCAAATGATCCTTGAGGTCCTTTTCAACCTGGCATTCTACGATTCTCTGTCAGTTTAACATAGGGGATAGTCTGTGTAGGGGATAGTCAAAACAAATTTCTCTGTTTCTTTCCACTTGTTTTCCTTTCCTCCTCTGCTACTCCATTCTTTCTTGTCTTTCCCTCCCAACTTAAATGAAACCAAATAAGGTGCTTGGTAAGTATCGTACTGGTTTAATTCCTTTTCTTTGTAACTCAATGTAAGGAACTTTTGCACATTGAGGAGCTATATTTTATTATCTTAATTTCAGCAAAACAGCAATAACAAAGGGCTCAACTCTGATTTGCCTTCCCTTTTTGATATTGCTTACTCCAAAGCAGAGCAGTGGATGTAATTGCAGTGGAAAGAGGACTGAAAGAATTCTGAAAAATTAGTAGTTGTAAACTTGTGAGTTTTGCCCTTAGTGCATGTTCAGTTTTGAAACTTTAGTTTTTGCAGGATGTTTGAGCTTAGAACAGGGGGTCCTCAAGGGTTTGTGTATTCCTGTAAATTGTATTGAGAATCTGTCTCAGCTATGGACATTCCAGAATGGCATTGCCCTCAGAATATGGAAATGTTTGGAAATGTCTGCTGTATCTTTTTACCTTCTGTCACTGCCACATCTCCTGTCTGCTGCCTGTACAAGTTAGCTGCAAAATCATATTTATCCTGGTTTACACAGCTACAAGGGCTGCCCTACAGACTTGAGAGCTTGTAAAAACAAGCCATAGGTGTCAAACCCCACCCTCGGATGGAAAAGCAGATGTCTGTGAAGCAACCCAGGCAGACTTCTCCAATAAGAAAAGAAAGTTGCATGATATTTGCTAGTTAGCAGAGATAGCTGAATTGGAAAAAAAAAAAAAGGCTTTTTTTCCTCATCAGAGGGTCCTTTTTTCACACACAAATGCTTGTTCCATCAGAATGACATGCTCAGCACCTCCCTCACGCTGGGTTTCAGTCTTTCCACTTGTACCATGATGAGGGTCATTGCAAAGAACCTGTTCAGCTCTAATTTGCATTAGCTGACAATATGTGTTGAAGGCTGGAGTCCATGAATCCCAAAGAATATGTACATAAATTCAGATGGAAGAAACTGGTTGAGTTTGCACTTTGTTGAACAAGTCATATCAAAAAACCCAGCCATAGTTTCCCTGTAACCTGAATGCTCCTATTCATAATTGTCAAGATTTTTCCATTAAATGGATAAAATCCCTGCACTGAATAATGAAAGGTCTTTATTCTAGAAGTTACATTCCCCACTTGTAGCTCACTTAGGATGTAAGTGCGACTCTGATGTAAAAGGCACCCCATCTCCTCTCCTGTCCTCCTACCAGCTGTTCCTGTCCCCACGATTAGCTTGGCAGCTGCTGGAGCAGCACGTTCACTCTCACTGAGATGGGTTCTTGCTGCCACAAAGAAGAAGGTTAATAACTAAAACAAGCTCTGCCATCATCTGAAGGCATTGGGAGCCCTGTGTCGATTCTTCTTTGCAGAATTCCAATACCTGATGGACTGGACCTTGCTGCCTTCTCTGAAAGACAAGCCAGCTATGGGGGATTTATAAATACCTTTCCATACAGCAGACAGGGAGCCTGGCAGGATGGATCTCAGCCCACCTCTGTGGCTTGGTTCAGATCTAAGTGATGTGAGCCTGTTCTTGAAATATGTCAACTGTAGCCAGTGCCATAGCATCATATTTTCTGGTACTGTGTCTAAAAATGTCTGAGGGCACAAAACTTGGTAATTTTGGATGTGGAGGGCCTCCCATGCTCAGTTCAGTCACTGCTTGCAGGCTCATTGGGAAGATTCAACAGATCAAAGAAGGAGCAGATGACATTAGAAGATGGATTAATAACATGAAGGAGGCCATAGGCAGTGAGGTTTACCCTCATCTTTTCCTGGCTAGGCATGATCTTCTACAGGCTTTGTAATACAGACCTCAGTGCCAGCTACTGAAGTGGGTGTAGTTTTTAATGTCCACTTCTCTATGATTATGGATAGTGACACATTAACTTCTCAATCAAGGGAGTCTGCATTCTGTGTTGTCTGCTGCCCAAAGGTTAGATTTAAATATAGCTGAACAGCCAAGGAGGAAGAGGAAGAAATGTTTGTGTGATGCTTTGATAGACTCTGGAGAGGAAATCCATTTGAGGAAGTGAGCTAATGTGAGGTAATGCTCTGAGAAAAACCTGTACAGATCAGGAACTACACTAGCTTCAGTGTTGTGCCTTTTGGTCTGGCTCTTCTGTGCTGCAGTTGACCAGGAGGAGCAATACTAAACTGTTCCTGCAGGTGATGAGGCATTTGCTGTTAATTTCACTGGCTCATGGTCAGGTTAATCATATAGAGACAGGTCATCATCTAGTAAAAGTTAAGTTTAGCTGCAAATATCATGGCACATCCGTGTGAGGTGCTTCTCTTCTAACCTGTTTCTATGAAGGTGTAGTGCTTCTTGTTTTAACCACTTTTCTGAAGTGCTTCACCATGCTTGAGCTATTCACATGGACACCCATTGGAAGTATCTGACATGCAACCATGCAGGCTAACCTGTTACACAGGCTAACCTTGGGCTGCAACACACCTGTAATTTTCCACCTTAAATCCTAATACTGCTGGGAGGGGCTAATGGTAGTTGTGACTCACACCAGGTGACTCACAACCTGCCTCTTGCCTGCCAGGCTCTGATAAAATCTCTGCAAAGAAGGTTTGGAGGATCATTTGCTCTGATCATACCAGCTCATGTAGGTGCTTGTCTCCAAACTCCTGTCTCTGCTGGCAGACATTTTGAAGATTTGAAGTTGACAGCTCATATCAAGCTCATGGGCTTTTCAGTAACTCTAGCAGGCTATCCAAGAGCTGTATTTATGATGTAACATACAGTGGTACACGTTTAGGAGCACCAAATAGTGTGGGATTTCTTTTCATTGTCTTTGAAGTGACGACAAAAACAATTATCAGGTTATTTGAAAACGTTCTGGTTCTTGAGTCTATGTGTTAGGTTCTGCCAGCTCTCTGTGCTGAACTTGGTCTGTGTTGAGGATGGATGACCTCTGAAGTATCTGAGTGACTGGACTGGTAACTAGAGGACACCTGTGATAAAACAAGCTTTTTACCTGGATGGTGAGGGCTGATAAATGCTCACCCTTCCTGCAGGTGTTTCTCAGAACCAGGCAGGTGGTAGGTGTAAACCAGGAGTATTTCTGCTGCAGAGAGAACAGGGAGCAGCTTGGGCTCAGGTCTGGTTTGCAGTAGTGCTTCCTTATTTATCTCTGGCAGAGTAAAGCTGTCTCAGAGTAGGCATGAATGAATCCTTCCTCTGTTTGACCTCCTTTCCTCACTGTCAGAGTGGTGGAGAGGCACGGTGACATGAGGACAAAACAAATTGATCAGTCCTGGTCAGCACGATCGTGGCAATGTGGCTGCAACAGTCTGCTGACAAAATGGTACTCTATTAACTTTGTGTTTATTTATTCCAACTGCTAGCACTGTTTGTTCCTATGCAAGCAAGGAAGGAAGAAGTGGAGAATTGTGCTCAGTATTAATTTTTAGTGTTGCAGTTAATTGCAGAGTTCTCCGAAAAGTCAATATATTCCTCTTTCTTGTGTTCCCCCTCTGGTAAACTAAGCATAGGTGAAAGCATTGACTTCCCAAGATAACTGTATCAGTACAAGGTCATTTGGTTTGTCTCACTGTTCCATTTGTATTAAAAGGAAACAAATCCTGCCTTTCTTGTGTGCTTGAACCATGAGGCTTAAATATAGTTCTCACTTCTTTATTTAGAAAGGAGAGTCAGACCAACCCTGATAGCCTTTGAAAACTGAAATGTTTGGCTTTTAATATATGCAAAAATAAAAAGGTTTTATGTACATCTGCACAAGAAATGGAAAAATATCCATAGTCCTTAAAAATGCTGGGAAAGAAAATTATGTTTGACAGAACTGAAAACATTTTATTTTATTTAAAAGGCCATCCTTAAAGTTCTGACTTTTTTTTTTTTACTGTGATTCCATATTATTGCTAATTTGTTGTTTGAACTGCACTGTACGCATTACACTTAACTGTAAGATGGTTATTGCAGCTTAGACTACTCAGAGCTTGGCTTGCTTGTAATATGTGTACCTCAGCCTCATTCAGACTTGCAGCAGGCATTTATGTTTATTTCATAGCTGAGATCAACTCTGTATTCTTTGTGATCTAATAAGAGATACAGAAGAGAAAGGACAGTGTGTAAAGTAATAATATGCTCAGTACAGCTTTTATATAACAAACATTGTACAAGGTACACAGTGATCCAGTTTATAGTGGAGCATGAAAATGAGCCATGCTGGAAGCTTTGGGAAAGGAAAGGTATCTGTAGGAGAAAGTAAGTGCTTCTCAGGATTGCATGACAAAGTTACCAGTTTCCCTTCTGTAGCAGTGGAATGACAATAAACATCTTTTTCTTTTCTTTGAATAATGTTGCTGGGTTTCAACACAGGAGTGTGTTTGGTCTAGAAGGGTATTCCCAGGTTCCAAATAATATCTCAGACAGCTGTGATAAAGTGAGCACCTCTGAGTTGCTTCTTTCCTCTCTTAGTTCAGAGTTTATCCTGTGAGATGGCTCAATCTTGTGCTCTGTAAGTGAGCAGTGCTGGCACTTGGTTTCAGTCCCCAAAATGCATATGATCTTCCTATGGTTTGTTGGTGTTTGAATTTTGTTACTCAAAAGATGCAGTGAGTTATAAAACCAGGAGGACTTTCGTTTCCCAAGGAAGTGCCTCGTTGTGCCACAAGCTGCTGTATATTCAGTGGTGTTCACACCTGAAGCACAGTAGTGAGACTCTCCCCCAGAGACTGATCCAGTTGTGGCCTGAGCTCCTCCCGTCTCTCCACTTCTTTAGGTACCAGCACCTGCTCTCCATGTTATTTTCTCACCAGAGGCATCTGTAGACAAGCTGTGGCTCTATTTGAGCATTAGAGTCATCTTTCCAGAGTGTGGATTCAACAAGGCAACAAGGAAGAGCAGAGCACCTTAGTAGTCCTGCACAGTGAGGCTTATTGAACTCTCAAAAATGGGGAAAACTTCTCGTAGCCTTTTTGAGGTTGATCAGCCTCCACAACAGGAGATGGCAGGGACCCTCTGCTGACTCAGGAATCTGTGTCATACACAAATGCCTTTTGTGGTGGCCATAAACACGCAGCATTTAGGGACACCACAGCACAGAAGGCACTAACTGTAGCTGCCAGTGAACCACACAGCTTGTCCCAGTGAGCAGGGACCACAGCTCTGAGCAGGACAAGTCAATTCTTCCTGCTGCTTGGGAAGCTGCCAAGTACAGTTTATCCTCTTAGGATTTCATCAGGCAAAGCAGGGACAGAACGAAGGGGAAGGGAAAGTTAGGGGTATGGTTCCAGAAGCATTGCGTTCATACAAGGTCAGGAGTTGCTGCCTCACTCAGAAACAAGTGTTTCATTCTTTCCATTTTGAAGAAGAAATGAAAAAAGAGTGTACTGGATTTCAAAATGGAGAAGTAGCCATTGTCCATAATCTACAGCAAATTGCAATGTAAGTCTTCCCTGCCTTTCAGGGGCATAAGCCAGGGGGGATATGCCTTCCATAAGCTCCCCTGCCCCATCTAGGCAGGGGACCTTATGAGCTCTAGAAAAGGAAAAGCAGGCAGTGAACAAGGAACTGCTGAAAATTACTTCAGCTGCCATGGAGAAAGGAGCAGAAAGAGAGTTAAAAATATTTTTTTTACTAAAAGGACAGGTAGATCAAACCCTGTGACACTGATCTATCATAGAATATAACCCTACGAACCTAGGAAATGCTGGATCCTCCAGCAGAGCAATCTGGGCACTGAGAAATGAGGGTAAGTCAGATCCAGGTGGGAATGTATCTTGCCATCACCATTAGCCTTCAAAGACATGCCTGTACTAAGAATTTCAATTTGGTGTCTGCATTTAGCTGGGTCAATATAGGCAGCAAGGGTCTGTATTAGTCTTGTCTTGATTTAGTTAAAAAAAGTCCAGATACGTTATTAATTGAACGAGTTTTTCCTGGAAGAAGATACTCCCACAGAGTGAGATTACCTGTTTTTTGCTTTCTTTAAACCAGTTTCAATGGCATGAATGAAGCTGAAGTGGTTCACAAGTCTGACAAAATCCTCTATGAGCTGCAAGTGTCACTTAAGGTAAGTCACTTCTCTGCTTTAAGATCCTTATGTGATCAGTGTTGTGCCCTGTGGTAGCAGTGTAAGACCTGCAGTGCTGGGGGGAGAGAATGACACACTTCTATGCCCTTTCCTATTCTGATGGGCCCAGCAGGCCTAAGATACCTTGAGGTACTAACCAAATGAAGCACAACACTTGGGGTGAGATCTGGCAGGTGGAAATTGTTGAGATGGTTTCTGATGTGCTGTATGGTGGGTACACAACTCCTGCTCTACGCACAGCCCTCTGAGCTGGGGCTTGTTGGAAGGGAATTTCTAGGAGTGCCTTAAAAATAAAGGCATATTGTGCAAGGATGGAGTGGGGGGATGCCCAAGGCTCTCCCATCCCGTTAGGCTACATGCAAGAGGAGTTGTCTTTGGCTGTTGTCTCTTGCTTTGTTCTGTGTCTGTGGTTTTTACAATGGGTTTAGTGAACACGCTTCCCTCAGAGTTTTTCCCTGTCAGTATGACATTGAAGTAGAGGCATGTGGATAAAACACAGATGTTCCTTTCAAAGCATAATTTCTGTGCACAGGAGAATTCAAGGCAGCAGCAAACATCACAAAGCCCACAAAATACTGGTGCTCCATTAGAATATCAGTTGGACAGCAGTTGTGGGTTGTGTTCAATTGGTTGAGGAGCCAGAAGTTAGCAAAAAGTGGTAAAAGCCTATCTGACCAAAGGATAATTGTTTAAAAAAAAAGAAATTTAAGAACACTTAGGTGTAATTGGCTGGGATTTTTTTGGCTGCAAAAAAAGATACCAATTTAAATTTAATAAATCTGTCTCCTCTCCAAGTTTCTCAAAAAGCTCCTTCATTTTTAACAAATTCTGTGTATGTGTATAGGTAAAAATGGAAACATAATGTTCATTTGACAATGGAGATTATACATCTAAGCTGTAATACCCCTGGGTATCTGGTAGACAATGATGTAAATATCTCATGTGCAAAAGTTTAGGAGAAGAACTTTTAGAAGTAGCTGCATCTCTCAGGGTTGCAGAGCTCCATGTGAGCAGGAGGGATTGATGTGTGACAATCTGAAGAAATGGGCGCTTTGGCTTTAGCCTGACTCGTCAGGATTGGCTAGTGAATGCTGCTTAAAGAGTCTTCCTGCTCTTGGAAGTCAGTGAGCATTTCAAGTTAAAACTTATTTCAGTTAACATTGAGCAGTTTTACATGAGGAAAAAAAAAAGAGGAATGTGGCTGTTACGGATGAAAGCTAAAAGTACAGCTAGAGCAAAAGTAAGTCACATACCGCAAAGACTACATGCTGTGGGAGCTCAATAAGCTCCCACAAACCCCATAGTTTCTCATAAATGGCTTTTTTGTCACTGACTTCTGCTTCCTGAAAATTTGGGTAAGTAGGAGACTATGTAGCACATTTTGAAGTTCATCAGATGCAGCTACTTAGAACAAGAAAGGCTCCAGAAAGAAGGACAAATGCTCTTTGGTTTACTCAGAGGCTTCCCATTATGGCAAACATCCTCACATTAACTCTTCCTCTGAGTTTCCTCTGCACAGGAGGGAACCTAACAAAGCATTGAAACTGATTGCCTTGCTCCTGGGTGACGGGCCAGGGTGCTGTTCTAGAAGAACTTGCCTGCAGAGACTGCTTTTTACTCTGGGCAACAGCACAGAATACCCTGATGACTATCGGTAGTTTCGTTCCTGGAGAACTTTGGTCTACAGTTAAGTCATGGCAGGTGAGGGGAATGGGAAGATGCCTTTTGATTTTGTGGTGAATCTGACCAATGGTGGAAACAGCCCTTCACATCTTACGGAGTGACGGAACTGGAAGTAAGGCCATCTCACAGGTAGTGTGTCAGCCAGCTAACCTGGCCAAAGTGATGGTTGCATGCTAACCCAGGCTGTCGTCAGTCTCAGAGATGAGAGGTGTTGGTTTTTTTAAGGCTTTGGGACAGACTTGTCTTGGCTAAGACAGCTTAAGTGAGACCCAAATGACCTAAGTATTCCTGGTTTTGTTGTGTAGGTGAATGTTTGCAACAGAGAGGAGCAGCCCTGAGTCCTATTGCTGCTGTTCATATGTAGCCAGAAGAGCAAGTAGCTGTCTCGATAGACACAGGCATTGCTGCAGTCACCCAGCTTCAAGTCACTGTGCTGCAAAGCATTGAATATGGGCCCACTCACTGAAATCACACTGAAACTGAAGCCAGCACAAAGTAAGAGCTGCTTGTTAAGCAGTGCGTCATGGAGAGAACATGTGGCAACAGTTTCTCAGAACTCATATTGGCTTAAGTGGTATCAAAGAGGAATTCAGACTGTGGTTGTAACCTGTGCCAGGGGTTCCCAGATTTGTGTTGCCCTAATGCACAGGCAGCAGCAATAGCAACCGTAGGTATTAGCACCAGCCATCATTATCTGTACTGGAGTCAAGGGCAGGTCATGAGACAGTGGCCACTGAAAATGTTCGGTTTCTTGCATTTAGGAAGGTGTGCCTCTAGTTTCTTGTTTGTATCCTCCCATCATATACTTTTCTAATCCTTAAGATACCATAATCCTTCCCAGAGGGGGCCATCCTCCCTGTCCTGAGTCAAGACCTACACTGCACCCTTTCATTTGCCAAGCCCCATCTCCATCAGCTTTAACTACACATGAAAACCCCAGTTTCCTGGGCAGAAGTCTTGGTGGGCCCAACTTCAGCTGGCTGGAGGAATCTTGCACGGTTGGGACTGTCCATTCAGAGAGGGTTTATCTTTGGCTTTGCACAGGATGGTTCAGTGAAGGTGCCAGGAGGGAGCAGTTTGACCAAATACTTAATTGAATGCTGAAAGCAACGATTTCTTCTTGGGTGGCATGGCAGATCTGTGGTCCTAGAAGTTAAAAGTCTTTCAGTAAATGCAGTAATTTATCTGACCTTTTTTCATTCTTATTTTTCTCCTCAGGGTTCTGCCTAGGAAGGTTTTGTCCCAAAAGAGAGATTGAACATGATATTTCTACTCCTTTCACTGATTATCTCTTCCCTTGCTTTTCCTTTTGTCCTTGCTGGGGTCCCCCAGGGGCAGTGGGATCTCAATCCCCAGCTCCCAGCCTGCATCACGATCAGTACTGTGAGGAATTCAGGCTCTTACTCTGTCCCTCTCTGCTGTTTTCCAGTCATGATAGTTCTCTTCCCTTTCTTTCACACCCATTTTGGGAGCACTTTTTAAAGGCATAACTCTAAGCCCAGCACCCTGTGAAAGCAACAGGAGAGTGGAAATGTTCTCACTTGGGGGTGGAGGTGCATGTTAGTCCCTGCTGCCACAGTGACTCACTGGCTGTTGTGCAACTGGAGTCCAGGAATCTGCATCCAGAGAAGATAGGTTTCTGATGGTTACGCAAATCAGCAGGTGCAGCCTCTTGGAGTGGAAGGATTTCTGTGCTGGATGGCCTCTGAGAAATCACTGAGCAGTGTTTTAACAGACCCAGCACATCTGGGAGCAAAGGATTTCAGAGCTGGATTGGAAGTTGGTAGTATCTGCATGACTGGGACCTTGTTAAAGATAAATCTAAATGAAAAAATGACTTTCCCAACCCATAATGTAACATATAATTTACTCAATGTTAAAAGACTTTTTGAGTTAAACCTGGGGAGTGTTTTATAGGAAAAAGTACTAGAATTAGGAAAGAAGCATCTTCATAAAAGCTGATCATTGTTCAGTGGTGAAGGCAGCATTAGGAATAAAAAAAGAAAAAGCAATGTGGAAGGCTAGGCAGAGTGGGACACAGTTAATAGAAATTAGAAATGAAGTGCAGAAAACTGGAAATGAAGAAGAAAATGTAAAATTATCCTTGGCTGCGGTCTTCAAGGATGATAAAGAAATTAAACATTCTGCTTGAAACAGAAAAAGAATTGTATAAGGCCTCTTTGGAATGGAAATGCTGCAATTGTTAATGATTATGAATATAAGTAGAAACATTTAGTAAGTATTTCTGATCTGTATTTGGATGACAGCAGAATAATATGCTAGAATCACAGGAGGATATTGAATTAATTTCTAAATTATTAGGCCTCAAGAAAGAGTATTATAAAACACTGACTAGTAATAAGCATTTTAGACAGTACATGTTCAGATAACTTGCAGAAAAGTGGCCCTGTGAAGGTGCTAAGAAGACAAGTGGTTTGCAGATGATAGTTTTTAATACTGGGAAAATCCAGGACACTGGATTTTTGGCTGGGGTTTCAATATGTCAAAAGGAAAACTGGATTAGTCAAACAAAAACCATCATGTGGGGAGTTTAGAGTAAATTACTTCTTCCCCAGCTCCTTATTTCTCCGTGGACTTAGGGACAAGTCCTGTGGGGAGATGATCCCTTTGTGTACCTGCTGGATATAAGGCCGTTCTTGACTCTTACAGGACAGAATAACTCTTAAGCTTCTTTAGGAATAGCTTGTTTGGAGCCACTGAATCAAAAAATAATGAAATCATAGAATGGTTAAGATTGGAAGGGACCTTATAGATCATCATGTTCCAACCTCCCTCTTGTGAGCAGGGACACCTCCCACTAGACCAGGCTGCACAAAGCCTCATCCAATGTGTCCTTGAACACCTCCATGGAGGAGGCTTCCACAACCTATTCCAGCACCTTACTACCCTCATGGTGAAGAATTTCTTCCTGATGTCTAACCTAAATCTCCCCTCCTTCAGTTTAAAACCATTACCCCTTGTCCTATCACTATCTTCTCTGATGAAAAGCCCCTTCCCAGCTTTCCTGTAGCCCCTTCAGGTACTGAAAGGTGCTCTAAGGTCTCCCTGGAGTCTTCTCTTCTCCAGGCTGAACAGCCCTAACTCTCTCAGCCTGTCTTCATAGCAGAGGTGCTCCAGCCCTTTGATCATCTTCATGGCCCTCCTCTGGACCCTCTCCAACAGGTCCATGTCTTTCCTGTGCTGAGGGCTCCAGAGCTGTATGCAATACTCCAGGTGGGGTCTCACCAGAGCCGAGTAGAGGGGCAGAATCCCCTCCCTGGCCCTGCTGGCCACACTTCTTTTGATGCAGCCCAGGATGTGGTTGGCTCTCTGGGCTCCAGCACACATGGTGGCTCATGTCGAGCTTCTCATCTACAATCACCCCCAAGTCCTTTTCCTCAGGACTGCTCTCTAGCCATTCTCCCCCAGCCTGTATTTGTGCCTGGGGTTGTGCTGACCCAGGTGCAGGACCTTGCACTTGGCCTTGTTGAACTTCACGAGGTTGGCACTGACCCACCTCTCCAGCCTGTCAAGGTCCTTCAGGATGAAGTCCCTTCCCTCTAGGGTGACAACCACACCACACAGCTTGGTATTGTCAGCAAACTTGCTAGCCTCTGGGTCAAAAAAGGCCACAAAGTGCTTCTGGTTTTAGAGGGAAGTGAGCTGGCTGAGATTCAAAGCCATCATCCCCCAGAGCAGTATCGATTTTGGATTAACTGTCAGTGGGAGGTGGTAGTGTGATGATTATTCTTGGATATTCTGTCCACCAGTGAGTTAAGCTTCTGCTTACTTATGAATTAATTTCCTTTGGAAATGTTCTGAATGATGATTCAAATGCTGATGCAGTTAATTCCTCTTTTGATGGGCTAGGAAAGGAGTGTGGAGTCTGTACAGAAGAAGAGTTACGCTCAATGCTGAGCTTTTGTGCTTGCCACGACACTGCCCAGCTGCAGGGCGCGGATGCCTGTGACAGCGTGCCTGTGAGCTGAGGGAATTTTCCCACCTTTGCACCTGCTCCAAAAAAAGAGAGGATTCCTAACATTAGCTATAGGAAGGTCTTTCTACGTGCTGGCTGTGTCTCCACTGGGACACTAACGAGAGCTCTCCTGCTATGGGCTAAAGGCCTGGATGAGATGCAAAAGCCCAGACTGCTCCTGCATAACAAATAGGAACATAAAAGTGAGAGCTATTGCCCAAGGAAGATCTTCAAAGATCCAGGAAAGACATGGCTGGGTGCCACTTACCAGCTGCTGCCTTTGAGCTCCTGGCTGCAAAAGCATGCAGCAGTAAGGGAAAGCCTGTTCAGAGGAGCAGCCTGCCTTTGGGAAGAAAAAGAAGGCAAGGGTGAAGCATTGAACTAGTTCACGTGCTGATTCTGCTTTGAATTGTGTAATAAAATACATGTATTGTCTGTATGTCTGCACAGTCCCCTGCCTCCCCATCAGCTTTGTCTCACAGCTTCTCATTTCCCCTCCATTACAGCTCTGCTGTCCCCAGCTTGACTGGGCTCACCAGAATGGAAGAGGTGGTCATTCCACTTCTATTTCCTTAGTGTTGCCTTGATAGAAAGGTAACTTAGCTTTCTTAAAACAATCAAATGTGTTTCCCTGAATTGCATCTGACATGTATTTTTCAAATGTACTTACATCTCTAGTGAGTGGTTTGTAATTTAAGAGTAAATTATGTCTTCTCTGTTTTCTAGGAAATGCAAGTATCTGGGAATATCAGGGAGGCTTTTGTGTTGTTAGGTTTACTCAGGGGTTAGGGCAGGCAGTTTCTGCACTCTCACACTTTGCAGTTTACACACGATATTATTCATCACCATTCACTACAAATAAGATAATTGACCTGATCTTTTGTTCCTGCCATCAAGCTGGTATGTTTAAGGATGATGTGAAAGCGATACTAATTATTAGATGAATGGCAGGAACAGAACTAGAAATGGAATTACAAATCGAATTATTAATATTTATGGGAGCTTACTTATGCTATAATGTTTTGTAGCCCTGCACTGCAAAAGATCTGCACCATACAAGAAATGCTTTCCCTGATGTGGTTTTACATAATCAATTCTTGGAATCTGGAGCTCAGAGTGAGTGATTTTTCGATTCAACTTTAGAGCCCAGCACTGCTGTTCCACTGCAGGGTGAAGCAGGGAAGGCAGCTAGCTGGCCCCTTCCTTCTCAGCTGTCCTGCCTCAGAGTGAATCAAAGGCACAATGGCTGATTTAAATTCATGTTACTGTTTCCTGGTTCCCCTATCCTATTTCTCTCCTCGCTTTTTCACTTGTCCTGCTATGTCCTCAGCTTCTGCCTCCCGCAATAGCAGGGGGTGGGAATGCAGTGTATGAAAACAGTGTGGGGGAACTCTTAATCTTTCTATCTCATCTGTCCTGTTCCAGTAGAGATCCCATGTTACACAGGAAAAGATTGCAAGAGAAGTCAGTAGTTCTGCATGTGGGAAGTAAATTCAATCCTAAAATTTTGTTGGCAAAAGGACATTTCTAGGGCCGTACTCTGTGCGTGACAGGCTGTTCCATGTGTTTGTCCAACAGTTGCAGACAGTGAGTGAAGGAACGGGGAGGTACAAATAACATCTCTGAGGGTCTTGCCAAAGCTTTAAAATAAGTCTCCAAATTATATTTAAAAAGACTTTCCTCTGACTTAGCTCTTCATCCATGTCTCTATATGTCCTAACTGGCACTGTGAAGCTTGTGATGCTGATATTATAGAAATACGTAAAAATGAAGCTCACTTTCATTCACTGTTAGCTGCAAGCTTTGACAGCTTCTGAAGCATTTCAACACTTCTTAAATGTCTGTGTTTCTGCTTAAAGAGTATCATCTTTGTCTATTCTTCTGTCAGTTGTTAGGTTAAAATGAGGAGAGAGGATTTTCTTTGGCAAACTGGTGACAGAGAAAAGGTATTTTTAAAAAATCTAATTCTCCTGTTCAGCCCACCAGTAAAAATTAGAAGGTTGAGAAGAAAAAGACAGAAAATGGACTCTTCTGGTTTACCTTGTAAGACCTATTAATAGTGAATTTGAATTATTGCAGTGTCATGGGCTCCTGCCTTCTTTCCTCTTTTTGTTAAGTGCTGCTGCAGTGTGATCACTGCCTTTTGTGTGCATTTTGCAGTTTACACGCAGGATTTGTCTTTTGAACACTCCTTTCTATACCTGTTGAGTTCACCAAAGTCACTGACAGAAACAAATCAGCATTATTGCAGAGGTCACTTACTTTCTTCATCCATTAAGGACAGGGATCTGAGGACATCTGTATTATACATGGAATTGCCAGACCCCAAGAGTTGCTCAGTAATTCCTGGTACGTGGGCTGTGCACTCTGATGCGTTTCATGCAATCCCTGGCCTAGGTCACTGTGAAGCCACATTTAATTTAAACAAGGCTACATTAAGCTGGCCAGAATGTGTGTTTGGAGTTTAAACTCATGGTGGTTTCCTCCTGCCTCCATGGGGCTGATTACCACACATTCCTTTCTTTTAATTTCAGCCCTCTGCAGTTCTAGGAAAAGGTCCTTGATTAAGTACTGAGAAAGTGGTCTATTTGTGGGTCTAATTTTGTTGCTCCAATTACAATACTGTATGCTAAATATAGGAAGGCACCAAGCAAATCCCAGTTCCTGGACTGAACAGGGTGTTCAAGAGCACAGTTCAAATTTGAATGGTGTGGCTTGGGCCTCCTTTTAACTTCAGGTAATGAACCGATTTCGCTCAGAGTGTAAATCAGCACATCTACATTGATTTGTAGGCGAGTAGCTAGTTCATCACAGCTGCATGCAGCTAAAAATGAGCCTTGTGCCCAACTCCGTGCTTCCTGTTTCTAATTGAAGGTAGCAGAGAGAAATGGTACATCATGCTGGTGGAGTTCAGAAAGTCGCCTGAGAACCGAGAAATCGGCAAGTGGAAAATGTTCAACAACCTGTAAACTGGTTGTCTTGTTTGCTGCTAACTCTACATGGCTTTCTGTGCTATTCCCTGGCTGCTGGGTTTTTTTATAGCTTTGAAATCCATGAAAAATAACCATGAAGTCTGCTTGTCTTCTAAACATGCATCAGTGGCCTCAGCATTGCAGGGAATCCAGAGTCATGGGTAGCCATGCAGATTTGCATTTTCCTTCTGTCCAGTAGGTGAAAAAGGCACCCAACAAACTGAAAACCACAGCATTCTAAGCGTGTGGAACACTTGTAATAGGTGAGAGACTGATTGTGCTGGAGGCAGACGTCTTATCTGCTGAACAGCTACCATGTATCTCAGGGAACAGCTTCTCCTGCAGCGCCTCTGTGGCAGCGTGCCACAGCCCTGTCCTGGGGTGACCAGTTGTTGGACTGAGCTGCTGCAGGGCCTGTGCATTCCCAGGCCCTTTGGTCAAGATGCCTGACAAGGGAGCCACTTAGCTGGGGCTCAGTTGAGGCCTACCAACACGGGTCACACAGGCTTTCTTTTCTTTTCCATCAGGACCAGACCCGAGTCTGTATAAAAGCTGCCACTGATTCTCATCCAGCTGTGCTGCTGACTGCAAACTTTGCAGCAGGTTTTCTCCCTCCATTCACCGCTCAGTGCTGCTGCCTTGTATTTCAAGGGCAGCTTGTGGGAATCGTGAAACCCAGTCTGATTCTTGTTTTCCTTTTTTGTGTGCCTCAAGGCTATCCTCACATTCCTCTCAGCTGGTGACTGCTCTGTTTCCCTGAGTCTCATTGAGTAGTGTACCTGCAAGCCAGATACTTGTAATCTCTAAAAGATGTTTGTTTCCACAGAAGAATAGCAAAAAGGTTAGTGTCTGCTCCCTTCACAGTGAGCCAGGCTGGGAGAAGTCCAAATATCCAATCATCCCTTGGAATTCATATTGCATTAAGATAAAGCAGCCAAAAATAGTTTCCATGAACTGGATCGTTCTATAGCTTGCTGTGTTTATCTGACAAGAAAATGTTAAGGAGTACAGTAGGTCATGCACTAAACTGAGCAAAATCGTGGGGCATGTGGGAGCCGACGGAGATGAGCTTATAATTTATTTATTTGATTAACTTAACCTCTCTCTGCTTGAGAATTGCCTGCAGTTTTCTTGCATTGCTCTTATGTTTATTTGATAAAAGGAAAAACCAACCCAGCCATACTGTGGGGAATTAGAGATGCTGAAAAAGGCTTTTCGGGGGGAGGGGGAGAGGAGAGTTTGCACAGCTTTGCCAGAGCCTTATTTTTTCCTGCCTTCCAAGAACAGGGCTGTGTTCCATCCCCTGCCGCCCCCTCAGCTGGTGCTGGGAAGAGCAGCTGAGTTTAGCTCACTGTTCCTGGAAGTCACTGAGACACCAAGCATCGAGAAACTAGCATTTTCTGTAGCAGGCTGTGCTTGGATGGAAAAGGTGAGCTGATCTTCGTCCTTCTCATTTGCTAGCCTGGATTAACCCTCACTGCACCAAGAGAGGCTACAAAGCCCTTTCATGTGATCTTTTAGAAACAGGCAGAGACTTCCTTCAGTCATTGGGGCCAGGTGTTTGGAAGCCACTCTGACATACCATGTCATATCATTGGCCAAATGTATCCCTGATGTAACTCAAGTTCACCAGATTCATGCTAGGATCACCTTTTATTTTTTTATCTTACCCATCGGAATTAAAGCACAAGCAGCTCAGCCAAGCAGACTGCTCAAGGGCCATGTCCTCCCTGGGCTCTGTGCTTCAGTAAGGCAAGTGCCTTTTGGAGTGCAAAGGACTTCTCAGCCACAGAGAAGTGGGACCAGAGAGTCTGGGACCCCAGACTCCCCCAAAATTGTCCCAGTTCAGATATACCTTGAGAGGGTAGTTACAGCGTGGTGCTCTGTACTGATGCACATTGTGTTTGATAATGTGCTTTAAGAGGCATATAAAGACTGTGTGTTCCATAGGATAAGTTCCAGTCAGTTAAATGAAATTACTTACATGGGGATCTGCATTTGTATTACACATAATGAGAAGGAGCTTGTAGTTTATAATCTTGTAATTTGGATTCTGTTCCATGCTGCATGACTGGGGCCAAGCGCTGTTCTCTGATGCCTCAGTTTCCCCTATGTGTAGTAGAGGATGTACTGATACTGTGGCTCAGCTGGGGACTGTGAGGGTTTATTAATGTCTGTGGGTCCCCAGGCAGACAGCTCTCTGGAAACACAAACTATTACTGGGTCACTGGAAATGTACTGGCTCATTTGCTTCTTTCTTCAGGCTGACTCAAGGCTTGTTATTCCACAGCTGTGACTGTCACAGCCATAGCCCCAGTGCCAAACCATATGAGTGTGGTGGCTATGATGAATCTGATGAGATCCAGAAAACAGCTTAAGGTGACCAGAACATCACACATGTAGACATTTCTATTGCTATTTCCATGGATGCAATTAGCCAAAGATGAGTAGTCCAAAGGTTTTTTTCTTTCAATGTTTTTATTTGTTTCTTTATTCAGGGGAGAAAGAAAAGGATTTTCTTTCTCTTTGTGCCTAAAATTGGCTTAGGCTTCTCCCTTGACACAGGTTGATTTTGGTCAGCCTGGGAGCTTTACTTTCTCAGTTGATCTCTGATGAGGGCTGGCCCCTGACTTCAGCTTCTTAGTGCATTAATCCAGGAAAGAAAATAAACCCCCCCTGGGTGCCAGCATAAGCATCTGTCAAAGAACACACAAAAAAGGTGAGAATGAGAAGGGTTTGGGGTAACTTGGGATGTCAAATTCACTGTTTCCAAGCTGGCACTGGTGGTTGCAATGTAACAAGATGACTTTTTGAGATTATTTTTGTGCCTGTGCAGAGGTCATGGAAGTGGCTGATTTTTTTTTTTCCTGGCATGGGGCATGAAGAAAGAAGGGCTGAAGCTGTGGCATCTTTTGAGTCTCTGCTCTGCCCCATCCTGTTCCCCAAAGGAATTTACTGCTGTTCAAAGTTTCAAGCTTCACAGTCAGCAACCTGTAGTATTGCAAGGCAGAGCAGAGGCTGTGGTGTGTCAGTCCTGTCCCAGGGTATGGCCTCTTGGGAGGGAACTGAGTGAACAGCCCCAGCTCCTGCCTTCCCCCTGCCACTGCGGTGGAAGCAGTGTGGTTTGGTGGGTTGCCTGGATCAACAGCCGTGGGGAGGTTTTTCTACTCGAGCACGTACTCTGGGGAAGTGTAACGCAGGGCGCCGGGGCTGCCCCCGCCCCCGGTGTCTGCAGAGGTGCTGAAGGTGCGGTGGCTGGCGGCTCCCTGCTGCGCTGCTCTGCTGCGTGTGGTCTCCTCTTGGGCTGTGCAGATTCTTGCTGCAGCATGGGAAGTTGCCAGAGCAGTGATGTTAATGCTGTTCACGAGCCTGTAAAAGTTTTTTGTTCAGCTGCCTCAGTTCTTGGAATTGATCTAGGTCGGGCAGCACCTTGAAAAACAGTGACTAGAAAAATAAACTCTTCCACCTGATGCTTTCCTATTAGCATAGATTCAAAGGGAAAAACAGCCTCTGCTAAAGAGTGAAGGCATCCTGTGTGGTGAGGAGGTGTCAGCAGCTGAGCCAGGTTCACAAAACTTCATTTCAACAAAAATCTGAGTACCTGCTTTGCTGGACACAGCTTCATCCTGGTACCATGCCCACAAGGTGGGCGAGTGTTTGCAGTGGGCAGAATAACTCACACACCCTTATAGAGCACAATACCTATGGTTTCAGTCCTTCCACTCCGACCTTACAGAGACCACCTACACAAACAAAATATAGTTGTGCTATTTCTGAGTAACAGACTGATCACAGTGAAGCAAGGAATTACAGTATAGGGATAACAATCTCAAATATCTAGCAAATTGGTTCTCCAGCAGCCTTGAGTTTTAGCGGGCGAGGAATAAGAATTTCCTTTTATTTGGCTTTTATGATAAAAATGTTACTTCTTTTATTACCAGAAGTTGTAGGGTTGGTAGTCTGCTCCCCTGTGCACAGTTCTGATACAGAGCTCCTCTTCCCAGGCTCAGTAGCTCTGGGATTTTAGGTCATATGAGCTGTGACATTTGTCCCAGAAATACTAGGCCTGAAACTTAAAGTGCTCATTATTATTTCTATTACAGAAGCATTTAGCATTTTGCAGCCTGGGATGCATTTCATGTTACAGGCAAATACGGTCCAGCAGGCACCATCCAGGAAGCTTGCATTTGATACCAGCAAGGCAAATGAAGGGAGAAAAGGGACCTGAAGCCCAAGGATGCACAGTGGTTTGTCCCAGGATAGCTGACAGGTCAAGGCAGAAATGGAAATAGGCTTTAGGTCTTCTGAGTCTCAGCCACAACCTTCACTGCCCTTCATCTGGGGGGAAAAGTCTCTGAAACTGACAGTTTGATCACTTATGGTTCCTGACTCACACATAAATAGTGTTAAATTTGCAGTTGAAAGACTGTGTGGTATTTTTTAGTGCCATACTGTGCATGGTTAGGACTCTGAAACAGTGCTGGAAATACAGTGTAGATCTACTTCAGATGGACAGAGCATCTGTGCAGCTGCAGCCCCAGGGTGTACCTGTGTGTTGGAGCATGAAGCTCTCCTGGACAGCACAGAGAGTCCCTTCAGAAAATTACATTTCTCAAGAGTGAGTTTTGTGTATAAATGGGCCCAGATTTCCCTAAGGCATGCTGTGCTCCTGATTGTCTAGCGGGTTTTGACACTGGTGAGCTGGGACATGACGGGGCCTTTTCTAACTCTGACAGGTTTTGTGAAAGCCCATGTGGAGCAGCAGCGTGTGCTCCGGTGTGTGCCAGCCGTGGCTGCGCTCCGGCAGGGAGCACTTCCTGCTCCCTTCCTTCATATTCAGTAGCTTGTTTGCAAAAGCGATTTTGTAGGCATGGTTTTGTCTTTTGGGAGCAGAAGGTGGGAATTTGTAAGGTCAGTTGGCATCAAGGTCCCCGAGGTGCATGAGAGCTTTACTTGTACAGCAGAAATTTCCAGAAGGCTACTCATGTCCCAAGACTGTTTTGCACCAAGTGCTGTACTGACACAGGCGAAGGGCTGAGCCTGTGCCTGCCTCTATGATTCTGTGATACATGAACAATTCTGTATGGCTGAAAAAGGGTGATTTTTTAGTGTTGTTCCACTCCCCTGATTTAGGCCTCTGGCTGCCTTTCAGGAATGGCCTTTACACGGATTAATAGAGACCCAGAAATGCGAACTCTGGCTGGTGTGTTCTGAGAATTCAAAATGGATGGTGGCCTCCCTCCCTCAGTATAATGTTTCTTTGCTCTCTCAATCCCGGGGGCATTTTATTTCTGCTGTACCTTCCTCATCGCTCCTAATCAACTCTCCCTATGATCTTCCCTCCATCCTCTCTATACCGTCCTCTATTCCCTTGCCTGGCCTTCATACTTGGCTTCTTTCCTCCTGGTATCTCATGTACCTCTTTCCCCAGCTGTCCCCTTGCCAGTCCTGACCACACAGACTGCCTCTTCCCTTCCTATTGCCACCATATTGGTCCTCTTCTGTCTCAAATTCTCTCTTTCTTAAGTCCTTTCTGCTTTATAGCTGGTTCCTCCATGGTTTTCAAGCACTTCTGTCCCTACACTGTCTGTATGTGAAAGAAGAACAAATAGACTAAACAACAGGTTTGCCAGGTCTTTGCTGTGCTCTTGATAAATTCAGTGCTTCTGTAGCTCCTCATTCTTCTGACAGCACAGGCAGGGAGCCCAGCATCCCCCCCTCCCACGCAATGAGCTCACAGGGAGCTGTCACAGTTTATTCTAAGAAATCAGCTAATGTACAGTACTCAGCAGAGGCACTCCTCCCCTGGGAGGATCAGCAGAATTAGGATGTGCAGCAAGTTATCTTGGGGATTACACAATCTTATCACCTCCTCCAGGGCGCTGGGCAGCAGCGAACACCGTGCACTCTGAGTCACGCTTCCCCCTGCGATGCAGGTTTCCTGACTCACTTCCTCCCAGGACTTCTGTTTCCTTCAGTCTCTGCACCAACATCACAAGCAAAAAAAAAAGTGACAGAGATGGGAGAGTCAAGGCAGCCATGGGCTCCAAGCCAAAGTCAGAGCAGTCAAGGAGCATGGGTGGGAAGCCAATGCTGCCCAGCAGGCAGTGCACGAAGAGCAGCTGAGTGCTGGGGAGGTGGTAGGAGTTTTATTTGGCTTACTGAGACTTAGGACCTAGTTGAACGTTTTCAGCTACATGGCTGTTCCGTATTTTTAAACTCTGCAACACCCCATCCTATATTTACAAATGAAATGCCTACAAGTGATCTCTCTTCTGTGGTAGGCAGCTTGTTCCTGTATCTGAGTCTAGAAGGGGGAGGATGGGTGGGAGTCAGGAGTGGGCCAAGCTGCTGTGAGACAAATCCTGCCCTGGCAGCCAGATGGTTGCTAGAAGCAGATCTTTCTAAGCAATGGTGGTGGGCTCACCTTGCTGCTGGCTCTTTGACAGCTCCATCAGCCTAAACTATCTGGCATCGGGGGATGCTGCAGCAGTTGTTAGCTCTCTACATACTTACTGTTTTTCTTCAAGCCTCTGGCTCTGAATTCATAATTCACTCTTGTGATGAGACAGTCTGATTTTCTTCTGTGGGTTTTGGTTTTTTGGTTTAAAAAAATATATATATTCTTGGTGCTTGCACTGACAGGGAGAAAGCTTGGAAGATACGACTCTCTAAAGGGTCAACAGTCTGAAGGCTAATAACCAGCCACATGCAACCCTTCAACCCTGACACCCCTACTACTAGTATTTTGTACTAGTTGATTTCTTGAGACCTGACTCTTGGGTTCAGAGCACTTGGAATAAGCCTTGTGTCACTCGCTCACCTACTTCAGTGGAATGGGAGGGGAGTGCTGAGTTATTGGAAGAGCTGTGTCTTCAATACCTGGTAATATTGTTTCTCTCTGCATCACAGCCTAGTTTTAGTGCATGCTCTGTGACATAAATGAAGTTCGAGTTGCTAGTCATCCCCAAGGCTCAATTTTGTCAAGGTTTTATATTAGAGAAAGGATCTGTATGAGGCCTATAAAGGTCCTGTTTATCTCCACAGTGACCTGACTGGCAGTGTGCATTTCCAGGACACATTGACAGAAAGCCAGAGCCTGGTTTGGTGTAGCACTCCCATGCAGAGCTCTAGATCAGCCTGTAGCATCTGGCAGACATCCTGACATCTGACCCCGATACCACTCGTGTGCACTTTTAAGTCAGTAATATAAAGTCACCCAGCTGAGCTACTAGCTTGTGTCTCCCTGCTGTTAAAGAACAAGTGGAAATGAACAGACCTTTCCATTTTGTTTAGTAGGACATTTCTGCAAACACTAGATGGAGTTTAAAAGAGATTAAATGTGACACCCAGTTCCCGTGTTTATTTCTGTGCTTGTAGTTTGGCTGAGAGACAGGAGAGGGAAGTGTGACTGTATGAGACTCCACTTGGGACTCCTTCCTCCTACCCAGGTTGTGTGTTGTTGAATGAAGATTTACTCCCACCAGTTAGTGAATAAGTTGTCCCAGGAAACTGGACGTGGGTGAGTTCTTTGGGAGGTTTGGCTGTCTGTACAGGTTGGTAGGACAGCATGGGACAACCAGGCTCTGTTGAGGTTCAGGCAGCTTGCATTCTGCCTCACAAATGAACACTTTACAAGGGATGAAACACTTTGGCATATAGTTTTGTGTTACTCTAACAGCAGAGACCATAGAAAGGTCTTTTTTCTTTTTTTTTTTTTCCCCTACTAGCAGGAGCATATGTTGCTCATCTTGTGTTAGCTACTAATAGCCTAGGAATGCTGCATCCCAGCAGTGTTGGCTCTGTGTCTTAGCTAGGAGATAAGTCACATTTTTCCACTCAGTTACAGGTACACAAAGCCAGCAACAGTACTCATGCAAGAATCACAAAGTCAAGTACTAGTTGGAGAGTCTTACAAGAAGGAAAGATACCAAAGGTTCCCCAGCGTTAAGTTTTCAGAAGGGGAAAAAAAGGAGAGCCTGCAGCCCACCTGTGTTTGGAGCACAGGAGTAAGAACATTGACCTCTGCTTTGGGCAGAGGGAGATGGGTTTGGGAGTCTCAGCAGCAGGAGAATAGGAGGGCCCTGTTGTGGACTATCCCAGCGAGTGTCAGGTTTATTACTGTCGAAAGGAGGGATTACCAATGTGGTCAGATCTTAATTCTGAGCATGTGAGAAGACTGGCGTCTCCTCTTGGAAATACATAGCAGCTGATTACCATGCCCATTTTTGTGTGTAGTTCATGACTGCATATTTCCATTTCTTTTTGCCCCCTGTTTTTTGACCTACAATCTTTAACCTTTAAACAAACAAACAAAAGTTATAGGATATCATAGAGTGGTGAATTTATTTTAAATGTTTCATAACCTTACTGTGACTGCTGTAACTGTATCTTAAAGGTCCTCTTTAGCAGGAGTAGCCTGACCTAACACAGCTAGTTCTGCTGCAGGCCCCTCTTACCCTGTGCTCCCACAGGGTAGCTTGTGTTTTGGGGCAGGCAGTTGGGTGGGAAGGGCAAGGAATGGCTTTTAAGCACCTAAGTCATTGTGGCTAGCAGAGGAGAGGTTATTCTGCTAACTTTGGAAAACAATCCCTTTGACTCTAGCTGTCCCAAGTTCAGAGAAGTGGAAGGATTTCGTAATAGGACCTGATCTCATTATTCCTTCCCACTCTGATATCCCTGAGTATTCTTCTCCAGTGGGAGTTTATGCCTCTGTCTCTGTGAGGATTCTCTCCCAATGTATCTGATAGTTAAAGAAGTGGTTTTACAGTCTTGTCTTATGCTTATGGAAAGAGTCCTTGCTTGACAGCTCTTGCAGTCTAAATAATTTAAGATAAAACCACAACAGATAAAACACAGGGTATGAATTGAAGGAAAGGTTAGCAAAGGGGCAGTTTAGACGTAAACCGTTTTAGACATACTGAACTATTACTTTTCACTTGAAAGTTTCAAATCACTAATGTGTGGAGAGGACTTTACTTGGAGGCTTTTGCATTGAGTTTGCAGATCTGGCCAGAATCGAGCCCTTTGCCCAGCTGCTTCCATGCCTTGCTCTGCTAAACCTGCAGAAGAGGAAAGTCTGTGCAGCAAACAAAAGGCAGCTTTGACGTCAAGACCTGGGACCGTTGCCCTGACAGTGGGAGGTGGAGCACAGGAAGGAATCTGCAGCTAATAGGCTCTGGACTGGAGTGCCCTTTGGCAGAGGGACAGCTACTACCCCTTCTTTCCAGGAATAATATTGTTTATTTCTATCTCATTCTCTCTGGCTAAAGTTACCCTAGTCAGGTTTCGCTTCACCTGTCTCCACCGTAAAGTCATCAGAGCCCAAGAAAAACCTAGTCTGTAGCTTCCCCCTTCTCCATACCCTCTTCCCCGAAGAGCTACACTGCATATTTGTTTTGTTTCTTTGCTTTGACAAGTTAACGACTGCAACTTTCTCTTACTGAAGCTTTTGCTGGTATCATTTAATAAAAAAATTAATAAACACACACACATGCAGTTTGCCATGTTTGTGTGTGGCTGCAGGTGTGTAGATGTTCAAGGAAGCATCATTCCTGCCTGCTAAGGAGGGTTGGTCTCTGTGACTGTGTGCTAGAATCTGCTGCCATAACAGCAGTGGGTATTTCTGCTTTGTGCAAATGACTCAGTCCTGGGCACCAAAGCTTTGTTCTGGGAAGTTTCAAAAAGTTGCAGTGCAATGTGGTAGCAACCTGAACTTCAGTGGATTCGTTTCATGGTTTTGATTGGTCTGGATTTGTTCAAAAAGGCATTATTTTTACATGAGTTTCAGGTTGGCAGCCTTTCCTGGGTGGACTTTACAAACTGTTGAGTCATGCACCAGAGCTTTAGTAAACTGTCCAGTGTTTTCTCTTTTGTTCATCTTTGGTAGCTCTGCAGTTTAGGTCAGTGCATATTTGCTTGCTGTGCACTTAGGAACACTGTGCAGCCTTTGAAAGTTTATGGAGCTGAATCCCGGCCTCTGGACTGGATGGCAAAGGCACTGTCAGGTGTAGCTGTGTTTGGCTGCATATGAGCCAAGAGGAAATGAAGGGGAACTTTATGACATCTTTGGAAAGCTTCACTCTGTAAATCAAATGCGAATTTGTCCTAGAGTCTCATGAGTTGTAATCCCTGGTCACTTGTTCTTTAGGTTGGCTAGAGGGAACAACCTGTAAATAAGCATTCTCAACACTGCACAAGGCTGTACTGCTACTCAGAGTGTTACAGTTACAGAATTTTCACCAGCTCTTATTTAACCCTTCGGAGACTTAGAATAATGAAAGTGCATTGCTACTCTTTTTACATGTGCATGCAATATGAATGAGAGTTATTGAAAATACATCTATGAGATATGAATGGCATAATAGTTTATAGCTCTTTCTGGCTTTGATATTTTTGAGTTAAGTTCACCCCATTAAAATACATTCATTCATTTTTTCCATGTGTGGTCAGTTACTCCAGATTGTCCCTGGTGAGATCCAAGTTGCTTTGCTTTTTTGGCAGTCATTTACTCTGCCTTCCACCTTAAAAAAATAAGAAGTTTAAATGGAGTGTTCAGAAGCTCCTCAAATAGGCAGATTTTAAAAGGGTTGTTTTTCCCTCCTAGTTCCTAGTACAGGCCCATTGCTCTCCTCTTACAACATGCTCTTGAGGATCTGCAAGTTTTCAAGCTTGGTTCAGAGCTGTCTCTGCTTCTCTCTGCACTTCCCTAATCTGAATTCCTCCCTGTGTATGTGTTGTAAGAGTTTCTTTGTGTGTCATTCTACACAGAAGCCAGATCCTAAGAAACAGTGAAAAAGCTTTTTTCTAAAAAATTAGTTTCCTCTTACAGTCTCTTGCCCCTGCTGTATGATTGGGTGGTTGGCAGATGAGTGATTCTGCTCTGGTCTTGTCTGATTTCCTGGAAGAGCCTGGCTGCTGGCTAAAGTGACCACGGCAAGAAGGATGGGAGGGACTGCATTGCAAAAAAGGTGGTGGCAGATGAGTGCTAACAGAGAAGAGAGAGTTCTTTGCTCTGGTCTAATTTGTCTAGCCTTCCTAAGAAAGGGAGGAGAACGGATGCAGCTCTCCAACACTGCACTGTTCCAGCTGTCTTCTGCCCTTCCAGATAGGCACTAGCTCAACGTTTCCATGTTGAGCAGTGAAGAACATGCTCCAGTCTGGACCTAAAGCATCTTAATAGTTTAGGTTATGGCATGGTTTCTGACTCTGTTTTCCCCTGGATTTTAATTAGACCTTATGCTGTTACTTAGAACCTTATTTTCTCTTTAGACTGCACTGTGAGAAGAGGCCACTTAGATGTTTCAGCGGTGGAGGAAGGCAAGGTGGGGCACTTGGAGAGACAGAGAGGACTTGAAAGATGAGCACACTGGCTGCATGCTTCTGATAAACTGATTGGCAGTGAAGTAATTAGCACTGGCTCACTGCCATCACTGACCATTGATGCAATTTGCTTAGATCAAGCTTCCAAGGGTTTTTGCCCAAGTCCTAGCAACTCCAATGATGAACTGGAATTTGTCTCAGTAGAAGGGAAACTAGTGTGATAAATTCTATGGCTGCCCAGCTGTGATAGTTGTAGCTGAGGGATGAAAACAGGCAAGTGGAGAATTTCTGAGTATTGATAAAGGCAAATCCTGGCAATCAAAACCCTGTTTTGAAAGCAGCTCTGCGAAAAATGGCTTTGCATTTTATGCTAGCTGAGCAGAAATACTTGCTGGTGATGTGTATAGAATTAAGCCCTGAGAGGTGAGCCTGGGACACAACTGGTTTGCTGGAAAAATGCAGCAGTTACCTTAGCAGTGGCTGAAGAAGTTAATTGAGAAATGGGCTATGTCTGTTTGGACAGACTTTCAGTTGGTTTTGTTCTCAAACCTTGAGAACCCAGAAGGAATAGGGAGGGGCAGGGAAAACAGCAAGGAAGGGAAAGACACTTTTATGTCATGTTTTAAAAAAAAAACAACAAACTTATACTTTTGCAGTGATATGAGGTCAGGCAAGTAACTTACTGCATTTGCAGTGGCTGTTCCTTTTAGTTTAAAACATGTTTGTGTTGGGACTAGACGAAAACAAGGGCAAATAATTGGGGGAAATAAAGGATGTTCGAAGTTCCCTATGGAAAATGAAGAAGTGGAGGAAATGTGTGATAAAACAATTGAGAAGCTGAAGTCTAGAAAGCAGCTGAGGACCTACTTTCTCTATAAAGAAAGAGTGAAAATGCAGGGAGTGAAAAGGGTTAAAGCAGCACCTGTGAAAGAAGAGAGAGGAATACGGCTTGAATAAAACAGAGGGAAAGAAAACAGCAAAAGTGTATGAATTGAAATGGTTTTTACATTTGGTTCTGTATGTTATTGAATTTCCATGGCATCAGGTAGTGTCAGACTGCTTACTCCTTTTTGTGCTTTACGTTTCGTGGAAACGTGCGGGAACTTTTTGAAAACTGTCGGTGAAAACTGCTTTGACCTCAGTGAATATTCACAGCATCTTCCCATCCTTGGCAGGGCTACAGAGGACTGGTTGGGATGCAAGCAGCTCCATCCTCTGTGCCAGGGCTAAATTCTTCATTGGCTGATCAGGAGTTTAAGAGGTAGTTCCTAAAGCCTTTTGGAGCCCTGCTTTCCTCACCTAGGTGTTTCCTTTCTTACATCTCCACCACATGGGACATGGTGTAAGAGGCAGGTGTCTGATGCTGTAGCAATAATGAGCACATTTAATCACCACCTTGAGGATTAGGTATTATTTATAGCTTGTGCAGTTAGGCCGTGATGGCTGCAGAAACACCACATCCAGAACAAAGAAGTAAGAAAGGAACATCTTGTTCAGCTGATTGGCCATTCTGTGGGACAAGGTGGAAGCTCCTGTTGTAGGCAAGACAAACCAGAGGCACAGTTAAGGTTGTGGAGAAGGAATCCAGGACAACCATTTCTCAGACTTGAGTACAGCTGCATGTGCAAATTGGCAGCAGTGATAGTACACTCTGTATTAAGAGGTCAACACACGAAGGGAGGGTTATGTTCTCTGTGCAGTTTTGCATTGTCTGGAGGGTGGAATCACATCTGTTTTGTTTTTCTTATATTTTGCTGCTGGTATTCAAAACTTGCCTGTTTTGGCTAGCAGAACTAGAGTGAAGAGTGAGGATAAAAAATAGTTGATTTTCCTAACAGAAAGAAAAAAACGTTTTCTTGGAGTGCTCCCTGCATCTTCCTTGTCTCATATCAGTAAAATCACCTAACCTGCCAGATCTAAGACATTTTCTATGTAGCTATATGCTTATTACAAACATTACGTTTATACCTCATATATCATATATTAATACTTAGTAAGCAGGTTTCTACTAGGCTCATCGTAGTAGAGCTGAGTAGACCCAGCTGCCACCTTCTGCAAAGAGTTGTTTTTAAGGCTGTTGCCCAGCTCATGTGATGCTCTTCTCCTGCCATTCAAAAGGGATTTCTGCTTATGTAAGGTTGGTGCAGACAAAGGGGGTTAAGAACATGGTTAACCTTTTCACGTGCCTGCCACCTGGGGTGAATTTAGGATCTGTATTATAGGCTCACTTTCAGAGATGGGATTACTCAAGGAAGCTGCTTGGAATTTAACAGGAGTAACTAAAGGAAGGGAGTGGATATAAATCAGTATGTAGGTGGGAGGAGGAAGAGCATCACCTGTCAGCCCCCACCCAAGGTATTAAAAGACTCAGATAAACTGTTTGCAACTCATCACCTTGGGTACTGATTGTCAACACTTTCGACATGAGTAACTCAAAACTTTCCATCAGAAAGTCCTCCTGCCAGTAGGCTTCCTCTAATTAGTCATCTTTCATGGATGTCAGCAGTAATCCATGGAAACCACCCAAGTTCTGAGGACTGCAGCTTGAAAACCACCGGTGTAAGACAGCTTGATGATTCCTCTGGTGACATTGGTGTGTCTTCTTCCCTTTGTTTCAGAAAGGTGCTTGGATCTGAGGGAAGTCAGATTCTGCTTTTCCCATGTAGTCACTGTAGTCATTGTGCTGGTTTGTCCAGAGAGTGTTGATGGGACTCTGCATCAGCTCATGTCCTTCCCATCTGATGTGCTCTGACCTCTGGAGGTGTCTCAGAATTGTGGAATTTTGCCAGTCACTCTCCACTTGGGTAGGGAGGGATGGTTTCCTTGGCAGTTTCTCGTTCTGGAAGAGTAAGACCAAGTTGTAGATCAGTGTCAGTCTCCTAATCCTCTTGATTTCTAGCTGTTTCTGTGGTCACTGCAAACAAAAAAAGGACTGTCACTAAATAGACCATGGAGTCTGGGGATGTGGAGAGTAGGACAGACAGCCTTTTGGATGGTGCATGTGCTCGATGGCCTGTTTTGATAAACCACAATGCAGGGAGTGAAAGTACATGAAGTTCCAGCTTACTGAGGTTTCCAGATAAAGTAAGCTGATAAGCCATGACAGTGTTTTTTGGGTCCCATGGAAAAGGCAGGGTTGCACATGACTTGCTGACTGCAGCTCCTGCCCACGAATTTAAAGTAGCATGTGAACACAGTAGCCCCAGGTAGGTGACCTGTAACAGCAGCACTTGCTGCTGGAGTTCTTGGGTACTAATCAGCGTCAGTAACTCCCTGGATGTGCCTGACGTGCCTGTGATGAGTGGCTTGAGAGGATCAGCAGTGTGTTCTGGGAACATTCTAAAATCTAGATCTTGCCATTTTCTTCTTTTTCCTCTTACGTGTAATAAAAAAAATCAAAAATTAAAAGCTGCTGAGAAGGATGTGGAATGAGACTGAATGCTTTCTCTCTTCCAAAAGCCCCTCCCCACTAATATATGTAAAGAGCGGGAAATATTTTTCATTGCAACTGTCACACTTGGTTTAAGATTGTGAAGGTGAAAGTCCATAGTAAACTTTCGGTGTTACCCAAGTATGATTCTTTGACCTTATGAAAACCAAATAAACACACTGTATTGTGGCCTTGGGGACAGGCCAGGAAAAACTCTGTAAATGAAGCAATATCATCACCTTTCATTGCTGTGCAGATGATTGAAGGAAAAACGTGTGCTGTCAGAGCAGGGAAACCCATTTAGTTTATTTACTTTCTTACAGCTCCTAGTTTTCATTCACTGTGTTCAGGGGTTTTCTGGCTGCTATTTTTGGGCCAGGTGCTCAGAGAGCTTCCTTCTGGAAACCCTAAGTCTGTCTACAGCTAAATGCTGTGCTGGGGAGAAGCCAGACTGTGGGCCAAATTCTTTCTCCATCACCTTGGCACAGTTTCCTTGAAGTAACAGAAATTGCATATGATTAGCTAAGAAAGGGTATTTGGTCCCAGACACGTCTGGCTCACACTAGAAATAAATTGTGTAGCTAGGTGTATGATGGGCTGAACACACAGCTAGTAGGAGCAAGGTTAGGAGCCAAAGTGGGGCCGTGGGAATGCTTGAGAAAGCCATGGTGTAGAAAAGCTGTTGTATAAATGAGCTCGCTGTCAGGAGCCTGGTGACACGGTGACAAGCCTTCGTGCACAGCCGCCCTGCGGGGACCTGGCCATGGAGGTGGTTGTTGCCAGCGTAGACCTGTCTGTGTTAGGTTTAGCCTAGTTTAAACCTCATTCTTGTGTGGCAAGTGTCCTTCTTACTGGTATTTGTGACTGCTGAGATTTCCTGGTATAGTGATGCTTGGAAAGGAGTTTCGGTAAGGGCTGCCCCTTGTAAAGTCATTTGCAAATCCAGGAGCTGGAATCACTGACAGTAAACCTGAGACATGGCAGGAGCAGCGCCAGGCAGGGCAGCTGGGGAAGAGGTGGGAGCGGCTGCTGCTGGCTGACAGTCCAGACAGGCTGCAGCTGGGCTCATCCCTGCACCTTCCAGCACTTAAAAAGAAGGTAAAAATAACCCTTCTGAGATCCACATAAAAAAGGAGAGCAGAATATCCGGCGTGCTGAAGGATCTGTGCATCGCGGCCTCTTCCCTGTCATCCTTCCCCTCCTCTGCCCCTCTTGTCCCCGGCCCCCCCCGGCCCACGGGCTGAGCTCAGGCCCAGCAGTTCTAGGAAGAGCTCGAGCCCAGTCAGCAGACGCCAGTTCTGGGAACCATGGCCCCAGGCCCCACGGGACGCTTCAGGGAATTCTGGCTGCCATTCCAAGGATGGCAAAAGAGCTCGTCCCGTGACCTGGGGCTCCCCAATGGCAGGGGGCAAAAGTCTGGAGTCATGCCATGGGTCTGGGAAGATTACCAGAGATGCAAGGGCCTGGAGATTTATGCCCTGCATAATGTACTACAGTAGGTTGTTTGGCTTCTTGGGGGGGAGAGAGAGAGATTTTTGCAACACAGGAGACACCAGTAGTGACCACAGGAATTTAGAAAAGAGATATGGAGTTAAAAGGTCAAAATTTCCTGCCATCAGTCATCATCTCCTTGCTAGGAGCTGGAGGAGGTGCCAGAAGCTCAGAAAGAGGTTTCAAGATGCTGAAATCTCCCACAACCACATGACCTCGAATAAATTAAACAAGAAGCAGCAAATCAAGGTTGAGCCTGGCTTGAGCTGCTGACGCACACTTTCTGCTTCCCAGTGCCATGGCTCCCAGCAGTTGTTCTCCAGTTCCGGGTTCAGACCTGCTACATCTTGCCTCTTTCCAAAGCAGGAGATTGTGGGAACTTTTCTTCTGAGACCTGCAGAGCTTCTAAGGAAAACACTCAGCATGACACTGACAAATTGATGTTGTTGCCAATTTACAAGATAAAATTATTTCACATCCTGCTGGCAGTCTGGGAGGAGTGAATTTCTCACAGCTGTGGACTTCAAATACATCTACATGCAGTTACTAAGTTGCTCTGGGTTGGCTTCAAATTAGCAGAGATTGCAGAGCAGGGAATGTTGAAGCTGGATATTGGTTTTCAAGATACTTTTTGAAGTCACTGTAGCAATGCTGCAGGCTGCACATAGTGCCTATTCCTTCTCTTTCTGTGTAGTGCACACGTGGAAGCATTGCTTTCCTGGAAAAGGTGGTCTAACCCACTGCCAGTTGTTCAGAGAGAGGAGAGAAGGAGTCACTGTTTCTGACCTTCTCCTAGGCCAGACCCGATGGGTCTGGTCTTGACATCATCAGTGCCATGAATTTTATTGGGATATTATCGTTCTGCACTCATCTAGTCCTACTCTTGAAAAAGTCCTGTGAACTCTGTTCAAACTCTGACCCTGAGTTTTACTGCTCTTTTCTGGCTTGAGCTGATAGCCACAGTGGTATCAGTCAGCCCCAAACCTCATTGTTCCCATGTATTTTCTGCTTCTAGTATTTGAGCAGACTTTCTGATACTGCTTTTGTGCCTTTCCTCTTCTCAATTTTTTGTTTTTCCTGTGTATTTTTCCACTGTGCAGAAATGTTTCCAGACCAAGAGCTACCAGAATCTTTTCAGCTCACATATGCCCTTGGTTTGGGAAGAAGCATATGCTTGTGTTTGGGGGGAAGCAGCTGTTCTTGCTCTTCATGTAAAAGACCTTAATGGATTCCCAGGATTATGCTGCTGGAGTAGCTGTTCCATCAAAGCCATCGCAACTTCTTTGTTGCCTTTTGTTTTCTGTCTGTTAGACATATTTGGTTTCTATGAACAACTAATTAAAATGCAGAAGAGTAGCTGTTTACTAAGATTTTATTAACATTTAATTTGCTTTTCAGTTTTTGGTAGGAGATCAAAAGGCTTAGCTCTTTCCTGGAAAGATACCAAAAGGGTTGCAGTGCTATGCTGGGATAATCTCCTTCTAATAACTTCATGGGCTCTGTGAAGATGCGGGCAGAGCCCGTTGCCATCAGGGATGTGTGAAAGGAGGGCACAGCTGGGGAGGTGTGCCTGGTAGCCAAAGCAGAACCTGGGAACCTCCCAGTGCCACAGGCAGGAGCAGCTCTGCCGGCTGCACTGAGAGCACACTTCCTGCCCGTGGTGTGGAGAGAGTCCTGCACACTTCTTGTTCCACTAAAAGCATCTGAGATTCCTAATTCAGGTCCTCCAGAGTCCACTCTGTCTCAACCCTCCCTGTACGGTGCTGCTTCCTCCCTGTTGTGCTTTTATACCACAAGGGTGAATGCTCAGTGGAGGGTAATTCTTTGCCACAGCTTATTTGTGGTCTCTTGAATTTTTGCTTGTGTGTAGTTGATGCAGGCTCTGATGAAAATGAGACTGCATACACTTTGCAGCCATCTTACAAAAATTGCCTGAAGACACTTTATCTGGAATCTTCTTTTCTCTCCTAGCAACTTCAGTTTCTTTTTAGTCCCCTGTCCGTGCCAAGTCCTTGAGGGAGCAGGAGAGCAATATATTTGGATTGTTTGTAGATGCTCTGCTTTAATTGAGTTCTTCCTAGGCCTTTTACAGTGTCTTCACTGTTCCTGAACATAGCTAGAAGAGCATAAGCATGTTTTTCTTTCATGCCGTTTTTCCCCCTCATTCACCAAATATTCTCCTCTTGGATGCAGGTGCATGTTTAAAATAACACATCACTCCTTCTTGGTTTTGTGATTCGTTGCTTTGCTGCAGCTGAGACAGGATTGAGCTGAGAGAAGCCAAGAAATGCTACACCAAGTTAAAAAAAAATACAAATCTCTCTCTTTCCTTTGCTGTAACTGGCATAAGTAGGTGCAGGTGCCACATGTCATTATTCACTCAGTTAAATGCAATGTCAGCAGCTGCTGCTACCTGCATTTCAGATATTACTTACTGCCAAAATAGAGGGGTTTTTTGATGACCAACACTTGCTGCTGTTGCAGATCCGTGGTAGAGTAGTAGAGCAATTCACGGTTTTGTTTATGAAGTCTTGAGTGATTGTTGATCCATCCCTTGTTGCATTTTCTATATATGTTCCTTCTAAGGAAGGTATGAGTTAAAGTTCGCACATAACTCATTGATTGTACGTCTCCCAAAGGTGAAACAAGTCTCAGCTTTACTATCTGTTAGCTTTCAAACAAGCTGTGCAGTGACTCCTCACAGTAGCTATCAAATTAACTTTTGATGAATTTGTTACCTAATCTGAAGGGTAAGGAAGATGATCAGCTTGCTTTTCTTACAGGAACAGACTCTGCCCCTCCCTAAACATACAGATATGTTGCTATAATACTTCCTTTGTCCAATACTTCCTTCCCCCTCTCTTCCAGACATAAATGCATAGTTACTTCGTGCCTGAGCAAGTTTCCTTGCAAATGATGAACAATGCCTGGGATTGAGGATCTGATCTGAGCATGGCTGTGTGCTCTGCACCTTGGACTGGCGATCCATGGCACTTTGGCTAAACGAATTGTGCCACATGCTGTCTTGGCTCCTGGAGTAAAGCAGCCTTTGTTCTTCCTCCCCTTGGGCATTCTTTGTGCCACATTGTCATGCCAAGAGTTGCAGTGGAAAATCCTGCTTGCTGGACTCCATGAAGCCTGCAGGCTGACAGCAGGGGCTGGCAGAGCAGGGAGTTTGGAGCTGCTGGAAATTACTGGGAATAATTGTGGTGCAATATTTACATTACACCCTGTCTCTTTGTGATGACCTAAGAAGGTGCAGAAGACATGAGACACCCTGTTTCGTCAGCCATAGGAGACATCTGTCCAATCTGAAATCAGCACTATCAGTAGAAAAGCTTTTCCCTGCAAACTGGCTTTCAGGCAGGGTTTGGGGAAAGCCTGTGCAGATTTCATGGTCAGCAGTAGATGGGAAGCTTCCAAAGGTATTCACAGCACCATATAGTTGCAACATGATCTAGTGCTAACATATTAATTCCCTTCTGATACTGCGTATCTCTCCCTATTTATTTGCATTCTCATTTGTTAGTTTATTCTCCCGCTGCATTAGACTATCTGGGAGAAGGTTGGAGGGAAAGAAGGCAGGTGAAAGGTTTAGGAGCAACGCAATATTTTGGAGTAATGCATTAGCAGATAGATGTCTTTATTGGTGCTTCTCAGTCCAAAGGGGATGTTTAAGCAACTCAAAGGCTGTGCAACCATCTGTGATAGCAGTAGATCACAATGCAGAGGCTGAACCTGAGCTGGTACAACCCTCACTAACCCCAGAGCTGGAAATGCTGAGCCTCTAAAGCTGCCCAGATGCAAATGGGGTGTGTTTGCATGATTTGCACCTTACCAGTGGCAACTCACTTAGGCAGGAGGACCTGTTAGTGCTCCAGCAATATAGCTATGCTGCCTGCAGACCAGGGCAGGAGAGCAAGTGCAGTGTGGTCCAATGCCTTTGTGGCTGAGTAATCTGCTACAGTGAGAACATCTGCACAGAGCTCTCCTTCCCAGCCCCTAGGTCTTTCTGGGGAGAGCAGCCACATCTACAGTAGGCTATTTGTGGTGCTCTTTCCTGCTCAGAAATACTAGGAATTTCATAACACTGTTTTCTGGCTGTACCTGCGGGAGGAATTTAAATAAGAATTCATAAATCTGATAGCTATACAAGCCTTTGTGTGAATTTACTCCCATAAATAGAAGGTATCAGTGAGACGAAGATGTATCAACTGCATTTATCCTTCAACTCACTGATTATCTGCCTTTCAGCTTTGCCTGAGCCCTTCACCTTGCACAGGGTTGGAGATCCTCTGTTCAGATGGGAGAGATGAGCACTACAGTCAGAGCACAAGACAACATAATGTAAAGATGTGATCAGTAATGTTTGCATCCTGTCCAGCCTACATTTATGGATAATGAGTTTCACCTCCCTAAATTCCATTGTGACTTCCAGTTCCAAGCTGTATTTCAGAGGTGCTGCCTAGTAATCAGCCTTAATATGCTCAAACTGGAGTTAGTTTGAGCTTCTTTCAGTATGTGGCCATGGTGATACCAGTTTGGGTCCCAAGAGCAGCATAGCTCTCTGGGGCACCCTGCGTTCCCAGGCTCGTAGGACCAAGGCCAGTGCCTGGTGAGCACATTCCCAGTCAGCCCCACGTGTGCTCTGATCCTTCTGAGACCTCTTTCCACTTCTGAGTGGGATTGTAAAGAATATAGATGGTATTGAATGGACTCATCCTGTATATCCCAGTGCTCTCTGTCCTTGTAATGTTGGGATGAATTTCAGAGCCTTGGTGCAGCAGGAAGATATGTTGCTTTGCGAGTTATTACAGTAAAGAGGGACAACTGGAGCTCTACAAACACAGAGCGTGTGCTCAGTGTCTTTGACCTTACTTCCACCACTTCAGTGTGCTAATCACTGCTAGTGGGTTTGCACAGTGAATAGCAATTCCTGTCATACGGGAAATTTGGAGTAATTTTTCTGCCCCTCAGTTCCTACTGAAAAGCATGCCTATAACTGCCACTTTACCCCTTTTCCAGGCATTGATCCCCAACCCCAGACACCCCTTTGACAAGGTGTAAAATGCAACTGGGGGTCTTAATGTCCCTTCCAGACACCAGGGAATGTTCATCATCAACTTTGTGTGGTTCTCTAAACGATATTTCCAGCTGAACCTGTGCCTAGCAAATTACCCTCTGGTTTTTCTGTGTTTTACAACATTTGCCCACAGAGCAAAGTGTGGGTCTTGGTTGGTTGTTTTTTCTTTTTTTTTTCTTTGTAATAAAACATATTTAATTAGCTTCCTTTGAAAAACCTCCCTCGGTGCTCTGATTGGGTGTCTGGCAGAGGAGGGACTGCTGTCAGCATGTCTGAGTTCCTGGAAGAGCTGAAGTGCAACGAAAATGACCCCAGGGAGCAATGGGCTTTCCACAGAAACCCAACAGCCTCGGGGAGGGCTGACTGAGACTGCACGGCTTTAAGAGCTCATTTAGTTTCCTCTCTGCAGCCTGGCAGAGAAATGGAGAGAGTAACAGTGCTGTGCACAGCTTCACTCACATCCTTCATCAATATGGTCTTAATGCTTCCTGCAGCATCGTGCAGATCAAGGCCCTGGGCTGTCCTGTGGTTTTTCTGTGTGCTGTAGGATACCCTGCAGATACTGTCACCACCTTTCTTGCTTCTGGAGTCCCAAAGGCTCAGCACATAACTTGTCCACTCCTTACTTAAAATACAGATTTTAAATTCTAGATCGTATTCCCATTTGCATCATGTTTTCCTTCACCTCTTTTACTTGCACTGTAGTTGCCTGTCTACTTTTTTAAAGAAACAAACATGAATTGCAAATATCATTTGGTCTTTTCCTTGGCTCATACTTCTGGGCTGATCTGGTGGTATAGCCTGTTCTCATCTTTTTGGATCATTGTCATCTCACAGATGTTCAGGTATTTACAGAGTCACTTCAGGCTTGTATCTTCTTTTATCCGGACCAAATGCCTTTTGCCTAGTGTTTGAGGGCAGTCACAGAAGAATGGAAAAAATACCACCTCAGTCCTTACAGCAGAGGCCTAAGGGAATTAACATTAAATGAGGAATCTGCCTGTGCTACAATCTAGAAATAAAACAGCAGTGAAAAGAAAAGGTCTGGAAGTTGCTTTCAACCCCAGCTTTCCTGCCTGTGAGTGCAGAGAGCAGTGTCCTCTGGGTGCAGCCCAAGATGTGAGCATGTAGGGAAGATGCTTCTGCCTTGGTGCTGTCAGACTGAAAGGGCTGCACAGGGAAATGCATCCACCTGCCTGGCATGAGGGCAGGCGTGGTTGTTGTGTGCTGCACCGTGGGGAGACAGCAAACCTTTGGAGCCAAGGGCTTCAGCTGCCTTGAGTCCAGGGGCCTGTCTTTATCAAGAAGTCAGACTGCACTAAGCCAGTGTGTGGATTTATAGTGTGCTCGTTGCTCTCTCTGTACTCACAGTGTCTTCCAAGAGGTCGGTGTAACTTACTGACTCACTGCAATAATTTAATTACCCTGTCTCTGAGACTGAGACCAGAACCATGGGGGACTCGGGGTAGAGGGTTATGCCATTCTCCTGCAGGTGCTGCCAGGCTCTGAGCATGGCAAACTACTGCCCTGAAAAGAAACCCAGTCAGGACTTATTCCCACTCCTGCAGAGTAGGGGAAGCATCATCTCAGACCGTAGGCCCTGTTGGCACTAAGATCTAAGGTGTCTTCTTGTCTGCACAGGTGGTTCTTCAAAGTCTAAGTAGAAGAAAGAGGCATGCTGGTATTGCTGTTCTGCTTGATCTGTGGATGGATCCTACTCAACCAGCAGCAAATGTAACTTTGCTTCTTGGCTAGTGAAAAGTCAGAAACAGTTCTGCTTTCATTTCCCACCCTAGGATATATGAGCAGCCCAGTTTCCCCCACTGACTTCTCCATTCCTATACCAAAGCCTTTTCTTAGGCTGTCTGGAGTCACTGCTGCATGCAGGGGGTGTGACACCTCTTTCACATGCACTTCCACAGCCTGGCTGTCTTAACTGGGAGCTGCATCACACTTGCCACAATATGGGAGGAAAATCAAGACCAAAGTATTGTGCATAGGTTATATCAGTGTACCATATGGAAGAGGCAAAAAGTGCTTTCCAAGCAGAAGAGGTTGAGTACAATTAAAAAATTATTTTTCCAAGCTCCTTTCATCTGCTGTGGAGACTCAAAAAAGTAAGTGTACACATAATAAAAGTACTTGACATTTAACAGCACAGGGAAGTGAAACTAATCAGATACTGTGTATGAAGACAGCAGGAGGGAAATGCTCTTTTGTAGTTGGTATCTTTCCAAGCAAATGATCTTAGTCATCTTCTATCAAGCAAACACAGGATGTAATAAGTGTTTGTCATAAGAAGGGTGCAGCTAGATGTAATTAGTACTAGTATGCAACTTTCCATGAAAAGCTTATTAGCTGAGGAGTCAGACCTGTTCAGGTCCTGTGAGTGTTACACTGCTCCTGCTAAATCAGAATGAGTTTCCAAAGAGCAACTGTGATTCACTGGTCAGCAGCAAGCTACCCACCACCACGAAGAGGAAAGGGTGGGCTGTCTTAGCACTCTGGCAAGCAGAGGGCTTGTGCAAGGGCAATAAAAATACAGGGTGTGAGCTGTGGGATGAGAGGTCAAGTTGGAGTGTTTTCCATTTGAGAGGGAAATGACCAAGGGAAGACCTTATGTGGTTAGGAGCCCAAGAGATAGCTTTACTTCCTGAGCTTAGAAAGCCAGGATTAGAAATGTGGGGTTTTTCTCCACCTGGAGATATGTAGTTGATTGCCCAAGGGACAAGAGAAAAGATCTAGTGAAGTCACTTGTGCTTTCCTTTATCATCCTGCCAATCTGATGGTCTTGTCTCTTCTCCGACAGCACTGGGAAGAGGGAGGTTGGGCCACTTACAAATAGTCCTTGCTCAGATTTGAGGCAGCATTGCAAAGGGCAAGAAAAAGTCACCTTTGTACAGAATAACTTTGGGCCTGACTTTCTTTTTGTGAAGGTTCCTTGTATTGGTTTGACCTCAGCGGAGGCGGTAGGGCAGAGAACCAACCCCTTTGTGTGCCGGGCGCAATCGTTTCTCCAGAATTGTTTTTGAGGTTGTTTTTGTTTTTACATTGCACTGCAGGAGACTCTTCAGGCTTGGGGTGGAGCTGCATTAATTTTGGTGACGGGCTTTTTGCCCATTGCTCGCAAAGGACATTCCTGTTGCGGCACTTCCCAGCCGGGCGCGTGGCCTGGGGCTCTGCGCGAGGATTCGAGCTGAGGTTTTAGGTCAGAGAATGAAGTTTGGGGGATCTGAGCTCAGTTGGGTCCCCAGCAGCCATCACCCAGGGGACCTCCCCGGGCAGCCCTTGGTGTAGGCCAGTGTCATCCCTGGGGGTAAAGGAGTGCTTTAAACAACACCCTCTGGTCTTGGGTTGTTCAAAGAATTTTAAGTAAGGCACAAAGGATTACTTTTAGCTTAAGATAGCAATAGGAACTGCCTGATAGCTGGAATAACTGGTTTAAGTGAACACAGCTATGGTTGGTCTGTTTTGAATTTGACGTTGAAGAAATGACCTACTTTCTGCAGGGAAAGCTGTCTTTTTAAAACAGAGTTAAATTGTTACTTGGTAACTGTGTAGGGCTTGAAGTACCTTTAATAGTCCCACTTTGTCCTCAGCTGCTAAATTTTGTAGCTGCCCTTGTGTGTCTGGAGGTCAGGCTGGTCATCACTGACAATTTTGTATTGCTCAGATATTTTCTGATGGTAGAGAAGCATATCAGCAGTACAGGGAACAGAAAGGAGGAATGACATGAAAACTCCTCTCATCCAGGCCCTTCTGTCATGTACCATGTAGGACATGTACATTTAGTCCTTGTGTCCTCAACCTTTTAGTTCCTGCCTCCCCATTGGAGGCCATGGAGAAGACACACAAAGGCCCAACATCTCTCTGACTCAGAAGAACAAAAGACAAAACTTCCTTTATCTGCCAGTGTTCGTTATGTTCCCTGAACATGCACGTTTTTCAACTGGGAAAGACAGAGAAGAAGAAGAAGAAAAAGTTGCTGAGGTTCAAATAATTAAATTTTAAAAAAATTTAGAGACACTTTAGAGAGACTACACAGAGACTTTTCTGTGTAGATTGTTGATGTCTTTGCCATTTTGCTATACTGACTCTGTTGCTTTACTATTTATAGGTTAGCTTGTATCCATCCTTTTTTTTCCTTGTTGCTGTAAGAAAGTATCACAGCCGTGATTCTGTCAGGATAGGGGGCAAATGAAGAGGTTTGTGTCCGTGGAGTGAGGCTTTGGAACATGTTTTGTGTTGATTTTTCACAGAATCATCTCGGCATACATGGCATACATGCTGATCCTGAGGTTTAGAAACTTTAGATGGAGGTGATGAGAGCCTGTGTGAACAATATTTGATCACTAGCATTCTTCAGACAAACACACATGTAAGATTTTGGGGATGTCTTCCACAGTAATGAGCTGGGCTCTTTTCTTTGGCAGTGGTTCCAACTGATGTGAATGCCTTAATAAGAGAGATGGTAAAGGGCCTTTTTTTTCCAGTTTTCCTTTGGTTGATAACATATAAACCTTATTTGACTATGTCTCCCTTTGCATCAAAAACCCATCTCTACAAGGTAAAAGATGCATAAAAAATTGGTGTTCCCTAGCATAATTTGAAGGGTTTCCTTTTGTAGGCTTTAATAATTGATTGCCTCCAAAACAGTACTGCTTTACTGATTTTATCAGCCATAGGAAGGCTTGAGATTAAGGGGAAAAAAATAATTCCTTTATACTTCGTTTCCTGTGATACTATCTTTTGAAGTGCCCATCTTAGAAAGCAAACATACTGGAACAGCAAGGAACAGGGAATATAAATGTCTCTGTAGCTGGTCAAGGTAAACCCTATGAGGAGTGTTGACCTCAGCCAGCTAAATCATCTGATATTTGTTGGGTCATTTCATGAGATAGCTGGCTACCTAGAATCCCCCAGTGTCTGTAACATGGACTCTTTTCATTTAGTAATCTGTTTTGTCAACAACTGCAGAGAGACTTTTGAGAGCTTTCCTTTCTGCTCCAGTAAGAATTAATGATGCTGGGTATCCACTATAGGATATACAGCATTTGCTGGAAGCCTTTGGGATTTTAATTTCACCTAAGGAACAGGCTAAGGAAGGATGCTGGCTGCTGCTGAGGGAATGGGAAAAGATAATTAAGAAACAGCTTCTTTGGCAATTTCCTATGTCCCTTAACCCAAGCATAAGAGAATGTTTCTTTCAGCTCACAGGAAAAGGCTTGTCCTTGGTTTTGGAAGCTCTTTGACAGGAATATTGTTCTTCCATCAGCTAATTTCTCTTAAGAGCAGCTGAGACAAAGGAAGTGATTATTAAATTGATAATAGGCCAAAAGGAAAACACAAAATAAAATGCAAAATTAACATACAAAAGCCTGCTTGTTGCCTCCTGTAAGTGGGATAAGAAACATAAGCAAAATAAAATATGTATTGTTTATTAGTCAAGCAGGACTGGATTGATAACGTGTGGCAGGGGTTATGTGATTGTGTTACAGAGACTCTTTCTAAACTCGCCTCTCTTCCCATCCAAGCCTGAGTGAAGTATTTCCACTTCCAGTAGCTGTGATTGAGCCTCCCTCCAAAATAATAATTTACATGAAGAAGTAATACCAACAAGATGTTCAATGCATATCTCCTGTCAAAATCTGCTAATACATGTCTATGTTTGGAAACAACAGAAGCCAGCATGCCTGATTTGTACTGTTTTGTGTAATAAAGGCTCATCTTTTAAGGTAAGACAGGCTGTGTTATACAGTCAGGCAGTAAAGAGCTAGGGGACAGAAAAAATAATAGGCTCCAGGTGCCTTCTTCAGATGGCACATCTGAGCAAGAGGGAACTGCATGCTAGGGAATGTGTGCTCCCTGCCTGAAATACAGATTGACAAGACACGGTGAAATTCTTCCCTCAACCCAGAGCCAAGTTAGAAGGTTATATGTAGCCTGGGGGTGCACGAGTATGTCAGGTGGAAAATGATGTGGATGAAGAGAGATGGACTGAGTCGAGGGACCAGCAGCTATAGGAGTGGCATACATATCAGTTGGGTTTGTCTCATCTAAGTGATCTATATGAAAAGTGGAAAGTACAGCTATTCCCTTTGTGACAGAATCAACGACTTTGTGGCAAAGTGTTTCCCTGCTGCCTTAATGACCAAACTCTTCCTCTCAGTGAGTTTTCAGCGTCCTGAGGCAGAGGTTATTACGACAGTTGCACACTCTTGCTTGGAACTTCTGTTTGTGAATACTCCTGAGTCAGCAGCCTGGCAGGTCACACTAACCCTAAGGATATGATCAGCAAGAAAAGGTTTTGCTTGCACAGGGAAGTCTTCAATCTCCAATACTCTTGGAAAGAAAAGAGCAAAACGAAGCCCCTGTGTTGGCTCCATATGGGGTCTGCTCAGCTCCCAGCTGATCTGCCTCATTCCAGCAGTCTTGCAGTGCCCTTTTTTTACATGTGCTTTCTGAAATGTTGTCCCAGTGCTTCTCAGCCAAGATGGCTTTCATAGCACAGGACTAGAGGGAAGGAAATTCAAGAGCAGTGAATTGAAAAGAGTCTTAAAAGAATGTGTAGGAGTATTCCAAAGCCAAAGGCTTAGAAAAGAAGGAGGTATTTTCAAAAAGAGTTAGAGATTTTCCAAAAGGTTCCCTGGAAATAGTATTAGGTTATGCTTTAGGCTTTTTTGGATTTACATTTTAATCTTAACACCACCTCTTAGTACTACTTAACACTTTCAGACATGTGCAAACACAATAGAACGTGCACTGTGCAACATGTTTCTTCAACGTGTGTACAGGCTTGGAGGTGGTGTTTGAACTCGGGCTCTGCAGCTTTTGGCAGTGGCTGCAATGGCACTTGCATGATGGGAAGAAGCATTGCCAAGTTGGGTAACTTCTGACAAGTATAAACACAGCTCTGCTTTCTGAACACTAGATTTCAAACCATGTTGCTGTTCTAGGGAAGAGACCATCCTGACACTGAAGAATACACAGTCTCTCTGATCAGCCATTACATCTCTTGGCCTGTTTGTGTTGAGTGAGCCAATAAAGAGCAAGCAGCAAGGGACAGCTGGATGCAATGGGCATCCCAGGAGCTTACCACTGGGGCTTGTTGTCTCTTTGTCACAAATATAACTCAGATCTGTTGTTTTTAGGACTTTGTCATCACTCTGGCTCTGTTTTAACCAATGCAAAATTCGTTTTCTAAGAACAACCCAGGTTTGTCTGCCCAGTTATCCACAGACCAACGTTTACATCTGAAGCCAGAACTTAACTGTACAGTGCATGATGAGCTTTCCTTTTGCTTTTAAAAAAGAAATGTCTAGGCTAGAGTTGATGCATGCCAGTAGGGCCGTGTGTGAAGGAAGTTTTTTCTTCAGGGTTAGTTTCCTTTCATGACAAATTCATGTCAGAATTACACCAGGGGTAAAATCCTCATCTGTAAAACTAGGAATATTAAGTGGGCCAAATTCAGCCTTGAAGTAAATAAATTCTCATCACACTCAATGGGAGGTGAACCTGGATTTAGCCCATTTTGTTTTACAGGATTCATGGGCAGGACTGTTTCAGTAAGAGCAGCACTTGAGCATTTTTCCAACAGCTGCAGCTGGAAAAGTTGCAGCCTATCTTCTAGATGAAGGCAATCACATGACAAAGTTACACAGGCTGCCCAGCTGGAGTCCAAGAAACTCCAGTCCTGGCTGAGCTCTGCCACTGATTTTTGGTTGACCAGCCCTTCCTTTGTCCTTCCATAGGCATATTTATATCATAGGTTTTTGAGAAATGCCAAGCCTCTGACTATATGTTTGGACAATCTAATGCTGCAGTAGCCAGTATTATTTCAAGTTTTTATTGTCACTGTAGTAGCATGGGGGTATGTTAGAGCAAATGCCTTTCCTGTGTAGCTAGAATTCTCTCTTAAAATAGCTTTTTTTACAAAAACTGATAGTGTATTCATTTTTGCAACTTAAATTGGAATTGATGCCAAACACAGCCACACTGCCTTTAGGAATTAATGGCATTCAGGAGAAAACCCTTGCTAGTAAGGGCTAAGAAAGAGGAGCAAAAAGGTGAGAGTAATTCCTGTGTGCAAAGTGATCCTTTCCTCTGCTGGGGCAGGCTGCTTTCTCTGGGGTATGGTCATTTCTGTATTGAAGTTATTCAGATGATGATTTTGCAAGAGTGCAAGACTAGCTTTATGTGGAGCTGAGCTGTGGGCCATCTAACTCAACAATGTCTCCAGCTGTGGCCACGAGCACAGCTGATTAAAAGAAAATTGCAAGGACTGAGCCACCAATGATTTGCAGTAAAATTTCCTTTTTCATTTAATCTCATCTTTAATTAATATTAGCTAAAATTCTGAAGCTTTGTTGTATTCCCTCCCCTTTACTGATCCAAAAGCCCTCTATGTTATTATCTAAAGACTGTTATGTTATTATATAAAACCCAAATTGCATTTTACTTGCAGGAATCCATTTCATAGTTTCCTTTTGAAGTTTATTGCCCAGGATAACAGTGAAGCCATTAGAATGATTTTTCTTCTGTCTGGTCTACATTTTGCCTACCAGTAGCCTTTCCCTTTGAACAAAATAACATTTTTTCATGTAAAAAAACCCCCCGTGGTCTTGCTAAAATTTGGAAGAGTTTGTTTGTGTACACTCATCCATCTATGTGATGTGAATAGTGGAAACCTCTGATCTAATTTTATTCCTAGGCCCACTTGGTCATTTTTCTTCAAACTTCTTTCTTGATGTATAGCAGAGGTGATGATGGATGTCTGGTGCTGCAGCATTATGCCTGCTCCCAAAGGCCACTTGCCTGACTTGTTTGTGCAGTTTGTGCACACGATCGTGGTGTTTCTCAGGAAGTGTAAGTGGAAGATCAAAATGGGGTTGACATGAGGCAGCATTAGCCTCCAGATAAAACCCTGCCTCCATGCGTTCCTATTCCCTGACATTCTGGCATACACGATTATTAAAAAAAAAAAGGCAGGACTGGGTGTGGGCAGAAAACAGGCACATCTCAGAAGAAATTAGTCTGAGTCTGAACGTGTTATCAACCCACTTAGCAACTGCATAGTCCTTTTTTTGCTATCGTGCCATTAGGCATAGGCAATACTGGCAGCATGGGGTTCCCTTGCACTCCCTCTTAGGTTGCTGTGAACTGAAACAGGCAAAAGGTTGAACATTTCTGCCCAAGGACAGGGCATAATACATAATATCTCATTTTTACTTTTGGCTGGTTTGTTACATCAGGAGCTGCCTAGTCTGTTGGTTTTTTTCTTTCATTTTCTCCTGTGAATGACAGGTGGGGATCTCTGAAAATGAGACAGATGTTGTGACAGTGCTGCTAGGAACTGAGTTGGAAGATGTTACTTGGCATCCAAAGTAGCTCTGGCACATCTTCACTGGATATTGCTTTGCCCCATGCTCCAGACCTTTGGACTGCTGATGAGTTCAGGGGTGGGGAAGAGGAGTGCATTTCTGTGAGGATTGCAAGTGTTTTGGCAGTCATTAGGAGAGACAGGAAAGATGTGTCAACTAGCTTCTGGCAGATTTGAACATGAGAACATGATTTTGGCAGAGCAGAAGAGCTATATATACAGTATCCAGTTAACTTTGATTTTAATTTTCTTAATTTCTAGAGAGCAGGTAAGACTGACAATGGAATTTCGGCTGGAAATACCATGTAATAGGTTGATTGCTTAAAACACCTGACCAAGTCTGTCATAAAAGATTAAATACACTCTGCTGATTCACTTCTTTTGTGGCTGGTTCATCTGGCCTGGCCTCAGGGAAGTTGTGCACTTGAGAATGAGATTTCAGTAAGTTTGAGAGGATAGAAACATGTGCACATAAAATGGGTTATTTTTCCTTTGCATGTGTTGCTGTTTCAGAAGACTGATTATTTAAGACAGAAAATGCTACCATATGTGCCTGACAAATTGCAGAGTATTTCTGCTGTGGCAGTGAGCCATGATAGCATGGCTTCTGTCATGGACTGGGACTTCTATTCCCTATCTGCTTTTCAGACTCACAGTGAGGGCTCCATGTCCTGGTGTCTGTCTGTAGTCAGAAACTGCAGTGAGAGAGAATCCAACCAAACTGTCCTGCACGGACTCAGCAAACTGTGCAGGTGTGACCAGGAGAGGTGTTGCAGCTGTACGTCAGGGATTGTAAGGGTCAGTCTGCATTTCCACAGATACTCCTGTTTCCAGCGATACAGAACTCAATTGTAAAACTCAGTTCAGTCTGCATGGAGGTTTGGCACAAGAGTTCTCAGAAGATGAACCTGTTTGCTTTAACAAAATGTGCTGAAGATGCAGGAGTGGGAGTTGTTAAGATAACAGCTGATGCAGTAAAACCACGTGTGACTGCAGTTATGTATTGGCTTGACTCATGCCAGCTGTTTCTACCTTCAAACTGAGGCAAGTGATCCATGGGATTTCATATATGTAGGGGAAGAGTTTAGCCCAGCTAAGAAATCAGGAAATTACTTCATAATGTGTCAGAAATGCCACATCTTTCTTTGCAGTATTTTCTAGGGTTTTCAAAGTTCTGTTTTAAAGATGGATGCAGATTTTCCTTCCTTTGTTTTCACTTTTCCGCTTACCTTGATTGTGTTTTCTTTCTTCCCTGCCTAGCTCCCTTTCCACACTTCCCATAAAACCAAGAGGGATGGGATTGTTTTTTTTTTAACAACTTAAAGCTGAGCAGATTATTCTGTTGCAAACATTTCCTGTTTGGTGTGCAGTGGAAATCTACTCACGTTTATGAGGTTGTGGAAACAATATTTGCTAACGAATGCCAGCCCCACGACTGGCATAGAAAGGACAGCATGTGCTTTGGGAGTACTTCAGAGCAGTATTTTGAACTTGGAAGCTGGTGGATTCAGAAAAGGAGAATTATGGAGAGGAGCCTAGTTGAGGGTGGTTTTTTTTCTGAGCATTATGTTACAGTTGCCAGTGGATGAAGAGCATGCCTGTGCCTTGCTTCCCACAGCTTGGGACTGGGGCATGAGCATCTCTCCTGGGAAGTGAGTGCCAAGCAGCTATGGTGGAGTCTTGTGCCAGTAGTGGAGTTCCCTCAGTGTATTCCCTGCATTTCACAGAGCAGGACAGATGAGGTGACCTGTGTCTCCCTCTGACACCATACGGCAGATCCAGCTCCCCAGTGGTTTCCCCACCTGCTGCATCTGGTGCATGAGGTGATGAGAAGGGGAAAGGGTGCTGGGCCAGACTGCGAGTGCGGGGAGACTGAGGCCCAGCAGCAGCAGAACATGGGGGCAAAGCTGATCCTGTGAGTCTCCCATCTGAAGCATGGTCTGCTCATCTTTCAACACTACCATGAGCAGAATTATTCCTTGGAGCCAAACTGAAGCCTGGTGTAAACAAGTTGCCAAACTTCCAGTTACGTTCTGTCTCCTTTCTCCTAGATTGTCTGATCTTCTTGGGGAGGATTTATGTGAATAGCAAATGAATTAATCCATTTGTATTTTACCAAAGACCTCTACATCAAGTGGCTTCAAAATATATTTAAAATGTTTATTTAAAATCCAAGTCAAGTGATTTTTAACAAACTGCCTCAAGATAGAAGAAACGGACTTTTTGGAGTAACTGTATTGTTTATTCTCGTATTGCAGTACCACCTAGAGAACCCTATTGTGCTAGATGTGGAACAAACATATAACAGAGCTGGTCCCTGCCCACACGAGCTTACAGCCCTCAGCTTAGCCTCTGCATCATCCTGCTGGAGGAGTAACCAGGCGTTCATTCCTGTTACATGCTTCTGCCATTTTAGCCTGGCTCTCTTGGAGCAATGAGGTCAAACCTACAAGCTTGATTTCCTCATTACCCCCAACAGAGTAAAGATCAAGTAGGAGGCAAGTTTTAGAGCTGAACAACTTGCTCTTTCCTGCTGTACATTTCTCAAACTGATCTTTCCTATGCTGTAGATACCAAGCCTGTGGTTGAGCTATGTGGGCTTCCCGAGATCACTGCTGCTCCTTGAAGAGCTATGGTTTCCTTGTTCCCAGTGTCCTCAGGCAGATAGAGGTGTTTGGATAAAAGGAAGCCTTTTCAGTGGTTTATGTTTTGTATTATTTAAATTAAAAAAAAAAAAGTTATCTTTTTTGTTTTGCCTTCTAAGTTTTCATTCTCATTTGGTACCTTCCCATTGTTGCTGCTGTATGGGGCAAGGGGGAAGGAGGTAATAAAAAGCAAACCTGACATCACACATGCACACTGTCAATCATCAAAGTATCAAAAACAAAGCTTGCAAGAGCACAAACTTGTATAAATGTGGAGAGAGAAAAAAAAAAAAAGGACACTGACTGAAAACATCAGGCCATCTTGTCCCTTTGGGCAGCTTTAAGTTAGGGTGGAAGAAACTCCCACCCATCTTTTGAGCTTGTCTCCTGCGTCACCATCCCATCCTTTTCTACCTCCTCTTTCAACTCTGAGGTATAGCTGGGATTTGTTTCTTCTAATTTACAGAGCCTTAGAGAGAGACAGTCCCAGGGAGGGATGAATGAGGACCTTAACATTGGTTCATGCTTGATCAAGTTATGGGGTCTTAGGGACAAAAGAAGCCAAAAGATAATTTCTCTAGACCTGTCAGTTCCCTTCTTGACTCTTGCTCCGTGGCATGAACTGGCTCCTACGGGCTGGGAAGGTGATGGATCATGTGAATGAAAAGGAAGGAGCAATTCCTCTGTATTTGGTTTTGGCCACATCTCATCTGCTGTTCATCCCTCCTGTCCACAAGAGAGCAAGGGAGAGCCATTGTGCTTCATTTGCAGGGGTGTGAGAGGGATGGGGTGCAAGAAGTAAACCCAGAGCAAAAAATCTAATGAAGACAAACATGCAAGTTGAAGAAGGGGAGTCTGGGCCTTGGCAAACAGAGAAGTTGAATTGTGATTTCCAGTGTGTGCTAGAGCCTGGCTCTCATTGAAGCCATGTGGCTTGTGAGTGGTGCTGGCAGAAGCAGAGCAACTGGCAGTTTGGCATTGTGTTAGCAGAGAGGAAGGACAGCTCTTTCTGCTGAGGTGCTTCTCACTTGTTACCCCCCAGAAATAAATAAATAAATATCCTGAAGCTCTGTGTGTCTTTGGTGCACCTCAGCAGACATATCTCTGAACTCCTGGTCAAGGAGACCATATTCTTGCCCCATGTCTCACAATGCAAGGGCAGTGTCAGGGAACAGCACTTTCAAAACACAAGCCACATGCAGAGTGCTCTGAAACCAAATCCTTCTGCCTGCAAATAAGAAAGTTGGACTTCTGATTGCTTGTTTCTAAATGTTTTGTCACAAACTTCCTTTAGAGATGGGGAAGATGGAAAAAAAAAAAACGGGATGAGTGCTCATTGGCCCAAGCTCAATATCCAGAATCTCTGCCTAGAGCTCTTAAGAAAGAAGAGTTTCCTCAAAGAAGTCTCCTGCCCACAACGTGTGATGCAGCATGCATCTCTGGCAGGTGCACAAGCTGCTACCTCTGTGCTTTGAGCTTAAAATACCCATCCCTCTGTAGCTAAGGAAGAAAAAAAAAGATTTTTGACCTCTGTAGAGGTACAGCCCTCTGAGTCCCATATACCCCAGAAGTCTGGGGGAGCTTGGATGTGGACTCCTGTTACCTCTTACAGGGACAGACTCAAAGAGATACTATTTGGATGTGAATCCAAATCCAAATTCCCACAGCTTTTTGGCTGCCCTTTAGCTGGGAGCCTTTAGTCTAATTCCACAAGAGAAGAAGAAATAAAAAGTAATAAAGTAAAAGGTGCTTTTAAAATACCACCAGGAGAGAAAGTACCATGGAAATAAATAGCAAAAATAACAATGTTAACATTTCTGGTGTCACAGCAACTCTGAGATTCAAGTAGTGTGCACATGCCCACAGCACTTTCTCACAGCCACTGTTGGCGCAGCCTGAGGTTCAGAGTTCAGATTGTGTCCTGTTGTTCACTGAAACAACCAACTCCTCCCTGGTGCTGGAATGGTTTTAGAGAGAAGGGGAGGGGAAAGATAGCTGCAGTCTCTGATGATAATCAGGTCTTTACTGTGCCCACCTGATGCTGCGCTTCAGTGGGACAAAGACACAAAAGTTCTCTTATTCCTGTCCCTGTCTGTCATGCCTGAGCTATAATGGCCATGCTTCAGAGCTGGAAAGGGTATTGCTTCAAATAGTCCCCCATCCGCCTGGGCAGAGGGAGCTGGTCCACGTTGGCTGTAGACTTGTTTATCCGTAGCCGGCACAGGTGCTGCAGGCTGGGGATGTTGTCCTTGCGGCCGAGCGGGCGGATGAGTTTCAAGTGTACTGCAGCTGCTGCCATCTCTTTTTGCATGGGAGGTAGAGGAGATGGAGGCGGATAAGGAGCCTCATTCTTGCTTTCCATTGTGCAGGACATGACGTAATGCTGGATAAGACTGACCACATCTGGGAAGGCCAGGATGCGAGGTTTGGACAAGTAGTTTGAGTCCAGCCGGAACTTGCTGTCAGTGTATTCAATGCGCACGTTGGTGGGACCTCGGTTGGTCTTGACAGAGAGTGTGAAGAGGTAGTTGGGGTGGGTGCTGTCCCGTACCAGGAAGGTGCCCTCAGGCATCTTTTGGAGATGCTGCTTGGCCTCACTGGCAGTGATAGACCCCCAGTACCAACCTGGAAAAGCATCCCAGAAAGAACTTGTTAGGGAAAAAAAACACATTAAAGGACTGGCAGTGTACCTAGGAAAGCCTTGAATCCTGCTGACTTCAGGGCCTGGGAAGTAGCCAAGACCAGATTTGGTAAGACCTTCAGCAATTAAGACCATGTCAAGTTCTAAGGGCTTCCTACTATGATTTTCATTGCTGGGCTAGGGCTTGCGATGGGGGTTACTACTGTTGCAGCTACTGCAGTTTACAGAGAAAGATGGGCCTTTTTGTATTTATTTCTCCTGATTCAGTTATGAAAGACAAAGCTTTTGCTTACACAAGTAATAAATTACTTTATGATACAAGTTTGTGGAGATTTGAAAATGCCCTTGCTGCATCTGTGAGTCAGCCATGGCTGTGACAGAACCAGGTTCCCATCTGAAATGAGATCAGGAGATCTTGTTGGAGCTCAGATTGCAGAGTTGGCTACCTGCTCCCTGTAGCCTTCTGACCCCATGACTTTGTGAGTTGAGCCTTACCGGATTCTTGCAGATAGGCGAAGGTCTTTGCAATGCAGAGAAGGTCTTCCTCAGGGTCTCGTGTCTGAGGTGGGTTGCTCTCTGGAACTGGTGCTGCAAAGGTAGGTGCAGACTCCTCCTGGAAGGCCATAACTGGCAGAGGCTGCATGATTGGTTCTGGCAAATCCACCACAATGCCCCCAAGTGACACTCTCCTGATCTTCTCTTCCACCAGCAAAGGATGAGGTCTGAAATGAAGGGCACACTCTGCTATTTTTCCTTGCCTTCTATCAGGTTGCAGTGCTTGTTTGCTGCATGCTTCATTGTACTACATGTTACGTTTTATAAACAGATCCTCAATATAATTATGTTACAGAGAGAGGCAAGGGGAGAAAAATTACACAGCTAAAGATGAGACCTTAGAAACAGGGAGAGTTGGCCTCTTTCACCTTGTAAAAAGGTGGTCTGTCTTGCAATTTAGGTTGATTTGAAACCTGATATTTTTAGGTGTTGCCTTTTAATATGTAGTTTCAGAGGCAGTAAGGTTCATAGCAGCATTACAACTTCACTTACATCATTACAATGTCAGAGCACTTCTTTTTCTGCCAGTAGGTTTGTTAGTCATGTACTGTAGTAAAATTAGAAGCAGAATTGGTAATAGTTTGGGTTTTGTCCTACCCACTTTCTGCTCAAGGTTGACCTGATCCTAAATGTGTCTGTTAGAACTCAGAGTGAGCTGATCTTTGTAGTAGGGTAATGGGAATTTTTGTTTTAACCAAGCCACTGCACTACACAAACCATAGCATTGAACAGCACAATGGAGATCTCAGTACGATTGTAATCCCAGCAGGGTAACAGCAGGAGGAGGTTCTGTTGTGACTGGGCTGCTATGAACATTAATCCCTCTGTGGCCTAAGGAGAGTTATGAGTGTAGTCTTTCAGCATCTAGGTGCAGTTTCATGAAGCCTGGAGCTTTAATGATGGTGCTCCTTCTCTGCAGCGTGGAGGTTCCTAAAGGAAGGCAGAGCTCCAGGGAGAGGATGGATATTGGGAGCGAAGGAAGTCTTCATTCCCAGGCAATCTCCTGAGCAAAACCATTTGTTTCTGTCTTTTCTTCTAGGTTCTTTGCCTTTGTGTGCCCTGTACTGCTGTATGTTCTGAGTTCTATCCCTCACATGCACTCGCTTGCTGGAGACATTCTTTCAGACACTTAACATAAAAAAAATGAGTGAGTTTCTAGAGAAATGACAACACAGTCCTCAATGTGAGACCATCACAGCACTATCGGAGCTGATGGTGTTTGCAAAGCAGCTCCCACATCACTGAAGAGAGAAGCAGAAGGAAACTCTAAAGTCATAAGTACTTCCCTTCTGATCTTCCCCTACTCTGTGCTTTATGTGAAGTACATACATAAATGTGTTGTAAACTGATCTGCACCCGTGCATAGCTGCACTCCACCTTCTCCAGCTGCTGAGTCTCAGGTATGGGACAGGGATCAGGAAGAAGGGATTTGAGGGGAAAGGAGATCAGGGAGAACCTGAAAATTACTTCACAATGATTGTGAGTGAGAGCCATGATCAGTTCCATGACTCTGTATTTCTACTAAAACCACATAGGTTTGGAGTAAGGTTTTTGTAAAACCACTGATAAAATTGAATTTATGAACAGATGTTTCTTGCCCATGCAATACATGGCAAAATCCCACTATTCTGTTGGTATTTAGAAGATAAAACTCCTGCTTCTTCCATATGTCAAATCACATTTCAGAAGCAGGGTATCTACTTGGCATTCATTGCATTTGATCCTCCTTTCGGAATTTCTACTCACGGGTAGGAAGCCAAACCTAATAAAAGTGATTGCTGGCCTTCATCTTCACCAGGCACCCTTGATCAAAGGGACTGCATTTTCAGTGGCTTTCACAGGACAGTGGATCTGGAGATGACTGTTGGGATTGCTTTGAGTTCTCTTACACTTCCTGCCACCTGAAGCTGAAGGAGGCCAAACCCCATGAGTCACTGTGGAGATTCTTCCACTGCAGCCACAGAAGGGCTATGCTTACTCTTCCTATTTTCCTTCCATATACCTGCCTTAATGCCCCTCTCTTCCCCCTACAAAAAGTCCTAGTGCAGTTTTAGTCTCAAAGGAGCATGGTGGGATTAGAAATTCTCATAGATTGGGAGGTGCTGGTGTGCTAAACAACTTTGTACATAGGTTGAAGAAAAAAGAGCTGCTGCTGTGACCAGAGCAGGTCCATACACAAGAAAGGGAATGCAGAGGGATCAGCCAGTAATGGCAGACTACAACTTTTAATGCAAGTACCTTTGCAAGAGGGGTAGTAAGAAGAGTTTGCTGGGATCAGGACATGTTGAAAAAGGTATGCTGGCATGAAAAAGCTATCCCTTTAACATTGCAAAGTAAGTATTTTAAAATAATTAGTGCTTGTAAAAAAGAAAATTGAGGAGGGATGTGTGGAGGATCAGGACTGAACAGAGTCAAGTTCTAGTACAACAGCTGTGATGAGGAAGAAAACAAATATATTTGTTTGGCATGTCTAGCTGGTAGTCCGTGCAGAGTCTCAAAAGAACAAGCAAATGAATTGCCCTGTGCTTTGGCATTTAGTGTTTCACAAAGCCATGGAAAGCCAAGAAAGTTCAAGAGAATCAGTGGTGTCTGATAGCATTTAGTGTTAGCTTTGGAATTACCTTGCTGATAAGCTAAAACTTTGTGACACGGTACAAATAGTACAAGAAAAAGTGTGTCGAGCTGCTCTGCCTTCCATCAGCCATGTCCCAAGACTCTCATGGGAGCTTGGTCTGAATAGAAGGCAGAGCATGGAATCCAGGATATATGAAATTCTAGACGATAATGGAAACTGAGTGATAAATGGTAATTAAAAAAGATATTAAGAGACACCATCTACGCATCTGGCTACATAACAAGTCCTTAGTGGGTGAAGGGAAGCAGAAGCTCTGGTATGTTAACCCTGGAGAAAAGCTTCAGATAAGGGTTTCACAAAGCCTAAGTTGAAAAATGAAATCTCTTTGCTGTGGCTATAGGAACTGCAGCAGTAGACTGGAAATGGAGCGAAAACAAACCCACTTGAGTGGTAGGAAAGTATTGGCAAGCATGAGCTCTGCTTGTCTGTGGAACAGATTTTTTTTGGGGGGGAATTGACAAAAAAAACCCCAGTGCTTTAGTCATTTAAAGCAGGCAAGACAAATGCATTGCCTCTGAGGAAAATCCACTAAGGGTAGGAGGGCTGGGTAATACTGACAGTACGGCTCAGGCTGAAACAAACACACCTTCCAAATATGCAGCATGTGTGAAAATGCAGGATGATTTCTGCAGAGCAGGTATTTACACATATTGATGACCTGAGCTGATCATACATACACAGATGTGCCAAGACACCAGTACTGGAGAAGGGACTTGGATGTTGCCTCTTTTACTGAACAAAGGTGGTATGACTGTATATATGCCCCCTATGGCTTTCCTTCTGCAGCATGTTGTGTATGGGTAAGCCTGTATATGTATTCATACATTCAATCTTACCCATAAAAGCTAGAGAAAACCAAAATTATTACTTAGAAATAGACAAAACCATCTGAATTCTGGGGAAGTTTTTCCCTATAAGCAATTTGCTTCCACCAGGACATTACAGAACACCTACAGCCTCATGCTTGTGTCCCTGCTGGTGCTGCACACCCACCCAACAACACACCTCAAGTCTTTACTAATTTTTACTTGCCCAAAGACTTGGAATACCATGTAATTTTTCCACAATAGAAAGCACAGAAATCAGGAATACTTTATGGTCCCATGATCTTTTGGCCACGGAATCTAAAAAGCAGACACATAGGACACGCACAACTTAACGTTTAGACAGCGTAAGTCATTCCTGTTCCATTACAATCACACACGAGCTGAAAAATGTCCCAGAGAATTTTACTAATTAAAATTAGCAAAGCACGGCTTTTAAAAGAAGGCTGCAAAGTATCTTACCCCTGAACACAGAGGATCATGTCACTCCTGGACCAAGGGAAAAGCATTAAGTCTTCAAGAAGGTGGGAAATGTTTTCACCTCTTCTCTTGTTTTCCTTCTCGTCTCCTTTGGTTTTTTTGTTCCCAGAAGCAGCAAGCTAGTTCCAGCCCCTAGTTAGGGGTTAGTGGGTTGTGTTTCAAACACAGAAAAAGCCGAGCAGAAGGCAAATCCGGCTGTCCCAGACTTTGTGGATTGTTTAGCAACTTTGGCCAGGAAAACGTGGGCACTGTCAGTGCTTTGGCAAATAATGCATTCTTGTTCTGCTTTTCAGAAAACAACAACAAGAAGCTTTTAAAAATAACCAGAGAAAATGGAAATTACATATATTTAAAGAGGAACTAATCTTCCTTCAGAGCAGTATTTTAGGAAAAAAAAATAAATCCAGAGCACTCTGAAATAATAATAAATAGATACCAATAAATATCTCTCCAAATGCTTGGGGGGAAGAGAGCCGGCAGAGCAGCAACCTGCTTTTTCACTGACTCCAGAAGTAATGAAGCTGCGAGGGGAAAAAAAGCCCAACCTACTAAGTAATCTTTTGTTTGCCCCTTTTAATCTGTTCCAGGAAGTGAGGGATTCCTGGAATCGTATTGTATTCACATCACTCTTCCGATATCAGCCACCCGGGGGCGGGGGGGAAGAAGGTATAAATAGATGTGTCCATAACGGCCGGGTTGATGTCAGCACCGGGGGAGGGGACCGGAGTCCCCCCCGGGGCGGCGGAGGGGAGGGAAGGGCTGTGCGGTGCTGCCGACCCTGCGGAGCCGCCGCCAACCGCGCGTGTTCGCGGAAACGCCTTTGATCCATTTCCAAGAACTTTCCAGGAACGCGGGGCCGTTCCCCGCCCCGTCGTCGCCGTCTCCGCCCTCCGCATGCGCGGGGCCGCCGTTCCCCCGCGCTCCCTCGGCGCTCTGCCGGAGCGCGGGGGAGCGGCGGCCCCGGTTCTGCGAGAACCCCCTCCCCCATCCCGGGGATTTGGGTTTCGGCTCGGTTACGTGTCCTGGCAGAGATTGCACCGCCTCCATTTTGTCCCGCGTTTATAGGTCAAGTGAAACATTGGGTGACCCCGGAGGAAATGTTGCTTTTTAGGGCTATTGACCCTTTTTTAATAACAAAAGCTTGCTCGTTCTTTTCCTGCCACGGGTTGCTACCTCTTGGCGTATCAGAGACAAGAGAAGAATGTAAGAGTGGGCTGTCTGTCACCTCCACTGAAGTGGATTGAATATTTAAAAATATTAGTAACCCTTGTGCTGTTCAGAATCAAATTGGATGGGGTCGGGAGGGGAAGCTGATTTATAAGGGTAAGGTTAGAATGATGTGCTCATGGGCAGGCCATGAGCCTGAGAGTAGGACGCCTGTGTTAAGCTCTTGACTCAGCCTTTAGCTCCCTTGCTGTTTCATTTAGCAGCCAGTTAGCTTTCTGCAGGCTTCCATGCTTTGTCCTTCATCAGGGACAGTGCAGTAATGAGGGTGGTGCTGAGGGCCATCTAAGTATCCAGAGGAATGGGAATGTCATCATGCTTCCACTGCTTGACCAATTTATTTCTGACCCTGTGACTGACTTTAGCTGACACTTCATCTGAATTCGTGTAAATTCACAGGAGAGTAGATGGCAGAATGGAGGGGAATTTCAATCCTCGCCCTTTCAGCGCACAGCAAGCACAGCAGTCAAAAGATCATTTGAAGGTTTATTTTCACAGTTCTGGCACAGGGTTGCAGGTGGATGTCTGTATCCTTGTGCTCCTTCAGATCTAAATTCCACATTACTTAAAACCTCTTATTTTGTTGGTGGTGCAGCAGCATGATGGATTTGAAGGGAGCTGGACTAGTGAGTTGGAAGTGGCTGCTGTCTCCTGCAAACTGTAGTTCACCTGCACATCCAGAAGGTATTTCATCTTCAGCCTTGGAGGGGACATTGAGATCATAGCTGTAGCGTGCTGCAGGGAAGGAGTGCCGCAGCCCAGCCCAGACATGGAGAAGCTATCGTTACATATTTTCTGTTGCTTAGAATTGGGCTCCCTCTAGTGATCTTCTTCTGGAAAAGTCTTTGTGTGTAGGCTCTTTGCTGTTGAGTAGCCATTTGCATCTCTGGAGCAGGAAAGCAGGAACTGTGCAGTGGAAACGTCCGATGTGTCTCAGTTGGCAGCTCTGTATTCCTGCCCCGTGGAAGCTGTGCAGGCGTTCACACCAGTGCAGACACCCTGTTATTCAGAATGCTTTGCGTTCTGGGGCAGTGGTTTTCCACCTCCAATCACTAGATCTGTGGTGCTCTTTTCATGAGGCCTACAGGATACTGCTGAAAGATGACCATTAAATGGAAGTAACTAACACATATGAGAATGGATGAAGAGAGCTTTCATCTTCATTGGAAATTTCTGTTGGGGCTCACGTAAAAAAAAAAAAAAAAGTTCAGGCTGGACTATCTTATGTACAAAATTACCCATCAGTTTTAACTCAGGAGTGTTCAATAGTAACTGAACTGATTGCTCCACCTGAACATTTTGCCCCTCATTGGCATTCCTCATGCACCTGGTAATGCCCCAAGTAGCAAATGTAAGAGTGTTCCCAGTTTGCCAACGTCCCAGGCCTTGTGCAGTTGGTTACCTGTGCACACTCAATATGAGTTGCTCCCCTTCCAACAAACTAGTTGTTCAAACCCAGTTTATACTGATACAAATGGCTCTCCAGGGTTCAGTGTTGGGGAATTAGGACATAGCATAGGCACTAACCAGCCGTATTGTTGAGTGGTATAACTGAATGATACAGTTGATTTATCACAGGTATCAAAGAAAGCTCACAATAAAGTCAGGGAGGTAAGGAAATCCGAAATTCAGGAGCCTGTCAGTCCCGTAGAAAAATTCACCAGCGCAACAGCACCATCTACTGATAAATGCGTGTTTTAGAAGACAGGCGGCCAGAGTCCCCTTCCACTGAGGGTGCCTTGCACTGCGTCCGCCGTACAGTTGGACATTGCCAGAATCTAGTAGAGTTGGTGTAGATGAAAAACGACATTCAAAAACATAACTCTTGAGAGAGGTCCGTGTGTCTGGATAATAGTTTTACCAAAACTATATGCTGGTAGGTGGAAGTCTTATGGCCCCTCTGGCCATAAGGCCACCTCTGACCCTTACCCTGTGCTGTAATGTAAGGAATGGCTTGTGACTGAAAAAAAACGATTATCAACAGTAAGAATCTCTTCCTTGTTTAGGTGGGCCATCTTGTTATTTGAGTGGGGCACAACGACTTCTGTACTCAACAACACATGAGAGGGGGATGAACTTACTGTTGTGGTTTTGATTTCCCAGTCTGCTGTGGAGCAGTGGAGTCCAGGGAGTGTGGGCGAGCTGTGCTATGGATGCAGGGACATCCAAGCTGCCTCCATGAGAAGTAAGATGTCCAGGACAGCAATGGGCTTAATTTCAGGCTACAAAAAAATACGTTGGTGTTACTGTAAGGAGCTCACCATAGTCCCTAGGCTCACCGGAATGTGGTGACCTAGAAGATGATTGCAGCATGGCATCTGTGAGGAACTGTTTTGTTTTTATCAAATGCCCTGTTTCTGCAAAGACTGTGTTCCTGAGTTGCCTGGAAGGCCACCACAGGACTGTCAGACAATGTTGCCATACCCATTAGTTGCATGATCTCTTCCAATGAAAGAATGAGATTAATTTATTGGCTTCACAGTATCATAAAATGAAACATCATCTTGTGTAGACAGATTGGAAGATTTATTATGCTTTTGATTTAGGATACTTCTATGAAAAACCTGGACTTGTGTTTTTTATCTCTCTGCTGAAATGGACAGCAATCCTTAGAGAAGGAGCAGGAAGAGCACCTCTCAAAACCTTCTCAGTGACCAAGGCAAGGTATCTGTAATAAGGTGTCTGAGTTCAGGATTATAAAAGCAAGTGTCCTCCCCTCTTCTGTATTTCCACAGAAAAATACCTGCTGAGTATGTGCTAACAAGGAAGAAGTAATGGTGAGGAACTAAGTCATGTATTAGAACATCTGCCTGGGTTGTGAGAGTGGTGCTCTTGAGACTTTCCCTTCCTTCACTAGCTGCTGGTTCATAGCTAGAATTTGTAATTCCTCCCAGAAACCATGTTGTAATACCAGGTCTCGGCAGAGAGTGTTGAAAATAAAAGAGAAGTTGAAAATAGAGGTTGTTCTAGATTGGTGATCACAAAGCCTCAGGTAAACATAACTGCCGACTGGAAGGTAAAAACCTTGTTTTACCTCAGCAATGGAGAGAAAAAAACATGAATGTAGTCTCTGTTTCAGACCACTGTGTACATGGCAGACTAAACTAAATGTCCTACAAGAAGCTTCTTTTATTCTCCTTCATATGACAATGTTTCTGTACAGCTGCCCTTTTTTTCTTTTAGAATCACAGAAACAGGTTCTGAAGAAGTTACTGAGAGATTTAATAGGCTTGTTGCAACCGCCCAATCAGACAAAGCTGTGTCCTCACTTCAACCTGACAATACTGAGGATTTTCTCTTTAATGACATCTATATAATACATCCCAGAGAGTGGATTTCTCAAAACACCAGAAAAAATATATAGCTGTTACTCAGAGGAAGCAATGTTTCAGAAAAACAGGTCACTGTATTTTCATCTGATGGTGATATTTCCTTTATTGTGGCTGGTATTGATTTCCACAAAACATTGCTACCAAAGGACGAGCCTCTTTGCAAAACACTTTGGTGTATAAATAAACTCAGGTAACTATAACATTCAGGTGAGTGTCACTCCTCTAAATATGCCATCCCTCAAAGAACATTTGATGACATCAGCTTTCCTAGCTCTCCAGATAAGAGCAAACTCAGATATTTAATTTCTTTTTTTGTTGAGAAATGAGATATTTGAAAGTCTGAAATATCTTGGATCCCAGATATTACTCTTATTGAACTGCTACAGCATGGCAAAAAGGCAGGGAAAACACCCAGTGGAATAGCCAGAATTAACCTTTTGTATTTAAAGACTAGTGCTTTCTGTGTGTAATCCAGGTGTCTGTGACATCCAAGACCAGGAACAGTGTGCCCAAACTGTGTGCTGGCTAAAACCTGAAGCTTCACAGGGTTAACACACTAGCTTAGAGAAATGGGGCTGCTGCCTAAAAGCCTATTGCAAAATTAGGGCCTTATTGTTAGATTATTTTCTCCTATAACCTGCTCTTCTGGTTTGGGACAAGGCAGGCATAGCTGAGCTACTTAATTCTCTCTCGAATTAAGTTGTTTTGTGTTTTTGCTGTTGGGGATTTTTGGTTAAAACAGGATGAATATTTCATTTACAGTGGTAGGAATTTTTGTGAGGATGAAAGACACTTTGCTGTAGTGGGCTCTTACCCTGTAATTGTACTGGTTGTGTTGTTTTTTTTTAACTTCAAAAAGCAAACATGAATAAATCAATAAAAACAACTTTTTGAATTAAAAATGTCCCCTGGCACAATAAGCTGCAGTGGATCTGTCATCATGTCCTCCATCAGTATCTCCAAAGGATGCTGACACAGCTCGACCTGCCATAAGCACTAAAACAAGTGGCAGGATCCACAGTGTAATTTTTTGATCATATGAGTTCTAATTCCCAGGGAGATCTAAAACTGGCATTTGAAAGCAGAGATTGTGGGAAATGCTCTCAGAGCCAGGGAGGGGGACAGCTGCAGCCAAGGGTTGCTTGCCTTTAGGATGTCAGGGACCCAGCATGCTTGTCCCTCCCCCAGAGCTTGTCAGAGAAATTATAAAACCATAAGCAGCTTAAGAGAAGGACAGTGCACAAATGAATGTTCTCAGCTCTGTGCAAACTGTGTGTGGATTGCAAAGGCTGGGATTACAAGTGCAGGAACTTGAGAGTTTAGTGCAAGAGCACCGGATACTTTCAGCTGTTACTTAATGTGTCAGATTGCCACCTTGTTCCTTGTGAAAACAGACTTCCAGATATTGAGAAATACTGGTTTTGTTACTGGTTTTGAAGATTTCCTGCACAATGATATGCACGTTTTGCCTCGGGTAGGTAGATGCACTTTGTTCTCAGAGAGCCTATCTGAGACAAAAAAAATTAACACAAAGAGCAAGGGAATATATTTGCTTTTTGCTCCTCAGCTGTGGTTATCCTTGTGTGCAGTGAGGCTATTTGGTACTTGGTCTGGTGCTGGAAAGGCTTTTTCAGAGTTTATGGTGGGTGAAATCAGCAGAGTGTTGGTGTAATGCCTTATTAACCACAATTCACACTGGATTTTTAAGATCTTTGCCCTGTTTAAACTTACTACTGATTGCTGGTAGAACAGTGAACTTTGCTAAGAGCATAGACAATATCAAGTGGTGACCTCACAAAAGCATAGCTTTCAGTAAGATATTGTTTCAAACAGTGACTTGAAAACTGTGGGGTTTTATCCTAACAGTTGAACTCTCCCCAGTGGAAGAATGTTTGTAACTGAGACATGTAGAACCAGCTAACTTCAAACAGAATAATCCTGTCTTCTTCCCTCATCTGTCATCCCTTCTTTCCATGCAAACCTTATTTTGTAGAAGCTCATTCTTGTAATAGTTAGAAAGAGTCATAATTTCTTAATGAAATTCCTTGCTTCTGACACACTCTGTAAAAAATAGAAACCCCTTAAGTAGACATCTGTTTGGAATTTTTGCAACGTTTAATAGTTCCCAGAATAGAGCCATAAATTGCCTTCTGCTATCTTTAATGTGCTAGCCACTCTAACAACTGCTTGCTTTGGTCAGCCATAGACTTTTGTGTAAGAGTTACATGACAAGATGAGAAATGGGCCTGGGAACAGGAGCTACAAATTGGCGTGAGTGAGTATGTTTCTCAAATTATAAATACATAAGAGACCTGAGAGATTAAGAAGTTTTCTGAAGGGTCTGGCCCCCAGTGATTGTGAGCTGGGAGGAGGACTATGCTTACCTGTTGCAAAGAGAAGGAAAATATCACCCAGGACAAACAAAACAGCAAACACATGCAGGAGAGTAAGAGCAAACTGCTGACTGAAGAATAGTGTTATTGAAGGTTTGCAACCTGGGAGCTTGCAGTTATCTGTATGTTTCCTTGAGATTGCCACAACGGGATGTGGTGCAAAGCTTAAGAAGGCTGGAAGCCGAACCTGAGAAGGAAAGGTTGGAAATAGCTGTGTTCCTTTGGGATTTGATTAGCCCGGTATAGGTGAACTGAATCAGGGGACCGGGCCCTTTAGCAGCTGAACTGCTGAAAGCCTGGAAGGGAAACCTGAGGCAGAATAGCTGCAGCGTCACATCACATGGCGATACACTGCAGATCTGCTTCTCGCTTCATTGAACTACTTTTTATCCCTTGGAGAAAGGACTCATTAGCTCTTTTAATTATTTTCCTAACCGCTAGAACTCCAGATGCCAGTATGTTATGTAAAATGACAAATGTATTTTTAACTCATAAAGCATGTGAACTTAAGCTCTTTCCAGTGATACTAGTACAGCTCCATTTCAATGCATGACTCATCTTCACATGTAGGAAAAACTCAGCATTTCGCATCCCTTTAACTACACTCCATACTCCAGCAATGAGCGACAGTTGCTGTGGGAACCATCACTTTTAATATCCTGACTGTGCATACAAAAGCTCAAAAAAATACCGACTGCTTATTTGGCAGCAAAGGTTGCCTTTAATATCAGCACCCACTGTTTTGGTAACTAAAGGATTGTAGTCTGTCTAGTATCGAGGCTCAACGCTTCGCTCCATATCAGTACGGTTTAAATCGGGTTTTAGAGGGGACGTGTCAATCCTTTCCTCTTCCTAAATGGAGCCTGCCCAGCAGCCGCTCGGGCGCGCTGCGGCACCAGCCCGGAGTCTCCGAGGCAGCTTCGTCCCCCACTACTCTCTTAGCAGGGCCATTTACCCAAATAAATTAATAATGTGGCCGGTGCCTTAAAACACCGCCCTACGCAGGAGATGTTTCTCCACCACCCGCTCGTCCTTCTCGGGGAACCTGCCGCCGGGCACCGCCCCCTCTAGCCCCGCAGCCGCGGGGTGGCTGGAGCGGGGGCGGTGAGGCCGCTCCAGCCGGGGCCTCATGCTCCCCAGTCAGCCCATGCAGGGCCCGGACCGGCCAGACCCGGGAAACCCCCGGGGTTTGGCCGGCCCGGGCCCAGCTACAGGCTGCCTCCCCTCAGCGCGGGGGGAGGCGGCGCACACCTGCCTAGGCCGTCAGGGCGGGCCCAGGCAGACGCCGCCTTCCGGGACTCCGCACCGGGAAGCCTCGGCTGGGGCCGCGCCGCGCCGCCACAGGCAGGTAACCGTCCTTCGGCGGTGGAGCCCCCGGCTACCACCCCGCCCCCCACCCCCCCACAATGCCGCCGTGGGGCCCGTCTCGCCTTGCTTCACCTCACCTCAGGATTTTCCCGCCTCGGGGCTTGCCCGCTTGCTGCCTCACAGTGCGGGGGCCTGAGGGAGCCGCCCCACTGCCCCTCAGAAGAGGGGGCTGTTCCCTCGCCTTGTCTGCCGGGCCCACCAGCCCTGCGGCGGGAGGAACGGCCCTCAGCTTCCCCGCGGCGCTTCGCCTGCTCGTGGCTCAGCCGTGTTAACGGGGCTCGGAGGCCCTGGCACCGGTATCTTCCCTGGGCTGTGCTTCAGAGAGGCCCCAGGCCCTCTGGTCCATTGCGGGGTCAGGCAGCTACTTGGCTTTCGGAGCCACGGTGTTGCATCTCTGTGTACAGGAGTTTTGGGGTGGTTTGATGGTCCCCTAAGTAATGCCACACCTGTCCCTTGCTCTGTGGACTGGGGCCATTGGTAAGTGCTGGCCCAGTGTCAAGTCCAATGCTTGCCCAGGCAGTGCCACTTTGGGGTTTAATCCAGGTATTCATGGTTCTCTTGCGTAACTTGGAGTGTCAGGATGAGGCTGGGGACCACGGTGGAGATTTCTGCAGAAAACCTTGAGGGAACAGGTTGTTGATGAAGATTTGTAAGCTCCTCGAAGGAGGGGCTACCTCTGTTCTGTTGTACAGAGCTTAGCTGAGTAAGACTTTAGTCCAGGACTCAGCACAGACACTTTTTGCCGTAAAAGCAGTAAATTCTAACTGTGGACTGACAGCTGTGTACATTGGAACTGGGGTGACTGGTCTGCAAAGCTAAACAGTGTGCTTTCCTGAGGTGAACCTCTACTTTCGGGCTTTATAGTGCCTGGTCAGCTTGTCAGGAAAGGAAGAGAGACAACTGGTTAGGTAGGAGAACACTAAGTCCACATCAATTACTAATACTCATGTACATTTTTACTCAGGACTACATGGCAAGCAGATGGACTGTTCGAAGCACTGGGTTTGATTGCCTCTGCCAACCGTAACCTGCAGGGAATCTCCTGAGTATCTCTGTCATCTGAGGCTTTCCCCTGATATGGAACAAAGTGAAGGTGAACAGGAGTCCCAGCCAGAGAGTCATGTGGATAGCAAGAGCAGTGTGAAATCCTTGCCTGGGGGAGCAGCCCATGTCAAACTAGAGATAAAAAAACACGCAGTTACAGATGACTACAAACTCTCCAAACGGGTGCTAGGGTTAGGAATCAATGGCAAAGTACTGGAGTGTTTCAACAAGGAGACAGGCCAGAAATGTGCTTTGAAGGTATGTAGGCTTTTTTTTTTGTTATTTCTGGTTTGGACGTAAGAGTTCACTTCTGAAGCCCTGTAGAAGCTACTTGTTCTGTCACTTACTTTTCATAAAGAGTGCTGCATGAAGAATTTCACTATGTGGAGACGTTTAGTATTACTTAAAGCTTGAGTCTCTTCCAGAATATTCTGCATGAGTTTTCCAGAAGAGTGTTATCAGCTGTGAAATTCTCGTGTTCATATTTAAAAGACAAAAAGCGGGGGAGGGAACAGTGTCTTGGTGTGTTCTGTGAGAAAGCTTGCTAGATTTTGAATGATCATATTATGCAATACTTGGGAAGGAAACTATTTTGGATCTTGTGCAAAATAGGCTTAAACTGGGAAGTATTTAAATGTTCATTGGTATTCAGGCTTTCCTCCCTTTGACTTTTCTTAAGGGGCATTTCTAGTTGTTTACTGGCTTCTTCTGTTTGTTTTTGTGATTCATTTACAGAAGAGTATTACTTGGGAAAGCACTAATTACACCAGTATTGGCAAGTAAGTTTAGTAGATATTTGTGGTGATAAGTACCACTTAAATAAATGGAGCAATAACTATTCATTAGAGGACATAAAGCTTACCTGCCTTTTGCTCTGCAGCTTTTAAACTGGAAGGTTTCCCTGATGCTTTTAAACCACATCATTAGAAAAAAACTCATATGAAAGCCAGTGTGGTTCTGTATGGTAAAACTGAAAACCAGCTGAAGTAGTCATCATGAGAATTACTTAAGAATGTTACAGAGTCCTTGCTGGTGTTAGTCTGATTAGCTGGGATGTCTGGAAGGCTTTCAGGTACCATTTCTTCTCTTAAACCTCACATTCCATGTTTGCTGGCAGCAGGACAAATCTGCTAGTGGTCAGTTGGAGGATCTGCCAAGGTCTGGGTATGGTCTTACCTTCACCAAGCTAGAACTGCTATCTCCAGCAAAGCCGTTGCACTTTGGTAGAGCAGACTGGAAATATCTGGTAGCTTTGTGTATTGAAAAAATTCTTAACAGAGGAACTATAAAAGCTTATATACAATAACATGGTGGTTAATTCACACATTCCCAACACTTTCATTTTCTTTATCACTCTTTTTTGTATTAGCTCCGCGTAGCTGACTCATAGAAGTTTATAATGGGGAAACTGGAGGTTTTTGGCAAACAAACTGGAAGTACTGGGGTTTTGCGCCTGCACAGGGATGTGCCAGGTTTTTACAACCCTGAGGTGATCCATTAATCAGATCCTTCTGAAGTGCTATTAGCATTAGTTTCTATAGTGAGCATACTGTGATGAAAATAAGTTCAGAGGCTTTGCTGCTGGTTATAGACCATTCATACTTCAATGGTCTTGCAGTCATAAGGGCTAGAAACTTTTTAAAATAGAAGTTGTCATTCCAGAGCACAATCCAATGACAGCAACTGTGTTCAAGACCAAATTCTGTAGCTCTGTAATCGAGTAGGAAATACATTCCTATGAATACTAGGATCTGTAAAATATTTTTTAAACTCGGAGCTGGGGAGGGGGGAGAAGAGAGGTAAAACTGCAGTACCCTGACAGAGTGATCTCTGCCTGATGGGGAGGATGAACCTCTAGTAGATCCTCTAATACCAGTTTCTGATTAGCACTGATTGAGTTGGCTGTTTTTTATTCAGAACTTTAAAAATATATCAGGACCAAAGCACCACCCCCCCTTCCCAAACCTCATTTTTTGTCAGTAATGGCTAATGTGTCACTGAAGTTACATTATATATGTGTTTGTCACCCTCCACTTCCTTCCCCCCCCTAGCTGTGGAATGTGTGCACTTTTCTTCTGAAAGGGGCAGAAATATTAAGATGTTTATGAGTTCTCTAGAGTTTTTAAATGGCAGATAATAGTTTGGTGCTTGTGTGTATGTATTTCTCATCGTTAAAAGTTTAAGTGCTGAATAAAAAGTTAAATATGCAATTAAGTAAAACTGCCAGCAGCCCAGAGAGAATCCACTATTCTCTCCAAAGATGGTCTAATGAGAAGATTACCCGATGAAGGATAAAAACTGTGCTTGGTTAATTGGCAGGAATAAAAAGATCTTTTCCTAGCTGAGCCCTGAAGATATTTGCAAGAATGAAAATATTCAGAGGAATTTTTTCCCTTGTTTCTTGTGAAACCTGAACTGAGTTATGCAGGTCAGAAAACTGCTCCAGCTGAGATTTCAGAGCAAGCCATCCAGTCAAAACAATTATGGAAAAGGGACAAGAAACTTGAAAAAAAAATTCAGAAACAGCTTCAGTGCAGAATTCTCTGTAGGGACAATAGGGTCTTGGCATTTCTGTCTTGTCACTGCTCATACTTCCTAGGTGTGAGCAGTGGGTTACCATTCCTAGGCGTTATCATTCATGTACAGGAATAGAAAGTGGAGGCTGCTGAAGCCATCACAGGAAAAACAGCTGGTCTGACGGGTAAAGAGTAACGTAAATGTTGAATTGTGAGTCAAACAGGAAAAAAGGCATGCTGGGTGGTGGTTGTGGTTTTTTTTTCCTGGAGGTTGCTTGTGCAGTATCCGTTGAAATCCATGTGTATTTATGGACAAATACTTCAGGCATGAGTGTGCTTGCTGTAACCTAGTCCTAGGAGAGGAGAAACATCGCTCCCGCTGCTGAAGGTGAAGTGTAATAGTCTGTTCCTCTTCACACCAAACTTGCACATTAAAGCAGCTTCTGACTTGGCAGATGGCACTGCTTTCTGCCTGCAGGTTTTCTTTCATATGGGAACAAAGCCAGCACAGCCAGGACCTGCATAGAAATTACGCAATGGAGGGAATTTTAACTGAGGTACTCAAGAGGAAAGGGCTCAAACTGGCAGAAACATTCATCCCCAGAGCCATGTGTTGGTCAAGCACCACATGCTGAAGTAATTGGGAGGTCCCTGTTGTCTTTAGTCTGTGTCCATAATTGGAACTAGTTGGAATGTCACTAATCATTTTAGAGTGGGAAAACACCAGACATCCTCTCAGAGATACTGCAGGGCTTTGGTTATTTTCCTAAAGTATTATGTGGCTTGGTTTACTCTGCTTGGCATTGTGATTTGGTACATGCTTTTACAATGAGCTGTCAGCTTTGTTTTGTTAGATTGAAATGCCACACACATTGCTGTCCTGCTCCAGAAAATCTAATCTGGTTACTCACTTAGACACATAATGACATTTTGGCTGAACAGCACTGTTTCCAAACAGTGAGAATGCAGGGATTTAGAAAAGTAGAAGCATAAACAAAACTGCTGTGGTGGACTGTGGCCTTCTAGAAGGCAACTTTGTTTTAGTCTCTCACTCTCTTGCAAATAGAAAACCTTCTCAGCTCGCTTTCCATACTTGGTCCAGAAATAGCAGTCAAGTGAAATCACTTGACAAATAGCAGTCACTCTTCTATTTTTATCTCTTCATTCCCAGGCTGCCCCCTTCTGTTCACTTTACCTTTCGGGGCCGAAATTTAACCTCTACTCTTAACGCTGTCATCAGCCTGAGTGTTTTCTGCTGGTTTTCACACTCCTCCCTGTTTTTAGGGAGAGGAGGAAGTGAAAATAGCTGACTACCTGTGGGGATAAATGTGGACTCCTGGGACTTACCTTCTATTGAAAAATTCCCAACCCACAGTTCCTTGTTCTTCCTTTTTTTGTCACTTCTTTTTAGGTTTGTTTTTGTGGTTTTTTTGACACAAATTCCTGCTAAGTGATGTAAAAATATTTCAATGCATTTGATAACCTACTTTATTTTTGTGAAAGATGGTCAAAAGGGCTCAGACAGAGTTGGGATCAAGAAAAGAGAGCTAGAGAGCTTTCTGATGGGATATTGGGACTTCTCTGAATCTGTGACTTCAGGATTTTGGTGGATGGTTCAGGATGTAAAAAAAGTGTTAGATGATGTTGACATACTCTGCACTTTTAGTAAGCAGATGTTGTTTCTTTCCAGGAGAAGAAAAAGCAAAAATCAGTCAGAGCACTTAAAATCTCTTGGAACTTCCGGAAAACAAAGGGCATTGTTTACTAGTGTATTGGTACTTTTGATAGAAAACTCTCATGCATAATAGTGCAGAAGTTGTATAGAATAGTGGGGAGTCATCTGAGACTTCTAGGTTAAGGTGGAGTATGTATGAATGAACCTGCTAGTTCAGAGGGGTTATCCTCTAGAATAAATAGTGAGTTAAGCCGTGACGTGCCTCATGGAAAATGTTCTGTGCTGCTAAGTGCCAACAATACAGGGTACGTGACTTGCTGATATGAAGACAAATAGGTGAAGCCCAAATGTTAAATAAAGCAAAAAACAAACACAAAAACAAACAGGCTCTCTTACCTTTTAGATTTAAGGGACTTTTGGTGAATGATATAAATGATAATCATAGAGTTGGAGGCTCTACTGTTACCTGTAAGACTGTTGGCATAACTTGGTGCTCCAAAGGAAGGAAAGCAAGTAATAAAGAAAAACTTCTGCAAAAAAATAATTCCCAAAGGGGTTATTGTAGACCCCACATTGACTATATAGAGAATGTTGTTCTGCTTTCCAAAGTAGAGTCACTGGGGAGAAACTCAGTTTTTCTGTATCACCTTAATTTAGTCTTGAGCTATGTTTTTGCCTCTCATTTAATTTTAATGTTTCTAATTGCGTTAAATAATACTACATCACGTAAGCTAATTGCTGGATAGTCTGTTTTCAGTTAGTGTACCCTGAAGTCAGGTCATGATTGCTCACAAATGGGAGACTGTGTGGTCCAAAGAATTTGTTTTGCAAGCTATCTAAATACTTTTACAATACACGGTTTATTGCCCGAAATAAGAACATGAGCCAGGAAAAGAATGCAGCAGTGGAGAAGTGAAGGTTTTTATAGGCTGATGATTTGTTGTAGAATAGAAAAGGTTAACAAGCTGCTTAGGTGCTACAGATTACATTTTTAGAAGAAAATTATGCCAGATTAAGAAAAAAATGTCAACATTTTTAGAATAAGGAAGAATAATGTACTAAGCTAGAAGTGTGGTGGGAATTCAGGGGAATCAAGCGTAATTGTTGGTTAGGTTTTGTGCAGGATGAAGGAGCTCTTGCTTTACTGGAGTGATTGTATGTTTCAGGTGAAAATTAGCACTTTCTAGTGAAGTATTTTGTAGTTCACTCTTACCTACCATGTTTCCTGCAACCTATTTATACTGGTTTATCTCTTGCTACAGTAAATGCAGTGTCAATAACACAGCTGCATATGAGTAATAAGCTCCAGGAGCTATGTGTTGTAGATCAAAGCCAGATACAGTGTAGAATGAATAAGAGTTAAGAAAATTTTTAGTTAAATGGCAGCCCCCTGTGTATGGAGGATTACCTAAAATATGGATATCATGAGACTGGTCCTTGAATTTTATCCTTGAGTGCCAGTCTTGGTAAGTATTACATAAATATGCATAAAATACCTAAAAATAACATTCAGTCGATTAAAAACTGGGTCGTTTCTACTGCTACAAGAATTGTTTTTAAACCAGTGAGTCATTTAAGACCTGAGTCTTTCAACACTTTGTACGTATTTGGGCCATAATGGCACCTTCCAGAGTGTCAGTTGAACTATTTAATTTAAAAAAGGTGGACTTCACTTTGAGTAGTTGACATTCTTGACTGGTATTAGAAATACAGCAAATAATTAAAAAAAAAAAAAAAAGATGGGCTTGATCTGAAATAATAAAACCATGTGTAGTAAATTGTTACTAGGTTCAATGGCCAGTTTGTTAAGCCTACAAAGTGCAAACAGAAAGGTATATGCTAGGAACCATCAACTCATCTTGAACAAAAACAGCTATGTTGATGCAACTTTACACCTTCTGTGTTCTCTTGCAGCCTGCTAGCAAGCTGGCACAAGTCATACCCTGAGTTGTGTAGCAGCAAAGCTCAGGGAGATCAAGGTGTTCCCCTGCCTTTACTCAGGTTCAAAGATCTGGGAGAGTGTTGTGGATACTTGTCTTATTTCAGCTGCGAGGAAGGTGCTTAATGGGAAAGCACATGTGCATATCAGTCTGACGTGACTAATCAATTGACACCCTCTTTGGACTAGAAGACTGTTCTCTCTGTCTCTCCCTCCTACCTTTAGAGTCTAAATCCTCCTACTCCATTTAACTGAAGTAAAACCCACCAATTCATGTAAGTGTCTCATTACAGACAACTGGATTTTGCAAATCAGCTTTAGTGCAAGCGAACCATAAGCAAGAATTGTGAAGTTAATTTACAAGACAAGTGTAGTTCAGTCTCATTTACTTGTGGTAATACCACCTATAGAGATGCCCCAACTGGAAAAACCTGATCACGTCTTTTATAATTTGGGAAGAATCAAGGCCACACCTGAATGTCACAGCTTGATTGCTTCTTTTTTCTTTACTACATTTTTCTCTGTCTGTGGTAGCACTCTCTAAGAGCAGCCTGGTCTGAGAACAAATGACTTCTCATGATAGCTTGCTGATATTTAAGTCTCAAGAGAAAAAAATATATTATCTTCATGCTGTGATAAATTCATGGGAAACATAGAGAAGGAAGATGTTGCTGTCATTTGGAGCAAGAGCCAATGTGAATTTAAGAAAGTTAACAGATTAATCTCTTGCATATAAAGACTGTTTTGTGTTAATCTCTTAAATGTCTACACTGCTTTTCTCTCTTAAAAAAAAACCCGCAAGATAAAATAATTTATTTACATAATCATATGCAACGTTTTGCATCCCTAAACATTTTTGCAGTTACTATTTGCCTGACCCTGAAAAGGGTCCCATTTTTCATATCATGTACATATGCTTTCATGTTACAGAATTTTCCACCTTAAATATGTCTTTAGAAAGCCAGACTTTAGGATCATGTGTAATATTCTAATAGCAACAGTAGAGCTGCCTGCATACTTGTCCTCATCCCTTTGGGTACAGTGGAGTTGTTTGAACTGTTTGCTTCGTGACTCTCACCCTGTCGTAAGACATAGTGACATTCATGGAGAGGAAAGTGGCAGAGATGTGGCCATTGTTGGAGGCAAAGAGTAGATGACCTGTTTACTTAATTGGAAAACTATGAGAAATGCTTTCCATCAGCACCAGTGAAAGCTGGTGCTGAGGTTTGTCTGGATTAGTGTGTATGAACTGCATGGATTGTGGCATTTTACACAGACTTCCTAAGTACTTAAGACGATTCAAAGCTCTGTAAATGAGATTAAGCTACAATGCTCCAGCATTTTAATACCTCAGGAGTGAAGAGGGAGAGAATTCTTGCTCAGCATGTAAATCACGCGTGGCCTCCTAGTTCCTGAATCTTTTGCAAATTTGCACTGAAGCTTTCATAGCCTGTTTTAAGAGAAAAAGCAAATGAGCAAAAACTAAATTTGTATAAAATTGATTTTTCCTCCAGAAAAGTTTGCTTGCTGAGTTTACTTTAAAAAAACAAAACAAATCACCCTGAATGTGCCATCTTTAAGAATAATTTCAGATGTTCTGGCTAAGGAGCCAATCTTATTAAAGTTGCACTGTTCACAGATCTTAAGTCTTGCCAGTTCAAACTCTGGCTTTTCTCCATGGGCTTTTTCCCAGGATTTGTTTTTCCTCTTCTTCTTGAATACTCTCTTAAGTGCCCTGGCATTCCAAGTAATAGGCCTTGAGTCAGCCAGGGCTGAGGACAGAATTATTAAACCCATTGTAAGGGGAGAGCTCAGGAAAAAAAAAAAAATGTTTTTGTTTGTTGTTTTGGATGGCACTTCTAAAATACCTAAACTGTTTGGAAATGGCAGAGTGTGGAATGACTCATGCCTTTCATCCCCTGAACTTTCTTGTGTGGTGAAATTTTGGCTGGGGCAAGGAGTTTGTCTGGGTGTGAATCAGCTGTAAGCCCTTATGAAAGCACTTGAGTAGTGATTTGTAACTGCTGTTGGTTTCTTGTACTGTGGGGTGGATTTAGTTTTTTGTTTTGTTTTCAAAGGAGAGTGGTTAAAAACTGGATAGGGAGCAGCTGCCTTGCACACCGATGTTCTGCGTGGGACTCCTGTGTACCCCTTAGCACCAAATCATGTATTTCAGGGATGAAGAGTCCTAAAATCCCACCATACCTGCCAGTATTCTCCTTGCCTGTAGTTCTAATGACAAGAAATACTATCCTTTGCTTGCTTCATTTTTAACCAAAAATGCATTTATTTATTTTTCTTAAAAAGGATTAATTTCTCTGGGGGCCTTATTCTGCTTTCCCACGTGTTGCTTTTAGTCAATGTGGCTTTGTCAAAAGCAGTCTGGTTTCCACAGCAACGGAGTTGTTAACACCAAAGATGTCAGGGCTCTAAGGTAGAGAGGGGAGGGGGCTGCATTTTCTGGCTCAGCTGCCTTGCCACGGTGGAGGCCCTTGCTGCAGCCACACTACAGTACAACGTCTCCATTGTCTTGTGAAGAGTAAAAGCCTTTAATTTTCTTCTACTCTTCCCCTTCCAAACAATTTACAGTCCAATTTTGACACTTGGGAGGGTGACAGGGCTTGATGGCTCCTCGATGCTTAGAAGCTTCCTGTTCTTTCAGGTCCTCTGTTCTGAAGGGCGCTGCTCTGTTGTCTGCTTTTTAAAGAGTTTTTTCTGTGAACAAAATAGCACTTGCATACATGCAAAGCCTGTAGTGGTGAGTTTGGGATAAAGGAGAGTAGAGCACTATTCTTTTTGACCCGTGTTCAATGTCTGCTTATGAATGATAACATGAAAAAAGATCAGTCCTTTTACCTTGCCCAATAATGTGAAACCTGCTCCAATTAGACCTGCTTAGGTTCGTTCTCTGGGGCACCCATCCCCTCAAGGTGGGGACTAAGCCTCGCTCCTATAGATCTTGGCAAACTGCATTGTTTAAAAGTACTTTCTAATACATAGTTAACCTGTGAAATTCATGGCCTCAGGTGCTGATGCTGTGAAGATTTTGAGATAAAACAGCACTTCTGAGTATGGCAGAAGTGAAGAAAGACCCTGTAGTTTCAATAGACTGTACAAATTTGGATGAGATCCTCTAGATCCTGTTGTTAAAACTTACAGTTACAAAACTGTCAGGATAAGTAATGGAACTTTGAGCTTCAGAAGGTATCTTACTGCTTCTCTTGTGGTAACTGTATTGCTGCCTCAGGTGTAAAATATCCTCCCGTTCAAGGACTCAGCTTTGCAGATTGCTGTAGCTCTGGGTAATGTCCATCACTTGCGTAAGAGTTTCATGTAAGGGTGTGACTTCCTGGGCAAGTTGTTCTTGTCCAAACTAGGGTGTAAACATAAATTGAAATACATTTTTCACAACGGCTATTCGTATTTAGGTGTATATTTGGTTTTGTTTTTTTTCCTCTTATGAAGGGCAGGTCAGGAAAGCACTTTTACCAGACTTGGCCCATGAAATGCAAACAGCATAACGTTGCTGAAACTTCTTTTCTGGCACATTCTGCTGCTTATTTTCACCTTTAATAGAAATTCTGGTAAAAGCGACTGCTGAAGAGAGTTAAAACCAGAAGCTGAAACACTAGAGAAGCGGGAAGTTAATGCTTAAAACTGCCTCAAATATGTGATGAAATCATATACCCAAATGCAGGTATGGTTTTAATTCAGAGTTTGGATGCTGATCCATGAGTTCAAAAGACTAGGCTTTGTATCTGCAACTTAGAATTGCAGCCTGCTTTTGATAAGCTGGTTGTATTCTTGCTGTTTATTTCTGTCACTTTCTTAAGAAGTATCTGGTTCTGCATTGGAGTTTGTGGTACCCGAGTCATTCTTAGAAAGGGCAGAATCTCTGGAAGGCAGTGTCTTGTCTACAGGAATTAGGTGTTTTGCCAGATTTATCAGATATAGTTGAGTGGTTTTTCAGTTTATTTTCTTTATGTTTGGAAACCTATGAAATAGCATCTCACAGGATTTCTGGCACCAGAGTGCAGGGAAGCAGACTGACAAAGTGACAGTGGTGGATGAGGAAAGGTCAATCAATTTAGAAGCAGTCTCGGTTCTGGTGGATTGGTATCAGGTGGAATTTTCCTCCAGTCTCTCAGCTCTGTAATAGCTTTATTCTATTTCTGAGATGCTGTGATTAAAGGCCTTTTGAGGGTAGAGGAAGTGCAAGAGGTACTTTTAGCTCCAGTTGCATTTCAGAAACTCTGATTGCCAGGCACGCCTCTGTTTTGGCAGGTGAGTGTGACTGCCTTGACTTGGACTTGGACTGTATGTCAGCTACTGTTGAAATATGGGATATGACACTCAAGATCTACAAAAACTAACCTCTTACTGCAGTGAGGAGGAGAAAATAGCAATAAACATTACTGATAAAATACTTTATCCAAGAGCAATTAATTCTGAGTCTTTCCTACCTCTCTGCTGTCTGAATCACTGTTACAGAGGTGTGAAGGAGGGTGAATGACTGCAACGTTGTGTGTTTGTGCACAAAAGCCAAGTCTCACAGGGCAAATGTGGAGAAAGTTCTCACAAGTGTTGGTTAAATAAAACATCCAACACAGCAATAATTTTTTGTTAAATCAAAATCTCCCAAACTGATTCTTGGTATCTGTGATAGTCTTGATTTTTGGCAATATGAACTAATAATAGTAGGACTGTTTAATTGAAAAACTAAAGCAGGAGTTTGCTTGCATCCTTCAATCAAAGGAACATGTTTCACAGGAGGGCAGTTTTGGAGAAGGAGAAGGGTTTGAGCTTGGAACCTGGGTAGAGTCAGTGTGAGAAAGAGGACTGCCACACAATCCTGAGGATAGGATGGGAAAGCATCCATGATAGTGCTGAATGTGAAGTTTCTCATGTGTCATCTTTCCCACCTATCCCAAACCTCAAAGGTTGTGAGGAGATGGATATTCTCTGTTTTTGTTTATGTGAACCTTCTAAACTCAAACACCTGAGCCCATTCAGTGTGCTCTTTGTATTGTGTGCTGAACAACTGTTTTCTAACACAAGTCGTGTGTGTTCCTGATATGATTTCTTCACCTCTGTTTCTTGAGGGTGCTCTGACTCAGCAGAACAAAATAGTCTTTTTTTGTCTTTTTAAAATTGATCTACTGACCTGCATTTCAGCAAATGAAAATAGGGGTTATTTAGTATTGTTAATATCACTGCTAGTCACTAACTTCTCATATGCACAACACACCACCTGCATCACTGAGGAACATTGCACTGGTTTATATTGGTTTATATTAAAAATGAATAATAGTAACGTGTTCCATCTTCACTTGGCTTTCTGCTGCGTAGGGGATTACCAGGAGACAACTGCATGCCATTACTCCCTGCTTTACGTGCACGAGAGCATTACATGCTTATTCATTTTTGGTTGAGATTAGCACTGTTAATATATTATTTATATGACTCAAGGCTCTGTTTTACGATTGCTTCTTATTACCCAGAGGTTCCTCACTGTCTCTGAAGGACAGTATCTTTCAAGGCTCGCTAGTACATCAGATTGTTGTTTTTTTTTTTATAAAAGAGTTCACCAGATTAGAGCTCTCAATTTCAACTACTTGAAACAATTCAAAGGAGGAATGACTTTTCTAATGTGGTGACCCTACTGAGAAATCAGGCTTCATTGAGTTGCCTGTTCAAGCCTTCAAATAATAGTTAAACTTTAATTAAAAAATAAATTAACTTTAATCAAGATAATATTACACTTTCATACCACATTTAATCTAAATCTGCAAGTTATTAATATGAATACCATCTACTTTTGGACTGTAGTAAATCTTCAGATTCCTATGCACATCTTGTTGCATGATCAGAGAGAAATCTTGACTAGTGTTTTGTATTTCAGCTTGCATCTGCATAGATTAATTGGTGTCCCTGCCACAAAACTCATGGGGATTTTCTTCTTTTCTATTTGCTTTTTTAAAATGGGTTAATTACATTTATGAAGTATTTTCCTAAACAAATGAAAAGATTCCTATGCAGATACTGAGCTGGGTGTTAGTTTGCATTGGACGCTAATTGCTGCCACTGAGACATCAGGAGCAATGATCTCTTGTGCAGTTCAGTGTGACTGGTTACCAGTAATGGTTTGTAGCTGACAGCTTGTTTTGTAGGAAATATTTTTAGGGAGCCCAAAATCAGTATTCCTGGGAACTCTGATATCTTCCTCCATGCCTGGGAGAACTTCATCTGCAAATACTCGTGGATTTGTGCTTTCAGTCAGTTTATTCCACGCTTTTTAACTTCTTTCTTCTGTGTAATCAGGGCAGAAGTTGATTCCCTTCTCTTTCACTCCCACCTTTTTCTGCTATTCATTCTCTGGAAGAATTACATTTTAACTGCTAAATGTCAGTAAATGTAAATTTTTTCTTCCACCTCAAAACTTCCATGTTATTTTTAAAAATTATATGAGGTGAAAGTAATCTGTGAGACATACATCACTCTTTGCAATTTTTCCCTTTTTTTCCCTCTCAGATCCATTTAGCATTCAATAAATAGAAACTGTACTTCCAAAGTATAATTAAATTTGCTGTCAATATTTTCCCAAACTACTACATTTCGAGGTTTTGGTATCTAATTTTTCATTTACTAAGGCATACACTGAAGAACAAAAAAGAAAAAAATGTTTTAAAAATAAAACAAGTGTTTGCATTTGAACTTTTTCTGAGGCCAGGTAGAAATGTATTATCTCTCTACTCTGTTTTTTCCTTTACAGTTGATATGGTCCCCAAATAGTTATTTTTTAATGATTCCTAATTTTTTTTTTCACTAGTCAAAGAAAAATACAAGCTCTGGTATATTACTTGTGTGTTTCCCGTTTGAGCTTGTTAGCTCAAAATAAAATACATTGTCTTGCCCTTTTTGCATGTTTATGTGAGTATATAAGAGCCAAAATTTATATTATTTAGAAAAAGGGAAACAAACATTAAGTACTGGGAACTGTAGTCGACTAGAGGCTTTTTAGCAACCACAAATGTAGAACAAAACCAAACTTGTAGCATGAGGAACTAAAACAAAAATGTTAGATTCCCTTCTGCCTTTTCCCTAAAAGTCTGCGGGAGTTTGGCTTGAGTTAGGGATTCGGTTTTGGCCTTCTATTTGTTTTTCACTGACTGTGAAAGCAGAAGTCAGTAAGCATTTCCATTTTCAGGAAATACTCAGGCTTCCATGCATAATATACATCAAGGATATAGGCAAAAGTAGTCCCCAAATAGATGGTGTGCCACTTTTGCAGTTCAACAGAGCTGTACTGCATTTGTGCTTCTGATGACACTACAGGAACCCAAGTTTCTGTGATTTAACACCAGCCCATGAGGTCTGCGTTCCAGTTTTCAACATTTATATTTTCCTGTCTGTCCACACAGGGTTATTATTTACATCTTAAAATATTCCAATTGCGTGAGGATAAAAAATTGAATATATGAGGATTTTACTCAGCAGAATATACTAAAGTTTGCCTAGGTATTTTGTTGGATTAAGTGCTCCTATGGGAGACTTGGAGGGGCTATGAGGTATGTTTACCCAGCGCTTCTACTGTTTGGCCAAAGTACTTTTTACATGCAAGTGTTACTTCTACATGCAATTTTTAAAGGCTTGTAGAGCACTGGGAAGTGTTCCCTGTGTTTGCTTTCCACCAGGCTGTACTATGAGTGTGTGTGTTGCACCACAGCTGCTTGCCTGCAAAGCTGTTCTGCCCCAGACAAGCTTTGATTACACAAGAATGAGGGACTATTCTGGGATGTATGTAACTGTTCTTCCAATGCACATGCTCTCCACTAATCTGAGTTTTCCTTAATAAATTGATGCCATCCTGGGAGGCTTATCTGACTCCCTTACCACCTCCCAATTGGCTTCTCTGGTGAGATGACCCAGGTACCAAGAACAAGAGCTGATAAGTTGGTAAGGATGATATGGGGTGATGACCCCACAGATGATAAGGATGTGCCCAACTCAAGTTCTTAGCACGAGGGCTGTAACCGGAGGTTGAATGCAGGTATCCAAGGCTGTAGTCTCCTGTAACCTGAAGTTAGAGCATCTCAATCTGTGTGAGCAGTAGCGATTTATATGGTTTCTGTAGCTGCTGATTGAAAATATGAACCAACTGTTCAGAACTGCCTTCCAGGAAGCTCGGCTGCTCCAAGAGCTTCCCCTATTTCATTATCAGCTTGCTTCCCCTTCTTTGCTGTTGAACTGGGGTCTCTCTCCTGGAGCAAGAGGCATAAGTTTTATAAAAAGCCTAGCATAGAATTGGCCCTGTACTCTCAGACTTCTTCAGCTTACCTATAATTATTTAAAATTATCTTCTATTCTTAAAATGGAATTTGTTTTTAATTGTCCCAAAAGTAAGGAAGCGTGAAATAAATATCTCCTAATTTCACCCATTTTATTGTTAGTTTGAGATGGGAGAATGGGAGACAGCAAATTAGTTATCCCTAGACTTTGTATTGCAAAGAAATTAAGGCATGCAGAAGTTTAAGTGTTGCCCAGTGGAACTGAGAAAAATAAAAACAAAGCATACTGTGACTGAAAGCTGTAGAGATAGTGACTGTTGCTGAAAGAGGGGAGCAATCAGAAAAATTAATCTAGGAATTACTGATTTTATGATTATAATTAAAATAAACCAAAATCAAAGTGGCAGAAAATCACCATTTCCAGTTACAAGACTAAAGGAAAAAAACTGTTTTACCTACATAAAATGCGAATTGTTTCTAGTTATTTGCTTGTTACTTAGATTTGAAGTTTATCAAGAGGGCAATTTTGTTCTAGGACTGTCTTGCCCTGGCATCCTTAAAATCACCCAAGTTTAGCCAAATTCTAAGTTTCTAATGGTCAGTACAGGTGTGTTCAGTTTAACAGCAGACTTTCCCAAAGGTGCATTTGCACTGGATGTGCTGCAGACTACAGTGGACTCTCCCACTGTCCCCAAAAGCACAGGGGAACAGAGATTTGTTGAGAACTGGCAGAGAGAAGGGGGAACAGAAAAGCTGGGGCTTGGATGCAGTAGAGAATGAGATCAGCTGAGGAGGTGTTGCTGAAGGAGCAGCCAGGTCACAGAGGCAGGAGCAGTAAGGTCATGGATAGGGAGCAGAGGATCAAGGCTGAATTTGGATGAGGAGCTCTGATGGAGAGGCAGGGAAGGGGAACCGAGAAGTGCAGAATGGGGAGGGGGAAGAAAAGTAGCTGGAGTCTGGGATTTGGAGATAAGAGAAACAGAGCACAGGAACCAAGGCACTGACCAAGTAAGGGATCCATGCATGCTTTGATGATCTTTCACTCTGTATTTTACTACTCTTCAGCCTTTTCTGGTGCATAGACAAAATTATTAGATTGTTAAATGATTGGTTTCAATAGCTGGTTTCACTGTAATTATTTAGCATATGGATGAGTCTTCGTTACTTCAGATTATTTTAGACCTACTATTGAAAACAGATTATTTTCATTTCCTCCTGGTTGTGCTTTGTGATGTTTTCACCATAATGCCTGGATTGCTGTTATTTTTACAGCATGCTTGAAGGTAAGCTTGTTGTTGTCCCTACTTCACATATGGGGAACAGAAGAATAGGGTAGACTTCTAAGAGTAAAAGCATCCACTGAATTTTGGGAGCTCAATTTGAACTATCTTGGATGAGGGTGGCTTGTTTTTTGAACGTACATACATAGAAAGGCAGCAATATTCAGGTTACTCAAGCAGCTTAATCCTGGAATTCACTAATGTTAGACAGTCTAAAAGGACAATTTTAATAACTGTGAAATCTGTGTTTTCTTTTTGTTAATTAACCTAGAGGCCTGTTGATAACAAGAATGAGATAGACTAATGGTTCTTTTTTCATCTGCAACATTTTATTTTTTATGTATTTATTGAGGGGGTATTAAATAGTTCAGAGAAAACAATTTAGAGAAACAACAGAATGATGACATCACTGAGTTATGCTGTATGCACAGAATTTCTATTACCAGGATTTATTACAGCCTCTGTCAACTCTGTGTTGAAGATTCTTAAACAATCTGTGCCAAAAGCACCCAGTTGCAGTAAAACGTGAGGAAAGTGACATCCAGAGACAATTTTTGTCCCAAAAGAAGCCTGTGACCTAGAAAAGGATGTGAGATTCCCTAGTCTAGTCTCTTAATGGCAAGAGCATAGCTTCTTAACCATGCCATAGCAGTTCATATAGGCAACATGTGTATTTAAATAATTTACAATTAGAATGGTAATCCCAAGAACAAATGCAGGCTGGGTGGAGAATGGATTGGGAAGAGCTGTGAGGAGAGGGACTTGGGGGTGCTGACTGATGAAAAACTCAACATGAGCTGGCAACTGCACTTCCAGCCCAGAGGGCCAACTGTGTCCTGGGCTGCATTAAAAGAAGTGTGGTCAGCAGGTCAAGGGAAGAGGTTCTCCCTGTCTAGTCCACTCTTGTGAGACCCCAGCTGGAGAATTGTGTCTAGTTCTGGAGCCACCAACACAGGAAGGACACAGAGCTGTTGGAGTGAGTCCAGAGGAGAGTCATGGAGGTGATCTGAGAGCTGGAGCACCTCTGCTATGGGGACAAGCTGAGAGCGTTGGGGCTGTTCAGCCTGGAGAAGATAAGGCTCTAGAGAGACCTTGGAGCACCTTCCACCTGAAGGGGCTACCAAAAAGCAGGAGAGGGACATTTTAGAAGGGCATGGAGTGATAGGATGAGGGGAAACAGTTTCAAACAGTCTTGTTTTCTCAGGCTCTTTTCTGAGTCCCCCTCACGCTGCATTTAATGAGAGCATGTGCCCCCGAGGCAGTTTTTTTGCTAAGGCTCACTGTTTCCTTTGTTTAGTTATAGTTGTTTTTAGAATACCTCCCTTAAAATTGAGCAGAAAATGGTATTCTGACTGCATGAAAACTTTTATCAAATACAAAAACTTGTATTCCCCACATTTAGAAACAGTCAGAACTTTAAAACTCCTTGTGACAAATAAGTTTAGCCATACCCATCCCAAAATAGACAGTGGTTCCCACTCAGCTGCAAATCTGAGAAATTCAGAGCTATTTCCCTGCTTTGCTAACTTGTGTTTCAGTAGTGGAAACTGAGACACACAGCACATGGTAGGCAAACAGAGTTCTCTGTAAAAGCTGTAAGGGCTCAGGTAGTGAAGTGGAAGACCCTGATCTAATCCAGTTGGAGCAAGGATCTGGAAGTGGATTTCTGTGTCCAGACTTCAGAGACAAATCAGATGTTGGTTGTCTGATAGGTAAATGCAGGGTCTTTTGGTGGTTTTTGAATGGTGGATCTGTCCAGGACCTAAGAAAGCTTTTATACCAATCTGTTGTATGTTTTCAGGTAGAAAATTTAGTTTTGACTAAAATAGTTCTAATCTTGCAGTTGGAGATACAGCTAGGGATGGATAATTACGAATTCTGGCAGAGCTCCCCTCATGTTCCAAATATCACAGCTTCTTAGTTTAGAATAGTCAACTGCTAAGAAGAAACTGAGACTTCAGGAGCTTAAAGGTTTAATGCATTAAGATTTGAAAAAATTCTCCAGATTCTGCAATAGTTGCTGTCATAATTTAATATTAAGAAGTGTTTTGGAAGTGATCGCATTTGACCTGGTTGAGCTTGTTCTGCACAGTTGTACAATGAGAACAATGTATCACTGTCATTATGTTCTTTCACCAGACCTTCAGGGATTCTCCTCTCTCACCCGAAGCAGAGCAATGAGAGTCAAGAAGCTTGTGGTGGTAGAGATGCTGGGGTGCCCTTCAGAGCTGGTCTCTTGCTGGTTGTGAGCAGCCCTTATAACTTCAGTTAGTAACTAATGGGGGGCAGAAAGGTTGAAAGCGTGTCTGTGAATCTGGAGAAATAATCTCCTCCTTCATCTCACAACACATGATTATCAAATGGTGAAAACAAACCAAGAGATAGTTTCTAAGGGTTTCCAAAGTGACCACTGCTTGGGAAAGTGTCATGTGGCTGTATATAAACAAATACAGAAGCAATTTTGGCCATAAGAGAAGGATTAAGCCACAGAAGTTGAAGTTACCACCACCTGACAGGTCTTGGATAAAATCCTGCATATTAAGCAGGTATCACCCAGGTCTTATGGAGTGCTGCGTGATGTTCAAAATCTGCAAATTTTCCTTACCCTTCCTATCTCCACTTGGGGATCTGTCTTCCTGACTGATGGGAAGAGTATCATGGCTGAGTGCCTTCTCCCTTTGCTACTGCCTGCTGTGAAGTGTTGAATCAGCTCTGTTGAGAGACCAGCAGCTGCACAGCTCAGACAATCTGTTTCTCTTTTAACATGGCTTTAGAGCGGGTATGTTTTCCTGATTCCCTGATGTGTCACGTCAAGGAGAATGATACCGGATGGCACGTTGCTTCTGTGAAATAATCACCTCAGAAGTCATTAACACTTTCCTGGGGCAGCTCTTTTCACAGTACTAATGTTAGTTGGAATTAGACACCTAGGTGACTTTAGGGCAGAAAGAGCTTCTGAGTCCCTTTTCTTCATTGCCCCAGCTTGCTTACTCCCTCCTCTTGCTTCCTCAAGCCCAGACTTCACTCTTTCAGGCATGCTGACTTGTGGAAATCAGCCAGCATTGCAGTGTACCACAAGCAGAAACTGCTGCAGGGAGAGCCAGGTGGGTGAAGGACACTGTCTTAAGAGAGGGATATGAATGTATGGTTCAGCTTGGAAAGATTTAAATTCCTCGAATTATTTTTGTTCAGCAGTGTTTTTGCTATATCGCATTTTTCTGACCCTTGTGCAGTCCTCAGCACAGTGCCACTTTAGCTGAGACATCAAAACCTTGGGCTTCTAAGTATTCTTGGGATCCTCCTCCTCTTCTTTTTGTATGTGTGGCCGTGAGGCAACCAATACAAAGCAGGAGCAGAGAGGAAATCTATTCAGGAATGTGAAGGAAATGCTCTTGATTTTGGAAAAAAAACACCCTTCCATTTAAGCTGCTCTATTCTACCTTTGTAGTTTCTGACTGCTTTCTGTCATCTGGTTGCAGGGAATGTGAAGCAGTTCTTTCTATCACCTGTCAAAGAAATGGAATATGGATGTTGGAGAGGGAGCCCTCTGCTCCCACCTCTCACTCCATGGCATATCCTGGTAGAGGGAAAATCCTTAGAGGAAGCTAGATGGCTAAAAACTGGAATATAGTGGGCAGCAAAATGGAAAGATGTTTCTTGCCCTTTGGAGCTTATGGAAAATAAAGTCTGCTTGGAGTAGCTGGGAGCAGGGATTCGTTGGGGGCTAGTCAAAGCTTTTGGCTGTTGAAGGAGAGGCTTCAGGGGTTTGGTGCTTGACCAGGCAGGATGGGAGTTTGAACGAGCTGGGGAAATAACAGGTTTGGATGAAGAATGGAAGCTGTAGCTCAGGAGGGGTTTAGGTTAGAAGGATGGAGTATTTATGTGCTATGGGGATCTTCTTAAAGGCAGTTTGCATGGTGTTTCTTGAAGGTTTCTGAAAGGAACTGGGAAGGACTGTTAGGCTGTGTATGAACTGGTGGCTCCCAGTTGTGTTCTAGGAAATGTGTGTTTTCCAGCATCCTGGATATTAAAGCACACTTAATCAAGTAGTGAGCCCTGTAAGGCATTAGCTGCTCCAGGAGTGTGCTGTGGGACTTGGAAGAAAAGTATTGGTTTTGATTGCTAGATTCTGATGCTGTTCTGGTAAAGCAGAGCTGTAACCCTGGGTGGGTAAGCTAATGCACAGCAAAATGAATCAATGAGAATTGCAACATAAATAAGTTTTACTGCACTGTCAGTTGCTTATGTTGACTCCATCTGTTGAATTCCCCCTTCCCTTGGTTTATTTCCTTTCTTTCCTTTCCTATTTAATAGTTTACTTGACTTTAGAATATATGTTCAGACAAAATGAGCACAAGAAGTCTTGGGAGAACAATTTACTTTCCTCTGTCTCCTAACGGCTTCCTTCACATTTCTAGGCTTTGCTGAATGCTGCATAGTTTTCTTTCCATTCATGGTCACACTAGTCTGTCATATCTTTGCTGTCCATAGGAAGCAGTTCCAAGGATCTTCATGCCTGATGGACCTTTAAACCATCAACCACTGAGCGATCTATTAAGTTGAGACTTAGACACAGATCTTGCTTCAACATGCCAACAGCAGAGCTTGCACAAACACGAGTGTGAAAATATTTATAGCAGTGGTTTGAAGCACTAGAGAAAGCTTACAGATGTCCTTGCTGAAAGTTTTAGGGCTTTGTTTTATTTTTGAAGACAAGTCAAGTTCCTGCAGATGAAAGCTTTCAGGACTGAATGTTTGATCCAGTTTAGATTCCAAAGACCTGAGTGAAATCTCAGTGTCTCCTCTGGGAGGGACATGAGGTACAGTTGCTGTTGGTGCCACTGATGTCTGGGATTTAGCAAGTGTTTCCTTAAGGTAATGTTTAAAAGATGTAGATGAGCCCTGTGGAATAGAATATTTGAGGAGTTTTTTTGTTTATTTCTGAATTCTTGTGTTTGGATGATGTAGGAATACTTGAGATAAACAGTGCAACAGAACGGAGAGACACTGGTTGGCCTGGTAGGTTATGTGACAGAAAGCACACATGGGCATAGAGAAAGGAAATGTGAAAAAAAGAGGAAGAACAGCAATATATGGGAGAGAACTGGCCTGGAATGGCATATCGCCAAGCTTTGCATGCATGGATGACAATCTTAAATTCCTGTGGAAGTGGGGGGGAAGTCAGCTAAAAGGGAGTTTAGATGAGTGGGCAGTGGTATGAGAGGATGGTGTCTTCTTTCTGCATTCTGCTGCCAAATGGTGGGGCCGTAGCGGAGAACATGGCTGCAGCTGTGGGGGAAGCTCACTCAGGTGTTAACTATCAAAAAGGGGCTGGGGTGCAGAGCAAAATGAAAAGACACATGCATGGAAAGCGTGGGCAGCATGAATCCAGCATGCACCCCAAAGAGCCTCTGAGTTCTGGAGAAGGATGTCAAAGCCTTCCTGGGAGTTCTTGAATGATTTAATCTTCATGGATGTAGTCACATGTACAGGAAATACAGAGAAAAAGGCTGGAGGACAGCATGGGTTTCTCTTGGAGCTACTGTTATCTGTGGTTAATGAGATCAAACATGTTGCTAATTTTTGCTTCTACCTTGTTCAGTATTATCACTTCTGTGTTAATTTTGATACCAATTATTAGTGTGAAGACTAGGAAAGAGAACATCAGGCTTAGATCTTCTCAATACTTTTTTTTTCTGGTCTGTCTCTTCTGCCACATCCTGTTCCAACAAAGGTGTTCCACGCCTTGCTAATCTTGGTGTCATCATCCAGCTCTTCCACACAGCTGTATAGGTGGGTTTCATGGCAGTTAGCACTAAAATGAGCGTTAAGGACTCAGAATAACATATTTGATGTTTGCTTTTTCCCTTTCTTCCTGTGGAAAATATGTGTAGAGTGAAATGGGTATTACTACTGGAGTAATTAGGTATGATGGGGTTATTTACAGTTGGTTTGTTTGGTTTTTATTTTAACAAAAAAGTGTAAGAATATACATATAGTAAAATAGAACTTAGCAACTGTGGCTGTCAATATTGGCAAGTGTATGAGAGGGTCAGGTCCTGGCAGAAACAAATTCCATCCCATTTCATGACCATGAAAAGCACTAGTAGGATTTTGGAGGTATTGCTGCGTCACAGTCATTGCAAAGGAGAAAGGCAAAGAAAAGGAAATGCAACTGGCACTTAAAGAAATGGAGATGGGTTTTGTGATGGGTGTAGTTCTTGTGGAAATCTGTCTCTCAGTCTCAGGTTGATCCCTAGGGCAGCTCTGACTCCTGTGCAGGCAAGATGTGTCTTCACTGTGGGAAATTCCACTGCAGCAGGGTAGCAAAACTGTTTACTGTATGTCTCAAAGTTTTAAGTGATCCTTTATATGCTTTGATTCAAGCATATAAAGGTTTTAGACACCTAGAAGATTTTGGATTTCTTTTAGTGTTCTATGAGAAGCTCATGATCTGAGGAGGTGCCACAGCATTCAGCACTGCTGGAATTTTCTTAAACAGCAGCATTTCACAAGCAAGTTGTATTGCTTTTGGCCATCCAAGGATTGAGATATATGAATTAATGAAACTAAGTCACATGAATCCTTGTTATCAGAATTTGTGAACTCATCGCTCGCAGGAGTGAAGATTTTGTTGAGGGTTTTTTCCCCTCTTTTTTTTTTCATTTCCTTTTCAAAGGCAAACCTCATATCAGGCACTAGAGTGAAGCTACAAAGTAAAAAGTGTCATAATTTTCAGCTGGGATTTTAGATTTGCTTTTCCTTAACTCAGAAATTTAGGAAGAGTAAAAATAGTGGTAGAGCTACAGATTATTTTATTTTAATCATAATCTCAATTTATTTTAGGTATTTATGCCTACAGACAAGGTTTTGTACAATGTGACATTATGCTGGTAACCTCGGTATGCTATGGGCAGAGCAATGGTGGCATATCAGACTGAACATCCTGTGTTTTAGGTGCTGGGTGTCCTGTGCTGGGTGCATGTGGACACTTCAGACAAAATCCTGCTCTGAGGAAGGAGATGATGGTGGTGAAGAGCATCTCAGCATGGAGCAAAGCCATATCAAAGTCCTAAAGATCAAGGATCAGGAATTTAAAGAGTGTGAGTGCAAATTGTATGACTTGCCTATTTATCCTGTATTTCTGCCTATCCCCGGAGAAGGAGGATGTTTTAAAACAAAGGGTGAAAAGACCTCTAGAGCACTTCCCGATTTTGTTTCATCTCAGATGGTCATAGTACGATATTAAAGAATCAAGGAAGGAAAGGATGCTCATGGTGTGTTTGGGTATCAGAAAGGACTTTGCAGCAGGTCATCCCAAATGCTGAATGTCGACTGCAGGTGTTGGATGCAGTTGTCAGTGCTGGCCAAACAGCAGTGTTCTGTGGTAGAAGTTCTCATAAGGAGAAGGTAGAGAGAGGGACTGATCTCTAGGCCTTCTTGTATAAACAAGCACTTGGGCACATTCTTGTCTGGTAACAACATGTTGGTGATGTATTTTTCTTTTAAAATACAGTTGCAAAGTTGTGAATAAAATAAAAGCCAAGCCACATGTGGCTGGTTTGTAGCCTGTCGCCACTGAGTATAACTGGAATCTTAAGGTGCCAGTAAGAGTTATTTTTCTATCCACACAACAGAGCAAGCACAGTATTAAAAAGCAATGTAATCTTACGGTTGTAGCAAAATGCAAGTGTGCTTTTTATTTAAATCTATATGTACCCCATAGTATTACAATACAGTCACACAGTTTTAGCACTGCAGTTCAAATAGATTTATGTAATATTATCAGAGTATTTATCAGGACAGTAGCTTTTCTTTATGTGTATTTTTTTTTGTTGATTTTTGTGCCTGCCTTTTGTGGTAACCTCATGTGTGCAAGGGGACACCTTTGAAATGTATACTGGCCTACTGCTTTGCCATTGCAGTTGTATTTGCTGTATCTCCACTAACATTTATGAACAAAGACAGCTGACCTTTGCAGAGTGAATGGCTAGATGCGTGTGTAATTAGAGAATTAATAGTGTTGTGTCTCATTTACCTCAGCTTGTAGAGTCTTACTCGGTGCCTGGTGGTGATTTGAATCCTGCTACAAAAATAAAATTCAGAACCACACCAAAGTTATTTTTTAGAGACTTAGTTAATTCACTGCAGGAAAGTGGCTTGGAGCAAAATAATATTTGTGTGGTGTGTGCTCTCTGGGGATGGGCAATCAGGAGTGCTCAGAGAGCTACATTCTTCAGCAAATTTGCTGTATGTCCAGTGCACAAACTCTTAGAAGTAAAAGAGCATGTCACTCTGTTAACCTGTTCTTTTTATCTTTGTCCATTCTACTCTTTCTCCTCTTTTCCCCTTAAAATATGTGCTTAAGAAATGTGAAGCCTTGTGTGTCAGCATGAAATTGGTTTCAGAGTGTGACTGACACCACAAGCAAGCAGTCCTCTGGGTCCTCTTCATTCTCACTTATGCTGGAAAGATAACAAAGATTTGTTGCAGCTTTTGCCATTTCAAAGGGTAAGGTGAGTAGAGATTGGAAGAGCAGAGAGAAGTTGATAGAGAAGTGTCCCTCAGTGCAGTGAGTAAAACCCTGATACTCAGTAGGTGAGTGAAGGGATTAGATACCACAGGCAGGACTGTTTCAAAATCATGCTAGTGGACTGTGCTCTCTTAAAGAACTTGGAGAAGCCCACCTCTGGGACTGGCTGTCTACCTGAGCACTGATGGAGGTGTCAGTTAATGTCAGCTGTGGTAGCACCTTGGGCAGCTCTGCAGGAATTGAGGATGACTTTTGCAATGAAGGCTGCAAGCAAGTTTAATTTCTAATAGCCTGGATTTGAAATAAAAGCAGGAAAGTGAAAGGTTAGTGATGACCCCGCTACCTGTGCCTACCCTGGTTTTATCCATTGTCTATAGACAGATGCTTCAGTAGTAAATAATTTGAGCAGAATTTTTTTTTAATTTATTTTATGAAAACAATTCAATGCTTTCTTTGAGATTTGCATGTTTGGATTTCCCTGCTTGCTGGGCTGCCATTGCAAAAAGCCACATGCTTCTTGCTGCAGCACGACTGACTGGCAGTGCTGATGCGTGAAGACAAAAACCTTGATAATTTAAATTCCTTCAGTGTTCTAACACAAAGGATGTCTGTCCCTTATGAAGAGATCTAGAAACAGATAAAGGTTGTTAACACTGAATTAATAGATGTAGTGCAAATAATCAGGATGTAATGAAGGACAAAACATCCAAAGCCATAGTGATAGCTCTTTTTTGTTGTTTTTTTCCTCTTCTTCTTTTGTTAGCACAGGGGAGAGAGGAGATGAAAGAAACATTGTCCAAGCCTCCTTTTGCCATCAAGCCTTCTTAAATAAAGAACGACTGGAAGAGCTGCTCTGCAGCAAAAGGTGTTACTGTCTTTGCATCAGTGTGAATTTAGATTCCAAGGCTTATTTGTAGGATTCAGCATTTTCGTAACAGCCACATGCAAAGAGGAGAGAAAGCAAAAGTTGGACATTTACGCACTTATGCCTGAGGACTTTTTTTCCTAGATAGAAAAATAAGTAAAGCTATATTTAAGTCCATATATGTCAGTATTAAATGTTGAGGACCCTTAGGACTGGAATTTTCTGAAAAAAAATGTTTTAAAAAAATGGCAAGCCTTCCTGTGAGGAAGATAGCACGAAGATTATAAAACTGATTGTCTATTTGAAGAAGAGTTCAGACTCTGGAATTGCTGCAAGTAAGTAAAAGTTACTTGCAATGTCAGATGCTGTTTTAACATAGCATGTGCAATTGGTGAGAACTGAGCCTGTAACAGATCTAATTCGAGCACCACAACTGGTTGGAACTAGCAGGAATAGCTGAAGTTTAAAATAAAAAAAGCATTTGTGGGGGTCTAAATCTCCTATGTGGGGAACAGATAGCAGGTGTAATAGCCTGCTTGTGCACATTAAAGAGAAAGTCACAAAGAAGTCATTACTTCCTGTCCTCAGCCTGTTTCATACCTGTGCCCATGGTTATCTTCTTTCTGTGTTGTTACAATTTCAGAGTCCAGAAAATCACTTGCTGCTCCCTGGAATCCTTAGAAGGCTATTTCCTGTATAGATCAGACCATTAAGGTATGAGGGTTCCTGCTATCCTTCCTTGCTTACACAACACTGAATCAATGGAAAAGCAATTAGAAGATACTGTGTCATTTTTTAGTCTCCTTTTTTTTTTTTCCGTCAAAAAATTCTGCACATAGAGAAATTGCACAGAGCTGGCCTTCCAAGCTGGAGAATAGAATTTGTTTTGGTTTGCAGGCGCTTGCTAACCTTAGTGAGGCCATTACCCCAGAATTTAGAGTTCAGGCCTCCCTCCACTGCCAGACCCTGAATTAGCAGGGCATTCTGGAGTGGCTTCTGGCATCTGCCCTTTTGTTCCTCCATGGGCAGAGCACCCCCCCGTGGCACAGCTCCCTTTCCTCTCTGGCTTTTTCAGTTCTTGAGTAGAGTTGTGTGAATCACTAGAGGTTAGGGCTCTAGGGTTGTTGTATTTTCTTGCCTTCCATCACCTCTGTTCTTGGTCATCTCCCAGTGAATAACTGTTAATACTTGATTCATCTGCTTCTTTTAGGCAATGGCTCAGTTTTGCTGAGCTCCAGCAAAAATACAGTTTTCTATTGTGCAGCTCCTGTTCCAGGCTGTGTTTCCTGACCACACACGTGGGCTTCCCCTCCCTGTTACGCAAAAGCTGCTGTGTGTTGTACGTTACATCACTGATCTGGTTTCATGAAAAACTGGGAGTTGGGGCATATTTCTTGGGTTTGTCGTTTAGAAGTTAAGTTGGTTTACGAAAAATCCTGCCCACGGCCTGTCGTGACAAGCTGTGACTCAGCTGAACTGTGTGGGAACTCAAGGGGGAATGACTGGGGGCTCCTTGAGCTGATACTGTTTGACAGAGCTGCTCTTCCCTCAAACCAGCATGAACCAGCAGTGCTGGAAAACTTTCTGAAACTGGGTTTGTTCACAACTACCTCTGCACTTTTGTAGAATGTCAGGGAAACCTGGTCATAGTCTTATCAAAGCTATCACAGCAATAGAAGCACAGTCTCTCTTCAGGCTCAGGAAGATGGCAGAATGTCCATGTATGTTTTTTGCTAGTTTGTTAAATTTAACTGTATATCTAGGATTTCAGTCGGTGTTTCTAAATCACCACCTGAATTTTGTAGAAAGTGGTGCTTTCAACCCTGTCTGGCTTTAATTTTACAGGTGTCTGTGTCTCTAAGATGCCTTTAAAGGTGTAGTTATGTTTTAGACATAAGGAAAAGGTTTAATTTCTCCTCAGAAAGAAGAATCCAAGGTTAAGGGTTTATATATGTGATGTTGCTTGGTATGTGTATCTGCTCTTTATTTTTGCTTTTCCTTTTCTCTACCTCTCCAGGTGTCATCTTGACATGAGTACATTCAAGCTTGGCACTAAGGAGTGTATGAAACTTGCTTGTCGGGGTGGAGAAAAGAAACTGCAGCATCCTTGTGTGTATCAAAACGCCTTGTTAAAAGCTCTTTAGAGAGTGAGAATTCAATTCTGTGAAACAATTTTCATAAGCACTTGGTAAAAAAATGAAAACCCACATCTCTGCACACTATGTAAGCACAAGATACACAGGTTATAGCGCAGTTAACATTAGTGAATAGTTATGTCTAATTAGTAGCACAGGACAGGTGAGAAGGTTTTTGAAATGTCCTGCTCAGAAGTGGCATTAATGTAGTAATATCCAAACAGTAAACCCTGTAATACTTTTCTAAATGACCTGGTTAGTCCTGAGGGTGTTTGGGCTTTATTGTTGTACACATAATTTAAGGAACTTTTGAAGAGATCTCCAGGCAACAGCCCAAATTCAGAAGGGCAGAGGGGAAAATGCAGATAGACAGTCCTTCTGAGCTAGAACTCTGGCTGTGAAGGGAAAGCTGCTGAATGGGCTGATGGCTGAAAGAAGTAAAACAACTGCACTTGGACTTGCTAATGGGCTTTTTGTTCAAATTGGAGCCATCTCTTTCTTTAGGAAGTTGTGTTGGAAATCAGGCCATAGCCAGGCTGGAGCAGGAAGGAAGAGGCGGATAGTTAGTAATCTCAAAAGGGTGTGCTCTGGGTGCAGAGTGACAGCTGTGGAAGAAGTAGGTTGGCTGCGAGGGCATTGAACTTGGGGGCGAAAAAAGCTGCTTCAGTTCCTTGCACCACTGAAAATCTGGTGTCATGCTGGAGCCTTTGGAGCAGAGCTGGGGGGGGAACCTGGAGGGTGGTCACGATGGTGAGGCTCACTACCCAAGCTGCTAAGCAGCCAGCATCCCTCCTGAGATGATTTGTACCCTCCTGCAGCCTCTCTGTGCTTCACAAAAATGCAAAAATGTGCACTTGGCAGGGCAGTACTTGTCATCCTTCTCCTGTTCCCTGCCTGGAAAAGAAGAGAAGCCTCTTACCTTCTGTCTAGTGGTTCCCAAGTGCTTCCCCAGCATTTCATAGTGGTACAGGCCTTTCCTGCCATGTTACTATGTCTGCTTTGCTGAAAGGGATGTTGAAGTGGCAAAGAAGTGTAAGCTTTTTTTTCCCCATGTTGCAAATCGTCTGTATTGGAGACAATAAAGAAACCAGAATTTGTGACTTCCTTCCTGTGACCTTTAAATAAATAATATGTTTCTCTGTATTGAGAGATGACTATGACACCATTTGTGCCTTAGCTTGGCAATTGGATGGAAAAGCAATCTCATTTTCCTGGGCTGATTCATAGGTCCCTAATGACAGGTTACATGTTAATACTTGTTTTCAGCAATTATCATGCAGTTGTGTTTTGACTGGGACCTGATAGGAAACGTGAGTGAGAAGAGCTTTGGGTTAAGGCCTTGTAGTACAGTAGTGATAGGTTTTGTTTACCTGTTTGAAAACAGTTCCCCACAGTTGTTGTAGTCCTTTTCTAAGGTGAGTGATTGCTCTTTGCTTGTATTATGGCTCAATGCATTTGACAATGCTTTTTATAGCATCAGTTTTGTTGCTGCTCCATCATTACAATGATTATTACTATATGGCATCAAGTATCAAACTCTGATCACAGACATATTGTGTGGAAACCACATAAATGTACTGTAAAGAGAGAGTCTCTGTCACAAAGTGTTAGTAGTGTCTCTGCTAGTGACAGAGAAGAAAAGGCATGATTCAGCAATGTGTCCCTGTCGCACAGAAGCTCAGAGTCTGATACAGAGCAGCCCTTCAAATGGGAAGGGACATGTTTCCTGTGTACAAGGTTGCAGGATCAGGAAAGATGAGCTCTTACCTCCCTTCTAGAGATTAGTGCCTTTAAAATAAACTGGCCTTGCACGTGACAGAGAAAGAAGTGCAAGCATCTAGATAGTCAGAGGTCACTTTCTGGCCCTGACGGGGTCAGAAATTTGTGTAGTATTTAAGAAGCACATTCAGAGTCAGTGTGAAAGTCCTCAGTGTTTTAAATCTCACTGAACTTCAAGGATTTGCAATGCACCTAAAAGTCTCTTCTCCCAGCAGTTGGGAAGGTTATCGCCCTTGGCAAAAGGATTCTCCTCTGTTTGCAAGTACTACAAACAAGTAGGGGAAAAATAGCCATTTCCCATCCAGAAGAGGGTGAGATAGGTCTGTCTCCATCTCTGGTTCAGAATATCCCATCGCTGCCACTCAAGGTCTTTCCAGTTCCAAGGGACCAGTTGTTTCTGTATTCCTCAATCTAGGAAGCTGGACGGTCCAGAAATGGCGAAAGTCTTGTGATGGCTTCACATCCTTTGGCTGGAGAAAGTGCTCAGAGTAGCCTTTCCTACCATCTTTAGGCTCAAGTGCATGTAGGTGCCCACTTAAAGCTGACCAATGCTGGCTCACTGACATTGCTCTCCCCTGTTTCTTTACAGCTCCTGTACGACAACCCAAAAGCCCGTCAGGAAGTAGAATATCACTGGCGAGCTTCAGGGTGTCCCCACATCGTCCATATCCTGGATGTTTATGAGAATATACATCATGGAAAGAGATGCCTCCTCATTGTCATGGAATGGTATGGACCAGCAGCAGGCCCCCACCAAGCCTTGCTCTTTGAGGGTGTGGAGGGAGTGGGCGAATGTGTGTTGGGTTAGATGAGAGTCAGGTGAGCTTTCCCAGCGGTACAATTTTAGTTAGCATAGCAAACCTTTTGCTGTCTTTATCAAACTGGTAGGGAAATGTACACCTGCTCCAGCCATTTTGTATGATGGAAGAACGAGGAACCATAACCAGAAAATAATGTCCTTGTACTCCATACAATTGTTCTCATTAAAGCATTGACTAATTAGTACAATGTTGACAGATATATCTCTACAAATATGATGCACTTTGATTGTGATTGGCTGCCAACTTCAGATGGAGACCCTACGATCTGACATTCTTTTTGCTACTATTCTGACCCTTGACTTATCCTATTCTCTCTTTGGTCTGTAATACTACAGTTATTGTCTTCTTCACCAAGGACAAATTAATAATCCTTATCAGTATCTGTGCCTTCTCCTTTCTTTTTCTTCATCTCTAACCTTTACATAAAACAAGATTACTGTCAGCCTCCCAGTGCCAGCGCATCTGACTTCCCGACTGTCTGGCATGTTCCTTTTGACAGGGTATATTAAACTGAAAGCATCAAAACTCCGTGGTCTTTTTGTTTATTCTGTGAGTGTGATGTTTCGGAAGCATTGACGTAGGAGGCCTGTAATATCTTCTTGCCACGGTTCTGTGTGATGAAATGGATGCAGGTGTTAATTTGATTGTTTCTGCTCATATAAGGTGGGGGTTTTTTGTGTTCTTTGTTTCAGCATGGAAGGAGGAGAGCTGTTTAGCAGGATCCAGGAGAGAGGAGATCAAGCTTTCACTGAGAGAGGTAAAAAAAAAAAAATCACACTTTTAATTTTTAAGTTTGTGAAAGATTGGTTGTCCTTTTCTCTGTCCCCTTGCTTAGTTCCATTACAGAAATTTTTATTTGGCTTTATTTTTGCTTATATATTTTTTTATAGCTTCCATTCAACTCAGTATTGTACATTTATTTTTAAAAGTTCCCGAAAATCAGGAGTTAGCAGAATTTGCCAACCTCAGGCACAATGTGGAAGGTTTAGAGGAAAATTCTTCATACAACTCTCCTCAACTTCTTAATTTCTGAACCACTGCAGCCTCTGCTACTCTGGTCTCCTGCCAAACCACCTCTGACATGATTGAGGCAGCTCCTACTGCCACCTCTCTTCTGGCTGTCCCTCAAGCAGCACATTGTGCACAGCTACACTGTTAGGTGATGAATATGATGAGCAAATCACTTTTGATGAAACATCTCTTATTCAAGGGTTTTAAAGTGCTACTTGAAATGAAGTGTTATTAGCCACACTGTAAACAAGCCTGTTTATCTATAATAAGGACTATGTGCAAGTTTAAAGACCTGCTGAGTCAGTGACAATGCTTGCAATAGAATTGTCTTGCTATTTTTATTGTCTTTGCTATTTATTATTTGCAGAGTATCACAGGCATGCTTGATTCTGGTTCTCCTTGTCCATTCAGAACAGACAGGAGCTCGTTTCTGCTCAGGAGCAAAAATGTTACTGTTTGTAACTAGGATGTGACGAAATTATTCAAAGTAGAGAAATTTACACCTGAGCTTGTAAATTACTGTGGCTGTTTGCAAGTCTTGAGATGGAGGGCAGGCTTTTTTTGATCCTGTGTTTCCTAGGCTGGGATGAGTCCTTTAAGCGGTGTGAGACGTGTAGGGAAAACAAACATTTTCAGGAACTTTGTTTCTCTCTAAAATACAAGAGATTCTGGGGAGGGGAACTTGTTCCATAATCATTAGTGACTCCACTCTGCTAAAACCATTATTTTTCTACATTGCATACCATTGTTTAACATTCTAAATACTTACTGAGAAATCATCTGGGAGTGTTAAAAAAAACACAACAAACCTTCATTCTTTCCTGAGATAAATGAGCCCTGTTCCACTGGATTCCCCAGGTTCACTGGCTGTTTATGTATCAGCCACAACTTCCCATTAGAAGCCATAGTTTTCGGCTTGGGCCAGGAAGGAGGAGGTTGTGCAAGGTTTTCCCTGAAGATGAGAATTTCTGCCTTCTGATTGTCCTTGCCTGAGATTGTGTAATGGCAGTCTCAAACCATGTATAAAAGGATTCCAGGTTACAGTACAATAATTTCTACCTTCTCTCTCACTGCTCCAGCTGAGGTTTCTACCTCTGCAGAAAACAGAGGTTGAAGTTGCTAATTCTGTTTTCCTATCGATAGGGATGTAATATAATGCTCCCTTGGTACAGTGGTAATGTCACTCCTCCCTGCTCTGAAACCTCTCCCAGAGTAACTGAACTACTCCAGACTTCAAGAGTCTGTGCAAGGCAGCTCACCAACCACTAGGATTTCCACTGGGATCATATTAAATTTTAGAAACAGTTTGGACTTTGCAGAATAGAACTGTTGATTTTGCTTCTCCTGAGGAAAAACTTCTAAAGACAGTGAAGAACGAAAATATGACCTATCCTAAAATTACTATATTGTTATGTTACTTTATTTTTAGAAAATCTGTTAGATCTTCCTATTACCCCTGAACTAGAAGCTGAAAGTTAAACTTGGACAACCAAGGACATGTCCTGGACAATGGGGGACATGTCCTAGTTGGGGCTACTTTCTCCAGTCTTGCATGTTGCTTGCATACCTGCTCTGCTCTTGCTGCTTTTCTGGTGAGCAAATTAAAGTACAAATTTACAAGCTCATAAAAATCAGGAGTCTCAACCATTCAGTTGCAATGCCTGCTCAGGAGGAAGGCTGAGCAGCTGGGGAATTGGGGGGGTATGGTTGCCTGCAAAACAAAAACACAGCTGTTAGGGCTAATTTTAGGTTTTCTAGTCCTGACGCTAGCCCCCTATTCCAGCAAGCTGTTTGTAAGTCATGAGCATTCCCAGGCATGTCCCTGAGTTACAGTGGGAATGTTAATGTGACCTTTCTCTAAAAATGTATTTGTAGAGGCCTCTGAGATAATGAGAGACATCGGAACAGCCATCCAGTATCTGCATTCAATGAACATTGCCCACAGAGATGTCAAGGTGAGGCCTGAAGGTGTATGGGCAGGGAGAAAAGAGCATAAGGCAGAAAAGTAAATGGGCAGTGGTCTCTTAAATAGAATTAGGAGTACAATCAGATGGTCAAAGTGTTCCTATTCTTCTGCCAGTGCGAGAAGGGATCTGTTGGCAACTAGTTTGCAGCTAGTCAAAGGTCAGAATATTTGTGTGTGCTAATGCCTTCCAGTTGTGTACAGAATGCAGAAGAATCTGGGGATAGTCAGATGGTTAATTAAAGAGCTACTACCAACTTGCAAGCCAGTTAATTAAAAAGAAAATACTACTGCATGAAGTGAACTTATACTGGGTGCTATACCTCTATGTACAGTCTTTGCCAGTTATTAGTTGTTTTCTGAATCATACTTGGCTAAAAAAAAAACCCCAAACCAAACAAAAAAACCCTAGACACAAAAAAATACCCCTCAGAAACAGAAGAAACTGCATATACGAGAGGGGTAATACCGGTTCCATGCATCCAACCCATTTTAATAGTACATGTAAATATTGGGGAAAATTGGAAGATCTTCGTTATTACCACATGTAACAGTGTTTTTATTAGCTAAGGTTTGTACCCAGTTCTTCTTGTAGAGATTTGGCAGGGTTTGTAGTATTGTATTTTGGTTTCATTCTGTAAGGTGCACAGCACAAGTGAAGATGAGAGCTGCAGCAAGGCATTTCTAGTGCAGCCATACGGCAGTGTGGTGCAATGTGCTGGAGAGCAGGTCACAGGATGACAGACTGAGGCATCTGATTGATTCCACGGTTCTAAATTTGTGAATTTTCTGCAGATGGTTCTGTGTGTTTAGCTGGGGAGAGAACTGCCATTGCTTAGTGTCACTGAGGGGTATGTTGGAGGGTTCTTTAGGTAGGAACTGGAGAATGACTTCACAGTTCAGAGACTAAATATCTATTAACTTCTGTGGAGCTATATGCCATTGCCTTTCACCAGCACAGAAACTGAAGTGCTTAGCCCCAAAAACCCCCTACACACACTTTGTGAACTAACACAGAAATGGTTCGAATTCCTTAGTAGATCCTAAATCATGTTTTCTTTCAAGCCCTTCCTTCTTCTGGATGCCCCTAAACACTAGCCTGAGAGAGGGCGGAGCTTCCTTATGACTGAGAAACTGGAAAACAAGTTCAAACAATTGCAGATTCTGGAGATGTGCTGTTATCCCTGTTCTTGTGCCCGAGAGCTTTTAATTCCCTCTGTGCCACTTCTGGTTTTGGAGAGCCTTTATGGAGTGTGGAGCAAGACAGGAATCAACTCAGGTTTCAGGATACAGAGGAGGGAAGGGAGCAGGAAGGGGACTGTGTATCAGTTAATTCTGATGGAGTTATGGCAGTTGCTTGTAGACAGTTTGGCTGATGACTTCTCATCTTTCACCTCTGCTACCTGACTGTGGTAGAGTGCTGTCAGATCAACTCGTGTTGATCAGACAGAACAGTCCTAGTAAGTGCAGTGAACTAGAAGGAGGTTCAGGAAGCCAGACTTGATGCCTAGTGGACCTGATGAGGGTCTTGTGATTTGCTCTCCTAAATACCACGTTGAGAAGGATGTTGATCCTTGGTCTCAGCAAAAGTGCCGCATGTTGGGAGGGAACTTCCTGCATGGAATGGTGGTTATGTGAGAGAAGTAAGAAAACCCAGATGCTGGTGTGATGCAGGCAAGTGGGAATGGTTTGACCTTTCAGCTCATTGGAGACATCTGCTCATGGTCCAGTTTATCCTTTCTTTTGGTGGTCTTTCAGCCTGAAAACTTGCTTTACACGTCTAAAGAGAAGGATACTGTGCTCAAACTCACAGACTTCGGTTTTGCCAAAGAAACCACTGTACAAAATGCACTGCAGACCCCCTGTTACACTCCTTATTATGTGGGTAAGTTATCCAAGATGCATTTATTTCGTATTTCATTCTGTCCTCCCTCCCCTTGTAGTGGGCCTGTGGACTGCAGGAATGGATGGGGAACCTTCTGTTGGGGATGTAATGCAAAACCATAGCCTGCAGAATTTAAACTGACATCCAACCCAAACCTAGTCTGGCTCCAGCACAGTTCAGTGCTCCTGAGGGGGCTGCAAATGAGGATCAAGGAGAGAGAACGTGTTGCTTCTGATTACACTTGAAGTAATCTTGGTGTCTGCTCTGAATGATGCAATAAAAGCCAATGTTTGAAGGCAGCTTAATGATTATTTGGGTGTTTTCCTTGCAAAACTTCCCTTTGTTTAACTAATGCAATAGAAGTGAACAGCTCAGCTGTAAAGCTTCCTAGAGCTGGCAAATGGAGGAATTAATAATAAAAAACCAATCTGACTTAATCATAGATGAATTTTTGCCTGCATTCTATCCAAAGGTGAAGCACTGTGTAATGGATGCCACAGTGGACTGTCCTTTATGCACTCATTTTAGAATGCATCCTTATGGTCTTTGAGTTAATAGTCGTTCACCGTATGGTATGACTGAGGCAGTCTGGGCTTGGAATTTCTTTGGAGGAAAAGGCTTAATTTTTTTGGAAGAAGTAGTTCTCTTGTACAATGTAAGTTTCTATAGTTTTTTTTGTATTGCAAGATCTTATTATTTGTTGTTAGCAGAGAATTTCAATAGTGTTTTTTTTTTTTCCTGATGCTTTCTTCTGTGTTTTTATAAGCTGGGATTAGTGATACAATCTTAAGGGATTTACACATATATGTTTCTATGCATATAAACAGGCTGCTATTTCCCTTCTCAGCACCTTTTTGTAAACCAGCATGATTGCTCATATGTTTAGAGAATCATTTTCCATACAAAATCAAGCTTCCTGCCAGTTCACCTGTAATCCTCTGGAGGCCAAAGAAAAATACATTGCTTTGTAGTTGCTGGAGCTAAACACCCTCTACCCTAGGTACTGTTTAAAATGTAACCACAACTCAGGTAGGTTCTTTCTGTTCTGATTTTGGGAACATATGCTCCTGCCTCTTTCACTGCAGTGTCTCCCTGTACACATTTAGCTATAGCTCCTTCTGCTTTTCTGTAATCTTTTCTGTAAGGAGAGTACCTCCTTTTTAAAGCTACGTTAGATGTGTTTAGAAACTTGTCAGTAGATGATACTACCCAGTTCCTGCAGTGAGCTGCATTTTTTTAATGCCTCCAGTATTTGTTGTTGAAGTATGCTGTTACTTAATAAGGTGATGGAGATGAAAGGAAATGCCTGCTACTCTGGTAATTTCTGGTTTTAATCTTCTTCAGCACCAGAAGTCCTTGGTCCTGAGAAGTATGACAAGTCATGTGACATGTGGTCATTGGGTGTCATCACATATATTCTGTAAGTATTTGGGAAGATGCTTGATGAACAGAAAAAGGACACATCTTTATACATCGTTAGTCACTAGGATGCAACGTGCAGAAGAGTATAAACTTGTTATGGGATTCTTAAGAGATGAAAGGACTTTCCTAGTTACAAGAATTCTCTTGTACACTCTTGCAGCCTGTGTGGGTTCCCTCCATTCTACTCAAACACTGGTCAAGCCATTTCTCCAGGGATGAAGAGAAGAATTCGGATGGGGCAGTATGGGTTTCCCAATCCAGAGTGGGCTGAAGTATCAGAGGAAGGTAACAATGCTCAGGGCTACTGATGAGCGTGTGCATGGTGTGCAGTGGTCAAATGCTTACAAGAGACTGTTTCTAAAAACCTGCCTTAGATTTTGTTTCACTTTTTTTTTAAATTTAAATTCATTTTTTGTGAGGTGACACAGGGAAAGGCTGGGAACTCAGACACTAGCCAACAACCTAAGTATTACAGAAAGTAAATGACAACTGAAAACTTTCTTTCAAATTCCACCTAGTGCTAGTGAATGCCAAGATTAAACCTTCTGGAAACAGAAGTCTTTAATCCTGAGAAAGGAGACTGGCAGGCCAGCTGCAATGCAAGCTGAGTTGGAAGAAAGGCAAACTGTCTGAAGAACTCATTCAGTCTTTGCCCTCCTTGGTGATACAGCTAGCAAGGATGGCAAGCTTTCATGCTAGCTTTTTGTGATGTGGGAACTTGCCAGCCACCACTTAAATCAAGGTCAACAATTTATTTTGTATAAGTCATTGACCAAAAGCTGCTGCTGTTCAGCTGTGACTTGAATGGGCTCAAACCAATAGCCTGAAAGTGGATGTTTTTGATTCCCTCTTATTGTCACAGTCTCCTAAGCTGGAATTCTCACCTGCCCAACGTATTAGAGAGAGAGGTCAGCAACCTCTGGACACATCTTTTTTTCTAACAAGCCGTTTCTATTGCTGTTGCTAGCATCCTGTTGCTGTTTGTTGTTTAGCAATAAGAAATGAACATTGGATAATACTGTGATCTGTAGCACTTTAACCCCTCAGTGGATGTCATGGTTGCGTGTGCAGCATGAACTACTGAACGTTAAGAAGGATGTTTTAGCTATGTGTTGCTGCCTTAGTATTTTGTCTGCTTTGGGTCTTGTTCATAGTGCAGCAGCTATTAAAATACTGAGGGACCTTGGTGAGAGGACATGCACTTGGAAAATGTGTAGGGTTTCTCTGTGCTTGCCTGAATGAAGACAGGTGCCCTCTACCTTTGAACCTGTTAAGATCAGCTAGTTTAGGCTGATCGGGCACCTTCAGCAGACTGCTTCTTTTTGCCCTCCTGTACACTGTTCTTGTCATGGTTTTCTTTATCTAGTCATTCCTTCATTGCATCATCTATGGAGGCTTCCTCTAAATTACCCACCACCTTCCTGTAATCATCTTACAGGGCTCTGTTTGTGGTCCTCTTCTTTTGTTTCTGTGTACAATTTAGACTCCAGGTAATCTCCTTCACAGCCTCTCTCAACAAACTCTCAGCTTCTACCTCTGGCACCTTCTTACAAGTTTAGTCAACTTACATTCGTTGTTTATAAATGAGGACTCTTATTCAGAAATTTTTCTGGTCTCCCCCAAGGAAGTTACAATTAAGCCTTTCTAAATAATGTCCCCTGATTGTAGTGTTTCCTGCATTAATGAAACTTGTGTCCAGACTCTCATCATCTCATGTCTTGGTTACTTAGTACTCTTGCTTTGGCAGATAACCTGTTCACAGAAAGATGCTGCAAAGCCTGTTTGTGCAATCCATTTCTTTGACTTTGTTGTCCTTTTAGTGGCTTCTTCATTATCAAAGAAAAGTTTGCTGTCTTTTTTTCCCCCTACAGCCTGTGCTAGTTTTTGTCTTCTCTCATTTCTCAAACCTCAGCTTATGCATTCCATCAGCTCATAATGCCCAGCTTGTCACCATCTTTCAGACAGGCAGCTTTAGCAGCTTTCAATTCCTACATTTCTCTTTTTCTCAAGTTCTTGCTCTCAGAACAGTTGGTTTGCTGATGTGTAGGTAGCATAGCTGGTGTCCCCAGTCCTTTCTCTTTCCTTCTTACCTCTTGTTTTGGATGTGTTTGTGTTCTGCCTCTTTAAACATAATAACAACCCACCACACTGCACATTGCTTCTTAACATGGTAATAGCAATAGGCAGGTATTTTGAGTTCTGCAAAATTATCTTTCTTCATTCTGCAGGTCTTGGTGCTTTCTAGGTTATTTGGGAACACAGTAGTAGGCTACAACATGCCATGTTGGTCCTGTTTTTCAGCCAAACAACTGATTCGCCACCTCCTGAAGACTGACCCAACAGAGAGGATGACAGTTTCTCAGTTTATGAATCACCCTTGGATTAACGTGAGTTTCAGATCTCTTTTTACAAAGAAGCAAGATGAATTCTTACCTACAGAACTTACACGTAGCTCCACATAGCACTGCAAGAGAATGATGTTGATTACTGTTAACAACTTAATTAATGTACTGTGCCCTCCACAGAAGGTCATCTGCCTGTAGAACTGCAATTCTTCTTGGTGTTACTAGAGGACACAAAGAGACACCCACACTGAAATCCTTGGAAGAAAAAGCTGAATGTATCTATATTCTGTGTGCAGGCAGTCACTGTTGATTCTGCAGCATGTGCATGTGTTACTCTCTTTAAAAATATAAAAATAAACTGTATGTACTTCATCAGTGCAGGATTTAAAGAGAGCTATTATTAGTGGTCTCAGGCACCATTGTTCATAGCTGTGTTAGTGTGAACACAATCCTATGCTTAGTGGGAATTCTCATCCTTGGCAGAGTTTGGAAATGTGTGGGAGAGGAACAAGGGTCTTGGCTTAGTGCCCTGTAAGAGGTTGCCAGATAGGGTGGCACACGGAGCTATTAATGGTCCCAATTCAGGTTTCATTCTATGACTTGGAGGAATTTACAATTCCTGAAAAAATACTTTTGGGGAATGAAGAATAAAAGACTCTAATAGTACAATATTGATTATTTCAAATGTGAGGCAATAATCAGCAGGCTGACTTTCAGGATATCATCTCGGCTCTGTAGGTGTCACTCAAAATAGTAGATTATGCTTCTCACATTTATGCCTGAAAGGACACCAGTATTGTTTCTAACTGACAAAAAAAATCATCAACCAGGAACAGAATCACTCGTACTGTAGAATGCCCTGCTCTCCCATGGTGTGTTCTCTGTCTGTGCTGCTCCTCAGAGGAAGGGGCAGAAACAGGTGTGACTAATAGCCAGCATTTCTATACTGCCTGTTTGAAAATCTGAAAGCCTGTGGAATCATACAGAAATGTAGCTGTATAAGATCCTGATGAAATAGGTAGATGTCTTCATTTAGAGTTGTGGAAGCTGAGAAATTAAGGTTAGAAAGACATTGTAGAAGTGGAATGGAACCTAGGCAATGTTTCTAAGTCTTTTTTAACCCAATAAAAATGTAATCACTCTTCAGAATAAATGCCTCCGGCTTTAAGTGTTTGGAGACCCAAGGAGGAGGTGTTCCTGAAGTCAGCAGGCGATGAATTTCACAGAGTGAGTGCCTAATAGCTAAGGAAGCTACCACCTACAGTGGCACATGTTACTTCAAATATGTATATAACCAATTAACAAGGAGGAGATTAGAGACAAGGTCTATAGACTCTGCTGCACCAAAGAGCCATGCTAGAATACAGTTCCTGGAGGAATGCTCTAGGAGCTGTAGGCTGGCATTTTTTCTGCTGAACCTATTGTTCCCATGAGGCAGAAGGAGGGAGAGGGAAAGACCAACACAGTGACTGGCTGTGTTCTTCCTTTTCTTTTCCTAAATCCCTGAGTGGGAACGTGTATGGGGAGATGTCACACACAGGCAGTGGAGGAAGGGGTTTGTCTCTCCTTTTTTCTTTTTTATTTTTATTTTTTCTTTTTTTTTTCTTAGCTGGCAGAAGTATTATTGAGGACTATGCAAAAACTGTCCGTTTAGGTGGAGCCCACAATCCTCTAGCTTGTAGATAGGATTTATTTAATGAGAAGTAGCTGACAGCAGATAGGAGGGTACCTTCAACACCTTTTGAGGGACAGCACTAAAGCCAGTCTTCTGGTTTTCCAAATTCCACCTCCCACTTGTACTTGATAAAACTATACCTTAGCCAGCTAGGGTCCTTTTCCAGAGGATGTGGGAGTCACGATTCCTGTTTCCACTTCTGTGACTGCTGCAGTGCTGCTCTTAGCTCAGTAGAGTATAAGCACGGCTTCCAATGTAATGCTTGTTTTACAAAGACATGTACAGGGATCTCCTTAGACTTGTTGACATGTGGCTGCACCTGGTGAAGGTGCCACAGCAGTAGACAGCAAGTTTGGGTAGAAAGCATAAGGAAGATAGAATATAAAAATAAAAGTATAGTTTGGGTTATGGACTGGTAAGAAACGTCATAGTTCTTGCTGAATTTAGCTAGGGAGCTGTGCTTCCTGCTTTAGAAATAGTACCTTATTCTAATTTAGAGAATCTACTGATCATTCATGGCAGGTGGGCATACATCTCAGTTTTATGTGGAAGAGCATCTCAAGTGATGCACTGTCTTCTGAACTGTGCCTTACTCTGAATAATTGTATAATTTCCTCTTTGGGGCACACTTAGATATGGTAAAATGGTGATCTCAGTTAAGGTTTCTGTGCAAGAAAATTTTTCCTACAACAAATCCTAGAAGATAAAGGTCAAATTAACCACTTTAGAAGAAAGACTAATGTATAATGAAATATCTAAAATGTACATAAAAATTTATCCAACACAAGATTATTGGTTGGACTGGAAGGAAGCAGAGTGAAAGAAACTTAGTACTATCTCTCCTTTTGTTCTTTAAAGTTACTGTCCTGTGGGGACTATACTCCTTTTCTACCTCACATGTGAACTAGCTTGTGGAGTGATTGGAAGCATGAATAATTAGGTCCACCAAAAGACATCTGTTGAACTTCTATGCCTTCCATACACATAGAAGAGCAAGCAGTCACTTTCCAAGTGTGATTTTGCAGAACAGTAATTTTGCTATTTTTTCCTTTTCTCAGAGATCAATGGCAGTGCCACCAACTCCTCTTCATACTGCACGGGTCCTGCAAGAGGATAAAGACCACTGGGATGAAGTTAAAGTGAGTCACTCATAGTTCAGGTTTCTTGAAGTCAAGTCTGGTAAGAGTTTAAATGTGCTGTCTTCCCTGTGTTTGCATATTTCCTTGGAGATTATGGCTATTTTGTATGGAACCATGTTAAACAAAGGAAGCACAAACAGCCCAGGTTGAAACAGTAGTGTATATGATAACTGTTTAAAAAAGAGTAATACTATTTGAGCTTCATTTGACAGCCTTACAGATGGGCAAGAGACCAGCAAAAATGATGGTTATGATCAAAGTTGTTAACTTGCTGAGCCACTGTATGTAACCTCAGAGGAGAAGGGGCACTGTTGAAGAGCTTGAAGTGAATTGTGGCCAAGTGAAAAATATGTTGAAAATGTAGGGAGTCAGCATGGGAGGGTTGAGCTGCATTCTGGTTTTCTACCCTGTCTTTTACTGTAAAGCAACATGAAATAACCTTAGCCTCGACTTATTGTGACATTTGGCAGGGGGAGATAAAAATATATCTGTTCTTCCCTTAATCTATCCAGGTGCCTCACCTACTCTTTGTACTGATGACAATTGAATGCTTCCTGCAAAGAGGAACTATAGGGCAGACTAAAAGTTGCTTGCAAGCTATAACTCTTTCCTGCTGGCCTTTATCAGGTTGGCATGCTTTTACAATTAATTCTGAATTTTTTACATCTACCATGCTTGGCACTTTGATAATTGCTGTAGTATACTTTACTGATTACTGGTTTTATTTAAATTACTGATATATAGCCTCAGCTGTTGAACTATGCAATGGTAAAATTTCACAGGACCTAGACAACATTAGCCTCCCAAGTCAAAGAGAACAAGCGGATGTTTTCACTTTGTGTTCCTCATTTCCATGTTTCTGAGGACTTCTTATGCTTGTGCTTTGTGTAGGTCCCAGAGGTATTCCCTTGGGCCACCAGCATTCCCATCATATTTAATCACTTTTCCTTTCCTAAACTAAATGTCAAGACATTCATTTGTTTCAGCAGATTTTTTTCTCACAGCCTTATTCGAAGTTTAAATTTTGCCTGCACTTAAATACTAATTCAAGCTAAAAAAGCATGTGAATTTGAAGCACATACTTATAAACAACTTTGTGTGGGCTCTTTATTCTAGTTCCTGCCAACCTAGTTTGGTTACAGAGGAAAGAAGCCCAGGCTCAGTAGCTGGTGAAGGCCCAGAGCCAACCAGTAAGAAATGCTGGGCAAGGAACGTGGTGGAATTTAGGCCAGCAGTGTGGTCCTGCGTGCTCATATATGAAACACTGTGAATAGTTCCTTCTGAATGGGTCCATGAGTAGAACGAAGCCTTTAGTCATAGTCCAGTGCAGCAGAAAGGGCTCAGCTTTTTCTGGCCGTAGTGCAACACTGTACATTCATCTCCTGGCTGCAGTGTAGGGTGGCTGTGTGCTCTCTGCCTCAGGATTTTCAATAAATTGCTTCCTTGGTTTCAGGAGGAGATGACCAGCGCTTTGGCTACCATGAGGGTGGACTATGATCAGGTGAAAATTAAAGACTTGAAAACATCCAACAACCGCCTCCTGAACAAACGCCGTAAGAAGCAAAAGCAGGCAGGCACTTCTTCTGCAGCCCCAGGGTGCAATAACCAATGAGAAGAGAAGCCAAGGACCTGTGGGTGGAGGGGAAAGTTAAAAGGAACAATTTAAAATCGGTATGATCAACTCAGTCCCTACCACAAAGGCAGTGAGACCATAAAGAAGCTATCCTGCAAAGAGGGAGCAGTGTGAAAGATTGCATTTTTATAACTTGAATCAGGGCTTTGCTTTTAAAGGCTAATGTATATGACGTGATTCTGTTGCGTATTGCTAGGGAGGGTACAGTGATACCAGAAGTGTTGCAGGTTTTTGTTTTGGCTTTAACTGTATCAGAGGATGGGAGAGAACAGGAAGCAGCATCAGCATACTAATGCACTAAGGCTTTAACAGCTACCTGCAAGAGTAACTTCTGCTACCATTTTGAACTTGGGAATAGAAAAAATGCCAAGTGTTCTGCTAGGAGTGTTTTAATAGTTCAAACATGAGTACTGAGAAAGGAGAGAAATGTCACTGCTCTTGAGATGAATAGCACAGGTGCAGTTCTATTTTGGATGCATCTGGACAGCATTTCATATTAGAATTGGTAAGAATAGCAAATATTTCAAAACTTACCTCCTATAGTTACAGAATATCACCTAAACAGTAAATGGTTATTCCTATTACAAGAAAAAGTATCCATACATTTCCATTTTCATAACATCTTCAAGTAGCCTCATGTGAAGATTTGAGTTTATTACGGATTCTCATTTGATGACATGTAAGTTTGCTAAACTGTAAACATTATGTCATGTCTCTGCTGCTGTTAGATCCCTGTCTCGTAATGTTTTTCATTTAAATGATACTTTGTGTGAAGAGTTTTAATAAGGATTTAATTAGTTGAAAGTGTCCTGCAGAGAATATCGCTGTTCCTTTTGGATCCACAACCTCTAGGGCGTGCAGCTGGACATGAAATTGCATGCAAGAGGCTGCTCTAGAAGAGAGGCTTCTGAAATCTGTGAAGAAGTGGCAGGTGTATGTTCTCTGAATGGACCCTGGTGTCTGCCAGCATCCCCTCTGGTAATTATCTCCAGGTCATGTGCCTAAGATATGCTGATCATAGCTAATTTCAGGGGGTTGGTTTGTTTCCCAGGGTCAGGAGGGGGAGGATGCTGCTTCATTTGCAGTGTTTTGTCAGTGTTTCTGGATCTAAAGATTTTCACCATCTAAGGGAGATGTCATAGGAGAATATCCACCCTTTGTTTTTTTTTCTATTCTAAATCTTGTTTTATGGGATCCTAGCCTTGGTTTGCCAATTTGTTTTATTTTGTGATCAAAATATTTCCTCTTGCTGTATTTTGGGTTGGGTTTTTTTGTTGAGGTGAAGCAAATATTTGTGCAAGTGTTATCAGGGTCTAGGATGAGAATTGTGCTTCCAGTGATGCAGACAAAAACTACTTTGTGGTAGGCACATGGAGTACTGGTGTGTTAATAGATTCAGAAGATTGCTAGAAGACAAAAAGGAAAAAAAGGCTCCAGAGGGAATCTGAATCGTCAAATCTGACTGCCACATAGATCTTGTTACCTCCAACAAAGATCAACTCAAGGCTTTGGACCTTGTCTTTGGAGCCCTGTTGCCACCCTTGAAGTGTTGGACAAGACCTCCATTCTTCTTTGTGAACTGGTCCTAGGGTTTTATAAACTGATTTTAATAAATTGTGTTACAGCATTCCTTCCTCCTGTCATCCCTGTTTTTGCTGAGCTGTTGCAGTTTGTAGTGCTTTGGCAAGGTACGTCTGTGTTGAAGGTGATGGGAAAGGGGAGAAGGAAAGAGTTCAGTAATGTCCACATTCAAAGGCTACCCAACTTCAAGCATTTATTTAAGATTCCAAAGATTTGTTTATAAATACAAATCACTGCAAGGATGTATTTTTAAATAATGTTACATTTATCTGGGTATCTCTATGATTATACCATGTCCTGAATATATTTTATCATATTACTTCTATTAACTATACAAATAATATTCACTACAGGTAAATGATAATACAATGAATGAAGAGTTGTGACATGTTCAGGGTGCAACATTTGGGATTAGAGCCATGTCCAGGTTTCTGTCCCTTTATCCTATTTTTTTTGAGGGTGCTGTCTACATCACTCCTACCTTCCCATCTCTATGCTCCACCAGGGTGATACGTGGTCCCACTATCCGAGGGGCAACCTGTGCATAATGTGGTGGTGTCCTGGCAGCTTTGGGCACAGTGGTTTCAAAGCTGTTGCAACTCATGTTTTCACTTCTGTCTTGTCCAAAGTTTGAGCAGGAGCTCTCAGTTTCCAGCTGGTGCCTTCATGTGTGTTGGTTCAGTCTGGAGCTTGAAGATGTGTATCTGTTCCTGAATGATTTTCCATGGGTAACTGTAAAACATAGCTGGACCTGATGCCTTCCTGTGGGGTTCGAGTCTTTACCACACTGCATTTCAGAAGCTGGAGTGATGGACAGACACACTTGGGCCCATCACCTTCAGCCTTCAGGCCCTGTTTAGTGGAACAATGCCATCTCATTCATTTTGGACTAACAGTTCTTGTGTTCTGCCCTGCAGTGAGAACATTGAGGAGTTCTGTAAAGTGGGTGGGACCCTGAGGAGGGTCTCGGGATGGCAGACATGGAAGTGTATGCAAGTATTGAACAGAAGTGTTTGTGCTTATTTTACAGAAGAAAAGAGGCAACTTCTTGGGAGCTGGGAAGCAGCTGACGTGCAATGTATGGTCCCCAAACTGCTGTCCTGCATGTGACACAGCCATCTCCTGTAACAGCAGGGCAGGGTGCAAGAGCCCTAGGCTAGTTTGAGCTGTGTCTGAACCAACTGGTGCTGTGAGAACCTGTCAGGGTCAGGTTTGGGGGCTGTGCTTGTTGTCACCCCTCACTGGGGGTGCAGATGTGCCTCCAGCAGCTGTTCCGATGGTGTCTGTATGGACACCTGGATCCCTCCCCACAGACACTGTCTTCACCCACACCCTGTGGTGCCCCCTGAGGCACCCTCTGCAGCGCTGGATGCCGCAGGGGGGTGGGGGGCAGCCTGGCCTCCATCAGCTTGGAGGTCACTGGGCTTTCCTCAGGGCTCCCACCATTCTGGTAGCTGACATCAGTTAGAACCAAAACCCACAGGACCTCGGGGTCTGTGTCACGTTTGTGCTCTTGCCATTGGCCTGCCTGTTGCTAGCACGTGTGCTGTGCTCTGCAGAAGCCTGTGATGAGATTCATGTGTACGTTTTGCAGAAGATCTTTCCTTTCTGGCTGCTAGCTCTGTGATGAGAAGGGCCTGCCCTTCTAGCTGCATTCATACACATTATAAAGAACTCTGGTGTGCTAGTGGTGGTGTTTGGGTCTTGCCTCTTCCTCTACCCATATAGTATAATAGTCTCTTTAGAATCTGCTGCTTAGGATCCAAATTTATAGCCTGTTTTTAGAAAGGGTAGGCTATTTTAGAAGTGATTATGCATTTGCATATTCATCAGCCATATAGAGGAGGTAAAGAGCTGGGAAGGGAAAGAAGAAATGAATGGTCAATAGAGAAGGCTTCAAGGAAAACACAGATTAAAAGGTCTATTTATTTTTTACAGCAGAAGTGAAAAAAAGGGCTGTGCACAATTCCCCACCCCCATTCCTTTTCATAGCAATTGCTTATGGGCTGTTGCCTCCCCTTGTGTTCCTGTGCACTGCACTCCTCTCATACTTCTGCATTCTTGCTCACTCACAAGTGCACTTTCTCTGGTTCACACAAGTGTGAATATAAGCACAGGTAAAATTCCCTCCCTCACTTTTCTGTTTCTTCTACTACACACTTTTTTACCTTTTTGACCACGTGTGCCACACGATGAACCCTTTTTTGTCATAGTACAATTAAAATCTAACATTAATGGTCAGCTTTTGGCCTACTTCTGTGTTTTTCTATTTGTCAAAACTCAGCATGCAGTCCTGGGATTGCTTTTCTCTCTTAACACTTCACTGCCTAGAGTCTAGAGGCCCAATTATGTAACTGCTTCTGACTTGTCTGACATGAGGGATAATGAGAATGCTACATACTCAGTTTGATCTAATTTCTCGTCCTCTTTTCAATTCAGACTTTATTTGGCCCATGTTTAGACAAAGGTGCTTTTGAGAAAATGAAGATTTAGTGAGGAGGAGAGAACTGAAGCTTTTAATTGCTTGCATGTAATCATAAGTACAAGTACTGTTTTAAACCTGTGTTAAAGGTAGGGAAGAGGTGTTAATCTGTGTCTATCTGCTTTGATATATTTGCATGCTCAGCCTAAGAATGAAGTCAGCCATGGGAGCCAGCTTCAGTTGTACTTAATGGGAGGAAAACGTGCCCTTGAGGATGTACCTCAACTCATTCACCTGTGCCCTTTTCACACTGACTAACAAACCACAGGGACTAAGAAAGTGAAGGCAAGCAGGGAATTAATTTACACGTGAGAGAGCTCCTTTCTTACAATAATACATGTTTTTGAGAGTTTTTTGTGGAAATACCAGAATTCTCTTTTACCTAGGTTCCAGTACTTCCCCTCCTCACCTGACTGCTCTTGGTAGTGGAGCTGTCATAGCTGAGAATGAACAAAGTTAATTCTCTTTTAGAAAGCCTAAACAGGAAGAAGACAAGGCAGTAAACTTGGAAGACAGAGAACACATACTTGAAACCTCAAAGAAAAAAAAATTGTTGAAAATTCTTGCAATCTGACAAGCAAGTTTACTTCAGCTGCATATGTAAGTGCATCTCACATCTGGAAAATTAAGGTTAGAGCAATTGTAGGTGATAACGTTTGCTGAAGAAATGTTTCCCTGACATCTTTGCACCTGGTAAGAAAATGCTTTTTGAATATTAAGTACAGCTTTAAAATAGGATTTTTTATTTTTTTTTAGTCTGTGTGGTTAGAAGAATTTAATGGGGCAAAGGGAGGCAATATGTCATGTTGAAGAATAAGGTAAGAAATTACTGCTGTTGTATTCTACTCCAACTTTTTTATTGCAAGTGCTACCTCTGCACAGACATAGCAGGATAGATTCAACTTTTTATTAGTTGTTTTTACCACCGGAGGAGAAGGATATTCCTGCACTCCAGGGAAATGTGGAAGATAACCTTGTGACTGTAGATGAACACCCACATTGGTAAATCTGTAAGTGATACCTAACATAAACATTATTTCAAATTTTCCTGCCTCATGAATCTACCGGGTGCCAAGATCTTACAGGTCTGCTCTATCTGCATAAAGGCACAAAGGCATCATTGTCAGTGGGTTTCCTCATACTACTTGAGACTGCAAAAAGAAGCAATTGCTGAAATGTGCTGCAGTGTTTGTAGCTTCCAGGAGCCAAAAGAGAAAAAATGCAGCTTTCAATAGCTGGAGGTGACATTAAGGGCCAGGCTGTCTTTTCCCTGAGGAGGGGTGGCACTTGAAAAAGAGTACACAGGTATCTTAACCTTGCTTCTTTTGAGCTTCCAGTAATAAACATGTTTTGGCTGTGTGGGGCTGCAGGCCCAAATTACTAGTAAAGTTTCTGCTGCTTTGACAGCTAGCTGGGTTTTTTCCACTGCTAGCCACTGCAATGTACCTATTCAGTCCATGATTGCAAACCATTTAGTGTTCTTGGTGCTGGGGCTGCATTGACGTTCAATAAATTAATTCAAAAAAGGAGGTGTTGCATAATTTACTTCCATGTTAAGCATCTAAATTTATTTCTGTTGAATTTTACTGCATTCAAGTCAATTACCAGTATTGCTAGTGCAACAACTGTTTCTTATCACACCTTCTTTCTTTGTTAGCAGTGAGCAGAAGTGCTTCTTTCTGGGTGGTGTCTCTTTTTGTCTTTTTTATCTTAGGAATTTTATTCCAGTTTTGAAATTGAATGGCAAGGTTATTTTGCTTAACATTGTTCTCTCAAAGCTTCCAGGAAAATCCATTTGGGAAACATGGAAGATGTTCTCAAGAGATTTCTTATTGCTTAGCTACTGAAACACCTGCTAAAGCTGAGCTCTTTAAAAAACTGAAAATTATTTAAATGTGAAAAAGAGTGGGTTGATCTGGAAAAGAAACTTCTCAAAAACTAAAATTAGAATGGAATGTGTTAGAAGAGAAATACTGGTGGGGGAGGAGGACTAAGGTTTTTTAAAATAAAAATGCCACCACTTGAGTAATGATCAAGGAAATTCTGGTTAGGGTATTAGCTGCTGCTCCAACCCAGAGCAGTTCCTGAATTGAGAAAGAATAATGTTTCCCTAAAGATAGATATACAGATTCCTTTCTGTTTTTTTAATGTATTTTTTTAGGAAGTCTAAATCAAGGCTCAGCTGAATGTTTATAAATGAGACTTTTGAGTAAATCTGTTAGTATACCAAAAAAATTACCCTTGTTTCTAGAACAACTAATAACTGAACAACTACGCTTTGCAGATCAAGTGACCTCCCTTTGCTTGCAGAAACCTTGTTGATGTGAAGTTAACTTTCTTTTTTGCCTTCAGAGATTTTGCATTTCTATCTTGCAGTTCATCACTGTGTGTTTGAGCCTTGTCTTAAGTAAAAATCTAATTAGTTGTCTCAGAGCTAACCAGCTAACCTTCTGTGATGCAGTGTTGGGGTTTTTTGGCTCAGTTACAGTTGTACCACCTCTCCTCTTATTTCTGAACTTCTTTACTGGTGTAAAATAGTGGAAGATTTTCAGGGAATCTCCCTACTTGGCAGGAAAGAAGAAACTACATTGCATGTAAAATACTAAGGAGGAAGGTTCCAAGCCATGGGTAACAGCAGGAAAGATACCTCTCTGAGGGTAACAGAAGACCTCTGCAAAGAAATCAACCCAACTGGAACCCAGTACTTTCCTCACTGTTTGAGAATGGGCTGTGGGTGTACTCTACAATATTTAGGAGTGACTTCTTTAGAGGTAAATGAAAAGAATACTGGTCTCCCTTCAGTCATGGAAGTCCCCTGCATGATGGTGTGGTGAGCAGCTCTGCCATGCTTCCCTCACTGGGGCTTCTCTCAGAGGTTGATGCACTTTCTCCATCATCATTTCTCATACCCAAGTTGCTGTGGGGAATGGGGGGGGTGTCAGTAGAGCCATCAGCCCTTTCAACTCCTGCAGAGGACATTTTAACTTCTGCTGTTTCTCAGCTTTATTAAGAATAAACATGTTTACAATTCTTAGGGAATCGTTACTTTAAAATCTCATTTCCCATGGAAGTTAAGCTTTTCTTTTATTTTCTGTAAAGCACCATGCTAGTGTCCTGGGTCATAGAACTGTTTTTCCAAAATCTCTTGGTGCTGGTTGTACATTATCACACTGAGAAGTAGCCACTTAGAGCAGAAACACTTTTATTGCCTCCTCCTGGCTTTTAAGTCATTGTGGGGAATACGTCACTTAACTACAAAGAGTAAAATGAGGTGGACTAGTTACCTTCCTTTTAATCCTTTGGTTTTCTTCTTCCTAATTTTTTTAGTTTCAGGGATTTTACACTTTTTGGAAGTCACGAGTACTTCCTTTAGAGAGATTTGACTGCAGTATTTTAGTTTCTTCTCTAAACATAAAAAGAAAAAAAAAAATGAAGCTTTTTGCTATAGGATATTTAAAAGCTGAGGAGTAGGAAGGAATTGAATTTCCTGGTTTAGAGTGACTCAGCTAGGTGTGCCTCCTGGTTTTGTAACAGATTCCCTGCATCCAGCTCAAACCTTGGCTGGCACTCAGTACAGCTATCAAATGTTTTCTTGATTAATTTGTCATTCCTGCACAAAGTCAGTTTCTTAGCTGTTCCTTGAGGATCCTGGAACAACCTTCTAGCAAGCAACCATTAGCTCCAAAGTACACAGCTCTGTGGCATAAAGCATCTGGTGCCATCACTTGAAGCTTCCATCATCTCAAGCTACAACTATTACCTGCCTGGCTAACAGGAACTCAGTAATAATAAGCAGTTACTTTAGTTTGTTAATTTTTTTGCTTTCATAGCATATCTACAGTCATTCTCACACACCTGCATCAAACCTTCTTCCCATAAATTTGGTCTAATGTAAAGAGTCACTTCATTTCTAGATGAAACCTAAATGGTGGTAGTGTTCTGTACTAAGCAAATTAATTTTAAAGCATTTCTTTTACGTCTGAAACTTTTCTTTGTAGAATTCCTGAGATTGTACATTTCCCTTCGGAGCCACTTCAACTTCAGAAAATTATTTCCAGTGAAAATTTAAAAAGAAAGTTTGTATTTTTAAGAAGAAAGTTGATATTTTTGTGCTATATATGATTGCATATGTTGAAGTAATAATGTGGAAGAATCTAATTAGTCCTATGAAGGCAACTGAAAACCTGGAGCCTGCTTGATTAGAATTATCTACAGATTTCTATTAGTCAGAAATAACATTCTGCCAAATATATATTTTTTTAATACATACTAGTCTTCTGTTTTTATGATGATGATTTCCATGTTGAGTGACTTTGTGGGCTTACAACTTTGAAGTTATATATCCTAAAGTTAAGTACACATGAAAATATTTCAAATATTGTAGCCTAAATGCTTTCAATTCAGAGGTACAAATGATTTAATGATACAAATTTGATACATATTTACACATGTAGAGAGAGATACTCTGGTTTGAAGCCTCAAAAATTTAGTCTGAGCTTGTGCTGCCAAGTTCACTTTTTTTCTTCCCACAGCATCATTAAAGTTTCTCCCTGCCAGTCAGTGTGGTGTGCTTTCATGTCTCTGTCATCTCTTTCCCATCTGCCACTGGACATTGCTTAGTCCAAAGAAGAGGAGGAGAGCAGCAGTGGGGAAGAGCTGTAGATGGAATTGCCTGTGTTATTATGCACATGCAGATGAGGCAGGGCAGAGTTAGTTTTCTGTCTGTACATATTGCTCAGTATTTGTACCTCAGCTCTGTAGGGAACGTTAATTTTGTGGGAAGCTGCTTGGCAGATCATGTCCTATCATCATTTCCCTGAGAGTGGACCAAGTCCTAGAAGGCATGTGTCAGAGGAGAGAAGCTGTTAGTGCATCATGAGAACCTGTCCTGTAATATGAATGGTGAGCAGGATGTCTGCTCTGAGGGCTGGACCCCTCCTCACAGCACCTGGATGCAAGAACATGTTCCCCCAGCTAGGGTTACCAGCAGCCCTTCCCACATATGTACTATGTGGCAGTTGAGGGGGAAAATAGACTGTCTGGAATGGAGTGGTGGTTAGCACTTGGCTCACCACTTTTAACTTGTACTCTTGAGCTCTTTTCTGGTTTTCCTAATACAACTGGATTTATAAGAAGAAAACTGTGTTCTGTTAAAAGAGTCTTACAGAGAGTTAGGGAAAGGTTATTTTATTTGCTGGCTGCTGGCTTTGTGTTGATTGGTGTGTCACAAGCTATCAAGGAGCCTAGTAAAATACTACCTTTTGATCTGAAATGCTGCCAGCCACGGGGATGTCAGCGTGTTTGTTGTCAGAGCTCAGAGCAGGTGTTGGGCCTGTCTGCTCATCTTTGTAAGTCCCGAGAAGTCCAGGTGACATGTCAATGTGTTGTGTCAGTGTGATGTGTCAGACAGCATGGACAACATGCTGTCATTTAGAAGGACACAAGGAGGTAGATAGTGATTTCTACAAGTGTTTGAATGTTTTTTCATCAGGCACCACTATTTGTGTGACTTTTGGCAGGGACAAAACCTCCTATGTGACCAGTTGTGGCAAAAGTGGAAATACACCACTAACATGATGGAGATGTGTACAAGCTGCTGTCCCATTATACAATGGGAGCAGGAGAAGAAATTATCAGGGAATGGCCAAATGTTGAATTTCATGTTCTGTTGAACCATATGGTTAGCTCAGGGGTTTGAACATCAGCCCTCCTTGATACAGAAATTAATAGATTCTCTTTGAAAGCAGATCAGAGAAGTGTTTTCAACTGTGCACTGAAGTGCAGAAATACAAATGTTAGGCTACATTCCAAATTCTGAGCGTATGTGGCAACAAAGGGGAAAGAGCATATAAAATGCACATGCAGATTTAGCATCATAGCTTGTTTTGGAAATAATTAGCAGTAATCTGAATGTTATTTAGAAAGCTATCAGTGGGCATTAAATACTTGTTTTATGAAGAAACCGTGCAAGTTGAGAGGGACTTTTTAAATACCTTGCGGTGTTTCAAGTAACAGTCCTAAATTTCAACTCTGTGTATGCTTTTGAGGGAGGCAAGAAAAAGTTGATTCTGTGAATCCGAAGGGATTGGGGATGTGGGATGAAGTGTGGGCTGTACTGAGCATGAGTTCATCTGTCTCTGTAGGACTGCAAGAAAGCAAAGCCCAGGCTTCCATGATGGCAGAAGTGAGATCTTGAATTTCTGTAATTTCTGCATTGGAGGGCAAAACTGAGACTACAGTATTTTGTATCTCATTTAGTCCTTCATCTTCTGTCTTTATTCACGTCACTAGAGATGGGATCACTCTGACAGCTCCACAGGGGGGAGCAGGACATTTCAGGCCATTCCCTGCTCCACTGGTAATAAATGAAGAGCCCTGTCCATGCACACAGTGACCTGCAGAACTCGCAGCATGTGCTGAGTTTGAGCACAGTGTGTAAGAGATCTGACCTTGTGCTGCTGGAGACAGGGTCCTGTGTCTGGCATCACAGCAGTTTCTTGTTTCTTGTGCCTTTTTAAAACAACTTTTAATAGGAAAGGCGTGGTCATAATAGACTCCAGTGCTTTTTGTTTTGACTTGCATGTGTGTTCTTTTCTTCTCTTTTCCTGGACAGTCGATGGGAATGAACACTGAGATCATCCTCCAACCATGTAGCGTAATCACTGGCAGACTCAGGCAGCAGCTATTAACAACGAGGAGATAATGTCCCTTTGAGTGTCCCCAGTTAGGATAATTCTGTTTTTTAGCTGTTCATTCATTAGCAGAGAAGTAAACAGTGCAGACAGAAGGTTGTGAAGCAGGGTGTTTATTCACTTGTTTTCTAGCCTTCTCTGTGGATTAATGAAATGACTCAGAGTGTAATAACATGCTTGGAGGAAAAAAAAAAGGAGGGGGTGGGGATAACTGGATATGGGACATGTGAGGCCAAATCTTTGTGTTGGGACACCCACATCCCACCATACCTACCTATGTGATTTTATTATCTATATTACATGTAATAAATGGATCAGTTGTAAAGATAGTCACAACCCCCCGGGCACAATAATTAAATGGGCATCTAGTAAGTGCAGGTTGGTTTAGATAGGGGTGAAAGAAAAGGATTGCTGGTGAGAATATAAGACTATGCAATTGCTTGTAAACGTTTCTGTGCAAAATTACTTTCCTATCTTCTCTGCCCCTTGGACAAAGAGGATGAATGGTGTGCCTCACATGGGTGTGCAATACCTGGTGTATCTTTGCCTCTCTATGCTGCCAAACATACTCTCAGTGCTTTTTGTAAAATGCCCATTCCAGGATCATGCTGGAGCCCTTACCAGTCCTATGAAACGGCACAAATAGAACAGTGAGACTACTCTGGTTTCAAGGATACTCAAGGACTTATTTGCCTTTGAAAATCTGGAACTGAAAGACTTGGAAAGGTTACATGGATTTTGGGCAGAGACGGAAGCTGAACACAAAATGGATATCACAAATGCACTTTCAATACTGGACCATTTCAGTCCTATCTACTATAATCTCTCAGGAAACACTCAGATCCACCTTTGTGAAGATTTATATATTTGCTTTTCAGTAGTTTACTAATAAAAATCTAAAAGTTTCCATATTTAAAGCTATGGGAGTGATGAAGCATGGGTATATTTTAGCTTAACAGCAGGATTTTGGATTTTTCAGCACGGTTCAACAAACTGGAAGAAGGACAAGAGAAGAATATAAATTGTGAAAACCCTGAGAAGAATTAATTATAGCATATACAACCAGGTAACTCTGATGTTGAAAAAATAACTGAGATGCATCTATGTGATGCATACAGAAAACACTGCTCAGCATTTGTATTAAATTCTAATCTGATAATAATTTCTAACTGTGTTGTCTAAAGGAAATAATATGTATAATGCTGTCATAAAGACCTCTTAAGAGTATGGCTTTTTCTCCATCAGAGTAACTATTACACAGAAACATAAACCCCTCAGCCAGCTCCTACTGTGAAAACTGCTAAATTTGCCAATTCTCCAAAAATTGGTATAAAGCCAAGATCTTCTGCAATTCATTGTTAATTTATTTTAAAATGTTTAATGGTAGTTTCTGTATTGTTTCATTTTGAGAGGAGCCAGTATATCTAAGGTGGAGATTTAAGTCACACCAGGCAAAAAGCAGGGATGAAGCTGGAGACGAAGAGGAATTTCTCAAAGCCTGTAGAGAAGAAGTGAGGATAATTAATCAGACAAATGGAGATAGAGAGCAGGTGTGCAGAGGGAATAGTCTGATGGAACAAAAGGCAGTGGAATGAAAATGAATGTTGGAAGAGGTGAGTTTTTCTCAATTTTATAAATTACAAACTGTGGCAACATAAGTTTTTCTTGTCAGCCTGAATTTTTATTTTTAAAAAAATAGCTTTACAAACATTAATCAAAGCAGTAACATTTTAAATGCTTTTAAATAACAAATTGTTTACTTAGTATCAATAAATTGCTTCCCTGATGACCAGTTTGACAGTGGGATGTGATGCCCAGCAAATGACGAAAATATTTTATGTGAAAAAGTAGTTTCTATAATATGGTAAAGCAAATATATTAGAGATGCTGAACTGAAAAGAGAAAAGGAAATGTAGGGCAAGGACAAAACCAGTTTTCCCTTGACATGTTTGTAAACCAAACATTGCAGTTTTTAGGTCAGTACAAGAGGCAAAAAATAGAGTGCATAGACTGAAGTCGAACTGAGCAGTTAAGGTTCATATCCAAGCAGACAGTCTGAGGTCAATCCTCCTATTTCTCTGTGCCACCAAGTGGTGTCACGTACTTCTCCAGGGAGCAAGAGTGTGGCTGACAACCCCAAAGACCATTTGAAATGGAAACTCATTCACTGCAAAGAGAAGCAGTTTGTATCCCTTACTGTTTTGAGATGGAAGGGAAATGCTCTTTGATTCTGTGTTTGCTTGGCACTGAGCTTCCAAGGAGCCTGTTGCTGCATGAAGGCTCTTCAGGTCCTGTCTGCACTTCTTTTCTCAAGGCAGTACTGAAGTATTTTCCTCACCACGCCATTTGTTGCTCCCTGGAGGCTAGAAGACTGGGAAGGGATGAGCACATACAGATGGTTGCAGAGCAGATCAAAATGGTTGGCTCCCTTAGATAATAAAAAGAAAAAAATTGGAGAAACTAATTGGAATTAATAAAAAGAAACAGGAAGGAAAGAAACTAGAGGGATCAAAAGACCGTGATCCTACAGATTTGCAAATGAGGTCTTCTCAGATAATAACCCTCCTGAGCTGCTTGTCTGTGGTTAGGCTGCCAAGACTGATGTTAATGCCCACTTCTTTTCTTGCAGCTGGTCCTTTTTCTGACCAAGTTGACTAAGAAATGCTAACTGTAATTATGTAGCAACAGCACAGCTGAGGAAATAAATTGTTGCCAAAGGAATAAGGTTCTTTAGTTATTGTCTGAAATACCATCTGAGTCTACCCAGAGCATGTAAAGTAGGTAGGAACAGGGATGCATGGATTGGGCCCTCTTGGGATGGTGGGGTACAGATAAGTGAATTCAGAGTACTGGGCCAAATCATTTCTCCCTTTCGTTTGATTGAAGTTATGCCTTCACTTGAAAGTTTAAGCTGACAGTAAATTACAAAAAAACATTTTTTGAGCCAAGTGAATGTCAGTGTCTAGTAATTGCATTTTAATAGTGTGGTTTGTGGTTGACACAAAATGATGGCAGGGGCCAAAGGTGGTTCCCCACCTTGCACAGAATTATTATTTATAAGGCTATTTGACTTACTAGTTAATCAGAGTTTTCGAATAATCATAAGCAGCTTTTTCCATGAGAAACCAAAGTCTGTCTTCTAGGTATGTAGGAAAGAAAGTTAAGAGAACTTTTCCCTTTTATCTGCAGAGGAAGCAAACTGACAGAGTATTTGCAGCAATTCTCAGCCTTTTTTTTTTTCCTTTCTTCTTATAAGGATTACTTTTTAAACCTTTTTTAAATTATTATTTTTTTAAGTTAGAGGAAATATTAGCAGAGACTGGTCTGGACTGAAAGATTAAGTAATTATTCCTTATGCAAGCTTAGCAGGGCAGACTATCTTTACTTCTTCCTCTGTCCCTGTAGATTAAACCAAGATATATGTTTAGGTCCAGGTTCCAAAAAAAGAAAAGCATAGAAAGAGGTGCAGTGAGATCATGGGAACACAACTGTGATATTTGCTACAGTTTGCCATCCTTCTGAAGTTAGTGAGTTCTGCATGGAGATGGTAAAGGTAAAATAATTTCTTAGAGTTAAAATAGACTGGCCAACACAGTTTTTCCAAGGTCGTCACTCTTCTCAAACTCTGTACTGCAGCTTCTCTGCAGACAGCTGAAATTTGTACTCTTATTAGCTACTAATCATACACAATGCATGAAAAGCAAACAAACAAAAAAGCCTTCTTCCAGGCTTTGCATTCCTTTCATCCCTCGGAAGGGTTTCATCAGTTCCCTGTAATGTGAAACTCCAGGAACATTTTTTCTGTATTAAAAATATATTAAAAAATAATCCGTGTTAATTTAGTACGTGTGAAGCAGACTTGACAGCTTCAGTGGGAAGTCCTTTGCTTAGCTATTTAACAGAGGTATTGTAAACAGCTTCCTTCTGTCTGCATCAGCCCTACATGAGATTTGCATAATACCCTTAATTACTCATCCCTGGTGTAAAATATATGTGAATTCCACATCCAGCCTTGGCATCTGTAGTCGTGGCACCAGGGATACAGGACCTGTATCATGAGCTCTCTACAAGGGCATTTAAAACTACCTTGTAGTGGGGTGACAGCTGTAGGGGTAGTAGGTTTGGTCCCTTCCATTTTGCACTGCAGGGAATGCACTTATGTTCAAAATAACTTTCTCCCTTATTCATAAGTAAACCTGTACATGGAGTTAGCAGTCAAGTTGTATTTTAAAAAATAAGTGGTATTTATAGCCTTTGAGATTAGCACTTTTACATTCCCTTCACTATTGGTATCTAGATATTTGGTATGTGGTTTAAAAATTTATTTGCATAATTATTTATGCTTTACCCATAGGACATTCCCAAAAAAAACAAACCAAAATATAAAGCCCATAAAGCCTCCATGTAGATGCTGGTGGGTCATCTTTTTTTCTTCTGCTTTCCCAAAAGGAAGTTTTAAATTCTTTGTTGCTGATCTGGTAAGTTAGTAGTGCAAATGTTTAAAGCAGTCATGAATAATTAGTTTGAGTTAACAGAGACCCACAGAAAAACCAGAATAAGTGCATGAGAAAAATTACTCCCATAGAGAAATCTGTTGTCTGTCTCTTTTGATGCATAATATTTACACTAATACAAGATAAATTTCTTTTAATCCTTTGTGATTTAAATCCAAGAGTCATCTTTTATCTCCTTGCTAAGGATAAAAATGTTCCTAGGATGTTTTAGGGCTGCCATGTTCCATAGGGTCCCTATTGTGCTTTGTGTAATGTGCTCATAGCTACCATGGGTGTTCTTGTATGGCTTCATTTTTTTGTGAAGCCTTCTTATTTTTAGAATGAGCTTATGCCCTGCTGCAGGGTCCTGAAGTTTCATAGATATGCAGATGGAAGAAAATTGCTATCATAAATCCATCTTAAAAGAAAGAGATTGCAAAAGTAGGACAAGGTACCAACTTCAGATGTTAGAAAGAACAAAAAAAAAGGGAGTGTTTGAATTAGTCCTAAACAAGACTGGCTAGCTGGTTGTTTAGATACCACAGTGACTTTTGTTCAGGGAATGATATTTCTATGTCATGCATTTCCATCGTGTGCATCAGAAAAAAAAAAATCAACATTTAGTTATGAACATCGACCTTGGGAACATGACAACACAGCAAACATTTCAGGGATCATCTATGGCAAGTTGTGCAGAACAGTTTCTGGCAAGGAGGCATGAACCACTTCTAATGCAGCAAATCCTGTCATTGTGCATGGCACTAGACTGTCATTAGCAGGGAGAGAGTATGTATCCATATTCCCCAGCCTAGTGGGTTAGAAACATGCTTGTAGGAGGTGAAGGGACATGGGGAGAGATGAGGACACTGACAGTGAGCACTGAGGGGGAACAGCAGGCGTGTTGTGAGAGGTGGTGACTCTGGTACCAAATTTGTTCTTACGTGCAAGGACAGACCCATGTTGGATGTCAGTCACTTGATTTTGATTCATACATAAGAGTATTCAAGCTCAAAATTACTTTTTTGTGATTTTTATTTGTGTTTTTGTTTTATTTTGGTTTTAGGTTTCATTTTATTTGGGGCTAAAATTACTGATGGAAGTAATATTTTTAAGTTAGTTCTTATGCCACACTTGAAAATAGGAGTCTATCATGCCTCTGTTGTTTTATCTGATGAGAATGACTTTTCTTCCCTGGCCAGCTGACAGGCTGGAGCTCTGTGTTACAGGCAATGTGGTGATGACCAGCTGAGTATAAAACACAAGACAGGCAGTGGTAGCACATGAATCTAGTCAATAATATCTAATAAGTCTGAGGGAGCAAACAAGATATGCTGAATTTGTCTCATAGACACATGAAGTTGGAAGGCTCCTCACTGTATCTGCATGCTTGCAAACAGCCAGCAGTGATCTTGCAGCATCACCTAGAAATGGAAGATGTTGCCAGTTCCTCTCCCTCAAGCTTGTTCAACCAGTGAATCAAACGGAGAGTTGCTCTGCTGTCTGGTAGATCGTGTTCCTACTTGGAGGAAAGAAAACTTGTACTGATGAATGAGAATTATGTTGTGAGCAGCAGACAGATGACATCCCAAGTTGTCTTAAATTCTCTAAAACTAGCACTATTTCTTGAAATTAAATGTTAAAAAAAAGCCAGGCAGTTGCGAGGGGCAGCTAATGACATTTGTGCAAACATGATGCAGGAGATCTTTATGTTGGAGTGAGAGATACAATGTCTGTCTCCAACAAGTGCACAGTTTTGGATACTGGCCAGTATATTTTTTGTGATGTTCTTTCCAGATTTCATGCGTGTGTTTGTGTAACATGGGCAGTACTTTTCCTTTGAACATCTCTTACTTTTTAACTTCCTTTGATGTTGTAAAGTAAAATACTTCCTAAGTTTCCCTTTTTATTTTTTAAATTTATATCTCTAAAAATTTAGGGGCGTGGATTATAGATTGTGTCACATCTTTCTCAGTAAAATACAGGAAACTGTGTGTTGGTTTGTATGCATACATATGTACACATATTTAAATTTGGGGGCTTGAATAGTTGCTCTACTCTTTGGGTTTGGCAGGAGCTGAGTTAACAGCTGGGTAACCAGCCAGAGCAGGTGAGTGTTGTGTGTTCAATGTTAGGCAAAAGAAGGTGAATTCCAGGGCCTAAGCAAATTTGAAAAGCAGTCATAAAACACAGAATAGCATAATTCAGGGACCTTGTTTCTGAGAATGCAGTAAGCCTTGTTCTTTTGGCTTAATTCTCACGAAGTGAATTAAATTCTCCTGAAATAAGTGTGTGTAGGAACAGTTCTGCTTAAAATTCTTACAGTATTTTAATGTGATTTAACTTGCTAGATAGACAACCAATTATTTTCCCCTTCTCTTGAATAATTCTATATGTGGATAATATTGTAGGGTGAAATAAATAAGATTACTGTTTTATTTTACTGTTTTTATTTTAGGATAAAAACCCAACTGTTATGAAAACAGAGCATTCTAGCACCTTTCTGTTTTAGCTTTCTGCGTATTTCCCATCAACAGCATTAAAAGGAAATTATTATGGTTCCTTTTGTGTTCCTCTTTCAGAGTTAATTTAGAACTAGAAGAGATAATTATCTGGAAGACTCAGTTTGATAGTGATCCCTTCTTGTTAATCTGCTGTTCTGGAAAATGAATTAGGATTAGGAAATCAACCCTTTACCATGAGTAATAAAGACCAAAAGATCACAAACAGGTTACAAACAAACCTCTTTGTGGTCATTTCTTGTAGACATTTTTGGCTGGAAGGTTTTTGCTGTTAGATTTTTCTGAATCTGTGTTTTTTTTGGCTTTTCTCTTATTCCTGCACCATAGCTCCAATCATCTGAAAATCTTTTCCACTTTATTCTAATTATTCTTTTAAGTTTCTGAAGAGAAGTCTTGCTCTATTCTGTCCTGTGTTATATCTCAGTCTCATCTTTATTAATAAGCATTTTGTAGCTTCTAAGTATTTTAAGGAGCTAAGTTGTTTATAGAGTTCCTATTAGTCAACTTGTACACTAATGAGGAAAATGGAATTAGGAGAATTATGATATTTGCCTCAGGGGACGTTTGGTGTGCAGACCAGGATTAGAAATTGGTTCCTAATCTTCCATATTGTGATTCAGGTGGCACTTTCATCTTTCTTTCTTGCCTTCTCATCTTTATTTTTCTGACCTGTGTTCCTTTTTTTTTTTTTCTTTTTTTCCTTTCCTCCCTGCATAAATTCCTTTTGCATTCATTCAAAAAGCAGCACCTCTGACCAGGACCTGTGCCAGATGGCTTTAAATACCCAACACAAGCCTGTTCTGGAAGCGCTCATTCAGCACAGAAAGAGGTAGCTTTGTGGCAGTGACAGTATTCAATGAAAACTGTTGGAAAATATGCTAGTTGGACACAGCCACAATTCTTAACTAGCTGATGAGCCTTTCCAGAAGCTTTGCTTAATGAGAACATTACCCTTAGACTGGGACGTTTCCTGCAGCTGCTGTTGTGTGGTTATGATGAACTCGGATCCTGCAGATCTGCCAGTTTTCCTGTCCCTGCTGTGAAGGGCTCTCAAAAACAGGATCCTAGGGACTAAAAACCCAATTAGACTGAACTTTAACTTAGATTTCAGTCATGTGTCCAGTGACAAATCTTCAGCCCTTATTCTGCCCACTGTGCACTACATGGAGTTTTTACAATCAGGTTTTGGATTTTTTTTTTTTACTTAAGCAAGTAACATTTTTACTTAAAAGGTTGTTTCTACTGTCTATTGAATTCAGCTGGTGATGTTAGTATCTGCTCATCCTTTCTTTCCCATAAGAATTTAAGATTATTGTTAGAGGTCTCCTCTGGTGTAATTTTCTCTTGAAATCTTAAGTGTTTTTTTAGATGTGTCAGAGCAAGTAAGAGCTTGGGATATTCAGAATCCCTTTATTCATGTTGGTTTCATTGCAATTTCAGAAATCTAAAATAGAAGTTCCTGATGAAATATGGTTTCTTCCAAGTAGTTCCTAGAAAATAGTATAAGCTATCAGCCAGCTAAGTAGCATAGAAGAAAAAAAGAATTCAAGTATGGTTTACTGAAAAACTAATTTACACTGGGACATCAGAGAAGTGGTTCTGAGGGCACTGGTATTAATACAAATGTTATCTACCTGTGCATTCATATCTCACTTGGGTGACCACAGTGTCAAAACTGGTGTAGGTTCAAAGCCTAATTTTTCTTTTCCATGTGGTGTTTACCTGTTTATCAGGACTTGCTCTGCTGTTGCTAAGAAGGTGTGTACAGCAGTGTTTTCCCCTCTAACAGCCCATTGTGAATCTGCAGGATCTAGCTGACTTCTCAAATCAACCAACAGGTTGTGTGTGGAACAAAAGGAAGAGATAGGAGTACTGTTTCAAGCAAAATCTCTTTTCATAGTTGATTGTTTTGATGGGAAAACAGACTGAAAATGCCTGTTCGTTGTGTTTCCATAATTTTAGATTTGAATGGAATTTGAGTTGGGGGTTTTTTGTCTGTGTTTGTTGCTCTGTTTTAATAACAACACTGGCAATTTTATTGTTGTATTGCTTAGGAGGCTCTGAACTTAGAACAAGTGAACTATGCCTAGTAGGAAACTACATTGTGGTCTTTTTCCTTTCCAAAACCTCCATTTGAAATTCAGTTTTTCAAGCTCAGAAATGTGTTTTAATCTTTGTAATGACATTGGTAATCAGCTGACTTTTTTATCTCCCCTGGAAATTGTTTTATTATCTGAATGAATGTGAACATACAACACCAACCAAGTTCCTAAGCTACAGATTCAGAAATTGGCTTGGGGGCTTTTTTGTTCATTAATGCAGCCTGCTGAGGGTTGTACAGAAAAATAGTTTGTTTCTTCTGTGGAGTTTCTTGGGATACAGATGCCTATGACAACTGGAGTTTAACAAGTGTCATTTTCATTCATAAATTCCTTTATGTCGGAAGATGCACATCATATGTTTTCCTTACAGTTCCCATGAAAAGTCAACTTCAAATCAAACTGTGGAGGAGTTGTAGCATTGTAAGTCCTTGATACCAAAATGGGGGAAGATGACTCCATACTCTGGGGAAAATGCAGTTGGCACTTAGCTCACATTTTGCACCCCATATCAAGATACACTAATCGTATGACAGGTCACATTTTATATTGCTTTCATCTGAAGAACCCCAGAGGGTTTGCCATGTGAAATACTCATTCCTACTTCAAGTGCAAATACCTATAAGGTGAATTGAGGTTTATCAGCTCAGTGTCTTATATTAGGAGAGCACCATGGCCAATACTGTGTTTGGAGATAGAATGTAACCTTGCTAACTGCTGCTTCAGGGGGAAACAAAATGCCAAAAAATCTTCACTGGACTTATCAACTATCTCGTATTAAAGTGATCTTATGATAAAAAATAAATAATTCTGAGCAGTCGGTTATTTTGAAATATTTCACTTCTGACAAACCGCTCTCAAATTCATTTTTAAAAATGTAGCCTGACTTTTGAAAGGAGTTTAAGAGCCTTCTAAAATTACAGTGTGTAATTAAAATTCTAGCCATGTGTCATGATCTTCAGTTTTGAAGCAGCACATTATCTGCTGTCTGATAACATGCACTGATACAGCACTAGCCCTGAGGAAATCCACTCTCTGTTAAATCTCCAAGGAAATAAAGAGAAGAGGGATGTCCTGGGTCAGGAGTCCAAGCCATTTCTGTCATAAGCAATCATATCAGTATAAATCCCTTTGGCAAATGGATTAGGCTTACTTTCAGAAACCTAAGTTGTCCCTGAAAACTCCTCTTGGAAGACTGTAACAGACCCTTATTCCAGTGTTCCATTTTACTACAAACAGTTTCTTCCCAATCATTTGTGATGGAGATGTTATTTTGCCTGGATCATTGTTTTCTCCTTTCCTCCTCACTTGTATTTGTTCTCTGAAAGTACTTAAAGCAAAATAGTAATTCTGGCCTTAGCTTTTGTTTAGACAAGCCAACATTTCTCTTCTCCTTTCAAAAGGCAGGCTTTTGATTCCCAATATCTTTATAGTAGTCCCTCAAACCAGTACTGGTGCAGGAAATTCCTACTTACAAAAGCTCATTATGAGAATTCCAGAGGAGGTAACCCAGTGGTACTGATACTTCTCTACCTTCTCTTCACCTTCCCAAGACCCTGCATTGCTCTGCCATGTTTGTGCCATGTTACACAGGTGACTTGGGATCAGCTTTAGCTTTACTAATAGAGAGAAGGGTTTTTTCATTTGCCACAGATAATACTAAGGCTTATAGTAGTATTTTTCTTTTATTACTAGTAGCTGTGTATTAGTGTTTTTTCATCTATACTGATTAATCTCTTGAACAAGAACATCCACAAATAAAATTCCTGTGTGAAATGTAGCTTCTGCATATGCTGACTGTGCCTCCCTTATGTTGTCGGGAACTCCCGTGAGTGCTCTCCTACTTTTTGTACCAACACTATTAATTAAAACACTAAATAAAAATTATCCGAAATGCAAAGCTGAGGAACATGAGTAGTGATCATCTTCATGCACAGCATTTTCCCATTCTGCCTACTGTCACGTTTTTAGCCTTTTTTTTTTTTTAAACCAGTTTACAGTGTTTTATACTAGTCTCTTCTCAGTTTTCATCATTTCATTATTTCTCATATGGTTCTATGTTGTCTGTTTTCCAGAGACACAGACTGTGTTGCATTCAGGTCATAACTTTCCTTAGATGTCAATAAATTTTAAATTGCAAGCAAAGCTAAGTGCCTTAGAGATTTATCCAAGGTTGTCTTTGCCAACATCTTCATAGCCCTTGTAATGTTTTCCATGTTTTTAATAGTTTTTCTTGGAAACAGACTAAGTTAACTTAAAGACGAAAAATGCAATAACTAAACTGATTCAACTAAGAAAAAAACCAGTAATTCAAGTGAGTGTTTGTACAAATTAATACACTGGCAATGGAAGGCAAAGTATAAAGCTGATATTAGAATTTTCTAGTTTCATTTAATAAGACACTGTCATCTGGAGGGAATGTAAGAAGCCAGATTCTTTTTAGTCAGGTACCCCATGCACTGCTCCAGCCAATGAAGTCGAATGATTTAGCTGTTGATAGGCATAAAGTATGAATTCCTCAACATATGTATTTGTTCTGGTATTGAACCCTCTCAAAGAGAAGCTGTTAGCCCTGATGGTAAAGGCTACATGAGATTGCCTTATGGCAACTTGGAGCTTTAATCTTTGTAGCATTGCTTTTGTTACCTGGAATCAGGCAGTGGAGGCTTAGGTAGGTACAGTAAAGCATGTGTGATCTCATGTCAACTAGACTATTCAGCCTGGCCATGGCAGTGGCTCAGGTATTTCACCTTTTTCTCCTAGATCACCCAAGAAGAGAAGAAAGGAATATGTGTAGCCTCCAGAATTGCTGGGTCATTCTAGATGCATTTGCCTTCTTACAACTGTTGCATTTTATAGGTGCCATTTGCTTCAGGAACTATGCTCATGGCTTCAAGATCTACTAGAGCCCAGGTGTAATGGTTTGTCACTTTGATATACTTCTCAGAGAGCAAAATCCTAAGGGTGAATCAGAAAAGAATAAGAAATGTGAAGAGCAGGATATGCAAGTGGTTTCAGGTGGTAATGTTACAATGCTAGACTTTTGAGAGAGTTAGTGAGATTACCCATGATCAGTAACCATCATTTCTTAGAATTGTCTAATAATCTAATCAGCATATTCTTTCCATGTGCCTGTTCTTTTCAGTGCAGTTGTTTCCGTGTGCTTTCCCTTTCTCTCTCTTAAGTAGTTCCCCAAGGCCTCTTGCTAAATAAAAATCTGGGAGCTACCATTTGTTAATGCATAAACTCTTTTTACATTTTATGCAAAAATGATGTAAAGAATATGCAAAACAATTTATGTAAAAAGAGATGATGCCTATATTATTAAAGGTTTCAGAGGGCTATCTTAAACCTTGTGGTTCTCATCTGCTGAATCCCTTTTTCCATTGCTTGATTCCTGATCTTTGGATTTGTAGCTGTGAATTATTGATTAGCCTGACATGGCCACCTTTGTGAGATCTGACAGGACTGTAGGCAAGATAATAGGCTTCTTGGCTGTAATTACCCATCCTTTCTATGAATATTCTAATAGAGATTTACATTTCATCTGTCTATTAATCTATAATAATCTATAATGCAATAATAAATTGATTACTATCACCAAAAGGTGAAGAAGAGCAGTGACTTCAAAGAATCAGCTGTAGTAAGTCTGAAACTCACATGCTTGAAGAACTTACTCTATCTTTATGCATGGGCCATCTGAATGAAATTCTTTTACCTGAGTAAAAATCGAGTCTGTGCTGTTCTCAGTGTGTGTGTGGTTCCTGTCAGCATTAATTGGAGTGCTGAGTGAAATTCATAAAGAAAATAGACCCTGAACTATTGTTTTCAGAACCAGCAGCACAGCAGATTCTCCAGTTGTGTATTTGTAATTGTGCCACAGTAGAACAAGCCCCGGAGCAAGCAAAGAGACTTGGAGATTCCCCACTTCCCTGGCAGCTTTTCTGACTAATTCAGCTGTGCTGGCAAATACTGCCAGTTAGCTGCGTGCTGTTTTCAGAATAAAGTGTATCCAGCACCAGGCAAAAAACAACAGTAGTGTCATTTCCCTCTGTTTCACAGGGGTGTGTTTAACCCTTCTGCCGTGTGTAACGACCATTATGTGGGTGTGAAGTGACATCAAAGATCCTTTTGAGCATTAATGAAACATTGGCTTCTAGCTGCACAATTGATCTCTCCTTAAAAATTCTGACTCCAGGAGTTTAAAATACAAATATCTCAAGGCCTTTTTAGTAGCAGTTCTTCCCTTTTTTTAAGCATGTCTAAGTATCTTGCTGGCTTGGGAAAGCAGCCTGTTTTGATGTCTTGAGAAACAGACTGCTCTACCTGAAAGTTCTGTCTTCCTGCAGAGACTTCAGCTCCATCCCACTCACTCCAATTTACCCTGGCTCTGCCTTGCTGTGGTGGGTGCTGGGCTTTCTCCCACCCACTGGTGCTGGCTCTTCACAGCCAGTAACTGACTGGAGCAAACTTTCTTGTCCATCTTGCGATGTCCACGGGACATTCCAGCTTCCACCTGGCTCAAACTGGCTCCTTCAAGCCCTGTCTCACGACTGCTGGTTGGGACTTCCCTTCCTTTGACAGGACTCCAGAGAAAGTCTTGCTTTCTGGTCTCTTTCCCAGCTTGAACTTGATTAGATTTGAGTTTCGGTGCAAAGGAAGTACAAGAATAATATAAAGAAAAAACGAATTCCGGCAGGATTATTTTGTTTGAATTTGCTTAAGATGTGGAAAAAACAGAGAAGGTTTCTTTCAGTGAGAAATCAATTTATTCTATAAAAAGTAAAATATTCCTGCAGAGAAGTGCAACCAAAAGGTAATTTTTATGCATAAAGATTACAGGAATAACTTGAGTGGCCAGCCTGTTCACTTCTGTTTTATGCAAAGTTTTGTATGCATCAGAAATGATTGTAACTCCAGGTTAGAGACCAGTCCTTTGCGTTTGCTCTGGAGCCTCTATGCTCTTCTAAAACTAACAGGAGGGGATTTTAGCTTATTCCTTTGGAGCCTTGTGAAGGCCAGTTTTCTTGGCCTTTTTTTCTCCAGTTCTCCTGAGACTGCTCTCTAAATGCATGCCAAGGCAATCATTGTTTTCTTTTAAGCAGAGAGAGGCCTGTGGGGTCTGTCTGCTGAAAGCATCCCAGATAAGGGGAAGTTAGAAAATGGATGGACTTAGAATGTGAATTTCAGTAGCAGTGTGGTCATTGCCTAGCACAAAATGTTTGATGAAAGTTGTGCGGGTTACTTTTGAAAAGTTGCCAGACTTATTTTTTATGTTAGCAAAATAAGGTATTTTCCCTACTGTAGCTTTGTTGGTACAACCTGCTGAATTGTCTGTCTATAAGGGAAGAAAACAAATCACCCTGCAGGTGATGTTCAGCATAAAAACGTTTAGGCTATGTAGATAAAGTTTGGCAAAATTAACTGAGTTAGAGTGTCAGGACAGCTGCTGGTTTTGGACATTTATAGCAGAATCCTCAGTGTGTTCTAGAAGGAAACATTCTGTGAAAGTGAAAACTGAAGCATTTTTTTCTTGTACTTTTTAAATGTCTCTTTGTGTTAGTATTGCACTATTCAGCATAAAAGTATAAATGGATTTTTTCAGCTAACAAAGTAAAATACTATGTAATATTCCACAGCTCCTGCAGCACCATTGCCAGGTCTGCTGCTATTAGAAAGATGATAACTTACAGGAATAACTATCATTCAGTCAGATTTGAAATAAAAACGGTGGAAAATATGTTGCTTTTGGGGAGATGAAAATATAACAGCAATATTGATCTTAGTACCATATGATGTTCTTGCTGAATTCAAATGTGACAGGACAAAATGGGTAAAAATGCAGAGCTGGCTGCCTATTACATGATTCAGCAGCCTTTTAGAGGCAGGGATATTGCTTTGTGTTTCTCCTACCAGTTTCTCTCCCTTTTTCCAGTTAGAAAGAGGTGCACAAGGAGAGCCTCCTGGGTTTCTGGCAGTTTGCTTTGCTAAGAGAAGTTTTGGATTTGTTTGTTTTGAATAAAAAGCTTTTCCTTGAGGCTAGGAGACAGAAGAGGTTTGACAGTGAAAGAGCTTGCTACTCACAGTGGGTAATTCTTCTCCAAAAATGTAATTGTCTTGGAAGGTATGTAGGGCCCTGTCCCTCTCTCTCCCTGAAAGGTCTGCTTTCTCTTTTAGGAACAAGAGCATTTCATTCTCATGTGCCAAGAAGAAAGCTTAGACTCAGTGTAACCATGTTGACTGTACCAATAAGTGATGAAACTGTAAGAGTAGCTGTAGATGAAGATTCTTGTCTACGAGGGGAACATAAATAATCTATAAACAACTAATTACTGAATATTGAATTCATCTAAACCAAACAAACCCATCCCTGAACATTATTTTCAGATTTCATTTACAAGCTTTGGGCAGAATTTTACAAGCAGAGTTAATCCCTTTCTTCAACTAAAGACAAACCCAAAACTTAACTTCCAGTACAGAAGCTGTAACTGAAGGTGATTAAGTGTGCTTTATTTTATTGTAGTTTACAAGCCAACAGGATATATCTATTCTACAAATCCATATGGTGAAATGCAAGCATTTATCTCCAGCAGTATATGTTTAGAAAACATGTCTCTGTGCCAGTGCTCTAAGTAGTTTCAGAGTTAAGCCTTTGACTAGTGTCATAAAGATCTTATGTTATTCTCTGTTTAAAAATACTGAAAGCAGCTGCAGAACTGGAGCTGTATCTGTGCACCACACTCTTAAAGAGATTTTCTAGGATAGAGGCCCAGGTGTCTTGGTTTTGTTATGCAGAAATATCAGCATTTCTTGTAATTGTTTGGAGTCCCATTTATTTATTCCATCAGCCAGAATAGCTTTGTCTGCCTCTCTGATTATGAATCCAGATCATGATATCCTCGTGGCTGATTGGATGATGTGCCTTTGCCGTTTTGAACCTGCTCATTCTTCCATTTACCCTGAAGTTGGAAGCTAGGACAACGCAGAATCTGAAAAGGCAGTTCAGTGCTGAAAGGAAGGAACAAAAGCAGATATTTTCCTCTGAAGCCCTTTTGCCATGTTCTGGTGAATCTTTAAACTATTGTAGCTCTTTTAGCAGTGGCAGAAATTTGTCTTCACATGCATGCTGTGTTTGTGTGATACTGTAAACCACATAGCCTTTCCTTGTTTACAATACTCATATTTCTACTTGAATTTTGCATATAAGAGTTTTCTGTTAGAGAAGATTAGAAACCCTGAAACTTCTCCCCCCTCCTATTACTAGGGTAAGGTTGTGTGTAATATCTTTCACAGTTCTGGCTACCAAGCTGTCGTCATCTACTTCAGTCGTGTTTGTGTCTGAGGACACGCTGCTGGCACCATCTTGTTTTATCTGTACTAGAAGACTGCCTCTTCTCCTTCTGTTCTTGTGCTGATCTAAATCTCAGATTTTTTTCTTAACAGGAAAGCATGGGTTATGTTTCTGTCATTGCAAATTCTCATTTGAGTGGAATAATCCTGTTTATAACTTTCCAATCCATCATTATAATGTAGCATAACAAGACTTTGGTGTCAATACGGCTGCAGCGTGACGTGTGTTTCATCACATCTCTTCAGAACATCTGCAGACACATAAACCCACTGGCTGCTTCAGTCAAAGTGGGTCACTTCTGAGAAGATGAGGGAGCATGGCACAGACGTGGGGCCATGGGTGCTGGGAGCTGATGCTGGTTGTATTTTTGCTTTATTCTTATTTTTGTATAAGGAACAGAAGCTGGACCAGTTGTTGGGAATGATGGTAGCTATGGCATGTAGGAAGATTTCAGTGCAGGCAGGTGGCTGTACTTAGCAGATGATAGTGCCAGCTCAGATTTTTATCTATATTTAAATTGCCTTAATGAACAGACTGGGTTTTATTCAAAACTGTTTTCACATTACACAAAAATGGCAGGAGAAGAGGTATTACTTTGAGAAAAATTCAGTGAAGACATGTTCCATTTGTTTGTTCAATATGGATTAGTTATTTTCTATGTGTGATATCCAGAAGTTTTTTCCAATAGATAGTCTCTTGAGTAAATAAATGCTGTACTTTTTCCAACAATACTAAAATTCTGATTCCTGTTTTTGTTGTCTCTTTCAATCTTTTCAGTTCTGCAATGAAACAGAACATTATCCCACATATGCCACATGAAGTGTTCAGTAAGTCTTTAATATCTGTGCAGCAAGGGACATTTGGGATGTTTGGATGTTTATGTCTTTTTTCATATTTTTTTTTTCATGTTGAGGATGGGATTCTTTGCAAAAAACTATCTTAGACCTAAGTAAGCTTACTTTCATTTCAGATTCAATGCAATGAGATTCTTATCTTGTACTGTAGACTATGCAGATAAATTGCAGCTTTGAAGATACTGTAGTCTGATAGAAGACAATTTATCTACTGAATATATTAAACCAGATCTTCTGCTGGTGATTATTTGGGTGGAGCTAAACTAATTTGCACCAAAAATGTATGTGTTGCTGCTGTCTGAGGGAAACTGATGAGCAAGGAATGTACTGACTGAGACCTTGATAGAACAGGAATTGGATATGCTGGAGAAGTCTTGTTCAGAAATGCAATGATGTTGTTTTTACATATTTCCATATGTAAAGGATCTCTCAAGACAGGAGAATCAAGATATATGAATTACAACTTCAGTGGTTAAAGGAGAGTGTCCCAAAAAATGCACCTATCATACTGTATATACAGTTAAAAACAAAGCAAAACATTAGGAGTAACTGCAATAAATAGCAAAGTAGCCTTTGTTTTTTTTTTTTCCAAAAGGAGGACAATCTATAGATTATTTTTTCCCATTTCCTTTATGCCTCTTTGAATGTTTTCTTGCTTCATTGCTAATAAGCATGGAGTGAAAGAAAATTCGTCAAGAAATGAATAAATTGCAAATGCATGCAAAAGGATGCTGACTGTGAAATGTTTCTGTTCTTTCTAAACAAAACAATGGAGTGAGGAAAGAATAGAAAGAACCAACATGCTTTTGCCTTTGAAATTTTCCGGGGTTGAAGACACTGGGTCTTTGTTTACATCCCATGGCTGTTTTCAAACCTAGATTTTTGTGAAACTGCTTGGATCAGAACCCTTGTGGTATGCACATGAAGTTCAGTCCTGTGCTGCTTCTTGAAAATGGTGCTCTTTTGAAGTTTGTGTAGCCCCTGTTGTAAACCAGAGCATCTGATGGATAAACAGTGTTCGGGCCAGTCTTCAAAGACTGACTTTGGGATCTCTAACTCTCTTAAACCTCTCTAGTTTCATGCACCAAGAGACATTCAACTCCTTTTTCTGCATCTTCTCGCAGTTCAGCTACCATCCCAGGGCCTGCAGATGAACCCTTTCAGAAACAGATCTGTGAGCTGTGTTGCTGGTTCTGCACTGGGGTTCATCAAGTTTGCACATACACAGGAGCTCAGGCAAGTGAGAAGAACCCATCTCGTAGGAGTTGGATTCACTTAGGGAACAGTGCAGTTGAAGTGCAAAGGGGCTGAAGTGATTATAGTTTTAAAGGAGTTTTTAACTGTAGAGAAAAAGCTATCAGTAATTTTTACTAAGTTAACAAATCAATATGTGTGCAGAGTGTGGCTACCTGGGGAAATTTAAGGAGTTTTAATCCTCAGCTTGAAAATCAAAGCATTGGTACATCACTGGGAAAGACAATAGACCTTTCATTTCCAAACACTGTACCTAGCTCAGGCTTTCTGGCAACATCCCTGGGATTATATTCATTTTTTCTGAAGCTGCAAATTGATTAAATTAGCTCAATGACAGGCCACTAATGACATGTTTTGGTTTTCTTTTTATTGCAGCAGCATGTCAATCTTACATTTAGAATTTGCATCACATGGTAGCTGGCTGTTCAGAAGAGCAATTGGTCAGGGTCTAGACAGATGCCATACAGTGAAGCTTCTGACTACAGCTATTGAAAGAGGAAACAAAGGAGGGAGGTCCTACAACCCTGCCTTATACACAGATTTATGGTGATGGAATAAGACTGCTTTGTTTCAGTCATTTTTCATAACTAGTTCTGTGGAGTTGTAATGATGATATCTAGTTGTACTGCTAAAACATCGCTCTATTTCCAAAAAATTGCTCTATTTACTTCTGAAAGTTTCTAAACCAGTCTGTGTGTGTGTCACTGGACTCTGGGTTCCAGCAAGTTGAAGATTTAATACCAGTTGATGAAGCCATAGATTGTTTTTTTTTTTCTCCTCATGTACAAATACAGATTCATAAAGGAGACAGAATCATAGAACCATTAAGGTTGGAAACGACCTTGAAGATCATCAATTCCAGCCATCAGCCCTACACCCCTGTGACCACTAAACCATCTCCCAAAGCACCACATGTGCCTGTTTTTTGAACACCTCCAGGGACGGTGCCTCCACCAGCTCCCTGGGCAGCCTGTTCCAGTGCCTCACCACTCTTGCTGTGAAGAAAGATGGATTATTCTGGCTTGCTGGGACAGTATGGGGACTCCTGTCACAAGCTTTCGCTAGAATCTCATCTGGTTTTATCCCTTAAATTCTCCTCAACTAAAATTTATGTCGTAATACCTCTTTTTGCTTCCTTGGCACCCTCTCTTTCCTGAGCTATCATAAGGTTTTTTGACACATTGGAGCAGCTCCCCATATCCTGAATCCTGTCCTTTTCTGGTGTCCCTCTGTTATCACACTGATTCTGATTACAGCTCTGGACTGGCATCTTCTCCTGGGTGGCAGCAACAACTACTGTGGCTCAAATATTTTTACTCCCTTCATACACCCCCATCAGTAGCCCAAGCCCCTTTGACTTTCCTTTCTATTCAGTCACTTCTTGCTTAAATGAACCCTTATATACAAAGGAATTGATGTATTATTTTTCACCACTATATTTTGTTCACATACCACAGCACTATCTCTAGCTTGCATCTCAATGTTTGTTTAGATTGTAACTGCCTTGGGGTAGGAAGTGTTTCTGTGCATGTGCATGCATTGTACCTATAAGAGCAGCAGCTCCTCTTTTGTCTCTTGAGAGCCAAAAGGAGCTGAACTACATACCATATACTCAGGATATTTTAAAAATATTTCAGATAAGATGATCTGAATTACTGACAAAATATTTAAACAGCTACATGATCATACAATTCCCTTGACTTCAAATGAGAGTTAGGCATTACTTAAACTTGTCTGAAAAAGTATTTTTATCTCTAGAAGTTTTTTAGTCAGGCTGAACTCAGTATTGTATCTAAATTAGTATAATTTACCTTTTTCTTCTACCCATCTCCATATAAACCATAATTATTTAGGTTCCCATTTAGATACTCCCTCAATTCTGAAAAGTCCTCACTGATTCCATCAGTTTTATGTATTCACAGACCAGGTTTTCTGAAAAGCTTGTTTGCTGTGCAGGCATTATAAATGCTCATTTCTCTAAGCATTCAGCATAGAGGATATGCAGCAGAGTAGCTCAGCATTTTGGAAAACTTGGCTGTATTTGCTGGTGCCAAGCCATACAGTCTGTCTTGGAAAATTCTAGGGGTTTATTTTCTCAAGTTGTCTCAAAGTTGGAGGATGAGGAATCCCTTTGGAATATGTAACTAGCCTCTAGATAGCTCAGAAGTGAAGTGATTCTTTCTGAAAATCTCTGTTGGGGAGTGTCTTGCCAATGTGGGTTGCAAGCAATAGCAAAGCTAGAACTGGAATAACAAAAGAAACATAGAAATTGCCTTTGAAACAAATACTGACATTAAATTATAAATACTAGGCTTCTTTAAAGCTATTGAGGTTAATTATCAGTTCATTTTGCTAGTCAACTACACTTGTGCATGTATTTTGAAATGCAATTACACAAGTTCAGTATTTGGTTTACATTTTTAACATCAGTTTTCACAGCAGGAGTAAACTTGAGACAGTCAAACCTGCAACCTCCAAAAATTGCCTTTTCATAGGAACTTAATACTGAAATTTCTCCTGTTATTAGCTAGTCTGGAAACACAGTCATCCTTAAATAAACTGCACTTCTTTTTAGCCATTTGAGTGATTTTCCCTGTCGTAGTAAAGCTGCAATTTTTTTCCTTGAGGAATTCCTTTGTTTGTTCCTATGAGGTTCTTGAAGGCCATTTTTCATATAAACTAGCTTTATTCTGTCAAACAACAGAGCCACAGGAAACCAAGGCTCCAGAAATCCTGTAGGGTCCTCCCACTCAATATTGCCTGGCAAGCCAATTAGCTTGATATTTTTATCTCTAACCTGATTTGGAACTAATTGTAAATTACTATTTTACCATTCTGTTTTCTGTGATAAATGCCCTACTCCATTATTATTAGGTCTGCTCCTAGGACAGCTGAATCTCCTTATATCTTTGTGGTTCTGCAGTCCAAGGAGGATACAGAAGGAACCTCTCATCCCACTTCACTGATTCTTGATCTTGGCCTAGAGAACAGGGAAAGGTGTTCACCCTTGGAGACAGTGCAGTTTTACTCCAACTCAGTGTTCTCTGGTTTTTGTTTTGGGTTTTTTTTCCTTCTTTTAATCTACCATGAGATAATGTTTATTTTAAAGCTTGAAATGCAGTTTTTACCACAGAATAGATCTACCTTGGATGCAATTTTGCAATAAATCTTTCGGTTGTTCCCATTTACTGCACTTTGCCTCACATCTCTGAGTGGTGTGAGAGCACATGAAATGCATTCCTTCTGATTAAAACTAAGCTAGAATGTGCACTCCAGGAACACCCTTGAATGTCCATTAAGCAGCTGGAGAACATTAGTTCCTGGGTCCACACCAGAGCTTATCCAGTGATGTATATTCTGAGTTCTCAGCACCAACTGCTTTGCTGTGCAGGTGTTCTCCTGTCTCACTTGACAGAGCAGGAACATTGAGGTGATGGTACACGTGTGAATCTTCAACAGAAAGTATTGCTCTGGTCTGGGAAGGCTCTTGCTTGTCCCAGTTTTGGGAAGTTCATTGGAGACAAAGAAGTAGGATCAGAGAAGTAAATAGCTCTGCTTTTTACTGTCTTTCCTCTTCTCCATTTCTTTTCCTGCTCTGTGCTCAGGGGACTGAAGATCTTGCCAACTGTTTAGCTAAGGCTACTGGGCAGGCATGCTCCTCTTCCTGTGTCTTAGATAAATTACCTGGATTCCAAGAGTACAGAGTGCAGGCCACTGACTGTTTAGCTTGTGCCTAAGTAACAGATCTGTCTTGCTACAGCCAACAGGAATTGTTAGACTCACACTCAACTGGAAAGATGCTTGAGGAAGGATGGAGTACATGGGCAATCGTAGCTAATTCCCAAGTCTGCTGCTTCCCTACAAATCTTAGCTACTTTGCCCCATCTACCTACTGAGAGAAAATGCAAGATTAATCTATCCAGATTTAATCATCTGCATCTGAGCTTTTCATGTAACTCTAGTGCTGTCATTCAAGAAAGCAATTCTCTTCCACAGGCAGCTGAGTTCATGGAGTAATGTATTGGAAATTCTCACAAAAAAAGTGAACGTTGTGCTCCAAATCACTGAGATTATGCCTTTTGCATTAGTACTTTAATCAAGGCCTTTGCTACAGTAATTGTTTAGCACTGTAAGTAACTGGTAAGGACTGCTGACCTGATAATACTGTGCTAGGTTCAGCCTAATCTGAAGAAAAATCCCTTCAAACGTGCTGCATTAGCTGACCCAATTAATCATCAAAAAAAGCAAAGCATAATCTGAATGTTGTGGGCAGCAAGTAGAAATACAGATGGAATATTTCAGAAGGGCAACACTGAGAAGAAACAAAAAAGGCTGCTCAAAGTGGAGTGCTTTCCATGCACTGTCCTATGGGAGCTGCTGCACAGAAACCCCCTCAGTCTGTTTGTGAATATCCTTTCAGCAACAGGAACCAATTCGCAGGTGTGAGAACACTGTGACTGCTTTCAGCATCACAAAGTCTTATTTTTATTGGAAAGTGTACACAAAGTTATGATTTTATTAGAAAATCATTGTCTACCTTCTGAACATCTGAGTCTTCACCACTTGACAGTTGATTCAAGGATTGCATGGTTCAAAAGCAGTACATGGTTAGGAGAGCTGTTAGAGCTCATTCAGTATTAAGAACTCCTTTTCCTCTTCTCAAAGCCAAGGGAAGCTTAAGGAGACTATGGAAGTCTGGTCATCTTACCAAAGAGCAGATGGGTGCAAAGCTGGAGCAGAAGCTGGTAGATTGTTTTGCAGTTTAATTTGTTTGCTTGGGAGTGAGTCTCAGGCTGAGAGTCCTCAGGTGCTACCCCTGCTCTGCTCTGCCAGGGAGACAGGAACAATACCACACCCTTTGGCACAGGGATGGGGCCTAAGGACTGATGATAGGCAGAGAGGAAAGGGCAAATGTAGAAACAGCAGGATAACAAAATAAACATTAAGTAATGGTTAAGTAGTTATCATTAGGTTGTGTATTTTAAAAACTACTAATATCTGCAAATTTCACTGGTCAGTATTGGCCATCTTACTTTCACCCTGCTCGCTGAGCCACCAGTTCCAGGATTTATTCAGCCATTCCAAATCTCTGAGCAGGTTCAGACAGCTGCATTTCTTAAACAAACAGATAAACCTGTACTTCCCTCTTTAATACAAATGTAGATGGTACTGCTACTGAGACTGAGCATAGTCTGTCAATATGCCACTGAGAGTTGTCATGTCTGTAGCATCTTTTTGTTTATTAAGCCTTGAAGGAAGTTTTTAACTACAAAAATAAGAAAATTCACAGGATCCTAACAGCTAAAACATTTTTTTTTTCTGGCTGAAAATTCCAAAGAAGCCATGTTTTTTATCTTTAGACTGTTTCAGGAATATATATTGAGGCTCCTCTCCATTGACTCATATACAAATGACTGTATAGAAAAGGGTAACAAGAAGTTTTTAATTTTAAAAAACTATTTGTTTCCATAAAACAGATGACATAAAGAACCCACATATAGCATCTAGTGATAAAATTTTAAAATAAGACCTATATGTGCTAGTATAATGGTATAGATATGTTTTATTTTTTTACAATGAAAATAAATTTGAGTTAGGATCAACTACTTAATAATTTGTTCTGTAGAAAATGTTAACAATGACCTACCCTGAAAAACATGAGTCAGAGAATTTCAAGCAAGAATTACCTCAAGACTGTCCTTTCTAGCTGAAATAATTCATGTTTCCTCAAGCGACAGACAACATAGAGTAAAAAGCTGAAGCAACAAAGAATCTTTTGCATCTCCTGTTGAGTTGTACCAATGAACTCCCATAATTAAAACTCTGCACCTATTCCAGCCTAAACAGGGCATCAGCATCGAGCCTTTTGATCTTGTAATGCCTTTGTCTGCTAGATTTAAAGAGCTACCAGAAATCTCCTTGTGTATATGCATATAGACACTGATTGTATCACATCTTGCACCTCTCTTTGATAGAGCTAAAGAGAATGATCTCTTTAAATCTCCATATTAGGAGGCTTTTTTTTTTTTTTCCAGACCTCAAATCATTATTTTGGCTTTTTTCCCTGAACCTTTTCTGTTTTCTTTTGGGGGAAGGGTGGATATCAGAACTTGGCACAGTATGTTACAATATGAAAGGGAGGCAAAACTTTGTGGTAAGATTAGATTCATGCAAATAAGCCAGAAATAATTGTTTCCTTTTTCATCTGAATCTATCCAAGCTCCGCGTTGCTCTCTGAGACTTGTAAGAGTATGAGGTTTGTTTTGATTAGTTATATAGCTTACTATGGTCTGATTGCTTAATTCAAGTTGTCTTGACTGAGCTACTGCTAGTAAAAGTAGTAAAATCTTCAGAGTGTTATATTAATCTTTAATAGATCTGTAATGCCCTGGATGCACATCAATGGTATTTTAGGAATTACAATTACCATTATGTTTTTCAATTTTATAATACTTTTGTCCCCGAAGGATTTTAGCTAACACATTTATATGACATGAAGTGGGAAGCCTCCTATGATTCACATCCATTGTAAATAGAACACTTTTTTAATATATCAGCAAATAATCCTAGAGAAATTAGGCATCTGTGGATTGTAAAGATCTGAATTCATGAAAGTCATTTTTGAAAGTATATCAGATGTCTTACAGCTTCAGAATGTAAAGTTCCCTGTGTAGGATCCATCACTATTTTGTAGCTTGCTTGAGCAAATCGTCTGGCCTTGTTTGGCCCCCGAATCAAATATTTCCTTGGCTGCAGTTCCCAGAAACATGTATTTAGAATAAAATGTAAAAAAGTGACTTCTTAAGGTAGCTCAACCTGTCTGTCTGTCCTTGTCGTAAGCAAGCTAACTTACTATGTACATATTTCTTGTAGTTCACTCTATTTTTATAGGGTCACTTCTAGTATAATATTTGCAATATTATTACAAGTACACAACTGCACTTGGCTATGATCAGTAGACAGTATATTGGTCTCAGAGTTATTTTCTAGTATTAAGTGTCTCCTGAAGTGTCTGTATGAGGATATTCTTTGCATCAGTCATGTTGTATGTTTGGGAAGAACAAGTCTGCTGCCACACAAACTGCTTAATGTACATTTCAGATTAATGTTTTGACTCCTGGACTTAATATATATTATGGTTACAGCAGCAAAAAGTCAGGCAGGTTGATGCTACTTCTCGTATGGTTTTATCATGGAATAATATATAAATTTTCCTCTTTCCAAAAGACTATGGTGATAAATGTATTTAATAAAAAATGGAGGGAAATGCTCTGAATAAAATAATTATTTTATTACCATAGCAATCTAATACAAGATAAACCTTTTTACTGTATAACAAGGTCTTCCTAATGGACATTGAGCTGGCAATGATCTCCTAACAGAAACTGTCCTCTCTTTCTCAGCTAGGCAAGCAAAGTTTCTTCTCTTCATCTCTTCTCATGTGATATATCTTCCATTTCCCTCATTGTTCTAATAGCCTTTCTCTGTACTCTCATTAATCTGCCTGTAAGATGGGTGATATAATTACACAAAGTACCCCCAGGTTTTTATTGGGGGTTTTTACTGAGGCTTAGTTGAGTGGTCTCTTTTCAGTGAAAGGATTTGTCCTGTTTCATCCTAGTACCATGTTCAGGTTTTTTCCCCCCTTGGTTGCACCACAGACCCAGCTGTTAGCCATCCTGTGATCAGCCTCACAGACATTTTTTCCTCCTCACTCATTTTCAACCAACAAATCTTAAGCTTATAGCAGACGTGTCATTTCTGAGAGCAGGATCTGCTTTGCACTGTTGGCATTTATCCCATACTGATTGCTCTGTCATTAAAATGATCCATTTCTTTCCAGGATACTCTGGCCTTTCGCTGATTTTCACCTTGTATCACAGTCAGTTTATATTAATATAGTTTCTGGTTTTTGTGGGAAAGCTGTTAATGTAAATACTATGTGAAGATACGATCTCAGAAAGAACCCTTGGGGAAATCCACACCCACTGGCATCTCTAAAGCAGTCAGCTCCCTGACAAAGAGCTTTCTTCTCTACTTTGTGTACTTCTTATTCTCATGAAATCCTAGGCAGATTATCTGTAGATTATCATATACATATCATTTTATCCAGATAAGTAGTTATTTTATGTTTAAATAAAGCTTATGTTTTGTCACATTTTCTGTTTTCTCTTTAGCAATCCATTCAAAACATTTGAGAACTTTGCATGCTGCACAAGTTTGACTAATTGGGAAATAGTTGCTTGGATCACCTCCTCTGCCTTCTAAATGCAAGTAATGAATCTGTCTCATTTTAAGACTGGAATCAAAAGATGAAATATATTACAAATTTCTGATTTCAGAACAGGACACGGAGGTATTGAGATATTTTAGGATTCAGAGCTCTGTACTGTGAGGTTCCCAATTAGTTGTGTTGGAACTCTTTGACCTTCACCTCCTACATGTAATTATTTTCACATGTACACCAAATGGCTGGTGTTTATTGGCCATTCTGCATATGAACTTGCCACGCACCCTTACTGAAAACTGAAAAAGAATGGGATTTTTTTTCTATATTTTTTATATATATCTGTATTTCTGCCCTTTATTTCTGCAATTTATTTTTATCACTTTTCATTATAATGTTCCTTAGATGTTTTTATCAGGTTCTTTTAAAAGATGCATTAGACATATGGGTTGATTATTAGTTATTCAGACAGCAATCTCACACACACAACAGTAAAATATTTCACTTACATTGCTATGTATTACTTTTTTTATTTTATTAGTTATATTTTTATATGTTATTCTTTTGGGATAAGCTGTATTTCCTAATTTCAACTATAAAATGTTATATTTGTGTAATAAATTCCAGTCCTTGGCTCTTTATATACACTGGGAGAATTTTTAATAACGTTATTTCTTCAGTGGCTTCTGCACCCAAAAACGTGTCAGTTTCTTCCCTCAAATTTACATGAGTTGGTCTAATAAAAGCTACTTACACTGACTTCATTATTTGTGACAGAATGAGCAGTTTGCAAACTGCAACAATGAATATGAATCCCAGACTAATTCAGTGGGTGAACAACAGATTTTACCAGATTGCAGTAGAATTAGTATTAGTGGAAGATTACCTGTCCTCTAGAAATCCTGCCATTAGCTCCTCCAGACAGAGGCTTGAAATCTTAAATCGCTGCTGAATGCATCTTGTCTAGCGGGTGACAAGGAACAGCTGTCACAGTTTGACTCAAGCTAATACACTCAAGCATTTTGAGAACAAACCAATATTTTGGACTGCAGGAGGGAATGAGAGATGTATCGGGCAGCAAAAGAAAAGATTTCATATTAGCAGGAAAATGTAATAATTGCATCAAAATTTTCACACTTCTGATTCTGAACTGTAAAACATTTCTATGCTGAGTCTAAATTCCTAGAGATCGTTTTTTATTACCAATAGGGAGAAAAAAAGAATTATTTAAAAGAATCTGCATTTTATCTTCATAATCCTAACAGGTTCAATGAGTTGAGCAATCTGTTTGCAGTATGTATTTGTACTTTGCTTGACAGGCATGTTATATTTTTACATTGGTTGCTGGGTTTAGTGCCACTAAACAAATATGTAAGTTTGTTTATCCTGTGCAGGAAGGTTGCAGCAGCCATAGCCAATCCAAAACCTATTGGTAGTTCACCTGATGATTTACAAATCAGAAATGAAAAATGAATCTTCTAACTGAATCTGTGCTTGACTGTGTGTCAAGCCTTGTAGGTAAAAGTAAACCTGTTAAAAAATAGCTTTTTCAGGCTCTTCTCCAGGTCTTCCCTTCCCTTTGAAGGAGTGAATGGGTTTCATAAAGTCTTCAAACTTACACTTCTGTGGCTGAAACACTACCTGGGTCATAGGTTCTTTCTGAGTGATCATTTAAAGCTTATTTTCTCAGTATTTTTCCAGTGTGTGAGATTTTCTGCCTGCCATTGATCCCTTTATACTACGTGTATACTTCCCTCTTCCAGTGGGCTTCCTTGGGATGGAATGTTTCTATGAGAGCTTTTGTGAAGAGCTCTGCACTTCTGCTCCTGACAGACAGTTATGTTGATTAATGTTGCTATTTATTTAGTGTGTTTATGACAACAGAAAGAATTAAAACTTTATTGCATAGCTGTATAGGAGATAAAGAATATATTCTTCGCCTTTACGTAGCACCTCCACAATCTTGGTAATTTTTCTCCATGTGGAAGACAGCCTGCTTAATTTGGGCTTTTTCTCCTGCTGACTGACTCAATCACCCAAGTCAGTCACTTCATGAGATGAGGATATTTCTTGCTGATTTTCAGGAAGGTGCCTCTCATCCAGATTGAGCTGTCTGCAAGTCTGTACAACTAGGCAGCATCTTGAGGAGCTCTAGGTGAAGTCTTTACTACTTGGGTTTACACGTGGGTTGTTCACCGAGCTGGGGGCGTGGGCCTGACTGGAATCCATGTCCTTTGTGCTTGGTGAAAAACTATCAGAAATGTATTTATTCTATTGCTGAAGTGTCAAGAACATCATTAAGGAAAAGTGAATATTCAGTGCCCTTGAGGAGATGTGTGGATGTCATCTAACTCTGTTTCTCTGCTTCTGAGGAGAAGATTGCTGGATATATTAAGAGCTTCTTGCCAGCTTGACTGTACTACACGGTGGCAGTAATTATTGATTACTTCCTTGTGGTGATAGCTGGTGAGGTGTTCATGCTTTTGTTAGATGAATCATCTCCTGGTCACTTTGTGCTGAATCACTTTCAGAGCTGCATATAAGTATTTGGATGGATTTACAGTAACTTCCTCCTTTTTACTCAGAGACATGCCAGTCTGCATCATTGTTATGCTTGACTAATTGTTCTTCTGTGTCAGGTAACAAAATATTCTACTTCCTTTTATTCTGCTCAAGCAGATCTTGGTTTCATTACATAGGTCAAAGCTCTTAAATTAAATTTCTATAGTTTTTTTTTCCCCAGTTCACCTAAGTGACACAAGTGATGGTCTTTGGATGTAGCTGTGATTTAGGCATGCATGAGACAAGGTTTCCAGGTTTGCTCTATAGAAGACTGAAGTGGTTTTGGCACACTGGGGACACAAGTAGACAATATCTCTTTCTCTTAAACATAAGAATATTGTTCAAATTCATTTTTGAATCAGAAGCTCATCTGAAGACTTAACTGTCATCTACTTGTTAAGTGGAGACTCTCTGGGCACCTGACAAGTTATAAACTTGATCTGGCTGTCTGTTAAACTAATGACATTTTAAATGTTCCAATCTTAATAAAATTATTTTTTAAGCTTTCCAATATTTATATACTATCAAAATGCATTCTTCCTTTATTTTGAATATACATTTATACAATACAGAATTTATCCAGATACAAATAATCAAATAATTTTTGCAGTAAGATAGGATGTTTATATTTTAAAATATGAATATGTAATTAATATGGACGGTACAATAGTAGGAAATGTTGAACAGCTTTTCTTGGGTATTGAGCACCTTGCCATGACAATGTATTCCTGTAATCATTCTCAGTATTTGAACTGGAATAGTATGCCCACAGCTAAACCGTGTGCAGCAGCATTCCTGTAAGAATCAGAACCATAGAGTGCCAGGTTGGAAGAGACCTCAAGGATCATCTGATCCAAACTTTCTAGGTAATAATATAGTTTAAATGAGATGGGCCAGCACCCTGTCAAGCTGGTCTTAAAACTGTTAAATGGAAGGGAATCCACCACTTCCCTTGGGAGATTATTCCAATGTCTAACTGTTCTCATGGTGAAAAATTTTCTTCTGGAGTCCAATCAGAAAAAATAGGATGAATGTTGATACGTCCAGCATGACTTTGAATTATCCATCTCAATACTAAATTCCAGTTTTTCCACTTGTTCATGTTAGTGCTAGTTTTATTTCCAGATGACAGCATATTCTGTGCACAGACCGAAAGGTAATGGCCAGGTAGAAAGCAGCCTGGCTGGTCCTTCAGCTCGTGGGTGACCAGCATGGCCAGCTAGCGCTCTCCTCATGGAGACGCTGAGGAATGGAAACAGTAGGGTTTGGTGTCCTTTGCCAGCACAGCAAAGGGAGGTTGCCCTGAAGTGCTGTGTGACAGGAGGACTCTGAGCTCAGCCCCTGGCGAGGCCCGGGAGCGGCGGCACCACCGGCAGCCCCGGCGGCACCACGGACAGCGCCGGGGCTGGAGCGGGCGGGGCCTGAGCAGGTCGCGCAGCGCGGGGCGGCTCCGGCACTGCGCACAAGGGCAGCCCGGGGGTAGCGGTGGGTTTGATCGCAAGGCTGCGGGGACTGGCACCTGGAGCAGACAGGCTGGGTGGCAAGTGGAAGCACACTCACTAATAAGAAGGTATTCCTGCTTTGACCTTTCAGCCAATTCAAAATGAAATACATCTGCTCCCTTTTTGGTTTTGCAAACCAACACTGTATGTAAATAAGGATATAGAACCGTTTGGTTCTCAGCCACACTGTTCCTTGGAGGTGTGTTAGATTGTTCTCTACGAACCAATGTTCAATTGTCCCTGAAACAAAGTAATAACAGTAGAAAGGGGGGCACATAAACAAAAACAAACCAACAGAACTCTTGCATTGACTTGTAGAGATTTGCCTAGGGATTCGGTGATGGCTAAAATCAGTTAAGGCAGCCTCTGGAATGGCAACCCTGATGCATTTCCAGGAGTGATGAAACCAGTTCTCTGGTGTTGTATCACAATACTATAGATTTCTTAGCATCAAAGGGATCTCTTCCAAGGTAATAAATATATGATAAGAAATGTGTTAAATCAGAAATAAAAAAAGACAAAAAAACCCCATGCTGACAAGAAAAGTTCACAAATGTTTCTGAACTCTCATTTCAAAAATAAGACAGGAGCTAATTATTATTTGGTAGGGTTTCTTATATCCTGAACATTAAAAGGAATTAACAGGAGAAGGTATCAATTTGTCACAACAGTGCTAATTAATGTTCTGTGATTTCTCACTCTCTTAATAGATAATTTGCTGTAGTGAGAACATTAGGGATAAGCAAGAGTGAGGCTGCAATCGTATTTTTCTCAGATTTCTTAATTATTTATGAAATGTGAAGATTTAAATAAATCTTTTCCTTTTTTATAATTGAAGACCAAAATACTGTTTCTTTAGTAGCAGGAAAACATTTGTTCAGCATAATCTGTGATCTGTTTTAAATTAGGTCCAGCTGACTAAATAATTACCACCTGCACAGTGAATTCTTTTGTAATTGTACTCGATGACTGCTGTTGCTATTAAAACATCAGTCAGTCCATTCTCTACTTTTCTGCTAAAAAAAAAATTAAAATTATTGTCCTGGCTTAATCCAGATACATTCTAAGCAAGCAACATATACATTTACAAACTGTGGTAAGTTGGCATAACAACACTGATCCAAATTTGCCCTTATGCAAATCCTGGTCTTTTCCATTTTTATAATTTGTTTTCAAGCAATGTTACAAATAGAGTAAAAGTAACTTCTAACATTATATTTATAACTACAAGTTGTGTTATTTGATCTTAACTGCCTTTTTTTTTTTTTTGGGTGGGGTGGGTATTAGGTGAGACTTTAATCCACAAGTCTAATGTTCTGGGGGCTTTTGAAAGTACCTCTTTCTCTGCTCCTGATGACTAGATTACCTTTGCTCTGAAAAAGATTACACCAAAAATAGTGAAGGTACTGGAATATTTTATGCTGACTTCCATTTTACACAAAATAAAAGTTTTGCGACTAAAGGAATGGAACAATAGAACTATTGTAACTGAGATGTTCCTAGGATTACCAGAAACTTCTGTTTCCTACATCTGATGTGATTAAGTTAGGCATCTGTTGGTTGCTTTCAATCATGAGCTCCTCCTACTTCAGGCACTCAGTAAGGAATAGATGATGGAGTGACTACTGAACGGAGAGCTGGAAGGCCTGCTTTCCTTTCCTGCCACTCTGAGAAATGTTGAGGGTTGGGAGAAGAGTTGCTTGTAAGGACCTCATTCTGAATTAAAAATTAAAAAAAGGAATCTTAACATAATGGCCTTTAAAATCCTCCCGCAATCCTGAGCCCTAATGAGAAATCATCCAGATGAAAGAATAATTAGGTGAATGAAGGTGTGGGGCACAAACACTGCAATGCCTTAGAAAGAAAAACTGCTCTTATTTGCTGCATTTAGATTCCTAATGTGATTGTTTTCTCCTTTCTTCATAAGGAAAATATCCATGAGATGGCCTTGTGCAACAGGACAGAGAACATAATTTGGATCTGTTCATCAAAAGCTGAGACCTCCTGCTTAGAAGTTTCAGATTACTTCATCAAAGGAACAATAACTCGGTGCTTGAGTCATGTGAATCCCTATTTTGAGGAAAAGAGGAGAAACACTTGATGCTCAAAAGGATCTATGAAGTTGTGGGAGATGGTAATAGAGTGTATTTGCTTTGGATCCTTTTTTTTCTCCCTGCAAGGTGAGGAATTTATAGTTTAGTGGGGAAGTCAAGTTGTTTAATTGCTTAAAACATCTTGTCGATGGGGAGAGAGTATGAACTTTAAAGAAACAAACATGCAAAGTTGGAACCTCAAGTGTAGAAAAGGAGGTAACTTGATCAAATAAATTGACTGTCAGAGGGAGTTAAAATTAATTTCTGATTTTTTTTTTCTGATAGCAGGGGTTCTGGGCCATGTTTCTAAACCAGAGATTTGAAGTAATAATGGAAGTAGAAGTACCAGTATCTATAGCCCTGAGAACAGGGAGAAAGGGTATGGGGATGCTGTTCCCTGAAAGAGAGGGCAAGAGAGTGATATGTTCCATGATACCTTAAGGCTGAGATAACTGATAAAAAGTTACTTGCAGGGAGGTATAAGAATCTCTGCTTTCTGCACTCTGACCTTCCACTGTCCCTCGCAGAGCATTTGAAAGGATTGTGCAGTTCCCTTGATCTATTTAAGAGAAAGAAACTGTGTCAAATCTCTCCCTTCCCCTGCCAGCTGTCTTTCAGATCACATCTATATTATGGCAAGATAGTGTATCAAGATATAAACTGAACTGTCTAATCTATTTTAATTAATACTGTCTTTAACATTAGTGAGTATTCTGTTTGGATAAGAACAACTGTGTTTGCAGTAACTTACCCATAAGCATCTTGCAATACTTGTGACTTGACAGCTCCTGTACACGGTGGCTGTTAAGTAACTTTTAACAGTGTTATTTAAAGTGATTAGTGCTTTCCTTCTAACTTGTCTTGTTCAATTAAATAAGGTCTTAAAGTGTGTATTTGCTGTTATTTCCCTATGGTGCCTGTAGTGACAAAGACTCAGACTGGCAGCTCAGAAGACTACTGCAAGGAGAGGCCACTTTTCCCTGAAAAATATAAGTGTTTGGGACCCATGATGTCCACCAACTGAAGTTCTTCTTGAACGAGCTCTGACATTTACAGCAAATCTTAAAATTTAGTTTGATTGCTCAAGTTAATTTTTAAAACTTCTTAGCAAAACCTCGAAACCATTTAAATAAAATAATACAGTAGGCATTGGATTCCAGTTCTGTGGTGTGGTGGTGGTTTTGAGATGTGCAGTCATTATGATAAGGAAAACTAAAAACAGCTCCAGAAAGACAAAACTTGGACATATAACCCTCAGAATTTCTGGTTTATACTTGCACAATATGACTATGCTTTTCCCATGCTTTATGGAATAGTGTGAATATTGAGCCTGGCAGGAGTGAGTTCTGTTAAGAGAGAAGAAAAGGCAAAATAAATAGTTGTTTTGCAGCCCTGAGCAGTAGTTGCTGTTTCCTTTGGTCTATCTCCTTTGCACATGGGTGATCCTGAATTCCTGTTTGCTGCCTGGGAGATTAGTGCCTCAGCCTCCTTTACAGGATGAGGTGTTTGTTTTATGCTACACTTAAGCTGAGAGTATTTACTAAAGCAAACAGTATTTAAATGGAGGTGTTATGAGACTCATTAAACTGGTGAATGCGTGTATCAGAGGAACAGGTGTAAATATATTTGGTAACTTTAAGTTATGCAAACTCGCATTCCATTGACTCTACAGTAAAATACACTGTGTTTTTTCTGTCTGAAGTGGGTCATATGCCCCTCTAGTGACTCTCTGTTCAAAAATAGGTATCACCAGCAACAGTCCAGAAAAGCATTCAGAATAAATATGCAATCATTTGTACTATACTTAAAATAAAAGTATGCTATCATTAATGTGACTGTACCTGTTAACGCTATAATTGTGTGTCCATGATCATGAAATACAAATGGCATAGTTTCCTTTAAACAGAATGTTTCTCGTGTACTATTAGTTCCTTCCAGGTCCTCTTCTGTCAACTGTTCTGGGGTCCTCCTCAGAGCTTGTCTAACCTCGCAAGGTTCTCGCCTTGTCTTCCCCAGTTCTCTTTAATTCTATATTAACCTTAAGGGGAAGAGTCAACTCAGACATACTTGTATTTTGAAAAACAATTCTGCCTTTTTGTTTTGTTTTGGCAGGAAAATTATCTGTTTCATAACTGGTCAGCTTGGCAGCAAGAAGAATCCATGAAGTGCTGAGGCTGTAGAATGAAGAGGCTGGAAAAACTAACCATTCCTGTCACTACAGAAGTTTTCTGCTCCCAAAGTACTAGTAAGAGATGAACAGGTATTTTTTATGGACATATATATATAAAAAAAAATTCTCAAACCCTACAGCAGCCTATCTCCAACAGATGCAATTCATTGACTTTGTCACGTTTTGTCCCTTCAAAAAGCTATTTCTGCATGCTGTGGGAGTGCCTCAGGAAGGAAAATAATGCAGCTATTGTAAATACATATGCCTAAATGTGAATACGAATTAAGGTATGATTAAATAATTTGATTTTTTCTAAATCAATGGTGTACAAACATGCTTACTTTTTGGCTGCTTTCTGTTTGCACTCTACACAGTGAAGCAAAAACCAACAGCCCAAAACCAAACAAAAGCCCAAACAGAAAGCTGTCCGAGTTCAGTGTTGAAACATAAATTGCACATGTTAAAAAAATAAATAATGAGGGTTTCCACAGCAACCTAAGTTCTCTTGTGCAAATTGATGACTTTCGTTCTGTTTTGTTATATAATGATAGAACAGATATTCTATTAAAAGTGTTGGGTACATCCGAAGTTATATTATTTAAAAAGTTTAGTCTAATCCTAAAACTTCACATCAAGCAATGTATTTACAAAAGTTTCTGAAAATGCTGTATAAAAAGTGTTGTTTTCTGCCTTCAGCTTTGGGAAGGCTCTGACAGAAGAAAAGTCTGGCAGAGCAGTTGAAGTGATCAAAACTTCAGTTGCAGGAATTATGTGCTTCAGCTTTTAATTTGCTGTGAGGAATTCAAAGTTAGGTTTGATGGAAAGAATGGAAATGATGAATTAACTCAAAGATGAAATCTAAAAACTATTTCAAATTTTGGATAACAGTTCATTGTGCAACCCATACAAATTTTTCCAGCTCCTTAGAAGCTTTGGAAATTAATTAAAAAATTAAATAATATTATCAGACAAATTCTAATCTCATTAACATCATCAGTTAAGAGTGCTTTTCCTGAATTTCTTTCTACTCAAATGCCAACCTTAAATGCTGCCACTGTCCACCTAGGTTAAAAAAATAAATGGGAGAAATAACTGATATTACTAATGACTCATTAAGCAGCTTAGGTATGTTTACTTTAATTTCCCCTGTTTCCCGTTTGAAATAATTCAATATGGTTTCTGTAAAAGCAGTAGGTGAGATATGAGTCAGACAACAAGGTTCCATCTCCCCTGTCTGCAGCACCAGGTTTGTACAGGGGGACATCCGCCAGTGAGGTCTAGAGCAAGGGAACAAACAAGAGGATTTTTTCCCTTCACCTGGGCCGAATTTGGGTTTTCGTAGTTTTTAAACCACGCTCCTGCCCCAGTCTTCTGTTCTGGTGTTCCCACCTGTGTGGTACCGAGCACCTGGTATCCTCTGTCGCAATGGGGATTGTTGGGGTGTGTGTGTGTCCCCTACGCATCACCCGCCCTCCCTGGAACGAATTCGCTTTTTCTGTTCTCTTGAAAGAATTTTAGCTTTTCTTTTTTTCAAAGCGGACGTCTGACCCGCTGGCAGAGAAAAGTTTGCGTGCGTGCTCTGAGGGGCCTTCAAAGCCTGAGACATCCCGTGGAGAGGCGCAGAGCTGGTTTTCTCAGCAGCCATGTTAACCTGCTGGGGGGCCTCAGACTCCCCGCGCTGTTTACAAACACGGCCGGGCCTGGGTGCTGCAGTGCCCCGGGGGCTGGGGGGGCTCCACCGCTGTGGGGCTGCGGGACCGGCCCCGACCCCGGGACACGCGCCACCGCCCCCGCGCCTCGCGCCCGCGCGCGCCTCGTGCGGCCGCGCGGGCAGGAGGGGGGGGGAGGCTGTGCGAGCCGCGCATGCGCCCCAGGCTCCAGCAGGAGAGGGGGGGCGCGGCAGCCCGAGTCCTTCGGCGGTGGCGACGCCGACGACAGGAGCGGCGACAGCGTCGAGGAAGAAAGAGGCTGGGGACCGCAAAGCTCCGTGGGGCCGCTGCGTCGGCAGGGCGGGAGTCCTCAGAGACGGTGGGGCCGCGCTAGAAGAGGCGCTGGGCCGGCATCGAGCGTCCGCCGCGCACTGAGGGGAGCGGCGGCTGTTGCTGCCCGCGCGGGCGGGCGGGCGGGGGGCGACCTTCCCCCCGCCCCCCGGCAGCGGCGAAGAGACCCTCAGCGCAGCCCCAGCCAGATCGTGAGGCGGGGGGCTGCCGGCGCGGCGGCCGCGGAGCAGCACCCCTGCGGAGGGGGCTGGGGGGGGGGAGAAGGAGAAGCCGCCCCCGCTCCATGAGCGGCTTTCGCCCGCCTCGCTCTGCCCAGGAGATCCGTGGCCGCGGCCGGCTGCCGCCGCAGCAGCATGTGGAGCCCGACCGAGGAGGAGAAATACGGCGTGGGTAGGTGCTGCCACATCCCCCCCCCGCTCCCCTCACCGCGACTCCCCGCAGCGGTCGGACCCCGGGGGCTGGGAGGGCGGCTGCTCCCCCTCCACCCCCGCTGCTGCTTCTCGGCGGGGGCGGCGATGGTCGCCTCCGCCGGCTCCCGGTGCTCCCCCTCCCGCTGCCCGGCAGGTAGAGCGGGGGGATGGCGAGAAGGGCAGCCCCTCCACCCCCCCTCTCCTCGTGATGTGGTGGGAGGCTGCTGGCGGGGGAGAGCGGGATCGCCTGTGCCCGCTGCTGCCTGCAGAGCCCGGCGCCCACAGAACCTGTCTGCGTCTGTTTTGATTTGGGTGATTTCCCTGAGTTTTTCCACCGCGAAGCAAGGGGCGGCGAGAAAAAAAAGTAGACTTTCCGGGCCCGCGCGCAGGTCCCGATTGCACAGATAATCAGAAAACGAGTCGCTCAGCGCTTAATCTACTTAAGCGTGCGATTCCTTTTTCTCTTCCCCTTAATCTGTGGTTTGTGGAGATCTTGTTTATATGGAGTTTGGGGAAAGGGAATGGTTATGGCGCGATGTCATTAGGGGGGCGTCGGTGATGCACCTGTGCGGAGCGGCGGCACCGGGGGGGAGGGGGGCCCGGCTCCCGGCTGCGAACTGGGCCCTGCTTATCAGCTGAAAAATGGACGGCTGGTTTGGGGCTGCAAGGGCTTTCCCAGTGCATCAGCGAGGGCTGGGGTGTTCGTGGTGCATTGCGTTCATTACAGACGGCTGGTGTGTTTCTGTGCGTGCACAGGGTAGTTATTTTTCGTTGTTTATGATAAATCATATTTTACTGTCATCTTGAATCTTGTTGGCTCTAGTTTGAGAGATCATCATTGGTAGCTTTGTTGTCTTTATTTTAGGGTAATTTCTGGTAAGAGGAGAAATGCCATGCCTAATGAAATGGAAGGTAGACTTCCTTTAACTTTTGTTTATTTTGATTTTTTTTTTCAAAACTAATGGCATGTATAATAACAAAAGTAGGTAGTGTCTGCCCTTATGACTTACCTAAATGCTTCGTTAAATTTATAGTTACCGGTTGTTCATATTAATTTTTTAGTTCCATAGTATGTAGTGATGAACAATTTCTGCAAATATTTAAAAAATACAAACAAACTTGCTACAAAGATCTGGTATCCTGTACTGTTAAAGGAAGATTTTTACAGTTATTAGCAACTAAAAGTCTTAATGCCACTAACATTAATAAAAATAAATATTCTGCAAATAAAAATAATTTTTGAGCATTTAATCAAAAAAGCATCAAAATCTCTCAGTGCTTCTTGTTAATTTTGCATTTTGTGCAACAAATATTTTCCTTAGGACATTCACATACTTTTTGTATTCATTATGAAGATAAGGAATTCACTTTTGTTTTAAAAAATGCAGTTAAATAGTGTGTTAGATGAGAAGCTGTAGGGCAGTATGCACAAGTGGCAGTAATAAGTAGTGCAGGGCAATATGCACAAGTGGCATAAATCAAGTAATTACTTAGAATTCTGTTGCTATGTTTGCCAGTCAGTGGGAGTATATAAAGTTAACGAGCTTTGTTACATCTCAGCTGGATGATTAAGAGAATATGAAGTGTCCAGACTTGCTGGTACCTTAACTGCTGGTGCAAGGCAACCTCTTGTCCTAGTGCTCAACCTGCTGTAGTGATTTTAATATAAGTTTCAGAAAAAAAACCTATTAATTTTCTAAGTCTTGTTGGTTTTCCTCTGTTCCCTTTATGGAGCCATTTTTCTTTGCTGTATTGCAGGGTTTGCTATTCAGACTTGTGTTTGCTTGTGGTTTTTTTTATGTTCTCAAATAAGAAAATATGTAATGCCACCATCATCAAAATGTAGGTGAACTAATTTTTTTTACAGACGTATGAGAGGAAAAGATAGGAAATCTCCATTCAGGTTGTAAACAAGTCTAGAAGAGGCATCTGGAAGAGAGAGTAGTGAATGAAAACAAGTGTTATTTCTATAAGTATTCCTGGGGTGGTGATACTTCTTTTTCAGGCACCACACCTGTCTGAGTTAGTTGCTAAGTCTTTACCATTTTGGTGATCTCTAGGCAAGTTGGTTTGTTGTTGGTTTTTTTTTTCATTCTTGGGTAGCTTTACTTAATTTTGCCTGTAATTGAAATTGGTAATCCTTTAGAGAGGCAGAAATGGAGAAGAATGCTGCTTGTGTCTGGAGTTTAGTTACTGGAGGTGTGGAGAGGACTACTAGTTTTTCGGAAGTAGATTTGTTTTTGCTTGCTGGAGCAGTTATTTTTGTGCATTTTGGAGAAACTAGTCTATAGAAGGTGTAGACCTGAGGTTTTACAGTGAAGAGGTGCACTAGTAAAAAAAAAGTGGTTTTTTGTTTTTTGCTGATGTAACTTATTTTGATTTCACAAATATGCAAAAACAATTTTCTTGGCATGAGTTGTTGGAATGAGGTTATTCCTTGGGCTTTAGTAGTTTGGTTTTGACCACTGTCCATCCAAAAATTCCCGTGTTCTCTCCATACTCTTGTTAAACCATGAAAACTTTTTGGTGTGCCTTTGGATTAAGGCAATAGACTCTATGACCCTCTTGATAGAAGTTGGGTGGGAAAAAAATATAGTTATTTCTGCAACTGGAATACCACAAAGAGTTTTCTGGTGAAACAAAGGTATGTCTGGGCACTCAGGCCCTGTACATACCTGTTCCCATGTATGGAGGAAAGTAGAAGTGTCATATAAAGCAGTTAATGCTGATGCTGTGCTTTTTGGTGAAAGTAAATTCTGATCTATGTTGACTTTTTAGCTTGGTAGTTGGCTCAGAGATAATGGATAGCAATTGTTTCTTCAGAAGGACACTGTGTTCCCTCTTTCAACATGTTGGGTATATAAGGGCTTTGTGCTCTGCATTGGCTTTCAGCGAGTTTAAGACAAAGACATTTTTTAGATGGCTGCTGGAGCCCCTTCACAGATACCCCTTTACAGCTACACAGACTCTTGACTGCAAGAGAACATGTGAAATTTATTGATGTGAATGTCAGTGGCTTTTTGGTGGTTCTGGAGTTCTCTTTGTCTAGCTGAAAGTAAAATAAGTTTTCAGTACTTGCAGTTGTAGAACTCCCCATACTGCCCAATTCTCATACAGGTCATTGTATACTTCTCCAACAAAGACATTAAAAGATTGTTCAGGATATTTCTAAATAGTTAAGTAAATTAAGCACTCCTCTATGTTCTTCCTTGAATGTATTTCTCAGCTACTACCTGGCAGCCGTTGTGAATAACTCCCTTCTCTTCCTTTTAGGAAGACTTGTGTTCAGTTGATCTGATCCTAACTACTCTGTCAGAACTTTAGACTCACTGTTGGAAGATGAACAGTTCTTCCACAGAGGCTTAAGATGACCAGTTGTGAAAACAATTAGTGAGGTTTCTAAACTGATGATTGGAGATAACTAGCTCTCTAGCCCTCTAGTGTTTTAATATTTTTAAAGCAGTCTCTGTCTCCAAGAAAATATTTATTAAAGTGATACGATTAGTTACATCAATCTTGAAAAGCCAATGTTGAATAATAATTAAAACAAAAAGCTAAGCAGAGAGAACTCTTAGTAAATAACTTAATTGAAATTTGGCATGTGTGAGAGCTGATTATGTATTTCATTAGGCTGTCAGTTTCTGCTGCTTTATTTCTGTGCAATGAACATGTTTAGGTGATTCTCAAGGAAGTTTTTGGTTTTCTTTTTTAATGTAGTTATTCCTGTACTTTGTATGGCTGACCATATTAAATCATGGAGAAGGAAAACCTGCCTGAATGAACAGAACCTGTTCTTAGTTTATTCAAAGAAGTAGTGTGAAAATCTGTTGTTTGGGGTTTTTTTTTAGTTTTTAATCTTTATTTTCACTGCCTAATTGGTAGCAATGAAAAGTAAATCCATAAGGAAAGTACACGTAACTAATAATTCCCTTACTCCTACTAAGAAAGAATGGAACATCATAATACCCTAATTACAGTTCTGTACTGCAGCTTCTGCTTTTTGATCAGTATCTTGATTTTGATAATTTTTTTCCTGGTCACTAAATCTTGGCTTGCACACTTCTAAATTCATATTTGTGTTTGGAAAAACGGGAATGCAAAACTTAAGAAGTCTGCCTTCCCTCACCAAGTCTCTGAGCATACTACTCCATCCTTACCTCTTTACATAGAATGTAGTTGCTAATCAAGAAGAGCTTTGACATTATTTATAACACAGTTTCTCTGTATCACTGAAGCAGTTTGTTACAGGTTCAAAATGAAAAGTTTTGGAGAGGGGGGGAAAAAAATATCCCTCCCCCAAGTTAGGAAAAAGTCATCTTCAGTAATCTGGGGAGCACAATCAATCATTGCAATTGTGTTATGGGATCTACATTATATTTCATTTCATCTTCTCTTTCTTACTTTACTGCCAGAAACTAATTGTCTGGCAGCAGGAGGGAGGTGACTAAGGATATTCTTCAGAGATCTGTCTTGGAACCAAAGCTATGTGGAGGGATGTACTTCTAAACCTTCTGTTTGGTGTTGTTTTGGGAGGTGGTGGTCATACCTGGGGACTTTGCTTGTTAGTAAAACTAGGTGATCGTGGATGGGAGTAATTTTTAGTTCCATTCAATATTTTGCCCCTGAGGGCCTTTTTTTACCCTTAGGACTTCAGAATGAGTTAAGGAATTTGTCAGTCAGGAGTCATAAAGGAGAAATGTATATGTGTTATTTGACTGAAAGAGAAATGACTCACACCTTCCAATGTCTCTAGAAAAGAGCAGCTCCCAAGATGCAGCTGACTTGAAACTTTCAGCATAGACAGGAAAGTTTAGTGAGGTGTCATTTAACACAGTGGGAAATCTCAGTTTCAGTCTAATGTAAATCTGACTTTCTGCTGTTGCTGAGATAACTTGGAGATTAAATATGTTGTTATACATTTTATGGGAAGAGGTTAAGATATTTTGGCTCATTGATCTGGGAAAAGTGTAGCCAAAAGACATTGTGAGTACCTTATGAATACCTGTTCTTCGGAGCTGGATGAATTAATCTGTAAGATATTACTAGTTTGACAAAATCTGAATACCAGTTGTACACAAATACATTTACAGTAGAAATTAGCAAAGAGTTTCTAAATACAGGAGGAATGAAGTTGAGAAACAGTTTTCCAAGTTGCGTGCAAATGCAAGGGGTCAGATGTGTACGTTAAGCAGTTTATCGTGTGGTTTGAATGGGAACGTAGGCGTGATCTTAGGGTAAGAAGTTACAGTATTGCAATATGGGTTTTAACTTCTGATGCTTTGATGGTTTTGAGGGCAATTTTCTCCATTTATTTGTAGTTATGCCACACTCAGGACTTCAGCTTGCCAGTAGGATGAGGGCAGCAGTGGTTCCTCTCTGACCTTATCCACAGTGCAGAATGGGTTTTATGTTTAGACTGGTTTCCTAAGGGTAGAAATCTTTTAAGTGTTCAGACTTTGTCCTCACCTAACAATACCTCTATTCCAGTAATGAGCGACATTTGTTGATGAGAGTTGGCAGTCTCAGGCATACATTTGCTACAGATTTAATGAAAATTGGTGGCTGAGTGGGGAAGTACAGACTTCCAGTGTTCCTGTAACAACTAGTGGCTGAGTGGATTGGAGTGCAGATAAATAGCTACTGACTTGCTGAAAAGAATGGATAACAAGAATCTATCAGGACTCTTCCTAATACAACTTTTTTGTTTGCTCACTGGAGATTGTGAAGGGGAAGCTGTTAATGTGGACATAGGATGAACCTGAGGAGGCTTTGTAGACAGGAGTTCTCAGGAACAGGACTGGGGATAGCACAAGATTAGAAGGCTCATAGTGCCACATTCAGTTTGTCATTGGAGTCTTGGTGAACCAGAGGGAACAAGAATGTGAATATCCATTGGCAGGAATCAAGACTTTTCATCCTTACTCAAGGAACAAGGTATTTTGCTTTCTTTTTAATGCAGAGGGTACCGATTGCAATTAAAAAAAGGGTATGTGACAGTGTGCCTTGAATACTCCTAGATCTTGGAAAATTTAGGTAATTTTTTTGTTTCTTATTTGTATGCTTTGGGTTTAAATTCACTGTATTCATATGCACAATGGCATGTAGATACACAAGCTTTTCTGGTTAATATGTTAAACAACTATTTTGAATGTATTTCTTATATGGAAGAGCTGTAAATCTCTGACCTCCAATGGCTAGTGTTATTGGTGGTCATATGATGGAATTCTCTCTCGTCCCACTTCAACATTTGACTTTATTTTCTTTTCTTGAGTCTGAAAAAGGGGAGATTAAGGTTGGATATTAGGAAGACATTCTCTCCTTTGAGGGTGGTGAGACACTGGCCCAGGTTGCCTAGAGGAGCTGAGGCTGAACACTGCCCTGGAAGTGTTCAAGGCCAGGTTGGATGGGGCTTGGAGCAACCTGGTCTTGTGGGAGGTGTTCCTGTCCAGTCCTTTGTCTTGCTGGGGTGTGGTCTACCCAAGCAAGTTTTGTAAAGGGAGCAGAAAACCTTTTATAGGAGAATATCACAGTGTTGAAATAGTCCCTGTAGGGAGCAATATGTGTGTTTACAGTAACTGGGTCTGGATCTGGGAGGATAGGAGGAGATGTTTCTATTTCGCCCATCTCTTCCTATGTGGAGACAAATGCCTATGAAATGTCTGCATAAAGTTGCCCACTTCACCTAGGCACATGTTCTCATTTATATAATTTCATGTATATATGGTTATATTATATACATGGGCAGAGGGTGTAGGCACAGTGAGAAAGTGTCAGCCAGTGTGGGATAAATAGTCCAAAGATATATGAAATATTGTAAAAGAAGGTTATTGAAAACTGTGGTTTGAACTTTGATGCTTCTTTGTTATTTTGCTCTTTAAATGCTCATGAGCTGAATGATTGGCGACTCAAAATTGGATAAACTCTCCTGGTTTTGGCTGGGATGGAGTTCCAGTCTAGTTTCACTGCATTTAGTGAAGTAGAATCACCATTTCTGTGAGATAATTTTGCCCTGACATCTGCAATTACATGCTGTGCAAAATGGATCCGCTTGCAACCTGTGCACCTGGCCTCGCATGAAGAGAGTGACCGGGTGAATCATCTACATCTATATTGCCTGGTTGTCCTCTGACAACTACTTGTTAGTATGGGAAGAGCTGGCCCGGAGTGCAGAAAGACCAGCTCTGTGAGCTGCTGTGCTGGGCCCTGCTGTCTGCTGCACGGGCAGCTCAGCATCCGTTTGGAACAGCTGGTGCTGCTGCCGGCAGGAGCACTCCATCATCGCCCTGTCATGCGCACAGGAATTTGCAGCTATCCCTTCTGCCCGCTAGCTGCTCTGTTCCAGCCTTTCTGAGTAAGTTGATCTGTTTGGAATTAGGGACAAAGTTGCTCTGATGTGTTTTGGGTTGTTTGGTTTGGTGGTTGCTTTTTTTGTTTTGGGTTTTTTTTGTTTGGTTTGCTTTTTTTTCTGATAAGCAGTTGGTCATCTCTGTGGTCCAAGGGTTTTACCCCAAGGAGAGTTGCTTTTGAAGCATTGGTCTTGCAGAAACAACTTCTCTTTTGTCTCTGGGGAAGTGGAGGTGGAAAGTAGGCTTATCTCTCTAACTTCCTTCATCACAGCAAGGCCCTAAACTGCAACTTCTGATAGTTTGGGGTTTTTTTGGTTCTAGGATGACTACATTTTAGGTTGCTGCCACAAGGCAGTATTCTTCTCTTAATAATGTCAAAAGCCCAGTTAATAATTTCAGTCTTAGCAGGTAGGCAGCAGGACTAAAAGTTTTATGATGTAGTCAGTGTAAAATAGGATAGGATGTAAACTACTGTGGGGTGATGCCTATGTTTTTACACGTGTGAACATGAACCAGTGGTGCTCCCTTTTTGGGAGTTGCTCTTGGGGCTACACCTAGAGCACTGTATCTCAGTATGAGGGGTGAGGTTAGGAGGCTGGAGCACATGATGAGAGAGGAGGGTTTGCGATGTCTGAGTTGGTACAACCTGTCTGTAGAAGGGGAGGATAAGAAGTGGTCTAGTTTGTGGTTAGCTAGTTTTAGGGAGCTGTGTAGAAGACAGAGCCACACACTTTACGGAGTTGCGTAGCAGAAGGAGAAGGAGCAGTGGTGGCAGATTACAGTAGGGAACAATGATTTCCACAATGCCTATGGTAAAGTGCTGGAGCAGGCTGCTTGGAGAGGTGATGCCATCTCCATCCTCCAGGATACTCGAAAGTTGAGTCATTTCTTATTTCATTTGGTGGTGCTCAGCAGTGAAGCACAGCCATCTCTGGCTCATGTTTGCTGTCTGTGGAACGCGGCAGCACAGAGCAGCTCCATGCTCCTCTGAGCCAAGTGTGGTATGGTCTGTCTTTTTCTCCTTCTCACAAATTGCATATTGGAAAGAGGGAAAAGGGTTTCAGAAACTGAAACAGCCTTCGTCTCTGCTTAAAAGAGAGAGAAAGAAACTGCTGTAATTACTTCCCACGTGGAATGATGCATTGGTGAGGGACTTCTATACCACCAGAGTGGAAGCTGAATGAACTGATGGCTGAAGGAATAGATTTACAGGAAGGGGATGAGTAACAAGGATACATGTCTGCAAAGCTAGAAGGTCAACATCAGTTCCTTAATACTGCTAAGGTAGTGGACAGAGCTGTGGGCTTTTGGTCTGTTTCTTCAGTTCTACCTTGTGTCACCAGGATGTGCAAAACTAAAAACAGCTTATGATTTTTGAACTTAACCTCTAATTTTATCTTGGAGGGTAGGAGAAGGATGCTACCAATAATTCAATTTGCTAATGAATGATCACCTTTCTTCTCAGGCATCTGTTTCTTTTTTTTTACATGAATATTTTCATAGTGGTGGTATGACTCAGTAGAAAGAGGCGGTGTTGCTAGGCAGCAGTTTGAGCACTTTGCAGATGCCATGTGATGGCAGTAAGCTGCCTTGTAATAATCCATTGGTGGCAGTATTCCTGGCTGAGGTTCTGTATTGCACAAAGAAAGAAGCATCTCTGACAGGAGCAGATGCTGCCTAGCAACTGCCAGTGCTCCCAGACCAGCCTGAAATACCTTCACTTAATTGTAGTGTGATTTTGGTAATATACAAAACCTTAAGTGTAACAGATGCTGTCCATTCTGAAGTATATTTTTCTTCCTCAAGGTTTTGCAGAGAAGTTCGTAAAGACCATTAATAAGGTCAAAAAATTCTTCAGACCTCTTCTAAATCATGTCTTTTGTTTAATCCCTACTCTTCGATTGTAATGTTTGGATGGCTTTTAATCAGCTTTTGATAATCTTTTTTTGTGTGTGTGTATTACATTAGTGCCTGGCAATTCCAATCGGATTAGAGCCCTGTTCTGTGTCATGTGTATCAGTATACTCAGCAAGAACTGCCCCTTGCTGCAAAAATCCTGTGTTTTATTTGGGTAGTTGGTTTTTTTCAGGGTGTAATTGGATATGTCCTCTCCTTAGTACCTACATTCTTTTTATTGTCCATCTTGCTTAAACAGCAGAATGTTTCAGAAGTACTAGACGTGGGGTTTGTTCCCTGTTTTCTCTGTAAATGTACTTGCTGAATGTGGCCTGAACTTGCAAATGAATTTCCATGTCTCAAATTCATTTCTGGCAAATAATCGGAACCCTCACCCACAATTCATCATTTAAATACTTGGAAGATACACTCTGAAGGTGAAAGCATTCTTCTGGGTATTTGTAGAATAAAATGGAAATGTTTTCATTTCAATTTCCTTGTGGTTCTGCTCCCTTGTCAAATATCATCAGAGTTTAACTGCAATCTGTGAAGCTGCCAGGCTTAATCAAGCAGCTCCACAAAAATTTAATCATATTGGCCTTTAATTTTCTTATAAAAATATGAAGCACTTTTTTCCTTCATAAGCTATTTTTTGGTCTTCTGTTAAACCCCCAATTTTCTGTTTGCAAGAACTACTCCGTTTTGTTGGAAAAAGATTTGTGGTTCAGCAAGATGCTTTGAGAGGAAGGTACATGGTGGTTTGCAAAGTATTAATTGCTGCCTGTGGGCATGATTGTGCAACACAGTTGCCTCACAAAAAGGTAAAGCTAAAGCTTGACTTTTGGCGGTTCTATTTTTTTGTGTGGTAACTTGTATCAATGTTGTTGTTTTTTTTCTTGTGCCAGTCCTCTTGCTGTGGCTTACAGACTTTTCCTTGTCTGCCTTATGTGAGTACAAAAAATTAACATCTGTCACCTTGCTTGGAAAATAAATTATTCAGAAAAGGTAGTTTGGAAGATTCTAAAACCATACTGTGGAGTGAAAGAATATAAATTTATTGTTCACTCATTTTATTTTCATATTGTTCCCAGGGGATGCAGGATCTGAACAACTGAAAAACATTTTCTGTATGATCCATAAGTGAAGTGTGGAGTTCTGGAGTGATGTGGATGTTAAAAGTTGATGTAGTTCAAAAACATTTGGGGACTCTGTAGCAGGAAAAAGTATAGAAAGCACTATTAAATACATAAATAAAATTAATACTAATAAAGCCTCCTACTTTAGGAAGTCCCAATGCACAGATGGCTCAAGCTTGGGAAAGCTCCATCCTTGCCATATTCTAATACCCTTCCTTCACTTCCTTGTTTTAGCCTCTGTTAGGGAAATTTGGAGACAACTTTGGTCTTGCCTATTACAGTGACTTCAAGTTATGTTACCTGGAGCCTTTGTTATCATCTGGGTATTACAGGGAAGAAAATAAAGTTCATCTTATTCAGCTGTTGAAACTAGCTTAAACAGTTTGATACCTGACACTTTTAATACATGGATTCATATGAAAAGTCATTTTAAGGAAAGGTGCATCCTTGTCATAACATTAATTTATCAGTCTTAAATAATTAAATTATTTTCTTTAAGGTTGATTGATATTAATTAACCTTTGGCTCAAAGTTTGGCTTATATTCCATGTTAACTAGTAGTAGTGATAACTATTAGCTGAATATTACTACTAGTAGCTGAATACAAAATTCTTGAAGACCTGTGAAATTTAAGAGTTTGTAGTATGAGTTATCCAAAGTAAACTTGAACACCAGACTCTTAGCTGGTGTGATAGAGATGTGAGTTTAAAATAAAGCATAAATTACACCGTCAGAAAGCTTCAGAACTTTGCCATTTTTAGCACAGAACACAGTGCAGGGTCTGCTCAGTGTGATTATAAATTGGCAGGGTATGGAGCTAAGCAGTTTTGGTATAGGGCAATGCCACTGTAGCTGTGCTTCTCCTATGCATGATCCTTGCCATCCCTTCTGAAATGAGTTTGGTGGAAGATATACTTATGGCATGATTAATGCCCTGAATAACCATGAGGAGTGTAGTACAAAGCATTTATAAAAATTAAATGGCATACTTTGCTTGAAATGCTTGTCTGTGTTCTGCTGGTGTCATCTAAAAATACTGCAAGTTACCAGAATTTTAGTGAGACAGATAATAATAATAATTAGTTGAAAACTGGAAAAAATGTCATAAAGGCCAAGAAGATTTGCCTTTTGAAGCCACTGAGTAAACAGAGATATGTTGAAAGTTCAAAGTTATGACTGCTAGTGGAAGGAGTTTAAGAAATTTCGTTGTTTTTGCCACATTATGCAACTAAAAAAGACCCAGTGAAACTAAAGGAAAAAAAACAAGCATGTTCACAGCTGATAATAGGAAATGTTGGGGTTTTTTCCCCAAAGTTAACCCATAGAGTTCGTTAAATCTTGGCCAACATCTTAGGATAAAGAAAAACAAAAGCATGTTTTAGCATATTGGATATGTTCTAGCAGCAGTTGTATTGTGGAAAAGAAAACACGAGAAATAAGTAATTTTTAAAAGCCCAACTTTACATTTAGAGAAACATTATTTAGATTGGAGAAGCAAAAGGGAATGATGTAAACTCGGAAACCTCTTGAACTGATTTTGTTTCTCTGCCCTCATTTAAATAAATACTTCCAATTTTCATTGGTACATCTTGGAAGGTGGAGAGTAAAAGGGCAGGAAAGGGATCAATTTCTTTGTGAAGATAAACAAACTACTCATTATGGGCTGAACTGATATTTTTGTATTGTAAATAGAACGTTAGGCAATGTCAAAATATTTTTGTAGGCTTTACTACAAAGTGTAGAAATAGGTTGAAAAAATTAGAAAGTATATGCAGAAGGCATGTACCAATGCCAGTTCATTGTGCTGCAAAGTATTTTTATGTATATGCTAAGAAAAAAAACGATGTTTCAAGGGGATTATCAGCTAGATGCTGCATGATCTTTATGTGGATGCACTGTGCTGGATAGTACTCTGGCCTTTTCCTGTTCTTGTGTTGGCTTTTCCTACTCTTAATGTAAAAAATGTGACATTTCTATTACTATATTTATCATGTAATTGACATAACCCATTTCAGAAGAAAAATGATCTGTGGAAGTGTTGCAAGTCAGGTGAGACTGGGTGGGGAGGTTGCGACATAGGAAATTGAATTCAAAGGAATTAGAAGAGGAAGATATATTTTAAATGATACTCAGCAAAAATGAAAACAGCTGTTATTTAGGTGGGCAGAAGAAAGTAATAATGACACACATGAAATCTAATTTAGTGTTTTTCTAACTGTGAACTCTATTCTCTCTTTTGGCCATAATAGTGCCAGATGAGGTCACAAACTGATAGACAGCAAGGGACAACAGGAGCTCAGGCTGTGATTTCATAACAACAGTGTGAGGGAGATCATAACAGTCCAGCCACATACCCACCTCATTCAGTGTCCTACCCCTGGCAGTAGCCAATAGCAGGTGTTTACAGGGCAGTAGCACAGCAAGATAAGCATATGTTGTGCTTTCCCAAGAGTTAAGTGCTTTCTGCTTTAGGGACTTGCTGAGTTGAAGGTGGTACATTTCCATTATTTGCCCCTATTCGAACTCAAGGGTTTTTATTTTTTTATCATCCACAGCATCTTGTGAGGAGTTTCACAGTTTATGCACTGTGTGTAAAAGTGTTTTATTTAATAGAAGTCCTGAACTCTTATCTGCTGTTTCATTTGACACTGCTCTGCTTTTTGTACTGGAAGGAATGATTAGCAATTGTTCCCTGTTTGTCTTCTCTGTCCAACTTCTCAATTATACTCTCTTAATCCTGAGCAGTCACTTGTACTGGTAGAAGAGTCCTGTCTTGGTTCATAATTAATCAAATAAAAGCCCTTATGCAGTCCTTGCTATCTCTTGTCTCACTTCTTTCTACCTTTCCTCATGCTATTCTGTGCTTTTTGACAAATGGGAGAGGGGGAATCTGGCACATTGAGGGTTCCTTGTGAATTTTATATAGTACTATAGGGGATGGCATCTCCTTTTTTTCCCCAGAGGTGGTATTCTGCTGCGGTGGGGTGGGGTGGGGTGGTGGTGCTTGACAGTGGCTGAGCATTGAGTTTATGACAGGAACTCTAAATAACAGTCTAAGGTCTCACTCAGTGTGGTAATAGCAAGGGGAGAGACAATGGTTTCACACGTGTGATTAGGAATGTTCATCCCTCATGGAGCACCATGTATGGACTAAATGGTACATACCTCCAGTTCTCCTTGCAGGACTTAGGTCCATCTGCAACTGTTCTGTTTAAACAGAAAAGGCTCCAGTGGAGATCCCTTCAGAGCTTGCTGGTCAACCTGTGTCACTACTTCTATTTCATAGCTCTCTGCTAGTTATTTATCTCTGCAAATGCGTTCCCACTTCATCACAGCCTTAATTTCTGCAAGAGCTTTAGACAAAGGCTGTTTCAGAACAGGTTTTGTAAAACCTACTGGATTGTATCAACTGGATCTTCTTTCTCCATGTAGCAAGCAGCTCCTTTAGACATCTAATATACGAAGAATCAGTGAGCTCTGCAAAGATGCATTGACTCTTATCTGTGTACCCTTAGTCTTTTGAAGCAGTTTCTCTTACTGCTGATGACTTACAATGCAGCTGCTTGTACTGTATCAGGGCATGTCCATAGGCAAGGAAACCACTTCTGAATCTGTCCTCTCCTGGTTGGATCTCTGCCTTTCCAAACTGTTATTCCAGTTCTGTCTGTTCTTATGTGTTATAGTCCTTAATTCATCCTGTCTGCTACAGGTTGAGAGTAACTGCCTGTGTGAGCTGGTTTGTGCCTTTCTCATTAATAAATTACAAAGGTGCAGAGGAAGGGGTTTATTTTGCTGCAGCCCACTTTGATACAAAGTATCACAGTTAAGGAACCTCTGACTTGGAGATAATTCCTGAAAGTGGCACATGGTGCTTTTTCAAAGCATTCCTCTTTGGTAGAATGTTGGGTTTAACTGCTGGCTGAAATTACGTTTTGTGATGGCGACCTATGACCTCCTTATAAACTTGAATGATGGCAAGGGGGTTTAATATCTGAAAATAGATGTTAAATATTTCAGCAGTCTGTCCTGGAATCCAGGAGAGATCATTTAGATCTGTTAATGGGTGGTTAAAAGCATTGCTGGATATTTATTTTGATGATGTGTTACTTCTGTATTCTGGTGACCAAGGGAATGACTCTTAGAAGAAAGGATGGAGACTTGTTGATTGATGGACAGTTTGTAGATGATCATACACTATAATTAATATCTCTGAGGGAAGGTCAGAAGTCAGTTATTTTCCCCAGAATGGTTAAATTATTCTGCATTCCCCATACACATTTGTGTTCATATTTTTAAAATAATTTTGCTAAGAATTGTGTACCTGAAAGTGATTTCATAAATAAGATTGTGCTGCATAATGCATTTTTAGCTTAACAAATGGGTAACATCCATAACTTTGACAGTGACCTTTGAAAACATGTATCAGACTATAAGAGTTTCAGATTTCTGGGATTCTGTCATAATCAGTAGCTATTTTTACCATTATTTTATTCTGGCTATGTTTAGTTGTGTTCTTGTTAAACAGTTTTAACAAGGCATGGTTTGGCATATTTGGTCAGTTTTTTGGGTTCTTTACTTTTTCCTGACTTTCATTTAGCTTAGTGTGTCCTGCAAGTCAACTACTCTTTGAGTTTTGGTTTCTGTTATTTCAAGAATATCCATATTACTGTTCACATACCCTACTGATTATTAAAATTGTCAAACATAAGAGACTTATATAGTATTTTTATTACTGCAAATTTATCAATGAAGGAATTAGATTTTATACTGCTGTATTAAGAATTAGGAACATAGAATCGTAGAATGGTTGGAAGGGACCTTAAAGCTCATCAGGTTCCAACCTCTCTGCTATGAGCAGGGACACCTCCCATAAGACCAGGCTGCACAAAGCCTCGTCCAATCTGGCCTTGAACACCTCCAGGGATGAGGCATCCACAGCCTCCCTGGGCAACCTATTCCAGCCCATTACTACCCTCATGGTGAAGAATTTCTTCCTGATGACTAACCTAAATCTCCCCTCTTTCAGTTTAAAACCATTACCCCTTGTCCTGTCACTACCCTCTCTGGTGAAAAGCCCCTTCCCAGCTTTCCTGTAGTGCCTTCAGATACTGAAGTTGCTCTGACGTCTCCCTGGAGTCTTCTCTTCTCCTGGCTGAATAGTCCCAACTCTCTCAGCCTGTCTCCAGAGCAGAGGTGGATGAGGTGGATGTTATTTTTGTATGAGAACTTATTTTCTAATTGCGAATGATCATCCAGATATTATCTATAGCTGGTGGGATCAGTTAATTTCTGTTCTGTGATTTTTGATTATTTATTCTTTTTTTGACTTAAGAAGACCTAAGAAAAGAGCTTTGGTTAACTTTATTATTAGAGTACTCTGAATTGTAAAGAGCTGATTACATATTGATGCAGTAGAGTCCTTTTATCAGATTTTCTTTGTGTGACAATTAGAATCCTTTAATAAATGCAAAGTTTGCATCTATGAACTAACAGACCTATTAGAATTAGTTCTTGTAAGCCTAAATATGACTAAGCCTATGACTAAAAAGTGATTATTCTTGGCCATATTTTAAAATCTATTCTATCAGCAGCTGGAAAAAAAACAGTACTGTGTTTTCCTGGTAACTTTCCTTTTAGCTTTCATTCCAGGCTCATCTTTTATTGTTGCATACTAGGCAACTATGTGAGCAAAGAACTAGTAGTTGCATCAAATCCAGTTTCTTTCCTGGTTGCATCCTTCATTCAGTAGTTTTCATATAGTAAATCATTGTCATGCTGGCCAGTTGAAAGCTCCTAATGCAGTGTTAACATGCAGTAATATTTTTCAGACTAACTATTACTTGTTGGACTCGGTTGCGTGAGACCAGTCATTAATCTCTATAATTCAAATTAGTCTTTTGTCTGTGACCACTAATACTCAGTGTCTCGTGGCTGGTGCCTCTGTGTCATGATAATCTTGACATGGTCAGAGTGGTAGAAAATGGCCTGGAAAAAGGATTTAATTTTATCATGCATATACTTTTTTTTTTAAACAATTGTGTATCTAGAATTTCTCTCATAAATTAATGTATCTTGTTACTGTATTACCTTCCATCAATATTTCTGGTATTTTTAATAGCAGCTTTTCACACAGGATTTTTAAAATCCTGTGGTTTTGAGACATAGTTCAATTTATTAGTATTTTTGTCTGAATGGAAAAGTCGTGTTTTTTTAATATAGGACTGTATTTTGCAAAACAACTTAAAAATAAAAGATGTTTGTACCTTCTTCTGGTAAAATTGCCTATTAGAAAAAACCCCAAACATTTTATTTATTTAAAGGATGCTGCTATCTAAAATACTTGAGGGGCAAGGAAAAGTTGTTAGGGGTTTGATTGTGGCCTGCCAGTTAAGCACTTGGCAGTAGTCAGTGTTCCTACACTTCAGGACAAGCATTAATGGTTGAAATCCATATTTATGATTTCTTCATGGGTGAAGACAAGTCCAAAATGCTGACAAGTTTAGTGTTTTTCTTGGATTATGTTGTCTGCATTAGTCTAAGATGGAGCCAATTGTTATGTTTCTTCTGTTTCTGATCTAAATAAGAATTTAAAACCTCATTTCACCAGCAGTGGCTTCTACTGGGCCCCAGGAGCTGAGAGAGCAGTTTTGGTTTGTTGATGGAATCCCTAGTTTTTTCCTTTCATCAAACACTGCATTGAATCTCACTGTGGAAGAGCGAACATTTGATGGCGTTTGCTTCACTTTAGATTTTGATTCCAATTGTTTTTCATATTGGCCTCATCTCCATGGGTGTTTGCCTGCTGGATGTAGTTTGTTCTTTCTTGCTCTTCCCTTTTATGAAATCTGTGTATACGATTGAAACCATGTTTTATTTTGGTGGAAGTTTTTTCTATGCTTTTCGCATTTCTTGGAAATTGGAGGTTCAAGAAACATATCTTGTGGCAGATGGTGCAGATGATAGCCTTAGTTTCAATGGTGTTCCTCCCCTGGACATCAGACTTTGTGGTTAACTGCTTCAAGTTCTGCACAGAGAGGGATCATAAGGGGTTCAGTGGCTTTGACAGAAAAAGATACTCAGGGAATAAGTGAAATTCAGCTCCATCACCTGGGAACTTCTCAGCCATAGCTCGAGTGTTTCCATTTCAAGGGGAGTGTTCTCTTAAATGGTAAAAAAAGGACGATGCCCACTGGAGGTCACTATTTCAGCTCCAGGAATTCCACTTGCGTTCCAGTGTGTGTGTAGGTGACATAAAGGACACACTCTGTGTCTGAGCATATATTTACTTAGAACAAGGTCCTTGAATGATTAATTTAAATCTGTGCCTGAGTGAGTTTTTGAATGATGATGAACAGGCATTATGGGACTGGGGAGGGAAGGTGGACCTTATTTGCAGTTCATCCTTTGTTTTGATATGTCATGTTTCAGCAACTGCCTATGTCCCTATTGTATTTTGATATATATAATTAAAGAATATAACATTATACACTACAGTAATTTTTTAAAACTTATTTTTTAAATTGAGTTTCATTTAGTAATTTATTTTGTTGTATTCATAATTTCTGAAACAGCACGATGGGTTCTTATTTTCCCTGGTTAGTGAAAACTCAAGGTACCTAGAAAAATATTTAAGATATATGTCATGATAGTGCTTATGAAAAGTACAGTTTCTTATGTGTTCTTTTATATGTCCACTTAAATATAACATATGGTAATATAGGATTTTTGCAGTGTATTAGTTGAACAGATGGTACTTGAAATAGTTTTGACTTGGAGGAAAGTAATTCCTGCAGTTGACTTCCTATTATAGCTTTTGCAGTTAGGACTGCCTGTTCCATTGATGAGTTGGGTAGTAGAGTAAGAGTTGTGAGACAAGGAAATCTTTGCATGCAGTATGAATCAAGTTAGTGATTAAAATGATTACAAGCCTTGCTTAATTAAAATTTTTTTCAAAAAGCACAGCTTTTCTGTTGCTGTTGGGCATAATTTCTGATAAGGACCGAAATAAAGGTATCTGAGGAAAAGTTGGCTGACGGGTTTTCTGGGCAGCTATGTAATATCTATTTTTAAGTCAGGAGTGAGCTGAAGTGCTATGCTTAGAAGAAAAATTCACACAAAGATTCAACCCTCATATGTCTCTCTCTCTCATTTTCCCCACCCTCTAGTGATATGCAGCTTCCGAGGAGCGGTACCGCAAGGCTTGGTCCTGGAACTAGGTGAAACTGTCCAAATCCTAGAGAAATGTGAAGGTAAGTGTGATGTCCAAGAAGGAATCCCATTTTCTATGTAAGAATATACAAATATCTCCATCTAGCAGATTTTAATAAGTTGTTTGGAAATCATGATGCATCAAACCACTTGAATAAAACCTAATCTGACCCACTTTCTGTAGGAAAGGCTGAGTGCTTCTGGCACTAATCCAGTCTGATAGGGGGTCAGTGTGTTTTAAGTTAACCATCTGTCCATAAAATCTTGAACCCTGACCTGATTGTTGTATTGTAATTGGGTCTTACAGTGAATTTTCATCATGTAAAGAATATAATCAGTATCTTTTTTACTCTATTTTCTTAGTTACTGTTATGCATTTCAATTAAGTATATCAGCGTTTATTATTTCAAAGCCTCTGAATGCATGAAAAATATTAGTTATGAAATAGATTATCAAATAATTTGAGAGCCATAGTGGAAAAAATGCAAAGAATATGGGTTAAGGGGGAATTGGTTTGCATTTATCATGTGGATTTCTGTATCTAAAAGAAAATGCCATTTTAAATGTTATAACAATAGTTTTTATGTGGCTGGAGATATCTGAGAGTGAATAAATGAATGTCCTAATCATCTGCTTTATTCACATGAAGAGTGTGATTAAAGTTGTTGTATTTAAAAGGGGAATGATTTTTATCCTAATGTTCAGAGTAAGCAAGTGGTGTAAAACATATCCATTGACAAGGAGGTTAACAAGATAAAATAAAAGAACATGTTTTGCTATAGTCTGAGGTGGAATAATGTAACTTAATCTTGAATTGTTAAAAGAAATTAAAAACAAGATCCACAAATTCGAATTCCAAATTAACATTCCACAAAGTTGTAGGTTTATTTTTGTGTTTGCTGAGTTTACAGTAATTTTTCATCTCCAGTGTTAATGCTGCTACACCAGCCTGCATGCTTGTCAGAAGACTGCCTTTTGCTCTCACGCCTAGAATTGTCTTTTTGCTGCTTTTTCATGTTCTCAGGTGTTTTGTTGGTTTACCTACTGCCTTAGCTCTTCATGAAAAGTGAGCTCTTACATGCTAATTTTTCTAGGGAAGTAGTGTCCTCTTCACCTACATTTGTAAAAATTTTCTATTGAATGAGAGTTTTGAGTTCAATAGTGATGGTTAATCCATGAAGAAGCATGCTGTAAACAACACCTGTATTATCATACCTGCAAACAATCATGTTTTTTTAAAGAAAACACACTTGGTGTAATGAGCTAAGATTTACTCAAGCACTGAGTGTTGACTGTAGTCGTTCTATCAGATCTTGTGAATTAAGACACGGTGCAAGCTCAGGACAAGATTATTAGGATAGTGTAACTTGAAGGTGAAACAGTGTATATTGCTGAAAGCAGTTATATTTTCAAACCATTTCTGGTAATCAAGGAAACTTTTGAAATTCTGGGTAGAAGCATGATCTCAAAGGAGCAGGCTGATTACAGAAAAGCAAAAGAATAAACCCATGGCTCTTTACAGTTTTATAATCATTAGTCTATATTTCCTTTGCCAGTAGTTCTGAGGATGGTTCCTCAAAGGCAATTCATGCCAGTCTTCAAATGGCTGAGAGGACAGGCCCTCAGGCAAAGTGTTTTCCTGAGTGGGAGGAGGTGTTTGCACAGAGGATTTTTTTTATTTTGTTTTTCAAGTCTTCTGTCATTTGGTTGAGGTGCCTTTACCACGGACTTCACGTACAGAAAAAGATGTATTAATTTTGATGATAAAGTCTGGAGCTCCACAATATGAGACTCATCTAAATATTCAAATGGTCTGTGCTGCAGCTCTTGCGTGTGTGAATTGTGCCAAAAAGCACATGAAATGTGCGGAGTAGGTTCTTCTGCCTTACTTTCTGGGGATTCTTTTGTCCAGACAAACTGGATAAATTAATGTGTTAACCTATGCAAAAAAGGTCACTACTGTGGGAGTCAGCAGAAGATCCATTGCTGTCTTGGCTTCACTTCTTGGAATAGTTCATGCATAATTCTCTGCAATAGGGACTTTGCTGTCTGGGTTAAAAGGATTACATACATGCAAAACTTCTAGTGGTGTGAAGAGTCATTTCAGAGACTCACTAGAGAATTCCAGGTTGACAAAGATTCAAATACCAGTTATACTTCTGAATGTACTTATTTTTGATCATATTGACTTACTGAATAACTGGTATTATTACAGAAGAGCAAGTGATCTTTTGTAGTGATGGGCATAAAAAACAGTTGCTGCATTTTGAGCAATTGATTGAAAGTCTGGGGAATTTCTCTGTCAAGGTCTTGGGTACCTCTGCAGCTAAGTTGTATACGTATTTGCTGAGTAGAGGAACATATGCACACACACACACAAGTATATGTCTCTTTAAGGCTAATAAATATGAATGCCAATTAAGAACACGTTTAATCTTTTTATTGTGGTTGTCTATGCATATTTAAATAAAATTCAGTGAAATGAAAAGAATTTCAATGAAATTGAAATTGCAATGAAACTGCAAAGGCAGTTGTCTTTGTTATTATGGATCTTGTTCGTGTGCTTGAAATTGGAACTTTTGAATTTCAATCAGTTTGTGTGCCTGCCACCCTGTGTGCTCTTGTACCAGGCCACAAATGTCTAAATTGTTGTTTTTGAACCCTGTCTGAATCTGACTGATGTCTCCCACTGCCCCCCAGGAATCCATGGACTTAGTCTCTGCTTTTGCTCTGAATCTACCGAAAGCTCCATCCATGTTTTCACCAAACATTATGCTAGCTCTAAACCATGTGATGTTACTAGGGTGGTTTTATATGCTGTTTGTGTGAAGGGCTCTGAGGTCCTCCAGCAGTCTCACTCAAAGGTAACAAATGTTCTTCAAGATACAAGCTGTTTGTATACTCATCTTCCACAGCTTTACCCTTCCTCTGTTCCCCTCTCTGAGTCCTTCCACTTAGTCTTGCCACTGAGAGAATCGAAGTAGTAAGTGGTGTTCTCTGCTTTACATGCCAGGCATTGAGGAGGTGAAAGGGTATGGCAGCAGTATGCCATTTGTAAATGCTGGAATTTGGAGTTTTCTTTTGGAGAAAGCATGACCACGCTCATTTTTGAAACACACACCTGGACTGTGCATTCTAAAGAACAGACTACTTTTCAAGTCATACGGCTGTTGCCCTGCCACTGGCATTCAGAGTAAATTTAAAATGTCTCTTTTGTCCATTTATTTTTATTGCTAGAGAGCAATTTTCTTTAGTTTAAAATGCTACAATTTCACTGACTTTATTACCTTGGGACTGTTACGTATTTACTGAAGAAAAGAAAAACTAGCTGATGCCCGAAGCACCAGTTAAAATAATACTATCTTACCTGTGCAAATTCTAGTGTTCAGACAAGCATTTACATGGTTTTATTTGTGTGTATGTTAATATAGTGCTCTTAGGCCATGCATGGGGCTAAATATATTAATATATTTAAAGTTTCCCTCTGTTACTCCTGCAGTGACAGCACGATGGGATGAAGGATTTCCAGTATGTGGGACACCTAGGCAGCAGATGTAGCTTGCAATTAGGTTTTTTTCTTAAATTCTTGAAGTGCTTGAGAAGTGGTGTCTGTGCCATGCTTCCAAGTTGTACCATACAAGTGAGGAATCACACTTCAGACTCATTCCTGTGGCAGCAATGGAGGTTTCCTTCCACCTGGAGTCAGGAGCTGTCCTGTGGCTGACTGGGCCAAACTGGCTCACTCCCAGTGATTTGGGTTTACCCTGGGAAAGAGGTATCCAGTGAGATATCCCTTTTTTTTGCTTTTTATCCCTTTTCCTCTTTACCTTTTTTTTGGCTTTTCATCCTTTTTCCCCTTTGCCTTCTGTGGAGTGTGCCAGTGGAACTGAAGTCCCTTGGACCCTCACAGCTGCTGCAGAAGATCTTGCCTGGCTATTCAAACCAGTCTTTTGGAGCACAGGAATGGCTGTATCATGACCCTCTTGTTGGCTAACACCAAGATAAAAAACATTCTCTCTCTTTTGCTTTTGTTGTGGAATCTCTGGCTGCTGTATTAGCATATTCCTGTGGTTCTGCTGGCATGAGGCTGCTCCCTGACACCGTGTTGGCAGGCTGGGTTGGGTATTCATCTGCTGCTCGTCCTGTCCTGGCACTGCTCAGAGCATCAAGCTCAGAACAGAGTGGTCTTGGCATTGAGTAGTTTCAGCATCGAGAAGCTTTTGCTAAGCACTCTTCTGGGTCACTTTGAGTACCCTTAGCTCTGCACAGCAGCTTATATGCAGATGAAAAGGTAAAAGCAATTGCTTGTTGTCTAGTATAAGGACAAGGTGGCTTTCCTCCGGATTTGAGGGCTACTCACAATGCTGCAAAGTGTATTTGATTTTGTAGGACAAAGAAGGTTGGAGTTCTTGTAGCAGATTCTATTAGTAGTGCTTTTTTTTAAGGACTAAGTTTAACTTTAGGATTTACCATAAATATGTAGTTGGTTTTCAGAATTCTGTCAAGAAATTATATGTGGAATTTGTTTTTTCCTACAGTCTGCAGCTGATGCTACTTTATTCAACCTGGATATTTGATCTTTATTTTTCTGAAAAATAGATCAATACCTTTCAATTAGGACCCTTTTGTTTTTCTGCTACTGAGTGCTCAAAAGGGATGAGCTTTTTCCCTGTGACAGACTTTATTGATTACATGGGAATCTGACAATGGATACGAGGTGACTTTTAGAAGAAAGAATATCCTGTTTTGTTCAAGACACTTTCAAGTAAAGATCAAAAAGCCTTGGTAGCTCTTCTAATTGCTCAGATTGAGGCTGAGGTGTGCAGGCCTGTCGCAGAGCTCCTTTTGCAGTTTAAGTTTGCACTATTGGTGAGACTTCTGAGTGTGATACATCTTTGGAAAGACTGTTTTTCAGTCTTTATCCAAGAGTATGCAGGTATCTGTAATACTGCTTCAGCTTTCCCACACTGTGATTTTTCCATATGTGTGAGTAGTTGTAGGTGAAAGATACGTTATATATCAAAGCATTCTTTTGATATGTGATGTTGGTATATACATTCCCAATACGTTTTTCTGTCCTGCCTCTTCAGAGGCCTTCTTGAATCCTAGGGTTCAGAGTTGCTAAGCAAGAAGCCTAATACTTACAACTGAAAAACCCCTAGAAACCAATGGAAGGACAGGGACACAGTCTTGCATACACTGCTAAGTAATTTAGCTTTTATTACTGGCCTGCAGGTAACCTGCAGTGTGAATATATATGTAGGCAATGCATTTTGAAGAAAAAGTTATGAGCAAGTGGTGGTCTTAATGTGCAGGGGGAACAGACATAATAGAGTACTTTTCCTTTTGTGTTTTTTTTTCCAGTTTTATTATCATGGATGTAATTCTTGCCATTCTTTGAGGGATTATTTGCTCTGTAGGCTATAGAGAGGGCAGAGCTGGAGATCAGCCTACTCTTCACTTTTCTTAGCTTGTATCAAATATCATTAGATGGCATTAAAAAAAGCAGCTGTCAAGGATTGTGTTATTTCCTGGGCTTTACGTTTCACCTTAGAAACAGAGTGTTTAGGCTCCATGGTAGGCTTAGCTGGCATGGATCACTGTGCAGGGTGTCTGTACTGCCTCAGGCAGTCTGCCTGGTTATCTGCTGCACTGTGCAGTAGAATCCATGGAAAAGCAAAGTTGGAATAGGGTTTTAAGGTACAGTGACTAGTCCAGGACACTCTGGAATGGATGTGATTAATTCCATTTTCATCTGTAGTGCTTGGATTAAACCTTTGTCTTGGGCATGCCAAGGATGTAAAGCATGAAGTGTTAAAAAATCAGTTAGATTAGGAAAGTGCATGTAGTTCCTGCATGGACAGTTTCTGTTTTACTGAGGCATTGTGTCTATCATGCTATCAGTTCCTTGAAAACAAGCAAACAAAAAGCTTTGCAGCTCCAGTCATCAACATATATCAAGTATGTGCTGTGTCATGAGAGCCAGAAATACACCTCGACACAGCATCACGATGCAGTCCAAATGCCTGCACTCTTCCCCAGCTTCTCACCAGATGTTCAGATGCAACAGTGCTTTCTTTAGTGGTGGTTGTGCTGTGGTGTAAGCAGTGGCCTCATCCTGTGCCCAGCTTCCTGTGTGAACAAAGAAAAGTTTGCTTGCAGTGTTATCCATGTCACTGAAGGTATTTTTGCCCATTCTAGGATGTCTGTCATTTTATCTACTTTGACTATGATACAGTACTTGAATTTCATCAGACTTGTTTGGGATACCTTTAGTTTAGTGTTGTTCTTATTCTGAATAGGACATTGCTTAGAATGGTGCTTCTAATAGACTAATTCTTGTTGTTCTTATAACAGATTATGTCATATGAATCACAGGATAAATGCATTTATTTTTTTCTGTGACCTTGAAAATATGTAGCATCTGTTACTCAAAAGCAGGTGTTGCAGGCACAGTTGTGTGGAGTTTTAGAAATTACTCATGTTAATGATCTCTGTGTCTTGTTGGTGTATATGTGTGTATATTGATACAATTGCCATTAAGTTTGGTCTACTAAGAAATAAGTTGAAAACAAAATTTTATTTTTTAACATAAGCAATAATTTCACAGGAAAAGAAATCTTTGCATGATGTCCTATCTTCATGACAGATTTATATAATAAAGAAGATGGATTTTAATTTTTCCATACTAGCATTTGCAAATGTCTTGAATTCATCAGTTACTTTTTATTTAAGGAAATCTGAATAGAAAAGAACAAAAATTCAAGACGAGCAGTCTGTTTTTAAAACAAAATCAAGACTCTCTTCCCCACTTCTGAGCCTCTAAATGAGACTCATGTCAGAATTCAGCCACATATTAAGTCCTTTTTGTGAGCGGGACAAAAAACACGGTTACTTTGTCCTGTTCTTCATTCTCCACAATACTGACAAGTTGTCCGTGTTTTTTGCATAGTTTTCAGTCAGTTTGCTTCTGGGTAAAGTAAGCAATACCACAAATTAATACAATTTGTTTTATCTGGTTGTAGGCTGGTACAGAGGTGTTTCCATTAAGAAGCCAAATGTAAAGGTAAGTGAATACATGTTTTGATTTAGTGGAAGTTCATATCTACTTTGCTGTTGCAAATCTATAAACTTTTAGTTTTCCTTACCCTTAGGATTTTACTTCTCTAACTTTTTCCCTGTGAGATGATTGGATTTACTTTTCAAATTGAGAGAACAATAATCAGTCACCCAGTCACCCAAAGAATGGGAAACCTTTCTGACATGTATACTTTCCAACATATATAAATCTCTCCAAATTTGATCCTCTCCACCCTGACCCGCTAAGAAAAGCATAGCTGGGTGATCTCACACTCCTTAATTCAGGATTTTTTAAAGAACACATTTAATAATTTGCATTATTAATCTAATACAACTTTGAAAAGGTCTGATGAAAAAGGATATTGTAAGTTTGTTGTGTTGTTGGTTTTTTTTTTCAGATTTTTACAGTTTAAATACTGGATTTGGCTATTTTCCAGTCATATCCCTGATCTGCTCTTGGAGAACTTTTTTTGACTGTTCTGATATACATGCACTTGCCAAAAATTCTTATTTTTGTAAATATGTAAATAGTTGCTTCGATGTAAGCATCACTTCATTGTATTTTAGTCTAAATATAGTTTGTATTTAGAAAGAAGAGATTATCAAATTCATCATGTTTACCTGTGTTATGGAATATAATATTACCTGTATTATGTTTTCATTACTGTAATACTCTTTTAATGGAAAAGCCCACATTCTGTGTGTGTTGGTGCATCTTCTGCCTGTGTATATGTTCACTTTTGATCAGAGAGCCCTTCAAACCTTCCTTGGTTTCTTAGGTAACCAGCACAGGGTCACAGAAATAAATAGCATTAATTGGAAGTGAACCAAACAAGAAACTGAAGTAGCATTTCTGCCCTTTCCAGATTTTCATGTGGCTGGAAGCAAGCACATTTACTCTTTTCCTGATGAAGCCATTCCTGTTAGATTAATCTTTTTTCCTTCTGCAATTTCAGTCTTGCCTATGAAAAGGAAGGAATTTTTCTTAGCATTTTGAGTCATCATTACTTTAGTATTCCTTTCAACCTCCCCATGAAAATTTTTCTTCCTAAATTGTAGTGTTTTAAAGCTCTAAAAATGTAGAGCCCACCTTTTTGTGAGAGACTGTTGGCTGGTGTTTAACCTGAGGGTTACCAGTGCTGATCCTGTACTCCTGGCTGAAGTGCAGGCTTACTGGTTTTAGAGACTGACTGAATTTGCTCTGAGGATTCAGGGCCACGTGTTTGACAGGAGTTATGGGACATTATGAAAAGTTTGGTTTAACTGCCTGCTTTTCCCCATTTCTCATCACACAAGGACACAATGGCACAGGCAAAGTTAGAATCCAGCCATCATGGGAACAACAAAAGGCAAATAACCAGAGCTATCCCAAGTGAGGGTTGGAACAGCTTTTTGTTGGAAAGAGGGAGGAAAAAGGATAGCTGCAGGGCATGCAAGTGATCAAATACTACTTTTCTTGGTGAAAGACTGGTATGGAGGCTAGACACAAATTTGATGAGGGGCTTTTTAAGAAACAACAAGAACAACTTAAGACCTTGTTGTGCAATGTCACATAGCATGCTGCCACTGAGGCCTGGTCTGGAAGCACACTGATGCTGTGCTGCAAACTGCACAACAGCCACTCTGCTGGCTGTCCTGGTTTACATCTCTCCAGTAAATGTTCCTGGTAGTTGCTGCTGTTATTTGTTCCTTTCTGCGAGCTGCAGGCTGTTTTCTGAACTCTTCCTACTTTTCATACTTTTTTCCTGCTTGCTCATCACCTGTCAGTGGATTACTGGACTCCCGCAGTCTCTGCAGTGGGAAAACAATTGGCTAAACTTAAATATTTTCTTTTAAATTGATGTTGTCCCTTCCAAGGCATCTGTGTAGGATTAGAGTGACACCTTTTCATTTGGTCCTAGCTGATTTACCCATGATTTTTATACCAGAGCATATTTCCCATGCAGCAGTATTCCTGAACACTTCAGAAGTTTTTGGGAATGAATCTTTGTGTGATGTTTTTATGGAATAGTCTTGCAAAACTTCCTTATTAAGAATATGATCTTTCAAGATGGAGCTTTGGTTAGTCACAATCCATTTGAGATCAGGACACAATTTGAATGTTGACTTTTGACTGTGATAACTTATTTGAAGCAGTAGTAGGTTTTTAATAGGTATATTGGCCAGTATTTTTTGCTGCTTAGGATATAAATGCTAAAACCGAAACATGTATTTTTCTAACTTACAGACTTCTTTCTCTTGCAGGGGATTTTTCCTGCAAACTATATTCACTTGAAAAAGGCAATTGTCAGTAACAGAGGGTGAGTATTTTTTCTACTCTTCAAGAAGCTGCAGTGTTTCTCATCCAGAAGGGAATCGAAGAAATAGCTCTTAAAAGTTAGAGTGGGTTTTGTTCATTGTATCTTTTGTTGCGTATTAGAGTTTGAAAATGGAATGTAGTTCTGCAGAGCTTTGGGTTTTTTTTGGTTTTTAATACAACAGGAATTCTGTTGGTTATTCCTGTTCGCTTTCGCTCATAAAATTGTAACTCCAGAGGTATCATCTGAAACACACACATTTTGAAGAACTTTTTTTTTTCTTTAATTTCAGTTTCTTCCTCACTGGCAAAATTCTGTGTTCCTCTTTGTTATGGAGGCACTGGCATGTGGACAGCATATCTTGTTTACCAACAGATTTTTACTGAGACATAGCTGACAGGATAGCTGTGTACTGTGAAACTTCTCAAAAGATCCAACCCTCTGCACCTCAAGCCAAAGAATGACCCTTGATGTTACTCTGGAGTTGTTTCAGTGTTTCAGCAAACAAAATGTTGCTCTTTAGAGATTTTCCTCCATGTTAAACAAATTTAAGTTCTATCATTTAACAAATGATTATGTTGACATTTATTTCTTTCTACCTTCTCCAGGGTACCTTTTATAATTGTTTCCCCTCCTCTTGTCTAGGCAATATGAAACAGTTGTTCCGCTTGAAGATTCTGTTGTGACTGAAGTCACAGCAACACTGCAGGAATGGGCTGTGCTCTGGAAACAGCTGTATGTGGTAAGAACAGTACTCAGTGTACATTATTTCTCAGATATCTTGGAAGAAATGATGCCTGCATTTCAGTCCATCAGGAAAAAAATAACAAGTATTGTTAGATTCATTATATCTAGTGGGATTTCACTAACTGCAAAATCACCAAGTGTGTGAGATTCACATGGACTACGTTGGAAATTCCAGCAGTTTTGAAATTCTGCTTTCAGATCTGAAAGCTTCTTTGTTTGGAAAAAAACTAATTTCAAAGTGTTCTTAAATATGTAAGAAATAGGATGTGTGTTCAGTAGCACAAAATGGAAGACTTTTGTAAGTCCCATCAAAGACTTCGAAGACTTATGCAGCACGGTCTGTGAGGATTTGATTTAGCATCTAGAGTTTGACAGAGGAAGAGCTTGGAGGTCTTTTTGTGTGATTGTTCCTTCCTCTACTGAAAATAAATACTCAAGATAAGTGTATTGAGTTTTGCACTCATCTGTTTCATATAGTTTTTCAGTTGTTGCCACATAATGTCACCTACCTCTGATTTCATCTTTATTCTTCTCTTACTTTTTTTAATGGCCAAATCCCAGGGAATAGCAAATGAAATGCATGCACACTTGAAAGTATTTTTCCTGTTCTTTTTCCTCTTAGTAATTCCAAGGCATAACTGTTGGATTAGGATCAAGAACTGTAGGTGATACAAGCATGAATTTCCTTTCTGTCCTTACTTTAGAGAAATACCTCTACATAGAGCTGCAGCAGCTTTGTTTCCATATTTAAACCTGAAGTGCCAATAGGCAGGTATTCAGGAAATAAGACTGGAAAAGGTTTAATTAAATGAGTGTCATGTATCTCTGGCATAACCAGCTGTGTTCCATATGCCCTTAAAAACACTAATCAGGTCTATTAAGAAATTAGTTTTACTTTTGTTGCTTCCTCTGAGGATCACATGCCTCTGAAGAAATTTTCATGGAAAGTAGCATCTAATCTAATTGGGGAAGAGAACATGACACATGGTATATACACTTTTTTTTATACCATTTTTACATCTAGTACTTCTTTTTTCCATTTCAAATACTGATCTCTCTGGTATATGTGAATAAAGTGATCTTTTTTGTTTGCTTCCTGTAAGATTTTTTCTCTCTCCCCAGAGTCAGATGAAGAAGGCAACAATAGTACTGACAATGGTATTGAATTGGAGAAAGGGGAATCATTTTACCTACAAATGAGTTTATGCTTCTTTTCTACTAAGCTATTTCTTTTTTATTGTTAAAATTAGTTCCTTGAGGGGAGGGAGAGCGAAAGCTCTGGCTATAAACTTTCACTTGGTGATTTTCTTTCTGGGACTCCTTTCCATTCTAGCTCATTATACTTACACCATGCACACAACAACATTGCATTCTTAAATAATGAGAGAGAATTTACTGTTTTCATAGAACTTTGGAAGGAGACATCTGTTCCAAGAAGAAATTGGCAGAGTAGAAAATAAATTGTTTTGTGGGGGGTTTCTCCAGAAAGTATTAAATAAACCACACACAAAAAAAAAGAATCCCAAAACCAACCCCCCTCGAAAAAAAAACCACAAAACACAAACCAAAAAACAAACCAAAAAACACCACAAAACAACCCAAACGAAACCCACATATTTTCTAATATAGAAATAATCAGAGAATTGTTTAGCTTGGACGGAAGGTCTCGAGATCGTGTAGCTCAGCTGCCTTCTCAAGTAGGGTCAGCTACAGTAGTTTGTCCAGGACTGCATCCTGGCAGCTTTTGATTTTCTTGTGACTGGAGATTCCACAGCTTCCCTGGGCAAAGCTGTCAGTGTTTGACCTCCTTCAGTTTTTCCTTATGTTGAAGACTACTGACAGTACCATATCTCTTCTGGCATGAAAGAACAAGCTATACCATTTTTAGGTGGGTAAGAGAAACTTGTCCCATATACAAAGTGTAAATCTGAAGCCTGAGGAAGTGTACAGAGGTGCACAACTGGATGTAGTAGGCTAGAAGCTGTGCTGTAGGGGCATATCTTAAAATATATTAAGAGACTAAATGGAAATACTTGTCGTTGGATCAGCACCAGCAGGAATTTTATTATTCCCAAACTGTAATACGAATCATCTAAGAAATCTGATGTTACTTATCACACTACTGTGCCTAGTCAGCTTTGTAGGAGAGTTTCCTACTGTAGTGAAAGTTCAGATGCTAGTTATTACTGCAGATGTTTGCAGGTCAGTACCTACAACTGGTAGCAGGAGGCACTTCACTGTTTAGTAGTATTGCACTGTAAGACAGCTGCCAACCAAAGTGTACCTCTTAATTACTCTGAACAGGCTAAAATGTTCATCTCATGCTTTTTGGCAAACTCCTTATTTGGACTGTCGCTTGAAAGACTAAGTTTATTTAAATTAAAAATGCCAATAAATTTCTGTAGTAATATGGTTGAGATAACACTGTGAAGTTTGTATTTGCCTTTTGGTTAAACAATGGGAACTGGAATATAATACCCAGGAAGCCTGGAGTGATTAAAACACTGCCTGAAGGGGGATGCCATATTGTTCCAAGATGAAATAGCTCTGCTGAAAAAGTGTTGGAGGGAGAAGGAAAAAGAGTGAGAAATGGAAGGGCAAAATCAAGCACAACTTTGAGAAGAGGCAGTTGTAGAAAATTAGTTTGTGTAAAATATTGGCAATCTTCTTTGGTTCTCTCTGACCACAGAGAGCCCAGGCTGTTACTAGGAAGAAACCCTGCGTGGGGAAGCTTGAACAGGTTTGAGTTACGAGAGCTGTGCAGTAATTTTAGTTTGTAGGTCTGTGAAATACATATTGGAAAGGTTACCCTGAGTTCACACTACTACACAGGGCTGGGATATTTTTGAAATGTTTGCTATCAAAGCGAAAGCCAAGTTATAATCTTAGTAGAGCCAGAAGCTGAGGCTGCAGAGAAAAAGGCATTTGCGTGCAGTGAGCTCTTAAAGGAAGGGCTGTACCTAAAATAAACTCGAAATAAAGAAGTATGGTGTTTTCTCTGCTTGTCTGTAATATCATGTTATGCTCTAAGTAGGTGGATTCTGGTATCATACCCCTTTAAATAAGATTTTTGAGAGTGCAAGAGGTTTTTCTCAAATTGGAAACGGATACAAATAAAACTGTTGTAGAAACTATTAGAAAATGTATTCAGGGTTTTGTTATTTAAAATAGGTGCTATGGAACCACTGTATAGTGATATGCTCAGAATGTGGGTAGAGTTTCTGATAACCATAGGTGACCAGATTGTGTGTGTGTTACACGTATGTGTGAGTGTGTGTGCACACATACATGCACACCTGTACATATATTGTCACTAAGTGTATGGCTCCTGTATCTTGTGTTCATGTTTTGCCTGGCTCATATAATCCATATTGTTATTTAGAATAATTTGAACAAAATACCTTTTCATTTTGTGGAAAGCCTCAGATATTTACAAGAGGGTTCTATTTATCCCTTCTCAGTGTTATGGATCATGGAATCACAGAATTGTCAGAATTGGAAGGGACCTCTAGAGATCATCCAGTCCAACTCCCCTGCTAAAGGAGGATCACCTAGAGCACATTGTTCAGGGCTGCATCCAGGCAGGGCTTGAATATCTCCAGAGAGGGAACTCCACAACCTCCCTGGACAGCCTCTCCCAGGGCTCTGTCACCTTCACTGTAAAGATTTTTTCCTCATATTTAAATGGAACTTCCCATGTTCCAGCTTGTGCCCGTTGCCCCTCGTGCTGTCACTGGGAACTACTGAAAAGAGTCTGGCTCCATCCTCCTTGCACCCACCCTTTAGATACTTATGGGCATTAATAAGGTCTCCCCTCAGCCTTCTCTTCTCCAGGCTAGAGAGTCTCAGCTCTCTCAGCCTTTCCTCACAAGGAAGATGCTCCAATTACAAAGGCTTATAAACAAAATACGCCAGTGATTCCCTTCCTCAATATTCTACTTAATATGGAGTTGAAGAGGAAAGAAAAAGAAGATTATTATTGGTACCACTATAGGAAGCTGAGTGTGTTCTTGTGACTACTCCAAAGGTACAGGAAGAGAGAGCAGAAAACCAAGAACAAACCTTGGGGGACTTTTGTAGGCACAGAGGTGGATAAAGATGCAAAACTGCATTTGTTAAGGTGAAATACATGTGTATGGCTCTCATGTAGTTGCCCAGAGTAGTGTATGACTTCCACCGAGACAGAAAAATAATACCAATAAGGTAGGTAACTTTCTCTCTTACCCTGCATGTATTGGTAAGATTTGTTATTTTTATACTATGTCTAAATAAAGAATCTGCAAGTTCTCTGTGAGCTTTAGTTAATTAGGTCAAACAAGACTCCTGTGAGTTGTTAAGTCAGCTAAAGAGATCACTGAAACTCACAGTTGGAGCATAGTAGCTATTTTAACAGAAACAAAAAATTCCTCAGAGTTTAAGATGTGATATGAGAACTATTTCTGTGGAAATAGCAGATGACTGTAAAGAGACCAAACGTAATTGCCCAGTTTAGAATTTGGTCAGATCAATAAAGGTAATTTGCTACTTCTATGCAGAAGGGGAGCAGGGGGAAGTGTGTGAAATGAGTATTGTTTTAGGAGTAAGACCTAAGGGCCTTGGGAATAGATGGAATTTTTGCCAGTTGAGTCTGAAACAGATTTCCTACTGGCTCATTATACTTTTCTGAGGTTCCTGTCAAATAGAAGAGTGTGGGTAAAAGGACTTGATGCAATTGAAGCTATCTTGATTTGGGTGTTTTAGGGTGTCCTTAATATAAAAACATTAGTTCAGAATGTATCTTAAAAACCAATGCCATTCACTCAGTCACTAATGTACTTTACTCTTGTATTGGAGTATTTAATGAGAAATTTTTACTTAGTGAGATGCTTTTTGCTTCTGATAAAAGATGGAACTGCTGATGCATTTTCTAAACTGTGTAGACAGAAAAAAGATTGGGATGATCTAAACCAGACATGCTGCATCTGAGGTCTATTTCAGAAGGTGTCCCTTGAAGTAATGGGATGGAAAGTCAGGGCTGTGCATGTTTCATACAGTTCTGTGCAAGATGAGGTACTTGTACTGATATATGTGCAGAGATGGTATTGCAGATATATGTGGTCCTCTGTCCTTTTTCTGTGTAATTTTCAAGGTTACTTGCAAATAGCAAAATCCTTTAGCGTGATTGTTCAGGCATCGTGAAAGAGACATATAAAAAGAATCTTAAAAGCTTGTCTGGCCCCAGTTGACACCAACAGAGAAACTCAGAGTTACTGGTTTATTATCCCTAGTCCTATATTCTAATGTTTGGCAGTATTAGGGATATTTCTGTATCTCTGTATGATTGGAGTGAAGGGTGGATCTTCGTGGAGTGGCCAGCAACTCAGGTATGAATTTGAGGCAGCTGATGGGCTCATTAAGTGCTGCACAGGATATAAGCCTAACTAAGAGTAAATATTGTCACTTTCAGTATCAGCTAGTTCTTCAGTTTGTCATTGGGAACTGTGCTTTGGGAAACATGATTGCTTAGCAACCTAATCAGAGGCTTTTAGCAGATTTTTCATTTGATTACTAGAAGATACTTGAACATTTTTCTTGATTGGGTTGTGAGGGGCATGTGCAGAATGATTTGGAGAATGCAGAATGATGAACATTTCAGTGTTGTCTGCATAAGGTGCATATTGTTACAATTTGGCATGTTCCGTCATGGAAGGGGAGCTGGAGATAAATCACAAAATAGCCCAGATTGGAAGGGGCCTTGAAAGATCACCTCGTCCAACCTTTTGTGGGAAAGGGAGTCTGGATGCTTATCTAGCACCCTGTCCAAGTGTGTGTTGAAAACATCCAGTGATGGAAATTTGACCATGTCTCTGGGGAAGGTTGCTCCAGTGAACAATTGTTCTTACTGTAAAAAAATTATTTCTCGTGTTGAGATGAAACCCCTCCTGGTGCAATGTATAGCCAATGTCCCTTGTTGTCTCCATGTGGCTCTTTGTGAAGAAAGAGCCTTCACTCTCTTTGTACTGCCCTTTAAGTACTAGGATGCTGTGATGACGTCCCCTTGAGCCACCTTCTCCAAGGAGAAAAGACCAAACTCTTTTTGTCTTTCATCACAAGGAAGGTTCTGCAGCCTTCTGATCATCTTTGTGGCCCTCCTTTGGACCCTCTCCAGTCTGTCCCTGTCATTGTTGAATTGTGGGATTCAGAATAAAGACCACAATATAGAAGTGTCACAGTGTGATTTATGTCTACTCGTTACCTTAGGCAGTTAGAAGTTTCTGTAGCTAAAATCATAGGGATTTACACTACTTAGATACTATGTCTTTGGAAAGTTGAGTCAATGTCTTTCTCATGCTTTGTTAAATTGAGACTTGCATTTACATAAATTGATTAATTATGGTTTCTTGGAGGTCTTCAGTGGATGTCATGACCTCTAAACTTCTTTGGTAAAACAGTCCTAATGCAGAATCTACACTTACTTTGTATTAGGTTCCTGCCATAAAATGCAATCCACTTCAGTACATCTCCCCATTAACACTAAATTGATGAAGTTCAGTTTGTGCTTCATATTTTAGGATTATAAAGGATTCCCATAATTATTATTTTTCCCTTCCCTATTTTTAAGAGTTTTAATGCAGTTGATCTATTGTAGTGGTTTGTGGAAGTCTGTGAGCTTTAAGAAATTAGAGGTGGGCAAATAAGATTAATTTTTAGGCAAGTCTTGTATCATTAAAGTTTGAAAGCTACTTTCCTTTGACCACAGAACTTACATCTAGGTTGTTGGATTTAAAGAACACTATAACAAGGAGCAATATATGCAGTAAATTTCACCTTTCATTTACTTCCACATACAGATTCATGGTATAAGTTATTAGGATCAACTAGACAGTTCTGATGTATTTTCAAACAAACAAAAGGTTTATTATAAAACAAACCACAAGGTATGAATCAGACTGTATGGGAGGAATATCTGTTTTGAGGTATCCATGGAGATGGGTAGATTTTAATAGATTTTAAAAATATAGAAGTAAATGTAAGTCACCCTCTGGTGTCCTTGGCAAGTCCTACTGTGAGAAACTGTGTGCAGAGTGTTTTTATAACTTCTTGCTTTGTAGGAGAAAGTTATTTAGACATTGATACAGGAGGTCATAATATGCTCTTTTATTTTGATAAATTGAAGATAATAGCTGCCTTTGTGATACTGAAATTCATAGCAAGTTGTGGGGGGATTCAGAGAGGCTTTTTTTGAGAATAATTTTAGATTTTTGAAGTGTTAGTTTGTAGTTAACAAGAAGCTCTTTCCTTCTAGAACAATGTCCAGTTTACTGCATGCTGAGAACAGTGTTACTGGATACATGTAAAATACAGGCACAATATTTAGTGGCCTTCCAGTACATGGGGAGGGGCTGTTGCCGAGGACGTGTAGCGATGGGATGAGGGGCAATGGTCTTGAACTAGAGCAGGGTAGATTCAGATTGGATATCAGGAAGAAGTTCTTTACTATGAGGATGGTGAAGCACTGGAACAGGTTGCCCAGAGATGTGGTGGAGGCCCCATCCCTGGAAACATTCAAGGTCAGGCTCTGAGCAACCTGATGTAGTCAAAAGGTCCCTGTGCACTGCATGGGGGGCTGGACTAGATGACCTTTAAAGATCCCTTCCAACCCCACACATTCTATGATTCTATGATTTCAACGTGAGCATTTGATTTTATTGAGTGCTGGTTTAACACTAGCTTTGAACAGACAACCAGAAAGGAAACAGAATAGAATTTACTCCATGGAAGCTAATGGTTGATCTGCAGATACTTACAAACTATGTCTTTTGTGCTGTAAACATGCTGAACACTTAATTACATAAGACTAGGGAAAGAAGGTTTTAATCCAAAAGTCCAAATAGGAGTTTGAGGGTTTCTTCAGCTGGAGAGACTCACCTTGGTTGTTCCCAATATAATGATCTGACAGAACTGCATTTGAAAGAGGGGCACATGGTACTGTGGTTTAATTTAGTCTTCCAAATGAAAAAATGGCAGTTTATTTTGATTTTGTTTTGTTTTTAAAGAGCAAAAAATGAGAAGGGAGGGGGCAAAAAGGGATAGGGGGGAAACTGGCAATCTGGCTTTTTGAGTGAGCAAGCTTGTGTGCATGTATAGGGCTTAGAAGGAAAAAGACTGATCATCCCTAGTGGGTATTTATTGAAACTGAAAAGACAGTTTGTTGGATTGCATTTTATAGAAGACAGATTTTTTTTTTTTAATATAGAAAAGCAAAGAACATCTGTCCTTTTGGCAGCCTCTATGGCACTGTTGTCCATGTGGTACCACGAAGTGTCCTCCAGTCTTACCCTGATTTATGTTACTTTGTTATTTCTATCCTCAAGACCTAGAGAGGAAAAGGTAACTAATACATACCAATTCTAATTATTAATAATTTTTGTAATTTTAATATCTAACACAATTTTCTACGTTTTCTAAGGGAAGTGGGTAACAAAGTTTCATGGGTGGGAGGGGTAGACAAGCAGGGTTATGAGAATTAGTGTATGGACAGGCGTGCTAAAAGCCTGGTGGCTGGAGTGACAGAGAACACTGTATCTGCAGCAGTGTGCAGCCAGCACTTGGCCTGCCAAATCTGATTACTCTCTGCATTGTTGCATTTGGCTGAGTAGGAGGTAATGGTTGATTATGGTGCCCTTCTAAACAAGCAGCAATAAAAATGCATCTTAATTTTAAAACTCAGTGGTAAGTCTGGCAAATGGATAGATACTTAATTTTACATAAGGTGTTAAAGTGAAATTAAGACATTTAAGAAGATTATTAAAGATCTATTTCTTTTCTTCTGCTTCAACTTCCAGCCAAGTGATTGTGGATATATTGTAGGAATAACTGGTAAATCAAAGCTGTTCTAAAGTTCAAGAACCAGGGAAATGCCTGTGTTCTTAATTTAGTCTACTTTTTCTGTAAGAATTATGATAAGACCTTTAATGTTGTGGTCACTGACCATATGGCAGTGTGGTAATGAGGCTGTAAACCTTCTTTCTTCTTGATGCAGTGATTCTCCAGAGAATAGTGAGCGTGGCAAAGACTTCCAGAAAGAGGGAGAACCACTCTTAAAATTAAGAAAATGCAATGCTGTCCCTGAGAGAGGGTTGTGACCTGTCTTCCATGCCAATATTGTGGTAGTTATCACAAGCTAGTCACACAAAATTAGGGGACACTGTTGTCCTTAAATCACTGTGCTGTATAGTAAGAGCTTCTTGAGGTAAAGATGCTTTATGGTTGTACCTCTAAAAAGGGCTTATAAAACAAATACCCATTTCTTTTCAGTGCCAGTACTCACTGCCACTAATAGCTCCAGATCCAGTGTGTTAAGATGAGATCCAGTGCATATTACAGAAAAAAACTGTTGGTGAAATAATGGAAAACATTAATCAAATGTAGGATTATATTATTTTCTGATAGTAGCCTCTGATGAACATATAACTCGTATTAGTGGCTTCCTATGACTGTAGTGTCTATTTGTTCTCCTTCAACACAAGTGCATGCTGCTGCTGCTAGTTTCAAAGAGGACAGCAAATGCTAAAGGTACCTGAACACAGCTCGGCCAAATCCTGCGTGTGCATGGCTGCAAGTGCCTTCTGTGGCTGTTGTGCAGCAAGGGCAGAGGTGCATGAAATTCAGGAACCCCTCTTCTAGGGGTGAGGTGGAAAGTAATAGCTTTGGGTCCAGAGAAATATAATTGCTTTTTAAAAATGGTATTTGAAGTCCACTCTTTCACTGAAAGTATTATCCTCAGTAGTTAGGATAGCATGCATGTGTGACTTGTCAAGGCTTTCTAGGGCTAATATGTATTGATTCATTTTTTTTCACTGTGTTTTGCTGAGCTGTGTGTGGATTTTGGATTGTCATAGCATCATAGAATCATTTAGGTTGGAAAAGACCTTTAAGACCATCAAGTCCCATCATTAACCTGACACTGCCAAGTCCACCACTAAACCATGTCCACATGTCTTTTAAATACCTCAACCAGTGACTCAACCAGTTCCCTGGGCAGTCTGTACCAGTGCCTGACAACCCTCCTTTCTGTCAAGGGTTCCTGAGCTGAAAGGACTTGGTATAAATCTGAAAGATCCTGAGTCCCCAGTTCTTTATCTGAAGTTGTTTTTTTCAGCAAAATGACAGTAGTCTGAATTCAAAGACCTTCACATAGCAGGGGAAATAGTGGTATCTTTTATGTTCTTTCCTATTCAAGCGTTAGGTGTTTGATCCAAATTAAATGGCAGTTGGTGGAGCAGATTTCAGTTCCTTCTTTCAGATACGTCCTGAGAGGTGATGGGGAATTTGTGAATGCTTGCTCTGTAGTCCGAGCAAGAGCAGGCATTCAGAAATGAAGCTGAGATTGCATCCTTTCAGAAGGAAGGGGAGATGGTTACTTAATACCTCTCTGGACTTTTCCAGCCGATGTCAGCTGGCACTGCTGCTGAAAGAGGCAGTTTGTCTTCTTCCTGTCCCCTCCTGCCCAGTGACCCATTCCCACCCCAGCCCTCCTGTCAGTGGACTGAGGGGCTGCATGCTGGGGCTGGCACTTGGCAGCTGGTTAAGGGGAGCTTGAGCTTTTCTGTTGTTTAATCCAGTAGTTAATGCCTTTTGAGAACTGTTCCATTGATGTTTATCAAATATGCAGGTTTGTAATTATTGTATTACTCTCTTTCTTTGATTTAAGAGTAATACTTGCAGGTTTCTTTTATGAATTGGCTTAAGCTCAGTTTATTGTGTACACACGTGTGTACTGTCAGTGTTTATGAATTGGCTTAAGCTCAGTTTATTGTGTACACATGTGTGTACTGTCAGTATTTTCTAATACAACGGTTTAAGTATTAGTGGTAATCCTAAGTGCCATTACTCTTCCACACCTACTACTTGCAGCATTTAATCATAGAATCACAGAATGGTTTGACTTGGAAGAGACCTTAAAGATCATCTAGATCCAACCCCCCTGCATGGGCAGGGGCACCTCCCACTAGACCAGGTTGCTCAGAGCCCCATCCAACCTGGTCCTGAACACTTCCAGGGATGGGGCAGCCACGACTTCCTTGGGCAACCTGTTCTAGTGTCTCATCACCCTCATAGTGAAGAATTTCTTCCTGGTATCTAACCTAAATCTCCCCTCTTCCAGTTTTAATCCATTACCCCTTGTCCTATCACTGCACTCTCTGGTGAAAAGACCCTCCCCAGCTTTCCATTAGCCCCTTCAGGCACTGGAAGGCCACTGTGAGGTCCCCCTGGAGCCTTTTCTTCTCCAGGCTGAACAGCCCCAACTCTTTCAGCCTGTCTTCATAGGAGAGGTGCTCCAGTCCTCAGATCATCTTTGTGGCCCTTCTCTGGACTTCTCTGAGTCAGGGTAGGTCAGTAAAGGGTTGAAGGCAGTCCTTTTATTTTGGGAATCCATCTGCATCTTCCTCCTTCATTTTTGCTGCTAGCCTCAGAACTTGAGGTAATAGTTAATAAAGTCTTTTTGTTCTATATATGACCTGACAATCCTGGCCATCTTCCAAAGTGCATCCTGAAGAAGCACCGAGTTACCATTTTTAAGAAGTGAGGTAGTAACATTTTTGGTGTCAAAATTTTTGTTTTGACCTGAATAGCTCAAGTTCAATTTGAAGTGCACAGAGCCAATTACGTTCCCCAGGGAGAGGAACTTCTGCAGTTTCTCTGCAGATACAATTTCTGCCTAGTGAGTATCTAGTGCTCGGAAGTGTTTTTAGTAATATTATCAAATGAACTTGTTTTCTTATTAGAGGAACGTACTTGGAAACCTGCTCAGATAGAATTTAATTAATTTCTAAAATGTAGGATAGAATACTGGCTACTGAAAGAAAGTTAAATTCTGTCTCAGTTTTTCTAGAAAATGACAGCAGCAGAGGTTTCTTTTTAATTCTGTTTTCTGTGTATTTATTAATGAAAATTAAGGTGTGAAGAAGCAGGTGTATGGCAGGTTTTCATTACTGTTACTAGAGTTAATGTTATTAATTTAATTGCTGTAAATAAAATTATGTAATATTTGGTAGAATGGGAGAGGGAAGAAGAAAACATCTTAACCTCTGCATTTTTTGGTTTGTGGGTTTTGGGTTGTATTTTTTGTTTTTGTTTTTTTTTTTAACAAATAATTTTAAGGGAATTGTAAATAGATATTACAAGTATCTTCATTTCATTTAAATGTATGTGGTGACAGAAGCTGTTGAAATCTTGGAAGTTACTGGTCCATGTGCTGGATCCTTAGGTAGATGTGGTATGCTTTTAATATTTCAAAAAAAATTTTTTTTTTTAAAGAAACTGTACTGTCGCTTTGAAGCGGGAGATGTTACTTCGAGTGTTACATTATGTGCCTTTTTAGAGGACGTCAAACCCTGTCATCTTTCTCCTGGTCAGTCAGAAAGACAATGTACAATGTGGCAGATCAGGTCTGAATTGGCACAGCTCTGTGCTCTGAAGACCAGCCCTGAGTTTCTCAGAACTCATATCAATTATTCAATGGACCTCAGATATTAAACCAACCAACTCCCACCCTAACCATTGGGAAACTTTGATTTGTACTTTTATACAGGGAGCTCAGCTACCCCATTTCTTCCTTCTAATACTTCTTCCATCCTGTGTCCCCTTTCGCCTGTTATTTTTTCAGGATCTCAGTCTGAGCTTCTTGTCTTCATCTCCCTTTCCCTGGCTCCTTGTCAGTTACTTCCCAGTCAGTCCCAGTGATGTGTATACTAGTTTTTATTGTAATGACACCTTAGTATGTTTTCTTCTAGTTCCTAAATTTTATCAGGTACTTTCTGCTTTGCCAAGTTACTGTCTTGTTTAATTGTTACTCTAACCATTATGAAGGGAAACAAGTAGAATAAGTGTTGACTTCATTTTTGCAGCAATTAAAACGTTGTCTGGATTATTCATTTATCTGAAAAAAACCCCAATATAGAGAGATATTTTATTTATTGCTTGAAGAGGCACTAAAGATAGTGAAATGGTGGTACCCTCTTGCCTTTCAAAAGAGGAAAATATTACAACCAATCTAGTACTAAGAAGATAGAAACCGAAGATAAGTTTTATGTCAATTCTTGTCTGGCCCTTGTGTCACACAATGTAAACAGAATGGCATTTTGTTTTAGGAGAACTAGCAGTATCACTGACAAGTTTAGAATCAGGAGGATGATTTTAATGAGCCAGTTAGGCTTGTTGTTGGATTTTGGTGTCATACTCTGAAGTAGCTGCTGAGTTTGCTGTCTCAGATCTGACAACAATTTTGCAGGCATGTCAGCTCTCGCTGTAGTACTGTTGTCTGTCATCATGTAAATCTACATTAGAAACACAATAAATGGAAGTATGCTATTTGAGTTACTCTGTTACCAGCATAGTAGTCAAGAAGTAACATGATTGTGATTTGCTATTTCTGTTGAAGCCATTGCTGTGTTAGATACAGCACAGAATCGTGACATTGAAATATCTGCAGAAAGAGGAAAGCCAGACATTGGGCACACTTCCTTCTTTAAAAAGAATTGTGTGAAACAATCTGAAATATTTTCTAGGTGTCAGTTTTATTTATTCTAGAAGAGCTGTACCCTGTTTTAAGGTAGTTTTTAAATACCTTAGTTCTTAATTTCACTACCATCTTTCAGGGTTCTTTTTGTAGGTGGATCTGGGAAATGCAAAGCTGGGTAGCTCCCAGGCATCATCAGAACAAGCCAGACTTTCTTAGACATGGGCAATAAGCGGAGACATTTGTACATTGTGTGACTTTCTGAGGCAAATAGTGGTGTTGTCTTTGTGTTTTGTTACAATATGATGCTAAATTAGATACTGTTGGGTTTGGGTTTTATTTTGAGAACATTCTTGTGCAGTGAAAACCAAACCACCATATTTCTGATGGAGTTCTCCTGTTTTATTAGAGAAAATAAAAAACATGTACCTTCTGAATCACCTTTTGTTAGAGGTCACCAAGTTGGCCTGGTCAGGGTCTTCTGTCCCTTTGAACACTCTAGATGATCCCCTTTCCTTTCCTTCTCCTTCTACCCCCCTGCCCTATCATGTTGCATCTCTTTCCCAGTTCTCACTCAGTCCAACCAAAAATTGAATTTTCTCAGAAATATGTGGCAGTGTAGAGGAAAGAAATGGAATTTTATTGGTCCTGCCGCAGGAAGGACTGCAGTGTGATTTCATCCATATTGTGGAGCAGAAGGTAATTCAGACAGGAGTGAGCTTTGAGAAGCTGAGCTTCAAAATGTAAACTGCTTATTGCAGTTGGGCATATTCCAGCACCAGTGTGGCTGTGCAGTGGGAGGTAGGGAACTACCTGCCTGAACGCTAAGCATCTGGATTTCGGTTGCCGCTCTTCTGGCAGATGAGATTCTTGATGGTGCTCACTGTACAAGTGCCAGTCATAGAACATGTGGAAAGCAGACAACAGGCTCAGACAAGGACTACTTGCTTTTTTAGCAAGATGTATTTCTGGTGGATTAAACTGGCTGTGCTGCTACAGTGGAACACTTTATTGTAATAAATGACTGGTTACCAATAAATGGAGTTCTTACACTATTGGTAATAGTCTAATAGCAGGGGTTCTTACATTGGTTATCACAAACCCTTCTCTTGTGAAACTTAATCATTGCTGTGCTTATCTCCATCGCAGAGTTTTTGTTTAAAATCAGGCAGAACCAGGAAAAGGATCTTCTCATGGCTGACAGAGGATTTAAGTGCTGTGTACTAAGTTTTACAAGCACGGAATCTTAGTATCCTGTAGATTGGAAGGAACTTCTGGAGGTCTACAGTGCAGCCTCCTCCTCAAAGAGCCACCTGTTGGAGCAGGTTGTGGAGGATCTTGTCCAGTTGAGTTTCAGATATTTCTGAAGATCCCACAACCTCTCTGGACAAAAATCTGTTCTAAATTGTGACCACCCACAAAGGAAAAATGTTTTCCTTTTGACTAGTTGGAATTTCCAGTGTCTGTTGCCTTTATTTCTATTCTGGTGCACTTCTGAGAAGAATCTGGAACCATCTTTTCTAAATATTCACATCTGGCAGTTGTACATGGAACATAAGTACTCCAGATGTCTCATGACTACTGAATCAAGGGGCGGAATTGCCTCCCTTGACCTGAAGGCTACCCTCTTGCCAATACAGGCTAGTGTATGGCTGGTCTTTGCTGCAACGACAGCATTGCTGGCTCATGTTCAACTTCTTCACAAGGATCACTGGATTGTCTTATATAAAGCTGCTTCCTGCCTTTGTTGGATGAATTTATTCTGTCCCAGTTGAGGAGCACTTAGTATTTTTCTTGGAAGAACTTTGGGAGATTCTTGCTGGTCTGCTTTTCCAGCCTGTTGAGGAAGCTCCTCTGAATAGCAGCCTCCAGTGTGGTGACTGCTCCTCCAAGCTTGGTATCGACAGCAAAGTGCCTGAGACTGCACTCTATTCTGGTATCCAGATCATTAATAAAGATGTTGGTACACTGAGGGATGCCACTAGGAACCAGCCACAAGTTGGTCTACATACTGTTGATGATCACCCTCAGAGCTGGCAGTCCAGCCAACTTTCCACCCAACTTACAATCCATTTGTCTGGTCCATACCTCACCAACATGGTTTATAGCACATGTTCTCCAGGAGATGTGCCCTGGCTGTCCCAGGCCAATTGTCTTTTCTGACTTCAAGTCTTAAAACATACGTAGTTGAATTTCCCTGTTTTTTAGTGCTCACCTTCTCTTCAGAAACAGCCATGTCAGAGGTAGAAACCATGCACATCTGTGGATCTGATTACAAGTTGCATTGATGAAGTTAACAATGCGTGTAGGGCTTCTGCAGGCATTACATAACTCTCCCTTTACAATATGAAACAAAAAATTAACAGTTCAGAATCAACTATAGTGTTAGCTAAATTGTTTAAAAACAGATGAATTGATAACAGAGCAGTTGAAAATGTAGAATTGTTATTCAGGTGTGCTGCTTGTAATAGGACCTGCAGGGATCTGTTCTTGGTGTTGCTCACTATTTTCATCACAGGAATCAGAAAAAGATTGATGCAGCCTCATAAAATTTGCTGATGGTGCAGAAGTAGAAAGTTAAATAATGATTAGTTCAGAAATTGTGCTGTTTCTGTCAGATACTTGGCTCACTGAAACAGCATCTATTCTAATACATCCAAAGATAGAAAGGACCTACAGATGGTGTTTGTGTCCTGAGGTGCAGTGACACTTCCCACGATGAAGCATCCTTATGGCTAACCAATCAAACATCAGCCTCTTGCTTGAGTTGGATAGCTAAGAGGATAAGGAGGCTTGCCTGTATAGGGAGGGGGGGATATCTTGGGGGGCAGAGGAGGAGAGTAATTTAAAATCTCTCAGTGTAGACTAAATGAGGTGAGTGTTGAGCAATTGCTACTGATTCTGTAGCGTCCTCAGTGGCAGCCAGGCCGTATCTGCTGGGGAACACGTGCTAGCTGTCTGTTTTCCTCCTTTAAGGCAAGTTAATTTCTAACTATGGTATTTGTCTTGCCTGTTACAAAAAAATATCTGTAATGATGGATATTTTGCAGTCTCTTAAGAAGTTCAGTACCTTTTGGCTCATACTGTCAAAGACTAATTCTGAAGCCTATGCTGCATCTCCTTACTGCTTGTTATTTCTTATTCTTCTTGCCATGGACAAGGCAAAAGATTATTTCATTCCTCTCTCCTGCAAGTTTTTGATTTAAATTGTTTTCCTAATTCTTGTCATTTCTAGACTAAACGGCCAAACAGTCAAACTCAATCTTTAAAATATATCATGTCTTCTGGATATAGTCATGATTGCCTTAGGAGTTACCTGTTTATCCGCATCTTCTCAACATACAATAGATAAAAAAAAATATATAGAGAGAAGTAAACATATATAAAAGTAGGAATAATATTTCGGCAGAAGCCTGATGAGTGAAGAAATTGTATTGTACATTTCTTCAGACCAACTGTAGAAGTTCAGTGAGGAGTTAGCCTATTTATGGCTTATAAATGGGTACATGGAGAAGGGTTTCAGGTAGATGATTGCTAATTGATGCAATCTGTCAAAATCTGTCTCAGTGAGTCATTTCTGTCAAAAAAGATATAACAAAGTCCAGTATTTACAAACCAAAGGCATACAAATTCAGAATAGAAATTAAACTGCTTCTTAAATATTTATTGTAATTAACAATGAATTAATCATGGAAAGCAGTTGCTTCTTTATTACTGATATCTTTAAAACAAGGCTGGATTATATTTTAAATGATCTGTTGCCACATTATCTTGGAGGAGGTATGTTGCAGCAATCTGTGAGTGAGTTTCTATGGCATGTGCCCTGCAGGAAGTCAGACTAGATAATCACAATAATCCTTTATAGTCTTGGAATTGATGAATCTTTAAATCTATTTAGTCAGGACCAGCTGTGTTGAAAAACAGCATTACTAAACTACAAAAAAATGCTAAGAAGTGGATAGACTGCACTGATGGTTTTTAAATTCCTTCAGGCAAGACAATTGTATGCAAAAGTCTTACAGGTTTTTAGGCTTTAGTGATGTCTTTCAGAGATGATACACTCATTCTTGCATCCCTTTAAACAAATTATTTGTGGGTTTTGATGATTTTTATCTACTTGGAGGATACTCTTTTCAGCTATTTATGTATAAACTGTGGAAAAGCTTGTCGTTGGGTACTTTTTTTGGCTTATTTATGTTTCAAACACTGTGGAGAACAGCAGATATCTTGGATATCTTTTGAGTGGGAGATCAGCAGGAATGTTCAGATGCTGTGTAAAGGTGAAAGGGTGAGTCAATAACTAGTTCTTTTGCTTGAGACTGTACTGATTTGGCAGTTGAGAATCAGCAGTGTACTGAAGGGGGTACTGCATTGCCAGGTGTGTTGTGTTTCAGTCAGGAAATAACGCTGACCGAATGCTTGACTGTTTATTAACCAGAGTTTTGAACCATTATACCAAAGCTGAGTGTTTGTGTATAATTATATTTTTCTTCCTTTCCTTTTGGCTTTTGTCTGTGGAGCATGCCATTACATTTTAAGCACTAGTGGAAATACCTACCTTCTATCTCAGAAGGTGGCCCTATGTCAAATAGATGGACAAAAAAAAAATCTCAATATTCCAAGCTAATAAGAATGCTTTGATATTTGTTTTTTTATAGTAAGGAGATACTCTAAGTGGGAAAACATGTTTGTTCGGATGTTATTTGGATCTTAGTTTAAAATCTGCAGTTTTAACAGCTGCCTGTCCATTACAAATACTTGCAGTGTTATTGTCACATGCCTGGAACAAACATTTTTAAATTGAAGAAGTTTTAATTAATCTTTTTATTCTGGGATTTGTACTGGTTTTCTCTTAGCTTTTTATATAAAACTCTGCTTCTCATCTTTTGGTACATAAAAAAATAAAATAGTTAAAAGTTTGCATGTTTTACAGAACAAGTGAAAACAGGCTTTATTTTTAATTTACATCCTATTTGCTTTTGGTTTTGCTCTTTGTTTAACAACTAAATTGTAATTTGTATTTTCAATCCTGCTGTATTATGAGGTGGCTGTCAGCTCAGTGCCAGAGTTTACAGCTAGTCTGCTTCAAACTGTCTTTCATGGGGTGAAGGAGCTTATCTTCAGCTTGCCTTTGAATCATTTATTATTTTACCAGTATTCCCCCTGAGGCTAAATGTGGTGCTGCATTTACTGTCATGGCAGAAGAAATTACTTGTTTATAGAAGTCTTACTTTGATGGATCAGACTCTTCTTAACAATATTTCTGGCTGTTCTGAAACCCAAACCATCTTGTCACAGAGTATCTGAGTTGCTCATACAGTGCATTTCCATCTGTTATTAGCTGTCTGGAAGAATCTTCCCTAAACCAGCAAGATACTCTGCACCTGAGCACAGCCAGCACTGCCTGCCTGGTTCAGAGCCGTCGCTGTCAGCAGGGTTGCCAACTAAAACAACTTCTGCTTTCACTGGCTTTGTGTCCTTGACCTGGCACTGAGGTGAAGGCTCCAGCCAAATGGCACTAGGCATTGACACAACTGATGTTCTTTGCATCTTTCTCTTTAGAAAAAAATTTGTTCATCATGTCTAAACATTAAAATCTGAACTTGAACACATAAGAAAGGACAGTGATTTAGTCAGTAGTAACAGCTGTTGTTTTAAGTGTGTGGATCCCATGACCTCCTCTTTATTTTTCCTCCTGTCTGCTCCAAAGTAGGAGTGTAATAGATGGTTTACATTCATATGAGCAGTGGCTCCTGCCTTCGTTTTCCATTTTGTAATAGGGGAAAGCATATAGTATGTCTGAGACAACATGTTGGTGCATGCCTTAAACATGTTGATACATCAGTGTGAGTTTGCATAGATTGAAAGAGCTCAAAGAACCATAAAGACTCGTTACTCTCAGTAAGGAGAAAATACTAATGTATAAGGGAATTCTGATTTTCATTTTCTCACAGTTTTATATTTAAGATCAGGTGTTTGAATAAAAAGAATTGCATTATAATGCTGAACAGAAAAAAAAAAAATTGAATATCTGAAGGTTTTTAAATTAGAAGATTAATTTGGGTGATCAGGTTACTTTCCACAAAAAATCCTGAACTTAAAACTGAAATGTAGATTATTTCGATTTCTCTTGGTCTTTATTTTAGAAAAAAAAAGTGTTCTTTCTGAACTCTGCCAAGTAACTATTTTATATACACAAAATTAAGACTTCCAGGATGGATTAGAGTTGTGCTAAACATCTGTGTAACATAGTAGAAATGGAGCAATTCTCTATTTAAATTGCTAGGTAAATAGGCTATAATCTTCTCCTTTAAAGTATTTTCATCTTCTGGACAGTGCCCTCTGATTTTGGAAGCTTGTTCAGTATTAGCACCTTCTGATAATTGAGGGAGGTATTCTGGTTTTTCACCTTACTCTTTAAAAAAAAAAAAAGGATTAGGATTAATGATTTTAACATGCATAAAGCAGTTATTTTATCAGTACCTTTGGTTCAGTTTTCCTGACAGAAATGGAAATCTTAAAACTCAGCTCATCTTCGTTTTCAATGTATCAGTTAAATCTGGTGGATTTAGTCCATCCAGCTGATAAAAAGATACATTATATTGCCTACAGTGCCCTTAACTGCACAGGAATAAATGCTACAGGTAAAATGTGAATATATATACTTTAGAATCACCAAATGATTTGAGTTGGAAGGAACCTTAAAGGTCATCTAGTCCCAACCTGCATGGGCAGGGACATCTCCCACTAGACCAGGTTGCTCCAAGCAACCTGGCCTTGAACACTTCCAGGGATGGGGCTTTGACAACTTCCCTGGGCAACCTGTGCCAGTGTCTCAACCACCCTCACGTTAAAGAATTTCTTCCTAATGTCCAACCTATGTCTCTCCTCCTCCAGTTTAAAGCCATTACCCCTAGTCCTATTACTACAAGCCCTTGTAAAAAATCCCTTCCCAGCTTTCCTGAAGGCCTCCTTCAGATACTGGAAGGCCACTATGAGATCCCCTCAGAGCCTTCTCTTTCCCAGGCTGAACAACCCCAACTTTCTCAGCCTGTCCTCATAGGAGAGGGGCTCCAGCCCTCCCCTGTACTTGCTCCAGGAGCTCTATGTTCTTCTTATGTTGAGGGCTCCACTACTGGACACAGTTCTTCGGGTGGAGTCTCATGAGAAATGAGTAGAGGGAGAGAATCCCCTCCCCATTCACCTGCTGGCCACACTGCTTTTGATGCAGCCCAGGACACGGTTTCTGGGCTGCAAGTGCAATTGCCAGCTCACGTTGAGCTTCCCATCCACCATCACTCCCAAGTCCTTCTCCTCCAGGTCGTAGTTCTTTGCAGAATAAAAATTACACAATAAAATCAGGATTTTCATATTGTTTGCTGTCTCTGAAACAGATCTTTGTGACCAAAATCATAAAATGACGGATGCTGTCACAGGCATGAGAAACCAATATGCTTTTTTTCTTAAAGTTGCTCCTCTGAAGTAGAAATTGTCTTTTGGAGGAATTAAATTCACAAAAAACTGTCTGTGAAGCATAGCTGAAACGTTTCTGCAGTTGAGCAATTCTGAAATGTCTTTAATTTTTAAATTTACATGAGAAGTATGCAGTTGGAAAACTGTTAGAATACCTTCAGACACTTTCTTTAGGGATCCACAGAAATGTTGTAGAAGGAATTGTGGCATCATGCCCAAGACCATTCATTACAAAATGCAGTAATGAAACTGGTCAGCAAATAATGGTCTATGTTCTGTATTTTATTGGAGTAATAGTTTGTATTTTGCTTGTGTTTTTTCCAGAACATTTTAGGTACTCCTAAGATAACTTTAGAACCTGTCTTTTGGTAAAGTCTTCTGTAACATAATGATCTTGTATTGCATGAACATTCTAAGAAAGACAAATAATTGTTAGAGGCATTTAAGATTACATATATTGACCCAGTTCTACAGACCCTGTGATTTCTTTTGATTTTTTTTCTGTTACTGCTGAATTTGTCAGGTCTAAAGTAGTAGTGCTACTTCCAGGCCAATCCACATGTTTGAATGAGAATATTAATTGTGTGCTGTGTGACACCGTACTAGAGAAGCTGGAAAAAGGATGAAAGTATCAGCTTATATACTTGAATTCTGCTGGATGTGGAGTTTCCTCTTAAATATGTAAAGAGCAATAAAGAGCAGATTTAACTTAACTGTTTAACTTAAATGCAGTGAAAATGCTTTGGGGAGAAAGTATTTTTTGAGTTTAGTATTTGGCACACCAGTGTAAGGCACTGCTAAGGAAAATATCTATCTGACAGCACTTGGTACATCTTGTAATCAGTTTTAATTTCTTGATATTTATTGTGTAAGTTCTAATTTAGACACCTTGGCTATTGTTAATTAGATATAACTTCTATGTCATCATGTTTATTCAAAATGGAAACAGAAGCATTTAACTCTGCTTTGAAACTGATGTGAAAAGGTAATGTAATTTCTCTGTCATGCAGAAAATTACCTTCAAATACTGATTTATGGGAGGGTTTTTATCATATTTGCAGAAGAATATGGCCATTTAGTCATGGATAGGAAGTTTTCTACTGAATGTTCTAAGTTCTTTAGCATTTAAATCATGGTAAAAGAAACATACTAAAAGTATGAAATATATAGAGGCTTCCACACTTCTTCAGTTTCTTTCAGAGCAAAATGTTTTCATTTATTACCTCTCTGACAGGTAAATACTGCCAGTTAGTCTTGAATGCAGTCTTCCTCAAATTGTCCAGATTAATCTTTTTCAGATGGAGGCTCAACAGCTTCCCCTTTTCTAATACCTCAGATGATTCAATGGCTTCTGCTGGCACTCAAAGACAGTGGTTCCAGCAGGAGGCATTTTGAGTGATTGTAACAGAGATGGCAGCAGGAGGTTGAAAGTCTTCCTCTTTCAGCCAGATTTACCCATAGTCCAGGCTTTGTGAGTCCAGAACTTCTGGGGAAAAAAAGAAATGCACTTGCTGTGGATCGAGATATTCAGTTTTCCCTCTGGAAGACCATGCAATTCAGCATAAACTTTATTCTGGGATGCAAAGTACCATTATGTCTGTGGTTTTTATGCAAATAGGGGACACAAGTCTACACAGGAAATGGAAGGTGATGATACTAGCAGGGAACACTTGTGTACCAATTTTAGTTCCACTTATTAAAGCTCATTCACTGCTGAGACCTCGTATTTACAAGCGAGAAAAGGCAGGTTGGGTGTGTGACTCAAAGGCTGCAGTGACCTTGAGATCATAGAGCTCAGGATCCTGAGAGGAGGGTGCAGGGCAAGAAGCAGTATCACAACCCATAACTGCAAGAGAGCAGACTCTGACCTCTTCAGAGTTCTGCTTGAAATAGTGTCATAGGATAAGGCCCTGGAAAGATGAAACAGCCAAGCTTCTCTGATCCCTCAAGAATCACCTCATCTGAGCTCAAACAAGGATTGTTCATCCCAGCAAGCAGCAAGTCAAGCAAAGGAGGCCTGTATGGATGAGCAAGGAGCCAGAGAGATCATGGAGACTCCATTTTTGGAGGTATTCAAAAGCTCTCTTGTGTGTGGTCCTGAGCAACCTGCTCTGGGTGGCCCTGCTTAAGCAGGAGGATTGGACCAGATTGACCACCTGAGGCCCCTTGCTAGCCTCAGTCATTCTGTAGTGGTTTCTGCTGGCTACAAAGGAACCAAAGGGCCATGTAGGTGGTGCAGTGGGAGTTAATAGTCTTTGATAAGAGCAGCACTTCACTTGCGATGGTTCTGTCTTTTGTGGAGGGAATGGTGTTTAACATGACTAGCAACATGCTTCAACAGGTACTTTCAGTGTTGTCCAATTTGGAGGTGTTATCACAATTCTCATGCTATTTCTAGTTGTTCTCCAATCCCCAAACTCTACAGTCTGCAATTGTGATAATTTATTCTTCATGTAAAAAAGGAAAATTATGCTTTTCACACTGAGAGAGGGTCTTGAAAATGTAACCTGTGAATACTCAACACAGAAGTCTTTAAACGTTTCCCAGAGGCATAACAGAATTACCAGCTGCACAAATCAGCTATATCTATTTTTTCCTCTAATTGGTTTACAGATCTCCTTCACTCATATTTCTGTTTTAGTTGTGCTCATCTTATTCAGAGAGATATATGGGGCCACATGATGGGGGAAAAAGAAAGCCTCTTCCATGTTGTTGGGCTCTTTCCTTACTGTATTATCTTTCAAAAGGCTGACTTACATTTATCTAGTGCAGTTAGTAATACTTCTGAATAAATACGTTAAAGAAAAATGTATTCTCTTCTTGTGTCCTTTAACAGTTGTATGAAATGATAAAGCCATTCAAAATTGGGGGAGACACCAGGAAACTAAAACCCAAGAAATCATCCTTGATTAAATAGCAAAAACCTTGCATACATATATTTTTTCCTCAGAAGGGAAAATAAACTTGCATGGTGTAGTCTTACATTTTAAAATGAAAACAAATTAAGTACCTTTAATATGCAAAGAATTTGGAACTGGCTTCAATAAATGTAATATTGAAAAGGAGTGGGAGTGTTAATGTCACTTGCTTTTACAGTGTTAGAAATTAAGAATTAAACCTCTAAGTTTATCACAATAATTATCCTCTTCAATTCCACTACTTTAAGCTTTGTTGGAAGTTTATTATGACATTATGAAAGGAGGTTAATGCTGCTATTACTCCTGAAGAATTAGGAACTTGAATTGAATTTCAACAGAATAATGTTAAGCAGCAGTCTCTTCCACAATCTCATTATGTAGGTTTTTCCAGCCCTCATCTACCACCAGGGACAGTCAGGATGGGATGGGCTGGAGACAGAGGGTTGCTCTCAGGTATTTCTTCCATCATTCTCTTCCTCTTCTCAAGGTAATTGTCCCACAGAGCCCCTCCTTATTTTTCCTGGAGAAGATCAACCTCCCTTCTTCCCCTCCCTATTTTTCTGTTAACAAAAAAAACGGAAAACAGTAATTTATACCAGAATACCTGTCTCGTTCTGGCCAAGTTGCACGTCTTGGTGATGCAGAGCCTAAAAAATAACAAAAGCAGATGAATACTTACAGCATGAAGTCAGACACCAAAGCAGTGTCAGATTTGTTTGAAATTCTTTCAGTAACTGTTAAATGTTGTCACCTGTTACTTGTCCCAAGTTGCTGTGTTAGACAACTTGGGTATGGGAAGTTGTAAATAAGGAAAAGATAAGAATCCAGATGCGTGTCATGACTGCTAGGGAGTGTAATAACTTGCATTTTTTTACATATATGTGTAAATGATTTTTAAAGTGGGAAAGTTGTTTATAAAGGAAATTGAAAAATGCAATTTTCCTTGTTTCATATTGCATTACTATCAATAAAAATAGATTCTGAATTGCATCTTTAAATTAGATATTTAAAGTCTAGGAGATTATAGGAATAAATAGAAAAAAACCTTGAAGAAGGACAGTAGCATGGTACTAACCTTTAATAAATACATTTTTCTTCATAATATTATATGGAGAGCTCTCAATTTGAGATAGGTTGATTTCTTAAATACAGAAAGTTGTGATAACTTTAAATACTATCCACTGTCCTTCCTAGACAGTAATGGAGATTTTAGCAAAGAAAACAGCCCTTTTCAAGAGCAAACAGCTTTGATAACGTGAAGACTTGTCCTCTGTGTTACTACCATAAATGTTGCTATTGCTGTAATGTTACCTGGGCTCCTCTCCACAGGATGTTTATAGCTGTGAAAAGCTGTATGATATTCATTTGGTTTGCAACAGAATGAATCACCAGGTTTTTTGACTTGTCGTTGGATAGCTTTGATTTAAATACACCTTTTAGGTTTTGGAGCAGATCAAGTAATTGTTAGTTTCTGTTTGTCATAAAGGATTTTAATGTAATCACATTTTTAAAGAGCTTTTTCTGTAGAAGTGTGCAATCCAGGGAAGTTCTGAAATTATTTTAGAGGCAATCCAATTTTTCCTTCACTGTCCAAAGTTTCTTGTAAAGCACATGAAATGCTCTTAAGTAGAGGAGGAGGTTAGCACAAGTTCTGCACAAATAACAATTCTGGTATATTTCAGAGAAAAAGTGGGAATAATGAGTGGTGAAAAGAGTTTGCATATATACTGCTAGTATGAGAATGCCCATAAATCAGCTTCTGTATAATTTAAGACTTCATATCACAGGTTTCAAAATTCTTGTTGTTTCTGCTTGGATTGTTGCCCAGAGTGTCAAGGATCATTTCCATGAAGTCACTGGTGTAAATTCAACATATCTTTTAGCTCTTAGATCAAGGATTTAACTATTTGGAAGAAGCATATAGACATAGCATATCCAGAAAAAAAGCTACTGTACTACTTATGTGTGGTATATGGTGATTCAGATACGTCATTTAATCTAATATAAAGGAAGAGCTTGTAGCAACATCTCTGCTTATCCTGTAATGGCTTCATGTGGTTGTTTTGTTCTGCTTTTGCTTTCTTTCTTGATGTTCCGTCATTATTTTTACCACTGAAGTTTTGCCTTTGTCATATGTCAGTATTTTAAACTATTTTAGACATTTTAATTGCCAAAGGAGTCTGAAGAATTGACTGGTAACAATGTGAGATGGTCTTTTTCTGTCACTCTAATGTTACTCTGCTTTAATACGCACTGAAAATTGAAATTCCCTCTGTGAATAATATAGAATCCATTTAAAACAGATTTATGTTAGAGTAAATAATTTCTGTTTGAAGCTAAAAGCTATGAATATTCATAGGAGAGAATAAATGTTATTCATGTTGATACATTCTTACTAATAAATAGAGAACTTCAGGATAGAAGAATGGAAATAAACCAAAACTCAGGTGCCTTCCTTTCTCAATCTGTTACGTGTGTGAAAGTTTATTGTTGATTGGAAGCTCAGTCGTGTGCTTTCGAAGAGACGTCAGCTCAACCCCAGACTCTTGAGAACACTCCAGGATGGCACCACAACCTTTTGTAAATGTATTTTGTAGTTTTAATGGGGAGAAGTTGTAATTTTGTTAGCTCTGTTCTTGCTTGGTGTTACTTTCCTTGTTTGTTTTCTGTATTTTTAAACTGTCATAAAAGTCCATTGTAGTTCTGTAATAAAAAAGGACTAGATGTCTAGGCACACATGTTGAACACAACAATATGTGCAAGTATGAATTGTGTTCTCAAATTCCTTTGCTTTTTTGTGGATGCCAGTCTTGGTACATTTGTACTGTCCACATCTCCCACGTCAGTTTTGTTTCATTTCCTTTCCCTATTCCTGAGATATCCTTGTATTGACCTGTACAGCCTGACCTTTGTTCATCAACAAGCACTTGATGAGAACTATCTAATTTGATAGGTAGTTTTTAAGGCTTGCATGGTAATAGTATTAGAACTTTTAGGTAAGATGGAACTATAAACATTGCAGAAATCTGTAAATTCCAACAAGCTTTACTATAATTTGCTTAATTAGAAAAAAACAGACAAAACTGAAAGTAAAGGAATGAGTTTTGTGTTGTTTCCAGCTTTGCTGTTTCCTTGCATGTGCTGATGGTGCTTGCAGGCTTTAATATCTAATTGAGATACCAAACTCCATAACAAGGAACCTGGGAAAAGCTACTCGCTTTTATAAGGAAAATAATTTTTGTGCCCTTCTCCCCCATTATAGCCTAAGGCAATTCTATAGGAGAGATCCTAAGGGAGAGCTCTTGAGAGAGGCAAAATCCTGACCTCTTTACAGTAGTGTTAAATGAAGTAATGGTAAATAGGTCATCTTCCATAATATACCAGTCTTTTATATATTTTTATATTATGTGGTGTTTATTTAGAGAAGGATGACAAAGGTAGCCTTAGTATTTCAAAGTCACCATGGGCATGAAACAGGGGGTTGGTGTTACGGCACTGAAGCATGAAGCAGCTTTGTGTGAGTGTGTTTGTGTTGTGTGGGTGCCTGTCCCCAGTGTGCTGCGCTCAGGCCTTGGCGGGAACGCGCGGGCCCTGTGGGGGCAGACTGGTTCTGCCCGGTTCCACAGGAGACCCGCTGTAGGGCCCAGCTGAGTCCCTGAGAGGCTGGGTGCCTCTGGGAGAGCACTTTGGAGAGGGGCAGGTGGCAGGGAGGTGAGGGGCAAAAAGAGCGAGAAACTGCCCCAGGAATACCCGGGCCAGAGCAGGAGGAGGTGAAGTGGCGCTGGAGCAGGTGTCTGCGCTGCCGTCTGAGGGGAGGCCTGCACCAGAGCGGGTTTATCCCGAAGGACTGCAGCCCGTGGGCAGGAGTGGCGCTGGAGCAGGGCAGAAGTGTGAGGAGGAGGGAGGAGCAGAGAGAAGCTGCTGTGAACTGACACCTCCCTCTGCCCCGTTCCCCTCCTGGGGGGCAGGGAGGGTGGAGGAGTTGGGAATGAAGGAGGGAATTTGAGCGTGGGAACAGGGCGGGTGGGACAACAGGGTTTAGGGGATTTTTGTCTTTGTTTTTCAGCACCCAACTCTATTTTAATGGGGGAAATTAATAGAATTTATTGCCAAAGTCAAGTCTGTTTTGCTGGGATGGTAATTGGAGTGATCTCCTTGCTTTTATTGCAACCCAAAAATATTTTATTTTTGTTCCCTCCCACTCTGGCCTGATGAAGAGGGGGACTGACAGCCAATAAAAGTCAACACCGAAACCCTCTTTTCACTTTTCATCTCCAAAGAGCTAATATGGAGTCATTAAATGAAAAAAAAAAAATTGCCAGAATTCCACTTTTTGATGTGTAGCTATACATATGAAGATTATTCAAGCAGTGATAAGTGTTACTTGTTAGTAGTAACAGATCAAAGAAACACAGCAAATGTTTTTGTATCTGGGGAGAGTAAAATAAGGCAACAAGATGTGCTAGAGGACAGACTTATGCTACTTGTAAGAAGAGAGTCCTCAATTCATTGAGGGTATACAGCTGCTTTGTCCATGGCACACCTTACCATAACAATTTTTGCCTAAATGCTTTTATATTCTAGATGCAAACCATTTGCCAAATCTGCAAATGTGCCCAGTGGGTATTCTGGATGGACTGATAAAGTGCTCATTGCTTGGTAGCTTGTGACAACTTACATACTGGCTTGACTTGCATTTTTTTTTATTTAGCTATGAAAATGATGAAGTTTCAGGTTTGTTCAGGGTGCTACTCTGACTGAAATTGCTTGAATGACTCTAATGCTCAAAATTAGTTTTTCTGGAAATGTGGTGGCCAGGATCATCTGCTTCACTTAAAGCAGTTTTCTTTACATGGAGGTAGGAAACCTGATCAGCTTAGCTTAGTGTTGAATTTTGAAGGTGTTTTTTTTCTTGAAAGAGAGGAAGCAGAGGAGAGGCATTAAGATAGGTGCACCTTCTCCCTCTTTCTATTCCAAAGGGTGTTTAGTAGTCACTAGACTCTTGTAGTGTAAGGAGGGGCATTATAAACTTTTTTTGACTGCTTCAAACTCTTTAATGCATTCAAGCCTGCAGCTAAGCTACCTTCAACTCTGTACTACCTCTCCTTTTTCTCTCACAAGTATTTTCTTTCATAGGTCTTGCATCTATTGTTCACTTTGCCTGAGATCACAGGTACAGCTCCCCTAGCTTTCCAGTTTCTGATACATCTTCCTTCCTTCCTCAGAGGGGACCTTGTATTTTCTGAAGAGGACACCATATGTTTAGCTCTCTGTCTGTCAATACTTGCTCATTCTGTTTGAAACAGAGGAAATATTTTTGAAGAATAAGTCTAAGAACTAAAGCTGTCAAGATCATGGAACACATGAGAGGTGTTTGAGAGAGGTTTGAGTTTGAGGCGTTTTCTTTTTGGTCATTCCCTTTTGCAAAATTGGATTCTACAATATTTCTCGTTTATTTGTGTTTAAAGTAAGTACTTCTGGTACTTATGTAAAAAATAACTCCAGAACATACAGTAATTTAAGCAGCGTGGTATTCTTGACTTGAATGTGTTGATAGCCTTGAACCATCATTACAAGAGTGAAGGAGCTGATCTTTCAGCAGGTTTATTTGGGAATTCTGAATGTGATTTTGGAGCTCGTTCTCATGATCGTTTCATAGCCATCTGTTTAATTGATAGTATATACCTAATTTGATTATCTGATAAACCCAAACTCCATTGTCTTCATCTTGTCTTAGAAATAGTTGAAATCTTTTCTTGTTCTCATAAATAGCATATGAAAATGGACATTTCCTATACCTACTGTCTTCTTCAGCTTACACAGGGTTTACCTTCTAACCCAGTAGGCGGAAAAAACCTAAGCACAAATCTAGTAATATTATCCTTATCAGCTATGCGTGATTATCTTCCTAGAATAAGTATTTTCAGCCCTGGAAATAGATACCTTTCTGTTGGATTTGGTGTCTGTGTTTCATTTTTTTTAGGCATGACCAGAACCAATGCTTATGCATAGCTGAAAGTTGGTCCATCTTTTCATTTCAATATTGTTTGATAAGAACAACAGATTATTCCATCTGTGCTTTACCTGCTTCAGCAAAACAGATGTGTCATCAGGTGCAGGGAAATTAACTAATTGCTGATAAAAATAAAGTGCATTGAAATCTGTTTTCCTAAGTCATTCAAATCTAGCCTTGTAGGAAAACAAACTCAAGGAGATGGAAATTCTTTGTCTTGCCTATTTTTGGTAAAACAAGTGAAAAACCTTTTTTCTGGAATATGTTTCAATAGAAAACATATTTTTCTTTGTGGTTGTTCCTCTATTTGATCTAGTCTTGATAAATGCAGGTATCTAGTATTTAGAGAGCTTTTACAAAGCACTCATTTACAAGCAGAAGTGCAATCAAGACAATGCTAGCTTGCAAAGTCTCCCTTTCAGTCCATCTAGTCAATGTTTTCCCTGAGTGAGATTCCAACATTTCAAGTTTTATACACAGGTAGGAATGGAGCTTAGCTGTTTGAAAACAAAACAAAACAAAAAAAACAGATTCAACTGCAACAGGAGATATTTTTTTTCTCTTTTTTTTCTTGGGATTCTTTGCACATTGGCTGTTTTATGCAGTATGAGACATGGCTGTGTAGATAGAAGCCATCTTGACACACAGTTCTAACCTAGCAGATTTTGGAGTAGTTTTGGCACACTTCCCTATCTTGTGGGTGCTTACAGGTGGCCTTGGTTGTTATCACCAGACGTTTCTTTTTGTGGATTCCTGTGTATTTATTTCCTTCAGGGGAAAAAGGTATTTCCACTTCTGTCTATGCTTCGGGGGGTTCTTTTGGAAAGAGTTGTGGCATTAGTTGTTTAGATTTCCCCCACCACTACCCCAGTGGTGGTGGTGTGGGGTTTTCTTACTGGTAATGGTAATTTCTGTGGTAATTTTCTTCTTTTAAAGTAATTTTGCAGGTGAATTTTATCATTAATTGCTTTAGTCCCTTTTAGAGTGCAGATAATGGATATTCACATCTTCTCCCCTTAATATAGTTTTACCTGGGTAAATTTTAGTAATTGGAATATAAAAAACATTAAAAGTGGTTTTCCATTGTGGTGAATTATTGTTGCTAACTCTTAAGAACCATTAAGGTAGCTGCTGACAGAAAACTAACTTTTCCACATCTCTGCTACTTAAAAAACTTTGAAATTATTATATAACTGGAATAAGTGATCACTGCTGCACGTAATGAATCTTCTTATCTATAGCATTAGGCTCCATCAGAAAATGGACCCCTTAGCAGACTGAGCCTAAACTTGTGAAATAAAAAGTTACTAAATTTAAATAGTGTCAGTTAAAACTACTTTTTGATGTAAATATTTTAAAGCTTGTACAAACTGGATTAATGTTACTCTAGGGTAATTAAATGAAAATTTGGTAACTTATATCTCTTTCTTTCTTTCTCTTTCTTTTCTCACACTCCTTCTCCTTCCATATTTAATAATCTCTCTCTTCTCCCCTCTTCTTCTCCCCCTCCCCTTCTCTTTCTTTCTCTCTCTCTCTCTTCCCCTCTCCTCCCAAAAATATGCCTTTACAGAAGCATAAGGTAGATCTGTTCTACAAACTGCGCCATGTGATGAATGAGCTCATTGACCTACGCAGACAGCTGCTGTCAGGTCACTTGACACAGGATCAGGTGCGAGAGGTCAAGAGACACCTCACAGTGAGGCTGGACTGGGGCAATGAGTAAGTACAGGTACCGCCTGGGTACTGCTCGTTCTAATTACTTTTAAATAGCTTTTATTTTAAAAAAAAATCCTTCTAATAGTATTTGTATACAGGTAGAACATTTCATTGTTTGGAAATAAAAGATAACTTTTTACAGTGATTTTATTGCATAGTTTTGCTATTGTTCTGTCATACTTGAGATTTGCAAATACAATAAATGAAAAGTGTTGCTATTAACATGCATTACTGTTAACTGAGAAGCTTAAATACATGCAATTTGAGCAGGTCTGTTTTATTCGAAGTAGTACAATCTCATAGGAGGCATTCTGTGACCAGGTAGCTGTCGGGAAGCAGGTGATCTTACACATCTAATACATAGCATGTACATGTAGTGTAAAGCTACTTTTATACTGACCTTGCTCATTAATGCAATGTATTATTTGGGAAGGAGTGATGCAAGCATGAAATTTCAACTTCCTGTCACCACCAGTTAAGTTTTTTTTCAGTTTGGTGAACTGGTATCATTTTACCTTAAACATACTGGCAGCAGTTCTGGTAGTTGTGTTCTCATAGGAGTTGGTGGAAGCCGAGGGACAGGTACAATCTTTAAGTTAAGGACTTTTTGTGAAAGAAGTAATTGAGAAGGTTTTCAGAATTACTGTATTAAACTACTTCTGCTTATTTTTGAATACTTAGCCTAAATATTTGCTCTGTAGTTGGATCTGTTAAAACTGTAGGAATATAATTTATTTTACAACTGTTGCTGCTAAACTTTTGTATTGTTGGTAGTCATTCCCATCATGCAATACTGATTTCCACTCGCTGTAGCAATGTAATTTTATGCTGCCTACACCTTCTTTCTTCCCAATACAATCCTGGATGAATCCTTTTTGAGGTGCTTTGTTACCTCTCCCAGTTTCCCCCAGTTAGCAGTGTTTGTCTGCATACAGTGACTGGTATTCCTGCTATATAGGGTTTTGAATTTCCCAACTGCTCAAAAGACCAGAATTTGCTACCTTGAGATAAACATCTCTGTGGTTTTGGACTTTCAGTTTTAAGCAGCCTCCTGTGTATTTTTGCACAGCTGAAATCTCAAATAATGTCTCTTTTAATGCATATATTGCTAAGTTTTATAGAGAGTGTTTCCAATATTTGTGGTTTTAAAAAATGTTTCGCTGATACAATTTATTAGAGTGTTGATCTATTGAAGTCTGAAATGCTACTGGAAGTGTCCAGTGGTCTGTAAATAACAAGGAAAAACTTTTAGAGCAGGAAACAAACATTATAAAGCTGAAATCTGCAATTCATTGTCTCATTTTAAATCATCTTATAAAGTGGAATCTGTGGTTCATCATCTCACTTTAAATCATGCTGCAAGTAAAATAAAAACTTGATTTTGAAATATTTCTTTAGGCTTCTTTTAAATGAATGGATTTTTCAACTCCTACTAGTGCTTACAGTGGAAAACTAGAATGAAACTTTTTGCTAACAAAAACCTTGTAATTCTTGAGACTTTCACATCAAAAACAAAAGAAAGAATCTGCTTTACAGAGCTTCTCCTTGAAATGTGAGTGCTCTGCTTCTGCTCCACGGCAAAAAATGAGTTGCAGCACTATGTGCATACTTTATTTACCAAAAAGGCAGATGAAGGTTTCTTCAAAGTAATTTAAACTCAAAGGTCATCTTTAATGATCTTCAGGATTGATTCTTTCAGATTAATAAAATGTCTGTTAGGAGATTAATAGAAAGCAACCAAGTTTCTGAGCACAATCACTTCCTCCTTTATACTGAGGGAAAATACTACCTTCCCTAGAGATGTGGGATAGATACTTGATGTTTAGTATCAGAAACAGAGTAAGGAAGGGGGAGCCACGAATAGAGATTCTGGACAGATAAAAGCCATAAACAAGATGAGTTTGTGAGCTCATATTACTTTTTAGTCAAAGGTTATTCTTTTTCCCATAAAATGTTATTAAAGTCATTGCATTAAAATAAATTTTCCAAAGAGTTGCCATAAATTCTGCACAGAAAGATCCACAGATAGCCAGGAGTTATAAATGTATGTTTAAAAAGAAAAATAGGGGAGTGGATATGTTAGAAATAAATCTTTCACGCTGTCATACAAAGTGTGAAATACAGTGTCATACACTGTTTTGAAGTCTTGGTCTTTCTCTTGCCTCAGAATTGCATTTGGAAAGCCAGAGGCAGACGCAGTGTTAGTTCCTACAAACTACTAATGTATGTAACAGTGTAGAGGGAATAGTGTGATCCCAGGAAGTAAGCACAGTTTTTAAACTCAAAAGTCCTACATTGTAGTGCTCATATCTTTAGAAGGGTATTTTTAGACTTTGAGTGACTTACCTTTCTGTCACATTTTTCTGGATGTGAATAATAATTACTTCCTGGTAGCGTAATAAAATGTACTGGAGGCATGTAGTAAGTGTACATATGAGGTCATAATATTTAGAAATCAGTTTGAGAAATAAAGACGTTCTTATCGTAGTAGTTGTCATTGTTACATCAAAGGTGATCAAAGTAAGAGTGAACAATTTAAACAACCCTAATGAAATGACTTTAAGGAGGCTGAAGAAAGAACAGTTGCCAGTTCTGTCTAAATATATAATTTTTTTTGCTTTTCTGTATGTACCTGTAGAAATGATTGAATTGGAATTAAGACCATAAGGAACTGTCTTGAATGTCAGTCTTTGAGGAACACCGTAATAACCTCTCTCTGTAGTCTTATGCTTACATGCTTAGAAGTATTTGCTGCCATTCCCCTTAATCAAATCCTCACTAAGATTATTTTCCTTCATCTCATCACCTTCATTTTAAGAAATAATTTCCTGTCTAGCATTACATCAGTGCTTTAATAATTTCCTTCTAGATTACAGCCTCTGCAGTTTCTTTGTGTACAAAACAACTTAATTCTGTCAAAGAAAAGTATCAGGTTGTATTTAGCACATTCTAATTTTCACAAACATGATATTTGTGTATTTCATTTTCCATGGAAATGAAATGACCCTTGAGGTAGTTTTAAAATTCTGAACATAGTTTATGTGAATCACTGTCAGGACTATTTCCTTTCCCTTCACCACCTTTATAAATGTATTTGTGTGAGAGAAATGTGAATTTCATTACATGAGGCTTTGATGTAGTGGGAGATGGAATACAAGGAAAACTGGTGGCTGCAAAATTAAAGCTGAAAAGAGTAAAGGTGGTGGATTTTATTATTTTTCTTTTCCCTCCAAAGAAAGGAAAAATCTGAAGACCTCTGTGTGAAAGTGGAGGAATATCTAAATGTCAGCTGGATTTATCCCAGCCATATGCTGTGAAGACACAGCTGAAAGGCTTTTGTAGGTATATTTGGGAAATATTTTTGAATGGCAGTTCAATGTTAAGGCAAAATAAAAAAGCACACGAATTTGCTTGTAAAAGAAAGTATTGTGGAGAGAGGAGCTGTCAAATAAACAAGACAGCACATTATCTCATTTTTATGCATGCTGTGTTTTGGAGAAATACTGCTTGGCAGCTGGTGCTCTTCTATTCCCACAGTAGTTGAGAACACAGAGCAAAAGTGGGCCAGTGATTGTCCTCACCAGTTGAGGCGTCTGTTGTCAGTCCTTTGCAGACAAAAAATAATTAATACAAATTGAACGCTTAAACCTGAACTTCCACCTGCACCATAAATGCCAGCATGTCAGTACTAAAGCAGAAGACACCTGTATTTTCCAGGAGCAAATATTGCACAGGATTAACATAGTACTAGAGAATGAGAATCTTCTGGGTGGAAATCCATGGTGTTAAGGGATTTAAACTAAAACCAGGAGGGCAGATAAGTTTCACAGTGATGCTGCTGCAGTTGTGTTGAACATTATTGAGTAGAAGGTCATACCTTTGTCATGAACTGAGTAAGGAATCCAACTACTGTTTGACCTTGGGTCTCTAGAGAGTTGAAATTACGAGACTACAACAATATCTGGCTATGATAAGCTTTGACAGGTTTTTTTCTGTAAAACTTGTCATAGTGCTTTGTAAATGTAATGCACTTAAAAGCAGTTTTGATGTCATTGGAAAATAATTTGTTAGTATCTGTATGTTGAGGATAAACTATTTTGTGAATATACCTTAGGGGTGGATGGGTGGGCACATCTGAGTGACTAGGTTGTTTGGAGGAGCTTTAGATACTCAGATTCAGGAAAATTTATGTGAATTAATATGATGAGATCTAACTTTTGAAGTGGACTCTTTGCATATTACTATTTTTACCTCTTACAATTTTACTATATTTTTGGACTTTTTATTATAAGTAGGCTCAAATGGCAGCTGCAGTGAAGTATTACCCAGTGCATTCTTTTTTCAGTCTCTTTTGTTTGGTAAACAGATAAAGTAACTTCAGTCTTTGCAGCTGCAGTTCTCAGATCCTTGTCCCGGGCCAGCGATAACTTGTGTTTAATAGGCTTAATCAACAACAAAGTGTGTAAAAAGTGTATAACCATCTCTTTCACAGTTTAGAAACTGGTATTTCTCATTAAAACTGCATTGAAGACAGAAGGTTGTTCCTTTCTTCATTGAAAATATAATTAGTCTTGTCAAAGAACTAAGAATGTGGAAATTCCAGTTTGTCAGTACAATATTTTAATGGCAATTACAGTACTGTGTAACAGTTGTTCACCAGCAAGGGGACCAAGGCTGAGCTATATTTTTGAGATACTATGATTTAGGGATACAATACCTGATTAAGCAAAGTTTAAAAAAGAATTATAGAGTTGGGAAACTTATGAGAAATGATTAAAAGTACAGTGGCCAGCAGAGGTGACTGGACTCTGTACAGACCAGTGCTGCTTCCTGGCTGTTGTTTTAAGTTAATTGCTCAGAAAGAGACATTGAACTGCCTGGAGGCTTCTGCTCATTGCACCATACGATTGCTCTGAAGTACCTTAGAGGTTTTTTCAAATAAAATTTTTCATTTGCCATCAGGAGCAAGTCTGTGCAGAATGTTTCCCTCTCTGATTGCAAAAGTAAATTGACTTTTGCTTTTCTTTTACAGTTAGTGACAAAAAGAGTGCATAGGTAGCCCATGAGGGCACCTCTTCTGAATTTTTTTCTTTAAAACCATTAAGAATTTCAACATAAAGTATCTGTATATGAAGTATCAAAGCTATTTAAGATGAAAGCAGGAAAATAGTTCACTCGTGTTTCTTTAATTTTCCACCTAATGTGTATGTTTAGAATAGCTTTTTATTGTAATGCTCTCAACTCTTTCTGCCTCAGAACCTGGAAATCTAAAGAGCAAAATTTGGATTTTGACACCTTTTAGGTTGTCTTGTTCTGCACTACAATTATTAATTAATTGTTAATAGTTGTTAATTTATTTGTCTGAATGCAAAATAGCTTATTATGACTACTACTGGTATGCAGCTGTGACCTGAACTGCCTTCTTTACTACAGAATTTCTTAACTAGTCATCCTTTTCCCGCTGTTTGTATATTTGATTTGAGCCAAAATATTATTTCAGTTCAGAGTAATTAAAAGGTTTTTTTGTATGTGAGTGTTACAAATGCAGATTAAAATTTTTGTTACTTTTGCAGTGATTGTTTATTACATATAAAAAAATTTGCTATGTTCATAGAATGATAAAGTTGGGGGGTTAGTTGCATGAACACCAGGACTCCTAAAGTAGCCTTCCAAGACACAATCTATTTGCATGTTTCAACAGGATTACTAATGGAACTTTTTCATTATCTAGTGAAAGAAACTACTCAAATAGTGCAGCAGAAACCAGAGCACTAACATCATTTGCCTACTACATTTCTGTATATGAAATCAACTTGTTCTGAATACTGCACTAATTGCTATAGCTCCACTGAAATCAGTGAACAAGAAGTATCAAGTTCATAGTGTTTTTTTATTTCATATTTGCTTTTAATTTTGTTCAGAAGGATTATATTTATGTTTAATGATTGACAGTTGCAAAAAGACATAAATAGTTCAAGATTTCTTCTGGTTCTGCCCTTGAGAAAGCACAAGTAGTAGATAACAGGGAATATGTTATACTTACCATTGTTCCTTCCTTCTCTTTTGCAGACATTTGGGCCTGGATTTAGTTCCTCGGAAGGACTTTGAAGTTGTGGATTCAGATCAGATCAGTGTTTCAGACCTTTATAAAATGGTAAGAAATCTGGGAGATTCCTTTGAGTTTTCACTTTGGAAGGGAAAAACTTTTTATTCTTTACTGGTTCATATTTTCTTGACTAGAATAGGGTCATTAACTGAATGTCTTTGTGGTTTGCACCCTAACCACCAGAATATTCAGTGTCTCTAGTATCCTGACTTTATTACGAATGAACCAAATTTCTTCTACGAATGGCATGCTTATTTACATTTTAATTTCAATTTACAAAGTAATGTGGAATGAAAACTGAAGAAGGTAACTTTGGATGTTGTTTCTTAGTTTTCTTGGTTTTTAAATCTACTGTTTCAGAAGCAAAAAAAGAAAGTTTGAATAAAACATATCCATCATCTAGAGCTAATGGGAGTCTTTTTAAACTTTGGTCTTTGTAGCTAAAATCAATATAGTAGCATTAAATGAATTAGCAATAATCTTTTTACATTTATTTGTAGAATTAAAGAAAAAGAGGGGTGAAAAATCTTAAGTCTTTCAGTCCATTCTCTGGTGTAATATCAGGATCAACTGTCTCTTTCAGTTTTCCTTTATAGGTCATGTTTTCTGGTTTTTCTCTGGTTCCTGCATGTATTCTGCAGATGTTGTATTACATAATCTGCATTTTGTCACCACCTTTTTTTTAATTCTGTCAGGTGGGAAATAATACAAATCTTGGAAGCTCTAGAGATTAACTGTGGTGATACCTTACAGAAGTCTGTTATTGGAAAGCAGCTTGAACCAGGCAGATGTCCTGACAAATTTTATTGATGTATTATTAAGAAGGCTAACAGATTGTCATGTTTTTGGGTTACTTGATCATTACTTTGAACAGCAATTGTTAACTTGCTGGGAGAAATAGACGTGCTTCTTGTGTGATCTAGTGTTGATCAGCCTACTTCTTCCATTATTTAAAGCTTCTTGACTCCATTAACAGTTTCTGTGAGTCCAGAAAGTCCATGAGAGGCACTATTTGATTCCTGCAGGAGAGTCTGCAGATGCAGAAGAATATTTAAGTGAGAAATCTGCTTTTAAGACTTGTGTAGATAATAAGCAACTTTGAAACAGGGAAAAGATTTTTGAGCTCACAGAAAGGAGTGGAAGAGTGGAGCCCAGTGAATGAGTTAATTTAAGGAAAACTAACCTTTGAATATTAAGGCCATTTCTGTTGTGTAGCAGTGTCCCTCAGAAAACATATATGGTTCATTTGGGTAAGAGTATTGGGATTTTCAGGAAAAGCAGTACAATTCCTTCATTGCAGTGAGTTCCAATTTCTACCATTATTTGTCACTAGTACAGTCATATTAGTACATAGCAAAGTTGAAGACATTTTAGAAATGTGAATTGTGCAATTAATGAATTATGAAGCCATTAATGCATTTCACAGTTTAACTGAGTTCTTCTTTGTTAGTAGGTCTATGTAGGATATACTGGTTTTCCTACATAAGTGTTGTTACAGTTTCACTCACTTCCAGTAAACTTTTAATTTCCTATTTTAAAATGGTTTAGCTTTCAGCTGGCTAAGGTCAGGGAGTGACAGGTCTGTGTCTAGGAGGGTTTTTTGATTTGCCAGATGTGCTCCCTTAAACAAAGGCATGTTCTGTAAACAGGCTATATGCTGTTGTTGTTTTGGATTATTTGCAGCATATAACAGTGAATTTTGTGGAAAGCAATAAAAAATAGTACATAAGAAATACTGAAGTACATTAATCTAGTACTAATTTTTAATTTTTATATCTGATTTGCCATAGTCCAAGGTGAGTTTGGTTCTATTACAGCAGTTTTCCTTCAAATACAGCATAGAAATAACTCGGTACAAAATTTAATCAGTAATGACTCGGAGGATGCAAGAGAAGTTGCCAACAGGATTGCTTTCTTAGTCTGTCTTTCGTTCTGAAGATGTTATTACACTGAATACTTGTAGTACAGCAAATAGCTAATGTGTAATTGTCAGGGGAGTCTGGTTATGTCACCCATCTTAGTCCTGAAGAAAATGTCTGCAGCTGAGTTTGCTGCTCAGATTTGTGCTGGTATCAGGACATGACCATTAGTCAGTTCACACTTCACTGTTCCTTTAGTTTCTAGATTCATGTAGACAGTGCTGTCTAATCACATCTAGTTCATAGTCAGGAGGCAATTTCAGGAACCAAAACAGCTGAAAACCTATTATTGTTTTAACTTAAATTTGGCAGACATTGAAGGAAGGGGGGTATTGGGTTTTTTGTTGTTTTAGGGGGTTTTTATGTGGTTTTATTTTTATTATTTAACAAAAACCCAGGGAGAGAATCCTTCTTACTCCTGGCAAAATATTTAATGGGTTCTCAAATGAGCAATGAGGTTTTATATTGTAAAATAATCTTGTGGGAGTAGTTGCAAGAGCCCAATTACTTTCTCATATTTGCAGGATTGTAGAATGTTAAATGTACCATAGAAAATGGTCTCGTATTAGCAGAACAGTGGATGAGGTAACACATTAGACTTTCCTGTCTGTGACAACAGTTTCAGGTGATTTTTACAGGATCATGAGACTTAGCAATACTTTTCTTGGTAAATTTTAAAATTTAAAATTTGAGCATCTTTTTTTAGCTCTCTTTTTTCATTGCTAAATATACTTTTGACAACGGTATTCATCTTTGTCAGAACTGTTGTGCTTTGAGGCCTTGTACGTCCTGTTTCTTCAGGTTACTCATGGTGAAGCCAAGTACTAGTGGCTTTAGGGTGCACAGCGTTTGTCAGAAATCATTGCTTCACTCCTGAAGGAAACCAAACTGCTCTTCCTTTATGGCAGGGTATGTGGTTTTAACTAATATAATGGAACACACTTTAAAAAATTTACATTGCTTTTGAAATTGTGGGAAAATACATTGTCAGAATTCTGCCACAGAGCTCAGTGCTGGAGTTGCCACTAAATTGAAGCTGTCACTTAGCAACACGAGTCCAGCAGAATGTCAGAAACACTTGGACAGCCCTTTTTAGTGAAGGGGGTTGCAAGACAGTGTCTGGAGGCATTTGTAAAAATAAGAAACATTCAAAATTGGCAATGAAATATGCTTTGCTTTTCTATAAATTTTTTGATTTATGTATGTGTCTTCAGGATGAATTTGAGAAGCATGAAAGGCACAACGATTGGCTATGTTACTGCTAGGTCTCAGCCATTTCTTTCAGCTATCTGAAAAAAATACCTCAACTTGACCAGACTTCCTAAAAAAGAGACAAATTTCAAATTTATGCTGCCATTGCCTTATGATTGCTTATTCTTTATTCAGACAGAAAGTGAGATTGGCAAGAATGAGTAATTGCTCAGAATTGTACTAGGAGAGGAAAAGAACTGGACACAAACTTTGCAGGAAATTCATAAAATCTCAATGATTTTGTTTGTTTAACAAAGCAGATTGTCAGAGGATAGATTTGTGGACATTCATTTCTAAAGCCTAGTAAGAAGTCAGTTGAGAGTGTGAATATAGAAAGCAGTTGGTTTGAGACTGGCTTGTTGATAATAGGATACACTTATCAAGCATAGTCAAGAAAGGAAGAACAACAGTAAAAACTAGTATTGGTAGAGAAGATGTCATGAGAAGTGAGTTTGAGAGGGAAAAAGAGGTAGGAGAAATTATAGTTCTTCCAGTAAATTAAAAACAAAAACATGAGATATTAAGAGGCCAAGTTGTATTAATTGAGAATTCTTGATTGGATTCAGTCACTACAGTGAAAGGGGAATGAAGATTACCAAGAGGAAATACAGGACAGGGGTATAGAAAAGTATAATAGAATACCACAAATGGGTAAATAGAAAGATTAGAATACAAATTAAGATGTAACAAGCAAATGTTGTCAATGGTTTCAATAAGCAGTTGTATTTTTTTTGCTGAGGGAGATCAGTTGGCACATGATGCAAGAAAATAACATGGCCTTTAATGTCTTTTTCACCCCCCTTAAGGTTAGGTAAGGTGGTAAACTGTGAAATCACTGACAATACCTGGGGAAATTTGAAAGGAGTCACACCCAAACAGGGGGAAGAGTTTAAGGTAACTAGTAACTAGTTACCAGTTCCAGAGCATTTAGAACTGTGTACGTTTCATTTGGGATGCCTAGAGAAGCCATATCGAACATGTTAGTGATAATCATTGGAAAGATGGGTCATGTTCCAGCACATCAGCAGAGGGCAAGTATACTTTACACCTTTAAAAAAGGTGATAAAGGAGGAGGAGCTAGTAATCATTCTCTCCCTGTAAAAAATGCTGGAAGAGACAAAAAAAAATCCAATTATTTGCAACAAGAAGGTGAGTGATAGTGGCTGTGAACTTGTTCAGAATAAGCAGTTTTTCAAAGTCGCAGTTTTACTTCCAGAGCATTAATGAGTCTAGTGTATTGAGGAAAAGCAGCCAATGCCATATTTAGATTTTCATAAAGATTTAAATTGTTTTTTTAATTGAAATTTGCCTAAGGTCATTTGTTCTAGATTAAATTACTGTAAAGTAAACACAAAGCTAATTACAAAACCCATACTCAAAAAAAATGCTGAAGAGTAATTTTCAATAATTTGGTTAAATAGGAGGAAGGATGAATCAATTTAATTTCTTGTGGTCATCCTCCATTTTGTACGGCTTCATGTTTCAGTAAAGACTGGATGATAAAATAGGGAGTATGCTTACTAAGTGTGTAAATACCACAAATTTGGAAGTGGTAGTATAGGGGACAAAAGGAGGAGAACTCAAAATAATGTAGAGAAATTGCAGAATTTATCTGAAAGGTGTAGCATATGTGTGAGAATCGTAAGTGCAAGGTTTTAACTTCTGCTCTCAATTGTTGCTTCTGAAGTACAGGTTGGGATGTTACAAGCTTAGGTGGTTCTGTGGAAAATTTTAATATTATGAGATTCACAAGCTGAATTAAGTAATCTTTTCATATTAATGATGGATAAGAGAAGAATCAATGGGGGTTACAATTACAAGGATTCAGTTTAAGCATCAGAAACTACTTTGATGAGGAAAGATGTACTGAAATGGATCATTTTATCTGTTAAAGTTTCCACAGCTGTAACAGGCAACTGTCTTCTGGGAAAAATAAAGGTTAAAAAGATTATTTTTTTTTTCAGAGGGAAGATGAATAACTTCTTAACAGACCTATTTTTATATCACCTCACAAGGCTTTTCAGATTGAAAGGGACATCAGGGGAGATCTAGTCAGACTTCCTGCTCAGTACCCGATCATACTGAATTCAGGCTAGGCTACTCAGAGCTTTGTCCAGTTGGATCTCGAAGTTCGTCAAGGAAAAAGATTGGGTCCCTTCTCTAATGCTTGATTGCTTTGATGGGGTTATTTTTTTTCCCTTGTTGGAAAGTTGGATATCCTATGTTGTAGATTATGACCACAGTATTTTGTCCTGATGCTATGCAGCTCTGTAAAGATCTTGGCTGTGTCATCTTCATGATAACTTTATAGTTATTGGAAGGCTACCATCAGGTCACATCCAAACCTTCTCTTCTTGAGACTGAAAAAGCTGCATTCTCTCCATCTCTTCTCATATGGCACGTGCTCCAGCTCCCAGTGGCTTTGGTCGTCCTTTGCTGAACAGTGTGTAGTATTTCAGATGTAGTTTACTGAATGCTGAGTAAAAAGGAATAAATGTTATTCTCAATCTACTGGTTACATTCCTGTTAACAGAGACGGTGAATTGTTAAACATCCTTGCTGCCAGAGTGCTCTCCTGACTTAAGTTTGGCTTGCTGTTCAGCAGGACCCTGTCAGTCAATTCCCAGCCTATACCATGGAAGGATTAGTGTGCCCCAGGTGCAGGACTTATGTTTGTCCTTGCTGTATTTCATAAGGTTTCTTTTAACCAATTCCTATGGATTGCTTATATCCCTCTGAATGGAGGCCTTAACCTTGAATAGATTGATTAGACTGCTGCCCCTAATTTAGGATCATCTGCGAACCTATTTGTCTGTAAAGGTCTCAGGATAGACCTCTTGAAGAATACATGCCCTCAACCACTACCTTTTGAGCCTGACAGTCCGGCTGGTCGGGGTTTTTTTATCAATATAGTTAGTGTAGCCATCCAGGTGTAACTCAGCAACTTGGGTACAAGGATGCTGTGGAAGACTGTGGTGAAGGCCTTGCTGAACTCAACGTATAAAACAGCCACCAGTCTTCCCTTGTCTGCAGATCTTGTCATTTTACCCTAGAAGGCAATTAGGTTGGACAAGCATGATTATCAATGGGTCATGCTGGCCCTGCTGGTCAGGTAAGAGTAAGGTGTTGGGTATGTAATAGAAGGATAGAGGTGGAGGCAAACGAAGAAGAATATTCATTAACATTAGTGTTGATACCTCAGTTTAAAATGCTAATGTTAAGATGAATGTGTGTAGCACAGACATAGCAGAATCATTAATAATAATACAGGTTTTAAAGCTCTCTGAAACCTTTTCAATTTAGAGTAGTATTTAAGTCTCCCTTTGGAGATCATATCGGTTCAGTTAGACTTGCAGTCCATTATCTGATGATAACATCTCCTTCTAGCATAAAGGGCTTCAAATATAGGATCATCCTTTGAGTTCTGTTTTGGAGATGTAGCTCTTTATACTGATACTTCTTTACGGTTGTTGGCCAGCTGAAATTGTAGAAGAGTCTTTAACTATTTGTCAGGATTTCATTTTCTGATCAGAGCAAAAAGTTTGAACAAAGTCTAAAATCCATCCTTCTTTCTAGAGGCCTGTGTTTTTTAGCCATTGTACCTTTTCATGGACAGTATATTGGTAGATGAGGATTAGTGGTGAGGTATCCCCCCATTTGGCAAGAGAACACATAGGTTATGGTGTACAGGGTGATGGACTTTTCAAGAAGAAATATTTTTACGGTGTTGGACTTGTGTATAGTTTGTGACAGCCATCTGTGTTAAGAAATACCACCTGTAAATTCAAGTAGTTAGGCTAAGAAATGGCTTAACTGCAAAAAGCCTTTAGGAAACTTGGTGGTTTTGAGAGTGATGATATACTGTGGAAAAAGGCTGTGAAAAGTTGGTAATACTCTTGAGTAGCCATATTTTAAAATTGCCATTCTAATGCTACACAGATATAATGTAAATATTTCTTACTTTCAAAAAGGTTTAAATTTTACTACTTTGTATCTCCACAGCATTTGTCAAGTAGACACAGTGTCCAGCAGAGCACATCACAGGTAAACATCATCAATATGTGAATTTTTGTTGTCTGTGTTTGGTAATGCATGTTAAAGGTATGATGGAGAATGTTTGGTAGCTCCCTACCCATAGAACACTTCCTCAGAAGATCCTCAAGTAATTAACTTAATAAGGCCCTTCTCAACTTCTATTTAGGCCTCTTTTCTCTTTTCCTTAGCGCTAACTATTGCTTTTTAAAAGATCAACTTCTGTAGTAATACCAAAGCTTCAGTCTGCCCATGTGAGCTCTTTCCACCTGCCAACACGTGGCTTAATAGGCTTCTGTTTCATGTATTTCTGTACTAATGTGATCCTTTCCTGGTCATGGAATCTGCATCTTACCTCTCCAGGAGAATTGTGCTTCCATGGATATCTGTCTTTAAAGGATGAGGATTTACTTGGATTTAATTTAAAATGCAGAACAAAATTAATTTTAAGCTCTAATTTTTAAGCTAGTACAAATCTGGATGCAAATGAAAATGTTAAGATTTAGTTGTTACTGTGTACCTGTCTGCACATTCAGAGGAAACTAGCCTAGTGAGCTTAGGCTATTCATGGAACCTGTTTATGGAGATCAGCATACAATGGATGTAAAGGCCTAGAAAAAATTACGACTAATGTCATTTGTAATTATATTTCTTTTTTTTTTTTCCAATCCAGTTTTCAGTGTTGTAAACAGGTCTGGATATACTGAGACAAAATATAAACCTTTGTGCTATTTGACTTTATTGGTTGCTCCTCTTATCAACCATTGTTAAGCTTACTTTTTATTATACCTGCAGGACATACTAGCCTGTAAAGCCTGGTTCTAAATGACTTCCATAAGTGAATTGCAGCTGCTGAAAAGACATTACCTGACTAATGTTAATCTTAAAAATGCTTTGAAGTCCATCTGCTTTAAATGGAAGTTGTCAAGAACCACCCCAGCACCATCTTAGTTCATTTTCAGTAACAGAATCAAGACAATATTTGAGAAAAAGGTTTGACTTGGTTTACTTGATAAAAGTAGATTCCAAATTCATAAGCCAATTATCTCATACTTACTTGGTTATTGTGGTTTCTAAAGCTTTTCAAATTAAAATAAGCTGAAAAAATAGAGAAAGAAAACCAAATCTGTTGTGTATCTCTAGGGTAGAATATATTTGAGATTAAGCTTTTACTTTATGGAGAAAGGAGAGCAGAATCTCAGCATTATCAAGTTGTTCATGTTTCTTTTATTTCTGAAGAACTAAAAATCGTTTTCACTGTTGTTAATCAGGTGGATACAATTCGTCAGCGTCATGGGGAAGCTTGCCGTATGCCAGTGCCTCATCACTTCTTCCTCAGCCTAAAGAGCTTCACCTACAATACAATTGGAGAAGACACAGATGTCTTTTTTTCTTTGTATGATGTTCGGGAAGGCAAGCAGATCAGGTAGGACTGTCTCAAATAACTAAGAAGCTTCTTAGGAAAAAAGTATGAGCACAGGAAATACATTGGAGAAAAACACACGAGCTACTTTTGTGACACAACTGAAAGGACAAAGCTGATAAATGATAGGTTGACAGCCCTGCAATGCATACATGAGAGTATCAGTAATAGTAATCGTTGCATATGAAATTTACTGCTCACAAATAAAGCATTAAAGGCACAGAATAGTTGAAGTTTGTTTGGGTTTCTGACTTTGCCTCTACACATTATTGAAGGTCTTGGTGTTTAGTAGCTGCTGCCTTAGGAATCTTGTTTCAGAAGTACTAATAATGGCAGGGCCACACTGTGACTTTTTTGAAAGCAGAACTGCTGTGTTTGGGTGCTGGGTTGAGGCTCTTTAACTCCCATCCACTCCGTGCCTGGTGAAATGGTGAAAATTCCAGTGTTTTTCAAGGGCTAAAATAATACTATGTACCAGTTATGGATTAGCAATCAGAAGGTTGAAGCAGCAGCTGAAATACAGTTTGAGGTGTATTCCCAGGTTCTGAATACAAACATGGTACTGTACTGTGGTTAATGGTTTGTGCTGTCTAAAAATGAGAAGCAGCCAAAGGCTGTCAGAGGGAGACATGGATAGCAAGAATAACAATGTTGCTGTCCAAGGGGTAAGGCCTAGAGGTAAAAAACAAGGAAAATGTTACTTAATTTTGACTCTGACAGAATTATAAAAAGGAATACTTGTAAGTAAATAGAACTGGATCGATGTGTGTCTGCTTCAATAACTTGTTTCAGCCTACAACAGAACCTGTCAATCTGAGTACTGGGTAATGGTTCAGATCAAAAGGGATGAAAGTCTATTTGTATGGTTTAAAGTATTTGGGATTTTTTGTTGCAAAAAGCGTTCTATATTTTTACCTACAAAAGACATTGGTCTAGCTTCAAAATCTTTAGTAATAAACTTCAACACCTCAGTTTGCTGGCCATGTGGAAGTTAGCAGAAAGCAATGAGAAAATTGGTCTCATTTTGATTACAGCCAATGGGGAAGTATAGCACCACTGTGAGAAGTACCTTGAGATGAATGATCATGAAATGATTGAGTTGATAGTAACTAGAAAAGGAAAGAGAGAAAATGTTAACATAAAAATGGTAAAATTCAATGAAGCAGGTGTCACAATACATGAAAAAAAAAACTGATGTGGGGGAAAGAAATGGGATAGTTCTCAGTTTCTTAACATACTGTCGAAGGGCACAAAAGCAAGTTGTTTCAGTATGAAGGAAAGATGAAGTACATGGCAACGACAGCAAGTCTGTATCATGTATTCTTTAGTGAAATGGGATCTGGAAGGAAATGTTAAAAAAGAGAAACTAATGAAATTGAACAAACCAGGATGGGAAGAGACAGAAACTTGTAGGAGAAATGCAGTTAGCCAAAGACATCAAGGACAAAAAAATAATAATTCTATAATGCTTTAGAGCCAAAAAAATATTTTACAAAATCAAAAAATAACTGACTAGATTAAAGGGGACATTAAGCTATCAGCAGATGTTACCCAGAGAGCTGGAGTATTTAATAGCTGATTTGCCTCAGTCTCCCTGAGAAGGTCAACTGCAATCAGATAACAAATGCAAGAAGTTCTGGAACAAATAAACTATTTATTAGCACTTAGAAGCTAACAAGACATTAAATAGAAGTCAACATAGATTTGTCAAGCACGAGTCACATCAGAGCCAACTAATTTTGTTCTGTTATATGGGAACGTGCCTTATGCCTCAACAGAAGAGATGCATTAAACTTGATGTGGCAAAGCGGGAAGATACAGATACTGTAAAGGGATTGGAAAACTGGTGGGAAAACTGATCCAGAGTGGTTTTTGTGCTGGGAGTAAGTGATGAATGAAGTTGTGATACCAGATTTTCTCTATGGTGTCAGTAGAAGACATAGGATTGCTGAGGATCTCTCTTTAATAAAAAGCATTATGTGAAGGCCTTGCAATCTTTCAGCTGGTCTGTTCAGTCAGAATGCACCACTGCCTGGGGTTTTTTGTTCCTTTCTGCACAGTGTCTTTTCTTGCTGTCATGTTATCTCACTGTTAAGTACTGTGGAGCACAAGGATGGTCCATTCTGACATGCAGACAGTCAAGCAGATGCACCAGATTAGCTACCTGGGAGAAATAGGAAGTTGATGGGGCATGCAGAGACAGAATTAAAAAAGTGAAAGCTCAGCTGGATTTGGATGTCAAGAGGGAGAGAAAGATGCATCACAGCTTCTGTAGGTACATAGGCAGCAAATGGGAGATAAAGGAAAACATGGCCCAGCTGCTCAGCAGGGTGGTATATGATATGGCATGAGGAAAAGGTAACTAAGGGCAGTAACTGTTTTAAGTAGTGAATATTTCCAGCTTAAACAATTCTAGTAGTAGTAATAGGTGGCTGTATGTATGTTTAGGTGTAAATTTACAGTAGACATTTTGGCAAAGTGCATTTACAATGACACAGGAATGAAACTTAGGATTTTGTGTCATTGATTTTTTTTGAAGTATGTGCGCAAAGAACGTCTTTGAAAGTACATTTTTGGTTTGCTTTGGGCAGTACACAAAAGTTTAGTAGCTCCTCTTTTGCTGCTCTGGGGCCATCTGCCTTATGATCAGCTCTTCACTTGCAAGATCACTAACTTTAGTGAGCACTGTACTGTGCTTTGTATTTTTTCCTTCCTGCTTATGAGACTCTCTAATTTGTTGCCATTTATTATTCCATTCTGTGTAATTCAGAAATCTAGGTGACTGTTTTTGCAGTATCTTCATGGTATTATCTTTGTTTTGGTTTTGGAAACAAAGTAACAGATTAATTTCCTAGCAATTTTTCAGAATGTTGCATTCCTTTTCTTCTATTCATGTATAATAAGGTTACCCAGAAGTGAGTGCACAGAACAAATTAAGGAAATATGTGTGGAGAAGTAGATGTTACTCAGTTTAAGAACTGCTTTATCTTCTACTCTGTGCTATTGCAGTGTATGATGCTTTCAACACATCATGTTAAGAGATCGATACAATTATATTCTGAGAAGTATTAAATATGCAGTTTGTCTAAAAAGCCCATATTACAGACATGCAACCTACAGCTGGAAGCTTAAAGTTAATGAAAATGTACTCTGGAGATGTTACTCAAGGAATGTGAAAGATGGCAAGTACAGTAATACATTTTCCCCCACAGTATCTTGTAGAGCCCCAGGAAACATGACAGAAAGCTTACTTAAGCTAAGAGGAAAAAAGAAAAAAAGAAAAAAAAAAGATGGGATGCAGTATAAAAAAAAAAAATGTTAGTTTTTATTTTGCGGTTTTTCCTTGGGGAGATAGCAGAGAAGAGGAAAGAAGAGGCAGCAACTATCCTAACCAAAGTTATTCCTATCAGAAATGAAGATTCCAGTTTACCTGAAGGAAGGTGGAAGCCAAGTGAGGTGCTGACAAAGCCATGGGGAGTACTTAGTATGATCTTCACAGAGCATTCTGTGGATCCATATTATTGTACTGCAGATTTATAACTGCTCATAGCTTTTTTAGTGCAAATCAACCTTAATGGTTAGGTGCATTACAGAGGAAGTCCTTATTCCTTTAAAAAAAAAAAAGTCGTCTTCAGAAGTTCACTGCTTCATTTCCTCACACTTTCCTCTTGCTTCTTTGATTCTTACCTCAGAGTATGTAGAATGTTAACAAGGTTAACATCTAGCCCTTTATAAAGCCTCTCATTGTGTTTTGAGATGCCTTTTCACATTCTTTTCCTTCTCACTGAAGGATAAAATTGTAATCCATTCTTTCTCAGCAGATGGCTAGGTAAAACACGTGCAGAAATGTGAGAAAACAGAGACCTGCAGTGATTTTAAAATACTACTTCTGTAGAAGCAGATCTTCTACCCAGCTGCCAATTTTCAATACAGTCCGAGAAATCTGGTAATTTTGAAACATCAATTTCTGTGTTAAAATTGAAAAGCAATTGGCAAAATAAGAGAAAACACAACCTTGCTCTTTAGTGCTATTGCTAATAGGTGGTAGGAAAGATGATTTTCATGGAAATGTTCAGAATTTGTGGGTGGATGTTGGGGAGAATGTGAGTAGTATATTCTGTCTCACATCTGTCTTAATTATTTAGCACCATTTAAGATATTAAACGTGTGAAAATACTGGAGAACAACTTGATCATGATTTTAAATGTATTGTCTCCTTGGCCTTGTAATCAGTAGATTAACTTCCACTGCACAATCAAACTGGTTTTGGCTTGACCCGTGTGTGTGTGTGTGTGTGTGTTAGAAAAGTCAGGATTTTCTCAGCTACTACTCACTTGCACAGTCCTGCCCTATTTTAGCATCTGAACTTCCATTACTTCTCATAGGTGGTGTTGAACTGGCAGGGGTCACAGTACAGCCTTTTGGGCGGTGGGCTGTAAAAAGGAAATGTTTGTGATAGTGTTTAGATAGAGTAGAATAAAATTCACCACTTTCAAACACTGCGTTTAGAAATGATGAATTTGTAGGGGAGTTGTTTCTCACTTTTTCGAGAGTAGGAGTTTTCTCTAACACAGTATTCCTAATTCAGATGTCAGAATACAAATCTGTATAGCAAGTTGCTGAAGGTAACCTTGAGAAATTTGACAGAAATCCTTCATCTCCTGGTGTATTTATTGATGACAGCTAGCTCCATGGTTCCCATTGTCATTTAGTCATATTTTCTTGACTTTAAACTGTCAATAGGCATGTGTATGAGCTGCTCAAAAATGTTAGCAAGAACAGTGTAGCTAAAATTACATCGCATTTACACGTCTTCGTGAATAATTTTCTTGTAACACTACCAAATGTAGACAATTATCATCCTCTGGAACTTTCATTTTAAACACTAAGCAAAAATTCTGAAAAAGCCATAGCAAATTATCCACAAGTTCTCTCTGAGTAGGGGTTGGAGTCCTCTGAAAGCTCTACTAGGCAGGATCAGCATGCTGAAAGGGAGAACACTTCTATAGAGCAGCACTACATGCTGCAGACCAGAGCTGTAGAAACTGTGTTTTAGAAATCAGGTGCTCCCTGGTAGGAAGGCTTCACAGCTGAGAATGGCACAGGGGTTGGAGACATGTGGACAGGTGAAGGATAAAGGAAGACAAGAAGATAGCCATTATTAAGGTCAGAAGAAGGGAAGACAGGATCACTGGGTAGGTGGATATGGTTGAAGTTAAATAGCTGAAAAAGAAATGAAGTTAGTTAATGTGGAAAAATCTACGTTAAAAGCTGTGGCAAAAAAAATCTGACTGCATTCTTTCCCAGAGTACAGAACTGACCTTAGGATCCCTCTTTCTACATTGCTTTTCTGTTTAGATATTAGCTCTGGGAGTGCTGTGACAATGTGTGTGTTTATCCCCTCTTAATTGCTTTAAAATATTATCATGTTCTGCTATTGCTAGTTGCTATGTTAGGAAGCAGAAAATTACATTTTACTTTTATTGTGCAATTACATGCTGAAGTTTCAATTTGTTATGTTTTTAATAGCAGCCTTCTCACAGTTATTTTAAAATAGAAAAGGTATCTCATTTACTTGTTTAGTTTAATGATCTGTCTATGGGGAAAAAATAACTTTGTATCATTCAGAATTATTTCTTTAATATTCTGAGAATTTTTCTAGGGATTAGGCCTACCAGCTAGTGAGGTTTTTCTTCTGCTTAGTCATGAAAAAAATAAAACCAAACATCCTTCTAATTTTTACCTCTTTGCTAGCAATCTGATCTATTGGGGTTGCTAATCCTCTGTCACTTCCTCCTATACTTCAGTTTATTGTGTCTTTAGTATTTCAAGGTCAATATTTTTCTGACTGGCCTTACAGTCAATAGATAACCCATAGCAATAAATAATCCATAGCAATAGTAACATGGAGGATGTCAGTTCTTGATCCTGCTCAAGATGAACTTCCTTAAAAACTTCATCCACTGGGCAAACATTAAGGAATAGTGCTATCCACAGCAATGCCCCTGTTCTGGTCACTCTAGTTAACATGGAAAATACGTGGCTCTCTGAAGTCTACTGCACACACACAGCAGGGGACAAAAAGCCTTTGGGATTAATATATGACTTCTAGAAAATACAAGTTTGATCATCACTGGAGGCAGATATAACCTACAAAGTATTTTATAAGTGTCTTTTTGTGTGTGTGTAGGTGGGGAAGGAGTAATGCCTTTCATTTTCTCTACCAGTTGCTTCAGCTGACTGGATCCTAGATCTCACTCCCAAATCTGCATTTGCTTCGTTTTCCTATTTATCCTCTTTCCTGTTAATGTTATGTATTTCAAAGAAACTGTTACTTTCTGAATTTATGAAAGTTGCTGTAGAAAGGTAAGTGGTCTTATTAGAGATGTTCATTCTTTCCTAGAAAATCACTAAAACAAAGCTACTATAAAGCAGGAGATTTTACAAAAATCAGTCTTGTGTTAGGTCTCTCACCACCACCACCTTCCTTCACCAACAAGTTTTTTTTTCAGGTTGAGGATCAGATGTAACATATTGATAGGCAGGGATACAGATTTTTCTACAGGGCTATCTTGATTTTTTAGTTGTTAGCATCAAGAAGTCAATTAGTTGCAGGTATTCAAAGTTGTTCCTTTTCCTGCTCCAAAAGAACAAAAATACATCATGAACACATTCAGCTAGAAGGGATTTTGCTATTTCAACTGGTAAGGTGCACATAAACATTGTTAAAATGTTTAGATTAACTACATGGCTCAGAGAAAGCAATTACAAGTAATTTTCTGTCTGTAGGAAGGCCCAGTGTAATGAATACTACGCTTCATACTTGAGCTCTTTTCTGTTGCAAAATTCACTGTCAAAACCCACTTCTGTGTCACTGGCTGAGATTGTCATGTGCAAAGCCAAGTAACAGCGATCTGTGGTTTGTAGAGCAAGGATTAAATGAGAGAACTTCTGAATTAGGCCTCAGAACCATTAACTCTTCCAGGTTAGAGATGGTGATAGGTGACTTATTCTATAAAATGTGTGTTCCAAAATTAGAAGTCTTCCCTACAGTTGTGGTCAAAGCATTTAATGTGTACCACCTGGCAGGGTTGTTTGGCTTTCTTTTCTTTAGTTAAAATCACAATCACTGGCTGGGACTAAGGTTTCTTTTTTTGGAAGTAGCAACTTTTTCTAGCTGATGGAGAAGATTCCTTTCAGGAACACAAATATGTACCTTTCATGATACAAACAACAAAAAAATACTAATGACAGTGTCAAATGTTCAAGTGTGGCGGACCCTGAGGAGAATGTAATTGGTACTTAGCTACATTCCTCCTGCAAGCTTTGATAATGTTTTTAACGTTGTCCTTGAATGTGGCAGAGAAAAATGACAGGTAGTTATTTTCACTAATTTTTGTTTCTATAGCAACCCAGTGTTTTCAGTAACAGTCTTACTGTAAGCTCTGTAATCCTCCCCCGGGGCTTCCAGCCTATGTGGTAACTTAATAATTCATGAGCATTAAGCCTGAATTTGCTGGGAAGCAAACTGTGTTGCTGGGAGCTGTTTTCTCAGAGCCAGATTAATTTCCCTCGGATTTGATGTTCTTTTCTCTACGATCTCTATAAAATACACTCTATAAACCAAAGCACTGTATTTTTTCTCACTTGTTTTTTAAACAGGGGTTACTGCAGATCTGCTGGATAAGGCAGCTCATGAAAGAACATTCCCCCCTGCTTCCCTCCTCACCTTCCTCTCCTTAAAAAAAAATAAAAGGGAAAAAACCACACACCATGAGCAGTTGCCTGAAAAGGAAGATTTTAAATAGACCATCAATCATTGTACAGACAATATGCAAACTGGAAGTTCAGCAGAGTTGGTCTTCCCATCTTGGGGGTTCAGGAGTGCCCACTGTCAATGATGGATTGCTCAAATCCTGCTGCAACATGGGATCTAGTATATGCTGTTAGTTTACATTAGGAATGGGAATTCAGTTCCTCTCAGGCACCGTATCATTCTGCACAGATGCTTTGACTTACTCTCACACTTAAGCTGAGAACTGAAGACTCGTTCTGTGAAGCAGTGGGAGATACTGTTATTAGCCCAGTCTTACAGCAGCTGTAAGGACTTACTTTTTTTCCAAGAGAATGAGCAAAAATTAGCAACTCTAAAAGGTTAAAATTATTAACAGAAAATAAACTTGAAAAGCTTTTTACAGAGAATACTTCTTAATGGACTGTAAACAAATTGTTAATCATCTCAGTTCTGGTCTCCCTACAAGGGACTTCACCTCTTACGAGCAGTTGATATGATTTACTGTATGAGCATAACTTTACTTTTCCATTTCTTCATGTACTTATGTAGGTGTCATGAACAGTTGTACTTCAGTAGAAACCCCTTATTGCCTAAATCATCTTTCAACAGAAAAAATCAACCCAGTATTTCTCACAGTGGGAAATGACTGAAATGTTGATATACAAGCATTCTTTCTTTATCAATATGAGACCATCTAGTTGAATAAAAGAAACCCTGATGTGAAACTTGTTTCCTTTTTAGAAAGTGTCTACAGAGTGTTCTCAAAAGCATCGGGATACAATGATGTCCTGTAGTCACCATTTTGGTCAATGAGCATAGTCATGTTTTTGCAGTTGACAAACATAAGAAAGATTTTTACAAAAGTTTCAAATGAAATTGAAAGAAAATTCTGTGTTTTCTCTACTCTTATGTAAAGTTCTACAAGCAAATATGAGGAGCCTTGTGTTGCTGTTGTTACCTGTATTGCAGGATGCAGCACAAATGGAAAGCTGGGGCAGTTCAGCCAGGGTTTTTTCCTCTGCCTCCACATGAGCAATTGGAGAGCAATAATTGCTTTCCTGAAAAACGAGCTAATGCTGCTGCACTGAGCCTTCAGGTAACCTCTGCTGTGCTGGTTCAGTGGACTTCTGCTCTGATCCGAGTCCCAAGTTAATTCCTGCAAATTTTAGCTTGTACAAACTGTAGTTCAATTATCTCCTCCTCATACCCATCTCAAAACCCAGGAATCTCTTTCTTGGTGTTTCTGTGCTAACTTAGGAATGTTTTGAAACAAGTACTTTTTCTTCTTTTTTTTTTTCTTTTTTTCCAGCTTCAAGAAAATATATTGTTTATAAACCAGTAATTCCTTACATAATTACATTCATTTGGTAAACATATTGTCCTTGAAGAGCTTGTACACACGGTGGTAAAAAGAATGCAATATCTCATGGTGTTGATTAAGTAAACGGCCTAAAATCTGATGTGCACAGCAAGACTGCAGTATTTTGAAGGCAAATGTTGGCAAGGTGTGTGTTGTCACAGAGAATGACTAGCTCCTCCTGAGGTCTATCCTGGCTTGCAGTGTGGAGCTTGTTCTTGAGATTTATCTGGGACAAAAAATGGTGCTTTTACAGTAATACCTTAAAATGCTTATGATATTCATATGCCAACTCAAATTTTATTCTAGAATTCTTGTCAGGCATATTAGCATTGCTTGAGAGACTAGAAGAGATTATTTTTTTTTAGTGAAAAATTAAATAATATACTTATCAACATTTTTTAAATGGTAGGACTGAGCATGATGAAAGGAGGTAAACTGTGCTGGTTAGGCAGGTCTTTGTATGTAGCTATTCCTGCTAGATGCTGTGACAGCATTTTCAGGCTTTTGTTCCTGCACTTTTATTTGTATGCAGTTAGGGATTTACATCATACTAGAATAGAGAGAAAAGGACCTAGGAAGACACTGAAAGAAGGTCAAGGACTAAAATACAAGTTAATATATTACCTTATCTGGTACCATATGATCCTTTTCACTATGCACTGGTATATATGTTGTGGGACCAATACATGTATTTTAAATAAGAGATCAGTCAAATGCTAGGTTCTGAAAACCCAGTTAAATACAGCTTTAGAGAAAGGATTGAGGTGTCGGTAAAATTGTTGGGATTTCTCAGTGGTGCCCTAGTTGTTTTCTGAAAAGAAGAAGCACTAAGGAAAGTAAGAAAAGTGAGGGACGTATTTGTACCTTTTCCCTTTTAGTGGCATATTGGAATGGAGAGGGTGAAGGAGGCATTTGTTTCTGGGGGAAATTACTATCAAACCATCATTTAGGGCAAAGGAAAGATGTGAGCTTTCTGCTTAAGGGGGTTAATGCCCTAATATGTCACTGTCTCTGCTTCAGAATACCAATCTCTTATAGATTGTTAAATAATTTTTTTCAAGGTTGTGTTCTTTATCATCAGTTTCCAGTTCAAAAGGAAAATTTGTCTGCAGTTGCTCTACAGACTGCCAGTGCTTTGGCACTATGCATCTATTAATGTTGTACTTATGTTCATAAATTGATACACAGGCAGGAATTTTGCCTCACAACCCCACACTAATTAAACCCACCAATGAGTTAATACAAGGGAGCTCACTAATCTATTCCAAGCTCTTAGCCAGGCCTTTTGTTGTCATCTTTGCATGTTATGCAGAAAAAAAGCTCCACAAACAAGCTGCCTCAACAACAAAAACTCCCCACAGGCATAATGCCACTCGTGCTCACCCAACAGTAAATTTTGTCCCTGTTTGCCCCTTCCTTCATGCTGAAAATGTAATGTCCCAAACCACTGCCTGCTTCCTTCCTTTTTGCAGAAACAGCTGTCAGTTCAGTCTGGTCCTGCTTTTCAGACAGTTAAAGGAAGCCAAGAAGGGAGGCACTACACTTCTTTCATTATTCTTTCTTTCAAGTGAAAGAACAAGAAACTATTTGACTTTGCATATCAGAGCAATGTTTCTTACATTTGAGTGGCTTTAGCAATTACTAATCATGCAAGTGATTGTGAAACCTGACTTACTGGTGCACAAGAGGTGGTTTCACTAGGATGTGAGCACAGGAGGAGATCTTGCAGTTAGAGTAATTGAAGATTGCTTATAGCGTGTAGGAGCAAAAGGAATAAATAAGCTTGTGTTTAAGATGCTGTTACTGATGTGGCACATCTTAGGTCTGAAATTAACACGGTAAACATGTTAATTATCTCTCTGTTTTGGTGCATTTCTTATCTGATTTTATGCAAGAGATAACTGGTTTTGGTGTGTTTTCAGAATAGCTGAAAAAGAATATTTTTATTTTTGACAGTAGTTTGATCAAGCAGTCAGATTGGATCAAATACTCATACGTCCCTGTACCTAATTTCCACCACTCATTTGGCAATTATAACTATAGGATTTTAATTTTTTTCTTATGATGCATTTGAGGTGTTTGGGTTTTTTAACAGAGTAGTATGTGTCTGTTTTCTTTAAGCAATTAGAGCATATTCAATTATAGCAAGAGTAATGCTTAATGGATACAAATGTGGGCAGTTATTTCCATGTGGAGTTTACTTGGATTTGATATTTTGATCTTACTAAATTGGACTTTAATTTTGTCTAGATGCTATGCATGCTCTTTTTGCAGAAGATAAGCTTGAGGAATAGACACACTGAAGACTGAACTCTTTCAAAGGAAGGAGCTCCCAGAATAAGAAATTAAGTTTCTTGACCCTAAGTGTGTGTATCTTTGTCTAAAAAAGGAGCTATAATTATAGCTAAAGGCAGTGGATCCTCAGATCATTGAAAACAAGGTTATTCTTCCTGGTTTCCTTTGACATAGAAATAAATTTGCAGTTGCAAAACCGGGAACATCTGACTAACTAGTTCATAATATGGGTCAACAGTGTAAAAAGGTTCAAGTCCCATTCCAGGATATACTGACATTATTGGCACTGGTAAGACCTTAGTGGAATATTTGGACTAGTGTCTGTGAACTGTTCATGAACAGCAATACCAAAGATTAGATAAATTGTGGTGTTGAGAAGCAAAAATCTAGGTTCAGGAGAAATGACCTGCAAGGAAAGGTGGAAGAATTTGAGGTGGATTTTGTTTGAAGCTTGCTTATTAGCACTGCTGTCCTTTCATTCTCCTTGTCCTGTTGGTGGGTCTCTCCTTTGACAGAATTCCTCTTCATGTTCCACAGTTCTCAAATGCTGCCATTGCCTTGGAGTCCCCTTAATTAAGTGACACAAGCTGAAGAGGACTCAAGGGAGGACTCGAAATTAAAGAAAGGAATTTAAGGTTGATACTGAAAGAGTGCTTGAATAGGGGAACAACTGATGAATAGGCAGGTGAAAAAGATGGTGGTCTGCTTCATTTCTTGAAAAGTGCTGGAACATGGGGACAGAAACCACATTTCCCCTGTGGCTGTAACAAGAAAAAGGTGAATTGCAAATTTTAAAAGATTCCCACTTGCTAATGGAGTCAAACCTTGCAAAGGGCTATCAAATGAGCCTCCAGAATATCCTTCCTTGGATGTTTTGAAAGCAGACTAAGCAATACAACTTTTGGTAATGAATTGAATATAAATAGACTATCTCAGCTTAAAGACCTTTCAGTCTCTTCTCTGCCATTGTCAGAGGGACAGCCTGCCCAGGATTCTCTGGCATACAGGATTGTATTCAACTTCAGTTATGAAAATGAAATGCTCGTTAGTGCTGAAATAATTTTTCACAGAAAAAGCTTTGTTGGAAGTTCAAAAATATAGAACTTACTGGAGATTTAAAATGTAATATATAACATTATTGTTGAGAGCAATGGAGGTGACTTCAATTTAATGAGTTTTAATTATTAAATTATGTTACATAATGTGTATATATCCATTTGTATGGTACATACATATATTATAAATTACTGTAAAGTTCACTCTCTAATAGTAATTCTGTAAATGGCTAGTGAGAATTCTTTTAGCATGACAGTGCAAATACTTTCCTGGGCTCAATGTACCCAGAACTGTTAAATTCAAAGATCTTGCTTCTATTCTTGATCTTCACTTTGGTCTAAGCTGATAGTATATATCATCAGAATATTACTTTATGCTTTCTTTATTCTTCCATTGTTTCCCTAATTACCCACTACTGGGCAGTGTTGCAGACAGGATAATAGGATAAGACAGCCCTTTCATGTGGAGGGCTGTTGTTATGATTTGTCTAGTTTTGACCTTGACTCAGTTTATCTGTTGCCATCATCTGCCTCTGTAATACTGGTCATTAGTATATATTTTCTGTGTTTTTATGCCAGAATTTGAAAATACTCTTAGCCAGTAATGCAATTTCAAATTTCTGTTTTCCCTTTCTGTAAATAAATCTTCACCTGGCAGAAAAGCTTGGTGCTCTACTAATAGTTTGGTTTCCCTTCAGAACAGCAGTCATCCTCTGAATTAAGAGAACCAGCCTTGATCTGACCACTGCAATGGAAGTGTTAGATATTCCAGGTGTTTATTATGTGTTACAACTTCTTGGGATTTACAACCAACTATGAGTGAGCCAGCTTTGATTTACACTTTGATTTTGAATGGACAACATCACCAGTGAATATGTTTTCCTCTGCAGATGTGGTTTATATTGCTCATGATCTTCAACTGGCAGGTTGTTTGTTTCCTCCTGGTCCTCGGCCGCTTGCATTAGCCTGGTGTTCATACGCTGTGCTCTTTGGTGGCTGGATTACATTCCCAGCAGCAGAAGTGAATGAATAGTTTGCCAGAGATCTTGTTTGTGTGGTGTCAATCCATTTTGTCCTGTTATCCTTAAAAATGGGATATGGTTAATATGCATAAGGCATAGTAACTGGTTTTCAGTGTACAGGTAGAGGGTGTTGGCAAATTTACATTTAACAAACAATATAAAATAATTTAATTATAATCATGTCAAGTTCAGTTTTAAAGAGGACTGATGTGTAATTTATGAAAGTCATGATAATATTTTGTTTTCTTTAAGGACTTTTCTTTATGGAAGTAGACATATTTTACAAGTCATTACAGAAATGAAATGTATGTTACCTCCTAATCTTTCTAAATGAAAAATTTTACAATTAAACTGACTCAAGGAGTAAAATTAAATTGATTAATTCAAGTCTCCCTAAGCAGTATTTTTAAAGGCATTGGAAATATTGTTGTTTATTACTGTAGCTTGGAAAGAAAATGGCTATGAGTTAATACCTGGTTTTAGTGATATAAAGAATGATTTGTCTTTGGAGGCTGATGGTATAAAAGTTTGTTATCTTCTGATTTATTCCCTGTATTAACCAGGGCTTTCTTATGTGTGGGCATCACTGCAACTGTCCTGCTTTCTCCTCATCTGAAATTCGTTGAGCAGGGAAACCTGAATGCCAGGAAGTGTAACTGCTGCTAAACTAACACCTTTTTCAGTTTGTTAATATTTAGTGTTCTGCCATGCAATAGTTCAGGCAATGCTGGTGGTCCTGTTTGTGTGGCCCTTTTCCAGGGGCAGGGAAGGACAGAGGCAACCCCTTTGGCCATCCTGCATCAATTGCTTCAACTGTGTTTCCACAACCTGAGTTAGTTACCAGCAAAATAATGGACGCAAGACTGAGTTAATTATAAAGGTTAAGAATGTAGTTGGTGTGGTTTTATTGAAAATAGGTCTTTTTTTTTTTAATTCTGATCTAATTTTTTGTGATTTATGTATTAGATAGAGGTAACTTTGAAGAAGTGACATTGCTGTAGTGTAACTGTTACTGTAATGTACTGGAGTTGCAGAATTGCACTCCAGGCATCATACAGTTCTGAGTAAGAGATTAGATTATGTCATGTCATGAAAGCATTTGCTAAAACATTCTTAACTTGACTAATGAACAACTCAGAAAATAGTTGTAGGTAAAAAATCATCAAATACCTGTTCCTTGTGGGTTTCTTTGGGGCACGTTACCAATCTCCAAGGTTATATGCATCTGTTGCAAATTAATTAATATTATCGTTGAATGAGGTTGTGGGATACATGGAGATTGGATTAACAGTAACAGGGAGAGTGAAACAGCCAGAGACCATGATCTGGAACACTCAGCAAGATGCTCAACTTAAACAAATAAACATGCTAAGGTGCATAAGATGATGCACAAGCCATGCTTACAGAATTAAGGGCCATTCCTACAAAAGCAGCAATGGTGAAAAGAGGTCAGTGGGTACAATGGAGAGGTTGCTTCCAATGAACTCACAGCATAATGCTGGGGTAAAAAGGCTAATATGGAATATTTGATAAACTACAGTTAGGACTCTATGATTCTATGATCTGTGTGTATTTGTGGTGTAAGTGCTCCCAGTACTAGTGTTTTGTATCTTGTAACTTTGTAACGAGCGTTACAAACTTAGATTCTTAGAACTCTTCATGAAATGGCCTTGAAATACCAGTAAGTTCTATAAAACAATTCCAGAATTTTTTCTTTAATTTATTAGCAGCATTAAATAGTTTATATTTTTGGAGATATGTTTAATTACATAACATAATTAATGACTGGTAGTACTACCCTGTAAGAAATTAGCTTTTCTAAAGGGTATGCATAACTTGCAGAAGGAAGTGTAACAAAAAAGCAGTGGCTAAGCACTGAAAGCAGACATTTCCAAGATGATGTTAACTCATGCTTTTAATGGCAGGCAATGAACAGCCTTTTGGGACAGGCTACCAAAGGAAGTAGTGGGTCCTCTGCATTTTCATATTTTTCAGGCCAAAGCAGTGGATAATACGCTGGAAAATGTGTTTTAGTCAAATAAAGCTTACTGGAGTTGATACAGTCATACTGGATAAAATTGAAAAGATCTATGATATCATGGAAATGTAATTGGAGGTTTAATGATGTGCTCTTCATTTCTGTGAATCTGTAGGAAGAAAATTCTGGTCAATACTTTGTGTGTTGTCGCACATCTAGGGAATAAATTACTCATCAGATTTATTTGTGTACATAAATTCTGTGTCTTAAGAAACAATGGACTACCACCCATAGTAAGGATTAGTAACTTTGCAGTCTGGCTTTGCACACTGTTTTTGCTGTGTTTGAATTAGTAAATTTCTTCTATAAATAGTATACATTGTAGGAGATTGCTTAATTGGCATTCTTGTTACTTTTAGTGTTGAGGGGACTTTAATGAACTCTGTTTTACCAAAGGCAATGTATGCCTCAGCAAGTGTGCCTTGGCCTTTGCCTGAGGTTTCTCTAATGTGTTCAAATCCTGTGCTTCCTATATTCACATTATTTTAATGTTATTGCATCATGAATGTGCATCAAGATGATATTTTCACATGCAGAGTACTTGCTATTAAGTGCCTTCTGTGCTATTCCATGTAACTTTATGTAGATCAATTAAGACTGTTTCATATGATTTGGGAACAAAAAAAAATAAAAGTGCATTTTGTTTTAAATTAACATAAATTAACATGTACACAAAACTCTTATTTATTTTTTTCAATGTTGTTTGCTTTTTAGTGAGAGGTTTATGGTGAGGTTAAACAAGAACGGAGGCCCCAGGAATCCGGAGAAGATAGATCGGATGTGTGCGCTTTTCACAGTACGTGTCTGTTCCCTTTCTTCTTCCCTTACAGTATGATTGTAGAAATAGTCACCCTGATGGAAAAAACCCCACAATTCTTTGCTTCCACTATATTAGAATGGAAGCTATTTCTAAGTTTTATTTATAACTAAATATTAACATAAGGAAGTGGACGTACTTCTAATTGCTTTTATGGCTAAGCAAATATTCTGAAATACTCCCTTTTAAGTGCACTTGTCCCTGGTTATAGTTTGAAACTTAACATTTTCATTGCATGTACAATGTGCCAGAAAGACAGGAGAAGTAGTAGCCATCTGTGACCCCTGCCAGATGATACCTCAGCTGGGACTGAAATAGCCAACTAAGATTTACTTCTGTTCAGCTCTTCAGGCACACCTCTCACCTATCTGCCTTCTTGTTTTATGATTTTGGTTATGCCAAAATAGTAGTTTCAAAACACTCAGGCTTTAATATCCATTCTGCATTTAAGTTCTGTTAAAAATTGCTTCGGAATCCTGTGTCAGACCATGATTTTATCAGTCACTTCTTCTCAGAATGAATATGAAAATCTAGAGCCACTGAAAGTTAACAGCTCATCACAGAGTAACTGTAAGGAATTTCAGATCCCAAGTGTGATAAACACCTTCCATCGTGACTCACCTTTAGCTAGCGCACATGCTGGAAGCTCTTTAACAGGAATATTTTTACCTCCAGTGAAGAAAAAAAAGAGGCCATATAGCTTTAGTTCTGACCGTGAAACCCTCTAAGGTCAAGCAGGGCTGGACACTGAAATAGGCATGGTTCCCAGCACCAGTCCCTTACCTCCTTTCAGAAGTTAGCTGAATTTCACCTCTTAAGGTGAAACAGGAGGAACAGAGCATATCTGGGCATACAAAGGATGCTCAGTTCTTGCTCCATCTGAATATAAAAGCAGAATGTGTTCTGGTAGAATGTATACTTTTCATAACAGGAATTACAATAGCTAGGAAATCTGTGAAAAAATTGCACATTTCTGATACAATATTTCTCATTAACATATTCAAATAACTTTCCGAAGTATGTAGCAAAGGGGAAACAAATAGTAGCTTTTTTAATAACAATTTTATCTGCAATGGTTCTATCTTACCATAAGTTCTTAGTTATAAAATGCTTCCAAAATAAGATAGTTCTATGACTTTCAGGTTTTTTCCCAATTTTACGTTAGTCTTGACTTTAAATCTATTTATTTCCTTGCCCCCACCCCCATACCTTCCAAAACTCTTTATTTTTCCCAGAGGCAATAAGCCCCGTATCTTATTTAATTCAAGGTATCCCTGTCTTTGCTTTCTAACTCTGTTGCTTCTAAGGGTTCATCTGCCTCCTTGTGTAAGACATCAAAATTACTCTAGGTTTTGGTTTTAGATTTGCTGTCATATCTGCTGCCAAAGGTGAGAAACTGCTTGCTCTGAAGATTTAAGGGTCACTCAAGTGAACCTCAGCTTATCCACGCTTTAGAAACATTCCTGTGTCTGAATCAAAACATAACTCCACAGTATAAGCTTTCTATTTTTGTTGAATACTTTACTCTCTGTGGCTTACGAGGTTGGCAACTGAACTTGGTACAGCTGTTCAAATAAGTGATTGGTGGCAGTCAGGTATCCTTGATATCACCATTTTGGGGGTGGTGGTGGTTGTTTTCTAACAAAGGATTAGACCTTTTTTAAAAACAGCGTTGTAAACGAACCATAATTAGAGAGTAAGTCTCTCCCATACCTAATATGGGGGAAAAATTAGGTGAGATTTTCTAAAAAGTCATGCACTTGGAGTTATTATAAAATTATTTTGTTAATCAGCCAGTATCACATATGAAGCTCAGAAGGATGTGGGAAATAAACCCCCTGTGGATTCAGTTCTAAGAATACCTTTCTGAAAATTGATTTATTTATATTGTGCACAAGCAAATAGTAAATGTAGTTTGTCCTCTTCTGGGTCCTAAGTCGTATACGTGGATTCTCTGCGAAGAAGTTATCTGAAGAATTCCCTACAGGGGTTAATGGTTTTGATTGTTTGGTCTATGTCATAGCAAGAATTTCTCCCTTGTAAAAAGTCTCTGCTGTACAAGATGAAATACAAGGCCATCTGGGCCCACATATTTTGTCTTTTGACTGTGACACAGTGTATTTTTTGTGAAACTGAAAACCAACTGAAGTGTGAACCCATCAATATGTGCCTGCCCTACCGTTCTCTGTATTTTGACAGCTGCCCTTTGAAAAAACAGTTCTCTAAATTGCTGTTAATTAGAACTGGTAATCTGATAATATAATAAAATTCCTCCTGTCAAATCACAGATTTATTTTTTTTTAAATCTATTACTTTCCAGAGCATGAAGTACTACCTCCATGTTTTTTTGCTTTTTGAAATGCATTGTCAGGCATTACTGAGACAAAAACTATGTCAAAGCCCTCTTACCATGGAACATCAGTTTCTCCCAGACATGCAAGATAAAGCTTACCATATGCTACACTGGTATGTTAGGTGATGAAGAAAGCCTAGAAAGTATGTTCCCTTATTCATGCAGCAGTAAAATAAGACTTAAGGGAAAATGCTAGGAAAGATTTATATAGCTTAATTCTTTGGCTTCAGAGGGGTGTGATCTGCTAGCTGGTAAGCATACCAAACAGCAGGCTGGCAACTCGCTGCGTATGCTGCCCAGGGAAATACAGTGCTCCTTTTAAATGGAGTAAGAAGACAGCCACAAATTTATTACTTGCCTCCTGTAATGTAGCAATATAATGCTATTTGAAAGGGACTGAAACTTCTCCTTAGAATAAATTTTCTTTCTGTCTAGTTCTCAGTCACTTTGCCCAAATTTATTGTGCTACGTGTCACTATAATCTGAAGTTTAGTGTTTGTGTACATTACCATCATAATCTTAGTTGTTGAGATTTGGTTTCTCAAGTCGCATGGTAAAGAAATTTGATGGGTGAAATAAAATTCATGTTTTAACTTCCAGAAAAATATGATTTTTAATTCATTAAATTGGTGCAAACTAGGAATGACAGATGTCCTCAGTTCAAAATTTCCCCCCTTTATAAATAATTGCATTATTTCCTTTTACAGTGGTTTCAATTTGTGGTTTTTTTTAAAAAGCAGAATGGAAGATTTTATCTGAAAATGTGTTACTGAGATTTTTCTAGTTGATTTTTGCCCTGTATTTTCAAAAAATGTAGTATTAGAAGGCCAGGCTGCCTTTGCACATAAGCAAATCCACCAATGTTGCTCTGTGCCTTTTAGAAGGGACTTGTTTCCACTGGGAGGGATATCTTCATTCAACTGACAGGGAAAAAAGAAAGGTGAAGAAACATGAACACATAGCTATCATCTCAAGTCGTTTGTCAAATCATATATAAAGCCCTAGAGCTATTTTTGAAAAGCATTGTGTTTGTACTTTGTACAAACAACAAAAAAAAAAGTTTTTCAATTATGTGAGGTGATGTCCATTGCTGCAGTGTAAGGGGAGGAGTGAACAATAAGCAGTAACTGAGCTTAAAACCTTCCTTTTGGATGTTAAAGATGGAGTAGCTTAATGAATAGAGAGTCATACTGTGTAGTCCTTATTGTTTGTTGAAGTTCTGCAGTCATCTATTTGGAAGTGCACTGTGTTCTTTTTTTTTTTAATGTCTACATTTTTTCCAATCTTTTAGGATCTCAGCAGCAAGGACATGAAGAGAGATTTGTACATAGTTGCCCATGTAATTCGAATAGGTACAGTATGATTTATTACTTGAAATATGTATAATTAGCAATACTTTTACACTAATTTTAAATTTACATTTTACTTAACTGACATTATAATGACCTAACCAGTTCGAAAACTCTGTCATAGACCATGCCTGTCTGCTGGAATTAACATTCAGACCACGTGTAGCTAAATGCTGGAAAGTTACTGATGACTGTTTAACAGTGATTATTTTTTTCCCCCTCAGTCTGAAACAAAATACTTGAATAAGCACCACATTGGGGGTGGCTATTCCCATCTAGTAAATCAGATGCTGTTAGACATGTGTAAAGATCTGTTTTCCACTGTAGGAGTATGTGGTACTTCCAAGAAGCCACACTCAAGTTTAGGGAGATGCCTGTAAAACACAAAAGCAGGGGAGCTGTCACACCTCTCAGGTGCTCTTTCTACCTGCTGGCACCAAAGCAAGCCCTTCCTTGCTAATCGTTTGACTAGTCACCCTTTGTAGAGTGAGTTTCTCTGACTATTTGTAGGCCAGGCTAGGCTTAATTTCTTCTTCATGAGATTTACATAGCAAGACCCAAAAGCATTTATGATTGAAGTTGAATTAGATTGTCTTGTATTGTAGTGCAGTGTTTGAAGTAGTTCATGGACAGCTAGATTAAATTTTTAGCCCAGCAGCATGATTCAGTGAAGTGACTGTATGATTTCTGGTTTCTGAATTAAATTGCTAGAATCTCCTTTAGGTGGAAGGTGTTGGATATAAAAAACTCTAGTTAAAAAGGATGTAATTAGACAGTAACAGGGAGTTAAATGTTTCTAAACTCTGAATGTGTGTACTTATACTGGGAAACTAGCAAGGAAACATTTTACTTGTGTTAACTTACTTCAAATATTTAGGCCTAAAATGTTAACAACATGTAGCAGGACCAACAGTTTCAGTTGTATTGTTCTAAACAATGGAGTAGTGCACTTTTATGCTTTTCAGGTTTTCAGTTAATTGAAAAATGGCCAGACATGGCACTATTCACTTTGCACATGAGTGCTCTATTACCTAAATGAGGTGATATGCCTTAATCTAAGTAGCCCAACGGGTCAGGTAGGTTCAAATGGACCTCTGGATTTGAAAATACATGAGAAAAAATTGGAAAGCATAGAGAAGGCTGCAAGCTGTCATGGAAATGTACTGTAGGTATGCATATTCAGAGGGATAATGGAACAAAATGGACAGGATGGCTCCACGTGACTCTCTTAATATTTTAAATTCCTTTTAATTTTAGGTCGCATGTTGCTAAATGATTCAAAAAAAGGGCCCCCTCATTTACACTATCGCCGCCCCTACGGCTGTGCAGTATTGAGCATCATGGATGTACTTCAGTCAATCTCTGAAATAAAAGAAGAGAAGGACTTTGTTCTCAAAGTTTACACGTGAGTAACTCATAGAAGCAAAAGAATTAGGAAGAACAGTTTGCATATGTTGGGTGATGAGATGATAAAGAGATATTAGTTATCAAGGTGCAATAAACAGCATTTGCTGTTAGTTTACCTCCTATCCTAGGAGGATAAAGTGCTTTTGGCAAGGGGTTTTTGCTCCTTTATTACTCCAGAAATTCACAGAAACTGATAAATATTGTCCCAGATGTTTCAGGTATGTGAAATGCTTCAGAAATTACTGAGTATTGCCCAAAGCTGTGTGATGTGCAAAGCTGCTCTTCCGTTAATGTGATTTATTTAAAATCTGCTAAGCTCAAAACAAAAGAAATATGCTGTATTTCACCTGATGAAATACATTCTTGATAGATTAGAAATCTCTTAAGTCCTAAAAAAAGTCTCCCAGAGTCAGCTTATACTAGCTGTTCTTCACCTCTGCTTCTCCACACCCTTTGTTTTCAACATCCAGGCACACTCATTACTGCCCTCCCAGAGATGCAAAGCCCATAACAGAATTCAGCTCTGTCGTCTCATGCTTGTAATTTTTTATCAGTATTATCATGCACTTGAGTTGTTTTAAGTCTCATACATCAGTCTTTTATGTTACTGCTCTTTGGAGTGTTCTTTGTAAACCTCCAACCAAATCTTCAGAAGGGAAAAGGAATATATCTGAAGGGCACCAACTTACCCCTTTTGCAGCTTTAACAGCTGTTGGTCTTCCATGACAGAATGTTTTCAGAGTTTTATCTGCTTGCATCTTCTCTTTACACATTCTTTTAGCTAACCCACCTTTTCTTACTTTGTAGACTAAAATTAAAATGAAGGATTTTTGTCCTTTTTAAGTTTAAAATCATATATGATTGCTTAAACAATGCTGAACTGACTTTCTTACCTGCTGCTCTCATTTTGATTATTGGTGAAATGCCTCAGGCCAACCCAAAAACATCATGAAGATGAAATAAGGAGGGAGGTGTGTTTGTATATTTTTAAAGGAACAGTAAAATGCATTCTTTTTGTAACTATCTGGCTAAAGCTTACAGCTGCCACAAATGAGGCAGTCAGCATACAGCCAGAAAAGCCTTTTCGTGGGGAGAAGCTGGAATAATTTGAGACTGAAAACCTAACAAAGGCTGAAACAAATACATGGTGTTTCAATGGAGACTTTTGCTGGATCCACAAGAGAGAATGATTCTGAAAAAAAAATCAATTTACTTCACCAGTATTTCTCAACTTGCCTTGTTATTGTTAAAGATTTATGTCTGAAAAGTACTTCTTTCTCACAATCCAGATTTTCCTGTTTGTTAATCCTGCAGTCATGTTATAATCTTACTAAGAGGATGTAGTGTCACAGCTCTAGATATAAGCTCATTATGTAAAAGCATGAAGATTTACTTTTATAATTCTTTCTACTAATATGCATGTAAAATATTTTAAAAGTGAGATGGAAACTAAATTCTCAATAGTTTTTTTTTCTGAGATCACTTGATTTTATATTTTTGTATGAATTTTTATCTTTAATGGATTTTTTTGCTCATTGCATGTTACTCTTTGTGTCAATCTTCCCATTCCTCTAAAGACTTAATGTATTTTTCTTTCATTTTTATTTTTTGTCCTATTTTCTCTCCATTTTTTTTCCCCTCCTTCTCCAGCACTAGCTCTAAAAATTCCTTCTTACTAATGTGGTGTGTTGCCTGAATGCCTTTCCCTTTTGATACTCAAGATGTTGCTATTTGCCCAGCTGGACAAGAGTGTACCTCACATTTTGTCCCCATTGTTTGACATCAGGGTCTGATGTCATATGGCAAACATTCCAAATGGTAAATTTTCTGTAGAAACAGCCAACCTGAAAAAGTGATGGATAGCTCAGAAGGAAATTCTTTGATCTAGAAGTGTATTTTGTAATATATTTGGTATTTAGACAAGTAAAATGTTAACAATAAAATGCATTACAGGCAAGTGTTTTCAGGCCAGCATTTCAAACTTGGGAGAGCATTATTCTTTGTATTCAGGAAACGTAAAGTGCAGCTTACATTGGTAGTTGGTACAAAACTAGCTTTAAGCTATCTTTACAGTCCATTGATTTTTGGGACAACCTTGTTGCAGGTTAATTTGCAGGCATAAGACATTGAAGGCTGAAATCTATTTTAACTTGCATGCCAGAGGCTGGTACAGCGACTAAAAAGTTATCAGAGGGTAGAAAGTTTCTGTAGTCTTACCTGTGAGGGTGAAGGATGGTACCAAATTTGTCCTATAGATTATCTCTCTACTTTAAAGTGAGTATTATTTGCAGTAGGATAATTGACTTCTAATGTCTTGGCAATGTGAAGATAATTATTACTTTTTCTGACAAGTAAGCTGAATATTGGCTAAAGTTCTGAATTAGCACAGAACACCGTAATTATTGAAGGGGTTTTGTACTGTCAATTGATGTCTTAGCTCTGTTCTGTTTTGGTTTTGAGAGATTGTTTAGGGAGTGCAAGTATAGTCAATTTGCCATCCTGGAGGTCTGGAAGGGCACTTCAATGCTGACCTGCCCTGAATTACTGTGGGGGTATCTGATCTCTCCTCCCAAAAAGGATATAGTAGTTACAGAAGGTATGGAGCAGAGCAACTAAAATGTTTAATGGCATAGAGTTGTTTCCTTAGGAGAGAGATAAAGAAGGTAGGGAAGCTTCAGTGTGAAGAGGAGAGAAGTGGTGGTTGGGAGGGATACATACGACCAAGACTTATAAAATCATGGTGGAGGGTAAACTGTTGTTCACAGAATACAACAGTATAGGAATTAGGGACACTCATTGAAACTGGGAGATGGTTACATTAAAAAAGATGAGAAAAGTACTTTCTTTAGAAAGCAGGTAATGATCTCCTGGGTTCTGTCACCACAGATGCTGTGAACACTGGCAGTATGAGCAGGTCCAAAGGGGATTAGACAAGTTAATGAATAACAGATCCATAAACAAAGGAACAGGAACAGACAGTGATGTACTCTCTAACATCCCTTATGCAACAGCCAAGTAATATCTCCTATTGTCAATGTGGGATGCTTTTTTTTACAATGTTCATACATTCTTAACAGCCAGCTGAGATGTCTGATACCTAAACCCATTGCAGCAAAAGGAGAAAAGTTGAGATAAATGGAGCTAGAATTTCAGGTGGGATAATCCCAATCTAACTGCAGCAGGTAACCTAGGAATACTGGAATACAGCTTGATCAGCATTTAAATTAATACATTTGGATAGTGTGCTGGAAGTTAGTGGTTTTCCTCCATTTTTCCTTTTTTCACTGTCAGTCCTTTGTGTTTAATTTATTCCAAGTTGTCTATGTTCCTTTTGCATTTATAATAATCAACATTTGCAGGGAGTGTCAGTAAGTGTGTCTGTAACCCACAGGCTTTATGGGTTATTTCATTATTCTGGGCAGTATATGGGTTTGTAATACTGAAGCTGTACACAATTACCAGCTACTACTTTACCAGAGAGCCTTAATTCCCTTTGCCATACTATTCTTCAGACATAATGTAGCAGACAAAAGAATTCCTACTGTCTTCATAGTAGCTGGTTCATCTCTTACCCTAATTTTGCCAACATTAGGTACTCTTGGGGGAAAACAGAAAAAGGGGAAAAAAATTAATATGTTTGGGAGAAGTTTTACAAAGTGAATTATTTCCCAAGACTTCTGTCTTCCTAGGAGCTGAAGGCTTATAGTCCTCAGGGTTGGTTGGGTTGGGTTGGTTTTTTGGGGTTGTTTGTTTGGTTTTTTTTACTTTCAAAAGAGTCAATAGGACGGAAATTTTATTTAGTCTTTAATTCAATTGCACTTCAGGAGAAAGAAGATTCACTATTGCTGCTCAGTTGAAAGTTGCAGACTTCATGGGGAATCTTTAAATCTTGCAGTTGTGATTTAAATAAAGCACAATTGAATTTAAAAGGCACTTAGACTCAGTCAGCATTCTGTTTGTTTCATTTTGTTTTGTTTTTCTTTTCTTTCTTCTTTAACCAATAGCACAGTTTGAGCTAAAGGTTACATTTTTGGATTTTCAATCAGATTATTATACTAGTAAAATAGTCTTTTCAGCTGTGCTTACACTAGCTGGAAGTACTTCATAACATTTATAGTGTCTGCCTTCAGTATGTGCTAACAAGCTCTAGCACCAGTGGCACTTTTTTCCCTAGTATGATTCCATGGAAGCTTAGTAAGTTTAGCAGGTTGCTTATACAGCTTTACATATACTAGTACAAATAAAGCCCTGCAACTTTAATGTTAAGATAAATAAGAAACCTAATTCAGGTTCATAGGGACCTCTCTGGTCCAACCTCCCTCTCCAAGCAAGGCCAGCTGAGATCAGACCAGGTTGCTCAGGGCTTTATCCTGTCATGTCTTGACAGTGCCCGAGGATGGCAACTGTACAACCTCTCTGAGCAACCTGTTCCAGGAACCACTTGACTGTCCTCACAGAAAAGCTTTTTCTAATACCCAGCCTGAACCTTTCGTATTTATGTTTATGCCTATTGCTTTACATCATCTCACTGTGCACCACTGAAGAATTTGACTGGCTCGTTTGTCTTAATAACTGCTTGTAGGCCTTGCTGTTAACATTCCCCCTCTTGCCTTGTCTTCTCCAGGCTGAAAAAGCCCAGGTCCCTCAGCTTCTCCTCCTACAGCACATGCTCCAGCCACCTGCCCATCCACAGGACTCTCCTGTTTGTTTTGTATTAGAGAGCCCAAAACTGAGCACAGTGTTCTAGATCCAGACTAACAACCACCAAGTAATGTCGTTTCCCAGTTGACAGTAGAAACATACAAACAAAGTAGTAGTTAAATATTGATATGTTGTGTAAACAGTAATTTACAACATACAGCTCTGAATATATCATGTTTTCTCTAATGGATAGAGACTGTGTCCTTGCTTTGTGAAAAGCTTTGGGAAGTTCACTGAACATACAGTATGTGTTACTTTCTGTGGGAATAAGATCTGAGGTTGAATAAAAATTGCAGGATGAAAAAGACCTGAAGTAGTAACAGATACATATAAAATATTATATAATAAGGTAGCTCAATATTATTTATATATACATAGGGATTTTTTCTTCCCAAATGGTTAAGTTAGAAGAACGCTTCACCAGTTGCAAAGCCTGTATGATGCCTACATTTTGGTCCCTAGCATTGTTTTAATAATTGAGGTTTGTTGTTGTTGAATATGTAAGTTACTACCTAAACTCTATGAAAGAGCTTAGGAATTTATTATTGTCAAGAAACAAGGAAACTTAATGAAACTGATGATCTGCCTGTATTTTTTGAGAGCCTGATTGCAGAGAGGACGGGAGGTGTCAGGAGCTGCTGAATCCAGTAGCCTGGCAGAGATGAGGCTGCTGCAGCTCCCTGCCCACAGGTCCAGGCAGGCCCAAGGCCCAGCCTGTATCACACGTGTATACATACACACACCACATGCACACATACACACACAGCCACACAGTGAGACACTGACAGAATATACACACTCCTACAGACACATACAGCACCAAAGCCTTCATCCTATTTTCCTCTCTGGTTTATCAGGGTGAAAACTTACTAGGGGAAAACACAAATTCATACGTATACACACTGCAAATCCCTCCAGTCCCTGATTTTAGACACTTGGCTCAGGCACAGGACTGGGCCAGCTGAGTGTACTGACAGCAGCCCATTTACACAGGAAAGGGCCATTTTATAACCTTATCCCTCTATTTCCCCACCTTTCATATTAAGTCTTGAACAATCCAAAATGCTCTTCCCCAGCATCCCGTAACAAGTCCTGTATCACCAAAGGCCACAACCCATTTCAGTCTTTAAAATTATCTAGAGAGCTTTCCTGGCTGGTGTATCTTGCTGGGTTTTGGATCTGGACAACATGCTGGCCATTCTCCTACAGCAGCTGTTGTTCCCCACCTGCCTTTGTCCCTCCTCTTCTTTGTGTTCAAGATGAGCCTTTAACTGCATAACCTAACAGGAAATACAGTGTTAGTAGGAAATACTTAGAACAATTTTGGTTTTAGATGCTGCAATTAAGCAATGGTCTTGATAAAATGTACATCCAGCAGGTTTGAATCTGAATGTTTGGTGAAGGGCAGTGCAGCCAGCCATCCTGCCTGAATGTTGTTGGAACAAGGTTAGAATCCACACACCAAACTGTGTGTTTTTTGAACTGATATTAACAACTGAATTTTCCCTGGTGAAAAAATATTGAGTGGAAATATGATAAATATGTTGACAAATAATTACATTGTTATTTCTATCCTAGAAATTAATTTAAGGTTTTACAGATGGTAATGTAACTGAAAATGAAGTGTAACAGTATTTAAAAATGCTTGTTAAAATTACATATAGATGAATAAATAGTTGTGAAATGCTCCTTCAGAAGATGATATGCATACAGAAGCACACTTTGTGTTGTTATATATTTTGTTCTACAGTTTGGGGGGGTTGAATCCTTTTTCAAGGCATCCTGTAAAATATGTAGGTAAGCAGAAGTATTGTTGTCAATGCCTGAGATGCTAAAAAAATCAGGGGTTTATGTAGTCTTTCAAATTTCACTTTTTATTTCTTGATTTTAACTTTTTTTAATTAAAAACATGGCAACAGTCAATTTCAGCTTAAATTTAATTTTCTACCTGCTCAGAATTCAAATAGGATGTCAAGACCTTTACTTCATTCTGTCATAATATGAAGAGGCAATGGCTTTGACAGAAACACCACAGACTCCTTAAGTGTCTATAAAAAGGGGATAAGTATTAGGGAATGCTTTGTTCCTTCCACTTTTAAAAACGAGTTATGTGCGATTTCTCTGATTCATCAAAACCCTCACAGCCTTTCATTTTATCTGTACAGCATAGTTGATTCTCCTGTCCTGAGATGGTTCAGCAGAAAGCTTTTAACTTGAATTAGTGTTCTTCTGTTTTAGGTGTAACAACGAAAATGAATGGTGCCAGATCCATGAAAATATAATTCGCAAGTCCAGCACCAAATACACAGCACCCAGCTCTAACTATGGTAAATATTTACTTGTGTATTTTTGTCAAAATAACAGCTGAAGATTTCCTTTAGGAAACTGCAAATTTTTTATAGCAGAGAAATTCAGTGACATGTGAGATTATGCATAGTTGAATTTCTCTATTTGTGGTGATTTTAAAGTTTAGCTAAACGTCATTCACATTCAGTTTACAGGTGAGAATCTGTATAGCACCTGCCAGTTTAACCAGGAATGAAAAAAAAAAGAACCACACCACCTGATGTTCCTTCTCATATACAGCTGATAATAATATTAATTCAGCACGCTAAATTTTCTTCGTCATTATGTTTGTATTGTTATTTTATGTCAAGAGAGGTCAGCAATGGAGAGAGCTAGTGGCCTGCTATACCATCAGCTTCCTCTGTGGGTGTTCATTTCTTGGCAGTTCTAGGTACCAAGTATGTTTATGCTTGTGAAGACTGCTAGCCCATGGGAAGATACAACACAAGCAGCACTCAACTTTGGCAGAACCCTTTAAAAGTTTTTTTGGATGACATGGGCTTAAGTTACTGTGACCAGACTTGGCTGCATAGGAAATAAAGAGTTTTAATTTTATTCATCCGAATTGCCCTGAATAAAACTGTCTTCCTTTCGTCATGTATTTCCTTGAAAATTCCCACTATAGCTCTTATCTAAAGCTCACTCTCCTGAGGATTAGTCTAGCATATTTGTCTGAGTGTTCAGAAAATTCTGACTGTCCAGAAAATAAGCAGCGTTTTTGTACCTACAAATTAATTATCAAGAAGACTCTCTGTGATAGTTTCAGTACTAAATGTTTCATTATGTAGTTGAGGAGAATAACTGTCTTGGCAGAGTTTTTGCCACCCTTGAAATCTAATTTTATTTTCCTAGATAATGATGGATAAATATGGAAAATAAATCTTGTCCTACCTTGTTACCTCATGTAATGATTTCTGTAGTTCACTAATTCAGAGATATCATTACTGTTCTATTAGAAAGGAACCAGCTGATAGGATCCAGCTCTGCTGTGTTACAGCTGATTTTGCATTCATTACTGAGTGCCTGGTTCATTACTGATGTCCACATCCTGCTATTGTCAGTCATTTGCATATTGAGATATTGTAGTGGAATATGCAGTTCACACTCCCATAGAAGATATTAAGCACAACAAGGAGCAAATAAAAGAGGTTTTAGGTTTGGAATTTTATTGTATGGAAAGCTGGTTTGCTTCCCTGCTGTTCTTCTGTTAGAGTTAAGGTCATCCCCCACTTGTCATTGAAACATTTTCCTAAATGGTTTATAACTTTGAAACCTTGGACTGTTTGCATTTATTTCTAATGCCAGGTGTCAACCTAAAACTTTTTTTCAAGTATGAACTTTTTTGGAAAAGCAAAAAGAAAGGGAAATAGATAGCTTTTTACTCTTGCCTTTGGAATTATTTCAAACAATTCATTAAGATCTAGTGCATCTCTGGGATAGGAGGTTGAAACTTGGCAGAGGTGTTGTCCTGGTGGGAGGGGCAATATTGCAGGCTGACATGATTTCAGTGTAAGCAATACAATTTGGCCCTCAGAACCTGCTCTTACCATGAGAAAATGTGACTTTTCTCTGAAGAAAAGCTCTCTGGTTCTTTTCTCTCTCCACCTTCCCAGGTCTTGTGTAAAATTAGTCTGTCAGATCTGCTGCAAGGAATAGAAAAAATGTGGGAGGATACGCTGGGCAGAAAAGAGGACTGGAGAGTAGATTTACAGAACCTCTTGGGGAGAGCAAGAAGCTAGGCAGAAGTTTTTTGGGGTGGAATATGTGGGAGGGTATCATATAAGTACTATATGTAATACCATGCTGGAAAATTACATATTCTGTTACCTCTAGTCACTGATTTTTATAGATACTAGATCAGTTCTGGTGCTGTTTGAGAAGTACTGAGGGTGTTGAGTGTGGGGAGGTCTGAACTTCCAAACTTCCTCCACTCTTTATTTTAGTTCATTTGTTTTTAAGAGCAAAAGAGGATATAAAATGAACAAGTTTTTCTCTAAGTGGCAAAAATACTCCAGACTGATTTCTAAAGAACTTGTCTCCTGTGTTAAACCTTCCATAGCACATACACACAGGTGTACACTCACACATAGTGTTCAAAGGGTTTGAATTTTTTCCATGGTTATAAAGCCTCTGTTTTCCCTGCAGTGCTTTCCAGTGCTCTTTTGCCTACTTAGCTGGACAGTTGCAAGTCCATGTTTTGGCAGCCTTTGAATACATCCTGTATGTACATACTGATTGTTCAGCTGGCTGGTTGGACTCCCTTTCCCTTCATTTTAAGGCTTTATGCTCTTTTTTTCATCCCAACTCCTAGTATTCATAAAATTTATGCAATCTTCATGTTATCTAGGTATCTACTTATTTGCCAAATTTGGCGAAGCCAAACCACAGGCTTGAAAATGATTTCAAGGGAAGAGAGCAGAAAGTGGTTTCATTCCCCTAGTAACTGGCCTAACAAAATGACAACTAAGTATTGTTTGCAAAGGCCATCTATTAAGCTTAGGAGATGGCAGAACTTTAGATGGCTCATGCAAGGATCTGTAGACAAGGCAGTGTTTGGTTTGGTATGTGTTGTTCCAGTGAGTGAACAGAGAGAACTATTGACTAACTATCATTCCTTGAATGAGATAAAGGAACATAATTCATATTGAGCCGTCAAGCTGGTACACTGGGCAGGAGAGACTAAGCTTGCAGGGTTGAGCTTAATCCCGGTGTTTTCTAGTACAGTTCTGCTTGACATTGTAACTTTATCAGAACATTATCAGCATTTTAAGGGTGTAAGTATGTTATAAATTAAAAGGAACTAGAGAAAGCAGTTGGACTGAGATTAACTATGTAATTATTCTTATTCAAGCCATTCAGCTGATACCCTGAACAAAGTGTCATACCGAGAGAGGTAGTTGTTGAAGTCAGCTTGAACAGTTGGTACTTTTGAAACATGTTGAGGTGCTGAACAGGATTTCATTAAAGTCAGCATTCCTGTATGAACCAGTTAAAGAAACAAGTGGAACAGATACATTTTGAGATTTTTTTTTATGGTATTAAGCAGGATTGCTTAAAGGTGCCTTAGAGCTGTTCTATGGCATCCTGGTAGTTCAGACAGAGGTGGCACTGCTCATATATGTGTTGTAACCTGCTGTGTTTGGGGAATACAAATACTTCACTGTAATTTGTGACATTTCTGTGAAATTAACTATTCTGATTTTTTAAATTTGTATTTCAAGATAATGTTATCCTCTTAACTGATCCCTGAAAGCAGTTTTGTTTCTTCCATTTCAGTTTTAAAATACTCCAAGGAAGAACTCTATTTATGTGTTTGTATTAAATTAACTATGGAGCTGTGCATTATTTTACCTGTATGCCTTAAATTCTAATTCTTACATGTGAAAAAAAGTAACATACTTGTTTTTTTTTTCCAGGACTTATAATATCTCTTCAGCTTCTTCGTGGTGACATGGAGCAGATTCGAAGGGAAAACCCCATGATCTTCAACAGAGGCGTTTCTGTTACCAGGAAGCTGGGTTTTCCTGATGTTATAATGCCAGGTAAACATTACAGCTCTAATTTTAAAATAGTGGTCATTTTTTTTCTTATACTCTCCTAGACGAGCACCACTGAGTTGGGTGCTTTACTTGAAGAAGATTAATAATGGAAGAGTTTCCTTACGTATCAGTAAATGCCAATTCCAGATTCAAGGAGGCATGCTACAACATTTCAATAAGTGAATAATATAGTAATAGAAGGTGTTAAATTCACAAGTTTGAAAGATGATCTGGAAAGATTGCATTGATATTCCCTTCACCTCTCTGACAATTAGGTATCCCTCCTGTATGCTAAGCATAGAGATGTTTCTTGTAAAGTGCATGAAGTTTCTTCTTTCCAATAATCCAAAGCCTGGAAAAAGAACTTCCACTTTGCCACCTCGATTTTTGGAGTTAGTATGATCCTTTTGTATAATGGTTGACAGTACATGAGGCTGCAAATCTGGCCTGATGTTCCAGCTGGCCTTACAGAGCACCTCATCTATGCAACAGCTGTCTTGCCTGAAGCATTGCTGGGCTTCATTTGCTCCTTACTTCTGGAGCAGCAGCTTGAGATGCTTCTTGTTTTGGCACAAGTTGAGGAAGCCCCAACAGGGCCAAGAGTTCATTTAAGGAGGACACCAGAACCTGACCAGTCATGCAATCCAGAGATTTATAACCTGGCATTATACTGCCTTGTTTTTTACAGTGTAGTAAGAAATGGGCTTACTAATTATATTGCATGTTTAGCATTTGAAATACTACCTCATTGCTATGCATTATAACCAAGACCAAGGATGACTTTGCAGACATGGGAAATGTTAGGAAAGCATAATGGGAAAAGGATCAGATTTTATTACTCAAAAGTCTGCAATGACACATCAGTATCAAAAGTAGTTGTTGTAGCCTCATTATGGAGGCTCTTCAGAAAGCACAATAAGAACAGGGAGTAGGTGGCAAGAATTTCTAGAAGCTGAAGTAAAGGGATTTAGAACAGTATGTGTTTTATTTACTAATGAACTTGAAAATAAAAGCAAGAGTGGCAGAGGATGTGGGCTATAAAGCCAATTATAAATTTTAGGTTTTAATGACCTTAAAGCAGTTCCAGTCTTATCCCAAAGTAATCAAATAGAGAAAAGATTAAATATTGCATGTTGATCTGCAGACACAGCTGCTGCAAGGTGATCTGCTGTAATTGAGATCACAGCTGGATGTGTCAGCTAGCATAGGTAGGTCACAGCTAGAAAAGTCAATATAAAAAATAACATTTACATACCTGTGTAAGTGAATTAATTCTCCTGCAAGAATTGCTTTATCCTCCATTTCTATGTATAGAGCTGTCCCTTGAGTTCTTCAGACCACTGAATATTAGAGTTTAAGGAATAGTTTTGTGGCCTCAGTGTTCCCTTTAATTGTTTTTTCATTATCTGGGCCCTAGCCTCTTTCTGCAGGCTGGCATAGTGGGCTCCCTTCCCTGTACTTCTGCTGTTTTGGGCTATGCTTTTTTCCAAGCCTTGAACCAGCAGGTTTGCAGTTCTCATGCAAAAAAATGCTCTTAACCCTAAACTTTAAAAATTCTCTATTCATTGCAGCTAATTCAAATTTCCAAACTCTTTCTGACATTAAGAACTCTAGCGAAAATGCTGCCTCAATGCAAAAGATGTCCAACAAATCTTAAATATGTTATTATGATCTTTGTGATATTCAGCCTAGAGACCCTGGACATTAAAGCAAATGGCAGATATTTGCAGCACTCCCACTGTAAGGTTTGCTGGGCAGGTACAGTGCTGATCTTCACAGGTCTGGTCAGCCCAGCAGTTTTTCAACTGATGTTCTTCAAAAGGCCACAGTTCCTTGCATGTTTGAGCGAACCACAATTCTTGTTGGAGAAAATGAGCGGTTGGAACTAGATCATCTTTAAGGTACCTTCCAAGCCAAACCATTCTAGGATAATCTATTTGGAATGGGGCTCATATATATCTATATATAGGCTCAAAATATTGATTGATACAAACAAATGTGTGAAAGCACCACCATTCTGCTATGAAATGTTTACTGCCTCTCTAGGGGTACTGGACACCCAGAACTTCTCAATTCAAAGAGGGCTACAAGAGGTCAGCATATATAGAGCTTAGATGCAAACCTTTAGGCACTTGTACTTGGAAAATAAAGGGTTTCCATTTGTGGAGAAAGGCAGCTTGTAAATGTCTTTAAACACCAGGTTAGTAAAGAAAAGAAAGGCAGCCATGGAAGTGTGAGTAGATTTTTACTGTAATGATAAATTAGGACATTGAGTAGAGATGAGATGTGAAGAGAGAGGTAAAATGAATGGTGCTCTAAATGAAAATTTTCTTTATCCTGGTTATTCTCCAAGATAATAAAATCTCTGGGAAAATTAGTAGATTAAAATACAATGTAACTTCACTGATGCAGTGAACAGTGTTCATTTTGATCACCTACCATTTTTTTTTAAAAATGTTTGGCATACCTCAAGTGACAGCAGATATTTGACTGTTGTTTGCTTTTCAAACTATATATCAAACTGGGGTCTGAGTTTACCTAATGTCCAGGATAGAAGCAAACAAACAAAACCCCCCAAAAACCAACAAACCAAAAAACCAACCCTGTCATGCACGTTAGCAGTTCTCAGCTATGTCTGCTTCTTTGTCTTTGTCAAACTACCTTTTCCTTGCTTTGCTTCAGAATGTTTCCTTCTTATTGAAGACAGGGTTTTCTCTTCCAAAAAAGAGCACAGAAAATTCATTACTTGTATTTTGCAAGTGGATGTGGATTTTTCAAGTTAGTGTGATTTTTAAATTGTTTTTTTAATGAATAAATTAATAAAGGCTACATCACCTAGTATTGTTAAAGTATGTGCTGATCATTCTGCTGAATGAAGAAATCTTTTTTTTTTAAAGTAAATAACTAGCATTTCAAATGGATCTTCTGGGTCATAGGTATTAGTATTTTCATATCTTAACCTTTAAAATTCTGTAGCTGTGTCTTACCACAGAGTTTTGCTATCCCATTTTGTTTTCTAAAGAGTAGCATTAGTTCTTGTGTCAAGCCCTCATTTTCCCCTCACTCAGGTATGAGCAACATAAGTGCTAGCTGGTCATCATTAAGAAATTAAGTGAAACTGATCTTTATGTGCTTATATCTTGCATGGTTATGCAGAACAAGATTAATATCCTACAAAATAACCATGCCTGTCTTAATTTCTAAAGATAAAATGTTCTCTGTTTCCTACTGTGTTGTGATCTGAGAAGACTTGAATTACCTTTTTTGTCTGAATCAAAAGGGATTCAGTCAAACCAACCTCATGGCAGAGGTGTGGTGGGTTTTTGTTCATTTGTTGGTTTTGGTTTTTTTTTTCCTTTTCTAAAATTGCTGCTGGGTTCAAGACCGTCCATCTGACCCTGACAATTTTACCTCTCCCCAGAGATAAAAGCAATGAGGCATGTGCTGCTTGCCTTTTGGATTGCAACTTTATTTGTATACAGAACTTGCTGATCAGAAATGTATTGCATAGGCATGGCGTTTGTCAGTTCCCCAAAGGACATCCCTTCCCTTCCCCATGTGCTGATAAGTATTCTGTCTTTTACTTTGACCCTCTGATGAAAAGTGCATGCTTCATCTTCTACTTGTGAGTGATGTTTGTCTTTTTTCTCTCCCCTTGTCTTAATTTCCTGGCTTCTCTCCCTTTCCTTTCCCTTTATTCTCTACTCTTTCTTTCTGATGCAGAGATGAAGATAGTTGGGTGTAAGTTTCTGCTTTTCTGTGTAATGTCTGCTTATTGCTTGCTTTTTCCCATTTTCATATCTTTCATGGAATGTTGGGGATTGGTAAAGATGGCAAATCATGACATCATAGGGAAACGTTGGTAAGAGAGAGGCATAGACTTTGTCTTACCTGTCTCTCTTCATACCACCATGTTTCAGACAAATTCAGTAGCTATGACAGATGAACCAGTAGCAAAGGTGAGAAACATCTCAGCATCTGTTCTGTCAGCGAGCACAAAGTCATGGCAAAAATACATTCAGAAACAGATGAGGCAAAATCCATCAGCTGTTCTCAGAGTGTTCATGGCAAGAGAGTCAACGAGGCTAAAAGACATAGTAAGTATTTAACTTTTATCCCCAAAAGGTATTTACAAGGAGAGTAACAAGGATATTTCTGTCAATCATAAACTTGCAGAAATGGAAAGCTAAAATACTTTAAAGATAAGGTAAGATAAAGAGAAGAAAAAATCCATCAAAAATCAGCTTACTACTACTGAAAAGAAACTGTTTAAGGGAAATAATTGAATTCTAAAAGAGCATTGTATAAATTCTTCTCTGGACATTGTAGTCAAACAATGGATAGCAAATAATCTAGTAAGTATTGTTTGTTCTTTTTTCTTGAAACAGTTGAGTTTTCTGTTCACCAAAAGCTAAAGGAACACACAGAGTTAAATTTGCATAATGTTCTCCTTGTAGCAAAAACCAAAAAGTTAATTTAATTTGCCATACAGGCAGTAGATAAAAGCTCTGTTTCCCCTTGGTGCTGCAATGTTACTCCCAGTAATAGTTGCATAGTGTAACTATTTCAAGAATATAGGCCTTAAAAAATGAATGACCGAGTGGTGAAGGGGCCGAGAAATAAACTGCTGAACTGTATCTAATGCAATTCCCAGGGACTGAGTGTGGCAGGTTCCTAATTTTAACAGCAAGTAGTAATTTAGTGGGCAACGCAGCAAGTTTTACACCAGTGTCAAAGGTGACTTCACTGTTAGAGCAAAGGGAAATCATGCAGCCTGAGGCCTGGCACTCTTCATCTTTTGAGATGTGATTGAGAACAAGTCTGTAACAGCCAGAAAGAAGGCCAGAGAGCATTTGAGAGCTTTCCCATACAGGGCACTTTGTCCATTTTTTCCTTAGTTTGATTGTTTTTAACAGGATCACAAAGCTGATTGTGGGCCTAGTTCTGCTAGCCTCATCTGTGCTGGAATTACTGCACTTCAGAAGTAGTTGTGTATTTTTCATGTCGAGAAAGTTAAAGCTTAAAAATCCAATGAAGATTCTCTGAATAAATACAGTTATTTTACCAGGTTACTTGAAACTAGACCTGTGCATCCTCAATGCTGAGAGCTGTCACTTTTCCCCAGCCTACAGGGATATGTTACGTGTCCTTTACAGGTTCACAAAGTCACAGAACATTGACCTCTTAGAAAACAAATTTTCTGGAATCAACATGTCAGGGATTTGTTTGCCTCTTTCTCCTATAGGAACTTATGGGAATTATGTAACCTTTTTTTGACTCAGTATTCACCTGTATAAGGGATCATTCCTGTCCTAAGTGTACAAATTCTTTTAGAATCTCATAAGAAGTGTTAGATTAAATGCAGATCGTTTTTGTAAATTGTTACTAGATTCCAGTTCGAGTAAGTGGTTAGTCTTTCAGTGGAAAAACCTACAAATCTGATCAGGATAAATCTCCTGCTTACTCTGATACTAGGCAATTATTGGCCATTAGGTTACTTAATGTTATTAAGTCTCAAAAATGATAAGTAAAGATTTGAAAGTCTTCCAGTAGATTTGTAAACACAAAATCAGTATACAGCTCATGTAGCCTTTTCTGCCACTCCTCTTTTTCCCCGTTGCCATAAAACTAGTTTCAGGTGATAGCAAAGGATTTCATTTCAATATGAGCAATCTCCCCAAGCTATAATTTATTATTTATAATTTAAACAATTGCACATTTGACATAAGGCTTTGTAAATAGGTTAAATTAAACAAAACAAAGCCCCTGGAAAGGCTAAGGGAGGGTAAAGAAAGAGCTGCATAAACATCAGAAAATAATTCCTTTTTTTATTATTGTGAAAAATATTGTATTTCAAGACATTTCATAAAGAATTAGTAACTGCATATGTTAGACGTGCAAGTATTTTATGCTAAAAAGCAGTTTGCATTTACTTTCTAAATTGAGAACAATTGCAGAGAGTTGGGCTTTAAAACAAATACTGTTCTGAAAACTCTCCTTTGGTTTTCAGTTCATCCTTGACAGCCATCTAACACAGAGGCCTCGGTTTAAAATGTCATCCATAGGTTTTAATCTATAAATACTTTGGCCCACTAGCCTTCTAGCACTTTTTTATTCCTGCACTAATGATAGGAGACCACAGCTAACCCAGTTTTATAAGCTGCACTGCTCTATTTGTGGAGATGTGAGGCCCAGGTGATCCGAGTTGGTTGTTTTTCTCCCAAAATGCAAGTTATTGTCACTTCAGAGGCAGTACTGTTTGTACAGTAGTTTGCCACGCAGAGGGCAGGCATTGTCTGTTTTTTTAGACAAATTCTTTTTCTTTTTATAATGGAACTAAATAAGGAAAAAGCTCCATCTGCCAAGATTTTTGACTTGATATGTAGCTGTCATTCTGTGTTAGAGCTGACAAGAATCCCTTCTTGGTTGTACTGATCACACTTTTTTGTGTAGTCCCATGCAAGCTGCACTGTGTTATCTGTTCGTGCACTTGCCTGGCCTTGTGCAGAATGTTTTCTCTAGCCTTGCAATTTGCATACTCAAAATGTTTAATAAACTGCTCTGTGTTCAAGCACTTGCTGTAGTTTCTCTGCATCCCGTTAGTGCATCTGAGCCCAAACCCCTCAAAAACAGTAGCAGCTGGAGAGAAAAATGGCTTGCAAGGACTCGTCAAGAGATGTGGCTAACTAATAATGCTGGGAAAAGGAGGTAGTTCTCTGTTAGTAAGATTGTTTTCACTGAAATAAATGGAAGCATTTGAGTTTTTAGTTTTAACTCCAAATTTTCAAGAAACTGACAAGCTCCACACCTGATAGTTAAATGCTTTTTGTCTTTTCTAGATGTATTTACTTTCCTATTTTTACTATATGTAATGATTTTTTCTATTTTTTTAAGATTCAGTAGACAATGTTTTTACATGCCAAGATGAACCATTATACTTCACTAAAATACTTCGTCCCTTTTTTTTTTTCTTCACTTTCATGCAAACCCACTGTTTTTTAGATTCCTCTACCCCCACCCCAAAGGCATTTTTTTTAATTAGTGAAGTAATATTATCCCTCCTGTTAAGCTTAATGGAAGATAAGATACTATATATATAACCAAATGCTGCCTTTAATTTAGGCTGGAAAATTATTTTCAATCTGACATTGGACTTTGTGTAGCCAGTGTCTTCCAGAAAAGAGGTCATAAATAGGAAGCTCCAAAATGCTAATTATAGTGAGTACAATTAATTTCTATTAAGAGTTGTCACATACAAATTGAAACTTTTTTCCTTACCGTGTGAACTGCTAAGAAAAAAGGATGGAGTCTGTTAAGTGGGAGGATTTTTAAAACCAAAGTCCCTACTTAAATTATATTTTCTTATGAGTTTTGTATTTCCTTGATATTGCTATAGTCAACATGTAGGTGGCTTAGCTTGATTTTGAACAGCAAGATAATTTTCGCTGCTGTTGTGGACTGCAGTGGTGCATTTCATTACTGTTCTTTGATGAGAAAAAACAGATCAAATATTTGAGGTCTTTCAGCAGCCTCTTGCTGTCATCTTTTTCCTGTTAATGAACCATAGCATTTTCAGACCTCTAACTGTGAGCTGTTTCAAGCAGTCAACTCTGTGTGAATCCACATTGAGAGTGAGGCTGATGGAAAAAGGAGGATATGTGGCATACAGATTCCTGTTCATAAGAGGTTCCTAGCAGAAAATGACTATTTTCCGTGTTTAAAAAGTTGTACTTATCTGCAGAAATAAAAATGGAAGTAAAGACAGGATGGAAAGCTTCTATTGTTTGTCCCCACAGTATATTAAAGAACAAATTCTGTGGGGTTATAAACTTCAAGTAGAATTTAAAGTGCTTCTTTGACAGCTGCAAAAGGATATCCCTCACTGCCTGGAAGCAAATGCTGCCTATTTCATTGTGCTTCTGATTAATAAACAGATTTCACTGAATCAACTTCCTGAGGTGGAAGAAATCAGACATTCAAAGATCCTCTGCTTTGCTGGATAACCACTCCATTACTTCATTATTTAGTCTCTTGAGGCTGCTTAACAAAATACTTTCCTTGAAAGGATTTAATTTTTATTATTTTAAATTTTTTTATAGGTTTTATAGATTGCCCATAGTATGCTTGCCTTTGTGGCAAGTAAGCCATCATGAAATGGTGACAGCAACTGAATCCTACAGAAAAATAGGTACTACCTGCTGGCCTTTTGGTGCTGTAGGACTGCATGAGTTTTGAAGGCAGATGTAAAAAAATAAATCAGATTTTAAAAAATAAAAAATGAGCTAGAATCTGTCAAGTTCAGGATAGCAAGATGCTGAGATAGATGCTAGCATTTGTGTTTCCAAATGCAGTTGTTTGCTCTGAAAGGTCTTGAAAACAAGGTAGTGAGAAGTGGGCAAGTATCCATACTGCCCGTTTCCTTATAGTCATGCATATGGATAACAGAGGCTAGCCAGAAATATAGCCCCCCCCCAAAAAAAGTTACTTAATCCATCTGAATGGAGTTACAACCAAGTTTCCAGAAAGGCTGCTTTTATTTTGTTATGATAAAAAGAAATAATGAAAATATAGAATACTTGAAGAGCTATCGGGACATAATTTTCTGCTGATCATAACAAAATACTTATTTTTCTTAAAATATACTGGAAATAGGAAGTCTGATGCTAATCATGTTTTGTCAGGCTTAGCCTGGTGCTTCCAGATCAGCTAATTAGACAAAGTAGTAGAAGGTTTTTTCCCTTCCCTGTTCACACACAATAAAAGCAAGTGTTGATTCCGAGTTCACACTTAATAAAGGCGTTACTAACAATAAACTGTGTTATGCACTGATATTAAAATGTTCATCTTTATTAACAATTAACTTGCTGCTTGGAATTATTTGGGCATCAGCATAGTCTTGCAGAACACAGAACGTGTTGCACTGAGCCTTCCATGTTGAATTTTAAGCACGTGACTCCACTCTCTCACTGCAGGTGATATCCGCAATGACTTGTACTTGACATTAGAAAAGGGCGACTTTGAAAGAGGTGGGAAAAGTGTGCAGAAGAACATCGAGGTGACCATGTATGTGCTGTATGCAGATGGAGAGGTCTTGAAGGTACGTGCTTCTTTCCTCTGAGTTGTTGGGTTTTTTTTGGCAAAGTTTTCAAACCATAGGTTATGATGAAGGAAGTGATCAATTGTAAATGTGAAACAGTGCAGAGCATTTCCCCTCTGTGGGAATAGGGGAGTTGGAGAAAATATTCATAAACTGAAAAGCTTATGTAATTTAAAAATGTGATGTCAGTGGCTACAGTAAAAATAAAATTTAGAGTAACTGTAGTCAAAAAGAACTGGAGTGTATGACAAATATCTAAAATTAAATAATGTGTGTTGCACAACTTGAGGAAATGTGATTACAAGAGAGACTTTTAAATCTGAGTTGTTTGAGGTATGGCACTGAATGTAGTTTTGGAAAATAAATGTGGATACCCAAGATCTTGGCCTTCACCCTGGGATGGCCCCATTCCAGCTGTGGATGGTGATGTTTAATATTTTTCTTTCTTCCTCTTTGTTTCAAGAGGGAGGTGGTAGGTAGATAAGAAGAGAAGGAATCAGATAAGTCAGCTGTGTGTTGTGTGGGAGGGTGTCAGGATGGAGAAGTAAACGGAAAGTAGTTGAACAGAAACATCTATGAGAAATGGAGAAGTGGCTGCATTAAAATGCATTAAACATAACTTCCCTACCTTTTTTTTTTACCTACACTGCAATAAAATGGCCTTTGTAGCCGTTATCATAAGAGTCTAAACACCAAAGTGCTTGTGTACCAAACTCATTGCCACAGCCTGTTTTTTTAATTGAAAGGAGCACTTTTCCTTTATTACTACAATTCCTGGTGATTTCATTAACGGTGATGTGTATCTTTTGTAAGGAACTGGTTTGTGCTCACAGCAGTTGCAGGAGGATCACGATCCTTTTCTGTTTAATTACGTTAGACATACCTTTCAAATTGAGTGACATTTGTAATCATCACATTCCTTCACAGCAGTCTGCCAAAGACCAGCATAGCTCTTCAACCTCCCAACTGCCATACCAGTGTCTTCAAATGCTAATGTACATAATGGTAGCTAATTACACAGTGGCTAATGATTAAGTATAAAAGCCATATAATTTCTGGACATTATCAGTCTTAATTTCTTCAGTCTTTTTGGTCAAAATGGTCATTGGCAGATACTAAGTTACCTTTTTCTTACCCTTGCCTGTTATTACTCCTGTAACACTAGTTCAGGGCTTAGCTTGGGATAGTGGAACAGACATGGCATGAACCAACAAAGCATAGTAAAAGGTGGCCAATCTGATTAGAAAAAAATCAAATGAACATTTGTCATAAAGGAGAGACTTTACATACAAAGGATCTAAAGGGTGTCTACAAAGAAGATGGAGACTGCCTATTTACGTGGAGTCACATGGAAAAGACAAGGGGCGATGGGCACAAGTTGCTCTTGAGGAGATTCTGATTGGACACAAGAGGTAAATTTTTCACCATGAGGACATTCAAACATTGGAATAGTCTCCCAAGGGAAGTGGTAGATTCCTGCACATTGGACAGTTTTAAGTCTCAGCTTGACAGGGTGCTGAGCCATCCCATATAAACTACAGTGGTACTTAGAAAGGTTGGACCAGGTGATCCTTGAGGTCCCTTCCAGCCTGATATTCTGTGATTCTGTGATCTTCTGTGATTCTGTGTTTTTTAAATTTAACTACATATTTAGAAGAAAAATCTTTATATCATTTTTTATGTTATTGTAGTCAAAACAGCAAAGATAATTTGTGTCAGGGACATCTGTGGCTCATGACATCTAATGGTGCCCAAGGTTCTCTGTATTTCATACATGCGGACAGTAGAATTTTTCTACACAGGAAATACTCAAACTTTTAAGCTATCATATCTGCTGAAAAGTAAGTAAAAGGGCCACCAAGGACACTAGGATTTGAAGTCTCCTTCCCTTTAATTTGAACTCCTCCTCACTGCTCAGTGCTTTCTCTCTTAACTGCAGAATAGAACTAGAAAAAGCTGAGTATGAGTTGAACTCAGTGGTCTCATGGTGTACAGAGACTAATTTCATGTTTATATTTTGTAGATCACAGTTCAGAATTAAAGATTAGACAATCCTCCCTCTCAGACTATAGATTGTAGTATAAATGCATAGAAACTAAGTAAAAAAACAGAAGGAAAGACTCTTTACCTATTAATTCCTTTCAAGTTTATGGCATGAAACAGAATTCAAAGACTGACCATTTGTCTGCGAAGGCAGGTAGTTTTTTGAGGCAACAGAAAAAACTCACATTAAAATTTGAATTTTTACTGTACCTTATAGAAGAAGTATAATACAAATGCTGTTTTACTTTCTCCTAAGAACATAATGCATATTGAGGTTTCAGATTGCTGTGTTGAAGCCCAACAAGTTACTGTTATTACAAAATATAACTGGGATTTTGCAGGCATTCTGGTTTTTAGAGCTGCCACCACTGTTCTCAATCCAGCCTGTTAATATCTGCAGCAGTTAATTCTTATTGCTGTATTTTAAAAAATCACCTTTATGCTGAGTATGATAGTGTGACATACCATATAGTTACTAAGACTTATTTGAGAGGACTGCATTTTGTGAGTATGTGCTACAGTCACTCCATTTGGATTAGAGCCTTTGCAGTGAACCTCTGCGTGGAAAGACTGTTCTTGCAGTGAATCCTGAAATTCCAGAGAACTTTTTCTTTTTGGGCTCTTTCACAAATTCTTAACTTTCTCAAAGCCAGAACATTACCACAGGTCAAAGTAACTGGGTATGGTTAATGGAATATACTTGACTTGATAGTCCCTTGATTACAGAAGAAAGAATCAAATCAACATGATTAGTATTTCCATGGGGTGGGATTTAGAGATGCCTTGGGGAGATGACCAGCAGTGTCTCTTGTCACAGTACTATTCCATGTGGAGTGTTTTAATGTCAGAATTTATAATGCATGTGTCATTCTGGGTCTGCTTAGCTTCTGTTTCTTCCTGGATTCATTATCCTTACAGATGCTAAAAGTGGAGAATCTTGAAGCTGTCTTCTTCTTCTGAATGGTTTTATAAGCTGTTTTATCTTTTGGATCACTTTGTAAGCACTAGGTCTAGAACATGGGTTAGTGCTTAGATGAAACAAATGTGCTTCCTGCCCCACCTCTTCATTACAAAGGACCTTCTACTGTCCTTATTTCAGGCCTTCAGTGTTTCTCCTAACTTCCTTAGCTCATGTTCTAAGTATTTCTGTATTTCCTAAACATTAAAAATTCACGCTTTTCCTCATCTCTATTTTGAGATTACATACATTGGCCAAAATCTCTGAGCTTTTTATACCTAAAACCAGAAATTTAGATCCCATTACATTTTTAGGTGATGACTATTCAAAAGAAATTCCTTCCTTACCACTAGTGAAGTAAGTGGATCAGAATTTTCTGGGTGAGGCTGGATGGTCGCAGTTTCAAAAGACCAACATTTTTAAGAGCTTGAAAAGTTCAGGTGTCACTTCTGAACTGAGATACTGAAGCAGAAATCTGATTAAATAATGTTTCCAATAAAATTTCATAGTACAAGTGATCGTCCTATTAGGTCCTTTTTTTTTTTACTCATCTTTATATATTTGGACTTATGTGTTTATTGTATCATCCTATGCTTAATAGAAAACTTAGCTTAAGTAATAACTTAAATAATACTTAAGATACTGGAATTCATCCTAGCTCATACTTTGACCCAAAACAGTTTAAAGAACTCTTCAAAAATTCAGATTTCATTGTGTCTGGGTTTCTGCTTCTGACTCTTCCTTTATGTCTACAGGAAGATGTGAGTTATATAAAAGTTATCACCATGTAATAAAATGACTCATCTGTAGTGATGTGATGTCTTTTAATCTTAAAATTGTTTTCTTTTGTTCCAGGACTGCATCAGCCTGGGCTCAGGAGAGCCAAGCAGGAGTGCATACCACTCTTTTGTCCTTTACCACAACAACAGCCCTCGATGGGGGGAAATCATCAAGCTGCCCATCCCTATCGACAGGTTCCGTGGGTCCCACCTCCGGTTTGAGTTCAGACATTGCTCCAGTGAGTGCAAAATATAACCAACAGATAACTAAAAAAGCTGAGATCTTTCTATTGTCAATTTATATTTGGATGGGGCTGTTACTGGGTGGAAGGCAGGAAGGAGGTGCCACCCTAAAATACAGTGAAGATACACTGCTAATTAGCCAGTTGCTGTATTTATTAAACAGCAAGTTAAAACCATTGTGAGCAATCAGTGCAGGGCAAAACATGGTGTAGATGTTCTCCCCTGCTGTTCTTTCACTGTGTTTTCCTGTAGAATGCTTTCTTTACAGCATGTATATTTTATACTTTACTATGTTCAGCATGTTTGTGCTTGTTTTTAGGCTTGTTGATCATTTGCATAAAATTAGACCTAGTTGATGTTGTTTCTTATGTAACCTGTGTGCTTTTTGTTAGGCATGCAGAGAACTGAAAGAAGTGAATAGCCTTGTGCTATATATGGACAGAGAGAACATGTACAAATATAATTCCTTATTTCTATCTCTTGCTACAGCAAAAGACAAGGGAGAAAAGAAGCTCTTTGGTTTTGCATTCACTCCATTGATGAGAGATGATGGCACTACCTTGTCGGATGATATCCATGAGCTTTATGTTTATAAGGTACCAGTTCTTCTCTGCAGACTTCTCACCTACTCATCTCTACTTGAGTTTAAATCAGTAATGGTCATTACATTATCTCTTATTTCCCTTCTTTGGAAGCATGTTGGGAACAGATTAATAGTAGTTTCAAAATTTTATAAATTTGAAATTGCGTGGCTAGGTACGGATGCAGCCTCCTGTGCTAGGCACAGCCTACCTTTTCCCTTCAGATAATGATGATTTAGCTCCTCTTAATCCTGTCCATTCTGAATTCAAACAGGGTTATGTTTATGAGCAGTCAGCAGTTTTACCAGCATCACTCTGTACCTTTGTATTATGAAGTTATGCTGTACTTCAAACGCATCATGTTACAGTGCTACAGCTTGGCAACCCTGTAGCAAGGGGTTTGGGGGGGTTGTTTGGGTTTTTTGCTTCCTGCAGATTTACCTTGGTTTATTTCTTCAGTATGATTTTCAGACAGCAACAATAATTGTACAGTTGGAAGATCATGATAAGTTATAATGAGTCAGTGGTTAGGAGACAACACTTTCTAGAGCTGGGTCTGGTTTGGGTATGTGCAGGCCCTGAAGGTGGTAAGCACAGCTTTTCTTAGAAGTGTTTTTGTGCACCCCAAAGAGCAATAAAAGTACTGTTAGGCAATTGCTGACAGAGTGTATGTGCAATGAGATGGACCAGGTACAACTGCATTTCTTGTCCTGTACCTGCAGTGTGATGAGAACAGCACATTTAACAATCATGCACTGTACTTGGGGCTGCCTTGCTGCAAAGAGGACTACAATGGCTGCCCCAACATCCCATCCAGCCTCATCTTCCAGCGCAGCACCAAAGAGACCTTTTCAGTCTCCACGCAGCTTTCTTCTACCAAATTGACCCAGAATGGTAAGCAGCTGATCCTTCAAAATTGCCTGAGGCAACAGGGATTATGAAAAAGGGAGACAAGATGGGTATGCCTGTGCTCTGTTTATTTTACTAGAACACTCCTTTGTTATAATTTCATTATATGTATGTTGTTGGTTTTTTATTAACACTGTTGAAATGAGCAGAAATTGTTTTTGAGGAAGTATGGATATTGACAGGTGGCAGAGAAATTACAGACATTACTCTAAGTGCAAGAGAAGGGTAATACATTAAAGCAGAGTTTATTTTCATTATGTGATAGAAGAACAAAAAATTCAATGTTAGCACTTCCACACAGCCCAAAGTTTGTTTTGTTTGGCTTTTATGGAGTTTCTAAGTAAATAAAACTTTGCTATGGCAACGTCCCTGAAGCCTGGGGAGACAAAAGGGGGGGTTGTCCACCATGCAGTGTCACGTCACATGTGGGAAAAATGCAGTCTTTATTCTTTTTAAAGTACTTCACCATTTCTCCTTTCATTTATTTGTTAGTAGCATTGGACTTACTCCCTATTTTCCTTCTTGTTTTCCTGGTTGTTTTTTTTTTTTTTCCTGAGAAGTGTGAACTGCAAGGAGCAGAAGTGCAACATAATGAATCTCTGGTGGGTCTGGGGTTGCTGTTCTTCCCTCTGTGTATGGACTCAAGCTCTTTCTTTCACTGTTCTGCAGTGGATTTGCTTGCCCTGCTGAAGTGGAAAGCTTACCCAGATCGTGTGATGGATATTCTAGGGAGACTGAGACACGTCAGTGGCGAGGAAATTGTTAAGGTACTACATGAAATAACAGCCTCGGATGTATCTGTGATCACAAGTGAATGCAGACCTGCAATGCACTTCTGAATGTTCCCTGTTACTGTACCTTTTGATTCACCCTGTGAATTCTCAAATGTGTGAATTGGGATTTTATTTTGACGTGAAACTCCACAGGAAGACTGTTAGTCCTTGGGATCAAAACAGAGCTGATCCTTAGTGAAATTCCTTCACCTACATGTGCTGCATGTATCAGGTAGTCAGCACCAGTTGTTCTACTCCTCAGGCCCAGTCATGCTGAGCCAACTCTTGCTGATGCTGACAGCCACTGTGTTTTGTGTAGACTTACCTGTTCCAACAGTGTTTTTTAAAGGAATGTTCCTGAAATGGCTCTCGAATTAAGTGTGCTCAGTCACTTACAGAGTGAAGAAAACAGTGCTGACTCAGAAAACTGGGCCTTTTCAAACAGCTAGTAGAGGTGATCTGTATTTCTGTTTTGCAAATTACATTCCAAGTGTCTGTGTAAGGGAGAAAGAAACGTGAAACCCTGAAAGTTAAGTTTCGCTCAGTGGCCTATGGCCCATCCTGCAAATCCAGGTTCCTGTCCTGTGGACAGGAGCAGTTGCCTAGAGCACCAGCTGCTCTCTAGCATTTCTGTCAGTCATCTATCTTCTATCTGAGAATTCCATCATGTTTAGTAACCATTCTTGCTTTACATGCCAGTCTGCCTTTGAATACTTGTGGTCTCAGCCAAAAAAAAAGTGCATTCCAGTTACCTCTCTGATAATTTTAAGTGTGCCGAGAATCACAATGGTTATGGTTGGAAGGGACCTTAAAGGTCATCTAGAACTCTCCTTAGAATTAGTTTCTAGAAATCCATAATGAAAAGGAGATAATTTGTAAGGGCAAACAAAGAGAAGAAACCAAAGAGAAATGCCATCACTTCATTAGCAGTTTATGATTAAAGCCACTTCACTGTAATTCATTTGAACGTTACCCTATCTTGAATGTTAATGTTCATTATAACTTTGTAACAGTAACAGAAGGTGACAATACCTCCTTTATATAAGAATTCTTCAACAATGTTTTGTACATTTTGTTTGCACGGCAGTACAAGTATCTAGTTTATAGGGAAAGCATAAAGAGATACAGATTAAATTATTCCAAGGGGAGAAGTAATTCATTCCCTCCCTAAATCAGCTGCCATTTGGCATTGGGATATGAAGAACAGAATGCAATAATTCAGAAAAAAAGATATTTTATCCTTTCAGAGACTTGATAAACTGTTAAATTTTATTTCTTGTTTTCCGCATCAGAAATTTACTTAGAATAGATTAAAAAATCATAAGGGATTGTGCAGTTCACTTGATGTTCATCATTCTTCTTCACAGTCATTCTTTCTGAGGATTGTGCTTTTAGGAAAGAAAATCACTGGATAGTCAGCCTTCAGTAAGCTGCAGTGTTATGGATGAAAGAAACAATTGGCAATATGTAACTTGACCAATTAATGCCTGGTAGAAAAGCTTTACTATCTGTCATACAACAAAAGTTTTCAATATAAAACATCATTTGGAGCACCAGCTAATGTGCTTCCAAGTCTTAAATTTGATGTCAAACAGTGTCTGATACGCTCCAATGATATCAGAATGAAGTAAGTTGTTTTGCCAGTTTGTTTAGTCAGTTTACAGTGAAAGTTATATTTACATAGTTATATTTATATATTTTTACAAAGTTATATAACATTCAGTTATATTTACAAATCAGGCATGCAGTACTTCCTTCTTTCTTTGTTGTTTTTTCTATAATTTTTGTTTAGAAATGTTCCTTGTGAAGAGAGAAATTCTTCTTAGTAAGAACAAATTAAAATCTGTCATGTCATATGGATCAATCTAAAGTAGTTTGTCCTTGGCAAGTGTTTCACAAAGGATATCAACATGTACCAAATAATTAAAGTGGTGGGAAATAACCTTTTTTGAATGCAAGTGAAATTGAAATTCTTTGTTTATTCCTGTCGTTTTAGTTCCTACAAGATATTCTCGACACCTTGTTTGTAGTTTTGGATGACAACACAGAAAAGTATGGTCTGTTGGTCTTTCAGTCTTTGGTAAGCTGCTGAATTGTCACTTTTCTTTATCTCATGCTCAGTGAGTTTTAGGTTTTTTGCTATCATTTTGCTAGTGTTTTCCTTCCATGAAATATTAAATATTCAGCTGGCTCCAGCCTTATGTCTTCTGGAGTAATCTTGGCTGATGAGGGCAGGATGGCCTCAACAGATGCGAGGGCAGCAATATTTGCTGACACTTGGGAGAAGCAAACACGATAACGCATCTAATAACATCTAAAAACATCGAAAAGCACAACTACTGACTGATTAAAGAAGCTCATGTATTTCATTGTTCCTTAGCTTGTCTAACTTGCTTACAGAAACCTAGCAACAAGGTGAACAACATGCCATTTCCTCCAGTATGGGTTCACTTTTTCATCTCCCACAGGTATTCATCATCAATCTGCTGCGTGACAGCAAGTATTTTCATTTTCGACCTGTGATGGACACTTACATTCAAAAGCACTTCGCAGGAGCACTGGCTTACAAGTAGGTTTTGTTTACCCATCACTCCAAGAGGGGTATTAGCAAGCTTTTGAATGATGTCACCATCAGAACCATAACCTGCATGTTAACGGTGGTTTCCAAAAGTAGAACTACTCAGATGAAAGTTTTCCAGCACACTTCTAGAGAAAAGCTGCTGAATGTCACCTGTGACTAAGAATGAGCAGACTTTGGAACTTCTCTTGCCTTTTTCAACTGGAAAGTCTTACTTCCTTTTTTTTTTTTTTTCCACTGAAGAGACACTGTCACCCAGCAACAACTCATGATCAGTCTGTACAAATGAGCTACCAAGAGTATAAGCATTTCTTGTCCTAAGGATGCTGGGATATAAGGCTTGTGTGAAAGCTTAGAGCTAGTTGTAACTTCCACTTCCAAAGTAGGCAGGTATACACATAAGATGATGGTCTATTTGATTACCATAAATGTATCATTTTAGTAGGTCAGAAACTTAAATTTTCACTGTCAATTTGAAGCTTCTGCCTTATTTTCTACTGTTCTTTTCAAAGTTTTGCATCACAAAATAAGGCAGAATTTTAGAGAGCAGTAACATTTAGCATTCAGGGTGCTACTTTTGCTTTCTTTTAGACCATTTCTTTTGTATATTTGAGCATATTCTATCTTTGGCCACAATAAACAACAAAAGCAGCATAAAAATGCTTTTGATTATTTTAAGCTGTTCACATTTAGTGTAATAAAAAAATGAAAAATACTCTGTCAGTGGCAGGTTAAAATCTGCAGCAACTATACAATACTAGAAGGCATAGTCATGTTCAGAGGATAAAAATGTATTCTGCTTTGTGTTAATAATCACTTCTCTTAGACAAAACAAATGATTTTTGGTAGTCTGATGCCTGAAATATGCTTTTAATGCAACTCTTTCAGTTAATCCAAGTGATATTGTGTACTTAGGAAAACAGATGCTTGTGTTTCCTGTGTGATCTTAGTCTTGAAAAACTTCTTACTTAGAGGAGATCTGAAATTTCTTATTTAAAAAAAAAAGCATATTTTGTTCTTGGAACTATATTGAATGTCTTTATCAAATCTCTCTTTAATAACATCTTTTTTATGTCCTCTGAGTGTTCCTCATGGTCTAAGTCAATTTCTGGTTTTGAAACTTAAACACATACATTATGTAAATCCTGCGGCTGGGACAGCTCTAGCTGAGCACTGAAATGGAGTGAAATGAGACTGTTTAATAGATTCCTCCCTAAAACCAAATGTTTGTTGCCTGACTAATATAATAGTTCTAAAGGTTCCTCTTCACTCTGTTATATCCAGAGAACTGATCCGCTGTTTGAAGTGGTACATGGACCGTTCAGCTGAGCTTGTGCGCCAAGACCACATCCAGGAAGCAATGAGAGTATGTACTGAATGGAAGTTTTTGTGTGTCTGTTCCATCTGTGACCACAAAAGGTTGGAGAAACTGTAGATAAAACCAAGGGTAGTCTGGCACTGACATTTTACTTGGTTAACCAGATTTTTGTTTCATTATTTTACCAAAATTCTAATTTTAGGGGGAGATTCACTCTTGTGCAGGAAAAAAAATGGAAGAATTATGTTTCCTTGAGTCCTTTTGAAGCTCTATTGAGAATTTAAGTGGGACTTAGATGAAGTATATATGCACTGGCCATTTCTAAATGTGGGCTACACCTTGCACTTCAAAAAGCAGTTATTTTAAATATACTAGGCAGTGGTGCTGTGGAACAAAGGTATACTTTTTATTTCTGGCTGTGACAGAGCTTCCTTGTATTACCAGTTGAAGTGCTGGAGTATTTTAAGAAGCAGGTAAAATGAGCCTTTAACTGGATGGAAATTCTGGCAATTCTCATTGCACAGGACCTGAATGACTGTTCCATGATGAGAGCATGATCTCTCAGGAAGGCACAGCTTTCTAATGGGGTGTCAAACAAAGGGAATATTTTTGGCACTATTACAGAGAAATCAGAAAATAATTAGCTTTACCATGTGTAATTGTAAAAAAGACTGTGTGTCAAGTACATAAATACAATTCCAAAATTTGCAGGCAGATATTTTCCTTTGAGTGAATGTCCATCTGTGACTTTTTACTCTGGGTAGGCTTATGTCCAAACATTTGAGTCTGTGCAGTTTCAGAACTAGCACCAGTGGCAGAGATGAGCACTTTCCTTTTCTCAGTTCTTCATGTCAGTACAAATAGGTGAAGCATCTCCCAGGTGAAGCACACACACACATACATGGACTATACCTTTAATTTCTGGGAACCATTTGGGAAAGTCAGAGTTTGTTCCTTCTAAGTGTATGTATGCTTGGTTATTGAACATACTGTTTGTGAATAAGGTACATCCTGTCAGGGATTCCAAGGCAGCTCTTTGCTTACTGGGAATCTCAAGTGCTTGCCTAGGAAGTAGCTGTTCCCGCCATGAGTGAAGTCAATTTGAAGACCCGACAGCCCGAGTCTTTCCAAGCACAGGAATTAAAATCACCACCACTTTCTGCAGACCTAACTGTGCATCCTCTACCACTGACACTGCTGTCACATCTTACTCAGACAGTTCCCTTTGCAGGTATATCTTGGAGGCCCAAATTAAGGGCTTTATCTTCTTCCATTACAGGAAAGTGATTGGTTTCCATCTTTATTTCCAGACTTTATTTCAGGCATTTGAAGCAAGTTTTTACCAAAACTACTATCATTGCCACTGTGTCATTACTAGTACTATATTCTACTGTTGGGAATTTCTGTGGTCTTGGATGTGTTCACTACATTCCTTGCATTAGTAGTTCTTGAACTGAGAAACCAGGATAGCTCTCTGTCCCATTTCCCCTGAATTAGTTGTTACATGTAGTACCCTAAAGCAGGTGTTGAAGTATCTCTGCATTCTTTCCTGGCTCTTGACTGCCCAAGTACATTCATGATGGATGTGCAGATGTCTCACAGAATTCTGATTTTTGACCTTGGCACTAGCAAGCAGTGCTCTAGACTTATTTCTGAAATTACTTACCGCCCTCAAGACTGTGCTTTATTCCCAAAAAACTTCTATGAAACTTAGAGGAACTATAACCAAAAGGATGTCTCTACCTGTGCATGGTGTCTACACGCGGCATCATGTTCTTTTATTACGCTCTGTAACAAGCTTCACTTAAGCTGCATGCAGATAGAGCACCTGTGCCTGAATTCTGTAATGAAGTGTCCACGTGTGGCTCCACAGACAGTTTTGCCTTCCTTGCTAGTCATGGCAAAACTTAGGAAGTGTCTCTAGGAGATGCTCTTTGAGCTTCAGGTACCTTCCAGTAGTAGAAACCCAGGGTTTTTTTCCCTGGATTGAGGAATCCACTGAAAAATCAAGACCTTTTCTTCCTCATGAAGTTCATCTTCATATCAGTGTTCTGGAGCTGAACCACACAGAACACGAATCAACATTTTAGAGATTTTGAGGTACTGCACTCCATTATTATGGGACTTTATGTGAAGGAGTGATACGGAAAGGGCCAGCAATCTAGACTTGGTTTATGTTTTTACCATCTCAGCCATGTGTCTGCAAACACACTGAACTCTTGGGTTAACTGTCTTTGTGGGTTCATTCTAGGCACCAGCTTAGATTTTCTGTGCCAAGGACGTGCCATGTCTCTGAAGCCTGCCATTTCACTTTCAACAGAGAATTATAGACTTTCATACATAAATTCTCTGATTCATTGCAAAACATAATCTTCACAATAAAGTTAGGAGCTTTCAGGTTAGAATTATGGTTATCTATACCCAACCTATAAAAGAGCTTGTACAAGTGCTTGTCTTGCTGTATTTGGTGTTAGCAGCAGAGATGTTAACATCAAAGAGCTGACTCGTGTGAACCAATTGACCTTTGTCTGGAAACTATCCAGAAATACAAAGTGTTATTTCCCGATGAGGCTCTTTGGTGTATAGAAGCTTCACCAGGACATGTTTTAGTACAGAAATATAATGTACTGCCAGATTACCACAGTTGCCATCATTCCTGAAAACAAAAAGGCTGTAAGTAGCATTTTGAAATCTGTCATGGCTTTATGAGGAATTTCACATTCCCATTCTCTGTCCTTGAAGCATTCTCAAGCTTACAACATAACTTTGCATATCCCTGCATATGGTGCGATGGTTCAGTGAGGGGCATCTTACGGATGCGGAAATACCTGATGGAGGCAAAGTTTGTATTTTATTAACTTTCAGTTTCCAAACAGTGAAGCAGGACAAGAATACCTTCCAACAGGTACAGTGGTATGTTACTAATGTTTCTGTATAGCCTGATTACTGAAGCTCCAGCCTGTTTGTTTCCTGTGCTTAATTTTGAGGATATCATCAAACTACATATCATGTCTTCCCTTAATCCTGCTTTAATGGTATATCATATTAAGCAGTAAGGGAAGGAGTGAAGTCTCAGTGTGACTGGTATTTAGTACATTACAGTGTTGACAGATGTGTACACCAAGTGATCAAAGAGGCCTTGTTGCTGTGTGCAATATTAAATTGCTATATTAGTATCTGTGAGAACCTTTGATAGATTAGTAAACTTGTTAAAGGATGCACACAGAACAATGTATTTTTCTTCCCTGACACTACTGATGAATACATGGAGTTCTAAAGAAAGCCATTTACAAAATTTTAGTTAAAGATGCTTAGGCTGCAAATTCAGACTTAATCTAGACATGTCATAGAGCAGATTACCATTCAACTACAAAACAATCCCATCTGCCAGTACTTCAGGACTGCAGCATCTCTCACACGTTGTGTAATGGTGTTAAATGTCATCTTCTGAGCAGGATATTCTCCCTCTGCTGGGTGCTCTTCAGGTTTCATGCGTGATGATAAGAGACACTTTAACTTACCTCAGCTCAAAGTAAAAAGATAGTCAGTACAGCACTGCTGCTCACTGGTGTTACGGGCTGCCAGAGGGCTTCACGTGCTGCTCTTGTCTTCTATTGCTGCGTTTATTTCTGTCTGTACATGCACCTGCCAGAAATAAAGGTGAACCTTGCTGTTGTGTTCATACTGAAAAGTAGATTCTCCTTTTTTCAGGTAACCCTTCTTCTGTTCCAATTACAGTCCACTTATCTTAATCTAGATCAGCTAACTCATGTAATTAAAGGTAAAATATGAATGAAAACAGAATAGCTTCTTCAGACACTTACAGTCACTGTGCCAAGTCATGAGAAAACTAGAACTCTTCTCTTTACCAAGATTTTCCTCAAATTATGTAACTCAAATTTGTCTATTTGACTTAAATGCATACCGTATTTGTTAGTGGGACATACTAGTAACAAATATTATTGGTTGAGAATGGGTACGTGCTTGTGAGTAGCTCTTCCTAAACTGAATTATGTAACTTACAAAACCTGTTTTTCTTTCTCCTTTCTAAAGCTGAACAATTTAGTAATTATGCACCTAGAAGCTTTCCTGATTCTCTTTAAAGCTCCTTTATTTTTCTTTCTCTCTTTTTCTCTGTCTTAATCTCCTCCCTCTCCTGCTCCTTAAGGCCTTGGAATATCTTTTCAAGTTCATTGTCCAATCTCGGATCCTTTACTCCAGAGCTACTTGTGGAATGGAGGAGGAACAGTTCCGCTCCAGCATCCAGGAGCTTTTCCAGTCCATCAGATTTGTGCTCAGCCTGGACAGCAGGAGCTCTGAGACTCTCATCTTCACACAGGTTTGCTATTTTCTACACTTTACCTGGCAAACCAAAAGGCAGCTGTTTCCTGCACAGGTAGTATATTTGGGCATGTGATGATTAAATGCAGGTTAGTGGAGTTTTCCCCCCTCTAACAAGCTGATGATACTTGGAAAACAACATAGCCAAGTAATGTTCTTACAGAAGTAGCTTTGCACCACTTCACAGATGCAGATGAGCTGAGCTGTGGACTCTCAAAAGGGAAGTGACTTGTCACATGAAAATAGCATTTTTATTCTTCACAAAAGTAAACTGCATTTTCAAGTCTCACATTCATATGTCTTAGGGTTGGCCTCAAGAAATTTAAATCCTTAATTGTCATAGCTCAAGTCAATGCCCAGGGCCACAGCTATGTCACAGCAGAGAAGTTCAACTGATGTGCTCACAGGCAGAGACACTTCATTCCAGTGTACTTGAAAATTACAGTCAGAATCACATGCAGCCTCACTGCAAGCACAGGGTGATACCCACACTCATATTTAAGACGTTATTTTGACTATGGCCCAGATGACTTCAGGAAGACTTCACGTGGGCTTAAGATACTACTCAAAGTGAGTAAGGATGCTGCTAACTTTTGTTTCATATTTTAAAGACCAATGTACTAAATGACATGCTTCTGTGTTTAAAATTTTTAAATGGTAATGTCGAATGTCTTTTGTATGCCTCAGCTCATAGAATGTCAAAATGGACCACCTAGAACTTCTGGTAATGTGAAGGTGATTTGTAATCACTAATTTGCTGTTCACAGATGTTTTGAGAATTTACTGTAGTTTGTCAAAGAAGCAGTTGCTTGTGAATGCTGCAACAAGCCAGAGTGACTCCAGTGGTTAGGGAAGCTGCCAGCAGTGTGATCTCTTTCTTAAAAAGCTGCTCTGAAAGATGTTGAGAACAGCTGCTCTAATCTTTTATTTAATCCCCCATTAGTGGGTATAATAAGATAAGCCAGGAACATGAGAAATCAGTGCACAGAATTTTACAGGCAAAGTGACAGTGAGTGGAAACAGCCTGTGAGTGCAGGCTGTTCAGGGTTCTGTGTTTGTTTTTCACTTGTGTTATCACAAATACAGAAGAAGACCAGAGTTGAGGATGGGGTTATTTTCCCTTTTTTTCTTTATCTCTTTTTTTTCCCCCCCCTCCTTTCTCTCACTATGGTATTTCTTACTTTGGACTTTAGTAATTTGTAAAGCCTGTCCTTGTTTAATCTTTGAAAAGTTTGCTTTTTGTTTCCCCCTTGCCACTATGTTGCCCCTTGATCCCAATTGCCCCATAGGCCTCTCAGCCTGGAGGGCAGGCGAGCGGAGCTGGGACATGTGCCCCACAAAAAGGTGGTGGTACTTCAAGGCCGTCATTTAATGCTGTAAGTAATGATCCCCAGAACTGCACAAGTCTTTCATCGTGGATGTTCCCAATCAAACCCTTTTCCCTACCCCAAACCCTCTTTTCCTGCTTATAAACTGGAATTTAATATTTAAGTGGCTGGTACCTTAAAACTAGGAAATGTGGAATATTTCAGTAATTACTGGAACAGCTTATGGCATCCACACACTGCAAAGAGAGTACTGAGAGTGTGTACAAGATTATAGGCATCACATTGTTCAAGAGAGTCAAGATTATGTACTAGTTCTGGAAATCTGGACAACTGTTAAACATCTGCAGAAATGCTTGAGGCCCTGGCAAACATAATTTTTTTTCACACTTGTCCTCTTGTCCAGGGTATTAGAGAGATCTCAGTATAGTTCTTTCCAGCAATGAGAGTAAAATTGATAATGTCCCTCCTTCCAGGCAATTAGTGTGACATCAGTAATGTTCCAGTGTATTTTAGGGTGTTGTGCAAAAAAGGGCCCTCCAAGGAATTGTTGGAACAATGTAGCTGTTCCTCAAGAGGCTCCAAATCTTCCTGAAGAGATCCCATGCAAATCCTTAGATTGCTACAGGATATTCTAAAATCACCACAGAAATCCTTCTGCTTTATAGTAATAGTTAGAAACAAGTTTAGGAAAACTGTAAGGATTTGTTGGGCCAATATTGTAATTTCACTTTTATTATCCCAAAGATAAAGATGATGACTGGATTTGTGGCTGTTACAGCCTTCAAAGAGTACCACAAGCTATTTAAATAATTCATATTTGTTTATTTTGTTAGTACATTGTATGTATGTAGCAACAAATAGGTGACAACACCCAGGAGGCTATGTGGGGTTTTGTGTAATCTGAATTGGTTGTAACAAGACAAGATGTTGAAAGAGATAACGAGCGTGAAGAAGAAAGAGGTAAATTTATATTCAGAATAATTTAATGGGCTCTACAGTGTTAGTTATAAAAATAACTTAGACTTTGCTCAAAGGCTATTAAATAGCTATCACTGTTTGTAGGAAAAGATACTTGAAGGAAAGACTTGGCAAAGAAAGAAACTGTATATTCCATGGGATTAGGGGAGGCATGCCAAGTGTCAGAGCCAGCATGGGAGAGATACAGAAATGTTTATGCAATGAGAAAACAAAAACATATCTGAGGAAAGGAGAACTTGCAGAATAGAATAAAATATTGATAGATGGAAAGGCAAGATAGAAGGGCAAAGCTGAATAGAGATCTGCAAGGAAGTTTGTAAATCTGAACTTCTGCAGGAAATCGGTGTGGTTTGTGTGGAGAGCTTCAGACAAGGGAGGTGGACACAGCGATTGGGAAGTGTCTGTGCGTGGGGGCGTGAGGCAGTTGGGAGGAAGGCAGCTGCATCAAAACCAGACTGCAGCACTTCAAGATAGAAACTGTCAAGGGATTTATGTAGTTATAATGAGGAAACAGGTATGAACCTTGGGTAGGATGCAGAGGAAGAAAGAGAAGAATTCTGAAACAGCAGAGGTGTGTGGCAGTTGTTAGGTGTGGAACTTGAGGATAGAGGGATGCATAGAATTTTCTACTGTTTTGCAAAAATTCTTTGAAAAAGTGTGAAATAAGAGATGAAGAGTTTGACTTTGTTGTTGTTGTGCTGGTATTGTTTCTACACTTTGAGAAACACCTTCAAGGATAGCTCCAGCTTACTGGAAATATCCGTATTGCAAGAGTCACGTGCACACGTACTTGCATGATGTGATGCCTCTGTCACATGAAATCACACCCCACCCCTGCTGCAGAAACCCTGTCATGGCACATGACATACTGCTATGGGTAAGGGCCTGTCAACGCGTTCTTAAGAGTTTTTACTGTCTTAGGTGGTTGCTCAGTACAAAAAATTGGTATGGAACTCTCTAATCAGAAGCAAGTTTTATATTTATTGAAAAAAAGTAAATCAACAAACATGGACTATTTTCTGTTCTCTGGTACCTCAATTTTTTTCAGTTTTATGAGTTGTGTCCTAAAATACAGCCTTTTGAAGCCCTACAGTAGCTATGTGCTCAGCTTATCATAAGACTTAGTACTGCAGCAGACTTTTATATGTGTGATTTTTTGCTGTGACTTTAGGTATTGCAAAACCTTAGCACCAGCCAGAGCTATTCCACAGCTTTCTGCAGACCCTTGGTTCAGCTGTACCGTTGTTTCTGTGTCACTGCGTTTAGCCGCAGTTAGACAATTCAGAATTCCCAGTTTCTTCTTTCCCTTTCTGCAGGCTGCCTTGCTGAATTCCTTCCCCGCTATCTTTGACGAGCTGCTGCAGATGTTCACGGTGCAGGAAGTGGCGGAGTTCGTGCGGGGCACGCTGGGCAGCATGCCCAGCACCGTGCACATCGGGCAGTCCATGGACGTGGTGAAGCTCCAGTCCATTGCACGCACTGTTGACAGCCGCCTCTTCTCCTTCTCAGGTAAGACACAGGTACCTGAGGGTAAGTCTTGCTGCTAACCAAGAGTAGGAGCACGTTACATTTATTGTGCAGTTGCTTTGTTGCAAACAATTCATTCCTGAATAGTCTTGGTAATTATTTATCTTGGCGGCATCATCATTACAGATACTCACTGTGGGGACTCTGTAGGTTTCCCTGTGGTAGAAAATGGTTATAAATCCATCATGCATAAATTGTAGGTGCTAAAGGTTGATAAAAATGTCTATGTAGATGCTGATGACAAAGGGAAGATTGTTAAGGAATACCAGAACCTGATAAAGGCCAACATAACAGCCTTGAGGAGTTACAAAAATGAGAACTAAGATAAGAAGACTCTAGTTGGCATGCTTTAATAACTATTAATCTCCTGAAGAGGAACCTGGAGGGATAACAAAGGAAACATTTTGCCACAAGGCATGAGGTCAGCAGAACTCAACAGAAACAAGGGATGGCAGTCCGTTTGCTGACATCTTGCCACTTCTTTCTGTCTCCTTTTTTTTTTCCTGTTTTGGCTAGATTTCTGCAGCTACTACCTGCTCTTCCTTCTTTAGTAAGATCAACGTTTGTCAGCCAGCTAAAAGAGAAGTATTAGCCCATTTCTAAGAGGCTTATATTTGAGAAGCTGTATTAACCATGACAATAGAGTTGGAAAGCTACATGAAGTGAGGAAGGGTTTGCACGAAGGAAATCAACATTAGAAAGTATCAGTTCACAACTGTTGTTTCCAAGCTGCATCACTATTGAAAACATCCTCTACCACATTTATGAAATTCTTAACCTAGATGCACTATTCATTCCTTAGATGGAGCTCTTGGAAGTGTGCTGTGCTACAACCTGTACCATGGAAGTTGCACCAAGTAATCAAACATGCTGTATACCAGCAGGCTAGTTTGGATACCAAAGGCTGCTGATTGGGGTGGTGGAAATTTAAGTTTCTTCTGGAAGAACTGAGATGTGTTTTTCCTTCTTTCAGAGTCCCGGCGCATCCTGCTACCTGTTGTTCTTCACCACATTCACCTTCACCTACGGCAGCAGAAGGAGCTACTAATCTGCTCTGGGATCCTCAGTAGTATCTTCTCTATAATCAAGACCAGCTCTTTGGTAATCTGCTGCTTGATTTATATATCTTTCTTAATTGCACCACTGATTCAGTAGAATGAAGGCTGAGGTTTTTGTAGGTTAATACAGGTTTTTCAAAGATCCTTTTGAAAACAAAATTCTGCTAACTTTCTATCAGCAGGACAACATCTGAAGTGCAGGTCTGCTTTTGTGTATGTGACTCAGAGCAGTCTGATTACACAGTGTTCTTGCTGTTAGGAGGGGAAAAAAGCATATGCATTTACCAGGTTTGACAATGTTTAATTTTATTCATCCAAACCCAGAACTTGGATGTCAATGGAGTTCAAAAGCTCTACACAGCTCTAGGACTTGCAGTTCTTCAAGAGACAGTAACTAGCACTTTGTGATTCATGTTAAGAGAATACTCTAAAATTATCCAATCAATGAAATCCCACTTACTTCTGGAAATTGCTGCCGAGTTTAAACGCCCAGCTCTGATGATCATAATACTCTGATCTCAAATGGTAACTTGATCATGTAAAGCAATGCTCACGATCAGAGGGTGGTGAAGTTTCCCCACCTGACTCTAAAAGAGGAAGCTCATGGTGCTAAATATAATTCATGCCAATGAGTGTTTCCATTTACAAGTTAGTTTTGTGTGAAAGGGATGACATGAAACATATCATGGTAATAAGCTAAAATAACACTGCCATAGAATAAAGGTTCCTGAACATAATTTGATCCCATTGTGTTCTAGAGTGTATAAAGACCTTTGATTATAGATTTACCTTTATGGCTGTGACCCTGAGTGTTTCCATCACAGATTGAGGAGGTAACAGGCACACTGGCACCACAACAGTATCTGGTACCAATGACGAATTTACTTCTCTGCATCTCCATGGCAGAGGTGGCTGCCTGGTATGGCTGACTCAGCAGAACTGTCTTTGCCAATTCCGTTCCCTCCGGTTTCTAACTGTCTCTTTGCTTACCACTTACTGTAGGAGGGAGATGTCGTGGAGGAGGTTGAGATGATGGTGGAGAGCCTCCTGGATGTGCTTTTACAAACTCTACTTACAATCATGAGTAAATCGCAGTCTCAGGAGGCGGTAAGAGGGCAGCGTTGCCCGCAGTGCACAGCAGAAATCACTGTTAGTAACTAACAATCAGTTTCTATTTCCTGCTTCTCTAACCTTTGGTTCAGTCCCTCACCACCACCAGCACCTCATTATCATCTGCATGAACGCCCAGGGCTTTGTCTCTTACCCTTAATAAGCCGTGAATCTGTTCCTTCCTCTGTGCAGTAGTGAGGGTCTGCAGGATGCAGTGGAGCTCAGGAAGCTTTTGTGCATTTCCAGGTTTTCTTGTTTGCCTTTGCAGCTGTGATTGAGAGTTATTGTTTAGAACTTGAGGCATGTGCTAGCTGGGTAGCTGTCATGGGCTTCACCCCTACGTAGGTATCACCAAGGGCTGTGTGAGTCTCTGATTCCTGAGACCGAGAATCCTGTCACTCTCAGTGGATAAGTCCCTTTACTTAACACCCTGAAGAGCTTCTCTCCAGGTTCATTGATTTCTTCACACAAATGAAACACAGCATACTTTTTGAAAATAAATTAACAGGTCCAAAGTCAAGTGAGCTGTTGAGCTTGGTGGAAAAAGAGGGAAAAGCCACCACTTCTTTCCAGACAGCCAGCATAAGCCTCAGGGGAAGAAATTTTTTCTTCGACATGCAACAGAAGAGGGGAAAAAGAATAGAAATTTTGCTGTTCGGCTTTCTTCTTTTCTGGATTTGTTGCCCTTTTCTGTTCTAGCCTATTTTAGTCTATTTTTGCTTGTCAGAGTCTCTAATGCAGCTTTTGCACAATGTAGAATGTTAGGCTGTTGTTCAGAACATCCCTTTTTTCAGACCTGCCCTATTTATCAAATGGCTGAAACCTCAGAGGTTGTTGGGGGCAGATGAGCACTAAGGTACACTGCTCAGACAGGAGAAAAGATTGCATCTTTTTCTGTTAGCTCAGATAAAGTAACAAATGATAGACTCCTAATAAAGAACAAGGCATTTAGTAGTTTTCAGACGTGCTCTTTGACACAAAACAAGAAAGGCAGTAGCTTGCAACTGTCCAGTATCAGCTCAATTCCTTTTACTCCTGCCATCTGACTTACTGTTATCTATCACGTGCCACCTCACAGAAGAGCACACCTTTTTTCCTAATGAAGTTCAGCCCTACAAATTTCTCAGAACAAACTATGTCAGAGCTTCTGGGTAGATGCTCAAACCAATTAGAAAAAAAAAAAAATGCACAGTCCCAAGTATGAAATCCCCTTGTATTTGTTCCTGAATTTATATTTCACAGCACAGTGATATCTGGAATCTTATCAGATACTGCTTAGAAAGTAGCTTGTGTATTTTCCAAATTAATTGCTCATTGTCACAGAAAAAAATACTGTTGTTCAAGGGACTGGCAGTCAAAAGACATACTTCTCACATTCTTGGCACTGCCTCGCTTGCTGTCTTGGACAGATTGCTTAACTTCTCTGTGCTTTGCTTTCAGATATGTAAAATGGGGGAGCTCATCTTTGGAAAACACTTTGGGATACTGTGGTAACTGGTTAGGGTGCATCTGCTTTGCAGGCCAGAAATGTAATTGTAGCTCATGTAGGCTTACCCATACTATATGCAGAATATCTTACTAGAATACTGCTAGTACTGTAGCTATGGCAGCACATAACCTGGTGAATACTAATATGGCAAATATTTACAAGATTCCAAACACCTTCAGCAGCCCATCCTGTTCCCATGCTGTCGTGGCTATGCTGTTGCAAGTATCTGAGTGTATTAGTTTAAATAATTCCTGGTATGTCTGCATGAGCTGCAGTCACATCTTTGATAGACATAGTATATTAAGTAATTGAAAAAGGTGATTGTCCAAAATTGCATGCTTGGAGGGTGATTCATTGATTTCTGTAATTTTAAATTATTTTTGTTTAGACTACAAGATTGGTTAAAAGGTCCTTAAAGCTGATATCTGTGGAAGAGCCTCTAAGAGGTGTATTCCTATGTCTTAACAGTAATTCAGGAACTGTTAACATGAAGTATTTTTAATCTCTGTGCATGTCAGCTTTCCTCTCATAGGCATTGGGGCCATTTCAGACCCCTCCCTTTATACCTTACCCCAGGTTGAGTTTTATATTTATGAAATTCCAGATTGTCCCTGAATGAAATGGTTTTTCATTTGGTCAACAGGGAGAATATGTCTCCTGCCTTTTATCTTTGCTACGTCAGATGTCAGACACTCATTTCCAGCACTTACTGGACAACTTCCAAAGCAAGGATGAACTAAAGGTACAGCAGAACATCATGTCTGTAGGGTGATTCACTCAGGAGAGCAGAGGGGAATCCCTCCAGCAACACTTGCCCTGCTCATCATTCCCATTCACTGGCACTCTATTCATGGGCCAGCCTTTAAGCTTTGTAATAAGAGGTGTTGTGTTCTAAAAATCTTTCAGACCACAGGGCACTGAATTACATTCAGAAGAGCAAATGAGGTCCCAAGATAGATGTTCTTAGACAGAAAAGGATATCTTTACTGTACCATATAGAAAATAGTCAAGAGAAACAGATTGCTTTAATCCCATGAATGTAAAGGCAGCTCTTCTATAGCATCTTGCTAGATGTTCAGTGTGCGTTGTAGCTTACATACAATGAGTGCTGACTTGATGCCAAAATATAATTTCAAGCCTTTTTAGGGGTACAAATATCTCTAGCAGATAGAACAATTTTTGGGAAAGCAGTAACCCTACTACTTCACTTGCCCCATGCGTCCCAAATTTGTGAATATTGACTTAAATTATGGCCCTTCATGAACAGAAAGGGTTGGTGAGGGGCACAGCCCTCTCTGGTGGCTCTTTTGCCTCTGACATTTTGAAATGGCACATCTCAAATCAGCAGAAACCAGCTCTTTTATCTCAACTTCCACAGGAAAGAGGGGTATCTCTGACAACTGTCTGAGTAGAAGGCAGAATAATTTCATAAATAACAACCCCATTTTATATAAAATAATTTTGATTAGCATGGCACTCAATAAAATATGGACAATAAGAATAATGTGATTTGGCAGGAACTTATGTTGCCTTAATTAACAAATGAGATGGAGAAATAGTGAGAAATCCTTTCTGAATAGGATTTCAGCTTCTAAATATTTCATGTGTATATAGAGAGGCTGAAAAATGAGGGAGATAAAATTGGGATGGTAGAATTCTTACCTCTAGGGTTACCTGGGGTAAGGTTTGAAGTATCTCAGCTTGACAGTTATCTGAGATTACTACCTTTCAAGTAACTTTTTAAATGCTCATAGGAAAATTATTCAGTAAATTAATTTATATTTCTTTTAACAGATATTTTTAAAAGCTATCTAAATGATAGTTTTTTGTGTCAGACCAGTGAAAAGGTTCATCATTGAACTGAAATTTGTCTTTACACCTGTAAGAACAAACACTGTTATATCTCTGGCAATCTAAGAATACCTTCAGAAGTATCACAGAGGCTAAAGATTTTTATACCCAAACTTTTTTCCCACTATCAGTTGAAGTAATAATTCAAATATTGCTGTAATAATATTTTCAATACTTTTTCTTGGATGGAAAGGTATTATGTTCACTTATCACTGTTATATCTAGGGAAAAATGAGGACAAAAGTCAAGAAGCTTCTACTGCTTTACTCTGAGCTCACTTAAACCAAGATATTAATCTTTCCTGCCTGCAAATTAAGGCATAATGGTGGGACAGTTTTGAAAAAACTTTGGACTCCCACCTTCTGTGCTATCTTGATTTTGTGTAGAAGAAAAAAAACAAAGTAACAAAATCATTTGCAAGGCCAACAACTTGGTGTTTTCTCCTCGCTGTTGTTCTTTATAGACATAGAGATGCAGGTAGTCAAAAAACAGGGATATCTTCAGGTTTGGGGAATTAACTTGGAAAGCAAATATTCAACTGAATGTGTTAGAGACCTTTGTTGCTGCATGTTGCCAGAAATGGGGTTTTCTGTTCTGTAAGTGTATGTAGGAGTTTCTGTTGGGTTTGAGTGTCTGGCTTTTTTGTGACATAAGTTCAAATAAATTTGGACATATACATTAATTAATTGAATGCATAAATAAATTATGATGATTCCAGTATATTTGAAAATAGCTGCAAATTGACACCGGAACTCTAGATGATAATATGAGCAGTCATACATGATAATGAACATTAGGAAGTTTTTCATTTCACTATAGAAGTTAAGATTCAAAAGCCAGCTGCAACTTGTTTGAGATGTGGACCAAATTAATAGAGCCATCTCCCAGTGTATTTTATTTCCGTGTTTTCAGGTGAATGGCCTAGTGACACAAAGCTCAGGTGGAGTGCACTTGCCTTAACTGTCTTAGAATCAAGAAAATAGGTTAACCTGCAGCTGCTGGTGATTTTTAATTTTTGTTTTCCCTTTGTGCTAGGAGTTTCTCCTGAAGATTTTCTGTGTATTTCGGAACCTGATGAAAATGAGTGTCTTTCCTCGAGACTGGATGGTGATGAGGTTGCTCACCAGCAAGTAAGTAGAGAAGCAGGTATAAACTCTTGACATTCTATATCAGAATGTTTTTCTCCTCAGCTGGGCACTTAGAACTTGTGGTGCTGTGTGTCCCATCAGATTGAGATGTGGTGATCAGGACAGGAATTCTGGAGTGCTCATCCTCTTTCTGCAGTTTTTTTTAACACCGGACCAAACTAGGACATCTGTATTTGTTCTGTTTCTTAAACTCCTACTGCTGTGCACAGGTATCAAAGAGTTAAAAGTGTAAACCCAAAGTTGAGTGTCACAGCAGCTGTCATCACATGTGGCAAGGAACAGCACCTGCACCAAGAGATACTAACAGGCAGGTTCTCAACTCCCTTTCTCAGGAAATTACTGCATTAAATGGCTGTCTCAGCCCATAAACATCACTCTTGAACCTACCTAGGAGAAAGACTGGGTTATTTTAGACAAGGAGGGGCAGACACTGGCGATGGCACCAAGTGCATGACATACAGAGTTATTTCTCAGTTAAGTTGTCCTCTACCAATTTAATGCTTAACTTTATTTCATTGTCTTGCTTCTGATGGTTCAAGTACTGTGCTGTTTGGAATGGCAGCAGTGTGATGAACACAGGGTGGCTGGGATTATTTACTAGTTTATTTAGATAAACTAGCTATAGAATTTCTCCAGACTAACTGACAGCGGGAGGGGTTCCCAGTACAGGAAGACACCGTGGAAGTTTTCCTAAAGGCTGACTGCTCAGTCACTGAGCTGTGGGCTCTGTGAGTTCACAGTGCTAATGAAAAGTGAAAGAAGGGGATTTCAGTATTTCAAATGCAAAGATTAAATGAAGTTCTGTAAGAAAAGAAAAATCCACAGGAAAGAGTTGTTACCTCAGATGCTGTAGGCTACTTAATTTCCTTTGGCACAATTGTGCCATAAACCTTTAGACTGAAGGGTATGTTCAGCAGTGTTTCTGGAAATCTTGCTTGTGAATCACAGATGTGCTGTTTCTTTTGATACTTTTGCTGGCTTTCTACATGTTATTTGTTAATACCTAAATTTGTCACATGCCTTGATTGCCTTTCACTAAGGTGTATTTAGCCACCTACAAAAAAATACCAGGGAATCCACAATTGGCAAAATACTGACAAATATGTTGAATTGAAGTGTAGGTCAGATCAAGGACCATTATGTGGCCAAGAATGAAAATAACTCAAACGTTTTGAGTTGTTCTTCTCTGGGAAAAAAAAAAAAATCTTTTTGCTGAAAGCAGGAGAAAGATTAGTGTCTTCTTTCATTTCACTGGAGGTGAATGGAGGCCCAGCCATGCAAAATAGACAGGATTTTAAATGCTCCTGTCTGAATTCCAAAAATTACAGTAATGATAAAATAATCTTCATCTTTTATCACTTAGTACAAACTGTTGATTAAAACACAGAAAGATGGGTGACTTGTGTTTGAATCTAGCAGTGGTGACATGGAGAATGCCCTTCTCTAAATCCAACACCACAAACCACTGTTATGTAATGCTCCAGATTCAAATGTTTGTGTTTGTTTGTTTGTTTGTTTTTGACTGCAGCATCATAGTTACAACAGTTCAGTACCTGTCTTCTGCACTGCATAAGAATTTCACAGAAACGGACTTCGATTTTAAAGTAAGAACTGATACTGAGAACATGTGATGACATCTTTTTAAACAACTGACTTTTAACTTGACTTAAAACGTGGATGAAATCAATATCTTGGAGAGTGTCTTTCCTGTGTCTGATTGTAGTTGAAAATAGGCAACAGGTTCAGTATTACTAAGGAAAAGCTGCCAGACATACACCTAAGGACATGCACGTACAGCATGATGACATAAGCCTCACTTCTTTGGGAAAACTGACTAAATTACAGGGCTGCATTCATGATAAAATGTAATCTCTGGCTTGTTTGGGGGTTCTTTTGAGGGATAAAATCTGACCTACTGAAAAAACAAAACTGTACTGAACTCACCAAGTTTACTCCTTTTTCAACTCTGGTGCAAAGAGGAAAGCCTAGTGGCATTACCTTCTGGGGGGGTGGCAGTTTTAGTTACAACCATGTTTTAAATAATCCATTGGCATCCTTAAGAGTTTATATCTCAATAGTTGAGTTACATACTGATTAAGTTGTATCTTAATTACAAAAAGCGACAGTCTCATTCTATATATAAAAGAACATATGTCTTCCTACACTTACTCCCTGGAGTATAATGTTTTAAAACTTCTTCCTGTGTCACAGGTGTGGAACTCTTATTTCAGCCTGGCAGTTTTGTTTATAAACCAGCCAAGTCTCCAACTAGAAAACACCACACCAGCCAAGAGGAAGAAGATTCTGGATAAGTAAGAACATGTTTTGTTGGGTTTTTTGGCCTTTTCTGCCACCTCAAAATGAGACTTCTTTTCCTACCACAAGTCCCTGTGATTTTAATATGGAACTTGGGACATGGAGATGCTTGGGAAATAAATCAGTAGATTTCCTAATTCAGTCAGTGTTCAGTGATTAGTCAAGTTGTTATATATATTTTTATGTTGATGTAAATGTGAATTTGTTTGGGGTTTTTTATCACCACCTTGCTGGGTTTTGTCCCTTTAGGCAGTTATCCCTCTCCTCTCTTTCAGATACGGTGATATGAGAGTGATGATGGCATATGAGCTCTTCAGCATGTGGCAGAACCTCGGTATGTCTCTTCCTTCTCTATCCTAACAACCAAAGCCAAAGAAATCCCAAATTTCTGTTGGGATTGGTTTGGGGTTTTTTTGTTTGGTTTTTCTTTTAACTTTTTGTAACACCATAGAATACTTAGTTTCTCTTAAGAGTTGTAAAACCAGGAAGCACTTTTCTTCCCCGGCCACAAACTCTATTCTGCACTGTCTCATCAACTTTTTTTATTTGAAATTATACATTCCTATGAATTTGAATGCTTTCCTCTCAAGTGGGACAGTGGCAGGTTTTGGTTGTTTTAACACACCAGTGACAGTTTTTGTCTATTTGAAAATATAAAATCAGCTTTTTCTAATCCCTTCAGCTGTGCTGTAGTCAGGTTCATATCAAGACAGACTGTTACTCTCTGACTTGTGTCTAATCCATGGCAGTAAAGCAGAAATTTAGATTTTCACAGCTATAGCCAACTTTATTTTTTTGTAGATGAGCCAAAGTTCTCATGATTCAGAATTACAGAATCATTTAGGCTGGAAAAGACTCTTAAGATCATCAAGTCCAACTGTAAACCTAACACTGCCAAGTCCACCACTAAACCATAGCTATGTGTGTTTGAAGTGGCATACAGTAAAGCTTCTTTTTTGGTGTCTTCAGACATTTAGTATCCATAACAAATTCAATTCTATTTACTACTTTAAAAAGAAAAAAAAATAATTAAAAAACAAAACAGAAAACCAAAACCCACAAAAGCCCTGTCCAGAGTAACACAATGTTTGTGTCAAGCTTCAACTTCTGCAATTCATTTTACTTTTTCCAATGTATTTTCATTAAGAAAATAAGCATGTTACAAAATGGATAAAATATATCTTGTCACAGGTCTCAGAAGGTAAATGGAGACTTTTCATTTGGGACTTCTGCTATTGTGAGTGTGTTGCAGCAGTATTGGGTGTAGGTAATTCAGGATTTTATTAATAGAAGAGCCAAATAACATCTGTACTGCATCAGGGCATGTCCAGCTAGGCCAGTATCCTGTCTCCATCAAGGACCAAAAATGAATACCTGTGGAAATGTTTGAGGACAAAAGAAGCATATAGTATTCTAGAGGAAAATAATACAATGTTTGCTGATAGAGATCACAAATAGTACAAGGTTCTGAGAACAGGTAACTCATGAAGAGGGCAAAGGAATGATACAAATCAGACTGAATAACTTGATAATATGGCTGCAAGCAATATATTAAAAAAGCTAAATATGAATATTTTATTGTAGAAATATAGGTAGCAGTGCTATTCAGCTACCTGTAAAATACCATTAATAAAAAACATACCATAATCTTTGAGAAAATATATAAGAATCTGGAGAAATGAGAAGCCTGGTTTAGGTATGGAGATACAGGTATTTATCACTGAATGGTTCCAAATGTGGCTCTGTGACTGCACAGTAAACATGTCCCAGAAGAGGATGTTAGCAAAATGCCTTGGGTTTCTGCTGCTGAGAAGCAATGCAATTTCATCCTAAGTCAAGGTCAGTGATGCAGCTGAGACTTCCATAGCACTGAGGATGAAGAGCTCTGTAGTTCTCTGAAATTGAAGTATGTTCTGTTAAGTACAATTGTTCTCACCAGCCCTTTCCAAAATATTTTTTTTTTTTCATTAATTAGAAGTATCTGTGGCCTCTTTTCCCCCTAGTTAATAGGTTTTAGCTTGGTTGTTTTTGAGTTTTAACCCCTTTGCAAGTAAAATGCACTGACAATTTTTGCTAAAGGCTTTCATGGTGAAATTAAAACTGCTCTTAGAGACTTTGCAAGGGATGATGTAAAGCAAATACTGTTTTTCCACTCCATTCAGAAACAGATGATGTTTGCCTTTCTAATTTTCATGCCTACTGCTTTGTATATGTCATTATTGCAGGGGATCCCCATTTTCTCAGAGACAGATAACAAATGCTTTTATTTAATGAGTTGCTTTGTGTTGTACAGGTGAGCATAAGATTCACTTTATTCCGGGAATGATTGGCCCCTTTCTCGGTGTTACACTTGTGCCACAACCAGAAGTCCGGAATATCATGATCCCCATCTTCCATGACATGATGGACTGGGAGCAGAGAAAGAACGGCAACTTCAAGCAGGTGAAGTCACTTCCCAAGCATCTGCAGGATTTTTTTTCTTGCTGTGTCTCTCTGCAGTGTCCAGCTGGAACGAGGAGTTTGTATCTGTCGATCCCTTTCTTTTTGTGAAGATGTTGTCATGTAAATACAGACAAATAGAAAATTTGTAGCATAACTCACAAAACTGTTACAAGACTCCCAAGATTATTTAAACAGTGCACTCCACAGCAAGCTGCATTTCCCCTGCACACAGGGGAGTGATGTGCTCATCACAATGGAGATGAGGAAAAGTATTTTGGAAGTGCTGGGCTCTCGCTGCTCCCACTGGTTCCTCTTACATTATTAGTCAACCATTAAATGGGTCAGACTGAGAACCAAAAATGGAGATGGAAAGATTTAGCCCATATTTCTGGGCTTTGCTTCTCTTCTTCAACTTCCAGCTAGAAAGTGGTATGGTAGAATTAAATACTTGTAGCACACTTTGAAAACAGACTGTGACTGTGTGTTTTTTTAGATATTGTAGCAGCTGTCCTGGAATAGTTATGCCCAACACCAGCTCTGTAGTTTCCACCTGCTGTGAGCTCTGATTGCAAAACAGGGAGAGGAGTCTTCATCATTTTGTTGCCCAGCCATGGTTAGAGAATTGCTTCAATTTTCCACTGCAAAACATATCCCTGTAGTGCAATGTATTAATAATGAAGGATTGGTTTGGACTGGATCCTCAGATGACAGTGCTTCATTGTCATTGTGTTTGGGGCAGTAGTGGGAGCAGGTATCAGCAGATAAGTGCTCTGAAGTAGTAAATCCTTTCACTTAAATTACCATAATTCATATGATTATTTATTACCCACAAACTCATTAAAATGCCAGATCTAATCTATTCTTCCAGGAAAATAACAGACCTTTTCCATTACCTGACCTATTTAAAGACTGTACGGAAAAGTATTGCCAGGAGCTTATGTTTTTCTTCCTCTTCAACTCCCTTGATTATTACTATTATTAACTGCTATTATTATTACAGTAGCATTTAATCATGGTCCTCTTTTTGCTTACTTTAGCATAACAATAGAACAGTCCCTGCTCTGGCATTTACAGTTAGAAGTACCTACATTCATCTTCAAGTTTCTGGACCTGTTTATACTTTCTGTATCGAGATGAACTCTTCATAACCTTCATTTAATTTTTATACTCAGTATTGTATTCTAAACTACAGCTCCACTAATACTTCTTAAATTACCTTTGGAGCAAATTTCCGCTGTTTTATGAAGTATATATTGTAACTTTATAAGATTAAAGACAGAACAATAACTTGTGAGAATGAAATAAATAGTTAAATAGCACAGGATGTATTAAACCTTATTAAAATTAGTTGCTGGAACCAGGAAGCTATTTGTTGTCCAGTGTAATGCTGAATAGCTGGACACGCACTACTGATTTCTGTCACTGTAGATCACAAGCAGAAAGAGAGTAGTTCTTTTTAATTTTGAGCTTCTCTTTACTTTTTGAATACTACATTGGTTATTAGAAAACATAAAAACACTGGAAATTAATTTTCGAGCCTTTTTTTTACTTTCTTCAGCATTGATGTTTTAACAAGGTTATTTTTTCAGCGATCGTGGATAACAGTGCAGCCTGATGCACGGGCTCAATCTGGTCTCCCTTTTAATGATTTCAACAAGAGCACCAACTCCATTTGTGTGCCTTTGCATTATTTGATTTTCTTTCTCATCTTCACTTCCTTTGCAATTTAGCAGCTGAAAAACAGAAACTCAAACTATGCTTGTCTTTAAGTAAAACCAAGCCATATTTCTACAAACTGTTTCAACCTTTAGGAACCTCTGTCTTCATGAGTACTGAAAGTGTTTTCCACAAGATTTCCAAGACTAAATGAAATTGTTTTTTTTAATGTTATATACATTTATTTCTGCACTTGATTCAATTTTATGGGAATATCTGATATCAACTTTTGTAAAAGAATGTATTAGACTGTATTAGACATTCAAAACCTTTGTAAGGGAAGAGAAACATAATGATACTGTTGTGGCCCTTTGTCCCGGAATCATGGAATTGTCGGAGTTGGAAGGGACCTCTAGAGATCATCCAGTCCAACTCCCCTGCTGAAGCAGGATCCCCTGCAGCACATCACTCAGGGCTGCATCCAGGCAGGGCTTGAATATCTCCAGAGAAGGGGACTCCACAGCCTCCCTGGGCAGCCTGTCCCAGGGCTCTGTCACCCTCCCCTTAAAGAAGTTTTTCCTCATATTTAAATGGAACTTCCCATGTTCCAGCTTGTGCCCGTTGCCCCTCGTGCTGTCACTGGGAACTACTGAAAAGAGTCTGGCTCCATCCTCCTTGCACCCACCCTTTAGATACTTATGGGCATTAATAAGGTCTCCCCTCAGTCTTCTCTTCTCCAGGCTAGAGAGTCCCAGCTCTCTCAGCCTTTCCTCACAAGGGAGATGCTCCAATCCCCCAGTCATCTTTGTTGTCCTCTGCTGGACTCTCTCCAGTAGTTCCCCTTCTCTCTTGAACTGGGGAGCCCAGAACTGGATGCAGTATTCCAGCTGTGGCCTCACCAGGGCAGAGTGGAGGGGGAGAATGACCTCTCCTGACCTAGTGGCCACACTCTTCCTTATGCACCCCAGGATTCCATTGGCCCTCTTGGTGGCAAGGGCACACTGCTGGCTCATGGATAATTTACTGTCTACCAGGACTCCCAGATCCTTCTCCTCGGAACTGCTTTCCATCAGGTCCACCCCTAACCTATGTTGGTGCATGGGGTTCTTCCTTCCCAGGTGCAGTACCCTACCCTGCTTGGTGATACACTGCTTCACAGAAAGTGGGTTGAAGTGATTTGATAAGAGCAAAAACTTCAGAAATTCCTGTGAAGAAGAAACATTAACTCCCCTGGTCATTTAGATCCTGATAAGCAAAAGGATAATTTAGGTTTAGTCCCCTTATTTCACTAAAATATTAGGAAAAGTGTGGCCTTTTAACTGAGGCACAGAGAAATAAATCCCTCACACGTAGAAGTGGGCAACCCCAGAGCATGAGAAATAAAATATTCTTCCACTCTTCCTAGTGTTTGGAACTCGGTCTTCCACATGAACAGCTAGTTTGTAACCAATTGCTTCTTCATCCAGGTGGAAGCTGAGCTGATCGACAAGCTGGACAGCCTGGTATCTGAAGGAAAAGGTGATGAGAACTACAGGGAGCTCTTCAGCCTGCTGTAAGCTCTGCCAGTTTCTGCTCGCTCTGTTTTGTGTGGGGTCATTGCAAAGGTCACAGCAGTGACCTGAGCAGCCACGGCGCCCATTTGCAGGTTTCTATGGCATGGCTCAGTGAAATAGAAATACATTGCTCTAATTCTGAAAAGAATATAAAAACCTGAATTCTTTGTCTTCTTTCTGTGAACTCTAATAGAAAGCTGCACAGGTAAGTAGTTACCATCCTCCTATCAAAAACTGATTTAGCAGAGGAGCCAGTGCCTGCCTTTTCACGTAGCCGTGAGGGAAATCACGGCCTTAGGATTGTTCAGAGAAGCAGTGCCCTGTCTAGCAAGTCAGGCCTTCCTGCAGCAAAAGAGACTTTCCTTGGAATTTTCCTTTGCTTCTTCCAGTTTTTGAAGGTTGTGTTTTGGTTGTCTCAACAGTTGCAAGTTGCTTCCTCCAAAGTCCATCATGACACTGTATTTCCACTCCCCCTCACAACAAAAAGCTGTACTTGTAAGGATAAACCTGAAGTCTTTACATCTGACTTCCCACTCAGTTATCTTTGATTACAGATCCATCTCCAAATATCATTTCCAGTGATCCTAGACCATTTCAAAAGGCCTTATTTTGAATGCTGAGAGTCCAGAGCAGTTAACCCTAAATATTTTCATATTCCAGTGAGCCACAGGGATCACTAGCAGAATTTTACCCATATATTCCAGATAATTTTATGTGGCCCTCAATAGGATGCTGACAGTTTGAGGCAGAAACTTTTGTTTTGCTAGAACCCATACTTGTCTTTCTGAATTTACAATTGCACATTTATTCATTTTCAAGACAGAAGAGCCTGCCCATTGTGTATGCTTATTCTTAGGAAGCATGTAAATGTATTCAGTTTCAATTTGTGTATATTCAGCCTTGGGAAGCCAGGCACTTTATATGTACAAATAACATGTCTGTTTCAGGGACAAAGGAAAGAAAATAGCTATGGGGGGGGGGGGGAGTTTGGATTGTTTGCTTGGATTGTTTGTTTTGGTGGGGTTTTTTAGTTCACTTGGTAAGAGGAATATTGTGCATTTCCTTTGCTCCATTTGTTACCTGAAATGTTAAGAATTCAGGGACTCCAGCTTGTTACTTATTTTTAGATGATGGTGACTGGATGTATTAACAAGAAACGCTGCCTGGAAGTCGAGCAACCTTTTAGTTTATATTTGCTACTGACTTTTCTGAGAACGATGTGAACTTTGAGGAAACAATTCTGCAATTCCACAAAGTTAATAAATGCCGTGTGAAATAAACAGTTGATCCTGAATTCTACTGTCTCAGCTATACTCCCAAAATGGGAATTGGCTTCCTCAGCTGGAAATCGTCCCAGTACAGGAGACTTTGCCTCTTCTGAGGACATGTATGACACCCAGCAGAATCTCTTCCCTCTTGCCAGCAGAGAAGTGGCAAGTTCTTTGACTGGAAATCCAGTTCAGGAAACTAGCATGTGAATTTCTTTTTTTCACTTTTTAACTATGATTGTCAGGGTTCTGATGCTTGCTCTATTGTCTAGTTCGCTGAGTGGGACCAGACTGCCTTTATTTACAGTTTAAACAGTGATTCAGGGTTGGTTGGGCAGTTGCTGGTTAGAGATGAAAATATATGTAGGGATGAGGAAAGAAGAGGTATTTGCAGTAGGTTTACACTCCCAACTTCTGGCTGTTGTTAGTATGTAAGCTACAGTAATAATGTGGGAATCAACTGTTGCCACAAGGATCACTCTTTTTCATATATTTTAAATGGCAATGTGAAGATATTTTTCCTTCTTCTGTCAATTCTGTTAATTTCCTTGTCTTTGCTTCATGCTGCCTGGAGTAGAACCCAGCTCTTTGGGCCTTATCCCAGGTAAGATAGTAATTCTAGGGATTTGTTTAATGAGGGAGAAACCAAGTTGTCCACAGCTGTCTGCATGCACTTTTCCATTTCCCTGGAAGCCTCACCTGCTGTCTTTCCATCTCCAAACAGTTTGCTGGAGAAGATTGAGCAGGAAACATGGCGAGAGACTGGAATCTCTTTTGTTACATCAGTTACTCGTCTCATGGAGCGGCTGCTTGACTACAGGTATCTGGCAACAGCAGGAATATATTCAAACTATAAGTTTGTAAAGAGGTAGTAGCAAATCTCTTTTCTACAGGGAACATTTTTATTCTTTCTCAGGCTGGCATGCTCCTCTTCTGGCAAGTATTCCATGAGCAAGCCTAACTCATTGCTGCTGGGTTCTTAGCAAAAATCCTAAGTCCTCATCTCTAGAGCCCTGATGCTCATTCTTGTACCCTTGTTCCTGATAATACAACATCAGTGTTTTTATTCACAGTTTCGTACTAAGGTTTATTAATATTGCTAAAGGATTAATTTATTCTGTCATTTAAATGATCTCACCTAATTCAGCAAACTAGATGCTAAATGCAAGAAAGATCTCAAAAGCCTTGCTGAACCGTGATGTGCTGGGTGCCTCACCTAGACATGCAGGGTTGGAAAACTTTTCATCTGAGGCAAGTCTGATGTGTCAGCTGGTGACTCACGTGTGCAAGACACCACAACACTTTGGGCACCCTTTGTTTAGTGTGAGGCTGAAGGTTGCAGGACTGTTGTGTCAATACAGCTGAACTGTTGATTCGATTACAAGAAAATACTTTACCTTCAGACACACACACAGAGTTGGTTTTATGGAATGATGGGCAATCTGAAATTACATAGAACTGTCCCAGAATTTCTATCTTTAGCCTACTGACAAGAGTTCAAATAATTGCTCCTCCTGCTGCTGATTATAGGTGAAAACCTGTGACTAAGTCAGATGTTCTGTAATCCCAAATCCCTTTGTGTGCTTTTTAGTTTGCTTTTTTTGTTATCCTTACCACTTTGATCCAATCTCCTGTTTGCTTCCTGACAACACCTGCTGTACAACCACTGTGCAAGACCAGGTATCTGAGACACATTTAAAGGGGATGCAAGGGAGTTTTATGAATTAAATTTGCTCTCAGCACAACTTTGATACACAGTTATACATTTTCATACTTAATTGAGGAACAGATACCGGTTTTTAATTTACTTTTTTAGTACACAGCAAATGTATTCCCAACTCACAGCATTCCCAGAATGCACCAGGGAGCTGCACTGGAATTTGGAAATACGCAGGCATCATTGGAGTCCAGTGCCAGTTAGCTGACACAGCAGTTCTTAAGGCAGTTTGCTGTGTCACTGCTTCAAATATTTTGTCTCTTTTTCACAAGCAAATGTGACCCTCTCAAGTCAAGATTAGTGATTTCTGAAGCCTTTTTGGACTGCTTGAATAGAAATAACTTCAAAAATATTCCAGAAACTAGCAAAAAATGTTGTGATTTAATTTACCTATGAAGAAGTTGGTAACCTAGTCTAAATTACTCAGGTAATGCCAACACTACACTAGATAGCTGAATTTATGAAAGCTAATCCTTTGACTAGGGAACCACCACACATTTACAACTGGATAAATAATAGTTTTTCACTTTTGTAGTAGACCTTTCTTTCAGACGTTTTTTGGCCACTATTACCTGATTTTTGTTCAGATTCCTGTAAAAAGTGAAGTAGCAGTGATTTCAGGTGCTTGTTCTCAGGTACAGGCAGGTAAGAAGACACTCGGTTTTCCTATCATTTAAGCCATAATATGGAAATTTTTCTTAGAGGAACTTTACAAAATAAAGTATATTATTAACTGTTGTTTGTGACCAAAGGAAACTCTGGAGGGTAAGAGCTTCAAATTTATTTTAAAAGGACTTTTTTTGCAGATGTATGTTTCAACATTGCTCTGCTTTCTTAGGGACTGTATGAAAGGAGATGAAACAGAAAACAAGAAAATTGGCTGCACGGTTAATCTTATGGTAAAGATCTTTCCTTTATCTCTTTGTGATACTGTGCAATGTTGTTGAAACTGGATGTGAAAGGTTGGGATAGGAATCAGTGTCAGGCAAGTGCAGCTTCAGAACCTGAGCATTGGGATGGCAGAACAGAACAGGGGTTGTGAGGATCTTCTGGAGGTCTCTGGTCCAATGCTTTGCTTAAAACAGGGCCAAGCAGGTGAGGTTCCTCAGGGCCTTCTCCAGCTGAGTTCTGAGTATCCCTGTGACAGAAGTCCTACAACCTCTCTTGCCTTTTGTTTCAGGATCTGACTATCTTCATTATGAAAAAAAACAAACCATCAATTACTGGGTTAAATCAGTGTGAATGTGAAAAGAATTATTACTTTTTTTTTTTTCACTAGTGGATTGTCTTGTCAATACCATTGTACATACACAGGTGCTGCTGATTGCCTTGAATGAAGAGTCTCAATAACGACTCTCTTAATTCTTTCCCAGAATTTCTATAAATCGGAAATTAACAAGGAGGAGATGTACATCCGCTACATCCACAAGCTGTGTGACATGCACTTACAGGCTGAGAACTATACAGGTCAGTAAGACTTCCTGTGGGGTCTGCTTGAAATCCTGGTGAAAGGTTTTGACTCTCCCAATGTTGTACCCTAATACCCAATTCATTCTGTTGGGAAAAAAAATGGTGTGAGTAATTTATGGCAGTTGGGCAGATTAAGAAGCAGAGGTCCGGCTCACTCCCTCAAGTCAAATAGTCTGTCTGTGCTCACACAACCATACAGCTATTCCATTACACTCTGAATTCTACATTAAAGTGTTCTACAAAGAAAATCGATCAAAAAAATCACAACAGAGGAATCAAATTTAGAGGAAGATTAAAATCCCAAACCCACTGTTATATTATCATTTACTGTATTGCCTTGCATTGTAGTATTTAGGGAACACTTGGACAGTGTATAGACTATTCTGTGTTGTCCAAACTCTGTTTGCAGCTGCAGACCACAAATCTAGTTAGATATCTGGATATCTGACTGTGCAATTAAATCATGTAAAAATAAACCTGACAGATTTGTACCTAAAAATAAGGTTCATGGGAAACAGCTTTGTGCTGCTGTTTTAAGTAATTAATTGAATGATCACTTAAGACTTAAGAATTTTTTCTCCATTGTAAATCAGAAATTCCAGACTGTTTAAGAAGCCGGTCTAGTGACCTTTCAGCCTACTGGCTGTATTCATTTGTTGTTACTGATTCAATGTTCAATAATTGCATTTCCAACAGAGGCTGCATTTACTTTGCTTTTGTACTGTGAGTTGCTTCAGTGGGAGGACAGACCTCTGAGAGAGTTCCTGCATTACCCATCTCAGTCAGAGTGGCAACGTAAGGAAGGTCTGTGCCGTAAGATTATCCATTACTTCAACAAAGGGAAGGTATGCCAACTTCTTCTCTCTTCCAGCAGCTTCCTTCCCTTTTCCTGACTTACCCAGGGCTTGCAAGCCTACCATCTCAGTTCAGTACTCTGGAAGTAAATTTGTATCAAAAGGTTTCATAACTTGACAGATTGCTTCTTGACTCTCTGGACAAAAAAAAAATGAGAAAATGGATACGGGTATTTCCTTATGAATAAACTTTGGAACTAGTTTAGGCAGGCCAATTGGAAAACCACCAAAACATTTTTATACCTTTAAACCAAACTTTGGATCTCCTGATAGGGCAGAAAGCTCTGTGAATGCCAGTTCCTTAGCTCTGGGGGAGTGGGATTGCATTTTGTAGTTGGCTATGGAAACTGCTGTGTTATGACTCACCTTAGGGCTTGTTTTGTTTCTAACCTACAGAAGTAAATGGCAGGCACTGCACTGGAGGGGTCCCTTTATTTAAAAAGATTTGAGTCTTTTCAATGTCACTTGTATTTTAAAGTGGCTTTCAATTAAAGTGTAGTTCTGTCCATTGCACAAGAAGAAAATTTCACATATTTGGTATGTTTTTCATACAATAATTTTTTATTTTAATTTTTAATTACTGCAGATGTAGGTGTTATAGTCCCTTCTGTCATGGCACTTTGGGAATATTTCAGAGCTGAACCTTAAAAGTGGTATCATCTGTCAGATTTTCAGATTTTTCCCTTCTCTAGAAAAATTCCTATAGCTTATATTACTGGAAGATAATGTCTGTATGTGCACCTCAGGGTAGGCTTTGCCTGTGATGGCAACAACAGTGGTTTTAAATACAAATGTGATTTAGTTGATATGGGCTTGCCATTCCAGATAATTCTTTTCTAGCCCTGGTAACAGAATGCTGCATATGGCAGAGACGTGCTCTACAGAACCTGCAAAAGGAAGTCAGTTTCCTGTGTGTAGGAAGAAATGGCCTATTTATGAAGATGTGATTAATGAGGGAGAAATTTCTTTTTGCCAGAATTCTTCTTTTTTAGTAATACTGCAGATGGGTCTCTTAGTTTCAGAAACATTCAGAGTTTTTCAGACTGCACTTAAAAAAATAAATTACTGACTTGTGCAAATATTGCAGCAGTCTGACTAGACAAAGATGATCTAGATAGTATGTAAAACAAGTGAGGCTGTATTTTTGACAAAAACAGGGAATCTGTATATGCACTGAAGAGGAGTAAAAACTTGATGGATGTAATTTTGCTATAAAACCTTTAACAGATTAGGGAGTGTTAACCTCTTGAGGTTTTTTCCCCACTGCATATTTTTTGAGTTATCTGACTTTGTGTTTTAATCCTCCTTTATTATAAATGGTAGCTGAATGAATAAATAATCCACTTAAGCAGTGTCTATGTCACTCAAACTGCAAGTGAAAAATGGGGAGAAGCCAAATCCTCCTGCTGCTTTTCAGTGCTCTTTCTCTGTTGCCATGTGACAGGGAACAGCTCAGGGAATGGAAGAAACTTGCTTCCCTCAACTTGTATCTGATAGTTTATTTCTGCACTACCCTAAGATGGTCCCTCCTCAGGTTCTGAAGACTGAAATTTGTTGTTCTGTGTCCTCCAGTGGCACTTCTAGTGAAGTTTCTCATGCTGCTCCTGGCATCTTCCACCAAGTACAGGGGACAAAGCAGCGTGAAAAGGGTGTAAAAATTCTGCATTCATTAATGGGAAAATTTTCTCAGCACGGGAGTGGAGGAAGACTATGGCCACAAGGTTTTCTAGTTGATGACGACTATAGATGGAACAGTCTGAACTTGACTGGTATGCTTCTGGACAGCAATAGCTTGAAAACTATGCAACTCTTTTCTGTATAGTTCACTGCTAGATTTTAGTAACTAAAAATTCTGACCAGCTCCCATGACAGCATCTCCCCAGCCAAGTGCTGTGAGAGGTCCAAAGCAGTTCATTTTTAGACCCATGTGCTCCATACCTGACATTTGAACTGGTTTCTCTTGTGCATCCTCATGTGAATCGTATTTCCAAAAGAAAGCTGCACACTAGGATGTGAGTAAAAAAGGTGGTCTTTCATAAACAGTGTAGAGATTCACCTTTTTAAGTGAAGGTGCATGTAACCAGAAAAACTATGTCCATGTTAAGTTCCAATATTTTACATAATTACTGTTAGTTACTATTACCAATAATTTACAATATTGCTAATAATATTCTTAAAACCTAAGGTGATTGTCTAACTCACAGACTAATTCTGTTTTCACTACAACAGGGTCCCAGTTAAAACAACTGACAAGTTAGCCCAGTAATGCATAAAAGTTAATCCAGTAAAGGTTCAACTGCGACCTTGGTGTTATAGATCCTTTTTACATAAGTATGGTAAGAAACAGTCATTCCCCCAAAAGTTGTCCAGCCTATGTAGGTGGAAGATCATGGGAGAGATTTTGGCTCGAGGGTGTAAAATGAATGCTCTAAAAAGCCAAGTGAGGTAACAGGGGAGCTTTTCTCTCATTGTTACATTCCCAAACTCAGTCTCTTTCTTCCTCATCTCTGAGGGTGATGAGTATCATGTGCTAGGAAAGCATTACTGTGTGCAGACTGTACGTTGAAGAAAGTTTTGCTTTCAGTTCTGAATATGGATATTCACTGAGTGCAATAATACGGGTCAGTTCTGAGGACACTGTGTCTCTGTATTTGAGTGTTTCCCATTGCTTGACAGTAGAAAGTAGCAACCCCTGAGAAGGAGGGGGAGCACTCAGCTGGGGAACTAAGCCCTAACTCTTCATTTCAGGCAGTTTTAGTGCAGAAAGCAAAGGAGATAATGGGGGTGGGCTGAAGAGGTGTCTAACAAGAAGAAAAATTGTTAGGTTTATTATCTCTCTCCAAATAAGTTCCCAGTCTCATGAGTGAACTGTCAGTAACAAGCAGTATGTGTGTGTAATTTGAATTGAACATTTGCCTCCGTTACCATCTTGCAGAAGGAATTAATCTGGTATTTAATAGAAACTGTTTCACCCCATAGCATGTTCACATTTATTACCCAGCATTTCATATAAAATTAATTCCCAAAATTGAGTTTCCATATCCTCTCAGCTGAGCTGGCAATAACATTGTGTTTGCTGTGAGTGTGATTTGCTTTGGTTTCACAGAGCTGGGAGTTTGGAATCCCACTGTGCAGAGAACTGGCCATACAGTACGAAAGTCTCTATGATTATCAGAGCCTCAGCTGGATTCGGGTAAGTAGCAGCAGTTCCTCAGCCTGCAGACTCTCATGTCATTCTCCAGGGAATTTTGCTCTCCCATCAGAACATTATGAAATAATCATACTCCCTATATAGCTCCATGCATTTACAGTGACTCCTCTGCCACTTACTCATTTTCATCAATTTGTAGGTCCACTGAAGTAATTCCTAAGTCTGTGAGCAGTAAACTCCGATGAGTATATGGAGGCAGCACGCACACGGAGCTGGACTTGCCTACTGCAATTGCATATTTAAATATATTTTTGGCATAAAATATATTTTCTTTTTTCAAAAATTGTATCTCGAAATTTCATTTTAATTCCCAAAAAATCAAGGACAGCTTGTGCCTCAGTTGCCATAAGAGGAACAAGAAAGGAAAAATGGAGAAGGCAAATGTTTGTTGCATTCTTGTCAACTTAAAAGAATCTGGTCCTCTGGTAAAGCCAAACACGTTATGAGATCAGGGCACATTTGCAGCATCATGCTTTCATCAGAAAAAGTCTAAGTTGTGGTTGTTATTTAAAAGCTTTATGAATGTGAGAATAGTTCAGAATAGTTCATGTGTTTTTGTTCCCTAGCATGCATATATCCAAATTTAAGATCTATGCTATGTGGATATGTTCTTATACACAGCAGTTTAAATTCTCTTTAAAAAGTCAAATCTTTTCTCATACAAGGATATCTGTCTAACTAGGTCTCATGAACTGCACTTCTGAAGAACCTGTTTTCTTCGAAGTTACCCTAAAGAGAGGACAGGTGACACTCTCAGTTGTAGATTTGCTTATTGCAGACATATAAAATACAGCAGTGTGAAAATTTATCCTGGTGTACAGGAAATACCAGTCCGGTAAAGTGATGGTGAACGATGAGCAAACCAAATAAACAAAGGTTTACTCAGATTGTGCATCAAGACTTTCTTTCCTACATCATCAGTAAATTGGCTATTCTTGCTGCCTCTTTATTATTTGGATTTAATCAGCTGGCAGGTGAAGAGCATCTCAGCTGAGCAGTACAACCATTTCACCTCATCCTTTTGCTCACCTGTGTGTGATCTGTTTTCTCTCCAAGTTGCCTAAATCTGTGTTGACCTGAACTGACTTGAATTTCTCCCCACTCTAATGAGTTTTTCTCTATGCCATTCACATCATTCAGCACATTCCTTTATTCCTCCTGCAATGACCTGGGGACCTTCTCCATTTTAGAAAAGGAGTTAAAGATGTGTGGGAACTAAGAGCAAAACGTTGATGCAATATGCTAAGTCAGAGCTGCTCTTAGGGGTCCCTGTAGCGGAAGCAATTATGTCAAACTGATTCTTCTCTTTAAAAAGCTATCTTTTTGCTATCATGGAATTCCTGTGAGCCTTTCAACTGGGATACATTTTGGCAAGGGGTCTTGAAATCCCACTCTTGATATGAATGCTAGCACAGTTCCACAAAACTAATAATTGCAAATACAGAAAGTCCTTTTCCTTTTTCCAAACCCCCTTTTTCTTCCATCTTAAACCTACTGGTGCACAGAGCTGTAGAAGATTTATATTTAATTTTTCATGCCCCTCAACTCAATTAAAGCAAACCCAATTGAATTGATACAATTTCCCAGATAGTGGTATAGATCTTGAGCTGCAGGAGGGAATAAGGACACTGTAAGCCAACCAACAGAGATCTTAATCTCAGCTTTGCCATTAACATTGCAATGCAAGGAAAATGATATGCAAGACTTGTTTAATTTAAAAGGAGATACAACAGAAAAGTTTTCATATGTCATCTCCAAAAATGTAAAATGAGTATGATGATACTACAGTCTATTTCACCATGAAGACTGTTTATTCAATAATTTTTATCTCTAAAAGAATTTTGGTCTTTTAATAAAAAAATGTGGGGACAAAAGAGTAATATGATGTTCTAAGGTGTCTTGAGAGTCTAATGTTTGAAATGCAGCTTTAAGAGGCTGACAGCAGCTATCTTCTTCCTCCACAGAAAATGGAAGCTACCTATTATGATAATATCATGGAGCAGCAGCGCTTAGAACCAGAGTTTTTCAGAGTTGGTTTTTACGGCCGGAAATTCCCATTTTTCCTGCGGGTAAGCCAGGCTTATATAAAATATGGCAAGGTGACAAAGCTGGATAGCAGTTAAGGCTTTGTATTTTGTTCTGGAGATACAATGTCTGCCATTCAGCTTCTTTTTTTTATGTCAGCACACGTAGAAGCTGCTTTATGGCTGAACTGAAGGATGTGGTTCATTTGGGTATGTTCTTAGGAACAGCAATTTGACTCGTGCCTGTGTGTATTTCTGACAATCTGCAGATAAAGCACAAGTTGCCTCTATATTAAGCAAAATGCTGTATTGAAGCCATGTTGGGTCATTACTCAACTAATTTTCATCATCTCAAATTATCACACTTTAAAAAGTCTCACATGACACAATGATTCTAATACCAGACTGATGAGTCTCTTATGCTATCTACAGGCAACATTTCCTCTCTTTTCAACAAAAAGCCTGGCAGCTTCTCTGGACACGTCCTCATGTTGAGCTTGCTGTCAGCTGGTGTATGCAGGGTCATCTGGGTCTGAAATCCATTTTAAGAGTGAAATTATCTTATTTTCCTAATGAGGAATCAAACTAAAATGGATATTTCATACAATGTCTTGTTGCTAGTTCAGAGCAAGGAAGGAATATCTGACAACTGCTGTAAGAGCTGTCTGAAAATTGATGGTAGATGCCATCTAGCTTGACAGGATAAGCTAACTTGAAGTGTGCTTCCAAGAACTGGAGGTGCATGTTTAGTTTTGTCTTTAAAGAAATGGTTTGACAAAAGATGGCACCACTCCTGAGTTACACAGTTAGAAGCTACAAAAAGCCAAACTGTGCACCATTTTATTATTTGCACTCTTGAATTTCCCTCAGATTATGAAGTTGTTGGGTTTTTTTAAATAGGATTCAAACATTGGTGTTTAATTACAGTCTTTTAATGAAATCATGGGTGGGGGAAATAAAGCCAAGTTGGAATGAATCAAGGTGACAACACCAGTGGATAAAGGATGGATGGCTTCATGTTATTCAAGGTGCCATAGTGCCTGGCTCAGTGTATAGAACACACCTGCAGAGGAAGCTGAGGAAATAGGAAGTGTTGCAGTATGAAGCAGTAGCTGCCCTTTTGTACAGATCTCCAGAGAAAACTGACTATTTCTTTTTTTATATCTAACAACAGATGTTTCAGAAAATTAATGACAACACAGTCATTATGGCACATAAGTGTTCCTACATTTGAAGTACTCTGTGTGAATCTAGCTTGTAGTCTGGATCCTGCAGTTTCATCCTGGATCCTGCATGGCCTAGCTGTTTCACACTGCACAGGTTTTCAGTGCACAGCACTCACTTGGTGAAATGGTGTAACAATATGGATACTTGGCTGGAGACATTATCAGCAAACATGAGCATACATAATTATAATCCTTGTTAATTCTGCAATTATATTTGCAAGCAGTACTTCTGATAGCAGATTACTAATGTAGCAATCTCATTAAAAGTCATCCTCCTCCTTTCTCTCTCTAATGATCCATACAGCATACACATTGCAAAGCACAGACTAAGCCCATTAGCAATCACATCAGCATGGATCTCACTGTAAAGAGATTGGAAGTGTCTATTCTAGAGAAGAAAAAGATTTACATGGATTTAAAATTTTCAAATGGATATGGGAGTGATTTAAAGTGATCAAATAACTCCATGCCCTTTTCTCATTTATTTTTCCATTGCTGCCTAGCTTAAGACAGAGAATAAGCACTTCAGTGTCTTTGATTTTGAAGACCCTTTGTCTAGAAAAGTCATTGTTTGTTTCTATGAATTCCGCATCTCTTATCTAGCCTTTCTACATAAGTTAATTAAAACTGTCCATGTCTTCCACCTACCAGAAGTTCAAGTAAGGCTTGACAAGCCACCTCCTGAGATCTTGTGTTAGCATCTGCCTAAAAAGTCTATTACATTTAGCTTTGAGGTTTTTTCAGGACATGATTTTTACAATCACGATAACTTTATTTATAGGCTTAACAGTTTTCTGGATTGCTGCAATCAAAAGCTAAAATAGAGAATGCAGTGAGTGTCAGGAAGAGATTCACCTTCAAATGTGGACTCACTCCAAATTTAGTAATAGCTGCAAAGTTTGGGCGTTACAGGCTGAACTGTCAAGATTCATCATGCAATTGTTCTCCCAGTTCCTTGGCTGCTGTGACTGATGCATACAAAGTGACATATCACAGCTGGAACATGTGATCTGTTCCATAAAGTTGAAATGCAGAGCCAAAGATAACTGCCCTCCTTGGCTGTTTTATGATCAGGTTTTGCTGCTTTCTCTTCGATTTTGCTATAAGATCAAGAACTGCTCAGCCAGAACCTTTTTCCAGAGCAATTAACAAAGCATTATTGTATACACTGCAGCTGCTAAATGCAAGAAATCAAAGGGAACTGTTCTTGTTTGCTGGGATTCTTTTTTGTTTTACGAAGACGAAAAATCTCTCTGTACCTCTAGTTATTGTTCTATGTGTGAGAGTTAAAACTGCCAGAATTGGAGAATCTGCCTGCTCTGACTGGTCTTGCATCAGCAGACATTAACACAAATCAAAATTGGGTTTTGCAGTAATAGGATTAAGACACTGCAAAACAATCTTTATGACACTGAGGACTTCAGAAATCCTGTATCTTGCTGTTCAGAGTTGGAGATGAACTCTGCACAAGTGGTTTAATGCCTCAAGAGACATATCTAAATTCAAGCTTACCATCCATTACTAGCAGAAACAAAATTTTGTTCATCAAGAACAAAGTGCTTTTAGGGCTGAAGGGAATTTGCTAAGTGGCCACCGAGAATGCTTGGTAAAGCTTCTCCATATTACCCCACTATAGACAGGGGAGTTCCTGGGGATGATTGCTCAGCATGATCAGAGGTGGATTGTATGGCTATGACAATACAGGAATGATTAAACAGTGATTTCTGTGAACAGTTTGTTAAGACCTCTCTAAGGATAACTAAGAATTTGATAAACATCCATCTCCCTCTATCCATCTGGTGTAAACTCTTATTTGACAGCAGCTTTCCCAGTGTAGGACAGCTGAGATGGTGACTTAAAGTTTTGGTTGATCTGTTCCAGTACAGTACAATTAAAAAATATCTCTTTTCAGTTGTCCAAAAAGCAAATAAGAAAAGTCCACAGGACTGAATGCTACGTGTGTGTGGATCACAGGCATCGTTCTGTTGAGAGATCAGTGGAATAGTCTGTTTATTCATCACTTCTTGATGAAATACAGGGTAAAGATAAAGGAAGGAATAAAATACATCAGCTATGTTAAATGCCCATTTTGCTCTCACATTAGCAAATTGACATTGGCATTTGTCTTTGGTTTTGAAGCAGTAAAATTTAAAGTGAGATAAAAGCTGATAGAAGTTAATTTACTGTTAAGGATACTGATTTCTGCTTGTTGCTGTTGCAGAACAAAGAATATGTGTGTCGGGGCCACGACTACGAGAGGCTGGAAGCCTTCCAGCAGAGGATGCTAAGCGAGTTCCCACAAGCCATTGCAATGCAGCATCCAAACCACCCAGATGACTCTATATTGCAGTGTGATGCCCAGTGTATCCTTCAGTGAAAAGGCAAACTGTGATTAGAATAACTGTGGTATAAGGTGCTGCAAAGGTCACCAACTTGGATATCTCAGTGGAGCTGGACATGGGCAAAACCATACACCTACCATAGAGATCAACTGGTTCATTGTGCCATGTGCTGTTGGAGAGACCAGTCACATTTTATTCAGGGAGTAATGCAGATCATATTCAGTGTGTAAAGGAAAGAGCTGTGCTTGGTCACATTGTGTTTTAACCTTTACCAACAGCATTGCCATAATGCACACTTTGTGTCATTACAAGTGTTCCTTGTATCTCCTCTTGAAGAACATTTTGTTGGGAACAGACATTAATTACAAAGAGTTACTTTCTATTGTGCTTATTTTTCACATTTTTTTTTTTTTTTTCAGTCTCCCTTTCTTTTAAACTGCTGAAGTCTTTTATACTTAAGGCTTTGAATCTCATTCTTCCCACTGGTAAGCTGTGCTGTGGTTTGATGCAATACATGAAAGGACCACAAAACATTTAGTAGGTGTGCAGAGACTTTTGGAGATTTTAGTCATAAGAACACCGTTTAGCTTGTGTGACAGCTGCAAGGATATTGCACAGGATGGCTTTAGCCACTTGTCTTTCATAACCCATGCTCTTCACTTTTCTTTACTGTATCCCACTGCTACCTTCATAGACAGGGGGCTTGTTCGTATGTGTGTTTCAGTTGTTTTTTTAATGCATGCAGAGATCTTGTCTGGAACATTGAGGTTAAACCAGCTTAATTGAACTTGAGTGCAAATTGATGAAATTAGACCAACAGTGGTTTGTAGACAAAGCTGAAGTATTTAAGGTTGTATTTATCAAAGGGAAATATTAGATATTAAGGTACCTAAATACACCCAGATCTAGTAAAGTGCCTGCATAAATGAGACACCTAGCTCTAATTAAAACTAACAGGAACTGGGTATTTTGCCTGCTGTAGATATTTTAGATGTCTTACTACAAACCCTACATCCTCAAGTATCTTCCCCTTTGGTTAATCTATACTATACAGATAGGTACCATAACTCTGTAGGCTCTCCTAGTAGTTCCAGTCTGGTGTTACGTTGTTTTTGCTTGCAAAAGAATATGAATTCCCCATCCTGTGCCTTTCCACAGCACAGACAGCTTTCCTGCTTGATGTCCTGTGGCTTTCTTTGACTACATAATTCACAGATCTACAGATCTATGCAGTGACTCCCATCCCAGACAATATAGACGTGCTGCAAATGGACCGTGTTCCTGATCGCATAAAGAGCTTTTACCGAGTCAACAACATCCGGAAATTCCGCTACGACCGACCTTTCCACAAAGGCCCAAAGGACAAGGAGAATGAATTTAAGGTAGAAATAATGAAAAAGCAATGCTTAAGTGTTCATCTCTTCAAGGTGAATACTGTCCTGTAATTTTAAGCTGATGCAACCTTTCAAGTAAACCTGATTTGATGGGCAAAAATACTATGGTTGAGTCTGGTGATTACACACCTGACTGGATTAAAGCATTCTCCAGTTTAAAGGTGAGTTCTTTTAGTGCCAGGAGAAAACCATTTTGAAGCAAGGGTAGTTTTTTTTTGTTTGGCTGGGTTTTTTTCCTTATTGCCATAGATGTCCACAGTGTTGTCTTGGTTCCCACTGGAACGGAATTGGTGGTCAGCCTTTAAAAATTAATAATAATGTTGCTTTAGAGCATGTTGAACTTTGGCTTTGTTGTTCAAGTGACTTTCAGCATGACGTTCTGCAAAGCAAGTTAATGCTTAGGAGGTTAATAAATTATTTTCTGAACTCTACCTCCTTAACACTTGTAGTAAAAATACAGCTGACATGATGGATTCGCTGTGTACCTCACATCCTCCATTACTCTTTGCAGAGCCTGTGGATTGAACGTACCACTCTGACCTTGACTCACAGCTTGCCTGGGATCTCTCGTTGGTTTGAAGTGGAGAGAAGAGAACTGGTAACATTCATAGTTCCTGTAACTGGGATTTGAAATCATAAGTTACTGAGAACATGGGATAGACAACTGAAAACTCCTTTGGCTGAAATCTTAGTTTAAAATTATGAAGTTTATCAGTGATTAACTATGTCCTTTTTGCACCAGTTAGTCTAAATAATTGTTGAACGTAACCAGGGGAATTCTGTGAAGGAACATGACAGCATAATGGAAACAGTGCCAAAAAGATGGAATAATTGCATTGTTGCCATGTCTTCAGTATACAGAAGTTACCACATGTCAATGACCTGAAATATAGCACTGCCAACAGTAAAGTTTGTTGATGTAGCTAATTTTCTACAAAGCTGTACAAACTGAGAGAGATCACAGAACAGTCCTAGAGTTTCTTTTCATTACAATGAAGATAATAAATCTCAGTGAGGTGTCCATGGAACTGAAGTCTATTTTATTGCCTTTGAGGTTGAAGTCAGTCCTTTGGAAAATGCCATTCAAGTGGTTGAGAACAAAAACCAGGAGCTGAGAACACTGATAAGCCAGTACCAGCATAAACAAATGCATGGTAACATTAATCTTCTCAGCATGTGTCTGAATGGAGTGATTGATGCAGCTGTTAATGGGGGAATTGCACGATACCAGGAGGTAAGCCAGGCTCTGCTGCTCAATTTAGTAGCATCTGTTTTTCAAATTCATTTCCACTGCTGTTTCAAAATATGACTTAATAAGATAAGAAATTTTCATGCATATTGTCTAAATACGAGGTTAAAACCCCAATTTGGTTATTCTGCGTCAGTGCTGCACAGACACACTACAGAAGGATCCAAAGGTGGAGCTGGGATGTCACATTGCAGTAGGTACAGCTGACAGGGGGGGTCTCAAGAATGAACTTGACTTACCTCAAAATCCTGACTTGGCAGGTAAAGACTGAAGCAGGTTTTTTTTATACACTGCTTACATTATAAATCCATTTTGCTATAGAGGCAGTGGGATTCCTCATAATTGAGACTGATTGGGCCTGTAATCAGGAAACGCTGCTAATTCATGCTGCTCATTATCTTTGCCAGCCTAATCTAAGACTCACTGTAACCCTAACATGATCTTATATGCAGTATGTTATCTGGCATAATCTTTGGCAAGCTGATACTTAAACTCCACACGGCAAAAGGTAAGTCTAGGATGACATACTGGGAAATGGTAGGAGCTGTCATGGGTTGTGGGACACATCCTCCCAAAGCCTCACCTGAAGAGAACATTTTTCATGTTTTACATTAGTTACTGCTTTGCTCTCTTACTTCCTTTAACTTTACGCAGTTATGTGAAGGAAGCTAAATAAAATTCAGATAACTGGATGATGCAAGGCTTAGTGCTGTTGCTCATCACTATCACCTGGGGAAACTTGGTCAGGCTTGTGACTTAACAGATTCATCTAGGTTGCTAGAACTACACTGCAGCTTTACCTAGATCCCAGCATGCTAAAAGCAATCATATTGACCTGTTGCTGTTGGCTTAATATATTTAGTTTTTCTAAGGTTTTTTGGACCTTTTCCTCTCATCCTTTGACACCAAGTTACAGTGAAGTATCTTTGAGTAACGAGAAGGCTTTTTTTCCCTCTACAGGCCTTTTTTGATAAAGATTATATCACAAAGCACCCAGGAGATGCAGAGAAGATCACACAGCTCAAGGAACTCATGCAGGAACAGGTACTGTTTTTCAGATGCAAAAGAACCAGTGCATGGATAACATATCAGATCCAGCTGATTCATTCAGAAGAGTTTTGCTACAGGAGATCTAAAGGACATTTAAATAAGACAGAGAGGAGAGATAGCCAAGGATTTTATGAACGAGCCACTCACCTTATGGGATGTGAGGTGGAAGCTCAGCTAGAAGTGCATTAATTTTGTTATCTCTGTATATTATCAAATATATATCTTGCCAAGTTTCAAGGCTGTCATTCACTTTTGGCATTTTGAAGTATGTCTTCCCAGTAAATATCAAAGATAATCAGAGTCAGGACAGTCCAGGTCAGGCTTGAGATTAAACTGGCAGAGCTACATGGGAAAACTTATTGCCTATTTCTATTATCTGCAGTTTTATTTTTCATTAGTGTCTCCATTAAACATCTTGGTAGATAAAGCTAGCTGAATGCTTTGATGGGAGTGAAATCAGAGAATCACATCCCTCTTAACTGAGTTTGGCAGGATACGCCCCATTAAACAATGTATCCAAGTCTGAACAGGGCTACTAGGCCTGCTTCTTCAATCACTTAACTGCATTTCAGATTTCCCATCTGTAAAATAAAGATAAAGCTTATCTTCCTCCAATCCTCAAGAGAATGTTTGAAGATTAATTAGTTATTGTTTGTGCAGACTTTGGATCATGTAGGGAATTATCTACATCTGAAGCCTGCTATCGTTACTATTTTCTTTCATCTGAGAGTTTATATAATCTCATTCAATCGCTGATAGTATATGTTTGACCTTTGAAAAAGTGACCTTTAAAAATAACTGATGAGCAACAGAAAGAGTGGCTGTGTGTGCCACACTGCCACTGTTCAGCTCCATTATCAGAAACTCCTTTTGGAAATCCCTGTTGGCAACTTTGACCCCTTCTCTGACGCTGGGTGGAAGGAATTTTCTTTGTCACATTGAATTATCTGTGTGAGGACATGATGCTGTTCCCTCTGGAGAGAGATTCAATCTGGCAATTTTTTACAGTTACCTCTTAACGAAAGAGGTACCAACACGACATACATGTACTTGCCTCACACTTTAAGTACTTGTTGAAGTAATATGAACTTGCCGGGTCTCCTGGGCTTGCTTAATGATCACCAGTCGTGGAAATGAACAGCGACAGAATTGTACAGTACTTTCTTGCACACTGACTCAACTGCAGGACAGGCATCTATTCTGTCTCTTAGACATCATTAATTTGGTTTTGTGATGTTTTCTTTTTAACAGGTACATGTCTTAGGAGTGGGCCTGGCAGTCCACGAGAAATTTGTGCATCCAGAAATGCGTCCACTGCACAAGAAACTGATAGACCAGTTCCAGATGATGCGATCCAGTCTGTACCATGTAAGCTCATAGTCACTTCCCCACTTTGAATCATTCTGAGTTATGATTAAAGTTCTATCAGTTGCAGTAAGGTTCACAAAAGAACTGGGCAGAAACAGCATTGTTTGAACCTACTGGATTGCCAAATTATCAAAGGAATTACTGATTTTTGTGCAAGAAGGAAGTCCTAGTAAGTCTGTTAACTTAGCCTTTCATTTAAACTAGAATTTGTAATTGTATGTTCTTTGTTGTATCACAAAAAAAATGTAAAGCTTTATTTTCAGTTACTGTCTTACACAGCAGAAAATGATGTAAAACAGAGAAAGAAAGATTAACAGAAAGTCTTAGATGTTGAGCTCGTCAAAAGAACTGCCATAATTTGGAATAGCATGACATGGATTAGGCCCTCCTGAAGTGTTTTCATAGAAGCAGCAACAGAAATTCCCACTGGTGGCTTTAGGCATCCAGCTCTGGTGATCAGGACATGCACTATTATCAGTCTGCAGTTCCTGTGTAGTCAGTGGAACTGCCTCCAGAGTATGGTTCACACCAGCTGTTACATACCAGAAGTACCAAAACCATCCTGTAGGAATGATACCTTTCCTGCTATGAGTGCTCTGCTGTACATTAGTATTCTGTGACAACTGTACTTGAGACATCTTCGCCAGGTGGGTCTCAGAAATTTGCAGTGCATTCTCCTCTCCCTCACACAGTGAAATCTTCATGGATACCTAGACGCTATCTTGAACATTACCACAACCAAACCAAAGGGTATCTTTTTATAATGTAGAAGAATTATTTGAAATATGTGTGTTAGCACTTTACTTTCCAACTGGAACATGTATTTTCTAAGGTAGCTTCTAACTCAGAGGCTTTCTCCTCCATTTTTAGGAGTCAACACTATGCAAGGATGGCCAGCAGTAACAGTGCCAGCATTTTAAAATATGACCTTTCTCTTTCAAAGCAGATGGGATCCGTACAGGCTGCAGTTGCCAGTTCACTGCCTTTCTTGAGAGTTTGGACAAGATCTGTATTTTTGAGTCCACATTTATTTTCTGAAAAGTGTATGTGGCTGTAACTTGGGCCACAACATGCTTCTGCTTTCCTCCTAAATTCCTGAAATAGTGGCTAGAAAGTGTTACTGGAAATAAACAGCAAATAGGGCTGTAAAGCACTGAAGCTCTCCATCCTGTGGAAATTCAGGATAACTGAGGATGACAGTAGAGAACATGGAAACAGATCAGGATTTTCCCAAGAAGAAAACTTGTAATTTTCCATGACCAACTTAGCTAAAGGTGTTTCCTTTGCAGGAGTTGCCTGGTTTGGATAAGCTGAGTCCAGCCTGTTCTGGCTCCAGCACACCACGCAGCAACGTCCTGGTGTCACACGGACCGATGAGCCCCGAGAGCATAAAGCTGGTGCATCGACACAGGTACCCTGCTTTTGTCCACCAAAATATCTAGGATCTCTGCACACTGTTGCCTTAAGATTCAAGGATCTAAGAAGTGGTTAACAGTACTGCAGGAGGAGCAGGATGAGTTTTGGCAGAAGTGCCTTTCCTCTTCATTCAGTGCTAATTATTAAAGTTTGATTGAGAATTTGAATAAACAAGTTGAGAAATGTGATTTGCAGCAAATGCTAAACACTTCCAGGTGTTATTCCATCACTTCACTTACTGGAGAGGAAGAAAACCACATCAGCCACTCAGATCTCCAAATGCAGTGTGACTCTGGAGGTTCCAACTTCTACTGTTACACAAACAGCAAATAGATGGGTCCTTAGCTACCATAAAAGTAAAATTTTATTGCTTTTTTTTGAACCCAACTCAGTATGTACCCATTTTTAAGGATCAAAAAATGTTCACATCATTGTTGTAATTCTGATCAAATCAGAACCCAAATGTAAGAAAGACTACCAAGGTGTTTTGATTAGATTACCAGAAAATGTCTCAGCCTTTACAGCAATATCCAAAAATATGGATGCTTATTCAAACTGAATGTCCATCTATAAAAACTAAGATAATGATTGAGGATAAAAATTGGGATTTTCAGGGCAAAAATACTTTTGTATCCAGCCAAAATTTCTTATTTCAAAATGTATGGATCTGTGCCAGTATGAAAAACAGTGACAGGAATGTCACTGAAGTTATAAAATTTTAAATGTTCCTCCATGTTTGTTACTCTTGGTGCTCAGCTGTTTTTAAAGCCTGGCATGAAAACTCTGGAAGCTTGGTCTTGAATCCAGGATGGTGAACTTCTTTTTACTATTAAAATTGAGTAACTCTTTTTAACTACTTTAGGGGCTTGGCAGTCGACAGTTGGTGCTGGGTGATAAAATAATTTTCCTCAAAATTTCTCTTTGTAAAGCCTTTTTTAGTTCTTAGGGCAAACTGGGGAGAGTCTGTAATGTACAAAGTATGGATTTATGTATGTGATTCAGAGTGACAAAGAAAAAATTAATTTCAAGAGTGAGATCAGGATGCAGCCTGCACACCAGCTGGGCTGTATTGATTTACTGCTAGCTACAAAGTTGCCTTCAGCTGAAATGCTGAGGTCCAACGGATGCAATGAGGAAAACTGTATTTTGACCTGTGTGTCTTGTGCTTGTCCATGTCCTTAGGGATGTTTTTTTAAGCTGCTCCCACTCCAGCATTAAAAATGAGAGTGATTTTTAGAATGTTCTGTTACAAACGAAACAAATATGCACTCGGTGTCATGACATGATGTTAACCTGGCTTTGGACTCTGAAATTCTATATCCTACACACTATGTTGTCTGACATTGTAGCCTTATTGTCACATTTTTCCTATTTCCTCACATTTATGGATTTGTTTAGGCTTATTCAGCCTGATTTTTCAAATGTGTTTGACACATTGGTTGTGTCAAACATTAGGTGACCTAAAGCAGCAGGTAACTGTGGGTATTTATTAGCTTGGAAAAATCAGCCTTCACAAATTATAACACAGGTTCAAAACAATAATGATGCCCTTGTTCTGTCTCTGGTTTTATTCCAGCCCACTGAACTTGCTTGGTTCAGTCCGACACTCATCATCCTCTCTGTCGTCCCACACCTCCAGCGAAACAGGAAACCTGGTTATCCTGACAGACAGCTCTGTGGGGGAGACTGCTGAGGATCTGTACCACATGCAGGTACAGCTCCAGCACAGCCCGCAGCGGCTGGCAGACACAGTGTGCTCTGGAGGGTCGTGCTTAGGAGTAGTACACTTCACCTCTGCACATCCTGGGATATTCTTCAGAAGAACTCAATATGTAGAAGCTAACATTGTTCAAGAAAGATGACAGAGTAATTCTGCTGGGTTTGGGAAGAAATCTTCTGTATTTGTACAATGAAAGTTGCTACTGCAGTCCAGGATCATACTGTTCCTTTCAGAAAGTGAGATTTTAGTTGGTGTGTTACTTGTATGACCTGTTCAACACACACAGGTAGTGTTGCTCTTCCCATGTGGGAGGGTGAAATGAGTCTCAGTCCTGAGGGCAGATTTGTAGTGGCCTGAGCTGAAGCTGTTTCCTAGACAGAGGCTGCACTAGGTGACTTTAGACAGGTAAATATCTAATCCACTGATCTGCTCAGATCTCTCTTGATGATTTCTCTGCCTCCTGCAGCTTGTTTACCCTAACTCCAGACACCAAGGCTCAGTCACCAACGTCTCTGTTTTATCCTCCTCCCAGGCTAGCCCTTCCACCTCAAGCCTGAGCTCTACTCACTCGGCACCGTCCCAGATGATTAACTCTGCCCCTTCCAGTGCTCGAGGTAAGAATGGATGGACCTAAATGAAGGGGGTTAACTAGACCTGCAGGCATCCCCTAAACCTGGCAACCCTGTTGACTTACTGGTGAAAGACCACCTACACTGAAATACACCAGTGTTTCTCTTTTGAAGCTGTAAATGCCTCCGCAAAAATGATTTCTTAAAAATTGGTTTTCATTCTTCAGAAATGGATTTAATACTTTTTTTCAGCAGTATTTAGAATGTATCTCTAATACAGGCTGGTTTCAGGCAGTTGTATTTCATAACAATTTCCATTGTTCTGATGCAAAGTTGTGGCAGGCAATCCACAGGAAAACGAGAACAGTCTTTGGTACAGTACTTAAGAGACAGATCATGAAGCCAAAGGCAAAAAAATCATTTTACACGTTTAATGAAATTATGGCACAAAAAGAAGAACCTGGGGCAGTTTGGCAGAAATGTATGTATACAAAAGCATATGTGTACGATGAATGTTAAAAAGATGCGAATTTTAAGCACTGGAGTTAAAGAAGGGCTTCCCTGCTGGGAAGTTCTTAAAGAAAGGAAAAACATAAAAACAGACTCTAGGGGTACTCATATTGCCTTTGCTGTTACAGTAGCTGGTGTTGATATTGTTGATAATTTTCTTCCCAAGCCTCAGAGCTGAAGCAAAACCACTCTGTGCCATCTCCTGACTTCGGTAACTTCCATCCAAGTTTTTTTTTTCTCCCGTCTCATTTTGGATTCTCAATTGCAGGTTCACAAATTTCAACACCTCTTTTCACAGGTGTCTGAAGAAGAAGGTATCCAGGATGTAGTCACAGAGGTTGATAACTAAAACTCACCCCTTTTTCCCATACAGGGGAACTGTGTATGTCTCCTTATGGACAAAGAATACAGAGAGGGCCCTTTCTCTCAGGCCAGCTTGGGGCTTTTTTGCTCAATCTTGCAGTAAAAATCTTAAGTTGACTGGCTGTTGGTATGATACAGATGTCTCAAAGTGATTTAACTGAAGGGATCAGATGGGCTAGGAAGGTGAGAAGTAGACATCTTCAAAAAAAGACAAATAGCTTCATTGATTTACCAAGGGCTGGAAGGCAAATAGTAAAGTAACCAGATTAAACTGGTGTAGCAGGAAAGAGAAGATGGAACTGGGGGCAGTCATGTCAGGAAGACATCCTTAAATAGATGTGCCTCAGCTGGCATGTGAGGTCTCAATCTTTTAGGGGATCTGAGGGGGTTTGGTGCTCACAGTGTTTCAGGCTGTTTTCCCCTTTAAAAGTCCCACGCTCACAGTGACAGGCTGTGCCAGTCTTTCTGAGCCTGATGATTTCACAGCATCACCAACTTCCCTCTTTAATGTATTCTTTGCTGTTGCTTAGAAACCAAAGTGATGAATGCTTCAGAGGGTATGGTGCTGATGGATGAGCCAACAGCACCTCCCAGAGATGAGAACTAGACAGTGTAAATGACCATAAATGAGGAAACGAGGAGTTAACGATTTTGAAAAATATTTCAAAATATATATGTATCTATTTTATTATTCACTCTTACTAACATGTTTTGATAGCCTATGATACAACATTTCTTCTCTGCTAGTTTTGTTCCTTTTTAAGTTTGGGGAGCACAGCATTCAGACATGACCCTCTGAACAAGGGATTTCACTTCCAGTGAAGTCCCAGATGCTCCCTGTGTTTCACACTGTGCAAGTCACTATTCTGGTTAGTACAACACTGCTGTTTGGAATGGAGTTGTTTGTAAAGAGAAAACGCCCTTATACTTAAGTTCCACTGTGGTAATACAGCTTTGTTTTTCTCCTTGGTGGTTTTTCCTTTTGTTTTGTTTTGTTTTTTAATTGGGTGAATTTGATGCTTGTGCAAATGAGAGACCAGTATCACTGGCTGGAGCAAGGTACTTCACAAACATTGCAATTGCAGCTCTGCCAATGCACCTCTATCCTTTTTTTTTTCCTTTTTTTTTTGGTATTTATTTATATTTTTTTTAATTTAGTGCTGGTGAAAGGTGCTGGATTGACAACTCTGGAGGCTGAAGCCCTCTATTTATCCACAGAACAGATACAGCATGGGCGGCAGCCGTGCAAGTTTCCCCACGCTGCCCCCACCAATGTGCCTCATCTCTGTCCTGGAGGGACCACCTCTAGAGGTGAGAGGATAGTTCAGTCACCATGACCCATCCAATCCTTGGCCTTTCTGCTGAGACTGCCAACAAAGCTACAAGAGTCATGATGCTGCAGTTAACCACTTTTCAGATGGGAAGTATACAAAGGCCAACAATTTATTTGGTACAGGCCACCTAAATTTATCAACTTGGCATCTTTGTCACCTGTGGCTTTAACCTGAGCATGATTATCTTGGATTTCTAGGTTTTTGTCAGATGTTTAAACGCTTCTCTTGTTGATTCAAACATTAATGTAAAAGTGAAAAACCACTATTGCATTATCCAGATACTTCTACCACCTTCTCTGCTTAACTGTAGAGTCCTTTTGGGGCTCAGCTACTAGCACTGTTCTGAGGAGATGGGTATAATTATAATATAATTAGTTCCTCTAGTAACCAAAGGAAACCATGGCCATTTGTAGTAAGAATCCAGCAGGAATTTAAATCGTATATCTAATCGTCCACTTCAAAAAAATTACCCTTCCATTAATGCTTAAAACAGCAACACAAGCAAATTATTTGGCTTGTCCAAAGAAAATAAATAAAGCTATTAATCCAACGTTTTGTTTAAAGGGTAGTCATCAAGACTATTGATTTGATTTTACCACTGAGCAGCAGATTAAAGTAGCAAACCTCACAGTAGTTAATAATACCAAAAGTTTGAAATAAAATTGTAATCAGAATACAGTAAGAATTTTCTGGTTCTGTTGCTAACGATAAAGACATTGCTAGTTACTGTTTTTTATATTAACAAGTATGTATCTTGCAGTTTTCACCTGGCTTTCACCTTATGTAGCTTCTTCCTTCTCAAGAAAGCAACACTGTTGTTGCATGGAGGATCAATAAGAAATTCAGTTTGTTTTGGCTTCATCTGAGGCGACTCATGAAGCCCTGCTCTAACTCTACTTAAGTTAAAACACTATGTAAGCCAATGTTCGTTAGGCAGTAATTGTAACACAGAAAGACTTGGAAACAGCTAGGAGTGGGTTAGGCTTTTTTCAGTAATGTCATTTAAAATATGTTTGGGACTCCTGTGATGCAGTCTAAAAGCAACTGCACAGCTCCCTTTTTAAGGTGTAGAAAAGCAGTTCCAGTGTCTTATTCGGCACTTTGCAAGAACCATTATGCTTATATTAAAAACTTCCTTCTTAAAGCAAAAAAGTTAAGATTTGGTGCAGGAGCAAACCCTTTTCATAACAGTTATACAAATGATGAATAAGGAGAAAAGATTAACTGATATGGAATTTAACTACATTACTTTTCAGTTTCATTCCCTAAAACTAATACTTGACTCAACCTAGGACAAGTGGATTAATATTTTGATCATTAAAAACTACCTCTGGCTTCAGCACAGGTTTTCCTTTCTCATTAATAGATGCACACACCAAGTGTACCAAGCTACAAGCAGTAAGCCCTGATACATGCTGCAGCATTTTACATGGCCACTGGCTGCTCTCGAAGCTTTTAAAAACTTTTAACTTTTTTTTTTTTTTAAATTTTGCCAGTCCCTGAAAGAAGCCATGGTGATTGTGCTCTCTATCTGTCCAAAGAAGCAGGCATGACTATTAATAAAACCAGTTACAGCCACTCCTCCTGTGGCCTGCAGTTCAGAGGTCTCAGTACTTAATTTTTTTTGCAGACTGGATACTTGGCATAATCTGTTACAATCTTTATAGCTCTAGTTCTTTGCAAATTTAGGGTACCAAACAGCAGAGCTGTTTTGTAAACTAAACTCTGCCACCATATTTAGCACATGTGGGATTTTTTAGGTCATGCAATGCAAGGTCTGTGGAAACTGTAATTCCTTATAAATTGATGGCACACAGAGGTGGTTTGCATCTTGGATGTAAAATAACAAGGATGACAAGATGAATAAAAATAAAAGTTTGGAGTGCAGGTTGTGCTGTGATGTAGCTCTGGGCACAGCTAAAAGTTCAGCATCCTCACATTTGCCATGCAGAAACAGGACCACCTGTGATGTGTGAGTAAAAGAGACTCAGCATAAAGCGTTAACACTGTCTTCCAAGCTGCTGTTGTAAATAAGAGCAAACAATGTTGTCTAATTATGTTTCTGTTTTATGTCTGGGGAGAAAATGAGTTCGGAACTAGAATGCAGATACTCTGTGGCTGTTCATGTCAGGGTTGGGGTGGAGATTAATCTGGGATCTGCCACCCCTGATGGAATTGTTGCAATTGTAGGACCTTACCTGCATTCTGCTGGACACATTGTTCCTTCCACTGTGTGCTGAATATCAGTCCCAAAAACTGCATGTTTGCTTTTGCTGGGGTGAAAGCTGCATTAACCAGCACCAATGCCTTTGCTCATACGTTGAAGTGCTGTGCAGGTAATGTGTGTGGTTGTGGAAGTTTGCAAGAGGGGGCATGTATTCCCCAAAAGCCGGCATGGCTCTGCAATGCGCTGTGTGCTGCCATCTGTTAAGTGCGTGTTTGTGACGCAATCAAATAATCAGTGCAAATTTAAGCTCACTCCAGCAGCTTCAGGACATTCCTGCCTAATATTGTGCATCCCAAGGGATGCATGTATCAGTAGTACCGGACTTTAGGAAGACACTGATGGGAATCATTCTTCTGGTAAACCCATTGTCAGCTGTTTTGTATCAGAAGGCACACTGTTAGATGGCACTCATCTTGAAGGACATGAGTCCCAAATAATTCCATGCACCAGGAAGCTTTTTACATGAAATATCCAAAGTGACAACTACACAGATAACTCATAGTTAACAGTCAAGAATATTCCTGCTGTGTAACTAAGCATTGGTAAATGTCCTGGTGTCATAAAATGGCTCAGGATACCAACATGCTCAGTAGTCACATACATTACCCAGTAGTCACATACATTACCCAGTGGCATTATAAGCAAAGTACCACCCACATTTACAGAAAATTCTGTTTATTACTGGAGTTTTTTTGCTTTCACAAAGCAGAAGGTAACCAAGGTATTGCCAACTCAATGGCAACACGTCAAACTATCTCTACCAGAACTGAGGAATGAAGTAGCTTCCTGCTTTAACTGAATGATGTATGCCTTTCTTCCTGATTCAGTCCCAAAATGCACGATGTTATGGAAATTCTATAACTCTACAATACTTTATGGGGCAGTGGAGCATTTGGCACTGTACACCACAGCCAGTTTCACACAGATTCCCTCTCTCTGTTTTAACATACAACTTTGCAACATACAGCTAGGGATGCACACATCTTACACCGCTTACATGGTGTGTCCTTAGTTGTATGTAACAATCCTCGTGCTATGCACCCCACCAACAGCTGCTTTGTGGGCTCGGCACCATGTTTTCTTGAGTCCTGTAAGAGCGTCTGTCTGAACAAATGGCAGAGGTGGCCTAGGTGACTGGGCATGCAGAGACATGGCTGGTGTTTGTCACGTGTACGTGATCACTCTCACTTGTTCACAGGCTCTCCCTCTCTACCAGATAAGTACCGCCACTCTCGGGAGATGATGATGTTGCTGCCAGCCCATCGGGACCGACCCAGCAGTGCCATGTATCCTGCAGCTATCATGGAAAATGGACAGGTAACACATCTAAGTTATGTCATTTCAACCACCTGAAACTGTGACTTCAGTTTTACTATTTTTTACTACTTTAAAGATTCCTTTATTTTTGGAAAGCACAACAACTTACTTAGGATCATTTTCAGAGGCAACACAGAACTTTTCCTATCCATTGACCCCAAGAGTCACCCACTTCGGTGGTCAGTTCTGTTAACTCTAGAGGTCCACTAGTGCTTCCTAATGTAGACCCAGCCTAATGTTCCAACAATTCTTTGAACAACTTTATTTGCTTAAAAAAAGCAAAGGGAAAGCCCCAGGGTTCTGCACCAGCTGTTCTGTTACTTTTTTTTTTTAACTTTCCTGTGCTAACTTTTTTTCTCCCTTAGCCTCCAAATTTCCAACGCGCCTTGATCCAGCAAATGATTGGACCATGCAAACCTTGCAGTGATCCCAACCTGTCTGTGGCTGAGAAAGGTACTCTTTTTCCTAGTTAGCATGCATGCTTTCTAAAATACTATTACTCTGGTCATGCTAGAGCAAGTAACAAATGGGCTTCTACATTTCCTGGCCGAGTGCACTCTCTCACGTTGTTTAATTAACAGTTTAATTAACTGGGCCTTCTGCCAAGCTATAGTCATTTCAGATCATTCACAGAAGGGTGGAGTTGCACAAACCTCTTTATTTCAGAAAGCTTTCAGAGTTGAGCATTTTGTTCTTGAAACAAATCCCACAGCCTTTATCAAGCAAAACTTCCAAAGCAGCAAATGAGGAGTTATAGGAAAGAAGAGTGCATGGTTTGGATGGTATCTTTAAATACTTTTTTTAAAAAATATGCATTTATTGTTCAAAACTTTTAACATTTCCTGTAAACCCTCTCTATTTATTTAAGTTTAGCATTAGTAATGTATGCTTTTTTTAACTCACTGGTTTGAAAAAAATAGGCAGAGCCCTTGCAGAAGAAAACATCAAGGGAGTTTGTCTGGTGTAACAGAAAAGGAGGAGCTTGTGGAAGGGGTGCCATGGACAAAGCAATGGGCTCAAAAAATGATCTGAAGTGCAGCATTCTGAAAAAGCAAAAGTGGGCAAAATGCACGAGTCAAAAATCTGACACAAAGAGGCTGCCTAAGCAAGCAACAGTCATGGGTGTAACAGTCACAGGAAGAATGGTATCTTCAAAGATTTTTTTAAGGCCAGGAAAGACCATCACAGCTCTCTAGTCTGACATACTTAATGTACTCCGTTAGACTTTTATCAGTATTTTTGCTTCAGTAGCTGTGCCTGAACTAAATTTTATCTTTTTGAAAAAAAAAATCCAAATTTTATTTTATAATTTCTAATAAATCAGAATCCACTACTCCAACACTGTGACAGCCTTACAGAGCAGTCCAGATGGAAACCAAAAGCCAATGAACAGTTCTGAATAAATGGCAGAATGATGGCTCGATGACAGTAATGGGTGATGACAAAAGAGAGCTGAGACTATGGGGTGAGGGATTAAGAGCCATGCTAGGCTGAACTGAACACATGACAGAGGTGGTAAGATCTTTAGGAGAAAGCTCTGGAAAAGTAAGGTAGTTAAATATTTAATACTTGTCTAGGGCAAACACTTGAATTTGTACTTGGGGGCAACATTCTGCAGGAGTGTAGTCTACAGCACAAAGAGAAGGGGATCAAAGAAGAAGCCAGAGGCCCAAAGGAGCCCTGAAAGATACAATAATGATCAGTAATTTTTCTTAGGGGATAGTGTGATGGGAATCCCAGCTCTTCAGCCTGGTTGGTAGCGTAAGTGCAGTGCCAGGCATTATTTGGAGCCCACATCATTCTATGTAAGTGAGGATGCCATCTGCCTTGGCTTCTGTTAACAGCCATGCCCCATGAAGTTATCCACCCCCCTTCCTTGCCACGTCAGGAGCTCTGCTCAGTAATTCTCATCGACAGCAGGCTGACATCAGTCGCCCAGAGCAGAATGGCTCAAATGCAACTTCCTTGCTAATTAAACTTGGCCACCAAGCCACTGAACACTGTTCTGCAGAGGGAGATGGACTAGGACAGAGCACAAAGAGCTCCCTGGGTAGGCTCCTCCCCAAAGTGTTTTAGATAATGAGTTTAACAGGCAGCAGCTGCTCTTAAAAATCATCTGACCTCAGGATGATTTCCAGCACTCCTTAAATACTCAAAAGGTCTTGGAATGAGGGAACACTGAGAAAGTATAAATGGATTATGCAGTGGGGTACCACGTTCTCTTCTTCACATTCTTCTACTGCATCTCTGTTTTTTAAAAAAACAAAGCACAAAAGTAATTTTACAGGCCAAGCAAATACAGTTCTATTCTGTCCTTTTCACTTGATGCTGGTATATTGCAGGAGAGACCAACGTGCATCTTGTCCCTCTGTTGCAGCCTTTTGACACCAGCTGCAGTCATGCAAATGAGAGCACTCTGCTCTGTGCACAGCATGAGCAGGGGTGCTCTGGAAATTCATCTGAAGCCACATTCCCCGTGTTGAGATGTACCCCTTGGTTTGAACTTGTTCTCTGTTAAGATTTTTCATATCTCCTTTCTCAGTTTGAGGGTGTCTCTTTAAAAACACTTCCTTTTATATTTTTATGGGTTTTGCTCCATCTTATGAAGCTGTCACTTTGTGATCTCTCTTGCTTTAGGGAATTTTAGGTCTTGGGGAGCCTGTGTTCATGCTACCTCATGAACTAACAAGAAAAAAAAAAGAAACCTTTCAAAATCATTTCAGAAAAGAAATGCACCAAAAATGGCTGCAGGCATTTTTAATTAAAGAGAAATCCTCTTCAGACGTCAAACTCCATATTTATTTCTCCAGGCTTCCATTTTCTGAACTGAAGATGGAAAAAGCTATTTTTATCTCAGTTTTCTTTGGTAGGCTCACTGAATTCTCAAGATCTTGAAAAATGTTCACGTTAGAAAGAAGCAGCTTCTATTTCTATAAAAAGTCACAAAGATCATACTCTCTCTAGCCTTTCTGATCAACAAAGACTTGATCTCTTCAGCTGACTTTATAATTCAAGGAGTCTGAACTGTCTTTAAATATTTTGACATCAAAATTTTTGTTAACTCTACCTTCGTAAATTGGGCGTTTAGAGTTGTGATTTCCTTTGTAACAGATAGAGGTGTAATTTCCCCTTTATTCAGTCTTCACTTCACCAGTGCAGTGCAGCAACAGACCCTCCTGTGTTCCGTGAGGGTTCTGCCACACGTTCCCTTCTGCTCAGGCACCATTTGCCACCAAGCAGAGCAGCTCAACTGCCATCTAGCTGCCATTCCATCAGCAAGATTTCATTTTTACTTACTCAGTAGTTCGTGAAAAAAAAACCCCAAACGACAACCCTCCTAACAGAGATCTACTGCTCTTCTGATTTGCTGGAAATGAGAGGGGCTGTGGAGGGGATGGGCAGACTAACACTACGACCACCTAACTCTCGCTTCCTTAACAAAGCCAACCTGTAAACTTAACACACTGTAGACTAGACAATGTCTCTGTGCGCCTTCAATCCTATCACTCACCACGTCCCTAGAATCTGTCTCTACTGCTACAGAGCACACTGGAGAGCCAGTCCTTCTGGCCCCACAAGCTCCCTGTTACATTACACAAGATAAATCTGTTTCAATCCTTCAGCTGTGCCAGCAGCACCCAGTAGCTGGAGCCTAGACAGCGGAACCAGAGAGGCCCTGCCATTCCTGTCTGCCCACGCTGGGAGCATCTTGGCCCCACCAGTACCTCCCCGAAGCCTGCCCCATGGTAAGGAAATGCCCAGCAGGCCTGCTGCACAGTGCCTGCAGTCATGCACAGATAAGTCTAGACCACCTGAAAGCTGACCCTTCCCCCCCTATAAAAACAATCAGAAACAAAACCCCAAAGTCTTTCCTGGTCTTCTAGGTTAGCACCAAAGTTTTCAATTTAATTTATTTTTTCCAAAATCTTCAAAATTTTTACAGTCCTAATAGTAATATGGACTTGCATGTATTTGGGGACTAGAATTATATGTGTGAGTGCTGAAGCATGGCCTGGCTTCTTGCCAGTGACCATCTTCAGCAGTAACTTAAGGTTACAAAGCTACTAATGAAACTTCAAATGTTCATTGTTTATGAGCCTGTTGCCTTGCCATGAGATCCTTGATAACAGGGGTGGATGGAAATCTATCACTGCACTTAACTTCTTGTTAGCATTTTGTGATGTGACAGATGTGTTTCACAGTATTGATCAGGAAGGACGCCCTAGGTTGGAATGGAGCCATCAGCAGTTGGAGCTGTTACCTGCCATGACAGAGTCTAAAATCCCAGCTCTTTCACTGCAGTGAGGCAGCACCAGTCTGTTTCTGATCCTTGTCTCATTCCAGGACACTACTCACTGCACTTTGATGCCTTCCATCACCAGCTCAGTGATGCTCCTCCAGCACTGCCTGCACGAACATTGCGCAAGGTAAAAAAGTGGCAGGAGAGCAGAGAGGGATGTAGAAGGAAAATCATAGGCTCCTGGAGGAACCCCCTCCTCCACTCCCACCAAGCAGTTTTTGAATACAGATATACTATTTTTAACATCCTAGTAACTTACACGAGAAAGTCCACTGAAAGCTCATAACCTGCTCCAGAGTTGACTTCTATAGAAATAACTTAGATGTGTTAATAGGCCCTTCCACTTTCCTTCTTTGCAGCACATACTGTGATTTCAGGCACCCTGATTATCACCTCAGCTCCTGTTTTATAACAGCCCTGGTGTTAGGTGCACTTGCCTGCCCACCAGAGGTACTTCCATACAAGTCAGAGGAGTGCACCTATAAACTAATAATTACTGATATTTTGAACATAAATGAACTGCACCACTGTTAACATCCCTGCACAAAAGCTGGAATGTGGGACAACACACAAGATGCAATGTTGCCTCTTTTGTCAATTTTAACCTCGTTTTGTTTTCCTCCAAACAGTCCCCTCTTCATCCTATCCCTGCATCACCCACCAGTCCGCAGTCTGGTCTAGATGGAAGTAATTCCACTTTATCCGGCAGTGCCAGCAGTGGTGTCTCTTCCCTGAGTGAGAGTAATTTTGGACATTCTTCTGAACCACCTCCTCGCACAGACACCATGGATTCTGTCCCCAGCCAGGCCTGGAACACGGATGAAGATCTAGAGACACCCTACCTCCCTGTCAGGTACAGTCTCTCTGAGCCTGATGTCCTAGAGTCACTCAAATCCCAGCCATGCCGAAGCCACTCTGCTCCATCTGGAGTCATTCCTCAGGACACCATGGACCCTCCTGCTCTACCCCCCAAACCTTACCACTCCCGGCTGCCAAACATGGAGAACGAGGAGGGGATGATAATTGAAGATGATGACAAACACCGCCCATTGCATCGTAAAGTGTCCCAACCCATGAGTGGTGGCAAGGAAGAGCAGGCCAGGGTAGCTTGGGAGCATGGCATCAGTGAGCAGTAGGGACAGCTCCTGGTAAGCAGCCTGCATCATCACTCCAGGTCTGACTACAAAGGAGAAAGAGAAGGACTCGGAGAACAGCAAACCGATTTTCTACTGCCGCAAGTTTATGTCTGGAGCCCACAACAGCAACTGGGCCAGCATGGGAGGTTGCTGCTTTCCTTTTTAATTTCTTTTTACACCTTTCCGTTATGTTTTTTAACTTTCTGTGCAGTGGACAGTTCATTCCTTCTGCAGTTTCTTAACCACTTCAGATGGCACACAAGCCATAGAGACTTGCAGAAGCTGAAAAATACAATTTTAAATGGAGGGGGGGGAGAAGGGGGGAACGTGGCAAGCTGATTTTGAAACTGCTTTCCTCCCAGTTCTGAGACGCACATGAGTAGAAGCAGTTGCACTAGGGACATATTTCTTTGCTGTACAGAAGTGAAAGCTCGTTGCTGAAATCAGGGATTCTGTGAACTGTAACTGTCAGGCCGGAAGGTGCATGAGCTGCAGGCAGTGGAAAGATGGCAATTCTAAGAAGATATTGGCTCTTTTGAGAGCAGGATTGTACATATCTGTGCAGTGATCTCCCTGCATTGGTTCATAGGTGCTGAGGCAATCTAACCAGTGCTGATGCACTGATTTCCAAGATATCATTTCCAACAAACTCTGCCTCCTTTGTTTTTTATGTACTGTTTGAGTTCTTAAATTTTGCTTTCACTGGCTAAACCAACCTACTTTCTCATTGGAATCATATGCTATTGATCTGTGCTACAGGATGAGAGGAGGTTAGTAGCCATTGGAGCTGCAACCTAATTGTAGGCCTTTCTCATGCCCGACTTTGGGCAGGCTGTTGACACCAGCATTTCTATTCCAGTTTGAAAAAAAAAAAAGCAAACAAACCAAATTGAGTTTTTCATGCTACAGCTGGTTGATGACCCAGCCAGTAAAGAAAAGGTGACTTAAACGCATCATATCCAACAATCCTTGCCTCAGGGCTGAACATAACAATTCTCACCAACTTCCATCACTCAGGAGCTGAGATTCATTCCCCGTTACCACACTGTCCTCAGTCCCTCCCAAAAGCTCACTGCAGCTGGTGTGCAGAAAGAATCTCCATCTCTCACAGTAGACAGAAAACACTAACATTCAAGAAATGCTCAGTATACAGTGTACACCCTAGAGTCAGGGATCTTAAAGGCAACCTGTAAAGAAGAAATGTTTGTTTCCTCTTTTGCTTCTTTAGAATGTATAAAGAAGCTTTAGCGCTTCTTCTCTCTTCTGGAAGGTTGATTTCTTTTCTCCTCAGGCAGCAATACAGCCTTCCCTCCCACTGCCTTTTTTTTTTATTGACTAGCTCCAGAAATGGCTGAAGAATGTTTTAAAGAAAACCCAAACAAACAAACCCCAAGAAACAGAACTATGCAGAGGTGAAGAGGGTACAAATCTATGAAAACAAAACAAGCCTTTTAGTCACTATTTGCTTAGTTCAGTACATGACAGACCAGGAAAAAAATTGTGGGTAACAGAGCCAAGAGCTGTTGTTCAAAAACAACAGTAAGAAATATTTTATTCCTATTTTCAGTACCTTTCAAAAAACTTTCAATCAAGAGAGTATCAAATATTTAATGCTTTTTAGATAAACAAGCAATGTTCCTTACCATGCCTACACACATTTTAGCCTTCCTGGTAGCCCTTAGCACCTGCAGATTGCAAAGCACACTCCAGGGGATGGTAACAAACCACCCTCTTACCACTGACAAATCTGAAGCACATCCAACTAAGAGACTGACTTACCCCCACCATCTAAATTAGTGTCAGGAACAGGAGAAGCACTCAACATTCATATTCAATTCTTGCCCTAACCACTCAGTTTCTCATGCTACAAGCAGCATAAAGAAGCAAAAAAGGATATTGTAAATCTTTAACAGGTCACCTTTAGCACTACCTCTAAATACAGTGGCTGGGCAGAGTACATTGCTTCTGAACTCTCCTAAGGATGGTCTGTCTGTCCAAAGTCTGGACTCAGCAGGTATATGAAGGGGAATTTCAGAGGATTTGTTTATTTTCCTTCTCAAGCTCTAGCCCATGCAAAACTACTGAGTTACGGATTTGTTTCTTAAATGGCCTATTTGGCTGGAACAAAGTCTCTCTTGCTTCCTCTATTTTGTTACTAGCACAGGCTGCTTCTTATCATTGTATCCTTCACAGTTAAAACAACCTTAATAAAACCTGGCCTACAGTGGACCTTACATTTCTAGCAGGAAGGTGAGTTTTCCAATATTAGGACAGTCCTGAATGTTAATGAATCAAAATGGACCTGTGGTATAGAACACATGTATGAAAACTCAACTCAAAATTATGTTTTTGGTAAAGGTAAGTCAAGGTAATTCCTTTGAAATGAGAGACATTCTCACATATGCTATTCTCCCATCTTACTGAGAGTTTTAAGAGAACTAAGTATTTGATACCATCTCCCATGCCCCCCCCCCCTTTTTTTTTTTGGCAGGAAGGTTAAAAGCAGTAAATGTAGTGACTTGCTGAGCTTCCTTATTGCAAAAAGAAACAAACACAAACAGCAGGTCTTGCAAATAAAACTTTGCAAAAACTGGAATGTAACTAACATGGGACTAAGTACCAGTCAGCTGGAAAACCTGCCCACTGGAACTCTGATTAGTCTCTCAAAACACATCATCCTGCTCTGATTAGAGACATGGTACAACAGCAGTGAGTCCATTTTGGGAGTCTTAAATTACAGTGTATTTGTAAGGGTTTGAAGATCAATCATGATGTATAAAAATACCCAGTTTATGGCAGGTCTGCATGGAGAAGGACAGAATAAGTTGCTGAATTTACCAAATTTAAGCCTCTCTGGAGTTAAATTTCTTACTGTTCTGATATCTACCAAATATTCTGTCTTATTTTCAGTGTTTGCCTGAAAGGGGTCAGAAAAGAGAAAGACTTATTAAAGATTGAGGTTTTGTGAATCTTGGAACTAATACTTCTTGGAACTAATACTTCTCTGTAGGGTGGGGTGTCTTGTAGCATAACACAACTCCAACATCAAGCTCAGTCCTGGAGTAGGTGGAAGCAACAGCAGTTGTTGCACTTGCCTAGCAGGATTTGAATATTCCTTGTATAAACCACAGCAACAGGATATTTTGAACAGGACCTTGTCGTTCTATATTTAACTCTAATCCAAACTTAAAATGTACTTGCCTTCATTGGGTTTTCTTTGTGTAACCCCATAGCATGTACATTCCTGGGAAAATTGGTGAAATTCCACTACAAATTTCTGCATCATCACTGTTACCTGCTGGCCCCATCTGAGACGAAATTGAGAAGGAACTACAGTAGTAGAAGGAAAGCAATTAAACAATTTCTCTGAATCCTACTCTTTTTTTCCCTCCCCCCTGGTGGTTGGGTTGGTTTTATTCCTGTATGCAAGACTAAGATTCTTCTCCATCTTTTCCTCTGTTTGCCTTTTACCTTATTTACCTTTTAGGTAAGGGATATTGTATATCCCTTCCGTGGGAGAATCAGCCAAAACTGGGGAGGCTGGAGAGAGCAAGAGCCTTTGAGAAACAAATTATGTGATATTAAAATTTTCCTCTGATTATGCTTCTCTGTAAATACCCCCATTTGAATGCTGTGTATTTGTACAGGAAATTGAGCAAAAAATGTATAGGTTGTGATGTCTGACTGGTATTCTGCCCTGTAAATGTGTTTTTAACCTCTGGCATTCTGTGCTTATTTAAAAAAGGCAAAAACCTCTAACCACTTCTCTTTTGTGTATTCATGTTTGAGACAAAATTAAAACAGCTATCTTATCTATAATGGAAATCAAATTTAAGAGGAAAAAAGTAATTTGTACAAGTGTCCTAAAGGTACTTCATTGTATATATTGTGATAGCATGTTTCCAGAACCAACGAATAAGTGGTGTGAATTTTAGATGTAAATATCTACCGTTTGTTTGGGGTTTCTTTCCCTTACCCATTCACTCGACTGCTGTGATGTGGAATTAAAGATTAATACCTGATATCAAAGTGGCACAGCTGTATGTTCATTGCTGTCCTCCAGATAGGGTTATCCTCAGGCTGCTCCAAATGTTCCAGAGGTACGGGGAAATGGCCACTGCTTCCCACTGTTGTGTGAATGAGGAAAATGGGGGCAACCAGAAGGACCTTGTGGCTATTACGTGTGGTGAGGGAACAGCTTCCACATTATTATCTTAGCTGACAGTACACTATTTTATTTAATATCAACCTAATAAACAAGCATCAGGCATATCCACCAGCCAGTCTTGTCAGGTACTTTTACGTGACGCACCAGACTGAGACACCTGCTTGTCTACCACAAGCTTTAATACACAGCTTTGAGGCAATACTGCCAGAGATCAACTGAATCAGAATTAGTTCTCCAACACCTACCTCACTGCATAGGTTGCTATTTGACAAGTGATGGTTTATTTCACTTTTTTTATTGCAATAGCAAGACATTTTGGCAGTGATTTCATTTCTGGATTTTAAGTATTTAAATACCAATAACCTTAACAGAATGGGCCTGAATGACACATCTGTCCAGGGACCCCACCCTGGCACCCCCACACAGGGCACCCATCCTGCCTGTGCTCCCTGCCCCCCCCCAAACCCACCACACCCATGCAGGGCTCAGCCCCACACAGCACACACACATGCCCCCCCCATCCCACAGTGCACCTCCCAACACACAGTGCCCACCCACCAACCTCCCACTGCTGGCCCATCACAGACCTCTCGCTGCCCTCGTATTGAACCCATCAACAACCCCATCACTGACCATATCACTAGTCCTATCAGTGACCCCATCATTCACCTCAGCAGTGACCCCATTATTGACACCTCATTGATCCCCATCATTGGCCGACGCCCCATGACTGACCCGCCCCCAATCGCTGACCCCTGATCGATCCTCCCGTCCGGCCGCTCCCGCCCTACCGGCTGTGCCGCCACTTCCGCCGCCCAGCTCCCCTCACAGCTCCAGGCCCGCATCGCGCCCCCTGGCGTCCAGAGGCCGCGTCCCCGCTCCCCAAAGCCTGTGCGCATACGCGAAGGGCCGGCTGCCTGCCCGACCGCTGCGGGGAGCACCCGGCGGGTCCTGGCGCCATGGCCTGCCCCGCTCCCTCTCGCCCGGTCCCGTCCGTCTCCACACAGCGGCCCCTCTGCCACACTGCTTCGGGAAGCCACCGACAACGCCCCCGCTCCCAGGGCCGGGCTGCTCCTCCCACACCGTGCGGCCCCATGTTTTGGACTCACGGTTGTGGCGCGCTGCCCGCGGCTGAGTGCACAGAAGTTGCTCCCTGTCCTGGTCCGTGTGTTGCAGCTTGAGATGGAAGGGATCCCTTGGCTTGTCCCGGGACTCCTGTGTTAAGAGGAAAGAGGCTCTGAATACTGAGCCGTTGGGGGCTGCACCACAGCGTGCCCCGGCTTAGGGGCTGGGGCAGCACCAGGACCCAGCAGCAAGGGGACAGAGACCACCCACCCCCCCCCCCCCCCCCCCCCCCCCCCCCCTCAGGGCAAGAAGGGGGTCCGTGGGTCTCTGAGGCAGCTGAAGAGCTCTTGGGGAGTGACACCGGAGCACCAGCGAAGCAGAGGGCAGCTGAGAAGCTCTGGGCACAGCAAGAGAAGGGAGGGAGGAAGCAACAGTATCTTCTTGTTATTGATCTGGTCTTAGCTGGTAAAATTCCTTATGTAATTCAGACGTTTTGGATTTTTCAAATAAAAATTACCATTCCTTGTTTCTACACAAAGCTAGAGTTTTAAAAAGTCTATGGAGCTAGCTGAGGAAAAACTGCGACATATAAATACTAAAGCAATGGTAAAACTGGGGGCAGGGGGAAGCACTTGGTGGCTTTCCCTGGGGCTGAAAATGAGCAGAAAAACGTCAAACTGTGCAGAGGGCATTGGGAGCGGGGGGGAAGGGGGTTGGTGGAGCTCCACTAGCCTGGGGAGGGGCTTGGGAGCTAGGCACAGGGGGTACCTGAAAGGCCCTGCACCAGGAAAGCAGGGTGGGCAATAGGGCGCGGGGTGGCAGGTGGGTGACATGGGCAAGGACAGCTGTGTGCCAGCACAGGGCTCCACGTGCGAGCCAAGCGGGACTTGGGTAGCTTGGCAAGAGGGAGTTGGGTTGTGGAACCCAGCTTAGTGGGAGGGAGAGGGGCCTGGCACCACGGCTGGTGCAGGGCGTGGGGAGCATGCACACTGTGGGCATGTACTGTGAGGCCGAGCCTGGCCAGGAAAGCAGCACTCAGAGGCACGTCAGGGTCCAGCACTAACCCCCCCATGGCATCCCAGTGCAGTGGGCGATGGGTACCCAGGGAGCTGCAGCCCTCCGGGGCTGTGATCCCCTGGGGTGACCACGGTGCCCCCATCTCCCTGCAGGGAAGTGGGTGCTGCCCCCCAGCCCCTCCCCAGCTCCCCGCACTCACCATGGGACTGGCTGGAGCAGATGGCCACCACACTGGACAGAGTGGTGCCCACATGTTGGCTGACCACATTCTTCTGGGGCTGGAAGAACATGATGTGGAGCTTGGGGGTGAAGAGCCATCCAAGGACCACAGTGCCGCTGAGGCTCACTGAGATGCACATGGTGGTGGTCTGGACCTGCAGACAGGGTTGGGCATCAGGTGCTGCTGCCACGACCAGCCCTCTGCCCTGAGAGGGGCAGGGTGAAGCCCTCCCTGTGACACCAGGCAGAGGCTGCTGCCTGCACCCCACAGGCACATCCCACCCTGCACCACCCTCCTCCTGTCTCCTGCTGGAGACCCGTGAGCAGAGGATGGCAACAGCCCTGATGGGCACAGCCCTGATGGGCACAGCCTGCTCCTGCAAAGGGGTGCACCCTGAATAGCACCCCCACCGCACCCCAACACCCCTCACCCCAGTGCCCACTCCCACCAGGGGATGCAGGTCCTCCCCAGAAGCCCCCATCTGCAGCCACCCCCACACAGTCCTGGCAAGAACCTGGCTGGACAACTTGCCAGCAGTGGGGCTCAAGGTGCTGCAGGGTGCACCCCCATGCTACCCCATCCCTGGCACTGCTCAGTCCCTCGGGGACCAAGGCTGCCCATGGCCTCGGCATTCATGCCCTGGGGGGGGTGGGGGACACACACATCTCATGCCTTCACGTCATGAGGCGGAAGAATAGAAATCATTCCTCCACAGAGAGGCCAGGGGGGCATCTCGTGGTGTCAGGGAGCAGCAGTCTATCAAGAGGGATGTCTTCTCCCCAGGACTCACTGCCCCCTCAGCCACAGTCCTTCTGCCACACTGCACCCAGTAACGAACACCCCAACGCCACAATGCCCCATCTCCCCAGCAAACCCCACTGGGACTCTGCCAGCACTTGAGGGGCCCCGAGTGTGGGGCAAAGCCCTCCCCCCGACCCCAGCCCTGTCCCCCTGCAGCACCCTGCCAAGCTTCACCCACCCCAGTGCAGGTGTCCCGGTCCCCTGCCATGCCTGCCCCTCTCCAGCCCCTGCCCACTGCTGCCGGCTCCCGTGCCCTCGGTGCCAGCACGGCAGGGAGCAGCCCAGGCTCGTGGCCAACCGCAGCGCCTGGTTCTGCTTCCCAGCATGAATGACATGTAATTAAGACATGTAGAAACACAGGATCTGGGAATTAAAAGCTACAGTGACTGCCATATGTAAGTAATCTCAAAGATGTGAATTTCCTTCCACTGCCACTCATAAACCAGGTCAAGGTACAGGAGACAAAAAAACTAACCCATTTCTCCAATCCTGTCTTGTCACACAAAAAAAGATGGAACTTGTCCCAAAAGACATTTAGCAGTAAAATATAGTAACAGTCTAAGTGAAGCTGACCCTGCAGTGTACACAGACTGCCAAGCCACCGTTTCATTAAGTACATACCACATACAAATGCTAAAAGGAGGTGAACTGTATGTAATGAGATACCTTCAGATTGCAGCTAAATTATCAAAATGTGGCTGAGCTGGAACATCCACCTGACACCTGAAAAAAGTCTCTAAAAAACAGATCCCTTGAGACTATTCCTGTCCCAACTTTCCAAATCTTATATAAGTAAATAATTTTTTATTCAGACAAAAAGCATATATTAACAAAACATGGGAAATAAAAAGTGTATTTGGCACAACAAAAGACTTGTGAACCCCTGAGCTCTAAACAAGTTTTTTTAAAAAATCTAGTTTCTGTTAAAACGAACAGACCATGTTTTTCAGTGCAAGTCAAATACTTTATTTAAGCTAAGGTCACTCATCAGATTGAAATCTAAATACCCTGTTCAAGTGCCTCTCCTTGTCTAATAATGAAAGCTTCAGCACAGTTTCAATGTATGACTTGTGCAAATCAGTAGGAGTTTCATTATAAAGCTGATAAGAGGAGAAATTAAAACTCTAGAAAGGATTACAACCAAGCCAAGAAAAATTGAGCTCTCCACACCTCTGCATAAATATGCCCCTTCTTGTATATGCTTAACAAACTATGGAAATGGAGACAAAACCAGTGTTAAGACTGATAATGTATCTATGTATGTATAAAAGGTACACACACAAACACCCCATTGCCAATGCCATGAGGTCCTAACTACAGGTCTTGTATTTACTGTGATGAGACAATTCACATACCACTTCTCCCTTTTCACAGGCTAGCCCACATAAATTAAAAGCAGATTTGGAATAGTAGTCCTACTACACTTCAGCTTCTATTCTGTGGTCACTCCCAGCCATACTGCATTACATTTTTCCACCAAACTAACATGATTTCACCTCTCTGCTTATAGAGATATTACACTCATATTCTGTCACAAAGCCTATTCCATAAAAATGTGTAAAATTTCTACTTTGTTTGAAGATCTGTTTCATGACTGCATTCCTTTGACAGTTAAACTTCCTCCTTATTGTGAATTAAAACCCTAATTCTGAATTAAAGCCCTACTACCAACTAATTAGTAAGCCACTTCATCTTGTAGCTCTGTGGGACACAAGCTAAGAAACAAGGGCAATTTCAGTAACCACTTCTCTGCACAACTAAGTGACTTCAGTGGGCAATCAACATGAATTTAGAAAAGCCAGTAATCTTCCTAAAGTACATCAATATTGAGTAATTCCAGGAATTGTTATGGACTGATTTTAAAATAAACAAACAAAAAATCAAGACAATAATATCTTTATCAATCTTAATAAACACATTTTGAGAGATAACAAGATCTAGAAAGGTGAAAAGCCACCTCTTCTATCTGATAAACCCATGTGATATACTCAAACTAGCAAGACACCATGTACTAATTACCACTCACCTGCTATGTGACCTTTGCTGAACTAGGTTGCACCTCCCCATCCTGCCTGCTGCTCCTCATCAAGCTTATAATTTGCAGCTGATATTTTGCAAGAAAATTTAGACTTAGACACTGCAAAATGCCCTGCGGCTCCTATCCTGGCTTTGCTCCAGGCAGGCACAACTGGGCTGCCAAGAAAACCCACCAAGCTAAGATGTGCACTCCCTTGCTATAGCATGGGGCTGTATGACTTTGCCTCTACCTTATTTTACTGGAATGATATTCTAGGACACATACAGTTAAACGTACAGCTTAACAAGACAAGAAACAATCAACAAGTGTGCACTCCTCCCACAGCTGGCTGTCGCGGACCGAGATAGGTAAAGCCGCGACTCACACCCCCACCTCAGGGGATCGAGAGCTGAGGACCACTCCCCGTCACACTCACAAACAACGCTTAGGAATCAATAGATTTATTAAAGGCACCGAGGGTGCCATTATAGAGTCCGTCTCTCACACTGGCCTACAACATCAAAGAGATTTAAGCCATAAGCTCCTAGGGTTGGAAAAAACCCCACCTTCGTTTCCCTTGCTCTACAGAAACACACGCTTTTACTGTAACCTTTCAGCTGCCCCACCTCAACGAGTTCATGCCTTACAACTCACAGGGGGTACAGGCATGACTAAAAGCCACCCATGAACGGCTTTATCCGTGTTGAAAGTAAGGCTGAGGGCAAAGCCTGACTCTGCCACAACTGCTCCGCCATCCCTCACAGAAGCCGGACTCCTCAAAATGGCCGCCCAGTCACGCGGCTTCTCCTCCACCCTGCCGAGCTCCCTCCACCCTGCCAAGCTCCCTCCCCCAGCCTCACATCACACATCCTCACAGCCCACGGGAACCTAGATCAGGACCCCGACGGCCTAAAGCTCCCATCGGCACCGAACTCTGAGCTGCTAGAGGGCCTTCGGCAGCTTCCTTACCTCAGTACGGCCTCACGCACCGCGCTGCCGCAGACGAAGGGACAACCGGTGCTGCCCGCCTGTTCCCGGCGCCCAACCTGGGCAGCCGTAGCCTTTGGGTGCCGCTCAGCGCAGCCTCAAGGCAGATACTGACCGCGAACAAAGGCAGAGCCGCCGCCGCCTCGCTCCTCAGCGCAGCGCACTTGCAGGTGTGAGAATCTGCCCCTTTAGAAGATGGCGGCCGCAGGCAATCATTAGGAAGCGCACGAGGTTGTTTTTCCCTTAACAAAAATGGCGGCAGGGGAGGCGGGGCGCGCCGGAGTTCAGCCACTTCTCCCAATCAGCGGCCGCCAACTCTCCCGTGGATGCCGCAGAGCGGCCAATGAGAGGAGGCAGCGTGGAAGCCGGGCGAGGAGGGGGCCAATGGGGCGGCCAGCGACGGGGGAGCCGGCGTGGGGGCGGTGGTGCCGGTTACCGGTGCGGTGGGCGCAGAGTGAGGCGGGATGCGGGCGGCCCACGGGCTCTGGGCGGCGCTGGCCCTGCTCCTGCTGCCGGCCGGCAGCCGGGCCCTGCGCGACGGGGAGTGCGAGGGTGAGTGGGGCCGGCCGGATGGGGGGCGGGCCTGGCTGGCGGCCCCCGGGCCCGGCGAGGTGAGACCGCTCCTGCTGCCGCCCCTTCTCACGGGGCTGGGGGGCGGTGAAACATCGGAGCTGGGCTCCGGTCGCCCCTCGCCCCGCCGACCGAGAGCAGTGATAGCCCTGCTCCGCCGGGGCATGGGCTGGGCCGGCGGGAGCGGTTCCTCCGCTAGCCAGAAAAGTCTCTGAAGTCCGCTCAAGTGCCGGTGGGCCGAGCCGAGAGCGCTGCTGGAAAGTGGCCGGTCCCTGGGCGGGAGGCGAGCGGGCGCTCAGGGCTCGGGGAGCTGGCGGCCCCAGGAGGCGCGGGGCTGCCGGCCGTGCTCCTCTCCCCCGCGCCGGGGCCCGTCTGTCCCGCGGGAGGGTCGGCACCTCCCTCCCGGGGGTACTGTTGCTGTCTGGAGAAGTTTCCGGTCTCTTCTCAAACGGAGTAGCAGCAGCGCAGAGCCGAGAGAGGAGAGCGCCGACCCCGGGAGCGTGGCTCGTCTCCTCCGAGGCAGGGAGATGAGCTTCTCGTCTTTCACATGTGCGGGCCGGGGCCGGGGGAAGCTTCTCCCCGTCTCCTTTCCTGGGTGACGGTGACCGGAGCATCGAGGCAGGGAGCTGCTGGGAGGCAGCTGCTCGCCTGGGCTCCCCCCTTACTCATCGCAGTGTTACGTTAGCCTCGGCTTTGCCCACTGACTGCTGGGCCACTGGGTGTCCTCTCTTGAACACCCAAAGCCAGGAGCGGTGTTCAGCTGATCTAAACCACACCTGGCGCTTTACATAGCACCTCAGTACAAAAGCCACTGGGGTGGAAGCTGTTGCACAGCAAATTAAACATCTTTGGCACAGTGGAACAGAACAGATTCCCCGGGTGAAACAAGAAAAACTTGAGGTGGGGCGATAATAACTGCTTGGGAGTTCGTGATACTAATGCTCACTCCATCCTTTGTGATGGGAGACAAACAGTACGACAGAAGGAGGGGGAGGGAACACAGTAAATCAAAACTTTCAACTGCTATCCCAGCACTAGGTTGGAAACCTTTCTACTGTACTCATCGTTCCACTGCTTGCAGCATCTTTATTCTTTCCAAAGGTTTTCACTTCCAAACAGCGCACAGTGGACATCAGTGTGTCTGTGACTGGGGACAAACTGATGTGAGGTAAATGATGGTGTTGTATGCATACCAAAAAATGTTTTCCTAAATGGTCCAGCTTTAATTACTTTTAGTTTTAATATAGTAAGTTTCTACTTGGCTTTGTGATGGTCATACTTGCATTCCTGTCCATGGCTTGTGTTAAGGGATGAATACAAGTTGCTAACGATAGTAACAGTTGCTGATCCCTTCCCCTTGGGGTAAAAAAAACCAAAACACAACATAAAAGACACAACTTGTACCTTTCCTCTAGAGGCAGACCAGTGCCTGGCTCTTGTCTCGCACCTGGAAGTCCTGTAATCCACAGGTCTTGCTGCAGGAATTGGTGGGACTGCAGAGCTCTTGGTTCAGGCGATGCTGACGTTCAGAGGTGTGTGAGCAGCAGAATGAGTGAAATCTGACACTCTGAGTCACCTTGTCACCCAGACCCTTCGTGCTGCGGTGACTGTGGCTGTCTGCCCCCCTCCCCAGCCACACACGGGTGTGCTGGGATTAGTCTGGAGCGTATGCGGAGTGCCTGCAGCCAAAGAGGAAGTGTCACAACTAAGTTGTACCTGCCCTCCCCACAGGCAGGAACTGGCATCTGTCCTCTCAACTGCTGATCCACTGGTGGGACTTGCATTATCTTTAAGACTCTTCCCTCTTTCAATCTGAAACTGATTCAGAAGCTTGTGGCAATGAAGAGAAGGGAAACGCCAAGTGGATGTAGAGTGTGATCATGTAATTTCTTTTCCTCTTGGAAATAACTTTCCCATTAACTGAACCAAGTTGCTACTCAGTGATACTGTATTACTAGAAACAGCACTTGTGGAGTCTGTAACAGGATTGTGTAGAGAGAGCTGGTTGTCAATCAAAACTGGTTTTGAAGCCTGTGGTCTGACAAGTTGCTTCTCAAAGACAGAAAATTAAGTTTACATTTTTGCACAGGCACTTTTTTCCTCTGTCCCCCAACAGAATCCTGCTGCTCACTCAGTGTACAAAAGCCACTGGACACTTCCATGGATCTGGTTTCTCAGATTGTCAAAAACCCACCAAAAGTACCAGAGCATATTGTTGATTCACATGTGCTCTGAAAGACATAATGAAATATGTGTGAAGTTGCTGACTGCTAATGGAGTCTAGAAGTTCTCTAGAGGCTCTGTTCTCCAAATGCCTTATTGTGTTTCCCTCCAAGTGTCTTCTAAGAGCTGCCACGAGTTCACTGCAGTGGCAGATAACTCCATCTATCTTCCCTTCCAGTGTGTGTTACGTTCCTGGGAAGGTTCTACCAGAATCTAAAGGACAACGATGTTGAGTTCACACCTGCCAGTATTGAAAAGGAGCTCTTGAAAACCTGCAAAGAAGCAAAAGGCAAAGAGAACCGCCTGGTAAGTTAAATTGTCTTTGGGGTGCTGTATAAGCTGATAAAAGTATTTATGCTCTTTAGATGAAAACTAAATAAAGAGAAACCAAATTGCCCCAACTAAAACCAGAAGGCAATGACCAAATGAAGACTCCCTAAGGAAAAGGCCCTGAACTCCTGAGAAGAACTGCAGAGAGCCTCCATCAGAAAGGCAGAGGGGGAATGTTACAGGAAGTCTTTCTTTTTTGAACGAAGAATACTTTATTCTTAAACCAATTCAATTTTTTTAAAAGTTGAGAAGACAACCAGCCTCGATAGCTTTAAAAGCAGTGTGATGGGAAATGTCTGCTCGGTGCCCTGGGCTCAGAGTTAGGCTTCCTTTTGCCTGTCTGTAGTGGTCACTTGGAAAGATTCTGCAACAGCAAACATCTAGCTGCAAAACCAATCGAGGAGAGAAGACTGATAGAAAACTCTCCTTTTAGAAGCATTTTTCCATCCATCCCCACCTTGTTCTTTTCTTCCCTCTAGTGCTATTACATTGGGGCCACAAGTGATGCAGCCACCAAAATCATTAATGAGGTGTCAAAGCCCATGAGTCATCACATCCCCGTGGAAAAGATCTGTGAAAAACTAAAGAAGAAAGACAGCCAGATCTGTGAACTAAAATACGGTGAGTTGCCATCAAAAGGGGAAATGCCCATGCTTTTTTTATGGATCATTTGGGGTAAAACAGCATGCTGAAAGTACTCAGTCCTAACTTTTGCAGAAAATTGCTAGCTGAATTAGGTTGCATAACGTGGGTCACTCTCCATGAACATTGTAGAGAGAGTTATGGAGGTGCTCAGGTAAGATTGTGAGCTACTAACCCTTTTTTATCTTCTGAAGGGCCACTGATGTGCCTTGAAATAAGTAACTCCCAGGCATATCAGCACTGCTGCCCTCAAATCACTATTTTGAATATTGTATTTAGAAGGGTGTGCAGTAAGGCTTGTCCTGGGGAGCAGCCAGGTGTGTCCTGGGATGATCCCTCCTGTACACAGTGTTCAAGGCCAGAGCTAAGCTCTGCAGTCCTAGCTGCTCTTGTGTTTGCCACTAGCAGGTTGACAAACACGTCTTTGTCACCTCCTCTGGTGTCTGCTCGGAGCACTCCGCACTGTTTCTTACTACGTTCCTTGAACTCTCACATTCCTAGATGACATACTCTTCCTGAAAAGACTAATCTGAAGAACAGTCTTGGAAATAACCTCCTTCTGACTGCTTTCCTATGTGTCTGCCCTAACACTCCCTGGAGACACCCCTTGGATTGTGGGTCTTTATACTTCTTAGTTCTTGTACCAAGGTCCCGTTGCTTCCTAATAAGTTTTTTTTGTTGTCACTTGCTTATCTTTCCTCTGAAATGCTACCTCTGCTACCTTGTGTTTATCCAGTGGAAGACAGAATTAAACTATCGCTGCTCCTATAATAAAGGGGGTTTCAGGGCTATTGTGGAACCCCTACATCTAAGCTGCAACTAAACTTTCTGGCTTCTACTAATGACTTTTAGTGATAAAAACCCTGTCAAAAGCCTCACTTAGACGTTCCTTCCTCCCCCGGAGCCCGGCACTTCTCTCCCTCTTGCATTTTGGCTCCCTCGCCTTCTGTACCGGTCTCTGCAGTTGCAGCCGTCGGACCCTTCACCGCCGGGCTCCTCTTCTCGCCATCTCCGCACACAACCGCGCCCCCCCACCCCGGAGCACGGGGGGCGGCCCCCCGGGGGCGGCGGCCGGTCCCCCCCCAGCCGGGTCCCGCTGAGCGCGGCTCTGCTCTCCCCGCAGACAAGCAGATCGACCTGAGCACCGCCGATCTGCGCAAGCTGCGCGTCAAGGAGCTGCGGCGGATCCTCGACGACTGGGGCGAGGCGTGCAAGGGCTGCGCCGAGAAGTCCGACTTCATCCGCAGGATCCACGAACTGATGCCCAAGTACGCGCCGCAGGCGGCCGGCGCCCGCGCAGACCTCTGAGGGCCGGGAAGGGCCGGGACGGGAGGGAACGGGACGGGACGGGCGCTGAGGCGGGCCCGGCGCTGAGGCGGCCGCGGCGCGCACCCCGGCGGCGGTAGCTGAGGCGGCGCGCGCTGTACGGGACGTTTATTAAAGTACACCGGTCTGTACCGGGCGGACACTGCCGTGTGGCGTGATTCCGGGGAGCACATATCCCCCACACCCCTCCCCCGTCCTCGCCCCCCCCCCCCCAATTCCCCTCACGCCTCTGGCGGGAGCGGTACTGCGCGCGCGCACCCTTGTGGGCAGGGGGCGGGGTTCATGCCGAGCACCTTCGTGATTGGTCACTCGCCGTCACGTGCAGCCGGCCGCCCCGGAGGCGGGAGGTGCTCCGGCGTCACGTCGCCGTGCGGCGCCCTCGCGCTGCTGACGCAGCCATGCGGCGAGGCGCGGGGCGATGACGTAGGGCCCGCGCGGCGCGGCGGCCGGAGCCGCCTTCGTTCCCTTTTGTCCAAGATGGCGGCCGCCGCCGGAGGCGTCTCCTGAGCCGCGGGCCCCGGCGCCATGAAGCGGGGCAGCGAACGGGACTCCAGCCCGCCAGGGGCTGGGGGAGGCCGCGCCGCCGCCGCCAAGCGGCCCCGCGAACGCGAACGAGAGAGCAGCAGCCGGCGCGGCCCACACCGGAGCTCGGGCGCCTCCCGCAGCAGCCGGGACAAGTCCACGCCCGGCGGCGGCGGCGGCAGCAGCGGAGGCGGCGGCGGCGGCACCACCACCAGCGGTGGCAGCAGCGGAGGCGGCTCCAGCTCCCGCAGCCACCGCGGCGATGAGCGCGCTGGAGGCGGCAGCGGCGACTCCAACCACCGCCCGGCGGGGAGCGGCTCGGCCTCGGGCGCCCGCGGCGGCAGCCAGGCCGCCCCCTCTTCCTCCTCCTCGTCCCGGGCGCTCGGCGTGCCCAAGGCCAAGGCCCTGCCTGGCGCTGTGGTGGCCCCCTCGCTGCTACTGGCCGGGCCGCCGCCGGGCGCCGCGCCCTCGTTGCTGCTGGCGCCTCTGGGGGGCTCGGCGGGCCTGGCCGGGGAGCCGCCCGGCTCCTGTGAGTACAAGACGCTGCTGGTGAGCGGGCTGAGCGCGGCCCTGCCCGACCAGCTGCTGGAGGACGGCCTGTTCCGCCTCTTCCAGCGCTTCGCGGGGGGGGGCGCCGGCGATATCAGTGTCAAGCTCTCCCACACGCCCGAGCTCGGCCGTGTCGCCTACGTCAACTTTCGACACCCCGGGGACGCCCGCGACGCCCGCCGGCACGCCCGGGCTCGGCAGATGCTCCTCTACGACCGGCCCCTCAAGGTGGAGCCGGTGTATCTGCGCGGGGGCCGGAGGAGCCGCACGCCACCCCCGGCGCCCTCTCCGGAGCCTCTGGGCTACCTGCCGCCCATCCACAGCACCTACCAGTACAAGCAGCGATCGCTCTCGCCCGTCACTAGCCCCTTGCTGCGGGAGCCACGGCCCAGGCACGCTCATGCTGCCGCCGCCGCTGCCTTCGCTTTGGAAGCGGCTGCCATCGGGCTCTCCCGGGACCGGGAGAGGGCCCTGGATTACTACGGGCTGTATGATGAGCGCGGCCGCCCTTACAGTTACCCCATTGTGGCTGAGGAAGACCTGATGCCAGAGGATGATCAGAGAGCAACCCGCAACCTCTTCATTGGCAACCTGGACCACAACGTCTCAGAGGTGGAGCTCAGACGTGCCTTTGAGAAGTACGGCATCATCGAAGAAGTGGTGATCAAGCGCCCTGCCCGCGGCCAAGGCGGGGCTTACGCTTTCCTCAAGTTCCAAAACTTGGACATGGCACATCGGGCCAAGGTCGCGATGTCAGGCCGCGTTGTCGGCAGGAACCCTATCAAAATTGGCTACGGGAAAGCCAACCCTACGACCAGGCTGTGGGTGGGTGGTCTCGGTCCAAGTACTTCCTTGGCTGCCCTGGCAAGGGAATTCGACCGTTTTGGCAGCATCAGGACTATTGACTACGTGAAGGGAGACAGCTTCGCTTATATCCAGTACGAGAGCTTGGATGCTGCCCAGGCTGCCTGTGCGCAGATGAGGGGCTTTCCTTTGGGAGGACCGGAGAGGAGACTCCGAGTGGATTTTGCCAAAGCAGAAGAGACGAGATACCCACAGCAGTACCAGCCAGCACCGCTCCCCGTGCACTACGAACTGCTTGCTGATGGGTACAGCAGACACAGAAGCCTAGAGCAAGACTTAAGGGTGCGAGATAGGACTCCTCCACATCTCCTGTACTCGGACAGAGACAGGAGCTTTGTAGAGGCAGACTGGGCCAGCCCTGCTAAAAACGCTGAACGCAGAAACAACTTGGAAAGCTACAGCCGATCGGTGCGTAGCCGGAGCGGAGAGCGCTGGGGCAGCGACAGCGATCGCAGTGTGCCCAAACTGTGGGAAGAGAGGCGGAAACGCCGGAGTCTTTCCAGTGACCGTGGGAGGACTACTCACTCGCCTTACGAGGACAGAAGCAGGACAAAGGCCAGTGGGCCAGCTTTAGACCGCAGCCCAGAGAGGGCTCGCAAGGAGAATCACACTACAGAATCCGGAGCTGAGAAAGAGCCGAGTAACTCCCTTCAGAACAATCGTCATGTGACTGAGGAGAAACCCCATCGTGAGGCACCCGATGCTCCCCAGCCTAAAAAAAGGGACAGCGAACGCAATCATCGAACTGGTGAATCGGAATCAAAGACTCACGAGGAGCCAAAATCTGAGACCAAAAAGCTAAAGAATTTATCAGAATATGCCCAGACGCTGCAGCTTGCTTGGAATGGGCTTCTTGTGCTAAAAAACAGCTGCTTCCCCACCTCTATGCACATCCTGGAGGGAGACCTCGGTGTCATCAACGGACTCCTTAAAGACCATTCATCCGGCGGGAAGTTAACGCAGCTCAAAATCGCTCAGAGACTTCGGCTCGACCAGCCCAAGCTGGATGAAGTAACTCGCCGCATCAAACAAGGCAGCCCCAACGGCTATGCTGTGCTCCTGGCCACCCAGTCCACCCCAGCAGGGGCTGAGGGGACCTTCCCTGTTGTAGAGCCTGGCTTGCAGCGACGGCTTCTCAGGAATCTGGTCTCCTACTTGAAACAGAAGCAGGCTGCTGGGGTTATCAGCCTGCCCGTGGGAGGGGCGAAGGGCAGAGACAGCACAGGCATGCTTTACGCGTTCCCTCCTTGTGAATTCTCTCAGCAGTACCTCCAGTCAGCACTAAGGACATTGGGAAAGTTAGAAGAAGAACATATGGTGATAGTTATAGTCAAAGACACTGCCTAGCCCACACTGTCTTTTCAAATCCCATGTTTTCTTTGTGTGTCACACAACCCAGTTGTTTTTAAGGCTGATCATTTTGGTGGGGGCTCAAAACACCTCAGCCAAAATGGTAAGATTTTCAGTTTCTAATTAATTTTAATACCATTTAAATAGAGCCCATTTTATTCGTTTTTAATATGTGACACTGTCCGCTGTTGTTCTGTATTTTTATTTTTTAACTGTATGAAAAGTTGTCAGTAAAGCCTTGTTCACTGATGGATTTCTAAACTTGTGCAGTATCCTAGTTTTTATGGCCCAGGAAGGGCTGGTTCCCTGTGCTGTCAGGAGCTGGAAGGTGGTGGTTCCAACCCATTTCAGTTTCTCAGACCCCAGCCTCCTGCACCTCCTCTGTCTCTTTATCTGTGTCCTCCAAGGTGGGAGGGGGAAGGGGGGTTCTTTATGCTGTATGAGAGACTGAAAGGTTGGCTCTGTATCTTTTTTTTTTTTTTTTTTGTCCTGTTTGCTTTTTATTTCATAAATTTGAGTCTGGATGCATTCCTTTTGATTCTCTATTTGAGGACAGAAGCTTTCCAGGAAGCCAACTACCAAGGAGGCAGATCTTGATCAGGAATCAAAGTGGGTTTTATACAGAACAAAAAAAAATTACAGTTAATACTTGGCAAAAAGTTTGCTCCTGAGGAGTCCAACTCTATTCTATTCTGTGAGGTTTGAGAGCACCTGATACATGTCTTAATCAGATAGAAGTTCTTGGGTAAAACAAAAATGAGGCTTGACATTCCTGGTTTTTATAAAAGGAAAAAAAAAACAAGCAGGAGAAAAAAAAAAATTTAAGGGGAAACCCTCTTGGGCTTTTATTAGCTGTAGACAAGCAAGTAAAGGGCACAAAGGGTGTTGTTGAGCAGTAGGTGCCCGTTAGTGTAGTCAATCATGTTGCACTACCTGAAATCCTTTCTTAAAAGACAAATGGCAAAATTTTTCTGCTGAAGTTGAAACTTGTTTGCAGGCTTACAAAAAAAAAAAAAAAAAAAGAGGAACATATCTGGCTGTCTGAAAATGTGTTATGTTACTGCAGGTAACCTGTCTGTAGCTGTAGGAAGCTCTGGAATTCAAAGTTGGAAATCTCTGATGGGATGGTTCTGTCACCTTTTCTATCTGTGGTATGAGGCAGTGGTTCAGGAGAGGAGCCAGGACACCTGCACCTCTGGTGGCTCAGTAATTATGGATGTGGTAACTAATTCAAATTGGAGTTTAAATCCACGCTGTTCAGTTTGGGGATATTTTTATTTTTTAAAATTATGCCTGTAGATTTTAGGAGGCTTACAGAACATTGTGGGGGATTCAGATAATTGAATTTTAAAGTTTCTTTAAATTTGCAGGGGTGTTTTTTTGTTTGTTTTGTTTTGGTGGTAAGCAAGTGAACAAAGCCCTGGAAGACCCTGAGTCTTTCTTTGCACCAGGCTCTGTGGCCAAGCAGACTCACTTGCTGACAGCTGCCAAAGGCCCTTTTAAAACTGTGCTCTCAGGTATGATTGGTATAAAAACCTATATAGCAGGGAGCATAACTCAGTCTAAAGATGCTTTTATCTTTTAATTTTTAACCCTGCAATTTCACAGTAGGGACATCATCAGCTGATGATGCATGAGCAGTTGCTTAATTTAATAATGTATTGATATCAACAAGTATGGGTTAGTTTGGGGTTGGTTTTTTTTGTTTGTTTTTAACATTTAATACTGTGATTATATTAAAAGTAAATCTGATGAGTTAGTGTGATCATGAGGGGGTTAGTATTTCACTTGTTGATGCTTCTTCTGTACCCCAGAAAATGCAATTCTGGCCGTAAGGGCCTGAGTACAGCTACAAGGTCACAGAGTTCTGTCTGTGGGGAGTGGGCACTGTCCAGTGAGAGGTGAGCTGGCTTGGCTGCTGGGAGCAGCAGGGCTCCAGGAAAGCTGCTGTGGGAGCAGAGGAGCAACTCTTCTGCTCCCAGGAGCCAAGCCGTGCCTCCAGGCTCGCTGCCCTCCACAGCACCATGGCTGCACGGTGTAGGGTAGCTGGACTGCCCCTGGTTTTACACGGTTACAGGGACACTGACCTTTAACCTTGTGACCAAGTCCCCGATGCTGTTGTAATGTAGACAGTGCCAAATGTCAACAATTGTAACCGTTAAGTGTTATCTGAAACCAAGTGCTATTAAATACCCCTTATGGCCAGAGTCATAGAGTGTCGGAGTATCCTGTGTGTTTGAGGCAGAGCATGTGCTGGTGCAGGAACAAGCCTGGCTGGCATCTTGCTGGCAGGGGCTGTCACTTGTGCTGCTGTGGAGTGGCTGTGTGTGTGTGTTACAGTGTGTGAATGTGAGGATCAGAAGGGAAAGAATCAATACACAATAAAAGCTGCAACTGCCTGATGGCAAAGCCAGGGAACCACTAGAAATCCCCATCTCCCACTTTATTTTTGAGAGGAGTAAATAATAACGTAGGGGTGTATTAGAAGACAAAGATTGTCATGCTTTGGATGGGATGAGATTTTTTAATGATGGGATTTCAGCTCTCTGTGAGTTGGCTGATGGCTGTGAGCACATATGCATGAAGAGGGGACCAACAAATATCCCTCCTGTAAATTAACAGGTGTAAATAAGAAGTTGAAGAATTTGAGGAGAAAACACCTGGGAGAGAAACAAGACCTGCCCTCTACCCTAGTGACCTGAGCCTTCCCAGCTCCCCAGGATCCAAGTGAGCTGCAGCCATCATTTACACATGCATCCAGGCTGCCTTTGAGAGCAACAGGCCTGAAAAAGGGTAGATAAGTTACAGTAAAATAACACTACAGCATTATCTATCTTACAGCGTGCAAGCCTTGGCTGTTAAATCAGGATGGGATGCAGATCTGGGGAGAAGATACATGGGGTGGGGGAGGAACACCACAGCCTTTGCTGGAGGGCCAAGGCACTGGGTGATGGTGGAAGATGGTGGGTGTAACAGAGCTGCAGGAGGAGGAGAGGTGTGCATGGTCTTTCAGCCCTGCACAACAGCAGCAGTAAGGTAATCACAACAGGACAACTGTCTGTCTTTGAAACTTGGAGTGGAACCAGGGTGTGGGAGGGTGAGCTTGGTGGTCTGAGAGCACTAGTGTTTAGACTAAGTTGCTCTTTTTTTTTTTTAATACCCATTCAGTAAAACCTTTTTTTATAAAGCCTCTTTTTAACATCATTTGCTAGCTGTCTTTTACTACAACAGAAACACAGATGAGGCCTACGTGCCAAACACCTTGATTACTACCCATAGCTAACACAGAGTTTTCTACCCTGCTCTCCAAGCTGTGGCCCATAGGAGATTTCCTGACCCACCTCACAGCAGGTATATACCCACAGCCTCCCAGGGTGCTGGCACAATGGTTACACAGCCTGCTCTACAGACCACTGTTGCAGAGCAGCAAACACCCTGAGCAGTTCCCCATGGTCTCAGCCCCAAGTGAAGAGGACTAAGCTGATACAAGGGCACAGGCTCAGGCTTGGATAGTCTCTGCTCACATCACAGGAGGAAACACAGCATCCTTCCAGCTCCCTCCATCCCTCAGGGAGGTAGGTGTATGTCTTAGCCAGCTGACAGGACATTTAAATGCTCCTTCCACCCCCTCAGCCAAGGTCTGTAATGTCTGCATAAACCGTGTGACATTGTATCAGCTCTGCACAGTGTGTATTCAGGAAGATTATATGACTTTTTCCAAACACCATGCTTTTAAATAGATTAAATAATGATGCAAGGGGAAGAGGTGATTTTCCAAATGCTGAGATTTCCTCTCATCCCAGCTAGTTGCAGAATCAAGGCCTGACAAAACCAAACAAAAATTCCCATTTTGCACCCAGCCTGTTACAGTCACTCTATTCCCCAGCACTCTCAAATGATACCCAGGATATGCAGCAGGGGCTGCTTGGCCAGTTGTGTAGGGTGCTCTGCAGCTGCCCACCTCTGCCTCAGCCACAGACTCAGGCCCCAGCACATCAGCACCATCAGTAATAGGTGTGGGAGGGGAAGGATGGCAACATGTACTTACAGTGGCCCAGTTTCAAGTCAAATTTATAAAGAGGTGCTCCATCCTAGATGGTCTGGCTTTGTCTCACAAAACTAGTTAGTAAATTTCTCCAAGATAGCCAGGCCTGAAACAGCAACAGATGCAGCAGAGTACAACTGTGGTATAATGCCAGGCAAGGAACAGACAGCTGCCACAGTACCTCCCACTGTCAGTAGTTGAGTACATGCCTTTTTTTCTCCCTCCTCCTGAGCAGCACATTTTTCTAAGGTAAAGTTGCGTAAGATGTTTTTTGATAAGGCAGAGGCTGGCTTCCACAGCTGCTGGATGGCATATCCGATTTTCAGTCCCCTCATTTAATCAGAATGCTGCTCCAAGTGCTGGTCTTAAGTGCTGTAGTAATCTCAACTTGTCGTTATCGATTCTGGAGGGTACAATTATCCATTATAAGTTGCAGCAGAACCTTTCTTTTTAATTATTAACAAGCAGCCCTGGGTAAGCACATTAAGTAGATGCAATGCTGGAGGGAGGAAAAGATATCCCTTCTCTTGGTTAAAAAGAAAATCCTTCCTCTTCAAACAATGAAACCTTGAGCCTTAGTTGAAATAAGCAGAGTTCTTGGAGGAACTTGCTGTAGTGTCAAGTAGTGAGAAGCCTCCAGCTCCCTGTTCTGCCTCAATACCTTTTCTGAAAGTGGCCAAAACAGAGAAAGGGTAAAAAGTTGAGTGGATGTTATCTACTCACCTGGGAATAAACAGCACATTTTGTGGCCTTGTCCAAGGAAGCAACAAGCACACTTACCTTCCAGTTCTGACTCAGAACTAAGCTGTGGAGTCCTGTGCTGTATGTACAGTGAAATCAAACACTCAACTGCAATTTTTTTCATCCCTTTCTAAGGGCAGGGCCTCCTGTCCTGTACAAACAGGAGCACCTCATTTGCCTTCTGCCAGCGTAGCCACAAGGCAGCCTACATGATGCCAAACCACGCACGGCCGAGGAGGCCCAGCGCTGCTCCTGCCTCCTGCCACACACCAGCAAGGCCCGAGGGTTCCCTTCAGCTCAACCACAGGATGGATATTCTGGTGCATCTTTAAACTAAACCACAGCCTGGCATTAGCAGCACCTTCCAGCTCCCACATGGCACAGTGAGGACTTGGTGCTGCACTGCTCACATCCCCACTCAAGGCTGTCAGGCCAACCACAAGTCAGATACGAACCCACGGGCCCTGCCAAGTGTCACTGTGCAGCTCTGAACATCCCCAGGGACTGGAGGCAGGGGTGGAGCCTGTACTCCCAGAAATCTCACCTCTTGTTTACTTTGCCCTTCCTCACTGCAGCCAGGCCACTAGCTACACATACCTGCTCTCTGGCTGAGCTCCTCGGGTGCACACAGCACCCATTTTGCATGGGTGGCAGAGGAACGCATGGCTACAACTCACAGCCATAAACAGAGACAGGATTTTTATTTAATTTTTTAATAAATACACTTTACATTAAAGAAAAAGGCCTTCAATTTGCAGTTTCCACACAGAGGGCAAGAGGGAGGGGAAAAAAAAAAAAAGATTAAAAAACTTGAACCACAAAGGGCAGAGGGGAGAAAGAGGGCTCAAACTTCAATCCCAGATTCCCATGTTTTCAGGAATACCAGGCTCCAACTTGGCCAAGCCAGGATTTCAGCCTCCCACTGTAGGTGGAGAATCTCCACATTCAACAGCCTGTACAGTTCCCAAATACCCCTGGGTCTCTCCCCTGGAGGACAAAAGCATCTGAAACACACTGGCGCACTAGCAGGTGTTAACACCTGTTGCTTTTTTTTTTTAAAAATAAAATAATATTTAAAATAAAAATATTCTTACTCCTCAACAATATTAGAAACCACGATCCTCTTCTTTCACTTAGTAGTTGCATAAAAAATGCCTCTTCTTTTAAACAATTTTTCTCCCCCAAACCTACCCCATTGTATCAAGGTACTACAGGAATACAAAGTTCATCCCCTCTTTACTAGAACACTTGCCTTTTTTTTTTTTTGTTCTTTTTTTTGTTTTATATAAAACTATTTCTGTTCTTTAGGAAAGAACTTTATACAAAGAAAATATATTGTGAAATATTTTCAGAAGTTTCCTTGAAGAGGAGAGTCATCTCAGCCTAAAATAAAAAATAAAAAAAAAAAGGCAGAGAGAAAAGAGGCCTAACCCCAGGTCTCTTTATTGTAGAGCCTCAGACTTAGCCCCAAGCCTCAAAGTGACTCAAAGCAACACAGCGGATGGGCTGGAGTTCCTCAGGTTTTCCCAGGAGAAAAAGGGTTGGGGTGCTCCAAATCTGCTTCCAATTTGGTCTCCGGTCTTCTGCTAGGAAGGGAGCATCTCCTCCTGCCAGCACCCCGCCTTGGCAGCCACTCCTCACTCATTCAGAGACAGGATTATGTCATCCTCCAAGTCAGAATTATCTGAGCTGTCGGCTGCAAAGGAAACACGTAGGTTATGTTTGGTTTGTGGGAGAACACAGCTGTCAGGGCTGCTAAGCAAGGCCACACATTCCTAGTTACAAGGAATGGCCACCACCTGCTTGGGACCAGGAGCTCCCCAGCAAAGCAGAGGCAGCTAGCACCATTAGTGCATTTCAAATCAATCAAAAGCCGTTAGCAAATCTGCACCAGAGCTTGCTTTCCCTGGATAAAACAGGTCAAGAGAACAGCAGCTTTAGCAAGTGCAGTTTCTATTAGCTGGCAGGTTTTTTTCCCATGACAAGATGGGGAGAAGGACACCAGCAGTAAGTTATTACTGCACATGAGCTGTGTGGACAACTTACTGTGCACACCTAAGTGCAATAGCTCGTGTTGGGGGCTGGACACATCTGGCAGAAACTCTTCACAGCTTTTATTTGAAAGCAAGCTTGACAGTTCCAACAACCTGATGTGGTGAAATATAGCCTCAGTATAATGTGCATGGGGCTTTCATCAGTCAGTCAGACCCAGACTGCCTCAGTATTTGGTTCTTATTGGTCTGTCACTCCCCTCTGACAGCACAGTGGGAGACCTCACCACAGAGGGGGAAGCAATCCATACACTCACAACTAGAACGTTCCTCTACCAACCTGGACATTTCTGTAATTAATTTAACTACATGGCACTCATTAAAGGTGACTTGAAAATTGTGCTTTTCCTGGTTTTCTTCATTGTGGTACAGAAAGAAGACACGAAAGGATTTGCCAGAAGCAGTCACACACACACTTGCTTTTTATCTTAAAACGTAAGACCTCTCCTCCTTCAGTTGTGGAAGAGGGAAGTGGTAGCAGTTCTGGCAGCAAGAGGTGTCCTGCCTTACCTTCGAGGTGATGTTGGTTCTTTTTCTTATGTGAATTCACTGGATGCTGCAGTTAACTAAGTGTTAAAAATAGTAAAAGAAAAAAAAAAAAGACACCAAGACTTCCTCTTAGCCATCTCAGTTATACTGGATCTCTAAAATGCCTGTCAAGGTAATCAAGGCCTTCTGGAAGATTCACCCCTTCTCAGATGCTTTCCTTAGGAAAAAAAAAATCATGGGCAAGCAGCAGAGGGCAGAAACCATCTCCCCCAACCCTCCTCCCTGAAGATCAGCCAGCTGCCCTTCCACTATGATCAGCAAGGGATGGTCCAATCCCACCATCCATCATACTGAGCCTAAGCTGAGAGGTCAGCAGTGCTCCCAGAACAGCTACAGCCACGCAAGAGGACTTGGGAAACACCAGCCAGTGCTGCAGCAACTATGCTTATGCAGGAGGAGAGAAAGAAGCACAAGAAAGATGACAGTCCAGAAACTCTGGAAAAGAAGAGAAGCTGAAAAAGTTGTGGGTTTGTTTGGCTTTTTTTAAACACCAGAGGAAAGCATTGAAAAGGGATCTCCTAACTTTATTCTCTTGTCTACCACACAACCTTTCAATTTTGAGCTCCATGTCTATAAGTAAACCTGACTGCATTGGCTACTTGGCAGAAGCTTATAGACCTGCCTGGAAGCTGCCATTTTTTATTACAGAAGAAAACAGCAAACAGGAGTCAGCCATGCTGCTGGTGAGAATTCCATATACTTCTGCTCTATTATGTCACACATGCATTTCAAAAAGGACACCCCACTGGCCCAGAAACAGGCTCTTGAAAGATCTGCACAATGCATAAACTGCTTTGGACAAGACAAACAGATCCACCCTCCCCAGGTTGGTGACAGAGGAGAAGGAAAACCAATTCATACTTGAAAGGTTCTCCATGGACTAGTCCTGAAAAGGAACCTCTTCTAAAGCACAAGGAACCAAAGCCACTCAGTTTAAACTGCTCTTGGAATTGTTTTGAAGCACATACACTGTATGTTAGAGAGGTTCATCCAAAATACAGCAAGGGTCTGCAGCAGGAAGCACTCAATACATCACCATGCCTCCGATCTGTACTTTGCAACAGCATCAATGCCCTTACAGCTTGTAATTCTGGATCACAGCATAAGCAAAGGAGAGGGAAATTTTAATTGCTCTTGCTGGGTAAGAAACAAAAGCAAACCAGATGAAGTTGAAGTCACAGAGAGGAAGCCACAGAACCCCATGCATCAAACCCTGTGCAAGGACCATGCATACATCAGCCTGGCAGAGCTGCACTCCCTGCTTTCATTTCCCCACAATCCTGATACACAGGCTAAGAGCCACGGGATGGGCTGGCTGCTGTACCACAGTGATCCCACAGCAAAGTTCTGATCAACTGGTTCTATCCCTAAACAGAGTACAGGTGTGGTCATTTAATAATACATACTGCTTTGCATAGCACCCTTGCAATAACTAAGTGTCAAGTAGCACCTGGTTTTGTTCCAGGAATAGTTACTGAAATGGCCTGAACATCCCCTCCACTCTGTCCCTTGGACAATTCAAGTTACAGCACTCCAGGTGCTCTTTAACAGCTTCTGGCCCTGCACCCCCTGTGGAAACAGAGGTGGAGTCATGTCACAAAGGTCCTGCCAGCTGCTGGGACAGGCAGAAGTTCTCTACAATCCCAAAATGTTGAACTGCGATATGCTATTAATGAATTTGAGCTATGTGAATGTCCTGTATGGCCCTGCATTGTACACCTACTGTCTTCAAGAGAACAGCAGACAGACCTCACTGAATAACTCTGGCAAACTGATATGGCCACATCCTTAAGACCACCTGAGCTACAATCTAACAGAAAAGAGGGACATGAATGAGTCTGCCAGTCTCACTAGTCCCAAACTGAGGACTGGCATGCTTAATCCTTCAGCACATTGGCAGAGAAGATTAATCCCCACCTCAGCTCTCATATTAATCTCCTATCACTGCAGGATTTCAAACACCTTGCACACTGTTTACTTATCCTTACCAACCTTTTAACTAAAGGTACATCATCCCCGTTTTACAGCTTGGAAATTAAGAAGAACTAAGTGGCTTGGCCACCCATACTCAAAAATTGTGCTGCAAAAAAGGTAACAGAACCTGGTGTCACAAATCCCAAGCCTGATGCTGTCCTACTCCTCTTTCTAGTGAAGCCTTTTTCCAAACTGAATTGCTACATAAGAAGTTCAGAACTTGCTTTCTTATACACCATATTGTCAATTTATCAAATCTCTGTATCTGTGGCATGCCAGAAAAAGAGAATTTAAATTTTATCCCAAAAGTTATGTTAGCTTCAGAACAGTCTTAAAAAAAGGAAGCAAAGTCAGGAATGCCATTTTGGTTTTGCACTTCAAGCAATTACAAAAGAGAAAGAACAGCATTAATGACCAAAAATGCTTCTCTGTCCTTACAGGTACAAATAAGGCAGAGAAGGCAGGTGAGAGAACAATTCAACCACCACCCCCTTAAAGGGCAGGACAGACAAGCAATCAAACAAGGCTTCCTCACATGGAATTTTTTGGTCTGTCTTTAAAGTTCTCACACACACACACACCTGGGAGCACTTGAAGAAAGGAGATACCTTCCTATCCAGAACTCACAGCTGTTCTCTCAGATAGGAGCTGTTTTCTCTGACAGATTACTTTGAAAGGTCACAGGTGAACAAGCATGATGATTTGTGCCTTTCATACAAGCCAGCCAAGTCATTTCAGGGACAACTTGGATATTGTGTATTTGTCAGGACATTAGGCAAAGGACAAAGCCACCTGTGGTCACCAAGCTGGGCACATACTTACTATCTCCAAGAATCAGCTCAACTTCCTCATCAGCATCAGAATCTTCATCTTCACCCTCATCTCCTTCTTCCAGGAGGTTGGCAAGCTCCTCATCATCGGAGGGAGAAAAGTCATTTTCTCCATCCTCACCAGCATTCTCATTGTTCTCATCCTCCTCCAGCTCAGCCTCCAGCAGCTGGTCTGTATCTAGTTCATCGAGGTCATCTGTATCATCATCATCTTCATCATCATCTTCTTCCTCTTGTTCTTCATCGTCCTATAAAGACAGCAAAAACAGTCCATTGCAGACATTAAAACAAATGTAAAATGAATAACTGAACAAAAGCATACCTATAGTCTTCACTTCCCCCCATATCCAGACATGACAGATTGTAAACACTCTTGCAACACTTTCTCTCCAGAGCTACAAAACATGACACATGCCAGACCATTTGCAGGCCTGCAGAGTCTTATCTGCAAAATGCTGATGCAACAGAGGTACTGTTGGCTCAAGCTCCTCTCCAACACTGCCCATCAACATGTGTCACCACAATGCACTCTTGAGAAGGACATGCAGTAAGACCCATTAATCTATGGTTTTGTTGTTAATCTTGTGCAACTGCTTTAGTTTCAACTGGACCAAAACCTCTACCTTGCATGAAACAGCATGCAGGATGGATATTCAGTCTCTCCGTCGTTCCTCATTTAGATGAGATGTAAAATAAGATACAATTAACCTAAACCAATCCCTGAATCACTCCGCTTCAGATGATAGAACTGTTTAAAGCAGTTCAGAAGTCTCATCTTTGGCATTTACCTGTGGACCAAGACCTTTCTTTATCAAAACATATCAATTTGCATTCAATAAAGCAACTGAATTTCTCATTGTACAGATCCAACCCAGAAAATCTGTGTCTAGCAGATAAAACTGAGTGGCAAGAAGCTGTTACAGTCCTATTGTTCTTCCAGACAAATGAGAGTCCAAAAAGCACCATCAGAAGGCAAGCTCCAGAAAGTCTCCAAGACCCAAAGAAAGGGTTCAATATACCTGCACATCTCCACCCTTTTTCTCTCACAGAATGCCCTCATGTGGCTTGAAGGCAGCCCTCCAGTCATTCACTCTTAATTGCCCCTCTGTTTTGGGAGGGAACGGTTTGCAAAATTATGAAGCAGTTAAGATAGATATTAACAACCCACTTCAAGGGTTAGTTTGTTCCCCAAGCTCACCACACTCACACTGTGCTGTTTAGCCTGCTGCATTTCCAGATCTAAAAGGACAGAAGAAAAAGACCTTACTGTCATCTCCCCAACCTACTTTTTCTTCAGACAGTGCTATAAAAAAATCCACCACACCCACACAAATCCAACATCTGTCACAGGCAAAAGAAACAAGGAATGCCAAAAAGCCTGTGCAAATTTTGTTGTTTCTTCAGTTGCAAAAGGCAGCCAAGTCTCCTCTTCTGACCAGAAGTGCTGGGTTATTGGCATGGGGATTACCGAATAAAAACACAGCTTTGCTACATACAGCTTTCTTTCTGAAACAGCTTGTATTAAGTTTAAAATCAAAACAACCTGTATTAAAACCTATGCTTATTTTAGGTGATTACAAACTTTACTTGGGAGTCAGAGTCCTCAAATGAACAGACATTGCTTTTTGTTGTATATATGAAATATCTTACTTGCAGTTCACAGTTTTGAACTGCACTGCCATACTGAGCATAATTCTCCATAAAATACGTTGGAGAATAAAAGCTTTTGCTTTAATAGCTTTTACTTTTGTTCTATGCAGTATCTGCAGAGAGACAAACATCTTCAACTTTATTACTCTATTCAGAATTGAAAAACTGACTAAAAACTGAAAAGGCAGGAGAGTTTATTTTCCTTTTTCAGTCTCTAAACAACTCTGAATCTGGAAAGGAGGAGATCAATTTATTTAAAAAGCTTGGAAAAATTAAGCCAAGTTTTTCAGTGTCTGGAGATAGAGACACAATTAGACATTAGGAAAAAAGTGTATTGTCTGTGAGATTCATTTAGAGTCAGTGTAGTTGAAAACTAAAGGATTCTGAAAAGAGTTAGGTGCCCTCTTAGTTTCCACATCTCTGGAATTTCTGAAAGCATTCTTTTCCTAAAAATCTAGCCCACAATGGCTTAAAAGATAACATCGAAACTCCTGTATTTTATTACATTTCACATTTAATGTATTTATTGGAAATTGTAATGCTATTTTATCAACATTTTCATTAAAGTTTAAGGCAAGGCATATATAGCATTATAATCTTTTAAATATAGGATGAAATTAAACACAGATGTAGAAAGCTAAAGATTTCTTCTGGCTGACAAGAATAAGCACCACATTACACAGAAAGGGTGCATATTTAGCTGCAAATTAAATCTGAAGGATTATATCAACCAGTGAGGAAAAAAAAAATCTTTTGTGAAAACACAAATAGCAACAGAAGACTAGAGAACTGAAATCTGAAATAGGCAATTAAAATCAGGGCACACTTATTTAATAACCCACAAAAGAACAGTAAGATTAAATCGAAATTATACCTGTCCTTGGTAAACCAGAAAATGGTGTGAAAACCACACTGAACCCAGCTCAAGAGGACTGATGTTAAGCAGTGAAAAATCTGTACCTTGTCATGCTTTAAAGAACAGAAACAGGAACTTGAAAAATGTGCTTCAGCTAAGTAACAGGCCAATGAATTCTGCATTAGCTTCTGCACAATCTCCCAGCACCAACCTCTGCAGGCACGCTGCACAAGGCTCACAGATGTGTCATGAGATCTCTCCTAGGAAAGCACACTGAGCTTCTGCACCCAACACCCATCTATGGGACACAGAGCTGGACAAGACTCCACCTGGTGTTCCCTCACACCCAACTCCCACCACATGTACGTGACTCCCAGACTGTTAACGGATACTGAGGCTGCAGCCTCAGACACCACAACAGCCTCAGGTAAGGGATCCCTACACAGATAAAATATGGCATGACTTGCCCAGTGACTCATACAGGCATTCCAAGGAAAAGCCATGAAAAGAATCCATGGAAAAATGTCACAAGGGAAGATAGGCAGAACTGATATTCCAAACCATATCCAGACTTGTGAAGGAAAAACCTGCAAAAGCAAGCTTCTGCCTACTCATCTGCAGTTCCCCAGAGCTTTGGGCAATGACAGAGGTGTTGCTAGAAAAAAAGAACCAGTGTGCACATCTGTGCAAAACAAGCATGCACCTGTGCTTTTCTTCCTCATTGGAACAAACTCATCCACAGAACCATGGGCCAGCACATTCCATATGACTTAAGACAGTATCACAGAACTGTTTTAGCCATCACAAACTCCTTTAGATGCCTAAAGATATTCTTTTATTTGGCTTGTTCTCTGTAAAAGCTGGTTAGATCAGAACTTGGAACTGTTCATGGAGTCCTCACATTCCTCCTCTGCTTCCTTAGACAATATTCACTTCCCTCTCCAACAGAAGCCACTTCACAGCTACCAGTTCTCTTTACAGAAGGCACGAGGGTAGTACTGTGGAATCAAACTGACCACATCATAGCCCTCCCTCTGGGACACACTTTACCTTGCAATCAGCACTCTGACTCACTGCCTGGGATTTCTGTGTGCCTGTTCTACAGCCAGGCCACTATTATTATTGATACAGCCAGACCAAACCCCCATCTTCCTATGTAATGTATGTGAGATTACAAACAACAATCCCAAACTGAGGCTGTGATGCAGAAAAAAAAATCTAATGCTCCCTTTTAAACAGAGTAGGTAACACTCAGAGGGACCTGATGGAGCCCAGCTTTTGAATTAAGGATGTCACATTGTTACCCATTTTAGCTGCACAGTGATCAAGGTATATTAATTGCTTGTAGATACTTAAATTCAGGATTAACTTTACCTTGATAGATGCCAAGAATAGAACAGTTTGAAGCAGAGTACCCATTGACCCCTAATGAGATACAAATTTGTAATTATATATCATATAGATATGTATTAGTTTATTATCTATTATAGTGAGCATAAATACTGGGAGTTTTCTCTGTTATTTTCATAATACTGTACTAGTGTTCCTCTTCTTCATCTCCAGCACACACAGATGTCACCATATAACAGCTGCAATGTAGAGGTCATTTTAGTATCAACACACCTGGACGACCAACTCTTTCTGCTCTTCAGAAACACAGCATTGCAATTATAATAAAATAATTTTAACCTTGGAAACACTGACTCTGTTTCACACACAAAATGGCTTCCTGGCCCCACTTCTCTGCATCAGTACTTACAGTGCTGGTTCACCTGAGTTAAAGCAAGAAGGCTGCAAAAATAAGGCAATTAATAAAGGCAAAGCTGACAATTTAAAGTGAAAAGAGAACAAAACAAAAGCCTGGTTATAGTTACAAGGGGATAGCACAGAGGGAGGCTGCAACTTCAGCATGGAATAGTTACCCACAGATTTAAGTAGAATGTCCACACAGGAGCAGGCCCCAGTTTAACTTCGAATTTGTCTGACTCAACTAAAGAGTTAATTTGATTCAGCTACAGAGTTGACTCAACCAATAAAGACTAGCTTTGGCTGAAAAAAAACATCTATACAAAGGGTTTATAACAGTTTAACTCAGAAAGTCTTAATGTAAGTCAGTAATGCATAGTATCATCAGTTATACACTTCAGACAAGTACAGAGGATGCAGGAGCTATCAGTTCTTCTAGGGTAAGATTAATTTATCATTTGAAACGACAACAGAAAAAACTAAACTACAAAGCCTGGAGCAATGGCATATACAGGGGTGGCAACACTGTAAGAAAAAAACACGACTAAATTCTTCATGTGGCCAGTATTTGCAGACTATGCAGAGCCTAATAAATGCCTTTTGCTCCTGTTCAATCTTTATGTATTTTCTTCTATACTGTTCTTTGATGCATGTTTGCACACACTTCATAGACTTTCATCATCATAGTCCTACTTACTGCTCTCCTTTACCCATTCATTTTGCTTATACAAAGTTCGCAAAATCTGTCTTTTTGGGCAGTGTAAGTTTTTGATACTCAATCTTCATCTCTCAAGAAACCTTCAAAGGCTCAGGAAAATGTCTTTCTTTCACTAATTCAAACTCTGATGCAAAATACATGTCAACTATTAAGAACTTTTTTTTTATTATAACATATTTCTGCACTGCATTTTAACACCAAATGGTTTTAACACCAAATGGTATGTACCAAGTGCTTTCATGATGAATGGCTTACAGCTCTGCAGTTCTGCAGCATATAAAAATATACCAGCTTGCTTTATAACCACTCTTAAGAATTTTATAGAGTTTTCTTACATTTCTTGAATCATTTTTTTTTTTTTATGAACAGAATTTGAGTCTTCTTAACTGCAGATTACTTAATCTCTTGAATTTGCACCAGGCTGACTGTTACCTGCCAAAAGAAGATCCCACAGGTCTTCTTTGATTGTTGATATTATAGATTAGGAAAGCTTAACTTAGTTTTCAGATTTACAGGTCACTGATTTTTTGCTTATTTTATATGGTTTCAGCTGTTTCAAGAAGTTTCATCTTTTCCTTTAACATTTCCTTCATTTTTTCTTCTTCTACTAGGAGCTGCTTCACAGTTCAAAACAAGTATTTATGTCAATAGTTCTCTGCCCAGCTTCCTCTGTTACTGCTTTATGAACTGTACAGCTGTCATCATCTCAGAGCTGTTCCTTCTCCAGCCCCATGCTGAACTCCTATCATCACTTCCAAGTCAACACCTCTCACCTGCAGATGCTTTCCAGAAAGTCTCTCCCTCTGAAAACACAATCTCTATTGCACCTCTCAGTTTGAATCATGCTGTATGATATTACTCTAGTATTACTCTAACTATTCTTATTTTCACCTATGAGGCTGCTTCTCTCTACCTGCAAAACAGTTAATCAAATGTCAGTGAAGCTTATCCCACTTTTTCAAATCTTGCAGCTCATATTTAATTAACTTCTGGCTATTTGTAGCTAGCTGGTAAGCATCTGCTTCTGTTAACAGTTTATTTTTTCTAGTTGTCTTTTTGGTAAAGAAATTTATGTTTCTTAGTGTTTCATTACTTTGTTCAGTTTATCTGCTTTTGCACAAAACCACCTACTAGTTTATTTCTCCCTTTCTTTCACCGTCCCCCCACAAGTTTCTCCTAGAGCAAAGCAAACTGATTTTTAGTAACCTGGTCTCTTCCAAATTATCAGCATTATTTTAATTACTACTTATTTCCAGCATGGGAAGGGGCTTTGCTTTAATAAAAAAGAACATTGGATCATTGTTCAAATAGAAGTTCCATGAAAAATGTTCCACTCCAGAGGAATAAGTCTCTCCTTATTTTAGTAATTTATCTTTCTGCACAGACAATCCCCTTGTCATAGCTTCTGACAACTGTTCTCTTTGCTTCCAAAGCATCTGTGTAGCACATTGGTACTTTCTGATCCTCTGCTATGCAATTCTCAGGAGTTACAATGTCTGGTTTTCAGTCACTTAAGAGTTTCTATCCAATTCCTCCCCTGCCCAGTTCTTAACACTTCCTGAACAATGGTCAGTGGAAAAGAATCTTAAATATAGCCAATAGTCCTTCTAGGGGGTCAAGCATAGAATGAATTTTAAATCCTAGATGACCGAGTTTCCACCCTTCCCCTAAGCTAGCAAGCCCAAACTCAGCTCCTCTTGTTGTACCATTAAAGTCACCCTAAATATTAATCCTCTTCACACTACAGGGCTGCAGCTACTTTTACCTTCTTGGCTAGTTCAGTTTTAGAGTTTCTACTTCTTCATAGCCATTAATGAGGTCACAGAGCTAAAAACTTAGAAGCCTGGGAAAGCGCAGAAGTTACTATATGTAACAAGCAAGGAATCTTACCATAGGCTTCTATGCAGGTGTAGGTATGTGCAGATTTACAACAGGAAACAGCACACAGCACACAGTATGTCACAGAGGTAAAACATGGAGTGAAGAAATAAAAAAGCGGTTATTCTTTTCATCTGTGTAAGCAGGCTTAGCTTGTCTAACAATGACTTACTTGTGATGAATGAAAAAGCATCCATAACACAGATAAAAACTTTAGAGTAACTGTGCCTCTGTTGGACTGGCTTGTTTAATTGGGAGTCTTTTGACCAATATTTTGCTTTTGCCTATGAAATGTTTTCATTGCAACATGACTGTATGTACCTGGTGATAATCTGACTGCAGAGTCCTTGCCCTCTTTGAGGCACGTGCAGGTCATCATTTCACATTTGATATCCTCCTTAATGCCAGGGATAAATATGTTAAGTTGTGACTATTAAATTCTCTGTGCTGCAGGGCTCAGAAATAACTCAGTCTGGAACTAGGTGCAATCTCTCAGTCTGCTCCTCTTCCTTCCTCTCACTGATCCCACAACTCTTAACTCACAAAACTAAGCCCATTCCTTTAACTGCTTGACAAAAAACAATACTGCATAAAGGAATTCCAAAATTTGGCAGGTAAGTTAACTCTCCCTCTATGGAGGAGAATTTGTGCCTTTATTTTTTCAAGCTTCTGACAGACTTTTCTCATCACAGCTGAGCCAGCTTTTATTTTCTTGGATCCCAGCTACTCCGGGAATTCTAGAAAAATGTGTTAGGTGAGAGGATGTCACTGAACAGGCAGAATATGGTTTTTATCTCTGCTGAACATGTTTTACTTCAGAATACTAGGTCTATCCTTCAGAAAACAAATTACTTTTCCCTTTTCAAGAATTTCCTCAGTCTGCACTAACTAATAGCTAGTGAAACGAGATTCTGGAACAGCAGAATAGGCTGAAGCAGACAGTTATACTATCTAAAAATGTGGTAAGAAGCTCAGGTTCTTGGAAAACGTTCTTTTTTCTTAAGTATCTGTTTTGGAGGATGTCTCTTCAAAAGATGTCTGTTATGTAAATAGGTCTTTGATGGAAAACCATTCTTTACTTAGCCTCCTCAGCTGCAACTAAGTTCAAAGTTTCCTATTAGGGTGTGCAGTAAATAAGTGTATATTATTACCAATTGAGACATTTGCCTGAAATACTTCTTTCCAGATATTATTTTGTAAGCCCTTTCATCTCAAGCAAGATTTCAAAACAAACTGTATGTTCAAATAGTACAGCAACAGCTCCTGAAAAACTAAGGGTCCCCTAAATAATTCTAGGCAGCTTTCAGTGACAAAGCAGCACCATGGTCTGATGGTTCTCAAATATACATGTCAATATGGATTCAAGTTTGTGGGTTCTTCCCCAGCAAATAAGCATTCACATGAAAACAAACCTACAGCAAACCAATAGCAATAGAAGTACAGTGGAATTGCTGTTGCAGGCAGACAGGAGGAAAGTTCTAAAGTAAAAGTAGAAACTGGGATTACAAAGACCACATAGAAAGCTGAGAAAAAAAAACACACTATCCTGGCTAAACCACATGTTAGAATGGTGATTGTCTTTCGAGTCCTTATTGCCTCACCTCCAAAGCTTTAATTTCACATTACCTAGAATTTTCTAAGCCAATGCAAAAAGACAAATTACACACCTACCATCACCATTTCGATAGCCCAGAAGCACTGCAGGATAATAAACAGTTCTTCAGTTCTGGCAAAAGAAGTAGAACACACTTTATAGGACAGGGACAGCCAGGTGAAGCCATCTGCTGCTGAAGCCATAAATCTCTCTGAACATGACAACAACTGAGAACACTACTTGAGCCTCACAGATGCACCATCATCCACATGTACCACAGAGAGACAAACAGGCCTTAAAGAACTAATATGGAAAGGAAAACTAAAATAGAGAGGTAAAAATGCACAGGTTGAAAAGCCTGTAACCCACTCACTTAAGTTGTACAGTTTTCAGTCTACTCTGTGTTGAGCCAATTCCCTTGGTTTTAGCTTTTCTGATCACCTAGTATTCTGAAGCCTCCTCTTCTAGCCCACAGCACCTGTCCTGTGCCACTTCTAGGCCAGATCACTTACGTTCACTTTCCTTTGCACCATTTCCTCTGAAATTCTTGGTCAGCCCCACTACAGAAGACAGTAGATTATTGAGTGAACCAGGGGACACTAATCAGCCAAGAAAGGGACATTAAGCAAGCTAGCAACCAAAAGACGGTCCAGCATCTGTACCAGTAGCTCAGATATCCATCTTATTTTTGCTTAGGCTAACTCTGAAGGAGTGTATCAAAACAGTGGCAAATACTGGAGGAAGAGAGAAGGATCTTGTTGCAGGACTGAAGAACAGGAAACTCTGCCTGTTTTCCCATAGACTGAACATAGTTTTGCAAATACTTGTGTGTGAGACTGTTGGTCACTGATGGAGCCGTTCAGGAACTCACCCAGCAGTGAAACACTACACCAAATTCATGAAAGTTCAAGGCAGAAGAACTAGTACTTTTGGAGTAAAACATGCAACAAAAAAGCTCACAAACTGGCTCTTGCTAAGCATGTTACATCTTCACTTTCCCTCAGTTATCACAGTAAGCACAGACCACAGAGTATCAGTATCCATTTAGCATTTGTCCTGTTTAACAAGGCTGGATTACTTGGCTATAACCAGGGAAAGGCAGGTTTCCAGAGGGCTCATATATGAAAGGCTCCTGTAGCAGCCAAGGAAGAACCCAGCTACAGTGGTGCTATTCTCAAGTATTTCAAATGAAATCATAAACATTTGCTGCAGCAGAACCACACACAAGCCAACTAAGTCAGCCTGATAATTTAATCTGAGGGCAATATATGTAACAGATCAGTTGATTTTACAAGGTTGGGTTTGAGAAAGGAGGAGTTATGTAGTTGTTTCTTCACTTAAACAAGAGAAGGAACTGAAAAATATCTATAGGCCAAATACTCCTGCTAGGTTCATTTGATGGACTATAAAACTTTTGCTTTTCAAGAATCTTGAGCACTTGTCAAAACTGACATCATGAGGTGTCAAAATTTTAAATAAAAAAATGTCAGGTGGGTATTTTTCTCCACAGTTCTTAAGTTGTCTCAAACACAATTTTTAAAGCAATTTTATTCTGCATCACATGACTTCCAAGCAAGGCTTTCCCATCAAACATGCTTCTATTTGAGCACTTACTACTTCCTGTACAGGCAAAAAACTGTACTTGTGGACCCACTGTATAAATATATATATATATGGATAAAGTGAAAGTGTAAAGATACAGGGGCCAAACAGATTAATATTTGCTTAAAAATCTTGACCAAAGAGATAACAGACTAATGTTGATTCACATGCATTTCCCCTCACACCACTTTCACGAAAAAGATCAGAAAGCATCTTCTTTTAGCCAGAAGGTGTTTTAGAACATCTGTGAGAAGTCCCAACAAGTTTGAAAGCTTATTTCCCATTTTTCAAATCCTTAATCACAGAAACCAACTAGGCAAGTAGTAAACACCTACATATATGTGAGCATATGTATACACAGGAAACTCCTGTTCATCAGGAAACAAATTACTCTTGTTACAAGCCTTGACTGACAAGTGTGCCAGAGAGATTCTGTCTTTCTTCTGGAAAACCTCTACTCACTCTAGCTCAATGCTGGATGTCCCTATGGAGACAAGAGCCATGTTTTGTAAGCCTAAGACTAGAAGAAATCTGGTGCAACAGCAGTGAACAGCTACAGGACACAGAGCAAGGAGCTTAGTTTATGTTTAGCAAAATAAAGATATAGATTGAATTTGGATTAGTGTTATTTATATTAGACCCAAATAAACTCGACTGTAACCATCTCTAAAAGTTCTCTCTAGGAAACTTCTATCCACCCCAGAAACGAAGATCATAAAAAGCTGCAATTATGCACATCAATTAATCACTCCTAGCTTGCAAACTGATCCCCCAGCCGCTTTGTTTGAATCCTCCATAAGCTCTAGAGAAAAACTTTCAGCACACTGAAATTCTGCCTGAGGCCAGCTCCATTGGTAAGACAGGAAATGTCCCCAGTCACATCTGATGGATGACAGATACCTTATCTCTGCTGGGTGCCCAGTGTTACAGCCTGGAACCAACCCGTGCAGATTGCCTCCTCTTACACAAATACAGATCTCCACTTAAGTCAACACTTACCAGCTATATCGCAAAAGTGTCTTGATAGCTGCTAGTTAATCATTGTACAACACAAAATCAATTTCTGCTACGATCTGGTTTTTGAGATTTTATAAAGATGTGAATGAGCTTAATAAAATACAACAAATGTGAACAAAAACCAGTGGAAGCAGAGACAAAAATAGAAACTGTAGTCTGAGGCAAGCAGGAAAGCAGAAACACTTTGGAAGGAACAGTAATTTACTCCTCACCCATCCTCAAAGCTCCTAAACTGAATCTGTCCAATCTAGGGATAGAAACAGTGACCAACAATTTCCATAAGAATGCCAAGACTTCAACTGCATCCTTGCATTACATTGAGAGGGCAGGGCAGCAAACTGTGTATGCAAAACAGAACTACTGCTTTATCTTCAGAATTACAATGACATTGTAATAATGGCTAACTACGAAGAAAATTATTCTTTCCTGGGATGTGCTATCCAGTGCTCTGAACTAGAAAGTAAAATTTTTAACCTAGCTACAGGAATATTCAGAGACAGAAGGGGTATCAGAAATCCAGTTTTACACACAGTCTGGAAAAAAAAAACAAAACAAAACACCACCAAAATATTACCTTCTGGCATTCTTTGGAAAAAGGTGAAGTCAGCTTTTCTTGCGGGAGATACAAATATATGATTTACTAGAACGCAGACACCAAAGAGCAGAGAACAATGCATTTAAAATCTTTAGGGAATTGAAGCATAAGGTCTTTGCCTGTTCAATAAACACCACCCAAAAAGTTACAAATTTGTCTTTAAATCTCATTGCTGTTAAGTATTCTGCGCTACCGTGTATTCTACCAACTGCACCCTGAGGAGCACTTACTGCAGTTCTTAGCTCTTTTGTCAACTTGCCAGAGATCAAATGGCTGATCTCAAAAGGAAATCCAACATATCTCAAAGCCAACCTACAGCTTTCTTTAAAATTCTCAAAATATTTTGCTGTGTACACGTACTGTGCAGTTTCACTGCATCAGTCATGAGCTGTGGTCTCATTCAGATATTCGAGACAAGTGACACCAAATATGAGACTTGGAATTGAAAAAAAAGAAAACCTCAAACACTACTGTCTCTACAGGATTTAAAAATATTAATTAAAAAAACAAACAAGTAGAACAAACAGCAAAGTTTCTCATCAAGATTGAAAAAAACTTGGGTAAATTAATAAACTATAAATTTAAATGTTGCTTTACAGTGCACAAAGTTACTGTTCACACAGGTTCTGCATAGTCTTAATTTATACGGACAGCGAAGCAATTTACTTCACATTAGGTGAGATCAAATGAGGCATCTGTACTTTATTGGTAATAAATGAACACCTGTGGCCTCTTGCATGTAGATGGCTAAGAGCTACTCTTGAACAACCAGGTTAATGCTATACTTCTCACCTGATCTTCCTCTTCATCTTCTTCATCTTCTGCCAAACGCTGCCTTCCCACTTCATACAGTCTGCAAACTGTATCCATGTTCATGGCATCCATGCTCCCTTGATTCTGAAGAGAAGATGCCCACATAGCAGTTAGCTCCAGGAACTAAGCTCAGCATTTATATTCAGTGCTATGTCTGATCTCAATCACAGAAACATTCCCCAAATCCTTCCCTCCTATTCACTAGTAGCAGTACAATCACCACTAAAAGAGTCTCTGGTTCTAACAACCAGACCAGGAGTGAAGTCCACAAGTTAGTCTTACTTGTAGACTTAACAAAACCTCTACTGGATCCTTAGCATGCTTTGGGTCAGTGCTCACCTAACCACACACCACTCCCTTTCCAACTGGCCTCCCTGTCACATCACTGAACCTTGAGAGAATGCTAAAAGCTGTCAGATAGCAGGGGTTCCAGAGACAGCATCCTGACACCCCAGCAACCACATGCCCTGGAGTAACATTTTCAATGACTCCTATAAGGGAAAATGTTCCTATCTTGGCCTCATAACCTTGACAACTCTTCCAGTAGTTAAACATGAAGCTTACCCTACTACAAACTCTTGACTCACTTTTTTTGGTCTGCCAGGATCAAAGTATGAAGTCAATAGGACTTTAAATTAATCACTACACGTCCTTAGTCAGGTTCAAGAAATTGGGTACCAACAATGTATTATTGGGCAAACAACCCATTGGTTTCATTTTACTTCCCCCTCTAACAGAACAGAAACTTCACTCAGTAATTTTTGCTTCCAATCCTTAGCTTCTGGGATTTTGCTAGGAAGAGAAGTGAAAAAGGAACAATAATATTGATTCACAGAAAAGCTCCATGGAAAGCCCTAGGAAGATTTTATTTCCCAGTTATTTGATATAGTGTGTATTTTAATAGGAAATTATTGCTATAAATAGGAAAAAAATTATCTCTATGCTTGTGAGAAGGAAAACATCTGCACATTTTAAAGTGGGAAGTGTTTGAAGAAGAGCAGCAAAGGTGTTTGGAAGCTTAAGGAATCAGAAAAACAGGACTACAAAAAACTAACAGCATCTTTACCATCATCAAACCACCACTGCTTAGGACAGGAGTCTAACAGTAGGAACTCCAGAATCCTAAGTTCTCAAGGTTTTAAAATTAAACAAAAAGCATTGTATTCAAACACAGCTACAGAGACCAGAGTCCTTTACCTCAATGACAGCCAGGTAGCAGTCCTTGCTGTCTGTGCACAAGTCAAAGATATTCCGCTTTACATCTATGGTAGCTGGAAAACATCACAAAACAAACTTTGTGTTTACTTATGCTCACTGAAAGAAAAGATCTAACAACCCATGTCTAAAAGCAGATAATAAAACGTTGGGACAAGAAACAACAGCTGAAATAGAAGTGAAATTAACATTTGTAACTAATTCAACCTGTAATAAAGAACAGAAATGTTGGAGACAGTCAAAATTTGCCAGGTAAATTCTTAACCTGCACTGCACAGTGCCTCCTCCCTTGATAATACATTTGTTGGCTTCTCTAAGCACAGCAAACAACACAATGTTCCAGGAGAGATGGCAACCAAGGGACTGAGTTGTGAGCCATGTTTCCCTTCAATAGCAAAAGCCACATTTGTTTATGTAGCAGTAATAAGCTTAGCTCCAAGAGCTCTGCAAGATGGAGGCAAAACTGGCAGCATTCTGAACTACCAGCATGGGGAAATGCTGTTGGGAAAAGGAGAAAAATTAAAACAACGCAAAAAAAAGGAGGAAAAAGGAAAAAGGCCCTTCCTGAAATGAGGCCAATGACATATTGGCCAAATGACCTACTATCTCAGATTATGCACTACTTGGAAAGAGGAAAGGAAAATAAAGCCAGAACTGCTGAACAATAGCAAGTAAGGCAACCACACACTGAGCACGATATGACACTTGAACCTATTTCAGTGTTAAACCCAACTCTCATGCTTCCATCAGAATAGGTTGTAGCAGAATGTTTTGTCACATGTGCAAAGGGGAGGAGAAAGTGAATGTTACTAAGCACAACTTGAAATGAACCTTCAAACATCCAGACCAAGCTATTTGCTCCTCTCTCACTCTTACCTATAGGTTTATAATCAGTTGCATTAAATGTCCTAAAAGAAGAGCCAAAGGGACTTCTCATTCTCTCCTCCAGAAGGTCATCTTCATCATCTGCCTGCAACATAGCTGATACAAGGAAAGATTATTCCTGAAATCCACCTCTCACTTCTCACTATCATTAATCAACTTCAGATCAAATCAGATTCTAACATGAATTTTCTTTTTATTTAATAGCTTGGCAAGACCCATTTAATACCCACTCTTCCAGAGCTGCCTTTATTAATATTGCAGACAACTGAAACTTAATACAGAGGACAAAATTATTTTCTGGAGCATCATGAGATCTGCTGTTATACACATTTTCTTTTTCAATACGTTGATTTTTAATCTCACAAATGAGTTGTGATATTGCTGATGTGAGAGAAAACTGCCTTTGTCAGCAGTTTGCATAGCATTAACATCCTGAAAAGATTCCAGTTCACACACACCAGTAAGACCTGGAGTTAAGACAGGCTCTTTGAAGCTTCCAATTTCACTGAAAAAGCATCTACTTCTCTCAAACCAGAAGTGACCAAGGAGAGTGATCTAACACTGAGAAGTCCTACCTCCATACATGACTGTGCCAGTATAGTTGAAGACCACACGACACTGATCTAGTGCAGGTACCGTGTGTAACAAATGGAAAGTTCGGAGGTCCCACTGAAAAAATACAGGCTAAGGAGCAACAAACAGTTGGAAGTTTCTATTTCCTTTTCGACACAGTGGCGAACAAACTGCATTCAGGAAACCTCACTGCCACCCTCTTGCCAGTATGACACAACTGGAGTTGGACTGCAGCACTGCAATCCCTTCCAAGTGTTCAGAATGAAAAAGCTCTTGCTCCAAATGCCATTCCCAGTCATGACAGGTTGCTGCAGCAGCTTCAAGGCCAATCTTGGTAAGGGATGGAAAGAGAGCAGAGGTACCACAAAGGGTGCTAGAGAAGAAAATCTCTCTTGCCCTTTCAGTGTGTTAAGTATATAAGGCCATATCAGAGGCAGAATCTAGATTTAAATGAGCTGGCTGTCAACAGTCCCTACTTACTTGATTCACAGACAAAAACTGTTACTATACATAACACAGCAGGCTGTTAATACAACTTCTGCAAACAACTACTTGTTTATCAACACAAATTCTTTAGGTCCCAGCACATCAGTTACCACAGCAGCAAAAGGATACAATTTCTGTGTTGACTATAACCTCTAGCCCATTGGGATGGAAAACACCACTGATGGTCATGTTGAATTTGTCAAACTTGTGGATAGCTTGTGCTGATCTGACATCCCAGAGGACACCATCATTTAGGACAAGGTCATCAGTGGGGTTAAAGGTGGCACAGTTCTTCTTGTAGTTGTTGGCAAGATCTGGGTTAAACAGAGTCAATAGCTTGTTGCCAGTCTGAATATCATAGATCTTTTAGATTAAAAAGAAAAAGAAAGATTAGTCACAATTTGTAATGTACCTGTACCTAAGATCACCCCATGCTCCCCCTTCTAGATTGTTTCCAGAATCACCCCATCTCCTATTGTGCTTTTCCATTTCAAGTGAGAACATTCCAAAGATAACCCTTCCTGCCAGTCCTTTAATAGTTCTCACAGCTGGAACCAAGCCTGAAAACACACCTGGGCCAGTACTGAGCTTACTGCAGGTTCACTGTTGTATTTCGATATGATCAAGATTAGTTCCAAAGAACCTAATCCCATTGTGAAAAGTGGGCTGGGAAGCTGCAGTCACAAGGTACCACTTAGCCAGCAACAGTTTCAGAAAGGGAACTGCTTTCCGAGCAGATGGTATTTACAAACAAAACCTCCAAATCATGCAGTGAAGGAAAAAAAAGCCAGAAACTCTAGAAAACAATTTAAAATTCCTGGCATTTACACAGAAGGGCCACTTTCTGAGCTTTGCCCCAACAAATTGTTAAAAGATAAAAAAAGCTTTAGCTAGTACAAAGGGTTTATGAATATGATCTCAGATAAATTTGATCTGTAATATCCTGCAGAGCCTAGCCCTCATTCAGATTTAGAGAGGAAACAATTCATAGAATCATAGAATGGTTAGAGTTTGAAGGGACCCCAAAGATCATTGAGCTCCAACTGCCCTGCATGAGCAGGGACACCCCCCACTAGACCAGGCCACCCAGAGCTCCTTCCAGCCTGGGCTTGAATGCCCCCAGGGATGGAGCCTCCACAACTTCTCTGGGCAACCTGTTCCAGTGTCTCACTACCCTCAAACTAAAGATTTTCCTTCTGATCTCTAGCCTAAATCTCTCCTCCTTCAGTTTCAAACCATTGCCCCTTCTTCAGAATTGGAATACGAGATAAACACAATATACCACAATATACCAACTGATCTGATTTCCAGATAAATCCAAGTTAAAAACTGGATAAGAAATGACAGCTTGCTTAAACAAATCAAGAGCAATACATAAAATCATAAATTATTTGAATATATTGTTTAATGACAATTTTTAATGCAAATACTGTTTCAAGAGAGAGACAGTGCTTACAATGAATACAAATCAGCACTGAGAAGAAGCAGAAACACTCTGAAGTCTGCACCTGTCAAATTTGCAGACATTCATAAAAACACTACAACAGCATTCTCTGAAAATATATTGGTAATATTCAACTACCCAAAAGCTAGTTGCAAAGTTAGGGGGTCAAAAGGAAGACACTTTTCATAGGCCATTTCCCACAGCTGAGCTACCATTTACAGTACTTTTTTTATTACTGAAAAATTAGGCAAAGGAGGCAACTTCAGGGGAAAAAAAAAAACAAAACAGCCCTGGACTATCTCTTTCAAATGAGCAAAACAAAGGAGATTGTGCAATTCCCCAGAACAGTAACCACAGAGGCAACACTTCGCACACTTCTTGTGCTACAACTGGTTTGGAATCCTCACATTTATTCCCTTAGACACAGGGATAAGTTGACACTTTCAAAGCTTTCCTATAAAGCCTCTTAGTTCATCAGTTACACAGAGCATCACAGCACCCATATCAGTTAATAAATGTCCTGTGAATAATTATATTCCTGTCACAGCTTCACAACCATGACCTTTACCAGTACTTACATGGGCAATGTCTCCTTTTGTGCCAATGACCCTATCCTGAGAGTGCTTGCTGAACTCCACATACTGGTCATCAGGGAAGGAATGCCTGTAGACAGTCAGTGAAGAAGTCAAGGAACTGCAGATTCAAACTGTCTGTGTGATTTTACTGATCTATCTTGCATTAACTAGGACTTTACATCATTGGAATTTAGCAAAGCTCTCCATACCAAATAAAATAGGGAAGATACTAAACATAAAAAAGGGAGCCCTTTTTTTTTTTTTTTCACAAGAGACACTGTGAGAGATGGGCTGTGCTCTTCTTTCCTGGTTTGTTCTTAGGGTTTTTGCCTGTACTGAATGGTTCTCCTAACTGCAACGTACCCCACAACTGGATCAGAGTATACCTACTTCATATCAAAGACAGACTTCATTCCCCACAACGCAGACAGAGGCTGGCTCCATGTAGCAGATGTCAGCAATAAGGATCCATCCTATATTTTCAGATGGGAGTGGCAGTGGAGAAAGGGAAAAGAATGACAGGGAAAACCGAGGTTTTAATTTTTCCTGTACAGTTTAACCTACACTTGCAAGATTAATTTAGGAACTACAGCAGATTTTGTGCTTACTGAACTATGCCTGTGGGGATAAAGTCTAGGTATCTAATAATTTGTATAATATAAAGATCCCTTGGCAGACAAAGAAAAACATTACAGATAATAATGGGAATGATCTATGATGTTAACAGCAGATCGAATCAGGATAAAACATGCTTGAACTTCGATGTCCTGTGAGTGGAATTCATTCTGCTTACAAATCAGTTACCTTTTACTTCTTCCTAGAATCATCCCCTAAAGATTTCTTTTTCCAACAAAGGGAGGTTATATAACCTCTGATATCTCATTTATCTTAAACACATAGTCAGTTTGTGCTTTTCCCACTTCCAGTCACACACATTCATTACTTGTGAAGGCACACAGCCACTGTGAACCTTCTCTACTTCCTTGGGAAGAAAAAAAAAAAATAATTGTAGAACTCAGAGAGGGAGTATGTAACTATTACAAGTACTTTAAGGACAGGCATTGCAGGCCTGCAGGTGCATTTTAGATGTGCATATCCAGAGGGGGCCAAGACATAACGGGGCTTAGGCTGCAAGGACTTCTTACAGCTCAGAACAGGTCTTTGGTGACTTACCCTGGATGGCTCAAGGTGTGTGATGGCAGAGTTATGACAGTTGTAACTGGCCTCCTCCTGTCCACTGAACACATTATACAGTTTCAACTGCCCCGTGCAAGTACCCAGCATTAAGAATCGCTCTCTTGCAGAAAACGCACAGCAGGTAAAGCCACTCTCATCCTCATTTGCTTCCCTGAACACAGATATCGGACGGAACCTGGAGAAGGCAGAAATACAAGGGTCAGCCGAAAGAGAGAAGAAAATCCAAACTGAAATGCTGTGTGATGATCTTATATCCAGTCCTTAAAAGTCGTGTAGGTACAAGTCATAGCTTTCTTCTAGGACAAACTAAGTGTCAATTGTAAGACTTGCACCCAAGTGACCATATTACAACAGTGTTCACAACATTTCAGGGGTTGTTTTGCACACCTAAGGACTTCTGTTCAAGCACATCATTAAATTGAAGCACTTGGAGTCCATCTTCAAAGCTGAACTGACGATAAACCTCTAATGCCACCACCTGCCTAAGTACAGACCGCTAGCAAAAGTTTTTCTAACAGTTCTGAAACATTCCACACGAGAAGGTGTGGCACATCAGCCAAATAACCTCCAAATAATCATAATGATTTCCCAATGTGATACTGGTTTCACTGTGAAGAAGCTTTCATCTATGTGTCATCTTTATTTTTATGAACTTTACATCATCTTCCGATTTAACCTCAGGAAAGAAAAGCCACAAAAAAAGCCTAGCAAATTGTGGTGCTGTGGATTCAGCTGCAAGAGCAAAATATGGATTCTGCTGTCCTGCATCTGTCAGCCAACCACCCTCAAGACTTTGCTACACTCTCCAGTAAAACTGGCATTACATACTTACCTTCCAATGGAGAACAAAGAGCTATGAGCTCCATTAGTCAATCTTGGTAATGAATTAACATGATACTGAAAAATCAAATGTGCTTTATGTACTAAAGGTCAGCACTAAGGACAAGAGAAACAGAACAACTTTTAAAATGCCTTTCAAGGCTCTCCCACTTGTCACTGTCAAATTAAACCATTTGTCTCTCCAAGGATACTCCGCTGTGGGACTGCACAGCCTGAATCCAGATAAGGCTTTTTGGCACAGGGTACATCCTGAGAGGGATCAAGAACCATTTTTCTTCCTTACCTGCTAAATATAAGGTGTCTATCAAAGCAGCCACCATCCACCCCTCCGTACTTCGGAAAGGCTGCCCTGCGGGTCAGCCGTGAGGTAAAGTTAGTTGGCGCTTGGCGCCTCTGTTTTGGCTCAGGACACTGGTGGGGAGTAAAGAGAGAGAAAGGGGGACAGGTGGCAACAGGGTTCTTGCAGCGGGCATGCTGCTCCCTAAGGTACTCTGTGATTATACTGTCCAGCGTGGGAGGGGAGGGAAGGTGTCTGTCCAGCTGCTTTTTGATAGCTGGGCTCTGGCTGTAGGCGCCATGGTCCGATTTTTGTCGCAACACTCTGATTTTCCTGCCATTGCAGGGAGATGGCCTCTCCCTGACAAAGCTAATCCTGCCAATCAGAGGAGAGGTGTTGGCATAAGAAGGGCCTGGAAGGGCAAGTGGACCTTGGGATGCCGATGGCCTTGCCTGAGCATGGACAGAGGTGGCAGTGGAAGCTACAGAAGTGTGGCTACTCAAACGGGCTGAGATGCCATTAGCTATGCGAGGAGTGCGAGGCAAGGTCACAGGAGAGGCAGCAGCTGCAACAGGGGTGAAGGCAGATGAATGAGATGCTGCAGTCATGGGTAGGTCAGCCTCTTTGGTAAGGACAGATGCAGTTTCTCCTAAGCCCTTAGAGATGAGATGGTTCCGAATCAGGAGTAGCAGCTCCTTCTCAGGAAATGTGATCCTCGACTGGGCCACCACATCCGCTTTCTGCAACCGAGCCAGAGAGACATCCGTGCCGATCAGCAACGGCTTCCCCGAGACACGCTCTATCAGCTCAGCAGCATATTTGCAGAACTTCACATGCTCACTGCGCTTGTCCTGGAGCACCGGCTCCTTCATCAGCTGCTGAATTTGACAGCTGCTGAAGAGGGGGAGTTTGCTGATAATCTGCCGGACAGTACTGCTGCGTGACAGCCCCACCAAGGCCTTGCAGGCCAGCGCTCGGATCTGGTCTGCGTCTGTGATCGGCATTTTTATGGACAGCAGTGACAGCAGCACTTTGATGCCATTGTTGGACTGCACCACGTTCCACATCTTAGCTAACGTGTGCTCACTGCTTTTGGGAGCCTGGGGAAGCTTTCGCCGAGGAGTTCCAGAGATGAATTTGCCAATACTGGAGATTCGATTATCTGGGCCACAAACACAATTGATGATGATCTGAAGGGCTGATTTCTGAATCTCGGCATCATGGATGAAAAATTCACCCTCTGCAACTCCAAGGATGATACTAATACCTAGTGAGGGAAAAATAACTTTCTTTAGTACTCTATATTTTACACAGTTCAGACAAGTAAGGGAGTCTTCAACAAATCTGAGGAAAATCCGTAATTCTCTTCATTCTGGGAATTTCTGCAGTTCTGCTAACTTGTGTAAGACACATTCTTCTGCCTCCCTAGCAAAATGTTTCCCTACACTGATGCTGCTTCACTTCACAATCAGTAAGAAGGGAGTAAAATAATCTTTCAGAGAAGGTGACCAGGCATGGCCCAGGAATGCAAAATCTGAGATAGCTAACACAAATATGTGTAAATACCAACGAAGTGGAAACAGAGAGGAAGGAAGGAAACCATGTTATAAAGGGAAAAAATAAATCATACCACAGCTTCCAAAAACAGTCAGGCAAAAATGAAACTTTGGGTGTTTTTTTTCCCCACTAGAGTTCCTATTAGTTTCATGCTTACTTCAGAAGACCAAATCTCTCATTCAAGAAAGAATTGGTGTTTTGTCTAGAGAAAGGTTTTGTGCAAAATAAATTGTCTTTTGTCTGTATCTAGTACTCTGCCTGCCTTTTATTTTTTTTCTCTTTAAAAAAAAGTCAAGCCCCAGTTAATACATAAGCCTTAAATCTGATTCAGGCATATCTCATTCACTTGCATACTGAACCTGCAGGTAGCCAGTCAGAGCAGAACTCCAACAGCAATAATTGTTCCTCTCCCATGTTCTCAGATGCCATATCGACAGGAGATCTAAATTTCTGTGAAGTTCAGGGAACCTAACAGTCCCATTACAAAAGTAGATTTGCCTCCATCTGTATTTAATGAGCTCTTGAAAACAAGTTCAAAGACCATGCCTTCAAATTTGTAATCCAACCACACTGCTAATCATGATGATTTTAACCACAGTCTACTCTGCATTTTGTTTGCATCCCTGACAATAACTCTGAATACGTGAGTTATTTTAACCCTTGTCTCACTGTAGGGGAGAAACAGCCAGGTAAAAATCATGTAGCAGAAGATAATTGGTAAGTGTGTAAGTCATCAGGACAATTGTCAGCTTACCCACAGTGGAAACAGTAGATCCAGCTTCATCTAACACATCCACAGATTCTGCCAGCTGCAACTGGATTTTAGGAACCACAGTGAGGATGGCTAGTACATCCAAAGCATACCGTACTGTGTCATTCCTGGAACACAACAACAGAAGAACAGCTTCTTAGGGGTGTACATACAGTGTTGTTTCAATAACATAAAATAGTATTCAGTGTACTCCAAAAAGAGTAAATCAGTCACAACTGATGTATTTGATGGTGCCTTTTTATTTTAGATTGCTCCACTCTTACAGAGCTGGTCTGCACAGAAGGCAGTGCTCACATGCACACCACTGCCTGCAGTCTCTCAACACATCCTACACTGCCCATGGGCTCCTAGAAGCACTGTAGTTTTGTATTTAGAAAAATAGGAGTGTTAAGACTTATCCATAAAAGCATTCTAAACGAAGCTTCTAAATCTAATCTAACTCTACATATGCAATGGAAAACACTGCTGTCTAAAATACTCTGTCAATGGTGAACTAGGAAGAAAGTTTTTTTGAAGGGGAAACTGTTAAGCAGTAAAACAGACAATTGTCATGGGTAAAATGGCATCAATTTAGGCACCAGTTTGAGAGAGATACAGGTGTGGGGAAGATGAAAAGGGTCATTAAGCATGAGGCGGAAGACCAGAACAATACAAGAAAAGGTGGGGAAGGCTTGTAAGCCTGTATGGAAAGGCAGGAGTTAATCCAGATAGCAATTAGGAAACGGCTGCAGAGATCAAGAAACGGAGAACAGAAAGGACCCAGGAGAGTGCAACCTGAGAGAGAAGGAGGGAGGCAGGGGACTGCAGAGGCAAAACAGATTCCAAAGGCTTTCAAGTTAATTTAAGCAAGGAGCTCCTGCAGGCAGCAGAAATAAGGAGGAGCCCTGGTAACAAGAATACAGGTGATGACAGCTAGTTACAGCAGACAGACTCACAGCTGAACATGTCTCTAGAGAGGACTACAGCTTCGCACTGGGGAGCAGATGGTCATTAGGATAAATGGGCTGGAACTTCACACCTGTCCTCCCTTTGAACTGGGGACAGGATGCTAATGGTATCCTATCAGAGCCTGGTGGCAGTTCCCTTTCTTTTACAAGAGTATAGATGCTGCAGATTTTTTGGGGGGTAGGGAGCTGGAGGGGAAGAGGTGCCACAGAAAGATAACAGAATATCATGGTGCCCCCCACAGCTTGCCTGCAGTCAAGACAAGGCAGAAATTTAAAAGTGGCATCATAAGATGAGCCCCTCTGCCAACGTGATGAGTTTAGCAGCTGGTGGCATATCACCTAGGGACATGAAACCACAATAACCATCTCCAGTCTTTTTCCTCTCTCAAATGCTAGCTTGTTGCATATTCACACAACTTCTTTGCACAGTTGTATTTATTCAGTAAACTTCAAAAACCAGCAAATCAGGAAAGTGATACACAGTGTCCGCTCTTGAGTCAGCTAACTTTGCCCCTTCCAAACAGATACTCTACCTCTTTCCACTATTAAGATATGTCTTGATTTTGCCCTCTACTTTGAAGGTTTTCTAGCCTTTCTCTAACAAAAAGGTAAAACAAGTTTTGGGACAGATAGAAAGTGGCACAGAATTGTGATTAAGCTCTATTATGATGCTGATTTCTATGAAATCAAAGGCCTGAGGCATTTCGGCTCTTCAGAAGTCTCAGGACATCCCTCTCTACCTCAAAATTTAAGTCCTGCTTTCCATTGTATTACCTTTCAGAAGCACAGTGCCACCATAGCACAGGCCCTAACAGCACTAACCAGCATGTGCCTGTTTTAAAAGCTGTGAGAGGGGCAGAAAATCTAGAAATGGAATGTCCTGACCAAGAGTCACAGCTAACTGCACTAAAATACAGTACTACAGCAAACAGCTCACCTTGCATAGTATGTCTTCCAGTTGCATGCTATTGAAATGAGCTGAAGCATGAGCTGGACACAAGACAATTTGAGAAAAACTTCTGCTGGCTCCCAGTAGAGCTGTGCTGGGCCATACTCAATCAGGAACTCCATCATCTCTACAATCTGCTCATGAGTATAGGAACAGGCCTGCAGGGAATTCAGTTGGAAGCATTACAAAGAGATCACAAGGGTTACAAACTTGCACATCACATCCCCCACTGCTGGGATTGAACTGAAAACTGCATCCACAAAGACCAGACTACCACTCTCTCTTGCAGATTAGGTATTCACTTTGTTTTATTCCCCAACTATAAAAGAATACAGCAATCGTTGCCATAATATGCAATAACAATCTTAAGAATAATATCCTTTCAGTTTCTTTGCAGTACTAGAAGGCTCAGACCAATTTAGGAAGACCAAAAGTTACATTGTCTACTCTGCTTTTAAGCTAATCTAGTAGTTGCATCATTCAAAATAAGTTTCTGTTAATTTTTTAAAAGGCTGTAAAAAATATTCAATTACAGTTTCTAAGTTCTGGCTACAAAAAATACTAGAGAAAAAAAGGAAATTCCTAACAATCTTGCCTTTCATTATTTTTTTTAAATTATACAAGACGACAACAGCTAATACATATTTCTTTAGTTACTGAGAATAAGTGATTTTTGCAAAAGCAAAAAAACCCTTGTGTTTTCTTATTTCAGCTCTTCTAGACAGCCATTAAACGAGAAACCACAGGTGAATGTGCTCCCTCAAAATGAGCAGCCACAAAATTCAGGTTTGTTTTTTTTTGTTTGGTTGGTTTTTTAAATTACTTTGCAGGAAAATTGGAAAAAAAAAACACAAAAATATCCCAGGTTATTCCTAAAAACTATGGTGTCCAAAAGATCCATTTCAGTTGTCATTAACAAATCAAACTTATTTCCAAGTTTCTCAACATCATGCACTTTTCTATACATACAGATTTTGCCTTTCCAGAGATTAAAAGCATAGAAAAACCTGTAAGTATCAAAAATAACCTGCCTTTAACTTAAGTTTTTGAGATAAGAAAATGGAACCACAGCAGTTGAGCAGGAAGCATAATCAGATGTAGTTCAGATGAACCTCAAAGGCTTTTCTGTATTTTTATATTGCAGGAAAAAAGTACAAATAAAAGAATCCCTATTCCTATAAATTGCACACTGCTGACTTACTCCACTGGCTTCAAAGGACATCCACATATCCCTGCAGCTTGGATTTGCTTGAAAAAATGCTAGGCCATGTTAAAAGCTTGTGACATTCTGCTCACCTTGTAGGGGGGCTGCGGATGGACCAGAACGCCACCTTCAGTGCGCTGCAGTGACTGCTTCACCTGCTCCAGTTTGATAGCCAGGTGAGCCTCAAAGTACCTGCGCAAGGCCATGCAGGTGTGTTTCCCAGTCTGACGGCTGGCAAAGATCTCATCATCACTTAAGAGGGCTCCTTGGTCTTCCAGGTTTAAGATCTCAAGAGTGCTTATCTTCAGAAAGAGGTTGGGTGGGGGAAAATAAGTTTCATCAGCTCACTCTTCAGGAATAAAAAAGCACCTACAATTCTCAGCTGCACTTGTACTACACCCAAACAAAGTTACTTTGCCATACAAGCACACCCTCTGAGAGCTGAGAAAAGCTGTCTGAACAGAAAAGGCTCTCTGCATGGATAAATAGTTAAGTCTAAAAAGAACCATTCCCACTCCTTCATCATGAAGAAAGAAATCCAGAAGTTACATCAATGTAGATCTGGAGGCAATGACATTACACAACACAGAGTGCTTACACCCCACAGTGCTGACATCCCCGAGTTAGACACTGCACAGATGAACCAACCTTGTACATGAGCAGAATGATTTGTGCTCATAAGATACTGTGATTACCACAGCACAGCCCCAGCTGCACCTCTCCTGGAACACAGCTGGATTTATCTGCATCCAAAAGGGTGCATGGCAATGCCACACCAATTGGCAAGAAACATTTTAACTACCACTAAGCCACCACTGTTTGACTAAGTGCTGCTTAACCCATGAGCTGCACCAAAAAGCTCTCAAAAGGGTAGCAATTCTCTGGACAATGATCATAATAATAAGAAAAGAATAAATACAAAGGGATCCACATACCTGTTGCTCAGAAAACTCACCCTACCTCCCTGTCTTTTGGGAATTTAGGAGGAAAAATATCCAATGAACAAACAAAAAACCCCAAACAGAATTCTTCAGATTTGCACTGTAAAGGGTGCAAAACCAGACATTAAAACCCTGTTCACCTCATCTAACTACAAGCCTTACCAGGTTAACCAGTCGCCGAAGGCCATCATGCCTGTCAAAGAGCTCCAGGACAGCACGGAAGGAGAAGCAAATGGAGAAGAACATGGTAGCATGGCAGCAGCCTGAGGCATGGGAGCACTCCATTAGCCATAAGGTGTAGTTCACTACATCTGAAAGCACATTATGGGGGTGCATGCACACCTAGAAAACAAAAGAACATTCTTGAGAAGGACTTCAAACAGATTGCTAAAGAGAATTTGTCCAAGGGTTCTCTGAGGAGCAAACAGACAAAGGACAAGTATCAGTTACTCTCAGCCTGACTTAGGACATCTGAGACACGAAATAAAAAGTCCCATTTTCAGACCAGTAAAAGAAAGCCCCTGCGAGACTAATAAAGGCCATGATGTGGTAATGTAGGATTAGCAATTGGTCCATTCCCAAACTTAAACACATTAAATACAGCAGTCTTGGCATAGTGTAATTCTAGAGAGTCCTTCTCCATACCACTTCAAGCTATCCAAAGAATGCTTTGCTAGAGGCAAAGAAGGAAAAGTTTCTGCTGAAGAAACAAAAATCCTTCTCAGTGTGACAGTATTATATGCTAGGCTGAAGTTCTAGCAAACTTTGGTAGCACTGAAGTTTAGAGGGAATAAGATGAAAAGGGTCACGAAAGTACTGAGAAAATGCTGACAAGACAGAGGTCTTGTTAATTCCCTAGAAACAGAAATCCACACCCTTGAAACAAAACACTTAAATATACCATTATTTATATACTACCTATTGCCTCAGCACACACCAAATCTTCTACATGAATTTGCTTTTTAGCTTAGGTGATGTTTATTCACTTTGAACACAGGTGGAAACACTAAGAAACAATGGGAATCGCTGCAGATACAGTAGCAGAATGCCTCTTACCCTCTCCATAGCATCTTGATTGTAAGATAAATAATATAAACACATGGAGACCCCAGTTGCTGCCATGGAAGGACGTGGAATCTCCAGCAACTTTTGCACTCCTCCATGAGCAACAAACTCTGTTGCAAACTTGTTGTGCAGCAGCAATGATGCCAAATGCTAAGGAAGGATAAAAACAAATTAGATGGGAATTCTTCAGACTGTCATTAGTTCTATTTCCTGCCCCATAGAAAAGCCAATGGCAGAAAAAAAGAAGTGCTTTGTTCACCTCATTTCCTGCTCTGCAGAATATAGTACATATCCCAATGACAAAAGCAAAAAAGGCACTATCACTTTGTTTCACACATCTTGAAAAAGAAATACAAGAAAAGCAGAGCAACTCAGAAATTAAACAGGCTACCTTATGTCTATTCTTTTCATGTTAACTCACTATCTATTATCACTAAGAAATACTTAAATTCATATTCACACTTTGTATAGGCTATATTGCTCACAAGGACAATTGTACAAAATTAAGTTTAAAGGCTATTTTAAAAACTGAAGTCTGCTGCTGCACTGAAGTTCACTACACTTTCTTCTCTGTATTACCAACATCTTCAGAATCTAAACAAGAATCATTGTAAACCTCACCCCACTCCCAACTGACATAACCTACACCTTTCATAGGAACCCTGCTCCTTGGAACTAAGTTCTAAACAAATGGCAATGAAACGAAGAGAAAGGTGACATTGGAGGACCAGAGGCAGTGAAGTTCATGTGACAAGAGGGAAAGAATGCACAGAAAAATACAACTTGTGCTTCTGCACTGCAGGTTTGGCTTGAAGAAGGTCATTTTGTGTGGTTTTGTACCTCGGGGAGGTAACCTGAAGACTAATCACACTAAACTATAGTGTTCCAAACATTAAGCTCAGAGATGTCATAAACATCTTACTCCCAGAAGCTCAAGCATGTTTCTTACTCTTCACAAATGTTCCTTGAGATGACAGGCAGTGGAACAACTCAGGAATGCCATCTAAGGGCAGCAGGAATACAAGCATTTGACAGAAAAAGGAATTTTTATCATCTTCAGATATGCAGATGGCAGGTGAAATTAATTGCGCTCCCTGCAAAATTAAGATTTTTTTACCTCCTCCCCCCCTTTTATTTTAAATACTTTAAAGTTATAAGAGCAAAGCCACAACACATTCAAGTGGAGAGAAAGCCAATTCCAATTCCTGCAACATACACAGGCCAAAGGAAGGTGAGCATTTGCCTTTGATGCATGCAGCAGACATATACTCAATGCTTTTACAACGTTTATGGTACATTTTATGCATCATAAAAAGTAATTTACCTTAAGGGCTTCAAAAGTGAGCAGCACATCGTTGGTTCGCTTCAAATCGATATAGTACATCATCAGCTCCCTTGATCCCAGTTGCATAAAGATGGGTAGCAGCTGAGAAAAATAAAAATGGGAGGAGAGCTGAACATTTCACAGGAAATGCAAGGTCTGTTTTGGTTTTTACTCTCTCACACCCCCAATTTTCCCCTAATGGCAGATACCTGTTATGAGAGGTCAGTGGTAACCAGCTCCGTCCATAGGAAGCAATAAAGGTTAACAGACCTCTTGTAAGACATCTGCTGACTGCAGCAGGGTGCCTGACAGCTGCCACACGGAAATCTTAAGACTCTCCTTCAAGTGGGGCTATGGCAAGTCCACACAGATACCACCCTGGAGATAGGTTCCACTTCCCATCTGTGCAAAGACAACTACCCAACAACCGAACAGAAAAAACAGGAGAGCAGGGCAACAAACCAAAACCCTTTGCATAATTCTTTGTGTAACAGCCTTATGGTATTAATTCCTACTTTATATCCTATTATTGCTGGCACATGAAGTGATCCAGTCAGCATGCAGGGCATTAGGGGGATAATGGCTTCTTGGGGTCTCACAGAACCAAGACACACACACAACGTGTAGCACAAAGCAAAACTGCGTTGCTTTGCTCTACCTCAAATTCAGTTAAATCACCTAAAAAAGATTAGGGAGAGATAAACGTGGCCTGCAGACCTATGCTAACGAGTTTTATGGTAAAAAAAAAAGGAAATGCACTTTGGTAAATGTAACACTGCCCAACTACTTTGTCCACGTAAGTAACAACAGATTTCAAAAGCATCTTCATAACACGGGCACTGCCATTTATCATCAGAATACTGCAGAGGTTACATAAACCACTTCACTTAGAATTTCAAGTTAATTATTTCCTCAGACTTTAATTGCAGGAGTCTATCACATCCCCCAAAGGAAACAGGAAAAATGTTTGTATTTCAAACAAAGTGACTTGCCCAGTGTCATGTAAACAACAACTAAATTTAACAGAAACCAGTAGTACAATTCCTACTGCCGTGCTCCAAGTACTAGACCACACCTGCTAGGTTCAGGTTTGAGTATTCCCTGGTAGGCAATACTCAAACTAATGACTTCACCGATTTGAAAGTCATCAACAACTCAGAAAAGGTTACTACTGATCTTAATCATATCAGGAAACATCACAGAACAATAAGCCGTTGTGCAAATGTTTCGCCACAATACCACTCATAGTTTTGTCAGGAGAATGCAAGCACAGAGTGCTTCCTCCCACCTCCATATGCTCACCTCTTGGTACTCCCCTAAGGGAGTCAGGTACTGAAGAATTAGCCTCTGCTCTATGGCAGGAGTCAAAGGGTAAAGTGTATAATTAGTGCCAATCACCCACGGGGACATTTCTGACCAGCTGCTGTTGGACAGTTCAACAAACATCCGCTCTGGCTCTGAGGCAGAGAAGCCCAGCTTCTGCTTGGCCTTCCGGAAGCCATCTCTTTCATGCTGTTTCCCTGATTTGTTTTTCCTCAGTCCCCCATCATCTAGCTTTGCAGCAGAGTTTACTCTGCTACTGGTCTTGTGACTTGAATCGAGATGAAAGGAGATCTCCATATCACCAGAAACTTCCTCTTGCTCTCCATCTACTGCCATCTCCCCATAATCCATATCCACAGCCTCTTCATCGAGAGGCAGCAGAGGATCTGATGGCACTTTCCGAGGGCTGGGACGCTTGTTTTCATGTTTTGTAGTCATTTCAGTAACCTGTAACTCTCGTAGCCGTCGAAGCACCAAAGCCACCTGTTTCACAAAAGCAGCACACATGAGAATACACTTCCTGCTTTGGTCACGCATCTCACAGTCACCATCATTTTTGTTCTTATGATATAACCAACTCCACAGCATGAAGTGTCAAGCAGGCTGTAGTGCACATTTGCCCACAGAAATGACGACTTCAAAGGGAGTAAGAAAACCCCGATTTATTTTGCTACAGCTACTTTCATTCTAGAATATCAGCACCTAGTCTCCTGAAAAAGAAAGTGGCTTAAAGCCATTACAAGCAGATTATTGGTGCTAACACAACCACACACCATCTTCCTCTATTCTTCCATCATCTCTCCCTAGCCTAGAATAAGAGTAACATTCCCTCACAAAGCAGCAACTTTGATAAACTGCAGTTCCACAAAACGCAAGGCTATACTTTTATGTACACCATCCTAGGAGACAAATTTACTTATCCTACCTTCTTCCAAAAGTCATCTCAATTGCTGATAAACATCATCCAGAATCAACACTAAACTGATAAAAGGTTTACAACAGAAATTAATGCAATTTCACAGTAGGTTGTCCCCATGTTGATTTACCTTTCATTTTAAAATTCCTGCCTGGTATGTAAGTAAGTGACAACAAGCAATAGTTACAGATGGAAAGCTTCTGAGAATTCTTCTTTAAGGGGGCTATGGATATGAGTCCCATTAAAAGTATAATATTTGCCTTCTGCATATCCCAGCCTCAGCAACTGGACAGTCAGGGAAGGATGGAAAGCATGAGCTACTGACTCTTACAGACATTATTATAACCCCTGTAAGACCTATATATTAACTGATGAATGTGAGTTGTCCACACAAAAAAAAATACCAAAAAAGGTAAAAGTGTCTGCCCTCTAGAAAAAGAAAGTGATTAAGATATCGTTACCAATTGTGAGTTCTCATCCCTGTAATTTGCAGCAATATCCTGGTTTTCCATAGCTCCTCCCAACAGTCCCGTTGCGTACGTCCTTAGCGGCTGATCAGCCTCTCGTGCCCACTTAAAGAGATTTTCAACTATGCCTTCCTAGAATAAAGAAAACAAGAAAGCAATTCCAACAGTTATATTTCATTTTTAAGTTCTCAGGCCCAGTGAAAGCATCTGCTGGTAACAATTCTCCCTATTCCTAGTAATGACCAGGTTGGATTTCCTACCAATCATATAATGAATTAAAAAAAAAAAATATCTGGAACCAAAATAGGAAAAAACCAAACATTTTAAGCTGCATAAAACTATTCCCAGGCATCAAATATTTGGAATCAGGATTCACACACCTGCAAAAATCTTCTGAAGTGGGCAGTCAACCCACTGCCTAGGAAGTAGCAAAACACTACAAGTATAAATTGATTAGTGGAAACAACCAAGCCCAAAGCTCCTGTCAGTTTCACTAATGCAAAACTCCAGCAATTTAGCAGATTTCAAAGAATCACTGGTCAACTTAGACCAAGGAGAATGGAATTTGGCTAAATTTCCTATATTTCACTTAAAGCTTACTAGGTCTAAATTGAAAAGTCACTTAAATACACAAGCTACCTGGTGCCAGAGGAGCTTTTACACTAATGACTACTCACCAACCAAAAAACCAATTCTCAACAGTGATAAATTCTAACATCTGGAGAATAAAAAGATGCATGCAAGTTTACCAACCTGTACATATGAAAATAGTTAATATTTTTAATAGCAACAAACTTGGCAGTGTTTGGACACAGCCTACCAGACAACTTTTCTTAACAAAGATGGATAAGAGTTAATTAAAATTAAAACAGTCAATTAAAAGAAATGCTTTCTTCCTCTAAACTACTGCAGGATTTTGAAACATCATACAACACCACATCATTATTGTGACAAACCTTGAACATAATTTGAATCATAGGTACCATAAAAGATCAGTTAAAAGTAATAACGAATAGACATACATTTAAATGAGAACTCTCAGCTTACAGGTTTTTCCACAGTTGCCTTTTATATATTTAGAGAAAATTGCATTATTATTTAAACGCCTTATGTCCTTAACAAAAAAAAAAAAAAAAAAAAGGAATAGATGGGATGTGAAATCCCTTGTCGCTAGAGGGCCTCTCTGCGACCAGAACAGTTCCCTCTGCAAACGGACCTGTGAGCTACAACCCTAAAGCCTCCTACATACAGGAACCCAAAGTGCCATAACAGAGCTCCACATATTCTCAATTGAATAGTAAATAGTCCTTAGGTGACAAATTTAACTTAAAAATTTAGTTTCAGTATACAGAGAGATTTAGTCTCTGAAAAAACAAAAAAACCCCTATATCCTCCCCAAATGAGAAGCTATTATTTGGCTTTCATTTTTTTTGGATCAAAGTCTCACAGCCCTAGCCTTTGGACAGATCACAAAGAACATGTATTAAATTCAATCCTTCACAAAGAGAGAACATTATTCTTTCCTTTTATCGTGCTTTGGAGTTCATATCCATGTTTCCAATAGTAAAGAAATTAATTTAGTACTTTTATATAAAGCACTACCTGATTTCCAAGCTTCAGAAAAAATTATATGAATTTTTAAAGATGAAAAAATTGTGCCTCAGGAGTGAGTGACTTTCTCCTCACTTTTAGCTCTGGGCATTCCTTCAGAAAACCACACTTATCAACCTACAGAAGTCCAGTGCAGTCATCCATCACAGTTCCAGATAATCCCCACAAAGCATGTGGATTTCAGACTGCTTAGTTAAGAGTATGACTTGCTTATCACTCAGCTCTAATAATGCCACCACTCTGCTGTAGCTGGGGGATTATTCAGCCAGACTCCTACAACAAGTCTTCACGTTCCATATGGCCTGTTCCATTCACAGGCCTACGAAATAACAATTCAGATTATAATATATTCCAAAACATGACATTAAGTTACAGCTCCTCTGTTTGAATCAGTCTTTATAAGTCCTTACCTTACAAGCTGCAAAACACCCAAGATTCCATCAGTTGAACAAGCCAACATCAAAAAGCACCAAACCACTATTAAGATTTAACTGATTATCTCCCAGAGACAATACTTCAATATGGCTTTTTACTGGTTTCTCCGGTGGTAAAAACTGTTGAAGTACAAGCCAAGCTTAAAAATCAAGCCTTAGTAAAGATGATACCTTTTCTTGAAAGACAACAGCTGTTTCCAGTCCCGGCATGATGTCCAGAAGAAGTCGGCAGGCAGCAGTGTTTAATGGAGGTTCTCTGCTTGTCATCACGTAAGCATTCACTAGCTAGAGAAGATCAGGAACAGCACTGGTTTGAAATGCAACTCTGACCAACACCAGTGCAGTGAAAGCCTTACAACTCCCACAGCAGCAAAATGATCAAGTAAGAAATGTCAGTATGCAAGCCCTGGATGTAAAGATGACCAGCCTTTAACCTGCTCCCTCCAGTGCCTCAGAAGTTGAAATTACTTCTTGGAGAAACAGAATTCCCCTCTGATCTCCTGTTCCCTGACTAAATGTCTTTCTTGATCTGATTTGTAAAGACAAATGCCTAAAAAAAAATTACAGTTCAGTAATAGTGTAAACATGAAAAGGTAATAGCTGAAAAAAATTAACATAAAAAATGCACAGTTAATGGCATCTGTATTTGCTTATCATTTGCAGTTTAAGACAGAAAGCAACATGCAAGCAATCTGTCAGAATCCTTACAGCAATACATACTGACACAGGTGCTTGCAGGGAGGTGAGGGTAAAAACAATTCTAGCTATTAACTCATGTCAGAGTATAGCAATGCAAGAGGAAAAAGCCAGACTCTTGCCTCTTAATCCTCTGACTGAGTCTTCTAGAGCCAACTTAGTCCTCTGCTCCTATAGGCAGTCCAGCATTTCCAAGTAGTCAGAGACAAGGCATTGGAACCAGTGGTATTAATTTCCACTACAGAAATTAATTATACTTTTAAACTTGTATTAGAGAAGGTACATTTTCTTTAAAGAGACCGATTAACATTGAGAAGAACTGTATCAATTGTTACTACACATATTCCAGCACTTCTGAACTCCCCTTCCCCTGAGTCACTTTAACAGTGGCAAATGAGCTGCACTTAAACCCATTTTGAAAACCAGTGGTATGGAAGAGAGAGTCCCTACACCGGTAAAATAAATATTAAACAAGTACTGAGGTCAGCCAGTACAGAGTACAGAAAAACCATAAGAAGGTGTCAGAAATTGACAGATACAGTTCTCAGAGCAAACCTACCGCGTTCATGAAATCATCGTTCTTGAAAAGTATCCTCAGCAAGTGACCAAGCATACACTCAGGGTCTGCTCGACCTGGGAGACAAATGGAAAAGACTTATCTACCTACCTCAAGATGTTAGCAATTCAGTATTAATCCTACCTTCAAATTGATTGCAGAATACTCTAGTTAGCAGAAGCTTTCTCAGAAGGAAAATTACAGAAGAAATCATATTAATTATTCAACAACATTTTTTCTAGTAGGCATTGCCTCCCTAGAATGCCTACTAGTCACAGTGCAACACATTTTAGTGGTTCAACAGTACTGAACTCTCATTTTTGTTGACTGAAGATGCAGATGCCAGGCAAACTGTTCCAGTAACTTGGAAACAAGTCATCTCCAAAAAAAGAAATAAACTAAGGGGAACAAGATACAAAAGCAACAGTGGCTGTATGTAACTGTTCTAAAGCACTGCACTTGTTCAATGGCACATTCAAGATAGTCTCAGAAAGACTGCCTTCTCTGTCCATCTAACACCCAGACTAGCTACAGCTCGTTAACATGATCATACATCCCCTTATGCCCTAAGTCAGCCTTTCAAAAACTCTCTCAAAACCCAGGGCCTTGAAATCTTGCAGCAAACACCGAAACTGCCAGATATCAGCACTAGAGAGCACAATTACCCAGTGCAAAAGCTGCATCAGACCTTCATCAGGCACATTCAGGCTAAAAACTGCATTCTCTTAAATGTGAATTAGCAGGTATCCATTGTGCCAGAGTTGGTGCTGTCAAAATCCTTCAGGACACCTTACCTGGGTGTCGGTCATCAAACGGGTCTGGATCCCCTTTGCGGTACTCCTCAGTCTCCTTCTCAATCAGCTCAGACATTCTGCAGAAGGGAACAACATCAAGTGAGCAGAATTCACACTGGGTCTTCTCCTAGCACACAGCTCCTGAAGCTCTGTCAAAGTGCTGTAAAGCAACTCATCAACTCTCACTTGAACAGTATGCAGTGCTACCAGGGGATTTCAGACTGTTCACAATAGAATGGTGAGAAGAGACTTGCCTCTGATATCTCATCCCCCACACCTTGCTCCAAAACCAAATGAACCCATGCCAACGTCCCAGTGATGCACGAGCGTTACGGTCTGTAGGGGCAAATACCTTTTATTTCTTCTGCAGTAGATAAAGTGCTGAACAGGTGACTCAGTCCTTCTTCCTATTCAGTTGTGCAGAGGCCACTCAAGCTGACTACATAATTTTTTGTTATTTTTGCATATTGAATTTTAATAATACTGTGTAATAATACAAGTATTTATTAAGGTATTTTGTAATCTGTATTCAGCTTATTGCCTCAGTTCCATTGAAGCTCAACTTTTTAAGGAGAAACTCAGCCAGCTCCCTTCATAGACCTTCAAAATACATTAAATTCTCCTCTATATCAGAAAAAAAATTAAGTTGTTTTGAAATTATTCCTTCCCCTACACTGAGAAGCAGCATCAACAGACACAAGAAAACCTACATCTAATTCAAAGAATGAGCAGTAAGGGAAAGAATTATCATTTTTATTTAAACAAAAATCAAGAACATGGGGATTATTTCATGGTCAAGCAATAAGTAACTTCATAGTCATCCACTGTCTTTCACCAGTGTTACAGCTGAAATATATACATCTTGAGCTGAAATAAGCAGTATCCAAAAAAACAGTAGCTAATTAAATCTTATTTCCTTGGTATAAAACTTCATTCCCTCCTCTCTACTGAGGTCTAGAGCAGGGTGCAGAATCTATGTGCAGCACAGCATTTTAAAAAAGGTCTTAATACCTCAGGTAGTGATCTAGGCAGAGTTTATCATAGGAGAGGGAAAGCTGCTGCAAGGCTGCAGTAATCCCTGGAAAAATATTTCTTTCATGAGGGATTTCCCTTACAGAATGCCACTGACTTCTACTCAATTCCTGTTACTTTCCAGAAAATATCCTGTGTTTCCAGAGACAATTAGAGGCAAAAATTTACTTAGTCCTGCCTCTATGAACTACACTGACTTGCCATCATGGCAGAGGATGATGCTATGAAGCCTGCCCAGACTGTAAGAACAGCAAATTAGCTCATCAGGAATGAGCCGAGAACTTCCCTGCTTGTCTCTGATCTGACAATTACCTTTCAGCAAATTGTTTATCCTGTGGGGTTCCAATATTTACTTTTAGTAAGCCTGAATGTGAAAAGATGCAAATTGTGTCCCTTGCTAACAGGTGGCACAGCTTGAGCTCTCATGAATTTCTGGCAAAAACAAGTTACTTAAATATTCCACGCCAGCTCCTCATTTTTTTTCCATGAGAACTAATAGCTTGAGGGGTGCCTGCTGATGGGCAGTTGGGAAACTGCACCCTAGACTTACCAGGTATTTTTAGGTGATAATCAGCATTTTGCTTGTGTGCCAGAAAGGACTGACAAGCAGCATGGAAAGCAGGCATAACATTCCCATCAGTCCACCCTGTTTAGGTAGGCAGCCAAACAGCATGCCAGCTGAAGCTGCTGAGTGGTTTCAGGGACAACAACACTATCACAGCCTAGATGAAACAGGCACGTGAATCACCAATTACAGGGGGTTTTGAAGCACTTAGTCACAATTGTTTGAACAAATAAAAAAGCACTGTCTCTTTAAAATGGACTTCCAAAAAGAAAAAAGATCAAGCTTGCTTATAATACCCTCCTTTTGACTAATGCATACAAAGGTGGTTTGTGAAGTGACTTGGATGCATCTGTCTAGATCAACAGCTTTGGCAATTCTCAGCTGAAGTTACCAGACAGTCAAATTCAAACAAAGCTCACTCCTGCCCCATAACATAGGCACGTGGTACACAGGGCTTCTACAAAAGCAATTCACAAAAACACAGAACTTTTATTCAGGTTTCAATATTTCCTTCATTCATTCATTGGCATGATATTGGTTCTCTAGCCACTTCAGTTTGCAGACAAGATCTAAGTTTTACATGGGGGTAGGGGGTCTTTCCCCACACTTCTGATTTTTTGTTTCTCTTTACAACTGTCTTTGCAATCACCGTTGGAAAGTTAGATCCTTGTTTTCACTTGCCACAAATGGAGCTCACCTTGGGGGTGGAGAAGGAAAGGAAGGAACAGTGGTACACAGAACTACCTCAACTTTGCAAGACTCCCACTGATCTAGATGGTGTAATATAAAGCCATCCTAATACTGCTCTATGCCATCATTTGGCATCAATGACCAGCTGGAGGCTTTACAACAGACTGCAGCAGTGTAAGATGCTCTAGGATCCCACACCACAACAAGCTTGGTTTGTGGAGATGGCATATGATGTTGAGCTGGTGATTTATTCCCTTTATGAAAGAGGCTCTTGGGATGCAGTAAAGGATCTGACTCCCAGGATTTGCCAGAATGGTTGAACATGACTTGTACCCAGACTGTGAACTAATGTTCTTGCAGGTTCATTTCCATTTACTAACTTTTTGAAAACCATCTATACCAAATGTCTGTTGTTTGTCAATGCACCTATCCAAGCAATTTTTTCAAGTCATGCTTTCTGACACTCCAGTGTTTGTAAATCCAGAAAGCTAGCTTATTTGGAAGTAATAATTCAGCTGTGGCCTACAAGCCACACTCACTGCTCTTGTCTTATTACTGTTGAAACACTCACTACTGCACCCTCCCAAATGCTGCCTCAGCACCACATTGAATAGGTCCTCATCCACACAGGGAAGTTTTCTTCCTTTTAACTCAGACGGTGGAAGGAAGCAGAAAAACTTCACTCACCAACAAGCGTGACCACAGCTTCCTCTGCTCTAAGTCTAAAACAATGTGCAAGGGCACCACTCTGCCTCAGGACATCAGCTAAGGAAGCTCCACTTGGTGAGGATTCCTAGCATCTCTTCCAGCAAATTCTTTTAAACCTAGGCTGTACCTAAAACCCTCCACTGGAAAGACATATGGTTTTCATTGATACCTGAAGCACTCTAAATCCTACTCCTGCCAAAGCCAGCAAATCCCCTTGCTATCTACCTTAAATAAATATGTATTATCTCCACTAAAGCCAAAATGCCCTAGCTTTCACCATCCATAACCACTCTGCCTGCTGCACAGAGACTTTGGAGAAAGACAAGAGAGTTAACAGACTTGTCTGGGCATAAATAATGTAGGGAACTTAAGATGCTGAGAAGGAGCAAGAAGTGCCAGACTGTTATAAAACCAAGAAAAGACATGTGATTCATATTTCTTAGAATACAGTAAATTTCTGCTGTTTACACCTAAAAGAAAAAGCCTTAAAATAACACATATATTTCCCTCAAGACAGAAACCTGATAATATACAAAAATACATCAGAAAACCTCATGACTTTCAAGAGAACTGGTTTCTGCTGATCATATCCCTCCTCTCTGCTGCCATTTTTAAAGCACAGTAAGAACAGCAAAAAAAGTTGTGCCCACTAGGTGAGGCATGGCACAGATCTATCCAAAGCAGCTCCACCAGATTCCTGTTATTTCCACCCAATGCCAGCTCAGAATCTGTGCACTGACTCATCTGACCCAACAACACAGAGCAGTGCAGAGCACAGAAACCTGGAGTGCTTTTAATGTACAGGTGCAGTAAAGTCCTTTGGCACATACTGGCCAGGTCACAGGTCTGCCAGCAGAGGCACAGGGAGGACTGGATGGCATTTCTGTGAATCTCCTGTTAAATCAAGAGTAATACCAGTTTACCCAAGAAAGGCCTGGCTTGGGAAACTACAAATGCAACTGATAATTCAAATGTTTCTCTTGTCATAGAAGATGTCTTATAATTAATGTGTTACCACTACCTACAACATCTCCTAAAAATAACTTCTTGGTTCAAGGAACATTTTCCTCCCATATACAATACAATGCCAGTCAATCAACATCCCGTTAAAAAAAAATAATAATTGAGTTTTTAGATTTTACTTTAAACATGTCCTATGAGCTTCAATAAAATCTTCTCAATCTAAGTCCCTGGGTTCATCCAAGGAGTCGCTCTCATCCTTTCACTTAGTCTGACCAATGTTACTACAGTCACAAATCCCACACCACCACTGTGATGGAACATTCTCATAGTTTTCCACCTTGATCAGCATTTTACAAGTTTCAGGTGAAGTTATTTCAACCATCTAATGATAATGATTTCTATTATTTCAGAAAATTAAATGGATGTTTTATAGACAGTCTGTGTAAGGCTTCTGCAATATAAATTTCTTACAAAAAACTGTGTGTATTTAAATACCACACTTAAAGTTGACCTTCCAGATCAAAGAAAATTAATTACCAACAGGTACTCAGGTATATAAAAACCTGGTAAAGCCTCCTGTCAAGTGACTTCAGATACTTGGATTTAGGAATTTACTTAATAGATCTTACCTGGTGAGAATAGTGACCATGTCTTGCCCGCTGCCATGTTCTTTCTCCCATTGCTCAAGCAAAGCAGTGAGCTCAGCCTTGGAGTCTACATGCCCAGATCCTGAAGTCATGGCTTAGCCTAAAGCAGAGGCAACAACCAAAAATCAAAAATTACAAGTCATTTGGAAGAGACAAGGAAATACTCAGCAACAAGGAGTGAGAAAGACAAGATTATGTAACAGAATTCTGCTGACCTCCAATTTAGAAGTTAGAAGTTTCTTTTTGGTCCTCTGCCTGAAGTCTAAAGAACATGCACACACTTTGAACACAAGTCTTAACTTGTGTACGACAACCCTGACCGTGATGGGAAGTATGCACACCTGACCACACTGAAGCTTTTTACAACTCTACCTCAATTCCATGAGCAGACCTGAGGTAGTCATTTGCTGTTGCTCAGGGATTTACTCAAGAAAGAACAAAGCCAGGGCAGCAGAATTTACGATCAGTGTCATCATTCCAGTTTAACACCCTCCAGACAGCAGTGAAAGTGCCAAGAAACATATTAGCTTCACATTGCCAAGGAGGCAGAAGGCAGGGGCACTGAGCAGCTGTGAGCAGTGGAAGGAGCACCAGAAGAGTGGCAGTTTGGAACACAGCAGGTTGCTGTATCACCACTAGTTCAAGGCTTCCAAGAACAATCAGTGGCTCCAGCAAGAAGAAAGAATGATCACAGGAGCGACCACTGGAGCAATTACTTCAGGTTTATCAGCCTTTACTTGTGAGACAGCAGCTGCCAGAAGATTTATCTTGCCATCCTCAAAAGTGAGATCCCCCCACAGTACTGAGCGACTCAAAAAGGTAGCATTTAATGGGGGAACCAGCACTCTAGAGATTGTTGAAGCCTCTAAATTTTCAGATGTCAATTTCTGTCAGTCTGATAACAGTCTACTAGAAATACTAGCAGACCAAACTAGAACACAATCTGTCTCGAAACACTTCCATGCCCTTAGTTTCCAATCTGACAGACTGTGATGAGTGTGAAGAGTTGTAACTTCTGGAGGAAGGAACACTCAATCCTAATTTATAAATTAAACTTGTATTGGAGATGGGGAGGGGGGGGGGGAAGCGGGGGCAAAAATCAAAGCAAAAGAAGAAATTCCTTCATGTCCAAACATGCACAAAAGTTTTCCATATTTCATTAGCCATCACATGGCCAATATCCATCTGCCAGGCAATTCAATATCAATTCATCATCACTGATCCAGAGGAAGAATTTTGCAAACCAATGTTAAATACAGATGTGTGTAAGACTGTGACATACATGTCAGCTCCTGAAACACATGTTCAGGACCCAGCCCAGTGCCAGACTATCAAGGGAGCCACAGGTCACAGAGATTACATAAGCATTTATGAGCCATGTTAACTGAGTGCTGGATACCCCTAATTTGATTAAAACCTTTCCCAATCAATGAATGGATGAACAACCCTGAAGCTCCACCTCCTGTCTCACAGGTGCTTCTGAATTTAGTGTATTGTGACTGGTTAATTAAATGGGAGACAAGACCACTCGGCTGAAGATTAAACTAGCAGAAACTGCCCAAAAATTATCACTCAAACTCTACAGAAAAATAAACCTGCAGCTACAAGTCACCCAGCTTGAAGAACACAATTTTAATAAGTACTATATGAAACGAGCATATGCTAACAAAAAAAACCTAGGCATAAAGAAAGATTATGATTTTTAAATGACAAGTAATTATGATTTTATCTAAAGCATTCATTATTCATCACAGAACTAGACTGGGAAATTTGATGCAAATGCATAAATTGCTTTGGAAAAAAAACCTTCCTAAATGCAGGCAACAAAACATAATGAGATTGTACACACACAACCCAAACACCTTTGAAAGGAAAAACTATTCCAAGCTCATAAAGCTCCATTCCCTTTTTCATTAACTGAACAACACTTGCCAGCAGCACTTCTGAGCTTTTAAATATCACAGATAAACATTCAGACAAATCTACTGTGAGCCTCAGAATGCAAGTGCTGCAACGGCATCTGCATTCAACCATTTCAGACATCTCCACCTTCATTCTACAGCCCAGGGACACAGAAAAAAGTGCCTTGTGACCCCAGAGCTTGTATAAGGCCTGTACAGGCTCTCCTGCAATATGAAGAATAATTTACTTCCTCTAACAACCCTTAAATATTCCAGCTAGAAAATAAGCAAGCTCCAGCAACACCTGCAACAGGTCAACAAAGCTCCAGTCAGGAAGACCACAGCAGCTGCTCACATTGCCTCTGGGACAACCAGCACTATACCATAACCAAGTGAAAAACTGAAAAATTCCAGCTGTCCCCAAACCCTAGTGTATTACCACACTTAAAGCACATCATAGATCTAAATAACTGTTGCTGACAAACAATGATTTTCTTGAAATAAAGTTAAAACATACAAGTGCCAACCTTTCTATAGGTACACAGCAATGAAATTAAATATCTCTTCAAGGTACCTCATCTATTTCAAAGGCTTATACCTCTCAACCCATTCAAATAAATTTAACTACTCTACATGGCACTGCAAAGAGCAGCAGCAACAAAAACTACCTCAAAGCATCTACTTCCACAGTTCTTGTATTAATGCATGTTAACAGTAATATGGGTATGGGTGGAATATCACAGCAGGTGAATGACTTTCTAAATACAAGGGCCAAAGCAATTCCTACTGCGCTGCCTTTTTTGAAGGATTCCATCTTAAAACAAAGTGAAGAAGTCTGCAGAGAAGGAAATTATCATAAATGGTATGAACTGAGCTGTAACTGCCAGAAATGCATCCAGCCTGTTGGAGAGCAAGGCCTAGTGAGAGCAACTCTGACCTTCACTATTTCCCTTGGACAAGATGGTGAACAAATTCAATCTTAAACTGCTCTCGAGGATCTAGCAGAACAGGGAGCAGCTCTCTCATTGTGGATTTAAATCCATAGGGGAGGTTTAATATTTTTAATAAGCTTTGAAAATCAAAGCTTACTACAGATTTCAATTACAATATCTAATAAGTTAAGGAAAGGAATATTTTTCCAAACACCACTATTGTCAAAATATCATATTTAAAATCAACAGAACTGATATATAAATAAAACATAAAGCACTTGCTCAAAGCATTTGACTTTGAGAGACAAATATTTACAACCTTAATGATCCCTGTAAACTTTCCCACTGACTGAAAATCCACACGTTTCAGCACACAGCATTGCTTTAATATTAAACACTACTTGGTATTCCAATATCATAGCAAAGGTTTTGTGAGCTCTTCACTCTTCTGAACTCAGATGTAAAAACGTGACAGAAAAGGGAAACCCAAAGTGTTCAGACACAGATACCCAGAAGCATTCACATGTTTGTGAACCCTCAGACACCTTACTGCTCAGGTCACTTAGTCAGACACCTCTGAACAACAAAGAAACACAAGTCCCACTGACCTCTAACTGCAAACCTCAACAAGGACACGGGGCAGTTCAAGCAGTTCAGCTTCACCCTTTAATTCCTCCACATATCTGAGCCTCACACCAACTGCAACACCACTACAGGTCACTCACTTATTGATTTTGTGTTCATGAAAAGGACTATGAGGTTCTGGACACACTGACTTCAATACAGACATGCATTTGAAAGTACGAAACCTCCTAGGTGAAAAGAAATCTATTTGTAAAATCTGTAAACCAACAATTTAGTTATTTGGGAACAAGAGCAAAATCCATACCTTAACAACTTAAATGGCAAATGAAAGTCACATAACAGAAATCATACCTTAGGGAAAAAAAAATAATCAATTTTAATCAACTTTGGAGAAACATCGCACATTTAAATTCCTATGTGGACAAAAATTACAAGAGGATTTACACATCCAGACGTACAGAGCCAAGTCAAAGTCTAATAACTACACTTTGACCTAGCTTAAATATCCAAGTTTCATGTTGCTCCTAAACATGATTGGAAATATGGCTGAGGAGGTAATGTAGATGAAAAGTCTGACATAATAATATAACCCCATATGGAAAAATTAAGAACTCATTAATTGGAAACTAGTTAAATACATAGCAGATGTTTAAATAGAAACAGACCAGGAAATCTGTATGTTCTTCCATATTTATGTTGCAACATAAAGAATACCTGACTTTTAAAAAACAAAAATTCTCCCTCTCATCACAATTATTCTTTAAACGGATGAGATATCAGACAGCTATTTGCCTAAACCTGTTGAGTCTGAAACAGGAAAACCAGGAACAAACTTCTGCTGCCTACAAAGGAAGGTTAAAAAAAATCCCACAACCAGTAACAACAAAAAACCCCCACAACCAATAACAACAAAACCCCACAGCACTCGGTTTCAACATCAACTCCTCTTTAGACGGCTAGAAAGAAAACCAGGAGGGCCCTACCTCCCCAGAGGAGCACTGGGCGGTCTGGCCGGGGCAGCGTGCAGCTGATGACAGCTCCTACGGCAGCGCGCCCCGAGCGTGGGGGAGGCTGTCCGCCGGGACCCAGCGGGAGGAGCGGCCCGCGCTGCCCGTTCAAACCGAAGGTTTAAAGGTCAGAAAGGACCTGGGCTCCCCAGGCCGCAGAGCCTGCCGTCCCGCGCAGGCCCAGCGGAACCCCGCGCGGAGCGGCGCCCCCGCAGGCCCCGGCGCAGGAGGAAGAAGAGCCCCAGCGAAGGAGGCGGGCCGGCCGGCGGAGGACCGGGGCAGGCGGAGCCGGCGCGGGGCAGGCCCGCCCCCCCGCCGGCAGCCTGACAGGCCGTGGGGGTCGAGGCGCAGCGCCTCGCCGGACCCCGCCGCCCCCTGCCCCGGTGCCGCTTCGGAGGGCGCCCCCTAGCGCGAGGGCGGGGCGCGCAGGCCAACCCGCTCCCCCGCCAGCTCCCTCAGGGCCTGAGGCGACCCCCTCTCCCTGCCCGGCGCGGAGGCGGAGGCCGTGGCCGCCAACCGGCCTGACCCAGCCAGGGGGAAGCGCGGCGCGGCGCGACCCCTCCCGCCCGGTGCCCCGTACCTGCCCGATGCCCCGCTGGGTCGCCGCCGCTGCCCCCGGCCCCTGCGCTCGGCCCCGCACACCCCGCGGCGGCCGCGATTGCTATGGCGGGCACACACTTTGCGCGTCACCACGCTGGGCGCCGCGTCACGGCGCGCGAGGCGGTGTTGCGGGGAGGGAGGGAAAGGAGGTGCTAAGGGCTTCACGCTCGGCCTCCCGGGAAACGGAGTTCGCGCGAGGAGGCCCTTCTGCGCATGCGCCCAGTGGCAGCGCCGCCGCTAAGGAGACTGGGAGTTGTAGTTCTGGATGGGGCCCGCCATCCCGCCCCCTCAGTCCAGCCCGGCGCACCGCGGCGGCTTATAGGCGAAGGGGTGTTTTCCTGGGAGGGAAGCGAGACTATTTACTCTGTTCTTTCCAGGCTGGCACTGAGGGGCCTCTGAGCAGCGGCTGCCGGCCCCGATACCCAGGTGTCAGCCCTGATAGGGGCGGGCACCCCGCCATCCCCCCCCTCCAGCCCCAACGCACGCGGCAGGGACTGTCGCCAGCTGTGCCTTTCTCTTCCTTTCTCACGCCAAGGCTGAATGTTCACTTGTACATTGTTCACCTGCTTAATGTTACTTCCATGTAGACAGCGGGGAGCGTTAGTGGGAGGGTGGCTTGACGCTGAGCATGACTGCCTGCGTTGCCTCTCCAGAGCACTTTCTCTCCTTATCTGTAAGACAGCAATATCATCCTATTTCTTTCCAGTTAAACCGGGACCGTTTTTTGGCACTGGAAGCTGAGCCCCACAGTACTGCCTATCACCCACCTCTGCTCCGGGGCATGCCCGACAGCAGGAAGCGTTGGCTGGACTGAAGCATTTCTCAGGCTTCCCTGGGCAAGCTCCTCTTCCCACGTCCCCACCCTTCCTCCCGGCTGCGAGAATTCATCCTCGCCTCAGTACTGTCCTCTAACACCCCTCAGGAGAAGCTATGAATAAATTCTTCTGTTTTGTTTTTTTTTTCTTGTCTGTTGGCTCTGCAGTGGAAGAAGCTCAGATCTTTGTGGGGCACTGTGTTTTTACAGTGCTAGTAAGTTGTTATTCTGCACTGTCCCTTGCCCCTGGCATATTAAGTTACCCATGGAGAAGATTTACACACTCTCAGCAAGGTTACTGTTTCTGAGGAGGAACATTTCTCACCCATTCCCCCTCCACGGCTGGTTGGAGGATCAAAGGTATCAGACCTGCCTGCAACATTATTATACAGGGAAGAGCAGCACATCCACACCTGCACCTTCTTCTCCACCTTCAAGGCACCTGGCAGCCCCTGGGCCTGCCACAGAGCTGCTCAGGAGGAGGCTGCAGAGGTCAGCAGTCCCATCTCCTCATCACCAAGTTCAAAGAGCTAAGAGCAAAATCAAGGTTTCCAGTTCCTTCCACAACTATATTGCACTGAAGATAGGGTCACTTCTCAGACAAAGTGGGGTTCAGTTCCCAGGCTCACCTGAGCAGGTAAGGAGGCCTAGAGCCTGCTGCTTCATTGCAAGAGCCCAGTATGCTCTGTCAGAATAGGACAGCTTGCAGCTGCTCCCTGGCAGCTCTGCCACAGCCTCCACAGCTGCCTGGAGAGCAATTTCTGCATTTCCAGCCTTCAGGAGATATTTGGGAAGGATGCAGTTTAAAACCCTTGCTCCTCACCAGGCAAGTGAGAGTCCTACTGGCTCCCTTTGCAGGCCCAAGACAATATGAGTTGTCCTTTAATTTAGCTTCTCTTTAAAATCAGTGAAACTCCAGCTTGCACTGCAGTCCTCTAGGACTTGCTCAGGTACTGGCAGAAACTCTTAAAGAAGTGTAAGTAAAAGGAAACAGGGTCCTCCCTCTCTGGGACAGGCTTCATAAGCACTGGTATGTTCCCAGCTGAGCTGCTTCCTGCACCCCAGTGTCCACATTAACCCCTTTTTTTTACACTGCAACTGTATAAACCCCTGCCCAGGGCAGTGTTTGGACAAGTGCATGTTCTGCTACCACACTTACAGTATTTGATTGTGAAGTCTTGGTTAACTACAGGATAATGACTGCAGCAGAGAGAATCCTGCAGCAGAAATCTCCCTGAAATCCCCCCACCCTCACACCACCACTTGGCTTTCAGAGAGCAGCTGAAGAAAAAAAAAAAAAAGGCTTTGTATTGGAGAGCAATAAAAACAAGAGCTCAACAGTAAGCTTGCACCTCTTGTCCGGTGGGATCTTGTGGCTTAGAGGTGGCAGAGAGGCCTCTGGTGTGCAAGGAGGGGAAGCTTATCTCTGCATGTTCACCTCCACAGGCTACCCAGCCAGAAAGACAACATACTGGTGTATGATGGTCAGCCGAGAGTAACGATGACTTCAGGCTGAATCAAAGCTTGAACTCCCTGGAACAAAACAACCACTTCTCTCCATTGCTGTAATATCCCAGATCACCTCTCAATACTGTGGTAAGATCAGTGATTTATAAGAAGAGAATAAAACCATTTCACCAGGCTCTAATAAGCTTCTAGACTTAAGGATAATTAATTGTAGAATTGAAAGAGGAAAGGCCCTGTTAAGAGAACCCAGGGAGACATAAGCTGTGTTTCCAGAGGATGCCTCAAGTACAGCTGAGTGGCAGTATGTGGCTGGGATGCCTCAGCCCCTCACAGCTGCTGACAAAGAGCCCCAGACCCAGCCTCCAGGCAGCAGCTTCACTTTCCTGCCTGAACAGACTTTTGCTCTGAGAATGGGAAAAAAGTTTGCAATCAGGAAGCTCTCAACATTCAGAGAGACTCCTCACCAGTGGCTGCCCAACAAGGAAAGGAAGAATCCTTTAGGCTTTCAGGAGAGTTAATTGCTTACCTTGACCTCCAACAGATTTACACTGACAAATTTCTGTACTTCCTACACCTCCCCTTTTATTAGTTGCCCCATCTGCTTGTGGGAGTCAGTTTGTTCATGGTTTCTACTTGCAACTGAGTTTCTGTTGTAGGGCAGCTGGGACAGTAGTTACTGACTTAGCAGTTACCAACCTTTGCAGCATAATTTTGCTGTGTAACTCATAGCAAGTGAGCAACAAGCCCAGTAACAGAGTCAGTCCCTTCCCAGCACTTGTGTATATCCCACTGCTGCTGCTACTACACACAGCACCCAATTGGACTCCCTGGCAGCAAGAAAGAACAGAATGCCAGGAACTCAGCCTTTGGGAAGATCTGAACCTACCCTTGCTAAGATGCTTGTAAACTGAAGAGTGATTCTTTACAACCCCCACATGCCCCAGGGGACTGCAGAAACCAGGAAGGACATCAGATGTCTGGGGAGCTGCACCTGGGAATGGAGGACATTTTCCAGGAGTGCAGTGGAGGTCAGTCTGCCTGCGATGCACTCCTCTGCAGAGTGCTTTCCTCTCTTCCACCCTGCCCGTCACCTCCAGTGCCAATAGGGAGCAAAACATGGACACAACGCTCTCCGAGGAAGGCCTAAGCTCCAGCCTTCGTACCATCTATCACTCTTCCAGCCTTGATCTGCCCAAATAGTCCAGATGTTGTTTTAGGAAGTGTGATGCAGTACTATGACAACTATTTGCAACGATACTGCTCATGCCACAGGGGTTTAAACACTGTCTAGACCCCCCCCAACAGCACTTGTTTGCCATGTATATAATGTTGAATTTTCACATGCTGTGCAAAAATATTGCTTGATCAATTTGCTTATGGCCACAGGTAACCTGCAAGCTGGCAGCCAGCACATCAACAAGGGGTCTGCCCCCCTTCCTTGCCTCCCTCTGAGAGAAGGCAGGTACTACAGTAGAAAGATGGAATAAAAGGGACAGAAAGTAGAAGTAAGCAGGGGAAAGCAGTGTACTGGGGCCTTCCCTTCCTGGGCACGCTCAGCTCAGAAGAGGAGCTGCAAGCACCACCACAGGTTACCTGCAATCCAGGTGACCATGGGCCAAAGTATGTGCTCTCAGTGCCCATGACAAATGATGTGTGACAAGGGAATAGTGCAATCACTAGATGGCACACCAGGATCATCACACCAAACCAGCATTCCTTTGGGAGGAGAAGAAATAGAGCAAAATAGCCCAAAGCTCAAAGTAACAAGCAATCGTCTGGGGCTGATGTGCTTAGAAAGCACCATTGCCTGTGCATTTCTGTGCACACACATAAAGCAAGAACATCTGACAGCTGGGCAGAGAAATAAAATGTACAAAATCTGCCCATTCAATCAAATTCTGCCTGGTCTCCTTTGCTGTTCTGATTGACAGTGGGCAAGGCAGGGAGCCCAAATCATGAGTGGAGTGGGAAGAGGCAATGCAGAGGGCAGCAGAGGTGGAAGTTGCTCCAGGCAATGCAATTACCACCTCTTCTCAGAGCTAAGCCTGCTCCTGTGTGTGGAGAGAGCATTTTGGTTTTCCTTCCAGCAGAAAAGGCCAAGCAAAGTGTGGAGAGAAGTTTCTTGCAGCAGATAAAACTTCTCTGCTTCCCAGATGGAGACAGAGCAAGGGACAGCGGCAGCAGGCTGACGTTATTTGCTGCAAAAGGAGTTCGAGAGTGGTTATTTGTGGAGTGAGGAAAGACCGATAGAAGAAAAAAACATGGGTTTGGGGGCAGGTTTTTATCTGAACTGGAGCTAACACAGCAATACAAGCTAAAACCAGCTAAGGTATCTATGAGGAGGGGCTAGGAAGAGACCTACATTTTGGCAGAGGCCCAGCTATCTCCATGCATTGCTCTGCTACAGTAGAAGCAGTTCACTCTTGAAAGCAACAAGGACTGTGTTACAGCCAACTACTTGCACTCTTCTGGACACTCAGAGGGTCTGCAGGACTTGCCATCAGGCAGACAGTGCACCTCAGGATCTCCAAGTGTTAGCACGAATTCTGCAGTGCAGACGCAGACTCATCACCCAGCTCCCCCCAAGCGATTGTTTGGCTGAGAATTTAGCCCAGCCTGAAAAAAGAAGCCAGATCTGTATCTAGGAACACAGAAATGCTGAAGAATGTAGTTCATCAGCTCAGATACTAATGAGAACATGAGCAGGCAAACAGCTTTATTCCAAACAGGCTAGTGCCAAACCCTCCTTTCAGACACTCAGTCCAGAGCCAAGAGCACATAACTCTGCCTAGCTTAGCATCTGGATGACAGCACATCTGCATTTGCTAGCTAAAAGTCAACAGGAAACTTGGTTAAAACAAAGTCATTGCTCTCATGTGAAGCAGAGGTTCATGCACTGGCATAACTTTCTTGATTTCCAGTAGCACGACACCTGAATCCTGACCACGCTGCAGCAATGCTGTTTGGTGCCCAGTACTGGGCCGAGCCTTGCTCAGAGCTTTGTCCTCAGCTTCTCACAGGCATCTAGCAGCTTCAAGTAGATATTCGTATCTCTCTTCTCTACCAAATCACTGTAAAGTTGGGGTATTTATGCCTCCAGTGTTGTATGGGCTGTGCATTATCCAGGGGGGTGCAGGCACGATCCAGAAACTGGGAAAGATCCTTTGGAGTAGTGGAAGTGCACAGGTAAACCAGGCACACCGACTATAAAAGGGAGAACATGAAAAAAAGTAGGGGATAGTAAGTATGCAGATAGTGGAATTATGGCAATGAGACATGATTTTCTGACTAAACTCAATTCTCTAACTGGGAATGAGTTAAAAGTTCCTTTCAGGCACTACACAAAATCCTTTGCTAGTTTTTGTGTTTTAACAAGGGTTTTCCTTTTTTATCTGTTTTGTTACTATAGGAAACAGCCACTCAACCTGCAAAGAACACTCTTCATACAGGAGGAAGCAAGAACAGAGTACACATAGCATGCTGTGAAATGCCTGCAAGACACACTGGGAATATCAACAGATTCCTCCTAATGTTTTCCAGCAACTAAGATTTTAGGGATTACTTGTAACAACAGCAGCTTCAAAAAACAAAGACTAAACAAAACCAGGAAAGAGTATGGCCTTAAAACAACTATGCTTTTTAAGAGGAGGGAGGGGGTTTGTTTTGTTTTTTCTCTTTTTAAAAAGAGATTGTCAAGCCTTAAGTGCAGGTTATATATCTATTCTCTTTGTGACTTCTCTCTACAGGACTTAATTGGGTCAAGTGTTCGTAAGCAACAGTTTTGATGCATAAGGAAACAATAAGCAAATGGGTGAAGGCAAGCTGTAATGATTACAAGCACTCTAGATGTGTATAAACAGGTTAATTGGGGATTCATGAGTTGTTTCATCACTGAGGAATTCCATCAAGGTTCTTAGTAAAAGCTATATGATGTTTGTCATATGCATCTTCTTCAGTATTTGATAAACCTAATCTTTAGCTGGGCAGTGGGGGGGGGTAACAGCTCTCAAAGCTTTGCAGGTATCCAAGAAGCCACATGTGCATGGTGACACTGCAATCACCAAGACATTTGGACATGGACCATGGTATAATCTGAACACAGATCACTTTACCCTCACTTACACTCAGCCACACCTAGGAAGAAGCCCTGAAGCTGCCCTAGCAGCTCAGAGTATTCCACAGCTTTTGACATGAGAAAATCATCAGCTGAAGTGAGGTGATGGAAGCCGTGGAGAATGACTGGCTGCAGGAGCTTGTGCTGGGATTTACCCAAGACACTTGCTCTAAGTTTCCCTCTCCCATGAAACAGCTCATGCTTTTTCACTGGAAATGAATTACTTCCTCTGGCAACACCTCTCTTTGTGCTGCCCTGACCCCAAACAGCTTCTGCCACCCCAGAAATGCTCCAGGACAGGGAGGTTTTCAGGGGAACTTACTGAAACACTGAGCACCACCAAGCCCACGTACCTTGGAGGTGCAGACAGGCCTTGGCACATGATGTCCATGGCAGCAGATCCAGGTGACCTCATAAAGTGCTGGCTCTGCTGCTGAACTCAAAATTCTGAGCCAAGACAGCAGCACCAGCTCAAGGGCTCTTCCCTCTTCTCCTCACTCCATCATGCAGACAACGTCACCTCTTCCTTCCAGGTGCTTTGTAGCCCTAGTCAGCGGGGAGGGAATATAGCAAGAGTGAAGTTTCATACATTTCTTTGCATGAACAAAACAGAAGCACTTTAAGGCAGGGAAGAAGGGGAAAATCACAGAATTTTTAGGAATTCCATCTGGTACTAATCCACAAAGGAGAGAAATCCCACTGCATCCCGGGGCACAGTGCACTCTGTTAGCAATTGCAGAGACATACCCATGGGCTTTGCTCTCCAGGGAGCTTTGTTTGTGAACATTTAGTTGCATTTATAGGAATGTGGGGCAATTTATATAACAGTCTATTCCTTTTGGGATGCAGATAAGTGTTGAGATGCAGATCCTTATTCTAAAATCAACACTGATGAATGATAACCAGAAAAATATCCCAACACCCCCACTGGAGCTGGGCTTAGGAGCAGCTCAGGTACGCAGCCATGACTGCAAATTTTAATAAATGGGTGATGTGATGCTCTGCACTACCATTCAAACTGAAAACCCAGTGTTTTCTTTGTAACACACACACCTTGTTTTGTAACGGAAGAGGGTTCTGAGAAATACACATTTTTACCACTTCTGGACACAAAGGAACAACAAAGTATAAACCCACCAATTTAAGTACCAAATATTTACACATAGGTGTATGTCATTCAGATACTGTGAGAACACTTGGCTCGCTGCAACACTGCAAGTTGTATTTCCCTGGCAAACCTCAAACCTGGCAAACAGGACTGTCTAAAAAGTGGCACATTACTCCAGGCCTAACTGCCACCTCTTAGGTCTGTGTATGTATCTACCTGCTGCAATGGGATTTTTAGTTGCAATAAAATGCAACTAATTATGAAATGGGGCATTCTAGAGGTGTAACTTGAACATTCCAAAGTTATCTTCTTTTTGAGAGAGTGTTTTTCTCTTGATTCTTTCCACTTCAAGTCTTCAGGGAAAAAGTTCCTTTAGACAGCTGGATAGACCAAATCACCTGTATGACTGGATAGAACTGGCAAGAATTTTCCTTGTATTACCTTATTTGACTGTCTATGTTTTGTGTTTAATGTTTGTATGCTTATCATAATACAACATTACATTTAGTGTAGTGCCTAGGCAGTATTTTTCAGTGTAATGTGGAAGGCAAACAATGCTGTAGCCCAAAGAGAAGTTAAAAGGATGGGAGGAAGTGATGAGAGATGTTTATGGCTTTTACAGGCTGTTTGGACAGCAGAACTCACAGGAGAGTTTAGCAATACAGATACAAAGCTTTGAGCCAGGAAGGAAGAGGGAGGCGTGTTTAGCCACTTTTTGAGGCTAAAATGCTGTTTCCCATCAAGCAGAGCTTTGCATGGTGGCTGCGAGTACCAAGGTTTATTTTGTTTTGTCTTTGGATTGTGGGAGTAAAATGCTGGTCCTCCTTGAAATATGTGGGATGTAAGGTAGTGACTAAGATAATAAAGGTAAGATTTCATCATAGACATTTTGAATCATCTCCATCCCAGCCCCTCCCAGCATGCTGGCTGGGATTGTTCCCAGCCTGTTGTGTAGCAGACAGGTGCATCAGGCCCTGCTACCTGCCTGATGAGCTCCTTGTGACACAACCTTCTCCCACTAGTTACTGTTAGCATTATGTTCTCCTGGGCTACAGAAACCTGCCCATGAGCAATGGGAGAATCTCCTGGAAGATTAATCCCCAAGGGAAAGCTACAGGGAACAACATTGCCTGCTGCAGAAAGGTTTGCAAACTGGCTGTGGTTCCCCACCATCCAGGAAATGAATATTTAGTGTTTGCTTTAGAGCAGCATCTACAGATCTAACCACACCACTCCCTGTATCACCTGTTCACAAAGGGCGACCAGCAAAAAAGGGAGTCCTGAGACCTCATAGCTCCAGCTCTTCTGAATAAGGTCCCTCCTTGCCTAGAGCTGATCAGCTTCATTTTCCCAAGAGCCTTGAAAAATGGGAGAGGAGGAGGAAGAAATGAGCTTTCTTGTAGCCAGGCATGTTCACAAAACCATTTGGCTCACTGGACTGACTGCAGAGACTCCTCACACTTTTCTGTGAAAGTTTTTGCTCCTGTTTCCAATGCTAATTTTCTCTCTTGGATCTCTCTGGCTGAACCTTTATCAAGACTTCAGTAACACATGGATTTTGTAGTCAGTGGAGTTATATCCCTCACCCTATACACATAGGAGAATGTGTCATCCTGCAGACAGTATCATACTCCACAGCTCATATCTTCCTTCCTCACCTGATGGTGGGTATTTGCTCAGTTGGGAATAATTTCCAGGAAGGATTCACAGCTGGCTGAGGAGGGTTTGCTAGAGGCTGTAGCTCCCCCCTTCCCCATACAAGTGTCAGATGCAGCAGCCTTATCCCTGAGCTGGAAGGGCTCTCTGACTGCACCCTGTTCTTCTGCCACAGTCACAGTATTCATGTCTGCAAGTTCTGCTCAGGGCCTCTCATCCCACCTCCAGTTGCTGGATGCTGGGGAGCCACTGACAGCACTCATGTTCCAAACCTCTCCTGCAGTCCCCTTCCCATGCAGGCACCAGCTGGGAGCACTCCATCCCTGCTCAGCTCTGTACTCAGGCTGTGTGGAAACAATTTTAAACCCAGGGTGGACTAGTTGAACGTGACAAGTCTGCGTGCTGGGAAATATATCTCCAGCCTGAAACAGCTGAAGAGCTCTGCAATTCTTCTGCAAGGCCTCCAGAGGTGCACAGATCTCCTGCTAACATCAAAGCACCCCAAGAGCCAGATTCCCTGCCTCCAGCTCATCTCCCAGCAGAGCTAGCACATGGCACCCACGATTGGAAACACCTCCTCTGCCCGGTGGTCTTCCAGGAGTGGGTATCAGTGGAAATACCTTCTCTGCCTGGTGCTTTTCACTCCCGTGGAGTAAGCAGCTGTGCAAAGAAGCAACCAGGGCTCTCTTCCTGCTGCAGCCCTCTGCTCCACGTCCTGTCCATTTGTGACTCCATGTCAATGCACACCGGGGTCACTGTTGGCACCTATACAAAAACTTGTCTGGGTTAACTTCACTCCTACTACCTGGCTGATTTCTAACCCTCTGCAGCTACAGTTCCAGTCATTCTCTGGCTTAAGCTGTCTCTTCTTCTGTAGTTTTTCTTTACTTTTCCCCCTAATAATTCACATAAATCTGGTTGCTATGCAGTGTTTCTGGGCTCAGCCACCTGTAACAATCCCCCACCACGGGTGTGTGCAGCTTGGCTGAGCATGGGTGCTTTGCTGAGTAATTTGTCTTTTTTGCATAGTTATTTTGGATGCTTGAAGTAAACTGAAAATAAACCTGTTACTAATACCTTCCCCTCCCAGTGCCAATTAGCTTCAGCAAATTAATGTTTTGCAACATCATCGTTTGTGTTGTCTAGACCAGTGTGCAGATAGCAATGTAAACTGTATGGCTTAATTTACTCTCTGCTTTTGTTCTTCCCTGTGCCATGTAGAGAAGGAAGGTGGGTAGAGGGGAGCAGGGGAGCAGTCCAGCTGCTGTCAGAAAGGGTACGGTTGGACATCTGCATGGGTCATGTGCTGGGTCATCACCTATGGTGATGAAGAGTATCCCAGAGGCTGCTTCCTCTGCCAGAAGCTGGAGAAAAGGAAAGATCCAAGTCCCAGTCCCTGTACTATTAAAAGGCAACGATTTGCTGTTTCATTGTCCTTTGGTAGTGCCTGAGTGCTGTGCACCTCCCAAAGCTCTTCCAACAAGTATGTTGTCACCTGAACTGCTTTTCTGGTCTATAAATAGTAAGTTTCCAAAAATAATTGCCCAGCCTTTTGATTGCATTGTCCTCCTCTCCTTCCTGCCAATGGCCTGGTGGGGCAGGACAGGCTGGATTTGAGCAAGGGAGGGCATTCCCCTCCACATGCAGGGGAAGGAATAACGTATTAATCTTGCTTCCCATTATATGTGTCAGGACATTTTATGCACACAAGTGGCCTCAAGACTACCTCCTTCATTCATACAATTCCACAGTTTCCCCTACAGAAATAAACCCACCATCAAAACTATTTTGTTAAATCAGACCTCAGAGATTTAGCACCTTGCAGGAACCACAGAATTGTTAGAGTTGGAAGGGACCTCTAGAGATCATCTAGTCCAACTCTCCCACTGAAGTAGGACAACCTAGAGCACATTACTCATGTTTTCCTAAGCATGGGGTTCTTTCTTCCCAGGTACAGTACCCTACACTTGCTCCTATTGAACCTCATGAGGTTCTTCTCTGATGAATCCATGCTGACTTCTCCCAATGACATTCTTTGCTTTCACATGTTTTGTGATTACATCCAGAATAATTTTTTCTAACACCTTACCAGGAACAGAGGTGAGACTAACCAGCCTGTAGTTCCCTGGGTCTTCCTTCTTGCCCTTTTTGAAGACTGGAGTAACATTAGCCCTCCTCCAGTCCTCAGGCACCTCTCCTGTTCTCCATGACCTCTCAAAGATGATGGAGAGTGGCCTAGCAATAACATCTGCCAGCTCTCTCAGAACTCGTGGATGCATCCCATCAGGGATTTATGGATGTCAAGTTTAGCTAAGCAGCCTCTAACCTGGTTGTCGCACACTGGTCCTCCTCTACCAAGTGAAAGTCTTCTTTTCTGCAGACCTCCTTTTGTCTCCAGGGTCCAGGCTGGCTTTTCCAGTAAAGACAGAAGCAAAGTAGGCATTCAATAACTCTGCCTTCCCTGTGTCTTCAGTCACAAGGGCACCCATCTCATTTGTCAGTGGGCCTACATTTGCCCTAGTCTTCCTTGTTCTTTTGAAACAGATGTTTTCCTAAGCTTCTAAGCCTCAGAAACTATTGTAAAGCCAGAGGAGTCAGTAACAGGGATAAATGCTGTTCACTGTACTTTAAATGGTGGTTGTTCAGGAGTTGCTTTTCAAACAAGTGAAATGACCTATTGTGTGGGAAAAGCAGACTACAATGATGTTATATTATTCCAAAATTCACATACCACCCACTGCAGGAATACAGAGACTGCAGAGAGCACTGAATTACAGCAGTATATTCCCACTCAGTGAGGAAGAAGGAATAACTGCTGCAAGGATGCCTTCCAGGGCACGCTGGGATGGTAGAGCATAATTTGTGGATTTTAAGTACATCAATTTCTGCCATCAGTGTGGTTATGTTCATCTCCAACTCCACTAATGTTTTAAAATTATGTTTTGGCATCACAGGAAATGTGTTTAACATGTATTGGTAATAAAACAAGGGAGGACAGAGTAAAAACCAAGAAAAAGTGGGCACAAATCAGGAGATGCCATGCCTTGCATTTAGTTGTAGAGAGTTTTAAACATTAAAATGCTAATTGCAGGGCACAAGGTGTTGGGGAAACCCCTCAGTACAACAGGCTCTGCAGGGTGGATAGTGGGCAGTGGCTGCAGGGCTCCAGGTGGGATGCAACTATGGATACCAGGGAAGCATCAGGAAAGGAGCAGCTCCTGGTGACACTAACACTTGACTGCCTGTACAAGCATTCATGTGTATGACTAAGGAGTCTCACATGCTGCATTGCCTCGGGATTACAAGACTAAAAGGGAACCCTTACTGCTAATAAAGAAAAAGTGAGATCAACACTAATCCCTATATAGGGGCCACTTAAATAATTTGCTGTGATTACAGGTGTTGTGATGAACAAAAGATTAGCTCTCACATGAAGAGCAAAGAAGAGAGTGGAAAGCACACTGAAAACCAAAAAGAAAAGCTAGGTAACTTGCTTTATGGCTGCAGATTGATAGTAAACCCTGAATGAGTCTACAGACTGAAGCAGCAAATGTAGGTCTTACCAGCATTCATATGAAAAGTACATTATATTCTCTTCCCAAACCTTGATAATCCACTCAGGGTCCTTCTGCCTGTTGTGTATTTGCTAAAAACTGAGAAGTGTTTTATTGCTACGTAATTGCACACATCCTTCTGCCCTCCCAAAAACACCTCCTCCTTTTGCCATCCTCATCTGTGACAATAAGCTTCAGGATAAACAATTAAAACACAGCTGTGAAATGAACAAAAAAACCCCTGCTGGTTCACAGCCTTGCTACCTATCAGCATAATTCACACACAGCCCATAGTCATGGTAAAGCCTCAGGGTCTTCATCAACTGACTATCTGAGGGAAGATGCCAAAAGCTTCAACTGGAGGGAGAAGAGCAGGGACTGAGCAGCCCCTCACTTCTCTGTCAACAGCAAATATCTGCTGTTCTTAAAGGAACAAGAAACCAGGAGCTGAGGAGATCCCAGGACCAGCAAGGCTGGAATCTCACCAGTCAGTGCTCAAAGAACAATACCTGAATCAGGTGAAGCAGGCAGGCTGAGGGACAGCCATCAGCATCAACCAAGAACCCAGATCATCAGGCAAGCTCACAGTGATAAGGCAGAGCAGAAGACAAACCAAGAGACAAGCCCACAGACCACCTCCAGCAATACCAACCAGGCAGCACCCAAGACTACCTACCCAGGTTTGTGTTTAAATAGATCCCCTGTGCCAATGGGCAAGGGGGTGTGAGTGGAAGCCCCAGGTGAGGCTGGTGAGAGATATTAAGGCCCACCCATGATATCTTGCAGCCCAATGTAGGGACAGTGTTATCACCAGGGGAAATCCCCCACTTACAGAGTGTTATAAAAGTTAATTCCCCAGGAGAAAACTTATTGTCGTATTGGAAAGGAGGCCTTGGCAGATGAGTGGTGGTCTAGACCAATTCATGTTGGTCATGGATTGTGTCATCCTCTTTGCCCCACAGCTAATGTCAGAAGAGCAGAGCTGGCTATAGACAAAAGCAGAGCAAACACCAGCCTCCCCCAGCTCTGTGACCTCCCTCCTCTCTTGACAGAAAGAGGTTGTCTTTTCTCTTTGGAGTGGCATAAAAGTCGATTAGGCCTCCAATAAGGACAAGCCAAGAGCTGTCTGCTGGAATGACATAACCTCTTGATGCCTTCTCCTTGTAGTTTCCGAAGCACAGCTGGGAGCAGGGCAGTCCTGACCAGCCACTGGATTCATTTTACACTGAGGAAGGTGAGGAGGTGATTTTTTACACTGTGTCCTACTCTTGTCCGAGGGGAGTGGAATGTCTGGGAACACAGAAAGCCCATGCTGGCCAGGAAAGGGTCAGTGCCTTTTGGGTGTGGATGTTGTGCTCATCTTGGTGCACCTGCTGCAGCAAATTGGCTTGGAAGGAGGGCTTAAAAGGAGGGAGATGGAGCTAGAAGGGAGTGTGAAGATGTCTGGTTTCTTAGGCTGGGCCTAGAGGCAAGCAAGAATTTGGTAATGCCTCATTGTAACGTGCTATTTTCCTCACTTCTCAGTTGCACCACAGCATATGGTTCTAAGTGGAGTGAGAAGAGAGCTACCTAACTTTAAAATGTTTTGGACCTTGTTGTGAATTTGCTACAGAGTCTTCACAGGTAATTCAATGATGCACTTACATGTGCTGGAGCTGTGGGTTTAGCTTTGGGGGTAGTGAGACACTGGAACAGGTTGTCCAGAGGAGTTGTGGAGGCTCCATCCCTGGAGAGCATTCAAGGCCAGGCTGGATGGGGCACTGAACGACCTGGTCTAGTGGGAGGTGTCCCTGCTCATGCAGGGGAGTTGGAACTTGATGGTATTTAAGGTCCCTTCCAACTCTAATAATTCTATGATTCTTCATGGGTGCTCTGAGCACTGTGGGCTCTGCAGGTGGGCTTCACTGCTGGCCTCACAGTCCTTGTAGTAGGTGGGTAAGCAGAGTGAGCCCTGCTTCAGCCAGGTTCCCTGCTGTGGGGATTGCTAGGAGCAGCTGCATGGCCTTTTCAGTAAGGTGTTGCCTTGTATTAGCTCTTAAAATTGTTGGGTTTGATTCTTTAAATATACCACTGCCTCTCCTATGAGCAAAGCATCCTACCTTGCCCTCACTCCCTCCTGTTACTCTGTATCATGACATCTTTGCTGTCTATTTCCTGACCTGAATTTGAAACCCTTCTTCCAGAAGAGGTGGTGCTTTGTTTTACCTCCCTGCTGTCTTCTCCAGGTGTCTGCACTCAGCTCTAGTGTTGGAGAATGGAGTGTTGGAGGCTGAAGAGCATTTCAAGTGAGATGTGCTGAGTTATCCAACAGCATTACAGCATTTCAGCACTGTAATCCTTCCCAAAGCAGCTCACCATAGCATTAAGGAAGCAAAAGAAATGCCTGCTCTCCAAACTGAAAGATCTTGCTCTGTAACAACACTGAATTTTTTCTGGATTGGACTAGTGCTATGCCTAACATGCAGAGGAATTGTTCAGGTTGTCTCATGTAATGAGGATTGCCTTTAACTTGTCCTTAAAGAAAGAAATCTGTTTCTGTTCACCAGTGTCTGGTTTTTAGCCCCTTCTAGTGGGGAAAGAAGAAGGCTGCAAACTGAGTGTTGAGGTGAACGTGAAATCCAAGCTAAATATCAAGACGCTGGTTAAATATCCAAGAAGCTGAACCACCATAAATTTAACAGGCTCCTCTGAGATAAGGCTCCTTGGTAACTTCTTCACCAAGTCCTTCAGCACGAAGCCTAATGTTACACTAGGTGTGATGTTAGAAATAGGGTGAACTTCTGTTTCTGATTTTTCACGTTCCTTCCCTCTGCATGACTGCTTGAGTCCTTCTCTCAGGATGGGAACAGCTTGGCAGCACCTGCATGTTTCCCATCCTGCAGTTTGGATGTGCCTGCTGTGAGTGAGGATGGGCTGGAGCATGTTCCTTTCTCCTGTGGTGGGATGGTGCAGCAGCAAGCCAAGGGAACAGCATCCAGAGCAAGAACAAAAGAGGGGGAAATCAGAGACAAGAAAAAAAGCATATGGAAAAGGAGGCAACACAGATGTGGTTAATAGGTGAGTAGTGATGTGATGCAGAGTGGTGTAGTACTACTGGCCAGGTAAGGTCCTCAGGAAGTGGAAGTAGTGCCCACCATAGCACACTGATGCCACTGCCTCCTCTGTCAGGTAAAGTAACAGGGTAGACCCAACACTTGAAACCAACACTTGAAACAGAGGTATTTAAGAAAGGGCGTGCCCACCAACAGTAGGAATTCTGCTGTAGCAGTTGTGATGCTGTCACTGAAATACTTAAAAATCACTGTGATTTACGGTCCCATCACACTTGTGTCCATGATGAGGTTTGTGATTTATTGCTTTGAACAGGGTGTCGATACTGGCTCCCAGCTGCTTGGGGTGTAGAGGGAAATTCAGACCTGCTCCTTTGACTGTGAACTGCACCTTAATAGTATCTGTTTCCAAGCATCCCATCACAGACTTTCAGTTTCCTGAACTCATGGACAAAGCTTAGGATGGAAGAATCCAGATGTATTCTAGAGTCATGGCACTGAAGGTAAAGATGGGTTGTCCTCCTGATGGGGTAATTATTTTCCTCCTGCTCTGCAGACACCCTTCACAGAGCCTTGTGCACTCTGCGGGGTGAGCAGGTTTAGGAAGAAGCTTCTGTAACTTTCATGGAAAGTTTTTGCAAGGGCATTTCAACTCCGTAAGTGTTCTATGGATTACACACTGCAGAACACTTATTCAGAGGTGCAGAGACCTTCCCAAATCCTCCCCTTGCCTCTTTAAAAAAGCCCCTGGAATGGAAAGAGGGCCCAGAGTATCTAGAGCACTGATGCTATCTGGAGCATCAGTGCAACAGTTACTTGATGGATGCTTTTGTCTGGACACAAAAACAAGGCCTGATGGCTCTGGGTATGAGATCTAACTTGAAGCTCTGATCAGACAAGTTGTGAAAGGTAACGCTTTGAAAGTGCTTTTTCCAAGTAGCATAAAACTTCATAAATTGTCCTCTGCTGGACAAAAATGACATAGCCAAGTGCAGAAGTGCTCATGGTTATGAGAGAATCAATTAGGGCATGTTGATGAATAATGCATGTGTAGCTTAGGAGGGATGGATGACATCGGTTTTATTTTTGTACTGTTAATTGAGAGTGTTTCTAGGACAGAAAAAAAAAAAGCACAATGGGAAGATGGGGATCTTTGGGGGACATTCTGGTTGGAGTGTCAATCTGGAGGCTCACCAGCAACACTTCCTGTCCATTAACCTGTACAAACCTCAGGAAGAGGAATTGTACTAATATCCTCTACAGCTGCTAATCCATGTAACTGATACTGCCCAAGAACCCAATTCAGACTGTAAATGATATGAGCAATTAAAGAGATAGAAGTTGAAGCCGTTGCCCTGAAATCCAATGGCCTTTCCTGTATTAAAATAACGTCTGCCTTGCTCTTTTGGGGCCCAGTTGTAGGATATCAGTCAGACTTATTTATCCCTAGAGATGAGGCTCTGCTGTTTCTTGGATGTGCAGGGATCTCTGAAGGAGAGCTGGTGCTGGAGGAAGCCTGGGATCCTGGTAGGAAGTGATCTGTTGCTGCTCACATGTTCCAAAGTTCCCTGCATACTGCTATGTATCCATGTCATGAGAAGACCAGGTCACAATCAAGTGCTCTACAGGCTGGGTTTGAAGAAGCCAGGGAGTCTGTGTCAGCCCTGAGACTGGCATAACTGCTGCAGGCTGGAGCAAGAGCCTGGCAAAAGAGAAGGAGTACTCCCCATCCCTTTGCTTTGGTGTTTCCCAACACCGAAGAATTTCCCTATGCTTGGGTGCCTGCCTGGCTCAGACCAAATCCTGATGCAGGTGTCCAGTAACACAGTCCCCAGGGGCACACTGTGACATGGCTTTGTGGTATCATGGTCCTTTTGCTCTGGATCAGCTCTGGCTTCTTTGAAATCCACGAGACCCCTGAAGGACTAAGGGTCAAGTTACATTGATCATGCCCAGGCTGACACTACATAGCCAGAGTCAGATACCAGTCTCCCACTTCTATTTTTCATGGTCTGGATATTTGGGTGCTGGCCTGGAGAACTAGACAGGCACTTTCTTTGCTGATCTTGCTCTTTTTCTTCCCTGTAACAAAAGGAAACACCAGGCTCCTGCTGTTGCACAGGGTGGGCTGCTCTGTTGGTGTGGTGTCAGCTGTGTGTCCTGGCTGTCACAAAGGCTGTAGGATGGTGGAGGTGACTGATGAGCTCCCCTCTGACTTAGCACTCATTCGTTCACATCTGAAGTGCTGTGTGCTGTTTTGGACACCCCTGCCAGTACGTGGCAGAGGCGAATTTAAGCGAGTTCTGTGGAGGCTGTGAAAGGGCTGGGCACAATAGGCTGAGGGGACAGGGTGGGTTGAGCTGGAGAAGGGTTTGGGTGGGCTCAGTGGAGGTTGTCTGGAAGCTGTGAGGAGGGCAGGGAGGCGGCAGAGCCAAGCTCACGGCAGGAGAATGAGAGACAATGGTTGTAAACGGAAATGGCTCTTGTATCCGACTGGATGTAAGGGTATAGTTTTCCCCTGCGAAGCCCAGCGCTGGAGTGGGGGCTGAGAGGCTGGTGGAATTTCACATGAGGAGCGTTTGAAGACCTGACAGGACAAGGCCGAGAGCTAAGCTGCACTGTCACTGCCTCGAGGGGGAAGATGGAGGAGAGACCCCCGGAGACCCCGCAACTTAATTCGCGTCTGGCGGGGGAGCAGGGTTACCCCCACGCTCCGTGCAGTAACTCTCCTTACGGCCGTCGGCACCGGCAGAAGCAGCCGAGGCTCCCGCCGGTGAGCGAGACGGCCGGGGTGCGGCTCCCGCCGTTACCCGCTCCGGCCCCTAGGTGGGCTCCCGGCCCCGCACACTGGGGCTACCAGCTCCGCTCCCGGGCCTTCCCGGGCGGCGGATGGGGCCCGCGGGATTCCGGCGGTCGGGTGAGCCCCGGCAGCGCGGAGCAGCCCCGTTCCGCTGCGAGTGGATCCCAACAGCCGCTGAGGGGAGCGGAAAAGACCGGGGCACCCCGTTCCCGCCTCCCCGCGCGGCGATTCCCGCCCTGTGGGGCCAGGGGGAACCTTTCTCCGCCCTGCGGAACCTTTGCGGCGGAGGCGCCTGTTGCTGCCCGGGGGATCCTTCGGCTGCTCCGGCGGGGGGTGGGGGGGGGGGCCGGACGCTGGGTGATGCGGCCCCCGAGCGGCGGCTGAGTGCCGAGGCCGGGACGGAGGCGGGCGGGCGGCCGCCAGCTCCCGGGGTCCGCCGCGGCCTGCAGCCCCCCGCCCGCCGCCGAGGTGAGAGCTCGGTGGTGCAGTGCGGAGCCGGGGGTTCGCCGCCGCCGTCACAATGGGAGCGGACTGGGAAGGGGCGCGCCGGTGGAGGCCCGCGGCCGCCCGCCCCGCCCCGCCGGGGGTGTGTGGGGCGACGGCCGCCCGGGCCGGGGGGGTATGGTGGTGGGTGAGCGGGCTGAGGAGAGTGTTGGGGCCCGAGGATAGGGGTGGGTGGAGGCGGCGGGGAAATGCCCCCACCCGGTCTGAGGAGAGACTATGGGGTGAACACCCTCAGCGAGCACCCGGGCTGGGGAGGACGGCGGGGCAGCGCCGCCGGGCCCGGGGGGGCGGTTCCCGGTACCGGTGCGGCGGTGTGAGGGAAGCCGGGAACTGCGCGGCTGCCGGGCCGGGCCCGGGGGTGCGGGTCGGGATGAGGCTGCACCCCGCCGGCTACCGTGGGAGCGGGACGACCGGCCCGGTGACCGCCGAGTCCCCGGGTTCCGAGAACGGCAGGGCAGCACGGCTCGCCTCCCTCCGCATCCCGCCGAGTTTCGTTTGGTGCACGCCGGATTTCGGGGCCTAAGCGAGTGTCTGGGTGTGGGTGGGCGGGCCGCCCGGGGGGCTGCGCCGGGCTCCTCGGGGTCGACCCGTGCTGGAAGGAGGGAACCGAGCCGGAGGGGTCTGGTGGAGGCCGGCTGAGCCACCGCACCGATGCAGGCACACACAGCCTGAACAGCGGTCTGTGGGACTGGCAAACAGACATGCCGAGTAATGATGTGGTGGTGACTGTGTGAGACTTGTTGGTGAGCTTGGGAGGTAGAAGGCTCAATGTGCTGAGCTGTTACCTTTTCTTGCTTGATCCTTCTGCACTTGTAAAACTCGCTCCCTCCATGGAATAGTTCATGGGTTACTTCTGGTGGTGGTTACACTGGTGACTGGGCGTTTCAGTGCTCATGTTTGTGAGGCACTCGTAAACTCCATTGATTTCCCCTCCTGCCCCTTCATCGATTTGTACAACACTGGTGCTTTAAAAAGTTCTTAGTACATGGCTTTTAGTCTATACGCAGGTGGGGGATTTTAATTGAAAAAAAATTACAAAGATATAATGGCGCTCTTTTTTCCCCTTTATTATGCCAATCAGATGCTAATGATCATATTTGCATGGCTTTTTAACTTTCTTAACGTTTTATATTCTTTGTGTAGTTATCCAAGCATTGTGCCTAGTGAATAACCACTTAGCCCATAGGAAATAACTGCAGAAACTGCTGTGTTGGTTTAAGATGTTCCTGCTGCCTGGTTGAAGGTGGTAACTCCTTTCCCTGACTGAGAGTAATGGACCTTGTGAGCACTCTCTCTCAATGCAAAATCAATTAGTTTAAAATAAACAGCCTTTGTTTTGGTAGTTCTACTCTAGGGGCAGTAGCACCACACGAAGGAATGAAAACTAAGCAGCCTGCTTAGACCAGGTAGGTGCTTCTGATGGGAGCTTTGTGGTGTATTGGTTTGCTAATTGAGGCTTCTTTCCCCTGGTGTGAAGCTATAGGTCCTGAATATACATAGCAAACAGAGTAGCTTCTTATCCTGCCACCTAATCAGCATCAGAATACAGGGGTTGTTCACTAACGGTGGGTGTTGAATGTGAAATTTGCAAGAAAAAGGAAGTTGCTGCTTTAGGGAAGAGCTGTTGTGGATGTAGGATATTTTCTGGGTTAACACCGCCTAAGAGGAGTACCACGCTCTCCTCTTCTAAAAAAAGCTGAATGTTTATCCACTGGGTTCTATTTGTATTACACTTGGGTAACTGGTAACTTGTGCATCCCTAAAATCTTTTGAAATTCCAATTTTGGTATTCAAAAGTATTGCAGATCCTGGACAGACTGGAACGTCATGTGCTCTTTTTAGGAAGAACCAAACAAGATGTTTTCTGTCTCATCTTAATAGTGATTGCGTTTTAGTGGATATTTGAGAGGTATAATCTGGCATAGAAGATTGTACCAGGCCATTATAGTGCTCTCTGGGATCCAAGTTTGTGTCACAGAATAATTCAGGTTGGAAAAGGCCTCAGGAGGTGTCTAGTCCAACCTGTTACTGAGAGTGGGGTCAACACCAAGTGCAGACCAGGGCTTTATACATTGAGGTCTTAAACCGTCCCAAGATAAAGATTCATCAGTCTGTGTCTCTGTCCAGGGCTTGACAGTGCTCACAGGGAAAAGCCTTTTCTTTATGTTAGGTCAGAACCTCCACTGTTGCAGTTTGTGTCTCATGTCCTCCTGCCTCACGCCTCTGTGCAGAGCCTGTGATCAGCCTTCCATCTTCTTGATAACCCCCGGGGCTCTCACAGCCTCTCTTCATGCAGGAAATGAAGTATCTTGGTAGCCCTCCACTCAACTTACTCTGGTTTATCTGTGTCTTTGTGGCACTGGAGGTGTCCAAAACTGCACATGGTGTTTCAAGTGCATCTGAAAAGCACCCAGTGACAGGGAACGATGGGTTCCTGTGGTCAGGCAGACTGTGCTCCTGCTGGTACAGCCCAGCGTGCTGTTAGCTCACACCACTGCCAGGGCACACTGCTGGCTCGTGTTTAGCCTGCTGTCCACCATGCCTTAGGTTTTGTGTTTGGGTGTGCATGTACATGGATCTGCATGTATGGTTTGTACACCCACACACGCAGCTGTTGGCTCTCATCCCCCTGCCATGCATCTCTGGAAGGAGCCTCGTTACCGTGCATGTGTGCACCTACATGATACACAGGCACATGCTTCAAATTACACCTTCTGCACGTTGAGCAGTAGTTTTCCATCCTTCCCCCCCACATTCCAGTTGTCACCAGTGGTGGCTGTTGACTACCTGGCCTTTCCTAACTCTTCTGCTCTCACACATCCCCTGCCTGCTTGTGCCTCCCAGCCCGCAGATCTGCCCCTGCACCCTGTCACTTTGTTTCTCAAAATTGCATTGTTTCAAATACCTCTTTGAGACGTATCAGGTTACTGGCTTAAGAAGGGAGTGGCAGAGCAGTGAGACTTTTCCCATGAGGATTGAGTTGACTCTCATTTGATCAAATTAAAATCCAGAAGTTAATAACGTAGGAAGTGTGTTTTGTGGCTTATATTTGTGAGTTGAATGAAACATTTAGATGTAATATTTTTAAGAATGCAGTTAGTTGCAGTGCGATTATGCTCATGTCATTTCTTTGAATTTGTTTCCTTCAGGTGCTTAAAAGTTTTTGGGAGATAATACCCTGTAGGATAAATATCCTCTCCTAACGAAGGTTCTTAGTTTAAACTTAATTCTGGAGAATTTAGTGTCTATGTTAAGTACTGTTTGATATTCCTAGATTCTTGGTACAAATATAATTTTGAGACGTGTGCTTTATGTTTACACAAAATAATTTCTACATAATATTTTCCTGCTTCTCAAGTATGTTCAGTTGATTACAGCTGGGTTTGCTTATTGCATTTGTTGTGTTTAAGCAAAATTTTTAGCTACATAAAAATGAAATAATTTATAGAGAGCTGCATTTTTTCCCCTGACCCCCAAATCGGTGTTTATTAAGTATTTGCATCACACAGAAGAAGTAGAAATCAATATTTAGGTTCAGACTTGTAGAATAGCATGTGTAAAAGCTGATGTTTTGGTAATTTGAAACAATGAATGAAAATTTCATTTCTTATAAACTTTTAGATACCTTTAATGTCTAGGGTTTTATGCTTATTAAGAAACTTAATCTTAAAGATGAAGGGGAATGATAAAGAAACACTTTGTTATTTGAGAAATGGGCAGAATTAGTTGATACAATCAAGTATGATAACATACTGTGAGAAGGAAGAAGGTGAAATTACAGGTAGCCATGAGAGGGGAAAATTGTTGAACAGGCACCTTCAGAAACTGGTTGGACTTCTGAGAATATTGTGGTGGGATTTTTGTTTAAGTCATTGTTTTAGTTAGCTGATGACTTCTCAGTGGTTTGAAGCACTCTGTGGTGGCCTGTCAGCTTGTCCCAAAGCTGCTATTCTGCAGGTGTATCCACAAATTTGATTGCAGAAACAAAGAAGGGAAGAATGAACCAACTGAGGCATTAGTGAGAGTTGATTATTCACACAGCAGAAAAGGCATAAAGGCTGGTACCTGTCCAGAGGAAGGATTGATTCCGTGCTTGAGAGAAGTGCTGAATAGCTTAATGACTGAAGATACCATTCAAGGATGCAGAAATCTTAAGGGGCAGACTTTTAGCCAGTTGTTTCCAAAGGAGGCTGAAGAAATGTAAGATGCTATCAGCATGGCTTGTGGTATAAACAGAGGCACAACGTTCAAACCTTGTGAACAGTGCCCTCTGCTACTGTCCTACATCCTAGGAGGAGTGTTTAAGCCATGAAGTGCAGTCACCTGTAGCTTTCTGAACACCTGTTTGATGAGATGAACCAGCTTCTTGCTGACAGGACTTGATGTGACTCTGTCCTCCACCTCTACATGTGGTGGTACTGATAGGAGCCTTAGTAAATACAATACACTGGCACAAAACACTTTCTACTGCTATAACTGACATTTCTAGCACAGGATTAAACGTATTAACAAAAACTCTCTTCTGCCACTCTAATTGGTTCTACACTGGTGGACTTTTGATGGCAGAGAAGTAGAAAATCAAAGCTGGAAAAGCTCAATATACCCATGTGCTTTCTTGTGTTACGGGTACATCAAAATTTATACTGAACGTGAGGAGGACTTTGATCCAGGCCTAACGTGCAAAACAATGCACTTTACATAACAAGAGAGCCTTAGGAGAGGAACTAAACTTGCAGAAGCAATTAAAGAGGTTTTGTAGTGATTTGACAGATGACAGGCAGATAACTTTACTCTGGCATTCTCTGTGGAAAGCTAGCTTGATCCAATTAACAAAGAGCAGGAGCTCTACAAGGGCAGAATCGATTAAACAGGCACTACAGTCCGTTACTTAGCTGATATGGGTGACCAGGTACAAAGAGTTTGTAGGGCAAGGGCAATATGGGAAAGAACTGAAATATGGTGGAGGTAATGGCATCTTGAGTTGTATCTTCTTCTCTTGGCAATGAAAATTTTTACCTAAAACTTTTCCTTGCAAAGAAAGCTGTTCCAGCCCATCAGAACCCTGGAAATAATGTTTTAGAGAAACAGTAATTCATCAGGGAACTTCTGCAGTCTCTGAGAAACCCAGTCTTATCCAGGATATCAGCATCAATTAAGTGTGGGTTGTATTTGGAGTTGTTGAATCCAGAATAAAGAAGTGGTTTACAGTGTATCGATTTATATGAAGTGCTCTAGCTGTGTGTTGCACCCAAAGGTGAATAAAACAACCAACCAACCAAACCCCAAACCAAACAAAATCTAAGAACCTGACAAAGAGGCACTGGGGGGTGGAGGTGCTCATGCAGCCTGTTGACTCAGCATGGAAAGCGGGATGTTACCCAAAAGGGAATTGATTGAGGAGGGCTGCTGGTTGGATTTACTCAAAATTAGTGAAATAAATTAAACTGCTCCATGGCTGGTGACTGTCGATGCTCTGGAAGATCAACAAATTGTAATTAAAACTCTTGGATCAAACATATACTTACATAGTGGATTTGTGTGATAATTATATTCCCATTCCTCTTTTAATGCTAATCAATAAGAGTATTGTTGCAAAGTGAATCTTGTTCAACTGGTACGGTTTCATGTATGGTCAATGAGTCAAAACCTAGATTAAAAATAGGAGATGTGGGAAACAGAATATGAATGGAGGATTTTTCAGGGATTTGTAGTAGTCTAGTGCTTTGTAGTATTTTGATCAGTGGCCTGGAAGAAAACATGGAATTAGAGCTGATCAAATTTGTGGATTATGTAAAGGTTGCATGCGCTGAGTGGTGAAGCATGAAGAAGGAATGGCAGCTGTACAGCAGCCTCTGAGTTGTTTGGGTAATTGTGTCTAATATGGCCAAATGGGTTTGCATAGAGCTGGAGCACAAGGTTATACATGTTGTGGGAAAGACTGAAGGCTGTGGGTCTAGAATAAAGAATCCTGCATCCAGGAACCTGTGACCTTGGAAAGGATGGCAGGAGCGGAGCAGGTCTGTGGCAGTCCTCAGAGTAACACTATATTATGAAGGCTACTAAAATAAGCTAATTACTATTTAAATAATAAATATGTCCATAATAACAGGAAATGCAGAATAAGGACAGAACAGTGAAATAAGCTGGGGAGTATTTTGACCAGGTTTAATGTTAGTGTTTTTAAAGAGATGTTCAGAAGCAATGAGGGTGTTGTAGCATTTAGTGTTGATGTAAAACCTTTCCTTAAAGTGCTCAAATGGTTTAGCTTACTGTGAGGCATTTAAAAGTTTCTCAATTTTCTCTGGGCAAAATAGGCTGTGTACCAAAGGGCTCTTTAATTTACTGGAAAAATATGTGAAAGCAAACAGTGCCTGGAAGTTAAAAGATTATTTCAAATTAGGAAAAAGGCACAGATTGTTAACAATGAGTGTGATTAACCACTGAAGGCATTAGGAATATGCTTTTCACTATTAAGGGAAATTAGGATGTCTCCATCTCTTCAAGTCATCAGGTCAGGATGAAATCCCATTTGAAAGATGTGCCTGAGGAGAGTATGTGCACATGTGCACTGTGCGTGTTATTGTATATGTACGAGTGTACGTGTCACCATACAAGTACAGGAGTATTTGCACACGCCAAACAGATCTCATCAGGTCACCCAGTTGTGTTCAGACTGGGTCTCTCTTCTTGCCCAAACTGGAATTAGTAAAATAATCTGATTATATTGTTCATTTATAACACTCTTTGAAATCTATTAAGTTACATTTTCTGTCAAGGAAATAAATGTGCTTGTATGAACCATGCACTTAAATCAAATGTATGTGATCAAATTTATGTGACCTCTTCTTTTGGAAGTACTGTCATTTTTGAGGATGGGGCTGTAAGGGGAAGGACAGGGATGGCTGTTTCATTTCCCAAACAAACTGTAATATCTGTCCCAGTCTTCTCACAGATCTGATAATGTGCTCTTAAGAAGTCTACTTACCAGTAGTGAGAGGTAAACTTTATGTTGTTGGTGTTGGGGGCTAAGTCATTACATTCTATAAAAATTACTTTTTAACTGGGGGAAGAAATGGCACGTGCTCGGGGTGGTAGAGGTAGTTTTGAGTGTGAATGCATAAGGATGCATTGTCTTGTGTTTCTCTACCGTGAAATCAGTGTGTGTCTTGTCCACCAAAATAAATGGTTTCTCTTGTGCCTTGTCTGCCAAAGTGGTGAAGGACATACTAAGGAAAAAAAAAAGCTGAGTACAAGCTGGAGAAGTGGGCCCAGGTGAACCTCATGAGGTTCAACAAGGCCAAGTGCAGGGTCCTGCACCTGGGCCAAGGCAACCAGAGATATGAATACAGGCTGGGGGAAGACATGCTAGAGAGCAGCTGTGTGGAAAAAGACCTGGGGGTACTTAGTGGATCAAAAGCTGGACATGAGCCACCAATGTGCAGTTGCAGCCCAGAGGGCCAACTGCATTCTGGGCTGCATCAAGAGAAGTGTGGCCAGCAGATGAAGAGAGGTGATTCTGCCCCTTTACTCTGTCCTGGTGAGATCTCACCTGGAGTACTGCATCCAGCTCTGGAGCCCCCAACACAAGAAGGATGTGGACCTGTTGCAGTGTGTCCAAAGGAGGGCCACGAAAATGATCAGAGGGCTGGAGCACCTCTCTTATGAAGACAGGCTGAGGGAGTTGGAATTGTTCAGCCTGAAGAAGACTCTGGGGGGACCTTATAGCAGCCTTCCAGTACCTGAAAGGAGCCTATAAGAAGGCTGGGGAAGACCTATTCACTAGGCTGTGTAATGGTATGACAAGGGGTAATGGTTTCGAGCTAGAGAAAGATTTAGGTTGGACATTAGGAAAAAGTTCATTAATATGAAGGTGGTGGATCACTGGGACAGGTTCCCTAGGGAGGTGATGGAGGCCCCATCCCTGGGGACATTCAAGGTCTTGATGGGGCTCTGAGTAAAATCTGTTCTAGTTGGATATGTCCCTGCTTATTGTAGGGTGGTTGGACTAGATGACTTGGTTCCTCTCTTGCCTTGGCTGTTACAGAAATGATTGATTGCCTGTGGGTTCTTTGTGACCTATTAAGGATAATTTGTTTGGGATGTTTTTCTAAACTCTCCTGGGAATGTGATGGGAACTAGTCTGGTCATGGCAGCAACTTACTCCTGGTAGGCACCTTTCCAGACATATTTTCCCCCATCAGAGGATGGGTGCCTGCCAGGCGTGTGGCAGAGGAGCAGCTCTGGCAAACACAGCCTGCAGAAGCTGGATGCTTTGCTCGTGGCAGATTGCTGCCAAACTGCCTTTTCCCCAGGTGCTCCCTCAGCTTGGGTAGGAATGGGTGGGTACACCAAGCAGTTCTGGTGCAGAAAAGACATTTCCAGCAAACATCAGATGTATGTTCAGTAGCTCTGGTTTTGGGGAAGAGAATGACTTCCTTATCTCTGAAAGAGATTGTCCTGGAAGAAGTTACTTCCTCAGAGCATTTTCCAGCCAACTGCTACCTTTCCCCCTCTATTGCTTGTTTTATTATTTCATCAAGACAAGCAAGGTCTCGAGTTGTTTTTCTTGGGACTCTTGGGCTGAGCTGTGCCGGAAGACTTAAATTCTTTTATTGAGGGAAGCTGTTTGTGTCTTGATCTTTGAATTTCCTTGCCTCTTGAAGGGCGTGTGTCTATCCTTCTCTATCTCTGGCTCTCCTTACTGTTATCTTGTCTGACCATTTTGGGGACAAGAGAAGGCAACGAAGAGAAGCAAAAGTGGTTATAAGTGAACAGTTTCTTGTAGTCTTACAATGACTTCTTTTTCTCTATTTGTTGTTTGTTTTTTAAAGTCTTTTGACTTCACAGTTGCTTCTGCTCTAGGAGTGTTTTAAGTTAGAAGGCCCTTCCCACGTGTGTGTTTTTCTCCTTGCCAGTGGTTGTTGAAGGCAGTTGCATCACTGAAGGGCTGGTGAGGTCTTGCATCTGGCCTGGAGTCTCATACCTCAGTGCAAGCTTTGCAGACTTAATACAACTAGTCATGCAGCCCTGAGATTCTGGTGGTTGGCAAGAGCCAGGCAGCAATGATGAATTGTAGTCATAGTCTAGACGTTTTTGAGCTCTGTATGTCATTCTGGAGGGCTGTCAGCCTCCACAGCAGACAAGGCTGGGGAGGACACAAAGCTGAAATTCGAGGCTTGTCTTTTTTTTCTCTCAAAGTTAATAATTATAGAATCATAGAATGGTTCTGAAAGTAATGATCTTTCTCTTTCTAAATCTATGGCTGATCTCTTTCAGTTTTTAAATATTTTGGAATATAGTTTTCCTTAAAACATACTGTCATGTGCTTTTAATGGAAATCTCTACTTTTTCAAGCCTTGCTGCTTTAACTACAGCTGTTATTATTGTGCAAGAATTGCACCACAAGAACTGGAGTAGAGTGAGAGATGAAAATGAAGAAGCTGCAGTTTAGCTAACATTTTTTTTTCCTGATCTCCTTAAGGAAATTCCCAACTTGTACAAAACCCCAAACTTTTAATACAGATGCTCTTTCTAGATTTCCAGAAAGAATTATTTTCCTTTTAAGCCTCAACTTGTGTTTTTTTTTAAACTTCATAAAAAAAACCTTTACCTTACAGAAAATTAATATGAAAGTTGACATTTCAGATGTGTTTTCCTTGAATAAAAAGAAGATTGCTGTCTTGACTTCATATTTTACTGTCTTTAGATTTCAGGTTAGCTAGGTTGTATTTGTTATTTGCTAGCCAAAAGAAACTCAAGCCTACCCTTTAATGGGCTGTTTGAAATCTTACAGATTCTAGTTATTGTTTTCTTCATGGGTGGCTTTTTATTTGTGTGTGCTACCTTAGAAAGTAGAAAAGTGCAATAAAAAAAGGATGGGGCAGAAGGGAAGCAAACAGTTTTTGGCAGTTTTCCTGTGAAATCCCATCAGTTTCATGCTGCTGCTCCCTATGAGATTTATCAACTAACTCCACCTCTCTCCTTATTTATGGCAGAGAAGACTGAGGGGGAGCAGAGTTAATTGTCTAGAAGACCAGATGAGGTTTTGGGGATGGGGGAATGATTGGAGAACTCAGGAGATAAGGATTTCAGTTTTCTCAACTTCATTTTGTCCTACTGTGCTGTAACTCCTACATCCTATACCGGAGAGGTGTCTAGAAAGGGCTGCTGAGGGGACCTGTTTCTTCTCTCCTCACCCATATCTTCACTTGTCTGTGACATTATTTAGTAGGAGGCTGTAAAATATGGAAGGGGATACCTGTGGCCTGGGTCAGAAAATGGAGGCCAAGAGAAGCAGTTTCTGGAGCAGCAACTTCATTTCTAGCCGGAGAAAGGATGAGAAGACTCTTAGGACTTCATGGTGAAGGTGGTTATGCCTCCTTGAGCAGTTTGGGTGAAGTTCAAGTGTTGATTGAAACCAGCACAAAGCAAGCAGGGAACGTGCATGAGAGGCTATGGATGCCAGTATGTATATATGGCCAGAACTGCACAGTGGTCCTTGGTAGCGTAGGGTGGGTTGGGGAGCCCTGCTCTTGTGGCAGGGTTAGTCCTCAAGTGGAGAAAGAAGTGCATGCCGGGAGACATACTTTTTAAGCAGGCAGCATAGTGTGGGCTGGGAGCTAAAGCAAATTCCTCTTGGTGAGGTTAAAGAAATTACCCATGTGTTCTCATGCTGCAGATTGCATTATTTCCCTTTGTCACCACACAGAGGTGTCCCTTTCACAAGTCCTGCTTAAGTGCATTTAGGAGAGGACCTGCCCTGACCTGGAGAGATTTTTGTCAGCACTAGTTACCAGTTTCTCTAGGTCAGGGCAGCGTATCTTCCTACTCCCTAGAGCAGAGCCTTGTCCTTTCTTTGCCCCTTTAATACCAGTACCCACATGTAATTGCAAGGACCTGTTCATAGAGGCCACCTTTAAATATGTTAAAAGTGAAGGACTTACAATGGTGAGGTCTGTTGATATTTTGCTTTGAGCTCTGGGCAGTCTAGAAGTATTTGCTGTGAGGAGAGAGATTTTAACCATGCACAGCAAGGGTCTCAGAGTGATATGATTGATGGTAATTTTGCCCTTTAAGTGGCAATTGCATCGATTTTTCAATTTAAAAAAAGTGCCAACAAAATGAACTTCAGAAATAGATACCTTTCCACACAAACCACAGAATGATGCCATGACTATTTAAAGGGGACAAATGGGAGGATTAAATATGAGAATGTCCATGTCTCATCTCAGATACATCCACCATCCTATTGATCAGTGTTTGTAGCAAAGGTCAGAAAGCTTTTTCTCAAGGACCATCTCACTTTCTCAAACCAAAATGCTGTCCATCCCCTGTTCTGGAGCAGCATTTTGGCTGCTCAGGCCGTGGCCCTGTGGACAGTTATGCCAGCCCAGTCAGGCCATACCCAGGGCTGCTTGTTCCCTCCCTCTGTTTTTTCTTTGTGCCTACACAGCTGTTTCTGCAACTTTGTATTAAATTACATTTGGGAACTGAATTTTGTTTCTGGGCTGTTTTTCAGCTGAACCAGTTTGCTGCCCAGCCATGCAGATAGTTGTGCTGGCACGGTGCAGCAGGGCTGTGCTGGTGGGAAAGAGCAGCTGCTGCAGAGAGGGTGTCTGAGGCCTGAGAAGGTGCAATCAGCAAGAGGGGAAAAAGGGTAATTTAATCAAGGCCAAATGTTTATTACCCTTCTGATGCTTGTGAAATCTGAAGACTGTCTGTCAATGTCAGAGCATGGTCACTGTCTCTCTAATTGGTGGGATTAACATCAGGTTTTGGTTGCCATCTTCTGTTTGCCTCTTTTTCATTTATTCTTTGCATTTATTATTTGCATCACTTGCTGATGAAAGTGAGAGAAACAGCATTCACAGTGTAATGTAACTGTCCAGAGGTTTAGATGACTCTTGCAGCATCACTGTTTCACACTTGTGGGAAAAGGTGGCTGGCTGTAGCTTCTCCATTCCAGAAGTAGTGCATGAGCTGTATATTCCTTCCATAAAAAAGTGCCAGGGTTATGGAGTGCACCTCAGCAACCAAACAGAAGCTTCTGGGCATAGGAAATAAAAGTCAGATTGTTTTTGCAGAGGATATTGGGGTGTGGGCTCTAAACAGGGTGAAGCAACGGCCTTGAAAACTGGATGGCAAGATGACTGTGGCATAGAATGGAGAAGATTTGGGGTTGAAGAAGTTAGCTGCTTTTGAGATGGGATATTTGGGGAAACACTGTTATCCCAGAAGAGATTTTCCTTCAATCCTGCGATGAGGTCCTGTTATCTCTGGAAAAGAATTTCCTGGGGAAGCTGGGTTTTGTGGTTTTTGTTGTGTTTTGTTTTGATTTTTTTTTGGGAGTGGGGGGGGAAGCTCTTGGCTCTGGACAATGCATAGTAAGATTTTCCCTAGCCAGCATCTTAAAGTTTCAGTTCACTGTAACTTCATATCCTGTTCTCCAAGGAGTGTTGGTAGCTAATGCCTTTATCATGTGATCTGAATTTGTTTATTCTATAACAACAATAGTTAACTACTTGAGGGAAATAAGATTCAGAAAATGAGTAGAGAACACTGAGGGAATGGAGGATCTGCTTAGTCATGCAGTTTTTTTTCTGGTTCTTCCTTTAAAAAAATATTTAGAATTGCCTTTTCCTTCCTCCTGTACTTACCATAGCACTTGTGAAAAAAAGAAGAGATCTTGTATTTCAGCTAAATCAATACTTCTGGTCAGTGAAGTGCTTATTTTAACAGAATGAGATGCAGAGCTGTTAGCCTCTGCTGCTACTGTGAAACCTTGCTGTGAATGTATATATGCTTTTATTGTGGTGAGAAGGTGCATCCTCTAGAAAGTCTCCTTCATTCCTAACAGAAAGAGAGCTATGAATGAAATTGAGTGAGATATTACAGCATTGCTGGTAAATCTGCTCTGGAAGTGCAATGAAACTAGTTTTATCTGTTAAAGAATGCTATGATCTCAGAGGTCCTTTCCAACCATGACGATTCTGTGATTAATTGTACCAATTAGTTGTACCAAAAAAAGACTTACAGTTATTATTCAAATGTGTAAGTTCAGCCCAGATCAATAATGATCAAGAATTCCTACAATTAAACAAATTGGTAGTTTGAGTAAGATGACTTGGCAACCTTGATTCAAGACTAATAATTCAGTAATTTTACTAATAATTTAATAACCCAACTAATAATTCAAGAGGAGGGGAGGAGAAATAGAGACGGGACAAGAAGTTTCGTTCCTGTTCAATTTTGGCAACAGCTGAGCATAGGGATGTTGACTTCTTACAGCACAGAGTCCCCTTTGCTTGGGATGGTGACATGTCAAGAGGACACTGGAAGAACTGCCTTCCCTGCAGTTCCTTCTGGACCTGCTCGCCGGGTACAGCTGCCAGTCAAGCAGCATTTGCAGATGCTAAATGGGCTTTGATAGAAAAAGTGGTCACTTGAGGAAAGCAGCCGACTGAAACTTGCACTTAACTTTGAGAGAAAGTATATCCAAAAGGTTGTGGTTATTTGAAGATCACAGCTGAATGCCTTTTATCATTCTGCTTCTGCATCTTGGAAGCATAACATTTGGATTCTGCCCGGGTATGAGTATCTATACAGTGTTGTCTGCTCAGTAAGAACCAGTACTCCAAAAGACATTTTAGCATTTATGAAAGTTAAGTGAATTTATACATTTGGGAGATAGTGACATTTTTACTCTTTTAGAGTTGTGTCTAGTAGCCAGCAGCTACTTCTGTAGATCACTGTTGTGGTGCTTATTCACCATACAGTGTTTCTCAATCATTTGCTAATATGTTCCTTTTCAACGGCACCTTCCTGTCCCAGCACTGGATATGCTTGTGCCTGTTCATAAGGGTAATTAATGTTCTGTTTAACATATGTTGGGACTGGACAGTTGGGTGTATTTACCAAAAGGGTACGGTGACCCACGGGGTGTATTATCTTTCTGTTAGTATTTGCATATCTCTGTAGCCACACTTGTGTTGTGCTGCTTTAAAGCTCTTTTGAAAACAAGGTCAAGGATGTAGAGGTTCATACACTCACAATTTCATAAGCTGAAAATGTAATATGTATATCATGAGACTAACAGCTCAGTTTATTTTGTGGAAGAATTCTTATTATCTCTAATTGGGGTGGGTTTTGTGTGTGTATGCAAATGATCCCCTGAATAGTGTGTTGGATTGTTTGTGCTGTGTGGTGAGAGGCAGTAAGCTGCATTCTTTTCCCTTGCAGGCCTGTCCAAACCATTGGGAGGTTTTGAGCCAGCGAAATGCAACCAAAGTGGAGCTTCCATTACTAAGGACAAAACCACAGGAGGCTTTTTCATCCAGTTGCTTTCCATGTGAGCTGCCTATAGTGTCCATCTTAAGTGTTATCAAAACAAATACATTTGTGCAGAGTAGATGAGGATTGGTGTGTTTTATTTTTACCTGTTTAAGTGGGAAAGGAAAAGATCGACAGGTTTTGGTGACTTTGTTCTCAAAATCAGCAGAGAAGTGACCTTTATAAGTGGCATTTACCATAAATTTTTCCAGCACTGTGCAAGTAGAATATTCTGTCAGAGGGAGAGACTCTGAAAGAATCCCATGTTTCTGACAGTTTTTAATCCTTTAATGGATTTATTTAATCTCCAGTGGAATCCATTAAAAATTAGTGATTGCTTGACTGGAGCAACTTGAGCCTAACATATGCTAAGGGTCATCTTTGTATCACATGAGTTCAAAACTGCTTATTTCCACTTCCTCCTACTTCAGGATTTTTTTGTTTTCTTCTTTTTTTGCTTGTGTTCAAGATTCTTTGGTAAATTGTAGGTGGCATAAGTAATGCTTTCTCAGGGCTAGTGTAATTATCATTGCTGGAGGTGGGGTGGGGAATCAAGAGGAAGAAAACCATGTTGAATTCTGCCTTTTTCTAAAAACTGCATAAACCAAAACCTCATATTTCAAGTGCAGTTCTGAAGAGGAAAAAAGATGAGGCATTGGAAACAAACTCAAAGTTCTCTGCAACGCTTTGTAGTCAAATGCAGATGTACGACCAAGGGAAGAGTTAAGTTGTGTTTACTTTGTGACCTGTTGATGACAGTGTGCAATGTGACTGGCATCTGTCTCATAGGGGATGGTGGGTTGTCCTGGACAGCTGCTGATGGGAAAGCTTGTTTCCTGAGCAGAGGCACAGCCAGAGGCAGTGAATCATTCCCCTTAATAGAAATGTACTTCTCTGAGAGGCAAAGAAAGACGAGTGTGTGGATGGCGTGATACTGAGAAAACAGGATAGATCAACTAGGCCTTTCAGCATCAGCAGAACATGCAGTTTTCCTCATTCTGAAAGATGCAAACGTTGTTTATGAGTCTGTGGGATACTCTTCAGGGAGGTAAGCCCTAATGTTAGCATATCTCAGTGACCACAGCTATGGCTTGTCTTCACAGAGTGACAGCGGTTGATCTTTACTTGAGAGGGGATTAGCTCGGTGCCTTCTCACTCCTCTCTGTTCCATTACTCCTGTTTATGTAATTTATTCTTGATTTATTACATAACTTCTTCACTGGCACCTATGTATAACAAGAGCTTAAACTCGTAGACAGATTTCTCAGTTATCTGGATTTTCCTTGCTTGTCGCTATTGGCTCACCTCTTGACATAACTTGGGTGCTCACAAAGAGAAGGCTTGGTATACCTCTCCTCTCCCATGACCTGACTTTTAAAATCTGTCTTTTGGCATTTGAATACGGTTATCTTCAATGCAGGGTGGGCAAATTTGCCTCAAATTAATCAAATTATATTAAATACATTTTATATAGCAGGGGTGCTGACATGCCATGCCCCACTATTGGTTTTTCCCCATAATTTGAAATCTTTTTTTGGGGGTTTTACTCCTCTCACAGGTACTGATTTTCTACAGCTATAGCACCAGGGACAAAACCTGTAAAAGCACACTTGAAAGTGGCTTTTATGTTGAAATGCTGTTTGCTTTGTAAGCAGAAATAGTGATCAGAGAAGGAAAGTTTCCTTTTCCCAAGGTTTTCTTTAGCAGGGAATGCAGGGAATGCAAATGCTATTTATACAGCAGTTGCTAGAGCTAAAAACATACATGGGGATTCTGTAAAGTAAGAGGCAAAAATGTTCATTTGTGATGGTGTTAATCCAGATGAGTATCCTGAGTATTACTGGAGGCAAAACTGATCACATGCTTCATACCTCAGCCTGAACTTCAGTGCAGTGCAAAACAAACTGCTCTTCTAGGTAGGGCAGTTCACTGGTGAGGACGTTTCTAGGATTTCAAAGGGAAGAGTTGATTTGTAAGAAGCCAGTTTCTATTTTAATATGATCAAATAAAATTGCTTTTAAAATCAACCCAATGTTGTCTAGGCAAATAATTATATATGCACATATACACCAACACAAAAATAGTTTGTGCCCTATGAAGTCTGGGTGGAGGTGAGTGCTGACATCTTTTGAAGAGTGTTCAGTTTCTCTCTTTAAAGGTTACAAGATGTTAACACAGTGGGCAGCAAGGGTGTACCCGCATCCCTCTGCAGCGAGGGGGAGAAAGGAGCCGGTGGCAGGAGGTTCCTACGGCAGCAGGTGAGGCCGGTGTTCGCTGCTGCCTCCGGCCCGGGCTGTGTCGTGATCTGCAGATGCCGCCATCGACTTGTGCTGCCTCTTTTTGTTCGGGGTCGCAGTGGGAGCCAGGCCTTATGTAATGTTCCAGCACTGTCATGTCAGCAGAGGGGAAGGATTAGCTCTCCCTTTTCTTTCTTTATGGGTTGGTTTTAGGGGTGTGCTTTTTTTTTGCTTTCTCTACCCTTTCTTGCATCAGCTTTTGTTGTTTTTGCTGTCAGAGGACAACCAGTTTCAGGCTGTTTTTAGTACTGTGGTGCTTTTTAGGAAGGAGATTTTTAACCTAGAGAGAATAAAAGAGCAGATCCTGCAACTCTCCTGAAACTGATACATGGAAGTGTTTTTTAAGGCACTCATTCTTTCTCTTGATTCCTGCTCCCCACAAATCACAGTGGGCTCCTTAATAGTTGCATCAAATGTGGGCAAAGACTAGGTGCGTTGTGTTTATGTTTGTGTGGGGAGAAACACACTTGCCTTCCTCAGAAGGGTGGTCCAGGACAAGCAGGTGCCCCCCAGTTTGTGGTTTTACAGGCTGCTGCTTTTTCCTTTCTTCTGCTTAATATTCCTGTAGGAAACACATCACTTAGAGAGAGGATCAATGCCACTTAGTTTTGTTGTGATTTGAACAAGAGGAAATGAAGGAGAATTGTTTTCTTCCTTCCCAGCCTGCAGTGTGTGGCCACCAGTTACCTGTGAGTCACAGCTGAAAAACTATTCCTCCAGTCTTAATAGCCTGAGACTGCAAAAGAAGAAGGGATTTAAATCAGAAAGTAATCAATTAAGGGTGGCTTTAAATCCAATTTATGGGAATTATCACTGGGGGAAAGAAACTCCTGTTGATTTTTCAGTAAACACTTAAGTTGGCATTGTTAAAAAAATAAAGGAGATCTGCAAGGCTAGTATTGGTCAGTAACACTGGTAGCTCTTTTTTGAGAAAATACTTAGGCTTTTAGGTTATTTTCTGTCCCCCCAGTTTTTACAGGATAATGTAAAATAGAGATTTTAATATATTACATAATGTAAATTAGAGAAGTTCTAACGTTTGTTAGAATCAATCTGTCCAAACACACTGGTATCAGGTTTATTTCTTACTAGATTCTTAAATTGAAAGGAAAAGTATTGACTGTTATTTTACAATAACATTGCAAGTTACTACTTGCCAACTGTTACAAGATTTATTTTTTTTTCAGAGAATCTTAAGCTCATGACTTCTTTAGTGATCCATCTGTATGTTTTATAATAATTTTCCTTGAGTTAGTGAAGGCTGCCTATAGGGTACCAAAGCTAGCTGGCATGTGATCTAGCAAAAAGATGGTATTTGTCCCAGGGAGCCAGGAGTGATATTCGTACACCTCCAGTTTGAAATGTTAGTGTGTGAGCTGAGTGTGTAAGAGAAATCTTGTGGCCCAAACCAACCATTTTGCTGTTTTGCAGCCAAATAAGAAAAAAAGAGAAAGGAAATTATTGTTACCATAAAACATGGCTGTAGAGCAGGAACTGAAGAGTGTTATGCAGCACTGACTTTGAAATACCTGCTTTTATTAAACTGTCTGTGCAAATCCTCTTGTGATTTGTCAGCATGCCTGATCCTGTTTCTATGGCCAGGCACCACAATGACCAGTGTGAAGTCTTGGTTACAAAACAGGCTTTAAGGGACAAATCTTGATGAGTCCCAGATATTGGGCTTGGCTGGAGGCTGGGGAGGTGATGGAATCCTCTTTACTATTCAGCACCGTAGTAGCATTAGTGTTAAACCTGCCCTTTCTGAAGGGATTTGTATGGGATGGGTGTGTACTTGGGAAGGGGCATGTCCTGTGCCTCAATCACATGTGTCAGAGCAGGCAAAGAGCTTCTGTAAAGCCATGCTGGCTTCTGTGGCTTCCTGGAGGTACAGGGGGATGCTGCTCCTCGTTGCTCAAGTGGAGAGGACTCCAGTCTGCCGTGTCCTGCATCCTTCATTTTACTTGTTTCTATTTGCAATAGTTAGTTAAGTAATGATTTAGCTTTTATGGTGCCAGTGTGTCCTCTGATGGAAGCAGTGAGGTTGTCCAGAAATGGACAAGTCACCAGATCCCATGATGTTTGCTGTTTCACTTAATAGTTTGGCTCGTGGCATGCATGACTATTACTTAAAAGATGAAAAAGTTTGCTTTCACATTTCTCTTTCAATTTCATGTGTAAGACGAAATGGTGATTTTAAACCTTTGCAGAGTGAAAAACATGAGGACAACAGAAATGTGTCCAAATCTGCAAGTTCTTGAAGTTTCCTAGTCCAGAACTGGGCCTCCTTTCTGTGCAGGCTGAGGAGGAGGCAGTCATCACCACATGGCATTGACTTGCTATCTGTAATATTCTATCTTAAAAAAGAAAAGCCTGAAAAACTTCTGAACTATTTTTATCATTGTTGAAAGACAGGACATAATACATGAGAGAGACTGGCTTGGATGTTAATTAGATGTGCAGTTGATTGCAGGATTAATCTTCCTGAGTAGGATAAACATGACAACTCTTTTCTGCTCCCTGAGTAAGCAAGAGGAATTTTCAGTGTTTTCATGCAATACTCCACCCCGTTTTCTCAGTGGCCTCACCAGTTATTATTTATTGACCTGGGCTTTCTGTTGGAAGCTGTGGTGCAGCAGGCTGGGTTTGTGTTTTTTGGTGACCCTCCTTTTGGCATAGCCCTCCAGGGGCAGATTCCCTTTTTGCAGCAGGGCAGCAGCCTCGTGGGACAGTTGGGAAGTCCAGACACATGGTACCTTTACATAGTTGAAGGTAATCTGTTTATCTCCCACAAAGTGCCCTTCCTACGATGATTAAACATTGAGCACACTGTGCCTGGTGTGTGGAGGCAAGAGAGTGGGGCAGGTTGGACTAACTCAGCCATCAAACAGTAGTGGCAGCTGCAGTCTGGCCCTGTTGTGTAATTCCCCTTGGTGGAAGGCTCCAAACTGGGTCAGATCGGTGTGAGAAACGAGGGCAGCCCCGCGGCTGTGTAATGCCTACCTGCCCTCTCCCCGCCGCCTGCTCCCGGTGCCAGCAGGCAGGGCGGGAGCCCTCCCAGGACCAGGGCTGAGGAGGAGGATGGGAGGGAGGAAGACAGATAGCAGCAGCAGAACAGGCACAGAGGAGTTAACCGTCTTTGTTTCACCCAGCTTCTGCAAGATTTAATTCAGTCTTTTGAAAGCTTCTGTTTAACTCTCCCGCATATGGCTGGGGCTACTGAGCGGGTGTCAAGAGTTGGCTTATAAAGAACTTGTACTTACTGCTCAACAAAAATAAAGCTGAGATTAGAGCCCTTGTGTACTCCAGTCTGAGAGATAGCTGCTCTCCACTGAGTTTTGATTTATAAAAGTACAAAGACCATATCCTTTCCTTCAAACAATTTTCAAAAAGTGTTTTTTGGTGTTAGGGTTAGGGTCGGTTGTTTTAAGGGTTTAAGGCAACAAACAGTGAGATGTGAGTGATGATAACACAGGAGGATAGTGATGGGAGAAACTGTATCATGTGTCATTCTTTGACCTGGAGTGTTCAGTGGCATTACAGCACTTCTGCTTTTCCTGTTTGTAGATGAGAATTAATTCCTGCCATTTCAGTAGTGTTTGTGTTTCTTCTTTCTTCTGTTGGTGGTTTGGTTTGGGTTTTTTCGGGTGGTGCTTAGTGTGCTGGGGTAGCAAAACATGGAGGTTTTAACATACGCTTCTGTTGGTGCAGTTTCTCGCAGATAGCACGTGAGGTGCTTTATAGCACAGTGTGGACAACATGGGAATAAATAAATCCCCTTGAAATCCTGGGTGATCAGCAGAGATCCACAAAGGTAACACTAACGACCATCTCCTTCTGAAATGTGAGGGAACACGAGCAGCTTTTCAGTTACAGGTTTGGGTACAACCTGTAAAGAATAAAGTAATGTTTGTTTCCCTTAGGGCTGACTTTCAGCCGGAAGGGAACTTTGTTGCTATTTAAAAGTAAAAATAAGCTGCTGTTTTGAAATACACATAGACTTTAGCACAGTGTGTGTCGGGAAAAACTTCTGATAATGGACTGCTTTGCATCTGCAGTCCTTGGCTGAAGTCACTGGACGTCAGTGAGCAGGGCCAGACCCTGTGGTGCCTGGAGGTCACCGTGTTGCAGCAGGCTGACAGCACCAGGGCTCAGTACCTGCCTACCAGCAGACCACAGAAGCTGAATGAATCTCTTCAGCTTGTGTAAACTGGCACAGTTCCACTTGAACTAATTTAGATTTTGGCCTTTTCTCCCATCTGCTTGACTAAGCCAACTTACTTTGTGTGACACATGTAATAGTGTAGGGACTTCAGTTTTCTCTGCCTGGTGGTGAAGTGCTTCTGGGACCTAGTGGTGAAATGCTTCCTATTCCAGTCCCAATCTTTGCAAATCCCTTTCCTCCCTTGTGTTTCTTTTCTTTCAGACACTTCAATGTTACTGAGGAGCTGAGAGAGGCAAAGCAGGAACTGATGACTTCAGCTGGAATAATTCAGCATACTTGACAGATTTTTCAACCCTGCTACAGGGGTGTTGAGCTGTGTCTTTAACTTTAAAGTTTCTGAGCTTCTCTATTTACTGCTGAAACACAGCTGAAGATGAAATGTTTCTGTTTCTTGAAGGGTTTGTAGATACATATGCTGCTTCATCTGCTTAGAAATGTTTTGAGCATTTTTTTAATGACTGATTAGTTCTCAAACATTTTATAGTGTAAACTGAAAATGTGGTGTACATAGGGGACAGTGGAAAATATATATTGAGGAAATATTTCCTTATTTCTTTAAAGCTTTCTGGGGAATGTGTAGATAGTAATTCTTCTGATTCCTGATTTTTGAAGATACCTTTTGTTTTATGTTCCTTGAGATCAAGGTACCTTCTTTATACTCCTTTCTTGTTGTGTGTGTTTATTTCTTTTCAGCCATCTTACACAGCTTCCTTATGATAATTCTTTGCACATGGAAGTGGTGAGCCCAGATAGACATCATTGCCCAGAAGTGGCAGTGCATGATCTGAACAGATAAACTTGTGACTTGGTGATTGCCCTGGCCCTCTCTTTAGGCTTCATTGTTGTTTTGTACCATGGTTCCCACTGTGATGCACTGGAGTGGCATAACAGAGGAATTATCCACAGGCAGCTCTGGTGTTGTCCTTTAGAGGAAGGAAATGCAAATTCTCTCTGATCCATCCTTCCTTTGTGTTTGCTTTTCTTCTTACCCCGCTCTACAGAGGGACATACGACCTTTAAAAACTGGATCTTCGTTGTCTTCTTTCTGTACTGTTATTAAGGTGATGCTGTCTCTGCTCTGTTGGTTGGAACAGAGACTTCAGACAGTCTGTGATGAGTAGCTGGGTGGCCTTGGCAGCAGCTACAGCTAAGCCAGGAGAGTGGTTTCTGTCTGTGACCTGTGGTCTGTACACTGCAATGGTGTTTGTAGTGCTCAGGGCCAGAGTAACAGGTATCCATATGGGATTCTGAGACTGATCCTTCCTTTGTACTTCCTGTTTGGACAGTAGTGTTCTGAAATTGTTCACATAACATATATATTTTTGATCTTTGTATAATCAGATATCAATTTTAGGAGTCTTTCTGCTGTGTCCATGTCAGGGATACCAAGAAAGAGGTGATTTTTTGACTGATTAGTTAATATAGATTGGTTCTCATACTGAAGTGATTTTTTGAGTAATTAGTTAATATATTGGTTCTGATAATGCTTCTACAGTGCTGGGCCTGTATCATTATGGTACATTGCTCACAGCATCCATTTTCTACACAGGATTTTGTGCACAGTCTGATATCACTGTTCTTTAACAGACTGATGGCAGATTTGTGTTTTTATATGCAGTAGTCCTGCTGTGATTTCAAGCCTGGAGGCTCAAAGGTTGAGATTTACCAGGCTAATTATGTGCCTCTTTCCTTGCAGGGCTGCCTCAAGGTAGAATATGAGCAGGTAATGCACAAGGAGCACCACTGGGAATCATGTCAGACGAGTCAATCTCAGGGAGTGATCCGGACCTGGACCCGGACTTGGAGCAGGAGGATATGGAAGAGGAGGAGGAGGAAGATGAGGAGGAGGCGATGGAGGAGGACAATGATGGGGATGATGAGGAGGACTTACTTGATGAAAGTGGTAAGTGAACGGGGTGGTGAATCTCTGCATACATTTGTTATATAAAACTAGTGTTACTAATTTTGCTGAGTGACACCTTGGTAGATAGCAGAAGGGTTAGGATTTGTCCAGCCCTTGGTAGGTAGAAGTGCTTATGTGGGTGTTTAGCTTAAATAGGGATTTAATGTAGGTTAAGTTTGGACTCCTGGCCAAAAAAATTTTCCATCCTGAAAACAAGCCACAAGCATAAATTGTAAGGAGGATAGAATTTTTAAAATAGCTACGGATTCTGGGGAAGCAATTACATAAAGAAGTAAATAAATCCATTTACAATTACTTGTATTATTAAAAGGATCCAGTGAAATTAAATAGATTTACATCACTAGCTTGCCCATAGGTAAACAATTTAGTGGATGCTATGGGCAATTGCTGCTTACTTACAATAATTATCTTTAACAAGTGGAAAATGATATTTTATGACAGCATACAGGTTGAGTTTGGTTTTGTTTGTTTGTTTGCTTTACAATATGAAATGTGGCCGTGCTAACTAAGTAAGTTGTCACCTTCTACTCTCACCTAGTTAGTTATAACTGCCCCACTCTCCTCTTCAGTTAGAACCAATATAGCTGTTTGTGGGCCTGTGCTGTGCAGGTTACATTTAAGCAAAATTAGGTAACTGTTCTGGTTCATGGCATGATCCTAGAAATATGGTTGTTGGTCCAGCAGAAGGGCTGATATTCTAAGGCACATTAACAGGAGCACGTGGCTCAGGTGGGAATGCCCCGTGCTGTATTTGCCACCAAACTCCATGTATCATAAAACTACAGCCTGAGCTTAAGGGGGTGCTGTATTTGCTTCCTTTAAAATTGTGATTTTTAAAAATTTCCAAGGGTGTGCAAGTTTTTGAATGCACTTCGACCTACTGAGAACAGTTTTCCTTTTCTTAGTGTAGAATGTGTCAAAGACAGATACTTCTCTCTTCTTATAGTGAGCAAAGTGGTTTTGGTTTCATATTACATTGTTGTCCTCAAGTGTTGCTTGATTTGCATTTTTTTATATTCTTTCAGCCACGCACTACTTGAAGATGCTGTTTTGGTTTAAAATGCTTGTAAATTGTTTGCACAGATTAATTTTATTAATGTGATGGCTTTTTCTAATGAGAAAGTGGCAGAAATAGAAGTGTCAGTTCAGGTAAGAAACAAAGGAATTCTTGGGAGATGAGAGTTGTAGGCCCACGGATTGCTTTGTCCCAAAGAGACTGGTGGTGACCTTGTCACTTTGTCCACAGGAACCTGCACCCAGCAGAGAAGCAGGAAGCTTGATGTTATAGACAATTTTTTGTTAACAGAGAGGGATAGCTGTGTGTCATGTCCAAGTGGGTCATTCCCCATGGTTATTTTATCATAGACCATATGTAAGTTATCATCTACATCTGTATTATTGTGGCTGAATACTCATCGTTTGTCAGGATTATTCTTTCCAAAGCAAACAAAGTTAACGTAGGGATATCAGAACATCATGAACCATAAGTGACAGCTGCTTCTTTTCATATGAAAACACTAGAAACATGTTCATGCCTTGTCTTTCTTTAGTGACTAATTAAAAATAAATTTTAGCTAATGTAGGAAATAATGAGGAAGAGTAAAAGGACAATTTACATATAGCTAACATAAAATATGTTTATAGCTGTTCATTAGGTACAAGAAAAACTTACCCAATCTGAGCAAAGCTAGATTGTCCCTAAGGCTTCAGATTGTTTCAGCTTTCATTCTGTGTGCCAGAATATCAGGATGCATCCTGTGTGTTTACCTGGATGTTGTGTTCTGTGGAGGTGTCCACTTTGCTTTTCCTGGTATGTCTATACAGCTACATAATGCCTCAGAAATGTCATTTGACATCTGTTTTACCTTAGATCTAATATAAAACCAGTCTCCTGCTATTTGGCCTATGAAATATGACTAACTTCAGATTTAAGAAGATAATTTTATTTTGCCATTCTGATGTTTATAGTCCTGTCTCTCTGTAGATGACCCTCATAAAAATCCTCATAGGAACAGACAGTTGCTGTTACTCACAGGAGTGTGTGCTCTAATATTTATACTATTGGCCTTTATAAAGCTTAATTGTAATAATTTTTGTTAGAAGTTTGTTCTCCCTGTTCCCAGCTGTGCTGTTCTCCTCCTGTCCTGGTATTGTGGTTGTTCTGTAGATGTTCCACTGGGGATCCTGGAGGTATCCTTCCTTCGTGGATGGTCTCTTGCTTATTTTTAGCACTACAAGATTTAGAAGATAATTGATCTTTCACAGTTACTTCCTTGGAAGGGTGACAGGCTACATATACATTTTCTCCAAACGGAAGCTGGTTATTTGTTTTAAATAACAGTTATTATAACGATTATAAAACTAAAATTTTTACTGCTTGCTTGCAGAATAGTGGCTTTGTTTTGGGAACATAGGTTTTTGGTGTTTTATGGTGATTCAGATTACTTATGAATCCTCCAGGGTTGTTGTGATGTTATCCACACCTGCTGATGGTGGATAGTCTGGTCTCAGACTTGGCAGTGACTTGTTTTGTGCATTTAACCTGTTCCTGTCTTTTTGATACAGGTTGTGTGAGGAGTTAATACTTGTGGTAGTTCCAGAGTTTTCTCTGTGTTCTTTTACATTCTGTAGTTAAAAGTGCTACCTTCAGTTGTGGTGCAGGTTTTCTCATTTCTGCTCTGAGAACCTGAAGTTTTGTTTGCAGTAATATAAACTCTCCTATAGGTGTTCTAGAGTTCACTTCAGCTTGGACTTTTATGGTACTGACTTTCATTCTTGATAGAAGCAGTTCTTCAACCTTTTTCTTCTGCCCTCAAGGGAAAAAAGAGCACAGAAGGGTAGTTTTCTGAATATTTCTGAGTAAGTGGGAATCAGTAACCACACAGCTTACATACTTTATGCATTTCTTCAGCTGTGGTGAGTTAATGAACCTTAGCATCATGTGTAGCAGCTCTTACAGCTTTTGTCTTTTTCCTAGAGCACTTCTTGCAGGACATACCTACCCTGACACTTTCAAGCCCTTCCCAGTGGCTGACAGACTGCACACCCATCCCAGCAGCACACTTCAATCCTAGCCAGAGGCTTCCACTGTTTTTCCAGCCTTGTCATCCCTGCCCACTGTGTCTGTTTTCTCATTGCTTGTGGGTAGCAGCACTTGTTTTATCATGGTCAATTTTATGATATCAGTGCTAAGAACTTTTTTTGTCAACTCCCTAAATCCTTTTCACTAGAAATGTCATGTACTGATGACTGTAGACATAAAGGGCTGTTTCAAGTCCTGCTTTTTTCCTCTCATCCTGGTAGTTGCTGAGGGCTGTGTAGAGCTCCATAGGAATAAAAGCTAATTTGGGCAAAGAGAAAACAAACCTCCAATATGGATTTTACAGATAATTTCAAATGCAGGGACTGTTCATTCCTCAGAGCTTTCCCAAGGAAGGCTATTGAGTGTTTGAACAAATCCCACTGTAGTGCTCTGTATTTTTACTTTCTGAATGTCTTTGGATAATTCCAATTGAAGTCTCTGGAATTTATTGTCTCCTACTCATACATATTGTTTTAATTCTGCAATTAGTTGTGATGGCAAGTTGCTTGTTTTCTTACCTCTGAGTATATGGGTTAAACACTTTCTGAAAGTCTAACTCAAGGGTAGAAGTGTAAAGAGCTGGTTGTTCTCTGAAAGATGCCTTAATGAGCACAGGCGTTCAGATGCTGTTCTCAAAGGCTACTAGTTGTGTTTGCATTACAGGGTGTGTGGTACAGTAGACAGGGATTGGAATCAGTACCTCTGGGATATAGCAGTGGACCATTTTCCTAGACCATAGTAGTACTTCATTTCTCAATACACATATGTACCAGGGAACACCAAATAATTGCATATTAGATGCTACTATTGTGATAGGACAATCTCCACGCACTTAGCCCTGCCTCCTGCCCTGTGTTGTCTACTTTGCCTGTTTTCTCCTGTCCCATCCCCATTTTCTTTCCCCAAGGCTGAGGGCATGCTAGTTCCATTGCATCTCTGTTTGGCTAGTGAAGAACAGGAGAAGATGGAGGCACTCTGCACTCTCTCTTCCTACCTCAGATTCATACTGTTCCTCCTCCTCCCTGACAAAGTGCTGGAGCACAGCAAAGTGCTTTGTGTGGGCTTTCTGTGGACATATGGACCCTAAGAGAGGAGAGAATAAGGAGCACAGTTGTGTTGGTGGTACAGAGTTTCAAGTCCCAGGAGAGTGGGGGACACACAGGAGCCTGTGCTCTTTTGCACTGCAGCTTTGTAGTAGGGTGAAGGCACCAGGGCCAAGTCTCAGAACCTCTGAGAGATCGGTACAGAAGGTTAGTCAGGGGAAACAGAGACCCTTTTCCTCACCCTAACCTCTTAAAACTGTGCTCATCCCTGTCTACCATATGTGATAGTATCATGACAGATTGCAACTGAGTTACCTTATTTCTGGAGCCTGATCCAGAATGTATTTAAGTGGCTACTTTTTGTTTGAACTTCAGAGTGCTGCTTGGTACTCACAGAGTTTCCTGAGATACTGAGGCAGGGGTCCTTGACTTCAGATGACAGCCCCTGTTGATTCAGGTTTGAAAAGCTCATTGCTTTCCTTGAACTCTTGCCAGAGGAAAGCCTGTTTAGGTCAAGGGGTACTGCTAGATCAGCTTTGTGTACAATTTTCACTTGGTGGTCGGGGAAAAAATGTTGGCATTAAATTATAGCAAGAATGGCTTTTGTTTAATGTGAAGTTCCTTGGTGGCTCTTTGTGGCTCATCATCATGGTGCATGCAGCAAGGGGTGCAACTGAAAGTGGAATCGATTTGTAGATGCCTGGAAAATTTCCTTGTCTGACGTGAGGGGAAAAATCAGTAGTGAATGCCACACTTACTAGAAAGTTCGTTAGTACCTGGAGTTATTAAAGCTGAAATTATTTTAGAAATCTGTTCTTAAAGTGATCTGGAAGCATGGGTTAAATATTCTTCCCTTTCCCTGGTGCAGGGAACTGCTGCTCTCTCTGGGAAATCATGTTATACATGTACTACCCACCCCAAAGTCGTTCCATCATTTCTTCTCCCCAACAAAATGCTGGAACAAAACAAAACTGGTGTGCATCCCCAGCTAAATGTGTGGGCTTAGGAAGAGTGCAAAGTTCTGTCTTTACAAGGGATGAGAAGAAAGTCTTTGGAATACATCTGTTAGTTTAGCAGGCTCCTCTGTTCATGTACACAAGTTTCTGCATTTTATCTGAAGTTACTCTTAGAAATGAAGTTGGTATGAAACTGAGAGGCAAAGTGTGGAGACAGTCTCCTGAATAATACCTTGCTAAATGATTTCCTATTCTATGTAATTTTACATCCAGATTTAGAAAGGCCCATACAGCTGGAGGAAGAAAAAGAAGGGAGCTATTGTTAGAAGGTGTGCTTGTTTGGTTCTGGTATGGTTTAGGTAGCTGGGGAAGGGGCCCAGGAGTGGCTTCTGTAAGAAGCTACTAAAAGCTCCCCCAGCTCAGGTGGCCAAGGCCAGGTCGTTAGATAGACAATAGATGCACCTCTGCAATTAAGACCTGAGCAGAGAGCAAGCAGGAGAGGAAGAGCTGAGCTGGAGAGGTGATGGCAGTGCTGGGGTGATCCCGAGGTTGGTGAGGAAGAACGGGGGAAGAAGGTGCCCGAGTAGAAGTTCTGCAGCTCACGGCGAGATGGCAGGCTGTCCCCCTGCATTCATGGAGGAGCGTGGTGGAATATTCCCTGAAGGATCCAAGAGGGGCGAATGTGGATTTGCAGCCCATGGACTTGGAACTGCAGCCCTGGAGGACCCCGCAGCAGGGGAGGTGACTGTTCCCAAAGCAGCCTGTGACTGTTGGAAGCCCACGTTGGAGCAGCTTGCTCCTGACCTCGTGGGAAGGACTCATGAAAGAGAGGTTTGTGGAGGACTCTCTCCCATGGGAGGGACCCCATGGGGAAGCAGAGGAGGACTTTAAGGAATCCTTCCTGAGGAGGAAGGAGGAGCAGGGAACAACAGACTGTGAACTGACTCTAAACCCCATCCCCTGTGCCACTGGTGGGAAGGAGGGAGAGAAATTGGGAACAAAGTAATTCAGGCCCAGGAAGAAGTGAGGGGTGGGTAAGGTATTTAAGCACTGCTCTTTGTTTCGTCTGTGTCCTGTGTGCATTTGATTAGTGTGAGATTAAATTATTCTTTTTCCCCAAGTTGAGTCTGTTTTGCCCAGGACTGTAAATTTTGAGTGAACCCTCCGTGTCCTTGTCTTGATCCAGGAGCTTGGCCTTTGTTCTCCCCACAGTGTGTGTGTGTGGGGGGCGTTGGGGAGAGTGAGCAGCCACGGGGCTGGTTCTTTGTTGTCATGTTAGGCCCAAACCATGACAGAAGGTAATTTATCTCCACTTTTTGCTTGAATTGGATGGTCCTACTTGTATTGGTAAATGAAGATTAGTCCCAGCAACCTGAAATCTTTTTGCCTTCTGCTTTTGACCAGGCTGCACACCATTTTCTCTTAGGAAATGCTGGTTTGAAGTTGTCCTCCCTATCAACTAGAAAACGAAATGCATTCCTTAAGAAGAGGAGCAAATACATACTTATTCCTTTAATCTCTCAACTCCTTTCAGAAAGCAGCTTTCCTCAGTGGTGTGTTTGGGTGCCGAGGGTAGATGGGCATCCCAAGGTCGAGGCAGCCTCAGAGACTGTAGCTGCTCTTCAAGGAACCCTTTAATGAGATGCTTCCATCTGCTGCAGCACACAGGCACAGTGGACTTGATTGCTTCTTGCTTTCTGCCTCAGACTGGTGCTTTGATCTCTTGTCCTTGTTGTTTAGCTGGAGGCTGGTGGCAGGGCTAAGGAAAGGCACAGGCCTATCCGAGTAAGCTTGGAGTAGAGAGGAGGCTCTTTTTGTGCATTGAAAGTGGATGAGTTAGAGAAAAAGGTGTGGAAACAAAAGTCAGGACATCCCTAAATCTAGAAAAGCACTGGAGACAAGCAGGATGGTTCCTTTAATTTTAAGCTCCAATGTATTCTGCATATGCATGGCAGAGTGGTCGGTGCAGAGCACAAAGTGGATTTCTTGGGAAGAGTGATGATTGACATCTTTCCATTTTGCCCTTCTTGGTGGACTTTCCTATCTTGCTGCTTTTGTTTTGGTCACTTTTGGCTGGATGCAGCTCCCTCTAGAGTCCACCAGTCCAAGGAAGCTAGAAGGGCATATTCTCTGCTAGAGGAGCAGACCTCTTCTCAATGGGAACTTTTTTGCCTCTGCACTTGGGCCCTAAGCTTTGTAAGCCTGGGAAGCCGAACCTGAACTTCCATGTACCACTCATCAAGTAGTTTTTAATGCTTTTAGTGACTTTTTGTAGACTGTCTTCCAAGCCAATAATTACATGCAGGGATGATGGCATGTCTGGTATCACAGAGGTACAAAAGTAATCACTACATGTGAAAGAATTTACTTGTCAATATCCATATTGGCATGTGTTTAAACTGTTATCAAACTGTTATGGGAAACTGCATTACCTTAAAAAATTATCCCTGTGGATCAGAGTGTCTAAATATGCTTTATCATATAGGTGCAACTGTGGGGCTTAACTTCAAGTCAGCTTGTTGTTTATAACTCAGTCAGCAAATGTGCATCTGACTGCAGACATTGGATGTGTTTCTCAGGTGGCTTGCTATAACTAAGAAGTTGAGGAGTTTTAATTGTGTTCTCATTTCCTGAAGGGGATAAGAGCATCTCAGAAGTTGCTTTGTGTCTGTTAAGCATCCGCTCTCCGCCTCCGCAAATCTTACATTCGAGTTTTGTGTTGTTCCCTAAGACCCACAAAGTGAGGAGCTGGCTGCCTTCTATGTTTCCACAGTCCAGCTGAATAAGATACAACAGTTATAGTTAGTAGCAGAGGTGAAAAGGGACTGGATACTAGTGTTTGTAGGTTTAGCAATCCTAGTTACTGAGTAATGTAGAAAGGTTACATTGAAGTTGCAGGGAAGAAGGTTTGCCTCTCATTTAAGCAAAATTCCCACTGATTTCTCTGGGAACTTTGCTTAGTTACAGACAGCTGCATATTTTACCCATTATTTTTATTCTGGCAGTTTCCTTGTAGTACAGTCTGTCTTTCAGAACAAATGGTGTTTCTGTCTGCAGTCTGAGGGGTTTGGACCTGCCCAGCACATTGTATGGGAGCTGCGAATGCCTGTGCAGACCCCGTGGCAGGCACCCAGCTCCCCTGAAGTGGCTTTACTGGACTCATTAAATGGTGACATTAAAAAAAAAAAAAAAAATCCTTTTGGGTGTTCTGCTGGGAACAGCCAGTACTGTATACTTTGTTAGCTCCCTTTCTGCCAAACCCAAAGCCACAGATTGCCTTGCTGGGCATTTTGTTTGTGTTGGGGCAGTTTTGGTTGTTGGAGGGTGATAGAGGCAGGTGGAAGTCCCTTTTCTACAGGCTGTTTGGCCATAATTCTGGGGGGAATAGGGGAAGGCAACAGGATGGAGAGGAGTGTGGGAGAAGTGGCTCCTGGGGCTTGGGGGTTTTATTGACTGATTCCAGCAGGTTAACTAGCCCTGTGAACTAGGTTATTCTCAGCAGGGTGAGGGGTGGCTCGACGGCTGCTGTGGGAAGGAAGGATGAGACCCCGAGGAGCACTGTCCCTCCAGCCCCCTTGGCAGGGGATTACAGACTGACGATGGAGCAGTTCAGTCGCAGAGCCTTTGGCTGTCTGCCTGCTCCCTGCAAAAGTGCGGACCCTGTCCCGGTCTCCTCTGCTTATCCTAAGCAGGGGGAAGCCGGCATGAAAACGTTAGTGACTCCTCTGCCCCCTCGCAGGCTCTTGACAGCAGCTTCCTTTGCGAGAGGGTGACACGAAGTCTGGCACAGTCTGAGCGTTACATAACCTGGAGTAGTGACTTGCTTTACTTCTTTAAAAGGAGGTGATGACGCCAGAGCTCTGCTTCCTTCAGACCCACCGATTGGGCACAGGGGCTGGCTGAGCTTGTGAAATGATGTGGTATTATAACCAGCTACACTTTTTTGTCCTCTTTTCTTTCTCCTTCCCTTTGATCTATTGCATATGGTGGAATATAAAATAGAAATCTTTCTCCATGGTTCAAGAACAGCCCACGTCCATGGCTCTCCACTTTCTATATATATATGGATATGGATTTTTTTCAATATATTTTTTTTCACCTTTAGCTACATGCTTTCTTTTCTCAAAACTGCCACAAACGTCAGAGTAGCATGAATGCACGGGGAGCAGGGCCACTGAGTGAGCAGTTATTAGCTAAACAAAGGATTGCTCCAAGTGTTCCACAGAGAGGAGCAGTATCTTGTTTCCTCCTGCTTTTCTGATAGGCTTTGCAGGATATGGGAGTTGTGCTTTATTGGCAAAAAAATTGCTTTTCTCTTTTCACAAAGTAGCCAGAGCTTTGTACCACACCTAGTAGTTGCTAATAGATGCTGTACTCCGTCATCTGCAGCTTCTGAAACCATGATGAAATAACAAGGAAACTCATTAGTAAATTTGTAACATGGTATTTTCCCTCTTGAACACGTGAGGAGTGGCAAAGTGACTTTGCCAAGGTTGCCCCACGCGTTTGATGAAGCCAAAGTGAAAATCCTCTGCTGTGCATCTTAGGCAGCGCCCCTTTTATTTCCAGACGTACTAGGTGATACACTTCTCTGTTTTGCAATCTATGCAAGGGGTCCTTCTTTTATTTTTTCTTGAATTTATCTGATATTGTGCTGTTTTAAATGACTGATTCAATAAAATGTATGTTGTACTTGCATAATATTTTTCGCTCAGAAGCAGCAGCCAGTTTGGAAGGAGGGGGAACTGTTTTAATTAATTTAGAATTATTCCTCCATTTTTAAAACACAATATCACATCACAGTTATTTGCTTTATTTGTTGTTTTAATTTCCTGCTTGTTCTTTATAGAAAACTGCAACAATGAACTTTCAGAAGTGTCTGGCTCATTGTTTGGATCAAAGTTTTTTGATGCCATACCCGTTTTTTATTTTAATAAGAGTAGTTTGTACTGCAGATGTTGAAAATGTCTTGTTCACATTTTCTTCAACATGCAGTTCACTGACTCAGTCTCAAAAAATTTCTCAGTAGGAGTCAGAAGACATTATTTTCACTTGCAAATATGCAAATAGGGATGAGACAGGAGAAAACTACAAGATGAAATCTTTTTTGGGCTAGGTGAACAGAAATGTTTAGTTTAAATCTCTGACAAAACACATTTTGCAATTAAAACATCTGTAGGTAATGTAAAATATTTAAACACTTGAACTATTAGAAGCAATTTTAAAATGGCACTTGTGTACTCTTAGCTTGTGATTTATGTCAAATTTGCACTTAGATGAAAACTGGAATGAAATTAAAAGTTGTATAGAGTCATCCTTCTGTGGTGCACAAATACATTGTGTCATCTTCAGCAGCAGATAGGTAGCAAGAGACAGGAATTGGTGTCTTGAATGTAACTGGGATTGTAACTCAATGGATTTAGCTTTATTAAGATGAGGGTAAGTATCTATGATATAAATCCTTTGACTTAAAATCATTGTATCTTGTGTAATTAACAAGAATTGTTTTCTTCAATAGATTTAAACAGCCTTTGAAATCCTGGGACTGAAGTGTGCAGCAGTATGTATTTTGCCACAGTGACAGTCTGAAAATCATTTGCAGAAAAGCCTTTCATCACTACCTGGGTTTTCTGTGATTGGATTTTTGTTACATTATGTACAATTCCACCCACTTGCTCCCCCCCCTGCCCCTGGTTATGATTTAGATGAGTGTGGGAAAGAAAATACATAAAGATTTATACTAATAAAATGAGAAAAAACAGATTAGTCAAATTTTATACCTTACGGTTCAGTCCAGAGCTCACTAAAATCAATGCAAAGACTCCTCTTGTTTTCCATGGGTAGTTTAGATCTTGCTCAAGAAGAGTTTTTATTTACAGTGCAGTGTTTGTTTAAAAAGCCAATGATTCTCAAAGCCCAGCAGTACTTAGTTGCCAACAAATACTGTTGTGGGTTTGATTCTGTCTGAACTGCTTTAGGGACAGAGAAGGGACTGCACAGCCAGTGTGGAGCAGTCAAAAGTGGGTAAGGAAGGTCTCTTCTGTTCTGCTGGGCAGCGATGAGGGTGAACGGCACGTGGAACAGTCCTTGGGGAGAAGGAAACCACCCCAGTTTGCAGGGACCAGGAGCACATTACAGATCCACCACTTCTCATCCATGCTGTTCTTGTTGGGCTTGGATTAGGTCAATTTTGAGCAGTCCTGGAGCAGCTGGGCCTGCAGAGCTCAGCAAGGGGAGCAGTGGGTTGAGAGAAGCAGGTTCAGGGTGGAGAACAGGTATAGGAATGAGGAAGGAGCTGCTCCAGCTTAAAGGGATGGGAAAGGAGTCACTTCTGATAAGTTTCGGGATATTTTGTTGAAACTTTTTAGTTGAACTGAGTTTAGGTTTGATTTACCCCTCCCTCTCCCCAATGTTCTCTGCTATGCAGAGGAACTAGTGTCCTGAAAAACTTTATGATCAAGCTTGTATGTGTAGGCAGATTTAGGTGTGAGTTTTAACCCTAATTTGCAGCACTCAAGGATGCTGACATTGCTGCTGAAAAAACTTGCCAGTTGAATAAAAAACATATTCTGATGGGCCTTTATCTTGATATTTTATGAAAATATGAACTTTACAGTGATTTAAAATTTTTTTTTAACAAAGGACTCTCCTATTTTGTTTGCTAGGAAACCTCTCAAGTGAAAACAGTTTCTTGAGAAGCCTCTTCTGATGTATAACAGAGTCATACAATTGCAGAGAGCTTGTGGTTTGAGCATGAGGTAGGTGAGGTATGACAGCTAGGTAAGATTTCAGACCCTGTAAGGGAGGGACAACATTATTCCTTACTGCCAAGGCTAGCCTCCCAGAAAAGCTCTTCAGTAAATGGGCTTATCTATAACAAGATTACCTTCCATGAGGAGGTCATTTTATAAACTGACTGTTTCTGGCAGATCTAATTCTTGGCTTTTTGAATACATATTTGTCATGGATAGCAGTGATGGTCTCACCAATAGGCTGTTGTGAGTAGAAAAGGTAGACAATTTCCTTTCCACTATGTATACTAACGTAAAGAAGGAAATTTCCTTTCTTTTTTCTTTTTTTTTTTTTTTCTGTGTGTGGAAGGACAGGTATAGGTCATGTGTTTCCCCCAGTGTATTGAACTTCCATTTTCCTCATGCTTGATTGCTGTAATAAGCGTGCCTTGGAAAGTACCCACTTGTATTTACACAAGTACTTGTCTTTAAATCTTTCTTCCTATTTTCATAAATCTGTGAGGTCATGTTTGGTTATTTATTCCAAACCTACAAAGTCCTTATAAGGCCTCCTGCAAGTTTTTCTGCTGTGTACTTTTCTTAATGTGTTTGTCCCTCTTTTCCTCTTTGATAAACGCTGTATGTTCTTGTGTACCAGCCAGGCTGTTTGTATCTGTGACATAGGTGACAGGCTGTCTTGTTACAGAGCCTCTTCATTTTACTACAGTTCATCTTTTCTTTGGTAAAATTTATATGACTGTAATTGTGAAAATAGCACCTTGGGTCTGTTCCAAAGTTGTGATGTACTCAAAAGCAACGTGCATATTTTGATGGTAGCAAGCATTCCCTGCGCCTCACCACCCTCTGAAATGAAAGGTCTAATAAAAATGACTGGAGTCACACAAGGGGTGATGGGGTTCTGTCCTGGCTGTGTTTGCAGACCTCTAGATCAACCTTTACTGTTAAGAGTGCAGCATATCATCTTCAAGTCCTGCAGATCCGTGCCAGGGCTGTTCAGACACAGCCTACTTCAGGCTTCTTGTGTCTGTCCTGGTTTTCCCAGCTCTCTCTTGCTGTTTGTTTCAAGCAAAGAGCTGGCTTTGTTACGTGGGCAAATGCTCGCTAGGAGTGAGCTGGTTCAATTATGTGTCTATCAGCCCAGGTTTGCTGTGTGTTACTGGCATGGGCTACGCCTGTGAAGGGAATCAGGCATGGAAAAAGTCTCTGTAGCACTGAAGAAGGCTAACCATGATGGTTAGCCTTTAGGAGTTCAGCCACAGCTTTAAAGTACTTATTCTCCCTTGTACTTACTTCATCTCTCCTGTACCTGTCCTGGTGCAGATGGGTGATGGGGAGGAAGAGTTGCTTAAAATAAGCTTGCACTCCACAAATTCTGAAAGGTTCTCTCCTAAAAACTGGGAAATCTTATTCATAGCCCATTTGCTGCACTGAAAGCCTGCTGCAGACCAGTGGTGCTGTATGAGCTGCTGATTTAATGAAGCAAAGGGCATGCTCTTTTGCCTGTTATTGTGCAAACAGGTTACCAGCTCCCAAGCAGTTGCTCAGGTTTCAGTCTCAGATGTCCAGGTTCCTTGAAAGTTAGCAGGCATCGTGCAAGTAGTTCATAAAATCACAGATACTGAGGATGTGTACAAAGCCAAAAAGGCTGTCCTTCTTTTTGCAACTCTCTCCCCCTCTTCTCCTTTTGTCTTGTGAAACTTGGAAGCGGGGTGACGGTCCTGCCTGTCCCCTGCTCTGATCGTCCTGTTGTCTGTTGGGATTCCCCTTGCGTGGGGCCCCGCCAGAGCCTGGCTGGTTATGTAAGGATTTTTATTTTATTCTCAGCCTTGGTCTCTGCCACTAGTTGAACTGCATCACGGGCTGAGTGAATAGGATCCGATCTGAACGGCGTGCAGCTCTGCTGCTCCAGACGAGAGAGGAGAGACCTCCCCCGTACACACCCACTCGGGTTCCCTGCTCTTCTTCTCTCTTTTAAAACTCTCTTCCCAGGCATAACCGAGGTTGCTCCCGCTGATCGGGAGCACGTACGGAAGCCAAACCGGCCAGGCAGCCGCAGCTCCAGGCGTCAGTCCCCAGGGGAGCAGCAGCTACCTAGGGCAGGGCTGTGTTGTTTGACTCTCCAAGCAGGGGAGGAGATAGTGGCAATTTTTATTTAAGCTGACTACGAGGCATATTTAACTAGTTATATAACAGTGACCCTGGTCCACCTCGGCTGGGTGCAGGGAGGATATATGTGTTCTGATTCCCGTCGCACTGGCTGGGTGGATTCAAGCACTAGGAGCTATTTACCAAAGTTATTTTCAGAAACCTTAAGTGCAGGTTTCCCTGCCTGTACCCTGGACTGTTTTATCAGGACGTATTTCCCGCTTGTGAACTGAACAGCCAGTGAGAGTGGATTTAATGCTTGCTGGGCTGCCGGCAGAGGTAACGAGTTGTTGGGAGTCACTGGAAACTTTTGTCCTGAAGACTCTGAGACAAGAATAGCAGAAGGGCTGAAAGCGTACGGCCACATTGAACAAGAGTTGGGGCAAAGGCGAGGGCAGAGCTCTTGCCCCGGTGCACTGGGCAGCATGTTACTCTTGGATGAGTCTCAGCAGTTTTCAGGTAGGACACAGGTTGGTGGGGAGGGGGGGGCATTTGTTGTGGTTTTTTTCCCTTTATTTTCTTTTCCCTTTTGCTTTCCTGTTACAGACCGTTCATTCTCCCACCCCTGTGCTGGAGCACCCTAGTCAGTGGCTAGGAAAGTGCATCAGGAACAGAGACTCTTCTCTGAGGCTCAGGTTTTAATTTGCTACCTACCGGGCAGGGATGGAAATTGTTGAATGTTCAGAGTTTTGCTGTGGTTGATGGAGAGGATATGAGAAAGACAATTTTTCTTTGTGCTTTTAATTCTAAAGACTTGGGTGCTGTGACATCCTGGATCTGGCTCTTACTGTTTCAGCTGTCCCATTGTAACATTGCAAAAGTAATTTTCAGCAAGAGAGGAGGCAGTGGTTAATATCAGTATGATTTCATATCCAGTGTCCTCTCCCCTACCTCCTTCAACTTTTTGTGGATGCTTTCCCACAACATCCTACTTGATAAAAGTTTTGAAAGCTTCTTTTGTCAGTGAAATCTTTCGTGACTTGGTGACCAGGCACCAGGCAGAGATGTTGGTGCTTGCTCCGGATCCCCTAAATGGTGCCTAATAGACTTAAGAGCTACTTGGCTCTTTCCCCTCTCTCTTTCCCCCCTGCACCATCAAATGGGAGATGCTGGTGAAACCCTAACACCAGTTTACAGTTTTGGAATGGTTACTGCTTAGTTTGGTTGCTGGTGGGAGGGTGTTGTGTGTTGCAGATTCAACTTTGTTCAGATTTTAAGAACTTTTAAAATTTGTAATTTAACTTGTTACTTTGAGGTCAGGTACTTGTGAAAGCCAAGCTTCTTCCACCTTGTTTACGTGGCAAATACTTCTGAAGTCCATGCTATGAAGGTAATAGGATGGTCAAAAATGGTACCCAGGAGTTCCAGCCCTGGGTTCCTGGTTCATTATAGGAGTTCAGTGCAGTGTGGCCTCTTTGTGAGAAGTGTTTTTAGAACTGAGCCCGGCAGTGTTTGTTACCCATTAGTGGGAGGGGTGGATTTTAGCAAAAAAATGTCTTTTCTTGCTTTCTTAGTTCTCTGGTTGTGGTGACAGGACAAATAAGCTAATTCTGGGAGAGTGTGAACTGAGAAGAGAAAGGAATTGCAGTGCAAAATGAGTTTGGATAAATGAGGTATCTGGGTGATACAAATGGCTTATGTAACTCAGTCTAGATAATAGGTATAAAAAGAGAAGACAGAGAAGGGGAAGATGCTTTTGAAAATGAAACTGTAGGTCACAGATGGAGGAAGAATGCAAGGTTAGAGGCCTTCCAAAAGTTTGAGGTGGAAAGGTCACTTTGGGGATCGTTTGTACAAATGTAAGAGAGCAAGAGTACAAATTAACTCCTCCTTGTACAGCATTGCTCATCAAGTTGTAAAGTCTGGGTCAAGGTTTATCACAGTCTGCTTTACTGGTGGGAAATTGTCTATTTGAGGAAGCATTTTTAAGTGATCTAACATGGTTGTGCTCTGGCTGGTGGATCCAGGAGGGTCTTCGTCCCACTTCTCCATAGCATTGTTGTCCTCAGAGAGAATTACAAAACTGCACAAGGTCACAGAGAGAGTCTGGGTCTGGGTCAGAACTGAGACATGATGTTCCTCTTTGCCCTTGTGCTTCAGTTACTGGTCAATATTTGTTTTCCTCTGTGGTTTACACAGGTTTTTCTCACTCCAGGTGCTAGAACACTTCTTTGGGGCGTTTTAAGTAGCAAGCAGTTGTATATGTGGTGCCTGCACTATCTCTTTAGTATTTTATAAATGTTTCTGGAACATTAGAGAGCATTTTAATTATTTTTATGGGAGCACCCACCAACTAGTAAGTCAAGGTTTGTTGCAATACACTACTTATGCCCCATTTGAAAAGAGGCTGCTGCCCTGCAAGAAAAATGCCTCTTATTAAAAAAGAGCCATGTCTCCTCCTGATACACACATATGGTTTATTTTTTGACTGTAGAGGTAGTTATAGTTTTAGCAGCTTTATGAAGGAACCAGTGCTTGTCTTTTTTCCAGGCTGTAATGAGCTAGCTGTTGGAGTGTTAGGTATTTTGGATGGGGGTGTCCTTGTGACATTGTGGCTTCAATTTTTCTGCCAGTCTGATTGCCATGAACAACTTTGCAGCCCTTTGTCAAACTCCTTTAGCAGCACATAGAGCAGCACCAATATTTGGAAAGGAAAACTAGAAACAGATTGTTCTTTGAGTGATGGTGTTTCATCCTGGTCTTATTAGCTTTCTCCAGTGCTTTCGGTCACTTTTCTGGCTGCACTTGATGGGAGAAGTGCCAGTGGAATGTGGTGGCACACAGGCTCAAACTCAACAATTTGCATTTTTCTCCCAAGTGATGCCTCCCTCATTAAACAGAGTCCTTAAAAATTCCTCTGAAATCACTTTAGAGACTGAAGCAGAGAAAGGGAATGCAGCTGGAGTTCTGTGCTTTGTTACAGTTCTAAAAAAATCCAGAACTGTGTTTTGTTTTTCCAAGTAAGAAATTATATTTAAGGAAAGGAAAGAAAGCCTGTTGGTCAGAGGGTAGGACAGGGGGCCAACAACTTGGGAGTTATTCTGCACTGATTTCTACCTAATTTATTTGCTTCAGTTTCCTCCTCTGCAAGGTGGACATGAGGGTGTTTTGCAGGTTAATGTGAGAACTGTGTCATGCTTGTGAACTCCTTTGACACTGAACTAGAGGGCAAATGCCAGGTATTATCATTTTGAAATCTCTCCTTTCTTGTACCATTGCCACCATGAGCAACAACAAAGGAGCACTCAGATGCTGAAGGATGCTTTACACTGGGATTATTTCCCATGCTGCTCTTTTAAGTTAGGAGCAAGTGTCAGATATCTTCTCCCCCCTCCCTTTTAACAGGTCCTGAAAGAAGCTCTGGTGAGGGCTTGAGGCAGAGATTAAACTTCGGCTTGTGCTTATTGTTTGCCATTTTGGTGGCCTTGGAAGCGTGTGGCAGCAATAATCCCTTCTTTATTATTTCTCATTGCTCTGAGGGTATCCTGGTATAAAGCTAATACCACAACTCCCAGCTACCTAGTGTAACGCTACGAATGCTTATGTAATCATTGCATAATGCAGAATGCTTGCTCCCCTACTCGTCCTCTTTTCTTAGTCACTGAAATTTATCCCTAGAAGAGTCATGGTAGCAGTCAGCTGGATTCACTGTGCTGGGAGCATGTTAAGCCCCCATATGCATCTATTTTCTCAAGCTGGGAGGGGAAATTTGTCTTTGTTACCTAAATCTGTATTTATCCACCTTAATAGAACAGAACAGATTTTTTTTCTTTTTAAGTTTTGAACTGTTGTGAAAATAAGTAAGGTCTGACAGTTAAATCTGATTACTTGTGGTTTAGATCCCTATGGTAATTTTTGTAATCTGGCTGGCAAAGCTATATTCTGGGTTACTAGTTAACTGGGATAAGCAGAAAGGGGAGGTTTCAGTTCCCTCCCGCACACAGCTTGTTGAACACTTCCCAGCACTCAAGCCTGAAACACTTCCTGACTGGTGCAGTAGTTTTATGTAACTCACTTGCACTCACACACACACGCCTGGCTAAAGGACAAATGTAACCCATCCCTGCTTCACTTGCAGCCTTACTGGGTGCCTTTCCTGGCTTTGTTTCTTCATCTTGGGGAGGGGGGGAATGGTGGTGCTCATGAGGAGGAAGCAGTTTACATTTTAGGTTTGAGGACTTTCATTGGGAAAAGTTATTTTGGCTGTGTACCTAGCAAAGGGATGCTATGTAGCAGCATTCTGTATTTCTCCAGTTCTTGCCTTCTCAAAGCCTTACGGAAATGTTTGATTTGAAATTTCACAACCCTCCTTAGAGCACATCAAATCTGGAAACAGACACGAGATTACCTGGTGCCTCTCCTTCATGGTGCCTGTGAGAGGAAGGACAACCTGAGAGGTGCCCCACCTGGGCTGCATTTCAGGGGCTTGTCCAAGGTCCCAGGGGGTAGGGTGCAGGTGCCCTGGTGGGGGCTGGCCGGAGCAGCTACCTGCCGGCTGCGGTGTCACAGGGTGCCGGTGGCTGCGAGCTGTGCCATACAATAGTTATATAAGTGCTCTTTGGTGTTTATGTAACCTGGGTCTCAGCGTCCGCAGCATTGAGGCCCAGCCAGAACAAGAGCTCTTGGGTATTCGGAGCCTGGTTCTGCTTGCATAATCCCAGGGTTAGAAGATATATTGTCTGTCACCAAAGTTGGCTGTTTGATGTTTCAGTTTGCCTCTCAGCACTTGGCTGCTTCCTTTCCCTTTGGTTTCTGGGTGGTGTCTTCCTTGCTCCTGCCCTTTAGTTCTGCTGCCTTTTGCTCCTGAAGGATTCCTTCAGGCCAGGAAAGCAGTTTTTTTCTGTAGCATAACCTTGTCAGTAACTGATATGTTGAATGACCTCTGAAAGAAAAAAAGAAAGGTAGTGCTGCCTTATAATTTCTCTTTTAAAGTTTTCCATTGATTGGGGGTTACTTCCTGCCAAAGAAGGAGTCTGGAGATGGGTTTGGCTTTTGTGTGTTCCTGGCCTGGCTGCCTCCCCGTGCCCTGGCCCTCAGAGCCTGTGTTGGTGGCGTTTTCTTCAGAGCTGGTTTCACGTCTCCGTCCTCTGGTCCTGTGCCGGGGATGGAGGCAGCCTGCCGTCCCTGACTGGCAGCCTGCAGGTTGCACGTAGGTGTCTTGAACCCGCAGTGACTTTACAGATACCTCACAAAATGAAAAATGCCTTACTCAGACTTCAAGCAATGCTATTACTTATACCAATATGACAGCTGCTGTGTCTGGTTACAGTGACAAGTAGGAACGACAAACCTGAGGTGGTTAACTCCTAGATAAATCAGCAGCAGGAATTAAGATGTTAGAGCTGATGTACGTGCCATTCGACAGGCGAGGGAAGCTCCCTCTGGGGCTCGGCAGGCTCGGCCCAAAAGATGCCTTTGTGTCTCGCAGCACCGTGGCTGTGACTCAGCAGGACACCAGCAGTGGAGCCAGGGCGAGGGCAGTGGTGGAAATCCATCATTCCTCTGATCAGTGGGCTGCATTTTGCTGGAGCTGAGTGGGAACAGTAGGCAGTGACGGGCTGGGGGCTGCAGGTCCCACTGCCCGAGATGGGTGGCGTGGCTGCCCTCTTGGCTGGGGCGCAGCATGCCGGGGCTGGGAGCCCCCCGCAGCAGTGTCCCTCGCAAGGAGAGGACATTCACGAGGGGCACCCAGACAAGCACAGGAGTACCCCGTGCACGCAAGAAACCAGGAGTGTAAACAAAAGGCTGATGCTGTCTCTCATGTTATCAGCGAGTGGGTGGCTGGAGAGGGCTGGGCCCCGGCGTGCCGGGCCCTGTACCGTGGGGAGCGCGGCCGGCGCGGGGGGGGGTAGGTGTGCCGGGTTATATAATGCTTATATAATTAGGGCTTTGTTAAGCAGTCGAGGCGGGGAGGGGCGTCCTGCCGCTGAACACTGAGCCTGATTATTTTCCGAGGAGAACAAAGTCTCATTGGTAATTAGCTGCCCTGATAGCAGCTGCAGGGGGTAGCGACAGCCTTGAGTTGCTGGAGGGGCTGCGTCCCCCTCAGCCCCCACTGTGGGGTGGGTTTCCGGGTGCTCCGGGAGGAAGGAACCAGGTGGCAATGTGTGTCAGGCCATGGGAGGGGACTTTGTGGAGGAAGGGAGCCTGAGCTTCCCCTTTGCTTTCTGCACCATCCTTGAGGGGTTTCACAGGAATTTCCTGCCTCCAGCCTTGGGGTGCTCGATTGTTTTTGCAATGCCACTTCTATGAGAGGGTGCACTCTGCAGACACCTCTCTTTCCTTCTTATGAGACATCCATGCAACAGCTGCACACAGAGAGAGAATGCTCTGAAAATATTTGTGTCCTTCTTCAGCTGAATGCAACAGGATGAACCAGAGCACTCTGGCTGTCACCAGCCGCTGAGATTATTGCTGTGCTGCAGTTAAAGAACAGTTGTTTTTCAGGTGCCGTGTACAGTTGAACTCTGGCATCACCTACACACCTCTCCAGTGCCCAGTGCCCTGGGAAGACATCACATAACCCTAGAGAACACCTTCCAGCCTGTCAGTGCCTTTGCAGTCAGGCTCCCTCTGCAGAGTCACTTCTATAGCCTTTGGCACTGTTGTAGTTCAGTGTGTCAGTGACTGCGAGTGTTGCAGCTGGAGCTGTGCAATTAGTCTTCCTTCTGCCATCCCTCAGTGCTCCTCCCATTCTTGCTTTGACAGCTCAGTACCGGCTGTAGTAGTACTAGCTAGTACTAGCTAGTCTCTGACAAGCTATTGCCCACAAACTCCATGGAAGTTCCCAGAACGCCTGCAATAATATTTAACAGCTCCCTGCTCTTTGTGCGGGACAAAAGAGCGCTCCCAAAGCAAGACTTAACTCCTTGCTGCTCTGCATGCAGCTACCTTCCTCACCAAGTGTGCACATCCCTGTCCTTAGAGTAGGAAGTAGTGCCCAAAGACACAGCAAAAGAATGCTATTAGGCATCCTGAGTTTCCGTAGTTAAGTGATTTTAGACTTAGACAAGTGTCTGGTTTTCAGTGGTATGCCTTCCCTGGAGTCATAGCAGTTACCCCAGCAGAGAAGTTGGCCTCCCAGGAGGAAGATGAACCTCTACCTAGCTGCATTAGTGAGCTAGTAACTGAGGATGCAAGGAAGTAACCATCTTACAAATGTTTCGTTAGTTGAGGGGTCTCTTGCACCTTCTTGTGCAACAGCTCAGGTAAGGGACTCTTTGGTCTTGTCCTGAATGGCAATTTCTATACTCCTGGGAGTTTTGGGCTATTGCTAGAGCCATGGATGTCTAGTTATATGTGCACAAATACTTGGACTTACTGAGGTTTGCCTTGGAGATTGGATGCAGCTGTAATGCTGTTTCTCACACACCTCAGTGTCAGGAGAAGACTCTGTTAGTTACAGAAATCTCACACTCCCAAAAATGTACCTGCTGCTTCATGGCACTTAACAGTACCCTGCACCCCCTTGCAGAGCAGGCTCTATGTGCCAGGAGCAGTTCACTACTGAATCAAAGGTGCCAGAGAATATTCTTCAGTCTGCATCCCATGCTGTTTTATGGGAAGCTTGAGAATATTCTGCAGAAAGAGGTGATGAGCTTAGTTTTATAAGTTTGGGTGCAATCAGAAGTGCCTCACTGTGGGACAGATCTTTGGCTGTGTTATGCATCATGAGTCACACCTCTGTGTACCACTTAGGGGCAGCTCTGGCACTCAAACCACACGGGAGCATCTGAGCAGAGTTATACAGTGCAGTCACGACTCTTCTGTGCAGGGACTTCTAAACTGCAACACACAAGTGTTGGTTGAAAAGCCAAACACCTCCCCCTGCTCGTACGTACAGCGGGGGGTGGTGGTTGCTGCTGGTTAGTGAGCAAGGAAAACTGGCAACCCCTGATCTGCAGCACAAACCAGAGCCATGCTGTGATCAGGACTATTGGGTTTTTATATTGCAGGCATATTTTGAACATCTGAAGTGCATGAGGAAGGCCTCTCTTGGCATTCAAGATACCTTGCAGGACAGCATGCCTGGGTGTGTGCAGATGTTTGTAAGAGATGACTGGTGGGAACAGCTTGGGGACCTGTCAGCTGGAGACCTGTAACTCACCTGAGGGAGCAGCTGCTTTACAAGCTTGTAGTCTGCATTGGTGCTGTCACCACTATGCTCAGGAAACCCTCTTTGTGTCTGGTGAGCACAGTGCAAAACATGCAACAGAGGTGGTGTGAACCCAGCAGCTGGTGTTCCAGATGATTCTTGGTGCCCACAGTGTGTAAGGGTGGGATAGATGGGTTTACATCCTTGTTGGGGACCACAGCTGTCTTCTGCTAACTGGACTTGAGCCTGCTCTTGCCCCAGCTGTTCAGGGGCATATGTGGCTGATCTCTCTGCGCAAGGCTGTGCTGGGATGTTACCTGTGGGCTGGTGGCAATGCTTTTCTCTTTGAGGCAGTGTGGATAACTGCCCAGGTCTTCCTAGAGTGCAACAATAATGGCTTAAGCATGATCAGGCAATTGTCAACATGCAAACATGGCTGGTGAATGTTTGTGTTGTGTAAAAAGCTACTTGTATAGCCATGTCAGAGTAGTGTGTTGAGTTCTTGTTACAAAACCATAATTGCATTTCTATTGTAGATGTAGGCTTGGCAGAACTGGGGCAGGAATTATTCCACTGATTACCTGATGGGACCTGTTCAGTGAGACTGTTCCCACACTCCCTCCAACCCAAAGACCCAACCTCTTCTTGTACAAAATAGGTTTTTGTGTGTGTAGTTACTGTTTCTTGATGTGTTTCTGTCCCAGTTACACAGCTTGGAGCTCACCATGCTGGAGCACAGCCACGTGGCTGCACAGGGAGCCTCGCTTTCCGTATGTGGTAAGATTTAGGCTGTGTACACAACCAGGAGTTTCATGTATAACAGCAACAAAACAATTCCTACTAGTAACTGCCAGCCTGTGTCACAGGTGTGGTGGGACCCGTTGCATGGTTAGATGGAAGTGACTCGTGTTTTTATCATTGTTAAGCTTTGTGAAAAGCAGATGTATTCATTGTAGTGGCAAGGGTGGGACCAGGCTCGGAAGCTGGCTGTCCTCTGAATCCCACTGCAGCTGAATTGGTGACATGTTTGGTAATGTCACCAGTGTAGAAGAGATAATCAGTCTCTGGATGCATGTATCAGGAACATGGTCTGAGGCATGGTCTGAGGCACAGATTGTGTTCCTCACCTCAGAACTTGTAATGGTAGGACAAACACCAGCCTGAGCAGACATGGCTGTGGCAGATGATGGCCTGTACTCAGTGCAGGGCCAAATTTATCATCAGATTTTAGGCTTCAGGCTCCTGCTCAGTTGAGAATTCTCTTAAAAAACCTGTCTGATCTGAGTGCGTGTATGTTTCACCAGAGCTTGTATTACACGTGGTTAAGAGGAAAGAAAAGTAAAATGCAGAGGTGGAATGAGTATACCTAGGACTTGCACAACAAATATGAAACATGCAGAAGAGACATGTCGTGGCCTCACCTTTGGGCTTCTGAGCCTTTGGATTCTGTTAGCATCACCCTTGTCCTGAAGGCATCCTTTCCCAGCACACTGTGGGTGGCAGAGTCACTGCTGAGGGTGATGTGGGTAATTGCTGGGGTGTGGGGGGAGAAGCACTTCCTCTTCCAAACAAGCATGACTTTGTGCTCTCTGATGCCTTGTCAAGGTCCCCTGGGCCCAGGGTGAGATGGCAGCAGTGTAACCATGGCAGTGTTTGTCTCTGGGATAGTCACTGGCTTAATGACTCATCCCGGAGAATGTGATCACGTGTGCAGCCTCCCTGCTTCCCTTTGCCCTATTTCATCCAATTTTTTGATCTAGTTATATAACCAGGAGTCGAGAGGTGTGGGGGAAGGAAATAGTGCTGAAGAATCACAGGTAATGTGACCAAAATGTGTCTGTAGCTCAAATAGCAGAGCTGTTGTCTGGGAAGCCTGGGAAACTGGGGTTATTCCCAGCACAGTTCCCTGTCTGCAAGTGAATGTGATGTGTGATGTCTGAGCTTGTAAGTTTAAGGAGACATGGTGGGAGGACAGGGCTCCAAGACCTTGGCTGTGGTAGGAGAACTGCTGACTGTAGCAGCAAACTCCTTTGCCTTTATCTTCACATGCAACATAACTCTTCCCTGGATTCAACAAGAGCTCAGTTTCATCACGTAAGTTGTGATGAAGACACATACCTGTTGCTGTCATGTGTGTAACACTTGCTGGGACTGATGTTCACAGAAGGGTTTGAGCTGCTCTGCTGGTATTGGCCCATGGTGGGGAGAGCCCTGAAGTCCTAAATGGTTTCTGACAGGCTTCAAGCAAATGCTGGGACAGGTCTGGTGGGATGTCTGGAGAGGAAGCTTACAAAGATGGTGCTTTTGACCAAGGTGTGAATCTAGTTCTTGTCATCTCAATTCTAAGATGTGTATTGATGGTAAGATTAATTTAATAGACATTAATAAATCAATGTGGCAGCTGTAGAGGTGCCGGTACACACACTGTGATGTACTGAAGCATGTTCATTTAAGCTCCCAGCTTTTTGAGAAGGGATGTTCTTTGTGTCCAGATCCCATGGAGTCACAATGTGATGCTTGTTGGTTCTGTATTACTTCATCTGCCACATTCTTCTGTGCTGATGTCTTCTTTCCTTCCTTCCTTCCTTCAAAGTTCTGTTTCAGTGTCATTTCAGTTCAGTCATTAGCTCAGATACACAGTATATATAAGCAAGAAAGCTGCTGATGAGCTGAGGTTCAGGATATCTCTTTGCCTGACATGGGGACAAGACGCTTCAAAGCAGCTATTACAAGGCTTGTCAGAAACAGTTTACTTCAAGGGAAGCTTTTGAACAGAGACATTTCCTTTCTGTGCTCTGCAAGCATTAGCTTGGTCACTGGAAGCCTGTTGAAGAGCAAAATGTCACATAGAACAAGGTGTCATTTCATATAGTGCTTCAAGACAGAAATCAGCCATTAATGTAAGACTGAAAAGAGAAGAATGTAGAGAAAAAGGAGTGCATGTGGTTTATAATGTGGGAAGGGTATTGTCACTTATTTTTTGTTTTTAAAAAAGCTTGTTGGAAGTTACCATTTAAATCACGAGAGTGGAGCCTGGTGACAAAACCACTGAGACGCCTGCTGAGCCATGACCCAGTGTTTGAACCAGATAATCTCTTGCATGGTGTGTTCTGTTAACTTGGAAGATGGTTACACAGGTGTCATAGATTTCTGCCCACTTGAATGTTGTGAAACAAAGGAAAAGTGATTTGAGTTCCTTGTTTTAGTTGGAGCTCATTGGGCCCCTGTAGGAAAACAGGCCCTTGGAGATGGCAAGTGCTCTATGTGGACTGAAATAATTTTGCTTTGTTTTCCTGGCAGGACACTTTTGGGCTGCATTGAGTGGCATTAGTCTTGGCTTTTGCTGGGACCAGACCCTTCATGTAGAACTTTTTGGCACTCTTTGAGTGGCACTGTCAGAAAGGACCCCGGTTTTGACGCTCGGGGAAACGCGCTTGCAAATGAGTGAGAATAGGGATAGAGAATAGGAACAGGCACAGCTGTGTCAGTACCTCCTTGTCTTTTCAGACCAACCCCAGGAAGCCGTGTTCAGTGGTGACCATGTTGAACATGCAGAGGATGGAGAATGGCAGCGCTCTACTTCAACTACCTCATCTCAGAGTGAGCGGGCAGAGCGACTCTCGCAGAACCAGCACAAGAGCCTGGCCTCTGAGGACACCAAAAAGAAGAGGGCTCAGAAACCGTCTCACATGCGGAGGAACATAAGGTAAATAGCAGCAGGGCAGAAAGAGCGAGGGTCCTGTGTAGCCTTTTGGGCAAAAATGGGATCTCTGGATTTTTACTTCAGAGCTGCATTTTGCCACTGCTGGCAAACCAGATGGCTTTTCTTTTCCAAAACCTTAGGATTTCACCAGTGGGAGTAGTATGATCTCAGACTGGAGTGCTGCATGTGGGTGCAGACTTGTTTGGTATTTCAGAAGAGCGAATATTTGGTTATGGAATATATTGCAAAAACACTGCTGGCTTTTAGGACATGTAATTGAAAAACAGCACCACCATTAAGTAAATATCCAGTTTCAGATAGCTGCTGCTCAGGATCCTGTTGCAAACAGCCTAAAATGTAGTCCTTCCCTCTACTATCCTGAGTACTTGTTGGCAGGAATGCTGATGCGGTGACTGGTGACTGAAATGTTGAAAATCAATTTTACCTGAATTTTATAAAGCAGTAATTGTTTGATTGTGTAAGTCACCACATATATTCTGGGACAGGATGTGAGGTGGTAATTCACAATGAAATTTTGTTCAAGGGGATCTAAAATGCTCAGAGGAGTCATAAAGGAGCAGAAACTCCTGTGGCAGCAAGTGGCTCCTTTGCCCTGTGTGCCCTGTATGCTGGTGGTCTTTGGTTCATATTTAAGCTTGTGCAGATTGATTTTCTTGGAATGAGCATTCAGTAGGCCTTGGAAACTGAGACTTTGTTGGGATGGAGGATATGTCCCTGCAGTGTGGGGCTGGGTGGATTTAAAGTATAGTTTGAGGTAGCTCGATTTTGCTCCTGCTTGTACTGCACCTCTCCTCTGGCAAAAGAGCCTTGATTTCCAGGGCTGCACAAGCAACTTTTGGAAGTAATGAAAACTACCTGTAAAAGTAAGGTGCTTTGAGAGCATCCTTTGAAACAATTGTAAAAGCCTTTAGAGGTTCTAGTTCCTGAAAATACTATGTTGGAGAATCAGGGCAATGACTTTTTGGGGGGGAATTGATGCCTTTTCTCCCCATGCATCTTCTTTTCATGATTTTGTGCATTTTCTGTTTATAAACTGCATAGCAATAAATAGCATCCATCCAGATAGAAGTAGTCTATGATAACCTGATAACCTGGCTTAAGTATATACTTACCCACTCACACTTGTCTTCCTTTAATTATTGTGATTCTTTCAAACTTTTTACTTTTTCTTGGCTGCTGGTAGTGTTACCTGTAGTTGGGAAGCGCAGTCTTGAAATAGCTGTAGAATTTGTAGCTTTTGCTGAGGATGTCCCTAGTCTGTGTAGCTGACAGACTACCTAGAGCTTGTCAATCATCTTCTGAGCTAGCTATACAGCCATTCAGGTTTTTGGAAGACATTGAGCATAACCAAATCATGTTTCTATGTGTGCTCCTGTGTTCAGAAAGCTGTTGCGTGAGGACCAACTGGAAGCCGTGACAAAAGCAGCCCAGCAGGAAGAGTTGGAGAGAAGGAAACGGCTAGAGCAGCAGCGGAAGGATTATCCAGCCACTATCCCAACTGTACCCCTAGAGTTTCTTCCTGGTAAGCAGTGGGAGGTGCCACCTGAAGCAAGATTTTTAAGGAGAGAGGCAGAATGAAGAAGGTAGTGCCATGCTTGTCCACAACAGGACAAGGGATAATGATTTCAGACTCAGAGTCTCAAAGACTCAGACTAGATATAAGGAAGAATTTTTGTACAATGAGGGTGGTGAAACACTGGCCCAGGTTTCCCAGAGAGGTGGTAGATTCCCCATCCCTGAAAACATTCATGGTCAGGTTGGACAGGGCTCTGAGCAACCTGGTCTGGTTGGAGATGTCCCTGCTTATTGCAGGGGGTGTGGACTAGATGGCCTCTAAAGATCCCTTCCAACCCAAACCATTCTGTCATTCTATGCTGCACTGGGACTTTCAAGTGTAAACTCTTGAACTCAGTTCCAAAGCACTTGTCAGTTCAGTGTGGTCAATTCCACCTCTGAGCTAGTTCAGAATCAAGATGCTATTGCTGCACAGTGAAAGGTGCCAGCTAACTTTTCTTGTAGATATTTTGACAAGCTAATTGTTTGAAAGAAAGATGCTGGAACAGGTCTTTCTTGCCTTTCCAACTGGTATGAAAGCTTAAACCAACAGACTTGACAGAAATGCCATGTCTTTGGTCCAGATCATGTTTGTACTGTGAATGGTCTGGTAACACATGGGTCAGGTACTAGGGACAGTGGAACAATAGGTTGGGTGTACACATGTTTATGATGTTAGATTGGGTGCACGTATGTTCATGATGTAACCTTGTCCTTTCTTGCATGTTTCAGCAAGCAGAGAAATAGCAGGCAGTATAAATGATTAAGCATCACCCTTGTCTTCCAGTGAATATGTCATCTTGCATTGTCTTCTAACCTGGATCATTTCACTGATCCAGTTTATAGCGTAGCCTCTCAGACTGCTGTAAAGGGCAGAGAAGTGCAGTTGGAAGTTGTCAGTGGTAAGGAGTTCTTGAGTTGACTTTGCCTCTTGAGAAAAAAATGTATATTCTCCCTTAAATGCAAGTGTTCAAAACATTTTTGCACAGGAGGGGGGGAAGAAATACAAGCTCTCTAAAACACTTCAACTGTTGCAGAGGAGGTTGCAAACCCAGAAGAAGGTTGTTGCTTGCTGAGTCACTGCAACAGCCCTGGTTTGGCCCCATTAGCTGGGCTCTCTCCCCACATGGCAATATTTAAACACACAAACAAATGGTCTTGTCCAGCAAAAGTTGTTTGTGATATGTGGGATAGAATTATTACAGTGTCCCCACTAACAAAGGGTAGTTATCCCTTCAGCAGTTGGTACTTTCTCTGCTGGATGAAAAACAGCTTTTACTTCTGAGACCCAACAAAAAAAAAAAGAATTAAAAAGAAAAAAGGGGGGAGGGGGTACTTAAGCATTTCTGATGGTCAGTGTACCCCAGCCAGGACATGCAGTAGAGAGGGTGCCATCAGCAATGGGCTATTGTTTTGGCATATTGAGAAAGGAGGAGATTGTGACCCAGGAAGCTGAGTCATAGGAGTATTGTAGGCAGTGAGAGTCTGTTATGGAAAATTCCAGGGCTAAGTTATTGGAGCAAAAGTGGAAGGAAATACTGTCTGGTTTCTGAACAGTTTTGTCTCCTTCCCCATTATTATGAATTACTTATTGTTTGTAATTTATGTTTGTAGAGGACATCGTTTTCAGAACAGCAGAGGCTACCCAGCTCCCCCCTCAGGTTCTGGCTGAGGAAGTGATCTGCCTGGACAGTACCAGCAGTGGCAGTGAAGATGATGCTAAAGGAAAAAATAGCATGAAAGATGGTAAGTGACCAACTGCCCTACCCTGGTCTTCTCACAATAAGCTGTTTATTTAGCCACAAGTCTCCTGTTTTCATCTAGTCAGATGCTCCAGTAGTGAATCACTTCAGATTTTTTCAGGCCTGTCCATTTCCAAATATATGGCCAGTTCTGGCATTTGAGTCCAAACTGACATTTACAACTTGGCCTATCAGGCACTTTTGTGAACCTGTGTGTATTTCTACTTTATAAATGCACTTAATTTTGCTCAGTGCTCTGCTGAAGAATGCTTACATGAGATGTGACATCACCTGCTGTGTATAAAAAAAGCATCTAAGTATTCAGATCTGCAACTGAAAGTGGGTTTTGTGTCCCTAGTCCCAAATGGGTCTAACCTGACTCCTTTATACCACTCTGGTAGAGTACTTCTCCCTGATTTCCTTGGTGGTCCTTAGGCAGATAAAATGCTTGTCTGGGTTTGGGAATGAAGAGAACACATGAAGGAGAACATAAAACACTTACATAAAACTGTCTCATGTTCTGTTTGAATCAGCCCAAGTTAATGTTCTCTGAAACATGGGAAACTCAGGCTTTTACATGCTGGCCTGGGGAGCCTGATGTGTGCCTGTATTGTGCCTGCTTGTTCAGAATAGGTCATTAGGCCATTGTGGAACTGCAAAAGGTGGTACCCTTGTGTTCCAGATACAAGTTTTTTTCTGTGCATAATAAGCCCTAATGTCAAGTTAACCTTTGCCTTTATTTCCTCTTGTTTTGGTTACTTTACAGAAGTGATTGAGCTGAGTTCAGGAGAGGATGATGCCCTCCAGATTGTGGACAGCAGTGACTCTGGCAATGAAGGGGAGGAGGATGGCAGTGAAGAGAGCAGTGGCTCTCATGTGAATGATGACTTAAATCAGTCGGATGCTCTGGGGCAAGTTATTGTCAACATCAATCATCCACCAAATGAGGAGGACATTTTCCTGGCTCCCCAGCTTGCACATGCAGTAAAACCCCATCAGGTAGGCTTTCTTAACCTTGAAAATGTAATGTGTTCAGGCAAGTTGGCCTTGTAATTTCACATAACTTCTTTGTTGAGGTCTGTGATCAGTCTGGTTGTGGTGGTGGCTGTTGTGGGCAATCAAATGATAAGGAAAAATTAAAGGAAGGCCAGGACTGTGTGTAACTTTGGCTATTGTTATCATATCATAACTAGAGTATTTCGTCATTAAAGTATTAGAATTTAGAAAAATTCTTATTTCAAGAACCCTGTACTCATCTTCAATGACAAGATAAAAGAGATGAGAATGTACTGCTTGTTTCTGGCTGAACTTGTAACAAAATTCCTTCAGGCAAAAGATTTTATAGTAATTAGAGTTTATTGTCATGCCCAAGAAGTTTTTTACCCGAGCGATGTCTTGGTAACGGGCAGTGTGGTGGTATCTGGCACAGACAGGAATCTTTTCCTTTTTATCTCTAGGTGAACATTTAAAAAATAAAAATATATTTATAAACAAACGAATCAACCGCAAATCAGCTTCTCTGGCTACAAATTAATTTTGATTTATTGTTATATTCTCAGAAAGTTTTATGGATATCTAAAAATACTGACTTTCTGAGCCTTCCCTAGATTAGAATACCATAGTGAACTTGAAACATCCCCTTTTCATGCAGTCCTAATGTGCTTGCCACTCTGTACATACACACCCATCTTGTTGTTTTCTCCTACTATTCTAATACCTTTTCTACTTCTCTGTCTAGATCGGGGGGATCCGATTCCTGTATGACAACTTGGTCGAGTCATTGGAGAGATTTAAAACCAGCAGTGGGTTTGGGTGTATTTTAGCACATAGCATGGGCCTGGGCAAGACCATACAGGTCATCTCTTTCTTGGATGTACTTTTCCGGCACACGGAGGCAAAGACTGTTCTTGCCATTGTACCTGTAAGTAGCTCATGTGACAGGCTGGCTATCATACCCTTGCTGCTCTTCTCCCTCTTTCATTCCCTGTGTCCCTGAGTTTGCATGCTGTGGTCTGTTCCTTCTGCCTGGACCCAGCTGGCCTCATTTCTGCTCTTAAAATCCTGGGTGACTCAATTTGGTTTTTAATCCCTCTATGGCTAACTTTTTCAGGTGAATACGCTCCAAAACTGGCTAGCAGAGTTCAACATGTGGCTCCCAGCACCTGAAAACCTTCCTGCTGATTATAACTCCAAAGAGGTCCAGCCCCGCACCTTCAAAGTCCACATCCTGAATGATGAACACAAGTAGGTGCCAGTAAAAGCCTTCTTGAGCTCTTGGAGGACTTCGTCTTACGGATCTGTTATCAGATTTGCTGTTGCAGACTGTTTAGTTTGGACTAATTCAGTGCCCTAGACTCCCAGATCTGCATTTATTGTGGATGCTGTCTTGAGAGGAAGATTTTGGTACCTGGGAGAGATGTACTGTCTCTTTCATTGAGTTTATAACTTGTAATTCCTTCTCACAATGCTGATGCACCTTTGTGTTCTTCCATATATGCTGAGATCAGGAGCCCAGTTCCAGAGACAGAGCTTCTTGTGCAGGGAGGAGCAAAAGTGCTATGGTTTGTTTCTGGTGGTACTGCTAGTCCTGTCAGAGTCCTGGGACTCTGAAGGCATGTGCCCCCTATACCACATGTCTCTTGTGTTTTAAATGTTGTGGTTTCATTCCTGAGATTTTTCACACACTTAGGGATTCTCCTATCTGACACTGTGACTTTCTATGAATTGTGTTCTCCTTGAGGGATTCTGGCAAGTTATACAAAACTTCCTTGTCCAGAAGGGAGAAATCAGTGATTGCAGTTACTGCCTGGTGTCGAGTGTATTCTTGGCTCATGGATCTCTGCTTCTTTCTGGGTCAATTGTCTGGCACAGATCAGGACAGTGTAGTGATCCTAGGAAACTCTCACTTGGTCAGCTGTGTTCATACACTTGCATGTTGAGGTCTTCACCTCCTGAGTGGAATGTACTTTGAATCTGCCGATGCTGCTCCATCCATGTATTTACTGTTGGATGGGATCTGGTGTGCTCTGGCAAGACTGAGTGAGGACAGTGTCTTGATCTGAACCAATTCTGAGCAGACTAACAGGGAAGAAATGATTCAGGGACACTCAGTTGAAAGAGACAACAACAAGGGATAAATGACTAGACTGTTATGACCACATACATTAGCAGCTCATTCTGAAAATGGACTTTGCAGAGGCAGTCTCCTCAACAGCTCTTTAAAAAGGATCCTCTGAAGTTTCATATGCTTTTGTACATGACCAACATCTACAGCTCCTGTGAGGATTTCTCATTCTCAACCCTGCTACCTGTGGCATGTCAAAGGCTTTTTTCTTTTCCTCTGTACCAGATTGTCTCCGAAGAAACTTGGTCATGTTCTTCTGTTTGGTTTGATGCAAGAAGATTCTTTAAGTAATTGAATGGGTCTTTTTTTCCTCAGCAGACTCCAATGCAGTGGTTCAAACTGAAACTGGAAAGAAAGCTTACAGTTCATGTGGTTGGTTTGTTTTGCAGGACAACAGCTGCACGTGCAAAGGTGGTGAATGACTGGGTGATAGAAGGTGGTGTGCTGCTGATGGGATACGAGATGTACCGTCTCCTCTCACTGAAGAAGTCCTTTGCCACTGGCAGGAAGAAGAAAACAAAGAAACAAGCTGGCCCTGTTATTATTGACTTGGATGAGGAAGACCGGCAGCAAGAGCTTCTGAAAGGTGGGAGGCCAGTCCTCAAGAGAGAGTGATCCTTTTGTCCAGCTGCCTATCAACTCTGGCAGCACAGGGAAAGAACCTAGAACTTGCTTCTAGCATCACTGACATAACCAAACCTTGCTGGGTAGTATTGTATCTTTGGAGACAGAAGGTTGTTGAGCTTTGGTTGAGCCTTTCATTTCTTGCAGTAGCTGCAAGTAAGTGTGGAAGTCAGTGCACTGAACTCAGGGGGTTGTCTCTATGAGATTTACCAGTCTGGTCTGGTTCAAGACACCGAACTCGATGCAGTGCAGGTCACTGAGCAGAAATCAAGGGACAGTCATGCCTCATCATTACCACATTATGCTAATTTGGAGCTAATGTCTAGTTAGGTTTTATTTCTTGAATCAGCCTTGCTCTCTGCCACCCATGAATACTACTTTTTTTGTCTTTCAGGATTACCTCTTTTTTTTTTTTGTGAAGTTGGTGACCATATAAAACCAGACCTTTGTCATACTCGTCTTTAACTAACACTTAATATTCCTTGTCCTCAGGGATTGAGAAAGCTTTGTCTCGCCCTGGCCCAGATGTGGTTATTTGTGACGAGGGACACCGGATAAAGAACTGCCACGCCAGCACTTCACAGGCCCTGAAGAACATCCGCTCCCGCCGGCGGGTGGTGCTGACTGGCTACCCGCTCCAGAACAACCTCATTGAGTATTGGTGCATGGTAGACTTTGTCCGACCTGACTTTCTAGGCTCCCGGCAGGAATTCAGCAACATGTTTGAGCGCCCTATCCTGAACGGGCAGTGTATTGACAGCACCCCTCAAGATGTCCGCCTCATGAGGTATCGCAGTCATGTCCTGCATAGCCTGCTGGAAGGCTTTGTGCAGCGGTGAGTTCACAAGGAGTTCTTCATGGTGTAGTCCATGCAAACAGCTCCTTCATCCCAATTAGCCTGCTTGTTTGCTGAGCTTATGCAGTACAGCTAATCATGCTGCCTTAGGGAACCATAGAATCATGTAGATTGGAAAAGACCCTTAAGATTGTCAAGCCCAACCATTAAACTAGCACACTGTCAAGTCCATGGCTAAACCATGGCCCTAAGCACCACATCTGCACATCTTTTAAATACTTACCGGGATGGTGACTTTAACACTTCCCTGTTCAGGTGCCTGACAACCCTTTTGGTGAAGAAATTTTTCCAAATATTCAATCTAAACCTCCCCTGGAACAACTTGAGGCCATTTCCTCTTGTCCTGTTGCTTGTTACCAGCCACCACCTCACTCCAACCTCCTTTCAGGTAGTTGCAGAGAGCAAGAAGGTCTCCCCTCAGCCTCCTTTTCTCCAGAGTAAACATTCCAAGTTCCCTCAGATGCCCCTCACAGGACTTGTTCTGTAGACCCTTCACCAGCTTGGTTGCTCTTCTCTGGACACACTCCAGCCCCTCAATGTCCTTCTTGTAGTGAGGGCCCAAAATTGAACACAGGATTCAAGGTGCAACCTCACCAGTGCTGAATACAGGGGGACAATCCCTGCCCTGGTCCTGCTGGCTACACTATTTCAGATACAAACCAGAATGCTGTTGGCTGCCTTGACCACCTTGGCCTGGGTTATGTTCAGCTGGCTGTCCACCAGCATCCCCAGGTCCTGTCCTCTGGGCACCTTTCCAGCCACTCTTCCCCAGGCCTGGATTGTTGCATGGGTTTCTTGTGACCCAAGTACAGGGTCCAGCACTGAACCTTGTTGAACCTCATACAGTTGGCCTTGGCTCATCAATCCAGCTTCTCAAGTTTGAGTTTTAAACATGCACCTTATCTTTGTGGGAGGATCTTAAGCATACAGAGAAAACCACAGGGGAGATTCTGAAGTTAGCAACTCTGTATTTCTCTCAGAATCTGTCTTGTTCAATCTGTCAGCTGCAAAGTGATCCTTATGGCTCTGTTTTGCCTTGGGAGTAGAAGTAAAATTGGTTTGCTTTGGTACCACAGACTCTGATAATGGAGATCGCTACCTCTAATGGCACCGGTGTGACCTCAGGATTATTTTGATGTCTTAGTAGTTAATTTGGATGTGTGCTTTCTGAGATCCTCTACCTCAGGATCTGAAAGCATTTCAGGAACCCTCAGGAAAAGTGTCAGTGTCTCCACCACTCTGGAAATTAAATCAGCTTTGTTCTCGACTGAGAGTTCTAAGATGCTGGACCAGTAATTTGGATGGAGTGTCTTAGTCATTGGCAGAGCTAAAGAGAGACCTTAGATCTTGCTTCTGTTTTTCAGCTACCATGAAAAGCAGGACTTTCATCACCCTCTTAACACTGTGACCTGTACTAGAGGATTGTAACATGTAAGGTCTCTGTAATTGTGCTTACAGCTGGTGTTTGGCTGCAGGGAGAGTGTCTCAGAAGTGTCATGCATTAGAGAAGCATGCAACTAGAGCTCTTTCTCCCTGCAGCTAGGTGGGTGAGAAGTCAAAATCTTACCCTACAGGCAGTCACAGAGAGATCAGATTGGGAAATTCCCTTCCCTCTCTTTATCTCTCTCTCTCTCTCTTTATTCCCTCCACAGGCGAGGCCACAATGTGCTGAAGGTTCAGCTCCCATCTAAGGAGGAACATGTCATTTTGGTACGGCTTTCAAAGATCCAGCGGGCCCTGTATACAGAGTTCATGAACCGGTTCCGAGATGCAGGCAACAGTGGCTGGCTGGGACTGAACCCACTCAAAGCTTTCTGTGTCTGTTGTAAGGTAGGTTTTGGCAGGAGCTGCAAAGAAATATTCTGGCACGTAAGGGAAAGGCAGGAATCTGAGTGAAAACAGGAGATGAAAGTGTGATTGGCCAGGAGCATCTTCTCGCCCCAGAGTGCCCTGCAATGGCCCAGCAGCATTGTTATCCCCACTTCCAGAACTGGGGTGCAGGGATGTTACATGTCTCATTCAAATTTGTGCAAGAAACCTGCAGCCATCAGATGGACTGGGCTGATATTGTAACCATTTTCCTGCTGCAATGCAAACAAGCAGCTTCCTCTGCGTTTGAGCTGGAGGAGTGCATAGTGGCCTTCTGTTTTGTTCTCAAGGAAGGAATTCGGCAGTTCTAGAGTCAGGAGAGCCTTGGTTCAGATGGTTTACATCTTGTGTCATGGCAGAGTCACGTTTTCTGTTTTCACTATCTTAATACAGTCAGACTGGCTTTCTCTGCATTGCCTTACAGTTCCACTTGGGGATGGTGATGAGGTGATTGAAGTATTAGTTCTTTCCTTTACATTTCTGGGGGGCTTTCAGTCCACAATCTTTAGCAGGCAGCAGGCCAGTGCAGGCCTAACCACTTTCTTTTCTTATTCCTTCAGATCTGGAACCATCCAGATGTGTTGTATGAAGCTCTGCAAAAGGAGAATCTGGCAAATGAGCAGGATTTGGATGTGGATGACCTTGGCACAGCAAATACTAATTCCCGCTGTCAGCCTCAGGGAATTAAAGTCAAAACAGAGAGTAATGCTTTGGCATCACCAGTTGGAGAAGCTACCAATAGCAAGTTCCTCCAGAGTGTTGGCTTCAACCCCTTTCAGGAGAGAGCAAATCAGGTCGTTACTTATGAGTGGGTGAGTACCACTGCTGGAAAACTCTTCATTTGGAGAGTTAAGGCAAACACAGACTAGGTACTTACTCTGAAAAGACTGTACCTTTTATTGTTAGGGCAGTTTTCTGAACAAGGGAAAAGAAAAGACTCTTCTGTTTAAAAGCTGGGGATTTCTCATCCATTTTCTCTACCACAGAGCATCTTGATAAGCATGTCTGCACAGCACTGGGTAGGGATTTTGGAACTCTTGTAAGGCTGGAGTGCAGGCAACACTCTTCTGTACCATTGTTTTCATCTGACCAAAAAGGCTGTGGACTTTGTTATTGTATAAAGGGTGTTAGGGTGAAGCTGAAATAAGATGGTGGTAAATCTTAGTGGGCTGGAGCAGTGGTCTTGAGACAGGGTAGAATGTCATGAGAGGTAAAGAGGATGCTCATTCATCCATACTCCAAGAAGTTTGTCGTTTGCAGCTTCTGAAATGAGAGGTAGCAGCAGTGATTGGGAGTGACATTGTCACCTGGACCTGGCTGGATGTATATAACCTCTCTGCAATGACTTATTTCTCTCGCCTTGAGACAGGATTGTTGAACTAAACAGGAAATGAGCAACTCCACCTGTAATAGTCTCCTGTTTCTCGGTAGGCCAAAGACATCTTGTGTGATTACCAGACTGGAGTCTTGGAGAACTCACCCAAGATGGTGTTACTGTTCCACCTAATTGAGGAAAGTGTGAAGCTTGGAGACAAGATCTTGGTCTTCAGGTAAGCCAAGTATCAACAGCTGATCCTACAGTCACTAAATCCTGGAGCAGTTGAACCCTTCCTGGTACTAGGAGGTTGTTACATGGAGTGAGTGGTGTGGCAGTTCCCCTTTTCTCCTTTGTTGTATTAGATCCTGGTTTTCCACCATGGATTTTATACTTCTGCCACTATCAAGTTTACTAGTGAGAGGTGTGCTGCCAGAAACAGGGTTTGACAACTGTCAGTGCTGTCATGGCTGGGGAAGAGTTCTGACACTCCATTTTTGCTGCTGTGGGGGCTTTCTCCTGAACAGAGATCTTGGTTTTGCAGCCAGAGCTTGTCCACGTTATCTGTCATTGAAGAGTTTTTGGCAAAGAGACCGATGCCAAGTCCTCCAGGCTCAGATGGAGGAGTTCACAGCTGGGTCCGAAACATCAGCTATTACAGTGAGTGCAGCCAATTGTGTGTGACACTGTTTGATCTTCTGTGATGGATTGAAATTCCTGATAGGCACCCACCATCTTCTTCTGGTTGTCCCTGGGGATGAAAATGTTCTTCTGAAGCATTTTTCTGATGAAGTCTCTTTCAGATAATTCTTACTTTAGTTGCTTGGGAAGACAGTGTCAGTTGTTCCTGATTTTTGCAGAGCTGCCATAAGCAAGCTGCTGCCCAGGAACAGAGACATGATCCCCCCTTGCACTCCTTTAGACCAGTACTCTCTGTTCTCAGACCCAGTCTATGGGGTTTTGCCAAAGGCTTTCACAATTTTGCTTTCTCTGGGTTCCTTGAGCTTCCAGCATACATGAGGCCTCTGTGCCTGCTGCTGTTGCTTGCTCTCTGTCTTGCCTCATACGGGGCCCTAATGAGCTAGTTGTGTTGTAGCACTCCCACTCTTGGCCTTGCCAACATGAGTAATGGTTTGCTTGGTCTTTCAGTTGAACAAATCCCAACCTGGCTGGCTGTATTGCACTTGCCTGGCTGGGCAAATAAGATCTGGAGAGTGGTCTGGTTGAGGTCCCAGAGTGCATGACTTGAGGAAGATCTAGAATTGGTTGGGAACCAGTGCCAATGCTGTGTTTAGAAGTGGAATTTTTTCTGATGGGATTCCCCCAAACACAGAGAGTTTTTAAATGTGTCCTTAATTTCCTTCACAGGACTGGATGGCAGCACCTCTGCCTCAGAAAGGGAACGACTGATTAACCAGTTCAATGACCCCAGCAACACCTCTGTTTGGCTCTTCCTTTTGTCCACACGGTAAGTTGGCTGGAGCAGAAGGACGCAGGGGAGGACTCATGCTGGTGCTTGGTTTTCAGTTTTTAGCTGCCTTTGTAATGTGCTCTCAGGACAGTATGGGATGATGGTGCCATCTGCTTCTGAATTCCCTAGGGGCATCAAATTTTGGCTTTAGTCCTCTGCAGCAACTTAACAACAGTCTTGGAAACCAAACATAGGTTTGAAGTTGCCTATATGACTGGAGAGAACTTTCCATAGATACCTCATGGACTCTTGGCTGTGGTTGCTGTCCTGCTTGGAAGCTTTGAAAATTGGCCAGGGCAACAATTTGAAATTTGCCTTTAATTTCCAGTGCTGGCTGTTTGGGTGTCAACCTCATTGGAGCCAACAGAGTGGTGGTGTTTGATGCTTCTTGGAACCCGTGCCATGACGCCCAGGCCGTGTGCCGAGTGTACCGCTACGGGCAGAAGAAGCCATGCCACATCTACAGACTGGTTTCTGATTACACCCTTGAGAAGAAGATCTATGACCGTCAGATCTCCAAGCAGGGCATGTCAGGTACGTGTGGATGGACTTAGCACTCCACTCTTGGCTTTCACTCCTTTTAGGTCCTTTAAGTCCTGTTTCTGTAGCTTTTGTACCTTCTTTTTTCTAAGGTTGAAAAACAGTCAAAGAAGTTATGGTGACACTATCCTAGGGTTATGTTTGATGTTTATGAGCTGACAGTAACATGAGACCCTAGAAGAAATCCATGGCAGAGCATTAGGGGTTGTAGAGCCAGCATCCTGCAGCAGGGTTGTGCTACCAGTCAAATGCAGTGCTGTTTACTTTCTCTGCTACTCTCCTGGCTGCTGCAAGAGACTGGAGACTTGGGAGGTGGTCATCCTGTTTTCCAATGTGCTTGGGCATTACTTATTAATTAGCTTTGTACCTCTGTTTCTTCAGCAGCAAGAGAGGAAAAATAGCAAAATTAAAATATAGATTGATACCTTTGACTGATAGTGCTTGCATAGGAGCCAAGAATATTTAATTCATTCCAGTTCTGACCTGCCCTTGTACCAAGGATATCTTTTTGTGCTGACTTGTGCCAGCTGTCAAGCTGCTCTTGTAGAGCATGCAGCTGAGGGTTATGGTGACCCAAAAAGGGTTCTGCCTGTGTCCTTTGTCTCAAAACCCAGCTCCAGAGGCAGCAGCCCAGGGTGAATGGCTCAGTATGCTTTCATGTACTTGAGGTGGAGTCCGTTGGCAGCTGGCCTGGATCCCAGGAGAGTCCTGGATGTAGGTGTTTTCTCCATGTGCTCCCATTTGCCCTGTGTGCAGGAAGGAATGTCCAAGGAAAACTTTCAGGTCCTTACAAGGGAGGGCTTATTTTCTGAGCTTTCAATTCAAAAGGGTTCTGTAAATTTCAGCACCTGGTTATTAACGTGAGCCTTTTTGGTGGGATTTGTGGGAGGGCATGTAGTGGTGTGGCTGCAGTTCTGTCCCAGGCTTTGTATGTTTTCAGCTTTGCAATGTGAGCTGGAACACCATCCGTAATTGGCCTTGTGTTCCTGCATGCCAGGAGCTCCATGACCCACACTGCATTGCTGTGCAGTCTGGAGCACATGGCATTTGTCAGCCTGGCCTGGTCAAACAGGCTCATCTCTAAACGTGGCTGATGATTTTTCTCCCTGCCCTGACATTTACAGAAGGCTTCTGAGGATCATGCAGATCACAAGGAGGGAGCTCTATTAGGACAGGAGTGCAGGAAGGGCAGCAGGCAGCTGTACCTATCTCATTCCTTCTCTGCTCACTCCATTCCCTTTCTTTTCCAGATCGGGTGGTGGATGATCTGAACCCAGTGCTGAACTTCACCCGGCGGGAGGTGGAGAACCTGCTGCATTTTGTGGAAGAGGAATCTGACCCTGCTCAGCTCTCCCTCAATCCAAGCAAGATGAAGGAGTCTGTTCTACAATTAGCCTGTCTCAAGTATCCTCACCTCATCACCAAGGTAAGACCAACCCTCTTCCTTACTGGCACCACACTGGACAAGCAGGAGTAGGGCTGGAGGAGTCTGGCTGTGTCATGGGGACATGGTGACAAGAAGGATGCATATTGTGTACTGATGGGAATAGGTAAATAAATCTCTATAGAGGGCCCTAAGAGCCCTTCCCTTTCCTGCAGTGTCTTCTACACATTTAGTGGCACCTCTGTCCTGGACAGGTTTGGGGGCAACCCTTTCTTCAGCTTGGTGCTGTGCCAGGAAGGTGGCAGTGGCATATCCCAGCTTGCTGCCAGCTCTCTTCCTGCCGTGGCTTTAAACCAAAGCTGGGATAGCCAGCATTTGCCTGTGAAGAGTGTCACTGGTAGGGTGGGGCTGCAGAGTGGGCCTGTGGCCAGGTGCCATGGGGCTCTGGTGGCTGTGTGACACCGTGGCAGGCTCTGTCCTTGTGCTCTTACCCTGGCCCTTGGCTCATGGGTTTTGCTGGGTGCTCATGGTAAGCAATGGCCTTGGCTGGACAGCCTTAGCAATGGTCAGTGATGCCTTAGCTGACGCTGTCACTCTTCAAGACGAGCCTTGGTCACATCCACAGCGTTGCCCCACGCCTGCTTTGCCGCGACCAGCTCTGCCTCCCAGCTCCCCTGTTCCTTGCTCCAGCCTGTATGGAGAGAGCGTGGGTGCAGGGACCAGGTGGCTGCCATTTGGGGCACGTTGGTTCCCTCTTGTGGTGTGTTGGTGTCAAAACCTCAGTGCTGTGGGGTTGCAGGAGCCTTTTCAGCATGAGTCACTGCTGATCGACCGGAAGGAGCACAAGCTGACCAAGGCAGAGAAAAAAGCAGCTAAGAAGAGCTATGAGGAGGAAAAACGAGCATCCGTCCCCTACACCCGGCCGTCCTACGCACAGTATTACCCAGCCAGTGACCAGAGTCTGACAAGCATCCCTGCCTTTAGCCAGAGGAACTGGTGAGTACCTGCCTCTCCCCCTTCCTCCTGTGCTGTAGACATGAAATGAGGGGGTAGAGGAGCTTAACTTTGTCGGTGGGGGCACTGCACTTTCCTCTCTCACTAGGCGACCAACTCTCAAGGGTGAGGACAAGCCAGTGGCAAGCGTCCGCCCAGTTCAATCCACCCCCATCCCCATGATGCCCCGGCATGTCCCCATGGGCAGTGCAGGATCAACCTCAAGTTCCAACCCCGCTGTCAACTTCCCCATCAACTATCTACAGCGAGCTGGTGTCTTTGTGCAGAAGATTGTCACCACCACAGGTGAGTTGCTGATGGTCACAGTGAGCTGAGTTGTGATGCCCATGGTGAATTGAGGAGCAGGGTGAGTTGTTGATGCCCACATGGGCTGTGGGCAGATGAGCATCAGAGCCACTGAGACTGCCTTTCTGCATTTCAGTGGTTCCTTTGCTTTTAGAGGACTTTCCCTGCAGGTGTGCAAGGGCCATGGGCCTGGCAGGTTTTTGGGAGTGAATTCCCCTTGAAAGGGCCTGCACACTGTCACCAGTTGTCCTTTTTGGGACAGGGGAGATGCTGTGCCAGAGCTGCATGGCTTTTGCCTCCTCAGAGCCTCTGACCTTCCTGTGCTGTTCAGAAATAAACCCAGGTCTTACTTCTAGCACAGTGCACAGGAGAGACAACTGCACTGCAAGCAAAGGGGTTTGGTGGTGCGCCTCCCTGCTCCCGAATGTGGTGGTGTGTAATTTCACAGACACTGTTCTCTTTCTTCCCCCACTGCCAGATATTGTGATTCCGGGTACAAACACATCCACTGATGTACAGGCAAGAATCAGTGCTGGCGAGAGCATCCACATCATCCGAGGGACAAAAGGTAAGCCTCTGTTGTCTGGGTAAGACTTGTGGATAGGGTCCTAGCCAATGCTAATTAGCAAAGAAAAGGAAATTAAAGCATGAATCGGTCCCCTGAGGGAAAAAGAAACAAGAAGGGGAGGAGATCTGGACTCTGCAGTCACTTTGTTGCAGCCTGTGCTTTGGGTGTGCTGCTGTAGCTGGCACTTGAGGGCTATTGCAGCTGTGGTTGCTGCTGCCTCTGAGAGGAGCTGTTCAACTTTGTGGCTGGATGTCCGTTTCCCACAACGCCCACTGCATGAACTGTTGCACTTCCTGCTGCTCCCAGAGCAAACTCAGTCCCAGGCATGAAGTTCCACATTTCCCACCGGCAGCACATTGGGAAGGGGTGACCTCCAACCCGGGAAAGCTGAAAGGGTGGAAATGAGGAGTGAGGAAGGGGGCAGAAGCCCCACACTGATCTGCGTCCCTGCGTGGTCTGTGGGCTGGCCTCCTGCAGCACTGCTGTCCTATTCCTGTCTGGGCAGCCTCACGGGCTCACAGGAACCATGTATGAGGTTGTTCTGCCTCTGTTCCAGGGACGTATATCCGGACCAGCGACGGGCGAATCTTTGCTATCCGGACCACTGGGAAGCCAAAGGGCAATGAAGACCGTCGGACTGCTGCCTCAGGTAGGGGCTTGTGAGTGGTGTGTGAGGCTTGCTTTTGTGCTGTCCTACCCAAGTGTCTGGGGCATGTTCCCTGGCTGCCTTCCATCACGCCTGTGTTCAGAGCTCACCCCACAATCCTTCCCATAATACCCCCACCTTCCTTTCCACTTCTCGGCCCTCAAGTTTTTCTTCAAGGCTTTCCTTCTCACGTGCCTCCATGTGCTCATTTCCAGGCTCCCAGAGCTCTTCACTGGAGTCCACGAGCAACGGCAGACACAGTGCCTCATCACCACAGCTCCCCAGCGCGGAGGAGCTCACTCGGCCCATATCCCCCGACAGCCCCGAGATCATCAGCGAGCTGCAGCAGTACGCGGAGGCAGCGGCCGCCCGCGAGTCCCGGCACAGCTCTCCCAGCACCAACACAGCGCAAGGACCCCCTCCCCGCACGGACAACGTGCCTGGCTTGGCAGCCCAAGGAGCTGAGCAGCGTGTGGGGGTTCACTGCATGGCTCCCTCTGTGTCCTCAGCCCTGCCAGCCACCAGCCAGCACGTCGATGCCCACTCGGTGTTGGACTTAAGGGGCAACAAGCGCAAGTCGACCTCGCCCTCGGCTCCGGAGGAGCAAACCCGCAGGCAGCAGAAGAAGCGCCAGTTGCCATCGTCCGTGCAGCCCTACGAACACGGGTACCCCGTCTCTGGTGGGTTCGCCATGCCTCCTGTCTCTTTAAACCACAACCTAACCCATCCATTTGCCTCCCAACCAGGAAACTCCTTGTACATGGGCACTGGCTCCTCTTATTACCAGCTGCCCAATTTACTCCCAGACCCTCATCTGGTGTTCCCTGTGACTACTGACCCTCTGCTGACAGCCGGCACCGCCAGCTCTTCTGCTGCTACCTCAGCCACCGCCAGCGTCCCCTCATTCATGCTAAACCCTTCTCTGACGGGGGTGCTGCCCAATTACTCGCTTTCCTTCACGCAGTCACTCCTGCCCGAGCCCAGGATGTTTGCTCCTTTCCCAGCCCCCGTCCTGCCTAGCAGCCTTCCCAGGAGCATGGCATCTGCCTACCCTGGCTACATGTCCCCTCACTCGGGTTACCCGGCTGGGGGCCTCCTTCGGTCCCAGGTGCCTCAGTTTGAACCCCAGGAGGTCCCAGAGGTGGGATGCAGCTCTAATGACGAGGACAAAGACGACGATGTTATAGAGATCACAGGGAAATAATGGGCCCAGCTCCTGCTCGGTGTCAGCTCCGCCAGGAGGCAAAAGTTGCAGGACCTTTTTGGGAGTCAGGATTTCCCCTATGGGCTATGGCAGTGGGTGGAGAAGGATGCAAAGGGTGTGGCGTGGGGGTTGTTTTGTTCTTTACATTTTGTTTTGTTGTTTTTTAGCTGTCAAGGATTTGAATTGTATTAGGGGCTGGGAGACGGGAGGGGGATAGAGTGGACCTAGAGGGAGAAGGGAAGCAGCAATGCGAACCGTAGGGGTGCCTCCCTCTCCCTCCCACGCTCTGTCTGTCTGTCTGTCTCTGTTCTCTGTCTTGTCTGGAAGGGGGAGGCTTGGTGTTGCGAGTCACTGCCCTTCTCAGGCCTGGAGGCACGGGCTTGACCGCTGGCAGGGCCCAGCTCCCTCTCACATGAACTGCCTTATCTGTGAACTTCTCTCACTCCAGGAGGTGTGGGCTGGGGGGTGACTCCAACGGAGGTTGGGGATGAAACATTTTTTCCAGGGAGGGATGGAGGGGGGGCCTTCTATGTCGTGTATGTTGGGACTGGGGGAGGGGGGATTGATGTAAAAAAAAAAAAAAAAAAAAAACACAAAACACCCCACAAACAATTTGTCATCCTCTTCAAATTCACATGAAACTAGTGTGAGGGCTCCAGGCAGGCTCCTGCCACAGTGAGGAGGGCAGGGCTCTCGTGGGGGGCTTCCACAGGCCCTTCTGGAAGGTCCCATCCAAGGTAGGTTCGTCCTGTGTGCCAGATGAGCGGAGCATTCCCAGACGTCTCGGTGGCCGTCAGAGGGGAATCAGGATGACTTCCCGAGCTCCACGGCCCTGCCAGGCTGTGTGAAGGCCACATCTCACCCTGCCGTGACCCACCAAATCCAGGGGTAGGTGGGCTCACTGCTGTTTCTCCACTGCACCAGGCAGTGGAGAAGGTTGGTAGGGGACACTGGACCCAGTGCCGTTTGCTGTTGAATCTGGGATTGGAGCAACTTCCCCCTGCAGAGAATCTCGACGTTAATTTATTTCATGAAGGCATAATATTTATTGTTTGGGGGACTCTTTCTTACTACTTTTAAATTAATTTCCATATTAAAAAAAATAAAATGTTGGCCTCCATCACGCAGTGGTTGCTTGTTGGGTTGTCGTGTGGGAAGGAGCAGCTGATTGACCAAAGCGTAGCCTAGAAGCAGGTCCAGCTGTGGAGACTGTCTAGATGTGCCCCACCAGGGGATCGTGCCAGAGCAGGGAGGAGCTAGCTGCTCCAGGTGTTCTGCAACAGCTGGAGGGAGGATGGAGTCCTCTTGTCATGTTGGGGCAGGTGGAGGAGCTTGTGTGGAAGCCTCCTGTGCTCTTTCCCAGTGATGGGGAGGGCTGTGAGGTGTGTGGAGTTGGTAAGGCAGAGCTGCCAGGGAAGTGCCTTTCCCCAGGCAGGGAGCGGTGCCCAGCCCTGCTCTGACCCACGGGTGCAGAGACCGGCCTGAGCCCCGACAGCAAACACGCCGGCTGCTTGCCACAGTGCCAGGGCTCCTGAGGAGAGGTTGGGCTACCCACACACAGATGGCCTGGTGAGTGTGACTCTGTGTGAATGCATTAGGATGGAGACTTGAAATCTGGGAACCTTGCTGTCGCGTCTGGGTATCAGCAGGCAGGAGATGTGCTTCCTCTGTGTGGGATGTCTCTGGAGCATGGCCGGCTCCTTGGAGCAGTGGTAGCTTGTAGGAGACCTATAGGTCCATGGAAGCTGGCGTCACTGGTGTTTGCTGGGACCAACTGGGTGTAGGAAAGGGCAGGATGTCCTGACATCCTCCATCAAAAGGGGTGCTGGAAGATGGGGACCTCCCTTCCTGAGGGGGGGGGGGGTGCACGCGTGTGTTACAAAAACAATAAAAAATGTTATGGGGCTTTCCTAGTGTCTTTCTCTGTTTAATGGACATTGTCTGTCAAACATAACCACACCATTCATAGAAGCCTTAGATCAACAGTTTAGCTATGCAAATTATTTTAATTATTTTTTTAAAAAAACAAACATTAAAATAGTGCTTTCTTCTTTAACATATCCTAGGAGTTGAAAACCGAGGGGTTCTGAGCAAACTGCTGGACAACTTGTCTTTGGATGCACCATGGAAATAAAAATCAAACCCCCCCACAAAAGTAACAAAGCAAATTAACTGATGGTGTTCATGCAAGTTTCTCCAAAGACTTGACAGTGCTGCGTCTGTGAGTCATGCCCTCCTGTGCTCTGTGTGTCCACCTCATGCACAACCCTGTGCCACTGATTGTATGACCAGCTTGCCCAGATGTCTGTTGCATCCCTGTGAGGCTGTCAGTTTTCCTGTGGATTTGGGGAATGGACCTAGGCAAGGGCTTTCCTTGTCAAGAGTAGCAAGTGTTGAGACCTGTGGGGGTGTGGGGGAGGCTGGAGCATGAGTAGCCCTCACCAGAGCCCTGATCCTCACTGGTGGTGGTCAGGGCGGTGGGGCTCATCTGAGGGACCCTCCCGAGTCCTCTCTGAGTGGGGCTTTTTTGTGACTATGTGCTGAGATGAGGCATGAAGATTCATCTGGGGCTGGCTGGCACTGTGGCTCTGGATGTGGTACCCTTTGCCTTGCCAGGAGAGCAGGCCCTGGCACATCCCCATGCTGCTCTCTGAAGTCCTGGGGGTTCCTGGCATAGCCCAGTGGCCATAGGAGCTGGAGGCATCTGGTGCTCGGCTGCCAGAGGGCACATACTTCATTCTGTGAGCCAGCTAGAAACCTCCCTGTGCCAGGGCAAGGAGCAAGGGCTCTCCTGGCTCCTGTGTGGCTGTGGTGGCTTGGAGACCTCTGTCTGCCCTCCTCTGGTGGGGCTGCCCCTGGATGCAAACGGCTGTGAGGGGCTTCCTTTTGCTGGCAAATATCCATGGATGGGACAACCACAGCCATCCTCACTGAGCGTGGTGGCGTGGTGTGGCACCTCTCCACCCCACATACTGGCCCCCTTAACAAGGGGCTGGGTCTGCTCTGCTGAGAGGCAGTTGCAGGGTTAACTGTGATGCCCTGACCAAGGGGCTCCCATGGGGGCTGGCAGAGACTGGGGCTGCTCCAAGGAGACCAGAGGTACCCATGGAAAGGACTTCTTCCACCCCACAGAAGCTGTGTGGGTTATCCAGGGGCTTTCAATGTGGGGGGGCCTCTCTGAGTGCTCTCCCCCCTCATCTGATCTCCCCAGCCTTTTTTTCCTCTTCAGCACGTGGTTCTGTTGCAGAGGGTCTGGTCTTGGTTTTCCTGAGCCTGGAACAGGGACTTTCAATGCACAGGTTAAATTTTTCTTTTGCTGCTGAATTTCTGTCTCCAAGTGACAGGACGGAAGCAGCTGCCAGTTCCCTGCAGGGCTGTGGGTGACACTGAGGACAGCAGTGCAGGACTCTCTGCTGAGGATTTTGGACACTAAAGTGGATTTTTGAGCACAGGCCAGAGGCCGGGGCAGAGCCACAGGGGCCTCAGGTGACCCAGCTGCCTCCCACATCAGCACCCAGCCCTCAGCCCTTCCCTTGGGTGGGAGACTCCAGCTCCTGGGGACAGTGGGCTGAAGGCTGGGTACTGCTGTGGGACATGATGGCACAGGGGAGGGCTGAGGCTGCTGTGTGCCCTGGTCTCTGTGGTCTTATTGCCTGCCCACTCGTGCGGCTCTTGGGGCAGGGTGGGGGCAACACAGCCCAGCCTGGCCTGTGGAGGATCCTCTGCACTTTTTCCCCCCAGAGTGCCTGGGAGGTTGGTGGGGTGGATGTAGTTACTCACAGAAAGCAAATATTCCGGCAAGCAAAAGATAGGATTCCCATGGGGCTTCACTAGGAATTATGTATGTTTTGGCTTAATGATGTCAGCAAATGGTGGAATACAAGAGAATTGCTCTTGATTTGTGGATGGCCAGAAGGGACAAGTACAGCAAATACTTTCACAACTGGTGTTTCTCATCACTCTGGGATGAATTTTGTTAATCCAGTCTTGGAAGGACAAGGGGGGGAGGTTTGGGGTGGGGGGCAGAGGTTAAAAGGGGAACGTAGTCCAGCTAGATGACAGTGGGGGTGATGGCTCCTTGCAGCTGGAGTAGAGCAAGTGCTCCTTTTGAAGGGCTGATGGTGCAAGCACGGGTGAGCAGCCTCTGCTGCCTCCCAGACCACCACCACCACTGCTGCTGTGTGGCTCCCACTGTGGTGGCACCCGGCTCGGAGCTGGAGTCTCTGGCAGATCCATGGGAGCCTGAAGGAATCCATCGCTGAGTCTCATTTTGGGCTTTCTGTTGTCTTGGGGTTCTTTTCTGTTTTATTACTGCCTTAGTTTGTGGCCTGTCTTTTTGTGGTTGGAAAGAGGAGTCTTGCTAGCAGGGTGGGTCGGTCAGTTGGCCCCACGCATGATCATGTGCTTCCCTCTTCTCTCTGTCGAACGGGATGTGCTCGCCTGATCTCCCAGAACAGAGACTTTGAACAATTTGTTGTTTATATGATGTATTTATTTTTACTTGTGTTTCATGTCATTTTTTAAAAAAAATAATAAATTGTAAGTTGGTATAACTGCCTGTTGTTTCTCTTTTTCTTTTTTTTCTTTTCTGGTAAAAAAAAAAAAGTCAATTAAAAAAAGCCCTGTGGTTTGAAGCAAATTGGAGCTGGTCTGGGCATGGGCAGCTCTGCAAGTTGAAGGTGCCCAGTTGCTAGAGCCCCGCTGCTTCCAGTGGCATTTGGACTCTCCAGCAGCTCCAGGGGCAGGGAGGGAACCTGAACACAAGGGGTGTCCATGGCAGGGCTGGGTGCTTCCTGGTGTTAGAAACCATTTGTGAGAGCTGGCTGTTTCCCTTCTCTGTCTTCTGTGCTTATTGCTGCTGGTAACAGTCATCAATCACTAAGGGCCAGAGGAAAATGAGGAGAATAAATACTGTGCAGGGTGTAAATAGCTTTGAGCCTCAGAGAACTGGAGCGGGCTGTGTGCCCCGGCCTCGGGGTGCCCTGCGGGGTACACTGCAAAGGCAGTGGGGGCTGGCAGGGTTTGAGGTAGTAACAGCAAGGAGTTTCTGCACGGGAAGCTGAGAGGTGTTTTGGAGCTGATGCCTGAGTGCCAGAAGGGCCCTGCACAAAGCAGCAAGGGAGCTGTGGGCTGCCCCAGCCCCCTCTGTCCGCTCACAACGGCTGGGGGTGCCTCCGTACCCGGCCGTTCTTGCTGTCCGGGGATGGGTGCTGCCACTTCTGGTGCCAGGCTTTCTGCCGCTGCCTTTCCTGGTGCCGCAGGGCATTGCAGTAGGCATCCAGGCTGGTGCCTGGTGCCCCCAGGGCCCGCGGGAAGCCCTTGTAGCCCGGGTACAGGTCAATCCGGGGTCGGGGACTCTGGTGGGTCCCTCCCAGCTCAGCCCCCTTGCTCCGTTTGTAAGGTGGCACCTCCGTGGCTTCATATCTGATGACTCTGAGGCTGTATCGGGTGAGGGGCCGGGAGAAGGAGCGCTCCACGGCCTGGCATTCATAAGTGCCCACGTCCTCCCTTGCCAGCTGGCGGATCAGCAGCCCCTGCTCCAGCACCGAGAAGTGGCCATTGTTCCTGACCTGAGGCAAAGGCAGAGCACCGTGGGTCAGTTCCCGGGGACAGCCCTGCACCTCATCCCCACTGCCCTGTCCCCTTACCTCACTCAGGCCTGTCTCCTCGCTGTGCTGCACCACCCACCGGATGGTCGTCTGCGGGGAGCGCGCCAGGCACTCGAGGAAGGTTGAGTTCTTCTCCACCCCAAAAACGAGCTTCTCCACAGCAGTGGTCCCTGCATGAGGGACAGGACAGAGGAAGGGGTGAGTACCCTGCATGGGAGCTGTGTGACAGACAGGGAGGGAAGGCAGCATGGAGCATCCAGCACATGGTGGGTGGCATGGGGTCTGGGATGGACGGTGCTGGTGGGCACTGGTTTCCCAGCACTGTGCCGTCCACCCTCCTGGGCATTGCCAGCCCTGAGCAGAGCTGGCTGCCTGCCCTGGGGCTCCTGGAAGGGCTGGGACTGGCTCTCACCCTCTGACGTGTCCTGGCACTGGCTGAGAGGGTCAGACTTCAGCACGTCCTGGCAGCGGGCACGTCTGTGGGAGAGCAAACAGGGCCGTGGGACGAGCTGAGTAGACTTTGGGATGGTACCTGACTGGGCTGTGGGACCTCACCATGGTAGCGCACCAAGGGAGAAGGGAAGGGCTGGTGAGACATGGGAGGGCTGGGGGACAAGCAGGGTGGCAGTAGGGGTCTGGTCTGATTGATAAAGTTCCAGGGCTGGTGGCTTGCCTTTTCCTGTTCCAAATGCCATCCCTTTGCATAGGGGTAGCAGGGCTGGCCTGGGCAGATGCTCACCTCTCCCGGTGAGCAGGTGAGGGGCACAGGTCTTGCTGTCCCAGGTGCAGTAAGGGTCCCTGGCCAGGCAGCAGTCCGTACAGGTTTTGCCGTAGAGCTCGCAGCGGTACAGGGAGAGCTGGAGCAGCCCATGGGTGCTGCTCACGAACAGCTCCTGCTGCTCAGGCAAGCAGAACAGCAGCAGTCAGCACTCAGACCAACCAGGGATGGAGCTCCCTGCCCTGTGCTGGGATGGGGGCACTGGGAAACACAGGGAGTGGGGGGGCAGAGCCTGCCACCCCCCAGGCTGCCCTGGCTGGAGCCCATTCTCTAAATGTGCAAGCTCTGAGTCCATGGGACACAGGCAGAGAGGGTGCTTCTGTACCTTGTCCCTTGGCTGCTTTAGAAAGAAGCAGGAGGGAGGACTCACCCGCTTCAGTGATAACTTCATGTCCAGGATGGGAGAAGGTACCTGGAGGGGAAGGATAGGGTGCTGCAGCTGTGTCGGCCACTCCTGGATACCCCAGCCTGCCAGTGGGGCTGGGGCCCTGGAGTGGCAGGGTGCCAGGGCCTGGATCAGCTCCCTGGTCCCAGCTCGTCCTTCTCGTGGCAGCAGCCTGGGCAGCCTACCCCATCACCCCCAAGGACAGGATGGGCAGCGGGCAGATGACTTGGCTGCCGCTCCCCTCTGTGCTAAAGGCACCTCCTGCTGGTCACGGCAGGTGGGAACCACCAGCAGTGAGATGAGGGACTGCTCCGATACAGAACAGTGCCTTGCTGCAGGAGCCTGCATGGGGGATGCCACTGGGCAAGAGGAGGCTGCGTGGTCCAGCCCAGCCCTGGCCTCCTGTACCTTGGTGACACTGATCTCCTCCAGGCTGATCACCTCGGTGCCATGGCTCACCCCACCAGCCAGCCCCACCTTCAGGACTTTACCTTCATCTGTAAAGGCAGTGGTAGAAGGAGCTGTCAGGGCTGGGAGCCACCAAAGCCAGAAGGACCCGTGTCCCTGATGAGCTGCCCGGTGGTGACAGCATCCCCAGAGCCAGGGCGAGTTCCCACCTGTGCCGAGGAAGAGCACGTCGTAGTGCTGGCTCTCTGTCTCCAGCCTGTGCACCAGCAGCCGCCGCAGCCGGTAAGGGACGTTGACCCTCACCAGGACAGGCTGGTGGCCCTGGGGGTACACAGGCTCCCACATCAGCTGGTGGCTGCGCATGAAGCTGATCACCTCATCGGGGAAGTCCTTGGTTGATCGCAGCAGGGGGTCGTATGTCTCGCTGGGGCACTGCGTGGCAATGCAGGGGGATCACGTTAGGGCCAGGACAACCTGTCCTCTCCCCCCACCCTGCCCACCCCCCCCTTACCGTGCCGGGACGAGGGTAGGGGACACGGCCCTTGTATTCTACCCAGCGGTAGTCAAATCCCTCCTTGTGAGCAAAGGGGCCATTGAAGGCAGCTCTCACAGCAGCCATGGAGTAGACACAGACAGCAGAGCCACTGAAGACACCGCTGCAGGGGAACGTGGGGCTGTCAGTGTTCCTGCTGCTCCATGGGGGACAGACACATGCACACCCATGACGCTGTCCCCTGCCAGCCCCCAGGTTGTGCACAGCACCCAGGGGGTGACAGGAATCCCCTTGGCACAGCCAGCCCAACCTCAGGGACAGCTGGCTGAGCTGATGCCAAAGCTGGTGGATTGGCAGACGGGCTCGTGAACCAGCAGCAGGGATAGCAGTGAAATGGCTGCCGGCCCTTCTTCTCCCAGCTGGGTGCTCAACCTGCCCTTCTCCCTGTCCACGGCTTCCCATGGGGAGCACTGGTGAGGATCTGGGGGCTGGACTGCCCCACACAGGTGCTAGCCAGAGCTCTGCTCACCTGGAGACAGTGAAGAGGCCAAAGATAAGGGGGTTCTGGGGGTCCCGGGTGCGCAGGAGGAAAACATCCTCTGCAAAGAGAGAGGTGGATGGTGAGGCCCCCAGGATTTGGAGCACTGATCACAGGGATGCAGGTGGACATCCTTAGCTGGCCATCTGGGTGGTGAAGGGGAAGGAGCAGCCATGGCACAGCAGCATTGCTGCCAAGCTGGCTGTGCACTCACCCAGCTGGTCAAAGTGGGTCTCGGTGCCCTGGGGCCCGGGTATGGAGCACACCAGGCGGGCCTTGAGGAACGTGCTCCAGCGGTTGATGAGGCTGCGCTTCCCTCCTACGTCGTTCTGCCAGACACCAAGAGCTGGGCTCAGCCCAGCATCTCCAAGCCTCCCCCACCAAAATCTTCCCCACCACCACATCCTCCTCTTTCCCCACAGTGAGACACTCCCAGATATGAGCCCTGTGCTCTGTGGTAGGGGTGTGGTGACAACCCCATGCCTTGTGTTGGCCCCTGTAGCCCAGGAGATGTAAAAGCCTACCTGGTGGGACACCTGGCCATGGCATGCTGGCCTTTGGTGACTGACCTTGCAGACCCGGGCCACCCTGGCATGGATGTGCCTCCTCTCCCAGTGCCCAGCTTCCATGGCTGTCTCACGGAAGAAGACGTAGACCTTGTCATCGTGCGGGTTGTAGGTATCAGGGATGGCATAGGCGCCGACAAATGCGGGCTCTGTAGGTGGAAGGAGAGCACAACTTGGCTATGTGCCCTGATCCAACCTGTTGTACTACCCTTGGAAGCCCTTGAGAGCAGCATGAGATGCTTAGGGTACACAAATTTCCCCATGGAGACCTTGCTACCCAGAAGGTATAGCCCACATTTTGGTGCTCAGGCACCAAGAGAGACTGTGCTGGAGCATAGGTCGCACCAGAGGCTTCATCAGAGCTTCTCCCCATAGAGGAGAAGGGGTGAGACCACTTAGCCCTGGCTTCAGTGCTGGCCCCAGGCTCTCCCCAGCAGACAGGAGAGCCCCTGCATCCCATGGATCCTACTCATACCATGTAGCCAGTGGTCCTGGTTCTGCTCCGTCCGGATGTAGCTCTGCTCGGCCCCATGAACCCAGGTCCGGAAGAAGGCAGCACTGCTGCCCATGAAGTCACTGGAGGTGCCTGAATAGAGCTCCTGATCTGTAGGGTCAGAGGGGTTGGTGGGTGGGTTGGGTGCCACTTCTGGAGGTACCCTGGCAGAACACTGCTGTGTTCTCAGAAGCTTGGGGAGGGTGAAGGTGGTGCACCCTGGCTGGGAGCCTCCTCCAGACCCATGACCCAGCACAGCTTCTAGCCCCCATCCTGCCTTGCCAGTCCACAGTGGTGGGAGCAGGTGGGCAGGCTGGTGGCACCACACACCTTTAGTGTGTGCCTTTAGAGAATCACAGAGTTGGTCTGGTTGGAGTCCAACCATTAACCTAACTCTACTGAGTCCAGTGCTAAACCATGTCCCTCAGCACCACATCTACATGTCTTTTTAAAGAGCCTCTTACCGACAAGGAGTCCCGTGAAGGGTTCATGGGGGCTGTAGGGGCACCGTCCTCGCCCTGATTCCAAGGAGTGGGTCACCAACCGCATGGGAGGAGCCCCAGGACCCTGACAGAGCCAGAAGAGAGATGTCAGCCCAGGGGGAGGTTGGAAACAAGCTGGGCATGTGGAATAGGGTGGCAAAGAGGCTGGTGTGCTTAGTTCTGCAACAAGAGTCCCTCAAGGGGGCTGCCAGGACCCTGTCCCGTCCCCATGGGTCAGTCACCCTGGCACTGCCAAGACAGGGATTGTTCTTGCCACACACAGCAAAGCCATGGAAGTGTCAGGGACTGCACTGGGCTGGCCCCACTCCTCGGGGCTCCCCCTGCCCCCCACCCTCCTGGGGGTGTCTCTTGCCACCTTTTGCAGTGGTACCCCTCACCTTCCCCCTGGCTCCCAGCTGGATGAAGGCACAGACAGGCTGGTAGGAGCCGGTCCCACAGGCGAACAAGTGGGTCCTGTTGAAGGGCTGGAGGAGGCGGATGAAGTTGGCACACTCTGTCTGCTCGAGGGGAGATGGTTGTGAGTCGGCTGAGCTCAGGTCTGGGCACTTGTGCCCAGCCCCATGGCATGTCTGCCAGGGATGCAGGAGCCTGACCAGATCCTTCCCTGGCAGGTGGCAAACTGAACTTAGCCCTGGCTGGCTCAACACCTGTATCTCAGCGAGCCCCAAAAGCCCCCTTTTTGAGGGGATGTGACTGTTTAATATCCATGGTAAGCTGCAAAAAGCCATGAGCCAGGGGCTGCCAGCCCTGCTTACCTCCACGTTCTTCCCCGCCAGCTGGCAGTGCTCCACCTGCTCCCTGGAGGCTGGCCAGAAAATCTGCAACACAGAGACCCCACCGATGCCACCCCTGCTGTCCTGCTCCCCCTGGGGCAACATTGGTAGGAGTGGGCTCAGCCAAAAGGCACTGCCAGGCTCAGGAGGACACAGGGCTGCTCTGCAACGGGTCTGACACAGCCTTGGGTGCCTATGGCCCACTCAGCTTGGTGGACAACTTGCCAAATAGGGTCAGATCAGCTCTGGCATGGGGACAGAGCCTGGGTGGGCCACGGCACGCCCGGGCAGTGGGCAGGCTCCCTGCACCCTGGCCCATGGGAACGCCAGGCTGCGGCACCTGAACAGGCTGTTCTTTTGTTGAGCCTGGGATGTGCACCTTGCCAGCAGGATGTCTTGGGATGATATTAGCGGGCTGGCTGCTGGAGCTGTTCAAGCTCTTGCAGCAGCAGCAGAGACTCCATGTGACAGTAGGGCTCTGGGCACTGCCCTTCCACCTTGCCCAGGGTCCACCCAGGTCTCTTCTGGCCAATCTGCCCTGTCCCTCCCCAACGTCAGCCTATCCCCATGGGGCTCAACACCGCCAGGGATGGGTTGACCCCACTGATTGGGACATCCTGATGTAAATGTGTCCCTGGTGACGCCAGAACAGGCCAGCTCAGAGCACATCCACCTCCACACCCCAGCACTGGAAGGAGGAGCGGCTCCCGGGTAGGAAAAGAACAGCCTGGCCAGGGTCACACTCACACCCTCCTCCTAGGGCACTGACCTTCTCAGGCTCTCTGCTGGGATGGTCCAGGTGGAGCAGAAAGATGTGGTTTTTTGCTCCCACCATCAGCCAGGCTCTGTCTTCATCCACCAAGAGGGCTTGGAAATCCAGCCCACCCCCAGAGGCCAGCAACAGGCGAGAGCTATTGGATTTCAGCAGATCTGAGGAGCACAAAGTAGGAGAAGGAGAAACTGATCCATGAGCAACACAGTGAGCAGGCAGGGGCCCTGTGCTCCCCGTCCCCGGGACAGCTCTACCTCTTCACCCCTGCCCCAAAGGAATGCAACACTCCTGCCCCTGCCTTAGCAGAAAAACACCACCCTTGGTGCCCCAAAGCTCATAATGAAGCCACCTCCCATGAGCCTCCCTGGAGGAAACTGAGTCACTCTGCAAAGATGAAAACTACCCTGGCCTTGCCTTGGGCTGGTTTGCAGGGCACGGGGCAGGAGAGTGGTCCAGCCCTAGGAGCCTGGGCTGCTCGGCTTCCTCCTGCCTGTCAGAGGAGCTCTTAGAGCCCCAGAGCCTCTGCACCCTGAAACCACAGGGAGAGGGCTGAGAACACAGGAGATTCCCTTCCCGTAACTCCCAGCATGTTTTCCCTGCGTGTTAGATTGAGAGAGTTTATATAAAAAAGGTTTTGGCTCTTTGCTGGGGAGAAGCACCCCTCCAAGGAGAGCCTGTGTGAAACCACAGCAGCCACAGCCCAGCCTGGACACCTCTGTCCTCCACCTGTCCCCAAGACTTTAGTCTGTGAAGTGTCTGCTGGGCTTTACCCCAGGCATGGGGACAGGCAGTCAGATGGGTGCACTGGGGCAGACAGACAGAGGGATGGCTGGTTCCTGACCCAAGTAGCTTGTAAGGGAAGTCCCTGGCTGTGTCCCAGTCTGACTCTGCATCCTCCACCCCACATTTTCCCACACTGTGTCCTGAGACACAGCCTAGACTGGCTCAGAAAAAGAGCTTTTTAAGAGTGCTGGAGGGAAGTCACTGTGCCAAAGGGGACAGTGTGCCATGGACCACCATGGACATGGCAGGGCAGCAGAAAGGCTCTGCTCCTCAGGCTGTAGCTCCCCCTGTGCAGGAGCCCGGGGGTGGCTAGCATGGCCTCTCCAGCAGAGCTGTTGGCATGTGGGTGTGCAAGAGGAACAATAAGCTCTTTTATCTTGTTTAACCACTCCTGAAACAACATCCCTTGGGCCCGCATCAGCCTGTGATGTGCAACACCAGGTTTGGGGCTGGCTGTGGGGTGAGTACCCCCCAGCAGGGCAGGGCCAGCTGCTGACTGGACATGAGATCCCAGCAGCTGCCACCAGGAGAGCGCCTGCTCCCACGGATCAAGGCAGGGGGACGTGCACTGAGGTGGGTGTAGACCTCCTAGCAATCATAACACATCATTTTCCCCTTCAAAAGTGGTAGGATCTGGCTTGGGAGAAGGTGAGGGCTGATATGTGTGAAGTCTGCTCTTGGCTTTGGTGCTGTGGAAGGAAAGGTGCCATGGGAAGGGGAGATGGAGATGGGCTGTTGATGGATGGAGACTAGAGAGAGGTGGAGTGTGGCTGGAAACCTGGACTGGTCTGTAAGACCCAGGCTGAGAAATTACCCAAAATAATTAGTCAGAAAAAGGGAAGGCTCTGGGGAGACACATAACAGTACCTGAAGGGGTTAGAGAAAAGCTGGAGAGAGACTTTTTATAAAGACATGGAGTGATACGACATGGGGTGAACAGTTTCAAACTTAAAGAGGGGAGATTTAGATGAGATATTGGGAAGAAATGCTTTCATCTTAGGGTGGTGAGACGCTGACCCAAGTTTTTTTAGAGTAGTTGTGGATGCCCCATCCCTGGAAGTGTTCAGGGCAAGGTCGGATGGGGCTTGGAGCAACCTGGTCTGGTGGAAGGTGTCCCTGCCTATGTCACGGGGTTTGGAACTAGATGATCTTTAAGGTCCCTTCCAACCCAAGCCAGTCTGTGATCCTGTGACTCTATGCAAATCATGTGGATTGAAGCAGTGTGCCAGGAACAGGAGGAGGGAAGCTATCAAAGGGAGCCAATGCTGGCTGGTGTGGATGGGATCATGGGTGGACGTGCAGCCCCAGGTGCAGGTGGGGTGTACGTGGGCACGGGCAGGGCTCTGCTCCAAGCGGCCCAGCTGACCTGGCAGGTTGCATCTCTCTTCCTTCCACCCGGTTTCCAGGGCAGAGAGGAAGTGGGGCCAGTGCCTGGAAGCTGGAAATGCCACTGACGTCTGCTCATCCCCGAGGGGGAAGGACCTGCTGGGCTGCAGGCAGCAGGCAGGGTCCCTGCCCGGATCCACGCTGACGCAGCCAGGCTGGCTCCCAGCTAGCGTTTCCTTCTCCCCTTCCGCCAGACTCAGAGCTCCAGTTACTGGGGGATGCAAATCCTGCTCTGCCAGGAGACTCTCTCAGATGTGTTGGGGAGCTCCTGGTACTCCCACAAAAATTGTGCACAGCCCTGCTTCACTCCCAATCATTCCCAAGGGGTGTCCTCTGGGTGCCATGGATATGGGGGGCAGATTTCCAAGCCTTTTCCCACTTGTTAAATGGGATTAGCAGCTGTGTTCCTGCAGGTCATTGTCACCACTGGGTGCTGGGCATTGCCCACTTCCTGTGCCTGCCAGAGCTCCCAAAACCTGCTGGATCCAGGGAGAAATGTCAGGCACAGTGCTGGGGAGTCAGGTTGGGGTGGGAGGTGAGGTCGAAGGTGTGATTAAACCGAGTGGGGACAAGGCTGGTCCCAGGGAATGTAACTGGCTGGTCACTCTCTGACCTGCTCTGGCTCCATCTGAGGACAAGATCAGGCAGGATGATGGAGGGGCCCTCCCTGCTGCTTCAATAGCATGTGAGAGGGCCAGGAAATACTCCCTGCCCTGCACTTGCACCATGACACCTCCAACAGCACCAATGGCCATGAGGGTCCCAGACTGACTGTGTCACAGTCCTGCTCCCTCACCAAGAGGACAGCAAGTGCTGTGGATCCAGATCCTGTAGACAGGACACTGCTGTGACAAACCAGCCTCTTCCTGCTCCAGCCCAGCTATAGGCACAGGGTATTTGATCCAGGCCCCAACCGTCAGGGCAGGGAACCAGGCAGTCTCTGCAGCAGCTGAGGGGTGGCTGCACCAATGGGCAAGAAGCTTCCTCTTCTTTGTCTTCATTACCTCCCAAGGCTACAGTGTTTTTCTTTATTGTCGGGACCACTGTAACCGCCTCATCTCATCCATCATCTCCACGTGCCCCTGAGCCGCCAGCATCCTCAGTGCCGGGCGACCCTGGGCTTCCTGGGGTCACAGCCCGGCTGTGCTTGGGGGCTGCCCTCTCCCCTTCCCCCAGCCTTCAGACAGAGCAGACCATAGAGGAGATCCCTGAAGATCAGGGGAAGCTTGGAGCTAAATTGGGCTCCAGCCCCTCACTGCTGTTGGCTGATAAGAGATGTGTTAGGGCAGCTTTTGTTGCTGATAACTGGAGACCCACCAGCCTCCCACACTCCTGAGCACTTGCTGCATGGTGATGGCTGCGGGGTCCTGCCTGGCTGGGCTGGCCACGGGTAACAGGCTGGAAGAAGACCCATTGGCCACCTCCTGGCTGTGCCTGCCCCGGATTATGGCATGAGAGGAGGTGGAAGGTGTGTTGTGGTTCACTGCAGAGCTGCACTGCTGCCTGGCCTGAGGACACAGAGGCTCAGCTCAGGGCAGTGCAAGGCTGACCTACCCTGACCCAGCTCACCCGCGGGCTGCCCGGGGGCTGTTACAAACCTCTTTGTCTTCTCAGCAAGGTGGGAGCTGCTGCTGTTGTTCCTGGCCCCGTGCCCCCTGCCCCATCCTTCCTTTGCTCTCCCAGCCTTCGGTGCTGTCATTTCCCTCTCGCAGGCCTGCTTGTGTCTTCTCCCCTGCCCCCCGGGTTCTGCCTGCCTCCCCCATGCTGGGATCTGAGAGCAAGGCTGATCCTGTAGACAGATGCTCAAAGGCCGCCTTTTATTATTTATTTTTTCTAAGGGTTTTTAAACCTAAACTTCTCAAGGCATTGTGTCCTTGAACCTGCCCAGAGCTGTCCGTGAGTCACATCCCCTGCCATTGTTCATGTCGTCCTTGAGCCCTCCTGAGGCTGGGAGCTTCCTCTCCTGCCTCTGCCCAAGTCTTGAGGGCTTTTGGCATGTCTGGCCCCAGCACAGTGTGGGACTTTGAAGTCAGCAGTCCCTCTGAGCCCCGTCTGCCCCAGCAGCCCTGCTCTGCCTCCTCCAGCTCCAAGGAAAGGCAGATCCAGCACTGTGATATGCCCAGAGTGACTCTGAGCAGAAGGAGACATCGCTGCTGTCCCCGGCCTTGCACTGAACCGGGGCAGGCTGTTCCCTGCTCAGCCCCCTTCTCCGATGCCAGCAGTGTCGGTGCAGCATCCTCAGGAGCTGTGCTCGGGGCTGCAGCCACAAAATATCCCGAAGGCCCAAGGTGTGAAGATGCTGCAGCCACGACACCAGGGCTGCTGCCTACCTCCCCTGTGCCCTGGCCTCCCGCTCCGCTTCCTGCCCGCGGGACGCTCTCCCTGCCCTCCCAAGCAGGGTGCAGCCCCCAGGGCAACCCCCTTACCTTTGTACGGGAGGCGGAGTCGCGGGGCGTGCTGCTTCCATGCCGTGCTGCTGCCCGGCTGCTGCAGGAGGAGGCAGAGGAGAAGCGCGGCGAGGGGCAGCCCGTGGCCGGGGGCCACCTGCATCCTGGGGCTTGGCAGCGGGGTGGGGGCAGCTGGCCCGTCACAGCACCATGGTCCAGCGCCGAGCTGTCACCTCTGATGCCAACTGCAAGCAGAGAAGAGGGGAGGCTGCACCACGGTGGGCTTGGGTGTGGGTCAGGACCCCCCTGTCCCACTGGGCCCTGACTAGGGAGAGTGCTCCAGGGATGACAAGTGGTGTCTCAGCAGGTCAGCTTATCAACAGAAGATCTAAAGCCAGCTGCCTGGTGGAAAGGAGCCACCAAGAGCAGGTGTCCAGCCCCTCGCACACCCACAGCACTGCAAAAGGAGCTGTGGATGCTGTGCAGCCTGCTGTGGGGGGGTCAGAGCCACAGCCAGCACGGCATGGGCTGGGGATCCTGCAGCCCCTGCCACAAGTGCCTGGTCGGGGTTTATCTGAGCAGAGCACCCGCACGCTGCTGGGGTCAGGGCCACCCCTCCCTGGGCAGTGCAGGCTCGGGGGGACAAGGCTTGCCTTGAGGAGCTCACATATCTCGAACTGGCCAGGCTGGGAGGGAAAGTGGGGTCCCAAGGAGGTGGCTGGCTGGCTGGCTGGGCTGTCCTCACAGCCCCAACAGTCACTGATTATTCTGGTAGGGAGTGGAGGATTTCTGACCATCTCCATTGCCGTCAGCCACACTGGGCCCAACTGGGACACCCTGCAACCTCTGTCTCCAGGAGCTGGAGAGCAGCTGGTGCTCACCAGGCCAGTTTGAGTAACAGGAAATGTGGCTGTGGCTGAGAGACCTGCTCACTGACTACCCTTCAGGAGCACCACAGATTTCAGAAGACCAGCTATTACAGCGTGCCTGGGGAAGGTGCAGTGCCCACTGCATGCAGTACTCAGGAGCACCTGGAGTTGAGCACCTGGAGGTGACTGACATGAGGGAAGGGGCAAGGAATGCTTGGGGATTATTAAACCCTCCAACAGGCTCTGGGAGCTTGGGCATCCTTTGGTAAACATCTGCTTGGCCACAGCCTGAAGAGGGATCCCTAATATTCATCTTATCTCAGTTTGGGATTAAATCCCGTCCCTGTTCCTGCAGGGGGAATTCATATTTTGGAGTGCTGTCCATAAATACCACTTTTATGACCACTTCAGCATCAGCTGTGGCTGCCTGGGTACATGATACATCACTCAGCAAATTGCTGGGTCACCACAGACCTCTCCAATGCCACCAGCATCCGTTGGCTCTGGGATGTTGCAGGCTGGAAGGGCTCTTTCCATTTACACCCCCTCAGAGGTGTAGAGGGTTTCACAGCCTCGTCCACCAGCTCCCACACCTCCTGCAGGGAGCAGGGCCAGCCTGGCAGCTCTCAGCAATTAATTCAAGCAATTTAGATGCTTTTTCCTGCTTATAAATGTCCCGGTCCCTAAATGGCAGCTCTGGCTAACTCCCACTCTTGCTGTGTATTAAGTTCTTCCAGTCCATGGCTGAAAGATTTAAAATGAGCTTTTTGGCTCATTCCTGGCCAGAGGCTCTTGGCGCAAGGAGTAGGGGATTTCTGCCATCCTGGTGAAGGACTGTGTAGGAGGGAAGGTGCAGCCAAGCCTTTCCAACTGCCTTGGTCTCTGCCTTCCACAAGAAGGAGCACTTGGCTCTGCTTCGAGAGGAGGTTTCGGGCTGGCAGAGTTGGGGTTTGCCGGCAGGCAGGAGCCAGCAGCAGCTGGTGCCGGGGCCGGAGTGCAGCCCCTCGGCACAGCTCCTCTCCTTTCCCTTCCCTGCCCTCGCATCACAACCTACTGTGCTCCAGACCATTCCTCCATCCCAGGAGACCTGGCACCACCCTGGGACCTGGATGTGACCTCGGGGTGGAGGCTGTGCTGTTTTCTGTCTGTTCTTGGCTTGGAACTGCTTTCGAAACCCATCCACCCCTTTCCTGGGCAGACTTTGACAGGCCAGCCACAGCCTAGGGAAAAACAAAACAAAACCAAAACACCCCAAAAACTGGTGGGTTTACCTGGGTTTAAATCACTTGTTGCTTGACACATTGATCATGGAAAGGGTGGGTTCCCAGGTAGGAACCCCACCAGCCACTCTGGGGACCTGCTAACAGGAACAAACACCTCCACAAACACCTTCCCAGGCAACTTTCCTGTGCCGAGGATGCTCCAGCAATAATTTTAGCTCTTCCCTGTGCTCAGCTGTCTGCATCCAGGTCTCCCAGACCCATCCTGCTGCTTGTGACCATGCCCAGAGTGAGCACTGCTGTCCTGGGGGTCACCACAAGGACGTGCCTGGGATTTGACACAGAATAGTTTGGTGTTTTTTTTGCCAACATGCATTTGCTTGCCAGAAGACTCGGGAAAACGCTGGCCTCTAATTGCAGCTTTCTATAAATGGAGCAGGGCCTGTGCTAGGCTTAGGTTTGGGCTAAGCCAGCCCTGGGAGGAACCTTTCATGACCCGGAGCTCCAGGGGATGCCAGGGCGGGTCGGGATTCTGCAGATGGCAGGCAGGGCACTGCTCCTGCCTGCGGGACACACTCCTTCCTGGCCACGGGGCCAGCTTTATGATGCTTTGCATGCCAGCAGGAGGGGCCGAGGCAATGGGGAAGCTGTGCGTGCTCCCACTGACAGCTCGGTTGTACCCACGCTTCATCTCCTCACCCTGGCGATGCCAAAGGCAGGTTGGATGGTGGCAGGAGCAGCAGCCACAGCAACCCAGAGCCCTGGCAGAGCTGGCAGCAGGGTCAGAAAAAATGAGGATCTTGCTGGAGGGGTTTAAAGTGGGCAAGGAAAGAAAAAAAGTCAGAGGATAAGTTCTAGTAAGGCTTCCCCTATGTATTATGCTTCCACAAAGCCTTCAGGGCTCCCCGCAGTGGTGCCCAGGCAGTGGTGAGGGACTCAGCATGTCCATCCCAGCTAAAATCCCAGCAGCAGCTCCAACCTGGGCTGTGCCTGCAGCCCCTGGCACGGGAGCATCCCTCCCTGTGCCAGTCGGAGCGGGGACACTGGGGGAAACACGTGGCGGGGTCACGCCCCCTGCCTGTAAACCTCTGCCTGAATCTGCCTGGAAGTGAAGAGCTCAGAAGAGGCTGAGTTTACACTCAGAGGGGGAGCATGGGTGTCTCCTGGATGGAAACAAGCTGCGGATGATGAATCCAGGGTTAAATTAAACACTCCCGACAGCTTTAAATAATCAACTGTCCGGAGCTGCAAGTATTTCTATCTCAGTTTGGAGAGGGAAGTGCTGATGAAGGCAGGCTGCTGGGTGAGGAGATATCTTGGTGGTTAAAATTTTATACTCTGGGCACCATGGGGCCTGCGGGGGGCATGGGTGATTGCAAGCCTGGTTTGGGGGGCTGGCAGTCACCAGGAGTGCCTTCGTGTGGGTGGCACAGGTGGTGACAGCCACCTATGGCACCAGGCTGACTTCGTGCCAGCTGCCCAGCAGATGCCCTGGTCCCAGTGGTTATCCTGTGCCCTCCCTTCTCTCTCATTCCACCAGTGCCCTGCTGAAGTCCAACAGCTTTAAGATGCTGGGCTGTGATCTAGAGTCACCATTGCATGGCATGGCACTGAATTCTTTCCTTCAGAAATAAAGTCCCTGGAAGGTCTTGCCGGAGTCTGAGCAGCACAGGGAAAAGACAAATCCCTCCTGTTTGAGACATACGGGAACGGGAGGAAATTGTTTTATCCGTGAAAGCACCGATTTCCTCCTGATTATGCCTGTTTGCTGTGATGCAGAGAACAGTGTAAAACAGCCCAAATTTCAGAGGGGGAAGGGCCCTGGCAATGGGTTTTTCAATCAATGCATTATCTCCCAACAGGGAAAAGCATGCTGAACTCAAGCTCCTCAACCATCCTGCAGCTACCAGCACCCCTCCGCAGCTCGCCATGTGCTCCACCACTTCCACAGCCCCCATTGTGTCCCAGCTAATCCCCCCAGGCCATTTGCAGCCTAGTGCCTTCTTCAATTTCAGGCAGAGTTGGCTGGCCCATGGACAGGGGGCGAAAAGCTGGACCCAGCAGCTGGGGGAACTCAAGGGATCAATATGGGGGAGGAGAGGAGCTGCACCCTGTGTCATTCATTTATTCATGTATTGGCACTGCCCGTATCTCCAAAGAAACCAAGCTCTGGCTCCCAGACCTGAGCCTCACACTCTTGAGACTGTCCTCTCCCAACAGAAACCCTGGGTGTGGGTGATCTCCCCTCTGCCACCTTTGGGAGCTGTGAGAAATGAGTCTCCAAAGCAAAAGAAAAACCTGAGGGGCAAAGCCAGGCAGCCAGCAAGGGCTTCAGGCAGGCAGGACAGTCAGGCCCCGCCATCAGGGAGTGCCCCCCATTCCATGCCTTCCCACAACCCATCTCTGCGTGGACATCTGCACATTGGGTGTCTGCAAATAGCATAATCACCTGGAGCTGTAGGTCGTGCGCCTTGGCACACAACTCTGCCCATGGCTGTCCCTTTTCCTAGAGCCCTGCCTGCCACCCGTCTTGTGCTCAGGCACGCACAGACACCCTCCCTGCCCAGCCCAGCGCTGTGGCTCCTCCCCTCCATCCCTGCAGGATGATGGATGCCCCAGCAGCTGCAGGAAGAGGCAGCTGTTGTCCTTCTCCAACTAGGAGGACAGAGCCACCGGGTGGGCTCTCTGCTCCCTCCCTGCCTTCCCCCAGAACTGCCTGGCTGGGGCAGGCCCTACAGTAGGAAAAGCCTGTGGTGCTGAGATGCTAGTGGTAAAGGGATAGGGGTACAGGATGCTCCTGCAGCGTGTCACATGTTGGAACCACAACAGCCAGCACCACAGCTTGAGTGGCATTGGGGTGTCACGGTGTGCCCTACAAAATGGATAAACCCCTCAGTAACACAGGTCCCACGTACCTACACAGAGCCCCAAGGATGGAGGGGGAGCAGATTTGGGAGGGTTTGAAAGGAGGAACTGTTCAATAACAGAGCAAGGCTGAGGCTGCTCAAGCTTGGCCCATGTTTCTCTGCCACTGCACAGCAGGGCTGGCCAACGGGCTCCCTGCCAGCCAGGACATCTCCCAACAACCTCCTATGCTCCCGCCTTCCCACATTAAAGCCCATGATCGCAATTAGCCCCGGCTCACCCTTCCTTGCCAAGCTCTGCGAGCAGGGAGGAACAAGTTCCAGCTGCTGCTGGCACACTGCAGCCTGTCACCCCTGCCAGGCTGGGAATGGCAATGGGGCAGGGACAGCTCTGTGGAATGGCTGGATCAGGGAGGCTTCATTGCCTGTGGTGACACTCTGGAGTGACAGCTCTTTGTTCCCTTTTTCATACACGCTGGTGTGCAAACACTCCTGGTCCCTGAGACCTGGCATCACATTAGGCACACTCCAGCTGCACTGCTGCACAAACACAGACCTGAGCCTCTGCAGCTGACTTTCCTCCTCCCCTGCTGTACAGACAAATCCGTGTCCGTCCCAGGCTGTGATCTGCCTGGCAGTGCTGCCCCAGCAGAGCCCAGCTGTCCCTGTCCCTCTGCAGACAGTTTTCTCTCTGCTTGGGGGTTCGGTAGGTGGGAGCCAGGCTCAGCTCCTTATCTTTAGTGGGCAGTAAACCTTTATGTTTGGAAGGGCAAATACAGCAACTCCTCTAACAGTGTTTGCCTCCTTGAAGTCTCAGTATCTTAAGGCACACTCCAGTTGGGAGCACATCCTTTGAAAGCAAGTGGGGAATTGCCAAGCCCAAGGCTGGCCAGGATATTAATAACTGTTTATGAAGGGATAAGGAGCTGGCTTCACTTAACATCCTGCTAATCCCTTCCTCAGGAGGTTGCTGGCTCAGCCCCTACCTTTCCCTTGCTACTGAGAGAGATGAAGCCTGCTCTGGCTTGGCTCTGGGTGTTGGGCTGGGAAGGTGGCCCAGCAGTTGGGCTTGTCTCACTGCATGGTGAGACAGTGACAGCACAGTGACTGGCATGGTGCTGGGCACAATAAGGGGCATGGTGATGGGCTGGATTGGCCCATGCTTTCAGGCAGCAGGTCCCACAGGGCTTTTTGGTGTCCCTGAACATCCTGCTTGAGCCAGGCAGTGCCAGTTGAGTAACCTCCACCATTCCTACTTCTGATTCACCCCAAGGGCATTCTTGGGAGGCAGCGCGCCCAATGTGCAGAGAAAGATGAATGGAGAAGCAGAACAATTGCACCTTGCACGTCGTCTCTCATCAAAAATGCTACCCAAGTACAGGACTCAGCAAATATACCTTGGGGAAAACCTAGGCAGGCAGGGACTTCCTGGGACACTGTGCCCCCTCCTGCTCTTTCCTTGCCATACCAGTGCCACACTTCCCCCCTTCTCTTCAAGGCCTTCATGTCTGCATCCCTGGTACAGAGCAGGGCTGGGCTCCTGCTGCCAAGACCTATCTCAGGATGGTCTGTGAGACACTGCCCAGGACAGTGCTCCCAAAGGGGACAAACCACACCAGGACACCAGCTGGCAGAGGCAAATTCGGAGGAAGAAGACTGGGCTCCTCCCCAGACAAAGCAGAGGGTCAGGGAGCTGGGACAAGCAATTGTGTCCTACGCTCACCTCAGCCCAGCCAGGACTGACTTGGCGTGTTCTTAAATGCCAGATTAACTTGGTGTATTAAACTCCAGATTAATCTGGCATATTAAACTCTGGATTGACTTGGTGTACTAAACTTCCCAACCTCCTGCCTCCTAATGCAATTGAGAAGCTTAAATTCTTTCCCGTTTGGGAAGAGGGTTGCCACCCTCTGATGTTGTGTTAGAGAAAAGGTACCAAATAAGGTAGGAAAGAGGCTCTGTTGCCCTCTGCACTGCCAGGCTGGCTCCCCAAAGTGCTCCCCAAAGCCTCAGCAGGTCCCCAAGGCAGCACACATTCCTCTGAGCCATTGATACCACCATGCAGGCTGACACCCACCCTTGTCACCTGTCTGCCACATGGCCTGACATTCAATACAGCCCCAGGAAGGCTTGGGGTACTCTGCCTGTTTTCTGGGCTCCAGACTCTCCAGGCTGGGTCTGGGTGAATCACACAAGGGCTCCAATGCCAGGAGTCAGTGTGGGCTCCAGCCAGGGACAGGTTTGCTAATGCTGCTTGTCCCCAGCTGGCTGAAAAGCCTCTGCTGGGCAGAGGGGCAGGGTGACACCCAGGGATTTCAGACAGAGCTCTGGGTCACCAGTTTGAACCTGAGCAAGCTCAGCCATCAACTAGTGACATGGGCTGCTGGTCCTTTGATGGTCCCTGGTGAAGAGGTGGTGGGCTTGGTCAGGGTCCTGGTGGACACCTATCAACATCCCAGGAAGTCTCTCTGAAGTCTCCCAGCAGAGCACAGAGGGCTGGAGCCAGCTCTATCCCTGGGGGTGTCTCCTGAGAGAACCAGCCTTGGGGAGTGCAGGTGCATGCCCGCTCCCTGTACAGGTGGGTTCCAGCCTTTTCCAGCACCCTTCACCCAGGGCCTGTTGCCACCTTCAGCTGACAAGCCATCTTGCAACAAACCTGCACCATTTCTAACACCCATTTTCTTCATTCACAGCAGGATTCTTTCTCCTGGATGGAGACATTGGGCAGGGATGCTCAGCCCCTCTCAGAGAGCTGCTGGCTTCACCACGTTTCCCCAGCTATGATCCTGAACCATTCCAGGTGTGAACTGGCTGTGAAGCACCTGCTCTGCTGCTCAGTGGCCTGGCTCATCCCTTTCACCACCTCCAGCCAGCGACACAGCTGCTGGTCACCCTCCCAGGGCCTCTCTGTCACTGTCCCAGCCAGGCCACCCGCCTCCCCGACACTTGAAAGCTCTGCAGTGTTTTCTTTTCATCAAGGGGAGCCCTGCGCTCTGCTCTCCCTGCCTGCTGTGCTAATTGGAACAGGCTGGGCAAGCGTGGGGGGTTTTGTTGGAGAAAGTATTTTAATGAGGCTGGAGGGTAGCTGCCCTGTTATCTGCTTCTTCTCAGAGCCTCTTGGCTGGGCTCCTCGGTAATCACCGCCTGGATTGCCGGGAAAGCTCTCTGGATTGTGCACCCGGACCCCTGCAGAGCACCACGCTCCGGCAGGCGGCTCCACGGGCCACCCCGTGCTCCGGCACACTGCTGGGGAGCCAGGGGACACGTCTGTGCCTGGCGCCGAGCCACCTTGTGGTCCCTACCCCAGCAGCTCTGCCGTGGCACAGGGCATTGCCCAGGCCACCCTGCAGCCCCTGTGTAGGGTATTTCCTAGGCTCAGGGAGGCTGTGGATGATTGCCAGGCCACTCACCCCGGCCGGCTGCTCACTCACTCTTGCCCAGGAGCCAGGTGAGTCAGCTCCAGGTTGAGCTGCAGCTTGAAGGCACATCTGGCAGGGGTTGGGGCAGGTCAGTCACTGGTCGGCTGCTGTAGCTTTGGTGCGAGGGGAAGTGGGGTGACTCTGCACGCTCCAAGGCAGGCAGCTCCCCTTGCTGCAATCATCCAGCTGGCTGGACAACACAGAGACAAACCAGCCCTGAGGATGGTCACAAGTGGAGGTACCTCCTCATGGCATGGCTCCCTCTGCCAGTGTCCCCATCTGGCCAGTGTGGCCCAAAAACAGCCACCACCACATACCACAGCCAAGGCACTGCTCCCAAGACGCATCCTTCCTGTCCAAATTCCATTTCATGTGAAGACCTCTTAGTCCTCCATGTACTCATCTGCAGTGCCTCACTATGGAAGACCACTATGGTTGTCATCCTCCAAGTCTGGAGCTGAGGCACAGATCAGAGAATCACAGAATAGTTTGGGTTGGAAGGGACCTTAAAGATCATCTAGATCCAACCCCCCTGCCACGGGCAGGGACACCTCCCACCAGCCCAGGTTGCTCCAAGCCCCATCCAATCCAGCCCTTGGACACTTCCAGGGATGGGGCAGCCACAGTTTCTCTGGGCAACCGGGGGCAGTGTCTCACAACCCTCACAGGAAGAATGTCTTCCTAATATCTCAACTAAATCTCCCCTCTTTCAGCTGAACTACATGACCTGCCCATGGCCAAACAGGAACCATAGCAGGGCAGGGATCAACCCCAAGAGTGCCACCTTCTCCAAGCAGCAGACCATCCTCCTGCAGCACAGAACAAAGCTCTGAGAAACCTCAGTGCTGATCCTGACCCTACCACCACCTGTGCACAAGTGAGCACGTAGCAGCAGGTGGTGGAAGGGCTGTCACCACCCACCTGCGTGGGAGCACACACCGTGGGAAGAACAGCTCTACAGCTCTTCTCTCAGTGGACAATGGACAGATTGAAACCAAAAGTCCTTTTTTTTTTAATTATTTTTAGCACTACGAAGAGCTCCAGCCAAATGAGCTGACATCAGTGATCTCCTCCTGGAAAATGGGGAAATAAACCTGAACTTGGCGGTCGGAGAAGCTGAGCGGTTCCTGCGCACAATAAATGGCAGCTTGCCAGCACACAGGACAAGAACAATGACCCCACATGGCTTGTGAAGGGCATTGTTTTAGGGGAACCATATCCTAGGCAGGCTCCCAGGCCAACTGGGGGTGACACTGGCAATAACTGTGCCCTGTGTTGTGTCATTCTGCTGGCAGAGTCAGGTTGTGCCAGTCCGGAGCATGCACATGGCATGGCTGCAGGTACAGCGGAGACAGGGATGGACTGGGGAGTACTCAAGGTCACTGAGCATGAAATTGGCAGAGTCCAAGTGTCCTACCATGCCCACATCAGGGAATAATAAAGGCTTATCCTGGCTGGGAATATGGAGTGGTCCCTCCCAGTTACCATGAAATCTCTGTCATCGTAAAATCACAGAATGGTTTGGGTTGGAGGGGATCTTAAAGATCATGTAGTGCCAACTCCCCTGCCATGGGCAGGGACACCTCCCACTAGACCAGGTTGCTCCAAGCCCCATCCAATCTGGCCTTGAACACTTCCAGGGAGGGGGCGGCCACAGCTTCTCTGGGCAACATGGGCCAGTGTCTCACCAGACTCACAGGAAAGAATGTCTTCCTAATATCCAATCTAAATCTCTCCTTTCAGTTTGAAATTGTTCTCTCCTTCCTTGGCACCCAGTTACCGGTAAATGCTGCATTGTTACAGCTGTGATTTGGGATAATCTAGGCTATAGGGAGGCAGAATGACATGATCCCCTGTGCTGTGAGCCCAGCTCTGCAACTTGATGCTGGTAATTTTGCCACTATGTGCCTCAGTTTCCCCAGGCAGAGAGGGAGAAGGTGCAGCTGACTGCTGTGAGCAGGGCAGGCATGAAAAGCAGGGAGGGAGGCCATGGGTAGCTTGCAGGGACCAGAAGGGCCCAAAGCTGAGACCTGGGTCAGAAGAGGTAACGCTGTGCTTGCCCTCCATCCTGGTGCAGCAGCTTCTTGTCCCCTGAGCAGGGTGCAGTGGGTCCCCCCAGACAGAACCCCTTCCAGGTAAAGGCTCCTCAACAAGGGCAGGTGAGGCTGGGTATGTCCCCCATTCCCCAGCCAAAAGCTGTTCCCAGCTGTCCCCAGGGGGTACTCAGCTGACTGGTCTCTCTGTCTCCACTTGCAACACTAGGTTTGTGGCTGCATGACCAAGTGCCTCTAAAGACCTAATTACCCCCTGCTCTCAAAGCCACCTCGCCGTAATCCCAGCTGGAGCAGGGATGGACTGAGCTGGGAGGAAGAAGCAGCTCCAAGAGCCCAGCAGCCAAAGTTTACAATAAATCTTCATCCCTTCTGTAAACAGCCCCTGAGAGGGTGTCACAGGAGCTCAGCAGAGAGGGAGGCAGCCAGAAATCCTGGCTGGCCAGAATATCTTCCAGGCTTGGTTAGAATATCTGGCTCAAAGGCTTGGTTTGGCAAAGAGCATCATTAGCAGCGAGTCCTGCTGAGGACCCTGGGCTTGGCTCCTGCTCCCTCTGCTTGGCAGCCTCCCGGCCTGGCATCGCCTCTCCTCTAGCAACTCGAGATGACAGCCTGTGGCAACCCTCTCCGACCTCCTCACACAACCACGTTGGTATTTAGGAGGACAACTTACATCCTTGGGGGTTTCCTGTTTAATTCTCAACCTAAGGAACCAGAGACAAAAATCCCTGTCTGCATCCTTGTGGAATTCACTGAGATTAGATTAGGGATGAATTCTTCCCATATTTCTTATAAAGCTGATAACTCTGCCCTGGCTTTCAAATTGACTTCCCCATCCCCAGCTCATAAATCACACAGATGTTCGAGTCTCTGTTGTTTTCAATACCGTTAACTCAGCAGGAGAAATCTATACATTACACCAACCCACCAGGTCAAGTCAGTGACCCACCAGGGCTGCCAGATCCCCCTCCCTTTGAAGGCTGTGTGAGGACCGGCTGGTGGAAAGCTGGGACACGCTCTGCTGGGCAAAGGGAACGCTGCCGGTGGCTTGCGGGCAGGTCACGTGGCCGGCATGTGTGCAATTTGGTGACCACCTCTCCTAGAGCACTTTCCCCTCTTCCCTTGGGCATCGGGCTACATAAAAAATTGCCAGTTTCCAGCTGAGCAGCAATTCCATCCTGGTACTCAGCAGCCAGATTAATGCAGTGGTTCCTTATGGGCAATAAGCTGCTTAAATATGAGAAAATACTTCTTTACTCTGAGGGCAACAGAGCACTGGAACAAGCTGCCCAGGGAGGTTGTGGAGTCTGCATGCCTGGAGGCATTCAAAACCCACCTGGATGTGTTCCTGTATAATCTGCTTTAGGGAATCCTGCTCTAGCAGGGAGGGTTGGACTAGGTGATCTCCAGAGGTCCTTCCAACCAGGACCATTCTGTGATTGTGTGTGATTCTGTGAACTGAACACATCAGTGGCAGCAACCTGAGGTTTGGGGCTTGCACCCTGTCTGTGAAATGCTTCCCAATGATCTCCAGGGGACAGTGCATCTCTTGGCCAGGCTGTCCCATGCCATGTAGGGCTGCCACACACTGTCAGGAGCTGTAACTCACACCAGAAGCAGTCTTATTTCATGGATAGGAAGAAATAACCCTATTTGTCTTAATTTAAGTTCTTCAAGTGCTTTGTTATTTGCTTGTAGACATAAACAAACATTCAGTCTTCTCCCTCCCACCTTCACCCTGAGTATCACAACCCCACTGCACTGGAACAAGGCTCCCGACTCCTGGCCATCCATACCCAGGCTCTGCAATGCTTCCAGCAGAAGGATCATTAGTTAAAGGACTCCTTCAGAGAGCAACAGGCATTTCTCAGGCTCTGTTTCTTTTCTACCTGCTATATTGCATGCCCTGAGCTTTCTGAGAGCTGAGGCATTGCAGAGAGGGAGGTTTAACACATCCCAACAGATTTCAAGAAGCCTGAGCTAGGGACAATTCCCCCCATGGACTATTTTTTCTTCTCAGACCAAGGCTGTCACAACTGCTTGGGGACAAATGATTGACGGGTGGATGGAAATCTGACAAAAGCTGTCTTTGAGCAGTGGAAAAGTCCCCAGCACGGACTAGGCATTAAGTGACAATCTGGCCAATATGGGCTTTTGGGCTGCTAAACCTTAGCAGCAAAGCAGACCATCAAAGCCATCAAGCCCCAGAAAAACCAGCCCTGGAGACAGAGCTTTACCCCAGCAATAAAACCTCCTGCAACCTGAGTTAAGGCATGAATAGCTATAACCATAAAAGATTATTACCACAAACTTTTCATTGCATACTATGGCAAACTGAGTGGCAGAAAAAGCTTTGCCATCTCTGTAAGAGCTGGGAAAAGACAAGTCATTCATTAATTACTCTGCATGTCGATAGAAATGGACTGTAAAAGCAGACAAGTTTATAATGGGTCAGACCCGGTTCAACAGCCCGGACTGAGTGGCTCCCAGGGGAAAGGCCACCCCAGATGTTTGTCCCCAAAGCAGCCCGGTCCAGCCCCAGCTACAAAGCTTATCAACAATTAAAATCCCGTCTGGGCTACTCACCAGGCACGGAGCAGCAGGTCCCGGTGGCCAGCGGCCCGCCTTGTCGCCAGCCCGCAGCTTCCCCCGGCACAGCCCGAGCCCCAGAGCCTGAAGACAGCAGGGAGGAGCCGGGGGGTTGGCAGCTGGGGGGGGTGGCAGCCGGGGTCAGCCCTTCATTGATGAAAGCAGCCCAGGCTGCTGGCAAGACCCGCGTCCCGCTTCCCGGGGTGCGGGGCCGGCTCCCGGGCAGCCGGTGCCATCTAGTGGTACACGGGGCTGTGGGGCCGGGACTTCCCAGGAGCCAGAGCCGAGTCGTGCGGCTTTTTCTGGATCTACCAACAACAGAAAGGACATGGAGCTGCTGGAGTGAGTCCAGAGGAGGGCCACGAAGATGATCCGAAGCACCTCTGCTATGGGCACAGGCTGAGAGAGTCGGGGCAGTTTAGCCCGGAGAAGAGAAGGTTCCATGGAGATCCTAGGGCACATTCAGTGGGTACAGCAGCCATCACGTTGTGGAACTGGACAGGGGAACAGGGAATGTCCTTGGGCTACTGTAGAAAGACATATAGAGCAATCTTTATGTCACCAATACAGTGCAGGGGGTAACAGCCACATTTATTGTGCTGGTGGAGGGGGATCAGGGCCAGCACTTGGTGCTGGCACACGTCAGGTCCTGCATCACCTGGGCTGGCTCTTGGGACTCTTACCAGTGCTCGGGCCAGCACAGCCATCACACTCCCAGCTAGCTGTGCTGTTCCTCAACTTGGAGCACCCTCTGTGGGTACCCTCAGCAGTCTCAGGGAAAAGGAAAATTGATGAGCCCCTACTGCCCTGGCCGCTGGGCACACCATGGTGCTGTAGGACTTTCTGTCGCCTACAGGATCCAGGCAGAGAAGACAGGTGGTGGTGTCCTCCAGAGCTGCCTCCACTGCCTGCTGTGGGCAGTGCTCCCAGGAGAAAGAACTGGGGGGAAGAGGAAAGGGATGTGTGAGGTGAGAAATGCTGGGTCCTTCACGGGTGGTGAGGAGAGAGGAGAGAGGAGGTACCTGTACGGGAAGAAGTACTGGGTGACGCATTCACTCTCCACAGCACAGGGCAGATGGTTGCAGCCTGTCTCCCGGCAGGTGATGGTGGCTCCGCTCTCACCACAGACAAAGCAGTACTGGAAAGAGCACAGCAGCCCCCAGCAGCTGATCATTCCTCCTGTCTCAAAGAACGATGTTCTTCTCCAGCGAGGAAACAAAACTCAGGAGCAGAGGGATCTTTGTTATCTAGTCTAAATCTACCCTCTTTCAATTTAAAACCAACATCCCTTGTCCTATCAACTGCTTCTGCCTTTTTCCTCTGCTGGAAGTAAGCAGCACAACTTCTCCTTTCAGGAGCACATGCAGCTCCCAAAGGGAAGCAGGTGTCAGGCTGGGAGTCACCTGCAGCCAACTGGGCCAGTGAAGCAGCACGAACTGGTGGACATCCTGATGCCCAGGGTGGTCAGGAACATGAGGTGAGGGATGAACTGCAGCAGCAGGACCCTGAGCACACATGGCAGAGCTCAAGACCTGGGAGGTCACGGGTCCTCATGGCTGCCCAGTGCTGTAGGGAAGGGTTTTTTTGGTGTTGGCTCCCTTGGCCAGCACTGCTGTACCAATGGTGAGGGGTGCTGCTGTGGGTCAGCCTGGTACCATCATGTCCCATCCAACTCCTTCACACAAGCCCCAGCATCAACTTGGCCAAACCATATCCCCTTCAAAATATGCCTGGGGAAAAAAAACAATATACATTTTGGACAAGTGATTGTGTCTGTGCTTATCTCAGCTGTTCCGGTCATTATGTGAGTTATTAGAGTGCCATTTATCTTCATTTGAATCTTTGTGCTACTGGATGGAAGTCTCTGAAAGTAGTTTCACAAAGATTATACTTGTTGACATTTGAAAGCATAATGTCCCCAGTGCAAGGAACAAAGAATTGAGTGGTCTTTCTTTTATGTATATAGATAAATGCAGAAGTATATAACCTACATTGAAATGGGGGCATGATGTGAGCAATAACCTCCTCTGAACACTAAGCTCCTCCACCTCTTGTCTTACAGTAAAGGACTAAACTTGTTCATGATACTCTTCCCACGTAGCAGTGTTTATGATGCCTCTTTCCTTTCAGATAAAGAGAAGGCCTATGGATTTGTTTGAAAATATATTAAAAAATGGCTTATTGCAATGTGTTCACCCCTAAAGATTTGACCAGTAGAAGATCTGTTGCTCACTCCTGTTCTTGTGCTGGTGTCCCTGCACTTTTGGGGGTATCCTGGCAGAGCTCTGCCTGTTGATTGTTCCCTTGCAACTGAGTGGTAGAAACCCAATTTGCAGAGCATCAGGTTTTGGCTCCGTTTGAGAAAAACAGGAGGTTTGAGGCCACCGTTGCTGGAGTGGGTGTGGCAGGGCTGCAAAGATGTTATATTCTGCTATACCAAACTGTGTGAAGCATTTCAGGGGGGGTTCCCAGTCAGGGAGATGCAGCCAGCTCTGGTCTCAGTCTTTGCACTACCCCAGCATTTGCTCTTTCAGGTCCATGTGGCAGGAGGACAGGTACCTCACCTTCTGCCCACCCCTTGACTGGCTTTCTGAGCCATCTTTGCACACTGCAGCCAACATGGAGATCCTGCACCCATGGCCCCCAGGTGCCACGCTGCAGAGTGATGCAGCCCCACAGTGAACATCTGCTGAGGAGCATTTGTTCTGCTGCCTCACTCTGCTCCCTGCAGCCTGAGTGCCCCTTGCTGTGGAGATCACCCCACCCAGTCCTCCTCCTGTAGATAACATCTCCATGCCCATCAATGCTCCAACACAGGACTTACCTTGTCATCTATTCCAATACTCTTTACAGTTTATATTTGGAAGGTCCTGATACCTTCAGTCATACCCATCACCACGGGATGACACGCAAAGCACCAGGCTGAACATGGCAACAGCACTGGCACAGTTGTGAAATACAAAGGAATTATAAGATATAAAAGGCAGTTGCAAGAGACCTCTGGCTTTCTGTGACATCCTTTAAAACATATTAAATACATCAAAACCAATGACAAATAGTCAGGGTTTCCACAGCACCACCTATACTGGTGTTTTCGTAAGAGAGTATGTTTTCCTAAGAGAACATCTTAAGACACAAGCAGTATTTCTGATCTCCTATAATAATTCACTATGATCCTCAAAATAATGCAAGCCAACAAACCAAGTATTTCTAGGATTAATATAACTAATGGGAGGCAGATCTACCCTCATGGAAAGAAAAAGGATTTCTCTTGATTGGAGACAGATGCACCCTGCATTTAGATTTTTATAATTGATTATTTTTCCTCTTTTCACTGCAGCCTGTTCCCCTGCTTTTGTTCCTGACTTCAGCCCTGGTAATTGGCCTACAAGGAAAGTGTTGTCTTGCCTCTCCTTCCACATATGCACATCACACTGACTACAAGCGAGCAAGAGTACACAGCCAAGCCAAGGAACATACATTATTTAGTGAGGTCCATCTGTCCACAGGAAGCTGCTCTTACATTTATCTTCTAATTAATTACGTATCATCAGTTCTTAGCAGGTTTTCACTAAGATGGATGTACCCACTTAGTAAATTAATAAAATCAGATAAAGGGTTGCTGCAGTTGTTGGTCGCAAAGGCTCCCTCCTGTTTTGTTTGGGAAGAATGCTCTGTGGGTGCTCATTTTTGGCACACATGGGTGCCTGGTGCACCCTGACGCAGGACAGCCTGTGCAGATCTGCTCCCAAAGTCCCCACTTCCCTCCAGTGCCACTGAAAACGAAGTCCCTTCACCATCACCTTTCTTTCCCCTTCGTGCATGAATCATTTCCAGCCTTGAGAGCATCAGCTTGCTCCTCCAGACCTCATGCCACCATGACTGCTCCCTTTCAGGCAGCTCATCCCCAGAAGCCCATTGCCTTCCCTGTCCTTCCCCCATGTGCCCAGGACACCCAGGAGAACCAAAGCCCTGGCTTGCTTCCCAGGCTGCAGAGCCACCCCAGCAGCACTTGCTCAAAATGCCAACACAGTCCCTTGCAGGCCACTACTGCCCTGCCACCCTGGACCAGCACAGCCATGTCTCCACGAGGGTTCCCAACAACATTGTCCCCAGATCCAGCCCTCCCCCTGCTCTGTGGCAAGAAAGGGAAGGGGCTCTGGGAAGCCCAGATGACACCCAGAGTTAGTTACACCACCTTTAGCCATTAAGCTCTTGCTATTAATTGAATCCAATTGTCCTTACTAACAGCCAGGATGAATCCCACACAGGTCAATCCTGCTCTTGCATTCCTGCCAGGCCTCGGGGCTGTCCCCTGCTCCCAGCTCACATCCTGACCCTACAAGTACACAGCAGCAGGAGCATCTATCCCTGAGCTGGCAGGGAACACACTCCAGCACAGTGACCAAACCTGACCCAGCCCCACTGACACGGCCACAATCCCCAGGGACCTCATCAGCAGAGAGCAAAACACTACAGGAATCTTCCCAAGCATCACCTGCTTTTCAAACATGCCATTTTAGGCGAAGAAACAAGCTCTGACAAATTTTCAGTTTTATTAAAAAAAATGCTAGCAGCAAAACCTGTAACAATTCAAAAAAAAAAACCCAAAACAAACCAAAAAACAAACAACAACCAAACCCCCAAGAGAACATGACACAGAGAGAAAGTGACAGAGAGAGACAGGCTGGCAGGTTTCTCCACCATTCACTCAAGTTCCTTGTAGCGGGCAAACATGACTCTCCTGACAGCGTCGCGGTAGGTCTCGTTGGATTGCCTCTTGGGGGGCTTCCCCTGGGGCCCCAGGCCAGGGCCCTTCTTCCGATTTTCCGCCTGAAAACACACAGCTCGTGTTAGTGATTTCTGCTCCTCTGACTGCTCCCCCACAGATCCGGGAGAGGAGGAACAGCAAGTGCACTGTCTTCCTCTGAAAGCGGCTTTGGAGAAACCACGGGCCCTTGGCGGGCAACAAAAAGCCAGACAGCAAATGCCTGGTGAGATCAAACCAGAGGGGTGGGCTGTGGAGACCAAGCCCAGCACAGGGAGGGAGGGAGCGGGCAGCCAGAACAGGCAGGGAGTGAGGATTGAAACAGAGCAACAGAAAGTGCCAGCAAGAGAGCTGGGCTCCTGGGGAGCTGTTTGCAGTTAGTCTGCATTTGCACAAGCTCAGCTGTTCTCTCCTCTAATAGAGTTCCCAAGGGCTCTGGTAGCTCACTTTGAATTTCAACCAGTTTTTAACGACTGGCTTTTGCAGCCAGAGCCTGAATTATTCAGTAATACCTGCCTAGAGTTAGCCCAGGAGAGCAGGCCCAAGGCAGAAAGTTTCTCTTTGCTTTTATGTCCAACTTATCTTAATGTCAGTGATGTGATCAATTAGGCCAAGAGATCAAAGTCCTGTGGGGCTGAAGTGGGCACATGGCTTTACCCAGCATGGCTTGGAAGTGGGAAGAAAGCACATCTCTAGGGCTCTTTTGGGAGCCCACTGTAGGAATTGTACCAGGGCTGTGCTTTACAATCAACTCCCCCAACTGGTGCAAGGAGCCCTGATGGGAGGTCAGGCCTTCCAGGGCACACGGCTGGAGCTGGCTCTTCCACAAAGCCCATTTTGTGGCCACAGGAAACTCTCCATGAGGACCAAGCAACAGCTGGGGCTGGTTCTTGCTGCCTGCACTGAAGAGGGAATCTTGGCTCATGTGCGTGGGCTCAAGCAAATACCCATCACGAAGCCTCAAATATTTGCCTTTAATGATACACTCGACTGCAAGCTGAATGTCACAACGTGAGCTGCACTGCAGGCTGCCTGTGCCCCTCGGCAAGGCACTGCCACCACGGCAGAGAGGGGACAAACCCACCACCACAGCAACTGCAGCCAGGCACGGTGCTGCTCACATGCCCTTGGGCAAGGGGAAGCAGTCCCTGCCCCAGGCCACTTGCCAGATAAACCCCCTCCAGCAAATTAAGGTCCACGGAGAGACCAGCCTGCCCCAGAAGGCAGGATCTACCCAGCCCTGCCTATTCCTGAAGCTCTCTGCCAATGGGGACTCTGCTCCTCATCAGACAACATATCCTGGTAGTCCCTTCCCAAGTCCAGAGTCCAGAACAGCAGTGAGAGCCTCACAAGCAGAGCAGACAAACAGTACCACGTGCCCTGGGGCTTTGGATGTGCTCTCACCTCCCCAGAGGAGGTTCACCTTCTCCCCCAGCTTGCATGGCTGCAGAGCACTGAGCAGTGACCTGCTCAAACCCCCGCCTGGCTTTGTGCAGGTATTGATCAGATGCTCACATCCTTCCTTGCTCACTGTTCTCTTTTCTCAACCCCTCAGATCCATATAAATTCTAACCTTTTCTACTGCCAACACACTTGCAGCCCTTCCCAGCCTGCAAAGTTAATCAGGGCACACATATCTTTCCATCAAGTGGGTGTAGATACTTGCAGCCTGATTCTTGTTCCAGCTGGAACTCCCTCCAGCTGTCTTGGGAGACATTACCAGCTGCAGGACAGTAATGTGTTTGGGAAGCAAGGGAAGACTCACCTCCATTGGTGATGTTGTGCCCTGCTGGTTGTGGCCAAAGCCTTTCTTCCACCCCGCAGACTGCAGCATTCGGTTCCCTTTGTTGTTACTATCAATCCTTGGGTCATAGTCACTGCAAAAGAGGCAGAATCAGTTTTCCAGTGTTGCAGTGCTTCAAACACATGCCAGGGATTTTTAGCCCTGCTAACAGCACCTGCACTGACATCCCAGCTGCTCCTGAGGGATACCCAAATTGCTTGCAAGAAGCCCCTCACCCAAGGAACCAACAGGGTGGATTCTGTGGGCAGGGCTCAGACACCTTTGACCGCATAACTTCTTGTCCCACCTCAGGGGAAAACACACCAGGGCACAGGAAATGAGCTCAGGCTCCAAAATATTTACAGTACAAACAAGCCCGGAGCGTTCTGTGCTTGCATTTCTGAACCCAAATTTTAGCAATAGCAAGGAAGTGAAGTCTAGTCCCGGCTGCTCTCTTAGAGCTTTCTTTTCTCCCAGCACAGTGGTCACTGAGCTCAGTAGATGCAGCATTGATCCAGACACCCTTTTTCCCACCTGGTCATTACTCATCCAAGACCATTAACCAAAACCTACGGGTTTGAAAACCTCTGAGTGTAAAAATAGCTTCCTTCAGGCAAGCTCCACTGTCTGGCTGCTGCTGAGACTGCAGGCAAACTGCTTGAGTTTATCCACAACTATTCCAGGAAAACAGAGGGAAGAGAAGATGCGGATTTTTAAACTGCAAGACATGGAGGAAAGGTCTCCTTCTGAGGTGCTATACCAGAAAGGAACAGGCACATAACCAGTTTTGTCTCCAACACATGCTAGCAGCTCCTCAGCCCACTGGAACACGCGAGCTCGCAGCAGGCACAGGCCTTCCGAGAGCTCCGCACAGCACACGCTTTCTTCCTCCACCTACTCGGAACGAGATGGAAACAGCTCCCAGTGTTCCTCTGAGTCAGTGGAACAGATGAAACACAGCTTTGCTCTTTCTTTCAATGGCTAGATGCCAGGACAAGAGGACAGCAAGTGCCTTAAGGTTGAGGTGGATGGGAAGAGGCAGCGTTCTGCTACCTCTGCCAGGCCAGGCACACTCAAGACCCCACACCTCACCCCTCCAGCTTGTCTTTGCTTTCCCCTAAACCCTCGTTTCCATCCCTGCACTATACACCCCTGGGCTTCTCCTGCCCTCTCCGAGAAGTGCTGCAGCTCCACAGGCTCACACTTTGGGGAACTCCACCCACAGAAGTCACAGTTTGCTTGGCTGTTACACTTGCAGATCCGTCCCACTGGCTGCTCCCTGGCCTTGGTGTGCCAGCAGCACACAAGTGCCATCCCAGCAGCAGCAAGATCAAACCAGGAGCAGCCATTACCTCTCTGAGTCCCGGTCATATCTGAGTCGTTTCCTCTCTGGTGAATCCATCTGCTGGAATTTCTCCCTCCGGTCATTTCCCTTGTCTTTATATCTCCCCTTCAAAACAGAAAAAACAAAGTAAGTATGTGAGCTACCAAGGATTCAACACTGCACAGGAGTCTTTATTTAATCCTCAGCTGGCTGGAAATCTGACCTGGGGACCCACAATCCCTGGATGTTTCTGGGACCCACAATCCTCTTATTCTGTCCTGACAGCAGCTGTTGGGCTGGCCCAGACCTGTGGTTGCAGCCTTCCAGCAATGGCACTGGGAGCAGCTCTGCTGCCTTCCAAACAAGGGACAGGTACAGCTCTGCCACTCCTGGCCAGGCAGCAGCAGCCCATACACTGGTTCAATTTTAGACGGAAATCTGGATCCCATTTGGCCCAAAGCTGGCTTGCAGGGCAACAGAACCCCACCCAGACCCCTCTGGGAGTGGGGAAACCTGCTCTTAGACTTCACAGCACTACCCACAGGTCCAAATGCAGAGTGTGCCCACAGTTCAGTCCAAGACTCTCTGGAGGCATGTGATGCCCCAGCTGCAGACACCAGTCCATAAGTGGAAGGTCTGCCTGGGACCAACATCACCCTAGTGCAGGACTACAAACAGGAGTCTGCCCACCATCACAGACCCACCTCACGCTCTCTCTTCTCCAAATATGCCAGTTCCTGCTCAGACCGTTTGATCTTCATATGTATCTCCAGGTTTTGCTGGAAGGAGGAAAACAGAAGCCAGTGTCAGCAGAGGATACGAGCTGCCAGGGCCATTTGCTCTGCCCGTAAGGGGTACAGGTAAGCAGCATGCTCCTACACCTGCACTATACCAGAAGCAGCAGCTTCTCTTGCAGCCCAGACTGCCCACTGCCCCTCAGAGGCCAGGAGCCCCTCCTCTCCACATTAAGGAAGGCACCCAGTCCTATTCTAACCTGCATGCAGTTTGGCCCTCCTAGAAGCAAGTGCTCAAAGGCAGTGCAGAACATGGTGAGGCGTGTGCGAAGTTCTTACTGCTATCACACTCATGTGTGCCAGCACCCCCCTCTCCCCAAGCCTGAGCTATCTCATTATGGCCTAAAAAGTCACACTTTGATGTTACAGCATTCCCATGGCAGGAAGAAGCAGCTCACACAATGCTTTGAACAGCTCTTTGACGGGAACTTTGCCTGCTACTGTGTGAAACTCAGCACAGCTCTTCCCACCCGTTGCATTTTTCATAGAATGGAATCCTAGAATGGTTTGGGTTGGAAGGAACCATCTAGTTGCAACGCCCCTGCATGGGCAGGGATACCTTCCACTAGACCAGGTTGCTCAAAGTCCCGTCCAGCTTGGCCTTGAACACTTCCAGGCAGGGGACACCCACAACTTCCCTGGGCAACCTGTTCCAGTGTCTCATCAACCCTCACAGGAGAGAATTTCTTCCTAATGTCTAACCTAAATCTCCCCTCTTCCAGTTTAAAGCCATTCCCCCTTGTCCTATCACTCCCTGCCCTTTTAAAAAGTCCCTCCTCAGCTTTCTTGTAGGTCCCCTTCAGGTACTGGCAGGTGCTCTAAGTTCTCCCTGGAGTTCTCTCTTCTCCAGGCTGAAAAACCCCAACTGCCTCAGCCTGTTCCCCACAGATCACAAGGCTGTGGAGCCAAAGGCAGCTTGTGGCACACATGCAGCCCCCAGCTCCCCCATACCTTGTGCAGGTTGGAAAGCTGCTGGTGCTTGATGAGCACTTCCTTGTTGGGAAACTGCCTCCTGCACAGCAAGCAGGCCAGCTTGTTCCAGTCAGTCAGCTTGTCATCATTGGCCTTCCTGGGCTGCTCCTCTCGTTGAGCTGGGGGCTGGGGAGGTGGCAGCCACTGCACCTGTGACTGCTCCTCCTCTTCCTCCTCCTCTTCATTGTCACTGTCTCCTCCATACTCTCCCAGAAGTCCTATCAGAGGGTTCACCACCTTGGGCTGAGGGAAGAGGCAGAAAAGCATGACAATTCATAGCATCAAGCCTGCCCTGCCACGCAGAGCTTCCATTCCCCAACCAATCTATTGGTGAAACCCTGGCACAGGTTGCCCAGAGAGGTGGTAGAAGCCCTGTCCCTGGAAACATTCAAGGTCAGGTTGGACAGGGCTCTGAGCAACCTGACCTGGTTGAAGATGTCCCTGCTCATTGCACAGGGGCTGGAATAGATGGCCTCAGTGAAGAGATCCTGCTTAAATGCAGGTATCAAATTTTCCCCATGCTAGAAGCCTACAAATGAGCTCAGAGTTATCAAACAAACTGCCTTTGGCATTCCACCTCCAGTGCTTCCTTCTCTGGCATTAAAAGCCTGCACCTCTGCCACCCAGGGTCATGGCCAGGCTTTGGTGAGCCTCCCTAGTCTTCTAACCAGGCTCAAACAACTCAAAAATCAGTCCTATGGAGCCACTTACTGGGGCTGTGCTTTCATCCTTTTTCACAGAGGGAGGTAATGGTTTTTTAAAGACATCTTCTGCAGAGAACTTCTCCTCTCCAGTCTCATTCTGAAACAGTCAAGATGAGGTGTTAAGACCACCACAGCACGGACCCAGTGCACAACGGCTAAGCACCCATTTAAGAGGCCTCCAAGAAAACCTGGCAGTTGGTAAAAATGAGGTGATGTTTCTGGCGGGAGATATTCCCACTCTGGGGAATTCACAGCGCTCCTGGAGCTACGCCCATGGTTTCAGAGACAGCTGCAGCAGCTCCCCATGCTGTCCCAGTCTGCTCTACTCTCACTCTCTGCTGGACTGTGATGCTGACAGCAGCCCCAGCCCTGCCTCAGAGCAGTGAGGGAGCTGGGCCAGGGCTAGGCCACATTTGGACACCTCTGTGTGTGCACAACAGACATGGAGACCATGTGCAAGGCCACCCGCACAGCCAGCCAGCATGGGGGCAGAGAAACCCACTGCTACAGAAGAGTTACAGCCCTGCTCACCTGTGAGACAAGACAAAGCACAAGTACTGTAGGTGGGGAGGGGAAAGGACAACACTAGTTTTCTCAGCTGTGTCTGTGGCACAATACACAGCCAGGCCCAACCAGCTTGGTGGTGTTTTCAGGATCTTCCTGAACAGGACAGGGAACACCAGAGTGTAGCCCCCCAGCACTGCAACAAGATGAGCCTGCAGTGCTCACTTGTATGCTCAGCAGCACAAAGGGCAGGCTGGGGTGAAGCTTCACATCCACACACTTTACAGAGATCTGGTGTGAAGCCCTGGATATGCTCTCATTTAGCAGTTCATTACCTACTCATGCTTGACTGTTGAAGACAAGTGCTGCTATGCAACATCTTACCAGGCCTGCACCCTCATCCTTTTTCACAGAGGGAGGCAATGGCTTTTTGAAGACATCTTCTGCAAAGAACCTCTCCTCCCCAGGCTCATTCTGAAAAACCCAAGATTAGGCATTAGGCCACCAGCAACACAAGGGTCAGAGAGTGCACAGAGCAGCCAGGAAGCCACTTCTGGGCATCCACTGAAACCAGGCAGCCAGGAAAAATGATGGGAAAATTTCTAGTGGAGATGCTTTGACCCCCCATTCAGACAAGACCAAGTTTCTTCTAGGTCAGTGCCCCTGAAAGCAGGCATCCTCCATGCCAGATGAGACTCTTGGTCTTGGTACCAGCTTCAAGGGCAATTACACCCCTTGGGCCTCAACTGCCCAGGGCTGGTCATGCCACAGAGCATCTCCAGAACAGCAGGAAAGGAGGAAAACAAAGTATTTGTGGTTCAATCACTTCTACCCACTGTCTGGCATTCCTCAGGCCCAATCAGTATCACAGCACTGTTGCAGAAGATCCTACTCCAAGCACCTATGCTCAAACATCATTTTGGGCAGCTACTTCCAGTCAGCACCTCCCCAGGCTGGAGAGACAGCATTTGCTCACTGGGAGCAGCACTGAAGGGACTGTACAGGACCTCCTCCACAGGCTCCTATCTGCACTCCATCTCGTTGCACCTTTGCAGTCCATCTCCACTGCCTTCCTGCCTACCTGTGGTGTTTGGAGAGGCCAGGAACAGCAGTTAGGGGAGAGCTGAGTCTCAGCTGTTATCTGACTTGGTGTGTTTAAACATCTCTGCTATTTTTCTGCTGGCTCTGTTACAATAGCTGGGTGCTTTCAGCAGTGTGACTGAAAGGTGTGTCCCAGCTACCTGAATGCTTCGGAATTGTTTTATCATAAAGAAGGGATAGGAAGCCCTGACTTCATGGCACAAGAGAAAAATTTCAGGAACTTGCTCCCACCTGGCCAAACAGTAACCACATTCCTGGCCTGCCAGTGACCCCATGTATTTCATCATTTTCTCTCACTGTCCCTCTGTTTTTGAATCCTCTATAAATTACTCTCTGTTTTCTAACCTCTCTTGCCTCAGATCTGACTGTTCTGATGCCTGGAGGGACTTACCTTAGCAGGAGTACTTTTCCCTTTCTCCTTTTTGTCCCTATTGTCCCTGCTGTGTGGCTCCTTCCTTTCATTTGTCCGTTCTTGGCTCCCATGCCGCCGCCTTCTGCTCCCTGTGGGTGATGAGCAGGCTTCTTGATCTATCGTCACTTCTCTCTGAAAGAGGCAGTTGGAACAGATTTAGCAAAACCTCTAAGAAGCTTCTTCTCCAGTTTATTGTCCTTATTGGGCTGGGGAGACCAGCAGAGTAGGGACAGCTGAGGGCAAAGGCTTCAGGACTTTGCTAGGGCAGAAGGTCACCACAGCTAGGTCATCAGAGCACTACCCTGCTCCCCAGAACATGAGCAGCTCCAGTATCAAGAAAAGAACACAACTGCCCCAGAGAACCTCTGCTGATGGCTGGTTTTTGGCATCCTTGTAACTGTTGTTGGCTGGAGTCAGTGAGCAAAGAGACCACAGATGAAAATTGAGCTCTGCTGTCTGCCTTTGAATACAGAGAGTCACGTATCACACATCTTCAGTAAAATCTAACAAGTCTACTCAGCGAAGAGGGGACCATAGAATCATAGAATCATTAAGATCGGAAAAGACCTTGAAGATCATCGATCCAACTGGCAGCCCTATGCCCCCCAAGACCACTAAACCACCTACTGAAGCACCGCGTCTACACATGTTTTGAAGACCTCCAGGGACAATGCCTCCACCACCTCCCTGGGCAGCCTGTTTCAATGCCTCACCCCTTCTTCTGTAAAGAATTTTTTCCTAATATCCAATCTGAACCTCCCCTGGTGCAACTTGACCCCATTTCCTCTGGTCCCATTGCTAGTCACTAGGGAGAAGAGGCCAACACCTGCCTCAGTACAATCTCCTTTCAGATAGCTGTAGAGAGCAATGAGCTCTCTCCTCAGCCTCCTCTTCTCCAGTATGAACAGCCCCAGCTCCCTCAGCCTCTCCTCATAAGACCTGTTCTCCAGCCCCTAATCAGCCTAGTTGCCCCTCTCTGCACCCTCTCCAGTACCTCAATGTCCTTCCTATGCTGCAGTGCCCAAAACTGCTCACAGTGCTTGAGATGCAGCCTCACCAAGGCTGAGTAGAGGGGCAGGATCACTTCCCTGGTCTTGCTGGTCACACTATTCCTGATGCAGGCCAGGATGTCATTGGCCTTCTTGGCCACACTGCTGGCTCATGTTCAGCCAGCTGTCAACCAACACCCCCAGGTCCCTCTCTGCTGGGCAGCTCTCCAGCTACTCCTCCCCAAGCCTGTAGTGCTGCCGGGGGTTATTGTGACTGAAATGCAGGACCTGACACTTGGCCTTATTGAACCTCATACAACTGGCCTCGGCTCATTGATCCAGCCTGTCCAGGTCCTTCTGTAGAGCCAAAGAGGCAGCTACAGTAGTTGGTTCAACACACGGTAATGGGTTCCTAGCTTCTCATTAAGTTGGTATTTTGGACCATGGATCCCTTCTCTAGAGGCCACAGGACTGAGTGAGAGAAACAAAGCCACCCCTGCAGTGTCCTAAGCTAGCCTGTCCTCAGGGTCTAGCTGCAAAATCTCTCCAGAGATGGGTGGTTTGCAAGAATATACAATGTGCAAAGCTTCCTTCCATGCACTCACCTGAGTTCTAGGGTCATAGTATGTCCCTGCTATGGGATCATAGTAATTCCCAGTTTCAGGATCATAAATGTATGTGGACACATCTGATGGAGCTGAACAGAGATACAAAAGTTAACACCAGAACGCCTGCCTTTTACAAAGACAAAAGCATGAGCAAATATTACACTGATGAAAGGATCAGGAGTGGAAAAAAATATTTTTTCTCTCGTGGCAACAGAGGTATGAGTATCCTCACACCATTCAACCTACATCTTCTTTTCTTTAAGGAGTAAGAAGGGAGACGGGTTTTCACATTTCTTCTGTTTTAGGACTCTGGCAAAACTTCCACATCAAAACACACTTACAGGGGCTGTGCTGAGATCACCAGACCACAAGCTTGACCAGACAAAGATATGAAATTTAGTAATTTCCCTGAGAATGGAGTAATGAGTACCAGGCTCTGTGTCCACCCACCCCTGTGAACAAGGAGGATCTGTGCTCTTTCACTCTCTGGTTTGAAGTGATGACACTCCCCACATCCCTTCTGCCCTGTGGGTGCATGAAAGCTCCTGACAAGAAAGGGGAGCAAAATGTTTCTACAGGAAAAGCCAAAGGCCTTAAGGGGAGGTCCATAATGTGAGGAATGCTTCTCATTTCCAAAGTGGCATTAGACAGAGCTCAGCAATACTACATGTAAGTCAGTAAAACAATCAGGAGTGTTCCTCCAGCTACCAGCATTGCTGCGTAAAGTGTATTTTCTTCTGTCTCATCTGGTAATCACTAGGATAATTTTATCCCATCAGTTTACCACAACAAGGAAAAGCATGCAGCAAGTTTCCTTTATCTGCATGTAGTTTTGTACAGTAAGAGCAGATAGAAACACTTCAACAGATAGGAAAATGTGACTAAACAAAGTTGGCAAAGGAACTCAGAAGCGGGTGTAGCAAACAAACCTACTCTTAGCCTTTTAAAATATTTTTGGGCTGATTTCTACATGTCAGTGCCCTTTTAAGGAAGAGAAGTCTTCACAGTAGGAGTGAGGCAGAGCTTAACTTACACTGTGCTCTGGTGCGTCTCTGTGATTCGCTGCCCCTCCTGTCCCTCATGCCTCTTCTGCCCTGGAGTAAGTGAACAACACAAACAGATCAGAGACTCTTTGAGAAATATCATACTGCTTCTCCTCCCTCTCACAGGCCCAAAGTTCCAGAAAACAGCTCATTTAGCTACCCTAAACAGAGCACAAGCAAACATAGGTTTTCATTCACAGAGCAATGGACAGTGTTGCAAAGCACGAGGCCTCTGTAGCTTCCACAACTCTTTCAATCGAAGCCTCCAGCCCATTGAGTACGAGAAGAACCCTCTAGTCTCCTAACAAGCACTAGAGAAGAGGGATTCACCCCAGGAACTGAGATCAGTCATCAATGAAGTCACTCTGTAAAAGCATGGTAGAGAGTAACCCAGCCCAGAACTCCTCCAAACAGCATCTGTGCTCTGACTTGCACTTCTGTGCACATTACAAACACAGCCCTAGGGGCACAGTAGCAGTGGAGAGCACACTTGAGCAGTATCATCCCATCTTTAAACATGTTGAACTTTCAGCAGCCCAAAAGGGAAAAATCCAAACTAGTCAGGCCTATCACCCCCAGCGCCCCCTCCCTTTCCAGCTGCCTGCAGGGAAGCTGTGCAGACCTACCGGGCCATAGTAGGAATTGTCACTGTGCTCCCCATAGTCATTCCTGTTGAGAGAAAGGTTACAGGTTAATGTCAAGCTGCCTCCACACTAACCTCAGTATACTCAGAATGATCAGCATGGGCAATAAAGGCAGAAAAATAATCTTTGCTGGCCACATGTTGGATTGCGTCCATCCCAGGAGACAGAGTGGCTTTGCAGGTCACTGTCTCCACAAGAGTTACAATCACAGCCTCTGCTGCGTCCACAAAGATTAATCTCTCCAATTGCTTTTTAAACAGCTGAACCCATCAATTCCCTCAAAATGGGATTTGATGGCTGGACAAGGAGAGGCCATGCAATATGATGATTAATTCCATGCTGCTCAATCACTGAAGCTTCTTCTAGCTCAAATGCCTTCACCTCTCCAACACATTTTTAGGTTGTAGGAACAGCTGTGTTAATTCATTTTGCCAAGCTTTAGGCACCTGGTCTGACAACACAGCTCTGGCCTCACAGCACATCACACAAAGGACAACCCTACTGCCTCATCTGGCTATACCTTCTCCTCCCTGTAGCAAGATTCACTTCCACTGTGCGTCCATCAATGCAGATAGGGGGATCCAGATTCTGCAGTATCTTCAGCAACCTCAGCGCCTCCTGTAAAAGGAAAGGAGAATTTCACATCCATGAGAAGGAAACATAAGCCCATTTCCCAAACCCAGTCTGCCTGAAAGGAAGGCTTTGTGCTTACACGATGGCCGTAGTAGGACAGGAAACATAACACTTCGGTTCAAATATTAGTGAAAGGTATTTAAGATGCAACAAAAAGGACAAATGCATTGTTAGGTTAGGTTCTGCTTGTCCTGGGACCATTTTCAGCAGCCAGCTTGGGACTATATTCTCCTAGGGCTACTAGACAATGCAGCACTGTAGCTTCTACTGCCCCAAGGAGCTTTGGTGAACTCCCTCTGGACCAATGCCAAAGCACAGCCCTGGAATCTAGGAGTCACTCAGAAAATGTAAATCCTCCAACATGGAACTGTCTGTTGATTAAGATTCTTGCCTTTTGCAGAAACCATTGAATTCAATTTCTCTGCAAACAAAGTATCTGTGCAAGAAGTGTTCACATTTAGCATCTACAAAGAAAGGTACTGAGGCAAGAAACTCAGCATGACAGCTTGTGATAACAGACAATCTTTGGCTCCTAAGGCCAGAGAGCAACAGCTCTATCAGACATACCCTGTACCCAGCCAGTGTAAGAGAGGACTTGCTCCAGGACAGCCACCTTACCAATACAGCCATTTCTTATATTCCTGTAGTTTCTCTGCTTCTACAGGCTGCAGATGCCAACAGGGGGAGCATGTGAAACCAGGAATCTACTTACAGCATGTGAATCCAGTTCAATGAAGCCATAGGTCTGCCCCATCCGGCCTGCCTTGTTCTTCATGATGCGCACGCTGGATGTGGAGAGACGCACGTACGGGGCCAGGAGCCCCACAATCACTTCTGGTGGGGTGAACCGAGTTATACGCTTCAGCATAATCGCTGTGGAGCACACGAGGGAGGTGGCCAGGAAAGTAAAAGTCATGAAGAAAGAAAATAATTCAGATCTAAGTCTATTGTAACAGCACAGGTAGAACTAAACCTACGCAAAGTAAAAGCATGGCTTCTGGAAGTTGAATCTGGAAGCCACCTTTTTTTTTTTATCTCCACATTGCAAGATATTCCAAGTACACCCTCCAATTGCTGGCTTTTCCTTCCCAGAAAAGAGCAGGAAGCAGGTTCCTGTTTGCAGGAGGTCAGCCTAGGGTAACTCCTAGACTAAGAGGAGTTGCAGTTGCTGCTGTGCTAAGTTATCTGCACCATCCTGAAGCCAGCTTGCCCTGAATTAACTTTCCTAAGGGCAACTCTCCAGAACCTTTGGAGCTGACAGCCCACCATTACTCGAGGCCATGGTTTGCACGACATGGAAACAGCCTCCAGAGGTTTTAGTGAAATGCTGCCCTTCCTGCAGATGGCAGGAAACAAGAGGAATTCAAAATTGGGCCCTATGTCACTCACTTCTGCTTCCTCCACCATCCTGTGGTGTGGCTTCCTCTGCTTCTCTCTGAGAAGGCAGCTCCTGGTGGTGGTCCATGTCCCTTCTCTTCTCCTGCATGGGCCGCCGCTCTCTCCCATCATCTCTCTTCCTTGGCTCCTGTTCCTGAGGCTGACACTCCTGTTGTGGAGAAGGAACCGAGGGCTGGAGAGGCGGCTTTGGAGATCCAGGTTGTCCTGATAACTCTTGCTCAGGTTTTTCAAGCTTTGTCTCTGCTGTTAGAGAGGAGAAATGGACTAGTTTCACATAGTGTTTCAGTACATATTTTTCTTCTGCTATTTTCTGGCCACTGCAGCAACACCCCTTAGGACAGGCCAACCTGCTCTGCCCTTGCATAATCCATGTCTTAACACTCTGCAGACACAAGATGTGTAAAGGACAAGTTAGATTCTGTTCATCTTTCCATTGCCTTGTTTTATGTTGGGCTCCTTTACCTGACCTCTCCTGTCAGAGATGAGAGCCTTTCTGGCCTCCTTTTAGGACTGGCTCCTGCCTGGGCAAAAATGAATCAGAGATGGGTTTGGATATGTCCCTCCCATGTCCAGGACAACCTCCATGGTAGCAATATCCTTACTATATCTTATGTATTCTTGAACACCCACAGCTGAGCAGTGTCAACTAGTAACTGTCACCCTTTCTCTATGCTAGAGGAAAACTGGGTTTACACCCCCATGATCATGGAGTGAAAAGCTTCATAACACAATCCCTGATTTTATCAGATGCCTCCTTCCCACAGGCAAGGCAGATAGGCCATGGAAACACCCTGTCCCCCAGCCTACCTATGCAGCACAGAGAAGATAAATCCCATTAAGTTTCTGTGCTTGAAGGCCTCTGACACATCTGGCTTCACTTCAAAAGAGATCCCTAGCTGAGCTTCTAAAAATCTTGGAAAGGGAAGGCAAAGCTGTGGGGATGCAAAGTCAGACATCACCAGCCCTGGGGCTGCTGCTGAAGCCTCTTCCCACAAAGAGGAATAAACAAGAGTGCAACACATGGCACAGCAAAGCTTCCCTCTTTAATGTCCCCCAGAGCACCCTCATTCTGTTTGGGCAGTGGGCAGCAGGGCAGAGCACATGACCACTTTGCACACAAATGTTGGGCAAGCTGCAGGTTGTCTCGCTCGGCTGTCAGCACAGCCCACGCTGGACAGACCCCTGCTAATCTGTCTGCAGAGTTCTGGCTACACTTCATGAGCAGAACCTCATGTCAAACTGGCACATGAAACCAGTCTGTATGTGCAGCTGCAAGAACTGCCTGCCCACATCATGCAGACACAAGCACAACCCCAGAGATGGGGAGAGCAATTATCTTACTGAATTCTTGCTCAGCTGATGCATCCTCTCCCTCAGAACCACCTCGGGACTCGGGGCCTGCTCTGCTCCCTGCAAGAGAGGCAAATCAAAGTCCATTTCAAGACGATCAGTCACAGCCACAATGCACATATGAACTCATGCAAATCTGCAGTAAAAACTGTATATGCCTAGAGAGCTGTTTTGTTTCACCCAGCAATTAAAGGATGGTCATACAGAGGTTACCTTATGACACGTTCTCAGAAGCAACAAAAGCAGGTCAGTGAGAAACATGCACCACAATCTGTCTTCACAGCATCTTAGAGGTTCTGTTTAATTTGCTCCTGGGCAGTTTAATTGCAGCCCACAGCTGTTCTGGGCCAGGTATGCAAATTTTGCCTTCCTAACGCTGACGGAGGAGCCACAGTGCAAGGACAGCAGAACCATGGGGACAGTGCTTCAGGAAACAGAGCTCTGCATCAGCAGTTATTTTAATGCCCTTCTGCCTGGGGTATGCAGGTAAGAAATGCAGAACGTCAGAAATGTGCTCAGAGATACAGAGCTGTGCCTGGAATACCTGCTCATGCCAAAGAAATCAGTTCCTCAAGGGAGTGTGTTTTGGCTCTCCTGCCCCTCCTACCCTAAAAAGCAGAGGTGCTGGTGGGGTGAGGAGAAGCTCCTGGGAGAGCAGAACTCCCTTTCATGCACTTCCTACAGTCAGGAAGGTGAGTTGAGCAATTCAAATCCTGGATTCACCTCTAATCTGAGAGCCCCAAAAGAATAAACCTATAAACATGCAGCCACATGTCCCAAGGAAAGTGGGTTGAGGGGGAGCCATCTCACCTACAGCCAGAGGTACCTGCTCACTGGCCTGGAGGACACACAACCTGTCACTCCGTGGATGAAGACAATACCAGAGCAATAGGAAGGAAAGGCTTTGTGCAGTAAGACACCCCTCCACCAAGTCTCACAAGAACAGAGAACCTGGTAGCAACACATCCACATGTAACCTCTTTAGTGTGGACAGGGAAATGGGTCTAAATGAAGCAAAACTAATAAACCTCCTACACAGTGCTCAGCTAATCCACCAAGAGGGATGCCACAGGAAAGACAGAGGAGAAACTTACTTGTCAGGGCAGATGAAACTTTTAACCAACCAAGCACAAGGACCAGATATACTCACCATCTCTTGGGAGCTTGCAATAGGAGCAGGAAGATCTGTAGCCCACAGTACACACCTTACACTGCAATGGAAGATGGAAAGCATGAGGAAGTCCTGTTTGGAAGGCAGTGAATACAACCTACTCCAGAACACCAGGCTGCAGTGCTTATGAAAGTAACAGTCCCGGTAGAGTTACAGCAAGAGCTTGAGTGATGGGCTGGAATGGAAATGCTCACATGGCTCACCACTGGGATTGCCTTGGGAACAGGATTTTCACACACCTTCTGAGCACTGGTTTGTTCACACCATGAATGTACTTCCCTAGTCCTTGAGATGGGACCCTTGCCCCTTTCAAGTGACGCTGGGTCAAAAAGCACCATGCTAGGCCCCACACTGCTGGCCACCCTGTTGTTTCAAAGGATTCAAAGATACCTTAAGCTACCTTTGTATTCTCTAATCTCAACTCACCCCTAAAGCAGTGACAAACTCCTTATCTGAGCTAAACTGTAGATACTGATGTAATGTGCTGCCTGGGGAGAGTCCACGAAGAGGCAGCTGCTGACCAAGAAGCAGAGCTGTACAGGCTAGGGTGGTTATCCTGCCATGGGAAGAGCTAAGTGCCTCATCTTCACAGCTCTCTCCAAACACAGCATTCCTAACTTCCTCTTCAAGCTGTCTGTAAACACATTGCTTCTCTTTCATACCATTTTTTCCCTCTGACTGAAGCCCTGCAAGTGCTCTGGGGCACAAAGAAGCTCTTTTAGGCCATGTTTGTGCACAGCAACAATAGGGAGATACATTGCAGATACTCCTCATTGCACTGAGAGCTGCTGTGAAACCCCTGCCTGAAGCTTCTGTCTCTACTTGATCTCTGGAGCGTTGCAAGCACAGGCGAGGCCCTGAACAACGGCTCTGCTGGCAACTGGAGTGCAACCAATTAGCCTGGATGAGGGGCTTTGTAGCCCAATTTGATCCAGTGGCCAAGGTGGGAGTCTAACCAGAACTGGTCCCTTCCTGCCCTGCTGCAACCCCTTGGTCTGCACTCGGTGGGAATGCAGGCAACAACCCTGCTCTTTACTCTAGCCCCCCTTCCCTGCCTTCTGCAGCCAAAAGCGCCTGTTCTGGGAGAACCATGGGAAGGGCATGGGAACAAAACTGAGCCTGGGGCCACTGTGCCTCCTCAGAAACAGGCCAGTTCCAGTCTGGAGTAACTGCTGCCTCAACTCAGACTCACTTCCACGCTGCCTTCCTTGTCGCACTTACTACACTCGAGTCTAGATGACAGGATCCTGCGTGAGACAGAGGGGTGGTTTGCACTGTTAGGCTGGTGAAAGCTCTGGGCAGTGAAGGCACTTGCTCTTTACATGAACCAGAGTGCAAGCCTGTCTCACGTTGGTTTTTAAGGAGAAAGGATCCACACACTATTTTCCCCAGAGGTTTAAAGGGAAACACTGCATAGGGACAAAACTGTTCTGTGCATAAGGCAATTGCTACCTGTACCAAAGCAACATGCACTCATAGGTACCAAAAAGGGAAAGCCACAGAAGTTTAGGAGAGGCAAGAGCTTCAGGACAGGTGTTACCCTTAAGGATTTTCAGGATCCTTAGGATCTCTCTGCTGCCACTGCCATGAGAGCCAGCAGGGGAAGCACAACACAGCTCTCTGGTCACATACTTACACGTTTGCAGCGCCAAAACTCTGGGCACGGAGTGTACTCAAGGGTCACTTCTTTGCCTCCGATGGAAAGAGTTCCCTGTGGAGACAAGGGGGTAAGTGATGGACGTGCCCAGCACACACCGGTTACTCACAGGCAAGGAAAGGGGGTAAAAGCTCTGGTTCCTAAAGGTTTCGCAAGTGAAACGGGGTGAAAGGGGGAGAGAGTCTCCAGGTTCAGTTAGCTGGAGCTTTGCCATGGAAGTGGAAGGGAAACTGCCTCTGCCCTGCTCTAGCATGGGGCTACAAAGCTGCATGTTAGCTCCAGAGGAACTAGGCAGAAGAGGCTTTGCCACATCTCAGGAGGAGCAGAGACAGAATAACCAGAGGGTGAGAGGGAAACTGCTGTCACCAGCTTTTGTCCACGTGCTGGAAAGGGGCAGCTGGGCAGCCCCCTTCACACCAGCCACCATCAGGCTGGCTTCAAGGCAGCTCCTTGAGGAGGAATACAAGGAAAAATGCCACCAAGGTGAGAGAATTTTCGTACTTGGGTTAGTCTTGATGACACTCATGAAACCCTGGCTGTCCTTCAGAGAAGGATGCCAGCACGTGGCAAGGCCACTGGCTCCGTGGCCAGCAGAGCTGGTGCAGCAGCAGCAGAGGACCTCCACTGCCTAGAAAGACACACTGCTCTCAGCTCCACACATGAGGGTTTGGAGAGATGTCAGGAGCCCAACAAATCTACAAGCTTTGCTGAAATGCAGATGAGTTAAGGGTGAAATGAAGACATAGGTGCAAGTCCCCCAGTTCCTGCCTGGCGCAGTCCATAAAAGCAGTGAGCAGCAAGGATTCCTGGTGGTTCTCATCTGCTGTGGACAACATGCCTGGGCATGCAGGGTGCAGGCTGACCACAAATGCATGGAGCCATAAGACATCTCATGTCACTGGAGACACTGCCAGACCACGCAGTCTGTATTTCCCAGTACCACAATATGAGATTTGGAGACAATAATGAGACTCAGGTCCTCCCAAGCCCCAGGAGAGCAGCTGCTCTTCTGGCCATTCCTGGATGCTGCACATGTCAGGGAGCTGAACGCTGCACCAAGCTATTTTGGGGACCTCTGGTGAGTCAAAAACTTCCCAGGTACTCTGACCCAGCAGCCTGGTCACATGAGAGCTCCCAGAGAAAATCATAAGCATGAGAAAACATGTTCCCAGAGTTATTATTCAGAAGTCATGATACACCCATGCATAAATTGCTGTTCAGAATGTGAGGGAGATGCTAGGGAGTATGTAAAGTAGGAGGCAAGAGTTCATGGGAGGGAGTCACTCAGCAGCAGTGCAACAACGATCCTTTAACCTCTACGAAAAAAATGCAGCAGAGAAAGTTGGAGACCAAACACACTGCCCTGTAAAGTCGGGTTCCACCACCTCCCCTCTCCACAGCCTGCCTTTTGTGGACCAAGGCCTGTATGCCTGGAACACTGCAGAGGTTTCCTTCCTGCCACCCAGCTGCTCAAGTGCTGCTTTCCAGCATGAATTTGCCTTTGCCTCACCCAAAGCTGAGCTGCTCCTAGGCCTTGCTGAGGGCTGGCATGTGCACCCAGAACAGAGTGCTGCAACCTCAGCCACAAGGAACCTCCTCAGGGCTCTGTCCACAGCATGGAAAACTGCCTATGTCACATGTCCTGGAGAAGGTTTGCACCTTCTTTAAGGCACGTGAAGAAACACAAGTAAGAAAGACAGGGAGGTGGAAATCAAGGCTGTCCTGCTGGGACTGCTGGTCCCTCTGAGGTGGACATGCTCCCTTTCCCAGGCAGGGCACCCATCACATCACATCACATCACGCATTCAAGAGATTGGCAGTGCCAGGAGAGCAGGCTAGAAACACCAAAATCTGCCTCAGGACCCAGTGAGCACAGGCAGGGAGAGAAGGCAGGGTGCACATCCTCACCTCATGGAGCTGCAGCCACCCCGTGGGCCCAGGAAAGGCCTCAGGAACAACAGCTCCTAAGCAGGGAGTTGCAGCCCTGCCTGTGAGATGGAGAAACAAGGACAACTAGATTTGAGGACACTTCCTCTGGTAATCATACAGCTTAATCCTTCTACCAGCCATTGAGGAAAAAACTTGACAGGAAGCCTCCAGATTATTTTGGGGTTTGTGGAAAAGGGTTTATAAGCGCATGTGGTGCTGGTTTCTACTGCAAATCCAGTTCTTGGGAGACTGCAAAAAGTGTCACTTGCATAATTACTCCCTAATTTCCTTAATACCCTGCTGATTGCCTGCGCACTTTTCCAACAAGCTCTGTCTTACTGATTTCTTCTTGATAAAGTAATTTTCAAGGTTGCAATCACCATTTAACACACCAAAACGAGTCCTTCATTTAGGACGCACATTGTCAGAATTTAGTGACTTAAAATTCCTCATTCCTCCATTCAGTTACAAGATTCCATCCCAAATATTTTTAGAACCTTTATTTCCTCTAGTCCCTGTCACTGCTTATTCTTTTTCATCTACATCTTCCTTTTCTCTGCAAAATGTTTTGGATAATACTGTAATTTTCAGGCCACTGCTTTGAATTGAGCAGAAATTCTGAGAACTTCAGGGATCAGTGCTAAGGGGAGGGGAAAAAAAAAAGGCAAGCCCAAGGTATGTCACATGTACTGTCTGGTACCCAGATGGTAACAATCTCTTCCCTATTCAGGCTTTTTATCCTGGACCTCTCTCACAGACTCACGTGCACCATGTCCATTAGTTCTCCTCGGGGATTTTCAACATCCCATATTTTGAGCAGCTTGGCCTTTTCCTTCTACATCAGTATGCTACAGAAATGTCTCTTGCCCTCAAAACTAGCAGTAAACACACAGTTGACTCACCAGTGAAGGGTTTAAAAGGCAGCACAGCTCTGCAGTACTAGAACATCAAGCTCTCAGACATGGAAACGCCCAGATTTTCACAGGCACGAGCAGATTCTACTATTTTTTCTGAACTTCAAATTCATTAAAACAGAGTGCCAGGACTTCACTGCTGGGAGCAAGGATTTATGCTACTGTTTGATATCTTTCAAACACAGTTATACGTGTTGTTTTCACTTCAAGGTCTGTTGGAGATGCAATACTGGATTCTAGTCTAAGTGATACAATTCAGCTAAAGCTCCTAAAAAATCTGCATCATCTGGAATAGAAGCCAATGGCCTAGCATGCAAATATTACTGTCAGCAGACTCTGGTTGACTGAGCAATTCCATCACGAGGTGGTTTTAGTGAGTGATGCCACAGAACCATAAGGCCTGTTTGCAGAAAGCACCCCCAGCAAGCAGCAATGCCCCCAAGTCCCTCCTTGAGCAGAACAAAACACACAAGAACAGGTTACTTTAGAAGAGGGAAAGAAAAAGGGAAAATCCCTTAGCTGTGACATCCATAGGTGATGAAATCCTTCAAAAAGCACTTTGGAGACTGCATGTCAGCTGGGCACAAGGCTTCAGCAATGAAACTTCAGTTTTACTGGAACAGTTTCCATGTTTTTTGTCACCAAAGGCCATTACACTGGAAGCACTAAAAGAATATCAACAAGATCCAAGTGGTAAAGGATCTTGTTGATATTCTTTTAATATTTGTATGAAAAAAACCCCAAACAGACCATGCCCCAAGCACATGACATGTCCACTCATGAGGTTGGTTTTAAATCCTCCCCAGTTTAACCTCTTTGCAACTGTACTGCTTTAGCATGGAAAGAACCCACCTCCCGCTCCAAACAGAGCACAACTAACTCGTGGGCAGAAGAAGCTGTCCATGCTACTGAGTAGAGCAGGTCCATGAGCACAGCATGCTGTGACCACACTTCCTAGAGAAGCAAGGCAGCCACTGACAGGGCCAGGAGACAGCCTGCTGCAGGTCAGGCATGACACAAGTCACCCCTTTCAGCTCTTCTCTGTCAATCAGCATTTACAGTTGGCATGCTGTATTTCTCATCCTTGTTGACAGCCTTCTAATGATGATGACTGGGGGTTGAGGAGGGGGAGAACTTGCCAAAAAAAAATCTCTATGCTCTCCAAGACTGACATGACAGAAGAATAGAAATCATCAATGTCAAAGTTTTTGCTAACTGTTTATCTGAAAAAAATTTAAGGCATCAAAGAGTGACCCAGAAAATCTGAAACATGGAGAGCTTTCGGAGCACAGCACACTCCCTCAAATCAATCCAGGCTTCTGCTTTAACAGAATTTGGCCAAACATTAAAACCTTCAGTAAAATCTCAATTCAGAGCCTCTTAACAATGAGTTATGTGGATGTAGCAACCAGTGCCACCGTGGATTGCTGCAGAGGACGTGTGCTCTGACTCATCCAGGGGGATGGCAACCACATGCCACTGTCCCTGGTCACAAGAAAGGCCATGGGTAGCTCAGTGGGATAGCAACTGTCAGTCTCAGTTTGACACACCACACACATGGAGTGGTGCAGGTCATTTCTGGAACAAAACCAAGGCTCAGCTCTGCAGCCCCCAAATCCACAAAGATTAATAAACCAAAGTTTTCTCCTTGGCTACAGCCACAGAGCAGCAACCAAGGGAGTGCAGGAGATGCCTGCACCACAATCCAACCATATTCAGATCTCCTCCAGCCGCTGGCTCGTGCACAAACACCACTTCAGCTAATTATTTCCTTACATTGTTCATAGTTTGATTAAATGGAAAACACCCGTGCCAGGAGCTGAACAGTTCTGGTATCCTTCTTGATAAGTAACAACCGAGTCAGAAGACTGACATGGTTCCACATGTTAAAAATTAACTGAAAATATCACTTGCAAACAGATATAAAATGGCATCCAAAGATTACGACAAAAGAATGCTTAAGGGCAGCACAGCAAAGCAGTCACACTAACATACCAGAATTAACCTTGTTTACGTGATGTTAATTCAGCCCTCTTATGCATATTTATTGTAATTAAGATGGTTATTCAAAAATCATTATACATCCATCACTTAAAAATTACTTAAACCAATTAATGACGAGTGTTTATTGCCTGGGGTAGGCTCGGCTGGCACCCCAGGAGGCAGGCTGAGAGTGCAGAGGGAGCCCACGGTCCCAGCAGCACTCCCAGTGAGCTCTCCCCACCCCCAGGGTGTTTTCCAGTCCTGGTCTCCAAAGGCACTGGACGGCACAGCATGGGGAGACAAGTGGCTGAGAGCACAAGTTGAGTTATCTAATGGTAACAACAACCCAGACTGCTTTCGGGCTCTTTTCCTATCTGAGTATGGATTCCAAATGCAAATGTAACAACTCCAACCCCAACGCAATGTACGTGACGCAGTCGCATCCCGTTTCGCTGGCACGGTGCTCATCCCTGCACAGAGGCCGGGGGGGAGCTGGCAGGGACAGCACCAGGCTCTCTCCCTTGTGGTATTCTTCTTCAGATAATGCAGGAAGATGGGGTCAAACACCAAAGGTCCCTCTACCCACACATCCCCAGCTGCCCATGGAATTCAGGAGGCAGCAGCTCCTGGGGATGGAGCAGAGGGCCAACACCAAGACACCTGGGAGGACGAGAGACCAGCTGGATGTATTGCAAAACAAGATCATCTCAGCCACAGAAGCTGGCTTCTCATCCCATTTTTTCCATATGCTGAAGTTTTTATCTCAGAACTCCTTGGCAGCTGCTGTACAAGGGACTCAACTCTACAGAGCAACAGGCAGTACATCTGCTTACCTCTGACAAAAAGCAGATGAGAAAAGCTGTGAACCCACAAACCACAATCCATCTGTAATTAAACATTTAGAAAACAGAGTGTGACATGGAGAGATGAAGAAACGAGAGTCATCCAGCCTGCTGCAGGGTACTGCTGCAATCTGGCATTTCCTATAGGAACAGTAACTACAAGCAAATTCCTAGTGTAGAGGGACCTACCCCAAGGCTCTCAGCCCCCTTCTCCAGCTCCCTAACCATTTACAGCACAGAGGCTTCTTTTTATTGGCCTGGTTTATCAGTGTCTAACACTCCTCTGCCGAGTAGCAGACAGCCAAGGCAGAAGGTTCAAGATATAGAGGGGAAAAGGATGGTCCAACAAGTGGTGGATCCCTGGGAAAGGGTTACATCACCAAGTGATTCCAACCTTTCCTGTCTATTACTATTACAGGTCTCTATCAAGACTAACACAGAGAAAAGCCTTGCACAAGAGCTGTGTTAGTGGTCACCTGGAAAGGAGGACATGTGGCTCCTGAGCATCAGTGATACCTGGAGCTCCAAAGCCCACACACCACTCTGAACCATCCAGCAGTGAGGCACTCATCTCAACAGTGATCTGACAGTAACCAGCATGGCACACAAGGGGCTCAGGGTCTTCAAGGTCAGAGGGGGACCGAGACCGAGAGCCCACAGATGTCATCATCAATCCTGTGTTAACAGAACATCATTTCAGGCACATCACTGATGGACATGCTAAACAAAATAGGCACTAACACACAACTGAGACATCAGGAGGATAACTTAGAGAGTCCTAAAGCTGTAGTAGCTAAATACAGATTATGATGCTACACAAGGATTATTTTAACCCCGATAGCACTCAGTGCCTCTTTTTCAAATTCCTCCTATACAAAATCCATTACCCACTTGCACTAGGACCATCTACCATGACACACAAGTTTTCATTTGTACTTGCTCCCAGACAGCTCTCCTCAGGCCTCCCTGTCTGCTTGGTTATCCAGGTGATTTGTGCTTTAGCAGAAGGCGCCAGTCTGCATCCTTTCGCTGCCTTATTCCCACAGACACCCCATCTAGCCTGCTGAGACACCTCCAGTTTTCTTCCTACGATTTCTCAGTTCCTTGGACACCAGCCACACTCTTTTTAAGCAAGTCCCAGTATCTTTCTACAACTCACCTCCCTCCACCAACATCCTTTTCACAAATATACACAGAAATTGCCTTTCACTCTGTGCCAGCTCTCTACATTTAATTGCCTGAATTCTGAACTCCAGTTCCACATTAGGACTCTCAAAGTGCTTATCTTTTAAAGGCAGCATTTGCTGCACTTGTCAGCACACTCAGCCCTGCTCTGAGAACACCACCAAAACAGCTGGTACAGGCAAGATCCCAATTACAGCTTCAGGAAGGGTAAGAGCGATGTGTCTCAGTATGAGAAAACACCCTGTGCCTTGGCCTTCACATGCTCTAGGGCCAGCTTTAGGTAGTAGGTGATAGGAAAGGCTTCTGCCTTTCACCTCCTAAGGAGATTTCAACACATCTGGAAGTTTCCTTTGATCCAGTGAAACAAAGTAGACTGTTCACGGGCCACTGAAAGCCTCACGTCTCCTGGTCCAGCTAATTCTAACCTCCAGCTTCCCTCCCCCCTCTGGGGAAGGCAGCTTTGCAGATCAACATTAAAGGATCACTGGAAAAATGTGGACATTTTTAAATGAAAGCCTTTCCCATAAAGTACCAAGATTTCTAGAGTTCAGACAGTGATAGTCTTGAGGGCATCAGGAGATAACAGCTCCAAGGGGGACAAGTTCCACACTCTAGTGCCATTGGCTGTGCTCCCATTCCACAGCTAAAGAAAAGCATAGATGGTTAAGGACTTACACCAAGGCGTAAGCTAAGAAGGTCACACATATCAAACACTTGTTCCCATGCCCAAAAAAGTATGAATCAGGTTGAATCCTCTATTTGAAAAGTACACTTAAAACTATAAAAACTGAAGAGTATTTAAATATTTAGCATATTCACAGATGGCTCTAGGGAAGGGTCCACATGGCTCTGCCTCATCCATCTTCCTTTTCTGATTCATCACCATCTACTGCCTGGATACTGTATTTGAACAACAGCTGCTTCCAAGACTCCCTTTGCTCCCAACACAGGGATTTTCCTTCTCCCTCCAAAATGCTGCTCTAGAGCCTGGACATATTTCTTAATACTTTTTTATATGGCCACCTTCTTCCTCAAAGGTCATCTCAACACATAGTGCTGTTAAACAATATAAAGATTAAGGACATTAGCACAATGCACTAATCCACCCCAGGACCTTCCTGTGCATTCCCCTCAAGGGGTGCTTTACAATTAGCAATGGCCATAAGGAAGCTGGGAGAACAATGAGGAAAGGCTCAGTTCCTTACTCATAGATATGAAGCACAATATTAAAACACTAAAAATCACGCTGGAAAAAAGTCAGGCTGGAAAGCTCTGCCTTGAAGGGGGAAATTTCTTCCTAGACAATTCAGCCTGTTTGATTAAGCATTTAAAGGCCTCACACCTAAACAAAAGCATGTCCTTTTGCTGGAGCATGTAACCATGGGATTATACACCGATTCCAACTGGGCTTGAGTGTGAGGTGAGAAGAGCGTAGGATGTTCCGCACAGCAGCAAATGTTCATTCAGAACATGTCAACTGCAAATGGGGAGGAGAGCAGTCCAGAGGGTCCCCAGACATGCCTCCAAACTCACTTCTGCATCCACGGAATTAAGCACTCGGAGCCTGCCCTGGCAATGCTTTGTCTGCAGGCAGTGCTCAGGAAAGCTCCCTGCAGGACAGCTGCTCTGCTGAAAGGAAAAGACCCAAAAACCCTGGGGAAAGAGAGCAGCTCTGTGGATGAAAAGAGGGTTTTGTCTTTGGAGACATCATTTTTCGACATCCCCAAATTCCCAGTTGATTACAAAAGTAGGTGCATAATACTGACTCCCAAAGGGAGTCAGGAAGAACCCAGCCAGCTGCCAGGAGAAAAACACCAGCAGCACAACACTTACCTGTGCCATCTCAGTGCTGATTCCAGCACATCGCTCTGTCCCTCAGGTGGCCTGTTCAAAAGCTAAATCCAGATCCTGAACAGTCACACCTGGACAGAACCACGAGGCAGCTGGTACATTTTCAAGCTGACACCCGTACCCATTTCTACATCTGAGCGGGTGCTGCCTCTTAATAGCGCTCTTCTTAGGAGCTGCTTTAACCTCTTTGGTCAGTATTTGCCCAAGAAACCTGGCATGATGTGAGAGCAGAGCTATGGGAGCACTTTGGAAGGAAGCAAATCTCTCCTGCCAGCCTGGTTTGTGTGCAATGCAACACTAGTGGGTGTTGCAGCTCCTCAGAGGAACTGGCAGCTCCTCCTTTTTACAGGGCCACTAAGGTATAAGGGGTTAATCCAGGCAGTTGCACTGCACAACATCCAGAGGTACATCCAGATCGCTCCTTCTTGGAAAATTAGCAGAATTGCTGAAGAAAGAGGCTTAGTGCCTTGTCAGGGTGCAAGAGGCAGCAGCAGCGACTCTCCTATATGGATATCTGGGCTCCAAGGCCTGGAGCTGACCTCAGCTCTCCAGGAGAGTCTAGCCAGAGAGGTGAGCGTGCAGGAGTGCAATTTCTATGATCACCCTGCCACTGAGGAAGGAAAAGAACATGATTGTGTTGTGCTCCAGCTCGTCTGAACCCCTAAGGAATCCAGAAGAGAAAACAGCACGCAGAGACATGTCCTTAGATTGTCACAGCTCAGCAGCAGGTTGCTCAGGGATTGCCACTTGGAGCTCTTCTGGGACTCTGACACCAGGGGATGTATCAAGGCAGGCAGTGACACATGGCCTCACACAGAGCCTGGCCTGCAGTGCCTCATCTGCTGCCTCTCCTCTCTCAGCAACCACCAGAGAGGTGATGCTTTCAACTGCTTCTCTCCTTTGTTTGTCACTAAGAGGTGTCTATTAAACATTTGGAAATCACTTCTTGCATTTAATGGCTGGCCCAGGCCACATCACAAGGAAGAAAACCAGACAACCTATGTTAGTGCACTGGGTGGAGAGGCAGGCAGTGGGAGGGCAAACACTGATCTCATATGGACCAGGCACACAAGAACATCTTGTCAGGGCAGGAAAAAACTGAACCTCTAGGTGGCCTGAAGTGATGGAGATGCAGGAGGACAGGTGGGTGCAACATCTGTTGATTGCCAATGCCTACACACAGCGCAACAGTGCAGGAAAACAAGCCTTCAGGCAGAATGTATCAGACACTTCACTGCAACAAGTCAACAGCACATTGTACAGCTTCTGGCACTGCAGAAGCCAGGAAGAACTTCCCACTTCCCTTCTGTGTCTCCTTGTACAAAACAGCTCCAGGATTTTGCCCCCACTGCCTTCTTCTGGGAGCAGGTATAGCCAAAGACAAGTGGGGTGGGTACTGAGGACCTCTCAATTGCTGTCCCACTCACACATGCTGGGTTCAGCAGGTCACCAGGTACGATGCCACAAAAAAATTCCCCCTCTCTCAAACGAGAGACGATTGAGGGAAGTTTCTGCCTGGCCTCAGAAGTGCAGAGGGCTGTTGTCTGCCAGCTCCCTTGTTGCTCTTCCACCCAACATGCTTTCCTGTCCTGCACTGATGTAAGAGTGACAGCAATGCTCCTGAGCCCTGCTCCTGTAGCACACAGTGCTCTCCATAGGTATTAAAGCTTTAATAAGAGTCTTGGAAGTGCCCTGTGGCTCGCAGGGGAATTGGGTGGATAATAACTGTGTGTCCCTCTGTGTTAAATACCTGTTTCATTATTGCCTGTGATTGATGGATAATGACACAATAGCCCATTCAAGGTGTACCAGCCCCCATTTTCCACTGAAATTGTGTTTCATTTCTAGTCAAGAACATTACCAGCTCTGTTACACTCAAATGGAAACAAAAATTCACAAATAAAAGTTGCTGACTGTTTGCCATAGCTTTGATCTTGCATCTTCAAACTTGAAACATTTGAATTTAACCTCTTCATCGTGTGATTTTCATAAGCCAAGCAGGAAATAGCAAAATCCAAGGTACTCTTTTTGAATGTACCCCAATTTGAGGTACCCAAACTTCCACAATTCATATTAAAAAAGTCTCACACAAACTCAGCTGGGAAGAAAACAGATGAAAATCCACATCTGAGGAGAATTCCAGCTCACTCTCACTGTCTATCATAACCATAATGCAAAACCAAGAAGTTTCTGCAGAAAAGCAGTCTGACCGTGGCCCTTTTAAGAGAAGGAAACAGTGCTTCTGCCTTCCTTAAGCCCTGGGAGTGTGCAGTTGAACCTTTTTCAGGCTCTAAACTGAACCTTTTAATTTCCTGTTCCAGCAATCCAGTATCAACAAGTGCACCAAGGAATGAAAAAGCAACCGCTGCCAAGAGAGCACAGAAGCATCAGGGAACAGTTCTGAGGCCGCAGCTGACAAAAACTACTCACCAAGCGGAAGCTGCACAAACATTTTGGTGTGCTCCCACTTATCAAAACAGCCCAGAGGGAACGTTATTGCTATAATCTGGCTCGTATCTGGTGTCTCCCCTGATGTTGCTTGGATTGGGCTGACAACGACTGCCCTCCTTCCCAGTGACAAGTCTTGTGCAAACCATAATGGCAAAACCCCCCCAAAAAAGGGTCTTGCTCTGGAAATGAAAGTTACGATGCGCTCACTGAGATGCCTTTATTCGTGTAAACTGAGCCCATACACACATTTCCCTCTCACTGCCTCTGTCTCTCCTTCAAGTAACTTCAATCGTATCACCAGCAACATCCACTTCCGAGAGTACAGAGGGAATTTCTGATAGTGCATCTGCAGTTGTTAGTCACCAGCTTACAGAAAGGATGACTTCAAAAGTATCAAAGCAAATTAGTGGCATGAGTCCTGCTAACTTTCATATGGGAGCCTGATCAAGGGATTTTACATCTTAATCCAAAACCACCTTCTGACCCCATACACAATCTATCAATTGTAGCAACACACTGTGTGTCCTACAGCTGATTTACCTTACTCCTTTGAAGCTCTTTGATGCTACAATGATAAACACCTTCAAAATGGTAACACAATATATTTAGAGTTTCTACAGATCTTCATAGAAAATCAACCCATCACAAATGTAAACACAATAAAAAACATACAATCTGAGAGTACGAGCAGCTCAGCAGTAAAACTCTTACACTTATCTTGGCAACGCACATGGATCAAGTTATTCAAACAAACTTCAGAAAATCACAATTATTCCTTAACATTTGCCAGCTCAAGCTCCTGGCATTGTAAACAAAGCATCTATCCCAACAGAGAAATACTTGATTAACAAGGCATTTGAGATCTACAGGGAAAGAAGGGGCATTTCAGAGATATATTGTGATATTAATGTCAAATGGCAAAAAACCCCAACAAACTCACAACCAGAACATAAATGCCCAGGGCCAGAGACAGAGCAGCTTCATTTTGGAGAAGAGTAGGGAAGGATGCTTTACCTGGAACGATCTATTTAAACAGTAGCCCAAGAGAGCTTCAGCACATGGAGTAGATAATTATGCAATACACAGCAATATTTCAGCCCTGAGATAACCCTGCTGGGCCATACACCCCCAGCAGCAACCAGGGACACTAAGGAGGTCCTGCATACACATCTGCTCCGTGCTCCAAGCAGCTCATCCAGAAGCTGTCCTCTGAGACAATCCCATTACTGAGCAGCACTTCAGCAGCAGCAACAAGCACACAATGCTCAGCACATGGGTAAGGTGAGGCTGAAGAAAAAAAGGAGGACAGGATTTTGGAGTAAGAGCTGGGAGGCAGAGGGACACGGCAAGCTGGGATCACACAAGTAGAGCAAGAAGAAGCAGCTTCACAACTCTCCCAGTTAAAAGTGCATTTATTTTAAAATGTTGGTTAGCATGATTTGCTTCCTGAGGCAAGGCAGGACAGCACTGCCAAAAATGTTGTAGTTTTTTATCCAGATAGGGCTAGAAAAAACACATTGATGAGCATTTATCACAGGCTGAAGGAAGAGTGTGTGAAGTCTTTGGCAGAAGATCTTTTATGACCTCCTGTGCTAATGGAAAAAAGACTAAGAGGATGCACACAGCTGGAACAGGTGGACCAAAGATGTTTAGGTGACAGAAGAGAAGAAGGTCCAGAGAAGTATTTTCAGCATGAGAATTTTTCAGCAGTTACATTTTGCAACAAAAGACACTCTCCTCTGCACAAAGAAAGATCTCTGTAGCACACGGGGATGTAGCCAGTGCTTTCCAAACAGAGAAGCAGACAGTGCAGTTATCACAACATCCCTGCAGGACAGACACCTGTACACCCACGCACCCAGCCCTGCCACCAGGCAGATCCAACTGCTTGCTCACAGGCACAGCACAAGGAGCCTCCCTCTGCAGACTTCCCTACGGATCTCAGAGGCTCACAACTCCGATTACCTGACGGTACGATGCAGTGATTAGTGACACACAAGTGGGAATGAACAAATGATTGACTCAACATGTCAAGCCTCAATGATGTAAGCCTCGGGTGAGCTCGTGACAAGGTCACACATTGAATCAGACAGAAAAAAAGCCAAATAAGCTCTGCTGCCTGGAAATCCACTCATCTCATTACAAGGTAGCCTTTGGAGGAAACTTTTCATAGGTCACCTGGATCATAAAAATCACTCCATCACATCCACGTTTCCCAAACCATGAGGATGTTTCTAAAATAAACCTTGCCTAGGTATAAAAGTCTTTCCCCTCTCTATACACACACTCAACGTGGAAGACTCCAAAAGGTAACTCTAGAAATCCACACGGGCAAAAGCAGCACAGGCGTAATAGGGAAAAAGAAGATGCATGCTAAGGATACAACCTGAGCAAAATCCACACACCTAACGTACAATGAGAAAAGCAGAAGACAATGCCAGCTGATAAACCAAGGAGGACATACCAAAAGCCAGGACATCTCCAGCACTCTCAGCCTAACATGCAAACAGATTTGTGGACACGCTCAATTGTCACCAGCATCCTTGACTGCAGGTTAAAGCTAAAGAGATGGAGAGATGGTGTCAAGAGGGTAAATGATGGACACCAATCAATCCGTGAAAACACACTTGAGGTGGGTGTTATCTTCCATTATGGAAGCATTTTGCAGATGCTAGAAAAAATTGCCAGACCCCACAACTCAGCATATCCTACCAAAAGGAAAACAATTATCTTTGACGTTTGGCCACACATTTTCTCTTACAGATTGCAACACACTCCCTGCACCACAGTGTCCAATAAATACTTCAAGTACAGGTCACCGGAACAGAAGCATTCCCAGGATAACCACAAGCTCCTTCTGTATTTAACTCAGAAGCCGCAGAGAGTTGTGCCTGGTTACTGCAAATGTTCTCAGGACAGAAAGTCTTAGGCTTTGCCTACTTGTCAAAGCATCTTGTGGATTTTAACACCAACAGTGAAATGCCTGTGAAGTCTGATCTGCACCAGAGCCATGCTCACACTAGCTGCAGGAAAGCGCTGCAGGGAATTGATACGAGGGAATGGGCTCAGAGAAGGAGAAGCACACAGCTGCTGCTTCCAGTTGCACAGTGGTGGGATGTACTCAAGGAAAGCACAAAATGTCCCTCACCAACAAGAAACAAGCAGAGAATGGAGGTATCACTGTGCTCAGCAAGCTGAACCAGGGGAAACTGCTCTCTGAAACGTGCCGGTCTCGGTGCAGGAAGGCGCAAGAGCAAGGCTTGGAACAACTGCTTCAGCACATGTCTGGAGACCTCCACAAAGTATGTATTTTTTAAAGTTCATGCTGTAGCTCTCCCATTTTTGCCCTCTTACTTAAGAAACAGGAGGGAAGGATGACAATGATGTTAGTTTATAGCAACAAAAGCTAGGCCACAGTCAAGCTGCCAGTGTTGCTAAGTTTGAGGCCTGAGAGGATTTGGAGACAATACTACGTAGTCAGGATTAATAATATGCTCCTAAGCTTAAGAAAACTGCTTCTGCTTCCATGTGAATGACAACCAGCTTCACCTCAACTAAAACAGTAAAAGCAGCAGAGACAGGATCTCTCCATTTATCCTCCTTCACCTGTCTTTATGATACATGGCAGTACACAAAGGGTACTTCATTTCCCACCTGATTTTCTTGCACCCAGTAACAAGCTTGTTATGTGTGTTTCTTCTACAGATGAACAAGAAGTGCAAGACAGCATTCATGTATTCAGCAGGATCCCAAGGCATATGGAAAACAAGAGCTGTGGGATGTATTCCCTACATTGTCAAAAATGGTGCCCCAAGACAGGAACACTACTATGCCAAGGGGCTACACCAACCCTCAATGCAAAGAAAATGCAGTAAAACAAATGCCACACCACTCTACAACCTTTCAAAATGAAAATAAAGAAGGGAAAGATTATGTAGGAGAAACCATGCAACTTGGCAAACAGAAACCCCATTTTCCATTCAAAATACTTGCGCCTCCCCAAAGGAAAAGCAGCTCATCACAGACAGAAAAGAGGTCTCCTCTCATAAAACAACAGCCAACTTGTAACAAAAGACCACAAACATCAGGCTGCAACAAGGTTCTGCAAAACAACTCAACAGCCCATCAGCCCTATTGGGGCAAAGAGCCTCCCAAGCCAGCAGGAGAGCTGGCCAAACCTGCCCCCAACACCTCTGCACTAGCAATAACCACAATCCATCACGTTTCATGGACGGTAGATAGGACCTTTGAGCTGTAATAAACTGCCAAATCAACAAGGCAAAGCAATTAATAAGGGGGGTATCTTCATTACTTTAGCTGTGGCAATTAACACAAGTGGAATGAAAAGCCCCTACAAAATTGGGGCAGCACAAAAGACGGATGTTTCCTTATCATGATGTAGTTAGTAGAAAGCCCCCTCAAATGGCAGCAGTCACATACACATGCTAGACCTACTGAAAGGAGGCAGTTGGACCTGGTAAATCTGTAGTTAACAAATTTGGGAAGGATCCAAAGTGGGTGCTGGTCTGTGTTGAGTAAAACAAAGGGATTTCACAATACAGGAATTCTACAAGATAGGGATGCAAACGATTGTTCTTTAGGCAGGGGCAGTTAAACAGGCATTAAGCACCATCAGAAAACGTAGTCTCTGCAAAAGCTATTTATTCCCAGCCTCCAGATGACTCAGACAGCAGGTTGACTAGCGAGGGGCTAGGATGTCACTGTGGGCTGACACTGTTTTGCTATTTATGCTCTCACAAGTGAGTGAATTTGACAGGGATAGCTGATAAAACTTCTGAAAATAACTGAACTATCAAAGAACCTCGGTCTTAGCTAACACAGCTTTTTGGTTTTTGCAGCTTGTAAAACAGCAGATTAATTCTCAGTCTAAGGAGATGATCTTGCAGCTCAACCCTGGAAGATCTTAAAATGGAATATCTACTGAATAAGGACAGCTGAATTGCATACCTCCCTTTCTAAAAATCTCTATTTGGCCTTTACTGAGAACTTAAAAGTCAGCTCCCTCCCTTGCAGCAGGTCAGATACAAACCTTACTACTTCTGTTTTTCCTTATTTAAATAATAAGGCCCTTTTTTTTCCCCATGTTCAATCAAGAGCAACATAGGGAAATTAACCTGTGTGAGCCTGTGAGCCAACCCAGAGGTTAAAACTCTCCCAATCCAATTCATATAGCTTGGGTCGCCCCAAGCCAAAAAGCACATTTCTTGCTTCACTAATTACAAATTATTGCAGCCCTAGTAAAACACAGTGAAGACAGGCACATGCAGGCTTTGGAGATGCTCCCATCCAACCACTCCATCTTCCAGGTTTCCTCTGCACACACACAGAGCCACATAGAGCAGGAAAACAGGAAGACTCCAAACTCTATCTGGTTTTAACACATAGAGCACCAAACTGGGACCATCACCCCATCGCTGCCAGGGTTCTGGCTCTGCCTGATTGTCAAAGGGAAGCGTGATTAAAAATTATCCATAGAATCAAAGAATGGTTAAGGTTGGAAGGGACCTTAAAGATCACCCGGTTCCAACCTCCCTGCTACGAGCAGGAACATCTCACACTAGACCAGGCTGCACAAAGCCTCATCCAACCTGGCCTTACACACCTCCAGGAAGGAGACTTCCACAACCTCCCTAGGCAACCTATTCCAGTGCCTTACTACCCTCATGGTGAAGAATTTCTTCCTAATATCTAACCTAAATCTACCCTCTTTCAGGGTACAATCTACCCCTTGTCCTATCACTGCCCCCTCTGGTGAAAAGCCCCTCCCCAGCTTTCCTGTAGGCCCCCTTCAGGTACTGGAAGGCCACTATAAGGTCTCCCTGAAGCCTTCTCTTCTCCAGGCTGAATAGGCCCAACTGCCTCAGCCTGTCTTCTTCTCTGGACTCTCTCAAACAGGTCTATGTCTTTCCTGTGCTGAGGGCTCCAGAGCAGTACACAGAACTCCAGGTGGGGTCTCACAAGAGCAGAGGGGCAGAATCACCTCCCTTGCCCTGCTGGCCACACTTCTTTTGATGCAGCCCAGGATGGGCTGCAGCCTGAAGGTCTGCTGTGACTGCTGCTGGGGAGGGTCATCATAAGCCAGCCAGATCCTCCTCATGTGCCTGTGTGTACAGTGATTTACTGGGCACCTCTAGGCACTCAGTTCAGTTTAAGGACTGGTGCTTGCAGGCTCTTTGCTGTAGAAATGGACCCAATTTGATCAAGTCAAACACCTGTCCAAGTACACAGAGATGCTCCAAAGATGGGGCAAAGCAGGCATCAACAACAGGTAAAAGAAGAATTCCCAAATTGCCAGGTATTTGGGAATTGCTCTCATGTGAGGAGAACTAGGGAGAGAATATGGAGAGGCATTTGGTTAAAAGGAGTGTCACACATCATTACAGATTCCTCAGTGACAACAAAATAAATTGGGAATTGTAGCAACACTGAAGGTGAAATAAAAGTTGTCACTGACGGTAAAAGCAATAATTAATTCTGGAGCCTTCTCTCTCTGCTCCCCACCACTGCCCCAGTGGGAATGTGCCAGGCTCTTTTCCAGCAACAGAATTATTTCTGTAAAACATTTTTGTAAGTTGCAATACCTCTGTAACTGAAAATAGAGGCAAATGTGAACACTTTGAGGGACCTCTGAAACCCCAGCTGTGAAGACGCATTAACTGTAAGTACATTTTTGCAGAGGCACAGCTCTGAATCTGACTCATGCCTCTCTTCCCATGACAGCCAGACTTGGGATTCAGGTAAAAAAGGCTTTAGATAATTGATACGTATTCTTACTCAAGCAAATTAAGAGGAAGAGGGCAGTAGAGAGGAAACTTAAGGGATGCATTGAAGGAAGGGGGATCAATCATTTAGTAGTTTTTCTTGAGTGATCCATCACCTGCAGTTCCAAGGCACTGGGTGGGTGCTGTGAGGTGGGAATCTATGTTTTACCCAACAAATTTTAAGCTTCTTGCTCTTGTACGGTGGACAACAGCCCTAGCCTCAAACACCAGGGCAGAGTAAAGGCTGCCTTTGGGTACTTATTCCCTGGGGATTTAAGCCATTTTTGCACTTTTAAGGGCTGGAAACGTTCAGATTTACCAGGCGCAACTGCACGTAGGGTAGTCCTCATGTTTGCAGCTCCAGCTTGCCAAAGGACAGGGTAGATATGGGGGAGACACACAATTAAGAATCTCGCCCACACACCAGGCATATGGGAAAGTGGAGCGTGCAAGTCACAGCTGACTCAGAGCTGCAGACCAGAGGCTTCACCTACAGTCACATGTGTATGTGTGTGCACACACAGCCGGGGGAGGCATTTAATGCTAGCAGAGCTCTTCCTGACTGCATTTCAGTGTGAGTACAAAAGCATCAGGGCCAAAACCTGCATGAGGAGTCTGCCAGCTACCAGCCTCTGACTCGAGCCAGTGTGCAGACACACACCAGGGAGGAGAGCAGACCCTTTGGTGTCCAGCATCTCCTTCACACTGGCATTTCTAAGCCTTTTACAGGTTTCTGGAAACAACATTTAAACCGCAACGTTGTGCGTTATACAACAGATCTTCCTTTGAATGGGCCAAGAAAAACTCATTGGCTTTCCACCACCCCACCAAAGAAAAAAAAAAAAAAAAGCTTTAAAAAATCTTCTAGCAGCATTGACCGAAGTGTAAAGCAACCTGGTTGGCTTCCATGCATCCGATGGCCTCTTCCAAGAGTGAAAACTCCACGCAGACATAGCCATAGTCGTAACCTGGGGACAGCATTTAAATACAGACGGGAGTCATGTTAGTGCCTTGTCATAAAGAAAGCCACATTAAATATTCAATTTCCCTTTCCCTCCAATGACAAACCCTCTAACCACCACCCCTTTATTCCAGAATGAAAAGGAGAGAAATCAGGGACTAGCTGGATGATGATTAACTGTGCAGTTTATCATGAATGTTAATAGTACAGTGTTCCCACTTCCCCTTACACAACCAGTGACAGGCACACCCTTCCTTTGGGCAAGAAATAATTGCTTTGTGGTTTTTTTTAAAGGCGTAGTGATTTTCCATTGCTAGTTTCACATTTTGTGCTACCTTGGAGGCTGTGTTCTCCAAAGCAAGTGTGGATAAATCATTTCAAAGTACCTTGCTGCAAATGTATTTTACAAGAATAGCCAGCATTTTAATTGGGCAATATTTCAGAAGGAACTAACATGATCCCTTTGCCTTCACTATTTTTCCTTCAACACAAGCCTTACTTTGGAAGTCCAATCCCTTCTATTATGAAAAAGTGCAGTGGAGCAGGAATGAGAATGCCAACTTTCTCATTTTGGTAGAGATGTTATTGCACATGTACCAAGAGGGTGTGGGAGCTTAAGCTTAGATGCAAGAAGTTAGGGAGCCTTTACTCTTCTTGCTCCTTGGAAAGCTGTCATCTCAGTCAGTGGCAGAGGGACCCACTGATTCAACCATGTACTCCAGATCCTGTGCTGAAATGTTGTGTCTCACAGTAAAGTGCAGGGCAAATGCTACAGAAGCTAAGAGCATCCTAAGAGTCATCCTTGATGTTGAAAGTAGCTCCAAGAACTGAAGCGTTGAGGAACAACCTCAAGCCACAACCTCACCCTTCACATGCCAAGGCCACTCACTCCAAACCAGTGTTTTCCAGATGATCATGAGCTGACAGACATGTGAGAGGAAAGTTTTGGTTCCCCCCTCCTGCTGCTCTTATGGCTGGTCAGGAGCAAAAGGAAAGCTGGTCTGCACATGGATTGTACCATTTTAGGCACCTAGATGTCCTGGCGAAGAGCTTGTCCTCTCCTAAAGATGCACATCTTAACACCAGTACCTTCAAACCAGGTACATATCTGGTTCCTATTGCTCCAGCCCCTCACCTTCCACAGGAAGGTAACTCCAAGTGCACTTCTTGAAGGCAAAGCATTCCAGTCTCCTGGAAAACAGCCCCCAACTCCCCCCCAAGCCTATGCCAAAGAACAGTGTTGCACTCTCCGATTTTTCCTTCTCTGTTTCTTTACCATCTTTGTACTTAACTACATCAGAGTTAAGGCCATACAAAAGTATTTCCTCACCAAACCTAATTTTGATTTTTTTATCATTCTGGGAGCTCTTTGCACACTATTCTAATGACACAATCCTGACTTTATATGTTTGCCTTCACAACAAGACTCCAATTTGAATCTAGTTCTTTACCTCATGCAGGAATTTATTCCCCCTCCCCATATTATTTTAGCCAAAATAATTACACTAGAGGGAAATTTCAGAATCTGGGTGCTTTTCAGCTGAGTGACAGACCGCTGCCTGTGGCAGAACACAGCTAAAGCCACTTGATATTCTTACACGAAGTGGGCACCTGGAACTGGAGGTACAGTTTCAGCTGGCAGAATCGACAGAACCAAATTCTCCCAGCTGTTCCCGTAGCATCCATCCTCTGCAGTTCCACCCACATCAAATCACATTTGCAAATGAAGCAGTCCCCCTCTCTGCAGAGGAGAGCTGCTCTCCAGGAGCAGTGCTGCCCCTTGCTGGGAGCCTGTTTTGCATTCTGGGCAGACACCTCTGCTACTTCACGGCACAGCATGCAGGCTCACACGGTACATTTTAAAGTCTTATTCAAGTCCAGAACTCTGGAGTCACTTCTCTCCCTCCTGTTCAGAAAAGGGCTGCATGAATGGTATTTGTCAGCCTGCAAAGCTCCTGATTCCCCTTCACAGGGAGGATTTTTGAAAGCTGTCATAATCAGCAAGCTAGGATCAGAGTGCTACCTTATTTCCATGTGCATAGGAAGCAGGGGGGGCTCCTGACAGACAGAAAACTAGATTGCAGAAGTTTTCACTCTATTTGCTCTACAATGATAGGTAGTTTACATCCCAGTCCTCGGGAAGTGAATGAGTGGTTTAGATGTGGATTTAATCCAGCATGACACAACTGAGAGTGCAATACTGAATATTACACACAGATACAAAAGCTGAGATGCTTGGAGGAACGTACAGTAGAGGATAGTTCAGGGGAAGACCAGCACATTTCTCCTTGTGCACTTTCTTACCTCTGCCCACCCGCCCCAAACACAGCCCTCCTCACTTAGCATAGGTGCAGTAACACGTACAGTGAGAACCAAAACCAGAAACTGTGGCCCCATATCCTGCCAAAAAGCAGCTTCAGGCCAGATGTTCAGCTCTTGTGGTCAGGTTGCAGAGGGGACACAGTGTTCTGCAATTCACCATGAGCTGTCCTTGCACAGACAGTACCCAAGCAGTGATGCAAGAGGAGAGCAGCATGGAGCTGCTGCTCTGTCCTGAACTGCTGAAGAAGATCTGGAGGGGGCTTGGCTTTTCCCCCCATGCCCAGGATCCAGCCCTCTGCAGAGATCAGACAAGCACACTCAGGATGTGAGAACAACAGAGTAAACACCAGCCTTGGGTGGTATGGTCCCCCTGCTCTGTCCCCCTGCCCCCAGCTCCACCAGAGCATCCTTCCATTTTAGACCATGATGGAAAGGCCACTGAAATGGAGGGCTGGAAATGTCACGTCACTGCTACAGAGCACCTTCCAAATGCAATGTTTGCTCATTTTTCCATGACTTGCAATAAAATCACATTACCCAGGGCACAATGCTTGAAACAAAACCAAGGGGAAGCAGCTAAAGAGGCTCCTGCCACCAACTGCTGTGCCCCTTCCCTGCCTCCTCTATAGGGCTGGTTCAGCTCTTTGTGTCAGCTGCTGAGCTTACATATTTTTATTTCTGAAGCCTTCACACAGTTTCCCTGTCAGAATGCAGCAATTCAGCTGAATTACCAGAAGCAAGACAGGGGGTTTGGATAGAGGTGTAGGGCCAGGCCCCTAAAGGTATGAATTGGTTCAGCAGGCATCCCAAGGTAAGCTGATGTCCCCTGGCAGTGAGAGCTCTTGGACACCCACTGGTATCCTTCAGGTCATAACAGTAAAACCAAAGTGATCACACCAGCAAAGCTAAATCACTGCTGAAGGCTACAGCACGGTGGTTCATTTTTTTTTTTTTGACTCAAGGTGGCCTAAATTCACATGCAAGGTTTCACATGGAGATACAAATCCTGCTATCTTCTTAATTTGATCCTTCGCTTACTGATTAGTACAACACTAGTTTCAGGATCCACCAAAAAGTAGAACAGAGTAAGAAGCGCTTTATGGTTTGGCAGAAGTATATGGGATCCACACAGACTGTGTCAAAAAGGAAAGAAATCAGTATTTCCCCCCCATGCAGCCTCTGAGCATGCACAGTTACATTGTCCAAAGGAACTTTCCAATGGGAACAGCCCTCCAACACTTCAACTCATCCGGATTTTGGCCCTAGCACAGCCATAAAGCATGCATGTCCTCATTTCCCCCCAAGTTTTAGGTCAACCACATAAAAGGACTTTTGTACCTTATTTAACTACACCTCAGCTGTGGGAGTTTACAGTACCACAGGCTGTATACGAGGGTGAAAGCACAACACATGGAGAGCATGCACATAAAATCCAAAAGACTTCTGTTTTCCCTTAAGTGCTTCTATGTATACACAATCCTTTATGGATGTCCCCAAAGCATTCTCAGTTGCTTTCTGCACTGAAAACAGGCACAACTGCTTAATACTTAGGATTAAGAACATATTTAGAGCTCCAGGAAGCTCCTCTGCAAACATTTGAATAAGGAATATTTTGCCTCTGAAACAGAGGTGTTTTAGTGAAGTGAAATATGACAACAAATAGCAGGTCCCTATTAGCATGTCATGGTTTGGCTAAAAAACCCTGAAAGCCTGATTTAAAATTACTGTTTTTTGGCTTCAGATAAAAAGATCAAAGACTTGGGATTTAAAATAAGACTTGCTTCTATACTCACACAGTTCCTACTGAACAACTGACACACAGAAATGTGTTACTTCATGATAGTTTGTTATGTCAAAGATCTAAATAAAGGAAAACCAGAATGCTGTTCTGATAGGGCTGTAAGTAGTGTGAAGACTTTAAAAAAATCTGTCTGGAATTTTAGAGGGCCAAATGAAAAGATCACATAGAGACAGCAGCCCTGCCTATGCCAAACCAAAGACACTTTTGGACAGAAGGCATGATGGCAACATGACAAAGCATCCCATTTGAGAGGTGACCCAGCTCTTTGACTCTAGGAATGAGACACGTTACTGCCTGTCCCTAAGGCATGAGGTAACCTTAAGTCTATGGTGAACCATCACCTGCCTTCTCAAAAACAACTGCCACAGAACCTCTGACTGCTGCAGTGCAATACAAAGACATTCGCCCACCTCTGGCCAGGAAGGTTAGAAGATGGCCTCCTATTAAAGTAGTTCTATGTAACACGTTGCCAAAAGACACTATGCCAAACTGAATGTGGTGGAGGTCTCTGCATCTGCCAGGTGGGGCCAAGCAGCCTGAGGGCAGAAGACACTGATGATGGAATCTCTGTAGGGAGAGAGCTTCTCAACCATCCCAGCAACACTTCACTCCTGTTCTTTCCTGTAGGGAGAGTCAGAACTACCACAGAAGAAAAGCATTTACAGTTTAGAGAACTTCAAGAGCTCAGAGAGATAGCACATGGAAGCAGAGCCATGGCCAGCCTGCTGAAGCAAGGACATTCTTGCTACTTGCCCTCTCCTGAGACAGCATGGCAGAGCAGAGAGCTGCTGGGGAAATCCTCTGCAGAGTTTCACCTACGTTACAGAAGACAGTTCTATTGCTTCAAAGACAACTAGAGCATGAAGTGAATATGGAGTTGAATATGAAGGACTTCCACTTTCACATCCCCATCCCTTGAAGGAATCTGCATTCTCACACACTGGCCTTTGCACAGCTCAGGTAGGAGAAAGGATTTTACACACTGTTCTCCAAGAATCCACTATTCCTTAGTTGACAGGAAGAGCTAACTCACCTGAGAGATTTTGGCAATATGCTTACAACCCCACATACAAGTTGTTCTGTTTCCTCCAAGGAAAGATGCAGGTGTAGTTCATCCATATCAAAGAGTGAACACCTTGTAACAAGAAAAAACTAGAAAACTCAGGGCTTCCTGTACCTCTGTGCTATTGCAGTGTAATATTATTAGCAGACATAATACGCTTGATGCTTCCAAGAAGCCAGGAGCTGCTGAACTTGCACAATAGTGGCTGTACCTGTGCTTCTGCAGCAAGGATGGAGAACAGCGTAGTGCCTTCCGTGGTGAGTTGGGAAAATCAAGCTCTCTGCACAGCCTGAAAGCTTGGAGGCTGCCCTGCAGCACGGCTGGGGAGGGCAGCAATCTATCTGGGCTAACACAAGCTCAGAAGCCAAACCCAGCAACTCTCTCGGTACCAGCTGGTAGATTCTGAGCATCCATAAATTTGTCAGATCTCTTTACTGCACAAAAAAATTGGTCTTCAGAGCTACTGAAGCTCAAGAGCTGTACCAGAAAAGCTCGCTGTTGAATACTAACCAGGACAATCTGCAACAAGCTGTAGCACCAATTCCTTTCAAAGGGTGAGCATTTACAAGCCACACCTGGCTGCTGGGAAAAGGCCTGTCACTTCATACTGTGCCTCTGCATGAACAAGTACATTCATATGCACTCACCCCTGACAGCACTGCACAAGAGAACGGCACCAAAACCACAGGGTATGAAACAGCTATGTCCTGAAAGGCAGAGCACTACACCCCATTCTCCTCCCTCTATCCAGGAGGACAAGATCCAGAAAGGACCTGCCTGAGATGCCTCAAGGGCAGACACAGGCAGCTCCATAACCTACAGGAATGACAATAGTCAGAGCCCCAATGGCTGTCAACCCTCCTTGGCCCATGAGGGTAGTTTGTACACCAGCACGGTGGGAAGGACAGAAAAACCCACAACACTGGGATCGTACACCCTGTAGCTTTATTAAAGACAAAGTATTACATGACACTTGTAGAGAAGGCTGGGACCCACATGGGACCATCACAAAACCCTACGAGAAGACTGGAAGCTGCATACATGGGGAGATGTTACAGACAGGAACTTGGTTTTAAAGTGCTGCTAATGTGAATGTGGTCTCTAGGACACCTGCTCTGTCACTTGGCACACATGACTCAGAAAAGTCATCGATGCAGTAATGTCAGTACACTGTGAAAAGCCTTCAAGTTTTGTGCTGGAGATGCAAAAAGGGTGAGAGCCTTTGTAAAAATGGTTACAGAGAGAAGGATCCTGCATGTTGAAAAGGCTGTGAGCATGTTTTGTGGATCAATGTTGCAGTCTTTTCTGTTGAACTGGTCTTATAACCCTGAACCAAGGCTGATCACTACCACAAACACTGGCTTAAAACAGACTTGTACTTCCTATTTCCAAAGTAACCAAATCATAGATGAGGAAAGATGGGCAACAACACCTTTTGCTTCCAAGAGACAATGCACTACTGTCCTGCCACCAAGTAAGACTAGCCAAAAGTCCACTGCTGGCAAAACTGGCAGGGACTGGTGTCAATGACCAGGGACTAATTCCAACTAAGTGCTTTTTTCAGTTCTTGCTGGGCTGTTCTGTCTACAAACAAGAATCCATTGCTTCCCACAGATCAACACTGAAGATATTTCCTCAGCTTCTGAGAGATGAGCCCCTCCAGACTGAAGAACCTTGCTGATGAGTGGGTGATCTGGTTATGCCTTGAGAGGAAACTCCATGTGTGCTGCATCTTGAGAGCTTGTGGATGATCACTTTAGGTCTCAGCAAGTGCCTGAGGTCTGCATGCCCTTACTCGTGGCTGATGCAGCAGTGGGCCACACAATCTTCACTGTGCAAAGCACTAAACACAGCAACAGATTATTCTTCCTGTGATGCATTAGTATCAGCCTTGAGGGTGAGCCAAGTTGTCTTCTGTATAATTAGCACAACAGGCAAGATGCACCTCTGCACCACAGCACATATCAGAGAGATCTCCAACCAACCCACAGCACATTCTTCGTACCAAACCAAAGAATGTGAGTCTCTGTGGGGTCTACTCCTAATCACACTCCATAGGGTTGGTGCCAAGCCCTCTTCATGAGGAAGCCACTAGGCTGGCCACAAATCCACCCTTCAGAGGGGGGTTTCCCCAGGGTCACTGCATCACTCCTGGAAGGAAACAAAAGGTCTCAGTTTAGCACAGTTCTGCTGCACACCTCCAGAAACATCCCCTGCTCATGCAGGGCAGCAGTTCAGGTCTCCAGCCCTCCCCAAGGCTGGAAGCTGCAGCACAACGGGCACTTGTAGCATGCAGGAGCTGGGGCAGCCTCAGTATCTCATCAGCACCTCTGACCTCCAGGAGCATCCCTAGCCCAAAGCCACCACACGGACAGCTACAGGATGGGATCCATGACTCTGTACTACGTGGGCCAGACAAATGCAGAGCCATACCCACTACAACAGGAGCTCTGCTTTAAGGGAGAGGAGAGTTTATCCCTAGGATGGAGAAGCGCACCACTCAAAAACACGCACTAATTTTTCCCTCGTTAAGTTTCAACTTCTGGGCCTTACATTATGAGTTTTAGCAAAATGCAACACTAAAGAATACAATTATAAATTTCAGAGGCTTCCTGAAATATTTCTGAAACCAACAATTCACTGTTCTGATATACAGGCTAGACTGCATTGGAGGGAAAAAAAAAAAGTACCTTGTAAAGGTTTATCTAAGAACCTTATTAATATTTAACAGGGCACCAGTGTGGCAGAGCTTAGTGAGAACAAGCAAGATAATCCAGTTTCTTCCAAGACTTGGCCAAGGCAGTTTAAGTTTAACAAAGGGAGGGATAAGGGGAGCAGTTCCAAGCACCACACGAGGGCCAGGTCTAGAGAAATGAAACAAGAAATAAATGCTACTGTAAGAAGGTGGCTAAGCAAGCAGCAAAGTACCTTTGGTGCCAATAGGACTTGCTAAAACAAAGGCTTTTAAAAATGGAGCAGGCAGCTGCTATTAAGTAGCTGTTAGGTTAGTCCCATTTTTAGGTTAAACTATGTTTCCTGCATGTCCCTCCAGCACAGGAGGGTGTCTGTCCTTCAGCATCAGCCACCTGTACATGGACATCCCTCTGGTCCCAAGCATTACTGCTGCTCAGAGCTTCTCCCTGCCCCAGTCATCCCACTCCTGTGGGTGCTTTGCTCCCCAGGGGTGCAGCATTACATTTCTACATCAGCTCCCAGGGTGCAAAAGTGAGTATTCAGAAGAGGGCTAACAAACCCAAATCTCCCAAGTTCTGAAGTGCTGCACTAATGTAAAGGGTACATAAAGGGGCTGGGGTAGATCTCACTGCAATGCAGCTCACCTGGTCCCTCCACGTCCGTGCCACAGAGCTCCTCTCTGTTCACGCTGCTCTCCATCATGGTCAGTGTGTCCATTCTCCATCGGGCTCTCCCAGCTCAGCAAAAGCTCCTCTCAGCTCCCCAGATGGGCTTGTAGAGTAAGCTAGAAAAGCCTCATGGGCTGCCAGCAATTTCTCAGGCTCGCTTTCCCAGAACAGCTTTTCCCAGCTGCTGGTATTAACCCTAACATAAATCCTGGTTGGAAAACACATGTTCCAAGCTTGTCCCACTGCAGACTGTGTCCGGGAGAACAATTTGAACAGAAGGCTCAGAGTATGCTTCATGTTTCCACTTATTACTTGGACATCATCTTTTAAGGGTGAACAACTCATCATAAGAAGCCCTTTAAGATAAAGATAGCTCCAAGTGCTCTCTTCTCCAGGGCACATGTATGGGTTCAGCCAAAGAGTTCTGTGCACATCAGACACTCAATATGGTATCTCAGATTTTCCTTATGTTTGACATTAGTCAGGAAAGTAGAAGTAAAGCTTGATGAGAATCAGGAAGGAGATAAGTTGAAAACATGATCAAAATCTAAACCAGGAGAAGGTGTGTTCATGTTAGACTCCTCGAAGGTCAGGATGCATGGGTTTGAAGGTCCTGGCAGTCAGCACCAACACAAGCTTACAGACAGTAAGAGAATGACAGACATGGTGCCACAAGGTGCCCGGTGCTGTCACACACTGCACTAACAGCTCCTCACAGGGAGGCCTACACCGTAAAGCCACTTGACCCCTGTGAGCAGAGGTAAGTACCTTCAGATGGGACAGGGCAGCTCACCAGCCATTAGCAAGAGCTGCTGGCAAGTCACCACTAGCACCCACAGACCAGCAGAACATCCACGGCGCTGCCTCTGCATGAGGCAGCCAGAGGCACCAGGAGATACTGCAAACCTAAACAGCTGATGGTCTTTGAGAAGATTCCACTGTCACCTCAGGGTTTATTCTTTGTAATGATTAATTGAACAGACATGACCAAACACACTTGAAAAGGCAAGCTGAAAGATAAGCCAACAATCTAACAGTTATTTCTGCCCAGGCTTACACATTTGGTTGGAAGAAGGCCTCTTCCCCCCCACAAATGGATCTGATCCTTTCAGTCTGAACACGCAGGCACCAATTAAAAACTCTAGCTGATGGAAATTACACATTAATGTTGTGTAGGGTAATACTATAAAGTCTAACATTTTATAATTGTTTGTAAATACCTGCCTTTTTTATTTAAACAGAATGAGTATGTAATTTCTTAAGGTCTCTACCTTCAGTACCTTGTTTAACATCTAGCCACCATGTCAGTCTGTGGACTTCAGAGACAAAATGATCTAAAGAATAAAGAGCTTGAATGCGTACCAAAGTCACACCAAGTATATTAAGAACAGTGTTCCATGCTCAGCACCACCTTCAGTGAAAATACAGTCCCCTTAGCACATACACAGTATGTAAAAAGAACGGGCTTTACACAGAAATCGAGCTGCTTTTTCCAAGAAAAATCAACCATATATTTTCCCCCCAAAATCAGCAAGAGTCTTGTGAAAGATCATACAGTGGAATCATCACGTTGAAGCTGCTGAGATAAGCTTTATGGTAAGTGTTATCATTTTGTGAAACTGCTCTGAACCTCACTTATTTCGAGTTAATTGCATGTTATTTGTTATGGCTGTTATTGTTCTCCAACAGCTGCAGGCATTCTTCTCTCCAGCACACTCAACATGCATACTCATGATTAATGTTATTTTTAACATTTCTGGGTAACACTCAAAAAACAAACAACCCCCTCAGACAGGCTCAGCAGCAGCTCCTCCGAGCCAGGCAGCCGCTGTGCCACTGCGCTGACACAGCGAGGCCGGCAGTGGGCCCAGGTGTATCCATGAGAAATCCCACAAGTTTGCTTTTAATTCTGATGAATATTCACACACACGCCCCACCATAAAAGCATTGTTTAGCCCATGACTGGCCTCTGGTTTCAGAAGCTTGTAGGAATTCAATTTCACACACTTCTCTATAGGATGACCTAATGTGAAAAGCTGGGTTAAATTTACTACGGCTTCTAGTTACCCAGTTTCAATAAGAAGTTTTCACAATTCAGGAAGCTTTTATTGTCCTTAGACATACCCATCTTGCGTAAGAAGGATCAGAAAGCTGTTCAAATTAGCAGCTGCATTTGCAGCCTCAGGACATAATGGAAAACAGAAGTCTTTGGAGTACCCACATAACCTAGAATAAGGCTACGCTTAGTACGGCTGGTCACCGGACAGGGTTAAACAACAGCTTTCCATAGCTCATAAAACATGAGCTAATTTTAACTTCATTCTTTCCCTCCTCACGATTGCTAGAAAACCTTACAAAAAAACCCCACTTTGCAGCTGAGGAGACAGACTGCACCAGAATGCAGCTTTTAAAAGAGCCAGCAGAAAACTGCAACCCTCATATTACCAGCGACCACCAGCAGATACCAAGGCTTCTGCATGAAACCTCAGACACTGCGTCTCATCCCGAGTAGCCTCTGAAATGGGGAATGGGAAGGAGGTGACCATCAGTCTCTGATGAGGGCAGTATGTCCTCATAACGTACACAAGAAGACTTACAAAGAGATTCCCAGTTTAGGTTGCTTCATTACTGAAAAGTGATGTGTTTCAGGAAAAAAACAACTGACAAATCACATCAGCACCAGTAAAAAAATGAGGATGTTGCAATTACTGGGTGCAGTCGGTGTGAGTGACGACAGTCCTGCTGTACTGTCCTTAGGAAAGAGGAAAGGAAGCAAGACTGACTTGCCCCTTAAGCCCTGCTTGTTGGGCCAGACCAGATTATGTGACACAGGGATGTTCTTGAGTTCAAAGGTTCAAGAGAAGGTTGTGAAATCTCCTCTGACACCTTCCAGAAACAAAAATATACTTGGGAAATAGCCAACTGCCCCAGTTTCTATCTCCAGCTACTAAACACATAGGAAGCCTTTATATAACATGACACCAAGAATTCCAGTTGCATCACGTGCAACCCATACAGGTAATAAGAAAAAGCACTGACGAAAGTACATGCCTCTGCTTTCCTAGGTTTAGAAAATAAAAATACTAGTTTCCAGGTATTTCCTACCAGTATTAACCAAACCAATCCCCCAGGACTCACCCTGCATTTCCTACCATCGCACATCTTTGTTCCAGTACAACTTTCTCACAAAGCAGCCTTGTAAAACATTTCTTTCTTCAGAATCCTTTATATACTGATCAGAAGTACAACAAAACTTTATTCTTTGAATGAGGAAGAGCACCCAGACCCAGTATTTGGATATTTGCTTATAAAACTTACTTTTTCTTTTTTAACCTGTCTTCGTATCTAAGGAGGGCAACAGTTGCATGTTACTGAAGGAGAAATGTTAGGATGTACCAGGTTTCCTGAGGACTATGCATGCAGGACATGTTCCACAGTAAGACCATCTCAGAAAAAAGATGCAGAATAATCCAAAAGTATTTAATAATAATTTTTAAAACCTGTCAGGAAATTAACCTGCTATACCATGTCAGTCAGTATTTGCTTTACTCTCGATGGCTGTTAAAACAGCCTTACTGTTTTTCCTGCTTTTCCTACCTCTCTCTAGAAGCACCAGAACACACACTTTACCTCTAAAGTAGCAGTGAGCACAGCCATCGGTTTTGAAGACAAGAGGACAAACGACAAAACTCAGTGGGCATTTTCATTCGAAAATACCTGCAATTACGGCACCAAAGACTTTAAACCGAAGTGCCTTAGCAGGTGTGAAAAACGCCCTTTTGTAAACTTGAAACCAGAGGCACTGGAAAAGCATTCTCACCTGAACTGTAATCTTTCAGTCTCAAGTCCTTCACAGGCGTCCCATCAGGCCCTCGGAAAGCATTGAGAATCTAAAAAAAAACAACAAACAACACAATATCCCCTTCAGGCTCCAGAACCTTGGAAAGTGAAGCGCTTGATAACGTGCATTTCTCCACCCCAAGACTTCTTTTCTTTCTAGGTTAACTCTGTTACAAACTGACATATTTTCCTGGTTAAGTTCCAGCAGTACCTGGGAACTGTTTCTTGAGTTTGGGGAAGTATTTTTGGGTTTTGTTTAAAGAGGCAAGCACCATTCACACCGTAATTCAGCTGTGCAAAGGTTTATCATGCTGCTTTCGGCCAGACAGTTCACCTCTGATCCTTGTTTGAAGTCAGAGATATCTCACTGCCTTTAAGAAAACCAAAGGACATGGGGTGACCGTTCTGAGTCTCATCACCCCCTGATGGACAACGCTTCTGCTGTGAGTTCTCCAGCATCAGGCCTCAGAAGCTCTGATCACACAGACAACAACCCCTGCAAAAACTGCTGCATGGAGGCATTCTCATGCCTGGAACTGCCACCAGAAAACCCATCCTAATTCAAAGTGGAAGCTTTTGGAAAGGGAGCTTCTTTCACCTTGTAACCTAGGTTATTTTTTTGGTTTTTTACTAAAATCAGCAGTAGTAGCAGACATCTTCTCCATCTTTGTAAGATCTCATTTAAGCAATTTCAAGTAACTAAGAATGAACAAGTTCACCGAGACACTACATGTCTCCTGACCCGAAAATATAATAACAAAGTAATTAAAATATTTGGTATATATAAAGCTATGCTGGAAGTAAGGCATGTTAAAAAAGAGTCTGGGAGTCAAGGCTTTGAGCCACCAACACCCCATATGTGACTGCAAGAAAACCTCATCACTTCCAGAACCCCCAAAAACCAGATTACAAAAATAACACTGCTACCACTTCTAAATCTGGATTTTCCCTGAGGAAAATGACAAACCATCTGAACTACATTAACCAGGCTTACAAATGGTACATATAGAAACCCCTGATAGAATTTTTTTTGGTGAAAAACATCCCACTTACATCATCCTTTGTGGCAGTTTCAGGCACTCCTCCCAGCCGAATCAGCTTGCTTGGCTTCACGTATTTGGGGCAGGTCCGGTAATCTTGGTCCTTGAGTTCACACAATCAAGAGGGTTTTTAAAAATGAGAGATGCCAGCTCCAAAGATACACAAACAGTAACAAAAAAAAAAAAAGCAATGTATAATTCAAAGGAAAGGCCCATAAGCAGGTTGGCTCAAATTCTTAAGCACAGCTCTCTTAAGATTCAGAGAGCTCTGGAGGACTGGCATTCATATGCTCATTGAACTGGACAATGAGGTCTAGGTCCAGGAAAATAAACCAGACAAATCACCTCTCGCTGCTTTGCAGCAGTGGGAGATTCAAATGTATTAGCAGTTATTAACTCAGTAGTTACCATTACCTTCAGATTTCAAAGTTAACTCTGAAGGAAAACAAAGCGTGCATGAGAACAGCTGTACTGCTCTACACAGGCCCATCTAGGGCAGCAGCTTCTCTCTGGTAGTGCTCATAAGCAATGTCCAGAAAACAAGAAGGTAAGTTCTTCTATATACTTCTTCCCCCCCAACAGCCTCCCTCTGTCTGGTCAGTTTCAACCTAGGGACTTTCTGAACCCCATCTGGTTCTAAATATTCAGCAATTCACAATGGCTAAATTGCATTTCTCTTGAGGAGGAAGCATTTCTGAGATAGAAAGGGGGCCGGTTAAAACAACCTGGAGCATGAGGATGATCTCAGAGAAGGACAGTGAATTAGGACAGAACTGAAGGGATGGGATATGAATGGACAACTCCTTCCCAGCTCCTTCCATTCTTTGGCCAACACACATTTAACAGAAACATCAATTGACAAAGCCACCTACCTGAAGGCTCTTATAGGGCCTAGAATCTTTGCTGGGTTTTCCTTCTGAGAAGGACTTGCCACGTTCATAATCAAACATCTGATGCCCTGGCAGCCGGTGATCCACATCGCGATACTCAATGTTCCGGTAGTCAGTATCTTGCCTTCCAAGGAAATCCAGGCCACCTTCACCCTTCAACCCAAGATCAGAATCGGATCTTTGCTGCTCCCCCCCAGAAAGCTGCTGCTGTTGCTGCTTGTTAGCAAAGGTATGAGGCTGCTCCTCTTGGTCCTGAAGAGTAGGAAGAGGTCCACGGCTATTTTGGAAATTGTGTGAAGTGTTGTCTTCAAGACCCAATCCGAGGGATTCCTCTTCTCCGGCTGGTGCTTCTGAATGCTGAAACTCTCCTTTTTGGCTACTGAAGGGAGCTCTATCTAGACCAAGTGCAGACTCCTCTCTCTTGCTGGTGCTTAAACCAGGGCCCTCTCTTTCTTCTAAAGGCACAGCAGATTGGTTGCGCCTAAAATCTACAAGGCTTTGATCCATGGGAGGCATCTCCCTATCTGAAAAGTCCATAGGAGGAGCCACATCTCTGTTCCTAAAATCCTGGTCAGACCGGGACCTGTGCCTATTTCTGAAGTCTGACGATGGTGCATTTCTGTTTCTGAAGTCCAGATCAGAGATGCCCATACCCCTGTAGTCCAGATCAGGTACATCTCTATTTCTGAAGTCTGAATAGGAATGCTCTCTGCCTCTGTAGTCTAACTCAGACACATCTCTTGTCCTGAAGTCTGAATGAGGTCCATCTCGACCTCTGAAGTCTAGATCAAAAGACCCCCTTCCCCTGAAGTCTGATGGAGGTTCATCTCTGCCCCTGTAATCCATATTATGTGCTTCTCTATCCCTGTAGTTCATACGGAACTGCTCCCTGTTCCTATAGTCCACTGAAGGAACTTCCCCACCCCTGAAGTCCATAGGTGGCCCTTCTCTCTCCCGGAAGGCTCCAGAGTACATATCCCTGCCCCTATACTCAGAAGAGGGTGGCTCCCTACCTCTGAAATCCATCTGAGACTCATCTCTGCCCTGGAAGTCAGATGGTGGGAAATCTCTGCCCCTGAAATCATGGTGCCCCTCCCCACCTCTGAAGTCACTACGTGGTCCATCTCTAGCTCCAAAGCTGAAAGAAGGTTCCTCTCTGTTCGCAAACTGAGGATTGAGGAGGCCTGTGAGTGCCTGGATATCAAAAGGAAGTGATTCTCTGCCAGAGAAGTTGCCAGAGTGTCTTTCTTGAGCAAGACTATCAAGGGAAGGAGGATATTCCCTGTTCCACCCGGGAGCAAACCTTTCTTCTTGGCTCCCACTGTAGAAATAAAGACAGTATTATTCATAACGTGCTTAGAGTCTGAAATCTACACAGCAGCACATTCTTCTCTAAACTTTTATAGAGTTGTGTAACAGTCTAAGATCCGCAGAAGATATTGATGTTTGGCAGTTTAAGATGAGGCAGCATACGACAGATGTGAGAAAGTAAACTTGGGTGCTCCCATTTCAGCACAATTTCCAGAAGCACTCAACAGGGAATACCTGCAATATTAATGGGTTAATGATGGTAGCAATCCACATAGTCCTGCACTGCACACAGCTCTGCAGCTGTTCACGGTTCCACCAGCTGGTGTGTTTGTTCATTAGCATCACCAGCACACGCCCGTGAGGAACCATTTGAGCTTAAGCTCTCTGGGCAGTTATCACAAACAACTAACTTCACACATTCTCCTGAGGCACGTAAAAGCAGAGGTCACCAAAGATCCTCTACCAACCTACTACAGAAACTCCTTTACGCTTCCTTGTGCTGGAGTCTTAGCAGGCAAAACGCTGAAAGCCATCAGCTCAGGCTTCAAGGATGCCTCAGAGGAGTATGCCAACAATCAATGCTGAAGATGATCCCATGCCCATGCCTCCAGACTGGCTCTTACACCAAGTTTCCAACACTATAGCGATGAGCACTCCTGATAAAAACCACTCAGCAAGAGGTTTCTCTTAAGACAGTTTTGAAAAACTCAACTAGTTGGGTTTTCCTGAGATGGAGCTACCTGATTTTTCATCTCAGTGAGGCTCCAATACCATTTTTGAAAAACAGAATAATGAAACATCAACACATTTCAAAATAATACCAAATGCTACCCAAATCAGTGGACATTTCCTTAGCAACTACAGCAAGTCATGTTCTTCTTCAAGTTTCACTACAGAATCATTCACCAACCCCATGCACATCTGCACAGTAATCAAACCATACAGAGATTTCCTAAGCTACATGTCCCCATTTCACCACCATACAGAATTAAAACTTGGTTCAAGGTTAGGATTCCCCACCAATACAGTAAAGAATGATGCCAACAAAATGCACTTAAAATTCAGCAGAACAGCACTATTGATATAATCACAAAACATAACCATGTTCCTATCAATACCATCAGGATGTTTTCTGGAGGATACTGATTTTTGTAGCTCAGATGTCACCAGCTTTCTCAACACTTCACAGCTAGACAATAATTTGAAGTATTCTTCTTGCAGAAACCTAAGGTGCTCCATAAGGAAGTACCTTTACCACACTGAATTCAAGTAACTGAGGTAGACATGTGAGTAAAGGATGAAAGGATTATGCACAACAGAGGAAAACCTTGGCTCTTGGTGCCTCCATTTTATTTTATGTTTAATACCCAGAACCCTCTTGCAAACAGGGCCTAGTAACAACCAGAGGAATATAAACTAAGCGAAGTACGATGCTCTGCAGGTCCAGTTGCACAGGAATCTTTGAAACAGTTCCACTGACATTCAAAAATGTCTTATGAAGGCCAAGAACATGGGGATTTATGGTCTACTCAGCCTCATGGAGAGAACTAAATTCTCAAAGTTTTCATAAAATCTTGTATGCAATGAAAGTGCTGGAACTTCTGAAGTTCAGGCAAGCACCATGGTTGAAGAGAATCAATGTCACACTATTAGGTGCTTCTCTTCTGCATCTTAACAGCACGTGGTCTAGTGGGAGGTGTCCCTGCCCATGGCAGGGGTGTTGGATCTAGACGATCTTTAAGGTCCTTTCCAACCCAAGCCATTCTATGATTCTATGGCACCAGAATCCACATTGCATATAATCATCTTAGCTTACAACAGCTACACAAAGTATTGCTAGAAAAGGTGGTGTGGAGAAGGAATAGAAATACTAAACGCAGCTCGTGTTAAAAAAAAAAAAAAGAGAAAGAAAAAACTTCACAGAAATTAAGAGAGTTCCATTGTCACTTAATTTGCCCATTCTTTGGCAATCCAATCCAGCTCCACACAGACCTCAGAACTTTTACCAAAGCAGTCTGCTTACAGGAGGATGTGCAGAAATACTGACAAACAGAAAGGCTTTCCTATGGCTTTATAACATTTAAGAATGTTGCTGCAACAAAGGGTGCATTCAAATGCTTACCGAAAAGACCCCATTCTGTTGCCTTGTCGATGGTCTCCCCACATTTTGATCTTGTCTGGTAGGTTTCCAGAAAAGGATAATTCACTCTAAGAACACCAAGACAGCACAACCTGTTGAATAAATAACGTTACAATAATCCACAAGGCATGAAATACACATCATGTAAGAACAGACTTTGCTAGTCAGGAGAAGGGGTGTCTGGAACAACTGATCAGGATCCACAAATACACAAGACCACATGTGAATGACTTAACTGTTGCGTTTCTCCACATACAAATTTGCAAGCTTCAAATAACTTCTGAAATCAAACTGTCGATATGGGTGGGCAAACAACTCAATATCTGCTTTGATTACCATAAAGCTTTCCAACGTGCTGTCCTGTCTGACACTGCTCCGAGCACAGCTAGAAATGTGAGAACACCACAGTCTATAAACAACAAGGACCGTTGCCGAACAACAGTTGGCAATTAATGTTTAATCCAAGCTATTTTTGCCAAAATCTCTTTGCTGCTCAAGACAGCGATCGCTACTGTTGGTCTGCTCTGCTCACTCTGCCCTCAAAAGCGTGTAGATAACAGGGGAGCTTTGCCAATAAATCTTTACAGGCACTGTTCTCCAATGCTGAGTGTCACAAATAACACTTGCCTCAACAGAAATCTAAAATGTCATCCACTTCCTCCCACCAGCGGAAAAGGCGAGGATGTCCTGGTGATTGCCAAAGCTGGGATTTGGAAGAGGAAGCACTTCCGTCTTCCCCAAAAAACAAAAGGTTGCAGCAGAGCAAAGAATAGAAAGATTAGAGCAAGATAAGGTAGATAGTGACCTGATGGTCTCAGACCTGCTCTGGATAGTCCAAACACAGAGGTTCAAGAGGGCTGTTGTGCCACCAGACCAAGGTCAGGAGACCTGGGGCTGACATGCTGCTACGAAGCAGCTCGACAGCAGGAATAAACAAATGGCAGAGGTGAGGGGGACCAGAAGGCAGCACAGACACTGCCAGGCCAGGCAAGCTCCTGTCGAACAAAAGCACATGAGATCCTGTTCCTGCTGCCTTCCAAAGGTCAGCACTGACATACGGGTGGCACATTGACAAAGCAGGTTATGCCAGACCTTACTCCAGGGAGTGACTCCAGATGTCAAGGAGGTAAAGGGAGTTGCTCTGCTGAGAGAGAGCACCCACTCCTGCTGTGGTCCATGGCCAGCCAGCAAATGCCGCCAGGGGAGCAGGGATGGCAGCCCAGGCAGGTCTTGGTCTGTGGATATGGAGGCTGAGGAAGGCAACGTGGACAACCACGGCTGACCACAGAATTATAAAGGTTGTAAGGGACCTTAAACATCCTGAGGTTTCAACCTCCCTGCTACGAGCAGGGACACCTCACATTAGACCAGCCTGCACAAAGCCTCATCCAACCTGGCCTTAAACATCTCTGGGGAGAAGGCATCAACAACCTCTCTAGGAAACCTATTCCAGTGCCTTACTACCCTCATGGTGAAGAATTTCTTCTTAATATCTAACCTAAATCTACCCTTTTTCAGGGTGCAATCTACCCCTTGTCCTATCCCTGCCCTCTCTGGTGAAAAGCCCCTCCCCAGCTTTCCTGTAGGCCCCCTTCAGGTACTGGAAGGCCAATAGAAGGTCTCCCCTTTCCGAAGAAACAGGCTTACTCAGCTGGCCACCCAAGCCCAAGAGCACTGCCCTGCTCCCATTTTACAGGGCTCTCCATGCAATAAGCATCTCCCCGGTCCCAAAGACTTCCTCCACAAGCTCTTTTTTTTTTTTTCTTTCTCAGAGGTAAATCTAAGGGAACTGACTCTGCACCCTCCACGGAGAGCCCAGGCAAGCAGAGATGGTTATGGCAGTCACCATTATGGTCGGCTGTCACCAGCCAGGCTTTTATCTATGATCTTCCGCAGCCAGCAGACATCTGTAAGACCTGCTGCTTCTTGTTCTTCTTGTTCTTCCCCTTTGGATTTCCTCCCCCACTCCAGTTCTCTCATTAAGTCAACAAGCTTACCATGCCTAAAAAAAAAAATAATAAATAAACCCTTGCTACCTGGGAACTGTTTGGACATAAACAGGGAAAAAAATACCATGAAACTGGCACAGATCAGCTGAGCCACACAGCAACATCCATGGGTGTGAGGCCATGGTTCAATAACACAGGCAGCAATGCTGGCAGGGACAGTCCCCTGCTCAGCCTGATACAATTTGCTCTCCCTGCTGTGTTAGCTGAGCCAGCTTGTGCTTTTCTGGGTCTGCACCATGGGTGACTCTCTAAAAAGAGTTGTATTTAACCCAGGTCATTTCAGTGATGCAGCTTACTACACAGCCCCACAAAACAAGGTGACAGCAAACTGCAGGACAGGGACAGACAATTCTCAATTTGGCTCCCACCAACACCAAGGTCTCCTGAAGGTATGCTCAGCTACAACTGCTCCAGAAGGTGCACATTGTGGTGAGAGAACATCAGGATTTATCCTCCAGGTAACAGCCAGCTCAGCTCCCACCCCCCTGCTCCCAGCTGGGAGATGGGTCAGTGTGAGTAAGGCTGTTTGCCAAAGGCACACCACCAGAGCCCGGGGCTGGGGCCAGGCCACCAGCAAAGCACGGAAAAAATCCACCCTGGAGTGCTAGGAATTCTACATCAATTAGTTTTGCCATGCCTCAGTCACAACCACACATCTGAGGGTGATGGCAACAAAGGATGTCTCAGAGTGACACAGTAAGGCAGAAGCACAATGTGGTCCAGTTGCTCACACAGCCCGGATTTAGAGTCCTTTCAAGACAGTAATTAGCTGTTACAATTATACTGAATATTCAGGAGGGCCAACGTGCATCCTGAAAGTAGTAGTTTTGTTTCCCTCCTCTTCTCCCTGCTGGCTCTATTTCCTGGTGACAAAGCCCCAGCTCCAGTGAAGATGCAAAAGGTGAGTCTCAAAGGATGGGAAGCTCTTCTGTGGTGTTAGTTCCTCCAAGGACCAGTGGTCCCACAGCCCTCCCAGCACACAGGAGAGACTGACAGCCAGATGTTCCCTGGCAATTACACCCAAGGGTTTCCTCAGCACCGTGGCCCTGCCCTCCCCAGAGCACCCCCCGATAGCCCAGTGCCTGGCACTGCTGCTCAGAGGACTGTCCCCATTCTGCTCTCCAAACACACGTGCCAAGCCTGATGCCAGATTCTTTGGGAAGCTCTGATTTGAATTTACATCTCACTATGGTAAAATAATGGCATTGTACATCAGAAGCATGCAACTGAGCCAGGCTAAGGGCTAAGAGGCTGACTTTTTAAGGAATAATCACTGACTTTTGGCAAGGGGCAGAGTGAGGAATGCCAGTACATTACTCCAGCATCTCCTCACTGAATCACACCCAACTTTGCACCTTGTTTTCCAAATCCAGGTGGAGAGAGGAGAAATTGGTAATGGATTAGGCTAGGAGAAGTTTCAGAGAGATGCTGTTTTCAGAAGAATACTCCAATACTCACAACTTCTCTCCCAATAGATTTTGCCAAGGCTGCCAGACTCGGCATTTATAGGCCATGAGGAATTCAAAGACATAACGACACACAAGATTCTGGACAAACAACAGAGGAAGTAGTTCACTGCAGAACAACTTTTTGCATCCAGTAAAGTTTTAGTAAGGCTGAAGAAAGGAAAAAGCCTCTCTAAAATTCAACTACTGCGGGAAGTACAAAAGAAAACGTTTTCCCAAGCTACAGAAACTGCAAATAGCCAAGAAGGCATGTTATTGCCAAGGTTCAAGTTGAAGATGTCTAAACCAGAAGCGAAGAAATATCAAAACCATGTCACTGAAGATTGAAAGAGAAGGGAGAGGGAACCATCCCAGCTCTTCCAGGTGTCAGGCTGGCGGTTTTCACTTTAAAAAAGGGATGTGTGTGCTTTTTAGTTGTATAATGCTTTTAAAAACACATATGAGAAACCAGCAGGTGAATTTCCATCACCTCCCCCATCACTATCCTGACCTTGCCTGTCCCAAAGCACTTCACAAGTGCATTCCCAACTAGGGAGTGTTGTGAGAGACTTTCACACCACCAGTGCCCTGCTGGGATAGGAAAGTGGATTCCACCTTCAGCAGCAGCTCCAAAATTAACACACACATCAGCAACACCCCCAAACTCTCATGGTACCAATTGTTTTAAAAAGCAAAACATGAGAACCACCATTATCACCCCCAGTAGCTCACAGCCACAGCACCACCCGGGCTCCACCAGCCTCCCGCACAAACTGGGCCACATCCTGCTCCTCCTCAGCCTTTATTTACAGTCCAAATTCCCATCCAGCCCATCACTGAGCCTTACTATCAGCTAACACATTCCCAGCTACATCTCCCATCACCTCTCTCTGCACCCCAAGTGTGAATCCAACCCACTTTTTGTCCATCCTTTTTAAAAACATAAGTGTCCAGAGACATTTTTCACTGAAACACATACAACACGGTGTGAAAGAAGCCCTAATTCTGACTAGGGCCTCAGAATACCAGAGATATCCAGAAACACCAACACAGAGGACAGGTCACAGCCGCGTGGGACACACCTCGTGCTCCGATACCAGGGACTGAGCTGCCCAAGCCGGTGGACTCCATTCCACCGGGGCTCAGGGCTCCAAAGAGGAGACCGCGCCTGCAGCCAGCTGCGGGGCCACGCCGGGGCACGGAGCCAGGACCGGCTTCCTCACAGCTCACAGCCGCGGAGCCCACGGTGCGGGGAGGGGGAGCCAGGCTGCCCCAATGAAACACACACTATCTTCCCTATACCCAACGGACCCCACTGGGGGAACACCCGGCCCCTACATCCCAGCGGCCCCTAGGAAAGGCCTCCCCTCTCCCGGGAAGCCTAATAGGAGGGAACCCCCCCGCAATCCCAGGCAGCCTCAGCTGCAAACACGTCTCCATCCCAGGAGGAGCCACGCAGACCCCCGCCGCGCTCCCCTCTCATTGCACCAACGGGGACCCCCTCTTTATCCCCAGGGACACCCCAGAAACACACACACCCCGCTTCCCTGTTGCGGGTGGCCGCACGGCAGGCTCTGCCCCCCGGGAGCCGCCCCGGCGGCCTCCATCAGACTCCGCGGGTCTCTCCAGGCACAACCTGTCAGCCCCGCCACACCGGGTGGTCCCCCGCGCCGGACAGCCCGCCCCCACTCCCCGGGCCGGGCCAGACCGGACCGGGGCCCCCCCCTCACCTCCGCCACCGCCGCTCCCGCCGCGCCAGGCCCAGCGCAACCACGGCGAGAAGCCGGAACTTCCGCTGCCTTCCGCCCGCTGCGCGGCACGCTGGGAAGCGGAGTCCAACCCACCCGGCCACCGCACTACCTGTCCCGCCATGCTCCGCGCTCTGCAGACTCCATTTCCCAGCGTGCTCTGCGCGGCGGCCCGGGGCCTGCCGGGAGTTGTAGTCGCCGAGGGGCGGGGCGGCAGCGGCGGGTAACGGGAGCTGCGGGTGCTGCCTACAGCCCCCATGATGCGGCGGGGCCCTCCGGACGAGGCACGGGGGGCGGTTCCGTCGGGGCGGGGTGGCGCGATGCCGCGGGCGCCGGGGCCGGGGCTGGGGCCGGGGTCAGGACCTGGACCGGGGGCAGGGTGGGAGGCGGCTGTCCGCCGCCGGCTTCGTCCCCCCTGCCCCGCCTAGGCTGTGCCGGGGGCTGCCGAGCGGCTCCCGCTGCCGCGCAGTTCGCCCGGCCCTCCGGTGCCGTCAGGAGGAACCGCGAAGGTCGGTCCCTGCGCCTTGTCCTTCGGGGGGTCCGGGCCTGGCGGTGCTCCGGGGCACAGCGGTGCTCCGGGAGCGGTGACCCCCTTGGGCGGGGAGGGCGGAACGGGCCCCACACCGGGCCGCTGGTGTCCTGGAGAGACCCTTACCCCCGAGGGACTCCGGGAAGGGCCGGGGCTGGGAGAGCCGCAGCCGGGAGTGGCCGGGCCTGGCGAGGACGGGTCCCTCATCCGGCACCCTCCAGGGCCTTTGGGGTGGGCGTCCCAGCGCCCGGCCCCCCGGGGTTGGCATTGTCCGCTGGCCTTGGAGCCGGGAGCAGGGGGTGTGCCCGGAGCGCGGGGTGAAGCTGGGGCTCCCCGAGCCTCCCCGCCAGCTGGGGAGCCTGGGGAGACTGCGGCAGCGAAGGGGCACAGGGTCCCGGGCCAGCCTGCCTTCCTGCTTCTGCCTTCGCTTGTATTTCTTTTGGGGACGGAAGCTTGGGGCTGGAGGCACGGACTGGCTCTGCCTGGGAGGGCTGCTGACCCGCCGGGCAGGAGCTGGATAGGGCACCCAGTTCCTCGGGGCTCACGCCATCTGGGGCTGCCGTGACCTGAAGAGGAGACGTCACCAGCCTGGTCTCATCTCAGCCACCTAATCCGGGCCGAGAAGAGCCATAAAACCCGCCCTTAGCAAACATCAGGCCCTCTGGAATCGTTGGTGTTGGACCAGCCCCATGCAGGGCCGGCTCCCTTCCACCTGGCTGCTGGGAAGGCTGAGCGGCTTTCCCAGAGCTCAGGGGAAATTGGGGCCAAGCCTAGATGAAAGGTGCTGAGACTGGGGAGCTGGAAGGAGCTGGGGCCACGGGGGTGGAGGAAATCCTGCTGGATTAGAGCAGCTTTCCTGACGTCTCACCAGGGCTTGGTGCTGCCTGCTGAGGCAGCAGGATTGGGCCGAGGATGCTGGAGCGGCCCCGCTCGAAAGCAGAGCGTTTCGGGACCTGTTTCAGGGGTGAGGGAACCCCTGTTTCAGGGGTGAGGCTGTGGGTCACACACAGGTCCTGTCCTGAGGAATGGCTGCGGATGTCCACAAGAAGAAAGGCTGGGAAGTCCCCAATGGGTCCCTGGCGCCAGGAGATGGGCAGCACGCGGAGCGGTCTGAGAGCCCCACACCGGGGCTGGCACAGGGGACAGAGCCAGGTACGGGGCAGAGCTCACTGTGGGGGGAAGTGAGGAGAAAAAGCAGCCCCTCGTGATGGGGGCTGGGCCCTCTGCAGCCCCATGGGCTGGGGGACACGGGCCCACTGGTGACTCCCCACCAGCAGCATCTGCACCCCTGGGTGCTTCAGGATGGGGAGAGGGAAACAGGTCCCTTCCTGCACCCCCCTGTCCCATTTGTCCCCTCTGCCTGCTGCCTCAGTGTGAGGGACAGGCAGATGGAAGCTGCATGGCCCGTTGTTCCCAGGGGCGGGACAGGAGGGAGCCATGTTCGTGCACACCCGCTCCTATGAGGACTTGACAAGTCCCGAGGACGGGGCAGTCGCAGCACAGAGCCCAGAAGAGAGGCGGGGGGAGCCGACTGAGCCTACCAGCATGGAGCAGATCAGCAAGGACTTCAGTGAGCTCAGCACACAGCTCACGGGCATGGCCCTCGACCTGGAGGAGGAGATGAGGCAGAGCCAGGAGGGGAAGCTGCAGCCATCCCCACAGACCACCCGCCGTGACTCCGTGCTTTCAAGCAAGGAGGAGGAGGACGTGACCATGGATGCCTGGCGCATGCACCGGAAGCATGTCTTCGTGCTGAGCGAGGCGGGCAAGCCTGTGTACTCCCGCTACGGCTCTGAGGAGGCCCTCTCCAGCACCATGGGTGTCATGATGGCCTTGGTGTCCTTCCTGGAGGCTGACAAAATGCCATCCGGTCCATCCATGCAGGTACTGCCCTGGGAGTGGTGGGTCTGGGGTATGTCACAGCCTGCCTGTCCATGCCCATGCCACCATGGGCCACATTAGCTCTCCCTGGGGGCAGACAGGTGAGGAGGGGGAAGGCTGCAGCCCCAGGGAACCAGGCTTACAGGTCTGTCCCTGGACCCCTGGGGACTCCTTCCCGAGCAGATGGCTACAAGGTGGTTTTCGTGCGGAGGAGCCCACTGGTGCTGGTGGCAGTGGCACGGACCCAGCAGTCAGAGCAGGAGATCGCCCACGAGCTGCTCTACATCTACTACCAGATCCTGAGCCTGCTCACCTGGACCCAGCTCAACCACATCTTCCAGCAGAAGCAGAACTACGACCTGCGCAGGCTCCTGGCCGGCTCCGAGCGCATCACTGACAACCTGCTGGACCTCATGGCCCATGACCCCAGCTTCCTGATGGGTGCTGTGCGTTGCCTGCCCCTGGCTGCCAGCGTCCGGGACGCTGTCAGCACCAGCCTTCAACAGGCGAAGGCCAAGAGCCTGGTCTTCTCTATCCTCCTCTCAGGGAACCAGCTTGTGTCTCTTGTGAGAAAGAAGGATCAGTTCCTTCACCCTATTGATCTCCATCTGCTCTTCAACCTCATCAGCTCTTCTTCCTCCTTCCGGGAGGGTGAAGCCTGGACTCCCATTTGCCTCCCTAAGTTCAACTCCAGTGGCTTCTTCCATGCCCACATCTCCTATCTGGAACAGGAGATGGACCTGTGCCTCCTCCTGGTCTCCACCGACCGCGAGGACTTCTTCACTGTCTCCGACTGCAAGCGGCGCTTCCAGGAGCGCCTGCGGCGGCGGGGGGTGCACCACGCTCTGCAGGAGGCCCTGCGCGCCCCCTTCTACAGTGTTGCCCAGGTGGGCATCCCCGACCTCCGGCACTTCATCTACAAGTCCAAGAGCTCTGGGCTCTTCACCAGGTGAGGCAGCCAGAAAGCCATCAGGCCAAGGCCATGATGTGGGGTGTGGGGCAAGCCTTCTCCATGAACCGCCTTCTCCAGAGGGCTAATGGGGTGCTGTGTTCCTGCAGCCCCGAGATTGAGGCACCCTACGTGCTGGAGGAGGAGAAGGAAAGGCTCTTGGGGCTCTACCAGTATCTCCACAGCCGGGCTCACAACTCTTCACGCCCTCTGAAGAACATCTACTTCACAGGCCCCCGGGAGAACCTTCTGGCGTGGGTAAGGGCTATCTGCAGGATTTGGGTGAGCCCATCTTCTCTGGTCCTGCATGGCAGAGTAAGGGGTGGGTGGCACAATACAGCACCATCTTTCTGGTCCCTGGGGTGGCCTGCAGCTCATGCATGGTCCTTTTGGGGGCCAGCCTGCCTCCATGCACCCCTGTGCTAGGCAGGGACAGGCCGGGATAGCAGCGGGGGGGCTGGCAAGTGCCAGCACCAAGGCACTGTTGTGAATTCCCCCAGTGTCACAGAGAACACCCACTCTGGGGGCAACCCTTGGGGCTTGATCCCCCCACTTGTAAGCAAACCAGGTGCCCACTGGCACCCCACGTCCCTGTCCTGGAGCCCCCGTGCCTGTTCACAGTGGCCATGGGGGGAAGATGCAGTGCCAGCCCCAAGCAGGGTGCAGACATGTGCCCAGCTCGTACCCTGCTTTTTCACTCAGGTAACCAGCGCCTTCGAGCTCTACGTATGCTACAGTCCCCTGGGGACCAAGGCTGGTGCCATCAGTGCTGTCAACAAGCTCATGAAATGGATCCGCAAGGAGGAAGACCGACTCTTCATCCTCACACCCCAGACATACTGACAGGCATCACCCAGGGCATGGTGCCAGCTGGGGGAGCTCCTGCTGTGCTGGGGAGCCCTTCCCTTGGGGAAGCCTGGGCTGTGAGTCCTGGGGAGAGGGCATGGTGGGACCCTGGAGCACAGGGAGACCCACCCATGGGCCTGTCCAACCTGGGTGTTCAAGACAGGGTGGACAGCTGCCTAGGGAAGGGGTGAGGAGGACTTTCTCTCATCCGCAGGTAATGCCCCCCAGCTGGGAGGGCTGCCCTTCCTCTGTGACCCCCTCTCTGTCCCTCACTGTGAGCATCCTGGAGTGGGGCTACTGGTACCCTGAGTTGCTGGAGGGAAGTTGAGCCCCTGGGTCCTGGTGCCTGTGGCACTCTCCTGTCTTAGCCATCCTGTGGCAGTGCCAAGGGTGAGGGTTCCCAGGAGAGACATGGCAGCACTCGGGAGGACCCTTTTGCTGCTGTGGCTGCAGAGGGCGGGTGACACCCTCAAGCTTGTGGCAAAATGGCAACTGCCTCCCTGGCTGTCCCCAGGCTCTGGTGTGGGGCCAGGGCACAGCTTGACCCCGTGTTGGGGGTCTGTCTGCTGGGGTGTGCAAGGAGGGGCAGAGTCACCGGGGTGACACCGAGGGAGCTGGGAAGGACCCGGCAGGGCTAGCGCAGGGACTCTGCTCCCGTGTTTATGCTCCTCCAGAGTGTAATCGCTTGTCTTTGCTCCATAAACGTTATCTGGACCCGAAGTTAAGTTTCGTCACTTTCTGTCCGCTTGGGTTGAAGCAAGTGGCCGGGGGATGTTTTATTGAAGTTTGGGTACGGTGTGCAGTCCAACCCCGGGGATCTGCTGGGGACCGGGAAAGCCGCCGGCAAGCGGTGTGAAGCAGCCAGGGCTATGCTAGCAAGAGGGTGGGAGTGGCGAAAACCCTGGGACGAGCTGGCTGGGGCCAGCTCGTGTCGAAACGGAGCGGGAGACGTGCAACCGGGGGAAAGAGCTGTTGGGTAAGGCGTGGGGCCAGGCTAACCGCCGGCTTTGCTCAACGCGGGGCTGGGGCTGGCCAGGCGCGGGGAGCCCGTTTTTGGTGTGTTCAGCCTCTCCTGGGACCAAAGTCCCCCCGGCAGTGTGAGGCAGCGCCCTGCTAGGCGTGAAAGAAAGTCCATGTTTTCGGCTGGGACCCGTAACCACACCACCCGAGGGCAATGGGGCCCTTGGGGGGCAAATCCCTGTGATACGCCGGCACGAAGCATCTTCTGTCATCCCTGGGAAGAGCAACAAGTCCCGTCAGGGCAGGCAGCCCTTGGTGCGGGAGGATAAGGGACATGAGGCAAAGAGCAGACACAACCAGAATAACCTCCACGGCTCTCCTCACAAAGCTGCAGCTGCCCTGGCCTTGCTTTTGTCCCCCTCGACTGGAAACCCCCATGCTGAGCCGGCCTGGAAGTGAGTCGCCAGTGCGGGCAGCTTCGGGGAAGCGGCGATTTGGCGTGCCAGGGTGTCGACAGCCCCTGCCGCTGGTGGTAGCGGGGCCAGCGGGTGCCAACGTGCCCAGACTCTGCACTCACCCCGGGATGCTGGCCAGAGCCCTCCCAGCCACGGGGACCCTCTGACAGCCACCCGCAGGGCTGTGGGTGGGTACCTGAGCACTGTGCCAGCCTTGCCCTCTGTGTCCCGCTTGGGGGTCCTGACTCACACCAGTGGCCTTCCAGGGCACAATGCTGACCCGAGCTTGTCCCCCCAGGGTGCACAGAGTACCCCTGGAACCGTGTTAGCTCAGGGTTCCCCGGGCACCCAAGGACCATCTCCTCCCCAGTCTCCCCATCCCCCCGAGCACCCCTGTCCCCGCGGGCACCCCAGGACCGTGTCGTGTCCCCCCCGGACTTCCCATCCCCCCGAGCACCCCGACCCCCTTGGTACCCTGGAATCGTGTTTCCTTTGGGCTCCCTATCCCCCTGGAGACCTCGGGACGTTGTACCCCCCGGACTCTCTGTCCCTCCAGGCACACCGGGACTGTGTCCTCCTCGGACTCCCTGTCATCCGGAGCACCCCCGTCATCCCGGGCTGTCGGTGCCGCCCTCGGGGAGCCCCGCGCGGCCCGAGGGCCGGGCTCGCCCGCCCCGCCCCGTCCCGCCTCCGCTGCTCCGGTCGGGCCCCGCTCCTCCCCGCACAGCCCGGCACGGCCCGGCACGGCCCAGCAGCGCCCAGGTGAGTGTCCCGTCGCTCGCCACGGCTCGGAACGGCACCAGACGGAACGGGGCGGCCCAGGGGAGTGGCGGACGGGCGCAGCCGGACCCGACGGGGACCCCGGCTGGGAACAGGAACCGGCCCTGGTGAGTTGGGAGTGGGCAGCCCAAGCGGTACGTCGGGGTCCCTGTCCCGGAGGGCTGGCGGGTGACTCGTCCAGGTCCCACGGGGATCCCCTGTCCCCATTGCTGTCCCGGGGGGCTGGCAGGGTCCCCAGCCCAGCCCCAGGGGGCCCTCGGGTTCCTTGTTCCTAGGGGGCTGGCAGAATCCCAAGGGTGGGGGTGGTGTGGGGCAGGGGTGTCCCCGGGGTACAGGTGAGGGTGTCTGGGAGGTAGCAGCTGTCAGAATTTTTGTCCCCCTGCCATAGGCAGCTTGGCTTCACCTCCCACACCCAGCGTTTGGGAAGAGGTTTGGCGTGGCTGATCCTACCCCAGCAGCACCCACTGTTGTCTGGCCCCAGGGGACCCTGGCATCCCCAATCCCACACAGAGCTGCACCATGCCCCAGGACCCTCGCCTAATGCTGCAGGTATGACCCTTTCTCCTTTATTTTGGCAGATGTGATGGTGACCCGTTCTCCACCTGTCTCCACCCCTCTCAGTGCTGAGCACCGTCAATAACCCTGTGCTGGTGGCACTGCATAGCATGGAGCTGTTGTGCCACATGTGCCTCTTGCTGACGTTCACCTTGGCCCCGCTGGGCTCTGGCGCTTGGCAGTGTCCCCGCATCCCATACAGCTCCACCAGGAACTTCTCAGTCCCCTACACGCTGCCCAGCCTTGATGCTGGCAGCCCTGTGCAGAACGTTGCCATCTTCACTGACTCCAATGGCCCAGCTGCCATCTTCGTGGCCATTCGCAACCGCATCCTGGTGGCCAGCCCTGAGCTGCACCTCCTCTCTGTCCTTGTCACTGGCCCAGTGGGCAGCGCTGAGTGTGAGATCTGCCACTTGTGTCCAGGCACAGCTGACGGCCCTGAGGACTCGGACAATGTCCTGCTGCTGCTGGACCCGCTGGAGCCATGGCTGTACAGCTGTGGCACAGCACAGCATGGACTGTGCTACCAGCACCAACTGGAGGTGCGGAATGGTGAGGTGGCCATCATGACCACGCACTGCCTGTACACAGCCAGAGGCAACAGCCCTGCATCCTGCCCTGACTGCGTGGCCAGCCCTCTGGGGACTAGTGCCACTGTAGTGGCCACCTCCTACGCCTCTTTCTTCTACCTCGGCTCTACCATCAACAGCAGCGTGGCAGCGCGGTACAGCCCGCAGTCAGTGTCCATCCGCAGGCTGAAGGGCACCTTGGATGGCTTTTCGGATGACTTCCAGTGGCTGACGGTGCTGCCCCAATATCAGGACAACTACACCATCCACTATGTGCACTCCTTCACCGATGGGGACCACGTCTACTTCCTGACAGTGCAGCCAGAGCGGCCGGGCTCAGCAGCATACCACACGCGCCTGGCTCGGCTCAGCACCCACGAGCGCAACCTCCGCCGCTACCGCGAGCTCGTCCTCGACTGCCGCTTCGAGTCCAAGCGGCGGCGGCGGCGGCATGGCGGCGGAGAGGAGGACGCTGAGCGCGACATTGCCTACAATGTACTGCAGGCTGCCCATGCTGCCCGCCCTGGCACCCGCTTGGCCCGTGACCTCGGCATCAACGGCACTGACACGGTGCTCTTCGGCGCCTTCGCTGAGAGCCGGCCAGAGAGCTGGGTGCCACAGGAGGACTCAGCTGTCTGCGCCTTCCCCCTCCGCCTCCTCAACCAGGCCATGGAGGAGGGCATGGAGAAGTGCTGTGGCACCGGGCACCGGCCACTGCTGCGAGGGCTCAGCTTCTTCCAACCGGTGGAATACTGCCCGCACAATGTGAGTCCCCTGCCCCGGGCTGCATCCATCCCGGGAAGTCAGCTGGGATGGGGGGTGGGGTGGGCAGTGGGGGAGCAGCATGACCCTGGTGTGTCAGCCCAGCCAGCCACTGCTGTGCTGAGGAAGTGCCAGTGGGGACCCGGCCGTGCTCCCCACCCTAGGCAGCCCATGCTCAGCTGAGCCATGTGCCGCAGACACATGTCCTAGCACATAGGCACTTGCCATGCGTCATGCCAGACCTCCCTCTTGATGTGGCTCCTCAGGGAGCACCGGCTTCATGGTGACCATCCCCATTCCGGGTTGTTGGTGGCCACCCTCTCCAGGTGTTTAGAGACAGGGAAGCTGTGGGGCCGTCGTTCTCCCTGGCTGGGGTACACGGGGTGCCCAGCTCTTCCTGCCTTGCCCTCCCCCGGCCCCAGGGCCACCGCCTTCTCTAGGCAAATAAACTGCAGGCGGAAGCGCAATTAGTCACTGGGGTTTCTCGTCTGTGGCAGCCGCAGGGCAGGAACCCCGTGTTCCAGGGACAAGCCCCAGCATGGTTGGGACAGGGACAGGTGGGCATGCTGGCAAGGCCCCCTCTGCAGGTGGGGTCCCACCAAGCACCTATGACAGAAGTTGTTGTGTTCTGAGCCAGGCGCGGGGCGAGGTGCAGCCAAATCCCCTCCTCTTCCCACGCCGGAGCAGACAGCTCACTGCTGCTGACTCACACAGCTGGCAGGGCGAGCCGGGAGGGGACCCCCATACATCAGTGGGGGGTGTCTCCCCTTCATACCCAGCCCTCCACTGACACCTGGAAATGGGGAGGGCTGGTTTTGGCGTGGTCACCCTGCAGTGCCAGTCCCGATAACCACATCCAGATGGGGCGGGAGGGCAGGGCAGGATCTGACGCCGCGTGCGAGGGCTGTGGGAGGGGCCATGGATGTGTTTTTTTTCCCCAACATTTTTCCCAGCCTGGAGGGGAGTTTGAGCAGTTGGGCACTCCCCCAAATGCCTTGGGGCTGGAGCTGCTGTCCACCTTTGAGAGTATGAGGGTTTTGGGGTGCTGGCTTCAAGGCACCCACCCTGTGTTTGGCTGCAGGTGAACCTCTCGGCACCGGTGGCTGACACCAGCTGCTGGAACAAGCCAACCCTCGTACCCGCCGCCTCCCATAAGGTGGATCTGTTCAATGGGCACCTGACTGGTGTCCTCCTCACCTCCATCTTTGTGACCGCCCTGGGAGATGTCACTGTGGCCCACCTGGGCACAGCAGAGGGACGCATCTTCCAGGTGGGATGGGGGGGCCAGGTTGAGGTGGGGGAGTCCCGGTGGGACAGGGGCTGTGCTCAGCCCCTCACTCTGCCCCACTGCAGATGGTGCTTCAGCGCTCCAGCTCCTACCTCCTCACCATGGCCAACTTCTCCCTGGGGGAGCCAGGGCCAGTGCGAGGTGCCATGGGGCTGCAGAGCCACTCAGTCTTCTTCACCGCCGGCACCAAGGTAAGTGAGGGGTCCACGGGGCACAGGGCAGGTGCTGAGCCCCATGTCCTGTGCTCTCCTCTGCTTTCTGTCCCCAGGTATGGCAGCTGAACGTCACCGGCCCTGGCTGCCACCACTTCTCCACGTGCCAGCGTTGCCTGCAGGCCGAGCGCTTCATGGGCTGTGGCTGGTGTGGGGACAGCTGCAGGCGCCAGCACGAGTGCCACGGCCCCTGGGTCCAGGACAGCTGTCCTCCCCATCTCACTGATGTAGGTCTGCGTTGCCAATACCCTGCACCCCACACCTCCTGGGCACACGGATGGGGAGGGAGGTGAAATGTGGGGTGGCACATGGGGGGACCTTGTCTGGAGACTCCCTCCCCGGGATGGGTGTTGTACCCCCTGAGGAAGGAGCTTTCCAGACCTATGATGGTCACCAGGCTTTTGGAGCTCAGGGTGACACAGGTGCCTGTCCCGCAGTTCCACCCCCGGAGTGCCCCGCTGCGGGGCCGGACACGGGTGACCCTCTGTGGCATGACTTTCCGCTCCCACCTGAACCCTGACCCCCACCGCAGCCCCCCCGGTGCCTACCAGGTGGTGGTGGGACAGCGAGGCTGCACCATGGTGCCAGAGGAGAGCAGGAGCCACAGGTGGGTGGCAGTGCCAGTGGGGTGGATGGCAGCAGAGAGGGGTTTGGGGCAGCCCCCTAGCCGGGGGCTGACCTCCATCACTGCCCCGCAGACCCCTGCCCACCTCCCGCCGCAAGGAATTTGTGGATGTGCTGGTGTGTGAGCTGGAGCCAGGAGGTCCAGCAGTGATGGGAGGCCCAGCCGACGTGGTGCTCACTGTAGAGGAACCCTCTGGACCCTCCAGCTTCCGTGTCCATGGCTCAGCCACCCTTGGCGGCTTCTTCTTTGTGGTATGGCCCCCCACCAATGGTCTCCCTGGGGGGGGTTTAAGGGAGGGGAGCTGGCTCACCCACCCACTCCATTGATCCCATCTCTGCCCAGGAGCCCCATGTCAGTGCCCTGCTACCCCCGTTTGGCCCCCTGGGTGGTGGCACCCACCTCTCACTCCATGGCACCCACCTCTCGGCAGGGAGCAGCTGGCGGGTGATGGTCAACAGCTCTGAGTGTCCCCTGACCGAGCAGCCCAGGTACGGCCCTGTCCTGCCCCCACTGGGCACAGTGGGGTCCCTGGCATGGGGATGGCACAGGGACCCCCCATGGTCCCACTGTCCCCTCCAGCCATGGTCACCATGTCCCCAGGCAGGGTGATGGGGCAATTAGGTGCATGGCTCCTGCTGCCGGTGGCCTGGGCGCAGCCCGTGTGTCCCTGTGGATCGACGGGGAGGAGTTCCCTGCTCCCCTGCCCTTCCAGTACCGACCAAATCCCTCCGTATCTGCCATCGTCCCCAGCTGCAGCTATGAGTGAGTGTGCGGGCTCCCTTCCCCTGGGGAGACAGCCCTGGCCTACCCCTACCCTGTCTGGATGGGATGATGTGCTGGGGACCGTGTGCTCCCCAGGGACCACAGGCACCCTGGGGACCACAGGCACTCCAGGGAATATCTTAATCCTGTGGGCTGCATGTACCCTGGGAGACCATGTGCACCCCAGAGACCATGTGCACCCTGGCAACCACAGGCACCCCAAGGAGCATGTTAATCCTGGGGGCCACATGCTCCTTGGGGGCTGCATACGCCCCAAGGACCATGTGCACCCTGGGGACCATGTACTTTGGGGACCACATGCACCCCAGAGACCATGGGCACTCCAGGGCCCATGCCAACCATGGGTGCCACATGCACTCTGGGGACTGCATGCACCCTGGGGACCATGTGCACCCCGGGGCTCTGACCCCTGCCCACTGCAGAGGCTCAATGCTCACTGTCATTGGCACCCACCTGGACTCAGTGTATCGCACCAAGATTCGCTTCGAGGCCAGCGGTGTGAGGACCGAAGACGTGGTAAGTGCCAGGGCAGGAGCCCATAACCCCCTGGCCCTGCCCTGACCTCCCCAATCCCCAGAGCACCGTGCCGTGCTGGCTGGCACTCAGCATGCCACTGCCCGCAGGAGTGCCAGGGCCCGCGGGCACCAGAGCGGCTGTTGTGCCGCAGCCCGGCCTTCCCGTTCGAGGGCAAGGTGGAGACAGCGCTGGGGAACCTCAGCGTGCTGCTGGACAGCGCCACCGGCCACCGGCTCTTCCGCCTCCGCTACTACCCCCGGCCCAAGGTCTTCCCCTTGGAGCAGGAGGGCGGGCGCCTGCGCCTCAAGCCCGGCGACGACGAGATCGAGGTGCACGTACGTGGGGCAGTGGCGTGAGCTGGGGTGGGGGGAGTCCTGCCGCCGGGACCACCAGGCTCAGGGCACTGTGTCTGGGCAGCAATTGGGGCTGGACGCTGTGGCCGCGTGCATGAACATCACGATGACAGTGGGGGGCCGGGACTGCCACCCCAACGTGCTGAAGAACGAGGTGACGTGCCGCCTGCCCCGCGAGCTGCGCTTGCCCCCGGCTGGGGCCCCCGTGAAGGTAGGCACCCCCCTGGGTGGGCGATCGTTCCCCAATGTGCCCCATCCCATCCCCGCTGAGTCCCTGCTCCCCAGATCTGTGTGAACGGCGCCTGCGAGGCGCTGGGCTGGGTGCTGCCTGCCACCACCTCGCTGGACATGGCTGCCAGCCTGGCCCTGGGCACCGGCGTCACCTTCCTGCTCTGCTGCATCCTGGCTGCCGTGCTGCTCCGGTGGCACTGGAGGAAGAGGAGGGGTGAGTGCCATGCTCGCTGGGTACCCCACTGCCCCCAGCCGCCGCCGTGCCATGCCACCCCCTGTTCACCCCACTGCTGCCCACAGGGACAGAGAACCTGGAGCTGCTGGTGCAGCCTGGCCACAGGGATATCCCTGCCACCACCCAGCGCCCTGGTGTTGACTACAGGGAAGTGCTGGGTACGTAGATGTCACCGGTAGGTGGTGGGGTGCTGGGTGCCCGCCCAGTCCTCACCCTGCCTCTGCCTGTCACAGTGCTGCCCACTGCAGGCAGTCCCGGCCCTGTGGGGTCCCGGGCACGATTCACCAGTGCTGGTGCTGGCATGGCGGGCGGCGGGTCCCCGGTGCCCCTGCTCAGGGCAACATCCTACTGCCTGGAGGACCTGCGGCCAGAGCTGCTGGAGGAGGTGAAGGACATCCTCATCCCCGAGGAGCGGCTCATCACCCACCGCCACCAGGTCATCGGCAAAGGTGATGCCGTGTCCTGATTTGGCTGTAGCATCACCCACTCAGCATGTGTAGTGCCAGCTTCATTCCACCTGTCCCCACAGGGCACTTTGGCAGTGTCTACCATGGCACCTATACAGACCCACTTCTGGGGGTCCTCCACTGCGCTGTCAAATCCCTGCACCGTAAGTAGTGCTCACCCCCACTGCATGGTCCTGTGGTGTGGTCTTCTGCTGTGGTCCCACATCACAGCACAGTGGTGGGTGCCCCACGGCTCCACTCTCGGCAGGCATCACGGACCTGGAAGAGGTGGAGGAGTTCCTGCGTGAAGGCATCCTCATGAAGAGCTTCCACCACCCCCAGGTGCTCTCGCTGCTGGGGGTGTGCTTGCCCCGACATGGGCTGCCCCTCGTTGTTCTGCCCTACATGCGCCATGGGGACCTGCGCCACTTCATCCGTGCCCAGGAGCGGGTATGGGGGCACCCTGGGGGGGATGAGGTGGGTGGCTGAGCACCCCGACTTACTGCTGCCACCCCACAGAGCCCCACGGTGAAGGACCTCATCGGCTTTGGGCTGCAGGTGGCCCTGGGCATGGAGTACCTGGCCCAGAAGAAGTTTGTGCATCGGGACCTGGCAGCAAGAAACTGCATGTGAGTGTGACCATGACCGCCAGACCCCTGCCATGGAGGTGGGCCTTGGGGTGGGCATGGGGAGTGCTGCATGGTGGCCTTCCCCCCTGAACTGATGTCCCACAGGCTGGACGAGACGCTGACAGTGAAGGTGGCTGACTTTGGGCTGGCACGGGATGTGTTCGGCAAGGAGTACTACAGTATCCGGCAGCACCGCCACGCCAAGCTGCCTGTCAAGTGGATGGCACTAGAAAGCCTCCAGACCCAAAAATTCACCACCAAGTCAGATGTGGTAGGCATGACTCCCGTCTTCGTCCCCCACCCTCCCGTGTCCATCCTGCCCGCCCTCACCATGGTGGCTTTCTGCTCGGCAGTGGTCCTTTGGGGTGCTCATGTGGGAGCTGCTGACACGGGGGGCATCACCGTACCCTGGCGTGGACCCCTACGACATGACCCGCTACCTGCTGCGGGGGAGGCGGCTGCCACAGCCCTGCCACTGCCCTGACACCCTGTGAGTGGGGCTGGGGGGTGGGCAGGGAGGTGAGGGGGTGTCCCAGGTGGCTGCCAGCACTGACGGGGTTGTCGGGGTAGGTATGAGGTGATGTTGAGCTGCTGGACACCAGCACCCGAGGAGAGGCCATCCTTCACGGGGCTGGTGGGCGAGCTGGAGCGTGTCCTGGCCACGCTGGAGGGCGAGCACTACGTCAACCTGGCTGTCACCTATGTCAACCTGGAGCGTGGCCCCCCGTTCCCACCTGCCCCCCCCAGGGCAGCTGCCCGATGGTAAGGATGAGGATGAGGATAACAAGGAGGAGGAGGCAGAGAGAGAAGAGGATGAAGATACAGATGTGTAGTGATGGGTGCCCTGCAACATGGGGGCTCCCAGACCCCCAACACATTCCCCTAGGAGGGATGCAGTGCACTCCAGGTGCTATGGGGCACCCTCCCTATGGGAAGGGTACTGGAAGGCAGCTCGGTGCTGTGGGGTGCTCTCCCACGGCACATACCCAGACTCTGCTGGCTGCTCCACAGGCCTGGTCCCATGCCAGCAGGGTGCTGTGGGGCTCAGTCCTACACTGGATGGGTGCTGGGGGGCTCAGCCCCACACTGGCGAGGCTGTGCTGTGGGGCCTGGGGCTCAGCCCTGCGCCAGCGAGGCTGTGCCATGGGGCTGGGACTCAGCCCTAGTGGGTACTGTGGGGTGCCCTGGCCCATCCAGGAGTGCTGTGGGGTTTCCAGCCCCTTGAATTGCTCATTAAAACTTAATTATATTTTTTCCCAGGCTAGGACTGTGTCTTCAGTGGGGCCATGGATGGGCTGGCAGCAGCCTGTCGCCCTGTGTGGGGGGCTCCCTACCCTGGGTCCCCACCCCAAGGACACCCACCTGGTTTGGGGGTATGAGTCAGGGTGCACCCACCATTCCCGTGCCAGCCACGGGAGGGCACCTGCACACTGGTGCTCGCACAGCCACCCCTGCAACTGTCCCCCACGCCTACCACTCCAGGGCCACCCCATGGCCCTGGGTCCTGCCATGGCCCCTGGCTCAAGGGGGCACCCATGGGTACAGGAGGTGAAGCTGGCACCGAGAAAAAGGATTTTCCTGAAAATCTCCCTCCCACCCTCCTTAGCTGCAGTTAAATATAGCCCCAGTGACAGCTCTGGCAGTGGGTGGGCTTGAGCCTATGTTGCACCATGGGGTGCAAGATGTTTGAGGTGTGACTGTGCCCCTGGGATCCCACTGCCCACGGTGTGGGGCATGGTGCCCTTGGGATCACAGCATGATGGGTGCCTTGGGCATGGGATCGTGGTGCCCCTGGGATCATGATGCTCCGGGGAGGATGGCATGGGATCAGGGTGCTCTTGGGTTCACGAGTGCCTGGGATCACAGTTCCACTAGTGTCACAGAGCCCAGAGCATGGGGTTACACTGAGGTGCCCATGGGACTCTGGTCCCAGGCAGGACATGGGATCATGGTGGTGGACATGGTAGCGCTCAGCCCACAGTACCTGCTTGCCTGCTGCCTGCCCTGCCTGCTTGCACAGGGCCCTGGGAGAGAACACCAGACTGGGCCTGGGGCTGCTGCGTGGTGACCAAGAGTTGTTACCAGCCTCACCGAATTGCACCCTGATTACTTCAGCCACTGCCTGTGCAAAGGCTGGCATCAGGGCTGCCCAAGACCCAGGGAGAGTGGCTGAGCACCCCACTCATGCTCACCTCCAGCTTTTTCCACTCCTTTTGGTGGCAGTGGTGGCAGACAACACATCTGCAAGGAGCTTGTCCCGATGAGGAGGGCCTCTCTGCCCCAGTTTTGGGGCAAAAATCCCCTAGAACAAGACATTGGGAAAGACGAGGAGGCTGGTGATGGCCTTGGGTGCTCATCCAGAGCTGGGGGGTGAGGGCAGGGCTTGGGGCAGGGGATGTGCAGAGCAAGTCCAGGACAGACAGGGAATGTTGACATATGCCCCAGTCCCATGGCCACGGCCAGCTCGGCTCCTGGGTGCATGACCAGCCACTCAGGCCCTGCAGCCAGTGTTTGCTTTAAATAAAACCTCCTCAGCTGCTCATTAATTGGCGCCAGAGCCCGGGGCCGCGTCAGCTCCCATCAGCCAAGCTGTCCGTCTCCGCCGGTGCCTCACACCTGCACGGCTCCGCCGCTGCTCACAGGAGGGTATTCTTAGCACGGTTGGGTCCTGGCGCCCTGCAGTCGGGGGGTCTGCCCGGACTGTGCCTCAGTTTCCCCGTGGTGGGATGAAACTGCCATCCTGGCCCAGGTTTCGGGGTGGCCGTGCCCCCAGTGTGGGTGCTGGCCTTGCCTGCTTGAGGCCAAGCAGCACCATTGCGGCTATGCTGCCGAGTTGCTGTGGCAACGGGAAGGGCCCGGCATGGCACGGTTATTACGGGCTGGATTGGAAACAGAAGGTGCTGGGGGATGCTGGGTGCCGGGGTGTCAGCAGGGCTGCAGCCAGGGCGGCCGGCTGGGGCACTGCAAGAAGCTGGGATGCAGGGAGAGAGGGAGGGAGAGAGGGAGGGAGAGAGAGACAGATAGACCGACGGACGGACAGACGGACAGACAGGCACCCTGGGTGTTGCCCTCCTCAGCACAGGGTTGGGTGGGTACCCAGGGCCCCAGTGAGGTGGCAGATGGGTGCCAGGCCCACTGTCCCGTGATGCAGTGGACAGCCCTGGGGCACCCCACATGAGCAGGGCTGTAGCTGCCCTGCAGTGGGTCGGTGCAGTGAGTCATGATGAGGCTGGCACGCTTATGGTGACATGCATGAGGAGGGCCCCTGCCTTAGGCCGACACCCCCCCTCCCTGCAAATGTGCTGGTGGAGATGACAGATTTCATGCTAATACGCATTTATCCTGCCCTAATTACGCTGCAGGAGGCAAGGAGCAAGCGCTCGGACTTTAATGCCATGGCCCAGCCCTGCCTGTCCCTGCCTGCCATGCCAGCTGGGATCAGTGCCGGGGTTGTGCATGCCATCGTGGCAGGGAGGACAGGCAGGGGGACCCCTGGGTGGCATCTCCCACAGCACCCAGCACCCCTGGTCCCAGCTGGGGGGCTGGAGGCATCTCAGAGGCACTGCCTGGGTGGGCACCCAAGCATGGGCACCAGGTAGGCAGCACCATAAGGTGGCTGGGCACTGTTGTGGAGCACCAGGTTGACCTGTGGGCATGTGGGGCCATGCCATGCCAAGCTGTGCTACGCCACATCGTGCTAATGCTATGCTGTGCCCCTGTGCTATGCTGTGCCATGCCATACTGTCCCAGACTGTGCCGTGCCATGCCATGGAGCAACATGCTGTGCCATGCCATGCTGTGCCATACTGTGCCACGCTGTGATGTGCCACATAGTGTTGTGCCCCTGTGCCACGCTGAGCCATGCCATGCCATGCCATGCAGTGTCACGCCGTGCCATGCCCACCCACCCCGGCTGTGGCAGAGCAGCCTCCATCCCACCCCGGCAGTGTGCTCTGCACACACAGCACTTTAAATGTTTTATTTGGGGAAAGTGCTGTCGTTAGCAGGGATTAATTATTAAAATCAGAGCCATCTATAAAACATGAGTGGCCACGCGGGGGGCTGCAGGCGCACAGGCAGAGCCAGGCATGGTCCCGCTGCTGCCAGTGCCTGAGGACCTTGCTGCAACGGTGTTTGCCGGTGCCACCGCGCTGGCATCTCGCATTGGAAGCGACTTTGGACTCCTCACGGGGAATCAGGTGCAGAGGCTGGGTGCAGGCAGCTGGTGCTGCCTAGGTGGGCAGCCTGCACCCCTTTGACCTCTGCTGTGGCCCACCGAGCAGACAAGGTGGGGGGAAAATTGTGCCAAATCAGCTTTGGAGGGAAGGGGGGGTCTGGGTGCCAGCCAGCACGGCGAGAGGTGCCAGGAGGCAGCAGGCAGTGCTGGGGAGCGGGTGTGAGGAGCAGCCATGGAGCCGTTTTTAGAAACCAGTAAGTTTTGCTAATGATGCTGGCACACAAAAGGGATGCTGCCTGCACTCTGCTACCTCCCCGGCCCTGGCAGCCAGCCTGGGCCACCCATGTCCTCTCCACTTGTGGCTGGCACCCCATCAGACTGCCCGTGACAACCCTGCACCCAGCTGGGGCTCTACCAGCCCCTGAGGAGCTTTGGTGGTCCCTGGGGAGCTTTAGTGGTCCTGGGGATTTCTGCTGGCCCTCAAGCAGCTCTGCTCGCCCCTGGGGAGCTTTGGTGGTCCCTGCAGAGCTCTGCTGGCCCCTGGGGAGTTTTGGTGGTCTGTGGGGAACTCTGCTGGCCCCCAAGCAGCTTTGCTGGCCCCTCAGGGAGCTTTTGTGCACCACTTTCATCAACACGACGACTGGCCACACCAGGAGCAGGCTGGCTGGGGATGAGCAGTTGTGGTTGGTGGTGCTTAGCCAGTTGGGGGGTGGCCCTGTCCTCACTCACAATGTGGTCACCGACAGGGATGGACTAGAGGATCTGTGGCACCACATCTTCTACCAGGAGCTGGTGGAGAAGGTGGCCAATGTGCTTTTTGAGGGCTCCACTGTCTTGGCCATGCTGGTGCTGCCCTGCTCCTGTGGTGGTGGGCTCCTGCTGCTGGTGGGGGGACCATGCCAGCAGCTGGCGACCAAGCTGGGGTTCCCCCTGCAGCCGCCCTTGCCATCACGTGGCCACCTGGCTGGGTGGCTCACTAGCCACCTCGCTCAATGCCTTCCAGGGTGCAAGGGTGCCACAGGACACCCACAGGGAGGGTGGCCCTGTCACCATTCACCCCTGCTGCTGCTGACCCTGAGAAAGGCCAGGGTCTGCAATGGGAGCCTGCACCCCTTTTATTTGTGTCAGCCCCCCCCCCCGCCAGCCCCCCAAAAGGAGGGATGGGGTTTATTTGGCCCTGTTGCTAGGCCGACACACGCAATTATCACTGATTGCCTGGTGGTTGCCATGGCAATGGTGAGCACGCAGGGATGCGGTGCCGCGTGGCGCTTGAGTCACGGACACGCTGCACCCCCCCCCCACCGCACCCCACTGTACCCCACTGCCCCCCACTGCCTGACCCCAGCACCAGTCTGCCAGGCTGGGCTGATCCCACATCCCTCCACCCCACCCCAGGCAGAGGGTTATGGCAGGTGTCCCCCACCCCATGTCGCCCCAACCCAGGCAGAGGGGTATTGTAGGTGTCCCCCCATCCTGTGTCTCCCTACTCCAGGCAGAGGAGTACAGCCAGGTGTGTGTCCCCCCACATCCCCTCACCCCAGGAAGAGGGGTACAGTGGGTGTCCCCCACCCCATGTCCTCCCCCACCAGGTGGAGAGGTACAGTGGGTGTTCCTCACCCCATGTCCTACCTCCGGAGACAGAGCCTGCCGGGTGCCCCCAGCCCTGACAGCCCCACCTCGGGCAGCCCAGGCTCACTCGCTGCAGTGGCCCTGCAGGAAATGTCACCCCAGACTGGCCATGTCACCTGCACCTGGCTCTGGGCTCACCACAGGACAGTGGGAAGGGTGGTGGGTGCACAGGGTGGTGTGTGCACAGGGTGAGTGCACAAGACAGTGGAGCAGGGCACCAGCAGGAACAAACACCTTTGGGCTCAGCAGAACTGATCACCCCAAAACAGGGCACAGGGTAGACTGGGAGCCCAGGCTGAGCCGGGGCCCGGAGGGGATGGGTGTGCTGGGACAGGAGCCTGAGTCTGTTCTGGCACAGGCACAAGCTGGGCTGAGGGGCAATGGAGGAGTGTGCCCATCCCTCATGCCGGAGCCGTGCCGGGCGCCTGCCGGGCGATGGTGAGTTACGCTCCGGGTTCCCACGAGGTGCCAAGATTAATAACGGTGCTGCGCTGCTGTCAGCCGCTCTGATTAAAATCTTGATTAGAAGCTCAAACTACAGTGCCCTGCTAATTCCCCTGCTCTCACGCGCTGTTAATTACCTGGCACAGATGATAGTGGGCCTGGGGCTCAGTGTTGCGCAGGGGACAGGCGCAGGGGTGCTGGCCGCTCTCCCTGCGCATGGAAGGGAGGTGCTGGCTTGGGGAAGCGACGCCATTGTCCCTTGTCTGTGCCTGGAGTGCCCTGCCTGACCTGGGTGGCTGTGTGTCCTGGGAGACCAGAGGCACATCCCCAGGGGGGCTCAGCACTGCATGGGCTGGGTGGTTTTGAGAAGCTGGGGTTTGGTGGATGCTGGGGTGGGCAGGGAGGGGGTGCACCAGTAAGTGGCAGCATATGGGCTGTTGGGGAGGCTCTGAGCACACAGTTGTGCTGCCTGAGGAGCAAGGTGCTCTGGGGCTGGGGGAAGGGGCTAGGGGTCCCACTGAGCCCCCACGGATGTGCTGGGTGCTCAGCCTGGGCTGTGAGCAGAGTGAAGGGTATTGGGGTGTCCAGTTTCTTGCTCCCTTCTTGCCCCTTGGCCAATGCCATGAGGCACAGACAATCCCTGCATGTGGGTGAGGAAGCAAAGTCTTTGGTCCCACCACTGGAGAAGGAGGATGAGGCAAGTTGTCTGGTTCCCATGGGACCACAACAGCATGGAAGCAGGACTGTGTGCCTGTCCACCTTTTCATGGCACCTCTTTGTACCCTTGGGGGCCAGATACCTGTGACACTGAGCCCACACTCAGCATTGCTAATAACCTGTTCTCATCCCATCCTATTTATCTCATCCATCCCACCCCATCCCATCCCATCCTCCCCATCTTATCCTTCCCATCCTGTCTATCCCATCCCATCCCTTCCTGTCTCATTCTAACCAGGGCCGGTGTCCATGGCACAGCCCAGGGGACCCCGGCTGACCCCGGTCTTTGTATCTTGCCTCAGTCCCCACCATCTGCTGTGGCACCAGGCTGCCCCTGCTCTGGGGGCTTGGCACGATGCGTCCCGCCGGGCACAGCGTACCTTGGGTGGCCACCACCTGGGGCGAGGAGCTCGCATGGGGACAGTGGGGGCTCAGGGGACACCGGCAGCAGCTCCGGCTCACCCGAACGTAGCAAAGACCCCCGAGCTGCTGCCAGGTGGGCGATGGTGCGGGCTCCGCGGGATTACTCTGTCCCCGCGGCGCGGCAGTGCCCCAACCCGGTTTTAGTGGCTTTGCCGCTCCCGGGACCTGGCCAGGCCAGTCCCCGCGGGTCCCTCTCCCGCGACAAACGGGCGGGGCGCGAAGTTTGGTGGTGACGTCAGGGGCGGGGCGGGGCGGCCCGGGGGGCGGGGCCACGCGGTCCAGCCCCCCCCCAACTTGCCGCGCCGGGCGCGCGGGGCCGCGCCGTGACGGACCGACGGCTCGGCTGGGCTCCGCTCCGCTTGGTTCGTTTCTGCTCAGCTCCGCTCCGCTCGGCTCCCTTCAGCTCCTCTCGGCTCAGCTCGGTTCGGCTGGGTTCGTCTCGGCTCGGCTTGGTGGAGGGAGGGAGGGAGGGGCGTGCGGCCCCCCCCGAGCGGCGGCCCCGGGCCGCGGCCCCCCTTTGCGTTCGGAGAGGCGAGCAGGTGAGCGCGGCGCCGCGCCGGGACAGCCCCGAGCCGAGCCGGTCCGTTCCGTGCCGGGGGCGAGGGGGGCCGGGCAGCGGGTGGAGGCGTTACAGAGGCTCGGCACTTGTTGGCCCGGGGGTGCTCCCACTATACCGCCCTGCCACGGTGGCTCGGGACACCCCGACAGAGCCGTACCGGTCTGTGCCCGGCTGCCTGTGCGCCCCGACGGCTGCCCGCACCGCCGCATCCCGCGTCCCGCACACTCCAGCCCCGACGGGCGCCGCGGTCACGGCGAGAGCCTGGCTCCCCCTGCGCTCCCTGCTTGCCCCCCCGGGCCGCCCCCGCGTCCGACGGCCCCGTGGCTGAGGGTGCTGCCGCCCTGAGCCCCAGCCGCCGCGCCACCCCTGTCCCGCTCTCCCGCAGCTCTCTCCCTTCCCGCTGCCGCATCGTTCCCAGCCCGCTGTGGAGGAGCCATCCCCCGCGGTGCGCGGCCCCCCCGTACCCTCCCTGGGGCTGGCGGTCGGAGGGCTTCGGCCCGACCTCGAGGGGCAGGGGGGCTCCCCCAGCCCGGGTCGCTCCTGCAGGCAGCGCGGGGCTGGCGCTGTCCCCCCGCCTCCCCGCTGCCCGCCTGCTGTCCGCACTGTCAGAATTTCAGTCCGGCTCGGCCCATCTGCGTTTTCTGCCTCTCCCCGCACATCCTTCCCCGGGATGGGGTTCGGGGGGCGGCATGGCAGCGGGGTCCTACCCCACGGACACGTCCAGCGTGGCTGCAGGTGAAAGCAGGACCAGAGATGGGGCGCAGGACGGTGGCACCCCACACCATGGGGCAGAGCAGGGGTTCGGGGGTCTGGAGGGACTGGGGGGACCCCACTGGGGAGGGATGCGCGGCTGCGTCATCCCTCCGTGCCATCCGCACCCAGCCACCCACTTCTTCGCTATTGTCTTACACCCGCTGTTGCTTCTGCTCCCAAATTAGATGTTTTGGGGAGGGGGGGCTGGCTGCATGCGGGTGTCAGCGCAGCACCCAGCCCCCACCCCCCCCCCCCCAGCACCCCAGGGAGCGAGCACTCACACCTTCGCCCACCCCTTGCCTGGGTGCCCCTGCCACAGGGAGGGGGCTCTCACCCCTGGGGCTGGGTGCTGGTCCTGATGTGGGGCTGGGTGCCAGCCTGTTTTGTGGGGTACCCCAGCTGTGCTGGGCCCCCCCGAACCAGCTTGGGGCAGAGGAGAGTGGTGGTGCTCAGCCCCGGCAGGATGGGTCCCCGCTAAACCAACGGGAACTAATTTTATGAGCTCAGATTAGCTGAGTGCTTGCAGAGACAGCAATAAAATCCCGATGTATCATCCCACCCGGGTCCCCTTCCTGGCTAATCCTGGCATCACGCCGCCAGCTCTGGCAGCCTTCCCACCTGCCCACAGGCCAGCCTTGGCCCTGCTGACCCACGGCTGGCCGTGGTCAGTGCCTGCCAGGACAGTACTCATACTGCTTGGCAGGGCATGGTGGCATGGCAGAGCTGGCATCGCGTGGCACAGGGACACAAAGGTGTCAGGCAGGGAATGTTTGCTGGGAGGCTGTAGGGATGAGCCGAGCGTGGGCTGGAAAGCCTCACCCGGTCTGCGGCACAGGGAAGGGTGTCCTGTGGGTGCTCTGCTTCTCTTCTGGGAGCGATTGCACCCTGAGCGGGATGGGGACAGGTGGTCTTTCCTGGCAGGAGGGTGCCCGAGTGTCACGCGAGCTGAGGGCACCCATCCTGCAGGCATTGCTTGGGCAGACACAGAGGCAGGTCAGCCCCGAGGCATGGAGGCAGGAAGGAGCATCCCCCCATTCCTTGGCTCACTGCAACCATGTCCCACCCCAATTTGGGGTCAATCACCCCAGAGAGAATTTAGGTGCATGCCCTGGGTGCTGTGGGCTGGACCACCCTCCCCCCGGACACGTGCGGCGGGGCTGGGGCCGGGCACCCGCAGGTGGGTCGGGTGCTGCCGGGTGCTGCCTGTCCCTGCCCCCTCCAAAGGATGTGCCGCTTTCCGCATCTCCAGCTCCCATTGCCATAGCAACAGGCTCGGTGCTTGGGTACCCGCTATGCTGGCTCCCGCATCCCGCGCTCCCATCCTGCCCGTGGCCCTTGCCACCGGGCCCCGGGTGCTGCCGGCACGGCACGGCAAGGCTGGCACGGTGCAGCGCAGTGTTTCGGGAGCTGTAGCAGTGGGTGATGGGTGAACTCCAGCATCGTGCCAGCATCCTGTTGGGGGGTCCTGCTCAGGCCCATCCAAGAGGGCTGGGGGGACCCAGGGAGCCTTTTCATCTTCTGAGCCATCAGAAAATAATCTCAGTTGAAACTTCCTCCTGGTACAGGGTGGGAAAGGGAAAAAAAAACAAGCACTTTATGAGGTCAATTTTTGGCTGGGAAGCTTCCAAGGAGGGTCCAGTTTAAAAGGGTTCCCAACAGGAAAGGGAGAAAATGTGATGGTTCCTAAAGCAGTGGAGAAGCTGGTGCATGCCGGGGCCAGCGTCCTGCCTGCTGCCGGTGGCAGGAGGGCCGGCACTGCCAAACTGCAGTGCCCACCTGCCTCAGGCTGGTAAGGGATGGGGGAGCCAAGGCCGGTGTAACTCGCTACGCATGTGATGGTGCATGACAGTGCTCTGCTGGGGGAAGCCCTGCCTACAGAAATGTCACCACAGGGCAAAACTGGGCTGAGGAAGGGTAAGGGGTCCATTCACCTCTGCTTGCCTCCTCAGCGGGCACTCTAGGCTCTATGCTAGCCCTGGCTACTTAATAAATCATTAATGATCCTCAAACAAGGGCCAGAGGAGCCAGTTTGTAACTGCCCCAGTGGCTTGACCCCGGGCAGAACATCTGGACACCACAGCAATGGATGCACGTTGGTGGGGCTGGGCATGTGGTGACTTGCAGCAGCCAGGGAGCAATAGCCGCTGCTGCGCTTTGTCAGGTTTTACATTAATTAGCGTGGTTCATGGGGGGCTGGTGTGGCTCCAGGGGGGCTGGTGGTGCCAGGGTGCTCATGGCCTCTCCCTGCCCTGCCAGCACCGGGCTCTGCGATGCCGTTTGGCTGCGTGACACTGGGAGACAAGAAAGATTATAACCAGCCGTCCGAGGTGACCGACAGATATGACCTGGGCCAGGTCATCAAAACGTGAGTTGGTCCCTCCCCAACACCAGGGTTGTCCTGGGGACCCCAACCACTGGGTGCCCCAGGCTGAGGAGCGGGATGGTGCTGCCCACGGGGGCTTTCAGAGTGCCGGTCCCTGGCTGGGACAGGCAGGGTGTATTTTGGGGTGACTGTCCCCTCATTAACCCCATGGCTGGTGGGTACCTGGGGGGGATTCACTGCCAGCTTTGAGGAGGGCAGCAAGGTTTCAGCTGCAGCCAGATGGCTCCCCATATCCCTCCCTCCTCCCTGGCAAGATCTGCAGGAATTGCAGCAATTCCACACAATCCCAGCTCCCCCCAGTGCTTCGGGAAGCAGGAGGGCTCTGCTCCAGCAAAGGAAAGGGCAGATGTAATGGGTGGGGGGGAGAGCAGAGTGCTGCTGCTTCCCCACAACTTTTCTTGCCATGCTGGGGGACCTGTTAGGAAGTGCTTCACAAAATGCAGCCCTCAGCCCCAGTGAGAGCAGTTTAACGGTAAAACACCTGCCAGAAATTTTTCCATCAGCCACCAAAACACCAGGACTGCTTGGCCGTGGGCCTCGTGTGGCAGGGTGATGCTGGCACCTTTTTGGGTGCTCTCAGAACTTCACTCCATCCTCCTAGCAGCCTGTCCCAAACCCCACAGCTCCCAGCTCCCCTGCACCTGGGGCAGTGGCCACCAGGATTTTGGCATGGCTGGGGGCAGGGGGGGTTGGAAAGCCAAAGGCTTTGCTGGAGAGGTGCCGAGTGCCCTCCGTGAGCTCCCCCATGGCTCCTGCCCGGCTGATGGGCTGGAGTACCATGAATAATAGAACAGAAATACAGCAGCAGCCCCAGGCAACCAGCACGTCTCCCCTTCTTTCTTCCTGACCATGGTGCTCACATCCATGTCAGGGTGTGCTGCTGTTCCACCTCGGCATGAGCGGCTTTGCAAGGGGTCTCATCCCAGCTCTCATGGGGAGGGGGCTTTTTAATCAGCAAATATTCCCCCTTCCCTATCAATTTGTTTATTCCGTATCGATTCCTTCTCACTGCCTGTTTGTTCCCCCACCCGCTCTGGAGGGGTTTTTAGCCATAGCTTCCTTCCATGCCCATGGCATCTCCTCTCACTGCTGAGATGGAGAGATGATGGTGGGCCTGGGGACCACCAGAGTGTCCCAAGCTCAGCAGCCCCCTGGGGGGTGACGGCTGTGGGCACCCTTCCAGGGAGGAGTTCTGCGAAATCTTCAGGGCCAAGGAGAAGACGACGGGGAAGCTGTACACCTGCAAGAAGTTTCTGAAGCGGGACGGGCGGAAAGTGCGGAAGGCGGCCAAAAACGAGATCATCATCCTCAAAATGTGGGTGCTGGGGCTGGGGGGACTCCCATGCCACCAGGCAAAGCAGGGACCCCCTGCTCACCCCTCTCCCATCTCTCTGCAGGGTGAAGCACCCCAACATCCTGCAGCTGGTGGACGTCTACATCACCCGCAAGGAGTATTTCATCTTCCTGGAGCTGTAAGTTTGTGGGGCATGGGGGGGGGTCTGGCTGGGGTTGTCCCTGCTGGGGGGGTCTTGGCAGAGCTGCTGTCGGCAGGGCCACCGGCCGGGAGGTCTTCGACTGGATCCTGGACCAGGGTTACTACTCAGAGAAGGACACCAGCAACGTCATCCGGCAGGTGCTGGAGGCTGTCGCCTACCTGCACTCACTCAAAATTGTCCACAGAAACCTCAAGGTGGGTTGTAGGGAGGTTGGAGCACCCATGGGTGCTGGTATGCCCCCCATCTCAGTGCTCACGGCCCCTGTTCCGGCAGCTGGAGAACCTGGTGTACTATAACCGCCTGAAGAACTCCAAGATTGTCATCAGTGACTTCCACCTCGCCAAGCTGGAGAACGGACTCATCAAGGAGCCCTGTGGCACTCCTGAGTACCTGGGTGGGTGAGAGCCAGCTGGGTGGGCATAGGGGGTGGCTGGTGCTGCTGAGGTCCAAGCAAGTCCCTGATGTCCCCTGCCACCCTGGGGACCAGTCCTGGAGGCTCCCATCGTGTCCCTCCTGATGGTAATGGCTGCTTCTGGCATGTCCCTCCTGCTCCCCATCACCCCCAGGGCTGATCCTGGGTGCTCCTGGTGGGTCCCTCCTGGTTCCATCACCGTGGGGGTGAGGGGCTGGGGGTTGGGAACCCTGAGGCAGGGTGGCTCTCCTGTTCCTTGCAGCTCCAGAGGTGGTGGGGCGGCAGCGGTATGGGCGGCCGGTGGACTGCTGGGCCATCGGCGTCATCATGTACATCCTGTGAGTGTGGGGTGAGGGTCAGGGTGGCTGCAGGGGCCAGGGGCTAAGGGGCTGGGCTGAACCCCCTGCCCTGTCCCCAGCCTCTCGGGGAACCCCCCCCTTCTACGAGGAGGCAGATGAGGAAGACTATGAGAACCACGACAAGAATCTCTTCCGCAAAATCCTGGCTGGGGACTATGAGTTTGACCCGCCATACTGGGATGACATCTCGCAGGCGGGTGAGCCCCACTCTGGGGGGGAAACATGGGGTCTCATGTTGTCCCCCCCTGGTGCTGACTTCTCCCCCCATGTCCCCAGCCAAGGAGCTGGTGACACGCCTGATGGAGGTGGAGCAGGACCAGCGGATCACGGCAGAAGAGGCCATCTCCCACGAGTGGTGAGGGGTTGTGGGGTTGGGCAGGGTATGGGGGGAGGGCTGGGGATGCCACTCACTCCTCCCCATCTCCCCAGGATCTCTGGCAATGCCGCCTCTGACAAGAACATCAAGGATGGCGTCTGCGCCCAGATTGAGAAGAACTTTGCCCGGGCCAAGTGGAAGGTGGGGGGGGGGCGGGACGTGCCTCAGTTTCCCCTCTCAGCTGAGCGCACCACGGGGCTGTCAGCCTCGAGGGGGAGCTGCTAGCCCCTGCGAGCCCACCAGCCCCCAGCAGAGGGGCCCAGGGGCGGGGAAGTTCCCGCACCCCACGGTCTCCCGCCTCTGCCCCCGCAGAAAGCCGTGCGAGTGACCACGCTCATGAAACGCCTGCGGGCGCCTGAGCAGACAGAGACGGCCCCGGCATCGGCCACCACCGCTGCCACTGCTGCCAACACTGCCACCGCCGCCACCACCACGTCCACCGCCACCACTGCCACCGCCGCCACGGAAACTGCGCCCCCCGCGGACCCCAGCCCGCCGCCCGCAGCCGCGCAGACCCCGGCCCCCGCCACGCCGCCCGCCACCACGTGTAACGGGGACGGGGCTGCTACCGATGGCACCGCCGCCGCCACCGCCACCGAATCACCCGGCGAGCAGACCGGCTGAGCGGTCCCCGCGCCCCCCTGTACATATCCCCTGGCATGGACCCCCCCGCCCCCGCCTGCGCCCCCTTTTCTACGTGCCCCGGCGGAGAGCCGGCCGCGGGGCAGAGCCCTGCATGGAGCCCGTACTCCCCGGCCCCCTGGCCCCTCCGGCGGCTTTGCCGCTCGGTCTGTCCGTCCCGCCCCTCCGCTCTCTCAGTCTGTCCCCCGCTGCTGTCCCCCTCCCCCGGGGATGCCCAGAGATACGGGGCAGACCCCCCGGCCGCACACCCCGCAGGGCTGGGGAGGGTTGCGTGGGTCCTCCCGGGACACGCGTGCTCGTGTGGGAGCGCGGGTGGGATGAAGGGAGGCGGCAGGGCACCCGGCCCCCCTACTCCATCCCGGGGCTCTAGGGGGATTGCAGGGGGAAAGGGAGCACGGGGCCCCCTTCCTGGGGGAAACCACCCGGCCCCCCACGCGTCGTGTCTGGAGGATCCCAAATGCGCCCCCCTCCCCCGCCGCCCCGGTCCTCGCTTCCCTCCCCCACAGCTGCATGCCTGCAGGGTCGGCTCTGCCTGCGGCTGCCGCCGCCGCCCCCCTGCACTGTATCTCTGGAAAATAAAGACCCCGCTGAGGACAAACTGAGACAGCACCAGCGCCGCCTGCCCTGTCTCTCTGTGGGGCCCGGGACCTGCCTCCCAGGCCAGTGGCACACTCCCGCCGGGACTGGGTGCGGCAGGGCGGCCCGGGCAGGCTGCGGGTGACATTACCGCGGGGCCCTGTGAGAGCTTGTCCCGGGCACCCCGCGGGAAGGAGCCCGGCGACCCGGCCGCCATCCTTAGGCTTCAGAGTACACCGGGGCGCGGCGGGCGGGCGGGCAGGCAGCCCCGCGAGCGAGGCCCCGCCCCTTCTCCGGGTCACGCCCCCTCATGATCCGCCCCCAGCTCCGCGCTGGGGCGGGGGCGCGGCCTCGCGTCGTGAGGTCACTTCCGGTACAGGCCGGAAGTGGCGGGAGCGCGGCCGGATTTGAACCGTCCGGTGCCGCGCGGCTGCTCTGGTCCCGGGGCCGCGGCCGCCCCCTCCTTCCGCCCAGCCATGCCCATCCGCGCCTACTGCACCATCTGCTCCGACTTCTTCGACAACGAGCGGGACGTGGCGGCCGTGCCCTGCGGGCACACCTTCCACTGCGCCTGGTGAGCGCCCGACCGCCGGCAGGCCTGGGCCCTGAGGGGAGCGGGGCGGGGCTGTGGGATCCCCCGGACGGCGGGAGGCGGTGGTCGGCGGCCCTGTTCCCTCCCGAAGCCTTGGCTCCGTCGCCTCCACATACACACAAACACACACACCCTTCCCCGGGGCCCCCGTTTACTCGCCGGTGGCCCTGAGGCCCTGTGTGTCTCCCCCCGCCCCTGAGGCGCTGTTCCCCCCCCGAGGCCCTCCTGGGTCTGCTCCCCTCTGAGGGGGCTTTGAGTACCCGCCGTGCTCCCCCGGCTCGGGCCTGTTGCTGAGGCTCTGGCAGCCGCAGCAAAGTTCTGCTTTGCAGGGGTTTATCGGAGCTCCTCGGCTGTGCTGTAGCTCCTCTGCCTGCGGCCTCCCTTCTCCGGGAGGGCCGGTGCCAGCAGATGGCTCCTACACAGGGTGTTTATCTGGAAGGAGCCGTGTTAGATTAGAAGTGAAGCCTCCCAGGCGATTTCATGCTTTTGCTGGAACCGTTTTGTGAGTGTTTGTGTTGGAAGGAAATGGTTCTTCTGAGGAAATAAACTCTGTGTGTGGGGAGGGGGCAGGCAGCTGCTTTTCTAGCTAACTAACTTGGAGAGGGACTGGCAGGTGCCACGGTCACTTAACCAGCAGCACAGCCCGGACTCGCTGTCCTCCAACAACTGACAGAGGAAGGAGAGCTTCTAAAGTAACCTGCCAGCTCTGGATTGCTGCCTTGCTCCAAAGAGAAACTGTTCTGAGTCTGATGTGATTGTTTGGTTGCAGGACGCATGAGTAGCTCTCCCGGGGAGCCCCACAGGTTTGCATTCATCACTTCACAAAGCAGAGGCTGGCCCAGTCTCCCCCGCAGCGAGTTTGGTGGCACTGACACCCTTTGGAGCTGGCCAAATTGGGGATCTTTGGGCTCCCATATCCTGATATAGCAGCTCTTGTGCTGCTCTGCGTGCGGATTCGTTCACTCCTGCCGTTCTGCAGTTGTTCAAACAGCCTCTCCCAGGGAGATCTGAGCTCTCTGAAGACTCTGCCCTGGTAAAGATAAGCTGGTGTGCTAAATTCAGCAGGGAATTGTCTCGGAGGCGAAGGTAGCGTGCACGTGCTGGAATGCGGTGTACCCGTTAGCTGCACCTCTGGATAAGATTTGTGGATTTCTGTTCTGAATTTGTAAGGAGTGGCATCCTGCTGTCCCCTGGTGAGCTGGGGGGGTGGCCCCTGGGAGCAGCACTCCTGGGTTTTAAGGATTCACTGTATGTTTTCCTTTCCTTCCTCAGTCTCTTCCAGTGGTTTGACACAGCACCAAGCCGGACTTGCCCGCAGTGCAGAATCCAGGTAAAACCATCACATCTGTACACATCTGTATTGCTATGGCACAATGCTCTGCTCAGTGGCACCGAGGAGCTGTGGTCTGCACCAGTGGTGAGGCCAGGACAAGGTTCATGGAGAGAACTTCCTCTCCCCAGAAATATCTCCCCAAAGGCCTCAAGGGTGAACTCCCCTGAGTCAGCCTTCTGATCAGGAGTGGTCTCAGGGTGCCCTGCTGCTGGCCATTTTTTAGCTTCTCTAGGAAAGGTCTTCGGGTTTTTGTGGCTGTTATTTAGGCTGAGTATTGGCATAATGGTGGAAAGGGCTGGAAGGGGTTAATCAGGGCACCTGACCTGTGTTTCTGGAGTACCTTGCTGCTTCCCTTCAGGTCAGCAGCCCATTCTGCTGGTCATTATATGGAGTCCTTGTTTGGCAGCACTCAGCCCTTTCTTGAGGAGAGCAAAGGCTGGGGAGGGAAGGAAGGTTGTGCTGATCTTCAGAGTTGGGAAGCCAAGGCTTGGGGATCCAGTGGCTTAATTGAGACCTGAACTTCTTTGAAGCTTGTGTCGCCAGCCTTGATGCCCCCAGCAGATGGGGGCTGCAGGAAATGTTGCCTCATGCTCAGATGTGGATCTTTAGCCAGCTGGAGCTTGGGCTTGTTCTGTGTTTGTGCTTCTTTCCTCCTCTCAAGGTCTTGGCCCTTGTTCCTTTCCTGACTTGTTGATTCCCTCTGTTCTTCACTGCCTCTTACATCTCTGGGTTACCATGGAGTTATCGCGAAATAACATCTTCTGTAGCAGTAACTATGCAATTAGCTGGTGTCATGACTGTATATAATACTTAAAACACAAAGCTGTAACTGCATGGGGGAGGTGTGGAGAGCTATCAAATTCAATTACAGCACCTTCTGCCTGGAGAAAGCAGCACGTACTTCTGTCTTAGGATTTGGCACCGCGTTAGCTCAGCGTCAGCTGCTTGGGCCTTGGCTGCCAGAGAACAGGCTGCGTTTGGTTCAGAGATGCCTGATACTTTCTGCTGCAGCTCAGGAGCTTGGCTGTGGTCACGCTTCCAAAACTGAGGGGGGGTTTGCTGCTGTGCTGAGGAGCCAAAGCAGAGCCTCATAGCTGATGGTGTTGAGCACGTGACCTGACTTGCCTTTTGTGGCCTTGTGACAATGTGGTGCCTTCTCCCCCTCCTTCTGTCTTCCATATCTGGTGTGTTTCCATAGCTGTGCCCATCACCCTCTTCTGTCTCCTGTGTTTAGGTCAGCAAAAGACACATCATCAGTAAGCTGTTTTTTGATATTGTCCCGGAGGAGCAGACAGCACCAGATGCAGAGACTTTGCAGGTAATGTGACTGGGTGGGTCATCCATTGTGTGCTGCTCCAGTGTCTTGAGGAGTGGCCTGGGCTGCTGGTCCTCTGCCAACTGCTGCTTCCTGCAGTGGTGCTTGTTGTGCTGGGCTCATGTTTCAGACCTGAAGTGTCTCCTGCCCATCTCTGTTCTGCTTCTGGGCCCTGGCCCTGTCTCAGCTCTGTTGTCAGGAAGTCTCCATGCTGTGGGTTGGAGTTGCCCCTCACCAGATATTGTGTGGTGACTCCTCCTGATCCAGCACCAAATATCCAGCTGCTGCTTCTCACTTGGGAAGCCTTTGGGATGAGGCTACAGAGCTTTTCCTAAAGGCAGGAGAAGGAAAATCCCAAATGCAATGAACTGCTGCAGGTGTCTGTGGCTCAGTTGCATGCGAGCCCTGCTAACCCCTCTGGAAAGGAGGGGCTGTTGGAGAAAGTGCCACTTCCTCCCTCTCTGCAGGTAGGTTTGTTTGCGTGAGGAAGCAGGGCAGGGTGGTGATAAAGTTGTGCTTTCCCAAGGGAAATTCAGAAAGGGACTGCCTGAAGGTGCCCCAGCAGTGACGGACAGTGGTGAGGCTGGGGCCCTGGGGGGTGTCCTGGCTAGAGCTGGGCTGCTGGGTGATATTCTCCCTGTGCCACCTTTAGGTGTGGAGAGCTAGGGGTAAGAAGGGAAGACACAGAGTGGCTGTTCCATGTTCTCCATGTTTAGTGTGGCTGAAGCCTGGCTCCTTATGTCTTGGAGCTCTGTTCCAAAAAAAGTCATCAGTTGACCTTGGTATAACGGGACGCTTGTACCCTCTTGTGTTTAGGATCAGCATGTGCAGCAATTACCATAATTAGCAGTTGCCATAGCAATGCTATATGTATATTGTATGTTTTTAAAATCAAGCCAGCCAGACTCATGTCTGTGGCAGCGCTGCTCTTGCAGCCTGCTGGAAAAGGAGCTGAAGGTCAGAGTCTGTGCTGGGGAAGTGAAAAAGCATCTCTGGGCCCTTGGAGTTGAGTGCCCCAGAAGCAGAGCGTTAGCTCGGGGCAGATAAACACTGCCCTGAGTGCATGTTCAGATCTGTGCTCACAAGTGTAAATAGAGGAGTGACTCAGAACCGGGTTGGCTGGAGAAAATCACCCTAGAAAGGATTTCTGTTCCATCTCCCCACCACCCCAGGAGCTCGGATGGGTTCCCCCAGCCTTCCCCTCCTTCATCATCCCAGTGCTGAAGAGCTGTTCCCTTGCTCAGGGGCAGGACTGGAGCCACTCCTACTCAACAAGCTTGATGGTACCTCATCCTGCAGAGTGCCTTGTGTGGCTGTCCGAGTAAGATCCAGCCCTGAGCATGCAGCTTTCCTAATGGGAGTGCTGAGGTCGCTGTCTCACGGGAAAAGAACCAAATATTTTCTGTGTAGATTCATGTTGTTCATTTGTATGGGCATTTATTGCCCTGTGCTCTGAGGTTGCTGCTGGGCTGATGCTGGTTTGTCATCAGTTCCATGCTCTGCTGCTTTGTTTCTGGAGGACATGGAGCACCTTGGGAACATGGGTGACCATTGTGGGTGGGATTTAATGTCCAGCTAGACTGGAGTTTTGTCTGCAGAGGGATATCTGCTTCTGGCCTGGGTTGGAGTTCAGCAAGCAAGGCACATGGTGGACTGTCTTTAGGCTCTTTAGAAGCTGAGAAAATGATTGGTGACTTCCTGGGCCTGAAGTGATTTCACCTGGAAAAGCACCACATCCAGGGATTGTTGCCAACCAGTGCCTGTCCCTCCAAGAGCCTGGGCACAGAGTGGCACTCTGCTCTGTAATCAACGGGAGCTGTGTCTGTGCAGGCTGCAGATGTCCTGAAATGAGCATTTGGCCTCCTGCCATCAAAGGTTGGCCTGGGGTGAGGGCATGTGCTTCAGTGGGTGAGAAAGCTGCTTGTTTTCTTACGCTCCCAGTTATAAGTGGTTGGAATAACTCCCTCATAATCTGAAACATGTTCCTGTTGCAGAATTCTCCAAATTGTCTTTTGGATAATTGTCTTTGGTGTTCACTCTTGCTTCTGCTCTGAAATGTCTATGATCGAAGGAGTGCTGGGGCTGCTCTGCTTCCCACCACCAGGCATCAGTTTCAGCTGAAACATGGGAGTGAATTGGTTCCCTGGAGTAGCTGCAGACCACAGGCTGAATGCTGCAACATGTCCAAGCGTTTCTGGGTGCTGAGTCTGGGTTTATCCTGCATTGCTCTTAAGGATGGTCCTCAGTGATCAGGACAGTCTCCATGTGGCTTTTCCAAAGCAGGAAAAGTGAGTTTTGGGGTGTAACACCTCTGTGAGGCTGTATGGAACCTGGAACCTGATATTTCCGGTCATCTGTGATCTGGGGAGCTAAGAGCCCATCTTCCAAAGGAGACTAGGAGCATTCAGCTTGTTCAGCTTGGCAGAAAGGAGGCAGGAGGAGAAGGATTCCTGCCTGTAAACCTGCTGGGGGGGTAGGAACCTGGGAGGAGAGCTGTCTGTGTGCGGTCAGGATAAACTCATTTGATCTTGGGAAAACGTGGTCTTGTAACTCAGGCTGGCAGCGAGAGGAGAGGTTCTGTCAGGAGTGAAAACTGGGAGCAGCCTTCAGGCACAGTGGTGGAGGATGGGGGATTTCAAATTAAGTTGATGAATGAGGTAATGTTACATAGCTGCCCGCAGTAGCCTGGGATTTCTTTGCTATCATGCTAATTAGCACATCTTGTGAGCTCACTAATCGTTCCTGAATAGGACTCTGAGGAAGCTACTTCAGGATAGTTCCTGCAGCAGAGTTAATACCATGTCAGCCCTCCAGCTGTTGTTCCCCCGGGGGCAAATCCAAGTCAGCTCTCTAGGCTTTGCATTTAGTCCCCTCTGCTCCCTGGGCTTTACATTCCACCTTCTCTTTCCTGCCTTTCTTGTCACCAGCAGAGCTTTGCTCTGGTCCCCTCAGATCCGTGGTCACTGATGCTGCTATTCTCAGCTCAGATTTGCATGTAGCGTTCCAGGTTGCACAGATTCGTGTGCTTTGCCTCAGTACTGTGTTGGCATTTTACTGTGGTTTTATTCCACTGCAGTTCCTGCCTGACTTGTTCTGTGCTCTCCTCTGCAGTTCTCTAAGACAGCTTTTGAAGTCATCTCCTGTTGACTCTGTCCTGTATATATTTTGCTCACTCATTTTTTAAAAATATGTATATTATATATAGATAGCCTCTCTGTGTAACCTCTCTACATTTCCTTTGGCTATTTGCCAGCGCTCATAAGGCTTCCTTATCTAGAATTTAAACCGCAGGGCATCTACTCCCTCTTTCTGATCCTTAGTGAATGCATTAGAGACATTTGATCTTCCCCAGACCCTTGTGGCACCCAAGAGATGCTGCACGTCCTCACTTTGGTGTGGATTGGTTGATCTGTGATCTGTTTATGGCCATTTGACTGAGCTGTTAGCTCATATCAGCATCCTGAACTGCAGTGACTTCAGTGTCCATCAGAATGCTGGCTGGTGCCTTTTGATTATGTGCTTGGTTACCTTTTCAGATGTTTGCACATGTCCTCCTGTCTCCCACCTGCACCTGATTAAGGTTGACTTCAGTTCAAAGCAGCTCTCAATCCAGTTAGTCTGGCAACAATCCCTGCCTTATTGCCTTGTTTAGGTAAAACGTTATAAAAATTGTTCCTGTCTGATTTCCTGTGTTTCCCTGAGAGCCTTCCAAAATTATCCAGCTAAAACAGGATGACTGACAGCGTGAGAAACACAAGGTTGACAAGGCTAAGATGAAACTGGGATCTTCTCTTTTCCCCCTGAAGCATGCCAGTTGGAGGTGCTCTTTGCGTTCCCTGTGATGTACTTGCTGGGAACTTGGTCCTTGCTGTTCTGTGTTCCTTTCTTAGCACCTGGCCTGTGCAAATGTCCTGCCGAGACACCTCTTGGGTTCTTTTAAGATCTGGTGAAAGCTCCTCTGCCAGTCATTTCCTAATGGGGTTTTCTATGTTGTGTTTCAGAATGAACTGGACCAGGTGAAGGCTCAGCTCTCCATGAAAGGTGAGTTCCAGCTGCCTGCAGGGGATCAGCAGCCTGGGCTGTGTCTGTGCTCGGTGCTTTGTCTAGGTCTGAGGAACCCCTGTGCAGAGCCCACCCTGCTCTGAAGCTGAGGCCAGAGTGCAGTCTGCAAACTGTTTTGCTGGAGCAGCTTCTTCAGAGATTTTTCTGAAGCAAGACCACCTAAAGCTGTACAAAGCTTGTGTGACAGAGCCAGAGTCCTCAGCCTGGCCCAGCTCTACTGTAAGAGGGGAGCTCTCTGCAAATTTAGAGACATACGTGCCGGTTTTTGCCTCTCTTCCTAACCACAAGCTACAAAAGTGCAGAACAGCTATAGCTGCTTTCAGCCAGCCTGCTCCAAAGCTCTTGGTTTGCTCACTGGGAAACTTGCAGCTGTATGTGGCAAGGGCTCATTCCCTCTAAGAGATGAGGGGGGTAAAAGTGGTGCCCAAGCAGCAGTGGGAAGGCTCTGGATTTGTTTGGCTGTTGCAGTGTCACATGTGTCGCGCGAAGAGCAGACGGAGTTCAGTGTGTGCGTTTCCATCTTCCCATCTTTAATTTTAGAGGATGTTTGAGGGAGGCAGGAAAAGCAAAAGCCCTGGAGACTTGTCGATGGGTTTTAAGCATCGTCTGTAGGCAGCCTGTCATCAGAACATGAGTCATGAGCAGCGCAAGGAAAATGTCAGTCTGAGTGACAGAAATCCAAAGACACAGTAGCAGAAGTGGAGGGGGGGGGGAATCTTTAAAGAATGCTGGGGGCTCACCCACGCCCCGAGAGCTGTCTTTCCTGCATGCACGAGACAGACATGAGTAGCCAGTAGACTGAGGATTCGGTCCTTAGCCTGAGAGCAGAATTGGATGGTCTGGACATCTCTATTCTGAGGCCTGTTCTCTTGCCAGCTTGGTTGAGTTTAGTGACTTGGTAGAGAGCCAGATCTGCTAAGGAAGGTGGCTGGGATTCTTGCTAGGATGTTATCCAAGAAAAACTGCTTGAAGGCCTGCTCATCTTCTCGGCTTCTGGTGAGTAGAGGTTGGATTTGACGTTCCCTGTCCCGTTCTCTGTTCGTCTTGGAAACGAGAAGCTCCTTCCCACCTCCTGCCTCCTTTGCTGTGGGCACTCTGCTCTCTGGTGGTTCTTGTGTATAAATTCTTCACGTAAAGATGTGCTCTGTGCTGCGTGCTGTAGAGGAGCTGTGTAATTGCCAGTCTTTTCTCAGCTTGCAGATGGCTCTAGAGGTGTGGAGCTCGGAGCAGACCCAGCAGGCGCTGTGGGAGGTACTCTGAATGAGCTGAAAACTCATTCCTGCAGCACAGGGAGGTTTGGCTCCTGCCATCTGCCTCTGGGCAACTGGGAGCGGAGGAGGGGGAAGCCCTAACTCTTTTGGTGGATGTGGAGTCCCTGCAAATGCAGGGGAGCATCTCCAGGCTGTGCTGCCTCTGGTGAGAAAGGGTTATTCAGATCAATGGAGAAAAAATGCTTTACTTGGAAAGAAATTTATTTCCCTAGGCATTTTTTGTGCTTCTGCTGGAATGTGTTAATCTCTTCTTCCCCAGTCCCACGTGGCTCTTTTACTGTCTGATCGAGCAGTGAAGCTGCACTGCAGGTCATGCTTCCATGGGACATGGTGGCACAATGTGAAACTGGATTGTTTGGATAGAGAAACAGCTGTTTGGAAAGGCACTGACTGGCTCTCCTCTATCATCAGGCTGGAGCCATGGAAGTCTTTAGCAAAGACAGAAGATGCTGAGCTGAAGACTTTGCTCTCAGTAGGGTTAGATGGAGATGTTGCTGCTTTCCCTCATTGCCCAACTGCCTCAAGCTTTCCCATGATGCTGGCTGTTCCCTGCTTACATCTGTCAGCTCCTGATGGTGGTTGCTGCTTTGTGAGCTGTTCCTCCCTTGTCTCAACAAAACATGTTGAAATCTAGCTTTGTTTTCCACCACCTTCTCTCTGGTGGTCAAGAGGCGGCATGTGCTTTGTTCCTGGATTGCCTGAGTGGGGAGGAACAGGTTTTGTGACCTGAAAAAAGGGGCTGCTCTAGGGAATCCACTCAAGCTGTTGTGTCCCCCGCAAAGGCCCAGTGCCCAGCAGAGCTCTGCTTCCCTGCCTCTTACCCTTCCATGTCAGTGCTGTGGCAAGGGTTGGTGCAGCAGTGTGGTGACACAAGAGCGTGGTGGATCACTCTGCACAGCTGCCCCACAACCCTCGAGGTGCTTCCCCACGTGTAAGGTCTATGGGGAAGAGGATGGGCTGGGAGCTCTGCTCTCCAGCGCTGGGACAGCTCGATGTAACTCAAGAACAGTTTTCTTTGTGCAATCCTGGCTGTGAGAGCATGCAAGAGTTAAGATGCAGCAGCTTAATGCTAGCAGGGCTGGCACTGGGAAGCTATTAAAGGGAGCTTGTTATCTTTAGTAAAGAAAATCTTGAAGCCTGCTGGCACTGGGAGAAGCAATTGCTCAGCACAGACCCTGGTGCAGACAGCACTTAGGGGAACGAGCGGCCAACTCTGAGCAGCCTGGAGCGTGAGACTGCAGTGGTGTCAGTTGTGCTCCTGCTGCTGTGGGGCAGCTGCAGTCTGGGTTAGCAGGCCATGACCTTTCTCTTTTTTTCTTTCCAGAGAAAGAAAAGCGGGAATGCCAGGCCATTGTGGATGGGCTGAGGGACACTCTGGATGAGCGCAATGCCACAATAGAGTCGCTCCAGAAGGTGCTGGGAGAGACAGAGATGCTGTGCTCCTCTCTCAAGGTACCTTTCCCATCCCCAAGAGGACTTCAGCGCTAACCATTGTGCAGTTGGTGTTAGTTTTGTTGAAGATGTCTACAGGCCCTGCTCATGATGAGATTGTGCTGGTTGGATTTTGAATCTGGTGCCTGGAGACTCCCATCTCTTTAGTCTCTGGATGACAGCAGGGCAGTGTAGCTGGGTTTCCACGGTGGGTTTGTTCATCCAAAGCCAGGTCTGGAGGTGCCAAGTGCACTCCAGCGGGGGGTGAGTCAGAGGCATAAAAGCCAGACCTGGGGCTCATGTACAAGTGGCTTCGTGTTCAGGGCAGAGGTGGCCAGTGTGGGGGAGAGATGCCAGCCCAGCCTGGGGAACACTGGCTGAGCCTTGCTAAGGAGGTGGCAGCACTGATGGTAAAGGCAGCAGCATGAACAGAGGGAGGGAACTGGCCCCAGCACACATTGCTGAGACACCAGCTCCCTGCGGAGGAATGTTCTGAAATGGGTTTAGGCCAGGCAGGATTCAAGGAAAATAAGTTTCTTAGTTTGATTAGAGGAGAAATCAAACTGAAATATATGGAGGGGGAGTTGCAAGCTTCAGCTGAGTGAGATTTGATCCAGCTAACTCTCCTATCTCAATTCTGTTGCCAGGGCTTTCCTTCAGTTAGGTTAGTAATGTGAAGTCCAGGGATCAAATATTCCTGTTGTTTCAGCGTGCAGTGACTCAGTGTTTAGTCATGTACTGTGCGTAAACAGCAAGTGGAAGAGAGTAAGAGCAGGAGCTGCTTCGTTGGGATGACTTGTAGTGAGCAGAATGACTTTGCCTTGGTGCTGGGCAGTCTCTGCTGTGTGATGATGATGTGACTGTCACCAGAAGATGGGGCTTGGACAGGTGGGGTTGGGACCTGCAGACTGAAAGGCGGGGTAGGAGTCACCTGCACTTCCCAGGATCTCTGCCCCTCGGAGTGCAGATCTGACACAACAGCCTAAACTGCATCATGCTCCTGGACCTGCAAGGCCAGGTGGCCCAGGGAGAGCTTGTAGATGGGTTGTGGGGTTGTCTTGCTGTGTGTCACCTGCAGCTGGGCTCTTCCTGAGAGGAAAGTCTGGGAAGCCTGCCTGACACTAGTAGTGTGGTGCTGTCACAGGGCGGAAGGAATTAATGCCAAACAGGCCTTGCTGTGAGCCAGCACAACTGGTTTTGTCTGACTATGGAATTGTATCCAATCTGCTTGGGTGTGAAGGCAGCCTGGGTCTCTGCCATGCCAGAGATGCTCCTGGGATCCCGGCTGTACCAGTGGCGAGACACTTCTGATGCTCCCTACTCCTGCAGAAACAATTATGGCAGTGGAAACTGGTGCTTGCTGCTCAACTCAATGCCTCTGTGCCTGGCTTTCCTGCCTGGCACCTCAGGAGGAGGCTCTGTGGTTCTCTTGCCTGTTGCAAAATGCTCTGTATATGTTTAAGTCCTTCTAATGAAAGCTGGGCAGGGCAGAAAGATTAGGGACCTGGAGGTGTATTTTCTGTGGTGTACAGGGCTTTCCAGCTGAATGCCAAGGACTGTCTTATACTGCATCATTAAAGATTAGAGCACTGAACTTCTGCAGTGAAAAAACAGGCTTAACCAGCAGTGACGCAGGTCAAGCCCACAGGCTGTGAGCCCTTCCTGTCTTCTGCTAGCAGCTAGCTGCTGCTGAACCTTTGTGTGAGAGTTTGCTGCCCTTCCAGCCAGTCTGAGGCTGGGGACTCTGCTCCAACCTGGCACGAAGCACCACTTTGGGGATCTGAAGTGGAGGGAGCTCGGATTAGGAAGAGTCAAAGATGGGCTTTGCTTAAGCAAGAGCAACACACGAGCCTGCAATGCTGACCCTCTGCAGAGTCCCAGCGGTTTCACAGCTGTTTGTTTTTTTTCTGTGGCAGGAAGCAGATAAAATCCTTTAACTTCTGCGTGGCAGGGAGCTTTCCAAGAGGATGGTCTTTGGCCGGTCTTCTCCTGGAGTCAGCAGTGTGCTGAAACCAGGCCCAGAGCCTTTTGAAGCTGCTGTGTGAGGTCCCCAGGCACACACAAGGCTAGACAACACAGCCACATCCAAACGGTGCTAATTCAGGGCAGCTTTCCCCTGTCTTCTGCCAGACTGCAGAGCTGTGCGTTTTCAGCTCAGCTGAGGTTCTCGGTTGCTGCTGCCTCTGCTGGAGAGCCTGGAGAGGTGATGGCTGTGATCGGCTTCAGCCTCTCCAGGCAGGTGAGAGAAGTGCCCAGGGGGTGCTGGTTTGGCTGCTCTCTCCCAGAGGAGACCCACTTGGCATTCCTTTGTGTGTTTGAAGCAGCTAATGGCAAAGAGAGATGGGAGCCTAAAGCAAGGGGATCAGCTGTGCACAGAGGACAAAGCAATAGCCAGGTTTGCTTGTGGTGGGCTCCCTTGCTTTTGAAAAACTAATAGTGGCTGTGGACAGGGTACTGCACAACCCCACGAGCCCTCCCAGCAGAAAAGGAGGCTGAGACAGTTTCTGCACCAGACTCATCTTGTGATGAGCACCGAGACCCTGCTGCGCTCACGAGGAGCTGAGCGAGGGGTGCGGCGGGAGGGAGCTGAGCTCTCCCTAATCCTGGGCTGCTGAGGTGGTGATAGCATTAAGAGCCAATGGATGCTCCCAGCTGCCTGCAGTGCGCATAAGCCAGGATATTTCTCTAACAATCCCTGGAGCCTTCCTAACGGTCTGTGTGTGCTTGCTTCTCTGCAGAAGCAGATGAAATTCCTGGAGCAGCAGCAGGAGGATAACAGGAGTTCAAAGGAGGAGGCCCGCCGCCTGCGGAAAAAGCTGAAAACCCTGGAGCGGTGAGATCCTGGGCCTTGCAGGCTGGGCTGTGGGCCTCTCCCCTTCTCAGACAGGGAGGAAGGGGTCCAGCTGTGCTGCTGCGACATCCACCTCCACAAGCGGGGTTGTCTTGTCCCATAAGGCTGGAAACTGCAGCATTAGCAGGCCTGCCCTTGCCTGTCCATGTGCCTGTCCCTGCTATATCTTCAGACAGCTGCTCTCTTTAGGCAGCAGCATGGCATGGTACTGTGTGCACACTGGACTCATCTCTAGTGCTTCAAGTGTGGCTACATGCCATTCCTGCTATCAGGGGACACTGAGGCAGAATCCCAGCCCAAGAACACTCAGCCCCAGGGCTATGTGGCCCAAGAGCTGGGCCACCAGCCCTGTGTGCAGTACATGTATACAGCTGCCCCTTCTCTAGTCTGTCCACTTGGTGCTACTCATCCCTAGCAGAAAGCCCTGTTTGTGTTGGGGCAGTTGTGTCTCTTACCCTGTGACACCCAGGGTGTATGCAGCAGGAGCTGAGCCTGCACCAGCTCCCTGGGGGGAAGCAGGGCTCCAGTCTGTTTCCCAGCTCTGCTTGTGACTCATGAGCTGAGGGTACTTTTTTTGTGCAGGATTGAGCTGTTGCTTCAGAGTCAGCGCCCCGAAGTGGAGGAGATGATCAGAGAGATGGGAGTTGGACAGGCAGCAGTGGAACAGCTTGCTATCTACTGTGTCTCCCTGAAAAAGTAGGTGCTGCAGGCCTGGCATGGCCAGCTCATGCTGTCCTGGGTGTGCCCAGGGAGAACCCTCTGCCAAGTCCTAGCAGGCACACAGGCTCTGTGGGGCTCTGGCTGTTTGGGCCTCCAGTGGGTTTTGACTGACAGATCCTGGGGACCTAGATTGGAGCCTGTCACACTGAACTGTTCCTGTTGTCACTGTAGTGACATGTGTGTCACCATGGGAACAGTCTCCAGAGTTGTCAGTGCACCTATGAGGAGATGATGTTTATTCCCTCTGTGCTTCTGTCGTGCCTGGGGTGGGGGGTGAGTGGATGAGGGGCTGCAGGTTGACCCTCCGCCCTCTCCATGCAGCTGTGGCCTTGGGCACTCTCTAGCAAGGCAAATCCTCACTGCTGCCCTCCCCTACCTGGAAATCCATCTGGTCCTGCTGGGCAAAACCACAGCTGCTTTGGGGCCCTTCTGATGGCAGCTGAATAATTGCAGCTTTGATACAAAGCTGTAATGAGGCAAGTGTCCCTGTGGTGTAATTGGGAATGAATGTGCATGGCCAATAGTCTGAAGTCTCTGAAAAGTCACTTAAAGCAAAGTCCTCTATTTGCTGCCAGCATGGAGGCTGCTCTGTTGTCTGTCTGTCTTATCCCCTGGCTGTATCTATGGATCTGGTTTCTATTTTGCTGGTGAAATCTGTTCAGGCCCTGTTCTGAAGCATGGTATCTCATACAGGTTTTTTCTCCCCTGTGGTGCAGTGGTGTGTTTGACACGCTGTCGGTCAGTGTTGATACACTCAGCTCTGTTCCCTAAGGGGCTTTGTGTCTCCTGGGTTTTCTCTGGTGGCTCTGCAGTTGCAGAGCTTCAAATTAAGTATCTTGGCTTGTCTCTGAGAAGTTCTAGCTTATTCCTGGCCCAGTTCCTGTGTGGTGTACTCTAGGTGACCCTGCCTGGCAGGGGGTTGGACTAGATGATCTTTCGAGGTCCCTTCCAACCCCTAAGATTCTGTGATTCCTCTTGCAAACTGCATGACTCCTCTGGTCTCTTTGCAGAGAATATGAAAACTTGAAGGAGGCTCGGAAGATCTCTAGTGAAATGACAGAGAAGCTGAAGAAGGAGCTGTTTTTGGTCAATAACAAGGTAAAGGAAGGATGCAAGTGGCCAGGGTGACATCTGGTCTGTAGATCCCTGTCAGTAACTGTGGCCCAAGTCCTCAGCATTGGCCCCCTCTAACACTGAGCACTACGTGAGTGGGTTGGGTGGTGTGGCAGTGTCAGGCCAGGGTTTCTGGATCAGGGTGTGATGCTGTGGTAAGTGAGCAGCTCCGGGGCTGTTTTCAGGAGTGCAGTCCCTGGGGACACTGGTGGGACAACACGTGCAGAGCCACCTGCAGTTTGGCAGCAGCCTGGACTGGAAGGCAGCAACACGCAGGGGCTTTGCTGCTTCCACTGGGCTCTGGAAGCAAAACTGCCTTAATCCTGCCACGTGGCCAAGCGTGAGCTGGCTCAGCTGCCAGCCTCTTGCTGATGCAGAATCGAGCCCCTGGGAAAGGTGGGAAGGGGTTTGGAGCCAACACCAGTGGAGCAGGGCTTAGCCCTGGCTTGGCACAACCACAGTCACACCCAGCCTTGTCCCTTCAGCTGACTGAACTGGGCCAGGACTCTTGTGTGGTGCTGGGCCCAGGCAGGAGAGGTCCCCAAGATGTGGTGAGGACACACAGGTGGCTCTCTACAGAGCCTGCCTGGGCTGGTCCTGACCTGGTGCAGAGCTTGCAGCTGCTGATACACCTCTGCTGCTGTGCTTCCCCTGCTCCAGGCCTTGCTGGGCTCTGTTAGCTCACGTTAGGAATCTCTTTCCACTGGCTCTGGTAGCAAGTCCTCATGAAAAGCGTGTGCACAGATGTTCCCTGGGACATGCCTGTCCGAGCTACAACCTGGAAGACTATGGGTGGGTTTGGTGTATTTTTGTTACCCGGCCATAGCTTTTGTGGTCCCCTCCAATGGACAAGGAGAGTCTCAGATTGCTGGGATGCTCCCTAAGGAAGCTAATCCCCTCCACGAGGTGCTGCTGCTGGAATGGGGCTGGTTCTGGCTGAGTCCATTCCAAGCTGAAATCCCCAGCTTGGGTCAGGAGGGTGCGAGTCAGTGCACTGAGCTGACAGGGAGCTGACTGTACGGTCACTCTGTGGGCTGGGCCAGACCCCTGGGCCCTCAAAAGTCTCTGATGTGGTACCAGGCCATGCTTCCCTGTTGAATCAGGCTCGTCCCTGTGCTGCTGATGCACAACCGTCACCCAGTCTGTGGTTTGTAATTCCTGGGCTTTGGTGCGTCTGAAGTCCCGCAGGAATTCAGAATGCAACCACCAAGTGTTGGAGAAAGGAAAAGCTTTCGCCACCAGGCATAAATGCTCGGGAAAGGCTTTAGGAATGTTTGTGTCGGGCAAGCAGCCCTAGAGGTCCCTCTGCAGGCAGTTTAGGGAACTCGGCGGGCAACGCATCGGAGCTTCCAGCTGTTGGGATACACGAGAGGTTGGTCAGAAACTGCCTCGGGGAAGCCGAGCCCTGAAACGGGGGAAAACAGCGTGTGTCACAGAACTTGCCTCTCCTGGGGGATCTGCAGCCTCCTGTGCTGACATGTTGTAACTGGCGCTCTGCTGTTTGGGGGGGCTTTATTCTGCAGCTGCAGAAAACAGTTTCAGAGTTGGAGAAGACAAAGGAGGAACTAAAAAGCTCCCAGAAAGATCTGAAGAATGCAGACAAGGAGATCTTGGTGAGAATTATCATTCCTCAGTCTGCAGTAACTGGCACCTGGCCACAGCCTGCAGCTGCAAAGCCAGGAGTTATGCTGGCTTTTGCTCAGTGACTAGATTACCCAGCTCACCTTACCTCTTTTTTCTGCCCCACCTCTGAGCTCCACCTTCATGGAAAAGAGGCAAATTATCTGCTACTAAATCTTTCCTTATTTCACTGCCTACTTTCCCTCCAGAGTTTGAAGAAGAAGATAGACATCCTGCAGGATACTCTGAAAGTCCCATCTGTAACCAGAGAGACACTCAGTCGACTAGTCTTTGAAAGGTGAGTGCATCCTCAGGTACAGGCCAAGAATGGAGATGGTGGGTCCAAAGTAAGAGTTGACAGTTGAACTAGCTGGGGAAGCATACATGTGCTGGCCTGGCAGGCATTGCAGTAGCACGGTTGTCTTGCTCCTTGTATCCTATTTTGTGTTGTTTTTTTTTTTCTTGTTGCTGACAAGGTGTTGTTTGGTTTTCCTGGAAAAATTGTGTGTTGCAGGATTTGGGTCAGGATGGGACAGAAGAGCAGACTAGGTTTTGGCAAACACTTTGTCACTATGTCCTGCTAGGGAAACATCCCTAAAGCTGCTCTTCTAGTTACCTCAGAGTTGGCCTTCCAGTGAGTGTGGCCTGGTGCATGGGGACCAGAGATCTTAGCCAGGCAGAGGAACCTAGCATGAAAAATGGTATATTTTACATTTTTATCAAGGCATTTTGTTTGAGGCTGGGCTGCTACCCCAGTACAGCAAGCTGGGTTGTGTACATGGAGCAGCAGTGTGCCAGTGTGTTTCCCCGAGCCCTGGGTTCTGCTCTTATAGCACAGACCACTTGAGAGCCAACAGTAGTTCAGGATATTGACTCTGGGATTCGGATTGTCCTTTCTGTGACTTGTAAGCAGATGGGGGCCCTGATCCTGATCCCACTGCCACCCTCCAGCTCAATAGCTGGCGTGCAGCTCTGTCTTCCTCTCTGCTGATGGGTGGCGGGTGGTGGCCTCCTGGTGGCTGACACTTTGCATGGCCTTGCAGCCCTGCTCCTGTGGACCTGCAGCACCCAAAGCTGCACTGCCCAGCTGACAGTAATGAGATCAATCTAGATGCCACATTTGATGTGGACACCCCTGAGCATCAGCCCTGCAAAGCTCTCCTCAGCCCTGCAAAAAGGCGGAAGCTGGATAAAAAGCCGTGAGTGTTCCCTCCTCTTTGTGCTTCTGAAGGAGATCAAAGTCTTGCTTCTTTGGAAGTTGCTGTGTGAGATCAGATGGCTCTCCAGCTGCCTGATGTTGTGCTGCAAGTTTCATCATCATTTGCTTGGCCTTGTCTGTCCTTGCCAGCTCCACTTGAACAATAAATCTCTGCTGATTTGCTCCTTGGGCTTCTTACAGGCCTCCTGTGGTAAATCTGGCGAAGAAAGTTCTGAAGGAAACAGTGGAGGTAAAAGGACTGATCTTGAGGTTTTTGCACCATCTCTTTGATTCTGCTGTTAATGAGCTTGGGATAAAGGACCCATTTTCTCCATGCAGGAGATGCTGTTACCATAGACCAGCCCATCTATAGGATCACACAGTACATGCTTCAAAGTGCTTTGCTTGACATTCTCCTAGAAACACTGCATTGCTCCCTCAGGCCTCCTGGAATTGGGCAGGAGAGGGAGGGTGGGGACACACATGCTTCTTGCTGATTTTCCTGCCTCAGATGTGCTTGGCAAACACACTGTGGGGCTGACCACAAGGGCTGTGGGGTCGGTGCAAGGGGGCTGTTCTCCCAGCCTTGCTGGATGCAGTGTCCTGCCTCCCAGGAGCTGCTCCACACACGCTCCAGTGGGAGGTTTGAAGCTGCTGTTCTTTGGCCTGATGTGTGGTATAGCAGTAGCTACTACCCTAAATACCTGTCTGTTATTAGTACTCTCTGCATGTGAACTAAATTCAGCAGATCATGCTGATTAAAGGGCTTTTCTTGTTACTTTGTGAGACAGAACTGGGCAGATGATCTGGAGGATGATGCTCTCAAAGGACTCTTGCCGGCGTTCATCAGGAACTCTGTTCTCTCCAAGAAGCCATCTTCGGGTAGCTTGCTGGGTCCCCACAAGAACACGGGCACTGTAAGTAGGACTGTCCAGCTGGTGAGCCTGTCGAGGGCTGGCACTGCACACCTCTGTCCTGAAGTGACCCTGCAGGAGGAAATGAATCAGGCTTTCACCTTGCCACACACATACAGTGTGTGGAAAATAAATCTTGGAGCATGACCTGGCTACTTCCCAGTTCTGCAAAGCTCTAGGGATGACAGATGCTCCTTCCCTTCCTGGCAGTAGATTACATAGCCCTCCATGTCCCATTCCTCCACCTCCTTGGAGCTTTGGGTGTTTTCCTCATTCCTCAGTTCCAATGACAAAATCCTGCTGCTTGGAAGGCTCAGCTTATTTCAGAAAGTGCCCAAGATACTGTAACTTTACTAATACCCTTGGGTCTGTCTTTTTCCAAAGGTGAGGGCTTAACACAAGTGCTGTTTCCAGGTGCTTCTGACCCCTCCCCAGAACTGTGGCCTGCAAGGCTTCCCCTTCCCCATCACCAACATGAGGAGAGGTAGCCAAGGCTCTGTGCTGCTGCTCCAGGCTCATTTCATTCTCTCTCCTAGGTGAGGATGGGCTACAATGGCTTGGGAGGCAGAACAAAGTTTATACAGCCTGTATCCTTTCCTGCAGCTCGTGTGGCAGCAGTGATGCTGTTGGGACCTCATCTCTGTTCCTCCTCTTCGGTCTCAGCCATCTTGGCAAGTCCTGTCCCCCAGCCAACCAGAAATGGGCTCAGATCCTCAATGAACCATCAGGCTTTTCTCTCTAACTCTGAGCAAGTCTAGTTCAGCAAAGGCATGAAGGACCTGAACTGGCCAAGAGCATTATCAATGGTGGCTCATCCAGAGCAGTGTTATCAACTAGAAATTACAATTTGCAGGGGCTGCCAGTGCCTTTGGGATCTGATCTGAGCAGCACCAGAGTGCAGGCTCCTCCTGAATCTGTGCCTACCAGCCCATGCAGCCAAAGTCTTTGTCGTGACCTGCTGGGAAGCCTTGAACTGCTGCTTCTCTGGCCTTGCTGGTGGGGGGGAGGTACCCAAAGGCAGGGAGATGCTTGGGCAGGTCTCTGGGCCAGCTGTGCCCATGCTGCCAGCCTGAGGGGAGGCCACCCAGAGGAGGTGGGCAGCCATCCCCATGCTGGCCCTTGCACATGGCTGAGGGAGGAGGAGCAGCTCATTTCTCTGAGCCTGAGTGCTGCAGGTGTGCTGGTCTGTAACCCTGCAGGGCTATGGGCATGCCCTGCACCTGCACCTCAGTGCTGCAGGGTCTCGTGTGTCTCTGAAGGGCATGGGAGCTAAAAGGGACTTGCTGCTCTAAGGGCTCTTCTCTTGGGGTTGCTCTGGCTGCTATGGCTTTCCCTGCACTATGTCCTGGCTCTGCCATGCAGGGCAGATATTGAAGCTCCAATGGATATAAACTTAAACACAGTTTTGTGTGCAAGGGGGTAGCACAGACATGGGAAGCACTCCTTGACTCACAGGGCAGGAGCACAGCCTGCTGCTGTGAGTAGGGGGCAAAGCCCAGCCTGTCCTGCAGGGAGTTCTTTGGGTGCACATGGATGGCTAGGCCTCAGGTCTGTGGTTCAGGCTGCTCTGCAGCAGGTATTGAATCGTGTGTCCTGGGGGCCTTGGTCTGTACTTCCCTTGACAGTTTTTACCTTCAGACAAACCTGGCAGAGATCCGTCCCTTAGCAGTGAGGCGCAAGAAGAAGAACATTTCCAAGCCAGCATCTGCAGCTCCCTCCACATCCTCCACCAGCATCCAAGCTCATCTGGACATTTTCTTGGAGTGAGACCCCTGCCCTCCCTGGGGAGCAGTGGGGCAGGGTGGCTACAGGGCAGAGCCCCTCGCCCAGAGCCTTGGCACCAAGCTGGGCAGCCACTGCTGGGCAGGGGGCTGTTTGCAAAGCACTGATGCTGCCCTGGGGGTGAGACCAGCTGCCCTGGAGAGAATCTTGGCAGGAGACCAAGCCTCTAGCTATGCTTGGACTGATCTACCCCCCCTCATTTTACCCCTCCTTTCTCCTATTTTCATGTAGAATAAACAGGGTTTTCTCATCTTCCATCCTGCTCAGAGCTTTGCAGTTGCTGCTGGGCTCTCTGACATTGGGTGGAACTGCAAGGTAGAGAATGTGGGAAGGATATCTGGGATGTCAGGCTGGAGCAAGAGCAGGGAGGAGGGACCTGGGCCAGCTCTATGCCTGGTGTAAATAGCTCCAAGACAGTTTCGTGGAGGAAGGCGTGTGCAGGGCAGAGCAGTGCTGGCCAGCATTGCTGCAGGGGTGTATGTGATGTGTCCATCACCCAGTTAACCATCTTCCCTCTTGCAGGCCTGTGTGGGTTGGGCAGACCCACAGACAAGCCTGGGGATGTTCTGCCCTGGTTTGGGCTATGGTGTCCCCTGAATTTCTGCAGACTTGGCACTGAAATCGCTGACCTGGGGAGGAGGGTGTTGGGGTGACCCCCTGCCTTGCTTGGGAATGGGGGGGGTTGGTGTTGCTGATGTGACCTCTGTTCTCGGCACGTGTTGGTGTGAAACTCCTTCGTATGAATTCCTGTTTTTGTAATGAGTTTGTAGATGTATTTGTTCTTTTGAAGCTGGTTTCCCTAGTGCTTTGAGGGTGTGGAGGGGCCTGAAGTGCTGGAGAACAGCTCCAGGGAAGGTTAGGGAGACTGATGGGGCTGAACCTGTCTGAGGTTCCTCAACTGGAGACACGGGGCAGGATCTTCCATCTCGCCTCATGGCTGTAGTGAGGTTGCTCAGAGAAGACTTGGAGATGCTTCACTACACCACTCAGCTGTACAAATCCAATATTCCCTGTTTCCAGCTGCTTGCCCTGGAAGCTTCAGTTCCTGGGCTGGCTAAAGACGTGTCTTTGGGGAATAAACCAGACTGCTGTGTGCATTGTTAGCACAACTGGCTCCTGAGCACTTTCCTCTCTGTTGCAGCTTAGGTGCAGAGCGTGGGGTGATGGACGTACCTGACCCTCCTGAAACCTTTGGTGCCACCTCTCAGGAGATGGGCTGGTGTGGGGGGGTGCCCATCCCTGGGGCAGCGAGCAAGGCCAACACCTGCTGAACAGGAGCTGGCTCTTGCCCACATCACTTGGAGCTGACTGCTGAGTGGCATGGAATGGGTGAGGAGTTCAGAGGAGCATGAGAAGGGGGTTCAGAGGGCTGGGAAACAAGCTGGCAGGGGTAGGGAGGGGGACCTCATCCAACAGAATCAGTTCTGGAGAAGAGGGTCTGCAGTGAGCCTTTTACTGACCCTCTTGCATCCCTTCAAGGTAGGTACTTGCTCTACTAAGTTCAGGGAGACCCTTCTGTGGTGGTGGTGAAGGTCTGGTTGTTGCAGGTCAGGGAGATGGGCTTCTGTGCTGGAGAACTGCCCATGTGTCAGTACCTGTGAGGGTAGAGCCAGTCCCAACTGGCAGTGGAGGGATGTGAGAGGGGCTTTTGGGGCTCCCCTCTGCTCTCACCCTGCTTTAGGGACCTGTCAGCTCCACTACAGCCCCAGGGCCACTCTGCAGGAGGGCCTGGGCATTCCAACCTGCTGAACCCCATGGCCTGTGTAGCCCAGTGTCCCTTCAGCAGGGACAGCTGGCAGCTTTCTGTTGCCTGCATTATTTAATCTGATTCCTGGTGGAAAATTAACTCAACCGGGGCCAAAAAGTTCTCTTGTTCTAACTGGGAAGAGCCAAGGACCTCCATGTCGGTGTCACTTGGCGTTGGCTCTGGGTGGTGGCTTCCTCCATCTCTCAGCTTGGGCAGCTGCTGGTGGTTGCTCCAACCTCCTTTGGGGTTAAAGGGGGATGGTTTGAGTCTTCTGTGTTTGGGAGAAACCAAAACCAACAAAAAAGACAAAACAAATACATTATTTTTTTCTTTCTGATCTTGTCAGTCCTGATCCCCTGTTCATCCACTCCTGCAGTCTCCACCTTCCTCTGGAACCTTGCTACTTCTGGAAGTTGCCTCTGGTGTGATTTTGTTCTGGTTTATTGCACTTACACCTTGACCCAGCTGGAGCCTTTTTACTCCTCCTGGGTGATGGATGCAGCTCCTCATGACCTTTATACCCTGACCCTTGCTGCTGGAGGGGGCCTGGGAGCTGGTGAAAAGGGGCATGTTTGAGCTGGTTTCTGCTTCTGTGACCTCAGAGGTGAAGGTGGACCCAGCTCCATGATTATTTGAGGATTTAGTGTAGGGAATGTTGGCTCCCAACCTGCAAAACAGTGCTGCTGGGGCTGGCACTAGAAGCAGCACCTGGGGCTGCAGCTGTTACTGGCAGCCTTGATTACCACCTCTGCTCATCAACTGCGGGAAGAGCTGGGTGAGGTGGGACTGGGCTGGGGAGCTCCTCCATAGGCACTTATGCTTTCTGACCTCATGCAGAGAGGGCATGGGCTATTAGCTGAGTTCTGTGTGACCTAAAGGGGGAGGTAGTTCCCCATGACCCCCCCCCCTCCCCCCAAGGGAAGCTGGGTGCTCACTGTCTGAGCCCAGACCTCAGGGAGAGCATGTGAGCTCATAGCTGGGTCCCTGTGACATCATTGAACAGCAACACTGTGTGAGCCGGGGGCAGCTGGGTGGGTGTTGGCTGAGGGCTCTATTGCTTCATCAGAGAGCCTGTGACCTCACAGCAGAGCCAGGTACTGTGCGACCTCACAGGGAGCTGACTGCTCAGTCAGTGCCTGGCAGTGAATGACCTCATGAGGCAGCAGGGTGCTCATTGGCCAGTGGTGTGTGACATCCCAGGGCTGCCTGTGACCTCACAGGGACTACGGTGATCATTGGTTGTCAGGGTGTGACATGCCAAGGCACTCCATGACCTGCAAGGGTGTGGGACATGCATTGGCTGGCAGGGTGTGATGTCCTGGGGCAGCCCATGACCTCACGGGTAAGGAGGGTGATGATTGGCTGACAGACTGTGACCTCCCAAAGAAGGGGAGACCCATTGCCTGGCAGGGTGTGACGTCCTCCAGCAGCATGTGACTTCACAGGGGAAGTGGATGCTCATTGGTTGGTGGTGTGTAACCTCATGCGGGAGCGAGCACTCATTGGCCGTCGGGGTATGACCTCAGAGGAGACTGGATGCTCATTGGCTGTCTGGGTGCGAGTTCGCAGGGCGCCGCCTGGCGGGCGCAGGCCGTGCCGAGCGTCGATTGGCTGGCGGCCGTGGAGGGGCGGAGCCCTCAGGCGCGCCCGCGGTCACCTCGCGCTGCTATTGGCTGCCCCTGCGCGCGCCCGCCGGGCGGGGGGCACGTGCCGACGGCGGGAGGGGGAGGGGGCGTGGCGACGGGCTGCTATTGGCCGGTGGGCGCGCGTGCCCGCGGCGCGGGCGGCGGGGGTGGCGCATGCGCGAGGCGGCGGGGCACGGCGGCGATGGCGGCGCGGGGCTGATGGCGGTGGAGGCGGCGCTGCGCTGAGGGAGCGGTCCCGCCCGGCCCGCCATGGGCAACGAGGCCAGCCTGGAGGGCGGCGGCGACGACGGGCAGCTCCCGCCCGCCGCCGCCGCCGCCACCGCCGGGGTCCCTCCGCCGCCTCCCGCCGCCGCCGCCGCCAAGCCGCCTTCAGCACCGGGCGGCGGCGGACAGCTCCCGGGCAGCGCGCCCGCGCACGGGCCCAGGTCAGAGCGCGGGGGCGCGCCGGGCGGGAGCTGGTGCGAGGTTGGGGTACGGGGGTTGCGAGGGGTGCTGGGTGCAAGTTGGGGTGTGGGGGTGTCTGTGGGGCAGGAGCTTGGGTGCAGGTTTGCGGGGCACAGGGAGCAGGCTGGGGTGCGGGGGTGTCTGGGGGGAGATGGGCAGGAGCCGCCACTTGGGTGCAGGTCTGCGGGGTGCGTGTGGGCAAGCACAGGCAGGTGGGTAAGGGAGGGGTGTGCCAGGGGTGTGAAGTGATGGGAGACTGGGTGCAGGCAGGGGTGCGGGTGGGCAGGGGATGGGGCTTAGGGAGGAGGCGGAGGCACCCGGGGCGGGTCACTTCTGGAGGCTGCAGCCTCAGGGGAGCTGGCAGCTCTGGGGCAAGGCAGGGGTGTGGTTTGGGGCTGGGAGAAAGTGCATTTGGTGGAGGGCACAGTGTTTTGGGGGGCAGGAGAAAGGTGGGTGCTGCCCGGCGGGCAGAGGTACAGCAGCGAGGGCCAGGGGTGGCCACAGGGGGAGCGGGGTTAGGAGGAGGAAGGGACGTGGTTCAGGGTTGCGGGGTCCAGCCAGGGTGGGGAGACAGTGCCTGGAAGCACGCGGCTGACGGCATCAGGGCATGCAAGTGCCCCAGCCGGCCATGGCCACCCCAGCCAACCATGGCCACCCCAACCAGAGCCAGCACCAAACAGGGAATGTCATTACATAAGTCGAGGGACGTGCAGCCCTGCCAGGAATCACCGGTGCAAAACCTGTCGGGGATCCGCGCCGCTGTCCCTCTGCCAGGCAGTGCTGGCTGGCAGGAGGGAGGGAGATGCTTTGGGAGCAAGCGTGGGATTTGAGATATTCCTTTTGAAAAAAAAAAAGCTGATCCGAAAATATCATCCTGTCTAGAAAAATAAATGCAAGGAGCAGAAAGTTGTGTGGAGGGACATGGGGGACCCGGTGAGCGGTTTGCTGAGGGCGTGGGGCTGAGGCGTTTCGGGCTCTCCGCCTCGCCCGTCAACGAGCTTTGCTCATGCTTATGGTCCTGTTGTTGTCTAGGAGAGCAAAGATGAAGGCAGGAGGCCGTTGTCTCCATTGCTTTCCTCTCACTCCTGGCTGGCAGCAGTCGCTGCTGGCAGGCTGCACCTTCATATCCAGACGGGATTCAGGGATCCTACGGGGCGGCCGAGCTGCTGGCTGGCTTCTCTTAGTAAAATCCCTGTTGGCTTTATTGCAGGAAGCGTGGAAAACCAGCCCTGAGTGAAATCACGCCCATTTTCCTTTACGTTTTTGCAGTTCCCCTTGCTAAAGAGCCACCAACCCTCTGCTTTGGAGTCTGCCGGCGAGAACTTGTTCACAGACTGTTCATAACAATTCAAAATCAAACTGTTAGGGCTGTTTAGGCTAGTGTAACAAGGTGAGCTGAGGGAGCCGTGTGGATCTGTCATCTCTGCCTGTTTTTGGTGCTGCTGTGGAGCTCCCCCGTTGCTGCCCAGGGTCTGTGTTTGCTGTTGTGCCAGGGCTGGGGGTCCTGGGGTGGCTGGGGCTCCTGGAGCTGAGTCCTGCAGCCCAGGCCGTCCTCCCTCCTCTCCTGCCAGAAATACCGAGTTGGTTTTACTGACTATACCCCAGCCCTGGCACACTGAGCTGATGCTCCTGCCCCTCCTGGGGAGCTGCTGCTGGGGAGCTGCCCTCCCTTGCAATTAATTAATGCAATTAAGGAGCTGGGCCGCACCGGGCTCTGCGGGCTGGTGGCAGAGGAGGCTTCTGCAGAGCGGTGGGAAGATGCTGATCTGTGCCAGGGTTTAAAAAACGGGCGTGGGAGGGGTGTGGGGAGCTGAGATAATGCTGGGGGGGTTGTAATTAAAGGTAAAAAAAATGGAAATGAAGGAAAAAACAGTCCTGGCAAGAGAAATCATCTTTATGTGAGGCAGGAGAAGGCACGTAAGATAGAGCAGGTGTTGTAAAAGGTTTAGTGAAGTGGGGCTTGTGCTGACCCAGCAGCAGGTGTGCAGCGCAGAAAGTGCTGCTCCAGAAACCCCAAGTGATAAGGGATAGGAAAGTAAATCTCAGTATCTGGGCAGTTTTGGGTTTTTTTTTAATCTGAATTAAGTAACCTAAATCTGCAGGCAAGCCAATGAAAATCATAGTTGTGTTACTCTTCTGTGTAGTTTTTCCCAAGTTGCTCTGTATTACACAGGGAAGTAGTCTGGATACTCTATATATGCTAGGCTGGATTGCAGGGTCTGGTGTTTAAATTAATAATAATTGTTTCAAGAAGCTGTGTGTACATTATGGAGCGATTACAGGGAGCAGAAAATGCCCTGTAGCAGTAAGGTCTACTCACCAGGATTCAAGACCTACCACTAGTTATAAGCTCTGGTTTTGGTGTGTGCTTTGGGGAGGTGTGGCGGGGATGGAGAAGGACAGGGGGGGCAAGATGGTTGGTTCTGCCAGTGGGTCACAGCTCTGGAAAATGCCAGGGGGTGGAGAATTGCATCAGGAGAGGCATTTTCAGAGGGAAGACCTTCCCCTGTGCAAGGTGCTGCTAAAATCTCACCTAGGGGGTTGTGCCCAGGCAAGGTGATGCTGTCGGAGGAGGGAAGGAAGGGTTGCTGCTAGTCTGCCCAGACAAACTATGGCATGAAAGGAGATGAAAAGATGGAGCATTATTAACCCCTAGGACAAGAGGAGCACAAATTGGTCACAGATGCATTCGGACTGAAAACTTCCCAGCTGCCTGGCAGTGAAGTCCTGGTCTGCTCCTCCAGAGAGACCCCTGAAGTACAAGGACAAGCTCGTTTTATGGCGCAGTTGATGGATTGATGGAAAGGGATTGGGTGGCAGAGCAGGGATGACCCCGTGTTTGGAAGCGTAGCTTGGGGCATGGTGCTTTAGGTGGCTGCTTTTCCTGGTGTCCTGAGGAGAGACTTTTTACTGCTGCTTCTGATTGTATTTGTCTGTGCCTGATTTATGCCTGGCTCATTCAGGTTTTCGGTCTGACTGCCGCTCACCCGTGGAGCTCGTAAAAGACTTTGTTTTGGCATCTGGACGCATGAGCTAAGGCTGAAGGACGGGAGAGGGGAAGAGGGTCAGTCTCCTGGGAAGTGCTGAGGACCAGCCATGAGCCCCTGGGCTGTCGGTGAGAGCAGCAGTGCTTTCAGCATCCCTGTCCCTCCAGAGCTGCTCTGGGAGATGTGTGTTGCAAACAGCTGGGCTGGCTGCCGGGCTTCAAGGTCAGGAGGAGGCTTTTTGCCACAGCAGAGACTGCCTGGACCTTTGCTTCTGTGATAAAGAAGCTGCTTGACTGAATCCCCCCAAATTTCTCAAGTCTCCAGGTAGGCTCGCTGCGAGTTGAGGGTCTTGAAGGGAAGTTTCTAGTGCTGAGCAGCTTCTGAAGCCTTCCCTGGGCTTGGGATGGCAAGTCAGGTGTGGATCCTGTTTAAGCATCAGTCTGTCTGGCAGGCAGCGGAGCTTGAAGTTAAAAATCAGATGATAGGAAGGACTATAGTGGAAACCAGACTGAACGAAGCATCCCTCCAAATTAGAGAAAATAGCTCAAGTTTGGAAAAAATGTTAGTGCAGATCAGATGCTCTGTTCTGTCCCTTTGGTAGCTCACTTATTTTTGCTGGGCATTCACTTGTTTTCTTGTATCGCGTAAGTACTACAGCAATAATAAGCAAGAAGTATATACTTAAAGATCATAAAAAAAATAATCAAGTTTGCCCATTTTTTGGTAAACAGGCAATTTTCACAAGCTTGCAGAAATGAGCAGTCAATGTCTGTTTTCATTGGACTGTGCTAGAAATAAAGCAAGGCTGTGTGATGGAAAGCCAGGCTAAGGACAGGGCTGGCAGCTCCGTGGTTGTCCCCGTGTGCTGCTGTCCCCAAAGAGACTGAGCCCTGCACAGGGCCGTGCAGAGACCTTCCTGTTGGAGGCATCACTGGAAAACCTGTTCCTCAGATATTAAAATAGCTTTTTCCTGCTGATGTGCAGCACTGTGGCAAAGCCTGCTGTGCACCCCTGCTTCAGGTTAGCTTATTTGCTGTAAGATGTTTGGAGGGCCAGGCAGGGAAGAACAGGCACATGTTTCCAGCTCCTGAAACTTCCATGAGCAAAATAAAAGGTAGAAGGAGGGGCGTAAAGTGACTTCCTTGACAGATCAAATAAAAATATTTGCTGTGTTAAATATCCCATTCTAGGGTTCAATTCTTCTTCCCCTCCCGTGTCAGCTGCACCTTCCCTTTGGTGGTTCACAGGCATTTGATAGCTCTGACAGCAGCCACCAGGCCACTGAATTTAGGTGGCACAATCCTGGGTGCTTAAGTAACTCCAAAACCTCATCTGTGAACAAGCTCATCAATATTCAAAATGTTGGGCATCAAATATTAATGCCTTTATTTCCAAAACAAATACACAGATTTGCAATCCACTTCACAGGTTGGGGTTTCTCAGTGCTGAATCCAGCCTGGATGTCGTGCTGACAGCAGGCCTCCTCACTGCTTGGTTTTGAGGCTCCTGGATGTCCCTACAGATGCTACTGATTTCCTTCTTTCTGTTGGCTGATGCTGGTTGACAAGCAGGAGGATGTTTTTGCTCCTTATCGTGCAGCTGGGGCAGGTTTCTGTGTCCTGAAATCCCCAGTGCTGATGGTCAGCATCTTCTGCTGATGTTCAGAGTGCCACAGATTGAGTGACCACATCCAGAGGGACCGGTGGGTCCCGACTCCCCACAGGTCATGTTGAGCAGCATGATGGGCCAGCTTCTGCTTCTGCAATGCACCTCAATGTAGCTGTTTCTTTTCCTTGTGAAGTGAACACAGATTTGATGCTTCCCATCATGTTTCCAGTCCAGCGCAGGCAGATATCCCATGTTGTGGCATATTCCCATGGTTTATACCACTTTGGGGAGTAGCTCGGTGGGGCCAAACAGGCTCTGGTGGCATTCTGGTTTTCGTGAAATGTGGAATTATGATTCTAGCATCACCTTTGTTGGTGAGTGCTCCTGCTCCTGGGAGCTGCTGGGGGTATTTCTGTGGCTGTTGAGTGACAGCGAGTGCTGTGGTCACCCCGGTCCCACACGTCACAAAGTGTTGAGGGTGTTGCACGTATTTTCTTGAGCTGGAGATGGTCCAGGCAAGCCGTCATTGTGTTTCCAAACGTCTGTTTGAATGACAGACGTGTTATTTTGCATCAATCCATGGGCACAGCTGTTCTTCTGAACGGGGTTTTTTGGTCTGTTTTTGTGCCTGGGGGTGCTGAGCTTTGGCGTGACCCCGCGGCGCTGCTGTGCAGCCTGTCAGTCATCGTTGGGCTTGCTGGACAACTTTTCATCTCACTGACACCAAACATTTTTTATAAATACAGTGAGGTGACTCCTTGTTGAGCGCAGCCCACACCTCCAGCGAGCTCTTCAGGAGCCTACAACAGGGAGTGATGCGAGCTTAACACTGGCTTGGGATGTACAGCCAGCTAGAAGGTGTGTTCCTGGGGGCTCCTCACCTGTGCTCTGCTTGTATTTCTTGTCAGAGATGACTTAACCACACTGGTGACAGCATCTCGCTGGCTCTTGGCTTCTTCATAGCTTCCTGATGGGTGTTTGAGATTGAACATAGACCCAGCCCCATTGACAGACTGGGGTTGGTGGGTTGATGGGCAGGAGACAGCAGCTTCTTGCTCACATGAAGGTCCTCAGACACAGAGGAACTTCACCCACCAGGTCAAGGAAAGCTGCTTCTGGATGCTTTTTCTAAAATTTAATCTCTTTTTTCTTTTTTTTTTTTAAAGTGACATAGTTTGGCTTGAGACAGGGATTTTGTGCCATCCAGCCTGGCCTCTGGCACTGGGTGGTAAAGGTCCTCACTGTGGCTAACAAAGGTAATCAGGAGTTCAGAGGTCCAAGCTAGCCAAATGGCAATGAAATATATCAACTGTCAGCATAAGTGAGTGTCCAGCAGTTTGCCAGGGGGTGCAGTGGGATGTATGATCACACAAAGCTTAAAAAGCAGCTTCACCTCCTGAAACATCCAGTGCCCCTCGGCCCAAACCCGCAGGGTCTGTGATGTCCAGCAGATGAGCTGTTCGTTCTGCCTTTATTCCCCTCGAAGATGTAATAAATAGTTTGGTGCATTCTCCTTTGTCAAGAATGATTTAGCTGTGTTTCTGGATCAGCGTCTGTAGAGGAGAAACACGTGTGTATTAAATCGATTAAGTGTATTGAGCATCTTCTGAGAAGTGCTACAGCAAAGCCCCCTCTCCTGCCCAGCCTGTTTCCTGACAATCAGAGTCCCCAGACATGTCTCCTGTTCCTCTCCTTGGTGTCTCCTGTGGCAGCAGTGCTTCTTGCAATCCCACTGCTTACGGGTCACCTCAGGTTGCCCTTGTCCTTGTCTCACTGCCTAGCATGAGGAAGAGCCTTTGCCCCACAACCAAGGTGAACATCTCCACTTGTTGATGCTCGCTGGTGATGGTCTCAGTTGTCCAAGTTGCTGTAACAGGGTGTGTAAGGTACCAGTGGGCAAAGGTTGGAGCACAGACATGAAGGAGACCTCTGGGCCATTACCCACTTGTAGACACCATTAGTCACCCCATTGTCTAGTCCCACTATGAAGGTAACAACTAAGATCTCCAGTGAGATACGCTACTTTACAAAGCCAAAGGGAAGCTTTGATTTGCCTGCAGCAGTCCATATGCAGATGAGGTTTAACTTTCACATGGCTTCCGGAGGGCCAACGACACCTTCAAGTCCAGGTGTGTTCAAAGACTTGGGCCATCCTGGACAGCAGCACTGGTGACTGGGATGTTCACCCTTTTCTGGTTCTGCAACCAGATGATGGGACATGTTGCATTGCCAAGACACAGCTGGGGCCCGTCGGTCAGGACTTGAAGCTGAGCTTTTAAAGATGTTGTGGTGGTCCATCATGCCTTTCTCCTCCATGTTCATAGCAAGGCAGCAGGTACAGGAGGTGAGGAAGGGACAGCTTATGGACACCAAGACTTCTCACTGCATCACAGTTACCCAGTGACTTCCCAAGTTGCAGCAAGCTCTGCACAGGCTCCTTGGGCCCAGGAGAAGCTCCTTCCCTCCTCCCTGAAGACTGTCAAGCCCATCCCTGTGTTTCTCAGTGTTTTCTCATTCTCTGTGAGCAGGCTTCAGTGCTGTACTGTGACTTCTGCCTGGGATGTCCTGCAGCTTCTGAATCCCCATGTGAGGTGCAGGCTGCCATCTCCTGCCTGTGACTTGCTGCCTGTCCCACCTGCAGTTTTCTGAACCTCTGCTGCCTGAGCACACTTAGCTGCTCTCCATGAGAAGCGCATCCCCTGTCCTCCTCTGGGAGGGTTTCCCCCATTTTTTACAGCTATAACATAACCTAGAGCAAGCAGAAGGGGTGTGGGAAACCCATCCATGCTGCTTGAGAAACGTTGCTGCATTTTGAGTGTCTTGGAGCAGGAATGACTGACCATTCTCCTCTTGGCTCCAGGGCCTGCCAGGGACCACAGGCTCTCAGACATGACAAAGCAGTTTCCTGGCTGAGCAGCTTTCAGAGGAGGCTTTGATAGCTCCTCTGAAGGCCACAGAAAAAAAAAACAAAAACAAAAACAAAACAGAAACCAAATCACCTTGGACCAAAATGCTGCTTGGTGCAGATGTGACAAAACCCAGTGTGTGGAGTTGGCATGTCCTCCTCCAGTCAGCCGTCTGCGTGGGTACTGCAGGGTAGGGAGACTTTGGGAGGCCAGGTGTCAATAGTTGAGAGCAGCCTTTGAACATTTTTTGTCTTTCTTTCCTTCCCTGCCAGTAAGATATTGCTTTTTAGCCTGTTTTGAGTCTTTCCTGGCAGTGGGGGCTCACAAGCTTCTCCAGTTGCTGACAGGGACGTGAGGCTGATGCTCAGCTCCAGTGGCTGTCCTTTTGCTGGACCGGTGCTCTCCTGAGGATCATAGCATCAGGAATGTGGGGATTTATTTTGAAATTTGGCTTTATTGATGGATATGGAGCTCTGTTAGGAGATGCTTGGAGTATGTGACCTCTTCTGACATGGTCCCAGGGTGCCCTGTCCTTGGAAGTTGTATGTAGGCATGAAGTCAATGTTAGATGTATCTTCCTCAGCTATTAAATGGATTCTAAGCAGTTATGCCCCTCTCACCAGCTGTTGTGAGACCCAACTGGGTCTGCCATGGGCTCCCTAGGATGAGAAAGGGTCTACTGGTAGCTCACGTCCTTCCTCCATCAGTCTAGACATGAGGAGCACAAAGAGGTTTTGCCACAGTTAATGTCTGTGAAAGGACAAAATTGTGTGTGGGAATTCCTGATTGACACGTTGTAGCTGTTAACCACTTTTTTAGATTATTTTTTGGTAACCAGAAAAAAAACAGATTGCAGCCTGGGAAAAACAGCATGGTGGGGTTTTTTTAAAAATCTTTCATCTCCTAAAGAAAACATTTCAGTTACAGATATGTGAAGTTACGAGTTATAAAATGGGAATAGTTGAAATTAGGAAATGTATAATAAGTTCTTAAGGGACTTGGTAATTTGCCTTCTTTTGGTGAAAAAAACAGCTCAGCTGATAATACAAAACCTATGAAAGGCTCAGGGAAAATGCAGGGCTGAACTCCAGCTTTTTTCACTCTGACTCCAAACTGTACTTTTTCCTTTGATGAAACATGAAATTACTTTTAATTTATTTTGTTCCAATCCTAGTTACATAAACTATTATTTGACTGTACAGCTGGACTGAAAAACTGTAGGAGGTCTTCATTTTGGATTGTGCTGCCTCTTTCTCATCAAGCCCACAGACTGATTTCTTTAAATGCACCTATTAATCTTCTTAGGGAGACAAATTGTTGTTTGGTTGGGGGTTTTCTTTCCTTTCTTTCAATTTAAACACTACATTCCCAGTTAACTGCTGGCTAAATGCTGATGGTTTGAAGCCTTTCCAGGTATGTCTGCACTGCAGCTGGGCCTCACGATGCTCATGGGTTGCCCTTGGCCATGCTGGGTTTGATCTAGTTTAAGCACTTGAGGTGGTCACAGCCTAAAACCCTTTTTGTCACACTTGGCAATAACCTCCAAGTTTTTGGGATGGAGCAATGCATTTTTTTCCCTGTAAATTTTGCAGTGGGCTTTTTAGGTAGCTTGTCTGCAGTAACTTCTGTTCTGTTACTGACTCCAAGTTTGGCACTCATGGTGGGGCTCCAAGACTGGGACCTGTTAATGTGGTCCTTGTAGGACCGGCATTGGGATGCAGCCAACCACGGGTTGTCCTCAAAGTGCACGGATCTTTCCCATGTCTCCACTGAAGTGCATCAGTGTGGTTGTCCCCTGCCCACCAAGGGTGACCCACCGTATTTGGGGTTTCTTTTTACCTGTTCACAGCACTAATAGACCAGGCAGGTGTTGGTGGTGATCCTTTGGACTGCTGCCCTCATGGATCGTCTCCGCTCTCCTCTGCTGGGCATGGCTCTTGGGAGGGTGGCAGAGGGCTCTCAGGCTGCTCCCAAGGCACATCCCTGGCTGTGTCTGCTGCACTCTGAACTTGTGAGATGTCTGCAGCAGATAGTGCTGGAGCACGGCGTGTCGGGGCCAGGCGTACGTGAGCAGGCAGGGCTGGGTTCTGCTCCCATCACTGTTCAGTGGTCCTGCTCCTCAGCCCTGCCCCGCCTGGCTTTTGTATGTAGGACAGCTCTGTGGTCCCCAAGAGTGGGAATTTCCAAGCCTCCTTCTCCCCCCTGTTTGCAAGTTGTTGTGGATGTTTTGCTTGGGAATCCTGTTGCTGGGGAGCTCGTGAGGACGGATGGGTTGTTTCGATGTATATGGAGTGGAGACCTTTGAGTCTGGTGGTCCTGCCAGCACACCCCTGGCTGCCCTCCTGCCTCGGGCCACCGAGGGCTCGGCAGCAGAGGGGGCACAGGGGCCTCTGCTGTCCCCTCAGCCTTTTGTGGTGCTGGTTTTCAGAGCAGGTAAAGCCCATTTACCACTGCATGAGCTTAGGTTTTGAGTGGTTCCTCTGCAAAACATGGCCAAACATCAGTTCTTGTTTGAGTGGAGAAGGTGGCCCGTGTTACTATGTTGTATGCCACTGATTACCTCAACCGGGCAAAGACAAGACATCCAGAAATTACCACTCTGGGAGAAAACTCTGAAGTCTCCCCTTAGGCCTCTCTTTTGTTCTTGATTTTATCTGCCTCCCTCATCCTGAAGTATCTCCTCACTGCACTGGATAATGGATTCGGATGTGATTCCTACACATTGATAATTACCAACATATTTCTGATTTATTATTAACTAAAAATACAGTTCCAAACACTCTGAATTAACAGCTTTTCATGTCTTTTTCTTTGAAATATGCAAGCTAGCTGCTTTGGGTAGTAATAAAATGCCTTGTACTTATCCACATATCTAAAATCCACTTCCCTTATCAAGTAAACTTCTCAGCCTTAAATTTTAGCTGCTTCTATTTCTGCCAAGTTCAGCCTTTCGATGGGGCCACGAGGACAGATAGATCAGATGAGCAGATGTGTCAGTCTCTTTGGGGACAAATGTTCTGCTCTGAGGTATGGGCAGGGAAATGCAGGCAGGGACAAGGTGCCTCAAAGAATTGTGGACACTGGGGAAGCGTTTTCCTTTGATCCTATAAAGCATTTGGCAGGGGAATTTCAGACTCAGCCTATTTCAAAAGTACATTTAAACAGAACGGCTTGAAATATTGATGTGGATGGTGTCTCCAACAGGATTGGTAATATATTGTTCTTTGGGTTTGCTTTTTCTTTCCTGTTGTGGATAACGATTTTTGCACACAAAAATGTTTGTTCATTGGGAGGTCAGTTTGTCGTTGGCATTTGAGCTGCCAATACAAATCCCTGAAAACCAGAAAGTGCAAATCTAAGACACACAAACAAAAGTACTGCCCCTGTCCTGTGCAAAGCAGTTGGCTGGCATCCCCAGGGCAGCATCCCCAGCAGGCACGTGCAACCGTGGCTTGTCTCCAACAATGGACATCACTGGACCTTGTATGCTGGTGTGGAGAGTGTCAGGGATGGACATTCTGCAGCTGAGAAGTGTTTCTGAAAGCCACAGCCTAATGTGAGGGTTTCATCCAAGGGTGTTTGGCCACGAATGTCTCCTCCTTGCAAGGAAGTGTGGGCTCATTGGTTTTTTACCACATACCCCTCCACGTGTGCAGTACTTGGAGCTCTTCAAGGAGGACACAAGTTGATCCCTCAGTCCCTGCCCAAATGATCTCTTGATTGCTCTTCCACACCTTAGATGTCAACTCTCCTGCTAACCTGAGGCAACAACAAAAAATATAATTAAGGATCTAAATGGCCCAGGGAGGAGTTAGAGGGACAATTATGAGGCAGCCAGAATGCTGTGAGGTGCAAAGACACAATTGCAAGATGGATAAACATGCTACAATTTTGCACAGACACACAAAAATGTTTGCCCAGGCTCAAACAAAGAGGGGTGCAGAGTCAGGGTGTTTCTGTTGCCACTTGCTGCCATCCCCAGGAGCAGTTTGTCTCTCGACTGTGCGGCAGTCTGATTTCCCCTCCTGGAAATTGCTGGTTTAACCGGGTTTTTCTTCCCTTTTTCTAAAAATACAAGCTGGTTTCATTCTGGCCTGTCATTACTGCCTCTTTTTTAACAGCACTTCTCTTTCTGATGGATCTTCCTATTTTTCATGCCTGGAATGAGTGCTGTTCCTCATTCTGGGCTGCGTTCAGTTGACTCAAGCTGTCACGGAGATGGATAATGATACATTTTTTATTTTTTTTTGCATCAGCTTTTAATTTTTGAGCATGGGTGGAACTCATCCAAAAAAAATGGCCATGCTGTCTTCCCAGCTTCTTCATGGTCAACAGCAAATGTCTTGATGCCAGGGGTTTTGTAGCAGCGCAGGACCTGTGGGTGGTGGGGACAGGACCTTGGATGCTCTCCTTGTGGAGCCAGACTCCTGGGGTTGACCCTTTTTTACCCACCAGCAGCAAACTGCTCTCACAGGAGCTTTTACCCAGAAATTCCTCCACCTCCTGGGCTGAAGCAAGCCTGAAACTCCAAAGGGAGCCTTGCAAAACCAGACCTTTGTGCCACTCTCTGGGTTGGGGGGGGAAAGCCAGCAGCAAGTCAAGGGAATGGGCTGCTTCTGCTCTGCTCTTTGAATTGCTTTCCAGAATGCATTTTTCCCAAAATAACTTAATTGTCTAGTTTTTTGTAGATCATTCTATATTTGTTGATGAGCATTAAATTGACATTTTCTGAGGATTGTCCAAAATGGCTTGAAGAACTCTGTGCAGTATCTCATTTGGAGCCCATTGCAATGCCTGGCTATGGTTGTCTTCTCATCTTCTGGGCATTACTCTGCATTTCTTGACCTCGGATTTCACCTGCCACCGCGTTTGCAGACATCCATTTCAGGAGAGCCTTCCAAAGCTTTGTGCATTCAGTTTTAGCTTTGAATACTCTGAATAAATTTGTACGGCTCAGCAAACTTGTCCCTTCATTATTCACGTCCTTCCCAGGCTGTTTATGAATATGTCCCATTGATCCCATGGCAGGGTCCTCCTGCAACTCTACTTGTGAAAACCTCTATCCTTGGCATCCTGAATCGTGACCAGTTATTAACCCACCAGAAGGCTTCCCCTTATTTCACCATCTTTTTTTTTTTTTTTCCTTCTTGTTTTTTTATCCTAAAATTTATCCTCCTGACATGATTTTTCAGACTAATCCTGTGTATTAAATGGTTCAGGTGTGGGAACCTTCATAAATTCCCTTAGAAAACAGCATGGCAAAGGTTGGATTTATCCTTTTTTTTTTTTAACAGTCTTGCATTCCTTAAATATTTCTGTTACATTTCAGTCTTCTTTCACGTTTCCAGATTCTTTGGCAGATACCCGATTTCTAAAGTTTTAGAATTATTTTGGGGGGGGGCCCAATTTACAAATCATTCCTTAAGGGATTTTTTTTTTTTTTTTAAGGCTTTATTAGGTTTTTAAATTGTTTGCCAAAAAATGGCTTGGGTTTCTGTTTGTTTTGGTTTTTCCTCATCTAGATACAATTTTTACTATTTGAAGGATTTACTTTTACTCCTGTAGCCTTATTTGCTCCACTCTTTGTCTTGCCTTGTTATGGCCACATCTGAAACCCTTTCTTGATAGTGCCCATTTTACCTGAGGCCCTAATATGCCAACAGGTGCCATGGACACTTCCCTTTCTTGCCCTACCACTTTTAATTTCTTATTAACAAACTTCCTCACTTTTTCTGATCTGTTTTTCCCCATTTAAAGCTAAATATCCTAGTAGTCATGTGTATTTGTGTGTTTTTTTCCAGTCCTGCAATGGATTGAAGCTGAGTGTGTCACGGTCACCATTACTGAAAGTTCCTGTCATCAGTTTTGGCATCTCAAAGCAGGACCAAGCCAAGAGCAGGTTGCTTTGTTCTGCGTTGCTCTAGGGACTAGTTAACAACCTCAGCAAAAAACTGCATTGCTGCCAATTAATATCAGAGAGGCTCTCAAGGGTTGTTGCTTTGTTTTTTTTATAAGCATGGGTTTACAAGATGAGCTTTCATGCACCATGTGCCATAAAAATTCCTTGGTTTATCTTTAGCTCTGCTGGCATTTTGTAAATGCAGCACAGTCATTGGTGTTGGTAGCTTGAGGACAAAGGTCTCTGGTTGAATGTGACCCTGACAATCAGCTCTTTTGGTGTTTAATTGCTAGAGCTCCATTAGAAGATGTGAGTGGATGGAGGCTGAGGGGAGCTGTTGCTCCTTGGTGGGGGTACTCTGCCAATCGTACGTGTCCTTTTGGTGCTGTATTTTCAAGATTGTCACAACTCTTTGTAAAGTGTATAATTTTTAACATGTATCAATAGCTTGCTGACAGCTGTCAGTGGGACCCGGGGAGGCCACGTGTTGAACAGTGAGGTGGAAATGCAATGGAAGGGACACTGTCAGCCCACACCTCACCATGACTGCTGGGGACATTCCTCCCTATTTCATCTGCCTCTTCCCTGTGTGCTCCCTGGTCGTGTTGGCAAGGCCCTGTCTGTGTGGAAGGGCTCTTCATCGTTTCTTGCAGACCTTCCAAGCCCTGCAATGATGAGGAGAGGAGCTCTGGAGGAAGCAGCCCCCTTTACTGTCCAGCTTCCAGTATCCCCTGAGCATGGACACCTGAATTACTGTGGAGTTTGGTGTGCTCAACAGGGGGGAATTAATGAGTCCTACAGTTGGGCAGAAGTGCTGAGCATCCTCCCCTTGGGCCATGTCCTGGGGTGCCAACTGCCTCCCCTCCTGCCAGCCCTCCCCAAGGGCTCCAAGGCTGGTCTTCACCTGCACTGATGGTCTGATGCCCATCTACCCACTGTTGGAAAAGCTTCTATTCCTTCTTGCTTTGTAGCTTCCAGGTACTTCCTAAGTGCCCAGAGGGTCCAGAAATCCCATGGGCCTTTCTGATAGCTCCACACTCACTCCAAGGCTGGTGCTTCACAAGTACAGTGGAGCCAGGGCTTCTGCTTTGCCTCTGTGCCCTGCTGGCTCTCCACCGAGCAGTTCCTGGCACCACGAGCAAGAAGGGGCTTCTAGTCTGTCTCTGGAAGATTTACATGTGGTTTTCTGCCACCACAGAGGAAACAGATTTCCCCTGGTGCTGAGGGCGAATGGATATGGGACACTCCACTTATCCCTGAGAGATTTTAATGCTTTGAAGTTAAAGATTGTAAATGTTCTTAGCAACAGTAATGTCACTTGAAAAGGAGACCAGTTCAAATCTTTCAACCTTTAATGTGCCTGCTCCTGTGGAAGTATCTCAGAAGAAATATCTCTGATATATGTTGGACTGAGATAATTACCTGCAGGCTCTTCTGTCATTCCAGTTGCTGGTGGTTCTGAGGGGCTTAACAGGATCCTGACAGTGCTGGCTGCACATTTCAGGCATTGGCAGCTGCTCTTAGCACAAGCAAGGCCAAATTGGGTGCAAATTAAGTATTTATTTGCCACATAGCAAAATTAGAGTAGGATAGGATAGGATAGGATAGGATAGGATAGGATAGGATAGGATAGGATAGGATAGGATAGGATAGGATAGGATAGGATAGGATAGGATAGGATAGGATAGGATAGGATAGGATAGGATAGGATGGGATGCAATGGGATGGGATGGGATGCGATAGGATAGGATAGGATAGGATAGGATAGGATAGGATAGGATAGGATAGGATAGGATAGGATAGGATGGGATGGGATGGGATGGGATGGGATGGGATGCGATAGGATAGGATAGGATAGGATAGGATAGGATAGGATAGGATAGGATAGGATAGGATAGGATAGGATAGGATAGGATAGGATAGGATAGGATAGGATGGGATGCAATGGGATGGGATGGGATGCGATGGGATAGGATAGGATAGGATAGGATAGGATAGGATAGGATAGGATAGGATAGGACGTGCACGTAGCTGAAACCAGAGGCCCTCCCCATCAGACAGTTCCTTTTCTGTTTATTTATTAGAAGCTTGCATGCCCTATTTTCTAGTCTGCCTTGCTGATAGGCAGCATATACCAGCTAATATTTGACATTATCCCACACAGTTCCTCCGCCAACCCACAAGCATTAAGAATTATGTTTTTCTGAGTCAAACCCAGTGCCATTTTGACCTAGAGTGGAACTCCCTTTTTGCTTAGCTACCTCTTTTTTTTTCTTCCTTTTTTTTTTATCTAAATAGGTTATATTCAGTGATTTTTAAAAATCAGTCATGTGGATGTTCACATCGGGCTTCAGCAGAACCAACTAGGTCAAATCTCTGCTCATAGCTGAGCAGCTCTAATTCTTGCTCCTTAATCCAGCCTCCCTCTTTCAGATGTGTCTACACATCTCTCTTTTCATGCTCTATCTTGATTTCTTTGCTTCTCAAACCCTTGGTTTTACTGCAGGTAAGCAGTGATTTGTTTTCCCTCTTTTTCTACTTAGAGAAAAGTCTTACTTGTCCCCATTTTCCTTGTTTTTGATAGGGATGTGAAGGCAGGAGCTCCCTTCCACAGACAAGCCCAGGTCTTCTTTGGAAAGCCTGAGCAGGGCCTGCTCCTTCTAAAGTGATGGTGCCATTTCTTTTCATGTTCTTTTTATATGCCATAATGCAGTAATTAGATCAGTTGCCCAACAAGCAGGAGACACATTTAAGTGTTCACCAGGCAGAGAAAGAGATGCAATCCATGTTTCCCAGTTGCCTAAAAGGGCCGTGGCTCCCAAAGGATTTACTTGGCCAGTCCCCCATGGATGTGAGCGCTGCAGGGTTTGGTGGCAGCTGAGCAGATAGATGTGGCCAGTGTGTTCAAGGGGGGACACGAATTAGGGGGAAACAATAAATGAGGAAAAAGCCAATGCACGTGTTGTCTCTTGAGCTTTTCCACACACAGTGCCTGGACAAGACTCCAGTTACCAGCCATGCTTGTAGATTTTGTGCAATGTCCTTACTACTTGATCTTATAGCAAAGACATATAGGGTGTTGGCATTTACCTTCCAATGGGTATTGCTCCCCAGTTCGTGTCGTGTGTGAAAAAGGACCCATTGACACCTCTTGGGATGCTGTCTCCAAGCTTAGATCTTGTCTGTAAAATTTAGTGGCACCAATGAACCCACTTGAGTTAAATTAGCGCAATTCCCTTCTACAGGCCCTGACTTTTCCCAGGAATTCCCAAATGAGGAGGCTGTACCCATGTACTGGGAGGGGATTGTAAACCAATACTGTGTCACTGTGTTGCTTTCATCTTTCCTAAAGCCACTGTCATCTTTTCACTGGCATGGCCATGCCATCAGAAGTTAGATTTAGGACATAACATCTTTTTCTGAAATTGAACTTTAACCAGCCAATTGAAAGTCCAACATTTGGTTTGGCTGTAAATAGGATCTTGGTTTTAAAGCCTTCCCGATTCTTGTTATTTCAATGAAAAAAACAACATTTTTTACAGAAGGGAAAAAATCCAACATAAAAACTCTGAGGTGCTTGTGACATCATACACAGCTGAGCTTGATTTTGTGAAGGATCTTTTCATTATGCTCTTCATGTTTCTGATCATCTCCATTAGCTTTTCCCTCCTGGTCCTTCTCCCTCTCCTCCCAGCCTGCCAGGACGTTTGCACCTAAATAGGAATGCTGATTTTATATCTGTGCTCATTCCTGAGTGGAACAAGGGAAGTTCTGTGCCTTTTAAATCACAAGTATGTGATGGAGAAGCAGAGCTGGGTACAGATCAATCTCTCAGGGTGATTTTTTGCTCTGGGCTACATGGCCAGCAGCCTTGCAGTTTAGCCTTCTCCCTTGCTGAGAGTTCATTTTTGTGGGTGTTTTGCGATGCTTTATGTTGGGAGAGGATTGGTTTGATGCCATGGTGGCTTTATGCTGGAAAATGGAGGGAGTTTTAGAAGAAAGCCATCATTTTTCAATTTAAATTTTTTTTAAAAAGGAAGCAAATGGCATCATCCCAGCTGCCCAACCTGCTGATCATTGTGGGCAGGTTAATAGAGCTGCCTGCCTGACCTCTTGATAAAGCATTAATAGACAGAATATAATAAATGGAAACCTCAACAGTGTAATTGTTAATAAGCTTAGTCAAATGCACTTGATATTCTTTACTTAGACAAAATTAAAACTCAGTTGGTAGCTGTGAGAGTGCTGCTGAATTTGGACTGTGCAGAAATGTTTGAGCATCGCCCAATATTTCTAATTCAACAATTAGGGGAGTGCAAGATCGATACAAATGGTGAAATCCTGCCTTGTTAAGGCATCTCAATTTAATTGCTAACGAACGATCTGGTGGCATTGGGGGGAATTCCTCTGGAATGGCTTAGCAGCCCAATGTTCATTAATGTTTTTATCAGTGATACAGAGACCTGTGTGGCAAAAAGGGGATGAGCTGTAGTTTGGATTCGTTTAACAACAAAATAAAAAGGGTTCCTAGATCAGTACGAGACACACAGACATTGGAGCATCTTAGCAAAGGATGCAATGAGTGTGGGCCTGCCCTAGGACTGTTCTTGTGTTCTTTCCTGGGGCATCTCTCCTGTATTTAGGTACTGTGTTTGACAGACCTGATGAGTCCTTCTGGTCTTAAAATTTCGTTGACGTGTTCAACTGCTGTGGGAGACAGGCCAGCTCGTGTCAGGGGATGGCTGAGGCATCTTGGATAATCATAAAATAAATGAATGCAGTGATGAGAAGTGCACAGAGTGAGACCACTGCTGGGGGCGGGATGGGGGTGGCACACAGCATTGCTTTCCACTGGAAAAGGTGAAGGGATCCAGGAGGGAGCTCCATCCCAAGCTGGGAGAGCATCTCCAGAGCAGCCCTGTCCCACCCAGCAGCCAGTGCCCAACTGCCCTCCTCCCTCTTCTGCTCCAGGAATGATGCTTAAGGCTAAATAACAGCACCTTGTGTATTTTTTCTCATGGATTTTTGCTTTTTCAAGAGAGCCACAGACTCTGGTTTGGGTAGGAGATGTAGGAAGCATGTCTCTGTCTCATGTGACAGCTCCCCTTGATGGAGCACAGCTTCAGAGCTACAGAGCTCCTCACATTGATTAACTGCAAAAAAATTCACTAAGCAAAACATTCACTATTTAAAGAAAGGTACTTGAACTAAATAAACCAGTCTGCTAGTACTATTAAATACCAGCTGCAAAAATAGGTGGTAACTACTAATAATATATTACTAAACACTTCCTCTGTGGGTAGCTGCTCTAAGTGTTCCCCATTTTTCACTGAGCTGGGAAGTGAAACCGTGGTTGAGTGGTATTTCTGTGGGCAGAGCTGGTTTGGAGTCAGAATTTCCACTTGGTGGCAAACAGGTTTTTTTCATATCAAATGGGACCAAAAAAAAAAAAACAAACTGGATTTTGAAATTTGCAGTGGAATAACCATTCTCTGGTTCCAAACAATAGTTATTTGACCAAATATACGTTAATCTTTTCAAATAATGTTGGTTGAAAATAGGTGTTTCATGTGTATATATATATGAAAATATAAAATATATGTTGTTTAATACACCATTAGGCTAGCATGTGTTCTAATACATAAATGCTGTTTTAGAAGAATTAAATTTAAGGAGAAAAAATGCATTTTGCTTCACGCCAGCACTTTCTCCCGGTGTCCTGGGGCAGCAGCTTTGCAGCCCTCAGCATCAGGAGATAAATCCCAATTCTGAGCTCAAGGGCATCAGGGCTGGCAATGGAGGAGCAAGGTGTTCAGCCCACACTTCCTGCAGGGCCAGGGCAGTTTGCTCTTCGGGCTGGAGCAGACCAGTTATTCCCTCGTTGCTTTGCTTTATTATTATTGTGTGATTCCTCTTTCAGAGAAGTGGGTTTCAATCTGCAGCCGAAATGTATTCCCAAAGTGCTATTTTAATATTTATTTTCATCTGACTTCCTATTACTGTGGCAACGTGCACTTTGAATTTCATTAGTTTTATGCATTTAAGTTCCCTTTTTAAACCTTTCTAAGGTCAGACTCTGCTTGGGTAAATCAACAATTTATTACATTTGAGATTCTGTGTAATATTTTTCCTTAAACAGCTGTAGATCACTGGTAGTGAGGGCATTAGGGCTTCTACCTTTTTGAGAAATACTTGTGGCATTACTGATAAGCACGTGCACAAAATTATTCTGTAACTAGATAAATGTCTTCCACCACAGCACTGTCATTCTCATGGCCCTGTGGTCCATCAGCAGTGTGTTGCAGGGCACCTGCACTGGCATTGTGTGGAAGGTGGGGTGTGCAGGACCTCCAGCCGGGTTCTGCAGCACAAGAATTCAAAAGCTCTCGCAGCCAAAGCTGCTCCAGAGCTTACTGGGACCATTGGACCCTCTCCCCAAGCTCGGGGGTAGCAGGGAGCACACACTGAGGGGTGCTGAGCATCCTGCACAGCATACAGGGTTGCTGCCTGAGCAGTGGCAGGTGTGATGCCAGGCTCAGCGTCACTCCTGGGGAGCTGGGGTTTCACAGGGAGGTTTCCTCACCCTGTCCTGGAGACAGAAAACCATCCCAGCTGCTTTTCTGCCTAGCAAAGACCCACATCACCCAGGAGAGGGTTCAGGTGAGGGGCAGCCAGCCCACATTCCCCACCCTTCTGGCTTTACTAATGATTAATGAAGCAGAGCTGGTGCCCCCTCTCTTAATTTCCCACTGCTGTGGAAACAAGCTCTCAGTTGCTTTCACCTGTGGCTCACTCAGGTGCAGCTTGGCAGACCAGATGGTATAAGTAGTTCTCCTGACGCTTATGGGTTTCTTTTCAGTAGGTAGGGCTCCTTGTCATCTTTTTGCTTCGCAGGAACTTGTAAAAGTAGGCTGTGAGAAGATATTTTAGCACATGTTAGCTGTCTCTCTGCAGAAGGGCCCCACAAACTGCAAACCATGATTGGTGCCACCTCTTCCAGCACCTCTATGTGCTGGAGAAGTGCTTGGGGACCCTGGGCTGGCAGCAGGCTGAGCTGCCCCAAACTTCTCATTTTCTGTGTGACTTTCTGACTAGAGTTCAACTGGGAACACACTGAGTAATTTGATTACATCTCTGCTGCAGAGTTAGGTAAGAGAAAGCCAAAATTGCCCCTCATTTCATGAGATACAGCAAATCCTCCTGCAGACCTGAACAATGTCCCTAGTTAGCAGTGTGGTTTTGCTGGACCAAGCTGGGGTTTCAGGGGTGGACAAAGTGTGTGCTTTGGATGTTACTAAACCTGGGCTTATTATGTATTTTTAATGATATTTCAGCACGCCGAGGAGACCGGAGCAGCTGGATCAGGCCCCGGCTCAGCGCTCAGCATCCCCCTCCCTGTCACAGCCTGCGTCCAGCTCCCCAAGCCCCCGGGAGATGAGGGGCCGGGGCCAGCCTGGCCCGCCGGCAGAGGGGCAGCGGAGGATGCTGCAGGTAGACAGCAGGACCCAGGGCCCAGGGAGGTCCCCCTCAGCCTCGCCGGACCGGGCCAGCACCCCCACCTCTCCCTACTCGCTGCCGCAGATTGCCCCGCTCCCCAGCAGCACCCTCTGCCCCATCTGCAAGACAACAGAGCTCACCTCCTCCCCTGGCCAGCCCAACTTCAACGCCTGCACCCAGTGTCACAGCAAAGTCTGCAACCAGTGTGGCTTCAACCCCAACCCGCACCTCACCCAGGTAAGGCCTTTGCTTCCTAGGGCGGCCTTCCTGGCCACTCTGGTGGGTGGTGGGGCAGCTGCCACCATGGCTGGCAGGGAGAGGGCCTTGGTTCTTTCTTTTTCTCCAAGCGCAGCAATTGCACCTTTGAGGGCAAGGGCACTGCTTGTTAATCAGGGGTTATTGTGGTGATGTGAGCTATAATGAGATGGGGGAGGTAAATTAGGGAAATGATAGGATGAGAGGAAATGGCCTCAAGTTGTGCTGGGGAGGTTTAGATTGGATATTAGAAGAAACTTCTTCACTAAAAGGGTTGTCTAACACTGGAACAGCCACCCAGGGAGGTGGTTGAATCACCATCCCTGGAGGTGTTTAAAAGACATTGTGGATGTGGTGCTGAGCGACATGGTTTAGCACTGGGCTCTCTAGAGTTAGATTAATGGTTAGACTTGATGATCTTAAAGACCTTTTCTAACCAGCATGACTCTGTGGTTCAGTGAAGTGGTAGACTAGCAGAGAGGTTCAGTCTCTGTGACCCCAAAATGCTTGGCTGTGGTGAGGTCCACATACACAAAATGGCCCTGAAGTCAAAGGGCTCAACAGCAGGAGGGGAGCAGAGAGTTGGCAGCCCTGAGGTGTCCATCGCCTCAGGCCCTGACTCATCCCAGGGGAGGAGGTTTTGGTGGTGGGTGAGTTTTAGACAGCATCAGGCTTGGTGGCAGGAGAGAGGTGCCAAGTCGTGCAGAAGATGGTGTCTTGCTGGAGGAGAGTTTTGTGCTGTGTGGGATGGGTGAAATGGTGGCGCTGGGTTCCTGGGGGCGGATCCAGCAATGGTGCCAAGTGGGGGGTGCTGGGTCATGGGGCTCCCTGGGCCGATCCATCAGGTCAGAGACCCCCACCTGGGTGGGAAGGGATGTGGGTGCTTTCTGCAGCTGTTAGGAGCCAAACCATGGGGATTGCTACTCTTAGACTTAATAACAGCCACGTTGCCACTCCGATGCCTGAATCCTGTTTTCTCACACACTGGAGTCCCTGGGTTCCTGTGTTTTATTGCCAGTAGCTGCTTCTGGTAAGCATGCAATGCTTGCTGCAGACACAGACGTTTCTAAACGCTTGTTTGAGGGAGAGTCCTGCCTTCCAGCCCCTTTTCCTGGTGGAAAGAGAGGTGGGCCAGCTCATACCCCTGGGTGATGCTTTCGTACCCCTGTAACAAGGTACTGGCCCCTGCAAAGATCAGTATAAGGTCTCAGACATTAACAAAGGGCCCTGAGGTGGAAATTCAGGCTCCTGCAAGGAAATGCTCCTGTTTCACTTCTAAATTGATTTGCTAAATGTTCCTTTTATTGTATGCTGAATAGTAGCAGTTAGAAAATAAAAAATAATACACTAATTGCTCAGTTTCTGGTCTGTCTGGACATGTCTTCTCTGCCTTGTTCCCAGAGCTTTCCCACAGTGGCTCCTACCCCAAGTCTCTCTTACAGATACCCCAGTTAAAATGTGTGTGTGCATAGAGTTTCTGCTCAGTGTCTCCTCACCATCTCTTAGTCTCTGGGTCAGCTTCTAGCATCTCTAGGTTTCTCTGCCCCCTGAAGTGTGACTGACTGCTGAGCATTTTTAAACATTGAATAGAAAAAAATTGGACCCGGCATGAAAAAAGATGTGGTTGGTTGGTTGTTTTTTTTTAATTTGGTCTGACTTTAATATGCATTTCAACAGCAAGCAACTTTATGACTTGTAAGTAGGTCGCTGAGGGAGCTGGGGGATGAAAGCAGTTGTCCAAGATTGCTGTCTGCAGGTTGTGTTGGCAGGTTGTGTGATGGGCTGGCCGGGGGAGTGATGGTGGTTCCTGCCTCGTTGGAAGTGTCACTTGCTTTTCCCCAGCAGAATCACTTGTGCTGCTATTCTAGTGTCACACAGAAAGGTGTCTGAAGCAAGCAGTCTGGTGGTGTTAAAAAGGGTTAATGGGAGGCAGCTTGGAGCTTGTTCTTTCTTGGTGGGAGGAACTGGTTGGAAAGGACCTTCAGAGGTCACCTAGTCCAGTCTCCACTCAAATAATAAAATCATTTAGGTTGGAAAAGACCCTTAAGATCATTGAGTTCAACTGTTCAAAATGGACATCAGGTGAGGGAGCTCTGTGCTCTCTCCAGCTGGGTCTCAGAAGCTCCCAAGGATGGACCTGCCAGTCCCACCAGCTCCACTGTCCCCACAGGGCAATGCACCCATCCAGTCTGGTCCCTCAGCCCCAGCAGGTGCTGCAGGGTGGCTGCACAGTACTGCTGATGAGGTGGTTTGTGGCATTGCATTTTCCGCTTGCGTTTCCTTATGAATATATTTTCAGTGAACAGTTGATGTTTCTACTTTGTGCTGCAGTAGATCTGGGTTTTTAACTTCTCTGTCTGCCTTCAAGACTTTCTAGCAGGATTGAATAATAGAAAATAACACGTTTTCTAAGAAAACCAAAATTGTGTTTTCCTTGGTATTTGCTCTCCTGCACAGTCTGTGGGACTACCAGAAACCTCAGGTGTGGTGAGGTGGGAACTCAGTACCTGTCTGGCATCACACAGCCCCGTGTGTTGACTTCTGAAACCCTCTTGAGAGCCTGGTGTTTATAGAAGCTTGGTGTGTCTTTTGCATTTTATTTTTTCTAAACATAAATATTGTAAAATAGCTTTTTATAGATATCTTTTATTTATATATATAAATATTTAACAGCCTTACTGCATGAGCTGCAGTCTATCATGTTCCATTCTGCCACTTCCAAGTAGCAAGTGTCAATTTTTCAGAGGAACAGTTGACTGTACCCCCTAGCTAAACACCTTCACTCAATAATTAGGTGATACCTTCTGCTCAGAAGCATACACGTTCCTTTGAAAAATTATTTTTCTTTGTCTTTTATTCTTTTTTGCATGGCTTGATGGTCATTTTATCTTAAAGGCACGGAATGAATTTCCCTCATGACGAAGCAGTTGGCCTCTCTGGCATCTTGAGCTGATCACTTGCAGAGGAAAAAAAAAAGCATGAATCTTTGTTGGTTCTTTGCTGTCTCTTTATTCCTTGGAGCACCAGCTCTTTCTTGTTTCACAAGACTGGGCAAACAGAAGTTCCTGTCTGCTGTCGGTGTCGCTCAGTATTTTACTTGTAGATAACCATGTTCTTCCCTCTGTTCATCTCCACGCTCTGAAATAGCTGCTGTCATCATTTTCAGTTTGGTCGCGTGCTGGCGTGCCAGTTTTCCCATTCATTCCCTTATTCCTGAAGGTCAGTGCTCTTGCCATAGGCAGTTATTTTAAGCAAGGGGAAATATGAAGCAGGGAGCTATGATTCTGTAATTCTATGATGGCACCATTGAAGAGAAGTTATGAAACAGCACAGTAAAACTGAACAGTTTGCTTACATGGCCTGAGCAGGAGACAGGCTTTTCAATGGATGTGTGTTATTTTACATGCAGTTTTGCAGCCCTAAGCTAGTAGGATTTTTAATTTCTCATTAAAACTTTTTTCTGGTTTTCCTTCGTGGTGTCTTTGAGGTTTTTTTGGACAGCTTGTTCTGCAGGACCATACCGGCAAGGCTGTCATCTCCTCTGGGGGGGAATAGCTCGGTTTCAAGGCAGTACAATAGGTTTTGAAAATCCTCTTTTTATACATCTTTCACTTTGTAATGCTGCTCCTGTGGCTTTCGCCTGACTGATCCTGCAGCATGTTCATCTGATTGGATTTGCTCTGTTTGCTACCATACGGAGTAACCTGCAGGCATCCTTTCTGTGCCTTTGGGGTTTGAAGTGCCACTGCACATTGCTAATTTGAGAAATTAATTCCATCTTCAGTAGTCTCTTAAATAGTTGTTGGTTTCTTTGGATTCATTTGCTCCCCATCCTCAGTGCTAAATGGAAAAAATGTGGAACTTGGTGTTGATTTTCCTCAAGAGCAGTGGCACAGCATTAAAAGATGAACTGTAGTGCTGAAAGGAAGCTCGAAATGCATGGCTGCCTAATAGGTTTGCTCAAAACCACTTTGGGAGTTTAAAAGCCCTTTGCATTCTTCCTTATGTTTCTATTGTGCTTTTTTTCCATTTGAAATTGTGTTCATCAGATGCAGTTTCTGATGCACGCAAATAGTTTTCTTTTCCCAGAATGAAAAAAAAAGTGCATGTTTATACATGTGTGGTCTTTGCAAAATTCTTTTCATTATTTTTTTTTTTAAGTCCCTGCTGTTGTCCCCAGGCCGTTGGGAATGCATTCACTGGAGTTGTGACTGTCTGAAGTGGTGAGACTTGTTAAATGTCAGTTCTGGCCCACGTTTTGAGCTCTACTTGGGGAGATTTAAGAGGTTATTTTTTTTTCTTCATTATGAATAGAATGTAATGTGAAAATATAAAATATTTAAAATATTTGAGAATAAATCTATCCCCTGTGTGCTCTGTGCCATGTAAGATCATCACCAACCTTTGATCAAGGACCTTCAGCAAGTGAAATATAAGAAGTCTCAGGCAGGATTTAAAACTTGCTGGTTAGTTTCCCAGCAGCAGTCAAGGTTGTTTGTCAGGAAAGGAAAACCTTTCAGCAGCTCTTGAATTATCTGTATTAGAGATATTTCTATTTAATATTTAAACTGTTTAAAAATAATATAAACTTCTTTGGTAAATGGTTAAATTTTATTAATGGAAAATAGACCATCAGCTAAGGAGGTGAGAAGGAAGTAGGATAAGTAGGAATGGCCATGAATCCCCAATCTTTCCCAATCACCCCTCTCCTCTCCAGCCTGTCACTCCCTGAACACCTGAACATTTCCAGGTCTCTGCCCTCTGTGTGAGCATGGACAAAACCACCCCCTTTGGCATCGGTGGTTTCACCCAGGCTCTGAGAGATGCTGAAGTGATGTTGTGAGCATTGCCTGGGCACAGGTCCCTTGGGCTCTGGGTAGCCCTGGAGTCATCAGTGCATGACTGTAATTTGTTTCTGTGATTTATGTGTCTTGAAGCCACGTTTTACAGTATGTTGTGCTCTGACACACTTCCCCATGGTTCCTGGGTGTTAGTGTGGCAGTTTCTGGGACTCTTGCTGTGTCCCCTGACCAGTGAGCACTGAAGGACTGGATGAAAAACGGTGAATATATTGCTTGCCAATAGATAATTAAACGTGATTATAATGCTGAATTTAATCTCCCCCATCTCTCTCTGCCTTTTTGAACAACCAAAGTGGTCCTTCTCCTTCCTGGCCCTTCACTGAGAAGCTGCAGGGCGATGCCAGTGTGGCATCTCCTCCATTTCCAAGTTTTCTCTGGGAATGTCAGCTCCAAGTTTGATTCAGCTCTTTACAAGGGGCCTGATGGCTGAGGAGGAGCTGTGAGATTGTGTTCACATGGTCTCCTCTCTTGCTGAATGGCAAAGCCAACAAGGTTTTCTCCTGCCCTTGGGACCTCACTGGCTATTAATTTTGCTGGCTGTGAGGCAGCCTTCAGCCTCAGCTGTTGGCATATGTGCAGCACCACGTCCCAGAGATGTGTCACTGTGCTGTGCAGAAATGTGAGGCTGTATTTAGAGATTAGAATTCCCCTCCCCTTAAAGAATGAGAGCTGAGTCTGAGAAATCCTGAATCTCAAAAAGCAGATCCTGTAGTGGGATAACATTTAAAACATGGGTGTTTCTCCAGTCTGGCATCCCTTGGGGATGACACCCCCAGGAATCATGCTCATGGTGGAGGAGTGGGTAGCTGGGGAGGTAAGGCTGTAGGACTGGCTGGGTCAGCAGCAGTCATCCCTTCTGTGCACCTTCCAGCAAGTTCAGAGTGTGGTTTTTTTCCTCCTTCGATCAGATCAAAACTCGGGATGCCCCTGGGCAGGCAGGATTTGTGTGCTGCTGTGGTGTCAGACAGCTCTTCACGTGATAAGGTTGCACCCTATATCCAGCCAGGCCCCTGTGCTGCTGAGTCAAGTTGCCCATTTCTGAATGATTTCTCTTTTGAGATCATCCTTCTTCACAATAGAGCTGTAAAAATAAATCTGTCGTTAGCGTCAAGTTGCAGATCCGGGAGAAATTTTCCTTTGGACCAGGCTGCACAATAGGAGAGAAATGCCAGTTTTATTCCAATTTATTGTTTGTTTTTATCAGAGTTTCAGCCAGCGGTGACCTGTATGTGCAGCATGTGCTGCTCTGTGCCTTCTCATAAGGATGCAGCTATTAGGGCTGCCTGTGCCCAGAGGAGCACCTGCCTGGGCAGGGATGTTGGCTCACTCTGCCAGCAGGCAGCTCCCCTCCCCTCTGTTTGGGACCCACATCTGTGGTGGGGGCTGGCTGGGACTTGCTGAGGATGTGCCCACCTGAAGAAGCCTTACAGCTCTCTTCAAGAGCACCTCGTGCTGTGAGCACGAAGGAAAAGCTTGGTACTAAAAAATATGCTCTTTATGATTGCAGTGAATATTCTGTTTGGTTTTTTATGGTGAGAAAATATTGATAGGAGCCCTGAATTTATCTCCTGGGACCAACAGGTTGCGTGTCTGAGTGTGTGTTTCCTGCGTTTTAGCGCTTCCTCACCACTGCCCTTCACCTCTTAATCTGCTTATCCCTACACAGAGTATCCCAGCCCTCATTTCATCCTGTATCTGCAGTGTTGCAGTGAAGGATGATTCTGTTCTCTCTTGCGTAGACTTTTTTTTTTCTTTATTTCTGCTCCATCTTTTTTTAATGGAGCAATTAGCACTGAATAAAGCAACAAATACAAAGCTGGAGAGTAGCATGCTCGTATTGCTGAGCTTTTCCTACATATAAACGACTCATGTGCCATTTCAGCCCCTGCTGCAGCCCAAGCAGGGGCTTCTTCCAGCCTCCTGCAGCAACGTGTGACTTCTCTGTTCGACAGATCACAATTTCAGTTAGAGCCAACAAAAAAAAAAGCTCGTGAGTAATCCTGGCTGTTCCTCCCCGTGTTCTGCCTTTCGCTGCACTCGGTGTAGATGATTCAAATAATGCAAAATTCACTTGAGGAAAATGTCAAAAAATATCTTGGCTAAACTGTTCCTGGTGACTAACAGGGGCTGGTGTTGCTGACAGTGGCTCTGGTGAGCCACAGCAGCAGGAACCTGGCTGCGGGGACACATAATGGTCCACAGTGGCTTGTTAAATTGTTTGGGGGAGACAGGAGAGTGTGGCTTTCCGTGTGCCAGAGTGATGCTGTGGTGGAGAGGGGCAAGAAAAACAACTGCAAGTGAAGATGAATGCTCTGGAGAGATGGGAAGTGGCTGGGTTTCTTCTTGGCATCTTCTGTCGCTGAGCCACCGCCCCCCGCCTCGTCCTTCCCTCAGTACATGAAGTTACAGCAAGCTGTTTGCTTGGACCAGACGTGGGTTTTCTCCAGCTCTCAGCTCACTTAACACTTGATCGTTTAACAGAAAAGCAAGCTGAGGATTGGGAATGGCTGTCAGGCTCTCCAAAGCAGAGCAGGCTACTGAGTCAGAGGCTCTCTGTTTTTGAAAGCTTTGCTGTGTTGGCCACTTGCTTTCAGTTCCCTCCCCTGGACTTCCCTGGGCAGTACCTGAAGGGGTCACAGGGAAGCTGGGGAAGGACTTTTTACAAGGGCAGAGAGTGATGGGACATGGCAGAACAGTTTCAAACTGAAAAAGGGGAGATTTAGATGAAATATTAGGAAGAAATTCTATCCTCTGAGGATGTTAAGACACTGGCCCAGGCTTCCCAGAGGAGCTGTGGCTGAACGCTGCCCTGAAAGTGTTCAAGGCCAGGTTGGATGGGGCTTCGAGCAACCTGGTCTAGTGGGAGGTGTCCCTGCCCATGGCAGGGGGCTTGGGGCTAGATGATTTCTAAGGTCTCTTCCAACCCAAATAATTCTATGAATAAGATCATTTCCAGGCTGTGGTGGTCGATGGAGCTGTTTTGTCCATGCAGATGCTGCTCAAGGTTTTTCTGCTGTTCAAGCATGTGAAATCTGTCATGTGGTGGAGTGTCCCTCTGCACTCCACTCAGCACACACAGGGGAATCCCAGTGAGAAACAATCCCATGGGGCTTTATAGCCCTTGCTTGCACGGTTTTGTTTGCCATGTGTGCTTGGTGGTGAAGTGCTGGGCTACCTTCAGGGAGCACTCAGGAGGAAGCTTCAAGCGCTTGCAGTGCCTTGACAGGGGTTGAGTTAATCCCAGCAAAATTAATTCCTATTTACTGTCTTTCTACAAGTGGCAGGGAGCTGGGTGGTTATAGTGGGAGGTGTCAGGTGCTCCTGCTCTGCATCCCCTACAGTGCTGTCCCAGGGTCCATGTTTCCAGTGCGACCAAGGGGTGTCTGGTGGGAGAGCCCAGGCACAGAAGGAGACACCATGATGTGGCTCTTCCCATCCCAGCTGGTATTGATGTACAAGGTCTGTCTGGTCCTTAGTGACAGTGGTGCATGGCAGAGGTGGTGACATCTCAGCAGCATCTTTGTTGACCTGAATTGTAGCCCATCACTGTTGCTATTTGTAGAGTTGTGTGGGCTCCCATCACCAGAAACCCAAACCCCATCACTTGGCTGTAGTCACAGTTAGGTGCTGAGAGGGGATTTACATAGTGTGGTGGACTGAGAAGTATCAGGAATTTCTGAAAAATAAATGCAGTAAGGTGTTTGTGGGACAGGAGTTTGCACCTGCAGAGGTGTTCCTCACCACTTTAATCCAAGCTTGTAGAGGCTTGCTCCTGTACCTATCCCTCCTGTTGTACCCAGCTTCTCATCTCAGACACACATCATGCAGCCATGCTCCTGGACAGCCCTTACCTGTGGGGGTACAGGGCTAACTGGGCTGTGAAAATGGGTTGTTATATCTGATTGAAATGCCATTTTTTTCTAGGCTGTAAACCTTTTGATCAAGGACAGCTGAAGAGTGGGGTGTTTCAGTTCTGGATTCAGCTCCTGTTGTAAATTGGTTGTGCTGTTGGCCTGGCTTCCTGCTGTGGGTGAAGTCAAAGCCAAGTTGTTGCAATGTCTCAGTAGGGAAAATGTAGTATGGGAGTAGACTGTGCAGCAGGTCTGTGGGATTAAAGGTTTGTCAAAACGAGTTAAGGAATGGACATAACATGGCACTAAACCAGCTGGAAGTCAGTTTTGAAGAAGGAAGGACCAGTGTGTCTCTCCCCTTGCCCCCTGCCCACTTTGCCCATCTCCTGCATATTAATTGAGCCTCAACTGCTTGTGCAGCAGCCCTGCTGCCAGATTGTGGCTCAGGGAAACCCCCAAGTGGGAAGAAGACTTAACATTGACTTCTTGCTCTCTCCATACCTGCTCTGTCACCCCCTTTCTGTGTCCAAGCCATGGGGTTAGACTGGGTAGATCCTTGAGTTGGAGACCTCTGTGGAAGAGACTGGAGTGGTGGGTAGGACAGAGGAAGTTTTGGTGCCCGCTTACCTACAGCTGCCCTCTCCCCCTTGTGATGAGCACAACACGGTATCCCCTAAGATGGAACCAGAAGCACAAATGCTTGGGCTCATCTCTTCAGCAAAGCCTAAATTATTCTGAATCATCCAATATCCTTATCAGAGCACTGCAGACGGTGCTGCGTCAGTCACAGCACAGGCCAGCAGAGTCGGTGGCAGTGCTCTGCCCGTTTCAATTGCCACCAGCCAGCAGCTATTTGAAGCCCTGTCCCCAAAGAGCAAACGAGCTTGTCACTGTCTGTAACGTGACTGTGCAGGAAGCACAGGCTCAGCAAGTGTTCCCTATTAAAAACCTGCTCAGGATGCCAGTGTATAGAGGTGCGTGTATAGTGTGGCAGCCAGCTGGGTCTATCAAAGTGGGGACATTGCTGGGCTTGGCAGTAGGAGTGGGAACTCCCCTTGGGATTTTAGGTTTTGGGGTTTTTCACCTCTTTCTGAATTGTGGAGTATGCCAGCACCTGAAGACGTAGGTGAGGGGAAGCTGCTGCAAGGGAAGCTGAAAGTTCCGTATCCCTCCAACTCCTTGGGTGAGTCTTTCCTCCAACAACAGCCTCATCGTGGCTCTGAGCCATATGTTGGTTCTGCTCAGCCCCTTCTGTGCTCTCAGATGTACTGGGTCTTCTTTCTTCTCTGGGAGACATCCCATGTTTCTCCTGATCTGAAAGGCCTTGCTGCTCCTTCCCCTCTGTGAGCAGAGCATGATGCCCAGTGAATAAAATACCAGGTCTAGTGGACAGGTCTGGCTAAAAACTAGTGGCAGGTGATAAAATCACTCTGGGGACCCAAGGAAGAGTTGAATTACCTGAATTTCTGGATTCCTCTGAAATAATGAGCATACTCATAATGGGGAGAACCTTGTCCTTGCACGTGCCTGCCTCTGTTTTGCCTGTGATGAGCCATGCACACTCTACATATTGCAAAACCTTTGGAGAAAAGCAAATACTCTTGGTGCTGGATGGAGCACAGCATGCAAGACCAACAGTGCTGGGGCAGAGGAGGGGTCCCTCCCAACAGGTGGAGCCCTGTTAAACTGCGCCGTTGTACAGATGCTGCTCTCACCCGGTCCTGGGGGAAACTTTGGCAAACTGGAATGTGAATCCTGATATTTTCTCAGAGTCCCAGGTCAGTGCTGAGATGCGGGGCCAGACCAGCTAATGCCCTGAAGTTTGTTTTTACAAACTCTACCTTATGTTCTGACCTGCCATGTTAGTTTTGCCGATGATGAGATTGCGGCTTTCAAGTTGGAGAGTGCTTGGAGAAATATCCCCCAACAGGCATGCTGCTGCTGCCATCTGTCTTTGAGCTGCTTCTGGGATCCCAGTACTTGCTCTCAGCAGACGATTGTTACTGCCTTATTGAATAAGGATGAAAAAAAAGTCCAGTGACTTCTGAAATACTTCTTTCTGTGACTAATTTCAGGTGTTAAATTCTTGCTGAGACTCAGGGGATGTGTTGAAATAACACTTTATGCAGATCCTGGGCTTAAAGTTTTTACAGACTTGCCCAGAAAAGTCCCATGATCTGATTGTTTTGAAGGACATTTTATTTGCAGGGCTCCAAACAGCTCCAGTGCCACTGCATTGAATGATCTCAAGGCCATGCCACCCCAACCAAGAGCCAACATTGGGTGCTAGTTACTTTTTGTAAGAAATGAAGGCTTCATTGCTCTTCCTGATGGTTTTGACCAGCTCAAGCTGTTGCTCCAAGTCTCCCTTCTTCAGCTGACCCCTTATCCTGTATCTTCCAGCCACTGGCACTTGCTCCATGCCACCCAGCCTGCATCCCACCGGGAAGCAAAAATCTCAGTACAGCAAGACCCTCTCCCTGGGCAAGTGGGTAGCCATGCACTGATGAGCAGCATCCCCTGAGGTGATGCTGGCCATGCACAGTGTGCTGGTTTGCATCCCAATGCCTGGTGCATGCCATCATTCAGACTTGCTTCTCCTCCTTTCCTTTCTCCAGAAGCCAGCCCAGCTGGGCAGAGGGGTTAACACCAACAGACAAGGCTGTGGGCAGATAAAAGCTTGTGGGAAGGTGCTATTTATTTGGCTGTAAAATGTTTTCCTCCCCCCAGTGTGCAGGTCCTGCTGCTTCCCTCTAGCCAGCCAATCCATCCCTTATCTGCCCCATTTAAGGCAGTTTGGGTCTGATTGCTTGAGGTCGGCACAGCTCCTGGTGTTCAGCTGAGGCTTTGATGCATGACACTTGAAAATCAGGAGCAAGACTTCTCCAGCTGAACACCCAAGCATGGAGGGAGCAGCGATGGCTCCTGCTGTCTCACCTGCGAGAGCTGCGCCGTAGCTCCGAGCCGGTCCTGTGGCTGGCAATGACACCTGAGTCCCCTGGCTTTGCAGCCAATCTGAGGTGACAAGATTTATTGTTTCTCTCCAAAAGCAGTTTCTAATTGGCATGGGAGCAAACCAAAGGAGGGTGAAATCAATTTGAGCTGTGCAGTTTGCTCCTCTGTAGTTTCTTGTCTGTCTGGATGGACATGGAGCGTTGCCATTCCTGGAGCACATCAGCTGGCTTTGCCCATCACCCAGCCCAGCGTGCTCCTTGGCTGTGGCTGCTGCATCCATGCAGGGCACCTGGTTGGGGAGGTGCTGGGCACATTCAGCACCTACAGACCATGGATTGAGCTATAGGGCTTCACTAAGAAATGCTTTTAACTGTGCACCTCTCCCACAAATGTCCTGCCGGAGGCGTAGGGTGGCTGCCTGGAGATGGCTCTGTCACAGCTGGAGTGCTTTAATCAAAAATATGCTATTTACAAGGAAGAGAAGGTGTTTTTTTCCTTTGCTTGACAAGTTAATTTGAGATTTCATTAACCACTGGCCTGCTCCTGCACACCGAGTTGTTAGCTGTGATGGTGTGGATAGATGCCCTCGTTCAGGAACTCTTAAATACTTTGCTCAAATGAACAACCTGATTTATTTCTCTGGCATTTACTGCATGCACCACTGTGTTCAATACATCTCCTTTTCTCTTTCCATCTCCTCTTTGCAGCCTCTGGTGCTGGAAACGTGGCTCAGCATCAGGAGCACAGTCCAGGGGGATGTTCCCTGTGCACCATGGGGTGCAATAGCATTAAGGGGCTAAAGGCAACCTTAAAACAGCAGTTGACAGCTGCATGTTTGCACAAAAAGGGTATTTGTGAGAAATCTTGCATGGTGGGTTTGGTTTTTTTTGTTGTGGGGTTTTTTTTATGGGTTGACCCAAAGTTGCTGATGTTGGGAGATTTTTAAAAAAAAAACCTAAACAAGTGAGGAAAGGTTTGCTGCTGGGACATTTTTTTTAAGCTGAGTAATTTCTAGTTGAAAAAAACTATTTTGTCCAACAGTTTCTACTTTTGTAATCAAGGAGTTGTCCCCTCATTTGAGCAGAATGAAACCAGTTTTCCTTGTAAGCTTGCCCAGGGTTTGGAGTTGGGCTGCAGGGTCCTGGGCAGGTTGCTCTGTGGTGGCCCTTTGAGCCCTCCATCAGGAGGGCAGCAGAGACCTCCTCAAATTGGGTAATGTCATATTTTGGCTTGGGTGATTGCAGAGGAGGCAGCCTTTCAGACAGCAGGATTCTTCCTTATTAAGAGTTTATTCATCTTCCTGGGGTGTATCAGTTTAGATCTCCATGGCAATCATTACTTTAGATCAGCAAGCAAAAAATCCTGATTTGAATGACCAATTTAAATCTTGCTTTGCAATTAGCAGTTTATTTGAAGACCAGGTGATTGCTGTAGCACACTGGTTTGCAATTAAGTATCCTCTTCTTAGAGGGTATATAATGACTATAAAACCTAATTAACAGTGATGGGGCTTTACAGGTACCTGTTCAAATTCTAATTGTTAGTAGATTTTTCTGTTGGAATTGGTGTGTTTTACTTAGTAGATGATGACTTAGGAGCAGGGTGCAGATGCATTTGGAGGAAAATAGGAGTTCCAACACAGAAGGCCTATTCTAACCTGTTAAAATAGGTTGCTGGTGACTGGAGCAGCTGTTTTTGGTGTTTATGGGCATACTTCTAAGCCTGGTTTTGGTGTCAGGGCCAGAAGTCCAAATGGGAGGATGAACTGTAGGTTGCTTTGATGGGAACTGTGCAAGCTCCTTTCATAGCACACGGTCCTCTAAAGCTGCCTCAAACTGTACCTGGAAATGCAGAAAACCATTAATTGGGTCTGAAGGCCATGGCAGGGCCATGGAGCCCCAGGGGAGATCAAAACCAAGAGTTGTGCAGCATGAAGGTGGTGTCCAGTCACCTCTAGGAGGCATTTTGCACATTGTGATCTTGCTGCTGGGATGTGCTCCCCCAGACAGATGCCTTCAGCAGGCAAGCTGGTCCCAGGCTGTTTTTACTGAATAAAACAGCTGCTGTTCAGTTTGTGGTCTGTAGGATGGCAAGTAATGGACTTAAACTGCAAGGAGTGCTTAGGTTAATATTTTGGGAACATTTTCTAGCAGTGAGGATGGTTAAGTCAAAGACCCTTATTCCCCCTTTCACTGCCCACCCAGTAAATCCACAACTGATGGGAAGTGTAAAGACCAAATTAGACCAACATCTGTTGGCAGTGGTGTGGGCTTGTGTGATCCTGCCTGGAGGAAGAGGATAGAGCCAAAACCTTTCAGGGGCCCTTCCAGCCCTCTCTCCTTGCTGCTGTAGGACATCAGGGCAAAATCCCAAAGCCGTTAATATGGGTTTGTGGGAACCAAGCAGCAGCATAAATAAAACTCAGAGGCAGGAGCATCTATTGGAAAAGGTGGGGCAGGGAGAAGCAGTGCTGGGTGCTGAGGCTGGAGAAAACCCATCAGCACCTCTAATCTACCTCTCCAGGGAGTCATGAAGGTGCTCAAGGTTTATAATAGAGCCCCAAGCCTTGTGGAAAAGCCTTCTGCCTTTGTTTGGGGCTCCTGGAGCCCCGAGGTGGTACCTGCCCCCCCTGCCCATCATGTGGTTGCTACATCAGTTTTCCTAGGGCAGTCCTCAGGGCTGTGGTTCATTACCCCTCTGAGTGAGGAGTGGCTTCATCATAGGTTTGGGATTAACCTTCCTTCTGGACTCCTTCCAGGTCCATCTCTCAGGTCTCTCCTATCCATGTGCAAAAGTCCAGGCTGGGCAGGACCTTTCATCCCCCCCAGCAGTGCTCCTTTCCCCTGCCTCCATCGGGGAGTCCTGTGTGCTCCCTTGTGATGGCCTCCACAGCCTCCATCCTCCAGCACACTGTGTCCCACTGGCTCCCTGCAGCTCTAATCTAATCTTCACAGCCATCTAATGAAATTCTTGGAGAAACCAGTACAGCCAGCTCCTGAGGAGGGCTGTCCCAGCACAGCCCATTAACCGAAGGGGGGTGTGCTGTGCCTGTCTCCTCCTCCATGTAAGTCTGAATTTTGTGCCTATTTAATTTGTGCAATATTTTGCATCCTCTGAGCAACACAATAACCCAAATGAAGGTACAGGCTGAGTGATTTCAAGCAAGATCAGACCTACCTTGGGCAGCTTATGCTGTTGCTCCTTTGGCCAGCATTTGGTAGCAAGCTGGGGTGTCTGAGGATCATGGCATCTGCTCACTTTTCCTTTGCTGCAGCCATAGATTTGTGTGTCATAGATTGTGTGGCTAGCTGGATTATAAATTATTCATGGCAGGGAACTTATCATGTTTATCTGGAATAATTGAGCAATTAGATCTCTTTAGGTACGTAAAAAGATTGTGCAATGGCTTGTCTATCTTCATGCCTTAAATTCTACAAGAGCATTTATTACATATTTAATCCAGAATAATAAAAAAAAAGCAAGACAGAAATTACATCCTGCTTTGATGCATTGATCTGCTCTGATACGTTCATTTGCACAAGCTGCTCGTCCTGGCAGCCTCACTCATAAATATGTACTGACCCAGGATAAATGAGACTTGGCTCCTTCAGTCTGGAGAAAATGTGGTAACACCTGGTCTGTGACTCTGTCTCTGAAACTGCTTCAGGTTATTTGTTAGCACCAGGATTGTCATCATTGTTTAAAAACTTCCATCCCAGAGGCTTTCTGCCAGGTCACAGGATCACGATCCTCTCCACCCTGGCTGCTGCTGTTCCATGGTCAGATGTTGTTGCCAAGGTAATGCAAAGTTTGGGGCATAAAAGGACCTTCAAGTACTCAAGCATGTTTAGTCCCTGAGCTACAACCATTAGCTCCTATTACTGTACTTGTCCAGAAGGGTTCCCAGAGGAGCCAGAAGCACATGGGCAAGGCAGGGCCCGCTTGTAACTGAATAAAAGTGGAGCCATGCAATAAATGAATAAATGTGGAGCCATGCAGTAAACAAATGATTATTTATTCTGTGGTACCAATAGGAAAGTGGATTGCTTTTAAATTAATCTGTTACAATTCTATTTATTGAGAGCAGCCTGTGCTCTTTATAGTGTTACAGCTATGAATTGTATCCCTGCAGTGCATGGTAGCCACTTTGCACCCAGAGAAACCCTGTGGCCTCATCTGTTTCTGTGCTTTGGGCAGGAGATACTGGTGAATGGAAAGTTTTGAGCTTCCCTGCTCCCTCCCAGGCTGCTATTTTAGTTCTGCAGAAGACAATGAGCAGGACTGGGGGCTCCTGTTACTCTGGACGTCCATCCTTTGGCTGGCAGCAGCTGCAGGCACAGCAGAAAAAGGCAAATCAAGCCATTCATGAGCCTTCCCTGGGCCACCAGGACTGGGGTGGGAGTCCCGCATTATGGAGCAGAAGGAGACCTGGGGCTGCACTTAGAGAAGCTCAGGAGGTTCAGGCCTGGGGTGAGCTCTTTGCCATACTCCCTGCCTGAGCCCAGGGGACAGCATCCTGGGAGCACGTCCAGACGTCCAAACCTTTCATGCGCTCCTGCGGACAGGGAACAAAGGCTGTCTAAACAGGAGCTAGTGAGGCAGCAAATTGCACAAGAAACCTTCCCTAATGAACTGGAAGGACTTGTCCCTTTGCCTGGGGCTGTGGCACTGCCGGCATGCTTAGCTAGGCAGCGCCTTGCTTGGGGGGGGGCCCTGTGCTCCGAGGGAGCAGAGGAGCAGTGCTGGGTCTGGCACTGGACACGCTTCTTTCTGCCCATCCGTTGCTCTCCACCATCAAGGGTGAGCAGAGAAGAAGGGGGGTACTGGCAGCTCGATGGGCACCTGGGGCATGGGGGATGCTGCTGGGGGAGCACCGTCCTGCCCATGATGGCAGAGCAAGGTTAGTTGCAAAGCTCTGCTGCCTGCGGTTCTTTTCTCTGAACGTTTGCTTCATCTCCGTGTTGGTGGCTGCGTGGTGTGGGGAAACAACAAGGTTGGGGAGCTGGAGGTGGCCTTTAAACCCCAGAGGGTCTGAAGAGTCACATGTGGGTTGATGCCTCCCTGGGGAGAGAAGACTTGCCTTCAGTTAGTCCAGGGGGGGGCTAACCAGAGACAGGGAAACTGGTTAAGAAGTGACTAATAGGATGAAATGGCACTGTCTTATTCCACAACTCAATTCTCTGGACAAATGTGGTTTCCCATCTGTTGTTTGCAGTGGAGGGAATGAGTTTGGGGGTTGGTTCTTCTTGCTCACCAGCAAGTTGATTATTTTCTGGCAAGTGTTAGCAGGATGATTACTGATGGCTTTGGTGGCTTCCCCTTACTGGGTAGGAGTGCTGAGGACTGGAATTTATTTGTATTGAGATGTTTGAGGATGAGCATAAGGTGGCCTTTTTCAGAAGTGCCTTGCTGACCAATTCCCTTGTCATTTAAGTGCCAAAAGACTCCTAATTGCACAGTCCCTGGGTTGTCCTCAAACTGTGCTTTAGGTTTGGACCAGGAAGCTTCAGCCCACACTGCCTGCCTGTTTGCATCCGCCTCCTCTCCACCTGGATGCATGTGTGAATTTTGATGGTATCTTGACATGCAGCATGGCCACGGGCATGTGACAGCTCCTGCACCATGAGCCACTCCTGGTCCTCCAGAGGTGCTTAAGGAGACTTCATCTCCTGCCGTTCTCTGCTCCCCCCTGCCCAGAGATCAGGCCCTGGCTGGTACACCATGTTGCAGCCTCCCACAGGATGCTTTGCAGGCTTCTTGTTTCTTCTGCACACAGGCCGTGCTGTTCCAAGCCAAACCAGGGCTGCTGCTCCCATCCTTGCCATGGGAGCTGGGTGGCAAGCTGTCCCTGCCTTGCTGCAGGAGCAATCAGCAATAGTCCTGCTTTAAAAAACAACCCCAAAACTTCAGAATAAGCTATATATTTGCATTTGTTCTACACTTCACCAGCCAGTCTGAGGTGATGCGAGAAGCCTTCTCCCTGTGGTAACTTTAGCTTTTTTTCATGCCTCAGCAGCTCTTCCAGGATTTGCTGAGCTTTCCCTGCTCTCCTACAGCCATTCCCACCTCCTGCCTTCCCGCAGTGTCCCAGCTCCCCACCACAGCTTGCTCTTCCCTCTATTCTCTAGCCGTGGGCTGCCTTCTAGCACTGCTGCTTCTCTTGGATCAGAACGTCACTTTAATTGCAGGGAACGTGGCTTTGGCAGGTTTCAGCGTGACAATGTAGAACACAAGATGTGCCCCCTGGAGAGCTCCTCCAGAGCAGATCCAGGAGGCATGGAGGGGAAGGGATGTTTTGCTGACTGGCTGATTCCATGAGGTGACAGCTCTTCATCTGCAGGCAGAGCTGGTGAAGTGAAGGCACGTAAGGACACTCTGGGGCGGGTCAGTGGCAGCTGGAGGGAGAGGCCAGGCTGTTGCCATGTTCCTCCAGGATAAGCCAGTAGCACCCATTAATGAGACCTTTCTTCATCCTGTCAGTGATCTTGGCACCCAGCCTCCCTATTAGCCTGATTAACACAGTACCTTCGTTACCCAATTCCAGCCTTGGTTATTTTTATACTCATCTGGCTCTGGATGTAGTGGTGGCTGCAAAAGGCAGAAGAAGGAGCTGCGATCCTAGCCCTGGGGTGCATCTGCTGGGGGTTGGCTTCATGAGGGGTGGCTCTGGGGCAGATCCCTGCTGGGGGCTCTTGGAGGGGAAGAGCTCCTGCTGTAGGCTTGCTGACTTGCTCTTCCCTGTTATTTCCTGGTTTTTGGGGATTTCCAGTTTTGCAGAATATGAAATACGTATTTTGGGCAACTTAGAGAAAACTCATGCTCCTTTTTTCCTCTAAATTCCTGTGAACTTGGCTTCTTATTTTTAGCTGGTTGTGCATCCTGTTGTCTTACACTAGAGAAGGAGGATGGGTTGCACCTTCTAGAGTACAAGTCTTAGGAGGAGCAGCTGAGGGAACTGGGGTTGTGTGGCCCAGAGAAAGAAGGCTGACAGGAAACCTTATCCTGAAAGGAAGTTGTAGAGAGGTGGGGATTGGTCTCTTCTCCCAAGTAACAAGCGGTAGGACAAGAGGAAATGGTCTCACATTGCACCAAGGGAGGTTTAGAGTGGATATTAGGAACAATTCCTTCACTGAAAGGGCTGTCAGGCCCTGGAACAAGCTGCCCAGGGAAACGGTGGAGTCTTATGTAGACATGGCACTTAAGGAAGAGCTTTAGTGGTAGACTTGGCAGTGATGGGTTAATGGTTGGCCCTGGTGATCTTAAAGTTCTTTTCCAACCAAAATGATTCTATGATTCTGCTAAACAAAGCTTGTTTGCTCTGTCCTGTTCAAAGTGCCCCACCTTGGATGGGATTGACGATCTTTGACTCGAGATGACTTGGAGGCTGTTTTTCCTTTCCAGCCCAAAATAATCACTTGAAACATGTCAGATGAGCTGGGTCCCTGAAGTGTCCTTTGGCCTCCTCTGTTAGAAGGTTGTATAGGTAGCAAGGTCAGGTGGCTTTGGTGGCAGTGAGGTGTTGGAAGTGGATAGAGCTGGAGAGGAAGCATTCAGTCTAAAGTCTTTGAAGTCTTAAATATGGCCATCTAGTGCTGTCCTTTGCCATTTGTTTTGTAGGAGAACATCTTGGGTCACCTCCAACTAATCCAAATTAACCAACCCTCAGCAGGGACAGAATTATTCTTCAACATAATCCTAAATTTTGGCTTGAAGAGCTCTCAGACATTCAGTTCAGAAGTCTTTCTGCTTACAGCTCATTTTAAAGCTTCTCCTAGCTACTGCAAAGGCTGAACTCTATACTTAGGATACTTTCAGAGCTGTATTGTCTTACCTCAGGAGAACAAAACCACCTGCACATTACTAGCACTCCCTTGCATCTCCTGATAACAAATCCAGGGAACTGACTGTTTCCACAGTTTCCTAAAATAGGTGGTGTTAGAATAACTTTAGAAGCCCTGTAAGCTCAAGCTGTCTCTATTGTTTAGATCATTTTTATCTGGGTGCTTTTCTCTGGTTTTCTGGAGGGATGGGTGTGCTGCAGCACACAGGGATGGTCTCTGGTCCCCTGTGGGTACCTGTGGAGAACCCTGCTCTCCTGCACTGCACCCCTCTGCAGAGGGCCAGGATCTGGCCCACCACACCTGGGCCCACCTACAATTCATACTGGTGTTTAAATCTGCCCTGGGCACAGCCAGCAGGTGTTGTCTATGTTCCTGCTTCCAGTTGTTTGTTGTTTTGTTGTTTTAAGGAAATGCTGATTTGCAAGTTTTCATGCCTGATGGGATTTGCAAATGGTCAGTGCTGGCAGCTGCAGGGACAGCATCTGGGGGGGGAGGCACATCTGGCAGCCCTGCATGGGCTGCAGGTTGCAGACCTGGCCACGTGTTAGGGAATAGCAGGATTTGGGAAGGGGGTTAGGGGAGTAGCCTGGAATGTTGCCGGGGTCTGGTGGGTTGCTGGGCTGGTCAGGGGTTGGGTGCAGTCATGCCAAATGGCAGGGAAGACCAGATGGTTCAAACTTTCAAAGCTTCCAAGATCAAGAGGGGTATAAAATACCCTGTAGATGAAGGGCCTGTGAGCTTTACCTCCTGAGTCTTCTGCTGAGCCCAACAGCATGTGTATAATTTGCTGTAATGCTTAGAAACATCTGCTGTTAAAAGTGATGCTTAATATATTTGGCTTCCATTTCCAGTCATTAGTTCTTTTCATGCCTTTTTCTGCCTAATTAAGAACCTTTTAGTACCTGATATTGTTTCCCCTGAATGTGCTGCTATATCGTAATCAAGTCACTTCTTAATCTTCTCTTTGATAAATGAAAAAGATCAACCTCTTTAATTCTCTCACTTCAGACATTTTCTGCATCCCTGGAATCACTCTTACAGATCCAGTCTGAATCTCCCGCAGTGTTTTACTAATCTCCTTAAAATGTCGGTGCAGAACTGTTGAGGGCTCTGGAAGGAGTCCCTCGGTGCTGGAAGAGGAGGCTGAGCCACCTCCTCACTCCTACCTCCAGCTCTGGGCTTCCCACGTGGAGTGAGCACAGGTTTGCCAGGCAGCAGAATCTCATCTTCATGGATATTTATTGTTTTACCAACATCTGCCATGAAGCAGTGGTGGCCACAGTGAGATCCTCAAGCAGTGCTGAATCCTTGTCTCCCAGCTCAGCCAGGTAACTACTCTGAAACCCACGTAGCATCTTCACTATTATGGTGCTTTTTTCTCGCCACGTCAGGTGTTGCTAGGTCAAAACACCTTTTGGACATCAAGGGTATTGCTTCTGTGCATCCCTAATATAAAACGTGCAGAGAATCAAAGCAGGTTTGCTTGCCATGACCTATATTCCCTAAACCCACGTTGACTGGTGTGACTGCAGGCCCTTCAGTGCTCTGCTGTGTGAAACCAGCGCTGTCTTTCTGTCTCAGGCAGATGTCTGGCTAGCTGTCCCCTTCAGGCTGTACTTCAGCCTCCTTGGATATTCAAGCAGAAGACACTTCCAGTCTTCTAAAATTTCCTGTTAAAAGTGAACATCAGCACGCAGCAGTTTTCGTAGCTCTCTTAGATCTCTTGGATGCAAAATTATTCAGATCTGCCAAATTTAAATCTTCTGGTGCTGGTAGATGTTGTTGAATGTCCTTCTCCATTGCTAATAAGTTGGAAATGCTTTATCCTCATAATGAGTGTTATCCTGCTTCTTCCCAAATGTTCAATGACAGTAATTACAGCACTTCTGCCACATTGCTCTCATTAACAGCTTTCCCATCTACACCTAGTGATGGACCTCTATCCTTTTGAGGCTGGCCTTTGCCCTTGATGCCCTCCATCAATCCTTCCTTGCTCCCCAAGAGACTTCTTCCCGAAGGTCCTTTGTTTTCTTGTGGTTTAAGTACCTCACAACTTCTCAGTTGACCTTGGTGTGCTGAGCTTGGATTTTTGTGGATTTTCTGTTTCTGATGACACCTTTCATTTTGCACAGCAGCCAGCTTCACTCTTAGCTGGCCTCCTTCATTCTTCATTGAGGCATCAGTTCAGTTTCAGAACTATTATCTACATCCCCATTTTCTTTGCATTTTTCCCTATTTCCCCCAGTCAAATTCCCTGGGGTGAAGAAGATGAGCAGGCTCAGAGCAGCCAGTCTCAGGCAATTCAAGAGCTCACAGCCTTACCTCCCCTTATTTTAGGGTATAACGACGACTTCAGCATTCCCAGAAGGTGAGCTGGGACTTGAGTTTCCAATACTTTTTGTTTTTCTCTTCTCACTGATAGACATTTCATTTTGCTGTGTGCTCAGACTGTTAGCAGCAATGAAGAAGCAATAGAGAAAATTATTCTTTTCCTACTCTTGCCCCTGTTTCTGTACTGTGTTCTGAGCACCTTCCCCCTGCATGATGGGACTGCAGACAAGAAGAGGAGCGTTCAGAGGACAATGATGCAAGCCAACCAAATAGTCCACCATTTTTTTTCTATTTCTGTGTCTTATTTGCCCAGTTCTCTACCAAATCAAAACTTTCAAGAGTTGGATTAGTAAAGATTTAATAGAATCCTCCAATGGTTTGGGTTGGAAGGGACCTTAAAGATCATCTCGTCCTAACCCCCCTGCATGGGCAGGGATACCTCCCACTAGATCAGGTTGCTGAAAGTCCTGTCCAGCCTGGCCTTGAACACTTCCAGGGATGGGGCAGCCACAGCTTCTCTGGGCAACCTGTTCCAGTGTCTCACTGCTCTCACACTAAAGTATTTCTTCCTAATGTCTAAGCTGAATCTCCCCTCTTCTGGTTTAAAACTATTACTCCTTGTCCTATCACTCCATGCCCTTGTAAAAAGTCCCTCCCCAGATTTCTTGTAGGCCACTATAAGGTCTCCCTGGAGCCTTGTCTCTAGGCTGAACAACCCCAACTCTCTCAGCCTGTCCTCATAGGAGAGGTGCTCCAGCCCTCTGATCAGGGCCAGGCTCTGCTGTCCTCCTTTCTCTTTCTAGGGAGAAGGATCTTTGCCAAGGCAACCTGGCCCTTCCTCTTTACTGTCTTCCCTCCAGGATCGTTTAAGTCATCTTTGATCTGTGTAATCCACATGTCATGCTGTTGGTTGCACTTGTAGAGGCCAGTCAGGCAATCTGTGATAATCCCAACCAAATTCACATTTCAAATGCACACTCTTGGAGCACACCACCCTGCTGTATTTCCTGCAGCTTTCTCCTGCTCCTCAGGACAGTTGTTCCTTAGCAGTTCCTCACCGAGTCACCAAGGGCAATTTGATAGTTTCTATCCCATCTGAAAGCCCTCTGTTTTTTTCTGTCTCAGTCATGTAATACAGGTTTATTGTGGAAAGTGAGAAAGCTTCAACAACCATGTTGTTCCCAGTCCCTGAGCTCAGGAGGATCCTGGTGGGCTGGTCCATGAGCCTGTGCATGGCTGTGGGACCTGGGGCATGTACCAGCCAGTGCCCAGGGAGCAGTTCTGCCTTGACCAGGGCAGAACAGGCACCAACCATGGCATGGGAAGAGGAGAACCAACAGAGCTGGAGCTGGTAGCTCTTTGGTATTCACCAGCAGAGCTTGCTGCTCGTTAAAGCCGGCAGAGAGTCGGGAGCAATCAATTGAATTCCCTCAATATTTTGTTTGGAAGTTTATGCAGGAGAGAGGCAAAGTATTTTTTTTTCTATTCCAGAAAAGTTAAATCTTGTGTCAGGCTACAATAAATACAGACAATTCAAGACCAGGAGTGTGGCATGCAGTGTCTTAAAATCTAGATGTAAACAGCCCCCACGATGGGTCTGGGAAGATCTCCTCTTCCCCCACTTTCCACCTTGCCAATGGGTCTTAAAGTGTGGGTGAGGAGATTATGCAGAGAGGGAAGATTTGCTTTTCATGGATACTGGGAACTTTGTGGGGAGAGAGAACCCGAATAGAAAGGATTGGTTCTCCCTCAATTGGGGCTGATAGGGACTGTGCTCAAAGCTGATGAGATTCTGGGAGAAACTCTCCTGAAATAAATGTGAAAGCAAAAATAACGCGAGGAATTCTGTATGTCGGAAGAGAGACAGCAAGACTGTAAGGAATGCTAAAAACTAAAGCAGTATTTTCAGGAACTAAATAAAATGTGGCTCATTTGGAAGGGCTAATGTCTCTGCAGTGGGGATTAAGCCGAGCCTCAGAAGTGATCCATAATACTGGGATGAGGAGATAGCTCCTGAAATGAAAAGCAGGAAAATCCAGCCCTCATGTGGTGCCTGCTGGCCCGTGGACATTCAGCCCCAGGGAGCACAGGGGCTGGTGGTGCTGGATCTCCAGCAGCCCATGCCCAGCTCTGGGCCTGCTTGTCCTGGTTGCTGCTCTGGTTTTTGGGAATGCTCTGGTCCTTTTTGCCACCTTAGTTGCTTGTCTCAGAGCAATCTTTTGCAGGCAGCCCCAGCTATCCTGCAGCCTGTGCTATATATTACTATTTGCACAGCCACTGAGCATCCTGGGGATGCTCACAGCTCTCATATGGCTTCTTTAATTAACTTAATTCAGACATAAACGTGTCACAGGGAATGACTCTCGAGGGGAGGAAGTCTTTCATTTATCACCACTTAGCCAGGGACCGTTGTATTTTTCATTTGCATCCAAAAGTCCATCGTGGCAACAGCAAAGATCACGGGTTTGCTCCCGGCTGGTGCTTTGCCTGCCCAGCAGCACAGGTACATCATGAAGCAGGATCTGCTCCCTGCTCTCCCTGAGGGGCTGTAGCATGAGACTTTGTGGTGGGATATCACAGCCCCCCACCCTGATGCCAGCAAAGCTGTCTCTGCTAGCCCCAGGGAAGCATCAGGCATCTCATGGTGGCTTTTCCCCCGGGACATGGCCAGCGGCACGGGCAGCATGCTGGCGCTGGGGAGCTGCTTTAAATGGGCTTTAGGGGGGAGGTGGGCCAGGAACCCTGGGGAAGGTCCTTTACCCCTGGGAGAGGCACAAACCGGGCTGCCTGCAGTCAGGCCCTCATGGAACTTTATAGCAGAAGCCTTGGAAGCAAAGCAAGGCTAATTAAAGCTTGCTTTTGCACTGCTGCGTTGTGCAGTGGGTACCTGTGACAGATGGGGTGTGTTCACCCTGACTGCAAGATGCTTTGGTGAAGAACATGGTACCAAAATGTATTTTGGGGGTTGATGACTTGTTCCTACAGCTACCTCGGGTTTGTCTGGGGAGCCTGATGGTGTGCTGGGGCTGCATGCCGCTCACTGCCCTTGTCCTCTCCTTGTCTCGCAGGTGAAGGAATGGTTGTGCTTGAACTGCCAGATGCAGCGGGCGCTGGGGATGGACATGACCACTGCTCCTCGCTCCAAGAGCCAGCAGCAGCTGCACTCTCCTTCACCGTCCCCCTCCCACTCCCCAGCCAAGCACCCACCGCCCCTGGCTGCAGATAAGTCCCCTCCAGCCCCCCGCGCCCCGCAGCCAGAGCCACCCAAGCCTCACCCCGCCACGCCGCAGAGGGAACCGCACGGCCAAGGCCAGCCAAAACCTCCGGAGGCAGCCAGGTCCTCCCCACAGCATCAGCAAGCCAAGCCTTCCTCCTCTGAGCAGAGAAAGACAGCAGGAGATGCTGGGGTGAAGCCTGCTGTCCCGGCCCCCCGGGCCTGGAGCCCAAGAGCAGCCACAGGAGGGGCTCACAGGGAAGCTCTTTGGCTTTGGGGCGTCCCTCCTGACCCAGGCGAGCACACTCATGTCCGTCCAGCCAGAGGCCCCACCTCCCAGCCAGCCGTCTCCTGGCAAAGTGCCTCCAAAAATAGTCTTCAGCGATGCCAGCAAAGAATCTGGTCCCAAAGCCCCGGGGACGCAGGGCCGGGCCGGTGCCGCGCCGGCAGCCAAGGCAGCCAAGCCGGAGCAGGGTGTCAAGCCAAAGGAAGTGCCGAAAGCAAGGGTCTTGTGCCCCCTGTGCAAGGCGGAGATCAACGTGGGCTCTGGTGAGCCCCCCAACTACAACACCTGCACAACCTGCCACCAGCAGGTCTGCAACATGTGTGGCTTCAACCCCACGCCTCACCTGGTGGAGGTAAGGGGGCTGGGGGGTGGGTGAGCAGCTTCTAAGTCAAGGGTCGGTGCTTTCTCCTTGCTTAAAATGGAGAAAAGATGGCGTGTTTTCCTTCAAAGGTTTAAAAAATCCTGTAGGAAGCTGCTGAAGCCAGGTTCCTCCAGGGAGAAGCCCCAGGGCTGGAGGCCATGGTCTTCCACCTCTTGACAAAGACATAGATTTCATATGTGTATATTTATTTCATGCTGGTTTCACATGAGGTGTGGAGCAAGGGGTTGCCGTTGTTTGGGACACCCTCAGCAATGCCTGTGAGTGAACAGGGTGAGGAAATAGAAACAGGTCCTGCAGGTGCCAGAGTCACCAACAAGCATCCTCCTTGTGGTGCTGTGGATGGATGCTTTGGCCAGGCTTGAGATGGTGAAGGATGTTCTGCAGCTCCTGCATCCTCAGATGGTAGGGCTGCAAGGAAAATGGTACAGGATGGGAAGGTGGCAGGACCTCAGCAAGAGTATTTTAAATCAGCTGAGGGCACACAATGTCTCGTTGGATTTTGTTGCCTTCTCCAGATGGCAAGAGCCTTGTGCTGTTGTGCCTGGGTGCAGGGCATGGGAGGATGCTGAGCATGGGGTGGATGTGGGGATGTCCAGGTATAGTTTGAATGTGAATTGGCTGGGTGTCTTGCAGCCTGCTGAGATGGAGTGCAAGGAGAGGAGGAGGTTGAGGTGATCCAAGGCCCACTGGGTCTCACCAAGTGTAGCCAGAGGTTCTGAATTGTTGTGATGCCCACCCACATCGTCTTCCTAAGCACCAAAAAGATACCCTAGCCAACCTAGCCGTCAATGCCTGGAGAGGAGAGCGGTGCAACTGGGGCTGAGCTGGAGCCTCCTCCTACCCCTTCCGCTTTGGTAGCTAGGGTTGGAGATCTCCCAGACTCTTGGTGAAGGCCTCCATTAAAGTCTAGACCCTCACCCCCTCCTCTACAGGTGATCAAGACCCTTTTGAGAAGAGACCCAGAGCTTTCTTCTGGAAGTGCTGCATCTCACAGCCAGTAAGACACAAAACAGATATCATCAGCACATGGAAAAGTTAATGGGAACTTTAAATGACCAGAAGTAGGATTGCTAATCTTGGCTTCGTTCCGCAATGGATAATTGCATTCTATGTCCCTAACTCCTCCCTGCAGTTTCAATTACACCCAGTAATTTTCTGCTCTTCCTGAAGCTGCTGCTGTTCATGGTCACGTTCACGGTGGAGAACCACTCTCCTGGCACGGTGCACAGCGTGCGCATAGAGATGTAGACCCATCAGATGGCCACCTCCTTGTCTGTACTGCCATTTTGTGCTGAAACTCTCTGTTCATTGCTCCTCCTGAGGGCCTGGGTGAGAAGAGAATGTGTCCAGGTGCTTAGTCCCTTGAGTAGGGCTGAAGCCCTGAGTCTGCATGCCCTTGGGCAACGGTGTGTTTCCAGGCTTCAGAAAGCTCACGGGTTGCTGAAATGGCTTTAATGTGCTTCCCTTGGCACTGCCTGTTAATTAATTAATTACAGAATTAATTTAGGGTCAGGTTGTACCTGATAACATGGGGCTCTCTGCAGGTACCATGGAAAGGTGACCTCTCCCCAGCGCTTGTCTCCAGGGTCACTCACTGACACCTGGGATTAAATTTCAGATTTTGAAGGTCAGACTCAGCTCCTTCAGCTCTTGGCTGAACACCTTCAGATGCCTGTGGCAAACTCCCCCTGTGTGTGTGACCATCCCAGGGTTTCTTGCTGCTGCTGATTGCTGCAATATCCACGTGCCTTCACACAGAGTGAAGATCCACAGCAAAGTCCCACCAAGGCTTTGTGGTGTCTTAGGTTTTGTTTTCCTTTACACATGATCATTATCCAGCTCAGAACAGATGGGTTGGTTTATGGGATTTGGGGTTTTTTTAAGAGTTGAGGAAGAAATGCAACACTTGGTCTGTGAATATTCTTAACAAAAAATTTCTGAGGAAAGGAAAATATCACAAGATCTGTTAACACAGTCAGGCTGTAGGTTTGCTTGATCTTCTGAGCAGATTGCTCTATGGTCTCATCCTCTTTTTGTCTGCAGCTCACATGAGCTTGTCCCAAGCCCCAAGATTCACTCAAATACCAGAATGAGCTCTTTGAAGTAGTGAGGCTTGATCCATTAATTGCTTTATGAATTAGGACCCTGACTGTAAGCTGCCCTTGGAAGTTACACGAAAACTAATGAGGACATCTGAGCCAGGGTCTGGTACATGCAGAGGAGCATGAGCTGCAGGTGAGATGGATGGTCACCCTCTGTGTGTACCGCTGGAGCCTGGACAAAGTCCTCACCAGCAGCTTCAAATGGCCTGAGTCACAGAGAGGGAGAGGGCATGAGCCGTGGTGGCCTGGTTTTTGGAGGAAGGGTGGAGTTTTGCAGAAAAACAGCTCAAATTCTGCAAATCTAGTTGTATTGTCTCTGCAAGCAGTCGTGTCTTTGTCACCTTGTTGGTGGGCTGCACATAATTGTAGTTTCATAGCAAAACCTTGTAAATGTCTTGGGAGGGGGGAAAAAACCCTAAACAATGTTTGCATATTCATACAGGACAAGGATTTTCACTAACTAGGCCATCTCCACTGCCAGTGAGGCACAGTGATGACCTTGGGCTGAGGGAGCCTGCTCTCCCTGTATCGGTGTGGGCTGTCCCAGCTTGGTGGGAAGCATTGCTCAGACAGAAACTGGTGCTTGCTTGGGGGCTGGGTGACCCCAGCAGTATGATGGGATCTGGAGGGCACGCTGGCAACAGTGGTTCCCCAGGGACCTCAGCTCCTTGGTGGCATCCTGCATAATGACAAGGGTGAAGAACTTCCTAACACCTGCTAACCCTGGCACTTCAGCATGTGCTGACTTCCAAATCCATTGTGGCTGTTGAGGAATAGTCCCTGTGAGTGGTTGAGGTGGATCTTGGAGGGACTGTGTGGCCAGAGAGAAAAGGACAGGGAGGTATGGAGGAGCTGTGTGCTTAGGGGACCCCATGAGATGCACTAGGCAGTTGGTGGAGGTGAGACCATGTTAGGCTGTTGCATGCTGCTGGAAGCTGACCTCCTGACAACCTATCTGTGTGGGTTTCTGCTGTGGGGATGGGTAACCAGCGAGATGTGACAAGTCTTAACTAGTTGGATGCATGGTCAACATCAGGAGGGGCAACTGGTTATAGTAGGAGGGTGTGGGAGGTCTTGTCATGTGACAATCACTGTTACAAAACTGGCAGAAGAAAATGGAGAGCAAAATGCAGAGAGCAGGAAAGGCTTTTGTCCCTATCTGTAGCCCCTAAAACATTCTGATGTCCCTGGAAAGATGTGCTATTACTTACCTATGGTATTTTCATTCCCATCCCACTCCTGATCTAAAGATGGAGTTGGAGGCTCCAGGTCCCTGTTGTTCTCTTCAACCCTCTGCAGCTGCCTGGGGAAGGTATCCAAGGAGCTGCCTCCTCCCCAGCATTTCATTCAGCCAAGTGCACTCAAACCTAATGAAAGAGAAGAAAATACTAAAATGTTTTGTTTTGGTTTTTTCCTGTGTAGTCACTGGCTGAGCTGTGTAGGTGCTGAGCCACCAAAAGAAAAGGTGACTTGAGCTTCCCTCATCTTTGCACTGCTGTGGGCTGAGTGCTCATGTAGTCTGGTCCAGTTGAAGATGCTTCAAGAGCATCCCACCTGTGAGCAGATGGGTAGTGCCTTCAAGCTCCCATGAGATCCATTAGCATGGCAGGCTTTCCTGTGGCCCTGGGTCTTGGTGGGCATGGCCAGAAGATGATGGTGAGAACTGGGAGCCTAGTACACTTGAGGAGTTTCAGGTGCAAGCATGGCATTTTGGTAATGCAACCCAAAGAGAAGCATGTGGGCTGTGGTGGCCTGTGGCTCTGGAAGCTGTGGATGACCAGCAGAGTGGAAGCCCAAAAGTGTTCCTGACCTCCACTTCTCTTGCTTGCTCACTCTGATACACGTTACCCAGCTTTAAATAAGTTGTTTATGTGAATTAGCAGAAGCACAGGTGCCTGGAGCTTCCTCCCACCTCATCACACCTCCTCCAGGAGCTGGCTCGTGGTGCTGTTCCCACAGAGTCAGAGCTGGCGCTTTGCAGCTCTCCCAAATTCCCTACAGCCTCAGCCTGGTGACATGCAGGCAGGGAAGAGGTTGCCATTGCAGGAAGATCGAGTGCTGGGCCATTTCCCTGTGGATTTCAGCAATCCTACCTGTCCATGGCAGAGGCTGCTACAGGAGCAAGTGAGCTGGCTTGCAGCGTGCTTGCACTGCATGATGCTCTCCCGGTAACCCTGATTGACCCTGATTGACTCCAGGGGTTTTGTATTAAGGAACAAATGAACTATGCATGTTGTGGTGCTAAATAAGCATGGCAGGGTGGCCCTTTGCCTAATTAGCCAGCCTGAAACAGAAGCGGTGACAAGTTCCATTGCAAAATGCTGCTGCTCCCAGGGCATCTGATCATGACCCCCAGTGAGTGCCTTACCCTCAGGAGGGTCCTTGTGGTGCTCACTGCATCCACATCCTAAAATTGCATTTGTTTTCTTGCTTTCCCCACGCCTTATAAAAAGCATCTCTTTTTTTATAGCGCTTGTGTTGTCATGGGTGTGCTGCTGCGTCTCCCTGTCTGCTCTCCCCGACCAACGCTGTAGGATTCCCTATTATATGCATATATTTTTATATTGCACATATCATCCTGGATGTGATACCACAAGTCGTCAAGATGCAGGAGCAGCATTCACTGGAGTCCTTTGTGGGACACGTTCCCCTTCTGCTGCTCCCCGTGTACCTGCAGCCAGGTACAAACAAGCCTGTTCAGATGGATTTCTTGCAAAGATCTTGTAAATCACTCCATTGAATAATTTCCAGAAAGCCCTGGGCCTTTCTTTTCATCACACTCCAAGACCTCCCACTGGGAAAAATGGGGGCCCAAGTAGAACAGCTCCCCAGGGTTTGATGCTGCACCACTCAGGTCCAAGATGCCATCACTGAGGCTGGGGCCAAGCCTGCCCTACTTGCAGAAGCAGCTGCAGCAGCTCCTGTGCTTGGCTGCAGGGAGGAACACCTGTGAAAAAGGGAGCTTGATTAGATGGAAAAAACCTCCATGAGATCAGGCTCTGTGCAGAACAGGGTGTTGCTGCTGGAGCCGGAGTATGGATCAGAGACAGAGGGCTGAGCAAAGGTTTTGTGCTGAAGTTATTTCAGTGTTGGCACAGAGATTTCATGGAAGAGGAATAAAGGGAGCAGGGAGGAGCGCTGGGCTCCTGCCTCGTCTGCCCTTGCTGCAGGTGGGAGCTGGCAGCCATGAGCCTGTGTGGGACCCCTGGTGTGCTGTGCCTCCCTGACCCTTCCTGAGGGTCTGTGCTCTCACTGGGAATGTCATTAGCTGGTAGCTCCTGGCCAAAGAGGATAAGCTGGGTTAAGAGGATGCCTCCAGCTCAGCACTGTCCTGGGGTGAAAATCTCAGCCCTGGTCTGGCGTCTGGGACTCGACACGGCTCCTGGGCATCCCTGCCACCTCCTTCCAGGGTGAAAAGCAGGATCTAGTTGCCTCTGGAGGGCAGGCAGTGCCCGCAGTGGGGATCCAGCAGCTCACCACCCCGGAGAGCCCTGTGTCCTTCATCCACGGGATGCTCTATATACAAAACCCTTCCCAGAGAGCCACCTGCCTGCGTGTGGTGATGGGGCAGGTGAGTGACAAGCAGGAACAGGCACTTATAGTCTGCAGGTATCGTTTTTCCATAAGAATCTGGTTCCTATTATTCCTGCCAGGCTCAAAGGGCCGGAGTGTGCTAATGGACAGGCTCTGTAGCCCCTGGTGCAGCAGGGAGCAGCTGTTGCCAGTCACCCCTTTGAGGCTGTTTTCCATGACATTGGGCTTCCTGTGGCGACAGCTTGGCAGGGTCCCTAGGGCTCAGCTGGGTGCTGAGATGCCAGGTCCCCTCTCCAGCAAAAGGAGGCGGAGCACAATGCCATGCTGAAGGGTGGGTTAGACCCCGGTTTCCTACAGAAGGAGGAGATAACCAGAAAAACGGGACACAGTGTGACAATTGCTGGGTTTCTCCTGAATTTTTGTGTAGAACTCATTATTAAAAAAAAAAATAAATACCCCAGCCCCAGAGATGTAAATATTCAGGTCAGTCACATAAACTTATCTAAGAGTGCTGCATATGACAGCCTGAGATGAAGTCGGCTTCGCCAACGTGAGCCCTCAAATCCCTTTAGAGATTGGTAATTAACAGCTCGCTGTGACTCAGGAGTTTTCTGTGCTGCTTAACCTGCTGTAATTAAGCCGGGTCCTGCCGCTGCGCTGGGCCACGCTGGGCTCCCTGCTGGCTCCTCTGGCAAGCACGGGGGGCAGTGGGGATGGGTGACCCGCCAGACTCCTCCCAGTGCAGTCTCATCAGCCAGGTGATGCATGGCATCCACAGCATCCCATCCATGTTTCTGTGGCTGTCATGGCCCCTCTGGATGCTGCTGTGGGTTTTTCTGCAGAACCCCATTAGTTGCTACCTTTGCAGATGCTTGCCTTATGCTGGTTGTGTTGTTGGAGCTTCTGGGACTACTCTAGTTGCTGAGCTTCTCCTTGCTGGATCTCCTGTCAGCTTCTGGCCACTTAGAAAATGATCCTAAGAACCCTTGTTGCTTTTGTTTGATCAGAAAAAAGGCCCCAGAGCTCCAGATTCCTTTCCTCCCTTAGATGCAATTATATTATCCCAGGCCAATGTTGGCTGTGTGTGAACCCCACTGATTAGTGCCTCGGATGAAGCCACTGCCCGCGCCTGCAGATTGTTTTCAATGGTTCAGAAAACCAAGCTATATGTTCAGAGGGGTGACAGTGGCTGAGCAAGGTAAGGGATTTCCGCCTTCTGCACTTCTAAATGAAGATGTATTTGAAGTGAATGATGCTTCCCCGATGCCAGGCTGGTTTTCCAGAGCGTATTTGCTGTGCCCTAGGACTTGGAGCCGCCGCCTGTTGTTGTGTTGCTGTGCTCCTAGGCTAGCAAGCTGCCTGGCCAGCAATGCCAAAGGTATCCTCCTGAACCATCTTGCTGGGAAGGCCAGCACGTATGGGCAAGAACAAACCCTGAGTGCTCACCACAGAGCAGGCAGTGCAAATATTTGTGATTAAAATGGGGAGCCCTTTGACTTTTGGGGCATCAGTACTCCTGGAGTGGTGCCGGATGGGGGTGGATGCCAGGTGGATGTGATACCTGAGCTTCTCTCGTGGGTTGTAGTAGCATTGCTCTCTGTCACCCGTGGCAAACCTCCACCCCTTGCTCCCACAGAAGGCAGGGGTGTATGGGGGGACCTGGGCTGGGCCTGCCAGCCCCAGGGAAGCAGTGACTGCTCTGGCTTCACAACAGGAGCCAATGGAAGAGGAAGATCTGCTGGTTCCTGCCACAGTTCAGGCTGGGAGTGCTACTGCTATTGCCCCATGAGGCAGTGGCGTGGATTTAGTTCTGCTGTAATTGATGGTGAAACTTCATCTGTACAATATTGATCACGGTGTTTCCTAGAAAGGCCAAGGAATAGTTTAGGGAAGTGCTTTTTGCCCAGATAACGTAGTTAGGCCTTGATGCCAGCTCCTGTCCCCTGCTAAGCTTTGATGGCTTTTCCCAGCAGATGTTTATTTTGGTAAGTGCTGCAAATCCACTTTTAAGGGGCAATGGTATGTCTGCGAAACTTTAACGGCACAGACTTCTCCTTCCTGAGCTGTCCTCAAGGAGACAGAGGACTGTGACCTTGCAGCAGGAACATGGAGACAGACATACAGGGCTATCGCTGCTTGAGGATTTGATATTCTGGAGAGTCGAGTGCCAGGAATATTAAAATTCACCAACCTGGGAAGGGCCTGAGTAACTTTCCATCTCCTGACTGAGGTTTCACAGTTCGGAGCCACTCTGGGAAAGACTGAGACAAGATCAATAACTGCCCTAATGCACCTTGTTAGGGGCTTTCTCGACCTTGACAAGCTTTGAAGAGTTACTGTTGTACACATGAAAGGTTGAAGGCAGCAAAAATAGGCAAAGCAGCACAGAGAGGAAGCAGGACAAGCTAAAGCTGCCATAGTGTTTTATGGATGTGAGGAAGGTTCCTATAAGTAAGTGCTGGAGAGTAAAAAAACCCAGTTCATTCACAAAATTCAAGCGTACCTGGATCTAGCACAGGATTTTCTGCCTTTGCTCTTGGAGCTGTTGGAGCAGCCCTGGAGCTCTGTACCTCAAAAAGCCCTGTGCCTCTCTGCTAATTTGGGCAGTGCCAGTGATGTCCACTGCAGGACCAACCCAGAGATGTCCTTGTCACTCATCAGATGGGCCCCGCTCGCAGGGAGCTGATGCAGGCCTCAGCAGACACGTTGTTCAGGCATGCAGCTGGCATGGGGGCAAAGCGAGAGGTTCTTCTGGAGATGCTGGAGGACAGCAGGGGAGCAGGAGTGTGATGTTACAGGGGAGGCATGTGGGCTCTCAGTGGGATGAGGACAGCCTGGACCCTCATTCCTGCACCTGCTACATCTTATATTGAATAATCAGTGGCTAAAGAAGCTCAGGAACAGTCCTCAGCATGGGGACTGGCACCCAACATCAATCAGTAAGTTATCACCATACATGCCCTGGGAGAGGCAGTGATGGGATCAGAGGGGTCTAGGCTAGGGCCTGTAAGTGGCCCCCAGACATACTACATATGATTACAGACTACTTCTGCCTTAGGGGTGGTGTCACTTGGACCACATCTGTGATGCTTACCAAGGCTGGTAGGATAGTCCAGGGCACTGACCCTTGGATCCAGGCTTCTTGGCAGGGTACATGAGCTCCTGTGCTATGAGGCCACTCCCCTGCCCACTTCCAGGGCTGCTGGTGAAGATGGAGTGTATCTGCCTGTGGCAGACACTGCTCATACCCAGACAAGAAGTCTGTAAAGGAAGTCAGGTTGGAGGGCCCCTTTTGAGCAGTGTCCTCTGAGCAGCACTGTGAGACTGACAGTGGAGGTGTGCTGTCCCTGAGCAGGTACTGGCAGCAGAGGGTGAGGCTGGTGGGACCACAAACATCAGAGTTTCAGTCTGAAGGTGCGGTGGGCAGACAGGAAGACCTCTCTTTGTTGGGGATGTTGAGGGAATTTGGCTGTTCAGCCCCTGTTTCCATCCCCTGGGAGCAGGCACAGATTATCCTGATATGCTCACAGGCTGTTACATGACCAGGAGCTTTCTTCTTTTTTTTTTTTTTTTTATAACATGCCATGTTAGTACTTTACTTGGGAACACTTTGGGACACTTAATCAGGCATTTAACTGGCTTTGTAACAGTGGATTTCTGAGTGGGTTGAGGGGGGGAGACCGCTTTAGGGCTGGGCTGCAGTGGAGATGCTCGGTTTTCCAGCTGCAATGGGAAAGTCAGACTGACTTTGTTGGTGTTGATCCACCTTGCAAAGCACCATCGTTTCTCCTAGCGAACTCAAGGGCATTTTGCAGCTGTATCCCACATTCTTTATCATCTGTGAAAGTCCATGGAATGAACTTAGAGTGAGGAGAGGTCCTGCCAGTGATGAAGTGTGTGGGCATGCTGGGGAAGAAGCCAGTGGTGATGATGGGATTACCAACTGGATGTACCTGTGTTGGGGTTGGGCATCACTAGCTCAGGCCAGGCTCTTGTGGTGACTCCCACATCAAAGCTGTTGTTGGTAGAGCCCAAGGGCAGGGCAAGCCCCCATGGGCAGAGCAGGCTCCTGGTGCTGGAGCCACATTGATTCTATCCTGCTGAAGCAAGCCCAAGCCTTCCCCAGCCACGTGCATGTCAGTGGAGGTTGTTTCCTTCTCCAAGGGCCAACAGACCTGACAGTTTGATGGTATCTGCAACCCAGGCACTGCAGTGTTTCACCCTGGTTTAATGTTTCACGTAGCACGTAGTGGTGTTCCAGCCTTGCCATGTGTCTGGATGCCCTGATTCCTGACTACATGAGTGCTGGGGTGAGCCATGCGAAGGGGGGACTAGAAGATCCCATCTCCCAAGAAGTACATTGAGCACTGGAGAAAATGCTGCTGGGCAAGGGAAGAAAACCTGCAGAGAAATGGCATTATTGGTGTGGCACCAAGTGCAGTCTCATCTGCATGCTCAGTGGTTTTCCCCTAGAATGTCCATAAGTCTTTGCTGGAGGGATGCAGCCTCATCCCGTCAGGGTGGTGGGACTGCCAGTGTCAGCCAGGGTGCTTCAGCCTCTTGTTTCAAAAAATAAAACCTCCCAGCATGGTAAAAACCAAAGAGCTGAATGGACCAAGGTGTGCACCGAGTCACTGGCTGCTTCCTCCTCCTCCTCTTCCTTGCTGGGTTTGTGAGCTGGGGAAGGTGGATGGTATCAGCCTGCTGCAAAAATAAATGCAAAAGCGGAATAGAAAATGAAAGCAAGCTCGCTCTTTGAAGCACACCAAGGCTCTGAACCTGGACAGGTCTCTGAGTGGAGGTTTTGAGTGATATTTCATTCCTATGTTATCCAGGCTGATTTTTGGTCTCAGTGGTGGGACCTACTAGTGTGTCCTGTGGCCACCTCGCAGCCGCCTTTCGAATGTTTTTGCAGATATAAGGGTCAGGAACTGGCTGGAAACACATGATTAAATGCCTTTTTGGTTGACATTTGCTGCTTAACTTGAGAGTGAAATGTTTCACAGGGATAGTTTGATTTCTGGAGGGGTGAGATCCTTGCAAAAGTGAGGTGCCCGTGTAGCACCCTAGTGCAGGGGCTGCATGCCAAAATCCCAGATGCAAGAAACTGGTTTATTTATTTAGACTTATTTTCTGCCCTCCCAAAGGAAATTCTTGGGATGGCTCCCAGGGACCCGCATCCTGGCATGCGGAGGAGTTGGGTACCAAACCTTTACAGGCACTTTGACCCCCCAAGGGGTTCATCTGCCTCTGATCTGCTTGTAAGCCTGTGCACGCTGGCTGTTGTGGTGTCCAGGCTTCTCAGTGTTGTGGACCCTGGCTTGGAATTAGATGATCTTTGAGGTCCCTTCCAACCCAAACCATTTCATGGTTTCTCTGCATATGCTTTATTCACAGAGCAGAAAAGGGAAGACACGTCCCTGCATTTTCAACACCCCATTCATTTCCCAGCTTCCAGTGAACCTGTTCAGTGCAGAACCTCATCTCTGCCCCTGCTATTTAAACTAAAACAGTTTTGTTTTCTTATGTCTTTTTTTAGAGGGGTCTGTAGATGTGCAGAGCAGTGACTGCTCTGCTGGGCAGACTGAAAGCCATGCTGCAGCTTCCCTGCTGCTGAGACAGGATTTCTTACAGAGCCTGATGCTTCCACAGTCTCTTTTTAGTGCAAGGCTGTAAACCAGCTCCTTTCCCATAATCGGAAGTGTAGGAGGGATTAGCTGGGAGGTGCAGCTATTAATGTAAGTGATTGTAATTATAAGCCAAGGCATTAACATAGATGCTCCTGCTTGATCCCGAAATGCTTATGCTCTTTTCTGTCTTTCATTTTTATCCTGTTTCTGCTCCCAAGTGGGTGGGAAGGCTGATCCAGTGCTTGGGCCTCTGCGTGGTGAAGTGCTTGGGGACTTGCAAGCCAGTGCCTGTGTTTGGGGCGTAACCATGAAGAAATGAGGTTAGCCCAGGGTGCCCTGGAGATTGCCTAAGCAATATTTAGAAGCGCTGGGGGATAAAACACTCCATCAAATGTGCCATCATTCCCTGAGGAACGATGTCCCAGGGGACAGCCTCTGCCACCTGGTTGGGCTGTTCTGAGGCTTGCTAGCTGTGTCACGTGCTAACACGGGTACATTTGGGTACTGTCTTCCTCTGGGGTCTGGTGCATCACGGACTGTCTGTGGTTGAAACTGCAGACTCAAGTTTCTGTCGCATCCAAATTACCTGTGGTGTTATTTGGTAACTTGGTAGAACACTTCTTCTGGAGTTCCTTGGGTTTTACACCATTATTCTTTTCTCCCTAGTTCAGGTAGATCTTGGAAATGTCTCTATCCCCCAGCTGGGGTGTGAGGGGAATGCCAGCCCCTTTCCCTGCCTCCTAGCCCCTGTGCATATGGCTCAGAGCTGACGGCCTCCAGCATTGGGGGACGCTGCCTGTGAGTAGCATCACCATGGCTGCTCTGCCACCTCACTGATTTTAATTTAAATGGGACAGAAAAAGTTTCAAGAGGAGCACAGCCATGGCTTTGACCTACTGTCTCTGTGAGCTGAAGCTGGTGTGCTGCACTGTCAGAAAAGGACATCCAAAATTATGTATTATTTTGTACTTTGCCAAGAGTTTCTAAAAATGTTTCTTGAAATGGCACCTAGAGAAGTGAGATCTCCTGGAAAGTGTGCAAAATGGGTGATTATAAGCAAGCAACCCACAAAGGAGAACACTATCACCTTCTCACTGTGTCAAAACGTCCTCCTTTGGGTGGGTGAGAGGTTGTTTGTAGCCTTAGTGGTGATTGGTTTATATCCCTGGTGTGATCCAAATCTGCCTGCTCTTTCTGGTGCTTTCACTCTGGGCACCCAGGGCAACAGCAGCTTGCAAAGCTCAGCCTGGGGAGCCTCCTGCACCCACAGAAGGGAATGTGAAACTTACTGTTGAAAATTGACCAACTTCTTTGTGTAGCAGAAAGAAATTGGCTGGGGGGGGAGGGCAGGGCAGATGCGAAGCCCAGTGCTCAAACCACCAGCCAGAAGAAATGCTTTTCCCTTCCGAGGCTGTTCCTAGAGCTGGTATTAAAAGCTGTTTAGGAGCTCCTGGAAACCATTTCCCAACAAAGCAAATCGTTTCAGCTAATTAAGAACCTGATGTGAAAGCCCCAGGTAATACTTTGCGACTTAAACAACTTTCCAAGGCATTTGGAAGAGAAACAATTTTAAAAGCGCAGCTGCTGGAGTTGTGTTTTCTGTGTTGGAGGGTGCAGGGGAGGCAGAGATCTGGGAGGGTGTGGCTGGGGATATAGTGAGCTCCCTTGTCCTGCTGGTCATAGTGAACATGGAACCAGGTGAAAAGGACAGCAGGGTGGCTCAGCCTTCATGGCTCCCAGCAGGTCCCATGTGGATGGTGCCTACTTTGGAAAACCCTTGGCACTGTCTTTCTGAGCAGCCGGGCAGTGGGGAAGGGGCTGTGGGTGGCAAGGGGCTGTGCTGCTGCTGGGCACAGGCTGTGAGGGACAGGTGGAGGGTAAACCATCCTCTCAAGGTGCCCTGGAGAAAGAACTGGGGTGTTATCCAGAGCATCCCCCACTTTTCAGGCAGGGAGCATCCTGGTGGCAGCCCAGAGGGATGTCCCGGCTCAGCCATGCAGAAACCTGTGGCAGCATCGGGAAAGGGAATGGTCCTGGTTACCCCAGCCCTGTGGGCAGGCAGTGGTGGAGCCAAGACACCTTCTGGCCAGGGCTGAGAGCCTCTGCCAGGGCTCTGCCTCCCTCTGCTGAGGATTATTTCAGTTTGTTTGTACCTCACTGAGACCAAGCCAGCTCCAGCTGTCCCTGCCAAGTGGTATTTGGGAACCAGGGCTGGCTTCTCTGTGGCTGTAGGTCTCCCACCAGCAAACCCCTGAGCTGCCTCAAAGCTCATCCTGGCTGTGACCGTCAAAATGCACCAAACCCTCTCAGCAGAGCACGGGGCTTCATTTCAAAAGCCTTCTCTTGCTTCTGCCTTCCCTTCTTATCTTCCCACCGCCATCTGCTCTGCCTGCTAAAATAAGGCAGCGTGCTGTGGCTGAGGTGGGCTGTGCCCAGGAAGCCCCACGCTGCCCTGCCCGGGCTGCCCCAGGCAGCTCAGCACACCCTCTGCTGGGTGTCTTCTGCTGTGGTCAAGGCGAAGCTGGACCTGTTGAAGCAGGTCCAGAGGAGGGCCACACAAATGATCGAAAATGACAGGCTGGGGGAGTTGGGGTTGTTCAGCCTGGAGGAGGGAAAGCTCCTGGGACACCTTAGAGCACCTTCCAGTGTCTGAAGGGGCTACAGGAAAGCTGGGGAGGGACTCTTGAGAAGGGAGTGGAGTGATAGGACAAGGGGAAACAGTTTCAAACTAAGAGGGGAAATTTAGATCAGGTATCAGGAAGGAATTTTTTCCAGTGAGACACTGACCCAGGTTGCCTAGAGAAACTGTGGCTACCCCATCCCTGGAAGTGTTCAAGGCCAGATTGGATGGGGCTTGGAGCAGCCTGGTCTAGTGGGAGGTGTCCCTGCCCATGGCAGGGGGTTTGGGACTAGGTGGTCTTTAAGGTCCCTTCCAAAGCAAGTAATTCTGTGGTTCTAAGCTGTTGCTGCTGCTGAGGGTATGGTTTGTCTCCTCTGGTTTTAGGTGTCTGCAGGTCTGGCACCCAGGCTGAGCTGGCAGTGGAGGCACCTATCCACCCTGACAGAGAGAGCAGTACCCACTGAGGGTGATCCCTTACAGGGGTGTTGTCTCCTTTTCCTGGAGATGCTCATCTCATGCCTGGATCAGATGGTTTGCTGAGACCAGCTGCCCAAACTTTAGACAGTGAAGTTGAATGAACCTTAGGAGAGCTTAGGTGGAGAGCAACCCATGTCCTTCATGACGCTGTCATCCCTCAATGGCCTGTTCCATGCTTTCCTTATGGAATAGTGACCACAGGACAATGGACAGAGGGCCACCTTTACCACTCTCCTCCTTGGTACGATGAAACATCTCAAAGGTAGATTTTCTGAGAGCCCCTTTGCACCCAATGAAGCAAGTGCCCAGGAGAGGGTGGGATGGGAGTTGCTTGGTGCCCTGCAGCAGAAGTGATGCTGCGGCAAGGTCCTGCACCAGCTTTTACATTTCCCCCAACACAAAATGAAGAAGAAAGGCAAGATTGGGAAGTGGGGAGATAACATTTTGCAAAATTAGCCTGGAGACCTCATTGCCCTTAAAGCACTGGAACCCAGAGGGAGGATTTGGGGAAAATGGAGATACCTTTGAGAGTCATAAGAGGGCTTTTTTAATTTAGAGATTGGCTTTGAGATCTTCAGGTTGCATCTCTGAATCCTTTGTGTGTTCCTGTGCCACAGCTAGAAGCTTTTGGCCCTTATTTGTGCCATGACTGGGAGATAACTAGCAGGCTGCCTCTGATCTCTGACATGAGTTTTTTGGGGTGGTTTATTGTTGGGTTTTTTTGTTAGAACTTTTGTAATTGTTTGGAGCACAAAGAGCACACCATTTCCGAGCCAGTTGAAGCAGAAAAGCCTCGATTTTAGTGGGTTTGCTGGAGCTGGAGAACAAATACTCTCCCAAAAAAATCCCCTAGTTTGGCAAAGAAATGAGCTATTTGGTTGGGAATAACCCCTGAAAGCAGGAACGTGGGTGTAAGGGTAGGACCTGCAGACCTACCCAGGGCTGGGCTGCTGGGATGCGTGTGTCCGATGGCCTGCCTGGCACTCCTGGGCTTTGGCAGGCTCTGGTGAGGGGGCTGCAGAGGCAGATCCTGGGGGCTGCAGAGGCAGATCCTGGGGGCTGCAGAGGCAGATCCCGGGGGCTGCTGGGAACAAACACCCACGCTGCACCGAGGGGGTTCGCCGTCTGCAAAGGAGCTGTGAAATTCCCAGCTTTACATAATCTCCCGATTTACTCGGAGCTGTTAAGTATGACCAACAGTCATCTGTTTGCCGAGAGCAAATAGGACATTGGGCAAAGAAGAGGGAACGGGAGCCAGGCAGCAATATTTTTAACAAATCTGGGTTTTTCTCCAGGCTGGAAGCCAGATGAGTGTTGCCAGCCTTCAGAGGAGCAGGTTTCTGCAGTGGCCCTGAATGACTCTTAAAGTGGAGCTTCTTAAATTACTTAAAAGGTTTATACGAGGTGGTTCTTCCTGTGGCTCTGGGAAGCCAAGGGGTCCCACAGGCATCTGTCTGTCTTTGCAAAAAGGGCAGCTGGGGGAGGGAATGCCTCCACAGATGCATGTTAAGCTGAGTAAATATTCATGTGATTTATTTTTTTTTTAAGCAACCATTTTACATGGACCTCACAATTTCATTTTCTTTTGGCATCTTTTGCTGCACTTACTCTTGAGATGGAAAATCTCAGCTCTTCTACCTCCACCTGTAGCCAGTTCCTACCTCTTGGGCGCAGAGACATGTGGCACCACTGCTGGGAACATCCATCTGGGTCAGGGTTGCCATCAAATCACCTCATGGCAGCTGTGCGGGGAACTATCAGCTAGTTTTAAAACAAGTTTAAGTTAAATGAAGGTTTTGTTGGTTTTGTTGGGTTTTTTTTAAATAAGCTTAAGTTTTAAAATAAATCCTGAAGAGGATGAAGATTATATTGGTCCCACCATGACAGGTACCTGCTCTGTGGGCAAGTCCTGGGTTTCCCAAGCGTGCCCTTATGGCCCAGATTTTAGGTACTTTGGTGGAATCAGGAATTGAGGAGATCAGCACCAGGAGAGGGATGCTGTCCTGATGAGGAGGGCTGGGAGCCTGACCTTGGTGGGTAGGAGATGCTGGCCATTCTGCCCCAGCTTTGCTGGAGGGGATGGATGCAAGGCACGAGCCTGGAAAGATGCTGATGTGTATAATTTGGGGAGTAAAATGGCTCATCTGTCTCTGTTGTAACAACCCGTGTTTCTAGAACATTTCCCAGCCTTTTACTGGAATAGTTTATTGACCTGCACAGAAGCATGAAAGATTATGAGAGTTAATTTTTCAAGCTTATCACTTGCTTTATTCCATAAAGGTAGTTCATTTAATTAAAATATTTCTGCTGCTGAAATCAAGACTCACAATCTTGAAGCCTAGAACAGGGTATATGGGCTTTTTGGAAGCACCATTGTTTAATGGAGTCAAACAGCTTTGTCCACAGAAACCAGAGCTTCCAGTTCTCTAGGAATACATGTGTTTCAGGGCAAAAGTCCTGGCCCTGAGATAGAAACAGAAGAGGATGGAGAAAGAGAGGAAGGCAAAGGGCTGAAATCAGTGGGGTCACAGGTTACCAGGGATCTCCACCTATGTCTGTGCAGCACTGGCTGCTCTCCACACAAAGGTGAAGCCCTTGGCATCCTATTTTCCGAGTGCTAAACAGGCAGGAAAGTCCAGAGATGACCTTCATCTCTCTGGCAGGGTGTTGGAGAGCTGAGGAGAACTGTTGGCAGATGTCTCCTCCCATGGTGCATTTACCTAACATACAGGGGCCTTGGGAAGGTGGATTTGCTAGGTCTCAGTGGAGGAGCCCTGAGTACCTCTAGCCACCTCCATGTGGTGTTTTTGGTCTCTGCTGATGTAGGGTTAATGTTATAATTATTTTTAAAGTCTCAAAAGTATTATATGACTGTGTAGGTACTGTGGGACATTGGTTTGGAATGTACAGCTTCCAAGCTGTACAACTGATTGCTTCCCAACACTTTGAAAATGATCCATCATCATTGTGAAATAGGTTCAAGTCCCATTTGCTGCTGCTCAACTGGTTTGGGGACAAGGGGACTGGGGACTGAACAGCCCATAATGGGAAGGAACGCAAAGCTCTTGAAGATGCAGATTTTCTTCTGATTTGGAAGTGGCTGCTGCCTGATAGACACTTGGGGCCCTTTGCAATCTAAAAGAGAACAATCAGACAGCTTGAATCTGCTTTTATCAAATGCTGAACATTATTTGTTGGATGGCTGGATATTTTAGTCAACACTAGTGGCTATGAAAAACCAAGGTTTTGATTAAATAAGACTTCTCTGATAAACTTAGCTTTTCTTGGATTGTCTTTGATTCTGTTGAAAAAATGAAGGGAAAGTTATATTTGTTTCATGCAAAGTCTTGCCAGGTTTCTCTTCGCAAGCATTATTTTGATGCAAACTTGAAATCTTCTACATATGGGTTCAGTTTCTGAAGAGACAGGAGGTTATTTCAAGAAGGTTGTTTCATCAAACGTAGGTGTGGAATAGCATGGACACAAGAAACACCTTGCACCTACACCGTGCTGGTGCACCAGGGGGAGTTAGCATCTGTGGTGACCAGGGAATGGGCTCTGCTGGACCCAATGAACAACTCCTGGGTGTTGCTGCAGGGCTATTATCATGCAGCTGATGTTCTGAGATCCTCCTGCTGCTGTTAACCTTGGCTGAGAAATACATCCTGATAATGGGGACTGTTAGAGATAAGGCTGGCTGGCAGGCTGATAAATCTCGTTAAGGAGTACTACATCATGGGGTAGATTACAATGCACGGCCAGATCGATTCAAACAAAAATGGACAATATATTATTTCTTGATCAGTTGGGGGAAAATAGGCTCCTGTCTCTGTGCAGGTGGTTTCAGTGCTGGATGTGGAACCGAGTTGTGATGTTAGTGGTGGGGCTTGCTGAGATGTGGTTTCTCAGTGGGTGCATCCCTGGCAATGCTGGAGAAGGAACCCAGCAGGGTCCTCGGGGAGGGTGCACTGGGAGCACCTGGTCTGTGTGGGGGTGAGAGGGGACGGGGAGTTGGGACACAGTGGAGGATGAGAGCCACGTCCCTCTCTTCAATGTGGTTAGATGATGGTCATTGCAGTCTGGTCTATAAGGACTGTAAATGATCCAGATAGCTTTATAAACATCGTGTTGGAGCAAAATGGGAAAATCAGAGCTTGTCTTCCTTGGGACAGCCATAGCTAATCTTTGAAAGCCAGACCAAACCCTCTGCTGCTTTAATACTGTTGACTGGATTTCATTGTGAACAGAAAATCCTCTTAATTCTTCATCCATTTGGATCCAGTCTCTTGGAACTGAGCTGGTAGTTAATTTAGCTCTTTCTCCAAGATAAAACAGAGAGAAATGCTAAGGCTCAGTGAAAAGGAAAAGCCCTTTCAGCATCTGAGACTTGCCATCTTCTTCCTCCTATTTTCTCACCCTTTGTGATTTTCCTTTTTCCTAAATACGCAGTGCTGCGCTTGTGCGTTTCCTCCTGTGATGGCACCTTCAGGTGTGCAGTCTGGACATGTTTGTCCGACTTCTTTGGAAAGAGGCCCCATCTGGAGTCTGTCCCAGACCAGGAGCAGCTCCATCTCCACCTGCTCACTGCAGGAGGGGACATTGGGTGTTGCTCAAGGTAGCAGAAGACGCATGGTGGTAGCCAATGGCCAGGGAAAAAAGGGAGCACGTCCAGATTGGAAATGCCAAGGGACATAAATAAGAATCCAAGCTGCTGCCCAGCGGTGGTAACCACATGAAATCAAGGGTGTATTCTATCCGAACCAAAGTGCTGAGGGGTGATCTGGTGCAGAAGGCAGTGGGGGAACTTGGGTCAGAGTGAGGATGGGCATTTCTGGTGGTCACATCTGGCCCCAAAACTAGTCTTTTATTCTTGAAAAAGTAACGCAGAGGATGGCCCATGGCCCACCTAGGTGTAGTTGGCCTCCATGTCTCACCTTCTCACCATCTTGAGGCAAACCAGCTTGTGTTCATCTCTACCACCATTGCCATGCTGGGAGATGGCATCTCTGCTTCCCATTCCCAACAGCAGCTGGCTTACTGCTGGATGTCTGGGCTATTGCAGCAGTGTGGCAGTGACACCGATGCTCAACAGACCATTCCGAGGATGATAGATGCTCACCCACAGCCCTGAGAATCAGTCCCATGGCTTAAAGACAAGCCCAAAGCACCAAAATGCTCTCCTCAATATCCTGCTGATTCTTTAATGTGGTTTTTTTTTGGGTGATTGGTTGGGGTTTTTTTTAATCTAATGAACTGGAAGGAAATATGTTGAGTGGGGAGGGATGTCTATATATATTCTGCAAAACCACCGGTTTCCAAATTTTGGCCAGCTGTGTACCCTTTTTTAGCAGCCCCTTCACACAGCCCACACAGCACCCAGGCTCTCACCATCGGCTGGTTTGGAAATACACTTCCTTGATTGCAAAATAGTTTCAAGCCTTTAAGTTAGAAACATTCTTGTCATTCGAGAATATATGTATTTTTTTTAAGCTCTGAAAATACAGAAGGTGCTTCCTGCTGCTGCAGCTGCCCTGATTGTGGAGGTGATGGAAGATGGGCAGGGGTGAGCTAGGAGAGCCTGGCTCATGGCTGTGGCCACATGAGGATGTGCATGCTGAGATGCTCTGGAGCCAGGCTCTACCAGGAGCTGCTGGCCATGGGTGCTTCTCTGGATGGGTTTATTCTGGGGTCCTTGCTGGATGATCAGTCTCTTCTCCCAAGTAACAAGTGATAGAACAGCCTCTAGTTGCCCCAGTGGAGGTTTAGATTGGACTGTAGGAACAATTTCTTCATCGCAAGGGTTGTCAGGCCCTGGCACAGGCTGCCCAGGGCAGTGGTGGAGTCACCATTCCTGGTGGGATTTCAAAGCCATGTAGATGTGCTGAGGGACATTGTTTAGTGGTGGCCTTGGCAGTGCTGGGTTAACAGTTGGACTGTGAGGTCTGAAGGGTCTTTTCCACCTAAATAATTTATGATGCTACGATCCAAAAGTCAAGTGGCTCCATGGCATTAGAGCCAGTGAAGATGAGCTTGTTTCTCAGCTCCATAGAATGAAATTATTTGGTCCTGACAGTGAAATAATGATATAGAAAAGTAGTCTAAGATTGACTCTTAACACCACAACTCCTAATAATGTGGAAGAGTTGGAGGCCTTTTCCTCTGGCCTCCCTTGAGTCAGATTTGGGAAGGACCCTTGCTGGGTATCCTGGGACAGCTCAGGAGACAGAGCAGAGCAGTGTATGCCCCTGTCCTCAGGTCAGTGCTCCAAAACACACATTGGTTTTCTGCAGATCTCCACGTCTGCCACCGGAGGGGCTGCCCTGACCCCAGGGCACAGCCACCGGGCTTTGCAGCTGGGCAGGGAGCCACAGGCACTCCAGGCTGGCCATGCTGGTGGAAACCACGTTAGCAGCTCTCCTATGTCCATGTCACTTTCTCCCCACTGTGGTGGCATTCGCCAGCCTGGCCATCAGCTGCTGCTGTGGAATAAGCTGGACTTGGCAAGAGCACAGCTATTCCTCGAAGGCGAGCAGAGGGGAGTGTTGCTATTACTCATCAGGCAAAGACTTTCAGCTGGAATAATCCTCCTCTGGCTCTGCGGTGTATCAGAGCACAGGGTGGGAGGCTGCGAGCACCCAGGGGGGGATTGTCCTGACCCCCAGGCTGTGTTGTGGAGGGCTGATGGATCCCTGCTGCAGCCAGGAGCAGGGGATGGAAAATATCCCCAGTGTGAGGCATGTGTGAGGGGGAAGGAGAAAGGAGAGCCAAGGGAGCAGGATGCTCCTGTGTGCTGCAGGACCTGTGGTGGCCACATGGGTACCTGGCCATTGTCCTGCTCCCCATCTCTGCCCTGCCTTCCCCTCCCATGGCACTGGTAGAGGGGATGGGTGGCAGGGCAGACAACCCTGTTCCTGCTCCCGGTCCCCTCTGAGTAGTTTTGGCTGGCAGCTGGGTGCAAAGGGAAGGAGTATTGGTGTGGGATAAGGCATCTCCCCTGCAGCTCCTATGGAGCCAGGGCTGGGAGCTGCCAGTGCCATGTCCTTCCCTTCCCTTCCAGCATGGCTGACAGCAGCCTCAGCCATCACATGCAGCTTCTCCCATCTTCTCTTTCTGTGTCTTTTTTTCCAACCAGGAGAGGTCCCAGCACAGAGAAGGGAGAGGGATGGAGTGGAGCAGATGGGAGGCAGAAAATGAGCCCTGCACTGCAGAGCTCATTCCAACAAGCTCATTACCCTGCGCTGCTTTTAATCACATTATTGCAGTGTGAAGGCCACCAATACATGGCACACATCTAGAATAGAGCTGTGGAGGGACTGTTGGCTCCCTCAGCCTGAGAGAGGCCATGGGAACAGATAAGAGTAGTCTCATGCTGGGAAACCCATCACTGGGTTGCTTAGTCAACTGCTATATTTAGCCAGGGATTGGAATAACTGTGGTGGTTTTCAGCTGGGCTAATCTGCAAGCCCTGGCTGTACTAACACTTGCCCAGTTGATGGTAATGAAGTCAATCAGCGTGGAGCTGTTGGCAGTTGAGGAAACGTGGCTGCAGGAGCTGTGTGCCATCCCCTCACTGCCTTTCCCTGTGGGATGGTCCCTTATGCCGGGAGAGCTCTGGGTCTTTGCTGTGCTGCCTGCAACAGCCTCTGGCTGGGCAGTGGGCAGGATGCACAGGGATTCCCTGGGGAGCCTGCCAGATCCCTGTACTCTCCTGCATGTGGCCAGCTGGGCTCTGGAAACACGACCTGCTCCCATGTAACGGCGTGGGAGAGTTGCATTTAGCACTCCTCTTATATTTACAGATTTTATATATATTTCTATATACATGCATAAGCTTCAGAAGCCACGTGCATATGCTGGATAAGCACCGTTAGCAAGCACAAGTGCAGGCAGCTCTGCATCTGGCTTGAGTGGGATTTTGAGGGTATTTTTAGGGGACAAAAGGCTCAATGGGGCAGTAGCACACCCTGTGTGAACATGCATGTGTGCACTGCTGGCCATGCACAGCCAGCCCTGCCTGTCCCCCAGCTCCCCAGGGCTGCCCCTGCCTGCCTGCTGCCTCCAAGTCCCCCTTGGTCTCAGTGCCCTCCTGGTGCCAGAGCCACCTGAAACCTCTCTGGCCTCTTCCCACCACAGCTACAGCTCCGATGAGCATCTCCTGCCTCTGCTCCATCTTGTCTCCCGATCTCTGGCACGTTTCGTCGTCTCAAATCCCATTACTGCCTCAGCCTCCTAGGAGAGATAAGGGCCAGGGTGGAGGTAAAACCAGGCCCGTGGTTATTTGCTGATGGCACACAAGGTTGGAAATGCCCTTTGTGAGCATGCTGGGGTTGGGACCATAGTGTGCATCCTCCTCTCCGTAGGGCAGCAGTAGGAGTGGTATGGGTTGGCACACTCCCCCTTGCCTCCAAAAACTAAATCCAGGTGATTTGGAAGGGCTCAGGAGAGCTGAGATGTGAGAATGAGCTGAAAGTGAGGAGAACAGAGCACTAAGGCAGCAGCATCTGCAGAACGAAATGACTGAGCACCAGGGCTGGCCCAGTGAGGCTGCTGGCAGAGAGCAGCTTTGCCAAGGGATGGGAAGGGCCCGGGAGCAGTTAGAGGATGGAAAACCTGCCAGCCAGACCCCAGGCACTGCCTGGGATGGGGCTGAAACAGCTGTGGCATCCTGTGATCAAGCATGACTCAGTCCTTTGCCTCTAAAGCTGTGCTAAAGCCTGTTCCTGGCATGGACAGAGCTGTGGGGTTCTAAGCAGGAAGCTGCTGGGCAACTGGGAGATGGGATGTGTGGGGAGATGCCCCCAGTGCTGCTGTGGGATGCGGTATGGAAGGTGGCTGGGTGTTAGGAGCCCTCCTAAATGAGAGGTTTCCTCCAAGTGGGGCTTGGACGAGGGCTTGAGAAGTGATTCGGTGAGGTTCTTGTTGTTAATTTGGAACTTGATTCAGATCCCAGAAGTGTTTTCCATATTTTCCAGGCACCCATCTGTCACAGTGATGAGCCCTGCACAGTACTTGTCAGCAAATAAATGAAATATCCTTGTGAGATTCACTGCATTTAATGCTGGGAGATGAGATCTGGCTGGCAAGATACTCCTACCTCAGGCTGCTTATCTTACTTTGTACAGATTTTTTTTGTCCTGGTATTTTAATAGATACCGTTGTTGATTGTGTAAAATAATACCCTAGAACATAAATAACCGGGCAGAGTCCTAGGGAGGATATTGCACAGAGCAGTTTCTGTTGTGGTGAAGACCACAACCATGCATCGGCCAGGAGCCAGACAGGTTGCAGGAAGGGTCTCAGGGCTGATAGGGACAGTGGGACTGGAGGCCAGGAGCTAACTGGGGAAGCAGGGAAGCCTCCTGGGAAGCCTTTGGTACTGCCAGCTCCCTGCTGAGGCTCCGAGCTGCTCCACAGAGGGCTCATGTGCAGCCATGATGCGGACACTCGCTGGCACCATCGTTAAAAAAAACCCCAGCGGCACTGGGGGATTCAGTGTTTAATTAACTTGCCAAGCGGCAACGTTGACCAAAATTATGCAGGGAGATTTCTATTTTAGTTAATTACAGTCTTGTTGTTGCCCATTAGTAAATTAAAACAATTGTGGGGTAAAACCTGGCAGAGGTTGGTGAGCTCTGGCCACCAGCCAGCTGATGCTGGAGCTGAGGGGGAGCTGAGCTGTCCCCCCATGCACGTGGACTGCCAGGGCTCGCTGTCTCCATGTGTCACCCTCAGCAGCTCTGGGACTTCCCTACCACCCAGGATGCTGCCAGTTGTCCCTCTCCTCCCAGGAGTGCAGGCAGCCATCAGCACAGCACAGCCCCTTCAGCAGAGCATGTGGGAATTGTGGCCACATCCTTCACTTCCCAGTGTGCAATAAAAACTGGGATCATCGTTACCACTCAGATGTGATGCCTTGAATGAAGCCTCTTGGTTGCTGGTCAGGGCTGCCCTGCATCCTGGGCTCCATGCTGCCCCTAATGACCACAGGAACACCATTTGTCTCTCTGGAAACCTACTTTTTCCAGAATTATTCTGCAAATCCCGGAGTTTTGGGGGTAAGGAAGGCTGGGAGCCCGAGTGGTCAGGGCAGTGACCTTCCCAGGGGTGTAAACTGATAATCCACTGGTCTAGGCAGCCCCTGGTGCCTTTCCTCCACCCCAGCTGGCCACTTTCCAGCCTTTCTTTATTTAAGACGGGATCTCAGGGGCGCTTTGGTTTCATCCCTCTCTTTAATTATTGATGCTTTCCTTCACCCAGAGCCTGCTCTGCATCCTGCTGGTGTTGCCTGTGCTCTGTGCAGCTGAAACCCCCGTGCCAACCACCACGGTCCCACAGCAAACCTGGGCTTCCAGCAAGCCCCTACCCCCATCCTGATGGGGGCTGTGTTTTCCAGCAGCTTTAAGCAGGGAGGCTCAGACAGGCACTGCTGTGCCTTTGCTGTAAGCTCCTTCCCCCACCCCAGCGAGGGGCACCCTGTCTCCTGGGCCACCCAATGGTTTGGTCACATAAAGCACTAAATACAGCCTAATTATTATTATCTTCATGGGATCTGGTTAATCTCGATGGGGATTTACAAGCTGTTGGCAAATCAGCCAGTCATCAAATGTTTGCATTTTTCTCAGATGCAGCTTAATCCCATTGGCCACGTTATCTGGGAAATGTGTGTGGCCAAGTCACACAGATAGGGATGCTGCTCCAGAGCCAGTCCCTCTGAGAGGGAGCAGAGGTGGGGCAGGATAACCAAACAACGACAAGCCTGCAGGACCAAGGGACAAATCACTTGTCACCAGCAGAGCGTGGATGCTGGTGCAGAGCTGAGAGATGCCTCAGACGCAGCATCTTCACGGAGCTCCTGGGTTTTTAGCATCCTGCAGCATGGCAGGTGTCAGTGCCAGTTTTAGTGGGGCTGCAGAGGTCCCTTAAAGACAGGGACCAAGAAGCTTGGAGAGGTTTGCCCGTGGTGTTTCTGCTTGGTGGCAGTGGCTTTGCTTGCCACCATGGGCAAGATTTCTTCCCCTCTACCCCCATGCACATGTAAGAGCTCACAGCTCCTGCTGCTGGAGGGATTCATGGCAGTGAGGGCTGGGTGTGATGGCACACGCTGTGCTGGCTGTGGCACACTCTGTGCTCCAGCATACACATGGCTGGTGTGGCACTGCCTGCTGGCGAAGCTGGGGGTTCTCCCACAACCTGGCAAAATTCAGTTACCCCTTCGCTGGCTTTCTGCCATCCGAGGCTGTCACCACATAGGGATTTTCCACAGGGGTTCAGACTAAAGCACAGAGTACTGGACTAGCAAAAAGAAAAGCCAGGAAGAGAAAATGCAAACTTCAAACTTCTCATCTTGGGTGTCTCCTGGGGCTTGGCCAGCACCTCTCATGGCTGGTGGAGGCTGAGGGCCAGCTCCGCCTGCAACCTTCCCCGTTCCTGCCTTCCTCCTGTCCTCCAGCCTTTCTGCCTGCTGTGAAAGGCAAAGCAGCATCTCAGAGTGCAGCTCCACAATCTTTTTGGCAGGGCTGTTTTTACTGGAGATTGTTCCCTTATCCGCTTCCCAGTGCGATCCCACAAAGAGTGGAGCTGTCACATCTGGCGGCGGGGTGAGCTGCTCAAACTGGGGCAGGTGCCAGGAGGAATGGCTGCAGAGCCATGGCTGGGAGGAACCTGAGGGAGGGTGCTCAGACCCATCTGCAGAGCCATCAGATCCCTGTGGCATGGGGCAGTCCTGTGCTCATCCAGTCTTGGAGGACCCCTAAGCCTCAACCAGGTGAGATGGCACCAATAGGTCCCCTCTGCTGATGCCTGCCTTGTGCCATGGTGGTGCCCCTTGCCTGCATGGACTTGGAGACCTGACAGTGGAGGAGCATCGGGTCTCTGGTCCAGCCTCCCATACAGAGCAGGGCAGCCACCAACACAAGGGGCTTTGTACAGCAAAATCTTGAGCTCCTTTCAAGGATGCAGGTCCCACAGTGACTGTCCCAGGCTGCACCACTGCCTCAGCAAAGGGCCTTTTCCTGGTGTCCACCTGAACATCTGCTTTTGCCAAGCACGTATATCTGTACCCAGGTAAACCTAGACAAAAGGAGGGTACTGAGCTTTTGGAGGGTGTCCTGCTATGGTGGTTGTCCTAAGAGGGCACTGGCCAGAGCCTGTATGACTCCTGCCTCTCCATGGGCACAAGAGCCACCCCACTGGCACCTAGCATCCACAGTTGGCACTTGGTGGTCAGTGTTGGTCTTCTGCAGTCATCCCTGGCTTGAGTTTTGCCCATCCCCTCATCCAGAACTTCCCAACCAGCATGGTCTGGCAGGGTGGGCCATCACAAGCACAGTCAATGTCCCCTCCATGAGTGCATTGAGGGCCTGGACGGGGCAGTCTGAGTTGTTCAAGATGGGCTGATCTTCTCTGGTTCCTGCAGGACCAAGCACAGTGGCATGGCAGAGAGGGTCAGACAGGAGCTGAGCTGAGCTCTGCCCTGGCACAGCCAGCTTGTCCCCTCTGCATCACACCTCCCCCTTGCTGCTAACATTGAGGGTGGGGAGCTCTGGCAAAGAAAAACGGGATTCTTGAAAGAAATATGAAAGGCCACACATTTCCATGAGGCAGGGATTCAATTTCTGTCATGCAATCACATTTCCTTCTGCAGTCTGAAATAATTACACAGCAGAGCAGGGCAAGGAGATCTGATTCAGAGGCATGGGGACAAGAGCAAGTTCTGAAATAAAAGAAGACAAATGAAATAATTAAGATATAATAGGCTGCACTTGCCTCTTAATTAGACTTTCTCTTTGATTAAGCAGTAATTAAATATTACCGTGCTGAAAGGGATTCTTTTATGGCCCTCTGAAGCCCTAACATATTCTGAAGATGTTTGTGTGCAGAGCAGGGGTTGCTGCCAGTGGTGAAGTGGGAGGGAGGATGTTGCACACCTGCCCCTTCCCCACAGAAGAAGCCCCCCTGCCCCTCTGCTCCCTGGGGAGTGTGGGCTGGATAGTTGTTTCTGGTCCAGGGTGCTGCCTGAGCCAAGAAGTGTCCCTGGGGAAGCCCCATGGCTCCTGGCCACCACCAGCTGCAAAGCACCTCCAGCTTTTCACCAAAGTGTGGGTGCTCCTGGGTGCTGGATGCAGGTGCCAAGCACTTTATGCTGCTGCTGCCTCATAGGTGCAGTTTTTAGAGTCGTGGAATAGGATCACAGAACCCTTTTAGTTGGAAAAGACCTTTAGGATCATAGAGTCCAACCGTTAATCCAGCACTGCCAAGGCCACTACTAAACCATGTCCCTGAGCACCACATCTACATGTCTTTTAAATTCCTTCAGGGATGGTGACTCAACCACCTCCCTAGGCAGCCTGTTTCAGGGCCTGACAATCCTTTCAGTGAAGAAATTTTTCCTAATATCCAATCTAAAGCTCCCCTGGTGCAACTTCAGGCTGTTTCCTCGAGACCATTTTGGTGAACTTCATCTCCTACATGGAGACCATGACCTCTGTGGCCCCAGGAGATGCTGCTGGCTTGCAACCCTTGTCCCAGGCTAGTCCAATTGAAGACCAAGACCACCTCTCCAACAACATGACAGCTCCTCTGGGGCCAGCCACCCTCCGAGGCTGGCTACCCCAAACTTCGGGAGCAACGGATCAACAAAAGAGGACTCTGGGGTAAAGGACTTGGAGCATAACAGGCAGTTAGCAGCAAAACCAAGAAGTTTTTAGACGAAACATCAAAAGGGAAGGAAATGTCAGGCCCCTATTCCTGAACATTCCTGGGTGGGTAAAAATAGCCCTTGGACGACCTGCAGGGGGAAGTGCTTCTGATCCCTTAATGCAGAGCCCCTGCTGTAGCCCTGTGGGCTCTCAGCCACTCACAGCCCCGTGTGCAAGCTGCTTTTTCCAGGTCATAAAACGATGGCTCTTGCTGAGAATTTCACTAGATGAGATTGTCTTGTTCTTTTCTTGCACAGCGTGTACTTTGGGTAATATCTTTGTGAAATTTTTGCGTACTTGCATACCCAGTATTTTCTGATGACCTAAGAAAAAAAGTATCATGATTATGCTATTAAACCTTTATTGAATGGAGGAAAACAAATCAGAGTGAGAGTGAAGCTGTATGCGGCCCCAGAAGTGTTAAGCCACGGTAGTAATCTGCCCTCAGTGTTTAATTTCACTTAATTTTCACTTGAAATACCAGCGAGACTGGAGATTAAAAGAGCTGGTGATGCCGAGGTGTCATGGGAGAGAGTGTGAAATCCCTTTGCTGTAGGCATGGTCCCTCTGGCTGAACATCACTGAGGTCTGGACAAGGCTAGGGGTGGGTTTAAGCTGGATGGTTGGTCTCTTATTCCAGATGGTTTCTAGGGTACGGTTCCAATGCCACTCGCTGGCCTGCTCAGCGCCTGTCCTCTCCTAAGTCAGTTATTTGATTTGGGTGGGCTGAGTCCTTTGCACCATCACCATGAGTCCCATCAGCTGAACTTCTCAGAGAGGTCCCTGCTGGGACGAAGCTCCAGGAGTTTGCACAGAACTTTTCCTTTCTCTGTTTTGCAGAAAAACGAATGGCTGTGCTTGAACTGCCAAACTCAGCGGCTGCTCGAAGGCAGCCTCGGCGACCCCGCCCCGGTGCCGCTGCCTGCCCCAAAGCAACCGCCCCCCGGCTCCCCGCGGCACCAGCCACCGCCCACGGGCCAGCAACCCCGAGCGCCAGCGCCGGCACCCGCCCAGCCGCCGGCACCCCCGGAGCAGCAGCAGCCCTCGCCCGCCAGGAGCCTGCGGGCTGCTGAGCAGAGCCGGACCCCCAGCCCTGCCCCGGTGGAGAAGAAGCCCCCAGTGCCAGCAGAGGAAAAGCCACTGCCCAAAGCTGCCCCAGAGCCTTCCAGAGCTCCTGAGAGCACCGTGCTGAAGGGGAAGAGTGCGACCCCCAGACAAGTGGGGGAGAGCAAGGAGAGCCGGGCACCCCCCGAGGCGCCACGGGCAAAGGAGCAGGAGGTGAGCTCTGTGGGTGCGTCCAGCTCCGAGCATCCCTGGGGACTGCACCCAACCAAGGGCTGGGCTGGTGCTGAGCCGTGCTCAGAAACAGGGGGTTATTCTGAGTCGGAGCAGAAACAGTGTTGTAGGGACCATTTGCCTCAGGAAATGGCCTTTTGGGACAGGGTGAGCTCCATAAACTGCTGTCTCTGTATTTCCAAAGCACTTTGGAACTTCACAGGCTCCAGAGCAGCGTGCTGGTATTTGCCTTCTCTTTATTACAGTTACATCAATTTGGGCATAATGCCCAGGTCATCTTTGGCCTTTGGAGTTGTTTTAAAAGAATATAAGGGCAGTTTAATTTGTTGTTCAATGGAAAACTGGTGTCAGAACATTGCAGGCTGCAGCAGCAGGCATTTTTCAAGCTCCCAGTCCCACCTTTTTTAAAATTCAGTGCAATCTGGGGGAAAAGCTTGGCTGCGTTGGGATGGTTTTCCCCCATGAGCAACCAGCACAGCCAGTGCAGCCCCCTGTGGGGAGGGGATGCAGCAGGAAGTCCTCACCAGCCAGGAGGGGATGGATGCCCCCAGGGGAGATGCTCCTCACATCACTGTCTGCTGGCACTTCCAAAACCAAGTAAGGTCTGTACTGCCTCTGTGCTGCTGGGGTCTCAGGCCCTGCTGGTAGCACTGGGGCCAGGCACGATGGCACGTTACCCACAGCTCGGAGGCTTGTCCCTGTGCTGCCTAATTGTAATGTCAGTTAAAACAGCCTGTTTATTTCTACTGACATCTAATGAGGATTCTGGGGGCTGCAATGCTTCTGAAGGCTGCTTTGCAGAGCTGTCAGTCAGGGAAATTAAAGTTCATTAAAAGACAGCCACAAACAAAATGCTGATGAGCCACTGAGGGGGAGGACGTAGGGTGGCCCCCAACCTTGGTGCTGGGCTGGCTCCAAGAGCTGCCCAGACCTTCTGCCTGCTCCCCAGGGAGGATTTGGAGGGAAGCAGGGGGAAGCAGCTCTGGAGGTGCCCAGGTCTGACACTGTGCTCTCCCTCGCCCACAGGACGGGTGCAAGCCTTACCCCCCGGACCTGTCCCGCAGTCCCCAGAGCCTGAGTGACACCGGCTACTCCTCCGATGGCATCTCCAGCTCACAGAGCGAGATCACCGGCCTGGTGCAGCAGGAGGAGGAGAAGCTGAGTGGCACTGGGCTGGCCGGGCAGAGCCCCCCCCAGCCCCTCAGAGCTCACCAAGCTGGAAAGCAGCATGCGGCCCCTCCTGGAAGGCCAGGGTGCCCCGCCGGAGCCCGCCGAGCATGGCAAGGGCTGCCCAGAGCCACGGGAGGAGCAGCGACAGCGGCCGCGGTACCTCTCCATCACCCCTGAAGCCTTCGACTCAGATGAGGAGCTAGAGGACATCCTGGAGGAGGATGAGGACTCACTGGAATGGGAGAACCAGCGGGAGCGGCGAGAGAGCGCAGAGTCCTCAGATGAGTTTGGCAGCAAGCTGCGGCACGACTACGTGGAGGACAGCAGTGAGGGGGGGCTTCTCCCCAGTGCCCCCCCAGCCCAAGGGCCGGGAGGTGGAGGTGAGTGATGAGGAGTTCATGCGGAGGCAGATCCTGGAGATGAGTGCAGAGGAGGACAACCTCGAGGAGGAGGAGGAGGGCTACGGGCGTGCCAAGTACGGTGTCCCCAAAGCCGGGCAGAAGGCCGAGGTGGAGAAGGGCAAAGAGGCAGCATCAGCCAAGCGGCGCCTGCCACATGGTCCTGGCAGCCTGTACAAGGAGGAGAGGAAGGAGATGGAGGCAGCAGAGGGTGAGGACTTGAGCACGACCCAGGGGGGCCTGCGGCGCTTCAAGACCATTGAGCTGAACAGCACGACTGGCTATGGGCAGGAGATGGAGATGGGCCAGGAGGCAGACGCCAGCCTGGACCGGGAGCCTGAGCTGGAGATGGAGAGCCTGACAGGATCCCCTGAGGAGCGCTCCCGAGGTGAGTACTCCTCCACCCTGCCGGCCACAACGCCCAGCTACACCTCAGGCACCTCACCCACCTCCATCTCCTCCCTGGAGGAGGACAGCGACAGTAGCCCCAGCCGCCGGCAGCGGCTGGAGGAGGTGAAGCAGCAGAGGAAGGCTCGCCACCGCTCACATGGCCCCTTGCTGCCCACCATTGAGGACTCATCTGAGGAAGAGGAGCTGCGAGAGGAAGAGGAGCTGCTGCGGGAGCAGGAGAAGATGCGGGAGGTGGAGCAGCAGCGCATTCGGAGCACAGCGCGCAAGACCAAGCGCGACAAGGAGGAGCTGAGGGCCCAGCGGAGGAGGGAACGCTCCAAAACCCCCCCCAGCAACCTCTCCCCCATCGAGGATGCCTCCCCCACTGAGGAGCTGCGGCAGGCGGCAGAGATGGAGGAGCTGCACCGCTCCTCCTGCTCTGAGTACTCGCCCTCCATCGACTCAGAAGCTGAAACCTTCGACGCTGTGACCTCCAAGCTGTACAAGTCGGGCAGTGAGTACAACCTGCCCACGTTCATGTCATTGTACTCCCCAACAGAGAAGGGGGAGAGTGGCTCCAGCCAGCCTGCCAGCAAGCCCCTCAAGAGCGCTGAGGAAGCCTATGAGGAGATGATGAGGAAGGCTGAGATGATGCAGAAGCAGCAGGTCCAGCAGACCCAGCCGGCCGTTTCCTACGGCAGCACCTACCAGCAGGTTGGCTACCGTGGCACCGAGGGCCAGAATGGCTTTGAATTCCAGTACACCGAGGACTACCGGTACGATGGCGGCCACACGCGCCCCTCCCAGCCTGGCTATCCAAGCGCCCTGACGAAGGCAGGTGCAGTGTACGAGGAGATCCTGCAGACCTCCCAGAGCATCTCCAGGATGCACCGGTCCTCCTCCTTTGACCTGGCCTTGGAGCAGGGGGAGAAAGCAAAGGGGCAGGAGGAGGTGTACCAGGAGAAGCACTTCCTCAATGCCGAGAGCGCCTACGCTGACCTGATGAAGCAGAACAGCGGCCCGCTCACCCCCGGCACCAGCCCCACACAGCTCTCCGCTCCTGTCTCCTTTGCCACCTCTGACAGCAGCACAGGCAAGGTCATTCCCGATGTCCGGGTCACCCAGCATTTTGCAAAAGAGGGGCAAGACCTGGCCAAGAGCACCCCAGCAGCACCCAGCCTGGTGTCCAAGGCTGCCACCACTCCTTACACCTATGGCAAAGACAGCAAAGGTGCCAGCACGGTGACAACAGCAGTGGGTGGCCCCGGGAGCACAGCACGGAGCTACAGCTCCCCAGCCCCAGACACCCCATCAGTAGCCAGCAGAAGCTACAGTCCAGCGAAGAGCACCATCAGCTATGGCTCACAGACGGAGGACACTGGCAGAAGCAAGGCAGTGGTGGAGATCAGTGTGCAGACGGCCAGGGAGAAGGTCCCAACTGTGAGCGACAGCAAGCCCCTGCCGCCCAAGACATACCCCTTCTTCAAGAGCTCCAGCCCTCCACTCTCACCCACCTCCCCAACACAGAGTCCCACCCACACCACAAAGGCCACGGCAGAGTTTTCCACACAGACGCAGAGCCCCCTCCTCCCCTGTGAGGGTCCCACCGCTGGTCCCTCTTCCCCCATGGTGGCACAGGGGACGCAGACGCCTCACCGGGCAGGCTCACCACGCCTGACCCGGCAGTCCTCCTCACAGGATGCCCCCTTCATGCTGATCACGCTGGCAGCCGATGCGGCCAGCCAAACCAAGCCAGTCAGCTCCGGTTCCCCGACGTCCCCCACCTTGTCCCCCACCTTGTTCCCCACCAGGCCCAGCCAGCAGCTGCTAGCGCACGGCTACAGCCAAGTGCCAGAGCCAGAGCAGCCACCAGGCACCTACATCAGGGCACAGCCAGTGAAGGACCACGCCCAGAAGGCACCCGCCGTGACTTCAGCCGCCGACAGCATTGCAGGGCTGTATGGCTGGGGAACGCTGCCCGCGGAAAACATCTCCCTCTGCCGCATCTCCTCCATCCCTGGCACATCCCGGGTGGAGCCAGGGCCCAAGGTGCCAAGCACTAATGCTGTGGACTTACGGACAGCGCTGAAGTCTGCCCCCATCATCATAACAGACCAAGGCATGGATCTCACCTCCTTGGCCACCGAAGCCAGGAAATACTGCCTGACCTTGGACCACATCCCAAGCCGGCAGTCCACAGCCATCCAGCCCTTGATCATCAACCTCAACGCCCAGGAGCAGCCCCATGCCATCATCGCGGCAGCCAGCACCAGTGGCCTGGCCATCGCCTCCCCCATGCTCCTCTCACAGGCCAAGCAGCCTGTGGTCTATGGAGACCCTTTCCAAAGCCGGGTGGACTTTGGGCAGGGTACCGGGAGCCCAGTGTGCTTGGCGCAGGTGAAGCAAGTGGAGCAGGGCGTCCAGACGGCCACGGTGAGAGCCAGTGGGGCACCAGTGGCAAGCCCGAGCCTGCCCTCCCACCCCAGGCCAAGTTTGTGAGGTATGGCATGCCGGGCCAGATGGTGAAGAAGGATGTGCTCATCTCGCAGACCGGTGGGGCACAGAACGTCAGTGGCCTCCCACAGCCCTTCCCACCAGAGCCAGGCTCAGAGCTGTACCGGGCAGTGCCAGTGGAGCTGAAGAGCCAGAGCCCTCTCCTCACCCTGGGTGGCAAGAAGTCCCAGGTCATGATGGTGCAGATGGAGGAGGCAGCTGGCCCAGTGACCAAAGTGCTGAAGGAGGAGCCACCAGCCAATGTGCTGGACCTCACGGGCATGAAGCCAGAGAGCCAGGTGGCCTGCTGCGACATGGTCTACAAGTTCCCCTTTGGTGGTAGCTGCACGGGCACTTTCAACCCCACCTCCAAAATGCCAGAGAAGAAAGCCGGGGAGGTGGCAGCACCCAGCCGGAAACCCAGCGGGCCCCTCTACAGCAGCAGAGAGCCAGAGCTGTCGGAGACCTTCCCTTACCGGGAGCAGCCAGCCCCAGCACCCTCGCTCTATGAGGAGCAGAAGTTTTACCCCACTGGCGCCTTTGGCCGCCTCTACTCCTCCATGTCAGACACAAACCTCTCTGAAATTGGGATGAGCTACTACCCCATGAAGGGGGATCAGCCCTTCCACTCCCCAGCGGGTGATGCCGCCGTAGACCTCAGCACCATGAAGCACTCCTACAGCGTGGGCTTCGCAGAGGGGGGTTATCTGGGCCAGGGACTGCAGTATGGCTCCTTCTCTGACCTCCGCCAGCCGGCAGAGCTGCTGGGCCACCCACTCCCCATGCGGAGGTACAGCTCGGCCTCCAACATCTACTCTGACTACCGCTTCTCACCTCGAGGGGACCTGGCCAGCTTCCAGGAATCCAGCCTGGCCCACTACAGTGCCACCACAGCGCGTGAGATCAGCCGCATGTGTGCTGCCCTCAACTCGATGGACCAGTATGGGGGCCGGCACACCAATGGTCCTGACCTGCTACAGTCCTACGGCCCCAGCACCGGGCCAGGGGGTGCAGGGGGGATGGTGGCTCAGCAGCAAGGCCCTGCACCCCCCAAACCTGGCGGGATGTACAACCCCACCTTCCCCGAGGGACGGCAGACCTTGGGCAGCCTGGCGCAGTACAATGTCCCCGGAGTCCGCCTGGGCACTGTCCGGCAGATGTTCCCGTCCACTGCCACAGTGCGGGCTGCTGACGGCATGATCTACTCTACCATCAACACGCCCATCGCCTCCACGCTGCCCATCACCACCCAGCCAGCCTCAGTGCTGCGGCCCATGCTGCGCGGCCTGTACAGGCCCTACGGCCCGGGTGGTGTGGCAGCCGTCCCACTGCCCAGCCTGGCCAGGCTGCCTGTTGTCACCCCCCGTGTCCCGCTGGCAGCACATGGCCTCTACCGCTACCTGGCCCCTGGCCGCCCAGCCCCAGCAGCCTCACTGATGGAGACACCGGTCTACCTGGGCAAGGCCGTCAGCACGGCGCCTGCAGCAGTGGGCACCGGTCCCGGTTCCAAAGCCCCTGCCGCCCCCACCGCCCCCACCGGTGGCTTGCAGCGAGCAGAGCCAGCAGGGACCACTCCCCGAGCTGAGGGTCCGGCAGCACCAGCAGCACCAGCAGCCAGCAAGGAGGGTGGGCAGGCAGCCGTGGCACCCAAGCCAGTGCCAGACGGGGGTCAGCGGGAGGAGCGGGAGCGGGAGGAGGAACGGCAGCGCAAGCAGCAGGAGCATGTGCTGCAGCTTGAGCGGGAGCGCGTGGAGCTGGAGAAGCTGCGGCAGCTGCGGCTGCAGGAGGAGCTGGAGCGGGAGCGTGCAGAGCTGCAGCGGCACCGGGAGAAGGAGCAGCTGCTGGTGCAGCGGGAGCTGCAGGAGCTGCAGTGCATCAAGCAGCAGGTGCTGCAGCAGCAGCAGGAGGAGCGGCACGCACAGCTGGCGATGCAGCGGGAGCAGCTTGCCCAGCAGCGCCTGCAGCTTGAGCACATCCACCAGCTCCAGCACCAGCTGCAGCAACAGCTGGAGGAGCAGAAGCGGCAGAAGAGCACCTTCCCCGAGCACGCTACTCGACCACCCGAGGGGCCCGCTGAGGTGCCGCGGGGACCACCGCACAATGGGCAGGTCTGGCCCCCACCGAGCCAGGGACCACCAGAGGGGCCCCCTGGCTCCCGATACCCCACACCACAGCGGCCGCTCAGCAGCTCAGTCTCTGACATGTCACTGCAAGCCGAGGAGCCCTGGGAGCCCAGCCGGGGCATCAAGAAGAGGAACTCGATGCCGCGGCTGCGGGATGCCTATGAGAAGGAGGCGGCACGGGAGGCCATTGCAGCGAGGAAGACGGCAGACAGCAGCGTGCAGACGGACGAGGAGGACGGTGAGGAGCGATACCTGCTGTCGCGGCGGCGGCGGACACGGCGCAGCGCTGACTGCAGCGTGCAGACAGATGAGGAGGATAGCGGGGAGTGGGAGCAGCCTGTGCGCCGCCGTCGCTCCCGGCCCTCCCGGCATGCCGAGGCTGGCGCTGAGGGCAAGGCGGAGGGGACAGCCCGTGCCATGGCCAGTGTGGGCATCCAGACCATCAGCGACTGCTCAGTGCAGACAGAGCCTGACCAGCTGCTCCGCGTGTCCCCTTCCATCCACATCACCACCCACGACCCCCGGGTGGAGATTGTCAAATACATCTCAGCCCCAGAGAAGACACAGAGGGGCGAGAGCCTGGCCTGCCAGACGGAGCCGGAGCCAGCCCCCCAGCCTGGCATTGTGGTCCCCCAGCTGACGGTGCCCACCACCATTCCACCCTACTCCACCAACATCCAGATGGTGAGCACAGGCCCCCTGGACCCCCATGCTGTCCGGCAGCAGACCCTGGGCAAGTTCGAGAAGAAGAAACCGGATCCGCTGGAAATTGGCTACCAGTCCCATCTGCCAGCTGAGTCCCTCTCGCAGCTGGTGACCCGCCAGCCACCCCGCTCTCCCCAGGTCCTCTACTCACCTGTCTCCCCTCTCTCCCCCCACCGCCTCCTGGAGTCCTCCTTTGCCACCAGCGAGCGGCTGAACAAGGCTCACGTCCCCCCACAGAAGCACTTCACCACCGACTCGGCCCAGCGCCAGCAGACACTGCCGCGCCCCATCAAGACCATGCAGCGCTCCCTCTCCGACCCCAAGCCCATCAGCCCCACTGCCGAGGAGGCTGGCAAAGACAGGTTCTCCCTCTACCAGCACCCGCTGCTTCCCGGCACCCAGGTATGTCAGCATGGGAAACAGCCTTTTCCTCAGGGAACAGCCCCAGGAGGCACCTCAGGATGTTTCAGTTTCATTAGTGCTGCGGCAATTAATATTTTAAAGGGCTGTGGATGGCAGCTGGCAGGCACAGACACAAAGCTGGCAGCCAGAGAGAGGGCCCAGGGCTCCCTGGGCAGCAGGCAGGAGCTGCTGCTGGGTGACAGCATCAAGGCTGCGCACTGTCCCCTGCCACAACCGGGTCCCCCTCCTCTCCCAGGGAGCTGCCATGCATGACTGCCTTGGGAGTTGCAGCAGCTCTTTACCCCCAAAGATGGTGGTTGCCTTGGGCAGCCAAGCAGCCCGCAAAGAGCTCCAGGGCAATTCCTGGGGCAATTCCCAGCCTGGCCTTTCCCCCAAGCCCCGCTGCCAATGGCCCGAGGACAGAAAGCAGTTTTTGCGGCAAGCAGCAGCGCGCAGGCGGCCGGCCCAGCGCTTGGCCAGCTGCCACCCCCGGTAATTACTCACGGAAAGCAGCCCTGCCTGTTACTTCCATCCTATTTATCACGCTTTTACATAAACGCCACTTCCTCGGTGGGTGGGGGGGACATGTGCACAGCGGTCTGCCTCACCACAGCCCCAGGGCGCAGGAGGAGCTCTGGGTGCCCAGGGTGGGGGGCACAGGTGGACACCCACCTGCACCTCTGACCTGCTGTCCCTTGGCTTTGCAGGTGGGGGGGCTGCAGTCGAGCCCACTGGCACGCAAGGTAAAGCGGACACTGCCCAGCCCACCACCTGAGGAACCCCACGTCCCCCTGGCCAGCCCAGCCACCTCCCAGCTCTACCTGAGCAGCCTGGCCACCAAGGCCACTGCACCAGTCACCAAGGCCAGCCTGCTGAAAGAGCTGGACCGTGACCTGAAGCTGGTGGAGCATGAGGCCACCAAGCTGCGGAAGAAGCAGGCAGAGCTAGACGAGGAGGAGAAGGAGATCGACGCCAAGCTGAAGTACCTGGAGCTGGGTATCACCCAGCGCAAGGAGTCACTGCTGAAGGAGCGGGGCCACCCCTACCTGCGCTGCCCCGGGGACCGCCGCGACTACCTGTCCGACAGCGAGCTGCACAGCCTGCGCCTTGCCACCTATGAGGGTGCTGGCCTGCGCCCCTCGCCTGCCGGGCAGTACCCCGACTTTGCTGCCACCGCCGCCGCCTCCTATGGCGCCTACCCCTACCCGGCCCCACCGGGCCCCACCGCCTTCCCACCAGCACGCCTGCAGCACCCCCAGTACCCCACAGCCAGCACCACTCAGGATGGCTTGCCGCCACCCCAGCTGTCTGCCTTCGTCTCGCCTGGCACCTTCCCAGCCCCCAGCACTGCATATCCGGAGCTGGGCACCCCAGGCCAGCCGGGCTTCCGGCCCCAAAACCCCTACCAAGCCCCCAGCACCTTCACCGGGGTGGCCAGCGTGCCAGCAGCACAGCCCACCCTCTTCCAGACCCCAGCAGAAATAGCTGGCGGGCACCAGAAGCCGCGGCAGACCTCGCTGGCTGACCTGGAGCAGAAGATCCCTACCAACTACGAGGTCATCAGCGCAGCCACCAGCTCCTCTACTGTTCCGGATGTCACCTTCAGTGCCACGACGGCAACCAGCGGCTATGAGCAGTACAAGGCCCCTGAGGCCCGGCCAGCTGAGAGAGCTGGTGCAGCACAGGGCCCCTCAGCCAGCTTCTCCTCTGAGTCCCTCTACACCAACCTGGAGCAGAACATCCCCCGTAACTACGTGATGATCGAGGACATCAGTGAGCTCACCAAGGAGAGCCCGGTAGTGGAGGGGCAGAAATCGGAGCCAACAGGCACAGGCACTGACATCCGCCACATCAGAGAGAAGAGTGACCTGGGGGATGCTGAGGGCTCCAGCAGGCCCTGCTGCTACACCAAAGCCGAGGAGGAGTCTGAGGAAGACATCTATGACCACCATGGCTCTGACTATCGAGGAAAGAACAGCTACCACAGGGGCATGGAAAGCAATGGCAGGGTGTCAGGGAGCTCTGCTGGCTCGTCCTACTACTATGGGGACAGTGACTACCGGCACTCCTCACGGGCAGACAAGCATGGCTCTGGTGTGGCACTGCCAAAGCATTCCTCCAAGAACCTAGCACCTGCCGTTGTCGCCTCAAAGCGCAGCAAGCACAGGAAGCAGGGCATGGAGCAGAAGATCTCCAAGTTCTCCCCCATTGAGGAAGCCAAAGACGTGGAGTCGGACCTGGCCTCCTACGCAGCAACAACCTCAGTTGGCAGCAGCAACGTGGCCTCCAGGGCCAAGAAGCTGCAGGATGAGATCACCTATGGCCTGAAGAAGAATGTCTATGAGCAGCAGAAGTACTACGGCGTCTCCAGCCGGGATCTGGTGGACGAGGAAGAGCGGGTCTACTCCACCAGCAGCAGAACCCGCTCCTCCGGCTATGGGGTGGAAAAGTCCTCTGGCCGGGAGGTGGGCAGCCGGAGCAAGTCCTATGAGCGGGAGGTTATAGAGCGCTCCCAGAAAGGCAGTTCCAAGCCCTCATCCCTTGGCATGAGCCAGAGCCGTGGGCGGGCTCCCATCCGCACACAGCCTTCAGAGGAGGAGAGCCCTGTCAGCCCCCTGGGGAAGGTGGTGGGGGGGACACGCGCTGTGGGGGGGGCCTGGCCCTCAGTCGGCGGGGGACCCCTGCTCCCAGTTCTGCTCCAGCCACTCGTTGCCTGATGTGCAAGAGCACATCAAAGACGTGCCAAGGAGTCACTCATACAAGCACGAGGAGGGCTACGGCATGGACGATGCCCATTGCGTTGTCTCGGACAGCGAAGGTAACGGCTCCCTGTGGTGACCACCCCAGAGCATGGCTTCCCGGGGCATGCCTGTCTGCTCGTACGCAGAGACACTCTCACCGCCTCAGTTTGCTTGACACGTGCCTTCCTCCCCCTGCCCCGGGTGTTCGGTGTTAGCCGGTCCCGCGTGGTGCCCCGCCGTGCCGCGCCGCGTCCCATCCCCGCCGGCACGGGCTGTCCCCCGCACGCGTGCCCGCTGCTTGCCTCTCCCACCTCATTGCATGGCTTCCGCCCCTGTGGCCTCGAGTGAGAGATTGACCGTGGTTTGTTTTTGGTTTCTGAAGCCTATCATTTGGGTCAGGAGGAGACAGACTGGTTTGATAAGCCCAGGGAAGCGCGGGCGGAGAGGGTCAGGCACTACGGTGGCCACTCTTCCTCTCAGAAGAGACCCCCGGTTAAGCACACCTACCACGACTATGACGAGCCCCCCGATGAGGACCCGTGGCAGCATGATGACTACCCCCAGCACCGCGAGCACCGGCACCACGGGGAGTACGGGCGCCACACAGGCGCTTCCCGGCACGCCAGTGACGAGCCCCCACGCCGCTCATCCAAGCAGCACCTGCGGGAGTCCAGCCGTCACGAGTCCCGCGGCCACGGGCCACCGGCCACCTCCAAAAAGGCACAACAGCCCGAGCCCCGAGCACCCTATGGCCCCAGCTCCTCGGAATACACCCCATCGTCCCGCTCCACTGCTCACCACCACGGCGCCGAGCCCCCCCAAGACACAGAAGCCCACCCAGCCACATGGGTCGGCCGCCCCCGCGCCGAAGCCAGAGCCCCTTGCACACCCACAGCAGCCAACGGGCAGGCAGCAGCAGGCAGGGCAGCAGGCAGCGCGGCAGCAGGCAGCGACACGGCAGACTGTGCAGCCGGTGGGCTCGGCACAGCCTGAGGCTAGGGGCAGGGCACAGGGTCCCCCGTCATCCCGGCCACCACAGCAGCAGCCAGGGCCAGCCCAGGCAGCGGGGAAGGCACCGGCCGTGCACCACGTGCAGCCGGGCGGGCACCCAACACCGGCGGTAAGTATGGGCTCGGCCAGCTCAGCTGCCTTCCTGCCCCCAGGACCTTCCTGGCTGGCCGTGCCAGGGACTGGCAGGGGAAGGGTTGGGGATGGGAGCTTTGGGACAAGGCCTATCTCACTCGTCTGCCCACCACACCACCCCTGGGTGTCGTGGGAGCAGCCATCCCCTCGAGGGGACATCTCTGTGCCCTGGATCCCTCCCTGCCTCTTTCGGGGTTTTGGTGTCACCCCCCCACCCAGGGCCACCTCCAGAGGATGCTCTGCTGGGAGCACCAGCCCTGAGAGCTGTTTTCCCCATTCCAGCCAAAAGCAGAGCAGACGGACACATCCAAACCCGCAGCAAAAGTGCCACAGCAGCCGGGGAGAGCGCCACTGGCACAGCCTCTGGGAGCAGCAGGTCAGTGAGTCCAGTACACGGCACTGTATCCCCCATGCTGGCTGCCTGGCACCCCAGGGGCTCGGCCAAGCCCCCCCAGCTGACCTGTCCCCTGCTAACAATGGCTTTGTTTGTCCCGCAGCGGACAGCAAGGCTGGTCCAAAAGCGGCCGGGCTGCGTGGTCCTGCTGGCCCAGCCACAGGGCAGCCTGGAGCGGAAGGAGAGAGCGTTTTCTCAAAAATCCTGCCGGGGGGGGGCAGCGGAACAAGCAGGCAAACTGACTGAAGGTGAGGGCTGCTCCCAGAGATGGGGTGGGGGGTGGTGGTGATGCTCTTCTGCACCAAGACAGGGTTTGGTGAGCAGCGGTGGCCAGTAGTAGCTAGTGGGATGGGGTGCTGCCGCCGTTCAGGGCAAAAGCAGTGGTTTGGGGGCTGAGGAGGTGAGGTGCCAGGGTGGCTGTGACATGCTGACGCCTCTCCCGGCTTCCCCACAGCGGTGTCGGCTTTTGGCAAGAAGTTCACTTCATTCTGGTGAGAGAACAGCACAAGGTGAGTGCAGCCAGCACTGGGTGCTGCGCCACGGGCTGTCCCTGCTCCCTCTGTGTCTGACAACTTCCTGCTCCCTTCCACCACAGGAGTTTGGGAAGCGAGTGGAGATTGAGTCGTTGCCGTGGAAAAACCTATGAAGAAGCCAGTGAATTCAGCACACGGCGCCGGACTCTGGGTATAACGGTGAGTACCCTGGGGCAGAGCCATATGCTGGTCTCCTCCAACACACCAATTCTCTCCATTGCACCAGTCCCCTCCACCATGCCATCCCTGGGGCTCTCACGGCACCTCTGTCCCCCTTGGCACCCACTGAGCCCTGCCCTCCTGCATTCCCAGCCCCCAGGGTGAGCAGGACACAGTTCAGCCCCATCCCCTTCCCTCTGGGCCACTCACTCCCATCCTCATGGCTGGGCACCAGCCCCAAGCCAAGGCATGGGGCTTGGCCTTGTTCCCTGGTCCCGACAGAGCCACGTGGGCCGATGCCATGTGGATGCTGGTGCAGACCCCGGGTTTGCTGGGAAGGTTTGGGCGGCCCAAGGTCTGCTCTGGGAGCCTGTCCAGTGCGGGGGCGGCAGCAGCTGCTCAGCCGGCAGTGCCTCTTGGCTCGCCTCCGCCCATTCACTTGGGCTGGCACTACTTATCAGTGGGGTCCCCTCCGTGGGGACGTCTCCACTTGGGCTAACGCCTCTCTCTTTCTGTTTCTGTCACAAGCTTTTGAAAGCAGGGCGATCCCTGGATGCTGGACCAAACAGCGGCCAAGCGGGGGCCCAGCGGATGCCCTGGGGTGGACAAGCAGCTCCGGCATGGCAGGCGGCAAGCCCCGGCACCAGGAGGGCAGATGCACCCTCTGCCCCTATGGCCGCCCTGAGTGAATGGGCCTGATCCAGACCATCGGGTCAGGCCCTGTAGGTGGGCCGCGGCCCTTTCTTAAGATTATACGCAGAGTTGCTCCCTCTGAACCCCAGCTCTGGCCTCTTCATAGGTTTTTCCCCTCGCAAGCCGAGGGCTGGGCGCCGTGGGCGCCGCTTCCACCTTCCCAACCCTGTCTACCCCGCTGGGGCCATCCCCACGCCCCTGCACTGAGGCCCGCTCCTGGCCCCGCTGGGGAGCCCCCGCAGCGCCTCAGCTAGGACCTAACACTGTTTTCACTACCGAAATACGAGGCCATAGGACTCTGACAGGCAGCGCGGCGTCCCGGCACGCGGCGCCGCCCCGAAGCCATTGGAAGCATCGACAGGGCTGCGCTGGCCCTCGCCACACAGCCAGCGCGCCCGCCGCCGGGCACCCCTTTTCTTTCAAGAACAGCCTTAATCATCCCACTTTGATTTCTGTGTATACCTCATCTGCACCAGGGGGGGCACAGGGCGTCGTCGGGGGGGGGGGTGTCCTTTTTTCTCAGTTTTTCTGGGTTCATTTTATTTTGATTTGGGTTTTTTTTTTGTTTTTTTTTTTTAACTTTATACCAAATCCTCTTCCCTCTTTGCTTTGTGCGATGAGTTAGCACACGGGCTGTCGTCTGTAGAAGCAATAGAGTACAGGAGGCTACAAAAGAGCACAAATCCCGTGGAACAAGATCAGGAGAGCTTTGCCTCCAGCAGTATCCTTCCTCTTACTGTGCAATCCAAGTCCTTCTCAAGCCATTTCGTGGGGACGTGGGGACGGCTGGCATGGCAGCTGGTGGCCAAAGCCTGCTTGCCCTGCCAGGAGGGGATTCCCGGGGAGGGAGAGGCAGCCCAAGGAGGGGGCTTGCCAGCGTACAGCCCACATCCCGCCGCCTCCCCACGCCGGTGGCACCCCCCCCGGTGCCCCCCGCGGCAGGCGGCAGCTGCCCTCTCGCCCGCCTGATGTTCTATGCAACGAAATAACACGACTCCAGAACAAGACCTGTGAATAGCTACTCGGTTCAATGTCGCGCCTAAGGGTTTCATTGCAACGCCTGCTGCCGAGCGACCCAGTAACTACTCTTTATCAACCACCCGTGCGTATGAATTCGTGGCATGTTCGACCCACGGAGGGCCACTTTGCCAAAGGGCAGCCCTAGCGCCCGTGACCATCTGTCCCGTCGTAGAGCATGGCTTGCTACTTCTCTGCACGGTTCCACCTGCCTTTCAGTGCTTGCTGTTCTTTGCCTGGACTTTTCTTTTTTTCTTTTCCATCAGTCCATCACTGTACTGAAAGCTCTGAGCAGATTTATGCACTTGTTATCAAGGACCTGGTCACCATGGAACACCCACATGCCATGGCAGGTCCCTCACCAGGGGTTCTGCCTGTGCCCAAGGCTGGGGAAGAGGCTGATGCCTGAGGGACAGGGGGAAACACAGCACAGAGGAGACCCCCGGCCGTACACACACCTGCTCCCTCTCCCCGCCGATGACAAGTGCATAGCCTGAGGGCATCTCCTCCAGGCCCCCGGTCCCCGCCACTCCTCGTGCTGTAAATACTTGTACAGTGTGTAAATCACACACGGGATCGAGACCCCCACCAGGGCCTGTCTCACCACCCGAGCACATCCGCCACCTCGCCTCCGCACCTGCAGGGACCAGGGGCATGTAGCCCACCCCGCTGGGGCCCCACCCAAACTGTGGCAGTCTGCCGAGGGGGACGAGGGGGTGCGAAGACGAAGGGTTGAGAGCGGCCGGGCGCCATTTCCAGCGGTCAGTGCGATGCCGGGTGCGCTCCCTCTGAACATTGTGACGGTGTGCGTGTCTGCTGTGCTCTGTGCCACCTGTAGTGACCCTGTACTGTGCCGTACCGTGCCGTACCACCCCCGCCGCTGTGTCGTGACTCCCTCCCAGAAGCTGCCCCCTCACCAGGTGTTTCTGTGGGAACAGAATAAAAAGGACTTGACACAAACCACAGACTGGCCCCAATTCCTGCCTGCCTGCCTGCAGCAATGGGGGGGGCGAGTGGGATCTGGATCCCCAGCACAATGGGTGCAACCAGGCTTGGTCGGCACCACACTTGGCCCATATCTGAGGCTGCTGGGCTGGGGGGATCCCTGTGGGCTCCAAGGGCCTGATCCTCTCACTCTTGCAGGGCTGCTGGGCCGAGTGGTCCCTATGGGCTCCAAGGGGCTTATCCTCCACACACCAGGGGCTGCTTGTGTGTGGGGTTCCTGTGGGACCCAAGGGCCCAATCCCTCCCACACTAGGAGATGCTGGGCAGGAGTCCTTATGGGTCCCAAGGGCCTGATCCCACACACACACCGGGGGCTGCTGGTCTGGGGGGGGTCCCTGTGGGCACCAAGGGCTTGAGCCCCTGCACACAGACACCTGTGCTGCAGCCGCCTGCCGGGGAACAACTCCAGGGCGGCCAGGGGCTGCCGGGCCGCGCCCAGGCCCCTGGCTACGGCTTCAAACGGGCCCGCGGACGAAGGGGTGTCTCCGGGCTGGAGGTCCCGGAGGTTCCGGCCGGGGCGCAGCGCGGACCCCAGTGTTGAGGTCTCCTGCAGCGGCGCCACTCGCGTCCACCTGGGGGCGGCACAACGTGAACGGTGGCCCGAGCGCCGCAGCCAATGGGAGGTGCCGCACGCCGCCGGCCCCGCCCCTCCGCCCCGGAAGTGCCGGCGCTGTCCCTGCCCCGCAGCCACGCCATGGAGCCGCCGGTGAGGGGCAGGGGGGATAGGGAGTGCGGTGTCCTCACTGCCCTGGGTCCCGCCCCACCATCCCGCTGCCTCCTGCCCCGCCACCCCCTGCCCCTCACCTCCTGCCCCGCCACCCCCTGCCCCTCACCTCCTGCCCCGCCAACCCCTGCCCCTCACCCCCTGCCCCGCCACTCCCTGCCCCTCACCCCCTGCCCCGCCACTCCCTGCCCCGCCATTGCACCCCCAGGACCGCCCAGAGCCCCGGCACCTGCGTGCCCCCGGGGCTGCGGTAACTGCCCCCGTCCCGCACCCCTGGTGCCCCAGTCATTGCCCCGGCGCCTTCCTAATTCACCCATGCACCCCCGGAACTGCCCCCGGAACTGCCTCCGGTACCTTCCTAATCCCCCTATGCACCCCAGAAACTGCCCCAGCTTCACAAATCCAGGCAGTGCCCCCGGTACCCTCCTAATCCCCTCCATGTACCCCAGGAACTGGCCTTCCGGTACCCCTGTAACTGCCCCACCTCTGTACCCCTGGTACTTCCCCCAGTACCCCAGTAACTGCCCTGATACCTTTGTACCCTCCCTGCACCCCCATAGCTTCCCCAGCACTGCACCCCTGGTACTGCCTTGATACCTCAGTAACTGCCCCTGGTACTCATAATGTCCCCTATGTACCCCACTAGCTGCCCCCAGTACCTTCTGGTACCCTCATACTCACTGGTACCCCGGTAACTGCCTGAGGTCTGCACCCCCAGTACCTCCCCACTACCCAGTAACTGCCCCTCTACCCTTGGACTGCCCCAGTACTCTCCTAATCCCTCCCCATGTTCCCTGGTGCCACGGTAAGTGCCCCTCTGCCCCGCACCCAAGCCAACCCTGGTGGGTCCCACAGATGCTGTCAAGCACAGAGGAGGTGGTGGAGCTGTACCGGGAGCTGAGCCAGCACCCGGGGCTCAGCACCGCCTGCATCGGCCCCAACGTCACCACCCAGTATGGGGGCAAGTACTGCAGCCTCTACACTGGTACGGGGACGGGGGGGCCCTGGGGGTATCCAGGGGGTCTCTGCCTGCCTGGCGGGGATGTGGCAGGTGTCCTCACCCTGCTTCTCGCAGAGTGGTCACAGCGGGACCTGGCACGGGCTGAGAACATCAAGTTCTGCCGCCAGTACCTCATCTTCCATGACGGGGCCTCCATTGTCTACTCGGGGTCTGCTGGCACCTGCTCCGAGATCAAGGACGAGTGAGTCCTGTCCTGTCCCCATGCTGGTGTCCCCTTGGGCTGCTGATGGCAGGAAGCTGACGGGCGCCCACCCACCCACAGGCTGCTGAGCCGGGAGTCCCCCAGTGGGGCGCTGAAGGCCGTCGTGCGCAAGGTTCCTGGCAAGGAAAAGGAGAAGGAGAAGCAGTTCCTGGAGGTGAGGAAGGGGCTCAGTTGGGCTGGACCCTCCCTGGGGCTCGGGGCCAGCTCCACGCTGTGGCTGGGGGCCACCCTGGCATCTCTGCCCTCAGGTCTGGGATCAGAACCGCAAGGTGAAGAGCATCGACCTGACAGCGCTGGACAAGCATGGCAGCGTCTATGATGATGGTGAGGGGCTGGGGGTGCCAGGGATGGGGAGTCTTGGGAGGACAGGGTGGCTGGTGCCTAACCTGTCCCTGCAGACCAGTTTGGCTGCCTGGCCTGGTCACACTCGGAGACCCACCTGCTCTACGTGGCAGAGAAGAAGCGTCCCAAGGCCGAGTCCTTCTTCCAGAGCAAAGCTCCTGAGCTGGGCACCTCCGATGAGGACGTGGGGCATCCCAAGAAGGAGGACATGTCCCTCAAGGTGGGGTTCCCCCGCCCTGGGGCAGGCAGGACCGGTGGGGCAGCCATGGGGCTGACAGGGCTGTGCCGCAGGGTGAGCAGTTCGTGTACCACGAGGACTGGGGGGAGACTCTGAGCTCCCGCAGTGTGCCTGTCCTCTGCATCCTGGACATCGAGGGCAGCAGCATCTCGGTGCTGGAGGGCATCCCAGAGCACCTGTCCCCCGGCCAGGTGAGGATGGGGAGCCCCGGGGAACTGGAGCAGGGAAGTTTTGGGGGCCAGCAGTAGGCTAAGATGCTCACCCCTTCCATCCCCACAGGCTTTCTGGTCCCCTGGTGACACTGGTGTGGTGTTTGTGGGCTGGTGGCACGAGCCCTTCCGCCTGGGGCTGCGGCACTGCACCAACCGCCGGTGAGTCCTGGGGGCCACCCTGCCCCACAGCCGAGCCCCCCTGGCCCCACCGTGACTCCTGTCTCTGCCGGCAGGTCAGCACTTTTCTACGTGGACCTGACGGGCGGGAAATGCGGTGAGTGGCACGTGTCCCGACCCCCCCTGCCGGTGCCCCAGTTCCCTGCAGCCCCTCACCGTCCCCTCGTGCCCCTGCAGAGCCACTCTCCGAGGACACCAGGGCCGTGTGGTCCCCGCGGCTCAGCCCCGACTGCTGCCGCATCGTCTACTTGGAGAACGACGCCCTGGGCCCCCACCAGCAGTGCAGCCGCCTCCGCATGGTGAGCAGCACTAGGGGGACACCAGGGAGGTGGCAGAATGCCCGTGGCAAGGCAGGGGCTGGCAGGAGGGCAGTGGTGCCCCCTCCCTAGGATGCAGGACTAGCAGATGGGCTGAGACCCTGCAAAACTCATCCCATCTCACGTCTCTTGCAGTACGACTGGCACACCAAGGAGACTAGCACGGTGCTGGAGGCCGTGCCACGGCAGGCATGGGGTGAGTAGGGCCCATGGAGGAGTGTTGAGGGGGCACAGGGGGATGCTGAGCACCACTGCTCTCATTACAGGTGCCTTCCCGGGCATCTACTGTGGGGCGCTGCCAGGGCTGTGCTGGGCAGCCGACAGCCGCAGGCTGGTGCTGGACACGGCCCAGCGCAGCCAGCAGGTGAGGACTGCTGGGCCCGGGGGACCAGGGGGCGGCAGGGCCAGGTCAGGGCTCTGCTGGACTCTGCCCTCATGCCCCTAGGATGTGTTTGTGGTGGACACGGTGACGGGCACCACGACCTTGCTGACAGCTGGTGAGTGCCAGGCTGGTAGGGCTGTGCTGGGTTGGGACTGAGGAGGGGGTGACACCTGCAGGTCTGACACCACACACACACCCCCCCCCCACCTCCTCTCCAGATGCCCCCCGGGGAAGCTGGTCTGTCCTCACCATCGACCGGGACATCTTGGTGGCCAGATTCTCCACCCCTAGCTGTCCCCCCACGCTGGTAAGGTAACACCCCACTCCCCAGCACCCACCAGCACCTCTGGGTGCTGGCATTGACCCTTCTTCCTGCACAGAATGTGTCGGTCCTGCCCAGCGCTGGCCAGGAGGCACAGGCACGGTGGGTCTGCCTGCAGGATGCAACCCCTGTGCCCAGCATCAGCTGGGGCATCCGCACTCTGCAGCCTCCACCCGAGCAAGAGCACCCCCAATTTGGTGAGTGACCAGGGGGGACAGGCTGGGCTCTGCCACCACTGCCACGCTCTGACCCCCCCAACCCCACCTCTACAGGGGGCTTGGACTTTGATGCTATCCTGCTGCGCCCCAGCGAGGGCCCCACTGCTCAAAAGCCCCCCTTGGTCGTGATGCCTCATGGTAAAAGCTTGCCCCCCCCCGTGCCCCCTGCCCTGGCTGGGCAGTGTCACCCCTTTGCTTTTTGCAGGGGGTCCCCACTCCGTCTTCACGGCCGGGTGGATGCTGTACCCGGCAGTGCTCTGCCGCATGGGCTTCGCCGTGCTGCTGGGTGAGTGGTGCTGGGGGGCCCAGGTGCTGCTGGGTGGCACAGCACCCACAGTGGGGCTGGGCAGGGGGCAGTAAGGGCTCTGACACCATCCCCCCCCCAGTGAATTACCGTGGCTCACTGGGTTTTGGCCAGGACAGCGTGGCCTCCCTGCCAGGCAATGTGGGCACGCAGGATGTGCATGATGTACAGGTATGGCGCTGACATGTGGTTCTGACCCTGGGACACCCCATGTTCCTGTGGGTGCCCCCACGGAGGAAAGGCAGGGCCACCAGCCTCAGCAAGTGTCCCCCATGGTGGCAGCTCTGCGTGGAGCGGGTGCTGCAGGAGGAGCTGCTGGATGCCAGCCGGGTGGCACTGGTGGGAGGCTCGCATGGGGGCTTCCTGGCGTGCCACCTCATCGGCCAGTTCCCTGACACCTACCATGCCTGTGTGGTCCGCAACCCCGTGGTGAATATCGCCTCTATGGTTGCCACCACCGACATCCCTGACTGGTGAGTACCACTGCCCGCAGCTCCCCACTGCCTTGTCCCCACATGTGCCCCCATCCCTCTTGCCTGCAGGTGCCTGACAGAAACGGGGCTGCCCTATGCACCTAACACCCTGCCAGACCCCGCCCAGTGGACGGAGATGCTGCACAAGTCACCCATGCGATATGTCAACCAGGTGTGTCCCTGTCCTTGTCCCCATCCCCACTGGTGGTGCCAGCACTGAGGCTGTGCCGCTCCCACAGGTCCGTGCGCCTGTGCTGCTGATGCTGGGGGAGGACGACCGGCGCGTGCCCCCCAAGCAGGGGCTGGAGTATTACCGTGCCCTCAAGGCCCGGGGGGTCCCCACACGGTGAGTAGGGTGCTGGGTGCCCTGGTGGGGGGTGCAGGCAAGGCACTTACCCACCTTTCCTTTTCCAGGCTGCTTTGGTACCCGGGGAACAACCACGCACTGGCCGGCATCGAGGCTGAAGCCGACGGCTTCATGAACATGGCACTGTGGCTGCTCAAGCACCTGCAGTGCTGATGGCCCCCTGCCACTGCAGCCCCCCAATAAACAGTGTAGCTCAGCACTCCTGGTGTGTCCCACAGTGCTCCTGGCACCAGCATCGCTTCTGCTCCCAGCACCCTGGGGGCTTGGGGCCCCTGGGCCCCTCTTCCACACAGGTCGGCATTTGTGCCGCCAGGGACATGGTGTGGGCCGCAGGCATGGCGGGTGGCATGGGAGGGACTGCAGGGCTGGCTCCGGCCCCTCGTACCGGCTGCTCATGTGCTTTGGCAGCCTGCCCGGGCTGAGCAGCCAACGCCGGTGGCCCAGCACGGTGGAGCAAGGCCCCATGGCCTCAGCAGCCGAGCAGGGCGTGGAGGTGCGTTAGGGGGTCCCAGGGGACTGTGCAGGTGGGCACAGCCCCGTTTTGGGGGGGTGGGTGCAGGCAGAGGGGTGAGGACCCCCACGAGCCTGCCTTTCCCACTGCCCAGGCGGCTGGCAGCCCCACTGCCTGCTATCGGGAGCTGAGCCGATTCCCTGCCTTCACCCGTGCTGCCCTGAGGGCCACCACGGAGGGACAGACCTTCCTACTCTACACCGGTGAGTCGAGGGTTCGGCTGCCTCGGTGCTTCCAGCCCACGGGGCCGGTGGGACAGGCGCTGACAGCCCCCTCCCGCAGAGTGCAGCCGGCCCGACCTGCCCCGCCGCCGGCTCCTGCGCTTCAGCCGCCACTACAGCCTGCGGCACACCGGTGATGGTGGCCTCGCCGTCAGCCAGACCGCGCTCAGCACCGAGATTCACCACCAGTACGGCACGGATGGGCTGCGGGACAGGGCGGCATGATCGGTGCCCGTGGCATGGCCAGTGCCCGTGCTGTGGCCAGTGCCAGCAGCATGCTGCCCCCCTCAGCGCCCCCGCTCCCGCCTACAGGCTCCTCAGCCAGGACTCGCCCTCGGGGCAGCACCGCGCCGTGCTGAGCCGCTGCCCGCGGCTGGGCCACGAGATGCTGGAGGTAACACTGGGGTGGCCGGAGCGCCGGCACGGGGCGGGGGGGGGGTGGTGCTGCAACCGTGGCTTATCGGTGCTGATCCTCGTTCCCCAGGTGTGGGGCAGCGGCGGGCGCAGCCACAGCGTGGACCTCACGGCGCTGGGAAAGCATGGGGAGGTCTACACGGAGGGTAAGGCCCCTTCCCCACCCCCCCGGCCCGCCACGCAGGTCAGTGCAGCACAGCTGGTGGCCCCGGCGGCTGCCCGGTGCCTGGCCGTGCCTGCACCAGGCAGGGCTTTGGCACCCTCCTACCGTGCCAGGGCCCTTCGCCTGCCTGGCCTGGTCCCACTCGGAGACGCGGCTGCTCTACGTGGCTGAGAAGATCCGGCCCAAACCACGGTCCCCCAGCCCCTGGGATGTGCCAGGAGCAGCCAGGCCAGCCGAGGAGGATGACAATGAGGAGGTGGGTGCCATGTGCCCTGTGAGTGTGCCGTGCACCCAGGAGCGTGCCATGCACCCCATTAGTGTGCTCTGTGCACCCCATAAGTGTGCCATGCACCCCAGGAGTGTACTCTGTGTACCCTGTGAGGTTGCCATGCACACTGTGAACATGTCACCTGCCCCATGAGTGTGCCATACACCCCGTAAGTGCACCAGGCACCCCCTGAGCGTTCCATGCATGGAGCCCCATGCCTAGGGCCACCAGCCATGGGGCTAGTGGGGCTGTGCCACAGGGTGAGCAGTTCGTGTACCACGAGGACTGGGGTGAGGCACTGAGCACCCGCAGCGTGCCCATCCTCTGCACCCTGGACATGGAAGACAGCAGCATCTCAGTGCTGGAGGGTGTCCCGGAGCACCTCTCCTCTGGCCAGGTCAGGACAGGTAGTGGGGGGAGCCCCGAGGGGGCTATGCTGGGGCTGTGGGATGAGCCCAGCTGTTGCACAGGCCCTGTGGTTGTCGGATGACCGCGGTGTGGTGTTTGTGGGCTGGTGGCATGAGCCCTTCCGCCTGGGGCTGAGCGCCTGCTCCAACAGGAGGTGGGTCCCCTGGCACCCAGTGCCGTGCTGGGATGTCCATCCCATGGCAGTGGGGTTCAGCACGGCCACAGGGCTCCAGCCTAGCCCACATCTCCTCCCCAGGTCAGCGATTTTCCACTTGGACCTGGCCAGCAGGCACTGCGGTGACTACCATGGATGTGGGGTTTGCCGGGGGTCCTTGGGGTCCCCAGGGTGCTGACCACCACTCCCCACAGAGCTGCTGTCGGCTGAGCACGGGGTCGCCTTCTCCCCACGGCTGAGCCCTGATGGTCACCACCTGCTCTACCTGGAGGGGGGCCTGGGGGGGCCCCACCGGCAGTGCCTGCGCCTGCGCATGGTGAGGGGCCCTGCGGGTGCCGGGCATGCCTGTACTGCCAGCAGTTCCCAGCCACATGGGGTTGGGCTCAGCCTCCCATCCCTCTGCCTCAGTTTCCCCATCCTCACCTGCTGGCTCTCCCCAGCTCACCTGGCAGACGAGGAAGACCGTGACGGTGCTTGATGTGGTGCAGGAACCCACGGAGGGTGAGGGCAGCATTGTGGCTAGAGCTGAGTGCTGCTGGGGAGCCAGGACCCCAGGCTTGGTTCCTGTGGCCCTCAGTGCCCGTGGCCCCATCTCACTGGTGCTCTGTTACTCTAACAGCCTTCACTGGGCTCTACGGGGAGGCCCTGCCACCACGGTGCTGGGCAGCTGACAGCCGGCGAGCCATACTGGGCACCCCGCAGCGGAGCCGCATGGTGAGCCCTGGGGACGGGGGGGGGACAAGGATATGGCTCCTGCACCCTACAGTGACATGGTTGCCTGTGCTCTGCCCCCTCACAGGACCTGCTGCTTGTGGACACAGAGACAGCCACCATCACCAACCTGACGGCAGGTATGCACTTCCAGGCCACCCGCAGTTGCTCCAGTGAGCATCCACAAGCGCCGGTGTGCTCTCTGTTTGCAGGGTCATCCAAAGGGTGCTGGGAGCTGCTCACTCTCCAGTGGGACCTGCTGGTGGCCAGCTGCTCAGCCCCACACTGTCCCCCCAGCCTGGTGAGCAGTGCCCTGGCACCATGTGGCATGGCGTGGTACGGCATGGCACAGTATGGCATAACCGGGAACAGCACAGCCTGGCACAGTATTGCACAGCCTGGTGTGGCACAGCCAGATCCACCATTATTATCACATGGCAGTGTGGCAAGGAACAGCAGAACCTGGCACAGCATGCCAAGGCCAGGTACAACATGGCACGGCCAAGGACAGCACGGCATGGCGCAGGGCAGTATGACCAGGCACGGCATGACACAGGCTGGCACAGCACAGCATGGCATGGCATGACACAGGATGGCACAGGATGGCACTGCACAGGATGGCACAGCGTGGCACAGGATGGCACTGCACAGGATGGCTTGGCACAGTGTGTCATGGCACAGGGTGGCACTACAGAGCACTGGGACCGGGGCATTTTGGGGCCGATTCCACCTCGGTAGGGCCAGCTGCCCTGGGGCAGGGGTGCCACCTGCTGCCTGTCCCCAGGTGGTGGCTGTGCTGCCGCCGGCAGGCCAAGAGCTGCCGCTCCGCTGGGTACCAGTGGAGGATGCCCCAACAGTGCCTGGTGTCACCTGGAAGACACTGACAGTTCAGCCGCCCTGCAGTGGTGAGCACCTGGGGGTCCCTGCTGCGCCTGGGTGCCGGGAGCCGGGGACCCTCAGGTGTGGGGGTGGGCAGGGAGTGAGTGCCAGGTGGTGGGTGCTGATAGAATCCTTTACCTCGCACAGGCACCCAGGCCTTCGAGGCCCTGCTGATGAGCCCACCAGACAGCACCGTGAAGCACCCCCTGGTCGTGTGCCCCCACGGTGAGTGAGGGACAGTAGGGACGCCCTGGTGGCACTGGTGGCACTCTGGGTGACGTCCCCACTGGCTCCAGGTGGCCCACATGCCATCTTCGATGCACGCTGGCGCCCAGGCATGGCTGCATTGTGCCAGATGGGCTTTGCTGTGCTCCTGGGTGAGTGCTGGGGGACTCGGGGACATGTGGCCCCTGTGCACTGCTAGGGATGTTGCACCTATGGCCTCTGTCTCCCCAGTGAACTACCGTGGGTCCCTAGGCTTTGGCCAAGCCAGCATCAGCTCCCTGATCTCCCGCATGGGTGAACAGGATGTGGCGGACACCCAGGTGAGGGGCAGGGTCTGGTGGGTGCTGATGGTGTATGATGATGGTGGGTGCTAAGGGTTCAGTGCCAATGGTGGGGTGATGGTGGTGGATGCTGATGTTTGGTGATGACGGTGGGTGTCCCACGGGTGCAGCTGGCGGTGGAGCAGGCGCTGCGCAGCGAGCCCCTGGACCCACACCGCATGGCCCTGCTGGCCGGCTCCCATGGAGCCTTCATTGCCCTCCACCTCCTCACCCGTGAGCCAGAGCGCTACCAAGCCTGTGCCCTGCGCAGCCCCGTCTCCAACCTGCCCGCACTGCTGGGCACCTCTGACATACCTGACTGGTGAGTGCCACCCCTACCAATGCCATGCCATACTGTGCCGCATCCCCACGGCACCCACCAGCACCTCCGTGTCGCAGGCGCTACACCTCCCTGGGGCTGCCCTACTCCTTCGAGCGGGTGCCCCACACAGAGGAGCTGGCCACCATGCTGCTGCGCTCACCCATTGCCCAGGCAGCCCAGGTAAGGCAGGGGCAAGGTGGCCATGGGGTGCTGTGTGCCAGCCTCCAGGCACCCACCACCAGCTGTGCCGCAGGTGCAGACGCCGGTGCTGCTGTGCGTGGGTGCCAGGGACAGGCGTGTCAGCCCCACGCAAGCGCTGGAGCTGTACCGGGTGTTGCGGGCCAAGGGGGTGCCAGCACGGTGAGTGGAATGCAGGGGTGTGGGAGCAGGCAGGGATGCCTGGGGTGCTCTGGCTGAGCATGCCCTGTCCCACCCCACAGGCTGCTGTGGTACCCAGAGGGTGGCCATGCACTGGCTGGTGTGGAGACAGAGGCTGATGTCTTCAGGAACTGTGCTCGCTGGCTCCTCCGGCACCTGGGGCAGCCCCAGCAGGATTGGATGGGCCAGCACAGCCCCTAGCACCTGTGGTGGCCTTGTGGCTGTGCAGGCCTGGGGTGACCGCTGGCCCCAGAGACTACACCAGGACCAGAGAATGGAGCGAGCACAGCCAGGGCAGGACAGGATGTGGGTTGGGGTTTGGTATTAAATAAACGTGTAAGATCCCAGGCAGTGCCAACATCCTCTGTCACGGCAGGGCCTTTATTGCATGGCAGTAGCTGTGCCAGTCTGGGGCTGAGCCAGCTTAGCCCATCTTCATCACCTTGTGGATCCAGTCAACGTAGAGGGAGACGCGGATGAAGAGGGCGGGCTGGTCGGTGCGGGCACAGACACGGGAAGGGGTGATCACCCCCTCCAGCACCCAGCAGTCGGCAGTGAGGCAGGCCAGTGGCCCCCCATAATCTCCCTGTGGATTCCAGAGAGCAGTGGCATCACCCTAGTGCCAGCACCCAGGGGCTCCCCGAGGCTGCGGTCCCTGTCCCAGCTCACCTCACAGGCCCCCACGCCGGCGCGCAGTGGGGCGGTGCACAGCTCGCTCTCCTTCAGACGCCCACGCAGCGCCGCGTGGCACTCGCTGTGGGCCAGCACAGGCAGCCGCGCCACATTCAGCACACTGCCGTCCCCTGTGCCTGCAGGCAGCGAGCACGCAGGGCAGCCAGCGCATGGGCAGGTGGTATAGGGGCAGGGGGTGCAGTGGAAGGGGGATGGCATGGGTGGAGGATGTCATAGCTGAGGGGTGCCACAAGTGGGTGGGTGCCCTGGGTGGGGGCACAGTGCACGCGAGGTGGAAGTGCCCTCACAGGGGATACTGCAGGCAGGGGATATCATGGGCAGGGGGATGCCATGGATAGGGGGATGCTGTGGGCAGGGGGATGCCGTGGATTCTGTGGGCAGGGGGATGCCGTGGATTCTGTGGGCAGGGGATGCTGATGGCGGAACAATGACACGGGCAGGAGGATGTCCTGGGAAAAAAAAATGCCATGGAAGGGGGATGCCATGAAATGGGATGCTATGAGCAGGGAGATGCCAGGGACATGGGGATACTTCAAGCAGTGGGATGCTGTGGGTAGAGGGATGCCATGGCAGGGGAATGGCAGGGGCTGTGCTGGGCAGGGGCTGCCTGCAGCGGGTACCTCTGGTTTCCCCCCAGCCGGCGATCTCGCAGAGGGTGCCAGCGGGCACAACGTAGCGCTCGGGCGGCAGGCAGATCAGGGCCACGCGCCTGTTCAGAGTGGCCGGCCTGCGGCAAGAGGGGCACTGGATATGGTGCCAGCCTGGGGGGCAGCGGGGCACGGGGGGGCCCGAGCAGGGCCTCTCACCTTGCCAGCTTCAGCATCACCAGCTGGGACTCGGAAGGGCCGCAGACGATCCGCACGATGGGGATGGTCTGCTGGTTGGGGTCCCCAGGGCCAGGGTCCTTGAAGAGTGTCCCCAGCTGCACCTCATAGCCCACCAGGTCAGCATCACTGCAGGACAGGGATGTGAGGATGCGGGGGTCTTCCAGCACCCAACACCCCAGCCCTGGGGGTCTTACCAGGAGGAGAAGCACTGGCGCGTGCTTATCACCCACTGCTCCTTCACCAGGGACCCCCCGCAGAAGTGCACACCGGCCCTGTGGGGACAGGGGGTGAGCTCCCGGCGGGGGGGGGGGCGGACACCGGCCACAAGGCGGTGCCGGTGTGGCATCCGCTCACCGGTTGCGGATGCTGACGGTCCAGGGGGAGTTGCCAGGCTGGCCGCCAACAATGCGCCCCTTGCGCTGCAGCCTTTCGTCCCGCTGGCCACACTGCTTGAAGGCCACAACGTCTGTGGGAAGGGTGGGCATCAGGTGGGGACATGCCACTGGCACTCACCCCATGACACCCACCTGGCACCAACCTGCGTTCTCCAGGATGGAGGGCACCGCGCTGCCAGCTGCAGAGAGAAAGCAAAGGGTGGCACCGGGGCAGGATCCAGCTACCATGGGGGGACCAAAATTGCCCCCGAGGGTGGCCAGGGACCCCCCTGGCTCTGCAGCAGTGTGGGTAGGGTCTCACAGCAGGGCTTGATGGCACAGTAGTCAAAGGGGGTGCGTGGGTCCATGGTGTAGCACCAGGGGCCATGGCTGTCGTTATCAGGGTTGCGGCAGTAGTTCTCTTCCAGGTGTGCCTCTGGGTGGGTGATGGGCGAGATCCTGCCGGGAGGAAGTCACCATCCCCATCTCCATCCCCATCTCCATTTTCATCCTCATCCATACCCTCATGCCCATCTCCATATCCTCATCCCCATCTCGATTTATAGCCTCACCTCCATCTCCAGCTCCATTCCCATCCATATCCATTCCCTTTTCCATCCATACCTTCATCCCCACCCCCATGCCCATCCCCACCCCCTCACACACTCACTGGGGCACGTGTGGCTCCTGAGCGGCCCAGGGCTGGCAGGTGATGCCTTTGCGTGTCTTGCTGACGTGGCCATGGTAGCGCTGGCCGTGGCCGTGGTAGCACTCTGGGGACAGGCAGGAAGGGCTGGCACACCCAGCAAGCACCACGGGGGCGCGTGCCCAGGGACAACTCACCTTGGGCACCCAGCTCATCGGGGCAGCGGCGGATATGGAAGCAGAAGGCAACACGGATGGTGGGGCGGGAGGTGAAGCACCAGGGTGCCTCTGAGCCGTCGGGGTTGCGGCAGTAGTTCTCCTGCAGGTCCCTGGTGGAAGGGCCACATGGGTGACTCCTCCACAGCCCGCACCTATGGGTGCTGCCCAGCACATCCCCCCCACCCCCTTACTTGCACGGGTACTTCTCGGGCACAAAGTGGTGCCGATGGGGGGTCTGGGCGTCCCAGCGCTGGCAGGGGATCCCTGACACAGTGACGTTCACCTGGCCCCGGTAGCCTTCACCCTTACCCCTGAAGCAGCTGGTGGTGACATTTGGGGTCCGCGGGCGTTTCTCTGCTTGCGGGGCAGAGCAGCAGGGTCAGGATGGCACCCGGGACACCCAGTCCCAGCCGCACGGTGACACCAGCGGGGACTTACTGCAGAGGCGGATGCGGCAGAATTCGCGCTCCCGCCCGGGGTCGGTGGTGTAGCACCAGGGCCGCTCCGAGCTGTCAGGGTTGCGGCAGTAGTTGTCATCCAGACCCTTGTCGGGGTACCTGGGCCAAACACAGGGAGCGGGGGCTGAGGGAAGCACCACTGCCCCAGCACCTGGCATGGCCGCGGGGGCCACGTGCTGCCTGGGGCTGGGGGCTGGTACTTGTCAGGGTGGTAGGGGTGCTTGTGCGGGTGCTGCAGGTCCCAGCGCTGGCACTCCATCCCTGACTCGGTGTGGTCCACAGTGCCGCGGTAATCCTCCCCATTGCAGGTCATGCAGACAGCTGCTGAGAGCCAGGGGGGCTCAGTGTGGGGGGGAAACACTGCATGGGGCACCTCCAGGCTGCCACACTCACCATCCTCACACTTCTTGATGCCACAGCTCTGGTGCCGGACGTTGGGGTCCATGGTGTAACACCATGGGCCCCGCTTGTCCCGGTCAGGGTTTCGGCAGTAATTCTCCTCCAGCCCATTGTGGGGGGATGGCAGGAACCTGCTGGCAGCATGGGGGGGGTAGGAGGGCTACCAGGAGCCCCTCACCCTTAGGCAGGCACAGCCACAACACTGTGCCACCCTTGGTCACTGCTATTGCTCCCACACTGTCCCGGTTGACCCTGTGCTGTCCCCAGCCCATTTTCCCATTGCCCCACACTGCTCAGGGCCACCGGTGGGTGCCACAGGGCAGCAGGAGGCACAAGGGCACCTGTGGTCATGGGGCGTGGTGGCTTGCCAGTGCTGGCAGCGCAGACCCTTCTCTGTCATGGCCCGAGTGCCGCGGTAGCTGCTGCCATCAGCCACGATGCAGTCCCGCAGGTAGTCTGGGCAGAGCCGGGAACTGTGTCAGAGCCGGGGCAGTGGGGAGCCCGGCATTGGGTGGCATGTGCCCAGTCTGTGGTGTCCCCATGCCCGCCCACAGCACCAGCCCACCTTTCTTCTGGTAGAGATCATAGTGGATGTTTTTCTGCAGCTGGACATGGGGCGAGTGCTGGGTCCAGGGCAGCAGCTGGCACAGCTGGCTCTGCCGGTCATGGTGGAAAGCCCTGGGAAGCACAGTGGGAGCCTGGCACGGCATCGTGTGGGACCCGGGGGCACACACATGGGCAACCAGCATCAGAGCACACAGAGTGACCCCAGTGTCATTGCCCCCGCACTCCTGCCACGTCCCGCTCACCGGCAAACCAGGCTGGCAGCACAGCGCTGGGCACACTGCTCGGCAGAGCCCTGCTCTGGTGGCAATGGTTCCGCAGGCACTGCCAACAGCTCGGTGGCTCGCAGGCGCTGGAAGTCATTGAGGGGCGAGCGGTGGCCTGGGGAGTGTGGTGGGAGCTCAGTGTGCCTGTGGGGGCACAGCAGGGACACCTGGGCCCCACGGAGCAGAGGATCCATGTCCCATGGGGTAGTGGGATCCCAGCCCCATGGAGTGTGGGATCTCTGCCTCAGTGGGACCGCTGCCCAATAGAGCAATGGGATCTGCCCCATGGAGCAGGGGGGGTCCCAGCACTACAGGGTGCCCAGCACCCACTGCAGCCCCCCTGTTCCTACTGACCCCTCCACCTCAGTGGCCTGCAGCTCCTGCTCAGGCCCCAGGCCCCACACCCCACAGCCCCATGGCAGCCCCATGGCAGCCCCACAGCGGCTCAGTGCCCTACCTGAGCCCAGGGCCACGGCCAGGGCAAGCAGGACCCCCAGCGCGGGCTGCATGGCGGCGGCCCCACGTCCCCGGGCTGCTGGAGCGCGGGACCGGCCCAGGGTAAATATTTGCCCGGTGGCCCGGGGCCAGGCCTGGCCGGGGTCACCCGGCGCTGGGGGCGACAGAAGGCTGGGCGGGGGGGCGGGGCGCGAGGGCGGGGCCACTGCGAGAGGCGGGCCTTTCCGCGAGGGTGTGGTCTGTGTGGGGGCGGGGCTCGGGGCGGGGCGGGGCCAGAAGGGAGGGGCTGGGGCGGGGCGACGCGGAGGGCGGGGCCGCTTGGGACGGCGGCAGGGCGCGTTGGGGGGAGGCGTGGCCGCGCGCAGCCAGGTGGGGCGGGGCGGAGAGGGGAGGGGCGGGAGCGGGCGCCGGGCGGTGATTGGCCGCTGCGCGCTCGTGCCGGCCGTTGCTAGGCGCCCTGCGCCCCTCCCCCAGGTACGTGCCCGCGCGGGGTCGCGCTCGCGCCGCGCCGCCCGCTCGGTGCGTCGGGGCCGCTGGCGGCGAGAGCCGGCGGGGAGCGGCCTCCGGGCCCGGCCGTCGCACGGTGAGCGGCTGCGGGGACGGGCGGAACTGGTCTGCGTCCGGTGGCGGCGGCGTGGGGATGGGCGGCACCTGCTGGGCCGCCCTGCCCTTGGCCTACCGGGCGGTCTGGGCCGGGAGTGGCGGCGCGGCCTGGGCTGGGCTGAGCTGAGGCGGCGGCGGGCCCCGGCCCTCCCGGTGCACGGGCAGTGGGGCGACTCGGCCCGGCGGGGACCGCCCGTCGCCGCCTCAGTCCCGGCGTGCCCTCCGCGGCCTTGCCGGGGCCGGGCACGGGCGGCGGCTCGAGCTGGCGGAGGGGTCCGGCTCTCTCTGGCCGCCCGTCCACCCTCCGCCGGGTTTTCCCGCCGCCCCGTGCCCGGGCGCCAGCCGGGGTCTGGCGGGCACCTTGCCTAGGGGTGCCTGGTGGGGCCGGCGCTGCCTACGGGTGGGAGGCGGAGCGGGCCCGGGGCTCCGAGCGGCGCGGCCGGGTCGGACTGTCCCGGGCGCGGCGTGGGGGCTTCGCTGCAGCAGCCGGCGGGGGCGGTGGGAGCGGCCCAGTGGCTGGAGGTGGCAACAGCTGGTCCCGGGACGTGCTGTGGGGTGTTCCAGGGCTGGGCTGGGTTGGCCGGGCTGGGCCGAGCGTGGGGACGCGGCGGCTCTCCCCGCTCAACGGGACCGTCCGGGGGGTTTGCAGGTGTCCGGCGGAGGTGGAGGTCCCTGGGTGCGCTACTCTGGCATGCCCGGGCGGGGGTGTTGGGGCAGCCCCTCGGCCCTCAGCCGGCTTCAGGACAGGCCCACCTCGCAGGGGGCTCGGTGCGGCCCCGGGAGCTCCGACGACCCTACCAAGCCTTCTTGCGAGGATGACTAAGAGCAGAGGCTGTTCCAGGCACTACTGATCAACAAATAATCGTTTATCTTCAGCTAGTCAGCGGTGTGGGTGACTAAATACAAGTAAATAAGTTCTGTTGCACAAAAAGACAAGAATGCAGAATATTCCCTGTGGCCTCCCTGGTTCCTCAGAAGCAACAGGCTGTGGAGCTGCTTGCCTGAGTCTCCAGCACCCATCCAGTCAGTGGGTATGAATATAGCACGTTTTGCCACAGGTTTGCAGGGTATAAACCCCTGTGTAGCATTTTAGAGCTTAACTTGGTCTGTGCTGCTCACAGAAGGGGGACAGGAGAGTGCAGGCAGGGCACAGTTTCTCCCTGGAGTGCTGCGACTCCCTTGGTCCTGGAGCTTTGGGCTGCTAAGCTTGGAATAATGGCACTGAACATCGCTCACCTGTCCAAAATGAGACTAAAGTCCTCTTTTTGTATAAAAAGACATAGCAGCTTCTCTCAGGGGCTTCTTCCCACTGCTGTTACAGGATGAACTGCTGGCGCTCTTCCCTTGGGAATACTTAACAAAAATAATTATTTAACTTTCTATATGGGATGCTGTCTCTTCCCATTGTTAGCCTTCCAGTTTCCTTTCCTTGCTTCCAGAGCTTCTAATTCAGCATAGGTCTCTTCACAGTCTCTGCCGCTATTCCAAGCATCCTAAACCACTTATTCATTCTTCCTGATGCTTGTCATTGCACTCTTCTATCCTAAATATAGGGTAGTATGCCAACGGGAGAAGCTTGAGAGCATGCTGAAGTGCTGGGAGCACCACTGTTTACTCAGAGGAGTAATCAGCAAAGCCTGACTGATTCCAGGTCGCTCTGTCTTCTTGCTGCAGGAGTTCACGCTCACTTCTTTGGGAGCTGGCAGGAGTTCTTCAAGAACTAGATGTTGTCAACAGCACACATTAACTTAGAAATGCCCGTTTATTTCAGCATTGTGTAAACTGGTAGTAAATTCTGCTTAATTGTTGGTGCTAGGCCTGGAGACCTGGCAAAAGCTGTGGGGCTGATAGCAGTAAAGGTGTTCTGCAGCTCACTGTGTGTCCATAGGTTTTGTGTGGGATTTGTTAACCCCAAGCACTTCTCTGCTGTTAGAAATGGCTGGTACTTGTGGCTGGCTTGAGCAGTGCTTATCCACCTCTTCCTCCTCTCCTCTCTCCCTGCCCAGTGTGCTCGGCTCAGCTCCTACCAGCAATGCAGGAGGACATGTGACAGGTAGAGTGAGACCTTTTGCCAGCTTTGGCAGTAAAGCGTGTGCTTAGAATTGGCTCAAAACTCCGTAACTTGTCTCCCACGGGCGGCTGGTCTGGAGGAATTCTGGTGTGTCTCGTGGCAGAGCCGCGCTCTGGCAGCGAGGGGGTAACGTGGGAGCGAGCGCTGCGTCCCGGCTGCTGCCAGCGTGCAGGCTGACAGGCCTGAGAGGTGGTTTGGTCTGAAAAACAGCAGTCCCACTCAAGTCTGATGGAGAAGAGGACTGTGTGGCTGCAGCAGCGGAGTCCTGTGGGAATTCTTATGCTTTAGGGTGCGTGGCACAGGTGTGAGGTGCACCAGGAATGGAGTTTCCTTGTCTTTTCCATCTCGGTTGGGGAGATACCAAGAGAGATTGTCCTGGAGAGATAGCAGAGTGCTGTGCCAGCCTGGGGAGGAACTCCAGCTGACAGGAGTAAAACTGTCTGTCCCGTTTCAGCAACAACAGCTATCTGGGAAGTTTTGTGGAGAGGATGATTTTGGATGGTGTGTGCCTTTCGTGGTGTTAGCTGAGGAATAGCATGGAGGATTTAATTCTAGTAATGATTAATTTGAATGAGGAAAATGCAAACTCTTTCTCCTTGGGCAAACAGTGGTCATGTAAATAACTGCCTCTGGCATTCTTTGTGGTGCTTGCAGACAGTCTACCAATTACTTCTGGTCTCTTGCTGAATCAGTGGGAGGCTGTCGCTCCTTGAGCTCTGAGTACTTCGATGGTGATTTGGGCGAAATACAAATAAACACAGTTGGATTGACCTAGCATATCTGAGGTCTTGGTATGCTGAAAATGTTTGTTCTTAGGATGTTTGTGCAGTCTGGAGAGCTCTGTACCTTCAACCCTATTTGCAGACAACTGTGACCATGTGTAACCTGTGAAAAATAAAAGATCAGCCCAAAGAACCTGTGCTTTTAGGGCTGGTTCTGTGAGGTTAGATAGGTTTGAGTCAACTCCTAAGGTGCTGCTGGATGGAAAATTGAACACATCGACCTGCCTGACTGCGTTAGGTAGGTGCACTTCCTAGTCTAATGTGTTTTCCTCTCTGTATTTCTTCCTGCATTTACCTGTTGGCTTGAACTGTCTCTGGTTTGGCTTTTCTGGGGTAAAATTTTACCTTGCCAGTGGGAAAGAAGGATGGATATAATTGATGTTACTGTTTTTCTTTATTGTTGCATTTTTCATGAGTGTCTGAGCGGATCTGCTGCAATGCTGTCCACAGGAGCTGGTCCAAATCCTGTGGCCAGGCAGGTTCGCTCCCTTCCCCATTTAGGTGCTTTCTAGGCCCATGAGCTGGATCCCTGGGGACCCCCAGAAAGCTGCCTGGCTCCGGTGCACGTGTGAGCTGCTCTGGGTGTCTCATGAGGAAGAGACAGGGCAAGGTGCGAGGCATGGCTTTGTTCGGGGTGTGGGAGGCAGTGGGGGCCTTTCTCTTCTCTTGGTGACCTGCTCGAGTGGGCAGATCTGTCTTGAAACTACCACCTGAATTAAAGCTGGAGCCTCTTGCCAGATGGTAGCTTCTGCCTGAGTTGTTAGCTGGGGCGCAAGCAATACCAGGCACTCAAGGAATGCACCCTGTTTTCCTGAGTGCTGTGTCCTGCTCAAGGTCACCCAGCAGTGCTGGTTTCTGAGAGCCAGGCTTGATGCATGCTAGGAAATTCCCTGGAATCTCTGCTAATGGTAGCAGTGCCAGCCTTCTGGCTCTTCCACCTCTGGGTCTTGTCCCTGGACAGTGAACTGGGTCCTGAGAGCTGGAGGGGCCACTGGGCTACCTGTGCTCCCAGAGCTCCTTTTGGTGGCACTTGCATGTGTTCAGCTGCAGAGAGCTCACAGCAGCCCCCCAAACAGTGTTCTGCCATGTGGCCTCCTGAGCTGTGTCACTGCTGGCCACGTCCATCCCAATGACGGTGCCACCACAGTTGCCATGGGGTGAGGCACAGGGAGCCTCAGGACAAAGGGCAATGTGCACAAACTGGAGCACAGGAGGTTCAAGATAAACATAAGGAAAAAGTTCTTTATTGTGAGGGTTACAGAGCACTGGAACAGGCTGCCCAGAGAGGGTGTGGAATCGTCTTCTCTGGAGAAATTCAGAACCCGTCTGGACATTCCTGTGTGATCTGGTGTAGGTGATCCTGCTCTAGTAGGGGGGGTTGGACTAGATAATCTTCAGAGGTCCTTTCCAACCCCCAGCACTCTGTGACTCTGTGAGCTGCAGAGAGCAGTGTGTGGGACAGCTGAGCTGGTCTAAAGCTTGCTGCTTTCAGAGGGGAGAGGTCTGACCTCCAGACGCACAGTTGTGGTGTTTGCAGGCTTCTTGCTGACCTGAACTTTTTTTTTCCCCCCTGGGTTCACCTTCTGCAAATTAGTAACCAGAATTGTCCACGGAAGGAGCTTGTCAACACCCCAGCAGAGCAGGGGGAGAGGGAATAAAGCCCCAGCATGGAGAAGAAGCAGGAGGTGGGCATAGTCCCTGTGTTGGAGAGCTGTGGGTTAGCACAGGATGAGTGGTTGCCTCAGCCAGCCTCATGGCTTGATGCTCTCAGAAGGGCCCTTCTCCTTGGCTGCTCTCAGCTGTGCCCTCTTGCCTCCTCCCACATGCCAGCTGTGGTGCTGAGCTGATGCACTGATGAACTGATCCTGCCAACTTGGTATATAATTGTTCTATCTTTTGAGCTAGACCCTTTCTCCAATGGCTTAGCAAAGTGGTCAGGAGGTGAGTTGGACCATCCTCAGAGGCAGGGAGCTGTTGTATCAGCAGAGCTGTCCCTTGGAACAGGGCTCTTGGCCTGCAGGTATCCTTTAGGCCTGGAGAGCAATTTTTGATAGGATTTAAAGCACATTATCTCTGGCAGACCTTCACATGGGGCTTGGAAACAATAGTAGAACTTGTCCCAGCATTTTGGGTGGAAAATGTTCAGCTTTGGTTTGGGTTTTCCTTTAGAAAAACAGGCTCCTTGCCTCATCTAAGCTCTAAGGAGATATTTTAATGAAGGTTTCCGCTGATAACTTCTCCTTTTTTCCCCTTTTCTTGTGTTGTGGTCTGACCACAGTGCTCAGCTCTGGCATGTGCTATCAGTGCAACCCCAAACAAGAGTATGGTGTGTATTTTCTGCTGTGCTTTCTGAGAAGGGCTCAATTCATAGGCAGTTGCATGGGCAGCTTCAGAAATATTTTGGATGCTGGTTCCTTGGAGCTTTCCAACAAATTGGCTTAGAAGCCTCTTCATGCAATCCTTGATTTTGCAAATGCTCCTCAGTAAGGACCTGACGAGCAGCATTCCTCCCCTCCCTCCTCAGGGGCTGAAAAGCTGATTACAGGAGAGGTTTCAGTTTACTCTAGCATAGTTACAGGTCATGTGAGTGCTGAATGCATATTGGTGATGAATTCACACTGGGTCTTTTCTGGTTTTTGAACTAGATTGTACATTTAGGCTTCAGAAAGCTTAATCTTCTGTGAAGTGTGTTCCTTAAGGGCGGGAATTAGCATTCAGTAATTTTGATGAGTTTCCAGTAGCAGATAACTGATCATTTTATATCAGTACCAAGGGCTAAGGATTGAATTTTTGGATGAGCTTGAGTAAGAAGAGGCTGGGTGATAGTTTGAACCAGCAGTTTTCCGTTTGGGTGGTGAATTACAAGTGGTGTGAAAGCCTGGTGGCACTGTCACAACTTCAGATGGTGACATGGGGGCTGTCTGTGCCATTGGTCCCTCACTAGGGTGGCACTGCTTAGATGTCTTCCCTCTTTCTTGTGCAAGGTCAGCCCCCAAATGGGCTCTTCCAGGCTCTTTGGGAAATGCGTCTCTTACCAGAGCTCCTATGAGGCCCCTAAAGGATTTCCATGTGTATGTGGTTTCTTTAGGACTTCTCAGTTACAGGGGAGAGGAACCAAGAATGGCAGACAAAAACAATCCCTGTCTCTAGTGCTCAGTTATTTGGCAGGATGCAGTTCAGATACTGCTTTAATCAAAATGGAAATAGTTGCTGAGTTTTTCCAGTGTGGCTTCTGTTCCTCTCCCATAAATTTATTCTCTAAAGCACACCCTCAGTACTGGTCTCTAGCTGAGAGTTTCCTCTACAGCAAGGAAACATTTTGTCAGGCTCCTAAATTGCTGAAATAATGTGTAGAAATGTAAGGTGAGATGCTTTGTTATCTTTGTGGTTTCTGGGATTCCTACAGGAAAGCCCTATGCAGGTATGGGCTTCTAGGTGGGTACCAAGAGGCATTTTGAGCCAGGAGGCAGGAAAAGGTATGAGTGTGTGCTGATACGGAATGCTCTGGAGCTCCCTTTTCTTCTAAGGCAGTCTGCTTTCTCTGAGGGTGAGTAATTTGCTTTTTCCAAAGTAAGGGATTCTTCTAATAAATGGTTTGGCACTCATCTACAAATACAGGGTTTGATGCCAGTAGAAAATCTTAACATCGTGATTGCAATGATACAAATATTCGAGGCTGCAGTGATTCCCTGTCCCTTGGACTTTCTAGTTGGGTCTTGACATCTGTGGAGTGTCTGAGCTCTCTGTTGTAGGGGCCGATTCCTGCATGACAGACCATCCGTGCGTGGTGCTTTCCCATCCCAAAGGAAATATTTCCAGTGGAATTTTTATGATACTGCCTGAGGCCAGCTTTGGAGAATAAAAGGTGGTTATTCTAAAACCATCTCTGAATTAATCTTAGCTAGATCCGATTGGGAAGATGCACAGAACCAGTGTAGCTGTGTCTCTCTCTAAAAAATTACAGTTCTGCCTCTACAGGTGTAGGGTAAACACTGGCTGGGGTGAGGGTGGGAATATTCCTCTAGTATTTTTTCTAAAATTCAAAACCTTCTTGCATATCCATTCCCAAAATCTTCACCATCTTGCCTTATTCCTGCTTCCTGGATGGTTTAGACATGTTGGAAATTATTAATTTCAGTGGTGCTGGCAACAAGTGAACTTAATAGGCGCAAACAACTTGTATCCTTGATTTCATTAGTTCTCAGGCAGAGTTCACATAAAGCTTCTGCCATGTAGTGTCTGTGTAGGGGGTGTCTAGGGGGTCCTGTGAGTCTTGGTGTGGTCACATCACGGATCTGCCCATCCTGTGTGGAATAAAACATCAGGAAAAGGGCAGTAAATGCTATTTTATTAAGTGTCTGGGTCAGATCAGATGTTTTTCAGGCTGGCCAGTAATGGTGGTGGTGGTGGCAGGAATACAGAAGGGATTTGGAGTGACCATCCCACGTAATCTGATGCCAAGGTCTGTGCCATGGCACTGTACGTGTTTGTACAGTATCAGTTCAGCTCCCCCTGAGTCAACTGTTTGGCCAAAATATGAAACCTCATGTCCTCTGTGTGGGGAATTTTGTGCTTCCAGCAGTGTTTGTGAAGCCAGTGCTTTGTGTTTAGCTGGATGCCAGCAGCCTTGTCCCGGTTCCTCTTTCTGGAAACTTTTTATCACATCTTAGAATAAAATTTTGTTTGAATATCAGGGGTCAGCCTTTAGAGAAGTAAGGACCTTGATCTGAGAATAACAACTGTATAGTGTAAGAATAGGGTTTTGTAGCCTCATGAAAAATTTGTAATCGAAGCGAGTGTGGAAAAAAAAAGGGCATCACCTGCTACTGGCAAAGATGTAAAATTGTTTATTGTGAACTTAAAGCAATGAGAAGGCAGCAGTGTTCCCCTCTATGGTAATGGTGATGATCCAGGATAAAAGTTGCGTGTGATTTTTGTCTGCTGAACGTGGCAGAGTGAAGCACTCTGTGATTATTCCGTGATTACCATGGCTAATTCAGGTGTGAGAAGGTTTGCTTAAAAGCCTTGATCAGAGGTGGACAAGCTCCTGGAGTCTAGAAGCAGAACTCCAGACCTGTGATGTGGTTCAGTCACCACCCTCCCCTCAAACCAGTGTCCCAGCACCTTATTCCTGGAAGCTGGAATCCCCACCCTCCTCTTCCTTCTGCCTGTCACGCTGGTTCTGTGCTGCTACACCCAAGCCTTCCATGCTCCTGAAACGTCCTAGTCATTGGGTCAGGTGGAAACGGTGCGATTGGTCCTGTCCTCCTGCTTTCCCGCTGCCCCAGCCTGGCGGGAGCCAGGACCTGCAGGGACAGGTGGGGCCGTGCATTGCTCGCTGGTGGCTCGGTGGCTTTTGAGCTGCAAACTGGCTGCAGGTCTGCGAGCTCAGCCAGGGCTAGCAGCCTGCCCTGCCTGGCCTGTCACTGTCCCTGGGGAGAGAGGGGTTGTGGTACTGTCCTGCCCTCGCGAAAAACCTGTTTCCTGCAGACCTCCGTGCTGCATCCTGGTGCTGTGCGCTTCGCTCCAGAGTCACCCGGCTCAGCCGCCTCTGGCCCTTTTCTCTTCCCTCAATTGCAGGCTCCTAAAGCTTCCCCTGGGGGCAGGAATAACTTTGTATAGTGAGCTTAATCCTGCAGACTTCAGGTAAGCCTTTTTGCACCTTTTACAGTCTGTTCACACGGTGGTTGAAAACCATTGCCTTAGTATGATGCTCCAGGAGATGGTTTGAGGCAGCTTCTCCCCTGCTTCATAAAGGGATTCAGAGCAAAGAAGGCAGTGAGATTCAGGATTTGATTTTTCCTGAAGTTAATACAAAAGCAAGGTGTTGCAGATAGGGGCAGTTCTGCCCTTTGTACGTTGGCTGCACGTACCTGCATTTTGTGATGAGTTGGTTGGCTCAGATCTTGCTGGAAATGCAGTCCACCACCAGCATGAGGGAGATCACAGAGAGCAAGGCTGAGTGCAGAGCCCTTCCCTGTGTCTTTTGGACTGGTGAAGTATGTGGCTTGGTCACTCCAGCTGGGAGCTCAGGGAAAAGTGCTCCACATGCTGAAGTCCTATTTTCTGGTCATATATGGGAATTCAGGCTGGCTAAGCTGACTCCCTAGGCAAGTGTTTAGGGGTGGGATTCTTCTTTAAGCAGTGACTTAAGATGATGATTCTTAGCGAGGTCTGTGCAGCTGACTCTAAGCCCTGTTTGGGACCCGCAGTCTCAGGCTGTGCCAACTGGAAAAGGTCAGCTGAAGCTGGGAGCTGCCTGGGCACATGTCTGGATGTCTGGTTTGGAGCGGGGAAGAACCACCCTCAGTATCAGTAGAAGCCAGTGGCTCTGCTCTGCAGCCTGAGCTGATCCGGGAGCAGACTCCCTGCATTTCCTGGTGTGTCAGTGTCTGTTCTGGCTCAAAGCAGACCCAGGCACGTACAGAAGCTTGTAAACATATGGATCCACATCTCAACAGAGCAGAAAAGCTGTCTGTTCCCCACCGGGAGTCGAGGAAGAGTCTCGGTGGGAAACTCAGTGATGTAAATCTATGCTAAGGAGATGGGCTTGAGGATCAGCTGGAGTAACTGAAGTGGCCAGTGACATCCTACTTGGGCTTTGTGAGAGAAGCCAGCTGAGCTGATTTGCAAAGCACTTTTCAAGGCAAACAGTTGTCCTGTTTACCTTGTGTCTCCTCAATGGAGAGGAATTACCTGTGTCAGCAGAGCTGTGAAGTAATTTTTCTTCTTCAGGCTTGGTCAGGAGGAGTATACATCTGGTCTGTTCTGGGTGTGACTAGTTAAGGATCCTTCTGGAGCAGAAACAACACGAGACATTGCTGCTCCCATCTGAGTGGTGATCCTGGATGGAAGCACAGCCTGTTGGGGAAAATAGTGCTGCTACAGCAGCTGATGCTTCTGAGCAGACTGGGTTCTTGCTCCAGGTTTTTATCTTAGGCTGGTCTCCTGGACTCCAACAAGTTGGCGATGCAGAGGCTGTGCAGGAAAGAGGTCTTGCAGCAGCGTCTCATTCCATTTGCTGCTGGCAGGCTTTAGAGCAGTCCCTTGCATAGAAAAGTCACATGAGAAAAGCATTTAATGTATTTTTAGATGTCTTTTAAAGTGGCTTGGAAGCTGAAAAGAAACCTGCGTCAGGTCACTCTCCTGCTTGCAGCAGTTTGCCCAGAAGTGCTGGAACGGACTGTTAATGTGGAATAGATCCAGTCGGAGGCTTCTGCTGTAAGGGAGTTGTGCTGTGTGCTACCAGGATGCAGCTGGCTGTGGGAGGTGGCCCTCGCTGTCACTTTGTGCTGCTTGGATGCTGGCTAGGACAATAGTGGGAAACGAATGGGAGATGTCCAGCTGAAACCAGTTTAATTTATTTTTCCCTTTATCTTTTGGAATTGTCTGGGTTTTCCTTGGCAACTTTAGGCAGTGTTCTCGCACGGTACCGATTTTTACAGGGTCCAAACCTGGCATGCTTGGCTTCTCGGTTGGTTTGAGCTGGTATTGCTGGCAGAAGAGGTTCTGCTGTTCACTTGTGAGGGTGCAAGGAAAAAGAGAAGTAAGTGGTCTTGCAGACCACACATCCAGCCAGGAAGCTGAGCCAGATGGAAACTGGCCTCTTGCTTGTCTCTTGCTGGGTTTCTTTAATGTGTGTCAGTTCTCCCATCCACTTCTCTGTGTAGCTGTGCCACTTGTACCAGCACAAAGGGGTGAGAAGAGTGGGATGGCAGAGGTGGAAACTCTTCCTCTGGGAGTAGCACCAGCTTAAAAGGATGGTGAAGCTGGCCATGATGCTGCAGTGGGTCTTCAGACAGGTCAGGATGCATCTGCCCTGGGAGGATGTCTCAGGGAGAAGGTTCAGCCATTTCTTTCTCTACAAAATGCTGAGTTTCCAAGTCTTTGTCACCATGGGAGAACATGTGCTGCTCATGGGGCCTGTGTTTCATGTTCTCTTGATCTTTGTGGGCCATTGAATAGGAGGAAAGGTGCACTGGAGTAGGAAGGAAGCATGATGCACTTTGTCACCTTGTGTCAGGGACAAGAGCATCCTTGTACATGTGTTGGGGGTGGAAGTTATTTCCGTGGAAGTATGAGCTGAAATCCTGGGTTGCAAATATGGGGTGAGGCTATTGGCATGTCAGTTATTTGGTGCTTGTTTGGTGGCTAGCCTGTTCAGTGCCTACCAGATAAGAAGAACATTTATTTGCAGGAGTCCTGCCCTTTCAGAATAAGCTAAAAGAATGGGAAGCAATGGCAGGTGAGGAGAGCAGGGGGCTCGAGAGGAGCCTCCTTTAAGAGCAGCAGTATTTGTGACAGCTAACACAAAATATTAATGTAAATAAGCCAAGCTGTGATTTTTACCTTGAAGCATCTGGCGAGGTGACTCTTTGGTGATAGTGTGTAGGCAGGTGGGAGAAGGGAGCTGGAATGTGCCAGATTGCTCTCCTTGTTCTCTGAAATGGTTTTGACCGTAAATGATGAAAGTCTGTGTATAAGTAGAGGAGGAGGAAGCCAGACCACACCTGGAAAAGGTGCATGTTTTTCTCATTTATTTCCTAGGGTGCTTAATAATGGGAAAAAATAGCTGGGGGTAGACTGTGACTCTCCCACCTCTTGAAGTCATCTACTGAAGATTTGCTTTAATCAAGTGGGGAAGACTTGAGGGACCCGTGTAACAGATCTCTCTAGAACTCTTGAATGTGGTATGGGCATGTTTAAGAACATAATCCAAATTACAGATGTTGAGCTTTTCAATACAACCAGCTAAACTAAACGTGTATTTAGCAAACAGATTTATTCTTCTTGTCCCCGTCACTTACAAGGAGTGTGGCTGTGCTAGGAGCTCTTCTGTAACGTCGCTGCATCTCACCCAAAGCCCCAGATTGCTGCTTAATTTCTGCTGCCTCAACTTGAGCCCAGGTTTCTGGAGATGAATTTTAATGGCAAAAGCAGAGCTGGTGTCGGAGTGTGGTGTTTGTGGGTGGGTGCTGGCAAAGGTGATCCTTCAGGGTATCACAAAGCTGGTGCCCACCTCCTGGTGTCTGGGGCGGGTTGAAGTGGGCGTGTGCTCTCGGGCTGCAGTGAGGCAGGAGAACATGGCAGCAGATGGACGGCTGCATGTGCTGCTGTCAGGACAGGATGGCCTTGTAGGGAGATGTCCACAGCCCGGGACCTTCCTATCCCTCCTGGACCGGCTGCCAGCCATTTCTGGGAAGGTTCCAGGGGCCAGTGGCTTCTGTGAGCTTTGCCTGCAGCACTGGAGACACCCGGGGTGCATTTTAGTGCAGGTATAAATACCAGCAGTTTTTGGATGCATTGCAGATTCTTCTCTGGTCCTTTTTTAAGTCCAAGTCATAAATAGGTTGGAGTCACAAATAGGTTGGTGCTTGCTTGTGGGCCCAGCTGATCTGTCATTAGAAATGATGTAATGATTAAACTCTGTGTTGTGATGGCTTTCCTGCAGTGCTGCTCTCCTGTGTCTGGTTTTTCTCTTCTCTTCAGGCCTGAGCATTGCAGGTGCCAGGTGAGATACATTTAGGCCCTGGAAAAAGGTTTAATTTGTCAGAACTTGCTATAAAGTGACGTTTCTTACAGCAAGCCAGACGGGCTGCAATCTCTCTTCCCCTTTTGCTGCAGACGCTGATGGTGCTCGCTCCTCTTCCCGGGGAGCCCATCCCAGCTGCAGCACAGCTCTGTGCTGTGTTTTATAGTTCATGCTCTTTGCAATCAGTGTCATTTAAAAAGTATCCAGCCAAGAAAGAGCACAAGATGTAATTTCAGTGGAGGGTTGTTTTGGTGGGTTGCTTTTTTTTTTTTAAGGACAGTAGTTTCTATTAAAGGGAATTGGCAGCGCTTGGCCTTTAGCCAGGAGGGAGGGGAGCTTTGAGGGTGGGTCCCTCTGCCTTTGCTGTGGGGCCAAGGGGGGCTTCTGACCTCCAAACAGGGCAGAACTCAAACCAAGACATTCCTTGCAGGTCTGGTATTTTTATAGTTAACCTGTGAAGCTTTTGTGTATGAAGCAGAGGTCCTGGGAAGGGATGAGAAACAAGCTATTTTTACTTCATCACAAATAGGGCTTGGCATGTTTAGTTTAGACTTGAGCCGCTCAGGCCAGGGTTTTTTTTATAGTCTTTTACTGTTACTATCAGATTAAAAAATAAACTTGAACTCTGAAAATCACAGGAAAATAGGGTGTTCCAGTGTATTTGGCTCCAGTGGGGCTCTGAGGAAGCTGCAGGGAGGAGTTGGTGGCGTTGCCGGTGTCATGCAGACGGTCTCGGGGTCTCCTGCGTGTCAGGAGAGGCTTTGCTGAGCCACCAGCTGACGATGGCCTACATGACCTTCTATTGCATGAACTGCCCTGCAGAGAGGTTGTTGCCTTGCTGGGTGTCCCTGCTGGATTTTGCAATCCCCAGTTCTGGGAGGAAGGGCAGAGCTTGGCCATGAGGTGAGCAATGCTGCAGCAGGTCACTTGCCACCTCCTGCTTCAGAGAAGACTTGAGTTGCCAGGTCACCAGCATAGCTCTGAATCTTTTTTTTTTTGCTGCAGAGTCCACCAGGCAGTGGGAGGTGAAATTAATGAGACCAGCTCATTTTCCTGCTGCCACCCGAGTATGAAAGAGGGAGGATGTAGGTCAGTCCTGCAGGAGGACCTGAGGTGGCTGTGTCCCTAGTCCTGCGTGGCCAGCTCTCTGCTCCTTCTGACGTGGTGTGGTTGAGGAGAGCCCCTTTAATTGCAGGTGTGCTTTATGCAGCCACTTCAAACATTTAAGCTCTTTATCCCTGTTTATTATTAGAAGCTATTAAAAGTGTGGCCAATGGTGTCCACATGCCGTGGGGGCAGCGTGCATGGTTCCCAGCGGTGGGTCACAGCCTCTTGGTGTCAGGCATTGTGCAAACGTGTGACACGAGCAGCTCAGACAGCATCTGCCCACACAGGCTTAACCCAGCACTTTTGCATATCCAAGACACCTAGACAGCAGCTAGTCCAGATCTGGGAGAATCCTGGTGGAACCCCTGGGCTGATCCAGCCCCTGTGGGGTGCAGGCTGGAGCTGTAGCTGATCCAAGAGGCTGTGGTGTTTATTATGAAGCAACACTCAACTGAGAAACTAGTAGAGTTATTGACTATTAAATTGATTCACTAAAAACCACTGCTGATAGTAATTTATAGTGAGAGCATTTTGCACTCTTACAGCTCTGAGGCTGGTAATTATTACTGCTAAATCTGACAAATTGCACTACTGCTGAATTGCAGATGTGACCCCTCCCTCCCACGCCACGTGGTGTCCGGGTGTGGGTTTGTCCCACTTTGCCCTCCCTTGGCAAGTCTTCTGGATGCAGATGAAGGGTCCGGCAGGTCATCCAGGGGGGTTCTGCAGCATCCTGGGGATTCAGTCTGCACACTGAGGTCAAGGCTGTCCTGAGGTGCCCCTGCTCCTACCACAGGAAGATTGACCCTCCTTTCTTATATTACAGCTTATTCTCCATTTTTTCCCCACTGTTTCTGGACCCACCTCTTCATTGCTCCATCCCTCCCTTTCTCTGCCCAGACTCCCAGATAACAGCCCCTTCTTACTTTTTGCCCATAGGTTCAACCCCACTACATACCCAAATCTGGCATTCCTGGTACTTAGGGGATCTCAACCTTGCATGACACCATCACCATCGTGGTCATCCCAGTACAGGTGGCCTTGCTTGCAACTCCCCAAAGCTTCCCTACAATTATTTGGCTCATACTGGTGGCATGTTGAGTACCCTACACCTAAGACAAATGTCCCTGAGACAAGTCACTCAACTTCAGCCTCGATTCCTCGATGTCCAACAAAGCACAAGCAGTATCTTTATGTGCCATCTGCATACCGGTGCAACAAATCAACATTTTCCACAGTTTTTAGGGTCATGCAACATCCTCACCCTGCCCTGGAGCTGTTGGTACTGCTGCCATGGCTCCCTGTGGAGGTCTCAGCTAGTTCTGACCAGTGGTGCTCCACCAAGACCTCAAGCTTGCAGCTGCCCCTGAAGAATTTATAGCCTGAGCTGTAAGGATGGGAAAGGAGATAAAGGGGTCATCTATCCTTGTTCTTGCTGAAGCAAACTGCTGTGCCTTGGGGTCATGGAGCATGGCTCCTCTAACCTCATTTAGCTGATAGCTCATGGGGCTTGTTGGCAGGCAGCGACCTGCCCCAGCAGGTATGCCTGCTCCCCATCTCCCCAACAGGGTTGGTAGAGGTGATTGCTGTACCCTGGGGGTGTTTTCCCCCTTTCAGTAGCAACAATGAGCTTGGAAGAGGAGAAGTTTTGTGGTGAGGGTTGGTATTTCATATTTTCATATACTGGTTGATGTCTGTTAAGTTGACTTAATACTGCCTTTCAGAACTAGGTAAGGCAACCAGGCTTGGAGTGTCTGGTCTGTTCTCCAAAAAAAACACATGCTTGGCCACAGCTGTGTGTTTTTTGGATTAAGCAGGCCTGGATTTATTTGCAAATATTAATATTTGTGTACTGCAAAGCACTGGTGGAAATCTATGGTCTGAAAGTTAAGCCGTTTTGCCAGTATCTCCAGTGCACGGGAACCTGTATCCCAGGTGGGGGTGGGAGCTTGGAGCAACCAGCAGAGCTGGAGTGTGGGGTCTGCCCTTAGCCATACCCTGCTGCTTGCCAGTGCTTTGGACCTTCCAAAACCACAACTTCCACTCCTGGGTTTCCCCTTTTTGCCAGCCAGGCAGGAGGGGTCGGTCTGTCTGTGAGCACAGTGTTTGCCTTGCAGTGCCTGGGCCTGGAGGTGCTTGCAGGCTGGGTGCCCAGGGCAGGGTGCAGGATGGTCCATTTTCCCTCCCCGTGTTGCTTTGCCCCAAAGGCCCTTTGGGGAGCTTTGGCATGTTGGTGTAGTTGGCTTGTTATGTGCAGTGCTCGTGTCCTGGCAGCGCTGCTCAGAGCTCCCAGAAATCCCTGCCAGTTGTACGTCCTGTGGCTTTGCCAATGACAAAAATACCTAGTTCTACAGAGTTTATTTGCATGCAGAATTATTGGTGTATTTTCTTTTGCTTATTGGCCTGTAAAAAAGGAAAAAAAAAAAACAACAACCAGATTTTAAAATAAAACCAGTGTTGTTTGTGAACAAAGATGTGTTAATCCACAGAACTCAGGCTTGATGTGTCAGTAGAGACCTAATGTTCTAACACAGAACAAATGTGTTTGTGGAAAAACACATGAAAAAAACCCAAAGATGATCTTATATAACCTGAGTAACATGTTATGGCTTTAAAAGCCAGAAGGAAATTTGACTGACAGCCTACAGGTCACAAATTGGAAGCACTACACTTGATTAATACAATGTTTTGAAACGAAGTGACTTAAAATATTTATAGAAAATATACTCAGGGACAGGAATGCAACTGTAGTAATGCTTAAAATATCCCTGGAAGAGCTGGACAGCTGGCTAGTGTACATGTCCCAAACTCTATTTTCAACTCTTCCAAACATTTCCATAGGTCTTTTGGGCAGCTTTTCCCTGGCTGGGAAAGCCGGTGTGCCAGGAGGGCCCTGCTCCTTGCCCCCCAGCACAGGAAACCCACTGCCCGGTGGTCCCAGAGCAGGGTGCTGAGTGCTGGGGGGGCCACCTGGTGCTTCAAGCCCTTTCCCTGGCTGGCATAGTGGGTCCCTTACCCCAGGACAGGTGCAGCTTCAGACTTGCCCTCCTTGTGCTGCTGGAGGAATTCAGCCCTTCAGCCAAATAACACTCTCCTGCTTTCCTGCGATGAAGCAGCCAGTTCCATGCTGAAACAGTTCTTCCCAGGGTCCTCACTGCCAAGGGCTCTCCTCCCACAGCTCAAGGAATGAGCACCCCACCACGCACACTGATCCTCCTAATGCATCCTGACCTATTTGCTTTATTTCTTTAATTTCCAATGTTTGCTCTGCTGGCTTCACCCTGGCCTTTCCCATCCTCCCTGTTCCCTTAAAACTGGGGACCTGTCAGGTGCATTTTTATCACCAGAATATCCCTAACAGGCAACTCTGACCTCTTCAATAATCCTCTTGAGGAACAGGAAGCCAGAAGGGCTGAGAATGGTGCCTATAACCACCTTATCACTTGCAGACCTGAAAGGAGCTGAAATCAATGTGTTTGTGGCTCCTGCAGAATAAACAGCCTTGCAAGGACTTTGGCACACGGAGCTGTGGCTTTCTTCCCGAGGCTGTTGTGTAGTTTACTTTCTGGGACAAAGGCTACTTTGACATCTGCGTTGCATTGGGGATTTTAGGGGAAAATATAAATTATTAGTTTGCTGTGTGAATGGAGAATGACTTTGATGGCTTTGCAAGTATGCTCGTACGAGCTCATGACTGCACGGGCTAAATCCGTGCTCTCCTGCTTCACAACTGCAGAGGCTGTTTGCTTTGCCCTGGGAACCGGGGGGGCTGAGCAGACCTTTCCCGACCTTCTGGTGTGTTGAGAAAACATGCTCATTTTATGGGCAGTTAATTTATAGAAAGTTCCTGTTTAAATTTCCTCCAAGAGCCATAAAACCGGAGGACAGCTGCACCCATTAGTCAGCTAATCAAACCTGCTTGCCTTCCCCTTCCCCTTGCTGCCCCTAACTTCTGGCTCCTGCCTGGGAGTGAGTATGGCAGCTTTGGAAAGAAACCCCAAAAACTGGTTGGGAAGCTGCTGTGCTCTAGTTTCAGATCCTGGTCTGAAATAAAAAGCTGGTTTGCATTTTGCTTCTTTTCCAGGCATGGGGAAAGTGAATTTCTTTCCTGCTGCCTTCTCCTTACTTCGGCATGAGCAGCTGAAGGGTTGAGACACTTTTCTGGAGTCTCTGCTTTATCTGCAAGGAGTTTAATAGAGGTATGATGGTAGGAATGAGCAAAGGGGAGTGTTTAACGCCCATTTTAAGTTTCTGACCCTGCGACGGCTCCTGGAATAAACTCCTTCAGCAGGTTCCCCGATCTGATGCAAGAAAACTGCTTGCTTGGGTCCTGAAATCTCTTTGGTTTGTTTAAGCTGGGGCCTGTTTCCCTTCCTTTAAATCTCCTCTGCAGCAGTTGATAAGCAGCTGGTCCCTTCTCGGGGAGAAAATGCTGCAGAAAGAAATGTCAGGAATGTGAACAGCAGGTGGGGACTGGCAGATGTACTTAACAATCACGGCAGGCTGACAGGGTGGTTTATTCCTCTAAAGATCTGTTTGCCTCCAGCTTGGTTTGTGCATGTCCTCTCCAAGCCCCTCCAGCCCTCACTGGGGTTGAACATAAGAGCCAGGGTAGTTTTCTTACATTTTCTGGGGCACAGTTCGCTCCGTGTGGTACACCCTGCTCCAGGAGCCCAGAAGGAGGAGTTGGTGCAGGCAGACCCTCTAGGTGACACTGGAAGGGTGGCAGCAGCATACCCACGAAATAACATGTCACATTTTGGGTAGGTTTTGGGACATCTTGGTTCCACATTGCCCAGGTAGAAGGCAGACTCAGTTAATTGAATTTGCTGCACTGTTGCTTTTCAAAACATGACTTTGTATCTTGGAGGAGTCTGGAGTTATTTCTATGGACAAAACCCTGTTTTAGAGTGGTGATACTCTGAGAAGATCACCTCTGCTGACAAGCGAGAAGACCGTGTAGCCCTGGATTGCAGAACTGCACTTGTAGAAAGGGTAGCAGGACCCTCTGATCAAGGAGGGGGGGTCTGAAGGGATTCAGCCGCGGTACTTGATTTTTTTTTCTGCTATTGCCTGATTTCTTTTGAGCACCGTCTGGGAACGCCTTTCAGTAGACGGACGACCTGATTTACATGAAATAACAGGCTGAATGGTGAAAAGCCTTTATCTGTTGATCTCTAAGCAGCTTTCCCGGTGTGTTGGCAGTGTATGTTACAAGCAGAGCAAACCTGCTGTCACAAATGACATTAGGGATGTTTTTTCCAGCCTCTGAGCTTTCATTCTGGTGGTTGTCCTTGTCTCAGAATCCGTGTTATCCCAGTGCTTTGGATCCACTCTAGTCCTGTGCGCTGGTCCTTGCAAACCCCAGAATAAGCCATAGGCTTGTAGGTGATGTGATTAAACTTCTCCTTAATTGCCTGGCGGGTGCTTTGCTGGGCTGCTGCAGCTGGTCGGGGTAAGGCTGTTGCCTGCAGTGCTTCAGGGCACCCATCTCCTGTCTCAGTCATTTGCCTTCATAGGGAAACGGCTGATGTAGATAGTCGGTATCTTTAAAAAAAAAAAAAATGAAGGCACATCTGCCCCGAGTCCTCTTATCAGTCTTTTCTTTAGATTGTTTTCTTGGTTTTGTGAAGGAGCAGTGTAAGAAAGAAATAGCTTTCCCAAGGAGGAGAAGGGAGCAGGCAGCACTATGGCACAGAAGCCAGACCTCGGGAATGTAACTTTTGGCAGCAACAAAATGTGATTTTTCAAACTCTGCTCAGACTAAAATGGCTTGTATTTGGAAGGTGCTTCCTTCAGGGTTTTAAACCAGTTTAGATTCTGGAGCAAAGGCAGCAATGTAAGCAGTGATGCTAATCAAGGTGCCATTTGCATCGCTACATGTGGGCAGGGTTGGAGGCAGTGTCCCTACTGTGTCTTGCAGCTCAGCTCCACAGCCCTGCCTAGCAGGACTGGTCCCGGGTCAGCTGGGGAGTGATGCTCCCATGGAGATGCCTTCCATGGGAATTACCAAGTGGAGGCCGGGACGGAGCAGGGTGTAGCAGCAGGAACCAGGGAGCACGCACAGCCAGGTGCTGTTAAGCCTCTTAGCACATTCCTGAGAAGTTGCCTCCCAACTGCAGCGATATGTCCGGAGCTCCCTACTGCAGGATCTCCCCCAGTTAATTCCCATTTGGAGTGGATTCAAGCTAAAACTCTGGGCATGGGGTAGCCACCTTAGCTGCTGTGGCAGTTCCTCCTCCACAGGCCTGGGTGGAGAAGCAGTGAGTCTGGGTGACACCAGTCACACCGCCTGTCGCTGAGACTGACGAAGTTGCGTTTAACTCTTGAACTTAATTGCTCGCTTTGGAATTCCCCAGGCTGTGTCCCTGCCTCAGGCTTTGTTTCAGATTCTCAGGAAAAGCAGTTCAGCCATTTCCAAGACTTAAAGGATTAAAAAAAAAGAAAAAAGCTTTAGATTGTCAGTATGTAAAAACCCAAGCAGACCCTAAATGCTGGCATTGAGAGGTGCTTGGTCTGGCACAATGGCTGGAAGGTTGGCAGTCCCTGCTCTGATTGCAAAGGATGTGCCATCTCCTCTCCCAGCAAAAAATGCCCACTTATCTTATGTATCTTATCAGTTTACAGGCGTCTGAAAGTCTCCCAGCTCACCAGTGCTTTGTAGAGTTGATCTGCCAAGTTAAAGGTTTTTCAGACGCTGTCCATGGAGGGCTGGGGCCGGAGGGGCTGAATTGTTGATGAGGGTGGAAGGGAGGTGCTGCCAGCGGCCACCCTCAGCTCTGGGAGCAAGGATCTGTCTGTCCTGTGCTGCCTGCAGACACCCACGGATGGGTGAAGGGCTTTTCCTAAGGAGAGGGAACAAAAAGCTGGAAGAGGGGTGCAGGAGTGAATTGTGGTGCTTGCTGTGACCAGCTCACGGATGACCTTAATTCTCAGGTATTCTGACTTCTAACTCATTATTTGCAACCTTGAGGTTTTAGGTATTGTCTGCATCGCCTAGAGCAACACCTTATGTTGTTGGGAGAGGGGGTTTTAGACTAAGCCTACAGCAATGAGCAGATATCTCAGCTGGCATAAGTCTTGAGGAGCAGAGGCAGTCTCTCCTGCTGCTGCACTGGAGTGGGAGGCACCACTGTTCCCTTTGAGATCTTTTTTTCCCCTGTTTTTATGGAAGGTTCTGTTACCTGGTTTTGCTTGCTCTAGACTTTATAGGGACATGGAGGCCTTTGGAGAACACTGAACTTACGGTTATATTTGCGAAGTCCCAAAACGGCATCATTTGTGAACATTCTCATGTGCTCCTTGCTGCAGCTGCTGAGCAGCTGTTGTAGCTGTTGTCTAACATGACTTTGGGAAGTGCCAGGTACAAAACTGCCTGAGGAGTTCAGACTGTCTGGGGAGAAGGCTGAGATGCAGCAACGCTGCAGCAGAGACTTTGAGCTGGAAGAAAATGTTTCCTTTGGGGAGACCGGGCAAGTGAGTCCTGAATATCTACTGTTGTAAAAGCTGCTTTATGAAACCCCTCCGTGGTGCTGGGAAGGGCATCCACTCCTGCCCAGCCCACAGTTGCTGACAGTGGTGATGCTGTGGTGCAGACAGAACATTGTGGTCCCTGATCAGAGACCTGCTAAGTGAGGGCTTGGTGACTGTAACTAGTAAGTCAGGTTATTTTTGGCAAAGCTTCTCTGCTTTATAAGGGATGGACATAACTGCTAAACCCACGTTTTTCCACTATAATTTGTTATTAAGCCCAGAAGAGGCTCAAGGCCCAGTCCAGAGTTGCTTGCCCGAGGTGGGCTGTTGTGGAGCTGGAAGTTGACCCTGGCTGCACTGTAACTGCTTTTTTTATTTTTAAACTTGAAGGTGAGAAAGCTGTGGTTGTGACCAGGCTTTGTGACTGGCTCTGCTGAATGACTTTTGTCACCTGTCCACATCTGGACTGTTCTGCGTCCTCCAGATGTGGTACAATGCGCACCTAGGTCCTGTAGGACCAGCCTGATCTTAGGGGAGACCTTAGAGGTTGTCCCTGAACCTGCTGTCTTTTAATGACAGTAAGTCAAGGAAATACTCTGTAACCATTGAAGTCAATTAACAAACAAAGTGAAGCTGTGGTGCAGGTTAAGTGGGTACCTCATTGCTGCGCTTTACACTGGGGGCCTGGAATTGCTCTGGAGTCTGGTTGGGCCATTCTGTGATGAGCAGTGTTTCCCCACATCTGTGGCAGCTGGAAGGTGAAGCTAAGCTGAACAAACCTCCTGAGCTTCATGGCCTCACCACAGCTCCAAAGCTGCATTTTCCTGCAGCGTTTGAGCCCCTCTCTTCATACAGCCCTTAGCTCTTGCTCAACTGTTCGAGCGCTCCTGTGCTGTTTGGTGGCAGAGAGACATCAGGTTTTTCTGGGAATGATTCAGATTCACTGAAATACAAGAACAGCTGTAGGAATGTGACTGTTTGAGCAGTGAGGAGAGCCTGGTGGGTGCCAGTAATGGGATGCCCTCTCAAACCAGTTACTGGGATTTGGGCATCGCTTTGGTAATAAAGATCAGGTGAATGCTGAGCAGAAATCAAAGTAAGAGTGACTTAGGGGGTGGATTCAGAAGAAAAGGCTTGGAGTGATTAAGGACAAATGCATTTGTCTGCTGTTAGGAGCTCTCAGGAACACTTAGGATGATTGTGGGTGGTTGTTGGGCTAGGAAGTGGATCGCCCCTGTTTCCCTTCCCAGGGTCAGCACAGACTGTGCTGAGGCCTGAGTTCTATTCTAGTGCCTCAAGGCAGAGAAAGTGGCTCAATGGGAGCAGAACTCCAAGTAATGAAAATATGGGCACAGAGGCTTTGTTCTTGCAAAGGATTCCAAAGTCTGAGTACATCTAACTTGGCAAAGAGATGCGGGCGTGAAGAGGAGAGGGGTGTTTTGGGTGCCCAAAGGACACGTGTTGAGCAAGGAGAGGTGATGCTTGGCTCAAAGAGACCTGAACTCTAGTACTAATCCCAGCTGAGTGCTGGTTTAATTTTCCTTGTTGCCTCAGAATGGCATCCAACTCTTCCTGGGGCATACACTGGAGCTGGGATGGCTTTGCCCCCATTCCTGGGATTCTTGCAGAGGGAGTAGGTAGTCATCACATGCTTCACTGTTGCTTTGCACTGGAAAAGAAATCTGTACATGATCTGTCCCATCTTATTCCATTTTCCTCCTCTTTATGACTTAAATTCATGTTTTAATCTGCCAAATTGAGTCAGGAGGAGGACACATCAGTTGCCATCTTCCATGTCAGTGTGCAGCTGTGGGTCCATGCTGCTGTCCCTTTGCTGTCACCTAGGAAGCTGTGGGACACTGGCAGTGTGCTGGGAGGACAGGCTGCAGTCGTGCCTCTCCTGTGTAAAAACTGCAGTGGCAAGTGAAGGTAGGAGGTGCAGCCTGTGTGCATGCTATTTGAAATATGCTGTAACTTGGGGGTGGTTTTCCCCTAAAAAAAAGGTCTCACTTCCACTCTCTCTGACCTGTACAAGATAGATTTCATTTGAGGAAGGGAGAAATTACTGGATTTTTCTGCTGTGGCAAAACCTCAGGACTATTTTTTGAGGACTGAGGGCAGGCGCAGTACTTGCTATTTAACTGTTGCAAATGTCACACAATGTGGCTGCTTGTGGAACAAAAACATGCATTTCCTTCATCTCATCCATGCTGTCTCTCTGCCTCCCCTTTTTCTTACATGTACTCTTCCTTTACCCAGGTCCTGGTTTTAAATAATGTGTCTGGTGGCTGAGCAGGTCAGTGTGGTCCTGTTTTTTTCAGTTATCTACTGCCAGCAGGGTAAGTCAGGAGTCTACAACAACTTGCATTGTGTCTTTGCCATGTGAAGACTTCTGTTTCATTTAAGCTGAAACTCCCCAAAATGGATTTAAAACCATGCTTTCTGGAAAGCAGAATTATTTTTTTCCAGTCCGTTTGACTTTCTTGTTTGTGGAATTCGGGCACTGGCAATGGCAGGATGTGCTTGTGTTGGAATTGCTGCAGGGGGGTTGCTTGGAGCAACCCTTGAAACTTCTTTGATGTGGCAGGTGCAGTGCTTGCAGAGAGGGGCATGTTACCCTGCAAAGTGTTTAGTTGATCGTGCTGGCTCTGTGCACATGAGGGTTGTTTCTCTAAAGGTAAGCCCTTTGGTGGCCAGATCCTGAATGAAATAGAGTAGTCTGAATGGTCTGGCATTGAAATAATTCAGCTTGTCTCTAGATTTCTCAATTCCAGAGGAGGGTGGAGAGAAAAGCTGGAGCTTAGCTCTGCATTGGTGGACCTGTGATGAGCAGCTCCAGCCTTCCCTGTTCCTGTCTGAAGCCATGAAGGCCATGGTCAAAACCAGAGGAGGGTTATTTTTTAATTACGCAGTGCAAGTAAACAAGATAATTTTCTGAAAGATAATGCAGTTAAATTAATGCTGCATTAATTAGATGCAGACTCTGTTAGTGTCTTGTCTTTTAAGGTGCTCATCTTTGCTTTTTCATTTAAATCAATCTTGCAGCAGAGCAGTTGGGAAGCAGATGGACCTGTGAAGCCACGCACTGTCCTTCTGCCTCAGTAAGCTTGTGCTGTCAGTGATCTGCTGCTGTTTGATTTACTGTGTGAAGCAAAGGCTGCCCAGCTCGGGCCAGAGGTTGTTGAGAAAAGCAGACAGTTTTACTGAAGCAGTGCAGCCCTTTGCTCCCTGCTCTCTACCAAGAGGGGAAAGCACCTATAAAAATGTGCACCTGCAGGAAGAGGTTATCAGTTTGTTGGTTTTCTGCAACTCCTGAATTTCTGCAGGTTTAAAAGAATGTGGTGTCTGGCTGGAAGCTACTGATCTTCAGGGAGTTAATTCTTCCTTCTGAATCTTCCCCTGCTGCTGTGGCACGGGAGCAACGCTGCTTCATTTTACAGCTTTCCCATTTTATGCTTGATGGTTGAAGTTGGAACACTTACATCTCTTTCTGCCAAGAAGCATTTAGAATAGTTTTCATGAGAAACAGGGAGAAGTTTGCAGGTCCACAGCTGATGCCCTGGCTGCTCTGCATAAATCACTGGGTGGTAAATATCTTTAAATGAAGAGCTATGACAGTCTTGCTAGCTGAGTAATAAATCAGGGCTGAGCAACTCTGTAAAGCTGAATGTTAATGCCTTGGCTTGGAGCGGCAGGGTGGGGTGGTGAAGCTGATGGAACGGCGGGATGTTTCTAAACAGAATGTGCCTGCCCTTAGTTACGCTGCCTCAGAGAATATAAACGATGCTGCCTACATAACTGAAGTGCTGAAAATGGCTTTTTGTTGGTCTTGCTGCCTTGTTTTGTGCATCCGCTTAACATGGGCTGTTTGTGCTTTACATCCCTTTGGTAGCAGCAGCAGATCTTGCCCTGGCAGGTAGGGGAGAGATCCTAAGCCTTGCCTTTCAGTCCTGTGCTTTGTGAATTATCCTTGGTGCTGTGACATCAGCTTATAGGAAATGATGGTGCTTAAACACTTTCAAGGACCCTCTTGAAATATTTCATTATCTGAGGAATTTTGTGGAATACCCAGGTGGTGATTATAAACCTTTGGAATGTGGCTGCCTCTCCATAAAGCAGTCCAGCCAAACAGCATTTTGAGGCAACTCCTGAATATGAAACCTCATCAAGATTTTATTTTCTTCAGCTTTGGATTTGGTTCCTGCAACCCTTGGGCTGTTTGTTCCTCATGCTAGAGGAACACCTGCCCAAGCTGCATGCCCTTGGGTGTTGCAGCACTTCAGGTGCTCCCTGCACATTCCATGTGGTGCTGGCGAGTCTTAGGGGAAGCCTGAATGCCTCGGTGCACGGGGCTCTTCTGGTGATGAAAAAAGAACTCTGCTCTGCCTTTGAGTGGCCAAAATGTGGGCAAGGTCCTGCTGCAAGCCCTCAGGGCAGGCTCAGGAGTATCACCAGAGCTGGAGTTCCAGAAGAGGGTTTCCTTCAGAACAGGATTTGGGATTATGATCAGGTTCCCTAAGAAGGGGATTTACAGAAGTGCCCTGCTCGTCAGTCTGTCCTTCACCCATCTTAACAACTTCTGTTTACTAATTTGATATAAATGGCTTTATACCCTTTTAATTTTTTTAAATACATCTTTTTTAAAGGCAGCCAGGTAGGTGGGAGAGTTTAGGCAAAAAGGACGCACCAAAGCTCACCACTCTCCTCTGTGCGACTCCTAAAATGTGTGATGAGCTCCAAAATCCAAACCACAGCAGGAACTTCAGTGAGATTTCCTGCCTTGCTGGATGTGGGAGTTTATCCGTCGAGGTCTTTCTCTTTTTGTGTGGACTCTTTAGTACTTAATAAGACAAAATGTCCAGTGGAAGCTTCCTCTTTGATTAAGGTATTTGTCATTTCTCTTCCATGTGGATTCTCTGAAGCCTCAAAAGGGGTTTTGTTCAGCCTTTAATTTGATTAAGAAATCAAGCAAGGGATGCAAATCTTTTTAGCCTCATTGGTTTCAGTGCTTATGACTATATCCAAAGAGAACATCTCCTACTCAGTACAGCAGGGCAGCTTGGATAGCAAGATTTTTCCAGGCTTCAGCTGAGATTTTGGGTGCTGCTGGAGGCTTGTGGTTGATTTCATCCCTTTGGAGCATGGGGTAGAGGAAAGACTGGCAGCCCTGTCTGTGACAGTGCCTTGGTTTAAACCCCTTTTTGAAGCAGCACCTTCGATGGAAAGCTGCTTTCCAGCCGGGTGACTTATCTCAAGGGTCATTAGCTGCTGTGAATTAGACTTGAGACAGCTGGTGGATGGTGAGTGATACCAGGGGACAGGACACACAGTAGTGAGTGTCACACCAGCTGCTCTTGCACATGTCCTTGGGCTCTAGCTGGGGAGCAACCTGCCCGCTGAGGAATACAAGATGGGGCTCTGGTGTCTTGTAGACCTCACGTTTAAAAACTGACATCTTGTATCTGATGTCCTGCTTGTTCGTGCTTTCTCTTGTTGTCAGGTGCCTCAACTGTACTTTCTGGCTAGAGCTGCTGAGGGGTCCTCTAGATACCTTGTCAGGCTGCCTTTGTTAGACAAAGTTTATTTTGCTTTTTTAGAAATCATTACTTATGCCTTTCACAGAAGGGGGTGGCTGAGACACAGTCCGGGCTGTTCTTAGTGTACTTGGGGAAGGCAGAGGCAGTCTGGGCTGATCTTGGTACACTTGAGGACTTGCATTTTGGTACAGAAGTCCACGTTAGTTTTAGAATTATATATAACTCAGCTTTGTTCCTGCAAATTTACCTGAAACCAGCTGCAGCCTCACACGAAATGTTTCTAGAAATTATCCTGAGTCCTAAATAAATCTACTTTCCAATGTCTCTAGCAGTTAGTGCCCATCAAATCCAAGTGCAGTGTCATGGGGACTGCTCTTCTGTCACACTCACCAGTAAGACAAGACAACTCCTTTGTGGGCCAAATTACAATTGCTCTGATATTTCAGAGTGGTGCTTTGGTCTTGTCTGTCGGCTGCATCCCCAGGCACTTCTGCCAGTCCAGGTTTCATCTGTCCCAGGCTCTCCCACAGGATGGCTTCTGCTGAAATACTTTTCTCTACTTTTCACTTAGGAATGAACTCCAAGCAAATTCAGCAAGATATGAAGGTTTCTTGACTGAAAAAAAAAAGATATCTAGACTAAAAAAATGCCTGCTTTATCCGGGTGCCTTGAGTTCTGTCTTTTACTAAATCTTGGAAACTGATAAAGCGTTTGTATGCATGTATATGTATACATGCTTGTCGTGTTTGTCTTCAAAGTGTGCATTTTTACAGCATGTGTGTGGAAGGAGCTCTTAGCCCCCATTGTTCTTTTTGTTTGGTTGTTTTTTTCTGTTTCAAACTTATGTAGTTTAATTTCCTGCAGATATTAGTACTAGCTCTAGCTTACATTCACTTAAACGTAGAATTAAATATTAGGAATTTTACACGCTGTTTCCAGACAAAGCCAGGAGTTAGAGTTTTGAGGGGCTTCCCCTGGCTGGCTAGGTAGTGGCCAGGCGAGTGAAGCCAAAGCCAGGTTAAACTGCATGCCCTGAGGCAGGGAGACCCTTGCTCTGCCCTGCTACAGCTGTATATTTAGCCTGTATGCCCTTTCCAGTGACAGCTGGGAGAAGGAATGCGAGTCATCTTTTCCCTGAATGCTGTCCTGGGATCCTGCTATCTGTCACGAAGCTCTGCTTGAGCCAGAAGTGCTGCCTTGGTAACTCTGCCCTCTTTAAAATTGTCCCATCCCACCTTTTTTTTTTTTTTCTTTTAAACCCACATGAAGTTCTAACATTCATGTTCACAACCCTGTTGGGTCCTGGGGGAAACTCTCGTTTTGAGTTTTAGCCTGGTTCAGGTTAGCTTGGCTTCTGGTCCTTTTATCAGAGGAGAGCGTGGGTTCTTGTTCCCTATCACCTTCATGCCCCAGTGCATCCCACTTTGTTCTCTCCCAGCTTTCTCCAAGAAGGATCCATCTTGCACCTTTGATTCCTGTCACCCTCTCCACCAGCCCGCCCTCAAGGTGGGGCTCACTCACAGGGTGCAAGCAGCATGGGACAGCACTGGTGAAGCTGTCCCCCTGCTTTGGTTGGTTGGTGGCTGTTTGTATCCTAATTTGCTTGCTGCCAGCCGCCAGGAAAATGGCAGTTCTACCTGCAATGTTCGTAATTACAGGGAAAAAATTATCTCTGAGGCCTTCTGAATACTTGGGAAGATCATATCTGAGTTTCCTTTCAACTGAATGCACTTGAAGATACAATCTGAGTTGGCTGTCTGGGAATAACAAAGTGGGAGGAAGGGATAGATTGTGGTTGCTGAAACTTTCATCAAAGGGTCAGAAGTCTGGCTCAGCCAAAATCTGTGGCTCCGGTCACTGCTGTGGGTCAGGGGCAGCGGCCGTGCGAGGCACAGCTCAGGTGTAGGACAAGGAGCACACATGGGCTGTGGGGGTGCAGGATTGACAAGCAGGGGGGCATCAATATGGTCTTCTAGTGAAAAAATTGCTGCAGGAGTCAGGTCAGTGTGCAGGTGCATGGTCAAGAGGTGCTTGTGGGTACTGTACTCATCCCATCCTGCCTCCCCCCGGGCTGCGGGAAGGCGTTTGTCTCCAGGAGTCAGCGCTGCACTTTGAGGGGAAATGTACTCTGCAGGGAAGGAAAAACAGGCTCCATGTCCAGCTGGCAGAAAGGCTCTGGTGTCCTCTGGGATGCTGCTTGGCACTGCCCCTTGCACACACCTCTGCAGGAGTGGCCCTGGCTGGGGGTCCTTGGGGCTGCTTCGCTCCCTGCACAGCTCCTGCTGGAGGGAGGGTGACCAGAAACAGGTTCTCACCTTTTCCAGGGCAAGAAGTCTTCCCGGGAGCAGTGTCTCCAACCGGGAAGAGCAGTATAGCAGCCCAGCTTCTAGACAGGCAGGCACAATACAGGGAAAGAAAGGGAAATTCTGCTTTTTGCATCTTTGCTCTCTATTTCGGGGCTGCCTCTTGTGTTCCCTCGGCAGGAAGTGCTGCAGATTGCACGTCTTAATGAACACAAACCCCTTGGTGCCATGAGCTGCCCACAGCCACTGTCTGTCAGTCAGAGCAGAGGCATCAGTCTATGTCTCTGCTCCCATGCAAAGAGAACCACGAGGAGCTTTTATTGGCCAAAGGGAGACATGAGATGCAAATGAGAGGGCTGTGGGAAAGCTTTCATCCCTTCTTGGTTCCACAAAACTGTGCTTTTGAAACGAAAGGAAGAGGAAACTTTCTACTGTCTTCCATTAAGTTACAGGAAAGTTAAATAACTTGGTGCTTACTCTAGCAGAAAAAAACCTGCTGTGAGGTGTCGATTGCAGCGACCACTTCCCGTACAAGCCTCACCATGCTGCCTGTGGCATGTGTGACTTGAAGCAACAAGTCAGTGACAGTTCACCCCTGTGTCCCCCAGCAGCAGGCGGGTGCTGCTTGTTTCCCTGCCCAGCACACATTTTTAGCTCTGCTGTTTTGGGTTTGGTCGGGTTTGTTTTTTTCCCCCTTACATTGTTTTTCAGTGTCAAGGTTTCCTGTTACTGACACCAGATGTGCTGGAGATGAGCAATGCAGAAATGCAAGAATGGACAAAACCAAAAAAAGCCTCTTTTTTTCGTGTGTGTCCTTTGAGGTGTTGGTTCTGTTGGGTGGGCATCGCTGCGGAAGAGTGTGTTGAAATGCAATTTTGGGGTGAAGAATCAAGTACAGCTTGGTTTGTACGTCCCAGGCTGATGGTGTCTGGGGTGACCAGCTGATGATGGCAACTGGCTGATGGTGGAAGGGACTCCTGGGGCTTCAGGAGCACTGATCTGCTGAGGAGGCTTTCTCTTGCAGTCTGCTCTCTGAGCTGCCTTTGCTGCACACATGGCTGGAGGCCTGCCGCTCTGGTTGTGGTGTTAAGCCAAAAACTGGTAATGAACTTGCCTTTTTAGAGACATCCAGTCTCGGTGTAAAGCTGCTGTCCCCACAGAAGCCTGGTTAGCACCACACGAGACAGGCTGCCATTGCTATGAGCACTGCTGCAGCCAGTGGTGGAGCTTCTGTCCTGCACTTCACCTGCTCCCTCACAGCAGCTGCTGCTGGGTGCCCTGTGTGTGATGAACGTGCAGTTGCCCTCCTGTACATAAAATCCTAGAATGGTTTTGGCTGGAAAGGACCTTAAAGATCATCTAGTTCCAACCCCCCTGCCATGGGAAAGGACACCTCCCACTAGACCAGGTTGCTTAGAGCCCCATCCAACCTGGTCTTGAACACTTCCAGGGATGAGGCATCCACTTCTCTGGGCAACCTGTTCCAGTGTCTCACCACCCTCACACTAAAAAATTTCTTCCTAATGTTTAACCTAAATCTCCCCTCTTCCACTTTAACACCATTACCCCTTGTCCTATCACTCCATGCCCTTGCAAAAAGTCCCTCCCCAGCTTTCTTGTAGGCCCTTCAGGTCCTGGAAGATGCTAAGCTCTCCCCAGAGCCTTCTCTTCTCTAGACTGAAGAATCCCAACTCTCTCAGCCCATCTCCATGGGAGAGGTGCTCCAGCCCTTGGATCATCTTTTTGGCCCTCCTCTGGACTCTCCCCAAGAGCTCCATGTCCTTCCTATTTTGGGAGCTCCAGAACTGAACACAACATCCCTTTTACATCCCTTTCCATAACTCATCCCTGGCGCAGCAACATCTGGAGCCTGGGTCATCATCTGTGAACGCACATGGATTAAACCACTGAGGCTGGAAATAACCCCTAGTCATTTGCATGTTTGTGTAGCCTATAATGTAGGCTGTTGGAGGGGCTGCTGCCTTTGTTTCAGGGTATGTCCAGAGCTGGGCAATGCAGAAACTCTTACTTTTTCCTAAATGTCATGTTCCAGAGTGTTCTTTGTGTGTATAATGTATCAAGCTTGAATTCTTAATCTTGAGGAGATGTTATCTCTTAGCTCATACACTTGGTGATGGGCTGCCCTGCCCAGACGTGCTGCCTCTGAGCTGTTTCTCCCTCCCTAGACTCCTTCAGCACGGTGGGGACGTGCAGGGAGCACCAGCCACCCCTGCCTGGGCCACGCCAGCCTGCTGTTGTCTCTGGGAGCAGGGAGCAGGTACGGCAGAGTGCCATCTCTGTGTGCCTGGCCGGTGACGCGGGGTTCATCGCTCCTCCCGCTCGCTGCCTTGACACGCAGATGCGCGGCAGCTGATGGGACTTGCCCAGAGATCCTCCTGTGGAAACATGAACGAGAGATCTTTGCAGAGACAATAGCTCTGTTTTGGAAAGTTGCACTGGCCCTTTTTAGCCAAGTTTGCTGCCTTAGAGTAAGGCCGCTCATTTAATGCTTCCTTTAATGAGGATATTGGTAAAATAAGCAATCAGGTAAGTGAGATTCCTCCTAACTCTCCTAAATACCTTCTTAACTGCCATGCAATTCTCTACTCCAGATACCTGAGCTTTCTGCATGCCAGGCTCAGTGGCATTAATATGCTGGCAGTGATTAATTACCGCGGCCCAGTGATGTGATTGTGTGCCCGAGCAATTGGATTAGATGCAGCTGGACGGAGACTTCACTTTCGCTGGTTCTTGCAGAAGCAGTCAGTGGTGTAATCAGCCACAGAGGAGGAGTGATTCCTAGGGCAGCCACACTCCTGCTGCCAGGACATTTCCCCTGGCCCAACACTCCCAATTCTGTGGTGAACAGAAAAAAAAGTTTCTGGGAAGATGCATGGTGGGAGTAGCTACTTTGTCCTGCTCTCAGTCCCTCCTTTCAGTCCCATCTTCTATCCGCACTATTCTGTGTTCCTGAATAATGAAGGTGGAGCATGTCCTTAACATGTCAGTGGGCCTTGTAGCTGCATCAAGGAGCAGCAAGCTCCAGCGTTGTCTTGACAAGTCGGCATCATATCAAGTGCAGCATCATATCAACAAAACTTCACCGAGCAGGCCCAGTTCTGTGTCTCTGAGATGGGGGGTTTGGCACTGGAGATAAGGCATCCACATTGGCACGTGCACCGACCACTAGGACTGAAGCAGATGTTGATACTGGCTTTGATGTTTCATCCAACACTCTGGAGGCTCAAAGTTGAGACCAAAAGAGTTTTCACAGAAGCAGGAGGATAAAGAGAAAGTCTGTTCTTTCAGAAGATCAGACGGAACGAAACATCCTGAAATTCAGGACTAACCTGAACCTTTGCATTTGTTCTGCTGAGCTGGGCAGTACAGATCCTGCTGGAAGAAGGAGGACTGTGCCACATAGAGAAGTTGGGGTGGTCTAGCCTTCCCATTCAACTTGAAAGTGCTAAGTCAGTCAGCCTTACGGCCTCATGCTTTCCAGAGATCAGCAGGAGACCACCTGCAGAATGTCATCTGCGTTTGGGTTTTGCCCCTGTTTTGAGCTTGGGGGAAACTGTGTGAAGCATTGAGTCCCTGAGAGCTCCAGCTCCATGCTGCTTGCTGCTCATGGACAGTGACCCAGAGCACTGACTTCTTCTGTATGCAACTGGGATGATGTCTCAAGCAAGTCTGGGGTTTGCCCATGGTAGTACCATGGGACATGATGTGGAATTCTGAACTGGACAGAGGCCCCACGCAGGTCCCCGATGCTTGTTCAGGCCGTGCTGCAGGTAGTGGTCACTCTGTTCTGCATTGACACCTACAGTGCTGGTGGCCAGTGGATTTGCTGAGCAGGACCACTTGCTTTTAGGCAGAGGACCTCCTGTCCCGAAAAGCATTCTGCCTTGAAGCAATAGTCCACGTGGACCTCAGCACTGTGGGGCAATGCCTTGTTCCAGCTCTGTAGAGCTGTACCACCCTGCCTTTCCTCCTTAGCACACAGCGTGAGAGCCTGGCACCATTTCAGCTTCTGTCAATTGTTTGGTGAGGTGGAGCTGTGTTAAGAGATCTTTTGGCGGTGCAAGTTTGTTCTCAGCTCTTCTCGTTTTTTTTTCCTTATCAGCTACTGAATTCCTCCTGTACCTCCTGTGTGCTCCACTTCCATATGCAGAGATTTTTCTTCTATAGATCCCCTAAAATGAAATTCTGAATTTGTGTGACCTGTGAGTGTCATACAAGATGTTCACGGCCACTGCCTGAGTTGCTTGGCTGAGGAGCACGTAGCAGACAGGCACTGTTTGTTGCCCGCTCCGATAATTGTTTCTGAAATGAGTGATGACTTCATCTTCCTCCCCTGCTCTCCACAGTTATCAAGAACCAACTCCTTTCTGCCCAAATACTCCTCTCCATCCAACAAAAAACACCCCACACCAGATCATGCCACTTGGCTGTGCAACACGGGGCTGCACAGTGACAGCTGTGACAGGTATGGGGCTGGCCTGAAGACTGAACCTCTGCAGGAGTCTTCACAGCTCGGTGTGGTCGTACGCTGGATGTCTGTCTGGTTGCTGGATGTCTGTCTGTCTGTCTGGTTGACTGGGGTGTTTCTCCTCTGCTCGGTTGTGGAGGCTTGGCAGAACTGTGGGAGGCAGCCATGTTTCCATGCTGATAGCATCTCGGCCATGGGGCTGCCGAGTGCTGCTGCTGCATTCCTCTCCCAGCAAGTCTCTGAGCCTGCCTGTACTTGCTGTGCAGGTTGCTGTCTACTCCCTCGTGCAGCAGGACTTGCAACAAGCAGGCTTCAGGAGAAGTAGCTCATGGACAAGGCATTGTCACTGTAGTGTCCATACCCCAGGCTCCACAGGGGCTGAAGGTGGTTCCTCTTTCTGCTTATTGAAGGCACTGTGCAGGGATGAGAGTCCCTGCTGTGATGATCAGTGGCCTCCTCAGGACCCCCTGCAGAAGATTGCTCCATTTCTCTAGCTCATTCACAGTCTGTTGGATATTCTCAACTAGACATCTGCTGCAGTAGACATCTACTCGCTGAGTTGATCTGGGGTTCGTCCAAAATCAATTGGTGTGTGTTGGATCCTCCTCTGACCATGCAGGGAGCTGGTGGGAGAGATGTGCCCTGTAGGAAGTGTGACTGGGTCCTCAACCACCCACCCACTTCACCTTTCATGATGATAACCTCTGGAGAAGCAGCTCGGGCACCTCACTCAGGTTAAAGACCAACATGCACTCAGTTACCTTTGGGTAGAGCCTGGAGTTGGCTTCCCTGTTGTTCCTTCTCGTTTATTCTTGTCCCAGTTGGATCAGGCAGTCAGAAGGACAAAAGCAGCAGGGGAATGGGCTCTCTTCTGGCACTGGCATCTCGCCAACCATCCTTCTGTCTGCCTCATGGTTTCCAGCAGCATTGTTGTGCCTCTGCTGTTCCTTTTGCCTTTCACTTGAGACAGGTTTTCTGCACCTGACAGCAGTCAGATCAGATATCTGCCTCATGGATGGTGTAGCTGGAGGTTATTGCATTTGGCTCACAATTTCTGCTCCCCACAGCCCTCTTTGGCTGTGACCCTGCTCTCTGGGTCCAGTACCTTGGGATGGGAGACATCAGCCCCCCTGCATCAGCTGTTGATTGTGAAAAGGCCCGTCAAGGGGTGAGACTGTACTAGTCCTTGCACGCTACCTCGCAGCTTCTCTAAAGTGCAGGTTTGAGGGTGAGCAACCAAATCTTATCTCTGCTGTCATTGCTAGAGCCTGTTGTGGTGGCCCGGGGCTTGGCTGCCTGTGTGGACTGGCCTCTGCCTGCATCTGCCAGCCCATGGTAGGCCATGGGAGCTTGCTGGGCTGCAGCACAGCAGGACAGCTGGTCCGGCTGTCGTGCCGCCTCGGCAGCTCTGCAAGGACAAGACACAGTGGGATGTCCCTTCCCACCCAGTGTGGCTCCAGGAGCTCTTGGGACAGCCTGATGTGCATCACTCAACACAGCTGGAAGGGGCTAAAATAAACAGAAGCTGTGCTGAGGCCTGAGAGCCAGCTGTGAGCAGCTGGGCTGGGTTTTCTCTGGGAATTTGAAGCCATTTCTCTCAGCCTGGAAAAAAAGGAGTTCCTTCAAGATATGTGAGTGCCTAACCTGAGAAGGCCTGATCTCATCTCCTCTTGGGGCTGAGCAGCACCTGCTTGGTCTGTGTGTCTGTCCTCCAGCCCTGTGTAACCCAGTGTTATCCACTGATGCCCCAACCTGACTTCAGCTTGCCTTGGAAGGTCACCTGTCACTGCTGGGCTCTCAGCTGTGGTTGTATTGGAATGATCTCAAGTTGCACCAAGGGAGGTTTAGATTAGATATTAGAGGAAACTTCTTCACTGAAAGGAAACAGTTCCAAACACTGGAACAGGCTGCCCAGGGAGATGGTTGAATCACCATCCCTGGAGGTGATTGAAAGACATGTAGATGTGGTGCTGAGGGACATGGTTTAAAATTGGTGGAGTTAGGTTAATGGTTGGTAGAGTTATGGTTGGACTTGATGATCTTAAAGGTCTTTTCCAACTGGAATGATTCTGTGATCTGCCTGCGTGCTGTCTCCCTCCTTGTAGCCATCTTGGGATGCTGTGGCTCCAGAGCAGCAGGAACATGGCTGTGTGCATGGAAAAGCAGGAGGATCTTACTTCTCTAGGGATGCTGTATGTCAGAAAAGGAGCTGAGAAGCTCTTGCTCTCTTTAGTGGTGGTGTTAACTCTTGCAGTTAAAACAAAAAACTGAACCAAATAGGGCGGGGAGGCAGGAAGGTCTCTGTCCCTTGCAGGGAGGGCTGTGTGCATTAGCTCCTTGGCCTGGGCATTGTAATTAATGTGCTGATTTGGTTTCCTTTGTTTAACCAGGTTTCCAGGACTCCTAGGATGAGGCTGCTGTGAAGGACCAGTGGATCCCCTGCCTACACTGTGGTGCCTGCAGATTCCCTGCAGTCCCCTTTCCGGCTGGAGCACCGTTGCCGAGGCCGCCGGGAAGAATGACTGTTGGATGCCTACTGCAGACCCCCTTCCTGGGGAGGACTTGGCTCCCCGTGCTGCTGCTGGCAGCCTCTGCTCACTGCCACTGGCCCAGTGAGCCAGCAGAAGTGGTTCGGGACTGGGAAAACCAGCTGGAGGCCTCCATGCACTCCGTGCTCTCAGACCTCCGGGAGACTGTGCCGGCTGTGGTGGGCATACCGGACAGCTCTGCTGTGGTGGGACGCTTCTTCAGAGTCTCCATCCCCACTGATTTAATTTCTTCCAATGGAGAAATTGTCCAGGTGAGAAATGCCATTCCCTGAGGCTCGTTTTCAGTTATGTTCTTGAGGGAGTTGTGCTGGTCACCCCACTAATAGGCTGGGGCACCAGGGTGCTGTGAGGCAACCTTGAGGTTTTGTATGGGAGATGGATTAAAAAAAAATTAAGTCCTCACCTCGTTGCCAAGTTCCTCTCTTCTGTAATGAAGAGAGGACACCTCTTTCCTTGGTGGTGACTGATGGATTTGTTGGCTGTACTTATACTGTGAGATGCTGTGCCACTGGAATGGTGGGCACACTCATTAGGAGATGTTGCTTCGGGATCTGGGGAGGCACGGGTTCCCTGGGGCTGGTGCTCTGACGTCCAGGGAGTTTGCTTCACTGTGGTAACAAAACACTGCTAGACAAACAGCCCTTGTTCTGCCAGGGTGGCTCTGGGCTGCCTTTGACACAGTGTCTCCTGACCTCGTCCCAGTGTCCTCTTGAGAAAGAGGGGAGCCTTTCTCTTTATCCAACTTACGCTCATGCTGCTGGTACTGTAGATATATGAAAACAGTTTTGGAATCGGTCCTGAGGGTGAGAAAGTGTCAGAATAAACCCCGAGGAGGGGGCACACTGTTGAACACACACTTGCTCATCTTGAGTCCTTTCCTGGGAGGGTGCAGAGAGGTTGTTTTCTTAGCATCTGCTTGGAATTACTTTCCAATCTTGGATCTTTTTTTCAGAGAGCAAAATCGAAAAATAGCTTAAAAAAAATCAATTTAAGAGAACATTATAAAAAGACAACCTTCTGGTGTGTCTCAGAAGATCAGAGGAGGATGGAGAGCAAGTTGGGAGAAAGTCTGACACCTCAACTTCTCCTTGAAGGCAGGTTTGTTGTAGCTCTGAGTAGTGTCACGCAGTTATCTCGATCCAGAGACGTGATCCTGCTGCCTCCAGCGAGGGTGCCAGGAGCACGACGTGCCACTGGTAGGCAGAAAAATCTGAAGAATGCATCTGTTATGGACCAACGGTCAGATGGGGAGGAGGAAGGTGGTGGGTGAGCCCCCGGCCAGAGGAGTCAGAGAAGGCAACGGGCTGGTTTCAGAGCAAAGGCTGTGACATTTAATTGCCTCTGTGGCCAAGGAGGCAGGCTTGGATGGTGACGGTGGTGCCTGCCCTGGTTTAACCACAGCCCGTTTTCTGAGCACGGGGCACCTGTGTGGCACTTTGGTTTGGGGTTTTGCCATTGGAGTGGCTTGTTCTGGTGTTGTCTAATGGCTACTTTGGCAAGAACAATTTTCAGTGTTTGTATAACACCGCAGCTTCCTCTGTCTCCCTTTGCTGGCACATAAGTCATCTGTGATAGCTCCAGTAGGTGCAGGAAAACACTGATAGGTTATTCCAACCCCCTCTGATAGCTTCAAACAATACCTCTGGCACTTAAGTGCTGAGGCGTTTGCTCACACCAGCAGATGCCTGAAGAGCCACAAATGGACTGTGCTGGAGCAGGACCCAACAGTTGCTGGTTGTGTGTAGTGCAGGGAACACTGAGTGATTTTCATGCTTGTCCATGGGCTTGCCCAAGTGCAAATTGCATCTGTTCACCTTGAAATTGATTTCAAAAGTGCAGCAGGCTCTGGGGCACTGTTAGCAGCCTTGCTCAGCTGGCGTATCTGGAAGGTCTCTCCCTTGCAGAGAACGTGTCTTGGCTGCTGAGCACAGCTGACCTTTGCTGTGGGGATTTGTTTCCTGGCTAGTGAGAACTGCGTAGGCAATTTTGGGTGCTGGCGTGCATTTTTGTTTTAACAGAAAGTTTCAGGGCGAGTTGCTCCGCTTATTTTCTCAGGCTGCCTTGCATTTCCCAGCTGGAGCAGTAAAAGTGGAATACTCCTGGATTGTGCTAGCTGGTGTGCTTAAACGGTAATAAGAGAGAGTAAGGGCCATGCCCTTTGAGATGAAGCAGTGGATCTGAGTTTACAATGAGAAGCAGTTGCCTATCCTCAGTTCCCTTATATTTCAAAGGAAATAGCTGTAATTTCATGGTTGTTTTTTTTTAAAAAAGCTGACAGTTGATGTCCCTAAACTTCCAGGAGCTTCCTATCTGGAGACTGAAGGAGGTGTGATTTCCTCATTTCTAGATAATTTCCTCTGATTATTGCTAGCTTCAGTTTGTATTGTGGTGGGGATCGCCTTGAAGCTGCTTCTCAGGTCCTCTCCCTGCTCGTTAGCAGATTCCACAGCTGGCTGTAGACAAAATACTTTTCTCTGCAAACTTGGTTGTGGGATGGAAACAACGCCAGGCATCTGCAGCGTGGCGGAGGAGCGCCTGGCAGGCACGTACCCCTGCACAGATCCGTGGGCTCTGTGCACAGGCAGGTATGTGCTCCTGGGAGCCAGGCTCTCCCTGCCACCCCCAAGCTGCTCAGGAACAGGTCGGATTTTATGGTGAAGTACAAAAGCAAGTGTACTTGAATGCACTCAGGGAACTGCCATCAGGCTTTGTGGCTGTTGTAACTCGTGGCTGGCAATTAGAAACCCCCTTCCCCTGTGCCTTATCCTGCTGAGCAGGTGCCTTGGTCAGGCATTAAGGTTTCCTCTGAAGGGTGGCTGCAGCCTGCAGGTATTTCAGCTGTTGAATTTGGTGGCAGTTCAATCCAGGTGCTGTCCTGCAGCTTCCTCATGACAGCAAGGCTGCAAGATTGCTCTCCTTATGACTGAAGTTGTCTTGGACATGAAAACTCTTTGCTGCACCTTCCCAGAAGAAGGGTTAACTGCTTGCAGCCCTTCCTGCTGCATTTGACACCCAAGCTTTGGCATTTTCACAAGAGCTTGGTTAAAAGATCAAATCTCCACATCTTGAGCAAGCCCCTTGCCGTGCAGACAGGTAGGGTGAGGGTGTGCAGGTTCCCACTGGCTCCCAGCAGATGGTGGCTGGGAGCAGGATAACAGGTGCCATTGGTGCCTATACCCCCTCCCCACAATAGATTGTGGATGGCTGACCATCTCCTTTACCCCATTTCCACCAAAGACTGCACGGGGCCTGACCCCTTCCCCATCAGCTGTGTCCTCTTGTTGAAAAACAGATCATGCTCAGACCAAAGACGAGGTGGACTTCCCCTTCCTGCCGTTTCCATTTGAAGCTGCTCCAGAATTTGGCTGCTCTGATTAAAAATCCAGCTTCTAGCCTAAATTTAGAGATGGCTAGAAATATTTGTGTGTGCTGCCCTTTAGCTTAAATCAATTCTACCTTCATAATATTTACTTCCTTTCTGTATTTATAAGTGACAGGCATATTTCCCTGTCTTGATTTTATTAGGTTAGGCAAGCCAACCTCTTTAGTCTTTTTCATAAAATAAGCTTTCTTTTCCTCTCCTCATCTTTGCAGCTGTCTTCTGCACTTTTTCCAGCCTGAGTTTATTTTTCTTATGTTTGCCTGACCACAGCTACACAAAATACTTCAGATGAAATTTTACCAGAGCTTCACATAAAGGCATCAAAACTTCCTTTTCTCTTCTATAAATAACCTTGTTTGATATATCCTATGATTGTTTGCTTTTCTATGTGTGCCTCTGGCTCAGACATCTTGCCATCAGCTGAAGTATCTGGTCTGTGGTTTTTTCTGTTTCCACCTGGGGAGGTCACAGAAGAGGACATTACCCGAGGTGCACAAGTGTTGATTTTGCACTGCTGGTCATGGTCTCCACGAGGTTTGCTAGTTCTGTCTCTAATGTTGTCTCATTTTTCTTGTGTGAAAACCTAGGGCTGGCATTGCTGTCTGGGTTATCACCCAAATACTCAAGGTGAGGACAGTGGTGCTAGCACTGATAGCACCTCTGTCAGCTTTTGGGATGGTGGTTGTTGAGGTAAGCATGGCTCTCTGCTAATCCCACTGGTGATGAGACCCTGCCACAGATTGGGAAAGCTGACACTGGGCTTGGTCCCTGAAAGAGAAACCACTCAAAGGAGGGCATTTACAGGGTGATCACCTCCATCCTGCATGCAGGACGTTGATCTGACTTGGGGCAGAAGCTGCTGTAGAAAGGATCTGGCGTCTCCAAGTCTGTGAGAAGGGCTTTCTGACTCTGAGCCGTGGGCTGGAGGCTGTGACAAACAGGAGACAGCCGGACTGCAGGCACCTCTCCAGAAACACCAGGCTCTGCAGTGGATCCGAGTATTAAATACAGCCACTGACTGGCACTGCTTTTTTCCCTTGGGATAAATCCAGTTCCCTCCAGTACCAGTGTACCCACAAGGTATCCGAGGCCTTGCACAATCCGATATCCTATATGCACATGCCCACAGTGAATAAGGCATGCACTCTGATGGCTTTTGCTTAAAGGTGGGTCTGTAGAGTGTGCTGGAAGGAGAGAAGCTTCTGTGGTGCCCTGCTTCCCAAGGCACATCCCTGCACAAGCAGGTGACTTGCTGTGTCTTCCTTGAATATCTATAAAGCTGCCAGCCTGCCTTTGTCCTAGCAGTGTTAGGTATGGGCTGGATCCCACAGAGGAGATCTGCTCAGCTTAGCCGATGCTAAGGAGAAGCTTTCAGGTGAGCACAGCTCAGATTTGCTGTTCTTGGCAGCATCTTGGCCCCTGTTTTGTTGTTTTTTTATAAGTCTCACCAGGGCTTTGTTGGGAAGACAGATAAAACACATAGTGGGAGCCCCAAGAAGCTGTTGCTGTGTGCAAACATAGCTGGCAGCAAAGTGATTAGAACAAGTGAATTAACTCACGTAGCTGATGTACAGTGCAGCTACGTGGCGAGTTTGGGGGCTTATAGGAGCCTTGGGCATTTATCTGGGCAAAAAGGAGTCTTGCTTCCCAAGCAGGAGCCTGCTTTTCCAATGGTGGTTCTAGTTGCCCTCTGTTGAAGTGGCTTTTTTTGAGCAGCTTTATTCTCACCAGCCTTCAGGGACCTTGTTTTATAAACAGGATCTGCAGAGATTGTGTTGCAGGAGTTCTGACATGGACTACCTGCTGCCAGGGCTGGGCTGGATGTTGGCAACCAGCCTGCAGTGCCAGGGCACACTCAGCTTCAGGGAAGAAAACCACAAAATACTGATTTTTACAATTTTTAAAATTTTCTCTTGCAATGATTCTTATTTCAGAGAGTTTTAACTTAATGTGAATTTTATTAAAGTGGCATTTCTCAGAGTAGGAAGACAAGCAAAGAGCACTCCTGACAGGCTATGTCAGCAAGTTGGGTATGTTGAAAGGTTCTCTGTGTCAAAGCACATGAGCTTTCCCTCGCCCCTGGGGTCCCCAGCTTTCCTGGACTTTGACTAACCAGGAGTTGTAGCAACAACAGCTATTTACAGGGGAGAGCACTGGGATAAATGGCAGTGTCTGGAACAGGTCCAGGCAAAGGACTTCTCGGGCAGGGCTTTGCCTAGCTGTCATGCTGCTATCTTAGTGATAAGATGAGCTGATAAGATTTCTGCTGGGGGGGTGAGGGGGCTGCTTATCTTTTTCCTGCAATGAGACCAAGTTGGGGAATTTGGTATTTTCAATGCGAGCTTAGTAACAAGCTCTGAATTTGGAGGAGTGGAAAATGTGACTCAATCTAATTATAAACCAGCTTTTCAGACGGGCTGGGAAGTTCCTTGTTTTGTCCTGCTCTGGCGGGTTGTTGCCCTGTGCATCTGGGGAGACTGAGGAATGCGACGGTAGGGAGAATCCTGCGAAGGAGCTGACCTGAGATTGCAGATCCAGCTTGCCTTTCCTTGCCGTGCTCCTCAATGCCAGTTTTCCAGCAATCTGCTGAGGGCAGGAATAAATTGCCGGGGCTGGTTAGCTGCACAGCGGCAGCACTAAACCCCCAGCACTTGGCATCCCCGCTGTGTGGTATTTTTGCTTCCCTTTGGCCTTTCACTTCTAAAAAGTCACGCTGAAAGAAGAGCCCGACAACTTTTTTTTTTTTTAAAGCTGTTTGAGGCTTTTCCTGCCCTGTGCTCACCCCTCAAACAAGGGAGAAAGCGGGGTGTGGGCAGCCCGTGCTGACCCCAGCCCCGGCGCGGGCGGGCTGCGCCTTCCCGCTCCAACAATAAGGCTAAACAAATCCTTCCAAGCTGCTTGCATGGACCGATGAAAGGAGGATTTCTTGGGACACTCCATGTTTTGTAGTGACCTCCCAGTGAAACAGCTGTTGTGTTCCCTTGCCCAGGCAGAGTGGGCCGCTGAATAGTGCCCTTATAGCAAACACAGAGGCGCATCTGGAAAAGAAGCCGTCACGGTAGGAGTATGCGAGGATGGCACGGGGTGGGCGTTGCTGCTCCTTGCGAAGCCATTTTACGGATCGGGAAGGAGCTGGTGACACAAAGCACGGCTGGTGGGGCTGCTGCCTCTGCCCAGCAAAGCCCTCTGCTTGCATCCACCAGGGAGGAGGGCTGCTTTCTGCACGTGAGGCTTCACTTGCCCGTTTGTTTAATGGGTGGAAAATGCAGATGAGCAGCAGACATGTAAACTTCTCGTTCAGGTTTTCGTAAGCACGTAAAAGTAGAGCAGCTGCTTCAAGTAGCTTTGCTGCCTAGTCCTTCAGGGACTGGAGTTTGAAGTCGAGGGCCAGGACCTGTGATGCAGCCTTGTTGTCCCTGAGCTCAGCTTTATGAGCTGAAAGGTTTGTTTTTTTTAAGGCAACAGCTTCGGCGCACAGAGATGTGCAGGAGGAGTTTTGCAGGGCGGTAGCTGGGACCAGCCGAAATGCAGGGTGAGTTTAACTATCCTGACCTACCCTGTGCACAAAGGAAGCACCAATTACCAGCTGTTCCCACAGAGCTTTCAGTCTCTGAGCAGCAGAGGTGAACTCCTGCTGGTAATGAAGACTCAGGTCACTGGGGCTGACGTACTTCTGAGAGCCAGTGAAGTCTCTGGGCTGTTTTTAGACTTTCAGGGGCAGATGCATCAGTATGAAATGTCCTGAAGCAGCTTGTTTTTGTCCATGAGCTCCTGTGCCTTTCATTTGAGGCACGCAGCAGCTCAGAAAGCACTGTCTGCTGAGGAGACCCAAAAGCTCTGGCAGGTATCATGGTCCCCTGCTTGCTGTGCCAAGGAAATGCAACTTCCCTCAGTCTGGAGGAAAGGAGGTTGCATTTCCTTGGCATAGCAAGCAGAAGGCTCCAAGAGGTGTCCATCCTCCTTTCACAACTATTTTCTGGGCCTTGGGTTTCTAGGCACGTCCTGTCTGATGTCCTAGTTAGCAGTTCTGCTGTATTTGAGGAAAGGAGGGGGGATATATGGCTCCTTCTCTCCTCATCTCCTGATTGCATATAGGCAAACCTCCCTGTCAGGACTGTTCTTTGGGCTCCATCTTCACATTGATGAAGAGGAACATGGTCAATGGACACACAGGCAGAGCCTGCCTCCCAGAGCAAGGACTCCATCCTCTGACTCAAAACCTCATGGCTTCTCTTGGCTCCAGGTTGGCTGTACCAGCACCAGGAATCGTGGCAGTACCCTCAGATCCAGCAGCGCTGGGCTGGATCTGAAACCAATGTCTCTGCCACCACTTGTTTGGCCCGTGCAGGACAACGCAGCCCAAAACCTGCCTGCCCACACGTCTGGTTTGGGGCTGAGACTGCCTGTTGCTTCTGCTGACAAAACTGCCCAATTCTGCTGTGTTAGCAGGGGGTTAAGATGAAGCTTGGGCTTAGGCAAACTGCTTAGGCTTGACTCTTTCTCTGCAGCTATATTTGCATTTGAATTGCACTTGAATTTCCATTTTCTTTCCCCAGCTCAATTGTTAATTGCTTGCAGAAGCCTGAGCCCTGCAAACTTGGTTTAACACCAATGAGGTCAGTCAGCTTGACCACAGTTCAGCTTGCCTCCTGCTCAGATGGACAGAGGGCTCAGCCAGGGTGGTTTCCATTATTGGCCATGTGAGTCAGGATAATGCTGAAGGAGCAACCCAGAAGGGGGGGGGGGGGGTCTGTCCTACAGTAAACTGTCATCAGTAATTATACTCCAAATGAGATCCTTGGCATGGGGTCTGTCTCAGCAACAGCTGGACACAGGGAGGAGAATGGGGCAGTGAGAGATCTGGCAGAGCTGCGGAACTATCTGTGCTCACCCCTGCCCAAAAGCAGTGAGGGATTTTGTAGGACTGATTTGAAAGGGTGCAGGAAGGAGCCAACTCCCTGGCTGCCCACGGGAGGGTCTGGCAGCAGAGCTGGGGAGATCCTATGAGATGCTTCTGGGGCTGGGAGGATTTCATACCAGACCTGTGGCATAATCTGATGGTACCTGTCTCCTGGCAAAGGACTCTCTGCCTCCTTTTTGGAGGATTCATCCCGAGGAGGACTAAATACTTGAAGGGTTAGAGGCCACACTTGTAGGCAAGAATGCAGTTTTTGCCAGAATTCCCTTGGAGGCAGCAGTTTTGCTCACTGTTCTTTTGCTTATCTTTGTCTTGTTGGCTACAAGGCTTTAAGATCCAAGTTTCAAAAAAACAAATCAAACCGAGATATCTTCTATCATGAGATGACTGCTCTTGCTGGCCTAAAAATAACAGGCCATGTATATCTGGAAGGACTTTGTGAACAAGGTCTTCAAAGGCAGCCAGACCACTGTATGTATTTATAATCAAGAACATGGCTAATTTTTTAATGGTCTTCAGTACACTGCCAGGCTTGTGTATAATCTTTAGCCGATAAGCATTCATTTACAATTATCTTGAATAATGGGAAAACAAAGGCAGCCTTTTTTCCTTGAGCAACGGAAGAGTTATTTTGAAACCAGACCCCTTGAGGGAAATAGCAGGGCTTAAGGCTGATATTTATTGTGTACATAGAAAACTGGGAAACTTTTTGCAGGAAAACTAGAGATCCCAAATCATTAACTATGCATAGCTTTAACGCATACCCTTTGAAGCAATATTTGAACGAAAAATCGCAAAAACAGAGTCCAGACCTCCCCACCTCGGGTTTCATGGCAGCAACAGTGACCAGGACGGACCCACGCTGAGGGCTTTGCTGCTTAGCACTCATTTCAGAACAAGTATTTTGATTCAGCCTGATAGCTGCTTTGATTATCTACTCTAACCTTGCAGGGCTCTTCCTTTGTCATGTGAACATGGATGAATATTGCTGCCAGGGCAGTAGTCGTGTTTAAAGCAGAGCTGCGGCACTGAGGACTTGTTGCTTTCCTGAAGGTTTCCCCAGGGAGGCACAGGCCTCTTCATAGGCCTAACACACATAAATTTGATTTTCTGAATCACCTCTTGCAGAACCCTTCAAAACAGTTCACATCTCCTGGCAGGCTGAATACTGCTGAAGTAGCTCACCTCTTTTTAAATCAAGTTTAAGTGGGTTTATAAATGTTTTGCCACCGTCACATCCCTGCTAGAACAAGCTGTCCCAGTAGCTGAGTGCCTGCCCTGTTTTTGTTTATCAGGAGAGCCTGGTTTTTTGGTGAGAAAATGTCTAGCTACAGTTTTATTTTCTAGCGTGGGCCCCTAAAAACGTGAGCTCACATGTGAACTGTAGGTTAAAAATGGTTTTCCAAGCAGAAATGTTCCTGTGCTTCCCTCACTTTGCACATGGGGTTGACCACCTTTCCTAAGTGAGTTGGCTGTCAGATGTAGGACGGTAGGAGCACATGTGACTGAAGAGAGAACCACCTTGTGACATGAGATTAAAGGTAACACCTGTATGTCTCCTCCTCAAGTCCTGGGCCATGCCTGGGGAGGAGGGAGCAGCACAACACCCCAGCTCACAGGAAAGCTGCGTATGGAGGGTGTGATCCTGTAATTGAGGGCTTCTGCAGAGGGCATGGCAGGGGAAGGCTTGTTCCAAAAGGAGCCTGAAATTACACATTCAGTGTGCATTTAACCACTCACTATTAAAGTTTTTATTCTTCTTGGCTGTGTAAGCCTAAATAATGCTGCAGCTTTGTCCTGGTTCCCTCTCTTTCTGTTCCTGACGTCTGCCCTAGCCTTCCTCCTCTCCAGTGGGCAAGCTGCAGTTAATTTTGGCACAAGGGGATAAAGAGAGGCACCAGCCAGCCCCTGCTCCATGTTGGATTGCACTGGGAATTGTCCTGGCATCTTGGTTTTTAGAGTGTGATGAAATTACACCTTTTTTAAAGAAGGAACACAAGTTCTGGCTGGGCAGGATCAGACCCTGCCTTTGTCCTCTCTTGGCAGAAGCCGTGCCAAGGAAGGACAATGGGCTGCTTTGTTCCTGCATGCCCCTGTCAGGTGAAGAGCTGGCTTTCCTTCGGGCTAGCTGGGGTCAAAGCAGCTCCTGTTCTGTTCTTGCTATGGGGGGGGGGGGGGTGTGCACGTAGCAGTAGCCAAAACCCAGTTTCCTCTGCCAGACACATGGATGAAGAGCAGGGCTGAGTGGAAGGACATTTGAGTGGGATATGTCAGGGTGAGTGGCCTGTGGGGTGGCTTTCTCTGCCCAGTGTAAACAGGAATCTGAATTTCCTGCACTTGGACACTGCTGCTGAGGAGTTAACTAAAAGCTGTGCTAACAGCTTTAAACTCTGCTCTATAAACTGTATCCGGCGTGTGTCTCATGATGTGCTCTCCAGCTTGTCCAGGCTGGCCGACAGCAGGGATGATCCTTTGCAGAGAGGAATGAGGGTGTTGCCCTTACGGTCATGGCTGAAACCTTCTGTGGCTCTTGCATAAAAGCTTTCTCATTCTGCTTTCACCAAAAGACTCTCTGGTCCTACATTACCCTTCAGAAACAAATCCAGACCCTTCACTGTGCCCACAGCTGGGGGGTGGGAGAGGCACCTAGGATGCAGTCTGCCCAGCCCTCAGCTCTGGGCATCGTTCAGTCTGTCCATCCTGAGGCTTTCCCCAGCAGGACCTGAGTCCAGCCCCATCTCTGTGCCTGCTGCTGGGCACCAGGGCATTCCTGCCAAGGCAGGTTTCCTGGTGAAGCTCCTCACCCTGCTTTGTGTTTGGATAAATTATGAAATATGTATGAGCTTTACAGAACTGCAGAGGAATGAAACCAGCCTTTCAGGAGGAGAGCTGGAGTGTGGCTGTGCCTTGGACTGCAGCAAGCCTAGAGCCTCGACCAGGAGGTTCAGTCTGTCTCCAAGGGCCCTAAAACTGTTTCCTCTGGGTGTGGGGGGATATGCCTCATGATGAGCTCTGGAAAGCACAGCCAGGGTAGTTCTCTAATGTCTCCAAGCCTGGGGGGTGGCGAAGCTCATGTTACTTGCCCAGGGGTACCTGCAGCCCCAGGGAAATGACATTTCCCCAGCCAGCTGAGCTGGCAGTGTCACCCCTTCCACCACACAACCCAAGCAGCTCAGCTGCTTTGTAATCTGCTGTAGATCACATCAGCTGGGAACAGGGGCCTGGGTGGTTTTGTGTCCACCTGACACACGTGGCTTTCCCCTGTCTGGGGTGGGGAGTGCCTTGGCAGGGTGTCAGCTGTGCTGGTGACTATTTGGAGAGAACCAGAATCTTCTCTGCAAGAGCAAAATAGCCAGAGGACCTGAAGGGTCTGGACCTAGGCTAGCTAGGGAGGGGACTCGAGGTTGAAAGAGAAGGGTAGGCTCGGAAAGGCACAAATGAGTAACTTGGGAAGCAGAGGCAGCCGGTGAGGTTCCCTCCAGCTCCCTCCTCTGGAGCATATGGAAATGCCATCATTGCCTGTGTTGCTCCGCGCAGTTTGAAGAGGAGGTTTGTGCTCTTTGACTGTGTGTCACTGATCTATGCCACCAGTCCTGTAAAAACAAAATAATGCATTGCTCTTGACCTAAAAGAGGTGGTAACTATTGCTTTGGCATCCTGAGGTGCCTGTGATCTGTGCCAAAGCCTCCCTTTTTTTCTAGTCTGCAGAAGGAAGTTTGCTGACCCCAAGCCACCGATTGCCAGTTTCTGGTGCCTCCAGCTCAGCCTGGTGGCCAGGGGCAGTGGGACAAAGCAGAAAGTTAACAGAGAAAATGTGTGTTCTGCTGAGCTGCTGGAGCAATGGGCTTGCAGGGTGTGATGAGGGGAGGAGAGGAGCAAGAGGGCAGTGATCGGAGAGGAAGTGGGTGGAAGGCAGTTGTTGGATCAGCTCTGCTGTGTCACAGAACTTCACCCTCGGCTTCGTAGTTGTCCCTGTGACTTGAACTCCTTCTGTCCTCAGAGAAAATGAACCACTTGTGCTTAAGTTGCACAGCAAGTGCTAGAGAGTCAGTGCCTGCAAGCAAGGGACCTTTGCAGGATTTGGTGACCTCCCGTAGCTCCTTAAGCCCTGTAGGACCAGTGTACCCTGCAGAGCTTGTCCTTGCCACTATGTGGAGAAGGAGACACAGGCTGCTCCTTCCTCAGTTGTTACACTTCAGATTTTTTTCTTAAATCCTTTAAATTAAGCATTATTGCAGTTAGAACCTGTCCTAATACTGTACTTCTAAAAGCACCTTCTCTTTCTTATTTGGTAGATCTCTGAAGCTGGAAAGGACTCCTTGCCTTCTTGGTTACACTGGAATGCAGAGAGCAGCTCCCTAGAAGGGCTGCCCCTTGACACAGACAAGGGCGTCCACTACATCTCAGTGACCACACTGCAGCCCTTCCCAAATGGGAGCTACGTGCCACAGACTGCAAATGTCTTCTCTGTTGAGGTCCACCAAGAAGACCACAACGAGCCTCAGTCAGTGCGAGTGGCTGTCCAAGACACGGGTGATGCAGCGCCATTCGTTTGTGGCTCAGAAGAGCCAGTCACTATCCTGACTGTCATTTTGGATGCTGACTTAACAAAAATGACACCAAAGCAGAGGATTGAACTTTTAAACAGAATGAGAAGCTTCTCGGAGGTGGAGCTTCATAACATGAAGTTGGTTCCTGTTGTAAATAACAGACTCTTTGACATGTCAGCCTTCATGGCTGGACCTGGAAATGCAAAGAAGGTGGTGGAAAATGGGGCCTTACTCTCATGGAAACTGGGATGTTCTCTGAGCCAAAACAGTGTCCCCAACATCAGCAAGGTGGAGGCTCCAGCTAAGGAAGGAACCATGTCTGCCCGCCTTGGCTATCCTGTTGTTGGTTGGCACATTGCTAACAAGAAACCTCACCTCCCAAAGAGGATGCGGCGGCAGATCAACGCCACCCCTACACCTTTGACTGCCATCGGGCCGCCCACCACTGCTGCACAAGAGCCACCAACCAGGATTGTCCCCACCCCGACGTCGCCCGCCATCGCACCTCCCACGGAGACAATGGCACCTCCCGCCCGGGAGCCAATACCATTGCCAAGGAAGCCTACGGTCACCATCAGAACGAGGGGCCCCATCGTCCAGACGCCCACTCTGGGACCGATCCAGCCAACCAGGGTAGCAGAAGGCACCGGCACGGCCTCTGTGCCAATTCGCCCCACCATGCCTGGGTACGTTGAGCCCACCGCGGTGATGACACCACCCACAACTACCACCAAGAAACCAAGAGTCTCCACTCTGAAGCCAGCCACGCCATCCACAACAGATTCCTCCACAGCGACAACGCGAAGGCCTACTCGAAGACCCAAAACACCTCGTCCGACGAAGCCTCCCAGCACGACCAGATCCCCCATCTCCAAGCTGACAACGGCCTCCCCGCCAACCCGCCCACGCACCACAGCCAGCGGGCTGCCCCGGCCCTGGGAGCCAAACGAGCCACCCAAGCTGACAAATCATATCGACAGGGTCGACGCATGGGAGGGAACTTACTTTGAGGTTAAAATCCCGTCAGATACCTTCTACGACAAGGAAGATACCACCACTGACAAACTGCAGCTGACCTTGAAGCTGAAGGAGCAGCAGATGATAGAGGAGAATTCCTGGGTGCAGTTCAACAGCACCAGCCAGCTCATGTACGGCATGCCGGACCACAACCACATCGGGAAGCATGAGTACTTCATGTACGCCACTGACAAAGGCGGGCTCTTCGCTGTGGATGCTTTTGAAATCCACGTCCACAAACGCCCTCATGGGGACAAGTCTCCAGTGAAGTTCAAGGCCAGGTTGGAAGGGGACCACAACGCGGTGGTAAATGACATCCATAAGAAGATCATGCTGGTGAAGAAGCTGGCTCTGGCGTTTGGCGACAGGAACAGCAGCACCATCACGGTGCAGGACATCACCAAAGGCTCCATCGTAGTGGAGTGGACGAACAACACGCTGCCCCTGGAGCCCTGCCCCCGGGAGCAGATCCGGACATTGAGCAAAAAAATTGCAGATGACTCTGGCGGGCCGAGCCTGGCTTTCTCCAACGTCTTGCAGCCTGAGTTCAAGCCTCTGAACGTGTCAGTGGTTGGCTCCGGCAGCTGCAGGCACATCCAGTTCATCCCAGTGACAAAGGATGGAAGGGTGATCTCGGAGGCGACGCCAACAGTGGCAGCGGGCAAGGACCCCGAGAAGAGCAGCGAGGATGACGTGTACCTGCACACCGTCATCCCCGCTGTGGTGGTGGCCGCCATCCTCCTTGTGGCCGGCATCATCGCCATGATCTGCTACCGCAAGAAGAGGAAAGGGAAGCTGACCATCGAAGACCAGGCCACCTTCATAAAGAAAGGTGTGCCCATCATCTTCGCCGATGAGCTGGATGACTCCAAGCCTCCGCCATCCTCCAGCATGCCCCTTATCCTCCAGGAGGAGAAAGCCCCGCTACCCCCCCCGGAGTACCCCAACCAGAGCATGCCGGAGACCACGCCACTCAACCAGGACACCATCGGGGAGTACACGCCACTGCGCGATGAGGACCCCAATGCACCGCCCTACCAGCCTCCCCCCCCCTTCACCGCACCCATGGAGGGGAAAGGCTCCCGCCCGAAGAACATGACGCCATACAGGTCCCCACCACCCTACGTCCCCCCTTAACGAACGGGAGGCTCTCGGGGGAGAAGGGGCCTCCAGCTCCACGCCAGTGCTGTCTGTGGGCCGGCAGCCCCCTCGCCAGCCGGGAACCCGAAACCCCAGCCCGCTCCGCAGCAGGCCCTCCCCGGCGGCACCCGCCGCACCCGAGCACTCGCGGGACTCGGGGGGACACTCGTTTTATTTTTTGCCTAACAAGCTTTGGTTTTATTTTATTCATAGAAAAAAAAAAAAAAATCTCGGCTCAAACACGTCTTCCCCGGCTGCTGGGCTTCTGGCCAGGGCCGGGGCTGGGGGCGGGGAGGGGGGACGGGATAGGACCGGGATGGGACGGGAGGAGCAGGCAGCACTGGGGTGGCACTCTGGGTCTCCGCTGTTTGCCTTTAACACTAACTGTACTGTTTTTTCTATTCACGTGTGTCTAGCTACAGGACGTAACATGAAAGGTAGCCTAAAAACAATTAAATTCAAGGGACTTTCTGAAGTCGATGTTTTTAAGTTTTTACATTTTATCTGCTGTTTACCTAAACTGGGATGTGTAGTTTTGGGGAGGGGGAGGGCAGTGCTGGCGAGCTCCCGGGGCGATTCGGGGCTGGTTAGGGGCTCCTTCATGGACAGCCAGCTTCCTCCTTTCTCCATGGGGGGATCGGCTTCTTGGGTCAGGGCTTGATTCTTTTGGTCGTCTTTTTGTTGTTTTTTTTTAATCAAAATTTCTCACACCTCATAAAATAGTCATTAGTTGAGTCAGCTGAGGGGTACCTTTGGCTAAGCGGGGGAGCAGCTGCCCACACCTTGGGGTGCAGCACTGTGCCAAGTGGGCTCATGGCCCTGCACCATGGTGGCTTCCCTGCTTCCCAGCAAGCGCTGGGGTGGTCTTTTTTAAGCAAAACCCCCTCCCCGTGAGGCATTTTGGCGGTGGTGGGGTGTTTTCTCCATAGCATGGTGCTAAACGGAGCTCTTTGCCTCTGCTCCTCCTGAAGAGCGGTGCTGGAACTGTCTTGCCAGCCTCCCAGCTCTGGGCCACACGCCTCTTCCCGGCTGCTCCGTGACTGAGCACTTTTGGAAAAGAGAAAAAGTTAAAAAAAAAACATTTAAAAAAATTAAAAATAAAAAAATTAAAAGTGCCAGGAATAGTTAATAGTAAAAAAAAAAAAAAGTCATCAAACTCTCAAATCTAATTTTTTTACTAAATTTTTGATACAGCTTCAAATTGTTTTATTAAAAATTACTTCAAAACCGGTGTGCCGCTGCCAGCAGTTTGTACCAGCTCAGCTCCCAGTGCCGGCTCCCGGGACCCACCGCCCCGCTCCGGCCGAGCTGCTGGGGGCCGCGAAGCCGCCCCCGCCTGCCTCTTCCTTCACTTAATAGATACTCTTTTCCTCTCTTTGCTCTGAATCATGTTCCGCACGGGTTACCTTTGTGTTTCCCCTCCGGGGTGCGTGTGGGAGGCAGCGGTAACCCAGCCCTGTGCGAGGGGGCCCAGCGCGCACCGCAACCAGACCCCCCCACACACACACCTCAGGGGACGGGGCGCCGCGGTTGGGTGTGCGAGGGGTCCGGCCCCGCTCCCCCGGCCCCCCTGTGAGGGAGATGAGGGCCGGGGATTGCTGGTGGGCGCTCGCCCCGCCTCCGCTGTGGTTCCGGCGCCGCGGGGGCGGTTTCCGCGCTGTGTAACGAATCGTACGGAGTCAATAAACCGTGTGCTTTCCTACAGCCCTGCCTCCACCGCCGCTCGCCGGCACCGGCCGCGCTCGGGGCGGGCTCTGGGACACCGAGAGCGCGGCGCCCCCTGGCGGCGGCGCGGGGTGCGCGGCGCGTGACGCCATGGCTCGCGGCTCCGCCCCGGCCCCGCCCAGGAGGGGGCGGCCGCGCGGCGCCGCCATGTCGGGAGCGGCGGGGCCGGGGCCGGGGCTGCCCGCCGGGCCGGGCCGCTCCCCGCTGCCCTGCGTCCCCCGCCCCGCCGCTGCGCTCCAGCTGAGCGGGGGGGCCGAGCCGGCACGGCCCGGCGTCGCCGTCATCGACCTCCGCTTCCCCCGCGGCGCCGCCGCCGACGTGAGTGCGGCCCGGCCCGGGGCTGTACCAGGGAGTGGACCGGGGATGGTCCCGGAGGGGGCATGCGGGGGCGAAGGGCTTAACCGTACGGGAGGGGAGATGACTGGGGTGGCAACGGTCACGTTATTGTGGGGAGACCGAGGATGGTCCCGGGATGCGGGGGAGATGCTGGGGGCGGTGCCGGGCGTGTACCGGTACGGGGAGTGGTGCCGGGGGTGGTGCCGGAATAGGGGTGGGGGGATACCGATGATGGAGTATTTCCAGGGGCAGCACCTGTACTGGTGTTGGGGGGTATGTCGATGCCGGTCCTGGTATGGAGGGAGGGATGCTCGTCCCCCTCCCAGTATGGAGGTGGAGGGGGGGGGGATGTCAGTCCTGGTCTCAATATGGAGGGAAGGGAATGCTGCTCCCAGTATGGGGGGGCTTTTCCTGTGCCGGTCACGGTACGGGGGATGCCAGTGGGTGTGACGCAGGGGCTGAGGTCGCCGTCCCGCAGGTGCAGGAGATTGTCTTCAGGAACTTCTACACGGCGTTCCTGAGCGTGCGGGTGCAGCGCCCCGGCTCCCGCCGCTGGGTGACCTGCCTGCGGGACTACTGCCTGATGCCCTGCCCGCACACCGAGGAGGGCTCCCAGGACTACTTCTCCCTCCGCCGCCACCAGGTTGGCACAGCCAGATGGTGGCCATGGCTTCACCCCCGTGTGCCCACACGCCAGGATAGCGCCTAGTCCCCTGTGCTGGTGCCCCCCTGTACCCCCACGGCAGCAGCATGCCCACCCACCCACCCCGCTGTGTGCCTCTGGCCCCTACCAGCCCTCCTCGGCAGCGAGGGTCTGGACATCCTGTGCCCTGCTCAGCCCAGACAGCCACCACGAGGTGTCGTTTCTCTCGGGCTCCTTCCATCTGGGGTGGGGCTTTTTTTGGAGTAAATCCCAGAAGCTGTCCCAAAGCAGCGCCAGTACCTGCTGTACCCCTGGCAGTCACAGGTCCCCACATCCCTGCCCTGGCAGATGCTGTGTGACGTCGACCAGGTGACAGCAATGCGGTTCATTCTGCGGCAGCCCTCCCCGGTCTGGCTCCACTTCACCATCGAGGATCTGCAGATTTTTCCCCCTGGACAGAAGGTGAGAGGATGACAGTGCTGCCTTTCCAGCCAGGCATGGGCAGAGGGTCCAGAACAGGCCACTGTCCCCAGTCCTGTGCCTGGCATTGCTCCCTCCAGCTCTGGAGGCTTCAGGCTCCCTCCAGAGGACAGAGGGGTGTGGCTCCAGGACCTTGCCCTTTGCTGGGACACTTGGGGGCTGGGGGAGAGACTGCTCCAGCCACACCTAGCCTAGTCTGTTGTGGATGTGGATGTGTCTGAACAGTGGGACAGAGCTGGAGATTGCAAATTACAAGTTACAAGCACCCATCCTAAACACAGAATTCCCTTTAATGGTGGTAAAGCAGTACTTGTATCCATAGCAATATAAATACTGGTGGGCTCCGACCCACAGCATGCTTCATGACATGTGGGATGGAGGCGGGACTGGGGACATCCCTTGTCTGACCCTCTGGATCTATTTCAGAGCCCCCAGAAGGATTTTCCCTCCTGGCTCTCCCAGCTGATCCCTCCGGAGCAGCCAGCCAGCCTGCATGGGGTGAGTGGTCCCTGCTGAGGGACCTGTGTGTGGTGCTGGCCACAGGCATGAATGTCCCTTGAGAGGCTGCTAGTCCTTCCTTCCCTGTTCCACCAGCTCCAGGCCCAGACCAGGAATAGCTGTGGAGCTCCAAAATGCCCCACTTTGTGCTGCAAGTAGTTTGCAGCGTTCAGAAGAAAAAGATCTCCACAGGGATGTGCCATCAGAGATGACACCAAAGGCTGCCTGCCCTCTGGGGACAGGAATGTCCCTATGGGAGCAGTGGGTATGCAGCATCACTTAGCCAGCAGATGGGATGTGTGGGGACAGGGTGGCCTGGCTGGTCCCTGGCACTTTGTTGAGGATGTGCCCTGGGAAGCACGTTGCCCAGCCAGAGCAGGGGGAGGTCACAGCCACAGCACGTGTTTACAGCTTGTGAGCCACATCTGCCCAGCCAGCAGCCTTCGGTGAGCAAAGTCCGGGCAGAGCAGGACAGGGCAGGCAGCTGGCTGGCCCACAGAAACCTGCTGAATCAGCCACTGGCATTACCTGTAGGAGCAGGGATGGGCTGGGAGCAGTGCCAGAGGCCCAAGCTCCACGCCAGGCTTCAGTGCCATGGAGCTTACACCACCGTGGCCGCAGGGCTTCTGCCAGCCCTGGCAGGTCCGGGAGCTCCAGTCCCTGCTGTGCTCTCTGGCAAGTGGAGGAGGACACCCTGCTCCCTTGCTGACTTCCTAGATCATGCTCCCCTTGGCTAGGTGTGGTTCTGGGGAGGTGCCGGGGGTTGCTCTGGGCTTGGCCATTCCCAGCATCACCAGGAGGCACCCACGGGCAGCGGAGATGTGGCACAGAGCTTCTTCACCCTGGCCTGGAGAGCTGCTGCTGAGCCTGAGCATACTTCCTGGCTAAAGGTCGCAGGGGAACCAGCGCCTGTGGCTGAGTTTCTGTCACTGGGCCCAGAGAGCGCCCCAGAGGGAGGCTGTTGGGAAACTCAGGACTGTGTGATTAGGTTTTTAATCATTAGCCAGCAATCTGCTTTCTGTCCTTGCCCTGGACACCTGCCAGCAGAGACGGGCTGTGCCAGCACCTCAGCCACAGTGCTCAGGGTCACCCATTTCCCCAGCTGCCTGTTTTCCTGGAGTGGGGCCCTGCTCCCCCCGTGTTGGGGAGCCATTGGCTGGTTGGGAGCATGGGCACCATTGGGATAATGCGCGGCTGCCCAAGGGGCACAGCCACCCAGCCACACTGCTGCCTGAGCCCAGGATGACCCAGACCATCCCAGTTACACCTGCTTTCCACAGCATCGTGCCCACTTCTTTCCAGGAGCTCCCCGACCCAGAGAAGGTGTCGACGGAGGTGCAGCAAATGTGGGTGCTGACGGAGGTGATCCGGGCTCGCCAGGCAGCTGCCCGCATCGGGCGCTTCGACGTGAGTTCCACCACCCTGCCATTGCCAAGGGAGCCCTCCCAGAGCAGCTCTGTCCAGCAGGATGGGGAGGGGGCTTGGGGCAGGGGGCAGCATGTCCTGGTGCCATGTGGGAACTGATGGTTTCTCTCTTCCAGGTGGATGGCTGCTACGATGTCAACCTGCTTTCCTACACGTGACCCTGCGGTGCTGGCCAGAGGGAACCAGCTCCTCTGTGCTCCCGGGACCCAAGTGGACTCCCGCATTGGCCTTTGTCCCTGCGGCCCCAGGAGGGGCTCCAGCCCCTTCCCGCGCCCCTTCCCTGGCTCCTCCTGTGCTGGGCGGCAGCAGTGGGCAGCGCTGCCGCCCCAGAGCCCCCCGTTAACCTCTGCCACCCCGGTGCCATCCAGCAGTCGGGGCTGTGCTCTCGGCATGTCCCGTGTCGCCACGGGCAGAGCCCGGCTCTCCCCACATCTCTACCTTGGGGCGCGGCCCTGGTCCTGCCTGCGCTGCCTGCGGGACCAGGCTCCTGCGGACAAGGGGGTGCTGGGGCCGGGGGATACTGGGGGGACCTTCGGTCCCGACTAAAAGCTGCTACCTTGGTCCTGCCTGTACCCGCCTGTCTCTTGGGGAGGGGGGAAGTGGCTCACAGCCCCGCAGCCAGCATCCCCCTGGACGGGCGAGCGGCGGGGGAGGCGGTGCCGCGGGGCGGGGCGGGGGCCGGCCGGACTCCATGTCCCAGGGGCCCCGGGGCCACTGGGCCGTACCGGGAGGGAGGGAGGATGCTGCGGGCGGGCTGCCGCGCCGCGCTGCCCCGCCGCCCCCCGGCCTGGGCGCCGCTGAGCGGGGGCGGGGGGGCCGAGGAGGGGGCGGGGGGGCTGAAGCGGACCCCGCTGGACGCCCTGCACCGGGCCCGTGGCGGGAAGATGGTGCCGTTCGCCGGCTGGAGCCTGCCCCTACACTACGGGGAGGGCCACCTCCAGTCCCACCTGCACACCCGCCGCTGCTGCTCCCTTTTCGATGTCTCCCACATGCCCCAGGTAGCAGGGGAGGGAGGGACTGGGGATAGCGCGGCACTCGGGAAGGGGGGCTGGGGACATGGGTGGGGCACCCACACCCCCTCACTTTCACCTTCTGGTCCCTTTCAGACCAGGGTGTACGGCCGGGACCGTGTCAGGTTCATGGAGAGCCTGGTGGTGGGGGATATCGCCGAGCTGAAGCTGGGACAGGTACAGGGCATGGGGGTGAGGGCGCCAGGTGTCCAACGGGCTTAGAGGTCCCCGAGCAGGCTGCGGGATGGGAGCGGACAGGCAAGGCTGCCTGCACTCCCAAGGGCCCTGTCCACAGGGTACCCTGACGCTGCTCACCAACGAGAGGGGTGGCATTGTGGATGACCTCATTGTCACCAACGCGGCAGAAGATCACCTCTACGTCGTGTCCAACGCCGGCTGCACTGACAAGGACTTGGCCATTATGAGGGTATGGGGCTGCCCGGGAGGTGGGGATGGCAGGGACATCCAGTGGGATGAACCCTCCCACACCTTTTACTGACATCCATGGCTGCATGGGGCAAGGTGGGGCACCACATGTGGGGTGGGACCAGCCCTGTCCCTGTGCTAGCTGCCCACTGTCACCCTGGCAGGGCAGAGCAGCGGAGCTGCAGGCCACCGGCGGTGACATCCACCTGGAGGTGTTGGACAACGCACTGCTGGCTCTGCAAGGTAGCGGAGGCCCCGCATGGGCTGGCACTGAACATCACCATGGGGGGCTCGGCCCACATCCTTCTCCAGGTCCCTGCCCGATGCACATCGGTGTTCTCCCTGCATCCCCTCACCCTTCCCCAGACACTGCTGTCCCCCAGAGCCACCTGCCTCCTCAGGTCCCTCCATGGCACGGGTGCTGCAGGCAGGGCTGTCAGATGACCTGGCCAAGCTGTCCTTCATGAACAGCATCACCACAACGGTCTTCGGTGTGCCAGGCTGCCAGGTCACACGCTGCGGCTACACTGGCGAGGACGGCGTCGAGGTACCCCAGGAGCTGCACTGGCACCCTCCCACTGCAACATCAAGGGTAACATCGTGCCCCACTGACCCTGACCCCGTGCCCCACTGACCCTGACCCTGTCCCCCTGCAGATCTCGGTGCCCGCAGGGCAGGCAGTGGAGCTGGCAGAGCGGCTGCTGGGTGTTGCTGAGGTGTGGCCGGCGGGGCTGGCAGCCAGGGACAGCCTGCGCCTGGAAGCCGGGCTCTGCCTCTACGGCAATGACATCGATGAGACCACAACGCCTGCTGAGGCTGGGCTGCTGTGGACCTTGGGTAGGTGCCATGTCCACCCCACCTTGTCCTCAGGGTGGGCAGAGGGGCAAGGTATCCCCAGCGGAGCACAGGGGGACCAGGTGGGCATCGACAGAGTAGGACCTGCTGGCACAATGAAGGGTGGGGAAGCCCTGTGCCAATCCTCGCCCATCTCTGCCCCACAGGGAAGCGCCGACGCACCACCATGGACTTCCCTGGCGCAGCCATCATCATGGCGCAAGTGAAAGAGAAGCCAAAGCGCAAGCGTGTGGGGCTGACGTCAGTGGGACCCCCCATCCGGCCCCACACAGCCATCCTGGGCCCTGAGGGCACACCTGTGGGTAAGTGGGGACAGTGGGGCTGGAGTGGGCATAGCTCCCAGATGCACCCATGGCATGGGTGGGGGCTGGGGCTGCTGGTCCCCCCTCACCTCCCTGTGTCCCCACATCCCCAGGCACGGTTACCAGCGGCTGCCCCTCCCCCTCCCTGGGCAAGAACATCGCCATGGGCTACGTGGAGACAGCACACAGCCGAGCCGGCACTGCGCTCACCGTCGAGGTGCGGAAGAAGCAGCACCCAGCCCTCGTCACCAAGATGCCCTTCGTGCCCACCCAGTATTACATGGCCAAGTGAGGCCAGTGCCTGCTGTGGGCATTGCCCCTGGCCCTAATAAATGCCCCTGCCCCACTCTCCTGCCCTCCTCCCCGGTGACAGCAGTGGGTGCCAAAGCAAGGGGGGGATGGGAGGGGCACAGCACTTTAATGGTGCGGGACATGCCCATCAGGTGCCAAAGGAAGGGGGGGCAGGTGGGGCACAGCGCTGTAATGGTGCAGGACGTGCCCAACGGTCCTGGAGCTCCTCACTCCCGGTGTGTCTTTGCTGGCTCCGCCGCTGAGCTGTCCCTGGAAGAGAAGGGGCAGTGTGAGCGGGGAAGGGACAGCACCCCACCATGGAGGGGTCACACCGCCACCTGTGCCGGGCAGACAGGGCTGGAGCTGCACTAACTGGGCCATACTGGTTTGGGCATGCAGCTAGGAAGGCACAGACTGGGATGGACTGGTCGGGGGGCACGGATGGGAGGGAGCTCACTGGGCGGTACTGGTTTGGGGTTGCAACCAGTAGGATACTTGCTGGGGCATGCTGGGCTGGGACAGCACTCACTGGGCTGGGCTGGGGGCAGATGGAGGGACATTCGTTGGGCTGTACTGATCTGGGGGTGCAGATATAGGGGTCGGGACTGCTCTGAGGGTGCAGCCAGGGCGCTCGCTGGGACATCCTTGGCTGGGCGGGGGCACTCACTGAGGTGCTCTAGGCCAGGGGCACAGTCGGGAGGGCACTGGCAAGGCCGGGCCGCAGCGGGGCGCTGCCGGTGAGGCCCGCGAGAAGCCGGAGCGGAGGTTACGGTTTGGACCCGCTGGCAGCGGGGACTCACAGGGGCAGGCAGTGCCGTTGGGCGGTGCCGTTGCGTCCGGCCGGGCCAGCAGGGGAAAGGGAGTGCGCGCGGGGCCGAGCAGGGCCAGGGCCGGGGCCGGAGGCGGGGCCGGGGGTCCGGCGGGCGTCGGGTCTCGTCCGGTAGCAGAGCTCGGCGATCACCTCGCCGTAGGCGCGCCAAGCCAGGTGGATGCCCAGGAGGCTGAGGCCCAGCCAGAGCAGCAGCAGCTGGCACAGCGCGGCCCGCACGTCCTGCACCGCCCACTCGGCCGCCAGCTCCCGGCCCAGCCCGCTCAGCTCCTGCCACAGCACGGGCCACAAGCCCGCCGCCATGATGCGGGCAGGGCCGGGACTTCCGGGCAGGGTCGGGGGGTGTGGCCTGAGCGGGGGCGGGGCCGAGGGCGGCCGTTGACAAGGTCCTCGGGGGGTCCAATGGGGCGGGGCTTGCCCGGTGGGCGGGGCCGTCATGGCGGGCATTGAGGAGGAAGCGCGGTACTCGCGGCAGCTGTATGTGCGGGAGCGGGATGGGAGCGGGAGCGGAGCTGGGAGCGGTTTCACCGGTTGCCGCTGACGGTCCCCACTCCGCAGATACGTGCTGGGCGACAGAGCGCAGTGGCTGGCCCGGGCGAAGGTGCTGGTGTCGGGGCTGCGCGGGACGGGAGCACAGGTGGCGGCAGCGCTGGTGCTGGCGGGGACCGGGCGCGTCGTCCTCCACGATGGCGGCACCGCCTGCACCGCTGACCGCGCACAGCAGGTACCAGAGAGGCCGGGCGAGTGGCACGGCTACAGGTGGGGGGCCCCAGAACCGGTAGAACTATGGGTAAGGGTTCTGGTAATGGGCACAGATATGGGTGGGGGATCTCGGTAATGAGTACAGGTATGGTTGGGGATCCCAGTAATGGGTAGATATAGGTGGGCGTCCCAGTAATGAGCATAGGTATAAGTGGGGGTCCTAGTAATGAGTACAGGTATGGGTTGGGGTCCTAGTGACAGGTACAGTTGTGGCTGGAGGTCCCCATAATGGGTGGAGGTATGGGGGGGGGCTCAGTAGCAGGCACAGGTGTGGGTGAAGGTCCTGGTAGTGGGTGTGGGTGCACCTGGGGAATCCCTGTAGCAGGTATGGGTGTGGGATGGGGGGGGGGGGGAGTCCCAGTAACAGGCACAGGCTTGGGGTCCTGTTAAGGAGTGTGGAAACAGGAGGTCCCTGCCATGGGTATGGCCTAGGGTGCCCCTCATCATCATAGGCAAGGCTGTAGGGTATCCTGTGTCACAGTGTGGTCCTCAGCAGAGGGCCACCCACCAGTGTGGGCAGGGCCCTGCAACAACACCTCAAACCAGTGGAGTGCCCCACCCCACAGTTCCTCCTGGGGGAAAGCGACATAGGCCAGAACCGCGCTGACGCATCTCAACGGGCCCTGGCTGAACTGAACCCGCTTGTGGCAGTGGTGGCCTACACAGGGGAGCTGTCGGAGGACTTCCTTGCCTCCTTCCAGGTGAGCTCATGCCCCTGTACCCCAGAGCCCCCTTGGATGGTGGCACCTGCTAATGCCCCAGTGCAGGTGGTGGTGCTGACCGAGTCCCTACTGGAGGAACAGCTCCGCATTGGAGACTTCTGCCATGCCCACGGTATCTGCTTCATTGTGGCCGATGCCAAAGGGTTGGCCGGGTAAGAGTTCTCTGCTGCAGGGTCCTGCCGATGGCTCCAGGTCTCCTTGTCCCCAGAGCCTGCAACCCTGCTTGTCCCCATCCCGCTGGTGGGACTGCTTGGCCTGGGCAAATTGGTGAGATGGCTTCTCCAGCAAAACCCCCATTTTTCCTCTCTAGGCAGCTGTTTTGTGACCTCGGGAAGCACTTCGTCACTGACAACCCAGAAGAAAGGGACCTGGCACATGCTGTCGTGCAGCACATCTCCCAGGTAGGAGAGTGACCTCGGTGGACTCCCCAAAACACCACTGCATCCTCCAGTGGCTTGGTGCCACCTGGATAGAGTCCCCTTGTCTTCATGTCCCTTCCCCTCCTCAGGGCAACCCAGGTGTGGTGACATGCATGGGGACAGAGGATGGCTATGACCATGCCTTCTGTGACGGTGACCTGGTGACATTTTCTGGCGTGGAGGGGATGACAGAGCTGAATGGTCAGGACCCTGTGCCTGTGCGTGTGCTGGGTGAGTTGTCTGGGGGAACCCAGCTGGCCCAGCCCAGGGGACCTCACTGGATCCTTTGTGGTCACCTTGATGTCTGTCCCCATCTAATCCCCAGATGGCTCCAGGCTGGAGATTGGGGATACCAGCTCCTTCTCACCCTACCGCTGTGGGGGCCTGGTCTCGCAGGTTCGGCTGCCCCAGGTATACTCCTATGTAAGTCCACCCTTGGCCTCACGGTGCCACCTGGGCTATGGCACTGCTGTGCCACTCTGTGCCCACCCTGGCCCCAGAGAAGCTCATCCAGGCCCTGGCACTGTGCTGGCAGGAAGCCCTGCGCCAGGCACTGGGGGACCCCAAGATTCAGGTGGCGAATCCCAGGGATCTGCCTCGCAGCCGCAGCCTGCACGCTGCCTTCCAGGCCTTGCATGCTTTCCGCAAGGAGCGGGGCCACCTGCCCCAGCCCCGGGCACCTGTGAGTCCCCATCCTGCCCCAGTCTGGCCCCCCCAGACCCCCACCCATCTGCCCAGGGCTGCCCTTGCCCCTCTCCCCACAGGCGGACGCCGAGCGGGTGCTGGAGCTGGCACGGAGCCTGGGGACACAGCAGGGTCTCCTGGACGAGGACCTTGTACGAGCCTTCGCCAGCGTAAGCGCGGGGGACCTGTGCCCTGTGGCCGCCGTCATCGGGGCCCTGGCGGCCCAGGAGGTGCTGAAGGTGAGCAGGGAGGGGATCCCCGGCCCGGGGTTCCGCTGATCATGTCCGCGCGGCTCTCCTTCGGTATTTAGTGACCACGAGAGGGCACTTGCTGTCCGTTCGCCCCAGGCCATCACCGGGAGGTTCCTGCCGCTGGATCAGTGGTTGTACTTCGATGCCCTGGAGTGCTTGGCGCTGGAGGGGGTCGCGCAGCTGACGGAGGAGGACTGTGCCCCGGTGAGAGCGTGTGCTGAGCCCCTCTGGGGCACCTGGGGGGCTGTGGCTGCCCGCAGTCACACGGCTTCTCCATTCCGGCAGAGGGGCTCTCGCTACGATGGCCAGATCGCTGTCTTCGGAGCCGCCTTCCAGGAGCGGCTGGCCCGCCAGAAGTACTTTGTGGTGAGCTGTGGTGGGCGCTGCGGTGCCGGGAAAGGCTGCGGAGCTGCCAGGGAGCTACAGTGGCTCTGCCCCGGCAGGTGGGAGCCGGCGCCATCGGCTGCGAGCTGCTCAAAAACTTGGCCATGATGGGGCTGGCAGCAGGGCCAGACGGGGACCTCACTGTCACTGACATGGACACCGTTGCTCTCTCCAACCTTCATCGGCAGTTTCTCTACCGCTTGTCGAATGTATCGGTGAGGCAGGGGCCAAGCTCCGTCTGAAGGTCACCTTGGCTGTGCCGCAGGCTCCCCAGGACCGTGGGGTGGGGAAGAGCTGCCCACCCCCTCTCTGCCCTGCCAGATGCCAAAGTCGGTGGTGGCCGCAGCAGCCGTGCAGCGCATGAACCCTGATGTCAGGGTGACAGCTCACCAGAACCAGGTGGGACCTGCCACCAAGCTGCTTTACGGCAACGACTACTTCCGGAGCCTGGATGGCGTCCTCAGCGCCCTGGACACGCTGGAGGCCCGTGAGTGTGGGGAGGGAAGAGGGGCCGAGCTGGCAGCTGTGCTTTCTGGCTGCCTGGCACCCCTGTCTCCCCAAAGGCACCTACTTGGAGAGCCGTTGCTTCCGCTGCCGCACACCGCTGCTGGATTCAGGCACAGAGGGGCCATGCGGCAACGTGCTGGTCATGGTGCCCTTCCTCACCAAGCAGCTGGGACCAGCTGGTGCCCCCGCAGATAGCACCTTCCCCTCCTGCACCCTGCGGTACTTCCCCCACAACATCCAGCACACACTGCAGGTAGGCTGTGCCAACCCAGCACCACAAGAGGAAGCCCTGGCACTTTTGTTGTCCTTTCCTGTTTACCCCTCTGGCCATGACCATGGCTACGGGCAGGATTCAGCCCCTGCTGCTTCCCACCGGCAGCCTGAGTGCTGCCACCAGCCCCAGCATGGCCTCTCCCTCCCCCTGGGCTTGAGCTGGGGGCCAAGGAGGGAGTCAGGATGGGGGGTGTTCCAGTGCTCATCCCTGCTCCCTCTCCACAGTGGGCCCGTGATGAGTTTGAAGGGCTCTTCCAGGTGCCAGCAGAGCACGTCAACCGGTTCATGGAGTGAGTGAGCTTGAGGAAGCAGGGCTGGGAGAGCAGCTGCTGGCCCTGCCAGGGTCCTGTCGGGATTGGGAAGAGGTGGACAGATTGCTGCATCCCATCCAGGGCATCCCATGGGATTGCTCCTGGGCCAGCACCTGGTTTTGCAGGGACCCGGCTTTCCTGGAGGAGCTGCCAGCGATGAAGGCCCTGGAGACACTTAAGCAACTGTGGGACAACCTGCAGGAGCGGCCGCAGGACTGGCAGGACTGTGTGCGCTGGGCCCGGCAGCATTGGCAGCGCCGCTACCATGATGATGTCGCCCAACTGCTACACACCTTCCCTCCGGAGCACGTGAGACCTTTGGGCTGGCACCCCCTGCATCCCCTCCCCTGCACCCACTGCCCTATTACAGCTTGGGGGTGGCATCCCCAGGCCTGACTCTGCTCTTCCTGCACCAGGAAACCAGCCCAGGTGTCCCCTTCTGGTCTGGGGACAGGAGCTGTCCCCATCCGCTGACGTTTGACCCTGACAATGTGAGTGCAGGGGAGAGCCACAGGGTCCCCTGATGGGGACAGTGCAGGCTGGGGGAAAGCTGAGCCTGTGCCAGGGGTACGATGGATGCCAAATCGAGGAAGTTACCTCCTGTAAGGGTGGTGAGACACTAGTACAGGTTGCCCAAAGAATCTGTGGATGCTCCTTCCCTGGAAGTGTTCAAGGCCAGGTTGGATGGGGCTTGGAGCAACCTGGTCTAGTGGTCTCTGCCCGTGGCAGAGACTTAAGACTAGGTGATGTTTAAGGTCCCTTCCAACCCAAACTGTTCTGTGGTTTTATCATTCTGTGATCATAGCTGTGACCTGTCATAGCCTGTCTGGGGCTGCCCAGTCTTAGGCTGGGTCTGTCCCCATGCCCTAGTCAGCAAGGGCACTGCTGGAGACAGCCCACATATGCTTTGCTGCAGAAGAGGCACTTCCATCTCCACTTCGGGGCAAAGCAGGCAGCCCAGGGCTGTGTGGGCTCATGGACCACCCTGGCGAGGCACCCTATGGTCCCCACTCTGCCCCCCAGGACACCCACATGGGGTACGTGCTGGCTGCTGCCTGCCTCTTTGCCCGAGCACACAAGGTGCCACCATGCAGTGACCAGGTGGCCGCCCAGACCCTCCTCCGCAGCATGGTCCTGCCACCCTTTGCACCCCTGGAGGGGCTCCAGATCCCCCTCAGGGAGGAACAGGAAGAGGCCCAGGCACCCACAGGTGAGGATCCCCATGCTCCTACATCCCCTGAGTCGTGTCCCTGGGTCCAGCCTGGTGGCAGTGGGGCTGTCCTGTTGCTCATCCCTGCCCCAGCAGCCAGGAGGACCTGGACCAAGACAGGGGGCATCATGCCATGCCCCCAGCAGTACCATGGTGCAGGGGTACCACCTCAGGGATCCCTTTGTCCCCAGACTGTGGGCAGCTAGCAGAGCTCACCAAGGACCTGGTGCAGTGGAGAGAGGAGCTGGTAAGGGATGAGGAGGTGCAAGTGCCCCTGATGGAACCCATCCACTTTGATAAGGTACCTGGGGCCAGGCCCCACTCAGCCCAGGGGCATGGTGGCTGCTAGTAGTACCTGTGGGACACTGGTGTACTCATGAGGCGCTGATGTCCCCATGCTTTCCCCCACAGGACAACAACATCCACGTGGACTTTATTACAGCAGCCTCCAACCTACGTGCAGAGAACTACGGCATCCCCCCCGCCGACTGGCTGACGGTGAGAACAGCAGCCATGGGGTCAGGGGTCCCCATCCCATGTGGGGCAGCCAGTGATGTCCCTCCTATCCTCAGAGCAAGCGGATCGCTGGGCGAATCGTGCCCGCCATCATCACCACCACAGCAGCCGTGGCTGGGCTGGCATGTCTGGAGGTCTACAAGCTGGTGTGGGGGTGCAGAGACCTCAGCTGCTACCGTAACAGCAACATCTTCCCCTCTGGCTTCCTGCTGCTTCGCTTCCAGCCCCCGCCGCCCCACACCTATAGGGTAGGACCTTCTTCCCCAGGGTAGGGCAGGTGGGGGACACTATGGGGTCTTGTGGTGGTCCAGCTCCTGGTGGCATCCACGGTGGGGTGATGCCAGGGGGGCCCAGGAGCAAGGAGGTGGCTGTGCAGGAGGGGCAGCCCTGGCCATGGGGCTCTATAAATGGATATGGAGACCAGGCGTGCTGTGGGGCAGCGAGGAACCAGCTCCTTCCTGCAGCCAACCCCCTGGCACCCAGCCACCGCCATCCTGCTCACCCTGGCTTTGGGATTCTCCAGGGTGACCGTTGGGCTGAGGCAGCCCCACCACCCTACACCGGGCCCCACGGTGAGCCCCACAGCCAGCAGGCAGGGGGCCACGGCAGCCATGCACATCTGGCTTATGGAAACCAGCTGTGGCAGCCAGAGAGCAGCTGGCACTGGGCCGGGAAGGGCTGCCCGGGGGGAGCGGGGCCGGGGGTCCCAGCAGTGGGGGGCTGGGGAAGGGAGAATGGGGGCGGGGGCAGGCCCAGATTGGGACTGTCTGGGCGATAGAGGCCCCTTTGTCTGGGGGTTTATGGCGTGCGAGGCCGAGGCAGCCCTTCCGGCATGGCAGGAAGCGCCGATTGGAACCAGATTGGCCTGGGGGGCCCAGGGCCGGGGGCAGGAAGAGGGGGAGGGAGGCTCCTCCACCACCTCCCACCGGCTCCGGCACTGCTTTGGGCTGCCCAGCTGTCCCACAGTCTCCTTGCAGGCTGCCCAGCCCCGTGGTGTCCCAGCCACCATGCCCCAAGTTGGCACCATCCTTGGATGGGGGATGCTGCTGGGGCTGGCTATGCCATGGTCCCTGCAGCAGTGCCCACTGCCTCTAAATTCCACAGTGAGGACACCTAGCACATCTCATTCTCAGTGCTTGGCCATGGTGGGAGCACACGTCCCAAAGGCAGGACAGGGGGGACAGGCAGTAGCATCCCCTCTGTGCTGGGCAGTCGCCCTGGTGAGGATGGGGTTAAGCCCTGTCCATCCCGGTGGGATAAGCACAGGCAGCAGAAGGCAGGAGGGGAGAGCAGCCAGGTGCGAACAGCTCCTTCCCGAGCGGAGCAGGGCCAGCGCCTGGCAGGGGCTGGCGCTGCCTGCGGCGAGGGCAGATGGCAGAGCAGCCGTGCCAGACGGCGCGGGGCCGCATCCTCGGCGCCTCGCTGGCCCCCTCGGGCCGGAGCTGGGGTCAGGGGGCCGTGGGCGTGAGAAGAGGCAATTGTGCGGGGCTGGGCAGCGTTTCAATAGCCCTTTGTGCACCCGTCCTGGCCCCGGGCTGGGGGCAGCGCCCGGCCCCAACCAACCCTGGCCCGTGCCGGGGGGATGGCTGTGTCCCCCATTGCCCCTGGACCTCAGCAGCGCTGGGGGGTGGATGACCGTGCCCCCCATTGCCCCCAGCCCACAGACTGTGCCCTTAGTGCCCTTACCCACAGACTGGTCTCTTTGCCCACCAGGCTGTGCCCCAGCCCTCATGCTGTGCCCCCACCCTCGTGCTGTGCCCATCCCTGACCTGTGGAACCAGGCGGTTGGCCTATGGGGTGGCGGTGCCACTGGCTACCACGCTCTCTCTCCCCTTTGCAGTACGGTGGGCAAGAGTGGAGCTGCTGGGACCAGCTGGAGATGCGAGCAGTCAGCGCAGATGGGAAAGAGATGACAGTGCAGGACGTGCTGGACTGGCTGCAGGTGAGCCCAGTGCAGGCAGCACCCAGGCAGGTCACCCTCGGGGGCACAGAATCAAATCCTGACACACACACACACACACACACACACGCACACCCTCCTTGCAGAGGACATATGGCTGGACTGTGACTGTGCTCCTGCATGGCTATACCATACTGTACAACAGCGAAGAGGATGAGGAGCCACGGACCAGACAGCTGGCACAGAGGTAGGTCCCGGACTTTGGGGCCCAATCCTGCCCGGGGGGTGCTGTCAGACCCCTTTCCCTCCATCCTGAGCTGCTCCAGCTGCAGCACAGCTCCCAGCCAGCTGCTGAATAAACATCCTGCCGGCAGCACTTCCTGTGGCAGGACCCCTGCTCGGCCCCTCGCTGCTGGCCCCTGCCTCTCCAGCCTGGCCAGGTGCCCTGAGGGGGCCTAAGGTCCCCCCAGGGCTCCCAGCCAGGCTGGGGGAACAAGCCAACATCCCCAAAACCCCCTTTCCCTGCTACAGGTTATCAGAGATCCTAAACGATGCCGGGGAGCCACGGCAGCGGGAGCTAGAGCTGACCTATGTATGTGAGGGAGAAGATGCTGAGGCCCAAGAGGCCAGTCCCCTTCTCATCTGTTCCTTACCCTGAGTGAGGGGGCCAGATTCCCCACCCCATGCAATAAAAGCTGCATTGGCCCTCATTGCAAAACCCCACTGTCTGCCCCTGCGTGGAGTTGGGGTGCAGGCAGCCCCCCCCCACCCCCAAAAACATTGCTGTGTCCAAACCATACAAAACCGGGGTTTATTTACAGCGAAGGGCAGGGGCAGGGCTAAATGTAGCCGATAACGTCGTTGCAGATGATGGGCTGGCGACTGCGGCTGTTCATGAGGGCAGTGAAGCGGTGGAAGTCTGTAGCCAGCTGGGTGATGTTGCTGTGGGACTGGTGGAAGCAGGCACCCTTGGGCTGCCCTCCTAACCCCAGCGGGCAGGAGAAACGCTTGGTGGCTTCGCGGCCCCCTGGACGGGCACCCTCAGCTACCCGAGGCCGGGCCATGTTGGCCAATTTACGGCGTACGTTGCCCGAGAGGCTAAGCAGGAAGGCGGGGGGCTTGCCCAGCCGGCGGGAGGGCTCGGCAGGGGTTCGGCGCCGGGGTTCGGCACCCACCTCCGGCAGGTCCATCCAGTTCTCCACCAGGTCGGCAAAGCAGTTGTCACCCAATACCAGGGGCTGCCGGTTCCGGCTCTGTGACAGCAATGCCACGGTCCAGTCCCGAGTGTCGGCCGGCTCCAGCGCCCGCCACTGCTCCAGGCAGGCGTCCGAGGTGGATTTGGGGCGGGTGCGGCGGGCGGGGGCGGGGGTCGGGGCAGCAGGGCCGGCGGAGAGCCGGTGTGCCCGCTGGCAGGGTGGTGGGTGCCGGCGCCGCACGGGCACCTCGTCCTCCCGCCAGGTGCCCCCCCGACGCCTCCGAGTACCCCGAGTCGAACTCCAGGCTGCGCTCGCTGGCTGGGGGGGAGCGGGCGGCCGGGCCCCCCCCCTTCCTCCTCCTCACCGCCTGGTTCCAGGCTGCAGGCCGAGTCCGCCGCCGAGCCGGGGCGTGGGGGGCGAGGAGCCGGCCCCGGCGCCCCTCCGGGGTGCTGTGGTGCCTGCCGTGTGCCGGGCATGTGCGCCTGCAGCATCGCCCCCGTTTTCCGTTGGCACCGCTGGGGGTAAAGGGCAGGTCAGCAAGGCTGGCGCCGCTTCCCCCGGCCCGCACCGCAACCCCCATCCCATCCCCTGGCACCCCGCGGCCCCCAGCCGCGTCTCAGGGGGGCTTCGCTGGCAGGGCCAGGCGGGGAGCGGGGTGCAGGCCCCAGCTTGCCCGCAGCCCCGGGCCCCGCTTTCCCGCGGAGCCGGCCGGCGTGCAGCGGCATGTCGGGTGAGCAAGCAGGCGCCCAGCCCCGGCCGTGCCTGCGGGAAATGACACAGGGCCACGGCACGTAGGAGCTGGGCGCCCCGCTGCCTCCTCAACCCCCCACCCTGGTGGGACGACAGCTGGGATGCTCCGTCGGCGGGACCCCACTGGGTCACACGGGGCTGGCGGCTGCCTCAGGGCACGCAGGGGTGCTGGGGTGGGGCACTCCCCCCACGCGCTGGCAGGACCACACAACCCACCCACTCTGTGCCCTCCAGCTGGGGCCACCCCGGGTGGCATCAGGGCACAGCCAGGCCTGCGCCCAAGGCCGGGGCCGCCCGAAAGCCCGGGAGGGAGCGTGGGGGGCCGGGGCTGAGAGGAGCGGGCAGGGGCGGCTGGCTCCCTCAGCCGGGCCGCTCCTCGCTTTTGAATTCCTATTGTCTGACCCCAAAAGCAGGGTGTTCCGGCCGCTTTCCTTTCCGCGTCAGAGCTGTGGGAAGCGAAGAGAGCAGGGGGGATAGCTCCCCATCCTCTTACACAGTCCCCTCCGTCTGGCTCCGACGGAGCTGCTGGCCCGGCAGCACCCAGTCTCTGTTCCTGTCCCCATCCTGGTCCCTGTCCCCATCCTGGTTCCTGTCCCCTCCCTACCGGCTGGGACCCCCTCAGCCAATCCCGCTGGCGACGTGCCACCACCCTGAATTGCCCTGTCCTGTCGCTGGGCGAGCGGGACAGGCGTGCGGCAGGCCCGGGGGAGCCGGCTGGGCCACCCTGTCACCGCCGGTCCCTGCGGGGTAGCCCAGGCGGGCGGCATGGTGGCAGCTCCGGGCGGTGCCGCTGGCACCCCGATGGCTGGACACACGCGCCCCACAGCCCCCCCCGTGTCTCCAATGGTAGCCGTGTCCCCACCGCCACCCGTGTCCCCTGGGAAGCCCGTGTCCCCCGCGCCTCCTTGGCCTTGTGCGTGATGTCATCGCGCTGATGTCACTGGCAGCGTTCTGACATCACGGCGATGCCCAGGTGGCGCGGGCAGGGTGGCCCCGGCCCTTCCCGGTGCCCGCGGCGACACTTACCCGGTCTGCGCCGAGCTGTCCCGGGCAGGCGTCCGGGCGGGGGCTGTGCATGCCCGGCCCGGCCCCGCTGCCGGTCCCGCCGGTGCCGGTGGCGGAGCAGCAGCACAGCGCCCAGCCGTGTCCGCTGCCTCCCGGCGCTGCCCAGGCAGCCCCGCCCCGCCCCGCCGCGGCCAATGGGGCCGCCGTAACGTGAGTCCGGCCCGCACCGGCACCGCCGCCCCGGGGCCCCACCCCGGGGACACGCCCCGCTCCGCCCCGCCGCCCCGGGGCCCCGCGCCCGCCAACAACCGTCGACGGCGGGATCGGGCACCACCGGGTAGGGCATGACCGGGTGTCCTGGTGAACAGCACCCCAGCCCTGCAGGCACCGAGGGGGCCCAGGAGGGCTCAGCGGCTCCGTTACAGGGTCCCGGGGCCGGGATGGCCCGGCGACCCCGTTACAGGGCCCCGGGAGAGGCACCAGCGGCCATAGGTGGTTTGAGCACTGCAAGAGGGACGGGTGACCCCGGCCACAGAGGCCGCGCTCTGCCAGCACTTCTTAATTGGGAGCTAATAGAGCTTAATAGGAATTCCGGGAGAAGCGGCTCTGGTTTGCAAATGAAGGAGAACATGGCCAGAAATTACCTCCCAGCTAATTTTCCCAGTTCTCGAGCGTGCCGCACAGGAAGGTGGCATGGCGGAGTGGTGGAACCCTACGGAGCATCGCTGCCCACCTTCCCTGTGCCAGCTGGGCACGGCAAGGGACTGGGAGCAGAGAGTGTGGGAATGTGGAGATCAGGCCCTGTCCCCGTCCCTGCCCTGGGGCCGGGCTTGCAGTCGCGGGTGGCCGGTGTGACGCTGGTCCGGGGTGGTGCCCAGCATCCGTGGCAACGGGCTCCAGCTTGTCCCAAACAGCCAGCGAGCCATGGACATGCACGGACACCTCGCCATCCTCCTCCTCCTCAACTTCCATGCCCCAGGTAAGTACAGGAGGTTCCCAGGGTCAGGGACACCCTTTGCCAGACCCCGGGGCCGGGGGGGGGGAGCAAAAGGAAGGGGACGGGGCACAGGCTCCTCTTGGCATCCCCCATGTTCTGGGGGGCTCACCCCAGGTTGGGCAGAGGGGCCAGCAGCTGCCGGTTCAGGAGGGGGAATGGCCAGGACATGGCCGGGGCATTGCCAGGGTGTCCTCAGGGCATTGCTGGGGCATGTTGGGGGCATATCCAGGCACCACTGGGCATCTCTGGAGTATAAAGGGGGCATCTCTGGGGGTCTCCCCAGGGCATTGCTGGGGCACACCCGGCAAGCTGGGGCAACACTCTCCTCTTTGCAGGGACTTTCATCAGAGCAACAGGTAAGCCCCACTGTGCCCAGCAGGGACACCCGTGCCTGCGTGGGTGTCTGGGTGCAGAAGTGAAGCTCCCTAAGCACCGCTGGGCAGCCCTGGGTGGCACTGTCTGGGTGTGATGCCAGACCCCGGGGTCTCCCACTAGCCCTGCTTGACATGCCACGTGTGGTGGCCCTAAGCGAGGACGCACTGCCGGGCACCTGCGTGGCCGAGGTGACCGTGTCCTGCAGCAACGCCAGCGGCAGCCCCAATGTCACCCTGCATGGTTTTGAGTCCGGCCACCCTTTCAACCCTATCACCATCAGCACCGACCCCACGGCTGCCACCACGTTTCGGGCAGAGGTGCGTCAGGGGGATGGAGAGTGGGGCTGCAGCCCGCTGGCACCCCACTGAGTGCCGTGTCGCCGTGGCAGGTGACACTGCGTGCCGATGCGGAGCTCGATGCCCGCCGGGTGAACCAGTACACCCTGACCCTGCGGGCTGCCTGTCCCGGCGAAGAGGAAGTGGAAGAGCAGCTCTCTGTCCGGGTGACAACGGGGCGGGCGCTGCGCTGTGACAGCCCCTTTGCCAGCGCGGGTAGGAGCCGGGGGCAGCGCATGCAGGGCGGCAGGGGCCGTGGGTGCCAGGCAGCCCTGGGCTCCCATGGCCGTTCTGTGCCACAGAGGGAGACGTGGTACGGGTGTCAGCAGACGTGGCACCCAGGACGCCCCTGTACTCGGTGCTGCCACAGCCTCTCGGCGGGCTGACGGTAAGTGGTGGCTGCTCCAGTACCCCCCGCGAGCGGGGGTAGCCTTGGGGACAGCAGGACCCCAGGCATGGGAGGGGGGATGGGGACAAGGGCTCCCATCTTCCTCCTGCTGCCCGTCTGTCTGCAGTTCAGGCTCCAAAACCATGACACACCACTCACGCTCACCCGCCGGGGCCTCGTGCTGGCACCTGCCAACGGCTTTGACCCCAGCAAGGACACCCAGGTGGGCAGCAGTGTCCCTGGGCTGTCACAGGCACTTCTTAGCCTGCCTAGGCTTAGCCCCTCGCTGGCACTGCCCACAGCTCTCCACATCCTGCTCCTTCTGTCGGGCACCCAGCTCCCCCCCAGCTCCAGGAGTGCTCTAGCCCTGTTCCTGTCCTCAGCTCCATCCCCTTCTGCATCTCGAGTTCTGTCCCAATCCTCATCCCTGTCCTATTACCCTCCCAATTCCAGTCTCCAGCTGATCCTCACCTCCATCTCCACCCCTATTCCCACCCCTGTTCCTGCTGCAAGCCCCATTCTCATCCCTGTCCCTTTTTCTCTTTCCTGCCTGTCCCTGGTTCTGTCCCCATCCCTGTTACTGGTGCTGCGTGGGGATGTCCCATGGCCACCCTGGCTCTGCCCCACAGACATTCAGGCTGGAGATTGAGGTGACAGACCGCCATGGGCACAACTGTAGTGGGGCCTTGAGGGTGGAGGTGCTGCCATCACGCCGTCCCCGTGTCACCTTCCTGTGAGTGGGGCTGGGCTGGGTAAGGGGTGCTGGTGGCATCAGGCCATGCCATACTGACTGCCTTGCCTGCAGCAAGCCACAGCAGGCTGTGATAGTGCCAGAGGGCACCAGACCCTTGGAGGTGGTAACACAGGTCCAGGCCAGTGGGGAAAATGTCCGCTATGCCATTCTCACTCCTGTGGAGCCAGCGCTCTTCACCATCGATGAGAGTGAGTGGGGTGGCAGGGGTCCCCATGCCACCCTGTCCCTGTTCCCATGCCTGGCATGAGGCCGTGCCTTCTCCTGCAGTGACAGGTGAGATCCGCAGCACCCGCCACCTGGAGGTGGCCCACGCACTCCTCCATGTCTGCGCTTACAACGTGCTGCACCCCGCTGACCACGCCACCACCACCATCAATGTCACTGTGCAGGAGACAGACCAGCGGGCGCCCAGCTGTACCCCAGCCATCTCCGTGTACACTTTGGGGGGAATGTGGGGTGTGGGAATGCTCCACCATGCCCAGGACACTAGAGATGAGAGCTGAGCCACTGACCACCCCACTGCAGGTTGCAGGTGCCTGAGACGGTGTCCCGTGGCAGCACCCTGATGACACTGAGGTGCACTGACCCCACTGGCACCGAGGGGGACCTGCGCTATGCCCTTGAGGGGCCCCTCAGCTCCCGCTTCCGCATGGAGGGGCCACAGCTGCAGGTGAGTGGGGCCATGGGCAGTGTCCTGGACCTGGGGGAACCTGGCAGGATAGTGGGGACCCTCTGACACCTGCTGTCACACCAGATCCTGTGCTGGGGCTCTCCAAGGCTCTCTTATCCCTCAGACCTTCCTGTTCCCCCCCTCACTTCATCCAGCTTCCCTGGCATCCCAGCTTTGGGGGACACCCCATCTCTGCCTGACACCCCCATCCTGGCTCGACAGGTCAACACCACCCTGGACTATGACTCAGAGGCCGCAGCCATGGTGGGCTTCCAGTTCATGGTCACCATCGTGGTGACAGCAGGACAGCAGCCCCCACAGAGCAGTGAGTGCCCATGTTCCCGGAGGGTCTCTGGGGGCATGCAATGTGGGAGGACACAGGGGGTGAGGTGGAAAAATACCCCTCCTGACCCCAAAACCAGCAGATCACAGGAGAAACATTCCTTCCCTGCTGTCCCAGAGACTTCCACTCCAGGGGTGGTGTCACTGTCCCTGTGTCCCCCAGCATGCCTGAGGAGAGATCACCCACCCTGGTGTGGGCTGCATGGTGGTGCCAGCGTGGCTGAGCCACCCTGTGCCACACAGCCCATGTGCCCGTGCTCGTGACGGTGACACCTGTCAATGAGTTCACACCAGCCTGCCCCAACGGTGCCACCTTCACTGTGCCTGAGACGGCAGCTTTTGGCAGCGCTGTGGGGCGTGTGGCCGGCACTGACCGTGACTACCCACCAGACAGCCTGGAGTACAGCCTGGAGGGGGGCACTGGCCCCACGCAGCCCTTCTCCATCGACACACACACTGGTGAGAGCCAGGCCCTCTCCCCAGCCCCTGCTGCACCCATGGGTGCTCAGCAGCTCATGCTGCCCCGCAGGCGAGATCCATGTGGTCGGACCCCTCAATTCCCAGTGGCACAAGAGCTACAGGCTGACAGTGCGGCTGACGGACACGCACAATGACCTGAACCCGGCAAAGCGCCGGAGCCGCCTGTGCGACGTGACCGTGCGCCTGCAGGTGCGGGTGCAGGCCTGGTGGGTGACCCGCGGTGGGTGCAAGCACCGTGTGTGCTGCACCACCTCCCTGCTCCCTGCAGGTTGTGCTGGACCAGGCACCGGTGTGCACCCCCGAGGTGCAGGAGCTGTGGATAACGGCCAGGTCAGGTGGCCGCCAGCCTGTCACCCGCCTGGCTTGCCAGGGCAGCCCCGAAGGCACCACCCTGGTGTACACCATTGTTGGAGGTGAGGAGCGGCCAAGCCACAACACAAGCCCCTCACTGCAGTGTGGCACTGAGTGGACCCTCTTGTCCAGGCAACGAGGATGGGCGCTTTCAGCTGGAGGGGAACACCCTCTTCTACCTCCCTGATGACATGCCTGAGACCCACACCTTCGTGCTGCTGGTGGACGTGTTGGGCCGCCCCAGTGTCCACCGCCGCAGCACTATGGTGGCACTGGTAGTGCACATCACCCCCTGGAGCACCACGGTGCCACCCAGCACCACCACGTGGCACACGGTGAGCAGAGGCCATTGGTGGGAGGTGCTCTGGGATCTGGCAGGCCCCCCGCCCTTGCTTGTTTCCTCATCTCCCCTTCTGCAGACGCTGTGGAAGAAGCCACTGGTGGTCACTCGTACGGAGGCGGCGTGGCACCCACCAGCCTGGTTTGTGGCCGTGCTGACCATCTCTGCTGCCCTGCTGCTGGTCACTCTGGGCTGTGTGGCCTGGAGCCTGCTGCTCAAGTGAGCCCCAGCCCCATGAAATGGCACAGCATGGCATGACATGATTTGGCATGGCATGACATGATTTGGCATGGCATGACATGGTTTGGCATGGCGCAGGGGCTCACAGCTGCCTTCTGCTCCTCCTGCAGGAACAGAGACCCTGGCAAGCTGCTCCTGGGCAAGAGGTGGGTGCTGCAAGGCCGGGGCAGTGGCAAGGAACAGACATGCACATTGGCACAGGCTCCCACAGTGTCATAACAGGCAGCTGGGGAGACACAGCAAGTGGGAGGTGTTTGGCTGTGGTCTGTGGGTCACTGTGCAGGACAGCTGGCTCTGCCCTAGGGCGAGCAGGCTGCGCATACCCTGCCGGGAGGATCATCCAGGGGTGAGAGGCAGCGAGGAGAGAGCCCAAGGAAGTATTTGAGCCAGCCCAGTCTGCGCCGGGCGTCTGCACGGCGAGGAGGAGGCGTGCAAGCCTGTGGGCAGGGCACCAGCCACCTCCAGAGGAGGAACCGCCCCAGAGCCATGCACGGCTGGATCCAGGTTCATTGGTGAGGTTGGGAACATGATGCTCAGTGGCACCAGGGCTGTAGGGACCGTGAAAGGGAGAAGACTTGGGCTCAGCACCCGCAGCAGCGCAGGCAGCAGAAGGGCTCTGGGGCTGCAGTTTCCTCAGCACAGCATCCTCCGAGCACAACAGTGTGCACCGGCACGGGGAAACAAGCCGGCATGCCGGTGGCCTGGCGTGCTGCTCTCGGGCATCGCTGAAAGTCGGTGGTGCTTGTCCTCACTGCAGTCACCCAGGGCCATGGCAGGGACACACGGGCTGGGAAAGGGGATGATCAGGTAGGTGGAAATCTGTCGGGGCTGGACAGGGCACAGTTGGCAGCGCAGAACCTGGCTGGGGACCCGCTCCCGGCAGCATCCCTTGGGGGCGAGGCTGGGGGCCCATCACCGACAGTGTGGCCTCCCCTCACCCCCTCTGCAGCTCCTGGGACGTGGCGGAGCAGAGGGGTGACAAGGAGGAGCAGGTCTGTCCCCACTCCAGCAGCCTGGTAAGTGTGTGCTGTGGCAGTGAGGGTGGTGCCCTGCCTGGGTGTGGGCAGGCACCCTGCGGCCCCCCACACCCTCTCCGGTCTCTTCTGCACAGGAGCAGTTCGACGGCCGTGCCCAGGACCCCCGTGAGTGTCCTGTCCCACGTCCCCAGCAGCCTCGGGCTGCATCCCTCGGGGCAGAGGGGTCTGGGGGATGGGACAGGCAGGGACTGGGCAGAAACGCCCGGGTACCACCCACGGGGTGAGGGCTGAGTGCTGCCTTCCATCTCAGGCACCGGCAGGGACTATCTCTTCAACAGCGTGACCGGGGCACGGCGCTGGATCTGAGTGGATTGACCCAGCGAGGGACTCCCTTTGTGACCCACAGCTCCCGCGGGTGATGCTGGGCAGAGCACCAGGCGCTGGCAGACACCCGGGGCTGCTTTTGGGCCTGGGAGGAGGAGGAAATCCCTTCTCCGTGGCCAAACTCGCTGTCCACGGGGTGCAGTCAATCCCTGAGCTGCCCCAGCCAGCTTGGACCCAATAAATGATGGCAGAGATTGCACCCGCTGCTGTGATTGCCGTGGGAAGTGGCGTGGCCGAGTGGCCCCACGGGTGGCAATCATTAGCGCTGTCTCCAGTCAGGGATGTGGGTGGCACAACCCAGGACCAGGATGGCAGTTATGGCAGCGCCAACCCTAGCCTGGGGTTGGCACCACAAAAAATGTGCCAAGGGCTTTGGCAGGGTCTGCTCCTGTCACAGCAGCATTTCCATAGCCTCTGGATGTGACCTGGCCGGGGCTGTCCTCTGCGGAGAATGTCAGTTGGGGCAAGAAAACTCAATCACGGGTAATTTTGAGAAACTTTTGGCCCGTATCATAGGTCCCCTCTCAAGCCAAGCTCTCCCTTGCTCCAGCACTCCCAGGTGCAGGCGGGTGGGACGAGCAGCTGGTCGGCGGAGGCGCCGGGTTTCTTAATTGGGCGGAAAAGCGAATTAGCGGGCGCGGCTGTGCTGGGGGAGTTGGCAGGGCTCTGCGAAGGGGCGGGAGGCTTTGAAGGAGTCAGTCGCTCAGCACAGCGCGGGAAGGTGGGAAACCGGTTGTTTGAATTTCAAAGGGGCGCGCCAGGTCCCGGCAGCTCCCAGGGGAAGGAGGCGCTGGCGGGATACGAGGAGAGAGAGTAATTTGGGGAGTAGGTGGCGAAGGAAGGGAGAGGAGGGCAGGAGCCAGCCGGGAAACTTCACGGTGAAGCGGGGTCACCTGTGTGACCAGTGGTCACACTCCGGAGGGGGTCACACGCCGGAGCCCGAAGGAAACGTGATTAACCGGCGATTAAACCTTTATTGTACCGAATCGGTGTGACTCGCTGCTCGGCAGGGCCAGTCTGGCGTGAGGAACTGCCCGGGGCTCGGCCGCGGCGGGAAAAGGTGGCTTGAACCTGGCCGGCCCCGCAAGATGAACCGCATGAAGCGGGCTCTGCCAGGGCCGCCGCACTCGGCCAAGGCCCCAGGGAAAGGCGGTTGCGGCGGGCTGGGCCGTGAACCCCGGCCCCGAGGAGCAGAGCCCGAGCCCCGCCAGGCCGCGCCTCACACAGCCGCCAGGGCCCGCCGCCCGCACCCATTGGCCGAGCGCCCCGCCGTGGGTAGCCAATGGGGCAGCGCAGCCCGCGGGGAGGCGGGGCACTGGGGCCGTCACGTGTGCCTAACGTGCGCGGCCGTCCGAAGGCAGTCCCTGCACGGAAAGGGGCGGAGCGGCACCGCGCTTGAGTGACGGCGGTTTTGACCTATCAGTGTTCCCAGAGTGCCCTCGGTGGGAGTGGCTTGGCTTTGGATTGGCGCAAGAGGCGGTGAGGCGGGTCTTGGACGGCGCGGTTGCTATGACGGCCAGCATCGGGGCTCCGCCTCATCGGCCGCCGCCATCTTGTTGTTGATTCGAACGGCCAGGAGCGGGCGGCGGGGAGCGGTGGTGCGGGGGGCTTGGTGTCGCCAGCCCCGGGCTGGGCAGGCAGGGCCGGCTCCGGTGAGCCGCAGCGAGCGAGGACCAGGGGCGGGCTGAGCTGGTCATTCTGCCCTGAGGGGAGGGAGCGAGAACCGGGCGCGCTGCCGTGAGGGGAGGGAGGGGAGAATCGGGTGCGGCCCCGTGAGGGGGGATGGGAGAGGGGAGAGCCCGGCGTGGTCCGATTGAGGGGTAAGCGAGCCCGGCGCGGCTCCGTGAAGAGGCGGGGGACTGAGCACCGTGCCGTGAGGGGATGCAGGGATGGGCCAGTGGGGGAAGGGGGGAGCAGGCGCGGTCCCGTGAGAAGGGCAAGGGGGGAGCCGGGCGCGTCCTCGTGTTTGCGGGGTGTGTGAGAGTGAGCTCCAGATGCTTTCCCATGCGAGGCCTTCCTGGGGCACAGCTGGGGCCGGAAGGCCGTGCCCCAGGGTGGGGAGAGCGCTGGGAGCTGGGCTTAGCAGGGACAGCCCCGTGGACAGCACGGTAGCCGGGCAGGGCCGTGCTGTCCCTGCCGGGGTCCCTGCCCGGCCAGCAGATCGAGCGTCCCCTCCCTTTCTGCCCTTCCCTCTCACAGGAGCAGCGTGTGCAGGAAGGAACTCGGCAAACCACGGTGGGAACATGAAACCAACATGGTGAGGAAGCTGGTGGGGTTGGGGGCCCTTCCTGCGTCCCAGTCGATGGCTGCCCCGGCCGAGGAGGGGGTGTGGGCAGGCGCTGGGGATGCTGGCTGCCCCAGTGGTTGCTGGAATATGCCTGGCAGTCCCTGGAGGCAGATGTGCTCATGGGTCTGCAGACTTGGACCGGAACCAGCAGCCTTTCCCGGGGTTTCCAAGGAGGACTGGGATTAGGAGAAGTGGTACTGACTCCTGTTCAGTTTTCAGCTACTCTGATTTTAAACTGGTGTCCCTCCATCTTAAGGCTCGGAATCAGCAAGGCCCCATTTGTCTTTCCAGCAATATGCTTTACTGTGTGCTGCCTTTCTCATTTCAGCCCATCTTGCTGTGTTTCTGCTTTTCCTTCCTTTGGGTTCACCTGGCTTAACTTGGTATTCAGAGCTTTCAAAGCTGAATTCCAAGATTAGCCTTTGCTAATGAAGCACGGAATGGTGCCAAAATGGTGTGGGCTTGGGTCTCTTGTTAATTCTTAATGTAATACTTACATAGTCAGTAGGGCTATTTGTGTAAACACAGTTGGTAGCTTGTCTTTCAAAATAATCTACTATAATGTCTTGTGCAAGTCTTTTTGTATTGAATGGTCATAACAGCTGATATACTCACCTGTGTGTGTATGATCAGATTTTTGATGGAGAAAAAAGTACTGTATTCTTGTTCTGTGTCACTGAACTTTGATTTCCTTTTTACAGAAATTCTCTAAGAAGCTTGGGAGTGTTTTAGAATTTGATATATTGGTTATTAGATGATGTCACTATAACCTAAGTAAGTCTGTTAGGGACATCCTAATCCTGTGTAACAGCTCCTTGTTATTGAGACTGAGAAATAGTTTTCTGTGGCTGGGTTAGTTTAGCACTGACCTCTAAGGTAAGTGCTTTGTTCTGGAGCTGGCAGGAAAGTAGTTTGTTTTGAAAAGACTGTGAACTCTGTGTATGGCTAGATAACATTGGTCTTTCAGCTGTGTAATGTTTTGTCTTGTTTTGTCAATGTTTTGAATTTCCTGGTGCTAATTTTTCTTCTGATAGCATTAGAGAGTGATTCTTAGCCTCACCAGCTTTTTTAGCACAACTATTTCCAGGTCCATGGATGAACAACATCCTGTGCCATCCTGGTTAGAGCCTGTTAGGCAGATCTGAAGTGTGCTTTTGTTTCCTGTCTAGTAGGGAATTCTGGGAGAGCAGTGGAAGTGATCCTTGGCTCCTTGAGGAGGAAGGTCATGTGTGGGAGGTCACTTCCATAGGAATCTCTGGTGACCAAAAGTGTGGAAAGTGTTGGGTATGCTGGTAGAGCTCCCTCTTGAATTGCATGTGTCTTTCCTAGGTTAGTTTCTACTCTGGGTATCCTGTAGGCACCTTGTAGCACTTTTGCATGTTTCTTACATAGAAAAAGAGCAAGTGAGCACGATTCACTGTTGAGATGAGAAAGGGGACAGTTTCTAGGACCTAGGAGTTTTGGTTGTGCCACCTCCCATGAGCAGCTTCTCAGTCACTTTAAGCTCATCTCAGTATAGACTGCAAGTAACTAGAGGTTCTTGCTCTGTCAGCTGGTGCCAGCTGGGGTGTTTGTGCAGGTGGGAATCACAGTTCCCTAACTTAGGAGTTGATCAAACTGAAGACAGACTGATTTTTTTATTTTTTTTTTCACCAGCTTTGTGGATGCTTAAATGATTTTGTTGGTGCAAGAGCAATGGTGGGAACATGGGATTGATGGTGGAAGGGAGTCTGGTTCAGGGTAACCTGCACTGTGACTGTGAAACAGTGCAACAACATGGTTTTATAGATTTAGTTATATAAAAATACAATTTAAAAATACATGTAAACATGTATTTAAAATTTGAATTGAACTGTAGCATCCATGCTTCTTTCCTGTTACCTTTGTGACTAGTGTCATTGTGTGCTTCATCACCAGGAACACAATATTGGGCATGTCCTTCTAATAACAATATTCCATAAAGCAAAATTAGATGTGGAATTCCCTCTCATGGCAGACTGTGCAAGTCAACTGGCTTGTGAGTTATTCTGTACCACACGGCACATAGTGAGAAGTCAAGGTTAGAATAGCAAGGACTCCGAGGTCAAAAAATGCCCAGGCTGAACTAGTACCTGTGCCCTTAATCAGTTAATTAGCCTTCTAAACAAGCATTATGATTTCTTCTTAATAATGTGCTTGCGTGCTGTTCTCATCCCCTCTGAGCTGCCTAGTTTGTTTCTTCTCTCCTTTCCTCCCCCACATATGGAGCTTGTTCATTTTGCTTAGAATTATCCAACTCTGTGGCCTTGCTGAGCCTGACTGGTGTGAGAAGATGAGCCCTGTACCAGCTTGGAGCTGTCTGTAAACCAGCTGCTTACAGGACACAGGCTGGCTCAGTGGATGACCAAATGTTTGGAAAAAGGTTCGATCACTCCTCTTTCTAGATTTTGGTGTTTAGTTGATTTCTTTCTGTCTAAAGGTTGTTGTGGGTCTAGTGAGTTCTGACTGGCACAGAGGCACTGTTTTCTGGTTTCCACTGGAATCAAACACAGGCTCCAAGTTTGAAGTTGGATATTCCCAGCCTGTGCTCTAGAGGAGGTGCCTTTCTTACATCCGTGGTTGAAATGCAGCTACTGCAGCTGTAGGAGATCTGACAGAGCCTTGTCTGAGCCATTACTGGGGCATTGCCTTGTAACCCAGGCACTTCACTTGCTGCCATCGGATTCCGTTTGTCGGGAATGAGCTTGTAATGACTTTGAGACATGCATCATGGTTGAGTGTTGATGCTGGGATTTATAGTCTGGGAAGTTAGTATCAACAGAAAACTGCAGCTGGGTTTGTTTACTCTTGCATTTGTTAGTGACACACTGTCAGTCTTGGTGCTGGGCAAGGTTTAGATTTGAACTTGACTTGCAGGGTTTGCATGTGGCAGCTCAGGAGAGCCATGGCTGTGCTCTTGCTTGTTTGTAAAATGTGACTTGCCTAGGAACAACTGCTTTTATTTCTGACTTCTTAGTCTTTGAGAAGAAATGTATCACAAACAAACCTAGTAAATATGGTGGGTCCCCAGGGAGCTCTGAAATGGGTGATCTAGAGAAAATGCATGGAAGAAAGGGAGAAAATGCAACAAACTTGTGTAAGAATCATGTCAAGTGAATTATATCACTTGCTGTAAACTGAAGGAACCCTTGAGATGTGTGGAGCAGCAGCTAGCAGTCTCCCTCTTTTATATTCCTGATGTGACAGGAATGCAGAGCAGGGTGCTGGCATGTGTTTAAATCTCAGGTTTGTTGCCGCTGTCTAGGGGTTGTGGGGGGGGGGAAGAGGAAGTGTTTGTGCATGGCAGCTTGGTTTCTGTTTTGCAGGCATCCCTGTACGTGGTGCTTGTGCTGTTCTGGTGTGGCAGCAGCTGTTATTTTTGGCTTTCCCAGAGTGCTCTTCGAGTAGATGTACTTTCTAATGGATATAGTTCTCTTAATTGGTGTGTTGGGGTGCCCATGCTTCCTACATAGTCCCCATCAGTGCAAATTGCTCTGCAGATAATGTTCAAATCACTTGCTTTCATTTATTTCTGTAGGCTCATCTATGTGCATTTTGAGTGGCAATAATTGTGTATAGAAGACAAGCTTCATTAAGCTTCCTTACGTTTTGCATAACTCCTGTTAGTGTGTGGTCAGTTTTGTTAACAACAAATGGTTTCATCCCCTTCTCTGGGAGTAAAGGAATAAGCTTTGCAGTTGAGGGGTGCCTCTATATCTGTATAATGATACCCACAGTAGTTACCACTGGTGCAGTTGGTTCTGTTCAAAAATAACAGGGGCGTAGCTGCCATAATTATATTAGTAGGACATCTGTGTCAATCAAATCTGATAAAAGCAGTAAAAAAGGTTGTGAGATGTAATGGCCTATCCTGGTAGGATGTTACTACACATGGTTGAGAGCTCTGATAGATAAACTGTCTCTGATTTAGCTTCTGTAGTTAGAAAGGTTATCTTCTCCACTAGCTGTCCTGCTTCTTTGCCAAACACTACCTCTGTTGTATCAGGGCCTGTTCAGCTACCACAGTTTAATATACTTCAACCTTTCTTTGTTAATACACATCAGTCTTGTGAACTAGGCCAGATGAAGGACCAAGTCCTGGTTTGTTCCACGTCCTGGCTGGTGATCTTCAGCTGAGGGATGGAAGAGGCAGTTGGGCAGTGGTGCCCTCAGCTCCAGTGGCACGTTTGGTCAAGAGCATCTGTCAAAGCCCAGAGGATGAGTGAGAGCATTTGCATCCTGAAAGGAGCTATGAATTCTGGTCCCACACTCAAGGGAAAGCATCCTCTCAAATGTTCAAATAGAGATCTAAATAAAAGCTAATTTAGTGCTTGCTAACTCATTTCCATACAACATCTTGCAGGCTGACTTGCTTCTGGCATCCTGCTCCCTCTTGATTGTGAGAGGTTGGCTCCATATTCCAGTGACAGCTCAACAGAGAGAGCTTGGGTGACATCTCTAAGGTAACTTTTCTGTTTTGCCCAGAATACACTGTGCAAAGAGAAGTAAACTGCTTTTTGCCTCTCACTTTGTAATTTTACCCTTCAAGTCAGTATATGTAGATAGGATTTTTGCTCTCATCTTTGACAGATACTACAGGAATGCCCAGGTAAGTGCTTAGTCCTGGTATGTATTTGTTAATTTTTAAGCAAATCAGTGTCAGTTCTTTGTAATAAGAAGTAAGCTTCCAAGATTTGGAAGCCAGCGCTTATGCTCTAGCAGTTCTGGCCATTTAGGTGGCTGAGTTGCAGCTGAATTATCTTATGATGATTTCAGAACTCGATCATTGTCTGAATTTTAGTTTTTCTATTCTGAGGTTAGTTTGCTGAATGATGATAGGCTGGCTTGATAGTTTTCCAGGCTAAAAGGGATTACTTATTGCTGTTCTACATTTGGAAGAAAGTCTGGATTACCTGTTTTCCCCCAGTTCTTTATCAGCAAAGATATGAGTCAGTAGTAGTTCCTGTGGTGTAAGCATTTGTTTGCCAGCAGACTTGAATGACCTGGTTTTCTTGAGAGACCACATGTTTACATGGTGGTTGTCACACAGTTCACTTTTCTGCTGGGGATGCCCCTGACCTGTGTCACTAGTGGTCTTTGCTAGTTTGAAGTGCAGCAGGTAATGAATGACCAGCAATGCTGAGCTTCAGAGCTACCTTCCTGGGGCAGGGAGAGGAGGGATGTGGTGCCTTCTCTGCAGGGGATGTTCCTGTGTCTGCCACAGCTGACTTAAGTGCTGATCTAAAGGTGAATTATTGTATAGTTCATATATTCTGCTGTGACATTTCTCTTTTTTTTCGCCCCTGAACTTGCATTTTCCTGTTTTTTAAACTGCCAGAGTGGGTTTATGCAAAATATCATGTAATCTTTAATTGGGATTAGTATTGTCCACTGTTGGTATCAAAGTATTGTCAAGCATTTCAGAAAGGGAGTTCAGAAATCTTAGAAAGGCACAGGGAGATAGGGCTGTCTGTTTGTCCTGTGTCCTTTGACAGTGCTGTCTAAGCAGCTTAAGCACGTGTGGGGAGACAGTCATGATCTCATTACAGCTAACTATAGGCGATAAGCAGCTTCGAGCACCAAAATCAGTGCCCCAGTGAATGCAGATGTCAGGGAGTTATTTAAAGCAGGAAGGATTTGGGAGAGAAGCCTAGGGGTCAGCATAGTCCCGTGGCCTAGTCAGTGGCTGAATCAAACCAAAGAATAACTTCAACGGAAATGTTGGAGCTATTGCAGAAGATGAAGTCTTATCTGTGCCCTTTTGTTGGTTTGAGCACTGTTGTGGATTGTGAGTAAAACTGGTGAAGTCCTGGAGCTCTGGAAGGGCCTCAACACTTGCTGCCTAGTGGAAGGTACATTTATTTTTCCAAACTGTGGTCTGTCTGTAAGACTACACAGCAGATCTGAGGCAGGTGTGCCCATCAGATTCATGGGGGTTGGCTCTCTCATCCCACAAATACCATGGGGGAAAAAAAACCCAGGTCTTTTCACTTCAGTCTTTTGAGTCTGTCCCAAAGAGATTGTTAAAGCAGACTGAAGCTCAATTTGTGTTGAAATGCTATACATGCAGGATTTTTTAGATAGTTTCTTAAACAAACATCCCCATGCCTCCCACAAGAAAACCCACATCAGGTTAATCTGGGATATGCAGATTTTGCTTAAATGTGATTTAAACTAAATATACAAAATTAATCCAGAATTTGGAAGAGGGTATTCGTAATGGTTTGCTTTATTCCCATTTGGACCAGGTATCATTAAGTGGTTTTTCTGATGCTGTGCAAGTAACATTTTCTTAGGTTGGGTACAAACCTTCTTTATGTGAGATCTTAAATATTTCACAGTTCTTACCACAAGTGTTGACCTGAATGCACTTATTAAAATTTCAAAGTAAGCTAAATCTGGACCAATAAGCATTATCAGGCATGTTTTAGGCATCTTTTAATTTTACAGAACTGAGAGAAAACCTCTAACTACATTAGTCAGTCTGACTAATGTGGAATCTGAATAGTTTTCACTCTTCCTTCCTCAGGTGCTATGCATGCTGCTATTTTTTTCCTTTTAATTGCAGCACTCAGGGTTTCTGTTTTTTGCCTTAACTATTCTTAGCTTTAGTTAAGTAAGATCACAGGTATTTGTGTTGCTGTGTTCTGTTCATTAGCCATGTAGCTTCCTCAGGACTGATGCTTCAGTATGTATTTCAGCAGTTGAGAATACAGTGAACTTACTGACAACTTGGTTCACCTAGTAACAAAAAACAGTTGCCTTAAAAATTAATTCTGGCTTGTAATTGCAGCTTGACTCAAGCTTAGTTAAAGTAATTAAGGGTATTGTATCATTCACCAGTCCAAAGTAAACCAAGCTCTTTATTCATTGCAGTTAAAATATCTTCCTAAAACCTGGCAATTCAAGTTAGATTGCAGAGTGTTTCCAGACTTCATGTTTTTGTACTTCACCCTATTGTAAGATGACAACCTGAGGAACGTTCAAAACCTTGTGAAAATTCTGGAAAGGTCAGTGTCTTGTGGTAGTGAGCTCTGCAGGGTGATTCTTCAGGAGTGCAAAGCAGTTCCTATTAGGTTTGCTACAATTTGCAGTTTTCTTATGATCTTCTAAGAAAAGAACTGCCTGTTACTAGTGCTTGTTGGTTTGTGTCTTCCAGTCTGAGAGGGTATGTTTTGGGCACCTGTTACCACACTGTATTGAACTGGAGAAGAAAATTAGAGAGTAAATTTGCTTTCCCTAGCTGTACATGGGCCATAATGTGTTGTAACCCGGATGGCTGTGAGAATACATCCGATTTAGCAGACTGATGTTTTGTAGAAGCTGCAACATGGTCTTCCAGTATCTTTAATGGAATTTACAGTGTGAAAAAATCAAGGTAGCTTTTACACATTTGAGACGGATCTGCTATGAAAAGCAAACTTGCCACAGTCTGTGTGTCTTCCAAATGAATGTCTGCTGTGCCTTTTCAGCATATGGGGCAAAAGTAATATATTTATTTTTATAGACATACATGTAGGCGCTGCACTTAATAATTAGACACGAGGCAATTTGCCAATACATCAGGTTTGACAAATTATTTTATTTTGGTTTTGGCTCTGCAGCTGTGTTGCCTAGCCAGTGGCCGCAGTTGTTGAACAAGTGGCACTCTAGAAAGCCTGTTGGAAAGAGCTTTGAGCTCTACTTCAGCAGCTTAACATTTAGATAAGATACTGGAAATTTGTGAGCTGTGGAGTGTTTACAAGAACTTGTTTGTGACTGCTGCAGTGAATAGGAGGTTAAATATAGGCTTTGTTTGTCTGATTCTTCACTTCATTTGAAAAGGAGGAGTTTCTTGTTTCAAACCTTCAGAGCAGAATTGGCTGGTGTGATAGAGTATTTCAAGAGGCCTGTTGCCCAGTGTCAGTGTGTAAGGAGAGTAATAATGAAGATCTGGAGTATTCAAGGTCCCTTTCCTCTGGAAGGAGCTTAAGAAATACAGTAGGGTGAATTGTGTTCAGGGTTTGCTGCTTTGGCATCTAGGACCTCCCTTCTCGTTGGACATTTCTTTCTGCAAAGCCAAAGTTATACTGAATCCCTTGGAAGTGTGAGGTTTGCTGGAAGAAGGCAGCAAAGGATGGCAGTGCTGGCTCCTGCTCTGGTAAAATGTTCTTGCAGACATTTTTAAATGCCAAGGTTGTTGGGTTTTTTTTGCCCTTCAAAACACACAGCATCTTGCCGAGCTGGAAGCTGTGACTAGCTGTCCGATTCATGTATCTTCTGAGAAGATAGCCTCAGGTTCAGATTGCCTTTCATTTTCAGGCCAGTGACTGGGGGCATCTCTGTTAGTTCTTTACCCTTTTGCCTTCCAGAGCACACTGTGAGCCACAGAGCAACCCCTGAGGTATCTTAACGGCTTTGAGATGTTCAGTATGAGTGATTGAGAGTCTTGCAGATTATGCTGATACCCAGAAGAGTAACAGGATAACAGAAGGCCCAGATCAAAATCCCTTCCATGACCCTGAGCTGTGTGTCATGTATGTTTTCCTGTATTGGATTTTTTTAACGTCAGAAGGGATGTGAGAGTATCCTTGTGTGAAAGTCTTTTTAGAGTTGTAGCTATTTTCACACAAAACCTGCTACCTCAGCTTTAAGGGCCATCAGATACTATATCATAAATTTTACTGAAATTTTGTTACTAGCTGTACTGCACTGTTTTTGTCTGTAATATGTTTGTTATGACACACACTTCGTTAATTCCCTATTCAAAAACCTCAAAGCCAGAATGTTGCACTTTATCCCTGTATTTTCATGGCATTGGTTACTTTCTTGCAGCACCTGCCTTGAGTTGCTTGTTTTTTTGTCCTAACATGGAGCTCAGATTTTTCTCTTTCCTCCTTCTCTGTGTTTTTTTGTTTTCTTTTTTTAGTGTGTTGACCATACAAGAGAATGTACTCTGTGTGGGAATGTACCTTCATTTGGTACTTCCCTGTGGAAAAAAAACCCCCACAATGAAGAAGTGTCAAGTTGGGAAGTTACAGCTCATGTTTTCTTGCCTGTGACCCTTAAGCGTCATCTGCTTAGGAAAATTAAACTGATATCAACAAGGGGGCATGGATTTGCAATGTGATTATGTGGCTTTAACTCCATGTGGACATGCTTATAAGGTCACTTCTGCTACAAATGCTTGGGACAGCTGCATTAATCAGCATGTGCATCCTTGCCTAGTGCAGCTCTGCCAGTGGAATCCCTTAATGTAGATACAGTTACAGTGGCAAACCCACACATTTTAAAATAAAGCTTGTTTTGCTGGGGTTATTGAGAAGGTAGACAGTGATGTGAGTGGGTTTTTTGTAATTGTGACTAGCACACTGAGCTATCAGCACTTTTTCCAAGGAAAGAAGGATTAGATAGAAAAGTAGGGCCCCAAAATGTATCTTCCAGCTGCATTAGTTTTGTTTTTTTTCCATCAGCAGTGTAAAAATAAAAGGGGTTGCAGGAGGAGTGGAGGGCATCCTCTGTCAGTTGTTTCTCAGTAAAAGATTTTACCTGTCCCTACAAACCTTGCTGTCTTTATTGTCCACTTGGCATCACAGGGCAACCTGTGATTCCCTTTTCTCCTACAACACATTCAGCTGTGTTCTGAGCATTGATGTAATCTAGGGTACTGAACATCTGACTGCCTTGGATTTCTCTGTCTCTCTGACCTTTTTCAGATACTTAAGAAAGCCCTAAATTTTGTTTAATGTCAGTGTCTCAGAACTACATTAGCAGAAGAAACCACTACATAACAGCTGCTCCTTGTGCTTTTGGCACAAGAGTTTGTTTGCCAGGGTGCAGTGAATTTGTTTGGATAATCTTGCTTTTATGCTCTAAAGTCTCTGTGGAACTGATGTGCTCCTAGATTGTCCTTTGGTTCTTCAGCCAAGCACAGCACCATGCTCACTTGAAAAAGGTGCCCTAATTTAAGTCTGTATTAACAAACTCAGTTCAGTTGTTGATGGACCAGGACACGTTTTTAAAATCTTGATAATTTAATTATCAGGTAAGACTGAGTTGAAATGGAGTGCAGGGGGATAATGGAAAATAAAATTATCACCAAACTGCAGTCTTTTCAAAATGGCATAGAGGTGCTTGACTATCCTACTGTCCCTTCCTGAAATGCTGTTTTGCAGATGGCTGAAGTACACCAGGGCTGAATGGTTTGGCCAGGATCATTGAAACATTCAGTGGAAGCACCAAAACCAGTAGCTTGCTCCTAGTTCTTTTCCATTTGGATGAGCTCAGATAGATTATGATTATCTAAAGAATCTCTTAACTAAATCAGCTGAGCACTTTGCTGACCTGTTAACCATCAGTAGAGAGGTGTAAGAATTGCTGTGTTTCTCCTGGCCTTAAATGTTTTAATGGTGTTCAGACAGAAGCTGGGCTGTCTGGTAAAACTGCATGATGCCATTTGGGGCCTGCCAAATGCAAGTGATGTCAGCTTCCCCCTGTAGGAAAAGACAAGTGTAGCTGAAGCAAAATGTTTGTTCAGCTTTATCTTTACAGTAAGAGAAAATTCTAAAGCACGTGCCCCTCCATTCCCTCTCAAAATCACTTCTGACTGCTGAAATGTCCTGGTATATCTTTGCCTGCATATGTGAGATTAAAGTCCTCCTGGGTAGTGAAATTCCAGATGGCATGAGGCTGTGAAGCTGATGGTCAACTGTCTTGCTTTACATGGAGGGGTAGGTGGAGCTTACACAGACAATGTATTAAAGTCACAGCATTAATGTTTTTGTTCAAAGCTGCTGTTTGTGAAGCACCTACAGATTTGGCAGAACTTGCTCAGGTCAGGATGCTACTCTGATGTGGTCTAGTGGTGACAAAGCAGAGGTAGGACCCACGCTGTGGCTAGGCTTGTTTGTTTCTGGCCACAAGTGAGAAGATGGGTGCAGTACTGATGTCTGCTTGTTTGTATCTTAAGCTCATTCTCTTTCTAACAGCACAAGCTGTACTGAATGGGAATTGCCACAGATTTCTTGAAGGCAGAGATCCTGTAGCCCTCAGTTCTTCAAGGGAACCAATTGCTTGGAATCCCTTTATCAGACACTGTTCATTTCCATGTAATTAATTCTCAGCTCAGAAAAAGAGCAGTGTATAGATGTGAGAAGGAGATGGATCAGAGTGGTGTCAGACCCTACAGCATATCATAGCAGTTGTGAAGTTGCTTTAGAGTGAGCTTGAAGGGAACCAAATTAAATGCTGTTTTTTAAAGGCCTTAAGGGTGAGGTTAACTTGCTTGTGGCGGTTCTTCATGGCAAGTTTGTGTTTGGCTTTGAGGCATGACTCTCCGACTTGATAGGTTTAAATCTAGATGTTGTCCTAATTCCTAGGAAACAAAACATTTGTGCTGCTTCCTGAGGACTGGAGCCAGTACTTCTGCTCCTTACCAGCTGACTTTGCAAAGGGAAGGGAGAGCAGGGAACACGTCGTTGCTTACAGTGTGCTCTTTGGATAGAGTTCCTGGATCTCTGCTGCAGGGTCAGTCTCTTCAAAACGGGAAACACTTCACAGATCCTAAACGGCTGCTTAATGGTAGCTGTGCTTCATTCCTTGGGAAATTCCCTTTCCTTTGTTGCAGCCGGGAGTGGTATGTGGGGTCTTAGCTCTGCTTCCCTCCTGAGTAGCCCACAGGAAAAGCAGAGACAAAGGAAAAGCGTTTGAGTATCTGCTGAAGTTTTCTGAGTAGAGCAGAGTGTTGCAGGTCTGCACTCTGGAGGCGAAGAGGAAAGTGCAAAAGTGCACGAAGAGTAGCACAGTGTTTTCCTTGTTAGCAGAGGGAGGAAGAGGCAAGTGGGAGAATTTTTTCTCCTCTGTCCCTAATGAGGTCTGTTTATCTTATGCACTTAAGTTCTCAAGATAAATACGTGGGGTGACAAGTCATTGCAAAGGGATTTGTGCTTAATTCAGGTCTCAGTTGGCAGCCTAATAGAATGTGGCTTCTGTAACTTGTGGAGAAGGTTTATGAGCAGTTAATGCATATCATGCAAGTTTTGCTCTAATTGCTGCTTTTTTATTTTATATTGGGGGAGTAGTGGGGGTACTGGGGTAAGAGACAGGGAGTCTGCATTGCACAGCTGCATTATGATCTGAGAAATTAATCAGCTTAGTCATAACAGTTGAGCTGTAGTGAATTGACAGGCCACTTTCTGGCAGGCATGAGTTTCTGTCAGTGGCTTCAGTGTACGGGTAGAGAAAATGCAGTTTGAGTCTGTTTCTGTTGCTGAAGGAGATGTGCTTAGTTATATCCATATCTTTGGTGAAGGGACTCCTGCTTGAGGCAAAAGCTCTTTCTGGTTTTCTTTTGGTTATTTGCCCAAGTAAACAATTTTATCGTTTAAAATAAATACTGAAGTCTTCAAATCCACCCTGTTCCCAGAAGGGGGCAGGGGAGACTTGCAGGTTCTGGAGTCTGATAAAATGTACTTTTGTTTCCTTGTGTTCCATTTCCGTGCCAGCTGTCGGGCACAGCAGGCACTGCCAGCACTTTGGCAGTGTGAGCATGGCACAAGGAGATGCCTGCTCAGTGCCAGGAGCCTGCAGCAGTGACTGGGGCTGGGAGCCTTTGGAGTCCTTTGGCTCTCCTTTCTCATGGGGAGCATTAGAACAGCTTTGAGTTTTCTCCTGCTGTTCCCCCTTATCTGAGACAATGAGATTCATGCATATGAAAACCACGAGAATATGGAGCAATCATAAAGCATCTCCTTTTCTATACCTGGAGCAGTCTGGCTAGTTGGCATCCAACTGGGTAAAAATCTTAGTTCCTAATTCCATCATAGATTTTTCTTAATTAAAGCTGAAAAAAAAGGTTCTCCATGAAATTACTTAAGGATTTTTTAGGAAGGCCTAGGTTTGCTCTTTAGAGCTGACTTCCCTTTGCTAAATTTCTCAGCCTGGCCAACAGTGAAAGGGAGGCTTTTTTTGCCAAATGTTTTAGAAATGGGGTCATGCAACTTTCCAGCAAGTTGATTTTACATCCGGCAAGGAGGCCTGTGGTTTCTTGGACAACCTGGCATATAGACAGAACAAACTCAGCTATGTTAGCCTGCATTTCTGTCTTTGAATTGAGGAAACAGCTACTTTCTCTCAGGACAGTGCTTATTACATCATCTCTGATAATTACAAGGTAATTTCTACCTCTGCATCAGCAGTAAAAAGGCTGCTGAATGAGGTGGCTGAGTGAGTGATGGTTGGCACAGACTTGCTTCAGGTATTGAGTGCTTTTTATGCTGAAGTCTTCAGCAGTCAGGTCTCCCAGGGCCCTGTGTTTAGAGGCAGGGCTCAAAGAGGAAACAGCAATCAGAAACAAATGAAAAAAGTGAGGGGTCACTTGAGAGAATTTGAGCTGTGTGAGTCCATGGGATCTGATGGGCTGCATCCAAAGGTGCTGAGCTGGCTGTGTCCTAGTGATGCCAGTCTTGGTCATCTTTGAGCAGTCACAGAGGTGCTGGGCTGCCTCTGATCACTTGACAAAGAGAAATGTTGCACTTCAAAATAGACCCAAAGGGTAATTCAGGGACCTACAGGCTGGTCAGCCTCACTTCAGTCCCAGGGACAGTGGTGGGTCAGGTCCCTTTGGCACACCCTTCTGGGAAGAGTCAGCATGAATTAACCAAAGGTAAATTGTCTGATCTACATCTTTGTTTTCTGTGATAAAATAATTGTATCTGTGGATGAGGAAGAGCACTAGAGGCCATTTAGCTTAAGCTTAGTGAGTGCTTTGATGCTGTTTCCCACAATATTCTTGTATGCAAGTTGGGACATTACGGTCTGGGTGGGTGGAGTATGAATTCAAGCACATCAGGGAATTCTGAAAAGTAAATGGAATTGGAGTAGGATGAACTGGTGATTCATAGAGCAGCTCTCTCCACACAGCAGGACAATAGCTTCTGAAAGTAGGCTCTTAATCAGTCTCTGTTTTCCTCCTGAGCGTCATTATTTGCCACAATGTGATAAGAATGGATGGAAGACAGTATTTAAGAGGCTGGGTGAAATTAATCTGTCTGGCTTATTATCAGTGTAGGAGATTAATCGTCTTTTCTTGGGGGAGTTGACATGACTGTTCTTCAAGATTACCTTGTTTTGTCTTTCCCTCGGCCATATGTGTGTATGTGATAGCCACTGAAATACAGTTCAGCACAATACGTGGCTGCTTTGGAAGTTTCAGTCATACCTGACTTAAACTGCCATGGAGGATGTGTGTGGAATGCTGAGAGGTTGGTTTGTAAAGAAGAAAAATAACCCCTCAGAAATGTAAAGTAATTTCCTTTTCAGTAGGTTACAGCCTCTTTGGGTTTGACCCACTTTCTGGTATAAAAGGTGAGCTGGAGGTTTTTCCATCAGTCCAGATCTGCTGTGTACTTTGGTTTCTCTTCAGTTTTCTTAAAATGTAGGGAGCATCTGATTATCTTGTTGGCAGTATCAGTCTGGAAAGAATACTGTTCCATTAGAGCTGGGCAGGCCCAGGTATACCTTACATGTGCCCAAGGAACTGTAATTGCAAAATTCAGTATTTTATGCTTTGGATTTTTTTCCTTTCCATTATTGCCCTCCTGCAGCCAGTGGTAAACTTTGGCATTAAGAACTGAGTTTAAGCTACCTAGTGTGGTACTGTGCTAAATTAAGGTGCCAGTTACAAGCAATGAGGTTAATGGTCTAGCATAACATTTACCTTAAGGTTTTTTTATTGCAGAATTAAAAATAGCAATTAAAAGTCTTGCTTTGTCCTAGTTGTGGATTTTCCTGTGAAATCAATTATCTGCAGCAACTGACTTTTTAATCAAAGTGTTTTTTTTCTGTTTTAAAAGCATCATAATTCAAAAGTTAAGAACAGATACTAAAACTCCAAGTTCACCGCAAGCTGCTTATGTTTGTGTTTCAGTTAGTGGTCTCTTGGAAAGCTGTAGATAGTCCTTATTTTATCAAAACTACTTAAGGAGTGTAATTTGAGCTCCTCTGCATTTACAGCTTTTGTAATAATTCTTCATGGATTTAGCTCCTTGTGGCTTTTGTGCCTCTGTGGTTAACCCTGTAGCTTCTCTGTACATTTCTTGGTTAAAAGTCTTAACTCTTGGCTTCACTTAGCAATTGTACTGTGTAGTCTGAACAGCCAGAAAGCTGGAGTGTTCTTACAGATGTTTCTGAGAAGATCTGCTGTTGTGATAGCTACATACTTGTTTTTTTTCTTGTGAGAATATTTTACCCTTTATCTCAGGTCTGAGCTGACGTTGTCCATGGGAATCAGCTTGTGTACCTGTCGAATCTTATCCCGAATCTCCATCCACGGGGATTCTGCATCCTTGCTGCCAACGTGTTCATACCTGTTGAGATTTCTCTTCATGTCTAGTCCTCACACTTCTCTTAACTGTGGAATTCATAATGCTTTTCAACCTCGATTACAGTATGAAGGAAAAACTGTGTATGTTCACCTGCATGGCAGCACAGATCACTTCACATCTGTGCACTATGCAGTGGCAAGGGAAGTGATTCCTGGTTACTGCTGTCTAGGGAGCATCCAGGACTTGCTTCATACACTCCATTCAGAAATGTCCACAATGGTGTCTTGCTGGAAAGTGTAAAGACCAAAAGAACGGGGCAAAAATGGTTCTCAAATCCTTAGCTCCTGGTGTCTGTGAAATACAAAGATGTGTGTTTTGCTGCAGTCTGCTCCTTGGCTTTCCATCTGAGATGCCAGCATGTCCTTGCAAATGCACTGCTGCTCCTCACTGCTTGGAAATGCACCTGGGCTTAGTGCTCACTGAGACCTTCTCTTTGCTGGGGTACAGTCTGTGTGTGAGCTGGGAACAGCAGTCACCAGCTTGCCCTCATCTTCTTAGTATCTCAGGTTTTGAGTTGTTCCTCGATGAGATAGATGCCTGCTTCCAAGGGAAGTCAGTGTCCTGCATGTGTGAATAAGCTGAACTGGGAGCTGAGCAGGGAAGCACTCAGCAGACCTGCAGCTGGGCATGTGGCAGCCACAAAGCAGAGTCCCTGCCAAACACCACTGGCTGTGGCTTTCCCTGCTTCCATTAAAGGTTCCATTTAAACTCCTGATTTTTGAGCAGTGACCTTATAAATTCTTCTAACATCTCTCTGCTGATAAGAGTGAAGAGGCAAGACACAATATTAATGTGTAGTATCAGTGGGCCAGTAGCTGAGCAGAGGTCTCCCAAGGGTAGGATTCATAATCCTCTTAAAGGAGAGGCAAGTCAAAAGAGGCTTTGGGAGGTCACCTTTTGCAGGGTGAGAAACTGTCCCTGTCTAAAGCTCTGCCTCTTTGTGACCGATTTCTCTCCCTCTTCCATATTTCATCTCACAGCAGCAGAAAATAGATCTGGATGAATCCTACAGGAGTCTTGACCTCTGTAAAACTCTTACTGCCTCAGGTCTGTACAAGCAGACCTGCCAGAAGACAGCTGTGTGTGAACGAGGTGATAATCGTGTGTGACAGTGTTATGAAGTCTTACTCCGTACAGTCAAGAGACACTCAGAGCATGCTTTGACCTAAAAGGGACCATGGTACTTCTGCTTAGCACTCTGCAGCTTCATCACAGTTTTACCTTTGCCTTATTTTGTCTCACCTATATTTTACTTGTTCTGGAGAGCTGTGAGAAATGCAGTCCTGAATTATGGCTTTACTGGATTTTCTTAATGTTTTAAAATCCTTCAGTGTGTATATTTCATATTTAAAGATAAATACTTCCAATGTTAGTGACTAAGTGTCAGCAGTCAATTTATTAAGATAAACTTCTTGCTTCTGATTTATGGTATTCTAATGACTTGTTGCAACAGAGATGTAGCAGCTGCTCCTGCACATACTGTTTTCTTTGAAAAAAAACCTACTGCTTCTGCAAGATTGTCCAAATACAGTCCTGCTGGAAACTTGCTGCTTGTTCAAGAGGCAGCCACAGCTTTAATTCTGAATTCTGGGGGAGTGAATTGTGTATGAAAGTAGCCTGGACTGTTCTTTGTGTTGTCCTCCAAGTAGCAGCAAGATGACAAGCAGAAATTGAATTTGCTGCATCTCTCAGGCAAAACCAGGTCTTCCAAGAATCCCTTATTTGATCAGTGCTGTGTCCAGAGTTAGATGTTACAACCAGTTACAAGAGCTAGCTACAACAGACATTTATCATGAGGAAATGGGTGTCAGGCTGAAGTAATGAAATGTACCTTATAAACAAGTGAAATTCTTCTGAGAAGACCCTCTAGTGTCTCTGGCATCAAGGTGTGTGCAGAGCAAATGATGCAGTGTTTGGTCTCCAACAGACAAGGGTACATACGTGCAGCCTTCAGAGTGTGTCATGGTGAGGCAGGAGACAAATTACTTAGTTCCAGCTTTGTGTCACCTTTGGTGCTGCTGCACTGTATCTGGTGAGGCTTACATCTTTCTGAGTGTGAAGGCACCCAGGGAGCTCTTAAATATTGATGGACAACTACTCTGGGTAGTACCTGTACTTCAGTCATGCTCGTTACTGCTAAAACCAGCTTGATGATGGACCATTTCACAGCAACTGCTGGGGTGGTTTCCTACATAAAGCCCTTTAGAATGATCCAGCTCTTCCAGAACTGCTTGGTTGTGCAGAAGTGACCAGCTTTCTGAAGTGACTTTCTTAGTAGTTTAACCAAGGTAAAGAGAGCCTTGGACATAAGCCAGGCAGCAGTTTCTAAGAATTCCTTGTTGTTCATGAATCAGTGTTGTTTGTATAATGTTGTTGTCACTGTTCCTCCTGGCTTTGCTCCCCAGGACTGCTTGCACATGCTGCTGCAGTTTGTTATGCCCTAGTTAATCACAACAGGCTGTTTCTCACTCTGTGTATTTTTAGTAGCTCTTTTGCTCTGAAAATAATGCTGCTAACAAATAAATTAAAGATTTATTTTTGAGGAAATTGGGCATTTTAAGTATTAATGGTGTGTTGTGAAAACTTAAAACATGAGGAATTAGATCTGATTTTTTTAATGTACAATTTAAATCTTTTGTACAAAAGTGGTTTTGTATAAAAGTTAGATAGTCGTGTGATGTTTTGTCTATGGTGAATAAGAGTGCAGCTTTGTGGTCACTTGAAGTTGAGCTTTAGCCTTTCCTTGCTTTTAGCCACAGGTTCCCACCTTCTCCCTCCTTTTGGTGCTAGGGGAATTGTTGAAGGACATGGTCAGATCTGTTAGGGACCTACTTTGCTGAACACTAAGAGCTTTTTGTTTTGTAAGTTGCTGTTTCATTTTCCTACCAGATCAGGCACTTAATCTAGCTATCTGCAGGAGTGCTGATGCTGGTGCAATGAAGACATGAGGAGAGAGGTGAAAAAGCTGAACCAATCTTTCTGCTGGGAGTAGCAACTCATGTCTGTATAGTCAGGGTAAGCCTGTTCTCTGGGCTCGTGGTCGCAGGAGAGTTGAACCTGAATGAAACTGGCACTGCTGCTTTTCTGCCTGCCCTTGCCCTGCTGGATGATCCTCCCCTTTTACTTTTGTTGGGCACTGGCACTAAACCAGTTCAGGAAGCCACATTGGCAAAAACAAGCCCCTTTTATTTTTCCGGGTTATGTTTTTTGCCAGGCTGGTTTCTGAGCAGGCTCAGGTGGGTGCCAGTGCTGACTCAGGAGAGAGGATGGATTTGAAAAGCGCTGACTTAGATTTATTCAAGCCATCATGGAACTGTGCCCTGAGATGCATGTTAAGGAGCAAAGGGTAGGATTTGCCAAATACTGATTTTTGTTAGTTTTCTCTATCCTTGTGAATTGATTTGATTACATCTACAAAACAAGTCTGCTTAACAGTTCAGAGGCTGTGATTTTTGCCTTCTAGAGCAGGCACAACAGAAACTGTAGAAATCTTGTTTCCTGAACCTGTTTTATTCACATGCCTCTTACCCTGTTCCAGGAGTCAGATCTTAATGGCTATTCAATCTTTTGTGCCTTGCGTTCAGTGAGAAGGCCTTGCACAATAGTGTGTGTTTGGTGTGGGTACCTGTCACAGCTGAAAGCACACAACTGAGAACCAGGTCCTTTGGAGCAGGTTGCCAGGCAGCCATCAAATAGGAAACATTTTCAGTGGGTTTTGTTTCAAACAGTATTTGACCCAGTAATTTGGGCAAAGAACCTTCAGTCTTTTTCTCTTGTGGTCGTTTCAAAGGCGTGCTAGCATATCCCCATTGCTTAGTGCTTATTTTGGTTTTCCACCTTTTTGTATTTCTGTGTAAAAATTCAACTGCAATTGAAGAGCTGCCAAAAACTGCAGATAGATTCCCCTCTCTGTGAATGTCACAGTCCTCAAAATCAGTGAGAATCTGCACGTGGTGTAGGCTTGAGTTTTTTTGAATGGAAGATTACCAAGTTAGTTAATGGTTATGCAATTTCTGGGAGAGTTTTTTGTCAGAACTTGGCCCAAAGCTGTTCATTCGCATCAGTGACTTTATTAGTCATGTTTTTATATGTATTTCAGCATGCAGACTGCAAAAATGACATATAATTTAGGACAAGCAACAGCTCGAGGGAGCTCTGTAGCCATGCCTTACTTGTAGGATACACATCAGTGTGACCTCATTTTGTCTCATTAAAGAGACCCTCCACGCAGTTCCGAGCTGCAGCAATAAAGAGCCCTGCCTGCTCAGTTTAGTAAGTAATCCTGTTCTACAGCAGCTGTGAAATAAGAGGTGAGCTGGGAATGCAAACGTTGGCTTTAGGCACAAGGATAACCATCAGCAATCCAGGCACCTTGTGCTGATACAACTGTTTGTACAGCTGCACAATAGTTGGAGGATCTGACCTGGGCTGAAAAGTAATCGTTAAAAAAACCAAAACAAAGTGCTGGTTTATTTTTAACTGCGATCAGTTCCCTAATTTGATTCATGGGGAGGCTGCAAACAGTTGTACCAGCACAGCAGAGTTGAGTGGGAGGGTGCTGCTCATGCTGGTGCAGCTGTTGAAGGATTGCCTGTGTAGCCATGGACTGAAGAAATCACTGAAGGAGGAGTTAGAAACTGATTTGGCTCAGTAAGTGCCAAAAGAAATCTGAACATAATAGTGATTTGTTATTTGGTTTTTTTTTGTTAAAGGCAAGCATTTGGATGGAGTTGGTTTCATTGTGACTCATTTTAAAGAGCAACCTAGACAAGCAGTTGTCTCCTCCCCAAAAATCTGTTCCACCAAACTAGAGAGGTGAATAAAGTATCAACATGTACTTTTTTTCTTGTGCAGACCAAGCTTTTGATGTATGGTTTTGACTGTCATTTCCCTATGAGAAAGCTGGAGGCCCAGCTGTTCACTCAAGTTTTCTTCTTTAATTCAGTGTTTTTATGCATTCCAAAACCAGAAGAAGTTTGCAGAGTGCAGGTAGATGAAACGTTTTTGCTCAATTTTTAAATTCAAATAGATTTTATATTTTGGTTTTTTTTCTGGCTAGTTCTTGTTTTTTCTTTTTTGTTTTTTCTCCTTATCTTTTGAGGGTTCCTTGTAAAGATGGTAGAGGGCCAAGAGCCAGAAAACACCACTTCTTTCTCTCCACTGGTGCCCATGTGTGGTCTGAGAGTGGAGTACATACCTGCCTTTGCTCTTGTGTTGGAGGAGCTGACTTTTTCCTGTTGCAGAATCCTCCCTTCAGCCTCTGTGCTTTGCTTTGTGTGGCAGGTCTAAGGTGCAGCACATCGATTGCTTCATTCCATTCCTGTCAGCCACCCTCTCAAGCCTGAAAACTCCAAAAGTACTTCCCTTTTCCAGTGTTTTGGTGCTGGAGGTTTCCTCTTGTTCTAACATAACCTAGGAGGATCTTGTCCCTTCTTCGCACCAGCCTTCCAGGTGCCTGTAGTGGCTGGGAGCCTGAGGGACACCAGCCTAAGGACACAACCATTTTTACTTGTCAAGTCTGTGTGGAGGTGGGAGTGGGAGCTCAAGCTCCAGAGGTGCTTGCACAGATGTAGGGACAGCATCTTTCCACCTGGGGGGCCAGCAGTTACTCTGTAGGTAATGAGACCAAACTGACTTCCTTGGCTGTGGCCTTGACACATCCAGGGACTTCTGGGGCATTTGTAACCAGGAGATGATGAGGTAAGAACTTACTTAGGAGGTGCTCGTTGTTCTGTTTATCCCTGTTGTGGCACAAACCTGTGACTGTGCCACTCATCTGGTTGCTGTGGACTCTTGTCCATTTGGGGCTGCCCCACTGGCACTGAGCAGTCCTCCCCAGTGCTGTCCCTCTGCCTGAGCTCTGTGCACCTTACCACAAAGTCACACCTTTCCTTTTCTCTGCCAGCAGTGGCTTTCTGTGGGGTTTGTTGGTCCTCTGGTTCAGCACAAGCACCACCAGCACTGACTCACTCTCTTTAGTGTCAGCAGATTAGCCTGGTGCATTCACCTGCTCATCTGTCCCACCTTCTGATGCTGTTGAGGTTGTAGAATTTGGTACCCACAGCTGAGATGAAAGTGCCTTGTTTCTGGACGTCGTCCTCCTCATGCTGAACTCAGCACAGTTCCATCATCTGCCTGCTGGGGAGGCATTTGGGTGGAGTTACCTGGATGACTCTGCAGTCCTTCAGGACTTCCTTAGGCATGTGGCTGGTTTATTTAAGCTGCACTCTTGGGGAGGAGGTCACAGTCTGTGACTGAAGAGCAGATATGCTTTATGACCAGCATTAGTGAAAACTTTAAACATAGCATTTTTGAGGCAGGAGATGAAATTGTTCCCTCTGCTTATTCAGTCCAGAAGTTGAGTTACAAATTCTTTCCATGTTAGTCTTTGAGCCAAACCTCTACAGTGGGGTTGATGTGAAACTTTTTCTGTTTTTTTCCCTATGAATTCAAGGAGTACAGTTTTCTGCTGATGAGTTTTCTGCTGTGAGCCCCTTCACTAGTTCAAGAAATGTCTTTTTTTTGGTGGGTTAGGTTCCTTCCTGTGTTTTGTGACTGTTGAATGCAAGTTCCCTTCTAACTGTCTCTGACTGTTGGGTCTGAGAGCTGTGCTGAATGGCAGTTTTTGCGTTGGAATAGTTTAAAAATAACCTGGATCCAGCAGAGACTTTTTTGCTCTTTGTAAATGAGATGAAGTGAAGCCAGAAATCAGTGCACCAAAAGCTGAGTGATGAGGCCTCAGAAGCATTGATCTTCCCTAAGCTCTTCTCTAGGAAGCACATGTTGTATTCTCCTCTCACCTGTGAAATGCAAAGGGGATGGGTGACCCTGCTCTCCTAAGAACAAGCTTGGAAGAAAATCTTGTGGGCCAGTACTGATAAAGCAACCTTTTGTTAGTGTACATATTCAGGTCTTGCTGCTATGGGAACTCTCAGACTTGGGCTGAAGCCAGTGCTCCTGAACAGAGAAGGAGGGTGCCCTTTGCTGCTGAGGTAGGGTATATTTGTGGTGAGGTGTAGCAGGATTCACCACTCACCCTTCCTGCCTACTGGAAAGGAAAGAGTGGTGATGACCTGACCAGGGCTGGACCTTTCTCCAGCCTCCCCTTTGCAGTGACAAGGACTGGCAGGTCCCCAGGCAGCCTGTGCCCTCCTGCCAATTCACTGCATTTCTCCAGTGAAGAAGGGGAAGCCTGGAGAAAAGAGCAGCAAAGGAATTAAATCAGCCTTATATCATCCCTGGTATGTGCACTCCTCTCCTGCTCCCCAGCCTGATGTTACTGCAGTAGTGCCAGCTTTTCCAGCATCAAGCCAAGTAGGAATACAGGTTGGAGGAGGCTGTTTGAGCCCTGGCTTTGGTTACCTGAGCCCTGGCTTTGGTTACCTGAGCCCTGGCTTTGGTTACCTGAGCCCTGGCTTTGGTTACCTGAGCCCTGGCTTTGGTTACCTGAGCCCTGGCTTTGGTTACCTGAGCCCTGGCTTTGGTTACCTGAGCCCTGGCTTTGGTTACCCTCACTGGCAGACAGCTGCGTGGCAGATGCTCACAAAGTGTTGCAGAGCACCTGCTTCCGAATGTTGCCAAACATGACAGACATTCACCATGCACTGCTGTGTGCTCAGGCTTGGCATTAAAAGAAAGAGTTACCACTCTAGTGTGCCAGTGTGAGAAAACAACAGGCATTGTCTGTGTCCTGGGTCCAGATCCCTAGCAAGGAGTTGAGGTACCTCATCCCTCTTGGAAAGCACCCTGTGCTTTTTGTGTCGGTGACAGCAGAAGGGCCTCTGCAATTCCTGCTGGTCTGGCCTGTGAAAAAAGCCTTCTTTGACCCCAGATCTAGGTAGTGCTTTTAACAAGTGGTTTAGGTGTTCCAACCATAGTTAGAAGTGCACAGCTCAGCCTCTCTTAAGAAAGAGCTGGAAAGGCTTGGCTTCTACTCCCTCCTGAGGAAGAGAAGAGGACAAAATTCTTGGTCTCACTGGCAGAAGTGCTAAAGATCTGTGATTAGTGTGATATATGCATGGCACAAGTAGTCTTCCCTCAGATCTCTAGGAGAAAGAAACACCAGGGATGCCTAGGGACTCGTATTATAAGCTTTATTTTGTGGTCCTTTCTGTAAGTTCCATCAAAATCTATCTTAAAGCAGATTGGGCTCTTTCCTTGTGCACACTTCAGCAACTGGTGCGTTGTTGAGGCAGGAAAAGTGCTGGTGAAGGAAGTGTGCTTTTGTTCAGCCCATGGCATGGGGTAGAGAGCACACCTAGCAGTGGTATTGTCCTCTCCATGGCCTTGTTCACTGCAGTTCCTCCACCACCACCCTCCCTGCTGGCATTCTCTTCCTCAGCTGGCGTTCTTCAGCAGCTTTCCCTAAAGCTTCTGTTTTGCTTTTGATGCATGCATAAGGATCATATTCTACTATCTGGCCTCAGTCTGAAGAGCATTGGTAAGGACAGCGTGTCCAAAAAGGGCTGTATTTGGTAGTAGTTTAAACGTTGGACAAGGTGCAAGGGGAGGCTCAGGATTCAAAGCTGTGTGCTTCAAGCAGGCTAGGAAAGTTTGTAGCTTCCTGGATACCAGGCTGGCCAAACGTTTCTGGTTACATCCTAAATGTTGCCACAGGTTCTCGCAGAGTTATGTTCTCTGCACAGGTCCCAGGGGTCATCTCCTTTTTCTGCTGACTAGACAGACATGTCTCAGGCCTGTGGGTCAGCTTTTGTGCTGGGAAGCTGATCTCACAGCACAATGGGAGACCTTTCTCTTTTTTTTTTTTTTTTGTTCTTAGACTGGATTTTATTCAGTAGAAGTTGGGTCACCCAACCCAGTGTGACTAGAAGACACCATACTTTTCAGCATGGATGGGAGCTGCTGCTGCCCTTTGCCAGCAAGACCAGCTCACAAGAAGCAGTCACCAGGCACCTGTTGGTCAGATGCTGTAGTCCTCTTGCCTGTTGTACTGGTGCTGTGTATTCTTGTGCTTTGCTCTGGCTGCTTTGGGGTTGCTAAGGGAAAGCCCGACTTTTGTCAGCGTGACCATGAGGTCAGTATTTGTCCCTTGCCTGTGGCCTGGCTCCAGGATAGTCCATGGCCTTCTGCCTTGGTCTTCAGCACCACAGGTCCCGAGGGCTGGCCACAGTCCTAGAGCAAGGCCATGCTGGAAAGATGGATGTGCAAGGGAGGTGTGAGTCAACAGTGCATTTTGGAGCACAGCTTTACAGTGGAGTCATGAAGAGTACCCAGTTTTCCTCATACAAGGTGGCTTATAAAGAGTGGGAACATTGGCATCGTGATGCAGCCTGCAGTAATTCTCACACCCATTGCAGTGCAGGTCTCTGCCCCCACCTCTCAAGTGTGTGGTGGCCTCTGGGGCTGGTTTCCCTGTCACCTTAAGTCACACCATCAAAGGGAACGTCCCCGCTCTTCCCACTCCCTTGTTCCTGTGCTGGGAGTGGGCATCTCCTTGGTTCTGGTGTGGGTCTGGTAAGACACTGGTAGTCTTCAGCCAGGGTTCAGCAGTGTTTGAGTACTCTGGCTGGGCCTTCAAGGGCACAGCAGTGTTTGTTTCTGTGGAGGGTCACATGCTTTGCTGGAGGGTAATAGTGGTGTTGGGGACAGACTTCACCATTAGGTTTTCCTAACCTTCAGCAGGTACGAAGAGCAGAGTTACCTTTTGTGTCTTCCTGGCTTTTGTTTGGAAATACTTTGTGTGTTACTACAAGAAAATGCAGCTTATTGCTCTTCTTTAAGCTGTCCTCCTGAAAAGTGTTTGAATTTGGAGCAGATTCACTGACAGACAGTCATCTAGACTTAAATATTGTAGAGCAAATTCTCTTCCAGTACAAGAGTTTTTTACTGGGGAGGATAATGGAGTATGGGATGTGGTGTGTCCTTCTGTAGTCTCCTTTGTCTCACCACCCATCTCTCAGGAGTCTGGCTTGATGGGTGATCTGTCTCGCCAGCCACAGATCAGTCTGTCGGAAGGGGAGATGCTGAACTAGCCTGAATGTTTTGCTGCTGTTTGAGCTACAGTGGTGATGTTGGACAATGCCAAAGGATCTGCTTGGATGAACTGGTCTCCCTCAAGCTGTTGTGGATTTGTGCACTGCATTTTACAGAATAATTGGAAGGACTCTAAATGTTATAAGCCAACTAAAATACTTGAATCCACGCCTTTGTTTGACAGAGGAATGATGAGTAATATTCAGGCCTTCAAATAGATTTCTGCTTTATATTTGTGTGAAACTGCTGGGGCTCTTCTGTGTTTATTTGTGGATAGTGTCTGTGTTTAGTAATAACCCTTTACTTTGACTTAGTCTGAAAAAACACTAAGCTGTGTCTGAGCTATAAAATGTCTGTTTTACAAGCTGTGTAGGTAGTGTCCTCTTCAAAAATGTTGTCTCTGAAATGCTAAAGTATTATTTCTCATTTTCATTTGTACATGGGAAAATAATATTGACTATACTGCTGTTTTCTTTAGACCATACGGATGAATGTGTGGAGCAGCTGTAACCAGGTTTGGACTCTTATCCCCAGCTGGTGCCCAGCTCCCTCTGTGTCACAGCCATAGAACGTTTTCTTTGTGGCTGTCACTTCCTCACAGGTGTGACTGCACATCCGGAACTTGCCGTGTTGAGTTTTCTTGGGGACAGTGAGACTGAGGCACTGCTTCGTGGCTGCAGCCTGTTCTTACTGCCACTCTCCCAGGAGCCCATGGACCACTGCAGTCATCTCCTGGATGTTTCTTGGTCATGCAGTGGAGAAGGCTTGAAAGACTCTGTAGAGTGGGGTGGCTGCTGTCCTCAGAATAATTCTGGTGACATATTCTTCCTTGTTGCTCACCTTTAGGAAAGGCGGCTGCTGAAAATAGGCCCAGAATTCAAATCTCTTGCTCTAACAACCAAGATGTGGCTGTAGCCCATAGGTGAGGGTCTCCTTACTGCGAGAGCCTTGTGGCTTGGGCCTTGGGGCTGCCTTTGCCTGAGTGTTAGTGATCGCCATTTGAAGTTAATGAAGGTAATGAGTCTGCTTAGATCATCCCCCTTCTTTAAAGTGTGGATAATGGCACTTCCTTCGGTCACTGGCAAAACTGAGACCCTGAGACATGTTGTGATTGACTTTCAGTGAAAACTGAGACTGGTACCAGGCCTGAACATCCCATCCATGTCTCTTGAGTCTGGCAACTCCTCTTATCACACAGGTGAATCTCTTCTTGCTCTTGTCACATGAAGCTTAAACTACAGGAAGGAGTGAAGTTAAACTTAACCCTTATGTTGCTTGGAATAACTGAAAACTCTGCTTTAGTCATTGGCAAAATAAAAGGAACCAAATCCAAGACCAAAGCTCCATCAGCAAGGGGGATTTAAGTGTGTAAAGCATCTGTCTGAAATCTGTGAACTGCTGCTTTGTTGCAGATGCTGGCACCTTGCTTGTTCTTGGATATTAACTACCATTAAACCAACTAAAGCATATAGAAAGTAAGCAAGCCTCTGCTGCTGAAATGTCTTGTTTATAAAGCAAATAAGGGGGAGGAGAGAAATCCACATAATGTATTTGTGGTATGATTTAGTCTCTGAGTGAGTTTAGGAGACAGACTTTGAAGGATACTTTGAAGATATTTTGAAATGAGTTGCTACAGAGAGAGACCATCACATGGTTCCTTTTTTTTTTTTCTCCTATTCCCTGCCCCCCACTTTAAAATTCAGTTAAATGTTCACATTGTTCCCCTTACACTGAACGTAGTTGTGTGGTCGTGTAACCACAAAAGGAAATGTTTTCCATCGGATCAGAGATGATTCAACTCAAATGTACGTACAGTCGTATTATCCCAACAGCCACTGCGAGGGAGCAAGCAGGAATGTGCAGATAGGGAGGGGGAAGTGTTGTCCTGTTGTGGGGAGCTCTTGGGTTAGATTGGGTTAAACGCCTTATGAAGTATGGCCCTTCCTTTCTCTTGAGCTGCATCTCTTGCAGCTTGAAATGGTGAGGAGGGAGAAGAGCCCATCTCCATCCAGAACTTCCCCCGGCCTGGCAGTGTTGTGTAGCTGCGGAGACATCCCGTGGCCAGATGAGGAACAACCTGAGCCATGTGTCCCTTGTTCAGCCCTCCAAGGTCCCTCAGTTCTTGAATTATTGCCCTCGGATGCGGCTGTGTTAAGACACTGGAAATGTGATGAACTCAGAAACTGTAGTCACCTTATGGCTCTTTTACCAAAGCTGTTGGATAACTCATCATTGGGAGGAAATCCTGTGGTGTTTTCCCCAGCAGCCTCAGGAGCAGCTATGATTGAAGCTGGGAAGGGCAAATTTTTTGAGAGAATTTGGGTGGCTCTAGTTTGCTTTCCCATCCTGTGGCTGTGCCGGGCACTTTGCAAATGTTAAGAGCATCTGTCTTCTCCAGAGCACTTCTGATCTCATTTGGATTTAGAGATTTCTCGTGCCTCCTTCTGGACATCAGGCACCTGTTGTGCATGTAGCTGCTGTGAAAGCATCAGGAAATTATTGTTGTCTTGAAGGGCTTAGAGTAATAAAGGAGAGAATCCAAGTGGAATCCGTTCAGTCACATAGCACAGTGACAGGATGACTGATTCCGACAGTCTTTCATGTCATAGCTTGAAGAGAAACCAGTCAGTGTTAGGGTAGGGGGTGAACAGGAATTATTTAGTTGTTTAGATGCTAAAAATGCAGAGGCATGAAGAGTGGAATTCAGATTCCAGGAATGTTTGTTCTGCCTGTGTTAGTTCTGTCACTGTTACTGATAGGCAGGTGTGGGCTTGGTTCTAATTGTGCTGTAGGTCGCGGTTTTCCATTATCATGTTGCCTTACTGATAAAATGAACTGAAGAAAAGAAATATCTCTTCCTTTCCCTGTCTTCTGTCACCTTGTTGGTGAAGCTGTGGATGAGACTCCCTCCACACCAGTGGGTCTTTACCTGTAAGATTAAGGAGATGGTGAGGAGCGTGCTGGAATGGGTGGGATGGGAACAGAGAACTGAAGAGGAGCAGTTATGGATATAAATAAATAGCAAAACCTTTTCCTAGGAAATAAGGAGTGGGTGCAAGTGGTCCCCCATTCACAGGACTCTCCCTTGCTTTTTCAGATCATCGTGAGGAAGCAGATTGCTGGGATTCCCCCCCTGTGGCTGCCTGACTGCTGCTGAGCTACCCCTCCCAGCCCATGTGGCTCTCCCCATGCTCCAAGAGTGCAACTGGTGCCCAACGCAATGTGTGTTTGTCAAACCATGGAAGTGGGCAAGTTCGGCAAGAACGCCACTCGATCTGGAGACCGGGGGGTCCTGCTGGAGCCTTTCATTCACCAGGTGGGCGGCCACAGCAGCATGATGCGCTACGATGACCACACTGTCTGCAAGCCCCTCATCACCAGAGAGCAGCGCTTCTATGAGTCTCTGCCCCCCGAAATGAAGGAGTTCACACCCGAGTACAAAGGTGAGGCCTCCAGAATGCAGTTAATGTGCTTCAGGAACCTCTCATTTTCCTGCAGCTACTGATGTCTTGCTGTCTTCTGGTGTCATTTCATTTGTCATTTCTAATTCCTTCTCTTTTGCAGGCTAGTAGTTTGATAGGAGCACTTGGAAAGAGGGAAGTCTTTTTGTAGGCATGCAGAGTGTAATGTGCTCCTCTTTCTAGACAGAGAACTTGCAGTGTCACCGTTGCAGTCTGAACCTTAAGGTTATGGATGTGTAACTGAAGTAATTTTAATACCAAGTTATTGTCAATTAGAGCCTTGACCTTGAGCAGATGAAGTTAGATCATCTACTGAGCATTTGCACATTCCAGTCCTGTAATTTATTACTTCCTCATCCCATCTCTTTTATGGACCCATATCAGAACACTGCTGAAGCAGGAAGCATTGCTTTCCCAGTGCTGAGGTGAAGCCTTGTCCCTACCCACTTTGAAGGAGTGGAATTTTCCAGTGTCTGTATCATGGTAGGAAGTTGGCAGCTCATCTGTGTCCTTCTGAAGGTTGATACACTTTTAGCCACATGTGTTTTTATTCAGGATGGTGACACTGGCAGGTAGCCTTCTGGGGGACTCTGCATTCCTATTGCCTCTGCTTCTTTGTCACCACATGGCCCTGGGAGGACAGTGCTTCACAGACAGCTGGGACCACCATCTGCTCAGGGTCTTGCCGTTCAATCTGGCTGCAGCTTGGGGGTCTCAAAGCAGTGTCAGCTTACCTACCTGTGTCTGTATGGAAACCATGAATGAAAGAGAGTCTCCAACAGACGGGTCCTCTTGTACCCTCAAGCCACTCTGGGGCCATACGGTGCTCTGGTGACCCATCAGAAATCCCAGCTGAAGTCTGTGTAATTACTGCAATTGATACAGTGTCAGGCATTTCTTGGGAGAGGTGTTTAAAAGTGATGAAGCTAATAGTCCAGATGGAGACCTGTCTTCTTGAAGTCAGATACTTCCTGTAGCCTAAAAGGCAGAGGACATGCCCCTCCACCCCAGTGTGGGATTTCATCTGAGAGTCCCGTGCAGTTTCTGATAGTCCCAGAAATTGTTCCTGCTGTTGTGGGAGAAAGGAATATTGGTGATGGTATTTCCTGTCTGAGCAATCAGATGTTACTGTAAGATTGCCCTTTCACAGACATGTCTTGAGGAACATGTCCAGGCAGCCAGAGCACTTGGAGTGGCATTTATGTAGTGACACACTGGAGTCCTGAACTGCTCTGAAGCTGTGTTGAGGCACCTGGCCCCTGTTAGCATCATCACATGCAGATAAGGACAAAGGAAGGACAGTAACATGATGGCCTGCATCAGTGCAAGGTTTCCTCACATTTGTGATGAATCATTTGGTCTGATGCATCTAGCATCTGGTACTCCTCGTAGCTGTTTGATACTGGTGACAAGCTAAGGAAAGCTTTATGTCACTGCAAGTTAGGAGATGGGCTGATAGCCTCATTTTCAGGGCTGGAGGAGTTCCAGAGATGAAGATGTAAACCCTAACTGAAGTGTCAGCTGTCCTGCTCTGTGGCTGGACAGCTAGATATATTCAGAGTCTGTGCCGTGAAAGATCTATACCTTCCCTTGGACTATGGTGCTTTCCAGGAGTCTTCAGAAGGTAAAACTGGACAGGACACAAATGGTCCTGCTTGTCTGCACCTGACTGAGGTAGTTTTACTTCCAGGGCCTCTTGTTTTTATCACTAGGAGCCCTAGGACCTTGCAGATCCCTTTTCTGCAAGAGTTGTGATAAGAGTGGCAGGCGTCACCTCAGCCTCAGAGCTCTGTACTTCACGGCTCAGATGCTGGAGAACTCTAGCAGAGAAAGCACACTCCTCCTCGGCCTCTTTGTGAACAGCAGGAATGCTTCTGCAGGACATAGATACTTATCCAAATCAACCAGATGCATATTTTGTATCCTTTGCCCCACTCAGCATCTTGGTAGACTGTGCTTGACTTTCTCCAGTTAGACGACATTTGCTGCAAGTCTGAATGGAAGGAAGTACTCACACCCCTCAGCCTACCAGCTGCACTTTTATCCTTGATTTCCTGTGGGTGGCAGAGCTTCCCCTCCTGCTGCTGACTGATTGCTCAGGTAGGGAGGGACACAGCACTATGAGGGGGATCTCCTCTCTATGCTGTGCTAGCAACATTAGGGTTCTTGTAGGCTTAAACCTCCTTTCTCTGCTCTGGATTTGCTTTGCTGCTCTGTGAGCTACATGTTCCTCTCTCCCCTTGAGCATTTGGGTTGTGTATTCCCTCCCCAGGGAGCAAAACTGACATGGCAGTGCTTTCTGGCAGGTGTGGTATCCGTCTGTTTTGAGGGAGACAGCGACGGCTACATTAACCTGGTGGCCTATCCCTATGTGGAGAACGAGGCTCTGGAGCAGGATGATATGCCAGAGAGGGACCAGCCACGACGCAAGCACTCGCGTCGGAGCCTTCACAGATCAAGCAGCGGCACTGAGCACAAGGAGGAAAAACCTGGCCTGGCCAGTGACAGCACTGAAAGGTAAAAGTTTGAAGCCCAGTGAGAACATGATCCAGGGGGAAATCTTTTGGCTCTGGTGGTCCTTTTGCTGAGAGCATTTTGCACTTCCATACAGTCAGCAGGCTGTCTGGCACTTGCTAGCCTAGCACACTGTGTCAGGAGTGTTGCTAGATTCCAGATGCACTCATCCACGTGAAGTGTTTCTGACCACAGCATAACCCTCTGCAGTTTGTTGGTTGTGGACCCAAAAGATGAGGAGCAGATTCAAAAACTCCTCAATCCACCTGGTTATTAACCCAGAGGAATCTTCCAAGGGAACTTTGAATACAGGTCTCTGCCGTCCCACACCAGGCAGAGCTCCCTGAGAAACGTTCTGCTTACTCTACCAATTACAGTGCAGCCTAGCAGAGATGTTAGACTAGATCCTTGAGCATGGGTGCACAGCCCAGGTATTGGTGAGGATTTGCTGTTAGGGGGTTTGTATTGTGTAAAGTGTGCAGCAGGAGGTAGTCCTGTGCAAGGGGAGCATGTGTCAGCTGTAAGTATTTGGAAGATGCATGGATTCTGATAGGCAAGTTTGTTTTCTCTTTATACCAGCAGCATCCAGGAAACGAAGAGTCCCAGGGTGGACTTGCACATCCATTCAGATGTTCCATTTCAGATGTTGGATGGGAACAGTGGTCTGAGCTCCGAGAAGATCAGCTATAACCCCTGGAGCCTGCGCTGCCATAAGCAGCAGCTGAGCCGCATGCGGTCAGAGTCCAAGGACAGAAAACTCTACAGTATCCTTTGGGAAGCAGAGCTGAGTGGGTCAGGTTGCTGCTGCTCCTCTGGCCTGAGTATTTGTGCCTGAGGCAGCTGATTTTCTTTGGCTTTCCCATCAGTCACGCAAGCAAAGCTGTATTATATGTTTCTTTTTACTATTCCTTCCTGCCTCCCATACAGTGACACTAATGTCTGACAGTGATGCTCAGAGGTTCTGGCTGGTTTCCATGTTCTCTTTCTTTTCTGGTCCTTTTCTTTGGCTTGTGTTTTGAACTATAGTTTTTCATGTCAGGCTTTGTTTGCCCAGCAGTAGATGCAGATCTACCCTGTTCAGTAATCCTTTGGGAGCTGTCTTTGTCCTTGTCACCTTCCTTGAGTTTCTTCCAGTTCTACTGTATACTTTCAGAGATAGTGACCAGAACTGCACACAATCTGGAAGCTGCAGGTGGACCCAAGATTTCCACTGGTGGTTAATGCTGTGGTCTCTCCTCTCCCTTGGAATTCCTAACACACTCTTTTTCTAAGTGCTGTTTCATTACCCCAAGATCCCACTGCTGACTGCTATTAGTTGTCTCAAAGCACTGCTTTATGCATTAAAAATCTTTCTCCTTACCTTGTGTGCTAACTCTAGAGAATTTTACCTGCCCATTTAACTACCAAGTCAGTCTCTTGTGGAGTTTTTCACAACTGTTCCTATGTTTGCAACCTTGAGTACCTTAGTACTACAAGAAAATTTGTCATCTTGCTGTTCACTCACTTTTCTGGATCACTTGTTGAATGGCATGGATCTCAACATAAAGACCCTGCTGGTGACTGGCTGTGAGACCTGTTGGGCCAGTTTGTAGTTGCCCAGTTCTCACAAATCAGGGCTGTGGTAGTAAGTAATTCAGTCTCCTGGTAGTAAGGCAGTGTTAGAGGAGTTACACATCTCTTGGTTTCTGTTCACTGTGCAGTCTCGTCTCTTGGCATTTCAGCTTGAGAATTCTCTGAACTCAGAGAGTTCTGGCATGGGAATCCCCATAGCTCTTCCCTGGTAAGCAAAGCAGCAAAACACTAATCTTTTTCTTTTTATGGGGTCTCTTCACACCCCCCACCTCACCCCCCTGCCTTGCAGCCCCTTTTGTACTTTGTCCCTCAGCCCTGCAGGCAGTCTGACTGGCTGCTTCATGTGGTTGAAGATGGATTTGTTATTTTCTGTGCCTTCACAAATGACTCCTCGTGCTTTTGTCTTGACCTTGCCAGCTTGTGGGGTTTTTTCTTTCACCTGTGGGAGCTTGATTCTGTTCTCACATACAAACAACCTTACTTTTAATAGCTGTATTCTTCATCCTTTTAACTATGTCGGCTTCCTTTTCCTATTCTCAAGCATGTGCTTTGAGCCTCCAGCTTTTATTTTTAAATAGTCTGCATCACTTACAGAGAAGTAATTCTTTTTGGCTGCCCTATTCTTTTTAATCACACTTCCTTACTTTTATGAAGTTCCTCTTTCAAAATCAAACCTAGCTGCTGATAGATTTTTCTGAATGTTAAACTTCCTCGCAGGCTTAATCTCACTGCACTCTGGCTGCCATTTCAGCATCACATGTTGAACTGTGCCCTGCAGGGCTGTGTGGGGCAAACCTCAGGGTCGTTTTTCTTCCCCTTTGGGACAAGCTGCTGCACTGATTGTCCCAGGTTTGTTCTCCAGGCTGTGCCCTAATGGAGGGTTTGCCCTTTGTGCCTGCTGGTAATTGAAGGCTCCCGTTACTGTTCCGTTTCCTGCCTTTATCGCCTCTCCGGTTTCCCCCCGTGTGTCGGGCAGTGCTGCTCTTCTGGGCAGGCCAACTGTGCTATTGCCTGAGCCTGAAGCTTTCAGTCCATGGGGATTGTATTGTTTATCCATATGGCTGAATTACTAATTTGATTAGACTTCAAGTTGCCCTTAATGTATCAGCAATTCTTACTGGTGGATGTGTTTTTCCTGACACTAGTGTTCTGCTCCTCAGTTCCCCCTGCAGAGCTTCCAGTGTGCCTGCACGTGTTCTCCTTGCTTGCTGTTGGCCAATTCCACTTTCCAGGCTGATTTCTTTTACCTAGTGTCAAAACCCAGGCACCACTGCTGGGGTTTTGCCCTTTCCTTCATCTCCCCAGATGATTCATTCTGCCTGTTCTTTGGTTCCTGTTTGTTTGTTGCCTGACCCTGTCTCCTGCTAACCCAGGTCCCTGTCTGTGGTGGCCCCAGGGACCTGTCTCTCTGCCAGGGGAGCTCTCCTTGACGTTCTTCCCAGAGTTCCTGTTGCTGGAGAACGTGGTGCATCACTTCAAGCTTCCCTGCGTACTTGATCTGAAGATGGGGACCAGACAGCATGGGGATGATGCGTCTGAGGAGAAGGCAGCTCGGCAGATGAAGAAGTGTGAGCAGAGCACTTCGGCCACCTTGGGCGTGCGTGTCTGTGGGATGCAGGTAGGGACTTCAGGGCTGCAAATGGTGCACACTCCTTGCAGCCCCATTACACTTCCCAGTTAGTGTTTTCTGCTCAGCGCTGAGTTACAGAGCCTTCCACTTGAGGTAGGTACATGTGTGTTCGTGGTATGTGCTTTTTGTCTCTATTTCTAAGCCTACAACAAAGGAACCTGCTTCTCCTGAGGTGGCCTGCTTTATCCAAAGCTGTTTTGTTCACCAACAATTAGGTGTTTTTTTTTTTTCTAATAAAATTATTTTTGTGGCTTAGCATTCAGCTAGAATCATGGTGCCTGGGGAGGGATGTGTCCCTCTGTCCCAGCATCAGCTGACCTTTGCTTTGGTACCATACTGAGAGTTCACAAGTTGCTCCTCTCTTGTGCTGGCCCCTGCCCACGAGGATTCACTGCTGGTGCTGTTGTGCAATGGTTGCTCCTTTCCCCACCCGCAGAAGGATCTTGGCATCCAAATCTCTGACCACAGACTCTGAAGCAATGAGAGCCCCTCATTAATCACATGCTACATAATAATGGCAACACGTGTCAGCAGCTCCTGCTGCCAGAGGGTTGTCCAAGTTGCTGTAAGACTTGACTTTTTTACCCTTGGGGTTTGTTGCATCCTGCTTGTTGAGAACACTTGGATTGGTGGGTGTCCTGGGAGAGAAGCAATGCTTGAGCACCCTGACTGTGCCCGTGGGCTGCACCCATGAGCTGCTTTGGGATTCAGGGAAGAGGCAGAGAGCTGTTTGCTGCTCCCTCTTGGGCCTGATGGTGACATAACGAGTTCCCTCTGCCCTGTCAGTGCAGGGCAGCTCAGAGCTCTCTGTGTGTGGCCTTATCCTGTTGCTCCCTCTTGATGCCTTTCCTTCGGCTTTCTAGGTCTATCAGCTGGACACAGGGCATTACTTATGTAGGAATAAATACTATGGACGTGGTCTTTCCATCGAGGGCTTCCGCAATGCCCTCTACCAGTATCTCCACAACGGCATCGAGCTGCGCAAGGACCTCTTTGAGCCTGTCCTCGCCAAACTCCGAAGCCTGAAGGCGGTTTTGGAGAGACAGGCCTCCTACCGCTTCTACTCCAGCTCCCTCCTCATCATCTATGATGGGAAGGACAGCAGGGCAGGGATGTTTGTGGAGCGCCGGCCGGAGATGCGCCTGAAGCGGGTGGACAGCTCTGTCCCAGAGGGCCTGCAGGATGGTGGCAGCACAGAGCCCGGCTCCTCGGCCCAGCCCAAGGTGGACGTGCGTATGATTGACTTTGCGCACAGCACCTTCAAAGGCTTTCGTGATGACCCCACTGTGCATGATGGACCCGACATGGGTTACGTGTTTGGGCTGGAGAGCCTCATCAACATCATGGAACAGATGCGTGAGGAAAACCAGTAGCCCTGGGCTGCTGCCTCTTATCCTTGTCCTGGTGGCAGGAGCAGACAAGACCACCTAGTACCACAGGAAAAAAGCAGACAACTTTGGTTTTAAACAGCTGTATTGCTCCATTGTTTTTAAATGTATTTGGATAGAAGAGCTGAGGGGGAGGCAGGATGGAAGAGCTCCTCATGCCACCCAGATGGTTCTGACCACACTAGCTCTGCCTTCTGGAGGAGGCTTCGTAGATGCCTGCTGGGCATTGGGTGTCCTGGTTCTTCGCTTGTTGTGTGTGCGTTCTGGAGGGAAGACCTGGACTTAAAGAAGAGAAAGCTAGAGAGCGTGGGGGCTCTTCACGGGGCTAGAGCTGTGGCGTGAGAAGCCTCCTGCCTCGGTAGCCCCAGGGAGAGCCTTCCTTCTGAAATTCTCCTGGGTTACCTGGGAAGGGCACTCAACTAACAGTTGGCAGCATCTGTGGGGCTGAATGTGAGCAGCACAGGTGCTGGTCCCTGCATTCGGTGTTGCTGGCTCTGCCCTGGGTTTTGCCACTGGGGCTTTGCTTTTGATTCTGCCTTTTTCTGCTGTTTGGGCACTGCAAATAACCAACCCAAACACAGAAATAAAATGACCAAACGCAACCCCTGGCAGAGCTGTGGCCGGGAGGGAATGCTGCATGCCTGGGGTTGTGCTTGAGCCTGAGGCCTGCTCCCTCCCCACTGGGTGGCACAGGTGGGCCCAGGCCATAGAGGTTGACAAGAGTAACTGCTTTGGACCATTGACCAAGCGAAAACTCGGCTCGTGGGCTAGCAATAGTATCTGTAGCAGTTAACTCCACCCCAGCACGGCAGCGGGGTGTTTTGGACCATTTCAACCCTTCCCCTCATGAAATGTTGGTCCTACAGGCTGCATGTGAGTACCTCCTTCCTGCCATCAGGCCCTAGGGCTGCAGCCTGAGGCTGCTGTTGTCCCTGGGGGCATGAGGGGGGAGGCCAAGGGCTAGGGCTCACTCCCCTTCTCCCCGAGGGGCTCTAGGGGTGCAGGGCCAGGGGGGCCTGGCTGAGCAGTGAAGTTTGCTTCACAGAGTCAGTCCTTCCCAAAACATGACCAATGTGTGGGTAAAATTCCCAGCTGGGATGTGCTCTGCTGCCTGGGCTCCCTCCCGGAGCTGGTGCTTTGCTAAGGCTTCCCTTGATGAGGGCATTAACGTTTGATAATGTGGCCTCGTGGTACCAAACTGTACCCTGCTCTGCATCACTCCCTGTGTTTCTGTGCTGGCACCTCCAGTTGCTCCCCCTGAGTGTCACTGACTCATTCCATGGCGTTACCATGCCCCCGACTGCCTGAGACAACCTGCCTGCGTACCTGCCAGGGCTGGGTTGTTTTGGGTTTTTTTGTTTTTTTACTTCAGGAGAACTAGTTTGGGGTGTACTTGAGCTGCATGTCCCATGTGTGCACAGTCTGCTTGGGAAGCCTTGGTGCTGGGCTGGTGGCTGAGCTGCTGCAGGGCTGTGGCACCGGCTGTCGTGGGGCAGGGGAAGAGCTGCCTTTGTCCTAAATTGTACCCCTCAGCCTGTGTCCTGGCTTGCTCCAGCCACTCGTCCCCTCCAGCTCTCTGCACAAGGAACTTAATCCACACCACTCTGCGCTGGGCTACTACTGGGCTACGACTTCATTGCTGCGGCCTGTTGCTGTCCGGGCAAGGCTCGGGGGATTTTGGGGAGCAAGTTGAGCAGCTGGAGTAGCAGCAGGTGCCGCGGGTACCTGGAACCCCCCCTGCCCCAGCGCGGCCCATCGCACCCACGTCCTGCATGTCCTTGTCCCCGGCGGGCTGTGCAGCCTCCTGGGGAGCACCCCCGCACCCCCCATTGACTCCTGCCTTTCCACCCCCACTTCGCCGGGCAGGGGGGAGGTGTCTGCCCGGGGGAGCCCCCTCTCCCCTTCCCCTCGGACCAGCGCCGTGGGGCTCTACAGCTTGTACATAGCCTCGACTGCCCCCCACCTCCCCGCTCCCCCCCCCCCCCCTTTGTTTTTACATGGATAATCACCCAGTTTGTGCTTCACAGAGAACCAAAAAACATTAAAGGATCTGTTTTTGTCCGTGCTGTGCCGTGCCTGCCTTGCCCCGCCGCGGAGCCCGGGTTACGGGGTGGGGGGAAGCAGACTCCGGCTCGGGGGGGATTAAACCTCCGGCCCCCGGGCGGGGCGCGGGGCGGGCACTGGGACCCGGGGGCGGTGACACGGCCGTGACGTTAAATGCGCGCGCGGAGCTGACGTGTCGTCGCGGGGCGGCCGGGTTGGGGGGGGGTGGGATGCGGGCGCTGATCCTGGTGGGCGGCTTCGGGACGCGGCTGCGGCCGCTGACCCTGAGCCGGCCGAAGCCGCTGGTGGAGTTCTGCAACAAGGCGGTGCTGCTGCACCAGCTGGAGGCCCTCCGGCAGGTGTGGGGGGGGCGGTGGTGGCCGGGCTGGAGCTCCTCGGGCAGGCAGAGGAGCCGGGGGGCGCCGCACCGCTGACCCGCCGTCCCCCCGCGCAGGCCGGGGTCAGCCATGTGGTGCTGGCGGTTAGTTACATGTCGGAGGCGCTGGAGGCGGCTATGCGGGAGCAGGAGCAGCGGGTAAGGGCTCCTCCCGACCCTCCCCTCCCGCGCCCCCCGTTCCGCACCCGCCGCTCACCCTCTGCCCGCAGCTCGGCATGTGCATCTCCCTGTCCCATGAGAAGGAGCCGCTGGGCACGGGTAAGGAGCAATGGGGCGGGCAGGGGGCCTGGGGACAGCAGCGGGGGGCTGACGGGATAGCGGGGTGGGAACGGGCAGGGCTAAGGGCGCTGGGAGGGGACACTGTGGGCAGCAGGGTGGGTGCGGGTAGGATTGGTGACGCTGGGAGGGGACACTATGGGCAGCAGCGTGAGCATGGTAGGACTGGGGGACCCTGGTGACACTAGGAGGGGTAGAGCATAGACAGCAGGGTGGGTGTGGATGGGTAGGGCTGGGAGGAGCTGGGACAGCGGAAGGGGTGTGTCAGGATGGGTGTGGGTAGGATGAGGGAGACCAGGGACATCGGGACGGGTACAGGAGGGCGCAGGGATGGTATGGCTGCACAAGGATCTGGGGAGACAGGGAGCTTAGGAGGGCCAGCAGGGAGCAGGGGTGCTGGGAAGGGCACAGGTGGGGCCAGGAGGACACCAGTACTGGGCTCACCTTGTCCCTGTGGTGCCTTTCACGGCTGGGCAGCGGGGCCACTGGCGTTGGCACGGGACCTGCTGGCCGAGGGTGGGGAGCCCTTCTTTGTCCTCAACAGCGACGTGATCTGCGAGTTCCCCTTTGCGGCGCTGGCCCGTTTCCACCAGCAGCACGGTGGTGAGGGCTCGCTGGTGGTGACCCGCGTGGAGGAACCGGCCAAGTACGGCGTGGTGGTGAGCGAGCCCAACACTGGCCGCATCTGCCGCTTTGTGGAGAAGCCGCGCGTCTTCGTGTCCAACAAGATCAACGCTGGGCTCTACATCTTCAGCCCTGGTATCCTGCAGCGCATCCAGGTAGGGGGCTGGGGGCTGGGCTGGGGGCTGGGCTGGGCCAGGCTGGGGTGGGGCCGGGTCGCCCACTCAGCCCTGTGTTTTGTCCCCATAGCTGCGCCCCACCTCCATTGAGAAGGAGATCTTCCCGGCCATGGCGCAGGAGGGGCAGCTCTACGCCATGGAGCTGCAGGGTAAGGCTCTGCGCGCGGCGCAGGCAGCACTGGGGTCTTGCCTGCACTGCTGCCCCTGTGCCAGGGGCTGTCACCGCGGCTCTGTCCCCGCAGGCTTCTGGATGGATATTGGGCAGCCCAAGGACTTCCTCACGGGCATGTGCATGTACCTGCAGGCACTGCGGGCTCAGCACCCTGAGAAGCTGCACTCAGGGCCGGGTGTTGTAGGGAACGTGCTGGTGGTAAGTGCCAGCCCCCAGCACACGGGCCATGGGCTCATGTGACAGGCTCACCATGTCCTCTCACCGCTGTCCTCAAGCTGTGCCCTCCTGACCCCACACTCGCCAAGTGGCGGGGGCCATGGTGGGGGCCATGCCAACAGCTCTGGCTGCCCTCCTGGCCCTGGCACAGCCCCTCTTCCTTCCAGGACCCCAGCGCCAAGATTGGGGCAAACTGTGTCATCGGCCCCAACGTGACAATCGGGGCCGGCGTGGTGGTGGAGGATGGGGTGCGCATCAAACGCTGCACTGTGCTGGAGGGGGCCCGCATCCGCTCCCACTCCTGGCTGGAGTCCTGCATCGTGGGCTGGAGCTGCTCTGTGGGGCAGTGGGTGAGGACATGGGTGCCCCCCTGCAGGGGATTTGGGGTCAGCTCTTGCCCTCCCACCTTCTGGCTTTGTGGCTGAAGGGACAGAGGGATGTGCCAGCAGGCAGGAACAGGAGCATGACAGGGCCTCTCTGGGGCAGGTGCGCATGGAGAACGTGACAGTGCTCGGTGAGGATGTCATTGTCAACGACGAGCTCTACCTCAACGGGGCCAACGTGCTGCCGCACAAGTCCATCGCCGAGTCGGTGCCAGAGCCACGCATCATCATGTAGCAGCCCCCGGTGGGCCCTGCACTCCCGGCTCTGCTTGGATTAAATATTTACATTTCTATCTACCCCTGAGCATAATCTGAGCATGGCCCAAGCACTGGGTCACTCGCCAGGGCTGGCCTAGTTTCCCCTCCCCATGTCTCAGGGCACCACATAAGGAAGAATAATTTAATGCTGCATTTCATGAAGTCAGCCCCCAGCCAGGGGCAAGTTAACAGCCTGAACACCCAGCCTGGCCTCCCGGTCCTGGGTCTGCTGAGCGTTCCCAGCAGAGCTGAGGCCTCGGGCTCCCCTCCCTGAGAATGGCCTGTGGGGCAGAGGCTGCCGGCACTGGGTGAGGGGACACCAGCCCCAGAGCCTGGCATTGGGCTCCCCAACCCACAGCACAGCCCTGTGCTGGGTCCTGGCCCTGCAAGAGGGGAGAAGCCTGTGTGTGTGTGTGCGTGGTGGGGGCCGCCCCGTGCAGCTGGGGGAGCCTGTGGTGCAGGGCTGGGTACTAGGAGCTGGCCGGCTTGGTGAAGTCATCCACCCCTGTGATGGTGGCCTTGCAGAAGAAGCAGTCCTTGTTGTTCATCAGGTGCTGGTTGATGCAGGCTCTGGGACACAGGAGGAAAGAGTGTGAGCCCCCCCCCCCCCCTGCATGGCATGGGGAGCCTGGGGCTGGAGATCACCCCAGAGAGGGTCACATTTGTGAGCTACTCACTTGCACGACTTGTGGGAGCAGGGTCTGAAGATTGCTGAGATGGGGTGTGCATAGCAGATGGGGCACAGGTCCTCTTCACTGGTGGGCTGGGGGGCAGTCACCAGATTAGTGGCAGCAGCAAAAAGCCCATGTGCAAAGCCAGGGCTGCTGCCCAGCATCAGAAGTGGGCTGGGGAGCAGGGAGAGGGGGTTGGTTGGGACTCACCAGCGTGGTGGCAGCTGCCTGCTTGGATTCCTCACTCAGGTGGCTCAGCATCTTCTCCACCTTTGCCAGCTCCTCAGCACTGATGTACTCTGTGTCTGTGGGGATAAAGTGGGTGACTGTGGGGTGAATGTGACCTTCGGGCTGCCCCAAAGCTGCTGGACAATGCATGGGGGCTGCAGCTGCCCTTGGGGACAAGCTAGGACAGGGAGCCTGGTGCTGGTGCTAGGATCCCCATGCTGGGGACAGCAAGGTGGACACTGGGTACTGTGGTGGACAGAACTGCCAGAAGTGGGCACTGGGTACAGCCACATCCCAAGTGCCACCACTGGGGGACAGTGGGGAAGCCATGGACTCCTGTCACCAGGGCTAAGGGGGCTGGGACAGACACCAGCAGCCCTGTCCCTATCCCAGCCGTGGCTGGGGACTAGAGGTGAGTGAGCACAGCCCAGCTCCCAGCACGGTGCTGACACTTACAGGTGTGGAGGGAGAAATGGCGCTTGTCCGTGGCTGGGGCAGCAGCTGCCAGGGCTGAGGGCTCGGCGTGGCCCAGCAGGTACTGGATGGAGCGCAGCTGGAAGCAGGGGTCTGCCAGCAGCACCGCCGTTGCACGCTCGGCCCTGCAAAGGGACACGGTCAGGCCTCTGCCCCATCCCATCATCCCCAATGCCAGCTGGGTCTACCTGGGCATCACCCACCACTCTGTGGTCACACGGCCACCAGGTCCCCAGGCCCAGCCCAACCTGGTGTGTGGCACCACATGCCATGTGGACTGCAGGGACACTGTGCCCAGCACAGAGAGTGATGCCTCTGCGTGACTTGGGGTGCCAACCACCCTCAGGAGACCCCCTGCTCCTGCACCCCATGGGTAATGAGCCCAGGGCACAGTCAGCCCAGCCCAGCAGCCCCATGCTCCCACCCCTGAGTGGGAGGAACTCACTAAAATGCAGCCAAAGGGCAGCCATGCCCCCCCCAAACCCCTGCACGGTGTCTCTGGAGATCGATATGGTGCATCAGCACTTGCTGAGGCTGCAGCTGTAGCTTCGGTGCCCAGCTGAGCCCGGGAAGCTGCAGAGCTGCCAGCACCACCCTTGCTCCATGGCATGGCCACGGTACATGGTGCAATGCCATGCAGGGGCTGATGCTGGGGGGAGGGGGGGAGGCTGTGTCACCCCTGCACTGTGGGGACAGCTCAAGGTGCCCCCAGGGCAAGCAGGTGCCCCCACAAGGCAGGAGGGAGCGGTTGTGGCTCTCCACAGCTTCAATCAGCAGCAGGGACCACCAGGACAGATGAAGGGCACCTTAATGGGCATCTCCATCAGGCACCAGTGGCATGGCTTGTCCACAGTCCCTGGCGAGAAGCAGCGCTGGCTCCGTGGCCAGCCCTGGGGCATGCACAGCCACCTTGGTGGTGAGGGAGAAGCTCATCAGCGCAGGCTGAGCCTGGGCTGGAGCGCAGGGGGTTAACGGCAGCTGCAGCCGCCAAATTAGCTTTTTGCTGCCTTAATGGAAACCAATTCCCCAGCCCGGCCTTCTGCCTTCCCAGGAGCCCTAGGTAATGACATTCCTTCGTGTCCTTCAACCTGAAGCCGCCTCCTCCTCCCCACCCACAGCCCGCGGCACCCCCTAAGCCGTGGGGACACCACCAGGTCCTGCACTCCCCGTGGCCAGGGGTCCCGGCTGGCACATGCAGGGGTGATGGGGACAAGAGCAGCAGAAAGAACCACGACCGGGTGCTGAGTCGTGGGGGCGGGGGATTTCTGTCATCCCTGCTCCCAGCCTGGGTGCACAGCAGACACGCGGAGGTCCCAGAGGTGACGACGGGGGTGAAGTTATTCTTCCAGCAGCCTCCCCACATCTGGGCAGCCACGGAGCAGCCGCCACGGAGCAGCCGGCACGGCCGCCTCACGAATTTTAGTTTGCCGTTCTCCAGTGGGAGAGATGGCGGCTGCGCACCGGTGAGACCCGGTGAGGCTAGAGGGTCGGCAAGGTGGCCCTGGGGGACAAGCGACCACGCAGTGCCGGCGCAAGCTGCGCATCGCCCTGCCCACTCGCAGGACGGCAAGGGAGGGCCATGGACACCGCCGTGGCCACCACTCCCCACGCCGGGACCAATGGGATCCCGCCCGGCCCACACACCGTGCATCGCCAGCACGTAAATGGGGGCAGGAGCGGGACGGCGTCCCCATAGCCAGCCCGGCTCCCCGGGAGATGCTGTCCGGGATGGAGCCAGGCGCTGGACTGGACGGGGCTCACTGGTGCCTGGTGAATGGGAATGTGACACGGCAGCCGGCACTGAGCCGGGAGAAACTTTGTGCTCCGGGGATGTGCGGCTCCGGGAGGCAGCGAGACGTTCGCCGAGCCCGAAACACAGCCCCGAAACGGAGGGTCTCAGCCCACTGATGCCGGAGGCCGGCAGCCGGGCAGCCCAGGGCCGGCTGGAGCACAGGTGAGACGCGACAGAGCAGGGCAGGGCGATGCTGCCCTTTAACCCTTTTCAAGACCCACAGCTGGAATCGGGAGCTTCCTTTGCGGGGCGCAAAGGGGCGGATGCTTGGTAGAGACCTCCTCCCCCAAGCCAGCACAGGGCAGACGGGGGAGGACCTCAGCACGGTTTCTCTCGCGTCGCATCTCGCTTCTGCCCAGCACCATGTCCCCGATCTGGCAGTGGGTGGCAAAGCTGCTGCTGCTGCTCCAGCTGTGCACCCACGGCCGCGCTCCCCGAGCCTCCCCGCAGCCCCACCGCTGCCCCACCGCCTGTATCTGCACCTCCGACCTGCTGAGCTGCAGCCGGCAGATGCTGCAGAGTGTGCCCCGGGCGCTGCCACCCACTGCCACCACGCTGGACCTCAGCCACAACGTTCTCACCCAGCTCCACGACCGCTGGTTGGCCGCCCTCCCGCACCTTGAGGCCCTTCACATCAGCCACAACCAGATTAAGGACCTCTCTCCGCAGGCTTTCCATAACGCCTCCTATCTGCGGCACCTTGACATGTCCTCCAACCACCTGCACGCCGTCGAGACACACTACTTCGATGCGCTGGTGAGCTTGGAGGAGCTTCTGCTCTACAACAACCGCATTGCACGAGTGGATGAAAATGCCTTCGCCAAGCTGAGCGGCCTGCGGAAAGTCTACCTGAGCTGGAACAACCTGACCACCTTCCCTTTCCGCTCAGTGCAAGGGCTGGGCATCTACAGCCTCCGCACACTGGACCTCTCCTCCAACAGCCTGAGCAGCATTCCAGTGGAGGAGCTGGCAGCTCTGCCTGAAAACATCAGGAATGGCTTGTACCTGCACAACAACCCCATCAGGTGCAGCTGCCCATTCTACCTGATGCTCCAGCACTGGAAGCAGCGAGGTTTCAGCTCCGTGAAGGATTTCTTTGAGGAACACACCTGCAAAGTGTCTGACAACGTGCCCCGGTCCCTGATCAAGTTCCTCAAATACAGCCACATGTTTAAGAACTGCTCGGCGGGCCCCAAAGGCATGCACCCCGTGCCCTTCCCCGCGATGGTGGGCCAGACCCTCCTGCTCACCTGCAACACCAGCCTGCCAGCCGCGGCCACCACCTACATGTGGATCTCCCCTCACCACGAGCCCATCAAATACCCAGGGAACAGTGACCACTCCTTGGAGCTCTACCACAATGGCAGCCTGAAGATCACAGTGGCCAAGCCCTGGCACTCGGGGGTCTACGTGGGCTTGGCCATCAACAGCCCCCACAATTTCAGCAGGCTGTGCGAAGTCAATGTGACAGTCAACTACCCCAAGCCAGATGAGGAGACCTTCAGCACCGGCCTCACCACCCTGCTGGGGTGCATCGTGAGCCTGGTGCTCGTGCTCATCTACCTGTACGTCACACCCTGCCACTGCCTGAGCTGCTGCAAGAAGCCAGCTCCCCTCAGCCCCCCACAGGAGTGCAGTGCCCAGTCCTCCATCCTCAGCACCACCCCCCCTGCCACTGATGGGCCAAACCGCAAAGTCAGTGCCAGCAAGCATGTGGCCTTCCTTGAGCCCGTCAGGGAGACACAGAATGGCAAGATCCGCCTGGCCCTCGGCGAGGACTTCCCTGACGCCAAGCACCTCAAGGTCCTGCAGCTCAAGTCAGACTCGGAGTCCATCAGCTCTGTCTTTTCAGACACCCCCATTGTGTCGTAGTGGGGCAGAGCTGAGGGGAGAGCCAGGGCCTCCCAAGAGCTGTTCTCCTCCATCACTGCTAGAAGCAGGATTATTGAGCACCCCAAGTTCCCGGCTTGACTGCAACCCATGAGGGTGATCAGCATCACCCACAACTGCTTCAGCCATGAACTCGTGGTGGGTTTTGGGCTGGGGGCACGTCGGTGCCTGGCAAGAGCAACTTGCATGAGCCACTGGCAATGTCCCCGTTAGCACAATGGTAATGCTGATGAACCCAGCATGCCTGAGAAATCTCTGCTTCATTCGGGCAGCCAAACTACCCAACAGTGACACCAGGGCTGGCGGTCTGCCACCTCCATGGGCACATAACCTGGCGCCACCCCAAACCCCAGGCCAAGGAACAGCCACGACAAATGGTGCACTGTCCACGCTCATGCCAGGGGGAGCCCCTGGGGATGGTGATGCCACTGTCCATGCCAGTCCCCATCAGCATGCTGTGGCTGGGAACAGGGGAAGTGTGACCCTGTCATAAGGGGGTAGATGCCCCCTCCCCAAACATGGCCACTCAGGAGGGATGGAGCTCAGCGCGGGACCAGCCACGCAAACGTTACAAGTTTTTGCCTCCTGAGAAGCTGTAAATATTTGAGGCAGGATTAGGTGAGGTGACACTGCGCCCGGCCCACATTGCTCAGAGCTGCCCGTGCCACCAAGGATGATGAGAGCTCAGATGCACCAACCTCCTTTGCTGCTTCTCCTTGAGGCAGACAAACGCGCTGCTAAAGCACAGCTATTTAGGCAGTAATCTAATAAGCCTATCGATAAATGTGAGTAATCCTCTCCTCTCTTGGGTCGTAATTCTCTAGTTACATTGGAATAAAAAAAAAAAAAGAAGCCTATTTTTTTAAGCTCACACTGGGCTGAGCGTCTCCTTGCCCTTGCAGTGGAGCGGTGCGGAGCTGCCCCGCACCCCACGGGTGTAGTGGTGAGAGTCCTGGGGGTCTGAGGGAGCCCTGAATTTCCACTGACCTGGCACACGGAGCCAGGTGATGTGCACTGGGATGGCAGCCTCTGCTCCCATCAAATGGCATTAGGGTAGTCTCGGTGAGGGGGTTAAATGTGCCAAGACGGAGCTGGTGGCCTGGGGCTGGTGCCAGAGGAGTGTCCAGTGGCTTGTTCCCAGGAGGGCAGACCTCCAGGGAACCTGGGAGCTTGGGAGCAGTGCCAACTGACACGAGGGCACATCCAGACCTCAACAGGGACAAGCAGGGTTTTAGTGCAGGGAAGAGGCTCCTTGGGGAGCCCTGCTCTAGGTTGGACTGGCCTTGTCTCTGTATGAGTCCCAGCTCTCTCTGTGGAAGGAGGGATAAGGGTGTTGCCCCCCCACTGCTGGCCACCACTGCCCCCCTCCATAGCAGGAGCATGATGCTGTCACCTGCAGCACAGGGAATGGCAGGGCCACCCTGCTGGCAGGGGCAAAGCTCAAACACATTGTGGGCAGCGCAAATGGGGACCAGGACCCTTTGCAGACCTCTCCCCCCGCCCCAGTTTGCAGCCCCTCATGGCCATGCAACCCAGCCCCAAGAGCTGCTGGCAGCCCTGTGACTGGTGGCAGGGGAAGGTCCCTGTGGCATCAGGACAGCACTAGCACCCATCCTTCTACTCTTTCAGCCAGGAAATAAGCAGCTTTTTTTCCCGGCAAAAAGTTAACCATACCCAAAGCCCTCATCAGAAACCCCACACCCATCCAAGGAGGGGAGAGCAGCTATCCCAAGCCACCCACAGCTTCCCAGCACCCTTCCTGAGGCCGACCTTGCACGCAGCTCCATGTGATACGTGTCCTGCTGCTGCGTGCACCACAGCTGCTGCTGGGCAAAGGGGAAGGGATGTGGAGCAACAGGCCCTGCCAGCCTGTGCCCTGGCTCCCCACACCCCCCCTGCCACCAGCCCTGCTGCCTGGCCTCAGCACTGTGCTCCTGATGAGCCCGGGAGGCTGTGCTGGGGTGCTGCCAGGGGTTGGTGAGGTGCCTGGGTGTTGGACAGATAGGTGAGAGGCACCCTGGCTCTTGAGGTGATGCAATCCCCTGGATGGCATCCAGGCATTCCCAGGCAGGGATCCCACAGGAAGGACAGTTTGAATTTGCCCTGGGCAAGTCTGGGAAAGAGAAGAGATGCAGCTGAGAGGGTCCAGTTCATCTGGACAAGTATCATCTCAGCAAGTAAAAACATAGCCAGGAGCACAGCCTCCCTGACAGAAAGGAGTTGGGGAATGTAATGTAATGGATGGTCCCTGAGGAATACACCATCCTCTCTCGCAGCCATCTGCACCATCACAGCCCTGGCTCGCTGCCAAACTGGGCTCCTGCTCCATGACTCCACAGGGTGAAGTGATGGGTCAGCACAAAGCACAGTGTCCCAGGCACGTGGGGACCTGCACACATGGGGATAGGGATGAACTTTGGGGACCAGCCTCCAATGTCCACTCCTGTCTCCCCTGGCACTTCACATCCTGGACAATGTGGGTATGCTGAATGCCAGTCCCCTCCTGGACTCCTGCCACCAGGGCTGGGCACACCATAGACATGATCCGACCTAGGGGTTTTCCTTACAATGCTCAGTTTTCCAAAGAGCTTGAAGCAGCAAAGCCTGGTGCTCCTGCACGATGCCTGCTCCTGCCTCCCAGCCTGGGCCCAACAGCCCCAAGGGGCTGGGAGACCCCAGCCCTGGCAGTCCCACTGCTCAGGACACAGTGTTTGGAGCTGGCACCTTGCAAAAACTGTAAGGTCAGTCCTTTTTTAACCATGAAACTTAGGTCTGAGGTGGTCACTCCTCTGTGCTCTGTTTCACACACACCCCGATACATTATGCACTGCAAGACCTGAGTACCCCTAATTTTCTGAGTTTTTAGAGTAAGATAGCATGGATTCCTTTAGACCGAGTGGTCCATGAAATGTCTACTCCTCAACCTTCTTCCACCACAGGTCCCGCATCAGTATGTGTTGAAGAAGCATTAGTGATTAAGTGATCAGTAATTACAGTGTCCAACAGGACAGCAGAGAACTACCATGTCCAGCAGGGCCCAGCCAAGTGCTCGAGCACACAGGTGGGTGACTAGGCTGAGTTTAGGGACCTGCAGATTGGGATATTCTGTGACTTTCCCAGTGGAGATGACCCCAAAACCATCTAGGAAATGAATAGGAGCCTGCCTCCTCCCCTGGCCTCATGCCTCCTCCCCTGGCCTCATGCCTCCTTCCCTGGCCTCATGCCTCCTTGCCTTCCTGCTCACCAACATGTTACTTCTGCCCAAAGAACCTCCTTGTCTCCCCCTTCCTGCCAGTCCACCCCTCTGCACCCATCTGTACTGTGCAAAGGAGAAGAGTATGGAGATCCAGCCAGAGTTACCCCAACATCACACCAGCCCAGTTCCACTCCTCCTGGCAGGTTCTGCTGGCACAGCATGGTTGTTTCTGGCTCAGGATCCCCATCGTGTGCTCTGCTGGCTGGTACCACCATGTTCCTGGTGACCACAGTGCTCTTCTCTCTGTCTTCTCCGTTGTTCGGGAAGAAGTCCCTGGGAGATGCACCCTGAAGGCTGCTTAAGTCTTTTTTTGTACAGTTGCCCTGCAGACAAGTTCACTTGCCCCTTTTATGTGCCCCAACCCTCCAGACTCACCCTAAGAGCACCAGCCACGGGCAGGGCTGAGGAATGTGCTGCCTGGCCTCGCTCCTCCTACCTCCAAGAGGACAGTGTCCATGGGGCATGGGGGGAAGCCCCAGGAGCAGAGCAGCAGCTGTGCCCTGGCACAGCGTGGCTCATCTCCACTCTGGGATGGCCACCCACTTTCCACAAAGCCTGGTTCAACCCATATGCCCAGTGCTACCTACAACCTGCCCTTGCACATAGGGGACCAACAGCCTCACCTTTGGGCCTCACCCCTTCCCCTGCCGCTCACTCTTGCCAGGATCCTTCCACAAGCTCTGGCCAGCACCGTTCCATTAGCTCACTCCAAAGGAGGCTTAATAGAAAATCTGCTCAATTATTTAGCAGACAAACAGGGGGGATGATACTGGCTGAAGACAGCCAGGGTCTCTGGCACAGACACAACAGACTCAGCCCATCCCTTGGCTCATCCTGCCAGATCCTGCCTTCCCTCTCCTCCCCGTGGAACCAGGGCTCTGTTGCTTTAGGGTCTGGCAAACAGGCAGCACAAGGGCATCCCTGCCAGGCATCCAGACTCCCCACAACAGGGCAACTGCCACCTTCCTGTCTGGGAACTAGAAGACCCTCTGCTGAGGGACCCCAGCTTGAACTAGCAGCTCCCCACCCATGCCCTGAACTAATTCTCCTCAGCTCGTTTGCAAAGTTCGTTACACCCAGCCATTAAATCCCCAGGCCCTGCTACAAAGACGAGTAAGCCCAGACAAGGTGGACACCAAAGCTTTGATCCACCAGGAGCAGTACCCACCAGGTTCTGCCAGACCCAACGAGGAAATGCATTTCTACTCTCTCAAAAGCAGAGCTGGCTCCATGCAAGGACTAAGGCGCACGATCTATCAACTGTCTCATCACATCCCAGCCTGGGCAATGTTCCCTTTTATTGTGCTTAATGGCTCTGTTTGATGCCAGGACTCCATAGCAAGAGGCCTTGATGCTTGGCTGAGTGTCCTGTGTTGGGCAAGGAGCAGCCAAGGCGTCCAACTGCATCCTGATAACGCAGTGGGATGAGTTGGCACGTCCCTAGCTCTCCTAACTCCCACCCTTCCCCACTGGAGCATTTTGGCCTCATAAATGGGACCTCACTCCTGCACTCCCAGATTAACCCATCCTCTCCATCCCAGGGAAAGGCTTGCAGCACGCCCCCAACCAATTGCCTGGATTAGAGGCAACCAGAAAAAACAGACCCAAGCCAAGGAAGTCACCTGAGGTCCTGTCCCCCGTCCTTATCCTCTGGGGTAGAGTCTCCTCGCAGGAACCAGGCAGGATAACAGCTAGTGTCCCAGGTGATTCCCACAGAGAAGTTCCTAGGTGCACATGTGGGTTGGATGCTATCTCTCTTTTAATGATTTCTGGCAGTCTGGGAGTTACCAAATGGAACCTGAAGAGATTTCTACCTGCTTCCAGCACTGCCCAGGCAGAGTGCTTTTGAGGAAGGAAAAAAAGCCCATCCTGTTATCCTGCTTGTTGCACTGAGAGCAAGGGAAAAAGGAAAAAATGAAAAGGAAAAAGGAAAACTGTCTCCCTTTGAGTTCATATAAATGAGTCTCCTCTGTAGAGCCTGGTTATGTGAGATCCTTTAAATCTCTTCAGTTACTCCTTGCAGCAACACAACCCATGGCAATCAGCTCCCTTGGGAGCATAGAGAACTGAGGAAGGTTTAAATTCTCCTTTTCCATTCCACAGACCATTCTAATATTCATATGGTTGGAGCCAGACACTTCCCATCGCCCTGCTCCAGGCCAGCCATTGTTGACGGGTACCATTCCCCTGGATTTTGGGCGACTGTGGGGAGGAGATCCATTCAGGCCCTGCTCACCCCAGCTGCACCTCCCAGTCTTCAGCACCCTGTGGCGATGGTGCCAAGAGACTTGCAGACAGGATCAAACCAGGACTGAACCCTCACGGAACACAAAGGCAGCAGAAAAGCCTCAGTGTTTCCTCCCATACTTGTTGCTTTACTCCATCCCGTCCTTCTTTGCTGCTTTTCAACGTGAGCGCACAGAGCAGAACCACTCCATAAGTGGGGTACAACACTTGCACCCCTCAATTCGGAGTGCTGCAAAGAGGGTGGGTGGCTCAGTTTTTCCCTTCCACATGAGGGACTCTGCCCATGGCCATGCTGATCTCAACTGTCAGGCTGCCCATTCCCTCTGCTTGATTAGCAGGAGAGGGTCTCCCAGCCACCAGCCTCAGTTCTTTTGTCCTAATTGACCTCAATGCCTCCCCTGCAAGGTTTGCTTGCCTTTTATAGATCAGTGACGCATCAAACCTCAGATTTAGTGCAGGGCTTTGCAAAATCATATAGAAGCATTTTATTTTATGGACATTTTTCCCTGGGCTTCCTCCTGTTCCACCTTGTGCTTCTCCTGCTCAGCTAGGTCCACCATAAGGACATGATGCTTTCCTCGCATCATTCCCCCCGTTTTGTATTTATTTCTGCCTTCCAGTGCCCAAGGAGATGACTACAAAGCCCTTGAAGGTCACTCAGAGACTTGCCACTTCCCAACCACACACCCCAGGACATGTCACCTCTGGTTAGTGCCCGTGCAGCCCATCACTGCCCAAGGCACTGAGGATGCTGGGGCAGGAAGGGCACAGCACCACTTGGTGATGTACAGCCCCTTTCACACCAGCTGTCTGGGTTTCCCTAACCCAAAGCACAACTGGCTTTTCAGGTCAAGGAGACACACAGCCTGGAAGCTTGGTGTCTCCCCAGGACTCCCTGCAGGCTAGGAAGGGTTTGCTTATCATCTCACTACCATCTTGCCAGCATTCTTCGGAGTACACATAACTGAGGGCCAAAGAAAGAGCTTTATCCCTTCCCCTCTTTGACCCCACAAGTGACCTGGGCTGGGACTGATGTTCAAGGGACAGGGAGTCAGGGAAGGACTTCTCATCCTGCCTGGCATGCAGGGAACTGCTTTATCACTCCCCCCCCTACCCTCCAGGAAGAAATGTCTTGTTGTGGTGTCTAATTAATGATGTTTGCCATTTCCACAGAGCAGGATTCCGGGGGTGAGCAAAATCCACCCCTGCTCACAGTCCAGAAAGGCCACTGATCAATGACCTTGCACTAAGCTCTTGGCACTGTCACACTGGGGCTGTGAGATTGGTGCAGCAGCCATGGGAGGCAGGATATAATTAGATATATTTGTGTATATCTTTGAGTCCTTGAGCTGAAGGAGCTGAAAGACTGGCTGCAGGGCGGAGCTACTCGGTCAGATGGGGCTCTGCTCTCGCAAAGCCAGAAGACTATCATGTTCTCCAAATGTGAAAACAAGCAGGATGTGCAATGCAGACAGAAGAGCCCCATCTCCTGCAGCACCCTACAGGGCACAGTGGCCAGGCAAGACACCTACAAATGACACAGGGCTGCAGAGGGTATTGGAACAAGCCCATCTGCAGGACTCGGTACAAGCAGACACAGGCACACAGAAACCACCAGCTCCAGCCACATCACTCCCCCAGTGCTGTCTCTCTGAATAGCTGGTTATCATAAAGACAGGAAGATTTCCTTCATCCAAAAATCAGCATCACCTAAGTGCCCAGACAAGATGTGTCCTACCCGTGTGCCACAGGTCTGGGCAGCCAGAGAGCTCTGCACACATTTTGATGCTTTCCTGAGATGGGTCCTGAGCAAAGGAGCTTTAATGAACTCCCACCGACCCACCACTATGCTCTGCAGCACTTTGCCTGCATCACCACCTCAGCACAGCTCTTTCACATGTGGCACTCACAACCTCTGACAGTGGCTGCCCTGTCACCCAGAGTGCCAGACCCAAGCAGGGAGGTGCACACATACTGTTGGTACAGCAACTCAAAGCTGCCTCCCACAAGGGCTTTCCTGCACTGCAGGAAGGAGTCTGGCACGCAGCAGCAGCACTGGGATGCAGCTGTGGCGGGGCCATTAGGCTCTTTGTCTTCTGCCTGCTCCATGCACTCACACCCACCTCGCCTTGTTGCAGTCCCCACACACCCACATGGCTCCCACAACCCTCCCCTGGCACTGAGGCACCCAAAGTGACACCACACGCCGTGACTCTGTGCTGTGGAAGTCAAAAGCCACTCACCCCTGAACGTCAGTGTCCACAAGCAGCCGGACCAGTATCCCCGTCACAGCCACAAGGATTGGGTAATGGTCCACACTCTCCAGCCCTATGAAAGCAAAAGAAAAAGATAAAGCTGCTGCCTCCACATGACAGGCAGAGCAGGGCTGAGGAGCACCCAGACTAGGTAGTGGAGCAGTCCAGGGGGCAGGCATCATGGCTTGGGCTCTCTGGTGGGAACATCAAGGACAAAGGAGTCCTCCCCACTAATGTGAACCCCAGAGTCAGGCACTGCCCTCACGATGGAGCACCCCTGCCTGTTCCAAACCTCAAGAGGAGAAGGTGATCTGTCCCCTCCTAAGCCTTCTCTGTACAGCTGCTGTACAGGAATCCTAGGATGCCTGTGACACAGCACCTGGCACCTCTAACAGGCCCAGCTCAGCTGCCTGCAGTCACCTCCATGAGGAAAAGGCTGATGTTGCTGAGAATGGCTTCCCCCAGCAATTCAGTGCACCCTTCACTTGATGCAGAGCACAGCAGCCAAGCCTCCAACCTAACCTGCAATATGTCCAGGGTTTCAAGCCTTTCAATCAGCTCCCACCTAACCTGTGTCACGTCAGTCCCTAGCAAGACACCTCCCTGCCCAAGCACAGCATGGCTGCCACTTCTACCATGGACAGCCAGACCTGTTCATCAGCCTCCTAAGGACAGAGTCCCGGGAGGGAACCAGAGCCACTGGGCAGGCAGAGGCTAAGGGCCTAGGAAGGGCACCAATGCTCACGTTTGTCTGGAAGATTTGCTTGTCTTCTGAAGACAGCACTTCCGTGGCAATCTGTGGGGCCACACTGGCTTCCCAGCCATGGACATGGCAGCCTGAGGTCTGATCCCACACACCTCAGTACAAGCCATCCCTCACTTCCCAGGGACATGCCTCCAGCATGTTTTCAATGGAGAGGGACAGAGCATTATTGCATGGACTCACCTGGCAGACGGAGGTTGACCACTCTGTCAAACAAGTTCCTTTCAGCTGTCACACGGTTCAGCACCTGGTTCAAGAGCTGTGTAGGGAAAAGCAGAGAGGGTTTGTATTTTCTGGATGGGCCAGCATTCAAACAGTGTCCTTATAGTTTGGGGCTCGGTGCCTGGGAGCTGGTTGATGCCCAGAGAGAGGCTCACATCATAGAAGGAGGTGGCACCAAATCACCTGGTACACCTTTGGGGTGTACCAGACCCAAACCTCCCAGAGAAGAGTCAGTCCGAGGTCAAGACACCTGAATCTCAGCATCTTCCACCCAAATCTGAATCCCACCTACAAAAGACAAGCTGCTTCTACGGATCAAAGCAAGCAGAAGGTACAGTCCCTGGGACAGCCACAGCCTGTGAAGAGCAAGCTGGTAGCTGTGGGCAAAAGCAGTGTCAGCAGGATGAAGCACAGCCCAGGTCCTGCCCTGCCTGGAGCTGGCAGCAGGATGGACCTACCAGCCCTAAAGCACAGCATGAGCACAGAGAACGATTTGCTGCTCTGCTTCACAGAGCATCACCACAGGCACAGATTTCTGCCTATGACCAGCACAGAAAGAATCAACTGCAGACACTTAATTAGCCAGCATTAGTGCTCACCCAAACCCCTAGTGGGTTGAGCAGGGACCACTCCAGGCTTGACACAACTGCTGCAAGCTGAGCACCGACTCTCAGACGCAGCGTCCGTCTTCCTGTGGCCCTCAGGCACAACGAGCAGATCACTGCACCCCTCTGTGGGCATGTTCAGCTGTGGGGCATGGCTCATAGCAGCACCAGGACACGAGGGGGATGCTGCAGCACCCATTGCCTTGGTCCCTTCCAACCCAAACCATTCTGTGATTCTATGATTTAAGTAGCCACCACCCTCCCTCCCAGCAGAGGCAGAAATCAGCTGTGGCCAGACCAGTTGCAAAGGAGGGGAGCAGCTGACATTTTAGGGAGCACCACTTGTTCTTGAGCACCTGAGTTTGCTGGGAATACAGCATTTGCAGCAGGAGCCCTGACTGCACAGCACATCTGAAGAGAGGGCAGAGGGGCCCCCGTGTTCTGCAGAGGGGCCTCCTCACACCAGCTAAGGCATGATACCTGGGCAAGCCTCCGAAGCAGCAGCTCTGACGACGGGCGATTCCAGTCAAGAAAGATCTCCGGCGCCAGCGTGACGGTCATCTCCAGCACCCTGAGCAGGCTCACCGACAGGTCGAAGCAGGTGGCACACACCTTCAGCTGGCGGCTGTCCACAAAGTTCCTCTCCAAGCGCTCTGCTGCCTGCTGGATCTGTCGAGCAATGGAGACAGCTTAACAAGGTGCCCCTTCCCAAAAGGAGGGCTGCGACCCCCAGCACAGCTCAGGTCCCAGCCATGCCAGGGAACTACTGCACGTGCAGCCCCGAGAGCCGTGTCTTGAACCTTGCTGGGTGTAGGACACGGGCACCTATGGAGCACCAGACCCACAGCCCCGGGCAGCACACTCACCTCCTGAATCATGCCGATGAACTCGGAGAAAGCCCAGTTCAGCTGGTTGAGGACACTGTTGAGGAAGCTGGGGGCCAGGTCGCGGTCGCTGCGGAGCAGGTCTGCCATGTGCCGCTGCAGCAAGGTGGAGGGGCACGGCTCTGAAACCAGACAGTGACAGCTTCAGTGGCCTAGACCCATAATGGCCTGTCCTGGGCTTGGTAGATGTTGGCTTGTGTCTCACAGTGAGCAGAGATAGCAGGGCCCTGGGAGCCAGGGTGCAAGGACTATTCCAAGCAGCAACCTTGCCTGTTGACCTCCAAGCACCTTTTTGCAATGCCAGCCTTGATTAACCAGGGCAGGGCCCTGCCTGCTCACTGCTGTTGGCATGCACCTGCAGATCAGGCTCCTTCCACTCAGCTCTGCATTAAATGCTGCTCATACCAGTGTGGCAGCAGCTGCCCAGAGCCAACATGGCCACCCTTGGCCTCACGTGGGTCTGTCTGTGTCCAGAAAGGAAGGTACATTTCACTCCCGAGAGGCTTCTGCAGGGAGCTGGAGTTGGCCCTGCCCTGGGCAGGCTCAGGCAGAGATGCCCATGCTCCCCTGCCACGTTCAACTTGAGCACAGAGATGCCCATTTGGTACATGGCACCTCACCTCTGGGCTTTTTCACTATGAAGAACACAGATGGGGTCAGACTCAGCAGCTGAGGAACACAGTCAGTGCTGCGTGGGGCACCAGCTCCCGTGGATGGGCAGGAAAAGGAAGGGGACACAAATGGGACAGATGCTTCTCACCAGCAGAAGGACCCACTGTCAGTGAGAGGCTCACAAAAGCATTCAACACTATGAGGGAAAGGTACTGCAGTTCAAACCACAGGCTAAAATGTGGGCCTTGGAGAAAGAAATTTGAGCAGACTTAACAGACATAGGAAAAAACCCCAATCTAACTACTTTTCCTCTACTAGAAGCAGGTGGAAACTCTGGCAGCACCAGCACAGCAGTGTCTACAGGAACCAGCCATGCTGTGACTGCAGAAGGTCTGTGGGGTGGCAGCCTGCTCAGAAGGCCAGCACACACAAAGGAAATGCCAAGTGACCTCCAGCACATCCCCAGGGATGGAGAAGCAAGGCATAACTACAGGCAGATTGCTAGCTGGGATTAGTAATGCCAGAGAGGGATGGCCGGAGATTGTCAACTCAAATGGGAACATGATAAATTATTCTGCAAATACCCACTAGCCAGTGCAATGAAGTTCTGTTGTTATGGAGGACACATGCTGATGTCTCTTAGTGTATAATCACTCTGGGCAGGCCAGTGCCTTGGCTTTGATCCTGCCTAAAAGCAGATCCTAGGGAGGGATTTCATCACATCACACATCTGTGATGTCCTACTCCCACCCGCAAATACTTTCCCTGCCCTTGGCTACTCGTGGCTCAGGGACTGCCCAAGCCAAATGTCCTTTTTATGTATCCAGAGGTCCTCAGTGGATTTCTTACCCAGTGTCCCCTGAAACTGTGTAAGCCTTTAGCATTGAATGTGTTCTGGAGCAACATTCCACAGCTTTGTTGTGTCTGGCAGGAGGAATTCAGATTTGAGCTTGGCTCTTACTTGCTTTATCTGACAATATTTCTTCTCTGCAAACCCCTCCTTCTGCTGGGACAGACAGTGAGATGCTGCTCTCCAGTCATTTCCTCCAGCTAGCCATGATTTCAGACCTTTGTGATAGTCTTTCCAGAGGGAACAGCTCCAGTCTGTGCAGTTTCTCATATAGAAACCGTCACATCTTTGTTCCCTTCACCATCCTTCCCAGAGACTTGCTGGCTCTCCCAGATTTTCTTTGGAGAGGTGGAATGGGAAGTGTATGCAGCATCCAAACCACAAGCACATGGCAGATTTGCCCAAAGGCACAACGTGGTTTTGTTTTGTTCTTTTTTGCCCTTTCCTCATAATTGCTGCTGTGTAATTTGTTCCTTTGATTGGGCATCACGTTGACATTTTCCAAAAGATGACACCAGGATGACAGTTCAAGGATAGCCCTTTTGCAAGAATTATAGCTCAAGATCTTAATGAACTTGCTGGTTGCAAGCTGGAGAAGCCCAGGAGTCAACAATGGAAGCCACCTCGTTGTCTTATCTGTCACTGAGGAACCATAGCACACCCTTACCAAATTTACAGATAACATTAGAAAAGGGGCTTTGTCCAATGTGCTGAGAAACTTGGAGGACTGGGAAAAAAACCAACCTGATGCTATTGAACAAGAAGGATAAAATTCTGCACCTGGGGAAGAATGACTCCAAATATCAGTCCTGGCTGGGAAACAATGCTCTGGGCACCATCCCATAATGGGCTTTTCTAGGATACCAGCTTGAACAGGGGTCAGGTGAGGGGGTCTCGCTACAACTAAGAGGTGGGTGATGGTAGGAGGATGTGCTCAGCAGATCAAGAAAAGGTGCCACCCCTTTGCTTGGCCCTGGGGAAGTCACACCTGAAATACTTTTCTCAGAAGGGTGCATAGACAGGTCCCAGGGAGCCCACTCTGCAATCTTGTCTCTAAGGGTTATGCTCAGCTCACAGCTCACTGATCTTTAATCTTGTTTTCCCTTCACATTCACCGCTTTACATCTGGCGATGCCAAAGTCCATCTACGTGTTCTCTCCCAGTCACTCAGAATTGGAAGATCCTTTCATAGGGTTGAGCTTTTGTGTTATCCTTTCCCCAACCTTCACTCATTGTGTAAAAAGTGTTTTTTTTATTAAAACTGCTGACACACTAGCTCCTTCCAGCCTTTGAGTACTGAAGCAGTTCTAGGCAAGGCTTACCACTCCACCTGGCTGAGCTCTGCAGGTTGCCCTGTTGGTCTGTCACCAAAGCCTCTTTTACCAACCTTTCAAGTCAGGATGGATCTCAACACAAACCCCCTGGCCAAGGACTACTTCATCTGAAGGCAGCTTTGGCTCTTTAAAGGATGCCTTTATGCTTGTAAAAACATGCTTTATCCTGATTTTCAACCAATGGCTATTTCCTCATGGTCTTTTTCCAATAAGTGGTGTGAATTTGCTCCAAACCTCCAATTCTAGGTTCTTAAATGCTTTCCCTGCTGCTGGCAAAGACTGTGCCAGTCTATAAAAGCATTAAAAAGTGGTGCTTCTTGTCAAACTGCTCCATGGTTACATAGGGGCTTTTTTAAGGTTTTAAGTTAACATCAGGAAACAGGGGACTTCCTTGGCTTTTGTTGCTCCCAAGAGGATTTTGAACCTAAAGATGCTGTGATCACTCCTGCTCCTTGAAAGCAATATAAGGCAACAGCCCTGGGTTACGGCAAGAGCAGCTTTGCCCCTTGCATGAGCTCCTAGAGCAGGTTCTCCATGGGGCAATCATCAGTGGTATGTAGAAACTTAACCCTGTGTTCATCTTCATTTGCAAGATGTTCACACTTTTGCTGAGGCACCTCCACCCACCTCCCTCCTGTCCCAGTTACTGCTGCCCTCCTAGCTAATGACACAGCCCTTACACGTGCCATTTCAGGCAGGGATGTCACTTCATAGGGAGTCTGTGGACACTCAATCATGTGTTTACTTTTTTGATCTTGGCAACAGTATGTCATTAGTGTTTCTAAAACTTGTAATTCCTTAATACAAAACCCACTCAATCTTGAATTAGGCTTCGTTTTGACAGATAAAGATCAGTCATTGGAACAGAAATTGGTGGTTTCCAAGGCCAGAAATGATGACCTCAATACATTAAATGTGGGCAACAGAGCGTGGCCCCAAGCGGTTATAGATATATCTGATGTTTCCACAACAGAAACTTCCCCACAAAAATATAAGCAAAATAGTCAGAGGGAAAAAAATCCAGGTGGGAGGGAAATAGTGAATGAAAACAGAGAGTTCTTTAAGAAGATTATTAGGCAGCCAGAAAACCTGGGGTTTAAAAGGTTTAAAACCTGGTTTAAAAAAGGTTCACTGAGACCAGGATGAAGCAAAGACACACCTTAAAATGTAAAAGGGAAAGTGAACACAATCAATCACAGCCAGAGGCTGATGAAAACAAGGAGAAAAGGAGTAACAGAAGAAGTACATACAAAGTTTCTTCAACTATAGGAAAAAATTCCAGCAGAATTATTAAAAAAAAAGAAGTAATGGGAGAAACTCTAACAGTAGCAGAGGTCTGTTAATAGATGGAGTTAAAAATTAATAAAGCAGACAAAGTGGAAGCCTTCAATAAGTGCTCCTATTAGGTAATTGTAAAGAGCAGGGTCACGTACTTTCGTAATAGGAAGATAATGATGTACTTTATAGTTTGCTAATGACCCAAGAAGATTTGTAACAGGGTTATTTGTGAGACTTCTTGGTCAGCAGCCCAAGGGGGGCTCCAGGTGCTGCAGTGTTCACAGCAAAGCTGGGAGTACAGAGGAGGAAAGCCCCAAATGGAGCAGATTCAGAAGGAAAGCAGTTCCACCCAATGCTAAACTGAGTTTTTGAAAGGATCCAGATGCAAATGTGGAAGAGCTGCTGCTCCGTGGCTGTTGGACTGCAGGAACTGCAGTGGGAGCGGTGAGGGGGGTGCAGGGATCCACATCACCCGCCCAGCTGTGCCCTTTCAAAGACAGGACCAAAGGGGAACACTGCAGGGTGAGGCAGAAGGAAAGCAAGCTGCCTTCAGGGGATGAGAACTCCATGTGGTGGAGTGCAAGGCATCAGGGCAGCCCAGAGCAAAGCACTGGCAAACAGGCTAATGCAGGTTCTGGCTTTGTGATGGGCAGATCACAGAGGTGTTCTAGCCAGCATGAAACTGGCAGCTCCGGGGATGCTAAAAACATGGGAAGAGTAAACACTGGGGCTCACAGAGGTACAAAGGCCCCTTCCTGATTAAGACACAGAGGCTGCACTTTCTTTTCACCATTAAAAAAGGCCAAGTAATGAGTTTACCTTGGTACACAAGCACTTTTGGATAGTAAAATGTTGTAATGCACAGAGTTTAACCCAGGAGAAAGGCAGAGCAATGGAAGACAGAAGATGAGGTTAGGTACATTCCCACCAGGAAAAAGCGATGGATTTATTTCCAAGGGTGAGGAACCACCATCAGAAGGGCTTGGAGAGTTGAACTGCCATCAGCTGATGCTTTTGGTGTTGTCAGATCAACGACAGGATCTCTTCCTAAAAGACTTCTTTAGCTTAGGCATTTTGCTAGACTTGGGACAGGGATGTGGGTGAATTCTCTGGCCCACACTGCACAACAGCTCAGCTAGATGATGTCATGGTCCCATCCACCCACCCTCCACAGCTTGATGGATGCGTAGGCAGAAGGCCTGGGGCAGTGGAGCCCTGTGCTGCAACCTGAAGCCACCCTGCAGCTGAGTAAAAGCAAGACAGGCTGAGCCTGGCATGGGGCCACTGCTGCTGCTCCCCGTGAGAGTGTCGGAACAGCGCCCAGCCTCGCCTACAGCCACCATAGCAAAACCAGTTCCTGCAGCAGCCACCCACCAGAACTGTCCCTGCCTCTGAACAGAGCCCCATCTGGTCCCCAGAGCCAAACTGGAGGCAGAGCCCTGCCTGCACGAGAGCTCTTTGGTGCTAGTGGAGCTAAGGAACAACTCGGGGAGCAGGCAGGAACAATTGGCAGGAACACACATGGCCTTTCCCAGCCTCTCTCCCTCCCTGGGCTAACCCTGGCAGCCATCTCGTTGCTCACTGTTGGTGAGCACAGGCAAAAGGCAGTCTAGGAGACCAGGTGGTCCATCGATCCATGGATATTGCAAGGCAGCACCAGCACACCTTCCCCACCTGTGTGGAGTCCTCCAAGGAAGCATCCCCAAAGCAGGACAAGGCTGGAGCAGCAGAGGAGAGGCATTAGCCCAAGCTCCCTTCAGACTGGCCTGCAAAGGCAGACCCAGATAAACAGGGATTTCCTTCAGCTCAGCAGTTTGTTCCGTGGTCCCTGCCAATGCTCAAATTGCAACAAGGAGAAGACTGATGGGTGGGAAGGCGGCGGGTGTTATATCCTTCACCGTCCCTGAGCAGCATCTCAAGGACACCTCTGAGTCCCATGTCCCTCTTCAATTAAATCATCATTCATTATTAATTTGGTTGTGCCTCAAAATAGTAATCCCAGGAGCAAGTCCCCAGTAGCCAGCCCAGCCCACTCCAGGCTCAGACTGTGCGGAGCCACCCAGAGATGGATGGAGAGAGGCCTCGAATGCTGAGGAGCTTTGCTCTCCAGAGCTCCCCAGGACAGGGAAAGCTCAGTCACTGCCCCTCGGGACTGGTGGCAGCCCCCCGGGAGCCTGTGTGTGCAGTAGGAGGGTGAGAGGCCTGTGGCAGGGCTTTGACCCCAGAGGCAACACTGGTAAAACAGGCACAAGGGCAGGTCTGAGATGCAGACTCAGAGACTGCCAGGTCCTACACCTGTTCCCTGGCACCTCCCAGGGAGGTAACTGCGAAAAGCCATCACCATGTGCAGCTCTCTGCCCTCCAGAGAAGGGTTTCTCTAGGCAGAAGAGGGGAAGGAGGGAGCTCTCTAAAGCTACTTCACCAGACAGGAGAGGGTAACACAACAAACTTACTCTGGAAACTAGCAACAGAGAGATCTCCTGGGCACCCACGGGCAGGAGAGAGAAAGAGAACAAGAGTGCTGTTAAAACCAAGACAGGCAGCTCTGCCCCCTGGGCAGGGATCAGCACACACCTCCACCTGCTGCCTGCCCACCTCAGGCTGCAGCATCCTCTGTTCCCCAACCCCAGGCAGCTCTCCAGGAGCAAGGTCTGGCACAAAGCCTTTCCCACAGCACAGGGGGGTCAGGAATATAACCAGACAAGCACAGACCCTGCAAGGGTGAAGCTGAAGACGTGTTCTTCAGCTCCCAAAAGGTACCTTCTCCTCCTCACATCCTTCTCAGCCACCACAGAGCAAGGAACCCCTCAGTTCGGTGACAGTGCTGAGACCCAAACTGCCATGCCAAAGGCAAGACAGGCTCTGCCAGGCTCTGAGATGCCTGATTAAAAGATTCCCTGCTTGTAAACCTGTCCAGCGCCCTGCCTCCTCAGACATCCACCCCCCTCACAGGGTACCCACTGCTTGGCATACTTGCCAGCTCCTCCCCACAGCAGCTGCTTACTGTGGGCATCACGAGAGCTGTCTCCCAGGCTTATATTTTGGGGTGAAGCTCTGGTGAAGGCTTCTCACGTCTCCCCTGAAGGGCAGAACCCCTTCTTTGTGATGGATCTAACTCACCACCAGTCACCAGCCAGTACAGAGAGACTGGGGATGTCCAGGAAAGGTAATTATGGCTGCAAAGGTCAGGCTTGGATATTTGGCCAGGATCTCCCTACTCCAGCAGCCATCTCACCAGCTGGCCTGGCCCATAGTAGAAATGGCTGCTAGGGAAGAGGCCAGCCTTCCCTCACCACCCATCACACCCCAAGTGCCAACCCTCTGCCCCACTCACTCTGCAGGCTGGGGAGGCTGGCATCCTCAGGCTTGATTTTCAGCAGGTGTGGGAGCCGGGTGTATCTGTACCCAAAGCCACAGCCCTAGTAAAAGACATAAGAAAGATCTCAGAGGCTGGAAACCATCTGGGATTTGCTGCTACTGGATAGTGAAATGCTCAGTGTCCACCCAGCCCCAGACAGTGAGAGGGGCAGGGATGAAGGATGCTCACCCGCCACAGCCTGACAAGGATCCAGTTGGTTTGTGCCCAGGGTCGCTGCTCATAGGGAGCCAGGAGGTTCTTCATCATGGAGATCCGCCTGCCAGACAGGGACACAGGTCAGCCACAAAGGGACTGGGGACAGGGGACTAAACAGGACCCAGGAAGCTGGGACAGAGCAAAGACTTTGGTATAAAGGTGAAGGGAGGCTCTCCAAACGAAGTCCAGCACCCTGCTCCTGGACCCTTGGTCCGCCTGGTCCCCCACCCAGCCTTGCCACCACCCCAGCCCTGCCCCAGCTCCCCGGGAGCAGGCCGGGCAGCACTTACTGCTCTTCTGGGATCCTCTCTACAGCACGCAGCGAGTGGGGGTAGCAGACATAGCTGGCTAACGCCTGCATCAGGGAGTCCCGGATGTCTGTGGAGGAACGAGATGGGGCTGGGCCAGGCACCCAAGGGCAGGCAGCACACCAGGGAGCACCCAGACACTGGAGCTTGGCAGGGACTGGCCCTCACTTACAGAGGTTTGCTGTCCCATCTGATGTGGGGAGCCCACCAATGCTCAGGCAGCTAAAAGGTAACCCCAGATTTGACATGCAAGGAGCTGGAACATGAGTCCTGCTCTCAGAAGGGTATCCCACGTCACGTATCTAACCCTGGAGAGGGCAGGTCACCCTGGACAAGGGCAGTGCCCAGCCCTCTCTCTGTATGTGGAGGCATAAAGAGCTCAACCCATTCAGCAAATGGATCCCTACAGAAGTCTGGGGAGCCACCGGCAGTGGGACTGGGTAGACATGCAATTTATTACCCCAAAGCAGAGGAGAGCAGCTTTACCTGTGCCCACGATCCTCGAGTCAGCAAAGTGCTTGGCCAGGATGGCAGCGAGGCGCATCAGGGTCTCCTCGTAGCCTGCAAAGAGAAGAAGGGAGCAGGGGTCACACCAACGGCCCGATGGGCAGCCCTCTGGCCCCAGCATTCCTGAGGGCACAGCACAGGCCATGGAATTCATCCCTGCTGCAGCTAACTTTGCAGTTTTGTCTAGCTGTCAAAATGGAGAGCTGGGAAAGCGCACTCATCTCCAACAGAGCCACCCACCTCAGTCTGCAGAGTCTAAAAACAGTTACTCAGAAAAATAAAACCATGCAACTGAGTCAGACAGCAAGGGAGGGCTGCCTTGTGCAGAAGAGGCTGAGCAACACAAGTAACACCCTAGATCTACACAGAAAAGCCATATCCAGCCTGCAGGCCCTGAAGAAATCTGCTACCACTTCTGCTGCTCCCTGAACAGCAGGCACAGCTCCCACCTAATGGATGTGAACACTTTAGCTGTGTCTTATTGGTGGGAGCAGAAGCTTTTCTTACCTCCACAGGCTCTGGAAAGCACAGAACAATTTGCTAAGAGCTGCTGGGATCACTCAGTCAGGAAAAGCATAGAATGTGCACAGAAGGACTGCACCTAAACACAGACCCTTGGCATCAAGTGGGTGGTCATGTCCATGGTAATGTATCCAAATCCCAGGGGGATTCAAAAGCAGTCCCAATTCTGGCATTCACAGCACATCTCCTCCCACCCAGAGACCAACAGGCAGTGGCAGGCATTGCTGGGGCAATCACATCTTCCAGCATCCAAGCCCATTCCTGGTGCCTTCTTGGAAACAAATTCCACAGCTGCCCATGATTTTCACTACGTCCAACACAGCGACAGCTTTGGGCAAGGCATGGGCTCCCTGTCCAAGCACAGTGTCCTCAGCACCTGCCCCTCAGCACACAGACAACACGGTGGGGCACATCGCAACCAGGAAAGGACACAGAAGGAATGATGCCCAACTGCCACTACTTCACCATAAGGATATTGCTTTATTTGGCCCTGATCAGGCCAGAATTAGCAATCTCCTTACCTGGAAGTTCCTCCATGCTGTTTACAGGGCTGAAGTAGTTCTTGAGTGCACTGTAGCTGTTCATAGCCACGCTGAGGTAGAACTCTGGCATGAAAGCAAACAGGGAGCCTGTCCTGTCGCCATGCTCGATGGTGCGGATGCACACTCGCAGCAGCCAGTATATATCCTGCATCTTCTCCTGCCCAGAGAGAACACAACCATCCCTGTTTAGTTTTGACCAGCTTCTCTTCAGCAACACAATAGTCAGCACCACACTTAGACTTCAGAAACATCTCCATGTCTAAGATGTTCCTCAGATCACTGCTCTCAATTCATTCACCAGATCTGTGCCGTTTGGTCTTTTCATAGAGCCACAGAAGTGCCAGGTGGAAGGAACAATCGGAGTTCTCTACACAAACATCAAACCCAGACCATGACCATCACCAACATGACATTGGACTAATTATGGATTTGTCTCACTGCGCCTTGAAGCCCTCCATGAAATACTCCTTGGTAGGGCATATCTGACCACACGCAAAAAAGGCATGATAGTTTTTTATTCCAAGTACACTGGCTGAAGGAAGGCAGGCACTGGCAAACCTAGCATCAATCTGCTGGAAAGGAAGCTGGTCCTTTGTAGGAACTAAATGGGAACAGGCAGACAGCTCATACCAGCTCAGATCTTTGCAATAGGCAGCCACAGCCTTTCGGATTCTTGTGCCAGCCATTCAACCAGATTTACTGTCCTGAGGAACATTGGCCTCTTGCTTCTCTAAGAAGAACTCAGGGGGTCCTAAATTAAAAACAGGAAATTTAAGGGTATCTACATAACTAAGCTACAAAAATCCGCACCAATAAAGCAATAAAAAAAAGAAATAGTATTTCATATTCTGCAATGCCAAGAAATATCATAAGCAACAGCAATTTGCATAAAAACACAGAGGACAGTTACACTTCTAATTAAAAAAAAATAATCAGAGGTGCAGTTAAGTGATTTAATTAGCTTACTGGCTTTTCTAAAGTATGTAGCTACCACTTTTGGGAGATTTACATGGGTTTAGTCTGTAAATTTGACTGAACTAGTGTAAATCAACAAAAATGACTAAAAGCCATCTTCATCTTGACACAAACACACATCTCAGCTCAACTGTTGCTTTCAGGAGAAATTATAACGTTAAGGTAAAGAAAGTTGCATTTGGTTTTATTAAAATTTGGTAACTTCCAAATGTCAGCTCAGGTTTTCCCAAGCTAGAAAAAAGCCTACACCAAGAGGATGCAAAGATGTGATTGCCCCCAGTGTGACGGATAAATAGAATATTGTAAAAAAATAAGACAAAATTATCTTCCCACAGGGATGCTTTGAAGGCTTATCTGCTTTAAAACTTACAGTGTTTTTAAGCTGCAGTGCTCCCTTTCGTCTAACCTTGAATGCCTCAGCTCAGGATAAACTAATGACTTATTTCCCTGAGGAAGAAGCAGCATCTCTCAAGCTCCGACACCTCAGCACAGAGCGGGGCCTTCACCTCTGGACAGAGCCAGTCTCTTTCTCACCATCAGCAGTGCCCACAACACTCATACAGATGTGTCCTTCCACTGCACACAAGTCCTAGGGATGCAGGAGCTGCTGAGTAGATGTCTCCATTGGAAAACTGCAGGGACCCACGACAGCCATGGGACAGAGCCCTGAAGGGACAGGCAGTATGGACAAGCTCCTCCACGCAGCCACACTCTTCTCTGGAGCAGCTTGCTTGGCTCCTGGGGACATATCACAGCCTGAGCCAGCAAGTGAGCTGCTCTCCCTGCTGCCAGGCAGGAGCACAGGGGGAGAAGGATGTAACCTTCACTCCCCAGATGCTGCTGATTCATTCAGAAAGGTGACACTCATCCAGAAAGGTGACCCTGCACTCCTGAGGGGAGGCATGCACCTGCGGTTCATATGACAACAGATCATCTAGAGACACAAATAGTGTTTCTGCATGGGCCATGGCAGCAATCCCTGCAACCCACTGGTAATGTCCCTCAGGCTTTCAAGAGCAGTCCAGGAAGAGAGGTTTGTGTTCTGGCAAGCAAGGGCTAGGCTAATGCAGGGGGAGAGCTCCCGCAGCACAGTGCTGTGCCTCACAGCCCTGCTCTGGAGCCCGAGCAAAGAGCACATGACTCAGGCTCAGCCACTACAGCTCTGCCAGACCAGTCCATAGGAACTACCACTTCCCCTCCCTGTCTGCATCCCGGGACACATGCAGAGACTCTGTTGCCACCACATTTTCAGGGAAATGTGTCTTCTTCCCCAGCACAAAAAAGCTACAGAGAGGGGGCAGGGCAATGTGCAAGGGAAGACAGGAAGAGGAGATGGGCTGAGTGTAACAGCAAAATCGCTCGTGAGAAAACAGACCGAGACTTAACCCTGGAAAACGGTGAACACGGGGGAAAAGGGACATCCTGTGCAAAGAGTCACTGCATTACTAACTCCAGAATGCACTCTCCCTATGTGGGAACCAAGTGAAGAAGGGAAGACACCTGAAGAAAGCCCCCTAGGCTTGGATCCTGCAGATTTCAGGAAGAGCAGCACTAGTGAGAACCCCTGTGATGCACAGCACAGGTCATGGAAATGGCTCACAGGAGCCTCCATCCTCTAGACATGCCCTGAGAACTGAATCTCCCTTTGACCTGCACCCTTCTCTCCGTGGTGCAGAGGCCTTGATGCCTCAAGAGAAAGCTCAAAGAACAGGCCAGGCTATGTCCTAACAAACACTACAGGACCAAGCCTGGGACAGGATGGGGTAGAGGCCTAGGAAGGAGTCTCTGATGCCCAAGAAGGGAAAAGCAAGCCCCACAGATCACCAGCACTTCTCCAACACCAGGGAAAACAACACTTGTGACATGTGAGGCAAGCAGCACAGGTAGAGGCTCACATTATACTCCTGCCTACCTTTGAATAAATGGTGACATTTATCCAGGCAAGACGTCGGCTTAGGTGATTGAGCTTCTCAGAGAAGACCTTTTGGCTCTTCAGCAGTTCCTCATGAATGTCTCTCCTCTGAAAAGAGTGCAGAGATATGAGGGCAGATGTCACTGCCATTTATAGCATCCTTTTTCAGAGCTGGACAAACAATGCAAAAGCAAATACTACCTTGGGGCTAGCTAGGGAGTATTGGAAGGAGGGAGAGTGGTCAGAGGCCTTTTTGTGGAGGTAGTGGGAATCAGGGCTTATAGCACTTTTTAGTCTCAGCTGCAGCTCACAAGGTGTGATGCAGACACTGGTCCAGTATGGGCAGCAGCTTTAGGGCTAACTACTGTCAGATATTTTTTTAATGCATCATCAGATACACTCAGCCTCCTGCAGCTGGAATAGGATAGATGTCCCCCCAGCCCAGCACTGGAGGGTCTGCACCCCAGGAGACTGGCTCCAAGGTGTCTGCAGCACAGGGAGGTTTGCAAGATGTCCAGGCTTGTCTGCGAGAAGCTGAAGCAGTTGCTTCAGCCCCTCTGTTCCTTGAGGCAGTGGTACAATGGGTTGGCACAGTATGAAAAGCAGCTGCCAGCTCCAGGCATGGCTTATTACCCCATCCAAGACACTGGCTGCTCCAAGGCTAGAAATCATCCACTGAGCTTTCGGTTTTTTTGCCACATACTGAAGCTCTACCATAAAAGGAAGCTGGGAATCCAGAGACACTTACCCTCTTTGGGCAGCGGCTGATTTTCTCCTCTGTGTCTTTCAGTGCCATGGCATATTCGTTCACATCATCTGACACACCAACCATCTGAAAACCAAGCAGATTCCAACAATAAATAAGGGTATATTTTTCCCTAGACACATAAACATACAACCAGATCCCCCCTGAGGGTTAGGAGGAGAAGGAAAGGGTACACAGAGTCACTAAACAAGAAGAAAATAGAGAGTCAGTGTAGAAGCATGGTGGTTGGGGGAATGGATTCCTGCCTAGCATGTGCCACTTACCTTCCCAAGCTGCTGGTGGACACTGAGGTTGTACATCATCACTATCCCATCCAGGATTTCCAGGAGGGAGTTCTCTGTGATGGGCTGGTCTGGCTCCTCTGGGGGTTTACCCAGTAAGAGACCTTCATTTCCATGGCTGCCTTCAACTGCAATGCAAGCCCAAGACAGGAAAGAAGTTCTCACCAAGGCATTTTGTCACCTCTGCTTCTGTCTGCATCTCTCTGAAGCCAAAGCCCTACCATGCCTCTGTAATCCAGTGCTCCTTCCCATCCCATGTTATTTTGTAGATACACAAACACACCATGCCCCTCTCCCTGCCTGCCCCAGCTTGACCTGCCAAGATCTGTTCAAGCAGACCCAGGCCATGCAACTCCCTCTTCCTCGAGCCCTGTACATGGTTCAGAGGCCCTGACTGACCCAACCCAACAGCAAGGGTGCTGCTCCTGCACACCTCATCCTGCGGCCGATCGGTGTTGAGGGCAAGCGTGGCTACAGTTGCCTCTGAACGACCACCCTGCAACGTCTTGCTGCACTTGCAGGAACCAAGGCAGCATCTCCTTACACCCAGAGAGTGATAGCATCACCAGTGTCATCTTCACGATGGCAAAGTGGTTAACTGTGGACTTGTGGGTGTCAGCATACCATGAGAATGGGAAGAAGCAATGCCGGCAGTTAATGGATTGCACTCCTCTTGGGCGTACTGGGAGCTGGAAGGCACCATTCTCCCAGGGACCACCTGGGCCATGCTAGCAGGCAGCAGAAGTACTCACTGTCCTCTTCTGTCCGCTGCTCCACACTTAATGTGCGCACTTTGATCTTCTCCAGGGCACCAAGAGGCCTCCGTGGGTTCATCAGACTGACGGCTGCCGTGCTGCTGAGGAACCGGTTGGCGCGGCCCAGGGTGGGTGAGCTGAGCCAGCCAGGTCTGGCCAGGGCTCCACCAATAGCCAGGGCAGCTGAGGGACGCTGAGACTTGAAGGAAATAAAGGGAAAAGCAGTTCTAGGTGTTTGCCTGCCCACTGTTCTTCCCTTGTCCCTGCAAGGGTGTTGGTATAGATGCACAGCAGCCACTGGAAGGTGAGCAGATACCCTTCCTACCATGGCTGCACCAGCAGTGACAGGTTAGCAACTGGATATTCCTTCTTTTCAGGGCATGTGCCAGGTACAAACAGCAGATCTGCACAGTAAGAAGCTGCTCTGTCTGCAGCTGCAGACACCTTTTCAAATGCAAGCACCAAGAGCTGCCACGGGGAGGAAGGGGCATATTCAGATCAGTGGGTAGCAAGAGAGCAGAGCAAAGAAAATCCTGCTGCTCCAGCTTGGTGCATCCAGGACCTTGCTGCTCTCCAGTGACCCTCATGCAAGCACAATTGTTTGCTGTTGCTGGTTGCCCATGGGCTGGATACAGTCCTGGCCCAGACACTGCCTTCCTCAAAAGCAAAGCTTTTCTAGCCAGTGGCTGAGCTGGGGCCCCACAGGTGAGTAACAGTACAGGGCTCACCTGTGCTGCTGATGTTGCCGATTCCTCATCTTCATCAAGATCATCCATAGTCACTGCCTGCAGCTCTGCAGGGTCGATCAGGACATTGGCTTTCACAGCCAGGTCATCTGCACAGAGCACACCAAAGCAGCCATGAATGCAGGAGTCACCCTTCACTTCCCACGAGGCAGCCCTAGGCTCATCCTCTTTCCTGCTTCTTGGCAGTCAAGAAGCAGCCAGCAAAGTTGGAAGCTGCAGCAGAACAAGCTCACCTTCCCCCAGCCTCCTTGGTTGGAATAGGTCTGCCCTTGCTAAGGCAGCAGAGACCAAGCAGTGCTGAGTGCTGCTCACCCAGGGCCCATTTCTGTTCCTGCTCCTACCAGCAACAAACAGAATAACTGAGGAAGCAGGAGACAACTGCCAGGGCCAAACTGGACTAGCACAGGGAAGGCAGGGCCTGAGACCATCTGTTAAGCCTCCAGCTCTTCAATACTGTACCATGAGATATCTCCAAGCCACCAGGACTGAGACTCAGACCAGAAACTGTTCTCAGCCCAGAGGAAGGCTGCGCTGATGGTTGCACTGTACAAAGCCTGAACAATGTGTCTTCTGGTCCACAGCCCTGCCTTTAAAGCTGGCCTGGAAGACCTTGGTGAGAGACCAGAGGAGATTACATGGTTCTCAAGTTAAGTACTCTAATTTTGAACAGCCAGGGATCAACTTGAGAACAGGAAAATGGTCCTAATCTTGCCAACACACTGGGGAAGGAGAAGAGAAATCCGACCCAAAGGCAAGTGCCACATTAGCCAAAAACTAGAGACAAACCAAAGTTCAGCTGAACAGCAAGGAGTTCCTAACCCTTCCAGAAGGGAGGCTTTGCAAGCCTGTTGCCAGAGCAGCGTGCTGCAGACAAGCACACAGCTGCAATACATACACAGGGCTGGTACTGCTTGCCCTGAGTGGTACAGCAAGTAAGTCCTGGACATCTTCACACCCAGCAGAGCCAGGCTGACGGTCAGAGCTTTGACAGCTTCCAGCCCTCAGCTGTGGTTCAGCAAGAGTACCACACCAGAGGGTATTGCCAGAGTACCCCTTCCCTCCACCAGCCATGGGGCCCATTCAGGGATAGAAGGTGTAAACTGTTAACTTAAAGGATGCTCTACCCAAGAGGGAAGGTGTCTTCTTCAGCGTAACTTGCACCTCATTAAAATTCACGTCACCTCTCCTTAAATTTAATCACAATTCATTGCCCATGGCTCCCTCCCTGGGATGTCTCTTGGGTGAACTCCAGCCACGACCTGGATACAGATATTGGAAACAAGAGCACTTACCTTTCAGAGTCTTCTTAAGATGAGACAGGAGACCCCCAAGTCGCTGAAGGTCAAAATAATCCACCTTCCCATTATAGAAGAGTTGAGGAGGGACATAAGCTTCTGAAGCAGAGAAGATTTGGTGTTTTTGAGTCCCATGCACAGGACCCACACAGATGTGTAAGCCCTAAGACAGACCCCAGAGCCCTTCACTGAGTGACAACTTTTGTTGTCATAAAAGCACAAGCCACTAAGGCAGAGGTGATTTCCACAATGAACCAAACATTAGATCCACACAGAAACAGAAGCAGCCAATGGCCATCGATGCCAAACCTCCCTGCACTTCCTCCTTCCCAGCCCCAGTCATGGGGGGAAACTGGATCACTGGAAAACTCGGCTACTCTCCACCTAGCTACTCCAGCTGTGTCCCTTAGTCCCACAGGGATCATAAAGCACTTACTGAGTCTAGAGAAAGGGTCAGCCTAAAGTAAAAAAAGGAGAGTGCTGAGCAGATCATGGCAGGACAAGCAAGACAGGGTTTGAGGGTGGGAAAGCAACTGGCACTAACTTGGTTCCCCCATCTGGGAACCATGAAAACAGACAAATATCTTCCCCTAAACTTAGATTATGGGATCACGGAGCTACAGTGATTCTCCTACAGACCCATCATCAATACTGGACTCTGCTCCAGAGCACACAGTGGGAACTACCAAACAGTACAGGTGACCCTTTGCAAGCCTCAGGTCTGGACACTAAGTGGAATAGACCTGCACACAGGAGTTTCCCAGGGTGAGTGGGAACTACTGTCACAGGATGATAGAAGGCTCAAGCACCCATGGGAAAGAAAATTCCCAGCATCCTGGAGAGCCCTGCCAGGAGGAAAACCTTGTCCCAACCACAGGAACACCTTCAAATCTTCTCCCCAAGGCCTCACCTTCACTGCTGAGCGCACTTGCGGTCTTTGCCTTGTGGCCATCCCAGAAGAAACGCAGGGCAGCGATGAGGCGGTGCAGGAAGCACACCATGTACTCTGGTGGGCACAACACAGTCAGGTTCTAGGGCAAGAATGAGAGTTCGGCCATCAGGGCAGGTGTAAAAGTCCATCTTGGTCCCAGTGGCCACATTGGGCAGGAAGAAACTTTCAGTTCTCAGCCCTGCTACTGTCTCTAGCTTCCAGAACTGGGAGAGAGCCCAGCCCTGATGGCAGGCAGCAGTTTCCATCTCTAAAAAGGCCTGGGCACAAAAACAAGCTGATCTGTCAGACAGGGTGGGTACCACATGCTCCACCACAAAAGATGGGGCTGATCATGAACACACAGATGTGGGTGAAGAAAGGGTTTCCTGCAACAGGGGATGCCTGCCTTCCAAAGCTGCAGGCCAACAGCCTGACCCAGGGCCAGAAGAACAGTCCCCACCCAAGCAGTGAAGAGGATGCCAAAGCCAGCAGGCCAGTTGTGACAGAGCACTCCAAAACCATGCCCCCTGAGAGGCTTTAGCAGGGTGTTCAGCTCCCATCCAAGGCTGTTCCCAAGGACTGCTTTCCTGTAAATCACATTTAGATGTGCTGCTTAGGAGTAGAGTTTAGCACTGGACTCGGTAGAGTTAGGTTAATGGTTGGACTTAATGATCTTAAAGGTCTTTTCCAACTAGAACTATTCTGTGATTCTGTGATAGGACTTGGATAAGCTGCCTGGTTTCTAGCTTCAGATCTTCTCCCTCCTCCCCACTCCCTGCTGTATCTAGACCTCAGCTGATCAAATGCTGGAAGCAGCCTGGCCAAAAGGGCAGAACTCCCAGTCTGAAGGTGCCAGAAAACTCTCGGGGTGAGGCTTGCAGGAAGGTTGGGCCTCTGACTTACCCCTCTGTTGCTAGCATTCTCCTGAAGAAACTTGCGGAATTTGTTTAGGAAGATGTATCTGGAGGCTTCCCCCTGGCAGAAGGAAAAGCAGGTGGTAAACCTGTACCTTACACATCCTGTGATGTGGAGATACGGTAGCAAAAGGTCCACAGAGCACTTACGCCTCCTCTGTCCTTGTTGTTCAGCAGCAGCTTCAGAATCTGAACCTGGAGACCTTCCACCACTAAAATAGGGACACGTCTGCCATCAGAAAACAAGCACTAGAGAGCAACTACCCACATTAACCCCACCTGCAGCACCGTGTCTCCAGGAGAAAGGCCACCTCCTCAGCAGAGGGGGCCCAGGGAGGACCTGTGCCAGCAGAACAGCTGGCTGAGAATTTTCTCCTCTGCCACCTAGCCATAAGTTCACCCACAGCTGACAAACAAATTTCGGCGCCTGTCCCATAGTGGGATGCTGCAGGTCTGTGCAGTGGGGTCCCAGCACTCACCCCCCCTACATATCAGCGTGGCTGGTCCCTGCCTCTGCAGCATGGCCTGTCCTGGCAGGAACACAGCCTGACCTCGGGTCCTGAAAGGGATTTGGAAGCAGCTCAAGGGTTGGTGCCCCTGGAATACTGCATCCAATTCTGCCTCCCCAGTTCATAAAGGATAAGGAACTATTGGAGAGAGTCCAGCACAGGGCCACAAAGATGATTAGAGGAATGGGGCATTTGCCCTATGAGGAAAGGCTGAGAGAGCTGGGGCTGTTCAGCCTGGAGGAGACTGAGGGGGGATCTCATATATGCTTATAAATATCTAAAGGGGGTGTCAGGATGATGGGACCAGCCTCTTTTCAGCAGTGTCCAATGACAGGACAAAGGGCAATGGGCAAAAGCTGGAGCACAGGAGGTTCAAGTTACACATAAGGAAAAACTTATTTACTGTGAGAGTAACAGAGCACTGGAACAGGCTGCCCAGAGAGGGTGTGGAATCTCCTTCTCTGGAGACATTCCAAACCCATCCAGGCCTGTTTCTGTGTGATCTACTGCAGGTGATCCTGCTCTGACAGGGGGGTTGAACTAGATGATCTTCAGAGGTCCCTTCCAACCCAGACCACTCTGTGACTCCATGGCTGCCCAAAAGGTTTGGGATCCTGGCAATTCCTCTCCTTCCCCACAGACCTTCAATGCGTTTCTTGAGCCGCTGGCAGCCTCTTTCATACGCCCTCCGCCTCAGTCTCTCCTCAGCACTCTCCTCCTTCACCTCCTTACTCTCCTTGCCCTGGTTGGGGAAAAGACACTGATTAGTAGGACATCACCGCACAGGGAAAATGTCTTGCCAAATGGAGAGCAGAAACTCCCTGAAATGTGTCAGTGTGGGACTGCAGCTGGCAGCACACCTAAACAGGGCTTCCCTGGCCTTGGAACGAGTAAGGGCAGGAGATCTTTTGAGGACATCCAAGTCAACCTGCAATTCCTTAGATGCTGTGAGGTTCCCTTCCAAATCTGTTGCCACAGAAAACTGTACCCCTCTGCTGAGCAACACAGCCCAAACATCTCCTCTAAGGGATAATAAAGGGGACAGGGCAATGGAGAGGCTACAACTCACACAGCTCAGCAGAGTACACCGGTGCTAACACAGCTGGAAACATGGGACATCCAGCTTCCTCAGCTAGAAAATGCTGGGGACAGCAGGCCATAACATTTCTCCAGACTCCTTAGTGGATGTGCTCTTACTCACCTCCTTGGTGAAGCGGTTTGGCCACCACGTGGTGGGAATGAGCTCCTGCAAACCAGCCTCCTCCACACGCAGCGGGCTCTTAATGTAGAAGAACACAACAGAACGGAGCACATCGAAGCTGTGGCCAAGTTAAAGCAAGCATAGCAAGCAAAGCTATGTTGGGAGAAGGTACAAGGCACGTTTCCAGAGCTGTAGTGAGAGACACCTTTTCAAACCACCACTCAAAGCTCTGCAAGATCCAGAGCCCCCTTCCCTGCACGAAGCCCCACACAGTTATCACCGAGCTGCCCAAATGCTGGCGTGGCAGCTGGACTGCTCCAAAAGCCTTTTTGCTCTAGCAACATCAGAGAGGTCAGGCAGGAATGAAGTCCTGTGTGTTAGTAGGATGTGACCTATATAGCACCACTCCCCCTCCTCAAAGAAGGACTTTGTAGGGAATGGTGTCAGGCAGACAGAGGAGACCTGAGAAATTATCAATGACCTCTCAAAGATAGGGTGGCTCCTGCCCCCCCAGAAGCTGCAGAGAGTCTCCTTGGCTGCACTACTGAGGGCAGGGAGAATTGAGACTACAGGAGGCACAAAGGATACAGAACATTGCTGAGTAGGTATTTCCTGGATTTCTCATGCTTCAGGACTGCAATGGTGAGCCGGAGGTAGTGAATCTAGGGATATGGAAAAGCAGAAGTGACTCCATCTACGGAAGAGGATGCGACTTTCCAGTAGGTACAGTGTTACAGAACTGCTATCTCTGATCAAACAACTGCAAAATCCAAACCATTGTGTACCTTGGGACAAGGGGACATAACAGAACCTGGCTAATAACAGATTCCTGGGGATTCAGAAGTGCAACTCACTTGTAATCCCAGGTCTGGGATGATGGGGGAGAACCTGTAAGCCCGCAGCAGGGACATCAGCAGCTGCTTGAGGCACTCGTGCACTTCATACTCCTGAGAAAGTAAGGAACACATTGAACAACAACAGCATGGAGCTGGGAACAGCTACAGTTCCAGAGGGTGGCCTTGGAAGGAAGCATTCACTTCTGAACTGAAAATGCAGCTACTCTGAACCTACAGTGTTTGTCCATCTGACTCCACAGGAGAGAGTCTGAGCAGAAGTTGATGCCATCGCTTTGCTACATGGAAACAAGCTTCTGCACTAGTCAAACCAACCCAAAAGTCATCTACAAAAAGCCAAAGTCCCAGGCCCTATTTAGCTGGGCTGAGTCACCCATCCCTGTGTCCCCTGAACCTACCCAACACACAGTGTTGGCAGAACCAACCCAGTCAGGAAAGAAGTTACTTTTGTGTAAATGTGATGATGGAAGAGATGTCTTTTTGAGTCCAACTCATAGCCAGCCACCAGGATGAGCCAACTCCTCCACAGAGTCCTACCAGAGTGTTCAATGTCACTTCTAAGATGAAGGGCCTGACGGGGTCATGACATTTATTAATTAAACTTTTAATGACAGCTGGCTGGGCCAGTGCCTGTATCTGTTAATTGTTACCCCAAAGGACAGACATGCTGTCTCCAAGCAGATCTCTGGCAGGGACTGGCTCCATGTAACCACTCCAGCACTCCAGCAGCAGCAGCTTCCCAGGGGCTAGCAAATGCTGCCTCAAACAAGTGTCCCAGGAAGGAGTGACCTCATCCAGAGTGAACAGGTAGGGGCATGGGAAGTTGGAGGAGGTTTGTCCCTAGTGGTGCTGGAGGTGGTGAGAGCACAGCGCCCATTTCCATCCCACTCCTGCACACTCTGATTAATCTCTTGGGGCACAAGGCAGCATTGAAGAACTTCACAGTTACATAAGCATTAAGAACATCCAAGAGACCAACTTATCTCTTATTGATGAATTTGATGTTCCCAGAACCAGGAAGTTATTCAACGCCACCAGTTTCTTCAGCAGTAGAAGCTTAGCAATGCCTTCTTAGCTCTTCGCCAGTGTCACCATTACCACTTACTCTGCTTTCAACCCTCAACCCCTGGGTGTGAAGCAGCAGCCAGATGAGTTAGGTGACAGGGTGGTCTACCACAGGAAAAGGGATCTTGTCACCAGGAAGGGAAAGAAGTTGATCACTAACAGCATTTTCTAGGGAAGGCTCCTGTCCCCAGCACCTCGCAGGGTCTCCTTGTGATCCCTGGGGACGAACCAGCACCCTAGCAACTCACCTCCATAAGAAGCCACATGAGATCCAGCAGCTGCTGAATAAGGGGATGGGCCTCCACTGCCCCTCCTCGCTCAAGGATGCTCAACAGGAAGGTCATGAGCACATCTTCCACCAGGTACACCTTGCACTGCAGAGAGAGCCAGGTCAACAGTTCTCCAAGGCACTTCCCAGTGAAAGCTGCAGTTTACCTCCCCTTGCAAGCACAGTAAGAGGCACCTACAGAAGCTTGCAAGGGGCAGGCAAAACTCACCATGAGAGGAGAGAAATAATTGAAGATGTGGGCCAGTGTAATCAACACTGTGGGTTCTCCCTGCAGCTGCCACATGGACATGTCCTTCTCCACCAGCTTCCCCTCCTGCAATAATAAACCCACGAAAACACACGACTTGGATCCAGTCCAATCCACCTGCATGAATGAACTGGAGGCCTGGAGCAGCCACTCTTTGCTGTCCCATGCCTGACTGCACTGAAAAGCTTGGACATGGGAATTAGGGATGGCAAAGCAGCCAGGTCCTTGCCTCTGGAGAGCTGCACTGCAGTCCAGGTGTCAGTTACTATCAGCCACATGCAGGCACCTTGACAATCTGTTTTTCCAGAAGAGTTCAAGTGCACACAATAATTTGTAAATGGGAATCCCTGCAGAGGAGGCCAGCTAGTAAAGCAGGCCTCCATTCCAGCCAAGACCAAAGCAGATGGTGTTCCTTATGCTTTGGGCATAAACAGATTATCTCTCATCCTAGCAGAAAAAAATGGTTTCTAGCTAACAGAGCCACAACCAAAATAGTTCTCAAGGCAGATCTGCCAACATTTCATCACATCATTGCACCAGGACATCAGTAAGAAGTTTAGTATACGAACAAGCTTCTTTAAAGGCTGCAAATCAAATCCAGCAGTTCTGACCCAAACAAGTATCAGCCCTTGCATCCTAGGAATGAAACTTCATAGGAACTGAGAACAACAAGGCCCAATATGATTTAACTTAAGTCCTGGAACTATCAGGAATCCCATTTTGCAAGCCAAGGAGCTCCAGGGACACGCATGCCCCACGCAAAAGCATGCAAGCGTTTAGACCCTCAGGTGTAAGGAAACATCTGAACTGCCAGCAGGTGCTGAGAAGAGCAGAACCACATTTCCCAGCATGGTGTCCCAGAGCCAGCCAGGGACAGCAGCCTACCGTCACATCTATTCCAATATGGATCACATTCTTCAAGTAGCCCAACAGCTTGCGAGCCTTCACTAGGTCTGCCACGGGAGGATCTTGCAAGGGGCGGTAACCTTCCACTGGATAAGTAGGGAAGTGTTAAGGAAAAATGCAACCTGATCCTTTCAGGACTTCTTTTGTTTGTGCAAGGAAAAGACTGTCTCTCACTTTCTACCCGCGCTCGCCTCAGTCACAGTTCAAACCACAGTGCCTTCTAAATGGATGATCAGCCACAAGCTCTTATCTCCACTTCCTCAATATTGCAAGCAGCAAGGCTTTCACACCACACTTCTGCTCCCATCAGAAAGGCCGACAGGAGCCTCCACTACAGCCACCAACATGCACAGCCAGGACTGCCCTGCCAGGAGCTGCAGGTCTCAGCATTCCCATAGGAAGGCAGCAGGCAATGCTCCTACCACATCAGAGGTCCTGTGTGGCTGGGAGGCAGAAGAGACCAGTGGCCAAGAGGCTCAGCACCATTAGGGTTTCCAACTGGAGTGAGAACTTTGCAGGTGCCTGGGAACAGCCAGCCCCAGCTGCAGCAGTAGCTGCTGGTTCAGGGCTGAAAGGAAATCTCATTTCAGAACCTGTCGGGGGCCAGCACTGCTGTTTGTGTGCCCTGCACTTCTGCTCCAGCTGAGGGGGTGTCTGCTGCTTCTCTCCTCAGCCCTGCACTGCACACAAGTGTCAACAGAAGTAAGTGAACTGCAGTCGGGTATGTACATTCCACAGCCTCCAAGGATGGTCTCAGGACAGGCTCTTCTCCCTTCAGACCTCCTAAAGGATATCGGAGTGGGCGGCTTCCGAAGTTAAAAGCAACGGACTCTTTGAAGGAGAGGCTGATGCCAGGGAAGTAAGCCATTCCAGCGCCCCTTGTGATGTTATCAAAAGCAGTTCCCAGAGATATGCCATTCCTGAAAGAAGGAAAACCCACCAGACTTTAGTCACAGTAGGAGGGTTCTGAGGTCAACTGGGCAATCCAGGCACCTGCATTCCCCTCCCAGCAACTTGCCAACACAAACACATCAGTCAGTCATGCCTCCTGTCACTCTTCACCTGGGACACATGCACAGGTCACGGCTTTGCTGAGGACCCACCGTGGGAAGCACAGCAGCATTCCCACTTTTATACAACAGCACAGGAAGGCACTGGAGCCTGGACAACATGCAAAGCCCACTCAGCTGCAAGGGCAACCCAAATACCTATGAGATAACTAACCAGCAGGACATTTTAAAGGCAGGTGACATTTTTGGCCCCATCCTTTTGATGTTGGTGGAAACAGAAGAATAATGCTCTCCATCTGTTCTTCTCTTAAAGATTACATGGGGCATCTAACAGCTTTTAATTCCACCTGACTTGTCACAGGCTGTGGTTTAGGGCCAAGAAACAATTCTTATTGAGGCTGGTCTCTGCTCATTGTGCACTGGAGTTGGAGGCTGGAGGTCTATCAGCCTTTCCACAGCTCCTTGTGAATCTAGGACAGTCAAGGTCTACACTGACCACAACAGCCATCAGTGTGGCTCAGCCAACTATAGTACTAAACATTACAAGAGATGACCTCCTCTCCAAAATCCTAGCAAGCTTTAGACTTTGTAGCTTGGAAATCTTTCTGCCAAATGCTCCCCCTTGAACTTAGGAGACTCAACAGCCTGATTAGATGGTTTCTGAACACAAAGCAGAAAGCAAAGGAACTACCAAGGAACTTAAAGGGGAGAGGGCCAAAATAGAGCTCAGCAACGTGCTGAGCACTGAGGAAACTTTTCTGTTACACACAGACATCAACAAAGCAGGAAACTGGGCAAAGATGCTTACAAGCAGAAAGCAATGGTGCCCTCATCAAGGTCTATCAGACAACTGACGATGTCTCCTGCTGCCCAAGACTGCAGTAAAGGGAGAGAAAAGGTTAACCATATATCCAGGGTGTTCCCACATCAGAAGAAAGACTGCAGCCCAACCAATCCCTTGTGATTCAGCATTGTAGAAGTACTTCTCACAGCAGCTCATAAAGCATTTTCAGACACTTCTGAAAGCTGTACATAAGCCACCGCTTGGGTTCTTTCTTCCCTGCAGCACTAGGGACATCCACAGGATCAAACATATATTTATCCCAACACTGCATCATCCTCTGATGTTCTACAGAGAACCAGGGCCTTCCAGAGACCAACAGCAGCATTATACTGGGAACCAGTCTGCTGGGGCTGCTAAACAAAGCACCCATATAGCACGTTTATCACCCCTAAAGTACAAACAATTGGTGGCACACAGGCTCCTGTGAGCAGACTGAAGCAGGGAGGACAGCCTGAGAGCATTTCACAAGGCCCAGCAGAGTCCAGTGAGCAGAAGAAGCCATCTGCTTTCTTCTCCTGACTCTACATCCCATTCCTAGGAGCACAGCTACTCACTTTGCCGTAGTTGGTCGTAGTCACGTTCCACTTGCGCACCCTGTTTCCATCATATGCATATGAATCTGGTGTATCTCCAACCCCTTCCTGCACCAAAGTAGGAAAGAGGAGCCTCAGACCAGACCAAGCACAGAGGATCACTCTCATTGCACAACTGGCTTTAAGGGGGAGACCAGCAGACAGGGAGAGCAGTGACAATATCCATGCTCTGCCTTGGAGAAACCCTGAACTTAGGAGTGAATCCAGTGGCCTGTGATCTTTGGTTCAGGAAAATACCCCACTCCCTACTCATTTTTTGGGTCAGAAGAAGACTACTGGCATCCTACACTTCCGATTTCTGTCAAAGGACACTCATCACTTCCCCTCTCGTGTGTTGCAGAGTGGCAAGTTAGTGAAACTCTGCAGCTGGCATCCCTTCCCAACATCCCACCCGCTGCCTCAGAAGAGCTGGCCTGGGTCTGCCACTCCTGGGCAAGAACAAGCCCCGTAGCACCAGCTGCTCAGGGCACCCTGAGGGACAGGCTGCCAGCACCACAGACCCACACATTCTCCAGAGAAGACGCCCCCTGAGAGTCAACACACAGCAGTGGCTCCGTGCAGCAGGAGCACAGCAACACACCCAGCGTGCGAGGCTCTCACACTGTGCAATGGGCTCTGAACGCAGACCAGAGAGCCCAGGAAAGGTTTTTAAAACAGCAGACCTGGTATTTCTAGTGTGTGTGCTGGGCACAGACTGCCAGCAGGGCAGAAGCACAGCACCAATGCCATGCTCCACACTGAACTAAGAAGCTGGGGAAGACCAGAGAGTGGCCCTGTACCACAGGCAGGGGTTACACTACCTCCTGATTAAACCTGCAGTTGAGAGTACACCAGCCAATCTGCATGAGTCCCTGGGAGGAGATGAGCACCTCGTAAATCCATTTCCCTGAAAGAAAAAGAGATGCCACACAGTAAATCCCTGCTGCCTGGCTCATTGTTAGAGAAGCAGACCCTGACTGTGACACACAGAGGAGTTTCAGGACATCCCCAGCATTCCCCTCCCACCTCTTCACTCCAGCATCACACAATCCCCTATCCTTCTGACCTCCTGGAAAAGCCAGTGGATGAACTGGGGAAGAAGGAGCTCAAGATCTGGAAAATATTAAAGATTTCCTGAGCTCTCTAGTTGTGTAACTCTCCATACACTCTTCCCAGGTCTTTTCTCAAAGCATCACTGTTTATCTCCTTACCTTTATAAACGCATGTTGTGGCCCTGATGGACCCAAAGTTACTGTGGCCAATCACCTGGACCAATAAACAGAAGATATTTTAAAATCAGGCAAAAAGACCGTTTTGCTCATCCCTACCCATTCACTCCATCCTAGCCCTCAAAACCAGAGTGAGATGGAGAGCTAGTCACAAAGACAGTGGAGGGAAAAGACTGGACATCTTCCCCATCCCAGCAGCTGTGCTTGAAGCCAATAGGCCCTGGGGAACCATCCAGGTCCTTCCCACAGCTCATCTTGACAAACCTCAGAGAAGCAAGCAAGCACAGCAGCAGTACAAGGGCGACGTGGTGACAGATTCCCAGAGAATTGAGACAGGGATGAAAAAGTGACTATTATATAGGAAAGATGTCTGAATCCCAGACGAGTTATAACAGAACTATAGATTCAGGGTGTCCCAACTCAAGCCCAGGGAATGGCAGGTAAAATGCTGCCCAGAAGCTGAACCCTGTTAACTCCTGACTATCTCAGTTTCAGGTCAGACCACGAAGAGAGGAAGGCAGCAACGGGGAATTCACAGGCAAGCCAGTGTGATCCAGGGAGAGGGTAAGTTCCAGAGAACGGGATGTGTGTGCTCAGTGAAGGGGTGAAAGGCATGCAGAAAATTACAGACAGAGGAAAGGATTACATTCCAGTGGATTCTTTCAGCTGATTTTCTGCATGAGGAACATCAGCTAAGGAGCAAGCAGGGAGTTAGTGGAAACAAAGGACAAAGGAAAGCCTCAGCTTCAGCCTCTCGCCACTGTTAGAAAAGCCCAGAAGGAAGGAAAAGGCAGTCTGCTGGAGGGAGGGACAGAAAAGCTGGCTGCTGGCCTTTCTTCTGCTTAGCCAAGCTCTTCAGTGACCCCCTGGGCCAGGATAATCCTTTGACTTCCTCACAGCTCCACCCAACACTTGCTGACACTTAGGGGTACTGCTAGACCTTCTCCTAGGAGAGCTCATTTTCTCCAGGATCCTGCAGCTTTCTGGGTAGACTCTGTTTACAAGATGCTACAAAGCCAGTGACAGGGATCTGTTATGACGAATACACCAAGATGCTCAAAGTGCTTGTAGCCCCACAAGATCACTTTCTGCTGCATCCAGCATCACACTCACCCCAAGCAGGTCATCATCAACCAGCAGGAGCCCCTCAAAGCCACTTGTGTGGTCCAACACCACGGTAGAGGGACCAAGCCGGCCCTCTGCTACCTGATCTGAAACAGAGTTGCAGAAAACCTGTTAGGGAAAGTTGTGCAGGATTTAACAGTACACCTGATGAGTGCCTCCAGCTAGACTACAACAGCTCCTGGATTCTGATACACCAGTGGGAGACTCCTGACTCCTTCAGGGAAATGGATGCTAGCAAGAATGCAGGCAACAGCCTGAGGCTTGAAGTGAATGCCTACAGTGGAGACCAGCATGGAAAAATTGTCAACAAGCCTCTGTATTCTCACTGAGGACAGCACTCCACACTGCTGGTCACAGCAATGGCTCTGTATAACATTGTCAGTGAACAATCTCCAACATTTACCCCAAAACTGCTCTTCCAGGCATTTTGGCCATGAAATTTGCCTCCTCCATCTGCAAACAGACCTGCTCCAGGGCTGACTGATGAACTCCTCACAGGCAGGACTTAAAGGTACAATAAATTAGAGCACAGGAGGGCTGAACAATGCTCACTCAGGGAACTGGCTTTCATGATACAACTTGTCCTCCCAATTAAGCACCACAAGCAGAAGCAGAAATTGGACAGACAGTCAGTGCCTCCTACCTCGACTGTCTTCAGAGCCATTCTCCTCTGCTAGCAAGCGGTCAATGTGCTCCTGCAGGTTCTGGAACGTCAGGTGCTTTCTAGGGAATAAATATGCACAGGAGCTTTTCAGAAAACTGTCTCCAAGTTTTAAAGAGTTGCAGCACAGACACATATGTCCACACAGTCCTGCACTGAGAGATGTGGACCAGGAAGTTCTGTTGATCTGTGTTCCTTGTCAGAAATCCAAGGAATTTGCTGCTCAGCATGTTGGGGCAATGAATGAACCAAGGACCAAATATAACAAAGTAGTTAACGAAGGATTTTAAAGCCTTCAGTCTGCTCTGGAGTATTTTGTGGCAGTAAGAAAACTGTACTGTGGTACAGTGGCAGTGAGAAACCAGCTGTACTACCAACAACTGAGACCACAACTTTGCTACAGTCAGCATGATACAAACATGGCATAAGTCAGGATTAATTTTTTCCCCAAGTATTTCATAATAAAAAGGAAGAGAGAAGACCTCAGCAGCAGCAGTAGCAGTTCAGACAAAGGTCAGGCTAGCCCAGCACCCTCTCTCTGACAACAGCCAAAAAACATTCTGTTTTCATACTGGGAAGTCTCTCATGCAACCGCTCTGGGCCAGTATTTTAGAGAACTTTCTCCCACTGCCCTCCCCTAGTTCTCTTTTCAAGGCTGGTTTACTTGACTGTTCCTTGTACAAGAGCCACTCCAGATATCTGACTGACCTTCCCTCAAAACCTCTGCAGCTCTAAAACACCCTTTTGGAGTTGGTGAGACCAGAACCACATGTTATTCAAGATGAGGGTAAGCAACAAATTTATTCAGTGGCATAATGTTTTTCCTTACCCTACATCCCCTTCCTAACAATTCCTAACTTCCTACTTTCTGACATATTAAAGGCTCAGTATTCCCACCTCCATCTCATTCCTACGCAGGAAAAATCAGCTTAAGGTCCATCATTTTATACACAACATTGAGGCTCTTCCCCTTCCAGCCCCTCACTTTGCATTTCCCTACACTGAGTTTCACAGACCATTTCACTAACTGGTCACTGTTTCACAGCCACCGTACCTTTACTTTGCTCTAAATAGTTTTGTAACAGCAGCAAACTGTCCCACCTCATCCTCTCTCCCTTTCCAGTTCTCCCAAGGATACATGCAACAACACGGGTCATGTTGCAGGTCTCTGAGGGACCCCTCTCCTTTCACCATGAGAGTCACCAGTTGCTCCTATCCCTGCCCTCCATTTCCAAAGTCATCTGTGGAACAACTTCCCAATTCTCCAGGACTAGGCATTTACCTAAGACTGTGGTGAGAGACATTTTGGAAGCCTGACGGATGTGAAGATACACAAAAAGTGTAAACAAAGAATCAGTTTTGGTTGGCACAAGAGAGGGTGGCTTCAGCACAGCAGCTTAATCAGCAGCTAGCATGGGAGAGGAGTTCTGGAAGGGGATTAGAAGAGCATGAGAGAGTCAGAGAGATGTCAGCAGTGAGCTCCTCTCTGAGGAACTTAGGCCTCCAAAGACAAGATGTCATACCATAAACGTTGCTCTCATATGGCAAATGTTATTTTCAAGACCTTTTTGACTGCTACTGGGCTTTCTACCAAAGGAAAAGGGTAGAAGGGAAACAAAAAAAGAAAGAGACCGGTCCAACAAACTACCAGTTCTGTGCTTTCAAGTAATTAATCACCAGGCAAAAAAATTAGAAATAGAAATATTGAAAACCAAAATGCCTGGGCAGATGGAATATTCCAAGGCATGCTGGCAGGAGAGCTCATGGCAAAGAAACATGACCCACTTTGCCTCCCCCAGCCATAACCCTAGCTCACCAAGAGCAGAGAGAGCCAAGAGCTATTTTTAGCAGCTCTGAGCTCACATTTGAGCTGGCAGCACTAAGTATAGCCTGTGGAATGTGACTCCAGCCACTCTGCAGCACTGCCAGCCAGCAGGAGTTACAAGCCTGCCTTGCTCTACCACTCTCTACCTGCCCTGAACTGTCTGACTTGCCTCAGGCAAAAGAGCTAAATGCAAGGGAAATTTTTTCTTATCCAAAGCTACTAGTTTCTAGGCTACAACATGAAGGAGAACTGAAAACAAACAGAAGAAAACAGATCCTAAACAAGAATTTTGTGTTTCTTTTCCTTTAAAGACTACTACTAATAAAAGCAGCACCAGTTCCACAGCCTGAGAAATGTATGGTATTCCATGTATCACTAATAGCCTTGCCTTTTGTTTACACGGTACTGATGACCTATTTTTCATTCCTATGCCTAAAACCTGCTCATTCTGTGCTTCCTTACCCATCAAGAGGGAACAGAAACAATAAGGAGAATGCCTACTGGTTTCTTTATTTCAGAAATGTCACCTAGTGATTTTGTATATGGGGTTTTTCATGACCAAAAAAAAAAAAAAAAAAAAAAAAAGCTAAAGCTGAGGAATCCTTCCCGGCAAGCCCTGCAATTTGAAAAAGCCATGAAAGGACAGGACCTAAGAGTAACTTCTGTAGCACGGTGCTGCTGTGCTTTTAACAGAGATCACTGTGTGGCACTAAAAGATCTTTCCTTTCACAGCAGGGTTGTGTATCTGGGGACTGACACAGCATCTCTTGCCAGCTAGTGAATGAGAAGTCCGATACCTGTAAGCAGCTGCAGGCTGGTTCCCGTCAGCGCTGGTGAAGACGCAATGCAGATAATCATTCAGCAGCCTGCTGTTCACAATCCCTTGTGAAAAACAGAAGGGAAAGAAGTTTAGGGGGTCAGGAGGTCAACGTAAACATTAATTTCATGTACAAGCACGAAAATCGGTAACGATGAGAAAACGATGCTCGAGTTTGCAGATCAACTCGGTGGAATACACAGCTTCAAGAAGTCATTCATCATCCTACTGTCTCCACTAGCAGCCCTAGTGAAGTACCCCAGCATTCTGGGGTACATCTCCACAACAAGAGCTCCTTCCAGTTTGAGCTGCTCTACGATAGCAAACAGGAGGCTATAAAGCAGTTCCCACAGGTGGAACTACATCCTCAGGAATCCTGCTGTACTACTTCCAGATAAAGAAACTTCAAAAGCTGGAGATGGGAACCCAATTTGATTTCTGAAAAACAAAAATAAAATTCTTATCACTACTGCAATTCCTGATGTCTTTTTCATATTTGGGACATTTTAAGTACCTACGTCTCTTAACTGCACTAGAAGATGCTGAGGCAGACGGGCTTGCAGACACAGTTCATCTTGCCTAGCCCACGGCCCCCTTTAATGAGGGACACCTCTCTTCAGCTTCCATTGTGCAAAACAATCCACACTGATGCGGCGTGCTTTATCTCTGGGTGCAACAGTGCCCTCAAATGCCAGATCTGTGGTCTTATAAGCACACTTCTGCTGGACTGGCGAGTCCAAGAGAAAACAAGCTGCCTAGCAGGCACCAAAATTTCCCAGAAAACTATTTATTTGTGAACTTGAGAAGCCATGCACCCTGGAAAGGGAATGTTCTGCATCAGATGGGACAAAGGCAGCCAACATGACATTCTCCAGCCTCACATGGCAGGGCTGTGTGCTGAAGAAAGGGCATCGTGACATGAGTCCTTAGTACCATAAGAATGTCACTCCCAAGAATCTCATTTCAGTTCAGAGATTTGCTCAGTTTCAGCCCACCACACCTCACATCAGCAAGGTAACTGCAACTGGAAGGCAGCTGGTGTCAGGTGAGGCCAGGGGCACTCACCCACAGTGGTCCTGCTTTTACACCACATGTACAGGCCCATACCTGTGACCTTGGACTTCTCTGGCTCAGAGCTCAGCCTGTAGTTCTTCCTCGAGAAAGCAGTCCCAGCACCTCTCGACGTCATTCTTCACAGGCACCACTTCCAGGGTGGACATAAGACAGACAGACGCCTAGAACAAAACTTGCTGGGGAGGATGCTGCCTTTTGACTTCTCCCTTTCTTGGAGGTTGATGTACCTGGATTGAACAATAAGGATAAGCCAAAAAAAATAGCCAGTCCTTATATTAACGACATCAGACAAGAGCCCAAAGCCAACTAACTGCCAACCTTGCTCTCAGTTCCACCTGTCCAACAGCTCAAAATCCTCCCAAAGCAGACAAGGCATCAAGCCACACTCCAGACAACCACAGAGACTCTATTCCAACCAAAGGCACAGGCACAACCATTCCAGAAACACAGGCAACCAGAAGCATTGAGCCACCACCGGGCAGCAGCTCCCACCACTGCCAAACACCACCCAAACTGGCAACTGCATCCTGCTTCTCCAATGTCCCATGAGACACTTCGGCCTTTCTCTCCCTCACTGTACTCTTTCAGACAGAAATATGCACCTGGTTAATCTTCTATTTAACAGGTTATTAGATTATTCTGCTATCCAAAGCAGAGACACAGATGAACTGAACTACAAAAGAATACAAAGCAGAAGACCCAGAGACCAGCTGTCAGTTTTACAGGGACAAAAGTAAATACAGGTAGAAATACACAGAAGTGTTTACAGGTGAAAACCTACCACAGGACTAAAGATTCATGACCCTTCCTGGTATCACTAGAACACAAAGGATGCTATCAGAGCTGACCTGACAGGTGTCAGGAAAAAAAGAATAAACTGAGGTTGCTTCCAGCTTCAAAATGTCAGTTACACTCTTCTACTGTTTCTGATTGCCCCAACAGCCGACCATCACTCTTCACTAGACAAACTGTTGTGTGACACACAGAGAAGCAGGAACATGCAACAGGAGCAAAGGCTGCAGGAATTAAATGCTTGCCAGCAATCTCATCCAGAGTAGGAACTAAGGTGAACCCAGGAGAAGATAGTGAGCTTGCAAAGTGACGCAACTGCCAGGGCAGTTCCACTGGCAGAAGATCACCTGAGCTTCAGCTAGACTCAGGAAAGGATTTCCTACAGCCCCTTTCCTCAGGGCCACCCCAGCATCCAGCAGTGAGATGCACTGCCCAGCGTCCCTCCTGCAGCACTGCTGAGCAAAACCTTAGGAACAAGGCAAAAAACCAGCCTGAGCATTCTGCACCAGAGATGCAAAAAGCGAATAAAACAATTGAACTCTAAGCAGAAACACATAGTTTACTACCAAACCTGAGCAGACAGCACAGTGTGTACTATGCTGAAAGTACACTAAACGTGAGAGACATAATTTCACCTCTGTCAGGACAAGTTAACAACACCCAAGGGAGGCAGGGAGTGCCTCTGGCTCTGCCCAGGGTGGCCAGCCCGGTTCCCGTGCTGCTGGAGAAGCCTGAACCACAGCACAGCATGGTCACGCCGCACCATACCAGATGTACTGCTGCCGTGATAGGGTTGTTTGTTGTTGTTGTTGTTGTTGGAGCAGATGCTACTTTCAACAGGTCAGAGAAAGGGCAGAGCAGAGGGACACACATCTGCCCCTTCGCTGTTCCCACGTGCCATTCACAAGACTGGCCCCAGCAGCTCCGGCAAAGACACCCGGCTCGGAGCATGTTCTCTGGGCAGCGGCAAGCAGAAGGGCAGAATGAACAAGACGGGGGAAGCCAGGTCTTCAGCGGAGCCCACTGGAGGCAGGCCAGGAGGCCGAGAAGCTGGGCCAGCAAACACAGCTTTGGTGGGCAGCTGCCGAGTGAGTCCCCGGCTCCCCCGGGCAGCGGGGGTGAGGCGGGCAGGGCCAGGGACCCCCGTGCCTCGGAGAACTGCTCTGCCTCCATCGCAGGTCTCTGTGGCACCCCTAGTCCGGCAGCACCCCCAAACTGAAACACAGTGTAGCACCAGTAATCGATCCTAACACCGGGAACACCCCGCAGACAGCGGCACCCCGTGCCCGGCGGCATCCCCACACACACCGACACCCACGGAACTGGGCAGCGCTGCCTGCAGTCACAGGCACCCCCAAACGCGGACGCGCCCCTACACCTGTGTACGAGCTCCAAAGCCAGACACCCCCTCCGGTCGCAGAAGCACCCCGAAACCGTCGCCTGCCCCCCGAAACCGGACGACACTCCCCGAGCCCGGCCGCACCCCCGAGATCCCCCTGTTCGGCCCCCAGCCCGCAGCAGCAGGGGAAGCCTCTGGGCCGGGCCTAGCGGGGGCCCCACATTGCTGGGGCCGGGAACGGGGGGGTCCGGGGGGGAGCCCAGGCCCGGCTGCCGCCGCACTCACCCCTGCCCGGCCGCACCGCCACCACCGCCGCCGCGCTACGGCGAGCCGCGAGGGCCATGGCGGGCGGGCCGCGTTGCCGGGAGACGGGCGGTGGCGGCGGGCGGGCCGTGCCGGGCCACCCCCCCAGGGGCAGAGACCCCCTGGGGCTGAGCGTGAACTTATCCCGGGGAAACTGAGCGTGTCGCAAACACAGACGTGTCACTGAACTTAACGTTTAGAGAAAAGTGACTTTGCTACTTTGCCAAAAGTCGCCCTAACCTTGGGGAGGAGGATTGGAAATTGGCTGTAGCCTTGTCCAGAACGCAGCAGAGGTGGAGCGTGTCAACAGTCACTGGGGCCGGGGTCCGTGGGTTTGGGGGTATGACCGACAGGGCCAGGCCGGGTGGGTGCAGCCCCCATAGCTGGGAGACGGGTAGTGGCACCGACTGGGCCGGGGCAGAAACAGCTGGTCCCATGTCACCATTCAGGCTGGCTGCCGGGATTTGGGGCCCGAGGTTTCAAGCAGGAACGGTCTCTCATGCAGTCCCCCAGGAGGGCTGGAGCAGCTGCTGCCCTCAAGCACTGGGGAGCTGCAGGAACAGCTCCTGGAACCTATGGAAACCTAAAGAACCTCCTGCAAACTGTGCTCAGGTACATGGAAAATAGTCACGGTTTTAGCCAAGAACTTAGTGACGTATGATTCCTGTTATTCCCCCACTACCCTCCCAGGAGAAGATAAAAAGGGGAATGAGGGAGAGAGACTTTAAGGTTGGAAAAAAAAACTAGGATAGGGTTAATGAACTAATAATCATGATGGTGAATTACAAATACACACAAATATGTAAATATGTAACCCAAGCTCCTTGGTCGATAATGACTTCCCAACCAGAAAAGTCTCACACTGGACTCTGCAGCAGGTGGGGGTGCCCAAGTGCAGGGTCCCAGTGACAGTCCACAACAGCCTTGGAGCAGCCAAGCCAGTCTTACTCGGGGAGGCAAGAGAAGGTGATCTGTCTCAAGGAACGATGTTCTTTTCCAGCAAGGAAACAAAACACAGGAGCAGAAGGAGCAATGATAAACAGATCCTAGCTCAACCAGCACACCAGCCAGAGACATGAAACGCTCCTGGGAGCCCTTTTATACTGAGCCCCATGGGCAGGAACACTGTGATTGGTCCATTGGGGTCACCTGACCCATTCTCTCCTCCCCTCCCCGTAAGTCCAGCAGCTCCCGCCCACTGTAACTGCCACGGCTACAGCCTGGCAGTTGCTGGTGGTGTCCCAGGCAGTCTCAGCTCAGTATAGCTGTAAGCCATTTTTATCCTGGTCCTTTAAAACCAGGACAAAGCTAAGGAGGTGGTTGGTGACAGCCAACATAGCTTCACCAAGGGCAAGTTGTGCCTGAAAAAAATTTTGTGGCCTTCTACAACAGGGTTACAGCATTGGTTGATAAGGGAAGAGCAACTGATGTAATCTACCTGGACTTGTGTAAAGTATTTGCCACTGTCCCACACAACGTTCTTGTCTCTGAATTGGAGAGATGTGCGCTTGATGGATGGACCGCTTGGTGGCTAAGGAACTGGCTGGCTGGTCGCACTCAAAAAGTTGCAGTCAATGGCTCCATGTCCAAGTGTAGATCACTGAGGAGTGGTGTCCCTCAGGGCTTGGACGAGTCCTGTTCAACATCTTTGTCGGCGACATGGACAGTGGAATTGAGTGCTGCTGTGACACCAAGCTGTGCAGTGTGGTCAACATGCCAGAGGGGCCTTGACAGACTGGAGAGGTGGGCCCGTGCAAACCACATGAAGTTCAACAAGGCCACATGCAAGGCCCTGCACGTGGGTTTGGATACAGGCTGGGTGGAGAATGAGCCAGCGTGCGCCCAGGTGGCCAAGGCAGCCAACAGCATCCTGGCCTGCATCAGTATGGCCAGCAGGAGTAAGGAAGTGATCATGCCACTGTACTGGTAAGTACTGGTCAGGCTGCACCTTGAGTACCATGTTCAGTTTTGGACCTCTCACTACAAGAAGAACATTGAGGGGCTAAAGCATGTCCAGAGAAGAGCAATCAAGCTGGTGAAGGGTCTAGAGAACAAGTCCTGTAAGGAGAGCCTTAGAGAACTGAGATTGTTTAGTTTGGAGAAGAGGAGGCTGAGGGGAGACCTTATTGTTCTCTACAGCTACCTGAAAGGAGGTTGTAGTGAGGTGGGTGTTGGCCTCTTCTAAGTAAATAACGATAGGACCAGAGGAAATGGCCTGAAGTTATGCCAGGGGAGGTTTAGACTGGATATCAGGAAGAATTTATTTACCGAAAGAGTGGTCAGGCACTGGAACAGGCTGCCCAGAAAAGTGGTGGAGACACCATCCCTGGAGATATTCAAAAAACATGTAGACGTGGCACTTCAGGACATGCTCTAGTGGGCATAGTGTTTTTTTCTGTGTTGATGGTTGGACTCAGTGATCTTAGAGGTCTTTTCCAACGGTGACAAGTCTGTTAAACTGTGATTCTCCCTCTCTTGTTGACTCTCATGAGACCCCACATGGAATACTGTGTCCAGTTCTGGAGCTCCCAACACAAGAATGACATAAAGCTATTGGACCAGGTCCAGAGGAGGGCCACAAAGGTGATCTGAGGGCTGTAGCATCTCTCTTATGAAGACAGGCTGAGCTCCCAACACAAGAATGACATAAAGCTATTGGACCAGGTCCAGAGGAGGGCCACAAAGGTGATCTGAGGGCTGTAGCATCTCTCTTATGAAGACAGGCTGAGAGAGTTGGGGTTGTTCAGTCTGGAGAGGAGATGGCTCTGGGGAGACCTTAGGGCACCTTCCAGTACCTGAAGGGGCTACAGGAAAGCTGGGGATGGACTTTTTACAACAGCATGGAGTGATGGGACACGGGGCAACAGTTTCAAACTGAAAAGGGGAGATTTAGATGAAATATTAGGAAGAAATTCTCTCCTATGGTAAGACACTGGCCCAGGTTGCCCAGAGAAGCTGTGGCTGCCCCTTCCTTGGAAGTGTTCAAGGCAAGGTTGGATGGGGCTTGGAGCCATGGTAGAGGGAAGGTTGGGACTAGGTGATCTTGAAGGTCCCTTCCAACCTTAAACATTCTAGGATTCTAACTTCCATGCTGCATTAAGGCCTATCTGGAAGGTGCTCAGTGCCCACACCGTAAGACCACCTGTAGTTTGCCTGAAGAAACAGAAGGCTCTTCAGATCTGTACAGCCACCCCATGGAATTTCCTTCATGCTTTGGTCACCATTATCCTTGAATCCAGTCTTCTAGATCTGTGCCAGCTTCCACAGAACTGTTCAGCAGCTCCTCTGCCACCAAATCTTTCCTCCTTCCTGCACCAGAGAAGCACTTGCTGGTCTACTAAGGAGGGAAATCCTTTGGAAGACTGACATTTCCCAGGCCCCTTGTTACCCTCCAGTGAAGCACATGTGACTTTTTTGCTCTCAAGGGCATTTGAGGGGGCTCAAGCCCTCAGTAACAGGTGAATTCCTAACCCTGTGAATTCCTAACCAGGGGCTTGCAGCCTCTAAGGATTTTCTTGGCTCACAGTGCAAGAAGGAAGCCTTCAGTGGGTACAGCAGCCATCACATTGTGGAACAGAACAGGGGAACAGGGAATGCCCTTGGTCTACTGTAGAAACACATCTAGAGCAATCTTCGTAGGGTCTAACAGCTACATTTATTGTGCAGGTGGAGGGGGATTGGGGCCAGCACTCAGTGATGCCACACATCAGGTCCTGTCGTATGGGCCGGCTCTCGGGATTTTAGGCCTGACGTTGTGAGCGGGAACGGTCCCGCGTCTGCATGGGCCCAGGGGCGCTGGAGCGGCCACCGCTCTTGAATGCTGGCCAGCTGCAGGATGGCCCTGATGGCAGCTGGCTGCTGGTGCTGCTGGTCTCAGGGGCTGGAAACCTGTAGGACAGCCCTCGGCAGTTTCCCGCGCTTTCTGCTGTGAGATGGCTCCGCCCGCCCGCCGCTTCTCCACCCGTGGGTCCCGGAGTCCCGGCGCACAGGCCCACCCGGGGCAGAAGCGGCTGATGGCGGCATGGCGGGGCGCCCTCGGCCTCGGCCTCCTTCTGCTGCCGGCGGTCGGTGTGCACGGGGTGGTGGCTGCGGAGCGGGGGGTGCCAGCGGGGGGGCCCGGCCCTTGAAGCGGGGTTGGCGGCTCCGGCGTCTCTTTGCGAAGCGGCACTGGGGCCTCCTGCCGGCCTCGGCCGGAGCTGCATTCCCCGGGGAGGTCCTGCCGACGTCCCCGCCCCGGGGAGCCCCCGGCTTCGAGCCGAGAGCGCTTCACTCAGTTCACTGAGAGAAAAGTTACAGTGAAAGTGAGTTGATAGGCGCGTGCTTAGACAGCAGCAATTAGTGCCTGAGTAATGACTATGTGGACCTGCCTAAAGGGTACTGGACCTCTTGTGAGATGATTCAGATCACTAATCTGGTAGAAAACCAACCGGGGGAAAAAAAAAAGTCCTGCAAGCCCCTGGCCTGGTCTGCTGATCAGCTGGTGAACTGAATCAGTTGAGGAAGAGTCTCAGGGGTGCCACAGCTGATGGAAGAAGAGAGGAACAAAGTAGAGGAGTCAAATTCTCTTTTGGTCTTTTCGTCTTTTTTGAGCTAAGCCCTTGTCGGCTCAGCTCAGCCCAGCCACTTGAGAACTGGCGCAGACCTTTGGTTTCTGCTGTTATTTCATTGTGCTGCTGTAGTGCAATTCTGAGATGGAGGGAGTAATTTTGTTGGCTGCTTTGTTTTATATGTAATTTCTCAAGGTATTTTGGAGTTAGTGTAGCTACCTATCATTTCCTTATTGGTAATACAAGAAGAAAACAGTTGTCAGATGATGTTGCATGTCTGCAGAAGAAAAACTTGGTAAACCAGGCATAGGCATGTATAAACACAATTGTAGAAGTACTGGAGTATTGGAAGAAGAAGTAGAAGTTTCTCTTTGGTAGAAGTTCCTACTTGATTGTGTTTAATCAACCTGCACATTTAACTCCTTAGAACATTTTTAGTTCTTTTTAACGTTGGCTGAAATATTCAGGTATGTTTTGGTGCCAAAGAGTCAAGACTGAGTTTTCAAATGTCAAAATCTGTTTAAATGCTCCAGGAAATTCCCCTTCCTTTTCTTCTGAAGGAACATAATTTGCTGTCTTTGCCTTGTCTTGTTTGCTTTCTCCAAACAACTACACCTCAAGTAAATTGAGCTTCTTGGGTGGAATGTAGTTTAGGTGCAAAATATCAGGGTATGTCTTACAATACGTGATAAAGTGACAAGAAGGAAAATCAGGAATAGAAACCAGGTGACTGCAGCATTTCTTGCTGAATACTAATGATACTCTTGCTAAAGAGTCTTCTTGGGAAATGCTTTTTGCTTAAGTTTTGAGAAGTATTTTTATGTGACCATTGTAAACTTTTAATGTGCTGTTCTTACATTGCAGTCATTCAGGCTTGAGAGGGCAAAGAGTGAGAGAAAACAACCAATATGTTAAGGAATGTATCAGCCTGAAAGCATGGGATATATCTCAAGAAATCCATCCTAGTACATTAACATCTCTGTTTCCTTACCACTGCAACTGCACTGGTTGAGGCTTGCAGTGGGAGACACCACTCGATTGATACTAGTCCTAGCAATCTCTGGTTTATGCCATCTCTGGTTTATGCCATGGATTAACAGGATTAGGGTTTTCCATGAAGTAACATAACGCAACTGGTAGAAACAACAAAGTCACATGGAAATCCAAATCTACAGTGAATGCAGTTGTGTTGCATCTTTTACAGCAAGTCCAGTATCTCAGAAAATTTAACAATTTTAACAGCTCTGGCTTGTAATGTTGCTCTTTGAGTCTTTGCAGTAATTTGGTAGCTACTAGCAGGTGTAATTGAAGAGAGTATCACCAGACAGAGCATCTCATAAATATATTTGCTTGCAGTTTAGTCCTTTATGTATGTGTGAACAGCTGGGAAGAGCTGCTTGACGAAGGTGACATAGTTTGTGTGCACGGAGTATTTGCCTTTGCTCTACTCTCAAGGAAATAATTGATTTGGAAGACCTCATCCAAAGACTTGAAACATATTTAAATGTTAACCTAGGTGAGCTGGTCGGTATGAGAAAGAGAGTTGATATGATTATTTATTGACTAACTATTGGATTTTAACTTTTTTTTCAGTTTTGGGTGAGGATTGCCAGGCATATATTGATCAATATGGCAAGGCACAACCTGCAAAATCCTGTCCCAACTTCTGCTGTGGAAACTGCATGCTTCAATACTGCTGCTCTAATGAGCTCTTAAAATTTAATGCAGAAGAACTGTTTCAGTGTGTTCTACTTCATGGAAGGTACAAGACAAACAATGTATGCAGCAGGTTATAATTGTATCATCGAACGACAAAAATACACAGTTTAGTGGTTAAAAATTTACAAAGGGACCTGGCCCTACTGGGGATCTACATTAATACATCCCTGCGAGATAGGAACAATGAGGCAGACAAGACAATGCATGAACTGGTGTGTGTTTTCTTGGGTATTTTCAAGTACCTTTATTTTTTCTTTGAGGATGACAACATCTCTTTCTCTTTTTACCTTTCATAAGCATTTGGAGCTCAGGCAGGCACCTAAGTTGTAAATTCCATTTTTGAGATGAATTCTCTTACTACAGGACCTCTGATTCGAGCAACTTGAATGACATGCAGCTTTCTTCAGAGCCTGATGATGTCATTACTCCTGGCGGCAGGTGAGCCATGCAGAGTCTCAGCTTTTAAAATGGTATGTTTGGTGGTTCTTCATTGTGTTGTCCACCCATGCCAATAGAAGATGAAAACAGAAATACTGATTTCTGTGTTGAGGATGGGGAGCACTCAAACTTCCTGTACGTGTCAGAGGATCTGAAGGAGAAGAGACAGGAGGAGGAGGTTAGATGGTGCTATTCAGACCATAAGGGGCACGGTGTGTTGTGGTCTGTATTCTCCTTGTCTAGAGGGAGGTTGCCCACTGAAGTACTAGCATGCTTGCTCTGTACTGACAGGTTGAGTCCGTAGTGGCTCAGTAAGCTGCTTTTGTTTCAAATATCTCCTTTTTAGCATCTTTTTCGCTTAGTTTTAATCAATATCTCTTACTCTGTTTCAGCCTCGGGCAAAATAAATTCTTTTAAGGCGTTACAAGAGTCCTGCTGTAGAATGTTTCTGTTTTCCACAGCCTGACAGACTGGGCAGAGAGGACAGGGGTGAATTCTGGGCGATATTTGATACATAAGTTCGAATGGTCCCTGCTTGCAGGGGTCACAGGGCACGGGGACTCGAGCCTCCCGCGGAGGAGCTGGCTGGCGGCAGGGGGTGCTGCGAACCCCGGGAAGCTCCGCGGCAGCATCGGCTGTGGCTGCGGCGCCCTTGAGGAGGCGGGGCCACCGACGGGATGTAGCGGGGGCGGGGCCACCGACGGGATGTAGCGAGGGCGGGGCCAAGCGGCGGCGAGCATGGGGTAAGCGGGGCAACGGGGCTGCGGCTGGCCGGGCAGGAACGGGCTTCCCCCGCCGGTACGTGGCCTCGGTAGCCTTTGGCGAGCGGCATGGCCCCCCGCCTCCTGGGAGTGGCGTCGTCGCCCACCGGAGCATCCCCCCTTTGTGTGGCCGATAGAGATGCCTTCCTGCATCCCGAGGGCTGGGGGAAGGAAGCCTGGGAAGCGGCCACGGCAGCGCTGCCGTGACGTGCGCCGGGGCATCCGTCTGAAGGGGGTGGGTAGATGGGTGTCTGGGGTGCCCGTGGTGTTGCACAAGGAAAGGGCTAGTGGTAAGACGTTTTGGAGGGCGACTGCTTTCTCTGCTAGGCTGATGGAGCTGTGTTATGGATCTTAAGATGGCTCAAGTACAGCAGGCGTGAGCCTCGTCTTGCACTCAGCGTTTGATGCATTTTGGGTTGAAAGATAGAAATAAGCTTCCTCATCATCAGGGCTGCAGAGGTATTGAATCTGCTGGAGTAATAAAGGTCTCTGATTCTAGGAAATATATTTTTTCCACGCCAGCAGGCATAGTTATTAAAAAGCAAAGAAAATGAAAGAATATGTTTTTTAAAAATAAAGCTGATTTAGGGTGTTTCAACTTCAGGAGTGAAAGTGAGTAGGATTTTCTGTGACTGCAGTCAGTGGGATACCAAGTAGGTTTCTATTTCATTACAGACTTTGCCCAGGTTTTTGTGTGTTGGGGTTTTTGGTTGTTTGTTGTTTTTTTGTTTTTTTTTTAACCAAGCAGTGGGCTGTATTCCTTCTGGAAGAGTTGTCCCTGGTTTCTACCTGCAAGGTGTACTCCACCCTCTTGCTCCATGCCAATTTCTTTTAAAAGCAGACAAGTTTTACGTTGTTTCTTGATGACTTTGTTTATTTAATACTTTACTATGTGGAGAGAAAGGTTGATATCAGTTAAGATACGTCTTTGTATTTCCAGCACGATGGGCATACTCTTCAAACAGGTTGTCACAGGAGGTGAGGCAACAACGGGCAGCTTCCTTTAGTGCCCTGTTCTTTCTCATGATTTGCAGATACTACCTTTGACACCATGCTTCAGAAGGAGGAGGTGATGGTTTCCTGGCATTAAGGGTCAGAAAGTGTTTGGTTCCTCATTCTTGCATGGGGCTTATTCCTTGATCAAGCAACCACTCTGGCACATTGCTCATAAATTCTGGCTTTTAAAGAGAACTTCACCTCTCTGAGGGCTTGTCACAAACTGCGTGTGGACTTGCTGCTGGGCTGAGTGAGCTGGGCTGTCTCTTCTCCCTGCTTGGAAAACCTGCCACAGTTTTGCTCTAATTCTGTGGGACAGTGTTAGGGGAGGGTTAGTGGTGATATGTATGTTCTTCCTTGGCTTGTCTAGCCAAGGAGTTTTTAGTTTGCTTGTGCTTTTGCTTTTTTATTTCATGTGTTTATTTCTGAGCAAAGCACCAGTTTTGTAATAGGTTTCTTTGCATTAGTGTCTTTAATGTTAATCTTTCCATGTTTAATATTGAGTATCAGGCTCTGCCGAGGAAGGAGTGCAAGGCACTTTGGGCAACCCTATTAAGTGTAGTTCACATTGCAAGCAGTTCATATCCTATAATCTCCTTTTTGGGCATTTTAAAGACAACAAATTACATTCCTTTGGAGCATCTTAATAATCTGTATTCAAGTACTTGAAAGCATTGTGCTTCCCGAACACTGCATTTGGCAGCAAAAGTATAAAAGTTGGTGTTAACTCAGATTCAGGCTTTTTTCATTGTTGATCAATCCTTAAAGATCATCTGGAGCTTTTACGTCAGAGTGTAGGTATTGGTTTCATACCACTGAAGTTGTTAGATTTGCCATAATTTTTCCCTTGCATGTAAGACAACCACACACAATTTCTATACTCTGCTGCTAGCAAATGCATTGTGACAAGGATTTACTACTGGGAGGTGTTTCACTTCCCCCCCCCCTTTTAATTGGGTTACTGAATTTTCCCCTGCTGTGCTCTGGTTTCAAAGATGGATTGTGAGTAGTAAGCTTAATTTAGTTTTTTCCCCCCTTTCATTCTGCAGCATGTACTATTATTGCTTTAAGAAACAAAAAAGAGGAGCACTGATTGGGTGGAACTGCAGTTGTCATGATTTGCACTGGTAATGTGGTTATTTAGCCTTGGTATGCCAATTTTCCAATAGTGACCCTTACTGGAAAAGGAAATTGGATGACTCACAATTCAACTAATTATGAAGTATTTGAGTGTTTAAGGAGGTGGAGCAATTCAGAACATCTGTATCAGAGTTACATAAGAAAATAATGTAGTTGGAGCAGCTGATAGTCTTTCTAAACGGAAACAAAACTTCAAATTGTTGTTGTACACAGTTAAACAGGCTCAGTTTCTGAGTTATTTTCTGCCTTGAAGTTACAGAAGGTTGTGTAATAGATACACTAATGCTTGAGAAAAGGCTGCTGGTCATCCTGACTTAATGGGAAGAGGGAGGCAGAAGGGCAGTGTTCCTAGGAAGCCTCAGCCTGCAGAGACAGGACAGGCTTGTTACACTGGGGCTGCTCTCATTTGGATCTTGTCATGGGCTGATCAATGTGTTGTCTTGTGACTTGGTTCTCCTTTTGTGACATGGAGAAAATCCACGTCATTCTGCCTATGTCTGTGAGAAATGCAGCAGCTGCAGTAGTCTGCTAGGTGTGTAAGTTGGCAAAACTGGTAGTTTTCTAACTGTGGAAGATCTTGATTAGCCTAATTTGCTGTCTCAGTCTATATGTTTTTAAGCATGTTTTTTCCATAGACAAGGTAAAAAATATGGTGATACTGAACTCTACCTTATTTCTCCTCCTCCCCGATCACTATCAGGGACAGTTTACATTTCATGGTGTATTTGGATGCTCAAGTGTCTGTAATAGGTTGCCAGTGATAAGAAAATAAATTAGGAAGATTATTTATTGGAAAAGAACTTCCAGAAATGTAAGCAGTCTTTAATGAGCAGAGGATTTATTTTCCAATACTAGTCCTTAATATTCTCTGTAATAAATGAGTTAAACCGTATACAGAGCCTGTTCTGCGAGGCTTGCATTCAGACACAGGCTAATCTCACCAAGGGATGTAAGCTTCTTGTCTAGAAACAATTGAGATTTGAATTTGAAGCTATTTAAAAAATTGTTCCATGCTTTTCACTAGCCCAAAAAGTAAATTCAAGCTTGCACGATTTGTAACTGTAACTTGCATTATAGAGCATTTGGTTTTGTGTTCACTGTATTCTCAGTGAAGAAGCTGGTTAAAGCTGACCAAGCAGCTGTGAGTTGCCACCAATGATTTCTCAGCTGCCTGCTTCAGGCAGTGGGCTGACTGCTCATGCAGGTTCGTTTCCTCTGAAACCGAGAGGGCAGGAGTGATTGAGAAACAGTGTCTTGGTTCAAGGGGCAGATGTGCACGGGTGGGTTAATGTGCTCTTCTAACTACAGAAGGCTGTTTCATGGCAAAAAAGCAAGGCGACCTGGCCTAAACATGCAAAGACACAGTAAGATTAGTCACTTGGATTATGTTCAGGAGTTCAATTTTCTGTTGGGTGTGTACTTCATTGTATCTACTAGAGTAGAGTGTTCCCTCTTCTAACTCTGTGGGCTCTGCTGTGCCTCTATAGAGCATAACTCTGAAAACGGGAGATTTTTAATACACAGGTTGACTTTGGAGAGAGCTTGTCAAAGCAGTTGCAGGCTGGATAACCCTCAGAAGGGTCCTGTAGGCTAAGAAACAAGAGAATCCTTCCTTGAAAACATGGTTAAAAGACCATGACTGTTATTTAGTAGGATCTATGACAGTTTGAGTGTGTGGGTTCCAAAGCTAGCTCCAACTCTGCTGTTTCATGTATTTCCATAAAATAGCCATGGCTCAAGGTGTAGCCAGATGTGTTTGCAATAGGTTGTGTTGTAGATGTATTTTGGGAGGAGGAGAATGTCCTTAAATTGCTTAGCCTTTTAAAACTGCAGTGGAAATGTCTTCTGTGGAACAAACAAGTGAGTTTCATTTCAGGAAATTAACAATTGTGGAAACATTGGTCTACTGACAAAGTCTATTTTTACTAAAAACATTTTATACCTTTTATTTTTAATGTGATATTTCTCTCTGTGTTTACTAGCATGATCTCTGGTTTTCAATTCCACTGACAGATAAACTTTAAAATGTCCATTTTTTTTCTAAGTTATGGAAGGAATCAATCATCAAAGTAACTTTTTTGGCTTTTTAATTAATTTATTGATAATGGTGCCATGTAAGAGGAGAAGTAATGGTTGGCTGGATGTGACCTCTACTGAACAGGTCTCTTCTTACTTGTGCAAGGATAGATTTTCCTTGATGATCCTCATTGTGCTGGATGAGTAATACTTCTCCCAAAGAGACAGAGAGTCAGGTAGCATGTAAGTTCATAGTAGAATAGGATAATTCATTTACCTAATTTAAACTTAACTCCTGCCTGATCACACTGTTTCTAACTGTTATATATGTGATGACATATGGGTAATGTGGGTAAAGAAAAAGGTGTTTCATGAAAGAGCTGGGTTGTATGGTAAGCCAAGCTGGTGGGCATAACCTAGTCTAAACTTCCTCTGTTTGCAATTTCAGTGTTTGACAAGTCATACACCATGTTGCAATTTGCCAGAAAAAATCCTTCTTTTTAAAAAAATTTAAATAAAACTTTAACTCTTTAGCCAAATTAGTTTCTAATTAGTTGCTTAAATCTGCTTTCTAAGAATGGCACTGATGAATTCATAGCATTGTAGTAGTTCTTTGTGGGGAGAGGTTTCTGTGTTATGCAATTAATTTTTTTCAGTTAAACTTGTTCTATTAATTCAGTTAACCATTTCAGAAAAAACCCCTCATGTTGGTCCAAACTTTCAATCGGGGTGGGGAGGTAACATCTTGTATCATTGGATTGGGATCCTAGGAGTAGGAGGGGAACTGACTCACTTCGTTTGCCTTGAATACCTGTGCCTGTAATCAGTCTGCATTCTCTTTTAGTCACTAAAGGAGCTTTTTCAATTTATTTCTTGCCTGTAGAAGCAAATGCTTTACAGCGTGTTTAAGGACAGTTTGTTTTTATGGCTGAGGACTTGTCTGAAATCGTCTTGTGACCTGCATGATGCTGTGGTGTTAATTCTTGCACTGTTGATGTTAGTCCCTCTGAATGCAGCTCTGCCTCTTCCCATTCCTGTTAGGTGTATGTTTTTAACATGCCAGCTGCCTATAGCAGTTATACTCAACTGTTTACAAAGTGTACAATGATAGATTTCCTGGGAAACTTCCCTGGAATATTGTATTTTTAGCATGCATTACAAAGGGATTTATGTAAACAGACATATTTAGTACAGGTGAACTGTTCATAGACCAAGAAGAGATGCTTGTAGACATCTCCCATAATAACCTGTAGAATCCGGGTGTCGGATGTCTTGAGTAAAACCACTAACTCCAGGAAGTTCTCTCCCTGCCACTTTCCCCTATAGGCAGTTTCAGAATGTCTTGTTGTTACATGTTACTTTAAAATGTAGAGAAGGTAGTGTCTTTTAAAAAACAGTAGGTCTTTGTGTATGAAATTAAAGTTTATTATTTTAGGCTTAAAGTAAACCCACATCAGCTTCCCAATCCAGTACATATTTAGCAAACTTTTTCTCAAAAGCCTTGCATTCTCATTTTCTAAAACCCTTTTTCAGTTGCAGGGTGTCTTGGCTTACCCTGGCGTGATAGTTGTTGCTTCAGTATGGGCTCTCATGCCAGAGCTGGCTTGGCTTGATGCTGGGGGTTGCTGGGCTGTGCTCAGCTGTGCAGGTTTGTGCTGACTTCAGAAACACAGCTCAGGGTTGTTTAGGCTGCAGGTAAGCAGGGGTGCCCCAGGGATTGTTTGGGGCGGCTTCTGCTGCAAACTTTCCTTTTTTTAGGGGTACCCAGAAGGAACTGGAAAGTTGGGTGAAGTTTTAGTGGTTTTCGGTGGGAGTTAATCTGTGTCCATGCTAGAGCAGTTTGGCAGATTACAGTTAGTGGTTACTCGAGCTGATACCACACTGATGGGTCAGCCAAAGTGAGATGAAACCATTTTCTTCACATTAAGGAGCTGTGTGTGGGCAGGACCCTAGGAGGCACACTCTCAAGTGGTTACTTGTGTTAACATTTGTCTGAAAGATAAATGCAGACACCACAGTTCCAGTCCATGCTTCAGTGCATGGCGTATAAAATGACCCAGCAGTTACTCACACCTGCCAGGCTAATGAGACTACCAAGATTTCATAATTTTGAAACCATTCTGTTTAGGCTGAGTTTTAAGTTGCCCATTACCCACCACAGGAATCATTGGTCCCTTGTTTCTTAGGCACTTCTTGAGCGTGTATGGATCTCATTTTGGGGAGGTGGCCCCTGGGTAAAAGGGCTGGAGCAGGCCATGGCTGGCACCAGTGATCAATGTGATTGCACCTGAACTATGAGGCTGAACTCTAGGGTGTATGTTTTGTTGTCTGCATGGTCTGTTCTGTGGGCCAAACCCCAGCTCTGCTAAAATAGGCCAGTGGTGTGGAAGTCATGCTAATGCTTTCCTGTGAGAATTGCCCTCACAGGAGTTTCCTTTTTGTGTAACAGTAAATGGATGTTATGGGGGTTTTTTGTCTCTAGCAAATTGGTTCTTATGTTTTGGATCTTCACACTAAAATATTAAACTGAGGAAGTGTGTTGTTTGGGAAGCTGTAAAAACTAATCCCTCTGAAAGACCCTTGGGAAGTCATATTTCTTTATGTTTAAAAAAAAAAAAGTTTGTCCTTTATTTTCCTGCCAAACTTGAGAGGCTGTATGTGGCATTGAGTGGCTGTTGCTAGTTTGATTTAGGAAGGCATCAGTCTGGAGACTTATTTGGTCCTGCCCCATAACTGAGTCAGGACAAATCTGGGCATTTACCATTCTGTCCTATTTCTGGGAACTGCATCCTTTTCTGGAGCAGTAAAAATGATGTGCCTATACTATTTTTTTTTTTTAGACTTTTAGGAATGGACAAAGTTCTCTTCTGAAGTATTTCCAGACCACCCTGTGTTACAGTCATAACTCAGTATTTCTAAATGTTTGTTTAGGTAGGAAAGTTCTCTCCAGAATTTGTTTCTCGTGGATTTTATGAGAAGTTTCAGTTTATCATTGCTGCAGTAAAACTACCATTAGGTTTGGGTTTGTTCTGTATTTTGTTTTCTATTAAACTGTTGGCAAAAGGTAGCATTTATGTGAAGAGGAAGAAGCAGGAAATGGCAGAGAATGAGCTCAAGCTGTTTATGACAGCGTGTGCTTTATTTAGAGACTATGGTGTATAGAATGTGGGAGTCTAGAAACCCGTGTTCAAACCATCAAACCATGACACCAGCAGAGCACTCTGATCTGGTGCTGTGGCCACCCTGACTTCTGCACTCTGACGTTTGTTTGCAGAATGTAGGGGGTAAAGTGTGGTTTTTTGTTTGTTTTTTTTTGTTTGATTTTTGTTTTCCTTGGTTAGCCATTCAGTGGAAGAATCTTTAAGCTACAATCCCTCATGGCTATTCTTTTTTATTTATGCATAATGCTAACAGTTGTTAGTTAAATTATTATTTAATGTGAACATTTTTTTTCAGATCTTTTCAGTCCTTTTAGATTTATCAGGTGAAAGCAATTAAATGAAGCAATAGTCTTGTTTAAGAAGGGAGTTAGCACACTGCAACAGAGTCTTTATCCAGTACCTGGAGTATCTTATCTCCTGCAGCTTAGAGAGTTAACTGAGTAAAGTATGCTGAGCACCATTCTGGCCTCACTTGAGTAACATAATCTATTACTGGTAGCCTTCCTGCACTTTTTCAGTAGTTTCACTGGTGGGATATTATGGGGTGTTCAGGAAGAGGTGCCCAGGGCAGTATTCTGGGGGCAGCAAAAGGATAGACATAATTACAGGAAGGTAGTGCCCGACCATTCAGATATTTCAAAAGACTATTGCTAGTTTTGACTATCAATAGAAATTGTTGGAAAAAAAAAATAATTGTGAAGGGCTCTGCTATTGAAGGAGGGTGTTGATGGAGCAAGTTTCCAGTCGATAGCACATGCTGTTTGGTTTTCCCTAAGTGTTGTGCTGCTTTCTGCTGTTTCAAGATGTTAGTCGGTGAGCCAAAGTGCTGGCGGAAAAATTATGCTTCTGCTGTGAAGCAGGTAATCCAGTTGTGTACACTCCTTAGAAAACTCTGGGAAGAACTAACTCCTGTCTGTTATTTCTCTCACTCGGCTGTTTCTGAAGGCTTGTAATTTTGGTTTGCAGTAATCACATGGTATTTCAGTGGGCAGGACACAGTGTTTACACACACAAACGCAGAACTGCACCCTGAAGTGCATACAGCCAACACACCTGGACTTTAAATATGTGTCTCCATTTAGCTATTTAAAAGATGTTTGCAAAATGTCATCATGCTGAGGTCATGGCATTTTAGCAAAGATGCCGAGAAATGATGAAAAAAAGCAGAGGGTGTCTCTAACAACTTGGTGAAAATAAGGATATAGTGCGGCCTTTTTCACTGAGCTTTGCTTTAGTTGCTTCCTTTATTATAAGTAGTAAATGGGCAATGAGATATGTGCTTCAGTGAGCAGAAAACTTAATTAAAATAAGCAAATGGAGCCCATGCTTCAAACTGACCAATGTTTATCTGTCAGTGGCCAGCCTGGCTGCAGATGGGCTTGTGCTGTTTTCTCTCTTGGCATATCAGAACTGAATTTGGTCCTGAAAGATAAGGTCTCTCTGTCAGTGTTCTGCCGTGCTGGTTTATTTTTGATGAGTAGAAATTTCTCCACTTTGTTTCCTCCATTTCTTAGGTTTCTTTGATTTTGCCCAGCTGTCGCGGACCGAGATAGGTAAAGCCGCGACCCACACCCCCACCTCGGGGAAACCGAGGGCTGAAGACCACTCCCCATCACACTCACAAACAACGCTTAGGAATCAATAGATTTATTAAGTATCACCTAACACACACAAGGTCTACCTCTATATCTATATTCACACCTATATATCCATATCCAAATACCAACAGCTATACAACACTACATCTACATGCCAATAACAACACACACAGAAAACAAGAGAGAACCCCTCCCCTTCCCCCCTATTCCCGTTCCCGGACAGGGATAAGAGGGAAAGCCTGGAGAGAGCCTTTGGGAAATAGAAGAATATTGGAAAAGAGAAGTGAGTGTCTGGTATGTGTGAATATTATGTAGGAATGTTCGTAGGAATGTTAGTAAGCTGTTCGCAATTCTCACCACCGGGGGGTACGGCCGAAGCCAATCCCTGGTCGGGATCCACGTCCTGTCCCCTGAGACTCCAGGCAAACGGTCCGCTCGGTACGTCCACACGCCAACAACCACAGGGAGCAGCGCCGCAACGGCACGGCAGCCTCCGCAGCGGTACCCCCGCCGCGCCGGCTGGATCCGTGTGAGTTCACAGAGCGCGCGCCTTCTTGCTCCTCCCTTTCCCGGTTCCGGCCCCGCCGTGCCTCCTGGGAGCTGTAGTCTGTGGGTCTGTGCGCATGCGCCTGGTACCTCTGTCCTCTCCCCACGAGTGCCGGGGGGGCGCATCGCCAGTCAGTGAATGTCGCTGGATTAAAGGCCATTATAGAGTCCGTCTCTCACATCTCACCCCGTGGCTTTTATGACAGCGACTTGGTTCCTGTGTGGTGTATGTTTGTGTCTGTATATGTATGTATGTACATCTGTACCCTAGTAGGCTCTTGTCCAAACTCTTACCTCTTTCCCTGTTTGAGACAAACATATATACACTCTCACATATTTCATATCTACACATCTAAAACAACGTATATAACGTTTTATGCATGTTTCTGAGGGAACAATTCCCTATACAACATATATACTTATAAACTCATACATATATATAATACATAAGAAAAATATAAATAGAAAACCCATAATGAATATATTGGTGCACCATTAGTATCTTATTTACAGACCAAAACCCAAAGGGGAAATAGGTATAGGAGACATGATGCTGTGTAGTAGGAGGCGTTGTGCAAACCATGGGGTGATCAAGTCCATAGTATGCACAAGGTACCTCACCCCTCAAAACCAGTGTCGGGCTGATCAGACCCTATTCTGGCTTGGGATGTCTCCGGTTCTTTGGGTTGTTGGTTTAGCATATACACATTGCTATATACAAGTATATAGATACACAGTTACAACCTATCTCTACAATCTGTCTTGCTTCATTCAACATGAAGTATCCAATTCGTACTGATTTTAAGTTGTTTGTTATTCATGTCAGATGCAACCCAGGTGTTTGAATTCACAGGCGTTTGCAGGGTCATTTTGACTTTCCCAATATTTGGCAGGTGAACCAGTACAGTCTGTCCTGGGTGTAGGGAAATTTTTTTCTTGTTGCAAGGCTTTCTTTGTGTCTCCTTTTCTTGAGTGGGTGATGTAGGAAAGAAAGCAGTTAGACGAGGACACCCGTTCACCCCCCATCTGTTATTTATGGTGGTGACTGCATATCACAACCTTTCATCCCATTTGGAGTCCTGTGGGCGGATAAGGCTTTTGATTAACCCGTTAGTACGTTCCACTAACCCATTTGCTTGGGGATAGTATGGCATATGAAATGTCCATTGGATGCCTTCACTTCTCGCCCACTGTTGTACCAGATGTGAAGTGAAGTGAGTGCCATTATCAGACTGAATATGTGTAGGTTTAGGTAATACCCCAAATACCCTTTCCAGGAAGCGAACTGTATTTTCACCATTTGCTTTAGAAACAGCTTCAGCACAAGTTAGACCTGATACCACTTCTACCATCACAATGATATACTGTTTGTTACCTGATTTGTGGAAAGGACCTATGTAGTCCACTTGCCAAGTAGACCACAAGGACTTTCCCTCTTGAATATGCAGAGTGTCAGTTGTCAGGGGATGCTTCCCCAACCGAATCTTACACAGATCACATTCAGAAATGATTGTTTTACACTGTTCACGGGTAACAGGCCATCCCCTGGTTTGTGCCTCCTTGTACAAATCAAAGATCCCTGAGTGACCCCTTTTACAATGAAGCCATTCAAGCAATCGCTTCCACTCCTGATTTTCTTCTGCTGTACTGATTTCCACTACATTGATTTTGGCCAGTTCATCAACATAGTTGTTCCACCTGCTAGCATCATTTTTCAGACTGGTCTGGTGAGCAGGAATCCACCCTACATGAAAGTTAGGATTTTTCTTGGCAATTTTTAGGATCTGTTGCCATTTTTCTTTCTGCCACACTGGCACCCTGTTAATCTCCCAATTGTTCTGTTCCCAGAAAGTTATCCATTCCACACAGCCCTTGAAGACCGAAAAGGAATCTGTGTAGATGTACACAGCGTCCTTGGCGGCCTTTTCCCGTACAAACACATTGAGAACAGCATCCAGCTCCCCCACCTGTGCACTGCCCTTATCATGATTTATTATGCGTTCAGCCGTGGACGGTTTGACTGCAGCAGATTTGAAGAACCAGGTTTTACCCTCTCTTCTGGCTGACGCGTCTGTGAACCAGGCATTAATCATTTCACTTTTGTATTCGGGGGCCTCCTTAATAGGACTGGGAGTTTTCATTGTTAACTCTTTTTCCTCCATGGACTCAATGTGTTCCTGGATTTTTAGCTGTTTGTCCGGGCCTTCCTCTAGCTTGAAAAGACCAGAGTAGCACTCAATCTGGCTATACCATTTCCTGATTGTCCCCTTTTGGGATATACCCTCTGGAGGGGCTTTCCCAGACAGCACATGATTAACTACTTTGAAAGGACCCTGTAGTATCACCTTTTGTTTTTTAACGATTTTACTGACCTCTGTTAGTGCTGTGCTTCTCCAGAGTGGAGCATCGTTTTTCTGAGTCCTTAAGAGATTGTGAATAGAAGCCAATGGGTCGTGTACTCCCACTAGGTCCCTTTTGCCAAAAGTGATATGATAAGGCACTAGCTGAGAATCCCCATTCTATTGTTATTGGATCTTCCGGGTGAAGAGGTCCCAGAGTCTGGAAGGTCTGTGCTTCCAGTATTAGCAGTTCAAGGGCCTCATCATGAAATTTGTTCCATTCCCAATGATGATTCTTTTTCAAGAGATCATAAAGAGGCCGCGCTATAACAGAGAAATCAGGGATATGTTTTCTCCAATACTGAAGGGTTCCCAGCAATTGTTGCAATTCTTTTTTATTAGCTGGTACCTTCATCTGAGTCAATTGGGACACAGTATCGGATGGAATATTCCAGGTTCCCCCTTTCCACCTTATTCCCAGGAATTTTACCTCTTGGGATGGTGGTTGCCTTTTCCCTTCAGGGATCTCTAGCTGAATATCAGTCAGATGCTTAATTATAGCATCATACACAACTTTCACTTCTCCCTCACTCTGGCCCCCTATTAGTATATCATCTATATACTGATAAACTTTCACTTTGGAATTGTTTTTGATTTCTGGAACGTTTTCCAGTTCACACGCAAGTGCGTGATGGGCCAGCGTGGGTGAGTGTTTATATCCCTGTGGCAGCCTTGTGAACGTGTATTGGATCCCATCCCACGTGAAGGCAAAATACTTTGGTCCTCAATATCAATAGGGACCTGGAAAAACATGTCCTTAATATCCAGTGCTGCCAGCACAGGATGTGCTGCTTCCTGGATTTCTAGCACCAGTTCAGCTATGTTTGGTACGGCTGCAGTGAGGCCTTCTGTATTGGCATTCAATTTCCTGTAGTCTAAAGTCAGTCTCCATCTCCCATCTGGTTTCCTCACAGGCCAGACTGGGGCATTGTATGGTGAATGGCATGGCACTATTATACCTTTTTGTTTTAAATCAGCTGTTACCTCCCTGATGCCATCCTTGGCAGCAACTGGAATAGAATATTGTTTTACTTTTGTTGTTTTGCTCTGTGGCAGACGTGGGGCACGTTGTAACAACTTTACTTCCAGTGTTGGTGTGCCAAATGTCCAGTAGCGGCCTCGCTCATCTCTCCAGGCACGACCTGCCAAAATATCCAAACCTAACAAGTTAGGAACATCACCTACAATCATTTTAGCTCGGATCGGTTTGTCATCTCCTGGAAGGTGCATGGTGACGATAGCTGTTTTCTGTAAAGTAGAATTGCCAAATGCTCCACTTACACACACTGATTTTGCAGAGGTGGTAATACCACAGTACCTTGCCTCCTCAGCATTCAATGTGGACATCTGGGCCCCTGTGTCTACAACAAAAGTAACAGGATAACGTTTTGGACCAACAGCACAAGTGAGTACCAGATCTCCATCCTTATTATACACGAGTCTTAATATGTTTTGCCAGTCATTTGGGGGACTAGGATATTCCTGGATTGAGGGGCTCCTGGATTCCTGATTTATGTGGAAGTCATGTTGACATTCTGTGCTAGGACTCTGTGTTTTACCCCTCCTCCGTCACCTTTTTGACTTACGAGTAGTAGCAGGAGGAGGGAATTCTAGTTTCCCGAACTACTGGACCTTCCCTGTGCTTGAGCCCGAGTTCTAGACTGCGACCGGCCTCGGGCCCCAGTTTGTGATCGTGATCTGCCTCGGGTTTGTTCCCTTGTTTGGAAAGCATCAATCAGTTCCTTTAGGTCCTCATAGGGACAGGTTTTGGCTAGGAGTGAAGCTGGCACTCCCAATTGCCTGCCTTCCTCCTTAAGCCTAGCATAAGGCCCCTTGTTATCTTGTGTTGAGGAATGCTGTGTATCAAAGGCCTGTCTCCTGGGTGACCTCTGCTGTTTTTTCTTCTGTCTATCTCTGTTTACCACATTCCAGTCACCCCGTGATCTGTCTTGCCTAGGAGAAGGGGGGTCTCGGGGTGGCTTGGCAGCAACTTCAGCATATGACAGCCGAGCAGCCCTTTTGGGTGTAGAATCTCACCCTTTTGGGTGTAGGTACTCTCACACCAGCCTTTGCTGAAGTTCAGAGAGGTTCATAGTCTGGTGACACAGCATGCCGGCATGTTTACATTTTGCAGCTGTGTTGCCATCATCTGCTTTGCTGGCCGTGTTTCTGACCCAACTTCCTTGACTTCAAGAGGCTGCAGCAGTTCCTGCTTCCTGTTTTATGTGGAAATGCTTAGATGGAGTGACCTTAAGCAATCTACAGCATTAGAGTTGATACTTGAGCAGTACATACAGTTTTACATTTAGTACTTTACAAAATCAAGTGTACAAGTTAAATACAGTTACAGTTAGTGAAATTGTTACACAGATTACTGAAAGAGATTTGACCCAAGTTTTTTCTTCTAGTGGTTGCAGAAACAGAATAAAATTGATGTAACCTCTCGTAGGGGAGAAAAAATGTGGTTTAAATTGGACCTGGTGTATTTGTCAGTGCTTATGTTCAGAGTCCAGCTTAGTGAGGATTAAGTGGCTCTAGAAGACTGAGGTGAGGTCTTCCAAATTTGGACTATGGATGATAGAGCACTGATTTAACCTTCCACTGTTGTTGATAATCAAAACCAATTTTCACATTTGGTGGCTGTTTTGGTGGCCAAGTGAAAATTGCTGGAGGTTCTAGAGATGTGTCATTTTGTTTAAGGCTGTTAACAGGAAGCTGAGCAGGAAAAAAAACTGGAAAGTTCTGTAGCCAGAATCTCTACTAAGAAGCAAAACCAGGCTGAATATAAAACCAGCTCTCTGCTCATTATCTTAGAGCTTGTTGTTCATTAAAACCAACTTCCTGCAATTGTTCCCAAAACTGATGCATGGTGGATTCTATGAGGAAGATGTTGGAGACTGTCTTCTAGGGAAGAATAGCTTTCTTGGTCTCAGACAGTAGGAAACATGTAAACTAGCAGTTAAAAGGGAATTGTCACTGGGTGTGTAGCACTGCCTTTGGCAGTTGCTTCTTACTCAAATCCACGAGAGTGACAACTTGCGAGGCAGAGCAATGTTCTGGCTGCTGAAGGTTAGGTTAGAGACTAATAAATTTGTGTGAAAGACTCTTGCTACTGCTGGTGGTGTTTTTTCTTGCAGTTTTGAAGACACTATTGTGATTGGAATTGCTGTTTTGGCAGTGATCATAATTACTATTATTCTGTGCCTCACATGTTCGTGTTGCTGTTTGTATAAAGCATGTCGACGACCACGGCGTAAGTACCTGTGTATTTATTTTCTTTTTCACATCTTTGAACAAGACTTCCTTTTTTTTTTTTTCACCCCTGGAAAATTGAGTTCATATAAAAGGTGAAAATACTCTTGCCTGATCTCTCTGCTACAAAAGCTGCAATATCTAAACATCAAAAATAAGCATTTAAGCTGCTTCAGAATGCAAAGTAACAGAGAGATGTTCTGGAATATTTTCTGAGCATTTAGAAGTTTTCTTTCCCCAGCCCCTCAGTGTGTGGATTTGTGGGTTTTGGTGTTGTTTTGGGTTTGTTTTGTTTAGGAAAGCAGGAGATAGAGTAAGATATTAATCTTTTCCCAATCTCTTAAAAATATACCTGAAAAATACACCGAAGGCCCAGAACTGCAACAGTGCATCTTGAGCAAAGTCTGTAATTGTAGTATAAAGAAGGAGTAGATCTTGAAAACAAATTACTGCATTTCATCAGGAAGTGTTAATGCTCTTATTCCAATAAGGGTTAAGAAGCAATGATCCAACATCAGCTCCTGCAAAAATCAATGATTTAATGTGTATTTGCCTTTCTGACTGTTATTTAAAGACATGTTAACACATGGATGTATTAATGTGTGGACACTATATACAAAAGGAAACTCATTTGGGCAAGCATTGTATGAAGCTCCTTACCTAATAAAGGAGATCTTTATCACATTTAACTTTTAAAAGCAGATGACATTTTGAAGTGAGTAGTTTCTCCAGTCTCACACCAAATCACAGATAACTTGGCTGCAGGGTTGAGTTCCTGGTTTTCGAACAGTCCAAGAAAAAAATTCATTGCTCTTTGTGGTTGAGAAACAAGAAGGAACAAGTTGGCTGCTCTCTCAGTACAGGAAGGCTCTCATGACCACGGAGCTGGATGGCAGGGTATTTAGAGGCACACATGTCTAAATCTTTCATGGAACTTTCAAAGTGAAATTGCCCAGATTTTGAAGTGCGAAAATGATTCTAAGAGAAAATGTGTTTTACATTATTGTTTGCCTGTCCCAGGTGATCTCCTAGAGCCACCAGCACTAACCATGGTCCTTCTTCTTGTTTCTAGCTGTTGTCACCACCACTACTTCCACTACAGTGGTTCATGCTCCCTATCCCCAGCAAGGGGGAGTGCCACCCAGCTACCCAGTAGCCCCATATCAAGGATACCAGGCCGTGGCTATCCAGCCACAACCGGGAATGCCGGTGGCTCCGTACCCCGTGCAGTGTCCTCCCCCTTACCCCATGCAGCCACCAGGACCCCCAGCTTATAACGAAATGGAGGCAGGTAAGGCAGCTCTGACTGTTCCTTCATCTCTTAAGTAGCTAAAGAAACAGTTGCTTCAGAGCCAATCTTGAATTATTTATATTTATTATTTTCTATGACCATATTAACGTAAGCGTAAACTTTGTAAAACTCAAGTTGTGGTGGATGCTGTAATTCACCCTTGCTGAATTTTCCCTAGCACCATTTCTGTGTTAAACATTGCAAGAGGAGATGCAGCTGAAGCTGTATTGGCAGTTTGGTGCTATGTGGGCCTGTTAGTGGATCCAGTAGAATGTTTTACTAATTCAGCTGAAACTTCATATTAAAATCTAAGTCCAGTTAACATATGTAGAGTAGTTGGGTGTTTCTATGTTCCCTTTCCAACCTAATAGATGATTCAATCTATACACAGATGGCATGCTGGAGTAGTTTGTCACTATGTTTATAGAATACCAAGTCTCTGATTAACTTCAGGCAAGTTTGCCAATGACTAGCAGTGGAATTATCAGATCTGTTTTCTTCTGCTTTCCTTCTTTCACAGCATTGTTTTCCTGCAGGTTTATTGTTGCCATGACTAATTCACACTTCTGCTGGAAATAACCGTTCTCTGAACATTTGGCTCCTGACTGTTCAGAGAGGTCAAAACTAGGCTGTTGCTTGTCCTAGGATCTTCAAGCCCTCTTACAAACCACACTGTTCATCCTAAGTAACAAGCAAAGTGCAGTCCTGAATAGGGGTTGGTGCCCTTAGAAAGTTACTCTTTCATGACAACTTAAATATAAAATGGCTGTTCATGGTCTTAAGCATTTGCAAACTAGGTAGAAATTGCTCATGAACAATGTGCAAACCAGTGCCCCATGTGAAAACACTGACTTGGCAGGCCTGTTGACTTTATTTTTCTGTTGTAAATTCTGAAGAAGTTGTGGGGTTTATGGGGTTACCCCAAAGTGTTTTGCCTTTATCATATGAGAGAGCCAATAAACTACTCATTTTGCTTCTCATACTCAAACTGTTGCTGGTTGGTTAGTTCTTAATATTCTTTTTTTTTCTTGGGAAAAATCTCAAAGCACTTTGCATGTTGCCAGCTTAGAATTCCTCAAAATGAGAGATCTTTCCTTTATTTCTCTTGCCTGTAAACCAAAGGGCAGTCTCTTAATTCCATCACATGCAAGGGAGAGGAAACCTGCTCTGTCTCTCAGGAGCCAAACCCACTCACTCACTGACAAGGTCAGTGAAAGATAACCCCGCTTGTACATTCCAGGGGTCTGATCAGTGCTGCATTATTTGAACTAACTTCTGCTATTTGACACACCTGAAATGAAGATGTTCCTTGACAGCAGATTGTCTGTCAACACTAGAAAACAAGGATATCTTCCAAGTGATGTACATCTAATTTATACGTCAAACTCTGTAGTGTGCTCAGTAGTGGTAGGACACTTTTTTCTCTTTTATTTCAATTTTTTGAATAACCTGTGACACTTAGCAGGAAAGCATTCTCCCTGAGGAAATCCTAAGATGCTTTCTCTAGTTCTTAACTTTCACTTCTTTACATACTATCAAGTATATCCTGTTAGTGCATCTCTGACTTCCACTGGCTGTGTTTTTTTGTACCAGATCCATTCTTTTTTTTAAACTATATTCTCCCCTGAAGGCCAACTGTGTGATTGTGGCTACCATAATACACGTGTATGCTCAAGCATCAAAAAAACCCCACAAGAACAAAGGTTTTTCTGATCTTTTAAAATGCAAATGCTTTACGAGTTAGCACAGGCTGCTCTCAAGTCCAGTTAAGATGCTGCATCAGTTGAACCTCTTAACTGTGTGCTCAAAACAGAAGTTGCCATTGTAGGTGTGGAATTAAAAATACATTTTACAAATGTGTTTTTTCTTGTGTTTTCCTTTTGCAGCTGGTGCTGGAGCCCCTTACCCAATCACCCAGCCCCCTTACAACCCTGCTTACATGGATCCTCAGAAGCCCACCTATTGAAAAGATCTACTATGCTTCTGCATACAAAACTTTTTAAAGTATAATTTGTGCTGTTTACACTGTGCAACTGTAGTATATTTTTCTGGAAGACAGCAATCTTTTGTCTAAGTAAAGTGAAAGTTGTTTCAGTATCTTTTTTTTTTTTTAAATGCTTTGAGTATGAGGCAGGAGTATTTTTCTTGCAGAAGTTGTTAATTTATACCTCAAGCAAATACATAGAGAGTTTGTTCTGTATGGAATGAGAAAAGCAGGAAGAAGGAGTACTTCAGAAGTAAGAACCACAAGAACATTTGCTGTGCAATAATTTTGAAAGGAATGGTCTAATATGAGCTTTACCTGACACCCAAAGCTGTAGCAATCTTTTGCACAGTATTAAAACACAAAAACCTAATCTCTAAGGAACTACCTGATATATGTTTTATATGTTCTGCCTGCTTTAAAGCTACTATTGTTAGGTAAAATACAATATAATGCATTTCATTTACCATTCAAAAGGGAATTTTCCTTTTTTGAAACACATTTGCCTTCATTAAGGGGTAGCAAACCACGTTTAATTGTCTTTGGACTAGTTACATTTTTCTGTGCTAAGTAGCATGAGCTGATAATGTCCTTGTTTCCTTTCCTAATTTTGAGGCTTAAAACCTGTGCCTTCATTGGGTGTTTTCTTGGGCCATTTTAATTTATAGCTAGAAATTACCAGCACAACCAAACTGTAGGCCACTTAGTGGAACAAAAATATCAAAAGCTGAAAACCTGAGAATTCTTCATAAAAATTATTGGACAAGTATTTGTTGTCCAAGTATTATTGGACAAGTTTACTTAAGTCACACGTTGTTGATGAGTTTGGAAGAAAAATTAGCACCTTAATTGTATGTTAAGCAGAAGTATCTGCTAGTGTTTAAAGGAAGGAGTTTATTTCACAGAAGAGAAGAGATGTCAGATTGGGGTTTTTAAATGCTGTGGGTATGTCACTGTCTCTAGTGGGAAGTGACATTTATAAATTTAGTCTGTGTTTGAATAATAATATGGAAGGGGGACGGATAAGAGATCCCAGCCTCACACACAGTAGAGATTAAACCTCCCTTTTGTTCTCAACATCCCCATAAAGCTGAGCAGAGAATGAGAAGTCAGGGAAAGGAGGAGTGGTAGGATCTGCTTGCAGTGAGGTAATGTATTTTCAAGAAGGCAGTGCTTGAAGTCGTGAAACCTGTGGAGAAATTCTTATGACTGGCACTGGTGTTTGCAAGGCTTTTGGCTCTATACATCTTGTATTGAACAAACAAATCGTGGCTTTTTCAGTGTCCTCTACAATTCTGATTTTTCTAACGTTGAAATACAATTTGTTGTTCCTCAGTAGAGCTATCTAGTCTGTTGTATGTATCACTGTGACATAATTGGTGAAATAATTTTGACATATCTCATACACAGATGTTACTTTTTTAGAGAGGCCGTTAATCCATTTGTCCTGAAATTCTACATTTGGGATATATAACTGTTTGAAAAACATGAGTGGTGGATTTGTTTTACCTCAAATGATGGATGGAAACTGCTACTTTCAAAGGCAGCCTTATTCTCTTCCTGATTCTTGAGTCTATGTCTGGGTTATTCCAATTTTTTTCAAGAAAGTCTTCAGGGCATTTCAGAAGAAACTTGTAGAGTGCTTTTAGCATTGAGATTCGTGGCAACCTATGCCCTTCTGTGACACCTCTCTAAGAGTGTTGAGGTTGATAGCATGAAATGGTGCCAAGAGGCACTGGGGGAGCACGCACACCCTGTATCTCTGTGTTCATCCTCTTTCCTGCCTTGTAAGCCAAGGAATCAGGCAACACTTGGTTACACTGTTAGGAGCTGTGTGAGAAAAATGGCCAGTGGCTTCTGTGTGAAGGATGAAGTGTTCCTTCAAATCTGGAATTTGTATGTGTGGGAGGGCAGTGAGTAACTGCAGAACTAATTCCCCTGCTCTAGATCCTGCTGGTGTGTGTTTATTCATATTGAAGGAGGGCAGAGGCTATCCCAGCACCTTTGTTAGCCAGTGGCTTGGACGGAGCCTGGCTGGTGAGATGCAGCTCTCAGAGCACAGGTACAGTGTGCCAGTGTTGGGCTTCATGGGCTTGTCACTCTGCACCTCTCTTCCTTTCCTCCATCTGGTGTGACAGAGCATGCAGTTTGTGGCAGTGTTAGTAGGGTTATGTTTTGGTTATGGGAGGAGAATCTGCAATTTCACGAGAAGTTGGCTCAATCGTGGCAACATTTAACAGAGGTCCTCAAATCAAGTTCTGGTGTAGATGTTGCACAGACCAAATGAATTGCCCTGAGCACCACTGCATGTGGGAGGAGATGAGGGATAGGGTTAAGGAGCCTGAAAATTTACACCTTTCCTTCAGTGAACATATGGTAGTGATAACTATATACAAGTGAAAAGATGAATCATTAATATACAAGGAGCTAAATTAGTAGTAGTGTTACTGCTTGAGTTACAAAACTTGCTGAAAGAAAATGGTCTGCTTTCTTCACTTCATAATTGGAACACTTAATCAGATCTTTCCTTATTGTTAGTGTATTAATCATCATTAACAATAAGGCGTAGGACCAAATTATACTTAGTTACTGCCATGCAACCCGTTGAAACTCGTTTTCAGATAGTTAAGAGAATGGGATGGTTATAGAACAGATGGAAAAGTTGATCCATAAACTTTTAGTTGAAGCATTGCTGATGTGTCAGTCCAAGGAGCTGTTGCCTTCATGTCAAACTAGTTATCTGCAGTGCTGTGGGGAGGGGGAGTGGAATTACAGTTTTTAATGTTGAAAGAGCATATGTTCATTTTTTAAAATTCTGTAAGTGCCTTTGTTTCAGACATGTTTTGTGAAATGAAATACAGTAGTGTATTCTGTTGTGCTGAATTTACTAGTAGATAACCACTGTTGATTTTATTACATACTATAATGTAGCTTTGTATGTTGTTTATAGTTTAAATACATATACAGAAGTGGCATAAACTCTATGCACCTTTGTAATAAATGCAGTGTTTTAAGTATATTCTACTGATTTTCTTTTCTTAGCCTCAATTTGAGTGTTACTTAGGAGTGTATCTGCAAAACTACATTTTACTTCATTGTGTTTGACTAACTGGTGTTCCCAGTGCTTTAAGTCCCCTTGTGTCTTGAATATCAATTTTGGTATTGGCAACTGAAGCCTAATCAAAATTACAGGTCACAACATAGACCAAGAACAATATAAGCTCCTGAGTTATATTCTGAGAGTTTGCTTCAAAGCCAATCTAAAAGGGTTTCTTCTAAGGCCTTGTCTGGCCTAAGGAGTAAATTCAGTGCATGAAGTTTGAATGCATTAGCTTACAAATGCCAAGACATCTGAAAAGTCTAGTGTAGACAAGATAGTATACTTCAAAGAAGTCCATAATTTTATAAAAGTTTAGTATCTTCTCAACATGTATTTTGACTTGTGTGTTAAATATCATGCCTCAATTATCAACTTGACGAATTCAACATCTGCTAAGTGATGCTTTCTACTCTGTGAAAACATTTTTGCTAATGTTTTTGTGTACTTCAGTAGTTTTGAAAAAATGCCTTTGAAAGGTTCTGTTCATGCCCCTGACTCAGTCCTTTACTTGAAAATATTTTTAGCAGGTCAAGAATGTTTTTCTTAAGACACCAGCTAGTACTGAATTGGTTTAGGGTGTTCAGTATATAATAATTATTACATTGACTATCTAGCTAAGTTTCCAATGTAGGATTTAAAAAAAAAGAGAGGAGACACACACCCCCCCAGTTCCCCCCACACTTCTGAAAAAGTTGTTTACTGTGGAATAATCATGTAGTTTTGTAATGTTACTTGAATTTGTTGGAGCTCCAGCTGCAGCTGATAATGTGTTGCAGCCGAAGCGTAGATCGTTTCACTTCCAATTTTATTTCACATTTTCTCAACAGAATTGCTATTATTTAAGGTTCTAAAGATATCTTCACACTCGAAAATTGCAGCAAAACATTGTATATGAGAGCAGACTGCTGAACTAAAAAGCTGAGAGCCCAGGGTCAGGTGAGGGATACTGCTAGTTATGTTTTTCTCACGTTTAATCAGCAGTTGTTTATGGTAATGTGAATTTTTCCAGAACAAAACTTGACATGCATCTTAAAAACCACAGCAGGGGTGCATGGAGGAGCTGGACACAAAGGAGGAAAAAAAACTTTAGCAATTTTTTCCAAACAAGCAGTTCTCTCTTTTTTTTTTTCCGAGTATGGCAACTTAGTTATCATACCTAGGCATGTATAACTTACCAGGTTTGCTTTAGCCAGTGGTTTTCGATATATTTTTTTTCCCTCTGGTTATTATTTGACCTCATCTACTTGTTAGTATTGCCTGTATCAAGGAACCTGATCAGATTTACAGCTTTTAAGTTAGCTGTACAGGAGGGAAAAAAGGTACCCAAGATAAACTTGTTAAAGGTGAGATAAAGCAGAAAAAAAAAAAAGTTGTTTTATTCTTTCAAGAGCTCACTTTCTGTTTCACTAGAGTGAAGAACAGTTCAAGATATTTATAAATTAACCTCTGATATCTCATTTCTCTCACTGCAGTTGAAGTAACTTGATTTGGTTACTGAAGACTTTCCATTCTAGTATTTCTTGCTCCTGCAGTTGATTTTCATGGTTCACTCTCTGGTGCTTGGCCCTGGAATCAGGTAGGATCTGCTTTCCAGCCTGTGGGACAGGTTTTGCAGTGAAGTGTGCTGTAAAGGTCTGTAGCAAAACAAATTGTTCAGCTACATCCTCAAAATGCTAGACACAAAAAAATTACTGCTCTGTGTTATCTCTGTAAGGGACACCCTGCAGTTATGTGTTTGGGAGGTAATAACCAATATGAAAATAAACTAGCTGTTTCCTCTATATATTTTCATGAGCAGGTTCCCCCTGAGCAGCAGCTGGGAGCAGTATTTCACTTACAAGCTTTAGGACTAAACATTTTTAAGATTAGTTCCAGGTGAACTGCAGGTGTTTGCTGAGAGACAAAGTGCTCAGCACGTTGCCAGCTGCTTGGAGTTCAACTCCAGACTCAGCATGTTGGTGTTGGCCCTCCCTCTTGCAAGCACTTTGATAAGCTTCAGCTTCAGTGGGTTTGAAGGTCTTTGCACAGCTCACAGACCACCTTTTCCTTACCAGTCTGCTAAATTCTACTCAATTATTTATAGTTTTTAACAATTTACCCTTTAAACAGAAGTTTGCATGTGCTGTTACTTTCACAACAGATATAGTGCAATCTTTACACAGGCAGATCTGAACTGCTGCTTTTGACCTTAATATAACCATAATTAATATTACTGACTGTAACTAACATAAAAACATTATTCAGTGGTTAAAACAACTTACCGTTCTATAGCCTAGCACAGGCTACACTTTTTAAAGCATTATTTCACACTAGTGGGATTACCATGAATAAAACCAACTCAGGTTGGATGTTGCGTGTGATGAGATGTTTTGTGTTTGCCATCTTAACCTATTACAGTTTGTTTCATAAAAATGTGTTTTGAGGCCTGACATAAAACAGTTGTCTAGTCTGTAGGAGTTTTCTTTGGTCAGGGGCTGAACGAGGTAACCTAGTGTCCCCTTCCAACCTCAACTAGTCAATGAGTTGTAGAAGATAAGGTGCTACCTGTGCCAGTTTGCTAAGTATTTTAAGTCAGTGAAGCACCATTTACTTCATCTCTGTACACAACTTTAGTGGACATTACCTGCTGTGCATCTGAATCCATGCAGGGCCTCAGGTCCTCAAAGCACCACAGGAAGATGCTTAGCAATGCAGTGGTACCTCCTGCACTGTGACTGTTCGGGGGGTAGCGTCATTAGATCTCAAAATACAAGTCAGCAGGGCTGTCACCCTCCTCTCTGTGTCAAGTTGTCAGAGTAATGGGTAAGGTACCAGAGGTATCTGCTTTCTTCATCTGGCTCCTGACTAGCTTTAGTCCTGTCTGCTCAGTTCACTTCATTGAGGAGGAAGAAGCCAACTGTACGTAGCTTTCAGCAAAGGGGAAACTCTAGTTGCTATCCCCATGGGCAAGAAAACTGAGGAATGTGATAATCATGTGTGGAACACGATGAGTGGTTTTTGTTGTTGCTCAGTACTTCCTTATTCAGCCCTGTGGCTGTGCTTGGTGCCAGAGTAAATTCCTTTCTCAGTTAACACAGAGGCACAGCGTGTCTAGAGCACGTTGGTAAAATGAAAACCAGCCTTGAAAAAAGAGCAGCTATGCTGCAAATTCCTCAGTTAGTGTCTGATAAGAACAGTCTGTTACTTTTAGTTGATGAAGATAGTAAACCAGTAGCCCCATAATCTGTAAAAATGCTTCAGGTTTTTTTGAGGGTTGATTAGCTGTTGCATACATGATTGGATCTCTTTAATCACAAGAAAAAAACATCACAGGGGAATGTAAAAAGGAAATAATTGGTGAGTACAATCTTGCAATAATCCTGACAAAAGGCTGGTTGCTGTAAATGACTTAGGAAATAATGGCAGTTCTGTAGGTGTTTCTGTGTCTGCCTTTTCCCTTTAGGAGTGCAGCCTCATCTTTCCTTAGGAGTGTGAACTGTTCAGTTACAGAAAATGCGTTTATGTTTAAAAGCTACAGTTTAATGTCCTAACACCACAGTGTTACTGTTTTACAGTGAAGGTGTAGGGTTGGAGGGGTGCTTGTTTGTATATAGCCTGGGCTACTCCACTTTGAAGTCCAAAGTAGGAAGAAAACAATCAGAGTGGAGATACACACGTGTCAGGGTGTTTGCATCCCTTCCCATCCACCTACTCTAACAGACAGTGCCAGAAGGGAACAGTCAGGTATTTTCCTGGAATTTTTTTTCCACAGATAACACTTCTGTTTATATAAAGTTTAGCACTAATACCCTTCTCCATTTTACTGAGTTGCCATACACACACCCTTTAGATGAGGCCAGGGATTTTTTTTAAACCACTTTTCGTAACTCTGGATTGCTTCAGCGACTTGGGATTCCTTTACTGGTTGTCATCCAAACTCTTCTTAACAGTTCATTTGGTTTCAATTTGGGGTTTAAATGCATCTTATCTCTATAAACTCAAATTATGTTTAGAGAAATGAAGTGGTAAGAACAGCATAGAGCAGCTGAAAAGTGATGGTAGATCATGGGGTTTTGGGATGGTGACTATCACACCTTTGTTAGGACAGCTCAGTTTGCCACTCACAGCAGGCTAATTGCCAGGTGCTGCTGTACCACCCCATAGCTCATGGGGCTATTGATAAATAATTATCTTAATGTTTATTTTGGTTTTGAGTAAGGAAGGGGCTCTGTTCTCTAATCTTAAAGGCTAGAAAGTGCTGTGTTAGGGTTTTTTTGTTGTTGGTTTTTGTTTTGTGGGGGTTTTTTTAAGTGGACAAGTCACATGATTTTTGTCATGCTGAAACTTCTGTAGCACGTCTTGTCCAGTGCCCTGGTGGCAGTTCTAGGGTTGTTACCAAGCATACACAGGCTCAGAAGGCTTTGCTGTTAGGTGCCTGTGCATCATTCCTGGCTGCACATAAGCAGGAAACTGGCAGTTCTCCAGATGCTACAAGGAACTTGAAATCTGTTACTGAGAGGAGTGGTTGGCAGCTTGTGTTTCACAGGAATGAACAGGCTGTGCCTGATGGAGCTCTGCCAGCTGTTGTTCAAAGGGGGAGGCTTATCCCTAGGCTGTGTTGGGGGAGGAAGGAGAGAAGCTTTGTACCTAGAAGCTTTGGCTCTAGGGAGATGATGGATTATTACACTGGTTATTCCTGTATAGCAGTTTCTGGGAAAGTTCTTTCTTCAAAATGAAAGCCAAGAGCTAGTTCAGCACACTGGAGTCAAGCCCCTTGCCCAGGCACACCAGGGCAGGACATAACTCTTTGGGTTATGAGCAGAGAACTGGTTGTTTCCCAGTTTTCCAAGGGCATCCTTCCCACTGTAGTCCTGTCTCCTTCTCCTGGGCCCTGGAGCCAGGTGTGTTCTGTATCAAGTATCTGTAAAAAAAAATGAAAAAAGCTTTCCAAATTATTTAAAAACAAGCCTGTAGGCCCATTTATTTTGTTTGGGTTTTTTTGGTGTTGATGGTTGGACTCTGTGATCTCAGAGGTCCTTTCCAACCATGATGATTCTGTGATTTTAGCAGGACTCACACTTTGCTTTTTAGGGTCTAAAGTTCAGCTGATAGCAGCAGCTGAGTAGAGCAGCCAAAAATCATACAAATGTGGAAGAGTATAGTAAGAGTTCCTCCAGTCATTAGTGCTGTGTCCTAGGAATGAGATGCTCATTCACCTTCACTGCAGTGCCTATCCAGATACTACAACCAAAAGAAGAGGCATTCTGCACACATTTAAATACCCTTGAAGTAGCTCACCTAGTTAAGACAGAATGCTCTCCTCAACATTACCATCTTATTCTTCTTAAAAAAAGAAGTTCTAGTTGTTTTTGTTGTGACATCTCCATAGTTACACTTTCAGCAGATAAATGAAATTGAGAAAAATAAGTGAACTCGGGTGAACATTACAGGGCTTTGAATTTCTTGCTCAGAACTGAACTGCCAACTAAGTTACTTCTAGAAAGGTTTTTAAAATCATAGTAAACTGTTTAATATCAACATGAATATTTTGGAAGTCAAGCAACAAAGTGTAACAGCTGCAAAAGGAACAAGTATGTTCAAAAGGCTTTCATGTGAACTCAGTGATCCCAAACATCTTAGCACATTCAGCATCATCAATTCAGCTGCAGTCTCAGTAAAACAGAGAACACAATGGTGAAATTTCTATTCACAGTAAGTTCATATAAGGATGAAATTAATAAACAGAATCAGTCATCAGCCACTGAGTGGTTTTGCACAGCAAAACAGTACATTGCAGTATCATTCTTACATCAACATTTCTTTGCTTTTGGCTCTATTTAGATGGTGCTTAAATAAAATAATTGCAACAAAGACGTGTGTCCTAGTTGTGCTGCATTTTAGTACAACCTCTAGATTATCAGTTAATATAAAATAGATTATTTTAATTTCAGATTTACACTGGCAATGATTATTCTGATACAGATGAGGAAGGACAGGTGTTAGCTAGCTGGAGTCCATTCCTTGGTCTTCTGCTTCTGGCTCAGGAGGATACAATTCGTCCAAAATCAGCTCTGCAACAACAACAAAAAAATCATGTTTCAGAGAGTAATTTTTCTCCTTGACAGAGTGTAATTATCACTGGTATCTGTTTGCATTTTAAAACATACTGACTGTAGAAGGCTACAGCAAATATACTTTAACAAGGTTCAGTGCAAACAGGTCTTTAGATGTGCATTTTGTCACACAAACTTCTCCGCTTTTCATTAATGCCTTTTTAGGCATTAAAGGAGAGAACTACCTTGGACAGTCATCTAAATTTAGCTATTAGTGGAAAACCAGTAAAGGACACTTAGTTGTTTTACAGCTGGGTCTGACTACGAAGTTTAAAACCTCATTTTTGTTAACTAATTTAAAAAAGCTGCTAGGACAAAAGCATAATATTTGGTGTTTTAAAGGAAGAACCAGAATGCCAACTACAGGTTTGCAAGCACAGGCGTGCACTGCCATCCCCAAAACCACAAGCTGTTCTGGTCCATTCCCAAGCACAACTAGACAAGGTGTTAGGCAAAGCTCTAGAAACCCTGAGGACACTCTAGGCCATCAGAGTAGAACACACTTACTGGCACACTGTAGCATCTCCAGAAAAGTCACTGTAGCTGACAGTGGCCTGCTTGCATGACCTGCCTTACTGCTGCAATACATGCACCAACAATGAAGGATTTATCACTCCTGCTCTAAATAAGACCAGTTGCCTTGTCTGATACCTTATAGCAAACCACATACTGATGTAAGAGCACAATCTACCCATCAGCTTTGCAGCATGCATGTAAATAATGCCATCAGTGAATGAAGAAATGGCATCAAAGTGCAAGGAGGAGAGGCAGTTTCACAAGATCAGCTCTCTGGGAAACTGGCACCAGAAGCATGCAAAGCGAGGGGGCAGTTCTGATGGACACAGGCTAGAGAAGCTTTTGGTGTAATGGAGGAAGGCTGGGGGTAGAGGAGGGAAGAGGAAGAAGAGAGAGAGATGCTAAGTATTGCAGGGAAAGAAAAAACCCCAACCAACTGCAGAGAGAAGGTGTAATGATAATTGGAGACTTGATTTTTTTTTTTTTTTTGTTTTAAATAAGGCAGCATATAGTGCAGGTTGTTCTACTCAGGAGCTGGAGTATGGGCTTTGTTTGATCAGATAGTAGGGGCATCTTTCTATGGTGAGAAGAACAAGATAAAACTACTAAATAAGAATAGCAGTAATTCAGTGTAATGAAGTCTGAGAAGCACAGAACTATGGACTGCCTTCAGAGGTCTGAGCCAACCCTCTGTGGTGTTTGGTACCTGGTACTTGTTAAATGAGGAAAGGGACAGAAGTGGAATTTCTATTGCAACAGCATTGAAAAAAAAAAACCAACATTCTAATTTGGCAGGTTTTACCTTCACAGGCACTCAATTTTTGAGTCTTTTTGAGGATGGCTCTTATGCCTGGCATGGCTTGGTCATACTGATGGAGAACCTCCAAAGAGTGTTCATGAAACAGTTTATCTTTCTGAGACAGGCTGTGCAAAAGTAAAAGAGCATCCTGTAAAAACTGAGTAATTTGTTCCTTATATGCACAGAAGCTGTTCTCAGATCTTCTAATCTTCATCCACTGTCTATGTAACATTATAATTAGTGCCTTAACCACCTGCAAGAGGAAAAAAAATGCCTCAGTATAGAAAGTATAAAATTATAGTAATGGAAAAGTTATTTCATTACTGATTAATCTCAAATTTCAGAGTATTTTCTAGCAGGCAAAAACAAGCTTCCTTTAAAGTACAGTACACTTCTGTTTCCTTGTAGCTTAAAAAAAAGGGCAAAAAGCTGTTTCAGCATTGTTAGGGGTACCTGTAAGTTCTCAGTAGGTGAGACTCAGCCAGGGTAGTGACGTACCTCGAGGTGACACTGGCAGTCTGTGCCAGGTGACAAACCCCCTGGGCTGGGACCCCGCACACACCTTGTCAGGAGCCTCACTGTCTATTACAAAAACACAGATTGCATTAGAATGAGTGCTAGGGGTTCTGCAGCACTATCAGTTAAGCTGCAAATAAAGGGTGATGATCAAAATATTTCACTGCTAGTTTTTGGTATTTTTTTAACAGTTGATCTTTCTTTACCCCCAAAACCTGTTCAGGTTTTTGTTATGTAAAGCTTTACAGACACAGAACTCACCTTGCACAGAAACCTTCTCAACTTTCTGATGAGAAAAGCTAATGAGGTGCAGTGGGCCTTAATTCACTGCATACAACTAATATATTTACAATTAATATAGCAATGTAGATAGGGGAATAATGAAAATGGCTCATAATTCTTTCAGATGAGAGCAGAAGTGGAGCAAGTGGTAGAACTTCAAACCCATTGCCACTGTCAGTACAAACAATACAAATGAAATTCAGAATGTGCATCGTGACTCCTACACAGCAAGATAGCATTTCCACTGAATACAACTAATATAATCCTGAGTCACTACAAACTACCTTTTATATGTAATAACTCATAAGATACAGTTCAGAATTAATTAATACAATAATAAGTATAATAATATATTAATATAATCAATTAATTATATTAATAATACAATAATTAATAATACTACTACAATCAAAACGAATCCTAGATCTTGCTTCCTTTTACTCTTCTATTGATCTAAAAGCAAAATAAAGCTTAAGTGTTCAACATTTACAGCCATCCTAGGATCTTTCTTGCTTTTTTGGTGACTTTACCATGACTATTACGACTGATGTTCTTTTAAGAAGAGTTACTGATTCAGTTTCAAGCAGCTTCTCTTAAAATTCAATGTAATCCCTTACTGGAAGCCAGTACTTTCAGTTTTCTGTTTCAGCTGGAGAAAGGACTTGTTTTCTGACCGTTAGTGCATTGCCCCACTCCTCCCACTCCCCCACGTGGAAATAGCAGGAAAAAGCCTGTGAACAAACAGCTCTGGTTACCTCTTGTTCCAGCTGAAGCCAAAGCCTTTCAGATGCTGATTTATCCGGTCTGGATGTAATATACATGTACAGTGCAAGGAGGAGGCAGGTGTCTGGAATGGAGAGAACTTTGTTCTTTTGCCAGCCAGTCACTTGTTTTGTCCCACAAGAAGACAGTTCAGAAAATGTGCAGAGTTTTCTCCTGGGACTCATGATACAAGCTCAGCTTCTTGCTTTACTTCAGACATCTTAAGCAGGGCTGAAGAAACTAGTATCCCTAAACTTCATACATACATTTGTGGTAATACTGTCCTACTTAATTCATAAAGAACTGGACAAAGACTACTTGTCATGCAGAGTACTGGGAATCCCTAAACTCAACAGTGTCATCAGCACAGATTAATTAGCCTTCCAACTCCTCAAAATCCCTTTTTTCTTCATCAACCTTTTGTATAATGAACATTAATCTGGAAAGCAGTTTTAAAAATCCAGGTGGGTATCAAAAGCACTGTATAGAGACAAATACCACAAGACAAAATACTCTTCAAACAGTAACTGAAACGCTGCACTAGAACACACATTTTCAGGTCACCCAGTGGGCTTTTTGCATTTTGGGGTGTTAGCACCTTGAAGCAAGGCCTGTTTGCATTACTTGTAGTCATGCTAACTAGCATTCTAGTTAGCAGTTCTCTGTTAGGCAGTCTTTTACCTGAATGAGAACAAAGTTGAGCAACCAAGGTGTGGTGTTGAGCAAGGATAGACAACAGCCTCACGGTCAAAAGGACAGCAGGCAGAGGGGTCTCTGGACACAGACAGCGGAGCAGTACCTGGCTGTTCAGTAAGTGCTGAAAACTTCCAAAGAAAACTCTGAGTTAGAAATGCAGACAAGTTGAAAATACACTTTCCCTTGTACACAGCAGCATCATTTGTGCCTTTTTAGCCATTCAGCACATACCTGATCTCAACTTTCATGTCATAAATACAAAGTATACTGAAAAACATTTCTGTTTTCCAATTGCTGTTGCATTTGGCAGTCAGTCTGCAATTCCTGCTAGGATTGTATATATTAGACCATTAGTAGATGAAATGTCTCACTTTTGAGAGTGGCATTTTACCTACCAGCAATCACAGAAAACCCAAAATGAATGTGACAGATATTCTGATCAACTGCACTTTCAAGTGACAGGTACACAACGAGGCAACGGTATCTGCTTCATATAAACACCACAAGTAAGTCTTGTTACTGATTTGGGTTGATTATCACATTCAATACCAGCAAAGGCAGTAAAAAGATCCTCAACTGCTTCTCAGAGGTGATCAGAGATGTGATATCCTCACACACGTGTCAAAACTTCTACTGTGGTCTGCACAAATCAGTTTAAATAGAGAACAAAACCCACTAAACAGAATCTGAAATAATTTTAAAGCTATTACTGACTTACTTTATTAGCAAGTCCATTGTTGAATTTTCAGCTAATTTCACCAAAACTTTTAGGCTTTGGTTCATTATACTATCAGTCTGGGAGCCTCTTGCAGCAGAAAAAGCTAAAACCTGAAGCAGCTTTTTAAACAAGGAATGTTGAGCTCGATCATTACTAGGAGCATCCTGTGGAGCTACAGGCAGCCCTCCTTGTGTCCTGGTGTCTTCTTTACTGCCACATTGATTATCACACAACACGTTTTTGTCCATCTTGGAAATCTGTTCATCTCCAACAGCAAAACTTTTTTCCACCTCAGTAGATAGCAATGTGTGGACAACATCCCAGCTGTAAAACACCAAATAGTAAAGAACACCCAGTGATAGAACTGTAGTTTCTTCAAGAGACAACCTGAAGTCCTCCTTACTTGACACCGTATTTGTGTTGGTTCTGGAAGGAACAGCTGAGTGGTTTCCACAAGAAGCATTTACTGACTTGTCTGCCAATGGTAGCCCTTGGCAGAAGGCACCAATGTGGTGTTCCACCAAGGGCAAGAGGTACATGGCGCCTCGGATCTTGCACCGTGTGAGGTGCAAGAACTCTCTCTGGCTTTCTGCTGGGCCTCCTTCAGACAATCCTTCATCCATAGCAATCAAGTTCAAGCCTGTTATTGCAAGTTTTTGAGCTTCTTGCAGGGATACAAAAGGAGTAATTTCTTCTTGAGTTGTCCTGCCGCTGGGTAGTTGTGTGGACTTCCTATCCAAATAAAATTAAAAGAAGGGAAATACTTCAAAAGAAATATAGTTGAAATGTAAGTTATCCATATTCTGAATCAAATGAAAAAGCTAGAGCAATAAGAGATGTCTGTTCCCTAAATAAAATGTGAATTGGGGGAAAAAAATCCTACTCCTTGATACCTGCAGGAAAGAGCAATTTCAAAGCATTCCTAGGTCTTGTGGAAGTAATCAGAGCTTACAGTTGAGTAACTTCAGAGGCTCACTATAAAACATTGTCTGAAAGTACATTTCAAACATTGGATTCCTGGTTACCTGCCTTTGATAACCTGTTATATATTCTTATCTTTCCCTGATGTTCTTTGGTAGCTTCTGGGAAGAAGGAGTCTCTGCACATTGCCCATCTGCTATATGCAGGGCCTTTAAAGGACTACAACAACAATAACAAATTATTTTCTTGGCCAGAGATGAGAGAGAGACTTCAGGTATTAACTCATCAAACTGCAGCTTCAAAGCCAAACACACCACCTCTGAGACAGGAGCCTTGCCAGGAACCCACAGAACACAAGAATTATCAGTAACATCAGAGAAAAGCAAAGGTATTTCAGGAGCTGCAGTCTAATTATTTAAAGTGAAAAGCAATTATAATTTATATCCAGGATTCATATTTAAGATGCTTTACAGATCACCATAAATATATCTTGGAAAATTGCATATAAAGTGTACATTACAAATGGAACACAGTTTATACTTAGGATATACATGCAGCCTACTGTTAATTTGATCCCATCTTCAACATTTCCTTCCCACTTCACTCATGGTCATTTTTCTGTGCTTCCCTCATTGCAATGCAAGTTTTAGGTCCTTAAGTGGTTATCAATAGCAGCTGCTAACAGTCACTTGCAGGTTTTACAACATACATTTATGTGCCTTCCCCTGATATATAATTAACCTAGTTTATCTCTTCGTGGTGATTCCACTGTTTAGTATCTACGATAATCAAAGATCAATAATCAAAGATGCAGAATGATGTTCCACATTTTGCATGAAATGGCCTAAGCCAAACAGCACTGAATACAAGGAATGAGCTATCCTCCAGGAGCAAGCATTTCTTAGTGTGGAGAGTGCCACTATGTTGAGAGCCAGTCAGAAACAATTTAACAAAAAACTTACTTATCCACGTAGTTGGGCTTCGATCCAGCTCCAGGCAGAGGCTCAGAGTTGCTGCTAAGAAGATGGCAGAGTCCTAGTAATGACCCAGGGACAATGGGCTGCTTCATCAGGGCATTTAGTAGGATAGAACCTGAAAGGAGATGTAATTTTCTCCATAATCAACTGCAACATCAACAACAATTTAGCTAACAAAGTAGTTAGCTAATTTCAAAAGATTAGCCTTCTTTGTAGTGCTCTCAAACTCAAAATATTTTATTCATTACACATCTTTACTTCTCCACAAGTATTCTTGTAGAGAATCATTCTGTAAAAGGAAATAATTTTCAGAAGAGATTAATTTAAGATATGGTTTAAATATTAACTAAATTATATGTAGAGATGCTTTCATTACAATCTGACATAGCAAAGTATCTCAAGCCTAAGGATTGTATATCCCAAGCATCCTGGTGATTTGCCCTCCATGTTCCAGTCCAGACATGAAAATTATGTGATGCAATTCTGTTCTGAATTGGAAATAAAACAGTATTTTGAAGACTTCCTGGTGCTGACTGTTGTAAATGTTGCTTTATTGCCTTTACCTTAATTTTTTTTTGCATGTACATTTTTCCTGGTTTTTATATCTGTTTACCACAGAAAGCATAATATATTAATACTGAAAGAGCCAGCCTTGTACTAAGATGCCTCTTGATCCCTACCCTTCCATAAAGCAAAACCCAGGCAAACTTTTTTCTCTTAAACAGAAAACCACGATCAGAAAGTTGTTGGGATACAAGATAATAATATAAATGTTTCACTGCAAACCCACAGAATTCAAAGCAAGAAGTGACCAGCTGACCACCACTCTGCTGGGCAGTGGCACTGTACCTAGCAGATCCTCAGCACACTCACTATTTCTGTATTAACAGAGCTCAGTTACCTTGTGGGTTTTGTTTATGTACAGAGTTGGAGGAACAGGTTTTGCTCATTGCTTCATGCTTCACAGATGAGACTTCAGGATGGGTCATCTTACTGTCTAAAACAAACAGTAATGATGAGTCTAGTGAAAATGACATTGTTTATAAATCTGTACTGATCCTTTACACACATGCAGTTAGCCATGGCTGGTTTATAGCAAGTAAACAAACAGGAAACTAGTAAAAAACATCTGTCTTGTATTACTCAGCCATGTCAAACAATAGTTAAGAGCTGTGATGCATGCAGAATTGCTCCCAAAAATAAATTATAGACAAGTGAATAAAATTTCACCATTCCTGGCAGGTGTTCAGTGCTATTGCACTCAACTTTTCTTTTAGAAAAAAACAATACCTTAAGTTAAATCCCCACTACTAGCAGAGATTCACATGGCTATGTTAGTTAAAAATGAACGTAACATTCTAACAAATCAAAATAAAATTGAGCATTTAATACTTTTTCAATCAGCTATATGTGTCTCAATTACCAGGCAAACTGAAGCCAAAAGCCTTGCAGGGCTCCAAAGACAAATAATCAAGTGTGTTTTTCAAACAAATAGGCATATTGCATGTTGTTACCATAACAAACAGTCAGGGGGCTGAAAAAATAGCTATAGTAATGCTTAAGGCTACCATATTTTTCTTTCTGATGGAGTTCATGCTGCCCACACAGTTTCAGATTGAATACTGTAACTGACAGTAGCATCTCAGATTTCTTTGACTCTTCCTGTAAGAATTAGTTGATGATATCCAAATTTCTTCTATTTCCTATGGAAACATGGCACTTGGCTGCTATAAAAAAACCCACCATTTTTGTTTCATGCTATAGCAATCTTCAAATACATTTGTATATTAATTTCCCAAGTCTTACTCAATGCATTTCAAGATACAATTTTGTGGGAATTGCTGCCCTACACATAAAAGAAGAAATTATTAAACTGTTTCAGTTGTGTCTTTCACTACAGCTGAATATGTACCATTTAAAACAAAATCCCCCAAAAAAGGACAGCTTTAAAGCCAAAACCACAGGAATACACAAATTGTTGACTACCAGATTGACTCAAGAAATAGGCAAATTACTTCCTGTTCTTCTTTCTTCAGTGAGAAAGGCAGAAACAATTTGCTTATTCTAGTTCATCACAAATGAAAGTTTTTCATTCCAGCCAACAGACACTTTGTCAATGACATCTTGGCATCTGCTGGACAGGCACTACCAAGGTGTGAATTAAAATGATCTTGATGCCAATTTCAGTCATAACTATTGAGAGCCAACTGGTATAAAACAGAAAGAGATTTAAGGAAAACCAAAATAAAACAAACATTTGTTTTTTCTCTGCAGTGACCTTACTGAAACTGTTCAGTCACATAATACAAAGATCTTTATCTAGGGCAGAATGTTGGAAGTTGTATATGGGTTTACCTTCTTTGATTGAAGTACTTGGGGCAATCGAATTTCCTGAAGAACATGATGGTCTAGTGGACATTTCAGCATTGAAGGATTCCTTGGTAGGAAAGGATCTTTTTCCAGGCTGTGGAGAGCATCCTTCTGATTTAACTTGCATTGCTACATTCTTCCTAGGGCTAAAATAAAAACTGGACGCTTAGATAAATCAGTACTTCTTTTGTACTTATTTTATTAAACAATAAACAAGGTTCTATTAATAGCTTTTGAGATATTGATGTTTTAAAGGTACTTCATGATACACCCTTTGCATTGCCATAGAGACAAGGAAGGCTCTTTTGGATCAAATTCCATAGAGGTCAACAGACGTTTTTGGTTGTATTTTTTCAAGAAAACAGAGCTAAGAGTTATATGGCGAAAGAAAACATCTTTAATAGTTTAAGCACACATATTGTAAAAAGCAATACAAATTTGTTATCCAAAATTCCTACCTTGATGTTAAAACCATCTGAGTAACATGCTTGTTTCTTTCACAGTTGTGAAGTCGTGTTCTTAGTTCGTTCATCTCTGCATCTTTGAACTGCAGCTCTGACTGTAACGACAGTAACTGAAAGAGGAATGAAAAAAGACAGTCTCACTGCTACTGAATAATTCAGTGGTGTTACAACTGCAGAGCAACTAGTGTTACTGTAAGATGTCAAGATCACCATCTACTTACTGTGAACTCTGCACAAGATCTCCATTTTTATGTATGCTAGTCCAATTAATACTATCTTAGAACCAAGTGCCAGAAGTTCAGGCAAGAAGGACATGGCTTGTAAAGACAGACCAAGCGCCACGCACAGCATGACTACAGTGCGGCCGTTAACAGCAGAGGAAACAGGACAAAAGCAGCCACTGTCCTCTTCAGGGCTTTCAGAAAGGTGACTGCAACAGGAACAGCAATCTGATCAGAAGCATAAAGCACATTTCTGTCGCTTTTTTCCCTTTTAAAATACATTCCAATTTTAACGTTCTTGGAACTGCCTAAATACAGCAACAAGTAAACGAAAATCTCTGCCACTTGAATTTTAGTCTTTTATTTTGGCAGGAGAAAACCCTCAGCCAGTTCCTACAAGTGCTTTCTTCTAGATAAGAAAAAATAAAAGCCCACATAGGTTGGAAATTTCATACGAATGTTCTTCCTTTGACTAGGTGGAGCATTACATCATTAACTCATATGTTCAGCTTCTCCATGTGATATGCAGGTAATCAACATAGTTACAAACCTTTTTTGAGAACTCTTTCTCTTTTTCACTGAGGGTTTGAGATTTTTGCTGTTCCAAAAGCACGTATGATCTTTTTTGCTCCTCCATAGCACACTCCATCTGCTGCATTGAGTCACGCAAAATTTTAATTTCTCCATTTTTAATTAGAATTTCATCCTGCATTTCTTTCAGCTGCAAACAGATGAATCCATTAAGGGATGTACATAACCAAAGCTATTCTTATCTTATTCTGATTAAATCAGGCTCAGCTGCTGTGCTCTCTGGTAGGATAATAAAACAAGAGCAAAGACATATATCTTCATATACCATACTGGTATCTCTCAGAGACCATTCTTCTCTTTCCCCTTCTCTGTGATTATGTTCTCTCTTTGAAAAGTATTCCAGTCACACACATCAATAATTTATTCATTATTTGGATTATAACAATAATTTATTTGCTATATTGTATGTACCATGGCAGCCAACAGCCATGCTGTCCTAAGACAGTATCTTCAAGATATGAAAAGCCTCTGACACTCCCTGAACCATCACCACTGAGAGGCAAGACTTTGGAGAGACAATAAGCGAGTTATTCAGAAAAGCATGGAGAAAAAAGCAGAAAGACACCTCTATACCACTGTGTAAAATGACATTTTCCCCCCATGTTGAACACAGTGTAGAGGTAGGAGCTTCCCCAATAAAGAAGGATATAATGGAGCTGGGCAAGAGCCAGAGAACAGCGGAAAGGGCAGTGAGAGAAAGGTAAGCAGAGCTTTTTCCACCAGGGAGAAAGCACAACTGTGAGGAAACAAAGGTCTACGGAGGTGCGAGTGCTGTGCACAAGTTTCCTTGTTTCCTGCCTCTCGACACGGCCAAGACCCCGCCACTGACAACCCAAGTTCAAAATAAAATCAATGACATTCCTGACACAAGGTGGCGTTAAGCTGCGGACCTCTTTCGCACTAAGAATGATTAAAAAAACCCTACACAGGCGTTTAAAAAAAATACACTAAAGACTATTAAATCCACATACACTATTTCTTAATCAGAAAGTACCTACAGGAAATTTTTACCAGAGGCTAAATGACTGTTCTGGTAAAATATAATCATAAACTTGCTCAGGTCTTATGTTCTCCCTCAGCTGTGTGCCAAAGGGATGGACTTGGGGCAATTGTGCCTTCTCACCTCTCTGCACCTACTTCTTCCCCACAGCATCATCCCATAAGGGATCATCAGAAGGTAAAGTAACATTACACAACTTAGAAGTCACTTCACTGTCTTAAATCATTAAGTTGCACTAACCAACTCTTGCTGACTAGCTGACAGGACAGAGGAGAATGGATTTGACAGGAACCAAGTAAAACTAACAAATTAGCTTTTCCTAACGTGAAATGACCAAGAAATAAAATATTGTTCTCAGTCTTAACGTTACTAGAGCTGTTTCTAGTACAACACTTTTAATAGATCCATGGATTTCAAAGATTACTCAGCAACTTGATTAGCATGAGATACTTGGAAGCAAACTTATCCCACCTTTCAGCTAGCCCCATCAAAAAATGTAATAGAGGGGAAGATATCACTAACCTTCTGTTTAATTTCCTCATGCTGTGTTTGCAGCACTTCAAACTGGAAGGCATCTCTCATCAGGGTGCCTTCTGTACTGGCTCCTGTGCAGAAAAACACCAAGATCTGTTCTGAAGCAGCACCCTGCACGTACGTCACCGATGACTTAACATCAAGATGTTATTTGCCATTACATGTGTCTGACTACTTTAATATTTACCCTGTCACTACAAACAGAGAAACTGCATGCATTAAACCACCAGAGCTGTTTTAGGCTTGTGCATCAGCCCTTAAAACAGAGAAGCAAATGCTCCCCCAGACATTTCTAATCTCTTAGACCAGTAAGATGACCCACCGCAAGCACAAGCATTTCCTCCATGATCACCTTAGTTAACATGCTCTGCACAGATCAGGGTTAACTGAAAACTTTTTGACCTGCAGAAATTACAAATGTTAACAATGCTAAAACCTACTTGGAGGATTTAAGCCCGTGGTACTTCAATTGTGAGCAAAACCCTGTGTTCTGTTTGCTTTTTCCAAGTAAATCTGGAAATCAGCTGTTAATATGAGGCAGAGTATGCATTTATGAGTGAAAGTTAATGGTAAGAAAAAAAGGCTGGTAGCCAACATGCCTGATACTATGCACAGTGCTTAGAATCACAGAACTGTTTTGGCTGGAAAAGACTTTTAAGACCATCAAGTCCAACCGTTAACCCAGCACTGCCAAGGCCACCACTAAACCATGTCCCCAAGCACCCCATCTATATGGCTTTCAAATCCCTCCAGAGATGGTGCTTCCACCACTGCCCTGGGCAGCCTGTTCCAATGTTTGACAACCCTTTTGGTGAATATTTTTTTCCTAATATCGAATCTAAACCTCCCCTGGCACAACTTGAGGCCATTTCCTCCTGTCCTATCCCTCGTTACTTGTTTGTTTCAACACGTTTGACACGCAGTGTCAGTGCGGCAGGTGTCACAGGCTCCCGGTGCTGACAGTTTAACGCTCTGTGACTGCTTGGAGGTTACTGCTCCGAATCTTGGCGGGCTCGTTACACACCTGGCGCAGCACAGCACAAACATTTCCTCAATTGTTTAATACTGCAGGGCACCTTCAGACACCCCGGTGACCGCAACAACCGCATCGCTTTGGCCGACACGTGCCTGCCCGGGCGAACAGTGTAACGGCGGAGGGGCCCCCCAGCGTTACCCCCGGTCACACCGCCAAACCCCGGTAGCGCTGATCCGCACTCCCCAGCCCCGGCGCACCGACCTTTCCGCTTCCCCGCCGCGGCGGGGGCGCTGCCCCGGGGCGGCACCACATCACCCCGCCGCTCGGCGCTGCTCGGGCCCCACGCCTGTCCTGGGGGGCCCGGAGCCTCCTGTGACAGCGCCTGCGAGGCCAGGATGTCGATCTCCTCTAGGTCGTCGGCCGTGAAGTCGTCTCCGTCCCCGAAGGGGTCCACCGGCCCCTCGCCGGGCCCAGCCATCCCCGAGCTCTTGGAGCGCTTGAGAGGCGGCAAGCCGTTCGCCGCGGCCGGGGGGCCGGCTCCGGCCCAGCCCACCTCGCACAGCGCCGAGCCGCTCCGCTTCCGTGGCCCCAGCGGGGGCTGGGCCGCCATGGCGGGACGCCGGGGCCTCCCCGGTGGGTGCCAGAACCGCTGACGGCCCCGCGGGCCGAACCCGCCCGGGCACTGGGCCAGGCACGCCCCCCCACGCGCTACCCCGCGCGCACCGCACACCAATCACAGGCGGTCAGAACTTCCCTCACACCAATAGGTCATCCGCAGGTCCTACGGCAGCCCCCGAGGGCCAAACCCAGCGCCGGCGCGCAGCAGCTGCCTGTAAGCGCCCCCGCGATTGGCCGGGGATTGGCAGCGCCGCGCTGATTGGCCGGGTGGCGCGTGGGCAGGCGCGCGGTGCGGTTGAGGGCGGCGGGAAGGCTCGTCCTGTCAGCAGCGGGAGGGGAGGGCCGCGGCGGCACCGCGTGAGCCCTGCCGGGTGCTGGCCTGTGTGGGGTTATGGCCGTGCTGGTGCCCTGAGCTCTTCCCTGGCAGGATGGGACCGAGCTACCTGCTGGGAGGGTGGCAGCGACACGTCCTGCTGGTACCTGCCCGTGCGCAGACATGGCACTGCCAGCCATGGCGACAGGCCACCTCTGCTGGCTGCACCTCCCTCAGAGGCTCATGGACAGTGCTCTTACCTCTCTAGCACGGGCTCGCAGGGAAACCATACAGATACACAGACAAATACGGATCCTGTGTATGACTTCTTGAATCTTCCTTCGTGAGAACATCCTGTGGTAGCTGCAGAGGAACATGAGGTTTTGCTTGGAGACACAAGACTGTAAGAAAAGGAAATTATTTTTACTCGGCCAACTCATAATGCTTGTGAAGACTGGAAGGCACTTACTCTGATTTTTCTGTTGCAGATTCAGGCTGTTATAGCCTCAAAATGTGTCTTTTTTTTTTTTTAATTGCAATCCTAATCTAGTACTTGAGCCTATAGAACAGGCCATCACAACATTTTGCCTTGTAATATTTGCCCTCAGTAGTTTTGCTGCAAAAGTAGTAAAAAGAGTAATTTTTCACTTGCACAGCTAAATCGTTGGCAGCCACGTTGTTTACTAGTTAAATGTTTAGTTGCTTTAGGAAAGAAAATAGGATCTTAAATAGGTTAATTTTTTTTTTCCCTAATGAAGTGGGACTAGTAAGAGATAATAGTGTCAGCGAAGTGCAATATTTGCAAAAATTCTGTACTGAAAACCTGTTAATAATTTACTGGCATTGTTTTTGTAATAATATCTTAGCCTAGTCTTAAAAACTGTGTAAAGTGGAATGAAAAATACACTTTCCAGTGTAAGCTCTTTATGACTTAGGTGGGTGTGGGGTAAAGCGTAGACTAGACAATAGTCTTGCAGCACATTTTTAAAACAGGGTTAGCAATGATCTTCGGTGCTACAAAGCAGCTTACAAAATCCCTTGGTGGCCTCTGAGTGAAAAACACTGTGTTGGTAGTATGATGTACTTCTGGTCAGGTCAGAGAATTCTGATTTCCCTTGTTCGTTTCTCTATTTCCCTATATGTGCAGCAACTTAAATTATCACTAGACTGTAATTTGCTTTATCTCTGCACTGCCCCAGCATAACTGGTAGCTCAGCCAAAAATGGCACACCTGTGGTTGGCCAGGAGGAGCAGAAGAAGGCCCTGAGGGTCAGTGGTCTCAGCTGTGTTGCCTTGTCCCAGCTGCTCTGCCCAGGCAGGTGGTCCCTCTGCACCTGAGCAAGCAGTGCAGCTGCATCTGGTCAGCATGGCTGCAAAGATAAGGGGTAGCCTCGGCGGGAGACCGTGCTTGTATGGTCTGAGCTGCTGGCCTTTTTGTTCCTCTAAGAAGTTGTGTTTAGTTAATTAGCGTATCAAAGTGGGGAAATTACAGAGATCTGATGCCTAAGTCATGGAAAGGTACTGTTCTTTGTGTTTGAAAATATTGTTTTCCCTGTAGTGGGAATGGTAACGTGATGTTTGTCTTTGTGATAAAGAAAAGGTGGTTATTTGTTTTAAGAATGGTTTTGTTTGACTATGTTTAGAGAGATGCTTCTACTAGATGGAGTAAACATAAAATTGCTTGTTTTGTTCAAAACCTGCTCTTGCAGCTTCTAGTGCTTTGTTTCACCTGTGTTTGTAGAGTTGTATTGAGATATTGAGAACTTAAATTAAGTAACCTAAAAGGAACTCCATTTAGACTTTACTTGGTCTTGATGCTACTTTTTTCTTTTTTAAGGACAGGTAAATGGATAGACTCTTGTCGTATTATCAATTTTATTACTTTTTTACTATTATTACTACTTTTGCTTTTAAATAACAATATACTGTATAAGTGATAAAGCTTCAGTTTTACTTTCTGAGGAAAGTTGAGGAAAAATGGAATTATAGAATCATACTTGCATGCATTTTCTTTTTAATAGGAGAAACCAAGATACTGACTCTGTTTTTCTCTACACCAGGTGTTCCTGCTACAGAGAGACATGACTTGCTGAACAACAGAACAAAAAAAGTAAGTCTGAGTTGATGAGCTAAAAAATTCTTTGTGAAAGAAGGTGATATGTATGGGGGCTGTGGCAGGGGTTACACAGCTGCCATGTAGTCCACCTTAGGAATTATGCAGATCCCACCCCAACAGAGCTTGGCCCTCAGTTCCTGCTTGAAGAAAGAGGAGTCACCAGTCTGCTGAGTAAATAAGTGGTTTATTTTGCCAACATGCAGAGCAGCTGGGCCAGGTGCCTTGGAAGAGGGATCCCTAGTGCAGATTGCACACCCCAGTTATGCCCTCACAGGCAAATTTCCTGGCATGTACTGCCCAGTCCCTGAGTTCAAAGACTTAATTCTGGTCGGTGGCCTCTTGATTTCTTGCTGGTTTTCTTGGTCACTGGGCTGGCCTTCTGAAGTTACCTCATTCCCTTGGAATTGTTTCCTTGGTCCTTCTTCATTCTGCTCCATCTGCTGGTTTCAGCTGGTGTCGTATTTGCAGCATTAGTTTTATCAAAAGGTTACCCTTGGTAAGCTCTTGTGGCCAAAGGCTTCAAATACTTTAGCTTCTAGTGCTGAGCAAGGCTGTTAATCTTAAGAGTTCTCAGCAGCAGTGGTAACTTAGCTGCTTCTGCTGTCTGTGGTGAGGCTTCTCAACTTCCAGCAAATGAAAAAAACCCCAAAAACATCAACCTAGAAACTTCTGTGTTTTTTTTCTGTGTATGAGTAATTAAGATTTGTTTCTAATGAAAAATAACATATTTCAATGGCTACTGCTAAATTGTGCTGGTACAGTGCTTCCAAATTGTTTAATTACTATGTCCAATGCTGTCTTATTGGAACCCCTTGTACTCTCTCAAATAGCCTATCTATGTAATGGTTTAGTAATTGGCAAATAACTAGTTTCTTGCTGAACCCTCTGCAGTCTATTTTAAATACTACTGCCTGTGGCACCATTTACTGGCAGGAAGATGAAAGTCAGATCGTTGCACATCTCTTGATTTCTCTCTGTAGTTTGCTTACCTTAAGCCTTAACTGTGGAACTCACTGAGGGGAATACAGGGAATCAACATGTGATTTTAACATTACCAGACAACTGTGGTGTGTTTTTAATTTTATAGCCAGACATTCTTACCTTCTGATTTTAATTGAATGGTCTTCTTAGGACTATGGATCCAGGTGCCAGACCTCAATCTAGGGAGCACTAATCTGTGCTAGCAGAGTTGTGACATTAACTTTTAACTACCTTTCATTTGCTTGCTTAGAAAGCTTTTCTACTGTGATCTTTACTGGTGTTTCTGATGAGCAAGTTAAAACTAGATCACTTAATGTCTATCCTGGCTTTGGCAGAACTTCTGACTGACTTAAAGTAAAATCAGACTGTAAGTGGAAATTCGTGTGTGTATTAATATGGGCACATGCAGCCTGGAGGGGTGAGCTCTTGTGTAATTAAGCATGAAGTTTAACAACTTATGTCTGGATTTGTACATTTCTTAGTGCTGTTAACAGTGATGTTTGTTCTGAATAATAATAAGAATTTAGTAACTTCAATGCTAATGTTGTTTTTTTAGCCACTATTTTAATGAATCTGCAAACGAGTCTTCCTGCATTTGTGATGGTGCTATCAGGGTGTTAGTGGCTTTTGAAGTCATGCAGTGTTGATATGGTGGGGCAAATCTGTATTTCACAAATGAAAGGGAAGGGGTGGGAAGAAATGGGGAAGTGTTTGAGATAACTACCTGGCAGAACACACAGAATAAACCCAGAGCTTGTGGTAAAACTTTGTTGTGCAGGAATGATGGTCTGGACCAAATACCAAATCATGCAGGCTTACTCTTCTTGGTTTTTTATTTGCTTCACGTAACTAGCAAGTGATGATTGTGGCTGCTCAAATGTAGGGTCCATGTGTACCTGGGTAGTTTCGCTAGTGAAGTCTCCAAAGCTGGGGAGCTGGGTTTTGTGTTCCGATTCACAAAACACTGAATAAAATAAGACTGAAGTTACTGCATGACTGGCATGTCCAGGTAAGTACCAGCAGACATTGGTCGCCTTTTTTAGCTTAATTTCTGAAGTTTGAGGTACTGAAGGCGGACGTGTGGTTAACCTGTGGATTATATGAACTGAGGAGGACGTTGGAGGAACAAGCGCCGAAGCCGCCGGTGGAAGGGGCGCGGGCGGTGCTGGGTGGCTGCACAGCGACCGAGCAGGCAGCAAGGCCGGCCGCTGGCCCAGGGCGGCGGGGTGAAGCCCGGTCCCGCCGGCCGGGGCAGCGGTGCCGATCGCATCACTACGCGTGGCTGCCCCAGCGCCGCGGCGCTCAAGCCCCGCCCCTCCGGCTACAAAACAAACACAGCCCGGGCCCCGCCGCTGCCCAATGGCCGCCAACAGTCGCCGCGGCCGCCCCGCCCCGCCGCCGCCGCGGCCAGTGGGGCTTCGGCTTGCCCGGGTGTGTGAGGGGCCGGGGCGGGGCGCCGCTCTGTGACGTACTCCCTGCGCGCCGCCGCCATTGGCTGGCGGGGCGGGGGGCGTGGCGGACGCAGGGGCGCTGGCAGCGGGCCGGGGCGGCGGCAGCGGCGGGAGGTGCGCGCCGGCCGGGGCGGCATGGAGATCGAGATCTGCACGGCGGCGGCCTTCATCACCCGCCTCCTGCGGGCCGCCGGTGGGATCGACGAGGAGCAGCTGCGCTGCTTCCGGGAGTGCCTGCAGGAGGCGCTGCACGGTGAGCGGGGGAGGGAGGGCCCGGCTCGGCCCGGCCCGGCCGGTCGCCGCTACATCGCAGGGGGTCCGGCGGGGCTGGAGGGCTGTGGGGCCCCGGGGCCGCCGTAAAGCCGCTCTTTGTTCCCTCCCGCAGAGCACTACAAGCACCACTGGTTCCCCCTGGTGCCCTCCAAGGGCTCCGGCTACCGGTGCATTAGGATCAACCATCAGATGGACCCCTTGATAGGAAAGGCAGCGGGCATGATTGGACTGAGCCACGAGAGACTCTTCCAGCTTCTACCCAGCGAATTAACTCTTTGGGTTGACCCTTTTGAAGTGTCGTATCGCATAGGTGAAGATGGGTCTATCTGTGTCCTCTACGAAGGTCCCCAACCTGACGGGAAGGCAACCAAACCGCTGGAGAGTCGGACCAGCTGTAAAGAGGACTGGAGGACAGGCAGGTCCAGCCCTTCCAAGAGTTCCATGATGACACAGTTTCTAGTTAAAAATTGCTGTTTCTTGTAGAGTGATATATGTATCCCAAAGTTATAGTAAACTTAAATGTAACAGATTTTTTGGTTTGTAGTTGTTGTGGTTTTTTTTTCCACCCTATAGTCACGAAAGTTGTAGTAGTACTGCCAAGTTCTTTGTGGCCAAGGGCTAATATATAAAGGCAGTTCTTTACACTGCATGTTCTCTTCTGCGTCCTGTAAATGCACTGTACAGTCAGTTGATGATTATTTTACACATATTTTGGCTATTTGTAATAAAAAGCAATATTGTAGCATTCTTTATGATGGATTTTAGTCAAGGTTAACACTTGCTAAAACATTCCTTAATTTGCAGAGCAATAACACAAAGGGGGGGATGGGAAACAGATCTAACAAGCTGCACATAAATCTTTCCAGTGATTTGTCTGCACAGACTTCTCTCAGGGTCGTTCAAGTTTGGCTGTGAGGCACAAATCACAAAAATAACTCTTTATTTTTTCCCTTTTCAAAGCATGGGTTTATATGAGGGCCAGGTTCCATCAGGCCCCAACATTTTGACAAAAAGAATTGGGGAATTAGTTTGTCTTGTTATTTCTAGTTATTGCAGTAGAAGAATAAAGACTTGCTCAAACTGCTCTTGAGTTGGTTTGTTATTTTTTCCCGTCAGGCTTTTTACATTGCTATCAAAGCTTCCTCTAGCTGTTTCTGATTGTCACAGGGAGCTTCACAGTTAGAAAGGTGTGACTCTGAACATTCATCTTTAATTCAGATCACCACAAATGCTTAGCTTCAGTAGAGCTTCCTGGCTACGTGCATGTCTGTGTAGAGTTGTGTGGCTTTTTTCAGTGTGTGCTGTATCAAACTGAATGGAAGCAAAAGTACTCTTCTGACATGTGATCTATTGCAGGAAAATGTCTGAGTTAATTGGGAAATGAAGGTTGTGTTTAAAACTGCAATTTAAAACCATCTCGAAAGCTGGAGTGAAATGGTGATTGTCAGTACTGTCACTACCTTGACTTTTCTGGAAGGTAAAATCCTGCTGTTTCTGCATTCTGCTACATTGAGTTCCTGCTTCTTTTCTCAGTGTCTCTAATAGCAGTTGGGTACAAGTTTAGTAAAAGTACCAGACACAGTGGATTTGATGTAGTAACAGAATTGTGTGTTGTTGGTTTACATGGAGAATCTTAGTATTGGTATTCCAGTAAAGGATTCGATTTACAGATACTGTGATTCCTCTCCTAAGAAGCAGAGGTCTGCAGTCTAGCCACAGACTAGACTGCCTAGTGTTCAGCAGTGCTGGTTTGTTGGTAGCCTGGTGCTTGAGCACAGTTGAATGCTTGATGAAAGAAAGCTTTGTCTAGTGTTAGTATGTCAGCAAAAAAAGAAAAATCTTGCACTGTGTCAATAACATGGTAAAACACACAGTGAAGGACCAGGCAATTCTGGGCAAACTGGAATGGGCAGAACTCCAGCTCATGTAAAGAGGTTTTCGTGCTTTGTGTTAGAAAAAGCTGTAGTTTCTTGCTGTTTGCCTTATTATGTTGGAGGCAGGCTTTTCTAGTAGTGTTTGTTCTGAATAAAATGCACAGTGCAGTTTTCTTAGCAATTAGTGTCTGTGAAAATTGATTGTGTGTTTCTAGTGTCTCCAGTAAATAAGCTTCTGGGTTACTTTAACAAATGGTCGTTAAAGGTCTTGTGGCAAATTGCCTTTTTATTATACAAGATTGAAAATCACTTCTCACAACATTTTTATTCCGTTGGGGAAACAGTAACACTTTGTGTGTTGTTTTGTGTTTTTTTTCTTTCTCTAATAGAATTACCTGCAGTGAATATTTATTTCTTTAGGGTGTCTCAGGGACGTGCTTGACACACTTGTCAGTAATTGAATGTAACTTCAAATCTGCTAAGGGTGAGATTCCCTTGTTGATTAAATTTCATTTGGAAGATATTGACCTTGCTGCACATCATATTAACAGCTTATCTGAAAACATGTATTATGAAGTTTTTAGTTTAACAGTGAATTTTAGATGGCAGTAAGCACTTAAAGTGGAATTAAAGATGACTTGGGACACAGAGTGTGATTTCTAGCTACTGGATGTAGTTTGACATGAAGTAGGGTACAGCAGGTTTTTCAGATGTTCTTCTTGCCTGGTGTCTGTCTGTAAGAGCAGAGAAGAGCTGGGATTAATCCAGCCATGGTGAATTCTGTTGCTCCTTATTTATTACTCTGACCATATTCAATGGGATATTTCATATGTTGTATGATAACCATGTCTCAAGGATCCTACACTCTCTGTGTTTTAACTTTATCATGGGACAGGACATTTTTGTTAGTGTGATTCAAGTTCAATTTTATGTATTTAAGTTACAGGCATAAAGTTGAAGCTACTCTGCAGAGAAGTAGGTGGAAGAGCCTGGGGAGCTTGAAGAAAACCCACTGAAGCAAATGAAATGCTTGAGCTGCAAGTAAATATGCTGTAATATCTGTGACATCTAGAATTACATTCCATTGCTTTGAAAAAAAAAAGTCAAAGACCTAATGCCACAAAGGCAACTGTTCTGAGGGAATAGAGCTCTTGGTAGAAAGCCAAGGAGGCTGTTACTTGGAGGAGGTAAATAAAATTAACTTGATGTTTTCCATGAAAGGTGGTTTTGCACTCTGCTATTGCAACAAACATGCAAAAATCTTAAGGTACTTAAAATTACATACTTGTTGCACAAGACTGACTGCATCTGATCAGTCATGATTTAGGGCAGAATGGTTTGGATTCTACAGGAAGAATTATTGCATGCCAGCCTTCTTGAAGCAGTAGAAATATTTGGAGGAAGGATATACTTGTCTGTTTCATGCCTGTTTGTATAAGGATGGGTTAGCTGTTGGATAAATAAAACTTAAGGAAGAAACATTTATAGAGGAAAAAACATAGATTTGCCTGTTTCTCTGAAATGTTGCTTTGCTGTGAAGACAAATAACATTTGTCTTTCTGAGTTGTAAAATCCAAATGAGACCAGAAGGTCCTGTTAGTTTATACAGCCTGACCACTTGTGTGCTGCAAGTCCTGTGCATGGCATCCCTGACTGCACCTAAGTATTCAGAGGTGTACAGTTTTGACCTGAAACTTCAAGAGATAAGGGTATAATCTGTATTTGTTTCAGATTCTCTTACCTTTAGTTCAAAGAGGAATTTTGGTATGTTTTTTAAGTTGATTTCTGAACACTGGTATCCTTATTTCTTTATCCTCAAGATGAAAGGCCTTTCACTATGTCTTCTTGTATGTACTTCATGCTGCAATCAAATTAAGTCTTGTTTTTTTGTTTAAAGGATTAAAAAGATTAAGCCTTTTAAGTTTGAGCATAAATATTCTTTTAACTGGGATTTACATACATGGTTTCTGCAAACACCATGTTTTTAAATATGTGCATGAGAATGTGTTCTCAAGAAATGAGTGCAGTGAACCAACTGATCCAGATCAGATCGTTCCCACCATTATTTGCCAACTCCAGCACTGACAGTTCTGTGATTTTCACTTACTGAGAACAATGTAAAATTACTTTGGGTCTAGTACTGACATAATTGCTAAATATGAGGCCTTTCATGAACTCATTTGTAATTCATGTGCTGCATTCTTCACTCTGTTGTTTTGATTTTGTGAAGAATGCCATGTGTTTTAGACAAAGTGCCTTGTAATGTTATTGCAGTTACACAGAGGACAAACCCAGGGTTTGTTTAGCAGGATAGCTTTTCTATAAAACCATGTTGACTGGCAGTAGTGACATTGTTCTCCATTTAATTGTACTTCTTATTATGAAGTGAATTAATACTTCATTAATATACTTTTTACATTTAATCCATGATTAGAAGTGTTCTAACTCATGTTTTTTTCATATTGGGACACCTGCTCTGGAGAAATTTTCTAGTGATTCCCACATACATCAGAAATAGCCATTGGAGTCCCACTGATGTCTGAAGGCAGTTCTCTTGGGCATTTTTCTAGGCCTTAGGTCTATATTTTTCCTTACGAAATCCTAAAATCTTGATGTTATCTGTTGTAGTCATAAGCATATTGGAATTGTTTCATTATCCTCATGTAGAAAAAAGTTATCCTCATGATCAAATACAGATAGACAATATTTATTGAATACTTACAGCTTTTTACTTCAGCAATTTTACCATCTTCATCTTCTTGGTACTAGAATTAATTTGTGCTGTCATATGTTAAAAGGTCATTGACTTTGCATAGCTGTTTCTCTTAGCTATTGTAACCATGGATATTCCTTTCACAATTTTAAACTTCAGGTTCTTTTTAACATCACAATAATCCACATATGTTGGCTTTTCTTCTGTTTCACCTTCTGTGGTGGTGTTTTTTCTTGTTTGTCAAGGGGTGTGACTCAGAATTTTGATCTCCTCTGGAGGCTGTATCAGGGAGGCATCACTGCAGCCATCGATCAGTGTGGCTTTGTGTGATACCCCCAGGCTGATGCATGTTGCTATGGCAGTATGGGAAGACTTGGATTTTGGGTTAATAGAGGCATTCTGGTTCTTGAGTATCAAGGCTGATACTTTTTACTGTTGTCATATTTACTTCACATAAATTATTTTTTTCTTCTGGTGCCAGAATCACTCTTGATAATTTTTATGCTGCAAAAGTAACAGGCCCATCTATTTTCATGGTTTTCTTGCTGGGGAATGAATTTATTCCAGTAGTAACAAGTGGTATTTTGCTTTCCATTATAAGCCTATGTAGAACTTTCATTAAGAAGTAAATTGCTGTTTAGGTAACTTCTTGAGGGGTAATATCTTTCAATTGAAATGGAATTGCATGAAAAAAATCTTTCATCTGCTGGGGAGAGTCACTTTGTACTGTGAGATTCAGCCACCCCTTGTTTGCAATCAGTGTGACTAACAGTGTCAGGAAGCAATGAGAATGCAAATGAAATGGTGATTCATGACAAACTTGGCTTTATCATTGTATTCAACTATTGGCCCCCAGATTATTGATGGTAATATTCGTATAGCCTCATTAGCAGAAGCAGGTATATAGTGTGCTATTCTCTCCAGTGGTTCTTAAAAATCCAAAGAAACAAAAGCTGTAAGAGAAGATAAATGTCTGTTCCATTACATTAAGCAGCAAAAATCAGTCTTGAGTCCCTGAAAGACAGAGTTGCAAATGTATCTCCTGGTAACTCTTGTGCTTTAGTAGGAAGAAGAAACTATCACAAAATAGTTCTCCAATGTTTCAAGCAAACCTCTTGTGCTAAATAAATACCCAGCTTAGACAAATCAGGTTTATAATCCTGGAGATACGCCAAGTATGATAGTTCATCTTTGAATCAGAACGTATTTTTTAAATAAAAAGGCATGTAAAAAAGTATAAATACAATCTTTGTAGATGCTGTGAAGCAGCAGCTTTGAACATGAACTTTCTAGAGTATAAACTCTTACAAACTTTACTTGCTACCACTGAGCTACAAATACAGTCACCTTCATACAGCAGTTTTTACTGTGCAGTTCTGTGACTGCACGGAGATGTTTGGGGAGATCCAGTGTAGGGCCCAGAAAAGAAAAAACAAAACCAAGCATTAAATGATGCATAGACACCTGATAGTATCTCCTCAATCCAGCAGATGAGACTGTTTCCCATTACATCTGGTTTGCAACACTGTAAGCCCCTGGAAACAGACAAAGTATTAACATTGATCCGTTGGGTTCTTACAGAAGAGCACTTCAGAGCTCTTGTTTTTCCCATCAGTGCTGCTTTTCAGACACCTAGAAGTAGATCAAGCATTTAAGTGAACAGCATTTAAATGCCTTTTTAGAGTGCAAAGTAAGAAAATGGAAAACCAGGCCATTTCATTTTTACAAAAAAATACTTTGTAATATGTAGTTTTGAGATTTTTTTATCTCTCTTGCTCTCTGAGATGGATAGATTTGCTTCATAAAACATATTCTGTTCCTGAAGCCTCATGAACTGAATCACGTTTAAAAAAACTGTAACAATCATTTGTGTCCATTACTTTTCCTGCTTTTGTCAGATTATCTTCTCTTTCTGTGTACTTATTTCTAGCTGGGGAATAAATATTATAATTTATTTTTGGTATGTCTCCAGTCTTTGTTTGGTGTTGGGTAGCAGGATTGCTCGAATGGATTTTTCAATTATGTTTCTAGTAGCTACAAGTATATCTTTTGTCTCTGATCTTTAATTGTAATTAAATGTTGTTTTTTGCACTTGAATTTAGTATAATAGATTTATAAACAGGTTCAAAACCAATAATCAGGTAGAACATCAAAGTATGTTTTTTAATCTGTAAATTCATGTCCTGTGGATTTGTGCACTCCAAGGTGCCAAGTCCTGTGTGAGAAGGGGCTCTTTGCCCTAATTCTGTGCTAAGAACTGTAGAATTTGATCCAGAATTTATGCTCGCTCAACCATCTTAAATTTAATTCCTAAAAAAAGCTTGACTTAAGAGATCTAGGACACCTGTATATATTTCAGTATATTTATTTTCCTGTCACTGTTAGGAATAGTTATTTTCCAAGCAAATTGGATTTTTTTCCTATAAATCTAATGGGAAGATGTAGGATATGTACTTGCTACTCATTTTTATGCTTTGGTTCCAAATGAGATAGTTTGATAAAGATTTTTATTGCAATGGATACTGTTTTACACTTGGTTTTGGCAAGCATTCAGTCACTTATAAAATACCTACTTCATTCCACCTTAATCAAGAGAGTTGTAGATTGTCACCTTTGAAATAGCAGTTTTAAATCCATAAAGCATAGTTTAGTGGCATGCTTTATCACTGATGCTCTGATAACACAGGTCACTTCAACTCTTTTAACATGGGTAGATCTATCAGGAAAGGGATGGCAGAAATCTAATACATGCTGGGGGAGAAAAATCAACAGCAACTGAACAAACTCAAAAAACCTAAGTGACAGCTCATGGACTGCTCAATGAATGAATGTTTCTTTGTCCCAAAACATTTATTTGATGCGCTCTCTACTGCTTTTTCAGAGCATGCCCAGAAATATCTGTTGTTTCAGTGTGTTTTCTTCTTTCCTTGAAAGGGCCCCCACACATTCATCCTGCTGGGAGGTTCTGTGGTGCTGCTGAAAAATACAGTTTCATAATCAGCTTAATCTGGGTCTGAAAAATGAGCTCTCAACAAAATGGCTAATCCTGCACTCCCCACTGCTTTTGGTTGTGTTCCTGTTCCTCCTTCAGTGACGGCTGGAGGACTTGTGTGGATATGCAATGTGTCACACTGGCTTGCTGAGCCCACTGAAGAACTTTTTAACAACTTTTTAAGAATACATTACAAGAATCCCACCTGAGACAACTTGACCATTTGATGAATAATCTGCTGTCATGTGTCACAGGGGTGTAAGAGTGCTAAGGGCAATGTGAAGAGAGGGCACAGGAATGTATGGCCAGATTCGAAAAGGAGAACAAGATCACCCCTTTGAGATAGCATAGTATTTATATTGGCTGCTCTGCTTGGGGCACTGCAGTGTATCTGTGTTTATGTATTGGGGATGACACATAAGCTGAGAATTTGAGAGAGTGTCTCTTGAAAATACAGGTTCTGCTTACTGATTTCAATCGTTAATTATTCCAGTAAGCTGAATTCTTCAAGGGTGTTGGTCAAGGGGGAGCATTAATTTTGTATGCTGCCACTTGAGTACAGAGATCACTCCAAAATTACTAGCACTGCAGTTGATACCATGGGGTGTGTATGAATTTAAGGAGTTGCTGCTTTTAAAGTATTGGATAACTGTGTCAGGGAACATAAATCTGAATTCAGCAGTGTACAAAAGAAACTGCTACAGAGTCCATCTGTACCATTCCCAGATACTGTCAGGCAGTTCAGTGTGTCTGTGTATAAACGGAAACACAACGTGTCACCAGTTTACCTCAATTTGTAATTTATCTTCTGGGGACCTTGTACTCAGTGAACCAGAAGTTTTAACAGGGAAGGTTTCAAGGCTTTTCCACAGAAGTGCATTGCCAAATGATGGCAGTTTAGCTGGAAATCAGATTAATATACATGTTCTCTTGCTTATTTAAAGATGGTCGCACAGGGCTTGTGTCAAAAAGAAGTTTAAGATGTGCTTTCCTTTAACTATTAACAGGTCCAAGGACTGAACACAAGGTTAGGGTATGTTTATCATATGAGACAATAAGGTGTTTTTCCAGGGGCAGTTACATGTTGCAAGAGGGTGTTTGATCATGAGCGAATAGTATAACATTAACAGCAAGACATCTGCAGTAAGAAGTGTTAGGCTGTCCTGGAAGCAGCAAAAATGCTGCTTCTACGTGACTTCTGGCCAGGCTACTGAGCCTGCTCTGGTACTTTGCTTTCACCTCTTCATGTAAAGAGCATTTTGTTTTCCCGTCGCTGGTATGTCACTTAATACAAGGCAAGAGCTACAAGCTCTTTATCCCTTCATCTCTCCTTCCTTGCCCACAGGATTAAAGGCTGTAAGAACAGACTTTGAGAAGGTGCTTAGATGGGGTTGGTCTTGTTCCATTCTCCTTTAATACCCTGTCAAAGCTACTAGGATTTCACCAGTGTGTTCTGCTTTAAAGACCTTCTACAGTTTCTAAATAGATCTTATTTTCCTTATATTTTCTCTTACTAGTCCTAGAAATTCCCCACAAAGCTGTTGGTTGGTTTTTTGGGTCATACCCCCAAGGTAATTAGTTGTATTTTTTCTAAATAAATGTTCAGGACTCCGGTTCATGGAAAACAGTATTTAATTGTGTTGGCAATTCTTTGGAATTATATATACTGTACAGAGAAGTTGTTATTTATGCTGTGTCTGTAACTTAATTTCCTCCCTCATCAGACTTGTACGTAGCAATTAAACCTCTTAGTAGTTGCAATGTCTGTTTATTCACCTCTGTGGTTATTGATGGCTGGGTATGTTTGTGTGAGCTTGTGTCTTTTAACAACATGTATGTGGCTTTACCTTCACTGACCTTGAGTCACCTTTCTTGCTACTTGTAGTCCTATTCCCAAAGTAATTGATTTGCTTAGTTTCTGAACTATGTTACTGTGGTTCAGAGTGCCTCACAGGCCATCAAATAAACTGCAGTTCTGTTCTTTTTTTTTTTATATTGGGTTGGTGTTTCTCAGTCTGAGATGGTGAAATAGCAGTTGGAGCATGAGATTTTCTGCATTTCTAGTATGTGTGTGAAATTACATGGATAAACCATGGATTAAAGAAAAAACTATGGGAGGGGAATCATGTTCTGGTGGGCTTTGTCAGAGTCATAATCTGTACGGCAGGCATGACCCAGGGGAGCTGGGATGAGTAAACTAAAGATGTGAAGTCAGTAATGTGATGATAAAAGACAGGGAAGGAAGAAATTTTCTGTTAGTTAATGTATTGTTGTCTTCATGTAAAGAGACACGGTGCCTATTTTATAATTTTTAGTTGCAAATCTGTTTACAATAGTGTTGTGTGTCAGTATTTTACTATCTCATTCTTAATGTCATATGACCTGTGATCTCAGGCCACTTTTATCTTCTATTCAAGAAATATCTACACAGTTAAGTATAGTATGCCCACTGATTTAAAATCTATAGATTATTTACCTTGGTGTTTTTTTTTATCCCAACACTAAATAGTCAAAAGAAACAGGAGCTGTGAAGTAAAAGCACAGCCACTCCATGCAGTCACAGGACCCAAAGAAAGAGAAATGTTTTTCAGGCCTGTAGTGCTCTCCTGACTCCTTCACATTACACCAAAAAAGACCCAATGAAGGGATTAAGTGGGAGCTATAGAACTGAAGGTTTGATTACTTCACATGTTCCTGATGCAGTTTTAAACCAGCTTATTTACATACTAAAATACCACAGAACATCTGGTCATCTACTGAGATCCTCAGGTGGCCTTTGGAGGTCGCTGAGCTGTGTGCTAGCAGTCCTCAGGCGGCTCAGGAAAACCAATCCCGGGATGTCTGCTCGGGCTGCAGTTACGCCACAAGCTGACACCACCCTGTTGGTGGAATTCCAGTTAAGCAATATTTCAACGTCATTAATGGCACAAAAGATTAAGATAATTCAGTTCAAGTGCATTGTAGATAGTACCTGAAATGAGTAATATTTAAAAACTGATAATGCAGAGAGAAACAATGTGTCAATAGGCTTTTGTGTCTCCAGTTTCCAGGGTTTTCAGAACACTCGCACATGGGTCTAAGCACTAGCTCATTCTCTGTGGAATGCTGGAGGGAAAGGTGCAGAGGGGAAATGACCTGCTAGGGAGAGGGACTGTGTTAAAACTCAGGTGTTCACCCTTGCACTCAGAACCTCCACTTTTTTTTTTTCTCTCTGTAAATGTATATTTTTCAGAAGTGGGAAAGAATGGAAAAGGAATTGACTTCCTATACTAGAGTTCCTTTTAAAACTGAGACAAATGAGTTTTGCTACTGCAAGACAATGTGTTGGTATTATTTGCTTTTGTATTTCTCCATGTACACTTAGTAAGTGTCCACATACTATTTCACTGAAGTGCAGTTAATTTTTAATGCAAGTATCATAAATACCACAATCTCACCCACAGTTCTGAGTGAAACTTCTTTATAGCACCTTTGGTAAGTCAGGACAGTATGGTAAATTCTTGTATGTTTTATGTATCTACATTTGTTGTTACACAACGTAAAGAAACTTTGCAGGGGACAAACATACTTAAAACATGCCTCTGTCATTATTTTCATCTTTATTAAATGGTCAAGGAAGCAGGGATTCACCTTTTCTTTTTAATGTAGGTGTATATAGGATGTTAAATGTTGAGTGCTTATCAACCAGTACTTTGGCAAAAAGGAAGCATGAATTGTTTAACCCCTTTTTAAAGAAAAAAGTTGTAGTGGCATTAGATTATAAATTATTTAAGTTGCAGCAGCACACACTTTAAAAAAAAAATCAATGACAGATTTATGTAGGCTTTATTTTCAGCCTTCTAGGTGCATCTTCTCCTTTAAAATAAAAGGGGATAATGTTCTTCGATTTGACATTCCAGTGACTGTAATACAGAGTCAGATTTGGCTGCTCTCCAAACTACACAAATGTTCACTATACAGAGGAGAACTTGCAGGTGTTATTTACCTTCTGAGGTGTCAGTTTGGCTGCTGTCAGCGGGAGCCTCGTGAGGAGAAAGGGAATGGGGAATTCCAGAGGTGGTTTTAAATTGTAGTTCAAGGATAAGGGCTGGTGCTTGTCGTCAGAACTTATAACGATCAAATTGACTGAATGAAGGGAATTTAGTCCTGTATTTGTGATGGGGATTTAGGATGTTTAGATAACGCGGCCTCCCTCGCCCCGTCCGCTGCCGCCCGGACCTTCTGCCCCGCTCAACAATGGCGGCGGGCGGAGCTGCCCGGAGCTATCATGGCCGCTCGGCACCTCTTCCCGCTCGCCGCTCCGGCGGAGGGCGGGACTTCCTGCGGCGGGGCGCGCAGCCGCGATGGTGGAGGCGTGAGCGCGGCGGGCCGGCGGCGGGCACCGTCCCCACGGGGCGCGGCGGCGGGCCGGGCCGGGCATGGAAGTGGAGAAGATGGATGAGAATGAATGGAAGTACCACGGGGAAGGCAACCAGAGCCTCGTCGTCTCCCACCGCCAGGTGCGGGGCGCTGTGCTGGGCAGCGGCTGGCGGCGCGCGGCCGCCCCTCCCCCGCGCCGCCGGGCCCGCGTGAGGGGGGCGCCGCCCGCCTCGCGCTCCCTCAGGGCCGGGGTCTCCTCAGGCCGCGGCCCGGCCCCCGCCTCCCCGGCCGGTGCCGCCAGGTGCTCGGGCCGCTCTCTCGGCGGCAGCGGCCGCCCGGCCCCGCCGCCCTCCCTGCCTCTCGCTACCCAAGTGGTTTTCCATTCCGCGGGCGGGAGCGTGCGGGGAGGTTGTTCCCCTCCTCTGAGATGAGCAGGCGATTTCCACGGTTCTCCGGCCGACTGGTGCGGGTTTGGCGGTAGGAGTAGCAGGGAAGGCGGCTTATCAGACAGCTGCCAGCTGGGCACGGGAGTTGTGAGGAAAAGTACCGAAATCTCCCTTTTCTGTCCTAATGCGTGTGTCTGTGTAAGTGTGACAGCAGAAAGAAATCGGGGGAAGAAATGTTTTTCCTTTAGTCACTGCCTCGTTTCCTACAGAAGAGTCCGAAGGCTGCGGTGCTGGGTCGGGGCTCCAGGGTACGAGTTTGGTGTCAGGCTGGGCCCTAGAACTCGGTGGGACTGGGCTGGTCACTTCATCCCTCTGCCTCCACTTACCCCCCTGGGCGTTTTCTGGTTGGTTGTTTTGTTTTAAATTTAAAAAAAAAAAAAGAGTAAGAGTCAGCGTTTTGTTACTGGTGAACAGTAACAATTAAATGAAGCTAAATCCAATCAAGCAGTTTCTATGTCAGTTTAAAAAGCATGTCTTCATTTGACTGCTGTCACTTTATTCTTGCTCCACTTGTATGTACGTGATTTACTTAGTATACTGGGATCAGGATTTTAACTGCTCATGTCCCTTGAAGGAGTTTAATCTTTTTAAGTACGTGTGACTGTTTTTTGTATTATACATTTATTTGTATTTCATTTTAAATACTAGTACGAATTTGCCACAGGAAGTTCTTCATACTTCATAGATCTAAAACCAGTAAAGCCAAAATGATAAAATGTAGGCTTTATGTGGGAAAACAATTCTACAGTAAGACCTGAATCCTGAAAATCGTATGTTTTTTTAATAATGGCTAAATGAATGACTGAAAATACTGGATTCTTGTGATGTTTGTTTTCTGGATTAGAAGCATAAACTAGATGTAAAAAATATTAACAAATATCAAGTCTGAGAAAATGCTGGAAATCTTACAGTGCTCTCCAAATGTTAGGAGGGGCACTTCTGTGGCTGTTGTTTCTTCCTTGCTTCATATAATGTATTCTTTTAAAGATATTTTTGCTACAAGAAGAAAGTGCATGATTTTGTTCCCTGTCTAAATATTAGCTTTGAAAAAGACAGTTTAAAAAATCCTCAGTCACTGAATGATAGGAATCAGAATACGTAATGGAGTAATAGTGATGTAATAGTGGTATCTTTAAAGACCTGGGAAGTGAGGAAGTCTGCCAGAGGTTCAGAAATAGTTGCTGAGTGCATCAGTTCTCTTTTTTTTTTTTAAAAAAACAAGATGCTAAAACTTTAAGAAAGAGCAAAAGTGAAATAGATACAATTTTTCCTTTATAGACGCTTTGAACTGGTAAAGCTTCTGTCTTGCCGCTTTGTGTCTGCTGATGGGTGAGCTCTTGTAAAACTGTAGCATATCAAATACTGTTTAGATGCTAATTGTTACTTTGTGCCTCTCACAAACAGGGCATACTTGTATGATTAATCATCGTTCTTGTGATCTGGTGTCAAGTCATTCTCAGGTTTGTGTGAAGAGAACAGCAGCATAAGACAGTGACTTTCATTTTAATTGTCCTTGCTTCACTCTGTGTCTCGCCAGTTCATGTTTTTTGTGTATCAATGCTTGTGGAAGAGCCAGTGATTTGGTTGTGGCAAAGGAGACGTGAATGGATGCTCAGGTACAAGTGCTGGGGTTGTAAGTGAGAGGCCAGGGTAGAACTGTGTGTGCTTCTTGTTTCCATATTCTCTTTTTTGATGTGTAGTGGTACTGTGGAATCTTGGGAGGAAGCTTGTCCCTACCTCTGTAGGTCTGAATATCTCTTCCTTGCTTCTTCAGAAAGATCTAAGAGGTTTTAAAAAACAAAGCAACAAAATAAAATAAAAAATATCTGTCCTTCTGGAGAAGAGGGCATGAGTGTCTTTGCCTTTTATGAAGTAAGATCCAGGGAGTTTTGTTTCAGCACCTGCCCTCTGGACATTCTTTGAAGCACTGAGAACAGGTTTATGTACCAAGCACAGGGTGTTTGGGCAGGGATGAGCAGGCAGCCTGGATGGATGCTCTTGTACTTGGTTGTGTGGAGTGTGTCTGGACTGAGGGTGAAGGGTAAGAGGGACAAGGTGTGCATCATCAGCTCATGGTGCTCTCCCGTGTTTAGGGCTATGCTGACTTAATTTGATTTGCTCCCTTCCCCGTATCTTTCCCTTTAAGACAGGAACGTAATGCACTGTTAATCCAGAGTTAGTACAGTACCAAAATTAAAAACTTGGTCATAGAAAAGTCACATGCCCAACAGAAAGCTCTGCTAGTGATGAGCTGATAAGCCCTAGAGACACAGGCAACATGGAGCCGTTTTTTCCAGTGCCTTTGAATGATGACACGTAGACCAAGGTTTGCCTGAGAGTCAGACGTTGGCATTCTGTGGAACGTGCTCTGTTGTTGAGGTGAAAATGTTGTGAAGTGCTGCTTGATGTGCTGTTCCCTCTTACCAGTTATTAATCCTGCAGAATGTGGGAGTGTTGGAGTTTCCCTGCACTCTTGTGGGACACCCTCCTGAAACGAGTGGCTGAAATCAGTGCAAGGGCATCTCTGCTCCTGATACATGCAGTTAAGAAGAGAGAACTTAGGACATGATCTAGTCTGTACATCTCTTCTTACAGTGATAGTTTTACAGAGTTACTGTAATTAGTTCTCCAGCGCTTAGAAAGGGATCTGATGAATAAAGATGGAATGTCTGAGGAGCATTTCCAGTTACCATTGTTACCTCTGGAGCTCTCTGCTCATGTGCTTGCTTGCTGCATACTCAACCTTCTGCTTTCATGTCTCTTTAAAATTTAAGTTCTGATGAATCTAAAATTCTGGAAGACATACAGTATTATGGTTCAAATTTCTCTGTTGTTAAGGCTTTACCTGTTGGTTTTATTGCAGCTATGATTAAGTTAATCCAAATTGAAACAGAATTGTGGTAAAAAAGCCTTTGTGTAGTCTTGCAGCCTGCTGAAATGCTTCTAGTAGAAAATGAACAAAGGCAGTTTTCCTACCTCATGATTTTAGTGTGAAACACAACTGGCAAATCCGTTTGGTTCCTGAAGATAGCGCTGGAGCTGGTCAGAAACATCACTCAGAAGTACTTAAAAGCTGCTGGTTCATCCAGGCAGTGTCTGTATGATCCTTGTCCTTTGGTTGCAATTTGTATAGTTGATTGAATCCATAGTATCCTCCTCAACTAACTTACCTGTCACCCATCACTCTTACTCAGTGAATTGTCTGGTTGCTTGTTCTAATTGACATCTCAAGAGATACATGAAGTGCTGCAGTACAGATACAGCTCTACAAAACCCCTACCAAGAGCTGTCACAGACAGCCAGGCAGTTGAGAAAGGATGCTTCTTACTCCCACCATTTTTATTGGAGTGTTGTTCCTTCCACATTGAATTTGGCTTCTGATTCAAAAAGAGGGCTAACCTCCTCTCTACTCTTGAGCAGTAGAGAGGGTTCAGAGGAACTGCTGTAGAACTGTTCTCTTGTAGCTGTTGACGCTTTCTGAGGTGAAGATAGCTAGTTTTCTGAAGTGGGCTGGAAATCCTGATTTGTAGTTCTGGGTTTTAATCCCTTGTTTGCTCTTACAGGGACACTTAACACTTCATTTCAAAAGTCTTCAGCAGATGTTTATAGAAAGTAGTGTAAGCAGCTCTAGAAATAATTGCTTGTATTTCCTTTCACTGTTGAAACATGTGCTTGCAATTTCCAGTTTCTGCTTTATGAGATAAAGTAGGTACATTCCTCCTGTGTGTGACTGCAGTTGATTTCTACTCCTTTTTTTTTTCTTTGCATGTTGGGATAGTATGGTAACCAAATGCTTAATGTTAAAATAAATCTGAACATTAAGCTTGTGTTTCAGCGTGACTACTGAGAGGTGGTACAAGAGAAGTGGAGGGTTTTTTTTCCCAGCTCTTTTTTCATTCAGTGAGATAGTCTGGAGGAACCTTGGTGTGTGCTTGCAAAAGGTTGTGGTTTGTATCTTCAGGTACCTGGAATGTTAGTGATAATCTACTACTTGTCTTGGAGCACTTGCAGCTCTAACAGATATCCTTGTTTTTTTTTTGGTATGGGACATAGTTAGTAAATGTGTAAACCATCTCCAGAGCATATGTAAGTTTATGAAATGGAAAAGGGGGAGGGAGGGTGGATGGAGGAGCTAAATGAAGCAGAGCTAAGGAGGCTGGGTGAGGAAGTCAAGTCTGATAATCAGACTTGCAGAAGGTTCCTGAAGTTGATGCCTGTAGCAAGTGAATAATATCTGGCCCTTCTCTGTGATTATTTTTATTTTCCTTTGAGAGGTATCACCAAGGATGGAGCATATCAGTGTGCTGCTAATGGCACCCTTCCTGATCCCTGTTCTGGCTTTGTAGGGAACTGTGGAGAGCAAAGGTTGCTAGGAGAGAGAGAGGTGTCTTGTGTTTTGACAGCAGTCTTTGGTTCTGCTGTATCTGTAGCTGCTTCTACTGGCAGCTGCATTATGATGGCTGCACAGTGTGTGAAGAAGGACATTTTCTGCATATGGGAAGATGGATTTGGTTTTGGTTTTTGGAAGAAAATAATTCTACCTATGAGGGCGTGCTTCATGTCAAATCAGGCTAGACAATTGTTCCTAATAATTCTTTTACAACGTGAAATTGTTTTCCTGTGGTTGGTTGGTTGGTTTGTTTTTAAGAATAATGACAAATTTGTCATAATAAGCATACTTTGAGAGAGGACCATTAACAAGATGGTATGTTTAGACACAGGGGTGTTTGCTGAAAGAGTAAAAAGCCTGTGGTCAGAATTACTAGCTAGCTGCAGCTTTCCTATTTGGTCTTGTTTGGCAGAAGGGGAGTGATGCTGATCATTTATTGCTGTCTTGTTGAGAGAATCTTCTTGAGGCACTTCCTGTTGATATAATTTTGTACAAGTTCAAAAACCTGCGTGTCCTGTTTGTTCTTCCATTGTTTTTCCATCTGGAGTTGGCCGAATCTGTTTTGTCCTATTGAAAACAGTGTAAGTAAAATAATTGCCCCCAGAACTTCCAGGTTGTTCCTGAGACATTCCAGATCCCTGACTATAAAGTGGGTTTTGTTCAGTTCTGGTTTTGTTGTGCTCCGTTTGTTGGGTTTTTTTCTTGATGTCTGTGGGAAGGTGAATGAACATCTATGAATGTCTTGATGTCAAGGCAGTATAGAACAGACTGCTGATGCCTACTTTAAAGCCTTCAGGTAGAGGAAAAATACTGAAGAACTAATTGCTGTTCCTTGCAGGTGTAACTACAATAGCATTTTAACAGTGGCCTTCTCTGACTATTGCTCTGATTTAAAATATGGCAAAGTTATGGTGTCTTGATTCTTTCACAGTAAGAAAAGATCAGAAAAGGTAAAATGCAACTTATATTTATTGAATTTTATTTTGACTAATGGGAAAGGCATAGATTTGGTAAGACTTGAACTTAAACATTTTGTATTCCCTGAGGAGAGTATTCTATTTAAATTCCAAATGTATGCTAATTCTTATGGATGGATTTGATGCTCTGGATATATCCAAAAGATTCACCAAGGCTATGTGATGTCACATAGGGAGGAGTTTTGCATCTGGTTTAGAAAAATTTTCTGGAGAAAGCAGAACTTGCACATGAGTAAGCTGGACTGAGATCCCAGCATGCATTTAAATGGGGTTAAAACCTCTCTTGCCTTTTCGGATAGCTTGTAGGGATTTTTTTGACCTGGTTTCTCCAGCATTGTGTTCTTTTAGGGGATACACATATCTAAACATTGTCTAGCAAAAAAACCACACCTGCACAGCCTTTCCCTACTTAGAAAAAGGACAATAAACCAGATTGATGACTAAACATAACATATTGCTTTGTTGCTTCTTTCCTAGTTGTAATTTTTTTTTTTTTTAAAGAAAAGCAAGTAGAAGAGCTTCAGCCCAAATTTACTGAAGCAGCCATAAAAACCAGTGTAAAAGCCAAGTATGCAATCAGGGTGTGTCTTCAGTGGAAAAGAAAGGAAGAGATGTGTGCCTTGCTGTAAATAACAAGTTTTTAGGAACAGGAGGCAACCACCAGTTTGAGTTGGAATTTGGCACCCTTTGTGGTACCTGTATTGAAACTGTACATTTCTCTGTGTTAACCTTGGTTAGCTGGTATTTAAATACACACCTATGCTCACTGGAGAAAAAAAAAAAAAGGAAGATGGTTTTGTATTTGTATTTGGTTCTTCAGCTAAACTGGTACAACTGCAACTGTAGATGTCATAACTAATTGGACTAACTCTACTTGAGTACAATCTACAAAGCCTTTACTGTAAATGAAGATTTGAAAGTTGGAAGCATTTCCAGTTCTGTGGATTAGTTGCAAAGCTTTTTTTGACCCAAAAAAATTAACAGCTTGAGTCAACATCTATGTAGAATTTTAATTGCATATTGGGATTTCAATTCCATATTGCACTACTGTAGTTAAATTTACTTTTTTCTTGGCATTACTGAGTTTCTGCACTGAAAAGATGGTCTGATGCTGTGCAGTGTGGTAGGATCTTCCATAAAGTGAAAGGGAAGGTGGCACTGGGTAGCAGGGCTGAATGTAGAGAGGAGAGACAACAGAAAGGCAGCAATGAAAGCTTTTCCTGTCATATTAGTGCCATAGGTTCTGTAGATGCAGGTGGGAAGATGTAGCATGTGTGTGGAAGGAGATGGGAGACAGAAACACTGAGAAGCTTCAGTCTAGTTCTCTCCTGTAATGCAACAGTGATACTTGAACTGTAGCATCAGCATCACCACTCTCCCCTTCTCCTCCCCAGAATACATTTTTTCAGAGATGTCTTCTTATTTTTCTAGTAATGGAGTGTTGGAGCCGACTTGTCCTTAGGTGACTTTCTTTGGCAATTCAAACTCCACTTCATTCCTTTTTTTGTTCCTCGTTTTTGAGTGATTGAAGGCTGTATGCAATGAAAACGTAAAACAAATCCCAGTTTTGCAGACAAGCTCAGGAGGTAGTTAGCCTTGATTAAAAATGGGTTTGTTTTTTTCTGTTTGGGTTGTGTGCTAGTTTCATAGTTGATTAGATCAAGTCATTATCTAAAAAGTGTTTTTTGTGTGTTTGGTAAATGCAGGGATGGTGGGGTTCCAAAGGCCACACTTTGCCTCTTCTGTGCTGCACATGGATCTTGCCTCAGTCGACAGCAGCAGTGGGTGGGTTGCTTTGGTGGAAGTAACTTGGCTGACCCATAAGCTAGATAGGACTGGTCAGTCTATTAGCCTGTTTAGTTCAGTGCTTAGGTTCTCTCCTCCCTTCCAGCCTGTCACTGGGTGTCTTTGCCTCAGTGCATTATTTCCGAGGTAGGCCATAACCCTGTTCCGGCCTCCCAGTTTGCTCAGGAAGAACAGAGACACTGCATTTGATGGGACAGTTGCCCAAGACTTGCTTAGGTTTCTTCTAGCTGAGGTGTTCAGGATGCTTGGAATGATTAACTTGTTCTGACTCTCCTTTGTATTACTTCATTCTAATCCCTCTTTCTGTTTGACTTCTCATTTCCTCCCCCTCCCTGTTCATATTTTCCTGAAACGCCTTGTTTCCCAACACAGCAGCAGGTGACTAGGCAGCCTAATGCTGAAGTGAACGTTGCTGAGAGGTGGAGGGTTAGCACAGTTTAAGGGAAGGAAAGTTAGTACCTGTTTTCCTGTTCTTGTCTGTGTAACTAACCTGCTTGACAGAGGGATGAGGTACTTGATACACTGTTAAAAGTTAAGGACCATTTTTTTCCCTTGCTTAACAGCTACGGTGTCAGGGACATCTACTCTTGTCACTTAGACTGCAGTCATGTGTGCTGAGGGCCAGGCATCAATAGGTCTTTTCATTCTGTTCTCTCCCTGGTATGTGTTCCCACATCTGGGTGTCTCTCTTGATACCATTTCAGGTGCTGTGATTAGGTGGCTTAGCTGAAGGGCAGACATTTCCTTCTCACTCAAGGCTAGCGCAATCGTGAAATTCTCTTGGAATCGGTGCCACCTGCTTATTGCAAGGTTATACAAAGCTTAGCTATGAAGTGAAACCTGAATTAGTGCCTAATTATCATGGGAATCTAGATCATAAGCAAGCAGGAGTAAAAGTGGAATGAGAACCTGAATTCTGATGCAAGCTGTGAGCTCAATGCTAAATAAAATGTATGGTGGTGGTGTTTGCTTGCAAGTAATGGTTTAAGGCACTGAATGGTGTCAAGCCAGGTGCTGTGCCAGAAATTCTTTATTCATGTAGAGAAATAAAAGGATTGTTCTTAAGGGATTCCTATGCTAAATAAAAGAGTATTGTTCCGATTTTTGAATGCTTCCTTGAACTTTGTGTGAGCAGTTGCTAAACTTCCTCTGTACTGGCAGGAAATGTCGCTTTCCTCACTTTGTTTTGGGCAATCTTATTCACCTTAGACAGCACAAAACTGGGTTGGAAAACAACACGTGAATACAGAATTACTGTGTGTACTTCACTGAAAAGTGCTGAATTTTCCAGTGCTTAGTGTGTTTTAATCTCTCACATTCCTCCCATGGCACAGCAACCTGCATGAGGAGACCTTTAAAACTGGTTTGAGTATCCTAAAGGTAAGCTTTGAAGTGCCTGGGCAGCGTGGTGGGCATGTTTTTACTGAGTTTGGTTAGTTCTCAGAAGAAGGAACTTCCCTCTGCGCAGCTGCCTTCTCTGAGATGTGGGGATGACACCTCCTTGTCCATTTGCCTCCTTCCCAGAGATTGCATTTTCTGAATAGAAAACCATTGTTTTCTGTTTAAATCCCTCAAACTAGAGTTGGAATTGAAGGGGTTGTGGAAATGTAAATTTGGAATAAAAAATGTCTGAATGATTGTTTTAGTTGGCATATACTGTGTGCAGCTCCAATATGCTACTGCAGAAATAACTTAATGTCAGCAAAATGGTTCCACAGTTTGTGTTTAGTAGTGCTGGAGCTGTCATTAATGAGTATTTGCATATCACTGCATTCAAGTAGGGCTTGAATGGCAGTTTGGTGTAATTTAACCCCTCTCCCTCCCTTTGATGGAAATGTAGATAGAAGGGACTGTTTGTAGGTGTCACTGGTGTACACGGTTGTGAATTCACTACAATTAGGCTGTGTTGAGTAACTGCAATAGTGGTAGAAGGTCTGGCATACTGTTTGGTAAGCTCTTGATAGCTCTTTAGGTTCAGCAAAAGACAATTAAATAACCAGTTTTTACTGTATAAAGAAATTCAAGGCGCTTTTCAGGCCCCATTCTCTCTAGAAACAGTTGAGTTGATGTCTTCGTCTCCTTAGGTAGTAGTTGGTTGCAGTGTGTGTAATTTGTTGCAACAAAGAGAATAGCAATAATTGTAGGGAAAGGTTTGTTACCAGTCTTTGGGAGTGTTTTCCCCCACGTTGTTTACGATTGGAAGCTCTTGAGTTTTATGTGGGCAACTTTAAACCAAATGTGGGTTTTCTCGTTCTGCCTGTGCATCACGTGCCTTTTCAAAATATTGACAACAGGTTAGAGCAGACAGGTGGTAACTTTGTGATGTAAAATTGTGTACAGTGCTTATAAAATTACTGGTGAGTTTTTGGATACCACAATTTATGAGACTGTGGAGTGAGGATGATGAGGGGGTGGGAAGAGGGGTGAATTTCCTTTTGGGACTTAAAAAGTTGCTTCTCAAAGTACCTTGGTTTCTACCTGTAGATCTTGCCTATGTGAACACAAGTTGGTAACCAACTAGATACAAATCTTTTCTAGTCGTACGGGGCAGCTGCAGAACTAGATGTTAGAGTAACGCTTTGCCTCTAGACACAAACAGTTAATACATGCTGTTTAAAATAATAATAGAGTAATAATAATAGAGTAATAACAAATGACGTGAACCTGCTTATTTGGAAAAGCAGAAGCTGAAGTGATGTTTCCCAGGCTTTGTGTTTGGACAGGCTCATTCTTTGTATTGTCGTACAGAAGCTTATTGTAAAAGCGTGTGAGCTGAGGTGGTACCAGCAGAATAATACACTTCTTTCTATACTTCCAAGCTATTTTACTAGCATTTGAGCTTGTGTTTATACAAATTTTCCTTTTTTTCACTGGTGCCAGCTCTTACTTAGATTTTGTTAATAATGTAGCAAGAGATGGAAACTTTAAAAATGATGCAAATGAGCTTTTTTTTTTTTCTGAAGGGGAATATCAAGATTATAGATTTGTCCCAATTGTTTTTAGCTTGTGAAAACTCTGCAGTTCACGAGGCCTACATGGTAGCTTTATCTTATGACAGTGAAGTTTAGAAGACACTTTGGGAAAATACAAGGCCAATATCAAAGATCAAGCTGTGAAGAAATAAATGCAAGCTTTTATCTTGGTTTCGTAACGCTGCTGCCTAATCCAAAGTACCTGGATTGATGCCAGTCATATTTTGGCCTTAACTACCAAAGATTAGTTTTGGATTTCACTAGGTGAGATTAAAATAATAGCTGTAGTAACTGCTTTGAGAAGAAAAATTCTTGTAGATAGCCTTCTCGGGGACTAAACCAGCAAACTACTTTTCGCAAGATATGTTAGAACCTGTGTGTGCAGGCTTCCCCGTGGTTCTGTGATGTCAGTGACTTCTTTGAGGCCATTTTTCAGCCCCTCCCACAGCTTCATCTCCTTATTTGCAACCATTAACTTCCAGTTATGATTTAACCCAAACAATTGTTGGTGATTGGGTGCTAAGAAGTGTTTGCCTTTCTCGGTGAGACCGTAAGGTTAAGGCTGGAGTCTCAAAATGCTCTGGCTTTAGAGAGTGCTTCTCCAGAACATCGGCTTCTGATGACATCATCTCGGGAGCTGAGCAACTGTGAATGTGTTTTGAGAGACACAAGTTTCAGTATCCTTGTTGCTCTCCTTTGTTTTGAGTTTCCTGTAACTATTGGAATGTTTTTTGTTGCAGCTCTAGTATGTTCCTGGATGCCAGTAAGAATGTTGTTTGTTCGTTAGCTGTGCTCTCATGTGAGAGTCTCACTTCAGTTCTTTACTTGGAGAGTAACAGCAGTTGTGTTTGATATTCTCATGTTTTGGGGTTTTTTTAGTCTTTTGTCACTAACTGGATACTGGACATACTTGTGGAGAAAAGGCTGCAGCTGCCCAGTAATAAAAAAAAAGGTAGACAGAATTCTTCCTTTGAATTAACTATTTTTCTAGTTTGTCTTGCTTCTTCAAAAGTTGTGAGGCCTCATAGTGTTTCACGTGTTACATGTGTCTACCTCCATACATTTTTTTTTCTCTGCTTGATTATTATAGATTATCCAGTGAACTAAACATTTTGAAGTAATAGTGCATTGATGGTGTTAAGCAGTGGAAGGGCTTACAGAGGTGCATGTAGAGAATTAAATTTAGGGAGCATTAGGATCTAGTTGATATGATTCTCACAGTGCTAAGGAGTGGTGACAACTTCTGAAGAAATCTGTTCTCTTCTGGATTTGGGCCATTCTTTTGCATGCACATAAGTGTGTTACATCTTTGATGTTCAAACTGTAAATATAAAAAAAATCGAAGGCATTTAAGCTAACTGACAAAAAACCTCATGGCAACAACCACCCACAGCATTTCCAAGTAAAGGATCAGTCAAGTGAATCAGTAATGCAATAGCATGAAAAATGTGGGCCAATATTTCAGTGGTGAGAATTCTGAAGCAGGTGGCTTTTTTCTTTTTCACACTGGTCATCTAATAGCCTTACTGAGGCACAGTGTAGACTGACTGGTTAAAGGGCATCTGGGAGTGAAAAGTTTTGTTTGAGTTTTGCTCTGTTTCCTTTTGACATCTTTAGACAAGCAGTGTGTTGTTGTTCTGCCATTTTGGTCATTTTATCCTAGCAACCTCTTCAGAAATGAGTTGGTGATGAACAGATACCACAGAGAGTCCTGTGAGAGCAATTGGATTTTCCAGAGTGGTGGTTGGAAGTTTGTTGGCTGGGAACTGATTAATAGATAAATATCTACAACACCCTTGAACTACTACAGAGTCAAGTTTCTGAACTGGGTAGAAGTGATGATCTGATCACTCCAGCACTGATCCACTCATCCAAACAGTCGAAACACTGTAAAAATAAGTGTGTCACCTGGCAATCTTGTCAAATTCAAGTGATTATAATTAGTTTGTGACTTTAACACTCATCCTATTTAGATTGTGCAGGACAAGTTGAATAAAAACCCAGCCAAGTATCCTGTTACTTGAGAGTGTTTTCCACGTGTAGGTGAACGATGAGATTTCTGCTGGCTGGAGACTTTTTAGATACTGAAGGAGCTGATTCTGGGTTTCACTGGCAATGTCTGAATCTGGATCTTGTTAATTTTGGATTACACATTGTCATCTGCTTTGCTTTTCTCCTCTTGCACTTTCTCTCTGTGCTGGTAATCAAAGAGAACTGCAGCTCTTTCCCACTCAGCACTGTCCAGAGACAGCCCTGAAATAGAGAGTGTATCTGGTGCTGTTGTGCCATGGGAGGTTTTTTAACGGCAATTAGTTTGCAAGGGAAAAAGCTTAGATTCCATAAACCTGAACTGCAACTGTGCCATTTTGTCTGCATTGTCTTTGTCAGGAAACCTGAGTGTTGGTACTTTTTTGTAGTACTTGAAATAGAATGTAATGCATTTCAGTGTGTCTAGGAATGATCCAGAAAGCAGCTGTTCCCCTCGTCCTACTGTGGTGCCCAGTTGTTTTTATCCACATGGTAGCTGAATAAGCTGAAGTACCTCACTGAGAGTAAATATCTTGAGGATCAGATATTTAGACTCACCTAATCTGAGGAAGGGCTATGTGGAACCTTGCCTAGTAAGGCTGCAGATTCCTTAATACTATGTCAAAATTTGATTTTGACACTTGGCAAATAGACTTTTTATATTACAGTTAGTTACAGCAAGATTTCGTTGAGATAGAGATACTTCAGGTGACTTCTGTGGTGTAAGACACTCTTCTGATAGGCTTAAGGAGAAGGGCCTAATTCACTTAGGACATCTACAGAACATTTTTATCTGAACTCTTAAAAATAAAGGCTGAGGATGTTTTTAGAATTTGTGTACTTTGTAAATATGGAAGTTTTTTGTTACAAAATTTGATAGAAATTGCAAAAATGACAAAAATTAGTGTTGTTTTTTTAAGGTAAAATATTTGGAAACCTGCTGCATTTGTCCCTGTATTTCATGTTTACTTTTTGGAAGTAAAAAGTAGCAGGTTTTAGTGTCTATAAGTAGAGCTGTGAAGCTGCTCCTGGTAACTGCTACATGCCTGCTTAATATTCTGTAATGCTGTGCTGATACTGTGAGCACATGATATCTAAGTGGGTCTTGCTTGGACCTTTGGCTCAAAAATGATAGGGTATCTTTCTGGTTTTTGTTTGACGTACTGTGTTTTACCAGATTTTCAGACCTGTAAGCTAAGGGAGTATTTCCCCAGTTACACTTGGTGACTGGAAGCACAGAGCAGCTGCCTTGGTAAAGTGATGGCAAATGTGGGAACAGACATTGATGTATTTGATGTCCAGTTGAGTCAAATAACCATCTAAAATGCCTGTTTTGCTTTTCTTTTTTTTCCTTCATTTCTCAGATCAGGTAGATTGGGGAATCAGACAGTTGTGCTGTTCAGATATTACGATGTACTGAAACTAATCAGACCATATTCTTTCCTATCTCTCCTTAGCGCTGTGTGGTGCTGCGGTTCTTGAAGTCCCCCCCAAACCACAATAAGGTAAGAGTCAACTTGTGCTGTTGATAAAAGCCCCCGGGTAAGCTAATAACCAGTCTGAAGAGGGAGAGGAAACCCATGAAAGAATGGTGACTGATGGGAGTAAGAACAAGGGGATGTGTTGAAATGTGCCTGTCTCTCGGGAGTTTTGGCAACTGGAGGAAATCTGAGGTCTTTTTAGGTAACTCGGGTGATGTTGCTGCTGATACTGAGACCTTTGTGCGGGAGAGATGTTCAGGCTGCAGTGAAGGGTGTGGCTGCTGCAGGGACAGCTGGGGCAGCAGACAGTGTTGATGTTGCACAGCAACCTACGAGAGTGGGGCTGTGCTGAGGGGGAAAGGACAGCTTTACTGGCTGTAGCTGCGAGGGACAGAAGAGGAACGGGGCTGGCATCATGATTAAGGTCTGTTGTTGACTACCTGTTCAGCAGCTAAAAAGCTGTGGATGAAATATTCACAAAGCAGCCTTTGTGAGTGAGTGGTTTTAGTGTCCTGTCGCAAAAACAACATGGTGGGACACAGTCTGCCTGTTTCTAGGACTGTGGAAGAAGGTTTTTCTGCTTGAGAAGGAACTATAGCAAGTTACCTTAGATTTGCTTTAACAGGGATAAAATTGACCAAGTCAAAGGTGGCAGGTAAAAGTGAAGTGTCAACACAGTGCTCCAAGGGGGAGATAAGAGAGCACAAGAGGCAGGTTCCAATGCTTCCATTTCTTCAAGGTTGTGGGGAGTCTTTAGGGTGTGTTACCTGAGAGATCCAGGGAATGGATTGACTTAGGGCAGCTTCCCAGGCACAGCTTTGTAAGGCTCAGTGGCTCTGTTGTGATGAGAGAGAGGTATAAAAAGCATTACGGCTGTTCTGAGGGCTGAGGGGAGTGCTTAATTTAGGGGAAAAAAAAAAAAAAAAAAGGATGAATGTAAATGTATAGGAAGGGCGTTTTGCTTTAAATCAGGAAGATGAATGTGAAATGTGTTCAGTTTAACAAGGGACGAAAGGGGGAAAGTTTCTAAAGTAGATCAGAGGAAAGCAGAGGAAGGTAGAACTCATGATCACAGTGTAAATGTGAGTTATTCGATGGTCTTTGTGCTGCTATTTGGCCTGAAAAAAAGTCTGATAAAACTAAAGTGTGATTCAAAGAAGTTTTTGACCTGCTATAGTGGCAGGATTTAAGAAATGTATCCTGTAGTATTCCAAGATAACAATATTTGGGCTTTTTGAGAAGAGGGAAGAACCCAGTGGGGTTGGAAGAAAGGGGAAGCAGTATCTGTCTCAATATGTAATGTAGCAGGGAGAATTAGACCACAAGTTCAAGTAAATAAAAGTCTATTGCCATTTTTTTAAGAAAACAAAGCACTGAGTTCAAGCTTTTTTTTTTTTTCCTCGAAGTCCAAAGAGATTGTTGCACAGTAATTGTTTTTTAAAAATCAACGTAGTATGAGGGAGTCACACAGGAAGCCAGGAAGTGGCTGTTCAGTTACCCACCGCAGCGCCAAGTTGACAACAATTCCGTGGGCTGATTTGGCACAGGTAGAGTTTTTTGGATGGGGATAGCAGAACACAAGAAAAAAAAATAATCTCCTGGACACGATGTTCTGTTGGTATTTGAATGCTGCTCAGTTTCTTGGATGTTTTTTTCCCTGCATAATCAGATTAGTGAAATTGCTCAGAGCCCAGCCAAGCAGCAGATAGATGGCAGTAGGTATTTCTGTGGGTTGAAGCTGATGAAACACTGAGAGTTTGGGTTTCAGAGCTGTTAGCAAAGCTTCCATTCAGAGTTGTCCCAGACAGGCACCCTTCTTACTGTTGTGGCAGCAAAGAGGCTGTGGATGCACAGGGTGAGGGAGCACACCTCTGCAAGGCTTTTCTACAGTCGGAGTTCACAGTCTGGATTGATAAATGCTGGAGCAAACCCTCTGGGGACAGGTAGAAGTGCTACACTTGGCTTCTGGCCAGCTCCAGCATTCTGCTTTTGCCTTGAGTTGTGATTGTGTGGACTTTGTGATACACAATTCCTTCTGGCTTTGCTCTCTAAATAGAAGATTATGTCATTTGAATATATTTAATTATTCTGGTGATTTTTTTTTTTTTTAAAAGGATTAGTTTTTCTTGGAGCAGAACAGAATAAATATTTAATCTTCAGATCTGTAAACAAGTCCTGGAGAATCAGAGTTTTGGGACGAACTTGGATGTAACAGCATGACAGCTGTAGAGGAGAGAGTGATGTTAGGTGCTGTATTCCTGACTGGTGCAGGATGGGTTAGATATAAAGTGTCACCTCTCTGTGTCTGACAGTGTAGCTCATCCAGCATAAACAACTCTGAAAGAAGCACTTGAAGCAAAGTATTTTCTAGTGAGACGAACACTGAAATTCAGATGGGACAAATGTGCCTTGGTCTGTTCTGCTCAAAAGGGGAAGACGTCTGGACACTTTGACTTAAACTGTTTGGTTATGAATTTGGGACTAGATAACCCACTAGTCAAACAAGGTGGTGTTATTCCAAATTGTAATCTTACTGGTGCCATTCGGTGTTTTAATGAAAAATAATAATGTGACTCTGGGGCTTGCATTTCTTGAGTATGAAATCAAGTGTCAGGACTTGTGGGATGATTTTAATTGCGTGTTGCTAATTTTAGTATATGAGTCTTCTGTATGAATTATTTTTTTTGTCTTTTTATTGTATAGAACCTAGTTGATGAGTTTTAGTGTTTTGCTAAATGAGCTGGCAGTAATGACAGGTTCTTCAGTAGTTCCAGTAGCCTGTTAGTTGTATTTTATTTCTTATTTAGAGGATGTCAAATATACTTGCTCTTAAAAGGAGGTGAATATGCCAAGCATTTTATAGAGTAAATGCTGTCCTGGCCTTTATGGTGTGATGGAAATGCTGTCTAAGTGCTTTGGAAGAATTGCACTTTTCCTACTTGCTGCAAAGGGACTGGGGTTTGGTTAGTGTTCTGCACACTGAAGCAGCAGTGTGTAGTGTGGGGTGTTGCTGAAGGAAGTGTGTAGTTATCTACATTACTGTGGTAACTTTTCATTCCATAAAGCATTATTGCATATTGCAGTCATGTGCATTGCTGCTGCAGTCTGGAAAAGGAATCCTGCCAAAGGAAAAGTACTAAACTCGGTATATAGTCTTAGCAGAGCTGTGTTACAGTAACAAACTCCTCTTAGTCCTACACAACTTGCGTAAGTCTGTTAAGTAACAAATGGTTCTGGGTGGGGAAAAAAAATCTACCTATTGTGATAGAACAGAGCCGGGAGGATTGGCTGGTTAGGGATAATCTCTCTTGACCTGTCAACATCTTGAATTTGTGTTGGGTGTTGTCTTTCCTCCTTTCTCTAGATTTTGTCATTATGGGAGTGTTGTCCTCATAGCATTTCATTTTCTCTTATTCTGCTCTGTTTATTTTTTTCTCCTGCTTTTGTTGTTTTTCCTCTGATTTTCAAACTTGGACATGAGTGTTGCACTTTCTTTTCTTCCACTGTTACTTAATCCCAAGAGTAAATCTATACGGTTCAGTGCTTTGCAGTGTACAGGGGTAGGCTAATTGGCTTGGAGATTGTCTGGCATAACAGCAACCTGCTGTGCAGAGCCAGCGTGTGCTGGGAATGGGATCATGTTGTAAAGCTTCTCTGCCACCTCTTTAATGAGCAGGTCTGTCACAGACTGCACTGATGTTCCTGTCCCGCTTCCACTACTCATCTAACTCAGTTTCTATCTCACTTGGCATTTTTGTCTTGTAGAAGAACTTCAGTGTTTCTGTATAGACACACAACAAAATTACTGGAAGATGACACTAGAGTAAGATTTTTTTGTTGTCTGGGGCAGGACTTGGCAAATTCTGTACCTGTTCATGCAGCAGTTTGTCATGTGGCTCAGTCTTTGTGGCCATTCTCTTCCAAATTTCCAGGTGAAGTATTTTATAACCCTAGGGGCCTCTCCCACACTTCACCCTTGGTAAGAATCTCTCTTACAGTTCTTTGAGCTGTTTGAAGGATAATAGTCAAAGACAGAGTAGATCTTGACTAATCTCCCCCTCTTCTACCCTTTATTTTCTCTGTCCTTTTCCCCCTGAAACTTAAAAAGAATCATCCGTTCTGACCATTTTCCTGCTTCTCCGAGCCTTTCAGGTGGTGGGAGGGAAACAAATGTAGCACACGCTTCATGTGTCTGTTCAATTTCCATGTGCACTGACCGACCAAACTCTGTAGAGCAATTAAGTTACTTTGCTAAATCACTGACTAGTATGTGTATGTATTAATAAGTATTATAATTATTTCTTAGTTAAATTACCATGTTTGTGTCTTCCAGACTTCAGAGGAAATACTGCACCATCTGCAAAACATCGTAGATTTTGGAAAGCATGTCATGAAGCAGTTCTTTGGGGAGAACTATGTTCACCATGGGGTAAATGTTTTATTCTTACAATAAATGACTTACACACTGTAAACACGGAAGTGTTTTGGGGAACACTGAATGCCAGTAAGAGGAATTAACAGGGTTTGCAGATACTCTTGAGCAAGATACACAGGAAGCATTTGGATCATAACAAAATCCTGCTCTGCACTGATGAGGTGATTGGATTGTTCTCTGTGGTTTGAGCTATTTCAAGCTCCTGATGAGAAGAGTGGTAATTTCTTTGCCCTGCATTGGGTGAAAGGAGTGAGAGAGATGCTTTGAGACTAAGTGCAAAACAAGGGGAGAAATCTGGTTCATGTGCGTTGTCTGGGTTTCTGTAACCTTTTTCCTTGCCACTTCAGGGCAGCCAGATCTACTTATCTGAACATCAGATACCTGAGAGGAAAGGCCACACCTTCTCCTGGAACCTGAGTTAACACAATTCTGCCTAGGAAGGGCAGGATGAAATGGGACTCTTTAATTTGTGAAAAAGACAAAAAGATGCGAGTTTCTTCATGCATATTAGGCTTGCACTGAAAATGCTTGTTCTTATGCATTTATTTAAATTAGCTGTTGGTTTTCACAGTGGAGTCAGTATTGGATGTGATTGCAGGTACAGGTCTTCCTGTAGACAGTTAATCAGAGGGAGAAGCTGCTGATTGTGCAGTTTAGTAACTTGTTAACATCCACCGAACCTTGGTATTCTGATTTAAGACCCTCAAACTGGATATTAACTTCTGTGTTGTAATATGGTTTGTGTTTTGTTTTCTTAATAGGAAATTATCCAACTGCCTTTAGACTTCGTAAGACAGCTCTGTTTAAAAATTCAGCCAGAGAGGCCAGGTAAGTGCCAGGGATGGCATTAAAAGGGGCCTTCCTCAAGCTGTAAAGTACTATGCTTTATTAGAAAGTAAAAAAACATCATACCTCAGAATAAGAGGAAACTTAAAAAAATATTTAGACAATGACTAGTTGAAAATTTGTTGCGAAAAAGTGGGCGTGTTCTAGAATTAAAATATGAATCGATACTAGTTTCATCAAATGGGTGAGAGGGATCCTCTGTGAGCCTGTGTGTGTTGCTTCTTGAGCAAGCTTTCACCTTGCTGTCCTGGACAAAGGTCCATGAGGGAGGTGGAAGATATGTCCTGAAATAGTTGTTTCCATTCCATCAGTTTCTTCTCCCGGACTGTGCAGCAGTGCTTTGGAAGGAAGATGGTTTCTGAAACTCCACAGGAAGTTATCTTGAGTGTCAGTGTTTCACTTGGGGCTGAGCATCTTGCATCTTATGAGTCACAGCACTTGGGCAGTGTGCAGCTCTGCCCTCCTTCCCATGGCTCTTTTCCTGGTAGCTGGCATGTCTCACTGCCAGGGGCTGCAGTGTCCCAGCTGCGCTGTCACTCTGGAATTATGGGGCTGTGTCTGATTTCTGCTGACTCTGATGTGTTGCTCTGGGGTCCCTACCCAGTGGTGAAGCTTTTCTTGTCCCCTTGGATGGCGGGATTGAGGGGGACAAGTGTAGGAGGGTGTGTTGACCTTGTGAAACCTTTTGGAACCTACTGCAAGACTCAAAGTTTGGCAACCTCTGACGTATTCTGTGTGAAGTTCTATGGAAATTGGTTTCATCATCCTTAGTCAGCAACACGTGGGCCATTGTTCCTTGTGTGTGGTGAAAAGTACAGTGAGGTGTAAGCTCTGAAATGGGCAATGAGGAGATGTCCTTCATGGTGTGTTCATCTTACATTCTCAAATGTACTTGAGAATGGCCAGAAACTCCTGTTTTAGCCAAGTTCCTTGAAGGAAAATGTGGTATCCAGCAAAAAAAGGAAATAATTTACATACAGTGACCACAGGACACTCTTGCTAACTTGTCCTCCTCACCTTTTTGATAAACAATTCCACAGTGCCAGAAACCCCACCTGGTGAACAAGATAACTACAGAGCAAAATAACCATCCACACCCCTCATTTTCTGGTTGGTGTTGGTTTGTTTCCCCAGAGTCTCGCTGTGACAAAGACATGGACACTCTCAGTGGTTATGCCATGTGCCTTCCTAACCTCACCAGGCTGCAGACCCACCGATTCGGGGAACACCGGCCCATCCTCTGCATCGAGATTAAGGTACCGGGTAGGAGCAGATCCTGCTGGGGGTTGTTTGTACCTTCCGAAGCACGTACTGACCAGAGCAGTTTCAAAGGGATGCAGAAGGGGGCAAGGCAGAGTTCACCTCTTCCATGGTGATCCATAGGGTGAAAGATCCCCCTCCCTCTTCCAATCCCTGATCTTTGGAAACGTGGGAGATTGCCAGATATTACCAGGCTTTCTTACAGGCCACAGCAGTTTTGTCTGTTCTTGTCTTAAGTGAGGACTAAAATAACTGGGAATAATATACAGTGACATATATTAAGTTTTTAAGTGTTTGCTGTTGAGTGGTTGGTTGGTTTGTTTTCTTAAGTTTCCTTTAACTGGAAAGATGTACATACTGTGTGTGCCCTTGTCCTTACATACAGAAATACGTCTATATTTATAATCTTTTGTCTTTGTTTTAGCCAAAGTGTGGCTTCATTCCATTTTCCAGCCACGTCTCACAGGAGATAAAGCACAAGGTGTGTCGTTACTGTATGCATCAGCATCTAAAGGTAATTTTTTTCCAGTCATCATCCTGCTTTCCCCTGACTGTATCGTGCTTTATTTGCTATTAAATCTCTGATATGACAAAGACAGGAGGTGGATACACGTTTGGGTTGCTGGGTGTGAATCTGTTTAGTGAGAGATGGAACAAGTTCTGTGGGAAGCTGGAAGTAAACAAATACAATATTAGTTTTTGAGGACTGTTAACACTGTTGATTGGGTAAAGTCTGATGTCAAATTTCATGTCAAGTACAGCTCACCAGATGCACGGTGGCATTCCATAACCTCTCAACAGCACCTAACCTACAGGAATTCCTTTGGACTTGTCCATTCTGTGCCTGAAATGGTGTAACTGTGCCTCACTGTCACTTAATGGAACTTTCCCCATGCTTTCCATTTGTGAATGCAATCTGAGTGACTTGAGTGAGGAAGACCCCTAGAAGCCATTAAATGGATGTTCAAAGGGTTTTAGATGCTGTAGGACTTCTAAAGACAGAGTATTAGTGTCACACACCAGTTAGAATAACTGAGCATAGTTATTCCAGCAAGTGTTAACAGCAGTGGTGTGGGTTTTCACAGGTAGCAAATGGAAAATGGAAGCGACCGAGTAAATATTGCCCGTTGGATCTCTTCTCAGGGTAAGAAAGTGTGTGACTTGATTCCTTTCTCAGATTACTTTGACTTTCACTGCAGTGTTAATAATGATCAATGCCTGCTTGTCTGACTGTTACAGTGGGTATTTCTGGTGCTTTTTGCACCCGTTTCAGGGATCAGTTGCTTATCAATGTACCAGTGCTTTTTGCTACATAACATGAAACCTAAGAGCTATTTACTTTACTTGGATTTGAAGTTCTAGTTACCAACAGTCACTTTGTGGTGAGTTCAGCATGAGTAATGGGTGTGTTCACTTCAGGTGCCCAGTTGTGATTCCATAGAGCCCTCCAGGCAAGGGTGTAAACATCTGAAAGGTGGTGATAAAACATTATTGGATTTATTTTTTCCCCCTAGAAATAAACAGAGAATGCACTTTGCTTTGAAGAGCTTATTACAGGAAGCACAGAACAACTTGAAAATATTTAAGGTAAGGAATCAAATCTCTCTGCTTGCCTTTTTTTTTTGTCTTGGCTTTTAAACTACTTGGCTTCAGCATCTGAACAGTCAAGGTCCTACTTCAAACCTACCTCATCAGAACCATCACTCTTGGATCCCACCAAAAGGAGAAAACAGGAACATTCTGAGTTGTATTTCCAGTTCGGACAGGTAAATTATAATTTCCCAGAACTGATCAGTCTGAGAGAATCGCCAAGGAACAACTAATAGAAAGGACTTTTTAAGATGACTAAAGTTTGAAAACTTTGTGATCCTTCAGGAGGAGGAAGTTAAAGAACTTTGCATGTTGCTGCAAATATTGTGTTAAACGATTGTTGCAGCCTTCCTGCAAGCCAGATGCACAGCGTGCCTTGCTGAGGAAGTAAAAAGTTACCTTTTCTGTGGTATTCATGTAGGAAAAACATAAAGCAGTAACTGATGGCCTCTTTTCAGACTAATTCCAGGAAATAGGATTCTTTACAATTTACTTCCAGTATTAAACCAACTATTTTAATTACTTAAACTGTACAGGGAATTATCATGCCTTTTTACTGCCTTCTGTTTTCCAGTTTGCCTTTTAAAAGAAGGTTGTTTCACATGGTTCCTTTTCACTATTGACATTATTCAGAAAGAAGCAATAGGAAAATGTGCCAAGTATCAGTTCACTTTTATTATTCTGATTACTTAGAGTTGATTAAGTTGGGGAAGTAGCACTTGATTTAAATGGGCTTTTTGGTACTAATTCTGCTACCTGCGGTATCTGTTCAAAGTTAAGAGAGCAAATTTGTGAGAGATTAGAAATGTGTGTATTTGTATGCAGACTATTAAATTAATAACACTTTTCTGTGCTGTGTGTCTTAAAATATTAAATCTGATGCTTTGATTAACTAAGTATGAATAACTGGGTTTCAACAAGTGCCTAACTTATTTTTTCTTCTAACTTGCAGAATGGGGAATTAATTTATGGCTGTAAAGATGACCAGGACTGTGTCTCTGACTGGAATGAACTTGCTTGTCACTTAAAACCTTTCTTTTTTCCCTCCAATGGGTTGGTCAGTGGGCCACACTGTACAAGGACAATTATCAAAGAACTAATCCATGTTATAACTATGACGCTACTAAGTAGTACTGATGCCTGCAGGGCAGGTGATATGAAGACAGTTCCCATTTCACAAGGAAGAAGCTACTGTGAAGCAAGTGCTTTTAATAAGGAGCTAGTAAGAAATGGTAAGAAATAATTTATTGAGCACTGCCAATAATTAGCTGTTATCAATCACAGAATGATTCAGATCTTTGCTTCTCATTGGCTGAGTTCTGAGCTCCATAACTGCCAGATACTTGTTTTTAATATGACCTTGTAGTGAGCACTTACAGCACTGTACCTACTGACAGGGATAAAAATAAACTTAGAAGGTGGTAGGAGAAATAAGGAAGAAAATACCACTTCGAGCTGATAACCATCACAGGTATTTCAAATGAGTGGGGAATTTTTATGTTGTGTGTGATGATGAAGTCTTTGGTTAGTTTGTTACATTGCATTGGTTTCTTGCCTTTCTGTGCTCCTCCTCTCTGCTCTCATCAGCTATGGTGCAGAGCATTTTATTTTCTTCTACTACTCTGCTCCTGGCAAAGAGAAAAAGGTATGAATACTGGAGGGAAAAGGAATGGGAAGTGAGAGTTGGGAAACTGTAAATCATGTTAATTCCTCAATCCCTAAGTTTTGGAATGCTGTAATTATTTGAGATGCTGCTAGTTATCCTAATTACACAAACAGCATGGTTCTTACTCTGCTTTTGAGGAAGATCTTTTTCATTGCCGGTTGATTTTGTTGTGTTTTGCTGGAGAAAGAGCTCTCTTACAGAAAGGACAGCAAATACAAATCTGTTTATACTATATGAAAAAGACCCAATATCTGAAACACTAAATTACTTTCTGCCAACAGTTCATACTGTTGTAAGTGATTTGTGGTGGCTTTAAACTCACCTGAAAAATGTCTCTTGCAGACTCAAACAAGCAGACTGCAATGGAAGTGTGTGGGGTTTGGGTTTTTTTCAGTAATTTGTAGACTTATAGACCAGGTGTTTTATTCTGCATCCAAATATGTGCTGTTGAAATGTGCAGGTAAGTACATGCACCTGGCACTTTAGTGTTTGGAAACACAGGTGGCTTGTTGTTGTTTTTTTTCCCCTTTTTCCCCCTGTGATTGGTTTAAATATATGGATTTGCTTTGTGAAACAAGTACCTATGTAATGTCAAAATGAAGACAACAGTCATGTTTGCCTTATTTGAAAATACATTTTCTTCTAGGTAAACATAAATTGGAAAGCTCTGGCTTACCGAGGGGTTGTCTCCTTTATAAAACCCTTCAGGCTCAGATGCTTGACATGCTGGATATTGAAGGACTCTATCCTTTGTACAGCAGAGTTGAGCAGTACTTGGAGGAATTTCCTGAAGAGAGGTAAGACTTGGTGGCTTTTCTTTTCAGTTCTGATTAAGGAGGTGTGCAGACAAGATTGGCTCTATGCAGACACAACCATTTTGTTCTCTCTTGTTGTGTACAACCTTCCTTCATGGTATTGCATATTCTGCATTTCTAACTTGAAATGCCAGATAACGCAAAAGATGAGTTTTATTGTTTAAAGTTTTAATGTCAGTCAGATCTGAATTTTTAAGTAATGAGTTCCTTAGTAGCAGAGTATGTATATTTGAGGAAAGATACAGTAAAATGGATGGTTGGTTTCTCAGGCCTTCAGTAGCTGCAGACCTAGGCCAGGGTCTGCAGTAATAAGGACATCTTTACAGTCATTCTCAAGTTTATCTTGGCCTACCTAAACCTGCCCTAGAAACCCCCAAGTGTGGTACTTGGCCTGCAGGGTCTTGCAGAAGGTGTTGATCTGCTGCTGTCCAGCTGAGTGTGACCCACATCACAAGTGATCCAATCACTCTTGAGGCACAGGAATCTTTCTCTTACGGTATTTCTAGTCTGGTGAATAACTACTGGGCATTGCAAGCAGCTACACTTGTTCTCAGTCGAAGCTTATGAGTTGTAATAATAATGGCTATACCTTGGCTTGGCTGCATCCAGCATTCTCGGGCTGGAATGTGCCTGTAATTCGGCCGTTGCTCACAGGAGGGCACGCTGGCTTCGCTGGCGAGACCTGTCTGCTCCTGCAGCTCCCTGGGCCTCCCGGGGGAGTTGAGGGGGTATCTCATGGCGGTGGGTTGGCCTTAAGCTCTGCTTAAATCACGTGCGGTGATACACAGGTGACAGTGGATTAAGAAATCTTTTTTCAAACAAAACCCGAACCTTAACCAGTGTATCTTAAGTGATGTGAGGATGAGGGACTGGTCATGGTGTTAGAGCACTGACCTGTTGCCACGTTTATCAGCATTACTGTTTCTTCTGAATATCGGGGCTGCTGAAGAAAGATCTCACTGAAAATCAGTAAATCATCTTGGCTGTCTGTAAATCTTCTTTTAAAATTTATTTAGAAGTACATTACAGATAGATGGACCTTACAATGAAGCATTTTATGAGAAGCTGCTAGATCTTTCCACTGAAGATGACGGGACAGTAGCATTTGCGTTAACAAAGGTACTTCTCCTGCACGTGTTGTTGAAGCTTACTTACTGTCAGTTTTAGTAAACACCTGGCTACAGGAGCAGATGGAACAGCCTGCTGGCACCACCACTGGCCTGGTGGAAAGTTCTTAATTGTGCCAGCATGTACCTTAGTAGCGGAAGCCATTTTAACACTGAGCATGTTTAGCACCAGATCTGGAGAAAAAAACTATAAAGCTGGTTATTCCCTTTCTTGACTGAGGAAGTATTTACATGAACTGGTGCTGCTTTGGCCTTCAGGAAAACCATCTGTAGGAAAAAACCATGAATCTTGTAGTGGATGCTGTAAAACCACTTGCTCCTGCTAACCATCTGTTACTGACACCTTTTATAAAGAAAGACATACTTTGCTAAGGCAAATGCAAATATAATAGAAGTTATAATAGAGTGTGTTATTTTTGTGTTTCATAGGTGCAGCAGTACAGAATAGCCATGACTGCTAAGGACTGCTCCATCATGATTGCCCTTTCACCCTGTCTACAAGATGAATGGTAAGAGATCTGCTTGTGAGTGACTCCTGCTCAGAGAGCAAATGAAGCTGTGTTTGCACAGTTCAGTCAATTCAATTAACTGTTGAAAAAGGAGGGGTTTGGAGGTGGTAGTGTCCAAATATTTGGCTGTGAGCATATTAATCAGGTGGAGTTCTGATATGAAACAAATGTTTGTTTATGAAGAGTTTTACATTGATAAAAAGGGTTTAAGTTTTATATCTATTCCCTTCTTGGAATTTAATATGACTGTTCATAGTAGAGGTACACAGTCTTAACCAGGTACAATTTTTACATATGAGAGATTTTTCAAGGTGAGTTGCCTTTAACTGCCTAATTAGAATAAAAGCAAGGCAATAATCAAGAGGTGACATCTTTCACTGTAAGGCAGGTGGCTTTGTCACTATTATCAATCTTGTGTCAGCAACAATAGTCTGCTCTTATGGAGGGGAATTTGCTTTACCAAAGCCTTCGGTTTTTTTAGACAATATTGTTTTCTGCCTTTGCCCTGCAACTCCTGAATGAAATGTTCATAATGGAGATGACTTGTTATTACCAAGTCCTCCATCCTTCAGTATGCTTGGAGACTAGGTCTGATACTAAATTTGTATTACCTTGAGTTGCAGTGATTCTTCCTGCTTCTGCTAGTTCTGAAGGCGATTGCTTTGTGTGCTTATCCCCTAGGAACAGGCTGGACTGGCAGTACAAAGCCACAGTAATTGACAGTAATGTCTTGAGTTAAGCTGTGTGGAAGCTGAAAGGAAAATGACTGGAAGAGGTGCCAGCAAGTTCACTTAGAGGCTGGTTAGGCTGGAGCTGTAGATTCCTAAATGCTGCACTAGCTGAAGTTTATTTTCTTGGGCTCCCTGTAAAGTTCCAAGTTGAACATTAGAGTCACTTTCCTGAGGGGACTGGGGACACAAAAATGACAAAATGTTCATTCAGTGACTCAGGTGTGCAACATGGTTCTGTTTTCCAGCTCTGAGCAGAGACCTGTGGTACTAACGTCCAAATCAAGATTCACCTTTTCTGTTTCTGTCCTGGACCTCGACCTAAAGCCGTACGAAAGCATTCCTCATCAGCACAAACTGGATGGCAAGATAGTGAACTATTATTTGAAGAATGTACAGGCCAAAGATGACCCAGTTATGTCCAGTCTCTTCAAGGAGAATGAAGACTGCACATTAGTTCTCCATAAAGTGTAACTGTTTCCTTAAAGTTGTTTTTATTCGAACACATTAGAAAGTGAAAGATTAATGGGATACAATTATGGTGATTTCTTTTTTTCTATTGTGTTCAGTGCATTTTTCAGCTGTGAATGTTTTTGCTTTAAGAAATTATTTCTAATTGGTATTGCCTTTTCAAAGACATGGGATAGCACTAAGCCACGCATTTGCTATATAACCTTAATGAATGTATTTAATATGACAGAACAGATAAATGTGCCATACCTTGGAACTAGAGGACAGGTCAAATTAATACTAAAAGTCTACTTCCTTAGAATTGAAAGAGCACAGAAGTAAAGGTTTCCTGAAGTATTGCACTAACATAGAAAGCCTAATTACTAATGAAAGAATTGCCTTGGAGCTTGTGCTTTGAGTCTCACACCCACTAGGAAGAGAGAATGCTCTGACAAAGCGTAATGTAAAACTTCAGCATTAAGTCCACTGAAAATACAACTGAAGGGGCTACTCAAGTGTTACTGATGTATGGAACTACCATGTTACTGCAGGACACCTTGAAGTACTAATGCATGAGATTAAGGACACCAGACTGCCTCCAGAAGTTTAGTGATCACCCTTGTGTCTACCTAAAACTTCTGAAACTAAGTCGAAAGGGTTAAAGGTAAGCATCTGAGTTTGATGTGATAGCTGGGTTCAACTCATCTGACATACTGGTCTTTTCTATACGTTATAAGCTGCTATTGAAGGTGAAACCACAGCTTACTCTTACCTAGTTTAAATTGAACTATACGAATAATATATTCTGAGTTTTACAGATTTGTTCAGGTCTTTCACATAGTGTCAAACATTGTCATTACTTCACTGATAACCCACATACTGTGTAGCTTGACCAGCTGCTTTCAGGCTTGTTCTTTTTCAATCACACAGTAACAGTGACAGTACCTGATTTCATTTTCAGAAGCTGCAGGGGGGCAGTTTCTGAGGATGAGTGCTGGAGCTCAGCTCCTATCACTACTTCAGCCATTGAATGATGGCTTCACTTCCTAAACATTGCAATGTGCAGCTGAAGTCTTGTGGGATGTTGCAGTAAAAGCCATCCTTGAGGAAGGTCCTGAGCTGCAGACAGAGGAAATATTCAAAAGTGAGGGTAGTATGACGAAAGCTACAGCCACTTTCCCTGTACACCTGGGGATTACACACCATGAAATGTGCAGAGATGCTGCTCAAGCTACAGTTCACTGCTGTTACCTGGATACAGTGTGGGCTTACTGGTCACGGTGTTAAAAATAATGTAGGTTAAGATTTAAAAATATATATTTATATTTGGATCTCAGTGTAATGTTTGAATTGTTCCATTTTACCTGACAGTCAAAAAGCAAACCCAGAAAACCCTGTATATTGGCACAACTCATGGAAAAAATACGAAATAGAGAGTAACAACTCACAGAGCAATGGGGCTTTGCTGTGGCAGTGACCTGTGTTACCCATCTCCTGGATCCCATTTCCAGGTGACCCTGTGCCTTGCTGGGATGGGGTCCTGAGCTGCTCTCACTGAAATGGGATACTGCAATAGTGCAATAAGGTGGTAGTTTGCAGTGGTAATAACACTTTATTTTCAAAGAAAACCTGGGGGGAGAGAGCTATTTTTAAATCCAGAAATCCTCCAACTGTTGGATAAAGGGAGGCAGAAAGGACTATTCTCAGCTGGAAAGTTTTCAGGGTTTTATGTTGTGTCTTCACACACATTTCATCTGCAAATAGAAGTGTATGTGCTGCTGATGAAACAGTTCCATTTTTGTGCAAGAAGGAGCTAAAGATGAAAGAAGGTTACACGAAACAAGCTAAAGCAGTAACATGTCAGTGGATAAAGTAGCAATGAATTTTGCCTGTCCACTGGATTCCAAACTTGAAATTAGTCTGCCTTATATCTAACAAGATATTTTATTACAGAGTTGCTGTTCATCAAAATTTAATCTCTGGCATTGCTCAGCGGTAAATTCTGACAGAAACCAATCTAATCTGGCAGTTTTTCCTGACCTGCCAAAACAGTAGGAGGCTATTTCAGTGATTAAATAGTGGATTATTAAAATTACAATATTACAAACATACTGTAGCTTTAGTCTTGATTTCTCCACCTGTTTCACCACTGCTATAAAATACTTTGACATAACTTAAAAACAGATTAGGCTGTTTTACTGCTTGCATGGTTAGAGCTGCTGTGGACTTGAAAGTTCTTGATACTTTCCAGAATCCACAGTTGTTTTTTGGCCCCTTGTTACTCCCTACCTAAGAAGGATGTGACATTAAGTTGTACAGGTTTGGTTGTGGTAGCTCGTGCAGAGCAGGAGCTCTCCTGGAAAATGCTGAGAGTTCACAAATGAGCTAATGCTACATCTGATGGCAGGGGAGGAAGATGACAAGACATCTTTCTATTCTATTTCTTCAGGGATGAATGAATGAAACTGCTTTTGTAACATGTTACCTACTAGACTTTCCCCCTAGAAGTAGGAAATCAAACTGCAGTACTGCAGCGAGCAGCAGTTAACTCATCCATCTCTTACAGAAGTGTAATGGCCTTTCCTTGTTTAGTTTAATGCTCTCTCTACTCAACACTTGCATTGTGGAAAAGAGTTCCCTCATACAGTTGATCTTTTTTTTTTTTTAAACATAGTATGTCTTTGAAATCTTCAAATTGTCTATTCCACCCTAATTTAATGAGAAAGCTATTTAATTCTTTGTTCTAGGAGTCTCTTACTGTTCTCTTGTCATTTTAAAATCACTGTACTTTTACAGAGCTGTGAAATGAAATGGATTTTTATGGACTTGATTTTGGCAGTGCATGATCTTTTAACACTTTCCAGGTATCTAGAAAATGTTAAAAAGAGAAACCACTCTGGTACATTAATGATTCAGAAAGATAAATTTATAAGGAAATCACGCTGTACATGTAACTATTTTATTTTGCATTTTTGTATTTAAATGGCTGTATTTATTTTTCATGTCATGACAATTTATATATAACGTGCCATAATTGTACAGATAGCATGTTTTATGAGTATGGTTTCTAAATGGAGAATAACTTAATGTTTATATTCAATAAAATTATAGACTGTGTAACACAATATCCTAATTAAAACGACTTTTGAAATTGCTACCTGGTGTAAGCCATGCTGGTATTCATTTGTGCAGGCCAACCACTTTGATCAGATTCTCAATAGCTGTCTCAATCCCAAACAGCAGCAGCAGGCTTCGGAAGCGGGCAGGAGCATTGTCAATAGTTGCCATCTTCTGCCCCAAGACTGCAAGAAAAACAGAACAATAACCATTATCTTCACACAGTTGTACTATTCCTGAGAGCAGCTGTCAGCATTGCATTTTGGATGAAACAGGTTACCTCCTGTCAAGAAGGGAAAGACATACTTGTTTGGTAACTCCATTTAAATTATACAGGAGGTGCTTGCTATTATTATATTATATTAAATTATACATTTAGCTGCTTGCTAAATTGGGCTCTGCAAGTTGATTTCCATTTTATCTAAAGAGACGTTGGGCACAAAAGGAGACAGGTGTTCTACTTGAAAGCTCAGAAAGGGTCTCTGAAGTGAATGGCCTTACCTTGCTCTGGTACTTTAGTCAGAAGGTCCAGAACAGGCGTAGTTCTCCCTTCTTCATCCATATGGATCTTCCAAACAATCATTAATTCAAACCTGTATCATGTGCATAAACACATTTGTGAAGTGTTAACTGGGCAGCAGTCTTCAAGGTTTCTTGAAAGCAGAAAGTATTTAGGAGGTTCATACTCCTGATGTTCTGGAACAAGTGCCACCTCAACTAACACAACTTAGCCACCTCTGTATTTGGGAACCAGAAATACTGGTATTTGAACTGAGGAAAAACTGGTCATTTATCAACAAAGAAAGGGTTCAGAGGTACATCCACATTTTGAACCCCAAAAATTTTCCTCTGGTTCTTGTAATTGTCTCATGAATGGCCAGTTTCCATAGCGCAGTGCTAGAAAAAGTAAGCCAGGAAAGGAGAGCTAGCTTCCCCTGCCCCACCCCTTGCAGAATATCTGCTTGGGGGCAGGTACTGAGCTTAGATACAGGATGAAAACAGAAATATTGCTTCAGAAGAAGTGTTTGCATAAATAGTGATGCTCTGGGTTTGGAATAAGGTCCACCCTGATCTTGTTCTTGGCCTTTTTAGAATAACACACAGGGATAAATACACCCAAAGTCTAGACTCCTGCATTTGTTTACTTTTAATTAAACCCAACCTTAACCATAATTACTCCTTCAAGAGTGTTTTGCTTTCTAACATCCCATCTGCCTTACTGCATTTTGTATTCCCCTCCAGTCCCTGCTTTTAGGAGTATTCCTTATTGGAATGAAGGCTTTCCAAATCCAAAGCTGGTCTGCACAAGTCATTGCGAGGAATAAGCTCCCTTTTCTCAGTGGTGTTTGACCAATTATGACTACAGGTTTCCCTTAAATACAATTTGTCAGCCTTTTGCCACTTCATTGTTAAAAATCCTTTAAGAATTTGAGCACAGCTTGTTCAGAGATCTTGCAAACAAATTAATATGCAAGTATTTTCTACCAACCCACTGACATTATTTTAAATTCTTATATTTCATAATTGTGGGTGAGAGGGAGATGTGTAATGGAACTTGGCATCTGTCTACATGAAGAGAAACTAAAATAAAGCATCTTATTTTCTAACTGTGATGGTCTAACAACAATTCATTTCAGCAACCTGGGGTTAAAGCATTTAATTTCAACTGGTACATTTGGCAAAACCAAGACAGCACTATCTATTATGGTTTGTTCCACAACTATGATGGAGGGAGCTATGCTTTATTTCCAGTTGTTCCCATATAAATGAATGTGTGTTACAGCAAAGATGTAATAGGAGAATTGGTCTGATCCCTTCACAAAACAGTGACTTTTCTTGGCCACTACAAAATTCCTGACAGGAACAGTTACAGTGTCCTTCATACAACTTCAAGGACTTTTTTTCTCTATTTAAAAACCCAAACCTGCCAGAACATGTCTAGCAGGGAGTCCAAACAATCCCAGTATGTGTGGTAGAGTAATAATAATAACTAGCAGTGCAATGATTCCCTCCTTCCTCTGATTTCCTTCTAAAACAATGGAAAAATACAGCTACAGTTGCTTTCACTGACAAAACTAATTTTCTTTCCATTCTTTAATGGCAAGAAGATGAAAGAACTGTGCTTTGCCTCAGTGACTCGTGTTCGTGGCACCTCTGACCACAGCAGGAAGGATAAGCTGTCATTGACAGGCTGCCACGCTGGCCCTGCCCGCAGGAAGGGACAAGCTCCTTCCCCAGGGGTGGAAAATCCTGCCTTATCTCACAGGGGAGCTTCCAGGGGCCCACCCCATTGCAGTAAGAGGGACTTTGGCCTCAGCATCTGTTCTGCCCATGTAATGCAGAAAGAAAACCAAGATGGAACCAATTCAGCTGAACCTGATGTTTTCTGATGTGTGAAAGGGAGAGGACAGCCCCCAATCCTGGACTTTGAATTTAGACTCTTCATCACAGTGCAAGCTTTTTCCATACGGCTTTTTAAAAGAGTGGGTACACACGGTAGCAATACAACTGATTGACTTACCTAACACAGCCACATGCACACAGCCTATATATATATTTTTGGGTTTTTTTTTTTTTGTTTCTTTTTCTCCTAGGGTTTTTAACGTGTGGTTATAGCCCCAAATCAACCCACATAATCTAATCGCTGTGTTTAGAGGCATTACAAAGAGTGATTTAATACTCAAGCACACTGATTATCCATAAATTGTCAACATGCATTTCACAATCCTTTTATCTGCATAAATCAATAAATGTAATTATTGTCTTACCCAGAAAATGTGGGGTTCCTTAGAATCATATAATCTCCCAACAGTCCTTCTGGAAGGGTCACAACATCAGGATACTTGGCCTGTGAATAAGCAGGTTCCAAAGAGTACAAATTAGGGCAGAAGAATCATAGCAGACAAGGTGGTTTCTAGCTAGGGCTTTCCAGTTGCAGTGGATTTTAATATGCTGCCAGTTGTAGCTTGCATTTTTGAAAATTAAGAGTATCACTACTAATTGTTTAAAATTCTAACACATTCTTTTAAAGTTTTGATGGTTTGGTCTTTTTTTTACTATCATTCATGTGATATCAAGAGATACTTCAATTTGGTCACCTCAGAAAAAAAACAGTATCACGCACCTCTATAAACAGGCCTTAAAAGTCCTTATGCAAGATGCAGGAAACCTTGAAATAATATTTTTTAAACTAAATTATGTTAATTTTATTTAATAACGTATAATACATCGGTTTCACAAAAAAATACGCAAACCCCTTACTAGCATACTCTGTTTTGCTACTCCTTTTGAGAAAGGGCATCACCAAGTTCCATACAGTGCTTTGAGAGCATAAAGTAATAAAGGCAATGAAATACCAAAACAACCACTGTTACCCAGATATAACAATGGGACAATGGAAATTGATAAAACATATACAACTACTGACTACTATTAAACTCCATGTTACTGGGAATTAGAACTGTTTTCAGTCACTAGAGTGTGCAAGGATTGATCATTGTTCCATTACTTTGTTAGTGCCTCTATTACTGTACAGTCTTCAATATGTAAGTCTTGAATTACACATAACTTCTGCTGTAACTATTTTAAAAGCGTGGAAAAGAAAAGCAGAATGGTGGTGAGGATGGATTCTGGATGGAGTAGAAGTTCTGCAGTATGTCAGGTGACAGGTCACTCAGAATATGAGGAGATGCACATACATCAAAATATGGAGGAAGAAGACAATTCCTGTATCCTGCAGGGACATGCTGTTGCAGAAGAGAACAGAACGTAGGCACAGCCTGTTACTGTGAGGACTTCAACACTGTTACTTGCACTGGGTTACGTACTGCATACAAAGCTGTGTTCCAAAAATTGCAGTTTATAAAGTGTGAAAAATCTGTCAGCCACAATCATTCTACAGCACTCCCAGGGCAAGTGGTATGTCTCATGGAAAGGGAGAAGAGAGCTCGTCTTTGAAAATCACTGGAGAAAATTAGTTGGGTTTTATAGGATTACGCCTCATCTGGCAGACTAAAATTGCTACCAGATGTGACCTTGCTCTGGTTTAGGAATTTATGACACACTGAAGGGGGTTTGTGCAGAATGCCAAATGACATAAAACACATGGAATTTGCCAGATTTTACTTCTACAAAGTAACTAGGACTGTACTTACCATGGGGATAAAGGCCACAAATTATCCTGGGAACAAAGACACATAAGGGGCAACAACGTGCGTGGCAGTTACAGCATGAAACCGTGGCTGATCTAAGGACTCTTGCCTAGCAGAACAGTGATCTATTTTCAGCTTTACTCCCTATGGAGTTATGCTCCTCTGATGACAAAATAAAATTTTCAGGATTTCCTTCTCAATAACCGATGTCTTTGATATTCTTTAAGTGTCCTCATTTGCCTGGTATCATGGGTCTCAGAGAATCTAGCAATCTCCTTAGTTGCAAAATACTAGAAATTTAGGATTAGCTTGTATCTAGTGAACTCAACTCTTAAGTTCCTCATTTACAAGAGATCCTAAGTATACCATAGCTAAACAGGTTTTACCTTCATCCACCCAGACTGGGACCTTTGGGAATCACAAAAGAAAAGAGATCAGAGGCACCAGAGCTCCAGTGTTAAAACCACTGTAAAATGCACCCATGCCTTGTTTGAGAGTTGCTGTGTAGCTGCCATAATCTACCATCTAGCCATCTACCCCAGCTACTTTGTGGTATTTTATGTTGTACAGAAACCAGAGGTATCTCAAAAGCTTCCTTGTACCTGGGAGAGAGGGCGTTGGTAAGCCCTGCACACAGGAAGAGGTTATTCTGTGCCTTAAGGAAATGCCAGGCTTTTGGCAGTCTGTCTGCATGCTGTGAGAATCTGATCTTGTGTGAAATGCACAGGATTTGTGATAAAATCCAGCTTCTTGAAAGGGAAGATCTTATTTTAGCAATCCACAAAACATACTGAAAGCCAAAACACAAATACCTACATCTCTCTCCAGGTGTATTGCATGCTAAAACTGGTGCCATAGCAGTGGCACAGAGCAGGACCTCGCCCAGCCCCCGGTAAGGGGGTGTCTGCCTGTCTCACCCAAGGGCGACTCCTTAGGGTGACCATGCAGCAGAAGCAGGAAGCAAAACTACTGCACCCAGGATTACACAAGCAATGTTAAACACTGACAAATCAGGGAATAAAACCCAGGAAATGCAGCCACGCAATCTGCCCTTCATATTCCACAAGTAAAACATGGGGATCTGGTGCCTAAATGAAAATCCAGGCACGTGCCCTGCACAAGCTGCATCAGTCCTGACAGAACTGCAGTGCTCAACACACTTTGTGGGGACCAGATTATCACCTCATCTCTGCTCTGCAATAGTCAATTTTCTAAGGGGAAAAGAAAAGCCAAGCAATGACCAGGGTAACTGAATGACCTGATCCACTGAAGGGTCCCTAGGGAAAGTCAGTAACTCCTATAGGATCTCGTAAAGTGGTCACTAGGCAACTGAAAGCTCTCACAGCAAGCAGCACGGCATCAGATGGGAAAGATCAGCTGCGACTGCATTAGGCAAAACCTGACTTTAATCAAGAAATATCTTTCCTCAGATGACTTTTAAATGTCAGTCCATGATCAAAACCAAAAGCCCATGCTATTATTACTTCTGGGAGGAAATAGTTTTTCCAGCTCCTTCAGGAGTCCAAGCAGGGAATGTTATGGGAACTTTTGTCTAAAACAGAAATAGTCTTAAATCACAAAGGGACAACCATCATGATGGAATACACAGTCTTCCCTTTCTCCCATGACATATTTTACACACACACAAGGAGCCATCTGAGGGAATAAACTTGTAGTATCTGTTTTTAGACAAAATACATTAATCTTCAGCTGTTTACAACTGCATTGCAATTTTTTCTTGTACTAAAACTGTTCTAAGGAAAATGTTTTCAGTTACTCAGCTTAAGAGCCCTGACTAAGAATGCAAAGCAAAACTAGCAAGGCAGAAGCTATATTAAAAGCAGACAAATTTGCTTCTAACCCACTTATGAAGAACACAGGCTACTCTGCTCTTCAATGGAACAATAGGTCACACTTCCTACGATTTTGAACCTGCCACTCCATAAGAAGGAATGTATATGAAGAATGCTAAGCAAGTCATGCTGCTGAGTCCCTCCATAGCTGTAAATTACTTCTACATTTACCAGAGATCCTCCATTTAGGGTCTGATTCAAAGGGATTTATATGTGTGTTTTGCTCCACTGAAGTCATACACACGGTGATAAATCAAGGCCTTAAATAATGGTATCAACATAACTTCAGGATTAAAATACAAACTATTTGAAAAATTGATTAAAATTCTAGCTACTGTAGGATACCAATAATGATATTATTAGATTCCAGAAGCATTAAACAATCCAACCCACTGCCACCAGTCTGCTGTCCACTGCAAACATTCAGGTCCATCCCTTAAGCAGCCATCCAGTGGGAAGCCATCCCCGTGCACTGCCCTGCGTGCTGATGTGAGTTTGGAGTAGCTATGCTCTCTGCCAGCTTCATTCTCTAGGTTTAGCAGCAACAGAGGAACGTTTCAAAAACAATCTAGCTAGAGTTACACCATTACTGTCTACTGGATTTGGAGCAATGCTCGTGCTATTCCCTTACTCAGAGAAATGCAGAACTGGGATCTCACTAAAAATCAGTATTTTTTGAATTTTAGTTTCTAGAGCAAGGAAGTTTATCAGTGTCCCAGTTACAGCAGTACCTCGTAACAGCATATTCTGGGAATCAGTGTCCCACTCCTTGCTTTATCTATCTCTGTGCATCATGAGAGTTTGTGATAGAATCATAGAATCACTTAGGTTTGAAATACCTTTAAAATCATTGAGCCCAACTGTAAACCTAACACTGCCAAGTCCACCACTAAACCAGGTCCTTATGTGCCACAGAACTGTGCAATTACAATATATAACACGATATATAATTGCTGAGGCAGCATTCCACAAATCGTTTGAATACCCAGGTTCAAGAAAAAAAAATCTCTCATTCTAACTTCTCTCTATACTAAAACATATGGAACATCAAAAACACTTGACAAACTATTTCTGTATGTCTCAAACTGTAGCTAGCACTGCACAAAACCCACTCGATCAATTCCACCTTCTGCACTTTAGTATAATTTTAGTTATCCCACAAGATACAAGCCTCCATTTACTGCCTATTCTCATGTAGAGCTCTATTCATACTTAAAATTTTAAAGATGCTTTAAAACCTAATAATGCTGTACACATTCTATTCACTTTTATACTTGAATTTGAATTAAAAGTACATCAAAGTCCAAAATCTGTTGGATTAACAAGACTGATGTTTTGGGGAGGGCTGTGTGTTTAAATAATATTTTCTGGTTGGCCATTTGGTCATAATGAGATTCAGCCTTGAGTAACAGACACGGACATCTAGCATCAACACAGATCTACTTGACCATATTTAATTTTGTTCAGGACTAAACCCAAATATCCATGCTAGGAAGCGGGTATTGCTGAAGTCTCAGCACCAAACCAAGTTCTGTGTCCACAGCAATGTGTTCTACCAGCAAGATGCTCAAGTGGGCTGTACTATTAGCTTCTGCATCACCACTTCACATGGCCTTGTGAAGACAAAGGCAGTTTGGTCTGCGCCTGAAAGATGACAGTGTTGTAACCTAAGGCCAGTGATTTAAATTAGAAGAAAGGATGGCAATCTTTTCAGGAAACAGTGTGTTTAAATCTCAAAGCATAAAACTACAAACATTATTAGCACTTCAGAGGTCAACTTTCATTAGATCATGATCATAGCTTAGGAAGATGGCAGCACACTTTTATTTTTGGATAAGCACAAATATAAATTTGAAGCAACTGGGGTAATAAATTACAGCTATGAAAATAAGTTGTATCTACTGCTGCAGGAGAAAAACTTTGACAAAACCGGTTCTTAAATAATAAAATATGAATTACAGAATTATATAGAAGAAACATTTTATACAATGTATTCTTGCATGGTATATATATTTCTTTAATCTCTACACTGAAAACTGCCTAAAGGGTTTTGCAAAGGCTAGAATCATAGTATCTTCAAGTATTCAAAGAACAGCACATTGAGAGTTCAAAGCATAAAGATCTCAAAAGTCACCATGAAGTTTCTAATTTTCTGCAATTAAAGGAACCAAGATAATGCAGTTTTCCCCTTCAACTAAATTACATGGCATAAAAACACTGTATTTGTAAAATGGATTTATGAAACCTCACCACCCGTAATTATGCCTCAGAATAATCATATCTTCCCTCTTCCCACCTAAGTAAACATTTCACTCAAGTAAAACAGTCCTGCTGGTGACGTGTTATGCAAATTACAGAAAACTACAAGTGTGACCGGAACCAAGGAACAAGTTTGCAAAAAGAACTGCACAATCAAAACCAGCGTTGTCTACATGGCAGTCATGTTACATCTTACACGTTGCTCAGCTCCCTTCCTCTAAAACTGAAAACCCAAGTGATACTACCAACATATATGTTTCCTTTTCAGCAGAGGAAAGGAGAATTTTGGGGGCAGACTTCAGGAGTAACAGTGAACACCACTGTGGACAAGGGAAATCTTTGCAGAAAATGTTTACCAGAATTTCCTTACAAGCTCAGGTTATGTCTGGTTTCCTCCAGCAATAAATGTACAGCTGGTTACTTGAATGAAAATTGCTCTGCATACATCTAGTTTCAGAGCTTTTTTTTTTAGCAGACTAGATCTATAACTCAAGAGCGAATTGAATTTCTACAACTCAGTCTTAAAACTGCCTCTTTAAAGGTTAAGTCACTGCCCTACACTGGTACCTGAAACCAACTGGGAAGAAATCTTACTCATCACCAGCCCAAACTCTTGTAGCATTAGAAAATTGCCAGGTACGTTTCTTTGCTTTGATATTTTTTTTTCTTTTTATCCATGAGTTGATTACAGTTTCCCTTTTTTGGCCCCTACTCTATTTTCATTGCCATTTATTTTCCTTCTTTCACATTCTCATAACATTATTTTTCATGCTGGATTCAACCATGGTTCTACAGTACATGACTCAGTCTGTCACTGTTCCCTATGTCACTATTAATTTACCATACTATTGTATTTTCATTACTGGATCGAGGCTGTATGTCTACAGAGGAGCTAAACCAGCATTATGTAGGCCCAAGTCCACATACTGCTGTGTCTCTTACAAAGCATTTCCTTTCAGTATCACTTTGCCATATGGTAACCAGATGTTTATCTGCAAATTAATTACAGAAGACTAGGAATAAATTAAATACATACTAGAGGTTTATTTTTACAAAAGAATTAAATGAAAATGAAACCTTGGAAAGAACAGGAAAGGATAAATAATAAACACTTAGCAAACATAGAAGCTGGCAGATGTTTTTTCTTTACTTTTTTTTTTTTTTGGGAAGAGACGAGTCTTCTTTCCATTATTTAAGATTGCCGAGGCAAAAGATTTCCACTAGTTCACGAAACATTGTACTCCTGACCAATGATGGGTGCACATTTGCAAACCAAGGTTTCTAAAAGCAAAAGCATGAAGGTATTTTATTCCACGTTTGTTTCTATAGTAAACAGGCATACTAGAAATTAGAACACACTTCTCCAAAACAGCTGAAAAGACTTGCAGGTCTGTTTGCTTTGCCTTCAGAGGCTTCATGTTTCTCCAAGGGACACCTTGCACTATCCCTAGGTTCCAAAATGAGCTTCACCAATTAATGCTGCTCTCTTGAAGACAGACATTGGCAAACCTGAAGGTTACACTGGGGCCATGGGCAAGAGGCTAGAAAGGAGTCAGGCTGAGAGAGTTGGGATTGTTCAGCCTGGAGAAGAGAAGGCTCAGGGGGGACCTCATAGCGGCTTTCCAGTACCTGTAGGGGCTACAGGAAACCTGGGGAGGGACTTTTTTCAAGGGCTTGTAGTAAAAGGACAAGGGCTAATGGATCAAAACTGGAAGAGGGAAGATTTACGTTAGACATTAGGAGGAAATTATTTAGTGTGAAGGTCCTGGGACACTGGAACAGGTTGCCCAGGGAAGTTGTCAAAGCCCCATCCCTGGAGGTGTTCAAGGCCAGGTTGGATGAGGTTTGGAGCAACCTGATCTAGTGGGAGGTGTCCCTGCCCATGCAAGGGGGGTTGGAACTACATGATCTTTAAGGTCCCTTCCAACTCAAACCATTCTAGGATTCTATGAGTCCAGAAACCAAAGAACGCTTCTGCTGCCAGATCAACTTCAGTGAAATCCTGTCAGATGTGTCATCTGGAACTGACTGCCTGGCTGTTGCAGGGCTCACAAAAGCCTGTTCTCCTCCTGGAAACAAGCCTGCCAGACTTATCGATCAGTGTAAGAATATGCATAGAACAACTTGCCATCTGCCACTCAAGGACAGCATATTCCCCACTGTTTACTCCTGTATCAGGTATTATTGACTATCCACTTAACCTGAAGAATCATATCCTCTGAATTAGCTCTTTCTCTTTGCCTTTTTAAGTTTAAATAATCCCTTTTTCATAGATTAAAATTTTAAAGTTTGTTATTTTATTAAACTTTTAAAATACACTGTCTTAATACTAAGATGGCTGTAGAACCATCATCCTCTGCATAGATACCTGCATGGTTCCAAGTCCAGGACATACTAATTGATTTGCTTTTTGTGGGAGAGCATTAACACTGCACCTGGACATTTCTTTCAGTGGAAACTCACAGTAAACCAGTAGAGCTCAGCAGTTCTGTTCTTTCTCCACAAGTTTCCTGACATACTAGTTTTCATTATATTGTATTTTGAAATGCTCCCCTACCTCTGCAGCTAAACACTTCCCAATGATAAACTTAATATAAGGCACTATGTGGCCATCAGGGGTATGTCTAATTTAGTAAAAGAGATACTAAGCAGTCAAGGACAGTACAGAGACAAAAAATTATGAAAGGAAAAAAGATGCCATATTACAGAAGAGCATGAAGAATCAACAAATTGGGAAGAAGTAACTGTGAACCAATATTTCAATAAACTGCAGAAAGCAAACTAGAAGAATTTTTAAGAGAGAATTTAAGTTTGTGTTTTCTTCCATTACAACAGAAACAAGTTACTCTCTAAGCTTTTTTGATGCAAAAGGGTCCATGATTGCATAAAGCAGCTTGGATTTGAAATAACACAGAAAAGTTGATTATCAAACTTGGTTTTGCATGGTTTATATTATCAAGCTTGCCCAGACAGCAGATTTTAAACATTATATAAATAAAAGCATCTGAATTTAGTTAATGACTTGGCTCTGAAGCTGTGTCAGTTTTTTTCCAAGTACTCTGATTCATTTGAAAAAAAAAATCATAGGACAAAATGAAGAACATCTAGTTCATCTAAATAAGCTCAATGTTAAGCATTTACTTTTTTAAAAGCATAATTAAAAAAGTTTTTCAACACGTTATTCAGCTATGTTGATAATATACTGCTGTGGTTATTTCATCTTGACTGTGGATCAGGTAGGTGATAGAAGTGCACAGTTAAGGGCCAGAGTCAGTCAACTACTGATAACCAATAAAACTCCATTAATTGCTACAACTAGAAGAACAACTGCCCATTGGTACAGTAACTGGAGTTATCCATATCAAGATTATGTACCTGTTCCAGATGAGAGAATTTTCCCCTTGACTTCATTAGTAAGCGAGTCAGTTCATATAATCAGCCAGTACTCAAAAGAGTTATTACCAATTGTTGTGTGGCATCAACACTTACATCCCTCCCCCAAGTTTTTTTGTATTATAGACTCTGCAGAAAGAAACTCAAAGTAAGAAAAATGGGGCACAGTAGAGGACAGAATAAAATAATCTAAGAAACTTCAGTTATTATTACGTATTAGAACTGCCTGCTGATTACTAGGTCAGATGTAAGAAAGGTATTTGGAGTTTTGTTCAAATAAAGTTTGGAGAACTGCCTCTCTGGAAGACTCTGACAAGTTACTTGCTTCTGTGTGGGCAAGCATTTATCTTACCTAGTAAAGACATTTATGTCCATAGACCTGACTGGAACATCTAAAACATAAGTTTTCATTTCTCACCAAGAGATATAAACTGTTTAGGACGTCAGTCTCTTGACACTTAGCGCAAACCATCCAACAGCAAAGAAGGTTTTGGTCAATTACTAGCTGTCAAATCTGCTTGTACTATCACAGAATCATCATGGTTGGAAAGGACCTCTGAGATCACCAAGTCCAACCATATACACAAAAAACCCCCCGAACAAACACAACCAACCACACACACTCCACCAAAAAACACCCACAAAAAAACCCTACAACCCCACAACCTTGGCCACTACAGCATACCCCGAAGTGCCACATCTACATGTTTCTTGAATACCTCCAAGGATGGTGACTCAACCACCCCCCTGGGCAGGCTGCTCCAGGGCCTGACCACTCTTTCAGTATAGAAATTCTTCCTAATATCCAATCTGAACCTCCCCTGCCGCAGCTTCAGGCCACTTCCTCTAGTCCTGTTGTTATTTACTTGGGAGTAGAGGCCAACACCCACCTCCCTACAACTTCCTTCAGGTAGCTGTAGAGAGTGATGAGGTCTCCCTTCAGCCTCCTCTTCTCCAAACTAAACATCCCCAGTTCCCTCAGCCACTCCTTGTATAACTTGTTCTCCAGACCCTTCAGGAGCTTGGTAGCTCTCCTCTGGACACACTTCAGCACCTCAATGTCCTTCCTGTAGTGAGAGGCCCAGAACTGCACACAATGCTCAACGTACGGCCTCACCAGTGCCGAGTACCGGGGCACGATCGCTTCCCTACTCCTGCTGGCCGTGCTATTCCAGATACAGGCCAGGATGGTATTGGCCTTCTTGGCTACCTGGGCACACTGCTGGCTCATGTTAAGACAGCTGTCCACCAGCACCTCCAGGGCCTTTTCTGCTGGCAGCTTTCCAGCCACTCTTCCCCAAGCCTGTAGCATTGTCTGTAGCACTGCTATCACCTTTGTATCTTAAGAAATAAGCAGCCGTACTGGGCACCAGTGACAAAGGTGCAATCTGTGTTTGCTCAAAACCAAACAAACTTCTCGAGTGATTTCCACTCAAGAATAAAGATATGCTCCTTTTTTAGGTCCACACAGATTTGATATTAGCGGATGAGTGACAAAGACCACAGCATAATTCCCTATGGCATTTAGTACAATAATAATCCTTTATCTAACGACCAGATTTTTTTACCTAAAACGCATGCAGGTATGTATGTAAAATTCATTCTTATATACATCAGTGTTTATTTCCACAAATACCACTGTGGTGGTATTATTATTACTATTATTCCTGAGCATCAAAAAACGTTTAACATCTGCATCACGTGAAAAGTGAAGCTTTCTATAAAAACATATCCTGTAGATAGGTTAAAATCTCTGCCACAAAACCATCCTCTTTTAATGGTTCTACAAAGCATTACATCTGGGACAGTCTCAACAAAAATTAGCCACCTGGTAGCTTTAATTTGTCTGGTTATTAACAATTACTGGTTGCCTCAAATATTCTGCTTATGTGAAAATAAATATTACCATGAAATGCTGACATGCCTGTAGCTATTAACAAGAGAAGGAGCCAGTCTAGCTGAAAAGACCCTGAAGGCTTTAAACCCACGAAATTCCTTTTATGCAATACCCAAATACAGTTCTTTAAATCTGGCTGCCAAGCATGACATTTCAGTTTCTTAATATAAACAAGAGTGACACAGGAAATATCCTTAAGAAGACCCAAGTAAGAAGAGTTTTATAGTACATAACTATGTTTAATAATTGGTAATAATTTTATGTGTAAAGCTGTAAAGTTGTCAATCCAGTGATAAATAATAGGCTCATAAAAATGGTCAGCTGTCCTTAAACTTTGATCTGCTAAATTACTTCCATACAAAAGCAGCAAAAACCCAAATGACAAAACAAAACAAAAGGACTATGATTACACTGAAAAACCTTAATGCTATTCACTCTGTAACTCTGTAGTATTCCTTGGACTAAAATCTCCCTGAAGAAGGATGATTTTGAGTCAAATATTTGTATACTGCCACATACAAAAGAATTTAGGGCAGTGATGAGAATTCTTTACTGTATCCACTAGGAGAAATCACATATAGCTGCCAGGGAAAAACATTCTTGTGCTCCACCTTATTTGGTTTTTAAATGCCAAAGTTGCAGTCACCAGGAATGTACTGTGATGTGTGTGTATAAATATTTGTTTTATTGCTAGGTACTGCTACAACACAAAGAAGTAACATTAATACTGATACTAGCTGCCAGTGTAATTCATTCACTTTCAATGGAAACCTGAGGTATTTTTTAGTATTAATTTAAATGGCTGACATTGCAGAAACATTTCAAACAACCAGTGGTAACAATAATTTTACTCTTGTAGAAGCCCACTTGAAAGAAAACTAGCTAATATTACAGTTTAACTTTCTCTTTTTTTTTCTACTTCAGTTTTTCAGACAGTTTCATTCTCTTGTATTTTTTAAACTCTAAGGAACTGAAGTAATGCTGACATTCACGCATATAAACCTCCTGAATGTTTAAAGTTTTCCTTCTGGCAGCTGTGTACTAACAAGCAGTTAGAAGTAACTGAAGCACAGGAAGCTGTACACTAATGCAGGTTTGTGGTGTGGATACTGGAGCTCCAGCCCTTGCCAGAATGGGCTTTTTACACTTGGATCTGAGGAGGCACAAGAAGCCTTCAGGCCCTCTTGTCCCTGGCTGCACTCATCCCAAATTCCTCCGCATAATCTCCCTGCAGCTACCGGCTTTTTTTCCACACAGACTAATGGCAAAATGCCACCGTTTGGCCTGAGCAACTGGCGACTCCAGATGGAAGGATCATGGATCTAGATTGCGGAATGACTTCAGGACCATTGGAGTTCAGTGTACTTTGCAAAAGGACTTTATCATATCTTTCAATACAAGCAACAGTGCAGACATTTCCAGCATGCATTCTAATTCAAGCAGCAATTACTGAAGCTCTAATTTTTTTGGGCTCCTCTCCCCTCCAGGAAAAGAGTAGGTTTAGGATAGACATTAGGAAGAAATTCTTCACTATGAGGGTGGTGAGACACTGGCACGGGTTGCCCAGAAAAGCTGTGGCTGCCCCCTCTCTGGAAGCATTCAAGGGCACGTTGTATGGGACTTGGAGCAGCCAAAACATTATACGATTCTATTTAACTATTTGAGGTACACTAACAGGACAAAAAAATAAAAGTCATACGAGAAGGACCCAGAATCCAATGTTTGATATAATTGTATACATACGGAGTTAAAGAAAAAGAGGGAGAGAAGCAACAATAATGAAGAGAGGAGGAAAAAAGGAAAAGGGGTAAGAGGGGTACATGTGAGCAAAGAGTAAGATCAAAAAGTTTGGAAGTAATGGACAGATGAGTAAAAACAGTTCAAGAAAAAAAGGAAACCAAAGCAACAGACAAAAGGAAGATTTTGCATTCCCAGTATTTAAACATGTAGTTATCCCTAGCTCATATATAAAGACAAGGATATAACACTCAAAGACAGGCTCCATTCCAATCCCAAGCTGAGTCTCACAGCAGGAACTGTAAGGTATACACACATAATCCGATTGTTAGGTAGGAAACATTTGAGAAGAAAGGCAAGCACTATAATGTTATTTAAAAAGTAGTTCTGGATTACTTCAATATTCATTTTTTCCCCTGTAGAAAGACCTCTGGATGACTCTTCCAAAACACACTAACATTTGAGGCCTCCAGCATATTCTTCATCTTTGGCCTATTCTATTTTTTCCCCTCCCTGTTATGGAATCAGCTCTTGTATTAGCATTTACTTGCAGTTGATCTTGCCAGTGCAAAAGTAGCACTGTCTAGACTACGTACATATTTATTCCTCTTAGAAATAATTCAAGTGATAGCTCTGCAGCTCCAACTCCAAAACCACCCTTCTCATTTCTAACACAGCCTGTTGCCCTATTAATTCAGAATTACTGTCTAACAGTTCAATTCTTATTAACTCATAGGATCTTCCCCGCTAATTTCTAAGAGACAAAGTTGTTGTGACATTCAAAAGTACTTGTGAAGGTACCTTCTAAAAACTTGCAACTCTCAAAATCAGCAAATGCTTCTGACAAGACGAGTGTATTCGACCTTGTACAACACACACTGCATAATATAAGGCCACAAAATACAGAAAAGTAGTGAATAAAGAATTAGGTATCAATGCTTTATTGAAAATAGAGTATAAAAACCACCCATATTTGTGCTGTTCTATCACCTGCTGTAATAACCAGTGTAGTATGTTGGGGAAAAAAAAAGCCTTTTCCAGTGAGTCAATTAACACAGTTGAAATATGGTATCTTTTAACTAATTTTCACCACTACTGTTAGGCATGCTGCCTTTCTTTAAGCTAGAGGTGCATCACTCTACAGGCTCATTCTGATCATCCATTCTTTCTATCCATTTTAGTTGTATTCATTTCTGTTTGGCTTATGGATGCTCAGCCATAAGATTGCTGTCTTGAACAGACTCAGTTAAAATTATTAGATTAAATCAGCTTAGAAAACACAGCGTCAGTAATTGGTTTTCTTTCTTTCTCAAAATGTTTGCCTATACAGCAATAGGTCTGATCAGCAGATATATATGGATGAGGCTTTAGTGGAGCTAATTCAATAGCAATGTCATAACAGCACATCCTCCTTTGCAGCCTGCCTGCTCCAGTAGCTCAGGCTAAGGGTTGAAATTACCTGTGCTGTCACTACACCAGTTAAAGCTGACAGGGACGTGTCAGCACACTCTGCAATGACATCTCTGCAAGTTACGGGTAGCCACGATTCTGTGAACTCCATCTGATAGCATTTAAGTGAAGCTCATGCAATACAAATATTTCCATAAGAAATTATAAAATCATTTTACTTTCATTCAAATATCCCAGAGTGCTGCTGAAAGGTAAGAGTGCCACACACTCTACGTATCTATCTCTATATTATTTTTATTAAAAAAACTAAAATGCCAAAACCCAATCTGAAAATAAACTTGCCTGATTAAAACACATATAAGCAAAGGGGTATCAGAAAGATCATTAACTTCACTGAAAAAAATCACACAATTTCTGAGCGTAACTATGAACTGTTTTCTTAAAATTATTGTACATATTTTGACACTTTCAGCTGAAATAAAACTGCTGAGTCATTAAAAGCCATTTAAGAGCATACAGAAAGAGTCACACCAAATTCCCTTAACCTTCCCTGGGAGACAGTATCTTATTTCTTGTTTAGGGTAAATAGAAGTAGCTTTTTTCAGCAGTTTTCTGGCAGAACAGATAGTTTTCTCTCAGGTTATTTCTGTGTGGGGATTCATTGCTTTAAAGTATGGTTTCATAAAACAAGTATCCAGGGACAGCTTAAGTTATTCCCATCCTTCCAGTGTTCCTCCATCTCCTCTCCACCAGTAAGCTACTGCCCTTCATCTCTGCCAGAACTGCTTGAGTGGCTGTGCCTGGTGTCAAGCCAGAAAGCAAAATGTATGAAAAAAATGGGCATTAGTTCTCTCAAGATGAGTAACAGCACAGCCACAAGATCAGTAGCAGGATAACAATCTGGAGACAGCCCACCCACCCCAGCACTCAGACAGGGATAAATAATACCACCACTGAAGATTTCACCTCCTCACTCTTAACAGCTGCTGTACAGAGAACAGGAAGGATGAAAGAATAGCTTAAGCGCCTCTCAAAACACTTGAGCACTGAAACTGGATAATGCCAAATACTCTTAGGTCAAAAGCTCTGCTCAACATCCATATGGGACTGCTCTCTAAGCAGCAGTGCCCAAACACAAGATGCCTTTATGAAGAAAGGAGCCCTGGGTAAGAACAGTCACTGCCATACTTCCACAGAAGCAAGGCTTGTCTGAGTTGCCATCCAGACACAGAGTTTTTGGACATGACATTAACAGAAAACTTTTGAGATTCCCATACTACACCAATACTTAAGTTCTGAAGTGGTTGATTTTTAGCCAGATTGCCATTTTTCAAAAGAAATAACTGCTGGTTTTGAGACAAAAAATCCCCATGCTATGCAGGCATTTAGACACAGGCTACTGCAAGACCTAAACTAGGTTTGGAGACTCCGTAGATGGGATGTGTTGATACAACAGTAATTTGCCTTTTAGAGGTACATCCCCCCCCATGCTGTCCCTCCACTCCCCTCCTCAGCTGTGAGCTTCTCCTCAATACCTGATATAATGACAGGAAAACTCAAGTGTTTCAGAAATAACTCTACTTGTTCTTCAGTCATCTGGTGAGTCTTCCAGTAAAAAAGAAAGGGAATGCAAAGAATTTACTGTGAAGAACAGATAGAAATTACAATAAAGGTAACCTGGCGAAGTCATTCTAAGCTTCAGAAAAAACCCAATGCTGATGGGTCCCTTCCAACTCAGCATAATCTATGATTCTATACAGGACACAAACAGTCATCCAGAATAATATAATTCTGTTGAAACTGATGTGTTTTTTTGTTTGATTTGCATTTCCAGCCTCAAGCTGACAACAATGTGCTGGAGTTTCAGGAAATATGAGGTTCCATTTTGCACAACTTTGGCCACAAATGCTACTCAGATCATAAAGCAAACATACATAATCACTTCATGAGGTGTTTTCAACTTGTAGTCAATCTGAAATGTTGTGCATGGTGGAATTATAAATCTGTAGGAATGTCATAATCATAAAAATACCAACATGGTACTAAAAATGTAACTTACAAATTAGACACACTACACACCAACACACACATATATATTCCTGCCATTTTTCCCTTTTAAATTCTCACTGGTAGCACACTGCAGAATTCCTGTACGAGTAATTTTTGCCATTGTCCACTAGTCACCCAAACAAACCATTTAGTGCTACTGTTTGTAATGGGAAAAACATGAATCAACAAGCAAAGACAACTAATTGTTAGATTTAAAAGCAAACCACAAACTTGGTTATTTTCCTCAAAGTGTCTTCTTGTACTAGCTGCCAACAAATCTGTCTTTTTGATTAAAAAGCTTAAAAATATTTGTGTCCTCAGTTTACATAATCTTCCTCAGACAGTCTCTGAGGCATCCTGTTATAACTTCTACTTAATATTAAAACCAACAAATGTTAAAAACATCTCAGGCAACAACCAAAAGTGATAGAAGCAACAAACCACAGGAACCCAACAATGTCCATCAGACGAAATCTCAAACCAATATTGTCCTCTGTAAGATCAAGTATTAATTTTCTTATTTCACTTCTGATACAATTTAAGATGGCAGCAGTATACAAAGGAAGTTTATAAAAAATTGTGTTCACTTTTTAGAGAAATATACAGTGTTCTATATGGACAGGTTTTTTTGTAATTTAGCTTACAAATGGAAAGTATAACCAAACATGACCAAGTAAATGGAAAGCAAATCATTACTTTGAAAAGGGCAAATAGGACCATTACAGTACTTATATATTCAAATTTTTTAATGAATTCCAAACAATATATTTTCAGTATTTACACACAGAATTTATTTTAGTCCTATCTAAACTGTTCAAGAGAAACACTCTCTAGTCTGGGTATGATGCACATTCCTATCAAAGAAAATTGAACTGTATATAATAAGCAAAGGCAGGAGCCTTTGAAGGACCTTGAAAAGCCTCCTTTGAACCATTCCGAGTTGTTAATAATTTACAGGAGAAAATGATCTTAATGAAAGAAATAAATATCTTAGGGGGTATTTCTGAGAAACTAAGAACGAAAAAGAGAACTTAAAATTTATCAGAATGACACTAGGAATGTGATGGGGTTTCCCCAGAACAGAAAAGCTTAAAGTGTCTGGAAATACTAGAGCAATGTCTGATTTAGATTTCTATTCCTGTAATTAAATGGGCACTTCCCAAAATTAAGATCCAAGTCTACAAACTTAAAGGGATGCAAAAAAATTTATATAAATCGAGTACAGCAGAAATCAGAGATAATTTTATGTGAATCATGGCAAGGACAAAAAAAAATTAAATTACTCCATCCTTTGTATTTATGGTGCAAAATATGATTATCTTCGAAAAAAGTTAGAAACCTCAAAATTATATTGATGAGTAACAATACTCAGTACTGGCACATGAGAAAAACCAACCCCCAAACCAAGCTCATTGTGCTATTTTAGACACACAGAAGACATGCTCAGTAGCTAAGATGAATATTTTGGAAAAATACATGTCAGCAAATAGTTGAATTGTAACTGCCCAGTATACAAGGAAGCGTCAACATTTGTACAGGAAAAAAGAAGTGATGGTATTTGAAAGGAAAGACAGAAGAACAGTTTAAAATCTTAAACATTTACTTACAACAGCCAGGGTTTTATTTATCCAAGGTAGAGGGACAACTTGCACTGGAACACCACAGAGGAACAGGCTCTAAACACTGAAATAATCAAAACCCTACTAAATTTGTTCACTGATGCACATAGGTACAGGCAGTAGGTGAAACACACTGGCTTCAAATGTCAATTGGCAGCTTCTACATGCTTGGGTACTTAAACACACCTTCTGCCATTACTAAAATTACTCATCAGAAAGCAGATGATTGAAGTTGGATGAGAACAATTAGTAAAACGATTCAGCCCCACAAAATACTCCATTAAGAGCAGCAAGTAGAAATGGACAAAAACCAGCCAGTTCTGGTATAACCTGCATTTAGGAAAAACCTCAAGGAAAAATAATGAGGTGAGATACCATCTACACTGCTTAAAAATAGTAAAAGGGTAGCTACCAGATAGAGGAAGGGTTTACAAGTGACCTCCCTCTGTCTGTTCATTGGCATTTTAAATAAAGAGTGAGAAAAACATATCTCAGACTAAGAAGAGTATTCTATTGAATGGAAACAACGAAGGGGCATTGAGTTGTGGCAATTAGTGTCTTGAGAAAGTTAATACTAACGAATATTAATATTTTTTATGTTTAGTTCACTGCAGTGAAGAACTGGAAGGAGGATGCAGTTACAGTTGAAAAGTGAGCTTCTTACGTAAACAGATCCTAACTACAGACATGTCACATTGCAAATTCAGGTTTATTCCCACCTAAAGAAGTCCTCAAGACTTTTTGCAACGTATTAGTAGTATTTTTAAATATGTGGGGAAAATCTGTTTTTAATTTCTCTTAAGGTTTCCCAGCAACATTTTTTCCTTTTCCTATGTTTTTTCCTTAAGGATATTGGTGACCACTCATTACAAAAAGGAATGCAGTAACTGCTATAGGTTTTAGAAATGCAATGCACTGCCAACCCCCAAATTCCCCATCTCATGTTTTGTGCTGACTTTAACAGTTACAATTTTTTTTTTTCCAACTATAAACTTGTGTTTTATTTTTAAAAAACACACCAGTAATTCAAAAGTTTGGGATTCCATCCTTTTATATGATCAAAATAAGCCACCAACTACAAAGATTCATCACAACAACTAAGAGTAAAGCAACTTAAAAAATTAATTACATTATTTTATTTCATTAAAGAGCTAAAAAAGTGCTGGGGTGATTTTCAGTACTGTCTGCTTTTCTTTCAAATTTTTGAACAAAACAGAAATAGCTTTAAATTCCTGAATGCCAATGTGTTTTTTGACTCAGAGAAATAATATTTTAATTAGGAATAAATTAAATAATGGATCCAACTTCAACGTGGCCCTTCTCTAAATAATATAGTAAAATTGGAGGCATAAGGAAATGCATATTAATAATAATGTGAGAGAAAGCTATTAAAAATAAGGAAGGCTGTGCTACATTTCCAGCTACAGAATGTACTCTTTTTTTTGGTACCACATAGACATGGTAACGTGATAGTGTACAGGGGTTTTTTTTGCATGCATGTGGCTCCTGCTCACCTGTGGTACAACTAGGAAGATAACACAAAGGATTTCTGGATGCTAGAGATAATAAAAGGAGAGTATTGTATATGCAGGTGGCCCACCCTGACCTGCTGTGCCACTAATCACACTGCAACATGAAAAGGCAGAATGATGTGGCATTAAAGGCATTAAAGATGTGGGGAGTGACACAGCATCATATTATCCCTTGACACTCAAGGGAAAAGTGACAGAACTATATTATTATTATTATAATTAATAAATAAAGGTATAAAGTCTGCAAAACTGGGTAAATAGGGAAGCTATAAACCTTGGCAGCCTACATATTTGGAAGTGGATGAGAAAAGAACTTGTGAGGGGAAAAGAACTTGTGAGGGGAAAAGAACTTGTGAGGGGAAAAGAACTTGTGAGGGGAAAAGAACTTGTGAGGGGAAAAGAACTTGTGAGGGGAAAAGAACTTTTGTGAGGGGAAAAGAACTTTTGTGAGGGGAAAAGGAGAGGAAAAGGAATAAAGGAATATAATGTAAAGCAAATAATGTGATCAGGGCTGTTCAGGGGCATCCTAGGACACAGCCCTGGCAACCTGATCATAAAGCCTGGAGAAGAAGGGTAAACCTGTTAATGTTGCAACCATACTTGTCTCTCTGCCTTCTGTGGTCAGAAGGACTTGGGGCACTTACTCTGGCACTGATGAAGAACCACCAGAATGGGTGGACTAGATATCCTGAAATCCTAACACTGCATAAAGGTGGAGGACCTAGAAAGGAATCATGGCAATAGTACCATTGTAGACTCACGTGCCTACAAGTGCCATAATGTTTTCAGGTTCGTTTTCTAATCTTGTCCTAATGATTACTAATGTTGTATATACTTCTTTGGCTGCTACTGAGCATTGAGCTGACGTTTTCCTTTGCAAGCCCTGTTTAAGGACCACTGTGGAAGACAAGAATACCAAGGCAGTTATATCAGGGAGGGCGTGCCCTGTAAGAGAAAACCTCCCTGTCTCTACTGCAAGTTTACATGATTTACTGGCATCTTCATTATGATTTGAAGAAAAATGCTCAGGAGCTTTAAATACGACTAAAAAGTGACTAAAGGATGCCTTCAGTAAAGGTGCTCCCATCTAGAAGACAAGAAAAACTATGTAAAAAGAAACACAAAGGAGCAAAGTGTCCTAACAAAATAAGGAGATCAGGAGGAACTGAAATGGTGAGAGAAATGCTACCTATAGCATGACACACTGAGCAAGGGAGGATAGCTCACATTCTGTGTAGATGTTGTAAGAAAAAAGTTTACTTTTATCCAGTAATAGATACAAATAGCCATGCAGAAGATACGGACTTCCAAACATTTGTAGATGGTATTTCTCACAATCAATTTTAATTGCAGAAAGCAGAACATTTCACAGCTTGATGTCTTCCAAGGAACATCATGTTGTTCCTTTAATACTGTTCAACAAGACAACATCAACACGTAGCATAAGATACACAGAAATTGTTACCTAAATACAGACATATTTAAAATACTCTCAGATAATTCTGAAATAACTTTAAAAAATAAATGGAGACTCATGTTACAATGGTATTTTTGCTAATGTTTTGGGGAAAGATATCCAGATCTTTTTTTTTTAGGGGGAGGTCAACAACATTAAAAATCTATACATGTACTCCATATGTACAAGTTCCACAAAAGCTCATGTGCTCAGTATCCATCACACCACAGGCCTATCAGTTTGGGCTCTTTTGTACAAATATAGGAACAGTCTGTCATTACTTGCTTCAAAAATAAGAAAAATCTGATACTGTCCACTTATACTATTTCCATCTTTTTAGACAACATTTTCTCTGTTTTACTCCAAATCATAGCAAGAAAAAAAAGCAAACTCCAAAACTTGCACTGCATGGTTGCTCTATATGTTGTCTGAACCATCATAACTTGGCAACTCATCACTAGCAAGGAGTCAGCCCTACAAATAATCCTGACTCTATGTTCTACTTTGAGAGATCTCAGAGCCAAGAGCACTCAAAGTTGGCATGAAAACACATTGCCTTCTCTCTAATCTTGTTTAGAATACATGGAATAAGAGAACAAAAAAATTATATACATCCATTTGAAACAGCATTGGTTTTATATTTTTTAAAGCATATCTGACTGTCATCTTCAATCACATTTTATAAGCAAGCATGCTATATACCCTTCTGAACCACTTCCAAATTCCTTAGGGTTTGCTAACTATTAATAGAAGTAAGAGACTGGTTCTGCCTGGAGAAAAGATGGCCTAGGAGTAGCTTTTCAATATCAAAGAGAATCCGAAGCACAGATCTTTACAGAATCACAGAATCACCAAGGCTGGAAAGGACCTTTAAGATCATCAAGTCCAGCATATAACCTAACACCACCACATCAGCTAGACCATGGCACTAAGTGCCACATCCAGCCTTGCCTTGAACACATCCAGGGACGGTGCCTCCACCACTTCCCTGGGAAGTCTATTCCAATGTTTAATAACCATCTCCATGAGGAAGTGCTTCCTAATATCCAACCTAAACCTCCCCTGGCATGGCTTCAGGCCGTGCCCTCTTGTCTTGTCACTAGTTACCTGGGAGAAGAGCCCGACCCCCACCTGACTACAACCTCCCTTCAGGTAGTTGAAGAGAGTGATAAGGTCCCCCCCTGGGTCTTCTCTTCTCCAGTCTAAACAACCCCACCTCCCTCAGCCTATCCCTATAAGACTTTCCCTGTAGTACCTTCACCAGCCTCATTGCTCTCCTCTGGACCCCTTTATGGAGGTGCATCCTCAGAAGGATGAGATAAAGACAAAATTTTTCTCAGCGTCAGTCAGGCATTGGAACTGGCAACTAAGAGAAGTCGTGTAACCTCTGTCCTCGGTGCCTTTCAAAACCAACTGAACAAAAACCTGTTCTGAACTCCATCTTCACCCTGCTTTGAGCAGCAGGTTGGACTAGATGACCTACACGACCTCCTCAGTACAATCATAGAGTAAGTTAAGGTAATTTAAGCAACATTTAAGTTATCAGCTGCTGTCTAAAATAAATGCATTTTTCCTTGACTCTGACAAGCTAGGCTATACCTAGCATTAAATTTAACAGCTCTTACAATTTTCAAACATTACTGTTCATTGTAGGAAAGTGTAATGTAATTTTCTTTAAAAGAGAGCTATGTCTTTGCAGACCCCTCAGATTGTCTTTATTCCTTAACAAAAGCTGGGAAAAAGATAAGCAAGGGTCTCATAGGCATTCTGTTTCATATTAATGGCAGGTACTACTAAGATCACAAAGCCACACTCATATGCCAAGTAAATCGAGGGATGAAAGAGAAGAACAAACTAAATTGTTTAGTACAACAGGCTTTTATTCAGATATTTTAACTTCAATGTGTGTAACAAATGCCAGATGGCACCAGATACATCCAGGAGAATGTTCATTTTGGCATGCATATTAAAGGAGAGCAGTGATTTAAAGGTAGCCCCAAGGAAGGCTAAGCATGGGTACCACCAGAACTAGGATGCCTCCAGGACTTTTACTCACACATTAGAAGCAGTAACGTTATCAGGGAAAGTGCTTATTACTGGCAATTGCTTTCTGTGCAAAACCCAGACTACAGGATACACGTATGACAGGTGAACAGATCATCTCAGATCCTTAAAATTAGCAAGTGTTTGCTTCCCTTCTCATGCTACAGTATCTGTTTTAGAGAAGTCTATATAATGATTCATGAACACTCTAAAAGATCCTTCAGTCAGTCTAAAGGATGCAGGATTTTCACTCTATAATCTAGCAGAGGTGACAAGATGGTGTCCCAGTCAGCTCTGGAAAGCTGCTGGAAGATGCTGACCTTTCAAAAACTACTGACATGACAAAACCTAGAATTCAGCAATCAGAGCTTCACATGAGCAAAGGCTGGTCAGATCCACCTTGCTGGCCTACTAGTGGGCAATCTTGTGTGCCAGCTAGACAGGCTTTCTGGAGATGTGTGCCTGAACAATATCAGAATATGATCCTGAGACAGCGATCAGAAGTGTAAGAAGCTACATTTAAATACATAATGAAGTGAATGGTGCCACTTTTGTCTCTAGTAAACACACCATCATTTAAATAAAGTCTTACCTGACATGCATAACCATGAGAAAATGATCTAATTTGCTACTCTCTTCCCCACTTGTGCTAGAACTGCTGTCCTATTGTTTGACTCACCCTTTACAAATCCATCCTTCCAGTGCAGGTACTGAACTGTGCTATCTGATTTCAGATGCTGGCTCCATTTGTTGAGTATAACTGTCTCAACTCTTTCTAAACAGCTCCAGATAAACTACAGAAGTTTCATATTACTTCTTTTGACTTTGCAAAGTAAAGCAGAGTAGAAAATGAATGACTATTTTAAGAGACAACGTGCTTTCCCAGTATCTTTCCACCACATACGGGCTAACAATTATGGTTAACTCAATGGTTATACCATTCCATGACTATCTGTCTAAACATTCCTCAGAGCATGAATTCAAGCAAACAACAAATTTTTAATTCCAGAAGAACTCAGACAACTCCATCTACCAGGTACATTTGTCATTCCTGAAGCTGAGCAGACTCACCATCTCATCAAACACTGACACTCTGCAGAAGCTCCAGCTGGGGACGAAGGGAAAGGCTCTGCTGGCATGCAAAGGACTTGTGGTAAGATACCATTATTCCCTCCCTTCCCCTCACTCTCAGTTCTCCTGTTTGGATTACTAACTTCCCTGCAGTCTCTGCATGGCTGTGCTTCAGGATCATGTTTCAGGATGTAATTAGCCTTACCAAAAAACCGAAGGGAAAATGCTTCAGTCGTATTTTCCATGCATAAACTACAACTTATGGTGAAATCATTGCTGTAAATGGACAAAAGAAAAATTTTCCATGCTAAAACTTCCACAAAAAGCTTTGCTGCTTATAGATTATAGGCTATATGGGCAGGAGCAGATTAAGAAAAAAATTAATTGAAGAAAAAAGTTCTGATTTTAAGAAATGTTTTTCTGTTAAGGCTACACTTGCCAAAACATACTATATCAGTAAAATAATAAATCTACATGAAAATCATGCCACCTGGAAACTAAATTTCTAAATACATAAACCAGAACCAAACAAAATACATTTTTTTGTGTCTTTCGAAAACACTCCATTTTCCTGTTCCTTATGAAACTGGAAGTACTGAAAGAGAATTTCCAGCTGTGCCTTGTCAGCCTACGGACCGAACATATTGTGCTGCTTTTCATTTTCCTTAAGTGAGCTTTTTAGTTCTTCGAGTAACAGTATTAGCTGCTGCTCTGCACACAGAACAGAACAGCGCTTTGTCCCCAGGGGAAGAAGCTATTTCAGACTTAACTAAGGAATCATCTAACATGTTTCAACAATCCCTACTGTTTCTCTGTTTGTCTTAAAGATATCACTGTGATTCTGTTCCATTTGCAACTGGAGACTAAATGACACCAAGCAGAATCTGCTGTTAGGTTAGATTACAAGGTAAAATGTTTTAAATTTTAAATTACTGCTTAAAGCATGGTGTTGAATGGCTTAAAGTACATGCTAACTTTGCAAATATGTATGAAATAATATTAGCTATATTTAGCAATACTGAACATAAATGCTTTTCTAGATAAAGTATGCAATATCAGTTGATCTGCTTTATTGTTTGGTATGAATGTTTGCCACGCAATTCAAGCTTAAACTAACTGAAAGTGCAATTAGTTTTGCTGGTGTGGTTAAATGTAACTCACTTCTATGCAATAAATATAAAGAAGAGTATATGAAAAATATTGGTAAATCACTTTAACCAGTGTACCATCAGAAATAACCTTGACATCTTAGAAACATGTTTGAATTTAGACTGAATCGATAGATTATTTATTTAATAAATTCTGATTCTCTGGTATTTCCAAACAGTCACTATGTTAAAAATTAACTATTCCATTAACATAATAGCAAAATGACAGATACTGAACTTACTGAAGATAAACATTTTCAAAGCTACAAACTACTGAACACATTACATGGTAAAAGTAAAGGTAATAAAGATGCTTACACATACTATGCATGATCTAAATATTTATGAGTAAAATCAAAAAAGCTATCACAATGCAGCCATGTTGAGAGCATCTGGCCACACAAGGATATAATGATTTCATATTATCTATCTGTAATTTTACTTTGCTATGTAATCATTTATTACAGAAGTCATGTGACTTAAATAGGTTGAATTTTCCAAAAATTAAAATTTGGCTGGCACTATACTAAATACAACTGCCTGATTGAGGATTCCAGCCATGGGCAGTAAAGGCCCAATGCATTTAAGGCCTTTTTCATGTGTGACAGTCCCAATTTGGGCCTTAATATGAGACAGCACAAACCTAGAAACGTAGCTCAGTATTTTTCATGGAAGCAACACCACTAGGTTAAAAGTAGCAGTATTAAGCTTTCAATACTGAAGAGTTAACTGGGTGTGAAAACATAGCATATAAACTCACGTATATGAACAGGATTAGTTTATAAATATATTATTTGGGGGTGTGTGCTTTCTGTTCGTTTTTGTTTGGTGTTTTTTTTTTAATTTGGAATGATAAAATATTTTATGAAAACAAGTCTTACTTTAAACCAATTTACTATAGAGTTTTACTTTATATCGAAGTTAACAACAAAACTCTGAGACATGGTTTGTACAGTAAATGTAATGTAGTTCACCCAATATTATCCCTGGCTTTTAAAAAAACATGCACAGAGAATGGAAAAGTATTTCAGTCATGCCATTGTGTGCCTCTGGTCACAGGAAGAAATGATTAAATGTTAAAAAAGCACAAATGTAATGAAGCATAACTGTAAATACATAGCTATGGCGTTGTTATAAAGTATACTATAAAAATGTGACCATAATTAAGATGTCAGTGACTCAAGAGAATGAATACACGTGTTTAATACTTTTCTTTGTATTTGCAGTTTTCCCTAAGGGCTCTTTGTGTGTTCCATTCAAACTTGTGGAACAGAAGTTTACTGTGTAATTTTATAGCCAGTCATTAGCATGCAAGCCAGTTAGAAACCAAAAACATTAGGTCATTTCTTCTGCAGTCTGAGGTACTAAGACACAGGCACTTTCTGAAAAAGAATAGCAACATCAATGCAGAGTACAAGCTTCTGCAGTTGTTTGATATGTTAACTAACAGTAATTGCTGTAAATAAAAGGCCAATATAAACTCTCTATATAATTTTGGAATAACTGATTTCTAATGGGTAGAAAGAATCTCAAATGCCCTTTATATATGAATAAGATATTAGCTTAGCTTAACAAAATTCTGAAAATTTATATATATTTGCTATAATATTTCAAAATAAAAATAGTTGATACAACATTAGAAAGAAAAAAAAGCATACTATTTTGAGCTTATTTACTGCTGAATTTCCATTTAAAACCAGAATATGAGAATTATGCTGTGGAAAGCATGAAAAATACGCAATCAATCACATGACTTATGTTAAAGAAGTTAGGCAACTTGTACCAAAACCATGACCTATTATATAATATCAGAAAATGCCAATATGCACAAACTTTTAAAAACACCCGATTCAGGCAAAAACACAGTTCAAGTTCCTTCAAGCTCAAGAAATAATACTATCCTGTATATATGAGAGTAGCTATAAAAGGACTGACTCCAAAGTGAAAGGATGAAAGCCACACTGATAAACATTAAGAAAAAGCATTTTTTAATCCCCTCAAGACTTCCTTAGAGAAAAACCATGGACATACTCTACGTCTTGTCTTGGACACATGGACTAAGTGCTCTAAATCTCAAGTTCGTTACTAATTCTCAACATCTCAAGAGTACTAATGTGTGCAGACTCTACGTCTCAGTGAAAATAGGATGCAGGAAGAGAGTGCTTCCCTTTTGAAAGAATTATGCCAACAGCTATGACAAATCATGAATAGCTTTGGACATGCACAGCCCTGTTTCCTCACTCGTATAGCTATTTGCTGGATATGCTTTCTATGCATATGCCTGAACCTTTACTGCTCTGTTTTGGAATGCCACCTATTGGTGACAGTAAAGGTAATTTTTCTGTCAGAAGCATAAGAAAGTTTAAGATATATAGTAATTTTAAATTTCTTAGAAAGTAAATGCACACATTATAGATTAACCTTTTTAGACTACCTATGCTTAATAAAAACTTCCACTAGAAAAGCAGATGTGGGATGTCACAAATAGTGCTACTGTGATCAAACTTCCAAAAGGTCTCCTCTACTGCAGAATTAAGAAGATTTTGTTAGAGAAGAGGATGGTTAGAATTTGAAGCAAAAGCAACATCTCTTTTCATCTATAGTGAAAAATACCTTGCACAGAAATGACAATATATGACAATATGACAGCATATCAGAAATGAACTGGGCATTTTTCTGTTACTTTGCCATTCCCTTGTTCAGAAGTTACAACAACCTGGAACAAATATTAGCAATCAAAAAGGTAAAGAAACACTTCACAGCTCTCAAGATCTCCCTTGCTGGAAGCCGAAACGATTACTAAACTACAAATGCCTGGTGGCACCACAAATCTAAACTATCTCTTTAAATACAACCCCAAATACAAAGCTAGCACCTAGTTGAATTTGAGTATTGCCCATAAGGGCAGAGAACCACAAAACTATAGTTGCTTGCTTTAGCTCTCACAAGGCAATTTCTTTCAACGTTATATTGACCTACCATGTATTGGTCTGCCTGCTTTGAAAAGTGCAGCATACGACTGACATAATCCTAAAAGCCCTCTAATTTTCCTCTTCTTTTCCCATTTCAGGATACTTTGAGACACATAAAAACATGCAAGCTACATCATTAGCCTATTGTTTCCTGCTTGTCTCTCTGTGCTTTGATTTTTCTCAAAATGAAACCAGTGGACCTCCCAGGAGGCAAAGGGGAAGAATGCACTACAGAGGATTGAGGAGGAGCCCCTCAGCAGGGCACAGGTCCCCAAGAGAGCCAAGGATGAAGCTTCCAGCCCCTGTTGCTGTAGTACCCAGCATACCTCTTATTAATATTGATGACAGTGTTATGGGAGTATTTGACTCTCTCATAGGTTTGGGTGGACATGAATCTAGTTACAGTGTCTTACCAGGTAAGACTAAAGCTCCTCTATTATTTAGACTGGGCCCATTTTTCTCTTGATTTTAAATGAAACATTTAAACTCATGAAAGCTTAATTTTAGCTCTACTTGCGACATATCTTGAACTTTTGTTGCCTTTTATAATTATTTTGTGGTTCACATATGAAGCTGTTTAATTGCCTATGCCTAAGCCTTACAGAGAATGCTGCTTTACTAGGTAACAGTAATATTTTCTGCAATTTTTCTGCATTCTTATTTAATTTCATCTAATAAAAACTTTGTTGAGATATTTTCATAACTTCAAATGTGTATCAACTTTGAAGGCCAGGCAAGAATTTCTTGATCAAGATACCTCCTAAGTCAATTAACACTTCACTGAAGCTGTAACATGAATACCACCAGTGTTACTTTTTTAAAGGAGATGTGGGGCAGAAGATTTGTTGTCAAAAAGTGTAATTTCATTATCTTTACTGAAACTTGCCTTGGTAATCCTAACAGACCTCCTCAGAGAATACACGACTAGACAGGGATTGAGTGTCTCTTTGGTCCGTAGTGCAATAAAGGAAGGGAGAACTCTTGCTCTAGGATGCTTGAGATTTTTCGTTCAGCGTCACAAATGGGAAATTTTGAAACCTCAGTTATTAACCAATTGAAAGTTATTGAGGTGCTATAACACTTCATTTCTTTTCATGGAAAGAGGCTCAAAGGTTGAAGAAAAGGCACTACGATGTTGTGAGGAACCAACAGAGAGTCATGTCCACTCTATAGCTAATAAATAGAAAGACATGGATACTTCCGTTCCAGGACCAAGAGATCACACACTGGATAAAATCATCATCTGCAATTTTATGAATATTAAGAAAATAATGAGAACGCCCTGATCATCACTGTTCCACATAAAATTATAATAGTCTATTTTTAGAAGCAAAAAGTAAAGTCTTTTACGTGTGTCACATAAGAGATGTGGTCACTAGGCTGATAGGTCTCAACTTAAATGGCAAAACATATTTTAGTCACATTTTCTTAACAATTACTGTTTGCTTTGAGTCCTTGCTTTCAGAAAGGCTGACCCATTTCAAATTAATGATTTTTAAGTAAGATATTTTAACGGGAAAACTAGAAAAACTCTTGACTATAGCATTTTTTGTACTACAATATTACTCTTATAACACATACTACTAATGTCAAACTTGTAATTTAAAAATATTTTTAAAATTAAACAGAGGAAAATATCACATAAATAGCATACACTTCATGTAAGATATTCCAGTCTCTGTCAGAGACTATCAGTCATGCTGAAATAATGCATGGTTCTCACTCTCCCCTCCCTGCCTTGCTTGCTTCTTTCTATCTGGATTTGTATCCAAAAGCTGAGCTAAAACCACTGAACTCATTTTATTTGGAACTTCATGCTGAATTTACACCATATTTCCAAAGGTTAAAAGTCCTGTGCTCATCTGCCAAAGACTTGAACCACAAGGTATTTTGTAGTCTAGCTTTTAAAGTTCAAAATTTTTTCAAGTTAATGTCAGATTTGGAAAAAACAGAGCCTATTAAATAATAGAACACTATTATTAATCATGCTTCAGAACAGAAGAAAAAGCAATCCTAAATTTCATTTTCATTCTCCTAGTTACCTATTTTGCTCTTAGAAGCCCAAAAAACAATTTACAAATATCATATGCAGGGTGAAAAGTAACAGTTTAACAGTAATCGGTCATATCTCCTTCCTCCATGTAAAAATCATGTGAAGTATTTAAATTAAATCATCAGTTCACCTATAATAAGAATTTGCAGTTGTTTGTCCTTTACAGTCTACAGTCTGCCCATTAAGCAGTGCAGAATAGGCTGTACATGAAGATGGCCCCAAGTGCTGGAGCTCCTCTTCTATGGGGACGGGCTGAGAGTTGGGGCTATTCAGTCTGGAGAAGAGAAGGTGCCGGGGAGACCTTAGACACCTTCCAGTACCTGAAGGGACTACAGAGAAGCTGGAAAGGGACTTTTTATAAGGGCAGGGAGTGATAGGACACAGGGTTATGGCTTTAAACTGGAAGAGGGGGGATTTAGCTTAGACATTAGGAAGAAATTCTCTCCTGTGAGGGCCAGGTTGGATGGGGCTTGGAGCAACCTGGTCTAGTGGGAGGTGTTCCTGCCCATGGCAGGGGGTTGCAATTAGGTGATCTTTAAGGTCCATTCCTTCCAATCCAAACCAGTTTGTGATTCTGTAATTCTGTGACAGTCTCTCTTAAACCACACTTCTCCCTGCTGGTACCGCCACACTGAAGTTACACAGTGAGTAGGAATTTTAAGAAGCATCTCAACACAATCTTTACTCTGTCTCACGGGTTTTGAGTGCTCAGTAGCAGTTCTGCAATACAATAAAATGCTACAGAAAACAATATCATTTGTTAAAGAAGTCTGCAGAGGCCAAGGCCTGATAACCCATATCTTCATGCTTATTCAGACAAGATTTGCACCAACTTCTAATACTGTCTAGTAGCTAAATCAGAACAAAGAATTTAAAGAAGCACAGAAGAATTTTCATCTCAAGCCAGATGTTTCCCTGAAACAGCTCATGGTTTATTGTTCAACATGAGAAAGTGTAGTGTTCTTTTTGTATTTCCTTTGGAGATGATTTAAAAGAAATATTGTGGCTTCCTAGCAAGCACATAAAAACCAGAAGTCAGGATCCAGCAAACAGCTGGATCACAGATACCTGGGTAGAAAGACAGGGAACTTACAGCCAGCTAGCATTTGGCCAGGGCTAACTCATCTCCTTCTTCAGTTAACAGGGCTTGAGTTGATTAGAGCACAACTTCATGTAGCTGAAAAGGTGCATACATATCCTGGATCTTGGAAAAAACAAGATGCAACTTTAAAAAAAACAAAACTCCTTTTCCATCCTGAGATTAAAAAAATCAAAAGGGCATTTAAAAAAATATAAAGAATACAGAGGAGCATACAAACAGGATGATTCTGATAACTGATTTTTATTCTAGAAAACAGGTTCATATCTGATGTTTTTTAAATAGATGGGCAAAGGAATACCTTTGTTATGAAGCTGAGAGTAGGACTGCCTTGAAGGACTTTGCAAAATGTCTGCTTTTGAGTCAAATATGAATTACAGAGACATTTCAAACCAAATATTTCCAATAGTCTTCACAGGATATTTAGAGACTATCCTGAATACTCTTCCCTTTAAAACTGTTCAGCCAAGCACAGACCATTGCGGAGTGTGGGAAAACAAACCCTGCAAACAATCCCTCCAAAGACAATTGGTTTGTTACAAATGAAAGTCTCTTGCATGGAAATGCAGCCGAGAAAAGATTTTTCCAACATACTAAACAATCTCCATCTAATGGAGGAAGCTGAACCAGACAGGAAAAGAGGAGATATTATTTTTTAAGTACAAAGTTACTTAGAAATGGATTTCCAGCTTGAAACTAACATTTCAGCAATCCATTCTTACATTAATTAGGAAAAGGAAGGTCTATAGGGAGAACAGATTCTCACCAGATTCAGAGGTACCCTCAAAAATAGAAAAATATTTGCATGGGATGAAGAATCTCAACATTGGCTTTCCTTCTCTCAAAAGACCAAATAATAATAATTAAAAAAGCAGGAGCTAAAGGGCAATGTTTATCCTGGAGTCTGGATGAGAACTGCCCAGGGAAACTTTTGCTGAGGTAGACTGCATCACTGGAAGGAAAAGCAGATTTTGAATAGCTTCCTTCCCAAGCCTTTATGCCCTCCAAAGAGCTTGCCTACTGGATATTTGAGCATAGCTTACAAAATAAATATCTTCTACATTTCTTCTGTAAATTTTTACTGGTACCCTGGAGAAATACAATTTTTTTGTAGATTCATGTCCAGAAGCTTTGGAGACAAATTATTTATTAGCACAAGTTGTTAAAGTTTGCCACTTCCCTGGCAAAGAGGTTTGTTTTCAGATAAAGCAAGTTACGGGGCAGAGACGTTTGACATTTTACCAGTCATTACAGAATGGACTGTACTTCCATTAAGACAGTAAACAGTCACTATAAATTGAACGTGCCACAGAGCCTTAACATAACATTCTCAGTTAATGATTGAGATATTAGAAAAGATGTCTAGCACACAAGAGAGAAATAGAAGGAGGTCTGGAATAAAAAAGTTCTCAAGTTCTGCATGATTAACTCCTCTGTGATGAAGAAAACTTTTGTTTCTCAACTGCATCTATGCAAAGCTTTCCTTGAGATCTGTGATTTCTGCTTTCCATTTGTAAGGATGGAGAGGAAAGAGGAGCTGCCATGCAAAAGAACCTCAGAACATCATAATCTAGATATAATTTTCTCATTCTAGGCATATCTTTGAGCTTGAACAACTCAAGAATTCTTCTAGAAGACTAAGCTGGTAAGGGTCCTCATCAGTTTGCTAGGAAGAGGAGGAAATGAATTTTTATGACAATAAAAATGAATTTCATATAAAAATATGAAATAGAGGGAACAGACAATTAGAGAGACAGAAACTCTCCCCTCAGTTCTCACTGGTAACAGCTACATAGTCAGTAATTGTGTGACTTGCCCTTGATTGTCTTCACAGCTGAGAGGCCAAGAACCAAATAGTAACTAAAGACTACTAACCTGAAGAAAATACTGCTATGAATATTAGGGAATAAGATACTTAGAAAAGTGTACATTTTAAAGATTTTCAAAACAAAAACAAATTAGTAGGGTTTCTTTCCAAAGTTTTAAACAGATTTTTGTCTTTGTTTCAGTTTAAGTTATTTAATTTCAATTTTCTATATTATTTTCTTTTGTTAGGAAAGAAGGGGCACTGCACAGCTAATGGCATGATTATGTATGATAAAGCTGTTTGGTCTCCCAAGCCCTGCGTCACCTGTATCTGTTCAAAAGGAGAAGTGATATGTGATACAGCCATGTGCCACCCTCTGAAATGTCCCAAAACTATTATACCTGAAGGAGAATGCTGCCCCGTTTGTTCTGATACTGGTACAGTACGCCATAATATTTTTACTATTTTAAACATACCTCATGCAAAACCTAACATAAACACTACATTTAATGATATAATGGATTACAAGGCACACATTATCCTTTTATAGAGAAAAAAAGTCCTGAATTACATAAGAAGTCTTCATAATTTCTACTTAATTTCCTTCAGTTTCTTAGGGCACATGGGCTATTAGATCTGACTGAGTATGATATAATATTTAAAGAAAAGATGTTAAGTATGCAATAGTAAAGATAATTGTATTTCTTTTTTTTATTTTCCCCTACTTCTTTCCTCCTGTCTTCAGAAAATGTTGGTAAATGAAAGAAATAAAATCTCAGTACATTTCATATCCCACTTACATTTACAAATGATTGATCAATAACTACCAGCCATTATTACTGTTTTAGACATACATAGGAAACATCAGTTTACAGACTCAATCATTTCTCAAAGTATGCCTCTTCTGTCAAGCAGCAATATATTATATTTTCATTCTTTCAAATAATCTTGTAAGGGGAATACTACTCTTATACAGTTACCATATTTTACTATATGAGGGGAACAACGTTTACAAAAACTTTAGTTTCATATCCTCTTATGACACAACTTTTTTTATTCTCATTGCCTCTGGTTAGCCTCCTCTTTGGATTCAAGTATTATTTCACTGGATGACATAAGTGAGTTGTCTGGTGATTCTCCAGAACCCAATGACCTTGACAATGCCAACGTATTGTCATCAGCACCTATTCAAACTGAAAAAGATGAACAGCTTAGAACAGAAGTGGTAGAGTTTAAAGAGAAAGAAGGTCATAAAAAAGATAAGAAAAGAAAAAGGAAAAGCAAAAAAAGTCGACAGAAGTCTAAAGCCCATCGCAGAGAAAAGAAGCCTATCACAAGAAAGGATGCTGCAGAAGAAGAAGTACAAGATGAAAGTGATGAAGATGATGGTACTTTCAGAATGCCACCTCATTTCCCAATTCCTGTTCCACCCATAGAAGCTCCTCCTTTGCCATCCGGATGTTCCACCTCAGACACTACAGTAAGCTGTATTAATGCCAAACTTACACAAATACCACCAATCTCAGATCCAGATCTAACAAGTCTAGACCTTACAGGTAAATAATGTGTCTATTTTGCATGATTTTTCTCATTAAGTAACATTATCCAATCTAAATGCAGTTGACTGCAGCATTAATAATTTGTCATTCCTTATCATAGAAATGTATTAGATTGAATTTTACAGCTAAGCCTCTAAAACAATATTAAACATGTTAAATTTGCTTACTGGTGTTATATCTACATGCAATTATGGTACTCAGTACAACTATTTTCACAATATATTTTTCATGTACAATACAATGCAACTTAGATGCATACTTTAATTCATAACTCAAGCTATTATCTTGAATTCTGTCCTAGGAAACAGTATCACTACTATCTCAGATGAAGCATTCAATGGGATACCTAATTTGGAGTGGATCGACTTGAGTAAAAATAGTATTACCTCTCCTGGCATAGGTTCACAAGCATTCAAAGTAAGAAAGCCTATCTTTTCTACTATTCTGTGTCTAATTATTGCTTAAAGGAAAGTTTTTCCTGCTTTTCAGTCTATCGATCTAAACCAGTTTACACCTAGTATGAGTAACCATGTATAATTACAAACAGTTAAACCTGGCTTTTCAAGAAATCTCTCATAATAATCAAGAATATCTAGAGATTCATTAATAACATTCACCAAGTGCACTTCTGAAAAATCTTCAAAAAGCTTGTGTTTAAAGGAAATGTTAACTAGGATTACACTATATGTTTATTTATTTTACACCTTGATAATTGAAGTTATCTTCTTCATTCCTATGATCAAGAGCCTGAAAAAGCTGAAACGTTTGTATTTGGATGGAAATATGCTGGTACATATTCCCTCTGCATTGCCATCAACTTTGGAAGAAATAAAAATAAATGACAACCACCTTCATGCCATTGATGAAGATGGCTTACAAGGTATTTAGAAAACTAGTATCGATCATATAAAATGATTAAGATAAATTTGAAAAGCAGAATGTTCAACCAGATACATCTGGTTTGCTATAACCAGAAAAATAATTGCTAGCTTTTAAGTGCCATGTTTTCAAAGGGCAACAAAAGCTGAAAGATTTGAATGAGAAAGTTTTTAAAATTACATTTCCCATTCTTATGCAACTGCTATTGTCCCAAAGCAGCTCATATTTAAGATTACTAAGCAGAGATGGATTTGATGTTGAAGATACCTACTCTCCTGACCTATAACCTGATTGTTTTACGTGTGGTGAAACTCTAATTATTTTTTAAATTGCGTGAAAGTGAACAGAATTTCATGTGCATGAAAAATAAGGCAGAATATAATTGGAGTTAACCATGATCATTTAAAGCCAAGCTATATGTAGGCTCATAAAAAGAAAAAAACTAAACTAACACAAAAAAACCAAAAAAGAAAGAAAAAAGAAAGGGTACCATCCATGTCATAATTTGACTGACTTCTTTTACTTCCTTTGGTGTCCTGCCAAAAGGGTCCCCATTTAAACTGGATCTGTTTAGTAACACAGCTCATTATGAAGCAATATAAATGCTTGAGCTAAGACAAAGAAAACTTAGGCCAAGGGCTGCAAGAGCCTTTAAATTTAAAATTATCAAACTACACTGTTAAAAGGAGCTATTAAAAGCTGTTAAAAAAAAAGTTATTTGGATTAGTGAATGACAAACTTGTTATTATGAAATAGTATTTCCTGCTTACATACATTATCCATTATCATGTAAGTGACTGGAGACCCATGGAGACCCCACTGGGCAACTGCACGAAGGTCAGCACCCGCACAATATTGCAAGCATCATCTGCACGTAGCCTTGAAGTAATAAAGCCTAAATGGCAGCACTCGCCACACGTGTTACAGCTGCCTTCTCGTCCATTCTAAAACAAAGCTCTAGTCAAGTTCTACAAACTAATAAACAATACAATTCTATTATTATGAGATAATAAATTAAAATCCTTTCACTACATTTCTTCATTGCTGTGAACCAATCTGAGTAATGTTAAAGACAGTTAAATTTTAAACATGCATTTTAACAACATATAAGATGGCATTAATTAACAGAAATTCCAACTTTTTCTCCCCAGATTTAAAGAACTTGGTCACCCTGGAATTAGAAGGAAATAAACTTAGTGAAGCGAATGTCAGTCCTTTGGCCTTTTATCCTTTGAAGAGTCTCTCTTATTTGCGACTGGGAAGAAACAAATTTAGAATTATTCCACAAGGTCTTCCTGCCACTCTTGAGGTAAAACCAAAAGAAGACAACTAAAAGGAAAAAAACCCAACCCAAAGAAGAAAGCATTTTTTTCCCAGAAATTTTAATGATTTTTTTTTTTTTTTACTTACTGCCTTACTTATCATCTGGTAGAGATAAATTTAAATGTTACACATTTGTTTTTAGATATACTAATAATTTTTATTCCCAAACCACTATATCTAGAAATTTACTTCTATACTAACTTCATCCCAAAAGGTATCTTTTAAGTCTGAATTTATCTAGTACTATCTCACAAACTAGTACCGCCTGCAACTTTTGTCTGTTCAGTTACAGACGATTCACATCACACTCCTAATACAGATAACGTCTTAGTGCAAAAACGTTGTGAGCTTTGAGGTACCACACAGAGTAAAGTTCACAAGACAGCAAATTAGAAGAATGAGAGATCTAGAAAAGCTGTTTCATAAGGAAAGCCTACAGGAACCAAGATTGTCTAGTCTGAAAGACAGGGATGCCTGTATCTAACCATCCTCTTCCTGTTTCAGGTGGCCCAGGTCTCAATTTCCCTTCTTTTCAAACCTTTGCTGAATTCCACTTCATTTGGATGGGGGCACTGCTGAATGGGAGGTTTAATTTCCTTCCCTGAACAGTTTCCGCATTGTCTGCTTACCTCAGTCTTTACTTCAAAAGATAATTCTTGCTACGTATTAATTTCACAATCTCTTCTTGATTCTATCTTTCCTTCTGCAAAACCAACAGTATCTTTTCTGTAACATTAGCTTCTTCTGCAGCTACTGCCTGCAACTCTACTTCATCCTCATGTTCTCCACTACTCACTCAGGTTAAATTTTTCTATTTTTCCCTTCATCCCTCTCCTTGAAAGCCCTGAACACCTATGCCAAGCTTTTCTACATTTCATATATGCTTTGGGAACATTTAATTTTAAAACACCACCTAATAAATTTACAATCACCGATTTTTCAGGCTACAAAGCTGCTTTTCTCGTTTCCCAAAGCCTTCCTCCACAGGCCCTAAATTTCATTTCAGGTCCTACACGTATTTTAGTCATTGCTCCATTTTTATTTCACAATATTTATTCTAAATTACAAGTTATTATCAGAAACTTAATCTGTGTAAATCACACAATTTTTATATGTTGCAGACTCACAGTGTTACGTTTTTTAAAACATTAACATTTTATATTCCTACAAATTTGAACGTTTCAAAGCTCACAAGTGACAAGCAAAAATATTAAGAAAGCAAAACTCAGTATTTTTCTCACTAGTAGTTTTCCAAGGCAACAAAATTTAACAATTTCTTGCAATCTCCTCACTCTCACATTATATACTCTTACACTGTACAGCTTCAAGCAAGACAAACGATACAATTGTTTTTCTATTAAATATTTCAAAGCAACCTGTAGTCTCACAAATGAGAAAACAAAACAATTGCTTTGAAAAACTGTTTCTGAAAGTCACACTATAGCTTCAAACTGACTCTGATTCAGATTCTTATTTCTTTATCCAGAAATTAATGGAGGTAATACGGAGGACTGGTAATAGTTGCCCTTTGAATTTTCAATGGGAAAGAACAGCATATTTTGTTTTCACACATTTTCTTTCCAAATACACTTGCAGGAATTATACCTTGAAAATAATCAAATTGAAGAAGTGTCAGAAATTTGTTTCAACCATACGAGAAACATAAATGTCATTGTGCTAAAGCACAACAAATTAGAAGAGCACAGAATAGCACCTTTGGCTTGGATAAACCAAGAGTAAGTACGAATAATTTAAAATATGTTTTATTTTTCTCTGTTATTAGTGAGTCATATAATGGAAGAAATATTAACACTGTATTACTTTTAACTTGAAATATTTTTATTTGCTTGTTTTCCTTAGCTAATTTGTCTTAATTTCCTTTGCTTAAATCATATTACCTAGGAATTATTCAGAGCCAGCTTTAAAACAGAAAGACCTCATGCCTCCAATCTGTACCATATTAACATAAAAGTAAAAATTTTTTTCTGACCATCCAATCAAAAACTGAACATTAATTATCAAGAATATGCCATACAATTATATGATAATTTGGTATAAATATATCATTATCTCAAAGGTAATTTAAAAATAATTGAATATTGTCCTAGCCTTATTTCCCATCAGATTAACATTGTAGAAGTAAATAAGATTAAGGGAAGACTGTGCAGCCACATTGTGCAAGAACAGAATATATGCAGAGAAAGCAACGAGAAGGAAAGAAGCAAAAGGCAACACTGCTTTTGATTCTTCCAGTAAACGATTGGCTAAGCTATGGAGTGTTCCTTGCCATAACCTATCAGCTGCAGCCCTAACAGTTGATTTCTGGATTTGCAAACTGCTTAATCTGAATACAACCACGTTACTAACAGCTTCTCTAGAAGTGAAGCATATTTGAATTATTCTAAAGGAGCCATTCACAAAACAATTCAATTTCAGATCAGCTTTAGAATAACATTTAAAAATCCGTGTCAATGGAGTAACCAAAGTCCCCAGCTTATTACGTGTTTTTCAGTGGAACGCATTATTGCAATTCTCCAGGGTTTATCAATAACAAATTAGTCCCTTGGGTTTCCTCTATTCAACCTTTTCTCTGTACTCATTACTGTAGATTTTTTTCCCATCAACAGAATTCACTGTGGCTTGATTGATAATTAATGACTTCAATTCTTTCTATTCCCAGAGTAACTATGCTTCAGAAAAATATTTTCAGTAATTATGTTCCAGAAAATGCATTCTGTTCCAATAAAATAAACATATTTCAATTTGAAATTTAGTTTCCTTGTAATCACATTAAGCATTATTTTGTACAATACAGCATGTAGTATGATCAATGCAGTATGCTCTTTTCATCCCTTTTTTTTTTTGTCTTCTCCTTTAACACAGGAACTTGGAATCAATTGATCTCTCTTATAACAAGTTATATCATGTTCCCTCCTATCTGCCAAAATCTTTACTACATCTGATACTTGTAGGAAATCAAATTGAAAGAATTCCAGGATATGTCTTTGGTCACATGAAGCCAGGATTGGAATATCTCTACCTGTCCTTTAACAAACTTACTGACGATGGAATAGATCCAGTATCATTTTTTGGGGCATATCACTCTCTGAGAGAGTTGTTTCTGGATCACAATGAATTAAAGTCTGTGCCATTTGGAATTGATGAAATGAGAAAACTGCGTTTTCTACGACTGAATAATAATAAAATAAGGTAATTTCCAAGCTCTTTGTTACATTAATGGCATTAAATGTCACATTACATGCTTTGTTTTAAGAACTTTTTACTTTTAAGTAATTACATTTTAAAATTCTGAAGGAGGAGCTAAATCCTGCGTTTTGAGAAAACTTAGTGAACTGAATAAGTTGACATTTTCAAATGTCTGAATAAGCAGCATCTGTAAAATTAGTTATGAAGTTGTGTGTTATCTTGAATAATCAAAATATAATTCCTCCCACAATGTCACAGGACCGTCCCTCCAGAACGCATCTGCAGGGCTCATATCAGTGATGATGAACATGAGAACAGTGAAGAGGAGGAGAATGAAGAATCACTTTTGGAACATGTTCATCTTGAAAATAACTATATAAAGACAAGACAGCTGTCACCACATGCATTTCCATGCATAAGATCCTATTGCAGTGTTGTTCTCAAACCACAGAAGATCAAATGAAACTCAACTTTTGCATTGCCAGCCCTATTCTCTATTCTAATGCTTTAAGCCATTTCTACTACCATAAATAAGATACGATACATTATATACTGAACTAAGGTAGCACTCTATATTTCTTAATATAGATTCATTATAAAAACATTAAATGTAAAAATAAAAGCTCAAAGATTATGTAATAATTTTTTATTTTTATTGACAGAAATTCTACACAATACATCAAACTGTGCCCCCAGGTACACCCTCCACAAGATCAGATTTCAGAAAAGAAGAATATAACTAAACCCCAACTTGGACCTGTCTTATTTAATTAACTGAATTTAAAACATGCTAAGCAGTACCATCTGCTTTAACAATTATACAAATAAATGTCCTTGAGCCATGAACAGTCTACCAGTGCAAGAATCAAATTTCCTCAAACATACATGGTACTGGATTTTCTACCAAATGTTTTGCAGTGATAAATTCTCTTCCAACTGGAATGTCAAGAAAAAAAATGTTGAATTGTTTGTTTTAGATGACCCTGAAAACTTTCCACATTCAAGCACAGAATCTAATGGTTAAAGGAAGGAGCAATTAATCTCTATGTGGATGCTTTTTTTCTTTTTTAAACGAAGTGTATTTGAATTTTTTTTATTTTAAACTCAAGAGTGGTAGGTCCCATTCTTTTGTACAATGGTTAGTCTGCTAGCTTTTCATATTGTACAGGATCATGTTGCCTATTTAGGGGACTAATTAGACTGTCATGAAACTTTTAGATATTTAGGTAGTGGTTATTTGAAAGCTTCCAGATTGTCATAGTCACCACTTCAGAGGCAATGTCGACAAAGCAATTTCAGGAACACATTTGATATGAATGTCTGCTTAGGCATATAAGAGTAGTAAGTGTTTATAAATACATCTCTGTTTATCTAAAAAGGAGTTCAGTGTCTTGAAGATTTTTTAATATCTTGAGTTCAACAAAAATAAGCATGCTTAATATTGTGCTCCAGATGCTAATATTATAATCTTTCTCTAAAATGGCCAAAAATTTGATTACATGTAGTTAGTATTTTTAATTTAAGGAACAATTCCAATAAAAATTGGAGGCAAATCTAAGATATTTCATATTTATTGAATTCTATGGTCCTTTCCTATAAGAGTAGGCTGGTGGTAGGAATTAATTACAGGTCAGTGGCAAGTCATGATTCTTTAAGCAATTACTTTTCATTAAGAGGCATAAAAACATATATACTGTTTTCTTCAGTACTATTCGTATGCTGTCTGATAATTTCTTCTTCAAAATAGATTGGAACAAAGGATGAAATAGGATTAAAAGGAAAAAGGAAAAGCTGTTAGCAAATGCCCATCATAAAACCTTCTAAGGACACACATGAACTACTGAACTGTAACTTTATTGCCCTCACTCTGGAAGTGAAGGTTTCACTGTGCATTTCCCTCACACCCCAATCTACTGCTGACAGACATGCCACATAATCAGCATAAGCACACTGTGCATACAACATTTAATACCGAAGGACCTACAAGCATTTTTTTTAGCATATTATAGATGGCATAAATGAACACTTGAGTTTTGTTTTCTCTGAAGCTATACAAACATGATAAAAATAAAATCACACTGTTCTATCTCAAAATTCTCTTACTCAAATCAACTATTACCTCCAAGGTAACACAAGGCACTTCATCTGCAGTGAGTCAAAATATAATGCATTTCTTGTAGAAAAACAATCCTAGGGTATGTGGATTACTTTGTATATTTTGTTTGGTGGAGTATGGGCAACAGTCCTGCTTTAGCTATTGGCTAAGTGTGGTAAAGAATGCTGAAATCAACAGGCTGAGTTTTTACACACTGTTCTGGGTGATTTGCTTTCATTGCTTGTGCACTCTCAACATTTGATTCCTTCCTTCCTTCCTTTTGACTTTGGCTAACACTTGGGCCCATATTTCTTTGTCAAACATCATTAAGCTCCAAAACTACTATTTCGAGAGACTAAAAAACCCTAAATTATTAAAATAAATGCTTTTAGTCTATTGCTAAATAACTTTAGACTTTGCAACACTGTTGAGCAGTGCTTTCATAAGCTTTACTAAGCATTTTGAATACACAGACTGACCCAAGGAGGTATTTCCAGATAAACAAGCTGTAATACCACCATTTCGTATGTTCTTATAATAAATATAAGCAAAAAACCATGAATTGTTTCAATTATTCTCATTCAAATAAAATACTTATCGAAACATTCAGACTTTCAAGACCCATTAAAAATATGGTCTGGATTTGCACGGCATAACACTGCTAAAGATCTATTGTAACCATTAACATACGTTTTTTCTCCAGTATGCACTTTTTCACTTTAAAGATATCATAAAAATTAATTTTATGCAAGTCGTTCATCTAAGATTTTTCCTTTGGTCATTTAATACAATGAGTATAAGGCTTGCCTAGAAGAGTGCTGTGGTAAGTTGTTCCTACAAGAAGTACTCAATAAAATAACATGATCCAAAGTAAAGTTATGGTGCAAATATAATGTCACAGCAGTGAAGATGACAGACTGAAGAAAAACCATTTTGGAATGGGAACACAACAGTAGCAGAGGCAGAAGACCAAGAAGGAGAAAAAGCCAAGGGATGAAGGGTATGCAACAAACGGATGCTTACTCACTTAAGAAATACATGGGCAATTAAACTTAGAGAACATTTCCATATGTCAAATATAAGCACTTGAAGTCTGCTCACTCTTCAAAATTACCGACTACATTGGAAATGAAATGGGCTTTATTTAAAAAAATCTCAATACTTTTTAACAATGAGCTTCAAAGGCTTTTATAAACTAAGTAGCTGGGATTATCACCATTCTACTGCTTGTGACAGTAAGACATAGAAAAGTGACCTGACCATTTTTGATGAAGACAAATATGGGAACAAATTCAGAATCTTTGGCCACCAGTAGGATAAAAATATGCAAGGCTAGATCAACACAAAACCCCTACAGTTACTGTTTATTCTCTAAAACATATTTGAGCAAATAATTATTTGTGTAGTCTTACACTGAAAACTAATATACTTCAAGAAGGCAATCAGACTGAAAAAGGAATATAGTTCTGCTAAAGTATTATCAGACATGTTAGAAAATAGTATGGACCAAACCATGTAATAGCCATTAGATATTCTTGTGGAATTGAAACAACTTGCTTAAACCTCCGCCATACTCGTCCTCTAAAAATTTCCTGAGTCTTACAGAAGTAGGCACCACTTGAGCTTTTAGTCTGACAAAAAGCTCAACTGAGATCTACTGGGAGAGTCTTCACATTATTTCTAGATAGGTGGAATAATGACTGCCCAAAGAAAGTCACTGTATGCAAATCAGCAAGCCCCTGATAAGAAGGTGTTTTCAGGAAGAAAGCTGTTAAGCCAATCCAGTAACAATATTGACAAACCATTGGATTTGGGTAGATGCACAGAAGAACTCTCATTTCACCTGTTCTCCATATGCAGATGTAGCTGTAATTTGTATTCACAGATAAATTCAAGAGAGAATGAGCTGAAAGTTGCTAAGACTGCAGAAATGACCCAGTAGATTATTTTTTTTTTTTTAACCTTTTCAGAGAGGAAACTACTTGGAGTGGGGCAAAAATCTGAATACATTTTGAGGCTTTAGACTGTTACATTTCTAAGTTCTGATCTGCATTGTTTGCCCTTGCATCATACATAAGAATTTGGACAAGACCTGCTAAATCCTCCAGGTATGTCCCTTTATAAATTCAAACATAACAGAAGACATCCTGTTTATGACCAAATTGATAGAAAAGGTATTGACACTGACAGTTTTATAGAGTCGGCTCTTTCTACTGGTTAAATGATGACACAGGATCTGCCTGAGCTGTTGCTTTGTATGCAGGGACATACACTTTTGGTAAAAGAAAAACTGCAAAGATGTCAAAAAAATTAAGGTTGTTACCATGGAAGCTCAAGTAACTTTCAGTAAGAAAAAAAGAATCAGAACGAGAAGCATGATTTTATCATTTCAAACAATTTGGTTATTCTTTCACTGCAAGAGATCAATGAACTTTTAAGATCTCTCTTGAGTCACAAATTTATAAAGTTTTATCACAGCAACAAAATAAACAGTTTATAATTTCTGTTGTATATTAACACAAATGTCAACTAGTTGATATTCTCATGAGCAAACATTTTCTAATTTGCTATGTTAATATTCTAATGTATACAATAATTTTCAGAGAACAGACTACAGACAGTAAAATATTAGAAACATGAGAAAATACTACCAAAATAATTTTACCAGTAAACCTGATGACTTCATATATGAAGCAGTTTCCAGAAAACAAGCCTGCAGATTTTAAATTTGCAGACCAATACAGTATCTGGTGCTTTGGAAGTTTAGGCATACTTAAGGAAGCTTCAAAATATCTATTCATTTGAAAGTGTAGGCACTTAAAAACAATCACTGCTTAAAGGGGGTCAGAATCATCCTATGACCATCTTTTAGAACATCTCAACCACAGAGGTGAAGACTACTTTAGAAAGAGAGCATGTTTACATGTTTACTTACACTTTACTACTTAAAGCTGGTCTTGCATGCAGGAAGCATTTAAAGATTTAGCAGACCAGAAGGAGCAGTCAACCATGTAACTAACCTCCACTCACTTGGAGAAAACCCTGCATAACAGTCTGTCTTATTGAAAAGTGAAAAAGGGTAAAAACATCCATCAAAAATATTATAATATAGCATATATAATATATATAGTATATATAATATTCCTAATAATATGTTTGACTTATTCAGTAGACATACATTCCTGTTTTCTAATAAACAAAAAAGATTCCTGCTGCTGTTGCTTATGTAGGAACACAACCCTTCGATTATAGCTAGTTACCATTAAATCCCAAACTCTCAATTTCAAGGCAAAAGGCTTCAATTTTGCTTCTCTTGGCACACTGAAAACCATTTTAAATGGGGAAAAAACAGTGGACATGTGAAATAAGAGCTCTGATTTAATGTTGTCAACAAGTTCTGTACAGTTGCAAGGCCCAAAACATTGTGGAAAAATGTTGGAACACTTATTCCATCTAAAAGTAGTAAAGACATCACTTACAAAACTCTAAAATGTATTAAACAGATTTCCTTTTCCACACTAAGCAATGCTCGTATGATCAAAATGAATTTAGCTTTTTATTTTCCTGTTAACACATTACTCAGAAGTTTCATACTAATTCAGGCATCAAGCAGCTATACTCAAATGCTAGCAGGTATAATATTAACAATTTTGTTACAAATGCTGTGATGAAATTCAACATAAATACATTGCTTTAATGTTCCCAATATTGAAGTTATAAAGTCTCATTACACATGTAATGTTCCTTGCTAACAGACACCCTGTTCCACATTACAATTCCATCAGGACAGACCATAAAGACTTAGCACTGTTTTTCCTTTTCAGTTTAAGAAGTGAATAGAGAATATCAAACAGAACTTTTCACAAACATCATCTACAACATATGATGCAAGACAAAAAAGTTGCAAAAGTTACTATGTCATTAAATTAGCTTTGGGAAAACATCCATATACCATTATGCACTACTTAGTCAACTACTGCATAAAACATTTTTGATCACACCAAAAAACAACTAATGATAAATTATAATCTATTTTATGATATTGAAATACTTCAGCTAGTAAAGCAAAATTAAATAAACAGATTTGCTAGTATTATGGTGTCAGCATTTTCACACAATAAATGTCCTTATCTAACCTGGATCAAGTTTCATCAGTCTTAAAGGAATGGCATGAAAGAAGCCAAACTGCCTCAGAGTCAATCTCAAAACTAGATGAAGCAACTGCCTTAAAACCACAGCTGTTTTGCTTTGGGGCGACTAAAAGCAAAGGAACACCATAAACTGCAGTACCTTTTCTCTGTGGAGCTATGTCTGGTCACTGTCAAAGCCACGGGGCTGGACAGGATGGGCTCAGATCTGATTCAGTACAGTTGTTCTTATGTACTTTACACACAGCCCAGCCTAATTGCTGCTGAACAGAATTTTGCACATTTTGAAATGACTTTATCAGCCTGTGAAAAGTTTCCCAATACACATTCTGGTCATTGCTATGAAGTCTCTAGGAGCAGTATACCACTGCCTCTTCTCTGCAGTCACATCTGTTAAAAATTCCCTCTGATGAATCAAGTTTCTCAGGATACTACAAGATACAAAGTGGAATCTCATTTGAACAGCAAGGTGGGCTAGAGAGCTTATACCTTGTCGTTGCCCAGAGCTGAGCACTATTACTACACAGCTTACATGGATTCTTCTATCTCAGTCACCCACTAAAACCAGAAGTAAAGTTTGATCTGTATTTCATATGCATCTGTCTTTAATTGATGCCTACATCTGGGAATCCCTGTTCTGGTGACTAGAAGTAGTCACTTTTACTTATTCTCCAATTTCCATCTGGGAGTTCTAGTTCTATGGGTAATTATGTTTACTTGGGGCATTGCCTTCAAAGCTCTGTATTGAGAAATTGTAATTTTTTTAGCTTGAGGAAATATGTACTACAACTGTAAGCCCATATTAATCTCCTGAAAAATGAAGTTTCCTTTACAAACATTAATTTATTTTGTATGGGAGGATAAAAATACACAAATCTATGCTGAATATTAGAAGAAAGGCAGCTGAGGGAAAATGCCTGAATATTGCTTATTTATTATAAAGTCCAATAACTCTTATGGTGGGCTCAAAAAATCACCTGGTGCTTGGGAGTTATGAAGGCTTAGTTATTTGTTTTTCCCATAAAATCCAGTGGTGTTCTTGTCTAGTGCTTCAAATCCAGTTCTATGAGTTTCCCAGCCATAACAAATACAAACATTCTCTGCAGTCTCTACAAGTGAACAAATACCCAAGAGCTGAGTGAATTCCCAAACACAATGTTCTTCCAGTCTGCTGGAGCCCTTCTGACTCCATTCATTAAATGGATTTTTTTTTCAAGGATTCAAGAATAAAGTACATTAAAGCATTAACAGTTACATTATTTAAAATGTTCATCTTAAAAAAACTTTTACCTTATAATTTCTTCTTTAATAGTCTTATGTAAGGAATTCCCTACAGTCACTGAGTAAACAATTACTGTAGTTTGGTAGAATTTCCATTTCTTTTTTGTTTAGTTCTTGTAGAAGACACAGATCTCCACAGTTATTGGATGCAAATATTTGTGTAATTCATAATTTCTGACTTCAGCTGTTATTTATATTAACATAGCTTTGATAAACTGAGTTATTTAGACCAGCTAATAATGTACTGTTTTCTACAAAGTACTTTGATGCAGTTCTGTTAGTGCAGAGAACTTCCATTCCAAGCATGCAGCATTATGAGTATACATGCAGAAAACTGTAGGTTTTGCATGCAGTATTACTGAAACAAATCTATGTTTCTCTGTGGGAACTTTTCATATGATAGTAATTCCTAGGGAAAATACATAAAAGCTGACTTATTTTTTCCACATAACAACTATTTTTCTCAAAGGAGCAATACTGAACACAGCTGTGGAAATACTAGATATTTAACAACATTATCAACCAAGACAAGAATCTTTTAACTGAGTTATGTAACAGTATTTTTAAAGGATTAAAATTAGGAAAAAGGATTAAAATGGACTTTATCATTTTCACAGCAATTTCTCCAAAATCCTGAAAGTTGGCTGTGCCATTACATTTTATCCTCTCACCTCATGCATTCTGTTCTTTAATGACTTTCATAGTTAGGGAACAACTTCCATCAATAATATCTTGTGGTTCATATCCCCTTTTAAATGACTATTCTTTAAAAATGTATATGTCTTGCTTTCTTCTAATAGAAGATGGTTTTGAACTTCTTCAGTAAAACTTATTCACTACCAGTGTTCCAGGGAGAACTTTTTCCATTTTTTTCCAGCAGTTTGGCTCTCATAACAAAGAACTCACAAAGCAAGACTTTTCCTCTTTCAATTAGACCAATTATTTTTTGGGTCTATATAAAACATTAAAATCTGCTTTCCTGCACATTTACACAGCTGAACTATAAATGTTTCATTACTTTTGGTTTGAACCTGCCACCCACTCATTTCTTTTGTGTTAACCTAGTTTTTGCATTGGAAAAGGCAAAATAATTATTTTGTCATCCTTTCTTGAGGATATATGGGTTCAAATAGATCTGTATTACCTATCTATAACCCAAAGAGTTGTGATCAATAGCTCGGTGTCCAAATGGAGATGTGTGACGAGTGGTGTTCCTCAAGGGTCGGTATTTGGACCAGTGTTATTTAACATCTTTATCGGCAACGTGGACAGTGGAATCGAGTGCACCCTCAGCAAGTTTGCTGATGACACCAAACTGTGTGGTGAAGTCAACAAGCTGGAGGGAAGGGATGCCATCCAGAGGGACCTTGACAGGCTTGAGAAGTGGGCTCGTGCAAACTGCATGAAGTTCAACAAGGCCAAGTGCAAGGTTCTGCACCGGGGTTGAGGCACTCCCATGCACGAATACAGGTTGGGAGGGGTAAGGATTGATGACGGCCTAGAAGAGAAGGACTTGGGGGTAGCGGTTGACCAGAAGTTTAACATGAGCTACCAATGTGCACTTGCAGGCCAGAGAGCCAACCTTATTCTGGGCTGCATCAAAAGAAGCATAGCCAGCCAGTTGGGAGAGGTGATTCTCCCCCTCTACTCTGCTCTGGTGAGACCCCACCTGGGGTTCTGTGTCCAGTTCTGAAGTCCCCAGCATAAGAAGGACATAGAACTCCTCAAGTGTGTCCAGAGGAAAGCCACAAAGATGATCAGAGGACTGGAGCACCTCCCCTATGAAGATAGACTGAGGAAGTTGGGGTTGTTTAACCAAAAGAAGAGGAGGCTCCGGGGTGACCTTATAGCAGCTTTCCAGTATCTGAAGGGGGCCTACAAGAAAGCTGGGGTAGGGCTTTTTACACGGGTGTGTAGTGAGAGGACAAGGGGCAATGGTTTGAAACTTAAAGAGGGGAAATTCAGGCTAGACATTAGGAAGAAGTTCTTTCCTCTGAGGGTGGTGAGATGCTGGAACAGGTTGCCGATGCCCCCTCCTGGGAGGTTTTCAAAGCCAGATTGGTTGAGACCTTAAGCAACCTGGTCTAGTGGGAGGTGTCCCTGCCCATGTGGGGGTGTTGGAACTATATGATCTTTAAGGTCCTTGCCAACCCTAGCCATTCTATGATTCTATGATATTCTGCATTTATTTTGAAGGCCAGTTTGATAGCCTCTGGTAAAACCTTAAAAGAAAAATGGATTAATTCTCCTTTTCAGTTGAATGAAATGTCTTTCTAATCTGAGCAAAGAACAGCCCATGGTTTTATGTGAGGATTCATGCATCTTTTACACTAATTGTAAAACATACAGCAATTATAACAACGATGAAACAAAAATATAGTTGCAGTATGAATCATATGCTGACAGATTACCAAAGATGTAGTTAGCTTGTTTAACAAAATAAAAGCTATACATTGTTAAGGAAGCTGCTACACACTGCTGCGGGCAAGCCAAATAGAAATGACTCTTGTGGAATATACGTGTTCAAGAAAAAAATAATAGCCTCTGCTTTACAAATTCTTCTACAAAAAAGATCTCATTTTCCATACCACAAGTCAATATGCAATTATGACTTATATTTTCTTTCAACTTCCATAAGTATTTCCACTGAGTGGTAAAAGTAACTTCCATCATCTAGTGAACTTGTGTCTATGATAACAAGTAGTGCAAAACCGTCCAGAAAACCAAACATATTAATTAACATATTCCTTATTTCCAAAAAACATCTTTGAAAGCAGTGTACTAGGCTATCTGACAGACCATTCTAGCTTCTCTACTAAATTCTATGTGGTTTTTTTTAGCTTAGTTTATAAGTTTTTATCTTCCACTTTCCTTACTTTTTCTGTCAACTCTGCTGTAACACCTACCACACCACATCACTGCATGTGCAATGGCAAGGCAGAGTACCCCTCTAGATCCAACCAGCCACAGGCTTTCACTGCCTAAACCAAAGCAACCATGTGTGTGGTCAAGGTTGCAGCACATTCAACGCCAAGAATGTCTTTGCTACTTTATACATGAGTTTGATTTTTTTTTTTAATATGTAAGCACAACTAGTACCAACAGCTGCAGAACTTCAACACATTTTCACCAGTGAAATAGACTTAACAGTATAGTTATTAGATCTGTTACGGTGTATCAAATGAATGTTAAAAATCAGCAGAACACTTTATGATACATAAGTAATAAAGCCAAATTTAATTATCTTTTTCTACTGTACTCAATGACTATGTTATAAAAGTGATATTTACTGCTTCCATTTCTAATGGTCTATCACAAACAGTCCAAGTCATCATCTTTTGGATCCTTGGGTTTCTAATGTAATACAAATTACTTTTGTTGATAAGTAAAGATAGGAAAAAACATAATACCAAATTAAATTAAACTATCTTTGCAGACTAACATACGTTGAATTCTGGATTTCATTTTTTTCTGGAATACAAAGGACTGAATAACTATGTTTCTTTTTCTTGAAACTACCAGCTCAATGACAGTTGATGTCACCTCCCACTTCAGATGTTGCATTTATGTTCTAAACAATATGGATCTAGAAAACTGTATAAGAAAATGTGTTCATTTACACTTCCAGATTACTCATCCTGTTTGTTAAAACAAATGGAGAAAAATCAGCATTTGAAAGTGATCAGGTTTTATTTTTTTATAATTGTTAAACTTTGGCAGAGTAAATGCTTGATAGTCTATGAGGAAATGTTGTGCTCAGTCCAGCTTGTATTCTGAAACAGAGAATTTTCCTCTAGAACTTATTATCACACTGATTCAGTAGTTTGGCACTGGTTGCAGAGTTTTTCATGTTAACTACTGTTTGATTTTTCCATGAAAGAATGTCTGCTGTTTCCAATGTGTGTAATGCAGATAAATGCCCATATTCCATAAAAATGCCATGTAACACTATCCAAACTTGTAAGTAGCATCAAAAGCAGGACTAACAATTGACATGTACAGAAACTATTTTAAGACCTTCATTCATCAAGCAAGTTGTTCTTGAGGCAGAGCAGTCTCCTGATCCAGTTAAGTGCACAAACCTTGATACAAGACCAAAATGATGATCATCAAGGTGGAAACAAGCTGGCTGGAGACTTCTTAAATTAGCATTCCCACACAAAGAAATTTATATTAATCTGTAGCCTAAGGTAGAACAAAGTTAACTGACTCTTCTAAGGCAACATAAACCATCTGGATGGGTGAAAAACAAGATTTGACTCTTCAGGTTACTATTTTGCCTCTCCAGTCATTCCAGATCACCACAACTTGCATGCATAAAACACATGATAAGCCTGGCAATCACATGGATGCATGTATGGGCACACTTGACTTTATAGCTCTTTTTGTACATGATCTCTTAAAACAGCAAGCTAGGAATTGCCCTTCAATATCGATATCTTGCTAATAAACGTCAGAGACTACAGATTTTGACTGCAAATTGAAACTATAGTTTGTTGCAGTTTCTAAGTCAGCTGCCAAAAATATGCTAAAAAAGTATACATGTATTAACAAGTAAAAGTTAATAGAATGCATGATAAAAACAACAAAAAAATTTATATATTTACATATAAATACTGAAGAATGAAGATATACTAAAGAACCTAAAAACCAGTTTTTCTATACTCAGCTCACTTAAATACTGTTCAAGTTGGGAAAAGCCAAAACTCAGTTAAAACTGAAATATGTGACTGCACTCCACATGGGCTGGTTGTCAGCATGAAAGGAATATGTCATGTTATTAAAATGTGATGGACTATCTCCAAGACAGATTTGTGCAGTTGATGTTAGATTTGTTGCTTTATGTAAACCACATTTATAAACAGTGCTAGAAAATGAAAAAGTACTTAGTTTGCCTTACAATAACAAACATATACAAGATCAGCTTAAGAAAAAGAAACTTCAATGTAAGCATTAGCCACATATGGCAGCATATGCTTGATTGCTGAGACATATAAAATAATACAAAAATAGTCATTTTTAATAAAGAAATCAAGATAGCATTGCAAAACACTGATGTGGTAATCTTAAATATAAAACACCATCCAATTTTTTTTCATTTGCATATTTCTGCATTGTGACAGTATTCTGAACCACAACACACTGATATAGTCCTATCCTTTGCCTCAGAAATTAATCTCCACTACTCATAAAAGTTAAATTTCTATTTTAAATCAAGACAGAATTCTAACTTTCAACCAATTCTTTTATTGGTCTAAACAGAAGTCATTGAAAACATCTGAGCAAACAGTTTGACCTCGCATAACCATTCAGTTGTTTGATCATGTAATATCTCATAGGAAAATACACATACATTGACTTGCAGGGAAAATAACCTCAGACTACTTTCTATTTTTCTTCATTAAGACCTCAAAATCACGTATTAAACAACTGTGACAGACGCATTTTTCCACCAGGCTATTGAAAAACAAAACCTCACTATTAATGAAACAGCAGAAGCAGTAAGATACCATTTTTCTTTTAATAGCATCTTCAACCACAACCTCAAGTCAGCTGCCTTACAGCATAGCCAAAAAAGCAGCATCCTACCTCAAAAGGCTGCAGCTACAGCTTTTGAATGGCTGCTACATATTCTACATAAGTACAGTGTAGTCTTACCTAAAGCATGAGGGAACGTCGACCCGAGTACCTAGCATCAATTCAATTGTTTGCACCCTCCAACTTTCATTCAGAACTCCACCAGCTGCCATACTGTGCTGGCTCATGTAAAGACTTTGTGTCCAAAAACTGAGGTATGCTGGAAACAGTGATCCTGAAGAGAAATTCTGCTATAGTAGTTAGTTTTTAGTAAATTGGAAATATGCTGCAAGTGTTCAAAAGAACAGACTCATAAACTAGATTGAGAACCACTGGCCTATTTTAGTTTTAAGTATTGCTATCAACAGCTAACATCTGAAGTTCAGAATCTGGCAGTCAAGAGCCCTGTAAAGGTGAGCTCTGGGAATTTTATTTTAGAATGCCATTATATTCACAATCAAAATACTAAATCTGTCTTGAGACACGAAACAGCTTCATCACAAGAACAGTATGTCAATGTAAGGAATATTTATTTCTACCATATTGTTATTATACATTGTACAAAGTAGATGGGTAATATATTATAAAAGGGTGACGTTTTCCCAGATACTACCACTCTGTGTGTCAGCTTCATTAAGTGGTATGGCTATGACAAACTTCATATACACAGGAATGTGTTCCTACCACCAGAATCAACTAAATAGAGACAATAATAATAAAAGCAAGTGTTCATCAAAAAATGAGATGCTGGCTAAACATCAGGAACAGGGAACATTGCTGTTAAAGTAGGATCAGCTGAAATTGCTGATTCAACAATTTACTTTTGAAAGGAGAAGTGGAAAAGAAAAAAAACAGTACATTTATATCACAACCCTCAGGCCCTGCTCTCTTCTATCAAAGAGCCAAGAAAGTGTAGGAGTGTTTTTTTTATACAGCAATTTAATACAAACTTGCTCAAGTAAATGCATCAAACCAAGCCATTCAAAACACAGGGGAGCGTTTGCTTCGGAAGCTTTGGTTTCTAAAAGCAGACAAAAGAATACAGATATAAGCAATTTGATATTTCAAAAAAGTTTAAGATCATCCTTCAGATTTTCATGTGGGAATGTGATTGCTTTTGAAACTGTAATTTTATTCCCTGGGAAAAGGGATAGGGAGAATCTTTTTCATCATTCATCTATGCTACTGGAACTTGAACACATGCAAAAACAATACAGCAGCTAACACAAGCCTTATCTTGTGTGATATGATAGCACCAAAGTAGGGTTTTTTTTGCATAGTATCTTTTTCTTACTTAAGAAAGTAACCTTAGACAAAGTAAATAATAAGCAACTTAAACCATCATTTTGCAAGCAGCACCACGTTACATGTATATTAAAACAAATATATATAAAAATTTCCAGGCTATTTTTCTGCAGCAACACCAGTCTCCTAACAGAGAAAGGAGCTAATTAAAGATACAGATGAAGTCAGATGTGCGTGGAGTTGGACAGACAAAAATTATTGTAAATTTAAAACCACAAACTGATACATTGAAACTTCTCTTTAAGTAAACCCAATTTGTCATACATTTCTGAAGTATACATAAACAGGCAGCTTACTCTAGGTAAACAAAGAATAACCCAGTTTCTAAATATTATGATGTGGATGTCAGTACAAACAATATAACTCAGGGCAAATTCTCAAATACTTTGATTTAAGCTCACAACTTCAATCTTACCACACAATATTGCCTCTAGTTTACTTCTTATACACAAGAGAAACAAATGAATTCTATCGACTAATAAAATCTGATCTCCATTTTACATTCTTGAACCACCTTCCCCAGCCAGACAGTTGTCTACTGAAAGCAAGAAGATGATATTTATACCTCACAACACAACAAAGTCCTAATTTTATAACCTTAGAAATCTTTGGCAACATGCTGATCAGCTACAGGCTATTGGTTTGCTCTACCACTGGTTAAGGTTTTACACCTTTATTCAAGTCACACTTTTTAGAGAATAATGGCTAATTAAATCCTAAATAAGAAGTGTGATTCCATAGTAGGAATGACCTGAAATGGACCTCACTGTACTTCCAATGGCCTGATGTCAACTATTATTAAACTACAGGTTTTACAAAGTCTACCACTAGACGTCTAGAGTTAAGCCAGAAGTTTTGGCTGTAATACAGGCAGTGATGAAAAACATGTGAGTGGTAACAAGTCGTCTTAATATCATTCTTCAGTACTAAGATGGGCTAATCTGAAGCAGCACTTTAGTCTGGTATCACCCACGGTGCCAGGAGGATCAAGAACTTTGGAAGTGGAAATTTTCTTTATATTTACTTTCCATTTCACAGAACTCAACCTAACTTACTTTTTCTCACTTTTTTTTTTTCAATATGAAATAACTGGACATTAAGATCTCAGGTGGATTATCACACTGCTTCCAGAAGAACTGTCAAACTTGCAAGGTATGTCCACCTTGAATACCTATTCTGTTTAAATAGCAATAAAATATTAAGCAACAGGTTGTCAGTCATTATATGCAGATTACTAATGTTAAGTAATTTGTAGTTAGAAGTACCACTTTTTAATGGAACATTTGAAAATCTACTTTGCAGCTGAAATAATTGTTTATTACATCTGAGTTGGAAGCAAAAAAAATGCTACAGTGAATTATTTACCTATTAAACTTTTCAGACTTAACAACTGACAATAAATTTTTTTTCCTGTTGTTACAATCTATGAAAATTTATCCTACAATTACAGCAGTTCTTATAACTCAGTGTTAACTTTCTCTAATTAGGCATTTGAGGTTGTTTTTTTTTAATTAGATATCAGCAAAGTAATTAAAAATGACACATGAAAGAGTGAATTGTATACGAGCTACAAACTAAAACCACTCATGGATCATATTCAGTAAGACACAAGAGTCAAGCAGTGTTTTCCATACAAAGTAAATACTCTCCAAACATAACTTAACTTGTAAACATGCTATTAATTATTATACTACATAACTTCAGTATTGGACTGTTTCTCAAGATGGAATAATTTCTTCAGTAAACTTACTGACCAAAAAATTTCCTCCTGTTTTTCTTAAGCAATTTAATTAAATCAGTAGAGTAGACAAAGAGTTAAACTCCTTTCATTTCTGGAATGGGACAATGACTAATAGAACCAAAACTATTTTTAAATACAGCTTTCAAAACAGCTATGGTCTTGCCTTTCTTTGGACAAAATCTGTGCACAGTGCAATGATTTGTGTTATTAATGAACACAGGGAGTTTTCTTTGCCTCTGTAAAGACCACCACTGAATCATTTAAACATTTCCTTTTGAGAAACAATGCCAGAGGAAATTCGCTCTGTACACCGGTAACAGAAGTGATTTCTAAATAGAATTTAGTGTCTTTTAAAGTCTTAAAACTTGAACTCCTTCAGTGTCATAACTGGTAAAGTGACCACATGCTGCAGGAGTGGCATGCAACTGTCAAGGGATCCAGACTTACTTTTTTTTTTTTTTTAATACCCACAGCCTATAATAACAACATAACTTCTGTTGTCACAGAAAGTGGTTTTCTTCCATTAATTAATGTTTAGTGTTTTTATGTCACAGAACTATTGCACACTTAGGTGGGAATATCTCACTCAATCCTTAAAAAAGTTTCAATCATATTAATATCCTGTGACATCACCTGCATTTCATTAGTTATAAATGCTAAGTATTATCCTAAGCTAATAGCATAAACGTTCATATCTTCCACATGCTGTTTGGCAAGATGAGTTTTGGTAAAGATCACCCCATTAGGGTAAGTATGTCCCAGACAATTAATACAGTGATTTTAGGATTGTTACAAATTTCAGGAAAGAAACCCCAGACTTACAGCATCTCTATATGTAAAACGGACTTTCCACATTCAATTACCTCACTTTGGGGTGTCTAGTGTTCCAGTGAAAAGATGCTATTCAGAAGCTTTTTGTATTGAAGGAAAAGCATGATTACTCTAACCAACGTACAATGGAGTAGTACGTGAGCCCTCCTTGAATTTGCTACACGTGTTCTCAAACTCATCTTCAGTGTTCTGGCTGTAAAAATGACAATTGACAACAAAACAAACTGAGCCTGTCTAACAGCTTGCATATGTCAAGAAGGGCACTCCCACCTCTTCTTCCCTCTCTTTCCGTTTAACATTCCATCCCCCTAAACCAGGCTGTTCCACCCATTCCTTTGTGCTGGCTCTAATACTCAGAATGATTCAGTTTGTTTACGCAGAAATAATGTGTTGGGATTTATTTCTTGCTCACATTACTGAGTTCAGTCAGCTCAGTGAACGGCCTCAGTGGAAGAGCTGGTAAGAGAGAACTGGAGGTTTGTACCTGGAAGCAGAACCAGGCTCAGGTGGCAGCAGTGAGCCATTAATTAGTACAGCTGTATTCACCAAACAAACATTTCATAACATTCTCATTATAAAACAATGAAAGTATTTTCAGAAAGATCACTAGGATCTTGGATTTTAGACTCTTTCTTTTCATTGCCTTACTCTTGAAATTTAAGCATGCAGAAAGTTTCTTAAGTTCTTTGAGATGAGCTGCAGAGTCAGAGCATTTCTACAGAGACTTATCAATATCTCTTTACTGTGAAACTCATCAAACTCTTTGGAATCCTTTCTCTGGCAGTTCTTTGGCCAATGCAAAACTGGAGTCAAACTTGATTACCACCCCTACCTACAGAGCTGCCAAGTAGCACTAAGGATAGGTTTCCTAATGGCAGAATGGGAAGATGAAGCAAGAGCTCTCTCTCTGCCCTAAAATGTAATAATTGTATCACAAGTCAGGCTTCCTTCTGTAACAGGACTTCTTTTCAGATTAATATATGTCATCAATGACATATTTCAATGCTACTTTTTTCAAATTGTTTGTGATCAATGCATGTTTTTCAAGAGTTCAAACTGACCACTGCTCGAATCACAGCCTCAGCCTTTTTGTAGTTTGAAATAATAATTAGCTTTTTTAATATCTGAAAGAAAAGATGTAATACATTTGCTACAGGCGCAAGTGTGCAAACAGATTTTTAAATTGTTTCATAATACAACTTTCTAGCACCAGACCCAGAAGCATTTCAGGAACGTACATGAAAGATTATCCTTTAGGTACACTAAAACGATATATCCAGGGTCTATGACAAATAGAAGTCATCAGGGACTTAGAAACTATACGTCCCAAGACATGATATGTGCTACATATATCCTACATGCAGAAATTGTACAAAACCATTAAATAAAGCACAGAGCGTTTTGTCACTTAATACCTAAGCTGGCAGGGGAAGACAACCAGTCTGAGTGCTCATCTGTGAAAACCCATCCCTTAAAAGCACTTGTCCAAGAAGTCTGAAAGGCATCAGACGCCTCATATCCTAATTAATGGAGTGACTGAAGTATTGAACATTTTTACTGTTTTGCTGAAGCTGAAATACAGGATTGAAAGGGCCAAATATCCTAAAGGTGTACAGCCAGACATGACTGCAATTGTCTTCAAGAAAACATAGGTTCCACATTTTGAACACAAAGGAAAAAAATGGGAAAAATACAAATGAAGACTCCTCCAAGAGATTGCTGAGTCAGTAAAATATTACAGTACTCAAATGAGCACGCACCTGGGAGAATACAACAAATACTAAACTTACAGTTTTATGCTGCATACCTGCAGGATACAAAGAATAACATGCTTCTGTTTTCAGACATGTATTTGAGGGGAAGGAGTCACTGCATACTTTTCAGAAGGCTAGGTTTTATGTAATCTAAATACTCTTAGCTTTTATCTTTTTATACACCCTGAAATGTAGTAGCAGTGTAAACAATATACAGCATTTAATGCTGTTAAGAACCACATACAAGATCAAAATGACCTTGTATAGAAAAAAGCAATGCAAACAAATCCTCAGAATTTTGAACAAGCCAAGTCAACACCCATGTACAAACCAATGCAATCCTTTTCCTGTGATTGAGGACCCATGACAAAATGTCTACATAAAGACATTTTTCAGCTATAAACCAATCAGCGAGCATTTAATTAGGTGATCAAACGAGGAGTGACATCAGTTTAGTACTTCCCTAAAGTGATCTATGATGGTCTAAATAGAAACATTTTGATAAACAGGATATGCATAATTCAATTTATGACAGCGCCTCCTGCGTTGCACAGTGTGCTGTAGAGTCCAAATTACTTCAGGAATTGGGCTTTGGCAGGGAACACTGTGAAGCTGAGGCTGGATTTACAGTCTTTTCTCAGAGCCGCAAAACATCCTGCAACAGTTCTAACTACCTCTATATCCCTTTTGTCCAGTTTTACAGGACTAGTTGATAAAAAAATAATCTTTAGACTAAAAGCAGAGTATGTAGAAAATATCTAAGAGTTTTGACCTATGGATCATCATGACTCAGGTAACAAACTATACTGTAGGAATGGACTACTGATTTTCCCAGTCTGGTATGGATAAAAGAAATCTGGTAAAATTAGAACTCAGAGAAGCTGAATGTAATGGAATGAACAGCTGGAATAAGACAGAGTCAGCCATAATTTTCTACAAACAAAACTGCTTTTTAAGTCTTCCGTAACTTGTGTATTCTTCTGAATAACATCAGAAAAAAATAATTGTATCTGACATAACCAATCCATCTTCTTTCTGTCTTCTAGACTGAAGAACTTTTGATAACAGAAGTAATCAAGTTAGAGGTAAGCTAGAAAGCTGATGAGTTTAATGGCATTAAATTCAAGCACGGCACATTCTGAGCTCCTTTCAGCTGGCTGCCTAGCTACAATGTACAGACCCTATGATGATAAAGATAGGTTGAAAAAAAAAGTTTATTAAAAAAATACTCACAGAGAAGTATTAGTTTCCAGCTTTTTTCTGAATGTAATTTAAGTTATGGATTTTAAATGACACTGACTCAACATGCAAGCCCTTGTCCGAGAAAAGAGTTCTCATCAAAGAAAAGCCATATACAAATGTGCTTGCATTAAATACAGAAGTGAGCTTCTATCAATAGCAACAATATACAAATAACTGGAATTTAGGAAAAGCTCTTGTCAGGACTGAAAACGTATGTATTTTTCCAGATTAGAAGTGTTTAATTAGAAATGTTTAGGGAGTATCCTGATGAGTGCATTTTATGTATTGCTAACCAAGTATTTCCCAATTTTCTAGAGACAAGCAATACACATACAGATGTATCCCATTACAAATTTTTTTTAAGAAGGAATAAACCAAATCTAATTCCAAGTTCTGGTAAAATTTGCTTCAAAACTGAAGCAAATGTTGATACTGTTTTTTAAACTAAACTAAAAAAAACTTGATATGGCATGAATGTCTGATTACTTAATATTTTAATAGTGTTTATTCTAACAATTTTATAACAATAATATAAATAACTATATTTTAAAGAATATTTTTACTATTCTTCATCCTTCATGAACTAATTAAACCTTAGCATTCATACCAGACAATTTTTCAGGACCACAGACTGTGGCAGTGGATGAAGTAAAAAGTTCAATACCTTTATTTGCCATTTCACATTCACTAATTCTTGTGTCTGAGTTTTTTGTTTACTTTCCTCTTCAAGATTGGCTATCCTGATTAAGAAGATATGAAAGAATACACACTCCTCCTCTTCTTGGCTTTGTGCTCTGCCAAATCTCTTGTTGGTCCTTCATATTTTACACTAAAGAATATGATGCTCCAAGATATGGAAGATGATGAAGATGACGACGACGATGACAATTCTCTATTTCCAACCACTGAACCGATTATGCCACTAATTCCTTTTGATCTATTCCCAACATGCCCCTTTGGATGCCAGTGCTACGTGAGAGTTGTCCATTGCTCTGACCTAGGTAAGAATGAATTTGCGTGTCTGTTCCCCACTGGACTGTCCTTTGGAGAATTTGCCTCTTAGAAGATGAATTCTACCGCTCCATAAATGGCACACATTCACATATTCCTATACTAGTAATTTTCAGAAGGAGCTTACATGTTTCCACTTAGGCTTACAAACCATATCTAATCCATGTCCAGCAACTAATTTGTGTCCAGTATTTTTTACAATGCTTTCCCCATTTATGTGCAGCAATTCAGAAAATAAATTGCTACGGCCACCTTCCATTAGCAATGACCTATTGATAACAGCATAGAATGGAAGGGCATTTAGCATATGTAACAAGTAATTGTATAACTATGTAACAAAATGCTTGTGAGGTTAATAAGTACATGTGTTCTGCATAGCTTTTTATCCACTAACAGATCAGAGAATGCCAAAATGCTTAAATTTACGTTTTAGATTACACTCTCCTGTTTCATTTACTTCCATGAAGTTATACCCAAACAGAGAAGGAAAAAACTTCGCTGTAACTTCCATTTGCATTAGACAAGATACTAGTGCCCTCTCTCAAAAAAGACTATGGCTAAAGAAGTACTTCATTCACAACTAGAAAGCAACAGGTCAAATGGCAAGAAAACATAGCAAAGGAAAAAGAGGCCATAAATAAAGCACAAGGAGGTTTAACATCAGCACATAAATGGGTTGCAAACCATTTCCCCAGCTTAGTATCAGTAAAGTGAGCATCACTAGTAACACTTTAGCCAAAGGCAAATCTGCTACTGCCACGGTTGCAGATACATACTACTCCATAAGTATGAATTAATTATTAATTGTGCCAATTTGAATTCATATTCATTGATGTTTTCCCATGATTCAAGGTAATCAAAGGACTATGCTACTGCCACTAGCACAGTGACAATGACATTCCATCACAGCTCTGCCACCACCCTAAACTTTATCCAAGACTCCTCATGTGTTAGAAACACTGAGTCAATACATAAGTTGCTGGATTTTTAAAGAATGTGTCATTATTAAGGAATCAAAAAAAGCTTTTGCTGACAGCAGTAAGCTGTGGTTATTGCATCTGGTTTACAGATTGCAAATCGCTTTACTTGAGTTCACACATAGAAAAAACAACCCTATGAATAGACTTCATCTTTAAATAACTGTAACCTATAATTATAGAATAATTGTTAATAAACTGGACCAGCATTTAGCATTTGATGCATCAGCATTTCCATTGAATAGAAAGTTACTATTCCTCACTTGTTTCTGTTGCTGATTCAGGATCTCAGATGGCATAAACTGAAGTCTTTCTGTCATTGAACAATTAACTGGATTGGTAAATTTATACTACTGGTAATTAAGTACTGGCAGCTGCAAGACTATCTTTTGTCCACTTTTAGCAAGAACACATTTCTCAGCCCTGATGTTACCTAGACAGCTACATAAGAAACCATGTCAGTACAAAGGATAGGGAGGGCAGTGCAGAGGTAGAAAGGAGCATCCAAGCACTGAGCAGAAATCCCCTAAAGCCACTGCAACAGCCCTGTTCCTCAACAGAGACCCACAGCCCAGGTCCTCTGAGGGTGGCTTTCTCCAGGGACCGGACAACCTGTGCTCTGAGGCTGCTTTTCTCAGAGATGGAAGGAATTGCCTTGAGCACCCCATTCAAGCTTTTAATGGTCAGAGGTAGAAGCAGTTCCACTGGAAACTATCCACATTTTGTCATATGTTCTTACATAATTAGCTCCTCTCATTATCAAATATTCCCTTCTATCCTTTGGCTTTATGGGTTATCATAGTTACTTTCCCATCATAATCATCAACAATCTCACTGTGTTTTGCTGTTTAGCAGTTAATTGCTTTGGACTTATATACAGGCACGTAATGTTTCTGTTTCTGTCACATACTTAAATAGGTTTGACATCAATACCTCGCAACATTCCACTAGACACTCGCATGATTGACCTTCAAAACAACAAAATTAAAGAGGTCAAGGAAAATGATCTCCAAGGACTCACATCACTTTATGTAAGCTTTTTATTTTCCAAGTTTGAAATCTTATTTACCATTCTGAAATATTTTTATACTTGTACAATATGCATGGTATTTTTCTTCTCCAATAGTATCCATAGACTCTAATGGCTGCATATTTGACTGCTCCCACATAGTAAGAAGCAAATGTCTTTGAGCTGTAAGAACTGCGCTACTTCCTACAACATCCAGAAAATGTACCATGCGTATCTCACCAAACACATTCTCAGGATTTATTCAGGCCTTAGCATTCACAGAAACACTGCCCACATTTTAAAGGCTTCAAAACAAGCGCTCCTTTTTTTATCTGCTCACCTGTAAAACAGTTGAAAGAACTTAATCTCACAGGAGAACTACCACAACATTTTCTGAGAGCAGTTTCAAAAGCACACAGCATACAACCGGCACATACACTACTAAAACTAATGCTATAAATCCAACTGACTAAAACAGAAAACAGACTTACACAGAATTACTGACAAAGTCAGGTGCTCTACTACTCTTTTTTTAACACACTCAAGTAAGCATATAGAGACAGCCTTTGAGGTAAGTATCACTGGCAACAGATAAATCTAGATATTTACAGTGTATTATAATCCCTTTTTAGAATGAAAGAATATAAGAGAGTCTCAGAGGCCTGGAAGGTAGATTAAATCTATTTTGGAATAGTTATTTCCATAAGATGTCACTCTAGATCCAGTATCAATGAATATTAACAATTTTAAAATTTTCAATGTAAAAATGACAGATCTGTTCCACAAGTTTTACAGCAAATTAACCTCATTCTATTCCATATTAGAAATGCATGAAATATTCATTAAACTAACACAAAATAAATCCTTTTCAGTTGTATTTGGTTTCTGAGCAAGAACTGAAAATTTACCACACCTAAGTGTTTATTAATGATCCTGTTAATTATTATGGGTTAAGCTAGGATAGAAAAATAGGAACTATATAAATTCATTGTTTGCAATAAGGAGCTTCCAGTTCCCCTGAAGTGTCTCGTGTCTGGGTGCAGAATGGTCTTGCGAGCAAGTTAGGGGTAAACATGCTAACTGTGCTTTATATTCAGTATAAAAGATACTATAGAAACTAACCTCCAATGAATGAGAAAGTCATTGGAATACATCAGCACTCACCACATTATATAGTAAACACTTAATTATGTGATAACTGAAAACTCTGATCTGTTTTGCTTTTTCTTATCAGTTAATTTGCAGCACAGCCTAACAAAATTTTTAATGAAAGCAAAGTTTACTTTGTTCAACCTCTCTGAGTACTAGTGTACTTAGAAAATGCACAGATGGCAACTTGGACTAGGAAGAAGCATTTCCTGTTTATTTCCTTAAGCTATTCCCATTTTTTCTTGGAAAAATACATTCTGTTTTGCTCTACTCTTTTTTTTTCACCTCAATTCCAGAAAGCAGACAAATTCCCAACAGCTCAGAGAAGTAAAAAAGAAACAAAAACGAATAGTCAAGATATGGAAATGCAGAGATGTGATTTGCCATGCAAAATAATTTTAGATTAATATTTTGTTGTCTGTAGTAATTAATTACAAATTCTCTGATAACTAGAGAAACTGTCAAACTGTCTCTGAAACTAGGAAACTGTCCCAAAAAAGGATTAGTGTGTTGTACAGAAGAGACTTAAATTCACAGGAGTAAATTATGGCAAATAAGATGTAAATTAATGTGTGTATATCAATCATTAACAGGCATGAATTTAAAGAAATACAGATTAAAAACCTGACTTTTATTTTGCAGAATTATGCTGAAATAAAAGATGAAATCAAGTTTTGAAAATGTGTAGCATTAAGGAACAACAAGAAAGAATATATCTGCTATACCATCCCACAAAATGTATGAAGACAAACATAGTTTTGTCAGTTCTTCTCACTATCCATTGGCACTTTGTCAGCTCTGACTGGCTTTTTTCTACCTTCTAGTTGATGCTCCACCTTTCAGGTTCCTTTTTGTTTTTCCCAATCAATTGAAATGCCCAAGTATATACAAAGTCCTAGAGTCTGCTATGATGGAAAAATAAAATATTTAGAATACTTAATTGTTAAATTATATTTAAAATTCATTACTTAAAATTCATAATCATAACATTCTAGTACAAAGGTGTTTTATTTGTATTGCTCTTCCCATATCTCAAAGGCACTGGCTTTGAACAATAATAAAATATACAAGATTCATCCAAAAGCCTTTCAAGCAACAAAGAGGCTACGACGATTGTATTTGTCCCATAACCAGCTAACTGAAATTCCAACAAATCTACCAAAAACTTTAGCAGAGCTCAGAATTCATGCTAATAAGGTTAAGAAAATCCCCAAGGATATATTTAAAGGAATGAAGTCTCTACACGTTTTAGGTAAGTAGAAAATAAAATGTCTTTATCAAAAATGTAACCTACTATACATAACTTTCTTTCAAACATTTCCCCAATGTGCAATTTCCTATTAAAGAGATATCCATACTGTGGAAACCATCTTTCACAATTTAATTCCAATGTGAAGTTGCTACGTAGGCCAAGTTTCTGGTAATCTTGCAAGCCAAGTTAGAGAGCCTTTACTCACTGAAAGCTGTGATGTCCACCCCCCAGAACAGGTAATCAAAGCCAAGCACCAAATAATACTTAAAATACCAGAAGTCATTAAAAATGAAATCAATGGTTTAAAACATATACAAAATTCCTGTGCCATAACTACTTTCTTTTTTTCCCCTCCCTTGGACAGAAATGAGTGCAAATCCTCTTTACAATGATGGAATAGAGCAAGGGGCTTTTGAAGGTGTAAATATCTATCATATAAGAATTGCAGAAGCTAAATTAACTTCAATTCCTAAAGGTATGCCTTGTTTTACCTTTTCTATTTTGCCTATACCAGTGTACTCCTATATAAAATGCATTAACATCTATATGATCAAAATGTTTATAAATTGTTTTGTATTGTTCATTACTAACAAACCACTTCCTACCTTATTCTCCTGTTTGCACTTAGCAACCAACTTTACATCCCAGAAGTGTGCATGTGTATGTGCACACTCTTGCTCTCCAGCCCCCCCCTCCTGCCTTCTCCCTGTCTGGCAGTCCACTCCTCTGAGTCATTCAGAGACTCTTAAAGAGAAGCAATGTGAGGAAAATTGTAATGTGATGTCATTTTGTATCTTTCACATCTGCCTCTCAAAAATTCTTACAAAGAATGCTTAAACCCCTAACATTTGATCTGAGTCATAAGGAATACAGAATTCCCACTTCTTTTATGCACTTAAAATGAACCCTCTAAATTCTAACTTAAATTTTGAATGCTCCAAGCAACTCTGTAGCTCAAATATGCTCTGCAATATAACCACCTGAATGCAAAACCCAATACAGCACCTTACACATCTTCTGATAGGATTTTGCTAAGTGAAATTTAATATTAACATTTTAATTAAATTCAACATAAAATATACTATAGAATTAAACCACTCCTTCATATAAAACAACTTGTGATTTGGAGGTATTAATATATTAAAACACTAACTTTGAAATCTCTGACCTCCACACGCACCAAAGTAGCACAAAGGAACTCAGTACAATGCTCTACCTGCATTTTCTGTAGGTCACTGTGGTATTTAACCAAATTCCTGTGATTTTCAACTGCTCAAAACTACTAGCTAAGAGAAAAACGGAGGAAACAAAGCATAACACCGTATGTTTTATTAACTTACAGGGAGACTAGATTCTGGTCCCTAAGATATTTATTTCTGGATCATCCAGACAAAGAATTTGTTTCTTATTAAATTTAATCTCTTCTTATAGAGAGATTCATATACAACAGCATGCCTGTAGAAGAGAGCACTAATAAAAAAAATTAACAACCCGCAATAACAAATCAAACCAACTCACCCCAATTGTTCAGGGATTTTTAAGATTAGAAACTATGTGGCTGCCTACCTATGGTAATACACTCCAACACAGAAAGACAACATTATTCTAGTACCATCATAATACCATCTCCTATCACTTATCACACACACAAAAACACACATAAAATTACACAGATTTCATCTTTGTTACAGTGAAATCTCCAATAACACAGCATGAGGACCTATATGTGATGTCAAATGCATAAACAATCATAAACCAACAGGATTTTATGATGAACACATTCTATACAAATGGAAGTTTGTAGATTCTTCTATCTGCCAATGTTATAATGACACAAGAAGATTTAAAAAATGTAGCTTACAAAATGCACTTAAAATCTAAAATGGACAGATGGGTAGTCTTCCCGATCAGTATTAGACGCAAGCAGCATCCAGCAGAACTGTGAACTGGAATGTAAACTGGAAAAAGCCTGCACACACCACCAAAGCTTGTCAGCTGGGATAAAGACAGACTGTAAAACATACCACTTGTCTTTGGTATTGTAAAGCTCCAGCGAACAGCAATGGCAACAGGAGCAGTGCTCCCCTAAGCCGTACTAGCAACACAAACTTGTGGATTGTCTTACTTGGTGTCAGGGTGCCATCTAGACAGATGCTTGTAAAACTGAACATAAGACCCGCAAATAGATATTCAAACTTGTGACTATCTTTGTCCTGATTGAAAGGATATTGTAAAAAAAGATTTTCCACCTCCTGGTCCATTCATTGACAGTTCTGAACTGGGACTATTTGGTACCGCATGATGAAACATTCTGTGTACTGGCATGGGAAGGAGCATACCAAATACCTTATTTTGCTTAGAGAGTTCTGAAAGCTTTCTTCCCATCTTAGGAGCTATAAGAGCACAATTCCAAATCATATGGAAAAAAACATATATCTACAAAAAGCTGTCACTGGTTCCATAGGAGTAGGATTTCGACTACTGACTGTCAATTGCACATAACACAATTTACATCTTTGACAGGTTAACCAAAAGTACATGAGAGCCATTATAAAGAAAGCTAGCAAAATTACACCAAATTTTGGAACTCTGGAATCTTAACATTAGCATATGCACTTTCACTTTTTTTTTTTAAATAGTGACTATTTTCAGTCAAATTATGTTGATTTTTTTAAGTAGTAACATACTTGTTTCTAATACCCATTTCTTTCATGCAGACACACCCCTTCCCCAAGATTCTTCATCCAATCCTAAATAGAAAGAAGCTGTTCAGAACATCATAAATACTCCAATAAGTGGTCTTATTCTTCTCCTACTGTGCGTTTGTTTTTCATCAGATTTGCCTTCCAGTCTGCTAGAACTTCATCTGGATGACAATAAGATCACAGCAATCGAAGTTGAGGATTTTAACCGGTATAAAGATCTTCAAAGGTAAAATTCCAATGCAGAATGCTTTTATTTGATAAAAGGTCACACCTTTTATACAGTATCCCTTATTGCAATCGCAGTAATATGTCTCAATTAAGCAATGCATATATTTCTCATGCTCTGGATACATACTGAACCTTTGTGGACACAATTTATCAACAGTATTCAGCATTCTTCTCTAGCCTGTTCCTGATCAGGCCCAGGCATTTTAACCCCTTGGTCAATCATCTCACAAATCACACCCTAAAATGAGGTATACAGCAACACCAACTGACTTCTGTTTTATAAACAGAATACCTTTCTTGCAACTAAATTTATAGGATTTAAGAGTCATAATAGCTTTTTAATTCCAGAGAAGGCCTAAGTGTACTGGAAGGAGACACTATACACACTCCAAAGAAAAATATAAAAGGATGGCAGGAACAGGGAAATCTAAGTCTTGTTTATACAACCAAATAGGAAAACTGGTAAATTGTAAGAGAAGTTGCCTCCTGAAAACTAGCCTGAGTCAAATACAGTAGCTGGTAAAGGAAACGACTTGATAACGGTTTCCAAATATAGTGGGGTCTAAGAAAAAGAAAAAAATGCATGTTTCTGAGGAATGGATCAGTGATGTAGGACAAAAGCAGGAAGTTCCTTCTGTAAAGCTCAGTTAAATACTCTGAAAATATGGCTGAGCAGCACTGCATTTTGGATTTGGTAACAGAAACTACTATCAAAGAGGGGCTATTGAACTGCTCTGAAGATACCAACTTCAGTTTCTGAGAATATCAAGAAAGGATGAAAAGGGGGTTGCAGGAGGTGTGGAAAGAGCAATTCCAAACTGTCCTGTGCCTCCACCTTCTGAATCATCTTCCAAGCAACACAGCTGAAGCAAAAAAATCTCACTAAGGCCTAAATTAAGGAAAATGTGGAAGTACGAAAGAGGGTAGTCCTGCTCATTTTTAAAATAGAAAGGCTTTGACTAAGATATATATGTATATTTTTCTTTAAAAGACTTGCCCTTCTTTGGCTATTTATATACATAAACATATATATAACAACACACTTTACTACCGTGAGTATACTTTGTAGCTATACTACTCGGTAAAAGGGCATGATTTCTTTTACAACCACATTGGTTGATGTTTATAATTTTAATTCTTGCCACTGAAAGTAGAAAAACTGCATGCAAAACTGGACAACTGCTCACATCAGGCTAGCTGCTGTCCTTTAAGGGGAGACTAAATTAAGAAGAAAAAGCATCTGTTAGATCAATGGTGCGTTTTTTTCCTTCAGAGGTAAGATTTCATCAACATTCCCCCGTTTTTTCCCTATGTCTACTCCTGTGTATTTCAATCTCCAGAAAAAGGTCTGCTCTTCAATGCTGTTGTGAATATCCATTAATTTTATTTTAAATGTTCCTTGTACTATTTCTAGGTTAGGCCTTGGGAATAATAAAATCAAAGATGTGGAAAATGGAAGTTTTGCCAACATACCAAGTATACGTGAAATTCATCTTGAGAAAAATAAGCTCAAGAAGGTTCCTCCTGGACTACCTGAACTGAAATACCTGCAGGTCATATATTAAACTTACTAGAAAGCTCTGGAAGTTATGAGTTGTTTGACTTTCACACTGCCATACTGATTAGGACATAATTAAACAGCATAATTAACTGTCATATTTAATTTGACATGACTCTCAAACTAGGAAAACCTGAAATAGTATATGTACTTTAAGAAGTAAACAAGATCAAACAGCAGGAACACTTCCTGGAAAAAAAAATGAAAGCAACATGCTACACCCAGAATATATTTCGGAAAGTTTGTTACAGATTTATTATAGTTTCCATATTAGCAAGGCAGAGTGGAAATTTTTCCATTCCTATGCTGAAAAGCCCCAAACAGAAAGAAAATTATTTATGAGGCTGAAATGATGAGGTAAGATTTTAGAATTTGTATTTAGAAAAAGGTAAATTATGCAATAAAGTGCTTCAAAAACACATTTATTTCCTGAATTCTGGAATAGGAATTAAAATCAAATATGTCTTATAAGATGACATATACCTTAGGATCCAGAGCAGAACAAAGCTTGGGGAAACACAGAAGAAATGCGTAGATAACAGAGGACATGATAAACTATATTTGGTAAAAGCTTTCACCTCTAAATTTAATTTCTTTCCACTTCTCATTTTACTTCCAATTAATGTAAAATTGTTTGAGATATATATTTAAAAAACAAAACAAACCCCAAACCAACCCAAACATTAACTTACAATGTAGTGTAAAATTAGATATACAAACAAAATAATTATTTTGTCAATATACACTATTTTACTTAGCAAATTATAAACTCTACTATAACAAGCTCTTTTTATTTTCACTAATTTAAGCTACATCAGCATTAGACTGATGTGTTCCTCTAATTATACTGATAAATCTCTCCTAATAGCAACGTTACTAGAGACTACTTTTTAAAATATATTGAAACACTGAAAATGTGAATTATGCTAGAACATAATATTGCATCGTTATAATTCTTAGTATAGGAGAATATAAAACTGCATTTCAGGAGAATATTCCACAGTTATTCTGACAACACTGATAAAACACCATATAACTTCTTTTTGTAGGACAGACTGTTGCAGGAGGGAGACATTTTTAAAGATTTTACACAAATTTTTAATTCCTGTTAGTATAAAGGTCTGCATCCAACTGATCTTACAGCAAACCTCAGTTATTTACATGATAATGAATGTCTAGACATTTTTCCCATTTACATACTAATTACTCTATTTTACTGTCTCTTATTGCTGCAGGTGGTTTTCCTTCATTCTAATCATATTACAAAACTGGGAGTGAATGATTTCTGTCCAACAGGAAGAAGAAAGAAGAAAGCATTATACAGTGGTATAAGCCTCTTCAATAATCCTGTAAAGTACTGGGAGGTTCAGCCTTCAACCTTCCGCTGCATTTTAGCCAGAAACAGTGTGCAACTTGGAAATTTCCTCAAGTGATACCAGAGCTGGTAATTTCAAAAAGCAACTTGTCCAAATCAGTTCTACTATACTTGAAATATGAAAAAAAATGCCAATTTTACACTACCTAATCAGTTTACAAAGTATTCACTATTTCAGAGATAATAATTAGTAGGATCTATTGTATTATTTGACAATGTTCGACTTCGAATAATTTAAACAAAAGCCTTTAGATCTTATGAAAAGTCTCTTGGAAATGGAACTGGAAACTGTATTTGATGTTTCCTATTACAGATGTTAAATTCTTTACTTAATTCACACAGTTTTGAAATATTCTTTCTTTCAAATACATTTTAAAAGTCAAGTGGAAGTGACTTTTTCCACAGTAAGAAAAGTTGCAAAAAAAATTATCAGACTTCAAGGATAAATTCTTGTGACATTTTTGATAAATCAGCAAAGATGCAATAAAAAGGTACTCCGAACTAGAACATATTTTTCTATCTATTACGGGAGATAAAAGTGGGTTTCATATCACGAACTAACATGCAAAAAACCTTTTGAAAAGTTTTTGGTATTTTTTCTTGCAACTTTAAGAGGGAAATGTCCTTCAATATTTTATTATCAATACAATTTGATGCACTCTGAACATTAAAAAGTAGGATTCAAGATCTATCATATGCTTCAAGCTTAATAGGAATGATTATTAAATTCCCTTTAGGGCAGCAAAAACATTTTCTTTTAGCTATAACAACTGTAATCATGTTTTTCATTTAGTTTTTTCCTCCTTTATATTTTGACATCACATGGGTTACAAATCCCTCATCAATATAAGTACCTTCAAATTGCTGAATGCAAGCAGATAGCTGGAACTCAACTGCCCTGACTTCTTACGTAGGTCAGCACACAGAATTCTCAATACTGACAGTACTGTATAAAATGGGTATTTTAAAAATCTACTTAGTGTATATTTGCTATTGGGATACAAAATAAATTAAATAAACTTAAATAATACTTGCATTTGTATACGTGATTACAGGACCAGTCATGTCAAAACCTTCAGAGATTATAACCAAACAGCTTTCTGACTCTTCTCTAGATATTTTCTCTATTTTTCCTTTTTTGAAATGTACAGACCTTGCAGATCATTTATCACTACTGTTCTTTGCAAAGTTAAAAATTGAATACGTTATTTGAAGCAGCTACAGGAAATGGCACAAACTAGTAGTAAAAGAAAATACTACACAGAAATCAAGCAATTCCCACATGAGAAAGGGAGGGAGAGCAGGCCAGGAGAAGCTTTTACTGAAGAACAGTTCCTGTAAAACATTTTAAGGAAGAATAAACACTGGTGGAAACGCTAAACAAAACACAAAACCCAAAACAAATCCGCAGATCACCAAGCATCTTCCTGTTCATGGCTTCGGAAGATGTTTCTACGGAGTGCATTCACTAGTAAATATCATGGAGAAGGCAGTGATCAGTACTGAAAGTAGTAGTTAATGAGTATATTCTTTATCAGTTGGTCTAGTTTGTATCATGGACTTTGTTAGCCATAGCTATGTCATCATGTATGAAGAGCTATGATTTCTAAACACAGCCCGGTGTCAGAAGACAAGCTTGATGTATGTATAGAAAAAAAGGCAATACCTTCAGCTGATTTTTCCACTAGAGAATTTCTACATTCATAGAGAAGACAGAACTGTTGATGTATAGTTCATTCCCAGCAAAGACACAGGCCAAGCCTCTCTCTATGTTTCACTTTAAATAAAGCCAATAGTAATAAATCTAACATGGCTACAGAGAGAAACAGCAACTCTGTAAGTCACCTCTACAAGATTTATGTGGAGCATAGAAGAACGTTGAAAAAAGCAAGTAACAGAGAATGAGACAGACTAGTATCATGAAGAGTAACACACCACACAGGCTAGTCATTTACCCTAAAGTAAATCATCATCACACACAATCTTTACATTCATACTAAAGAAAGTGCACTTACTGCTTCATGTTAAGAGCCCAAGTACACATTAATACCCTTTGGGAAATACTGACCTTCTCTTAATGATAGGCTACCCTGCCTCTTACTACCATGAACAGCTCCTAAGCCTGTACCAGAAACAAAGCATTGTCAGTAACAACTTAACTGTCCAAGAGGAAAGTGAAGATTTGAAATAAATGTCCATTTTTATCTAGGAACAGCTAAAAAGCTCAAGTCCTTAATGTTCCACAAAAGGTTTGCTTCTTATTAAGTTTAGTATTGAAGCAATAGAGGAAAGGCAAATAAAAGATAACGCACAAAAATTTTTAGATCAGCAAAGGGTAAATGAAGAGCCACAAAAGATTTGAGGGACTTCCAGTTGAAAAGAGCAGTCAAGTAGCAACATAACAGCAAAAGGAAGCTCAATCCTAAAGAAGGTTAAAGATGAAAAATGGAAGGAAAATTTCCAAATATTTTATCTGCTTTGTAGAACACTAAGTTAACAGTTTTCACTTTGAGTAGGTAGGTATTCTTACACACTATACTATAGTGACACCAACTCAGCAATGACAACATAAATAGAAAAGCTGGTTCAAATTCTGCAGCTTATCTAAAACTGTTGGTGTAATTATTCTACACTAAAATATAACAGAGACAGAAAACAATTTCAGCTACTTTTTCTTAGTCTACACTTCTCTACCCCAAAGCAGGGCAATTCAACCAACCCCCTGCTAATAAACCTACTCAGTAGGAAAGAGCTCCTGGAAGCAATTACCTATATTCTCAGTAAATCTTAATAACTGCATTATGTGTAAGATTTCCAAACATACCAAATGCCCACAAGTGAGTAGGTTGCCACATGAAAAAATAAAATCCCCCTTGCTTTTGTTCAAACTACCTCTGTTCCTATGACTACCTGCCAGGCACATGTAAGAAAAATGGCCACTGGGCTTTTTGGTCTCCTAAGGCAAGAGTTCTGGCTGAGGCTAGTTAGTGATCCTAATAGATCCGAATACAGATGCCACAAAGAGTCCTGCAGTCTTGGACCTCATCTTAAACTTTCCTTGGGGCATGGCTTCAGCAGAGTAGTTCTAGTCCCTAGAAAGCACGGTAAGTACTTTCTAAACTAATAATACTTTACAGGTGCTCTTACAAGAGTTTAATCAAACTTTAGGTCCACTGCTTTAGTCAATATAACGGGAAAGCTTTAGTAAAAACATAGCAGGGTCCTAAAAGGTAGAAGAATGTATAGGCTTAATCTTATCCTTCCAAAGCCTTACAAACTCTCTTGCCTTCTCGCCCTCTTTGCCATGCATTCAGACTGAGAAACTCTTTCTGCAGTCAGCATCCATGAATGCATGTAACATTCAAATAAAAAAGTTGCAACACTATTTTGAAGATACTACCTTCACTCTCATATTTAATAAATAAACTCTAAAGGACTTTATAAACTGCTTAGCTCTTTAATAATCTTCAAGGAAAATTAAAAAAACTTTATCTGTAACTTAAACTACATTGGCAGTTTTGCATTAAGGCATGTAAGCATCTTATGGTTCATTCTAACTGCCTCCTGGTAAGAGTTATTTTTCAAGAAAAGCCAGTAATTTCCTATATCATGCCACATGTTTGTAGGGTATCACTTGTGAGAAAAAAAAAAAATTGTTCAATGACCCTCCACTATTTTCAAATATCATTCTTCAGCTAGCATTTGTGGGTAAAAATAACTAATTTACATACCTTGTATCTTTGGCATACTTTAACATAAAGTCAAACTGATGTCACAGTGACATAGATATTACCATATAAAATGCACCTTATACAGTTTCACAATGATTTCTGAACATGGACAACAATTGAATGAACAGAGTAATCGCTAACCAATGATAATACACTGGTGTTCAGTGGTCTTTCCATAGAACAAGGCAGTTCTCCACAGATGTTATGGAAAAAGGAAGGAGGGTGAAAGAGAGATTTGATATAAATCCTTCAAGAGTCTTCTCTTACTGCTTATTCCTTGTATGAGTAACTACATGCCTCTAACTAAAAATAAACAACTTTTTTTGCCCATCTAAGGTTTCAAAACTTTAATGGGTTTCTCTTTTCTGAAAATCTGTCAGGTCCCTACAAGACAGTTAAAAAATCTCACCAGAGGATGGCAGCCTACTGTTACCAATAGAAATAAAAGTAATTCTAAAGAATAAATAACAAGGACTTTTCGTGCATAGTAATAGCCCAGTAAACTGCACAAATACTGATTAAGCAGAGTAGCCTAATTAAGTACTAAAGTACTATTTGACTACTTCTAAAGACTGAGTTTTATGTCCTGCTCTGTGCCATAACTTACCAAAGGCTGAAACAGCCTCATCTCTTTGAGTCTTTCCATTTCCCCAATATCAACCTACTTAGTGCAGTACTTTAAAATACAGGAATACAAGAAATAATATAGAAGTTACACAACATTGACAGACAAATAAGAACAAACTTAAGATACTGAAAGTGTAAAGAATACAAAATACTAATACATAACACAGCTGTGACAACTGCATACCATGTTAATTAAAATGTAAATGTACATTCAACAAAACAGGATTTCTTTCATATCCATATTGAAAAGCCAAACAACAACATTTTGAAGTGTCAAACAACTTCAGTTTGAGATATGTTTGCTCTGCAAGCAAGACAATTAATGAAGAATAGTTTTCGCAGTATCTTCTTTATTTTGTGTACTTTCTTCACAACAATTTATCCATAGGTTGGAAGCATGGGTTCAGATAATACTTGGTTCTCTGCAGGAGTAGCGTATGAAACTCACAGATGTTCTAGGCGCTTTCTCTTGCTGCTAAACACAGATGTCAATTTACATAAAACCTTGTAACTGGCTAAAAGCATCCACTAAGCTAAGAAGTGTGAAGGAAAAGGACACATGGACGAAGACAGAAAGCACAGCTATTTGGATATCACTGTATGACCTCAGGAAAAAGTTGTTGCAAACTCATAAAAGCACAATAAAGTATGGGCTGGATGAGAAGACAGTGAGGTGGATTGAAAACTGCCACTCGCTACTCCCTGCTGTTTAGCCAGTCCAGTGAATTCTAGTTGGAGGCCAGTAACTAGCAGTATATCTCAAAGGTCCAGTTCTGTCCAACATGTTCATTAATGATCCAGATTACCCTCAGCAAGATCACTGATGAAACAAAAGCAGAAGGAGCAGCTGATAAGCCAGAGGTTGCGCTGTCCTCAAGGGACCTCCACAGGCTAGAGAAACAGACCAAGAGGAACCTCCTGCAGTTCGAAAAAGGGAACAGCAAAGTCCTGTAGCTGAGGAATAACCCCATGCATTGCTACAGGCTGCACTAACTGGAAAGCAGCTTTGCAGGAAAGGACCTGGAGGTCCTGGTGGACAAGTTGAACATTGTCCTTACAGCAGGAAGGCTAACATTATCCTGGGCTGTTTTAGATGAATAAGGCCATTCTCTTCATTCCCAGCATTGCTATCACTAAGTTATTCCATGAACAAAGAAGCTACAGAGGCCTGAATTCCTATGAATTCGAGTCTTAGAACCCTCAGGTTTTCCAATTTGTCTACCTCACACCACCACCTCAGGATATTCTCCTACAGCTGCCTTCCACACCTACCACCTGTTTGGCTGCAAAGTGACAGAGCTAAGAGTATGCCAAGGGTTTAGTCAACATCTCTTGTTTCGTCTGGCCATCTGGCTGCTTACTCCAAAAAGGACAATCTGTAACTGTGTTTTCCTCAGTTGAAGTACCTCCTTGGAGTGCTTTCCTCTGCCCAGCTGCTATTTTTCACAAGTTGGAAACAAGTACATACATATTTTTCTCTACTCTGTGTCTAATTTTGTTATAATTGGTAATGAAGATTGAAAGATACTGAATAAAATAAGTGACAAAGACAAAAGCTTCTTGTCCTTAATAAATCAGGTAGTGAAACTTTGGCTATTTTAAACATAATGGAAACTGCCAAAAAACTTCACATCAGTAAGTAACCTATCAGGAATTCCTGCACCAACATTTCCAAAAACTGAGGAAAATGCCTAAGACCAGAACAGTAGAAAAAACTATATTTAACACCAGCATGGCAATAAAAGCAATGGTAAACTAGAAATAATGAAATCATGTTTTGAAGCCTAAATTTTTTTTCTCTTTCCCTGTGTTTAGAACTTAAGATTGTTCCTTGGGTTTGTGGGATTTTTTTCCCCCCCTCCTTTCTGGGGAGACTACAGGTTTGAGAACAAAGCTGCTAATAGGAAACATATGGAAAAGCCCTGGAGTAAATTAAAATCTGACTCTAATTCCAATTGCCACGTATCACATACCACTGTCTTGAAATTATCTGCTAAGATAAATGTAAGATTTACCCTGCATACTCATTGAATGACCTGAGATGGAAGACACTACTAAGTACAAAATAAAGAGAAAGGCTTTCAAGATATTTAAGAGATTTCCAAAACTAATCAATGTTTTGAAACTAGTTGAGATATTTCTCAAAGCTTGTGTTAGCCAATAAAAGATTAGCTCAACAGAACATGCTGCCAACAGACAGACTTGTCGCAGTTTTTCATATAGAATACAAACAGCTCTACTCAACTGAACAATGCAATTCTGGATTTAACCATTACGCTGCTATGATTGCAGTGGGAACACCATATAGCCAGGTTTTCGTATGCGTGAACACTTCTTCTGTCTCAAATTCTTGTCCAGGAGAAATTTCAAGACCATGAGATTACTGGACTAGGGATGCAGTTTCAACAGTAATCCCACACATTTCCACACACAGCTAAGTCTAGCCACGAACCCTCTGTGCATAAGCAGTAAATTTAACAAGCCTGGATGTATTAGACTAGTGCCATATATATAGACCATCTGTGCCTCTTGTGCAGTATGTTTCCCACACCAGTGTCATTATGCATGCACTATCCATCACCTATATAAAGGTTTCTATCAGAGTCAAGCAGAGCAACATTGAAATGAATATGCTCTCTCCACAACTGTATTTGCAGTAACTGTTAAGAAGTTGACATTCTCTAGTTACATTCAGAAGAAAATCAAGCATGGAAAAAATCTCTGCTTGCCAAAGGATGTAAAATTTCCTGAGGGACACAGAAGGAGCAAGTCATTGACACAAACTTGCGCCTGCCTCTTAATTGTTCAGCCTGTGTTACTTCCAAGTGCTTTTTGGACCAATGAAAATATTTTCCTTCCAGAAACACTCTTCATATAATACCTTAACTCCTTTGTTTTTCATTTGTGGAAAATTGGCCTGCCATTGTAAAATACATTATGTCACCAAAATATATGTCCTATTTAGGCCACCAAGAAGAATGTCTAGACACCCTATTACTCTTCTTTTGTCAGCTCTATCTTCTTCTATCTGCTTTTTATTCTACAGGATGAAACAACAAACAGACTGAATAAGTGACTCATGGGTCAGTAATAGGGCCTAGTTTTTTAGCATGAAGAAAGTGAAGAAGCCACTTACGTATTAACCTGATAAGTAGATGCTCATATGCAGGAAGTGATAGAATAACCTAGTTAGTATCCTGCAAGAATAAAAAAAAGCAACTGTCTACTCATTACTTCAGCTTCAATACTGTAATGCAGTATAATTATTACTGGTTAAAGAAAAAGCTAATGTTTAATAGCTAGAAATTAATTTTATGAAAGCTTTTTTTACTTTTTGAAATGCATATTTTTCATTTCTATTTTAAGCTAATACGTACAATTTCCTTTTAGATGCTACCCTGCTGTAAATTATTTCCAATATTTTCTATTTCCTCAAATACTAGATTTCACAGGGCAAAGAAGAACGCTAATTTAACTTAATTTCCGAAATGACTAACATAGAAAAAGTGTGTTAATTAACTTTCAGACACACAGGAGTAGGAAGTAAATGTCAGTACAACAGTATAATACTTTGCCCCCATATTCACTAACTGCATAATACTGTCCTATAACAACCAGCAGAATCTTCATATAAGATCAATTTTGAGATGAAAGAATCAGAGTACTTTTAGAAGCCATTTTCCATGCAACTCTGGGAAGTAAAGTTAATGTTTTTAAGTCCTACCTGACCAAACAATGCTCCTGTATACATGCACTATAGCTGAGGAGGGGCTTTTCACCAGAGGGGGCAGTGATAGGACAACGGGGTAATGGTTTTAAACTGAAAGAGGGTAGATTTAGGTTAGACCATCAGGAAGAAATTCTTCACCATGAAGGCAGTAAGGCGCTGGAATAAGTTGCCTAGGGAGGCTCAATGCTGCAACCCTGAAGGTATTTAATGCCAGGGTGGATGAGTCTTTGTGCAGCCTCGTCTAGCGTGAGGTATCCCTGCTCATAGCAGCGAGGTTGGAACGTGATGATCTTTAAGGTCTCTTCCAACCTTAACCATTCTGTGATTCTATGAAATGTTTTCCTTGAGCATGTTCCATTGGAGCATACATACAAAAGTCAGTATTTAATTTCTGCTTCAGGAGCCTTTTGCCCTAGCTGGACCCATGTACTATAGACACACACTTGCTGCTTCTTGTGCTCTGCAATTAGAACAGAAAGGGTAACACATGCTTCCATCCCACTGTGACAGTTCCCTCCCAACAGCAGAGTGTACAGGAACCTGAGGAGAAAATGTGAGCATAGAAAACACATCTATTAGATGTGCAATTGCTTCATAAAGTAACTTCTCTGTCTTTCTAAAGAGCACGTTTCCACTCAAACTTTTCATTGTGGGTAAACCTACAATCTAGTTCACCCATTAGCAGGTCTAAACAATGTCACCAGTCATTTCTCTGTGACTGCTTTCAGAACATACAGACTTAGAAGTTTCAGCAGTAAGCCAAGTGTTTGGCAAACATGTGAAGGCAGTTTTGGACAGCTGTCTTGCAGTCATATAGAGTATTAACATACTTAAAGGCAGCTACTACTATTGGCTCAATTCTGATAGAGTTCAAACTAATCACTCAAAGCACTACAACCCAGTTAGATTATTTTTTAAATTTATTTTTAAAAAGAAAGCATTGTGGATGTTTGTATTTTAGCTACGAATAGTGGCAGGCATTACCTCCACACTCAAAAGTGACAGGACAAGGAAAGAGTAAGGTGACAGAAGCATGACAAAAGGCAAAAAGGACACTTGCTTGATTCCCATGGAAGACCTGTAAGTGATGCCTAGACCATATTATTCTCCCTAATGAAATGTCTGCCAACATGAATGCTGGTTTAGGTGTGAACCATGTTCAAGTCCTCACCAGAAGCAGCTGTAAAGGCCTTTTAAGAATCTCAGAATGGCCAATGACAGAAGAAACAGAAGACTTCCTGCCACAGAGTGCTTGGATAAAGTAACTGTGAGACCGTGTCTCAGCTCTGCCAAGAAGTAGCTGTGACCCACAAATTATTAAAAAATTTCAATGGGATTACTTGACGAATCAAATTACACAGTTATTCTGTATGTCAGGCAGAATATAGGTGCACAGGCAAGTATCTTTTCCAAAACAGTGTTAATACTATTTAAACAAAATTGAGATTAAAAATGGAGAGTAACTGAAGGGTACAGAGGTTATATCTTTCCTTATAAGCAAATATGCCAGGGCACAGTTGAATGATGTATAACATTATTGGTGTTTCTATGAAAGCTTCCAAGTCCAATTCTGACTGCAGAAAAAATGGACTGCAGGCCATAAATGTAATGCTGGCTGTGACACCAGCATTACAGAGTCTTGTGGTAAAATCAGAGGATTTATTCTTTGGAAGAAAGAGGGATAATAAAAATAAAGAATGAGTTTAACCATGCTTTCTAGACTCCAGACTACTGGAGAGAGCTGGAAGGCTTCCTGGCAAAATCCTCTGCAACACAAAGCGAGAGAGTTGTAAATACCTCTTGCTTTTTAAGTGTTCAAACATCAACCATGAAAACAAACACATTTTACAGTGATTGTATAAACAAGTAACGATCTTAATTCTTACACTCAGAGTAAATGGGAAGCACTTTCTATCACGTACAAGGGGAAAATTTCTGTTAATACAAAATATTTTCCTATGCATGAGCATTCAGGAATTCTTTGGCAGATAACTTAGACAATTATTTTTTATCCTAGCCTGAAAGTGCTTACAGAAAAAAAAAAGCAGCTTTTTTTTGGCAACAAACATATGATTTGCAGATTGGATACAAACACGGGAACAATCTGAAGTTGCAGGCCCATTTTCTCAATCTTTTTTAAAAATTAATGCAGTTAATAGCTATGAATGAGCAAAATAAACTAATGAATAAAGTATTAACATAAATTAAGATAGAGCAGAATTCGTATTTTCTTTTCCAGGTATCTATCAGTTTACGGATTTGAAGTTAATAGTTTTGTTTGAACGAAATGAGAAGAAGTGCCTGCCTTGGAATAGACTGAAGAAATGAAACCAGACAGTTAAAGTGGATGCTAAGAATGCTCTCCCCTTAAGCAGCACATTTCCAGTCAACTTCACATATTAAGATTTTGCTGATTTTTTTTTTTTTAATTAAGCCATAAGGGTAATGCCTAAGCTGATAAAGAACTGAAGACACACTAATATTTTTTAAAACTGTAATTATAAAACAAGTGTTGTATTATGCTATCTCAAATAAATAACACAGAATAAACTATTACAGAAACAATAATGACAAGTACCAAGGGTACTACTCTATTTGGACTCCTAAACATGGATTGCTGCTGCTCAAGGATCTCTGCACTCTAAGTTCAGCTATATGACCTTTCTCAGTCTCCTCCATTACAAATCACTGTGTGTTCTTTTAGTTTTATCTAGAATGTTGATTACTTTTGTTTACTAATGAGTGCAAGACACCTGTCATGTACTGTGATCATCTATATTACTTTATATAGGACACAAACCAGGCAAAATAAAGGCTTTGTTAAAGTTTGAGGTCAAATTGCTAATACTGCTTCAAGAAAATGAATATACCTGCACCAGTGAACAGTGGTTACAAGAAAAGGAAGATACTCCCATTTTACCTCCATGTAATCTTAAATTTAGCAGGAAATACCCCAGAACTCCATGTGGGAGAAAAATACAGCCCAAAGTAATCTATCTTATAACCACCATAGCAGGCTGTATAAAAATACAAAGTATAAAGAAAATTTGTTTAAAAAACTATTCCATAATTACAAATACGTGTCAGTTGACAATAGTGACTCTCCTCAGAAGAGTTTTATAATTTCGTACAATAATCCAGGGTATTTTAGAGTAACCAGACACTACTTGCTATTGATATTATTGCTTACATGAATGTTGAACTCCTTTTATTATGTCAGTATCAATTGTTTATGATTACTTGTTACTGTGGTAGTAGAAACATTATAAGATAAGGACTTTTTAAATGCCTCTTCTAAAGAAATTAAAATACGTCTATCAAAAAAAGTACACCACCCATCCCCCCATATAGTATTACAATTACAATCGTCTACGGTTTCTAACACAGCAATACATTCAGAAAAAAGTTACAACCCTCCTCTTCCATTACTCTTCGTGTCAATTATCCCTTACTGTAAACTGATACTGTAGCAGAAACACTCACACTCATCCTTCCGTTCAAAAAGCTTCTGTATTGCAAATTTGGACATGCTGGAAAGTTTAATACTTAGTTTTTGCTTATGAAGCAAACCAAATTGCAATACAAATGGTTCATTGCACATTTTCACCCAATCATCTAATGAGACATAAGATTCCTAATGTATTACTTCTAAATACATAGATGCTTCTAGTGAATTCTGCTCTAAACATTCAGCGTGATACTATTTATTAATAGAAATTACTCCACAATTGCCTACAGGATTCTATTAATTCCCACATTACAAGGTCAATAAATTCTTGCTCCTTCTCAGTCATTTGTTCTACACCTAGATTGGTCTTTGAGATCCAAACATAGTTGCACTGTTGACTAGTAATATGCTTCAAAGGTGTGGGTTTTTTTGAAAAAACAAACCACAAAAAGTATAGAGTTTACAAGTAAAAAATAAGAAAAATACAGAAAAGATAAAATGTGAGAAAAATTCAACACTTGCAGTAAGTAAAGGAATGCTTAGGAAGAAGGGAGAGCAGAAATAAAGAGGAGGTTATTCAACTCAAAAGCAGCAAATAGAATTAAGTAGAGGAGGTGGAGACAATACAAAGGAAAAACCCTCCATACCCCACAGCACAGATGAGAGAAAAAGATGTTTACATTTGAGAATGATAGTAAGCACCCAATGAACCCATCACAGGGCTTTAGGATACCCACTAGCTTATACTGTTTTTTAGTAAGAATATAGGACAACTTTCATTTTTTAAATTCTTTTAGGACTGCATGGTCACCTGAAAAGTGCATTCTTGAAATGTAGCCATAAAACCTACACAAAAACATCTTTAATTTCCTATTTAAATTCATAGTTGTAGCATGCATACCCAAGTTATAACAGACTGATAAAAATCAGCCATCAATCACAGCCTGCCTTTGATTAGAAGAGCCAATGAAGAAAGTTATGTCAGAGTACCATTTGATCAATATATGCAAAATCTACATTCTAGCAAATCTTAGGAATTGCTTTTCAAATACGCTTTTTTTAAACTCAACTGTTCTCATTTGCTCAACATCTTATTCCTAGCAGCTCCGAGCAAAAGCAACACGTATAAAACAGGCTGCATAAGATGAGGGTTGCCAAGAGTTTTGAACTTGTAAATACCACCTACTAAATAGAAAATAAGTAGAGACCACACAACAAGGTTCAGATCAGAGGCAAGAGAAAGCCCCATGCATGGCACAGCTCTGTCTTCCTTCATTTTTTTTAAACAGATCAGGTCTTGTCTCAGCTCTGCAGGATTGTTGACATGATTTGATGGCGCTGTGCATACTCGCACAGGGACATGCTCCTAGAATGACTTTCCACTGAAGACTGTAAGAGCTATTATTAACTGAGTGCTCTGGGCTCTGGCTGGGCTGGAGGCTCTGCAAGATCAAGCAATTCAGTATCTTGATTTGCTGAGAGCTCTACACTTCAGTATATGAATTTTCAGATGAGTTTTGGCACAGGATAATTCAATTCAGCAGCCACTACAGTCTTGATAATTGGTTACTGTTGTTGATGGCAAGCCCAAATAAGAAGTGCCTTTGCAGATGTCGCGGACCGAGATAGGTAAAGCCGCGACCCACACCCCCACCTCGGGGAATCGAGAGCTGAGGACCACTCCCCGTCACACTCACAAACAACGCTTAGGAATCAATAGATTTATTAAAGGCACTGAGGGTTTGGCAAGTCCAATATCAAATTACACACAAGGACTATCTATATATCTATATCCACACCTATATATCCATATACCAACAGCTATACAACACTATATACCAATAACAACACGCACAGAAAACAAGAGATAACCTCTCCCCTTCCCATTATAGAGTCCATCTCTCACATCAGATCACATACAAGAATCATTCAGGCTGCAGGTGATCTGCTGACAGTGCTTGTGGACTGACAGTTAAGACCTAGAAAATAGGATGCAGAGTTTTATATCTGCATTTCTGGGCCTATAATCTGACCTTGAAGTGCAGCTCAGTCTAAGACTGCTTCTTACTTCTGAAAACCCCAGGCTTTATGGGGAAGCAAATTACAACATTCAAAATTGCGCATTACAATTGACCATGCATTCTCTTTTCTACTCTGCGATCACTTGAAGTAACAAAGTATCATCCCCGATTCTAAAACACAGAATTCCTTCAAAGTTGTCAGCTGAGGATTTTAAAATTTTGAGGTCCAGGTTTTTCTTCAGACATCTGATAGCAGGGCCAGACATTGGCTCAAGAACTAATTCTAATGAGATCATGCTTCCAAGACAGTTCTCAGTTCTAACTTACACAGATTAGCTTCATTTGATTTCCTTTGTTTCCTTTGCTTCTCTATCTTCTCTATGAAGAATTTCCACTTTTTTTTTTTTTTTGCCTTTCTCTAGGTTTCATATGGACCATTATAAGTTGGGGTTTTTTTTGAGGGGGAAGGGAAACAAACCAAATGAACCCAAGAATATTTTACAGTAAAATGGAAAATTCAGGGAAACGGTCAAGCAGTGTAATTTATTCCCTCTTATATCAGGCTAAATCCCATTCACCTCAATGCAACTGGTTATTGTCTCTACTTATTCTATGAATGTTTTGCCTAAAATTCAGAAATTTGACATTTTGGAAGTTTACTCAACTAGCTAAACAACCCCCAAACCACAAAATATTAGAACGATTTCCTTTCTTAAGCCTTCAGTTCAGAACCAAAGTTGAAAAAGCTAACAACTCCCATAAGTTGACTGCAGTTACTGAAGATGATAAAATTTCAAACACTGACAAGAAGGATCTATCCAAGTTTGGCTTAAGAAAATCAATCAGCTTCAAGCCAACCCTGACTTCTAGCTCAGTACACAGCTCTCTTCGTATCACACCCACATAAATAATGAAAAAAAATTTACAAATCCAACAGTAAAATTCCTTATGAAACATGTTTTTTTTAAATGGAAAACCAAAACACTTTGAACAGATCTGTCACAGCATTTGAAACAAGAAGTCTTACATGAATAATGTTAAATTTAATCCTCTCATTATCCTCTGTGTAAGGAAATTCCTACCACACCTCAAACCAAAACTAAAAGAACATCAAACCACACAACTTGACCAAGATTGCAAAGTATAGTCTTCTTTATATCCAAGATAGCTCATGCAACAGAACAGGAACCGAGTCTCAATATATCCCATGGCTAGATCTGCAAGATCTGCTGCAGTTAAATATGCTGTAAACCAAGAGCTTTGCTACAATTTTTCAAGACGACAGACTCGTTTGCTCTGCCACCATGGATTTTTAAACACATAATGAGATTTTAAGTCTCCTGATAGGGTAAGAGGATTTGGGACACAATCCGTAGTTGAAAACAATAGAAAAACATCAGGTATGCAATGAAAATTCCGATTTGGTCCAACTTTTATCTTTAAAGAAAATAGCTTTGATTTTTGCATATGTTTTATTTAGAACTATTAATATAATGTAGCTTCCAAAAACTTGCACCATATTATTTGTCTTGTGCTTGAAAAACCACAAACTTTGTAGCAGCAAATAACATTTTACTAACTAGGATAACAAACTTGGTGAGTTTTTTCTGTCCGTCATTATGAATGTATTCTAATTATTTAAAAATCTGTTGCTTTTGTTGCTTAGTATTATTTGGGTTTAGTGGTAAAATGTAAGTATACAACTATTTACAGTACTGTGAATAAAGTGTTATGTAGTTTTAATTTCTGTTTTAACCTCCCCCTTGTATCCTGCATTCTCTACATAAATACATGACTGCTTTATTTTCCTTCCAGTATTGTCAACTCCTACAATATGATTTTTGCTCATGGCTGCTGGTACTTTTCTTTATATCCCAAATGTTAGAATCATGCATGATTTATCTTCTTAAAGAATATTCTTGTCCTCAGTGTTACAAAAGAAACCTGAAAATGTCAAGAAAGTCACCAGCTTCAGAAAGCTCAAAGACAAAATAGTGAACCTCACTATTGCATTATTTTCTCAAATATGAGGACTCAAAGGCATTTAAGCTTTTTAAGAACCTGATTTTTCCTTTTAATAGATTTTGAAATAGTGTAATTCTTTTACCAAACCAAAACCATAATTAAATGCTGTTGATAAATCATATAATGAATCCAGAACACCATCTCACTTCAACAAAATTGTCCTTTTTCTCATTTGTTTGCATACATCAGTTTGCAGAAGTACCATATAGCAGCAAAAGCAGATAACCATGCCTTTTTTCCTGCCTCTTAAAAGCTAGGAAAAATACTCTTTCTTTAGTAAAATAAGCTTCTATCTTATGTCACACTTGCCTTTTTCATAGGAAGATTTATGCTCTTTCTGTGCAACTCTGCAAAAACATGTTGGAAATTTCCTGTGAATCCTTAACAACATCTTTAAAACAACACTGAGAACTAAACACCAATGCCAACAGCGCAACTAATTTGCAGGAAGAAAACAGGAAATACGGATTGTAGAGGGAAAAAAGTGTAAAATGGGAGATGTTCGTAAGAGCTTTCCTATAGCACATGATTTTCCTCAATCTTGATCAAGTCAATGTTTTACTGTTTCTTAACTTCATCCTCCAGAGAACAAATCCTTTGCATAACTGAATAATTGTAGTTGAAACCACACTATGAACTAATGACCTCTGAAATATTTTTTTAAGTCTTAGACTTTCAATTTTTTTAATGGGAACTGGTAACACAGAGTCGTGCAAGTAATTCTGAAGTGATTTTAACAAAAGGAGGGATTGCTTCACAGACTTATGACACAGCATCTACAGTAACTGATGATGTGGCACAACACTTTTGGTTTTTTCACTGGCAAATCAAAAGAGGGGCTAAGGCTATTATTTTGCCTTGCCTTCCCACAAGGCTCCTCACCACAAAATATGGCTTAGAAAGACCTTTTGTTCCTCCAGCTGTTAGGCTATTCCTCAGATGATTTTACCAGCACAGTAACTTTGTGCCCCTCCACAACTTGAGCTTCACAGACTTCCAAAGAGTAAGTTTTCTTAGTAAACAGGAATAAACTGAAGCGATTGTGTTATTTTTGCAGTTAAGAGTGATTTATGCATGTTATATAATTTTAGCTTTCATCTAGAAAACTGCTTACAAATACAGTTACTAAGCTTTCAGTTTATTACAGATGGTAAAGAATCATTATTTTAAGATCTATTTTCTTTCAGCTCTGTAAGTATGCAGTTTACCGTATTGTGTGCCTCTGACTTGCTTCCCCCATTATCTAGTTTCACCTGATTCTTTGTTTTAAAGCTATTTAAGTCCTCATAAATATTTTATGAAGAAGTGTTAGTATCTCAGTGCTTTGAGACATGATCTACAAGCCTGGCAGGACAGTCACTAATCTACCAAAAATGCACTCAACTACAAACAAGGTATTAAAAAAGTATCCTCAAATACCAGCTTCTCTCTCACAATAAAACCAATGAAAGACTTTGGTACCTATTACTTATCATTCCATCTGAAGTGATGGTAGTTTTTTTGCATTGTCTTCCTAGCAAGTAGATCAATTTCATGAAGGCCTAAGGAAGCTTTTTCCTCACACTGAGTATGACTTTCAGGGGTTGTTCCTCCAGGTTTCTAAGGACTATTGTGGCACTGAGAATCAAAAGTAATAATTGAAATTTTCTGACACCTAGTAGAAGTGCTGAGAAATTAGACCCAGAAGGTGAAGCTAAAGTTTTGGACTGAAACTGAGAGGGATTAACAGGAATCAAAAGGACATGAAGAACATGAAATAGGCATGGGAGATTGTGTAAGCATCTGTTCATGAAAAACAATCAAGTCAGAGGATTTAGAAACAGATTTTATATAGGTAGACACCACAAGGCCTGATTAGAAGTAAGAAATACAGTAATAAGGTATTGTCCCAATATACACTGCCTGAAATTTGAAAACTAAGCAATTGCTCCTGAAACACAGTGCTGCTTCTCAACCCAGCAAGTGTTTCGTGCAAAGTTTGTGAGCATAGTGGATTTATATGATGTGTGTAGTGCAAGGCTGCTCTCTATATAGATGTATTTCTGCCATTTACTTAGATTAGCTCAGCACCTGATGATGCTTGTAGGGATATGGAGACCCTGGCTTTGCTGAGGATCTACCTACAGTAGGGTTCTGAACAGCTGACTCCCTCCAAACCAGTTTAAGATTTTTAATCAGTTATGAGATTTGATTAAAAGTGCATTCAAATACAAATGATACAAAGTTAGAAATGCACATTAGACAATACACTAAATTATTTCACTCAGCCATTGTCACACGTGAGCTGTGTGCTACACAAGAAGATGAAGATATCACATTCCATTATTGTTACTACTTTTTTTTTTATTTTCTCTCGCTCAATTTGTAGAATACATTATGCATTAGGAATCAATCACAGCTATGAAGCATAGGAAATTAGCATTTGTAAATCTCATCTCCTCTGTTACCAATTGTTTGGTAAAAAAATAGAGAGGATCAAGAAAACAAAGAGGCTCCTGGTTAAGGAACATGAATATGATAAAAAACCCCTGAGAATATCTGCCTTCCTCTGTCTCAGGCTTCCCACACAACTGAGTGAAGTCTCTGAAAATTTTATTATTTACATGCTTTCACTTGCAATGTAACATTTTGACTCATCTGTTGGTGAAGTTGCAGAACTTGACACAACTCAGCTCCAATTCTGCCAAATGCAGTTCCTCTGACTGCATAAAATGCTCTAAAACGTTAGTCTGGCTTTGGGCATCAGAAATTTCACATGCAAAGTTATTTGTTTTTCACTACATCAGTATTTCACCTCAGAAGAGTACTTCAAAGGTAAATTATTTCCAACCCATGAAGAATTTTATTTTAATTACTTGACTGGGACTGAGCAGATTTTTATCATTAATGAAGTGCACTCCATCAGCCATGTTTTGCAGAAAATAGAAAAGCAACAATGCCACAACATACAATCACCAATGCCACGTAAACATCTATTTTACATAATACAATATTTTGAAGTAATCAGTTTCACTTTTATTTGTAGAAACAATGCTGCAGTTACCTCACCTTGAGAATAATATATATATTTTAACAAAAGTAACTGTTTAAGAACAAGGACAACAGACACATTGCTTCCATGCTTAGTAAGACTAGCCAATTTATTGACAAGGAGCATAGTGGTTTATTTAGAGAGATGCTGGAATTCCAGCCTTGAAGATTGTCAAGGCTCACCCAGACAAAGCCTAAGATGATCTAATCCACTGCTGGAGATGAAAACTTTGGAGCACCAGGCTGGGCTACATGATCACCAGAAGCCACTTCCTAACAAACCCTAATAAACCTTCTATGATTCTACGATATTGACCTTGCTCTACTTGTGCAGTGCAAGTTCATAGTGAGCATAACTAAGATATTTGCAAAAACAGTTTTCATCTTGACAGAGTTTAATAAGGCTATGTGTTTCCAGAGGTCTGAGGAAGAAAAATTGTCCAGGAATTGCATCTGCACCCTTTTAAAACTGGCTTGTCAGGGAGATGCTTAATCCATTAAACTGGAAAGAAAGCAACACCTCAAATGCTCAATACAAACCTCGGACTATACCACTTCTGTATCAGTCGTTTTGTAAATTGTTTGTAATAAGTTAAAAAGAGAAGGGAATGAAGACTGGGATTTTTTAATACTCCCAACTGCTATGGTATTTTTCAGTAACAAGCACAGCACAGGTAGAAAGCTGTTCCTTGCTTGAAGTCAGACAAGAAAATGTATGTTTACTTCAAGGATGGTGTATTTGTTTATGGATATTTTCTTGGAAGATACAGATTAAAACTTGGTTTTGCTAATGTCACTGAAAGGGTTAAAAAAAATGCATTATTCCGCTTACTTTATATTCCCACTTCTTAAAACTGAAACTTACATGTGATTTACTTTATTGCTATCTAATAAACTTTTCCTTCTCATCAACAGGATACCACGTACAAATTTAAATATGGGGATTATGAGCCACCTATTAACCATTCATCTCCTCTGGGTTGCTATAGTCTATTGTCAATATGAAGACTATGATTTTGAGGATGAATATGAGGAGGAGTCAGATCATCAACTGCCATATTATTTTAATCCAAATACACAAGCTGAAGTTCCTCGCTTTCCTTTTCCAGTTGAGTGTGCCAGAGAATGCTTTTGTCCACCAGCTTTTCCGTTATCCATGTACTGTGATCATCGTAAACTCAAGACAATACCAAATATCCCAAGTCATGTCCAACAACTTTATCTACAAAACAATGATATTGAAGCTGTGCCTGCAGGACCATTCACTAATGTTACCTTTTTAAGAGAAATTAACCTCAGCCACAACAAAATTAAATCTCATATGATTGACAGTGGTGTTTTTGCCACACTTTCAAACTTAGTGCAACTTCATTTACAACACAACAAATTAGAAGAATTTCCATACCCACTCCCCAGCTCTCTAGAGAGACTCTACCTTGGTTTCAATAAGATTTCTCAGTTACCTGGAAATGCACTGGAAGGATTACCTAACATAACCATGCTTGACCTTTGCAGTAACTTCCTTGATGACTCAGTACTCAAAGAAAACCCATTTTCAAACCTGAAAAATTTAATGCAGCTCAACTTATGCAACAACAAATTACAGACGATGCCTCCTGATCTACCTTTGTCGCTTAGGCATCTCTCTCTTGAAAATAACTCAATTTCCTACATTCCAGAAAACTATTTCAACAGACTTCCAAAAATCATTGCTCTAAGGATGTCCCACAATAAGCTGCAGAACATTCCACGCAACACCTTTAATCTACCCAACCTTCTAGAACTTAATCTTGGACATAATAAATTGAAACAAGTATTCTATATTCCAAGAAGTTTGCAACATTTGTATATTGAAGACAATGACATTGAAAGTACGTCAATGGTTGCAATTCTTTAAAAGAAAAAAAACTTAGTGGATTTTGGCCATAGTTGTGGGAGGGGGGTAAATTTGGCATATTTTCCTTAACATCAGAATTAACAACTTTTAGCATTGTCTTGGTTTAGTGGTCAAGGCAAACCAAAACCCAGAGAACAGAACTGCTCTGTATTACTCCCCCTCACACCACCTCCCAGGGGAAGATAAAAGAGGAATAAGGAAGAGACACTTCAAGGTTGGAAGTTAAAGCTAGAACAGGTTCGCTAGAACAGGGAAGGGATAGTAGCACATGGGGTAAGGAACTAATATACAAATATGTATCAAAGCCATCTCAATGATCGCAGAGGCAAGTGTCCGGAAGTCCCTCATGGCAGAGAAGACTCAAAGAGGTCCAGGGCTCATCCCAGCACCAGATGGAGTCGGATCCTGCAGCACATGTGGAGCTGATAACAAAAAGCAGGAGCCTCTTGCCAAGACCACCAAGCACAGCAAGGAAGAAGGCAGCAGGAAGGGCAGATTTCCCACCCTCTTGGCTTTTATAGAGCATGGCAGAAAATGAGAGGGGATCCTGATTGCTGTTCTGTCCCCTGAATCCTTCAGGGTACTAAACACAATCTCTCTAGGTACTTTATTGATACCATAAAATTAGCCTGGGCCCCTTCAAACTGTAACAAAAATCACCTATCAGAAACATCTATTGTAACCTTGGTTTCAACCTTGCCCCCTTACAGCTTCTGAGTTAGGTCATATATAGACAAAGCACAGAATGCAGCAGTCATCCCAATGTGCACATTGGGTAAGAGGTCCTCTGATACCCCTTTGCAGAGAGGTGGGCTTGAGCTATTAGTGTTTGCAACTAACCAGCTAACAGGGGCACTGACCCGGAGTTCACACACACTATGCTTTCTCAGGAGCAAATGTAGATTTGACCAGCTTACAGAGCAGGGATAACATCCCATCTTCAAGGCGCAGTGTAAACACATCCTTGGTTAGTTTAGACCGAACAATGGTGGAATTAGAAAGGATTTCATTTTTGCATCTTACCCTTACTTTGCCATTTTTTGTAGAGTTCACACCAGTTTTTAACGTGAAATGCTAAAACCTTTTTGAAACTTTCTTCTGATTATGCAATTAATAAAAACATACAGAGAAAAGGAATTATGAAAATATTCCATTCCCATAATGTAGGAATTACAAATTGTACTGATAGTCATATTTGGTTTACCCCACAACCTTACACTTTGCAAATGCCAACATTTTTATCACTATCATTTACAAAACCAATTATAACAATGGGAAGGTTTATATTAATATTATGCACTGCAAAAATAGTTTCCTTTAATTTTCAAAACACAAGTTTCACTTTTGCAATAGGTCTTAAATGTAACTATTTTCTGTATTTTAATTATTTTTTTCTCTCTTACAGGCATAAATGTCACTTTGATGTGTCCATCTATTGATCCAATGAACATCAACCAATTAACCTATATACGGGTGGATCAAAATAAGCTTACAACTCCAATAAGCACATATGCATTCTTTTGCTTCCCCCACATTCGAACCATTTATTATGGTGAACAAAATGTTAATGCCAACAAGTCAACTCAGTTAAGAACACCAGTGTTTCGACGATTTTTAACACCAGAAGAATACCATGAAGCAGAAGATGATCATGAAACACATGATCATGAAACCGAAGATGATCATGAAGCAGAAGACAACTACTTTTATCCTTACTTTCAGTGAAGTAACCATTATTAATGAGGGTATACGGAAATTTTTCCTTAGTTGGGGGGTATTCATATGCATTTTAGAACAGCTGGATAGTTTGGGATACCTATATCCCAATCTACATCTATAAAGTGGAGATAAGATTTTAGTGTAGGTGTATGTCCTATTACTGATGTGGTAAAAACCCACCATACTAGGAGCAAAGGGCACTCCCCTTAGCATTAGATAGCAGTCTGATACATAGCCTGGGTTGATGATGATGGACTCATCCCTAGTTGCGCAGCCTAAGTTGAAAAAAATTACCTCAAAAAGCTTATGTGTTCTAAAGTAATCAAACTTGCAAAATGACTAAAATACAAGTCAATGTCATGGTCAATAGGAACAAGAGGCTAAGGCCAAAAATTCATTCATATATACATCTACTACTGAAAGCAGGAGAAAATAGACACACTAGAGAAAAGAATAAGAGGGTAAGATCACAAAAATATATCCACAAAGTTCCTCCAGCTGCTCCAGAAATACAGCTGTTTCATCTTTCAGTTTCTGATCAGACAAGAAAATCACCAACACTGAGTTTCAGATCATATTCATATTATGCTTGCAGTGTCCTCCCAAGGTGTATTAAAATACTTATTTCTCAGTTTGTCTCTCAGCTATCACAACTCTTTAAAAGGAGATTTTAGCTTATGAGTAATATAGGCAATAAACAACCTTTTGCCAAAGGTCTTAGGATCTAGGAAAAAAGATGTGCATTAATACAACTGAACCATTAGTATCTACACTTCACCTATACTTTAGCCTATGTTATTGTAGAAGGCACATGAAAAAGTCATGTAATCTTTTTATCAGACTTGATCATCAAGTAGAACAGGTACAAACAGTAGCATTCCAGGTTTTTTAATTTAGAGTATCCCTCTGCTTAGCTAATACCAGTTAACTATATTCTGATTCGAAGCAGAACAAAAGTTCCCTAAAGGAAGCTAAAAAGTGCTATACACTATTTGAGCTATGCAAATTTTATTACATCTTATGCCTAGAAACAGATCCAAATATAATACAATAGGGCACTTTCTGCTTTTGTTTTATTTAAATTCTATGCTTTTTATCACTTCTTTCCTGGTAAATCTTTGTTAGCTGTGAGTAAAAGTCTTCATTTTCAATAAGAAAAATGAATGAAAGAAATGAATTGAATGAAAGAAACAGAACCACACATCATACTGCCATTTTTTACCTTATACTTGCAAGTGCAAGAAGACTAAAAAGAGTACATAAAATTTTGTAGGCAAATTTGTATTATTATTTACAAAAAGTTTCAGAGAAATTTGTTTTTTTCTCTTACAATGTCAGTTATTTTTTGAAGCTTACCTTAGTTTATTTTGGTTTCTGATGCAACAACATAAATATTAACAAAATGAAAATATTTAATGATATTCTAATGGAAAAAATTCCTCATAAGCCCATGAGTAGAACCTTTAAGAATATATATAGTGTTTAAGAACAACTGGTTGTAAAAATTTGTAGATACAAAACCTATTATATCATTATTAAGTTGGGATCTTTGGCTAACTCAAGAAACCTGTTTTCTTTCCCTTTTTTCTTTTCTACACTCTGAACAGATATATTAATAGCAAAATATTCTATAGCCACCCTACAAATTTACAGTGCTGCAGAATATATCTTCGTTTCTCTTTTTAAAACAAAAAAAAATTCATTAATGAACAATATATTTCTCTTCATTAAATACTCTTATTAAAAATGTATTACATACACAAATTTAAATGTAGACATCTATAATTTTAGTTTTATGAATATAAACACATAGCTTATTAATGTTAGGTAACCTTTATAACTTTGTCTATTTCAGATTTTAAGTCCAAGTGAATAGTGCAGAAAATGCAAATCTAAATATAGACTTTTTTAAAAGCTTGCTCAGCTTTTAAAGAACTCTATTCAAACGTAGTACAAGTATTACATCTTTTATAACACACTTTCTGCTTTTTAAAAACGCTGAGGAAGCAAACATTAGCTTTAGTTTTAGAGTAGAATTAAAGATACTGTCTTTGTAGCAACTAGTTACAGACATTTCTTAAAGATTAAATACAAATGTAACTGATAAAACAGCTCAAAGTTTTCAATAATTATGACATTAAACTCTTTCAGCTGGAACATGAGAATTGTTTTACAAGCACCATAACTCACTTTTCCTTCAATCCATATTACTCTATCCCATCTGTGGCAAACAATGCTATTCTTTAAAAAAGATTTTTAGGGTGGCCAGAGAACTAAAGACTTGCTAGCCTTATGACTGTATTAGAGAAATCAGAAGCCATAATAAAGTACAGGATTAATGGATACCTAGAGAAATACAATTTGATCTGGTAAGACTGGGGCATAGTTTCTGCAAAAGCCATGGTGTTTCTACATTGCAAGTCTCTTGAGTTCTTTGAAGTTCTTAGAATTCTTGGCAGTAATCATGACGGATGTGGAAAAGGGAGATCATGGTCCAAACATCCTACAAAAATTTCTGAAAGTTTGTTAAGGAAATTAAGCTGCCACAGATGTGACAGCACAGACAAAAATCAAATAAAATAAAAGGAACATCAGAAGAATAAATGGTGAGTTCTCACTGTGGAGGGAGCCCATTGGTGAGAGTTTTGCAAAGGGTCTATGCTGGAATTTATTCCACATAATACACTTGCAAAAGATAGACAAATTGGGCTAAGTAGTGAAATGACAATAGAGGTTCTAAGTGCCAATGAAGAATGACTGCAAAAGGATCTTAGGTTGTTAAAATAATCAGTGAAATTCACCATTGTTAAATGAAAACTTATATCCATGGAAAAGATACCAGCTTCACATAAGTAACAAAGCATGACCTGACCCCACTCAGGGGCAAGACTCAGAAGTAACAGTACCCACTAGTAGTAAAAAGGAAACTCAGATGTAGAGAGTAACTAGAAAGAAATAGAAAGAAGTCATGATGCTGCTATAAATCCATGGCTCATCCAGACATTAAACTTGCTACTGATTTCCCAGCCCTTCAGGTAGCTATAATCTCTACATATGGCATAATTAGAAAAGGATCAGAGAAAGCTGATAAGGTCGCCAAAGGTATGGAATGGCTTCTATATAAGCAACATTGAGTAGGCTGGAACTCAGCACTTCAGAAAAAACATGGCTAATGGAAGATACCCACAAAATGAGTTGCATAGACTGTACAGATCTAGGGATCAACTGCTGCAGTAGAAGAGCAAGGAGCCATTGAGCAAAGCTAGTGTATACCAGGTACAAGCCAGAGAGACAAACAAAAGCTTGTAAGCAATGAGTAACCAGCTCATTAAACTGCATGCCTGAGAACACAGTGGATATAGCAACAGTTTTATACATGGCTTCAAGAGAAGACTGGATAAGTAATTGTATTTCTTGGAAGAGATCCATTAGAAGTTGTTAAATAGACAGGTAGGTAGAAAAATGCTGAGCAGAAAACAGCTAGAGAATAGAAAAAGATTTAGAGACACGATGAGACAAGAATCATACATGCTTGTTCTATTCTCCATTTTCCCAAATCATCTGCTTATGGCCACTTCTGGAGAGAAAATACTTTACACTAACCTTTATTTTGAATTCCACACCCAGTTCTATAGTCTCACTGTCCTTGACTTTGGTAACATGCTCTTCACTAATAGTATACATTTATTGCCTTGATATATTTTGAGAACTTTTTGTTTTAAGCACTATCAACCATGGTTATATGCCAAGACATAATCTAGCTCATTAAATTGGGGAACAGCATGTCTACAATGCTCCATGCTGCAGTGTTCTGTAGCAGACACCCATACACTGTTCAGCTACACAGAGCAGCCTCACAATGTAAATGTGGCACTCTGTATAAAGCAAACTATAACCACTGAGATTTTTGTATCAAAACGTATTTGCTTTGTGTTTGCCCTGGTATTTATTTTCAGAATATTGTATAATCTTTTTAAGCAGGAAATAGATTCACAAACTAAGAACTAAACATGCATTAAAATGCTACCTATTTTACCAGCAAAACCTAACTAGTCTCAAACAGCTTGATTAGTTTATTTACAGCAAGTTCAGTAACTACAGAAATGAAGCCTGATCTCATTTACAACACTGTCTGCATTAGCAACTGGTGAAGCATTAGAGTGGGTTAGTAGAGCAAAGTACTTCTGATGAGGCCATGAAAATCACGCTTGTTTTAGGGAGAGGAGGAGCTTTACTTCAGACTAGCCCCAGCCACTAATTAAAACCCATTAGCAGCTGCAACACACCAGGTGCACCCCTGAATACAAATATCTTCTGGTTTCTTACATCCAAAAAGAACAGTCCACATACTTCAAAGTGCTGTGATATGAACCAAGGTGCACTAAGTTGAGCTTATCAGGTGATAAACTTCAAAAATACTCTCCAGATACTAATTAAAATACTAAAAGAAACATAAGCAGAAACAGCAAATGAGAAAAATAAAAATGAAGTCTCAGTTCTACTTTCAGCTTTGGACGAACTATTCTGGAAAACGATGTTTTCCAGGTCTTATTTGTATAAATGAGGATGGAACTTTCTTGAACCCTGAAGTCAATATTATCAGCATTAACTAAAGTGCATACGAATTAGCAAGGTTGTATTAGAGCACTGTAGAATATTTTTATACCCATAGACACCTGTAGAGGGAAACACTCAGATTTCTAGAAAACATTCAGTAAGGACTAATCCACAGAATTAAAGCTCTCAAAACTACAATAAAACTGACAGAATTTTTCACAAAGGTGAAAAGGTTATTTTAAAAGTCAAAATAGTGAAAGAGAATAAAGTAGCTTAATCCATCTGTCTACATTTCTTCCTTTAGCCTCAAAACAGTGGGAACATATTTTCCCTTTTTCCATTTTTTGTTGGTATTTAATACTTACAAGGCTTACTTTTAGAGATATTTACTTCAGTATTCTGAGAATAAAAGTTGCACAGATTAGGAAAGCAACTCCTTTATAGAAAACAGATGGTTTACATTTCAAGTTTTCTGACTTGTTTTAACATATTCACATTCCACTGTTACAATGTGAATCCATTTCCTTCTTTGATTCTCAACTTGATCATTGCAAGCAATAGACATAGGAATTTCCTATCTGAAAAGTATGAATGAACATACTATTTTTAAACAAAAAAATTACACACCAAAAGATGTCACAATAATTTCCCAATATTACTGCAAGAGTATGAACTTATAATCTATAAGCCAAATTGTGTATACACTATTGGAAGTTATCGAACTCCACAAATATACACATTATATGTTTTAAGCTATTTTGTCCAAAATTTACATGTCTAACAACCTAATAAATTTATAAGGAAAAATAACAATTTCATAATTCATTGCATAGATTTATCCTCTACAGAGGAAACAAATTAATCAGCCTTCCCCTATTATAAAGGAAAAAACACAAGGAAAAAGCGTATAAATATGTATAAATATGAACATTAGCCATAAATACAGAGAGTAAAGTAGATGCTATGAATAGCATAAGGAAAAGATAACAGGAACACTGAAGTAAAATACATATAAAGACAAATGAGCCTCAGAGCCCTGATTCTAGAGTCCCTGTAAACATAGTAATGGCTCTCAACAAATGATGACATAGCTATAAGAAGTAATGTTAATTCAGGAAGGAATTCTAAGCAATTTTAATAAATTCAGGTTGGTAGGCTTTTGATTCAGGATATAACTGATGATATATAGGCAAAGTTCAAGAGAACATACATTCAACAGAGGGGTTTGAATAAATAGCAGACAGTACTATTACTCCAGTTACCATTTGTATTTGTTAATTGTAGTTTGATTTCTATTTAAAAACTATGCACAATAATAAAATGTGCTTTATTCATTTATAACACAGTAACTGATACAAGGAGTCTGTTTCTTTTCCAGAAATGCAAGGAATAAGGGTAATGTCTTCAGCTTTAAAAAATTCTGATTATATAAATCAGAAACATATGGAAGGATGTTCATGCAATCACTGGGTCATTTTTCAGCTGTCTCTGTCTTGCAGCTGGTGGTCCTAACAGTGACCTGAAGTTAATCTAATTCACTAAGTCCTGGAAATATTTGTAACATTTCATAAAAATACTGGAGGTGCTTACACATAATTATTTTATCTCCAGTACTTTTTTGGTCATCCTGAATCTTTAGGAATGTTCTAAGTTTTCTCTGTAAGACATGATTTTACATTTAACACTACCTCAGAACCCCCCTCCATCCCTCAAGGATGCTGAATTGGATTATAATTTGCCTAATATGACACAACAACTCTTCTATATTATCAACTTCAATTCTAGTTCTGTGCATTGCTCAATAGCATACCAGTAGACTGCCTCCTCCCTTTGGGGTACTCTGGCTTTTTGTTCCCAGAATGAATGCAGACTCTGTACAAGCACAGATAAACTGCCTTAAAACTATTTTTGAATCCCTGTATCAGCATCTCAAAAAAAAAAAAGCAGAGAAGTTCTACATCACACATATGCAGCAATCAAAACATGCTACTGTACCATCAAAGAGACAAAATTAATTTAAGAGGATAAATCAGGCCACACAGTCAAGCAAAAAAGTTCCGCATTTTAGAAAATGATGTAGAGAACAATGCAGAATACTGAAGTTACTTATTTCAGGCTAAATAAAAAGACAAACATTGAGCTCACTTTTAACACCTACTTCATGCCTTTGCTCTCTTTAACACTAAATCTATATTTCACCACTTGCAGAGTATTTTGTACATGTTGTTAGGCTGCTTCAGTAATTTTACTCTATAAAATCTTTTCTATGATCATTATTCAAAATGAGAGAGACTGGTCAATATTGTAAAGTGTTTAATCACACTTTGTACAAAAAACATGCTAAGGAGTATTGAACATGGTACCTTCCCCATTCAGAAAAAAAAAATCACATACAAAAGAAAATTCATTGTTGCATGATTAGTTTTCAAGGAAAACTTTGGTTTCTCCTCTGATCTGCCTTTCAAAGTGTTAGCAGAAAGGTGAGAACAGAGATGAACTAGTCATACTTAAGCACAGCAGAATGTATGAGGCCACTTCAAGTGCAAGATAAACAGACTGAGCTGAACATCAGCCAGTTCAAATACACCAAACCCACTCATCTGCCTGCAAAACAACCTTTTCTCAGTTCCTCTGGGGTATTTTCAGCTTGATTTTTGCACCTGCTCTTGACATAGAAACACTGCTAAATAGGAGATTATTTCACAGATGCTGAAGATTTTATCAGCAACATGCAGAGTTTCGATAGTTACCTAAATTTTGTCTTGTTCTCCCATACCTCTCCTACCTCTGCCATCCATACCCATTCAACTTCTTTTTCTCTCCTAAGAGCCTTTTATTATTCGCTGTCCATCCCAATGGCCACAATGAGGAAAAAGCTTTACACCTACTTTTCCCCTAAAGTTAAATTTTTCTGAAAGCAGAATCCAGAGAGCAAGTGCTCCTTGTTTGACTTGGATTCCCTCTACTAGAATTAAAAACACCTTCAGCTGCATTTTATATCCTTACAAAATTGTAGCGAAGTTGCTACTGTTAAAATGTAAGCCAGGATTCCATTACAGCACAATTAGTAAAAGAGCCATTTTAAGTGCTTCACATTTCATCTGAAAAGTATCTTGTGGGCTAGCACAGTGAAAATGAGATATCATGGGTAAAAAAATAAGAATGGCACACCTGAGAAATCAGAAAGCATCCCAGAACCACATTGTCAAGGCCCTCTTAAAAAAATTGGAGCTTAATTAGTCAACAACAGAGCCTGTTTCAGTTTTCAGAAAAGACAGCTTCTAACTACATAGATCCTTGTAACTGAAGTCCAAGAAACAGGTACCTACATATAAAATTTTAAGCTCTAACAGTGCCTAGAAAGCATGCTCTGCTTGCCAAGGTGAATACTTCCTGCTAACTTACCTATTGCCAATGCCTATGAACCACTTTTCATTTCAGATTATTTCGATATTGTTGCTTCAAGCCATTTTAAATAAGAATAAAGCAGCACTGTTTTCGAAAGCAGCAATACTATTGTTATCCCAACACTATCATCCTTGTGCAGCTACTTGTGCCATCCCCTTTCCTTGTGCTGATACGAACATCTGCTATGTGTTGATAAAAACTGGTTTTATCTGAAATTTTGTTGCTGCTACTTTTTCTTCCTGGCAAAAGGTCTGACAAGCAGCCTAAATACAGGACAGGACTACTACTTTATTTGGCACTGACAGTTTAAAGGGACAGTAAAACTATATTGCAAGGTAAACCTTCATGACATCATGGCAAAGTAATGACTTAACATATCACTCTTCAAATGTATGTTTAAGTGTTCATGAGTTTCTTGAAAGTGCTTGGATAAAAAGTCGTACACACGTTACACAGCATTTTTGTGTAATCATACCACTGAAATCCTGTGACCCTGATAAACACAGACTATTGACAATGTGTTCTGCAGAAGCTATTACTGAAGTCTTCTAACATTACAGAGCCTCTTCTCTTGCAGATCAAAGCAAGTAATAGCTTTCTTGCATGGACTTCCTAAATTTAAGGCCTCATTTATCTAGCAATTTTCCCTCTTAAAAAAAATTGTCATATGTATGGAAAAAAACTAAGCTATTCAAGATATTACGTGTACACAGCTGCAAAAACTAGGATTTCAGTACTTCCAAAATAAATTATCATAAGACTATAACAAATATACTTCATGTTTTATACCATCCTTTCAGCTTCAATACTTAATACTTCTCCCTTCAAACATGTATCCTTTGATTACATTCAAGCATTGGAAAAACTTGAATGCCACAGAATCATATGAAATCTTAACCTGAATGCTTTGGGGGTGGGGGTGACAGTTGGAAAGGGGTTAAGTACAAAGCAGAGCTGCTTTCATTACCTCTGAAACATGCAAGAAGTCTTGCAGGATGAGAAGATGGTATTGACACTGCAAGTTTTTTGTCCATTCCTCAGCAAATCCACCCGTTCTATCACACATAGTACTTCCCACAGCAAGTTCCTGTGTACTGCAGCAGAAAACATCTGAGCAGCCTTGCCACTTCAAGAGTTTTGTTGTCATTAATGTGATAAGCAACCAGTGTGATTCAGAGGCCAATTTCCATTATTGCTGAGCCTCTTCCCTTTATATTTTAGTTATATACCTACAGCAAGATCATTATCCAACACCAGGCTCTAAGTCCAAACGATGACATCATTTTGTATGAGGTAAATGAAAATAATTTTTATAAAATCCCGAGTTCAGAAAATGCTAACTGATTATAAGTTGGAAAAAACTTTAGGGAGCAAATTGCTGTAGCCAATCTACAATTTCCAGATTTACTACAGTCATCTAGTTTCTAAACAAGACAGCACTTACTCAAAAAAACCTACTCAAATAGGTCCACTGTCTGTTATCAACATTACCCTAAGCTGACAGTGCTATTGAAAAAAAAAAAAAATGGAAATGAAAGAGAAACGTAAGTCTGAATCTATTCCAAATAGATTTTATTGCTACATACTTTTTAAAGACTCAAAGAAACTACTCTGTAAACTTTCAAGTTGGTCATCTGGCTCCCATTTGTACTGACTGCCAAAAATACATAATAACGAAAAGGATGGGGGAGGAAGAAAGGCATTAGAAATCCAGAAAACTGCTGCTTATAGTTGAAAATTCTATATCTGGACAGCTTTTACTACGTTATCTATAGAACTGGCACAGAACTTGCCTCTAAACCAGTATTTATTGTGAGACCAATTTTTCAATAAATTGCCTAACAAGTTATTCAATGAAGCATTTAGGCATTGATTATTTGTCTGAAGATCAACACACACACACAATTCTAAAACATACTTTGTTTCCAGAACTTTTCAGACTCAAAAGTTTCCATTTCATACTTAGGTGAAACTTCTCTAAACATATGACTTGTAATGAAACATTTTATTACTCACAGAACGTGACTAATATGGTATACGTATGTTTTGGCTCTACCTCTGTCTCAGAAAGCAGCTGCTTTGTCTCTTAGCTAAACCACTAAACAAAATGGGTAACACATGCTTTGTTATAGACCTCTAGTTTGCACAATTAATATTTGATTTACAGAAAAAAGCCTCAGCAATTATAATGAGTAAATCACCACAAAGCAGAAGGCTACTGTTTTAACAATATCAAAAGTAGGATGAGATAGACAACTTAACATTTACAGATGTTATTCTAAGTACAACCCCCCCTGCTCCAGGATATTACCTCTTACCCTAGGGAAAGAATGCTGGCAAAGCATTTCTTACCCCATGGAAAGCACTTTTAAGGCTGTCAAACTTTGAAAGAGCATTCATTTAAACAACTTGGATGTAATTCATAACTTTACTCTTTATCAATACACTTTAGTGTAACATATAGATAAGGATATATGGTTTTATGACAATTACAGAAGAACCTTGAATCTGCTAAAACGGTAAGTGGACTTCTTTCATAAAAGTATATTAACCTAAACCTTAAATAAAACACTTAACTACAGTAAAAAGGAAAAAATGTTGTATAAAGTTCTTAAAGTTACTGTATATGTATTTAAAACATTTGAAATATTATGCTTGTAGCCTCCTTCCCCTGCCCAAAAAGTATACAACCTGTAAAATATTCAAGAGGTGTTATCTTCTCTTCTTTACTTCCAAATGTAAAGACAAAGACAATGAGATTATCATTACAGAGTATTTAGGTTTGAAAATAACCATTTTCACAAACAAACAAAATGCATTTGAACCTCCCTCATTTTAATTAGTTCAGCTACATACTTGCCAAATGTTTCGTAAAATACTTTACAAAATCCTCTTGCTATTAACAAACATAACACACTGGGAAACAAGCAAATGCAATTAAGATAATATTTTCTTTATTCGTTGGAAAAATTTTATTTCCCAGTTTCTTTTCACGTTAAGAACAGTTTATATAATGCTACAGTCTAATTAAAGGATATCAAGAGTTAAAACTTGTTCCATGTTCCTTATGCGTTAGAAACCCCTGCCAACTAGTCCTCTAGGCTTTAAATATTGTTTTGACGGATTGCATTTTCATTTCCAGGCACAAAGAAAATATTCTCCATAGTCAAACACACGAGCAGATCGTCACCAGCTCAGTGAGAGCCAGATACATTGTTCCATGCAAGAATGAAGACTTTGCAGACTACCTTTTTTTTGTTTGTGTTCGTACCTTTGGTAAATTCAGCACCACCTATACAGCAAGAATCACTCCAGTTTTATGAGTATGATACAGATGTTACCATGCGAAGCCTGATCCAACAAGATTATGACATGCAATCCAAGGATATAAGAAAGGTATTTTATTTATATTATCAGTTTAATATTTTTAACTCCTAAGCATTATATGACTTAAGGTGTTACATGCATGTATTCAAGTTTTATAGGACAGTCTTGCGATAATAGCAAAACAAAATTGTTTCAGACATAGGGAAAGCCACAAATTAAAACACAAAATTACTACCCTTGCTACAGTTTGAGAAACCCACAAAAGAGAGGTTTTCACAAATAAAACTAAAACACCATTTTTAACTCTCTTGCAGTTGTGTCTACTGTTGTAAGAGTTTCAATAATAGAATATATTAGCATACTAGCTCAACAGTTTGAGTAACATTGTATTAACACAGTAAGTTAGTTTAAAAGGAGGGTGATTTTATTTAGTATTTTTTTTATGCCTAAATAATAGTTGAAACAATACTTCTTATTGGACATAACCTGCCAGCATAAACCACAGGTTCTCTTTTGACTTACCAAATTACCAGGTTTTTTTGCCTTGGTTTTTCAGGGGTGGGTTGTTTGGTTTTTCGCAACTCAACAATTTACCAGTCCTGAACTACTACATAATGTCGAGTCCTGTGTTAGTCACCTACATTATTAACACTTTGAGAGTCTTAAAAGTAGCAACAAAGATGGTACCCTCAGGGCACTCACCAGCACCCCCAAATGGTCAATTCTAAACTTTTTTGCTGCATGCCTGTTAACTTAAGCAGAAGACACAAAGCCCGAGGAAAATTAACTGCAACAGCCTCAGCTGACAGGGACAGTTAAAACCCTCACAGCTCTATTCAGGCTATCTGACAGGACCTAAACAATACACACCAAGGTAACAAGATACAACACTGCTCGGGAAGGAAAACTAACAATCATTGCCCCAAGACCAGCTGCCAAGGAAAATACCATATAACCAAACCCAGCGTAACAACCAAGTATTAGTAAATTCAAGGAAGTTTGCATTTCTATCAACTGTACTTGTTACAATAACAGTCTGATAAACAAGAAAAAGCCTATAGCAAAAGTAAAAAGATCACAGCATATATAAAAAAATAAATTCTGTATAACTTTGTTTTCCCAATTCTACTTAAATTAGAGCTTTCTGCTGGTAGACTAAAAACAGCAGCTACATATTTATATTTAAAATTACTATTTTAAAATCTGACATCTGCCACAGTGATGAAGTAACACATTTCATAAACCTATAAAAAAGAGACTAAGTGACTCTTAACTAATAGGTATATACACACTCAATTAATTTTTAAGAAAAATACCAAAAATGTTAACTTTAACCAGTTAGTCATAGCATCAGATGATACTAATTACTAAAATTGTTCTAATAAGAATACAGTACTGTTTCAGTAAGAAGAACAGGGAGTATACATACAAGGAAATGGTGCCAACAGATGTGCCACAGATTAATCCAAGTCCATACTGGCAGCCCTATAAACTAGAGGTCTTCTAAAGGCCAACAGTTCTGCTTAGGATAATTCTAAGAATGCAGTCGGTCATTATTTCCATCAGGTCAGTTCTCCAATGACGTGTTCTCATTGCAAAGTAATAAATTAGTTCCTTATGTGCAACAAATACATCTATACAAGTTCCAGTGTTCCCAATTTAAATCACAGGATGTGCAAACAAGTCTTCTATTCATTACTTGCACAAATTCTAGCTCCCAGAGTATTTCAAGTGTTAACTGTAACTGAAATACATGCCAACAATTTCCTCAAACATGCCCAGTCAGAAATCTGTCTTGCATGAAAAATTTAACTCCTTACTATGTGCTTGAACACAATTAGAAAAAGATTTTTAGTGAAAAAAATCAGGAGAAATCTACTTGTGCTAGCAAGCAACTAAATTAAGTGAACTTTAGTCTACTACTAAGGAAAAGGTCAGCCAAGCAAAATTTATTACAATGATTATTTGAAACCACAGCCACCCCCATCTTGAATACAAATATTAGAAGCTTAAAAACATGAAATCTTAATTTCCACAACAGAACAAAATCTAATTAGACACTGTCTCGTATCCAGACTAATTCATTCTGTTGAACATAAACTACCAGCTTTATAGACCTTTGTGTGATATAAAGATTAATCAAGTACCTTGCAGAAGTTTTGAGATGGTTAAAGTATTTAGATGTAAAATTTTAATGTGGTTTTGTGTGGGTAATATGTCTGTGGAGTAAAGTGCAAGAGGCAGGTGGAATTTAATTAAGTAGGCCAATATTCCTTCAGTGCATTTCCTACATACACAAGTAATGAGCTTCTGTGGTTATAATCCAAACAATCTTCTGCGCTGCTATTCCGTGGGTAGGATTTTTTATAGCTGACCAAGAAATATTTCCAGTATATTGGTTATTTATACTTTTTCTGGGGAGAGGGAGAATCTGTTTTGTGGATTTAACAGTATTCTCCAACTTAGGTTTTTGGGTTTTTTTGACATTTCCCACTTGCAGAAATTGGTTGTACACTGTATTCTGCAAAGAACTCACATGCTTACTGTTTTCATATATCACATCTCCAGTAGGATACTGTACTAACAATTTACATGTGGTACAGATATGCTATGTCAAAAAGCATGTTTTGCATACAAGCATATTAAAAATGTCCCCTATGAGCCAATGTCCCCTACGTACAGCAACAGAAGTACAGTAGTTTTAAGTCCATCTACACAGAAGTCTCTACTGGTATGGAAACCTCAGTGCAGGGCTATGTCTTCACATGCCTCATCAACATACCCATGCAAGCTAAACGTTTTTGCAGAAACTTTGTGTAAGATTTGCTGCTTGTTTCAGTCTAACCATTCAGCTCACACCCCCAAGCTTCTCTACACTCAACAATGCAAAAGCTCTTATCCTACACTGAAGTTTCACACTACAACTGCTAAACTGTTGCCAGCATTCCAGCTTGGATATAAAAGCCTTACTTGAACAAACCAAGCTATCCCAAACTCTACACAAAAACAACAGACAAAGAGCCATAGCCTGGATAGACAGCTACAGGGAAGAGCCAAGGGATGGATGATTCACAGGGTCAAAATGACAGAGGCTGCCCAAGATACATGTTTCTCAGGCTTTATGTCAAGCTTCAGGGTTTCATTCTGCAGAAAGCAAGAATTTCCCACAGCAAAATACACTTAAACAACCAATTACTAAATAAAACAATGTTAGTATCAAAAGTGCTACTTTAATTTTACTCTAGTAGATGAACTATCTAACTTTGTGCTACATGCCTGAATAGTGGGGGGAAAGGTTGGGGAAGAATTTTTTTTTAAAATTAAAAATAAAAAAATAATTTCACTGGGAGCACTCAAAGTGCAAAGCAAGATCTATTCAACAGGGATCTGTACTCCTGCCAGGTGCTGATCCTTGAGCACATTTAGATAAAAAACATCTCCCACACCTGATGTGTTTTTCTGTGTTTTCAATAGCAAGGCAGACCAAAAAGCATATTTGTTTTCAGCTGTTCTACAACTATTACCCAGAAAAAAAGACAACAAATTATGCCAACCAAGCACAATTGCCACAGTCAAACTAGAAATTCCCTTCACTTTAATACCTGCAAATCGTAGCATAACCAACTGTATGTATACTACAAATCAAGAAATAGCATGTAATTCTCTAAAATTCCTACTGTATTCCATAAAAACCTAACTACCATTTTCTGCATCAGAAAAGGTCCTGTTGGCAACCCAGATGTTAAAACAGACTTCAGTGCAGTTAATGGAAATATATTGCTATTTCAGCCAATACCTGAAAGAAACATGTTTATAAACTAAGTTGTCTTGCAACTGAAAAGATGCAATTACTATCTCAACAGGGAATTTGAATAACTGCAAAGTCTAGGAAATTATATTTTATTGAGATTATTTGGGTAAGACAAAATAATTTACATTCACAAGAATCCTAAACTTCGCATGATGTGCAAAATCTGTCTTCAGAACTCCAGGTTTTTGTAGACACCCATTGCTTCTATATTCTTCCCCCATCACGTAGTCTATATTTTCTATTTGTATTTTGTGTCTACTGCTCTTTCCTAAAGAGCTTTACTTTTCTAAAGAACACTAACAGCACTCCCTTCCCTTCTTCCCTTTCAAAGTTAAGAGCTCATCTACAAAAGGGCTAATATATCACATTAGCCATCCAATTAAATATTTTAAGCAGTTATGTCATAGGAAACTCATTTTTAGAAGACCTTCTATTTCAGATCCTTGCCATACTCTGTGTTTTTATGTTTGGTATTTGTTTTTTAAAAACATTTGCTCTCGACACAAAGGATGGAACAAATGTTTCACTTGACACTTCCCTAAGACTGCAAGGGGATGACAGCCTCAATGTACCACCAACAAAGGATACAAGTAAGTAAATTCATATGAACACTATAACATTTAACCTCTTCAAAAGAACATATTTTAATATACAAAGGATGACAAGGGATATAGAATTAATCTTATAATTTACAAACATCTTTCCTATATCCTGTGGGAAGTCCAATGCAACATGCGCACTTCTAGATGTTTCTCCTGCATGAATTTCCCTTTTCAAAAGAATTGTTCTAAAGATGAACTTAACATGGCCACAGAGTTGCAGTTGTCACATTCACAATACCCTAAGCCAACTAAAGAATGAAACTGAATTAAGATCAATTCATAGGATCTCAAGACATGCTCAGATAAGAACAGAGAATATACACAGGAAAATTTATATCCAATAAAAAATACAAAATTCAACCAAGTTAATTAAATTTTTTTGGAACTTGATATCAACAGAATATTTCAAAAAATCTGATGGGAAATCTTAAGATACTAGAGAAAATTCTATTGTGAATATTCAAGCTCAAGTTATTTAACTAACTTTTAACTGTCTACCCTAAAAATTTTGTTTTCAGACTTACCTACTTGCCTGCTCTGTGTGTGTTTGAGTGGATCAGTGTATTGTGAGGAAATAGACATTGAAGCTGTACCCCCTCTGCCAAAGGAAACCGCGTACCTTTATGCACGATTTAACAAAATAAAAAGGATAGCAGTCTCAGATTTTGCTGACATTAGTAAGTAATGTTCAGATCTTAATTTCTGTTTACCTCATAGCATATTTGAATTCTTGTCCCTTAATAGTATGCCAAGATTACCAAACTAAGGTATATTTTATACTTTGCTAGATTTCATTATGTGTATTACTAATTTAATTCAATCCTCATATTAGAACAGGAATTGTGGAGGCAAGATAGAAACCCATTTTGGCCCATGTATCCATCTCAATATTCCCACAAAATCAGAGAAAGAACAGATTGCTAAGAATAGAATTTAACTCTGCATCCCAGCTATTCTTAAATGACCTGATATTTTTTCCTTCAAATGCTCCAGTGACATCTCTCCCAGTTATCTTACTCTGCAACATGACAAATTCTGAGTATCTGAAATCACATTGTCTCTAAGAAAAAAATGAAGGATCCAGAGTATCTTTCTTATATAAGGGTTTTTTTTAAGACAATGAGGAAATCCAAACGTGGATTTTATTAATATTTTAATAGTGTTTGTATTTGTAGATCATAATTAGGATGGTTGCAGCCAACAGTGTAACATTTAACATATAATTATGGCATGTGAAATGTGTAAGGTTCTATAAATTCAATATTTAGGTTCTCTTTTCATTTGTGTAAAGCTACCTTGAGAAGAATTGATTTCAGTGGAAATAGGATAGAAGAAATAGAAGATGGAGCCTTTTCAAAGCTTCTGTTATTGGAAGAACTTTCTCTTGCTGAAAATCGACTTCTAAAACTTCCTGTTCTACCTCCCAAACTAACAACATTTAATGCAAACCAAAATAGACTCAAAAGCAGAGGAATCAAAGCAAATGCTTTCAAGGTAAGTAAAGGACAAAGATTTAGGCAGCCAAAGTAAATAAAATTAGTAACCAGACTATCCAGTATACCCCCAAATAATTTTTCTTCTTTTTTTTTTTTTTTTTTGTGGTGTTTTTTTTGTAATCTAAGAAACAAACTATGATGAAGAAGCTGTCCAGCTTTTTTCTTTTAGAGGCACCTTGGGCTAACCGTCCTTTGCACACTCACTCTCTCATGTCATTTATTTAAGAACATTTTCTACAAAATACTGCACCTGCTTTCTCTCTTACAGCCAAAGAAAAATTCAACTCAAAAATTGTTGGCTCAAATACAGTTCTGAGGACCACAAATACTAACACACAAGGATATAGCTTTCTAGTGCTCTCAAGTTTTATAACAAATAAGCTGACACTGAAATTTCCAAAACATAGAGGGCCTGTTCTGTGATTTTCTTGATACAACAGAATTCAGCATTCACAGCAAAGGAATGCTTCATGTTAGATCACTTTACAAGCTTTCTATGGTACCAGAAAAAAAAACAACTGGTGTCTTGTAACAGACACAAGTTACTTAACCTCAAGTAAGTTATATCGGCATTAATAATCTCTTTCTTTATATTAGAAGCTGACAAATTTGGCCTACCTCTACTTAGGACATAACGCACTGGAATCTGTTCCCCTTAACTTACCGGAAAGTCTACGTATTCTTCACCTTCAGGTATTTTTGAAGTATTTCCTTAATATTTTATTACAAATAGCCTCATTAGTTACATACTTCAAACCAAACCCACTGTATTTTGAAATATTTCACACTGCAGTTGTGCTAGTCATCTAATGCTTCTCTAAATAAAACAATTTACTTTTGATGTGTATGGCCACAAGCATTCAGTGCTCAGAAGCTGTTTAATTGCCATGCAAGAACTTCACTGGTTTCTATATATATCAAGGATAGGAAACGGTAAAAATAAGCAATAGTATTTTATCAACAATACATTTCTAACATCAATAACAACCTCAAACTGCTTATCAGCTCATTTACTGGTTTGAAGAGACTTGATTTTACATATCTATAATATAGACAAATTAATCCTAATGACAATAAAATGGGATGGTAAGAGAAATAAAATTTAAGTTTGAAAATTCTTCAACATATATAGATATGTGTATATATATATATACACACGTGTATCTATTATAAAAATTCTTTTGTTTTGCAGTACAACAATATTACTACAATCACTGATGACACATTCTGCAAATCTAATAACACCCGTTACATCCGCACGAGCATGGATGAGATACGGATGGAAGGCAACCCGATCGTCCTGGCGAAGCACGTTAATGCGTTTTCCTGCTTGAGAACACTGCCTGTAGGAACATACTACTAACCACTACTTCTGTAACTGTACGTGCCAAAGCTTCATGGTAAAAGATCATTCTTCTTCCTTTTACAGGTTTATATCCTCTCCCTTACTAATGCCATTTTCCTTGCATACCCGGAACCTTTTACTGCATTGAAATGTGATTCTCCTCTGAAATAACTGTTTCAAAACAGCCACTTTATTCAGTAGTCACAACGTCACCCATGCTTTCAGAAATGTTCCTGTTAATCGAAGTGTAAAAACACATACATGCACACACACATCTTCTCAACTTGTATTTCACATTTTTCATATGTAGCTAAAAATCACACAATTGCTTGTTCACATTCTTTACCAGTACACAGAACAATCACTGCATATTAAGTTCAGATAAATGCAAGGCATTCTTTGAGCAAGCTACAGAGGAAAAATTAATTGCATGTTAATTCCAATCCCACTTTTTAAATGTGAAATAAACTTTTTCAGCTGACCTTCAAAAGTATATTGGATGAAGCTGCATACAAAGTTATGTTTAGAACTAGAAATTCTCAAAGTTTAACTTCATTAAAGCTTCTTTAAAAACTTCATTTCTGGAAAATGAGAATAATTCCTGTTTAGGCTTTGTGTACCAAGGAACATAGCACGTGGAACTTTTCAAAGATGTGTTAAATATACTTCCACTACTTTGCTTTCAAAATAATCTAAGAGACTGTGTGTGTATGTATATATATATATGCATTATATTTTTACACAAGCTATTTTTAATTGAAATGCGTAACTTCCGCTCAGCTGTACTCAAAAGAGTAATTTTTGCAACATCAGCTTCCCATTTGAATACAATGGTCAAAGTACAGCATAGTGTGACTCCAAGTATCTTTGTTCTTAATAGTCTAAATGTAGACCAAGCCTTGTTCCACTGCTTTTTCTTGATAAGGAAATGTGACAATATAATTAACAGTAGAGCTGTTTCTTCCTGTAATACGTAGAATTTCAGCTAGAAGTCAGTGCAGAGAAAACAGAAGTACTCTTGTACAACAATACTTTCACTCATTAGGGAAGAAATCAAATCAGATCTTTAAACTGGAAAGTTGATTCTGTAATTAATCTAAAAATAGTGTTAGCTTCAAGAAAATTAAACTAGCATCATGTCACTCAACTACTTTAAACTCTGCAGTGTATTAAAAACACACTGATGTGCAAAGCCTCAGAAGTCACTTCACCTAAAACTGGACATAATAGATACATGAAAGTGTTTTTAATTACACAACTATGCATTTCTGACACTTCATTTTCAGCCTCTCCCTTCAAATACCTACCACAGATGTAAACTCTTCAGATTAATAAATGCCAGAAGTGTGCTAGTAACTATTACCAGATCAACTTTGTACTAATTTTGAAGATAAGTATAGATTCCTAATTTGTAGAAATAGTTAAGCATCAAATGCATGATGATGTATCACTACATCTAGAATACTGATTTTACAAGATATTTTGTATTAGTTTTGTTTATCTTATTTAGCTAAGCCTTGATTTGTTAGTGCTTGTGCTATGGGGAATTAAGTGCACACTTAATTCTGAACATACTGATGCTCTGTCACTAAGAGTGTTGAGACCTAAGGACTTTTTCTCACTTTTTAAGTGCCTGTGTCAAGCATCATCTGTTGTAGGCTCATCTTTCTGGAAAGAGGATGCAATTATGACATACAAACCAAAGGTATTTTTGCTCTGAACCCCTTACACAAGGAAGATACAGCAATCCGCAGTATTTTCCATTTAAAGTTATTTGGTATAAAAAGAAAGAAATTCCATTGTTTTAATGCAACTGGGAACAAATTAAGTCAAAAAAATGAGAATAATTTTCCCATGTAAGTCATAAAACTTTCATGTTCCCATGTTTTTAGCAAAAAGTAAAAAATAACCCCAAAGCATGTAAAAATACATTCCAACTTCAAGCCAAATTTTTACTAGGAAAAAATAAAAGGCACCGACTCCATCATCCCACTTTTGATAAATGCCCTAGATAAGGAAAATACAGCTAGAAGAGCAAGTGTAATAAAATTACACAGCGGTGGTCTCTCATTTTATGCTCATCACACAGCATTTTACTAAAGCTCTTTCCAGTATTAATAGGCTCAGTAAATATCACTACAACTCTTCCTATGAAAACAATTGTGTATACACAAATACCTGCACATTTATGTAATCTATACACACATGTAAGCATTCTAAGACATAATCACTACCACATTAGTTTTACATTAAAATGTTGTATATAGTTTTGAGGAAGTACCAAATATCAACAGTAATTCTAATTGTTCTTAATATTTTGTAAGCAAACCGAAGTAGACAACTGGTACCTTCAGAATGCCTTATGTGGGCAATAAACTATCTGACATGTTTTAATTTACTTTTCCTACTCATAGCAACTTAACTCAAAACATTAAATGAGAAGGGCTTCAGTATGCAGGATTTTTTGCCTATTTGCGTGACCAGTGCTACTGAATGTACACAATTCTGCTTATTTCCTATCACTCATTTCTGTTCTGTATTTCCAATAAAACTTGAATATTTTTTCTTGTTTCTCATTATCAGCTTCAACAATCTGCCCTTCCAGCAACACCAACAAGCTTCAGTTGTTCAGCCTCACAGCAGACTAAGGATCCATCTAGATCAGAAAGTTACTTGCAGATATAAACCCATTTTTGAGATATAATATTTAACATGGCGATGTAGCAAGACCTGCCATACAAAAGCCTCAGACACTTCACTCACCCCTTCAAAATGTATTTAAAACACTACCTTGGAGATTTTTTTTTCATCAGAAAACAGGAGCAGCAACAGAGGGCAGTAATGGTTATGCTCAACTCTTGATTGCATGCATGTGAAGCATACAAGTTGTAGATTAAACTGAGCAAAAAAACCCCTCAACTGCGAAAGCACAGTGTCAGGGAGTATATAATGCAGAGCAAAAAATGCTTATAACTGAACATTTCTATACTTACACTAACCTAAAACTGCCACAGCTTTCTAGGAAAGCCTGCTTACAGTCAAATCCATCAATATTTGAAATTGCTTTTTTACTTAATTTGAATTACCCAGTCCACCACTGCTCTTGTTAACTGGGGAAACTCACTACAAAACTGCCTGTGACTGTCAGCTTTTCAGAAATACAGTGTTGTCTAACCTGGCTTGAAACTTGCAATTGTCATTAATCTCAAACATTCATTATTATTATTGCGAGTATTAAAGAAATTAAAGAAAAATCCTTAAACAAGAAGGATCAGACAACATCAGTTTTATTACGCAGCTGCAGACAGGATTTGGGTTTTTTTTTTTTAAACATGATCAGAAACCAGTACTTTTTTTCTTTAATCTTGTTGATTGATAGTAGAAAATTATTAATCTAACACTGAACTCTGAAGAGTCTGAAAGATTCAAAATATAGAAAAAAAAAGCAGTTCCCACCTCATACTACAGCTGAACAGCCAAGATGATACTAAGTTTAATGACAGTAAACACTTGAGCTAAATAAAACTGAACTAAAAACCCCCACACAATTAAGCAGCTAAACATCTTCCCTTAACATTAACACAGAGAATTAGTTGTGTCTGTAAGAGACAAGGAATACTTGTTTATCTCCAAGGATATCTTTATACTCCAAGGAATAGTTGTTTATCTTAAAACCAGTACAAAGCAAACAATCCAAATACTGGTAATTTAAAAGTAAGTTCAATTACTTTCTTTGCATTAAGAGTGAGGAACTGTTCAATTCCAATTCAAGTAAAAGATTTCAGAACTGGAAGTCCTGTTGCCCAAACACGTGCTGCCACATTTTCAAGAGAACAATCCAGGCCTTCAGGACTAACATTTTAATGCCAAAGACTACAAATGTTATTTTCTTTTAATTTCTTCTTTTACCCCCTTTTTTTTCAAAATGAAAGGTAATACCAACAAAAAATTGTCTAACTCCCCCAAAGAAAGGCACAGATATTCTTATTTTTCCCAACACAAGTAACACAACAACAGGATGGTAAAAATCTAGACAAATACCAAGCAAGGGCATTGCCCCTTGAACACCACACAAATATCTTTAGCTAATACTCTCTTCTCCACAATGTACAAAATAAAGATTCCCATATTCTGCTAAAGAGTGTTAACTTCACCTCCATTGCTTTTTCTTAATGAACTACTTAAATAATAAAATATAGTAGTGATACATAAAAGCTTGATAGACACTACCTTGAAATGCAGGAAGGTGCATCTACGATGTTCAAACCACTCAGCATAAGATGAAAGACTTCTGAAAAATGTTAAAAGATTTCCATGTTCTTCAATGCTACAAAAAAAAATAAATTGTTTAACTCAAACATGAAGCTGCACGTGATGAAAAGTACAGCTTTGGCAATAAAAGCTGCTCTTGATATTCAGATATTAATCCTATTTAATAGGATAGCAAAACAAACTGATACACATTGCACTTGGACCAAGAGACATCACCGTTATTTTTCAGACTACATGGTACTAATGACTGCATATAAGAGCAGTTGCAATGCATCAAACACAGGGACTGGTACAGCTCCTTATTTCAAAATAAAATTGCTAGAAAAATTCTAAATTATACATGTAAATTTGACTTTTAACATAATTTCTGCTTGATATTAGCTACTCTTTCGGGATTTTCACAACAGATGAAAACTGAAACTTGAGGCCATTAACAGAATATTACCAAGTCACTTTAGCCATTCAAGGGAGAACAGTCCAGCTCAGCTCTACTGAATATACAGGAACAGCAACCCTTAAGTTACATTAATATGAACTACAAAAAATGTATTATGTTAATTCAGATATTGAAAATGTAAAAGAAAATCTAAGCAAGTTTTATGTAGCCTGGAAAGAACAACATAATTAAAGGAAGTTACCAGAACAGTCACAGCTGCCAACAAAATCAGGCTAAGATTAAAAAAATGCTGGCAGCACAGGCAAAACTGAGTCTCTGGAAGGACATAGACACATACTGATTTACAATACCTGACTAGCTCTTTGTTCTGGACAGCTTTTTTTAACCACAAGTTATAACTGTACATATAAAAATCTACACTTATTGTAGTAAAAACAGAGATTCAGTAATGACTGCCCACATCTCACCATCTAGTAAACGTGATTCTACACCTATTGCACTATGCTTTAAAAGTTCAGTTTGTTTTTATTTTTTTTTCCCCTTCCCCTCTCAGATTCATCTTTAGGCAATACAGCAGATGAGAGAGAGACTACATAAGAGCATCATGTCAGTGAAATGTTTTGTAGCACTTAAACTACCCATAAACAATAATCCCTAATTAGCTTAAGTTTACCTAATTTCTAATGCTGAAGCCAAATGCCAAAATACCAAGAAAACTTGGTATAAAACAACAAGGTACTAAGAGAGTGCATATTAAAATTTAAGCCCCTTTTTTCTGGAAAGTATTCAGCATTACAAAGTGTGACCAGATGTTAAAAGAATAGAAAATAATCGACTAGGAGCAGAAAACACCCATCTCCAAAGCCAACATCCATGTAACAACACAGAAGTCATCCAAAAAAAGCAAAAACATATCAGAGAGTATCTACGTATCAAGTTAAAAATCACACGCCCTTCCTCCAGCACCCTTTCACAAAATAACATCAATAGAACACAAAGGTATATGAGAAAGCTGTTGTAAAAGAATTTAAGGCTCCTGTAATAAGCTCCTTTAGTTGTTTTAAGTGAGGAAATCTATTTTAACTCACTGCAGTATGCAAGACTTCTCGCATTAGTATATAAAAAAAGTGACATCAGAAGAATTCATGCTTCCCCTCACTTCCAAAATACCTAGCCCATGCAGTGTTTAATATAATGCAGGTATTTCATAAATCCTTCACTGACTTATAAATTCTAATTAGTAAAAAGCAGGAGTAATTTTCAAACTGCCTGAAAACTCCTCCTATTTAATTAAAAGATCTATGCAAGATTTAACTAACTAAACAATTAATAGTATATCAACAAAAAAAGGAAGAAGTCTGGCAACAGGATTTTTCATATAAACTCTGGTCCTCAACACTAAAAAAGTATAACATGTGATAACTGGTGCAAAAAATGTTGTAACATATTTAAGGAATGGTATACATCTCTTAAAAGTAGTCATTATATATTGCAGCAGTACCTGGTTGAAAATAAATTGCTGAGTTTCGCTTCTTTTAAAAACATGTTGCTCAAGTGTTCTAGCATTCCTCTTTTCTTCCAAAGAAGGACAGGCTTTGGAATTACAACTGAATGCCAAGTTTTTAACTCTGGAGCTATTAAAGACCCTTTTCTATCATGCATTATGAAAAATAAAGCCAAAAAAATTAGAAAACTGAGGAAGAAAAAATCCAGGCCAGCAGAGAAAACAGAACAGAGCTAGACAATGGATTTGGCAAGACTGGGCCAAGGAGGCAGAAGAGGGAAACAAAACTGGTAGGGAGGCTGAAAGAATGAACAATACAGGAGACCAGATTTAGCTGGTCAAGAATAGAGGGAAAGGCAAGGAAGAGGCAAGAATCAAGATTCTAAGAGCAGCTGGTAGGCTGAAGAATAAAGGGCTAGTTTGAAAAGTGGAAAACCAAACATGCAGATAAGGGATTAGGATTTGAAATAAGAAACAAGAAACAGCTGAACAAGGACATTGAGAAAACAAGCCATAAAGGGAGACCATAGAACCAGATTAAGTCAACCTAACAGTTGGCTGCTGTTAAACCAGACACTGTCAACGTTTCCTGCCTTAGATCAGCAACAGACACCGATTCTGCAGGACAAATTAAACAGAAAAAATGAAATGTGAAGGGTTTGGGGGAGGGGAAGCTTGGGGTTCTCCTCCCCTACCTAAACTATGTTTTCAATCAAAAGGACTAGGTTGATCCTATCTGCCACATGGCTTCAAGGGTATATACACTGACACAAGGACAACAGATGGTACATGAAAAAAGAGAAAGAACTGCTTGCTTTATTTAACAGCAAAGTCTTAATTAATCATATAATTCATGAAAACTTCTGTTTATTTATGAATGTGTAATGTGGAAAAGGTAGTAGAGAGAGGGTCAAGACAGCAGTGCTCCAGCCAAGATGAAGTCAAGTCTGCCACTATTTCAGTGCATTCCTTTCCAGTATGACTATTAAGTCCCAAGACACTTGTGCTGTCAGAAAATACTCACTAAAAAAACAGGGTAATTCCTCTTCTAAATCCTGCTTCTTGAGAGCAGTCAACTACTATTCTCAGTTATACCATTAGCTTAAGTAGATTTGTATGAAAATTCCAAAGCCTCTAAATGAAAAATTCAGCTCTCAGCACAGATTAATGAAGCCTGAGGTAACTCAATAGAGCTTTCTTTTCACCCATCCATTTGCCTTCCCTCTCCTACCCCAAGTCTAAAAAAAAAACAACCAACCCTATAAAACAACAGAAGTCACTTAAAGAACAGTAATAAGTCAACTCCCCAGTAATAATTAATAGATTTGTTCTCAGAATAGTTTGCTAGCAGATTTCACAGTGGAATACAGCAGATGAATAATTTGATCATTATTCATCCAGCATGTCACAAGAGGTTGACATTCTCCGAAAAAATAAGTAGCAATCTGTCATATGCTTAAGTTGTAGCATGTACGTTTTCTTAAGCCATTGTACAAATACATTTTTCTAGGCTTTTAAGCTATATTCTATTGTTTTTAAAATACCAGCGAAAAACCCTAATGCAAAGAAGAGAAAAGGAATGCTAAGCAGACAATCCAAAAGAGGTAAGTACTGGAGAGGGATTCTGGATGTACACTTCAGCCATTACCCACCCACACTGCTCATCTGAGTAACGTATGATTACATAAATTAAAATGCAGTAGCTGAGATTACCTTGTTACATCTTTCTCTGAACCAAATAATTTAAAACAGCTAGAATACTTGACAATTCAAAAACTGTTTCTGTTTAACATTAAATTGTAATGGTCCTTTCAGGGCTTAAAAATTACGTGCATTTCATCTTCTCTCCAGAAGGATACAGATAAGGGATTGGGAATGTTTAGGTTGGGCTAACAGTACATTAGCAAAGAAACTGCCTGCCAGCAATTTATATGAAAACTCAGTATTGCATTTAGTAACAGATATCTTATACAACAACTTTCCTTAAAAGGCTCCACCTTACCTTGACACAAATTTGCTCATATCTGAATCTTCTCCAGAATCCATTACAACGCTGAGATCAGTAATGACAGCAGACACATTCTCTTTGTTCTACATTGGAGAGGTAACAACACAATAGTTTAAAAATTTCTCTAGTGAGTAGAGAAAAATATATCTATTTGCATATAAAACACACAAAGATATGCAAATGCTGCTAAGTACTATAATCCTTAAAACAGGATTTTTTGAACTACATGTGGGTGTTTTCTTTCATTTCAACAGTATCAGTATTTATTCACATAACAAGGCTTTTGGAATAATAGCTGAACTAGTCAGTATAGAGAATATACATGTATAAAGGAAGACTTATACATGTAAGTCTATGAGAGACGTTCATCTGCTTTCTTTGATGTCACTTCCACTTCAAGATTCTTCTCATTTTCCAACACAACCCCTAGCTGCCACATATACTAGAAACCACAAATATAAGGTTTCATCTGAAAACAATAATAATGTAAGTTACAGATGCCATGTACCTTTATTTTTAAAAAATTCCTGACAAAAAGTAACTCAAAACTAGATTTATTCAACTGAAGTGTTGGGGATTTTTTTCCAATATATACACTTGGTATTACACATATCCCTTACTCCAGTGTACTCCATCAGCGCTGTACTAGTACAACCATTACGTAGACAAGTGCTGCCATCTGGTGGTGTCATAAATTTAAGCAGCACCAGGGCAGCTATAAATAACATCCAGTTACTCATCTGAGCTCCGTTGACACTAAAGGATGCTACCATCCTGCAGTATACAAGGAAGAAGTAAACGCTAATCTAACCAAGCTGTATGACTGATGCAGGCTACTGTCATGCTCAAAGCTAAACGCGGTTTTAGACAAGCAAACGGGCAACCAGGACCACAAGTTTTGAGTCATGCATGGACTTAAGAGGTTGCAGAATAATCTCATTCAGCTGAACTGCAATTTCCAATTACACAATCCACATGTGACTACTTATTTCCTAAATTCCTAATGTGGCTTAAGATGAGGAAAGACATCTTTACATAGCAATGCAGTTTTTAATACTATACAGTCCTGAAAATCAAGTTTTCTTGAGAAGGAAATTTCCTGATGACAAAAATATTATTACAAATTGGGGTAGCAGTGGCTTTCCATAAAAATTCCATGATCATTAGTGTAACTTCTGTGCAGTCCTGTGATGTGATGGCTAGTCACACTAGCCAAGTGAACAGAAATATAACAAAAGTAGAAAAAACCCCAATCATTCAAGTTTGTAGCATTTTGGCTTTTCCTCAGCTGTCTCAAGAGAGGTACAGTTTGGAATTTTACAGTCTCCAGAATAAGGTATCTGACTACATGAGAACCTAAGAATTTTGTGACTGAATGTTGAACCTGACCTTCAGAACGATTTATCCTTGGATGCAAATAGAATGCAAAAGTTGGGCCTAGCTGTTATAGGAGTGAAAACAACCCACTGAGGCTTAGAGACTCAGGCAATCAAAATGACAAAATACCTGTTGAAGGTTTCAGCTGGAAAAGGAAGTATTGACATTTGTCCATTTGAAGGTTGGTTGTTGTTGTTTTTTTGTTTGTTTTTGTTTTATTTGCTTGGCTTTTGTTTTTAAACATACATTGGTCCTTACCTTCATTTCAAGAAGCTGAAATTCCAACTGAAAAGACATGGAGTGGCAATCTCCTGATAATCTGTGCTTCTGCACTGTTTTGTTTCTAGCTGTTATAAAATAAAGCCAACAAAATACTCTGTTATAATTCTATGTAACAATCATTGCATTTCTTCCATCAGTCATATTTAAAGTACCAACTGATGCTATTCATCACATAACTAATGGAAGTCAATTTAAACTTGTTTAAGCAAAAAAACACAACTAACTTAAAGACAGTCTTTCACTTTCCCACTATGCAAAACACCATGTTTACTCAGAAACTATTTTGTCAATAAAGAAAATTCTATGGCATCTAAAACATTTGTCTTTCTACTGACATTGAAAGTGGAACTACAACATGCATTAGCTAATGTAATGACCTGAAACAGTATGCTCAGTACAGCATCAGTGATAGACACAAGCTTACTTTTCTCCACTGTTTTCTTGGAATGACTTGTGAACTGAATACCAGTAAATTTCATTAAAAATGAGAGATCTGCTTCTAGACTTTCAAGTTGAGCTTTCAGATCTGATGGAGATTCATGTCCCTTAGATTCTCCCTCAAATTCTTTTTGGAATGATTTTCTAGAATTGAAAAAGAAAAAAGATAATCAAAAGGGCAAAAGAACCACATATAAGAATATGTTTTGTCATGTCAGTTCAGTAATACCATTAAATAAAAGGTATTTGTAATATGATCTGCTGGTTTTCAGACTCACTTTGCAATTATTCAGATTTCAGTTGGATCATATTACCAGGTACAGTAAACTATTCTAACTTACATAAATACTTCATGTTCACTGCCAGGTAGACATAGCCTTTATTAGAAGTCTTGAGATCCAAGTATCCATTCTACTGTAAAGACCACCATAAGTAAAGTTCTAACATAGAGGAAAAAGCTTATGCTAAATAATTTTGACAAAGAAACACTATTAATCCAACATTTGAAAAAAGGCATACATTGACATTAATATCTCCTCTTCAGAGAAAAAGGTGGATTCTTGCTGGCTATCTTCATACTTTTCAGCCAATAGTTTAATTTCTTCTTCCAGTGACTGGATTTCATCTTCATAAGCTTGAAAAATGCTGTTGTCCATTTCTTGGAATCAACGTTACTAGATAAAAAAAATAAGTGCATTTCTTAGGTAAAAAAAATTCCATTTTCAAAATATATTATTTTTATCCAAGGAACTGATTTAAGAAATGTAGGTATAGCATTAGGTCACTGTTTCTCCTATCCTTCTAGTTAAAATGAGACATTTGTATTATGTGACTTTTAAAAACTGAAGAATTGATACATAAATTTTTAAAAAATCCCAGGTAGCTTTGACAAGTACAATAATTTATATCTCTGCAAAGAATCCCAGAATGTCAAGTACTCCTGTTTGCTATGGAAGACTAATATAAACCTTGATCCTCAGCAACCAAATTCAACAGGAATTCTGTCACCAAATTGCAATTAGAATTAGGCTTGCAGTAAAACTCCACTGGTCATACTACATTACCCCATCACCAACATAAACCTAGAAAGCCACCAGTCTGCAAGTAGACATTTTAAGAGCAGAGAGGCTGCTTTTTCCATAATTCTGAACATAACAAAGGTTTCTAAGAAACATGGTAGCTCATTCTGCTAAAAGTATCCTGAACAGGAAAGATGCTACTTCCAATGAATACAAGGGGCTACTAGACACATCAGCAAGAATATGACTAAGAACAAATTTCTGACTTTAGATTAAAAAAGAAGGTTTCTCCAAAGTAGATAACATTTTCTGAAAAAAACCATAGTTTTTATTCATTAGTTTCTCAGTGACTTAACCGAGTTCAAATGCAGTGATGAAATTAATTTCAAGACACAGATCACTGCATAGCCTCCAAATCCATAAGTTAAATCAGGAATCTAATATAGTCAAAGGCTTTACTTAAGAATCTTTTTAACTAATCATTCTTTCATCTGGTAGTGTGCCCAGCTGTTTTACATTTGCTGTAATAGAAGAAGCTGTTCTGCAGATAGAAAGTAACCCTACTCAAATACAGAAAGCAAATCCAGCTCTGACCAATTCACCTAACGATCCACCTGGCCAAAGGGAGCACAGCTGCTCCTACTCACATCACAGCATGATCTGCCTTCCAAGTAAACAGCAGCAAAGAGACACAACCAACCATGCTTCAAAAAAATTTTCAAAGAAAATTAACATCGATTTTAAGGAAAACAATTTTCTGACATTCAGCCTAGATGTGACATATTCAAAGGACTGTGGAGAACACTGTGCAGCTCAGTACCAATGTAATACTACTTTCAACCCCAATAAAAATAAATTTAGTTTCATGTTTGTTTTTAAACAACCCCCATTGTATCTGCAAAATCCATACTAAAACAGTTAAAGAAAAAAGGGATGAGGGGGAAGCAGGATTTTATTGTTTTACGTCACAAGAAACAGTATGTGAATAACATGTGTCTGAATAATAACATTCAAAACATGTTTTGCATTAAAAATGTATTTAAAAATGTAAAGAAAGTATACACAATTGAAGAATCAATGAGATTGCACCTAGTTGTGACTTCCTCTGAAATTTTAAACCAGTCTTAGGTGATGTGTGACAAGATCTACGGCGACAAGAAATAGAAGTTTTCCAACTCCTGATGCAGAAAGTTTTGGTCATAATAAAGACTACGTTAGTAAACATAAAAATACTACAATAGCCAGAATGTCATCCTAAGTTGTTTGCTAATCTCTCTTCTAACAGCTGGCTCTTTTGAAACTAGTAACAGAACAGATATACTGCTTACAGCTTTTTTAACTGAAGTGGTTTTACTGGACTGCGAAAGACTTGAAGACTAGTTATAACTTCAAACAGCCTTATCTCCAGAAAAAAATACCTGTACATACTTTTACTAAAACATTACTTTAACGACGAACAATCAATCATTGCTCCTCACCCTAAGCGTACACATGCACATATACATGCATTAATGATAATTATTTCACATTTCCAAGTACCTGCCCGCATACACTCCGAAGCACTCCCTTTTATGCTGCCGCAAGGAGACCTGAGAAGATCATTCAAGCGTTTGGGAGAAGCGAGCCGGTAGGGTTCTGTATTTCGTTGCTTTGCTTCCAGCTTTCACGCCTCACCAGGCAACGGCTGGAAACACGGCTCAGAGAGCCGGGGCTATCACAACGCGCCCCAACCTGCCAGGTGCGGCTCACAGGTGCAGAGCAGCCTGCGGCCCCGGCCACCCCCGCGGGCGGAGAATCCCCTCCGGGCTCGGCGCTGAAGGGAAAGGCTGGCGCCCGGCGCTGAGGAGAGGGGAGAAGAGAGAGAGGCAGGCGCCCGCTAACGGCTGCAGCGCGAGAGGCTCCCTCAGCCCGCCCGCTAACGGCTGCAGCGCGTGAGACTCCCTCAGCCCGTCCGCCAACGGCCGCGGCGCGTGAGACTCCCTCAGCCCGCCCGCCAACGACCGCGGCGCGTGAGGCTCCCCCAACCCAGCAGCCGTAAGCGCCCCGCACCTTTGAACTGCGCGCCCAGGCAGCCCGCTGCGGGCCTGGGCGCTACCACAGCTGCTGCAGGGGGAGCCGACCGCGCCTTCATTCTTCCCTCGTGAAAGCAACTTGACGAGTGGTTCCCGCGGTGATTACTCAGTATAGACCGAAAAAGCATGATTTATTTCGTGATTGTATTAATTTTTTTCGTTAATTGCTTGCGGAAAACCCCCCTGCTTTTCTTCCCAGTTAGTTACGCCCAAGCACTCCACGGTCACAAGACCTAACCCCTGTGCTCCCATCACACTCGACCGACCGGAAACAGGAACCCGGAAGAGGGGCGGTGGCAGACAGAATCCGACGGCTGCAGGAGGCGGAACCCGTTTTTCTGAGTGAGCGCTAGGAAGAGACGAGGAGGGAAGGTAAAGTGGTGTGCGCTACGAGGGCCGCATATGGAAGCGGTGAGGGAGAGCGGCCGCGTCCCGGCGGGGTGGCGGGGAGCGGGACTCGGGGCCGCGGCCTCTCCTGGCGGGCAGGGTTGGGCTGTGGGCGGCCAGCACCTAAATCCCGGTTCCTTACAGCAGAACGGTGTTTACTGATACGGGGATGAAGCAGAGCGCGCAACCCAGTGGGCAGCAAGGAGCGCTCTTAGGAGGCTCTGTGTGGAGGACTGCTGAGGGAGCGACTTGTTCCGTAGTTGGGTGTTGTGGTTCCATTAATCCCTCCGGTGTAATTTACTAAACTATTATGATTTTTTAACAGAAAAGCGGGGTGTGCGACACAGATGTGATAGCTTGACTTGTCAACATGGAGCAGAAACCAGTTTCAAAGCGGTTGTACGTTGGAGGGCTTGGCCACACTATTTCTAAGGCTGAACTGCAAGAAAGATTCGGCAAGTTTGGGGAGGTCTTGGACGCAGAAATTATTACCAGAAAAGATGATCAGGGTAACAGTTTTACTTCATCCTTTAAAATTGAATTATTTTTCGATTTGTAATGTGACATGGAATTTTTTCTTCAGAGACACTTTATTTTCAGGAAATAGCTTAATTTTCAGTTCTAAGGGAAACGCTGAAATTATATAGAAATTAACTGTTTATCATCTATCAGGGAACCCTATGAAGACTTTTGCTTACCTCACTGTCAGCATTTCTGATGCAGATCTTAGGAAATGTAAGTACTTTTTTTTTTTTTTTAAAGTAATTTCTGGTTTTGAGCCAGGATACATCACTGATGATGCATCTAATGTAAAATCAGACTGTGGTTCAGGTAGACCCTGTTCCATTCTGTTGTCATATTCATTCAATTTTCTTAAAGCTGTAGTTTTGTGGACGTTGCTTTACTGCAGTTTTCAGTAAGTAGATGTAAGCAGATTAAAGAGATTCCTTGTGACTGAAATAGGTGATTTATGAGTTTGTTTTTTAACTTTTTTATCAAAAGGTACAGGAAATGTGCTTCAAACACTTTCTTCAGGTCCATAAAACATTAGAAGTTACTTGATAGGAGAGGAAACCCAGAAGGAGAGTTTGTGTAAATCATGCTTCTGTTAAAGCGATTTTAAAAATCCCGTAATAGGTGGGCTACAAAACTCTTGGCAGGGTTATAAAACCACTTGTGTAACATGTAGCAGCAAAATGGCAAGTGAAGATACCTATATCTGAAGAGAGGGATTGGTAATATATCCTGTTATCTGGGGAATGCTGCCATTAGGACTAAAAAAACTAAAGTACAGAAGCAGTTAAGTAGAGGAGAACCTCTTGGACACTCTGGAAACTTCGGGGTGTATGCATCTGAATTGTCAGGTTTGTACTTGACCCAAAGCATACAGACTTGAATGACTCTTGAAGTCACAACTTTTAATTTTGGATGTAGACCTTCTGGTGTAAGATTTGGGTATCAGACCTTTTCATAGACAAACTTAAATCAGGTGAGTAATGGAATATGAGATCATGCTAAAGAAACTTCAGACTATCACAAAAGCAGGAGGCAAGGTTAGGTCTAGGTGTTTGTTTTTTTTTTTAATGTAGAAAGTATTCGTTTCCCATCTCCTTGTATTGCAGGTATGTCAATTTTAAATAAAACAAAATGGAAAGGGGGGACACTGCAAATTGAGTTGGCCAAAGAAAGCTTTTTGCACAGGTAAAAATAATTTTTAAAAATGTACGTTGCTGCTAAAGTTACCCTTTTTCTGTTTATCTGATAACATGATGGGTGTGCTTGCATCTGCTACACTCTTAGTTTTTTCTAGTTTTTATTGACGGGCTGTTGATGCATATTAGATACTGCAACATGTTCTGCATCATTATTCCTTAAAGGCAGCAGATATGTTAATTCCTTAAGTAGCAAATGGCTGCTGTTCTCTGGGAGGGGGTCACTGCCAGCTATAATTTAGGGACAGGCAGATCTTTTTTTCATATACAATGTATTTTTTGGTGCAGGCTCGCCATGGAGAGGGAGGAAGCAAAGATGCAGAAAGAAAAGCCACAGAGACATGACAAAACGTGTCTGTTAGAGTCACTGAAAAAGGCTGGAGTTATAGACTTCCAGATGAAAGCAGTACCAGGTACAGAGGTGCCAGCCCATAAGGTATGGTGGGATAGATGTATATACAGCAATGAAACAAAAAAACCCACAAAACCATAATGAGGTGCAAGCTTATTACATCTAAATTTATGCCAAATCTCTACACTTTATGTAAAGAAACTTTTATTGAGTGTGACAGTCCAAGTTGTGAAAAGTAGTCTGAAGAAATGTCTTACATGTAGGCATGTAAAATGCTCCTGTTGTTCTTTGTAATGACTAGAAATAATCTTGATCCTACTGACCTCTTTGTTGTGTTAGATGAGTAAATGCTTTGTTGTCTGTTTATGTTGGGAATATCTTTGTGTCAGCCTTAAAAGCATGTAAAGAGAATGTGTGTCTCATTTTTATATAACATATTAGTTTTTGACAGCTGGGTTGTCAGGAACTCATCTCTGTGCTTCAGCACATTCAGGATCAGGGTCTACACATGCTTACAAAAGTTAAGATTTAGAGTAAACTAATTGAATGTGCAAATTTAGGCAACAAAAACTACATTTACTACAAAGTTTTCAAAATTATTGGCTAAGCACAGAACATTTTGGAGGGTGATGGGGAGATTTTTAATTTTTTAGTGGAAAGGGGGAAAGAAAGCAAAAGAATACTGATCTGTCTGTATAGGTGCCACTGGTAATTCATAAACCAGAAACTTTACATCAGAAATAGTACTTGAAAAGAAATTCAGTTCTTTACTGTCACTCTTCATTTGCAAGGTTGTAGAAATTTGGTTTTTGCTTGGTTTTGGTTTGGTTTTTTTTTGAGAAGGAAGCTGGCTAAGTTGCATGGTATGAATAGGTCTCACTTAAGAGAGTAAACATAAAAAGAATTAGTCACAGATGGTTATTAGTGTTTCTGTTACCAGAGAATACACATCTTGTTTTATTCCAGAGTTACTTCCATTCCCTTTTTGTTTAACAATGATTATTTTTATTTTCTTTTAGAAATGGGTTGTTGGTAAATTCGGCAGAGTCTTGCCTGTCCTACACCTTAGGAGTCAACAGAAAAATAAAATATCCTTTTTCTATTGGTTTTCCAGAAGCACAGTACCCTTCTTTCTTTCTTCATATGGGGAAGCATTTGCTTAGTGGCCTTAATCTTGACTGCTATGTCATAGGTGATTTCTTGAATCCTTTAAGTAAATCTTGCACTAAGTTTGTGTGATTTGAACAGATTTTTTAGACTGCAAGTCAGTTGCCTAAAGGCTTGTGGTCATGACATTAAAAAGGACTCTTTGCTGTCTTTCCATGCAGAATGTAGCCTGTTCATAAAGACTGGAAGTCTGCGTGCTGAAAGAATCGTGTTGTTTTAATTCCTTAACTCAGGCTAACATTGTGAAATATGACCCATCAAAATATTGCCATAACCTCAGAAAGCTGGAGCCAGACGTGGCGTGTGTAGTTCCTGTGTCTGAGCTTACCTGGCACTTGGAAGGGAGAGATGGCAGCATCATGAACAGGAAGCGGCAAGGAGAGCTCCCTGGGGCTCAGCAGCCACCTAAAAAACTGAGGCAACTGGGCAGGGAGGCTCTGAATGGAGCAGTAGTTCTCCCCTCTGGGTGTCCATCACCTCCAGAAAACACAAGCTCAGCACAGCTAGATCAAAGATCAATATCCAAACCCAATGAGAAGTCTGCATTGCCTCCATCAAGCAGTCTTTCCAGTAAAATATCAGAGAGGGGTTTAGTATCCAAGAAGAGCGATGTTTCTGGAGTTACAGCTCAAAATAATTGGAGTGTTTGTGACAGTGACATTGATTCTGAAGAGGAAATCAGAGCAGTGGTAGAGAAAGAGACAGGAATGCAGAAAGCTGAAAATGTTGAGACTGAAAGTGACCACTTGGAAGTTGTTGGGGATAATTTTGAATTAAAATACAATAGTCACTGGTCCTTAAGCAATCCAGATTCCAGAAAGAAAGCCATCAAAGGAAGCTACAGAGAGAAAGAGACTGTGGAATGTGATAATGGTTATGACTCAGCAGATACAGATGAAATTATTGCTGAAAGTAAAACTCCAGATCTAAGTAGCAGGAAAACTACAATTTTAGAAGATTCTAAACAGGTGAAGGTGGAAAATAAAGAAATACCGACTACCAAAAACTGTGAGTCAGTGGATGACTCCTCATTGAAAACTCGCCATTTAAAAGAATACATTAGAAGGAAAGGGAAAATTAAAAAAAAAATAAATTCTGCCTTGCAAAGTACAGCAGTTAACAGCTCAACAAAGGCAAGTGACAGTGAAAGCTCTTATTCAGAGCCTGAGAAAGGGGAGTCTGAAATAAGTTCTGATTATGAATCCCTGATGCAAAACTGTTACCGCTTAGACCTTACATTAGATGACTTAAAAGCATTAGCTACTGAAAACACTGGGACATCAGCAGAAGAATCAGATGGTGCACAGAGTCCTAGTCAGCAAAGTGTTGAAGAAAGTCCTAAGGGTAACATAAATAAACCAAATAAACTTTCTAAATTCCACCCTGCAGTTAAAAAAAAATGTATCTGCCCTGAAGATGTAGTTGCTGCGATTTTAGCAGGGGAGGAGAATGCTGACGAAGAAAGCTCCGAGGGACAAAATAATTCGTGTTTGAAATACCAGCCCTTCAGAGGAATAGGGTCCCTCTGTAAAAAAGAGGTAACTAAGGACAGCAGTGGTTCAAAGAATGCGTCAGCAGAAAGTTTAGGTCTTGAAGCTTGTATTTCTTACTGTGGGGAGGAGTCATCTAAAAGACAGTCTAAGAAGCATCCACTGTATCCACGGGAAATCAGTAGTAAGAAGAGACAAAATACGCCTTGTGAACAGCACAAGGAATTGTCAGATGTTGCCTCCTTAGCAGCTGAGAGAGATCAGCCTGTTTCCAGGCCTCGTTTACAAGGAAGGAGCAAAGATACAATTTCTTTGCCAGAAGACCAAAATTCAGAGCGTGGAGCTGCTGTTCCCACTACTGATGAGAGTGGAGATGAGAGCAGTGATGTGGATAGGATTGCTGCAGTGCCACAGAAACATGTAAAACAACGACTGAAAAGGCCAAAACTGCTTTCCAAAAAATTAAAGAGGGATGTAAGCAATAAAAATCCAGAGCATGAAGCTAAAAAGTGTGAGAATGGGAAGACAAGCCTGCTGGAAACTAAGGAGCTTTGCCGTCATGTTACTGCTTCAAAGGGACCTAATCTAGAAAAGAAACAGTTGCAGGATAACCAGAGGAGGCTGGCAGCTCTAGAAGAGAGACAGAAAGAGAGAGAATTACAGAAGAAACTCATTCAAGGAGCTCTTTCAAATCTGGTAATTACGCTCACAACTTCTACGTGAATAGTAGGCAGTGAAAGAAAGGGAAATTGATGTGGTTTAAGAGACTTAAAAGTATATTCTGGAGTTTCTGATTCCCTTCCCAGTTTTCTTTAGAGTTTATACAAAATGATGCATACCCAATTCCTGGAATGTCTCTAGAGTTGCAAAAGCAATAGTAGATTCCTCCTTTAATGTCATGGAAATGTCTTTTAGATACTTATGTATGACTGCAGCAAGTATTTTGTATGTGTGACTTGACAGTTTTGCTCTTCCCTAGGATAGCCAGCCAGCAGGCAAGCACAAACACATCATATTCAATTCAGATGTGGAAAGTGAAGCTGAAGGAGATGAGATGTTGAAGAAAAAGAAGAGTTTGGGAAACAGGCATGAAGTAAGTATTAGGGAAAGTATTTATTTTTCTTTCGTTGGATTTTTTTCTTCATAAATGTAGTGAGATTAGGACTATTCTTACTGAATTAAAACGTTTTCTCACTTCCTCATGTTTAGCACTCTTTTTACTTAAATCTCTCTCACCTGATATTTAGAATCCCTGTCCTGTATTTTCCCTTTTCTTCAAAAGAACCTCTGATTCTATGGAAAATTGTTTCCAAGTCATGGAGTGCTTACCTGTTGTAATCATTGACATTGATCAAATGACGTCAACTATGTCCTGGAATTTATACCATAAATGAGGCTTGTTCAGAAAAAGTATAATTGCACATTGATATTTTTAAACTGATCTCCCTTGGGGTAATCAGAAAGTTGTTTTTTTTATACCTGAATCCCTCGTATTGTAAAACCTGAGTTACCCTTTACATGGGTATTTTACCTATGCTAAAATTGTATAGTCATATCTGTAAAACAGAATTGCACAAGGTATGTATGAAACAAACACATGGATTAGCAAGTGAGCAGGTTGTTGTAGAAATCTGCATTTTCAGATAAACTGGAAAGCATAGGAACAAACTTAATACTGATTTATCTTGTCAACGTTACGTAAACAGCTGCTTTTCTTGATTTTCTTTTTGTTTAACAAGGATGAACCTGCTCCTAACACTTCAAGCAGATTGTTTGAAAGCAGTGAGGATGAGCAAGATGGTACAGATGAGGAGAGATTCAAAATTAAGCCCCAGTTTGAAGGCAAAGCTGGTGAAAAAGTGAGTGAGCTCGTTACTGTAATTTCATTCTCTTCTAGGTCTCCATAATGCCACTTCAGAAGAACATAAAGTGTAGGCTTGCATACTTGCTAAATATGAGTTTGACAAACTTGCAGTAGAATTCTCTTTCATAGGGGAAGAGAAGCCATGGGAGAAATGATTTGTGTTGGGGAGTGGGAAAAGTTTCTCTGATGTTGTCATCTTGGAATACAAAGAAATTTCTGGAAAAAACATGAAGAGCTAAAGGTTATTAGGATGTTGCCATAACTATAGGAAAAAAAGAGTTCATGAATGTTGATGATTTTCTTCTCTAGGGCTTAATAGGGTCTGTTTTGTTTTGTTTAGCTCTTGAGATTGCAGTCACGATTTGGCACAGATGAAAGATTTCGCATGGATGCTCGATTCCTTGAAAGTGACAGTGAGGAGGAAGGTAAACCTGCTCCTATTTCCTGGTTAGTGACAGTCATAGAGCTACAACATGGAGCCTTAATTTTGGATGCTTGAAGCAACTTATAGACTAGTTTTGCTCCTTGAGAGATTTCTTAGAGAAAATAAGCCAACTCTATTGTGACTGTACATAGTATATATTGGTAGCTGTGTTTTCTTGGATGTATGTGTTGTGAAGGATTTGTATAGCTGAATGTGAGGTGTACTCAGGGGATGAATTGACCTTTGAAAAGACATTTTAGTACAGGATGGTGTTAGAATGTGTGTATCCATGTTTTCACAGGATAAGTGGTGACTTGTTAAAATAAACGTTTTGACCATTACATTCATTGCAGCTGTTAGTTTTGTAGTCATCCTGCAGTCCATGGCTGATCTGGCAGCCTTAGAAAGATTTGTAGGTTTTTAAGTTATTTTTTTAACAGCAAAAGGCAAAACAGCTGAAAAAGGCAAAGATTTTAAAATATTTCTTTTTTGCCCCCTACCAAAACCAACATTGTTAACCTAGGTTTCAGGATTCAGAATTTGTTTCTGAAACGTAAATTTCTGTCTAGTTCTGCTACTCCCATTGTTGCTTTAGTATGATCTTCTGTACAGCATCTGTCAGTGGCAGAGCAGCTGCACAGTGATGGGATGTACATGGGGAACAGGTGAAATAACTGCTCAGATGTTCACATGAAATAGATGCCCAGGACATTTCTAATCAAAGATTTTCTGTAGTGCAAGGGAAAAAGCCTCAACATAGCTTTAAAATAAGGGAAGTGATGTGTTGATGTGTGAGCTTTTCTGGTGCTACAGCAAGGTCATATATCAAATATTACAGGCTTGCTCACATCAAAGCAGGGAAAAAATAATGTATTTATTTGTCTGTTAGCAGAGACAAACACGTTGAAGACAAATGAGGAGGAAGAGCTTGCTGCAGAGAAAAAGAAGAATCTGCAAATACTGGGAAGCCTCTTGAATATCAACTTGGAACACCATAAGCCAACTAAACGAGCCACAAGTGCTAAGAAATTCAAGTAGGAATTCTCTGTTATTGGAAAAGAGGGAATTGCAGGAAGGTTGAATTTTTGCCAAGTGTTTCACAAGTACAATTTCTGCTTAGCTGACTGAGAAAAGTTTCCCCCTCGGTTGTGTGCATTTGAAGTCAGTCTTTAATGCAGTTTTGCAGCCTGAGTGTCTGCATAGATTATCCTACTGGTAATTCTAATTATTTTAGGAGTTGCATCAATTGCTGCTGACTGCTAAATACCAGTGTGACTGCTGCACAATCATACTTGATTCTAGGGCTTCTGTACAACTTTTCATGCATCTTCTAAAGAGTAAGCAGAGGGAAAAATAATCTCTGCAACCCCAGAGGTTGTCTTAGGAAAGTTTTATAGCTGGAAGTCCCTGAAATGTTTAAATTTTGGAAGGTGGGCATAATGGCTGTTTGTTTGTTTGTTTGTTTGTTCTTCTTGCCTTGTTGCTCTGTTGTTTTTTTTTTTCCTTGGACTGTCTTAATTTATGCCATGTTTGGTACCAGAAGAAATAAATATAGATGAGTAAAGGGAGATGGATAGCTGTATTGATACAGCTCCTCAAAAGAGGAACAGATGCAGGTATAAACTTCCTGCATAACACACACAATTTGAGGTCTGTGTTTTATATGAAATAGTAGAATTTGATTCAAGCCACTTCTGTTTATCTCTTTTCCTGACACTGACTAGCAGGTGCTTTCCAAATACCAATTAGGTTTTGGATTGATTTGGAGCTCTTTTGGTAAAGAAGTCAAGGTGAATTTGAATCTGACTATTAAGGTTTAGGGTAGCTTTCAGTTGAGCATTGAGAATGTCTCATGGCTTTTCTTTTCTTTCCTTTTTTGCAGAGATATTAATGCCCTCCGCTATGATCCCACAAGACAGGACCACGCAGTCTTTGAAAGGAAACCAAGTGCTACAGAAAAAGAGAGGTAACACTGCAGCTTGGTAACTGTAATTGGGAAGTTTCTTCCCATGGAAAGGCAGCTATAGAAGACTGAGTTTGAAACTATCCAGACTGCTAAGACATGAATAGCAAGATTGCCTCTTAGGGAGCCTTTCTTTTAGAAAGGTGTGTGCTGTGTTACTATTCTTTAACAATCTCATTTCAGTAAAGCTAAAAGGAAGAAGAAGAGGGAAGAGAGTGAGAAACTGCCTGAAGTGTCGAAAGAAACATACTATGATATTGCTGTTGATTTAAGAGAGTTGTTTGGGTCTTCAAAGAGCCAATCAGAAACAAATGAAGAAATACCCTGGGACAAAACCAATGCAGAGGACTCTACCCCGCCTGACCCTTCTGGACCTAACGCTGGCAGTAACGAAGCTCAGGGGTCTGGTGGTTTCAAGTTTTCCTTCTTTGGAGACATGCAGGAGTCGGGCATAAAAGAAGGTAACACAAGAACATGGATAATAGTGCAGCTCCTAATGATTACCTCGTGTCAGACACTGTCGAGTCACACAGGGTATAGAAATGGAGATTCCAGGGCATGTTCAGAGGCAAAAGATGATAGACAAGTCAAATCAGGTTTCATATAAACCAACAAGATTTTAAATAGAAACTGTCATAATTAAGATAGTATTATGAGCAAAAGAAAATCTTAAGACTTGACCTCAAGATCCAAGAACATTTTGTTATGCACTTCATTGTATTATTGTACCTTTAGAAAATGGAAACCCAAGGACACATAACTATTGGGGTAACCTAACCTAAGATAAAACCAAATGTTATGAAATCAAGATGAAAAAGTCTGAAATCATCACTTAATAAGTAGCAATGTAGGAAATGAAAGAAACTGTGAAGTTAACTGAAATAAAGAAATTAAAAAAAAACAACAACCACCTCTATTTCTGCTGACTTCAGAAAGTACTCAGTGTCTTCTGAAAGCAGTAAACAGGGTTTCAGAATATGTAAGAGAACTCTAGAACAAAGTGGAACACAGCTGAGTGGAGGTGTAGTTGAGAGTTCACCACGACCTTAGCACTGAGAACCACACTCAAGCCCTGTGTCTTATACTTGCTGTTAGGAATTATTACTGGTTTCTGTTGCATAACGTTCCTGTTTGGTGGCAACAGGGCCACCGTGCCAGCTGCTGTGTTGACACAAACAAAATGTCAGGCTCTCTCCATTGCACATATCTCTGTTGCTGATTTTTGTGATGAGTTTTGTTGTTGTTCTGGTTTAATCTGATTTAAGACCACGAGTATCAGTTGGAAAGCATGAAGGGGGTACATGCGATAGTCTTTTTGGAGCACAAACTGTGGGTGTTTTGTGGACAATATAAACTTGCAAAGGCTCACTTTTTCCAAAGTAGAATGTTCTGATCATTCTCTTGAATAAAAGACTGTGTTTCATAGTCTAGTTACAGTTGGGTTTGGAAACTGCTGGATATTGCCAGAGAGAGGCAGTACCCGAGCTGTCTTCTCAGTTCTGGTCTTCCAGACAAGCCCTGAGGTTATACACTACTGAACTAAATTCATACTTGCCCAGTAGGAGGATAGAAAACCTAGGGGGGGAGGTTTCTGTCAAATCTTTTTCCAAATTAAGTATTTCAGTCTTAAGTAGGAATTGTTACTGGCAAGTAGGGGAATAATCTGATAATTTTTTTTTTAATTGTGATTTTATTATTGCAGAGCCCTACATAATTGAAACAATAAAACCTGTAAAAGTCACATGGCAAGAAGATCCACGTTTCCAAGACAGCAGTTCTGAGGGTGATGATGAACCAGAGGCATCAGAAAGTGAATGGGACAAAGAAATGCAAGTTGTATTTGTATTTACTGTCTACTTGGTTGGTAGTACTTTGATGCTATGAGAATATTAATAGCAGCGCTCAGGTCACGGGTCACTAACATCTTCATTCCACATCTCTGACCAGTGGAAGTCTTCTTAAGAAACCATTCCTTGCTGCACAGAGTGTAGTAGTCAAAAATCCCAATACCACATTTGATTTGAAGTTGGATATGAAATCTGACTTTCTAGTTGATTGCAAGAGAACTGAACTGAGTAGGGGGTTTAGCCAAATGTCAAATACAGGTTAAGTTTCCTTTAGAAACATTTTTTCTAGAAGGCTGTATTTGGTTACTGCAGAGTAAGGTTCTTCAGTGCATACTATTTCTCTGCAGCCTTTCAGCTTTAACTTGTGTCAATGGAATTTGACAGTAACTTTTATGATGCTGAAATTCCTTTGTGTTTGTCTAGGTTTGTTTCTTTGCCACAGACAAAAAGTGTGAGATTTTTCTTCTTCTCCAAAGATGATGAACGACTAAGAGGTATAATAGAATTTATTCACCCCCCCCTTTTTTTTTTTAAAACTCTTACTGAAATGTAATTAGAAAAAATACTGCCTGGTTCTTAAAAGTTTTGTAGTTAAAACACAGATGAGAGGTTTAAGAGAAGAAAAAAAAAAGGCAAATTTCCATCATTACTTTTGGTATGAATTGTGGTAGCACATCCCACAAGAAAGTCCTGGTAAAACAAATACTGTTATTGCACTGTAATGTTCCATCTTATCTGGGTTATAGTGCTTGTTAAAACTGAGCTCTGAGTCGTAGCAGGCACTAAATTCCTTGGGAGATGTGGGATAATGGTGCTGAGCTTTTCCTGAAAAAGATGCTGTTTCACTGCAATCTGTATTTCAGCATCTTGAGGAAAACTGCTGTTGCCTTTCATTGTTCTTGGTAGGCCAGGCTGTAATACAGAACATTTCTGTTTGAGCCAACCATGCCATGGGGGCAAGAGAAGAATGTGGAGGAGAGGCCTTCCCACCTCATTGCTGAGATGAGATGGGCATGAGATCCACGAACAGCAGCATATTCAGAAGGTTTTGACCATATTAATTTGGGCTTTGCTTTGTGCAGAGGGCCCCAAGCTATTTTGCAGATCAGCAGACCTCAGTGAAGAAAAAGATGGTTGGGAAGACAGACGTAGAGTGTTGATTGAGGTGAGTCTTTTAACGTCTGTTACTTGGAACTGCGGCCGAAAGTGCAGCATGAGGAGGGAACACGGCTGCTTGTTTGCTTCATGTGCATGAAAAATTAATTCAGGACCTTGTGAAGGGCTTGAAACTTCATCATTACCATTTTTAGTATAAAAATCATAGCATTTTTAGTATAAAAGTGTGCATAATGTCCTGTTGTCATGTCTAGTCAGGGAAATAACTGCATCCCAGCATTGTGCAGGACCAGTTACTTTACTGCACATAAAATGAGCGTTGGAGACAAACGGGATTTCAGAAGCTTCTCATTATATTATGTCAAATTTTTAATGTTTTCAGGAGTGCCGGAAGAAGCATAAGGATGCAAGGAGGAAAGTGAAAGCAAAAAAATAAACCTTTCTTATCTTACCACTCAGCAAAGTTTCCTGTTTCTTCTTTGAAGGAGTTTGTTGTGGTTTGGGCCTAACACGACATCAACGAACCAGCGCTGTGGCTGCTCACTCAGCTCCCCCCAGCATGCACTGGGAGGGGGAGAACAAAGGCCAACTAGAAGCTTGTGGATCAAGACAAGGACACGGAGTGTTCACTCACCATTTACAGTCCCAGGCAAAATAGACTCAACTTGGGGAAAAATAATAATTTAACACAAATGCACACAGGACACAGATGAAACAAAGAGCTTAAATACCTTACCCATCCCTCCCTTCTTCCTGGGCCCCAATTACTTTGTTCCCGATTTCTCTCCCTCCTTCCCACCAGTGGCACATGGGGACAGGGGATGGGGTTTACATCCAGTTCACAGTCTGTTGTTCCCTGCTACACCTTCCTCCTCAGGGAGGATTCCTTACACTCCTCCTCTGCTTTCCCATGGGGTCCCATAGAAGGCTTAAGGTTGGAAGAGACCTTAAAGATAATGAGGTTCCAACCCCCCTGCTATGAGCAGGGACACCTCACACTAGACCAGGCTGCACAAAGCCTCATCCAACCTGTCCTTAAAACACCTCCAGGGAGGGGGCATCAACAGCCTCCCTGAGCAACCTGTTCCAGTGCCTTACTACCCTCATGGTGAAGAATTTCTTCCTGATGTCTAACCTAAATCTACTCTCAGTTTAAATTAAATCAGATCCCATTACAGTTTCAGCATCAAGAGCAATGTAAGGGCTGCTCTTTGCTGTCGGTGGGTTAAAGGTTTTTTCTGAACTATAGTGTTTTCAGTGCAAGATGTATATAAGGAGCCTGGTGTGGTGCAGTCTGTCACAGCTCATTCAGTGTCTGCAATAAAGCAGAGCTGCTTCAACAGTCCCCAATACAACAGTTTTCTATGTGAAAATGCTGTTAACAGCACATTGGAACTGGAAGTGGGGGAATGGCAAGATTTTAAGGCAACTTCTATTGGAAAAGCACAAGGATTCTCATAGGTCAGAGGGGAATGTCTCATTGTGAGTTTTATTTTGAAATTATTGTGGAAAGTATAGAAAGTGAATAGTAACTCAATGAAAGTCAAAAGCTGGAAAAGGCATTTATTTTTTTTTATTAAGTCAGTGTTTTAGTGGCTTCCACTGTGTTCTCCAGACTCCCCTGCAGCAACCTAGCTAGAATAGTCACCTTCCCCTGCCAGCAGCCTGTAGGGCTCGAGGATCACTTGGTATCTCTTTGAACTTGATTTTGCAGGGTGGACACAACAGGCAAAGTCTGTCCCTTAATTGGGTTAATATTGCTGAGGTCATGGCTCCTCACTGAAGCAGCCAGGGCAGCTAAGCAGCAGGGCTGGGGCTCAAAGGTTCTTGGTTTGGGAGACCCATCTTAGGGGAAAACTAACTCTTCTGGCATCTTGGAGAGGTTCAAAACATGCTCATCACCCCCACAGCTGGAAGTGTGAAGTGTCCTGAAGTGTGGCTGGTCTGGCTTCTCCAACGAGAGCTAAAGTTGCTCCCAAGGGAGCAAAAGATGCCCTGTGAAGCACTGAGCTTTCACACTTCATCTGTGCCAGCTCTGTTGAATATATGTGTGCTAATAAGAGCATTAATGTGTTACCAATTTTACTAGACCTTTGGAAGAAAAATACGGAAACCAAAACATATCACTTAGGATTCCTGTGAGAGCTATTATTAAACCAGCTCTGTGCTTTTTTTCCCCAAGATCATAAGCTCAGTTGACTTTTCTATTCTAATTCAAGTGGGAAAGAAAGATGGCATTGCGTGGCCTTCAGACTCTTCTATTTGTACATGTGTCTCAGGAGAAGAATTATTTATGATAATGTAATTATAGAAATGAACAAACAAGTGCATTGTACTTTTTATTTTCTTCTCCAAAGAAGCCGCAGTCAGTCATCAGGACACTAGGTGGTAGTCTCAGTCCAGAAACATTTCAATGGCTGTTTGACATTGCAGTGACAGTAAATTGTGGCTTTTCAGTAGAATTTGCTCCTTGCAAGGCAAGATTTGAGCAGAATCGGTTGTAATGTGGAAACATTATCCAAAGCGGAACTCTTTGCAGTTATTTTCAGAAGCTGGTAACTGATTTCCAGCTAATTTCCAGAAAAGGAGATCTCAGGTCTGATAATTTTAGTATCATCGTATCATCATTCTGGTTGGAAAAGACCTTCAAGATCATCAAGTCCAACCACTACACTAGCTCTGCCACATCCACCACAAAATCCTGTCCCCTGGCACCACATCTGTCTTTTTAGATGTATCCAGGGATGGTGCCTTGGTAATTTTATATGTGATTGTGTTGGTATCTTCTACTCTGCATAAATAATGAAATCTTCACTGACTTGCATTCTTTTTTAGGGCTCCAATATGTTTTCAGTTCAATCCTGTTCTTTGAAGGAGGTGGGCTAGAAACTTTGATTTGTATTTTTCATAGCCAAGCCCCAATGCTCTGTAAGACATTCCCTTTCATCTGCTTCTCCTCCCCTGAAAAGTCATAATTTTAAAGGCTTATTTTACAGTTACTGCAGATGTATTTATAAAAAATAAAATCCACATATGCCATTAAACTTTCAGGAATAGAATAATACAGAATAATTCAATAGCAGCACTGAAGCAGAAGAGATGTAGTTGGCTTAATTCTCCACTGACCAAGATTCAGGGTATTTGACATGTGCTGGCTGGGGACAGGGTTTCTCCCAGCTTTCCCTTAATCAAACAAAAAGATTCTCTTTGACACCAGTGATGTTAAGGAAGACTCACAGCCATATCTGTTCCTGCTCACTTTAGTTATGTGTCAGTGTGAGGTTAATAAAAAAAAACGTGTGTGGGATGTGGAAATAACCGGTTTTAATTATTAGATATCAAATTGACTGAGAAATTAATCCAATTCTCACTCTGCTGAGGGACTGAAAATAGAATGCAAGGAGAAATCAGGCATATGTTACTCCTAACGTGACTATTTCAGTTTCAACCAGTATTGATTTTTATACATAAGCTACAAACAAAAAAGAATTACAAAAGTTCTCAGCAGCCTGAAAAGCCAATATCGACCAAACTAGAATGGCATTTAGGAGAGTGATGCTAAGCTGATGAAAATAAATAGCAGTAAAATAGCTTCTCACTTGTAATTTTTATCTAATATTGTATCAGGTCTGTAATCCTTTGCAAGTGTCATCTAATGCATCACTGGTGACTGCAGAAATGTGCAGAATTAATAAAGAATGTGCCTGGATGTGGAATAGCTACCCACCTCCAATCTTCCTGAAAGGTTTCCATTTGATGTATGATATTCCTCTGATGAGAGCCTAAAATCTATTAGTTCACTAAGTGAGTCTTATTCTTGAGTTCCAGCAAAAGAAGCCCTTTCCTCGAGGCCCCAGTTTCAAACCATCAATTTGTCTTTATGCCAACATACAGCTTCAGCTGTGAAGCTGTGATCATGCTATAGCACTTCCAACAGGAGTGGGAATGTGGTTGCAAACACGAGGATTAGAATCATCAGGTTTAACACTTTGCTACTTTTAAATACCTGAAGCAGAGGAAGAGAGTAATGGATAGTAGGGGAGTGTGAACTGATAGGCTGCATTTGAAGGAAACTCTAACAGGAAGGATATGGATGAGTGGGATCCTGTGAAATAAATGGGCATGTCAAAATCCAAAACTTATGACAAACATTCCCTAGAAGATGTGGGAGTGGTTCCTCTAGAGTTCCGTATCTATTTTGTTGTCCTGCCCCATAAATGTTACTGTCCCAGCATATGACAAGCATCAATACTTAAGAGAAATGGAAGGATAAAGTCTTTCTCACTAACACAGGCAAATAATTATTTTGTCTTTAACAATCTTCCTTTCCTATGTTTTGTTTTCTCCTCTGTTTTACAGCAGGAGATGGGGTGGGTGGATGGGGGAGCACAGAGGGATGGAAATCAGCAGATGGCTGTTCAGTCAGTTCAAACACACAGGTACAAACACAACTTCCCACTGTCATCCTGGAGCCAGAAAGAAAGAGCCCATGGAGCAGGCATTTGGTCTCTGAGTGCACCTGCCCAACAATTAACACCTTTAATGTTCCGGTTGAAACTGGGACTCCCTGTCCCTCCTCACTTTGACAGGTCCCAGGTACCCCTCAGGTTCTGCAGAAAGTGAGACCCAGCAGGTTGTTCCTTGCCACCCTGGGACAATTCTCAAAATGCTGGACTCTTTTTTGAAGGGAATTTAGAGCAATCCTTTGGTAAATTACTCGACTGAGATAAGAAATCCTTACTAAGCAACTCTCCCTGTAATTTTTAGGTGCAACAGGTATAAACCAGTTTGTTGTACTTGTTCTGCAAGGATGTAAGCTCTTGCTAAATGTGAGAGGCTGTTGCTTGCAGCAGGATACAGATGTTTCAAGTTCAATACGCACATTGCCAGCCTGGAACTTGAATCTTTATCTACTTGTGGCCAAGCAAAAGCAGCTCTATCCCTTAGGTTAGAAATACTAGTTTGACTGGTGTCACAGTTTGAAAAGCAATTAAACTGAGAAGTAGGTTTTGTTATGACCAGATAAAGAAAAAGTTCAGGAAGCCTCTCTCTGTATCTTCAGATCGAGATGAACTTTGATAAACTTAGTTCTTATAAAAACAAGCAACATTTTTTTCCCCTCTTTTGACTTGCAAATTAAGCTAAACTTGCATAATCACATCTGACTGGAATTTATTTTCAGCTGAAGAGTTCACCACAGACTTAAAAGACTAAAGCCAAAATCATAATTGCATATTGTGGACTGTTCCTGCTGCAAAAGTTTTCCTGCTTTTGGAGCAAAAACCTACTTAGTGAGAGGTTTTTTGTACTAAATGAACAGCTGGAAAGGCAGAAAATGATGTTTCTCATTCAAATGCAGAAAGGATTTTGATTCAGATCCCTCCTTCCTCCCTTTGAAATGCTATTTACCTACATCAGATTCTAATAAGGTTAATGTGTTAGAAGTTCCCCAGTGTAAATTGTATCAGTGGGAAGAATACTGCCTGAATAGAGTCCTCCAGCTCTATTCATTTGCTTCCAAAGTGTCAAATTAATTTTGCCACATGGGTAATAAAAGCTGTGCTTCTGTGTATTTCTGTAAACATCGTACAATTTAGAAAGTGTTTATGATTTCTTTCAACAATGAAACTTAAACTGTGCACAGTCCAATATCAGGGAGTAATTTCAGAAGCGACTGAGGCATGTAATTGAGTTTGTCAGTATAATTGTATTTTGGAATAGATAGTGGTGTGTTTTTTTTAGTCGTTAGAGAGTCTCGTATTTAGTGTGCTGATTAATTCTATTAGAGGAGTTAATTAGACTGAGAAGGTGGGGGTGAGGATGGATACAAATCACTTTAAAGCACTGCATTTAACTCAGAGTTGATTATTCTGTGCACAGAGAAATGCCCCTTCTCCCTGTGTTGGACTCACGTGTGTGATTAGAGCTCATCAGTGCAGCCCTGTGCCTGCCGACAAGGACAAGGAGTGTGGATGCAAATCTCTTTCCTTTCAAGTGTGAACTTCCAAATTGAGGCCCTGCAGGGTACAGAGCTGACCTGACTTAAAAATAATAAGCTCCTGTGCATACTCCATAATAATAAAAATAATAATTACAATCTCTTGTGTTTCTGGCACAGCCTCTCCATATTGTTTCCTGTAAAGAATAAGGGGCAATAAGGAATAATAACCAGGCACCACGTAAGAGCACTCTCTGGCTCTGGAGAATGCAGAAGAGCTTGGCCTCAAGTCTTGGCATGGGAGATTCAGGTTTTCCCCTGCAAAAAGAAGAGACTTGGATGCTGGAGGGCTGGCAGCTGCAATATCTACCCTGGAGGTGCTTGAGTTGGGAGCTGAACACAGAGTTCTGTTGGCATCTCCAGGCAGAAGCCAGCACGTCTTGCCCACAGACAGCTGAGTGGGCCCTGCCTGCACCAGAGGGGTGGGTGCTCTGCAGAGGATTTGGCTTGTCTAGAAAAGGGAGCTGCATTAAAAAAGATTCATAGATCTGACCTGGGCTGGTGGTAGACATGAACCATTTTTAGAGAGCATCACTAGCCCTGGAGTGGCAAATGGAGGAGGATGAATAGACATTAATTCTCCCTCCCTGTTGACTGGGTGCTGTGCACAAAAAAAGTCCAGCCTTAGAAGTGGCCATAGAGGAGCTGAGGTGGCTCCTAGTCTTCTGCATCTGACCTAGCATGGACCAAGCCAGCTCAAAATATGGGTAGGCTGAGCTCAAGCCCTTCTACACCTCTCCATCCTCAAAGGGACTGAGGAAAGGCAGGGGTGGAGAATTGAATCAGCCTCCTCTAAAGCCAAAATATGTGAAATAAACATATATAGAACAGCTTTTTAAGCAGCAGTGTTTAATTTTTGAATCACCTGAAATATTTCCAACTGGACAAACACAAGACACTGTCAGAAGAGCATTAAAGCATACCTTGAGGCATCATCTGAGCTGGATAAAAGTCAGGATTCTTCATAAACCAAATGTACTTATTGGAAGCTGGTGTAATTTTCTGGAAAACAGTCTCAGTTTGAACAGATGCAAAGGAAGGATACTGTCAAATAAAGCAGTGGTCAAGACTACATAAAACCCAGGTCAACAGCCTGTACATTTTCAAGAAATTGTGATGCTGTGTCAGGGAATTGTTCCCAGCCTGCCTGGTCAGGCTATTCTAGTGCTATCAGTAAAAATGCTTCTTATCTTCCGATTCCTTCCACATACAGATAGTGCAATTGTGGCCAGTACAGGGCATATTTTAATAAGATTCAGAGTGGTAACATCTGGCAAATTCACATGTCATACGGTTCTCCTTCCCCATATACAAACAGCCCATGTTCCCATGCTTTTGTGTTTTCCTTAGATAATGGCTTTTCTGCAACAGAATAAGAATGATGGGTTATCGGCCGGGAGTGTCAATGCGTCTCACGATGGCATGATATGAAGGAATGATCAGAAACTTTCCCTTTGGGAAACTCCACATCGGAAGCCAGCTCTGATAATCCTATTGAGAGGAGAAGAGCTGGGAAGTCTCTCTTGCTGCAAAACAGAAGGAAAAGGAAGAGGGCCCTGGAAAGTCACAAGAAGGTGAACAAGAATTTATTATCATCAACCTCCTTCCGCCGCTCCTGGGAAGGAGCTCATGGCTGCCTCTCACCAAAGGGCTGTGCTCCACAATGTCAAAGAAAACACAAAAGACTTCTCACAACCAGGACCAAGATGAGACTGAACTGTACCAGTAAAGATTCAGAGGTGCACAGAGAGAGAGAAGACAGGGAGAGCCTCATGCAGAAGAGCAGCAGCATGGCTGTCCTGGGGTGACATGTGCTATTGGAATAAAACAACATACTTTTGAGATGGTAAATCATGTCCTGACTATGTGGCTCAGCTGCTGGATTCAGTGGGTACCACAGCAAAGGTCCAGGGTTTTGGGTGCCCACAGGTGCACACAGATGCATCTAGGGATAGTCTAAAATGCCCAAGAAGATTAAGACTCTGCAGTCAACAGGATTTATGAACCTGAAAATGTTTAGGTGCTACTGATACTCCCAAGATCCTGTTTTATCTCACCTTTGTGTCACTAATCCCAGCCTCATTTGAATATTAACTCCCTTCATCCCTCTGCTCCTGTCATAGTGTCACTGTTATCCATGTGTGGTACTTCTGTTTCTTTGTCATTCTCTGAGTAGCCAAAACAGATTGAGAGAGACTTTCCTTGAATTAGCTGACACTAAAAATGAATTACATCAAGTATGCAATGCCAAGCACACAGCACAATGTTTTAAAGCAAACTTGATTAATTTTACAGTTTACATTTAAAAAATAGTTGTAGTTTACACGCTGAAATTCAGCTGTTCAAATAAACCCTTAAGCTCCTTTCTTCAGTGGCATCTCCAAATAGGTGGATCATTTAAGCCATGGTGGCTGCTCGAGATGTCATTGCAAGCTCTTCCCATCAGCCACGCTCTCTGGGAGCTGGAGAAGGGAATTTAACTGATAAAACCTCTGAGCAAACAGTTGGCAATGGACTGATTTTCTAAAATATTTCTCCTTGTCCGTGCAGAAACAATTGCAATTTATTTCTGGCAGGAGGCTGATGCAGCTGAGCAGTGGAGGTGAGGGTCACCCTTGAGCTGGAGCTACACACCACGCCCAGGAGACAGGGCCACCATTGCTGTGGGCACTGCTGCACCATGGTGTTTGGATGGAGGATCCATCCATCCCCATGGAGCAGGGACGGGTCAATGTCTGGCTCTCCAAAAACATGAAATTCAAGGAAATCCAATTTTAATTGAGTCTTTCCTTACAAAGGCCCAGCAAAATAGCCCAAGAGGTCACGCTGGGCCTCCACCAGGACAGCCTTGGTCTCCTGCTGGTCCTTGCTGGCTGGAAAGGAAGGGACAGTGGGTCAAGCCCTAATGGAGCACCTACTCCTTCTCCTAGGAGGGACCCACCCTGTGTTTCATTAGCACTGGCTGCAGGCTTTAGAAGAGACCAGGTCTGTTACTCCCCTTTCCTAAACAGAGGAAGGCACTAAATCACCAGGAGAATTATTCAAGCCATTCAGCAGCTAAAGGAACCTGGTATCCTGGTTCCAGCTCCTCTGTGGGAATGACAGGGATGTTCCTCTGGGACCATTTGGTAACACACAACTGTCTGGGCAGCTTAGGGCCATCCTGTTGCAAACTTTTTCTTAAGTCTGCTTCCTGAGTCAACAAAGTCATTGCATCAGCCCACAAAGTGAGCTGAGAACAGATGCGAGTGATTCCAGTGTCAAGGGTTTGGACTATAACCACAAATTAGGGCATAATTAAGATTTTCCTCCATTTCTCTTATGTGCTGAATGGAAATATTAGAGTAACTCAGCTGTGCTGTAAGACTAACTACAGAGAGTCACTGGAAGATGTGTTCACATGGAAAAGGTCGCTAGGTTGCCACTGGATCTTTATTTCACTTATTTCACCCGGTAGTTAAAATGCACATTTTCTGTCTTTCTCAGACAGTTCATCTTCAATTGCACAGGCAGCCAATAAGGCAGAATAAATGAGGATCATCAGAAAGTTGCACAGTTTAAGGCTTTCTATCACTATGCAAAATCTACACCTTCATTAATCACTTTTTTTCTTAATGAATTTGGGGACTAGTGTTTCTGCTGCTAAATACTCAAAGGAGTTATTAAATCTCTGGCTGTCTGGTTCTCCCATCTGTTTCCATAAAAATTTATTGCAATTAGTTTTTCAGCAAAATTTCTAAAAACTGCCAGATTTCTTAAGAACAGGGAATGCTAGTATAAGTGTGAAGGGGAGCTTATGGTGTCTGAGTGGCAAAAATTATCTAAAATCCACATTAAACCAGCCTTCCCTGTAGTTTTCAGGAGCAAAAGGAAGACAGACAAAATGAGAAGCTAGAAATACTGCTGCCTGTCTAGGTCCAGCTGTCCACTGCTGGCTAGATGTTAGAATAATGTTAAATTCATTGTCATTTTTCTGAAGGAGGCAGCTCCAGAAGCACAGGCAATAGCCAGGGTAGCAGGTAGAGGTCTGCAGCTTTCTACTTAGCATGCAGAGCCAGAAGGTGATGGGGTGGCAGCTGGAGGTAAATACCAGTCCTGGGGGCAAGTACTGGCCACAGGATTCTGCTTCCTTGCATGACAGCCCTTGGCTACTTGGTGTGAGGGGCCTCTCAGATTTTACTACGCTGAAGTTGTGGCCAAGAGCATTGCTGCCCCATGCCTGGCAGAAATAAACAGCAGAATATAAGCCCGTGCTTCTGCAAGAGTATGGCAGAAGCCTTAGTGTATGCACATCAGGTGTTGAAGGAGGCTGGTGACCATTGTCACACCTTCCCAGTGCATGGAGCCACACTGCTCTCCTATGCCCTGGTGAGGTCTCAGGGAAGGTACTTTGCTCTGCACTAATTTAACAGTTCTGCAGCTGTTTGCAATAAAATGGGACAAACAAGTTTGTGATGGCCACAGGGTTATGTTTTGTTCCTGAATTAACAGGCCCCCCCTGCCATGCTGTGCTCCTGTGGTGCATCAAAGCCTCTTAGGTGCTGTATGTGGGCGTATCATCAAAGTTCCCCCTCCAGACGGCCTCCCTGGCCCCATTATGTACCTGCTTAGTGTCAAACTAAAGGGATCTCAGAGTCTTTATTTTCACTATATTTATGCCAGGATAAATTTTTGCAGCTGATAAATTTCCATCTGCTTTTAAGAACAGTGGGATGGGCTCGGTTTCTCAGGAAGGAAGAGTTGCAGGGTGTTGTCCGAGCTGAAGCAAATACAACAGTGCAAGAAGGGCTGACTGGCTGGAAGGGGTTGGATCTGCAGTGCCAGAATTGCCCAGGAGAAAGATAATAAACAGAATGAGGAAGAATGAGGAGAGCAATTGCTTAAATAAACTGGAACATGTGTGTGGCTGATGCCACCAGGGGCTGATATATGCCAAGAAGTCCGTTTTTAACATCTGCTCTTCAGCAGCCTTAATATGTTATGACCAAATCAATATATCTTCTCCTGCTGGTGTCAGACATCCTATAGGAGCTAGAGACTGGGGAAGGAAAAACATGCCAACGATTATATAGACATGCATAAATATCTACATACAGGCATTTTAGTACCAGTGCAAGGGTTAATAATGTGAATTCCATTCAGAATGGTACTTAAGTAGCCCTGACAAAGACGACACATCAGTGGCTGATATTCATTCCCTATGATCTCTCTTTATTGCAGAGTATAAACTAAAGGATTGCAATGTGGTTGGCAGCTCATATCTCACTCAATGCATCCATAGATACAATATGTTCTTTATTATACTGTAATTAAAAGTTTTTTCATCTCTTGTCAGGGCTTTTATGTGCTGCAAAGGCCGAGAGAAGCAGGCGAGGTGCTGTAAGCATAATGGTCATTTTTAAAAGCAGTCTTACCAGCCTGCAGCCACGGGCAGAGAAGGGCAGAGAAAGAGAGGAGCAGGGAACAAAAAAAAAAGATTACTCTGGTGCTGGCAGAGTCAGCACAGGTGGTAGCACGGACACGACTGTTTACTCTCTCCTCCGCTGAAGGGTTTTGCACCCACAGTCCCAGAAAAAGCACCACATGTCTGAGCCTCTCCTGCTCACCCTCCAGCCCCTACGCTTCAGCCACAGCTGGAAGCAGGTTTGGGAGAAGGTACAGAACCATGAACCACCTGAAAACAGGGTTGAGAAAAGGTATGGGACAATGAACATCTGTTGTTCTGGCACAATCAGGCATTTCCTTTGCCTGTGCTGGGTTATTCTGCTCAGCCCATCTTCTTCATTTGCAGCAGAGATGCTGGGCAGCACCTGTGGCATTTTCTCTCAGGGAGGAAAGGACACAAGAAAACGGATCTCTTTCTTCACTCAACTTACTCTTCAAGCTCGAGGAGACTCCACTGAAGGACTTAGCACACAGATTAATGTTTGGCCTGTGGCATTAAGCAGAACTTGTTCCTTTAAGACAGGACAGTGGCTTAGAAGAATAGGAGGTTGTGACCCCTCAAATGCAGCAGCGGTTCTTCTGACAGAAGGTGATAAATAAAAGTCACTGCCACTGAGTATATCTGAAAGCTTTGCATTAAATAACTTGAAAAATGCTTGCTATGACCCCAAGAACCTTTACATCAAGAGACCTTCTGGGCACATGAGGGGAATAAGGTCTCGTTTTAAGTGCTGCCATCAGTGGGTTGTATGGGGAAAGCAGTAACTCCAAAAGCATGCTTCATTTACTGCAAATGTCTTATTTTTCCCTTAGTATCACTCCAAAGCACCAAATTTAATGACAGACATGGACTTAGAAGCTGAAGAACTTTCAGCTTTTGTGTTTATTTAGCCACTTACCAGAACACCAGCTGGAAATGGTAGATTTCAAGTAATTTTTAATTCTGTCTGAATAGCAGGGTTCTTTCAGAAAGCCGGGTACTCTGCTGGGTGTTACTAGAATAACTGCTCACAGTCCAGCCTTTGCTTTACTACAGCTGAAATATGTAACTATGGCTCCTGCTTCTTCCACAAATAAGAATCAGAGTTTTCAGGAATTAATTCCTAGGACAGCAAACTGGTCTGCTTTAGGCTTCATGCACATTGCAGGCTTTGGAGGAAAGGTGGTCAGGCAGCCATGCTGAGGAAAATGATGCTGCTAATGTCAAAGCAGTCCACATGTTTGATCATGTCCTGATATGAAACCAAGAAGTGATAAACACAACAAAGCCTGAACTAAAATAAAATACTGATAACCCACCAGGTTGTGATGAAAATTGTAACTTATGACGAGAAAACCAAGGAGCTGCCTTAAAAATCAAAGGATATTGAGAAACACAATACATTTGGGTTCTTTCTGTTTTTGTCTGCAGAGCTTTGAGCTCTTCACTCAAATGAAAAGGAAGACTAAATGATCTAACATCGCCTGCCTCTGGTGACTGAGGCTGTTCAGAAAAAAATCACAGCATTGCAGGAGAGCTGTATTACATTTGCTGGAGTTGGCAGCTCTACTTCGATGTCAATCACTATGCTGCTGTGGGCAGGTGTTACAGGACAGGACAGCAAGGTGCTTCCCACCTGCAAACACCCTTAGCAGTTTGATGAAGGGGAGCTGAGCTGCCTGAAGGTGGTTACTGATGTTGAGAACGTGAGACATCATTACATCCTTGGCTGCTACACTGAAAAGTCATCCCAGCCGATGTGCTTGCAGCCAAGTAAATCTGGAATTAAAGCCTGCGGATTTTCTGGTCCTGCACGCGTGACAGTACTCTCCAACATTTCTACCTCCTCTGGAATCATATTTCCCGTAATTTCAATTGATGTTTCCTGATGGGTGAGGATTATTTGGGGACTCTGTGCCAGAATGTTCTTTGCAACTTCTGAAACCACTGCTGATTTGAATGCCCTTTGTGGAGTGGGGGAAAGGCCTCAGTGAGATGCAAACACAAAAGATGACTTTTTGATGCAATGGGAATGAAAAATGGCGTTTTCATTTCCAAGGAGAGCCAACACACCTGGGAACAGTCAGGAGAGATTACCCTGGCCAGGAGGCTTTATTAATTTCCCTGTGGATAATTCTGTTGTTCACAAGAAATGCTTGGGGGGGGAAGTCCACGCAGGACCATGTCAGCAGCCCCATGCATTAGGTGTGTGCACTGCTGACATGAATTGAGGAAAAACACCAAAAGAGAAATGTTTTCTCCTCAAAATACATTTTTTAATTTTTTTTTCCTAGTGAGTTTAGATTTTGCTTTCAGAACAGATCCTAGCCGCAGGTGGAAGGGCCCACGGCGCCCACCAGAGCAGACACCAGCACCTCAGAGCCACCTGGACCCAGCCACACCTCAGGAGCAGCAAGAAGCGCCTCTTCCCGCTTTTAGGGAGCGACACAGCTGCTGGCGCACAGCAAATCACCCCTCAGTGCTGACTAATTAACGCTTAGCTATAATTGACAGGTGTTCGCGCTCTTAAAGCGCTGAGGCAATGGCGAGACTCTGGGCATTGGCGTCGCTTTCCGCCGTGCGCATGCGCGGCGCCATTACACAGGCGCACTGACGACAGGCTCCCGCCTGACCGCAGGTCAGGGGCAGCAAGATGGCTGCGCCCGTCTGCCCGCCCGGGGCACGGCTTGAACTGGTCATGTAGTCCCGTCCTGCGGTGGGGGAGGCCGGTCTGCGCTGCGCTGTATAGCTACCCTGTATCGCCAGCTTTGCATGGAGCCGCGGGAGTCTTGGGCTGCCTTGGCGGTGAGTGAGCAGGCCTGGCCCTGACTGTTGTCAAGGCGACGCGGCGGGAGTGCGCCTTGGTTCGTCTCCTCTTGGCTTCAACAGCCGCTCCAGCGGCTGTTGAAGCCAAGAGGAGACGAACCAAGGCGGTGTGCAAAGGAGTAAAGCCCCCAGTCTCCATAGCTAGGTGCCTCCGTGGAAATATCCAGCCCTTTCTAGGTTTGTGGAAAAACATGGACACGGCGCCCTGGGCTGGCGTGAGGGGAGCTGCAGACCTGCGCCTGCTGGGAGGGGGCAGCTCCCTGCCTCGGGCACTCCGGCGGCACTTGGTTGCCATCCGTGGTTCAGTTTGAATTCAGGCCTGGTTTTGTTTAATAGTTTTAATGGAGTGAAGTTTAATCATAGAGTGGTTTATGTTGGAAGGGCCCTTAATGTGTTCCAATTCCTTGGAAAGGTTTTTCAGCTCTTTGACTTCTGGTAATGCTGCTGTTACTGAAAGGTGGGGGAGAAAGTGCTTTTTAGTCGTGTTATCTAAAAATAGTTTCTGTAGATAACCATAAGGGGATTGTCACCCTCTGGCAGGTACACTGTTAGCTACTTCATGAATTTAAATGACATTTAAGACACAGAACTTTGAAAAATAAGCCATTATTAACTTTTGATTCATGTTTTAACAAGTGGCTAGATTAAATCTGATCAATGTTATTTTGAGCAGATAAGAATTTTGATGAAAAAGAGTGGAGAAAAATCAAAGCAAGCAAAATAGCCAACTAGATTAAAAGAGTAATTAACTTATTGATTAAAACTTTAGTAGTAGATAGTGAACATCTCTCTGAATCCTCTGGCCCTAGGAAAAGAAGATTCAGAGTAACACACATGGGATTAGTTTTCAGGTGAAGTTAAATATCTGCACAGCTGTTTCTTGTGCTCTGTTCTTTGTGTGGTAGGCTTCAAACTATGCTTTCTGTTCTGAATAACATTGCACCTAAATTATGTCTCACAATGGATTTATGCTATTAATTTTTTTGTGAAAAGTTTTTCTTTCAGTCTCCTCCTGTATTTGACAACTATTTTCTGCGTGTCCTTGGGAAACTTAAACTTACTTAAAAAAAGTCATCTGAAAACACAGACAGTGGGAAAAGATTGTGCTTTTAAAAACTCTTTTAGGGTTGGTTTTAAGAATTACTTTGGTTAAAAATGTTCCCCTTTTTCTTCTGACTTTAAAAACATCTTTATTTAATGTTTTTTTCTATAGGCTTTTGTCAGCAAAAGAAAATAAAGCAGTTTTACTTTAGGCTTTGTTCAACAAAGGAAATTAGGGGAGTGAACATGTTAAATAAAGAAGCTTGCTAGAAAAATGTGAATATGCTTTCTAGAGATGGTTTCTGATGAAGCAGAGTTGCTTCTGTCCTTCTCTGATGTTATCACACAGATTTCTAGACATGCCGGTCATTCTGTGCTGTGTCATTTCAATAAGTGACACTCACTGTCTTGCTTTTTGTGTCTCGGTGGTAAGTGTTGCATTGCTTTGCTAGCACTCTTGAAAAAACAGATTTTAAAAAAAACCACCTTAAAATGGTTTGAAAGTTGTAATATCTATTACTTTATTTTACTAAAGCTTCCTTGTTAGGGCTATAGAAGCCATTGAGGTCAGTGTGAGACTATCAGTTCCTAATCTGACCTCAGTAAAGGACTTGGCCAGTAGTGCTTGAGTTTAGACACACCTCAGTTACTTGCATGAGCTCCACAACTTCACCCCTATTAATATTAATGCACTTTACTCCATGGTTCTGTCTTGAAGGCTGGTGGAGTTGCTGGCGTCTGTGTTGACTTGATCCTTTTCCCCCTGGATACTGTAAAAACAAGACTGCAGAGTCCTCAAGGATTTAGGAAGGCTGGTGGCTTTCATGGCATCTATGCTGGTGTTCCTTCTGCTGCTATAGGATCCTTTCCAAATGGTAAATTTTCTCTGGATTGTGCTTCATCTTCCTGAAGTGGGAACTTACGTAGAATAGGACATTCCTGTCTATGGATTCTGTGAGTCTGTGTCCAGCTGTGAAGAGCAGTTTCTAGAGTTACACAGTATTGAACAAGCTCTTTTAGCAAGCATGGAATGAAGGCTGCTGCATGCTTATTCTGAAAAGCAACCCTTACTCCTTGGAAATGTTCCTGAATATCTTACAGGCCTGTCCTTACTTATAGGGGCACCCCAAAGCATTTCCAGCTGCCATAGAAGGCTTGAATCGTGCTTCCCCTGGGCACTTTTGTCATGACCCATTCTTTCACAGCTTTGGAAATTAATCAAAATACCAAGTTCTTCAGCACTGTAGGTCTTTGAGCTAGTTCCCATGGGGATGCTTTGCTTGTCTTTTTGGAAACAACCACAACACTTAGAAGACATTGGGAATACTTTTGAAACTGAAGCTTTAAAAAAGTAAATGTTTGTAGTTCCTGCAGAGAAAAGGCATCTGAAATTCCTAATGCCTTTGTCCATTTTGTCTTTGTAGGGAGAGAGAAAAAAAGCAGCAAGCTATGCTGTCACTAATAAATGTTAGGAGAACTCTGCTGACAAATCCACTGACACCTTCAGATGTTTGATGTCCTTCATAAGACGATACAAAAAAAATTCAGTTCTTTATCTTGTCTGCTCTGTTATCTCCTTTAGAGGTGATAAGCATCTTTGATTAGCAGAAGGCAATTCACACAGCCTTTCTTTGCAATTAAAATCTCTTTCCCCGCAAGACATGTCAGTTTTTTTCAGGATTTACATCTTCAAAATCTCAACTGTAGTTTTATCTTTCCAATATATGACTGAGAACTGAAATTACCTTTAGGAGAAGCAGTAACCCTTCAGGTGCTAGTGCCTTTGTAGTTGACTGTTGCAGTGCAAAAATACAGCTCAGCTAAGTTTTGTATGTTTCTTGGTCACTGGACAGCAGGACTTTGAGTCCTTTAGAAGTATAGAATAACTTCTTTTTTTATTGAGCTAAAGTGCAACATAATAAACTGGTAATAGGAAGAAGTTAAGACCTGCTACTGAAACAGTTTTACACATTGCAGGGTAGCAGACTCGTATCAAGTACATTAATTTTTTTGTTTTTCAGTTAATCAACTGATTTGGGTTTTTGTTTAGTTTTGTGTGGTTTTTTTCTTCCCCAAAATTAAAGACCACCCAACCAGGTCAACGAAATGACTTCCTCTCTATCCTTCCTATCTATGAATATGGAATATACAATTTTTTCAAAATCTGCTGGACACTTATGACTAATTAATACATCTTTCTTTTTATACTAAATCTGGCCTTAAGTACTAACACCTTTGATATCAGTGGGAGGAGGTTTGCCAATGATAGCCAGGAGCTTGAACTTTTGAAGGAATTATCCCATAGATTGTGGTGATACTGTTGGACTGTTTTGGGGAAAAAAATATACTGTTTTCAACTACAGTTGCACAATAATACGTGACAAAATCCACCTCTAAATGTTTTTGTGCTAGTTCTGTGATGGAGGAACAGTTAAATGACTATGTATTCTTGAATTTCAGCTGCTGCATTTTTTATCACCTATGAGAATGTGAAATCTGTGCTGCACCATGGCTCTGCATCTTACCTGTCTCCAGCAACACACATGGTGGCTGCCTCCCTTGGGGAAGTGGTAAGAAAAGTTCATATGTTGTGTCTGTGTGGGAGAAGAGACAACCATTCACTTGTGAAAACTCAGGTTTGGTGTCATATCTTACTTCTGAGTGTTGACCATCCTTACACTTGTGACAGTTTTTACAAAAATAATACCTATTTTTTAATCAAGTGCTGGCACTTGTAAGGATTGTTTCAAAGTGAATAAATGAGTTAGTAATAATTCTTAGTAGGCCTGTTGGCTGTTTATGAGCTTATTTGCAAACAAAAAGAGCAAGGTTGCTTTGGGTTAGCTGAATCAAATCTATTCCAAGTTCAACAAAATCTTTTTTCCCCAAATACTCCCCTTGTTTTTAACTGCAGAGTTGAGGGAGTGCCTTGGCAGGGTTCAGTGTTCAGCTGTGAACAGTCCTTTGCTGTTCCTGCCTGTGCTGTCCACCTGCTTTCTCCTGCTTTTGTCACACTGACACTGTAGTGGTGAAATGGGGTGTGAATTGCTGTGTCCTCAGGTCTGGAGGAGGGAAACACATGAAGACAGGTGAATGCAGCACCTACCAACCACTCTGGTAGTGGTTATAGGCAGGAGTAGATAGAGGGTGATAGATTTAGGGCTGGGTGGGATATGTCTGTGTTGCTGCCTCAGGTGGATTCTTCTGATCTTGATTAGAACCTGTGCTGTCAAGTTATGACTTCTAACTTAAGGACAATGCACAGAGCTTGGAAATTCTATACAGGCTGTTAGAAATCAGCAAAAGATTTTTCACCACTGGGGCAATGCATAGCCCTCAAATTCCTTGTTTACCTGAAATCTCTTGGAACAACATATCCAAGAGGTGTTTTAAGCTTCTCAAGTGCTGTTTCAGAATCAAGCAAGATAACAACTGGGCTTATGGAGAGGTGCCAGTGTTCTGTAATAAAATAACTGAAAGAAGTCTTATTTTGAATAGGGTATTTATAGAATACTTCTACCTGGGAGGGTTCTGTGAGAACTATAGCCTGGTAATTTAATCATCAGCAGCCAAAGAACAGTTGGCTACAGAGGACTTCTTGCATGACTATGGAATCTCTTGCCTGTGTTTTCCAAGATGGTTTGTAGTTTCATGACACAACTCAGGTACTTACTGCTTTCATTTTCAGGTGCAGCAGAGTTAAATGGGTTGCTTAGTGCTGTCTCATGTGCTTGGCCCTTGCCCCTGTAAGGCCAGAGAATGTATATTGATAGGCATTGAAAGAGCAATCTGACTTTATGGTGTGGAAACTGATGTTGTAACAGCCATTTTTCAGCTAATAAGAGTCTGCTTTTTGCTAGCTCTTCTCTTGGTGTGATGGGAGAACAAAGCTGTAAGACAATTGAGATGGGGATTCAGAGTCTTGCTGCAACAAACCTGTAATAAAAACAGCACAAAGCAAGATCTCACATTTGTTTTATAGAAGTGTTAGCTGATCAGTAGAAATATTCCAAATAGCATCAGGGTGAAAGCTATAATTATAGCTTTATTGATCAGTCATTAAGTTTTAATCAGGGCATAGCCACTGGGACTATTATTTTGTCAGTAGTTTTTTTAGTGTGCATTTTTCTTCCTTTGTACACTTTAATAATGTGATATAAATTGCTTTTAAATGTGAAGTAAGCCAAAGACTGTCATGTTAGGATTCCTAAGGCATTTCTCTGCATTTCTAAACTATCTTTCCACAAAACAGAAATTAAAATTTTAAGTAAGAAACTGATGTTAGATTTCTAGGTTTGGTTGTCCTTCACTGGAGAGCATAAATGAGTCAGCTGCCTTCTTGTGCATCAATAAAATGTAAAGGTATGTTAATGCTGACTGATCTGTGTTTTGAATGTGACCCATTAAAAATAGTAAAATGGTTGAAGAGGAAAAAATGCAAAGGTTGCATCAAGATGTGTTAAAATATAAGGGAGGAAATGGTCAAATGGGACCCTGTAGTTCTTATAACAGCCACTCTTCTGTATTGTTTACAGCCTGTGTAAATTCATGGGAAACAGTCCCTTGGAACTGGCTTGGTCCACTTTCCCAGCTCCAGATTAGGAGGCATAAAACCAAGCAGTAAAAAAGCAGTAACTGTAGCGTGGTTGTGGGTTTCTTGTGGTTTTTTTTCCATTTTAGGCAGAAGGAATATCAAAGGTTAATCTCATCTCCCAGAGTGAGATAAAGAAAAGTGCATACAACACTGACCCTGTTAAACACCATTATCTTTTCATATAACTGAGTCTTGCTGTACAGGGATTCTGAATATCCCATAATACATGAAAAATTACTTATAAAGACACAGCCAAAACTCTAGAGGGTAGAGATATGGTGTATTATCTCCTCAAGGAGGAAGGCTGAAGAATTACATGAGTTACCAAGGGGAGGAAAAACCCTTATGATACCACGTGTGTAACTGAAATTTGGAGATAGGAAGCATGCTTACTACATGCAGGGCTTTGGCATTTTTCATCTTGACTCTACATTGCCCTGTATGTTTAGTCTGCCTGTATCTTTTCAGTGAGCTGCCAAATGTGCTTGGAAAACATGATATCATAGGGAGTGGAAAGGAAAACCAGATGTTCTAAAAATTTTACTTTTAATATTATAAGGTGGTGTAAGTAATGCTGAGAAGGAGCAGTATTTTTAACCTCCTAGTGCCCCTTTTAAATAGTTACCAGGTGTGTCTTGCAGATCCAGAGTTAATGGGACAGCTGCAGATTGATTTGTACAGAATTTATCTGTTTAATATGACAGTGTATGCTATTACAAGAAAGTTTGATAAAGGGTAGTTCCCCTCTGAGCCTCCTGCAAACATGGTTTTGTGGGAAAATTTTAAGATTGTCCCAGTTTGTCAGATGAGGTTTCCTCCATGAGTGCCAGAGTGGTTGGATTCAGCACAGTTAATTTTACATCTTGCTGGCTTTTCTGTGGAGGTGAGAATAAAGTAGTTTGGATCATGTTCTTGAGGAGCTGACAACAGCCTTTTCCACCTAATGTTTAGATATTGTTATGGTTACGATCTTAACTTTGCAAGATACTTAATGAACGTTCTGTGCTGTTGCTTGTGAATACAGGTCCACTCTTATCTTTCTGACCTTTATTCTATTTTTGATTGGCTATTTTTTGTGACATTGCTTTTTTCCCTATTTGGTAGGAAAGCAAGCTACTTAGATTTTCAGCTCACTTGTGAGAGAAAGCATGGTGGAGGCCTGAGGACCAGGATGGGAGGTAGATGTCCTGGTTTATTTTTTGGCAGCTAGTGGTACTGATCATGCTGTGAAGGTAGATGACCAGCTGAAGTTATTGAGCTCCTTTTGTCCTTGTGTAAGTTTCCAGAGTACTTTAGGTTTATAGTGCTGGAGATGTGTTGACACTGTGCAGTGTATCCCCAAGGCTGCCAGATCCCAGGTTACTTGCAAGTGGTGTGTCTACAGAGAATGCTGTAGCTGTTAAATTTTTAGGCTGCTGTAGCCATGATACTCTAGGTTACTCATCTGGCTTGTTTTAATTTTGCTCCAGTGCCTCTGCACTGTGTTCTGTTCTGGTTCCAATAATGCTAAAAATTGGGCTACCTACTGGGCTTTGGTGGAACACAAACCTAATAGGAAAAGATGGAAACCTCAACTGTGCTCCGAGACAGCCCTGGTTGGTGAGGTAGGGACATATTCCTTCAAAGACAATAGGCTTGGCTGTCATCAGCAAGAAGGATTTTGGCATAGCTTCACACTTAACTTTTTTCCAAAATTTGAGAAAGGAGGGATGTTGAATTGATTTGAACTGAAACACTGCAAAGTTTGTCCCTACCCCCAGCAGAGGAGATCATGTGGCTCCGCAAGGCAAGGTGAGGACAGACATTTCAAGGTAAAATTCCAAGCTCATCTGTGTATTCCAGTGTGTTGCCACTTAAGGTACTGTTGTGATAAGAGTAAAGTGTGTGGTTGATCTGTGATTAGCATCTGGCCCTCAGTATTAAGAACTTGGGAATTTTTTAATCTGCTGTTGGGATGTGTGAAATATGAAAGCTTCTTAATGCAGAAATTATCTTTCTGGGGAATTCAGCTATCTTCCTCTACTAGTTCTAGCTTGTTTCTTAGAAGAAGCAAGCCCAAATGCAAGGAAGTGTACAGTTTACGAGTCACAATTCTGTAGAATGACATTTTGAGTGTGCTTTTAATTCAAATAAAGGGGGAAGTTCATGTTTTATTTTTTTAGGCTTGGGTTTTTTTCCTCAAAAAAGGGATTTTAGACATCATAGACAACCACATGTTTATATCTCTGTCCATGAATCAGCCCCTTCTTCCCTCTGCCCTGGAAATATCTTTTGAAAAAGTTTAGTTCAATTTAATAGAAGAACAGAAATATCCAAAAGTGTATTGGTATGAATTCCATGAGAGTAACTGACTAGGTCAGAGAATAAAGTTGCTATTAATGCCTGTTCTGAGGAGAAGGCAGATGCATGAGTCAGACAAGTCCACAGAGTAATATGGAAGAGTCTCCAGCAGGATAATTGGTCAGGGCTTTACAGCATTGTAAGCCCTAGATCAGCTTGCAGGAGTCCAATCTAACAGATGAAACACTCACGTCAGACATGGAGTTAAGATTTTGCTTATTTGAAATTCTAAAACTTGCATGTTGGAAGATGTGGCTTTTCAGTTCAATGGGAGAGTTGCTTCTAAATCAACAATTTTCTGCTGCAACAAAGTGATTCAGTAGTTACTGTGTCTAGACTTTGGGCTAATGGCTTTAAATTCTAAGCTACCCCTTTTCCATGAACTGAACTAATAAATGGACAAAATTGTTTAAAAACAAAGTTGCATTTTCTACTTTGCATACTTCTACTTTGCATACTATCTCCTCTCAACCATTGTAGTGGCTAGCAGACCACAGTATTCAAAGTAGTGTCTGAAGTCTGACAGAAGTCGGTTTGATGGGACCCCTTCCACAGCACTTAAGCTTTTTTTGCTGTTTTCATTGATCAGTGCCTGTCATTCTAGGTCTGAGTCTTCTGTGCTGTGCATATCTGGATGCATGGAGATAGGCATTGAGAAGGGGAACATGCTGACCCTGGCAAGATGAGTAATGGGGGGGATTGCAGCAATCTAGGTGGTCCTTTGATTTAATCATGGTGGGTTTTTGAAATATTAATTAATTTGTGGGAGGTCAGGTCTGCAGTACAGATGCTGCAGGATTTTTGCCAAATCCTTATGCAGAACCATAGCTGAGCAGTGGCTGGAAGATAGTTGTGAAGGTGAGACTGCTACCATTACAAGCTGGTGGAGAAGGAGCATAGAGTGGATGGAAACAAATTAGAGCTACAGCTGAACAGTGGTTGTAAATAAAGATGAATGGAGGCATGAAGCCACAAATGCTGCCAACCAATTCATCATACAATTAAAGGCTGGAACAGCAAATTAAGACCTGTCAAACACCTAACCAGCCACCCACGCTGATCTTCTCGTGTATGCTTGGTGTTAACTGCCAGTGTTGCCCCTTCTCATTTGCTGCCCCTCCTAGTTTGCTTTGTGTTATCTACTGAATTCGGGGCTTACAGGACATACTGCTTTGCAGCAAAGAGTAGAAGCTTGATGGTTGTCATCTCTCTTTTCAATCCTAGGGCTGATATGCAGCTGATTCAGAAATTTGTAGCTCAGTGTCTATAGAGGAAAGTTAATTTCAGTTAATGATTGTAAGTGAGAAATAATTTTAATGTATTTCCTGATGGATTTCCTGGCTTGCATCATATGCTGCCAGAGTCACTTTGAAAATGTCTGAGATGGTTTAAGGTAAGCTTAATCCATAGTAAAACTCTGTACAGGTTTTGTCCAGAATAACTATTTCTGAATAGCTCCATATGTGCACAAGCCCATAAGTCATTAAGTGAAATGGCTGTAGGAAGGAGTAAGGGATCAATTAAAGGAAAATGTTTGATAAAATACAATGTAGTTGAAATTTCCATGTTCTGGGCCAATGTAACCCCCAGAGACTGAGCAAATTGTAAAATACTAGTTATCTTTCAACAGGAGACTTAATGTGTTTTTAGAAAATACCGCCTGTGTTCTCATGCCTGGAATCTCGTTAACATTTGTACTCCTGTAACACAGCCTGATCCCACTTGGCTCTGTGGAAACAGTTTTATGCTGGATGGGATGCACCATGCTACTTTTGCTGAAAGAAAAGTTTGGCTAGTAGATGTGATTAGTTTCTTAAGCCTTTTAAAATAAGTTTAACAGATTCTGAATGCTGGAAGACTTGTTGGGATAGATTGAATCATGCAGACAATTCTGTATGTTGAATTAAGGGTTTATTCTTCTTTGGCTTTAAGGCTCTGTTTAAATGTGGTAGTAATTTCTGATTTAAGCATGAACTATGGTAAGCAAGATTTTTTTAAAGCTGTTTAGCTGTCTGATTTTTGCCATGAGTTTAAACCAACTGTACTGAGGAACTTAAAAGTGTGTGGAACACTTTGTGCTGGAGTACAAAAGAGATGTGGGTAATAGCAGCCCACTGCTAAAAATTTAGGTTTATTTTTGAAAAGGAAACAAAATGCTACATTGATTAAACTTTGACAGACAAATTTAGCTATGCAAAGCACAGAAACTTTCAAAACATCTGCAGTGAGAAATACTTCTTTACAGAAGTGTTTACTGTCAGCCTTGTCAGCTTCACAAACTTCTTTGCCTATTAAATGATATAACTGGGGTAACAGTTTCTCCTTGTTGTGAAGAGAACTCATCACAAATTGCCACTGTTTGAGGACAAAAGATTTCCAAGGTGTATCTGATGTGGCTGATGGAGATGTGGGCAGGGAACCCACAGCAAGAGCATGTGGCTGGGCAATTGAAGAGCCATGCATGGGGAAGGGAGTCTGAAAGAGGGGCAGAAGCCCATGTTGAGAGGGCTACTGAAGTGATGGATGAGAAGCCAGCAAAGGAATTCAGACAGCTGGGATGAAAAGGTTCAGCCAAGATGGCTGTTGTGAAGGAGGAAGTATGTGGTGGGGCAGATGATGCTCTGGAGCAGAAAGAGCCCTGGAAAGCAATAATGAGAAGCTTTTCACTATGAAATAACACTCTGCAAAACAGCTGTGCATATTCCAGGTGAAGTCATCTAAGGTGGAAACTTGGAGGAAGCTGAAAATGTTTGTGCAGAAGCTGTTTTTCCAAAGGGTTTTGACATTTGGTCCCTGTGAATGGTCTCATCTCTGAAAGTGTGTTTCTAAGCTCTGGGAAGTGCTGAGATCTGAGGGATCTTGCTGGGTGAGATTGCTCTTTGAAGAAATGTTTCCTGCCAGTGTACAGGGGAGCTGCAGTTAAATTAATGAAGGTCCTGTTGTGTCAGTTAGGGACAAAGAGCTTGGCGTTGGCAACTTTTCTGTCCAGACCATATTAGTCAAAACTGGTTCTCTGCATGGGGTTTAAATTAGGAGGGGAGTCACCTGTTCATGACCCCAGCAGCTTTGCACAGGACTGAATTTAGCCAGGCTGGAAAGGGACACATCTGTGCTGTGCATGAATGTGGGAGGGGAAAATAAGATTATAATATTATGAAGTTTTATTTTGAAGATGAACGATTTTTCTCTGGGGCTGGCCCAAGCTGAAACTGCTGGTGGGTAGTACTCATTGGGTGGCTTGTTAACCCTGGAGACAATTTCCTCATTAAAGATGTTAGCTCTGCAATTCTCCACTTCAACTGATCTTTAGCAGGTAGCACAGCCTGCTGACAAGCATGTGTGGAAGGACTTCTTCACAACTTGAGTCCTGCAGAAAGTTACATACCAAACAAACTTATGGTTTTGTTCTCTCTTGGTCAAAGGGGCAGCAATTATTTAGATGAGGGTTTATTAGTGTTTGAACTGTTATGGGTCTGTGATTGCAACAGTTCAGGCTTCTCCAGTTGAAAATATGAAACCAAATGACAAATTCAGGTTTTTCCACTGCATTTTTCCTGGTGGTGGAAAGGGCAAGGCAGTTCATCTTTCACCTACAGGTGTATCTTGTGCTCACCACCTCCCCCACTAATATTCCCAATCCAAGAGTTTGGACCAGAGTTTAGAAACAATTATTTGGGGATGAAATACTCCTTATGTATTATTGTGAGATTAGCAAAAGTTTTTTTTTCTCTTCTGTTGGAGAGGGGAATCCCAGTGAGATCTGAAGAACCAAGCAGTTCGGAGAAATGTGAAAAGCTGCAGTGCTGCATTCAAGGTTTAGGAACCTCGAACTTGAACCAAGAAGGAAATTTCCCATTCTTTTTCAGGTTCCAAAGGAAATTAGTGCAATTGAAGATCTCAACTGTACACTCACCTCTTATTTTAATGATTCAGTTATCTGTGGAATGGAAAAGGAACCTTTTCATGTTTCAGATTAGAAATAGTAACTTCCTACTTTGAAGGGAGCATCTGTCATAGAAATGGAGATTATATAATTTATTAATCTATTTTGGGAAGCAGCATATTTTTGAATATAAAAACCAAAATTAACTATACAAACCTGAGCTGTAAGGTAGCTCTTGTCTGCAGTAGTATGGCCAGGGCTAATGCAAAGAGCACTTTAAAAAACAAAAACCCTGAACACCAAAAACATCTTCATTGCTTCTTTTCTTTGAATGAAGTTTTAGAATTGCTCAGTTTTTCTTGCTCTTTCTATGTGATAGTGAAGCAGGCAAGCCTTCTGACTTTCAAGAGTAGGGTTAGAGACTAGAATTTTGTTACCAGATTGACTGCAGCCTTTGTGATTTTGTAATTTTTGTGCAGCAGCTTTTTCTCCTGAGTGGGTAAGTGATTATCTTGCACAGGTATTGTGAGGTTTAGTTTAAAGTCTCTGCTCTCTGGGTACGAAGTTGTACAGTGCCATAAATTATTCTTATTTGATTAAGAATAAACTTATGCAAATGACATTTAAGAGTAACTCTCCCCAGGTGTGTTCCTTGAGTTGTGTTAAGTATTAAATTATATTTATATGGTGAACATCAATTAAAGCTTCCCAGCCTGCTCAGACAAAATCATTAAAAATAACCTCCTGCTTGGGAAATTTTAAATTAAAATCCTTTAGAAAATGTTTTTAAGGTTTTAAAGCTGCAACAGAAGTCTTTTGGACCTTACCACATGTTTCTGTACCCGATTTTGAAAGTAGACTTAGCTTTGTAAGCCAGCGATTTGCTTGCAGTGACTGGGTGCAGGTTCCTAAATTGCCAGCCACTAACATATTTCACAACAGTTCTGTCCTTAGGCTACTTTTCTTCTGCCTTGTAGCAGAATGGCTGGCTAACTACTAAGTGTAAAAAACCTTTTCTTGATCCTCACCCAGGCCCAGGTTGGTGCAGAGAACAGAGCAGCTCATGAGCCAGGAGCACATCATGTGCTGGCATCTCAACAGAGTGGGCACTTAGTCTTTGCCATTTGCCTGTCTTAAGAGCATGGGTAATATGTCTCTTATTGAAGACAAGAAGTGCTCAGCCTGCAAGGTTGTGGGAGCTTCTAAGAGTAGGAGTTGGATTATCAGCTGTGCAAGGTTCAGTCCAGGCTGCATAAGGAAATGCTTTCTCAAGCTGCTCTCCTTAGAGGTACAAGTTGCTGTGTACCTGCTGTGTCCCCAGTTCTGTCAAGAACCTGCCATGCAGCACCCCAATTATTTCTAGTCCAGTCAGCTACTTCAGATTCTTTGGCACCTTAACCACAAAGTAATTGAAAAAAATAATAATTTTGTTTGGGAGTTTTCTTCAGCCATTTTCATGATTGGCTGTGTTTGCTGGTTTCCCAGGATGAGCAGTGAGCTGTGTATATCATCACTGCTTTTGCAGTTCCCTGAGTCATCAAGGACTGGATGACCTACTTGCACCACACCCCCTTGTAAGCAGGGTTATCCCCTCTTTGTTCTTTTTTATGATGCCTTGTGTTATTGTCTAGAGACAATATGCAGAAGTTAGTGGTTTAAGATAAGGTGTTTTCAATAAACTTAGATGAACCCATGCAAAAGGCTGTGTAAAGGTTCCTGGTGCTGTTTGCAGCAGGTCTTATTTTCTGTTGGCTACAGCCACATAGGAACAGGTTTCAGATATACTGAAACTGTTTAAATCGGTATATATAGAGGCTTTGTGTTGATTTCAAGGCATTTTTGAGACTGATTGCACTGGGCATTCTTCACTACCATCGGTTAGAACAAACAGGAACGTCTGGTACCAACATAAATCCGACCAGGAGATGGCAGCATTGACGCACGCAAGGAGCATCCGAAAGTTAAAACACTTTTCCTTGAACTGGCAGGGGAAATAAACTACCTTAACTTAATTGGAAGATACACTGTTCTAGCAATACATAGATCAATGTTAACAAAATGAGCCTGTTTTTAGATTTTTTCCCTAACTGATTAAAACAAGTCAGTAAATTAAAAATACAGTTAGGTTGGCATCTAAATACTGGGGTCACACTTTGACCTGGTAATGATTGTAAGACAAGGATTTTGAAATTCTGTAGTCTTGTTCATCAGTGGTTGTATTATTAAAAAGCTGGAAAGATAATAGATGCTAATACTGTCATTTTTGTATACTTACTCTGTAAACTAGTAACTTTGCTTGTAGTGGTAAAATAGGGTTTTGTTAAAGCTTGTATCTAAAAATCCTTGAGCCTTTTTTGGTGTTATTGACTTCCTGCCCTTATGATCTGTATACACATGCATTGACATGGGGAAGAGAGTCTGAAAACTAGAGTTGTATTACCTGACCTGGTAAATAAGGAAGGAGCTTATAGGGCAGCACCAGTTTTTTCCTTGAACTTGGTCTTTAAGGTCTTGATTCTGTCTTTCTGCTCCCATCAAAGGATGGAAATACTCCTGGCTCCAGAGCTTGCTTGGAAGAATGAGTGTGGCTTCTATCAACAGGGTGCTGTTGTCTGATACCTTAATGTCAACTGAGGTGGCTACTGTGGTACCCTCTCCATGGCTGGCTGTGTGGACGTTGGACACAGCTGATTTGTTATAGGGTCATCTTCAAAACTGGTAGGATGCCTCAGAAATGGCCTGAGTTTGGCAAGCTGTATGGTGCTCTCCTGGGGCAAGCAACAGACTACATTTCTGTAAACAGCCCACAGATTAAAAAGCAATTTCTTCCTGGGATCTTGGTGATTAGGGAGGTAAATGGGCTTCCACTGTGCGAGGTCACATTATTGTCTGTCTTCTGTGTCTATTTACCTACTAGTTGATACACTTAAAAGCACACAGGAAGACTGTTACTGCAGAGCAGCTACACAATTATATCTTTCACCCCTGCTTGTGCAATTTACTTAGAGCTTTCAAATGTCTGCAAACTTAAGTATGAATTGGTGCTGTGTTATGCTGGTTCTGCTTGAACATCTTTAGATAAGAGAGCAAACCATGGAGATGTGAAGTGTTACCTGGAAGGTGCTGCAGTGATTGAGATCTGAGCATAATAGATTTGAGAATTTTCTGCACCTGTCTCTCCCAGGTTGTCATTTTTTTAACCTTGTGGACTAATAAGGCAGGTGTGAGCTTAATCTTGCATACTTCCCTTTAGAGACCTGTGTTTGACTGACATCAAAAGGCTGCTTGAATTGTTATTGATAGTAAGGTACACATGTAGGAACAAACAAGGTAACACGTTGTTTCAGGTGCACAGTGAAAATGTCACTGCTTGGTCTGATGTTGGCAGTTGGAGCTTGCAGCTTTTTTAGCACCCGAAGTGCCCTGTGGAGCTGATCTGACAGTGCAGCCTGGGTGTCACAAGCCTTTATTTCCTTTCATAACAGCACAATGTAATTGCTGTTTTTGTTCTTGTGCAGCCACAGATTCTCTTGTAAGTGCAAATTCAAATGGGAGAAACATCAAAGTTAATTTAGAATGAAATGCACCCCAAGTAGTCCTGGGGAAATGGAGACATTACTTTGTAGCCACCCTTCTGCTGCCAAAACTGCAGCACCCCAGATGTCAGGAAGCCATGCTGTGCTCTTTGTCTGGTCTTGATTGACTAGATTGTTTTCATCCAAGCCTTTTTAAAGCTTTTCTCCTGCCTCCATATTTTTAAGGAATAAAAAGCTAATATAAGGACATGGAGTGTTATGAAGCATGAAGTTCTATAAATATTTATGCTGAACTATCAAAAACTTGACAGTTCATATTTTCTTGACAGATTGGGGTCACTTGTTATTTTTGACCCTGAGAATTGAAGAACATATGGAGTTAGATCTGTTGGTAATGACTTTGGGATATTGTCTGGTATACTTGTAGGAATATAACATGATAACACTTTCTTGGTCTCTTTGTGAAAATGGAACTTAAGGTTTGTACTGTTACCCACAAATGACCACTCAAGTTACTTTCTCTGTGCAATCTGGCAGTGAATTCTGGAAATTTCTTTGGCACGTGTGGTTTAGCAGCTTGGTTTGCCACTTCAGATGGACAGCTTTCACCTGGGTTGCTCTTGACTTGAAGTACTCTGTGATCACCTTTATGTCGAGGGACCAGGTTCATCACTGTGCTCCTGAGCCTGGCACAGGATGGGACAGAGGAAGGCTAAAAATATGGGAAGGTGTCTCTGGTGCTTTGCTACCAGTTCCAGTACTGCTTTAAGTATCTCCGGGGCCTACTGAAGACAAACTTCTCACAAGTTTAAGTGCTGATAAACAGGCATTTTCTAGAGAGATGAGAGACTTGTAACTCTCCTGCACTTCAGGATCCTCATTCCTCAAAATTGTGTGCACACAAACCTTAGCTCCTACCTGAAATTTAGTGGCAGGTGAACATTTTAAAGTCAGGTCTGGCTTTTTCAGAAAAGCTGGAGCTTTTTGGCACCAGCCACATTATGACATCCAGCTGTGGGGGCCCTTCTTGCCTAGTAAATTCATTATATAGGAAAGAATCAATCCAGTGCTTCACTTTGAATGAAATCCAGTGTGTATTTTAAGGTGAACTTTGAGTATGTTGCTTGCATTTAAAGCTAACCAGTGTCTCTTGCTGTCAGTCACTAGGGGGCACAAAGGAACTACCTAGGAAAGTTTCTCTTCAAGTCCTGACTCTCCAGTTTAGGTCTATGAAAGTGAGGGGGGGAAATTTCTGTGGCTGCCAAAAGACAGGATAGCTTAAAAATGTTGATTGCATTGTGACTTTCCCCACCCAGATCTACTTCTGGTTTGGAAGTTAAAAATTTCAAGTGTACTAATACAAAAATGGAAGTATGATTTTGTGTTCAGAAAGTGCATAGCTCTCAGAGCAACTATATAAGCTTTTAAATAAAGAGCTTTTCAGTTTGACTTTAATTATGAAAATTATTGCCTCATTTATCTGGTTTCTGTACTTGGAACAGTCTCCAAATGTCTGCTATATGAAGAGAAAGGCAGCAAAAGGAATTGCTCTCTGAACATTTGGTTCTTTTTGCAGGTTGCATGCCTCATACGGGTTCCATCTGAGGTTATCAAGCAAAGGGCCCAGGTTTCTCCATCGTCAACTACACTCCAGATTTTGTCCCACACCTTATATCATGAGGTGAGTTCAGAGCAAAATTTCAAGAAGTTGCTTAGTTCTTCCCACTCAGTGCACGCAAGTAGAGAAACGTTCCTACAACCTTATTCTAGTTCTGGGCTCTCCCAGCACTTCTCCACCTATTCTTTGTCAGTAAAAGAGCTTGACATGTTATGTTTAAGGAAACCAAACTTCCAGCTCCCCCATGTGCATGTGCTTACATACATGCTCTAAACAACTTTTTCTTCCTCTTTTTATATGGGGTACCTACATTTGAAAAAAATTTAGCTTTCTGGTTTCCTAAGCTCTACTTCTATTTATACAAATAGTCCTTGTCTGGGACAACAGGACATGGAGTCTCTGTAAGTAGAGCTTGCTGAATGGTTTCCAGTTCTTGAAGCAGGCTTTGGAGGGAATGCCCTAAAAGCACTATTTCAGAGAGGCTTTCTAGGAGCTCCAGAAATGAGTGCTCATCCAGCATCAGTAACTTACGAAAAAAAGGGACTTTCAGAAGTTACACTGTTACTTCTTGTAAAAAAAACCTGTTCACCACTGTTTTTACTGAGTCTCACAAGGGGTATTTTTTCAGTTGTATTCCATAAGAGAAAGTGACTCTTGAAAATACTGTGGGGAAAAATATTATACACATTTATGTGTGAAAAAGGCAGGAGAAAGAAGACATATGACCCTCAAATGATGCAATTGATTTTTATTTGCTTGTAAATGAAAACTATTGTGATAACCCTGCACAAGAAGGTCCCTGCGACTTCCTTCTGTGATTTGGTCATTCTGCTCTAAAAGCTGGTGCTCTCAAAACCACGTTTTTTTTCCTTTTTGTAGCTGGCCAGAGAACCATAAGACTTGCCAAAAAGCAGAAAACAACCTGTCCTAGAAGATACAAAACATGAATTTTATATACACTTTAAAATTTTCAATGTTACCAGCTGGTTAAAAATACAAATTACTGATCTTGATAGCTCTGAATTAAAGCTAAGAAGGTGGACAAGGAAGCTGTCAGTCCATGTTTGTTTTGCATGGGCTATTCAAATGGAAGAGTAGTACTTTCAAAATATTTATGGGATAGTGGGTGTTTATAGACAAAACATCGGGCAAGTGGAGTTTGAAGTAATGTTTTTGTGCCTTCTTGCCTTTTTAATTTTAAGGTGCATTTTCTTCGTTAACTGATTATTCTGGACAGTGGTTAAATGATCTTTTAAATGAACATAAAACCCTCTGGCATTGTAAATCATGGAATATGTGTACAGTGTTATAATCAATACAGTCAATTTGCAAGCAGTTTAGGCCAGACACTGGGTAAGGCTGTAATGCTTGCCTCATAATCACTGGTCAATTGTGTTCTTTGGCAAACTGATTTCCTATAGGTGATGCTTTCTTTTGTTGGTTTACAGGGTATTCAAGGACTTTATCGGGGTTATAAAAGCACAGTATTAAGAGAGGTAAAACACTTGTCTTTCCTTCTCTTTTTTTTTAAAAAAATTGACTCCTTTGCCTCACCGTTTTCTAACAAGAGATAGTACAACTGAGATCAACTGCTCTAACCATAAACACTAAATCCTAGTCTAGATAAATTACTGATCAGTAATTTAAATACTGATAATGTGCACTAAGAACCTGTGATACATGCAAAAAGTCATCTACCATCCTATGTCTCAGGTCTATTGCTGCTAACTCGTAGAAGGGTGGAAATGTATTTGTTAACATGATGAAAACCATATAATAAAGAACTGGAAACTTCCTCAAGTCTTGTGATTGCATCATGTGAAGTATGTATGCCAACAGTGGTGAGCTGGTGGCATCAGGCCAAGTTTGGCACAGACAGATTTAGACTTTCTTTAAATATGTTTCTCAGCAGATGCCAAGAGATCATCTGTCATCTGTATATAGGGAAGATTGTGCCCTTTTTTAAATGTGTGAAAGAAAGGCATTTAGTCACCCAGTCTGTGGATGTGATATGACATTACTTAACTCTAGATCAGAAGTGCTTAGCTGTTGGGAAAAAAAGGAGCTAAAAATATTTTGGACTGCTTGGCAGAAAATAATTCCTAAATTAAAAAGCTCTTCATAAATGTACTGTGAATTAGAGGATTAGTGCTATGGAAGTGTTTTGATATGCTGTGTGAACTGAAGTAGAAAAACATACTGATGAACTCCCAATCTAAAACCATTTCAGAATCAAATCCCAGGAGGTCTCTTGACAAAGCACAAGTTGCAGCATGAGTATATCAAATAAAAAGATGAGGCTCAATTCCTATGAAAACATAACAGCTATTGTCCAGGAGGGTTCTTTAATCAGTGTGTTCCGTGTGATGTGTGGGTTTGTCCTCTCCTTATGCAACTCAACTGAGTAAACTAGGTTTGGATATTTGTTTTTGTTTTTTAAACAGGATCAGAACTGTTGGCTGTGCTGCCACTGATAATAAAACCAGTTGCAGCACTTGTTAAGCCCTCATCCACTAGCTCGGCTTTTAAAAATCTTTCTTCATGCTGAAAACTGTTTTTAGGACAGTTGTATCAGCCAGGTCTTGTTACAATAGGGAACAGAGATGGATATTATCTAAACTAAGAAATACCAAATCTAGTGTCCCTTGAAGTGCTGACAAATGACAATGCACTGCTGTCTATTTTAGCAGGTTTGAGTGTTTTAAAAAAAACAGTGATTTGTGCAGAGATGACACCTGCTTTTCTGAAACATAATCCCCACCATAGCTTTGTCCTGTACTTATTTTCTGGCTCACTAAACACATGTTATTCACTCAGTTTTCATTTGGAGATGGGCAAAAAAAGGCCGAAGAATCATTTTGATTTCTCTGAGAGGTTCTGAATAAATGAATAAATTTAGATCCCATTGAATACAGATTTTGCATACTAACAGGTAGATAAAACATGCTTACTACTGGGTGTTGTTCTCCTTAAAATTTGTTTTGACATATGTCAGTGTGGTAATTAATTTGCAGACTGTATTAATGGCACAGTGTGTGACCCTGCTGAGATAACTTTGTTTACTCAAAATGGCAGCACTTTGTTGGAAATTTAATGGGGGTCCTTTCTGTTATGTATATTCATAAAAGATCCTTCAGAACTGATTTCAGTTGAAGTATTGCTTTTTGGGAGAATCTGTCCAATAGAATGAAAAATAAATTATTACCAAATGAAATGTGCTTTCTCTTCAAAATGAAACAAATCATAGGTGATGCTTTAAAAAAGAGTCTTTGAATTTAACACTTTTAAGGCTGTTACATTTTCTGGCACTAAATATGGTAAGGCAATGTCCTCTCAAGTAAGTAAGAACTGCATATTGAACCTTCAGCTAGGACACTTAGCCTGACATTTAATCTTGATATTTTCCCATCTCTTTAAGTACACTTCTTCCTTTAGGGAAGGTCTTTATTTTCAGATAAAAGTCCAAAATAGTTCATTGTTGGACACATCAGGTTAGCTGCACAGCATGTATTGACTGATATTTAATTCCAGCTGAATTTTACACTTACAGTTTGTTTCCATGCTTTGGTTCTTTACTTACACAGAATCCTTTGTTTAGTTACAATGGAGTGGGATTTTTGGATAGAGAGGCTTCAATGCAATAGCAGGGACTGGGAATATTAATGCTTGTCAGATTATGTTCTTGCACTGGCAAAATTATTGAGCCAGAACTCAAGAAAGGTTAATTTTGGTTGTTACAGTGGGATACAATTTTGCATATTACAAAAAGCAGATTTCAGTGCCTGGACAGATCTTGCCAATTGCCTGGACTTAAGTGTGAATATGAGACTGTTTATAAAGGGAGTGCAATGTTGAAATAATCCTTTTTCCTATAATGTAGTAGATCTTTTCAAAACAGATGTTCTGCCCCATGTAACTTGCATTAGCTGCTGTGCTGCTTCTGTGCTAATGCAAAACTGTTTCATCCTTCATTTTTTATTCTCATTCTTTCATATATCCCCTTTATCTCTCATCTGAGTACTTTCTGTACAGATGCATATTAGAAGAGAAGGAAGATGGCTAAACCTGTCATGCTTTTGGAATGCTTTGAGTGAACCTCAGTATTTGGAAGTTTTGGCTATGACTTTTTCACCCACCTTGTTTGTGGTGCCTCTTCCCTCACATCTCCATTACATTTTGGTCTTTACATCTTCCTTTGATGTTAGTCACACTGAACTAGTCCTAAAATCAAAAGGGAAGTGAGGTACAGTGAGCCATTCTGTTGGCAACCGTGCTCCAAGAGGAAAGCTTTTGTGGTAAAGCACAAAGTGGGAGTATGGTTATTAGGTCGCTGAATGAGACTGAATAAATGGCAGAAATCAGAGGCTGTGAAATGATGTGGAATTCCCATGATGTCATTTCCAAAGCAAATCCAAGTGAGAATTGTCCTTTCCTATGGTTGTTGTGTACCAGCATGCACTGGTGTGGAAACCAGCTCATGCTACTAAAAGCAGTAAATGAACAGGTAAGTTTTTATGCCTATTTTTTCCACAACAGAAATTAATTTGTAACATCTCCAACCATCTTCTAACAAGGCAGTATAAATCCACTGTGAATCCTCTAGAATTTCTTAATGGGAATGTAGTTCTGCTGCTGAGATCTTACATAAGCAAATGGAGCCAGATTTTTAATTCCTGCATAATTCATTTTATTAGCTATGACCAAGTAGAACATCTGTTAGAGTTCCATAAACTTCAGTTCATGGGAAAAAGCGAGAAACAACTGAGTTCCCATTGGAGCTTTTCCATTAATGTTACAGGGCTCTAGCACATGTCTTAAAGGACTTTATTATGAATGAGGGGACAACACAAAAGGAAAGGAAGTGCCTTGTCAGTTCCCTGTGTACAACAGCTCCCTGTACAGTGAGTTACTTCACTGTGTCTGTGTGCAGGTGGCAGCATTGTGCAAGCTCTGCCATGGTTAATTGTAGTGTCCCGTGTGTCATGAGTTACTGTGGTTTGGAAGAACTGAGTGGGTGTTCTGTGTTCTTAATCAAATTTGTCACTTAAAAAAAATATTGCAGATGGACTGGGCCCTAGCCCAGAAGTAGATTCAAAAGGAGATAAAATGAGTATTAAGCTCTTCCTTAAAGGGGATGAAGGGACTACTGGCTCTTTATAATTCACAGGTTACTTGAAAAGAGACAATCACTTTCAAATGTTAGGATTTGCTGTGCAGGTAGCCCTGGGTAAGCTTGTTGTCCTCTGTAGTGTGTTGTAGACACTCCTAAGACAGTTCAGGCTCCCTCCTTGGTGGCCTCTGTTCAGGTAGAGGTGGCAATGATGCTTTACTTGACAGTGTTTCAGAATTCATCTTAGGGCCCTGAATCTGAAGGAAAACTCCTGGTAAATCTGAACCCACTCTTGTACAGCATGCTGTGTATCTTACAGTGAGCCTAATCATCACTTCTGGGAGTCCTGTTTTTTTAAAAATGGGTACAGTTGTGAGTTTTTTCTTGTTGTGTGGGGTTTTCCCTTTAGTGTATATAAGTCAGGGCCCTGAGTGGATGAAGTGCTGTCTTGAGAGGGAGAGATTCATTCTGGGGAGGAGGAGGACAGCTAGCTCAGAGTATGCTGTTGCATTAACAAGTGGCAGCAGTGTGACAAACAGGCAACAAATTCAGGCTTTTCCCAATCTCAGAAAGCCAAGAAGGGGGGACAGAATCTAAAGTAACTGACAGAAAAATAGGTCTTAAAGGCACACCTGCTGCAATTTCCTAAATTTAAAAGGTCAGTGAACAAAGGATGCTAAGAAGGGTTTGTATAAAAATGTGAAATTCAGCTGACATAAGTTACAAGACTGTTGACTGAGGGAGGGAGGGGATCTCCAAGGGCTGAGCTCAATAGAGAACAGTCTGCAAACAGGGAACCTAGTTTGTTTATCCACTAGAGGTAGTTCTTGCATGCTTTTCTTTTGTTAGGACATCTTTATATAAATATCCTGTTCTCCTAGCTGTTAGAGGTTTTTAAGTTTATCTCTGTTGCTGTAGGACAGAAAGAATGTTATTAATACATTCTTTTACTTGCACAATTAAAGCTTTGATCTTCTATTATTGTCTGTGTAGTACAGAGCAGATGCTGATAGAAATAGGCAAACAGGACACTATCTTAATACAATATTTGGAAAAATAAACATCCGCCTTAATGAAATATGTGCAGTATCTGTCTTTAGTTGCCTTCTGGAAAACTGAGCTGGCTTTATTTTATTTTGTCATTTTAGATAGGTTAGGTTTAACTAAGGATTTGCCAGGCAGGATCTGTAAGTTTTTGACTTTTACTGAGCAACCAGCACTTCTTTGGCTTGGCTGTTTCCATATAGAAAAACAGCAGTCTCATGGAAGGGATAGGAACTGTGAAATGAATTAACTAGCTAGTCTCTGCCATGTGGAAAATTGCAGAAGTTATGTGACGTGATTAATGGGAGGAAAGTTGAAAAATAAATCCCAACTCTTCCCTCAGCCTACTTTGGCAAGCCTGTCACTGGAGTTTTATCAGATGTCTGGTATACTTGTATCCTTCTAGGTATCTATATTTGAAGGATATTCATTTTGGAAGGTGTAAAAGGGAGACAACTGTGCTGTGAGATAAGGGCTCAGGCACATCCTAATTCATGACCTGAAATTATGATAAATAGACAAAAGGAATTAACTGTACTTCATTTTCGTAGGTTATGCTCATTACCTTCTCCCTATGAATGTTGGAATAGTTCTTGGAAATGAAAATGGAGGTGTCAAAAAGCACTTATAAATTACTTCTACAGACCATAAAATAACCCTGCTTTTTCTAATGTACTAGATATGCCTGAGTGGCAAATAAACTGGCCAGGGTAGACAGAGACCTAAAGCAAATTCCTTCTTGAAAAGTTTGGGGTTTTTTGTGTCAAGCATTGGCAATGATTTCAGATTGTCCTGTTGAATGCCCCTTCTCAGGTGAGGTGCAGTTTCCATATATATTGGTTAGAAGCAGAAGGCAGCCATCCTGCTGCCATTGTTTTGCAGTTTTCCAGTGGAGCATACAATTATTGTGTCTCTCTGACATCAGTGGATGTCTTCAGGTGAAAGGAATTTCACAAATGCAGAGTTTCTTTATTTTGAAAACTACAGCCTTGCATCTACCATCTTTCAACAGAACAAATACTTCGAAAACTGTGCACTAAAAATGGCTTATGTGATAATGCAGATTCTTTCCAAACAAATGAGTATGCAAGCAGAGTCTTGCAGGAGGAGTATTCTACTGCATGCTTGAAACAGAGGTACTATTTCCACACATTCTCCAAGCAGCTTACTAAAGTGTTTTTGCAAGTGATGTTTTCTGCAGTATTCATGGTATAGGAATGTGTTTTGTGGGTCACTAGCAACACTGGGGCAAGAACACATTGGGAAGAAAATGTCTAACTTTGTTCTGATTTTCTTTGTGCTGTGGAACAGAGTTCTTAATTGGTTTTTATTTGTTTATTTTTATTAACCTGAAATTTTTATTCCTTACATTGGTTGCTTTAGATTTTTACATGTTTCATAATGGTTTGAAGAGCACACTCCACATGCTGCCTCCAGTGGAGAATGTCAATTTCCTTGCTCTATTTCTCCACTTTTTTCTGTAACAAGGGATCAAGAAGTGGTTGAAAATCCCTCATGAAGGAGAGCACACAAAAAGTGTCCCTTTCCCTGATTAGAAGGTGGGACTGTAACAAGAGGGAGGACAGGCACCAATGCGTAGAGTCCTCCCAGTAAAAGGAGTAGAAAAGGCTTAAAATAGTAAAAGTAGCAAATAAAAGTGGTTATAATGGATATTTAAAAAGCTATCTGATAGTGTCATTGGATGAGTAACATCTTTAAAGCTTTCCAAGGCAAACTAAGGATATTGGAGTTAGTGGAATAACTTTGAAGCTTCAGTTGTTGTGTAGCCTGAGAGCATGACACTGAAGTCAGGGGGAGCCACTAGATGTGTAATGGGATTATACAGCTGTGCCTGCTTTGTAAAATGTGGCTGGCATTAACACTAGTGACTGCTTAAAAGCAAAAAGAATCAAAAATCTGTGGCATTTTTGGCTGAGTGATGGCTTTTAGTTCTAATTCCACAGTTGCATTCTGCTGTGGGCAACTGTGTTTTGTCTAAATTCTTTCTGTAGTTCTCAGTGGGAGACAAGATTTCCTGTTTTATTAAGTTGTAGAGTAATCATGCTAATGGTTGAAGGGTTGCTGGGCTGTATCTGGTGAAGCCCATGTTTGCATGCATGGGTGAAGCAATTTCTGTATATCTGTGCTGAAGCTGTGTTCTCTAACTAAGAAGATGTGTGTGTGGTGGATCTGTTTATATAAACCTGTACAAAGAGACATATGGGTACATGTAAGATATGGTATTGTTTTTAATACCTTGTCAAGGGTCTTGCACTCTCTGAAGCAGCTAGTCTCATAAATGTGTGTGATTGGTCTGGAACAACAAGCAATTTAGCAATTTTCTAAAAGTACAAGACTGTCTTTCAAGGATGAAATTCTTGCATGATTTTTACAGTGGAAGACTTCCACGGGCAGATTCATACTGCTGTCTGTATTAATAGCAGTTATCTGGTTTTCATACTTGGGCTGCCATTACCTCCTTTCTCTACATCTGTAAAAAGACAGAAGTGTAGTTAAGATAGTTGGCAACCAAAGATCAAATTTTTTTCCCAAAATTCCTTATACGATATCTCAACCAGCAGTCCTGCTTTAACACAAAGACTCCAGTGTCTGCTCTGGTCAAGAGAAGATGCACTTCTGGACCCAAGGGCGTAGTGAGTTTTGGGGAGCAGGGCTGGCATGGGACCAGGAGCCCAGGCTATCTGCTTTCTGCTTGAGCTTGGCAGTGACTGAGAAACTTCAACAATTGTGTGTCTCCAGCCACAAATGGAGTGTTGGCTGTCATCTCACTCTGTTACCAGAAAGGTGATGTTTTCAGAGAGATGTTTTAATATTCTATAGCTTGTTGACATAGTTTGAGAGGGAGGTCTGAGGGCATTGACATGTGAGCTCTCATGAGGTGTTTTGGACAGTCCCCTTCCTTCTGCTAGGAGTGTAGCACCTCTATGGTTTAAATCAGAGTAACACAAAGCTACTTGATGCTTTCTGCTGGAGTTTGAAGGAGGGCCTGACATACACTGGCTTCTGCTGGTTCTGGTACAGGGTAAGAAAGACCTCTGGCAGTGGCGTGAGGCAGGTAGTTTGGGTCTCCTCTTAATAGTCCCAGCATTGAGTTTAGGAATCTGTCATCCATATTCTCAATATGAAAATTCACATCTGCATTTATCCCTAATGTGCTTGTCAGTGGTGCTGGTTTTGGTGGGAGCCTTACTACTCGAATTACTATTTATGCAGATTTTCAGAGACAGTAGTGATCATTCTTTCATCTGTGGGTACAACAGCAGAATTGGAGGGATGTAGCTAAAGCATGTAAAAGAGAAGAAACTCATTTTAATCTAGGCTACTACTGCTGAAACCATGCCTTCATTTGACCATAAATCCACTCAACCCTGACATGTCACTAGATTAATACATATGCATATATATTTACATATATAATACTTGCTCTGTTACTTGCTTACATTACATATAATAGGTATCTATAAATAAGTACTATGCATCTACTGAGAAATGTGAAATGGAAAAGTTGAATCTGAAACCTAAAGGTTATGGTGAAGGTGTGCAAAAGAAACCAGATCTGTGGCAGAGACCTTATGCAATTTATCTCAGTTAAAACAATGTTTGGAAGTACAGCTGGAGAGGCACTTGTGGGGAGAATCTGCTGCAAGAACAGGTCTTTGAAGTGCTTAATACAAATCATGCTTCAACTTTTTTGAGAGACTAGGTTGTGATTGTCTTGAAAGAAATAAGAATTGAGCCCACTCTTTTGAGTGTAGAAGTGAACACAAAAAAGAAAATACTAAAGTCATACCTAGTTTCAGATTATTTTTGGGTCCGGATTTGTGGCTGTCTTTAGCTAATAAAATAGATGAAGTAACTTTCCTAGCTTGTTTAAGGGGGAATCTTAAGAGTGCCCTAGCAATCAATTCTTATTGTAAACATTGTGGCCAGTTAAGGGGAAATAAGTAAATTTTGGACATGTAAACTTTTGCTTCTATTTAAAAAAAGCAGAATTGGAGCACGGTGACCTGTTTGTTCCTTGCTGTGGCCATATTGGCGTCAGTGCTACAAAGTCACGGTAGAGGGCACACAACGCTTGCAATTGCTGCAGTGCCAGCCCGAGGAAATGCCTATCGCATGGATCTAATCTTAGGATGACCTGTGGATCTTGGAATTGACTTTGCTTTAATCCTGCCTCTCAACTCAATTTCAAAGGAAACAGAAAATTTGAAGTGTTATTAATTCTGTTTGACTCTGGGGACTAGTCCCATTGAATTTCCTAGGACTAACTTGTGTGAGTAAATTGAGGGAGATTTAGTTTGGGAATGATTTTATGGATTCCTGTTTTTTAACATTGACTAAGTTTTCATTTAATATTAATTGATTGAATAAGGTCTGTAGCATTCCCCATGTCTTCTTCTCCAGTCAAATAATGCCTATATGATCATAAGAGAAAGGAGGTTATGTGACCATGACATATTATGGTGTCTGTGCTGAGATTTCATAGGTTACATAGCTGTTTAAAATTTTATTTTAGTGTGAGTTTTTGCCATGATTTTGCATTGTTTTATCTGCTTTTAAGAAAAATACAGTAAGAGTAATAAATTTTGGGATAATCCCCCATGTGGTGTAGACCTTAATTTGAGAATCTCATGTAATTGTGTGTGTAGTTAGAAATCCATGTGGGGGATGGAACAGGAGAGACGGGTGGTCATGATTTTCATTATTTTTATAGAAATGTAGGCAAAGCAGGCCTGGTGTGTACACTTCAGATGGAAGTAGTGTTACTAAACCAGGCTCTTATCTCACTTTTATTTTTCTGTTAATTTTATAGAAGCCAATGAAGTGTAAGTTCTGCAATTTTTTTTATGCTGGTTGAATATGTGAAAATGTGTTCTTGCTTTCTACAATAAAGTAGAGCTTTGCCTGAACACTTCAGCCTTGTGCTGCAGATACAGCAGTGCCTGGGTCACTCTGCCAGATCTGGCTATCCCAGGCTTCAGTCTCTCCCAGTTCATGGCTGCTAGTGCTGCACAGTATGTGACATGGATGAATTTCTGTCATGAGTAAACTGAGGCCTCTCAATGCTCTTTCAGACAAAACAAACCCCCCCAAAAAAGAGGAATGTCAGCCAGAATACTACCTCTGCTTTCCATGAGAGAGCAGCTAGTACATTGTATTCTCTGCTTGCATTTGGCACTGTGTAGCCTCTTAAAAGGAGGAGTGAATAAAGAAGTATCCATAGAGATCAGGATAAATAACATGCTTGTACCTCAGTGGGACGTTATCTGCTCCATTTGCTTTTTCTGATATGGAATCCTGAAGTGCAAGAACATCTTGGGAGTATCATGAAATATTAGACCATGAGGTACTTCAGCTGCATCTTGTCTTGCTGACTTTAAATGTACTGAATGCCAGTTAAACCAAAATTTGGCCCAGTATAATTTTGCCAGTGGCTACATAACTCACAAATTTTGGGTGGATTTTTCCCCTTTTTCTCCAGCCCTCCCAGCATTTGCCTTCTGGCCTGTACAGCTGTGCTGCTAGTATACTTTCTATTTCTGGAAGTGACCCATGTAGTTAGGTCAGTTTGTTTTAGCCTTGCTCCTTGTTGCTGAAGTAGAATAGCACATTTCTTCTAACTGCATGAAAGCCAGGGTAGGCAATCTTGATGAATATGATTAATGGGCCCCTTTGCTTTGCTCTGCAGCTGAAGGCTTCCTGATGTGCTGTGTCAACTGGGCTACAGCTCCCCAAAGCAACCTTTACATAGAAAGTATGCCTTAGGTTCAATTTTGTAGTTACATGTATTTTTTTCACAGCTTTTGCTACAGGAAAGTTTTTGCAATTGAAATATGGTAATTAGAGTCTGAAGAGTATTGGCAAGGAAAGCAATTCATAGATAGGGTGAGTTTGGATTTTTTCCCCTCTGTCTTGTTAACTAGAAGTTTGTAGGTTATTTTTCCTGTACCTGAAGTTAAGTCTGGGGTTAGTGAAGTGTGTTATTCCATGCCCTGATCAGTAGGATAGTAGCTGATAACAGACAAAAGCAAATGATGGTAGCTTTGTGTAGATAATAACCTGTCAGTACATGGAATATATTTGTACATTACTGTTATGTTTATTTCCAGTAATGTGACTTAAATATGATATTCATAAAACTTGACAGAAAATCTTGTTGTCACCTTTGTCAGAAGAAAAATAAATCACATTATCTTGATGAAAAATGCCATCCAGAGACTCCAGCAGTTATGTGACTGCTCCTTCAGAAATTGAATTAAGGAATATAGGGGGGGAAAACCCACATTGATATGAGTGATAATAAAATGTGTGATGAGCATGAAGGAACATTCAGCTTGCACCTCTTTAGTAATTAGTGAACACTCATCTGTGAGGGTACTCTGTGAATTGTCCTTAAAATTCGGAGGCCAGACTTGGACCCTGCATGTGTGAATTGCTGGCTGTAGTACAGACTGACTCCATTTAGCTTGCCTGGTGGCTGCCATGCAATTGTAATTACAGGAGCACATCAGCATTCTCAACAGTTGAGTACAAGTCTTAATAGAGAATAATCCTCTTGAAGTTCTTCCCTCCACTGCAATCAAAGAAGAGCTTTGTTAAGGTATTAACTAACAAATTAGCAGCTAAATACTGGTAATGACATATTCAACATATATTGCTTTTTAATTATAGCCTAAGCTTTGTGATTCTTGAAATCACTTCTTTGGCAAACCAATGTTTGTGGTCACTTCCAACCACTGTAATTAATAGGCAAAAAAGTAATTTTTAAAGTCTTTACTAATATCAGAACACACTTTGTATATATACCTGCTTGCAGAAATATGGTTTTTTAGCTGTTGTTAGTATTTTAACTTAAATGTATTGAGCTGTGCTGTGAAATTAGTTTAATTTTACTTTCGTTTACAAGAGGTGTCTTCAGATTTTTAGATAGCATAAATATTTTCCACTTAACTGTTGCAAGAAACTTTTCCTATGGGTGAGGAAAATTAACCACTTTATTTTTATATGTATTGGTTGATGCAAGCTATTTTGCTCATCTGTGTCTCAGCAACCATTTAGAAAAATAAATGTTTGGTTTCTGGAGGGAGGGGGTATTTTTTGTATATTCATTGCTTTCCTTCCCCAGATTTCAATAAAGGCTGTGTGTCTTCCAATGTATCATTCTGCTTCCCTTCAAACCTGACTTCTTTTATAAGGGAGCACAGCCATCAAAATTGGCAAGCGTTAAGCTTGATAATTAGTTCAATATAGTGACCAATTCTGTGAATTACGAGTTCAAAGCAACATATGGACATGGGTGAAATCAGATTTTGGCATTTCTCGCTTAGATTGTTTCAGGACACTGCTGGAGCTTCTTTGATCTGTAAATAACTGCAGTTCAGTGCCTTACTTAAAATACATCAAATGCATTAATGACTTTTGCTTTTACATATAGACCTCACTTCTAGTTCCAGTTTTGAATCAGATTAATAAAGTTATTCATGTTTTGAGATTTCAGAGAGCTACCAAAGATAGCTCTTTTATTCATATTATAAGAAGCAGCAAATGTTTGTCTTAATATGCACCCCAGACTACAGCAGCAGATGCTTCATGAAGACAAAAGCAACCATCTCCTCTAGTGCAGATCCTCTACACCCTGATGGTAAAGAGTGTATTCCTTTACTCTTTCAGCAGTATAAAACAAGTGAACTAAAGGTTTATTTTCACTGTGTCATGCAGTAACTTCAGTAACTCCTTTCCCTGCTGTAGCTTGCACATGGCAGCCTTTTTTTCTAGTTCTGAACTTTGTGGTGGTTTGAACTATGATGTGCCATCCAGCAGACAGTAGCTGGAGATAACCAGCTAGTCTGTGTGTTACTCCTCAAAGATATACACAAGTGCTGACCCAGTTCAATAAGCAACATTACCTTTTAATAGTTGGTTAAATACCCTACATCTGGGCTTATCAGTTAGTTATGGCAGGGCATAGGAATGTGGGGAATTATGGGTTCTCAGTGTTTTACCATCAGCTTTCCAGCTGGGTAACTCCATTGCTGCTAATTTAACTCCCAGTGTTTTGCTTAGACAAGTTCACCGTTCAGCAGTTGTGCAAGGGTTTTTTTTTCTGCTGTATAGTGTAATTACCTAAGTTCTACACAAACACTTAAGGTTGTTTTCATAGTGCTTTGGGGCCTACTGAGATAAAGTTCATGTCCTATACAACCACTAACATACAGATTTGTACTCGGTGAAATTCATTGCAACCCTCCATCTGCCCCAAAAAATCCCTAAGCTTGAAACTCAGCTGCAAAATAAGCTGCTTCTCTAGGTGGCCCTGTCCCTTTGTTGTTGCAGTCACTTGATGCCAACTACTTCACACTTGGAGCATGTATTTCTGTGGGTGGCAGATGAGAGAAGTTAGACTTTGCTGGATAGGATAAAGGCCCATGTTCAGTCCAGTATCTTTCTTGCCTCTCTATGGGACTAGATGTGAAATCCTCAGGGAAGTCAGGAGGTAGGAAAGGTGTCCTGCTGTGTTTCAGGCTCACAGCTGGCAGCTGTTAAAAGGCAAGCGTTCAACCTCCCTACAGTGAGTCCTTGTTCTTACCAGCACTCCCAACAAAAATGACTGTGAAAGTAGGTACTCGAGTCCCAGCTTTTTACACTAACCCTTTAAAATGGATGTAGCTTGATCAGATTTGTTACACCAGTGATTGATATTTATTGGGGGGCAACATATTTATTATCTGGGAAAACAAATAATCCTTCCTTTTTTTTCATGTATCTTTCCCTTCAAGACCCTCTCTGAAACACCCTTTATTTGTTTATGTATCCTGCTTTGTAAAACATAGATACTCATAATCTTTGTGGGCCAAATCATGCTCCCATCAGTATTTTCCTGCTGACTTCTCTCTCAGCAAAATTGTGGGCTGACAAGTTGGAGCATCAACCCAAGACTATTTGTTTCCCAGACCTGTGTGGCAGAGCCTTCTCCAGGGTGACTGTGTAGTGGTCCCTCACCTTTGTGAAAGTCTTTTGAATGTTGCAGTTTGTTGTCTCAAAAGTATTAACCAGAAGAACAGCTAACAAAGCTATGAGCAGAGAAAGATGGTTCAGAAAGAAACTCACATGGTGAGAATTCTTTGCAGCCTTGGAACAATTTCATCCCACACCTCCTGCGCTTGGCAGAGAATTTCACTTCCATGTTGGGGGTGGAAAAAGCTGTACACAACCAAAGAACCCTGGGGTATGTAGATACAGTGTGGTATGAGAGAAAGGGTTCACATCAAAATTCAGCTGGAGCTGTTACAAAAAAGAAAACAACAGCAGAGAACAAGCAAAACCTGAGGAGTGGGAACAGTGAGAACACAGAGGTGCAGTGAAAGGAATTTGTGCTTTTAGTGTTGTGTAAGATCTTGTGTTTAACTCCTGACTTGGTCAAAACCTGTGAATGGGAGGAAGAGTTTTCAGCTGTGATTTTGTGCTTTTTCATCTCCATTGATTTCCCTTTGGGAGCCAATGCAGTTGCTCATGGACACCTGAGCGTTCTTGTCACATGCTCTGGCTGGCTGTAAGGCCTTGTGTTTTGCAAAGGGAACACCCTGCAGAAAGGAAATGGGTAGCACATGAAATTTTCAATACGATAAAGAATTGCGGATGCTTTCAGTGTGGTGTTTTTTTCTTAGCAGTTCTAAAGGCTTTTGGTTTCTGTACTGGCTTTTAAAAATGAATAGAGAATGCCACTGCAGGGACCATCTGTCTTTGTATTTTCAATTCTTTTGGAAGTTTTGATAGACTCTACATTTTCTAAGAGAAATGATTCAGTGGAATTTTACTCTTTAGCTTTAGTTTGAGTAGTTTGTATCATTGAGCTGCTTAATTTTTATTTGGCTCGTCTGGTTGTCCAAGCTGAAGACTTCTGGCTTGACCAGTTGGAAGAGATGGGTTCACTGGGCTTGGATTTGGCTAAGAGGGTATGATGGAGATCAAAAGTACAATGAGGGCTGCTTTGAGAAGGTAAAAGGGGTGCCTCTGTGAGGGCTTTGGAACTGAATCTCAGCAGGATTTGTTTTCTGAATTAATATATGAAGCTTATGGGATTTGGTAGAATTAGATTCTGAAGAATGTTATTACTCTTTCAGTTGCCTCTAGTATTTGTATTAAAACTGTAAGCTGCAAGATTATATTTTATGCATCTTTTATTCTTTTATTTGTTATTCTTCTCCCCTCTCCCCCCAATTTATTTACCCTTTTTGATGCTCTGAAATATATGCATTTTTTTTTCTGCTGGCACTGAAAGTATTGAGTAGGAATTTTGGTTTGGATTCACAGCTGTCACCAGCGCGCTCTGTTGTTTTTTCACTTTGGTTGTAAGTCTGGATGTCTGTTTAATCTGTTCATTTTGAATTGTAGATAGTTGAGAGACAATTATTTTGAATATTTAATGGTAATAACCATTATTTTCAGAACACGTGGTTTCTGAAAGAATGCAATTAGAAACTAAGCCCAGGAATTTCTGCGGCAGGTCAGGCACTTCTGGCCTCAACTGTCATTGACTGGAAGAAGAATAAGGCTCATGGTGCCTCTACAATTCACTGAAGCATTCCCTTCCCTGATGTTATGATACAAGTCATATGCTCTGTTGAGAGACAGTATGAATGTGCATGGTGGATAAATGTTTTCTGGATAAACTTGGATGTTACTGCGTCTTCTCACTGGGCCTTTTATGATCCACATCTTTCAGGCTGATGTGAATATGTAAAATATGAGCTGCTTTTAAAAAACAGAAGTGTGTCTACATCTAACAACCATGAAAAAAATGTCTGAGAAGTGAACTAGATGCTATGGTGAATTTTCAAACACCAGGCAACAAGAGAGCTCTGATGTGTTTGTTTTCATTCCTGTACTTTTTAGAGCCTTTTTCATGAGTTTCGATGCTTGATCCAGAATTTTAGGAGGGCATTTGAAGAAGGTAGTATAGTCTTATGATTTAAGAGGCTGATGAACCTTCATAGCCTCTGTGCATGGTGACTGAGAGGAAACTCACCTTGCCTAGGTATATTGGATGCCCATGAGAGAAAATAAATCAGGGAAAAGAACAATTTGTGTGAGGAAGAAATAGTTAAAAATAAACATTTGAAGTTGGCAAACCATATGGAGACAATTCTGCCCAATATGCTATGGGGCCGTACCATGTTCAGAGTGGCAAAAAGCAAGATGCAAAAGATCTTAAATCCTTTGTTTTACTCTAATATCCAGTCAATATGTTGCACAGATCCACAGGTCAGGTGAACATGAATTGTGCTGATGGAATTTATCCAGCCAGTAACCTAACCTCTGATTCATCCCAGCAATGGAACATACAGCATTACAAATGTAGTCTTCAAGGGAGGATGAACAAATTTCTTAAGCCATTGGGCACAAACAAAACCTTCAAAATCAGTCAAGAATATCTGCTCTGTCACCCCTCACGCCCTGGGATGTATTTGTTGCAGCTTATGCCAGGAAAATTCAATCTGTCCAGTTGTGTTCTGTGCTCAGAGTGACTAAAAGTACCTTTCCTCGGTTTGTCCAGCTCATCCTTACTTCTGTGTCCTTTTAAAAAAATTTTTGGACCACAAAGGATGATGACTCTAGGCTAAGCATATGAACATTTGTGATTTGACAAACTAACCTCTTTTCTTAATTTATTTCAACAGAAGGGAACATAAAGAAGGGAATGCAAAAGCATGCTTTTCTTGACAGTTCAGGAATTAACTATCTCAGGCCACAGGTATCCTGTGTAAGGATAAGGGACCTGAAAAGAAGGTGTGCTCTCACATGTGATTTCATTGTACCTTCGTGCTCTCCCAAAAATTAGCAGATGTACAGAGCTCCCACTAACAGTGGAGAAGGAGCTTAGTACCTCCAGAAACAAGTAAGGCTGCTTAAGTGCTTAAATCTGGCTTAGCTTTTTAATTATTAAGTATATGCATTGGAAATGTCTCTTGTGTGTGTAAGGAGACTATTCCCATTGCTAAATTTCCTTTCTCTGGAATTTCCCCCCATTTTTAATTAAAAAAGGGAGCAGAGCTGGGTGATGTTGGTAGGAAGAAGCCAACTGAAGGATCTAGTATGAATTTTGTGCTAAGCAGGTAGCTGTAAGATCTTGCCTGTGTTATGGGGGAGACACCGAAGCATGAAACCACTTACTGAGGTTAACGTTTGATCTCTCCGTCCCCTTGGAAATTATGATCTTGAAATAGGATGGCCTAGAACAACTTAAAAGTATTTATTTTCCCAAGGCCCTTGAATTGCCAACACAGGGAGTACTTTTACTGTAACAAAATACTGTGTATTTAAAGAGAATTCCTTCTTTCTGAGGAGGAATGTGACCTTGATTAAATTATTTCTATTTTTAATCAACTTTAAGGTCCCTGGAACTTCTGAAGTTCTCAGCAGCTGTTCTTCAGATGTCTGCTGGCCTGTTGGCCTCACAGATTTCCCCATCTCCTCAGGAGGACTAAGGGCTCTGAACACATCCTAGACAGCCAGAAATAACTTTCAGTGGCCAAGAAAGACTAAGTGGTGCCTTGAGCTTGGGACAGTGCTCTGTAAATGGTCTCCAGAGCTTCCCTACAGAAGCTGTATGTTGGAGAACCCTGTTAAAGTGCACTTCAGCTTTAACAGTTGTATACAGTTCCTCAAACACTGGATCTTCTTTCTGCTGCCAATCTTTCTTTTGTGCATTATGTTTCCTTTGAGAGCAGAATACAGGCAGGATCTCTTAGGCTCTTGCTCTTCTCTATAATCCAGCAAACCAGAAATCCTTGGGGTTTAAGCAGCTTCAGCATTTATTTACCTAGGTCTGCGGTGGCTTTTTGGTTTTTGTTGTTGTTTCATCTGTGGTTTTCCTCCTGCTGTGTTTGGGATGGTTCTGTTTTCTGTAGGTAATTCTGAAAGGCAGTTAGCTGCATGCATACTGCCTTCCCTGTGCCTTCACCCAGTCACCTCTGCACATGGTGCAGTACATGAGCAGCATCCTGTTCTCAAGGCCATTGTGCCTTTTCTTTATTGAAGTAGTTTCTATAAACAGCAGAAATACATTTTCCTATGGACCTGTAACCCACAGTGCCTCTGCTTTCCCTGTTGCACTGACTCAAGCTCTGCTGTCATGGCCTTGAAACCACCTCCTGCAGCCATGAGCTGTTGGTTGAGCAGGTGATGATAGATGCTGGGGCACTTTCCCAGGTGACCATGTGCTGGTTGCCTGCCTGTGCACACCCACTCATTGCCTGGCCAGCAACCACACAGAGAGCTATCTAGCTTCTTCTGCAGCCTTTCCTGAAAAGTGGGGTTGCCAAATTGAGTCTCTCATCTCAACTAAGATGCTTACAGATGTATTTGAGATGTTTGTTTGATGTTCACAGAAGTTTTAGGACATTTTTCCCTACAACTGTTTTCTTTACCTCAAATCAGATTATGAGTTCAAAAGCTAAAGAGAGGGGAAAAAGAAGGCAATTTCATGCACTGCTTCAATAGCAAACTAGTCTACCTATGCACCTCTATACAGACAGAGGTAAGATGTCAGTAAATATCCCACTGAATGGCTTGTGTTCCATTACTTACTGGTACAGCAGTGAAATAATGTTAATTTTTTGGAACCAGATTTTAAGCATATGATGGAGATAGAAACCTTAGTACCGATTAAGTATTATTATCCAAATGATTCACTAAAATTTTATCAGCCAGACATTGTGTAGTTGCAGTTGGTGGAAGACAAAACCCAACAGTGCCAGTTAAAATTGGATCAGGACCATGTTATGGTATTAATAATTGACAAAGGCACTGAGTTTTACTGCACTAACCAAATATTGTCATTTATCATGTCTCAGGTACCCATTTGAAAATATGTGGGCTACAGTCCAAATACCTGTGGAGATTAACAAGTTGAAGGTTTAGTTCAGGGCACTCCTGAAAGAACTCATGTCTTAAATATGAGGAATACTTCTTGGGACAAAATGTCCTCAAACTTCATCAGCACATATGTCCTTTCAGTAGTTGTTAGGGGTAGTCTGAGTAACCAAACCATCACACAGGCCTGAGGTACCACTTTCACTTTCCTGGTATATATAAGACTGTAATTGAAGGTTTAGGTATGGAATTTTCTTTCTATGAGCAGAATTCCATAGTTTATTATAGTAGAATTCCTGAAATAGCACAAAGAAAAGAAAGAAAAGAAAAAGCCTGTAAGGGCAGATGAGGGAGTTTAAAACCAAGATATTAGAATTGCATGGTGTTGCATGTGCATGGGCTTGTATTGCCCCTTACCCAGCCTGAATCAGACTTGCAAATACTGTATATTTGCAGCAGTGGAGTTCTGCTGTTGCTGATTTTCAATTAATTGTATCCATACCAGATAACTGTTACAGGTACTTGAAAGGGCTTAGAAATCTTCCTTTTGAGTTGTCTGCTGCTTGGCTGCTTTTAAGCTTTAGCACTGGTAGTCAGGTTTTATGTAAACCTGTCAGTGTTATTTCTACCACTGGTGGTCTTACTTCTGACTAGAAGCACTACTTTTTAATTCTGTCAAAGGTGTTGCTGTAATTAAATTTATAGTGCAGCTTAATAACAGGTCAGAGAGCTCCCAGTGTGTTTTAGTTCTAGTTGAAAATTGATACCCAGGCTACAGTTTGGATCAGAGACAGTAAAATTGGATAGCATTTTGTGACCTTGAAGCTTTTCTGTTCGATCACATCTTAACATTCCTCGTTACAGGAATGGAAAAGATTCTTGTACAAGCATGTTTTGAAGTATTTTTGTACAGTGAAGAAAAATCACAATAAAATAGAACTGTTGGCATTTCTGTGTTTTAAGAGCTCTTCTGCTCTCCAAGCTCCTCTTAAGGGTGAACTGCTTGAATGAGATGTTTGCAGGGTCAGGCTGCTTCCAGGCATCTAGATGGAAGATATCCCGGTTTCTTTACTTGATGAAGCATGTTGAATTAGCAGGAAATTACTAGTACCTCATCTCTCTCCTTCTTGTATTTTTCCATGAGAATAATCAGGAGATAAAAAGTCTGGTGCGTAACAGAAATGATCAAATGGTCCTTTGTCAGTAAAGAAATCATTCCATTAGAAAATCCTATTGACCAAAAGCATTTTGCAGATTTTGGAAACTGAAGTATCAGGAATGTGGGCACAGTGCAGATGCCACAGCTTGAATAACCTTTCTGATCAAGAATGCAGGTGTACCTTTGGATGAAAGAATGTGGAGTTTAGCATCGCTTCCTTTTTAGCATGTGCTTTACCCCAAATATTCCTTAATGCCTATGCTTAGACTAATAGAAAACCTTTTGATTACCAGTGCCTATAAAGAGCAGATGGTATCTTCTGAATATGTTTTAATATGAGAAGGTATTGAGTATAGATTGAGACCATGCATATTTTAAATCAGTTGTGTCTGTAAACTCCACTTGAGTGTTACGTGTGCTTTGAAGAACTTAAAATACTTAATGTGTCTACAGACATCACATAAATTCTTATTCTTCCCACCTGTCTCATTGTGCTCAGCTCCTGCTGTTACAAGTAGAGCTTGTAACAATCTAGATTGCACTATAAAGTTTTTTTCCTTCAACGGTATGGGTTTTCCTTATGGAAGAAGCTTTGTTCCTGTTCAGAAACACACAGGAGAAAAGGGTTGTTTTATGTCTGCAGCTTCCCAGTGTTGCAGGTGGGGTGGGAATGAACAGCTTTTCCTAAAGCAGTACAGAGCAGCAAATACAGTTTTCTGTCACACCAAAAGCTTGGCCAAAACAAACCAGAAAAAGTTTATGTATTTGGGATTTTTGGTACTAAATCAGTCTCTTTCTCTAGTTTTGAAATGATTGCAATAATCATCATCTTGATGGGTATTGTTCTGTGTTTGTTACATGCTTGTTAATCTTCTGACCTTCCCTCCCCCCTCTCCTCTACCTTTACATCCATCCATCAGAAGTATCAGAAGCCTCAGTCATAGCAACCTGGCTGGGCTTTCTTTGTTTTCCCTTTTCAGGAATCAGCTATTTAGTATGAGATGGTTTTACATATGCAGCTGTCTGAAATTACAGCTCCTTTTTCTGAAAGGGGGTGTTTACTGCCTCATTGATACCAGTTAGAAGTCCTGCTTTATAGCGTTACATAAATAGGAGAAAGGTGGAAACAGTGGAAGGCTGAGGTCTGAGATTTTCATTAGTGCCTTTGAGTGTTGTTACTGTCCTTGTAAAGCTACAGGTAAACCAGTGTTCTTGTGGGAATGTGGGCCCCTTATCTGGACAGGTGGTTTATAGAGCTTTGGATTTATAATTTCTCATCTTCCTTGTCTTTCTTCACAAATGACCTCTTTGTGAAGCTTTCTAGTAGACAGCTGTTTGATCAGAGCTGATGCTGAGAGGTCTCCTCTAGAACTTCCTGGAACACCTCATCATTTAATGGTTTAATTTTATCTTGAAGCATTTGGAATCCATGGAAAATCTCTTGTATGTGTGCACATACACACCTGTAGAGGAAAGTTGAGATCTTGCAGTTCCTAAAAATGTTTGTGTTACAAGGTCAGGATCTGACCTTTTACAATCCTTATAGAGGGCTCAACAAGGAACCTGGATCATGTACCTGCTGCTTTAGGCTTCAAAGCTATAGTGGAGATCTGTGGATGTAGTGTGAGTGTCCCTTGTGTTGCTGGGGAATAAGATTCATAGGTGAGATGTATTCTTACAGAAAATTGCTTATCCACAAGTTTTTTCCTTCAGGGAATTTATGCTTCTGAATGCAACAGTAATCATTAATGGAAAGAGGTTGTGTTCTCATGTGGACTTCATGTGTGTTATCATTGCACAACTGAGCTGGCACATAGTTTGTGTCCTTCAGTCACAGCTGTAATGTAAATAATCATACAAACCCGATCAAAAGCAAAACCTTACTGTTTACTGACTGTCCTCTCAGAAAAAGGTCACCTTTAAGTCCAATGGACAAGATGAAGGGCCACCATTTTTTCCAGGTGTCAGATCCAGAAAGATTGAGTGCTTTGCCTGAGGTTATGCTCCTAACTTCCTATGCAGTTGGGGAATTCTCGTTGCCAGGCCAGTTTCAGAAATGAAAGACTATCCTACTGCCTCACTTAAGGGTTTTTGTTGTGAACTAATAACAGTTGAGCACGCGTGTGGCATTTTGCAAGGCACTAAGGGTTGAAACTGACTGGCTGACTTTGCTAACAATCTACTCAGAAATTCAGTGTACTTATATGGTGACTTCTCTCCTGTTCACTTTTGAGCCCCAGAATAACATAGGCCTGTAGCTCAAGCTTCTGCACCACAACATGCCTCAGACTACACAGGCTTGCACAGACTCTTAGGCTTATACTCGTTTCCCACAATTTTCTGCGTGTTTGTCTCTAAATGAACCATAAAATGATTCAGTGCCTGCATGTGGTTTTAATAGCAAGCGTATGTGGACAAATGAGAAAATACAGAACATTCGACTGGAAGTTTCCAGCGTAAGATTAAAATCGAAGAAGGTTTGTAGTGCAGTGTTTGTCAGAGCTGGTTAATTACTTTGGGGTTATTTGACATTTTAGATGAAACTTCTCTCTATAACCTTGTAACAACTGTTCGATGGTGGAAGGCTCCATACTTAATCAAGGGCAGATTTGGAGCAATAAGCTCTGGTTTGATCTTCACTAGGATGTGATTGTTTTTCTGGGAAGTTTGTGTGTTATTGTTGTGTATTTTGTTGTGCTGCTGCTGTTGGTTGTTGGGGGTTTTTTTGATTGTTGTTGTTTTTGTTGGTTTGTTTTTGTTTTGTTGTGTTTTTGATTATTTTTTTTTTTGGAGAGAAAGTGCAGCAAGTAGCTTTGTGATCTTGTTTTAGCTGAGAGTTATGCCAGGGGCTTCTACTTCTTTAATAGAAGGTCACACTAGGCATCCACATCTTGAAAACTACAACTGCTATAGATAGATTCTGACTTCAGGTGGTCTTTTCAGAGTTAAGAACAATCCCTCCCTTTGCCACGTATTCTTAGCTTTACAAAATGCTTCTGAAAAGATTTTGTCTCTTTCATTATTATTTTGTTAGAGAGCAATTAAGTTCTCAGATTTTCAAAAAGTGGTTTTCTGTTCTTTTCTCCCACCTCAGGCATGTTCAGCTCTGATTTGCCTTCTTCCATGCATACTAAAGGGAGATTGTGACATCCCACTAGCCTGAAATCAGAAGAAATCTGTTGCTGTCAGATGAATCTCTCTTAGGCTGTTGTGACTCTGTGTTTTCTTTTGCTCCCAAACTTGAAGGGTTAATGTTGGTTTAGACTTAACCAGCTTTTGCTAACAATCTGGGTTAAGCTTGCTGACAAAATACACAGTGAGAATTGCCTTTGGCAGTCTTTGAGACTGATGTCCTTGCGCGTGAAAGGGAGGAAAAGCATTGGAAAAGCCACAGGGAGGGAAAATGATAAATAAAGACAAGTAATTGAAAATTTTCTGTGAAGGAGAAAAGAAAAATCTGTTCCTATGCCTGTGAGGAGAATGTGAAGAAATAATGACTTAAATTGCTCTGGGGAGCTATCCAACAAAACAGCACCTGAGCTGATCATCTGTACAGTCCATCCATCAGGAGAGACTGTTAATAGGTTAGACAAACATGTTGGGAACAGGCTCTGCCCTTGGTCAGTGGCCTTTGGATCTCGTTTTCTCCATAATACTGTAATTCCCAGAAAAGGCAGGTGTAGTTGTAAGAGAAGGGGAGCAAAAACCACAAGGGAGCAGAGTTTGTTTGTGTGACAGCAGTGCTTTAGGTATTGTGTAGAATAAGAGACTTAAGAAAAACAGGTGGATAAAGCCTATAAAATTTGTTAAACTGTTTCTCCACTTGTATTACTGGAGGAGTTGCTTTTCTATGGATATTTTTGCAGTATCTAAATGATGTGTCAAGATGACTGGTGTGTGGAGGTACCTGAAGTTGGTGCATAGGGGTGTATATAATCCATGCTGGCCTGTACTGGTTTCTTCTCACTGTGATCTTTGGGCACCAAACTTGCTTGCAAAGGGATACATGGCACGTGTATAGATCTCTTTGCTGCGTTGTGAAGAGCGTAGGTCTGCTGGAAGTTCTGGTTGGTGTAGAAGTCTGAAATGGCAGCAAGGAAACTGGTAAAATTTGCTATAAATCCTACCACCTCTGTAACCGATTTACTTATAAAAAGCAGTTTGGGATCAGAAATTTGAAACCAGTTGTGTGTCATCCAGGCATATAAGCTGGAAAAAGCCAAGTAGTCCATGTTTTGAGAGTGCAGAAGATTTCAGGAGTACACTGAGGTTGAGAGGAGAGTAGCTCCCTGTGGCTGTTGCAGCTTTCTGCCTCGCTGTGGAAGTGGACCCAATCCCAGGCAGTTGATGGGACTTCTCACAAAGCAAGAGCTGTAGCATCAATGCAAATATTTGCATGTTCTAGGTGGGAAATGCACTTCTCTGAAGCACAAACTTCCCAGGGTGCTGGAGATGATAACACCTGTGTGCAGTTATTTTATCTCTGGGCTCATCGGGTTTTAGGAACAGAGCTGTATCTTAAAGGAGCTGTCACAGCAATCCTTGTTTGCCTCCAAGGTGTCTTCTGAAGTGTTCCTGCAGGTAATTAATCACCTAATAAAATACACTCTTTGACAGCAGGTGGAATTTGGAAATTAATTTGCACCCTTAAATGAAGCTTCTAAAACTATAATTATCATGAAAGGAAGAAACGAGGTGTGTCAGGTGTAGAAATGATTTATTTATCAAGAATAAACTGTCACCAAAGTGGCACTTGAGCTTGCAGCGACTGTGCTGCATTTCTTTTAAGTGAATTAAGCAATGACATTTGCCTTCCCTTCCATGTTTGCAGATCCTAGGGAGAAATCTTCAATTGTTTGTGAAGTGCTTGGTACAAAAGTGACCTGCAACAAAGTTAGAGCTGCCTTTTTCACATTCTCTTTCTCTAATGTGTGATCACTTGGTGCTGTGCCATCACTCCCTGCTTCAATGCCTTATCCCCAGAAGATCCTCTGTCCTCCCTAGAGGACACCACAGAGCTTGTGCAGCCCAGCTGGCCAGTTGGATTTCTCATTTCGTCTCCAAATGGTGGATTTTGTGAGTTGGGTGTTGGGAGCATCAGGAAATAGAAAGGGGAGGAAGTTCTAACTAGTTGGCTGGGCTGCATATGATATAACAGGAATAAAAGGAAACCAAGATATTTGGTTCTCTCTGTTTTTTTAATGATACAGGTTTAGAATGCCCAAGAGATCTATTTTTGAAGGTTGTGAGAGGGTAATTTTTTTCTAATGTAGAGAGATGTGAGAATAGCAACAGTCTAAAAGTGAATAATTTACAAAAATACTTAACTTCAAAATCGAGCAAATACCCTGCTAAAAAATATGTAACTAAAGCATCTGACCTGTGCATGAGAGCATGTGAAGACTTATTTCAGCTATGTGGGTAAAGGGGACATGGACTTCACTGCAGCCTTCACTGTGATTGCCTCTAACAACTGTTCCAGTCGCTACATCTGAAATGTATTTGTGCTGACAGTGTAATTTGCTGCCTTTTAAAGTGTGCGTGCTGTGCCGATACAGTAGTTTGTGGGACATGAAAGAAAATTGTCCTGTTATTACATATTAATCTTACATTATCGGTGCATTAATTTCTGAGAAAGCCCAAGAGGATTTCTATTCATTTGTGTCAGGCTGACTTCACTAATGCAGAGCCTCTGGGTAGGGCCACGCCTGATTATATCGCCCATACTTGTTTGCCTGAAGTGAAGTTGACTTGAAAAAGGGATGAGGGTGCTCAGCACCACTGGCTTGATTCAAAAGTCTTTTGCTTACAGAGAGATTTCTTGAGTTAAAGCCCTTTGAGAAAAACTGGAGTGAGAGTGAAATCATTTACAGTCCCCTTTTTATTTACATTTTTGTAGTGTTGTCTCCTGTACCAGAAGTGGCTTTTGCTGGAAAGCATCACAAACAAAATAGGCTGCCTTTAAAAAAACCCCATGTGATGCTATTAGATTGGAAATGGCATATTTAAGTTGTGGGAACTGACACATTACAAAGAACTGTGTGAGCAAAAAATACTTGTGATTCTTACTTGTTGCTTAGGAGTGTAGGCTGGAATAATGCGATGCAAAATCCTTTCAATATAAATGAATACTTTTCTTCTCCAAAGCTTTACCACAAAGTATTTTTACTGGATTGCAGAATTTTTTGGATGTGTACTGGAAATATTTTTCATGCAAACCGAGTGGCAAAAATTAAATGCTCTGGAATGCAGCTGAAGGGGCAGTCCAACTACCCTGAGCATGTCCTGGTTTGCTTGAAATATGGTTGCCCTTTACAGGCACTCAATTCATCTTGAGGCCAATTTTAACAGTGCACAGTGCAGAAATGACTAACTGTTATGACATGCCCTGAACCAGCTCCAGTTCAGCTTGTGTAAATTCTACATGTGGGGTGCTTTTGGAGCTGACAGGTGGAATTTTATTGTGATTGTATTTAACTATTCCACCACAGTAAAGGCTTTTGTCATTTATCTTGCTGAGTTGTTACGTGTGGCAAAGCAAAGGCATGAGTTCTTTGCTTTTAGTTTTTGTTTCTTTTTTTCAATCAGTACATTTCATAAAGACTGTTGCTCAGGATAGGATCTTCCTAGTGTTCAGCTACACTTTCCAAATAGACACTTAGCAGCTGGTCTGTGGGCACAGGGCATCATGTCAAGATCTTTTCTGGGATGACCACTGCGAGTGCACCGTGGTGGTGGAAATAGCTCCTCTTTGGTTTAAGACTGAGACTGAAGTCAGCCAATAGTTCCTCAGGCCGTGCACAGCTGGCTGTGCAGCTGGCTGAAGAGGTTTCAGCCCCCAGTTACTAGTTTCTGTCTTTAATCTGGCTTATTTGGCATGAAGTGGGGACTAAGCAGTTATGTCAGGAGCCAGATCAGCACTTGGGAGGGATGGGGACAGTAACATGGGACAGGGCTTATGGTAAGCACTTGGGAGCAGGAGGAAAGTGGTAACCAGCCCCTCTATCCCCATGGCTGCAGGTGGAAGAGCAAGTGCAAGCAGACAGTAGAGAGGTAGAGCTCATTCTGACTCAGATTCTCCTTCTTAGTCTACTGGAAATTTCCCTCCAGCATGACAGGTTATTTTCACCATAGCTATCAACATTGCAACTTGAATTTGGCAACCTCCTTTCCACTGAAGATTAGTCCTAGGCCTAAGACACCAATATATTCACTGCAGGATTTCCAAAGTCGGGTCATTTATTGGATTCATGTCACTTGAGCTTTTAAAACTGTATGTGTGAAGGCAGAATCTGCACACTGGTCTGCAGGTTTCTTAACGCTTTTCGTCATCCCTAAGACCACTACCAGTATTTGATGGGACTATTTGAAGAAAGTTGTTATGGTATTGTATCTTTTGATTGAAAGCCACAGTTGAGTTTTGCTCTTGTATTAATTCCACAGATGTTGGTTGTTTTGTCTGAAATGGTTTATTAGTACTTGTGCTGAGATAAAAATTGTTTTAAGTGAAGAGAGCATTCTGGCAGAAATTAGAAAATCCCAGGCAAGACAAATGAAAAATTTCATTAAAATGCTTTGACGTTGAAACATTATGGGAATAGTAATGTATAGCTTGCTAATCTCATTAGAAAAAATCCTGGTTTAAGTCACCTGGATATTTTATGTGCTGCTAACACCAGTCTGTTCCTTTTCAGGCCAAAAGATTACTAACATTACACTGGAAAAGGCATTTGCTTTGAAATCAGCTCATTCTTTCTATCACGCAATAGCATTGCTTTCTTTCCTTTTTCTTTGGTCCTTAACTTGCTTGCTAATTTATCTTCACTGCACTGCCTCTTGCCCACTTCTTTGAGTCCAGCTATGTCCAGTGCAACCTCAGGGACACCATGTCTTTAATCAGGATCAGTATTTTTTGCTTCAGATGCTGCTTCACAATTTTTTTGGACTAATTTGGACAGATACATCTCCGTCAGTTGCAGGGTGAAAGGAGCACCGTGCAGGGGTTACAGGGTCTGTGGGTGGCACCCAGAATAAAGCATCCAAATGCCACAGGAACAGAAACAGCTCTGGTGACCTACCCAGGGGCAGGTTTCTTAAGCAGATACTGAAATACTGTCCACTGAAAAGGTAACATTTCTGGAGATTCCTCATGGTTAGGGAATGTCTGGCTATTTCCCCAACCAATATTTTTGTGTTTGATTTTCTTTCCCCTCAAGTAATGCATATTAGCATGAAAATTATTTCAGTGCTGATTTTCTGTTTCCCAGTTGAAAAACAATTGGGAAGACAAGGGTTCAAATAATATATATGTAAACCCTACCTGCTGTGTATCAGAGACAAAAGCCCATACCAGGCAACACAACTTAAGCCATTGCACCATCAGTTTTATGACTGTACCTATGACAGCAGGGAGTTGGCAAATGTGCCCCTTGGCTGTGATGGGCATTAGACATGGCTGCAAAACCAGTGAGGAAAAGAAATCATCTCAGTGGAACCTTCTGGATGCAAAATGGCCTTTAAATGAATTAAAGCTGTGAGGGCAGCATTTCCCATCCCTTTCCCTCTAGAGGCCATGCTGCAGTGGGCGTGCAATTTGGCTTTCTCCTTTTGGTGTCAATGTTTTCCACAGAAGTATGTTTCTTAAAGGGCCCATCAGTGCAACAGATGCTGTGCTCAGACCAGCTGTGTGAGAGAGGAGCGTGCTGGAAATGGTGGGATCTGAGCACATCATGGGGCCCTGGCAGTTACATTGACTGCTTGGATTTTTCTGCTGTTGTGATACTAAAACCTCTTGGTGGAGCTGCAGTTGTGTTGTTACCTTGGCTTATCCTCTGTTAGGTGTTTGAGGTCACTTTGAGTTCTTTACTGTATATCTAAAATAACCCACAGAGGAGTTTAGACTATTTTCTTTGGCATTTCTCTTCATTCACCACATTTGTTGCAGCTCCAAATTAGCAGAAAATTTTGTTTAGGCGTCAGTTCAACAAAACACTTTGGCCAAACTCCCAGCTCTGGAGGAGCTTTTAGATTAATGGGAAGTTGGGAGCGTGAAGAAGAGTATGGAGTCTAAGAACTTGTTTGGGTCTGGTCTTTAATGTTTTTAAAGCACAATCTTGTTCCTATTCAGCAATAGTGGAAGTTAAGCATGTGCTTAAGTGCAATGCCAAGCAAGGAGGGGATGATTTATACTGATAAAGTGGAAGCTTAATTGTGTCTACTTTGCTGATCACAGCAAAGGATTTCATAGAACAAGAGTTAGCTGCAGTCGTGCCTCTGTAGTTCAGTTCCCATCAGCCTCTGAAGACAGCCCAAACCTATAGCTGGGACATGTTAACAGCCGTGCAGGATGAGCAAATAGAGAAAATAAGGGGGTTTGTGTGTGTCTGGGTGTTCCAGTTGTTTAGTTTGTGCCCACCAAAGCACCCTTGTTCCTCTTGATCCTGTTCCACGCTCTTGTAGTTTGGCACACTTTCCTCATGTCCAAACTGGGTAACAGTGTGAGAAATTGTTTTGGTTTAGCTTCATGGTATAACATTGGGGTTATGATAGATCCTCTAGGCAGACAGAAATGAGATGGGTGTATAAAGACATGTGAAGGAATTCAAAGGCTTATGGTGAAAACATTTTCTCCATAAATGAATTTTTAAAAATCCTTGAGAGTCATGGCTTTTATTTCCTCAGGTCATACAATGGTGGTTCCATTGTGCAAGCAGGGTTAGACTCCTTTGAGGAAGCCTGCAAGAGGTTCTTGAAAGCAAACCCTCCCTGTTCTCTGCACGCTGGATCAGTGTATGCAGCCAGCCTTGTCTAAAGTTTTTTCCCAGCTTGCTGACAGGCAGGAAGTTGGGGGATGCAGACAGCGAGACAGCTTTCCCAGGGGCTCAGTTGCTGTGAACGAGCCTGCAATTCCACACCTGGGAGGGCAGCAAGTCCCAGGTGGCCCTGCAGTGTCCCACCCGACCTTGTACAGCTGCTACCTTTGGGTGGGGGTGGAAGAAATGCTCCATTAGGAGCAGAGTAGCTCTGCAGCTGCATAGGCAGGGAGGTCTGCAGGTCCAGGGGGCTTCCTGTTTAAATAGTTACAGAGTCTGCAGAATTGGTTAAACTGTCAAAAAAAAAATTATAGAGGGTAAAAAAAAAAAAGGAACCAACCATCCTTCCTGTATTTCTACATGCATTGTCTAGCTGTTCATTTGGGTTTGATCAAATGCTTGTTGCAATTTTTCAGTTCTCTTTAATGAGTTTTGGATTAGGTGTTTTGTAATGCAGAACCAGATTAAAGTTTGTGAAACTGTAGCTGCAGTTCAGGAAAGCTCATGCTTTAATACATAAAAACAAGGAAAGATCAGTGTCATAAGCTAGTAGGTCCCTACACAGGCAAGTCATCTCACTCAGTAACTTCTACAAGACACTATGTCTTCCTGTTGGGTTAAAACAATTAAACTGGTTATTAAAAATTTAAACAGGTAGATGAGGAAGAGAAAATAGTCCAGTTTTATTTCAGGCACACAGGCTAGCCAGACTAATAAGTAAAGGACTTAAGGACCTATTTAACTGCTCCTTTGTAAAGAAGTATGAAATTAGATGTATTTTAGTGCTTTGCAGAACCAACTTGTATCCAGCTAACAGCAATGGAGATCACATAAGGCAAACTATTTCAAGGAGTCTGTGAAGATCAGCCCTTTAGCTCCACCTGTGCTGACTTGCTGCTCATGACAGACTGCTTACCCTGGCCTGCTGAAGCTTCTCCCCGTGTTTCCCCTGAGTGTTGTTTCCCTGGGACCCACTGGGCCACTGCCCGTGAGGCCGTGAGCACCTTGCAGGCCAAGGCTGCTTATTTTACCTGTGGTGTGCAATGCAGATATGGCTCTTCCTATAAAGCTGAAAATAACAGTCACAGAAGGAAGCTTAGCAATGCCCCATTTTGTGAGACAACATTTTTAATGTGTATACACCTAAGTGTGTATACATGCATGTAGAATAAGTAAAATACCTTTACATTAATAACATTTCCTAAATTGGACATCACTCTGCATTTTTTATCTCTGCCACATGATGGAGATAACGGTGTGAGATATATAAACACTGCTGCGTGGGTCATGCACTTCAAAGAAAGAAGTTTCAACTTGTTGGTATATAGTAGCTGTTGTCTTATTGTTGGTTTTGCACTAGCCTTGATGGAGTAATTTCCTTGTTGTATCTGTGGGGTGTTTTGTTTTGTTCTGGGTATTTCTTTTTTGTTTTCCACAAAAGGCAAAGATGCAGGCAGACCCTTACCAAATAATCAGGGCTATTGGTGCAGCAAAACACCAAAGTTCTTATTTGGTAAAACACTGAAAATAATTTACTTAGCTTGTATTCACTTTATTGAGGCTTTAAGTTATATTTACATGTACATGGTTGGGCTCAGATACAACTACTAGTAGGGGCTGTTGTGTGCAATTCTGTAAAAGCAGGGAATTTGCAGCAGTTCCTAGCTGCAAGAGCACATCCTACATCTTGCTCCCACCCTGAGTCTGAGTCTGGGCATCCTGGGAAGGCCATTGTAGGATCCTTGTGCTTTATGCTAGAACCCTTGCTCTCTCGCCTGTTCTCCAGTTTGGGTCCTGATCCAGAAGCTATTGAAGCCACATGTGCAAAAATCCCAGTGATTTCAAGCAACTTTGGATCAGGCCCATTTGCAAAGGCAGAGATGGATTTTCCCATGGAAATTTTTTTACTGACATTCGGAAATGTCCTGGTGAGAGATGTATTTGATTTTGATGGTGAGAACTGCTGTGTTATATTTAACAAAACTGCTATAGGTTGAGATACATCCAGGAAGGGAAAAACACGTTTCTTCCCAGTCTGTTAACGTTTTTGTGGCTTTCTCCAAGGACAAGAGTTCCTGTGCTGATGTTAGTGCAATTACGGCTGCACTGTTGTACAATTTCTTCAAATTTTGCTGGATGAAGCAGTACTCTCACTCCTCTCTGCAGATCCACCTGCCTTGTGAATAAAACATGCTGCTTGTTTAATTCCTTGTACTTAGGTCCTTGTATCTTCTGTAAAATTCTCATTTGAGGAACTGTTCAACTCCGTGATAATGCAAATCTGTCCCGTCCAGTGTCTACCTATGATTTTTTTTTTCTTTGATTGGAGCTTAAAAATTTGCACTCAGAGGCTCTCCCTTGATAGGTACCTTTCATAAGGCATTTTAGTAATTATACTTGCATTTAAAATGTTACATGCATGTAAAATGTATATTAAAATGCCTTCAAAGTTAGCAAACTGACATGCTTCCCAGACCATGTGTGTATGTCTGCACTCACGTCTTGATGTAATGGTTTCTCCAAATGTTAGGGTTTTTCCTCAGAAGACTTTTTCCAGAAATGCTGCACTCCATGCTCTAGGGTTCTGCTCCTATGTTTTTTTCATGAGAACAAAGATTAGTCCTTCATGGTCTTAAAGTCAATGCATGTGCATGACTTAAAGGCATTACCTACCAATAAATAGGAGATTAGCTGTGGCTTGTGTATTTCCTGATCAGTTCAGGTTTTTTCAGATGGCTCGTTGTTATCCCGTTTCCTTTAACGATGGGACACTTTAATGAGTTTGCCATCTGACATACATCTGCTTCCTGTTAAACAATACCTTCATTCTTCTAGAGCTGCTAAACTCATCTTTTAGCCTACAAGATTTTTGTCTGTGCCTTGACAACAGCATGTACAAATCGGTGTCAGCATATTCACTTTCTGGTTGAGGATTTTTTGGATGTGTTGTTTTGGAGAAGGAGCAGCAAAATGGGCATCTCCTTTAGTGCTTGTTTGTTGGAAAATGGGAGAGCATGGATATTATTTGTCTAATTAGGGGGTGGTCAGCCCAGCTAGTGTTTGAAGTTCAGTAAGATGGACTTCCCTGGCTAACATTACACAATTTGTAACAGTTATTCTGTCCTCTCAGCAAAGTAAGGGTCTGGTGCAAAAGGGAAGGGATTTTGAAGGCTGTTAGTATCGTTTCTTTGAGGAAAGAGCCTTCAGTAGCTGGATGATGGTCTGTCTCACGCATGTGCAAAGTTAGTGCTCTGTGATCATCAGGGTCTCTTAAATCAATCCAGCCTGCATTGAGTTTGTGCATCTGCCTCAGTGCTTCTCTTTTTCCCATGTGTTGGGAACACGCTGTCATGCTGATCTCTGACTGTGTATTTCCCCTTTGGTCAACATTGCCCCTTCAAAAAAACTTGTTTCTTTTTTCTTTTTTTTTTTTATCATAAAACCTTTTTCTAGTGGAGAGAAAACTGGATATAATTTTCCTTGTATTTATCTGTCTCTATGTAACATCCTTTAAATGTTTCTTTTATAACAAGGGTGCTGTGCTGTTTAAAAGAGAATCCTGTTGTATGTGAAGTTCTGCCATACAGATCCAAAGGACATCTGTGAGAATTGCTTGTAACCAAATTAAGCAACCCTGTGGGGCACATAATATTTTGTCTCAGAAAGGAATTTACTTCCAAACATTCACATATGCCAGGTGACAAGTGGAAATACTTTGGTTTTAGATCTGGGGAAACAAAGGAAGCAAGGTGCTAATATTAATTTTAGGGTTAGTGGATGCTTGAATTTGAATAATGATTACAATTCAGGAATTTTGTATTTTTTCCATTTATAGCTTGCAGTTTTCTCTCACCTCACTCAGGTTTAATGTTACTCACTTGAAAATGAGGGAATTGCTGATTACTGTAAGTGGCTGATGGTGCATCAGCTGAAACCTTTGTTTTAATGATGCTCTTGGCACTCTTGAGACCAGTGTTTCTACCACTGCCAACACTGTTCCTTTGCCCCCAGCAGTGCTGCAAAACCACATGTTCAACACCAAAGAGCTGTGAAAAGTTGTCTGTTGCAAATGTGGCTTGATACTTTTACCCATGATGGCCCAGCTTCCCGTGGGGTTCCACCTCTCCTTGGCTTTGTGCAGCCTTACACAGCCTTGAACACTTTGTGTTTCACTGTGTCTGTTGTGGAATGGAGCCAAGAGAAGATCATCTGTGGTCACTGCTGTATCAGCATTGTCATGCGTGCCTGAAGAGTTTTGTTTTTAATTGCATCAGTGTTTATTAACAAAGCCTTCCATCATTTATTTAACTTATAAACTTGTCCATTCTTACCATGCTCACACCTTTCATTTCTCAGAGCTGCAGGAATATGGCTGATGGCTTTGACAGTCTTTCATTCATGTTAATATAACAAATTACCTTCGTTAGGTTCCTTGTGGAGTCTGCAATTTATCAAGGAGGATCTGGGAGGCAGTATTAATTGAAGCTTTGCGAGAAAATAAGTCTACTTTTTCAGCTTTGGGGCATACCACCAATGATGGCTGTGCTGAGCACCTCTGCACCTTCATTCAGTACTGTGAAAAGCTATAGGTCTTCACAAAGGTGTCTATTGCTATGACCTCTGAGATGACCAGGAGAGAGGCTTACCTAATTTCATGCTGTCTTTTCAAATCCCATCATGGGGAAAGTATATTTTATAGCTGGGACATCAGTTCCCATAATGCAGATGTATTGGGCAAGTGCTTGAAGCATTTCAGGAGGACAAGACACTGAACCAGATTTACTGCATTAATGGGAATGCTTTGGTGTTAACTCCAGTGAGCAGACAGGATTGTTTTATTCTACTGTAACTTGAACCTGTTTGAAAAGAACCATCTTTTATAAGAAGCTGATTTAAAAAATAAAAAAGGAATGTAAAAGGGATTTAGGTAGAGGGAAGATTATTCTGAAAAATGTGGTTTATGTATCCTTGAAAAACAGCATCTTTTTGATACTCAGAAGTGGGTTATTAGACTTTTCTGTGTAATTACGATGGAGAAGGCACAGTTTGGCACCTGCAGCTCAGACACTGGGGTGGAGTCCTCCTTATAAATGCAGGCTTCAATGGTGATGGCATCTCTGTGAGCCTCGTCAAAGCGTGTGTAAGTGATGGGTTAGGTGCCATCTACTCCATGATGGCTGCAGTGCATTCTCCCTGAAGGGCACAGATGTTCTTACTGTTGGCTGTCGTGAGATCAGTACAGTCAAAATCCTCTTCATAACTGTTGGCTTTTCTCCCATTGCTATTAATGTAGGAACAGTGAAGGTGTGGGTGAGAGCAGTTTCTGGGGTGGAGGTACAGTTTCAGGGACATTGAGAAAGCTCTTACAAGGTGAGCCTGTTTCCTCCCCTGGCTGTTTATGCCAATCTCTCCTTCAGTATTTACTCTAACGTTTGTAAAAACACTTCGCTCTTCTGGAGAGCAAAGCCGCTGAACTGGAGACAGAGAAAACCTGAATAAACACACATGTGCCACAGATTAGTAAGAACATCTGTAGATTTTATATTGTTTGGAGAACACATACCACAGTTTTTCATTTCTTACGGTTTTCTAGTTTCTCCCTTTCCTTCTCTCTCTTCTTCTTTTCAAATATATTGCTAATAAAGGTTGGAGGTAGAAGGCACAGCTGGACTATGCATGACATGCCACTGTTTAATTTCTAGCTCGGAGGATGAGAAGAAGAGTAGTTTTATTGTATCCTAGAGAAGAATAAAGCCACATGCAAATTCCAGCGATGGACATCTGTTTCCTCTTTGTGTGAAAGAATTCTCATATTTGGAAGTGAATTCCAGTTCTGAAGAGGCTGATGAGGGTTTGTTTTTTTTTTTCCTTTCTTTTGGTTCTTTCCCCCCTTCTTTGCCACTCCTTCAGCATGTTCTCCTGGCTTCCTGGCCACTGTGTTCCTTTCAGAACAGTATCAGTTTGCAATTTAGCATCAGATATTGAACGAGTCAATTTTGAGTTACTTTAAAATGTTGTCATGTAATTACGAAGAGTACTTGTAAGGTCCTCCTTAAGTTTCTTTTGTTTAATTAAATAGTATTTGGTGGGAGAACTTTGCCATCCGTTGATATTTCGTTTAGAAGTAGAGATGTGTGCATCTGTTGCTCTGGCTATGAGGTGTAACTATTTATAGAAGTGACTTATTAAAAGTAATATTTTAAAATCCTTCTATGTCAGGGTAATTAAGTAGATCTGTAGAAAGAAGAATCTGCTATGTCCATAACATTGTTAGACATCAGGTGCTAAGGACTGCAGGGACGAGAGTAAATGATAATTTCATTAACCTATAAAACATTTAAGAATAATAATTTACAGCTGCAGGGGGGGCATTACTTTTTTATAAAAAAAAATTTATTATTTTTTTGTGTGGAAGAGTTGACTCTGTTGAGAAACACAGTTATATAACATTAGGCCAGACATGAGGACTGGTACTCTCTGTCTATATTGACGCCAAATGAGAGGTTGGTGGAGCTTGCCAGGGTTTCATATTTGCTGGCAGAAAGTTACCCACATGTGTGGACCACATTTTTATTGTTGCCTTAGCCTATTTCAGGCATAAATATCGCTGCCCGGCAGGATGTGATTCTGTTCATTTCTGAAGAGCTTTTCTTTTAAAAAGGCAAAATATGAAAAGGAATGAAATGCTGTAAATGTTCAAATTAAGAAAGTGTTCCCAGACTGCGAGATTCTGTCACGTCTGTTGTGGAAGAGGAGTAAAGGGCAAGAAGCCACCTAAAGGCTTTTTCAGTGTTGGATGAGTTACCGTTGCAGAGCTATTTGTTTTTGCATATATTAATCCTGCTTTTGGGTGTGGGCTGCTCAGTCTGGTCTCTTAGGGAAACAAGGTTTATGCAAACAGGGTGTATGCACCACATGAGGACACAGCAGCCTGCAAAGCCCTTGGACATGTTGGCCATGGAGACATTGAAGGGCAGAGGCTGTAAAGAGTTCCTGTAAGTTCTTATAAGTTTCTTGAAAATGTGTGTGTGAGGGGAGAGTAAAGGTGATTAAAGAGTTTGAGGGAAGGTTTGGAATAGGAACGGAATTTTCAACAGGGGCTGTGGAATAGATGTGGAGAAGAAATGTGATGGAGGTTCCTGTTGTGGGAAGATAGTCAAACTTCGCTTGGAAATTATTTGGCTTCAGTGAATCTGATGACAAAAACCAAATCCACAGGAAGCCAGACTCCCTTTCCTTCCAGTACCCGTGAAATAGCTTGCATGAGTTTTGTTTTTAAGTCAGGATGTTGTCAAACAGGCTCCAGTGGACAACTGTAAGAAATGGAGGACATCTCGTTAGGATCTCCTTCATGCAGGCAAAGGTGCTGCTCTGCTTGTTTTTGTTGGTGGTGCTTCCTAGTTTGGTTTTTGCAAGTTCTCAAACTCTGTTGAAGATTGATGGATGTTTAGGCCCTTATCCTGCGGGAATCTTAGAGGGGAGGGAGCCCAGTGGCTGTGCAGATCCCACTGACACATCCAAACTCTTCTCAGGCATTTCAGTAGCATCTTGTGGGGTGCACGGGGAGAAGTGAAGCTGATGGTCCCCATCCAGTTCTGGTCCCCACTGAGTGGGACACAGAAAGCTAACACCACTAATGCTGAAAATGAAACAGCAGTCGTTAACAAATTTCCTCTGATTATAATGCTTCTAGCTAGGAGATAAAAAGTGGTTTATGTCAAAAGCTTCCCTTGTCATTTTATTAACAGCTGCATAATTTTACCACTCATTTGTGCATATAAAAGCAAAACTTGCAGACTGCATTTGAAAGCTTGTTTTGTTTGCTGTTCAGCTGGATACAGAGCATTTCCTTCTCTCTCTTTTAACAAATTTGAAGCAAATGTAGTGGGTATTGGGTTTTTTTTTTTCCTATTTTTTGGCATAGATAATGGAGATTATGTTGCTTTTCCCTTTACATTGCAAAGAAATCATGCCATTTAACTCCAACAGTGATGCAGCAGCATGTGGAGAGATACATATATCTATATATCTTCTCATAAATATATTACTGAATATTACTGTCAAATAGCTGGACTTTTTCACCCAGTGTTAAAAACAAAATTTAATTACTACACTGGAGTTTCCAGGCCCTGATAAATAAGAGCCATGTCTGACCTTTATTGTGGGGCTCTGAGATGCCACCAGGGATATTGCTCATTGTTCAAGATGACAAACTTCCTCTGAGATTTCAGTTTGTCAGCTCAATGTACAGCAGTGACATTGATTTCTTCTCACTGCCATTTCCTGCCTGAATAGATAACAAATTTTCTGTGGCAGGTGTCTGTCAAGCTTAGTTTTGCCTGGTAGATTAACTTAATAGACTCATTTATTAATCATTAGTTGCAACACAGGGAAGCAGACAATACTCTTTAACTCCTGTGGTGTCGAATGGATGTAGCATTTCAGATTCCTTTGTATAGCTTGAATTTGGATTTAATTAGCTGTTCGTATCTCTGTAGTAAATGTTTTTACCCTGACATTACTTAGTTTACAAAGAGCAAAGGTTTATCTGTTAGTTAAGCAGGACCCATTTTGAGCGTGTTCTACTTTTTGTGGCAAAAGGTGCATAAGTGCATGATGCACGAACTACAACATCAGCCTGCACAAGGGGGAAAACTAATCTGGCATGCTTCATGCTTGGGGAAGGAAGATAAGAGTAGGAGGAGAAAACAGATGCTTGGAGGAAGATTTGAAACTGGGGCTGACTGGCTGTTGAAGTGGAGGACATAACTGCTGAAGCATTTAGGAAAGAGCAAAGTAGACCTGAAGATACAAGCTGTAGGGCAATTCTGGCACAGGCTAGTGTTTTCATAGGGTCTCCTTCCTCCAAGATGTTTTGAGATAGGTACCTGGGCTGGAGTTGGTAAAGGCAGGGTTGGTACCAGAGGTGGATATTGGACAGGGCTTGTAAGAGTGGTGAAGGAGGAGGAAGACCTGTAAGAACTTAGTGAAGAGATTGGAGGAAGAAACTGTAAGAGAAGGCATAACCTTGGAAGGTGATTATTCTTGTTGCAAAGAAATACTTTGTTCATGGCAAGAACTGACTTACTACACATGTTAGCCCTGCACAGCCTACAGGGCTGATAGAGATGTGTTTGCTTTTTTCCCAGTGTGTTAAGAGAGTTGATCATGAGGCATTTATCAGGATCCGTAAAGGACCTGGAAATGCGCAGGCACTGCTGGGGACACGTGGAGCAGGAATGAGCCCAGGTAGAGGTACAGGCTGTTGCTGGACAGAAGAATCTCTCATTATAGGCAATGAGATGACAACCACCAAGCATCTCCCTTGGGTTTTGGTTGGATTGTGGTAGCTCTTTACAACTTGCCTGTAATTTTCTAGGGAGCTTATTAATGTGAGATCATTGGGAGATGTTTCAAAAAGTATCTCTATGCAGCTGATGCCCCAACTGCAAAGCTCTGGTTGGAGTGCAACTTTTCAGCTCAACATTTGAGAGTGTGTATATCGCTGAAGATGTTTTTTTGCCAAGCTGTGTTCCTGGGCTTGGGAATGTGTTTCTTGAACCATCCTTATGCCTTTCTTGGCAGAGCATCAAACCAAGACTGTCCCTGCACTAGATCAAACTGCTTATTGCTCTTCTAGGCCACCCTGGTAACAATACATTAACCTCTCAGCAGGGAGTGTGATAAACAAAGTAAAACTGCTTTAGTGAAACCAGTTATTTAATGGCAGTGTACATAAAGTGTCCTTAAAGATTTGTAAATGTAATAAGCTGCAGTTCACTGAGTGAATATAACTGTTCCTAATTTAGCCAGTCGAGGAACATGCCAATCTAATTTGCTTTTGTAACATTATGTTGTTGTGTTGTTTTTTGTTTTTTTTTTTTCCCCACCTCTCCAGATTCCTTTCTCTCTGGTACAATTTCCCCTCTGGGAGTCCTTAAAGGTAAGTCCTCTTTAATGATAGAAATATAAATGATACATTTTGCAAAAGCTTTCCATGGTAACTAACTTTATTATCACAATTATTGGCACATCCAAGAATCAGTAAATATGTACCACCCTACCTGTGCATGTGAAGATAATTTGCTTGAATATCTGAAAAATAACAGGGAACATCTAACCACTGATACGTGGAACATCAAGTGCCAAATTTTACTCCCCAGCATGCCAGAAATCTTACCTGCTACCCTAGCTATTTTTACTGATTTAGAGTGGGAACCATATTTTGTTGTGGTTCTTATTTTAATTTGTTTTACTGTTTCACTCTTCAAGGTAACAGGGAATTGAAAATTATGCAGATAAAACTTGTCGAGCCTGGGTTTGTAGACAGGGAGAGACTCCAACAGAGTCGGATGCAAAGTGATGTAATTTCTCTGTCCCTCTGGTTTTTCCTTTAATTCACTGCAGAAGATGAAGGAAAGTCAGGGTTTTTCAGGTGCTTTGAGATCCTAGCTTGGAAAAATAGAAAATTATTGCAGATCATTAAAAGCATTGTAGCAAAATATAATATTTGTGAGAGGTGAGCTAGAGAGAGTAAATCTCATCTTCTTAAGGGCCCTGGACTTCTGAGAAAGCTTAGCACTGAGATCCAAACTGGTACTTAGAGGTACTGGAAGGATGGGAACTGGACAGGATCTTCCTTGTCCCTTGCTGCTTCTATGGAGGCAGGAGGCCTTATGTTCTCCTTGGTCCTTGTGTGCTTGAGTGGGACAATAGCTTGTCCTCTCGCTGTGTGTCAGTAGCTTGTGCTGTTGTGGAGGGATGAGCCCACAGTGTGACTGTCTGCATCTAGATGCTTCAGGGAGTCAAATGTAAAGGGGAGTCCACAGGCAGGGAGGAGCATGAAAAACATCAGAAGCTTTCCCAGAACTGAGCTGTGTTTCGTAGAGGATTCTGTAGGTACTTCATAAACTTGGCCTGATGTGGTGTCTGGGTATCGTCCCATTGCACAGGGTAGCTTTGGCTGCCTTATTAGGAATCTGTTTCCCTGCCAGTGTCTGGGAATGGCTTTCTGTAAACTCTGGGGCAGCAATACTGGCCTGACCTGCTAATTGTTAGTGCAGCAGCCACGCTTGGGAGCAAGAGGTGGCAGTGCTTAAAGAGAAGTGCAGTTTTCTTGCCAAAACCACATCAACCAGCAACATCGTGTAGCTGTTTGCAGAATGTAAAGTTGTTTTAACTAATGTACACGTAGCTGTGACAATAAAATGCGTTGTTTAGATTGCAGGCTGTAAAGAAGACAGTTTTAATTTAGCTAGCTACAGGAGTGAGTCACTTGGGATGAGACATCATGTTTAATCTAAAGAGGTCAGTGCAGATCTGAAGAGAAACAAAACGGGGTTGGTTTGTTCCATGGACCAGTTGCAATATATTCTGACTGTGGAACCAAGAGTAGAAAATGGCAAAAATCAGTCTTGCGTGCTCCAGTCACTTTGACTCAGCACATGGAGAGAGCTCAAAGTTTGTCACATCAAAGCCAGGCAGTGAAAGCAGAATAGGTTTTGTTTATCTGAATGAAGTTCTTAAAAAAATTGCCCTGACAAGTACAACAAAGGAGAAGAAAGATTGTGGTCCCATCAACAGACTGAATGTGGCCAGTAGCATCAGTAGGAGTAGGATTCAGGCTAGGGCTTCTCATGGGTGCATGAAGAGACAGTAATTAAGAAAAGTAGGAGTGCAAAGGACAAGAGACAAACAACATGCAGCCTGAACACAGAAGAACTGACTGAACTTGTTGGTTAAATAATGTCTGTTGGACTATTCTGCTCTGTATTAATGGGGTTGCTTGAGAAAGTAAATGCGGGAGCAGTTGTATATGATGTGTGTGGATCATCTCATGGAAGAGAACAGATCAAGTGCTGTGGCTGTGTCATTTTAAAAAGGATTAGGACAAAGTTACGTAAGCTGATGGATAGACTCAGTCCCGTAATTCCCTGAACAAGCTGATCACCATAAAAATTAGGAAAAATATCTTTCCACTGTAAAGGAAAGTTAACGAAGCATATGGAAGAAGAAAGTATCCTTTTCCTTCAAATATGTGCTGGCTGCAGCCAGCAGCAGGGTGTTAAACTCAAAGAAGCCTAATAAAGTCTTGTCCTAGGCATCAAATCAGGTGTTTCTATATCCCATTTTCTCTATCTGCTTTGCTCCAAGCTGCTATGGTTGCTCTTTCTGCTTCCAGCTGGCTTCAGCCACGTAGTTTACATGCACAGTTTTCTTCGGCCTCTGAATGTAGACCAGCTGTCCTATGTGAGAGTAAACTTGTATATCATGCCCTAAACTAAGTTAGAAGAAGAGAGAGCATTGCATAGATTACTAAACTATAAGGTTACGTGCACTGTGGCTGCTGGCAAAGGGGATATTGCAGTAATTAGCAAGGAGTAGTAGATACTGCTTCAAATGCAAGCCTTACTTCAGTTACTCAGGTGAACACACAATTTAGAAACAATGAATAGACTCCTTTCTTAGATCACAATGAATGAAGAAACAACAGTAAAGAAATGATTGTGATTTTAATTAAAAAAAATTCCTTTTTTTGGATGTAGGTAGTATCCACTGCTATAACGCATGCTTAATGTCCTTTCCCTTCTCACTTCCTCAATTTTTCCGTATTTTGATTTAGGCACAGATTATTGATACAAGGCAAAAGGGAGAAGGAAACACTGCTGTGATGTATCATATTTCAGGACATGTAATTATCTAGTGGGGTGCATTAGTGTAGTGCTTCTCTGTATTTTTATCACAAGCTTTCCAGCGACAACGATTTTGAATTCTCAGAGTTGAGTAAAAGAGGAGGCGTTTCAGATCTCATTTGCTGTCTACTACACCAACCCTCAGAGGAGCACCATGGCTGATCACTGTGGCAGTTTGACCAGATTTAGGTTGTTCTAGGTGGGGCTGATGCTTCTGGTCTCATCTGAAAGCCAGCTGGCCATTAAGAAAGAAAGGAGAACATAGCTGTGGTGTGCTTCCCAAATGCCAGCTGAGCCCATTGCCTTCTATATTCATTCAAGTTTTGGAATAATGATGTAAGATACAGTCCCGTTGTATACTGCCCTGGAATTTCCAGTGTGCCTCTGTAACTTGCTTTGGAAATACTGTATGTGTGTTCTTCATTGTGGGAATTTCAAATTACAGGGCTGCGTATTTGGCATGAAATCATTGTGGGTTGCAGGGAGTCTGGTGCAGCTTTCTTGCTTTCACCCTGCTGCCAGGGGTGTTTAGTCTCCATTCAGATAACTGTCACACTGTGGAGTTCATCCCTTCTGTATTATCTGCTCTTCTCTCTGTTCAGGCATTGTATTCAGCCCTTCTGATAATCATATCTGAGTATCTACCAACAGCACATAAATTATTTGTAATTTGTTTCATGTTGCATTTTAATCCATATCTTTTCTCTTTTAGACCTAACTGAGAAAAAAAGACAACTTTAATTTCTGCTGTAGGGATATTGCAGAAATGCAGGGCATCAAGTAGTTTTGTTTGTTTTTTTTTTTAAATGGAGTTTAAACAAACCCCACAAAATCAAGAGCCTCTGATTAGGTTTGAGTCCCGAAACATCTTGCCAAAAATGCCTGCTTCTTATGCCTGAGTGGAAATGGTCAGTGCCCTCAGAGAACAATGCTGTGTGTAAGATAAAACTGTCTCCGGTGAAACAAGACTCAGTCCTCTTGGGTTTTATATTTCGGTGTGTTGGCTGCGCTTCAGAGCCTCTGAGAGTTCCTCCAACACAGCTGTACCTGGAGAATGCTCTCTTTATAGACCAAATGTATTGTATGTCTGGAGAATAGGCTCTGGTAGCCACTGTGGAGGGGAGAAACAGGCAGGACAGGAGGACGTGTGTCTCAAATGAGTAGACTTGAAAAATAAGGGGTTTTTTGTTTGCTTTGTTGGTTTTTTTTTAAGGAGGGAAAATAAACCTAAAGTCCTGGGAACCTTTTGTGGTTTTTGTTAGACATGTCTGAGATGAGACACTTGAGGTTGCTCATACTGTGTAACATCAGGGTGAGGCTGACTTCACTGCCCAGACTGTGTGCCAGTGAGTCCTGCTCTTGCACACGCAGCCTCCCTGGGAGGGCTGGCACAGACTGTGTTGCTCTGCTGGCCCAGGACCTGCAAGGAAAGATAAACATATTGGACTGACCATGCTGAAGGTGATGTTCTAGCTCTTCTGGCACTTAGTGTGACCAGGATTTTCCTCTTTGTCTTGATGCTGGGCAAAACCTAAAGCTTTTAGACTTTCTGCAGCTATAGTGAGCCCATGTGTTGGTTTTGTCACTGGCTTTAGCAATAAGATAATTTTCTCAAATCTGAATGTCTCACAAATTAACAGGTGTTTTGCAAAGCGATTTGGTTGGACCTTCAGAGGCAGTAGCTAGAGACAGGGAGCCGAGATACATGGACACATTTATTTTGTGGGATTTTGTAATGACCATAGTGGCATGTGATAGTGCTGTAAGATGCTGAACAAGCAGAGGAATGCTTTGGTGGCTTCAGGAGAAGGTAATGGTTTGAAGACCACACACAGGCACATTTTTACCCTGTGAAATGAGACCAACCATTCCCCTGTTTGGCTGAGTGGTATCAGGAGGTTGGTTGGGTCAGAACAGAAGTTCTCCATGTTGTTCCTGATCTGGTTTCTGCACACAATGAAGAGCAGGCTTGTTTGGGTCCCCTTTTTTCTGTCGAGGTTCGGCTGTCACCCCAGGCACAAAGCACTTGTGTTGAGAGGAACAGAACTTGGGAAATCTGCTAGTGGACTGAACTGTAGGTCCACATGAAGGCATTGGCACGTGTCTTTGCTTGGTTCTCTTGGTTCCCCTTCCACAGAGCTCAACTTCTAGGGGCTGGTATGGGCAGTATGGTGTGGGAACAAGTCCAGGGTGGCTGAGCCTGGCTTGTAGTTGTCAGTGCAGACACACCTTTGAGACATACCTTGAAGCATGCTGTGCAAAAACTGCTAGGTAGGTTTCTGTGGAGAGTGAGGACTCTAATCTTGATTGGAGATCATTGCACCTGATTTTTAAAGTTAGTAAGAATGAAAAGTTTACAGAATGCTTCTACCGAGGCAGCTGGGCTTCTCGACAGTAATGCGTGTTTATAACTCCACCATTGAAACAATAAACCACATGCTATTTCCCTGCTAAAATTTACAATCAAACCTGTTGCTGTTTAACAGGATAAGTAGAAAATAGAGGAATGTAGCCAAAGTGGGCCTAAAATGGCTCTTTCCTTGCTCTATAGGTAGGTGAGAGATTTCTTTTTTTTTTTCCTAGAGAAGCAGTCTAGTATTTCTTTTCTGCTGTGCTCAGCTGCATATAAGTCAAGAGTAAATGAAACCCAGGCCCAGCTTTAAACCCATTTCCTTGCAGGCAGTGTAGTAAGTGTTCTACCATACCTTGCGTCCTCTTTGAGTAATGATTGGGGCTGATTTAGGGATTAAGTCCTAATGGTTAAATAATGCTAACGTGTCTGCCATTTGCTTAGGTGCTGGGTCAGGAAAACAGATTTCCACGGCGGCGTTTTGGGGCGTGATGTAACTTGTGGCCAATGCCCGTGCATGCCATTAACATAACGGCTGCATTTTTCTCACAAAAGAACAATGTACCCAACAGCTGTTCAGCAAACAGTCCTCGCTTTATTAGTGTCACAATAAGTGTCATTCACACAGTCTTGAAGCACAGTCGAAGGAATGCTGTATGCCATCTGCACCAAAGAGAGAGAAGCAAATGCAATCCTCACGGCACTGCAGACACGTTTGAGAAAGTCACATGGTCTTAGATCATCAATGCAGCTTTTAAAATACCAGAAGTAAAACAGACTCAGGCAGCCTGTAGATAAAGAGCCAGATTGTGATGCTCTTGGTCATGCCTAGCCCACAAGCAGTTCTCCAGAAGTTGCTGAGCTTGCCAGTGATGTCTGGGGACATTTGGAAGAATATAGAAGTAATCAGTGTGAAGGGCTCACCATTTTATTTGGACAGTTGCTTCTTGCTGAGGAACCTTAAAAGACTTGTATAATTCTTCCACATAATTTATTCACACAAGTCTGCATGAAGCACAGATTTATTAGCAGGCAGTAGCAGTACAGATGCTCAAGGAAAGCCATCCTAACTTTGAAGTCATTTTTCAGAAGTGTGTTTGCCTCCCCAGACACATATATGGCCCTTCATGCCATGGAAACTAAGTGTAGCTGTCATGTTGTGCCTTGCCATGGGAACAGTTTTGAAGACATTTTCTTTAACTAGGCTTTTAGCACATCCATTTTGATTTGCATCCAAATGGGTCACAGACATCAATGCAGTATTATATGGGGAGAAAAAGGGAATGAAATGCTTTTAACGTGAAAAATATGCTGTTGCATGTAGGCCAACTCTTGTTTTTTTTCTTTCAGTTTATCTAGGATTTGGGTAGGTTTAATTCTAGGGCCAAATTCAGTAATGGCATAAGTGAGCACATTAGTGAAAATGGAGTCTCAACATGTCAACAGTGAAATTAGGCCATTGAATTTTTCCCATGTTTGGGCTTGCATGTTTCCTGCAAGATATTATACACATGTACCTACACATGTTGCACATATGCACATAAAAATTCACTGGGGAGGATGTTTAGCTTGATGATCTATGTTTGACTGTACATATAGAAACTGATCAGCTTATGAATTTGTTGCTTATCCTGTAGTTAATGTGCCATGCATCTGTAAGGATCAGCCATGCAGAATGCCACATTGCAAGTAAAATAACTAGGAGCAAAGGCAGGCGTGAAAATCGCTTTTCTTTCCTCAGTCTGCAGGACTGCACGTGCACACAAATCCATGTGATTAATTCAGAGAGATTTTTCTCCCCTCTGTTGCCATGAAGTTGAACACTGCCTTGAACAGAGGGGTACATAGAGATACTACTGATGCTTATCAATGGAGGGAATTGTAATATTTACTCAGCTGTAGGCCTTGAGTTAAGTGTATGCCATGAGTTCTGCCTTTAGTACCAAAGGCAAGGCAGAGGTGTCTCATTCTCTGCGATGCTTCCTGCAGCGTTTGGGGTGTTGGTCTGGTTTGAGAGAGAAGTGAGTGTTGCACTCTCCTGGGATCACCATAGCTTAGGTGTCCTGCATATAGACCAAGACCCAACCGTGTTGGGAGCACAACGCTGAGAGGTTATTTCTGCCCCAAACTTTTACCACAAATGTACAGCAAAGGTGACAGGCACGCACAGCTAAGGAAGTTGTGTGAACTAGTAAAAGGTTATTGGCTGTCTGGAGGCCAGGTGTCCACAACACGTGAGGAACCCACATTTGTGGGCACCTTATACTACCCCCTCTGTATTTAAAGGTGATGGTACTATTTTCTTTTGTTTGTTTGTTTTTCTTTTCTTTTAGATTGAAAGGCCTTTAGTGTATTGTAAGAATAACTTTTCCAATGCGCCTTCTGTCCAGCAAAATGGGGTGTCCTTGTATTCTCAGTATCAAAAGAGCTAAATAATGTTTGTAGTGAGAAATAGAGGACACTGGCATATGGGACAGTATGAAATGGGATCATTAGGAAGAAAAGTAAGGCTCTGCCCACACATAAAACTTGACCCTTCTCTGTGAACATTATCCCTGTGAATAATTGGAAATCTGCATTCAGGCTTCCCACTGTGCCCCATCCCTTGAGGCCACACCCGCTGTATTGCTTTACATGGTGCAGCAATGCACAGCGAGATTTACATATATATCACATAAAAGTGTTTACAAAAAAAATTAGCATGTGATTGAGCTGGGAAGCTGCGGAGGGCCTCAACTGTACAAGTTTCCATGCACTTCAGCCAGAAGATTTATTTCCAATTTGTTATTCATAAGGGAAGAGCGAGAGATTGGGATGGGGTCCTTTGAAGTGGAAAACAAAGTCTTCTATTCAGCCTTCAGCTTAATAGAATACACATGACACAGGCTTGGCATGGCGGCCTGCTTTCATGTAGTGTGCTCCTTGTCAGTTTGCTTTCCTAGGCTGTGAATACTAGTGGGAATGGGTATTGCTCTGGAAAAGTCTCGTTATCTCTTGCAGCCTTCTGCAGGAGGAGCGCATTGTAAGCAGGTAGGAGCCATTTGGTGACAGTGGTGGGAAAACCAGGCTGATCCAATTGATGCAGTTGTGTTGCTCATAATTCCCAGTTTATGTTTCACGTTGCAAGAGCGTGTGTAGAAAAAGCAGTGTAGTTGTAGGGCTTCTGCAGGCACTGCTCGGGCACTTCTGCCTGTTTGGAGACCTGCAGCAGGGAGCCATCACCCATGGGCTCTCAGCCTGCCTCTGACACCCACCTTCTGCCTGACCTGAGCTTCCACCCAGTGGAAGCCTCTTCTGAATTTGTGCAGCATCTAGGACGGCGGGGTGTGATCTAGGCACTGTATCACTGCAAATAACCAACAATTCTGTCCAAAGTCAGTGTTTTTGGGAGATAGGTATATGAATACTGTATTTCTTTCCAGGAACAAGGCCCCAGTCTTACAGTGATCTGCAAGCCACTAATGGCTTCCGTGCTTTGCCCTGTGTTACTGGTATTAAAACCATGCTCGGTGCAGCACAAAGGCAAGTGTTTTTGAAGAACTTACAAGCCCAACTTACCACAAAGGCCAGTCGATTAGTGGGTCCATGGACTATGAGGGAAAACATGTGTGACCTTCAGCACATCAGCTTGGCCTGTAGGGTGAGTGTGGTTAGAAAGAATTTGGACCAGAGTCCTGCTGGTCCTCTTGGCCTTGTGACACTTGTTCCTCTTTGTGCCCCACATCTCTCTTGCACTTCTGCATGTTCAGGTTTGGAGCTCTGGGTGAATCACTGAAATCAGAGATGGAAAGAAATGCATTAAGTCATCACATCCTGCCCTTGCCAACACAGGATTATTCCCCACAGTGCAGTCTTGAGTGCCTTCTCCAGTCTATTTTTAAATGACTCAAAGGAGAGGGCTTTCCTCTCCTCCCTGGGGAGGCTGGCTCTGCTTTTCAGTAGACCTCACTGTTGGGGAATTTTCTTCCTGTTCTCCGGCCTCAGTTCTCCTTTTCCCTAATTTAATTGAACTGTTCCTAGCTCCACCCTCCTAACCAATTTTCCATATTGCATGAGTGTTACAAATACCTGTTGTCAATTTACAGGCATAATAGATGGGAATTCATCACTGTTTGCCTTGCTTGGCAAAGGCTCTTTGTGCAGAACTGTACTGGGAAGCCATGCTTTATCAGAAACTAGATTTCAGAGCTACATGCCAAGAAATAAGAATGACCTTTTCCTACTTCTTTGGACAATGTCATAAACATAAAACCCTACCATGACTGAGAATAGGCTGGGCTTCTGGCAAAGCCTTGAATGTCTGCATTAATGTGCTGGTTTTCCTCTTAGTCCTCCAGCAGTTCCTCCGTAGGGTTTTTCTGCATGACAAAAGTAACTGTTCTGAGTTCTTGGGTTTAGTTGTAGATTTATAGATACTTGGAGAATGTTTTAATGAAAAAATAGAGTAATTCTGTTTCTATCAGGTGGCTCCAGCAGTTAAATTTCTAAACCCTGACTTTCAATTTGAGGTTTCTTAAGCACCTGAAGTGTTTCAAAAATGGGTTTTGAAGGTGGGAGTTATACTTTGACAATACCTGTGTGCTTTGGAAGGTAGTGCCTTTTGTCTTAGGGGGTTTGTGTCCTTCATCCAGCAGGACTGAGCTGCAAGAAAACTGTGTCCAAAGAGTGTAAATTATTCCAGAAAAGCATCTTATGGGTTTGAAGAATTATGAATCCCAGTTTATTTATTTATGAGATGAAAATGAGTTTCTGCTGTGGGTGACAGCAGAATAGAAGCCTATACTGAAAACACCAGGAAAAGAATGGCTAGCATTAAAGCGACTGAAATCCCTTTAGTGCTTTCGTACAGCAGAGCTGCAGCTATTTAGCTGTGGCAGGATACCAAACAACATTGTGGTTGGCCATTGTTGCTTGAACAGTTTGATTTTTAAAACATTCAACTGAAATATAACCAGCAGCCAAGCTGGAAGAAGCGAGGCACAAGGACCGTGTGTTAAATGAAGAGTCAGCAAATGAGGTAGATGAGTTTTCATACCCCAGTGGAAAGCGGCTGTATTGCAGACCAGGAGCCCGAGAGCAGTATCTCAGCCTAGCACAGGTATCAGGTTGCTTTTAAGAAAATTCTATGGTATAGAAGTAATATAGCTTTAAAAATATGAGATAGTGCCACAGCTATAAAATAAAATTGCTGATTTCTCTTTGGCAGGCCTCATAGAGCCATAGATGCCATCCCTTTTTGCTCAGCACTGATCCTCACCTCATAAATGAGAAACCTCTCCTCCAGAGACCTTCCAATCTTAAGTATTTCAGGAGATGGGACAGGGTGGATGGAGCAGAGTGGAGGAGGTGGAGGAGGAGAGAACAAAGTGAGCGTAGCTGGCACAACAGAAACCATTCCAGCACTCACTGGCCTCTGTTGCTGATACCAATTGGACTCATCATGGACTCATGTTTGTCTTGATTCTTGGTGGTTTTTAGAAGGCACCTTTCTTGTGTTTTTAAAAGTGCATGTTCAAATGATGTTGTGAGTTAATGGATTGGAGCATGGTGTGTGGGAGCAGTGGAGAGGAGAAGGGTGTGTGGTCCCAGGTGACGCCAAGTGAAAAACAGACACACCTGCTTTGGGATATAATGGGAGTGATAAGAGTAATTTCTTAAACATGGGGGTTTTTTGGGAGTGTGAAGGGAGGGGTTGGTTTAAGAAACATAAGGGGGCAATCAGGCCTTCTCTCTCACTGTGCTGGGGACTGTTGGTCTTAAATGGGAGTGTTTGGTACATCTGGGCTGAACTAATACTGGTTCTTGCATGCTGCCCCCCAGCTCAGTGTTTTGCTTCGCGCTGTTTTATCTGCCAAAAAGAAAATAAATTCACAAAATATTTGCAAAGTTGCATTGCCACAGGCTTAAATACATACATATGAAATCCCTGAAAGCAATTTGCTTCAAGCCCTCCTCGGTTCCAGACATCTTTCTCACTCCATCTGCTTGTTCAAATACACAACTTCCTTGGGAAAAATCACTTATTACATCACTGAAAAATGCCACAAAAATAGCTTTTCGCTTAAGTTCCCATCCTCCGAGTTAACTCACATGGGGATCAGATAGATTCAAACATTTAATAACTTTTTATTTTCCTTTCTCTTTAAACACAGGATCTCTGGTCATGGAAGCAGGGTCACGTGGTGGATTCTTGGCAGTCAGCAGTCTGTGGAGCTTTTGCAGGTGCAAAGGATTATATCTTATACTGGGAAAGGCTAAAGAAGAAAGGGAAAAATGTGCACATCTATTAAGTATAGCAGAACAACATTCCTTTGTAATTCAAGTTTGTTTAGAAGAAAACGGATCCAGTTGTTATTTGGAAATAGGAAAGACAGCAAAGGAAAGAGGAAAAAAAAAAAGACTCAAACAGGGTGTCTGTTTGAAAGACAACCAATTTGTTTTTGACAAATTTCTGTTATTTAAAAACCAGGGGCCTGCCAGTCAGGCTTTGCGATTATTTCAAAGTTGATTTGTAAAATCCTCATCCAGGAGAAACTTTGCTTGGGTGGGGGTTTGTGCAGCTGTCTGCTTTGAGCACTTCCCCAGGGGTTGAAGTGATTGCAGCGAGAGGCCATGATTCACCATTCATGTGACAGCTCTGACAGCCATGTAGATTAACTAGAGTCAGGAGAGCAGAGGCCAGCACTGCACAGCCCTGAGGCAAAAGCCTTCTGCAGCAAGGAAAAAAAAGAGAACGAAACATCTGGGCAATCTCCAGACACTAGAACAAGAATAAAGAGTGGCAGAATACAATACTGCACTATTTATTACCAAACAAGCCAGAAGTTAATTGAATTCTTCAGTAGGCTTCTTACTTGATTTTTGCCTACTGTAGTTGTTTCAAAAAAAAAAAAAGAGAGGAAAAAATCATTTAATGACTCATCAGTATAGCTGACAAGTTTGAGGGAGGAGAGACTCAACTGTCTTAATAGAAAAAACAGATCAGTAGTTAAGAGATGGATAGCCAGAATTTTTCCCCAAGGAGCTAAAATACATGTTGAGATTCCAAACCAGTAACAGAATATGTGGAAAAAATAATTCCTGTTTAAAGAGAAATTACAGCATTTCTTGAAATAGAGATTATCAAAAGCAAAGCTTGTTCTTTGATGACTTAGAAAATCAGAGCCATTACATCGTATGTAATTTTTTTTAAAATAAGCTCTGTTAGGGGAATTGAAGTATTAATAGCAGCAGAATTCCAGCAGAGACTTAGGCTTCGTTTTGATGGGTGCAGTAACTGCACAACTGGGAGAGGGTGGGTGGCAGTAACTGCACACAGTTTGGTAGTTTTGGCACCTGAGCTGGGAGGGAGTGGTTTAGGTAGAATTTGATTACATTTTGGGGCACAGGGGATATTTTAGATGATCTCTTGTGGTCTTGTCCAGCTGTATTTTCTATGATTATGTGATGAGAAGGGAGTTTTATTCTGCTTGAAATTCTGTTTATTGTTGGATTTAACACTGACCATCAAAATCAGTGCAAACAAAATCAGAGCGATTGGTTCATTTTTTGTTTTGAAACAAAACAAGCTGTGGGACTAAAAACGCTTTTGCATGCAATCTGTACGTCTGCAGGTGTGATATGGGATCATTAATTTTGCTCTGATTTCTTCACAGTCAGATTGATACAAAAACTGTGTTCAGGCATGTTCAGAGAGCTGGAAAGGTTATCTGATTTACCCAAGGCCTTGTGGAGTAATTTCCTGAAGTCCAATTCGGTGCCTCAGTTGGAAATCTAGCCCAGTGCCTCCACTTCCTTCTCTGTATCTCTTGATTGTGATGAGTTGTGCTTGGACTTGCTACTATTTGAAGGATGTTCAGTAGTGTTTGCTCACTCTCTGGCAAAAATATTGTAGAAGGAGCTTGCAGAAGCACAGTTGTGCATGAGTGTGTAGCTGCCCTTTGGCAGGTGCTGGGAAGACCTAACACTGTTCTGGAGGAGACACCAGGTAACAGAGACTTCCAGGTCCATGGTGGTGGTAGGTGAGACAATTCAGCCTCGCTGTCTTTGCAGGCTATATTGCCCAAGCACAAATCTTTGCAGAGCTAGAGTCCTATTTTGTAGATCCCATTTTTGTAGATGTTGTGATTGATGATGATAAGTACTCTGTGGGTTATCCTTCCAGCTTCACTTCTTCCAGCCTGCTTTTCCTTCTCTCTTCATTTCCCTGTTCTTTTCTTTTCACCAGCTGTATTTTAAACTTCCTTTCTCTTGTGTCCTTTGAGGACCTGCTTCAAAATGCATGAGGTTGAACTCTTGGGATCAGAACCTTTCCCTTCTGTCTCTGTTGCCCCCCTCTACAGACACGTAACAGGCAGGCTCTGTATTGATTTAATAATCCATTCTGTTTCACTGAAAATATTTAGCCTTTTTGCTGAATGGAGGCAGTGGAAAAATAATAAATGTCCTGTTTTCTGAAGAATGGATTCTATGGTTAAAAATTATTAACTACCTACATATAGCTTCAAACAAGGGAAGAAAAACCAGACCAAACTCTTTATCCCTTTTCTTTCCACCCCAAAACTAAAAATCAAAACCCCACCAGTACCCTGTGAATAAGCTAAGAGGGATGAGTGCATCCGAGTGAGTTAAATACATCATGTTATAAACCATAAAAGGAGAAGATTCTTAAAAAAACAACCTTTAAAGACAGTGATACTATCAAATGCCACCATGGTAGTCGTGGGTTGGTGAAATCACACAGACATGCTTTTCTCCTGTGTTCTTTGCTGGAGTTCAATGCTTTCTAAAAATATGTTAGAGGTCCGGAGGGGCAGGGTAATAAGCTGAAACAAACTGAAAGAGAAGTCCTGTTTGGCTTCCCTTTATGGCACACACATAGACGTGCATGTCTCCGTGTGTTGGTTAGTTCCTAGTTAAAAGACAATTGATTATTTGCCAAAGACAGAACAAAAAGCAACAATATATTCAGTTCCATCCCCAGTGCCTGTGAAATGGCAGCAATTTCAGCTGAAGTGCTGGGAGGGGCCTGACTCTCCCTTGTTGAGTGCACATGTGTAAGATGTATGTATGCAATCCATGGGCTTTTTATAGAAACATAATAGGCATGAGCATAAATATTGGAAATTTGGAATCCTCTTTGTCTCATCTGTTAATAATTTAATCCCTGGAGACCTTGTCCAGCTTTATCATCATCTCTGATGTCTTAACTAGAGGAGATGTTTGGAGCAGTCAGGGAGTGAGAGAAGGTGATATCTGAGCAGCCGGCGGGGAGGAACCCAAGGGCAGATCTACATGGTACTTTAAACCTGAGGTTGTATTTGAACCAAACCTTGCCTCATGTCTGAGCTGTTTGATCACCAGCCCAGATTTGGGCACAGGCTTTGGCAGGCGAGAGGCAGAGGAGAGAAGCATGTCCCCATGCCCTGGGCAGACCAGGCGTGATTGTGGTTGCACTCCATGCCTGAGTCTTCTTGGGCTGCCTGGCTGTCCCACTGCACCCTAGCCCTGCACCGTACTGAGGCAGGCTGTCCCAGAAGGCTTCTGGGTCAGTTTTGTGTGTCTTCCATGGAAGTGGGCTGGTGGCAAGGGAATCCTGCTGTTGGGTATTAGCTGTTGGAAAAGCGAAGCACTGCCCCAGAGCAGGAAGGCAATCTCCAGCTTGTCAAAGAACCTGAGTGTCCATTTAATGCCATTGAAAATTGCCTCTGTTAAAGATGCCTTCTTTCTCCCTACCATAAAAAAGACATGGCTTAACATTAATAGTTAATGCTATGTGGTAACAAAGCCACTGAGAATGGAGGTGCAAGTCTAGTGAGTAATAAACGACTAACAAGAGCTGTTTGCACGTTAACAGGGAAGAGTTCCCATCACTTTTGGTTTGATCTAATCAGCTCTGACAAGGTTCTGCACTGGGTCTAAAAGCCTGTTTAACTCTATAGCTCTGAATAAATTTTTGAGTAGTTATCAAAATTTTCCTGCAGTGTCTGCTTGGACCATGCTTCTAACCCTGAGCTGGTTAAATCACTGGAGGAGCAGTGCTTTGCCTCTTGGTATTCCTGCTGAAATCTGAAGAGGTTCTTGGGTCACTTTGCACTACCATTGGCAGGTGTTGTTTCCACAGTGATAAAGGTCCAGAGTAAACTTCCTCTTAAAAAAATTAACATCATACCAACAAAACAGAAGTTTGAATAAAAACTGATTAAAGAGTTTTGAAAAAGACTGAGAACTTGGAAATCAGTCCATGTAAGAGGATGTGTGGTTTAGTGTTGGACCTGTGCAACTCAGTTTTTCAACCCAGATTTGGGATTCAATCCTGAATCAGTCCTCCAGATGTTAGTACAGAAAACAGTAATGAAGACAGGCAATAATACAGCTCAACCTGGATGATTTTTTTCCAACAGTGGGCTAATTCAATCAAGGACATTAGTCAAGCACAAGTTCCTGTCTCTTGAAATGAACTTGACCTACTGAACTAGGCTGAGTGTGCCAAATGACAGAATTACAGAATGAGGAGGAGCCCCTGTATGGCCAGAAAGGTTCCTTGGACCCTTTAGAAAGCATGAGAAGTTAAAAAGGTACAGAAAAGAAAGATACGGGGACTTCAAGAACTTGTCTTCCTCCATTCATAGGATCTTATTTGAGGAGTGTGTCAACCTGTGAAACGTTTTCCTGTAGCAGCAGCAGCAAATTCTGCAGGGAGCCACCTTACTGTGAGGACTAGGGTTATGTATTGTTCTCAGGTGAAGTATTTAACTCTTCTGATGCTTCTCAATTTTTATTTGCATATGGCAGCTAAAAAGGGTAGGAAATGCCAGCAGGAACTTAGGGGAATATCTTAAGTCTTCAAGACTTTTTATTCTTACTGCCAAATAAAGGTAAATCATTGTGTGCAGATGTCTGTCACTAGCACTGCTGTCAAGAACTGGTCACTTAGGAAAGTGTGAGTAGGGGAGAGATTTCCAGTTTAACACCCTGAGGCTGGTAAAGTTTAGCTGCTCAGCTGATGTGTGAATATACAGTGTCCATTGTAACTTCTTGGGTGACAGGTGATGAATTTTCCACTACTGCCTGAAGTTTTATTGTGCCAATAGAGGAACTTGTCACTCTGCTAGAAGTATTAACAAGCCAAGAGCCTTCTCCCATGTGAAAATCCATCTTTATGCCTACGTACAGAGCCCAAGTCATCACCAGATCCTTCTAGGGCAAGGGAGAAGGGAATCTTCTCCAGGAGTTGGTTGGTGAGTCTGTCTGGATGCAGACCATCTGCAAAGGTGCCTCTTTTGTCTGTCAGCTCTGCAGAAAAGCCAGAAGGGTTAGGAGTGTCTGGGCTTTTCTTGCCTACCTGATACTTTGATACCTGTTTTTTCTGGTTGCTGACTAGTTGAGTAGACTCCAGCCTTCCATGGCAGCTCTTGAAGAATTCAGTGACAGAAGGAATAGACTAAAGAAGTGACTTAAAGATCAGTGGGGCCTTGCTCTGAATTTGACAGTGCAGTGCACAGCCCTCCTGTTTCAAAAGGGTGGACTCTGGCTGTATTGGTTTCTATCTGTTGTATTAATCTGATGATTGGAAACAGTCATGTTTTAAGTTCCTTTATCCAGCTAGAGTAGGTGGGAGTGACCAGTACCTCGCTAGCACTGTAGCCTGTTCTTGGGTACCTGGCTACTAACATGAAAGAGGTCACTCTAAAATTACATTGAATGTTTAGGGTTAAGACTGAAGCCAAATTCATTGTATCAGGCTCACTGCCTTCAGTAAAATGCAGTTCCCAACAAATGCTAGCTTTAATCTTGTGTTTTGTCAAGCATATACAAACTTGCATTTAATTTAGCTGCTATCCTGCTGCTTGTTGTGCTTATGAAGCATTTTATTGTTGCTGTTGTCATTCTAAATTGATTGGTAAATCTGTAGCAAATACTTCCCAGTGGTGGAAAAAGAAACATTGAAATGTTGATAACAAAAAGAGTCTGAAAGATCCAGATGTTAGCTGGGGAAAAAATGGAAACCAATCAGCCTCGATTAAATTTTTCAGACAAGAATTTGGGAGCATCATGTCAGGATAAATTGTTTTTTTCTAATCAGCCAAGATTGAAGCTTCTGCCAATAAGAAACTCTTAGGACCAAATGCATAAAATATTACTGGGAAGGGAAATAAGTTAGTCTGAGTAAAGTGTTACCGTCAACTCTATAGCTGAGTGATGCACTGAGATTTTTTGCTTGATACAGGCCTGAGAGCCATGTGGTTCACTGTTTAATTTTATCTTGGTCTGTGAGCAAAGGAAGGGCTTCTACTTCCAGACTTGTAAAGCCACTATTTTCCATGGAGATTATTTTTACTGTTCTAAAAATACATCGCTGACACGAGTACCAGAGTTTCTATCCAGACCATTCTCTCAAAGCCTTTGGGTCACTTACTCAAAAACTGGCTCACAATAAAGAGATTTTTGACCTTAAAGAGGGTCCAAAAATGGCCTGGAATTTAGTTTAACTTGCTCATAGTTTCTGCTTTGGCTTCTTGAATACAACCCCTTTTTTTGCTTTTTAGTGAGGTGTCACTGTTAGAAAGCTTCCGGCAGAGCGGGCCGGATGGGCCGACCTTACGTGAGCAGAAGCTGCTGCTACAGCACAGGCATGTTGGGCTGTTCAGTAACTTGGCTTGAGATCCAGGGGACTGCACATGTGCCTTACAGTATCTCCTGAACTGTCATGGGACATTCCTTGATTAACTGTCAGAAGTCAGTGTAGGGATGCCAGCTGGCCCAGCCTCATTTCTGACATAAAGCAGGGTTTTAATATGCTAAAGCTAAGGTAGTTGAGAGAGAGTTGCAGGTAAAAAGACAAGCCAGAGGGGAAGATGGGTTTCTTTCATTACAGGTTTTAGAAGAAATGCTTTCCCCCTCTCTGATCCCAAGAAAAGAAGGATCAATTTTTCTACATTCCATAAAACTTGGAACAGAAAATAGATTATTTTTAGCTTAATCCCTGGACACTTTGTAGGCTTCAGGCTTTGGAGTCACTTTGTTCCCTGCTGTAGCAGATACAGAATTTATAGAAGCTCCAGAGAAAAAAACAGGAGGAAAAAGAGAGAGATATTTCGGAACAGGTCTCTTTCTTTTCTTCCCCTCTGTCTTCCCCTTTTTTTCTTCACTTACTGCTGGACTGCTCCTGCATTTTAAAAGCTTCCTTCACTGTGGGTCTTCCTCAGCATGAATTACTTGCTTGAAATATTGTGAACCAAGGAGGGAGAAAGAGATTAGAGTTAATGTTAGGATGGGGAAATAAGGCAAAGGGAATAAAATCCTGGGAGAAAAATCAGCAAAGCTGATTAGCACAAGAGGCTAGGCTGTAGCCACAGGGTTAAAATATTGAGACCTGCAGATGGATAAGTTGAAGATTTCTGGCTTTCAGGAGGAAAGCCACAGCTGAGTTGTCTGCTCCAGGTGAAAGTAATGAGCTCCCAGGGAGAAGTTTGAGAGTTATTAGAGGGAATAGAAGGGGAAGATGGCACTTGTGGTTGCAGACTTCTGACAATTTCCAAAGACTCTTGGTCAGCTTCATGTTGTTATCCAAAATGTAGCGTATATCATTTGTTGGAGATGAGCTCCATCCCAAACACTGGCTTGTCTGTTTTCCTTGAAACGGAATTCCAGGTCTAACAGTTGAAGTCCAGACCCAGTGGTCTGTATCTCATGGATAGCTTTGCCCCTGAAGCACCTGTGTTTTAGATGCAAAGCATCTTTCTTTCTTTCCAGCATTTGAATGGTCAGACTTTAATCCTCAAGGCAGAGCACAGTGTGGAGAGCTTATTTTCCAATCACTGCAAATGACTAAGGAGGTTCCTCCTTTCAGACTTGTTTATAGGTGTTGGAAGTGGAATCCATTATCTTTACGACCTTCATATGTTCATGTATGTACAGTGTCCAAAACAAAAGGACAGTAATCTCAATGGGGATGTTTGGATTTACAGTTAACTAGCATAGAGCTGTTTTCCTTAAGTCAACACACAGGAATAAAACACTGTGTACAGATCCTCAACAAACGTACTTGGACTCTGACGTGAGGAAACATGCTGTGGGCATTAAGAATGGAGCAGTGTTGACCACAGCCATGGGAATTATAGGCAGTGTGGCATTCATATTCAACCAACAATGTCTCACTTGTGTTTGGTATTTTAATTTGCTCAGGTGGATTTGCAGCTGCAGTCACCACACCTCTCGATGTAGCGAAGACCAGAATTATGTTGGCAAAGGTAAGAGCAAAGGCAGCCAATAGACACGCAGGTGAACAGCCTGGGTAGCTCCAGAGTTTCTGCATGGTCATTACAGAATGAAACCCAGCACCTGTTACTAATGATTCCTGCTCTTGTCCTCAAAGGCAGGATTAGATATGAACAGGTACCGCATGCAGAACTAATGAAATGGTTGTGTTCCTTTCCTTATATTGCTCTTCTGGTCCTTTCCCAGAGGAGCTGAGAAGGGCCTGTGCTCGTGCTGGACTTCCACAGCCTCACACAGGGTTTTTAGGAGAAAATCCTTGAAGTCAGTTGCCCAAAGTTAAACTTTCCATCAGGGTTTTATTCCTCTGTTTTTTTTGATAATGATTGGGCTTGAGCATGTGTGTGTCTTTTCTGAGGAGAGCTTGGCACTGGATTTTCTGTCCTAATTTTTTAAGGCATAGACATTATGATGGCTTACATCTGCCAACCAGGGCAGAAGGAAGAAGATCAGTTAGTTTAGTAAGCAGTTAAATTGCTAGTAAGTCTCATGTTCTTGTCATCATCTTGCTGACCCCAGAGCAGAGCTAAGCAGCCACATAGCTCAAAGTCCTTGGCCTTTCCCTGTCCTGAAAAGAGCTGTTGTGTTGGCAAATGTCAAGCATTGTGGAGTTCCTGTGAATGGTTTTTACCCCATCGCTCATGTCCCTCAGTGTGAGGATTTTTGTTGTTGGTGATGTGCACCTCCTCAGCTGAGTCACACACATCAGCACTCGCCGTGCTGCTGTGTTGTGTATCATTGCTGCAGCTTCTTTGCCTTTGGATACTGTGGGTGACCAAACTGTAAGAACTGGGTTTCATTTCTGTCTGCTGCCATGCTAAGCAACCAGGTCAGCGTTGGTAAGGGAATGATGGTGCTGTGGGATGTTCTGAGATCATTCAGACATCACCTTTATCTTAGTTATCTCTTGCTAACTAAATCACACGTGTAATGTAATTGTCTGTAGTCCTGCTGTTTGTCCTCTTGTTTTGCTCTCAAGGCAATTCTCACATGCAATATGCTACTAATTTTTTTTTTAAGTAAATCTCAAGTAAATCCTATTGCAGTGAGCAGCAACGTCACTTGGTGCTTTGAGAGTGTGTTTTTATTAAATTTTTGCTCCAGTGTCAGCTGCTGGATGTAGGGCTGAGTGTAGTGCAAAAAGGACTGGATACCCAGCTCTGAACTAACCAGCTGTGACCTTGGAGTGATCATTTTGTTCTTCTGTGCCTCATGTTCCCTTTTTGTCCTTTGCCTTATTCCTGGAGACAACAAACCTCTGCCTGGGGTGAGAAGGTGGTGAGGATGTTTGTAATTGCTGTAAAGTAGCACTAACCAGGGACAGAGAGCTCAGTAAATAAATAACCCTCTTGGCCAAGAATTTCCAATCTCTGTCTCTCTGTCGTGCAGGCTGGTTCCAGCAACGCTAGTGGGAATGTTCTGGCTGCCCTCGGTGGCATCTGGAGGACACAAGGCCTGCCAGGGTAAGGACATGCTGCAGAAGCACATTTCATGTGTTGTTTCTCTGCTTGTGTTGGGTGGTGGGAGAGGATGGGGTGTGGTCTGCTTACATTTAAATCCTGTCATACTGAAAAGACTTTTAATTGCTGTAGACAGGGCCAGGGAACAACTCTCAGGTAGCTAGAAGCAAGAAGGTCCCTCCAGGGAGGTCTAGTGTGCTTTAGCATTGGCTGTGAGCACTGTCCAGGGAAGAGCACAGAAATGAGGCATTACTGGGGATTTACCCGTGGTGTGACCTCTAAGCTTAGTTTCAGGCTTTGGAAGTGAGGGTGGCTTTGTGTTTAGTGGACTTTTCTCCATGAATGTGTGCATTTGTGTTTTGTATCCATTTAATTTTTGGGCATGCGCGTCGTCTTGTGTCAGTGAGTGCCACAGATTGATCTTGAGGTGTGGGAATCACCCCTCCTGAGATGTCAGGGAAGGCCAATATAGTAAGAACTTCTCTATGGACACTTTTTTCCTCCTCCTGGCAATTTCCTACTGATTGGAAAACACCAGCAAGGTCTCCTCTGTTCCTTTATATTCAATGTTCTTACCTCAAAGTGTAATGGGAGCAGGTGATGCCAGCGTGGTGTTGGCAGCAGGGACAAGCTGGAGCAGAGGGAAGGGAGCCGTGCGCTCCCTGACTTGTCCTTTCCGCCATCAACAAATGCCCTCTTGGATTTCTCCAGTGAGGCACTTGTTGCAAAAATGTTTTTTGAGACAGGCTTGAGTGCAAAGAGTAGGTGTGAGCAGCTGCAGAGCTCTCTGGCGGCTTCCTTCTGTGAGCAGAGTGTAGACACATTCTGGGCCTTCTGCTGACTGGTCAGAGGAGTCTGGGTGCTGTTGATCCAGACTCTTGACTGCCTCACTTTACCTACTCCTGAAACAGAGAACTGCACTTCTAGCCTTGAAGCAGTGTTACGAAGAAAAAGTCCTCTGCTAGCATTTGTAGAACATTTTGAGGTGTTATGGATTTATAAATCATTACGGATTTTTACAGACACCTGCTTCATTTATGCTACCTTGCCCTCTTTGAGTGCATGATTCATACCAGTTATTGGCCACCTGTAGTGAATATATGTCTTAACTCCTCCAATCCATGAGGTTCAGCCTGTGCTTCCTTTGGTAGGGCTTCCACCTGCCCTTGGCCTGGAAGACAAACAGAGGTTTTTTGGAAGCTTTCCTTGGGCTTTTCACTGTGATTTCTCACAGGTTTTTAATCCACTTGATGTGGCCAGTACTTTCAGGGTGCTGTTTTAACACTTGTAAACTATTGCTTGAAGCAGCATGCACATCACAGCTTTGCGGGAGACAGTTTTCTCTTAACATCTGATCTCTGCTCACACAACTAATAAAAGTTCAGTCCTCCTTCTACACATGTGGGAAATAATTCAAAACAAATTGCAGGAAGTTCCTGAACACCGATTCCAGGAAGATGTCCAGCTGTGCCCCCCGGCAGTGCTCAGAGATGGGTTGTCTCAGGTTTGCTCTTTGAGATGATGAGGTGGCCTGGCAGTGGATGAGTTTTGGGTCCTACAGGGCTTGAGAGACTCTAGGGTATGTTTTGAAAGGGACTGGTAGAAGTGAGGCCATGTCTACTGCTAATGGAAGTTGAGCTCTGAAGGGTGTGAAGAGGCACAGATTTGGCTGGGGAAACCTCCCCCTTTCCCCAGCCAACAACAGAAAATTAAAATGTATGTTTGTGTTCTTTTCAGGGTGTTTCAGCAGTGCCCTTTTCTAAATAACCCAAAATTAAACTGCCTAAAGATAGTACCCGTGGACTAGGACCAAAGGGAACACAATTCAGTTGAAATCAAAACAATAAGCGATCTGGAGAAAAAGTAACATGTAAAGAAGGCCAAGCTGTGTCAGCTGTGAGGAAAAGGAAGAAAGTCTTGGGAAAAATAAATGCAGAGGTTGCCATGCCTGCTGCCAATTATAAATCTATTAATCAAAAACAATAAAAACGTCGGGCTTTTTTGGCCAGTTGTAACATTAAATGATTTATGGCTCCTCTAATAAATCTCATAGTTGAAGAGGAGGAATTCTGAGGGCAGAAAGACGCTTTGCTTATTGCCACCTTATTAAAACCAGAGCGTGGGGCTCAGCTTCCTGGTTTGCACCTAGTAAATCCTCTTGCTTCATGCCAAGAAATTTCACATCCCTTTCTGTCTGGGAAGAGCCAGGCCTGCAGCGAGGAGGTAGGATAGGGACAGGGTGAGTGGATCTGTGCACTTTCTCTCTTGCCAGCTGGGTAGATGAGCCATGCAGGTGAGAGCAGGTTTATGTCTTGTCCAGCTGCTTTTTGTGCAAGGAGGTGGTGGCATTTGAAAGCCATGGGTGGAGCTTCACAACTCATTGGTGAGAAAGATGAGTTATTTAACTGATAAATCTGGTGAGGTGACTTGGCCTAGTTTGTGTGTAGCTGGCAGTTTGCACCAGGCATCCGATTCCTTGGACGAGCTTCCAGGTTAGGTTGGACATGGCATGGTGGGCACTAGGCACTGCTCTCTGAAGCCTGATTGTGCTGATGAGCATGGTGGAAGGAGCCCCTGTGCCCTGGGCTTGCTGCTTCACAAAACATGAGCTGCCTGCAGGAGTAAGCTCAGTGTGAAGCTGCAGTCAGATAAAAGCGGTGGCTTTTCTCAGCATGGCCATGTCTTTGGTTTGGAGCATAATATGGAGGTTTTGTGGCTGAGCACTGGCCCCTCTCTGCTGTGTCCAGGCACTGCAGTGCCTTTTCTAAAGGGTAATGTCCTGGTTAATCTCTGTTGAGAAGGAACTTGCTTTGCATTGCCAAGTGGTTGCCCAAATATGTCACCTTTACTGCTGGGACCATGGGAGGTTCCTGTTCCACGCATGGCCAGGGAGAGCACGACGTGTCGGTACCTGAAAGCCTGTGTTTGGTCTGTGCCAGTCCTTGACATGCTGTGCCTTGACTGCAGCTGTTGGTGATGGGAAGGCGGGGGTGAAGCCCTCCAGCCCTTGGTGCTGGGTCCGACCAGTAACTGGGAGAGTTGATGAAACAAAAGGGAAGACCCAGGCAGGGAGGGAGGAGAGGCAGGGCGCCAGTTGAAATCTGTACAAACAGGTAGGAAAGACAAATAGGCAGCAGACCTGTGCCCAATGGAGCGGTTTCTAATGGGGCCAGCAGAAAAAAACCCCATTGATCTTATCTGCTGATGAGGGCAGATGTGGCTCAGGGGGGACCAGTCTGGATCGGGCCTGCACCAGAGCTCGATTTCCCAGATTTGGGGCAGTCCCAGAGCTCTTCAGCTCTGCCCTCCTGCAGAAATGAGCCCATAGGGGAAGTGTGGGTCAAAGGTGGGAAAGAGAAACTGGGGGGGAGCAGGGCCAGGATTCTTGGAAGTGATGGTTAGTAATAGAGGTTGCCAGGGATGCAGCTTCTGGGTAACTCAGTTATCTGCCCCTGTTTGTGTAATAGCTGTGTCTCGAGTGGGTTGTTCTGTAGCTGAACGTCTGCCACTGCTCCTGTAATGAGGGCTGCTTAATTCGGCAGGAGAAGGATGGTGCATTTCAAGAGGGATGCTGCACCGTAGGATTTACCCTATCAGCACTCTGTCCATACATGCCTTGTACAAATTACTCTGTTTTAAAGCTGTCATTATGGTAATAGACCCAATTGCTGTCTAGTAAAGCCATAAAATGTTTCCATCTGCCTGTGTGCTCCAGGCTCCTTAGCAAAGCTCATTACAACAAAAACCAGTTACTGCAGCCAGAGGTTTCCCCAGCGTGAGTGGCTGGATGAGAAGGGCAGGGAGCAGAGCTCCTGAGGAGCCCTGGCAGTGCCTGCATCTCCTGCATAGCCAGGTCTCACTGGGAATTACCATGGACATGCTCCTGGTAAGGACAGTGCCACGGCTGGAAAGCTGAGGACAGCAGTGTCCCTGCAGAGCTCAGCCAGAGCCTGCTGCCAAGGGCTCCTGCCACACAGGTGATAGATCAGTGGGGAGATCCCAGACAGAGTCGAGCCTGATGTTTAATGATTGCTTGCAATGAAGGAAGCCTGTAATCCTCTAGAATGGTACATTGGCCTATCTTGAGGTTGTTAAACCTGCTGTGAGCTTAGATGCATCAAGCAACTGGCTTTGCACAAGTTTCCTGTTAACTTCCAAAAACTATTAGGATCAGGCACCTCAAAATTGTGGCGGCTGAAGGTGCAGCCATTCCTGCTCCCTCCCTGCTGGTCCCTGGTGGATGTTGATGGGAATGAGCCACTGGGGTGAGCAGGGCTGTCTCTGGGGTGGGGGGGGCTCCTGGCAGAGAGAGGGGGTCCCTCTGCTGAGACTGGATAGGGGCGGTGGAGGGTGGGAGGCTTCCCATCTGTCTGCAGCCCGTCATGGGGATGTGTCTGAGCTCCTGTTTCCACAAGGTGGCCCACAGCCTCCTGCACCTTTGCTTCTGCACCTGAGTGTGGGGAGAGGTTAAAAATCACAAGGCTTGGGAGTATTGTCAGGGAAGCCCAGGCAGGTTACTTTGGTGAGCAGTGGGGTGGGATTTAAGAAACCAGCAAGAGAGAATTATTCTTGGCTTTGTTTTCCAAAGCCCCTGCATCATCCACTGTCTGTTCATCCTCTGAAACTGCCTTTCCTTTGCCTTCAGCTTGTTTGCAGGTGTTGTCCCACGGATGGCAGCCATCAGCCTGGGAGGCTTCATCTTCCTGGGGACATATGAGAAGACTCGCCAGCTGCTGCTCTGACCCAGCTGGGCTGGTCCTGCTGGTGGCCACCAAAGAGCTGGAGAAGCTGCTGAGCTGGAAGAGGAGTCTGCCCAGGAATGCAGCCTTCCTCCTGCCACCCCTCGCCGTGCCGGAGCAGCTGTTCAGCCGGCTGAACGCCGCTTTCACTGTTGAACAAAAGTAAATCCTCCAATAATCCAATTTCCCAAACATGAAATTTTCCTGCATGGAAAGTGAGTGAGGTCATTGTGAGAGTCATGCCAAGAAAGTCATGTTTGGGGGGGTAAACAGCTAATTACGGTGGCTGAGAAAGGCGTTATTAGAACTCCTGCAGGGGAAATGTTTTGCAAACCTCCAGATTGTGGGCTGAGTGGGGAGGCTGAAATAAAGCGAGTTTTCATAATCCAGTGGCACCTGCCTCATAACACAGGGAGAGTTTTTCTGGACGGGGAAGGGGCTGATAGAGTTACAGCCTGCTGCCCTCCAACAGCACTGCAAGTATTCCAGGTTGGGAGAGCTCTTTGTAAAAGACAATAATCCATTTGTTTCTGATTTGAGCCATATTTGTGAAAGTTTATATTCCTGTTTATACCTACAGGTGCTCAGCAAGCATTCCTGTGTGGTAGCCAGTGCAGCTTTATTAATTAGACTCATATTTCTCCAGTAAAAGCACGGGTTTATATTACTTTACGGCTGTGCTTGTGCAAAGACATGCAGCTCTGCCTTCTTTTGGTCTTCCTCCCTCAGCAGCTGAAGGAGCAGGAGGTTGGAAATGCTGAAGCCCAGGAGGGAGGCCGGGGAGGCAAGGCAGGGAGAGCACACAAGGTCTCCTGTGATGGACGGATGGATCCCGAGGGCCCTCAGGGGTCTGCTGGCAGGCAGAGCAGACCTCTCTGCTCTTGCTCTCATGGTAGGAGAGAGAAGCTGCGGTGGCCAAAATGGTGCAGGGAAGAGCTTGGTGAAAAGGCCTTATTGAAATTACTCAGATTTATGACCGGAGTCTGGGCTGGGGGCCTCAAGTTTACAGCAACAACTTGGCTAAGTGGTGCTTGAAAATGTTTGGATGTGGAGGGTGTTTGCGTGGGGACATCTGGGCAGGCAAAGCTGAGTGCTGTGCTGAGCGTCTTCGGCTCACACCGAAAAGACCCTCCTGGCGCTGCGCCAGCGCGGTGGGGTAAGAGGGGCTGGGTCATGGTGGCAGCTCACACCTTTGGGCACTTGGAGGCAGAGGGGCTCCTTGCACATGGGGGTGAGGAGGTGGGTGCTGGCTGCCACGGGGGGTGAGTGGGCCCTCGATGCACCAAGTGCCCGGGGTCAGGCTTGAGCAGGGCAGCAGAGCAGGTGCAGCCACAGCAGCAGCCAGGCCATTGGCTTCAACCTGGCAGCATCGCTTGGTCAGTGCCTCCTGTGCCAGGGCACCACAGCACTTCTGCACTACCTGAAGTCACACCTGTGATGACGTGCTTCCCTTGGGTGCTGGAATTCAACTTGGACATTGTTGTTCTCTTTAGAAAGACAGACAGGAGTAGGGAGGCTGGGTCCAGGAGAAGGACTGCCAAACCAGGTTAGTGCATGAATGGGGAGGGGGGCACATGCAAAGCCTGAGCCCCTGCCCAGAGCTCAAGCGTGCGCACACACAGACGGGGCTTTACTAAGGCTGGGGGGGGGTTTATTACACTGTTGTCCCATGACACAGTAACAAGACTGGGTTTTTGAGGCCAAAGTTTAGAAAATAATTGGCAAACAAGTAAAACATACAGAACAAAGGACATAATTCTTAAAAAATAATCTTCAATTAAAACGGGGAATTTCAGCCAAGTCCCATAGTGGCTGGTTAATTCTACCCATTTCCAGGGCACAGTGTAGCAGGGCTTCCTGCCACTCTTAAGATTGTCTCTTTTATGCAGTTTTATATATAGCAGAACCAATTTTAGGGGCTTGGGGGAGGGTGTGTGTGTGTGTGTGTGTGTAGATTTACTACCCTGTCTTAAAAGCTAACATATTTTCTATTAAAGCTCTTTAAATGTTAGCACTGTAGTTGGTGCATTTATTTACTTGATCTGAAAATAATGTCTCATAAGTTGTTGGGTCCAAATGCTGCATTTTTGTTAATTTTACTTAATATTTGTATAATCAGTTCTTGTCACCACTGCATTATTATTTTTTTAAATTTTATTAAAAAAAAACCCAACTTGAATAACCCAATCAACTAGCAAAATTGTTTTAGCAATCCTAATGGGGGTGGAGAGCTGGACTCCAAGTGCTTCCTTCCTCCTCCCATGTGCTGCTGGATGGGCTCTGCACCCCAGACCACCGTGGGAAGGACTCGGGCTCCCAGGGATGGCACCAGGCAAGTGAGAGCCCGGGCAGGCAGCCAGGGCTGTTCTGCACACTGATTTGTCTAATCCTGCTGAAAAATTACACTTTTAGTTACAGGAAAATAGGGGAGAAAGACCTAAATAATGTTTTTTTTTCTCCTACTGCCTGTTTGCCTTGGATGTTAGCAGTTTTATTTCAAGTTTATCAAAACTTGAAAAATTAATTTTAGTCCATTACTGGGCTAATGTGCAATAATAAACCTTGAATCTTAAGATGAGGCACCAGGCTCTTAGTTTTTACTTTTAAAATGTTTTAACTCCTACATGTGTTAAGGGATTTAGCAGAGTAGTCTCAGAAAATCTGCTTTATACCCCAAGTTTTAATTTGGAGGAGGAAATACTTTTTTTTTTTATAGACAGAAACTGAATTGCAATTTTTATATAAAGCAAGAATTCTAGCTTATTCCCTCTGGAATTTCCATACAGGGTGGGGGTTTGGTTTGGGAAAGTCAGCTGTTCACAACTGCAGCTGAGCCTGGTGCTGTCCTGGTCCCTTTTTTCTCACCTACTGTTCTCAGTGCCAAGGTAAGGGTACTTGCCAGATACTTAAGCAAGTTGATATATTAGAAATGTATTTCTTATGAATTCTTTATTGTATCTTTTAGTACAGCCCCCAAATTTCACCCCATCCACAAGTCAGGTTGCCAGTGTCTCATGCTGATCTACAGCATCTTGTGTTAAGAATTTCAGGAGTGCGTATTTTGGCAGTTAGTCTGTTTTCATCAGAGACAGACAGAAAGGAGTAAAGCAATGGATTAGAATTTTATTTAATTTTCAACTGAAACTCCCAAAAGCTCACTCTCAAAAAAACAGCTGTAATATTATAAATGAACCTTTATTAAAGACACTTCAATGCCATTTGTTAGACACTTCAATATCTTACATGTTTTTCAATGTACAACATTGTACCAAATTTTCTAATAAATAAATAAATTTGTACACAAAAGTAATACTTCCTCTTTCACATTGCCTCTTAGAAGCAGCAAATTCACATATTTAGTGGAAGTCATAACATTAGGCAGTTAACTTTATTCAGAAACATTATTTTCAATGTTAACGTGGCAAATATGCTTTGTATCTGCAATGGTGATGACATTTCCACCAGCAAAATTAGTCCATTAAATGATTCCCTCTCCCTAGTTCCACTGTTTTCACCTTGCAAGTCAGTTCTGAAGCATTCTTTTCCCTTGAGTAAAGGGAAAATTACGCTCAGTTTATAATTTTCTAACATCCATTTCCTTTGCTTTGAATAAACTTGGCACTTGTAGAATCATGGAATGCTTTGGGCTGGAAGGGGCCTTGAAGATCAACTAGACACCTTCCACTAAACCAGGCTGCCCCAAGCCCCATCTACCCTGTCCTTGAACACTTCCAGAAAAGGATTCAATCCTAAAAATCTGATCTGATCTAATCTGCTCTCTTTCAGCTGGAAACCATTCCTCCTCATCCCACACGTCCTTGCAAGTCCCCTTCACTCCATAATTCACCACCTGTCTCAAAGTGCAAACGTGTCCATAGTCAGGAGCTGATACAGACAGGCACAGGCTGAATTATGCCTTGCTTCATCAGGGTCAGCTGGACAGTCTACAGTGAAACTCACCAGCAGCTCCTGAACAACAGCCAGAGGTCTTTCCCTCACAGGAGGTGGTGGCTGCTCAAGGTAAGGCTGGACAGGACACTGTAGCACTCAGATCCCCAAGTGATGGATCTGACCAGTTTCTGCCCTTATTTCTGGTGCTTGTTCTGAGCCACAGTTACTAGCAAAGGTGGATTTCCACCAGACTCTGCTTCAGTGGAACTGGCATTTGAGTTGCTCATGAAGAAAAAAGTAACAAAACCCCAAATAAACCTTTCCCCAAAGTAGTCATCACCAGAGTTAGCAACCTCATGTTAGCAGAACTCAAATTACAAGTAACTGGAAGGGAGTCCTCCATCCACAGGTACCAAAACCAACAGAAAGCAGCCTTTCTATAAATAAAAAAGCATCATAGTGAAGTTAGAAGGGACAAAGATCTGTTTGACCAATGTGGGCATTTCTTTCTCCCCCTCCATTAATGGATGAACTTAAAAGACCACATAAAAATACCTGGGGCATTTCCATTTAACAGAGTACTTTCAACTACAAAGTTTCCCTTCTAAGTGAGTACATTCCTGAATAGCCTAGAATTGCTACACAAAGCAGGAGAATTCATTTGAAGCAGGTATTTTCTGGCTGCAGAGGGGGGTAATGGTGTTCAAAAAGAAAGCAGAATATTGTGTGGCAGGGAAAAAAGCCTCTGAGGAATTAACAGTACAGCTGTCAGCTTAGGAGTGTGATTTTAGTTTTGTTGTCAAAACAGCTCTATGGTTTCAAGCCCCCTCCAGAACATATTTATGATTTGGGGGGGGTGTGAAAATGCACTATAGTGGCACAGGTTATTCCTGCTAAACAGAGCTAGGCTGGTCATCTTGAGATGCACCTTTTACAGGTAAAGCTGCATCCATTTGGGAGGGGAAAGTTTTGCAATCAGGTCTGTAGGTGATCTGTGCTGTAACAGCATTTATGGCCAGGGAACACCTCCTGCCATGATGTTTTTTGGAATGGTGCAATGTATGAGACCACCCCACAGTTTACTGCATGAATTATTTATTTTGGTAACGACTGCTCACTAATCATGACAGCCTTTTTTTTTTTGTCTGGTTGTTTTGGGGCTCTGCGCTGTTGCTGAATTATTTAGTGCCTCTTGTGTGGTCCACTCATATCACACAGTCACAGTTCAAATTCTGATGCAGTTTTGAAAAGTATTGGAGTTTAAGCTCTTCTACCAACAGGAAAAAAAAAATCAGGTTGCTGTGTAATGTCTCACTGCAGGTTTTTTTTTTCCTATCAACTTCATTTGAAACAGTTGAAGATCTCTGTTTAAATGTGTTAAGTGCAATAAATTTCAAAGGGGAAGGAAGACTGAAGGGGAATCTAATTAATGTCTATAAATACATGAGGGCTGGGCATCAAGAAGGCAGGGACAACCTCTTTTCACTTGTGCCCAGTGATAGGACAAGGGGCAATGGATTCAAACTTGAGCACAGAAGTTCCACCTCAACATGAGGCAGAACTTCTTTACTGTGGGGGTTACAGAGCACTGGAACAGGCTCCCCAGGGAAGTTGTGGAGTCTCCTTCTCTGGAGACTTTCAAGAACTGTCTGGATGCCTTTCTGAGTGATCTGCCCTAGTTTTTGGTCCTGCTCTGGCAGGAGGGGTTGGACTCAATGATCTTCAGAGGTCCCTTCCAACCCCTAACATTCTGGGATTCTGTGAAATTTGTGCTAAGTAACCCAATTGATACTTGATTTAAAGGAACTTCCATTGAAAAGAAGATAATCCCTTTGGAACAGTCTGGCTTTTTAAAGTTCTGCTTATGCATTTAAGGCACCAGAATTACTTCTCACAAAGTTTAACAGCAACCTGATACTGGAAATAATATTGCCAAAATTGTAAAATTTCACTCAGTTTTCCATGCACTAAAGATTAAAATAGCCTCTGTAAAAGATATATATATTTATATATATATTTATATATGAAAACTCTTATGTACAATTGTATCAAATACTTTTCTCTTTACACAATAATCCCTTGCATTTATGTGCTTCATATGCAAGTCAACTTTTGAATGCTTCATACTTCTCAGGGAAGTTTTAAACTATATACAAACAGTTGACGCTCGAACAGGAGTTTGTTCCCCATACAAGCTTGTTTCTCATACCTCAGTTATTTGCCTTTGACAGGTCATCAGTTCAAGATTTGAGGTAGAAGTAAGTAGCCTATATACTCTGTGCAAAAAAAAAAAAAAACCAAAACAAAAACCACCATAATAGCATGTTTGCTAATTTGCACATGGCAGCCTGTCCTCTCAGTCCAGGGACCTGTTGGGTGGCTTCACCTCAGGAAAGGAGTCGCAGGGCTGGGGTGTGTGGCCATTGGACAGGAGGGCCTGTTTCACTTCTGCTTCACTCTGCAAATCCAGTAGTGTTGGGGAAATTTCAGGAAGCACGTTCAGTTGCTTTAATGACCCTCCTGCTGGTGATGCTCTCACCAAATTAAGGTTGTTAAGTTCTGAGGGCTTTGTTACTGCTTGTGAAGGACCTGCAAGAAACCAAAGAACCAGCGTGGTTAGCTGATGCTCACCCTGCCTTGTGCTCCTCATAAAACCAACCCTGCCACTATCATTCATGACCTTGAGCCAGGTAAAAAAAGCTGGTGGAAGAAAACAGGGGTCTGGTATAACCCAGATGGTATTTTATGGCATCTGGGGAGAAGAGACTTCCTGAAGGGAACACGTACCATGTTGGTCTGCAAGCAGCGGGCTGGTCGTGCTCATGGGTCTTATTCTGTCGTGGTTGCTGGGGTAGAGGGTCCCGTCAGTTTCCATCCTCTTGCCACTGGCAATCCCGTTGCAGGGCTGAGGATGAAGAGGGCTGGTGCCTGCACCCCTCCTCCTGTTCTGTTCCTTGCTGCTCAGTGTGTTTGGGTAGGTATTATCCATAGTCTTAAGGCTCTCAGAGTAGAACTCTGAGTCCTTGGGGTAGATGTGGACGTTCATGGTGTCCGTGCTGCCACTGCAGTCCGTGCACACAACTGGCAGCCCATAGCCTGTCAGGGAGGAAGGGAAATGGCAACAAATGGAGATGAACCAGCTGGAAGTTGTCAGCACTGGAGCACACAACTTGTGGAAGGAAAAGGCAGCTCTGTGTAGTTCAGCTGTCCCTCAGCAGTGTGGGAATCTCTCACTAAATAACATGGACACTTCTCGGGTTTATACAGGGCCAGTAAATACCTGGATTTTTCAGAACTCTGCAGCTATCAGAGTTGCAGCTCTGATTAATGAGGTTGAGTAGGTTTTTTTCCCTACTTTTTTTTTAAATAAACTGTGCATTTATTTCCTTTTCCAGATTTTTCTAGTCAGGGTAGAAACAGAAAGTGGAACTTTCATGTACATGCTTTAAAATGCCAAGTTACCTTTCTTATTTTTGTGCTGCTGCTTTACAGAGATCACTGTCAACTCATATTGTTACCTCAAGATGTTTTGTGACTGTTAGTGGAACTAACACATGAGCAGAATTCAAAGCAGGAAGGAGTTTCTAAATGCTGAAAGTTAATTTCCTTAGTGCACTCGACAACTTTCCATTACTAAAGTTCACAGTTTTTCCTAGACAGAAAATTTGCTTCACTGGCTGTTTTTCTGTGGATGTTACAATACAGCACGGGAACAGGAACCACATCCTAAAAATAGAAAAGTTTGAGTGCAACACCCAAGAAATTGGCAAAGAGCAGAGGCAGGTGTAGTGCCCAAAACAACCTTTACGTTCTGAAAGAAAAAAAAGAAAGCTGAGCTTTGAAGTTGACAGCCCCTTTAAAGAGCATGAAAAATTTTAACACCTTCAGTCTGAAAGTGCTCTCACGTTTTAGGAATAGCTCAAATCAAAACACCAATCAGCCACCTGCAAGGAATGGCTGTCATGAGCTCTGGTCCACCTCCTTCTGATGATTCCTCAAATTCAAACTATCCAAGTTTGATAGAGGATCAAAGCAAGCAGCAGAAGGTAACTTTACTGTGCTCACACCTGAGAATCATTCTGGGCTTTTTTTTTAATGAAGGTAACAGTTTCTTGTCTTAATGCTGACTGACTTGGAGGGCTTTCTGATCTGTACAAACACGAAATAACTTTCCAGATTAATGGGTTTTGTACCTGTCTTATCTGGAACAAGCATTCCATCAGCCATGTCTTCAGTTTTCCAAGTGTCTTTATTATAGCTGATACACAACTTTGGCTGTCTACAACCTACAGTGGGAGCTTCAACATCTGGACACCTTCCAGCATCAGTCTGACACATACCTGCAACAAACGAGCCATCTGGCTAAAGATTACAACCATCTGCTCTCAAGTTAAATGACTTGTTAAAACTAAAAAATTAGAAATAAGACTATTTCTACTGTAAAAGCTGTGAAAGGGAGAAAAAAATAGCAATAGAGATAAGACAATTTTAAGCTAACGTGCAAGAATCTCAGGAGAATCTTGAGTTCAGAATGCTTAACTTAGCCTTCCTAATGTGCTGTGTTTAAATACTGTAAAATCCCAGCATTTAATTTCTACGCCCGAAGGCAGGGACAGGCAATAATGCTAATGCATTTTCTACTAGAGCTTAACTATGGGTAGCTCTGGTGCCAAAGAACTAATCCAAAATTAGCAAAAAAATAGTCCTTAGGGCCTGACTGAGCAGTTTCTGAAGCAGCCTGCTCCTATGAACACTGTTTGTACTGGGAGAGGATCGCTTTGGCAAGTGAAAGATCCTTGTTCTGCAGAAATGCAGTAGCTGGAGAATTACATTATGAAGATCTCTCAGATAACTCATAACAAGCACAGAAGTACTTTGTACTCTGCTTTCTCCCTCCTCACAGCAAGTTCAGATGCAGCATTACAGAAAAAGTAAGGAAAGGGTTTCTCACCGTTGCTGTCTATGTGCCCGTTGGGCTGCTGGGGCTCCACTCTGACGACCGCTTCCTGCCGCTCAGAAAGGGTCCCTTGTGAGGACAAGTAGCTTGGCACGTCAGGAGGCACAATAGTCTCATCTAGAGCAATGGAAGCAGAGAAACATCAGGGCCTAGCAGGATATAAAGGCTTCTGTTTTCAAAGGCATGTAAAAAAATCGCATTTTTCAAGAAGGATTTGGGACCAAATCTACAAGTGGTATTTCCTGTAGATGCAATGGAAACTGAACTGCCTACATACTCCATTCCCCTCAGAAGCCCCACTCCTGATCTTCCAAAACTTAAATCTGTGAGAGTGTGCTGATAAAGCCATTTTGAGTGTTTGCATTTGGCACGGTCAGTACAAGCCAGGTGAAGCTGGAACTGTCTCTTCAAAACATCCTACTTCCCCTGAAACTGAGAGGACCTCATTTGACTCAAGTCCTCTGCCTCTCAAAGTCACGAGTGACAGACTTCAGGAGAACTGATTGAATCACTTAAATAGGCAAGTCAGACTAAGCCCCTCAGCCATCTTTGGCTCCATTTTCTATCAGGCAATTTCAGTTGTTCCTGTCATACAAACACCAAGTGAAACTGAATTATGTGAGGCATGAAGCCTTAGGTTTTCAGGACTGAAAAAAAAAGGGGAATAAAAATCTCATTGACACATTACAATGGTCATACGGTATCCAAGACACCCTATCTAGCCTATGTATTTAAAATGCTATGTTGTACTATATCTAAAGGTAAATGTAATATAGGAAGGCTGGAAATCCCAGCAAGGTGAGGAAGCCTTAGGCTGGTTCTTCCATACTTCTGTTCAGGGCTGCATAACAGTGACAGCTGCAGGAGAGTTTTTTTCCTTGCTGCAGCACTTAATTCAGCACCAAATTATCCCCTTTGACTATCAGGAGGAAGCAATAAACACTGCTTCTTCCCCTAAAACCTGAGGGATGTCCCTCATCAGCAGGGCTACAACAGCTCTTAGTGGCAACATGGAAAAAAGGGTTTCCAGCCTCGAAGTCTCATCTTTCATGTTTTGAAGACAAAAGTCTTTGAAAACACAGATTCCCAAGAATAAGGTTCCCAGTGTCGTGGACATAATCCAGAGTTATCATTTATGGTCATGGAAAAATCAAAGTAGCAAAGCAACAGGTGAAACTACTGCCAAGTGGAAAAGACCTTTCTGAAGAGCCAGCCAAGGGGAGAAATGGAGCTCTGAACATGCTTCAGCAGCAAGTGAAAGCTGGTCCCAGCTTTGTGAGCCAAGAGAACCACGAGATAAGCCAACTGCTTTTCCAGTGTGATGGTGTGGTACCTGTCCTGCCAACTCAGCCTCAGTGGGAACTCTGACAGCAAATAAGGTTAGAGAAAGCCAGGGCAGGAGACCAGAGCTACCTGTGTTGGTGACACTGTATTCTTCACTCTTCTTTCTGGTTTGGTAGATGATGCAGACCCAGACCAGAGAGGTCAGCACGATGCTACACACCACAGCAATGGTGATGATCCCCACAGTGGTACGGTCCTTCCTACAGCCAAGAGACTGCAAGATGCTCACTTGGCTGTGGGCACGCTCTGTCCCCAGGGTGTTGGACATTTCACAGGTGTATTTCCCAGCATCCTCCAAGACAACATTCCTGACGATCAGAAGCTGGTTGCCAGAGGTGAAGTGATGCCTTTCTGTCACAACCAGGGGCTGGTCACCTTTCAGCCAGGTGATGCGGGGAGGTGGGCTTCCTGTGGCTTTGCACTGAAGAGCCACAGTCTCACCTACTGACACTACATGGTCTTCCAGTGGGTGAATCAAAGATGGTGTCTCTGCAGGAGAATAAACATGGAAATTAAGACACTGAGGCCAGTGTAACAACAGATGTAACAGTATTGAACGTAACTGATGTTCCTGCAGACAAATACACAGATAAGCAGGCAGCCATGGGCCCAGGAGCATGGCAGCTGCAAACTGTGACAGAACTAGCACAATCAAGGCCTTCCCATAACCAGTTGGTGTTAAGTCTTCCCAAGAAAGAAAGCCCTGAGGACAAGGGGCAATGGCTGACACACATGAACTATTTCATAGGGCAGGAGAGATGGAGTGCAATTTCCTTTTGAAGTTATTTTCCCAGGCAGGAAATAGGGTGCTTGGAGGGGCTTCCTTGGCACAAGAGAAAATGCAACGTTCGGCTCCTTCCTTTAATTAGCAAAGTATTTTTCATGAGGTAACTACAGTGTAAAAGAATGAAAGGACCGACGCAGAGCACTGCCTCTTTGTCCCTTTTCTGCATCTGCAACTCCTGAAGAGCTTGACCAGCAATCCCTTCCAGTTCCCACTTCTAGACCACTTGGTCTCTCACGGGCAGTCACACATCTTACCCAGCACAGTCAGGGTGGCATTTGCAAGCACAGACCCTGCAGAGTTCTGTGCTGTGCAGCTGTAGACGCCCATGTCTTCAATCTTCACATCTGTAATGAAGAAGACGTCGTCGTCGGGCATGACGTGCATGCGGCGCTCCCGGGCCGCAGGGAAGTCGGTGCCCCCATCCTTCTGCCAGGCAATCTGTGGGGTGGGGTGTCCTTCAGCTGCACACTCCAGCCGTGCTGTTGTCCCTGTCCGGCTGGTGATGTCATGGGGAGTTTTGATAAACGAGGGCAACACTGATAAAGAAAAACAAGAGAAAGGGATGACCAATTCCATTGGGAAAACACCATCTTCTGGGCAGTTCTAACCGTTTTGCTTACTAGGCAGGAGATGGATTTGATAATTACCCATAGGCAAGAGGATGGAAACTGCTCTTGCAGGATATAGCTGAACTGTGAGGGCCTAACCCTGTGTTTCTACAGCCTATACCTCTCTGCAGTGTCCAAGACTCCCCCACTCAAGAGCATTAGAGCTGGGATCAAAGGTAATTTTCTTCTGCAATTAACCTGGAAACAAAGCCCATTATCTCTCCTACAGAGAACTTACATTATAGTCCCTCTTTTTTGTATCCTTTTGTATTTTCATTTCCTCATTTAATTGGGCAAAGACTCTACTGAACAGCCAAAGAGAGGTGGCTCAAGCTGTTAAGAATGTGCTCAAGTGCTTGGCTGGATAGCAACTACCACAAGCCTGGCACGCGCTCCTCGCATGGCATTTCTCAGCATCCACAATGAGTTGCAAGTAGCTGGTGTGGAGAGTTTAAGAGCTCCTCACCATCAGGAATGGACCCTCAGGAGCAACTGCCTACAAAAAGTGGTTCCCAAAGAATCGTACCAGCTCAGGCTGAGGAAAGGAATGAAAAAGCAACTTCCTACTCACCATTAACAGTGAGTCGGGCCTTGTTGGAGTAGGTAGAGCCAAAGTGGTTGGTGATGATACACTGGTAACGCCCTTCGTGGGTGAAGGTGACGTGCCGGAGGTGCAGAATGGTGGTGTACTCCATCACCTCCCCACCCTTTGCCCGCACGTGGGCAAAGTTCTCGATCTCAGCATTGTGCAGCATCTCGTTGTCTTTCTTCCATGCAAACATCATGGGGGAGCTGCTACTGCTGGCGGCTGAGCAAGTGAAACGGATGTCCTTCCCAAGGACAGCCACTGTTGTCTCAGGCTGGATGATGATCTGTGGCTTGAGGAAATCATCTAAGAGGAAACAGCAGGCATAGTTAGTTCTGGACTGTGAGGAAAGATTGGAGCAAGCAAAGAGATGCAATGAGAAAGGAGCAGTGCAGAAGTGAAAGACAACACTGCACATCTGCTTTGACACCCACTGCTGCCTACTCCAGGAAAGCATCTTGCTCTTGCAAAGCTCTCCACCATGGAGACTGGCTCTGCCATGCAGATGTGCCATGCACAACTCCACTGAGTGGCTGGTCTACACTAGTTTCTCTGGTGCCTTCTGTAATCAGTGGACTGAGATGGTCACTTGGAGATCTCAGACACATACAAGATGCCCAGCTCTCTTCACCAATGGAGCGGAACCTCAGAAGGATACTATGGTCTGAAGAAAATAACCTTCCTTGTACAACCCATGCATGAAGAACAATACTGAACTTAAAACTTCGCCTTCAGGACTGCATTAGTGTGAAGCAGGAGGGGAGAGCATGAGGAGGACACTTACAGGGTTGCAAGTGCCACCTCTAGGGATAGAAGCTCACGAGCAAAGTGACCACAGCACGTGCTGTCAAAGCAGAAGCAGCTGTATTTGCCTGTCACCTGTCTGGGGTGGAAAGGTTTGCACACTCTCTCTGCCCTGAAAACTGTTGGTTTTAGCAATGTTCCAAGCAGATTCATTTATTAGGTTTCTACAAATGGTGTAATTTAATATTTGACTAAGGTTTAATTAAACAGCTAGGCCTCTGGAACCAGGAGTGCTAGTGCCTGGAGGAGTTGGCAGGCACCAGAGAAGCAAAGCTGTCTTTGCTTTGTGATGTTGCTGTGGGGATGGAGCCTTCACGATCTCTTCTTCCAGATGAACACAGTAAGCCTCCCAGGCTCACTCAGACAGAGGCCACCTAGGCAGAGCCCTACTGCTTGGGGATTGAGAGGGACATGGGACAGCAGCTGGAACAAAGCTTTTGCTCTGTGTTCAATGCAACTCATGCATTTAACTCCATTAAATGGTGTTTTCAAAAGCTCATTTTTCCTTCAAACAGCCATGTGTAGCTCCCCCAGGATCCACACTGGTTGGCTCCACAGCACAGAGTCTGGCTCACTAAACCAGGCCTTTATTTTGCCCAAAAGCTGGATGCAATGAGCAGCATCACTCTGAACTCCTCTGATCATTTTTATGTTATTTCTTTGCAAGAGAAGTATTAGATGTTTGGGGGGAAGGTGGTATTAAGTAAAGCTGCTTTGTAACTACAGCTCAGGTGCAGAGTCAACAGAGTAGGTGCTCTTCAGAAGAAAAAACAACCATAGGAGAATAAAAAGATTATAATGCAACTGTCAGCTGGTCCATGTGTAATGCCTTACTGTCCCAAAAAAGGAGCTGTGATGGAGTGAATCTCCTCTGCTTTTTTTTTTTTTCCCCAGCCCTTTGTCATTTCTAAGAGGGAGGAAAGATGAGTGAAGAACACAAAGCTAGAGAAGAAGCTCGGAACACTACAGAGTGAAAAAAATTGTAGCTGCAGGCTTGGTAGTATCAAACCAAGAGGACTGGGGAAGTCTCTGCAGCCCCATTTGGAACTGGAACAAGCATTAGTCTCTTTTGATTTAATACTCAAGGAGCCCTGTCAGGAACACACTAGATGCAAGCGATGCACTGGGTGGTTTTGGTGGAAAATAAATTGTAGCCAATGACAAATTTTTAAAATGCAGGCTTGGGCTTTGATCCCATTGAGTAACAAAACAAAACAGGAACCCTCTCGTAATAACATACTAGTAGTCAAAGAAAATGTTTCCCCAGTGAGTCCTACCCTTCATACAACCTCAAAACACACAGGCAAGACTTACCACACACAAAACTTTCTGGCAGGATGGCAAAAATGCTCTTGCTTTTTAGTGACTCAGGGTGGGCGCAGGTGGCCACCACAAAGGATTGCAGCCCTTTCTCAACTAACCACTGGGGCAACCATTTCAGCTGGCAATCGCAGAGGAAGCTGTCACTGTTCATGTGGCTGCAGGGAAACAAAACCAACATCAGCCTGCTGTGAGTCCTGCAAGGAGAGATGGCTGGAAAGCTCACAGCCCTTTCATGTTAGACACATTCCTCCCTCCCTCCCAGCATGGGTGGAAAGGGAAAAAAGGACTGCAGGGCTGTCCTCGAGGCACTAATGATGTTAAATACGTAACACATTTAACAGCATTTCATCTCCACATAGAGCAACCCACTCCTGTACTCCAGTGACACTCCCTAGTGCCTTATATTTGTTAACCAACTTCCAGAGTGATCCCCAGGAACAGACAAGCAGTAAGAGAAACCAAGGCAGATCATCTACAAAGGAGACCTGCAGCAGAGGCACAAGTCAACAATACAGCCCATCCTGCTCCCATTTCTCATATCTAATGACAAATATCTAAACCACTCATGCTTTTTCTCTGCCTCTGTGGTGGGGAATGAACTCAGGACTTAATTACTGAACAGTAAGAGGATGCCAAGTTCCTGCCATAGGACCCATCGTCCCCTCAGGTATAAGTGGAGAGGCCCCTGCCTGCCTTCTGTGAGGTACCTGCTCACACACCAGCATCACCAGGGGAAGAGGTGTAGCTGAGGCTGTGTTTACTGATTAACAGAAGCAGTGGGAGAGAAATGACCACAGACATTTTGTAAACCCAATGCAAACAGTTGCTAGTTTGGAAAGAAAAGCACAGACTTCTCAGCATCTTAACAGTAACTTAGCACTTTCTGTTAAGGAATGAGCTGTGAAAAAGGGCCAAATAAAAGGGGAGACTAGGGATTTATTTTTTTTTTAATATTCTAGGCCAAATTGTGGCTCAGCATAGCTCTGAGGCCAGTGAAGAACTGTCAGTTTACACCACCAGCAAATTCAGACTTAGGTCTGGTTTGGTCTGAGATCCTAGGAAACCCAGTCTGGTCCCTTAAATCAAATGTGAGACACTGGGAAAATGGCCCTGGACAGAGAAGTCCTGTCCTGCAGTACCACAAGTTGTGCAAGAGCAGGATATCTAGAGCACAGCAGAATCCCAACTCTAGTGTAGTAAGGTGTGAATTTCCTCCCATTTTTCTACCTGATAAACTCTAGAAATCCTGAAGTTGGAAACTAGCCATGAAAGGAGAAAAGAAAGAAATGGACTGGAGAGGGAGGGAACACAGGGATCTGATTTTCCACTTTGCTGTCCTTGAAAGATGTGTAGCCCCTAACACGTGATGGCACAACACTGCTGGCTAGCTGGGACAGGGCAGAGACACCCTTAGTATTTAAAACTTCAGTTCAAAGCATTCTGCATGTATATGTGTATCTGAAAGCCACCTTCTCCATGGTATAAAGGTTCCTTCACAATGTTTGGGAACCTGCAAGCTCTTCTCTAATAAGATCAATATTTCAACTCAATTTTATTTCAAGAGCCAGTGCAAAAGCTAAGGTGGTTAAACAACAGACATGCAACGTTTACCTTATTCATTCCCCAGTCACTGGTATTAAATGTCACTGCTAACATCAACCATCTGACTCCCATTTCCAAAGTCAGGAAGAACCTGAACTTGCCCAAATACCAAATAAGTAAATTCTTGTTCCACAGACATTGCACTAGAGTGTAGCAATGCACGGACAGAGAATTAAATATTTATGGAGAAGGAGAGAAAAGGAAACCAGGCAAGACTGGAAACAGTGTCTGATAACAGTGCAGAGCCTCTGCCTGGAGCACAAGCAGCAGCTCTGATAACACATCCATATTTTTACACCAGAAGGCTGGATGACAAGTGGATCCAGTTCAAATGGTGCTTATTGCTGAAATGTCAGTAGGGGAACTCTAAACACAGGTACAGCAAAGGAGCAGGTGGGCCACAAGGAATTAAATCAGTGGCAGCATGAGAAGGAGAGATGGCTAAAAGGATCAGGGCTGGACTTCCTGAGTGGAGATGAATAATTGCACAGATGTGAACCTGCTGGAAGAACCTGTTCCCATGATCTAATTCCGCTCACTATTAAATGCGAGATGTTCCCCGTGACATCTACTCATGTGTAAAAATACCCTGCAGAGGAGGACAGGGGGAGGAGGAAATAAATGAGTGGTAATGTGAATAACACCCCATTGGAAACAATGTGCTATTTCTCACGTCCAGGGCAAGCAGGATCCCTGTCTCCTTAATGATGTGTACAGTCCAATTACTTACAGCTGCCGCAGGCTCTTCATCTTGGCAAAAGCATCTGCCTGAATGGAGCGGATGGCGTTATCCCCAAGGTTCCTGCAGCAACACAACCAAAGGCAATGTGAATGACAGGGATGCTGTGGCTGCAATAAAGTCTCTCCATATTTAAGCAGTGACTCCAGCAGCCAGTGATTTGGTAGCTCCTCATTAAGGCCACTTGTGGTTCATAGAGATGGCTTTCCATGAATCACTTTAATATTGAGTAAATACTGCTGAACAATAGTCAACCAGCAGAAATTATGGGAATAAGTCAGTAAGTCACTCCATACCCCATCTTCTCACTACACTTTCTCAGTCTCAGCTACCTCCATTATCCATAGCTCAGAAATTCCTCAGCCCCCACGATAACCAAAGATAGTCAGGAATGTTGTATCCCAGGCTAGACCTTCAGCAAACATAAAGAAAGCAAATACTTGCAGTAAACGGCATCTGAGAAGCTGTTTGAAAGTGACTTTGAAAGGATACCAGCGTGTCTGAAAAACATGGCAATGTTTCCAAAGAAGGTATTCTTAAAAGCTTCCCTCACAACTATTGCTAATTAAAAATGTCACTTGTCCTCTGAAAAAGGAGAGTGTCGGATTAGAGGCTGAAGTTTACCAAGTGCAGTGGAGGACAGACAAGTCCTGCTTGCAGAGGAAATTGCAACAGAGCATTAATAAGGGAACCTTTATCTGAGAATGCACCCCCCAGTCAGGCAGCCCAAACCCTTCAGGATGCTCTCAATGGATGTAACATTTCGTATGCTCAACAGCCAATAAACCATCTAGAGCAAAATCACATATACTTTAACTTGTCTTAATTCAGAAAGGAAGTTATTCATGAATCACTGCTGGAGTCATCAGCCTTGGGACACAGAAAAAAAATTACGTAGTGGCAGCCAAAATTTCCTTCTTGCAAATCGCTCTAAGGCAGTTGTGCTGAATGGGGAGGTTCAGTGCCTGCATCATGAGCAGGCATTTGGAACATGTGTCACTGCCAGAGCTGAGATTTAGGAGGAAGCTGGGGCAAGGGAGGAGGAGAGAGGGCTACATCTGAAAGCATACTTTCATTGCTAACAGCCTGCAAAGAAGCAATGTGCTAGTCAAGGCGATATTTATCCAAGAACAAATAAAAAAATTAAGAGCATGCAGATTTGCCATATGTTCTGTAACTTTGTTCCTGGCACAAAAAAAGGCCAAAGTTGAGGCAGGCTTATAATGAGAAGGAAGCAGGTGGCCCCCACAAATGGACTGGCTTCTCAGTTTACAAAGACACTATTAAATTGCTAGCAGATCTCTCAAGCAGCTACTTTTGGCAGCCCCCCCTTCCCAAACTCTGAGGCATGGTGGGTTTACTCACAGGTGCTCCAGGGCCTCCAACCCTGAGAACGCTTTCTTGGCCACTGACTTGATCTTGTTTCCAAACAGAGTTCTGCAGTTTCCAAACATCCAGTGCCAGATAAACAGAAAGAAAACGGGGAGAGGGGGGCAGAAAAAGAAGAAACACAATTAGTGTGGCTTTATCTGATATACACACTCAGTGTAAGTCCCTGGAAATCCGAACTGCGCGGAGATTAAGAGGGCTGAAGTACATTCACTTTCCCACTCCTGAAATTAAATCCTTTTATCTGTATTAGAATTTAATAGTGATGACAGCACGAAAGAGAATGTGCCATATCACATAGAAAGGCAGGTTTGCTCCAGTGCTTGGAAACCAGCTTGCTGAGTAACAGAAGGTCCTCTCTATTCTTTGCTGCCTGGCTGTGGACAGGATTAAATGCAATGACAATTTAACAAGATTTCAGCCTCTCCCTGCAACACTTTTCATTTCTGACTTCTCCCCAGATAGTAAGAGAGTGGTAATTTAGTCACTGCTGTTTGGCCTAAACAGACACACACAAGGACCAAGGGCTGTCTCCTGCCTGCAGATTTATACAGCAGCTAACTGAAGTGAGTACTGACTTCCTTCCTTGGCCTATTATAAATCTAACAGCAGAGTAAAATAATGCATTAAGTAACAGCTGAGTGGTCATTTCAAGGGGCAAAAGGAAGAAAAGGTCATCTACAGAGCTGAGAAGCGTGCTCGCTTGCATTTGTGACCAGAGAGCACTTCTCCAAACCAGCAGGCAGTGCCAGGCAGCAGCCAGCTGGAGCAGTCACAGCCCAGCTGCCATCGGCAGAGGAACAGCTCTCTGGAAATACTGACCAGTGGTGATCAGGCAGGGGCAGGATTCACACAGAACAGATTGCCTCCTCAACTGTTTTAATAAAACATCAACCAACGTCATTAATTAGGAAATGCTTTCCTTGCCCAGGTTCTCTCTGTCTAAAGTTTTATCTTCCAGGTGCATCTTTTATCACCACCTGCTTCACACAGTGCCCAACACAAGTCATCACTAACACCTCAGGTAAAAAACTGACACATCTGGTGCTGTGTTTGAGTTTCCCTTCAAGATTTCTGCTTCAATATAGCATGCAGCTTATATCTGCACCCTCAGAAGGCTCCAAAACTAAACAAGCTTCCACTGCTCACTACAAGGGAGGCTGGGGTACAAAATGCAACATGTGCAGCCATTACATGGGCAAATCCGTTTGCAGGAGATTGTTAGGGCTTTCCACAAAGCAGCCTTCAAATGTCAGGTTGTTCTGGTGTCTCAGCACTGGCACCCAGAAGGTCCAGTTTCTGTGTGGGATGAAAGCACTGGATGCCATACTGGATAGAAAGCAAAAACAGGGCTCATCATGCTGTTATGGCAGTGAGGACTGAGGCTCTATCACAATCAGTGCTTGCAGCCAGTTGTCTTTGGAGGGAATCTGGGTGCCTGCCACTGGGCACTACAACCCCCAAGTAGTTCCTCACAAGATCAATTACCCTGAAGGTGGTATTGCCAGATGAGGCACCACTCTAATCCTTGGGTAGACAGGAAAGGCTGGTTACTCCCAGCTCCATACAAAAGGTCTGTGAGCCCAGAATCACAAATCTCACCATTCCAGAGCAAAAGACAACCAAAATCTTTGGTTTCAGGCAAAGCCACCTCCCAGACTCCACAGTGAGACACGCACTCAAAGTCCTCCTTTGTTATGGGCAGTGTTAACTTGGTACAAAACAGCAGCTGAACTTTCAGAGCTGTGTCCCTTCGTTAAATATTTTATTTGAGGGGAGGACAAAGACAGCTATCGTAGGCATGTTGGTGGCTGATTAAAAGCTCCAGAGAGCTGCAGCCTGCTTTATCAACAGTATCATTCTAAATATCTACAGTGAGCTTTACTGAGGTCCTTGTTACAGCACCAAAACCAGGGACGAGAGGTGCTATTTCTTACATGAGAGTGTCTGTGGCTTTTTGCTCTGGGTGAAATACCCCGAAGGATGCACGCAATCAGGTGTACCATCATTTGGGAAAAGGGATGTTGTATTAATGAAGGTTTTGAAAAATCCATTAGAATGATTAATATAGTAAATAATTTACTATATGCAGACTCTGGTCATATGGCTGCATTCAGACATGCTAATTTCTGGAACCATATTCCTGAATGAGGGTGTTACGCTGAGCTTGGGTTTGAAACTGGAGATTTCTGTTTCTTGTTTGCAGTGGAACTTGGGCTTTGAAAATTGAAGATACTGGTTATATCAGTTTACTCATCTGTGCAGAGATAATCAGCATGTCTGGGGATGTAACTACACAATGTACACACCACTTCTGTAAGTGCATCAAATTCTATGGCTAGATACATGAGGAATCCACAACACACTGGTAGTAACACCATGCCCCAGCACAGTCATGGAAATCATGACACCTCTCAAATCTCAACTAACCACTTCTCCAACTCCGAAATGGTTTGAACCCAGCGGCCCCCTTCAAAGGGCTGTGGCAGGCTGGAATGCAAACGCAGTGGTTTGCAGCCCCACAATGAGCCTGCCTGCTGCACTCCAGAAGGCTCCTCTGCTGCGGGCAGAGCGAGGCACAAGCAGGCTCTCCCGGTGATTGCATAAGTGTAATTACACGCTAGGCACGCAATTCATTAGAAAGCAGCATTTTCTCCTCCAGCCGGTTTTGCACCTGCAGGAAGATCTCAGTTGCTGAGTGAGCCATCAAAAAAACCGGTTACATTTAGCAGCTTGAATAATTAGGAAACTCCTTGTTCCCCAGTGATTCCACTGATGCCTTTTATGCTTCAGTGCTTCTCGACTCCCTGTTTCTTGAAGCAACATTTTAATTTAGGCCTGTGCTCTTCATCCCGGGGAGCTTCATATATAATTCAGAGAAGGCTAAAGTGACTGCCCTCCCCACCTCTCAGTTTAACACCTTCATTTCAGCAAACAACCCTCTCTGTGCTAAATCCTTTCAGAGGCTAATCTGTGCCAGATCAAAGGGGAACGGCTTTTAAGGCAATCTCCACAGAGCTGAGGTGATTATTAATTCATTGGAAGGTCGCCTCTGAAGTGCCCTTTTTTTTTTTTTTTGTATGCTAATGCATTTAAAGCTGGTTGACAGTTTAAACACAGGCCCTAAATCACACAGGGAAATGTTTGCTGTAAAGGCTGGTATTTTATTTTATTTACGAAAAAATCCTGCCAGCAAGAATGACATTCACTTCATACTTAAATTAAATTAAAAGTTTGGGATTTATGTCCTGATGAGCTACAACAGACTTGAGCAGCTGCCTTTGAAACTGATCACTTCCAATTGTCCCCAGAATGCCTCAAGAAATTAAATAATCTCATATTCTGAGGGTTTTTCTAGCCTTAAACTCTGGATGACAAGTAATGATCCCAGCAACCTGTCTAAAAGCAGGTTTGCTCTGTTGGGTAATTAAACCAGTCCTGTCTGCCCAAGAACAACCAGCTCCACATGCTCTTCCAGGCTATGAAATTCACTGCAATTCTCCCCACAAACCACATGCACATGTCCTTCCCTCTATTCCACTAGACCCAGAAGTGGCCCAAGTCCACATGCAAAGGAAGACAAGAGGTCAACAATGTGAAAAAAGATGCAAATCTGGCTTCTTTAGACTTGTGCAAGCCCTTGTTGCATCCTTTGCTAACAGCAGACAAAACCAGACACCTTTTGAATCAGTTCCCTGTGCCGAATGATAACCATCAGATCAGGCCATGGCTATTTCAGCTGCTCTGCCCAGAGCTCCAGACAGCTCCAGCCCTGCAGGCTGCCTCTGCTCCCTTCCTTCCTTCCTCCTCCCGCTCCTTGTCGTACCTCCTGGCCTCTGCCTGACCCCCACAACTCATCCGTGCTCATTTCTCCTGGTTGCTGAGTCAATCCTTTTGCTGAACTCTTTCCTTCAATGCTTTCTCTAACATTTTCATCTCTCTCCTGTTATCAGCACCCAGCATTTCTAACATATCCCAATCACCTGACACCACCACTTTTGCTCCCATGCCAGTGGCCACATTGCAGGGATGCCCTACAGTGGATGTTCTACCAGGACAGCTCTCTTTCCACCCCTTTCCTCCACCTTCTCTCCCTTGTCAAAGCAGCACTACAAACTCACAATCCTACAGCCTGCAAATCCCTCTGAACAAAGCCTCTGCTCCCACTACTCTTTTAACCACTCACGTAGTTTGACTGTTTTCTTCAGACAAACCAAAAACTTCAGTGCAAGCAGCCAAGGACTCTCCCACTCACCACATCTGCTCCTCTGCCTTTTCTCTAGCAACTTGTGGGAAGATTTCCCCACTCCACATGCACAGCAATTCCTACCAGCCTCTCTCTCTCCCTGCTTGACTCCCTGGCCCATCCTTAAGTCTTTCTCTGCCTTCTCGCAGCTATGGCTTGGTTACCCTCTTCTTGTGACTCCCCTTATCCATGATCATTAAATGCCCTCTACGTCTGTGACTTCAAGATTTTTCTTCTCCATCTAAGCATTGTGTCCCCACAAATCCTGCCACGACTCTTCCCACTCTCCCAGGAGTCTCTAATGAGCTCGTGACAATATACCGCCTGCCAGGATTCAGTCCAGCCATCTGCTCTCCATCGAGGTGCTTTTACTGCACCTCTGGCTGTGCCATCTCAGCATCAGAGACAGCGTGATGGGGGGGTGCTGAGAACTTAAACAAAGGCAAGAGGTAATGATTAGAAAGACTCTTGATTTGTCACAAGCCATCAGAGACTTCTCTGACAGGGCTGATTTATACAGCTGATTTCAAATGGAACATGAACAAGCACAGAGCAACGTTAAAATACTTGCAAAGGCCAAGCAAGCTATAAACATTTGCAAGGTGCATGCTTGCCTTAGGTTTCTTTTTATCTCTTTAAGAGCCTATGCCCCGTGGTGCCTTTTATTGTCACTGCACATGGAAGCAAGCCCAAAAGATCACTCTCAGACAGAGTATCCCACAGAAACGAATCCTGTTTCAATCCTCTGTTGTAACAGGAAATGGGGCGATTTTTCTCTTCTGTTTATTGTTATTTGCTGCATCAAGCAGTGCTTCACTGAAGATTGCAAGGGGTCTTCTTTGTTGCTGACTGCTTTTAGAAGCAAGGAACAGTTGTGCTGAATCTTATAGATGAAAATAACTTAAGTTTCTCTCTCCTGTGTCTCAGCACTACACTAAGTGGCACTGTCGGTTCATCCCTTTGGGAGGACTATAATCACCTCATACCTGCTCAGAAACACAAGTGCTTGATAGCCACCTCTGCACTCCTGCAGTGAGCCTCCAACTCTACTACATCTCAGATTTTCTGTTGATTTTTGTCTTGTTCTGAAGGGAAGAAGGCTGTGTCAGAGGGGAGAGACCCACCCTCACACAGGCACACAACACAGCTGCTTTGCAGAACTTCAAACCCAGGGATACTCACAGCTTGCTCAGGTTTTCTAGGCCTGTAAAGGCTCCGTTGGTATCTTCTATCATGCCTGAGATGTCGTTGTGGTCCAGTTCCCTGGGGACAGGACAAGAGAGAGCTCATAATCAGTGTCTTAGTCCTAGGCACATCATTAAGAACAAATGGAAGAAAGTTTGAGAATGCCACATGAAGAGCTTCCCATTTTCTCCTGACAGTTATCAGAAAAAGCAGAGTCCTGCAGCAAAGCAGCACTAATCACTTTTCCTGCACTGACCCATGCTGAGATGGTGCATTCCAAAAAGAGCACTGGCTTTTTCCTAGCTGAACACTGGGTTTCTGAGACAGCAGCAGTAGCAGATAGCCACATCTTAACAACTAGGTCTCAGACTTTTTCTAATTCTGTGCCTCCAAACAAAAGGAGGAAAAGGAAAATCAAGTCCCAAAACCAAGCTGAAAGAAACAGCTGTCCTTAAATGCTACTATCATGAATGAATGAAGATAACTCTGGCTATTCCAGTATACATGTATTTGTCTCTAGCTTTATCTTCAAAAGATGATTTGGTGTATTTTCTATGAAGTTGCATTTTTTTCTGGCAATGAACTTGAAAGCTCAACAAAGGAAAGCACAATCATCACTATACAAACCTAACTCTCTGTATAACCTCTTTTACAAAAAGAAATTACTAAGAATTCCTTTTTCTGTTAGCTTCTCTTGGCTTTCAAATTGACCATCAATTACATGAGTCAAAGGGGTCTGAAGAAAAACAAGCACATAGAACAAACAGAGAGATCCACAAAAGCTGTTTAAACAGTCTGTTTAAAAATCCTTCCCTCCTAGCTTTAATTCCAGCTAGCAATGAATACCCAGCAACACAGACAGAAATTTATCATTTCAAATGTTGAGTAAAAAGGAAGAAAAAAATAAATAGGCTTTGTTGGTTTTGTTACATCAGTCTGATTTAAAACCTAGCAAAAACCAACAATAAAGCAACCTAAACCATCCAGATAACCCCCTGAACCCTCAGGTACCCTTTTCGCACCTTTTGAAGATGATTATCAGACCATTTCCAGTTTAAATATACAAAGACCAGAAAATAAAAATATTTCCAAAGCAAAGCCCCCTCCACATTGTGCAACATTCCAGACACAGGCATCACAGTGTAGCTTCTGGGCTGTGCAGCACAGATACAAACCAACCCAAAAGAAGCAAACAGAAGTTTAAAAAATGCCATGGTGTCAATATTGGCATGATTCTCCTCAGCTGAGATGGGGCTGAGACTCTTGCTCTCAGCACCTAAGCTGGCTGCAGCCTTGGCTTTGGTGTGTGAACAGGGTGAAAGGAGATGGCCAAAAGCCACAGTTCCTGTTTCTCAGCTGGCTTCAGTGTGAGACCCAACTCTCCTGTCCCTGGGGAGCCTTTGCCTCAGCCAGCATCACTGTGGATGTCAGGGTGATCAGCCAGTAGGCCTGTGCCAAAGGGATGGATAAAAACTCAACATCCCCACAGGGTGTGGGCACACATAATGCTGTGGTGGCATAAGAGACGAGTCTGGGAGAGCTGCTTTGATGTGCTGACATTTTCAGTGCTATCAGAGTGGGGCAGGAGCAAATATATCCTCCTGGAGCTAAGTTGCTACCTCTCCCCTATGGTTGCCAAGCCAATGCTCGTTGTTCTGTTTGCTTTTTAAGGGCAAATTCCTTCTCAGACAGTTCTCTTCAGTTCCACCACGGGCTACCAGTCTTTGGACCAGCAAACTCTTTCCCATGGCAGTGACAGACAAGTGGGAACAGCCTGTAGGAGCTCTCTGACACATACTTTTATTAATTGACTGCCACACATTGTGTTTTCTTGAAAAAGGAAAAGAAAATGGTATTGCTTGTTCATCCAGAGGCAACTCAAAGGTTTAGTGTTAGAAAGGAGGAATAAAAACCTTCTTAACAAATGAGTGAAAATAGAGAGAGAGGAAAAAAAGAGTGGGGTATTTTGGCCTAGCTTTCTTTGTATTCAGACTCCTCTCCTAGCCCCTGTTGCCAATTTCCTATTCTTTCTGGCTGGCTGAGCTTGAATGCTTGCAGCCTTGTTAATCATTGTGCTCCGAGGTCTCTCGGCCTGACCTCTATTTGAATAGCTCCACATTTCAGCAGTTTCACACCCACCAAAGGCTCCCCAACAATAGGCCATAATTAAAGCATGCTCGGGTCTTTTTCACCAGGTGCAGGACCCAATAGGCCTTTCCCTTTATTAAATTAGAGCTCACTCACACACTCCCTCCCTGCCTCCCCCCAGACATAAAAGAGGCTCCACATTCACTGCAGAGCAAAGAGAACTACCAGCTCCCCTTCCCCTCCATTTTTCTTTGGAAACCTTTAGTTCCGGTCTTGACAGCTGCCTCAGAGAGGTCCCTTTCTGAATGCCCAGTAGCTGAAAGACTTTGGCTTAAGTTTTAAAAAAGGAAAAAAAAAAAAGAAAAGGCAAACACGCCAAACTCACTTTCCAGTAACTTCCTTCACTGTGCACTTCAATAAAGGAAAGAGTAAGATGCAAAAAATACTGTTAAGAGGGAAGATCTTTCTGTTCCCATTTCCTTTTAATTACTCAGGCCATAATGGGCTTCTGAAGAGGAATAGAAGTATCCAAGTATAGTTTTTCTGCAGGAAGAATTAAATCAGTCTGCTGAACTCAACCAGCCTCGGAGCTTGGATGGTGCTAACACAGGCTGTGAGAACTTTGTGCTGTGCCAGATGAAGGTGCTGAGCCCACAGCCTTTGGAGGGGGGAGGAGAGCTTCCAGAAGCTCTACTGGCACAATTAAGGGGGACAGAGGGAGCACAGCTGCAGGAGTGGACAATTGAAAGAACTGGATTCCCCATCCTCTGATAGTTCTAAGGCAAGTCCAAACATATCTCAATCTAATGCAACTCTTGAGCTTAACAGTGTATAAATGGTGCAAATCTATAGCTGGCATCTCTGAGGTGGTCAGATTATCTGTCCAGTGGTCTCTGTTAGCCCTAAAATCCAGAAGTTGCTATCCTCTAGATGGCAAGCTCATTTCCAATGTGACATTTCCAGGCATTATGTCGTGCCAGTGACTTTAGAAAAAGTCTCTTGATAAATGGCTGTAGCCACCACTGGATGGATCATTCTGCAGTTCAGTATTAGGGCACACATGCATGGCAACTGTTTGTTGTTCAGAGGTTACCATGAAAATCAGAGCAACAGAACATTTAATGACACAAGTGAGCCCAATTCTTCATTAAAAAGAAAGACTTCTGGGTTCTCTAATGGTACTGTAGCAGCTTCCTGCTCCCATGGTTGGACCCAAGACCAGGTAAAGCTTCATGTGGTCTTACTGGTATAATCAGATCCCAAGCCCGACCTCTGAATTTGTTTGGCCAGTTTTTTTTTCTTCCTAACAGCATCTTAGCCCAGGCTTTTATATTTTTATTCAATAAAAAACCCAGTAACAATATGCAAAAATGCTCAATAGCACATTTAAGAGGATATTCAGATTTCTAGAGCTGTCATTAGAAGGAATCATTCCCTACTCCTCCTGAATGTAGAATAACCCAACAGAAACTGTCATTTTCTAAGAATTTCAGTTAAAGTCAATTTGATGGCAAGAGAAATTCTGCTATTAGCTGAAGGATCAAGGATTTTTGCTCAGCTGTGCTAGACTCAGAATCCTATGTTCCTGTAATTTTACTCCAGAGCCCTCTACTCTGAAAGCACCCTAGAGCACTGAGCAGTCCAACTGCAATTCTCCTAACTACTCTTAATCAAAAAATACAAGTTCACTGAGGTGGAATAATGGGGTAAACACAACAGCTGCTGAAGACAAGCAAGCAATGTGTAGAGGAGTTTGACACCGAGGACACAGGCACTCAAAGCAACTGCAAAGTAGAACAGTTTGACAGAACACAAACTGTGGAGGGAAGACAGGTGTTAGCTGAGAGAAGCTGGGGGTAACTTACAGGACACGTAGGTTTTTGAGTCCCTTGAAGGCACCATCTGCAATATGATTGATGGAATTGTGGCTCAGTCGTAGTACGTGCAGTCCCCCAAGGTCTGCCAAGCTTCCCTCATCCAGCCTGGTTAGGTTGTTGTAAGAGAGTATTCTGGGGAAAAAAACAACAGCCCTTGTCAGTCCAACCAGTATTTTCCAAACTTCTCTGTGCCAACCAGTGCCTGCCTCCCACAACCACCTGTTGAGAAGCGATGTGTACTGGGTGGATACATAATAGCTTGATTAGGAACTAAGACTGCAGCCTGCAAATATTCCCACAAGATACCCATGGGGCAGCCTGGATAATCAGAAAGGAGGAGGGAGCATTTGGTACCCAGTTTTACAGAAGTCTTCTGTGCAGGCAACAGAGAGAGGGTCCTCCAGAGGTGAATGAGAGCCACGAACCAACACACATGCTGTCAGCTATGGCAGGAAGAAGCTACTCTGTCTCCATGGCCTGTAGAGATAGGTTAGGGCCTGGGAGCACCACCCTTCCTCAGTCCCACGATGTATAGATAACACTAAGGTATCAGTCCTGGTTGTGTTCCATCCTCCCTCCTATTTGGACTCCCTCTGTGTGTTACAGGAAAAAGCAGACCTCTCCTTCCCCCACACCTGCGAGGTGAAGAGTGACGTCAAACAGATGGATTTTGAAGTTCACACGAGCTCTTGGCAAGGTCCAGACTTCTGTGTTCAGGAGATGTCTTATCGTTCTGCACTTGTGCACAGCAAGCCCCAGGCATCTGGGTGTGGGTGTCTTCACAGCCTGCTCCACCCCAGTCAAGAGCCAAAAGCATTTCACCACAAGGCAATTGAAAGCTTCCTTTCATGCACAGGAAGGAGGTATCTGTTGTAAACCAGCCACCTTCCCTCCCGCTCCCCTTTGTCAAGGAGTGTTCAGCCTGTTGGAAATCTTCTTCACTTACAAGTGACTAATACTGGAGGGTGGTTGTTTTCCTAGTTTTCCATCCATCTCTTCCCCTTGCCCATATTATCTCTAGATGTGGAGACTTGAAGGACTACTCCTGTTGCAGTCGGGAAGCTGGTAGGAAGAAAGCTGTTTTTCTCTCTCAGGCAAGATGCAGATGAAGCTACTGAGATACAGCACCAAACACAGGGCATGGGAAGCTACAAACCACTGCAGACACCTCACACAAACACCTTCTATGCAAGCAAAGCCACAGCATTGCAGATGTTGAGGACCAGCTTGGCTCATCAAATGAAGGACCTCCTGAGGTAGCAGCAGGCAGTCACTGGTCAGTGATCTTCAGCCTGAAGCATTCACCCACAGCTCCCACTTCCAGTATATTCTTCCTGATCTCTGGATGTTGCTGCAGTTGGGTAAGCCCAGCAGGGCTACCAGCAGGTGAGCAGCAGTAGCCTCAGCTTTAAGTTGCCTTCACACTGACACGTGGGGTATAAAAAGTAGTATTCAGCTACATGCCACTACTCACATTTTCTCAAGCTTATCTCTTCACAAAGGGCAGTTGCATAGGATTTTCAAAAATACTTCAGTGACTTGGGAACACAAATCATCACTTCAGAAGATGTGAGGGTTTGGGCTGCTAAACTTTTCAAAAAGTAAGAGTTATGCAGCTTTGAACACGCACTGAAATCCTTCATTGTACAGACAACAAGAAAAAAAAAATTGTGCTGAGTTCCAAGCCTCCAAATTCCTCTTCTAGTGCTTGCCTGTTAATGAGTCTGCTTAAAAATGTGTCTGTGGCTTGCAGGGAAGTCACTGCAAAACCAAAACCTAAGTCAAAGCAGACACATACTCCGAAGTACTGAGAGTGTCATTTACTTGGCAAACGAGCTGTCTATCTTTTAGCTGTGTGAGTGGGCAGAGGGCAAGCTTTGGAAAAAAAATCAGCAAAGATTAATGAGTTTGAAGAAGGTATGGGACAACATACTTTCATTCCTAAAGAAGTTGTAGTGTTAGTTATGAAGAACTGGCATCTGGTCAAAATTATGTCCTCACCTGCGATTAAAGACTTTGGCTTTTAAAAAAAAAAGTTTCAAAAGTAATGCTAAACCTGGCTGAGAAAAAAAAATAGTTCCTTTTGATTCTACACAGAAGAGTTCCTGCCACAACTGGTGAAGGCATGTTCCCCTCCATTTGTCCCAACATCACCTCAAGATGGACAGAGAACAGAATCTTCGAGGGCTCTCTCAAGAGCTGCAACCAGATGAAAGGTCTCAAGAGCTAGTGCACCTGGCAGTGGCTTCCTCCAACAAGCAAAAGCTCTGCTTCCTGCCAGTGGGACAGCTAATTTGCAAAACTGTTTTCCTCCTCAGCAGTTTGGATTGTCTGGGTTGAGAGAAGTCAGCTGGTCCTTGCTGCTTCCCCTATCCTTCTCGTCTTTCCACCAGTGAGAAAGCGCTGGAATGAACAAGTGGAAATGTCTGTCTACAACCTGGCCTGGCAAGGAAACAGGAGAGCAGCACACAGAGCAGCATGCCAAAACTGCTACATAGAGGGGTTAACCAGAAGCCTCTTGTGCTGCTGGGACTCCTGCTGCCAGCCAGTTCTGGACCAGGTACATCTAACACATTTCATTCCCATTGACCAAGCTATAGGTAACAAGTGAAGAGAGAGACCCAGCAGCCAAGTCATCATTTACCTGTGATGAAATCCTATGCTCCCACTGTGGATTCTTCCACGATGTTGATGCCCTAGCACCTGACTGGTGAACACAATCAGCCCTTTCTCATGCCCGTAACAAGGCAAGAGCTCTCTTTCCTTGTTAATTTTTACATCAGACTAGAGTCCTGGGGTCACATCTTCTCCCACCAACTGAAAGAGAGGCAACTCATCCTTCAGATGACCACCTCCTTCCTTAGCACAGATAAGCAGGGGTCTGGTCACCTCTCCTTCTAGGGTCAAGGACTTTTGAAATTCATTTTTGTACAACCAGAGACAGTGTTTTCTGGTAACTGAAACCCACTAGATATAGCAATAGGGGAGATGATCTTTTAATAAAGAATGAAAGGTACACATTCAAAGAAGCACACAGAGGCTGTCTAGATGTATCTAGTGCTTCCTTTCCTCACCTTTCAATTTCAGAGCAGACCTCTCCTACAAGTACTCTTTGGCTGTGGGAGTTTCAGTTAGGAGGATCTGATGGCACCCTGCAGCAGCCTTACCCTAAAGGCAACACCTGCAAGAGCTTGTACCATTTTGCAGAGATGTGTGCTAACACCCACACAATTGTCTTTCAAATCTCAGCTACTGTGGTCTCTGGCCTTACATTGTAGCACAATCCTGTCTGTCAGGCCAAGCACAGCCCAGTGGCTCCTACCACCCTGCACCACCAGGAATTTTCCAAACCTACCCCATTCTGACCAGAGCAAACAAGTCCTGCACTGGGTTTCTGCAGTTACTGCAGAGGACGGCCTCTAAGCCAGGACAGCTACTGTTTGGGAAGAGATCCCAATCCATACCTGACAAATAAAGAACTCAACATGATGTGCAACCTCCCATCTGAACCTTGAGGGTTTGCAAAGACAGTGCCAGGTAGAAAGGGGAAGCATAGTTTTCCCTGGAAGAGTTCTGATGTTAGCTCTGCAAGATGCAAACCAGGCTTACCCATCCCATCTGAACCTAGGCTGAAATAAAGCTTCAACACAGGCATCAGATATTGGGTCCCTGAGAGCAGAAAACTGTCAGAGTTCTGTGAGTAGCACAGTGTAGTGATCTGAATTTGGCTATTCCAGGGGTCCAGCTGGGAGTGCCCTAGGAAGGCAGACTCCCCTTGTTTGATGCTTCAGATTTAAGCAGACCACAGGCAGAGCACAGTGTCAATTCTGGTCTGTTGCCTTGTAGACTTCTCCACTGACACTGCCTTAATTTAGTAAAATATCACTTGAGAATCTGCACATGAAAGAACTGTAGCTGTCTACAGCTCTGTGCCAAGCAAAGGAGCCCTCTAGGCATGGGCAGTTCCACAGCAATTTGAAAAATTAGGTAATTAAACAATCACATCTGTATTTAACTAAAACCAAAATAAAAATATTTCCTCGTGCCCCAAAAAGATAATCCACATCCAAATTAATAATCTGGGTTCAACAGAAGGTCGCAGTTGGTTGCTGGGCTAACACATTAATTCTTTGTCTTCTAAACTTAAAGAGGTGACATGTGTCATGTCCACCTACCTCTGAATCCACATCCCAAAGAACCAGGGACTCAGCTGGGTAGGCAGATACCGACCTCTAATCTGAGCCCAGAGTGAGGCCTCTGAAAGCAGGAAGCTGCTTTACCATCCTGCTTCTTGGTGGACAGGAGAATCCCTAAGAGTGTTTAACAAGAGATTTCCAAGCACCAAGCAGAATGAATTACCATTCCACTAGCCACGTGCCAAGTTCTCCAAGGAAAAAGTGAATCTTTCCACAGTCCCACCGAGGGGATGACAGCTACTTCTGTAAATATTGCAAGCATGCATGTGTGTCTCTGCAAAAAGGCATTAAGCAGTGCCACAGACCCAAAAGACACCCTTGTGGGGCTGTCCTCAGCAGCAAGGCTTTCTTTCATTTATCAAAGAGACTGTATTCACAGCTGGAAATCTCAGGAGAGCAAAATCAATGTATTTACTTTCAAACAGCCGAGCCTTACAGGAAGGGTAAAGGGTAAACAGGAGGAACCAGGAGAACTGCCTTTAAAGGGCCAAATCTCTGCAGGTTAAAAAAAATTATTGTTCTTTGTAAATACAGAGGATGATAAAGCAAAGCTTCCTTCAGGCTCTACAGTCATTACATAGCAAGCTGTGCATGTCTTGTAAGTACCAAGCTAAAAAGCATTGGCATGCTGCACGTCCCAAACTCTCCAGGCCTTTTGACACTATATACTTTCAGTTTCTGCTGCAAACATGTATTAATCAGGTGCTCTGAAGGTGGTAACATGACAAGTAACAAGGGCATCACTTAGGAAGCTGCAGTTCCTGCATTTCTACAGGTTGATACAACAGGAGCTGTAAGCCACGTGATTGAGGAAAATCCTTATTCCCCTTCCCTGGTAATGTTACAGTAGCATCAAACCCTGCCCAACCCACCGGAATGGAAACCAACTTACAGCTCATGCAGCTTCTGACAGAAGCTCCAGCCATCAGGATTGATGCGGGATATGGAATTGTTACTGAGGTGAAGTTGGTGCAGAGATGAAAGACCATAGAGAGAACCACTGGTGACTTCTGTCAGGCTGTTATACTCCAGATGGCTGTGGAGAAGAATCAGAAGGAATTGACAGATAAGCAGCACTGGTTAAATGCTGAAGAATTTTCAACAAGGATCGGGATTTTAGCCATTTCTACACACCCTTCTATATACCCATGTGGATGTGTGCATGTCTGGGCATTTCCTGTGCAAGTGGAGGGTAGAAATTCAAGGACAACACAAAGGAAGTGCCCAGAATGAGCTGTGACTGCAGAGATATGCTCCACTGCAAGTAAACTGGGCTCAAAGCATCCCATTCATGTTTGTATTTGCAGAGTCTCAGTTGTGTGACAGCAGTGCCCAGAAACATGCTGCCTTGATCACTTGCAAACATACTTGCAAGCAAATAATGTTGGAAGCTTCAAGCATTTCTCTGCAATGACTATTCAACTTGTTTACTTGTATGGAAAGAGCACACCACTAGGTAGGCCAGTTTGGTCTCTAGGTAGCCCAAGAGGCAGAATAATCAGATCTGCAACACACAGTTTCCATGTATCAGTCAAAACAAACTTGCAGATGCCAGATAAGCTTTTATTTAAAGACCAATTGAGATCTTACTGAATGTTCAAACTTTCAAAGGAATACCACCACAGCTTGAAAAACAGGACGTTTTTTTATTGAAAACCTGGTAAATCAGTGAGCTTTAGTAATCAGTGGCTCAACTAAACAGAAGCTGCTGTAGCATGGCAGAGCTCTGTGCATGCAGGACACAGGAAGAAGCAAGAGGACGGGCACGGGTCTCTGATGGAACTCCATGCTAAAATGGAGAGAAGGACATGATAGCAGGTGAAGTCTAGGCTGCTTAAGGGAAAAGAGCCCATGTCTCCAACTTACAGAACTTGCATCTTGGCTAGACCCCAGAAGGCCCCATCAGTCAATTTGCTGATGTTGTTGCGCTGGAGTTTCAGGATTTCCAAGCTGTCCAATCCCTGGAATGTCAGGCCTTCAATCAGGCGGATGCGATTCCGGTTCAGCTCCCTAAAATCACCAAGGCCATACAAGTTCATTAAATCCCAGGCCTTTCTCACCAAATCATCTGTGCAGCATACAATGGGGACAGCAATGCCAACAACTCCTCTGTCAACTGTTCCCAGAAGGGAGCAGAAGCCCACCGGAAACTTTGGATCCCAGAGCTAGCCAGGGAACTCAGCTGGGCTGTGATGGCTTAAATAAACTCACCCTGGGACAGACTTTCACTATAGAGAAATAACAAAGCACAGCAATTCCTCTTCATCCCTCCCTCTCTCTGCATTTCTTTCAAGCCATTCATCCTTTTCATCAGTTTTCACATGTCATCTTTTCTCAGAGACACCAGCTGAACCACCCCAGTTAAACATCAGCACTATTTCCCTTACAACCCATTGTCTTCACAGGACGTGGAGCTGCCCAGTAAAAATGTGCTCTGAAACAAGCTGGTGCCATAAGAACTGTGAGCCCAAGAGGAAATTTTATGGCTAAGTTTGAAAGAAAAGCTTTCAGTTCCCCTGACAAATTTCACATTTTTTCCCATTATAAGAAACTAAAAAAAAAGTTGTTTCCAGTAACAAGGCAGCCTTAGTGTTTTGTGTGTACAAAATCTCCAACTCGGTTCATTAAATTTCTTTCTTTTTTTTTTTTTTTTTCCCCTGGGTGGGATGGGATTCCCAAATTTTGGGAATACTTTTTTTCTGAATAGCAATATGAGCAAGATCACAGCACACTTTACAAATCTGTATTAAGCAGTCTTATGGATTGTTAAACCTAGACATCCCAGGTGAAAACCCAGTTCCACAAAGTCAGTGGAAAACTCCATTGACACACTGCACTAGAGCTGAAGATAGAGATTTTAAAAGGTATTTTTCAATGGATACCTTTCTGCCCACACAGGACTAACCTAGGGGTAGTTCCCAATTCAGTGTGTGGAAGAAAATGGTGCAGGTGACAACATCTGAACTTGTTTTGGAAAAGATGAGGAAGCTGAAGAAACTTTCAAGTTTACTTTTTAACTGCCTAAAAAAACAACGTTGAACTTGCACTTGAGTGTAATTAAAGTCAAGCAAGGAATTTAAAAGTTTGCAGGCCTCATGATTCTTGCCTTATTGCACTTCCCAGGCTATTAGTGAACTATGCTTTGCCAGAAAAAGAACTGTACACAAATTCTGCAACACATCAAGTCTGTATAACTTGCAATTAATTAATGTTGATCTATAGGGTTAAACAACCAGCTGTGAGACTGTCTTTAAAATTACTTCAACTTTCAGAGAAAACTGTCCCTAAACAGATTGAGTTGACCCTCATTTTATTACAGTTTTGCACATGATGCAGACAAACACAAGCTCTCAGTCAACAGACAGTAACTTCCAACTGAGAGACAACAAACTTTTAAGATGCACGTGCTACCACGTCACACTGTTCAATCCCAGATTGGCTTTGAATCCTACATGTATGCAAGCACAAAAACAGGCCCATTCCTTAGACACATCACGGCTTAAGCATCTGTCCCTCCGTCAAGAGGTTGCCATTTAGAGGTGTGAGTTCTGACAGCTTTTGTGGACTTGATGTTAACAGACAGAGGTTGACCTTTTGCCTATTGGATTTGATGGAAAGACTGCAGTAGGCCTCAGGCTAGGCCCATTTCTTCAACAGGAGCAGAAGGGAAGAAGTAAACCATTAGTGCCACTATTTTACACATAAAGCATATTTATAGCTGCAGATGTCTGTGTCCCCACACAGCTCCTGCCATACGGACCACAGGCAGGACAACAATGATGTGTGTTAACTCATCTAGAGTGTTACTTTCTCTGCCCAAATATCACTGCAGTTTAACAACCTTCCGTCATTCTTTTTTATTGCCACATAAAGACACCTGTGTGGTCCTGAAGTAACTAACATGGGAGGCTGAGTGAGCTCTGTCACTCATAATAGAAACACCTTCCAAACTTCTTCTGTGCCACAGACACCAGCAGCTTTCAAGGGAATGATTTGTCTGAAGCTGTCCAGTGCTCAAGGCACTGGTGTCTGCTGCAGCATCCCTCCTGTCCCACCTGGTCAAAAGAATGGCCTGAAAAGCCAACAGGTACAAGGACAAAAAGGACCCTCTCTCAACATGTTTTACTAGGTGCTGGCAGAGGACTACTGCATAGTCTGGTCTAAGTTTTATAGATAGTAGGTGAGGAAGGGTGACATTTGGTGTGTATATCCTCAGGGACATTTCGTTTCCATAAAGCGTGGCTGAATTTAATTAAAGTGCACATTTCTACTCACAGTTGTGTTAGCCTGGGTAGCCTGAATGCCTTGACAGGAAGCTGAGTGATCCTGTTTTTACTCAGACGAAGTGTTAGCAGGGACCGTGACAGACTATCAAAAGCACCAGGCTCCAGGGTGCTGATTCTGTTGCTCCCCAGGTAGCTGCAATAAATCACAGCAAAAAAATACAGAGTTCTGTCAGAAATCTCCTTTTATCAGCATTTGATTGGTCTTCAGACAGGCTGGTGAAATTACAGAGATGACTTCAAATCAGTTGGATTTCTGGTTGCACCAAGTGCATGGTGCCTTTCCCAGAGCCATGTGACAAACGTGGAGAGGTGCTGTGTGCTTCCCAAAAGCTCCTTGATACTCTCCTACTTCTGCTCAGCTATGGGGAGTGGAAGCCAGAAACTAAAGAATATTCCAAGTGCATGCAACGACTCTGTTCATTCCCCATTTTCTCCTCAGCATCTGCCCCAGGGCTCTTTCATACACAGGTGTCTTAGCTACGTAAACTGTTTTCACTGGATAACAGGCAACCATCAGTCACACCACCACTCTCATATCCTCTTATAACCAAGGGCAGGAACTTTGGTGCAAACTTGAATGCAAGCAGATTATTATTAATACCTCTTCAAAGGTACCTAAAACACAGATTATTTTATCTTTCCCCAAACAGGTAAATTCCTCTATTGGGAGGGCATTACTCTGCTTTAACCCCTGGTTTTCTTCAAATAACCAATGAGAGATTTCTGTTCTTAACATTCAGGAGCCATTTTAATGATGAATACTCATTCCTCCTTCCCTCTTCCAGATGCACACGGGCTGATCTAGGAAACAGCAGATAACACTTCTGACTGGGAAAAGACACCGACAGTTCTTCTGACTTCTGTAAAGATACCCAGATCTGAAGACAGCAGGATGCCTTTTCTCTGTTGCAACATTCCCATGCAACACAATTAATAATGATCTGCATTCTTAACAGATGTATCAGAAAACAAAAAGACAGAGCTTGAAAAATAACCTGACAGCAGGGACAGCATACTACCTTCTAGTTTTCCTTTGAATTTAAAATCCTGACAAATAACCTCTTACTTTATATCTTCATTCCCTCTCCTTTTTTTTTAAAGAAGGTTTGAGGCCCTTTTCTTTGCTGCAGTAACTCAACGAAGGCTGTTCTCAACAAGAAAAACTCACAGCTCCTTTATGTGAAGTCCCTGTGGAAAGCAGCCGTTTCGGATTTCCGTGATGTCATTGAAACTCAGGTCCAACGTTTCCAGGGTAACGTAGGGCTTCAGCTGACTTGCTTCAATGCTGCGGATCCTGTTGTGATGCCTGCAACAGTCAGGAGGAGAAATGGAGACAGTTTAGTTCTCTTAGAAAAACAGGACGAATATCCAAGGCTGCAGGAGGCCCACAGGCTGGCCCCTGAGTTCATACACTCAGACTTATGGTGCTTCTTCACCAGCTGTCCAGGGAGAAAGCCACACCAGAGAGATCCTCCCTAATCCCCACACCATTCCTAAGGCTAGAGAGACTCACTCACAGATACCTGCAAGCTTCCAGACTCTTTCTGGTATGGTATAAGACTTTTCCCTTCTACAGAGCTATTGACTCCACTCATCACTTTTCCTTCCAGTCATTTGGGTGTAGTCTCCTACAAGCCCACACTTCCAGAATGGATTTGTTACAGGTAAGGACTGAGGTGCTGGATTTTAACCCTGCAGGCAAGGAGTGCTGATCAACGGTTTAAGCAACCTGCCAATGTTTTCCAGAGAAGATGGGATTTTCAGAGCAGGAAACAAATAAGTACATATGATCTCAGCAAAAGTTCTAAAACATCGTTTCCTTAATTCCTCAGGATTCTTCTGAAAACTCAGAGAGCTTTGGACTGTGTTACAATGATTTGTAATGAACAGAAATACTGTAAGAGGGCTTGCAACCGTTTCTTCTTCTTTTGCTACCTTTGTCCCATTGTGCAATTAGGACAACTTTGTAGTGCCAGCACTCTGCCCAAGCACCAACTGTAGGATCAGACCCTATAATGATAACCTGCATTTGCTGTCCTATCAGCACCAGCCTGAAGGATTAAAACTACAATTTTTCTTTAGAGAAGGTACTACAAGCTGTCCTCAGGATTTCCACAGCCATCAAACAATTAAATACCTCTAGATCTCATCTGTACTCAACAAAGTTGAACTAAAATCCCCCCAGTCCCTTCCTTTGACTCTTTTCTGGCCTGAATCAGTAGAGAGAACAGTAACCAATAAAAAAAAAACCCCAACATTGTACATTAGTCACAAGAAGGAGAGCACGTGCCTGATGTGAATTTAGACCAGTCACTGATATTACTGGCAAGGCTGTGAGTGAGACACTCCAAACAGAGACACTGCTCACCAGACACTTGAGAACTTGCTGAATAATAACAGATAGCAGAGAGGGTTCAGACAAGTACTGTGCCTTAATCTGGCTGGCTACCCACCGAGTAACCAGAAGAGGAGACAGCAGCCAGTGAAAGCACTCGTGAATGCAAAGCAGGATGCTCCAGCTCTCCTGACAAAGCTTCAGCTCTTTGAAACAAGAATCTGATGGATGAGCTGACCACAGCCTTCCAGAGACTAAAGCTGATAGGTATCTAGGAGCCCATCTTCTTCAGCCTCACCCTCATTTCAGGCTCTGCCAGGGCTTCAGACAAGCTCCTTTCAAATAAAACCTCTCTCCTCAAAAGAAAATACCAATAGCACACAGCAAAGGACCAGCTCCTGCACGTCCTGCTTCCTCATCTGCAACTTTACTCTCCCTGTTATTAAAACTAGATTGTTTCACCACCACATTTATTGGTATCTGTAACAGGAAGAGGGTAAAAACTGCATCCTCCGAACAATTTACTTTCTGGAAACTTACCCTTTAAACAGCCAGCACATAACCCTCAATGACACTGGAGAAACATTTGCCAAAATGCTGCTTTTGACCAATGCTTCTTTGACTAAAGAGTTTAAATGCTACTTAATTCAGTGCAAGCTCACAAGACATTAAGGACAAATTTTACACCACTATAGCAGTGTGCTGCTGCTACTACAATGCAAAAAGGTGTTAAGAAAATAGAAGTCATAACTTATGTTCCCAAACTGGTTCTTCCATGGGTTACAGGCATACAGGTCTCTACAAACACAAACTGTATAAAAGATAATGCTATGGCTACTATCCAAATGACCAATATTCATTTACAGGTACAAATAAAGACTGGATTTTCACACCCATGCACACAGTGGAACAGAGGTCCAGTGAACTTACACTATAGTGAGACTAAAAATACAAGAGAATTTGCTATACTCAGAATTTTGTGACCTCCATCATTTAAAAACATGGATGAGGGGGGTTTCTTTTCCCCAAGGATTAGTTTCTTTTGCAATGAACTTGATCAGTAGAAGCAGCAAGTTAAAAAATTTCAATCTTTTTCCTCCTCAAAAGAAGAGAGTCCATTAAATGTGTGTGTGACCCTGATTCAGAAGAGTATTTTAACACAGACATAAGTGAAAGCAAGCTCCAAGCATGTTTTCTGGAGCTCTCCTGAAGCAGGGGCTGAGAGTTCAGCTCTGATCTCATCCAGGCTGTGATGGATCTGGCTGTAAATTAACAGGAAATGAAAGCTTGTACAAATGAAGGTGGAGAAACTATAAATTACCTGACAATCCCTGCGCAGGGCAGCTACGTCTGCAAGGGACTGAGAGCATAGAGTGAGTTTGGACATGAAGTGCTCTTCAGAAGCCAATGTTATTTTTTTCTGGAATATTAATATTTCTGTGCTTTAGTTGCTCAACATATATCCAATCTGCCTGCCTGCCAGATCTCCCAGCCTGTCCCAGAAGACAGACTTTAAGAAGGGAAGGACAGGAAAGAACTGTTTTGTTTGAGCCATGTTCACAATTTCCAGGTGACTTCTGTCCATGTGCCTCTTGCTTTTCATGTGCTACAGCTGGCAGATTAGATGGATGCATTATTTCACACAGGAAAAAAAACAGGCTCCTTTCTCTCCCTCTCTGTCTCCTTCAAACATGGGCTGACTCCAAATGTAACTCTCAGCTCCAAACACCATTCCCGGCCAGTCCCAGCTGGGGAATGTCAGACAGTTTGCTGCAAATCACTGCACCCTCTCAAAGCACTGCACTTCAAACAAAAGCAACTCGACTGACTTTTCCTATACACAGCATGTGATATGAACACAACATAGTCCAAACCTTTTACTAGCTTGATTACATTTTATTTTTCATTCTTTCACTAAGACCTGAAATGTGATTTAACCCTTCCTGTTACTACTTGGATCCTTTCAGCTCATCTTTCTTTGCTCCCGATCTCACCGCAAGGGTGTTTTACAGTAAAAAGACCAGTGACATTATGATCTTACCACTCCTCTTTAACAGTGACTGGAAGAGGGTTGGAGTTTTCCCAACTAGCTCCTTAGTTTACACTTCATTGGCCTCAAAGGTGACAGATCAGATTTTAGTAGCAATTGCTGAAACCAAGCTTTAAAGTACAAATTATCAGTGCTTCCACAACCAGTTTGCCTCCAAGTGTCTTTTCCTCTCCCCACTCCTCAGGTATCACAGCCTGGAAACAGCTTTCCCTGTCTCACTTTAGCCAATGTTACTTCAAGAGTATACAATGACAGAGCTTCAATGTGAGATTGAGCAATTAGAGCCTGGAGCAGGAGCCAAGTCTCTTAGTTTCTATTCCCAGCTCTGGCACTGACTCATCTCCCTTAGGCAAGTTTCTTAACCCCTCTCTACCTCTGGTTTACAAATCTGTATGGAATTGTAATATTGGACTAAGATGATGCAGGACTTCAGCAAGAACCAAGACTTTGGAGTGAAAGGAGCTCAAGTGAAAAAAGAAATCATAGGAACTAAGGAGCCCCTCCAAGTCCATTTAGGTTTGCTCATGAATATGGGTGGATCTGGCTAAAACCGTGTAACTTCCCAGTTCATATCCAACCTCATTCCCAGAGACACCCCATTTACAGCTAATGCAAATCTTGAACGGCGACATTTCAGTGCCAAAAAAAGGTAACTCCAAGTCAGCAATGGATTGCTTTCACGCTCTGAGCTGCACATGTATTGTTAGAACTCACACCTATGACACGTGTTCAGGAACTGCTTCGCCCTCAGGCCGGCACCAGCTACAGCTGCAAAATGGAGAGAGGAGAGCTGAGAGCAGCCACTCTCCAGCCACTGCTGTTTAACCAGCCTGCACCCCAGGTCAACACCCCAAGGTACGGCAGCATTTTAGCCCTTGCACTTTGCACCACTCTTGAATAGGCCCCTCAGGATTACAGAAGATTTAGATTAAACTCAGCCAGCTCTTTGCTGAACCAAGCCCATGAGGACCACGTGGGGAAGCGAACGCGCGCTCTGCGCTCCTCTGTGCTGCTGCAAGACAGAAAAACAAGCAAAGTGTTCCAGCAAAGCCAAATCGTGTTTGGGTTTGCTTTAAGTCGGGAGGGAGCCGAAAGGGGTGGCAGGAAAACAACAGGTGGCACAAAGTCAAAAGCTTGCAGCATTTCCAGGAATCTCAGCCTGTATTTTAGAGGTAAAGTTACACTTTAATCCCGGTGGGTTTCCTCGTTCGAAGCCTCTTTGTGAATATTTATTTGATAAACAGGCTGTGAAACACTTTCCACTAGACCTAATAGGAGAAGAATTCACCTTCCCCTTTGCAGCAAGCCTGTCCTTTGGAGAATGCTAATCAGTTTAATTTAGACCATGGCTTCAAACTACTTGTGTGAAATCGATGCAGAGAGCAGTGCTAACACACTCCTTTGTTGTTGGAGCCACAGTCAGTTCCCCTCAGCAGCTGCCCGTTAGAAACCTGACAGCGGAAAATCAAAGCAAGCAGCCCCTCAGATGGGAATGTTCGAGGGGCTTTGGCTGGACTGATTTAAATACAATCAGCACAAAACCTCCTGGTTTAGACAAGGCTTGAATTAAGGCTGCCTCGGCTGCTGGGAGTCTGCAGCAGAAATGTTTGGTGTGAAGCGAGGCTAAAGGCAGGGAGAAGTCACATGCTTGGCCTTCGTGTCGTGTCAGTTTACAGAGCTGGCTGGGCTCAGGAAAAAAAAAAAGCAAGCAGTAATACAGCAAACCTATTAAACCAACACCTGTTATAGGCATCAAAAATAAAATCAAGCTTCAAAAGAGAGGCTCTGCACCTCGGGTAGGGTTCTATTAATATACAAGCACACTTTAAAAATTAGCATATGAGGGAGATCACAAGACCAGAAAGAAAGAGATTTAGAAGTTCAGGGTTTGTTTGGTTAGTATTTCCATACTGGGAAAGTACTGAAGAAACCAAATCCTAAAGCCAGAAAGAGTTGTGGGGTTTGCTGCTGAAGGACAGGCAAGGTTTGGTGTCAGATCATGCAAAGAGAGAGGGATCACAGGCACTGTAACAGAAGATGGATCATGTACACTGTGACTAACCCATGCCTGGAATTACCTGCCCTCCTCCTCCCCTACCTTTTCAATTCAGAGGAGAGAGATTTAATATTGATCCCCCTAGAAACGCTAGAGAAGATTCAAGACATGGGCTCCTACACTCTCACCTTTGATGATCCACCATCTGATTTTAGCCCATCACTCACTACACACAAAAAACAGATTTTTTTGTTAAAAAAAATAAATAAATCAGAGTTTCTGAGTGGAATGCAGTGCCTGAATTTTCCTGACAAGATGAAGGGGAACTGATAACATAGATGATGTGTTTGTGTTTACAACAGCAGTAACTTAAATGTTCCTGTTCTGGTTACATTACTAAAACCAATAACTGAAGATCCATTAGAAGTGCTTCTGACTAATGTATGGAAAAAACGAAAGAGGAGAATGTCACTGTGACCAGCTTTGTCCAGTTTTTTTTGTCATTGTCATCAGCTTTGATTCAAAGTTCATACAGTTTATCAACACTCAATTTCTTGCATGATTATAACTTATTACATGTTACTCATTAAAAGCTTTTTGCTTCCAAAGATTTTTATTCCAGAAACATTCCTCTGCTGTACTGGAACTTGTGAAAGATCTACTTTGTAGTAGTGTAGCTATCACTGCAGCAGAAGATAACATGAACAAGCAGGTGACACGATGGCAATCTGTGGCACACCATCCCTGTGCACAAGACCTTCTCTGAAAGACTGAACTTCCCAAAGTCAGTCATCATGCTCCCCAGCTGCTCTGGAAAAGCCCCACTAAAGCTGTCTGATGCTTGGCACTGTCATGACAACTGGCATTTGCCAGGATAACCCACAAGGTTCAAGATTTTTTTACCATCATAAGAATGTACATTTTTATCCAACACAACATATGTTGGATTTGCTTATGGGAACAGTCCTGCTGTCCTTTCAGTGTAAGGCTGCATGGGTTACTGTCTGGGCAGGAAGCAAGGATGCATGGAAGCAGCCTCCACTTTTCTCACATGCTCTGAATCACTCCTTCCCTGAGGAATCCTGGGGAATTCCCAGGCTGCCACAGATACAGCTCTGTTTGTTCAGGTGCTGGCTGCACACACAAGAGCAGAGCAGTGGCAGGCCAAGCAGCCACCTCATTTTAGGGTCAGCCACAAAAAAACCCTACAAAAAACCCCCACCAAAAAACAATTCTCATTTTTACAAGTATCCTACATTTTTCTCACAGGTTTATGTGCTCTGCCTAAGTCTGTGAGCATCTTCCCTCTCCCTACTACTCCTTCAGAAGAAAAGCCTTCCCAAGATGCAGCAAACAAAACCTGTGATCATCTTACACTGTTTTAATTGAAAAGTGTCACATGTAATGTAGAAAAAGAACAGGCTGAGTGGAGCTAGTTCAACTATATCAAACTATGGCAGAAGGTCTCAAGACATTACCCCATCTGCTGTACATCAGCTTCGAAAGTGATCTATTTCAGGGGGCTTTCCTTCATCAGGTTATGTTCTTGCCTTGTGTTGGTGGGTTAGGATGGACAAGCACAAAGCAAACTGCCCATAGCTATACAAAGCACGTTCCAGAAAAACTTTATTTTTTCCTTTTTTCTTGTTTCACTGCATCTGCATTTTCGCTCCAGATCATGTGCATTTGAAGTCAAAAAACAGTCTGGGAGAGGAGGTTTGCTCATTCATCACTTTGGACCTGAGCACAGCAGCCATCTGCAAGTCAAGTCAGCGACCCTGCAAAGGGCTGGGTTATGAACTCCTTATTCTCACAAGCAAACTATTACTCACACAAATAGTTTCACTGCAGTCAACAGAACTATTCATGTGAGACCAGTGTGACTCAAGAGCTATGTTTTCATTATCTATTAAGGGCTACCCTGTGGCTGTCCACAGGACCAAACTCTTCTGCCTCTCTCTCACATTGATGGGCTGCAGCCATCAACCCTGGTGCAGTCCAGGCATGGCCCCAGAGCACCCTCAGGCCCTGGGTACCTGACCACAGGCAGATGTTATCCTCCTGCCAGGCACACACTCATAACTCTTCCATGAAGCAGCCACATGGATAAGAGGCAGAGATTAAGCACACTCTGAGAAGTGGCTTTCAGAGCAGTTGGATGTAACAAAGAGCCTAGATTTGATGAACATTCATTAAGGGCTTTTGCTGGGTTCAGTAGGAACTGCACAAAGCTTTTCTGTTAACAATCAAATACACCACATCCAGCGAGAAACAGTCTCTTAGGATATTTCTGCACTAGCAATGTTTATGTAAACTTTGACTTGTTAGATGACCATATGTTGTCTGCTAGATCCACTGAGGTAAGTGATGTAATTTTTAAGAGCTCCCTCACTTTCATCTGCATTTATTCTCACTAGACTTTTACTTGCCACCATATGACTTTGGATATTTTTTGCAATGCCTTCAGCATTTGATCCCATTAGTAGAGTAGAATGTGTGGGGCAGGCAGAATTAGAAGTTAGTCATCTTTAAAACAGGGGCTGTGTTATCTCCTTGGCAGATTGCACAACCTGTTATGACATCAAAGCAAATTAACATTTCTGAAGACAAGACAATCTGTTATGGACACAGTCCCCCCCATCAGCAACAGGGTGGTTCCAAGAGGAACAGAGTTCCTGCTCTCTTCTGCTTACACTGGATGTTTCAGGCCTCCACAAAGGCTTTCTAAATGATGCATTTGCAAAGGGCACAGATCATTAGAAAAGGCTGTGCAAAGCATCTTTCATTATCTGACACAGCCTCTCAGTAATGAGCTTTCCTGAACTTTTATGAACTCAGTACCAGAGCAGAACCTTTCCTCCCCATGTGCAGCTCTACCTCAAAAGATCTCAGCAGGTCAAGGCAGGTGATTATCTCCCTGTACTACAAACCCAAATACAGCAAATGTTGTGTTGGATAAAAATATATATTTAGTTTGGGTTTTGAAACAGCTCATTTCTGAACACCCACTCATAGCTGTGCTGTCTTTCACCCCCTCCTCTTCCAGCTCTCAGTCCAAACCACTAGTCACCCCTCCATCTTCTCACATTCCCTGTCTTCCATCTGAAGCAAGCACTGAGAAAGGCTGCAAAGGAAAGGAGAGGCCCTGCCAAGTGCTGAACTCTAAGAAGGAGAACTGTCCTATGGGACTAGAAAGAAGACAGTCATGTAAGGTATGTGGCAGTTTTCATACAAGAATGCAAGAAACCACAGGGCTCTGCACAGGCTGTCTGAATAGGGTTGTGGGGCTCAGCAGAGCCTCTTTGAAGGGAGGGCTGCATCAGTATGTGAAAGGGGTCATGAGTGTTTCTATGTTTGGCATCTTCTGCCTTTGGTCTGCTGGTCTTGCTCCACCATTGGCTTTTCCTCTTCGACTTTCACCTCGAGGGCTTTCTTCTGCTAATGATACATGCCAACCAAACTCAATTTTCTATCACAAATTAAATACATAAGCCAGTCCTTGAAACCAAAGAGCCCAGCTTTACTCTACTGGTTTGGTGCTCTGATGAGTTCTTGCTCTCCACAGCCCCCAGCACAAGGAGATGCTCCATGTCAGTGCTGCTGCCTCAGCCCCCCATCCTTACCACTGGCCTCAAAGATGAGTCAGATTTGTGTCAAGAAGGAACAAACACTTAAGAATCAGATCTAGCCCAGATGTCAATTTAAGCAGCCCAGAGCAGAGGCTGGAGCAGCTACCCTGTCCCACTCCCAAGAAGAGACTGCAGCCTGTTTTCATTTTCATTGCAGGCAAGTTTTGTGCTTCTAATCAACAAGGGCAGCATTTCCATTTGAAAGCCAATAGGGTCCAGGATCACAAGGCATGTAAGCACTTTTATCCTTAAATCCTGATGCTGATCTTAGTTTCTCTGTGTAACAAATGATCAAAGTAAAGAAGATCCACCACAGCCTAGTGAGTGCATGTGTTTTGTGGGTGGCTTTGTTTTGCTTTTGTCTCTCCACAGGAGCGAGGAGGGGAAAATACACAAGCTGAGAAGCAATTTAAGTGCAAACCAATGTAATGACTTTGCCCATGATGCTGGGACATTAATCCAAACTGTAATTACATGCAGACTTCTTGATAGCATGCACTGTTGGGGCCTGAAAGCCATGATGTAACACAAGGGGTTTTCCCACCTTTGACAGGAGCACAATGAAATCAGGTGGATTTAACTACACAAGAGCTCTGTGACCCTGATGCTAAAGCAGGTAAATAAAGGACAACACACTTGAGCATGTTTACTCTCCAGATCAAACTATAAAGTCTCAGGGAACTTGCAGCATAAGTTGCTAAAATATCTGCCCCTTGAAGAAGGCAGCAGTTGGAGAAACATTTTTGACTGGCCAGTCAAACTCCTGTTAACACTTTAGAGATGAAGATAGGCTGGCTGGTTAGGCTGTTCCAACATGACACACACTTGTGCTCTGTTGAAAGGGCTTATCTGTCTTGTCAGCAAGGTCGCCAGAACAGGGATAGCCTCTGGGCAGACTTCACTGTCAGCACTGCTCGATGAGACTGTTCAGCCTGCAAGAAGGAATAGCTCTGATGTGGAAAAGCAATGCTCAAAGAACATAGCTCTTCTTAACAAGTCTGGGCCCCCTGTTACTAATACAGCATAGCAAGTAGGAAGGATGGCTTCAGGAAACTGCAGAACAAGGTGTCAAAACATCCAGGGAAAAAAATTTGAGCTCTGAAGTAGAACTGCTATTGTGCTAAGCCAGGCTGGTGTAAAACACTATCTGATCAAGCTTCCCTAAAGCAGAACTTGTAAAATCAGTGGTAAGCATTTACCACCACTTCACCAGAAAGTTCTTCAGGGTTCTTTAACAAGACCATTTACTTCTTCAGCACTGCTCGTTTTTAAAAAGATGACAGCTGTCTCAAGAACATAATCTGAGTGAGCAGGGAAATAATTTTTAATAAGACCACCAAAAGGTATTGCTTTTCCAGGGCACCTGAAAAATTCCATAAACTCCAATTCCTTTCCCTGATGGTGAATGCTAATCACCCCTCCATTCAGCAACTGCTTCCACACAGCACATGATCTGCAGTACATGGATCGGACTGGAGAAGATATTTTAAGTCGAAAAACAACAAGCCATTTATAGATTCTCTCTTTTGCCATCAACTCTTAATTCTTCCCCTCTGCCCAACTTATTTTTATGTGCTCAGATCTGACCACTAAAACAGCTCTTTTCACTCGTACACCTCTATGCTTCTGTTGCACTTTTCAGCTGCCTTTGCTATTTTCCCTGATGTGCAATTGAACATTAAATGGTTTGACAGGCAGACATGTACTCACCCAACCACTTATTCCCAATCAATATTCACATGGAATTCATGTTAACAAGCAGGAGTTATGCACACACTTGGAAGGGAGGGTGACCTCTTAAGTGATCACTTCATCTAAAAGTATGACTGATCACCTTCTCACCTACCTTAACCAGAAATCAGATTTTCCACCCTGCATACCCCCAGCAGGGCTGGTTTTGCAAGGGTAAGATCATAACTTTTCATGTGATCTCTATTGTCTCTGCAATTACTTAGGGAAATTATCGGGGGTTAAAAATAATTGAAAATCCAGCACACAGCCAGCTCTTACTGAATTAAAAATGAGCTTTCTAGAGATTTTTTTCTAATATTTTCCAACCTAGACATGGCAGGATCACACTTTAGTGAATGCTATTCATGCTAGTGTTTCTTTACCCTGAGCTACATGCTATTCCTAATGGTGGGAGCAATGATTGGAAGTGCCAAGCATTATATGGAGCAGAAGGTAAATGGCAAAACTGATGTTTTACTCACCAGGGCTTGAAGCCCTCCATAGGCAGGATTCATTTTTTTAACACCTTTACTGAAACAGCTTTAGCCTTGTTATATGCAGAGGAACTAAAAGACACTGCCTGCTCAAGACTTCCAGGACACTTGAAGGTAAGCAAAATGGAGAGATTTTGAAAGTGCTGTATGGCACCATACTTCAAAAAAATAATCACAATCTATCCCCACCTCTGTTCTTACTCCTCCCCAAGCATTTATTTGCAGCTGGTGCTGGGAAGGGAATGGTAGGCTGGGCAGATCATGATCTGAGCAAGCACTGCTGGTCTAACAACTGGGATAAGCTAAAGACTCATAATGAGGACTAACTGTGCAATCTCAGCAGGGAGGAAAGCACAGAAACAGGCACACATACTGATAGTTTCCTGATTTTGTGCAATTTTGTTACCAGACTGAATCAGCCAAGCTTTCAGAGAGAAAAATTGAGAATTCTACCCAGAAATAACTTAACTTGCTTTTATTGCAGCTGCAACTCTGCTTTTGCTCACCCCTGAGCAAACTAAATTGCCATTACTAGCAGTTTTTAGGCAGGAAACTCCAATATGCTAAAAAACCTTACAACTCAGCAAGTTATTTATGTTTGAAATCTGCTCAGTCTGTGAGGACTAACAAAGGAATTGCTTTTGTAGACATGTGCTTTATTTGCCATATGCCATTAAATGAGACAGTCAATCTACCACAGATATTAATAGTAAGTTTGGGCTATTCTAAGGCTCAAATATGAGGCTATTTTTCATAATGACCTTAACAAAAGATCATGGTCACAAATGACCCAAACTACTAATCTAGGCTTGATCTGCAGAGGGAGAGAACTTGGAAATCTTGTGCGTTGTCCATGACACACACCTGCCTTTGGACAGTGCAACAGAAAATACTTTACATTCATGAATTACAAATGTCCTGGGGCCATACCTGCTCTTGCAGGCTTACTACCCACACAGGAACTTGCTTAGTCTTGGAGTATAACAAATACATAGAATACAGAAGATACTGTTACAGTATTCCAAGCCCTAATCTTGTGCTCTGTCCCACAAGACAACTTGTGTCCTCTCCTTCCTCCAGAACCAACACTCAGCTAGCATGGCCTGCTAAGCAGCACTCAGATGTCAAGAGCAGATGTAACCAAGCTCAAAGCAATTCTCTACTCACAGAAGAAGCTGCCATGGCTTACAAAATGGTTATCCTCACTACCTAAATACATAAAGTAGTCTCAAGGGATAACTGGTATTCCATGAGCTGCCACCAACTTTCACTGTCTTTTTCCTCTGGCCAATTTTCACACTACTCTACATGTGCCCAGACAGCTTTCTGATGCTCTTCTGTTGAGTCTGAGGACTCTGTGCTTTCCTGCTGTTGCTTTTCTAGAAGAAATGATTACTCACTCCCCTGGAATAGCCTCAGATCCTTTGCCATTTCTATGCACTCACATTATATATTTGAAAGCTTGAAGAGGACGGGCAAATGATTACAAGTTACAACAGCCCAAATGAGAAGTGAAAACAGCATCTCTTCTGGAGCTTGGGAGCACATGATTAATGACAATTTCCTCCACTGGGAAAGGCTCTTGCAGTCTCTGGCCTCAAAAACTAGCAGACTTTACACACCAGAGCCTTACTGTGAACTCTGAACAAAACAAATGAGAGGTGGGTTTTAGAATATTTTGCCTCTGCATTGTTTGCATACTGAACAGCCTGCCTGCCAACATTCTTTCTGTTCACCTCGCCACATCAATATATTCACATTCAAAAACAGAAGCTGAGTAGTATAGCCTGTAGCATGGACAAAATACTCAGAAAGCAACACTCTCTCCAGCCTCTGAGGGGAATTGCCTGAGTAAACACTGGAGAATTGGTCCCTGCAGACATTACACATGAAGTGATGCAAGCTGGGGCTGGGGGTGAATCTGCTCCCACTGAGGGATCTACACCTGCATACAATACTTTGCCTTTACTTAGCAGAGAAAGTTTTCCTTGTGGAAGTAATTATGCAGCATGGCAGGCAGCATGGTTTTCTGAGCTGCCCAAGAGACATCCTGCACACAAGCAGACCCTGCTGACTTCAACTGGACTTTGCACACGGCTGCATCTGAGTAATCTGGATTTTGTGTGTATGAGTACAAAACCACTTGCTGTGACCCAGATGGAACTTACAGAGCATTCTCCCTATTTCTAACTGTTAGATCATCCCTTTTATAACTCCAGCAAAGATGACTTGCAGACTAAGTCTCTTGGGGGTCAAGGCAGTTGTTTTGTTTGTACAGCAATTAGCACAGCAGGATCCCAGGCCACAAATGGCTTCCAAGGCTACATCTATGTTAGCTCAAACCTCAATTCTTCATTTAAGCCACCACCTACAGAGGTTTATGCTCTGGCCAAGTCAGGAACATGAACTGAGGTCACACCTTGTGTAAAGACCAGCTCAGCCTTGAGTGTTTATAATCAGCAGAGATGCAGCAGTTTTGAGGTCTTTTATCTAGCAGGTGTCACCCAGAGAGTCTGCCACGGGCAGGAACTGAAGCTGCAGTTCTGATTCTCAGCCGAGTCTTCACCATCTTCACTTGAAAAGCAAAGATGAAACTCACATCTCATCACCTCAGCCCCTGGGAGAAGCTTGTGGAAACAAAGGTGTATTTGCTAGATCACACTTGGATCAGCATAGTACAGTGACTGCTAGCATTGTTTCAGCTAACATTGCAAGACATGTTTGTCTTGGGTGAAAGCAAAACAGCAGCTCAAAGAATCTAATGGACCACATGAGCCTTTAGAAAGAGGCTCTGCAAACCCCATTTGACAACACTAGTGAAGCAGTGCAAACAGCACTGAAATAACAATTGTTTTCCCAAGCCTTCACTAAGAACACATTAGGCAACAGCTCCAGAAGAAGGATTAATAGAATGATCCTGATTGTCACATCAGGGATCTCCAAGACCAACTGTAATTCTGTACAAAGGTTAATGACATACAATACAAATTAAAGCCAAAGTCAGACAAGAAACAAGGGTCACTAACAATGTGACTAATTTAACCAGAATAACAAAATCCCTACTACTTAGAGGAAAAGCTCCCAAAAAACCATGCAATTCAAATGGAAACATTACTCCTGATACAGAAATTACTGACTACAGTCTTTGACCTGTCTTACCCCTGACATCTGGATGGAATACCAGAATACTCTCCTTTTCATGAGGACCATGCTGCCCCAAATTGGCATTGGAGCTCACCAGTCCTTTCAAGCAGACTATGTTCCCTACCACTCTCAGGTTCAAAATCTCTATATATTTAGTTTTGAAATTTTACACGATATATTTTGCCTGTGGCACAGTGGATCGCTTATCCTTCTCCTATTAGCCCTCTCTGTTTAATTACATTTTAATGTGAATTGATCTTTACATTAATGAGTCTGTAAAGAAGATTGATTTTCTTCAAGAGACTTTTATGCTCAGTTTGGCAGACTAGTCCTATTGATTTCGCTTTCCTCAGTAAATACACTGCAGAGTGTCATTGCACCCTCTGTGAATCAGCTAATCCTATTTCACACTCTTTTGCTCCAAAAATCCCTATTCTGACTTCCTTGTTATCTGTGCTTATTCAGAGCAAGATCATGGGGCCAAAGCACCTCAAACAGCTTTGACTAGTGCTAACGTACAGCTGACTGCCATGGGTCACTGTTCCCTTTGTTCCTAAATAGTTGGGGGCTTAAAAGACTTACAGTGAAAGAAATGAAAGTTATTTTTAAGTGTTTAATCTGTTAACTTCCTTAATTCCTAGCCAGCTAAGGATGTGGCACAGGGTGTGCTCTGTTCACCACACTTGCTTCAGAGGTCTGGTCAGCAGGCTCTCTGCTGAGCTCTACAGCTGTGTAACAGTCTGTGCCTGCATTGCTGGATGTGACTGAAGCAGGCTGGCCACCTCAGAGCCAGGACAGAGGACAAGGATCCACCTCCATCACCCCATGCAGACACCCCTCAAAAGCCCTCCAGTATGCAGGTAGATGAAGCAATGGCAGACAGGTCCCACAGTAAGGGCTGAGCTTGCACCTGCATGGGGGCTAGTGAGAAATCTGTAGTAACAGATGAATGTAGAGCTGACTGCAGCTCAGGTCCTCTTAGCTGGCATGCTAGCAAGGCTCAGAGACTGCCCATGCAAGTTAGTGAGGAAGCTGGATGTAAGCAGACTCAGTTCTGCTGCAAGTAAATGGTTTCTTCCATCCTCCCCTTCCCCACTAGATCAGGCAACAGTCTTTGAGAGCCTACAGAGTTAACACACTGAGAGTTGCAGGAGAACATTGGGAAGGGAAATCCTCAGCCAAGAGCATGTCAGTGAAAACATCCTGCCATCAACTCCCAAATGTCCAAGTCTAGGAACTGTAGCTAAATTACAAATGCTGTGGGAATTTCAGGCAAGATTCTCCTCTCAACTACTCCAACGTAATTTCGGAATGAATCCAGATCCAGTCTCTCCCCCTCCCAGCTGAATTTCCTGGCTTTTGTTTGCATTAACAGATGTTTGCATTTAATGTCTGTCTGTATTTGGTAACCCGTACATAGATTATTTTTCCCTTCTGATCTATTAAAAGCCTTATCAAGTCCCTTATGTTTGCTGTTGTTGAGATGGACACCTTTGGCAGTATTTTCAACCTGTAAGGCAAACAAACTGACTCTAAGGAATAAACTGAACTCAATTTCATGGCAGTATATTAGTGCATAGCATGTTTGATACATACGTTACGCCTGCATCCATCTGCAGCCTGAAGCATCCAAAGATTTGCTAGAAAGCCTTGAGAATTCTCTCTCCAACAGATTCCCACATGTTTACACATACATAACTGACCCACAGTTCACACACATGTGGGGTCAAGCAAGTTTGGGGTGACGGAGACAGGTATGGGAAACCCAAAAACAGAATGCAAGTGAACATCCATGGCAGATTTTTCTCCCAGCACCAAAAGGAGAAAAAGTCTTCTCCAGTTTAGGAAGAGTAGGAGATGAAGTAAATCATTCACAAGGGCTGTTTTGAGTGACAAATACACAACCCTTGTTTTTATAATACATTCACAGCCCTTTGGAAATACTTAACCACATGCAATATACAAAACCTACTTCAGAGGTTTGTGAGGTAAACACACTTCACACATTTCTAAACAGTGGGAAAAAAAGGAAATGTATTTATTTTTCTTTAGCTGTAAGAATACACTAACACTATATACTTAAACCAGTTTCTCAATACAGTCTTCGTTAGGAGTCTTCACCATGGGTTTGGTTTGGCAGTCTCCCCAGTTATTACTTCACGGATTTGAAGGGCCAAAAGAAACCAGTATAACCATATAATCCTTACATCACACAAGGCCAAATAACTTTACCCAACAATTTGCATATCGAGCCCATTAACCTAGAGTTGAACTAAAGGGCCATCTTTTAGGAAGCCATCCAATTGATTTAAAGACTTCCAAGGATAGAGAAAGCTTCACTTCCTCAGCAAATCATTCCAATGTGAGTTAGTCAGCAACATCGATTAAAGCAGGTACTTTAAAACATCGTTCAGGTTATTTTTACCTCTGATAAAAATTAAAAGGAAATGCAACGGAGGGAAAAAGTGGCATTCTCTGAAACAAGCTAAACAAAGAGATCCTTCTTGCAGAGGTATGACAGCAGCATTACAAATCCCACTATCAGAGTTATTTATGTACAGCAGCTGAGGAAAGCAATACAGATTTCTGGAAAGTGATACTAAGCAGGTCTGTTTAGAATACCTTCCTTTTATCATTTGGCTTCGTACCTTACCCTTCCTTCTGCACCACTCTGAAATTTCAGAGGAGCTGTAAATCTACTGCCTTCCACTAGCCATTATTCCTCCTTTCCAAACTGCTCATTTCAGGAATTAAAAAAACCCCAAAGCTCTAGCAATTTGGTCCTTTGCCAAAGGCTAAATTAATAGCAAAAACAACAACAGGGGCTTGTGAAACTTGGATCGTTTATAGACTTCGTGAGAAACAAAAGCCGATTTGGGGGGCCTAAAACTATAACCTGTGTGCAAGCTTTCCATCCATAAATCAGATTTCTGGAGTTTTTTGAATCCCAATGCATAGCACACTGGGTCATGCAGCAGCCTGGTAAGCTCAGTTCAAGTGGCAGGCAGATGGTCTCTCATGTCAGGGGATCGTGTCTTAAACAAGGGACCCTGCTTGGAGGGAGTTACTGCCCTGCAGCCAGAATCCCCCAGGTCACACATCCAGCCTTTACGTGTGGTCACACAAGCAGGGAGAGGCTGCAGCAGGAGGCAAAAATCAAACAAGATGGTTTCACACCAACTGCGTGGACACATTTAAAAGCTTTGATAACTGCTGAGACAAGCTACACCCTTCCCTCCATCCAGGAGGTGAAGTGGTTACTTATGCCTGTAACAAAGACACTTGCTAGATCCAGCACTGATGATAGAGGTGCACTTTGGCTCTTCATGAGCTCTGCAGGAACGTGGTACACCCATGAACAAGATCAAAGGCACTACATCTCAAACAAAACTAAACTCACTTCACACCAGGAGTGAGATATGGACACCAATTTGAAGCTAAGATCCCTAAACTAAAACAGTGAGGGAGTTAGTTCTTCTGCTTTGCATATGTTAACACTGCCTAATGGAAGAGCAGGAACAGTGCCAGCTCATTTCACTCGATTCTGTCCTTGATTTAAATAATAGGAATGTACTTTTAGTCAACAGATTATCTTGAAGTTGGAGCCCCTTGAGCACGAGAGGCCAACCACCTGGCGGTATGGATGTGGGCATTTTCCACTACAAGGAGAAGTAAAACCATGGTAAATGAGAGCACCTGCCTGCAGATGTACACTGCATTGCCATGCATGCTGGAAGCCATTGCTTGAACTGCTCAAGCACTTTGCTGGAGCCCACATTAGCTATAACCACTTCCCTTCCCAGGAACTTGGGAGGTATCACGCATACGTCAGCAAAATTCCTTCTCGGGTGTGCATTACAAGCAGACACATGCAAAAATAATTTTAGAAATCCACACTCTTAAGGTATAAGAAGTTTGATATTATAATGTCTTTATTCCCTTCAGCAGCATTCCCAACCTGAGACCCTCTGTGGTAGATACACAAAGACTCTCAGGTGTCTAACCCTCTTGCAGGCTCCTAAACTACCAAAGTTAGGAACTTCAAAGCTTCTGCAGATCTAACATTACAATCACCTTCTCAAAAGAGGAAAAAGAAAAAAGAATTTGAAAGAGACCATAAAACCATGTCTGGAATGAGTTCCCTGAAAGACTAAGATGTGAATAGTCTTTGACTTAAGAGAAATCAGAACAGGACCAAGGGGAAAAAAATATAAAAGGTAAAATTGCATACTTTTTTTAATAGCACAAGTATGACATAATGGCTCAAATCCAAAGGCAGATGAGAAAAAATAATTTACTCAATATACAGCTAACCTGAGGAGTTTACTGACATGTTACCACTGACCATAAGCACAACATCAATTGAGCCAAACTTCATGCAAACCCTGTTACTCCAGAAGATGCTTCTTAACTAAGGTGCAAACAAGCCTGATAATGAAATCTGCAAAGTCCACAGAAATAGGTGTGCCACATGAAACTCTTGTCAGTAGCTATTAAACCTACACCACAAACAGCCCGAAGTCAAAAGCTGAAAGAGGTGGCAGCAACTTACAGGTAGAGGAAGCGGACACTGGAAGCAGCAGGTCCCAGGGAGGGAATGGCAGTCAGCTCATTGTTGTTCAGTCGCCTGAAACAAACAGAAATTAGTTGTTTAAGCAAGCAGTGTGTGAGAGCAGGGGATAGGCATGGCACTTCCTTACCCGTCCCCTCAACTCTTTGGGAACACTGGCATTCTGGCAGAGGCCTCTAGCTCATGGGTTTGTCCGAGACTCTGACAGTCTCACCTTCCCCTCCCAGTATTTTAATAAACCACAGACACCATAACTGTGTGGTATCCTCTTTATGAAAGCAAGCCTTTTTTTCCCCTTCCACCCAGTCCTTTAAGCAAAGTCAAGCACTACCAAGGAAGGCACTGTGCCACAGCTCTCCATCAGCCTGAGTCTCCACAGTCAATCAGTGATCCATGCCTGAGATAGGAGATTGTTTGCACCCCCCACCGTGAGGCAGCCAGGTCCCACTGCCTCAGGGCAATGAATTTAACTCCCTATCCAAGCAGCAACCCCAGCTCTCCATGCCAGGCCAGGCCATGAGGGCCCAGCAGGGTGCCATGGGAGCCTCAGGCCTCCTCTCCACACCAGCCCAAGTTCTGGAAATCCTGCAAGGGCAGCCCTACAAAGCCAGCAATACACACACACAAAACCGGCACTTGGTGCTGTAATGCCACCAAAATGAGGTGACCTGCTCCAGCCGCCAAGCCAAGGAGCACCATGCAGCCCCCCGAGGCTAATGGCAATTGCAGACAGGGCCTCACTCCTGGAAACGCCAATAGAAAAATGTCCCCCTCAAAGGCCTAATGTTTGAAGTGTTTTTCTGACTGAAAACAGATCCTTGCCATGTGACGGGCTCTTCCTTAGTTTAAAGAGCCCTTGTTTGTATGGTGAATTAGTCAATTAATTACTGTAACAGTCACTTGTCTGGCCGCTTGAAAATTGCCTGATTTCTTAGCCATCTTGCCCGCTCCCCTGCCCCCCACTGCTGCATGCTGAAGCAATTAAAACCGAGCCCCCCCGGCTGAGCAGGGCAGCCCGTGGCAGCTCCCTGGGACTTCAGCTGCCTCCGATGGGCTATTGCTTGAGGCACAGCCTCACTGGGTCTCTCTGCTGCCTGTCTTTAAACTGCTCCCCTTCTGAAGGGGCTTTGCAAGGGGATCTCAAAAAGATCACAATTCAGGTGTGTGAAGCAGAGCATCCCACAACAGGCAGAGGAGCATGGGGCAGCTGAGGCATGCTAAGCCATGGGCATGATTTCCGGCAATCCTAAACTATGTTTGCTTGGTTTTTTTTCCTTCTTCCCTTTAAAACTGTTTTTTTGCAGGTGGGAGAGGGCAGCAGTACATTCATTCCAGAACTTCCTTCTGAATCTGCCAAGAGCAGGCAAGATATTTGATTTCATAAGGATTTCCAGGCACCGCTGGGATAAAAGCTTTCCTCAGCCTCAGCTCTGCCTCTGACATTACACCCGTACCGTAAAATGTAAGGGAAAAAAAGCCAGCTGCATTGCTATTCAGCAAGGAGCTCCACTTTACAACTAAAAGCTTTTTGTTGCTCATATTATATAAGGTTTAGAGCTTTCAAAGGTACAAAGCAAGCAGGAAAGAGCATTGAAATGCTCCTGTTTGTGCCCTGTTTTTATTAATATCCAACTGAGCATCTTTTGGAAAGGCATAGAAGGAGGAGAATAAGCCCACCCTCCACTAGCCTCGCTCAGCTCTGGTTAAGCATCTCCAACATGAACCAGCATCTAACGACTGGTCAAACCTCCTCTGACTTAAGTGTGATTTTCATATATCAGCCTCCTATTAGGTCAGAAGTGGTTTTCCCACCTCATTTTCTCTCTTGGCTCACAGGCACCAGTTGCTGATGAAGAGGAGACAGCGAAGCTCGGTATTTACCTGGGATTTCCTTCTCATCCTCCCCTTCCCCCATGTACAGGAACAAATAGCAATCCCCCCCCCCCAAAAAAAACAACCCCAGAACAGCTAGACTTTAAACTTGCAGTCTCCTTTCTCCTCCCCAGCCCTCCCCTTTGACGACACAAACCTGCTGTCTCTGAATGCAAAGGCAGAGGAGGAGGGGGGGCACCCATATAAAATATTTACAGTCCAGCTGCCAGGCTGGTGTCAAGCTGAAATGGAGCCTGCTCAAGAATAGCACAGCTCTCCAGAGCTTTCAGTGAAATGCACTTTAGAAAGAAAAGGTGAGTTGTTTGGAGAGGAATTTTAGCACAGTTACTGCTGTTTTGTCATAAAGTAGCTGGGAAAACCTGAGAGCCATGCAACCCACGATCCGTATGACCTGAGGAAACCCCAGACAAGACCACAAGGCCTACCCCACAGCACCACCCTCCATCCCACACTTTCAACCAAGGTATGAGGAATGGACAGACCTCAGAAGGGTGTAATTAGAGAGAGCCACTAAAGGGGCCAAGGGAAAGCATAGGTGTCCTGAAGGAGGAAAGCAGTGTCACACTCAAGCCCCTTCTACCTAAGCCTCCACCAGCACAAAGCTACTTATTTGACAGCATGCTTGATCATGGGGTTTCATATAATTGAGCTACCAAATTTCATCCCACACAGATTTAAAACTTTTAACAGAAAAAAAGCTTCTTAAAGCACCACAAACAACTGCCTAAACCCAGGGAAATGCTTTCAGTTTACAGAGATTTTCTTAAAATTAAGATGAAACAGGTTTTTTAGAATACATCATACTAATTATTCACATACAGAGAGAAACAGAGATCTTTAAGCCTCATCTGCAGTGCTCAGGAACCACAGGCACAGTGTTTGAAGCATTATGGGAGATTTCAGGTCTTATCAACGCATCTATTATTTGGGGCAATCTCTTTCCCTGAGGCTCACTTGGTTTGCCCAGCACAGCGTGCAGTCTTGCTCTCAAGACATGCCACAGCACGATGCTTATTTCGTGAATGTTTGTAAAGTGCTTAAAAAAAAACCTCAGAGGAGATGCTCTGGCAGTGCAGATATGGTTCTCTTTGTGAAATGCAGTTTATTTCAGTGGTCTGTGGTTTAGCTATTACTCAAAAGCAACCAAGATTGGTAGATAGGAGGTTCAATAGAGCTTCTCCCTCACACTTTCCAGAGCCTGCCTTCCAGGCTCTGCTCCAGACCTCTGCCTCCCTTCCAGTCACCCATTTCTGACTGCTCCCTTTCCCTCCTACTCACTCCTCTTTTCCCTAACCCTGCCTGTCTGAGACATCAAGCAGCTCTTATCTGAACCATTACTTTGCGGGCTGCATGACTTCCCTCCTCCAAACCCTGAAATCTTATTTTAGCAGCTGACCATTCAGTGCAGGGCTTGCCCTGCCCTCCACACGTGCAGCACTTAGCACAACGAAGTTTCCTACCTAAGGAATCAGAAGCCATAGACGTTTTCCAGCCCCACGCTCCCTCGAGTCACATGCCTTCAGGCACTTCCACAAATAAAAGCTATTGCTAAGCCACAACCATGTTAAGATAATTACCAAGTCTCATGGGATCAGGGCTGTGATTCTCTTCTTTAAGTACAGCACAATTTAAGGCTTTCCACAGTTTAAAGAAAAGTTAAGAAAACTGATCCTATAGGCAGTGCTTTGCCCACCTGCATTGCTTTCTCTCCTCTCCCTTAATGCTCTCTAGGATGATCCTGATGAACTGAGCACTGTGGTCACTTCTGATGCACATTCCTCACTTAATCATGATCCCTAACAAGTCTCTACTACTAGTGTAAGCAGGGGAGCCAGGGACAATCATTCAGGGAAGAGACACATGCTACATTAATCCCCACGGTCCCATCTTGCAGACTTTAGCCAGGCAGAACTCCCACTCGTGGCAGAGTGGTTTGTCTATTTAAGAATCACAGGATCTGGCCCCTCCATGAGCCTGAGAGCCAACACTTAATGAAAACAGACAGAGGACAAGAGAAAATGCATGATATACACAGAGCACTGTATTGTTTCTGAAAGGAAATGTTTTTTCAGTTTCCCATGAGGCATCAGTAGCTCTTCAGAGCCCAAACCTCAAGTATGCCAGCAATTCAACATTCAAACATGAGCTCATTACCTCAACCCACCGCTTGCAATTTTAGTCACTTTCGTTTTTCAAAACCCAAAATCAGAGCTCCGGGAATCACTGTGAATAGCTGACAAGCACAGCTCCTCTGCCAGGGTAACTACTGAGCATTTACACAGATCACAGCTAGGAAGCCCTGCAGTTCCCCAAACAAGGTTTCTTTTACCAACAAGGGGGGTTCTGGCATGGCCACTCAGACCTTCACTAGCTCCTACTCTTCCTCCATCAAAGCAGAAGACAGCTCTGCTGTTTTAGCCTCTCCCAGGAGACTTCAGAGTTTGTTCTGGTTCCAAAAGGAGCACAGATGTCAGAGAGGAGACACAGTTAAGTGCTTTGTTATCCACTACACTACACCTTTGTTTCCTGGGAGATTTAGGTTAGGTTGGCATCAGGTATCATGATCCAGGCTGTTCTGACTTGCTGCAGGGTTATCCTTTCAGCACAGAGTTTTGTATGTATGCTCAGGTGTGTTAGCTGAACTGCTCCCGCAGAGCATTGCACAAGACTGAAGGAAGCAAACTCCAATGATTTCCAGTAACAGCTATGCTATTTTAATTGGGATGTTGTGTTCTGTTAATTGATTTGTTTAAAAAACCCAGCACCAGTACAATATGGGGAAAAACAACTCCACACCAAGTCAGATGTGCTCATTCAAGTTAGATAAAAGAAGGTACTGTCTTAGGAAACTATATACAATTTACTACTGGCCCATAAGCTGCCCTGGAAAAATACAATTGAAACTTTTGAAAGAATACTTACACTTCCTGCAGGTTTGACAGCCCTGCAAAGGGAGAAGGATCAATCTCCGTCAGCTTGTTGTAGCTCAGGTTTCTGTTAAAATAAAAGACAATGGGATCAGCAAACTGCAGTTACTGTGCTCAGCAAAACAGGCATCTTAATTATTCCAGATTGCACTGGGAGGAGGGTGGGTTTGTTTTTAACAAGAGCACTTAAACATGGCAGAGCAGCACTTTTCTGCTGAATACGAGTGAATGAGTTTAGTTTCGTGATCAAAACGTTATCTAGCCCTCCCTAAGCTTTTCCCTCTTTTGCATTAGTGTGGTTTTAATTTGGCTTTATATTATGCAATTACATTTATTATTCTTCTATTGGTTATTCACAGCCACAAAACTAATGACAGATGAATAGGATATTTCCTGACAAATTAAAGTCTGAACTGAAACACTCAACAAGTGTCTGCTAAATATTTTATAGCTGCATTCACACAAGGCATTTTTTATAAACCACTGGGTATTACCTACAAGCAAAAACACAGATACATACAGTTACTAAGTGTAAACAAGTATATTCTACATTTTCTAACAAGGCTGTTATTAATATATCACTAAATGTTGGGCTTTTAAAAAAATAAGTGTGATAACAGCTTTCAGCTAGACACAGTGGTACATGCTTTGTTCTTCAAAAAGTGGCTTAGTGAGCATCCCTGCCAGTTCTTTCAGCACTCCTGGGGGCATTCCATCCAGCCCCATAGATTTGTGCTCATCTATGCAGTGGAGTAGGTCACTGACCATTACCTCCTAGATTGTGGGGGCATCATTCTGCTTCTGGTCCCTGTCCCCTAGCTTAGGGAGTTGGATTTCCTCACCATAACTGGTCCTGTTACTAAAGACTGAGGCAAAGAAGTCATTAAGCACCTCATCATTAGTCTAGTTCTAGACATTCATAACAATTTCTAATAACACAGGCCACCCCAACACCTCTCCTTCCTTCACTGTCTCTCCTGAAGAGCTGGTAGCCATCAACAGTGGCACTCCAGTCATGTGAAGTATCCCACCACATTTCTGTGATAGCCACTATGTCACAGTTTTCCTGCTGCATCATGGCTTCCAGCTCCCCTTGTTTGCTGCCCACACTGCAAGGATTGCTAGGGACAGCAAACAGACAAAATAATGCAAACAAAGTACCAACTGTGAAAACCACAAGCAAGATCTTTGCCATGCTCTGCTGCAGCATCCTGCAGCACAACAGCAAAATTCTTCCCTCCTACATTTGCATTATCAGCACACCACACATGACAGGTCAAACCTGCGGCTAGGGACTTACCAGGAGAGCATAGATCAATTAAGACCAAGTGACTAATGATGCAGAAATTAAAAAATGGCCTAATTAACATGATGTATGCAGTTTTGGCATGTTCCTGTGAGGGTGTAATCTGAAGAGGGAGGAGGTAAATTGATGGGTGGTAGCAAGAAAAGCAACCACAAGAAGTTGTAAGGAAATTGAGGGGGATCTACTTTAATTTTACCCTGCTCCACACCCTCCTCTAGGAAATTATCCTGCTAAAATTGAACCCTCCTGTCTCCTCTGCAGGGAGGTTACACCCTCTTACTGCACCTCTGAACATGACCCAAAAGATTCGTGGCCTGATTTTAGATAAGCCCTCAAACATTCAGCTGCTTATTCAAACTACCAAGCCAGTCTGACTAGAAAACTGGCCAATCTCCCTTGTTTTGTATATTTTCTTTGTTTTAAAGCTGTGCCCACATACCTCAAGGAGCTCTGAAGCCCAAACATGTAAACAGAATCTAAATCACCCAGGCACCTACTGAACTTTTACCCATGCTATGAGGCTAAAAAGAGTAAAAAGGTACCCAAGAGCTCAGGGATGCAAAAGGGCAACTGCTAGGAGAGAACTCACAGACCTCCTGTTTGAACTGCTCCTGCTTAACCCACGGCACTTTGGTAATGCAGAGAGATACCTAGGTCCACAGCAACACCCAGAAAACACCAAGACTCAAGACTACACAGCTTACCAACTTTGCACCATTGTTAGGAAGGGATAAACACCTCTTTTGAGCTAAAAAGCAGGTATCGATCACCTGCTCTCCTATAATGCATTTATGGGAAGTCCTCAAAGCATTCCTCTGCATGCAGGAATCCTTCAACAGCTCATGCACACACCATTCCCCATCATTTCAGAGCAGCCAGCTCTGAAGACAGCCCCTTGTACATTGCATGAAGTGTTCCATTTTTTGCCAATACCTGCTGTGAAAGAAGGCACTACAAATCAGCAACACATGCTGGCTCCTAAAAGAATCTAGACCTGAAGCTACACAGGAGTGTAAAACCTAACCAAGCATCTAGTTTTAAAATATGCTGTCCTGTAAGCCCCTACTGTCTTTTAAAACACTCAAGAGACCTTTAAATCAATACCAGCCTACAGCAGATATCCATTTCACTATGAACTCAAAGGCATTTATCTAAATAAAAGTCAAACTGCAGTTTAAACTCAGAGAGCATTTGAAAGCCAAGTCCGTATTCATAGCACAATTATGAATTAAAGTGTAATTTGCCCACAGATTACATTACTACTACTACCTTTTTTTTTAAAAACCACACAGCAAGATCAGGTTGGAGCTTGTCCCTGCCTGATGTACAGGCAAAGAGAGAAAACACAACAGGTAATGTCCTATAGGCTCAATATAATAAAGCTGAGAAATACTAGTGACAAACTGTTAAGGGGAAAGACGACCACAGTCACGATCATGCATGAATCCAGCTCTGTTTATTTCTATGCCTCCTAATGCTGCAAATCTTTGCATTTCTTAATGTATTTAATCTCAAAACATTCCTCTGCTATCTTATGAATCAAGCACTGAGAATCACCAGCACCAAACCGACCATCCCTACACTTGTCCAAGGGACCAGATCCCTGGCTCAGCTCTGAGTGATGCTGACATGGACTTCAAAAGTCCGCAACTGAAAACACAAAGGTCTTCACAAATTAAATAATTTAATGGCCACAGTTCATCATCATCCAAAGCAACTTTCTGATTACTGTTGCTGCCATTCAAGAAGTTTGAATATCAAAGTCATAACTCAAGTAGCTGGCTCTTCAGCTAGCACAGCTGTTAATTTTACCTGTTGCAGCAACAGAAAGACTTCCCAATAGCTGTTGCAGAAATACAGCTGAACTCTACCTTCTTGTATGCCAAAGTCTTCAATTCTCCCCACACTATCCACTCCAACTGCCATCTATTGTTACCAAAAGTACTATAGACTGTTTAAAAATCAATGGGAAAATAAAAAATAGTCAGTCCAAAACAAGCAGGATACTTGCAATTAAATAGATACATCAAAATAACCAGTTTAATACATTTCTGAGACTAACTCTATTTTAATTTACATTAATATGCTCAAGAATTTCTAGCCTGAAGTATTAGCAATCAAAGGATGTGTTTCCCAGAATTCAAATCCCCTCACTAGGCAGTATTTGGCATGCTAGTCGCAGCATTCAAATGGGAGAAAGAATTAACGTGCTCCAATAGATAGATCATTGGGACTGGGAGTCAGGACACCTCCTATTCCTGGCTCTTTTAATCTCCTGCTGGGTGACCGGGTCATGTCACATCACCTCTCCAGAGCTTTTGTTTCCCCAGTCACTCTTTGTCTGTCTTGTCTATTTAGACTGTAAATAAAATTGAGGTAGTTATTGTCTCGGTTTGCCTGATGCTGATGAAATGAGGCCTCAATCTTGGTTGGGCTCCAGTAATGCAAATAAAGAAGGGAACTCAAAACCTGAGGTCATGGGTGCATATGACACTCCCTCACCACTAAGCACAGGTCCCAGACATACAGCAATGCACGAAGCACTGCAGAGGCTGGAACATCCCCTCAGCTCAGCCCCTCCAGGCCAAGCAGACCAGCAATATAAACTGGTTGATGCCAAGCTTAGAGGCACAGCTGCTCTGTTGCTGGAAAACAGTCATGTTTCTGCTCTCCCATAGCACAGAACGCATTCCTCTTGAGGAGCCCCTTGGTCTGATGCTGTGCAATAGTGCAACAACTCACTGAGCAAATGTTTCTGCCATCAGTATTCTTAAATATCCCCAAAATCCAAAGCCAAAATGCTGTCCCTTCCCAAATCAGCACTGCCCTAAGCCATCGCAGGTGCTGGGCATCTCTTCAAAGTGGCCACTTACAAACAATCATCTACAGTGTTTTATACCAGCCCCAAGAGACCATGCCTTTGGTGTGCAGCCAGCCCATCTCCTGGCACTCACATCTACAGATAAGGTTAGCTGAGCCCAAGTGTGGGCATACCCACACAGAAAGCAGACTGCCCAGTGTCCTGCCTGCTTCTCTGCATAGGTACACGTTTCTGTTGAGCTACTCATGAAAAAGTATTTTGATCCTTCCAAGGCAACTGCGGAAAGAAAACAGAATTCAACAACCAACCAAAATAAATCCTGGACAAGAGCCTGGGCTGTCAGTTCAGGGAAGTATTCTGCAAAGGTCAGAAACTTCTGCAGATGGCAGAGAACACAGCAGAACCACTAACTTAAATGGCCCCTAACATTCTTGTTTTTTTCCCCCCATTCAATAGAATTTGAGGTTCATGGGGTTTTTTAGAACTTTATTTTGACTTAATGGCATGAGAAATGCTCTGCATTATCCTTTACATACTACTTTAAGTTTTCCTTGTATTGGCTAATCCAACAATGTAGGGTTTTTCCCCTCCTGTCACTAAGATGCCCATGATCAGGAACTGAGAGCCTGTTACACCGATATGGGAAGGGCCCTGTTTGTCTATCCATCCATTCCAGGCTCTGAATAAGAAAGGAGTGTTTGCCTTTCGTTAGCATTGTGAAAATGGCACTGTGGATCACTGAAAACTGCAGAGACTGAAAGGAAAGCCTTGTCAAATTTAAGCAGGTACACAGTCTGCCTTAAAACCATCTCCCAAAAGTAATAATGCTGTCACAGAGACCTGCTTGCCAACAAGGAGGGATCAGTCAGCTCTTTGAACCATGAAATGCCAACCCCTGCCTCCTTGGGCAAGGTGTGGGGTAGACAGGGAGTTCTGCTTTGGGAACTTGGCCAACACAGAGAACACCTCTTTTGAAAACGAGCGCCTAGCTGACTTGCCAGACAAAGGAACAGTTAGACATGTGGCTCCTAGTCTCTGCTTACCATGATGATGGCTGAATTCTGTTCAGCAAGGTGAAGGTTTCCGATCATTACGTCAAAACCATTTATCTGTCATTGTGGAGTATTATGTCAAAAGTGTTTCTGCACCTTTTGATGACAGGCATTGGAGAAGAGGAGGATGGCTCAAAGTTCTGCCACTGCCAACTGCAGCTTTCATTAAACACTTTGTCAACCATTGTCATAACACAACTTTTCATTGCTCCAGCACAAAAGGGAGCTGAGGGCCCAGATCAATCAAGCCCTGCAATAGAAATTCCTCTGGCTAATCTGTCGAAAGATAGCTGCCTAGTCTGCAGCCTACTGAATAGGCACCATCCTCTTCCCACATGTTTGTAGATGGCTTTACAGTGCTGGAATGGAGGCCCCATGCACACTTGATTGGGTATGAAAAGCATGGCTGCAGCTGAATTAGCTTGGGGATGGGGGCCAGGGGTACAAGAGAGGGAACACACTGCCTTTGCTGAAAGTATACAGCTGAGCAAGGGAAGAAAGCACACTCAAAGTTACATTTTAAACAAGCTGGTGAGCTCCCAGAGAGATGGCAGAGTCCTCATAAGCAGTGACATACGAAGTATAACACTGAAGCACAAAGTGATCAAAGAGACTGCAAGGATTCAGGTGGCTGTGTGGACTTTAAGGACAGAAGGAAGCAGCTTTCGTCAATTTTTTTCTTCTTGTGCACAGGACAAGTCTGAAATGTATTTCCGTGAGTCAAGAGCAGCCAAACAGCTCCTGCAGCTAGTGCCAGCTACCCACAGCTGCACTGCATGGCAACACCTTCCCTTACATGGGATTTTTTTCCAATTCTCCCTCAGAAACAAATGGCCACTAAATGGAGTTGCATAAGCTACCAAAGTGATGAGAGTCAGAAGAAGCTTTCACATACTAGACATGCAGTCCTTAATTTCCTTCTGGAGGATTTCTTGCAGATTACTTTGAAGTGGCTGATGCACTGCCAGAAGCCTAAGCAGGGACCTGGGGAAATCACTCACCCAACCCACCACAGCCATTCCTGGGTTTCCTTTGAATCAGCATGCTAAACTGATAGAAAACCACAGACTTATACCCCTCAGTTCCCTCATCACTCTCACCTCTCTTCAACCACTCACAAACTCAGTATATCAGGCCTACAGTCAGGAAGGACATAGAACAGAAATACATCTTTGCTGAAAGATGCACTGAAGGGCTCTGCACACAGCCCATGGCTTGTGGTTCAGCCAGCCTCTGGGGTGCCCACAGCTGTGATAAGCTGAGCCCCTTGTGATTTCTTTCAGTTTACTCCAGGGAGCTCTGCCTGCCTGTGCAAAGCACCCAGCTTACAAGAGGAGGCATGCTGCTGGTGTACAGACATGTCCCACACCAAACACTAGCAAGTTACCTTCTAAAAGGAGGTAAAAACAATAAAACACAGGGTACCAGAAAGGTGAATGTCCCAGCTTACTGCTCTAAGGGCTGTAAGTGCTTTGGAGAGAAGAAGAGTCTGCAGGACATGAGAAGGACAAGCAGCAAACACATGGGTGAAGCTGTGCCCCATCACTGAGAGGTCCTGTTAGCAGCTAAGCAAATGTGCTCACTCAGGCTTTACTTCTGCCCTAGCAGCATCATATTAGCTAGGGTTAATAGCCTGCTCATATAAGGGGCTTTATGTGCAGAAGGGAGTCAACTTAAGGGCAACCCTCAAGCCATAATATGAGCTAATTTGACAGTGAAGACAAACTTTGAGAGGTCATCCAGACACCAAGAAAACTGCACCATGAATCACTCTCAGTCATGACCAACACCACTATCTAAAGGAAATTCCTGTAGCATGATCACCAAAGAATCAATACCACAGCAATCCCAGCAGATGCATGCAGTCATTAATGCAAAGAATACTAATTAAACCCACATCACTGAGAAGCATTGTACCAGACTACAATTTAATTTAGCATGTGGCTGACATAGTTCAAGGAATCAGGGAATTATCAAGTAACTTTCAGGGACACATTTTCAGCCCTGGCCCTTCCTCCTGTTCTGCCACTCTGTGCTCTCAACTGCTTCTGCTCACAAGAGTGCAGAGATCACACATCCCACACACAAAGACATCTACGTGTACAAGCCTGGTAAACAGCCACCAGAGCTGATCTGCTCACAAAAGGCTGCAAACCCAGGTATCTCTTATTGTTGGCTCCCTGGCTCTAACAGGCAGCATAAGAGAGCGACTACACTTGGTGGCTTGGGAAGGGCAGAAAAGTCCTTTGCAGAAGCACTGGGTAACCCCACGCTGCTGCTGAGGCTGCTACATCTCCAACAAACACTTACAGGCTTATTTGTCTCTTTAAAAAGGGCAGTGTCAGGTTACTTTAGGCTCTGTTCAGTTTACACAAATGTGTTTTGACAAAATCTAGGATCCCATTTCCTCCTATTTTAATAACTAAATAATAATGACTACAGTGGAGTTCTTTTCTGCCTTTTTTTTAGATTTCCTTGGAAGACCATTACCTCAAATCATCCCCAATTTTTTTTTTTTAAAGAAAAATATACTAGCTTCAGCTTAATCTACGTAATAACACACATACGCAGGTACACCATATGTGCAAAGCACTTGGGTAACTCAGGTGCTTATGGGCCTCTTGCTATGCCTCTGCAGCATCAGGAGAGATGTCAGGATACTCAATTAGAGTTCTCAGTATTGCAACTGCTCCATGCTCCAAAAAAAGTAAAGGGAGATTTCAAGAAGTGAAGTAATTTGAAAGCCATCCAACAGCCTCAACGGCAGTGGGAGGACTGTGAGCCCTTGTCTCTGCAGAGAGCCCCACTGGTCCCAACAGTGCTGATGGCTGGGGACACAAACCAGCCTTCCCTGCTTTTGGGGACATACACTAGTCTTTCCTGCTCCAGAAGACATGCAACCAGCCTTCCCAGCAGCCAGCAGGGACCTGAACCAACAGAAGGCAGCAGGACAAAACAAGTACGAATGACAAGGTATTCAACACTTTCTCTGCTTCTGAAAAAAATTCCAGCAGCAGCCACATGACAGGCAGTTACTGAGGCCACAAACCCTCCTGTTAGGATCCCATGTTCCTCTGTTCCTAATAAAACAGCCCAGTCAAAGGCAGCATTGTACAGAAGGAACAGGGGATGCTGCAAGGGTTAGAGCAGATAGTATTTAATTGCAGCAATTTTTCAATTTATGTCCTGCTTCTATTAATCTGCACTGCCTGAAGGAGACTGATCATCTCCAAAACACGCTGAGCCATCAGCCCCAAGGATTGCCTCAAAGCAAACACATTTCAAAGGGAGCATGGACACCTAAATAAAAATACTTATTTTATGTAAAGAAATCCTGGTTTGCCACCTCTGACAGGTAAGCTGGAAGAAAAATCTGGATAAGTTTTTTTTAACCCACAAATAAAACTCCACTCTTCATCTGCCAAAACACCCACAAGGTTTGTTCTGGTTTATTGTTTTAATTAATAGTACTATCTACTGTAATGAGAAAGACATTCTAAAACCAAAACCCTGCAACTTGTTTGCTCCACTGCATAAGAGCAAACTCACCTTTTTCTAATCTGATGGCAAATTTCTCTCTCAGCTATTTTGCATTCACAAGGCAAAGCACACTGTGCTTCAGGCCACTGAAGTAAGGGCTGGTGTCCTAGCTCATACACAAAATACTTGCGAAACAAATTGCTCTTGTTTCCATCACCACTGCATTTCTCCAGTAAATCAATAAAGGTCATGACTTCTTTACTAACATTTTCAATTAAGGATCCCCACTGTGTATTCAACATACTAAACCAATTTATTGAGTATTAACAACTATACATGTCTACCTTAGAACAACCACTAAGCCTCCATGAACTGATAACAAGAGCTACATTGATAAATCAGCACTAAATACTATTTACAGTTTCAAAAATTGCTACTTCTACAGAGCAAATATTTTCATCTGAAGTTGTGCAATTTTTCCCCAAGTACTCACAGCAGACAAACCATGTTAAACTTCTGGCTTTTTCAGATGCCTGGAAAGACCCAGTTACACATTCAACTACTGGCAACCTAACCCTCCCATCCCATGACTCTGCAAAATCCAGCTGTGCAGATGGAAGAGAATTTAGAAACCCCTTGGAACACTCAAGTTCCACAACTTAAAAAAAACATCTGAAGTCAACAATCATTCAGTAATATCCAATAAGTCCTACTTTAAGATACATTTTCTCCTAAAACACAGAACTACGATGTGGTGTAGTCTCTTTGGGGATTCGAGTAGATCCAACCACGTCCAAAAGCATTTCTGGTAAGCTCAGAGTGCTTAACTAGCTGAGAAGCCATTTTTCCACCACTCTAACACCATGGTTCATCAGGAACATTGAGTAAATACATCAGGCACAGCTCTCTCAGTGCCACTAACCAGCAGCACTGCTTGCATACACTGAACCCAGGAAGGGAGAGCACCAAACCCTGATGCTGGAGCTCCAGCACACATTCAGCATTGCCCCTTGATGGAGCCCATGGCGAGCAGGGCTCAGCCCTGCCCAGACTCATGGCAGCAGGGTGGACAGCTGTGCCCAGCCACAGAAACTGGTCAATCATTAGTGGTGGGGAGAGGGTAGGCAACTGCTCCTGTGGTGTTTGCTCAGAGCTTCATTCTCTCGTGGTCCTTATTAATAGTTAATCAGGAAGGATCAACCTTCCCCCAAAATACACACTCGCTTGGAAGCAGCACTAAGGAATACTTGTGCAAGTGGTTAAAAGGAGTCAGGCAAGGAGTTGGGGGAAAAGTGTCTTAGAAAAACAGCATGGAGATTTTCCCTGCAGCTTGGACATGGGACTCACTAGCTTGCTCTTGTCTCTCCTGCACCCAATGGTGCTTTTTAGCGTTGCAGAGAGGGGCTGCATCCCCTCCTGCCCTCAGACAGCAGCACTGTGCAGAAGTGAAGAGGCATTTCCCAGCAAGAACGGCTGTTCTGTTCCCCACTAGCCCAGGCTAGCCACACTATACCACTGGTTTACCTGTGGCTGCTCCTCATCAGCCACCACATCCATTGTGCCATCATCTAAGAAAAATCTCAGCAGATATGTTGACTTGAAGCTCTGTCTCAGTAGGTGTGCTGCCAAGTTTAACAGTCTGAGCAGAGCTAAAGCAGCCAACTCAGCTGCACCTGCCAGGACAGAGGCAGTGGTCACTCCTGCTGGCTCTGCTTCCCTCATCCCACCGTGTGGCATTAACTCCAGTCTCACAAAACACCTGGACAACTCTGGAGCTTTCTACAGTGGAAGTAAATGCTTTTCTGATCTTAGTAGTAGTCTGAGTGGAATTACAGCACTGGACTGCTACTACTGCTATGCCCACCATAAATTTACTCAGTTTAAAATCCACCCAAACAAGGACATTCCTGGGACTTCTCAATGCCATAGACCAAAGTGAAAAGCTTGACTAAATCCAGAGATTTTGTGCGTGAAAAGGAATGATGTATATAACCCAAAAGCATCAGCTAAAGGACTTGTTACCTACGGGGCAGTCAGCAGCTGGCAGCACTGTACATTGCAGGGCCAGCTCTAATCCCCTGGAGGTGTGAAAAACACACTGCAGACAGCTCTCCATTTTCAGTTTAAAAATAGTTCTTCTTTGTAATAAAGACCAGCATTTTAAAGGCAACACACATTTTAAGCTAAAAAAACCTAAGCTGGCCATCCTGGCTGGAGGTGTGTGGTTTACACCAGCATCCACCCTCTCTCCTTTTGAGTAATCAATGTCCAATCATAATGCACTTTGATTCCAAGCACTTTTGTATTGCAAATAAAGCACCGAGCAATTTAATGATTTCTAACCCCAAACTGGAAGCTGTACTGCATCCAACTGACTCAATTTGTTCAGTCTTAAAGGAAGTCTTGGAACAAAATGCTAGAAATATAACCACATGCAATGATAACATTGCAGAAATAGATATACCAAGAAGCAAATGTTCTGTCCTTTATTTTATCTGACCTCCAACCTGTTTTAATTGACCTTCAAGATGGAAAGGCTGCATTTAAAAGAAACCATTTCCACCTAGATCAAGAGAAATAAAAGCTAAGCTATATATAATGCATTTGCTGTGAAACAAGGCAAATAAATCTACCAGGAAACTACCTTTCACTTGACAATGAAAAGCCAGAAGAGACTTAATTTACTCCACATTTTAGGTCCTAAGCAGAGCTATTTTCCTCAATAAACTTCTTCTCTGCACATGGCCTGAGAACTGCAGATACCTTCCTCTACCTTCACCTTATCTAGACCACTTGATGGCAGACAGCTGTATTAATCATCTTTGAATAGCAAGAGGCTGAAGAACAGATTAGATGCAATGGCATGATACAGGAGATTCCAAATAGTGGTCAACAGCATGCCTTGTGCCAGCAGAAAAAAGGGTCAAATACTGTTTGACATGGTAGACACTTTCCTTACATTGATTCTACATGTAAGCAACAACCACAGTAACCTATGTATGACCTAAAATATGACATGCCTCCAGAAGATGCTCCTTATTTTACAACATGCTATAGAAACTTCTATTCCTAGCCTTATGTTTAGAGCAGGACCATCTAACAAACATTCATGCTTTTTTTGGCATAACTCCTGTATTGGTGTTAACTGCTGGGACAGCAGCAGAATAACAGCAACAATTTCAAAGCAGATGAAGTTGGTGCTCAAGTCTCTGCCCAAAGCAAGCCACAACTGGGTGGGCTGTATTTATTGCTGCTTTTCAGTCATTACATGCCAGTCTTTACATTCTTCATGTACACCAGAATGGCACAAGAATATATTTGTTGCTCAAATAACTTGCACATGCACATTACTATTTCCCTATGTGAATTTACAGATGCATGTGAAACTACAAACATGTACACATCCCTATTTGCACAATACATCTATAGTGATTTCTACAGGCTGAAAGGCTTTATCAGGAGAGTTTGTGACAGCTGTACAGCTTATGACTGAGTTGTGAAGAGCGCTAGTAAAAATCTTTATTACACTCTGCCCCAGCACATAATGCCACCTCTTTTAAAGAAGCACTATTGTTAAAAAAGTTTGAGAGCTTTACAGTTTTTACTGGTGTTATTTTTCAACTCCATTTATAAATCCAGACTTCTTTATTAGTACAAGTCAAACTGCAGAAAGACTCAAAGAAAAAAGTTATAGCCAATAAAATTTTAGAAAGTTCTTCAAATGAGCTTGCTCTTCCTGAAGGCTGATCTCAGGACTTCCCAGGATTAAAAGACAGCCCATATTTCCAGTGGCTGCAGCTTTCTGCTCATCAGGTCTCTTAACCTTCAGGAGTGCTGAGCAAATGGGGCTGTAGGCAAAGCAAAGGTGAAGCAGCAAGTTAATGAACCCCACACTTGCTCCTGCTCTCCACACTCCTGGTTAGGGCACTTGAGTCAAGCATCGGTCAGATACAAAAGCTGAGCACATGTCTTGCCTTTAGAGCAGGAAGGTATTTTTTCATCTACTTCAAAGGACTACGATGCACTTGCTGGACAGATGCCTTGATTTATTATTCAATGAACTCCCTCAGATTTGTGCAATTTCTCAGCTAAAAGCATCACAGCAAAGGGAAGGTAGATGTTAAGGTTAAATCAAGGAGCAAACTTTCTCTTCTATAGATTTTTACCCTTTCCATGTTGTAGAGGGTTAGACAGATAGGAAGGGGAACATTTCCCTATTCTTTTGCTACAGGATGCAATTAGGGATCCAATCTCCTGCAAAACTGCTGGATTCAGAATGCATTTGAATAAGCTCAGTCTTTTTAACTATTACTGGAATCTTACTGCTCCACTGGGCATTTAAGATCAGGTTTTTGTTCTAACTATCTGGTTTTGCCCACCAGGTGTGCATATGCCAGCAAAGGCTCCAGTCCCAGCTTCAAGCACAAGGAACCCCTTCATCTGAACAAAGGCTGCATCCAAGCAATCCTGCAGGAAGACACTAAAAGGCAGCCAGTTCCTTCCCCCTTGCCTCAAAAACCCATTCCACTGGGGCACGACCCAAAGTAGATGCCATCTTAAAATTGCCTGATGGCCTCTGAAAAAAATAAAAAAAAAGTCCCATAACACAACTCCATGTGGGTGGCCACCTGGCTGCACTGAAAATAGAAAAGCTAACACTACAATTAGGCCAAGAACAGAAATACTCTTTTGCTCTTCCGAGTGGTCCTCGCGAGCCCGGGCGCTGTGCCAAAGAGCTCACCATTCACTACCTGCACTGCACCTCTCATGGGGCCAAAGGCACGTTGGCTTCACACCAACACCTCACACTCCAAAAAGCAATTACTTGAGAAACCGTGAATGCAGAAGGCGCTCCCAAGGTTTGTTATTGCACAGGGAGGGCTACAGGTGTGTGCACTGCTTGGAGAATTCCAACCATGTCCTTTTGAGAGTAGATAAATTAATCTCTATGAAGAAAATAAGGAGAAGAAATGTCACCATTTTATGCTAATCAGTAGGAATTCCCAGGGCTCATGGAAAGCATTGCTCTAAGCACAGATGGCAAGGGAAAAGAAGTGTGGCACTCTGCACAAGAGATGAAGAAATCTTGAGACAAACCATGATGGAGAATCCAAGGCATCCCACAAGGGGTGTTATGAGAGAGATGATGAAAGAGGACACATCCAAGGAGACCAGAGAGTAATAGCACATCACATGGTTGAAAAACCACAGAAAAGAAACACCCATGCAACTCACTGCCACAATTTGTGAAGCCACCAAGAGGAGATACTGCTTCTCCTTCAGGCAGGTCACAAACTGGCTATTAGCTGTACAACTTTCTCAGTCCTTCCTCAAACCAGGCATTGTCAGAAGCAGAACCCTGGGCTAGACAGGCCACCAGCTCCTGGCAGCATGGGAACACACACTAACAGACGCTGTATTCCAAAGCCTGGCTCAACTACATGAATGCCACCTTAAAAAACATTTTTTCTCAATTTGTCACAGCAAGTGAGGTATGAAATAAACTTTACAAATCTTCCAAACACACAGGCTCCCCCCTTCTAAAGTCTTCTGCAAAACAATGAAGAGTGTAAAAATAAGTTGTAGTGCATTTTATAGGGGAAAGTAACTCCACTGCAATTGGCAACACATAATCTAGCTTTTCTCTAACAAAACCTACAGGAAATGGCTCTGCAAAAGTTAACTAAGTGATACTGAACTTTCTCCAGAGTGTTGTATAGGAAATAACACTGCAGAAATAACTGCCTGATTTAACCTTTTGTCCAGACTATGCTACAAAGCCATACTGCAGAGGTATCTGGCTGATGTTAACAATCCTCTGGTGTATTCTCTAGAACTGCACCAGAGAAGGTAGGTTATCTCACATGCTCAGCTAAACACCCTTGCCACGGCACACAGCCCAGGCAACCAAATATTGATGGAAAACAGAATTTTACATTTTTCCCTTTCTGTGGCTGACTGTTGGTTTTTATTTTGTTTTTTAAAGATGTGAAGTAGTAACAGCTGTCCTGTCGTGTGAAGTATAGAGCAGATGGGTGCATTTCCTGCATTCAGACCTGTGCCAGGTTGACAGTGCAGACATACCAAGGTGTCCCATCTCTCCTGTGTATCAGACTATCCATCTGTTTGTTAGAGACCTCATAATGTGATACTATAGTATTTTGGGGTGAAAACAAACTGAGCTCCTACCCCTTTATTCGCCACCTCCACCATCTAAAGAGGGGCTGCTTCATGCAACAGCAAGCATCAGTGAAGGATCTTTTACTCCCAAGGTATCTCAGGAATGGTAAGTCTGCCAAGAAATCTGGTGTCAATATTTGCCTGGAGCTCTGCAATCAGTTACACAAACTGAGCCAGGTTGCCCTTCCATCTCTTCTTCCCCCACCATCTACATGCTCCAGTGTGGAGAAGGTGTTGCTGCAGAGACCTGAAACAAGTTTTTCAGCCTTCGTTTTAGTCAAAAAGAGGAGCTACAGCTTACATACATACCCTACCTACTGAATCCCCAACACCTCACTCAGTCTCTGCTTTCCATTAAATACGCTGAGAAAGAAAAAGTTAAAGAAACCAAGGTTTTCCACATTCCCACAAAGCTTGGGTCCCCATGTAATTAATCAGGACAGAGCTCAAGAGCCATGGGACACATTTACAGCTTGATCAGGTTAGCCAGCAGGAAATCGTTTCATGTTTTTTTTCCAGCAAATTCAACACAGCCACCAAGGTTGCTCCGAGACAAAAAACACACATAGGGACAAGAGCCAAAAAAGAACCCGTCTAGAGCAAGGACATAACCTTCAGTTCAGAAGGCTCACAATAAAACGCCCCACACAGAATGACACCAACTGCCATATACTAAATTGCCCACTGGGAGGAAAGCCAACACACAGCAACTGGCCTCAGGAATTGGCTCTAGGAGCTGGTTTTTTTCCTGCAGCCCCATGCTTACGTCAAGTCACATGAATACAATTATATAAACTGTACCTTTTCCATGAACACCTTTCTTTGGGATAAAGGTTCTCCACATAAAAAACACTCTCCACAGGTTTATAAGCTTTAATTGCTATGTGAACACATAAAAAGTGTCCAAATAAGTCTATTTAATGGTTACACATTAACTATCATACACCTTCAGGCTTGTGTTATCCACTTATTTGCTAGATCAATAAACTGCTTTCAAGCCAACTTTTTTTAAGAAGTATTGCTGCTGCTGAAAAGGTTTTGTTCCTACTCACTAATAACTTGTGAATGAAGCTTTCTGCTTAGGTCTGCTAGGGAAAAAACAAACTGTTTTCCACACAAAGAATCATAACCATGTATCTCTCCCATGCTCAAAATTGAATGCTGGCCCACAAGTTAAAGCCAGAGCAGTGCAACTCTGGGCTGGGAAGTTTGTGAACTGGTCCGTTTCCCCCTCAATAAGAAAAAATGCAGAGTCTGAAACTCTAGAGATGCACTTTGACATCCCAGTGTGCTCCTCCAAGCACCCACTGAGCACCCAGTGTGACCAAGGCCACCAGGGCTCCACATCTCATGACTTGCATCCTTCCAGGGATGGATAAAACCACTGCTTTTCTCCTCAGCCAGCTCCCCTTTCCCAAGGCAGAGAAACATCCCACACTAGCCTCCCAGCCACACACTTCCCAGCCCATCTGGGGACCTGGTTCCGTGGGGGGCAGACAGACACCGGGCACTTCACACCTCCCCACCATAAACCTGCCCAGAGCAATTACCCAGCCCTGCTCCAGCAGGGAACACGTTGCTGCCTGATTTATAGCAGCAGAGTCACAAGGGCAGCAGGCAGCTGGCCCTGGGGCCAGGGCGTGCATGGAGAGAAGCTGAAGCCCCACGACAGCAGAGGAAATACAAACATGGGGAGGCTCATACTGCCTGCTCACCCCCTGCCTGCACCCATTAAAAAAATTAATCCCAATCGTAAAAGCTGGAGTACAGTCTGCATTACAGGCCAAACGATAAGGGGAGGCCTTTATTTATAAAGAGTCACTTACTATTCAGAGGGAGGGGGATTATAAGGTTATTTAAATTAAAAACAAACTCCACAAACAACTGAAGCCTGCTGCCCTACCCCCGGACACAGCAGCCCCAGCCCCACAGCGGCTGCCTGCTCTGCACATGTTATCTGCAAAGCCATTCCCAGCTCCACACCGTTTCACAATCTGCTCACTCCGAACCTTACACTACATCAGTAATTAAACAAACACTTCCTCCTTCTTTGGAGTTTCCCCCTCCCACCCCCAGTCCAGAGCTCAGCTCCAAAGTCCAGCCAAGCAGCAGGCATGGGGTTGAGGTGTAACTGCCAGCTCAGAGCTCAGCACAATCCCCACTGTATCCAACAGCCCCCAGAAACGTCCACAGGGGTGGCTGATGGTGGTGATGGAGCACACCAACCCCATGGCATCAGATACACTCCCAAATACTCTAGAACTGGGCTGAAACCAGAGTGGTAAGGGGGAGTGAGCCCCTGCTGGGTGGCAGAACCCAGGGCCAACAGGGTGCCTTTGCCCCTGGCTTGGGATCAACTGAGACCATTGCTATGGGAAACATGCAGTCCCCACACTCCCAAAATACATCATGGACAGCCAGGAGGGAAGGAGGTAAAACTCAATGCAGACATAACAGGAAAACTCTGCAAAAGTCAATTAAAACTTTAGTCAGCCCTGGAGACAGAATTCCTCAGGAAACCAGGCTTCATCTGCCCCTTTCCACACAGATTACTGGTGATTACAAGTAACTGCAGGAGAACAATGATGAAGTCTCTCAATCTGTCCATATTTCCAAACAGGTTCATGTTACAAATTTGAGGTTTATCTGCTGTGGAAAACACTGCAACAACTATAGCAGGGAACCACCAAAGCGAGAGCATGAGAGAAACCAAGGGGCTGAACATCAGAGAGCCAAGTCAGGTTGAATTTGTTTCGTTGCTGCTATTTAATGGCAATGCCTCGTTAACATTTGGGATAAAGGATGCTTTTGTTAACGACCTGCTTTTTCCCTCCCTCCTGTATCCTACCCTCAGGGTTTTGAGAACACATAAAAAACCAAATCCCCATGCTCCTGAAGGGATTTTTTTTTTCCCCTCAGCAAAGCCAAGGCTGACAAGACTTGACATTCCTGAAATGTTTAAATGGGGGGAGAGAGAGAAACAACATTTTTTCAAACCCACTTTATGCATCAGAGACAAGCAAAAATTGGCCCAGGGCCAATTAAAAAAAAAATCCCTTTAAAAATATTTGCGAGACCATCTTAAATACTCCCAATGTTCCCAACGGAAAAGTCCCCGGCTGCACAGCGGACACAAGCCCCCGTGCCAGATACTGCACATTCCTAGAGGGAGCTACGGAGTGGAGAGACACAATTGAGGCGATTAACAACCCACTGCACGTGAGTGCTGGACTGTCCCCGAGTGCCCCGTGGGGACATGACACCACCAGCACTCACCCACAGCAGGTCCTGTGCTCTGCGGTGAAGCCTCTGCAGGATCCCGGAGGGGGCTGGTCTCCCCCCTCCAAGCAGGCAGGGAGCCCTTAGAAAGGCATCCCAGGGACTTTGTAATGAGCTCAGGATTAAGAAACCTGGCTAATGAAGCAGCAAGAGCCAAGATATCAAATTTCTGCCAAATACCAGGAAAAGCATGCTACTATCAGTAGCCATTACATTTATTAATTCATACACCAGTTCATTTAGTAGCTTTTTCCAGGCTGGGATTTCACTTGCCTGATGCTGCAGGACAGAACTGGGCAAGAAGGGTGCAGATGAAGCACTACAGCTTGCAATAAAACCCACTGAAGGGGATTCAAACCAGATGTGGACAGTAACTCCACACACTCTGAGAGGTATTACAGCTTCACATGCCAGCCACAGCACACCAAACACTCAGGAACAAGCATCCATACTGCCAAAAAAACACTGGAGCATGGGGAGTGTTTCAAGAGGGGACAGAACAGGTTAACGGGAACAGACCAAGCTCCACCAGCCAGTTTTTCTTCCTCAGTTTACTAACACAGAAATTTGGGCATCAAAGAAGATCGCACTGTTCCACTTGTGCAATAAACTCCTTTCACTGACATCACTTCACACTTTCCAGAGTGCAAAGTTCATGCTGATATTGTTGGCTTTCTCACTCTCTGCTTTTTGGCACTGTCCTGCCAGCCTGGCTGTTCATTAATATGCAATCAGTACATTAAAGGGTTTGTTCCACAGTCCCAGCTAGGCCGTAACAGGCTTTTCCAGCAATTGCTGTCTTGTAAAGGACAGAAGTGCAAATGTGTTTAGCTGCTCCTTAATACTCAAAATGAAAACCCAAGCCCTATATTTTTAACAGCTGGGTTTTAAAGCGTGATCATCATTATCAATACAAATACTGTTTAGAGAAAACCTGGAAACCATACTGAATTTATTCAAATCAGGTTTAACTCCTTTAACCACCAGTTACACTACTAAATTTTTGCACAACTTATGGATTGACTGATCCTAGCTAAATGGCAAAGGATGCCTAAATGCAGTGGCAAAGAAAGCTTCCACCATTTTTGTTTGAATGCTTGCTAGCTGGCATACTGTGATAAGTCCCCTGAAAAATCCCACTTGATTTCAAGATTTGAAGTCAAGATTTAAGCAGGCAGCAGGACAGCCCTGCCTCATTTGTTGTCACTGTGGTTGTATGGAGAATTGTGTCATTATGGATCAAAATTTCTGCTCTTTTGGGAGAACTTTGTGAAAGGCTCCACTCCCCACATCCCTCTGTCCCGATCAGTTCCATCAATGCTCCATCTCTCCTAGGCCAGCATGCAACACTCATCCCACCAGGATACAGCTCAAGGCTGTTCTCTATAAAAACAGGCTAGCAACTGTTGGCTCATGAGCTCCTCAATTAAGCACCCAGTATTTACTTCAGCCTCCTCTTCACGTGGGGTTGATCATTTCAGTCTCTGGTCCAGCCTGTCCCCTCCTGACCCATCCAGCATCACCTCTTGCCCTGCTTTCCAAACAGGCACAGAAAACTTACTCCAGCCTCCCTTAATATATTATTAAAACCTGACTTATTTTTCATCCCTAGGAGACTAAACATAGTTTTATATTGAACTAACAACCTAAGTACATGCTTTAAAGACAGAGAATAAACAGTTTAATTGTAAGGAGTATTAAGGAACCACTCTACTTGTTTTGGGTCATTTTAAGCCATATTAATAAGTTTGTCTCAATCTTCCAAGACTTGCTTATGATGGAGATGAGCCCAACTGGAAAACTAAAATCAAGAATCCCTGAACTCTGAAGGAAGGTTTTATCTGAGTTTGGGCCCATATCTGTGCTGAATGCAACACAGCCAAGAACATTCTTCCATTACTTTTTATCACTACTGGTTTGTGTTCTCCCTCCTTGAATACAAGGTCACATCAAAATTTCTCCAGGCAGCCCCATGTCCCATAAATTGTTAGAGATCTGGATTTACATCAGTAGGATTACACGAGATCAGCCAAATGTGCACATGCTGGAGGGAGAGAGGAACAACACAGCACTTTAAAACTGGAGAGTATTTCTCATTTATAAATAGTTTACATTTTTTGGATCCAGTGGCAGACAACCCTCTCAGTCTGTACTGAAACCAAAGAAATATCATGTGTGAGCACTAACCACAGTGTAACAGAGATAATAAACACCAGACAGGCAGCCATATGCAGTGAGGCTTGTGCTTTCGGCAGGGGAGGCAAATTAAAAGGAAAAGAAATACCAAATTCAGCAAACATCACGCAGCTAAAAGATTAAATTTCATATGGACCAATTTCTCTGAGTTAGGCTACAGGAGCCACCTCCACAAGGAAGCTAGCTCCCTGCCCTGCTGTGCTTCCCTGCTTCTGGCTGTACTAAATGGCTTTAGCATCTCTCAGACTTCAGCAGCCCATTGTGCCAACCACCAGGAAGGATCAAAGTCAGGTACCTGCAGCAAGGAGAGACAAAGATGTCACACAAAGCATGCACATCACACTGACCATGGGGTGGCCTCCAAGCCCTAGGGCAACACCCTGGGTTAGCAGTCACACAAGCAGTTCAAATTCTGGTCCAAGAACGACCTGGTGCACTCTTAACTTATATATAGGTGATAACAATAAGAAACAGGAGACTTAAATATGCTGTCAATCTTGCAAACCATGCACACTGTTTTCACACCCCATGAGATGTTTGCAAACAGCTCATGCTCAGTATCAGGCAAGTGAGGGCTGCTACCTGCAAAGCACCTGAAGTCTGCTGGCCTCCTCAGAAGCCTACAGCCTCAGTCTTTGCCAAGAGAACCAAGAAAACTGGGTAACAAACCTCCTACCCCAAACCCTGCTTTCACACCAAATAAAACTAAAATGAATGCTGATATCTTTCTTACCCATGCTTTTACAAGTGTTTTTGATATTATGTCAAACAATATCCTGTATCTCACAGAAAAGACCAGTCTTGAAAGGAAGCAGGACAATTGTGCTTGCTAAGCAGAGGAATCTGGACTTGGAGCATCTCTATTGAAATCAGACTGCCAAGACCAATTTGATGCCTTCTGTTACTGCAAGGAATTCCACAAATATACTGGTAACTTTTGAGCATCAGTGCAAGTTCCTAAGTAGGGAAAAAGCCTTCTCAAAATACACATTTTCCAGATTTTGTAAACATTTACCAGATGCAAGAGAATTCACGGACAACTCATCTGCCATGACAAGTGTGCAGACACCAAATCTAGTAGAAGAAATTGAGCATCCATTTCTGTCAGGAGTGAAAGCCTACAGCCAGATACGCTTGACTGAACAAAGGTTTGTTTTCAATTATATTTCAGATTCTTCTAACAATAACTGCATGGCATCTGGCACCAACACATCTGAGCCTTTGAAGTGTTTCTGGACTTCAACGGGAAGAGGGGGGAAAGCAAAAAAGGGAATCAATCAGCAATTTTTGTTTGAGTCCAACCTCCTCTCTGCAGAGAAAATGTTAATACCACAATCACTGAGCATTCCAGAAGTGTGCTAGCAACAACAGAACACACACTTGGGTCAAACTAGCATTGGGCATACACATTGGCTGCTGCTTTCACCTTCAGAACTGAGGTTGAGATTTGTGGGTCGATGGTCCCAGACACAGAAGCCTTCCTGTCTCCCAAGACATCCCCACAGCTGCCTCGAGGGGTCTGACACTGCATCCCATTCCCAGTGACTCAAGCTCACATTTGTCATAAAACACTCATGGGAAGATAATACCTAAACCCCAACTCTAGCAAAAGTACAGTTAGATCAGAGGAAGAGGGCAGTGAGCAAAGCTTGCTGCATGTTCCCCATTCAAAATGCCACTGCTGGCCACTTGGCTTTAGGGAAGGGGCACCACTTCCACTATTTCTGGGCAAGAGCAGCAGCAGCTCCCACTGAACTCTTCCACAATAACTCATCATGGATGTACATTTGGAGTATCCACAACAGACAAGGAAAGCAACAGATGGATGCTGGGGGGTGTAGACTAAGTAGTGGCCATGAGACAGTCCCCTCTGGACATGCTCTTAAGAACATCCCCAGGAGGTTTAAGCAGGGTTTGCACACCAGTTCGCAGTGGCTGCAGATACAGGAGCTGCTGTACACCCTTATTTCCCTTTCATTTAAGTCCATCCTTCAGTATCTAAACTCTTTTCAGATCTAGCCCTAGGTCCCATTGCTAGGATCACCAGGGAATCAGTACAAGAGCAGGGCAACAAACCTCAGTTTTAAAATGCCTATCTTCTTTATCTGGTTTGTTCAAATAAGCACAGCTAAGGTTTAACAGCAACAAGATGGCAGAGTACAACTGCTCCCAAGACCAGGGATGGTGGTTTTGATCAGAACAATGTTCATTTAAAAGAGGGATAAAAACGCCTTGTTCATTTTCCCCAAGCCATGCCCAAGCCCTACTAACTTTTTCATTAGGTCAGACAGTTTCTGGAAGCATCTTCTGACTTAAAACATTTGCAGAATTTCAAGAATCTGCTCCACAAATCTTGAGGCCGCTTTGTTCAGGAATGCTGACATGTAGGCAAAGGGAAACCAAACTGTTCCCTTGAACACTGCAGAAAACTGCCTAAGTCTGCCTAAGACAAAAAAAGCAAGAGTCAAAACTGAAGGAATTGTGGGGTTTCTGCTGCATTTCAAATATCACCCCAAACCCACTCTTCCAGCACAGGAACATGGTGGTGCCAGGACAGCCTGCATGCCTCAGCAAGGCTGGTGGTCTCCATGTGCTCCCCTCAAAGCAGGGCTGGAGTTAGGAATGAATAAAACAGACTCTCAGATCAAGTTCTCTTGGCCTTTATAGGGACAATTGCACTGTGAAAGAGCTCTGGCCACAGTCTCTCTTCTCCCCAGACAGAATCCACCCACTTCCTAATGCCACCCCATCCCCAAGAATACCAAAGAGCAAGCCTGCATTTGGCCTGCTTGAACAGCTCACTAGACAATAATGGAGTTGTGCTCTGGGAATAACCACTGCATTCCACAAAATTGAGAACAGTGGACCTCTAGCTTATCCATAAAGCCTAATATTTATACACTTACATTAGCTGAGAAGGATCTTCTCTGCTTTAATTACAGGACCACTGTCAGGCCAAGGAGTCTTGCCCAAGTCAGCAGTGTGCTGGTGGCAGCAGAAACAGGACCCAGCTCCTGCTGTGACACTACTGCTGCTGCATCAGCTTGTCATTTATTTCTGTCCTGCTCCCCAAGTCCCAACAGACATCAGGAGATGAGGGCTTGAAGGATGCTTTCAACTCCTGATTGCCAGGCTGCAGGACACCACTCTAATGGTCAAACAGCCACATATTGTTCCCAAAACACCATCAAATATTACACATGCCCAGAGGGGATATGGTTGTTTCACCTTGGCTTGAAAGCCTTCAGTGGAGGTGCCCACTAAGAACAGGGAAGGAGCCAGCAACTGAAGGCCTGGCAGAGGGAGTGGTACTGGAGGGTTCATTCCTGATCTGTCCTCTGCTCTTGCTCTCCATGGACCCAGACCTACACAGGCATCCTACAGCCATCTCTCCCACACCACAGGAGTGTCAGAAGGACCAGCTCTGCTCCTCCAGACAGACATGGCCGGGTGGCTCCAAAGTCACCCAAACAAGCCAAGAGGGACTTTGCATTTCAAACAAAAAAAACAGGAAAATCATCAAAAGGCATTTCAGCTGTGACAGACCATATCCTCCCCAAAACATTTCAAGGCACATTTTCAACCCACTCCCAATCCCACCCCAGTCCCCATGAGGACTGTTGCTGTTATTGTCTATCACACAGCAGTGTTAGGAAACATTTCCCAGAGGCTGGAAGTTTTCCTGCCTCTGGCTGCAAACTGCATGGGCAGCCCAAAGGGAGGGGACACAGCAATCCAAGGAAGCTGTGGGAGACACAAGGGATGATGCATCCTGCAATGGCGAGGCAGACTGTTTTATAACAGGCAGTCAGAATTATTCAGGAAACCATAGAGGAAGCAATTGGAAATCACTGGACAGAGAAACTTCCCCATTTTGTTTCCAAATGTGCAGGCCCATAAGCCTGCACTGAATTCCTCTTCTTCTAGCCATGCCTCTCTCAAACAAAGCAACATTAATTAGCTCACAGCCCCAAAAGTATTCAGCTACCACCTCTTCCTCCACCCAAAAAAGGTGGATTTGTATTGTTTTGACTTTAAAAAAATTTATGACAAGCCTAAATGGCTTAATCACACAAAGGCTGTTCCCCAGCAAGCCCCACATTGGCATTATGACTTGCACACCAGGAGCCTGAAAACCTTACCTTCGAGCTGGCTCAAGTATTCCTAGCTGGAGGGTGAAGCAAACAAAGCAAACAGAAGGAACCAGAGCCCACTGGAGCACTGGCAGCACTAGGCTGCAGAAAAGGGACTGTCACCTGAGGATGGGGTGGGCAAAGGGGCTCACAGGGAATGTATTGGAAAAAAATCACACCACCCCAATAGGAGCCCCGGGCAGCCATCCTTTCCCTGCCACGGTGCTGCTGGGGAGACAGATGTGGACACCCCACAGCCACCACTTCCCACCTGTAGCCAATTGCTCAGGGCCCATCAGGCCACAGAGGCCTCTCCTTCCTGGAAACTCTGCTGCAACGGGGGAAGCAGTGAGTCACCAAAAACAATTCCCAGCTGTGACCATGATGGTCACAAGGGCTTGCTGCTTTGCCTGAGACCCTGCACCACCACATGGGTGGCATCACTTTATACACAAAGAAAGGGTCCCTAGAGAGGCCAGGGTTTGGGTGCTGCCTCCAGAGTGTCCCCTGCTCATGGGGTAACCCAGCACCAAACCCTCCACTCCCACCTACAGGTATTAGCTAATGCCAGCACCATCCCAGCAAGACTGAATCCGTCCTTCACTAGAGCTCCTGGGAAGGGGTTCAGCTCACCAAGAAGTCAAAAGCCAAGCAGCTTTGCTGGGGAGCTGGGCTCAGCCCCAGAGAGATAAACAGATCCATTCACTAAATCTGTGGGAGCTGCAGTGGGTCCCACACACATCCCTGCAGACCAGGCAAGAAACAGGCAAGAAACCAAGTGACACCACTTGAAAGTGCTCAGAAACTGGTGGTGAAGCCTTAGCTCTGCAGACCTCCTCCCCAAATCAGAAAACTTCTCTCCCACTCACACAGCAGAAGTAGAATCTGCCTGACACCTTTACATTATCTTCATTAAACTATTTTCTAACCTACTGTTAACAGAAAGTTCATCTGCTCTTACGAACAGAATAATCCAAACCCTTAAATCCATCAATCTCAACAGCTTCTGGGTGATGAACATCTCAATAACACAGGCTAGAAAGTGGGAAGGTGGATATAAAAGAGGTTTAAAACCATGTGAAACAATAAAGACAGCATAATTCTCACAAATGTTTCCAAATTGAAGAGGTCTAAAAATACACACTATTAGTGTGCACTTACTGATTTAATGCAGTGTGCCATACTTCAGAAAAAACCCAAAGGTGTTTGAAAGCCAAGAATTCTGACTCAGAAGGCTTGTTTAAGGAGGAAAAAGGAGGAACCGAGTTGTTTATAGACTAACATAGATAGGAACAGCACAAAATATGCTTAGCAAAGGAAGTGGAAAGTACTGACACCTTTCAAAATAAAAGATCTTAGACGGACTAACAGCACAGGATGCTCTCCTGGCTCACCAGCAGGGACAGACCACAGGCAGCAAGGAGACAAGCACCAGCCAACCTCCCAGTGTCCACAGCACATGGCATTTCTGCAGTGGCCATGCCAGCACCAGACAGGTGCAGGAGTGATGAAGTAACTGGGTATGAGAGAAGAAGAGGGTGTGGAGCATCCAGGTGCCACACAGATCAAGAGATACCTCCTCAGCCCTTGCAAATGAGAGAGGTCACTGCTGACATAGGCCACACACACATCCCTGCCACCTTCACATCCCTTTTGGGCTACAAAGCCCAGTGAGAAGGGAGCAAACGCCATGGCCCCATGCACCTTTCAACTCAATTAACCACCTCGTGCTGAGGATCAGCCAAATTCACATTGTCTGCTCACAGCCTGGGCTGCTGCAGGAACAGCCCATGCTGTCCAGACTGCTAAAGGATATTTTTAGGTCTGTGCTAAAGGAATGCTTTGGGTGTTTTTTCACAGCTCTCAAACCTGGGAGGATTGCAGCTGACCAAGGTGCAGCAAAAAGCAAAGAAAGGCTGCTCAGGGCTGCCCCCAGGCAATGGAGAGCCAACTCCAGCCTCCCCATGTGCACACTGGAGGAAGGAGAGGCACCCGTGTTTGGACAACTGGAACACATTTAGGGGGCAGTTTTTCATAGGGCCTCCAGCCAGGCAGTTTCCTACAATAGCTGTTTTATTACTTATGATCCAACCCACAGGCCAGCAGCTCCCCCTCCACAAGGTCTTCCACCACCACAGGACATCACTGACAGCAAGCCCCACCAGTGGAGCACCTATACACCCAGGACACCTTCAGCATTGCATCCCTAAATGCAACTGGAAGACAACACCCAGTAAGCCAACCATCTCCATCTGAATATCTTCCACCAAGCCCCAGGCACATCCAGTCCAACACCAGCACCCATCTGTGCTGGCAAACAGCATTAGCCCAGCACTGCCACACACACTGCAAGCACCATCCCACTGGCCAGCCATCACATTTTAGAGGGATTTTCTAGATGATAGATAACATAGAAAACCTGTGTTTACATTGGCACACAGCAGGCTAAAACAGACTTTAAGTGCAGTTATAAAACAGCCCAGTCTACACTGGCTTGGCAAAATGTTTCCAGCTTGCAAGGTAGTAGTTGGAAAGAGGCTCATTGGTAGCTGGTGTGGATGGTAAACTCCCCAGAGCAAAGAAGTATTCACAGCACCAAAAGACAACAGGGTCCCATCCTGGTAGGTGTCCATCCCAAAAGTGCAGGCTTTGGGCAAGCAGGGAGAAAGACAAGTGGTGAGGGTAGATCCATGTCTCGGCACAGGGAAGAAGTACAGCCCCAACTTTGCTTTTTCCATCTCTCATTTCCTTCTTGCACCTGAAGGCTTGTCCTGCCTTTCTGCACTGAATAAAAACCTGCCAACTGGAGGAGGTGGTCTAGGGAAAAAGCATCTTATTTCAAGATTTCACAGCCAAATTTCCACTGAACTCTAGGGATGCATTTGCTAATCTGAAAGGATTCACTTAAAAATAGGCACCTCCACTGAAAGGCAAACATTTACACAGGGGAGTAGGGTTTATAAGAAATGCATTGAAGATTGCACCTCTGCAGATTTCCAAGATTAATGAGATTGCCCCACAGGGTCCAAAAAGACATCAACAGAAAATTCACAAGAATTACTGCTTCATTAAGAGCAGCTATATTGAGACCACCTATCCCTCCCTCCAAAAATCCATGACAAATTCTCTTGCACACAAAAATTTATCTCCAGAACAAAGTTTAACCAGCTGATACTTTTTTTTAATGCAACTTGTGCATGACACTGCAATATATAAATCTGTAGCTGTGTAAAGCTGTTCAATTGTCAAGGGCCTCTGATATTTTTCCTGCTGAAATTAATGCAGAGACTTTACAGCAAGCTACAGAACTGCCACAACTGCAAATAACCAACCATCCTACCTGCATATCCGGCATGGTTAACAGTAATAAAAACTAGGTAGATGGCTACAGTTAGAGAGACCTGCCTTTCAATTCTGACTCGAATTGAAAATGCAACCATGCTCCTGGAGTTAGATGCAACATCTTGTCAGGTCTTTAAAGGTGCCCCCAAAATAGCAGGGCTTGCTTCTAGACTCCTCCAAAATTATACGGTTGTGGCTTGACTGACAACGTGCTGAAAATATAATGAGGGAGCATAACATATTACACATGTTGTGGTCCTGCTCTGAAGCTGCAAGAGGCTGGGGTTGAAGGACTTGGGCCACAGTGCAGGACTTGGTTAACTATTAATGGATGACTCAGCTACAATAATAATACGTATTTTGTGTTTTGTGCTGGCACAATGGCATCCTGGGTCTTAACTCAGGCCCCTGCGCACAGCAGGAAAAAAATACCTCGTAGCACATCATTTAAGAGCTGAATGTACCAGGAAATAGGAAAGAGGGTTTATTCACCCTTTGTTTCTTTCAGCAGCCCCACACTCTGCTCTTTCCTTCATGTGCCACTAAAACCAACACAGGACCTCAGAGGAGAGCTGCTGGCAGGCACCCAGCCTCCCAGGCTTGCACAAAACCAACACTCAGACCAAGGGGGTATGTTTAGTCACTGATATTCACCAAAGCCATACTCTATGCTAAATCCCTCCTCACTCTGAACAAGGTGCTAATTCCTGCCCAGCCCTGATGAACCTGGAGTCTGGATTTTCTGCAAACAGCCCTTCCCAGCAGTGTTAGCCTAAATTATCTCTACTCCATTCATCCACATGATCCAATCCAGCTCCACATTGCAAAACAAGGGAGTCACACTGGGCAATTAGGTTAGCAGCACAGAATGATTGTTAAAAGCTGATGAGCTGGGATAACTCAATCCAAGGTGTCTCGTGGGGCAGGCAACAAGATCAATTAAAAGCCCTGGAGCCCTAATTGAGAGTTCCTGGGTGCAGCTGACATACAAGTCAGGGACAATACTCAGGTTCTCAGAGCTGGCTACTGAGGAATGAAAGCCATCAGCCAGTTTTGCAGCCACTCAATCTTCATGACAAAACTTTAACCCCTCTTCAACAGATCAAAGCAACCAGAAACCAAAGGCAGGCACAACCTGGGCACAGCCAGGGTCTCCTGGCACTCAGCAATTCCCAGCCACCCTGCAGAGCCAGTGAGAGCTGCACATGTACTCAGGAGCCCAGTTATGCACAGGAGTCAGGAAGGTGTTTCTCCAGCACCTGAGGGAATGCCTCAACATGAAGTCACCTTGAAGTCTTTCAGCATGCTCCACTGAAGTTACACACTGGGGAGCATCCTTCCAGTACTCCAGGACTTCCCTGCACCAGATGGGGGTCACATCAACTAAAGCCAAACATAGCAGAGTACTTCTGCATTAGCCTAAATCCCTGTCAGACAAAAGACTCCAACACCAGCTTTACTTTGAGCAGAGAAGTGAAATCTCACCCATGCTCAAAGAAGCATTTAAGTACTTGAATAGTTTGTGGAAGTGTTTGGGCTCCCAAACGTATCGGTTTGCCACCTCTGGCCTCTTGATGCCAGCAAGTGAGGGGGGAAGGCAACCAACGTCACATTTCCTCCTTCATCCTTTAAAATCCAACAGTAACTCCTGCAAGGCTCAGCCACCCCCAAATCTTACACTCACAGAACTGTAGAACAGTTTACACAAGCAAAGAAAAAAAAATTAAGCTGCATCTAACACATAATAATAGTTGATTTTCCTAGAGAACAATTGATGGTGTGTTCGTTTTTTCAGCTGCCTACTGAGATGCTCACTCCCCTGCCCTGAGAATTCTCCCTCTGCAGCTTCTCCTCCCCCAGGTCCCAGACCATCTATTCTCCCCTTTTCAAACTGCACCCATTGTAAATGGCACTGAATATTAACATAGCCCATTGAGAACTTGCCCCTATTGTATGGGACCCCTGCATTTCGAATTGCAGTCACTGAGGAGAGGAAAAGCCTCGAAGTGATTAAATACCATTAAGTTTCTCAAAAGGAGAAGAATATGCAGAGGAGGCTGAGGGTGTCCTAGAGCCATTTTACCTTGAAGCAAGGGTCTTCTGCAAGAGCCAGAAAGGTTTCTTGGTGGGGATATTTTATCCCATTCAGGCTTCATTATGAATCTCACACGCACTTCTAATCTTAGTCTGATTGAGATAACTTCTGCCCCAGCTGTGGCTCAGTGAGGGATTAAGATGAGAAGATCACACAGCAGTTGCAAAAGGCTTGCTGTTAACTGCTGTTCTCCAGCCAGCACCAATAAATACCACAGCATGCTGAGGGTGGTCAGCAAATGCACCGACACATGTTCACAGGAAGGGTGGATTTATTTGCAAGTGCATGTATTTATTTGTGCATAAGCAGCAGGCACAGAAAGGCACTGCTTTGAAAGGAGGCTTTGCTGTCACCCCACCAGGACCAAGCTCCTGAGCAGTGACTGCAGACCTGGAGTGTAGAGCCACGCCACAGCCCCAGGGCTGGACACCTTCCCCCATGCAGAGTCCACTGAGGAGGCTGCTTCAGGAAGCACCAAACCCAAGCATATCATTACAAGCTGAGCACGATTTTTCACAAGCACCACCAGCTTCCAGCACTGTTCCACTTGAGCAGGAAACCTTTCCCGAGACCACCACTCAGGTGGTGGCCTTAAATTTCTTTCGTTTCCACTGCCTTTCCCCAAGAGGGGAATCAACCACCTGCACCAAATCACATCCCCCTCTCCCAAACTATCCAAGCCCAGTGGCCCCCGAGGCAGCCAGCACACAGTGAGGACTCCACAGCTGCACAGGGCCAAGTGCCACAAGCCCAGGGTGACGATTACTTAATCTTTCTTCCATTATTTCAGCAGGGCTGGAAGTGGATGGGAGGATCTGCCAGCAGCACTCCCCTCCTCCCAGTACTTTCAGCAGGAGATTTCCCCCCCCAACCTTTTTCTTCCAGCATCTGCAGATGAGCACGAGTTACTCCGGAGCCCGAGAGCAACCAATGTCCATTTCCAGGGAGCACCATGCACCCAGGCAGCAGCACAGCAAATCCTCTGCAGAGCCCCACTCTTACCAACTAAACAGAGAAGCTACCTGAACACGTGAGAGCAGAGGAACAAGACCTGGCACATTAAAACCTCAGTTTGGCAACAAATTTAACAGGTAATTTTGAGCACATTCAGTTTCATTGCATTCAACAAAATCCTTGTGTGCATACACAGCAAGAGTGTGCTCCTGACTCCTAGCTCAAATGCACTTCCAGGCTCTAAAACCACTGACAGGCACCCACAGGATTTTCAAAAGCATCCCGACACTTTACCCAGCTCTCTCCAGAGAGCAGCAGCATGGTGCAAACAGCACCATCTGTGCAGCTGGTGCCTCAGGATAACTTATCCACACAGCCAAACCCCAGAGCCTCCCTGGGAAACAGAGAGCAGCTCTTAATCCAGCTCTCCTGGGCACTGTCAAGGACTCTACCTTGTTCCCAGCCATGTCAGGCACACACACCAACCCAGAAACAGAAGCGTCTGTGGACAGATGCCCAGTACCCCAAAAAACTTAACCTAGTCATCTGGGTGAAAAAAAATACATCTGTTTAAAAGAAAAAAGGTCATTCCTCCAGACCCCACCAACAATAAATTAGCGATCCAGCTGCACCTCCACAGCCCCAAAACCTTCCCACCATTAATATTTCTACCAAATACACTATTGCTCTATCTAAAAAAGGAAAAAACACTCTCTCATCCATGATGCCTAGAAGAAATCCCTTCCTACCACTCCTCAAAAGTTAAGATGCATGAAGAAACAGCACCAGAGGACCTGCTATGTGACCAACACAGCTGGAGAGCCCTGCATCCAGCTTTTCTGGGTATAAAGCATTTCATACTTAATCTCAGCCCTCAAGTTTATGCCATATATTAGACTCGAATGTAAAAAACCTTCAGACTCAAACACCAAAAGGCACGAAGCATCATCTCCAGCAGCTTCGAAGTAGGATACTTCAAAGGAGTCCTGCACGGCAACTGCTCAGCAGAGTTTGATTTTCCTGGCCTGCCCCTCGGACCAGGGACTTTTCACAGCTGCAGAGCTCGCAGCAGCCAGGCACTGCTGCTCTGCGAGGACAGCATGGGTCATGCCAGAGTGCTGCAACGTGCTCTGCACAGGGCTGCTCAGCCAGCAAGTCCTGCACACTTACAGAGCTGGCAGCAGTATGGAGCTCCCTGTTGCTTTTAAGCAAAAAAATCATCTGTGCCACTCTGCATTAACTGTGAGCAACTGCAGCACACCAGCCCTCCTGCCTATCAGTCACGCCTTCTGAAAGCTAAGGAGAAAAATTACAACTCCAAGCTCTACTGCCAACAGAGAAATAACAATAGCTTCAAAAGCTCCCAGTGCTTTTCCTCAGCGCTGATAGTCCTATTGACAAAATACGCGGCACAATTAAGCCTGCTTCAGAACCCTCCCCAGTGTGCGGTGCATTTCTAACCCTACAAACAAAAGCTTTATCTCACGGGCACTGAAAACCGACTCCGAGTACTGCTTCAGCGTTGTGGCACTCATTAGGAATAAAAGATAAACGACTAAAGAGGGGTTTTTCAATAACACGGTAACAAATTTAGGGCACAGCCAGCACGAGTCACTGAAAACAGGATTTATCTCGTCTCCTGTAAGGGATCGAACATGCCCAAGCTTATCGCTCCGGGGAAGCAGAAACCTTTGGTGGGAGATACAGCCTGCCCAGAAGCGATGAAGACAAGGGACACATCTCCAATATCACCCGTGACACCCCAGTTTACAGCCGGGGGACCTGCGCCCTCAGACTGTGCTCCTCCATCAGCCCGGGTTGACTGCAAGCCTTCACCTCTTGCTTCTTTGTAAGGGCACGTTAAAAAACCACAAGGCAACAGATAGTTGCAGCAACAACTTTTCTCCAGTCCATGGTGCTTTTACAAAGGACATTAAACACCTAAAAAATGACTTAACTATTCTCTGCACCAGAAGTTAGCATTTATGATTCTACTAAGCATGAAAAATGTGCTTCGGCTTTGTGTCCCTAAACTGAAATGAGCTATTTAAGTTATTTTAGTGATTAGAAAAAATACTACCTTTTTTTAAGTATTTGCCATAAATACCTGCTTTTTTATGTTAGTTATGGAGAAGGAAAAAACCCCTTAATTTCACATCGTCATATATATAAGCCATTATAAATTTCCACTTTAGCTAATTCTTTGGTTAGTTTACAATTTACAAAATGACAAACCATATTCTGTCTGAGCGGCTAAAAGACAAACAGCCCACAGGTCTATAGCAGATTTATAGATGCTATTACTTCACCAATAAAATTTAAACTGCATTCAAGACACAAAAATCTGTTCCATATGAAAACGACACTCCTGAGTATTGACACTCCTGAAAAAACCACAACAATAAATTTGTTCAGACTGGCCTATTAATGTGTTTCTTCCCTGCAGGCACAAAAATATGCTGTCCTATTTTGAGGCGTGCATTGGGATGCTGGAATTACGTGGAAAAGACTAAAAGCTTGCTCTGAAAGATGCCCAAGGCTGAAGGAAGGACTCTTCACAGAGCGCAGAGCAACAGGTGAAGAGCATGAGTCAGGGTTTTAATTCAGAGGCCACACATTCTTCTCGGTACACCACCCAATAATTTCATTTAAAACAAGGCATTCTGCAGCCCAAAGTGTGTAATACCAAGAGAACCTGACAAGCCTCTAGTAAGTCTTCTTAATAAGGAGCTGGACAACCTCTAGCAAAACTTCAGTGACCGTTTTCTCTCTTGGCAGAGGTGAAGTATATATTACAACCAGGGATTTTATACATTCAATAATCTATAAATCTGTTCAGCAGAAGGGCCCAGGAACAGAAGCACTGAGGCACTCTACCCTCTCCCTTTCTGGATCCTTATTTCTCAAGGTTAACTAATAATGAGGGCACTTACTTCTACAAGTTTGAGTGCACACACAGTCCTGCACCATCACTGTCAAATTAACTGAGCTGTCAAAGCCAAGCAGAGTTTTCACCCTGAAACTGCCCTACTACATGTCTGATGTTATATTTCAGTTATTAGGTCAGAGAAGCAGTTACACAACCTGAGCAGACCCACTGCACTTTGTAGGAAAGAGCAATCACGCCGTCCTGCACTTGGGCATGTACCTGAACACTATAAAACACTCTTCTTGGAAAAAAATAGCCACACCACTGAACTAACCACCAGATGCTGGGCTCTAAGCTCAGCTGCCATCCAGGACATATAATACACTGCAGGTTAATAACTCTGATAGATGGACAAGAACCAAGGGACTCACAGCCAGCCACGCAGCTTTTATTAGAAATCACCACCTGTTTTTTCCTGAAATGCCCCAAAAGCTCCATGAGAGCCCACGACTCAGTTTCGACCCACACTTGCTGCCTCACCGGCTTTCACACCTGCCCAGCTTGCAGCTCCAAAAGTCCATATTTGGGTCCATATTTGGGCACCTGGGCTGGGGTGCGATTCTGGGGCGCGCCCCGATTTGGAGCACCAGGCCAGGCTTGGGATGGATGTCCTAATAAGGATTCGGGAGCCCACGTTGGCCGTTACCTCCAACAGATCCCATCATTAGGGACCAACCCCATTCCTGGCTCTTTTTCCTCCAAGACACCCGTACCGAGGAAGAGGAGAGCAGCCAGACCAGCGAGGGACCGGACAAGGAGCACCGAGCTCCTCTCGGCCAAGACCAGCATCGCTCCCACCGCCTCCATCCCCGCCTCGGGATGACACCGAGGAAATACCGGGAGAAGTTTCACACCGCGCAGCTCAGCGCTACGAAGGGGCACTGACCACTTTGCTTTAAAAAAAAAAAGTATATCTCAACTTCGATATTCTTTTTGCTTTTTTTTCTAAGCCCCCCGATGCGCTCAGATCCCAGCGGAGCGGTGCTACCCAGACCCCCCGCTCCGCCCCCAGCCCCTTCCCGCTCGCCCCCGCCGGGTACTCACACGTGCCGCGGCCAGCGGGGCAGGTCCCGGGGCACGGCGGGCAGCGCCAGCCCGCCGCAGCTCAGCAGCTCCCCGCCGCAGGCACAACCGGCGGGGCAGCCGGCGGCGGCGGAGCCCAGCAGCCCCAGCAGCAGCAGCGCCGCCGCTCCGCCGCCTGCCCGTGACGGCACCGCCATTTTGTATCCGGCACCGGAGAAGGTCCGAGACGGGAGGAGGCGGCAGGAGCGGCCCCGGCGCGGAGCGCAGCGGTAACGCCGCGGGCTCCCGCGAATGCTCAGCGCCGTTCCGCCGCTCGCAGCATCGTCTCGGCAGCCGGCAGCGCGGCCCCGTGGGGCGGTCACGGCACCGGCATCCACCCGCCGGCGGGCGGGCACCGCCGCGCGGGTCGGAGCCGCGTCCCCGCCTCGGGAAGCGCCTCCTCCTCCTTCACACCGCACAGCTCCGGCCCGGCAGCCGCTGGAGCTTCTCCTCCTCGGTGCGCTCCCTCGGGGCTGAGAGCCGCTGCGACCACCGCTCCGCTGCTCCCGCCCAGCCCCGCCGCTGCCGCCCGGCCCGAGCGCCGCTCGCCGCGGACCCACGTTGGCGACACCGCAACATGTAGCCGCGCCGCCCCCTGCGCGCCCGCCCATTGGCTGGCGGGTATCCTCCGGCGGGCCCGCGCGCACGGCCATTGGCCGACCGCGCCCCCCCCGGCGCGGGGCCGCGGCGCCCCATTGATGCGGGCGGGCCGTCAATCAGAGGCGCGGGGCCCGCCCCCCTTTCCCACTCCAGGTGTGAACGCGGGCGGCCTCCCCCCCCCCAGCCCTGCCGCTCTTAAAGGGGCAGCGCCTGCCGCTCCCCTCAGCGCTCCGCCACGGGAAAAGCGACTTGAATCTCTCGCTCCCCTAGATGTGGGCAGTCTGCTGCACGACGGTGGCCTGGGGGCTCCAGCACTCCTATGTGCCCTTCCCCGAACGCGACGGGACACGAGTGTCCTGCCACAAGCCCATGGATTGATTATTCTCATGAATATCAGAACAAACCTTGGCAGCTCTTCCGCTTCTCAAATTTAGTCCTATTTTTGAAAGCCCAGCACGCACCAGATGTAAGGGAGCACACAGTCCAAAACGAGTTGAATCATGACTCATTAGATAACTGCAGCAAGATAATAGAGGCCAAAATTACTCTCAGAGTATCAATACATTCCAAAGAGTGAACTTAAGAGGCTTCTCCTGAGCTCAGGGGAGAGTATCCAACTAGCTTTAGTCAGGTTTGAACAAGGCCTGGACAGCATTTAGCGGATGAAGCTTTTGGTGGGCTCAGTGTGGATGGGGTTGAGAGTTAATCCTCACATCGGCACAGTCTTGTGCCAGCAGGGATGTGGGGAGAAGGTGATACATTATTTTAGGAATAGAAACACATATTGCAGCCCAGTCCTGCTTCCACTGCCTCTGATTAGATTTCCAAACTTCTGCTGCAGATCCTTCCTGGGTGGAGCCATATTTCCTTTTTGCAACAGGACACGGCATTGCCTCACAGAACGCTTTAGTCAGGATGCTTATCTTCCAAGAGTTGTGTATCCCTTCATATAAAACAGCACACACAAGGGGGATTGCACCCAGGTGGGTTCAGAGCAGTACCTGAGCTGTACAAACAGGTTGCCTTCTGAAAGGTGGCAAACCTGGATTGGTGGCAACCAGAGAAAAGATTTGTTCCACCAAATCAGAAACCGGGTGTGATGTTGAATTTGCTGATAAGCCAAACTGATCAAGTTGGGTTTGGCCCACAGGTTCCCATGGACTCTGTCAAAGCCCGAAGTGTCTCTTCCCAACATGGAATTTTGGAACTTGGCCAGACGGGTCTTGAAAGTCTTCAGAGAAGGAGGCTCCACAGCCTCTCTGGGCAGCCACTCTGGGCAGTGCTCCATCACCCTCACAATAAAGAAGTCTTTCCTCATGTTGAGGTGGAACTTCCTGTGTTGTAACTTGGTGCCGTTTCCCCTTGTCCTATCACAGGGCACCACTGAAAAGAGACTGGCCTGTTCCTGACACCCACCCTTTAGATATTTATAGACATTAATAAGGTTCCCTCTCAGTCTTCAGCACAGACGCTGCAGATACTGTGGGGGCCAGCCTGAAATCTTTCTGGGAAGAGCCAATAGGCATTATTTATAAACAGAGACACTCACTAGGTAAATATGGGGTTTAGGCTTTTGTTATGCAAAGAGTGGGGGGTTAAAAGTCACCTTATTGTGGCTTTGGGGTCTTCTTTCAGCCTTGAAGAACTGGAGAAAAGTGGAGAATGGCTTATGTTTAGTCCCCTAATTTATTTGAAATCTGTTTGCAAACCAAAACCAAGAGCTTCAATCTCTGAGGAGGGAACCTGAGGCAAGAAGTGGAGATGTATTACTGAAGATAGTGCAGCCTTATAGAAATAGACAGCCAATTAAAAAATATGTCTTTAGTTCTTCAGTGTGAAAACCCCAAAGTTTAAGGCACTTTTATGGAGCCGATTTCTCTTGGGAGAAGGCATAACAAAAACCAAAAATGTTTGGTTCTTTTTCAGTAGTTTCAAATTTGATGCCCAAGCTTTTAAATTAATTTTAACCATTAATTTTAGTATTTTAAAATTATTCTTGCAACCCCTGACCACAAACCCTGCTGATTTAATCTCACCCATTCAATGCAGGACTCCCACCTCTCACCGTGTGACTGCTGTTGAGCAGTGCCCATCCCCAAAGCCCCTCCGCTCTTCCCCTGTCCCGTGACAAGGAGGAGAAGCTGGCCATGGGGTTTCCCATGGAGGCAGATATCCAAAAGCCTTAGATAACCTTTAAAAAGACACCTAAAAGCAGCTCTCCTGGAAACCAGGCTGAATTACCTTGCATTTACACAATATTGTCGTGCACTGAAAATAATTCAGCGAGGGCAGCTGGTAGGAAGTGAGACTCTTCTCACAGTTGTGCTCTCTCTCCTACCCACATCAATGTCTCTGCTAGCGAGGAGTCTGTGTACAGCTTGGAGGATGTTTCTTCCTCATTAAATCTAATTAAATAGCTTACAAAAGTATTTATGAAAACAATTTTTAAAACAGCAAAGGCATGCCAACAAGGAAGATAGTTCTAATTCTGCCGGTGTCTTTTTGTGGATTTGGAGTCAGTTCAGAAGTGCACATTTGGAAGGTAATTGCTGACAGCGTGCAGAATCCATCAAGCTATAATTAACACTCTACTATTATTCTAATTGCCTCACTCAAGCTTCTATGTTTTTTAATTGTAGAGCAATTTGCCAATAGAGGATTTAATTGCAATACATATTTTATACATTTTGGGACAAAGTACCGTTATTTCCACTTCAGCAAAAATGTTCCTCAGTTTTTAATAGCTTGCTTTATTCTTTTCTAGGGTTTTTTTTTTTTGCCCGATAAAGGAATTTGATTGCAACCTCTTGTGAAATTACTAATGATACAGGAGCGCCTGGAGGCTCCAGTTTGGATCATGACTCTATTAAGCTAGGAACTGTACATACATGTAGCAAGACACAGCCCTGAGGAGCTTGAAATCTAAACAGAGAAGACAAACTGAGGTGAGAACAGAAGTATTACCCCTATTTTACAGCTGGAGAACCTGAGCCCCAGATGACTCACCTTGGGTGACCCCGCGCTCCTGGGGCGCAGCCAGGCACTCACTCCAGCCCTGAGCACAGGGCTCCCTTCATCTTTAACCTGAGCTCATTTTCAGGCTCCTGGCTCCTGAAAAAGTATAACTCTGTAATTTGGTTTGCAAGCTAGACCTTCTAAAGAACGTTTAACTGTCTAGGATCTACAGTTATTTTTCCTGAGTGCCTTGGCTTTCAGAGCAAGTCACAGTGTTGGACAGGAGCCCTAGTGAGGCTGCACAGTACCCAGCAGATATGACACACTGGATAGATGACAACAGCAATGCTGTCAGGCTTCCTGAAGGATGTGTTTGACTTATCCTAGGGCAGGCTGAAGATTGGAGGTAGTGAAATGGAAAAGGATGGACCTTAGCTCATGTCGATCATCCTTGCATTTCACAATTTTCCTTCAGTCCATCTTGGTGCTTCTATCTGCAGGGCCACAAATCTCTGTGTAACACACTCTGTCTTCTTCTAGTAATGCTCGTGATGGCTTTCTACCCAATACTGGTGGTGCTGAGGTCTGTAAAACATCTGATATCCACAGCTACAATCCTTTATATTGTCACCCTGGTGCATTGATGCGACGATCAATATTATTATGGTGACAAATGCTTTAAAGGTTACAGGAGGTGTGTTGTGGGGCGAGTGTACAAGATCACAGTGATTATTCAGCACAGCAGCCACGTTTATACATAGCTAACAGTGGTCTTTGGTATCAGCTGCTCACAGCAAGCTGCATGGTTTGACTCCTGGCATCCAAACTGCAAGAGTTGGTTTCTCTGGTATGACCAGAACAACCAAAGCATCAGCATTCCTGAGGTTTATTAGTAGATCTGGTTACACCAGATCTGCAAGGACAATTTTATGGCGTCTTGCCACCCAGAGCTGGTCTCTGTCTCTCTTGGATCCCAACCCTGCTCCTCAGAGCTCATTTTGTTGGAACAACCTGCGAGTTGCATGACGTGATCCAAAAGTGCCTAGCAGCAGTGACTAACGATAACATCACTTCTCACTGCTGTAAGGGGTGAAGCTGATTCAGCTTAGCAGGAGGCAGCATAGGACAGTGGGAATTAAAGGAGGAGATGATCAAGTTGAACTCCAGAACAGGGTCACTAGCAGCCCTGACGTGAAAGTTTAGCTTGGGCTCAAGCTCCGAAGAGTTTGCCTTGCCATGACACATCAGCCTTTTCTTCTCTTAAAATTAGAGACTAGTGCTTGAACTCTGGTCCTCCAGGAGCATAAAGTCTTTGATCAAGACCAGATCATGCTTCGTTAATGTGAAAGTTCACTCTAGTAGCTGCTGTCATTTAATTTTTCACAGGCAATGAGTTAAATTGCTTTCCCAGGCTGGGACTGGCACAGGCAGTTAGCAAAAGATGGTGCAAATAGATCCAATTAACTAAATCCGTGTTCTGTCACAACATTGCCACCTCTGATCCTTTTTTTTTTCCTTCCTGAAGGAGTTGTTTTAAAACTTCTGTTAAACTGTATGTTTATTTATCTCCTCTTTTTCAAAGTAGACTATAAGTAAAAGCGTGACAGCAATTTACTGTCAAGACAGAAGGGGGAGAGAAAGCAGACTGTTAGCACTAGAATATTGCCTACCATTTGGAAGGGCAAAAAGCACGTAAGAGAGACGCTTCCGATGTAAACCTGCGGTACCTGAACCTGGAGCTTACACTTAATTGCTAAAAAGCTTGTTTTGTAGACAAAGCCATGAACTAACTCCAAGAGCAGGAAGAAAGCCAGGTAGACCTCAAGTCTGAACACCATGTGTCTGCTGGGGTCACACATTTCAGCATGACGCTACTCTCCCCTAATCGTGTTCAAGATCCAAAATCGAGACGTTTCCCTCAACCCAGGGAGAGGTTTGGCCTCATATGCAAGCTGGCAGGTCTCAGGGTTTGCTCTTCAGATCTGAGTTTGGACTCAGATCTGTGCCAAGCCTCCAACAGCAAGAGCAGAGCTGGAGACAGAGCTATTCCTGACAGTGACTAGTGCTAATAGTGTTTATGCTATGAAGAGCTCTATTAACTGGCATAATAACTATAATTATATGGTGTAACTTCTTTTTGTTGCTTTCACCTCTGGGCTGAGATGGAAGCACGAAGTTCTTGCAGCCCCAGAGGAATGTGTTAGATGAAATCATGCAAGTGGAGCAAAGAAACTGCAATCCAGTTACAATTAAAATGGGAGTCACCTGCCCCTGCTTGGAGAATTATAGAAAAAGGTTTAGAAATATTAGAGAAGGAGGAATTTAACTTCTCTTTAAGATAGGGGTGTTTAAATAAAGACTATTTTGTCACTCTGGACAAGCCTCCTCTAGAAAGGGGAAGAGACTTCAGGTGCATTTCAGAAATAGTAAATGCTTTATTTTACCACAAACCCTTGCCTCAGTGTAGGTGAGGAAATGAGCCACCAGCTTGCTTAATAAAAGTAACAGGCTCCAAAGCATTTCTAGAGTAAAGCTGGTATTTCCTTGCTGATGGCTGTTGGCTTCCAGTGACTTTCACAGCAAACAAAGGTAACTCACACCCCCCAAAACAACTCATACTTCTCTGTGGGCTCAGAAGGTTGATAAGGAAAAGCCAAACGGAGCGAGTGCAGGGTGCCCTCTCAGAAAGCTGCCAAGCTGAGTATTTAGTTAATAGCTCACTGTCAAGATTTTATACTCCAGATGAAGGGTGCCATCAACAAGGGTGGTCTCTGCCTGGCAGTATTTTCAAGGCCAGTTTAGTTGAAAGTTGCACAAGTTATGGCTGTTCTCAAAGGTCCAGATCTCAAATAACAATTAAAGGAAGATGATTGCAGAATGACCACAGCAGCCAGACTTTGGAAGGATCTGGCAAGCAAGCACTGTCTTGCAGGTCAGAGCTAGTTTTTTCCAACTGCTGTACTTGATCTTTATCCATACTGGAAATGGAGCAAGATACCTTGTGACAACTTTTATTGGTACTCAGTTACTGCCTCTGTGATTACCATGGGCTATTACTACCAAACTGCTTCTTGTTGCTTCATCTGGCTGGAAGATGTTAGGATTTGTCTGCTGCTTCATCATACTTTGATCCCTTGTTTAGAAAAGAAAACTGTTTCCTTGCTCTTGAGTGCCTCATTATTGGCTGGGGACTGAACTGCAGGCTGATATTTCTGTTTGGCCCTTGAAGCCAACTATTAACCACACTTCTTGTCCTGCTGGTACCACCCAGGAGTGCATCAATAGTGCAATACAAATGGCACAGCATCATTATATGAAGAACAAAATATGTGGCAGGGCCCTGCTGTGGCTTAGAGGCTCTGAGAAGAATCTCTCAAAATATCTTAGACATCTGCCATGTGTAAAATCTCATGATTGTTCTTCAAATTCTTCTCTGGATACATCAGCCTCTCCTCTGCTTCTCTCCCTGTCTCCCTCGGTAACTCATGTGCTTCTTACCAGCAGTGTTGGTTTCCTCCACAGTTATTCTATTTTATTTATTCAATACCTGAGGTCATTATCCTCCATTTCGAGACATCCTAAATCACTTCCATAGTGCACAGTTGGGATGACATGAAGGATTATGACTTCATGTGGGAATAAGGAGGAGCAGATGAAGACTTAATAGACATAGATCCTTTTTAATGCCAATGCCATAACTAATTAGAAACAGGGGGGGAACAAGTAGATGGGAATTGTCTCAAACTTCTCTCAGAGTTTGCCATGGCATATGAATGAATCTTTAGCATTGTCACACCAACATTTCAGTAGCTGGACAACTTTGTCCACAGATGCAGTGGTGGATATTTGGGCTTTGTGTAAGCTCTGTGTGTCTCCAGTGACATCCGTTTCTCACACGCTTTCTTCATCTCCCTGCAAGATGTGAGCGACCATGGAAAGTTGCAAGGATGCACAGTAAGTGTTTCTGTTATATCCCGGGAGGATAATATTCCTTTTTCTTTTGAGATGAGGTTTCCATCAACTTGGCAGTAAGGGACACTAATGTAAGAGCTCAGGCAGAAGTAATGAGGTTGAATCCATTACCAACTAGTGATCTGGAGGCAGCACTGTGTGAAGAGGCAAAAGATGCCTCACGCTTCCTGCCACCCAACTTAAAAAAACTAACAAACAAAAAAACCAACTCCCAAAACAACAAAAACCCCTCCCCAGTATGATGTCATCTGTCTCTTGGGTTAAAGGAAACTACGTAGAGCTTTCAGCCTCCCAAGTGTACTGCTCCAGAGAGGAGCTAAATTCAGCCAGGATTTCTTTTTGCTCTTTAGCTTCCATATTTTTCTCCAAGAGGGCTAAATCACCAGAACATCTTTGTTCTGGTTACCCTGGGCTATATCACCATCTATTCTGTTTTGGAAGATCAACCAGCTACCTCTGCCTCCTCACCTAGCTAGGGCAACATGAAATATCAGCTACTTCCAGGGCACCGTGAGCGGGTTCTTGGTGAGGACAGCTCAGAGAACAGGAAGAAACTGCAGAGAATGTGGAGGCAGAGAAAAGAAAAAAAAAAGCCACTCTTCCCTCCTGCTTATCCCTCTCTCTTGAGGTTTTTGCAGTCCCTGAATCCAGCTGGCAGCGATGCAGTAAATAGCCACATACCCTGTGCACAGGCTCTCTGCCATGGGCAAGCACAAGCTTGCTGAGAGGAGGAAGGGGAGCTGAGCTCCTTCCCTTCCACTCCATCAGCACTGTCTGGTGATACACAAGACCTTGGCTGTGCAACAATTCCCTCTGAGCCAGGGCTGTCTGCAGCAGAGGTACCATCTGCTCTTCCCAGCATCTATGGTGTTACTGTGTCTACATGCTGGGGCTCCCTGGCTCTTTCAGATGGGCTACACCTGTGGGGAGAAAATCAGCTGCAAGTTATCTGCTGCCAATCTCACTTCCCAGGCACCATGTTCTGCCCCAAGCTTTTATATTTGAAGAGATCCATGATGGTGAAACAGCAGGCAAAAAATGGATGCTATTTTTTCACAGGCTGACCTTGCTGGCTGCTTTGCCAGGAACACCAGGACTGTGCTTGAGGTCACTCCTTGCTCCTGGCCCTAGGACTTGTCCTTGTTTCTGGCAGAAGAGAATGTCTCAGGGGTGTCCTGTATGCTTTTGTGTGCACGGTGGAGCCTTGTGATACTTGGAATATCTGTGGTGGTCCCAAGCTACAATGTGAGGGGTAAGTGAATGAGAGTTTCTTGTCTTGTGAAGTGATATTTTGTCGAGTGCTATTTTGTTTTGTTTGCCTCTAGTTGTGACTAGTAATGGCTGGGTGACTCTGAGTTACTGCATTGTTTGAATTGGTGCCTCTGTGTGAGCTGTTTCCTTGGGACTTCAGGCACCTTCTGCTGCCTGCTTTTGGATGTGTTCAGGAGGGGTAGCTGGTTCCAGTGTCTAGGGTGATTCACATCCTTTCCATAAGGACTGATGGTTTCCCTTGGCTCTTTGGTTGATGGCTTTGAGACTGGAGCAGCTGGTATTCTAAAAGTCTTTGCTTACTAGCTGGGTGGAAGGCAAACAGGCAGAAAGCAGTATAGACAGGAGGTCTGTAAGTCCCACCGTGCATAAAGACAATACAAAGCTCAGACTGGCTTGTCTCCGAGATACCCGGATTGCATAGGTTTCAACAGCTTCCTTCCATATGGCAGCCTGCAGGTGATTGGAATCCTCTAATAGATCATCCCTGATTTAATAAAAGTTAACTTGCTGTATTAATGTAAGGCAACACGTTGGAAAAAGCCATTAATCATAGTGAGTCTCCATGGCTGCTGAGTCCGCACCTGCGAAGCTGGAGCCTTGGGAAATCGCATTTAGAGCAATCTGCATGGCTTTGACAGAATGCCTGTAAGTTTTTCCCATTACATCATTACTGGGGCCAACACAAAGGCTATCTGGGTTGCTCAAGGAAGTGTATTGTGGAAAACAATCCTACTTTGATGACTGATCCAGGCATTTATTTAGGCAAAGCAGAAGCAGTTGCATTGGCTCATTTGATCTGTGCTGTTAATAGGAGACAGCTCAGTGCATGTTTTGGTTATACTTGCTCTTGCTTGCATAAGTTCTCAAGATTACTTTTTTTAATGAACAAAACTATCTATCCCTTCACGTGGCAATCATGCCAGTGTCACAATCTTAATAGTCACTCACATTTTCCAGATAGGTTTGTTTTTTGTTTGGTTTTTTTTTTTCCAAAATCTGGCTCAGAAGAATTTGCCCAGGTTCATGAAAGTCACTCAATATCATAACGAACAGCTTAAAGTTCATGTACATAACAAGGAAAAAGAGAGAATGGGATGCAATGCATGTAGGTATGGGTTAAAAATAAAAGTTACTTAATTTCTAGTTGCATGTATTGCTTTTGTACCAGGAAAATGCCAGTAGCCCTCTGTATCATTTGGCCCCAAGGATGCAAAAGTTACTGGTTTCCTGAAAGGGAAGGAAACCTGTTACACAAATCAGACTGACCTCTGGGGCTGTAGTTGGGGCACCTTGTAAACCATTTTCTTATTTAAAGTTCATTCATGATTAACATTTCTCATATGGTAGTGCCTGTTATTAAAGGCTTGATAAATGGCTTGAATGAAAGATTTGTAGAAATGGCCAATTAGCCTCTTTGCTATCAGACTTTCAAACTTTGTGTGCTCTTTATCCTACATATTCATTAAATAGAGAGAAACTGACTTTCTGAAAAAATGAGTAGGGGTTTCAACAATGTCATATCTGAAAATAAAAGGTGGAACTTGGTGGAGGAAGCTGACGAACTGGGGTTGTGTTCTTCTCAGGTCTGTGCAATGTGATAAAACCTGGTGTTGCAACAGAATTTTTCTGCATCATAGCAGTTGTATCCTCTCTTAGATCTCTCTTAAGTGTTAATATTTGTCACCTCCAAAGCTGTGGGAGTGGGTGACAGGGGTTTTCAGCTGTGCCTTGCTGTTGAGAAAGGCCACAGTAACTAGCAGAGCATCGTCAATCAGAGTTGCAAGAACACACCAATGAGGGGAAATGTGCTTCACCCTCTGCTAAGGGTGCTTTAGCCAGTGGCAGTAAATCTTTCCTCCTAAGCCAGTATTTAAAAGACTCAGAAAGACTTGACCATAAAGAGTTTTTGCATAGTAAGGCGTAAACTGGATTTCCAGCCCTACATTCCCAGCACCCTGGGACAGCTCTGATAGAAGCTGGCCCTGTTATTTCTCTTCCTGCAACAGGTCAAACAAGCAGTGGGCACTGAAGTCTTTTGGATAAAGTTTCCAGAAAACAGGAGGGCAGACCCTCAGCACACCTTCCCAGGGCAGAGCTCTGGCCATGACAGCTGACAGGCCCTTCTGCACACCTCCTTTCCTAAAACTGGTGTCAGGACAACTGGAACTTGTGTCTTGCGGGCTAATGGAGCATGCAGACTTGCACCACTGTGGATTTGATCCAAACTGACTGTCTGGCTTGTGAAGATTCTGAAGGAGCCCATGGGGGGGATTTCTCCCCATGGCATCCTCCAGCAAAAGTCTTTCCCATCTGCTGCCCTTAGCTACTAGATCATTTGTCTGCTTTGGGTTCTCTGCTTTTGGCTAGGAATGGCACATCACCATCCTTCTCTTCCTAGTTCTTGGAGTTAATTTTTCTACAAATGTTATAGGCTGTGTCTATTTATTTATTTTAAAGAGACTTTCAAAGCCTGCTTCAGTGTGAAGCAGGAGGAAGGCAGAGCTGCACATGTGCCTGTGTATTGCCTGCACATACCTGACCCTGCAGCTACTGATTCCTCCTTCTTCAGGCAGTTGAGACCATGACAATAGCATTTGGATATCATCCCGTTTCCTCCCCCCCCTTAAACCTGAGCTTTGTCTTCCAGGTGTTACAGACGTTTTTGAAGTCAAAACACTTGCCAACTCCAATTAAACTTGTGGTTTGCAGACAAATTGGGAGCTGGCCGGAGAGGAAGCTGGTGGGAGAACAGCTTTGTATGTGTTCCGGGCTCCAGGACACCTGTGTTTCCATAGGTTTTGTGCAAATAGGAAGCAGGGCAGAGAAGAGATGGTCTGTGCTTTACCTCTAGTAACAGAGGCAGAAATGCACAGAGATAATGAAGGACTCCACAAGAGCAGGGACATGCTTTGATTAGGTAGGGTGAGCAAAATTTTGGTTAGGTTAGAGGTTGCAAATTTAAAGAACTCTGGTTTCGTTTGTCCAGCTCGTGCTCCAAAAGCAGAGTCTGAATGGCACTTCTCTAGGTGTCCTGCCTGCAGGGGCAGCAGCCCTTGGCTGCAGTGGGCTGGAATTAGGCTTTGCTGATGTTCTGCAGTACCTCTTTGTTCTTCCTTCCTTCTCTGTTTTGGTTGCTTCAGTCACTGATTCTTCCTTCTCCCTGATCCAGTCCTGTATTCCCACTTTATTCTCTGCAGGACATGGTTAGAAGAAGGCTCATGTATTCTCACCTCTTTGCAAATAATTTCTGGACATTCAGGGTCTCCTTTTATGCAAAGCATTTTGTCAGAGGTGTCTTGATGCCATTTGTAATGCATGTCTTTAAAATGGTGTGGGAAATAGTTTTCCCAAACTGGAAATATTTTAGACACCTTTGAACAATGTAATTTTTAGATTGTGTAGTGACCAAGTTCAAACACCTGAGTTTTGTTTGGGGGCAGAAGGGGAAGTTATTTTGATTATTTTTCTACTTGCAATTGTGAAATGGATGCATTTTAAACAGCAACATAAGAAAAGACCTTCGATTTTGGCACTTGCTTGAAATGGGACACTTGACCTGGATTTTAAAAGTGGATCAAAATGGCCTCAAAACTCAATATTTCTTGCAAAACAGAAGGTTGTTTTTACAATTAATTTTTTTTCTGTGGGAAAATATTGTATAGTGAGGAAACTGATCATCAGTTCTAGCATTTGATACTATTGGAAAGGTCTTTTATAGCTTAAAAAAAGTATTACTTTATTTTTTTTCATTCACTCTGCCAGCCAAAGTGGAATCTGAGAGCAAAGTCAGACACAGAACCAGGAGGAAACAGCTTATTAGATGGGGGGTGACTTTTGCAGTGCATTTCACTGTCCTGTTTTAGTGATCTTTCCAACCTGGTGCCTGCATTGCAAACACATCCCTAGATAACCTGTCCCTGGCATTGCAATGATTTTTCTCCCAGAATCCTGGTGGTTCAGCTCTAGAGGGATTTCCAGCCCTCTTGCTGACTTTACTTGCTGTTCTCTGCCTGAAAGCACTACAATCATCTCCCAAAATGTCCATGTGCCCTTGCCATGGCCTTGTGCCATACCCTTTTAGATTTTGCTTGCTGTACCCTGTCTGCCAGGCACCACTTCCATTTACTGCCCCTGTTACACCCATAAAAGCTTCACACTGGTGTCTCTGAAAGCCCTAAAATCAGCTGTGCTATTGCAGGAGAGAAGCACTTGATTGCTGTTGTGAACGTGAGGATAAGGAGGATTGGGGAATAGTGCCAAATGACCTTTCTAAAATCCTACGCTTGCAGTCCTTTGTAGAAAGCATCATCTTTGGTCCAGGCCCTGCTGGGTCATTTTGGAGGGCAGAGCTGGGAAGCTGGAGACCCCAGGGAGGTCTGTGGCTCTTTGATCGCTGGAAATGAGCCCGTGTCCACCCTTGTTCCCACCGGTGAGAGCTGTGTTGTGCCATCCCCAGTGTTGGTGGCCACATGGTGTCCTGGGTGGCCAGGCAGCATCTGATTTTCCAGAATCAGCCACTTTGAGCGGCCCCCAGCCCCTCATCCTGTGAACAAGAGCTGTGTCAAAGCCATGTGCCCATCACACCAAGGAAGAGGTGCAGGTTTCCATGGGGTGACAGTTTGGCCTCCTGGAAGTATCTCTCTTCTCCTGCAGCCTTCTTCCTGACTGCGTTTCTGTTTTTCCTCTTGACTGTTTCTTCATCCTCCACCTCCCCCTCACCTCCATCTGGTTTCTATCTGGACTAAACAGATGTTTTTCCACTTCTTAAATGTCCTCTGCACTCACCTCGCTGATGTCTAACAGTGATTGCTCATTCTTCTTTCCCCAGGTGTAAAACTTGAAAAACTGGAGGGGCTGGGGGAGAACCAGCTTCTCACAATGCCTTTGTGTGCATTTTACTGCAGGATGGAGTGATGAGGGAAACCTCTCCAGTTATTCACCTTGCAGCCTAGAACCCTCTTACTCCTTCCAGGTCCCCTTTCCTTTGCCAGTGTATACAGAGGATCAGACCTGTGATTTATGCCAGGGCAGTGTGTATAATATTCTCACTTTCATGTTATAAATGTTTAACAAATCCAAAAAGGTATCAAAAGAACTTGCAGAGGAGATTTGCTAAGAAGGGCTTGTGGATAAACCTTTTGGACTTGGCTGGAGAGCAGACATACACAGTTTACTGCTTCCCCCTGCTGCGGAGTGACAATAGGTTAATTGTAGATTTTTTTTCTTAAAATAAAAGTTCCTTGCTTGGCAATTCAATCAAGTGGTATCTGTCACGCAGAGGTCTTGTGAAGGATTTATTCCCATTTTAAGTAATGTTTTTGGAGGTGCACGCTCCATATGGAATACATTAGATAGCAGCAAGGTTTGCTGGCATGTTTGTGGGGCTGGGGAAGGTACGTGTCCTGTGGGCACTGGGGCTCGGTGGAGGGGATCTTCTGCAGTTCAGTGGGCATCTGGTTTCTCCTCACCCTCTTCTCTCCTTTTTCCCCTTACATGGCTCTGAAGGTCTTTGAGGGAGGCTTTTCACAGCTCCACCATGGAGGGTCCAGGAACATCATGAAAGAGGGGTCTCTGCCCATTGCCAGCAGGAGAAGGACCCCTCCTCCTTGTCCACCAGAACAGGAAGCCATGGGCTCTCCTGGTAAGCATGGGGCAGAGATCCCAGTACAGATCCCAGCTTGAATCCTTGGGCTGGTGTCAGCACTGCAGTCCCCAGTCCTTGTGGGGCTTGCTGGGTCTTCAGAGATGCTCTGGGCCACTTTGGGCTGCTACTGGTGGCTCTTTCTGGCCATGACAGTGCCCAGCTCCTGGGCTCAGGAGACTGAGGATGGAGCTGAGGTGAACAACCACTTCCTCCCCAGACAAAAACAACTTCCTTCTGTGATAGGAACTGAATGACTGGGTGAAATAATGTAATTTGGAAGCTGCTCTCTGCTTGGCTTTTGTGTTTATTTATTTTTTAGTTGGCTTGACTCTTTCTCCTGTAAAAAAAAAAAGGAACTAGAGATGGGATAAGTGAACAAAACACTTGCAGGGCAAGTGCCTGCTGGGTTTGGACTTGGGTATTGCAGCCCTCAGCTGTTGGGAGCTGCTGGTGGATTGGGAGGTGGGTGCTGGCCCCTGGCCTCTGGGGCAGTCCCTCCCGCTTTGCTTTTGGTTTTTGGAAACTGTCCTCCTTAGAGACCATATCTGCAGGCACTGGCATTTTCCATGCTGCCTGCCAAGGGGGGCTGTGCAGTGCAGATCAGCCACCGAGCCTGCCTGGCTCCTTGCCCCAGCACTTGCTCTCCCAGGAGATTTGGCTTGTGTCACACACTGGCCATTGGGTCCAGAGTACCCACATTACTGCTTACCCACATTACAGGTGCCCCAGCTGCAAAGAGCCATTTGCTGTGCTGCAGATGAGCTGGGAGAAGTCCCCGTGGTACACTTGGGCACCGGTGAGGAGCAGCAGGGAGAGTGAATTCCTTTTGCTGGGAGTTTGCTCTCATTGGTGCCCTCTGTAACATCTGTGGTGAGGTGAATGCACCAGCTCCAAACAGGGGTGAGCACAATCCTGTGCCATTGGAGGGGCTCTGAGACCTGAAATGATGAACTGCATGGAGTTAAAGAACAACCAAAGAAAAAGCTACAACATGAACAACTGGAGGCCATTTAAATCTGGATCTACCTGTTCCATCAGCTGTAGCTCTGCAGCACCATGCACCTTGGCACTGCCTCACCATGCTGTGTCTGGCTGTGAAGCCTGTAGGTTCCCTGGGACTGTGGGCATTAAAGCACATTCCTTGTGACTGCTGCCAGTCCCAGAAAAAGCAAAAATATCCCCATACACCCCAGAGGAAAGCCTGTAATGGAAGGGCAGAGGGAACAGAGCCAAAAGTAGCTTTTCAATTACTTTTATGAAAGTACAGTGTAATGACAGAGAAAAACCAGCCTCTTTGGCCAGGAAGAGATGGGTCTCCATTAGGCATCTCAGCGTCACACCCGTGTAAGGTCTCTTTGGAGATGGGACCCTTCTCTGTGGGACATCGGTGGCTCCCTGCAGCAATGCTGATGCTGTGTGACACTGCTTGGTTTTTCACAAAACAAATCTCCCTAAACCTTCTGACCTTGAAGTTTTCAGCCAGAGCTTTGGTATTTCATGTTCCCTAACCCCATGAAAGATGAAACTCGGTGCAGAGTGGACAGGGTGCAGCAGGCGCGTTACTAATGGGATACGGAACTGCCATATGGTCCTGAAAAATCACTGTCAGTGAGACAATGTTGAGGAGCCCCCCCTCAGAGGGGAAGGGGGGGGGAGGAGAGGCAATTAATCATCTTCACCTCCTAATAAGTATGTGAGCTCTCATACCCACCACTGCTCTTGTTGGAGGAGGAGAACTTCAAAGAGCTTGGTGCCCCATAACCCAGCCAATGCATGGGGTGTTGCTGCTCATCCCAACACCAGTGTCTGTGGGGCTGTTGGGGAATGTGTGCTCTTGGGGGTTTCCAGCTTTCATTTCTAGTGAAATGTTTGAGGGGTCTGCAAAGCAAGGAAGAATTAATCCCCGTGAGCACTTCACTGGATTGGCCTCATGGGTCTGAGTCCCTGTTGGATCAGTTGTGCCAGTGCAATGGTCAATAAATGTCCCTGGAGCCACCAGCTGCCTTCCTGCTGCTGGAAGATCAGCAGCTTCTTGTTCTTTTATCTTCAACCTCTGGCTCGATAAATGGGGTATTGGGGGGGGAACCCTGTTTATTCAGGCTTTTCTTACTTCAACGGACTTCCCTTTGTCCTAAGCACCTCTATTTCACACATTTCCCTTCACAGTGGAGCCTGGAGTACTGTCCCCTGGCCACAGACAGGGTCATACCACCCTTCCCACTGTGTCCATTGTAAAATTGGTGTTATCGCTGGAAAACAGTCCTGAGCAAATTATGATCCAGCTCATCCCCTCTTCCATTGTCCATGGATAAAAATAATACTTCCAAACCTCATAGCACTTAAATATCATTGCCTGCGTAGAGAGTAACAGGTGCTTTCCAGAGCTCTGTTTGCCAGGCCACAGGGGCTTTGAATATTTATTGGGAAACTGCAGCTGGATCCATCTCTGCCCATGGTGTCAGCGGTTGCTGTTTGCTGGGGAGCTGGGGTCAAGGCAATGCTGTCTTGAGGCAAGCCTGTGACTTCAAAGGGGGTTTGTACATCCAAGTCCATGATCTCTGGAGCAGAAGGATTAGTCCCTTCCTGGTGAGGAGGCTGACAGTGGGGTGCAGGGTGATGCTGGTGTTGCAGGTGGATGGGCAGCTCTTATGCAAATGCAGCTGGGTGAGGAGTAGCAGCTCTGGGAAGAGAATACTGGAGGAATAAGCCCTCTGTATGCCTCAGGGAGGAGCTTTGCTTTCTGCTGGGACTGCATCCCTGAGAAGGGTCTTCAGAGCAGCTTATAGTTGATCCTTCTGTCTGTGCCAACCACAATTCTCCCTGTTGGGGTCATCCCAGCACTGACACTGCTGCCACAGACTCTATGCTACTGTGGGAGTCACTCACCTCAAGTGAGGCATCCAGAACAAAGGAAGTCAAACCAAGCTGACCTTGGCTTGTGTTTTTCTCTGGTTGAGTCAACAGTCTTTGCAAATTCTGTGCTCTGAACAAGCTTCCACTTGTGTTTCCACTTGTGGCATCAGCCTGAGCTGTAACAAAGTGGACCCTGCAGAGGCTCACTTGTGGGAAGACCTCTGCCCAGACAGAAGCCAGCCACCAGCATCCTCCTCAGGGTAGTGCTATCTTGGCACAAAGTCCCTTTGCTGAATAGCATAATAGAGACCTGGAGGTGAATGTGTGTGGCATGTTGCTTAGCCATAAAAACCAGTGCTCAGCCTGGGGAATGGGCTTTGCTGGGGTTTTTTCAGATGTCTGAGCCTGAAAGTGTGTGTGGGTGCATGTGTTCTTCTCCCTCTGGTCCACTTCTCCACAACCTTTGCCTCTCTCCTGTGCCCAGGAAGGCAGCACCACAGAATCGGTGGCTTTGATTTCTTATATCCACCCTGATGTATCTGTGGAGAAAGAAAACATCCATCTGATGAGCACAGTCATGTCGTCAGTCACAGGGAGGGCCCAAGAGCAGCCAAGGTGGAAACGGCTGGTGCTCTGACTGGGTGTTGGAAACCTCCTGCTCACTGTGGATGGGGTCACGTGGGACTTGGCTGAGTGTGCAGGGTTTCAGTTGGGAACTGCAGCAGCAGTTACATATCCGGTAATCTCTGGCAATCCAATGTATCCTAAAAATGTTGTTTCATTAAAGCTGCTTTCTGAAGCACTCTTGGGTCCCAGCGAGGGGAGGTAGGCTGCTGAACCAGCTGTAGGTTTTTTTTGCTGGTTTGCTATACTGGAGTTTTAAACTCCACTGCTCAGTTTGCCAACTGCTGTTCTTTCTGATGCTACCCAGTTGTTTTGCATGGCCTTGAAGTGGTTTCCCAGCTATTTGAACTCCCTAAATGACAATGCTTCATTATTGTCTGATGGAGAAGTGGAATCTTCTGTTTATATGCAAAGGTTCCCCTCCTTCCCCCCTACCTCCCTCAACATATGCAAAGGCACTGCAGAAACTGGAACCAGATAAAAAGAAGAAAACAGGCTTTTAAAGCAAGTTCTGAAGTGTAAAGATGTGAAGGCCACTTAGAAATCATTGCCTTGCGCTTTCTCCCACACTGTGATTCATTTGGTCCAATCCATCATTGATTCAACATGCTCATTCACCAGAGCCTTCAAAGACAACTGTGTGTCTGCTTTAGCCATTCATCAAGGAGGAGCACAAAAGAGAAGGGCAAAGGAAAATGTATTGCCAGCTCCCTTTGGTGCTGTTTAATGGGTGTGAAAAAAGGACAGCGGAGAAGCTTGGTTAATGAAAGCCAGGATGGCTGAGGAAGTGCCCCTGGGATATATATTTTTCAGCCCAGGTATGGACCTTGCTAAATTTGATTCTGCAGAGGAACTTCAAAAGCAGAGCAGGAGAACCAAAATGAGGTCAATGTGCAGAAGAATAATCCAGTGCAGGTGGATGCTCTTCTCCAGATGTGGCTGCCTGTCCTCGTGTGGACACTGAGGGAAGAAGGGCTGTTGCCCACTCAGCCCCATTTCCCTGATAAGCAACAAAGTATTTTCAGGGAATTGACAGAGACCTCCCATAGCCCAATCCCTAAAGAGATGACCTCATTGCATTTTCTTCAATTAAAAGATGTAAAGCAGCAAAACACAAAGACAAACCTTGCCTTTTGGGCCTGCTTGCTCAGCTGCAAACTGTGGAAAGGCGAGTCCGCCAGCACAGTCCTCTGCTGCCCAGGAGCCACTGAGCCAAGCCCAGCTGTGTTGACTCAGATGTCCAGCTTTGGACACGTAGCCCTGGAGCATGGACCCACTATGAGTGTCTGGGATACCTGAACATCCTGGCTCTGTGTGAGCACAGGCATCTGCTCTGTGCTCTGCTCCGTGTGGTAGATGTATGGCTGAGCAAACTCCTCAAGCAGCACCACCACCTCTGACTAACCCAACATGGTGGTAAATTGGAATTCGTAATGGGCTCTGGGGGAAGTCTCTTGTTTTAACACAACCTGGAAGGTATTTTGTTGAGCTTGCTGGGCTTGTTTCTCATGTCATCTGCAACCCTGCTGAGCTGTCTAGTGATGAAGTGAGGGATGTTTTACCTCATGTGTTTCTATTTATTTTCTTGCCTTCTCACATTGTCTTCCTCCTGGCTTTTCTTCATCCCCCGTGGTCCTCCCTCGTTCTGTCTGTCCCTCCTTCTCATGCACCCTTCCACATGTGGGATGGAAGAGAAGGAAAGAGATGGCTGTTTTTTAAGGAACAGGTTTAGTACTTGTTTGTTCACCCTGAAAAACTGGCAGTGTTGGATGGCAAATATTCTTTTTGCAATTTTCTAAGTCTGTAGGAAAAAAGAAAAGGAAAAATAAGTGAATAACCTGTGAAAGTATTGTGCCATCTGATTGCACAGCCTCATGGCCCTCCAAAAAGACATTCAAATTATGCCAGTAGACGACACCGAGTGAGACAGTAAGAGAAGAGACTTGGTCTCCGCTGCTCCTCTTGCCCAAGTGGAGTCATGCTTGTGCAGGTGGAAGGTGGCTGATTTCTGGGAGGGCCTCAGCATTTCTGATGCTGAAGCTGGAGTGCCACCAACTGCACAAGGAGGGAGAAGTCACAGATGACCTGAGTTGTCCTTGTGTAACATCTCCTTTCCTAAAGGGTGTATGAGATGTGACTGTGCTCTCCTCAGCATAGATGGGAGTTAACACAGACAGGATTATTTTTATTTATTTTTCCTGGGCATCCTTGAAGCTCACCCCAAATTTCTGGGCCAGCCATCCCTCTGTTAAAAGAGAGATATTATTTGTCCTTTCATGTGAGTTTATCATGGTGAAGAAAAGTTGTTATGAGTTGCCCAGAGAAAGGAGGACATTCCGTATAATACCACAGGGAAGACTTGGGCAACTTATTGGCTCATATGGAGCAACAAGTGATAGAATATGTCTTGCAATTAATTATCTCACTTTTTGGGGGACATTGAGGCCTCCTCCTGTGTTCTGACATTATATTATTTATCACTGATACTACATTCTTAGTCAAAGATCCTTAGCCTGAAGTTTTAGGAATATGGCTTCCAAGTAGTTGAGCAACAATTTGTTCTCGGAATAAACCAATTTGCAGCTGGGGCCTGAAATGCTTTGAAGAAGATGAGTTTGTACTTGCAGGCAGTCTGCTCTGTGCTTATCTTGATTTGGCCTTGCAGATCTTAGTCCAGATTTATATCTGAGTGCAGTCTTCTCTTCAGCCTCAGGATGGGGAGGGAAAGCACTGTGCTTCCCAACAGCATGTGAATAGGGGTCATCTCTTGTCCAAAATCCTTTCCCTCTGAATTAAGTAGAGCTTCTGGACTTGTGCTGGCCAGTGCTTGTTCACTTCTGTCCTTCTCATACTGCAGGATATAGATGGAAGCTGGTATGAATTATTAATCTCTGTGCTTCAGTTCTGTAAAATGAGAGTTGGAGGTTACAACCTCCCTTGGAAAAGGATGGAAACTGTGAACAGGAAAGTACAGTGGATTTTTTAATTTCACCCATCACAAAAGCCCTGCTGAATCTATTTATGTGGTTCATCTTTCTGGCCAGCTGTATAGATTTCCTTTCTTTGGTCTATATGTACTGCAGGTTGGGATTTGCTTTTCCTAGCTGTCTCCCCTTCAGGCTCCCTTATTAATGCACTTGCTTTAACTTTTTGCTGTTGAATTCCCTTGATTTCAGTAAATTCTGGAGCTTTAAAACTAAGGTTTGGGAGATCCCTTCTCATTTGCTTGCTGCTCAAATCAAATACAGCAGCTCCTCTCTGTGAGCTCGTAATTGTTATAGAAATATTATAATTCATTCTTGTGAGGTTTGAGTTTGCTAATGAGGAAAGAAGGACAATGTATGCTGCTAAATGAGTGTATTCATGTTAAAAGGCTCTTGATGGGAATTTGGGGCAATGAAGTCACATAGCCCCAGCCTGGGTGTGGTCAAAATTGTGAACAGACATCAGGTTTAGATAAAAAATTGTTTTAGCATTAGTGCGTTTTTATGGAAAGTTAGTAGCATGGCTGTTGACCTTATGTTTGGCAAAAGCAGACTACCCAAAATATGTATGCAAGGCAGATGGGGAATGCATTTTAATTAAAAAAGAAAATATTATGATACTCTGAGAACAAAGTGGTAAAATCTTCTGGCTGTGCAGGAATTTCTTTTGAGAAATGGAAGGCACTGAAAGGCTGAACGGGGAGGAGATGGGGTCTGAACTGTCCTTACTCAGTGGGGAGGAAGGACAATCCCAGGGTACCTGGCTGACAGTAAGGTTATCAGTGACTCTCTGGAGCAGCAATGGCTGGAGAGCTTCCAAGCACATACTTCCATGGGAAGGTGCCAGCTTGCTGGAGCTGAGGCACTTTGCAGAAGAGGCTTTGATTCCAGTGTGATAGCAGGATGGCTCCCTGCCTGCTGGAGCTGGCTGCTGTTGGCACCCCCCAGCCCCACCTGTGCTGCCCACCTGTGCCTGTGTTGGCCTCAGGGCTCCCCTGAGCCCCCCCGGGTGCTGTGCCAGAAGTCTTGCACCCACTAAACCTCAAGGCACCAGGTGATCCAATGAGGAGGTGGGAGCTGACCTTGGTAAACAGGAAAGTCCTTCACCCATCAGAGTTCCTGTGCATCTGGGTTTCCTTCCATCCCTCTGGGACATTCAATAAAGGCCTGGAGCCTGGGATTGCTGGCTCCCAGCTCCTCTGCTCTTTGCCAGGCAGGCAGTGAGGAGCCCTTTGAAGTGCTGCTGCAGTGAGGCAGGTTTTCAGAACCAGGGAAGCCCTACGGGAGGACAGCTGTGGAGTCCTCTCCTGAAGGAACGATGCGACCCTCCATTTCTGCAGGGTGGGAGAGGGAAGCAGAAACCTTGACTTGTTCCCCCCATGTCTTGCAACCACACTGCTCACTGCTGTATGTCTACTCCTGCCTGCCTTCATCCCATCCAGAGATGAGCCAGGGAGACACACAAATGGATCTATGTGGGGCAGCTGCAGTCCATGATGGGCAAATCAAAAACCAGGGACTCTGCTGGAGGGAGGGATTGCAGCCATGGGGTCTCATTGCACTGTGAATCCTCCTGCCCATGACTGATGCCTCTCTGGGGACCAGAGCAGATCGCAGAGTGGGCAGGACTTCTGGAAATCAGGCTTTTAAAGGGGCTTTTGTGTGGATTGGAGGGCCTCCAGATTAACACCTGCTTCTGAAAATCTGTGCCAAGGGCACAAGTGGGAAAAGGTAATGGAAAAGTATCTGCAAGGTTAAATAGGTCTGGGAGTGCTAGGAAAGAGCAGGGTCCCAGAGTCAAAGGGAGCTGGAGAGGGGACAGTCTGGGGTGCAGGTACAAGGGTGACCTCTTTGCACAGGAGAGAGGTTCCCTGGTGGCTGATGGAGAGATGCCTCAGCATAGACAGGACTTCCCTGTTCATGGGGTTGCTCATGTAAGATATCCCTGCTTGCAGCATCAGCCACCAGTCTGTGAGTGGCTTCTTCCAGAGGCTCAGCTCTTCAGGGAAAGATCCTGTAACCTTTGGAGATCTGGTAATCATTATCCACCTCTTGAATGACCCCAGAGAGCTATGAGGAGGGTCCTCCAACCTATCATCTATGCCTGTTCCCATGCAAAACCTGCAAGCCTTCAGTCCTGGCTCTGGGGGTCCATGGGGACAAGGGCAAGCAGGTCTGGCTGCAGCCTCAAGGTCTTCATTTGTAAATAAGCACCTAGCTGCTATGGTAATGCTTATTTAATTTAGGCTAAGTATTTCTACAGCTGTTCTGGGGCAATGATACTACTTTGTGCTAAATGTGAAGTCTTGGCTGCTCCCAGCTGCAGCAGTGTATTGGTCAGGTGCAGCCCTAAGGACAGGTTGTGCTGTGGGGTAAGGCACAGCCGTGTGGGCTGACCCTGCTCTGGCCTTCATGGAAAATGCCAGTTGCTTTCCAGGACCCCTTGCACAAGCTTACACAAGGCAATGACCAGTACCTGTCTGTGCTAGCAAAGCAGGTCATAAGTTGTAGGTTACCTAAGGCATTTTTAAAGGCAAAATACACCAGTCTCCTTCCATAACAGGTGCCTTTTAATTTACCTGCCCTCTGCCCAGTCACACCATGTCAGATCTCATGCTGGGTTTTCCTGCCTCAGTTATGTAGGGCTGAATCCCTCCTTGCTACTTACCCAGGCTTTAAATGACCAGAGTGGGTCAAGGCATAGAAACTAAGGGACAGGCACCAAGCATGTGGCACATGTGCCAACCAGCCCAGGGGTGGCATGCTGTCAGTGGAGGCAGGGAACTGCTGGGGATGGTGCTTGCCTTGGAGCAACCATTGGGGCAGAGCTGAAACCTCTCCCAGCCATAGGATTGATAGACTCCAAGGCTGAAATGCTGCCAACCCATCCTGCTGTAGCAGGTGGGCCCTGCTGGTGTAAGGAGCTGCAACCAGGGCTCGCAGCTCTTAGCCCTGGCTCTTCTGGTGCTGGGAGCAGCTGGGAAGCTGCTGCTGTTGGCCAAGTCTGATAAATGTCCCTGCAGCCTCCTCTGGGCTTGGGAGGGAGTTGGAAAGCCTGGATTAGCTTGTGCTGGGGCTGAAGGTATGCCCTGCAAAAAGCAGATTTTTAGGGCATGCTGGTCTGCAATGAACTTTCTATTGATGATGGTGTTTCAGGGCAGGCTTTGGGGAGCAGTAGAGTGCTCTGGGGCTGGCAGCCTAGCCTTGGTCCCAAGAATGCCATGGACCCTGTGTCAATGCTCAGGTGGTGCAAAGTTTGCTCTTTGCTTTGCATCACCTTGATGATGCTGGGTCCAAGCATGCTGTGGACCTGAGATGATGGTGGTCTGGGTCCTAAGCTCAGCCATGGTCCCAAGTGAGCCACAGACCTAAGACAATGCTGGTCTAGGTGCCAAGCTGGGCCATGGTCCCAAGCATGCCACAGACCCAGCATCATCTCAGGTGATGTAAATCTTGCAGAGCTGCTGGGTGCATAGCATGGCTGGACCCAGCACCAACTCAGATCCATACCATGTTTGGACCCAGCGTCATCTCCGGTGCAAGCTTTGCACCTCTGAGAGGATGCTGGGTCTGCGTCCTGCTAAAATAAGCTCCACTTTAACAGGAGCCTTTGCATGGGCTATCACACAATCTGTTTATAGCTCAGGATTGTCTTTGACTTTAAACACTGCAGTGAGGAGTAAACGCAGCGAGCCCAAGGCGGGCTTTGTTATGACATTATGTTGCAGGCAGGAGGCAAGCTCCGGCTCCAATAACAAACACCCAGTGTTATGACACTTCTACCTTTCCAACTATTTATGTAAGCACAAATATTTTATTTTAAGGTTTGAGACACGCAGTTAACATAAAGCAGTCTCATTCCTTTCAACGTGGCCTGGTTTTCACTTGGGGAGCTGCTGTTTAATGAAAAGGTTAATTGTGTTTTATGGGGCTGTATCACTTGCCTACCAGTTTCTGGCTTGGAAGGAGGTGAGGTGCGGCTCCTGGTGCTCCTGCCAAGTTATGGGCTGTGAATACAGGCAGTTCCTAGGAAGAAAGCAGAGTGCACAACAAAAAGTAGCTCAGAAATCAAGGATTTTGGTGAAATGATTTCCAACAAGGCTACCCCATAGCAACACCCTGTGCAGTGGAAGTTGAGGAGGGAGTTTCAAAGAACATGAACTGTTTTCTGCTCCGCAGTAAACACGCTCAGTCTTTCCCTTCCATAGCTGCAGCACATTAAAGAAATCCTGCATGTATTTTTCTCTCCTGAGATTGAATTAACTGGGAATTTCTTCTTAACAGCACGTAATGACTGGGGAGAGCAGAAGGAACTGAAAGTTTAATCTTGACTTGTCAGCAAATTCCTCCTCTGGCAGCCGAAGGAGAAGCAGCCATGCACTTGCATAATGCCCTGGTGTGGCCACCGGACTGTTTTGATTAAAAGGATTCTGGGGGTTTAGGAAAACTACAAATTTTATAGCTATGGTGTTCTTTGCAGAAGTGATGTAAAATGTCATAAAGCTGCCAAACCACCACTGTGGTGCAGGGAATCCTGCTGGCCTCCTCTGCAGCACTGACTGTTGGCCCCAGAAAACACTGTTAAGAAAATATCTGAGATACAGTTGGTGGGAGGGGGTGGGGGAAGGCTTGCATGTTGCAAACTTTTATTCCCTCTTTCTGAACATTTAATGTCTTGATCCATGCCACTGAGAGGCTACATGTGAATTTGGCCTGGTGTTTGAATTAGACACTTGTGAGCCAAGTATTTCTCTGCAGTGGCATCAGTAATGGCATCATACCTTTTATTTCCTTCTTCCACTTCAAGAGAAATTTAACACCAGCCCTGGATCAGTGGACTGACAATTTCTGCTTTCAGGACCCAGAGGAATATTACTATCTAAGCAGCATGTTTTCAGAGCAACTCTTCCAAAGAAGGTGCTTGTGCCCCAAAACCCTCATGCAAGGAGTCTTCCCCTGCCCCTTATCCTCCCCATGGTGCCTGAAAGCCAAATTCATCTGGCAGACCATGCTTTATTCACTCATGAGTGGGGTGATGGCGTGGTGCCCTACAATAGACAAGTTGGATCCCATTGTGACTCCATATTCCAAGTCTAGGCTTTTTTCAGCTCCCCCCCCCCCGTTGCAAAATCTCACAGGCTTTGGGCAGGATGGAAGCAGCAGAACCATGAACCCTCCATGGGGAGGGATGGTCTGTCTCCAAGTGTTTAGGGAATGCTCCCTCTTTTGGCAAATTTTGATATCAGTTCGTATGGATTATAGAGATGAAATGAAGCTCTGGGTTTCTTAAGGATATTAAAAACTGAATTCCTGAGATCAAATTGATTGCATTAAAGTTACAGCTGCCCTTTCTTGCAACCAGTGCCAGATGGGTGTGCTGTGTATGACCAATGGTTTTAATGGCCGGGACCTGAGTGTTTCCACATCCCAGGCCCTCAAGAAGAGTCAAATTCAGAGCAGAAGGGAAGAAAATTGAGCTCTGTTTGCTGCCAGAAAGCAGCAGGGAGGATGGACGAATGCAGAAACATGCTCTTGTCAGCATCATCACTGAACCATTTGTTTTACTTTTGCCCTCTTATTTTTCTACCTTCTTTCTTGACTTTTCCTGCAAACAGCATCAGGGCAAAAGCATTTAGTGGAATTAGACAAGGCTCTTGCTGCATGGCTGAGCTGAAGGAGTTTTGTGTGGTGGGGGATACACAGATCTGTGGTAAGGGTTATGTGCTCTGCAGCTGGCAGCTCAGCCATGGTCCCAAGCATGCTGTTGGACCCAGCACCACCTTAGGTCCAAGCAGGCTGCAGACCCAGCATCATCTCAGATGGAAATGGAACTCTTGTGTGGGAAAGTTGTGCTCTGAATAAGGTCTCTGCTTGAAGCTGGTGAAAAAAAAAATAACATCAAAATACTTTTAAATACCTCTAAATGTATAAATGTAAGTTGTCTGAACCTGAAGGTTTAATGGATATTTTTTCTTCAAATAATGGACTAAAGTTGAGTAATTTAAGGCATTTTACAGCAAAGGCAATTGAATAATTGCTAATGGCTTTCAGCTGAATGTGTTTAAAGTCAGGTCACAAATCTGAGCTGATTTAAAGACCAAGGGGCATTCCTCTCTTCTGAAAAAGAACTAGATGGCAATGGTAATTATAAGATGGGATTCAAAAGAAAATTGTAATTTGAGTGAAACCCTTGGCAGACCAAGAGCAAAAGAACTGACCTGGTGAAGAAAAAGGGTGAGCAACTATCCTGTGGGGCGCTAGGGGGGAGTAAAACAAGAAAACAGAGACCTTCACATTTGAAATTTGAATAATATGCATTAAAGGGTGAAAATCAAAGGCTCTTTTAACCTGGCATGGAGGTCAGGCTATGGCGAGATACTCTGGGCTGTGACTGCACCTTGCATCCTTTCACAGGCTGGAAAATGGTCTGGATACAGGATGATGGGCACCTTGGCTAGAAGATCCCATGGGGACATTGTGGCACACAGAGTGGTGGAGACTGGTATGGCAGTGCCTAGGGATGGTGACAGGGTCAAGCCTTAAACTAACTCTAAATGTAAGGAGAAATATGTGCCCCCAAATATTTGTGTGGGTGTTCTCAGAGCAAAGAAACCTTATGCTCTTCTGAAGAACAATTTATTGATACTTCAGACAAGCTGGGACTCCTGCCCCAAGTTGCTGTTGGGGCAAGTCATTGTTGTATCTGTTTGTTTTCCTGCCGCTGGCTCAGGAATGTGTTGGCTTTGGGAGCTGACAGGTGTCTGTCCTCACATTGCTGCACGGCCACACATGTCACTGCAGCAGTGTTTAATTGTGGCAATGAGGGCTGCCACATCCTTGGCTCTGTGATGATCATTTACATCCTTCCCATGCACTTTGAATAATTCTTACCTCAAAGATCCATTCAGAGCACCTCTAAAGGTGCTCTATATAATTCCAAGATGTAGCATGTGTGCCCAGCCCTGGCCCTGAGTGATAATTCAGGGTGTTCATACACATCTCACTTGCAGTGGCCTCCTGAAGCTAGTGGGGCCTTCAGATTCAGTGACATCTTGCAGCACTGGCTTCCACATCCCAGCTATGAGGTGACATGAAACTGTGCCTCTTGCTGTCCTCCAGACTGGTCTTGCTCTGGTAATTCTGGAGTCACAGGAAAAGGAAAAGAGAAATTCCTCATCAGCTTTCTTCAAACAATAGAAAGTAGATTCCTTTGTCTCCTCCTTTTTGCTTCCTTTTAAGGTAACTTGTACTGGCTCTTTAGAGGAGAACTTTTTTCTTGCCTCAGTGTTTGCTTAGCTTCTCTGAACTCCTCCTTGCCCTGCATCCTCCAGGGATGGAGTGTCTTGTAGCAGAGTGCACATCCCTGCTTATCTCCGCATCACTCTCCATGATGGAGTTTCACCAAAACATGTTAGTCACCATATCTACATGTTCAGCTGAGGTCTTCCCTGTCCCTTCTGCTTTAGTGTTATTGGTCCCTTTCTGCCCAGTGCAGTAATGTGAGCACCTCCCAGCATGTACAGCTTTGCCTCTGTCAGCACTGAACTTTGATTGTTGTTGCTTTGTTTGCCTAAGGTGATAGTCCTGCCTCTGGAGCATGGCTGGTTGGGAGCTTTTACACATTGCAACCTGTCTTCTGCTGTAGTTTCTTTCCTTCTGCCAGCCACCACATGTGGCATGTGGAGGTATGATCTAGGGACGCAAAACTGCATTGGACTTTAGGTCAGAATTGTCCAGGATGTGCTGTGGGTAGTTTTGCTCTGACTTAGAGGCCTATGACTTCTTTTTGGCAGTTCAGTAGTGCTAATGAAGCATTCTTGCAGCCCTTCATCACAATTCTCATGGGTTTTCTTCAGCCTTCATAGCTCCTGGCAGAAGATCCTCCTCACTGGATCCCATCTGTTCAGTGTCCTCAGCTGAGGCAGCCTTCATTAAGGCCTTGTTCCTTGCAGATTCCCTTCTGGATGTTCCTGTTCCCCATCAGACTTTAGCAGTCTTCATCCTGATGTCATTGGAGCACCTTCTCATCTGCAGTCATGGCTACTCTTCATTTTCCTTCCCTTGCTCTGTTACTTGCTCATCAGGACTCTCAAGACATGAGTTAAGGAGAAACCAAAGAGCAAACAAAGCTGCTAGTGGAGTTTGAACATCCCTTGGGAATGGTGCTGGGTCTTGTACTTTACTGTTTCCTTTCTTATCACCCAACTTTCCACCACACTCTAACATGGGAACAGTTAAGCAGCATAAATAGCAAACAGGTTCACATGCCTAAGTACTTCCAGATGCCTGAGCAGGTAATGCTTTGAAATGTTTTTTAAATGAGTGCTGAGTTTTGACCTACAGGATAAATGCTGACTGGCATGACACAAATAATACCGATCTGGAAAATTATCCCAAATTATCCCCACCAGTCATAATAGTGGTAACAGCTCGGAGACCTGCACCTTAATGAAGTGATTTCCTGCCAGGGCACTGTAGAGCCCTGCAGTTACTGTCACTGGCTTGTACCTTGAACTACCACGTCTTTGCTAATTCTCTGTGCTTCCTCATCTAGGTCCAAACACAAAACCTTTGCTTTTAAGCTCATACATCATACATATAAGTTCATACATCCATGCTCCAGCTGTATCTAACCTCCATGTCCTCCTGCATTGAATCTAAGGAGCTGAGTGCTGTATGTTCAACATCACTCATGCAGAGCTTTTTCCCTTGGAATGCTTTCCTCATGCAGGGATTTTGCAGCTGGTATCTGCAGGATAGAGGTGTCCATGTTCCCACTCTCCTTCTGATTACAGATCTCTTTTTGATGCTTCTCTTACTGTAAGAGCAGCACTACCAAAGGAGTAATATACGTAGCTCAATGGTGCTTAGATATCTCCATTATGAATGTAGGCTCCTGCTGTCCAAACAGCTTGGATGACCCCAGTACATTTAGGAAAATAGGACAGGTTATGTTTAGTGTCCTTTCAGGTAGGAAGCTCTTTGGAACCACTGGCAACTCAGACTTGAATACAGCCTGTAAATCGGAGCAGATCAGACTCGAGATCAGGCTGCTGCTGGTGTGAGAACATTAATTTTGCCTGTGAAAAGGGGGAGAGAAGGTGGAGATGAAAACCTGGATCCCACTTCTGAATCCTTTGGGAGGAATCATTGTCCTTTAGAAATCTTGGCGTCAAACCCTGCTTCCTTCCAACTCCAATGAGCTCATGAGAGACAAGTTCTATAGCAATTTTTATTATCTACATGCTCCAAAAAATCTTCTGGTGTTTTTTGCTGCTGAGAATGAATATTGTATCTTCCACAGGAGAGAAATTATTAGGCAACAAACCTGAGGTCTGTGTGTGGGATAAACCAGGGAGCTGGATGGCACTCTGCAGTATTGCACAGCATGGGCAAATGGTATTCCTAGTGACTGTTTACAAATGTGTGCTTCTTGGGAAATGTCTTCTATACTTGGGCAAGGAGTTAAACTATTAGTTTAAAATTACTATGAGAGAGATCACTTTACTTTGTGCTGAGTGAGAGCAAACATCCAACATAATTTTAGAGCCCTTCCTTCCTCTGGCTGTTAATATTTAAAGTTTAATACCAAAATAAAATGTTAAAGGAATTATTCTCCCTTTACTGCATTATGTCTGCTCCCACTTTCTCCTCTGATAGCTGTAGGAGACCTTCCCTAATCTTTCCAATTAACTCGGTATTTCCTGTAAGGCTAACACTGAAGAGGGTAAGAAAGGAGTGTAAAGCGAGGAAAGACATCTGTCAACTATTGGGAATACTTTCCATGTTAGAAATTGAAGGGAGCCCACACTGAAGCCAGATGATTCGGCGAGAAGAACAATTGCAGCGTTGGCTTGAAAAGAATGTGGGTGATTTGTTATAGCTGTCCTCACAGTAGGCACCCGGTTGTCATGTTCATATGAGAATACCTTGGAGATATGCTAAACACATATCCTGTTCCCATCAGGAGTGCTGAAGGGCCAGAACAGGCAAGGTTTAACTTGCATTTTCTGGAAGACATAAATTATCATTTGTTCCTAAATCTCCGTCTTTTCAAATCCTTCTCATTCCTCTCTGCTGTCCCACGACTAATTTAAAGCAAGCTGTGAAGAGTTTGTGTGTTGCGTAGACAATTTAAAGTGTGCATTTTACCAACTATTGAAAAATCTTGATTGACCCTTTTTTGGGGTGAGGCTGTATGAAGAAAATTTGTAATGGTCTGGTTTTGACTGTGAGCTTTATATAATTGATCAGTGGAGACCCATTTTGGTAACACTGCAGTAAAAATATGAAACACTTTCTGGGGAGGAGAGACCTGGAATTTCAGCTAATCTGACACACAAGCTCTTGGACTGTTGTTTGCTTGTTTCACTTTATTCTGAACTTTGAAAATGGCTCTAGTGCAACCTGAAAATGAGCTGGAGCAACAGTTGAGCATTGCGAGCCAGGACATGTTTCCACAGGAGAGTGGGTCTGCAGCTTTCCAGGGCTGTGCCACTTCTTCACTCCTCCTTGCCTGATCCGAAGTATGGACTTGAGGATCTCGGAGGTCTTTTCCAGCCTCAATAATTCTGTGATTCTGTGAAGTAAATTAATCCTAGAAGCAGAGAGAAGAACCAGCTTCATCCTCCTAAAAGGCAGAAAATGTTATTTCATTGGGATAGTTTCTGCTCTGCTTGGTGTCCTCCTCTCTTCTCTCATCTGATCCAGTACCAGCTTTTCAGCAGTTCATCGCCATCCCCACCTGCAAAAAGAGACCTATGAAATGGTCAGGTCAAGACATGGCCCTACTGGTTTGACATTATGCTCTTGTATTCTCCTGCACTTCATCTGCCTCATTGTGCCAGGCTGCAGGAAACAAGAAACTTCTCTGAACAGCTGGATTAGCTTTAAGGGCAGAGAGCATCACAAGATCAACAACTGGAAGTTTACATTTCATGAATCATGGGATTTACCCAGTCACCCTGGCAATGAGCCCAATAACTCTTATTCCAAAATGGCCTGCCAGTGAAGATGTCAAGGGACAGAGACTGTGTTAGTAGCTCCTTTGTTATCTTTGTGCTTAGTCATGTTTGAATTTGTCTATCTTCATTTTGAACACTAATCCGTGCCAGTCTTTCCTCGCTGAATTTTGGTGGTGGATGTTACTGTGGGATGAGGAAAGGAGAACTGTGGCAGTCATTGCTGCATGTTTAGGTACCTCAGAGCAGCTTTTGTTCTGGATCTCATGGAAAAAGAGCAGCTTGCTCAAGGGAGCCCAGCAGTGCCCAGTGGCATCCAGCTTGAGACTTTGAACCAATCCAGGGTTACCCCTGAAAGCACCACATCTCCATGCCTGTGTCCTGCCCTGCTGGCTCAAGCACAGGGGGATCTATTTTAAATAGAAAGCTTTTATAAAAACTTCTCAACATGTTCTCATTCAAAGGGTCAAACTTGTGTTGTCTTCTGAGCTTTTTCCCCCTTGAGCTGTCTTTCTCATTCATTAATAGGGATGGACCCAGCAAGGACAGGAACTGGTGCAAAGATTTTGTCAATGCACTGTGGGTTTTCCTGCTCCAGTCCATGCCTGGACAAAGCCCTGTGTCCACCATGAGCAATAGACCTATTCCACTAAATAATCTGTCCTATCAAAGCTTGACCTCTTCCTGTGATTATTGCCTCTTTCAGCCTGTTGATTGCTGTTGGTCACGCTGCCCTGTGCTGTTTTGTGGGACATCCCAGCCATGACCAGTTCCAGCTCCTGCCTCCATCCTCAGGATTTAAACTCCCCCCCTGCCTTGCAATGTCTCCCAAGTCCAGCCACATGACATATGTGCTATTTGCAGAAAATATTTGTTGAGACCAGGTGGTTGAAAGTAAAAATGCCAACAGATCTGCCTTTTGTAACCGTGCAAGCAGCTTGTTAAAATGAGTCCCAGGCTGAGCTGCAGCACATCTGGGCTGTCAGCCATCCAGGGACCCTCGTCACCACCTGCTCCCACCATCCAGGCCCACAGGGGAGCCGAGCTGCCAACGCTGGGTTGTGGGGCTGTGCTAGCACAAGCTGAAGCCATTCCTAGTCCCTTCCCCCCCCACCAACTTCGGTTCACAAACCTTTGCCCAAATTTAGCCACGAGCCTCCTTCTAAGTGCATAAACACTTGTGTCCTGAGTTTCTGATGGCCACAGACAGAGCATCCCAAAACAAAACCTGGGAAATCTCAATGTTGGCATTTTCTTTAGAAGAATTTGTAAGTGGCTGTTCTGAAAACTTTCCCCTCCTTCCCCCCTCTTAATTGAGCAAGGGCTGAGATTCCCAAGGCCTTTGGAGGAGTGAGGTACCTAGCTGTTATTGGAGGTTTTATTACATTTGGACCCAGCTCCCCATTTCTCCTTGAAAAACTGCAAAGCAAAATTCCTATCTGGCTCTCTGCTGGTGTGCAGCTGTCTGTTGGAAAGCACCAAACCATCTGGTAATGAATTGCTGTCCCCGGTGTTGGGCAGGAGTCATCTGTTCCTGCTTTTTTGTGGCACCCAGCACCGAGAGCCTTTGGGGACACTGTCCCAGCGAGCACGTGGTGGCGGGGAGGTGCCGTGCCTCGAACCCTCTGCTTCCCTGCCAGGAGCTGTCTTTGATGCCCATCCAAAATACAACTTGAATTGGCTTCTTTGGATCCATCACGCTTAACTGCTCTGTCAACATGCCCCACCATACAGATACATAAACAGTTTGCATGTCTGTCCTCAAGCCAAAGGTCTCCTATTTCTGTGTCCTACCTCCAGTGACTTCTCCCAACATGCCATAACCAATCCCTGTGCTCACCCTGCCCTGCATCCCAGCTCCCATCTGCAGGCACGTGGGCCCAACCCCCTCTGCTCAGAAATTGCTGCTCCTTCTAAAGCAAAGAAACGTGAAGGTTTTATTCTCCCACCCTTAAAACAAGGATTCTCCTGAGTTTGAGCAAGTTTGCTTACACCAACAACAGCAGTGGACCTAACAGTTCATGCTTGGGCGGGGAAGGGGAGAACATTGCTCCAGCTTTGCCCGTTTCACAGCACGTTTGGTGCTGACTTCCAGGCATTTTGCACACAATTCCCTGCCTGTGTGAAAGCCTGACATTGTGCCGGGAGGGCATGAACACAGAACCTTTGTGCTCAGGGTATTATGCTTTCCCTGCTCGCACAAGCCGTCTGGCCAGCCCTTGGAGCTGGGGCTCTTGCATACCACGCTTTCCTATGGAATTTGGATTCAAATGTGAAAATTCTCCGCCACACAATAAAAGTGGCATTTCCATGCCCTTTAGCACATCAGTCTTTTCTTGTGAATAGAGCCCTGAGTTCTTTGGCTTTTGCCGTATGGAACAATTGATCCCTTCAGTTCACTTGCCAACAGTAATCGGTTTCTTCTAGCCATAAATTCTAGCCATTCTTTTTTTTTTTTTTTTACACCCTTTTTGGGGGGCATGGAGGAGAATAAAGTAATAAAAAAAGACAGCCACAAAATAGGCAGCTGTTACTAGTCAGATCTAGGTCTGGGAAAGAAGCGAAGCAAATACCAGCCTGACTTTTACCTGTTGCTCTCTGTGGACATTTAGCTATTGGGACAGGTTGCTCTATGATGGGTCCCACCACTGAAGTTCCTGCTGTCTCTATAATGACTGGCTGTGTGAAGTCTTGCTGTATTTAAACTAAAGGAATAATCAATTTTAAGTACTCTGTGGGCTTGTTGGAGAAAGTCAGGAAACAGAGTCTAAGAGGGTAAAGCAGCAGTGAGACAGTAGTTTTGTTACGGTGGGATTTTTGGGTACAGCACTTTCCTGTTTGGGGTCATTATTTGTTTGCCTGTCCTTTGCCTTGCATTGAGAGACTGCTTGAGCATTTTACTAAGGCTTTCCTTTCCTGTGTGTTGCAGTATCTGTTTCTCCAGGAGGACCTCAGTGCTGCTTGCTCTGATCAGTGAGCTGCTAGTTTTGTGCTGGGCAGCACTGGAGAATCTCTCTAGAGATTCTCACCACAGCATCCTAACATCTACCCAGCCTGCAAACTCTCCATCTCCTCTCTCCACTACTGTCCTAAGGACCTCATGTGTGTCTTACTTTCCTGCTGTCTACACCTGAGGCAAAAAAAGGAATGGGAAATATCAAAGAAAACTCCTTCTTCTTCCTCCCCTCCAAAGACAACTGCCTAGTACTATATAGTTTACTGTATAGGACCTACTTTCTCCTAAACCTAGAGCATGTCTTGAGGATGGGTTTATTTGAAATATATGTGTCCTTGAGGGAGATTTGCTATCCATATGGCCCAGTACAGTAGGAGGAGTTTCACACTTCTGATTTGCAGTAAACTGTGAGCACTTGCCTCTTCTGGGCTTGGGAAGGGTAGAGCAGCTTTGGAATTGCTGATGAAGTTGTTCTGCAAGGGAATTCAATCTTTCCTTCCTCTGCATGCTCACAGCTCCATGCTGCTGGTATCAGAGGAGGAGGGTGGGGGCATCTGGCTTATTAGAGGAAACATGGCAGATTTAGGGTCTGATCCTTTGGAAGTACAAAATAAAACCTACTCTGGGAGGTGGGAACATCCTACATGGGACCAACCTGCACCTCTGCAGCTGCTCTTTGGTAACAACCAGGAGGTGTTAAATGGGTGTCTGATGGGGCCTGGGCACACTGGGTGACTTGCAGAGCAACCTGAAAACCCTCATGCAGAGTTTCTTCTTCCCCAGCAGTTGCTGATCTGCAGACATTTGCTTTCTCCCCAGCAGGATTTTGATTTCTGCAAAGTTTTTCCAAAAGTGATGTCATCTGGGCAGAGACCTGCCAGATTTTCTGACCTTTCTGACATACTCCCAATATCCACATCCCCTGGGGACTCTGCGAGATGACGTGAGCTGTGGCCAAAGGCCATGGGGCTGCTGGCCCTTGAGCAGGGCACTCAGCTCACAGGCTGCCCCAGGAGACCCAGCCCCAAATCCCCACCCCAGCTCCCCCCCCAGCCTGGCTAAATCCCTCTCACTGAAAACACTTCATTCTCCTGATAATACTCTACAAATACATTTTGATTTTGGAGAGGGCTTAAGTTCCTTATATTTTATATTTATTTGCCTTTCCAGCACTGTCCCTGCCTGTTTGATTTGTAAATCATGTGCCAACATCTAACTGCACTATGGCTACAGGTCACCTTGTTTCCAGCAGTTCAGTATGAGGCATTAAACCCTTTTTTAAAAAATCTTGGATAAACCAGGGCCACCAAAGAGGGCTGTAGTCATGAGATACATCATCAGATGCTTTCTTTTGAGGAAGTATCCATTTCAGTGCCTTGTGTAATCATGAGTCTTATTTCCCACATTAAATACCATGCTGGTGTTTGTAGTAATGCTGTGTATGGCCCAAAGTCCCCCTTGGAGGATAATGTGCATCACCAGCCACACTTAGAAGAGGTGGATTGTTCTCAAACACAAGTGTGAAGCAGCTGGACCAGCCAGTGTGAGCAGTGAGTCCGAAAAGCTCTACCAAAGGCTGGACACATCTCCAAGGCATTGCAGTTGTCAAGAGGCTTGGGGTTTTGTGTGGACATTTCATGCACAAAAGCAGAATTTGAGACCTGTTTTCAGAATCGTGTTCCAGATCTTGACAGTTCGGGGTTGCCTTGGCTGACTGATTGTGCATCTGAAGGTAGAAAATAAAGCTTGGAGCATGTTTTTTGAAGTGAGATGGGCTTTTCTTTTTCTGTCCATTCCATGCATCTGCCTGTGCGTGAGGCTGCCAGGGGAGGCACTGCCTTGTGGTGATGTTTGTGCAGGTCTGGTTTGAGAAGAGATCTCCAAAATGCAGCTGACACCCAGAGAATATTAACAAACTCAAATGAAAGCCAGAAGTAATATATACAGCCCCTACTCACATTCTTGTAATAATCAGTTAAAAAAAATAAATACACATAACTGTCAGTCCACCACAACTGAACACAGTTGTATTATCTGCTCCACTTCCTGATTTATTTGTTGAAGTACAGCAGAGCACTTCTGCCCTACACAGCTAATAGTTGCTCTTTCATGAGCAGCAGAAATGCTTATGCATTCCAGTAGTTAAATGATGCAATATCCAGGTGGATATTTAATGGCCCATGACAAATCTGGAATGACACAGCAGACACCATAAATATCTTCACTTGAACAGATAGAACAAAACCTTTTTTATGAAAGCTGTTCCCAATTTTTTTTTATGTGCTGGCCATATTTTTAAAATAACCTTTAAAAACAGCCCAGGGAATTGTCCCTGTCCTCCCTCCAGTCCAATCCTTTCTGAGCTCTTCAGGACATGGAGCCCATGGCATTGCAAACAATAGAGGTTTTCCTATCAAACAGGTACTTCCTGGCATTTTTACACCCAAGGAAAAGATTTCAGAAGTTTAGTTGTGCAAATATGCCCAATTTGTTCAGTGAAACTCTCCAGACCAATATACATTTATGTTTTCTGCATAACCCTGGAGGTTTTTTTAAGCATGTGCTTGTTGCTTGGTTAGGGCAAGTTGCTGCAGGATGCCAGGGATGGTGGTCACTCATGGCACTGCTGTATGTGCCCTGTGCCACCGGTGTCCTTCAGCAAGGAGTTGTCCTGCAGGCACAAGCACCTGAACAGTGCCCGTGCTGAGGGGCTTGAGCATCTTCTCTGAGTCTTATCATCATGTTGCATATAATGTGCTGCAAAGGTGAGTCGTGGAACGGAAGGACACAATGATTTTCAAAATAAGGCTTTGGAAGGTCTGGAGCTCTTGTGAACTGAGACTGAACTTGTTGAATCTTTTTCTACTGAATCTTTTTAAAAATCATCATGCTTTGTTTTGTCATCCTTCAGATTTGAGTGTATTTTGGGCCAGCATTAAAAAGAAATTTCAAAAACAGTTTTTTGAAACAAAGTCTGAGTAACCAAAAAGTAAAGTAGACTATTTTAGTTTGACTCAAAAAAAAAAAATCATGTTATGTGTTGAAGACTTCAATTAATTTTTTCAAGCGGTGGGGAGGAGAGGCGAAATATTCTTTTTGGTTTAAGATTAGTAAGTATTTTAAAATATTTTATTTAGTCACTCTGACTTCAACACTCTGGTTTTCTTGGCTCTGTTACTAAAAGAGTGGTGTGGCATCCTCAGTTTGATACACAGCTCATGGAGATGTTGTTGTCAAGAGCGTGGTACCTCTCCAGCACTGGTACAAACAGATGACAGTTGGGCCATTATCAAGTACCTCTGAAAATTCTGATCTTAAAAAGGCAAAAAAGTGGGTGATGGGCAGAGCAGGGTGTTGGGATGGAGTGAGCAGATCCTGCTGACCCCAGTCCCCCTGGGCAGTGCTGTTATGGTCCCAGGGACTCTGCTAAAGGGACAGGGATTTGTCAGTCCCTTGAATACACCTTGAACACCGGGGTCCCACGTTGAAAATGAAGGTTTTGGCATTGCTTTGCATAGGATTTGATCCCTTGTGGAGTTCATGGCAGACTCCATATGTAACACTTCCTGAGCAGGCTATAAAGATTCAGAGAATGTATCTCATGCTACTGTCTGTGTTTATGGGCCTTTTTTGTGTACTTTTTTCCAAAACATTTAGAAAGCAGTAGGATTTCATTCCTGATACATGTGTGCCTGGGAAGCAGCTACTGAGACTAGTGGAAACATCATAATCTCTTAAAAAGTGCTTTGGACAATAAGGTATTAACTAATCTGTTAGGTTTAACAACACGTGCTGGTATGAGGTACCTTGGAGCTGTTTTTCACAATAGACAAGTCTAAAATGCAGCACACTCAGCTAAATGGACTATGCACAACTACACTCCTGCCCACACCTCTTCTCTCTAAAAATGCTCTTTATTCTTTTAAATACATCCTTTATTCATAAACAGTGAGGAACTTGTCAATTTGTCATGGTTTCTATATGCCCTTCTCTTCCCTCCAGTTAAATCCTTATTATAGGCTAATATAACAGATTTTTATCTGTTCTTAACCACTTGCCCTTTCTGGTATTTTGCAGTCACTTTTACTGATACTCATGTGTTTATTTCTGTTTAATCTCTAGTGTCAAAGCACTAAAAGTCTCTTGGTCTTGAGTTGTGGGATACTTGTCTCTACCACAAATTAATGAATGGTGTAATCACAGCTGCATCTTGAAGCAGCCTGCCTTGAATATACCTCTGCAGTGCTCTCCAGACAGGGCCACCTGGCATCTGCCCTGCAAAAAACCTCATGCTCAGGCCAAGAGCAGGGCCTTGCAGGTGCACGTGTGGACGTGAGCAGTTGCTCCATCCAGCAAAGGTCTAGTGATGGCTCCATGGAGGATGTACTCTGGGTCCCTGGTGGGGTGCTGGGTTTGTCCTGGGATGTTTGGAGTGATGGAGAGAATGCCCTGGCTGCTGCTCTGCCTCCCTAGCAGTGATGCTTTCCTTCTTCTGGCTCTGAACTTGCAAACTTCTTTGTCCTCTGGCAAACTTTAACGTTTCACTTTATTGTATGGAAATGTCAGTGTTGCTCTGTGAAACAGTGAAGAGTCTTTTTTTTTCTTTCTTTCTTCCTAAACATAGACAAAACAACCCTGTTTTCCATGAGCTCATTCAATGAAACACGAGACAGATTTCAAGTGATGTTTTCCCCCCAAAATGTCGACTGAAACAGATGCTCACTTGGAAAATTTAAGCCCCAATAGTTGGTTTTTGGCAGCAGTATCTGAAAAACCAGTGTCTTGTCACGTAAAGCATCTGAGAACTGTAACCAGTGAAAAGCACTATGCAAAATAAACCTGGGGAAATCATTTAGCCTGCAGAGGAGGCTGTGTGAATGAAGGAAGGAGGAAGGATGTCTTCAGGTGTGTGGTTTTCTCCCTGCTTTTGGGCTGTATACAGTATCCCAAGGGGGCTGGAGGCTGCTGGGGCTGCCTGGCTTGGGCAACATCCCATTTGCTCTACCTTCTCTGCAATTAGCAACTGCTCACTGCTTCTCCTCTCCCTTAAAAACATCATTTCCCAGAAAGAACACCCGAGGTTGCAGATGTAAAGTCACCCATGCTCAGAATTTGCTGCTGGAACAGCCCCTCTGCAGCATGGTTTGATACCAACCTCCTCTGCTTACACCCATCTAGGAGGGATGCTCAGACTTCCCAGGCCCCTCTGGACAAGCACAAAGGCACCAGGCCTAATTTAAGAGATTTTTTGTTGTTGTTTCTTTGTTCCCTCAACTTTACTGATTAGTTCCTTTGCTCATCTTTCTATTTCCTTCTCTCCCCTTTCCCCATTAGTAACAGAGTGGCCCCTTCCCAGGGTATGTCTGCCTGGCTGGGAAGACTGGAATTTCCATTACTAATGTCCGTCACATGTTTGTTAGGTCCTGTACACAATTCTCCCTTTGTATTCCCAAAGTGTTAAATTGCATTTATCATACAGGAGACCAAGAGAAAACTGGTGAAGCAGTTGATGAATAATTGTTATTTCTTGTATTTTCCCCTTTTTCCTCCTGTAGAAGAGATGTGTTTGGTGAGAAGACCTCTGCATTTTTATCCAGTTTTCCTCCCACTGTGACAGAGCTGTGCTCTTATTGCTCACTCAATTTTTATCTTCTATGGCAATGAATTCAGGGGGTTTTTGGCCATGAACTCCTTTGTTCTGCCTTTGCCCTGATTAGCTCACGTTTTCTTTTCCTTCACTTCCTGCAAGAACATCTTTTCCTACAAAAAACTTCATGCGTTTATCTTTAAAACATTTATTTGTAAACCACCACCAGGCCTTTGTACTTAATCCAAAGGAAAAAGCCCCCACATCTCCAGGAGATGTTTGCAATTTGACCACAAAATGGAGTCCAGTATGTGGTGAGTGTTTGCATGTAGGTGTAGGACCATTCACCTGGTCGGACCAGTTTAGCCCTGCCTTGTGTTTGGGACCATGGAGCAGATGCTAAGAGAAGTTGTCTAAGGACAAGGCACGAGTGCTCTGATACCACCTTCAGCATCATTTTGATTTATGGCAATCGATGGCTTGGGGACTTTCCACACTAAAGGTTGAGTTGCCTCTTGGTATTTAATGTCTGTGTCTCTAGTCCAAATTTAAACAGTGTGTTTAGTAATGTTTGTCTATGTGGTGGCTCACAAAGCCTTCTGTAAGTGGCTTTTTATTTTTGTTAGCAAAATATTTTTGGGTTCCATAAAACGTTTTCCTTAAAAAAACAAACAGAATAAATCTTGGTAATCCATCAAATTTAGCACTGTAAAAATCACAGCAATTCCCAAGCCAAGCCCATCATCTTGGCTTCAGCTCAGACTCTTTGACAGTTTCCCTGAGCAATGGGAGTTTCTTGGGTTGCAGGGATCTTTGAGGGGAACCATGCATGTCCCCAGACAGTAACTTCTCCATGCAGGAGCAAGTCTACATGTGCAAAACCTCCCAGGGGGTGGAATCGCTTCAAGAGCACTTTGCTGGACTTTTTCCAAGAAAATGGATTTTTCCAGGCGCTGTTTGGATATTGTCAATTGAAGGTGCTGTCGTTATTTCCCATGTTTTCTGTCTTTCTTGGGTGACCATGGTGCTCACCACCCTGTCTAGGGGCTGATGTGCTCCAGGGCTGGCCCATGTCACCATGCAGATCATTGCTCCATCCTGATGCTCATGTCTCCTCTTCATGCTGTGGAGAGGGAAAAGCCAGCCTGAGGGGGACAGTGTCTGCCCCTCTGCACCTCCTGGTATCTCCTGGATGGGGATGTCCTTAGGGGGTGACTTAAACCTTTTCTGGTGCATGCATGTCCCAGACTGCTCTTTACAGCAACTCTTCACCCTGGGGAATTTTTTCTAGGCTGGGATTAATTTCCCCTTGATGCATCAGGTTTTATTTCTCCCCTAAGCAAAATGTTACCTTCTGGTTTTGGCTCTTCCCCCTGCATCTTTTTTCTCCCCTAAAGCAATTTTGTTTCCAGGGTGAATTTTTGGAGTCACTCCTCTGTTGATTTAATTTCTCTACTAATAACATTGAATAAACCTGACCCTTGGCACACCCAAAACCTCTGCACACCTTCTCTGCCTTTCCCTGTGGCTCTGCATACTCAGCACCACATTTTCCATGGCTGTAGGTCTGTAATCTCCAACTAAGTGACTGGTCGGGGTTGTCCCATAGCTGGAAACCTCAAAGGCTGCTCATAGAGCATCTCTTCCCAGGGTTGGGATTTGGGATCTGAGCAGGATGCAGCTCTGCTCCTCTGCCTGAGCCTGATGGGATTCGAGGCTGCTCAGGCTCCTCTGCCTCTGTCTGTCCATCTGCAGCCAGGAGGTTGGGTCTGCCAGGGGCTCGACTGCAGCGCCCAGCCCGAAAATCTCTGCTCCGAGCGCTTGGGCAAGAGCCTGTTTTAGAAAGTTGCCTGGGTGCCTTGGCAGCAGCGGTTGTTTTCCAACCCGAAGCAAGCCATCAGGGCAACAGATGATATTTACTTCATGTGACATAATACTCAAGTCAAATATTATTTAATAGTGATTTCTTTCATGCCCTGACAACTCTGAAAGTGCCTCTGTATGACAAAAAGCTGTCGAACAACTTTTTGCAGCTTTGTCTTGTTTTGTGTGCGGAGTGAATATTTGTCTTTTCTTTGGCCAAGTCAGGCTGATCCCAGAAGAGCTACATCAGGTCAGACTGAAGCCGTTTGCATTCGTTTTTACTAGCACGAGTTTATCACATCCCACAAAGCAGACTGGAAAAAGGCTCTGGTGGGTTTTGGACTGAATTTAAGGTCAGCTAGAGCACTCAGTGAAGTGGGAGGCATTATTAAAGATATCTGCAATGGATGATAGGAAAAAAGGCTCAGATTATGATCCAAAAAAGTGTCAGTGCTTCACAGCTGTGTTCAGGTGTTTAGGCTCAGGACCCTGTTCCTCCTGACATCTTTCATTGGGCACTGCTGCTCTCTCACCAGGTTGGGGCTATGAAAATATGCAGATGAGCACAGATGACATCTTGTACCTGGGAAGGGTCAACATCTCCTTCAATGTGCCCAGCTTTGAGCTGGCCGATGACTGGTGAGGGTTTCAGTGGCTGCCTGAACCTATCCTGTCTTTGATTCATCCTGGAGCAGAGAGGATTCTGCCCAGATGTTTCTTTGGAGATGGTAATTTCAGATGACTGAAGGTGACAGAAGGAAATGTGGCTATTCTTTGCCTACAACAGGCTGTTTCTTTCAGAGTCAGCAAGGCTTCCATGAATAAAGTAGAAAATGCACAGATTTTGCTGATCAGAGACAATTTTCTTCCATTTTAGCAGCACCCAGAGGACCTGGCTGAGCTCAGGTGCTCTCCAAACCTGAGCTGGTGTTGGAGAAGGTAGCATCTCTGTGAGAAAGGCAATGCCCCACTGGCCACTTGGTCTTTAGCAGAGGAGTCAGTGAATCTGGAATTATTTGGAGAGGTGGGTGTTTGCACTGTGTTTTGGGATTGCAGGGGTAAAGCACATCAGGAATGACCGGAGGGTGCGTCTTGGATTGAGGGTTGTGTTTAGGATGTTTACAGGCTGTGCTAAGTGTTGCAAAGCATTTGGAGCAAATTTGTGTCGGTCCTAATTTATTAGTGAAGGGTTGATAACTCCTGTGTGAAGAGGGAAGCTTTTCCCCCTCCCCACAACTGGCTGCAGTACTGATGGGAGAAGTCCAAAATGCTGCCGATGGTTCAATGCCACAAAAATGTCATGAATATTCATTGAGATTTTTACATGAATTTGCCTGAGTTGTGATCACACCCTTTGTATCCACTTTTCACTGATACTCAGTCCATCAGGTTTTATTGGCAGCAGCAGGCAAGCACTGAAGCCAGGATGTCATTGCATGAGTCTTTGTAGAAATGGAACTTTACATTCCCATGCAGGGGAAAAAAAAAAAGACAGAAATGAAAAAAAAAAAAAAAGACAGAAATTTAAAAAAAAAAAAAAAAGGAAAATATTCAGGTCATTGTTTAGCAACAGCTGGCAGGAAAATTGGGTTCTTGGAGTTGAAGCTGACTTTGTTATGGGCTCGGATGCTGGGGTGCCAAGTACAAAATGGGCAATATCCACCAAGATCAAGTAACACTCAGTTCAGTCTTTGCAAAGCAGCTTCACTCTGCTGATCAGGGTGGGTTCTCACTGTGTTTTAATGACCCACACAAAACTTTCCTCTGGACATCCTAAGCACAACCCTCTGAGCAGCTTCATAGAATTAAAACCATGCAGGAGTGATACATATGTGCAAACATCAAATCAATTTTAAAGTTGCAAAGAATCATCTGTGTGCTCTTGAGTCCCATCAAGTCCTCTCTGTTCTCTTCAGCAGTGACTGTGTGTGGTAGTCCAGGAGAATAAACTCCAGCCCATGAAAGTAGCCTCTGCTAAGAGCATTGGACCAATAGATCCTACTTTATCATAATCAAGTCACGCTTACAGCCGATACAGATCTGAAGTCACTAATGCTGATGTGTTTGGAAGCAAGATGTTTGGTCTGTTTTATGGGTTTTATTGTTTTAAAATGATTGATGTTGCAAAAGGCTTTATCACGCTGTCAGCAATAAATGGAGAAAGGACACAATGTGTCCAGAGTCATGGAGCTGGGTCTCCTGACTTGCAGCTGTGTGTCTTCTCTGCCCGGCCACCCCAACTTCTCCAAAATCCTGGACTGCCATCAAATGCTCTGCTGTATTCCCACTCAGCAGCCAGCCAGAAGCCCACAGGAAGGAGCGGGATGTCTATCAGCAACTCTGGTGGGCTCTGCTTTAAGAGCTTCGAACCTTGTGGGATTTTCAAACAGAGTATTCTCAGACCCAGACAGTATCCCAGGCTCCACTTGGGGCTTCCGCAGACTCATTGTAGCCAATCCGACTTAACATTTAGATTGGAGACAGACGGCGCGGTTTAATCCAGAAAAGATGGAGACAGAAGCTTTTTAAAAAGGACTGTTTATGAAAGATCCCTCTCTGCTTTAATGTCAGGAGGGGCATTTTAGGAAGACAGAAGGTTGGGTATCTCTTACTGCTCCTCCTATCATTCACAACACGGTGCAAGTCACCCTCTCAGCTCTACACACACTCAAGGACCTGGTGCACCTGTATCCCAGGAGCCTGGTTTAGCAGAGCCAGCCCTGCTTCCCTGGCACCCAAACCCAGTGTCCAGCCAGCTGTGAGGGGCATCTCTTGCTTTCCTTTCTCCCTGCCTGCTTTTATAGGGCAGCATTTTTCTGCCACTTTTGGCTGCGAGACAAGCTTTGTCTGAACAAGCAGGAGGGAGTCTTTTTTGGCAGCTCCCCATCTCCTCTCGTTTCTCCTGGTGTTTTGGCTCTTTCTCCCCTCTCTGTTTATTCCCTCAGGAGCCCAGACACTAGCAGAGCTGTTGAGACTCCAGCGAGGTTGCAACAGTCACAAACATGCAATCACATTTCACTGTGCAGAGACAGAAAAAGAGCAGATGCTGGGTGCAGGAGCTGCCCCGGGGCAGTTTTATTGGTACAGATGCAGAGCTGGACCCACGTTGGCACCATGTGGCTCACAAGTCAACCAGGACAGAACAGCTTGGTGGGATGAAGCTCAGCAACAAACTGCAGTCATCTTCTCCCCTGAAAAAATGCAGAGCTAACTTGGGAGCAAGTCTTCCCTGCAAGGGAGACAAGATGAAAACTGCCACCAGGAAAGCCAGCAGCTAAAACTGAGGTTCACTAGTGAAGTGCCTCTAATCCCTGTGTTGCCTCTGAGTGCTTTTCCTTTTAGGAATACAAATTTTGAATCCTCAAAGGAGAAGATGGGATCTGGATGCAAACAGATTTGGCTAATTCAAGCAAAGATACTGAGTCCTTATCCAGAACGACTGGAAACTGGAGGTGTGGAGGTGTATTATTGCCTCCTCCCTGACACACCAGGGGGTGAGGATGTTTACTTCTCCACTATTCATTCTCAGCTCTTGAAACAGCTCTTTGGTTGACACAAGCTGTCCCCAGGAGCAAGTGCTGTTTGTTGGCTTACCCCAGCTCAGGATCTGCCTGTCCCACCTTCTTTTGGAACTTTTTAAATGTTTACTTTTATCCTTAACTGTGATTACCCCTGAAACACTGCATTGAAACTCCCAATTTTCCTGAAATAATTTTCCCAGCAATAAGGACCACTGCAACCCTGACTGCATGCATCTTTCCCTGCCATCAGCAGGGGCACCCAAGGCCTTCCAGGGCAAGGGGATGCTGGTGGGTTGAGCTCTGCCTTCAGAAAGATGCTTCTCCTACAATCTGGGATGAATAATTACAGCTAAAAACTTCTGGTTGTCTAAAATAAGTTTTTTTCTGACTTTTGAAAGAGATTTTACAAACTCCTATGGTAGGAGACTGGATTCAGAGGTCTTTTCCAGTTCTTAATCCTTAAATCCAAAGGTTGTAACTTAAGTGTTGATCTTACTCAGGGAGCCTGGTGTCCTGTGTTAAAAAGAAGCTCAAAATCATTAACAACAATAGTCTTTTCTCATTTTAGCATCTTCCACTGGGGGAATGGGGCCAACGTGACTGTCTCTGATTTATCCTCACCATGCATGCCCATTGGCAGTGCTGATGTGATGAGGCCAGCAGCCTCTGCAGAGGACCATGAGGCTCTTGGTGATGTGTCACCTATCAGCAGGACAGATCTGAAACCAAAGCCTCCATGGCTCTGTCATCCATCAAAGCATGAGAGGGATGGCTTTGAACCTCAGTTTTATCTTCCGGAGCTGCTAGCTTGCCTGGCAGTGGGTCCTCCGTGGGGACCATTTGTTATGGGGCTGATTCAACTTGGATATTTGACCCCACATCTGGCAGGGTGGGGGATGATGGGGAGGGCCACCTCCCCTTGTAGAATCATAGAATGGTTAAAATTGGAAGGGACCCTTCCCTGAGCCTTTCCCCAGTGAGGGAGAAGACACATAGAGCAGCGTTCAGTACACCCAGCTCCTCATGGGATGGCCAGCAGGGAGATTTGTCTTCTTCACAAACCACCTACCAGCGTTTCCTATGCACTGTGTGATCTGGGCTTGAGTCTTGGTGCTTTGAAGAGCAGGACCACACAAAGTCCAGCCATCCAATGAGGGATGCTGCTAATTGTCTGTGTCTACTTGGGTGTCTGGCTGCTGCTTGGCAGGAGCCACCCCTGCACGCTGAGCAAGGTGAGCTACAAAAACACAGCCCAGGCACCCGTGGGACACGGCCAGGGCCAGCGGGCTGTTTGTGGCAACTCATGCTGTAAATTGCTCTATAAATAGCTGAGGAATTACCTTTCTATTTCTTTCAGGAAGATGCGCTTAACTAAACAGCAGCACCGAGGGGTGGCTTTGTTTGTTGATACAGTTGGTCTCCATGCAGCAGGCAGGCTCTGCCAGGCTGGAAACCCTATCAATATTTTGGTGACACAGAGTTACTAAGCTCCTGTCAAACCTCACTGAGAAAGTGAGCAGATTATCTCCCTGAACTCACAGCTCATCATTTCGAGCCTGTTTTTACATTTTATGGCAATGTTATGCAATGTCCTTATCTAGTCCTACTTAGCTGCAGAGACAGTTGAGATCAGGGCTCTCTTCCCTTCCTCCTGGAGATGCTGAGCTGATAATGCTCCTCCCTATGACGCCCAGGGCGGGAGGTGGGACCAGAATACTGGAGGATCCTTTTCTTTAGGAAACCCATTCCTGACCCGGCCCCCCATCCCGGCTGTGGTCATCCCACTGGGGTGGCTTTGCACATGGCAGGCGAGCTGGACTTGGCCGAGGGTTGTTTTTTTTTTTGTTCTCCTCTCCATGCTTTGACTCTGAGCCTTGGCAATCCCTACTAAAATGCCTTGGGGTTAGCAAAGTCTAAAAATGTGTTTGTTTCAAGTACTTGGCTAGGCTTTTTTTAGGCAAGGTTCCCAGCACAGGTGTGAACCTTTTTGGATGCTGGTTGTAATGCAAACAGTGAAGGAAGCACTTCCATATTCTGCCTGGATTTCATAACGCTCCAGCACGCTTTGCATTTTTTTTTTTTTTTTTTTTAACTTATGGCCCTTGGCAGTGTTAGTTTTATTCCTTATTTATCCATTTATTAAAAAACACTCTCCTTTCCTTGCCTCCCTCCTAGTCCCAAGCCACATTGGGATGCAAATGGGGAGTGAGGGGAAGCTCTGGTCCCTTGGTGGCTTCATCCCCACATGGGGACACTGCAGGGGCTCTCTTGCCCTGGAGCTATTTGGCCGAATCCATCTGTTGTGGGACTAAGGTGACTAATAGAAAAGGGAAAGATTTATTTTTTTTTTCAGCTCTTCTAAAAAGGTGATAATTCACTGAACTCCAAAACTGGCTTTTTGCCTGAATCAACGTTGGGTGCATGGGGTGGATTTCTTTAAAAGATGGAGCAAAAGTGTACCTTGTTTGCTTTACCTTTTTCTTTCCTCCCCCCCCCCCAGTTTGATGGAGCAATTGCAGGACTTGTTGAAATAGAACTTTAAAAGTCAGACAAGTATTTTCTTGACATGCAGGAGGTCTGTGGTGTTGCTGTCAAAACACGACTCAAATGAAGGGATGTGGCATTCACAGTTAAATTAATGTTTCTTTAGAAAATAATAGTGTGTAAAAATACCCAATACGAGTTTTGGCAGCAGAGCAAATCGACGTAAACAAGCAGAAAATGAGAAGGTTTGTAATGCTGAAAGGGTCAAGTCTGCTGGGGTTGCTGCCAGCTAGGAGACCAAAGAGGGTGGGAGGAATTCAGGGGAACTTGTGATGCTTTTGAGAAAGTGTCGGTGAGATATAAGGACTGGTGATACAAGGACAAATAAGGTGCTCTGCGGGGCAGGACCTCTTGTTTCTTGTATCTCTTTTATTAATGACAATATTTTCATAATTAAACAAATAGTCTGATGAGAGCAGCAATGAGCCCCAGGTTTTTCCCAACCATAATTAGCATTGTAGTTTCCTTTGCTCTGTTTCTGCCTTGGTTCACAGAGGTGAAAGCACCCAAGCAAACACCGTGGCCCGGGGGAACCAGCAGCTGAGCAAAGCTCGCTTTGCCCTGCAGCTCCACGTTATTCAGGCACCATTTCAGCCAAGCACTTGGCCTTGGGAGCTGCTTTGCTGCCTGGAGGAAGTTTTTCTGGTTCAGTGGGAGCGTTCCCCGACCTGCAGCCTGGCAGCAGGTCTAAGTGCTCTCCTGATGAGGGGCTTGGTTACACAAAATTGTCATTTTTGCTGCAGAAATTAGTGAGGTTAAAGCAAACCAGCAAAGCCCATCAACCTATCACAAAGAATGGCCTTCCACTACTTTTAAAAGGGAGAGGATAAAATCCAAAATCTTCATATCACCTCCAAATGCTAATACGTATTTCTCTGTATCTTTGTACTGATGAGACCTAAGATAAGAGCTTTGTTCTGCTCCTGTGGGCAGATCTGTCCCTTTAAAAACTTGTATAAAAAGGTCATTTTATTGGCAGACTTTTGATACTCATTTTGTCCTGATTAATTTAATTCAATCCGAAATACTGGGAAAAACCCCCAAACTCTCAAATCTCTCAAGACATTCCCATGTCCACTGAGCCCCACATCTCCAGCTGTTGGCTTTGCCTGCTTTGTTTGCTTTTCAGAAGAAAACCTGGTTTGCCAAGGCCCTGCCCAAAGACACTAGTAGACATTTTGATTTGATGAGAAAAAAATCTCAAACTTTAATAAGTGAAAGTGGGTGCCTGGGGATGCTGCAAAGGTTGGGAAGGGAAAAGAGGATTAAATTAGCAATAGTGCCAGCCCTTGCACTGCAGCCTTCCCGCCCCAAAACTCCTCCTAACTGCTTCCAGATTTGCAGCTATGGAGGAGTTTATTGCCTGGCACCCTAGGGTGGGGTGGGAGGGTGGGGAGAGGGACCTGCTAATCTGCTGGGAGGGAGATTTCCTGGAAAATCTCTAATGCAATCACAGAGCTGATACAATGCAAGGCAGGGATTGCAAAGGGAACAACACCCTTCAATGAAATAGCCAAGGGGAGAAATGCAAGGTCGTGGCTGCTCTGGCATCCCCCTTCAGCCTCACTCAGGCACACAGCATCTGCTGAGGACAAGGTATATGGCCAGAGTTAGGTTCAACCTGCTAAAGGCTCCTTTAAATCCTCAAAGGTGGATCATGCTTTACTTTCTGCAGTGGTGTGCAGGGTCTGCAGGTGCCTTCCACTGTCTTGCTTTGATCCAGCCTCAAAGCTGCTGGGAATATTAGCCCATTTTACAGATTTAAGAAACAGAGGCAGCACCAGCCCAAGTAGGGAAAGACAGCCCCCGACTTGCAGCCCCTCAGCTCACTGCCTTCTGCTGGTCTTGGGGAAAAAGCTTTAGGACTCTTTCCTTCTAAGAATATTTTGTGCTTTTATTAAAGGCTCCTTTGAAAGAGAACCAGTTCTAGCTCCTAGTATCATTTCCCTGCTCAAGCGTGGCCCAGAAATTCTAAGTACTCACATTTGCTATCTGTACTTCATTTCAACTTCAATAATAATTCCTGCTTTTAATTTGATGCTGACTGACCATGAAACTGCATGTAAGTTATATGGCACCATGTTTACAGTTTTACACCATCCCCATTTTCCAGCAGTCATATCGAACCATTTATGTAGCTCCAAACATGCTTAAGGGACAGCCAAAGAATGGCATTTGTTTTTATTATTTTATTAATGCTTTATTCAATCAAGAGGAATCACAGCAAATGCTGTGTACAAACAAGACCGCCCAAACTCACATGAGGGCCAGTGGGTGGAGAAGCATTTGGTAGAGTCTTGCACATCTGCTTTCCAAAAAATAAAATATTATCTTTGTCAACAAGGCCTGAGAAACTCTTACTGAAGGCTAAAGACTTGGTTTGCTCTGACTTGCCTTTTTCTGGGTTTTTCTGAATTTAGTAGGTGCAGTGTGACAGCCATGGGCTGTACAGGTTGGTGTTCTGTTTGTGTCCACCTTGGGATGAGTGGAGCATGGAGGAGTCCCCAGTTTCTGCCTCAGAGTCTTCCTGACCCAGAGGCTGTGGAATCCTGTCAGACCAAGGTGCCAGGTGCCACTTGGACTCTGGCTGTGAGCAAGGATGTGTGTAGCATCCCCCAAAGGGTGAGGATGTCGGGCAGGGTTACCCTGGGAGCTGCTGCAGGTCCCGGGCTGCAGTTCCTGCTGGGCACAGAGCAGTGCTGCCCATCTCCCGAGCTTTGGTTGCAACGTGCTTTGGTTTTGCAGTGCTTCATCCAAAGCAGGCTGTAATCTCAAAACTGGGAAGATGCATTTTGGCTGGCTGTGCACAAAATCCGGAATTCCAAGTTCCTTCAGAATCTGACAAAGGAGAGAGTAATTTCCCGCTCAACAGATGGAAAAGACTACTCCCAGAGCTGTGGGCTGGGTGTGCAACTGGGCACTTCTAAAATACAGCTTGTCCTTTTTCCTCCCTGTGTGCCTGTGCATGTAGGAGCCACAGGTGCTTAATATGCATGGCCTCGATTATTTGAGTTTGAAAAATACAATAAAGCAGCAAAGAGGCAGACAAATCATGACAAATACCAATACTCATTGTAATCTCATTCTTGGCAGTGTCTGGAGCCTTTTATGATAGCCAGGCATCTGAGAAAACCAATTCATATTTAAAAGATTAATTTCTTAAAGGTAAACTGCACATTCAAAATGAAAACCAGGTTAAGGGGAGAAATCATGGCTGGATGCCTCACTCCAGCTGGGGTCGAGGCATAGGAATATGGTCTCAGTTTGGGATTTGCAAAGATATTTTAGGGATGTAGTGCTTGGTTCCTATTAATTTCAAAAGCTGTTGATCACTCACATCCCACATGTGGCATTTTCCTTTGTGGATAAATGCTATTTGAGTTAGCTCATTATACAAATAACATGTTATTTCAAAAAGAGCTCCAGGTAGATAAAAAGGGTAATATATTGGATAATATAATACAATATTAAAAGGATAATAATACAATATCTGGAACACCAGTAGTTTAATTCATTTAATACTCAGTTTAAGATCTACTAAACTTTATAGAAAAAAACCCAACTTATCAGTTTCATAAAAAAATCCATCCTGTTTTTTCAAGGACCATGATAAATTCTACAGGGACCTTGCAGTTGCTGGTATAAAATGGGAGGAAACCAAAGTGCACCAACCTGCTACAAGTATTAGAAGTGTCTTCTGCCACACTGGGAGATGAGCAGTTTATCAATGTTTTTTTCCTGAGAACTATTTCCTCTCTGACATGGAATTTCTACCTGATAACAAACAAAAAATGGAATATATATAAATTAAACATTTTGCATTATTGTGTGCACTGTTTCCTTCTAAAACCTCACAGTTAAAAGGCAGAAAGTGAAAGCTAAACATTGGCTTTTCTAGAAGTGCCTTTGCAGTTGGTCTTTACCCAGGGCAACTTCCAGTCCTTCAGCAGTGGGAAAGAGTTGACCTGCAGGACTCAATGAATTACAGTCTTTCTAGGAGGCTTTTAAAATCAAGAAACCTCCAGAAACAGTAAGGCCTTCTGAGCTGAATGACCATGATGCCCACAGAGGATGATGGTGTGGAGACCTGCAAGCACCAAGTCGAGCACAGGGACGTCAAGTGGCAATTAGGGTTTATCTGCAGCAAGTGGCTGCACTTGTAATACAGCACGTGTAGGTGCTGCTGTCAACAGCCCGTTCTCCTGGTTGCTTGTCTGTCACCACAAGCAGGTCCAGGTTTTGCTGAAGAAGCATTTCTCTGTAACCCTTTGCTTCACACACAGCTAATTATTTGCAATGCCTCTCCCGTGCAGCAGCATGGACAGGAGACCTCTCCCCCCTGCCCCTTGCTATTTTCCTTTGAGACAAAGCAAAACACCAAGCAGGGAATTTAGGGAATGTTTTTTCTTCCAACTACGGAAATCTCAGGGGCTTCTTCTAAAACACAGGCAAGTGCCCCGGGCCTGGTTGCAATGTGCAGCATTTTGCACCGTTTCAGCCCTGTCACTGGAAAACATGCCACAGCCTCTCAGGCAGCAGCTGGGGAGCAGCTGGGTGCTGGGTCAGCACCCACCTCTCTAGGTGCTGGAGCAAGAGGCATAACCAAAGCAAAAAGCAAAGGAGGGTTTCTACATAGGTGGGTTGTTTTTTTTTCTAGATGCATGTAGAAGGTAACCTTCATGTTTGCATGTCCCTTTTCCTGCAAGGATGTTCATGGGCAGAGTTGTTGCTCCTCCATACTGTATCCCTGAACAAACAGGGGTTGGGCAGATAAGTGGCCACACAGGTGGTGTTGCAATGAGGCAAGGCATTGTTTTGCTGGGGGCAATGGCTTGGCATGTGATGGAGGATGGATCTTGGCACTGGGATGCTGGGCTGGTGCTCTGCCCCGTCTCCTTGTCACTCTAAGTGGTCACTGGAGCAAGCCTGATATGTTCTGCTGGGTTTTACCCAAACACTGCTGGCTTCTTTCACTGATACATCTCCGAGCTGGGTGTTAGCTTGGTTTCCATGTACAGTGACCAGGAATGGTTGTCTCCTGACTGTCACCACATCTGCTGGATCTCCCTGGGTGGCCCCTTCTGCAGCTTCATTCCTGGGGCAGCCTGAGCTGCCTGGGAGAAATACAGAGAGTATTGCCTAAATGTGTCCAGGGGCTGGTTCAGATCCTCTGACCCTGTCTGTTTAATTAATTTATGGAAAAATAAACTTCTCCTCTTTCTGTAAAAAAAATCCAGTATTTGTACATGAGTATTATCAGTCCTGAAGCTGAAGTTTCCCAGTATAAAGACAGTGGATTCTCAGTGCAGAGTAAGTGGTCAATGGCTCAGTGTCTAGATGGAGAACAGTGACAAGTGGTGTCCCTCAGAGGTTCGTACTGGGACCTGTGCTGTTTAATATCTTCATCAATTATACTGACTGTGACATTGAGAGCACCCTCAGCAAGTTTGCTGATGACACCAAGCTGGGTGGTGCAGTCAATATGCCAGAGGGATGGGATGCCATCCAGAAGGACCTGAACAAGCTGGAGAAGTTGGCCCAAGTGACTATCATGAGATTCAACAAGGCCAAGTGTAGGGTTCTGCACCTGGGCCGGGGCAACCAGAAACATCAATACAGGCTGGGGGAAGACATGCTAGAGCCCTGTGGAAAAAGACCTGGGGGTACTAGTGGATCCAAAGCTGGACATGAGCCACCAATGTGCAACTGCAGCCCAGAGGGCCAACTGCATTCTGGGCTGCATCAAGAGAAGTGTGGCCAGCAGATCAAGAGAGGCGATTCTGCCCCTCTACACCATCCTGGTGAGACCTCACCTGGAGTACTGTGTCCAGCTCTGAAGTCCCCATCACAAGAAAGATGTGGACCTGCTGGAGTGTGTCCAGAGGAGGCCACGAAAATAATCCAAGGGCTGGAGCAGCTCTCTTATGAAGAAAGGCTGAGGGAGTTGGGGTTGTTCAGCCTGAAGAAGAGAAGGCTCTGGGGGGACCTCATAGCAGCCTTCCAGTACCTGAAGGAGTCCTACAGAAAGGCTGGAGAGGGGCTTTTTACAAGAGCACATAGTGATAAGACAAGGAGTAATGGTTTGAAACTGCAGGAGGTGAGATTTAGGTTAGAGATCAGAAGGAAATTCTTTAGTGTGAGGGTGGTGAGACACTGGAACAGGTTGCCCAGAGAACTTGTGGAGGCTCCATCCCTGGGGGTGTTCAATCCCAGGTTGGATGGTGCTCTGAGCAACCTGGTCTAGTGGGAGGTGGCCCTGCTCATGCAAGGGAGTTGGAACTCAATGATCTCTAAGGTCCCTTCCAACTCTAACCATTCTATGATTCTATGATTCTAAGTCTGCACTAATTTATTTGATGTGAGCCACAGGAAAACCAGCAGAATTTAGCTTCTATATAGATATTTTTTTTTGCCATATTAGAGAAGTACAGAAATAGATTTTAATTATTTTTAAAGGAGAAATGGTTAAATTCAGAATTGATTGAAGTATTTGCTTTCTGGTGGGAGCAAAGAGTCTTTTGAGGTCTCCTAGGCAAGCTTCAAAAACACCTAGAAGTTACATGATCGAAGCTTTGTTTTCAATTATTCATTTGTTTTCAATATCTGAAGGTCATACAACAGGCTGGGATGGGGAATGCAGCTGTCATTAAAAATTTACTTACTTTTTGTTCTCCAATTAAACTTACAGATAATAGCAGATAAAAACAACCATACAATTGCTTTCCTGATGAAGGCACTGATTTATTGATACTGAACTTGGCTTCAGTGTACTTACACCAGGGATGAGTTTTGCTGCAAAGGTTTGCTTCCATTTTAGGAAGAAAAAAATTGACAGCTGTGAAAACAGCAGGAAGAGATACTGTCCTTGATGAGGATTTTTCTTGGCAGTGTGGTATACATGTCTTGCTAGACCATGACATGCCCCATTCCCTCTGAAGACATGGTCAGCTAATGCTGGTATGTTGAATTAGGGATTCAGTCCCCTTCACCCCCTCTGCAGTCAATGAGAAATGGAGGAGAGCTGGATCTGTGACAAGGATGGAAGAGCTGCCATCAGAGTCCAGGCACGGGACCTCTCCTGCATTTCACAGGATCTGTGACTTTTTTACTACATTAAAAGCAAGATCTTGACTGAGAAACCACCTCACTCTCAGTTTGCTAGACCTGTAGGTTGGTGTTTCTACAGTTCATTGTGGTATCACTGGGAACAAAGTTATCCAAAGGGTAAGTGCTTTTGGAAATCCAGCCATGGAACTTTGGCATTTGAACAATACCTCCTTTTACAGAAAGAAGAGAAGATGCTGCAGTGAATCAATAGATCCTGCACATATCTTGGACAGTTTGACTTACGGGCCAATAGTACCTAGAACAACTGCAGAAGTAATCAGAATATGCAGCAATAATGCAACCTTTTATTATATGTGGTTTAAAAGAGAAATGAGACCCAGTCTCATACACTGGCTTCTCCTGTCTGAGTCAGGGCTGGATTTACAATGTATGAACCCAGATACAGCCACCTTGGCTATTCTTCAACAGAGAAAATGGGGTAGCTGCACCACAGCAAATCCTCTAGCAATGATTCGTCCCTAATCACACCAGAATTATACTAAATATATTTGCAAAGGTGCGTGGACATCTTGAAACTGTATTAATGTGGAAAAACAGGAAAAAAAACCAAACCCCAAAACCCCGCTAAAAACTGCATTTGGAAGCTTCTGTAAAATGTCATGATTTATGAAGAAGGATTGAGAGGAGAAAGTTGTGTATAGTAGTGAAAGAAGGAATTAATTGTTATATTGAAGTCTCAAGGGTCAGCATTTCCCAGAAAACCTCAGCAGTTCTAAATGGAAATGGATCAGACCAAAGATAGTTGCACTCTTACCCGTAAGGCTGTCTTCCTCTTGTGGCACTCCATCTCTTTTTGTGGTATTTGTTTTGTCCCTCTCAAAATTGTATCTTAGCTTATCAGTAGTAATTATTATTATCTTAGCTTATTATTAGTAATAGGGATTGATCTTGAACACTGGATCAAAAAGATAATTTTACTGTGAGATTTCTTGCTAGTGAGCTTAGACTTCTGCATAGCAGTTACCCCCACTTGCAGCCCGTGCTCCAAGAGGGAGTTCATCATCCGTGTGGGATAAAAAAATCAGAAACACTAGATAATTTGTTAAGTGTGATTTCCTATAAAGTGGGTGTCTATTTTGGTTAAGAATGCAAGAACTGATGCAAATTCTGCTTAGGAATGATCATAGGATCAAAGGTCAAGCTTAGTTTTAATTTTTGCTACGAAGAGAACTGTCTTGAATTTCCCACAGGCTTTGATGGGAATTTTAGAAAAGCTGTTAGTAACAGTAAAGATAAGAGTATGACATAACACGTTTGTTTTTTTGAGAGCAGGTTTGCTGACCCTATAGGCAAAATGTGCTGTGCAACATGTGACTATTGGAGGCCAGAACACTGGCAGATTGTATTAGGAACTGTGCAGATAACGAGGTCCCGCACGTTCCGTGGGTTGTGTCATTCTTACCGGACTAAACTTTCATCCCCTTTTTTAATGCTGCTCCAGTGTGGTCTTTAGAAGCTTTGGATTTCATGAAACATCAAAGAAGTTATCTTCATGGTGCTTTCTGAAAAACTGATGGTACAGGCTTGCTGTCATCACATTGTCATCTTGTCCAAAGTGGCTGAATTGCAATAAATTAAAGCTCATGTTTGACTGAGGAAAGTCTCGTATGTATGTTTCTAAGGACAAGCTCCTGCTATAAGCCTGTAAAATGACTAAGATGGATGAGGAGGGCTTAGGGTAGAACTAATCTTTGGGTCCTCCTTATGCCTGTAAGCCTGACTGATATGATGATGTGCAATGAGTAAGAACATTGAGTCTAAATAATGATAACAGCTGCAGCAGAGGATGGCTCTTAAATCTTCTCTGGATGTCTGCGTGTACGTGTGCCTGTTTCAATCAGCTCTGTCCTCCTGCTCAGCATCCAGCTGAGGATCCTTCTAGGCAAAGCTTAGTGAACTGTTTTCAGCAAACTGGAGTGGAATTTGATGAGTAGTTTCAGCCGAGGTGTTATGTAAGGTGAGTCTTGTAAAGATTTAAAGTGCCTGCTAGTAAGTTTTTAACTAAGAAACTTCAGTTTGTTATTTGCTTATTTTTCAACAATGTGTGAAGCACTGAGTGGAGCAATGGGCCATTTTGACTTTTCATTTTGATATATTTTGTGTATGTTCATGCCCAAGCTAAATACACTCATCCCAAATTGTCGTTTAAAGAATACCAGGGGAAGTGTTGTTATGGCCATGGTGAAAACATTAAACTGGCAAGAATAAGGGTTTAAGAAACATAACCATTGATCAAAGAAGAGTTGCAAACCACAGCTGAGGTGAAGTCTGGGAGGACCTGATTTTGAGATGACTCACTACCAGGATGTCTGAACGTCCTCACTGAGTTGAATGGTGTCTGGGGAAGATGGTGGGATTGCCATTTGGTTTCCCAGGGAGGCTTCCTGTGCCCAGACTTCTCTCTGCACATCACTGCCTCGCAAGCTCATAAGGTCTGTTCAACCCTCTACACTAAGGGACCTTTGTCTGAAAGTTGTAGCTGAGAGGAGACTGATGCAACTTCATGCAATATTTGGCCAGGACAGAGAGAAGGCATGTGACTTGGTTATTAACCCAGACATAAGCAAGAGAGGTTTAAGAATTCTCTCCATGCACTTAGAATTTTTCTGTAGGTTTTCTGAAATGAAAATAAATTCTGGACTCTATTATTTATTTTCTTTCTGCTGATATAAGCGTTGTAATAAAGGGAATATTTTAGTATCCACAGAATACTTACCATATTGTCAGGATTTTAAATCTGGCGTTTTTTCTTATTGGAAATTCACAGAAGCAACCTGAGATCTGTGTGTTTCTGAGTTTAGATAAAAAGATGAGTGCTGGTTTTGCTCCACTAGATTTTAGTGATATGAAAAGTTAAAAACCTCCTTTAAGGAAAGGAGAGTTATAGCAGAGGGCAACTTAGAAGCATAAGTGCTTGAAGCTAATTGAATTGGTACAATTGCATTCAGAAAACCCCTTTCTCTTGTTGCAATGTTAACATTAGTGTATTTTTTCCCCTTTCTGGGAGGCAATGTCACACTAAGCTGATATCAGTATGATTAGATAAATGTTACTCTTGCATGTATTCCGCCTTAGTGGCTTGTGTGTGTACATTTTTAATGATTGAGTTCTCCTTCCTATTAGAAAATATCCTTTTACACTTTAGCTAATGTAAAAGGACACAGCAAAAATATCCTGTGCTTGGGAAATACTGTTGGGAAATACAGGAATTTATCAGAATGAATAGGTCTAAATGGGTAGTGTGGCTGGTACGAAGGAAAATCCTTTCCCATAGAAAAATGGAAAAAAGCTCTGCTGGAAAAAAAATTCACACTTATCCTGTTTTCAATTAGTTGTCTGTAAATTTGCTAGAATTTCTGGGTTGTAGGAGATCTCAGTTTTTTGGCCTTGATATTTCAGGTATGTATGACTTTGCTCACAGAAGAAGCCTCTCAGGTTCAGGAGCAGCAGATCTTCTGCAGAGGGGATCCTTTCCAGGTGGTCAGGCATGGAAGTACCATCCAAACCCAAAGGAATCAAATCCAAGCCACTTATACATAGATACAGGATAGCCCTAGGAGATGATCATTATTAAACCAAGCAGCAAAATTCCATCTTCTGATCTTTCCCCACCTATCCCCTGCCCATGCATTCAAAGTAACTCTGTTCTCACGTGAAAGAGAACAGGAATCTGGGAAGCTGATACCGACTTTCAAAGTCATTTTGCTGCTATTATGGGTGTCTAGTTACTGTTTCAACAGGAAGGTGTTTAATCAACGCAAGGCAAAAGGCAGCAAAACGAGCTTGGTGTTTTCCAGAAGGAGAAAATGTCGGGCTGATTAGAGTGTTTCTTTCTCAGGATGGAGTAGACAATACAAAGCGTGTGATAACATGCCCAAGATATGCCTCAGATCCCACCAGCAGCCCTGTGAATGGATGGCACGTTTCCTATCACAGCTTTCACAGTCTGAGGCTGATAAGAAACGTGGAGTGCAGCAAAGCGTGTTTGAGCGGGATCCTTGAATACCCCTTTGCAAAACCTCCATCTTCTCTCAGGCACCAAAACCATAAGAAGTTCAAGGAAAGGAAGCAGTTTCCTCTGAATTTTTAGCTTGTAAACTTGCCTTTTTATGGATTTTATTTTTCATATTAGTAGATAATTATATTCTCCAGGAGAACAGGAAGAAAGAGGATCTTTCCATTAAGTTTTGATCTGGAGAAGTGAAATGTTTGCTCTCCAAGGGGGTACAATGTCTTTTTTGTACTTCAGAATTTGATGGACACTGGCAAAAGGGACATATTATGCACATAGCACATGTAGCCCCTCATACCCTGCTCAATGTGTGAGCTGAAGTTGTTAATCTCATCCATTTCCTGTGCTTGGCCGCCATGTGCCAAGATGTTCAGAAATAGCTAGGGATTTGGGATGCCTTAACTATTGGGTGTCCAGCTAAAGAAAGTTATAAAGGTCTTGGTTTTCAGAAAGCTTTCAATAGCCATCCTCTGAAAACTGGGCTTGTAAAACGTCTGTCGGCAAGTGGTTGGACTCAGTCCTTGGAGGTCTTTGTGGAGTAGTCATTTTCACAGTTGCAGGTTGGGCTTGGTGGAGCATCCCTGGCATCCTAAGAAGGTCTTTCATAGAGTACAAAGGCACCAGGGTTGGACTGCAACTGTTGCCTGCTGTGCTGCTTTAGTTTACCTCAGACTTGTACTTGGCTGGCACATCAAAGGGAAAATTTCCCCCTTGGGATAAAATTTGTGATCTTTAAATGTAAAATAAGGAAAAAAGAAGTACCTTCCCAAGGTATCCTAATATTATGTTCAGTAGGATTCCAAACAGGTATGCCCAATCCGTGATTGATCTTCATGATGCAGGTTTTAGAGACAGAGGAGTGATGCCTCTGCTGTGTATGAAAGTTGCAACCATCAAGTTTAATAGAAATGTCAAATTCATCTTGCTCTAACTGGTCTTCCCCAACACCAGTTCCATTTCTATCCTATCCTATATCCTATCCTACCTAGTTTTCATCCCTACAGCCTCATGGCACCTTCCAGAAGTGCTGCTTGGACACGTTTCATAGATGAACTCTAAGGTCAAAACAGCAGAGAATAAACAATACAGGGAACAGAACTAGAATGTACCAGGTCGTCTCAGTGGTACAGAGCTGAGTAATACCTGGGTAAACATGGCAAAAGCAGCTATTGACAAATTGGCCACTCAAGAACCCAGTGACCTCTGAAATGCTGGAGCCCTGCCAAAGTCCAGCAATGGCAATGAATATGATGAACCACATATGTTTGAGTGTGAAGACGTGGGGAGAGATATAAATTACACCCCGGATGTTGCAGTGTCCTGCAGCTAACACCTCTGTTATCTGCAGTGGTGTGTATAAAGCATACAATTACACACACTTAATCTGAGGAATAAATGTCAAGGGAAAGCCAGTTTTCATCTCTGTGCTTCCAAAGCTTCTTTCATTCTTTAAAAAATAATATAATACGAAATAATAAAATCTGCTCTTCAGGATATCTGCAGCCAGTTTGGCAGGTTCTGAAGATAATCCTTCACACCTTTTGGCTTTAAATAAATCACTTTTTGTGTAGAGAAGAAAAGCAGTCGAGGCTCTTTTTCTTCCTTTGAGGAACCAGCCTTGTGCAATACCTCCCAGCTATGTAAATGCTGTGGTCACCATGCAAGCACATTTCTCAGTTGGGCAGGTGGCTAACATATATTCTTCAGTCTCGGGGACAACAGGGATAGGGTTTGTCCATTTTGCATGATTCAAAATAGCCAGTCTATTAATCCTCTGCAAACTCTTTGTGAAGGCAGAGAAAGGACACTTGTTCGTGCAAATAAGCACCGTTGGTTTGGCTTACAGAGGCAGGCACTTTGCCTTCATGGTCTCATGTAACATGAAGGCCTTGAATTTTTCCTTTCCATATTCTGTTTCCAGCCTTTCCACTGCCCTCCTCCCCCTGAAGGCTGTCTCTCAGGTAGGGTTACTTGTCAAAGTGAGGGGTGCTCACCCCCCGCCTCCGCAGGCCTCACCGGCTGGGTGAGCAATTGCTCCCGTGAACACTGAACAGCTGCAACACGAGATGGATCTTCTGACAGCAATGGATGAGGGGGCAATCTGAAATGTTAGAAGATGCAGAAGTCTTACGTGCATTTCTCAGGGAATAATACCTGCTGGTTGTGGGGTTGGTTGTTTTTTTTTTTTTTTTCAATCTCCATCCTTGTCTTCAGTGAGGAAAAGCAAGGTGCTTCTGTATTCAGAACAGCAAATTTTTGGTTGTGGGAAGATGCATGACATGATGATGATGGTAGTGGTTATGAATAAGGCTCTTGGTAGGGAGAACTATGAAAAGGGGAGGAAGCTTTGCTTTGGTACAGCTGAGGCTTCTGAAAGATGATTTCATGACCTCTCCTGTGCCAAGACCAGCTGAAAGAACAAGTCATGCTTAAGCTTTGTCCAGACCATATGCCACTGATGTTTTTCTCTGAAACACAGCCAAAATCTTTCACTGGTTAGATGGAGGTGTGTGGAGAACACATTTTACCAATACTATATCAAGAGCAAAACATAGATTCCTTTTAAAGCAACTCCTTAAAGATTTATTAAACACCTGCCCGTACTCCCTGCTTGATCTGTAGCTCAGGCCTGCATGGAATCGCCATCGATTCTGCTTTTAAACACAATACTGCATATTTTAAAAAAACTTAGTCCTCTGCCAAATTAAAAAATCTCTTCCTCTTAAAAAGCAGAATATTTTTTCTCCTTCTCTTGTGCAAACATGTGGCTGCTTCTTTCTATGTCCTCGCTTCTGGGCAGCTGTGATTCACTTTCTCTGCTGAAGTGGGGTAGAAGAGTGGCTCTTCAGTGAGAGGTTTTTAAACCCTGGTTTGCAAACCCACAGCTAAAAGCTCATCTTCCTCCCACCACTGTACATGTCCTGGGGAGCCCTGTGCCCTCTTTCACGGCTTAGCTGTGGCTGCATGGCTGCTAATCTCATCTTCTTGCCCTCCTGGGGGGTTAAACCATTTGACCTGTGACCTTCAGCTGATCTGAAACCTCCATCAATCCTTCTGAAAAGTTTTACTGGAATCAGGGCTTCCAAATGACCGTTTGCATAGCTCCTAAAAGGAAAAGAAAAAGAAAAAAAAACCCAACCCACTCAAAAAAACCCCAGCCCTGTGCTGTTTTCTGTTGTTTTAGCACAAACCAAACATAAGTCATAAAAACACAGGCAAGAAAAATAGAGCACACTGGTTGCCAGAAAAACAAATCTTAACAGAACATAGAGGGGCCTCTCGCAGGGAGGAGGCAGGGAAGAAACACCTGTGATTTCCATTGAAAATCCCCTGATATCTGCATTCCCTCCACTCTGCTCCAATAAAAGCTCTTGCCTGCTCTATCTCTGACCCCAGGGCAAGGTCTCCATGTGAAGAGATCCCTCCTTGTTGGGCCGCTTGGATGGAGCCCTGAGCTCTGGACCAGTGAATCACAGAGCGCAGCTGAGGAGCACAGAGCGTGCCTGCCAATTGTCCTCGTGTCATTGCTATGGTTATCTTAAAGTGCTCTGCAGATGTTTGCCTGCTTAAAAAACAAAATAAAGAGAAAAAAGAAGCAAAGAGAGAGGAAGATAAAAACAAAGTTTTAAATTCCTCCACCCCCCCCCCAACTGTTATGCTACAACTACTAGGAGCCTTGGACAGAGGCAGAGCTGTTGCTGCTGATTGGGATTTGAAACGTGATGTTCCCTAGAGGCCCTGATGGCCCTGCTGTGCCCACAGGGACATGCCAAGCAGACCGAGTGACAAGTGAGCAGGGATGATGCCCAGGGCACATGCAGAGCATTTGGAAGGACTCTTTTCTGCTTTGGCCCTTCCCAGAGCAGAGGGACAATCACTGGAGCTGTGTTCAGCCCTGCTTCATCCCCTCCACACCAGCTGATAAATGTTTTTGCATATGATTTTCCTACAACTCTTTAATTACTGTGTGAACTTTATGCCCTGAAATCCGTTAGGCACAGGCAGCTGAAGTAGGTACCTCTGCACCACATCGTGGGCACAAATCCTCCTGGAACCTCTGAAAGATCAAGCTTCAGAGTCAGGAAGTATAACTGCACCATAATGGCTCCTTGCTGGATAAACTGTTAATGCAGCTGTGCTGCTTCCAGGGCCTCTCTTAGGACAGTTGTGTGGTGTAGGCATGCCCGTTGGGGTAATAACAACCCTGAGCTTTAGCACACAACTCTAACATCCAGTTTTCACCACTGACTCATGTAACCTGTAGGTGCTTTTGCAAACACTGTCTCTTAGTTGCCTGGTCATGTCCCACGTTTGTGACTAGCATTCCCCATAAGCTCCTTGACCAAACTACACAGGAACGGTGGGATTCAGAGAAGAAATCTGAGACTTAACAAGGACCTGATTGCAGCCTTTAGACATTTGTTGTGGTTGGTTTACAGCTTTTTCAAACTTGGTGTTTACAGGAGGCGGGGAGATAAATGATGGGAGAGGTAAGCGCTGTAGTTGTAATTTGGATCAACAGGCAGCTCCTTAAGGAACTGTTCACGTTACATCTGCTGCAGCATTTTCACAGATATGTCCAAGTGTCATGAAGGGGTGTTACAAGAGTGTCCAGATATTCCAGGATCAACAGGAGATTTTTTTCCATCAACTTACATGAGACCTGAATCACATTAGAAATGAGCGTCCACATCCTCAGCAACAGCACCAGCACACTGGGCTTGGGGGTGTTACCACAGGATGTGATCTACTGGCCATAGGGTGAAGAGGCTGTCCCTAAATCACATGGGAAGAGAAGCAGCCTAGGGTAAAAGCCCTCAGTTAATTCATGGGTGGCAGGTTCAAGTGCACAGTGTTTTCAAGAACGTTTTGTGAAGCTGGGGGGGCTATATGTAGTTTCAAAATAATATGATTTCCTCTGCAAAATGGGGTGGAAAATCCTTATTAGGAAAGCAGAGCCCAACTAAGAGTTGAAGGGAAAATACTCCTGCTATAGAAAGCATCATTGCCTCTCCCTAGAACATAAGCCCATGCACATAAAGAGCTCGATTCAGCCATACATGTGATGCTTTGCTGACCTGGGGTCTCCAAATTGTTTGCCTTGCTGTAGGACAGGAAGAGAGCCACGGCTTGAAACTATTTGACAAGCCCTTTCTTTGGAGCTGCCTGATTTACCTTTCGAAGGGCAAAAGAGGGAGCTCATGCTACAACAAGAAGCCAAACTATGCAATAGTTAAGACTTTCTTCTCAGGGCATGGAAGATGCCGAGAGCTCCAGCATCTGAAACTTCCCTGGTCTGGGCAGAGCTACCTGAGCATCTCCACAGCTGCAGGGGGTTTCCATTGAAGCAAATTTCTTGCAAAAAACATTTGATTTGGAGTAGTTGAAATTTATCAAGTCATTGAAGATACTCACAAGTATTTTTATTTCCTCCTTTTCTTCTCTTATCCTTCTCCCTCTACATGAAAAACACCAATCCAGCTGATGGAAAGAAATGGGTTTCAGGCAAGAGGAGAAATAAGGAAACATTTTGGAAAGTACTTCAGGAAACATTGGCTAAAACACTGAGGCAGTGGGTTTCTTTGAATCTTGGAGTGGAGGAAGTCTCTCTGATAGACTCTATTAAATGATTTCCCATTTTTGCAAACACCATATCAGTGTTTTCCTCAGCGCTACAGGGTGTGACACCTTCAGGTCTAAGACAGACCAGATTAAAAATGACCCTGCACAGATTTTAGAAGAGGAAAAAAACTTGAATCAACACCAAAAGATGCATGCCCTAGTAATAATTTGAGGTAAATTGTGTGTATAAGAGAGCTACTGTGTGGTCAGTGCCATACTTGTGCTGCCTCAGAGTCAGACAGCATGGCTTCTCCCTCAAACTTGCAGAGATGTTGTGTGGCCAGAGCTCCCCAGCTTGTGCTGCTGTGTTGGAGCTAATGTTACCACTGTTCATTTTGCTGTTCATTTTGCCTTGGTTCTCCAACTGAGCAAGATCACTGTCCAAAGAGGGATAAAGGGTTCCTTTCTTCTGGGTAACATCTGAAATCACAGCCTGGGCTTTGGTAACAGAATACTGGTGGCTTCAGTTCTTCAGATAAGGGGGAATGCTGCTTTTCCTTGTTGTTAATCCTGGGAGTGGAGATCAGTTGCAGTGCAGGTGTCTGATTTTCATTAAAATTGCAAATTGGACTGGATGCTTGATCAGATAACAAAGACATCATTGAAACCATGTGTCTTCCTTCAGCAACAGAACAGGGGACAAGACAAAGAATCTCCCAGTGTGTGTCCACTTGTGCATATTTACTGCAGAGAGCGAGTCTTAATACTTTGGTCATGGGTGAATAAATAGCTTCTAAGAAATGCCAACCCTATCAAACTTGCTGCAGCTTTGGAACAGCTTTTGAGTTGAATAGAAGAACTACAGTATTAGCCCTTTGGGGAAAATACAGGCTGTTCTCAAAGGAAATCAATTAACTGTAGCATTTCTTTGGTCCCAATTCAACGGATCTTCTCTTTTTATCAAAGCACTTAAGTGTTTTCTTAGCTTTAAGGATGAGCTTAAGTGCTTTGATGAACAAGGATGGACTTTAACACATGCTGCTGTCCTCTCCAGGCTCAAGACCATGTGTTTTTTACTATGGGAAAGAGAACAAGTAAGACAGAGAAGTTCAACCACTCATTCTCTTTGGAAACCATATGCAAAAAGCTCATCTGGACTAGGAAAGAGTGGAGGCTAATGGCATATACACACTGTTTGGAAAGGAAGTTCCTCATGCAATGTCCTCTTGGCAGTTAAACAAAGTGATTTTGAAGTAAACAAACACACAAACATTGCCTTTCCGAAGACAAAATCTTCTGACACATGTCGCTGTGTTTATGCGTCTTAATTATGTCTTGGTTTAAATTATTATTCTTCTCTTCTTTGGGCCAAAATACCTGTGAACTTCCCGTATTAATGATGAAGGGGGCAGCTAAACATAGGTTTGACCAAAACTATTAGCTAGCAGGTATCTAGAATAGGTTCATCTGAATCTTTTAAACACTCCAGAAACTATGATCAATGAGAGAGATGCTGACCTGTGCCTAAACATAGGTGTGCATTTCTGTTTAAACTCCTTGAGATGGGGAGTTTTAAGGTGTAATCTCTTAGGCTGGTGTCTGAAGAGCTGCTGAAGCGGGTATATTAAAAATTGAACATGTGAAATGGGTACTTGGCATTAGAGAAGCTCTGAATTACCTGATCTTGGCCATCAATGGGTTAGATGCAGCCACAACATAATGCTTATCCATTTAGGGGTGAAAGAAACTTTGTTCCTGGTGCAGGGGAGAAATGATATCCTATAGTTAAAATATGCTATTTGGAGGCTCTCTATCAAGTCCACTCTGATTCATGGTAAATGTTGCAGGAGAAATTCCTCAGGGAGTTTAGACAGGTCATAGCTTGGGAGGGAAAATAACTCTTGACTTTTACAACGACACAGTAATGAGAAGCTCGTCGTGCTCTTAGTGCACAGTGAGCAACTCAACTTTTAAAGTGTAATTTGTTGTCCTGGTGTCCTTGAGTAAACCTTCTCAGCCATGGCTGTTTCCAACACAAATCCTATCTCATCTGGGTGAAAGACATGGTACAGAGGGTGACTGCCCTGTGGTTCTGGCCATGGAAACAAAGTCAAGTGGGGGCAGCTGGCTGTAACATACCAAGTCAGCTGTGCCTTGGGATGCCCTGGGTCTGCACCCTGAATTATGGTAAAACGGGCAAAAAAATCTGAGAAAGAGCTGAACTTCTTACCCCCAAGATGCTGTGAAAAACCCATGAAAGACTGTGAAACATTTTGTTTTCCAAGGAGAGGAATTATCTACTACTATTATCTATTACTATCTATTACTATTATTTAAATAGTACAAAAATACGCAAGGAAATTCTTGGGGACCAGGACACGGATTATAGACATACAGATGATTACTCTGACAGCTTCCCGTGCAATAAGCCCTCCACATTTACTGTTCACTTTCATTCCTTGGTAAACGGGAGGTAATTTGAAGATATTTTCATTCCTCTCAGAGCATCACTTGGGATATCTGCAGAATCTTTCAGCGTCACAATTCCAAGAAATCTGCCAGGATTATTTTCTGAAGTTTGCTTTGGATAAAAAGGGACTCAAAAGGTCATAGATTATCCCAGGACATACCAAAACATCCATTAAAAATTTCCATGTTCTTGAACTCATGGTAAAAGCCAGCCACATTCACTCAGTTTTGCTCAAGTTTAAACTCCAGAGACCTTCTCTCTCTACTTGTCAGCCTGTCAGTGCCTTGAGAGGGGAGGTGGGAGCAGCTCACTAGACTCTGCCCGTGTCCCATCGGAGGGGAGCGCGTGTTGGAACAGGCAGTGGGGAGCATTTGGACTATAAAACATGGGAAACCACTGGCCCAAAATAGGGCTATGTAGAGTTACAGTGTTAATTAGTGCAGAGCAGCAGCTATTTGAGCATCATTTATGACCTTCTCTTATGGCAGTGGAAATCTGGCAGGAAATTCCTTCCTGCATGGATAAGTCAGATGTGCCATGAGCCCCGGTCCTGGAGAGCAGGTGGCTTCAAGGACAGTGGTCATCCAGAAGCTGAACTTTGGGAATCAGCTGCCATCATCACTGTGGGGAAAATGTGGCTTGCTCCAGCTCTGCTTTGCTTGAATGTATGAACATTGCAGGGGCACCAACATCACCATCCTCACCTTTTGCCTTAACTTAATGGGGTTTCCAGGCTGCAGCAGATCACCAAAGGACGTTGCTGGTTTCCTTGCTGCCACCTCCTCTTACTAGCTCTTACATTGGGCAATAACCTCTTTCCACCAGTAAGGTGAAGGTGACACACAATGGCATACCGTGGCATGAAGCACTCCTGTTGTACCTACCAAATTGGTTTCAGAGGATGCTGGCATAGAAATAGATGCAGCAGCACACTGTGTGCTGACCACTCATTTAATTGTGTCTGTAAACCCCACCCACCTCTCTGTTTCAGACATGTTGTCAGAGGATCTTTTCTAATCACAGAAGAATGGTGTCAGGAGGAAGATGAAATCATCACTGGGTAGGAGGTTACAACAGCGACGAGATAAGTCAAAGCCCCTTGGCCAAAACTGTCTAATAAACACAAGTGGCCAGAATGCCAACATTGGTGACCCTGAGATCGTTTTGGTTTTTTATCAGCTTAAATAATCATCTCTGGCAACTCTGCTGGAAACAAAAGCAGGATTTTCATGGCTGTCCTCAATGCTTTTGCCTGCCCTACAGTGGCAAGCCATGTTTCAGAGGGTCAGTAATGGATAGCAGATGTTTAAATGTGTACAACAAGAAGCTAAAAAAGCAAGCACAAAGCCTGACATGAAAAGGAGTGTATCTTTGAATTGCAATATTAAAAGACCCATGTTCATGAAACACAGGATTAGATAAATGGCTAGTTTTTAACTGTTGTGCACAGCTGCTTTCATGGCTATAAAATCTCACTCCTTGTTATATATCTGAATCAGAACCTTATTTTAGCATAGCCTGCTCCTAGTTCATACAGGGATAAACTACTGCACAAGTAGTGTTGCAGGAAAGTGCTATGCTGCCAAAAAGACAATACAAGATTAATTGTTTGCCCAGCACACTGCTGCCAGGCTATGAAAAATGCTTCTATGTATTCTTTTAATTAAGAAGAGATACTTGTACTGGGTAATGAAGAGACCTACTTTGAAATCGGAGTGATTCCAATATTTCAAAATTAGGTTTTGTTCCAAGTTGAATTTCTAAAACATGTCTATTCAGAAAGTTTTTTTAGCAGTGTGAAAACATCCTGCAATTCAAATTCTGTAGCTCCTGCAATATTTAAGCCATTGATGAATGTTTAGAAATTATTACCATGAAAAAGAATCCAAGTGCATAATGTTTCTTTTTATTTAAACATCAGTACATCCTTTTCACTCTTGTAGAGAAAACTGGTTTTTTGCATTGTTTTTTTTACATCAACAGTAGCAATATCTATGTGGGTTTCAGTTTTATTTCTCCTCACCAAAGGAACGTGATGTAACCATGAAAATGAGCAGTTTCCTAAAATTGTTTTTATGGAATGCATATAAACACACAGAGCTATAGCAAGAAGGTTAAAAGAAATATTGGAATCGCTCAATTTGAAATGATAAAGATCATCTTGTTCTTTTTCAGCCTGTCTCCCTGCTATTCTTGGATGAGGAATAAACGGTCTCGAAGTAAATGTTGCATTGAAATCCATTGAGAAAAAATTAAACTTTTATATTATTTACTGGGAAAAATGATGATTCTGCGAACTGACGTTAAGGGACAGATTTTCAACATTATTCACCCATTGAAAATAGCTCCTATTGTTCCCAAGTTCAAAAGCCTCTCTGGTTATTGCAACTTTGTCCTAAATATGTAGTTGAACAGTTGGGCTCAGACTCTTAAAACGCAATTGGAAAACATGTGAGTTGCCCATGGAGTTACCACCCGGCGCATGCACGGATGCTGCTTGCACCTTCCAGCCATGCTGCAGACTCTGGATTTGTACTTGTGTTTAACAGGAGAGTGGTTTTGGGTACAGCAAGAGCACAGAGAGGTTATATGAACCTTCTTCACCAATTTTTACTGTATTTCTGATAAGTGTAACAAAAGAAATGGAGCTGCTTTGTCAGGTCAGACAGTGGAAGGTAGATTTGTTGCTTTGGGGCTTAACAGGAGATCAAAGGTCTTCTCTAGGTTGAGTGATGCTCTGTAGTTTGGGCACTGGGTCTTCCTGCTAGGGCTTGTTGGAAGAGTCCTTCCACCACATCACGTTGTATCTCCTTGCTCCATGTCAGTGTAGATCAGGAGCAGAGTTTTGTCATGGAGGAGCTGCTATGATTCATAGAATCATAAAATGGTTTGGGTTGGAAGGGACCTTAAAGATAATCTAGTTCCAACTCCTCTGCCATGGGCAGGGACACCTTCCACTAGACCGGGTTGCTCCAAGCCCCATCCAACCTGGCCTTGAACACTTCCAGGGGTGGGGCATCCACAGCTTCTTTGGGCAACCTGTTCCAGTTTCTCGCCACCCTCACACTAAAGAACTTCTTCCTAACCATTCCCCCTTGTCCTATCACTAAATGCCCATTTAAAAAGTCCCTCTCTAGCTTTTCTGTAGCCCCTTTAGGTACTGGAATGCAGCTATCAACTCTCTCCAGAGCCTTCTCTTCTCCAGGCTGAACAACCCCAATAAAGGATGGCAGCCTTTATTGAGACAGCCCAAGCTGTGATCACCCCAGAGGCCATGTCCCCAGAGAGGAGCAAACCCCCTCCCCAGCCTGGGGCTGGAGGGCTGGGACAGTCCCCAGCTGCCTTGGGGGACACGCCAGAGGCAGTGAGCACCGCAGCAATGGCCAGCGATCGTCAGACCCCAGCAAAATTTCACACATGATTCCTCTGTGAAACTGAAGCAAGATAAACAAGTTTTGGTATGAATTTAAACATAACACTGGTCATTATTATTTGGGAACAAAACAGTTGCATAACCCTGTGGAAAACAGCACAGCTGTTCACACCGGACAGGCAGGCCAAGAGCTGTGGCCTCCCCTGCCAGCCCTACATGCCTGCAGTTAGGTTTCCTTCCCGCTCCTGCACGGTGACACTCACTGCCTGTCCTGGGGGACAAATCTGCAAGCCCCCTCTTCTCTGTTTTCAGAAGTTACCTACTCATAAATGCTTGAAAGACACAGAATGGATCCCGTCTCATTGAACTGAACCAGGGAGGCTGGGTCTGCACTGCCTCTTGTCTCCCTTCTTGTTCTCAGCCTGCGATAAATGCTCGCAGGGTGAAAATCTGATTTGCTGTGAGATTAGGGGAGCATAATCTCATTAACAATGACAAGCTCTGCTGGCCCACTCTGCTGCCCACCACGTGTCCCCACACAACAAGCAGGGGCTTTGATTAACATCTTACTGCAAAGATAAAAATCCTGCCAGCTCTGCTGGCATTGCAGGGAGACCCACCTTGGACCGAGCCTTAGGAGGTGGGCATCAGTGCAATCCCATGGGAGCCAGGTCTGCCTGTGTGTAGTGTGATGGTTGATTTAGGGCTAGATTTGGTGCAGTCCCTTAGATCCAATGTCCTTGTAAGTGGTAGAAGACACTCTACCATTTTGAAGGACCTCTCTGAAGGACTGCTCACTGGTTAACCCCCATCCTGGCGGTCTCTATTCTCCAAATGGACCCCACTTTGTGTTCACCAAAGCTGCTCTGCAATGTGACAACCTGCATGGAAGGGTGACTGGGAACCATTCCAATCCTAGACCAACACTCTCAAGACTCTCCAGCTCACTTATCTCGAAGGGGACTTTCTACTGTTAATGCTAGCTGGAATGCCTGCATCTATGTTTGCAGAACACTTTCCAAAATATCAATATTATTTTCTCTTCCTTTTATTTTTATGTGCTAAAATTAAAATCTGGATGGTGAATAGCTCTGATTTGCATATGCAAAAGGAAGAGCAACATGCTAATGGTGCCTGTGGATGGTGCAGGCACCGATTCTTACAGGAAAATGCTTGAGAAGGGAAGCCAGGACCCAAACCTTGCGGCAGGTATTATAGGCAAACAGCACTCTCAGTGATAACAAAAAGAGAAAACTCATCCTGCAGGTTTTCTGGGAGTTCATTTTTATTCACATTCCTTCCCTGGGCATTAGATGGAAATCCTTCCTTAATCAAAAACTGCTCCCAGCCCCGCAGTGCAGCAGGCGCTGAGCTGGGCTGTGCATCGCGCTGTGCACTCGTGCAGCACTGTGTGTCCCACTCTGGGCCACAGAGCCCATCCTCTTATTTCCATGGGTCCCACAAATCTCAGCTATTTCAGGATAGGTGGCAGATCCCCCATAAAGACAAGAAAAAAAGCAAACTGGAGTTTCCAAGGTGAAGGCGTGATCCCCAAGCCACCGCGGGTGCCTCTGCACACGGCCGTGGCGCCTGCGCTCCGACGCTCTGCCTTCTTTCTTCTCAGAAAAGTTGCTCAAATACTTCCCTGAAATGCAAAATATTTTGGAAGCTAAAGATAGTTCAGGCGGAAAGGCAGACATCTAACTGACACTGAGCAAATAAATACAAGTCATGAAGAATTCTTAGTGAAAATAAAACTCAGGAGGAATGGAGCTCGTTACTGAAAACAGGGCAGAAGGCTGGGACGATGGCAGGCTCCACTGACAGCTGCTGGCTCCATCCACAGAATCCGTTTTGGAGCTGTGGAGTGTCAACAATTTCTGTTAATGCCACCAAAACATGCCGTAGGTGAAGGAAATTACAATGCTTTCATATGTTGCAATGTATCTGGTCTTGACATAACTTGTGAGCAATGCTGGTGGCTTCCACCGAGCACAGCGCGCGCTCCATGGTCTGTAGTAGTACTCAAATGGGGTGAACTGGAGTTTTGCCTTTGATTCCCTCCCAGTCAAATATTTTTGGCTGCAGATGGAGCTTAAGATTCTTTCACAGCCAAGACAAGCTGTGGGGCACATCTACCCAGGACATACTCAGGGTCACTTTTTGGTCAGTTTGCTCCTAAAGCCTGGTCCAGCCCCTGGACGCGTTGGTGCTGTTAGACAGAGTTGTGCTGGTGCTTTTCCCACCAGATCCAGAATTGAGGCACTGCCTTTGGGTCTCAACATTCCTGGCCTTCAAGGCAGAAAGCAGGGGAGAGAAAACATATTCTACCCTCTTACCTTTCCTGGCTTGCCCTGTCTTCTAGATTTCAGTGACTGCAAACACTAGGTACAGGGACTGATGTCCTTTCTTCAAGCTTTATTGCTGTTGAGTGAGGATGTAACAGAATCAGGTGGATATTCAGGAAAAAAATAATACAGTTTGCAGAAATTACCCTTCTTTTAAGCATATAATCTTTTGCATGTGTGTGAATGCCATTACTTTTATCTACTTCTAACAAAGACTGCACTGGATTGCTGCTATTGTCACCCATTGGTGGTGGTAGGACATGTGCTAAGCAGAAGTTACTGCTAGAAATGTTTTTTTTTTTGGGTTTTATGTGTTTAAAAAACCTGTCATTAGACAGAGTGATTTTCAAGGGTTACAGAGCAGAAGCTTCAGAAGAGGCACTGACGTGCTGGCTGAATTGCCTTCAACATCTTCTCTTCCCAGGAAAAGTTCAGGTCTTGCTGGTATTTGACATGAAGCCTGTATTTGGGTATGTAAACAGGAGATAGAGGGACCAGAGGAGGACTGAGAAAAGATACTAAAGGCTGGTTTTGCAGAGTGGGCATCTTCTTGTCTGAAGTTTCAGTTGCGAGGTAGTTTGGTCTCATGGGTGGAAGCCTTGTTCTTTCACAAGGTCACTGTTAGGTTTCCTGCCATAAAGCAGATTTCTTTGGCTCAGGGGGGTCAAAAGCACTGGCTGATGCTTGCAGGGATCTATTCACAGTCGTGTCAAGCTAAAAGCTTGTTTCCACCAACAATGCAGTCAAGGCCGTTTCCCCTCACATGATGCTGGGACCCTGTGTTGAGCCTGGGGTGAACGGCTTCTCTCTTGGGATGGAGAGGCTGCCTCTGTCCTGGGGAACAAGGAAGGGCTCCTTTTTACAAAGAACTGATGAAATGGTGTAAAAGACTGCCACAACCAGACAAGAAAAGCTCTCAACTACTTAACAGTGACAATAGCTGATGTTGTTTTTATTTCCTGGGGCTGAACGGGGCTATTTTGCAGAGAGGGGGAGTAAATCCCATACTGAAACAACCACAAAAAATATTAGCTATTAGAAATGCTGTGATAGAAACCCTAGATATAGCCACAGCAATCAAGAAGAATATGCCAGAGATTATTTCACTGCTCCAGAAGCTAATGAGCGTGTTAGAGGAAGACACCATTATTAGCTCCTGCAGTTACTTGCAGCCTGCCTTGTTCAATGAACTTGTGCTCATGGGGTTTGTTTTCCAGTGTGGTTTATTGCAGAGCAGGTGGCCCACATGGATTCCATGCCATGATGCTATCCTGCAAAGTCCAGGCTGGCATCCCAGGGGATGTCAGCTGTGACACGAGCCATGCTGCAGGCTCCCTGCACACCTTCATGCACCCACTTAATCTCCTTGAGTTTCATCTTTCTGCTTTTTCACCTGGCACTGTAGGGACTGGAGGCTATGTTCAGCTACCCCCATGGGAAGATGTTGAGAAAAACCCCACAGTGGTTTAATTCCTTGGGCAACCCTGGGCTGCTGTTTAACATGGCTGGGGCCCCAGCTGTTAATCCAGCCTTTGCAGATCTATAGCTTCCTCATTTTATATTGTGGTGAACAGTAAGTGAGTCCTCCTGCCATACTGGAGTCATGTCAGTGATTTGCAGGAAAAGTCTACTGGTGAGCAGTGCCATCTGAGGGACAAGCTCAGCTGGCAGGTACCACCAGGTGACAGTCTTTCTGCAATCTCTGACTACGTTTGATTTCAGGGAGGGTTGTACATAATGGCTCAGCTCAACTTGAAAGCCTTTGGATGCAAGATCATTAGCTTGCTCATTTGGACGAGGTAGGTTCATTTTCCATAATGTGGCCAATGTTGCTGGGCAGGGCAGCCAGGGGAATGAGATCAAAGTTCACCCGATGCCTTTCAAAGCTGAGCAGCGTATCTTCTGATTGGGCTCTTAAATAAAAGCCACCCAACCACCCTTTGAAAGTGCATGGGCCTGAGCATAAATGTTGCATTATGCATGGAAAACACAGAGAGCAAATGCTTTTATCAGCGAGAGTGATCAGGGCTGGCTATTAGCTTAACACAGCAATAAGAGGCAAATTTGGGCCTGTTGATGCAGTTGAGAGAGGTTATGAGGTGTAATGGGTTTCACTCTTGGAGGGGCAGGAGTGCAGCAGGCACATGGGAGGCAGCCTCCTCCATGGGCAGCAGAGGTGAAATGGGATCTCCAAAGAAGGCTGGGATGCACAGCCTGGATGGAGCAGCTCAGTTATCCCCAGCACTGTCAGGGCATGCACAGCCCAAGGCTGCTGCGGCCTTATTTCTGCAAGCTGCTTCAAAACCAAATGCGGGGTGCTCACACCAGCCTGGCAAGGGTCTCACTCTGTGCCTTATTGTGGCCAATACAGCAAACTCTGAGCACCACTGTACACAACAGAGGATGCTTCCAGCCCTTCACAGGTCAAATAGTCTGCGTGAAACAGTTTGGCAGCAAAGGGAGCTGTAGCAGCTCTGGAAGCTATGGGAACCAGGAGAGCAGGCTGAGACGTTGGGCTGAAATTGTGGACCTTTATGAGACTCTTCTTGGCTCTGCTATAGACTTCCTGTGTGACATTAGCTCTACTTTCTTTTTGCTGAAGCAATGATTTTCATTCACTGAAGAGGGGGTCCTTCATCCTTTCTTGTCTGGGTTCTCTCTTGGTAGATGGAAAATGCTTCCTTTTCTCTAAGGGGTTCACAGGAAGCATGTCTGTTCTCACCACTGAGGTGCTCACAGACTGAGGTGATAAGAAACCTATAAAAACAAATCCAGCTCTCTCAGAACTGAAGAAAATGAAATGGGAAACAAATGTTCACCCCAGATTAGAATAAGTGCAGGGGGATTGCTTGCTCTGTTGAAGAAAAAAAAAAAAAAAAAGACGACTAATTCTGCAGATTTTAGTCTCCATTTGGTGTCAAACTGCACAGCTGTGAGTACTCCAGGGTGAAATGACAACCCATCCCCGAGGTCGCTCTTACGAATACTGCGCCTTCAGAAAGACGACAGTTTTAAACAATTTGTTCCTAATTGAAAGAGGTCACATGAGACTGACTTTACAAAGTTTACATAACAAAGAGTAATTCTGTTAAGTAAAATGATTAATTCCTGTCATTGCACATCAAACGGAGCAGTTACAAAACAGTATTGTCTATGCTCGCATTGCATTGAAAGCCATTTTTTCTCCAGTTTCCCTTCCCATAACGCAACCTTTTGACAGAGCCTTAACTCTTTGGTGTTATTCAGCGGAGGAATTTGTGAATGGGAAGTGAGTAGGCTGCCATGGATGTGTGAGATCTCTTACACTGGTGTGGTGGCAGGCAAAAGACAACAGCTCTTTAGAGTGGACCCAGCTTGCCCAGGGACCCATTGCGATGAGAAATGCTTGCCGGTACAATGCGTTGGCTGTCGCCCTTCCTTGGCACAATGAGGCATTGAGGGAGAATCACAACTCCAAAATGGCAGATTTTTCCTTTGAAATGCTTCCACGGTGTGTTGCACAGACATGTCAAGGACCCAGAACAGAAAACGGCTGAGTAATTTGGTGCTTGGGTAGCCTGGGAGCACATGGGTGTCTTTGAGCCCATCCCATTGCTTGCTTACAAGTCCATGGGGTAGCATGCTTGCTGTTCAGAGAGACTGAAAAACCTGGGGAGTCCCTGTGTGATATGTGAAGATCTGGTATCAGGATAATATTTGGATTTGGAGCAGTTCCCTGTTATGGCTATAGAGCCAGATCCAGTTTTGGAGGGGAGGCTGTATATCCCTGGGCCTGCAGGAAGACCAGAGGCACTAGCCTGTGCATTAGGACGGAGGTCCTTTGTTGTCCTCAGGACAAACCCATGTTTGTGGGTGCTGGAAGACACCTTCCTGACTTGCTGAGCAAGGGGGTGGTCTTTGCCCCCCCCTCCTGATGAAGAACATAGGTAGGCTGAGGAAGGTTGGGATGCACTGGGGTGCTCAGCTTTGCTGGAGAACCATGCTGCAGCTTGGGCTGGGGTCAAAGCCTGCTGCTGGGTTTTAGTATTAGGTCTCCCACACACAGTGAAGTTTTGTGGCTCTCCTTTTCTTGCCTGCTTGTCCCTCTGCTCACCTTTTTTATTTCCAAGACAGTCTCTTTCTTGTTTGGTAAGAGGCCATAAAAGCCATGGAGAAAGGAGGTGCTGAGACTTGTGAGGGTACAGGGAACAGAGGACACAAATTTCAGCTTAATTAGGCTACAGTTCTACAGTTCCTGAAATTCCTTGTTTGTTCAAATAGTTTGGGATTTGCTTGTGTGTAAATGTACCTTTGCCCAGTCTGTGAAGTGTAAGTGACTTTTCTGTAAGAACTTATTCTTGCTCACTTATTCAATGCAGAGAACTTATTTGCTCTCTTTGCATTTTTTCTCATTACAGTCCCTTCCCTTCCCTTCCTCCAGCCTCCCCTTGCGTCTCTCCTTCCTTGCCTGCATTTCAATTCAAAGCCCTGTTGGAGTTTTCCATTCTCTTCTAGGGCTGAGTCACTGACTTTTGTCAGCCTCCCACCATGGATGGCAAAGGGGAGGGGGAAGAGAAAGAAGAAACAGAAATTGCTTCCACACCAGCCAAAACTGCATAAAAAGGCCCAAATGTTATGGCATCTGAAATAAAATCAAGCACAAGCAAGCTCTGCCAAATCTCCCTTGAAATGCTGGAAATCTGGAAGTGTTCAGTGCAGCTCAAGAGCAGCTTTCTAGCCTAAATGTCAGTGGAGGGGCCAGGACATGGATCCTGCCTTGCAGGTGGGATGTCCATGTTCTCAGTCCTTTCCAGGCACAGCCAGGCTCTGCATCCCTTCCCTGGTGTGAGAACATTTTCTCTGCAGAGAGATGATGCTGTGACTCTTGCCACAGTTTGGTGGCCTGGTAGCCAGCACGCAGTAGAGCTGGAGTTGATCTCCTGATATGTACATGGCGAAGCAGTGCAAAGATGCTTGCCCACCTAACTTTCAGCTCCTGTCCTGCCCCTATCACCCTGCTGGACTCAAGGACAAGAAAGGGCCCAGTCTGCTGCTACACCCTAGTGCTGTCTTCAGCCTTGATTGTGCAAAGACCGAGCTTTGGACTTGGACTTACATGTGGATATAGTCCTCCCAACCTGTGCCCAGGCTGCCAGGCACGCAATACAAACATAACCCCTATACAAATCATCCAGTACTTCTTTTTTTCCCCCACATTTTCATAGCAACTGATCTTGTTTCCAGCTATTTAGAAATCTGCCAAATCTAATTAATCTGTCTGGGATGATGGCAAGTTTCCCCATGCTGAAATCAGACTCCTTTTTCTAGTAGAGAGCCCTGGGCTCGGCATGGCATCCAGAATCCCACAATCTTTCTGCTGGCCGTTGGCAGCTCTGCACCTCACTGAGCATCTCAATCGTGGGTGCAAGGAGAGCTCAGACTTTGAAATCCCCACTCACAGAGGAGCTGAAACTTCTGCAGCCAGGCCATTGCTTTCCCTGTTTGGAAGTAAATCATGGAGCAAAAACTTTTCTTCTTCTTCTGTGTCTACAGTGAGAAGACCCACCTCTCACAGGTCTTTGCCTGGAGAAGGAAGGGTTGAAAGTTACTCCACAAGGACATTTGGGATAAATTCTGTTCCTGCCTTTGATAATTTTCTGGAAAAGCCTGACTATAGTCTCCACTGACTATATGAGTACTAATCATCTCACCATCATGCCTCCTACGTTAAACACCAACCTGCTCTGCACTGAAATCTACTTTTACCATAAAAGGCTATCACTGGCAAGTCCCAGGCATTTTCTACACCTCTTGCTATAAATCTAAGCAGTTTAAACTGTATTTACTTATTTATTTGTGCCACCAGCTAATCTGTTCTGTTAGGAAAGCAGATTTTGTATTGTTTGTCATTTCAGAGACATTTTTCCATCTCTTTCATGTGCTAAATCACAAGTTCTCTAATGTTGCAATCCATTTTTCTCCATAAAAGTGTTTAATAATGATCGATTAGATTGGCCCTTCTGACAGATTAGATAGGTTTTTAGTTTTGGCCTTTGATGAAATGACAAGGGAGAGCACGAGACAAGTAGTAAAAAATGTCCTCGTAGTGAAAGGTTTGACTTCTTATCTTCATAGATTAGCACCCTGCCTCTGCAAACAGCTTCAAGAAAGCCTAACGAGCCTGTGGGGACTGGCTGTTATCGAGAATAGTTGCTCCCTTGGGACTTGAAGGGCAAGGAGCAGCCACTTTGATTTAATGAGTAAAAATATACTGTGCTGCCCACTGCAAGGGCCATGAAATAAAGGAAGCCATGGACTTTCTTACTGCTGTGCATACAGTGTCTTCTCTCTCTTATTTTAAAACATTTTGAGAAATCCCAGTACAGCCAGTGTAATCAGGATGAGTAAAGGCTGGCAGTTTAAGTACTTGGTTCTGTCTGTAGCTGGGTCCAGCCAGGAAAGGGATGACAAGACCTGGAGTCTGGGATAGGACAAGCACCGGCAAACCAGTGTGATTTTCAGCTAATAAATGCAGATCTGAGAACATTATCTGTCCATTTGCACCTCTCCCATGGTATATATCCATGGCAGAGCAACATAGGCTCTCTCTGCATGTCTCCAGGAGCTGGGTAGAAATTTCAGGAGCTGGGAAGAAATAACACACCCAAGTGCACCCTATTGTTGCACCCCTGCCTGTGGTGAGCTGTGCTCCATAGCTATTACTAGTATGAAAGGGGACTGGGCACTAGAAGGATACCAAGTGGATGGGAAGGATGGAGACCAAAGCCCTTAATGTCCTTTTCAGTTGCAAAAGTATTGGAAGGACCTTAGAGAAAAAGTTCTTCCAGAGAGTATGATGGACAAAATACGGTCTGAGAATGATGCAGGTCACGTGTTTCCAGAAGGAGCAGGGATGTATGTATCATGGGTGAGGCACCATCCAGAGCAGTGCACATGATTTTGGTCACTCATGTTCAAAGACATGTAGCTGAAATGGGTGCACAGGAAGGCTGCATGTTAGTGAGGCAATGGAGAGTCTGTCAGAGACTCATCCCAAGGATGAGAAGGTGGTCTCTATAAATACACATTTGCAAAGCAAGGCCCCATATTTATTTATATTTTAATTAATTTGGCTTTAAAAAAATAGTTTTTTTTTTTTTAAATAAATGCAATAGAGTTCACAGTGATTTCTACATCTCAGAATCCTGAAATTGCCATTTTACACAAATTTTCAAGTGTTCTGACTTCACTTTTATCTTATTTTCCAGAGGGCTGAGTTCACAGTTAGCAGGAGGTGGTGAAGGGACCAGAGAGGTGGGTCCTGCCAGGGAGGACCTGTACCTACATGAGTTGTGTGGGAAGACAGGTGGTCTCCAGGTGCAGTCTACATATCTCAGTTGTGTTTGCTCCTTGATAGCCATGTGGCCCAGTGATCCCATCTCCCTGAGGCCAAAATCCTCAAGGCAGCCACAGTCCAGCAGACAAGGGGCTGGATGTTGGTCAGTCATGGGAATATGGCCATTTCAAGGCCAAAAGAAGACAGTATCCTTCTGTGTGGACTTTTCTGATCCTCAAATAAGCCCATTGCTTCCTCCTGCAGCAAAAGCATGGCAGGGAATATCTTACGGCAGTTCCACCACAGACTACTGCTTTTATTTTTAATTAACTCAGAATGTTCTCTTTTCAATGAAGCAAAGCCAAAAAGGACGTCCTGGGCCTCTGCATTGTGGCTCAGTGCCTGAAGGAACAGCCGTGTCTCGGAGGGGCTGCAGGGCTCCCAGCCCTACAGGGGAGGGGCTGGTTTTCATCTGGCTGTGTGGTGTGGTGCCCTATAGAAGTGCCACAGCCCTGAGGACCTTCTATAGGGTCGAGCTGGGCACAGAGCTGCAAACACCACGGGGGATCTTCATAGGGGAGCACTGGGATGTTGAAAGGGCTCTCACAAAGCACAGTAGGTGACTTGTCTGACAGAGGATGCCACCTCCTCATCTCGGCAAGGCCAGCGTTTCTTTTTTTTGGTTTTTCTTTGACCAAAAAGAAAGAAAAGAGCAGTGTGAAACATGTGCAGATTTCTGAAGCCGTTCTCACCCTGCAGCTCCCATCCAGGGAAACGCTGATGGGGTGTTAAGGCAGCATCGTTCTGCCCATGAGGGAAAAGGAAACAGGCCCTGCTGTGATGAAGCCCTTGGACCTCCTCAGAAAAGGCCGATTTGGCCATCTCTGTACACAAGTGCCTTTTTTTTTGGGGAGGCAGCTGCTGTGCTGCATCCCCAGTCCAGATTCCAGCAAAACAACTAGCTGGTTGATTAACTGGTTGGTGAAAAGAGTGGCTTAACACCATCACCAAGCCTCCATCTGAAGCGAATCAGCCTCGGGATTGCAGGTTCAGTTTCACACCCCGGCCACAGCCCCCGCCGAGTGCGAATGCTTCAAGATACCAGGTTGCAAGTGGGATCCCTCGTGCTCCCAGATTAATTAGCAAAGCCTTCAAACTTTCCAAAGGCAATGATTCCCCTGCAATTTTTTTCAAATAAGCAATTCATTTTGGAAATAACACCTCAGCCTCAGGGAACTGTTATCTATGCAACTGTTTTTTATTAACTGCGGAGCAGGAATCCTAGGGGGCGAAAACAAGAGTTTTCAGAAGACTCTAATACACTGCTAATTTGTACTTATTTATTTATTATACAAAAGGCACGAAAACTGAAAGGCGACCCAAGGATTATTTTAATCTCCTTGCCATACTCTGGGTATTGTTTGTATTCTGGGGAAATCACTTGAAATTTCTGTGCTGTCTCCTCACACAAAGGATATGTTATTAACATGCGTATTCTTTGGCAGAGGCTCCACGTGTTTTTCAAACCAGGAAGGCATTTTTTATCTTGCTTGCATTTGAAAGGTGGAAAAGCTGTTTTTCCATTAGGGCAGATCATCAAGGGAAATACTTCAGGCTGGAAGAAATCAGTCACGAGAGTGTCAATTCAGCTGCTCAGGCACCCCAGAGGAAAGCTCAGAGGAGTTTGGCTCTGTTTGGACTTCATCTAAGACAGCAAACCAACCAGGGCTGATGGCTTTTTGGTGGGGAGGGTGATATCCAGGGAGCCTGTGAGCATCCATGGAACTCAGTGAAAGGTGAGGATGGTGGAATTGGGCTTGGCACAGAGAAAGGGAGACTAAAGTGCTGAGGACTTTTAACTTGCAACACGTGCTGGCCAAGCAGGCAGCAGGAGCCTGGCTCTTCCTTGGCTGCACGAGCTGCTTTTGGCAAAGGTAGGGGATTGACTCTTCTGTCACCTGTAGCCCAGGCTGATAGGAGCTCCCTGTAACCCAGGCCAGCCTTGTGGATGTCCACTCTGCTTGAAGCTCATGCACTGTGGGTTAATCCGGATTAATTCAGCTGCTTTCTCTTGACATGAATCCATGGGCTTTTCTGCTGCAGCAGGAGGATGAAAGCCATTAGAGAAGCTGTTGACACCAGCATGGCTGAGTCTAGAAGGGAATTTCTGTCCACAGGACAGGTTTGGAGCAGAGATGTAGCAGTGAGGTCCCCCTAGTGTGGCCAGGCACAGGTCCTGCACCCCCCTGGGGAGGGCTCTGGCAGGGCTCTGCCTCCCCTGCGCTGCTGCACACCCCCCAGCATGATTTCATCTTTTGGCCTAAAAATGGGTGCAGTTGTTTCACTGTGTGCTTTGTGCCTGTAGCAAACACTCTGATAACGCCTCACTTCAGTTTTCCAAAACCATTTGTTCAAGTGATCTTGTACACCATCTTGTCCTGCCAACCTGATTTGCAGCCAACAAAATTAACAGCCGCGGTAGGCTCCATTTCTTTCCCTAGAGAAGGATACAGGTGAGATTGGAAGGTGCCAGCGAACAGGCAAAACTGAGTGTCCCGGCAGACCCACCGGAGATGCATCCCCCTTTTCTCACGGCGGGCAGGCACTGCCCTCTAGTGCTGTTGCCTTTGGACATCACTGGAAATAAAGAGGAAAAACGTGCGAGCAAAGCCCTGTCCGAGCTGGCTTGGTGGCACAGACAGACGGACATAAATCCCTGAGCTGCTGTGCCAGCACCCTGGGCATGGGGTGCCCGTGATTGCTTTTTTCCCTGGAGAAGCTGCATTGGTGGTGGCTACGGTGGCCAGCATTAAGGAGAAACTGGGGCCATGGAGAAACTGGGGCCACGGGGCAGAGAGGACACACAGAGGAAAACTCATTTGACACTGAGATTCTTCTCTGGAGTCACAGGAAGAACTGGGAAGTGGAGATGATGGGTGGTGGCTCTGCAGGGGTGTCCTCTCCTGGTGGTGCTTCATGTACTCAATGTGGTGGCTGGGATCCCTGCGAGCTCGTGGCATGTTCATGTTGGGAAGCTCCCACGCAACCCATCACACTCTGCTGCCACTACAGCAGCACTTTTCAACCAACAGGTGATGCCCGACACACGCAGCTGAACTCCTGAAGAAACAAATGTCGTCAGCATAAATGGGGAGAAAAGCTGAATCTGTTTTGAATTAAGAAAACAGCAATGTTAATTTAGGTTAGTGTCTACTTCTGTGTCTGTCTTCCTTCTCTTTTTTGCTCTAAGAACTGTTTTTTGTTGTCTTGCAAGTGCTAAACATTTTATTGCTTCATCTTCATTTCTTGATTGCACTTTGCTGTTGGCTCCCGGCCTGATTCAGCTCTGCTTTCCAGAAGGGAAAAATGCTTTTTTATTCATGCATGTATGTGTGGTGAGAAAAAAAAAGCCAAAAAAAGCCCCATCCTACCTCTAGTTTGAAGGAAATTTTCATCAGTACTCTCAGGAGCAGGAGAAAATCTTTTCCATTAAAGCACAATGAGAGAGGAAATTTGATCCATATGATTCACCACACAGCCTCTTCCTTCTTATTTCTGGCAGCATCCTCAGAGGATGTCTTTTATCTTCATATCATCTTGGCTGACACTAGCCACAATCCATGCACTACTCTCAACATACTTGAGCAGAGACTTGTTGTTGAAAAGGCCTCCCTTTTGTCAGCATGGAAGATGTCATTTACTACTTCTACCTCCCTAGTCTCTTTGGACTGAGCAGAGAGCAGGTTTCTTTTGCATTAGCTGCTGTAAATACACACAATTTAAAAATTGCCCACTACTTCTTACAGATGGAGACAAATGGGAATGGGCCTACCCTTGGTAGCAGACCCTTAGGGAGGAATTGGGGACAGATGAGGTGGCAGCAGGAGAGCTGTGCCATGAAGAAACTGCCTCTTCTCTGCCCATCTCAGCTGTGGGCACCATGAAGACCACAGCTCCAGCAAATGTACATCCACCCATACCCACACAGGTCCACGCAGCTGGCTGTGGTGCCAGCAGTGATATGTCACAGGTGGGGCTGGTGGGCCCCAGAGATGTTCTTGGAAAAGTCATGTTCTGAGAAGTGCCTTAATTCTTCTGAATAAATGCAGCCTCAACAGTCAAGTCTTTTGTCTTGTCCAAGTTTCAACTGACTAAATTGCCTGCACCAAGACACCCTTTTTTGAAGCCAAGAGGACTAGATGACACTTTGGTTGACACATAAATATCCTGACATGATATTGGAGGAACAAGAATCAGGGTATCCCTCCCTGGGACGCAGTGAAAACCTGCGGGCAAGTGCTTTGTGAATTCCTGCTGCAATTGATACTCTGATACTTGATCCCCAGTGTAGCTTGTGCCTCATGAACAGAAGAGTTTGAAGAGAGCCACATCCCCATGCCAGCATCTTCCTTACCCAGCCAGAAAGTAACCCTCCTTCCTTTTAATGAACTAAAGTTCTTAGTTAAGACTCATTTTTCCCTCAATGATATTTCACTGCTATAGTAAATGATCAATTTCTGCTCTGTGTAGCCAAGGTCAGGTGTGAGAGAATAATAGTCTCCTACCCCAGCCTTGCATACTGTGTAGAAATGATTTATTGCATTTCTAAAAGAGGATGCTTGACATTTTGAAAATGCAATGTAGTCCAACAGTAATTAAGCAAAAAGTAGACTGCTGAACAATTGATTGCCACTGTCAGCAAAGCCTGATTAACTCAGATGCTTGAAGAACTGTGTCTGCCACCTATGAATTAAAGGTTAGTAATTAAATTTATGGGCCATGGCCACTGTCTCTGGATGATACTTCACTTACAAGGGTCCCAATGAAGAATAATCAGATGGAAAAAATGCAGGTTGTTAATTCAAAGGCTTTTTATTGAGAGACAGAGTGAAAAGTTCCTGAGGACTGTGCCTGCCTCACAGCATGATGCAGTGGTATCACCCATCTGGTGACTTGCCTGATGTGGCCACCAAAGGCTCATCTGGCAGGACTGAGGTCCCAATAGGGTGATGAAGCCATGTTCAAACTGAGAAGCAGGAGCTTGTCTTGATCAGGAATTTTAATTTGAAAATTAGAAAGGATTGAAGGGATCAGCATTAGTAACTTCTCTCCTACTTGGAGCCTTTAGGGTTGGTTCCTGATCCACCAGCCCAACTGCACAACATTAAACTTGATGCAGAAGCCACTGGTTGAGTTCTCCCAGTGATGGGAGCATTCAAACAGTATTTCCACCATGCATGGTTAAATTTATTAGGGTGTTTGGTACTCTCATGCTGCTGGCTTTTGGACTTTGTTCTTGGGCTCTTCGTATGCTAAACCTGCACTCATCTTTCTTCTGCATCTAAGCAACTGGCTGAACTGGTCTCCATTAAGAAAAAAAAAGAAAAATAAAAATAAATTATTTTATTGAAAGGAACAGAAACAAGACAAGAAGACTTGCCCCCATTAACTGAACATGAGATGACTGGATGCGCCCTAATAAGTCTAAGGGGTAAGGATGGTTATTACATGAGCAGTTAAGATAGTAAATATTCCTTAAAGTTTCTTCCTTTAAAAAATATATTTGGGCATTGAGGCCCAGGAAAGTGAAGTGACATGTCCTGCATTAGGAGGTTCTCAGTTGTGGTCCGTCTTATGAGACTTCTGGGACCGCTCTGCCTGGTGGTATTTCTGGTGGAGCTCGATGATGAGCACACACAACACTCATCTCATGCCACAAGGACATGAAAGTGTCCCCACGGGGCAGATGGGGGTGGCCAGGGATGTGTGGCTGAGGCAGCAACATTCACTCACGCAGCCTGAATAGGATAAAAAAGCAGCGACTGGTATTTCCATGGGTTCACACACATTCACACAGCCACACTGAGAGGAGAAGAAAGAGTTATTTATGATGTGTTCTGAAATATAAATTATATCAAAGTCAAGGCTCAGGATAATTGCTGGTGAAGTAGATTCAAAGGTTGGCATTATGATTAAGTAGCACTGCTGCCTTTTAGGGGAAATCTAGTTACAGACAAACAACATGGAGGTCAGCAACAAAATATAATTCAATTCTTAGCTATGAATTAATGAATGTGTTTTAGATTAATTGAAATCCACAAAGAGACCTTGTGTTGCAGAAATATTCATTAGGAAGTTTACCAGATTATTTCTCTGGCAGGGCTTCAGCTTTCTGTGCTCCTCCAGGTGAACCAGCTTCTCACAGAGCACTGGGAACGTGCTGGCTTTCCTCACAAAATGCATGTTTGGCTTTTTTGATGCTTTCCCTTTTTTCCAGCTGACCCCTAAAATGCCTGTGGCTGCCCCAGCCATGCTCTGAGTGGGATGTTTGTGGTGTACAACAGCAGGGTGAGACACTGAGGGTTGTTTGAGCTCAGCTCGATTTGGTAGCAATGAGATGATGGTGAATTGGAACACAAAAAAAGAAAAAAAAAAGGCTGGAAATACCATCCATGGACCTGGAGATATCTTTCCACCTTCTGCTCCAGGAGCATGGCCTCTCTGCAGGAGAGCATAAGCTTCAGTGGGGCTTAAGTGTACCCTTGAATGTTTTCTGGAATAATGAAGCTCTTCCCAACTGGTGGTTATGGGTGTGTGTGCTGGAAATCTTTTTGAGGTTATTTGGAACCTCTTGTATGTGATGATAGCTTCTGGCCACCTTCCTAATTGTGCAAGGAAAAGAGCTAATGCAGCCAAGGACCATCCAGGGGAGGAAAACAAAATTCTTTCAGAGGTTGCAAAAAGGGGTGGCGTGGGGACAAGTCACACCAGTAGGTACTACAGCCCTGCCAAGGGGTGCTGAGCCCCAGCCCTGCCTCCAGGAATGGTGCCAGAGTGGGAAGGGCCCCTTGACCCACCACCCCTTTCCCAGAGGGAGCTGAGGCCATAGGGACTGTGCTGGCAGGACATTAAAGTGGCTCTGACACTGCCTTGGCTTCACCGTCCCTGTCATGGTGGTGGAGGAGGCAGGGATGGCTGGGCCAGAAGGCCACCTGCTTCCTTCCACCTCCTGTGAACTTAATTTGCTGGAAGGATTCATGATGTGTCTCTCTGGGGGCAGAAGGCTGCCCTTGAAATAAGATGGGCACATCCCTCTCTCCTTACGCTGAGCTTCTATGGCTTTGGATTGCAAACCAAGCCACAGAGAGTGTATAGGGCATGGCAGAAGAGCAGGCAGCATCTCCTCAGAGTGAAATATTTGGATATTGAGAGCTAGGTCAGCTCATCCCCAAATATAAACTGCTCTGAGCTTGCTCCACAGCTGCTGCCAAGGCAGTTGGGCTGTCTGCGCCCCGGCTGTGGTACCTGCTCGTGCTGTGCATGAGGGAATTTTTTTTCTTTGTTTCCCCATCAGCTCCTTCCACTGTGTTTGCAGCAATGATGGCCCAGCTCCCTCAGCTGTAATCTGGTCTTTGAGCAACTTCACTCCTCAACTCAAGTACAAGTTGTCTGAGCAATCTGCTCTTTGATTTCAGATCAGCTGCTCTTGACAGAAGCGCCTGGCTTTTGCTGCGCTCCTCGGTTTGTAAAATGTTAGTGACTGAGGCTCTGCCCATGTGTATTATTTGGACATCTGGATTTTTATGGCTTGGCATCCTGCTTTCTAATTAACAGCGATGTAATACAGCCTGTGTGGGAACCTCCAACGAGGGCAACTACTGCCCACCATGGCCACCACTCGCTCTTGCTTGTGACATTGGTCGGTGCCCCCAAAGCACTGCACACAAAGACTGCTTCCAACTCCACCTACCTACTAAGCTGAGACACTTTGCTCCATGTCCTAAGCATAGCTTGGCTGGTTGCTTCTTCAGTGCAATGCTGCTTTTTCTGGTCTGGGTTTTGTGTGTGTGTGTGTGCTTGTTTGGTTTGGTTGATTTTTGTAGCAGAACAACTTTTTTCTGTTCCTGTGGCTTTATGTGGTTTGTTTCAGAAAGCTGCCCCAGCCCTGGGTAGCTGTATCCTCCCCAGCCTTCTGCTCCAGATGGTTTTGTTTTCCTGCAACAGCAAGATCTTTGGTCACAAAGGCCAGCAAGTAGTAATTCATAGGCTGCTTTTGGTTTCTTTTAGGTCACAGTTAGGAACTAGGGTGGAAACGCATTTATTGTGGACAAATTTTAGCCATAAAACTTGGACTTTGCCTTCCACGCACTGCAATAATTTCTCACCCCTAAGTCTCTCTCTTTGCTTGTTGCAGGGAACCAGCTGCAGCAGTTTAGGATGTTCAGGATGTGGCTTCCTTCATCCTTGTGTATGCCCAGACCTCTGGGAGCAGGTGGAGACTCTTCTCAGACTCACAAAAGACGATTTCCAAGGATCACCAACTCAGTCCTGGGCTCTCTGGAGGACTCTCACTTGGCTGAATATGGGCTGTTTTTCCAGACACCATTTACACCACAACTGGGGTCCCTGTACAAAGGTCACAGGATGAAATCTGCTGTCCTGGAGTAAAGAAGCAGGTGGACTAGGGCATGTGTTTTTTTCTTGCATGGCAGCTCTGATAGGTGGAATTTGAGAACAAGATTCATCGCTGGCATGAAATGGTATAGCTCAAATCAACTCAAATGATGTCTGCTTGAAATGAGATGCTGTTAGTTCCCAAGTAGCAGGAAAAGCAGCTGAAGTTGCTTAGCTCCAATTTTTATTTTGAGCATTAAGGAAGCACCAGAAAGAAGATGGGGAAGGCAAGTCTGCTTGCTCTGCTTGTGGGGATCATAGCCCAGATCCTCCTTTCTAAGATTTAATTCAGCTTTAATTCAGTCATGAGATCCAACCTCACTCTTTCTGAGTGCTGGAAATTATTTTTCTGTAAGCTTTTTTACCAGAAGATTTCCTTTCCTAACCTAAATGCCAGGGTAGCATTTGAGCTGTGCACCTGCTCCCAGCAGAAGCATTTCATTCCACTTCCTAAACAATAATTTGATATTCTGGCAGTCCCCAGGATAAGTGTGCACGTGTTCCTGTTATCAGCATGTATCTCCTCTCCATTACTTAAATATGTTCAAGGGTCAACATGGTATTTGTAACCCTGTCCTACAAAGGGCCCCACACTGGAAGGAAGCTCTTGTGTTTACAGTGTTGTACTGATGACAGAACTAGATGCTTGATTCAAGTTGAATCTTATTGAGTCTTATTAAAAGACTGCTATAATTTTGAAGCATTTGGGACTAGACCTATACTAAGCAATAGAAGAAATCTGTAACTGAAGCTCAGACCACATTGAAAGGAAACACCAAGAGTGTGAATATTTGAAATAAGTAGCACACCCTAACAGGTTCAGGAAATAGATGGTTTGGGCTCATGGAGAGTCCTCAAAAGCTGTAAAATTAATGGAACCAGGAATTATGCTGGTGACTCCAAGGAACAGATGCAGCAGAGAAATCACAGAATCACAGAATCCTAGGGGTTGGAAGGGACCTCAAAAGATCATCTAGTCCAACCCCCCCTGCCAGGCAGGGCCACATCGAGTACATCACACAGGAACTTGTCCAGGCGGGTTTTGAATGTCTCCAGTGAAGGAGACTCCACAACCTCTCTGGGCAGCCTGTCCCAGGGCTCTGTCACTCTCACAGTAAAGAAGTTTTTTCTGATATTTACATGGAACCTCCTATGCTCCAGTTTGCACCCATTGCCCCTTGTCCTATCACTGGATGTCACTGAAAAAAGCCTGGCTCCATCATCCTGACACTCCCCCTTAACATATTTTTAAACTTTGATGAGGTTGCCCCTCAGTCTCCCCTTCTCCAAGCTGAAGAGACCCGGCTCCCTCAGCCTTTCCTCATAAGGGAGATGTTCCATTCCCTTCATCATCTTTGTGGCTCTGCACTGGTTCCCTGTCCTTCTTGTACTGAGGGGCCCAGAACTGAACACAATACTCCAGATGTGGCCTCACCAGGGCAGAATAGAGGGGGAGGAGAACCTCTCTTGACCTACTAACCACACCCTTTCTAATGCACCCCAGGATGCCATTGGCCTTCTTGGCCACAAGGGCACATTGCTGGCTCATGGTCATAAATCTTGGCTATTTACCTGCCACTATAAAACTCCAGTCCAGTTTCTCTTCCCATTCCCACTCCTGTCTGGAGGGCAACCTTTTGGTGTCACTATGTCCCCCTTGCAGCATGGAGGCCAACGTTATCCTTACCAAGCATTGGATGTTGGGGCTCTTGCAAGTCAATTAACTGGGAGGTAGAGAGAGAAGCAGAAAGACTGTCCAATGGAAAATGTGTCAATTTGAGATGTCTCACCTGCAATTAAAACATTCACAAAGTGTTTAGGGCCTTTCTGTCCAAGGGCCCTTGGCACATGGAGACCTGGGGTGAGATTTTCACCTCAGCTGCTGGCAGCCCTAGCAGGACTGTGCACTTAAATTTTACAGCCTGGTTCCTGCATGTTTCCAGGAGAAGTTTTTATCTTGGAGGATAACCAATCAAACGGATGGGAAAGGCTGAAGCAGCTGCTGGTCCAGGCACCACATCTGGGGAGGGCTTGATAGACTGATCTGCTGCCAACTCCCCTTGGATCAGGCCATGCTGAAGCCTTGGTGCATCCCCAAAAGGCATCTTACACTGACTCTGGTACCAGCCTCTGGCACTTGGGGATGATGCCTCCTGTTTCTGGAGCTTGAAACTGCCAAACGCTTCTTTTCATTAAATACAACAGTTTTATAGCCAGATCGGTAGATTGTGGGCTCTGTGGGTGTCCACTGACCTCTCCTGGCCAGACCCAGGATGCTCGGCTGAGCTGCACCAGGCATCTCACAGCCGGCTGGAAACCGTGCGCCCTGAGCACCTGCACGGGGAAGCGTTCCCTCCGGGAAAACAGCGATAGGGCTTAAATTCCAGTTAAAAGGGGGGAAAAAAAAAAAAAAGGAAGCAAGGTAGCTCTCTGGGGAAATGCAGGAGATTTTCAGTGATATCTTTAATTAACAAGCTAAATGTGTCTGAGATTGAAAGTAGAGCCCGGCATGCAAGAGGCTGTTGTTGCAGTAATAAATCACTGTATAGGATCCCAGACAAGGGAGACCTGGAAGCATCCAAAAACTCATCACAATCCCACGGTCCTTACTGGGCAAACATTGGGAGTGAAATTAAGGGCTGAAAAATCAGGCCTGTGAAGAAACTGGGCAACCTTAGAAATATTAAAGAATTAAGTGTAAGGAAGAAAGGAGACAATCCAAGAGATTATCCCATATATTGAGGAGGGCATCCACTACTGAAGGAATCTGGTAGATCTCTTGGTTGCACAGTGTTATTGTATACTTTGTAGTGAGAGTTCAAATAAGCAGCAGGAATTTTCCTGACAAGATAAAAACAAAACCTCAGTGTTCAGACCCAGACCTCCCTCTCAGCCTGCTCTCCCCCCCTTTTTTTTTTTTCACGTCTGGGAAACAAGGAGGATCAGCTAAGTCTATAGTTCAAATATTATAATTAATTGGTGCTTTTTGAATTTTTTTTCTGTGCCTTCTGCTGCTATGCTAAAAGTGGGTTTTCTTTGTGTGAGAAAGCCTTTGTTTGCCTGAAACAGGTTTTCCCACTCCTGCATAAACAGCAGTTTGAAAAATCCAATTGTAAAACCTGCAGTGTTGGGCTTTTGGAAAGAGAGCCTGAATGGCTCAAAACTTCACACAGCTCTACAGTGAGGAGAGTGTGGCTTTCATCTGACAGGCTGTTTAAGGATGGTTTGACCTCTCTCTTCCTTTACATGCTGGGAGTTAACTTCTCCTGTAAGTGTCCAGCATAAATTCTTTTAATGCAAATTTCCTTGTCAAAACTACAGAGAATTGATCAAAGGTCAGCTCTCCTTTGTGTTCCTGTTTGATACAGAAATTTCTATTTCATCTTTGACTGTCATGGTCAGTTAAGGGAACTGTAGCATGATGGGGAATTACTGATACATTTCATGTCCTCTTTCCAGTGAGGCTTTTTCCCCCCGTTCATATCTTATGAGTGTTTTAATTTGAATATGTTTTCATTTTTTGATGGAATAGTTAAATTAGCTTTGAAAATGTACTGATATGACACAGGAAATTGTCTGCTTTTTAAACTGAAGCTCAGTTTACTGCTATTGGATACCCTGGGTGCTGATCAAATAATTATTACTCCCTTACTGCTGGCTTTATTTAATGCTTAACTTATGGATGGATATCTTTTATGGGGCAGTGCCTGAAGAACAGGAATTGCAGCAAACAGAAGGTTTAGAAAAAATTTGTATTTACTTTGTGGGGTTCCTTGGCTCTGCTGGATCCAAGAGACTGTGGGGACCCCACTGTGATTGTGGCACTGGAGCCCACTCAGACCTCTGAGCTGGGGATGCTGCAGGGAACTGGCCACACTGAGACTTGGGATGATGCAGAAAGTAACTAGGGAATTAATGCAAAGCTTCATTTCTATCCACGCCGACTCTCCCAGGAGATATTTTCTTCTTTTCTAAAAGCAGCTCCATGGTTTAACTAGTTTGCACCAGGTTGTCCAGGCTCTTTGCCTTTTCAGTGTCCCCAAAATCCATCTGTCTCTTGACTTACGCTCCATCTTGCCCCCTTTGCTTTGCACCTGAATCCCATCATGAGATTGAACATCAGGCACCTTTGGGAGGCACAGGAATTTCATTTTACAGCTGTGGCGCCCAGGCTAAGTCTCCAGGGATGTAAAAGAGTGACTCCCACCAGGTTTTGAGGCACTGGACCTATGTGATTTAATCAAAACAGCAAAGGAGGTTTTTGCCAAAGCAGGGAACTGTACACAGCTCTTCCCACACCCTTGGCCAAAGTCCTAATCCCCATTTATCATCCTCCCACAGTTTTTTGGGGCTTTTCGTAACATGTAAAGTCAAGCTCATGTCTAAGTCCTTGCAGGACTTAATTTACCCCTGTGCAAGTGCACAGATGTGTGTGTGTCGCTGTGAGGCTGATAGAACCCTGAGGACAAGCCAGATTTGAGGACCAAAACCCAGATTATGATTACTGTAAAGCTGTCCAAACCTAGAGACACTTTGGAGGTCCCCACTTGTCAATGAGGTCTGAGACCTGGCCTCTTTGGGATTTTTGCTAACGTGCACCATAATTGCTACTTGAAAAAGAAGAGGAGCCATAACCATATCTAATGAGTAAGGTGGCATAATTTGGTATCACTGTGCCTCTGGGAAAAGTGGCCTTAAAACAGGTATCTGCTGCAGCAGATACCCATCTCAGCCCCAACAACTGGGACTTTCTCCTGTGAAGCTGCCTGGACCAATTGCCTTAAACTTCGGTTTCTCACTACTCTTCAGGAGAGGTCCTGAAGCATCTCTCCTACTGCAAGATCAAGGCTTGGAAGAGCTAATCATGACTGACTGAGTCGCTGCCTCCTCCTGCCCACATGGCTCCAGTTCGAGCTCCCAGAGACCCAAACTTCCCCCTTTGCTCCATAGCTTTGCAAACCTCTCCCTCCCATGAGTGTTTCCCGTGGCTCTGCTGGAGCAGGATGACAGCAGCTGCTGAGCCATAACTCACACAGCTAGATTGTCTCTCCTCTCAGCATAAAGCAATTTTTCTTCTCCTTTCTTACGTGTCTTTCTGATACCTTCAAGCACACAAGCTGGTTCCTTTTAGATAGAGCTGGACACAGGCGGCTCAGCCGTCCTTTGCCAGGGAAGACTTTGTCCTTCCTCAGTGACTGGGACCAAGTCACCTCTCCTTTATCCAGCTTGAGCGAACGGAATTTCTCCAGCCTGCAACGTCCCAGCTCTCCTCCATCGGGTGACAGTGACACCAGATGGCAGCAGTGGCCTTCGGATCCCAGCAGCGCTGCCAGCTCTGAGCGAAGAGAGGGGCAAGGAGTTCTCTGCACCCTGGATATTTGTAGGACAGCTTTCCCCTGTGCTCTCCTCTGCTGGGGCTCACGCAGCACCTTCCTCATCTGGGCTCTCAAAATCGAATTGCTCCAATTATCTATATGCTGTAGTTGTTCAGTGTGTCAAAGTGACACACCGACTCCAACTTAAATAGTCTAGAAAGAAAATTCCTGTCTTTAGTTGTGCCTTAATTAGTCGTTTTGTCATTGCTTTGATGGCTTTGGTGCTGCATTGACAGGTGAAAGCAAAGATTAGGATTTTTGAAGGTGATGGGGATTTTTGGGTGCCTGCTCAAAGTGATTGGTGACTCTGACAATCCGTTTTCTGAGGGGCTCCCAGTTGATCACTCAGGAATTGTGGCATCCTGATCTTTAACCCTTGTTCCTAAGAGGCTTTGGAAGACGTTGGACAGCCCTGGCTGCATCATTGCAGGGACTCCTGCCTGCAAAGTCCTCAGTGGGGTTAGCATTAAAATCTTGCCAGAGACCAAAAGCTGGACCAGGAGGCCACAGGCTGTGTTAAGAGGTGGACTTTCTGAGATGCAATCCTCCTTTGCAGGTGGGAAATATGGGGCCCTTTGCAGTGCTTCCCAGGCAGCAATCACCACTGCAGGGCAGGTGGGAGATGGGGTGCAGGGTCTGCATTCTGTGGGAGGGGGAGCTACAAAGCAGCAAAGTGGAGGAGAGATCCTCACAGGTCAGATCTGACACAGGTCAGATCTGGCTGGCTGTATCTCAGAAGATCTTCAGGACATATTATGAAGCACACCAACATGCAGCAGGGCAAAATATTGCTTACTCCACATTTTTTCTTGAAATAAATCAATTGAAGAAAGTTACATTAATTCTCTGGGCTGCAGTTTATTCTCTTACTTCAAATTGCTATGTTGTAGTGCTTTAATCTCCTGAATCAGTTTTGCTTATGATGATGCCCAAATATGTATTGATATTTTTTATTGATTTGGGGGCTATCAATTTACCTGTTAGCCACTGGGTCACTCCAGGAATTATTAGTTTACCAACTGCAAAGAGAAAAAGAAAAAAAAAAACCACAACAAACAACATAGATGATTGATTGTTCTATGTGTTTGGGGAGAGAGTGCCAGCAAAGAGAAAAAGCAAAGCTAAGTCCTGTTGGTGGTGGGAGGACCTGTTTCTGAAAGGCAAAAATGGAGAAAGCCAAGCGAGTGCTGCTGGCAGAGCTGTCTGCGCTGGACAGGCTGCCTGGCCATGCTGGTTCTGTGAATTTCTAAATGGTACCAATGACCAATTTCAATGGCACTAAGGAACTCAAGCAGTGAGTATTTTAAGAAGCCTGGCAGTGACAGTAATTTTGTTCAACAGTGGAGACGGACTTTTTAGGTTAAATTTGAGAACTCAAGAAACAGGCCAGGATTCCTGCTAATGCGCTGTCTTTTTCTCTTAGATACTAGCAACTGCATTTTAACCTCTCTGCTACTCACACTGACCTGCTTTGCAAACAGAAATAAACCATTTCAGCTTAAATTATGCCAGGTAGTGATCCTGCAAGTAGCAGGACAGAAGATCTGGGTTCAGCTTTCTCTCTACTTGTGTCCAGGAGCTTGGGAAAATTCAAATTTTAAGCAAAACTTCTGGAGCCAAGAAAATCTCATAAATGCCAGTAATCGTGGATCCTGGACTTAATTTCTTCATCTGCCTTCACTACAGAATCCCAGAATTGTCAGAGTTGGAAGGGATCCTAGAGATCTTCTAGTCCAACTCCCCTGCTACAGCAGGATCTCCTACAGCAGGAGGTACCCAGGACTGCATCCAGGCAGGTCTTGAATATCTCCAGAGAAGGGGACTCCACAACCTCCCTGGGCAGCCTGTCCCTGTGCTCTGTCACCCTCACTGTAAAGAAGCGTGCTGACTGCAGCTGGGATAAGCCTGAAGGGGCCAGGAGAGACTGGGATGGAAATCCTGGAAGTGTTATACTAAAGCCTGGAACATGAAGCTCCTTCAGAAAGGACTGGCAGTGACTCCTACATGCTAATATCTTGAAAACCTGACTCAGCTCACTAGATACCTCTGCCACAGAAATAAGCTGCCCTCCAGAGCAGAGTCCCCATCTGGCAGCCAGGCAGAGTGGGCTGAAGTCTGCTCATGAGTTACCAGCTTTTACCACTGGCTGCACAACCCGAAAACCACAAGCAGCCCATCAACAAAACTGTGGGTGTTCTCATCTGAAAGAGGAGCTTGTGCAAGCTTTGGAGAGCAGGAGCATTTAGGCTTTGCAACTTGGGATGCTAAGAAGGTGCTGCAGCATATTGCCTTGTAATAACATGAAGCAAAAGCTCAGCAGAAAGTCTGTGAACCAGATAAGATTGATTAAACAATTTCTAACCAACGGGGTTGCACATAAAAATTTTATTAAAACCTCAAGTGCTAAATTTATTTCCTGGGTCTGTCACCGCTATTTTTTTTTTTATTCAGTAGTGATAATTACTACATTAGAAATTAAATGAACCTCATATACTACATCTTTCAGACCTCCTAGGAGAGTTGTGAAAGTGATTTAGGGAAGTGAATTTGCTATTGTGCCTAATCAAGGTACAGTAATTGTCACCTATAATTTTAACTTGTCTGCTATGTGTTTAATTGGAAGCTTTACCTTTGTTTTTTTGTAACTGAGTTCTCTGTGACTTTTTCTACTTTCCATCCCCTTCCAAAAGCCACTGACAGAAGACAAGTCATTGCATACAGCTGTGGGGTTGACAGCATTGCTGTTTGCTACTACACTGGGTTCTTCATCAACCTGATGAGTTGCAGCATCTGGTGATTTTCCTTGTGAGACCAACACTAGTTTGTCTCCCTTGAGATGACAGTCCCAGCTGTGTAGATATCAGTGGCAATATAAGGGGCTTTCTGGGCCTAAGGGATCCTTAACAGGCCTGCAAGTGTTGTGGTACTCTGGGGATCACAAAGTTAAGGTAAGTCCTAGGACTGCCTTAAGTGTTTTGGGGTAAAAGCCAGTTCCTTGCAGAGCTACTCAAATCTCTCTGGCTATTTCTGAGGGTGCTGACTGTCAGCAGCACTGAGCCAGGCTGATGTGGCTCTGTGTGGCCCCTGGTTCTGTAGGTGTTTGGCTAGAGATACTTTCAGGGACTTGCTGCCCTGCTCTCTACCTTGTGCTTCAGAAACGCTGGGTCATGTGCAGCCATTTTAGAAAAGCTTATTAATTAGTCCCTTGTTTTGATTTGCCCGGTCAGGCCTCAGTTTGTTTCCTCAATCAGCTGTATGCCCAGCAAGCCAAGGGGCTTGCAGAACAGCAGCAGGGGACCTGCAGGTGAGTGGTGAAGTAAGATAAAGCAGAGCCAAAGGCATCTTAATGTTTCTTAGCAGGGCTAAAGCTACCTAGGTAGGAAGCTGAGTCAAGGGTAGGCTTGTGGAGGCTGCTAATGCCTTCTCTGCTCCCAAACACATGTCGTGAGTTCAACAGGCAGGTTCCCTTCTGTGGTCTGAGATCTGGGCAACTGCTCTGATCACACGGCTCTAAAACTGGCCTGCTTGTTCCTCCTTCCCTTTTCTTCCTGTAAAATGTGTCTATGCTCATATGTACAACTTCAGCCCTCAAAGAGACAAGGTTTCTTCTGGATTTAGGAAAGATGGTGATGATTATGAGCATAGAATCTCTAAATGGTTCACCTGATTATTGATCTTCAACCCTCCAGGATACTTGCCCAGTATCAGACTGAGGAATGGGGCTGCCTCCGACCACACCTGTTCAGCATAAAGTCTCACTGGAGTCACACAACATATAAAACGTGTTCACTTTAGACTGGGATCAGGCCCTCCATTTTTGGAGACTCTGTTATGGATCCTTAAAGATCCAGAAAGGCTATATTATGTTGATGCAATTAATGGAGGTGATTTGAAACTATTTTATTACTGTAACACTGGCAGAAATGATGTGCTCGTGTGGTTTGGTGCTCACATTCTGGAGCGATGTGTGTGGAATTGCAGTAACCTTGTCCCTGAATAATTCATGTTTTGTCAGCCACTTTTTAAGCCTTTCTGCTTAACCACAGAAGATTAGCATTTTTGTTGCTTTTTTAATCAAAGGTTTGGGGTGGGGGGAAGGGAGAGTGTTGGTTTTCTTTTTTAGCTTACTTTAAACACTTCCCCAGGCTTTCAGTGCACAACTTAGCTATTCAAATTGGGATGTTTTGGCTTTAGAAACATTTTAGCTAGCTCTTAGGCCTGCTACAGTATACACCTTTCTAGTAAATCATGAACAAGTTGAAAGGCTATGGAGCTTTTGTCCTAATTTCTCAGAGGTCCTTTTACTATCTAATTTGTTTTCATCCCATGTTATTTACTGACTAACTCTAATCAGCTCTACTGGTATTGTTCCAGTCTGCAGGTGTGGGAAGGTTTGGCAGGTAAAGTGTGGCAGTTCAGGGAGTTTGAAAGATCCTGGCCTTGAACTGAATATTGTTGGTTGGAAATTGGACTGCATTCATTACATGCTGGAGTCCTCCTGGGCTTTACCTTAGTGTAAGGATGCTCCACTCGTGTACAACAGCAAAGCTCTGTTAAGGTTCTGAAGAGATGCTGAGTTGCACAGCTGCAGTTCAGAAATACTTAGCCTCAAAACCAACAGGATGGAGGTAAAAGCCAAAGGTTTGGCTCAGAGTGAAGTGAGAAGGGAATGCCAGCCTTGGTAAATGCAGGGCTGGGGGTCTGCTTCCTTTGCTTCTACCTCGGGGCCATGCAACATAGTGTTTGGGTTTTCATTTGTTTTTTGTTTAAATTAAAAGTGAAAAGTTGAATTCATCCTGTATACCTCAGGGGAAGAGGAAAATGGAGGTAAGACAAGGGAGTTGCAACACCACTATCTGTTGGGATGACAGTAGAAGGCAGCTCACTGAAACCAGCCTGGCACCTTGGCTGGGAGCTCCTTCTGGCCAATAAACCAGTGACACAGCTTTAACTGTCTGTGGATCCACACCAGTCCTTTGTATCTGAGAAAACTAAAACCTCTGGCAAGCAACAGCAGCTGAGTTCTGTTGGCAAGTGTGTCACTGAAGGGGAGGATGTTTGGGTTGTGGTGCTGAAAGCTTTAACAGAAATGTTGAGGTGTGCAGAGAGCTCTATGGACATATTTGGAGAAGGAGAGGTAGGAAACAAATTCCCTGTCTCTGCAAGGCATCTCTCTTCTCCAGTGTCCTGTGTTTTCCCTGTATTTTCCATGCTCTTTCTTTCACTCTGAATCTTCCTCTGGTGAGGTGTGGTAGGGGATGGGGTGACAGAAGTCAGTACATGGCCACAGCTGTTTAAATGTAAAGCACTGTGGCATGACATTCACAGCTTCCTCTGGCACTTAGAGTTGGCTTATCTCCTGTTTGTCATTGCTACTTCTTTTCTTTCCCTCTCTATGCCATAACGTTTAAGAAACAAAACCAGGATGCTCTTGGAAAACCAAATGGATTTTGAAAGAGACTGCTGTGTCAAACCCCAAAGTTTGCATGCAAACTTCCCAGTCGAGGTAATTTTCCAAAATGCTGGTGCTCTTTCCCTTCCTTTCCTTATTGATACTGTTCAAGCCTCTTCTGGAACTGCAGCTCCTTCTATTGTGTGTGGTTGCCAAAAGCCAGTCCACAGCTCCCTCACTGACATGCGGTTGAAATGACAGCTCCAGCTTTCACACGCTGGTGCACAGGAGTAGCTGGGGAGTTTCTCTGTTCCTGTTCCACTATTAGGTTTCAAACCTCCCTGCTGAGTAGCTGTCCTCAAGTCACATCAGTAAGCTTAGCTATGCATTGAATTCAGAGAGTGGAACTAATCCCACATTGCAGCTTTAGACAGAGGAGAACAATGAGATGGGGAGCTAAGCCTGGCCTCTGCCTCAAAGGTAAGGTTTTTAATATATTAAAAGAAACAGATGCCCTACACCTAAGCATGTGTGTTGTATTTAATTCCAGGTGTACTTCTGTGCAGCTGAACGCCAGGGCTATATATTTGAGGTAAAGTGTGTGCAATACATAGTGTACTACCTATATGCCTAAATGATGTCTATTATGTTTAATGTGTGCAGGTTTTGGTTCATTACTCATGACAGAAAAGCTGTCATGTCAGGATCAATAGTCTGCATATAAATTCAGGAATCTACAGAAAACTACTACCATTAGCAGACACGAGGCAGCCTCAGCAAATACACACTTTTGCTTTCCCAACTGTTGTTCTTTCTGTCACTGAAAGAACCAAGTTCTGTCCCCAGGCTTCATTTCCACTACTTAGAAGTGACTGGCTCATAGTGAATTTTCTCCCAGCATTCCATGTGCCTCAAAGGGACATTTATATTGACTGTGATAGAACTGGATTAAAATTTTTTTAATAATAAAAAGATGAATCTTTATTCGGTTCTGAATTTATAAAATCCTTATTTATAAAGATTTGAATCTTTTAGCTGAAATGAGCAGATATGCTAGCTGCTAAAAATGGTACTGGATTGTCTCAGCAGGTCCCCAAAGAGCACTTGCTATTTTCTTTGGCAAATAGAGGAAAATTTCAATTTCCCCTCATTTGAAATGTAAAAAGAATGGTGAACAAGGGCGAGTACCCTGAGATCTTGCCCACACAGTGCATGCTAGAAATGAGAAGGTTCTATGCAAGAAGAAAGAGGCATTAAAATTACTTTCCCTTTTAACATTTATACTATTGCTATGGTGAGTAAAAACTGAGCTCTAAGTGTAGCTCTGAGTGTTCTTCACACCTATGACAAGCAAGCGTGATGAATCTGAAGCAGGAATCAATGTCCTAACCAATTTTTCCTGCCCTTCAATTCCCATAGTCTTTGTGTGGCTCATGAGCTTTGCCTTCTGGTTGGTTTGGGGGAACAGGAGTGATAGGCCATTTCCCAGCAGGTGGAGAAGCACTTCCTAAGCCAGGTCTTGGGAGGGACTGGTGAGCCTGCCAAGGAGTTGCTGCAGATGGCCTGAAGATTGCACAAGGAGTCAAGATAGTGATATTTGGTTGGTCAGATTTGAAATCTTGGAAACTCTTCCTCCTTCTCACCCAATAACACCCTGCTAGCTCCAAGTATCATATGAAACATTTTATCTTAACTATTTTTGCTTGAAAGCTCTTCTTTATTCTACTAGGTTAAAGAGCAGGCATGTTGTCTTAGCACAGTTAAATCCCACAGCTTATTACCATGAATACGTGAGCTTAAAGGATAAGAAAGTTTTCTATCCAAGAGGATATGAAAGTGGTCTGCCCAGAGAGAGTTCAAGGCCTCTTGTATAAGGAACACAGTTCCAGGCTTTAAAGCTGTACTGTATGTCAGGATTTCCAAAAAGGCAGTTCTCAAAATGGCCTTTTAAACTGGCAATTATTTCCCATATATATCATCAAGACAGACTTTTAGAGGAGAAACAAAGGCACTAAAATGACCTTGATTTGGAAGGGTTCCTCTGCTTCAGAGGTGCAATGGGAGGATGTGTGGGGACAGTCCCACAAGCTACAATTTGACTAACCCAGGGACCCAAGGGCAGCTTAAGTCATTCAAGATTTTGGAGCCTAAATTGGGTGGCTGGTCTATATTGCAGCTGGCATCACTGCAGCTTTACTGCTGCTAGGATCTCCTTGGGCCAGATGAAAGCTGAGTGGCTGCAGTTAGACATAGTCTAACTAAAAAAATTAGTGAGCAAAACCTGTACAACCTTATTTGAGGGAGGGTGAGGGTCAAATGAAGGAAGAACCCTGTTGTCCATCTTACTGCTTTAGATTCCAGAATGAGTCATCTTCCTTTATGTATATTCTAACACAGCATTTGCAAGTAAGTTCTAGGAAGCCACCCGTTGTCTGACTTGCAGTGATCTGATTTATTCCATTGCACAGACATTTTAGAGGCAATAACCTTTCATTCTTTTCAATGCATAAACCATTAAATGCACTTTTACAGTCAACAACACACTAGGTATTCTCCCTGGACCTCAGCTCAGTGTCCCTTCATTCAATAATAACCCTATCGACCACAGTGAGAACAGGATCTAAAGCCACAAGCTGAAAATCAAAATTGCCAGTGCTCAGAAATATGTACACTGAAATTTTCATAAACAGTCAAGTATTCCAAATTGAATCCATACAATAAAGATTATGCAATTTAATTTGGGTGGGTCAAGTAAATAAGGGCAAGTAATGAGATGTCTTTGTTACAGCCCATCACTTAAAAAAACCAATACCAAATATTGAACTTATTCCCTTACAAAAGCTGACACATTGGGCTTTTTTTATACAAAAAAGCAAATACAGGGGCACTTATAAAAATATTCACACTATGCATCACCCTTTTGAGGATGTTAAGATTATGGTTGTCACCTTTCTGCATTGAGTGAACAGGTCTGTAATGCCACACTGCCCCATCTCGTTGTCAGATATTCACTCAAAACTAGCCAGTAGAAGTTAGACATCTGAAAAACTTTTTTTTTTTTTTTAAGCAACAGGCCATCTGAGTTATGAAAAATCTCTGGTGCTTCAAGCTTCCAGTGTTCTTCAGGCTGAAAGTATGAAGGGGAGAGAGAAACTTTCCTTCTTGTACTCCCAGAGATTGTCTTTTCCATAATCAAGTTCTTTAAAACACACAAAAAAAATTACTGAAGAGAGAGAGAACTGAAAAATACATCATCTCTGAGCGATGACTTCAGAATGGCCCAGGGATATAGGATGGTGTAGAGTAATTCAAGTTTACTGTACTCTCCCTAAAAAGAAACAAATGTGCTTGCAGCTATGCTGGTTCCCCCAATTAAGAAGGAAAACTAGTTTGCTCTTAACCTTCTCTGCTTGTTCCAGTCAGAAGAGACACTTCTTTTTGTTTTGCTCTCCCTTTCTCTTGCCATCTGTGTTCACTGGGAAGTGTCTGCACCTTTCCTCCGGTTGAATCACATTCAGACTGAATCCCATTCCATGGGTGGATCAGTTTACTTCTACATTAATGCAATGAAGTCCCAGCTCTTAATTGTTGGAGCTGTTGGCCATCAGTGACCTCTTTCTTTGGAGGTCAGTATGGGTTTTTCCTATGCAAGCTGCAGAGTTCAAATAAAACACACAGGTAGGTGGAAACAGAAATGGATGGAGAAGGGGCCACAAGAAGTCATATACTTCTCTGTTATCTCTTCCACCATTGCAAGGGTCTGTTTGATCTGGGTCATCTGGAAGTAGAGAGGAGGTCACCAGCAGGGTTTGGAGAGGAGATTTAACTACTTGCTGGAATCTGGATCTGGAGACAAGATCAGAAATATGCCTCTCCCTGCTCTGGAATGGGCACATTTCCCCTTTCTGTGTGGTTTGTTTTCCAGAGTGGCCAAGCAGCCTAGGGGATATGGGTCATGTTTGCTGGCAAGAGGGATTTTGGAGACTCCAGGTTTCATATGCAGTGTTTGTTCCAAATAGCTGGGAAGCCAGTTACTTTTTAAGTGGTGTTTTTAAACATGGCTTTTAGGAATAAGAAATTAAATGCACAGCTGTGCATGAAATACCAACAGAAATACTTTACTTGCAGAGAGGGTAGGGAAAATTCAGTCTCAGTGAATGCTCTGGTAGTGCCACATTTTCTGCTGGCAACCAGGGCTCTGATGCACACCTCTGGAACACAGCCATGAGAAGCTTGAGGGTCCTGGTGTGTTAAGGAGGGACCATCATAAAAATATTATTAGAGACTTGAGAAATTGTAACAGGGTTCATATTTTGAGTGTGCTGTGACCCAAACAGGGCTGTTTCCTTTGAGATCATTGTTGGGTTTTATCTGCTGAAAAATGAGGTTTCACTGGAGCCGAAGCCGGCCTCCTCTTTCTACCCCCTGTGTAAAGCAGATCCAGTGGTGCACAGATTTCTCATCTCTAGGCAGGTACCCAAGACTTCTGTCAGGCACCTGGTAATTGCAGATTGCTCTTGAGAAACTTTATGTTGACAGTGGATGAATGGGTATTTTGTTCTAAAGTGACTGCTCCAGAATATATCACTGTCACATCACCTACACAATGCCAGTCACCCAGATTTTCAGTAGCTGCTGGGACTTGCTGGAAACAGTAGAGCCTGTCACTCTGAGATTAAGGAGGGATTAGCTGTGTGATTTCAGTCAGCCTTAAGAGAAAGGTTAAACACTCTGGGAGGAGGAAGTACGTGTGTGTGTGCACATGTGTCTTCCAAAACAACAGATGGTTTCAATAAAGTTTCTCCTGCTGCTCGGAAGTGGCACTTCTTGACATTAGCAGAGCCATATCTCATCAGGGTTCTTGTTTCTACCAGCCTGTCTCAGCAAGGCCGAATCCACTGGACACTATGGGGTAATCAGAAAAGGCAATCCAATATCTGCCCCATTAATTGCCCCCTGCCAGTCTTCCCTCTCTCCTGATGTAGTGCCCACTGTGCTCAGGACGGCGGGATCGATTGGCTTTGAAGGGCAACTTCCCCTAATGATCCACAATTCCCCCTATTTCAAGTGCAGTGAGAACTGTCTCTTTAAAGATTCTGCAAGAAACGTGGGATTTCTTGGAAGTGCTAAACAAAAACCTCTCTGCTTCAATCAATGAATCGATGTATTAAATTATTGTGCAACTAAATTAATGTGCCCCTTGGTGACAGAATTGCAGAAAATGAGCCGCGTTTTATGCATTAAAGACAAACTGGTAAAAAATTGTTTTTCAAGGTTAGATTGTTCCACGGTATCAAGATTTTTCCAATTAAAATATTTGGGGCTTTCAGGGTGCAGTTGTATCAGCTGTATTACTTCTCACAGATCCACAGTATAAATTTACACACAAAAAGACCTGAAGAATAGTGAATACTTAGTAATTGAGACATTTGTGGGAGAGAGCAATTAGTTTTTTACTAGCATTGTAGTTTAATTTTATAGTTAAACAATTTTGCTGGAAAGTAATACTTTTTTTAACTCAAGAGATTCATGAAAAAGGTGACTGTTCAAAATGTTGCTATGAAAAACTGAAAAGTCTTCTCAAGCTTCTGCAAACCTTCTACTTTCCTTTGGGGTGTGTGGCAAGTAAGGGGTTAGGTTGGCCCTTTGTTTCATGACAGGGAATGTCCAAGGAAAAAAAGAAGAGGCTCCAGTGACCTCTTCCTTTACACACAATCTACAAAATGAAAACAAAAATAATGTGGATTAAAAATTATTCCCTTTTAAAGCTGCTTGAAGAAACCCCTATTCATGTTTTCCCTTAAATTTTAAATCAGTCCAGTTGCATTTATCTTCATATTGCCAGCAGGAAAAAACATGGAAAGTCTTGCCCAATACCATGAAGCAAGAGGTGGGTCTTCCAGAAGTGCTCTGTGCATCTTCTCTTGTGCAGCAAAAGCCCTGGGGATGGTTTGGGAAGCTCCCTACTAGATGACCCAAGCCAACAATCTGCCAAAGTTACGATGCTCTCTTGATCCCTGTATTGAAGGTAGATGAGCCACAGTTTTCTAATTAACATGTTCTGTAGGTGTAATGAAGAAGACAAACATTTTCAACAGCTTCATTGTTTGTTCAAACATTTTTTTTCCTGGTATTTTCTAAGTTCTCAAATATCTGAAAAAGTGTGAGTTTGCTAATTTTCTCCTGAAACTTTTTCCTTCCCCTCTCTTCTTGCATTGGCTCATGACAAAGTCATGCTTTATTCTGAAGAAAAGAATCCCAGAATGAGCAGTGCCAGTTCTGAGTTCATGGGGGGGGTGTGGGGGGGCAATGTTTCTAATTGTTTATAAAAGACAGAACTGGACTCTGTGTTCCTCCTCATTTGATATTATTTTTATTTTTGAACTTTGGGAATATCAAATGGGGAAAAAAACACTTTTTCCAGCTGTTTTCAGCTGTATGTTTTCAAGCTGTATCTGCAGGAATGATAAAGTAAGTGTGAAATTAAATCAAGTGAAAGCATCCCAGTCCCTCAATAACCAGGACATTTTGGATTCTTGCAACAAAATCTTAAAATGGTATCATCACTTCAGTGCATTGCTGGCCAGAAGAATAAAAAAAACAACCCACAAACAAAACCAAACAAAAAACCAAACCAAAATAAAAACATGCTACCAAAAATTATTAGAATATTGATAAAGAAATTTACATCGATATATCTCTAAGGGCTTCACAGCTCCTCATTATCTCCTGGGAAGGCAAAATCCATAAAATAAAATTATTTGATCAACAGCATGTAGTAAATTAGTGTAAGCACCAAGCCAAGAACCCCATTTTCTGAATTCTAGTTCTATGCTCATATATTGGGCCTGCATCTCTTTCAGGCAACACAACAGAAGAGAGAGCATGTGGCAGAAGGACAGGGAGCTGGAACTCACTGAGCACTCTGTAATTTCTGAAAGAATTGGTTCTAATCTCTGTGTGCAATGCAAATGCCATTTATAATACCTAGCAGTCACCCAGCATGTTGAAGCTACAGATTTCAGAGCAGCTCACACAGCCAACATGTTTTTCATTTTGCACCTGGGAGATCCAGCAAATGATATGCAGAGGTGGGTGAAAAAGCCAGGTCCCTGGGCTTCAGGGGAGTGCTAATGAAGGTTTCCAGAGAGGGGAGTGGGCAATGGCATATGGCACCTGAGAAAGACTTCAGACTAAGAGAAAGTGCTGGTATCAATGCCTCTTAAAGAATATTTAAACCAGTTTGTATGGCAATGTAATGCTTCACTAAAACACCTGGCAGAGGTAAGCTATTTCAAGAAAAGCTTGTGCTCCGAAGTGCAGGTTCAATGTGGTATCTCTATTTAAAAACATTCTCCATTTTGCTCCTGCATTTTGAGCACTAATCCAGCCCAGCCTAAGTGTCCACACCAAAGGAAATGAACTGTATCAGGCGATGTCATTTGCTAAAAGGTAAGAGTGGAGATATTCTCCTTTTTCGTTTTATATTTCTAGGGACAATTTCACAGGCTGTGCCATCGCTGAATGGGGAAATTGGAAAACTGCAGAATCGATTTGCAGACGTGAAGTTCTATTTTCTTTTACACCTCCTTCATCAGTCTCTCTATCATTCCTGTGTTGTGTAGCATTATTATCGACAGCAGCCTGGACACCACTGATAATTGCTAAACTAGGGAAAAGCTATGCCTTTCAAGTGAAAGTAAAACCACACTGAGTGGTACTATTCTTGCTTTTAAATTCATCTGCTGTAGAGTATTGGTGTAATGTACCTGTGCCACATTATTTCTGAGAGTTAAAGGGGAATGTATTTTTAAAATATTATTTTAAATGGTCTTGCTTGCATTTTTTTTTCTTGACAAAACTATCCAGCTAAAAGCTGCAAAGTTGTACTAAGTCTATTTTTATTAAAACCAGGAAAAATATACTGGACTTCAAGAATACTTCCATTATTTGTTAATTCTTCTTTCATTAATTGTGCTTGACAAAGAAGCAGCGAAACAAACAAAACAACTCTTCCACAGCAAACTTCTGATAATGACTCAGTTACCAGGAATGAAACTAGTGGCTAGCTGCTGCAGAGAACTGGAAAAGCCAGTGGCTATCAGCTGCTTCATCTCTCGGATGGAGAGTGAAAAGTGCTTTGTGATACTAAAGGTCGTTTGCCACAAAATGGTTGTTTGTCTGCTGGAGTTGCTCAGCTGCTGTCTATGAAGGACTGGTATGACTGAACTGGGGAGTACAAGCACTGGAAAAATGAAATACTCCTGACATGATGAGCCTTCAGACTAAGTGGCTGATTATATGTTTTTTGTTAAAAGGTCGATTCAGCTTCGTACAGCTCTAGGCCTTGTATCCAGATACGGCCCTGCCCCTGACCACATCCTTGCAACACTAGGAAAGTGGCAGGCATTTTCTTTTCCCCTTTACTAGTGTTTTTCCAGTAGCAGCCGTGGTCCTGTTGTCCCCAGCCTGCTGGGCAGACAGTTTCTGGGTGACACCTCTCATCTCCTTTGGGAGCTTGGGGGTTTAGCCCCAGGAGGTACAGGTCAGCACAGACAAGGGAGAGGCAGCGCAAGGCCTGATAAAGTGGAAAGTGGTGGGGATTTATTTTATCTATGAGGAGAGATCATTTCTGCTGGTCGTTCCTGGAGAGGACAGCAGCACGGTGCACACTGCTGAGGGGCTCCCCGCAACTCCCTGCCTGAGGGCCCCAAAATGGCCGCTCTGCCCTGGCCCGCCCGCCTCCTGGTTGCTACGCGGCGGGCAGAGCCCGCCCCGCGCCTCGTCCTGGAAACTACAACTCCCAGGCAACCTTCCCCGGGAGAACTACAACTCCCAGCATGCCCCGCGCTCCAGGGGCCCCGCGCCTCCCGGCGCCCGCACTACATTTCCCGAAAGGCAGCGGGGCCGGCGGCCAATCCCGGCACCCCAGGTTGGTGGGTGCGAGGAACGGGGTTGGCTTCCGCGGGAGTAAGCGGGCCGCGGAGAGGAAGCGGCGCAGGGGAAGCAGCGCCGGTGACATTTCCTTTCGGGCCGCCCCCCTCTCCCGCTGCCGGAGCGGGGCCCCGAGAATGGCAGCGTTAGGAGGTCGGTGCCGCCGGGCCACTGGGGTGGGGGAACGGGCTGAAGCGGGGGAGCGGCCTGGAATGCGGGGCGCCCGGGGAGGGATCGCGGTTGAGGGGTATTGTGGCCTGTGTGCTGAGGGGTGCCTCTGTGGGGGGCACATAGAGGAGGGGTGTCGGGAGGTCTCCGCTGAGGGGTGTCGGGGAGGGTGCTCTGTGGGGGGCGCCATGTGAGGGAGGGATGCTTGGGACCCCTGAGCTGCGGGCTGACTGTGAGGGGTGGGTGGGACTTAGGAAGCCTGGTGGGGCAGGGGTGCTTGGATGAAGGGCCTGCAGTGTGGGGCGTCACTTCTGGATGGGGAAGGTGATAGCAGGGGAGGGGAGGTGTGAGGTGGCACTGTGCTTTGTTGGGGTGGGAGGAGGGCTCACTGTGAGGGACACCCCTACACTGTGGTTTGTGAGGGGAGCAGAGCCGAGAGGGTGGAGTGGGGTTTTCTGTGATGAAAGGCTTTTAGGAAGGTGGATGTGTGGGGAGTGGAGAAGAGATGGTTGTCTGAAAAATTAATGTGGAAAGTATTTTGGGGTGATGATTGGGAGGAACAGAGTTAAAATTTTGAGGTGCAAGTGAAAGGAATATGAATAGAGGAGAAAAATGCTTGGGGTGGGAGGGAGAAAGTGAAGGTGATTAAAATGACTGGGAAGGTTTTACGGGGTGAAAACTGTAATGTAGATAATGTCAAGGATTAAATACAAAAATGGGAGTATGGGGATGGGTCTCTGCTCTGAGTTGAGTCCCCCAGGGCTGGAAGCTGAGTGCTTTGCCTCAGTGACTGGCAGGATCAAAGAAGAACTGTTACAAAGTTCTTTTTCACTGTTAGAAAATAAATGAAACTCTTCTGCAACAGTAGCTTCATCAACATTTTCTGGTAGATCAAAGCTTTGCTAGGTAGGAAACCTTGTAACTGATTAGCAATATATTATTCATTTGGAATTTGCTCGCTAGTGTTTTACATTGTTTCTGAACAAGTAGAAATTCTCCTGTGCACTAATGATTGGTTAGTTTTGAATGTTGGAGTTCAGTTACTGTGGTAAAGTAAACTTCACCATTGTAGATGTTACCTTTAGGTATTTACTATTGCCTTTGGAAAGAAATAAGCGTTTTGAAGCCTTTTCCTAACAGTACTTTGAAGAGACACTGACAATAATTGGCCCCAAGCCAGCCATGGGAATTGCATGCCCAACAGCAGATCCCTCCTGATTTAATTGTGACTGTGCCCAAAGCTGTGTCTGAATTCTGAATAAGAGAAAGTGTGACTGCTGTATATCACCACGAGTTAGAGTTTAAATCTCCTATTCATAAGCAGCATTGTTGTTTCCTATCCTCTTTGCCCATTTGTGTTGCCCAAAATTTGTTGGAAGCATGCTCTGTGGCAGTCAGCAGCTTTACCTGATTTGCAGCTCTTACCACCTAATGTTTTTCTTTTGAGCTTTCTGTTGTTGTTGTTGCATAAAAATTTGCTGCTGTTACGAAACACGTTTTTCTGTGCTTGAGACATTGCTCAATTTTCACTTTGGGATTTACTTGGTGAGGCAAATCACGTGGTGCTTAGGAGCGTGTGCTCTGCTTCATATGTTTTCAGAATGATATGCAAACTCCTTCATATGTGACTAATTAAAAATGGTAATTGCACTTAATTTGTAAAGAAAAACATGTAACTGTGTATGCAAGCTGCTGTGAATTTAAGTTTGTTGCCCAACATACTTACTGGAGGGCTGTTTTTTCTGAGTCTAGGTTACTGACCACCACTTGTATAAGTCAGTAGCCAATTCCTGTTTCAGTGTGAAGTTAAGTACATACACACTGACTTGTGTAATGGTGATGTAGGTTGGGGGCTTATTTTATTCCTCTGCATTCTTTGTTTTTCCTGATTTATAAGTCAGTGAGCATTGTGATTCTTAATTTACTTCCTTCCCAGTGATATGTAATAAATATGAACTATTTATGATTTTTTTCCCCTTAATATGAATGGATATAATTTTATAGGTTAAACAGTAACCTACATGTACATTGGGAAAAGGAAAAAGAAAATAATGGAGGTATCTTTGTCTTTACTCACCCTTGACTCTTTTAGACTTGCTATTGATGGATGGTGACAGTGAGGAAAGTGAGGAAGCATGGAATATTAATTTGTGCTAATTCTTGTTCATGAATGGGGTTTTTTTGGTGTGTGTGTTTTTTGAGGTTGTTTTGTTTTCTGTTAAACAGTTTCAATTTTGCTTTGTAGAACCAAGTAAGTTTTCACAAACGCTGAACGGAATTCCTTCTTCAAACACAGTCAGCAGTGGGATGGACCCCTTCCATGCCTGTAGTATTCTTCAACAGCTCAAAACCATGTATGATGAAGGACAACTGACTGATATTGTAGTGGAAGTGGATCATGGGAAAACATTCTCCTGTCATAGGAATGTTCTTGCTGCAATCAGTCCTTATTTCAGGTACAATAGTCTGTTGTTCTGGTGGTGATCAATAGGAGAACTGGAACTTATTTTCATTAAATGAAAATTAGAAAAAAAAATCACACCTATGCTAATATATATCAATAGTATCATGCACCTAGTGAGTAACAATTTTTTTTTTCTTAATGAATTATCAGTGTCTGTTTGTCAAAGGAGAGTTTCATTGGAAAAAAGTCACATGATTAAAAAAATAAATGCCTCTAGTATTGAGGTTATCTTGGATACAGTAACAGCATGGTTAAACTGCTTTTTTCCTTTTTCAAGTTAAATATTCTGACATGCTAGAATATGTGTATGAAAGAACATGTTGGAAATTGGGTGCAAAGACTTGGATAGGCCAAAAGCTTTACTTGTACACTCAATGAATTTTAATATGGGGTTAGTGAGGTAATTAAACAAGACATTCCAGCTTGCCCCTTTTGTTTCAGTAAGTCTAGAACTCTCTTAAATTTAGGTACCCAAACAGGAGAGTGTAAATGTATTTGTGCTGATTTATGAGCACATACATCTGGATGAGCTGTACGATATAATTTCACTTCTGAACGTAATTACAAATCAACTGCTAAACATTTTTCTGTTGTAGATCTATGTTCACTAGCGGCCTTACAGAGAGTACCCAGAAGGAAGTTCGTATAGTTGGTGTTGAAGCAGAGTCAATGCATTTAGTGTTGAACTATGCATATACCTCCAGAGTAATGCTGACAGAGGCCAACGTTCAAGCTTTGTTCACTGCAGCCAGTATCTTCCAGATCCCTTCCATACAAGACCAGTGTGCTAAATACATGATCAGTCACCTGGACCCACAGAACTCCATTGGGGTGTTTATCTTTGCTGATCACTATGGCCATCAGGAACTCAAAGACAGGTCACAAGACTACATCCGTAAAAAGTTCCTGAGTGTCACCAAAGAGCAAGAATTTCTTCAGCTGAGAAAAGACCAACTGATAAGTATACTCGACAGTGATGATTTAAATGTAGACAAAGAAGAACATGTTTATGACAGCATTATAAGGTGGTTTGAGCATGAACAACGTAAGAGAGAAGTGCACCTTCCAGAAATATTTGCCAAATGCATCCGGATGCCTCTGTTGGAAGAGACGTTTTTAGAGAAAATCCCTCCCATGTTTGCACAGGCTATGGCCAAAAGCTGTGTACAAAAGGGACAACCTAGTGCCAATGGCTACACCCAACGGCTTGGAATGACCGCTTCTGAAATGATCATATGCTTTGATGCTGCCCACAAACACTCAGGAAAGAAGCAAACAGTGCCTTGTTTAGATTCGGTCACAGGGAGAGTGTTTAAACTATGCAAGCCACCAAATGACTTGAGGGAGGTTGGAATTCTTGTATCTCCTGATAATGATATTTATATTGCGGGTGGTTACAGACCAAGCAGCAGCGAGGTCTCCATTGACCACAGAGCAGAGAGTGACTTTTGGATGTATGATCACTCTGGCAATAGGTGGATTCCGAAAGCTCCTTTGTTGCGAGCCAGGATAGGCTGCAAGTTGGTTCATTGCTGTGGTAAACTGTATGCAATAGGTGGTCGAGTTTATGAAGGAGATGGGAGAAACTCACTCAAGTCTGTGGAGTGTTATGACAGCCGGGAGAACTGTTGGACAGCTGTCTGTCCAATGCCTGTAGCAATGGAGTTTCATAGTGCTGTGGAATATAAGGATAACATCTATGTTTTACAGGGTAAGGTGGTTTGACTGACTCTATGGTGTTTTGTTGGAAGTGGGGATTGTTCATTCTGACTGTCTGTGCTCTCCTGAGCACCTTGGAAAAGCCCAGTTTTCTGGACATTTAAAGGAGTGCCCTGGGACAACGAGGTGGGAGGAAAGTAAGGGAGAGCAGTGGGTGAGGAAGAGCGAGGTTGCTGCTTGAGTTCTCATGCTCTGGGATTGTGTCACTAAGTTGTAGTATTGAATTACTGCACAAATGGCAGTTTTGGTGGTGTTCTAAGTCAGCAGTGTAATATTATTTTTTACTGTGAAAATTCTTCAGTGCATTTCATGCAGATAAATAAGATTGAATAATGTTGAAGAAAATATATTGTCCTATGAAAAAGCACTTTGCATTTTGTTTAGCTAAACCTGATTTCTGGTGTCTGTATTCTTGGTGACTTGTAAAGGTCAGTTAACCACTGTGGGCCTTCATTTCCCACCCTACCCTACTTTTTGAAGTCATCCTGGTAGCTAAGAAAGGTAACTTCTCTCTTTCTAGCTAGCTCTGCTTCTTTGGTCAGTACTGCCTTTACATCCTTTCTTCCAGTAAATGATCAGACTTATTGGTGTGTTTAGATATTGATTCTTAAATTAATAAAAAGAATCATTATGGGAATTGATAGAATAATTTATTCTTCCCTTTATTCATGGAGGTCTTGTATAAAATAAGTATTTATAAGTATGCACGAGCCATGTAGCAGTCCACACTTAAAAGTGCTGAGACTGGTCCATGAGGCTGTAGTAAGAGTCCCAAGAAGTGGAAAGAAAGGAGAAGGGGGCTATCTTGGTGATGTTTTGCTAAGGGCCACCTCTGTAAACAACTGCAGAAGTTGGGCTCTTAGATCCATACCAGCTCCCACTTTGGGTCACTCTCCATACAAAGGTAGACCGTGGGAAAGAAACAGGATAGAGAATACTGTAAGGTCATTGTTATTTACCAGAAGTGGTCAACTGGATTTCTTGACTTTGCATTCCTGCCACTCAGAGAGACTGGTGGGCTTCTGCATGATTGGTAGGGAGTTTTCCTCTTTTGCTGTTCCTGTATCAGGTTTGACTCTGGTTAGTTTAGCTTTAAATAGTTCTGTTACACTAGCAAGTTCTCTCAATCTGTCTCTTCTATTGGGTCAGACGTCTGCTTTAGTTGGTTTCAAAGGAATGCTGAAGAATATTTCACTTGGTAGAGTATTTGTTCATCATTTAAATGTTCCTTAGAACTGCTAAAAAGTGGCTGTTATTATAACCCGTTGAATAACAGTGCATCTTGTTTACAAATTTTAGCTGCACTAATTCTGTGCTTCAGTGGTTTAAATGACAACTCAATGCTCACATAAATAAGCAAGCTGCTTCACTGTGCTAACCAGCAAATTGAAAGGATTTGAATTATGGAAAACAGGCAACTTTTTTATTTGAGTGTGGTAGATAAAACCTTGATTGAGTTGCACTGAAGTGGTACAAAAATGTTAACTTCCAATAATTTTTTCTAGAGAAAGCTCATAATTTTGAAGTAGTCAATAAGGCTTGATAAGAGTGTTAAAATGCCAGGGGAACACAGGCATCAGTCATAGGAGATTGCACTGTGGAACAAAAGAGAATAATCAAAAAATGTATTACCTGTAAGACTTAATCTCTTAAACTATGTTCCACCCATTTTACTGTATTATTGCTGTATTCTTATACTCGAGGTGCTCGGTTACACAGCAGCTTGGTTACAACTCTTCAGATAGCCATGTGAAACTATATGTGATTTGAATTATGCTAATGCTTGGCAAATGTTAGGCCTTTTTTCCCCTGGGCTTTACAAAAGACAAAGAGGTCTTTATCCATGTTCTTTTCATGAAGATTGCAGAGCATGAGCTTTCATCTGAACTGCCATTATCTACAGTCCGTAGATGTTACTCTGTGCAGTCAACAGAAGAGGTGTTGGTGTTTAATAATCTAATCACAAAACTAACAGTGAATCAGTAGCTTCATGCAAGTGTTCACCTGGCATCTTTTTAAGCAAATCCACCCAAATGTGTAACCCAGCCACCTGACACAAGTAGCTTCAAAACCCACGTGCAGTACAAGACACAAATACTTGCTCAGATTTAACAACTTGCGAGCACTGAATTCTGAGACCCCACAGTCTGTAGATGACACGTTGTGAAGGTGTTAAAGAACAGACCAATATTTCAGACATTTCAAGAGTGGAATCCTGAAAGGTTATGTCCCAAATTATTCAGCATGGTTTAGAAGTAGCCAGGAAATATGTAAAACATTGTATTTCTGATAGGCTTCAAATTCCCCCTTTTACAGCTGCGGTAGAAACTCCCAAGTAGTTTTTACTCATGCTACTAATATTTTTGTAAGGCACTTGGAGGAAAGCAGGTGGTGGTGCTAGGTTTTTCATTATGGGATCAAGGCTTTTAAAAGTTGGTAGGCCATTTCTGTCTGTGGAAGAACATACCTTGAAAGCTTAGTAGCTGCAGAATTAGTGTTCTGGAAATGAAGCATAAGTTATGTTTTATTTTTCCTCTCTCTTTTCAGGGGAATTTTTTCTCTGCTATGATCCTCAGAAGGATTACTGGGGATTTTTGACCCCAATGACTGTGCCTAGAATCCAAGGCTTGGCAACTGTGTACAATGACTCCATCTACTACATAGCTGGAACCTGTGGAAACCATCAACGTATGTTTACCGTAGAGGCCTATGACATTGAACAAAACAAGTGGACTCGAAAAAAAGACTTCCCCTGTGATCAGTCCATTAATCCGTATATAAAACTCGTACTCCTCAAAAACAAACTCCATCTGTTTGTCAGAGCTACTCAAGTCACTGTTGAAGAACATGTTTTCAGAACCAGCAGGAAGAATTCACTCTACCAGTATGATGAGGTTACTGACCAATGGCAAAAAGTGTACGAGACTCCAGACAGGCTCTGGGATTTAGGCCGGCATTTTGAATGTGTTGTTGCTAAATTGTATCCGCAGTGTCTTCAGAAAGTTATTTAATTTCTGTTGTTTTGTTTGTTTTTTTTTTTTTCCAGTAACAGGCCTTAGTGATTTCAGTGGTAATCTGATGCTAGAGAAAACATGTCTTAAAGAAAACAAAGAAATCCTGTCAGTATTTATTGTAAGCTGAAACAGACAGTTTTTTGTATATGGGGATGGGTGCTCTTTAAAGGTTGCAGTCTGGGGAGGGAATTACTGGTTCAGTTTCATATTTACTGATATTTTCCTGAGAAATAAGAAGGAGGTTACAAAGTGCAATTATCAGCATTTTTTTTTTTCTGGTAAACACTTAATCATGCCATACTAGAGGGGTGTTTTTGTGGTAAGAGCAAATTAAGTGGAAGAGCCAGGATAACTATGCACTACAGTGAAAGAAAATCTAGCATTAATAGCTAAGGATGTCCAAGATGTTTTGAAGTGACTTTTCTTTTTTTCTCTTTTTTTTTTAAATACGGGTAAAATTTGAGGCAATATCACTAATTTTGGTTTGGGTGGTTGTTTTTTATTTTTCAATTTTAGAATGAAATTACATAGAGAAATGGTAGATCCTGATTCATAATGATTTTTTTTTTTTTTGTACTGTTTTTGAAGTCTGCTAAGATGTTTGTGATGTTGTTTGTGCACTACAGTTTGGGAGAAAAACTCAAGTCAGAATTGGATCATGGAGTACCTTTGCCTCAGGTAGAGGCCTGTTCAGATTACTGAACCACTTCCTAACTGTGGATTTTTGTTCAAATTGAGCTTAATGATGGAGGGGAGAAAAAAATCCCAACACCTATTTTCTGCCACTTAGATGTAGTGCTGTAAAAAACATTTTTTTAACACTGCTCCAAACCTTTTTTTTCATCCCATAAAGGGCTTTAACCCAAAAGTTGATGGTGCTAGTACATTTTTAATACTTGTTTGTGTGAAATGGGCTAGCCTTATGCTACTGTTTAAGACAGCCTGTTATTTTTCATGGAGTGTGTCTCTGTCTTCAGGCCCTGTCCTGCCATCATATTGTCTTTTTTAACATAACATTTTTACTGCAGTGGTATTCTTGCACAGAGTGGTGACAGGATATGGCCTTAATAATATGGATTATTTTTTTTTCTTTTTGTGTGGAGTGTTCATTCTGCCTCCACCAAAGCACAGTGCTGCGTGCAGAATTGGCACGTGCTCCAGTAATTTGGAAAAGTGTGGCTCAACTTTACAAGTTGTTTTTCTTTTCTTCCTGCAATCAAGCCCTCAAATATCTTCTGTTTCAGTCTGATCTATAATGTGAAAATTTGCACTACTGAGCTGTCTTCATTATCCAGTGTATTAAAGCAAATTTGACAATAAGTACCCATGGCTTAAGTAATCCTAGATGCAAATATAGAATAAGGATCCAATGGATTGCAAAACTTTTCTCTATGTATTTAACATTTTGCTTATTTTCAAAGATGTACCTACGTTCAAAGTTCAGCCTCTACTTCAGTAGTGACAACTGGATTTAAAAGGGAGAAGATGAATCCTACAACACATCAGCTGTAACTTGCCAGGTTTGATTTGTTACAGCTCTTAATTTTTGCAGAGCTGCGATTATGTTATCTTACTCTTCCCTATTTACTCAAATTGACCTAACAAAACCAGTTAACTTGAAATGGCAGTGGCCATCACTGGCTGGAAGTGCTTACCATTATCTGGCTTAACAGCTGATATTTCAGTAAGCCAAATATTTAGCTCATTGTTTATCCCCCTGGCATGGCTGAGGATTTGGATAATGTTCGTTTACTATGTGGTCTTACTGTTCCCAAATGGAATCTTCCTAATACACGAAAATACTTTCCTGGTTCTATTTCTTAACTCTTGCACAAAATGTTTAAAAGGCAAAAACAAATAAAAAAAACTGTGAAATGAAAAGGAAAAAAAATTACAAAAGCCTCTTTGGAATACATACCTCATCTTCCTGAGATTCACCAAACCGCTTCTTTCAAATGTGAGCACCTGAATTTTTTTTCTTTCCTGAAGGTGGCAATTCTTGCTAAGACTGCATTTTCCAGCAGTGTTGAGGTGTGTTGTTTCTTTGTTTAGTTTTCTTCTGGATACTGTTTTACATAGGTCCATAGCCAAGAATAAGAGGTGTTTTTTTTTTTAAAGTACAGCTAATTTCATTTTAAAAATTATCCTTGTTCCTTGGCTAGCTCTCCTTGTGCTGTTGTAGGCCTCTAGCTGCAAACTTTCTGAAGCACCCTCCCTAACAGTGTTGCATTTGTGTGTAAAACCTTTTTTTTTTTTTTGCAAAGTGTTATGTAACTTTTCCCCCTTTTTTAAAATTGTTTTTTGTTTTTGGTTTGTTTTTTTTTTAAGCTTGGTTGAGTATTTACAAGAATTCTTGCTGCTTTTTGACAATCTTCTATATTTATTTAGTAGAACAAATTTCAATATATTACTTGAAACTATGAAATAGAATTGAGTTAGCAATTGACTGGTCATGTGATGTATAGAAGTACAATATGCTGTGGTTCATTCTGCAGTAGGTTTGTTAATTTTGTTTATCTGCACTAAAGTACGAAGATCTCCATTCTGTTCAACCATTCAAACTGAGGGTGTGATCCAAGTCTGTAACGTGTTTAAAAGCTAAATCCTGGAACTTGCCGTGGGAGTAGAATATACTGAATCTTTTGCATGAGGAGTTTGTTGAGACAGTAATGTAGCTGTGACATTTTGCCAATTCTTGAATGCTTCTATGTTTTGGTGAAAGTCAGATTCCTGGTCAAGTTTTGCTTTAGAGTCAGGCTTAGGTAAACTCGCACAGCACAAAACAAGACCTGATTGCACCAAAGGTACTGATAATATTTAAACAGTGATCTGTACATTTCCCCCACTTGGTATTTTTTCTGCATTCAGTTATTTCCCTTTATTAAATGAATTTCTAGCATTGTAAGGACCTACGTGAGTGTAAATCTCTTTTCCAAAATGATTAGTTACTTTAGAAGGAAACATTTTGTAATTTCCACTTGATTCCATCAGTGAAACTTAGAATAACTAAAAGCAGTTTTGGTGCACCAACCATGCAGTGTGTGTATGTTCTACAAGAAGTTGAAGAGCTCCCTGTTCGTAAGGCTGTTTAGAAAAGGCATCCAACATTCAGTGCTCAGGTATGTTAGTAAGAAGTACTGTAGTCCTCTGAGGGCAAATGTGTGGATTTTTAAACATTTTGCCATAATTGCACAATTTTGCATTTTTACTTAATGTCATGTTATGTTTCTTAAAATAAACCTATTGTTGAAATACAATGGAGTCCAACTGGTTTTGTGATAAATCTCATGCATGTGTTTTAGTCAATTTCTGCATTCACCCAATGGTCTAACTTTTTGATGCTTGTTTGGTTCTTCTCTTTCTGCCCTTGTGTGTCTCAGTTGTATGTAATGTCACTTCTAAGGCAGCACTAGGCTTTTGCTTGAGGAGGAAGGTGCTTTGTTCTGCCTTTTTGTCTCATTCCTTGTGGCTCTTCAGGTCTAACTTCTCATTTGCTTACACACAGGTGACATTGCCTTGTTCCTTCACTTCCCCTGTGCCTTTGGCTGGAGCTGACATCCCAGCATGAATGTCAAGTAGGGCTTTCCAGTCTGATACTACTGCATATTGGAAAGCCCTGAAACACTTTGTACTGAATTTCCCAGCAAGTTACTTCCCAGGTGGCAAAAGGGAGGGAGAGAGCACAGTGATGTTGGCTCCAAAGGAGTCTGCTGCAGAGCTGGGAGCATGAGGCCTCCTCTCCCCTAGCTGTTTCAGGAAAACTTCAGCATTATATGTGGCTTCTGATACAGTGATGGTACTTAGAACATCTACTTGTAAATGATAATTTCTTTTTGAGGACCTTTGTTCCCTTTCAGAAACCACCTAAAGACTTTAGCAGTGATGCTGAGTCATTGCAGCCTTGGGGAACAGCATGAAGTTCCCTGGTTTGGGAAGGCACTGCTATTGTCTGGGTCTTGCATGCAATATTTCCACCCTTCCAGCCCCTCAGACTGTAAAATTGTTTGGGTGTGATTTGAAGACTTTACCTGGCAGTTTGGTCACAGCAGAAGCAATTCAGGAGTGTGGGCTAGCAGTGGTGGTGTATCTTCAGCTGAACTCTGCCAGGCTGACGTGGCAGACTGTTCCTGAGCTCTGTAGTGTGGTACCCACCTTCCTGGAGGCTGCTGCATGGTGATCCCACCCTTGGGTGAGTTTGTGCTGACAGACCCCCACTCACCAGTTCAGAATGGCACACTTCCTCCAGTTGGACTGAGTAGCAGTCTGCACCCACAGGTCCCAGCCACTTAGTATACAACAAGATGCACTGGACAATCTTAATCTTTTCTGTTTGCAGCTTTCCATTGCTGGGAAGTCTTCTCCAGAGAAATTACCCAGCAGAGTGAAAGCATTGTTTGCCTTCCTGTGTTCCTGTCCAGATTTGCAACTGCTCTGTGACAAACCAGCAATGTGTCCTCTTCAAGATCTAGCAAAAAAAGTGAAGAAGCCAGCAAAGAGAGGTAGGCTTGCTGTTCAACTTATTTTAGTGAGCCAAACAAATTGGCCCCACTCACTGAGCTGTACACAGTGTCTACAATGAGGACTCAGCTGGGGCCATGAAATACTAATGGCTGCTGTTAGGCAGAGCTAGCTAGATTTGGTTGTACTTTTATGCTTTCTCTGGAGTTTGCTAATAGTGACTGAAAGTCCAAATTGTCTACCCCCAGTATGGAGATGGATACTTGAATGGTAAAAGCATCCCGAGTCTCCCTGTCTGCTGTCTCTGTTTGGAGCACTTTTGCACTGTCCAAAACCCTGAACTTATAAGGGAAGGTCCTTGAGCACCATGTGATGGTTCTGCCTTTACAACTATGAAGAAGTGTGCTCGTGTATGCTCTGTGCAGGGGAATGTCTCAGTTGCACATTCACGTGCAGTCAGTAAGTGGAGAAACAACCACCCAGTCATTCTTTTCTCCTAATCTGGTTGCAACATGTACTCCCCTCTCTGCCTCTCAGGGGAAGAGTTAAACCAATAGAGCTTGAACTTCTCTGCTTTCTTAACCTCTAGTTAAGGTCCTATGTGTCTCACTGCTGATTTACATGTTTCTGTACTTTACACAAGTAAGAATGCAAATATCCACTGTAGGAGGCAGGTATTTATTAACTTTAGCTAAGTTTATGTGATCAAGCTACAGTTTAACACGTTATTTCAGAAGCAGCAAAGCTAACTGATTTCTAATGTGTATCTCCATAGGGGATTTTCTGAAGCATAACAAAGGTGGTGTTTCCCTTAGCAGGGGTGGCAGTGGGACCTCTTTCCTTTTTATCCACCTGATTGCACACAAAACCTGTGCAGACTCTTTACAACTTTGAAAGCTTTGGCCCTCCACAAAATGTAATGTAAACCAGACACCATCTCAGAAATTGAGGTGTGTGTGGAAGCAGATAGGGAGGGTGATTGAGCATATGTACAAAACCCTAAATACTGCGTTTCCTCATGGAAACAGTGTTAAAAATCCCCACTAACAGAACATGTGGCTGGGTTTGCTTTTGGAAGGCTAGGCAGCTTCCTGCATGTCATAAGCTTTGAGTAAAGAAGACATAGATGTGGCAAAGAGGAACAAAAAGGAAATAGATGAAGCATGATGTCCTACTCCTTGTAGTACCTGAGTGATGGTGAGGCCTTCCCACCATGGAAGAACCATTGCCATGTGTAATTCTGTGCAAGGGGGTCACAGGTTTCTCTTCCACCCTACTGCTTTCTGTGGCAGTGGACCAGGACACAGCCTGCCCCACAGCCACACCAGGTTCAGGGGAGAGGGGGCATGTGCCCTGACAGCCCCAGTTCCTGAATTTACAGTGTGGAGTCTGACCTGCTAAAAGACAGTATGTGCTTATTTAGGTCTCTAAGTGTCACTGAGTACTAGCAATGATAACATACCTGTAAAACATCAACCCAAATGGTACCAAATAAATCAATTTAAAGGAACTGTCTGTGTGTTCCCATGTCTCCTTAGACCTGCCCGTGACCTCTGTTCTGCAGCTCTTACTGTCACAGAAAGCAGGCAACATCCAGTCCAAATGGAAGAATTATGAACTGTGTGCTCAGTTTGTGCCAACATTTGATTATTTTTAAATGATAGATATGGAGTTTTTGATTATCTGTAAACTCAAATCTAAATTTCATTAGATCGATTAATTTGAAGTCAAGATGGTATGTGATACATCAGCTGCAGAAAAAATATTTCCAGATATATTTTGAATCAGTTTATTCTCTTCCAGTTTGATTCTATTTGTATTCCTTCAGTAATAGGTTTCTTCAAAGATTCTGAAAGTTTCAGGAGCAGGAATATTTGATGAACACCAAATTAACCTTCTTTCACAGTCAAAAATGAAGTGCTTAAACTGTATTTACTCTGCAAATTTACATTTTGTTTTTCTTAAAAGAAATAAAAGATGGATCACATACTACATCAAAACTAGTATATGGAGAGCAAGTGTTAAGAAGAAAGAGCCACCTGATTAGTCATTTAAATTTCAATTTTTCATAAGCCAATGAAATAGTGAAGTTTCTTCTGCTTTTACCCATCTTAACCACTGATGGAGGTGACCAAGGTTTTCCAGAGTGATTTTTGAAAAGCAGTCTCAATAGTTTGAATGGCTGTTGTGTCAGAAGCACGTGCACATGGTCACAGCCCAATACCTATCAGCAGGAAACCTTTATAGTTTAGGCAATTGCTATCAATGCAGGGGTGGAAGGAGGGACAATGTAATTTAACAAAGGCAAATTCATTCTTTGATTTGGTAAAGCACCAGGCTAAAATGGCTCAGAGTCAAGGGAACTATCAAGTGTCTGCAAGCAAAGGAGAGAGCACGTTTTTGGAAGTAAAAGACCAGCAGTGTAGAAGTTAATTCTAAAAGCATAAAGGAATTTCACCTTTTGCAATGCCATCAAGTTTTTACAATAACGTTATTCCTGAAGTTACCTTGGATGAATAATTTTTCTCTTTGTCTCTGTTTATCTTTCTGCTGAGTTTTCTGCTCAGATTGGATGAGAACTTTACCTTGGCCCACCCACAGTCAGCTTTTTCCCTGTTTTTTCTTGTGCTTAAGTGGCGTGTTGCAGCATCTGGATTATAAACACAGCAGGGGAATGTTTTAAATCCCCCAAATGGGGCTTTGCAATGTAAGTCTTGTGGAAACATTCCTACTGAAACTGGATTATACAAACCTCCACAAAGCATGGACTTGCTTTGAGGACATTGCCTGCTCACTAACTAGTCCAAGTCAACTGCTTGGTTACTGGTAAAAAAATCAGGAACATTCTGTATCCCCTCCCCTCACTCCAGGGTGAAATTTACCCCTTGATAAGTGTTGCTGTGGCCTGTGAATCCTTTCATTTGTTTTTGAGTGATGGAAGTAAGTCTGACTCAGGATTTTGGGTGACTCAGAGATCATGCAAGAGACTTCAGCCAGAAAGTTAAAATTCCTGTATCAGATGGGCCAAGAGAGAGGCTGTCTGTATGCAAGTTGCCTCGGAGGATGGTGGGAGCAGAGCCTGCAGAAATGTGTTGTGAAGAAAGAATAAGTTAATATGTGCAAGGAAAAAAGGGAGGAAAGAAAAGGGATATCTGACAAATAATTTATTAACATCCACAGAGATCTGAGAGGGGCCAGCATTCCAACTACTGCAAAAGGAGAGTTTGCCTTGAGTTTGCCCCTAGTGGGTGAAGGGTCATCCCTGTTCAGGAAAGGTTAGTTAATGTGGGATGTAGTTGCCTTTGGATGTAGTTTGAGGGGTCGGGTGGCAGAGGGTGTTGCAAGTTACAGGAAGGTCTTGCATTTGAGGATACAGCCTCTGATCTCAACCTTTGATCTCAGCTGCATCTGGGGTGGGGGAAGAGCTTAGCAGATGCTTTAAAAGCTGAGCAGGTTGCTGGCAGGGAAGCCAGCAACGGGAGTGACTCCAGGAGGGAAGTGTGAGTGGTGCCCACCTCTGCTGAAGGGAGAGCAGACCCACTGCATGGTGGTCAGTGAGTCTGTGTGTCTGGTGTGGTGGCTTGCTTGGGTTGAGGGCAACTTGGCACCAGGGACTCCCTGATCAGATGGGGAAGCTACGTTAGGCTTGCTTTGATTTTGTCATGGTGCTTTCTGCTAACAACAACAAAAATCCCAACTGCATAAAAGAAACATAGAAAATAATTGTATAGTCCAAGAATAGTCCCTGGTTGATTTGGTTTATAGAAGGGAAGTGATTGTATATGTGAGTTCCAAAAGACAAAAGCTCAATAAATTAAGCTGGCAATACTATTTGGATTCAGATGTGAGGGCCCTGATTGTGCAAGGGACCTGGAATTCCTTTATTTTGAAGTTGTTGATAGTAGCCTCAGCCAGTTTCCTAAAGAGGAGGGAAGAACAGTGGAAGAATTGTGTCCCTGCTCATAGCAGGGAGTTTGAAACCTGATGATCTTTAAGGTCCCTTCTAACCTTAACCATTCCATGATAAAGAAGATCCAGATGTGACCAATTAATGACAATCTAAAAAGTAACAGGATAAAGCTGGAAGCCTATTGGGAATGGTGGATGGAGAAATGGAAAGTCCAGACACGTGTAACTTCACAAAAAGGAAATAGGGTGAGAGAGATTAGAAGTGAATTTGTGTCAGACCACGGCTGTGCAAAGGCAACTCTAAGGATTTGCCTCTGCTACAGTAAAAGGGGAACAAAGAGATGGGAGTTTCAATGCTCTCTGCATAAAACAAAAATAAAACCTGTCAAGGATGTGGTAAGATGGGATGATCTCAAAGAGCTGAGAAATGAAATTCCATGCACAATGCAACTGGGGAACAACAAATTAAATGTAATGTCTCCGTTCATTTAAATATGACCTGAAAAATCATAGGTTGGTAATTTTACTTGGGTGGTGTGGCAGGGCCTGAACAATATTGAGGGGAAAAAGCAAGCATGGTTCTGGAGGTAAGTGGGCATTGACATAAGGAAACAAGGGCTTCCTAGAGGACATGGAACAGTTTAGGGAACAGTTATTAGAAAGGAAAATCAAACCTTAATATATTTCCTTGAAGGGGATATTGGAGAAGGAACTGCTATGGTGCCACGTGGAAATTAAGAGCAAACCTGTAGAAGATGGAGACTGGTGCAGAATGACTTTAAAGTAACAAAGACAGCTAAAGAGGGTGGTAATGGAAGGGGTAATGCTCCACAAGAGAGTGGTCCTGGGTGCTGCTTAGTGCTGCTGTCCCCACAAACCATAGGGTGGCTCAGGAGAAACGAGGGGAGAATGTGAAAGCATCACACTGCTGTCTGTTCATTGCTCAGGCTGTTAAACTCTGTTAAAATAATCCCTAAAGTTCAGTTCCTCCACCTTAGCCTCTGGAAACTTTGTTTTACAGTCAGGGAAGTAAGAGTCGACTGATGTGATTTTTATTTTTTAGTGTACACTACATTTTCATTTAACTTGAGTTGTTTTCTTTGCTTTTCTCTATTATGTGAGAATTTGCCTTGATACAGAAGAGCTGGACAATGAAGCTGACACGACAATCTTATTTTATGCTAAAGCCTTCTCAATAAATCTCCCATTAAACAGAAACTGAAATTAAATGAACAAATATATTCATAATATGAGACTTTTAAAGGTGGTGTACAATTAGTCACAGTTTTACGAGCAGAAGGAATTGGTGGTGATAAAAAAATAACCTCTCTTGCCAGTCCCTGAAAATGTATTTAAAGTTCAGGCTCAACCTTTTTAAAAGACTGCCAAACAAGATTTCAGTTTGAGGGCCCTAAGAATTTTTGCATATCCTAAACTTTGGTAGGTTGTGAATACCAAATAAATGGTAAATAAGGAAATGTATCCTCACTGTGCTCACCCCTTAATCGGTTTTCTTTTGCCTAATTTCAGAACTGCTAGGCTGTGTCTATATTTTTGGGAGCTTGGTATTCTCCATAGTATTTGAATGGCCTAAATTGGGTAGAATAACCATAATTGAAAGCAACAGAGCAATGAATTGTGTATATGATAAGTAATGAAAGCTCTTAAACACCTTGTCAGTGGACAGGTAGAAATTAGAGTTCTTAAAGACTGGATTTATTAAATATCAGTGTTTTGGACTAATGTTTTCTCCACTTACAATTGAGTTTTGCTCATCTGCTTTGGACAGGTCTAGGGCTGTAGGGTTTGAGTAGTCCTTATGTGTGCATTTGCCAGGTGGCCCTCAGAGCAACGAAGTGAAGTGAGCAGCAGGTCTTGGCCCGTTTAAAGAGTGCTTTTGTGTGAGGGTGCAGATTGACACAGGTTTCTCTACTGGCCTGTTGCAGATGCACACCAGACATCCATGCTAGCTGGAGGACAGCACAGCTCTGGTGGCTGCACAGATCCTGTCCCAGGCTCTCAGGCATGTGGCTACCTCAAAACATGAGCAGTAGTCATGCCTGCTTGGACTTGTCTGTGAAGATGTACCTGTGATGATTCTGGACAAGCAATGGAATAAACTGGCTTTAATTTAAAGGCCACTTAAGCAAAAGGACTTCTTCTACCACACCTTCCTTTCATCTTCCAGTGAAGACCCTGGGCTCTAAATGGCAAGGAATCCTCCCATGGGTGTTGGTGGAGCAAAGCTAGCAGCCACATGTGTGCTGCAATCTCCTCGTGCTGTTAGACTGGATCTGACCATGAGTCCTTGCCCACAGGGGCTGGTAGTGGATGCCAAGGGATGAGGGTGAGAACGAGACGTGTGGTGATCCTTCTTCAGTATAACCTCTTGCCCTTTGAGAGCCTTCAGAACCAGCAGTGATGCCTTTGAAACACTGAGCATGGGCTTACACAAATTTCCTTAAAAAAAATGTAGATGGAGCTGAGCAGCCTTGGTCTCTAGCAAAAAAAGAGAGTGAAGAAAGGTTAAGATTGATAAAACCCAGCAATTCTCTTGAGGGAGGGGACTGAAAACTTTCAGTGGAGGTCTGATGAAGATTCTAAAGGGATCCCTAAACTTGTCCCTGTATTTCCTGATGCTTCTGGAAATCTTGTCTAAAGGCAATGTGGTATTCTCCTTGGTTGGGGCTGTTTCCCTTTCACAACCTCTATCTGCCACTAGAATGATGAGCAGTGGGAACATGGGTAACCAGGGGAAGGTAAGTTCTCTGTTCCCATGGACCTTGTTAAGGAGGGGAAAAAATACAGCTTCTTTTCTTAGGTGAAGGCTAAAAGGAGTATGGTTGCTCTCAGCAAAACCACCAGGGGACAACCCCAGGGAAGAGAAGGCAGCCTTTGAGCTGAGTAGCACCATCAGCACAAAGCAATTATAAAATAGAAGTGAATTACCTTGAGGTAGATGTTTTGTCACTAGCAACAAAAAGTGGGAGGCTCTGGAACAATGTCTTCATGAGAGGAGGAGGGAATAAATGCTTTGAGAGTTTACAAACCAGATTTCATTATATTTACATGGTGGTTTTGCACTGTCAGCTCCTTGCCTTAATGCTGTATGTTGAATTCTCAATCTAGGGGTGCCCCAGAAACCTGCTAAGCTTGGAGGGGAAATAATGTTTCTGTTTACTGCATGTGTAACAGTTGTCTGGACACAGGAGGAGCTTGAAGCCTGTAGTGTAAGGGGCCCATTTTGGTGTTACCACTAAACAGCTGTAAAAGTAGGTGAAGAAAAGCACAAATTCAGGGGTATAACTATAGGCACATCACCAGCTTGAAGTATTTTTCCCATATGGTTCCAGTAGCATCCTCCTACTTGCAGTTTAGATCCAAACTACATCTCTCAAGAGGCAATGGACTCTCAAATAGGTGAAAATTACACTCTGCTTTTCCCAAGGTGGGTTTTTTTTTAAATTGTTTTGCAAGATAAGCAAAGGTCCCTCTCTCCCCAGCTAGCTGACTACTGCCTCTAAGCTTCAGCAAACTTTGTCCAGCTGGTATCTGTGCCTGCTTCTTCCCATTAGCTCTGATGATGCTCTTTCCTATCAGCTTCCCTTTCTTCTGAGTTTGCAGGATGTAAAGGCAATAAACCACCTTTTATCCACAAAGATGCAGGTGGAGCTACCAGGCACCCTTTCCTCCCTTCTGGTTGAATGCCTTGACCAGAGGCTTGTGGATTAACTCCTGAGAGGCATTTAGGTTTTACTTTTTTTCTTTTTCTTTTTATCCTCATTTTATTTTCATGGCCAGGGAAAATGGGAAGAATGCAAACGAGTGAATGCCCTCTTTGATCCCTGTTGCTCCTGAGCATAATCTGCTAACCTGGCAGGCACCAGGCACAAGTGGAGTTGCTGCCCCTAAGTAGAAAGAAACTTCAGCCACTTTGCAAGCAGTTGCTTGCAGTTTGCTTGTTGGCTTGAGGGAAGTGAGTGGCCAAGAGAGCCTTGTCCCCCTGCAGAACAGGGGAGCTGGTTGCTCTGTGGGGCCAATCACCTGCTGCTCAGGACATGGGAATTATTCTTTTAAGCAGGGATGACCTGAAATCCTAAGGTTTTCCACCCACATCTGAAAACTACAATGAAGCATTTACTCTAAAAACGATACAACTGTGGCACCTGCTTCTCTCTAGGGGGGATGAGCTGAGCAACTGTGGCAGGGGCAACCTACAGAAGCCATCTCCTGAGGTGAGACACCAAGCTACTGGCTGGATGTGGAAGAGAAATGGAGGCATTAACTTCAGTTCTGAATGAGGTCCATCCCTGAACACTGAAGCTGTGGGAGTATTTTGAAGGTGTGTATTTAAAATGCAGGTGGGAAAAGCTGGACGGGGTTATTGGTGAGGGAAGAGTGATTTTGGTTGTGTTAATTTCAACAATAAAACCTTTAATAGCCAGAAAAAGATGAAGGCTTCAAGAGCTGGTGATCCTCTCTAGCTCCAAATTATTTTACTACACTTTAATATGATGCCTGATGACACAATATGCATATGTAAAACACACATATCCTTTGCTCTGCAGGACTCTGGGAAGTGGTTTTTGCTCTGAAATCTGGTCTGACCATGTCTCCTCCAGTCCCTTCAGACCTGGGCTACGTACCCCCTGACGGCGGATGGGGGTGGGCAGTGGTGTTCGGAGCCTCCATCTCGGTTGGCTTTGCATATACCTTTCCTAAAGCCTTCACAATCTACTTCAAAGAGCTCCAGGCTGTTTACAGCATCTCCTACAGCCAGATTGCCTGGATAACATCCATCATGTGTGCTACCACCTATGGAGGAGGTAAGTGATGCAGGACTGTATCTTTCTTTGGAAAAGAGGATGTCAGATCCCTACTCCAGAAAGGGAGGGGAGAGTAGATTCCTTTGGGAAAGTTCTTGGAAAGCTCTTACTGCAATTTGGGTCCTCTGTTTTCTAGTGAGGTACATTGGCAGAACATGTACATCACCAGAATTTCATTTTGTTGACAACATGTATGACATCACCAATTCTTGTTATTCCATCAGAAATTGTGCTACGTGTGGGTGGAGTCTTGGCTATGGTGGAATTATTTGAGTTATTTCAACATATTCAGTATTGTATCTTTCATTCTCTTCATATTCTTAGCTTTCTTTTTGAAACAAAAAATGTATTTTTTGCACTCATGATTGTAGAGAAAATGCTGGAAACTTGAAACCTGCAGTTTTGCTGATGACCTGCCATGGTATACGTGCATGTAACTCTTGAGAGACTATGTTTTTTAAAGATTCCCTATTTCTGTTGCTAAAATCTTGCTGTGAATCATTTATTAAGGGATAGTGTTTTGGATTTCTCTCTGCAGAGTCTTTCTGAAGGGACAAGTGTGTCCACTGTTTCCTTCAAGGTAAAGCATTCAATGAGTACTTGCACCTCAGCTGCAAAAGCTGCTGTTGTGCAAAGATTGTGGGAAGGTTTTGTTTGTCCCCATAATGAAATCACCACGTGGATGTTCTCAGAAGGAGGTTTGCCCTGGATGCTGGTGCCGGGTATCAGTCTGCCACTTTGATCTGAGGCTGGTGTGTATCTTGCTGTTAATGGTTAGGAGAGGACAGTCTTGCTTTGAGGTTGCTGGTGCCTGTGAGGTGTGGCTGCTGGGGTTATTGCTGGGCTCTTTGCAGGCTCTTGGGTCTTCTTAGCTTCTTTTGCAGGGGTGAAATATAAAAGGATTAATGCTTAAGAACACAAGAATAGCCAACACCAACTCAGATCTACCTAAGCCTGTGTTCTTTCTCAAATAAGGTCAGTGACACAGGCTTTGGGAAAGACTATTACAAACAAGTCATAGGTGGAGGGACCTTCTTGGTACCTCCTCACTTTCAGGATGGTGTAGTTTGGAGGCTTCCTAGGTCACATGCTACAAATGTCAGGGTACACCCTGTGTACAGAATTCACCCACACCCCTCTCATGTACTTAAGGAGCTGGTTTTACATGGCAATAAAGAAAGAGCTGTTTTGTCATTTGATATGGGATGGATTAAGGTGAAAGGAGAAAATTTCTGCAAGGCTGACCTGGCACGTGGGGCAGCAATGCACGTCCCTCTGTCAGTGCCCTGAGCAATGCCTGTGACTCTGGACAACAGTGTCTTGACTAAGTTGACAGCTCATGCGTAGTGTTATTGAGTGATTCCCGAGATGACTGCATGCCTTGGAAAGCTGTTACAGAGTAAAATTTCTGGTTTCAACCACTGATCCTCCTCTTCTCTGCATAGAAACCTTTTTGAAATCTTACTGCTGCAGAGCTGTCATGATAAGGGACAGCCACATGTGCAAGAACTCTGCTTTCCCAGGTGTCCCATGTAAGAGCAGGAGGGTATCCACATAGGCAGGATGATACAAGACGCTGTGAATCAAGACAAATTTTCCTTTTCCACATTGCATTTACCTTTACACAGACTTTGGGCTAAGAAAGTGCTGGCAGGGGGGTCCTGCCTGTCCCACCTTTCCTGGTGTTTCACAAGCACTTGTATTTATTGCTGCAAGGGCACCTTTCTGCCCTGGGGGGTCTGTCCCATGGTGTGGTAGCTGCTGCTCTTCCCCTTTAAATCACTGTAGCATCTGGGTTAAAAAGCAACAACAAAAAAAACCTATGGAAAAAACAAACCTTGAAATAAAAGTATTAGGAAGAATCCCTGTGTAATGATTATAGACTCTTCTAGAATTAAGGAAGATCAATTATCTCCCCTGCTCTTGCAAATGATTAATAATTCTAAACATTTCCCTGTCATGTTCTCATCCTTCAGCTTTTATTTCTAGTAAATGGTGTTGACATCTCCATAGCTCTGGAAGCAGCAGCATGCAAGTAGTAATAGAAGAGGGAATGGCAATAATAGCAGATTTAGGAGTTTCATCTCAGGGAATAAATATCTTTGAGTGCTTAAGTAATTGAATACTCAGTTTGATCTTCCTTTCAGCTACACCAGCACAAACCTAGAGCTGTTCTTGTAGCATCCAGTGAAGCTGCTGTTGTATTTGAGAGAGGAGGAGAGCACCAGCAAAGCTTGATAGAGTGGTTGAGGGCAAGCAGGTGATCCCTTCAGGGAGAATGATGCCTTTAAACCCCAGGTTTAGCTTTACAGTGCTCAGAAATGCTGCAGCTAACTGTGTACAAGGTAGTCTTTCTGGACAGCATGTGTTTTCTTTGCACTAGAATCATTCAATTTAAAAAAAAAAAAGCTTCAACAAAATTTAACTTTGAATATTGTTTCTGGGTAAAAGTTTGGCTGCCCTGAAGCCAGCAGGCATCCTGCCATCAGCTTTAGTGGAGCCAGGATTTCATCTTTCAGCTGCAAAGTTTGATCTGCTGCTCTACAGTGCTGGAAGCCCAGCAAATTTCAGCCCAGAGCACAGCATTTAGGGGAGGGGGCTGAGAACTGGGTGACATTTTGGAAATTAACTCTGTGTTGATTTCCCAAAGGTCTCCAGGAGTGTTGAGTGATGGGGAGCACTATAAATGTGTCCTAGATAACAGGTGACTCTTTGAAGCCTGTCTTGTGAGGAGTAATTTCTGTGGCTCTTTGGGGGCTTGGGAAGGTCAGTCTGTAAACCTGGGATTACAGCAAGCTTGAGCAAATACTACACTTGGACCAAAAACCTTCTCATTTTGATGTTGTGGGGTAACATGGATATACAGTGTCAACAGTTCAACAAGCTCCTAAAAAACAATCTGTGTAAGACCTTGAAAGTTAATACTAAAGCATCGTGCTTGATCCACTGGACAATGGTCAGCCAGAAAGACAGAGCAGCACAGAAAATGCAGGCACAGGAGCCAGGCTGAGTTTACCTACAGAAATATTGTGTGTTGCATCACCCTGTGTGAAGGGCACAGAGGGCTGATCAGCCTCTGGTGGTGGTCCATCCAGCTAGCCACACCGCCTGATTCGTGGACTAATCTCTTCCCGTGCTGGATTCTGTTCCTTGTTTCTGTATCTCAGTGTTTAACTGTATTTGAAAGGCAGTGAAGGAGCTTGCTGGGTTTCCTCCACCCGTTGAGGAGGAGCTGGTTAGGTGCAGAGTGGCTGCAGACTTTCTTGTGCTGTCCTGCTTCCCACCCGCTCTCTTGCAGTGTCCAGCAGCCCCACTGGTGATGGGACCTGTGACTTATCAGCCAAAACTGGCCTCTGCTCAGGGCATCCTTGTCCTTGAAACAAATCAGAGGTGCTCTGCATATATAGACCAACCAGCAGTCCCTTCTCCCAGAACACTACAGTCCCAGGGGAATATTTCTCAGGGGAACTCACATCAAAAGCAGAAGCATTAGAGGATGTAATGAGATCTAAATCTTCCCGCCTTGCTGAAATGTTATTCAGGTAGCCCTGAGGTGGGTGATCATCTTTCTGTCCTGCTGACAACTACTTGAGAGTTTATTTGTGGCAGGACAGCCTTGGAGATGGGCTGGAGACAGCAGTGGCCTTCTGGACCCAGCTGTGCCACAGCTGCTTGGGGCCATTCCCTGGAGAATATGCTTGTGAAGGGGCTGGATATGTTTGGACTCTGCAGCCAAAATTTGTTGGATTAGTTTTGGCAGTCTAAGTGGGAGATCTTTGCTGAAATAAGTAAGGAAACTCTGACAAGGATATTTCTATCAGAAGCTACAGGAGACCTGTGGGCTCAGTGGAGGTGAGCTCAAGCCCACTTATACGGAGGGTACATCCACCACCCAGAAACTCTCTCTGTGTTTGCAAGCTGTGACTTTGTGGAGATCACCTAAATTAATTCAGGGTGCAAAATGCAGTGAAGGAGCATCATAAGCAAACAGGTCTGAGATCCTTAGCAGGCTTTCTGGGGAATATGTTTTGGTAATTCAAGGCAGGGGCAAACACTGCCCTTGGAAACAACTCCAAGGATTTAAGTGGTCACTGCTTTTCTACTACGTTACCATCATTTCACATCTTCCTAAGTGAAGGAATGTATGGGATCACATGAAAATAATTGTTTTAGGTAAAACTGGGATTAAGCACTGACCCTAAGTAAGGTTGGCTGAAAGTGGCAGGAAGTGGAGGAAGCTGCTGCTTCTGGTGTAAGCAAGTATCCCTGGTGGGATAAGCTACTCCATGACAGCACTGGGGATTTGCAGGGTGGTACCTGTGTGACACAGTTCATGTTTACCAGGGCTTCCCATCCTTAACAGGGCAGAAATGCAGGTGATTTATTTTTTTGTGTGTGTGTTTGTTGCAAAATAAAACCAGGTAGGCAAAGAAGGGAAGGCAAATTGGAATAAGATTGGATATAGCACTTATTTTACTCTGACAGCACTGAGGTGCCTTTCTTCATTGTGTGTGTTTACCTTGAGCAAAAATGTATGAACTTGTTATCCTGTGGTGAAACCTCACAGCAAGGAAAACAAGGCTTAAGTCTGGGAGTGGAGGGGCACAAGGTGGGAAGGCAGAAGTTTCTCTCCACACAGTGTCCTTCAGTAAAGGGTCTCATTTATTTTCGGTACAAATGAAAGAGTGACCTGCTCTGCTCTGGCTAATGTGTAATTACACCTTCAACACAACCTTCTGCCCCAGCTGTTTGTTCACTCATGTTTGCATGCACAACCTGAAATGCCACGAGACTCTGCCTTCAGCAGTGTTTGGAAAAAAAAACGTGTTATTTGTCCTAATTTTAAGTCATTCAGGGCTTGGCATAGCCAGACTTCTGCCGTAAAAATTAATAGCTAAATTCTTGATTCATCTTTGAATACTTCAACCATGTTGTTTTTCCCTTTCTATACAGTCATTTTCCAAATAGAACAGAGGAAGATCCTACTGGGAATAAAATGTAAATGAGATGAAGATGCAATAGCAAAGGAAAAATTTGTTTCAATTCCCCAGTGAAAACATTCCAGTTATTAGATTTAGATTAATTGTAGCCATCTTTTTACCAACACAAACATGTTGGTTTGTGCTGCTGATTAAACTCCTGCAACAGGGGAAAAACAAGAAGTGATGTCACTGCTCGGTTTATTTTATCATCTCCAGGAAACCAGCACATCCAGCAGCAACCCTTCATGCACCTGGCTGGTTTGACAGCACAGACACAGAACTGGAGCCATCCAAGAGGTTTGCTGGCTCTGGAGAGAGTTCTTTCATGTTGCATGACATGAATCCCTCTGCCTGCCTGGCCTCTGCACTATTAATACCAGGGCTTAGCAAAAAGCAAGTCTGACGTTTCATAACTTTCTGTTTTGACCTCTCCTTGATCCCCTTGTGAAACATTACACAGTGGGAAGCAGAGCCATGATGCTCTGCTGGTGTCCCAGGCAGCTCCCAGCAGCACCAGCACTGACGTCCCTTGGCTCCATGTGGTGTCACCCCACTGTCAGGTGCAGGGACAGGTGGGGCTCGTGGCTTTCCCTGCAGCAGAGCATCTCACATGGCTACACAGAGGCTGTGTGGAAACTAAAGGTCTCCCCAAAATAGCTATGGGGGTGTCAAGGGATGCAATGGATCATGCTTGACCCATGTGGCCCATTTGGGGCACGTGTTGGTGCTGCGCTGGTGGGGTGCTGCCTGCATCCCTCCTATTGCTCAGCACCCAAGGAGCTGCTAGGCAGAGTTAGGTTCCCTTTAATTAAAACCTCGAGCATGAAAATATTAGTGGTAAAACCCTGGAGGTCTTGTGGCTAAACACTGAGGAATGTGTTGTATCAGCCCAGTCACGCTCAGCAGTGAGGAGGGCAGGGGGGGGGGATCAGGGGAACTCTACACCCGCCGGGCAGGGAACAATAAATCTGTCCCCAGGCTTGCCTGTCGTGATTGCATCTGGTTGCACTTTGCAGAATTAAAACCTTTTCCCAAATAATAATCTATATTAATATGGATTGGTCCCATGGAAAAAGTTAATAATATTATTAGGGACATAAATGTGTGTGTCTGTTTCTGGAGGACTGAGGTATCTCTCCCTAAGAGCGACCGCACTGTGTACTGGGACAGTATCACATCGCAGGCCATGGGTTTTGCAGACAATTGGTGCTTGTAATCTCATTCATTAATTCAGAAGCTCCATTTTAACTGTGGTTATGGATTGAGTTTCACTGCTGATGCTTTTCATGAGCAAATGGAAAATGACAGCAGAATAGTTTTGAGAAATGCGGGTGTGCCCTGGAAGCGAGAATCCCAGATGCTTTAAAGAACAACACTTACCTCTTTAGGTCCTCACTTATGTGCTGCTGTTTTCGTGCAGCAGAGCTAGGTATAGATTTTTTTTTAATGTGGAAGTAATTTCTAAAGCCTTTAATTGACTTTAAAAGATTCAGTGAAGGAAAAACACCTTTGGGGTTATAAAGTTGTGGCTCTTACCTTTGGCTGCAAGAAAATGCTTTGCATAAAAGGCTTCAAACAAAATGCTTTCCAAATACCAAAGCGGTCTACTGAGAATAAATAGAAATGCTTTCTATTCTCAGGGGAGCACAGGTTTTTCTTTTTTTTTTTTTTTTTTCTTTTTCAGGAAAAGAAAAAACACTGAAGTTGTCAACACTAGTCACTTTTTTTTGGCGACCTTATATTTTAAATATTGTTCATCAAACCTTGGCCTTCAATAAGTGAAGGACATTAATTCATTTGATCTAAAAACCATGACTTAAACTAGCTGTGGGAACTGTCACAGAAAGCTTTACAAAGATTGGAAAATGGGCCCTTCTGGGGAGAAAGGCAGAGTTTCAGGTTTTGCCATGTTTCTGGCCTCTTTTCCTGCTTTGCCCTTCTTCTTTCAACAGCTCCAGAGTGGAGCGCTGGGAATACAATAGCAGCTGCTTATTTATATGTAGGGCTGTGATAGGGAAATGAGTCAGTTGAAAAGGTATTTTGCAATTTTAATCAATTTTGTCGCCGCTTGCCAGCAAATTAAAAAACCTGCCCTCCAGGAAGCGTCTGCTGTCTGTGGGTGAGTAAGCGGAGCCCGGCCCTGGGGGAGCCTGTGCTGCCGAAACGGAGGGGGAGCACTCACGTAGGCAGCTACTGTGAGAGGAGCCCAAGTCTCCCCAAATTGCTAGGAAGTCCTTTTTGACCTCGTGAGCCCAGGATCTCTGCTGTCACTCCCACCCCCTGCCCTCAGGCTGCTGTGCTTTTTTTGTGAGCATTTCTTTGGAGCAGCGACAGGACAGCAAAGACTAATGGGTTTCAGACATCGTTAAAAACCGTTTGTTTTCTCCCAATATCTCCTGCTGCGGCGGGTTTGCTGCTCCAGTTTTGAGTCTGCCACCAGTTTTATAAACATCTACCCAGAAGGTGTCACATCGGGGGTTGCTGCAGAGGCCATTCTTCAACATTACACCAGTTTTAGTGTTTCTGCAGAAGTAAACCCCCATCTTCCAGCTGAGGTCATGGCTGGAGTTGTAGCTGCTTCTTTATCCCTCTACTCCCACGGGTTTCAATCTGCCCTTCCCACCCTCTGCACTGCTGCTGAGGATGTGCTGAAGTTCAGTCTCAGGTGTGTTTATTTAGATTTGGGCCAATACTTTATTTTTGGCAGAACACAGAAAACAGCTGCTGAAACAACCTTCATCCCTGTTAATCAGAAAAACTCCACTAATCCAAACCCTCATCGCTCTGTAGGAAAATAAATGAAAACAGCCCTGTCCCCTTGGGCATCGCCTCATTCAACTGCCAACAGGGTTTTTGTACTGGAGAGACTTTAATTGTCTCCAGTGATGGCAGACTGCCTGCCCCTTGCACCCAGTGCCTTCCTGCATGCAGGTTTGGACATTGCACAAGTGATGCAGGAAAACATAATAATGATAAAGTGGGTCTGGGCTGTACCAAACCAAAACTCTCCAGGTCATCACGCTGTGACCCTGCATCTGAGAGTAAAAGTCTTCTGGTCATTTTAAGTTGACTTAGTTTTATAGGAAGAAAGAAATTGTAGTAATAAAACATCTTACAGATGTGTTGTAAGGGGATCTTTAAAGCTCTAGATTAACTGTGCCAGGAAAATTACTGAGCAAGGCTCTGATTTTTTCCCCTATCTCTGTTATTACTTAATTGTGTATGTAGAATAATGGGATTTACAGTAACACAGAATCTGTTTTGGAGTGTAGGAGGGAGGTAGAAATAGGGAGGAGGGAAGCTCCTTGTTTCATCAGAGATTGACATATTTGTACCCAAACTAAAAGTGGTACCACTGTTAAAATTATGTTGTTAATTCCAAATTAGAGAAGAAACATCTGTCTGGACCAGCAAGTTTTGTCCCCCCATTCCTTAGGGAGGAAAGAGCTGTGCACAGGCCCAGAAGGGTGTGAGATGGGACAGTGGCAAAGCCTTGCAGAGCCCAAAGGTTTGCTCTTCCCTGAATTATCTGGGAAGGACTCCCTGCATCCCCATGCAGGGGCTGTGGGCAGGCTGGGATCTTCTGGTTAAGGGGAGAGGTCCCTGCCCCTTGAGGCATTACCAGGTGGGGAGTGTTCTGCTTGAAAAAGAAGAGGAGGAAAGGAAAAAGTGAACAGCAGCAGTGTTTAAATGCAGATTTTGAAAACAGCTGATTTCCACACACGTAAGAGAGCGACTTGTTTTTTGAATGCGAGGTTGTCTGTTTTGCAAACACACTGCAGACTCATTGGAGATTAGGGAAAAGTTGTGAGCCTTAAAACACTGAGATGCCAAGGGGAAACGGAAGCTCTCTTAGGGGCAGAAGGAATAAAGGGCAGGGTTTGCAGTGGAAGTAGTGTAGCTGATGTGTATGAAAAATGTCTTTTGCCAAAATGAGTTGTAAAATCTGCCTGAACCATATCTCAGTCTTCATGGTTACACAAGGAGAGAAGAAAGTCTCCCTCTCCCGGGAGGTTGGAGGCAGAGCAGGAGGTGACAGAGCACTGACACTCACCTGCCACCTCTAGATGAATTTCCCTAAAATTGGGGCCAGGAGGGCACGTGGCTGAATTCCTCCAAGACCCGTGGGCCTGTTACTGAAGCAAGAGGGAGGCAAAGTTGAGCAAGGTGCAGGACTGGTTCCAGCACGAGCAAACACTGCTAAAGTTTCCCCGAATGGGCTTCATCGTGAGAACTTAGAATATACAGCAAACTAGTGACCGTGAAGAGCGGGTGGGCAGCTGCACAAGTCTGCAATGGCGTGGTGGCACTGGACAGGAGAGCAGCCTGCGACTTTGTAAGGAGGAGAAAAGAGCTGGGATGCTGGTGGAAGCACAGGGGGGAAAAATGTTTCTATTTAAATAACTGAGGCTGGTTTAATTAAGGTCCGCGGGGTGGCTGGGTGCTGCTGCTGCTGCCTCCCGCAGTGCTTCGGCTTGGGGGAGCGAGATACAACAAGGCGAGGGAAAGGGAAAAGCAGCGAGGCACGTAAACCCTGGAGGAGGTTTGGCCTGTGCCCCGTGCCCGGGGCGGGGTGAGCCGGGCCGGGCCTCTGGGGCGGTGCGGGCGGATCCCCCGGCCCGGCCCCTCCGACCCTGCCCGGCGTGTTCCGGCGGTTGCGGGGGCTGAGGAGCCGCTGCCGCAGGTGGGTGCTGCGGTGGGTGCGGGGTCCCAACCGTGTCCGGGGGCCACAGCCTGGTGATACTGTGCGGAAGGGGTCGGGGGGTGAGGGATGCTGAACACACATGAGTGGGGTGATGCACCGGGTGGAAGCCTCCGTTTCTGATGTTATCCACCTCCTCGGGGCATTTCTGGCACCGTCCCGCTCTCCCCCCAGCCCAGCACGGATGCCTGGAGACACTATTTAATATTACATACAGCTGATGTTCTTTGCATTAAATGGCAACACAAAACAGCAGGAGTGGGGGGCGAGATTAAAAACAAATAACTAACTTGAAGCTGTGCTGGGGCGATGCTGCCACTGCAGACGGGGGATCTGGGGGAGCAGCATCTCCGGGGCTGACCCTGCACCTTTGCACTTTGTTTTTCAGGGCTTCCCGAGGAGCGCTGGGCTGGCACGGCTCGGCCATGCCACCCCCCGGTACCGCGGGGCGAGCCCCCGGCCCGCCAGACGGTGGCTGGGGCTGGATGGTGGTCTTCGGTGCTTTTGTTTCTATTGGCTTTGCGTACGCCTTCCCCAAAGGCCTGGCCATCTTCTTCAAAGAAATCCAGGATTTCTTTGGCACGTCCTATAGTGAGATTGCGTGGGTCTCCTCAATCATGTTGGCCACGACATACGGTGCAGGTGAGTAAACCTGCACCAGCCCCTGTGGCACGGCGTGTTGTGAAAGCAGAAACAAGCCAGAAATCTCCACTCCAGGCCGTTGTACAGGGACAGCAGCAATGTCCATCTGCATGGGCACTATCAACAGGTTTATTTTCTGGTTGTGTTCCCGATGTTGTTAGGGAAACAAGTCGGATGTAGAGCCTGAAGGAGCCAAGGGGCTGTTTGTTGAAGGTAAATGGGTGTTGGTTGGGGTTTTCTAACAGGTGCCTTCCAAATTTGCCACTACGTTCAGTGCCTTTTGGGCCTGTGGGGGACTCCAAATGCCTTTGAAATGCTTTGTGACCAGTTTGGTGCTGACATCCCTTTATTTCCAGCTGGGTTTGCAGCACCTTTGCTGCTTTTAAAAATGGGGCTCATTTCACTAATCTGGGTGCCATGTTACACAGAAGCCTTTATAAAGGGGTGCAGCATCCTCTGTGCACCAGAGGCTGAGCTGCATGGTGTGTCCCATTGCTGCATCCCCTTACCAGCCACGCTGCCAGCTGTGGGCTGCATGGGGGGATTTATCTGACACCACAAACAAATGTGGCCGTGGCCCTGTCACATGGCACCTCTTTTCCCCTAAAGGCTGGCAGCTCCAGCCCTGCTCCTCGTATCCGAGTGGTGAGGGGAGAGGTGAGCTGTTCCAAAGGGACACTGGCATCCTCCTGCCTTGCTTTGACACAAGTTGGTACCTTTGCACCCAAGAGACAATGAAGTACCAGCATGGCCTGGACCTGGTGTGTTGCTGAGAGTAGCAGTGATGGTCCCTGACCCAGAAATTGGAAGATTACTTATTACCTAGGAAAGCTTTCTGTGAGCATCAGTGAACAGGCTGGCATGAAATTGCTGGGTCTGAGTTTCAGACTGGTTTCAAAAGTGAGCGTGGAGTAGAGCAATAAAAGAAGTAGCTGCTTGTTTATTGTGGCAGCTTATAATTACAGCAATGAAATCGCCAGGGTCAATAATTCATATCAGTTGCAAAGCAGTGCATATAACTTTGCTCTTTTAAAAATTATTTTGGTATCACTTTCATGGCTTAATGAAAAACTTGAGCTGCCTTTGATTAAATCTGCAATGGGAGGTAGACAGGAACCATGCTCTGTAATTGCAGGAAACTTCATCAATATTTATCCTGGCTATTAAAGCAATTCTGAAATTATTATTTCTTTTTAAAAAGGGATTTTTGTTTTCCTTGATAATGCACTGCAGTGCTTTTTGGAGAGCACAATTGGTAATGAAGGTAAAGTTGCTTTGTAAAAGTTTGTACAGTGGAACTGATACTTGAATCAGAGCCTATTGTAATCCACTCTATTGTAACTCACTGCAAAGGCTTGGTCCTATGGAGGAGCTCTGCAAGGGCTGAGTTCCTATTGGAGAACCCACAAATGGAGCACTTGGAGGACAAACCTCAAGCAGTGATTTAGAAAGAGAAATTCTCTGCTTAAGTCAGTGCTGTTATCCCAGGCTGCCTCCTTGGCCTCGCTGATGGCATGTTGAGCCTGAGCCCTGGAGTGTGCAGAGGATTTTGGATAGATTTCCATGGGGCTTGTTATTAAATGCAGAGAAAAGCATCTTTGCCTCAGCTCTGGCAGTATAAATAAGCAGTCTGCAGGGAGAAGGAAACAGTCGAGCTCTGTATAGGCTGAACGGAGCACGTGGGTTGTGGTGCTACTTAAATTCTGTTTTAAAGGTCTGGGATAAACCAAGTCTCTGAAGGAGCCAGGTGGGACAAAAGGAAAAGCAGGCAGCCCATGTCTTTGGTGTATTCAGTTGCCTACACATGAGTGTCTAGAAAGCTGCATGGTTTGGAATTCCAAGAGAGATGGCTAATATTTTGTACCAAAAGTATGTGAATGTGTAGAGGCTGCTGTGAATTTCATGGTCTGGTACTAAAATTAGGACGTGACTTGTTTGGAAGGCTGGGTTTTGGGTCTTAATATGGGTGAGTGTGCTAAATGTGTCCCAAGAAGAGCAAGGACTTCTGATTACATCTGCCTTCTCCCTTCTGCAGACTTTCCGACCCACTTCCTTCTCTTTCTCTCCAAGTGTTGAAGCCAGTGCCATGTGCTTTGCACCTGGGATATCGTAGTGGACTTTTATCCCAAAAAACTGAGCATCTCCTGCCTTTTTGCAAGAAGTTTTAACTTTACCCTCCCTAATGTTATTATACGGTAATATGGGGGATGATACAACTGGGCACTGTTAGACTTAATTGCAGGTGGTCATACCTTTGTGCTTTCCCACTTGCCTTGCATTTGCTCAGAGTTATGTCCATTTAATATTCCTCCTCTCCTCTGTTCTGCTCTTGAATAAGATTTATGCTTGTTTGCTCCTCCCCCTTCTCTGCATCCACCCAGGCTGAGGCTCCGAGTTGCTCAGTGGCTGCAGACTGAGCCGTGGTGGGAGTTTGCAGAACAAAGAGCAAATGAACCAGACGTGCCCAAGAGCATACTTAACACATCTAATTTGATTGACTGGGCATTGAATGCCAGAGCAGGTTTGACTTATGAACAACTTCGGTGGTTTGGAAATTCTCATTAAAGGAACAGGGCACTGGTTCCTTTGAGCTGCCAAAGTCTTGCTCTGCTGCAGCGCCTGTTAGACCTGTTGGGATGCCCACGTGGCAAAGCTTGATTTACTTTGCTGAAAAGCCAGAAAATCATTTAACACTGGATTTTTGCTAATCTTTTCTGAAAAAAAGAAATTCTAAAAAGTATAGAATCACAGATTCATAGATGATTTGTGTTGGAAGGGACCTTAAGAATCGTCTAGTTCCAACCTCCCTGGATAGGCCGGGACACTCCCACTAGACCAGGTTTCTCCAAGTCCTGTAAAACTGTCCTTGAACACTTCCAGGGACAGGGCATCCACAACTTCTCTGGGCAACCTATGCCAGTGTCTCACCACCCTCACAGTAAAGCATTTCTTCCTAATATCTGTATATTATAATATCTATATAATATATAATTAACCTTCAGCATAGTCCTGAGCAACTAGTAGAGTTACTAAACCAGGTTATTACTGCTGTATTCCCTTCCTTTGCCAAATCAGTGGTGAGGCAGAACTGTCACAGCCTGCCTGGAGGTGCAGAGGTGGGCAGGTGGAAACACACCAACTGCAGCAAGCATCTCCTCCCCAGTGCATCAATCCCTGGGGGATGGAGGGGCCAAGGGGTGCATTTGCTGCTGTCAGATTACAACCCCGAGATGAAAGCCCCAAACTTGCCTCACCCTACCCCTTCCCCCTGCTCCAGCAGCAGTATGTGGCCATGATTTGGAAGGTGGCCGTGTAGATCAAATCTTTCTTCAAGAGCACCCAGGCTCTGCCATGTGCTCAGTTGGCTTCAGGGATAGGCTGTGGAATCACTTTCCCTTCCCTGGTGTTCTCTGGGCTGTGCTGCGGCTCTCAGAGCCAGGACTCAGGGAAGCAAGGCTGGCATCTGAGCACAGGGATGTCCCTGGCAAGGGCTGACCCTGCTCAGCTCCCTCCATCCCCAGGAGCTCAGGGTGGCTGTGCTTCCTGGCACCTTGGCAGGGAGCAGAGGGCCTCACTGACAACAGCTTTTGTTAGCAAACATCCTCCGGAGACAGCCCCTTGTTTCTTTGGCATGCTCATTGGTGTGGGGACTTGTTTTTTAGGCTCTGCTGCTGGCTTTGTAACAGAGCTTATGTTTGCATTTTGTAAATAATGCAAATGAAGGGTATGTTCTGACAATGCTCACATGAACTAAGCTGAATCTCCACTGGAGTAGCTCTGTTGACTTTGACAGCATGGTTGCAGATTTACAGTGACCACCTGAGGCTTTGGCTTGCAGCAGCAGAACAGTGCCAGCTTTTCAGACTAAGACTGAAAAATCAGCAGCCAACACTGTTTCTGCCCTTCCCTTTTTCCTTAATTCCCCATGGAAGCTGTTTTACACCAGCTGAGGCTCTGGCAATATATATTGCAGGTTTTCATGTGTCTTATTCCCCAGTTTCTTAATCTGAACTAGGTTGCAGGAAACAATTCTGTCACTATAATACAAGTAGTAAAACAGATTAGTGTGCAGTAAAGTGGACAGCCTGGACTTTATGACAGGGTACTTGTAGTTCTTGCCAGTGTTCATCTTCAGCAATTCCATGTTTCCAGTTGTGGAGGGCAAAGCGGGAGGTTGGTGAGTGAGGAGCACGAGGGAACACTGCTGTTCTCTGGCCAAATGCTGCAGGGTGAAACCCTGTCAATCTGATAAAGGATTTCTGTTTAGCAATGTTTCTACTTTTTCTTCCTGTCCTGGGCAAAGAACTCATTCTTTACCCCAAATGAGAAAAGTATTGTGGAGCTGTAAAGAAAAGACTCCAGGATCTGTCCATTAAGGACTAGGGGAGATTCCTTCCCTAAAGATGCTTCCAGCTGCACCTCAGCTCCCAGGTATCCAGCTGTGGGATTGATGAGGACACAAAATATCATCAACATATGGAACATCACAGGCTCCCATCATGCTGCTGCCTGCCCCTGGCATGGTTTCCTTCTGCAGCTGCCTTCTTGGGCTACAGTACACAAGACCAAAGCTCCCAAGGTTCTGCCTCATCTGCAGGGACGAGATTTGTTCAGGGAAAGAATCTTAAATAACATAACTGCAAAACCAAAAGCCTTTGGCCTTCACTTGTCCTGACTTGGGCCATGTGCCTGTGTTGTGTTCACTGAGCTGAGCTGCCCTTTTCCCATTTTGAAGGGTGACACATTTCAAGCTGGGCCACAGATGAGTCCCTTTTACCCAGGGAAAGCAGGAGGCAGTTTGGTTCCCAGGAAAGAAAAGATAAGCAATATTAATTCGTTGGTAATTTAGTTGCCTTATTCAGCATCTGGGGGGAGCAGCCAAACATCCTAAAAATAAGAAATGCTGATGCCACTAATTTAATAGCAGTACTGTTCTTGTAGGTGTTACAGTCTCCTCTAGGGCTATAAGAGAGGTAAGGATCTCAAGAAGAAGAAGTAATGTCTATTATTATGGCCAACAGTTAGAGGTTAAACAATGAGCCAGCTTTCTGGTATGTGTACCAGAACAGAGAGAATAATGTAATACCTAGGACACTATCTGCATTTTCAACTTTTTTTCCATGGTGTCTGTGTGGGCAAAATGACCCTTTCATCATTGTAATGAAACAACAGTAGTCATCTGAGTGAAACTCAGAGAGCAGATCCTGACACAGACTCATTTCAGCTGATAAGCTTGAATAGCTGGATCTAGAGTAGGAGGCTTCTGACCTTTTTTTCTTTGGGTATCCTCATTTTGAAGAATCTCACTCATCCCTTTGTAATTGTTGTGCAGCTAAGCCTGGTGCACGTTTGTATACATTTTGTAGATGCATGTGCTGCTCCTGTTGCCCCTGAATAAGTAAAAAGCCAAGTTGCACCAGGCCCATACATTGTTTTTATTCAGTATCTACTGCAGTGGAGTTTTGGTCTCAGTCTCATTATCTGCTGCTGTAAAACTCCTCCCAAAATCTCCAGGGTGCTGGTCCTACAGAACCAAATTTCTATTAAAATTAGGGCTTCACCTTCTGTCTATATTCCAAGACAGATGCAGAGAGCCTCGTTTTGCAAACACAAGAGAAATGAGAGCATTTCTCAAGTAAAAGCTTTATCCTGAAACCAGCCAGTGTTTACTCCTCTCGTTATTTATTATTCATTGTTTTGTAATTGGATAAAGTGTCTGAAGATTTAGTTCTGAAGATGCTCCACGACTGAGTCTTTTCTCCAAAGAAACTTTCTCCCAGAGCTTGTAACTGCTTAATAGAGCATCTGCTAAAGCAGCAAGGAAGAGATTGGGAAGTTGAAAGTCAACTATTGACCTTGAGCATTTAATCCAAAATTTTATAGCTGTATTTTATTACACTGCTAGCATGATAAATTGCAGTGACAGGTTTAGAAAGCACCTTACAACATGCAGTGGCATAAAGCTATATTAATAATGAATTTGATTCTGCAGTTTTTAACTTAATCAAAACTGCCAATGTTCTCTTCTGGTCTGGTCCAAACTTCATCAAAAGCTTCTCTACCTCCAGAAGGCCTCACCAAGGGCTTTCCATCCATCTCAAGTGGTTGCAAGTGCTTACCACAACACTAAAATGGGGAGGCTGAGGCATGGAAAGAGAGGTGTGGTGTTTTTTTTTCAGACAAGCAGCAAGTGGGTAAGAGAGCCCAGGCCAGGCCTCAGGAGCTGCAAGCCCTCTGTGAGTCACTTTTGACTCAGACATTGCCTGATGGACCACAGGCACTGGGGCAGGACGAGCCTTGCCCAGTGGAGGCTTTACTGTGTTTCCTGCTAACAGCTCAGTGACAGGGCTGCCTGGCAGAGCTGTGTCTCATGCATTGCCCAGCATTTTGCAGTGGATTTTCTGTGTGGAGTCCCCAACAGCTGGGCATCCCCCTCGCTGTGGGGAGGAGAGCTGCTTACGTGACAGCAGGTTGCCTGGGTGGAGCATCCTATGGGGCTGTCATCTGGTTTAAGAAAACCAAGGGACGAGTCCTTCTGCAGGTACTGTGCTCACATGCTCTTTTCACCCCCTGTTGCTAAGACATGAGCTGCTGCAGCATGGGCTGGGGCATTTTCCTGTGCTTTAAGAAACCCAAGCCTGTGGGATCCCACACAAGTGGCTTTGCTCCTAAAAAGCACAGAGGTTGTCCTTGTGCATTATGCTCAGGTGGTTGCATCATGGGCTTCCCATCGTTGTCTGTAACTTGGGTTTAGCAGGGAAATCAAAGGGTCAGTGCCTGGGCACGGTTTGCGTTCTGAGAGGAAACCCAGTGCCTGTGTCCTCTGGGTCCTGTGTTCTGTCTGGCCACCCCATGGGATGCCTCAGATACCTGAGGGTGTCTGAAATGACATGAGCACCTCCTGATCCACCCCTAGTGCTGAGGGAGGGTTGTGAGAGAGGAGAGGAGAACAAGCTGTGTTTGCAGTGCTAGATCATGTGTCAGCTCTCTCTATCCAAATATTTTGTGTAGCCTGAAACTAGAGGAGTATGTCTGCTTATCTACAGTGGATATCCAGCCTCCTGTCATCATGGCCCAAGCCCAGGCAGGTTCTCCCTGTGTACTAGCAGCTCAGCTGCCCAGTGCTGGGCCTCCCCTTTTCACTGATCCTCACCACCTCTTGGAGTTCCACCAAGAGTCCATGAGCCTCCCTATGCCATTGAAACAAGATGTCTTCCCACTCTGGGGCAATCCCTGAGGTAGCAGCACCATTACAATCATGGGTTTTGTTAAGAAAGCCAGGTGAGGAATGATTTTATTTCTGTAATGGATGATGCTGCTGATTCATATACTTCTCCTGACTCTTAGAGAGCACTCAAGCCCTGCAAGGTCACCATGTATGTGCTTATATTTTTTATTTTTTTAAATAGCCCTGTTCTACTTAAGAGCGATAATAGCACTATAGGTTCAGGTGAAATATTTCTGTGTTCGTGGACTTGGTCACAAAGCTTTATCATTTTGTCCTTCATTGAAGCTAGCAAGGTCACCAGGCAGCAGTAATAGAGATGTGGTAGACTTAATAAAACTCAAGATTAATAAGAACTAGGAAGAAGAAAGCAAGGAGTTTTGGTTGGGGGTTGTTAATGCTTGGCAGACAAGTGTTAAGCCCAGGAGTAAGTTATAATCCACTCCCCCGGGTGCAGTTCTAACATGTGAAAGCTTCTTCCCAGGTCAGTACCACAGGTTTGTGTGCTGCTGGAGGAAGGAGTGCGAGAGCTTTGGTGCCAACATGTCCTGCAGCATTGCAGTTTTTCTGCCCCTGGATGGCTCTCCAGTGCAACTAGTCTCTTGGTCAAGTTTCACAGGGCTTCTAGGAGGTGAACAGAGCCCTTTGAAGAGCATGGCCAGGCAGGGGCCGACTTGTTGGTAGAGCAGTGTGTTAAGACCAGTGACAAAGGGCTGCTGATCTCAGGGAATAGGTGTTTCAGCTGCACAGAACTCACATTCTGTGGCTGGGCTTCAGATTGGAAGGGAATAAAGTCAGCAGGCCTCCTGAAGCAAAAGGTTAGCTAAAAAAATAATGGGAAAGAAATTCAAAAAAACATGACATCAGGACTTTCTGAAGGTCAGCAGCTGTGATCTGTTGTGTGGGTGAGATCCAAACCAGCAGCTTGGGGAAACCAGCTGTGTGCTCAGCACCTGCAGTGCCATCCCCTTGCAGTAGCAGTTATTTAATTGCCTAAATACAAAGTGACATGAAGGAACTTGGCTCCAGCCCCAGTTTTCAAGCTGTTGTCCCGTGGCTTCTCCATGCGCCGCAGGAGCAGTGTGTGTCAGCTGTGTCATCTGGAAATGGGAATGGTGAAGCACTGATAAGGTAAGATGGCTGGTAAGGAAGAGGACACTTTGTCTTTCTGCAGCTTGAGCCTCGTCTACTTTGTTTTTCTTATTATTTTTTGTTAACATCAGGATGCTGCTGTGGCAAATGCCTGTAGTTCTGATGGGAGGGCAGGGTCCCTGGCTTTCCAAGGACAAGCCTTCAATGGGTGCAGGGGAGGGAGGGCTCCCACAGTTTGGTTTCTGCACCAGAAACACCTACTGCCTTCTCAGCTGGATATGGGAGACCCAGCACCACAAAGTCTGGGCCCACCAGTTTGATGACCTAGTAGCACGTGTTGTCACAGTTTGACTCAGAATCGAAAAATAAACCAGAGACAACAATGCTCTCAATCCCCTCCCCCTCCCACCCGGGTAGGGAAGGAGAGAGAGAATTAGGAGAGAGACTTTGCTGGATTGAAAACTAAATTAGACAGCTTTAATTACATGTACAATTTGTACAATAATTATATGTACAATGTACAATTATATACAAGTATGTTCAGGAACGTGCAAAAGCCTCTTGCCTCCCCCCAACCCAGCAGCTCTCCCAGCATCTCCTGAGCTGTGAGCAGTCCCAAAATGTCTCAGCCCCCTGTCTGAGATAACAGCAGAGCAGACAGGGCTGTGGGGAGAGTTATGAGGGTCAGGGCTGAGCCTGGGGTCAATGGTGATGGATGGATGGAGTCCTCCCCGGATGCAGGCCATGGACAGAAGAGAAGGGAAGAAGAAGCAGGAAGGAAATTGTCTTCTGTGATCTCTGACCTTCCTGGGAGCTTACGTGGATCTATGGAATGGAATCCCTTTGGTCAGTTCTGCTGTCTGTCTAGTCCAGCTCCCCCATAGGGGGGTCACAGATACAATTCTCCTGCCCCAGTAGCCTCTGTAGCAGCAGAGCTAAGAAGCGACCTTGGAGTCTCAGCAGAAACATAAACATTCCGGTGTTATCAGTCCACTAGCTGGAACACTTGCTGCTAGTTAAAAGAAAGCTTACTGAAGGAAAAAAAATATCAGTAAAAGGAAAATTAGCTTCATCCTGGCTCAAACCAGGACATGTGTCCAGGCAGCCTCTCCCATGCTTGACTTACACATCTCACAGGGGTTGTCATGAAACTGCAACTGTTGTCCTTTTTCATGTACAGACCATTTTCCTCACCTACGAGGAAGAAAGAGAAGGCAGCTCCTTGTGACTGGTTAGCTGTTGGAGCTGCTATTGCATGTGCTGGACTTCAGCCTCCTTTTAAAAAAATGTTTATTTGCAGTGTAAAGTAAAACTAACAGAAGGCATCAGGGCAGTTTAAGGGTCACAGGTCTCCAGAAGCTGCCCTTTGGGGCCTGGCAGAGGGTGTTTAATACCATGGCTGTCACCTGGGGCATTTGCTCCCTGCCACTTGTCCTCCAGCACTGGCATGCCTGGCCATCCTCTCTCCAGCAGCACCACCAGAAGAAGAGCAAATTGTGTGGGGGCTCCTCAGCCATTGCAGGTGCAACACAAACCATCTGAACCAAGCAGCTGAGAATATTAATTCACTGCATTAATACCAGGTACCAGCCATTCTTGTCCTCTGGAGCAGGCACGTGCAGGGCTCATTTTAACATGGGCCAGTTGGTGAGCAGCAGTTCTCTGAGTGACCAGCACTTAAAGAGCACGAACCACCCAGGTCCTGGACCTTGGACTTTTAGCAAGGCAAAAGACTGAAAGGCTGCAGGTTTTAACCCTCTCATCCTTTCTCCCTGCCTTTGTGGCTGTGCCCCCTGTCTTCTCAGGCCACCTCCCCTCTGGGCCATGCATGGTTACTGGGTGCTGATTGCTGACACCAATCCCCTCTGCCCCGGGGGGCTGGGGGATGCTGGCAGCCTGTTAATTACACGGGGGCACTTGCTTTCATTTGTGGGGTAATGAGGAGGTTGCTCTGTTACAATGGGCTGGTACCCTGGTGGATAAATGATGAGGCCAAAGGCAGTGTTGTTATTCCATCGAGGGAATGAGATTATTACTGAGGAAATTGCAGGCCTGCTCCTGTCGTTGTTTTACTACTAGTGTAATAATAGACTTTGCTTTATTAGTATAAAAGATTTCCCTCCCCCTTTCCTCCCAGCTGAGTATGTCTGCTCCTTCTTACATCCCCAGTGACTCCACAGTCAATGCCAGTCACGTCATGCTGAGTTGCTTAGCATTATCTGTGTTTTCACAGCAGTTTGGAAAATATAAACTACCTGGGCAGTTCTTTTGCTGCTGACCACTGTCCCTGTGCAGTAACAGCTCTTCAGAGCCACTTGTCACTGCAAAAATAGTGGGAAAAGATGAGCTGCATGTTGCAGCCCCCAGCAATGGGGGCACTGGTGGTCCCAAATCTACCACCACTGGGGTCCAAGCAGTGGACTGTTATAAAGTGTTGCTATTTTATAATCTGCTTGGCTATCAAATGGTCTTACCAGCAGACATGTGATGTTTGCAATGGCTCTGTGCTGCTTTGCACTGTCAGAAGGTCAGTCTTGTGAAACCTGGAAAAAACCCCACGTTGCATGGAGGCTTCTGGGTTACAGCTTCAGTCTTTCAGAGTCTCAACTCTTACCTGCTTCTTAGACAGCCCTGCACAGAAACACTTCACCACTGAAAAGGGAGAAAACTGTTACTGTTACTGTTACTAACTGTTAGGTTAAGTTAAAAAATAATAAATCAAACTTTACAAATAAGGGATATATATATACACACACACATATATATATGAGAGAAGAATGTTTTAGTCATTGTGGAAATACATTGGTGTTTTGCACCAACATTGCAGTGAAGTTTTGCAGCTCATAAAAAATTCATAAGGTGAGGAAAACAGGCAATTCAGGTGTCCATTTCTGGAGCACTGTTGTACTTGCAGGAGTTTAAGCCAGTCTGGATTGATATTTCTTGTTAAATGCCAACTTTGCGTTATGGATCATAGTTCAGTGGCTCAAAAAGAATAAATGACAAGATGACCTGGCTTTGTGGAAGAGAAGAGAGGAGAGTCCAGGGTATTTTGCATTTTATTTATGGTTTTATAATCTCCTCTTCAGGGTCCTTTTCACTTCTGCAAACACAAAACTCAAGGTGAAAAGTAATTGGACAAGCTAATAAATGAGTTAGGGCTTGCTGTATTTCCCACCGGCGAGTTGCTGTGTTTTGCTTGCCACCCAGATCAGCTTCTTTGACATGGCCTTTCATGTACCAGCTAACAATGAATGGAAATCTGCCACAGGTGTGAGAAAAAAGAGGCTTTATACAGGACAGGCACTAAACCAGCATGATTTATATGGGCTGAGGATGGTGCTTTACAGTACATCAGTCTTCCAGGAGTGCCATGATCCCAGGCTGCATCTTTCAGGGATATTTGGTGCAAACTGTTGCTTTCCAGACTGCAGGGATTTACTGCTGGGTTGTGGAAGGGGCTGCCTTGTTTCCTAAGGCTGGGTGGGTGGAAATGCCATGTCCTCCTGCAGCGAAGCACCGGTTGCTACCACCTCCATGTCAGCAGCCTTGTCCTTCAACTGCAGAAGAGTGCAAGGGGGTCATTATATTTTACTTCCAGTTCCCTCATTAGAAGTTGTGATGCTGCCGTGGTGGGGGCTGTGGGGACAGTGCTGGCTGGGTCACGCCAGCCCTGGCTGCTCCAGTCCCTGAGAAGCCACACACTTGGGACATGCTCAGCAGCTGAGGTGGCTTTTGCTCCTTGCTGTGATTTTTCAGGGACTCTGGCAGTATTTGTGTGGCTGCTTCTGCAAGGTCAAGCCAGGTAAATGGTGGAGTTATGAGAGCTTTGCCAGCTGTTTCTCTTGCCCTGTCCTCACCTGACTCTGTCACCCCAACTCCTGTTAGGTTCTCCCACCATTACCTCACAGGGAGGGAGGATGATTTAGTTTTGATGCCAGGACAGGGAGCCTGTGGTTTCTGCACGTTTGACCAGGCAGGTATTAGCAAGTAAAGGTGCCTTGGGATCCAAGCTGCACATGTTGTTACCGTAATTGGTTTCTGTGTGGTAATATACACCATTGTTATTCTTTTCATGCAGGCTGAATAACTGGTAAATGACAGGTCCTGCTTTTCAATTACACTGTGTTTCCAGGGGCTGGCACACTTTTAATTTTTGCAGTAGCTGCAAGCAAAGCAGTAATTGTGTTTCCTATTTCCCACAACTGCTACGCTGGCTTTGTTGTTCCCTCTTCTTAATTCCTCAGCCTTGACTTGAGCTATTTGATGTTTTCTGAAGCTCCCCAGAACCCTGCTGTTACAGTTACCTAATGCCTGATGGCTAATTAGCCCCCTACCAGAAACACGCTCTGGGTGGCCTGTGGCAGAGCAGGGCAGGGAGGTGCATTTAGACCTGCTGGCTGTGATGCTGATCACTGAAGACATCTGGGCAGGGTGAAGGTGGATGTGTCTCTGGTCCATACACCTGCCCAAACGGGCTGGGTTTGCATGCTGAAGTGTGCACAGCTATGTGACATATCGCGTGTGCCAGTTTCTGCCAAGAGATGGGACAGCTTTTGAAAGGCTGCTTCGCTAAAGCCTATGGACGTTTCTGTAGGTCCAGATGACTTAAGTGGAAGTAATTTTGGGGATGTGAGTTTGCATTTGCTTCAGTGCATTTGAAAGGGCTGCTCAGGACTATTACAAAACCTTCGCCCTATGAGCAGCAGCTCAAGGAAGTTTGGTTTCCCAGCTGTTTGAGGCCCTGGGCTGGATTCTCTGGTGTCTCATAAAGTGTAGGCATAGCTGATGCTTTCTATGCAGTTTCAGGGCTTACCATGGCCTTCACTGTGGATTCTCCAGTGCCTGGAAAGTTTAGTCCAGATGCTCTGCAGGAGAATCTGAATAAGAAAGGGGTCTCTTTCCTGCTGTGTTGATCTGACATACAGATCTCCTTCCTCGGAACTCCTCATTGCATCCTGTAATGCTGTGTGCAGCAAAAGGACACATGCATGTGAATCCAGTTACAGGACTAGGTGAAAAAACTCTTCACAAAATTATACACTCACAAAAATTCAATTTGTATGGTTCATTTAATGGGACCAGCTCACAGATCATGCAGTTCCAGGGGTGCTGTTAAGACTGACCTTGTGTGTATTTTGTTTATGATTGTTTCGACCTTGGACATCTAGTGGAAAGTATTTCACATGTTACAATGGGCTTCATTCCTGAGATTAAAACAGTCATACCAACTGTTTTTTGTTCTTGCACAGTATAGCAGCTGAGAACTCATTTGGATGCTGCCAGCCATGCTGAGGGGATATTGGGCTTTTTTTTTTTTGGGTCCAGCTCCTGTGCTGTGGTTTGTAGGGTCTGGAGAGAGCTCTGGCACTATTTCTGGCTGAGATTACTTAAGCAAAGGTAAATATCCTGCCAAATGGCTCTGTGGTGAGACAGATCCCACAGTTAGACTCTCCAGAGATGCCTCTAAGCTTAAAATGGCCATTTCCAGTAATCTGTGTGTGGACATTGTGGGCTGTTTGTAACTGCAGGAATGAAGGCAAATGGGCTCACTGGGCTCTGAAAGACCATTGCTGTGTGCTGAGCAATAATCAGGTAAGATAAGATATTAAATGCTGCCTGTTTCCCCCTGCTTTGTTTCCAGCATCATTTCTGCAGCAATTTGGCTCAGGTTGAGTAATTCTCAAATTGAGTAATACAGAATCTTTTTCTTACATCTCAGAGCTTAACTTCTGGACTGCTCTTTCCTGCTCACTTTGCTTTCTCTCTGATCTAACTTCAGAGTTGACTCTGCTTTGAGCAGGAGGTTGGTGCCGAGACCTTCAAAGTCTCTCTGACATACTTTTATTTGGTGATTCTGATTTTATTGGTCCTACAGCTGGTTGAGACTACTATACACAAGATCTCCTTTCTTTCCTTCTCCACCCAAAGCTGCTGGCTTGTTCTACTTCCTCAGCTTTGAGTGCATCCTTTCAGTGTGCAGTCTGTGTCAAGCCATTTCTCTCTTTCATATTTTTGCACTTTCCTGAACCACTTCTTCACATAAATGCAAGACCAAACTGACTCTTTTGAGCTCCAGCTAATCCATCACCCCACATTGTTTCTACCTACATAGATGGCTATTAAGATTTAATTAACAACTGTTCCACTGAAGCTTCAGTCCTGGTCAGCAGTATTGGAATTGCATTAAATAGAGGTATTAAAAATGCAACAGTATTCATGATATCAGCCTCGTAATATGAACCGCTGCTTTGTGTGCCTGGTTTAGCATCGTATTAAATCAAGAAGCTCCTATGTTGGGATCATGTGTTCACCTGATTTATTATTGTGTTTGCCTTCTCTGATGACACTTGTAAAGTCCTGGGGGCAGGAACTGTCACTGACTACACAGCCACTGTGTGGCATGGGATGTGCTGCCATCTCCACACAGTGCGGATCATCTTTCTCTCTTTTTCCATTTTCTTGCTGAAGTCACCCTAGAAGCTGTCAGCAGCACCTCAGGGGTACTGATACTGCAGAGTTTTACCTGCTTAGTGTCAAACATGCCCTTCTGTCAGAAGATACCCACCTCAAGGGTAATTTTGCTCTCTTTCCACAGGTCCCATTAGCAGTATTTTAGTAAACCGCTATGGCAGCCGACCCGTGGTTATATTTGGAGGCCTGCTCTGTGGCATTGGGATGGTCTCAGCTGCCTTCTGCACCAGCATCCTGCAGCTCTACATCTGCGTGGGATTCATCACAGGTAAGAAGAAAGCATCTGCTTTCCACCCACACTTGAGGTTCACTTCTGATGGCTTGGACACCCGCCTGTGGGAGCCTCATCCAAACGCAACGGGAACCCGGTGAGATAAAAAGCAGGTGGGACAGGGGCCCCTCACTTTTTAACTGCCCCAGTTGAGCTTTAGCAAAGAGCACATCCCCTGCTAAGTGCTGTGTTCCTGGCTGAACATTGCGTGCAGGATCTTAGCAGGGGATGTGCTCTTTGCAGCTGAGTGCTCTTGGCCAGAGGCACTGGTGGGGATGGCCGTCAGTGCCCTCAGCTCCTGCTGAAGTGAATGCAGGTTGACTGGGCTCTGCCCTGGGCAAGGAGAGCCTTGTGAGGAACAAGTGTGAGTCTGAAGAAAGCACCTGTGTTCCTATATAACGGTGTTATATTCCCTCTGTGAGATACATGAAATGAGATTTCAGGAATTTGCTTTGGTTTACTCGCCCCTTTGCTTGCTTGTGAGGTTAGGAGGTCTTTTATCTGAAAGTAACAACCACTACAGTTGATTCAAGATGTGCGATATTATCCATGTTGAGAAAAAAAAATAAATCTGTATTTCATTAATCCAGTTATAATTTGAATTTTCTGTAATGAAATATGAATTTCCATACTGGAAACTCAAACAGGAGAAGCCATAGGCTCAGTCCAGCATCTTTAAAGCCTGCAGGTGCCAGGTTATTGCTGTTAAAGGCAGATGAATTAGACTTCTCCACCTGTGTGAGTATAGATGCTTAATTGTAAGCATTTTTGTTTGATTATTTTGGCTAAGGTACAGTCAATGTTTCTTCCAGTGCAGCTAGGACATCTGCCTGAAAACATGACACAATGAGTTCAGAATTGGCTTCTGAGGTTGCAAGGTGTATGTTTTAATGAATGTTCCCTCTCTCTCTGCAGCTGCCTTAAGTGCTGCTGCTTTCTGAACATGAAAAGTGTGAGCTCAACATTTAAAATCAATAAAACCTGCAACTGGCAAACTAAATTGGGACAGAAAGTTTGTCATCCTATTCTCCTACACCAATATTGCTTTATTAGATCTGAACAGAAGTAAATAAATCCCCATGTAGGATTCCCTCTCTTAAACCTTACCCTTTTTAAGGAGAGTCACTGTAATTAGATGAAACTGTGTTATTACTGAGTGCATAAATCTTGCAGATTCCTTGAAAAAGATTCTAGCAATGGGAAATAAAAGTAACCAATGTCTCCCATGGATAAATTCAATATTTATTGAAGCATGAGCTTGCATCGTTCCGTGTTAAACAGATGTCCTCTAGCAAGTTGAGTAATGCTGGATTAGCACAAGAAAACCATAAATCCTTGGCTAAAATTATATGCATTTTGTTGAGCGGAAGGGCTCAGGAAGGCACCAACTCCTATGTTGAAAAATACTTGTCTAAAAACATGCCAGGTGGGAATTTTGCACCTAACCCCAGTGGGCCTAAGATTTATGAAGTCCCTGTTCTTTTTCAGTCCAAATTTAGTCCATTGCCCATGCCACAGAGTTGATAGTATGAGCTGTGCTCAGGGCACACACCCTTGTGCCAATAAGGTGGTACAGGGGCAACCCATGTCCCCCCTGTCTTCACTGCTGTGATGTTTCCTCAGAAGAAAGCACGTTTTTTTCTGTGTACATATTCCCTCCTGCTTGCTGAATGAAGGCAGCTGTATGGATGAGGCCTTAGCTAATAGCCCATCATTTCCAGGCACGGTGTGCGTGTGCTGGGGAAGGAATATTAATTTGACAGAGAAGGGAAGATGCTTGTAATTCTGCTACCATGCTTGATGCCTCTAATTATGCTTGAAGTGCTTTTGCTGGTCAGGCCTTACATGGAAGCATTCAAGGGCAATTAGGAAGCTGCCCACTTGTCAGGTGGCTGAGGCAGCATCGCTGCCTGAGGAGAGAGATGTCTGTAAAGGTGATTTGCAGGGACTGTAACAACCTGTAAACTCCATGCTGTTCCTAGCTTCCTTCCTACCAGCCTGAAAAGGAAACAGACTGACTGAAAAGACCATGTCCATGTAATCCACAGGGATGGAGATAAAACCAAGGGAGTAGGTGCTAGGAGGTCTCTGCTACAGCCCTGTGCCTTAGGCATATTAATAACAATCTCTTCAGAGGAGCAGAGAGGGAAGTTACTTGCTTCTGGTGGAGGGGTTAGACACGGCAATCCCAGCTGCTTTCTTGATTATGTCTCCTTCCATTTGCATGCAGAGCAGGGTCTGTCAGAGGCAGCTCTGGCCTTGATGGCACCGAGCTGTGGGCTGCACGAGGCACTTTGCGAACGCTGTAAAACCCACCTTCTCTCCCTCCTTGTTTCCCTGTAGCACTTAGAAAAAGAAATGGGGTTTGCAAGCTGTCAACCTGGAGAGATGCCAGCCTGGATGCTTTAAATAGTCATTTAGGCATGCAGCCTCTTCAAGTCTGAGGAAGTAGCAGCAGCAGATTTCAAAGCTAAATTCAAGGCGGGAATGACGGGTCAGAGTTTAGTACAATCTGTACCAATTAGACCACAAAATGAAATGGGATCCAGGGTAAAGCACGTGGACTAATGAGACTGGAGTCATCGCCTTAGCTGTTAATTTTGAGCATTGAAATATCTGGTTGGATCTTCCCTTGCTAATAAAGTAAGAACAAGATCAATAGCTCCACAGCTGACTCCAGAAGCACCACTTATTTCCTTCTAATATGAGGGAGATGTATTTAATCTAGGGAAGGGTGCTCCTTCTGTCACAGGCTTGGTTCTGCTCATGCAGCACCACCAATAGGCCTCTCTGTCATATCCCTGGGGAGAAAATGTAGTTATTTGGGTAATGGTTTCAGCCATGGAAAAGCTGCTGTAGTTTCTGAAAACTGGAATAAAATGGATATAAATATTTCCAACTAAAGTCAGCCAAAAGCTTAAAGTAAATTGAAATTCCAGTCATTAAATTTGAAACTCTCCAAATATAATTAATGGGAAGAGCATGAGGTAATATTAAATTAGATTTGTCTGACTGGCGAATTAATGTTTACATAATAAAAAAATTGAGTTGATTATTGGTTAAGTGGGTAGCTGGCATCCAGTCTGATTTTCCATCTCTGCATGACATGTGGTAGGTTCTGACCAAAAATGATTCCATGGAAATGATGGTTCTTTTTCTGCCCTTATCTACTGGCCTGGGAAATAAGGAGTTAAAGCAAACTCTAATCCACTGTGTTGCATCTTCTCAGGTGAAAGAAGATGCAATCCTGTACCTGAGCACCCTCAAGGGTGTTCTCTGACCAAGGCTGTGTTTTGCCTCCATAGTTCTCAGGTCAGCCCTCTCACGGGGATGAATTTGGCCCCTAATGCAGTATGAGCAGTCTGTGCTTCCCAAAGACCTACCCTACCAAATATGTGGACTACCTAGAAAAGTTCATGCTGAGAATGTGTTTAGTATCAAGACTAATTTTAGTATGTTGCCATTTCAATTTACTTTAATGTTGTAAGCTTCCAAGTCATTAAAAAAAAAAGAATCTTAGACTTGGCAAAAATAATAATTTTGAAAAAGTGTTCAAACTGAAGCTATCCAACATCAGTTGAATTCTGCTGCACCAGTTGGATTCTACTCTATCAGCAACTAATGATGGTGTTCCTTAATTAATTTTGAGGACTTTGACCTTTCTAAATTCTCTTCTGTAAAGCAATATGCCTAATTATGTACTGCACAGTTAAACAAACTAATTATATAGACTAATGAACAAGAAAAAAATCTGCATGACCCTATTTTCAGGATTCATGTTCTCTGGTATAATCACTTCAAGGATTACATTTCTGCTTTGTTCTGATGTGGCTCATTCTTTCTTGGATGAGAGGATGGAAAATGTGTGGCATGATTTTTAAATGTCATTTTGATGGAGTTCTGAAAATTTAACTTTTAAAGGATATGCTGCACATCATAGAAATGTTTGAAAAGAAGAGATTATTATATGCTAGTGCTCTCAAGCAGAAAGGCAGAAAGTTGAGACCATCACAGCATTTGCTATCTGCCTTCACATCTCACCTGTGCAAGAGAAGCTGGCTAACTGAATTAGCAATGCAGATTTAAAATACCATTTCTATATCTAAATGCAATAAAAATAAATTTTAATTAAAAGAAACACTCTAGGGTCCTGTTTAATTAGCATCCTCAGTAGCTGTTTTTCTGTGTACTTGCAGACCTCTTAATCTCCTGCATCAGTCCTGAATTGCTCACACCACCAAATCAGTAGCAGGTGATAAGGGTGATGTTATTTTCTGTGCAGGTTTGTCAACCAGTGTTGGGTGCCCACCACTCAGGAAAGGGGGTGCCAGCCCCAGCAGCATGTGAGAAAGATGTGCTTTAGTAGTTAGCACTGTCCAAGCCAGAATAACCTTCCTCAACCTGGGAGTTGTAATTTGTTTTTCAATAGATTCATCCTCTCCTCGAACAAGGCAGTTCCAGCTGGAAAAAACCAGCCAGCCTTCGTTGGGGGTGTAGTTTCAGTTTATTCTGAAGGAAAGTCTTTGTGCTAGGTTTGCCACCCAAGAGATTTGCAGTGCAAAAGGAAGGGGTGTTCTCTGACTGAAAATGTCTTTCTGGGGTCTGATTACCCAAATGCAGCAGTGAGAAGCTTAGGGATGACTCAAGCAAAGTTTGCATCCAGATGCTGAAAAGCCACCAGTGGACCAATTGTCTATGAATTTGCCTCAAATAGTGAGCTGAGAATAACTGGGTCTCAAATCTTCCTTCGTGTATCTCAACTATTTTCCTCTGTTCCAGGATTCGGCCTTGCCCTCAACCTCCAGCCATCAGTGATAATCATAGGGAAATACTTTTTAAAAAGAAGACCCATTGCAAACGGCCTTGCTATGGCAGGGAGCCCTGTGATGCTGTGCACTCTGGCTCCTCTCAACCAGTTCCTTTTTGACAATTTTGGCTGGAGAGGCAGCTTTTTAATTCTTGGGGCAATTTTATTACACTGCTGTGTGGCAGGAGCCCTCTTCAGACCCATTGGGGCAGCCACAGCGTCAGTCAAAACCCAGGCAATTGAGGAAGGGAAGGATGCTCTGAAAGAAGAGGTCACTAAGGATGCCATGGAAATGAGTAGTCCCATGAATGTCCCCATGGAGACCAAAATGGAAGAAGAAGGAGGAAAAGACTGCTGTGAAAAAATCAATCAGTACCTTGATTTTTCCCTCTTTAAGCACAGAGGGTTCTTGATTTACCTGATTGGAAATGTGCTCATGTTCCTGGGATTTTTTGCCCCCATTGTTTTTCTGGCACCCTATGCAAAGCACATTGGCATTGATGAATATTCAGCTGCTTTCCTCCTTTCCATCCTTGCTATCGTGGATATGATTGCCCGACCTACCACTGGCATCGTTGCAAACAGCAAGTGGGTGAGGCCACGGATTCAATACTTTTTCAGCTTCTCCATCACTTTCAATGGTGCCTGCCACCTCCTGTGCCCACTGGCTTCCGGCTACACGGGGCTTGTTGTTTACTCCATCTTTTTTGGCTTGGCCTTTGGCATGGTTTGTGCCATGCTCTTTGAAACGCTCATGGACCTTGTGGGAGCTGCCCAGTTCACAAGCGCTGTTGGCCTGGTCACCATTGCAGAGTGTTGCACGATCTTACTGGGACCACCTATAGGAGGTGAGTGTATTTCCTTGCTCTGCTTCCACTGGGTTGTCACTTAAATTTAGCCTCTTGCAAGCAGAGTTTGTAAAAAATTATTCTTAATGTGTTTTCTTTGCTTCCCATTCACCATTTTTCCATTAGTAATTGGACAGGGAAGGCAGGTCCTAGGTTTTTCCTTCAGCAGTACTTCTTTATTCATTTCTATGTACTCCTCTAGTTGAAGTCAGGAGTTTGTAGAGTGACCATGTAGTCCCTGATCCCTTCAAACACTTGAACTGAACTTGCAGACTGGGACTTCCTGCAGCCCCAAGAACCTTGCACTTTGGATGACTCCTGTTGCAAAAGGCTGGAGTCTGTCACAATTGAAGCACAGCAAAACACAACAGTTCTATGAAATCCCCTATGCTGACTCAAGCCTCCTATTTGTTTCCACAGAAAGATTTCAGTCACCTCAGAGCATCTGACAGATTTAAGGCTGTTCCAAAAATAATTAAAAAAAAGGTTTAGCTTTGATGGCATGGTAAGAAATATCAAAAGGCAGAGACCCATCAGAAGTCCATGCTGACAATATTGAACCTCCAGCAGGGCTTACAGTCATCTGAAGATAAGTGAGGGTAGTTATCTGTGAGTTTAACAGCCTTTGCTTCTTTCCCTCTATAGCATGCCCTCATTTTTTTTCTCTGAGGAACACACCTCGTCTGGAAGACACTGTTTGAATCTGACATTTGCCTCTAGTACATTCCTTATCAAATCTGAGTCATCTATGAATTAAATGACCTTATAGGTGACGTCATCTCAGAACATACAAACCATCCTGGCTTTGTGAAGATCCCTGTCCTGCAATTTGCATTTCACCTCTAGGCAAGCTAGAGTAACTGGTTTGGAAACTGGTCATCTTTAAGTATGCTAAAATGTTTAATTAGGCACCGTGTTCTGTCTGAATTTAGATGTATAAAAGTTAAACGATGATAATTCTTTTGATATGATAGTGTCATATAAATTCAAAGAATGCACAGAAAGAAGGCAGTTTAAACCCGTTTCCTTGATTCAAAATTGAGATCTGGCTGCTACTCTGTATGACATGTCTTGCAGAGCTGTTTAATTCTTCGTATTACCATGTAGCTCATACAGTGTGACAGAAGCAGCTGTATCCTCTTGCTGTCTTAGAGATTCATTATTTAATTAATGACAAACAAAAGAAAATACAATTTTAAAATGACCATTTTCTGAATTATACAATTTTCTGTGTGGAAGATTAAGTTAATGACCAGCGACTGCTAATGAGGCTAAAAACAGTTTTATGAAATAATCAGTAATATTAGTTTTGTAGGGTTTCCCCCACCATTTTAATAAGCAGCAAATTTATTGGTTCTTTGGCATTTTAATAACCTACTGCAGGGTTCTGCTTTAATGAACTAAGTAAATTGTTCCCAGCATGTTTTATGACTTTATCTTATTCTCAAAGGAAAAGAGGCAAGACTATCCTACTGTTGAATTTTCCAATACTCTCCTCATTAAAATTCTCATTGAAACCTACTTAGGAGACCTCTAGGTCATTGTGATTAGCAGAAAAGGAAAAATTGTTGCAATTAGCATTTGGTTGATGTTTCACCAGTAACATAAAAAACACAGTGCATTGAAAAAGGTGCACCAAGACATTTAGGCGTGATTCAGGAAGAACCATTAACCAAAACCAGTTAAAAATTCTTGTTGTGAACAAAAAATCTATTTGGTGGCCATAAAAATCCCTCGTTAGTATAATGCAGTGGGATAATTAATCATTAGCTTTTCCTCATCACGGGTCAGTCAGGAAGTAATTAAAGGTCCCTCTTTTTAAGGAGGAGAACATGTTCCAAAAAGTTAGAGAGCTAATGGATGATGGGCCAGTTTCAAGGAGGACTATCTGTACTGTGAAGGCCAGGTTAGGACTGGGTCTTACTTTAGGAGTGGGTCTTACTTTAATTAGGATTTGGGATGTTAAGAATGGTCTCTGTTGCACCAGTAAATTGGAATTAATACTCAGGATCATAATCCCAGTAAGATTTGCATTACATTTTGACATAATGGACAACACTGACATTTCAATTAAGCCGTCTCCCTTCAATTACTCTGTAACTCTGCAGCAGAGGCGTTAACCTTTGAGAGGAACCTGTCACATTTGTCTTGGCATTGAAATTATCTGACAATGACAGCATCATCTTTGCTTTCCCTGGAACTAATGTTTTCCAGTTCCACGCAGTGCCCTTTCATCTTTAGATCATGAGTATAAATGCAGGAAGGGCAGCTGTGACAAAAAGCTGAGTCCCCTCTAATGACCTGTGGACTAAGTTGGAGGGTCTTTGTCAAGAGGCTGAGACAAGACCCAGTGGCTAGGTGCCATCTCACAAAGGTCCTCCGAAAAGCTCCTGCTTTCGTTGTCAGCCTGAGGACAACCAAGTAGTTGATCATTGGAGTCAATGGAAAGACTGTCTGTGGACTATGTGATCAGAAGGCTTAGTTTCTGCATGGAAAAAATAGCTGTGCCTCAAAAGTCCAGGCTTTGCAATGTAGGTTCTCTGTCCCCTTCTACTTAACTGTATGAAGTATTGGTATTATTAACAACATTAACTACCCACAGGCTATGCAGTGAAACACGTGAAGTATTTGCAGGATCAGAGTAGTTGGGGAAGAGATGAGAAGTACAGAGAATGTCTTATTTTATCCCAAAGCCACAAGGGTGTCCTTTTCTATTGAGGATCTGAAAACACAATATTCTTGCCTTCGTCTCTAAGTGTCCTCTTTTTTTTTTTCTTTTTTTTTTTTTTAATATGTTTTACAGGAACTCTTATTGATACCTTCGGGGACTATAAATATATGTTCATTAAATGTGGAGCTGTGATGGTCCTGGCAGGAACCTTCCTGTTCATCATGAATTATTATAATTATCAGATGCTTGCCAAGGAGAAGGAAAGAAAGGCAAAAGAAGAGGACCCTAAATCTGTAAGGACAGAAAATGAAGACAGAAATAACTGGAACAAAGAAACTGTACAGGATGGGCCTGAGCTGGAGCCTTTGAGAGAGGAACGAGAAGGACTAAAGAAGGAAGTGAATGGCACAAATGAAGTTTAAACCTGCTCTTGTGTGCTAAATGGGAAATTAAGTCTGGGTTGCTTATGTTGACACCAGCTGTGAAATCACACTAGGTTTTAAAATTTTTGTCCTGTGCTGTGCCATGTACATCTTCCTCTTTGTTACAGAAGAGAAACAAGTCTAGTTTCTTATATAGTGCTGGGACACACAGTGCATTACCTATTTGTATATCAAAGGTCCTACAATGTTTTTCTTGATAGTTCCCATTTCCTAGAGGAGCTGAGTAAGGGTATAACTGACCCCCACTTTTATTGCCTGTACTACAGCACTGCTGAGAGAAAAGGCCATCAGAGTCAATGCACAGCTCTTTCAGCAGCTTGAATGGGCTTTACATTGAATACTGTGGTGGCTGGATCTTCCCACCATGTCATTAAAACTCTTTGACTGTATTTGACTTCAGTGTCAGAATTATCCCAGGGATTTGGTGCTGTGTTCCACTGGCAGCTGCACTGTGACTTGCTCCTCTGTCTCATGGATATGTAAAATGGACCTTACACTCAAATACAACATGAGAGCTGCTTGAACAGAGGGAGGGCAGTAGATGCCTGTGGGTGAAGTGGCAGCAAGGCAGCCTGTCCTTGTGGGAAGAGCATGCTGGGAAGGAGCTAACCTGTGGTGGCTCCCCATGGCTTGACCAGGGACTTTCTCAGGGACCTCTGCATTTAGCAAAATCCCTTAAGAAAGGTGGTGTTACGCCCAAGACTGACATGCTGTAGGAGTCCTTCTTCCAGGTCCTTTGGCTGTGCAGGGCAGAAACTTACTCTTACAGGGCTTAAACTTTGAGCTGCATTCAAACAGTGTAAATTTTTTAAAGATCTTCCCTAGGAGGTTACACAGACTGTATTCTCCAGTGTCTGAGTGCCTTACTGTTTCTAGCATGCTTTTTCTTTACAATGCCCTGGTGAGGCAAGAAGTATTGTTAATATTAATTAATTTTACAAATGAAGAACTGAAGCACAGAGGAGGTATGGGCATCATTGCATCAGTGAAGAGGCACAGCTGGCATGGGATCCACTGCCCTGAGTGGGGCACCTCGGCCATCTACATGAAGGAAAACATCATCAGCTGAGGAGGGGAGCTGGAAGCCTGTCTGCTGAGCACAGGACCTGCTGCCAGAATCACAGAATGGTTTGAGTTGGAAGGGGCCTTAAAGATCACCTAGTTCTGACCCTCTGCCATGGGCAGGGACACCTCCTGCTAGACCAGGTTGCTCCAAGTCCCATCCAACCTGGCCTTGAACACTTCCAGGGATGGGGCAGCCACAGCTTCTCTGGACAACCTGTGCCAGTTCCACCACCCTCACAGTGAAGAAACCAGGAAATACCATGGATAGTTGTGCATTAAACCACAGTCTCTGCAGTGAGGCCTGCTTCCTCTGTGCTTCGTACTGCTCAGGACTAACGGTTTTAAACAGTGTCTTAGAGCTATGATCTTGGCCCATGTATTTTTAACCTGGTTAAGTTGCATCCATCCTGGAGGAATCCAAGCATAATAGCTATCCCCACCTTCTTTGGGCTGAGTTAGGCACCTCCCTGGTGCTAGCACAGCAAGCAATACCTGGTGGCCTCTTGCCATCCTGTTGCTTGTCTCCCCAGGTCATTCAGGCAGAGCTGGAGCTGAGGCCACGTAGGAGCCTCATATCCAGGGGTGATAATTTTGAGCTAGGAAGATCTGGACTCTGAAAGCAAACACTGATGTATTTTATAAGAAGCAGCTGTTGCCCAAGAGCAGTGGATGCTGAGCATGGCATCGTGCTGGTGAATCATCAGACTTTTGTGGATTTAGCTCCAAGTGACTGGATAAAAACAAGGACTTTTGAGGCAGATCACCCAAATCCAAAGCTAACACCAGTCCAAGGGCTAGGTCTCCTCCTTCTTTGCTTCAGTAGCACCCTGATGTGATCAGATAAAGGTTTTTTTTCATGACACTGTCACTGAAGAACTGCATTTAATTATCACTTGTGTACACACTATGAAAAATGGCTTGTAAAAATATTGCCATAAATACACTATACTCTTAAATTTAGATCACTCATATCTTGCACATGACCTTTTCTGTGAAATCTTTTATTCTACTAAAGAATTATGGTCTTTGGCCATTGACTTCAGTAGGACTTGAATTTTATCCTCATGTAGTATTTTGCATTTTCTCTGAAAAACAAAACCTATGTATACAATATACTTAGGCTTTTGTTGCTGTATTTGTAATATTCTTTCTTTCTGTCAAATATGATATTTCAGTGAAAAAGTCATTGATAGAAGGTCCTGAACATTTTCCAATATGCTTTCTGGAAGCTTTAATATACCTAATAAAACTCTTTTAAAAAAAGGAAATAAGTTTATATTTGCCCATTATGAGCTGTAGGGTAATGCCTCCTTTCCATTCAGTAAGGAATTTATCATCACAGGGTTTCTAGTCCTGGCTCCATGCACATGGCAATACAACTCATGGTTGTAGCCTCTTGTTCCAGGACCACCACCAGGAGCTCCTTGCCACACAGTGTCTTTGGCATTTTCAATGATCTGGGCCAGACTGACTCACACCTCCCACTGTGTGGCCTCAGAGAGAGTCAGAAAGTAGCCAGGAATGACCTGGCAAGGATCCGACAAGGTCTCACCAGGTTGTATCCATTAGTTCTAGGAACAATGGCCCAGATCCTCAGCTGTCTTTGCTGCAGGAGCTGATGCTATGGCTTTTTGTCCAGCAGAAACCCAAAGCAAGCTTTTTCGATCATAAACCTTTGTTAATATCAATAAAATTTTCAATGAAAAGGCTTTTTGTTCAGCTATCTATGAAAATCCCCTGGAAAAGAGACACCTTTGTTAACCTGTCCCTGAGGGCAAAAAATGCTACATTGGGTGAGTGGTTCTTTATGGCTTTAGAAGTCTTCTAACATTAAGCAGCTACTTCATTTAACCTATTCAATCTCATGTCATAGAAACATATACTGTCTTTAAGATTATGGCACTATTTCTGTCACATAAGAAGCCAGACTATTTTAGTACCATTTTGGAGATTATGGCTGGTTTTCAGTGGTGGGTGGCCTGTTTCTTCCCTGTTACCCTGCCTCCTGTCCCCACTGTGGGTTCAAACCAGAACATCTCACTAATCAATGCAGCAAAGCAATGCCAAATAACTCTGTACTTTTGACCATGTGAGGAGCCCTAGAAATGCTCCACCGAATCAAATCCCATGAATTCAACACCTTGCAGGCTCTAGCTGTAATCCAGACTTGGAAAACTCTCAAACTTTCCTAAGAACATTTCCAGTTATTAAAAATGCTGCAATATGAAATATCCATTAGAAAAAGCTCTTGTGAAGGAGTAGAAGCTGCCTGTGCATCTAATTTAGTGATTTGTATGGCAAATTGAACACAATAGTCCCATTTACATGCATGCTTGAGTCTGGAAACCACCTGTGCAGGAAAGTCAAGAGGTGTAAGTGTTGTACCATAAATGGATGTACTAGGCACATGGGGCATATTTGGGATATCAGATGTGCAAGGATGATAGCTAACACTTTCATTGGAGTACAATTATTAGACATCTTTTGTATTTCATTAGCTCATGACCTTATTAGAAGCAATTGCCCATTGTTTCCAGGGTTGCTTGAACTTCTACAGAGCCTGATTTTGATGCTGAACCATCATTCCCAATAACCTCCAAAGCAGCCAACAGACCAGGCAGCCACACAGCACTCCCTGCAGTCATGTCCTCCTAGTGAGACTTGAGTGGTGTTTGGTGGGGAGGTGTGTCAAGGACCATGGATTGCATTTAGAGTCATCCACATTCTCATTTCTTATTTACTCACTTTTTCCCTCCCTATATTTAGCTTTCCAAATTTAAAAGCACAGAGGACAACTGTAAATATTTCAACACTGAATCTGAAGTGGCAAAAATTTCTACTCCTGCCTCCCTCCCTTTTTAACAGAATGACAAAGCAGTGACTGTTCCACGTGGTGGAGTGTCCCAGTTCAAGAAGGGGACACTTTCTGCCATCACACATTGTTCCAGGTGCTCCTTTGCCACACATAACATTGTCTTGGCCTGGGAAAGGATCAGGATCAGTAAGGACAGCCTGAGAGCAGGGCTGACAAGCAAGGTCAGGGGACACAGCTCTGCAAGGTCAGCTATAGATTTTTGGCCCACCACAAAGAAGAGCTTTAGTACTTTTTAGTTTACACTGTTAATGAAAACCTTCAGTGGGGCAATAGCCAAGAAAATGCTAGTAGCCAGCACTTAAGGAGCCGAGTGTAGAACCAGGCTGTCTTGTTAAATGAGTGCAGGATGTTGCAGTTTTCAGTCTTGTAACCATCACCAGTGTGTGTTTCTGCTGCTCTGGGCAGCACACAGAGGAGCTCACATTTGCAAAGGGGAAGGATGTTCATTGGCAATATCTGCAGCAAGACAGCAGAATATAATTGGCCTCCTTTCTAAAAAAAAAAAGAATTAACCATATCCAGAAAGTGCAAAACATGTGAGGAGACCAGAGAGCTCTGGAACCACAACTGAATAGAGATAACTTGGTAGTAACTGTTAGAAACAAGCAAGCAAGCAAAGCAATGAAAAAATGAAGTGCCAACCTATATGTTTGAAATAAGCAATCATTTTAGACAACACAGGAGATTACTCAGAAGGACAGTTCCTGTGGCTGCTGACACCAAATTTATTTGGCTGTGTTCAGAAAACACCCAGTAGAAAATACAGGTGCTTTCAGATTACACGGAGGAATGAATTTAAAAGACGACTTTCCTGCCCTCTGTGGCGACAGTGACATTGACTATAAACCAGAACTGTTTAGACTTATCAGAACTGTGTGAGGGTGTTTTGATGAGTGACATTCATAACTGCCAGCAAAGCCTCCCATAATGGCAGTGCAGCTCCCAAACACAGACTCGATTTGCTGTCAGCTTTGGCACTCACTGAAGTATTGCTGTGCTGTTGTCTTTGGGGAGAGGCTCATTTACATTCTGATGCCTAAAAACCAAAGATATACAGGTAAATGGGATCTTCTGTGTCACCACAGTCAAGGCCTTGGTATCACAGGTAACAGCATCATCTAATTCCCTTTTAAAACAATGTACAGCCTGCTGTCCTGCAGAGCCAAGCACCTGTCGAGGTGGAACCCTGCTATGACCCTAGTGCCTGCAGCTTTGGTGTGTCTGCAGAGGGTGAACCTTCACATGTTCAACAGTGCAGGTGTTTAGAGGTTTGGACAAACCTTAGAGGCCAAAGTCTGGATTTACTTTAATTATCTGATAGTCCTAGTGATGCAAACACCTCAACTGGTACTGCCCATCATCACACCATGATCATCTCTGAATGGTCCATTTTTCACTACCAACTCCCCAGGCCATGAATTTGCCATTTTCCACACCAGACTAAATCCATGGGAAAAGAAACACAGAAAAACACGGGCTTCTCATGGGCTCCCTTAGAGGTTTTTAGACTTCTGCCTGCTCAATGCAAAGGCTTCCCACCAAAACGTGCCGCATGAAGAAATTTCCACCTTCTACAGTTTGTTGGTCAACAAGGAGGGGAAGATAGCCATTCACCAATGACTTTGTCTTCAAGGTCTGACTAAACTCAAACGCATTGGATTTCTTCTGTATCCTGCATTCCCTTTGATGTGCAAAGCAGAGTCACTCAGTGCCTGCTGCCAGTGACAGATGAACTAGTAAAGCTGAAATGAAACGGGGACAAGCACTTCCCTTGTACTGCAGGGCTTGGCATTCCCTTCCTGGACAGCTGAGATTCTTAAGTAGTTTTTAATCAGTATGTAATCAGCCCCTGACATTAGTTATAGCATCTGAACACAAAAAACAACTCCAGAGAGAGATCCTTAGGATACCTAGGAGGATGCATGCATTATTAAGTGAAACAACCGCAGACTCTACCTATCACCCATTAATAGTATGTATAATAAGTGGCTGTGGAGCAAACTTGCCAAGTCTAATTATTCTCCCAGCAGACTGTGGGAGGGAGGTTGGCAATTCTGCAGGTCTAATGGAATCCACAGCAGACTGGATCCTGCAGAGGTAGTGTGGGGAAGGAAGTGTCTCAGACTTCTGAGGCAGTCCCTACCTTGCATGCACCTTGATGCACCCACACCCCAGCCTCTCTCCAACAGATGGGAGGGAAGATCCACAAGCTAAAGCCCTGCACGCAGGGGCTGTATTCCCAGTGATGTCAGGATTGATGTGTTAAAAGACTGCAAGTCATTCAAATCTGGTGGCTAGAGGGATCCTCAAGGCACCTCTGATAGCACCAGGTGGGTCCCAGCCAGGTGCCAGTCACAATGAGAAGCCAGAGGAGCTGAGCTCCTCTCAGTGCTGACTCCCAACCCCAGACCACAGCCAGGGGCTGAGAAGGCAGCACAGCTTCTGCTCCATGGCTGGCCTCTCCTTTCTGCTCTTCCAACCAGAACAATCCACATGATAAAATTTGTTCCCAGGTCATGAGCTGGGACATGATCCCTATTTCTTATTCCTTTGGGCTTTTTTTTTCTGAGATCTCTTAGTGTTACTCCCAAAAGTCAACTTAACACTGAGGTTGTGGTTATTTATGTGGAAAGATTTTTCAGCACACGTGCTCCTTCATGAGATGTGTTCTCCAGGAAGTCTGTCAAGAGTCGATCAGACAAAAGTGCTAGTGCATTGATACGGGGAAGATGAATGAGTCCTTGTACCTCATCCAAGAAGTTAATAAAGATGAATGAGCTGATTAATTAAGACTAGAAACAAAACCTCCCTGCTTCTCAAAGGGTGGGCTACAACCACGTGGGTCTTCTCTTGCATGGAGCGCAAACATGTCATCTCCATCGCAATATTTAAACACAGGTCTACAAGGAGGAACCATTACCTCTCTAAAGACAAGCCTCCATTTGGAGACCTTCAGCAGTGGATTGGCTTAGAAAATTCCAGACATCCAGAAGGCTGCTATCCTTCTTGCTAAGCTCAACATTTTGGAAAACAGCCTAATTGTGTTTATCTTTTTCTCTTTCATTTTTGCTAGCGAAAGATTGCCAAATTTATTTTTTTTAAACAAGAAATATTATGAATGCAGTGGCTAGAAATACATTGAATTAATTTACCCAGTAGGTATTTGTCCTCTGACTTACCTGTTACAGGTATCCTTCAAAATACAGTATTGTGTCATACATCCCAGTATCAAGCATGAGGGACAATTATATCATGATTTCAGCTTTCAGCCAGAAAAGATCATGATTACACACTATTTAAATAGAAGTGCAGTGAAGGAGCTTTGTAATTGCAGTGTAACCAAGCTGTAGCTAATTTACTTGTATTCTGAAGTGTGTCTGAAGTTAGTAATTAGGGCCAGTACGTGATGAAACACTAGCAATACACTTACCTTCACATGGTGTATTATTTTTCACTCATATCTATCATGAACCTAGATATTTTCCAGGGATTAATGATAGGCTGTGAAAAGTTGATAGCCTGAAATTCAGCAGAGAAACATTAAACTGGCCTGGTCATTAATCCCTAGAAAATACCCTGCACCAAGGTTGTTATAAGGTGAATATGGAAAATAACTTTCCACACAGGTTTGTCTTGGCTGTTATGTCTTTGACAGTGTGAGTAACAACACCCCAAATGCGAGTGACGCCCTCTCCCTTGTATTTGAAAGTGCTTCATGTTAAAGAGGGTCAAGTCTTCCTAAGTTCACCTTTGCACATCCCTGAGTGGTCCCAGTAGAAGACCCTGAATAGACAGCTTCTAATCCAGCAAGTCTGTCTGAGCCTCAGTTGTTTGGCAATGTTTGGAGGTTAATTTTAGACTGAACCTCCATTTTTTGAAATGTGTAATTCCAGCTTCTCTGAACTGAGAAACAACACTGGCGGCCAAGTAAAAATATCCATTACCAGGGGAATACGTAAAAACACTGTTCCATCAGTCACCCTGCTCACACGATTCCCTTCCAGAACTGAGGGTGGTAATGAAAGTAATTTAACATACATCTATAATTAATTTACAACATTCTTCCCGCTGATGGCAATCATCTTACCTAGGAAAGCTCATGAAATTGATCTTAATGCGTAAAAATAGAGATGGAAAAGCATTAAAGGCAGGTAAATGTGGTTTACTTCTAAGCATGTAAGCAGTTAAGCACTGTTTGGAGAAATGTTTTGGGGCTCATTTAGCAGGAACCATTACCTGTGAGAAATGCCAGTGAGGGCACAAGCTGAGAAGGCGTTTCCCCTTGACACCCACAGTTTCTGAGCATGCAGCGGGCCTTTGGTCCTGGAGGTGCTCCTGGTTTGCATAATGTGAACAGAAATGTGAGAGCAGGTTCAAAGAGGCTTTGCAGAAGGGTACAAAGCCATGAGCCCAGGCCCCTGGCATCCAGTCAGAAGGACAACTTTGGTTAATGTGCAGAACATCCACATGTTCTTCGATGCTCTTGCAGCAGCTGTATAAATATGTATGTAACTAAGAAGGTTTCTGTGACCTCCAAACGAGCGAGTACAATAGCCTAACATGGATGGGGTGGTCAGAGGAGGAAGAACCACCATTGCTCTTTGGTGTTATCTTCAAAGTGGAGCACAGCCTGTCCTGTGGGCACCCTGAGAGGGGAGGGAAACCCTGCATGGGAAACACTTCTCCTACAGAAGGACCCAAACAGCATGGAATGGGGGCAGTGTTTTCATTCCCCTATATGTGCCTGTGCAAGAGAGCCCACCAAATGGACACTTGGCCATGCCGTCTTGGTGGCCAAGCACAGCTGAGTGAGGAGGATTCCCCAGCAAAGCTCAGCAAGATGTTTTTTCTACAGGCTGCTTCCTCTGAGTGCAAAGCTGTTGCCTGGTGTCTCCTTAGGGCCAGAAAGAGCAGGACGTGTCAGGCCTGTGCTACTGGAGAGAGAGGCATGAATCAGCCAAAGGATCCGTGCAGATGGCAGTGGGCTGCTGGGGGATTTTATTGCCTGTTGCCTGTCACACAGCTCCTTGTCACAGGGCAACAAATGCTTTCAGTGCCGGCTGCTGAAGCTGGGAGAGGGACAGCCAGTGGCAAAATGTAAAAAAAGGCTCTGAGACCAGCAAAAAACATACAGGGCTGCTTTTGAAATGCAGGGATGTGAGCCTTGAATACCTGTTTTTCACAGTGACCCCATGGCAGGAGCCTAGGAAAGAACCTGCCCCTCCAAAACCCAAACTGGTCTCCAAGGAGCTACCAGAAAGGTGCCAAAATTAGGGAGCTTCCTCTCACAAGTTTTCCCTCCCAGTTCATGCTGGCATGAGAGTGATTATTTGCAGTGTCCTCCCAGGAGAGCCTCAGGAAGCCCCTGTCCAGCCCAGCCCTGACCAACTCATAGCATAAACTACTACATTGGGAAAGACCTACACATCTTCCTCTCTTTAACACCAAAGTTACATTCAAACAACAGATAAAAGAAGTCCTGTAGTTAACCCTTTCATTATAGACATGAAGGAAATGTCAGGACACAAGCATCCCAGGGAAAGTCTGAGACCTGGCCTGACTTGGGGATGGATGGGACTTGCCACCACTCTCTTCAGGAGCAAGGTCTCTTTCCTCCCATAAGCACTCATCACAAGAGAGGCATGGCTGGGACAGTCCCGTTTTTGCCAAAAAGGAAAGATTTCAGCAAGAGGTAGTGGGGAAAAAAAGAAAAGAAAATAAAAGATTCCTTGGACTGAAAGCACAATCTGAGGAGTATAGCTGTATCTACAGCCAAAATACAGACATTGAGTATGGCAGCCCTGAGATCAGTGAGTAGCACAGGGCATGCCACTGTCCTTGGGCAAACTCCACTGCTGAGTGAGAGATGCTCTGAGACATGCTGACTCCTGAACTTTTCAAATGTGGGGAACATCAGAGGAATTGTACCGACCTAAAAGTAGTGCCATTGGTGGGAGGGGAATTATACCAGTGTTGGACACTTAAAGAAGAAACCAAACGTGCCCTTTCTATAAATTCCCATATCCCTCAGCTTGGCTCCTCCTCACTACCTTATGATGTGTGCTGATTAGGTGTTTCTGTCTTTCCCTGAAATGGTTGTGGTTTTGGTGATAATATTATTAGCTGCTGTGAGGTGCCCAGCCAGGGAATAGATCACAGGGTGTTAACTGCTGTACAGGCAAAATTAAAACTGCTTGGGATGGGATGGCTGTGGTGGGCAAAGCATCCTTGAGTGAACTGTGCTAGATCAATTTGAAGTACTCTTAATCTTCTTTAATTAAGGAAAAGTAGTATTTTATCTGGGGAAAAGAGTGGCCTGTTTTAAAGAACAATGGATGGAATAATTCTCCCAAGTTTGCAGGCTTTTCTCTCTAGACTTATGCAATGTTCATCAGCAAATGCTATTAAGCAACAATTGCTAACAGAGCATACAGAAATATACAGCAGTGCTGTGTGGTTTATCAGCTAGTAAAAGAAAGCCCTTAGATTAAGGATGTGTGAGCATATATATAATCACATAAGTGATGCTCTGACTGTGTGGTTGCTGTTTCAGTGACTTGTCAGCATTATGCAGAACACAAACACATACAGGACTGAAAAAGCAGTGGTGTTGGCCCTATTAGTCTTGCAGCTTGAGAGCAAATGATGGTTTTAGGTGGTACAGCACAACCCAGAGGGAAATTATGTCTCCTGACAAATACAATATTATTTAGCCCTTCAAAGTACATGGTACTCATCAGTTTTGTCTATTTTGAAATGTGTTTTGGATTCCTTCTTTCCTCCTGGTTCCTATGGGTGGTGGCTAGGAGGTGGATGATTTTCCCAGTTGCCCTTTCAGAGACTAAGTGAGAAATCAGAAAATGTGAACCAGGCACTAACTGACTGGTGCACATTTGAGCAAGGACTGCTTTGCTGTCTGGCTGGTGATACGAGCTTCTGCTTTGCTCAGTGAGGAGCTGCTTTTTCCTGCTGGAGAGGAACCTTCCCTTTTATTTTTTTTTCCCCAAAGAAATAACATCTTTTTTTCCTTCCTTGTTTGTGGTGGTTTTTGTTTTGTTTTGTTTTTGAAGTAGGAAGAAAACTATTTCAAACAAATAAAAAATACTTCACATCTGGCTTTACCTCTCCTTTTTTCCACCTTTACCCTTCGAGCAACCGTATGAGAAACAAGATTGGACACCAGAGAGGAAGTAAAAAGAAGCCAAATATTCAACAGCGAATTAAAAAAAGAAACAATTGCTTTCAACCAGAATCTAGAAAATTCCAGAAAGGTCTAAAATAACTGTTTTCTGTTATAATCTGAACGTTTCTTGAAGCCCAAGACAGGAGGAAGAGCTCTGCTCCTAGACACAGGGTAGCGCTGCCACAGAAACAGCTTCTCCGTGAGAGAAAAGACATTCTGGCGTGTCACTTCAGAGCAAAAAAAATAAATTGGGGAAATTTTCGCCCTGTTCTGGGTGGTGGTGCTGGGAATGACACCCTAGCAAGATACCCTTCAGCTTCAAGCAGCAGTGGGGGGAGCACTGCAAAGCACTGCAAAGCAGCGAGGGGGAGCAGTGCAGAGCAGCAGCGGGGGGAGCAGTGCAGAGCAGCAGTGGGGGGAGCAGTGCACAGCAGCAGTGGGGGGAGCAGTGCAGAGCAGCAGTGGGGGGAGCAGTGCAGAGCAGCAGCAGGGGGAGCAGTGCACAGCAGCAGCGGGGGGAGCAGTGCAGAGCAGCAGCGGGGGGAGCAGTGCAGAGCAGCAGTGGGGACAGCAGTGCAGAGCAGCAGCGGGGGGAGCAGTGCACAGCAGCAGCGGGGGGAGCAGTGCACAGCAGCAGCGGGGGGAGCAGTGCACAGCAGCAGTGGGGGGAGCAGTGCAGAAGCCGCCCGCAGCCGCTGCCGTTGCCGCAGCCGCTAGAGATCAGCCTTGCCCTGCGCTTGGGCTGCTCCGAAACCCTTGGGCTGCCTTTGCCTTGCTCAGTCCCCGCCCGACCTTTGGCATCTCACATCCGACTTTTTTTTTTGTTTGTTTCCCGTGTGCACCCTCTTCCCAGGGCATTTTCAGACTCCCCTGTGCCTTTTCCCGATCACTTTCAACCTGGGTGTCATTAATGACCCGACCACACAATACATGCATTTTCTGCAGCAGAAAGGCAGCACTCCCTCCCTTTTCCCTGGCTGTTTGCTTTGTTTTTGTTGGGTTTTTAAATACTATACTCTGTTATAATCTCTCAAAGTTTTGGTTTCCAACCCCCTAGACTCCTATGTGTTGTCAGATCACTGTGTTACTGCTATGCCTTTAAGTAGCAAATTACCAATATTTTCCTTTCTTGGATACATGCAAATCTGGGGCGGGGGATAAAAACAGACAAAGGAAAAGGATATTTTGCTTTTCTACTCCCATCCCAGCTCACTGCCTGCTCGCTGAGATTGGAGGCAGTGGGCAGCATGACAAGCCCAGCACTACTCTGTACACCCCTTTGACTTGTGGTGAGCACGAAGTCTCTGTGAAAAGCCAGAAGCGACAGCACATGTCTGCTGGGCAATGTAAACTAGACCAAAAGAGAAGGCAGCTACTCTGCAGGAACCTTGAGCTGCCAACCTGAAATGATCCCTGCAAACTGGTACAGGAGCTTGGGAATCAGAGACAGAGTGGAAGGAGAGAAAGCTGAGAGAAGAGGGAACACTGCAAGAAGTGGCAATCCAAAATAACCTTCATGGCTATCCCGACTGAGAACTTTTTTCTGCTTTCACACACTGTAGGTAGGCACGTTATTCTTATGCATTCATTTAATGTCAGCAAACTCCTTATGTCTGCTGGGGACAAGAACAGGCCCAGCATTGTATCAGCCATTCCTGCATGGGCACAGTATGGAGGACTTTACAAGGAACATGGCAGTATCTGAGAACCTAATCTCATTTGAAGAGAGAAAATAAGCAGGAAAACACTGGAGTGAGTCCCAAAAGAGATGTCACTGCATTTAATGTGTATTTATGCAGCTATTTAGTGGCAAACGAGAAGCAGTGATTATGTATAGAATAAAATGGAACAACAAATTGAGATTGTTTTAGCTTCCGCTCTATCTGATTAGCCAGGAAGAACAACAGACTGATGTGCTCTGAGCAAACAAAAATACACGAAGCCTAAATGCTCTCGTCCTTGGGGGATTCATTTTTATTTACTGCATGAAACAAAGAGGGAGAACAAAAGAGATTTGTTTCAAATGAGCTGGGAGGCATGGCAGCCCGGGCTGAGCTGGTCCTTCTGTGCACCTATGTGCTGCTGAAGTTAAAGGGACTTCTCAGTGCTACTTCTCCACTCCTTGGCTGAGAAGAAGTCCTCAGCTAATTATAGCATCAACAATGGCACCTTTGCAAGTCAGTCCTGGCAATTGGTGGGAATACTGGCACAGCTGCAGCACAAGGTATTCCTCTCCTAAACACATTTAACAGTGGAATATTAGGTTGAATAGCTGAACCTGATGCCTCAGGGTCCCTGGCTCAGATGTCTGCTCAGCGCTGTGAGACACGAGCCAGATGCTGAGAGAATGAAAACCCATTATGGATACAGCCAGACAGAATGGAAAGAGGTGATTTATGGGGACAGGCAGGGATCTTTCCAAAGCCTGCACACAGCTATCAGGAGGAGTGAATCCCAAAGATGGCTGGCATGATCACAATGCAAGATGTAACTGGGGAGGCTTTCAGGAGCCAGGGTTTAAAGAAGGAGGCAAACTGTAACTAGGCATGAGCTCCTTGCTAGAATTGTGACATCTCGGAAAGATTGAAGACACCAACCTGCAGCTTTGCCCTCGTAAAGCCCTGACAGGCACTCAGAAGGGGTGTGCTTGGCTTGAACAGAAGCTCCTGGATGAGCTCTTTGGAGTTGCATGGTTTCCTTCATCTGCCTTTAGCACATACCATGGGATCACAAATCACTAATGAGCATCATTGCTCAGTGCACCAGGTGATGTTGTTATCACCAAGGCTTGGTTACTACATTGGCAGGGTTACATGTCTTGGATAAGCTGCAGAGTGGCTGGAATAGCCATTTTAATGGTAAAGGTGGAAGTTTGATAGCTTTTTCATGCCGCAAATAAAATCCTACACCAACAAAAGTCCTCATGAGCCAAGTAATTAGTAACACTACCAAGGCACAGAACAAGGCTGCAGGAAACAAGTATTTTGTGTGCATGCAGCCATCAAACAAACCTTTCACACAACTGGGGAGGTCAAGCTAACTCTTCTTTATCTCCTGTTTTTTTATAGGGCCATGCTGGTGTAGGAACCCACCAGGGCACAATGAAAGACAGCAGCAAGACCTTCAATTAATTCATCACCACTGGCCATCAGAGCCCTGCTCCCTCCCTGCTCTGCTGGGGGCAGTGGTGCTGTGCACAAGATAGGAAACCTGAGTATACCCCAAAAGCTGCAAAACAACTGAAATATGGCTTAATAAATGAGAGATTGTATTCTCACTTATCAAAATATAGGACACCAAGTCCCACAGTGCTTCCATCTATTAACCTATCCCTATCTTCTTCAATGGTTTAATAATACTCCTGCAGTTTCTCAGTTATGTTCTTTGTGGAATGAGAAAGTGAGGCTTCCCCACAAAATGTTATGCTATAAATACCATTACAGATGCACTTAAACTGTCACAGAAAAGAAAGAACTATCCCTACTTAGAGTCTATGGTATGATTTTCAACTTGCAAAAATATTCTATTAAATATAAATGTCAGCAGCATAATTCTTTGTTCCTTTCCCCAAAAAGGGAAAATTCATCAGAAAAAGCCACCCCCCCCCCAAGGTCTCTGCAAACACACTTTAGCAAATTCCTAGATGAAGAATGGCAATAGTTTTACAAAGCCTGGCATGGAAAAGGTCATTCGTGGAAAGGAGAGCCAGTAATGCAAAACCTGAGTGAAACAGAAGCGACTTAATAGAATATGTCAGGAAGGCCTGTTCAGCTGTGATAATAACAAAGCTTCTGCATTTTATTATTTTTAGCCTATTTTCCCAAGCAAGTGAAGTTCACACAATCATACTCCATGTACCACTATGTGTCTATCTCTGTTCTCCCTGGGTAACTTTTGAATCCATGGGGCTGTCTGCACCAAATTTGAAAGGGAACAGCAATTGCAAAGGCAACCGCAATCCTCTGGCTGTCATGAAAACAGACACTGCTCTCCCTGCTGGTGGAAAGGCTGCCACCAGACCTCAGCCCCCTTCAGCTATGAAAAGTCCACACAGGGAAAGATGTTACCAGCACCCCAAACCCAGGAAAATGTTCACCTGGAGCCTGCCCCTTCCTGGCTGCCAGAAAATCAAACTACAGAGTACAAAACTGTAAGAAATCAGCTTTTATTAGTCCCACTGCTGAAGGAACTACTCATTCAAAATTAAGTTTCTCTGAGCAGGTTTTGTAAGGAGAAATTTTTCTACTTCTGTCTTTTACTCACAGACCTCCAGGCCATTGCAATAATCTGTTAGGGTGCTCGTTGCTGAAAGCCAGATCTGCAGGGGACATGGTGGGAGAGGTACAGGCAGTGAAACCTTTTCTGTAATTCATGGATCCCAGGGAGGTGTTTCATCCCTCATGTTCACAGGGGAGACCAGTCCCAGGGAGAGCTGCAGTCTCTCCTCTACCAGGAGTTCAGGAAGCCAAGATGCCAGCATGTGCCCTTGGTGCCTTCAGAAAAACTACAGTGTTGTTTCCCTCTGTCCTAGGGGTGTCTGGAAGGTTTTTAATCTGGTAATGGAGCAAACTTTGGTGGAGGCAAGTGAAACCCTATCATTTACTAAGCTGGGGTCAGTGTACTGTGCCTCTTCTAGGCTCAAGGACCCAGATCACACTTTCTCTGCAGTGCAAGGTCTTGCCCTTCATTGGACATGTGTTGGTCTTTATACAAGCATGGGACCCTGATTTTGCATGAAGGAAGGATGCTCTAGCTTGTGGCTTTGGATAGCTCTGTTCAATTCTCCCTTCAACATGTCTCTTAGCTGCCAGGTTTCTTGTCAGAGAAACATTTGTATTTCTTGTATCTGCACTGTCACTACTGAAGCTACTCTGTGATTACAGCCCAGCCCTGAGGTCACTCAGCTTTCCACCACTTGATGCAATTCAAAATGCAGGGCAAGTTCAAGTGCAGCTGGGGATGCATGTCTCTCCTTCCTAGCAGGGTGTGACTTTGTGAGAGTTCACAGAGGAGACATCCTTGCCTCTCACCCTGACTGTCTCTTCTTCATTTCAAAGTTCACAACTAGCACCGAGTGCTCTTCTCAGCTGATAGCTGAGGGTCTCTGCTGTGTGATCCTACATTTCCCTGTGCAAACAGGCTTTGGGGTGAGTGAGGCTAGAATGCTAAAAGTCGGGTAAAGTGAAGCCTGTTCCTAAAGAGCCTCTCTCTCCATTCCCCAGGTCCCAATCTGAAGGGGGGGGTGTGTGTGTGTGTAAATGCAGGAAAAACAGAGATACTCAAAGACCACACCACAAAGCAGAGACAAAATAAGTAGACCAAAGACCCCAAGCAATTCCAGCCATACAGCAGGATAAATCCCAGAGCCATGTATAGGAAAACAAGCCTAGCTTATCTGGAGAGACCCTATTCCAGATTGGATCAACCCTTTCTACAGGGTGTTGCATGTAAAACTTGCCATTCAGGTTCATGGATAGGTCAGGATTTGTTTTATGCTGTGAAGTACAGATATCCCTGACATGGTTCCCTTTGTCCCATGTCACCTTGCCCTCCTAGATTTTGGAAGGATGAAGGCAGTTATCCTGTTAAACCATCACAGTACTTCTGTGCTGTCCTCTGCAGGTCAGGGGGGAGGGCTGGGAATGTTGTTTGCATGGGTAAGGAGGCTGATGGAATTGAGAAGTACCATTTGCAATCCTGATTTGAGGAAATGACTGTGTTTATCAGGGCATTATACTCTCTATTTATCTGTCATCTCTTCCCTTCCTCAGCTGGCCAGTGAGGTTTTACACTGGCCATATTTGACAGGCTTCATTTTGTGTATTTACTCTTTCCTCACCATCCTTGCAAACAAATGCATGTAACACACAGACTAGTTTATCTGTGTAGCACATACAGATGATCATCTCTTCTGAATCCACCAAAAAGGTCAGAGCATTCAGCTTGCATTGCAAATCAGCACCAGTTATGTGCTCTGACAGCACCAGATGTCAGCTCCAAAATGAGGTGCATCTGTTCTGTGGCACATGAGGAGCAATGCATGCAAGGATGGGGCTGGGCTCTTGAATGGCCCCTCAGAGCCAGGGCTGTGGACTCTCATTGCAAATGCAGCAACGAGTCCATCTGCAAAGACAGGTCTGGACTTGGCTCCTAGGACTTGTGGCACTGCTTGAGCTGAGCTGAGAACAAGAACCACCAGTGAAATACAGCTGACAGAAAAAAGAGGTGACTTTGGGGCTGGCCTGAGCATGGCAATTCTAAGCAGCTCAGGTCTGCTCCTGTTTCTCCATTGTCTTCTACTCCAAATTCTGCTCCCCACCAGCCAGGTGGTGTTACAGGATGCTCCATGTTACATCTACAGCAGCCTCTTGCTCTGCCCGTTAGCTGGAGCAGATGACTTCTTTGCTAGGCTTTTGGGAGAGGGGGGGCTTTTCCACCCAAACTTTCCAACCTATTGCACAGGTGCCTCATGCCACATCAGTGGGTGGTCAAGTTCAGCTGACGTTCAAAGACACTGCGTACATCAGCCTTTCCACCTCAGCTGCTTGTCCCCATAGTCCTGCTCCTCCAGAAGGAAGATGGCTCTTTACTGACAGGATACTGGAAACACTTTGGATGGACTGGTCCTAACTCATCCACCACGGAGTACCTTGGTCCACGGTGTATTTGGACTCTGTTGAGGCAGTGCTTGGTCTGCCCTGTTACTCATGTGAGGGCATCTGGGTTTGGTTTTGCAGTGTGGGGAACCTTGTTTACACTTAGTTTCAAGCAGAGTCTGACCTGACTGCGCTGATGGGAGTAGGGTCAGGGTTTTAGCTGGAGTTATGAAGCTCTGTGCTTTGCCAATTAAAACTTTTCTAGTATATTTGCAAACCAAATAATTAACACCCTTGAGATATCCATGGTCCTCTACAGACTCCCAACTACAGTAAATTGCTAGAAAACAGGTAACCACTACATCCAACAAGCATTTCAGAATAACTGCAGTAGCACAAAAAAGGAAACATCATCTGCTTTAATGGCACTTGTTCATTAGTATTCAAATCTTCCTGCATTTTAATATCTGTGACACACTTCCTGCCACCCTTTAGAAGAGGTGTGATGTTATAGTCTCAGAATTGTTTCCTTCATCACATCAACTCAAGTAGCATCTTCCTTCCAGTGCTAGTTTTCACTGATGCCAAGGAAGAGCTGGCTTGGTAGGGAAAGAGCATCCAGCCTGGAAGGGCTCCTCAGAGTCAGACCTGTTGAGCTAATCATGCCCCTCATGAGGCTTGGCAAAATATATGCTCACTGTACATGGTAAGGATGATTTGGCTTATTTTGTCTGTTTGATTTTTTTAAGGGCAAGGCAGGTTTTCCTTTCCTCCCTTGCACATTGCACCTGAAGATGATAAATCTTAGAACAGTAATGAGAACAAGTTAATATGGGACTATATTTTCTCCTCTCATAATGAGCTGTGTCATGGAAATGGATTGATTTTATGTCACTTTCTGTTCTCTTTATAATTTTTATGGGTGGAACGAGGTAGCAAAGTTTTATCTCTCATAAATTCAATCTGAATTTGCCTTTGTCTACGTACCTCGGTGTTTATTTTGGCCACCTATTTCACTTCTCCCTTGTTTACAACCTGGGAAAGAGGGGGAATGGCCAATCAATCAAAATCTGGAATACTGAAAAGGTCACACATGATGCCACAGTCCCCTGCAGCATCAGGCATTTCCCAGCTGCTGCCTCTCTCCAGATGTGCCTTGCTCTGTTTTCCCTGTAGTTTCCTCAGGCCCTGGAGGAACTGGGGGAAGGCAGATCTTACCTAAGGGAACCCCAAGTGCAAAGGATGGGGGAGAGGGTTTCTGCCTGCCCTCCCAGCAGAGCAGATGTCCTGTCTGGCACTGGGCGAGCAGCGCGCCGTGCTGCCGAGAGCCAGAGAGCTCCTGTCTGGCAGAGCTCCCGTCACGCTGCTGTTACCCTGTCACTGATCTTGTCAGCCCCTCAGAGGGAAAATGTATTCACTATTTACCAGCTTCTTCCAACTGCTTTTCCCTGCAGCCCCAAAGCTTGAGACCGTAGATCAATTCTGAATAATTTCCCCTTCATGCTGCATGGCTTTGTCCATCCTCTCCAAATTTCTTGCGTAAGTTTTTATTAATCCACTTTCCCTCTAATTCAACAACTGCCATTGTAACAGAGAAGCAAGTTTCTCCCAGGTACACACAAATAAATAAGGGGCCAAATTGTAGATATTCCTCTTTGTAGGGCTAAACTAGATACTTTTATGTTCATCTCTCATGGCACAGAGTAATTGAAAAATCAAAAATCCTCATTCAAAATGGAAGCATGGAAATAAAAAGGGAGTTTTTCATTGTGTGCAGCTGACTATCTACAAAATCAGCTGTAATGACTACAGGTAGGCTAGTTATCCTCTGATGCCTACAACAGCAAGGCAGTAGGTATAAATTCAAGGATTGTTGGTGTGCACCACAGCAGCCTCAGTGGGTCCTAAGGAGTTGGGCTGGTTCCTACCAAGTAAGGATCTGGCCTTTAGAAGTCGAAGTGGATCAATAATTTGGTTTCATAATGAACTGGCACAGAGCCAGAGGCTATCTCAACTCTCTGAAAATTGTAACCCTTTGCAGTAAAACTGCCTGTTCCTGTAATAAGAGAAAAAAACATTGCTTGATGGGGTTTTGGATGATAACTCTTTTAAATGGGAAGACAGTATAGGAGAAACATTACGCAGGGGAATTGCAGTTTTATATTTTATGTAATAAAAACAATGGGGGGATGAAAGGAACATGTGGCTGCTATTTTACAAATTGAGTCGTGGAAGCCAAGCTCCAGCTTTGCTCCCATTAAGGATTAACATCTGGAGATAAGAGTTTAAAATCCAATATTGCCTTGAAAATGATGCACAGACACAGCTTCAAGTCACTGTCTTGGCTGCAAATTCGCAGCTCACCCATTTTATACTTCTTGTTTCCCCCTCAATTATTCATCCTGAGCATTTTTTACATTTTCTTTATATCATGTCACAGCTGGAAAAGGAGGAACATATCCAGCACGTACAGTAGCTCCTTTTGTCCCTGCTTTCATCCTCCAGGTGCGGCACATTTCCTAGCTCCTTTGCTTCCCTATGTCACCCCTGCTGGCAGGTTTGGGATCCCTCTACCTTCTCAAACAGAAGAGTTTCATACCTGTCATAGTAAGGCAGGAATAAGAAGTAGGCAGGTTTGTACACAAATAGTCGCAAAAAATGCATTGTGGATGGTGATCAGCTCAGGAAATCAGGCAGAGAGGAGCTCTTACTTCAGCTCCTCTCCAACCTGCATCACTCTTCAAATAAAAAGGACACTCCACTCCAACAGAAAACAACATCCCACTTGATGTCAAAGACTCCTCCACTTTTGTGCAACATCCTCATTAACTGCTGCCTGCTAAACTGCCAGGCAGTTGTTTCTGCTGTTCTGAAGTTATATCCAAGAAGTGCTTCCAAGCATCCATCAGAAAGGGAAGTTCAGGATGGTTCCCCCAGCTCTCACATGCCCTGTCAGGACACACACTTAGTGCAGGCATTACAGAACCACTTTGCTAAACAGCCCCACCAAGCTCTGCAGAAAGGGAAGGAAACAGACACAGACCCCAGGATGTGCCCAGGGAATCAAAGACTCATAGAATGGTTTGGGTTGGAAGGGACCTTAAAGATCATATGTTTGTGGAATGAGAATCTCCCTCTTCTGTCATACTCTTGTCCTTCAAGATCAACTGTCCTCTGTCAGCACCTCAAAACCATCACACTAATAAATGAGGGAAGAGGCCCACTCGCTGTTGAGAAGGATTAATTTTTTGTCTTTACTTTTAAAGGGAAACTTAAGGAAATGTGGAAAAAAAATACTGGAGCAAATACTGATTTAAACCACTTTACATAAAGGGGAACAAGTCCTAGAGAAGGAGAAGAACTGCTTCAGCCATTGAACAATGCCAACATATGGACAAATGGGTATCTTATGGCTTCCTGAAGGCATGAGCCTCAGAAATTAGAAGTCAGCTTCCATTGAGAGAGAAAGAAAGGTTTACATTTAGGTCTTATGATACTAATATTAGCAGGTTTGCTTCCCTTTTACATCCCCAGTGTAACTGAACAAGCAGCCATTGATATAGAGAATAAGAAGCCTGTAATGTATAACCAGTGCATAAGAAAGATCTGACTGCATGTTACATATTCACAGCAGGAGAAGGCAAATAAAGAACTCAATGTACTCTACTTAAAAAATTAAATTCCTTACTTTTTACAGCCAACTAAATGTCAGTTTACCTCAAAAAATATTGGGAATACATGTAAATGTAAATAAGGGTTACTAGAAGTAATGTAAACAGAACAAAAAGCCTGAACCCAGTAAGCAGCAATGATTTTATGCTGAAATCATAGTCACTCTTGTTACCACCACAGTTTTGAAGTTTGGCAAAGTAAAATTAAAAGAGAAGCAAAAACCTTTTAAATCTGCCCGACCACAAGGCTGAGGAGTCAGTGCAAGGGCAAAGCCTGGGGAGGTCCTTCTTTACCAAAATTTGTTTTTACTCCTGAATCAGTCCTCTCCCCCACTTAAAAAGAAGAAAGGCAGGAAGTTGTGTGCTAACACTCAACTCCTGGTTCCAGGACTGTGACAATTTGCTGCACAGTGTTTAGCAACCAACACATCAATCAGCTAATTGACAGCTGATTGGCTTGTCAGCTCAAAATATCTCTTTCTGCTAGAAGTAGAAGGGGTGGGGAAAAAAGCCACTTGGGAGTCAGTGTACATTTTCCTGCATGTAAAGCTTTTAGATAAATCATATTTTCTTGGCAGCTAATATAGAACTGTCCACAGAGCTGTTTGGCACAGCTCCATTACTTCATAGAGGGACTCTAACATATTGTTCACATATGAATGGAGTTATGAAAGCTTGCTGTGATTTATAGGCACCTTCCAATTTATGTCTGATTTAGCGAGGCTGGGATTTGATTCTTTAGGGATTTTTCAGCTGGCATTTGCAAAGCACCAGACTACAACAAGTTGTAAGGGACTAGAAGCTCAGGAACAATTGTTACTGCACATCTCTGGCAGAGACAGAGCTCTCTGAATGAGGGCAATAAGAAATGTTTACCCAGCAAAAGCTCTTTCAAACCCTCCTGCAAATAATCTAGTTCTTCTGCAGTATTGCTTTGTCATCTTAGCTTTACAGCTTGTCTGTAAGGAACAAGTCAGGGGACAAATCTTACAGTAAGTATGTCTTTCATTTCCTAAATTGGGAAAAATATCTATTATCCTGGCTAAATACATCTGGAGGAGACAAAGTGATTTGAATATTGTCCTCTTTCCATTACCAGCTCCTCGACTTTGTTTGCCATCTGTTGCCCAGCCTTTGCTGCAGGACAGTGGTCCATTGACATATGACAGACCCAAGAGAAAGGTCTTCATTTGCAAGTGCTGAGCCACCTTGACACATTGCTTCTCCTCCTCCTTCAGCTTGCCCATTTGGAACTGGAGGACAACACTGATCTCCTTGGAAAAGCCCTTTGGGATTGATGGCTGATATTGCTTTCAAAGCAGCAAAAAAAAAAACCAGCCGATGGCTTATGGATGGGGAGGGATGAGGGTAAAGCATCCCCAGAGCACAGCAGTGTGCAAGGGTGGATGACAGGGGTTATCACACCTTCTCACAGGGTCCTGTGGGACCTCTTGTGACTCTGTCTTCTGAGCTGGCTTGCCTCAAGCTCCTCTGTCAGCAATCCTTAGGATCCACAACCTGCAGAAGGCAGCAGGCGTGCTGTCACATCCGTGAAGCTGGCTAGTCACGTTTGCTTCCTCCTCTCACTGATTTGTGCTGCTCACTCAGGTCTTGCCTCTCTGCCCTGCCAGTAAATGCTTCATGTTGGGGCCATCCAGGGGAATGGGTGCACACACAGAGAGCTGGTACCATGATAAATGCAGTATTAACACAAAAAGAAAAGGGAAATGACTTTAACAGTGACCACGGAGCGTTAACTTGACAGAACAGCCAGTAATGTGACTGCTTGGTTTTAGTTCTCTTAGCTGACTATATGGCATGAAGATTCCTCCTGGCTTCATGTCATCAGAGCTGAAAATTTAAATAAAACTTCCATCATTTAACACTGCCTTGAACATGGGTGACATTATTTGCCTTCCCTTTTGCTTTCATTAATGCCATTTTTGCTGTTAGATTTGTTTGTTAATCCTACAAATGAAATTAAACCAAGGCTGTTACACATAGAGAGCTTGCACGGATCAGATCTAATAATGTCATATTGTGTTATTTTATACAAAATGATTAGCTGGTAATTGGTTTAATGGAGGAAAAAAACAAACAAAAGCCTCCATGAAATGGACATTTCACATGCCACACACAGCTGTATGCAAACTGTGCAAGGAGTACCAGCTACTTCATGGGGGACAGTCTTGTTCCCACTTGACTCTGCAGAGATATTCCAGTGTTGAGAGCAAGTTCAGATGCTTTATGTCATGGACCAGATCATAAGCAGTTACTGTAATTCACTGTGGTTTTACTGATGCTGGCATTGCTGAGCATATTCCAATAACGAGCACATCTCCCTCTAGAAGGTGTTCTGAGTGGTGCAGGAATATTCCACATGGGTTTTTCTGTTTGTGTGTGTACCAACAGTCTCTCCAGACTTGCTTTCCTCTGTCACAACAGCAGCTGTGATAAAAGGCTGTAAACCTTTGTGAACTACAATTTTGGTTCATCACCCTGCAGCAGCCCCAGTCACCTCCTCACACCTTGGTGGGCTGCAATGGCTCAGGTCCCTCCTGGCTGTGGTGTCCACCCATCTGCATCACCTTGCAGCTTCAAGTCTGTCCCAAATCCACTGACCACGAGTTTAGATGCTGCACAACACCAGAATGACAGCATAGGGGCAGTTAAGGCTTTTGAAAGAATCTTATACAATCTTATACATACTGCATCAACATTTTAAGCATCATTTTGGTTCAGTGTTTGTTTAGAAATTCTACTCCATTCTGTTACTACCAAGGGAACTATGGTAATTCACCCCAGAAGAGGATTTGTCTCTTGTTTTGATCAGTGGCACGACCAGGGTATTTGTGCATTTTCTGTTCTCATGTCAGAGTGACTTGACGACATGCACAGGCTATTATTCAATAACGATGCCTAAATGGAGCTATCAAAAGGGTTACTATCAAGGTTATTAAAAAGCAATTCTCTGCCTTCAGTTTAACCATGGATTAGAGAGCTAACCATCATCTAGGTGAGGACGTGTGTATTAATCAAGAGGCTTCCTATGATCTACCTAGATATCCTGAGCCTGGATGATGATGGATTTACTCTACTCTTAGATTAGCATGCAATCAACCAGGGGTGTTGAACATCTGACTAGCAGAGTTAATTCATAATGCTTGGCAACCATTTTGCAATTTTCTCACATCTGTTCTTTCTGGCTGAGACACTAGATTTCTTTTAAGAGCCCAGAAAATGGCACAGAGAAATGTTTGTGGTGCAGTTTTCTCTGCTACCAAAATGGTAACGGTCCTACTAAAATCCATTTCACTTCAAAGCTTTTCCAGGAGAAATAAGCCTGCTAGATAACAATATGCCAGATGTTAAAGTATGGGGCATGCCAGTATTTTTTTAGTAATCATTTGAAGGTAGGTGCACATAATTGAATCCCTATGCAAATCAAATTTGATCAGATAAGTTCCTAACGAGCCTGTGAGCATCATTTGGGCTGAGTTACCAATGTTAGCAAAATGTAATTAGTTTCACTTCTTGCCTTGCTTAGGTAAAGGGCAGCTCAATAGTGCTTTTAAATGCTTCTAGCAAACCCTGAAGTGTAACACGACTTGCATTTGTTCCTGTAATTGTGTTGAACACAAGCACAGCGAGTCAGCTGGCTCGTGTCTTTTCTGCTGATTCTGCACTATCAAGGCAGATATTTCAGGTTTGGCAAAATTCTCACAGTGCTGTCAAGCTAGCCAACACATCTAATATTAAATGGTTTCCCATTTGCTGTTATCATCATTTTCACAGGCTACACTTCAGCTTTGCTGTGCACTTCTAATGCTTTCAATATTGCTTTTTGCAAGTGAAGAGACCAGAGATGCCAAGCCGCAGACACGTCTGCTCCAGCTCCTTTCCCTGGCAGCCTGGGGATGGCATAATGAAAATTAAAGATGGTCACTAAAGGTGGACAGACTTCTCTCTGGTCTGTCCCTCTGTTGTGTTGTCAAAATCGTTCATTCTGTTTTATCCTGTCTCAGGAAGATGTCAAAGATGAAATGTGCAGAACAAATGTGAGGGTGGATTTCATGAAGAGTCTTCTGAGAAGAATTGCTTAATCAATAAAAAGCTTTGGAGGGGCCATCAGGGCTTTTGGACAGTGAGTGAGTACAAGAAGATGAGTTGCAACAAAATGGGAGCTACAGGCACATCATAGCTTCTGAGACTCACCTACTTAGGCTTCAGCTTTGCACAGCAGGCCGTGGTGTGCTGATGAACAACCCTGTGATGTTTTTTAAAACATTATTGTGAAGAGTCACAGTTAATACACTGATTTGGAATAGTTGCCAAGAGTGTTTGAGAGGAAGAGAAGAGGTATTTATATGCAGAAAGACATTTTGAAAGTAAAGAGTATTCTGAATTTCATACCATTCATGAATTCAGTAGCCTGGAAGCTGGAGTCATAGTAAATCAAGGAGGACCAACCAAAACTACTTCATTGGAAGCACATAAAGAAATGGGAGGAAAATCATCTTAAAAACCATCACCCTTTTTATTGAATAATTCAGCACTCAGACACTCATGTTTAGCTGTTTCTTCTGCTTATAAAGCAAAACCTACAGAGACTCTATGCCTCTGATGTTGTGGCATAAACTTGGAAGAGCAGCACCTTGCTCAGAGGAAGTTTAGCTATTTTATTGAAAAGATTCCTTTCTACAAGTGCTCTCCCTGTTAGAAGAGACCCTGCTAGACAAAGTACTATTGGGGTCCTGCTTGCCATGGCACATCCCCTTCTGCCAAGCCCGACACAGAGCTAATCACTTGTAGAAAAGCATCTTTATTACAAGTCAGGAAGTGCTTCAAGCTTCTGCCTTGAAATAGACAATACATCCCCTGAAGATAAATAAGGGTTTTGCATCCTCCTTTGCAGAGCTGGATGCTGAACACAGATATCCTCTCCTGCTTTAAGAATGAACTTGTTAGAGAAAAAGGGAACTCTTTCTGGAGCCCTGCTCTACAGGAGGATCTGTTTTTAGAGAGGATTTAGCAATGCCAAGAGATGAAGAACACCCAGACCACAAATCTCTCCAGGGTACAACCCTGTAAAACCTATGAAGATGCCAATTCTGAAGATGCTGTCAGGACAATCAATTTTAGATATACCTAAAATACAAGTTTCAGGGAATGGAGTTGCTGAAGGCTTGGCTATGTGAGGAGCTGAAGTGCCCCCCAGGATGGACATCACTGGGGTGGGGTGCAAGGTGTACATGGTTTGGTTCTTCTCACCATCAGGGGTTGCTTGAGCACAGCTCAGCTCTGAAGTGGACTCCTGTGGCCTGATAATTTATGCCTTGTTATGTCTTAGTGCTGTAATTTACCAAAATAAAGAATAACATTCCTGTAACAGAGATTAATGGCTGTCAGGCTGCAAAGTAATTTTTCAATATGAAATGGAGCAAAACTTACATTTTTAGCACAATTTCCCAGTTCAGTGATGCACCTGGTAATAATTATGATTTACACTAACCATAACATCATCCTTCTTATATCAACTTGCCTTAGTGAAGAATGAAATAGGCCCTTGTTAAATGTTTCATGAAATAATTCAAATTACATATGCTAAAATTTCCCAGCTCCCACTAGCCAGGCTAAAAACCAACAAGAATAAAGATGATTTGCTGCTGCAAAGGCCCTGATTCTGCATTAAGAATTAGGGTAGAGCCCTAAGAGCTCTCATGGTTGAGTTAATTATAACAACAGATTATAAAGCCTTTAAGTCCAAACCAATGATGCAACTGCAAAACTGATTTTCCATGCGCTGAGACTACGCTCAAGCTAACTTTGTCATGTAAGAATTTGTAACAAAATCAAAAAGAAACAAAAACCCTACTGTCCCCAAAGTCAGCAAAGTTCAGCCCTTCAAGACGACCTAATTAACTAAGTTCCAGGTAGCAGAACTGCAGCAAGGCAAAGAAGTTTATAATTTGTTGCTTAGCTAACCTAGGGCCTGAATGTGTCTCTTGTTCTCTAAAGCACAATGAAACACTTTCCTAGTGCATTTTCCTGCCAATATATAATAAACAAAGCACCTACAACAAAACCAAAAATGTCCTTTCCTTGGCATCTGTGAGGAATGCAAAGCATTTACGTGCTAAAAGACTGCAGGAAAGAAGGCACAGAAATAGTGTGAACTATTTGCCTTAGAAACACAGATAAATGAAATGCAGAATTAATGTAGCTCTAGAGAGCAGGTAAATCCATTTGAATAACAGGATTATGATTTATGATTTTTCTATTACAAGAACGGGTTTCAATTCTGCAGTCTTTAATTATGCACTGGCTTGCACAAAGCTGCTCTGTTCTTGTTCACAAACTATCAGGACCCCAGACAGAATTCAGAGGAGACCTTGGGCACTGTGTGTAGACACAGCTTCAAAACACTCCCTTTCCTGGGGTCCAGCATCTCTGCTAAAAGGAGCAGTTTACCAGGATTCCAGAGGGCTGGAAACACTCGCCTCCTGCAAATATGCTAAATAGTCAGCAGAGCACCCACCAGAGGCAGGTATGACCTTTCCCCTTGCAGATGCCTGAGCTTAGGCTGTAGGACCATTTTATATTTCTCACTTCAGACGCAGGATCCTGCTGCTGCTTGGGGAGCAACTGGATGCAGTTCAGCCCAGAGAAGTGCAGTGTTCACAGGATTATATAATGGTTTGGGTTGGAAGGGACCTTATAGCTCATCTAGATCCAACCCCTCTACAAGGGCAGGGGCACCTCCCACACTAGATCAGGTTGCTCCAAGCCCCATCCAACCTGGCCTTGAACACTTCCAGGGATGGGGCAGCCACAACTTCCCTGGGCAACCTGTGCCAGTCTCTCACCACCTTCATGGTAAAGAATTTCTTCCTGATGTCTCACCTAAATCTCCCCTCTTCCAGTTTTAATCCATAAACCCCTGTCCTCTCGCTACAAGCCCTTGACAAAAGTCCCTCCTCAGCTTTCCTGTAAGCCCACCTTGCAGTACCTGCCCTGCATGGCTGAGGCTTGGATCCAACACCAGATAAATACTGCTAACAGAGCTGTTAGGCAGCAGCAGCATCAGACATTAATGCCCACCAGCACTGCCTGTGCTGTGGGTGCAGGGTGGTCTGGAGCTGCCTGGGTGGCAGCAGCCCAAAGGGCTCTTCCATTTCCTCCAACTCGCTTGGTCCCTACCAGCCGAGGTGGGTAATAGCTTGGTTGTGCTACCACTGCTGGAGTAAAGTTCAGCACTGAGTCATTAGGATGACTGGATACTCTGGGATTTAAACTAGTGATTAATGAGCCTTTCCAGCTCCAGCTCCATGTGAACAACGGTCTAGTTCATGTTATATTTAATTTAGCTAAAGAAAAACCAACAACCCTCACAGAGACAGTAAATCTTGCTCAGAAGAATTAGTGGAGGAAGAAATAACACTCACACTGCATTGATAATGTTGATTGCAAATTTATATTCACACTCTCTTGCACTAATTCAAATGGCTTCTTCAGAAAGATAGCATAATTTATATTTTAGAGGATTCTTTGAAAATATTTAGAAAAGAGAAATGGTGAAGGGGACATCACAATAGAATAATTAAACTGGTATGGTAAATAATGCAAAATAATTCAAACTATGCAAAAATACAGTCTCTTTTCTTAATCTTAGCATAAAGCTCCTGTTCCCTTTGTGGTAAGACATGACATTCTGCCAAACCAATAAATCTCCCCACTCTTAATTATCCTACAAAGTAAGCTTGATTTGTGCTATTTGCGTCATGCTGAAACATCCTAGGTGTCCTGATTTTATTTTTTTTTTCCCCTGTAAGCAAAGGTTACACTGCAGAGGTGTTTGACAAGTGCATTGGAAACACCATTTTGAATTAATCCATTCAGAGCATTAATCCAGTCCTAAGCTGCCTTTGGTTCTCTGATACAGAATTGAAAGCTGGGATCGTGGCTGCTTAAGCAATGCTTCCCTTCCATCTGCATTCAGACACCGTGAACTCAAAGGCCACCAGTCTTAACTAATTCCTCTACATATTCAGTGATCTCCCCACCAGGAGTCAGTCCAGGGTCTCTGCAAATTTCCACGTGTTTGAAGTTTTCCTCTACTCCTTTATCTTTGTCTGAAAGCTGTCAGAATGCAGCTACGATTTCATAGGGTAACGAGGAAGAGATTAAGGAACATACACATCTGTCATCTAAATATGTGTAATAAGGAGAACATAAATAAAGTTTGGATCCCAGAAATGCAAACAGCAGCCACTGAATTGCCTCCTGCACCCAGGGCAACCCCTGCACCCCAGCAGCACTGCCTCTGCAAGCCACAGACCCACACCAGCAGCTCCTGGGACTTTTTTATTATGGCCAGGCTGGTGTGCAGGGATGTAGATGGGCTGGAGGGAGGGAGGTGGGGTGGGTAAACCTGCTCTCCATCCAGTTCACCCCCCTTTGCAAATGGAACACAGCCTAGAGCCACTCATGATGCTCTGGCAGGTCTTCCCTAGCTTTGGTTTGTCTTTCATGCAGCTGAATGGAAAACACTGACTTTAATATCAGCTGCAAAACCCAAAGCAGAGTCTTTATGCAGCAAATTAAAAATCTACCAGTATTAAAATATTGACATCTTGTTCTTTGGGGTGGCTCTAATATCATCTCTGGAGACACCACCAACCCTCAGTTTCCCACATCTCTGCAAGACTGAGGAGATCAACCTGAAGCTGTTCATGGGCAGGAGAGCTCCAGGTACACGAGGCATGTTAGGTCTATGGGCTGGGATGTCTGCACACCTTTCTCTGCAGGAGGTAATGGAGATGGTGGAAAAAGACTCATTCTCTTTACATTTAAACAATAAAGTCCTGGAAAAGCTCATTTTCAACCTTTTTCCAGAAATGGTTAAGCTCCTAAATTGGATCCATTATCAACCAAATGAAGACACATTCCAGTAAGCTAATTATATTTCTTACCAAACTCGTGAATAATTAAATATTTTATTGTGATGATACAATTTGTATTTATTATCCTTTGCTAAGGAGCAGAATTAAACATAATGAGGCCTGTTAGTGTCTCTCTTCAGAGATGAGTCCATGTTACAGGCACCTACATCATTTGCACCAAGGGTGATTAATGGGTTTAATTTACTTGACTTGCATATGTTGCAATCTGTGAGGGGGAGAAAAAAGGGAACTCAGATTGTTAAACTCCTTTTAATTAGACTAATAATGCCAAGTTTGCATGTGTTAACTAGGGTGTATTATTAATTAGTTTTAGTAGGCTGTTTTCTGAAAGGTGGCACTGTGGCATTTAGACATGTCTTATGATCCCAGGAGAGCCATTAAGATGACAAACAGAGCATGACATTACACATAACTGCAAACAAACAGCCTTTAATCTTTCTGGATGAAGAATTGGGGGTAATTGATGGACAAAACACTTTCTGCACTATAGCTGCCTTTCCCTCTTGTTGCCTTTACTGGGTGTTAGTCATTCAGCTCTGGCACAGGCTCCTCAGAGCCCTCTGTCCTTAGCAGTGGTGGGGCTGGAGAGTAGTTCTGGGTCTCAGGTCCTACAAAACTGAATGCTGAGGGCCTGGCCACAAGCAAGATGCTCATTTCTGGGATTACACAGCTAAAATAGCTCTTCCATTCCCAGGAGGCAGCAGGCTGGATGGATTAATCCTAAAGGCAAACAGCCTTCCCCACAGGTACCTAGATGCTCAGCCCTTGGCTGCACTGCAGCAGCTCTTGTGCTTATGCCAGGGAGCCTGGGGCAGCCTGGCTGCTCTCAGGGCACCACCAAAGCAAAACTCACCGGGTCACCTGCTCCCACAGGAGGGGCAAACTGAAAGAATGAGGGGCAGATGTGGTCTCTGATTAGACAGCAGGTCAAGCAGAAAGCACTCTGCCAGGTAGGAGTTAGGGAAGGGAGGCAGAGATGTCATGGTTGAGGAGGGTGGGTGTTAAAGCTCTCTGCCATGGTTTGGCTCCTAATAGCATGGAGGTAAGAAATACATCTTTCCATACAACTTAATTGCTGGTTACCACACTGATTTTCTTCCACCATCAGAGCTCAGCACAATGAATGGGAAGGTTAGATTACCCTGTTACCCCATGTAGCAATTGGCACCCTGACCTGTTTGCATCCCCAACCCAGGGCCAGCAGGCAGGACCTGAGCCAGAGCTGCCAACAGCAGCTGGGTGGGGTACAAGCTCCCCAATTTTTTCTAATTCATATTAGCCAAGCTGTGCTATCACAAGCAGCCTTCGGGGTGTTCTCAGACAACAGAGGCAATAAAATTCCTGCCTCTTTACTGCTATGAACCTGGAGCTCAGCTGCACTGTCAACAGGCATTTATAACAGTTAGTTTCACTGCTCATATGGACGTCTAAAGGATTGAAGATTTCAATCTTCACTTGGCTTTCTCTGTTCATATTAAATACCTGTCAGTGTACTAATGTGTGGAATTTGCATCCATATCCACGGAGACATCTTGAATGCAGTACAAGTGTGGATTGTGCAATAAAGATCCATAGTGCAGACAGGAACTGTAATAACAGAGGAAAAATGTCTTTAGTCTATTCTTTCTGCAGCTTTGTCACACTGTCTTCAAGAAATATGGGTGAGTACGTGGCTCATGTCTCTGTAGGCTACAGGCTTACTCAGCTACAATGAGAAAGGAAGTTTGCTCCTGCTTGAAGAAAACAGGAGAGAAGAGGTTTTGGCATGTGTGCAAGGTCAGGAGTTTGGAAGCCTTAGAGATGTTGAAACCTCAGCAGACTAGTCCATAAACTAGGTTAAATCAAAACAATACCCACAGAAAAACAGAACCATAAAAAATGCTGGAAAAGAGTGGCAGGTGTAAAACAAAGGCAGAAGTGAGGAGAGAAAGTACCAGGATGTTTTCAAGTCTCTCTTTCTGTGTTTCAGCCCACATCAGAGCAACTTGGTGCTACTGCCCCTGGGAACCTCTATGGCATCACTCAGATGAGCAGTCACTGCTAAGCACAGCTAGGGCTCCCAGCTGAGCCAGAGATGCAAATCTAACTGCCACTATAACAAACCCTCCAGCAACACCTTATTTCATCTACTTTGGATGAGCATCAAGTGAGCATCAAGACATTGTCTGACAAGTGATGTGTCTAGGTGAGGCACTGGCTGTGTACTGGCTTCCCTCAGTTATGAGTGGAGGAGTTAGTGGCAAATAAACCTGTATTTTTACCATTTACCAACTGCCAGGCTATGAACTGGCTTTTCAATCAGACCCTGTCGGCCTAAATAGTAACACATCACCCTGAAGTGGTGTGCTGGGATTTGGAAGGAGACACAACAGATTCTTCAAGGAAAATGGGATACAGGCATTGATTTCTGTTACAAGCATAATACTGCAGTTTACACCTGGTGCTTTGCACTCAGCCACAGTTTAAAATCTGCCTTGCAATGAGGAATGAACTGGCACATTTCTCCCACAAAGTAAATATGGATAAAACATGAGTTTTTTGGCCCAGGTTCCCTACCTGGCTGCAATGAGACTATGGCCATAAACAAAGTACCCACCACAAGAACAGATTGCAGAATCGTGATAAGCATTTCTGGCACACTCCCCACCTTCAAGTGAGGTATCTACAAGGTTTTTAATTTGAACATTTTGAGCACTCTGAGACATTTTATCCTGAACTGGGAGAAGGTGAAGTCTAAATTATGCTTAGAAAAGCTTCAGTCAGCTGCTCATTGACCTTTATGATAAATTTTGGACTTCAACCCAAGCAAATGGTGCATTAGCTAACATTTCAAACCACGATGTTATTTCACATTACAGAAAAACATTTCATCTGAAAAAAATGAAGTGAAAATCTGTGCATTTAAAGCATCTTCAAATTCTAGTGACAGAGGACTCACCTGAAAAACCTAAAAACCACCCACACAAATTACAGGCTAGACTCTGTTCTCCAGGACCTATTTTCCCAACAGGTTAAATCAGAGAAATACCAGGTCCTTCCACATACATAAGCAAATATGCTTTTTTTTTTTTAAGTTCCTCCCAGCAGGTAAAAAGTACTTATCACAGCAGGAACAGACACCCAAAAAAAACCCCCCAGAAGGCGGTTATGATAATAAGCTTATCTTCATTACAGTAGGATTATATTTTAAACCTTTGATTAGACACTTAACCTTTCAGAACATGCTTCTTCGATTCTAGATTTTTAAAAGACAAAAGGAAAACAAGAAGAGAAAGTAAAGTCTTACTCCTGTGGGTGAAGCCAGTTTTGTTGCATAGAGAAGATCTTATTGTAAAGTTACTTAATTACATTCACAGGACATCTTAAATTCTGATTATGACTAGAATCAGGCGTGCCTTCATTTAGGAAGTCCTACTGGAGTCTGTGTGTCCTAAGCACAGGCTCTTTGAAGCATTGCTAAGCAGAGTAATTTTATTGTATGAGTTTTCTTGTAAAAATTATTGTCTTTCTAGATGTCTAATTAAAATAAAGTTGTAATAAAGAATTTATGGTTTTAATTAAAGCATAGATCTTAAAGCAATTATAGTGTGATTAATAATTCCTTAACAGGCTTTCTTCTACGAGATGAAGAAAAAAGATTTGAGCTCCATGAAAAATCAATATGCATTACTCAATTACATTAACGAAGCTACACAAAGCAGTCTAGGTCCCAATTAAATTGCTCCTCATGTTAAACTGGCAATGGAGTCTGTAGTTATTAATGAGCCTTGATGTATTTGTTTAGTCATTGTGGGTTTTCTTGAACGATAGGGTCTGGGGGAGTTTTTTAGTAGAAAGATGCTGTAACAGAGATGTGTCTTATGTCCTCATTCTGTGTGAATGCAATTTCAGAGGACAGAGTGAACAGAATCAGCAGGACTGAGCACAAACCCCTTCTGCTTTGCCTTCACCTATATTGTAGCCCAAGGCACAGCAGAGGAGTTGCTCATCAAGACCAAGCAGATGCACTGCAAGGCACTACGCCCCTTCCCAGTGTTCCCTGTTCCCCACACTTAGTGGAAGGGGTTCAGGGGACTGCCAGGACCGAGCCTGAAAGCATCCCCCTAGGCCAAATATGCTTCTCCCCTTATTCCATACATAAAGATCACTGCCAGGAGCACTGTAGGGCTGAAAGGTCAAGACCTTAGATGCACCCAGTGTCTTCTTGCTCCACTGGTTGCAGCTCCAGGTCCTAAACACAGGTGCTGGAGGCCAGGAGCATCTCTAGGAGCCATACACCAGCTCAGCAGAAGGGATCCTGCACTGGGCAGCACTTCTTTTTTTTGTGGGGAAGAGGGAGCACAAAGGGTCCTGTGCTACACCTGCACATCCAAACACTTCTCTGGCTCATGGTGAACAGAAAGCTAACTGGTGCAAAAGCCTTGGCCCTGACTCAGGCAAGCACTAGACAATGTCCTTGATTTTAGGCTCACAGTGGCCAACAACTTTATGTACCATCAATAAAAGTATCTGATAGAGGATAAAGATCTACAGAGAATGGTGAAACGAAGCTAAACAGGAAACACTTATTCCTTATTTCTCATAAAAGCAGCAGCTCTGGAGAACCCAATGAAAGGACCAAGAAGCAGGTTTGAAACAAACCAAAGGAAATATAATCTCAAACAACATCCCTGAAAAAGTTTCTACCAAAAAGATATTGTACAGGTAAAAAAAAAGTTTCAAAAAAGGAAGAGGGAAGTCATTCACTGGTGGGGAGGTTCTCTCTTAATGGTTCATATTCCAGTTTGGTGAAGCCCCTAACCCAGGGATGGCCCAAGGCATCAGAGATCACTTATAATATTCAGTATGGCTACTCTTTTGTTCCTTGGTTCGTTTTTTAGGTGATGGTTTGGTGAGTATTGACAAGAAAGTTTTACGGAGATCAGGATTTAATGTACACTGAAACTTCTACCAGAATGTTATTTTACCTTTCACTAATAACTTGGCTGAACTGGTAGAGCACAGAACTAGATAAATTCATATCTTACAGATCAAATTAACTTCAAAAACAATGTAGCTATATATTCACTTCTGTACAGACAGCTCCTCTGATCAAGCTGCCCAGCAAATGAAACCACACTAATTTAAATGTACTCCAGCAGGAAAATGATCTCACACAAAACTTCTAATTTGTCATTCTGTAATATGGATTGTGGCTTGGAAACTTGCTAATTGATCATTAAGAACACAATGTTATAAAGGTGGATTTCTTGGTGTGAGAAGAACAAAACCCCAACACTTCTGAAAGAAAGAAACCACCATTTGCTCCAAATGAATCTAGAGGACACTGATGGTTCATTATTTTCAGACCCAGCCATAAAAGAACAGATTTATTTTGGCCCTGTCAGCTGGGGTGCATGGCTGCCTGCAGACCTGAGCTTCCTTGCTATCTGGGAGTGATGCTGCCCTCCCACAGCAACGCAGGAGGGTAAAGATGTTATTAGAGCTACCTTCAGATTTCAGCATCCAGTGAAACCTCTGCATTCAGACATATTTCTTTTCTTGAGCACATTCTGTGTAATTCCCTTTAAAAACGCAGCTTCACTCAGCCAAATGACTGCACAAATTCATGTTGATTTCAAAGAGCTGGTCATGTTAAAAAATAAAAGAATCAGTAATTGCAATGGGGAAGAGCAAGAACTATTTAATTTCCAAGTTAATGCTGTGATTTGAGGGAATGCCTTAGAGCTGGTTTCAGTTACTTGATAATGTGATTCTAAAAATCCTTTAAAACACTTCAAAAGGAGTTAAAGGTTTCCTTTTAAAATTTTAAAATTTTCCTTTCATGTTACTGTCTCTCCTGTCCAAGACCTTTGGGTTTTCCCAATACTCTGTGCCTGCAGCATTCAAAGACACAGGGCAGGGAGGCAGGCAGAACAACCTGGGATAGCTGGTCGAGCAATGCCCCTTCTCTTGCCATCAAACCTGGGCAAAGACCACCCTAAATGTGGGGCTGCAGGTGCAAGTGGAGGAGCTCAGGGTGACAGCCTGGTTCTGTAGATAAGTGTATAAAGGAACTGAAGTGGAAAAACCCCACCTAACAGACTAGAGAAATGGTTAAAAACACGGCAGACATGCAACAGCCATTTGTATTTAGTTTTGAGCTACTGGTGGCAGGACGGGCTGCTGTTGTGTGCCTGGCCTGGATGGACCCTGCACAAACACATGCAAGACTTGCAGAAAGGCCCCATATGTGTGGGATCTGAGACAAGAAGGCATTGCGTGGGTCCAGAGTTTGCCCAAGCAGCAGGAGCTGTCAGCACTTCCTGCCTTTCAAGGCCATGTCCCAGTTAGTGAAGAGCTATTTCAGAGAAAAACATTCTGCATCGAACACTGAGGATGACTTTGGCCAGGTCCTGCACTCAGTCTCCTGTCTCTAACACACACCTTCCTCCTATTATTTGTCTTCATATCCCTTTTTTAATCAGGAAACTATTTGCTTTGCCATTTTTTTTCATCTTCTCATTTACATGTCTCCTGCAAGACTGAAACTCCAACATTGATTTTACCACAAGATAATGTTAATAGGATCAATAAACCACAATGACTCTATCAAAGTGTCTGTTCTTCACCCTCCAGGACTGTAGAAGGTGCTTTAGTCTTAAAGTACATCTAATACACCATCTCTCACTCTTGTCTACTCTTGTGCATGAGAGACTGTCTGTCGGCCAGGTAGAAAATAAATTATTAGCTTGCTGAAATAATTGAAATTTTAATACCACTTCAGGACATATAAAATATTACTGATGCAATTAAAAAATAGACAATCAGCTCAATGCATCTGAAAACGAGTGCTGTATGCCCTGACAGGAATAAAAGGAAGTCTGTTGGGAAGACTATTATAAGTACAGATTTCCCCTTAACATAAAAAACTTCAGCTGGTAAAAATTAGGAGTCCTATTTCAGTCAGGCCAGCCACCTTTTAACAATATTTCTAGGGGAAGCCTGGGAAAGATGGATGCACATGGGTAATCTGCAGCTGACTCAAGGAAGTTAGGTACTCTGTTTTCTTTGTTGTTCCATGTACAGGTTTTGAAGGATCATTTTTCACAGGTCACAAAATAGAAATTGTCCTGGTTAGAGGATGTGACAAAAGGTTACAATAGAAATTTTGCTCTGGTTATTTCAAGTCCTGTGCTGTGCACCCCAGCAAGCACTTGCAGGGTCCCAAACTGGTAATTGCAGCCAACTGCAAAGTCAGTGGATGAATAATGTCATCTATCATTGGAAAACAGTGTCTTTCCTTGTTCTTTTTATGTTTTATTTTTCCTTACTCTTTTTCATTCTAAGCAATATCTGACACTTGAGCTCAAAGCATTTTGCAGATGGGATTAAAAGACCTGAAAGTCAATCTAGTTATTTTTCTCAAGATCATATGAAGTGTTTCAGTGAAACACCAATGACTTTGTTCAACTTTGTGACCAAAATAATTTCACATTCAACTAGCAAGTCCTGTGGCAGTGGTGACTTTAAAGACAGTGTGGGGTCTTGGTAGAGATGAAAGCTGGCCTGGGCTGACACCAAAGGACATTGCTGCGTTGGTGTGAATGGGAACCAGGTTTCTACCTCAAGTAACCAGAATCCTTTCACTGACTGATAAAGGTAAGCAGGTTTTACTCTGAAGAGGTATAAAGCTTTCAGACAGAGGATATGAAGGCAGCCTGGCTCAAAAGAAGCAATTAAAAGTCATCACTTTTCAGGAGACCATGTGAAATGCAGGGGAGGGCTCAGCCCCTCTTCTCTAAACACCTCTCTGGAAAAGCCCTGCCAGTCTGAGTAAACCAAACCCAGCAGATTGTGTTTGGGAGGCTTGACTGGAGACAGAGGGTGAGATTTATAAAGTGCTGGTGTAGCTTAGTGATGGAAGTGCTACCAAAGATGCTCCCCTGAGGGTTCTTGCAAATCTAAAACCTCTAAAAACAGATTTTGTGACTTTTTCCTATTGAGTTAAATGGACTCTGTGTTATCCCCTGAGCATTTTACACTTCCTAGGCATGTATTTTCCCAGCTTTGTTTGAATATACTAAACAAAGCAAAGGCCTTAGCATTATTCCTATACATAATGAAGCAGGTTTGTTCTGACAGTTTAAGTTTGCTTAGATTTAAAACAAAGTTTAGGGTTTCAAAAACCTTGCTGAGATATTATCATCATATGATAGAACATCACTTTGCCCACAGAATTATCTGTTTTCCACCACTATATTTAAAAAACCCAAACACCTAGAAGCTTGAAAAACATAGCAGCACTTCTATTTAAATCTTTAAAGAGGCCTATTATAAAAAATCAGCTCTAAAAATAAGCTGGCAGTGAGGACAACTTGCACGGTGTGCTCAGTTACACTGGTGAACAGCAGTGATTTGGAGAGGGAGAGATTTTTAAAGGTCATCTAGAGCAACCTCTGGCTCCACACAAGACTCAACACTTGCTCAGGTCAGCTGTGTGTTTGTCTTGCTGCATCCTGAAATCCTGGAATAACTTTTGATTTATTCCAAATTCATCGTGGTGTAGAACTTACTTGCATAGCAGAACTAGGGAAATGTATCCAAATTAAAACTAGACACCCGGGTAAAATGAATTTGTTGAATCATATTTACTGTTTTGTAGGCACAGTTATTCATAACTAAAAGAGCAATAATTTGATTCTTGTTTCCAAAGCAAATTAAGGTAAGCTCAATTAAATTCAGTCTAATTCTGGATAAGATTACATTTTCAGAGATGGAATGCAGTTCAGTGAGTTGATTTTAAAAGATATTTTGGAATGCTTTGACTGAGTTCCTCCAAGTTAGATCAAGAATATCACACAAGTTTAAAAAATTAAGTCAAACCCTTTTTGTGCCAATGAAGGATCATTTTTTGGTCTTATGGATACACTTTGTTCTTCTCTCCCCCCCTTTTTTTTTTTTTACTTACAATACAAAACTGGAATAGCTGGTTTAAAATTAGAATTTTATCTGAAAGAAAATCCCCAATTAAACACTCAAAAGAATATTGCAGACTTGCTCTCAGTAATGGCCAAGGGAGACAGGAGGAACAGACACATTCTGTTCCATGGGATTAGCCAGGTAATTAGGGACAGGGGTTTAATTTTGTTACATAATTATAATTTCCCTTTATTTACTGTGATGAGTTAGCTGTAGGTTGGCTTTCTGGTCACCTTAACTGGCTCTGGAAAAAAATGATGTGCTCAGCTGAAAGGTCAAATTCTGGTTTCAGCTTCTGAGGCTCCCACCTGGGTGCAAATTTCCCCCCAGGGGCTTTGGCCACAATCTGGCTCCTGGAGTCCCCAAACAGTATTTGGGGAAAGAACAGCTGGAGAAATCACTTTAACCTTTTAATAAGTGTCCAAGGCTAAACAGATATGAACAACTTCCAAGGCAAAATGTCACAGCAGAACAACTGTGAGCAGTGGGGAGGTCAATTCCCACTCAGAGACAAACGCTGCCATTTCTTCTTCTCTCCCTTCCCCAAGCAAGCATGCTATGCAATAATGTGGTAGCAGATTGGTCTCAAAGAAGGCAAGGACTTGCCAGCTTACTGGCACTCTGAAATAATTGCAGTAGATGCTTTCCAAATTTCTAATTTGTATTTTTACTTCAACTACATTTCAAAAAATCTGATTTTTAAAGCCCATTTTTAGAAGACCTCCGGAGTTTACTCACAGGCACGTTGACCAAATTGTTTTGGTTTATACAGATTTTCATAGACTTCATGTCTTGTCTGAGGATAAGAATGTCTAGAAATGGCAATAAGGGTGAACAAAAGGCAGAGCTGGTACAGTGAGAGCCCCTGAGAGCACGTTGCTCTGCTAGATGCCTGAGAGACAGCTGTGCCCCAGCCCAAAAGGAGCCTGCTTGCGTGCCAGGGAGGATGTTTTCCAGCACTGAGGGAGCTCCATAGGGAAAGGGCTGCTCAAAGTAGTGATTAAAGGGGCATCTTGCAGGGTCAAACTGAGCTGCTTTGTTTGTTCTTCTGCTTTTTCTAAAAAAAAAACCCCACACATTTACACTCAATAAAGCTAGCTCTTCTCTTGAGGCCACATCAGCAATTAAACCCTTGCTTGGCTAACTAGACTGTCTCAGATTTGTTTTAGAAATATGGAGGAAAATGGCACATCTAGATTCTAGCAACCTGAATTCTCTCAGTGTAATTAAGTTTTGCTCAAGCTGTGGAAGTTTCATATTAAGGTGTATTCCCAGAAATATATTTAAAATAAAGTTGGATATATAGCTAGTGAAAGGGTGCATTTCCTCAGCCACTCATTATAAACAATTAAAAAAATTAATGATGTCCTTCAATCAAAACTGCAGTAATCAAAATCTGGTTACACCACAAGAAACTTGACTCCAAGAAATCTTTACCTGAAGCAAAAATTTTGTGATGACCACACAAACACTAAAGACAAAAACCTTCATGTTAATCTGTGCAAAGGCAAGGAATTAATTGAGATTTTCATAATAAATGTGAGTTTTTCAGTACAGTCTTCATTTGTCTATCACCCTGAGAACGAAGGAGAAAGAGCTCAAATCCAATGCAATGACTTTGCACCTTAAGAAGTGATTTTTGTTTTCCAAAGCCTTTGTTTCCCAAACCAGAATCTTAAAATAGCTCAGCTGTAGCTACGTCCTTCAAAACCATTCACCTAAACAGAGCCCATCTCACAGGATAGTGGGATCTCACTTTAGCTACCCCGTTCCACCTTACTGGCCCTTCAGGTTGACCCAGGCACTCAGCTGTTGGAAACAGAAGCAGGAATCTCACACACAAACCCAGGTTCTTTCCCATGTTTTCCAAATACAAGCCCATCCTGTGGGCCTTGACAAGCCTTGCTTGTTCACTCTGAAGTCCTGGTACAGGGCACATTACCACACTAAATCCCTACAAGTGATCATACAAAAATTCCAGTATTTTCTAAGTTATAGCAACACGGATTTTTTTGTTTGGAAACTTTAACAAAGCAATTTTTTATTTTTGCACTGAAGCCTCTTAGGTTTTCTTTTCTTCCTTCTTGCTTTTTTGGCAGACTTACACAAACTGCATCTTTGACGTAGCATGAAATGTGGAAAGGCCCCATTACCCCACCCTGTTACAAACCATTAAAGAAAATTGATTATTTTACCCCTGTGGTTTTACAAAGAAGTATTAGCACTAGCTGGAAAGAGACTTTTTTAAGCTGTTAGTTTCAAACTACCCCATGAAGATTTTGTTCACAAAATGCTTGACAAGAAGAAAATGATGCCACTTCAAGAGTCTGCAAAGGTGTTTGACCCAGCAATACCAGTTCCCCAGATGTACTGATGCAAGAGAATAATTACTCTGAACAACATAACTATGCCCATGCAGGCACAATGCTGTTGGCATGAAGTCCAGTATCTCCAACTTGCAGTCTTTACTCCCTCATGGCCCTTACAAGGTCACTCCCTCAAGTAATGCCATCCCTCAACATCCAAAAGCCACATGAAGACCAAGCAATTTCAGTTGCAGTGCTATGAAACCAAATTAAAATCTCACCTTTTACATTAGAACTTGCATCTCCTGAGCATATCTCTTGCTCCATCATGCAGGAAGAAGTAGGGCCAGAAGGCACAAGGAGACACCAGGCCAGAGGAGACACCTGACAGCAGAGAAAAAGCAGCCACAACCCTTCTCAGCCTTTAAATAGCAAAGAGTGGTCAAGAGCTGCCTGGCCATGAGCAAGGTGAGTTGGCTGGATGGGATTGGTCAGGAGCAGGGTGAGTTGGCTCCATAGGATTGGTCAGGAGCAGGGTGAGTTGGCTCCATGGGATTGGTCAGGAGCAGGGTGAATTGACTGTATGGGCTTGGCCAGGTCACACATTGCTCTCCAGATCTCCACCATCTACCACCACCATATGAGGGGGATGTGGAGTCCACCGCAGGCTTCTTTTGAAGGCAGCAGCTGTAGGATTGTCATTGTAGATGTAATGAGTATGAGCTGGCTCCTACCTCAGAGAAATCAGTAGCAAAGTTCCCTTTGCCTGTGGCTGCATAGGGTCAGGACAAGGTTGGGCAGACAAATATCATTGGTTAGTAGGTGTTGCTGTTCTTTGCACAGAGGGGCAAATAAATACTTAAGAACCAAAGGAGAAGCCAGCCATAATTACCACTGCCAACAGAGCCTCCATCCTAAGTGACTGACACTCCCAAAATGATTCTGTAATAGGCTGTCCTATAATGTCCTCTGTATGCTACTTCTCTGTATGAAATGCCTCATACCAGGGCAGGAGACCTTTTAATGGAATGAAGCCCTCTCCAACATGGATTTGGTGATGTATCCATAATGAAACCACAACTCAGTGTCTAGAGAAAGCAGCCTTCTTGCAGCATGATTTAATTAAGTTCAATTAAATAAATAAAAGTTAATTTTTCTCTCTGAGGAACTTCAGGTGCTGAAAAAACATTGTCTATGGTGCAGAAGTAGGCAGTCCACTCTTTTTTCCCCACCAGATTAACATCATCAGAGGATCAGAAATAAAATGCCAATATCTTGCACTCAAGTAATGCATTCTGAAAAGGAAACAATTAATTAATGCCAAGTAATTTTGTCACAGGCTGATTAGGTGACACAGTGACTAATGCATTTCCTCCACCAGCTTATAGCTGCAGTGAAGACACTGCAAGATTCCCTTTCACTGAAAGCAAATATTAAAACAACATTCATTACCTTTTCATGAAAGGGAAAAACAACAGTGACCTTGGCAGTATTTCCTTTTCTCCTTCTCCCTCTTTCAAAACAAAACCAAACCCAGGCAGCTCCTCCCCCCCAAGCCCATCAAGAGACAAAGCCCCAGCAGAAAGAAGCACAGGCTTTTTAACTATTGAAGAAGCTTTAAGATGGACCTTTCCTACAGGGATTTCAGAAGCTCCATTGCAGCCTCAGCAAGTAAATGAAGCAAAGCATGGGCCACCGAGCCAAAGAGGGAGTGAGAGCAGACATACTACAGGGAGATCCTTTAAACCATCATCAGAGATCTGTAGCTAAGCTCTCCAGCGGCCTGCTTCTAGCCGAAAGGCTTCCACTTGAGTGCTTCAGATCATGTAAGTTTGTTTAAGATGCATAATTCATGAAGAGTACATAACATCATCCTTGAATAACTTTTCACTCACCACCTGCTTGACAGGGAGAGAGCTGACAGAGCAGTGTGACTTCAGAAATCTGACATTAGCACACTACGTGTCCTGGGAAGGAACAGGGATTGCTCCATTGTCTTAACCCCTCCACTGGCATGAACGCCTGAGGAAGCCAATTGCACCTACTAATTCCATGATTGGGACTATTTCCATCTGTTGCCATTACCATTAAAATAAGAGAAAGACAAATGATGTGAAGAGTTGTAACTACTTACATTGTGGTACATAAAGAAAATGTCTGTTTTTATAGGCTTTACAATAAAAGATCTATTGCACACCAAAGGCCAAGTATGACCATGCCTACTCGAGCTGAGTAGTACCTTGCAGCTCAAATAGTCCCACTGAAATCAATTTGGGATTGTATCATGCAGGTAAGGAAAGCACCACCTCATCTTTTGGTAGCAAAAGAAGATGCATAAGGAACAAATCTTCAGCTCCAATTAATGTAACTTGCCTCATTGTGGTTAATGGAGCTGTGCCCATTTAGATCAGCCTGGAGTCCACGGTAACTGCCTGCCTAGAGTAGAGCACTTGCATTTTAATTACCCAGGGTAAATAGTACGTTCTTAAACTTTATAGACCTTTTATATTTGCCCTACTTCATTTTGTAGATAAAAACCCAACTGTGGCCTGATAGGCAATTTAGGAATGATTTATGGACTTTGTCTGCTGTTAGTAACAGTTTGGAAGTTGCTGCGTGACAGAAGGGTGGGATTTTATTCTAATTTATTTTGGGAGATGACGGTTGGAGTGGAACTGTCACACATTGCTGTCCCTTGTAAAATTGTGAATGTGTTTTTGCAGGGCTTTAGAAAAAGGGAGAAAATACAGGGCATCACAAAACACAAAGTGAACAGCAATGGGCACATGAGATGGGATCTAGTCCATGGTAGAGGAAGAGCACTGCTTTCATAATTTACGCTATCCCAGGGCCAGCTCTCCCAGCAGTGAACCTTGTTCTACTTCCACCTGAATCCCAGGCTACTCTCCCTAGAACTCAATTTGTTTTGGCTCCTTTATCACTGAAATGTGCCTCCTGCTGTCAGGTTTGAAGTGACATTTAAATAAAACACAGACACCTGTTCCATTTAAAAGTCAGAAACAAAGACATGCTCACAGGAACCAGGTCAGGTTACTTCTCAAAAACAGAGTATATGGGGATTGTTATCCCCCTGTACATATATTCTCCAAAATAAACATTTCAAACAAAGCAATATTTTGCCTCCTGTGTACTGCAGAGCAGTGAAGTGAGGCAGGGTTTCCACCCTGGACACTCCAAGCATGCACATTTTAAAAGAAGGAGGTTTTTCCTCCCAGAAGTTCAGAGAGGTTTTGTAAATGGTTGGTGTATGACCCCACTGTGATTTCTGCCCTATACCAGGGTGCTGAGGCTACCTGAAAAGTGATTTGTAAGTCAGACAGTGAAATACATGGACCTGGTGTATTGACTTGCACTTTATCCATCCTTCTGTTACTCTGAAAGCTAGCATGGTTTTCTGCTTTTACAAGGGTCATCTGAGTCTTTTATCTAAGTCAAATCCTGCTTCCTTCATGGTATATGAGAGAAATGACACTGAACATTATACTCTTATCAAGGGAGAGTGTCCCTGAGACACAGGTACTTTCTTGGGGACAAAAAACTGACAGTGGGGAAAAAACTGTCTGCTCCTCATGCCAGTTGTTTCCTGTTTACAGAAACATTTGGTGAGAAGTAAGTCGAGCAAACCCCTTTATGTCATTATGTTGCATCTCCCCCTGTGTAAATCTGAGCAGAAAGGCAGGTGAGGCAGTAGGTGCACACAGGATGCTTTAGCTCAGGCTTCCTTCCTCAGTGTCCCCAAGACTGACCTGGAAAGGGACACAGCTTTTGCTGGCAAGTATTGTGGGGTTCAGCCACAATTGTGGGTTATGGAAACATTCCTAAAGGAATGGAAACTTATTTTGGGCAGCTGGGATAAGAAACAGTGGTAAACGTTGGAGTTTAAAAATTAGGGGCTGCTTTTGTGCAGCAGAGCTAGGCTGCCTCTGAGCCATAGGCTAGAGGGCAAGCTGGAGAGGAGGGTGGGAGCCACACTTACAGCTCTGTCAAATTTCTGAGACCTGTAGGGGAAAGATCCATATTTCAACCAGCAATTGTCCTGCAAAGGGCCCACATCAGCTTCAGTTGATTAGATCTATTATTACCTGCTTCAGTCCTTGTCCTTTTCCTGCCTGCCATTGGTGACCTGATTTAACCACCTGCTGATGAGACTCAGCTCAAATCAAAAGGCTGTCTCTGTGCAGGACTAAACCTTCCCCCAAATGGGCCTGTTCAAATATATATTCAAACAGTCTTTAAAAGTTTACACAGTATTACAGGATCAGTAGAGATCTGGCCATTACTTATTAATTGCTCAATTCAAGGAATAACTATTTGATAGAAAATGGGGTGGACACCTAGGAAAGAATGACTTTAATGAGATCTCAGTGACTGATATTGGGAAATATATTATTAAGTTTCTGCAGTGCAGCACTGAGACTCCCCAGTGTCCTCAGGAAATGCTCTTGTGTCTCTTGCAGGGTAGAGACATTAGAGATCAGACCAAATGCACCCACCCTCTGCTAAAACAAGGGGGCTTCAGAAATGACTTAGCATGGTTATGCTCATTGTTGAGGCATGGAAGAGGCTGGGCTTTTGCCTCTTGAAATTGCCTTTTCCTTCAGCAACATTTTTCTTCCTGCCTTTTCTTCCAGATTTTCTATCCAGCTCCTCAGCCCATGTGATTTCACACTGATGTATAAATAGGCTTTTTCTAAATAATCACCTTGTTTTAAAATGAAAAGGAAGTAAGAACGCATTGGCTTCCCAGAAATAAACACCCAAGACAGGAGGCAGGAGAACTGCATCTCACCCATTTCATTCCTTTAGAGATGCCACAAGCTCACAGCAAATGTAAGCAAGGTTGTGAAGTGCCATCCCACAATTGCATATTCAAACAGAAGTACATATAGGGAAACGTGTACAAAATAATTCCAGGTACCAAATCTTACACTAGCACACACAGATGCAGAAAGCTTTTTGTAGCCAAGGTATGTAAAGGATTACATGTTCAACCATCCAGCCAAAATCTGCAGACAAGACATTACAAAACAAAGTGTTGATGTGCACTTGTCTCTGGCATGAGGATGTGAAAAGAATTACATCTGTCCTCTCCAACAAGCAATTATTCCTAATGGAAAAAAAAGGGAAAGGACAACAAAGCCCTGAAAACTCTGTGCTTTTCAGGGCTGATGGGAGAAGGGCATGTCCTTCCTAATTGCCATTCAGCCTTTTAGGTGCAGGATGGGTTAAAGGCCTCTGTGATGGACTTGGAATGTAACACACAGCTTGTCTTGAGTATAGATGTCCTTTGTGACCATGAGAAAGGCTTGAACAGAGCTCATAGACAATTGTCATACTAATGTCAAATCAGAAAGATTTGGGAGAGATTAGATCATCTCTATTTCCTGGGGCACATTATCCAGTGAGTAGGCAAAAGCCCATGTGCAAACCTTTTTTATACAGGGGTGTTGTACAGAAGAGAGTACTCATCCTTACATGAGAGGTTCTCCTGACCCATGTGTTCACATCAGCCAATTGACTCTTCAGCAGCTATATAACCATCCTCCTGAAGCCTGTCACTGTGTTCATGCAGTCAAATTGCCACTGTTGAATGCAGAAGAAGGAATAAATACAAGTAAATGAGAAAGAAGTTCCTGCATACTTAGATGCACTGAGCCTGCTATTTTGCTATTACACAAGTTGTGCTTGCAGGTGTGCCCAGCCCGTGCCCTCCCCTGTGGCAGGGGGATGGGAGGAATTGCTCTGTTGCTCAGCTGCATGGGAAGGGAATGAAGCCTGTATCTCTGAGTGCTGTGAGAGGTGAGGCAAGGTGAGGCAAGCCTCCCTGGCCTCAGCAGGGCTCTATTTGCAGAAAGAGGCCAACAACATGGCAGAGCACATGTTCTACACAGTGCACCAGAGGTGTAGTAAACCTTGGCAGACAGCGTATATCCACATAGCCATAAAGAGGTTAAGACTCTCTTGGTAGGAACCAGTAGGCACGAGCCTCAGGAATGACTATTTTTCTTTCCTGACTGCCCATAAAAGAACACAGGGAACAATTCCTCCTGCCTCACTTAATAGTTTCTCCCCCAAGAGTTTTGTTGCCTGATTGGGGACAATATTGTTTGTACAGGGATGCTGTAAGAATGACCACAGTTTTATGAGGAAGGAAGAGATGACACCCAGTCTCATGGCATCAGCATCCCAAATAACAATGAAGCAATTCAATCACTAAATAGATCCACATTGTATAGAATTTTCATATTTTTTATGCTTTGTTCTTGGTTTTCTTTCATTCTTTGGTTCTTTGCAGAGGTTGCTAAAGATTTATGATTTATAAAAAATCAGGCTGCACTATGTTTCCTTGGGTGATGTTAAGGAAATCCAGTAACACAGGAGTTTTGTGTTGTGAACATATATCTATTTCTTCCCCTGTAATGTTAGGCCTGTCAAAATGAAACTGATTGGTTGGAAACAAGTTTGCTGAGGAGACAAAAAGGAGAATAATTTTACTAGACCTGGTGAAACCCACCAGATAAGTATCAGAAAGTTAGAATTAGCACAGTTTGCTGTGCTGTTTGGGGAAGAAGAGGAGCAGTGGGTTCTAAGTAGTCAAAGAGTTGAACACAGGTCTGCTTCTACTGACAATCCATTGAATGACTTTCCACAAGCACATTTTTTCTCTCCACTCTTGCTTCTCTCCATTTGTTTTGCCTTATCCATTCATATCAGAAGTGCTTAGGAGGGGGTTTGGCTCCTAATGTGTGTTCAAAGAGAAGCTGAAATGGAGAGACCTTCATCTCTGTTGTAGAGCTCAAGGTTCTACAGTAATACAAACAATAATGGAAAAGAATGAGTGACACAGTGCCACTGCATGAATAATATGGTACTTTAAAGACCGTTCTTCCTGCCAGATCATCTTTGTGCTAATAAGTTCTGTTTACTCAGGGAATATTCAATAAATAATAAATAAAACCTCAGGCTGAGACTTTCCCAGGCACAGCAGGTAAATTAGATGTATTGTCCATTAAAATTAATGCAAAGGGTGCATCTAAATCCCTTAGTGCTCTCAGAACATTCTTATGTTGAATATTTAATTTCCAAGCTAGGCAACCAGCAGGGTGGTCTCCATATCCAGGAGACAGTGGGGTGGAAATCAAGAGGAGTACTGGACACACTTGGGTGCAGAGTTCATACTCACCTGAGCAGCTTTACTGGTCATCCTATTGCTTTTGTTCCCCTGCAGTCCTGTGTGAAGTCTCTGGGGACTGATCACTATGTGCCTAGAAGGGATAGGGCTGGGTGACTTTTCCTTCCTCTGGATTCTGAAGACAAACAGATGGGGCAAAGAAAGGAAGGTAAAAAAGGAGAAATAGTACCTTCCTTGCATGCAATATGCCATCTACCTCTTCTACCCGCCCTGCTCCAGCCTGAAATTGTGCTCCTGAGAGCACCCAGTGCTGCTCTTGCTTTTGGCAAGGGCCAGAGAGGACTCATGGTGTATCCAGCAAACAGGAAGTTTAAAGCAACTCAGGGCCACCTACGCTCCATTTCTCATCTCCACATTTCTTAAACCTAGTGCAAGGGGGGAGGAACAGCACCAGACTTATTCTAAATGCCACATCACTGTGTAGGACAGGACTGATGTGCTTCGAAAGGCGCTCACTGCAGCTTTGGTAGATCACTCTGTCTCTGTCAGCATGACAGATAACAGCCTCCAGACAGCTATGAACACATTAGAAATACACTTCCATCTCGGAGCAATCACACATCAGTGCCGCGCTGTCTCGCTGTGGAGAAGGAGAGCAGGCTGGACCTCTGGGAGAGCTGTGCAAACATCTGCGTCTGCTTTAGCTCTATTTTTCACGAGTGTTCCTTCCTGACAATTTTACCACTCTAGATAAAAACCTGAGTGAGAAGTAAAAATGAAATTAGTTCTTTCTGACCCGTGCATGCGTATTTAAGCATTTCTGTCACTCTATGTTAGAGTTGCAGGCATTTTAACGATGCAGCTCAGTTCCTTGCCTCTTGCACTGTGTCAGGTAGTAATATCAGGCTATAACGTTTCAGAAACTGAACAAATCTCCTCTTTTGTTACATTTCATATTGGTCATTAAACTTATCATCAGAAGCACAATGAAACAGCAGTTTCTATAATTCTGTGAGGAAATGAGGCTGGCAGCGTCAGAACAAAACACACATCATTAACAGGGCCCTGCTCTTAACACTCTTCAGCACACAGCTCTGTGAATATTCATACTTATTTTTGAGGGACACTAAGCTTAAATTTGGAAATTTCAGTTGCATCATCAGTTCTTGGACCTTCTAGGATCAGAGCACTGAGGAAAAATAACAGCTCTCAGTGTTGCTGAGGGTATCTTTCTCTTGATAAACAAGGCAGAGGCAAGTTTCTCTACAAAACAGAGATGGTAGACATGCATTTGAATGACTTGTACCTCACTTTTAAAGAAGTGGATTTTGAATATTATGATGCTGGATTCATCATTAGAGGACAGACCAGATGGTGAAGGCTCAGAGTATAGTCTCATCCCTATGCAGAGGGATTTCTACAACTGCATATTAAATGTTATTGGAAGTTTCCATACACATGCAAATCCCTCTGTACTGGAATGAGAATATCCTTTAATGCAAAGCATTATATCCAGTACAATAAGTAGCATGAATAACTAATAGTCATTGCAATTAAACTGCAAATCTATTTGGCCTACTGGCACCTTGAAAATAAAGCAGGGATTTTAGAAATGATATCATTTATTTAGAAAGCACCTTTCACTTCAGTGACACCTTCACATACAAATAACAGGACAGCCCAGGTCCATGTATGTCAGTGAGCCCCAGGTAAAATGTTAATGCTCAGGATGTATTGAGAAGGCATCAGTCTGCTTAAATGTAGTTAATATGTGTACTGTACTAGCATCTCAAGTATGTGTAAGCTTATATTTACTACAGTAGATTGGAAAAAAAAAAGTTTGTAAAACTTAAAAAACGTCACTGCAGTCCGAGATGAAAATGCCCTAAGCACTTACCTTTCATAAACCCCACCAAAACACACCAAAAGACTCCCAGCCTAGTGCCAAAATGTGCCACCAGTGCTCAGTGGTAGTAGCCCTCCTGAGAGGTAAGGCCAATTACCATCAGCCTGGTCCTAAAGTAGCCAAATAGGTCTCTGAGACCAATGCTGAACTGTTGGATCCATAGCATCATTCCCTGAGGGCAACCACGTATATCTCCTGGAGATACCTGCGTATTTCAAGCATGATCCTGCACAGAGTGAATAGTTAGGGAATCCTTACTTCATAATTTTAATTAAAAAGATATTCTGCTATTTCCATACTTCACTGAGGTCTTGGGAGGAGAAATTTAGTTCTATATAAAGACATTACTCCAGCTATGGTAGCCATACTGTTAGGAAAGATCAACTGCACTGATATTCCGTTCACTCTGCCATTTGGTCCACAAAAGGATCTGTGGATTGACCTTGCTTCCTTTTGCTGTTGTCTATGGCTTTACCAAGCACCATCCAAAACCATCTGTGTGATCAATGCTACACCCTCCAGCAATGATCCTCAGTCTCTGGGAAGTCAGTCTATTCTGCAGAGAATATTAACAAATCCACACTCCAGAGAGAAAATATTCATGTTCAGAGCAGAGTGTTTCATAGTCTTCTAGAAATTAGAAGCTGCTTTTATTGGAGTGCATCTAGAACAACTAAAAAAAAAAGTTATGCATTTCCTCATTCTAAACTATTTTTATTGCAAACAGCATTTAGTTACCATTCACTGCACTGCAGAATTTTGCTACATTAGGATGAATTAAACTATCCTGGAAAGTTCACCCAAAATTTGGTATTAAAACTATGCCCAAAGTGAACTCAGAAAATAAAAACCACAGAGATTATCTAGAATGCTTTACCCATGATTTGTCTTGGAAGCAGAACTGGTAAATATATTTTGCACATGAACTTAGTTCATTGGTGCTACTTATCCTCAACCTCCATTCCTGGATGGAGCTCAGCAAATGTCCCTGCCAAGTGTATCAAGCCCATTCTTTCTGTTTATCATAATTGTTTTGCTTGGAGCTCCCTTCCCATCCTGCCTGACTACAGAATTTCATTAATCTGAAACAAGTAGAAATTATATAAACAGTGATTGGTTCTCCATTATTCAATCCTCAGAAGACAAAGACCTGGCCTCTTCTTTCAAGGAAGGATTTGCCTCAAAGTAGATTTATAACACTGGAAATGGAAAAGTTTTTTTATGGAAAATCCTGCAAGCAATTCAGTTTCTCCCAGTAGTGGTATAACTACAGCCTTTAGGGGTGAAAAAAAGTGCTGTCCCCCACTAATCCTCCCCCACCAAAAAAAAGCATAATCCTGCCACAAAGCTCTTACTTACAAAATAAGTAAATCTATTGAAATGCCATTATTTTTGCCCTTAAGAAAGTCTCAGGCACAAATTGAATGTTCAGTCGACTAGTAACCCACAGACAACAGTCCCATCAGTAAGTGAACCTTCCTGCTGATTTGCATGTATCATTATTCAAATTTCCAAGCCTCTTGATGAATCGATGTTCCTGCTGTTCTCCCTTTGTCTCTCTTCTCCTCTGCTGTTAGAGGGAGGGCAGGTGGACCCAGGGCTGAATGGACACATCTTCAAACAGGCCAGACATTCAGGATGTTACGAACAATGCAAAAAGTTTTTTCTGTCCTTTGCTGAAGAAGGACTGGGCTAAAGTCTGGGGGCTTTTCTTTCATTTTTTCCTTTCTAAATGAGCCTGCAAATTCAATATCACTAAGTGTTGTCTTGTGAATGTGTATGTATGTATCTATGTTCATGAAATGAACTACAAACCTCCGTTTCAGTTTAAAAGAGGAAAGGGGTGTAAATGCAGGGTCATTGTAAAGCTGTGCAGAAAATGGGGAAGTCAGCCAAACTGCCTGTTCAGAAATGGCAGGCTTCCCAGTCTTAAAGTCTTTTGTGAAAAATAAAATATTCTATTACATTATTTTCCAATTCCAGCTATCTCCCTCGTTGGGCTCCAGGGTGGTATATTTCCAGAAGTTCAGAAATATTTTGTTGCTCACCATCTGCCTCAATAGCTGGACATATTGGACATCAACACCAGGACCAAACATCTGTGGCCCAAGGACACTAAGCAGCCACCAGTGTCATACCAGTGAGAATATCCATGCTCCAAATCTCTGCAACCTCATTGACCAAACCATCATGGGCACCCAAAAATAAACTCCCTTTCCCTACATGCTCCCCTTCCCTTCTTGGTGAACATCAATACAAAATTTTCTTGCCAAATGAGGAAGAGCTTGGTTTTAAGTCAAAATGTTTTCCTGTACTCTGAACTTGTGGAAATGTGGAGCATTGATTTCTCCTTTCCTCTGTGCAGAGAGTGCTGGATGTTTTCCTTTGTGGTGTGTATGCAGACCTTTGCACAGTCTCTTTTGTGGTGTGCATCACTATGCAGTTAGTCTGTATGTGTGGCATTTGGACAGCCCTTTCCTATCATCCAAGCTCCTTCTCACACAAGTACTTTCATTATTAAAGAGCAAAAATATTTTGACATGAGGCTGCACTAGAAGCAGCCAACCAGCTTTGCCCTTGGCTTAAACAGGCTGGTCCTAATTACAGAATCACAGAATCACCAAGGCTGGAAAAGACCTTTAAGATCATCAAGTCCAGCCTATGACCAACACCACCTCACCATCTAGACCATGGCACTAAGTGCCACATCCAGCCTTGCCTTGAACACATCCAGGGATGGTGCCTCCACCACTTCCCTGGAAAGTCCATTCCAATGTTTGATCACCCTCTCCATGAGGAAGTGCTTCCTAATATCCAACCTAAACCTCCCCTGGAGCAGCTTCAGGCTGTGCCCTCTTGTCCTGTCAATTAATTCATGCAGAGGCCTGAAGTACCACATACCTCCTGCACCAGGCAGGCAGTGCATTACACTCCACAGCAAAAGCCTTTGGGAGGGCTACACAAGGTAACTTCAAAACTTTTCCCTAGAAATTTATGCTAAAAAAAGGTAAGATGACCTATTTTGACACCCACAAATGCTTGCTTTCTCTTCCTTTCCCAGCCACTTCTTTCTCTAAGACACACACACATTTGTGAAAGAAACACAGCTGGTGGTATTGTTATCTGATGCTTTTCATCCTGTTTTCCAATGTAAATATTTACTTCCAGTTTGTGTGCTGGATATTGAAGAATAGAATCAGTATTTTCAAATTTCACTGTTTGGGGGAATGGAGTTCTTTCAAAGGAGGACTAGATATTTCTGATGTTGGGGTCCCCCTTTAAAACATAATGAACTGTCACGACTGAGAAGACAGTAATGCAAAGGATAATGATTCAGAACTGTCTACTTTCCAGAGCTCATCCTGGGATTTTATTTCCTGATAATCGAGAGATTAATTTAGGAACAGATTTGACCAAACCAGTGTTTCTAATGGCAAATACTAAACCAAAAAAACCCACAACAGCAAATGAAAACCACAATTCTTAAGAATTATGGAGGTGAACTGAAAGCCAAAAAATGTATAAAGATGTCAACTTTTCCATTTTCTGAGTGTGCATATTTTTTTGTTAGATGTGGTGGAAAAAAATCCAACAGCTAGACAGGCTAGGCTCCAGGATGCTTTACCCAGACAGAATAGTTTTATACCAGTTATTTTGAAAATGTTCTGACCTAAAACCCCAGTATGCTTCAGGGCAACATCCTGCTCTTCTAAAAGTGGATGAAAATATTCTCTGAATCTGGAGTAAAGCACATGAAACATCTAAGGTCTAGGTGTTGCTGTCACACAATTTCCTTGCTATGAATTCCCTGAATGTGAAACTATGTGCTCAAACCTCTCTTTGTTGGCTTTCTATGTGGCAAGCAGTACCTCTGCCCAGAGATACTACTCCTTTCTGCCAGCAGGCAAGAAATGCCAAAATTGGGCCATTCACATACATGTGCAGGAGCAAAACAGGAAAACTGTGATCTACTGTGATCACAACAGAAAGAGATGCTTGTACTTCAGCCTGAATTAGAACAACATCCCTGCCTTGGGTGCTCCAGGAAAGAAGTGAAAAGAAAAATCCAGGTTATGTCACCCAGTTTCTTTGTTTGTTGGCTGTCTTTCTCAGAATGCAGAGCAACACAAAACACCCCTGGGATAGTTGTATGTATGTTAATTGGCCATGTCACCTTGGAAAGGATTGTCTCTCCATGTGTTAGACTGAAATCTGTTGGGGGCAGAGCTCAAAGGATGCAGATAAACATTTCTCTCTTCAATTCAATGGCGTTGCATTGGTTTACATTACTGGAGGATCTGGCCCTGTGGGCTTGCCTGCACTCTGCTTGGAACAGAAGAAACAAGATGGATTCAGGCCTGTGTACAACAGCAATACAGAAAATCTCTAGAAAATTACAGCTGTTGCTAGAGGATACTAACCATGAGATTTGAGTAACTGATTCAGGTCAACTAGAAGCTATTGTGTTTGGAAGCAAGAGGAAAAAATTGTTCGCATTGCTTGTATGAAACGTAATTTTCCATCTCCCTTTCCATGCCTTAAGAGCTTAATTGGACACAGTTGATGTAGACACAAGCTCCGCTCCTGTCTCAAGATTGTATTTCCAAAGGTCACAGATTTCACACTGATCCTCTGTATTATGCTATCATTTCCATGAGAACCTGAGGAAGGGAACATTAATTGCCTGTGACTGTAATTGGCTTCATGGCGGTTGTCAAGCCAGTGGCTGGGAACACACACCCCAGAACAGCTGTCAAACATGTAACCTGGCAGAAAGTCACCAAGTGTCAGGAGCGTGCTCTGAACAGGACTGACATTTTCTATGCCCACAGAGGCTCTACAATCAAGACAGATCTCTTGACAAAATGATTCTCAAAAGTGACTAATTTGAAATAGTTTGAGCTGATGTGATGTGAAGATGCAAAGCATGTACAGCCTGTTGGAAGCAAAGGGAAATGTGCTGTCCTGTACCTGTATGTGTGCAGGCCATGACAAAGTCCCTGTGGTATCACTGGCACTGCACTGACATTCCTGGTCAAATGTCTGTTCAAAAAAGCCCAAATCAAAGCAGGAAACCACTGGATAGTCACGAGGTATGCATGGTCTAACTGGCATTAATATTAGACCTGGTTTCTCTTCTGCTGAGTCAAAACAAGTCTCTCCTTTGAAGCCAAGAAGAACAACTCAGATCAATGAAAATACCATCAGACAGAAGTTGTGTTCTTTGTGTTACTACCAGAAATATCAGCTCTTCTCTCCAAGAATGCTGAAAAACAAATGTCCTTGATGTAATACACACCAGAGCAGACATGTCTGAGTGTGATTTTTAGATCTATATCTGCCAGGTATAAAACAGCAGCTCTGTGCTCTGCAAGAAATTGCCTTTTATTCCCACTGGACCAGCTTGCCTTCACCCTGGTGGGATTCCTGCCTAGGAGTACCATGGTGTGTACTCCCTTCAGAGCTGTTATAGTAACCACTTACTATTTAACAGAAAATTTTGAGCTCCACTGAGCTATGTGCAGAAAAAAATCCAGAGTGAGTAGGTGTCCATGTCTCAGGGAGATGGCAGCCTAGATAGACAGGATGGACAGAGGAGGAAAGGGAAAGAAAAGCTTTATCAGTGGTGAGCAGAGACATGGGTCATGAAAGGAACTGGCCAAGATTAAAAGGACAAGTCTGAGCTGGAGCTAGAGAAATGATCCCATAGCTCCACCAAACAAATCCAGGGCCTTCACATAGATCTTTCTTTTCCACAAAGAAATACCTTTTGCAAACTTCAGCCAAGAGAAGGATAATTCAACAGTGGTACCTAGTGAAGCAATTTTTCCCACTTTCTGACAAAAAATGATAAGGAGCAGGGACCAATGGGAAAGACAGGACTGTGCTGCAGTCTTCTGGGTATTTGTTCAACTAGAAGAAATATGCTGATGCTTCAGCTCCTCTCTAATGGACTTTTTAGACATTGTTTTCTTCTTGGGTTATTACAGGATTTTCCCTTGTTTTCAAGCAACTGTTTATCCCACTAAAGAAGAAGGTGAATTGAAGATGGAACAGTTAGTAAAAAACCTTATTGCTGAAGCCTGGCATATGGGAAATTGGTAGGAGGTCTATTAACAAAATGACTCCATATAATGACCAAAAGGATTTGGAAGGTGACATGTTTCTCTGTGGTCATGGATTTAAAGTTTGCTGCACATTTCTGCTGCAAAATATAAGACAAGAGTCAAATTAAAATCCTCTCAAAAACACCATCATAGATCTCAATTGTCAAGCATGAAGGCACTTAGACATACAATTTCAGTTTAGAATTATAGTTTTTTCTAATTATAGAACACAGCAAAATACATCCAACAGCTATACTTCAGAGGTAAAAATGAGCTTGCTCCTTTGCACAGGTACATATTTACACAATTGCAGGAGAGAATGTAAATACACTAAATACACACCTTGCACATATGAACACAAATGCACCCTTGAAGCCAGCTGCTTCCAGCACTGCAACACTAGAACATGAGAAGCACAGTAGCAGTGGTACACAATTCTCTCCTGAGTCCTACAAACTGGGTCATGCAAGAAAAAAAACAGCCCAAGAGACCCTCTCCCCTGCATGTGCAGGGCACTGCTTGGAGCAGACCAGGCTAATCAATGCCACAGCTGTTGAGGAAAGGAACATGGAGGACTGAGCTTGGTTTTCACCTCAGTAAAATGAATCTTAATTATAGCAACTCGTTCACTACATTAATGTGAAATACACCGTAAAGCTGAATGTAAATTACAAATTCAACTCAATTTATACCTGAAGCAGCTCTTTTCCACATGGTTAGGGAAAGTGCTGTAAAAGCACGACCAAAATGCCTTTGAAGCCTTTTCTCTCTGCCAGAAGAGCAGGAAGATCCTACGCTAACAAGCAAATACACTCTTGGGCAGAGCTAAGAAACTTGATAATGCACTGAGTGAAGCCAACAGGAAGACTCCCCAGACAGTAGATGAGGCCATGTATATATTGCTTTGCCAGTTGGACTTGGCTTCAAACTGCATGAGCTGGAAAACAGTGAAAAAGAACAGCAGAGCCACTACAGTGACCTCTCAGTGAACCTGAATTGGGCAGCGCTTTGCTCCCTCCCATGCCTTAATTCATATTTCTGTGCTGACTGTAGTGCTGTGTGCTGGCCCCGGCAAGAATGAAATTAAATATTTATACTTTGGTGATGAGATACTTTGTTACCCTGTAACACTTGCACATATGGAACTCTATTAATTTATGCTAAATCCGTATTTCTCTAGAAGAGCCTTTCTCCTCATTAGCATTTGATCGTTTAATACAACTTTACAGCACACACTAAATTGAAGCCCATAATCTTTTGTAATTGAAGCTTCATGTGCAGTCATTGCCATTTTTCAAAACAAAAAAAAGAGGAGGGAGGGAAGGAGGGAGGGAGGGAGATGTGTCTGGTGGTGTCACTGTTTGTAGGCACGCGTGGCTCCGGGGGGATTAGCTCTGCAGGGAGCTCTTTGCAATGCCAGCTGCAGGGAGCGGGCTACATTCAGGAGGCTGGACCTGCCCTTCTTTGTGTTGAGGAAGCATTTTCTGTTGACCTCAATGAGAAAAGAGCCCAGTCCTCTGGCATGCTGCCAGCACCTGCCGGCTGTGTTTGGGGATGGTGGTCAGAAAAGAAAGAAGAGGTGGAAATTTCAGCCCTCAGAGCAGAGCTGCCGCAGAGAGAAATTGTCCAGTTCACCCTACCCAAGAGAGCCTCCCTCTTACCTTTGTCTCCTGCTATGGCCCATGGCAGTCCTCTGTTGTCCTTGCTGCCCCTTGCCAGTATGTTCCTGATGTTATATTGAGATCTGGTATTACTGGGGAGGAAATCAGTATTTCTTCTCTTGCTATAACATTGCCTTTCCTTGTCCAGTGCACTAAATTCACTTTTAGCCACAAGCCTAATGAAATGAAGCAAATAGCTCTGACTAGTGCAGAATCTGTCCCCCTTGCTGGGATCCATCTCTGTCCTGGTACCTGCTTCCCAGGATCACCTGTGGGACTCTTCTAATGAGCAGCCTTCTCCAGCAATCATTTCTGGCCATAAGCTGTAAATCAGAAGCAAAAGGAAAGATTTCCCATTGCAGGTAAGGAAGACAACAGTGTTTTTTTTTCTTTCAATACCTGACCTCAGACAGAAATCAGCAGGGAACAGTTGGGTGCAATGCTGAGTTTCACACTGCTCCATCTTCCCTTTCTCTCACCTTGCCATTAGCAGCTGGGGATGTTTAGTACATTGAAGAGAGAGACAACTGGCCAGCTTCTGGATTTTTCTAGTAGCACTACAAAAGAAAGTCTTTTAAATTGCTAACGATACAATAAAAATGTATGATTTATTGAAGTAAGCATCAAATTTTTGTAATTGGGCAGTTTAGTGCCTCTTGAAACACTGTTTGGTTTCTTTTCCTGCAGCAGTGTTCACTTCATTCTCAATTTAAGGAGACAAGAAGAAATCTACCACTGCAACAAATCAGAGTGTTTTGAGGTTTTCAGTGCTTCCAAGTATTTTACACCCAGTTAAATGAGGCTCAGCTTTACTTTGCTGAATCCTCTATCTCATCTTTCATGGAAAGAGGAACTCACACATGACTGTGTCCAGCTAACATTGAACTTGAGTTGATAGGAGTGGAAGAACTAATGCTTAAATGGAGCCTAGTAACGAGTTTCAAAATGCAGACTGCCTGATTTTACTAATGTGAGTAGTCTCATTCATGTTAGGACCTACTGATACACCTGTGTCAAAATTAACTTGAGTTTTAGTGTAAGAGTTGTCGAGTGCCTGCAGACTGCATTCTGGTTTTATACATCCCTGACATTTGGAGCAGCAAATTTTAGAGAAAGGCACTCAGCCTCTGCTAGCACAGCTGAGTGATAGTTCAAAGCTAGGGCAGGGCTGAAAGAGCAGAAATCATCCAGCTGTGGAAGATTAATAATTGTAATGTACAGAGGCCCCACTGCATCTTTGGGGAGGAGTTCGTGAGCACTACCTTAAATGTATCCTCAGAATTGCATAGAGGAGAGTGCTGGGCTGAGTGTCATCATCAGCTCCCAGGAGCACATTGACAAAGACATAAACAATGAAAAAGCTAAAAATATCCATTGCCCAAGATACAGAAAACACCTGCAGCCATCAGAACACTTAAAACTCATTTAAGTTAAGACATGTCCATTGCCTGTTCTTGAATCAAGGTGTAAAAGACAGCATTGCTATGTTTGTGCTTCCATGTTGTGGACACCAAGCAATTACTTCAACACCAAGTACTGCAGCATGTGTAAACACATTGTATCAGCAATTTACTGTTCCTCTCAAAAAAGACTCTACATTTTTTTAAATTTAAAAAAGTAAAAAACCCCCACTTCTTATTTAAATGCCTTCTGCATGCCCTGATGTTTATTTAAATTGTCAGTTAATCAATGAAATCTATTTGAGCTAACAGTACATCACAGCAAATCAGTGTAATCACCTTCATCTTTATTTAAGTTTGACTAGACTCATCTCTCAATTCTGCCCCGACCAGATGCAGAAGTGAAAAACAAGAAGTGTATTTTACCAGCTGGAGTTTTGTATCCAGGTTGCTGAAGTTCCTCCTTCTGGGGGGCACAACTTCATGTTCCCAAAAGCTCACTTCTAGTACCTTTCTTCCGAGGGAAGGGAGAGGAGGAGGTTGGATTACTCACCCAGAAATTGACAGCACATCCTAAAGCTTGTCTAATCCTTTCTCAAACAGGTCCTCATGTTTCCTTTACCCCTTGCTCAAGCCAGGAAGCAACGGTACCAACGTGTCAGCAAAACATGCTCAGGTCTCTGTTGAGGTGAAGATCAGCTAATGAAGCCAGTGTGTTTCAAATCAATGCTCTCAGCCAGTTACACTATCTTTCCAAACACTGACCATAAAATTACATGGTAAGTGCCTTTTAAAGACAGTTACCACATGGTTATTGCTGCTTTCCAGATTAGATTGTCATCATGAGTGTTAAGAAGTGAAAGATACAGGTAGGAAACACATTAATTCCTTAGCTCTGGCAGGTTGGAGCTCCCAATGCTTATTCATTTTGTATTAGCAAGAAACATCAGAACATCTCAGCTCCCCACACCACTAGGTAAATTATTTCTGGAGCACTGTACTTGGGAGCTTCAAGTTTAATTACCTTGCAATCTGCAGGTTGTGTTATTACTTTGTGGTTACATGGTATTTTATTTTTTTTCATAACTATTTATATTGCCTAGAAAAGAAAGTGACACTGGAATGAATTTTTCTAAATTGTTCCCATGTATACACTTCTTTCAGTGTCTGAAAAAATGAGGTTCTGCTTTCAGTGAGTGTCTGCTGACTAAATCTATATGGTGTCTTAAGAGCTAAACACCTACTAATGTTTTAACAAGGGACAATGATTTTTGTATAAAGCCAAAAACAGATACTACAGTTGATTATATTAAACTCATGGGAGCAGGGCATGCATTTAAGAAAGAATTCCTATAGTTGCCAATGTGACTGTCAATTTTAAGTACTGATAGCTGCTCCCAGTTCAGTTTGGGTAGAATTCCCTGATGGAGATAATCCAGAGCAGGCTATTCTCAAAAGATACATTCAGATACTTTTATCAGTATCTTTTGTGATGTTTCCTTACATTCAGCATATTCAGCCATAAATAACAAAAGCACAGATGAGAGATGAAGTCCAAGCAGAACTCTGCATTATTCTTTGTTCAAGAATAGGTCTCATAAAAACTTCTCCAGAAAGAAGAGTCCTATACTTGCAGTTTGTGCCAAAGGTGGTGTGTGAGTGTATTCAGAGGGAAGAATCAAATCCCTCCCTTCTGTACAGAGACACAGCTCCATCACTGTGGAGAGATGCTGAGTTACAGCCAAAGATCTGTCCCTCTGATTGAGGTGGAATGTTTAAAGTATAAAAATGTCTGCTTTGAAAAAAGCATAGGAACTTACTGTAACTGTTGCTGATGGCCAGTTCTGTGTTGCATTTAACTGCCTGAATATTTTAAAGGTTTTCTTAATGTACAACCCACAAAGCTATTAACCTTTGCAACAAAGAATTCTTTGAATTCATATTTGCTGCATGGTACTGGATTAATGTTAAATCAGCTCATTGTTTTTTAATTGTGGAGGGTCTTAGTGTGTTCTTAAACAGTATATAATTTCTTACTACATAAGGGAAAAATTACACATATTTTGCTTGCAGGTAACATCTTTAAACTTCTCATTATCTTGGAATCATTACTAAACTTTCCAATTAAATCTTAAAAATTTGTACAAGAATTCTTTTTTAAAATATTTTATCATTTGTATAATAAATAACCATTTATCTGGTTGAGGGAGTAGTATTTTCCTTGTAATGATGAGAATTTCAACCAGGAAAAAATAATTTCAAGCAGTTAGTAGTGAAATTAAGTATCTAACTCGTATAATGGCTGCTTTAGTCACTGGAAGATCTAATCACTGTGATAGAGGAAACCCTAGAAGAGAGATGTGAGTTCTTAATTGGGGAGAGGGTAATTAATTGCATTTTTTGTCATGCATATTTCATTGTCCAACAGATTTAAGTTCCTAACTGACTTTACCCTCTTAATTGTCAGTTTCCTTTGTGTCCTTTTGGATTACAAGAATCATCTCCAATGTGATCTGCTCAGGAATAGTTTAAGCAGCAAGTAATTCACAGCATCTGTTTAGGATGAAGCATGGAGTGACATGATGTGATTCACCTTAAATCTATGAATATGTTTTTCTTCCTTCCCTCTTCCTCCTACTTCCCCACTACTTTGTGAATCAGGAATAAATCCCAGATGCCCTTCACAATATGAAAAAGGGGTGTACTTCTGTAAGCAGAATTTCTGAAGGCACAAAGCCTTAGGATTTCACAAAGTAAATCAGATGATTCCAAGCAGTTCTGCTTATTTAGGGGAATGCCTGGCTGTGCTTTTTTTCCTGAGAAAAAAAGAGTGGAAATGGCCACACCTGATTGAACAAATATGTAGTAACTGCAACAAAATATGCACAGGTGGAATCCACAATCATGACTTTCTGGGTAGAAAGAGAACAACCATTTTTGCTCTATCCAGGTGAAGGGCTCTCAGTGCTTTTTACATAACCAAAGGAAGCCTTCCCATCACATGCAGAACACTGCAAGGTCTCATCTCTCCTATGAAGAAGTAATAGAGAAATAGGAAAATCATCTTCATACAGCCTGATGCAGACTTATTTTAGGTGCCTGCTAATTGACAAAGCAAGCCTCAAGAGCCATCTAGAGGCTGTTTGGCAAGAATCATTTTTATTATTTTAAGAATGTGGCTGATGCACATCAGAAACAAACCTCTGGTTCCTCCAGGTTTTGTTCTCATGTGCAGCATGGTGAGTCAGGAAGGCCTCTAGTTATGTCACTGGAACTTCAGCAGTGTACAGATGGTGTCAGATAAATCATTCCTTCCACCACCAATAAGCTGTTTAACTAAGGGGAAGTTGCATTCAGATGCTGCAACAAAGAAGTATTACAGAAAGTGCTATGGGAGGAGAATGCATTTGGCATGAGGACTGTGCTGTTGTGAGCCCCAGACACACTCCATAACAACAACTCCACAAGGAGAAAAGCATATTTAAACAAACTGGCACACAGCTGGGATTTACTTAATTATGAAGCTATTACAGTCCTGATGGTATTGTCTGATCTGTTCTGGTCTCCCCTTAAGTCTGTGTCAGATCAAACTAAAATCAACAGTGCTTTGAGCAGGGGCCAGAGTTTGCAGGAGCATGGTAGAGAGAAGTTAGAATGGGGGTCTGGGAGTTCACTCCCCTTGTTTCTAGGTAGCCAAAACGTGCCAGCCTTCAAATAGAGATGCCTTCTCTTTGGATGGCATTGTGGGAGAATAACCCTCGAGGTACTTGTATGACTGCTTAGAAATAAAGGAGAGAACAGAGGGAAGAGGGTTTTGCAGCAGACACAGTGGTGGCAACAGTTCTGTTCTAGCAGATGTTTCGATTGGCAGCTCCACTCTTTGGTGGATTGCATTTTTACTCAGATTTCAAGACATCTCCAGACACAAGAGCTTTTTAATGCTACCAATGGAGCTAATTTTCTGTCTCTTGGGTTCACATCTCTGTCAGAAAACAGCGAGTATGAGCTTTCACTAAATCAGACCAAAATGTCTTTCTGATGCCCTCGATCCTCCAGACAGAAGTCCAGTGAAGCCCTTCTGGTGTAAGCTGCTTTGATGTTACTACATCCTCTGTTTATATCAACAAAGAACTTGAATATTTAAATATCCTCTGCCAAATCAAAACTTTGCACTGGCCAGATAAATACTAAGTACACCTACTAAAACCTCTGTGAGTAGGAGGCATGCACGTGTACAGAAAGTAACACAGCAGGCATATTATGCATTCACTTTAGGTTAAAGAATATACTTTGGATTTAGGGAAATGTCTTAGATATTTCCTGTGTAATCAGTCTGCTGGAGGAAGTACTTGACTACCAGGCTGGGGCAGCTGAAACACAGAGGGGGTGGACTGCTGATGTAACACCAGTAAAACTGAGCCCATAAACCTGTCCAGAGATGTGCAGGAGTCTCTGCTCCAGGAAAAGGGCATTCCTGCAGCTTGGGTTTATTTGGATTTTCCACTGAGGCTGAGCTTCTTGGGGAGCCAAAAATATAGCGAGCAGCAACACAGGTTTCATTTCAGGTTATTAAAACTTCCTAAAAGGTTTCTAAAGTGATAACCCAGACAGCTGCCTGGTGGATTCCCAGGGCTGCTCTCCTCAGGCCAGTGTGTGCACCTGTGAGATCTCTGCACAAGCACGGCCTCGAAAGCCACATCCCAAGTGCAGCTCCAACTTGTGCATTATGCATGATCCTCAGAGCTCTCACCAGATGTGGTTGGAGAGGGGAACTAATGCAGATGCTGCCGGGGTAATGGCAGGGGCTTTTTGAATCCTGAGAGACAGAAAGAGAGGTTTTATCAATACATATTATGAATGAGCTGAATTGAAATGTTTCCACAAGGGATTTCTGGCTTCAATATGCATAAACTGGCTCAATCAAAATGATGAAGGTAGGAGACAACAGAGATAAAGGCTTCAGGGGCTCAGCTAGTTTAGTAGATGCTAGCTGTTGCAGCTGTGTCAATGAACACAAACAAATAATGGGAAGGTAGAAACTGAAAATCACGACTAATTAGGTATATTTGTCTAATACTTGCAAATGTTTCAAAAAATGGGCCATTTCCACATTTTCATATTTAAATGGATCTAATGGATATATTCCTCACTGAAGAGAAGAAAATATTCTGTGAAACCCCAAGTCTGTGAAATTCTAGGCCTTGATGGATGAGCTGTTAAAGGTTCTTTACTCCACATCCTCACAGTAACCATGCCTTCAGATAAAATCCAACTGCCTCCACTGAGAATAAGACTGAAAAAATACATTAGTAGGTAATACATTATTGAGAACAAACTAAACATTACTTTTTCATTTTTTTTTGTAACACATTTGCAGCCCCACTCACCCCCCAGAGAATACTGTGGAGTACATAACAACAGTAAAACTTCTGATATATCATCAAAATCTGCAGCGTTCAATTGGAAGTATCCTTTAAAATTTGCCATGCTGCCAGCTACACTCTGCTACATGCTCTACATGATGGAGACCAGCATGTACCTTTTAGAATAGCTATTAGTAAATACAGAACCACATCCTGCCTGTAGTCATTTGCAATATGATTTTAGCTCATTTGCAAGTTCTCATGTTCACAAATTATAGGCTAAGGTGTGGTCTAAAGCCAGGAGAGTACTTCAGAGCTTTGCTACTTTCTTTACTTTTCACCTCTTGGAGAACAGTACTCCAGCTGTGAGCTCAAAAAGATGTTTACATTTGCATTTTGTGTAGCTGACAGACCAAGAAAGAGGAAAAAGAAACATAAAAAGGAAAATTTCAATGTGTGCCAATAAATAAATGTAAAGACGTCGTTCTCTAGACAATGATCTTTGTAACCTTCTGGTTTTGCCTCTGTAAACTGAGACTCAAAACACTCCATCTTTCCCAGCAGCATGTTTGCACCACACCTAGTTATCCTGCTGATGGATTTTCATCAAATTCAGATGTTTTCATCTGCTGTGTTTCATCTGTGGCAGTGGGTTGCACTGCATCACATTGGCTTTTATCAGATTGCAGACTTGTTTGTCATGCAAGGAAACACAGCTTGTGAACTGGGGAAAAAAATCTGTCCAAAGAAATTTGTCAGGGAATGTTTGTGCTAGGAACAAAAATATCTGAACCAAGATAGAGGGCCTAGAGTTTTTTTATGAGCATTAATTCTGATCAGTGCTGCACCAGTTAAGTTAAACATTCATGTTTCAAATCCATAGTTACTTTTTTGGTTCCTGGCCCTGGTGCATCCACACACATTTTGTTGTTCATTCCAGGGAACTGTTTGCAGAGTTTAGCCTGTATTTCCATGCCTGTATCTGGTGATGGGATTGTATATTACAGGTATATGTATACATTGCAAGACTGTAATCCCCATATATGGGATGGGATCCTGCACACTAAGATATTTATCATGGCAAATGGCTGGTTTGTAAAGCTGCTGTGTGCACAAATTCTCCAGATTCATGGACCTAACTCACTGGACTAGGTACAACCTTCCAGCAAAACCTGCCATGACCGTGAGCAAGTGTGATCACATCAGTGAAGATCTTCATGTGTTCACATTAATTAATAAACATTAGTGTTGACACACTGATAATGAAAAATTACAAATTTTAAGTTCACTCAGAAAAAAAGAACTTGGAAGGAGGGGCACAGAGCTGCTCAGCAGTTTGGTTTGACACAGAGAAATATTTTCACTTTCATGAAAAAAGGTGTTTCTGAAAATCAATTATTTGGTTCTAGTGTTTCTCTCCTTAAAAATGGAATGCATTTCACTTTGATCTACTCATGTTTCGTTTTGCCATTTTTAACCCGTGCTCATTTCTTTTCAGTTTTGATAGGACATTTTTTTTAGCTGTAAAATTTAATGTAATTGTTTTTGATTGAATAGCTTGAAAATAAAAGTACACTGCTTTGAGTAAAATGAATCTTTTGGGTGATCCCAAAATGACATTTCTTTTAGATGTCTTTTTTTGTAAAAAACAAAATAATAACAAAACCCAGCCTCTCCTAGCTCAGTCACCTCCAGATTACATCCTCCCCCAGGTTTTCAGCTTGGCCAGCACTTTCCAAGGATACAGGTGAGCTGAAAACAAGTGAGGGCATGAGACTTGGAACCCCTGAACTCAGACCTGGAAGGAGAACTCTTATGAAGTATGATGCACCAGTTCTACCAGTGAAATCTTTCAGTTCAGATTAGAGATACTAGAACTGGAAAAGGTCGATTGGGATATCACATTTCTTATTGAATCATTTCAGGCCAGTATTCCTAAACATTACATTTTCAGCCAGTTCTTTACTGTAGCTTTAAAGGTCTCAGGACAATAAAGGCTGACCTACAAGTGAGACTCCTTACTTCAGAAGTCTCTCCCTGATATTCTTCTTCTGATATTCCCTGATATCTTTCTCTGATAGTCCCACTTTTCCTCATTTTCAGCCCATGACCCCACAGGCATAGCCAGCTGTTTTCTGCCAAGACCAGAGCACATATGATAGGCATAACATAATACTAAACACATTTTATTTATGGACTGCCCTGGACTATGTCCCCTGTGTCTGGGCTCCTTGCCAAACCTTTTGGCACATCCCTACCTTTTGCAACATCCAGAATGAATTGATGACTGAGACAACATACATGATTGAGCTTACTGGAAGTGACAACTGTGTTCAGGTCTCAAAACTGGTGAGTCTGTTAGAAATCAATTTTCCCTATTAGCCAATCAATAAACTAAAGACAGCTTAGAGGTCATTGGAGCAAAAATGTCTCCCCTGAGTCGTGAGCTGAGATCACAAACAGCCCAGTAACCAAAGCTCTTCATCCTCCCATTCGTGTAGTGCTCACAGAGCAAACAACCCTTTTGTCTGTACAAATGCAACAAACATTGCAAGAGTACCCTGGGATTCCAAGTGAACAATCCCTGAAAGAATTGCAAAGAAAATATTTTTTATCTTTTTTTTTTTTTCTCCCCAGCATGTCTTTCTACTTTGCTCACAACAGTCTTTACCCAGTACTCCCTTTTCATGATAACTCAGTTCTACCCATGTCAGGAATGGCTGCCAAATTGATGGAAGGGCAGATAAAAGCAGGAGAGAGAGAGAGAGAAACCCAGAGACCTTTTGAGCACAATGCTTTCAGTGGGTGGGGTGCATGTAAAACACCTTCTTCTCTTGCTTCTTGGGAAGAGATTGAATTGAAGGTTTTCTGAAACCAAGTCTAGGCCTTAAAAGCACTGCAGTGTCATGGGAAATGCACTGAACATCACAAAAGATCCAGTTATATTAAAGCATAGGTAGGTAAATTACTTCCACAAGCAAGCTTAATATTTTAATTTGATTTTCATGTCCTATTTCTGTCGCTATGGGAGGTGTAATGGACACCTGCTCCATGTACAAGTAAAGGAATAAGTCTTTCTAAGGTGCACAGGTAAAAAAATTAAATCACTATTCTTACACAATAACCTCTCAAGGAAAGATAGCCCAGTCACACCTGGAGAGGTCACAGATTCCTTTACTAGCTCTAGAAACATTTTTTGCCTTTTGTCTTGGAAACTTACAGAATAATTGGGGGGAAAATAGTTGTAGAGGAATCATTCTTCTGCACTCCTAAAAAATTACACCAACTGCACAGCAAACACTCCAACTGGATGAAGGTGAACGGAGGGGAAAAAATGTCTAACATCCCCTGAAAGTTTTCTGAGGTTTTTAAGGATGAATTTAAGCAGTGTATTTGTTAAAATATCTAGTGTTGAGATTAGTTTACATACTTCAAATGCTCTTTTAACCTTGTGCCAGGGCAGAAGTATTCACACACATCAGTTTTACACACAGACACCATCAATTGCTGCTTCTCTGACAAAACTCCATCACTGTAAAAATGTTCCATTAAAGATCTGGTAATAACATTCTATAGATGTTCTGTTGAACAGAACAAGTTTCTCCAAGCCAAACTGCACACAGTGTACCTGTAAAAAATGTGAAATGAAATGCGATAAAAATATGTCTGAATCAGTAAACAAAGTTGTAGAAAACATAGAGAAGAGCTCAGTAAGTAAGTTTGATCCAAGCTATAAAAAGCTGGTGGTACTCAAGAAATGTCTGGTTCAGGTGGTTGGCTAGAATAATATCAGAGAGATTGGCACGAGGAAAATAACCTTTGATGCACTCACTCCTTGAAAGCTGTGCTCCCTTCTCACTGTTTACTCTGTCAGGAGCTCAGCAGCCAGAGGATCTGTGTTGGTACTTTTGGCACAACGTTTTCACATTATTTTTCTTAATAAAAATCAATCCTTAACTTCCCCCCCAAATCCTGCCACTGAAAGTAACCTGGAAATATTTTTATTATCTCTCTGAAATGTAAAGATGTCTTGGTTTTAGAGAAAAAGCATCATGTTTAGCATGGGAAAAACTGAACTCATTTTCTAGCCAGTTGTCCCTATCAGCTGTCTCCTCACCAGGCCTCCCACCTTCCTGAGAATTGGGCTAGAGGGAAGTCATCAAAGCAGACAGACCCTTCTCTTTAGTTGCAGGAATTGTTTTTCTATTTCTCTCACCCTGTTGCCAATTTTCTAACAGCTATTTGAGTTTCTTTCTTCACCAGTCTTCAGTATTTTTACTGGTCTTTTCATTTATATTTTATTCACTTTGTCCCATGGTGGCTGTTATCTTGTTTTTCCCTGTGTTGGTCACTGAACCTTGGCTCTTCCATTATGTCTTATCTTATGCCTTGCCTTTCTACTGTAGGAAATTCCCATATAACCTGTGAATCCCTGAGACAGAAAAAACCCAGCATCTCTGAGAAGGCAGTCACCTTTTGGGTTTAGGCATGTGTGTAACCAAATGATTAATTTCCCTGCTCTTTTCTGAAGTCTTCAGATTTGCCACCCTTACCCCTACGCCCCAGTTTTAAAGGAATCCTTAAGTTACAAAAGTGAGCCATCTCACTGGGTAGAGTTTTTCATTATCCCTCTCCAAATCATGTAAATACTTTTTCTTGCATTGAAAGCCTTACCTTTTTACCTTAGGCCAGGAAAACAAGGCAGATCTTGAGAGAATCAGGATGGATGTATTATGTAGCACTGGGAAGCTGAAGATTAAGCTCAAGAGGATCAAGGGAGGCAGAGGGAACTGAACTGGTGGCTCTAGAACTTGAGGTCACAACTTAAACTAGTTCCAAGGCTGTAGAGATTATTCTTCTGGATGTTGTATAGTGCAATGCTCCAGGCTATGGAGCACTCCAAACACTTCTGTTTACTCAGCATATAAAACATACCTCTTGAGGCCCCACCTAAAGCACAGACAAATCAGTTTTCCCCAAAGCATTTTACAACTTCTCCTATACTAAAAGCCTCTACATTTGTGAAAAGGAAAAGAAAAAGAAAGTGTCTCTCACTGTCTTATTTCCCATTTTAGAAGGGGGAGTACTCATATTTCTTTTCATTCCCCTTATTCATGCCTAATGCTCTTTAAAATAGAGGCTGTACTGCCAGTGAGGCTCCTCACAATATGAACAAAGGTTATATAGTGATGCCAAGAAAAGCTGTTTTTGACTTATATGTACAATAAGAGTCCAAACGACCTTCAGTACAACTGACACTACACACCCCTGGAAGCACTTTTGAATTTGCTCTGGCTAATGAGCCTGTTGGGAAGGAATTGCCTCTATCTTGCTCAGCAGCACATCGCTCTGGATGGCCTAAGGATGTGACCATGGAGATGCATCAGGTGGCTTGTTCTTCCTCAGGCAGAAAGATGGCAATAGGAAACATGGAGCTTTTTCCCTATGGAGACCACATTGGCATGCCCCCTCCCCTGCTGTACCCTGCCTTCAGCATGCACAATATTGCCTCTAAACCCCATTCAGGTCAGGGATGTTTGTAGGGGCCTTATGCAAGCTGCTGGTTTAGAAAACTAGAGCAGATCTGTAAAATGACAGGGTATAATATAAAAAAAATGGAATAAAACTCTCAGGGGAATCTTCACTGAGACCAATGGGATGATTCAGCTGAAAATGATGAATGGCTACTGCCCTTTGCTGCTGCCAAATAAACATTTCGTCCCTCACCATTGGAGCTGGGCAGCAGATGCAAAAATACAGCACAGAAAAAGAGCATAATTTGGCCATAAAATTGTTGCAATAAGTGTTGTTATATAACTGAAATGCCATCTCCTTTAGCGCATCCACCCACTCATTTTACAACCAGTTAATATTTTTCTGAACTTTCATGTTGTATTCTATCCTGCCGCCTCTGCAATCTTTTTGCCTATTTTTCTGCCAAAGCCACAAGAATAAAGCTGTCAACATTGCAACTAAGCCATCTTTCTTGTCTGGCAAATTGTCTAGTGGAGACTATAACCTCCTGGCTGCTTCACTGTATAACGTAAGTATCCTGTCTTAACAAAACAGAATTTAAATATTCTTTGGATACAAGATATCTGCAGGCATCTGTGCAGAAACCAGCTAAATATATTTCCTTGACATTTTTTTTTTACTTTTCTCCAGTGGGAATGGCACAGACATTCATATTAAGCTGAACACGTATTGACATGCTTAGGGAGATGTTATATGGCTTTTCAACTGAAATATCTCCAGGTATTTGAACTGCAATAATAAATATGGCTGCTCCTGAGGGAAGGAAGAAGCAGCAAGAAAATTCCCCAGAAGGCTATGATTAAGAACTGAAGTGAGCCAATGGCATACAGTAGTTATGCTTTGAATCTGATTGGGATTTATGATTTCAATTAATGCTGGAGAACAATTTTAGAAAGTTATTAGTGAGCTACTGGCTAGACAGAATGTGGTTCATTTGTGCATTGCTCTAGATTAGCTGTATCATTGTGTTGTTTACAAACACAAAGCCAGATCCTCTGTGGTGCAAACTGGTGTGGCACAGCCCACGGCTGTAGAGAAACTACACAGATACACATGGACCAAAAATGTGGCCTCATCTGTTTGGTAGGTTTTAGTGTATTGAAGGAGCTGTAAACATACATTTGAGACATCGAACAAGAGAAATTCATAGGGGAAGAAAGACCAATCTCCTTTTCTCTGCCTTTCCATTTTGTGTCCCAGGAAAGGCCCAGGGCTATGTGTGCAGCTGATGTAAGTTTGCTGGATTTACATTACCAAGGACCTGAGCCCTCCCAGGGTTCACTCACAACTTAGAAACTAACTGAGGCCTGGCATGGCTGTACATGTGGGCATGTGCTGCATATATACATACATGTCTCAGCTTTCCTATATTTTCTATAGACACAGCTCTCTCCATCTGCCTCCTAATTTCAGAATTTAAATGCCATCTGGATTTGCTAAGGCCCTGTCATCTCTTATGATGTATATGCCAGCTCCCAGCCTCAGGCAGGGTGCTGCTCAGTGGGGAACTCCACACACTGTGCACCCAGAGAGAGCCTGAAAGCTGAGGTCTGGGTCCTAAACATGTCTTGGCTCACTGAGCTGAATGAAGGTATTCATGAAGGCAAAGAAAATCAGGTGTAAGCAGCTGAAGGCTGGGGGATTAATGAAGCATTTTGGAGGGAAAGCAGCAGAGTGTTTTCAAGGCAGTCCTGCCCTGGAGAACTGGGGAGAAGCACAAATGCCCTCAAGTTGTTATTGCCACTGGCAACAATGGCAGCAAGTACAGGAACCTGGCTGCCACCCTGTCCTCCTTTACCTGGTTCACTCACTGTCCTCTCTTTTCTTCAGACCTCTGCTGCACACAGAGCAGCAATAGTAGTAAACCCCCCTTACTTCCCTTGTATCAAGTACTAAGAATTAATGATCGAAGACTGATTTTGTAGCTATGTCAGTGTAAATATTTTGGTTTCTAATGCTGGTAATGATCATTCTTCCCCAAAAGATACACTAGAATCTCCACTTAGATGAGGTCTTATGTATATTGTCTCTCCCTGGTTTTGTATGGTTGCAGAGCAAAGGCAAGGGACAACAAAATTACATCTCCTTTTTTTCCTGTTGCCAAGACTGGAATATTTCTCACAGAGCAGTTTTCTGTGAGAAGCATTTTCCCTCTCACTTGTGCTGGTTTTGAACTTATGCTTTGGCTGCCAGAAGGACTCATAGCTACTTTGGCATAACAATATTTGCCAGGGACTAGAAGAGAAAATCACGGTGTTTCAGGCACAGCTCTGTGGCAACAACAGAGTAATTAACTTTTGAGCTGATTGTTTCAATTCATGCATAACAAGAGTAAAAGAAACTTTCCACCTGCAGGTCTGGTACATCCCTGAACCAAGACACCCCGGCCAAATTGTTTTAAACTTTGTGAATCAAAGTTGAACTACACAATCCACAGCTGAGCAAATGGAAAAGAGGTTTGGCTTTCCAGTAGTGTCTGTTCCTTGCAATTCCGGTGTAAGCCTGTGGGAGGGAAAAGCTCTGAAAAATAACCACTTGCTTAGAAATCTTGGCATTGTGAGAAGCACCATAGCAGAGATCTTACCTTTTGAAGTCTTGCATTCAGTGAGCTTCACATGTGTCCAGCCTACCTCTCTACAAGGCTCTGGGACACAAGGTTCACAGTGCTGGGAGATCCATTGAGGCTGTGAGCATGGAGTGAGCAGGGAAAAGGACAAAGGCAGCCCTGTTCCTCTTGGATCTCTGGAGTCTCCTGTGTGAGCTGCCTTCTATCCAGAGCAATGAGAGATCCAAGACTGAGGTTTTGGAGTAAGCTGAGAAATGTGCTGAAGCATTTTAGGAGGGATCTCTGGATGTACCTGTTAGAGCTTCTGGAAACAGAGAGGGAAAAGAAAACCACAGTTTGTGAGTGCTTTTAAAGCCAATGGTAGCCCTCCATAGCCTCCAGCACATTGTTATTATTACTCTACACTATCTGTTTTATAGTTTCAGAAAATGGTGGGTAAAATGTTTGTTTGTTTTTCCACATGGCAAAGGCAAAGCTTTCCCCTTTGCTTCCATTGGATCTCAAATTGACAAGACTGCTCTTTAACAACTCATATAGCACCTTATCCTGCCAAGACATCTTTGTTTGTGGTGTACCAGCCACATCAAATGCAGTTAGTACAGGACCGGGAATGCTGTTTATTAGTTAACCACAGCTGCAGAACTAGCAGATGGAGCAGAGCACATTCTTGTTGAAGATCACAAAAGTAATATCTATTGTTCTTTTCTTTTTCCTTTTATTTTTCAATCTGTTATTTCTTCACGATGGAGTTGTAGATTTTGTTAGAGACTGCATATACTTGTACAGAAACCAGAGTATCTGTTATATTTAATTACTCCCCAATTGTTTAAACAGTAAGTGATTTTGTTAAATTGAATTATTTTCCTCTGCAGCCTACATGAGAAAGGGACATTGTAATTGCAATCAGGTTGGCATTTTAGAGTTATAACATTTGCAAGCTACAGTAAAAGTTTCCAAAGCCCTGTAGAAATTACATGCATATTTAAAGGCCAAAAATATTTGCTCACACAAAGCCTTTAAAAATGTGTTTCTCACTTCTGTGAGCTGAAACTGAGATCCCAGCTGAGGTGTAACATATCAAAATGACCGAGTGGCCAGCAAAATCTGTTTCCCCTGAGAGCTCCTAGAGCAAAGCCAAAGATGCAGTGCAGAGGAGACAGCAGTGAGACTGAGGCTGCTGGCTCTTACTTAGAACAGTTCCCACTGGCTTAAATTCCCTTCAGTAAAACAAACAAATAGAAAAAACAAAAAGTAAGAATTTTTAGTCTTTTCATTTCTAGCATCCTGTCCAATGAAGCAAATATGCTGCCATTGTTCTTAATCCCCACGGTTTCAAGTCATACCAGTTCCCTTTGTCTAATAAACTTCCCCTTCTCTTCACAGTCTTTGCAGTGGAGCCTCCACACCTCCAGCTTCAGTGCCCAGACCTGTGAGCTTTAGGAGAGATAACGTGAAGGGCCAAGATGTCTGTCTCAAGGACCTGCTAACAGAACTGCTCCAACAGTTGCAGTCTCTGAGCTGGATTTCGTTGCCCTTTTCATTTTAACTGTGTATCCATTACTTTCCCTTCTTCAGAAGAAAAAAAAGAGGTATAATTGAACACTAATGTTGCAAAATGCTAAGAATCAAACCTATTGTTACATCTTACAGTGGACATAGAGCGTTAAGATTATACTTACAGTCTACATTAAAAAATGAGTTTTACCAGGGCTCTTGTTCCAGGACACATCAGCAGAAATATTAGATCCATTAAGGATGGAAAATGAGTTCTTCTAAAAATGAAAAGTGGATATGAACTAAAGGAATAACAGGGTGATGTGATTTTTCATTGAGGCTAACAGGAGAGTGGGGTGAATAAGGCAAATTTTCCTTCTGGTTGATGTATCAAAAGAGCTTTATACGTGCTGTTTGGGGGAAAAAAAACAGAGAAAGGCGGGGCTTGGCAGCACGGTCATGAGATCATGTGTCATTCAATGGGCAATGAGAGGGATTTCCTTACAGCTCTGCTTTTGCCCTGCTGCTTGCATTTAATTAAGACCCATGAGGCTCCTTGTACCCGTGCTGTGTTGTCCTGCTTGTTTGGCCTTTTAGATGGAGACTGCAGGCAACGGGTCTTTGCATGTGGCACCACCACAACAGAGCACCAGCCTTGGCAGAGTGCTACAGAAACTACAAAAACTACCAAACCCCACCCTCCAGCCTACCCAGAATGAATATAAACCCAAATATGAATTAATTCTGATGATAGTATTAACATGTTTCTAAGATGCACCTTTACAGAACATAACCTGCAGAACAGACTGTACCAACAGCAACTCACAGACAGAATTTGTGGTGTGTGCCACAATTTCACGACCGAGTCTGTCAATACTTCACACATCCAAAGAGCAAGTAACTTTAGTGTTCTGACTCCTCAATAAGACTAAGATGTTGGGAAATAAATGCCAAATGACAGCAGCCATTCTATCTACAGCCAGAGTTGAGTGTCTGTCCAGAGCAAAGCCTTTATGAAACTGGAAGGAAATGAGGCATGATGAGCAGGACTATTACAATGATGATAAAATTCTTCTTTGCCAGTTTGTAATTCAGCCACTGGGCAAGAACCACTGAGAGCAGTAGTGGGACTCATCTCTGTGGGCATCTTTTTATTACACTGAGATCTATTACACTGGTCAGGAAAAGCAAAGATGCTGTATCTCTCTCCCCTCCAGAATTTCTCCAAAGTATCCCTTACAGCACAAAGCAAGCCTGTAAATGTGGTTCTACACCAGCTAAATGTCCCTCCATGACAAGAGAAACCTTTGCTGTCCATTTAAATCAGCTCAAGCCAGCACCAAGATATAGACCTTTCTCCTCAAAAAGAAAATAATATATAGTGCAGGTTCCTTCCATGAGCAGCATTTTTCAATCTGAGTACATTGCTCAGCTTGAAGTTACTGGTATCTTGAAGAAAAATGGGAGAGGTTTCCCAGATGCAGAATTGCTGGGAACTGCTAGGGTTGAAACTCTCTGAAATCAAGGCTCTGAAGACAAAGAATCACAGTCTGCCAGCAAACACTGCTGTTCTGTACTGTTCTAAGGATGGTCAAGGCAGCTCAGGCAGAGAGTTAACCAGGGCTAAGGTTGCTTTGCTGTGCAAAATAACCTGACTGCTCCTCTGGTCCATGGTGCACAGCTTATCACCAATATTAATGTGTTATTGATGTAAAGTTTCACACCAATGATAGTCATAAAAGATGAGGACCTTTTATCACTCTGGTCAATTGAAGGAAGAATGAATCCACCAATATCTCTCTACCAGCATTACCCTGCACCATGCTCTCTGACAAACACATTACATCTGAGTCAAGTGAAGCATGAAGCCCACAGCTGGCAAGAGATGGTTAGTTCTACAAACAGACTAAGGCAGCCCCACTCTGAGCACAGGGGAAATTCTGCAGCTGAAAATCTGCCACAGAGTATGAAAGACAGGTTTAGCCACCTCACTTTTACAGCTGGGAAACACTGTCAAGCAGCAGCTGGGCATTACCTTTGCTCTGCAGAACCTGATGATGACCAACTCAGAAGGTTGGACCCATCCATAGCTCCAGGATTATTTCTTCTTGAAGAAACAGGGATTTCTCTCAAGTAAAAAGAGGAGAAGAAAACAGCACTAGGGTCACTAAGTTGGTTAAAGAGTCTTGAAATTCAGGCACAGTGAAATTCCTTCTGCTTCTCCTCCCTATGAGAATGCTTGTCACAGAGACACTCAGGTTACATCTATTTACATACTAGCCTGTGTAACAGGAATTTGGTTTGCACTCTATCAACATGTCCTCAGCAGGTATGTCCAACCTTGACTTAACAAAAAAAAAAATTCAAAAAAATGAATGGATCTGCATCCAACTGAGAAAGAAGTTCTGTACACTTCTCCCCACAGACTGCTTGCAATTGCCACTGGGTTTCTAACCTTCTCTGTTTCAAGCCAAGAAGAGAACACAGTAGCCAGCAGTCGAACTACCAAACAGAGAAGTAAGTCAGAAAACTGCAAGACATCCTTAAGAACAGAGCTTTGTATGTGACATATGAGATCTCTGATGCCTCATTTTCATTACAAAATATGCGCAGTCCTAACATCATTCAATGTTATTTCAATCCACAGATGAACTGTATGACTAGAATGATGAGTGCTGGCCACTTAACCTCTTCTCAGATAGGATTTCATATGAGTAACATAACCAAGAGAGTTATAGCAATTTTCTCTGAAATAAATTGTTCTCTCTGGAACAAGCACATATGCAGCAGAAATGTGCAAATCCCTTTCATGTAGACATCTACAAACAATAGAACCAAAATAGTCACTTTAAAATTACTTGTTTTTTACTTCTTTGTCTAATAGGATCTCATACTCTCCAAGTCTTTCTGCAAACTAGGTTTATCAGTTTAAAGCATCTTTAATTCAGGAATTCCAGAAACCAATCACAAACCGACTCAGTATCTATGGCAGATAAATCTTAGAGGATGTTTACAGAACTCTCTGCTCTTGAAATATTCTAAAATGGGCTACCATGTATCTAAAGTTAATGTGTCTGAACAATCAAGCTGGTATATTTTCAGATTAAAATATTAGTATGTATCTGTATCTGACCTAGATATACAGATATGAGATATCTACATCAGATATAAGTACATACAGAGAAACATACACACTGGAATTTATTAAATGATCCCATTAAAAGTTTTATACCTGCACAGTGTTATGTACATGCCTTGCAGAGCCTGAACATCATAAAAACATTCTTTTAAAGTGTCATTTTTAATTTGAAAATAATTACTAGTAATACACTTGACCTGATTTTAAATAATTTAGCACATCAGTTTAAACTTCAGTGCTCCCTTAAAAGTTATAGCTGCAGTAATTTCCAATGCATAAAAAAGTAATAATTTGAAAGCTTTATTATGCTTTAGGTTCCCAAATACATTTAATTTCTCCTAGCAGAAAGACTGGAAGAGTCTGGGATGAATAAGAGATATGTTTGATTTATAGGAGTGTTTGTAAAACAGAGTTGACATCTGGCAACCACTCAATGAGTCTTAAGATATGATTGGACAGCTTGGGAGCTAGAGTAAAAGAGAATAACACTGTTTAAATCCAAACTCAGACAGAGGAAGAAGTCCTCCATCTCCCTCAACATTGATCTTCCCTAGATATATTAAAGAAAAAGGGAGGGAGGGAAGGGAGGGCAGGGAAGGAAAATATAGAGCACATTATTATCACAGAGCTTGGAAATGAGTGTGCATGATGTGGAAGCAGGAGCATGGTTGCTAGGAGCAGTCCTAACCAGCCAGAGACCCAGCATGGTGACCCAGCACAAGCAACTGCACTGACTGTAGATGTGTCAAGCAGATGATACATTACTATTCTGATTGCATCCCCAAGCCTTCAGGTTGAAAAGGGTTTGAACCGATTTATAAATGTATTTCTTAGCACTTAGGCATGTTTTTGGCTGCTTGGAATTGCTGTCAGAGAAGGGAATCCTTGAAGGAACCTTAAATAGTGCCATCTTCCACACAGCCTGAATCAATGGCTCTGGGAAGGGAACTATCATCCTGTCACAGACTCAGTGGCAGATGCTTGGCTAATTTGCTCTTGAAAACCTCCAACAAGAGAGAGTCCCATTTTCCCTGAGCAATCAAGACCCCACCTTTGTGAGAAGGTGGCTTTTGCTGGTATCAACTTGCCTGGCACTGATAAACCAAGGATTCTTATTACAACAGCACAAAGAACACTTTAAATTTTTGCTTTTGTTTTGTTTTGTTTTATTCTTATTACGTTTGCAACCTATTCTGAGATGTCACCACACACGTGCACCTGGATGCGCATCACTGAGCAGAAGGAGAACTCTCAAAAAGTAACACAGTTCACCTGTTCCAAAGACACTGCCTCTTTCCTTTTGCTAGTATCTGTCAAGCACAGTATCTGTGCTGTTTACCAGATAGCCTGGGAGATGTGAATTGGCAGTAGCATCCCAAAACTTCTCAGTTTGTGCCATAACCTTAGCAGAGAACCTGCAAAAGGCTTAATTTTAAAGCCATTTACCAAGTCTTTCATTATGGGCATTTTCAGAAGGTTGGAAGTCTTTCAAGTGATTCAACCTGGGGATCCCAGAATGCAGATCTTTGGAATGACACACACCTCTGGAGAGTGTCAGCCAGGGAGTATGCAGTGTGTGCTCAAGGAAGTCAATGTTCATTGAGGCAATTAAATATCATGCTTTATATCGCTGTCACTTGTAATCTAGTTAGACTGGAAATGAAGAATGGGTTGTCTATGCAATTGCTATGATAAACATCACAGAAACTGTGTGGAAAGATTCACTATAAACCACTAAGTTGCTATTATCTGGATGGCAGGTCTGTCCTCTCACAGAGCAGTAAGTAATAACTCTTTCACATTTGCAAAAGAAAGCAATATTTGCACTGCAAGGATGTGTCCTGTTAGTTTGAAAATAATGTCAATAAAAGGCTCTCCTTAGAAACATCTCCACCATCCAATTGCTTCCCAATCACAATTCATTTACTCAAGGACTGCACTCTGCTAGAGAGAAGGCAGGATCCTGCTTTCATAATTACAACTCCTATGTGCAAACATTGACAGCACACAGGCAATTCTGGCTGATTTAGCCAAGTGAAAGGTTAATGCTGGGTAACTGCAGCCAGAATATTTCTTCCAGCAGGTAGGTGTTCAGTGTGCAAAAAAGCCTCCCTGGCTGCTGTGAAGCCATTGTGCCAGGTCTTTGTTAAACACAGCTTCAAAGAGAAAGCCAGTGCTGGATATTGCCCAAGAAAAGCCAACAAACTTGCATGGTAAAAATCCTCAGCAGTTCTGAATCCTCTTTTTGTGCTGACCTGTACCTCCCTGGTGCTCCACCAAAAGGGATTTAAGATAAAAATAATTATGCTTTATCCACTCCAAAAGGAATTGCAGCCAGAGACAAGACATTTTATCAATTCTTAGCTGTGACCTCAAATACAGCACTCTCACAGTAACAAGGCAGTTACTGCATACTAGCTTAAACTCTTCAAGATGCTCCATCTAAGGGAAAGCACTCAAGGGAGTCAAGTTTCAAATATCTTGATGGACAGTCATTGATCTTTCTGAACTTCTAAGGACACCGTGGAACTTGCAGGGTATTTATCATGTCTGAAACATACTAGTTAAAAAGAATAAATGGAGTGATTTAAAGCAAAATACAGTACCCAAATTCTTTTGCTATCCCAGACTAAAAATAAGTTCAATCAACAGCCATCTAGACAGACAGATGCACACTGGCAGCACTCCCATATTACATGCTGTAGGCACACAGTTATTTACATTCACACTAGAGCTATAGTCACCTGAGACCCACACTGAATTCCAACTGCTGACTTCTTAGGATGCTAGATACAGTCCTGGCCTCAGTGAGGTGAAGGATCTGTTGGGAATTTATTCTAGTCAGTCATCTGTGCAGGTGACAGGTGATCTAGGGTTGCCCTGTATGTGATGGTTTGGAGGGGGGCTGATCTTTAGAGAACATTACTCAGTTCTCAAAAAAAAAGCATATCCTTGTATCATGTCTCACACTGAGTAGCCAAAAATGGATACAGCTGAAGCACTGCTTATTCCTGGTGTGCATTTTGAAAGATGGAGGCTAAGTCAGACATTGCCTCTGAAAGTGAACACAGAATGTTTCAAACAAAAATAAACAAGAGTAGAGGTCTATTATTTTCCTACATTTATTAAAACTGCGTCTTTTCAAGGAGGTTTTACTCTCCTTTGATAAAAGACAACTTTAACTGTGATAGGTGTAGGTGGCCACCTGGTGTGTCAATTGCTCTCTCCTCCAGTGAGATTCAGCAAAGGGAATTGAAACTGCTAATGATCATGCCCATGAATACATTAGGCAGCAACTAAGTTAGTTCTCCTGTACATGCACTGCAGCACAGCTGTGAGTAAAATGAGTGTGTTTGGCTTTTTTAACAGTCGCCCTATTTACTCTGTCATCAGCCCACTGTTTTTTTTATCATTCTTCCATAACCACTGATAATTACCTAATATATTTTGTAAACTGCAAGTCCATTTTCAGAGCAGAAATGGCACTTAGACACGGATTGACTACAATTGGCTTCGCTGCCTGCTCCACAGAGGAACGGCCATCATAGGACTTTTAATCTCATATGAAACAAAAAGATTAAACTGTCAATATTAGGATGAGCCACCATGACGGCTGCCCTGATGGAATGGTGCTTCCAAACTGCTCCTAATAATATGTATGCAAGAAATAGATTTTTCTTTATAATGCATGTAATTAGAATACAGCACAAAATGTTCTGTTCAAATTCATGACATGCACAACTAATAGAGAAGGAGAGAATGAGGCCCTTGGCTATTTATTTGCATGAAAAGGCTTCAATATGGGCTATACTTTGGAGAAATTAGTTTTTAATCTGGGTGACTAGATGAGATTTTGACCCTGAACTGTTTCTGAGTTGACCTGGGAGAATTGATGCAGGAATAAATGTGACACCCTGGAAGCCAGACAGGTGTCACTTTTTTTCATTAATTTTTGAATGTCTCGAGTAGTCAAGAGGAGCCGAAAAATCACTCCTTTTCAAGGCTCACCTTATGTGAATTTGCTTTGATGAGACAATCAAAAAAAGCAGATAGAAATCTTAGCAGGAATGTATTCTTTGTAAATTTGGGCATTGAAGGAGTTAGATACATTGATTCAGCAGTGATTCCCCCTGCTTGACCTGTATAAAAGAGAAACCTACAACTGTAGCTTTCTATGAATACATTAAGTAGAGCAAGTTACTCTCCCAGCACAAGTCTATTACAGAGAGCTATCGTTCTACAATTTCCATAATAACTGATCCAACAAGTCCTTGAAGGAGGGTTTCAGAACACAATTACTTTTTAAATAGCGTTGCTCATTTAATGGCTGGTATGGGAAATGTATGGGAACTGCAGGTGAAGATTTTGTACTGGGTCAGGGTACAACCCTCACAGCCCAGGGGACAGGTATTCTGACCATGCCAGAAGAGAACCTGCATCTCCACAGCTTCACACCTTGATGAATCATTGTTAAGAGCATGAAGTAGGGACAACACTTACTTCAAATGTGTCAGACCACTAAACTGTTCCCCTTTCTACATGTTATTAGTAACTCTTGCAATTAGATCTTTCAAGCTATTTTTATATAAAAGAAATTTTTCAAATAATGACCAGGGACCTGGGAGGCATCATAATCACTGATGCTGGTGTTTAAGGTGTGGAGTGACCCTTAGCACTCATCAGGGCTGTTTTTTGCTTACCTGTTCCTCTTTACCCAGTACTGCATATGAGATCCAGCAGAGACCCCAAACCCCACAGTGCTAGTGACTGCTCCGTATCTCCTCAGCATCCACTGTTTGGAGTTAATAGCACTTTTTTGAGGGGAGTCCTGGTCACCACTGGAACCAGCAGTCAAACTCCTTCAGACAAGGGAGGAGTAACATAATGAGCATACAAGCCTCACAGCAGTGAAGGACATGGAGCCATAAATTATTTATGTAAAAATCACATTAATTAGGGAGAATATATAATTTCTTTATGGTTTTAGGCTTTGAGGAAGGCAGAGAAAAAAGAACCTTTGATGGCTGGGGAAAGGCAAGGGCAAAGTGTCTTCTAGTAGCGTGATGAATGAACAGATCACAGCAGCAGAAAGGAAGTGAGAGTTTCTGTTCTAGCTGATGAAAAGGGTGTTTCTGCGAGCAATTGCAGAGGCTGGAGCAGGCCAAAGCTGCTTTGGACTTTGCTTAAGGCTTGGGTAGTTTGAAAGACAATCCACCTACAAATTTTTCTACTAATAGCTAAACCTGCTTTTTTTGGAAACCCAACTTCCAGTCTCTGCTCTGCCATGATTTCCTGTGAAACATAAGACATGCTGCTTACGCTCTCCATGCTACACAGTCCTGCCTGCAAATACACTAATAGTAGCTGTTGAATAATACCAGTAATAACACACAGAGGTCCTATGAAGTGACAGGTGCTACAGTAATGGAAGGAGGGGTAGGAAGCAGGGATCTCTTGATTCTCTGCTTCCTCATCTGCAAATGTTCTTCTATTTTTGGAGTGCGTTTGGAATTCGACATCACATAAAACTGCTCTGTTCCTGATTACTGCTTGTCATAACTTTTGGTAAGGAGAGCTGGTAGACACTGAACTCATTAGATGAAGCTAAAGGAGTCTCCCAGCTTCCTTCTTTTCATCCCACAGCCATCACTCTCTTTCTCTGCAGGGTTTGCAAGCAGGTGGATTTGCTGACATGCACACTTTCCTGCTAACAATGATTCTGGATTTGAACCTTATGTTGTTGCCTCTCTTTTCTCAGAACTGAGGCCTCTTTTTAAAACCTTGGTCCACGAATCCTCTCCAGTCTATATCAAAAAGCAAGGCAAAAACATGGACTTAAAAGAAATTGTGCCCTGTTATTAATCAAGGTAAATATGGGGAAAGTTTGATAGCTGTGATACTTAAGAAGGCCTGAGGATATGGTAAAAATAATTTGCCTTGGGTAAAGGTTGGACAGGACTTTTGTTGATTGTGGAAGTGCAGCCAGGTTGGTGTTTCAGGTACAAACAAGGGAGGAGGAGAGATGTGGAAGATGTGAAGAGGGAAGAGCCATAAGATGGGCTTTTTGAGTGAAAGGAAAGAGTTTAACAGTATGCATGGGACACATACTGCCCTCCAGGTTGTAATGAGACTGATGGGCATTTCCCTGTGACCACAGTGTGCCTGCAACAGCCTGTGAAGGGTAATATCCTGGATGGAACAAAACACCACCTGATTGCTGTGAAGCCCAGAAGTAAAAGATCTGTAGGCAGCTCGAGAGGTTTCCTGAGTGCTGAGCACATCTGTACAGCACCTGGCACATCTAGGTAGTGTATTTCCTACAGTGACCATGCTTGTGCTGCTTGACACAGTCAGATTTTTGTTTTGTTTCTCTAGATGATCTCGGCTGTTGAAAAAAGGAAATGCAGACAGAAATGCATTTAGAGAATGGTTATGAGGGGCCATAAAGAGTTTGCTAATACAGTTTGTACGTTCATTGTATCCACAGTTTCTTTATGGGCTAATTATTATGCAGGCTCATGTTTTGTTTCTGAGCAGTTGGGAAACTAGTTGGAAGGTGTATGCTGAAGCTACACTGTCTCATTATGCTACTTGCTTCCTCAGTTGGAAAAATCATGTCTGACAAGCCACTTTCCTGGGTGCAGAGCTCAAAAGACGCCAAGAGGCTTGGTGCTCGATGAAAGGTATTTGATGTCAATAGCATTTGACATATGCGGGTTTGATATGTTCCTGGCTTCCAAGTGATGCCAAAAATGCAGCTTATGAGAATAACATAAAGACAAAGGACAGAGATCTAACCTCCTACAGATAATTGCTCTGAGTTGTTGCAAGGTGACCTTCATCCCCACACAGACAGCTTATTGATGAGAGTGCAAAAACATTTATCTCTCCCCACTTTCCATGGGTACATAAGAGGCAGTCAACGCTGCTGAGAAAACATTGATGAACCCATGTCTGCTGCACAGGTAGGTTAGATGGTAGCCTTTATATGAGCACAAGGGTAGCCACCCTCAGACTTACCAGTTACTGTCTGCAATGTTTTGTAGTCACCTTGATAAGACCAAAAAAAATGGTTTGTAAACAGAAGCAGTCCTGCAGCATGAAACCTTCCAAAGGCAGAAACTCACCTCTCTTGTCAGCCTCCTCCTTCTTGTGTCTAGGCACCTGTAAATAGAGAAACATGTGCTGAGGGCCAACACTGCTCCTTTTTCCTCAAAAAGCAGGAGATGAGACTTTCAGAGGTGGAATCTTCCACAGCTTTACCCCATCCTTCATGCCCTGGAAAGCCGAGCTCGTGTCTGCAACCCCTTTCAAAGGTATGATTTACTGCAATTAAATGAGTCTCGGACAGGGCCATTTACTGATTACAATTAAGCTAGAGGTGAGGCAGGACATTAATAATATGAACACACCCAGTGCTTGCAGGCTGAGCTGAAGGCTTGTGCTTCCCCCAGGCAGTCTTGCAGAGACAACACTGGCATCGACACGAAGGGCCCCATTTCCCATCTCCCTCCTGTGGCGTGGTAGTCACTGCTTCTCCCCAGAGACCAGCACGAGGCTGAGGGGCATGGCATGGGAGAGGAAACTGAACCTACCCAATTTCACAGTGTTATTCAGCTGCGGGTGTAATGTGCACAGGAAGGCATCCTTCCCGCCTGCCCTGTGTCAGCACTGCTCACCCTAACAAATGGCCCTGGGCAGCAGCAGGAGCCCTCACAGCTACTGAAACCATTGCCATGCCTATGGGTGGGAAGGAAGGGCCCCAGATCCTCCTACCTGTGTGGCTCCAGCCTCCTGGTCAGTCAGCAGGGCCGCGGTGGCCGTGCCAGCCCCTGTTGTCACCAGTGCACCTGTGGGGCTGGCCGCCATCTTGGCTTGGCAATCCGCCATGAGGAGCGGCCTTCAGGGAGCCTGAGGGAGATGTGAGCTTCCCACCACTGTGCAGCGGGCTCTGCAGCAGGGAGAGAAACCTGGGGAATGTGTGTGTCCCCGGACCAACGTAGCATTTGGCATTTCACCATCCCAGTCACACGCTGCTGAATTTCTCCTTCCGAGTCCTCAGTTGCCTTCGCTGCGCAGTCCCTCCCGGTGTACCTGTGCCTGGGACAGGCTTGACCCCATGCTCAGCAGGAGATGACAGTGCCCAACACCCACCGCAGGCCCTTCTCCTGTGACAATTTTAGTAGAGAAACTCATGACAGGAAAAATGAGATTACTCCTCATGAGGAGGGTGAGGGACAGATCAGAACCTGTGAGGACGGTACGAGCTGCCCACCCAGACTCAGGTAAATTAATAGCTGAAAATTACAGAGGAAATCACACAGAATCTTGTTGTCTGGACATTCCCATGAAATTTTGCTCCAAGGTAAAAACCCGCTTTTCACGCCATGCTCCCAAAAGTAGAAATAAACAAGAAAAATAAACAAGCTTCTCTTTTACTGATTCATTTTCCTGGGTGTCAAAGCAGCACAGAGCCACAAGCTGGGAATGTTGATGAGGCTCTGTCTGGGCTGAGCCAGGCTGAAACACCCCAGAGCTCCTCATCCTCACATACAGCAAACACCAGGAGGGGAGAGGAATAGTTTGGGTCTGCCTTTGCTCTCTGATTGTTTTTGTAGGTGTTTTCCTTCTTTGAAATGTCTAGAAGTGACTCACTTCTCTCCAAATGTCATCGGTTGCAGTTGGTTCTTAGCAAACTGCCTTGCTGTTAAATGAGACCAGCTTCCATGTTTCCATAGATTTTACATCTCCTACTCTCCTTGCCAAAATTCCTTCCATTCGGAAGACTACTGCCTGTCCTCCAGCTGCCCCGGTTCAGATAGAGCTGTCTGCTGAAAGCCATAACCCATGTAAGATACAGTTATTCCCAGTAAAGACAAGAGTTTAAAGATGTGTTTGACGCTTAGTTCCCTTAAAATTTCTGATAACTGCTGCCTTAAATCTCACAGCTAGATGTCATGGATGGAGGCAGGACATGGCTGGGGGGGTTCCAGAGCTGCTATTTAAAGCAGAGTGTCACATATACCACAACACGCTTCAGAATCAAGCGCCGTACAGGCAAGAAGTACTACTGCATTCCCAGGGATATCTTGCTAAAAATCCCCAGAATGGAAAATTGCTATTTTCTACCATAAAATTCTAAATTCTGTCTGCCTCTTTCAAGCAAGCTGCAATCCCCATCTATTCAAATTCATACCTTTTACCCATTGCTACAGTATTTTACTGCAAGCTTTTATATTCTAAATACTATACATAATCTGTTTGAATTCCCTTTGGGCTTGGAATTGTATGTGCACATAATAAGATATAATCCTGATTTGAGATATGTAGACAGATAAGTGGTAGCATACAAAACTTCAAAAGTGGAACTTTTGCACACAGTTTGTATACTTTATCTAGGTGTTACAGCAGCTGCACAGCTGGATATCCAAACACCAGACCTGAAAATCACTTTTGAAAACACAGGCCAAAGAGAATGAGTAATTTACTGGGACATAAAGGGAATCTGCAAGAGCACTAAGAACAGCAGCAAGATCCCCCAAGTGAAATTTAAAATGCTAGTCCTAAAACTCTCTCTGGTACCACACTACACATCTGTTTCTCTGCTTTCTTTCTTGGGAATCTCATACCGCTTCTTAAATATCTTTTACTAACATTAAAAAGGAATAAAAAAATATGCAGGTGCTTCTATATATAAGTAAGAAACTTTCTTAGAAGTTCACAAGAACAAAAAAAAATCAATGTGTGTTCCAAGGCACAATAAGATTTCTGAGCAAGCCTTCTTTATTTTTCAATTTAAGCACAACTAAAATATATGGCTGTTTCAAATTTGGTTCCTATCTGAAGCATGCCTTGTAGAACAATGTTTCTCTCTGCCTGTAATTCTGGCTCCACAACACCAGTGTTATTTGCCAGGCCTCGCAAACAATGATCTATCAATCTGCGTCATGCATATTATGTCAAATTTATTACAGCAGCTTTTCAGCATATTTCCAGTCAAGGCTTCATTCTTCTCACAGATTCTGCAAATGAACAACAGTTTTAGTTACAAATGCCTCCCCGTGAGGCAGCACTCCTGGCAATAGAGCTGAACTTACTGTATTTCTGGCAGAACTGTGACACCCGTATAACCAATCATTATGACACATTGCTGAGAAACACCGTTTTGCTCTGTGGCTGATATATTCCCAACTCAAAATGAGCAGGAGTGATATTGGGAGTCATTCAAGCCTTGATTAGTACTTGAATAGATCAAGCATACATCTCCATGTCCTGATAGGAGAAGACAACCTAAAGAATTAGCTGCCCACAGCCAAGGCCCTGAACCTTGAGAGAGGTTTGTCTCCAGAACAAATGACACATCTGTGGGAACACGAATATCAAATATGCACGAAGCATATCGTGAAACAGGGAGGACTGCAAGATGTTCTTGACAAATGGTGGCAGTGTTAATGAGTGTCTAGACTAAATTATTATATTCCCTTTTTGATTGAAAGCACTTACAGATTTACATTAGCTGTGACCCAGTAAACCATTGACACCTGTTTATAGTGATGCTCACTGACAGCGGTGGCAGCACTCATGTGCACAGAGATAAATGAACTGGGGTTTGGGCAGGAAAATGACCTGCCTGGCTCTTCCCAGCTGGCAGGGCAAGCACCCAGTGAACGTGCCAGTGAAATACTATTTTCAAATCAGGAAACAGAGTCCAGTACCTGCTTTGCAAACAGTGAGCTGTGAACAAGTCTGCAGACACCAACTCTGAGTTGCACTGGGAATAAAAGAACAGTTAAAGCATCCCCCTACAACACTCATAGTCCTCTCCTCCCCAACCAAAGCTCTCCTCTGTGCACTTCTCCCCTTCCTACACCCAAGCAACACAGCTACGGTCTCACTTCTCCTTTGGTTTTGTTTGCAGAGGAGCATTGAGCTGGCCCTGGGGAGTTCTGTACTCTGAATGCAGTGAGGACAGCTGTGCCAGGAGCAATGCAAAGTGAAAAACGTTTGTGAAAAACTCCTTTTCATTTTGCTGAAAGTTTGTTTATCTGTGGTTTCCCAACCTTCTCAACTCTGCAAGCCTCACAGGCCATGCAAAGTACAGCAACCCTGGAATTACTGTTGGCAGAGGCAGAGCAGGGAGCTAAATGCTTTGGAGCATTGGTATATGTGACATTTTCTCTGCTGCTCTCATAATCTGCTTCCCATGAAGAGCACAGGTATGCTGTATTATCAGTATCAGACCCAGAGAAGAAGATGAATGTGATTAGTCAGAAATGGACTGAGGAAAACTAATTTTGGAGTTCAGAGGAGTGCAATTGGAGAACTTGCAAGTGCAAAGATATTGAGCATCAAATAGCTATTTAACCCAGTGCACCAGCATTTCTCTGCATTGGAGGTTTATACCAGAGACTGAAAAAAAACCAGAATTTAAATAGCTGTCAGAAAAACTGAAAAGGCTTCACAGCTCCATGGGTTTGATAAAAATTAATGCAACAGCTCAGAGTATTTTTTACATCATGGACAAATGACATTGAATAAGCCAACAATGTTGAATTTCATACGGCAGTAAATAGGAACATCACTCTTCAGCCCGAGGTTTTACAAAAGACATCAATGTCCTTTGGCACATAGCAAACTGAGGTACAAAGAAATAAAAAGTTTCTTTCTACTGGTCCCCCAGGAGATTGGCTGGGAGTCTCACACAAAAAGGCAGGTCTCCTGCACAGCTTTTCAGTGCTTTTCTTACCAAGTAACGCTGCTGAACCACAGAGCTTTGCGTCTGCCTCTGGTGGTGCCAGGTACTACAGCAGAGCTCAGCCCCGCAGGGCACTGAGCTCCTTCCTTGCCATTGCAATGGGGTGAGCCTGTCAGGCCTGGTTTCCTGCCAGATGGCACAGCTCCCTCTTTGGAGCAAGCACATGGGCTAAGCCATTCAAGTGCTGACAATTGTTAATTCCCAGCCACAGGGCAGCACTGATTTTATCTTCTGAATCCCAGTTGTCTCAGGACCTGTACCAGATTTTTCAGCTCCCTGGAAGAATCACTGAGCCATGTGGATGTTCTTTGAAGGATGCCAGAAAAAGTGGAGTGTTGCACAATGGAGGACCCTTCATTGAGAAGGAGACTCCCCACCAGGTCAGGTCATCAAGTATCAAGCCTTGGGTGTAGCTTACTAGAATCAGTTCTCCAGCAAAAATAGCCCCAGGGCTTAATCCTAAAGCAGCAGGGTTGTGTGGCAACACCTACAACTGGACACAGGGGGACAAGGCACTCTTTTCTGGGGGGATGCAAGCAATAAACTCTTCTGCAGGTCTCAGTTGCAGTAGAGCTGGAGGTAGGTGAAAGTCTAATAAACCCCTGAGAAGAAAAAACGAACTAACAAAACCATCAGCATCCATCCATCGTTTGTCAGGGAACACAACTTCTGCCTTCCATCTTTGCTCATAGCACAGCACATGCTTAAGTGGTTTCCTGCAGAGGGATGTCTTTGCTGAACCGAGGCCTCCAGGAGCCATTGATCATTTCCTCTGGTAAACAACCTTGTTTTTCACCAGGCAGAGAATACATGGATGCAGAAATGGCAGGCTGTGGATGAAAAGGTTTTGCAGCAAGCCCAGAATCTTAGGGAATAACTCTGGCCTAAAATTAAAAAAAGGGGAAAAAAAAAAAGAAAAGAAAGAAAAAGGAAATAAAAGTTTGGACTCCTCCTCTCTCCAAAATCCCTCGGAGACAAACAGCTTCTTTACTAATAAAATACACAAAACAGCTGCTAAAATGCTACATAGATAGAGTACAACTTGTGCATCCAAAGCTTTCTTATCAAAACCAGAAAACATCCAGGAAAAAAACCTGCTGTTTACTCTGCCATGGGAAAGCTCAGGTTTTGTCATGTGAATCAATCAAAACCAGCACAACTTTCCTTTATTTTCAGTATAAACTGTTATTTCCCAACTTTCAGTGAAAAACATCCATTCTGAATGGCCATTAGTCTCCAAGTGCAAAACCAAATCTTCAACCCCTGTACTTCAAATGAAGATTATTGTTCTCATAGAAAAAAACCCAAACATTTCCCTGTCACCTGTGAATAAAATACTGTGCTTTCTAATTCTAGGTAGGACTCTCCTGAGCAGAAGATTATCTGTGACTGCCAGATTATGAATTCAAGGTGCTTTAGGGTTGGGGTTTTTTTTGTTTTTTGCTTTGTACTCTATTTATTTTTGTGGCCTCTAAGTGTGGTGGTGTGTAAAAGACATCAACATTTCTAATTAAAAACCCGATTAATAGAAATTTAAACAATTCCAGTGTCAGGAATGTTTCTGTATTTACTTTATGTATATTTATTTACTAAAGATAATGAGAATAATTAAAAATATTTTCAGTATCTGAAACACTGGAAATTTCTTGGCTTTTCACATGATTTGTCTCTAATGGGATTTTTGTGTCTTTTTTCCTCCAGATTTATATATTTTAAAACATATTTCCAAGATTGACCAACATTATCAAAGGTATGAGAGCTACAGGAAAGCAAGGCCAAGGAAAATAGCTTAAATCAGTATTTTTCATGTAGAGATATATAATTTTTAATCTTCAACTCAAGTGAAAAAGCAGAACCACCTCTTAGTTGAGCAACTTCTCAGTGTTAAAGTGACCACCAAGAATTTAACAAGCCAGTGCTGTATTTATCCCACAATTAAGAGCTGCCCTTCCCAGGGCCTTTAAAGTTTCTTTCTCGACAGCACCATTTTTTTCAAAATACATATCAAGGTGTTATTTTCTCCTTAAATTTCCTTTGAAAGTGTTCCCATCTGTCAGTGTCTACAAGCCTGTTATACCTTAGGGAAAGGATTGCTATAGCTGTGTTTTAGTTATCCCCAGTCACACCATAATTGCAATGTGTTTAAACAGAAAAACACTGTCATTTTCTGTTTCATAATAGAATTCAAAACCTGTGGTAGAGCTCACCCCTAGCATTATGGCCAGGATCTTGGCTAACTTGTTCTTCCTGTTGATGCCATGTCCCCTTCCCTGTTGTGGAGGTAAGGCATACATGGGAAGAAAAGAAAAGAAAAAAAGAAAAAAATAAAATAAAAAAAAAAATTAAAAAATCACTCTCAAGGTTCTTGAAACACATCCTGCCTTGCTTTGGGCTGGTTTTGATTGGCTTCTGTATAATTAGTTCTTGCTCCCAGTTTCTGTGATAATTGCACTCTCTATTAATTGAGCATGTATTGTACTCCATGCAGCCAGCAAGTGATGGAGCTGCCAGTATTTTGTTAGCTATTACACTGCCTGATTCTTATGGGCTGTTTGATACTGGTAACAAATTAGCCAATTTATACGTCATAAATAAGATTCAAAAGGCCTGCTTTATCAGCTGGAGAGAAAAATACTGTTATCTTGGTTGATAAAATGCTTGCACTAAGATTCCCAGTGCCTTTTGGCAGGAATTCATCAGAGCAGATGTATTCCTTCTATTGGGCACCATTTGGTTCAATTATTCTTAATGTTTAATGGCAGAATAATTGGACCAAATGGTAATATATACTCCAATAAAATACTTTCATCAAATGCTTTAATTGCTCGATCTCTATAATTGCAGTGCTGAGCTCTTTATTCTGCTTATTGACATTTGACAGACCGTGATCTTAGTACATTACTTTTATAAATCTCTTGATGAGCTTTATCAGAGGTGAGCAGCAGGTCCTCTTCTGGTAAATGAGCTGGGGAATAGGAACAAATTGGGGAAAAAAAGCAAAGTGACATAAATCTGCTCTGTCATAACCCCAGGCACTTCTGTGCAGCCACCCTCGGCAGGAGGAGGACGGACAGGGGTGCCCATGCTTGTTCTGTGCATTCAAGACATCTTCTAAACATCTTCCTCCTGCTAGTGAGAAGCCTGGTCTAAGTGGCAAAGCAGCTTCTTGTTTTCTGCTTTCCAGGTGTTTGAAGTGCTTGTGCTCAAAGTCCTTCCTTGGGCAAAACTCATTAAACAGACAGAAGTTGTGACAGTGACAACATGAGGTCTGATCCAGGCTCTGTGGAGTTAGCACAGTCTGAGGATGAAAATCAAGGTCTAACACACTCCTGACCTCCCATTGGTATTCTGCATTACCTGGTGACTGGAAAACAGAGAGCAGCAGGATGTCAGGAGACAGAGTGAGCAGGAGGGAGGTGTAGAGCCAGGGAAGAAGCTATTGGAAGAGGGTGGATAACTGTCTTCACTCCTTGCTGTATGCAGGAAACGAACATGTCACTGGGGACTAATGGGGAGAAGGAATGGCTTACAAGTCAAGGGAGGACTTGCAAACCAGAAGAGGATTGCTGGCTCTCCAAGGCATTGCCTGGCTTCCGTGTTGCTTGTTAGGACAATGCTGGGGTACAACAGGCCCTTGGTCACTGCTCGGGGCTCCTTGCTGCCAGACAAAGGACACAGCAATCCATTTATCATGCATCCAGAAATGGCCAGAGGCCAGTAAGGAGGAGATGAAGCCACTTTCTTCCTGCTTCTGGGAAATCCTCAGGCTATCAAAAGTGACAGATTTTATTTTTAAACTGAGATAAGGGAAAAGCACAGAAATACCTGGCAGTGCTACCTGCTGTCACATAGCCATGTCTCATCTCCACTGCAGGCACCACAGTGGTTTCAGTAAGTGCACCAGCTGTGGGACGTCCTTGTGCAACCAGGTGACATCCCAGTTTCTGCAAAAACAGGGACTGCCCAGGAGGATGGAGCAGCAGAGAAGACAGCAAGAAAAGTGAGTCCCTCCTGGGTCCCCAGACAGCCCTGCTCTGCTGAGACACCTGCTTTAACTCCAAAGACTGAGCAAACAGTAAAGCAGGGTGAAATCCCTTGTGAAGAATTCTGCTGGGGATTGTTGGAAGATTAAACAGAGCAGAAGGAATGGGGAAGAGATGCATTTTTAAAGCTTTGCAATTAGTTTCTAATTTCTGGCATCCAGCCAGTCTGGAGAGGCAGGAAAGGGGTGGGAGCCGAGGGGCTGCAGCAGCTGCTCCCACTACAATAAGTCCCAGCATGAACAGAAAGGTCAGAGCTACTCTGGCCATGAGGGCAACCTTCACCCTGCACTCCCAGTCCTAGCTTAGGCCTGAGAAATGAGCCATTACACTGTTACAGATGAATTTACTGTGGCTAAATAAGAAATAGAATTTTAGCAGAAAGTTGTTTTGTTTTTACCAGTCTCGTTTCTTGTGGAAAAGACAGAATTTCTAAGGAAAGACAGAACTCAAGACAGAATTGATGAAAACCGAAGGGCTGAAGTCTGTGGAGAAATCCTACCCGTTGAAGTTTTCATCACAGTGTTGCATTTATGTGTACTACAAGGAAAAGCAGGAGTCTTCCAGGGACCTTTTAGCTCCCAGAATCAGTTAGAACAATTGAAGCATGAATGAACTTAAACATTAGCCAAATTTTTACACTTGAAAATTTTCATTTCACCAAGAATCAAAATTTCTGGTAAAAGCTGTCAGAGAAACACTTCCAATCAGCAAATACACCATATTGTGTTACACCTGACTGCATGGGTCACAGAAACCTCCAAACAGTCCCAGTAACAACTCCATTGCTACCCCTGATCAAGGGCTGCAAGCATGTCAAGACTTAGTTAATATTTACCCAAAATGTTCTTGGTGCATTAACAGTGTGTTCAGAGTAAACTGCCCTGTCCGTCCTCCACAGCTGAGAGGTCTGTTATGTCCATTCAATGATGCTCAAGCAATTTTAACATGGGTTTTCTACAGCACAGATATTCCTGTGACTTGAATGCAACCTGAGGACATACTCAAAAGGCATCTTTGCACGGTCTCCATCACCCACCCTGTAAAAATATTCGGCAGAAAGACCTGGCGAGCACATCTCCAGTTTAGAGGCAGCTCAGCTTCACTGAAATGGGTGTTTATAGACACAGTGGGTCTCAGCCACCTGTCCCCAGTGTTAGAGCAGAGGAAAGGGAGCTTCAAACCATCAAAGTAGCACCTACCCTTGAGTTGCCAAATTAATGTTTCACTGTGAATCACAGACACTGAATTACGGATGGGGGGGCCTGGAATATCTGTAGGGAAACTGCACAGCTGAGTCCTGAAGGCTGGGAGTGATACAGGCACTTTCTGAGTTACCTGCTTTTGATCCCCATCTTAGAAGAGACTCAAACACAGTGTGTGGGTGGTTCTTTTACACCAGCAACAGACAGCAGAAAAAAAGGGACTACACATAAAAGTCCTGTTGTACAGACCGCAAACATGGGCTTTGCTTCTGCTGGCTTTGCTGCATTTTCAGATCTTTGCAAGATCTGGAAACAACCAGGGAAGAACTCAAGCTGCGATGTGAAAAAGCTCAAGCTTAATGATGGAACTTGCAAGTCAATCATTTGAAGGAGGCACAGCCCTGTCATACCCCCATGTGTCCTTTGAAAGCAAGATGTTTTCAAAGGACAGCCTCCTGAGGATGGAGATGGGAATCTCCCAACTAGAAAAGCCAATGCAGCTGTCATGCAAGAACAGGCTGGCTTCAGCAGATGAAGCATGACAGCAAGAATTCTTCAGGCTTGCGAGAAGCAATTTCAACAATGGGTATAATCCAGAGGATAGTGGGAAAATCAATAGATGGATAATGTCAAGGAAATCAATAGGATTGAAGCTCTAAGGCTGAGTTGTATACATGGAGAACTGACACTGACACTAGTCTGCTGCTGTCCTCTAAAGATTTGTCTTGATGAGTAAGCACTTGGCATTCTGGACATCGGCATGAGAGCAGCAGTGTCCTGCACCCATCATGGTGATAATGGAAAAGAGATTCATTCTCTTGCAAGTGACAATCTGCATGCCTCGGAAAATTTACTTTCTGCCCTGAGAATTCTCTGACATGAATTCAAGGACTGATTACCGTGTGTTCAGTGGACAAGCTGTGGAGGTGTGCTATGTCAAACCTTTCACCAGGGCTGTAAGACAATAGTTATGGAACATTAAATGGAAAACAATGTCTTGCTTCATTTTCCCTGTGTTTTGCACATACTTGTTTAGAGCACAACTTGGGGTTTAGACTGACCAGTGATATCAATGAAGGTGAACTTCTGTGAGCAGGCAGATTAAAAAGGTCCATATTCAAAAAGAATATCTGGAATTTGTCTGACTTCCTACTATTACTAGTTTATTTGGGCCAGCCCTAGCAATTTCTATGGATATCAGTCAGAATTCCTAAAAAGCACTTCTTTTCATATTTCCCTCAGAAAATGGAAAACTGAAAGGGACAGTAAGAAAAGCACCCCATCAGCCTCAGTGTGAGGGGAAAAAAGAGGGTGAGTCCACAACTGGCATGCCTGAACATCTCCAGGAGCTCCCAACACAGAGCTGCCAACACCTACCAACTTTCCTGGCCCCCTTTTCAGAGGTGAGTCAAGCACATCCTAATGCCCTGTGCAGGAGCACAGGATTTTAGGCCTAGTATCTTCTAATGATAAAGAAAGGACTTACATTTCCATAGTAAAGTTCAAGCTTGCCTGTACATGGCAGAAAGGTGCCCAAGGGCAGGACCCTCATTGGTCTGTGTTTGCTATGCAAACCCCATGGCACCCATTGCTTGGTGGCAGAGGCAGGATGAGCCCTCTGATGTTCCATGGCAGTGCTGCTGCCCTCCTATTGCAACACAGCATGAATCCCTCCAAAGCTGCAGGCTGTCTTTTTTCACAAACCTAGCTCCCCTACAGACTGGAATATTACAGCTGCAGGCATTAACACCACGCTGCTCCCAATATCCTTTGAATGAAGCCTCTGGTCCCATGTAGCAGGGGCAGAAGGTCAGTTTTGCTAAGCAAGCAGCCCAGGTACAGCAGGGCACCAAATACCATTTATTTCCTGAACTGTGCTGCCTTGCAGGGTAAAGTCTTTTAAGAGAAGCACAAGGAAGGAGAGTTATGGGGACTGAACTGCTCAGTACTGGCCAGTGTTTGGTCACGGAGCCATTTTCTGAACAAAATAGCATTTTCTAAACCCCTCTATTGGCCCGTCTGAAACAAAGGAGGAATGTCTGTCCTAAGTGCTTGCTGCAATGCCCTTTCTTGCCTGTTATTTTTTATTTCTGTTTTGGAGTGGCTGGAGAGCAGCAACTGGCATCTAGCTGTAAAGAGGCTGCCACACATAGTTACAGAAAGAAAGTCTTGAAGGACACCACGTCGAAGCAGAGAAACATCTGAAATAAACTGAAAGGGAACAGCTTTGTTTAGCTGCCTGCCCTTTTGCTGCCCTGTAATTCTTTATGTCGATTATAATAGAAAGATCAAATTTCTCATTTTCTCATCTCTGTATCTAGAGAAATGCAAAAACTCTTCCAATTGATCTCTCCAAGCCCTCCTTTCCCAGATTGGCTTACCGATACTTTGTCACTGCCACCCCTGTGATGACAGCCTGCTTTTATGCACGTGCATGGTCAGAAGAGTTGCTAGGGTAAATACAAAGGACCCAGTTTCCAAATCCCATTGTGCTGCACATCCCGACAGCACTTAATTTGTGGAATTACCTATTTCTGTCAGCTGCTTCCTTCTCTCCAGCCTTGGCTATCCCTGTTAGATTTCATTACAAATTAGCCTGGGTTTAATTTGGAATCAACTTCCAGGCTATTTCCCTGTTTGTGCAAACACAAGGAGGTCCAGAACAATGCATCTCCTGTTCCAAGATGATGGCAGAAGGCAATACTGTCCTCATGACATTGCTCTTTGTGATGTGGGAGCACTCCAAGGACACAAGGAGGGCACAGGGGGGAAGCCATTGCAACTCCAGTGTGAAGCTTCTTCCTTGAAAGCAGTGCGAGATACAGACGGCACGAGCCTTCCCTGAGGTTCACTGAGGATCCACCTGCCATTCCCATCCAGTCCTGTGGGATCCCCCAACTTTTTGCCCTCTGCCTGCCCATCAAGGCCACTACATACTTAAGTAAACAGCTCGTGGAAGGGGCAGCTCAGAAGCAGCCTGCTTTCATCCACACAGCAGAATGGAGCCAAGTCCTGTCTTCAGCCTAGCACTGTGATCCAAGATATGCAGAAAACCTTTTCCCTTTTCAGTGCTCTAAGTCCTATAGAAAAGGAACTGCCCCAACACGTGGGGAGCATCAAATGCTATGTAGTGCTCTACTGCTACTGTCCCTACACCACTCAGCACCCAAGAACATGGGCAGAATAGGGAAATGCAGAAGGCCAAATAAAAAATGCACTAAAGATCCTTCTGCAGGAGCAGGGTAACAGGTCTTGGATAACTCAAATCTTACCTCATAGTAGTTATCTCTGAGGAATAACATGCAATAATCCATGTATACTTTTATTTTTAATCTTTAGCTGGTACTTTGTAAGGCTGAACAAAGACACAGACGTATTGAGGATTCTACCAAGGGTGCATCTGTCTCTAGATGAAAGGATCCTGACATCAAACTGACTGCAGCTGGGCTGGAAAAAGTTTTGAATCACTGTGATCAACACAAGTTTTGCACCAAAGTACAAAGTACATACCATGATTTCCTCTGGGTGACAAGGCAAATCCTGTTATTCTACTTATGAATGGGCCTCATTAAGTAGAAAAAAAAAAATGTTGGTGCAACCTGTTCCTTTTTAAATTAAATATATTAAAGTTGATAGATACCCCTAATTCTCTGCTTAGCCTTTTATGCATTGCAATAACACTGCTCCCATTGTTAGGGAAAGTCTTGAGTTTGCATAATCTGCTTTTCATTTCCCTGGCAGCTGCAGATCATTCTTGGGGACTAAATTAAAAACAGTTTCTTTAAAGAATCCACCAGATCTGTCCTCCTTTTTCCTCTCTGTATCTACAAGTTAGGAAGAAAATAAGAAACAAGACGTTACCAACAAGCATTAAATCCTATCAGATCAGGCTGGAAGGTCACCTCATCCATCCCGCTGCCCTGAGGCAAAAATCAACTCTTCTTAAGCCATCCCTGACAGACGCTCATCTAACTCTAAAAAACACTCATTGATGATTTCACAGCCCATTTCTTGGCTTACTTTATGGCTACAAATCTGACCTAAGTGTCCCTTACCATAGTCAAAGCTTCTCATTGCTTGTCCCGGCCACACTGGACTTGAGGAAGACTATTTCTCCTTGAAGAAGATTATTTCTTCTCTCTTTGAAGCAGCCCTTCACATGTGTTTCAGGCTTTCCCATGCTTTTCACACCTCTTATCTCTTACAAATATATTTGTCTACAGCTTTTTTGAAACAGCCCCATTTCAGAGCCTGAACAGGCAAGTCAAACTGCTCCTCAGCTTACTTTGGCTCCTGCATTTACTCTTGTTGTAGAGAAGTGAGTGGAGAATGCAGGAGGTCAAGGTCTTGGCGTCCCAGGACAGCAATGGACAGGTAGGGAAGAGGCCCTGAGAGCACTCTAGGATGGCTTTTGGGCTGGTGCATGCCAGCAGCTCCTGGTTGCTGGTGCCTGCTGGTAGCACAGTGTTAGGCTGGCACTGGCAGAAGGGCTGAGCCCACCTACTTCCCAGGCAGGCAGCTGGATGCTCACCTAATGTATCCAGGCAACCAGCCAGCCCAACCATGCAAACCCAGCAAAACCCAGTGGTGTGGACTCTGCCAGTTTTGAGGATGACACCATAAGTAGTCAGGAAGCACAGGGAGAGAGCTATGTGGATGGAAAAGTGAGGAGAAAACCCAGGAAGTTTAGTAGAGGAAGGGGGAAGAAGCGGAGGTGATAAATCAAAACGTGCAATGACCTGCTTCCCCCCACTTGCCCCTTGCTAGAGCTGACCTTGACTTCAAAAGCAACTCCAGTTTTCTGAAAGGCTGCAAAAAGAAAAACCAGGCATCAAATCTTGCAGTCAGTTCTTTCGGTCAGGCTTACAGCAGCACTTAGTACTAACATTTCACATGTCATGTAATAAACCACTGAGCCTAGGAGGTCTTTGGATTTTTGTAACTAATTTGACAGCTTTCATCATAGGAGGTGCTTTTGCCAGCACCTAGCCTTGTGCTCACAGACCTCCTGGCTTCTCTAGCACAGCCAGGCTACTCAGATCTGTTTTGGGCCACTTTTAGTACGCCCAGATAGTCCTGTGCTCAGCTCTCAGCACACAGGAACCACCTGGGCCAACCTGACAAGTAATAACCAGAGGTTATTCTAGGTGCCCAGGTCTGAAAATCCCCAAGGTGACCTGGCAAGGCTCACCTAGGAGGGCAAGGCAAGTGGCCCAGCACTGCTCCTGACTGGGGAAGCAGACCCTGCTGCAAAGAGATGGCCCTGCTCAGGATCTCATCTGGTGACTGATTCACACTGACGTGCTGTTCCAATCACAGCAATTTTACATTATACCAGCTGTTTTTCCAGATGTAGGGAAGAACAGGCCTGACAAATAGGAGAGTAAATGCATGTTAAGGACATTACTCCAGAACTCCCAGCTGTTACACCTTCACTGTGAGAATTTAAAGGTATCTTGTTGAAGATGAAACACACTGTCAGCACTAACAGTTTCCTCCTGTTTTGCTTTCTTAGTGCCCAGTCCTACACAGCTTTATTAATACAGGTTGAAATTTCAAGATTTAAAGGCTAAATAAATCCCATTTAAAACTTTCATAAAGGGGATGAAACGGAACTTACCCACTGTTTACACCACTGCTGTTCCCTTTCTGTGGGAGGGGCAATTCTGCTGTATGTGCCCTTTGGGTTTGAGCTTTCATGGCCCTGCAGAGGCTTGGGGGCAGCAGTCAGACAGGCAGCCAGCTGCTGAGGACAGCAAACTGCACTCTTGCCAGGTTGCAACTCTGCATGCTCAAGCAAAGATGAAAGCATCCCTTCTAGGCATTGCATTTCCTTGCCGTTTGTAACAGCTAAAATCACAGGAAATGTAACTAAAATGCCTTTCCAAGGGAGACCAAACCTAACTTTACACATTTCCATTGATAGAGAAATGACCCACGCAAATAAAAGCAAACCAGTGGACACCATCACACTGAGCAAGCTGAACAGGGAATAAGAGCCTCTGGTTACAGAAAGCAAACAGTGCCTTGATGCAAGTGAAATGTCAAACATTCAAAACACAAACCCAGAGCTTATGAAATTTTCCATATGACATCTGAAAATTAAAAATTATACTGTTCTGTTCGGTATCTGGCTCAAGAGGAGTAAAATTGGTGTGTACTATCATTAGGCTCCCTATAAGAAAAGATATTTAGAGATAAAAAGACTGACAGAGAAAAAGCACATCTCTAAGTAAACCAATTCTACCCAACTGAAACTACATTCCTATGCATTCGATTTCACCCACCTGAAGCAAAATGCTGAATGGAAGAACACACAGTACAACAGACAAATTAAACAATTTTCTATTTTATAGAAAGGACAAAGTCATTAAATGGCTTCATTTTTACAATTATTTGACAAAATGTTGTACATAGGATTAGTTATTGCAGAATAATCATCAGGCACACACACCACGAATGCTTCTGAGACCAGAGGTTAGATACACAGTGTATGACAACATTGCATAAATAGTTCTTCCACAGAATGCTTCTATTTCCAGTATTAAAATACATAAAACAGAGTGTGACTTTTCTGATTATTGTGGTGAGGTAAACATTTCTTCCTTCAAAGCAGTGTGCATCTATGCACCTTCAGAAGAACTACCAACAATAACCTTCTCCCTCATTCACACAGAGTGGCATATTTGTTTGCTACTCTAATATTCATATATTTTTCCTTGAGCAATATGTAGAGAAAGGAATGGAGAAGAAAAAACCTGCAGTAGCTGACAGCAACCTATCTATACTATTTGTGTCAAGAGCCAGAGATTAGTGCAGATAATTCATTTTGAATGTAATAGTTTTAATGGAAATGTCAAGAAAAAATTATTTACATTTTCCCAAGTAGAACACGGTATCGATTAGAGCTGCTGAAATATCACAATTAAGAATTTATTAGACAAATTTTTACCTCTCTGCCCATTTACAAGATCAGAACATAATATCCACTCATTTGTTCACTCTTCAAATGTATTGATGATTTTCAGCACGTAATTCCTGGGCTGAGTGAGATTTGTACCGAGTTCTTTAGTTACACAAGCCATTTGGTATTGTCTTCTGTTCCCTGAATGATTTGTGTAACTAACAGCTTGAATTCTGACTGTTACAACAGAATATATCACCAAAATAAATCTTGGTCAACATCTGGGTACTGAAACTTATTTTACTTGTATGTATTTTTACTGATGCCTGAGAAATCAAATACTTTTAAAACTGAACAGTTCATTTGGTTTTTAAATAAAATCAGAATTATTTTTTTTAAGTTAAATCAACTGAAGAATACTCCATGCTCCTGACACAAAACTGCTTCCTGTTCTCATCTTATTATAAGACCTCATAGCAGTGACATACTTATGAGAGAGGTTATTTTAAAAAGTTAGCAGCTGTTTTCTTACTGGCAGACACATCCTCCTAGAGCTCTCTATGGCACTGTTAGACCTAGAAACACTGCACCTCATTTCCCAAAACTAGAAAATAACATGAATCACATTTCACCAGCTGACAGGCACAGTACAAGAACGGAAGGTCCTTTCACCACCAACTGTTCAATCCATTTTCCTATTGTGAGGTATACTTTGGCATCTACAAAACAAAATAATCTTAAGGCAAAATGTGTGCTTTCTAAAGAAGAAAATAAACATTATTCATTTGAATAAAAATATATATTGTAAGCACAATTTTTTACATTATTGTAAAAGTCCATAAAAAATATAAACCCATTATTAGTTTGCTGACTCCTTACAATGTTAAAAAATGAAAAGACTGTGAATAGGTGAACTATATGTGCTTGATTAAAGAACAATCCTGTTGACAGAAGTCAATTATTAATTGTTGTATCTTGAGTTTATCAGTGAACATTTTGGAAGGAAAGCAGAAAAAGGGCTTTCTGAAGTGAAGTCTTACTTATTACCGGCCCGAATAACAAAATTACCTAAATGATACAAACACATACAAACCTTTCAAGAATGTAGCTGTACAATTTCTGAAGACTAACTTGCAAACCAATGGCCTGAGTTTGCCATGTGTCACAAATTAAGCCCACCAACACTGATGACTGCTTAGAAAAACTCCACTAATCCTCTCTGGAAGAGCAACAGGAATGAAGTCTTGTGAAACTCACACGCTCCACCAGAACATCTTCAAGCTGTTATTTTTTGGCCACACTAGCCACTGCCTTCTTGGCTGCATCCTCAAGGTCATTTGCAGACGTGATGGGGAGTCCACTTTCATTCAGGATACGCTGGGCTTCGTGAACATTTGTGCCTAGAAAAGAACATTGACCATAAATTACTAATTATATTAATGAATAAATCAGCATCTTCTTTAAATCTCTGTAAAGGTGGTTAACGCCTCAAACCACTCATAGGTTTAACAACAGGTTCAATGAGTGGTTTAGACTAATCTGAGAAGATGGAACTCTTAATTTCACTGACAATTTTGACAGATAATGCAGTCTGATAATAGCACTTGCATCCACAAAAGGGGCTTTGTGCAGATTAAAGGGTCAATCCTACATCCACCAGGAGCAGGGGATAATGAATCCTGGATCAGGCCTTCAAGACTTTTAGAAGATCTAACGCATTTACAACAACAACCAGGTACAGCTGACCAACTGTGCATCAACAATGGCTGAAATTCACCCTTGTTAACTGAAAGCTGCAATATGGGCTACTGAGAGACAGATTTGGGTAATCCATAAAATATGACTGGGTTTGGACTGCTCTTGAATGTGGGTTTTTTTGCATTCTTGCTAACAAGGGGACCTGTGAGCACTCAGCATGACACCGTTCCCCCTGCTGCTGCTGCACTGGGTTATCCCGCGTCGAAGGAGACTGTACAGCTCTGCAGTACAAGTGCTCCATTGGGTACATTTAGGGCTCAAATCTGGTCAATCAGACCACGTACCCAGTAAAGGAAAAAAAACCAAGCACATGCATTTAAAAAATATTTCAGGAAAACATTTTTTTCGCTTGTATAAGAGACAAGTACATCACTTCCCATTTCCTCTAGCTCGCCCTTGGAAAGCAAACGACAAACAGAAACAGGAATTCTCCAGAGCTTTCTCCAGCAAAGCCAAGTGACAGTTTTGGTCACTGATATGCTCTGCACCACAGAAGAGCTTGGAGTCAAATATCCTACTGAGGAAGTGGGATCCACACTTTGGGATCACACCAGTAGTCACAGGCACAAGACCCTGAGCTGATCCTCTTTAGGATCAATTCCACCTCCCTCCTCCACATCAAGTTCCTTGCTATTTGCCATGTCAAAATGCTTAATTACTTTGTAATTCATAGACGTTTAAAAAGGAATTTTAATTATATTTCCACCTATAAACTAATTATATTCTTAATTATTAACCAGGCAAGGAGCACACTCTTTACAGTGCAACTTCCAGAATGTTCGTTTTAAAGGGTGATAGTGTTTTTTTTGGCAGGTTTTATGAAAAGTATGAATTTGTACAACAGTACTGTAGAGAAATTCAAAAGTCTGCTTCACCAGCATGCTCAAGTCAGGATTCCCACTCCCAGCACTGAAAGAGCCCAAAGATATCTCTGTCACAGCACTTTGTGATAGGACAGGCAGGTGTCTGGAAGAGGACCATGGTCCCCATCTGTGACCTGTCTAAAGAGGACATGCTGTGGGACTTGTGGTAGGAAGGTCAAAGACATCTGAAATTTCTGACAGAAGAGGGACTTGGTTGCATAGTAACATCCAGAACTATACAGGAATTTTCCTGCAGAAAAAAAGAGAATATTTTGGGTAAAAAAGAGCAAAATATTTGGTTGTTTGTTTTTTTTTTCAACCATCATAGGATGGTGCCAAATGCCAGAGCAGAGCTGTCCAGGGAAGTCAGATGGCATTACCAAGGTTCTCTTCTCTGGAAGGTTCCTCACATTTGTATAGTGATTCCCATCAAGCCTTGAGGGTTTTATCTATTATTTAGATACAAGTGTGATAAACATTTAAAACAGTCAAGATTGCACTGATTTCTCAAACAGGATCCTACAAGACAAAGTGGTGTGAGGAGAAAAGAACTGGAAAGAGGGAAAAAAAATTTCCTGGACATTTTCCCACAGATAAAAATATTGTGCTGTTTGTGACAGTCACATATTTAAAACTAACTTTTGCTCTTCACTAAGTGACCAATATTAATTTACTAACAGGTCAGACTGGGAACAATACATTGGTTCTACTCTGCACTGCATTGATTGCTCTCCACACCACTTGTTTAACATGCATTACAAAATCAATACAAAACACAGGCCACTAAGAAAGGAGTGGGGGAGTTTCTGCAGACAAATGAAAATACGAAAGCTGAAAAAAAATAATCTCACTTCAGTCAAAACAGTAAGGGTACATTTTGCATTTACTAAATAAATACATGTTTTGTAGGCAGGGCACATGACTAAACATACTTTTCAGCAGACATTCTTCCTGAAATTTTTTTTTTTTAATGATAACTTTTTATCCTATTGTGACATGTGTTTTAGTCCTGTGGAGAATACAGAAATTATACTGTGATCCTGCTGCAAGCAGAGGTAAGAGCTTTAAAACTAAACGTTCAGAAAACACTGGAAACATTCAGGAAAGGGTATAATCTCATTGCAGTAGCTGTTAAAATAAACAAATAAATAATCCCACTGTTCTAACATTAACCTCCTGCCACTGGATGGTGTTAGAGAACTGTAAACAGAATCACATACACAGGCTATTAAAATATCCTGCCCTTCACCTACACTGTAGCCAACTCAGAAATGGTCAGGATTCACAGGACTGAAGCCTATAGGGCTTTTGTTGTTGCTGGGGGTTTTTGTTTTGTTTTGTTTTGTTTTTTTTTTTAAACTTGACCCCTATTGAGGCAATCCTTTCTGATGAGAAAAAGATTTTTTTCCCTTCTGACACATTTTACTGTCAATGACACTCCATGGAAAAACAGGAAAGGTAATTTTATCAGCAGATACTTTCAGGCTTTTTAGTCAAAATATCCTCCCCTCCTGAAACTTGGGTTCTGAAACAACCTCTTTGTCTGTCACTCACATTTACACTTCTATTTCTTTGAAATCTCTGCTTTCACCAGCAAAGCAAATCTGTTCAGCTCATTGCTTTAAAATCCTAGTAACACATATTCCATCTAAGCACGTTGCCATCAATTGTGGGATTATACCAACACACATTGTTACAAATGAGTCAAGAGGACTGCACAGGTTGAGCAAAAACAAACAAATGGAACATCCCCAATCATGGTCCAACAGGATTTTGATAACGACCATTTGTGCACTTGAACTGTCATAAAACCATTAGGAAGAGGCTAAGTTGCCACTGTTTGATGCTGATGGTTGGAGAGGAGGCAAGACTCTGCTATAGTATTTTTTTTTTTTTTTCAGATAAATAAGATAAAAGGGGAGAAGACAGAGTTATGTATGTTTGGTGAATCTTCAGAAATAGAAGACTAACACAAAATAAACTGCTCTACCCAGACCATTCTGCTATGACAAGATACTTCACAGTCTGCAGTATGTCTGACAACATTACTGACATGAACACATTGTGACCATGTTACATTACCAGCAGCAGTGGTTCAGTTTTGATGTGCTACACAGGTGAGTGTTTTAAGAGTCAAATTTTCCTGCCCTGCATGGATCTGGGTCATGTCATTTCTGCTTGCCCATGTGCTGGAAACTTGTAGCCTCTCAGGTCTCAAAGAAAGAACTATTGGAGAATAATGCACAAGGTTTAAAGTTCATTGCTGGCTAACCTTCAGTTAACATTTGAATTTTGGCCATCTTTCATATTTTCATCTCCTTTTCAGTTTGGTCATCTTTCAGCAATGATCTTTAGCTGGGGAATCTATGAAGTTTTGGTGGCTCACACATCTTGTAGCTCTTGGCTCTGCAGTCAAGAACAAATTAACTTTCACTGCCTACTTATAAGAGACAATTAAACCTCTTCTATTCTGTCCACACCTTTTGCCCTTTTCTATCTTAAACTTTTCTGAAATAATATTTTAATCCTTTCCTCTGCCCCATATTTATACCCAAACTGGGAAAGGCTCAACACATTTCAATTTGAGCTGACTGTTTAAACCCAAGGTGTCTGAAGAGGCTGGTATGAATAAAGTTCTAAAAGTGACTTTGCAATAGTCCAGTATTTTCTCTGGATAGGCAATTTGGGATTCTGAAAATCATGGGTATACCTACTAAACTGTATCTGTGAGCAAGATACACAAACTGGAGCAAAACTGCACTTGCATGGAGAAGATTCTGAATATATTTAAAAAAAAATCATTAGATTCTGAAGAACACAGAATGTTGTGAATCACGTGGCTGAAAATAGAATAGAAAATTTTGGATTCAGACATTTGAATAAAAGCCAACTTGCTTCTAGCTGTGTTTCAACATATTAACTAGTTCTAATTCCTCCTAGTTCTTCCTGTCCTACAAACCAGAGAGGCAGATAATTCATTTGCTGAAGGAGAAAGAATGTAAAATTTCCAGCTTTGGAAGAAGACACCTAATTCACAATTTCTTTATTCTTTCCTCTTTCCATCCAACTCTGAGCCACATGAATGAGAAACAAGGTGTGGCTTCTAGTCAGCACTCCTAGTTAGTTTTCACAAAAATTAATGGAGTTACATTACACTTAAAAGGGGAAAAATGCTGCATAAAACCAGCAGAAGTTTGTTTTCTACATCTGTAAAAGAGAAAATTTTGAATATGTGGTTTCTCCATTTGTCCATGAGCTTTTTAAGCAACAATAATCCCATGTCTCAGCTGGTGAGTTCTTTACTGATAAGGCAAGTAAATACATGTAATTATAAAGTTACCATTTTCAAAGAGGAGAATAATCCTTTCTTTATCCACTGGTAAAACAGCTTGTAATTATTCTACAACTGAGAACAAAGATTTGTCCACAGAATCCTGCTAAATCAAGACAGATTTGACTGATTAAAACTCTAGTCATCAAGACTTTTGTAATACAGTGCATGTGGGCAAAGAGTCTTTAAAGTGCAGGTCACGAATCTGTTAGATTTATGGGAACAAATAATGAACCTTCTGTTGGCAAAATGTTCAAAATGGAAATCCAAAAAAATGCTGGTCCCTTTTTCTCCTTTTAAAGTGTAAAATGGTATTGGTGATGTTTTAAAAAGTTGTGGGTAGCCTTATTGCTTCCACAGCACTCATTATTAATTCAAAATTCTTGTATGTTTGGATAACCTGGTGTGATTTCAAAGAACAACGAAGATGATTAAGGGTCCAGAGGGACTGATTTCTGAGGAAAGATTAAAAGAACCATATATGTATGTATATATACTGCTTGGTTGGGTGATTAAGGAGGCAGAGAAAGCAGGAGTGACAAGCTAACTGTTTCTAAGTACAACATCTAAAGGCTTTAAACATCACAGCTCTTAGTTTAGGATGAATTGATGGTAATACTAGGAATAAGAGAAGGAATTAAAAAAAACTTTTGAGATCAACATTATACCAAAGGGAGAGTTTGCTGTATTATACTGGGACAGAGTTTCCTAAAGAAATTCTGGACTCAGCAACCAGTCTTGGAAAAGCATTATTACAAACCTAGCAAAGAGCAAGCAGTCACGGGAAGACGACCAAGAAAAGATGCTTGCACTAAAAGCTGTGTTAGACATCCTGAAGACTCAGCTTCAGCCTCTGTGGGTGAAGCAGCACACGACCCTCAGAAAGGTCTCAGACACAACAGGCACCTTGCAGTCACCTCTGCAGGGCTTTGTGCAACCCCCAGGCAGAAGCTCTCCTGCTCCACATCTCTTCCAGACCAAGTCCACAGTGCATCAGCACTGGGACTCCCCTCACTCAGCACTGGGACTCCCCTCACTCAGCACTGGGACTCCCCTCACTCAGCCCAGGGACTGCTTTGCCTCTTGCAATCTCCCAGAAGTCACATAAAAAAAAAAAAAATTATTCACCCTTAGTAGTGTACAATCCTGGAAGTATCAAAAGCACTGGAGGAAGGTCAAGAAAGCCCAGTGGCAGACCTAGCAGACTGCAGTTGAAAATGAGTGAGTTGATGTTCTTGTTTTTCTTATCCTGGTCTCCAAGAAGGCATAAGAAACAACTTGCAATCACCTTGTTTATAAGGAAAACTAAAAGCTCTTCCAATATCTTTGCTGAAAAATAACAGGTACAAGAGACGAGGAAGTCTTTCAGTTCTGATCAACTTTTTGCCAGCTATGACAGACTGGAAACGTTTCTTGCTCTGACAAAGAAGCTAAACAAAAATTGCCTAGAGCTCATAGATAATCAAATTTCATATTATGAAACTTTCCTGATTCTAAGCAATACCCATCAGTCTCTCATTCATTCCTATTAAACTATCTACTTACTCTCTGAAGGTGTTTAGTGGTGCTGCATCATCCAAAGAAAATTTTCACTCTTTGATTCTAAAATCCATTTTAGATTATTAACATTTTCCTGCACTTCCTACAGCCAAGAGGCTACCCACAACAAACCAAGAATGCACTTTGGAAAGCATCTGAACCCTGCCCTGAAGCTCACAGCAGAAGTTTTACAGGCCAAAATTGCCAAAGGTTGTGGTAATTGACCCCTGACATGTCCTGGGTATCGTGTGTAATGAAGCATGAGAGAATGAGGGATGGGAAAATCTGCTTTCTCATGAAAGGCAGAAGCACCACCCACCTCTCCAAAGGGCTAAGTCCTGGTGACTATTTTTTGAAAAGGAAAAATCCTGGTGTAGCCAGAACCATTTTTTCCTCCCCCCTTTATTGTAGTGTTAAAAACCACCCGACTGTCTTGTATTTCAGGTACATAAGAGGATGCATTTCCTCCCTTCACCACCAATGCTGAGTGACAGGACATTTTACCCCCTTTACACACACTCAAACATGAATATTCATGGTCTGAGGAACAGACCTTAAAGAACCAAACAGAAAACCTTCTATTTTCCAAACCTACTTAACAACACAAAACAAAAAAAAGAAGAAGAAAATGTTTTAAGTTCAACAAAGTTGTGCTGATTTCAACCAAAGAACTTTTTCATTGAATGACAGAAGAAAAACCTCTCTTCCTCCTTCAGGGTATTTCTCAGAAATGAGAGACAGAACTCTGAACCCACTGCCACTATATTAAAGCCAGTAGCTGCCAAAGAGTGCTCTTCCTAACCTTTCTATTACTTTTTTGTTTCCAATTTAATAATGCTGGATTTACTCTTAAAAAATAAAATAAAATAAAAAAAATATATTCCTCACCATCACCAAATCTTCTGTTTTTTAACAGATTTTAGCTGGATTCAATATTTGGGCAGAGGAATATGTTACAGCAATCTCTCTCTCACAAATAATGTTTCTAAAATCTCTCTTTTAATTAGGATGTTGGAGTAAATATAAGAAAACTCCGTGTTGCTGCAGGTTTAGCAATAATGGAATTGCATTCAGTAAAAAACCATTTGAAACAGAAATACCTTCCAGTAAATAGAAACTGGCATCAAAATAATTTCGATTTGCATTGCAAATCTCAGAAGCAAAATCATAAGGCTGTCATTGCAAAATTTCATTGCTTCAAGTACCACCTGGGCTACAGAAATATGTAAGGAAAGAGTTTATTGTCTTCAGGTGGTGCTATGGATGAAGACTTGGACACGTTCATATTGTGTGGGAACAATCTGTTTAGAGCCTAGAGATCAAAGGCAGCCAAAGTGGATTCCATAGACCTGAGGGATGATTTTTGTCTGAAACCAGGAGCACTCACCTTCCAGTCTGACCACCAGAGGTACTTTCAGCTCAAGCTCCCTGCAGGCTTTGGTAATGCCATTGGCTATGATGGCACAGTTCACGATCCCACCAAAAATGTTTACAAGTATTGCTTCAACCTGTAGGAAAAAACAGAATAGGAATCAAGTGGGGGTTGTTTTGTGTTTTGTTTTGGCTTCGTTTGTTAAATAAACACAGGTAATGGATCCAAAGCAGGGTACAAATTCACATTTGTCTGGCAGGTTCTTGTTTATGGCAGGTACAAACTTCACCTTTGTACTCAGAGAAATTGGTTCTGGATCTGTCATTTCTGTAGTGTTTAGCAGTGATTAATTGCCTTGGTCCAAACTGGCACAGTAATTAATGTCCTAAAAACATTATTACACAGAAAAGGGGAATTTCTCCTGATAGGTATAAATAAAAACAGATTTTAAAAGAATATGTATTTTTAATGTATTGAATAATCATCAGAGGTTGGAGTCAGAAAGCACAGTGTATGGATGTGTGGATATGCACATGTAATTAAATATTCATGTGGACACTTCACTAAACAATCTGGACACACACTTTATCATAAGCAGTACAGAGGAAAAGATAATATACTTGCCCTGACTTGATAAAGAGGAGTAAAAATCCCTTCTAATTAACAAGGAGAGGCATGTAATGAAGAACATTCATTAAACAGATTTACTTGATAACCTCAAAATACTGCTATTCATCAGTTTCTGGAAACTGAAATTCCTGCACCTATTTCACACTTAAATTACCTTTCATAACATACAAGATATTAATAAATACAGTATATTAATATGGCCTCTTTTCACTTGGAAAGGTAGCATCATATTGAACCCAAGTTCATGTGCCAGGCCTCCCACCATGGCTCATGAAGTGGAGGGGGGATCCCATACCAAGGCAGCTGTGCTGTTCCTCATTCTATAGTGGGGCTAATCCACAGCATTTGGGGTACTCTACATTGAGTTCTACTGGGTGTCACAAACAAGCTTTGCCAGAATCACGTTGACTCAAAAGAAGACAAGATAAGGAGGGGATTAGGTCTGAAAGAATGAAATATCACTGGATTTCACTCGTGTGTGATGTTGACTGCAATTATGCTTAACTCATTGCACAAGATGAACAGATTTGCTTTGCCTACCTCCAGGTAGCCAGACTCATACCAGAACCAACAAAATCCCCTGCAGTCACACACGTTTCTAGCTCTGCACAATCAGGTTTGATATTTCTCTGCAGACACAATGTGACAATTAACTCCTGGGACGTGCAGTCACACACACAGAGTGAAAGCTCATCACTGTTTATAATTCTGCCTCCCACAAGGCAGCAAGAGAAAAGGAAAAAGAAACCAACTCAGCAAATACTTCACTTCCCACAAGAAATCAGCTCACTCCTTAAGCAATACCCTAGTCTGCAAGAACATCACTTAATAGAAGCATCAGCAGTGTTTCCATTGCACTATCAACCTCCAATGTTAGCACAAGAAGTGTAAAATGAAGATGGCAACGGGACCACCTCCTCTCCCTCATTCCCTACTGCTCCTCCCAGCTCCAAGACTTCCATGGTGCCACCCAAACACAGCCAGAACAGTTCCCAGGTGACCATACAGGACACAGCCCTGTTCTCTCCTCTCAAGCTTGTTAGACACCAACTCCTTCATCTCATTTTTCCAGTGCTGATGTGCTAGGATGCTGCCTACCCCTGCTACTACTTGTCTCCTCTTACTATTTGCAGTGGAGTCATCCAATTAAAATTTTCTAACTCTTCTGGGCATCCTGATAATATAAGCAGAATTCTCATGTGCCTGTTCGAAGCACGAAACATCTCTAATGCTATATAATTAGAGAAATAATTAATAATAAACTCCCCTAAGGATCCTGACATCCAGATGTGTCCCTCTGAAATTAGGCAGGATGATTTGGTACACGTGCCACCAACTGCTTCAGGTCATAAAGCTGCACAGCAATAGCCTGCATATGGGTCATGCTGTGGCTTCCTCATCCCAGGCAGAGCACACTGGGTGTCCAAAGGAAATTAATAACCCAGTCAAATCAGAGCATGCAATTCAATTGATTTTATAACTCTTTCGTGTATTTCAGACATGGGCCAGCACTTTAATGGCATGTTAAATGCATGCATTTACCAGTTCAGGGTCTTCTGGATAGTGAGTTGGTGATGCTATCCAATTATTTATTTGACCTTTGTGCTGTTAGAAAATCCTTAACTCTGCAGAAGCTACCAACAGTAAAACCTCAGAAGGTCCCTTCTCTGCCTTGCTCCTCCTGCTTGGGCACATGCAAACACTCATGGTGCCAGGAGGTAAAAACACAAAGTAAAAACAGAGCCCTTCAAACACTTATCACATTAACCTTTATGGTAAGGAGATACCTATGCACAGCACTTTGATGTTAAAATACACTAGTGATGTATTCTCTCAGCAGGACAAGCCACAGACCCTGTTCCACCCTTCCTAATACATGCTCCTAATTCAGGGACATTGCACCAGGCACGTGACAGATCAACTTAACCAAGTGTGTTTACATTATTAGAGATAAAGAGGAGGATTTTATGCCCAGTACAGATATTTTAATTCCTAATGCAGACATTCTCATTTAAGGATCTGCTTTTCAGCTTTCAAGCTGAATTCTAATCAGGTCTTCTAATCCATTGGCAGCAAAAGGAAAAAAAAAAAATGAAGGAAATTAGATGCAGCTTAGATAATTGATGTTTGTATGCTTGGCTTTAATAAAGATACACTGTTAAATCAGAGAGAAGTCTAAAAGGATTCAATGAATAGGAAACTGAATCAGGTAGAGAATTCAATCTTGGGTTTTATTCTAATCTTCCAAATAAGCCAAAAGATCAGTTCAAATGATGTTGAGATTCACTTTAACTCCACTGAAATTTGTGAACATTGTTTATATATGCTTCTGTAGCCTGACTAGATCTTGCATTTCCAGCTGAAAGAACTTTAACATCAGACCCAGCAGATGGATGAAAAGGTTTTCAGTATATCATGTGCACAGAGAATACACAATCTGTGGATTATTTATGTCCATAAGAAAAATAAATCTCCCATTGTATAACCAGAACCATCACATATTAAAATGGTCAGCATCCAATGCATATGGAAGATCAGACATAATAAGAGGGCAATCTGTCTACACACAGGACAGGTCACTTGGTAGCATTATTATTCTAACAACCATTTTTACCCAATGGCATGCCTTATAAAATTATTTTGTATTTCAGTGACATCATTAATGAAACTAAGGATAGCAGCATGTCATAACAACTGAGCGTGCTGCCTTATCACTGCACGCTAGCCATGCCATTGAATCTTTGCAAATACTGGAATACCCACTAATCCCACAGCTCCTGAATACTATATGCCCACCTATGCAGACACACAGATAACCTTTCCTCTCTTTTAATAAGAAATTAGACATATTTATGTATAGCTATATCAATTCTATGTTGCTTTATTATTAAAACTACCAGTTTTAATTTACAGTGACTTTTTTTTTTAAGTGCGCCTTGACAAAGCTTGCAATTCTGCTTTGAATGTTTGGCACCAAAAACCCGCCACTCTGAGTAAGTGTAATTGTGTAATAACTGAAGGAATGGTGCTGGATTAGTGTGAGAATTGGATTGGATTGCCAGCATAATCCACAAGGCTGCCAGGTTCCAGGCAACTAAGGGCATTTTACATGCAGCAGAAGCAGCTTTAGCACACCTGCCTGCAGACACACTGCGTGTGCCTTTCTTATATTTTCTTCTTATTTTTTTTTCTCTAAAATGTTCTTAGCCTTAACAAAATGCACACTGACATCTGATCATCATACACTTAAGGACTAATACAGGCAGCACCTCTAAAGCTTCCCACCTTTCCTACAGCCCATTTATAAATCTATACCCAGGACGTCTCGCTGTCTGCAGCCGCTGCATTCCAGTCTGCTGAGCATCCTTCAGAGTCTGCACTAACACCACAAATTCAGTACAGAAAAAGAGAGAGGACAAAAACTTGACAAGTTGGTGTTTGCCCTCCACTTTCCACCTTTGTTATTACCATAGAACAATTACAACAGGCTTAGGATAACATGCTGCAGCTCTGAACAACGGCAGATACTTCATACGAGGTAAAGCTCTCAATCTCACATAAAACAGAAATCCAAACGTGAATGCAAATTAACTTGGGCTGAGCTTTCATAATCATTTGAAGATGATCCAAGCATGGACAGCCACCAAAGAAGCTGTCTTGGTTTCCCCTCCCTGCCCCTGCACACAAACACCCTTCTCCTGTGGCTGGATCAGCATTGGAGTCATGCAGATGCTGAAGCAGTTCCTGGATCTGACTGACTCTGTGGACACACAAACGCTGGCCCTGAAGTGAGGAAGAACCCCCCAACGTGCTGTTAGGGCTCAGGATAAGGTGGGAATGTGTAATAGGTTGTGAAACCACCTTCTTAGTTATTGCCCATCAGGGTCAGAATGTATATTATTGTGTACAAAAATGTGAGGCCAGAAATAAAACTAGAGAACTGCCCCATAAAAATCAACCCCCAAATCACCACGACCATGATAGTAGAGCACTGACCTCTCCTGAATACTACTGAAAATGTATACTGCAGGATAAGTGTGGGGCTTTTTTAAAATATGTGTTTTAAAATATGTCTTTCAACAAAATATTTCAGGAAGGCTGACACAAAGATTGCTCAAAACCGCAAGTATTTCACCATTCAGATCCCTTTAATCGAAGTTTCTGCTACTATATTTTTTATGAGAAGCTCTTTCCAAAAACACCCCACATTATCTCAACTGGTGACAGCAGGAAAAACTTGCATCAGTTTTCCAACTGAGTGTCAGGTGCATGCCTTGTGACTTCGGATGCATCTTTTCCCTTATATCACAGAATCATGGAATTGTCAGAGTTGGAAGGGACCTCTAAAGATCATCTTGTCCAACTCCCCTGCTAAAGCAGGATCACCAAGAGCTCACTACCCATGACTGCATCCAGGTGGATCTTTGATAGCTCCAGAGAAGGGGACTCCACAACCTCCCTGGGCAGCCTGTCCCAGGGCTCTGTCACCCTCACCCTGAAGAAGTTTTTCCTCATATTTAAATGGAACTTCTGATGTTCCAGCTTGTGCCCATTGCCCCTCCTCCTGTCAACTGGGAACTACTGCAAAGAGTCTGGCTCCATCCTCCTTGCACCCACCCTTTAGATACTTAGAGACATTAATAAGGTCTCCCCTCAGCCTTCTTTTCTCCAGGCTAGAGAGTCCCAGCTCTCTCAGCCTCTTGGGCACACACAGATGCAGGAACACTCACACAGTGAACTATAAATATTATTATGAAATCACCAATATAATCTCTGACCTTGCTGTAAATTGTTGCTCTGGAGCTCAATCTATTTATTTGAGTGGAAAACAAGCTATTCAGCAACTGTCAGTAAAACTACACCTGCAGCAAATTAAAAGCTACACTAGCAAAGAACTTGCTTAGTTTGCTTTGATTGAAATCTGAAAAAAAACACCTTTACATCTCAAGCTAATTTACTTCATTTATTGACCACTCCTAACTCCTTCATCAGCTAAAAGTGTACCCAGACAGGACGAAGCAGGCTGGATTTGTGAAGTTTTTTTCTCCAGGATGTCACAGGCCACATCTTCATGGAAGACAGTGGGTTTGGCCTCACAAAGATCAAGTGGCCTTTGTAGCAGTGACATGCAAGAGCTTCTTTCCCACAGAGAAACAGAGATCATGGGAATGCTTTACCAACAGCAAAGCATCGAGAACTGCTGCAGGAACACTTACACGAACACAACTTTGCCAGGATTAGAGAATCCCAGGAACATATATTTAATTAGCTACAGGTAAGCAAGGGACATTCTCTCAACTTCTTAGCAGCTACACATTTTATTAAGAACAAAATCTTCAGCATGACAAGGAGAAAGTGGGTCTCCTTGTTACCTGTTTGGAGACACAGACACTAAGGTGGAGAAGTGAGGACACCTTCCAAGCCCATTGGAGATGACTGAGTTTACCTGGATTACAAGTTAATATTCTTATGTTCCCAAGATCTATTTCTTATGCCTTTTAAGAGGCAGGTAACAATACTAAGAAAAAAAGCAAACCACGGGGTATCATGGGATGTATAGTTCTCCACTTTGAATCTAGTAAAGTGCATTTAATCCTTCCGATTATTCCATTGCTCTTTATTATTTATTCATTCACAGTTTAGAAAATTCATTTCAATGTGAAAGAAGCATATTATCTCCAATGCTCAACACAATGTAATAGAAATGTAATAAAACCCAGATGCTCTTCCCTTTATATCTTTCTGCTCCAACTGATAAGTTAGATACCAACATTTTAAACTGTCTCTATATTATTATAACTTGGATGGCAGGTCAAATGTAGCTTTTTCTTATCCCCTTTTGAAATATTACTCTAATCCTCTAGCTTTTTATATCTGACACGCATTTATGTTTAATATGAAAATAAAGATTAAACCTACCACATCAGAGCTGTGTGAAAAAATTCCAAACACAAAACCAATTGCTTAAAATATCCACTAGAGGACAGTGCAATTCAACGTGGAAAAGGATTCTAAAAATTCCCCGAGGAGACAAGAACAGGGTTATTTTTTCTACTTAAAGCCAAACCATCTCATTTTGCTTTATAAAAATTATGCAAAGTATTATTTTGCCTCTTTGGGATGGAATTCTGAAAGCCTGAAGGTGATAAATTTAAGGAGGTTGAATCAACAAAAAGCAAAGCAAGGAAGAGCGTTGTAAAGAGGTAGGTGCTGGTCTCTTCTCACAAGTCACTGGTGATAGAACAAGAGGAAATGGCCTCCTCAAGCTGTGCCAGGGGAGGTTTAGACTAGACATTAGGAAGAACTTTTTCAGTGAAAGGGTTGTCAGGCATTGGAACGTGCCACCCAGGAAGGTGGTTGAGTCACCATCCCTGGAGGTGCTTAAAAGCTTGGGGACATGGCTTAGTGCTGGGCTTGGTAGAGTAGGGTTAATGGTTGGACTTGGTGATCTTGAAGGTCTTTTCCAACCTAAGTGATTCTGTGAAAGCTTGTAGTCAGGTGAAGAAATAATGACACAATGCAATTTTGAATGTTTGTTATTATTTTAAAATAGGTCAAAGTTTTAAATTCACTCATAACGCATGCTTGTGCCACAGCAAGGAAAGAAAGTCTGATGAATCCCCAAACAAAAGTTCAGATTTTTCTGTCTGGGGGAAATGACTGACAGGTAGGAAAAAGAGATTAAGTATTTTCTCCAATGCCATTTTTTGACTCAAGACATTCCTGAGGATCCCAAGTCTCACCAAGAGAGAACGCTTTGTTTCTGCTACACCCAGTTGCTGGGTGTTAAGCCCTTGTCTGAATGGCTGAGGAGATGGCAGTAACTGGCCTGTGCACCAGCCCAGCACTGGACAAAACCCTTTCAGCAATGTGACTCCCTTGGTGTCACACTGAGAGTCCCAAACCCCTCATTTCTGCAAAATTAAAACTTCGTGGCTCCTGCTTCTGATGTGCAAGAACAGTCAGCGTATGGTCCTCAGCCTGTCCTGCTTACAGCTAATTCAGGATCTAGAATAGGATACAATTTTACTGACTTTTGCTGGTTTGAAAATGATTCAGCAACAATCCTCCCTCTGCTGACTGACCAGATGCTGGCTGTGGCCCTTTGATGGGACGAGAAGGGCAGGCAGGTAAGTAGGGCTCTGTAGCAAGGAGAGATCTGGTGCCCTCTAATAGCAAAACCAGCTCTCAGGATGGACCACCAGGAATATCTCTGTCCTGGGATTTTGTCTTAATCCTCTGTAGCACTAACGTAAGAAAAAAATTAAGGTATCAGAGGTCATTAAATGAATGTTAAGGGATTAAATGAGGACTGGCAGGTATGGTATTTGAAACAGTCCCTGGAGACCTCCCATAGCCCTGCGAGGAGCCTGTGTTTTGGGAACAGAAATATTCCAATTCCAGGCACACAGGCTCCTTCAGATTCCAAAATATCACGGCAGGCAGCAACATGATCTTGGGGACCTTCATTTCAACATTACTTTTCAGTGAGGGAAGTCTTGCATGGAGCCAGTTTGGGATGGTTCCCTTGCCTGCAGGACACACACTCTGCACACCCTGAGCCCTGGCACAAACTCGTTCATCACAGTAATGCCACCCTTCCCGTGGAGCCCTTGGTATGTGACCACACTTCAGATGCATTTCTGGAGATGGAGCCATGTCCTTCCTGTGCCTGTGCTACTGCCTGGCAAAACATCAGTCAGCTCCTGTCCAGAAACCACATACACCATGTTAATACAGTCCAGAGCATGAACTAATTAATCATACTTCAAAATGCAGGCAGAGCAGGGAAGTGCCTGCAACCATGCAGGCATGTTCTTTCAGTGATAGGAAGCACAACCACCTCCTAATGTAATCCTTATTTATGTTAATAAGGAAAAAGGCTGAGGAAAGAGACAGAATGTTGAGAGCACAAAGTATTACTCTGAAGTATATCTGAGAGTCAGGACAACAGCTTTTACTATTGTTTTGGGAGAAAATGCAGCTGGTGCTTGCTAGAACAATCACATTTTTGGTGCCAGTGTGGGAGGATAACTCTTCTAGCAGATCATGGGTGGAAGGAATAAAAGTACATTAATTTGTTCTGACTATCCTTTAAATATCTGAGCTTCAAGGAGATCAAGCACCTAGATGAGCAGATCTGAACATGGATCAAGATAAATTTAAAGATACGTTGACTACCTACATGACCACGTATTGCAAGAGCAAAAGAACATCCATGGTCAGTCCTTCTGTGTCAGATAAGGGTACAATATTTCAGATTTTAATTTCCCTTTCTCTGAAGTATTTGGCAATGGGTACTTTCAAAGCAATGACTAATGCAAAGCAAGTTTTGTCAGGTCTGTTCTAGGTCTGGCAATTTTTAGATCTCCCAATCTGCACCAGAAAAATCTCAAGTACAAAATAAAAAGGTCTTTGTGTGAGCATGCTTGATGCCTACACTTTTTTTACATTTGAAAAAAACCAAACAAATCCCAAACTAAAACAGTCAAAAAAGGTAACATAACCTTGAAAACTATTTGCAAAATAATCATCAGAAACAGTTTCCCCAGACAGAAAAATGAGGTCCTACTGGAGTGGCCACATATACAAAGTTAGAAACCAAAGAGTCTGATGCATAATGCTCATTCCCAGGAAGACCAAAAAGAAATGAAGGGACAAGTCAATCATCATTTCTGCTCAGGTGAACACGAAAAAAACCCAACTTAATCTTTAAAACAGACTTGGATGTTCTCCCCATATTGGAAGCTGGGAACCCATTTTACAAGGAGATTTCACCATCTGTTTCTAGAAGGCACAGAAATTTAGGAGCTGGAATTTTAAGAGAGACTCCACATGTTGAAAGACTGACACCATAAGACTTCACAGCACAAGAGTCATCTGGGATTTCTTTTCCCCATTGCTATGTGTTCAGCTCTACACCTTGTTCTGGGTAAGGGACAGGCCCAAATGCCACTTTTCAAGCCATCATGGTGAAGGATTTATCTTCTGCAACCAACAGTAATAAAAAGCCATCTTTATTTCCTCTGTAGAAATAGCCTTAGAAATGAAAATACTATATTTATCTAGAGTATCAAAATACTAAGTGATCATACCCATCACAAGGGACAAAAAAGATGAAGAACAGTTACTCTTGTGCTCTAGAGAGACTTGGGATCTTCCTATTTTGTCACCTGACAAATCTCTGACATGTATTCCCCATGCAGAAGAGAAAGAAACACTACAGAAACTCTATCTAGGTCACACTGTTTTTCTTACTGACACAATGGAAACTTTTTAAAAGGAATTCTGCTCTTCAAGAAGCTTAATTAAAGTATAAAAATGCATTGTCATGGGTACTGAACTGCATATACACATCTGAAATCTCCAAATAATTAAAACCCATCCTTTTATGGTAACACTGTAGTCATCAAAAATGTGAATTACTGTGCTGATTAGGTTCTGAATTGCTACCACATAAAATCAGCTAACTATTAACAACTTAAGTAAATCAAAATAGAAATAGTAAAACTGAGAAAGGTACAAAGGAGAGTGACAAAGATACTGAACAGGCTTTGTATGCAGAAAGACTAAATAAACTAGGACTTTCCATCTTAGAAAAGGAAAGCTGAAGGAGAATATATAGCAAAGACTGCAAGTAGCAAGAGAAAAAAGCAACAAGGTACAACCATTGGTACCTGCCTCCAGGTAGTTTTATTTCTTAATCCTTAGTCCTTCTAATGCCAGGGATAGTGAGAATACAAAAGGGGTCTTTTTACTGTTATTTTTAAACACAGCATATAGTTACTGTGTGAAACTCATTGTATATGAGTTTATGTCAAAAGCTTACATGAGATGACAATATATACTAACAAATCCATGGAAGGAAAGCCACCAAAGACTTGTAAATACAAGGATATCACAGGATGCTGGAAAGCAGAGGGAACGTATCAGGACCCTCACACACCTGTCCTCTTGTGTTCTCCTCTAGGAACCTGCATTTGGCAACTACTGGAGAAAAAAGATCCCATCAAGACTTATCCAACCCTTACTCAATGCAATGATAGTCTTTCATTAAAACAAAACATATATCTGTAATTTCTTTATTACACCTCTGAACCTCCTCATCCAAAAACTGTTAATGCCTAAGTAATATATTCCTTTATCAGTTTCAATGATTACAATACTGTCTATTCTCAGCAGTATTACACTTAATATCATTCAAGTATGTAGCACTGGACAAGTGATTGGAGTAGGTAATTTTGATTACTTTCTTTTTATATTAATACAATTAATTCTTTGCTCTTTCCTTTCCTTTCCAGGATAGCAGTCCAGTCAGAAGATGGGGACTGAAATTCCCACCTATGACTTTGTCCTCATGAGGAACAAGTTTGAGAGTAGCTTATGCCTGCCTTCTTCCTCTTGCTTCATTAAGTGTACTCATTAAGCAACTGGTGCTCAACCAGAGGGAGAACAGCTGGCTCCCTGGGAAGTACCAAGCCCTCGATGGAGACAGCATAGTTAGAACTTAGGATGTTTTCCTCCCACCTTGCTAAACTCAGCCTGCAACATTTTCTGACAGCAGAAGGAGGTGTGGGGCAGATGACTACCCAGCAGCTCCGACTCTTTCCCAATCTGCAGCAGTACTAAGTGACCATCAGGACTTGCTAGCACCTAAATGTTAGTGAGACCTTTTGTTCCAGAAATGGCTCTTCTGAAGACTGGCTGCTCTAGCATTACATATTAAAGACATTCAGCTCGATGGATAATGATCTTTATCTTCTTCAAGGTTTATATAAAGTAATTTAAACAACATCAAAAAAAAGTGACAGTTTAAAAATTAATGACCAGCAATAATGTCCTCACAAATATTATGCTAAGCTAAGGACCCTATTATTGCAAAAAGGGATGACTCAGGAGTTGACAAAGTGGTTCTACACACTTTTTGGATTGTCTCACTACTTGCAAAATCATAAAATGCAACCTAACATTTTTCCTCATAACACGGAGGGAAAAAATTGACCTGACTCCTCGACAAGTATAAATCAATGATGTCACTTGACTCCTCCTAATAACTTAACCTATCATCTTTATTTTCAATAAACTTTTTTCACCTATTTTCTACATTAAAAACGGGAATCACGTTCAGAGAAATAATTATTTGATAATGATCTACCAGTCACTTTTCATAAATTTATCAAAGCGTCTTGTAATAAAAACAAAGCTGAATGTTTTAACCACAACCCGAAAGTGATATAATCAGCAAATCTGAACTGTGAAAGAAGTTACTGAGCTACATTAAGAAGCAGATGGAGTGAGCATAAAACAATGACAGATAAACCAGCATAAAGGAGCTTAACTTTAGATGAATCAAGGTTGAGATGCTCAAGGCAGTCGTGGGGAGTCATACACATAAAAATTAACAAGGAGACACATGTAAATCACAGCCTGCTTCTTAGAGCTCAACCTAGTTCTGTGCAGATGGAATTGGAGGCCTCTCTGTTAACCATATTCCCTTGCTTCCCGAGTGATTTTTGCAGTATGGTCAAGGAAAAGACGCATGTCAAAAACTGGCTCTCCTAGATATCTGTTAACTTCAATGAGAATTAGAAAAAAAATCTTAGGAGGATTTAAAACTCCCACATTGAATTGCAAAAAATGTAGGATGAGCCTCAAATGTATGCAGTCATAACACTTGAAACTAAGCATGATGAAAACAAAAAAGTAGCCAGCAAATACTCAGTTATAAAACCAACCATCTATCACCCAGCCAAAAGCTGTCACTTGGCTTCAGCAGCAGACTGCTTCTAAATTCAGATTTTCTGCAGTGATCAATATTGTATTATATTGGTAACTTAACTGTACTTCCTTGGTGTAGGAATCCAAAGATAGCAGTAAAGAGCCAACTCCGAAACAAAAACTATTTTGGAACCTTCCTATAGTGCAAAACTCTCTTGTAATATTTAATGCTAAGCAATCCAAATCCAGGAGTGTCTTATACCTTTTGATCTCAAAATCAGATATGCAAGTACATCCCAAGCAGATTACTTGACACTTTGGTAGCATAAAAGTAAAGTTACAGGTTTATATCTTCCTGGGGCAACTTTTTTAATAATTATTATTTCACTACTGGATGATCCATGGAAAGGGAAAATTTCCTGTTGTCAGAATCTATTTAATCATCTGTGAAACACACCTTGTTCTCTGATACACACAGTACCAAGAGCCAGTCGAGATCTGGACTAAGCTGTAAAAATAAAAACAAATTCAAAGTCTATATTTAAAAAGGAAAGAATACAAATGATTATAAGCAAGGAAATTAATGCAGGCAGAAACAGTTTAATGCATCTACTGCATGTAGTTTTTGTTAATTACTTTTTAAGTACCTAAGCACAGTAGTAGCTAAAGAGAATTGAAAGGGAGATTACACAAAAACGTTTCCAAGTGGGTGCTTCACGCTGAGCCACAGTCTGCTCTAGTAGTGCTGATTAATCAGGAAAGCTTTTCCTTCACTTTCAAGGCCCTTAAAGGCCCACCATCATCTCATTCCCGCCTTCTCTCTTCAAGCATTGAGAGGTTCCTGGTAAATTCTGTCCTGAAAATTGATGGCAGCCACCAGCTAAACTTTAACAGTCACCTTGATGCACCTTTGTTATGTCCAAAAGAAGCTCCCCATGAAGATATCCCCGTGCCATTCCACCAACACCTTTTAGCCATGATTTTTACAACACCCCAAAAGCCTCACAGGCTGACAAAGGTAAGACCCTGGGCAATGTAAAACTACTGTGACCACAGCTCTTGGTCTCCATTTTCCACTTTGGACCCTACTTGAACTTCAAGACACAAGTTCCTGTAATGGCTTTAATTCAACTATTCCCAGGACTGTCAGCTCTTTGAATTAGAGACTTGTTTTTTTACACTGCGTTGATACCCTGTCTGGCACAATGGAGTCCTGCTCCATCAAGAGCCTGTAGAAAAGGAGAAATACCACCAGCAACAACAACAGTAATGACACGGTACCGTCACAGCAATTAACCTCATCCAGCAGCTGCAAAATGCCAGTGGTTCCACTGCAAAGGAGCACACTGGCCCTGAAAGCAAATCCACACACACTTCAAGCTGTTGCCTTTTAATTCGCTGCAGTTGCCGTTTCCGTGGTACAATTCACCTCCACAGGAAAGCACTTAAAGGAACACAGGCACTTGCAGCCCCCAGCACAGCAACACGGGGATGTTTTCTCAGCAGCCCTGGCCTTGAACAGAGCCAGGTCAGAGCTCTGGGCAGCAAGCAGGTGACAGATAGAAGTATGCTCAGAAGACCTGATCCATGGGATAAGGCAGGAACTCAGTGGCTCTCAGTGCTGCTTGCTAAAAAGACAATGGACAAACCAAACACCTTTGCAACGAGTCCCCGTTCCAGAAGGCCCTTTTGTTTTTTGGGTGGAAAACATCAAATACTCACGTTTCTGTGAGATGACAGTCCAAAATACTCTGCCACCTTTGGTCTTTAGGGTGCCAAAGCATAGTTGAAGAACTTTAACCAAGGAAAGGTTTCTTGAATGTATTATTTGATTTGATGAAACCATCTACCAATTAAGTGTGGACACATCCTAAAAAACTCAAGCCAGATATTTTTCAACGTCCAAGATACCCTGCAGCACTCTGAACACCTCTCACTTTGGTCACACCTTTGAGTGTTTTTAAAGAGCAACCAAAGGACTCTGGTTTACTTCCGCCTAACTGAAATGTTTTGAAAGAATTTCATTACAATATGCCAAACTACACAAATGTAAAGATCTTTTCTACAGAGAATTAGTGATGAATTGAATGATTTTTTTTTTTAAATCAAACTGTTGGCAAGCGGTGTGGGTTTCCTGTTTGTAAACAACCATGCGAATGCTAAACATATTTATTCACAACTTGACACGAAATACAGATCTGTAATTAATCATTTCCCTATCTAATTCAGACAAAGTAAACCCCCAAACTTGCACCCCTCTGTTATTATAAAATAGTCAGTTACACATAAATGAATAATTATCTGAATTATCAACTATCTACAGATGTGCAGCTCTTTTCAGTCCTGACAATGGCATACCCTGATGCACGCTGGTAATCTTGCACACATTCATTGGTTCTTTGTTTTAAGTGAGAAAATCTCCTAACATATTTAATAAGCTCAATCATGAGCTATTTAAACTATTGTTTCAGGTTATCTATTAATTGCAGGCTGCCATATCTTCATTCATTGCTAAGATGCCAGCCCTCTTACTAACTGAACAGTGCCTGCATGAGTGGGTGAAATGTTACAGGCCATGGGTTCAGACTAGGTCTGTAAAAATCAGGTAACTCAAACTGTGAAAATGTGTCATTGGAATTAACTGCTTGAAATCCTCTCTGATTTTGAAAACATAAAGGCTGCGTTTCAGATATTAAAAAGTATTCATTAGGGCTTATTTGATTTCACAGGGAAGAATAGTTTGCTTTCCATCTCAACAGATGTTTAGATTACACTTCCTGAAAACCTTATTTTCATCTTCTGAAATGCAACAATTAGGAGTCAATACGAAGACAGAGCAAACTGTGTTGCTTATGTTAAAAGATTAAATTCTTTGTGGAAATGTTGTATTAATCCAAAATAGAACAGAAATCTAATCTGCTGCTTGAATACAGTTTGGAATATCACAGCAGCATTGATATGCCTGTTTCTTCATTGAAATGGGAAAAGTAAATTTACAAGGTCTTTACAAGCTCACTACATTCACACAGAATAAAAGTAATCTGCAGGCACATTGCACAGGTGACATCTTTGACAGACAAAAAAATCTGCTAGTAAAATAAACAACAAAAAAACTACAAGACAAACAAGGACACAAAAGATTTGCCAAGACCTAGACTAAAACAGCACAATGTCACTTCTTTCTAAATGTTCTTTTGCATTATAGTTAACCCTTCGACTAACAAACCATCAGAGTTCTTACAGGCTTAGTACAAGATTGCTTCAGAAATTTAACAGAGAAACTTAAAGATCAACTTTGAGATCTAAATTCGTTTAAATACCTGTAAATCATGTATAGTATTGCAAACTATTTTTCCTTGGGGTGATGGAAAGAGGAGTGAGAAAGGATGGGAAACGACGTTATAATCCATGAAGTCGAGTGAATGATTCTTGAACAACAGGAGATAATAATACATTCATTATCAAAGTTTCACTTTGTCATTTGTCTTCAGTGCCTGCAGCTGACAGATAGACTAATTTATAATCCTTTGCCAGTTGCAGACTAGCAAACTCTTGAATTAGTCCCTCAGCTCGAGCCTGTGAATTTACTTCTTTCCACAAGTGACTGGGCAATGTTTCAAAACTTTACTTCAAGACACCCAACAAGTTCTCTATCATATTTAACAGAAAAACCAACAGGCTGTTCCCTGGTGTTGCTGGAATGCTGATTCTCTTTAGAACGAAATACACCCTGGATGAAAAATTTAAGAAGTATCAAAAGTAAGGTATCAAGAAAATCTCTTTGCCCTACAAACTTCTGAACAATTTCAATTTTGATCCAAATTAGAAGCTAAATCTCCAAGGACTTTCATTAACTGGAGTCCAAACTAAAGTTTTTAAATCTGTTCCACTACCCACAATTCCTTCTCACCATAAATGCCTGAAACAGAGTGAAAATTGATGTTCATATCAATGAATAAATATATTCTCTTTTAGAGTTATAATCTCTCTTCTTTGTTCCAAACCTAAGAGTGAAACCTTACTGAAATTGCAAAAAGAACATATACTTTTAAAAAAATGCCACAGTGGTACAGTGGTAGATGGTTAATGGTACAGTGATTACTGCATCACTCCTTTCATTTGGGTTTATTCTGATCATATGGAATTAGATGGATTGTTCACAAAATCCTCTGTGAACACAGGATCAAAGCTATCCCAGAAATGCAGTGATTACCAATCTCAACTCCAGCCAACACGTTGCTGCAGACAATGCAAATCAGAAATGAGAAGCACTGGAAAAGTGTGATAGGTCCTTGATGAAACAACCAGTCCATTTCTCTCATAACTACTCCAATACTTCACAGTCACCATTTCTTGATTTTGCAACTAGCCAGATGACAAACCCCAAATACTTGATTACCAATATAGCAAGCAGTTTTGGAATTCAGGATGAAAGAATGATCTGTGTCAGCAAGTTATGGCTACTCATGCATTCTAATTAAAACATAACCATTGGTAAAGGTTCCTTTGCAAGAGATCAAAGTAGTAACTTGATGTGGAAGAAAAAGCACTGTCATGGATTAAGAACAAGAGGGGTCGGATTCAGACAGCAAAAAGCAAAATGAAAGGGTCAGTGCTCATTTTGTCAGATATCTAGCACTGAATTTCCCAAGGTTTCATTTAAAATATGTACAAGTTCTCTAGAGAGGTGAGGAGTCATATAGCCAGTGGCCCAAAGAGAGCAAATTAACTGGCTAGAGTTGAGGAAAATGAGAAGGAAAAATCATACAGCAATATTGAAACGATCCAATTTACCAGCTCCTGCACTCCCTCATCTGTAAATGCATTCCTCTGCTCAAGTAGAGCAGGAAGATTATTGTACATTGTGGTGTTTTAGTCATCCTGTCAAAAACCAACACCTGCTCACAGTCCAAATAATCAAGTTTGGAAAACAAAGCACCTAAATGCATGTGCAAAACCCTTCATTTTCTTTATGTTTCCAAATAGTCAACGAAGCAGAGGTTAGGAAAAATGTCATGCAGAACTGTTTTGCAATGGGTTGAACTGGTACTTCACAGAGCAAGCAACTTAGCTACACTTGGAGTTCATTCTTTCTTATGCAATGAATATATTTACTTGTTCACATAAGCAGAACATTCTTTTATAGTCACTACTGTCAGTAGTACAGAGAATATGTAAAACCATTTAAAATAATTCATTGCTATTGAAATTATATTCTCAGAGCAACCTTTACAAATACATTTAACTACTCCAAGCATATGGGCTTTATCATTGCAAAGTCAATACAAAGTTTTAGAAACTGTAAAAAAAACATTTCAGGAAACCTGAATAAGAGCTCTTATACTTGGTTCTTAATTGCCTCTTACAGGGTTTCTTTAACCTTTCTCTTTTAAGTACCCATCTGTTAGAGGTTATTATCAGAAATATAATGACTAGCAGAGATGACAATTCTGATCCATATTGGCAATGCTTTTGCTCATGTCCTGTGTTTACTGATTCTTTTCTGTGAAGGACAGGCTACTACTTGGGGTACAGAAAGCTCACCATACTGGTGCTTCAAAGGGGGTTTATTCTACATCATCCTCCACTGTAAATTGCCAAGGCAAGACCAAGGACACAGCACATCACTGTCACAAGGATGTTTGGATTCTTAAGTCTAAACAGTTATGCCTGAAACTGGCCGTTGTTTTTTGTACTTATTCATAATGAGCACTCAGTCAATGTCATCATCTCAGTTATTTTCTGGCCTGGGCTTCCAGTTCCCATAAAATTTCCCTTCCTGCAAAACAACTGTGGTCCAGTTAATCACCATCATAGCCTGCCTCTATTATTACCTGCTAGGTTTTGATTACCAGGACCTCAGCAAATCCAATATCACTGATTTCCTCTTATGGCTGCAGCTGTGATGATGACTTCCAGAAAACACTAGAACTGGCAGAAAATGCTGAAGTAGTTCTGCACTGAGAGCTTGCTTCTTTCCCTTTGGTATAAAATTCATGCATGAGTTACAAACCTATTTTATTTTGAAATAATATTTTACTCTTCAGGCTTCAAATTCAAAACCCAGCAAGTCCTTGCAAGTCTTACTTGTGTGTGTCTGAGTTCTTCTACCATACCCAACACCGTGGAATTGCAACCCTCCTTTATGCCCCACATTTATTATTTGACAAATGCATTCCAAAAACCCATCTAGTGGCAGGGCTGTGAATGCTCCCAGTTAATGATGGTTCACATGAAGAAGGCATGGAAAGTCTTTCAAACAATTTACAGCCAAACAACTAAGAACCCAGTTATAGTCAACTCACATAACCAGACAACTACCTTGGACAGGCCCTACATTTAGCCACAACTATTAGTTGTAGCACAAACAGGACAAGCTCCTTTAAAACACAGAGTTTGGCAACAGTTCAGCTGTGTGTTGCTGAATACAGATGCCACCAGGATGTTTGGATTCTCAGTTCTCCTACAGGTTAAGGTTTGACTCAGAATTGAAAAATAAACCAGAGACAACAATGCTCTCAATCCCCTCCCCCTCCCACCCTGGTAGGGAAGGAGAGAGAATTAAGGAGAGAGACTTAGCTGGATTGAAAACTATATTAGGCAGCTTTAATTATATGTACAATTATATACAAGTATGTTCAGGAACGTGCAAAAGCCTCTTGCCTCCCCCCCAACCCAGCAGCTCTCCCAGCATCTCCTGAGCTGTGAGCAGTCCCAAAATGTCTCAGCCCCCTGTCTGAGATAACAGCAGAGCAGACAGGGCTGTGGGGAGAGTTCTGAGGGTCAGGGCTGAGCCTGGGGTCAATGGTGATGGATGGAGTCCTCCCCAGACACTGGCCATGGACAGAAGAGAAGGGAAGAAGAAGCAGGAAGGAAATTGTCTTCTGTGATCTCTGACCTTCCTGGGAGCTTACGTGGATCTATGGAATGGAATCCCTTTGGTCAGTTGTGCTGTCTGTCTAGTCCAGCTCCCCATGGGGGGGTCACAGATACAATTCTCCTGCCCCAGTAGCCTCTGTAGCAGCAGAGCTAAGAAGCGACCTTGGAGTCTCAGCAGAAACATCAACATTCCAGTGTTATCAGTCCCCTAGCTGGAACACTTGCTGCTAGTTAAAAGAAAGCTTACTGAAGGAAAAAAAAATATCAGTAAAAGGAAAATTAGCTTCATCCTGGCTCAAACCAGGACATTAGGCCATCATTTGTATGGCATGCATTTGTAAGCATTCTTCTAAAAAGCATGTTGGTCCATCCATAGGTCAAAAAATATGCACGGACACAGCTGAACACTAACCAGAACCACAAGTGTTCAGACTCACCTACAAACCCTCAAAGAAACAAGAACCATTTTATTGATTTCTGGATACCTCTTTTGGTTTTCCAATTACAAAAACGAGCTACAGGTGGCAGTTCCCTTCAGTATAACACAATTAACACGATGCTGAAATTGTCGCCTGTCTCTCATTAATTTTTCATTTCTACAAGAAAGTCTTTTCTGGGAGCACTCCGTGGCACTACAAGTCTGTTTCATACGCTTTTCAACACCAGACACGTATTTATTCTTAAGTTTTCAATTTTATTGCATAGCTTGCTATACAACTTGCACACATCACCACAGCAGCAGACAGCTTTTCACCAATAACTTGTAACTTGACATATACCTTGTCTTGCCTTAGGCTTAAATTGATTAATTCATCTCTCACTTGTGGTAAAGTCTTCCATTTAAAATGCTTTAGTAGGAAGAGGTGGATTTTACAAACTGTACCAAAAAGAGGGCTTTCAGCATCTTTGTCACACTTTCAAACTTGGAATTACACACAGCTGCTAAGGAAGTGTTAAACTTCATTTTCCTGTTGCTATGTACACTAAGTTTCTGGTTTTCCGCTGCTCCTTCCTGCACAAGGACTACAAAGCAGTGGTTGTCTCAGTCATTTCTCCTCTCAGAGTTCAGTTGAATTCTCACATTCTCAGATTTTTGGCAAGAAAATGGAGTCGGGGGAAGCAACCACAGAAGTTACTCAGAATCTCAGAAATTCACTTAAGAAACTCAATCCATGATACCATTGAATGGAAGATTGCAGAATAACTTTTGACAGGAGTTATCTAATACTATAGAAGGTACCAACAGACTGTGATATGAAGCACAAACTCTGAAAATGCAAATGGATAAAAAGGTGTCTCAAGCATAAAAACAGATTAACTATGGAAAAGCTTACAGGTGTATGCATGTTACCTGGCTGCACTAATGAAATATGTATATGCAGATTAAGAATTTCTTCTAAAAAAAGACATAGTCAGTCATTCAATCACAGGACTTAAAACTCAAGGCAAGTTTTAGTCAAGAGTTTGCAGGAGGTCAGACTAGATGGTCTTAAAGGTATTTTCAAATCTTCAAATCTGTCTCAAGGAGCACATACAAACTTGGTTTTGTGTAACCTCCATGTATCTTAACATACTGAGCACATTACAGGTATTAATTTGGCTTTGCCCTAGAGTAAAAGAGAAGCTTTTACTTGGCTTTCCCCCACATAACCAGTTATGGGCGTAGAACTGGCCAATGCAAGACTGCTCACCTGCATCCATCTTGGTAAGGCTGCACCAGATGAACAGTGAACCCACAGGTTTTGAAACAAATTTGTCTCATTAAAATCCTGCAGGTGTAGGAGGAAAGTGAGTTCAACAAACACTGAACTGGAATGGCAGATCCTTGACCTGATGCAAAAAGCGTATGCACCTTAGTAACAAAACTAATAACTGAAAGAGATTCTCAAGAAAGTAAATCAAAGCTAGCATTTCCCTGGATATACATTCAAAGTCACAGAAACAGAAAGAAGCAGGGCAGCTGCTGCAAGACTGATGCTGACAGTGCATCGAGGAGGAAACGGAAGAGGCTACAGTAATTTCAGGGTTCATTAGAAACACAGAGGGTGGGGAAGAAATCAGCGTTTGCCAAGTAGAAAAAGGGCAAAACTACTATGAAAAGGAGGTTTAATTTCAAGCTTCTAAAGTGAGCATTGTGAATAATGTAAAGCTAATAAATAAATAAATAAATTCCCAAGGGTTTGTGTCTGTATGCTCTAGAAATGCAGACACTAAGTTACATAAATACAAACTTCTGCAAAGCATAAAACCAGCACCCTAAAAGTTACACCTCAGTGATCCTTTTTCCTACATACTTGAGCATCCTGCCTTGCTTTCCCCATCATTGCTAGTGGGTGAGTATCTTTTGACTGAATCACATAGTAGGTGCTTCCTGGGCTGAGACAAGAAGAAAATGAACCATGTAACTTCTATGTGCCACTCCAAAACCTTGTCTGGAGCTTCCCAAAACCCATAGAGAATCTTCTCTTGACTTACATGAGGGCTGGATGTGAGCAAAGGCTAACCCACTAGTAGCATAACTATGCCTAATAGCAGAAGACATCCCTTCAAATTCTTCTGCTGGCCTTCAGCAGTCCTAGAAAGCTGGAGACACTGTCCCACAGGTGGCACCTACTATAAAGGAACACACACTTTCAGTGATCATCTTTGCAAAAAGTAGTAGTTCAAGTAAAGAGTAATTCCAAGGTTCTGAGAGTAAGAGAGTGACATATCATCCTAATGAACACTAAAACCAGCAGCAACCTGTAAATAACAAAAACCAGATGACTGATAACCAGTATATCCATCAGCTGCTCCCTTGGCAGCTCATTGTGAAGGCAGGGTATGAGATGAGAGCAGAAGAGTCTCCTTAGAAAACAAACTAAGCACAGTTTACATACAGAAAGCTGTGCTGAATGGAGCAAACCCAAGAACCCTGAATATTTTGTTTATGAATTTGCTCAGTTTTGTAACCCTAACAAAGACGAGCTGATTTTCATCTGACATTACCCCTTTTAATAGCACAAAGTGTGGTAAAGATGCAAAATACTCCTCGTGTGGTAAATGTTATACAAACAGCTTATAAAAGCAGTGCATGTGGGAGGCTGCTGGAAGCATCCATTTCCAGTGACCACTGTGCATCCACTACTCCAGGTGACACTGTTCTCTGTCTTGCTGCTGAAGGGCAGAAATGGCCAACAGCAGCAGTGCTACCAGCTGGATTTTCACTTGTATTTGAGACATAGAAGGCCACTTCTAGACCTCTTCATACACAAAGCCAGCCTGACTAGAAGGAAATAAAATGCTACACAGTGCTATTCTGAAAAAAAACTGTGGAGAACACCACTGCTGAACACCAAAGATAAGGAAATTTCCCTGGAGAGGGAAATGAGACACAAACACAGGCCTACCATGGGCCTAAACAGGGGATGCAGCTGCAGAGTGAGGGATGTTTAATGGCAGCCACAATAAGTCATTTAAACATGAAAATGAAGTTACAAGCATCACTACATGGCCTGTTCTCTAACCAAGCAGCTGTACATACCTTACATTCACATTTATTTATCCTGATATTAATAGGCTTTACAGCCTGAATTCGTGAATAAAATAAAAGCAACCTGAGCAGTGGAAATTTAAAATATTATTAATCCTGTAGGTTAATAATATTAGTGACTGTTAACCTAGTATGACATATGATAGACAGGGTAGCTACTAAACCATTCCAGTCATGCATTTTAGAAGTCTGTATGATCCTTCCTCTCTCCCCCCTCCTCAAATATTTATTTTCTAATAGCAATAATGACCTCAGCATTGAAGGCAGCCTTCGAAGATTAATGACCAGTGGAGGTTAATGGTCCTTAGCTATTCTTTGAGCCATCAACTCCTCCCAGCCAGTCATTAATCCCCAAGAAATGCCTTAATGCTTCACTTATTACTGCTTAAGAATCAAGCCTGTAAATTTTCAGGGCATTAAATCTCAAGAAGTAACCTTTTTCTCTTCATAGGCCACTATTTCAACAAAGCAGACAGATGAGATGAAATGAAAGTGACTTTGTTTATAGGGATTCTCCTCAGCTTTACAAAACAATAGCATTTGTGTTTAGTTGCATTTATTTGTTTTGGGTACTAATAAATAACATCTCCCTTTCTGTCAATTCAGCAAATTTCCTGACAAAATGCTGACATCAAACCTTCTTTATCCAGCATGTCAGCAGAAGAAAAAAAAAAAATAATGTGAACCATTGTTATTAGTTTCTTTTTGAATGATTAGTTTCACTTCTGAAGATGCCCTTGATCTTTGATACCTATGTAAATACCTACAATGTGCACCTGCACTCCCCATCCCAACTCAGCACCAGTGCCACCTGCAGCAGGAGACCACACTAGAGGATGTGGAATGGCACAACTCAAGGCCCCACAATCTGGTTTCTAACACAGGGTCTGTGCCAGACTGTTGGGTAACACTGGGAAAGTCTTGCCACCTCCAGAGACCTTTTTCTTTTCAAGTTTTACCTGTCCAGATTAAAGGGCTTAAGGAAAGGAAGAGATCTACTGTGGGATGCTGACTGAGAGACCTTGATTTCAGCCCAGGTTTCTATTTAGTGCTGAAACATAATCACACCAAATCTCTTCCAAGGGCCCATTAACTCAGCGTTCACATAGAACCATTTTTGTACACCAAAGTGGTCCTGTATGTAAAAATTACCTTTCCTCCCAACTATTTATTAGTCTTTTGGAAAGCCATGACACATGGTAAAGTATGTACTTAATTGTCTCTGGATGCCAACAGAAGAAACCAGAAAAAATGGCAAAAAATAAAGTCTTCTTCAAATAGTGACATCATCAATAAAATTAAATCTATTAGACCATAGCTGATCTAGGAGGCTCATCAGTCATTTAAAGGGCAGCCTTTCTTTGCCTTTTTCTTTCCCTTTCTCTCATTCTTTTAAATGGACATCAAGTTTTACAGTCTTCCTATTGTCATACTCTGGCTAATAAGAACTGTTTTACAAAACGTGCACAACTTGAATCCTTTGGCATTCAAAAGAAAAATTCTTTGTAGGGTTCAGTGTCCAGAGATATGAGAAGCAAAACAAGATTACATTATTTCTCAATCATTTTCTTTGATGAAAACAGCACAACAGATTTATGCATTCATAAAAAGACTAGACATAATATCAGCCTATTATCATACTCATTTATATTGGCAGTCAACTAGCACTGGTTGTGAAGGCAACAGGGCTAGCTGTCAAACATGTGCAAGTTGACAAGCTATTAGAATGCCAACTGGATGTATTCAATTAGAAAATTTACTCCAGCACTGAAAAAGCTTGCTTTTGAGATAAGGCAGAAATGTGATGTGTTGACCAGGAAAAAATGATAGGGAATTAATAAGCATAGACAGAAATTATCTCTTCCTTTCTGCAACAAAAGCTACCAACAAAGAGATTAACTCCAAAATATGAAGTCTAAAAAAGGTAACTTCCAAAATGAATCAAAGGAAGACAGTGTGGGCTATAGCTCTGGCCCTGTGACTGACAGCTCTGTGACCTTCTAGACACCCTTTTGAGACCTTGAACTTGGGACCCCTTTGGTCTTTGACTATGGCTTTTGCCCCAAGTATTTAATTTGATTCTAAATTTCAAGCAGAGCAGGGGGATTTTTAACAGCTCTGAATTAAAAAACAACGTAAGATCAACAAACCAAACCTGGAACACCAGTTAATTCCCACCCAGACACTCTTGGCATTAAATGACACCATGTTCATTTCCTTACTAATCTTTCAGAGTGACCATTGCTTCCTCCACCAGCAAGGAGCTGACCTGAGGAGATGTACTGGATCACCATTTCCTACCACAGGGGTGGCTAAAGCTCCACATTTGGAGATGCCAGTTCAAATCAGAGAGCAGGGGCTGAAAGGAGAATCAGTAAAGGAGGAATGAACAGATGTTAGGGATATAGGTTCCCAAGTGGGAAAGGATGAAGATGCAGAGCAAGAGGGATGAATTGTAGAGGTAATTCCTGTGAAAGTTTGAACTTACTGAGAGAACACATTTGGAGCCAGATCCTGCTCCTAGATACAAATATGGAATTATGGCACAGCCTCTGAAAACAGCACTTACCACCTGCCTTCCTCTGATCACTAATTAAAAAACACAGAAATACCTATGTGGAGTTCCAGTTGCTCTCTCCACAGGCCACAAAATATCCTTCCTTTTTCAGTCTACTTCCTTTTAAAGTTTTCCAGAGAGATGGCTTCCATTTTATTTTAGATACTAAGCACCTTTTGCCAGGATTTGGCAAACAGAAATGCAGGCTGAGGAAGTGAAGAACCTGCTCAGCAGACTCCTCGCCTGCGTCAGGAGGGGCACATGCCAACCTAATTTCAGGATCAAAGTCTTACATTATAGCTCTTGCTGTTAGGATTTTTTTTTCATTATATTCACTGCTCTTTGTTTTTTTTTTTTTTAAAAACGTTTAGTTCCAGTTTTACTAAGATTAAATAACTATACTCCCTCCCTCATGTTTACGTCTTTTATACACTTCAAAATGCTCAGCATGTCCCTCTTCCCAGGGAGTATAATTTTTTAACACTTCCCTATAACCCTTTCACCCCCTGCCTCCACTATTTTTGATACTCTCTGTGATTTATTCACACACAGAAATTTTAGAGGGAGAAAATGAAGGCATTTATGCCAGGTTCAATTTATCAAAACCTGCATGGGAATGATTTCAAAGGATAGGAAATAAAAGTTTTCCCTCTTCAGATATTTACAAAATGCAATCAAAATTCACCACATCCTTTAAAAAAATATTAACAAGAAAAAAAAAAGGTGAACACTTTCACTGTGCACCTCAGGGTAGGAAAGGTATGATAGAACTCTAGACTGGAGAACAGCAGTAAGATAAGGGAAATTTACTTGAAACTGTTGTGATAAAAATGTTTATGGAGCATGCAACGAAAACTGGTATGTGTGATAGGAAAAAATGGGAATGGAAATTAATAGGAGATGGTGTGGGAACCTCTAAAGGTTTCACTACTGTGAGCTTGGAGTGACAATATCTTTTATGGGTGCCAGAGATATGAATGTCCTACATGGGTTTCCCCCCATGAGTGCTTATAATGATAAAGATAAAGCATCATCACATTTTATTTCATGCGGTTTATTTGGTTTCAGCTTTTTCATGTTGGACTTTTGAGGAAATCAGTTTCTATAGAAACAATTTTGTCACCGATGCAGCACGTGAAATGTTGTCAGTGAAAAGTTAGTTTCCATACTACTTTGAAATCTGAAGGGTGGTTTGGGTTTAAAAACCAACAAAACAAACTGTACTGAAATGTCTGCTGTATCTGTGAGTGCACCAACTATCTTTACCCAGTTGGACAGTCGGTGCTTCACTCTACTGCATCCAACCCATGAAGAAACCTTTTCCCAACCCACGAAGAAACCTTTTCCCTTCAGTGCCTGGAGGCAGGCAGTTGCTGAGAGAGAACAGCATCTCAAAAATTTTCAACTCCAGTACAATCTGGACCTCTCAGACACACTCCCAAAGGCAGAATTCTGCCTTAGCATCCTCCCTTATGCAAGAGAAGAGTCTTGGATTCAACAGGTTACCTGCCTTTGATCCTAAGTCTCAAGAACCACTGTCTCACTTATGCCTGCTGGCTTTTCTGATCTGCATGAAATTACTCCAGTTGTTCTTGAAAGGTGGGAGACACTTCCTCTTGTCCTGCTGAGATTTGCCAAGTGATGCTACAGAGCTGTCATGACCACAGGAACTAGCAAAGTGGCTGGAGCCCCAGTCTTCCACTCAGGCAGCAAGGCAGTTTTAGAACCTTCTTGGTGACCCTACTTTATTTTCCCTGTTCCAGTCTCACTCCTTCTGGGAAACTGAAGTTTTAAAAGCCCTGTAAAATTACAGTCATAAATTATATTTGGGAAATGAAACCAAAGAGGAATCCCCAGTTTAGGAAAACAAACTCCTCATTCCCAAACTCTCCCAAAGCCAGCGTGCAATATGTGGCTCCAAGATGTGCAGTTATGTGAACACTGCTTAAGACTACACGTGCATGAACATGACTGCAAATGTGCATTACTTGGGGAAAAAAATTCACTTTAGTGCAGTCTGCATAAGAAAATACTGAGCAGGTATTAAGGACCTGATTTTAGTTAGATTAATGCAAAACAGCACTAACACTCCAGTACCAGCAGTTTATAACCAATAGAAAAATTTCACTGAAAGGAGAATCTGATGTTGAATACTCATAGAAATAAATCCTTTTTTTCTCTCTTCCTATGACGGTTTTGAATTTCATCTATAAGTTTGAAAAAAAGAAATTTGAAAATGATTCTCAGTGAAATCCATGGAAGCACTGACCTTCACTATCTACAACATTCAAAGAAAAGACACTTCCACTTCTGATTGACAGATCCATTGCAAATACAGTCTCAGCAGCTCCAGAACTAATGGTGAGAAATGCAACTTGACTGTTCAAAACTCATTCAAGCAGTTTTTCCTCTGTCAAGAGAATTACATGATTCGAGATTTAGTCCTACAGATAACAAGCAACCAGGGAACCACTCTCATGTATGAAGTGATCTTAAGCATGAGAGTGACAAAATAGAGCACAGGCTCCTATAACCTTCCAAATCAATAGCAAAATGCATGCCTCCAAATCAAATCTCAAATTATCCTTTGTTTTGAAAACTTAAGAGAATCCGTAAGCAGTTTAGGTAAAATAGTAACTCTGAAAAATCCCATTATACCTTAAAATAGTCTTCCAGCTGCAAATCAGACAAACCTCAACAGAATGACTACACAAGTCTGGTTGGCATAAGATAAACCTATTCTGTTCATTTTAGAGAACTGTCCCATATAGAAACTGTACCTGCAATCTTCATGTGGAACTATTTACTTGGAAACAAATATTGTGCTTGATCACTTCTCTGCTCCTGGCCCACTACTATGAAGTAACCAGGACACAGATTCAGCTGCAGAAACCACTTTGACATTACATTTTTCTAACTCTACAGGAGCAGAGCTGGGATCAGCAGCTCCTATATCAAGAATGAGCACAGCTTTCTGCCATAAAATCTCCTTCCTGGAGAGACCTTCCCCAGATCTTTCCAGTTTGACATTCTAGAACTGACTCCGACAAACTAAGAGCTACCTTTTCCACCACAGATCTCATGACTTTGATATGCCAGTCCCCACATAGACAATGTGGCATTAACATAAATGACAACCAAAGTGCACAAATATCACAGGCCCTGTCCTGCACCCCTCGGAGCAACCAACACAAACCAGAAAAATACATCCAGGTTTCCTTATGTGATAAGGATTAAGAAAGAAGCCTGTGATGCACTTACTTTAGTGAAAGGTATTAAAAAAACACTTGCAGAATTGCTGTAAAACCTTTCCAGAATTGGAAAACATTGTTACAGCTTTAAGTGCTTTTGCCTCAAACCCTTCAAGATCCTCTGTTATCTAAAATACTAGATAACGCCTCAGTGCATTACCAAGTTAAAACCTCTAGTTCAGGGCTGAAAAGCTCTTGAATGCATGAGCAAGATCAAAGCAGGTAAGCTCAATAAACTGTGTAGTCACTGTTTAGGGGCTTGAGGAGCATCACTTCCACAGCATGTTGGAAGTAATTTTCTCTGGTGACATGCTATGTTTTGTCTTACTGAACATTTAACCTCTAGATTTGGACAGCACACATTTGGCACGGGCACATTTCTTTAGGGAACACCAGAGTGGTTACTTCAAGTGACAGTTTCCTAATTATTCTGTCAAGCATCAATCTGTGAAGCTCCCACTTCCTCAGCACCCTGACTGACAGGGCAATCAGTGCTTTACTTAAAGCCTCCAGAGCTGTTCTGTCCTGACAAACGCTTTAAAAAAAACCCCCACCAACCAACCCCTCCTCCTCAGTGTGCAAAGGGAGAGGAATATTTGACTTCCAAAACAACCCCCCACTTTCTGCAAATACAGTTCCCCAGAGTAACCCAAACGTTGCATTAGTACATGTAATGCAAGTGGGGAAAGAAGAACAAATGCAAACAGCATTTGCTTTCATACTATAGTAATTCATTTCTGGCATCTTATTTTGGAGCAAATCAGCTAATAAAAGTACATCAGAAACAGAGAAGGAACTGAGATGATGCAATCATTTTCACTAAGAAGTTTTCTTTTTCTTAAGTGAGGGGAAAAAAACCCAACAACTTGACAGCACTTTTAGCTCAATCCTGAGTTCCCCTTATTTCTGATTAATACCATCTTCCTCTGTTGAGAGTGGCATTGGGACTTCTCTGGGGGCCTTGCAGCACCACTGACTCTAAGAAGTGGGAAAATAAGGGACTTTGTGAGTGATAAACAATTAGCCCTGTATCAAGTTCAGGGAATAATACAACCTATTTAGTAGTCATGACCACGGTTTCCTAAACAACATGAAAGTACTTCATGATCTTTATCTACTGTGTAATTAAATTCAAGACCAGAGCTAAGATTTTGACCAATAAGTTGGCACTACAATTAGACAAGGTTTAATTTATATGCCAAGATGCTGCACCTGAGAATTCAATAGTGGAGCTCTTCTTAGCTTGCTGGGACAATCTTGTATTGGTATTTGACTAAATACAAAGAGAAGACCTTTCACTGTACAGAGCAGCAGCACCAAGACCAGTATGCCACCAATACTGGTTTCTGTTAAGATCAAATTTGTGTCAAAGTTGCTGCTTTGGTTTCGAAAGGTAAGTATGAATAATGCAGCTTTGGTGACTAGCTCCTGATCATGAGCACTACTGAGTGCTCTGTGGTAAAACACATTGATTGAACTCAGCTAGACTAACAAATAAATGAAATACCAAGTCAGGTGCCAAATGAAGGGTGGAAGAGCACAGCATATTTGATCGCTTATCAGGGTGAACTGAAGAAAATCTCTGGATTTAATGCTTAATTCTGTTTTTTTCTGAGGACATTAAACATGTAAATATATTCACACACACAAAATTCATTTTTTTTCTTGGATCTAAGTCAAAAGTCCCAGTACACAGACTACCTGTGATTTATAAAATGGAGAAAGGAAGCCTGTTGTAGTCAGAGCTCAAATCTAGTCATAGGCCAACAATGGCTGCATAATTTGGGGGTGTTTTTTTGCTGGGCAGCTTAACACCAGGTGACTTTCATATATAAATCATCATCCCCATCCACAATAGCAAATTAATTTTCCTTAATGGACCAGATTCCTTTTGGAGAAGATTATGCTGAGCAACATATGACCAGAAAGTAGTTTCACTGAACTCAGCAGGAGCACTGGAAGATGGACACATTGTACAGTGCCAGAAAGAACAGGAGAGTCTGGCATGAACAAGGGACCAATGGTAGGCATGAAGGACTGAAGCCTATCTAGATCAGTACTGTCCTCTGAGAACTACTCATCTGACCTAGAAACAAGCCAGTTCAGGCAGCCAATTTATTTATCTTTTTACAGGTTTCGTCTCCTGCCAATGTAGCTCCTTGAGCGTGTTCACTGCGGTGTTGGATGAGTGGGGGTGCAGATGGAGGGAAGAAGGGTGTGACCAAGCAAGTGCCAGCTTTGATATGCTGCAACTGCCCCGGACCTGACTCCTTGACAGAGCCAACTGCTGACAATACAAGTGGAGAATGGAAGTTCTTTGATAAAAAGCCTAAAACTGCAGTGGTCAGTAAGGGAAAATCTGTTCAACTGGTAGGGGGCAATCCTGAACCCATCTGCTTTTTGTACTGAAATGCAACAGGCTTTGAGCATTATTAAGTGAGTTAAGTGAATGTGGCTGATATGTAGGCACCATCTTTGCTTAAATTGCTTTAATTTTATCTTTTCCGTTCAATCACTTTCATAGTCTGCCTGACTAAGTGAAAACAAAAATGAATTTGAGATTCTCTCTAAGTAATACACACAAAAAACCCAAAACAACTGTATAGGGCCCCATGGAACTTTTGATTAAAGGCAAATCCTTCACAATTCAGAGAGCACATACTCAATCAATGGTTGAAGAGAAAAACCTCCAGGGAGCAGCAGGAACTAAACAATTCTGATAAGGTTTCTGTGACTTTCCAGCAAATAGTAATTTGCTCTTTTATACTTCTTCAATGAGAAGTCAAGCATTGCAGTCCCAAACCTTTAAATCAAATGATTTGCTGGGGATCAGGCATTCAACTTCCACCACCTACTATAAAATATCGACTCTACACATCCATTCTTTTCTACCCAAAAACTGAGCCTTCTTTTTTTTGGCCTGTTCCAAGCCTACCAAAGTATTCTGCGAATTTGACTTAATCAAGATTTAGTTAAGAAAAAAGATATCCTCAGCATTTTCAACTTTTAATCTTGTCTACATGACACAAGCATGTATGCAATCTATGTTCTTAATGAGATGCTTTCACTCTTTTCAACTAGTATCACTATTAATCCCAAATCCACCATGCACAAGAGCCATCCATAGTTCACATGAAGGTTTCTGCTCTGATCAGGAAGTTGCCATTACTCTGTCAAAGGATAGAGCTTTATGTTCATTTTTGCCTAACGACCATCTCAGCTGGATCCTGTCTGTAAATACAGCTAAACCTGGCCAAGTTGACACAAGAGAGATTTTGCTCCCTTTTCTGCTAAAGTGAATACTGGCTTACACGGTCTGCCCAAATATCATCCACTTGGAAATGCAATTTATGGCACTGCTGGTAGGATTGTTGTGTTGCTCACACCAAGGCCCTTCAGAGGTTCTTGGTGGGAGGAGGGCAGTGCTCTGCCATGGCACCTACTCCTGGCTTCTCCTCTGACCTGGGCAGCTTGAGGGCAGGAACAGAGCACCCCGTCCCCATACTCACTGGGAGTGCACACAGGGTGCCCAGCAGCTCTTTTGGCTGCTCAGGCTTACCCTTCAATAATAATAATAATGAGAAATGGTTTCTAAAGTACAGCAACATTCAACACTGCCCCCAAAATGCTTGTGCAAACATGCACACAACTTGCTAACAGCAGCACTCATGGATACACGTGCAGACACTCATGCATACATGTTGCCATTTACACTTCACTGCAGCAAATTGCATGTATAAAACTAAGGGAAAATAATCTAGCTTTCTTTTCCCCCTACTTGTTTGATGAATAAAATATGCATAAATTGAAAAATAATAGAAAAAGATATTTTTCAGCCATAGCAGAACATTCAAGGAGAAAATGGTATTGTGTAAGCAATGAATTTTCTTTTTTATTCATTAGGAAAACATGAAATAGTGGAGTAGCTGCTCCACTCTGCCAAACAGAACACATTCTATAACAATTTGCAACAACTAAGGCTGCCTTATTTTTTATCAACTCCTCTAATTGCTTGAAAAAAAATCTGGAAAATATATTTTTTTTTTTCCTGTTGAAAACCTCTGAATAATTTGGGAAATTCAATCAAAATCTATGTGGTCAGACATAATTGACCCATCTGTCCACACACAGGCACCTATTTTCTTTCAGCTGGAATTTTCAAAGCCATTTGGCTCAAAATGAACATTTTTCCAATTAAAAAAATTGATTAAAACCTAAGTTTTCTTTTTTTTTTCATTAAGTTAGTCCTTTTCCCTTGAAGAAATATTAAAATCGCATTAGATATTAAAATAGAAATATTAAAAAAAATATGCAGCTTTTCAACTGAAAGTGACAGTTTCTGTTATCATTTAGGCACATCCCAGCTTTGTAGCACATGCCAAAAGACAGCAGCAGACCAGTGTGTAGCTTTTAGCCCCCATGGCTATCTGCTGCTGCCTCTCATGTGGAAACCCTTCCCTGGGCACTCAGCACCAGAGGTAAACTATTTTTTTTCCATAAAAATATTACAATCCTACACACACCAAAAAAAAAAAAAATCAAGAAGTTAACTAAGCTCAGAGCTACACATTTAACTGAAGCCAAAGTCACTGAAAGATCAAGTGAACAAGATGTGTTCACTGCACCTGATATAAACAGATAATATTCAGCTTGGAGAAAAGAAGGCTCCAGGGAGACCTTAGAGCACCTTCCAGTACCAGAAGGGGCTACAGGAAAGCTGGGGAGGGGCTTTTCACCAGAGAGGGCAGTGATAGGACAAGAGGTAATGGTTTTAAACTAAAAGAGGGGAGATTTAGGTTAGACATCAGGAAGAAATTCTTCACCATGAGGGTAGTAAGGCACTGGAACAGGTTGCCCAGGGAGGCTGTTGATGCCCCCTCCCTGGAGGTGTTCAAGGCCAGGTTGGATGAGGCTTGTGCAGCCTGGTCTAGGGTGAGGTGTCCCTGCTCATAGCAGGGAGATCAGAACGTGGTGCTCTTTAAAGTCCCTTCCAACCTTAACCATTCTGTGATTCTATGATTCTCTAATGTGCTGTTTCTGAAAGATAGTTCAAGATCATTGTGTCTGAAGATAACTGTGGTAATTACAAAACACATCACATTCACAGAGGCAGTCCCCATGTTTTGCCCAGATTTGGCTGATGTGGATCATGTCCTCTACAGCCTCATGCTGCTTTACACAGACTCTATACACCACCACTCTTCCTCACTCACAGTTGGTAACATGAATACTGGAACCATCTAAATCTGCTGAACTCCTGTGCAACTGAAGGAATCATGGTTAGATGCCCACAGAGTCTGTTGGGAATATTCCTCCTGTTCCTCCAGCCTCCCCAGACTACATACATAAAAGAATTGGGCACTGGGAGATGCAATAACTCATGTTCTCTGCAGATTGCTATCAAAAGTATGAGCACTTAGAGAGATAAGCTCTCCACTTTTCACACTACTTTAAAGAAAACACCTGATTTTAGAGGCTGCCTAGTATGGTAAAATATCCAAGGGTATAACACAGACAACATATTTTGAGAAACAAGACTAATTTTCAGCTTCAAAGAACAGTATTTCTATTAGATGATGAAACTAAACCTCTAGCAACACTAGTAAGAACTACTCATTTGTGGTAGATGTGGACTTGATTTGTCAAGTACTTAAACAGACAAACTTTAAACGTGAATAGGCTCCTTTATTGCAGTTTTACCCACCCACTCAGAAGAATAGATAATAAATTATTAAAACTTGAAACAGGTTTGAATATCTTGTTGAATTGGAGCATGAATAATGAAATGAAATAATCCAGTCCTACCTGAAACAAAACAGAGATTCAAGGGAAAGAAATAGCTTTTACCTCCTTCATTAAGCCATATTTCAAATAATTTTTGTCCCTTCCAAAGCTTTTTTCTGTACTCAGCTATGCAAATGAATGGATGAACACAGGCAAAGGAATAGTTTTCTTATTCAAACATAAATTAAATACATTCTTCTGACTGGGAAGATAGAGTGCATCCTGCTGCAAAATCAAAGTTTACATACTATAGAAAGATAAATTCCCCACCTCAACACTAAAAAAAAGGGTGGGGAAGGCAGGCCTACGCTGTGGAATACAGAAAATATCACCTAAAAATCCCATTTCCATAGAAATGAGTGGATAGTCTAACAGAGGTTTTTCTTAAAACGATGTCACTGAATTTAAAAGCTACATTTTTGCCAGACTTGCACATTATTCTTGATCATATCACCATGACAGTCATTTCAGATGGCATATGGGATTAATAATAATAGGTTAGAACAAGATCACCTCTCATAATCTATTTCCTATATTAGGATGCAAGTCAGAGCACAAGTGTCACAGCAGATTCTCCTCTCTTCCCCATTAACCATGTCACTGAACCTTAGGTCCCTTTGTCAGTTTAGAGACAAAAAACTCAATTTTAAAAACTGCTGGTTTGTTGTTTTTTTTTTTTTTAAAGTACAGGCATCACTTTATTATAAAAATCTTAGCGAGATCAAGTCCTTTATTCTTTTGTCTTTAAAAAATAATACTACGGTGGGAAAATGCTCATGAATTTTCTCCTGTTTTACCATTTTTTTCCAAAATCGAGTCTTATTCTTTAACCTATGCTCTATCTACCTGTGCTCCATCCATCAAAGGTGCTTCTGAAATTATAAGTAAAACCAGTTGATATTCATTTCACTGTCAGAAGAAGAGCCTGTTTTAACCAGTACAAATGGCTAAAAGCACCTTCTTGAAATATACAGTTCATCATCTAGGCCTGCTTCTATGAGGAACAGATGGAGGTGAGATGATTAAATTTCTCCATTTTGATGGAAAGAACAAACACAACACCTCAAACCACTTTAAAATAATTAGTATTAAAATGTGATTTTTCTTCAGAGGAAAGTAAAGACACCTACAACTTACTTTATTTTTCAACGTACTATTTCCTGCCTACAATAAAAAAGATTTGTCTTTTATTCTCCTGTAAATAAGATAGGCAATCTATAAATAGATCCGTAATAAAACAGTCATCTCACCAAGATGAATTACCAGATTTTTTCCCTTTTCATCCCCACTAATTGTGAAATGAGTCATTTAAATTTTGAAAACGTCATCAATTTGAAAATACAGTAAAGGATTAAACACTTCTCTGATGGATTACGTGTGCCATTTCCTTTTACTAGGCAATACTAAGACCCACAAAGATAACTGCCCTGAAGATTGCAGGTGCTGGATATGACACCAGCCATTTGGCAGCTAGCAGTGATGCTGGCAAAGTTTTCAAGATGGAGATTTAGTATCCATCATCCTTCATTTTAGGCCCCAGTTTGGAGGGAGAGGGGTAATACTACACTTTGACATTGCAAGAGGCATGTACAGTCAAATAATCATCATCATGTACTTTTCCTAAACACTTCCCACCACAGGCTCAGCCATACTGGCTCCTCAGTGGATACCTCAGAAAAGTCCAGGTTCTCCAGTTCCAAGCATTAATGAACAAAGAAACCAGTTTAAAATCCTTTATCACTCTGAAAATTAATCAAATGTACCTCCAAACAAGCAGGAAGTTGCTACAAGGCTTGACCACACAGCAGCTGTCTCTAGAGGGTGAGGCAGATTGTCTGAGGAAATGGAGGTATCTGCTCCTCTGTCCCTCCTCTAGGAAGGAAACCACTACAGGGAGGGTAATGAGCACAGAAACATCTCAAATTCCATTTAAACCCAACAGCCACATTTTCATTGTGGTTCTTGCACAAATTTTGCAGCATTTATCTTCTAAGAAAACATTTGTGATTTTTCCTTATTCCACCACAAAGGAGGTGATTACAAAATCTCCGCACGTTTCCCTCTTGCTTAGTAAGTTTATTTTTATATCCAGTTTTTAAGATTCATTATGGGCAACTTTAAAATGCCAAAAGGCATTCAAGTTGTCAGTGCCTATAAATAATGGCAGATTCATGTTGAAGTATATTTACATATCAATTACTTCGGACTCAATACTACACATGCTCTTGAAAAATACATTACTTTTGATTATAAATCAAGTAAATTCAATGATGTATTTTAAATGCATAATTGTCTTCACATTTTCATAAATATTAGCAATATGTTATCAGTCTCTAAAAATGATTCAATGCAATGAAAGAAAGGCTTTATGATACCTTAAGTGCTCTAGAAGATGACTAGTCATTTCACATTAACTCCCGCAAAACTATAAAGACACATTAGAAGAAATCCTTGTTAAAGTTCTATTAGTCTATATTTCCCCACCAGTGTAATGCTAATAAAAATGTGGGGAAATTCCTGAATTACTCCTATAAACTCAAATCCTACAGTATCTATAAAAGAGCCACGAGCTGCTCCAATACCCTTGGTTAAAAGCAAAATACTTGTACAAATTTCTGAGGCAGAAAATACAATATGCCTGTGTCAACTCTTTCCAGCTTGACAAGATGTTTCTGTGCTCTAATGGGTCTTTTCTACCTCTACAAACTGTCACCCTATGGTAGCAATCTTAAACTTCCAGAAGCTTTGAAAGCTAGGGCATTATTGTCTGCAAAAAATTACCACTCAATTCAGGTTTAGGGCTCTTCTCTGAAAGAGGAATAGAAACCTCCAGTCCATTCATTGGCCCCAAGGCAGGATCAACTCCTCCTGAAACACCCTGCATAAACATTTGTTTAGCTCATTCTTAAAAACTTGGGGTGCTGGATAGCCTGTAAATTCCTAAAATAAGCTGCTGAAAGACTCAACTACCATTTCTGCTGGGCAATTTTCAGAACAGCTAACAAATTTCTATGCTGCATTTCAACCTTACTACTGTTTGCTTTACCAAGGCAGACATTGACCTGCAACACTGGGCAGATTACCCAGGTTAACTGAAGGTCTCCTTCACCTTTTTTTGTCCGGTTCCTCTTTCAACACTTGAGTCTTTTGTACATTTTAAGTAAGAGGAAAGGATGGTCTCTCCCTGCGTGTTTACTCACTCTCAAGGCAAAAAGGGCTCTCTACATGTTAAGATGATATTAAGATCTGGCTTCCAAAACCTATGTGGTATACTTCAATGATTGACTAGACATCATCTTACTCAAATGTCAAAATCGAAACACAAAACCAACAGGTTTATTGATTAGATCTTTCTTTTTAAAAAATTAATATTTCACTTCTGAAAAAAAGGAAAATGCTAAGTACAAACCCACCAGTAGGACAGGGCAATGCAATAAGCAGTAAAGGAACAGTGATAACTTTGATCATTTCCATAGCACTTCATTTCTTTAATGAACTACACCATTTTTAGTCAGTGTTGAGAGCAGTCACCGAAGGTAGGTGAGTATAACTCACAGTTCACACAGACAGGGAAAACCAGAGCAGTCAAAGCCTGATCTTTCAAAAGCATCCACTAAATTCAGTGTCCCCATTTTCAGACACCCAGCTGGGGCTAGAAAGGGCTGTGCTGAGGTGTGAACACTGGACTTGCAGTTAGCACTCGTGGAACACTATACTATAACATAGATATTTTTTCCCTACAATAACTTTCCAGCTCCAGCCTTTGGAGTACTCAAAACGGCAGATGATGCTTCACCCTCTTGTGTGAATCAGAAAAACACACAAGGCAAAGACTTCACGCTGTGTAAAGAAGAGCTGGGTAATGAAGTGTCTAAAGGATATATGATATTTGAATGAGAAAGCACAAAGATTTCTAATGACGATGTGAGAACAAGGTTCCTCTGCATGATCTGAAATGACATGCAATCTGACAATTCAAACAAAGCCAGTGCTAACACTCTATTACATGCCCATAACTGAAAGCTATTTACATTCCTTTTTTTCCTTCAACAGTATATACACACTGAGATAGGCTGCATGTGGGACAGAGAAGGTTTTCTGATCCTACTGATGTATGACTTTGCATTATTGTAACACTGAGAAATCCACTACTGACAATTAGTCAGTTAAATGTGGAATATGTGTGACAAACCATTCACAACCAGCCTGTGCTCTAACTGGGATGAGGCCCACTATCACAGCAGGTGTGGCCATTTTCAATTTTATATTTTTAAAACCCCTATTATTTCTGACTTTTAAAGATTAACAGTCCCCTTCTCACTCTCCAAAACACAACTTCCAAGACTAGCAGCAATAATAACCATCCTCATCAATGGGCAAAGGCAGGCCTGGAAGAAAATACAAGTTGGTTCTTTGTTTCTGGATGTTGCCTTTGATGTTCAAGCTGCAACTCTTCCACTTAGTCGAGACAGACTTGATAGCCTTGACTGACTGGCATGACTAATACTGCAACAGACGTTCTGCAGATCCCATTAAAAAGCTGTGCAGACTGTCTGCACTCAGGACTTGGCTGCCAGCATTATTTTTATTTAATGTGCTTGTAATGTCTCTGTGCCCAATCCTGGATCAGAAACACCATGTGACAACATTCCCCTCTTCTTCTTCCACTCTTTTCTCCCAGACTGCTTGAAATGATGCCTCAGAGGCCAGGCTGCAGGGTATAATTGGTTGGGAACAGAAGAGGCACCTGGCAACTCCTAAGAAGATCATCTGCCAAAACTCCTTTTTGGCTCAGGTTTGTAACCCAACAGTTAAAACCAGGCACAGACTCACTGCAGAGACAGGTTTTTGCACAACTACCAGGACAAAATCCTCAGCTATACAGTCAAGCCCAGTGAGAAACCATACTTAAAGAGCATTTGCCCCTAAAACTGGGAGCAGGTCCTTGTTTGAAGTTGTAGAGTGAGAGCAAACAATCCAGTAAAATGCTGACACAGTCACTACACTCCAAACTGCCTGAATGTTTGCAGACTTTCTGAATTGTCTTAACTGAACTAGCTTATCCAATTCTGAATTAATTTACCCAAAATAAAGAACAGGTAAATTATACAAGGCAAAATTATTTTTATTTCTGAAATCTGAGAAAATAATATCCCAAATGTTTCCTTTTTGTATAGTGTTATCCCTTCTGTTACCACATAAAGGAATGCAGTGTTAAGAAAACCAATAGTAAAAATCCCTCAGGCCAAAAGGATGAACTGGGGATAAAAATGTCTTCTCTAATAAGGATGGATAAACTGTATTACTTTCACAGCAAGCACAGCTGGAAAATAAGTGAATTGCAAAATTATGATTTAATGATACCCTCTTTCAGATTTCTTTTCACTCTCTCAGATGCCTGGAAAATAAAAGCCCCAAAACCTCTGCTTCACACACAACTTAATGGCAAGACACATCAGTGCCATTACTTTGCCCATCACTGAGGTGGACAGAAAGATGCATCTGACATAAGCAAACAGGCAAAGTTACAGGAATAAGAATGCATGATCACTATTTATAAAATAAGTTCGAATTTGGACTAAAGAATAGCTGAAGGAAAAAAAAAATAATTTTTGTGCATATTTGATAGTAATTATTCCTTGGATATGAGTTAACAGATGTCAATATGGAATATATTTTCCAGAGAGATGTTTGTCGATCTGTCAATACTGTTTTGCTTATATGACAACCAACACTTGTTAACATCAATTAAATTGGTAAGTCTTTAGTCATATCATTAATGACAGGCTTAAAAAAAAAAAAAAAAAGGCTGTCAAATGAGTTTTAGAGGAAAAAGGAGGACAAGAGCAAGAAACATCTTGGCCTTTAACTGCCCGTATTTCAGTGTTACTTTCTGTTAGGAATCAACGGTTAAGTTCAGGACTAGAGCCAGTCAAACAAACCTGCTTACAGCTTAGTTTGCTTTACTCTTATTTCTGTATTTTAGCTCCTGTTAGGGAGACAGAACAACAAGGGAAAGGGATGGGGTGTAGCCAAGAGCCTGAGGAAAGACTCTATAAACCTGGGTCTGGGTCACATCTCAAGTACACACACCGTCAATGTCAGCATTAATGGGCAGATCCCCTATACCAGTCACCTAGACAGTATTATTTTTATTCTATCAAGACAGCATAGGAGAAAAAGGTTGGGGATGTGACATGCTTCAGGTTATAGGTAAGATGCTTCTGGCCTTTGCCTCGTAGTCACTAAATACATCTCACCAAGAGCCTACTCATTATGAGCTCTCATACTCACTAGGGTCTACAAAACCACCATTCAGTCAGCCTGACATCTGAAACTTGATGTTGACTTTCTCTGGAAGGTGTATAAAAAAGCTGGGAGAAAAACCTGCAGGATTTTAGGAGAGTCAGATATATGTTATGACTCCAGGCCAAAGCAAAGGGCTGAGATGGCAACCAAACTCTAGTGCCCTGGACAGCAGATTTATTGAAAAGATTGTTTTTATTTATGCTGAAGAACTGGACTGTTACGTTTACCATATTACTGCTGGTAGGCTTCAGCAAGGTTTTGGAAAGGCTAAAGCTGAAAAAAACAAGCACCTGTCAAGCTTGACAGGGATGTGAGAGTACTCAAGGATGAGGACTTCAGTGAGGATGGCTGAAACAGCATTTCATACACGCAGGGGTGAGCCAGGCATCACTCAGAACCTCTGAAATGCTGAAACAAACAACCTCTTCTACTTGACTGCGGGACAAAGAGGAGCAGCGAAGCAGCCTGGACATCCAGAAGAGCCTACTTCCCCTTTCCTGTTACTACCTGAAAGAAGGGAAGATGGTTCATTTTCTGCCAAAGCAAACAGACAACACAAACCACAAACACATAGAAACAACACAGGCAGGAAAAAAAAGAGTCTGGAATTTAGATAGAGAAAAGAAAGGAATTCAGAACCATTGCAATGACCTGTCTGACCTAGGAAGTATTGATATGGCAGACTGCAAACAAGACCAGCAGAGTATAAAAGGGTCATTGACTCCAGGGGCAGCATTTCCATCCTAAAGTCAGAGGGTAACCTTTTGCAACAAAAAACTTGTTTTTTTTTTAAAGCAAAAAGAAAAAATAAAAAAAGAATTACAGACACGGAGAACAGCTAGATGAAACCAGCAGCAGACCAGCCAAGATCTTCATTTTTCTCAAAAACAATACCTGCAGCTTCACTACATCAAATCATGGCACACCTGTATTCTTTTGCTTTAATACCAAATGGACATTTTGAAGACAACTAAATAGAGAAAAGAGATGTATTTCAAAGTGCAGTTGAACATTTCCTCTGGAAGATCTCTTCTCTTGCGATGCCCTTAACACTGCCGGTGCCGTATCTCACCACAACTAAAAGATAGTGCTTCTTCATCTTACAGCCCTGCAGACTGTTTGTTTGTTTGTTTAGTCATTCCTCAGAGGCTTGGTGTTGTTTGGAGACATTTATAACAATTAATTGCTTCTCAAATTCCCAAGAGCAAATTTTTATCTTCTCAAACAGGGTAGGAATCAGGTTAAAGATTACAGGGAAATGACTGACCAGATACAAACTGTGAATGCTGCATTAGCCACGATGATTCTTGGGATTGAAAGCTTACTATTAGTTCAGGAAAGAGAGGATTAATTCAATTATCTTACTGTGTATTAGTAAGTTAAAGCACATGGTGTATGAGGAGAGGAAATAACAGACATTTACTATCTTTTCTGAACAGAATGAAATAAACCATGAGATGTTTATTTTTCAATAGCTAATAAACATATTAATATTCAACTGCAGAGCAGTAATTAAAACATGGGCATTGATGTTAGGCTGGTGTAACTGCCAGGGCTGCCACAGTCTCCTATTATGTGCTGGGATATCAGCATATCTTCACTAATCCTAATTTCATCTCACACATATCATTCATCAGTTACCATTAAGAGAAGTTTTTTACCTTGTGTCATGTGGAATTGAAACAGTATTGCTGATGCTCACAGTGACATAAAATAAAGGCCAAATCAGTCAAATTGAAAAGGGCTGACAAAAAGCAGTTCAGAAGTGATTCACTTTAACCTGGCAAACCTCTCAGGGATAAGAGCTGTGGTGTGAGTGGTCATGGGCAGGGCTAGGCTCAAAAGAACTCATGTTAAATTAAAAATGGGCACCAGCATTAAACCTCAGGGAAACCCTCAATGTCTGTGGCCAGCAATGCTGTCACTTATGTACATGCATGCAAATCTGCTGTGGTCTCCATTCCCTGGAGCAGACAGCTTTCAGAAGCACTCTCTTTCTCCTGCACTGTAAGAAATACCTGAGTCCAGTGGGATTCTAAGCAGTCATCCTCCCTTTTTTTTTTTTTTTCCCCTGGACTGCAATAAAGAGACCAGGCAAAAAAGAAATGCAGTGGAGGTGTTCTGTGATTCTTCCTGTGAATGGAGAAAAGATCAGAAAAGGCATTCAAAATGAAGACAGGAGACAACAATTACTGAGGAATGAGTTGTCTTTGAGGCTAAAGCACTGAGCATCTTTGGCCAAAGCCAGGAATAGCATGGCTACAGCTGTGCACAGACACAAACAAAGGACAGTTCCAGGTCCTTTCCATGCCACCTTTTACTTTGCCTCACTGTCTCCAGCAGCATAGATAGCTTCACCAGCCCTGGTGTAAGCAGCTAGTGCCAAGCAGTAACACAGAAGCAGAATATACAATAGAAGGAGGATACATTTACAAGTCAAACGTTGGGCAGGTAGATGTTATTTGGCTGAGAGCTACTGAAATGCCTTTTTGTTTTAAAATTGTTTAAACCCAGTAAGCTTCATCACCAAAATTAATACCTGCTGTTTGTGCTGTAACAGATACAAGAACCTATTTAGCATAGTGATAATCAGCTACATTGTGTATCTAAGACTTTACTGCACCTGCTTCTCCAGCACTAATACAAGTTTCAGAACTAAATTACATCTCAGCCAAAGCTTGATCATCATACAAAGCACGCACTTCAGAACAACTCAAACAAACATACAAATGTTAGTGCAATGTCCTGAGAATAGCTAAAACTCACACAAATGAAGACAAGCGTAACAGTGTTTACTAGCACCAGAAAAAGAAGGAAACTTAGCAGGTTTTCTAGCATGAATCTCAAGTCCCATCCTGCCTCCCTTCTGCCCCAGGCAATATATCTTGCTTCTCTACTTCTCCATGTCTGTGTTCTTTTAAGCATGTTAATGACTTGAAGCTTGTAAGATCATTAAGTAGAAGGAGACAACCAGTTCTCTTCCTGTGGCTCTTGGGAGGAACTTAAACCTAGACCTCTACAAACAAAAGGTCGGCATGACCCTGGTCTACAGAAGCACAAAAAGATCCGGGAAGAATGTTTTAAATATTCCAGATGATTCAGTTTGGTACAGTAGAGCTGTCAAGGTACTATGTGCCTTTAAAACATGCAAGAAGAGTTACAACTGCAGAGCTTACAATATGAAGTTAGCCTGTGCTTATTTTGTACTGTAAATTTTCTTCCTGATTTTGCCTTGAAATTTTGCTGCAAACAATATCCTCCTCTATCTAAAAAGCCACAACACTTTGTCACTTACTGCTGCACAAGGTAACAATTACAGCAATGCCATTTTCACAGGAAGGTGGCATTTAGAGGAGCCAATATCACAGACACAATGACCATGAGGAAAATGGATAGAAGGACAGAAAAAAGAGACAAAGGAGGTAAAGCCAGATTCACAAAAAGAAGCAAGATGTTGAAATTGGGACTTCAGCAGAGATGCTTAGGCGCAGGAGATGGAAAAAATAATCATAGAATGTGTGGGGCTGAAAGGGACCTTTAAAGGTCACCTAGACCAGCCCCCCAGCAGTTCTCAGGGACCCTTTTGACTAGATCAAGTTGCTCAAAGCCTCATCCAGCCTGACCTTGAATGTTCCCAGGGAGGGGGGCCCCCACCACCTCTCTGGGCAACCTGTTCCAGTGCTTCACCACCCTCATAGTAAAGAACTTCTTCCTGATCTCTAATCTGAATCTACCCTGCTCTACTTTAAGACCATTGCCCCTCATCCCATCACTACACACCCTTGCAAACAGTCCCTCCCCTGCTTTCCAAATCAAAGTCCTTTGACAGATTTTCATCAGTAAAAATATCTACAGCAACTTAAGTTCTGGCAACGCACAAAAGCTAACTCTGCTTTGGCAGGATGGTCTGCTGGCACCTCTCCAGTGCCTATGCCTGATCAATATTCTCTCAGTAGATATTCTGTCTGCAAAGGGGACCAATGACCTCAGCATGCTAACATGCATCTCTAGAAATAACTTCTACTCAATACACACAGACTAGTATCTTCTCCTGTTGTTCAAACAGAAAAGAGCAACTGCACCTCCATCTGCAAAAGGAAGTGTCAGGATGTGACACAGGCTATGATTCCAGCCTGCAGGCCTTAATTAAACACAGACTACTAACCTGCAGTGCAGAATTAGGTATTTTGGAAAATTTGAGCTTAAGGAGCACAAATCAGCCTCCAGTTTTAGCTATTTGCTTAATTTACATTTCCCTTCTCACCGTACTGTGGCAATACACTGTTAGGAATGATATTTGAAGTATCTAAAGCTCCCTACAAACTCCACTTTAGGAGCCAGATGTTCAAAGTTCAGCACTACAATGCCCAGCACTACCACATCTGCACTCCTGTGCTGAACTGCCTTGAGAAAGCACCCACTCAAGACCAATCAAACCTGAGTGTGGGTCAGGAACTGAAAAGTCAGTCCAGTGGTTCCCAGTGAAAACATCTTCCTCCTGGGTCACCCCTTTAGTAGCTCATCATCCATGTTCACTTCATTATCTGCATTTTTTCAGCATACTACTCATATTCCTGTCACACAGCTGTATTGCTGCATGGGAAAGCTTCTGGTCCCCAAACCAACTTTTTGTACCTTTGGATCAGCAGTCAGCAGCTTGAATGCTTGATATACTTGTGCTTCTTTCACCCCTCCACCAAGATCCAAGAAGTTGGCTGGCTTTCCACCGTTCAAGGATATTATATCACATGTTGCCATTGCAAGTCCAGCTCCATTGACTGTAATTGCAAATATAAACTCTTTATATTTCACATAAAAGTATGTAAGATTTGCAAAAAGGCTTTAAACATATTAGCACAACCACATAACGTGTCTCAAAAGGTTACATAAATACTAATTTCCAAAGAGGTGAGGGATATTTCAAGGATATTCAATGCAACAAATAATTCAAAATGTGGTGCATACACACTGACATTTAGATTTCTTTATCAACTTTAGGACTGGATCAACTTTAGGACTTAGGTGAACACCTTCCCTTAAGCATGTATGAGCACTGGTATGGTAACTGTGGAAATGCAAAAACTTCTCATGTAAAATAAAATGAGACACAAAAACTTTAGGAATAGCGATTGCATCATGAGATTGACTCCTTGGGCTCCTCTCCCATCATTGGGATAGCAGTAGATGAGACTTTGTATTCCTGCAAAACAGACAATAAAATTTTGGGGACAATATCAGGTGCTCCTGAAACCAACTTTTATTTTGTGTTTGCACCAGTCTAGAAGCATTCCCATGGGCATGAACATCCTCTAATCTAAGAACAATAGATGTGAATTACTCATCCCCAGTAAATTGCTCCTGCTGGACAACACAAAGCTTCTGGGTCCCCTGTATTTCATCAGCACTATCTTCCACTTAAAAACATATAATAAAACTGCATTGTTGCAAGTTATTGTTTGGGTATTTTTGTCTTTTTAAAATTGAGGTTAAAATCAAACCATTATGTACTGAATCAACTGCAACACATTATCTTCTAGATTTGTAGTTGGAGTACATATCTAAGCAGTGTAAATACTGGACATTTTCTAAAACTAGGCATTTCACCAAGCTGAGATAAAATTACTAATTCAATTAGATTCATAATAAAATGTTGTACTGGTTAGAAGAATTCATAGAGAATGAAAATTATTGAGAGCATTGCTGACTTTTTTACTTATCTCTTCTAAACACAAGAGTAATTTTTGTTCTACAGAAATTTCAGGAACATGAGAAACTGGTATTTTCCTTTTACCAACCAAGCAGCTTCTTTAGCAGCTTTCCTTAAAGGGAAATGGAATTCAATTTTTGATTGTAAATGGGAATATCATGTTTTTATACACACTTTTTTGCAGTGCCTTCTGAGTAACACAGTCTCATTTTTGAAAATTAATGAGCAAATGTTGATGACTTTTCTTGTTCTGTTTTAATTACTGGAAAGACCAATGACACCAGCTTAAAAATTCAGAACAAGGAAACCCCACAGGCTTCTCCCTTGGCCAGTCTTCTGACTTCACACAAGCCCTGTCCTGTCTGCTGCTGTGGCCTTCACCACAGCTTCAACACCACTTTAGTTTCATTCCTGCAAGAACTCGTGGAAGGACAAACAATCTGAGCAAAATAGACTGAAATACCATCAGGGTGGATTGAATGTCAGAATGTAAACAAAGTCTACACACTAAACAAGTATGAATTTGTCTTTTGGATTTATTGGTTCTTACCAAAGCAAGCAATATTTCCATCCAGTCCTATATATTTTAAGTCATATTTGGCAGCTTCATTCTCTATAGGCTCATTTTCAGACTTGTCATCCATGGCAAATATTTCTTTTTGCCTAAATTCTGCATTGTCATCAAAGTTTATCTTGGCATCAAAGCAAACAACTACAGAAAAAAAATATAAAACAACATCAAGGCATTTAGACATTATAGTTAGTCAGAGCTTCTGAAATATTACACCAACCTACTGCAGCAGGGAGGGGGAGAAGGTTGCTTAGGGACTGATGCTGCTTCCAACATAAGATCAGGTGAAGTTCTAGCATTCAGTCCAGTAGAGAAGGGTTTTACTCAAATCCTATATTGAGAAAAGGCCCAGCAAGGTTCTCCAAACTAGTGTCATGTGCCTTTGTCAAGGGACTATCTTCAATGCTGGCTTTAAACAAAGTTCCCATAAGTTATGAAGGCAGTTTTTCTGATGTACAGGTGGTCTGCAGTACTTTCATAAGAGAGTTTACATTCAGTATTTGGAAAGTATGAAAGATAGAACAAGTAACAGGTTAACAATCCAAAGCAATGTTTGGTAACAGGCACTAATTTATAGCTGAGCAATAAAAAAAAATGCTTTGCCCAGTCATATTGTTAATTTATAAAGTTATTAGCTGTACAACCACTACTTCCTCAAAGATCTAAATTAAAACAACTTTAAGCCAATGTATATTAAAAATGATCAAAAGATTACTTTTAAACAAGAAAACTTAAAAAGTAAATACAAAACTAGTCCTCAATGTCACCCCCCACTGTGGTTGTAAAAACAAATCAAAAAGCAGCTAAACCTGACTACATTAAAAAATAGATACCAAAGACTAGCCAGTAGACACAACATTCACAGAAAAACAAACAGTAAAAGAAATGCATGTAGAGTGAACTGGTTTTTTTCTCATTTCCTGACTTACTATTTCTATTGGTTTGCATAAGCAAACACCACATTAGATTAAAACGTTCTAAGTAAATTTAAGACTATACACTTATCATATCATTATTTAAGTAATTTGATTCGTCCTCTACCCAGGCAATAATTACTGACAGAATTACAATTGATTTCTCAATGCAAACCAGTCAGATTAAGTGCCTTTAAATGCTGCATCCACAGAAAATAAAAAATAAAAAAAATCAAAGAGATCCTCTTTCTGCTGTGTTTTGATTCATATTGCCACTGAAACACACACATGGTACGACTGCACCTGCTCATGAACATTGTATAGGTTTCTGCAACTACAGGCCAATTACAATTAAAAATACAATTTTTAGTCTTTGACATAGTTTTCCATTAAGTAACTAATCACACAGTCTTTGACAAATACCTCTCCTTTTTTTTATTTTTTTTTTAAATACAATTGCTTAACTTAAGAGAAAATATCTAAGCAAATAGCAAACAAAACATTTACACAAATAGGAGAGTCTCAATTTTAAGTCTTGATTTGCATTGGGTTTTCTTTTGGATTTCTGGTGTTGCTGGCACTTCTGTGGTTTTTCTAAATACATTTGTTTTGTAACCAATACCAGATTAAATTAAAACAGGATCAAATTTCGTTTCAGTTACTGCAGTTTCAGAAAACTATTCATGAGTGTTTGTGTATAATAAATTTCTCTTGGAAGAGTCTAGATTTTACTCTGTCAACCATCATGTGGGAGATAAATGCCTGAAGTTCATAATATGCTTTTACTGTACTAAAGCTCCTTTAATTTTTTTTTAACAATGAACTAAGACCTGTACCCCTGTTCTTCAAGCTTTCAGTTCCTTAAATTTGCTAAAGCAACCCAAAGCTAGAGAAAAACTGCAGTTTCAGAGCTCTGTTTACCTTAGACATGAACATTCTCAATGTCACATTAATAGAATCTCATTTCTACAGAACATTCATCTTTAACAAAGGCCATGCTGTACAAAGTAGCATGAAAAACACCTATTAATATTTATCAAACCATTTTCACCATCAAAAGCACATTGTTACATGCATGATAGATTATACAAATGAATTTTTCTTCTAAACAAATATCAAAGAAAGCTCCAACACTTGTATTCAGGGAGTAGTTCTGTTGTTTTTGCTAGCAGTATATAGGATTTTTGTCATCTGCCAAGTCAACAGCTTACACTGAGAGCAAACAAAACAAAAGAACCCAAAGAAATTGGCTGTTACAGGCTTCTGACCCAACGGTGTTAACAAAGAATTTGCTAGAAAAATCAAACAAAAGAAAATACATATGACTGTGTTTTCTAATGGTAATTCACACATGGGAAAAACACAAAGCACAGTGAGAAATACATACATCTTAATTGTTACTTAGGAATAATGGTCTTCATATAGAGACTTAATTTTATCATTAGAAATAACTCCATTAAGCTACTCAAATGTTCTTCCATTTGTTTTATCTTTAAGAATAAAGACATTTCAGATGGTTCAGATGGAGAAACTGCTAGCAAAAAAGGAAACAACCATAGGAAGAGTCCTCTGTATGTCTGCTAGTAAGATGGCTTTCACAGCTTGAAACCCACTCCATTTCTGCTCCTCAGCTCCCTGGATGCAAAACACATCAGGAAAAACCTCCAAGAAAATGGCATAAAACTCCTACCACCTTAAGCCCTGCTCAGTAAATATGCACAGCCATTCCAGAAATCTGAGCTAGCAACTTGTGCAAATCAGTTTATTTTTTTCCACAGTGCCACCTCATAGTACTCCAGCAAGGATGCAAAGTTAGTACCACCATAGTTCTTTAGGACCTTTTAGGATCACCAGACTTCTCTCCTTTCATTCCCAAGTGTCCTTTTTTCACTTGGCCACCAATTTCCCCTCTGTGTTGAGGGAGGAACAGTCCTCAGCACCTCAGATGCCCCTATTCTGTTATCTGGCAGTGCTGCCTCTGCCTTTCTTTACTCCCTTCTCACTCTCTATACAGGTGTCTAAGGTCTCCACTCACTAATACCCAAGACATACCTAAAGGTCTTCCTTGCAGGATTTCATGTCAGAGGTATTGCAGGTACTGAACTGGGGATTTTGTCCTTTGCTCTGCCAAAACAGCAGAATAGTAAAGTACTTCTACACTAGTTTCTGAGCTAGTTTTGAACCAGCACGTGTGACTAACAGAACAGCCCACCCCGGGCACAAGGAGCTCATCTCAAGATCATTTCTCTGCCTGACAGAAGGAAATTGTCATAGAAGGAAATTGTCCCCATTTCTGACATTTGACTGAGCAAAAGGACGACAGGGTACCTTCCACCCTGCCCTGTATGTATTAAGGTATCTTGGCCAATTATTCTACTACAAATATGATTTCAACAAGTTTTGAGGAAGGAAATCTTGTTTTATAATAGCAGTGGTCTTGAACCCACAAAATAAACCTGTTAAGTGCATCAGTCATAGCAGACAAACCAACTAAAGAATGTATTTTGAAGTGAACATCATAATCTGCAGGAAAGTTCCAGCAGATTTTGGTGCTCCTATTTTAAAGGTCCCATTCATCCTCCAAAGGTCAAAAGTGTCACGTGTGTTGCACACTGCTAGGACTTGAAAAATCCAGACTATTCATTTTACACAGAACTATTTAATTGTTCTGCTTTAACTTCACTGTGCAACAGACAATGAAAATGTCCTCCTCACCCCATTCCCAACTGGGTTCATGAGACCAATGGATCTTTTTAAATGGCAGGAAAAAACAAAGGTCTGTCCTGATCTGAAGGCAAACTGTCCATGTCCTTTTAAAATACAACCTACAATAGAACTACACTGGTCAACAGCAGGGCTTTTTGTCTCTCTCCCCCAGTACACATTCCACAAATTGCATAAAAATTAATGGAGCTAGAGTTAGTTTGTAAGATTTTGACTTACATTTATTAAGCTGAGGTTTACAATGCAGAAACTATTGATTCAATGTGCACATTATTATCATAGTTCAAATGAGCTGGAAATCTGAGCACACAGTGCTGTGAAAGATTCTCAAGTAACAAGAGTTAAAGCATTTGGTAGAAATCACTCTCATGAGGTAAACTCTTTCCAGAGAGGATTCTGTGGCAAAAATACAAAAAACCCCCTAAAACTCAACCAAGAAGGAATTTGAAAAAGGTCAGGAAAAAAAAAAGTTTAAAAAAGCAGAATGCACATTTAGGTCATAAATATGTTCTTCTAACTTAGCATAACCTGAGATTAGCTTATTATATGTAAAAATATGAATACATATTTGATCATTATTATAATTGTCTCTGAATTATCCTAATATATGTAAATAGACAGGGTATTCCATTTTGTATTTGTTTTAAAAATGTCACTTTCCAATACGATATTTTAGTGTCCTAGAGCCTATTTCATAACAAAGAGCAGCACCTTTTAAGATGCATTAATAAAATGGGGAGGGGCAGGATTTATTTTACATCTTTTAGACCTGTTCAGAGTTCACTACCAGCAGAATTTTGCTTTCAAGCTGTGGACAATTCTCTGCCAATTCTTTTGCATTTCGTTTGTTAATGAAAAGGGAAAAACAAGGTTGGACAACTGGAAGAGACTGTATAGTTTCCACCCACAATTCAGCTTTTGAATTCCCAACTGAGTTAGTAAAAAGTTTGGATTTTTAGTGAAAAGCTGTTTATTTCACAAACTAGCTGTGGGCACATACAAAATATTTTAAAAATGCTAATTCTTTCAGTTGGTACTGACTCCCATGGGGAAGCTATGCTCTTAGCTGCCACAGAAGTGATCTTTTTCCAAAAGTTTCCAGAACAGCAATTAAGCAGCCACATTCCAATGCCTGTTCAAATGGGTAAAAGCTTTCTCTTTCCATTTTCTAATACTCACTTTAATCTGTAGGTGTATCTTATAAAGCTGGTGAAAAGCTGGAATTATCCTTCTTGGCAAAGATCGATGAAGAATACTCAAGAAACCCAATGCAAAGACTTCTCTCAGCTCACAAACTGATAGTGTGGGTAGGGACTCTACTAGGAAGTCACTAGTGCTTGTGAAGCAGAGGCTTTGGGACTGAGGTCTTAGCCAGCTCCCCCTGAGCTCCACAACTTCTCATCTTTATCCATGTAGATCAAAGGCCAGAAATGAAAAAGGAGGAGGCATCAATACTGTAAAACATTGGCATTGGGAATGAACACATGGGAAAAATATTCTGCCATGACATGAAACAGTGAGGTGGTAACTGTGAGCCACCTGGATCTGCCCTGCTCTATTCCAATACACCAAAGTGGTCTTTAGTGCCTCCTCTCTTCACTCTTGTCTAAGTTAGTTGGACAAAAACGACAAAAGGAAGGAAAGGCCTCTTCGCCCTGTATTCATGGTGGAAGCAGATCAATTACCCTTTTTCTTTCCAAAAGATGTAACCAAGTGTCAGTTCGAGCTGGAATTTTCCCTGTGCTCTAGTAGATTGCAGTCGTGCACTTATAATTTCAACTCAGCCATATGTTTACAGATGTAAAATAACAAGTTTGTTTCCACACAATCTCAGTAATTCTAGCAGCATTAACAACAACAACAAAAAACCCAAAACAAGAAAACCCCAACTTAGTACAAAGAGCAGAAGAGCTCACCAAGCATAACATGTAGAAGTCAATACTTCCAGTATTTGATTGAAATAACAGGTATTGAAATATAAAATCTGCCATGGGAATATTTATGAATGTTGCTTAAATTACATTACAAAATTAAATTAATACAAAGCTGCTGCTACAGCCTTCTATGCCATTTAATTTATAGTTTGCATAAATAAAGAATTATAATGCATTCACTTGTTTCCTTCAGTTTCTTACCTTGCCCTTCTGGAGTTTCACCAAAGGGATTCACTTCAACCTGAGTGGCATCAATTTTCAAGAAAAGATTATACAGCTTCTTAATTTGATCTGCTGCCTAAATTTGATCAAGTGATTAACAATTACCACACAGAAAAATAGAAGTTAAAGTTTTCAAGGCAAAGGTAAACCATTATTGATTATTTTTAATGTATTAAATTGCACACTAGCTCTAGATTATTACTGCTTTTATTTCTGTTTTCTTAATCACATGTATATAGTATCTAAAATAGCTATAATGAGGCAGCATTAAGATACTGCATTACATTTAGTAAATGTGCATTTAAAGACTACATGAACTGGAGATTTTCTACAAAATAAACACAATTACTATGACAAGTTTAATTGGAAAAGTGCCTAACAGTTCATAACTACATATTCTCCAACATGCTCAGATCTAAGTTGCATTCACTTTAATCAGTTGAAATTCAGAAACCATAAATCAGTGTGTGTGCATTAGTGACTTAAAAAAAAAAGATACATTTCTCCTTCCTGTCTTCTCCTTCCAAGTCTTTTGTTCTCATAAGATTCTTCCATTAATAGAACAACTTAAACAGCAGCAACATGAATGTGCATGAAAACATTCCCTCTGGTTCATTACACACTGACAACCTATTAGCTGAAATAAGTTTGCAGACGAAGAAGAGCACTAATAAAGAACCATGCAAATTTGTTCCTTTATCACTGATCAGTTAATTGAAGTACACAAACCAAAAATATTTGGGATCTCTCTTCGTAAGCAAAGAGAATGAGAATTAGAAAGAAAAAAAAGGAAGAAGAAAAAAGAAAGAAAGAAAACATTACAACTGGAAGGACTCAACCTAGATACTGCACTAAATCAAGAAGAACATGCTGAGGGATGTTCCTGCCTCCCTCCACTCAGTGCAGACCAGGCTGCACCTGGAGTGCTGGGTCTAGTTTGGGGACCAAAACATCTCAGACCCTTGTACAGAGTTAGTGTGGAAGCAGCATATGAAGCCTTCCCTGCTCTAAAGTCATCAGCTGAAGGATTATCAGTGGTTTCTACTTTAAAAAAAAAACACAACTATCAGTTATAAAGCTGCACCCACCAAGGCAGGAGTTTCCTCAGCATAGCCACTTTGGTTGACAAACCACATGTTAAGGCTGTCAACAGTAAAGGGAGTCCCACTGTGCTACTTCACATGGATTCTGGGCAACCTGAAAAGCAGTTGTTGCCCTAGTTCACTGCTGTAATTTTAAGAGGTCAACAAAATAACTTAACTTTTATTAAGGGCTGTTCCATCTTTCAGCACCTCTCTGAACGAGGCAGCTTCCTAATTTCTCCTTCTCAAAGTCTACAAGTACTGAGCCTTCTTGAGGCAAAGCATAAAATCCCATCCTAGAAATAGTGAATGTGTAAGTAAATATTAGGATTTGTTGGAATGCAAACTATGTCCCTTTGCTTCAGTAAATTCCTTTGAGTTGATAGCACAAGGAAAGAAATGCATTCACTGCAGCATTAGTGAAATGTATTGTTGGAAACTCCACGTGTTGCTGTTAATTAAGTGCCAGAACTCTTCAAGGGTTGAAAGGTTCTACATAATCATTCCTCCTCATTAGATATACAGCTAAATCTTCAAATGTGTGTTAATCAACTTAATGATTATGCATTTGTTAATTGCACAGTTGGGATAGAAAATAATTAAAATTGCTGAATTAAAAATAAAGGAGTTCTACGAATGTGACAGTTTGATACTATGGGAAAAAAAAGAACAACAGGCAAAAGTAGCTTATACAAGCTCTCTCTTATTTGCAAAATGATTCATATAGGCAAAATACCTTACATATTTATGTAAAATATGGAATTCCAATATATATAAAAAAGAGACACTGGAAAGACAACAAGTTGGCAGTCTTTTAGTTTGGAGTTGAGTATCAAAAAAATGAAAAGAAAAAGGCTTCAGTCACAGAGGGAGAGACACTTTTACTTCTCCCCATATGAAGGGTCAAATATTCCAAAAAGCTCTACCCATGGAATTCACTGAGCTTCAATGGAATTCCAGCAAAATTTAAAAAATCCCACAGGGTGTAACAGCTTGTTGTCATCAATTGCTTCAAATACCAAGGACTTTCACTTTGGAACAATAAGGACCTAATTCAAGGTTAAAGTCTGATGACAATTATATAGGTGCAATTGAGTATTTAAAAGATCAAAATGGTCCTGATCTAATGAACATTTAGCCTTTCATATCTTTTTGGAAAGCATGTCTAGTACATCTTGGCTAAAATGTCTTCAGTAAAAACCAGAGGAGTAGAGTTCAGTTACCTGCTGTTGCAAAGGTCCTTTGAATCCCAAATTTTTTGCCATCTGCAATGCCTGATGATCCTTTATGCCTTCAAAAATATCTATTTCCTCCTGTAACAATAACATGCATAAATACAACTAAATATTCCATCTGAACGGAGACTTACAACTTCAAAAGGAAAACACTTAGTAAACATTTGCAAATTGGTAATTAAAGCATGGCTGCTTGCCAAAGTTCTCTGAGACTGAGGCTATAGCAGCTGCCTATAGGGTATGTTATAATCACCACACCAACTATGAAACAGGCCTTCCAAAAATATATATAATTCTTTAGGGTGGCATGCTGACAAGACAATGTGACACCAGTTTTCACTTTTAATTACTGTACAGATGGCACTGACGAATATTTAGTCTGTTAATTTTTATGACATCTTCTGGAATATTTTCAAGGCAGTGGTGTCACTGCCCAGTAACACTGTTAAGTTTGTATAATTTTAAAATGCACACTAAATATTTTCACAATTTTTCGAATAATTATTCTTGATTGTATCAACTATTTTACCAGATTAATAACTTGTCTACTCATTATCATGCCATAGTAATAAAAAAAAAAAATACTTAAAGGTACTCATCATTAAAAAGGCAATTGCAACAGTTGGATTTCAGATACAAAAGTCATCCAGGTACAAAGAAATAATGAACAGCTCTTTCAGTTAGAAAAAAATAGAAACAATCACCATATTGGCACTGATCCTGTTGTGAAAAAAATGTGTACCTTCCTAAAAGTGAAACCCACTCATAAAACATTTCAGATACTAAGCTTAACATATCAGGTAACAGTCGATTTAAGCTCTTTTTCTAAATGGAGCTGGAGACACAAACACTAACAAAATCAGATATTAAACATGTTTCATGCTTCATTTATCTACTAGATGACAGGTGTGATCCCCAGCTTGGTGAAACACAATTTATATGGTTCTTATTGCCTTCTTTCCACACATGGAAGAAGGAAAAATGGAAGGAGAAAGAAGAAAAAACATATGATTTTGGATAACTGACATGGAAAGTTTTTAATATAAAGTATTACTCTAATACCTTAAAGATAAGTTCTGGGCTTGTAACTGCAACTTCTTCTATGTCAACCCCACCCTGTGGACTGCCAACCATAACAGGGCCATTGCAGGCTCTGTCCATCAAAATTGCAAAGTATGTTTCCCTGGAAATATTCAGCGCTTCTGCAACCATCACCTAAAAAAGGAATAGAGGGAAGAAAAAAAATACAGCAACAGTTCTGAGCCATCCATTTAGCTGGTGAAACTTAATCTGAACATAGCTTTGCTTCTGGAGGTGTCAAGAGCAGTGAATGTTGTAAGACCTTTTACACTGTAAAAAGTAGTTAAACAAACCGAAGCAATGAGGGACAGACAGTATTCCCCTCTGCTGAGATCAAGCAGAGAACATTGAGAGTCAGGTTTTCTGTATTGCCTCAAAATGTCCCAGCCTGATACTTGCTATCCCAAAGAGAAATGTTTGTTTCATTGCTCTTACAAGATATTACAATCCAGCAATTTTTTCCCAAGAATTCCTCTCTCCCTAAATAAGAGAATCCCCTGATGCTGGTGTTCTCACTGAGGCATGTGATAAGCAGTGTAAACCAGGAACACCTAACCACTGGCTTTTTTTTTTTCCCCCCAAGAAGAGAATCAGATCTGCTGCTGTGTCTACAAAGGGGACCTCCAAATCATTCCCAACAAACACTTTAACACTCTGCTGCCAGAAAAACCTCAGTCATACAGTCTTGCAAATCACATAGATGTAAGAGAGGGTGTGTTGGCTTTGTGATGCAGCCCATCAGTAGTGCTGTTCCCAACCAGTAAAGCTTCAGGCTTAAGTTCTCTCCCTCATGCTGACAGAAGACCATCTTACACTTAGAATTTCAGCACTGAATTCCTTCCCTGCCTATATATTTCCTAAGGAAATGGGTTCACAGATAATTCTGCCATCCAGGTTTTTACTTCCATTTAGAGAGACAAGCAGATGTGTAACCTTCAGATACTGGCACATTAGAGAAACATAAACATTTATTTTTCAAAAGAGCTAATAATTTCTATTTATTACTGCAAACTACAGAGCCTTTTCATATAAATGTCTGAAAGATACCTCAGCATGCAACAAAAAAAGGTAATTCAAATCCTACAAATACGTTAAAATTGGGGAGAAAATGGCCTGTATAAATTATTTGTTACAGTTTCTCCACTCCTCTCAAAAAATACACCAAAGCCAAAGTCCTTTCCATTTCAGTATTACAAAAACTATATCTTTCTTTTTAAATTCATTGTCTTTTTGGCAATAGGTAACAATAGCTACCAGAGGAGTTTCAGAGATTAAGTAGTTTTACGCTTGATAAAGGACTCGCAAAACTTTTTTTGATGCAAAAACACTCAATTCCCCCAAATGTCCTTAATCTTAAAAAACAAATAAATATGCATATGATCATAACTCACTGCTCTTTGTGATCATAACAGGTGCCATCATCTCCTGTGCAAAGACTTTAGTTCTGCTCTGCACACCAGTTTTGCTTTTCAACCTGGAACTTATTTGAGCAGCCACCTCTGCAATCTAGTTAGCACGATAGCTTCTCCTTCTGGCAATCAACTGCACTGGTCCTTAGCAGACCTATTATTTCCTATCCTTCAATGGAAGTAGTAGAAATCAGGAAAATCACTTCCTACAATTAATATCATTTAAAAGAATTAAGTGGCAATGTCTTTCTAACCTGTCTTGTTTATAAAGCAACAGTTTTAAACAACAGTTGTAGACAAGGATTACTACTCCGAATGAAACATCTGGTGAAATTCATTCTATCAGTTCAAACTCCTCAGATCCAAGAGGAATTTATTCATCTGTAGTCTTAAAACTCTGCCTACCTGGCAAGATGTATTCCATCAAATAAGTACTCCTGGGGTTCAAGTTCAAGGACCATAAAGAAGAAAGATGCACTGTACTTTCACCCAAGTCGCTTTTTTGTCATTCTACTCTGGAGTACATAAGAAAGAATGTACTTACCCTTCTGCCAGGCTGTACATCTTCAGAGAACAGGAAGAAAAGTAAGAGACAAGGAATTAAGTAAAGCCCTCTGTGGCCAGAATAGAAGGAAAGAAGTTATTTCTTTCTAGGGTTTTTGATTTGGAAGTAGCTTTCTCTATAGTAATTTCGTTTCCTTCTACTTTTACCTTGCTTTATTCATGGAACAGAGGGTGATGTAAAGGCACAGCTCAAGTGACTGTTGAAAAGCAGCTAAAGAAAACTAGGGTGAAGGAGACAACCAAGAACACTGAAAACTACTGTACTACTTTAAAGCATCTGCTTATTTTAGGCTACTATAAAGAGATGCTAAAAGCCAACTTCAGCAACATAGCTCAGCTACCTGCCAAGATTGGCAAATCAAACAAGCAAAGCTATGGAAAGCATCCTTGATTTGCTATTAGCCTTTTTACCTGCATGCAGGTTTTCACCTTCTTATATGTCCTGTATCAATGTATCTGAAAAATGTGAGTCAATTGCTTTAAACATAGGTCAAACAAAACCAGCTGGCCCTACTGCATCGTGCCCGAGTTGTTCAGTTTTTAGAGCACTCAGGGCCAGGGCCAGGCTTAGGATGGGAATCCACTCAACAAGTCTTGAGGAATACATTTGTGAGCACAGCAGGTGGAACTTACATTATTTCATTATGTATCTTTTCAACCAGTACTTCCAACCTGAGTGATTGTCCTCACTATTGCTAATTAACCACGTCAACATTGTCAAGTCCTTCTCTGTCTTAATTTACAAAACCACTCAGAATCAATCTACTTTGTAGCAGGCAAGCTCCCTGTAGAGAAAAAAAAATTCAGACTGTTTAAAGTCTCTCACATCTCCTAACAAAAACTAGTTAATTTCCTTCACCATCCTCCTTGCTTGATGCAGAGCAGAGCCAGGGAAGTTGGTGTTCAAGGTCTTTAAAATATTTTTTAAAGTCTACCCATCATTCACATGAAAAAGCTAAAGCAAACACATTAATGAACAGTTAAGAATAGTGAAATTGAATCCACAGACTGTTGATCTTGCTCATGTTTTGTCTGTTTTGCTTATGATAAAGAATGTGAACCATCATTATCTGTTTACCACATCAGGTTTATATTTGAAAAGTCCTGGGGAAAAATACAGCTTTATTTAAAACTTCCTCCTGTCCTTCTCAAAAACAAGTCATTACCTAAAAGGTTAAGTCACACATCTAATTTCATGAGGGTAACTATAACAGCTCTCAGTCATATACTGAATCAAATATTCAATATGTTAATTCTGTTATTGCTTGGAGAGAAAACACAGGTAGCAAATTCTCAGGTTGTCATGATAAGAGAAGACTGTCTTTTCAGATAACCAGGCTCTCCAAATTCCAAGCTGCCATAAGAGGATTTTATGTAAACTCACAAAATAGCTTCCAAGTTACAAGGGAACTAAGGAGACTGCTATTTATTTAAGAAACATCAATCTAAAGAAGCACAAACACACTTTAAATTATGTAGCAGGTGCACAAGCTGAGAAAGCAAGCTGAAAACTCCACTTGCTGCTCCATAATTATTCTAATTGTAGAAAATTTCTTTCATTCCTTCCTTACAAACGCATGTAAAAGTTACGTGACTTCTACTCCTTGACTTGACTCTAGCTCATTGCTTGTCTCAGACAGGGACTTCACAAACACTTCTAAGGATCACAGAGTGGTCTGGGTTTGAAGGGACCTTAAAGATCATCTAGTTCCAACCCCCCTGCATGGGCAGGGACACCTCCCACTAGATTAGGTTGCTCAAAGTGCTGTCCAATCCAGCCTTGAACGCTTCTAGGGATGGGGCAGCCACAACTTCCCTGGGCAACCTGTGCTAGTGTCTCCCCACCTTCACACTGAAAATGCTAATGGATAGCTTTCCCTGTAACAGTTTGCCTACAGGATACATATTTGAGGTCTCTTAAGGAGTCTGTGTATTCCATAGCAACTGTAAATTCCATCACTTCTAGTGCAGCATATTGACAGCATGGTGATACATCATTTGATGTCTACTCAAAAAGACAGTGCCCCAAATTAATTAGGAGTATATTACTTCATGAGAAAGTGTATTCCATTGCTCAGCTGCAGTGCACCTGTTCTAGGTGTCCAGTATACTTTTAAATTTCCAAACCAAAGTGTTTCTTATGGCCACAAACAGATTCTTTCAGGTAAAGTGTCTATGTACTTTCCTGTACCACCAGAATAAATATCTGAAGTTGAGTAGTGTAAACTTCACCTTAAACTTCACATGTGCCCCAGCTGCTTACCCTTCACCACTGTTTATTCAGACAAGCAATGTGTGGATGGGGAGGAAAGCTATTACAAGTTAAAGCTTCTACAGCTATTCTACATGTGGTACAAAAGTCATCTTAATATAAATCTTTTGAATAATCCATTTCAAACAACCCTACACCCATACCTTTCTTTCATTTCTATCAATTTCAAAGAAAATTAGAAGTCTGTTCTTCATATGTATACAAATGACTTGCACTCAGGGAAGAGTGACATTTCCTCTATTAATGTTTTAAAAATACATCAACTAGGGCAAAAGAATAAAACAACAGAATTTATAAAAGAAAGCTGCTTTTACGATACCAATTTTTCAAAGCAGAGTGTCTTAGTATGGGAAATGTATATCCTTTTTTATATCCCCATTTTTATGAAGTTCTCTGACAGACATGCCTTAATGGTAATACTGTTCCTTCTTTTTAATATCTCGTATTTCTTTTAACAACTATGAAAACTGATGGTAATCTGTTCTCCTGGTTCCCCAAGAGAAGAGCTGCCTGAGCACCTTTCTCCAGCCCTCATTAGACAGTATCTTTCCAGACAGGTGTTCCCCTTCTATGCTAATATACCAAGCTGCTCACAAGACATTAAAAGTGAATGACAGTTCTTTTCAGCTCATGCCAAATTATTTCCTGGCATCAAATACAGTGTGGCTGTTGATTACATACCTGTATGAAGATCCTTGCTCAGTAAAACAAAGCAAGAGATAAAAATATATTTTGTAGATAGGCATTTCCTGACTTACAATTTGACTAAGGGGAAGGAGAATCTTGCTGAAGAGCTATCTGTGTTCCTCTTATTTAGGCCCAAACAGAGCAATACACTAATGTTGGAGAGAATCTTGGCACCTTGCAGTAGGCACCATCATAGGTAACTGAACTAGCACGTATTAGCTGAGCCACTTCCATGCCCACATTTTACCCTGGATCTGCAACAAGTTAGGAAGGATCTACTTTTAGACACCTTTTTTTGTTTAAATAAATATCATTCTCACGCAAAGTTATCTGTTGTTATCTTTAACAACAGCTGCCCAAAGCTGATTATGATGAAATATGGATCTGACTACAGGTAATCAGTGTATACTACGTCTGGAAGCAGAACATCAGTAAGTATGTACAGTTAATGCTATATCCTGCTATGCTAGCATTTAGCATGCATCTGATGAAGGATGGAGCTATGACAAAGGATTCCCTTCAAGACAGGTAGCAAAAATGAATGTATTTTTCCACCACTAGGTACGCTGAAATTGGTAGACAAAATACATGCACTCAAAGAAATAAAAAGTACCTTTTTTTTTTCTTTTCTCAATTAGATGGAACCAATCAGGCATTGGAAAAGGAATGGAAAAAATAAATCTATGTCACACACCCCAGCAGATTAATGCAAAATTGCAGCTGAACACAGTCCTCAACTTCCAGGTAAAAAGGTAAAAATCTTACCTTTTTAACTGTCACACCATCCTTTGGAGTTTGCTTTGTTGACAGATTGTACCCAATCATCTGTTTAGCAAGCTGTTCAACAATCTTAGGGCTACAAAGGAAAAAGGTTAGTTTACTGTAAGATATGAAAATAAACAGCCACATAGTTATTGTATACAGCTTAAATATTGCAACAGAAGCCATTTCTTTATGCTTTTTCAATTTTAAAAACTTACTCCTTAGTTAGATGAACTCCTCCTTTCAATCCACTATTGAAAACACCTTTCCCTCTCCCTCCAGCCAGAATCTGTGCCTTCAGGACTATCTCCTTTGCCTCTGTAAAAGAAAAACACATTGCTATTCTATTGTGTCATTAACCAAGCTTGTTTGTGTAAGTTTGAAAAGAATTTCCAGGTTAACTCTTTAGAAAAAAAAAAAGAGAACTTGTTTCTAACAGGTGAGCAATAAAACAAGAGTCAATTCAGCATTTTTATAAAGCTAATTTGCAAAAAAAAAAAAAAAAGAATTGTTCATGGAAGTTAAAGGATAAATTTACACTACTTATTTGCTAGATAAATATGTCATTATTTAGCTTAAAATCATGATATTAATGCTACATGGCCTGCACAACAAGCCATATAACCAGCATGCAGTTTGACAGCTTACACTCTGGCACAGTTTTTAAAACATGAATCAGATCATATTTTGTCTTGGATGCACAGCAACCAAATGCTCATTGAGGAGATAAAATTCCAGCCCTTGCTCTGAACACACGTAAGCAAAGCTATGGATGTGGTCCTAGAAGAAATCCCCATCTCCAAAGGGAAGGTAAGTGTAGCCCAAGGGCAGAAGCTGTGGAAACATGTTCATCTGTTTGTGAGGCACCACTTGAGTCTTGGGCATTGTGAGGGCAACAATATGTTAGTTACAAGAAAGTGCAGCAAGACACAGTGACCAAAGTAATTGCACCAAGACCTACGTTTCCAACACAAGCAATTCTGACACACTTACAGAGGGGAAAAAAAGGGGGGGAAGGGAAAAAAACCCAAAACCACCAATTAAAAAACACTCAACCAACCCAAACCATCACTCATGATCTCTGCAGCTCCATGGAGCATAACAGCTTCTTGAAGCTTCTTCAGACCTGCCAGGTGCCTGTAAGATGTTTATTAATACTGAATACTGTCTTTTAGCATATTTATCACAAGTCTGCCAGGTATTTTGCAAAGTCTGAGATCCTAATATTAACATATCATTAAGCTGCACCTAGTAAAGGCTAACATCACTATCCTTCTGTGATTGAGTCAATTCCCTCTGAAGTTGGTGGAAATATTTTATTTCAGTGATGTTTGGATTAGGTCACACCTTGAATCTCAACATTCTATGCAAGCATGCAAGAAAACATGAGAATTTGTTGTTAAATTGGCAGATTTCACTGTTTAAGTGGCACAGAGGAGTTGGATCCTTTCCTTCAAACAAACCCAGGCTTTCTAGCTCATACTACATAAAGATATTTAACTGGTTATAAAATCCAAGTTTGGAGGTGTGGCAATGTTTGGTGCAGACCACCTCTGACACAGCATCATTTCAAAGTTCCAGAGTAATAAACTTCAGCAAGTAGAAGAAAAGTCGGATCTTAGGATAGAATAAATATTATGAAATAAATATTCTATTTCCTGCATTAAGACAGAAAGGCATTTTCAATATAGCTATTGGCAGTGCTGTACTGAGAGATGCCTCATTCCCAAGCTTCTCAAGGCAAAATCTCTCCAGGTGTTTATCCGCTCAGTAACACCTGACATGCATCATTCTGAACCTTATAAGCAGTCTCCTTGAAAATACTTCATGCATTCCAATATATTCATGTTCTGGGCTCCCTATTATTCATGCCACTGCAAGGCAGATAAGAAGGAAATTTAAATGCAACAAAGAGTTTTATATCAAGTGTTTCCTAAGCACAGAAATTATTAAGATGAATTAAAACTATAAATCACTTTCCAAGCCGCAGCAGCAAACTCTAAAAATCACAGTAGCTGCTGTGATAAAGAATCTACTCTAGTATTGTTTATAGATGCTTCAAGCATCTATTAGATCAGTTTTAGGTGTGAAGCATACTGACAATGTGAGTTTTGATTGCCAGTGATACGTGTTATCAATAACATGACTGATCATTACCCTCACTCCTAACCAGCATGCTACACGAGAGCTGATGATCTTTGTTTGGCTGCAACGAATGAAGTCAGAGAAAGGAATTAATGTGCACATTTTTGTAACCCACTAGAAGACTATCAAGGCAACGCAGTAAGTTCAGGAAAACAGCTATCAAAAACTTAAACAAACACACTAGAAAATAAGCATAACCATGTAAAGATTATCCTGAAGAAGAAATCATTAAAGCAGCTCAGCAGAGCACAGTACAGCAGGTTCTTCTTGCCCTGGGGGAAACCAACAGGAAACAATTTCATTCAATAGTTATTTGCCCAAGCCTTGTAAAATGAAGTAAACCTGCCAGATCTCATTTTACAGTAACTAAACTTGATCACTCAGCACTTCCGAAGTTGATTCACTACTTACATCACTATTTTATTTCAAGAGTTGATTTCTAGAAATGCTCACACAAAGTTTGTATTCCATCTCCTCCCTGAATTCCCAAATTACGTTACGAAAGACTATCCCAAAGGAAAATGTGGTTTTAGCTGGAATTTATGAAGCTATTTACCTTCCCTTGTTGGATCTAATAATAAATAATCTAAAAAGCAGTATGCAAAGTCAGTATTAAACCTGTCAAAACCAAAAAGCTGTAAATAATTTTCATTAGCACCCTTCCAAACTGCTGTAGTAACACTGGAAAAATGCTCCAGCAGGGCTGTGTAGTCATAAATACTGGATTTGAAGAGAACCCACCACAAAAAGATGTCTTCACACCACAATGAAGTACACTGCAACATTTTCAACAGCACTGTCTTGGGTACTGAAGGCTTCAATGAACATCTCTCTATGTCCATTGACTGACAAGCCTTTGTGTAAATAAATTAAAAAAAAAAACCCAAACAAACCCAAAGCCAAAAGCCAAAGCCAAAAAAGAAACAGACTGCTTAAGTGTGAATAGATTTTTTTTTTGTCACAGATGTAAGATTTGCTTTATCATTCAAAACAATAATAATAATTTTTAAAAGACTGCTTTTAAGTGTCATTAATTTAACAGCAAACAGTCACAAACTGCTCGATGCAGATTAATGATGCATTTCTGGTAACAGCATGTGTTCTTATCTAATTATAACTTGAATACATTAATATTTCAGACCAAACAGTTTATTCTCTGGATTTTATATTTATCTTTTTTACACTAATCTACAGAAAGAGAGAGACGTGAACATTTCTGAAGAGTCTTCTTTTAAAAAAATGGAGCAAAATACACCTTGTTCCTAAATCAGATGCCAATAAATAAGCAAGACCTTTACTCCTTAGAGAAGTCCTCGGAGTTTAGAGTTTCACAGCTGTAGTTTCCAAAAAATATTCAAATCTAAGCACACAGGAAAAAAGCCTCGAGTATTTTTCTTTTAAATAAATTCAGATGTTCTGGCAGAAAACACTATAACACTCTGAGGGACAAGCATCCTCTGCCTTGCATTCAACATTTCATCTCCTTCCCTTCAGTCAGTGCTGTAAATACAAAAGGCAGTGATACTCCTTGCAATTGTAATAGGGTCAGTTCTGTAATGAAAGCCTATTTAGAATCAATAAAATCAGTCCCACTTTTGGAAGCTATGATTACTCTGGTCTACTGGTACTGCTTGCAGCAAAAATGAACAGCTTGTTCTCAGCCCACTGCTGTGTATATTTAACTACTGAATTCTTGATCATGAAACAATATATACTGAGAACCATAGTGCTGCTGGTTATATGGGATGTTAATTTATTACCTGTGAACAACTTTCCAGTGTTATTGATACGACTGTGTGATTGCAAATTAGGGACGTTAACAATTACATTAAAATGTGCTGTAGCTTTTCAAAAATAAACTACTGTAAAGGACAGACTGTAAGACTGCATGGTAATGGGCCTCACTCTTGCCTGTTTCTGAACAAAGGATTTTCCATCAGAGTACTCAGGACTCCTTTGGCAAGGCATCCTACTCTACTGAATTAGGGCACAGGACTGAAAGGGAGGAGGTCTCACTCACAATCCTAATCATATTTCTGTCTCACCACACGACTTTCAGCAGTTCTGCTTCTCACAGGGGCTCTGTGAAAATTAATTAGTGTCTGCATCTCTCTTAAAAACGCAGAACCTGACTCAGTATTACATTAGTGTATTTTTACCCCAGCGTAGGGCATTGATTGTAGAAGGACTAACCCCAAACCCTGGCAGCACCATAAGTACTGCAGCAGCAGCAAAGTGACACTGGAAGATGCACTCATCTCTCCTGTAACGGGCTGAGTACACACTGCAGCAGAGATGGAAGTGGCCCAGTGTCATGGGAGCAGGGCAACGAAGACAAACTGAGGACATGCCAAACCAGTGTCTTCCAGAAGCACTGCCTCCTTACTGACCCAAACTTGAGCATAAACACCGAGTTTCTAAACACGTGAGAGCTGTTTCCTCAAAGGCAGCAGGGGTTAATGAGACTCCCCTGTCCTCCAGCAGGCACAGGACACCAGCCCAGAACGACTAGGCAGATAGTAACTAGCTTCAACAACTTTGCTAGTCACTGCTCTTTACCTAAAGTCATTAAGCTGTGCTTGATGAGCAGTGCTTTTTGAGCACATCCTCCTTCCCAAACACCTGAAAGAGCTACATGGGATACATGAATGTGCAACCAGCTTCCAACTCTCTACCTCTCTGAAGAGGCAGAGCCCATCTTCTGAGAACTCCAGGGATGCAGCATCTGAGACAGTTCCCACGCTCTACCAAGGAAGCAGATTGAGATGGGAAAAAGATGCTTTTGACAAGAAGATACCTCCCACATCTACAAACTATTGGTGTGCCTAAAGGTCTTTAGAATGAAGTTAAGCAATTGATTCCCCCTCCCATTAATTTTAATTTAAATCCTTTTTCTCTCTTATTTTCATTTTTCTGCTCTGTAACACCAAGAAGAATTGCATTTTACATGCCTAGTTTCTACAACCTTTGGTTCTCAGAGTAGTTTAGAATTACAGTTAAATAAATCATCCTTTTTAAAACTGCATACTTTTGAATATATTGTATATTTATTGCTAGATTATAAGCCTCATTAAAATCTATAATGATAAATAAGTCAGTCTCTTGATTCTGTCACTACTGTTATTAATTGCTTTCATAACCATTACTACACACTTCACCAGTGATAAAAAATTTAGAGCTAGATAAAATCAGCTAAGCTAAAGCTCACTCTTAATATTGTACTCTTAAACCTTCTCAGATTAAAAGTAATCAAGTATTCACACATCCTACATTTAAGTTAAACTTGATAAATTACTTATACAGCAAATAGAGCCTCACAAGATCTAGCAGCACCACTATAATGCATGGGAAGATGTGCACATCAAGGCAGGGAGCCAAAAAAACAGTTCTCACATTAAAATTGTTCATTGTATGAGTTTGCTAAAACTCCATGGGATCTCTTATTTCTGGTATTTTCCAGTCTTTAATAGTTTCTTTTCTTCAACATAAGGTCTCATTTTTAATGTAGATTTCCTTTGTAATAGACACAGAGTTTAGAAAAACTACTATTTGTCATATTTGCTTACATATTCAAGAGGAGACATGGTTTGAAAACTCAATCAGGAAAGGAACAAGTTCTTCATTTGGTGGAAGAGCACCAAGACAAGAGAGCAAAAGCTTCTTCTGCCAGCTCTCAGGCAACATTCATTTGATAGGTAAAACAGAGAAGGTAACTTTCTGTAACCTGCAATGTCAACCTGGCATCCTGCACCATGATGCAGAGTAAATACTGAACAAAATGGAAAAAATAATTTATATTTATAAAAGTGATATCACATTCTTCCATCATTATACACATCACTTTCACTTTTTGCAACTTTTAGTCTTCATAATATTGTTTATATTATGCCCTGGTCAATATGATTTTTCTCCTCTTCTGATGATTTCACTTTAAGAGACTGTAAAAGCAAGCAAAGAATACTTTTTGTGTATTAGTTGTGCTCCCTAATACCTGACGCCACCTTGGAAGCTTCCCAGGATAATCTATTATGCACTAAGAAAATTTTAGTAGAGCTGTTTTCCTTCTAAATATAAAATACATAGATACATCACAAGACTTGCTTTCTAAAACCTCTGTCATTCAAAAATTTGACATTTTATCAGATTTTTAGCAAGTCATTTCTCTCTGCTCTTCCCTTTCCCCTTAACTATATATATAAAAGTAATAGCGACATGAAAATAGTAACAGTTTTCTTTGCATCTTTACCTTTTAAAGCTTACAGGGATTTCAAGTGTTCCTTCCCAAAAGATATGGCAAAGTTTGGGGGTGTTTTTTTTTTGGAACAAAACTTATCTAAAAGTTAGCAGACTCAGGAAGTTCAACTGTCCTAAATTATCGATTGACGACCAGAACACAGTTCGTTCTAACGCAATTCAGAGAACAGGTTTCATGCAATCTGTAGTGTTGAAGTCAAGCAGTTATTAAGAACACACACTGTTCTTGCCCCTCGATGCAACAATAGACACACCTGTTTCCCTGGAACACTTTCAAAATTTCATTATTTGTGATTATGCATAAGCCACAAAAGACAAAGTCTTCTCTGACTGATTCTAATTGTATCATTCGTTATTGAACTGCAGAGATGGTTTTGAAAAATTTGTTTGTAGTGCAGAAAAGATGGAAACTGGGGAACATGCGTTAGTTTTTAGTGAATTCACTGTTAAGCATAAAAGAGTTGTACTAGAAGATATTTTCAAACATGGAGCACAAAAGAAGAAACCTAGGCAAGAAACGAGGAAACTCACGTGGCTAAAAAAGCAAGTAAATACGCTGAGAGTAAAGACAACTGCAACATAACCACCATTACTTCAGAAGTGTTAACAAATTCCTATGTATGTGGCAGGTGAAGCCCATTTGAGTACAGACTTGATGATTAGTACCTTGCTGAGCAGAGTCTGCATACTGGCCTGTTATGCCTGGCAAGATCTTTAAAAAATAAGCATTAAAATGGAGGGAAAGCTTAAAGAAATTTGGAGTATCCCACAGAGTGGTGGCTGGGCACACCACCACCAGCCTTCAAAAGCATGAGAAACAGGCCACGCACTAGAAGGGAGGCATCTGAAGGTGGAGCAGCTCTAGATCTGATTTCTGCAAGTTTGCCAATTCTTGGGCAGGACTGAGTCACTTCAAAAGGTTTCATCACCTCTGACTGCCTTGTAAATACCAGGACAAATTGACCTGAGAACTGAACGTGTGCACGTACTGCCCAGCCTCAAAGGACCTCCCTGCTTCCAGGATACTCCACATCACACCAGCAGTGGCCATTCCTCCTCTTTACAGTAATTTACAGTGACACACTTCCAATGCTTTCATCAAACAGGCAGTTATCTGCTTCATTTTAAGCATCCTCTAATGCCAGCTTGGCATTTGAGCGCATGCATAAATATTTCCCTGAGTGGGACTTTGACATGTTTTATGAAGAATATCTTAATGAAGCTCCAAACATAAAGCTCTGCCATGGTTGGCATTTTTACCCAAAGTGCTGAAAATACTGAACAGCTCTTAGCTGAAAATTTGCACTTCAGCAAAGTTAACATTTCCCTTTCAGAGAGTTAACATTGAACAATTCTGCTCTGCCTCTTAGCCTTATAGCCCTTAGATTTTGTTTTATTGTCTAGGGCAGCATTAGATCCCACACATTCTGCTGTTCAGACCATAAATAAATCAATCCACACCAGAAGTAAAAATATGCAAAAGAGTAGCAGATCTGGCAGTATTTTGATCTGAATCAAGTTCAGTAGTACTGAAATGTCCTCCAGTAGCCCTTGATTTCTAGTCCTGATTTTGAAGCAAAACATGACACTGATTTGCTAACCTTCTCTGCTCAAAACAAACAACTCCTGCACTCTGAAAAAACATCCCACTCTGCCCCTAAAAAACCCCAAACCCCATCAAAACCAATAACAACAGAAAACAAATCAGCCAAAAAACCCAAAGCCCAACCACCACCCTACCTTCTCCATGTTAAAAAGAATTACTTGCCAATAGAAGAACAAAAGAATATCAGACTCTACAATGAAAATAAACACTATTTAATTTTAAAGAAATATTTTTTCCCAGTGTGGCTTCTAACAGACATCTGAGAGCTGGTGTAAAATCCAGATGGAGAAGCAAAATCTAGTAACAGAGATTCTGGGTGGGCAGAGGGCTTGCATGAGGCTATGTGACATTTAAGACATTTTGCAGATATAAGTGGGACTTAAGTGATGAACAGGTATGGCTCTGGCCATCTGGAGTAGCAATGAAAAGAAAACAGAGTGAAAAGAAAAACCAAGAAGAAGAAAGCTATCTGAATTGGTACTGATATTTCATTCCTGTTAAGTGGAGGTTAACTAACTGGAGACTTCTGGGCAAAAGCTCATTCATTTCCAGAGCTCCAGATCTAGAAAACGGTTATCCCAGTTTGAAACAGGCAGAGAAAACTCCCCACATAAAGCTTTAAAGATGACAAGAGACAAAGGAATACAAAAATAAATGAAGAAATAACTATTTAAAACATAGAAACTCTGCAACCAGAATAATCAGTATATTTACTCTTGGATATATTTTCCTGCACAATTTGCTTAAAATCCTTGTAAGGATTACTGGTGTTTGTTTTCATGGTACCTGGCTTTTCCTGTCATAAACAACCCTACTGCAGTTAACTTTCATCTGTTTATAAGCTAATGTCAGATAATAGTAGTAATGCACAAAGCAGCTAACAAGGGAGAAGATGTAGTATCACGCTCCTCTTATTTTTGTTTACTCTTCACATATGTGAAATAGAAGCAATTGCCAAAATAATCTAATACTGACAAAAGGTTACGAGGAGGCCCATTATAGGAGTCTTAATATTTAATTCAATTTTTCAGACTTAATTAGTCCATAAAAAGGACATCTCATGGATCAATGGTATACTGGTGAATTTAGATGCAAAGTGAAAAAAAAATTGTTTAGAAGATCAAGCATCAAATCCTTCTTACCTGAATAATGTTCCTTTTACAGTCCCATAAAGTTAACCAACCCCTACAATTCCTTCACACCCATGTGGTCTGCCAAGACATTCAACATAAAACCATTCAGAAAGCATCCCTAACAATGCATCCCTGCCAATATTAATTAGCCTTCTAAGAAAAATAACTTCCTTTAGATATTTTTTTTTCTAGCTATCTTTTTTGGTCTGTGGTATTATTGTTAATATCACACCATCTGCAGACACTTTTCAAAAACATTGGAGAAAGGCAATTTAGGGAATGTTCCAGATAAGGGACAAAAAAAAAAAAAGAAGTCCCACTGTGCATTTCATAGCTTGGTAATTTTTAGTCTTTCATCTTGGCGATTTCTTCTTTTAACACCATTGTATTAAATCTTCAGTTTTAACTACTTGGTGGAAGCAAGATGATGCAAAAACCTTACAGATTCAGCTTGGAAGACTCACTGTATATTAGGAGAGGCTAAGAGAAAAAACCTTGAGGTTTAAACTGTTACCACTACCTGAACATAAGCCACAAAAGAGGCATATGTTTGCAACAGCTTAGTTGGGTGGACCAAGCAAGTTTCTATTGCTTAGCCTTATTAAGGAAGGTGAACATAAAAAATGGGACAAAAGTTTTTTATCCCCTGAGATGAGGCTTCAATTCATGAACCTAGAAGAAAATGCTAATGATTTAGATCATGCTGTAAAGCAGTTGTCAAAATACACCTTGTATTCTTGATTTTAACCAGTAGCTGGTTAGCTGAACCACTATTCCTGACCAAGACATGCAGCTTCTCTTCTTGTCTCAGCTTTGCTCCTTAGTTTTCTTCATGGCTTTATAAAGAGTGGCTTGTAATTATACTCAGCTACAATACACTCTGTATGAGGATACTGGACAAGCTGCTAGTTCTACCAACCTCATAAAAGATTTCCAAGTGTGATTTCCAATTAATTTCATTTTCCTCATTCCATGAGAAGCTAAAATTACAGAGAGCCATATGGTGACCCATAAATAACAATTAAAAGTTATTTTCTAATCCTTAGGCACTATAAAATACATAAAAATACATATAGTTACAATGACATGAAGGAAATTAAGCTTTGGAATGTCTGCAGACATTTAGGAAGCTCAAAACACTACTCAGCCTTTTCCCCATTCACACATTTCTGGTCCATGGTAGCCTTTGGATGTTGCCATTAATCACAGTGTATGTCTCAAAACTATAATGAGACATTTCTGAAACTGGAACTTGGTAACAGCAGCTTGCATGAAGATCTGTGTAGCCCAACTTGTGTTGTGACTTGATACTCTTCACCTTTAGCTACTGCATGGATTTGTGAAGTGAACAGGTTTGTTCCTACCCAGCCACAGGTATCTGCAGAGCTCTGCCAGCGAGAAATGACATCTGTGTGTCCAGAGACTGGACTGGGATCTGGCAGCCTGTGAACTTACTATAGGAGCTTATAAGTTTTAGTGAGAATTTGTACTGTCCAACACAGGCACACAACTGCAATTGAGAAATTCTACTCCAAGAACATGAAACTTAAGTTGCTGCTCTAAATTATTCCCTAAAAGCCACTTCCTTTCTTTCTGCCCTTTATTATGCCTTGTGTATGTGCTGATTGTAGAGCAATAAGATCTGGGACTGCCTGAAGCTAGATCAAATTTATGTTTCTTACTGTAAAATGGAGACAACAGGGCTACCTGCCTCATCAGACTGTTCTAGAATAAAACGTACATAAGAGGAGAAGTTTCCTTACAAGCACCTTAGATAACTGCTTTTACTACTGTCTACTAGTAGTAGTAAGGGGCTGGAATAGGTTGCCTAGGGAGATTGTTGATTCCCCCTCCCTGGAGGTGTTCAAGGCCAGGTTGGATGAGGCTTTGTGCAGCCTGGTCTGGTGTGAGGTGTTCCTGCTCATAGCAGGGGGGTTGGAACCTGATGATCTTTAAGGTTCCTTCCAACCTTAACCATTCTGTGATTCTGTAAGTTGAAGGTATTGGACAGAGGTATGTATCCAATTGTCTGGCAGGAGAATCCAGATGTGCAGAGCCTTGCATACCTGCAAAGAGATACTGGCCTCTAGCACAGCCAGATGCCAACATGTTCACTCAGAACAGAAATGATTCCTGTGATCTGCACATCTCCTGGGGATCAGATGAACAAGAGATTTTGCTAAACAAAAAGCACTAGGAAGAAAATCTATGACAAAATTAGGCAACAATGGACTGTTTTAAAGCCATGGGGACTGCATCCCTTTCAAAATACACCTACCTCCAAATCTGCAGAATTCTTGCAGTCAGAAATACTGTATACTATGGTCTCTGTCAATTCTCAAGAGTATGATTTTGTCAAATTCATCTTTTGCAGGAAGACATTTTGAGGCTATACCGAAGATAAGGTAACGAGAAGAAAATCTATTATCCCTTCAAATTCACATTCACAGAAATATTTTTCCCCCTAACATCTAAGTACCACTTCTATGTACACAGACACATATATAAGTAGATCTACCAGCAAAAAATATTTCATTAACCTAAAAACTTAAAATGGAATATGCATGCTTTCAATTACAGAATATAAAATTAGCATGAGTGAAGGGACAAAAGAGGAGGGAAGTTATTATTTGTTTTTGTTTTCATTAAAAATGAGCTCAATTTGACTGCCGTTTGCATAAAGAAATATTCAATAAAATCAGGCCTATAACCTAAGTTTGTGCTATTATAACCTAAAAGCACTTAGCAAGGATACATACCTAAGAACTTCAAATGTTTGGCTACCAAGATACATATTAAAAAATAACATGTATATTTCCATGCCCATACACACACACCTACTTACACATTGAGCTATTAAAAGAGAACAGAACACTCCACAACATTGCTTCCCAGTGTAATGATCTTTTCCTAAAATGTACACTTCTACAGCATATCACCAGAAAGGAGGTCTAAAGTATGTCACCAGCCTGCATCAAAGCAGACATAGTTACTGCTGTTCCTGCTCAGTCATAAACAGGTAATGCCAAATCCATACAGATGTCTAGACATGATGTCACAGTGTGAGAAATGGGGAGTTCCTTTGGTAAAAAACTTCCCTGTTACTGAGCAATGCGTGGATCTTCCTGTTACTATGAATACCTGACATTCTGTATTAAAGTCAATCAGGTTTAAATCACTAAGCATGTGAGGGTGTTGCTGTGAAGACACAGGAAAGTGAGCCTTGGCACTGGGTTCTTTCTTCCTGGATAGATAGATACATAGATATAGATATATTAAAAAATCTAGATCTAGATACAGATCTATCAGTTGATGCCATCAAAGCATACATCTGTGTTTGTGGGTGAGCCAACTCCCTGTTTTAGGTTTTCAAGAAGCTACAACATAGTCTACATGGTTCAATCCAAGCTGGGACATGACACAGACACACAGTAGTAGAAAATATTTGGCAGCAGTCTGGGTGCAAACCAGCTCATCACAGATGCTTCCTCATAAGAAAGGAGTTCCAGCCATTTCATGGGATACACTACCTCAAGGATTGTCATAATCATTTGTCTATTTTCCCCTTCAGAATTATTTTTAAAAGTTCTCTGGGTATTTAAGCTAAAATATTACATTCTGCTGGAGAAAACAGATGAAGTCTGAAAGAGAACAACAATTTCCTAAGTAACCCCACACAACTACACATTTTCAGCAATTAACAGGGGATAGGTTTGAGTATTTCTGAAGATCTTTTAAGAGGCCTGTACCTAATTAGCTGATTAAAGCTGTACAAAGAAACAACTGTGTTTCATATTTCAAGTTTTGCCTATCCCATAAAACCATGTGTGTATCCTACAAGGTAATTTTAAGAGCTGAATTTATGATCTGATTCTCCCTGGATACACACCTTCACACTTGTCTCATAAGAGTCGTACTGTAATGAATTATCTGACTGGGGACAGAGGGGAAAGAATTCAAATCCTGTGTTGTCTGCTTACAGTGCAAAGCTGGAATCAGTAGCACTCTTCTTGGTTGTTAATACAGTCCCAAGCATAAATACAATCTCAGTGGCTGAAAAACTCAAAGGAGGACAAGTTACTTTTTATATATCAGTGACATTATAAACCTCAGTGTTTTAACTCCCAACCAATACTGAAAAACAGCATTTTATCTGCTAAATTACTGACGAAAAATGCTACTAAAACTGTCTCTCATTTATTCCAAAGTGACATTTTTATAAGCAATCATCGATTTCACTTAAATCAAGGACATAAAAGTCACTATCAGCCAAACTCATTGTTGTCCAACTTTTCCCCCCAAGAAACATGACCTCCAGCAGGTGTCCTAAACAAACCCAGATGAATCTAAACTGCTCCTTGTTTTCCTTTTTGGCACTTCCTTTAACACCATCTATTTTTTTTTCTCCTTTCTGTATACAAATTCCATTGTTTCACAAGGAAAGACTTTTTCAAATTTGTCACAAATGTAGCCATTCTGATATTAATAGATTTTTCTTCAAAGTTAATTGGATGCACAGCTTCTGGACTAGAGTTTTAAAGCCAAACGTACTGAATACATGAGAAATGAAATCAGATAACATACACAGTAATTTTCTTTTATTTTATTACCACTGATCTGAAACTGAACATCTACAATCATGTCTTTTCTTTCCATTGGCTAACAGCAAACTGCTTTTCTGACAGTACCTCAGCTGACTTCTGCAGAACCAAGCCTGCATTTGTTTAAGGAGTTTTCAAGCAGCAGCAACTAAAAGGAGGTTAGCTCCAAGTCATTTGCAGCCTGCAGCAAAGTTGGAATTTCAACAATTTCCTGGGTTTCCAGCATAGGGGAACATTTTTAGAAGGCAAATGGATTTAAACAAAACCCTAGTATGTCAAAGAAAAATGACCTGTATAAAATGAAATGCTCCACCCTTCAAGCCACCCTTTATGGTATCCCAAAAGGCCAAGCCAGAAGACAGAAAAAAAGCACTAAGGTCCCCCATCCCCAGGGCACAGCACTGTCAATGTGCTTGTAACTTAGAAAAGCTGCAGAGGGACAAGAGAAGAACATCAGTGATGAACCTGAACCATCTTGCGAAATAAAGTAATTTCCCCTAGGAGTGGGTTGTTTCATAGCTCTGTACAGTGCAGCTCTGGAGAAATGCCTCAGCCAGCAGTGCAGAAAAGGTGTTGATAGAGAGAACAAGACATCTGAGGCTCTGACCTTGGCCACCCATATTAGTCATGTGTGCTCCATGCAATAAGCTTTTCATAAAGCTCTCAACTGTCCCAACCTAATCAAAGAAGAAACAGGGCAACAAATTGAATTGAAAATCAAAAGTGGATTCCTTTCAGCAGAGAGCTACAGCAAACTTCTGCTCTGCTGTCCAAGAAGTGATAAAGTACCACAATGCCACTGCCATGCCATGGCAGACTGAGCAGGTAGATTTGGCAGTTTTCCGTCAACACCTCCCAGGAACTATCCAGTTACACAATCAATAAGTGAACAGACAATGAAAGAATCACAGAATGTTAGGGGTTGGAAGGGACCTCTGGAGATCATTGAGCCCAACTCCCCTGCCAGAGCAGGACCACCACAGAATCTAGGGCAGGTCGCACAGAAATGCATCCAGACAGGTCTTGAAATTCTCCAGAGAAGGAGACTCCACAAGCTCTCTGGGCAGCCTGTCCCAGTGCTTCTTAACACTTACAGTAAAGAAGTTTTTCCTCATGTTGAGGTGGAACTTCCAGTGTTCTAGTTTGCATCCACTGCCCCTCGTCCTATCACAGGGCACAACTGAAGAGAGACTGGCCCCTCCTTCTTGACACCCCCCTTCAGATATTTATATACATTAATAAGATCCCCTCTCAGTCTTCTCTTCTCTAGACTAAACAGCCCCTGGTCTCTCAACCTTTCCTCATAAGACAGACGTTCCTGTCCCTTAGTCATCCTCATAGCCTTGGTTGGACTCTCTCAAGTAAGCCCCTGTCCCTCTTGAACTGAGGAGCACAGAACTGGACACAATACACCAGAAACCAAGCACATTTCATTACTATTATGGTAATTTCTCTATGTGGCTCCTTCATTACTCACCTAATTAAGAAGACTATTTGTCATCAGTTGAGATTTAGCTCCACAATAAAGAAGCTGCAAGTAGTTGACAGTGGCTCAAAATCTACATAGATCAAACACAGATTTTTATTGCTTATGTAATACTGACATCAGCCTTGCAAAGCTATTACACAGGCACAAAAATGTAAGGTCTAAAATCAGTGGATTTGCTTTGAAAGCTTTCATTGTACACACTCGACTTGAGAGAGGTGGTCCTGGAGCTTCTCAGTTCTCAAGGAAGGCTTGATCAAAAATCACAGGCCTGAACCTTACAAATCACTAATCATTTGTGACAGTCATTTGGAAGCTTTTTCTAAAGATTCCGTGTTTCAAATGCTACAGTGCAAAGCACCCTTCCCTGAAAACACCAGACTCTCCAAAATACCCCAGAGCTGCCAGCTACAATTGCTGTTTGTGAAACTTCAGACCGTCTGTATTTGAAATGAGCATTCTGTAGAATTTATTTGCATCTCTACTGCTCCAAGACACACCAAAATCCAGAGTCCCAAATGTAAATGCACTCTGCCTGGACGAGTAAAGACCCAAACATACAGATACAGAACAGACATTCAAAAATAGTTTCCTGCAAAGATGCACCTCCATTCAGATCCAGCCTGTTGGGTTTTTATACTTAAAGTATCCATCGAGTGTGGCTGCAAAAGTGATGCCTGCACAACAATTCTCTCCAAAAAGTGAAAATACATGGAAGTCAAATACATCTGTAATTATTTTCAGCTTATGTTTATGCAGAAGATAATGAACACACTTTGTAAAAGGTCTGCCAAGTTGCTTTTTGTTTGGGTTGGCTTTTTGTTTGTGTGTTTTAAATAAAGTTTTCACTCTTCCCTCCTGCTTTTCCTGCTGACATTTTATGCCCCTCTTGTAAATATGAGCCTATAAGAATAAATCACGTTTTATTTATTAAAGCAAAAAAAAATTTTCAATAAAAGCAGAAAAGTAAATCTCCATAAAATTCCCCTCCACAGTGACTGAAATTAGTTTTTATATGAAGACTCAAATACTTATCCAGCAGGGCATTTAAGCGAGAATAAAAGTACTCTGGGACTGAGTATTTTTCTCTTGCATTACATAAGATACTTGAAAAAAAATGGGATAGCTTTGGCCAGTTCTAGTGAACTAAAAATCAATGACAATTCTTTAAAACATACCATTTGAGAGCTGTTCCCCATATAAGCACCAAAGAGCTCCTTAAAATTAATATAAAGTAATATTTTTTTACTTTTATATTCAGGTCACTTATACTCCCAACATTGTTGATTCAAAAGGAAAAAAAAACCACCCTTGATTCTTCTGTAAATGTATTCTGCTTGGAAATGTGCCTGTATGGAGCACACCAGGGAACAGGAGTGCAAGCAGCCCATATCACCTTGCCCTTTGTTTAGATTGTCAGTTTTTCCTTTTGATCTCTCTTCGCAGTTGAAGAACCAAAAATTGATTTTCCCAGTTGTACCGAAGTAGAAAAAGGACAATGTTTTATTTAAGATCCTTCACTTCTGCACAGAAGCCTATTTCTTTCTTTATATACAAAAGAAACTGTCTTTTTGTTCTTGTAAAAAAATGTTTTCAAGTGGGGAACACTCTCAATGAATTTGACTGTGGTTTCATAATAAAAAGCAGGGGGGTGTGTGTATTTAAAAATCCTAAATATTGGCCTCCTGCACACACACCTCCTCACCCTTCTGGAGTTACAGGAACTGTGCTTCAGGAAAGCAGCAGCCATACCTGAGAGGTGTTTGCATAAACCCACATTACACTCAAAACCTTGTTTAAGGGCAAAGAGAAAGCACAGTTTAGTTACTTAGATACATATGAAATAAATAATACATTGTAAGCATAACCATAATCTCAACAATCTAATAAAAAAATTATTCCAGATTTACGTATTACAGAAGAATAAAGAATACTTGATTGTGAAAAAGTTTCAATAATAATGCAGTTTAAATTGTCATACAACTATTTCCTATTTTCTATCCCTTCTTCTGGTGTTATACTCATCCTTCCAGTGCCCATCTGGGTGTTAAACTTGACAGTTTCATTCTGGTCTAGGGCTGCTAGAGCAAGTCATCACCATCAGGAGTCCTTTGTTTGGAGGAATATGATGTTCATTTTGATGGCTTTTTCCTCAACCTAGAATCCATACACTCTTAAAACCTGCCTTTTTTTTTTTTTCACTGGTCCACAGTAATCTGACTTTGCTACATACAGAGCCTTTAATGGATATTAGGTACTAGTTCTTATTTCTTGTTAATGCTAGCACTGCTTTCTCCTGCTGTGGTCTGCATTTCTTTAACTGACCATCAGTCAGTTATTCATTGCTGTGGGACCTCCAGCATCAAGCCTGTGCTCTGCCTTTCATCACCCCACACCTGTACTCTGCTACACCACACCCTGCTTTGATGGGACACTGGCCCAGGTTGCCCAGGGAAGTTGTGGAAGCCCCATCCCTGGAAGTGTTGAAGGGCAGGTTGGATGAGGCTCTGAGCAACCTGATCTAGTGGGAGGTGTTCCTGCCCATGCAGGGGGGTTGGATCTACATCATCTAGAAAGTCCCTTCCAACCCAAACCATTCTTTGATTCTACGTCTCCACTTCTCAAAGCCTCTTATTAAACCAGGTCTGTATTTCTACATACGGCATCATTACCTCAGTCATAAACCCACAGTGCCACCCTACACAGAGAAACAAAAGTAAACCAAATTAACCACAGATACTTGGTCAATTAGCAAAGAAGCTGTTGCAGCTAAACCAGCCAGATCAAAGTTGCATCGAGGTCAAGAAAAGACAGAGGAAGTCTGACAAAGCCTCTATCTTGAGGATCTGCAAACTGAACAGAGCCTGTGGCCTGTTGCTGGCAATAGCAGTACCATTTTACACCATGTTACCAGGCTACAGAGTCACCATGAGAAGTACTAGAGAGTAGAAAAGCTTCTGATTACACTAAGTAATAAAACCAACAAAACAGCTGTGCAAATCTCACATACTTAATTTGCCCATGTCTCACTGAAGATTACCTACAGTACCTTTTAGGAAAGCCTTGATTCACCAGAGAAAGCTAGACTTCTAGACAAAATAAACAAGAACCTATTTCATGCTTTCACATCGTTCTCAAACATGACCTCTGTAACTCTGTAATCACAAAAAGCATTTAGTGAGAATCATGTTCAGGTTAGTTCCAGAAGTGAACTATGCTCTTCTCTTAAGTGATTTTTGTCTGAAGTTGACCAATTTACAGGAAAAGATGCATCTCAATACGATATTGAAATTGGCAAAGCTGTTTCATTTAGACTTACTGCAAGATGATCTCCATGGGGACTTTGCAGGTAGATATTATACTTGGAACTTGAACTCTATATATTTTAAAGAAATTGCAGAGTCTAAACATCACAATGAGCAAGCAGTCATATCAGACTCTGGAATCTGGAGCTTTCTCAATTATCCACATATAAAGGGAATTTTTCTGGGTAAAAATGTAAACTTGGGATAAGCAGCAACTGTGCTCACAAAGAATGTGAATGTGCAGCTGACTTAGTGCTTTGAACCAACAAAGGGTCTGATATAACAGGTGAGCAAGTACATCACAGATGTTCCCATCCTTTACACACAGTGCCCTGGGCAACTTCTCAGCTTCAGATGAGCAGGACTGTGAATTCAATCTGTGTTGAACTTGTCAGCAGCAGATGATCGTATTCATACATCAGCTTCATAACCATGGTCCAGCTGAGAGTTTGTAGCTGCAGCCAGTCTACACAGATAAGTATGTGACCTAAGCACCACCCCAAAGGCCCCTCCTATGAATCCTCAAAAAAAAAAAATCCTCTCTCTGACATCCTGAAAACTGTTAAGAACTGGTTAATATTTCATTAACTTAAGGTCAGGAAGTTGCTTTACCACATCAGAAAACCCACTTGCAGCTCCTCCACTGAGTCAATTAATCGTGTCTGCCTGGTTTACAAATTAGAAGAGGTAACTGCTGAAAAGAATGCTACAGGAGATTATCACTTTTCTCTGTGGTGCAGAAAATAGTTCCAGATTGTATGGATGTGTCAGGTATAGAATAGGACAATTTTTCTTTAAAAGACAACATTTTTGCGTGATGATTTGTTCACTCTTCTGCCATCTCTTCCACTGCAACCTTCTCACTTTGAGGTCAAGTTCAGAACTTATATTTGAGACAGTGTAAATTACATCTGTGTAAATAACAGTCACAGTGAACTCACAGAAAATCTCTTGTGGTATAGTTTACCCAATAAGATGCAAAAGAGGGATCTAAAGAGCTAAAACAATTCATAGAGAGACAAGAGAACATATAATTCCTGTTGCCCTACCTGCTGTTAACTGCACTATGTGCATTCCTTTCTGCACAACTGACAATTATCACTTGTACAGACAACTCCAGTGACAGGCAACTCCTGGTAAATCACCTCTGAACCTTAGCCCCTAAAAGTCTCTCTCTAGTATTTAAGTTGACTGGTTTACTTCCTTTTTTCATCAGCCTAGAGTTTTCTGAAGGAATGCTTACTGCAGACTATGGAAGTGCATACATATCACTATTTACAGGATAGTAAATGTCAAAAATTCAATGTAAAAAAATCGCCATAAATCAGAACCCATGACATTAAAATAGAGAAAACGGCCACAAACCTAAATTAACTCAAAAGACACAGGCGTCTCATTTCAGAAAACAACAGCATGAAATATGAAAATACATCAATTTTTTTCATCTCAAAATTGTCAAATAACTTTTCAGTACAAAAGCATCTTTATGCATCTAACTCAGCTTCTTATGGATCAAAGAAGTAGCCAAATAAATACTGTCTTCACATGCACTTCAAATAGGAATGTCACTCAAAAGATAAAAACAAGCAAGTTATTTATAACACACAATAATTACCATATTTAAATGACAGATTACTTTATAAGACAGAATAAGTTTTTCTGGGATAGCTAAATTTGCAGTAATCAGCCTCAAGTCTCCCTTGTCCCACTTCTATCCCCATACATACAAAACAAAATCTGTATTATGCTGATAGTAAGATGTGGAAAGGCCAAAAAGAACAACCAACCACACTGAATGTTTAATGAGCTAACACAAAAACCTGTGTAGAAGATTTATCTGTGGTAACAAGAACAAGAGGTGATGTTGGTCATGCAGATACAGTATCAGGATTATTATGACAATAACCTTCAGTGGAGCACAGTGCCCACACACAGTAAGATTAGGAAAGCTGCTACTAAAATACACAGATGAATAACTGAAGGAATGCAGGGATAAGACTTGGGAGGGAGAGAAACAAAGTGCAGAAATGGTGAGTCTTCCTAGTGACTTTATATTTATACAATAAACTTTTAATGGCTGCCTTTCTCTTCCCTGCAAAAATCCTGGGGCTGTTCTTAATCATTTAGAACAGTAAATATATTTAAGATTTATAGCCTGAAGGTTGGCACTATTTATCTTACTCAGGTGAGTAGACTAACTAAGCCCAAGAGAGGTGCAAGAAAAATGTTCTCCTTCACAATGAAGCAAGAAACAATAGCTGACTTTAACTGTAGGACAGGGTAGATTATACCACCTGTAGGTAAAATGGCCAACTTCAGACAAAAATCACTTAAGAGCATAGTTAACTTCTGAAACTAATCTGAACATGATTCTCACAAAATGTTTTTTGTGATTACATTATCAAGGGTTAATGCCTCATTTAAAATATACTGTGATGCAGGAAGTCAGATAATATCTCCCAATTGAATCCAGCAGGGTTACAAAGGCACATTTCATATTCGTGTGTTGGAATATTTTACATTTCTTAAACTGCAAATATTTGAAGAAATGTAGATAATCATGCTTTATATTCACAGCACTCTCTCAAATATGAAGTAGCAGATTAACAAAATGTCAGAACATTCTCAGCTTCAAAAACTGCTCTACCATTTTAGGTAGAGATTATCTACCAAAAAAATAATAATCACAGTTTCTTACGATCATACTTCTCAGCTGCTGATGTATTCAGGATATCAGCTTGTAAACTGGTCCCATCTCTAAAGATAAAACAAGCTTTTTAAAGTCATAGCAACCTTTGCAAAATACCAGTTAAGATTACTCCATAGACTGGAGGAGGCTGGGAGGGGAAAAGCAGGGAAGGGAACCATGGTACGGAGGCTGTAACTCTTTGTGCTCACACAGCTTTGTGCCAGTTGAAGGGCCAGCAGGAAGAGATTTCTGGCTTGGCTCAAAACCATGTGCCTTTACAGCACGTGTACAAGCTAATATCCTTACATGTCAGCCACAGCCCATCCTAAACCACCACCTATTCCATAAAGACAAAATGTGTAACAAACTTAGCAGAAACAATTGACAGATCAAAAAAATTCAACTTCCTCTATTGAATTATAGATATGAACTGGTTATCTAACAATAGTATCTTCCTGCTGTATTCCTGTAGGACACTAGTGGAGATCAGAATTACAATTGTAACAAATAAGAGCAATTACAAGAACAGTTGTGTCAAACACTCAACAAGATAAACAGCAAAAGATGCAGCAATAATTCAGAATTCAGTTGAAGAAAAGCATCTGAGTAAGAGCTGTTTGTTCAGCATAAGTAAAATTATGAATTTGAAGGAACTTACCACTATTCAACACTGTTTGTAAAGTTTTCCAGTTTTTATCTCTCTAAATTTAGTCCAGTTACTCCTGTTCTTTATTACTCCAAAAATCTGAGGCCTGACTACAAAACAAAAGGTCTCCCCATGCACCAAGGAGCGATGAGGGGGTAACCAAGTCATGTTTGCCCCCTTTGCAGATGAAACTGCAGCCTCAAATTAAAACAGTTTCAAGCATAAAAATGTTCAGAGTACAGTGGAGGGAACAGATTCTCTCTTACTTCAAAGAAACTACTATCAAACTACTGACCATATGGAAGAATTTTGCTAGTAGGACCTAAGAGACCCAGCAAAAAGGGGCTAATTATAAACTACCCTCAGCTCTAGACTGTCACCATTCTGCTCTTAGATTTTCTACTAATTCAATTCAACATGATTTTGCTACGAGTACTCCCATTAAAAGCTTTAAAATAAAAAGCCCACAGCCCACATTTTACAGGCACACGTTTACATTACATTTCTGACACCCTTATCCAAGGGATTCCATACTGACACAGAGGATGCAGTGCTACACAGCACAGGCCCATCAATCTCAGCAGCTTTGTCATCTCATTTCTAATTTCTAACTAATCAACATGATTTCAAAATTAATAGCTGGAACATGTCTCCTGCTGAGGGTTTATACCATGTAAAGGAAAGAAGTGCAATTCTTCTGATCACAGGCACCCCAAGATCACCAACACAGCCATAGTAATGAGGCCCAGGGAGGACAAGCTGCAGACTGCCAGCTGAGAATCTGATCTTTTCCATCACAGGTTAAACCTGTAACATTTGCAGTATTTGTTACCAAAGATGTGCTAAGCTATAGTATCTATCAACACATAGATTCCTTTTAAATAAATAAATACATCAGGCTTCACAGGAAATAAGAATTCTCAGGTGAAAGTGACATTATTTTTGGACGATAACCATGATTTCATAACTTCTCCCAAATATTTTTTTAAAATACAAATGCCAACAAAATGTCTGTGCAAACAAGTTGGTGTTTCTTTCAACAGTGCTATAGTTTATATCAAATGAAAAATTTGGAATCAGTTCTGGCTTGAAACACATGAAGTCAGTGATGGCAGGATCCTAAAAAAACAAGAACACAACTCACAAAGAATCACAGAATCACCAAGGCTGGAAAAGACCTTTAAGATCATCAAGTCCAGCCTATGACCAACACCAACACACCAGCTAGACCATGGCACTAAGTGCCACATCCAGCCTTGCCTTGAACACATCCAGGGACGGTGCCTCCACCACTTCCCTGGGAAGTCCATTCCAATGTCTAAGCACCCTCTCATTTATCTTTCATCAAGAACAGACATTTCCAGAAGGGGTACACAGATTAAAATGGCAATAAATACAGGTGATGTGAAAAAATATTAGTATTTAATGTCACAAGTGGATTTTTTACAATGGGGTTTTACGAAACTAAACCAAAGAGAATGCTTTATCACATACATTCTAACACAAGACAAAGTAAGAAACAAGAAAAAACACAAACACAGAAAAGAAAGAAATTCAGTTTCAGTAATTGGCCCCCAAATATTTAGAAGCAGATGGGCATCTAGAGAGTGCAGGAGGTGTGATTTCTCTCCTTTACACAGCTGCTAGTACCACAGAGAAAACAATGTTGTTTAGTGTTTCATACCTTATACATAAAGCGTGTCTAATGGTTCTGATTTTATGCATAAAAAATGAAAACTTCATGCAGCTGCTTCCCAATTACGCATCTGGTTATTGTTTTGCAGCTGCAAAACTACCTTGAAGAACTATAAAATATGGTGTGACAAGTCTGGAATAAATATCAGCAGTCATCTTGTGCCTTCCTTGTGAAATGTTGTATTTTTTTACCACCTTCTAAAATTCCTGAATCAAGAGCTATGGCTTCTGTCACCTCCCTCCTTTATAAACAAAAATCCACTAATATATTTAACACAACTGAAATTTGTAAACGACTGCTTTCCGTGGCACACATCAAATATATAATTCAGCACCCCATTTCTAGAGAATTTTTTACTTTGTGTTGCTACTTCCAAGTAGCTGTTTTGGTAATTTGATCAGAAATCCAACATAGAGAACAATAAATCAGCACAACATTAGTGTCAAACATCTGAAATGAGATTTTGATTTGTTGACCCCCTAGCCATTACTCATATTACTATAAATCTATTGAATATGAAGACATTTGGTGACGAAGAATGGTTATAAAATACCCAACTATTGTAAGCAGTCTCAAGCTTGCATTTACTGACTTACACTCAGCATGTAATTTTCTAACAAAGGGAACAGATAAGAAAAACAAAACATTTGTTTCTCATAACAACGCATTTGAAATTAACTATTTCTGCAATTCCTCATGAGGTGGAGGCTCCTTTGAAGAGCTTCCACACGTAAAATATTTAAAAAGCCACAATTTGTAATTTAACTTGAAACGGAAAGGCTCCACTTGAAACAACCCGATACCCAGGGGTAAGCTGCAACAAAATCTTTTATTAATTTTGTTTCTAAAAGAATAAAACTCATAATCACAGGCAAGCTGAAAGCTTTTCTGCCTGTTTTTTTCTGGCATGCAGGATGCAACACATGTGGCCATTACCAGCCAGTGCCTGTGCTGTTAGCCAGCTGCCCATGTTTCATGGAGGTGCCCGGGGATCATGTGGAAAAAAAGTTGCCAAGCTGAAGAGAGGGAATGAGGTGTGCAGGGAGGCTCAGTGAGAGACCCCTTGCTGGTTATGCCAAGGACAAGGCACTGTTCAAATGCTGTGCTTAAAATCTTGCCACTTCTCAGCAGCCTCCATGAAAGAAAGTTTTCTAACACAAAACCCAGAGGAAAGAAGGGAGGGAAGCAAGGGGGAGGGAGAACAAGCTGGAATTACAAGATTCAAAACCAACCAAGCAAAACTCATACACAAAGAGGAGAAAGCAGGAGTATTTTAGGACTCATGTCCAGGGTGAAAGGTTCTGCTACACAGCAGTGCAAACAGCCATTGTGTATGAAATCCTCAAATGGAAACCCTAATTCCACCTTCATTGTGCTTTTGTGTGCTTTAGCTTCCAAGACAGACTAAGTTAAAGCATCTAAAAGCAATGTGAGAGCAAATGAAGAATGTCCACAGGAAGAGTTACTATCCAATAGGCACTATATTCCAGCCTTGCACTATAGCTGAATCACAGCAAATTCACCATGACTTTCTATACAAAATCCTTAGTAAAGCAGGTTTCAGTGAATATTGCCCTTTAACACCTTTCCTAACTCATCTGATTTTCCACAACTGATTTTTTTCATCCAGTGGAGGGGGTAAGTAAATTGGATCACTGACATGTTGATTATTAAGCTTCCCACAAAAAAAAATTACTTTAAGTAACAGGAATATAAAGTGTTGCCTTCCTAACTTTAACTCTAGTTTATTATTTTCACCCTTTTCAGACATAAGTTACATTTTTAAAATTATTGGCAGAGCAATTAAATTCGGAAAAATTTTCCCCCAAATCAATCAATTTCAAAATGGACAAGTATAGAAAAAATATTATTTAAACTGTTAGCATTCATTATTTGTTCTCTGACCATAAACAGAAACATTAATTTCTATCTCAAGTTAACAAGTGCTTCAGCAAGCAAAAAAAAATAATATGCACACAAACATGGAGTGGCTTTTAGCTGCATACAACTCTAAATACTTGTAAGAAGGGTAAAATATAACTGGCTGTTTAGCACAAAAAAAGGAAAAGGATTTTCTCAGTCAGAACTCCTAAGGTGAAAGATGGCATTAGGAAGAAACAAGAGAGAATGGATACAATGAGGAAAGGGTTCTAAGAGAGACTATAAAATTGGACAAGGGACAGAAAGATTAAATCCACAGATGATGGTGAATGTTGTGGAGCTTCTCAAGAGGTGTTTGTGAAGACTGGAAGTAACAGAGTATTAACAGGTATTTCCTTTTAATGAGAAGTCACAGGAAAATGCAGATTCCCTCTAGTCTCAGATTTCACCCCTCAGACAAGGCAAAATCCAATAACTGAAAACCTGCTAAACAGAACTGAGAAATGCTCATGCTGAGTGTGGTCCAAAGGCAGCTCATCCACCGCTCATTTTCTGTTAAATTTAAAAGGTTGCTTTCTAAATACTTACCCATTGGAGAACAGAATCATATTAGTCAATAACTTATAGCATTATTTTGCCTGAAAGGATAGTTTCAGAAAGCTATAATTTAAGTATAAAGAACCTTAATAAAAGCTGTCAGAGAAAATAAGAGGACTTATGGGAGAGCTGTTCCTTCACAGCAAGTCCTTCGCATGCAGCTCCATGGAACAAACACTATTTCAGCAACACGTGATTTTTCAACCTATGTGGAGAAGCATCATCCAAGTGGCTCTAAAAAACAATCAGTTATAACCACTAAGCACATGGGGGCTTTTCAGAAATAACTCATTATGCACAGGTGAAAATTATTACTACACAGTGAACTATGTAACGGAAAGAAATAAGAAAACCACAAAAATGCTGAAGAAGGTAGTTTGTCTCCTGCCTTTCCTGACAGAGAGAAGAAGAAAGGGAATCAAATCATGTAAGCAAAGCACATGATGAAAATAAAAAGATCAGTTAACTAGCCACCAAACTCAAAGACTAAGGAGTAAATTAAGTTATTTAAAGATAACTTTAACAGAGGGCTGGTCTGTAGAAGATTCTCATACAAAAGCTCTTCCTGGTATAACAAAGAAAAAAAAACAAAACCAACAACCCAAACACACATTTTTAATATCCTCAGAAGCATCAGGTTCAAGGATCATTTCCATTTTCCCTAACACAAAAGCTTTGATTAAATGCAGACACTATCACTAGCAATGTCTTCGCACTCTATACAAAAAGAGCATTACCAAGCTAAAGATCAGCTTTTGATCCCTTGTAAGCAGACATTGCCTTCAAGTGGTTTTCCCAACTTGTACAGGAGAGATGAACTCGCAAATAAAGAATCTAAATCAGGATGTAAAAATGCAGCCTTCCACCTAAATGAAACAGCAAGGGAAAGAAACCTCAGTCAGTTGGATGGAAAGGAGGCTGCTGATCACATCCCTGGGAACTCTTTCTATATTCTAAAAAATGGTGAATAATAGGTGACAGGTAAATGACCTCATGGAAAGAGGCTTCAATAAACCTCTTCTGTTCTTTATAAAATACATGTTTACCTTTCCAGCCTGATATAAAAAGCATGTCTTTAGTCCGAAGCTGAATTTTATGAGTTCCCTCATGCATAAGGCAATAGCAATAGGATATGCAGAGACTATATTTTGTTATACTTTTTTTTTTTAAAGGGTGAATAAAAAGCTTTGCACTCAATTCAATTGCATTTCTCTGTGATAGAGTGTGAACACTGCACCTGACTGATTCCTAAATGTAATGAAACACTAAGTGGCAACGGGCAGCACTCTATTGCTTTTGTTAAAAATCAGAAAAAGAAACACATGCCAAGCTTCTAGCATTCATTTAGGATTGTCAGCTTTTTCAGCCACCTCACTAAGTTCTCTGCTGATTCAAAGAGCCAATTGACAGTAACTCCAGCATAATTATAATGTCTCTCAGCTTTTTCCACCCACTAGTTTAAAATGATGGCTCCCTTAAAAACTTCTCCACCAGGTAGAACATAAAGAAGAGTGCACGAGTTGATGTAGACCTCAGGGCCTCTGGTGGGGAAGCCTAGAGAAAATGATGGACCCTGAAATGATGCATAGTGCATCTGCCCAATACAAGCAATGAAAACGTGCACATTCTAACAGTCCTTAATGTACCACTGCGGTAAGTGAGAATCAGATCAGAGGCCTTGTGAGGTAATGCAGGAGCAGCCAGATGATCTTACATTCCAGGCCCACAAATACTTCACTTTGTTCTGTTAAACAGCTGCACTAGAACTCTAACAAGTTGTTTCTAACAAGTTGTTCACAGGTTGTGTTTCTTCAGATGGCAGATCAAGCAACGCCATACTGTTGGAGCAAAAGGGCACAACCTCTTTATCTTTCCTCTCTTGAAAATCTAACAATTTTAACAAGAAACAAAATTGTTTTGTGAGTGCATTTCTTCCTATTCTGTAAATATTACCTTCTCTACAAGTTGCACCTGAAATTGCTTAGCATGTAAAAGGAATTAATTCCTTAGGGCCTATTCTGTACTCCTTATTGCACACAACTCTTTTTGAAGTCAATATTAGGGATGTCATTCCAATTTTCTACACATCTGCCACGCCTATCTTGGAAGAAAAAAAAATCCAGTCCTTTCATTCCATTAAAAATTCCTTGTAGCCTGCCTTTTGTGCTGTTGGTAAGTTTTGAAAATCTTTCTAAGATTAATATTCAGTGCATTCAGTGTACATAGTAATAACAACAGAGAATGCAACAGAGGAAATGAGCAAACTGTAACAAAACTGCTGATCCTGGATAAAGGCAAACCCTTTCAAGAACACATGCTTAAACACCTTCCTTACACAAGAAAGACAGCAGCAGAAATGATCTAATCCCATCTCTTTCCATTGCATCAACAGGATATTCAACAGCTGCAGAACTGGTTACCACAGGCACTGCAACAGCACAGACAGCTCTGTCAAGCCTGCAGTATTTAGTGAAACTGTGAAATTAATTTGTGAAAACCATACTTTGTAAAGACTTCCATGTCAGGAATTTCTATCCCTTTATCTGTACCCCCTTCTCAAACACACAGGCTCATGTGAGTGCTGTAAGATTATAATGAAATTAAATTATAATGCTGTAAGATTATAAGGGAAAATAACTGTTTCTCCTGTATTCATGATGACAGGTCTATAGAAAGAACCTCCTTTCACAAGAGAAATAACTGAACCTTGGACTTGCAAGTTCTGATAGCTTTATTCCATTATTATCTTAAAAACACACTGGCAAGCATACTTTCTTGCTTGCAGAAGCTAAAGTGAAGGACAGCTGCAATGTGGCATACAGTACCTAAAACAACAGATTTCTGAGCAGGGCTTGGCAGGGGTGATTGGCCTCTTTTCACCATCCTTCACTGCAGAACACGTGTCTATCAAGGAGATGCTAAAGCTGCCTCCATTGGTTATTTTATTTTGGAACATTTTGTGCCTCCTGTAGGCTGAAGGTTTTTTGTTTCACTCATAACTCTTCCCTTTGTGTGGCTGCATATTCAGAAGGTGGCAGCTCCTATCAACTTGTGCAGATAAACCTGAGTGACAGAGATATTACTAGTCTGAACGATCACAAAGAAGATAAATGTAATGAAATTTTCAAACAACAATGACCACAGCAGCAAAACTTATGTTCTTGATGCTTAGTTTTCAAAGGGCATGTTAGAAGTACACGGGTAGCACGCTATCAGAATTGTTACAAGGATGTTGTTAATTATTTAGTGGACCAATGGAGTGTGTCAATCATTTCAACATGAAACAGCTTCCATGCAATGAACCACAATTCTTTAATGCCCAGGAATGCAGCATGCTCAAATGCAATTATATAAAATGAAGAAAAGTATCACTGACTGATAATATTTTTAAGAGTTAACAAGCCAACCTAGTTAAAATGCATAACATTTCTTTTATAAGGTTTGATCAGTGATTAATTTTTTGTTAAGTATTTTTATGATTTAAATGTCAACAGGTTTTTTTATAGACCAATATTTCTGTGATTTGCAAAGCAAGCAAGCTACAGAGGTTATTTAAAACAAATCTGGCATCATAAAACAGGAAAGGTTCACTGCCTTTAATGGAGTGATTTATTTCTCCAAATAGTTATAGGGATCAAGAATAGTAATAGTTATTGGCTAGACTGACCCATTTATGAGTTCAATCATGAAGAGGAGAGTAAGTGCTGTAAGATTTGTGAAAAACCTGCCACAGCTGCAGTTAGCATTTCTTGATTTTCTCAGACATCCAGACATGAAGAAACCTTCCAATTCTATGAGCTCTGCTTTGTGTCAGCCTTTTTCAGTTTGCACTGCCAAATGACCATAACAGCAGCATTTCATGGTTTTGTTTCAAATACATTTTCAAGTATACTGGTTTACACAAGGTTTTGATTACTGAAAAATATATCACCTTAATAAAGTTATTGAGATTTATCGAGCCATTAGGCTAATTCTGTTCAGCTACTTGAGGTCTGATGAGATCTCTGGTATGAGTAAGTTGTGTTAATTTCCTTTCCAGTGTACAAAACTGAAATGCATTTAACTAAGTGGCTTGTGTATTATGTAAAACATAAACCAAAAACCTTTCTGTTGCTACACTATTAGACTACAATAACATCTGTCTTGTGGCATTTTGATGTATGATACATTAACAAAAGCTAAATGAAAAAGAGGAAAACTATGCAAACCACTATTAAAGTACAAAACTTCTTTCAGATTTAGAATTGGGTGCCAAACACACTTGAATGCCTTTCCTTTTGAGAGAAAAGGTATCACTTAAATTTGTTGCTGACCCACATTATCATGTTCTGTTCACCACACTAACATGAGGGTGTTGTCAGAAAATAAAAGTGAACTCGCAGAAGTATGGTCTTCTCCCTCAGCCACTGTCAAGTCCTTTTGTGAGGGCAGGTAACTCAGCTCACCTTTTTTCTCTCCATATGGACAAACATACACATGAACAAGCATACATTTATATAATTCTCTCCTACATACTTTATATCTTTGTAGAAAAATAGAATGGTTGGGGCTGCAAGGGCATCTGGAGATCATCTAGTCCAATTCACCTGCTCAAACAGGGTCAGCTAAAGCAGACTGTGCTCAACTAGGTTCTGAATATCTTAAAAAAGGGGAGTTCACAACCTTTTTCTTCCTTTGCTTTTTAATAGAGCAAGTTTTTATTTGAAAACAACTGTTTAGGCAAGTTCAGCTACTTCAGTTCCTTGAGTTGTATCAAATATACCACAGCAAATAATCTTCCTCAGAAGCCACTAATAAAGTTATTCTGAATCCTGAGTTATTCAAAATTATTTAAATAATGTTAATTAAGGACTTCCTGTTACATGCTACATACAAAACATTTTAAAATACAGTTCTAAAGAAATATTGCTGTTCTAAACTGTTGTTTGCATATGAAATTAAACATATTTATGGCCTGGATAATATATCAAACTTTTTCAATAATTAACAATTTGAAGATTGTGTACAACATATTAGAAAGCAATTTATTTTCCAGATTGCTATCTGGTGGAGCAGATTTCCACCCATTATCAGTCAACTTACTTAGTCTCTGAGCAGCCTCCAGGGCATCATTTGCAGAATCAGCTACAAAGAATCTCTGAACTGTAACCCCATGGTCTGCCATTAGTTTTTTGCTTTGGTACTCCTGCAGGTTCAGCCATCGTCTAGGGGTTAATTGAACAGCCTAGAAAAACGAGAGGGGAAAATAACATAATGCTCATTAAAAACAGTTCATGAGACAGTCAACTGAGCTCTGCAGCCTTATGGTTATCTCAACCCAGCAGTTAAATAACACTGTTTCAGAGAAAAGGTAAAATATGCGTTGATTTATCTACCTGCCTTTTCCTAACATTTGTGCATCCAAAGTACTCTGAAAGTTACAGATATTTTTTTAAAGCTACACAAGGCTCACTGGGTGATCTTGGCTAGACAAAACGTTGTGCATTTAATATCAAGGCAGATTGACAAACTTAGCTTGGACTCTAGTGTCTATTTAAGTTTTTACGTTAACCTGTGCTATAAAAATATTAACAGACCGTTACCTCAAAACAAATTCATTGTTTCATACTAAATAGCCTAAGGTACACTTAAAATTTTACATAATTCTTCCCCATGAAATTATTTCTATGGATTCTGTGCATTTACTGCAGCATTTCTGAGAGGAAAAACAACCAACGTGGAATTAGCATCATCTTGTAGGAAACTATATAATAATGTATGTTTTTGCAGTGCTCTATTGTCTATGCCTGCACTGCTAAATGGATTTTGTTGAGGACATTAGCACAACCACATTGGCCATGCAAGGACAACAGCTGGAGAAGAATTTACCTTTTCTTCTCAACATGCCAGTTCAGTTGCTTGTGTGTGCATGCACAAATATATAGCTAATGGATACAGAGACATGGCAACCTTACACACAAACACAGACATCAGATTTAGTTATCTTGGCAGTCAACATGGAGTACAGGATAGATGTTATAGATGTCATAGGATCATTACTGAATGCTTTTAGGACAAAACATATCCTCCACACAGGATAATTTTTTTACCCAAAAAGCAATAACCAAGGAGCTGTCCCTGACTCCTGACAATGGCATAATCTTATTTTGTGCCAGCAAAAGGTGCTCTTCCCACGTGGAGAGACTAACTGTTGTCCTACTGGCAGACAGCCTACAATCAGTTCTTGGTTTTTCCTGAAGTAAGGAGCACAGTATGCCAGCTAGCACTCTATATTTAGATATGTTAGACAAAGAAGATAATTTACTATTCTAATACTTTGATGTCTACCAGTATGATAAAAAAATATTATCCTAATGCAACTTTACACTGAAAACAAAAAAACCTCCATGACAAAGTCTTTCAATAATACACATCTTTCCACAATACTAGAATTCTGAATGTTGTGTTATATCAAAAGCAAACCTCTGTCTGTTCCTACTTGCTTTGAAACCTAGCACAAAAGATTGATGCATAAAGAAAATATAAACCCTATCTTTTACAGTATATAACCACGTTTTCTGTAAAAGTGACTCCCACAGAACTTCAACAGTTACAAACAGCTGGGAATGACACATTTTAAATTATTTTAACCATAACCTGGCTAACATTTTAGAAGAATAAAACAACATATTCTCGTTATCCTCTATGGCTATCTCTAACTCTAGGCAGCACACAGGTACCTCAGTATGTTTTATATTCCTTCGTGTTATTCACAGACAATATGTTACCACATTTATGCAATGCCTTCAAATGCAGGGTCAAAATTAAAAGTCACTTTCAAAATTGTTGACATTTGTTTTCCTATCGTAATATCTTTGTTGGGCTCTAAGAGCTATTACTTCATTATCATTTCCACAAAGAGATTAACACGAGGAGCCAAAAGGGACCCTAAGGCAATTCCAGCCACGTAGAGAAAAACCATACATGCACACTGAAGAGAAGCATCACCTGAATCTGCACAGGCAGCCAACAGCCTACTAACATGTTATTTGAGCACTGCCATATGATTAAAATACATTTCCAAAGGCCTCCCTTTCAGCTACAAGCAGCAGTGAAAGAGAGAACATCCCAACAGTGATCTGAAGGAGATCGTGGTTGCTAAGGAGGGAGGGCAGAAAGGAGAAAAAAAACAATACCCATCTCTAACCCACTACCTGGCTTTCAGCCATTCTGCTTTAGTTAAGAGCTACAGCTGATGAGTGCACTCTACCCTAAAGGCCCAGAGCTACAGCAGGAGAACATTTACAAAGACATTTCTCAATTCATTTCTCTTGAGCAACAAGGAATTTACCAACCTGACTTCCAGGGTTCTGAAAAATAAACTCACACTTTAAGTTAAAGCAGATTGACTTACACCAAAATAAACAAACCCATCAATTCTAATTTAAATCTAAAAGGAAGAAACCTTGATTTAAACAATCAATTATGTTCAAATTCTGTATCTGTGTTTTCCAGAAGAAGGGTTAATTCTCCTTAGCTGGAACTTGGTTTGAAGCAAACATTAAATCTATGCTAAGTTTGACAGCAGTTTTTGCTCATCTGTTATATATTTATAAATCTTATAGTTCTTCATTCTTATGCTATGTAAAATTGTATTTGCTAGGAACCAAAATATCTGTGAGGCACACGTCAGGCTGATCTTGGATAGAATTAAATACAGAAAAAACAGTGTTAAGGTTGTATTAAACAGAAAGCTAAGTTAGAAGTTTTGCTAAGGATTTCTCTTATATATGTTTACTTACAATTTATTTTTCTCTTATGCTTAAGTGTATTTACAACTCACTGGTTCATAAGAAGATTTCTACAGCTCAGTAATACAGCTGATAAAGTGTTAGGGTTTATAATTTAAGGGTCTATAATTTAAGAACAAGTCTTCAAAACAGCTTTTTTTCATCATTTAGAACAAGAAGTCAGTTTCACATGTATGTTACTAAGCTGATCTAAAGCAAATAAACAAAAGGAAAATATTCAAACAATCTTATTCTGGGGCAGACTTTGGTTGCTGTTGCTTGACAAACGTCTCTTTCAACACGACTTGTTTTCAAATGTTCTGTTTGGGTGGGAATTAAACAGATAAGGAATTTGCAACACAGCTCAGTGTGTCAACTGACACCTCCACTGTTAGCTCAAACCAGCAACGTTTAAGTATTAAAATCTTCTAAGGACTGTCTTAAATAACATGAACTGCAAAGGGCCACCACCTAGTGAAGGCTACCAGTGATAACTCACAGAATCACAGAATCTGTGATTTTGTGTGATTAAATAACATGAACTGCAAAGGGCCACCACCTAGTGAAGGCTACCAGTGATAACTCACAACACATGACAAATATGGAACACAAGTGACAGCAAGAAAAGCAGCAGAAGTTCTTTTTGTTTATAAGGAAAGGTCATCTCCAGTGCCACCCACCTGGTGTGCCTCCCTCCAGCCTTAACTCAGCTCCAGCCTGGTTAATGACTAAAGGAAGACTAACAGCTGCAGTGGGACCCTGCAAGCAGCTCTGTTCCCAGTCACCCTCCTGGCATCTTACAAAAGCTTTTGGTGTATATCACTTTTACAACTTGAAAATACTACTCAAAACGTTCCATGGGGAAACTCCAAATCATTGCTGAGATGTTAAAAGTCATGTTATATACACACACAGTGCACATACACATAAGCATGTGGGCATAGGTCTGTTCTCTCAGAAAAATTAAACAATTAATATTAAGGTATTATGAGAATATGTCCTTCATAGATTATGAAGCAGAAACATCTGAGGACCACAGATAGAAAATAAGAATATAATTAATTTGAAAGAACTATCAAAGCAGTCCTAAGGGCGATAAAATGAAGATCTGGCCAAGAACTGTTGGCACAGAAGGACAAAGCTTAGAAACTTAATGTTAGCCAGCACATACTTTTTCTCCCACCTCTGTATTATGTGAGTCTGAGAGAACATCCTACTGAGTGGCAACTGAAGACTTTCAATCAAGACTCTCCACAAAAGACAAACTCCTGGTTGTCAATTAACTACTCAATAACATGAATTAGTACAGCCTACCACTCTATAGAGTAGTACAATGTATTTATGAATCCAACTGTGACAAAGTCTGTATTAGAAACTCTGAAGAGCAAGGAACATGAAACACTTGCTTTAAAGCACTTGCAGTATACACACCATCTGTCTTGAGAAGAGCAGGCAAAATAAAGCAGTTACAAGAGATGAAATAAAGCAGAAGCTTTGAGCCTGTGAAGACAACTACTCTTTCAAGACAACTTGAAAAATCAAACCAGCTACAAACATAGACATTTCAACAAAAAAAGTGACCGTGAGATGTTAGAAATGTGAGTAAACAGATGATTCCCTGAGCTAATTCCCATCTCAAAGATTTTCGGTTGCAATAAATATATATGTCTGAACAATTTCAAAGGGGCAGCAGTAAAAAAATCAGTCAGTACAAGAATCTTGAAAAATCCTTGCCAGATGAAGTTCGTAATCCTCTCAAATACCAAGTATTCAGAAGAATTTGAGATGGGCTGCAAATAGCATAAGGTTGCTGGGCATCATATTTTTTCATACATCCTACAGATAAATATGCACCTGAGATTGACCATAATGGTGCTACTGCACAAAGGTACAGCCTTCAGACAGCCTAGACAAGAGTCTCAAAAGTTTTGAAAGAAAGCTATTTCCCAGTCCTAGTCTTCTATAGGCAGCCATAATCCATCCCTTCCCCTTGAGACTTACTAGGAAGACACTTGAACAGAGCACAGAACACGACTCCAGTCTTCACTCCAGTGACCAGTGGTGTCCCCCAGGGATCAGGACTAGGTCCAGTCCTATTCAATATCTTTATTGTCGACCTGAATGTGGGGATTGAGTCCACCCTCAGTAAATTCACAGATGACACCAAGCTGGGGGGGAGTGTTGATCTGCCAGAGGGTAGGAAGAGGCTGCAGGAGGACCTGGACAGGCTGGATTGATGGGCCAGGGCCAACGGCATGAAGTTCAACAAGACCAAGTGCAGGGTCCTGCACTTTGGCCACAATCACCCCAGGCAGCACTACAGGCTGGGGGAAGAGTGGCTGGAGAGCAGCCTGGCAGAGAGGGACCTGGGAGTGCTGGTGGACAGCTGGTTGAACATGAGCCAGCAGTGTGCCCAGGTGGCCTGGAAGGCCAATGCCATCCTGGCTTGGATCAGGAATAGTGTGGCCAGCAGGAGTAGGGATGTGATTCTCCACCTGTACACAGCACTGGTGAGGCCTCACCTTGAGTCCTGTGTGCAGCTCTGGGCCCCTCACTTCAAGAAGGACGTTGAGGTGCTGGAGCAGGTCCAGAGGAGAGCAACAAGGCTGGTGAAAGGACTGGAGGGAAAGTCTTATAGGGAGAGGTTGAGGGTGCTGGGGTTGTTTAGCCTGGAGAAGAGGAGACTCAGGGGGGACCTCATCACTCTCTTCAACTACCTGAAGGGAGGTTGTGCTCAGGTGGGGGCTGGGCTCTTTTTCCAGGCAACCAGTGACAGGACAAGAGGGCACAGCCTGAAGCCATGCCAGGGGAGGTTTAGGTTGGATATTAGGAAGCACTTCCTCATGGAGAGGGTGATTAAACATTGGAATGGACTTCCCAGGGAAGTGGTGGAGGCACCATCCCTGGACATGTTCAAGGCAAGGCTGGATGTGGCACTTAGTGCCATGGTCTAGATGGTGTGGTGGTGTTGGTCATAGGCTGGATTTGATGATCTTAAAGGTCTTTTCCAGCCTTGGTAGTTCTGTGTCTGTGTATCACACACCTTTGTATTCATTATTTTCCCACTCTGCAGCTCTGCTCTTGTCAACACTTCAGTTGCTCTCAGCAGCAGCAAACAGCACTGCTAGATTCACCAAAGTGCTCATATCCCTCATGAAGGACAGACTGAGGAATTAGGTTGTAAATTACCATCAGGAAAAATAATGTCAACCTGAAAGGAAGCAGGAGGGAAGCACAGGAAAGCAGAAGCTGCCTTTTAAGACCTTCTGTTCATTATTGATCCCTGTCACCTTTTATTCCCAGCTTATTCTCTGCTTGAACACTTTTATCTCCTCTCCCTACACACTAGCCAGAAAACCACCCTGGAGAACACCACACAGCTCTCAGACCTTGCCATGAAGATTTGCCTACGGTTGAAACCCCGTATGTTCCAACACTTTCAGATATATCTGTGTTTCATCTGGTTCTTTATTGCAAGGTTACACTGGAGTACAAGGAGTACTCTGTCACTGTGAAGAAGAGATTGGAAATGGTCTGTGGGCTTTAGTGAAAGCTGACTCCCTCTGTGACATCTTTTGTTTCATCTTCATCAGCTGACAGGCAAGAACTAGACATTTTTCCATTGATGGCATTTTTCTGTTCTCCTTAAGATTTTTTTTTCTACCAACAAAAAAAGTTTTAAAACATCTTCCTAAACTTACATTCTCATTACTGCAAATACATTTTAACCTTGAATATTAACTTCTGTCAAGTTCTGAACAGCCCAAAGCAGAACTCTAGGTTTAAATACATCTTTCTAAACCTTGTTGGGTTTTTTTTAGGGGCATTTTACTTCTTAGCAGGTTAGCTACAGTTTTTACAACAAAGAAAAACTTAAGATCACTCCAGTGAGCCTAAATGAAAACCCAGACAATATGTTTTCATGGAATGGAATAAAGAAAAACTCAAACTAAAGGATGTACTGTTTTGAAAGCAAGTTCTTCTTAAAAGGCTAAAATAAAGATAATTTGTGGCTCTGCTGAAGGCTTCCAACAGACCTTCTATTAGGACAAGAAAAAAAAAGCTTTCATAGGAGCTCTTTATATGTGTTTTGTATTGATACACACACATTGTAGATAGAAAAGATCTCTTATTTGAGATTCAGATATGCCAGATAAGTCGAAAGGGTTTTTTCTTTTTAAATTTTAAATCACAAATAAGCTTTAAGAATAAAACAGTTGTGAATCTAGAAAAAACCTTGCTAGTAGCACATATCCATGTTTTTACATAATTATTTATCATAATAAAGTTTAAAAGGGGAATTAAATTCTTCCTAATAAGATATTTCTTAAGATTAAATTTGTAAAATAAGTGTTTATCAAAGAGATTAATATACTTAAATGGGACTCTATTACAACTGATAATGTTTCCTTAGAGCCTGACAAAAGCATTGAAAATCCCCAAACTCAAGTAAGTGGAACAAAAGGCCTCAATTGGACAGTAACATGAAGTGAGATGAGGGCTGAATCATTTAATCAAGTACAAGTTTCCCACTGGATTCTCTCCTGCTGGCTAGAAATATTTGGCATTTTCCAAAAGCAGAAAGAATTCATTTGCTTGGCGTTCACCTCTAATTTTCTTTCCTTTCTCCACACCACAAAATTTTTGTTACCAGTCAGAATCCCACTAATATGGCCAAAAGTCTATAGATTGGCAACAATTTCAGGAAACTACCGTTACTAATAAGGGCATATTTTGTTCTGAACAAGCCTTCTGTTCAAAGTCACTTCTTTATGTAACTTGACACCACGTGTGGCCCAATCAATACAAACAGCATTAAAATGACGGGCACGTGCATCAAGAAATCAAACATCTCTTTTTGACCATCTTGACAAAGCCAGGTGTGGCATAACTGTATCAGTTAGAAACCTGATTGTTCATGTAACCTGCATAATCTCTTCTCTACCACCTTTCTGATTGTTGTGGGTTTTTTTTTTTTTTTTTTAACATAAAACGCTAAGGGTTCTGCACAAATAATGTATTTGAAGCATAGTTGTGTTATTCTTCCAACTACTCAGTTTGCCAGTTCTTGAGCTGTCACATGGCAACAAAAATAATTTGCATTATTGAATAATATGGGCTAAGCAATACCAATACAGTTAAACAGGAGTGGAATTACAATCTGCTTCAATGTAAATTAAAAAAAATGTTTTAGAAAACACTGCAAAGAGATGCCTTTGTCCTCATCTATGTAGCATTTACTGCTCTGATGTGCAACATCTTTCAGGTGACCCAGGAGGTACCTTTTGAGGGCTTCCTTTTGAAAATACACACACATAAAACCAGGAGAAATTGTTTTAATGTATCCACCAAGAAATTTGCAAGCTGCATGTTAACTAGTTCAGCACAACTCTGCTTAGAAATAAATCTTCCATTTATGCACAAAACAGGAGAAGCATCAGTAATGCAAGCTTCAAACTTAGACTACAAATTATTTCTTATCTGAACCTATATGCTAAGGTATTAGATCACCAGGATGTTTTTTCACTCTTTGGCCTCCCTGATAAAACCACAAAGGTTGACTCCAAGGCTGAGGATTTCACATAACTAGTGCTGTGTAGCAGGTATGTAGCAGCCACCAAATAGAGTAGCACTGGAGCAGGTAAGATAAACAGACAAGCTTTAATAAACAAACAAGCAGAAAACAGCACCATGACAGGCACTCATGCAAAACAAAAAATCAGTGGCTTTTTGAAGTTGAATCAGCTCACAGCAGAACAACTGATACTTGTGAAGGGAACATTTTTAGCTAGCAGTATTACCTACTTCTGTAATATTCTTCCAAAAAGCAAAATAAAACAATTTCTGAAAATAGCAACAAGGACTGGAGAGCAGCACTTTCAGGCAGAACCCACTACCTATCTGTAGAATTCTTACTGTTGAGCACCACATATTTTCTTTAAACATGAATTAATTGCTTAACTCTCCTCTGTAACAAGTATATGAAGAAACTGTCAAAACAAGAACCAAAAGGTCAAGTCTGACAAATAACCAAAGATTCAAATGATGATCCCTATTACAACTGAGACCTTTTGGTCTTAAGAAAATGAGTTTCAAAAACTTTTGTGCAATTTCATGCCTAATTCCACACGAACAACCTTGGCTAAGCACCCACATTGGTTCAGGATTTTGCCATATCAAGTTCAGTATTCACATTTAGACAATTTCACTAAAAAACCCCTAACCTTAAATACTTATTTTCTCTTAGCAAGTCTCTTCAGCTCCAGTCTGATGTCAAATAAATCTAGCTAAGGAAAGAGAATCCAGTGATAATCAGCACAATTAAAAAAAATAAACACAACAACAAAACTACCACTAAGCAAATTTCTGGGATAACTGAACATCCCTTGACACAGCTATATAAATTGAGCAGATCTACTGTTTACATCAACCTAGTTAAATGCACTTTATTGCACGACTGTTAAAAAGGAAGACACACTTCAGTGATACCCAACATTGTCTTTTCATTCGTAGTATGAATGGAAGCCAGTACTCACATCACAAAACAAAGATAGATCTCTTAAAAGCACCTGACAGTATAGCTGGTCAAACAAATGCATACCACTTTTTTCCCCTTTTACTGCTCCACTGAAGTAAAGTAGATGTAACTATGCTAATAGATCCTGTGCCAGTATAAACCAGCTCTCCCAATGCAAATAATCTCTGTATGAATGCAAATTGTGTCAAATATCATAGAATCATAGAAAGGTTTGGGTTGGAAGGGACCTTAAAGATCATCTAGATCCAACCCCCCTGCCTGGGCAGGGACACCTCCCACTAGATCAGGTTGCTCAGAGCCCCATCCAACCTGGCCTTGAATACTGCCAGGTATGAGGCTTCCACGACCTCCCTGGGCAACCTGTTCCAGTGCCTTACCACCCTCATAGTGAAGAATTTCCTCCTAATACCTAATCTAAATCTCCCCTCTTCAAGTTTTAAACCATTCCCCCTTGTCCTCTTGCTACAATATGTCAAAGCATATGTCAATGTAGCATCCAAGTTTTAGAAACACAGACTACATTGTAATGGTTAAACTGGAAGTCATTTGGGGAGAAACACTGTCATGTCTACGGGGAAGTCCTTCAGAAGCATTCCATAGCCAAAACAAAAAGGAAATGTTTAGTGTATCTTATCTAAAAAGCATCTAACCAAAGAAATGTATTTGCTTACCCAACACATTCTACAGCATTCCATTTTATTTGATTTGTGTGCTCTGACCTGTAATACAATTCCGAGCGCATATGAAAGAAAACAGATACACAAAGATGACAGTAATGAAAAAGCATACCATTCATCAATGTAAAAAATAAACTGATATTATATTTATTGACATACAGCTGCTGTAATTGACAACGCTGTAGGAGAAGTTCCTATCAAAAAAGGAACCATCAGAAATACAACTACCTTCATATAAACCACCTCGGGTACAGGCACATTTTATTAGGTCATATACTTGAAATACACCACATAGGCCACTGAAAACAAACTAAAACACTTATTTCAGTTTGCTGGCAGTGCTGACTTAAAGTGTAAGTATCTGCAGAGTTAGTTTGACAAGAAACAAAGATTTAGAAAAAAGGCACTGCACTAAACAGAGAAAGTTTCTCACAAAAAAGTAAGCCATAAAAAGCAAATATACTGAGATTACTACACTTTGTTCTGTATGAAAGGAAGTATTTGAAGCACAGAAGAAAATGGAAAGACTCAGGGTAAGATTGATCAGCTCTAAGTTCTGCCACCTATAGTCAAAGCACACATGCTTATCTCTCCAAACATGATTAATGCCACATACCTATGAGTACATTACAAAAAACAGGAGAGCAAATGTCCTTCCCAAATAATGTCCTGTTGGCTACCACAAATCAATGATTTTAGTCTTCCAAAGCAGGAGTTAGCATCCAGACAATCCTATTTAAAAGCCACAGAGGAAACCATCTTCCATCAGCATAGCAAATTACTCACTTTACTTTGGATACAATATAGCAGGGAGGCTCCGTTGGTATCAGCAGAGACAATCCACTTCATTCAACACTAAGCATTTTGATTGAAGTCTCAATCTAGACTTCTGTGATATATTTATAAAGGATAAAACCGATTCTGTGAGCTAGTTTAGGATGAAACCTTGAATATTTTCCTGACAAAATGAGTTTCTGTGTTTTTGTCCACAGCATTTAAGAATTGCTTATTTCTTGTCATAATTTGTATCAAAAGACTATAAGCCATCTTGACCCTAAATATCAGTATCTTGGTTTAAAATCTTCCATGGGTACAGCTGAAGACCTTTTAAGAGTTAAGTTCAATTACTTAATTCTTATAAATTGGAATTCACTTTAACTGAATCAAACTAAGGCAACACCCAAACTCCAGTTAACAGTTACAGGCCTTTTAGTTCAAATTTATCACTTAAAACACACCACACAAAATATCTTGGGCAGTAAAATGCAGTATGTCTTATAGAAGGAAAAAAAAAAAAGATCACATTTCCCAGTTCTGTAAAGGCTGTGACATTTTGATCAATAAAGTGTAGGGGCAATTTAGTGTTTTATACCACTGAACAGTACACTCACTTTTCAGAATGAGTGAGATCTGTTGTTGCAATTGTTAAGGTTTATGTAACTCCCAACTTCTAATAAAAGAAAAATCCAAACATGAAATATGCCCCTACATCCTTGTTTACTAAAACTAGACAGCCTGTTCTGGTGGATAATTACTGCTATTCCTAACAGCTATATGACTCTCTGAAACAAGATACTTATGCTAAATGACCAAGTTATTCTCTTCACATGCACAAAGAAAAAAAGAAAAATTGGGCCCTGGTTATAAAAGGAACGCAGACATGGTTAATAATATTCTAAGGATTTCTACTGTTAGATTGCTTAAAAAAAATTACCCAGACAGTTGAAAGCATGGCCAAGAGCTCAGAAAGCCTAAGTTTTAAGCATGCAGACTTCAAAAATTTCAAAAGAGTGAAACAGGCAACTGTTTCTGCCCAGAAGTCCAAATTACTGAAAATCTACCCATTATGTAGAGTGAGCAAATCTTGCTAGAAAAGCCCAAAGCTAAATCCTGTTTTGGAAAATCTTTGCCCACCATTCCCTTAATATTGTTTTTCAATTACCCAAATAATCTTATTCAAAACTGAGCATTCTGAAACTTTTGAAAACACTAATCCACCTTTAAATCATGCTTTGACTGAAGGAGAAGAGCATCAGCTCAATCCATAGGCAGTTGAGTGACATTTCAATAAAAGCACACTCGAGTAATCAACCAGTTGCTCCCCATGTGCTTCTGCAATCCAGGAAAATGTGCTGTGTTACACCTGTCTGCCTTGGGTGGTTTTCCAACCAAAGCTGGCACCAGTGTAGACTTCACCACAACTCTCCCATACATTGCTGACCTACCCCTCACACAGCTATACCAGCCCCTCCAACAGCCAAGTGCTTTGTCATATTTCAAACCAAGAAGACAAGGTTCTGGAAGAAGTCATTACTGTAGGGCTGAGGGTTCCCAATTCTGCTCAGATGATCTGGAGATAAGCTGCCATCATGGCTCCCTGGCTGCTCCCTCACATCACGTGAGCCCAAAGTGGAGCTAACCCAGCAGAAAGCTTCTCTTGCTGCCCACATAGCTCTGTGACCCTGCCCACCAGAGGAGCTGGTGAAGATGACATCCACTGCATGAGACACACCAGCAACGCAGTGGAGAGGAGGGCAGGACCACTTCTTCTGACAAGGGCCTGCCCTTACTGGGGTAGTAGGGACACTGGACTGCACAACCTGCTGCAAAGGGGCAAGATGACATGAAACTACATGCTAACAACTCAACTGCACATCCCCTTCTGAAGCAATTACTAAAATTCACTATGATTCACTACAAAGAACACTACCACTCTAGAAAAGATATAGTTCAGAAGTTTATAGTTTAAAAAAGTCAAATTATTTTTATTTTTTTATTACTATATTAGGTGTTTGTGCCACCATTTTAATTCTAGTTTATGCAATCAAAACAAGCACTTGGTTAAAGCTTCCCCTGGAGACTTCCTCATAGTTCAAGGAAAAGCCAATTTCTCTTGTCATGTTACAAGGTTCTTTTAATAGGAGCCACTGCAAAACACAGATAGGAAGGCAGGAATCGCAGTTCATCACAGCAGGAAACATCAAGATGGTGACAAACATCAAAGGAATAAAGGGAAGAGAACTAGTAACATGTCAATTTTAGAAAAGGAAGCTATTTTAACTGGAAAGCTAAAGGAGACATATTTAGTCATCTCATCCTTTTCACTTCAGAGAAACTACTTCTCCATTGCCAGGCAGCAGTGATTATTCTAAAGCAATATAATAAAGCAAGGATATAAACTACAGATTACCTACCTGTAGATAACAAAGCATACAAAAAACTAATAAATGCCAGTTGACATTACTTGTCTGTTGAGAAACAGGCAGTCAACAATTACTAACAGAATGAGAATTTGTTTGTTTAATGCTTATGCTAATTTACTGAACTCTTATTAGACAGATACACAGGCAGTATTGATGAGTTCCATAAAGCATTATAAAGTATGGCTGAATTGTTTTAAAACAGATGAAACCAGAGTACATTGTACACTATTTAAATGAAAGCTGGGTAGTGAGTGAATCCTCAGGATGAGCTCTCTGAAAAAGGCACAGGTTTTTAGAACTCTATGGACCTAAAAACCTAGTGTTGCAGCAGCAAACTTCACATCTCTGTGCATGGGAACTTACACCCCAGGATTCTGACCCTCCTGAACACACATCAGGGAACGTGCCTGTCTGGCACACAAGTGTCAGCACTTTATAAACCCTTGAAGAGGCACAGGCCAAATTGGGAATGTGTTAACATACGTCTGCTCCAGCAGGTAGAGCCTGTTTGAGAAACTCCAAGATGATACACCAGCTCTACTGAGCTCACTGAGACTGAGTTGGGAGGATTTGGATTAGGGACACTGGTACATTGCATTTTCCACACAACCACTTCTTGTACCTTTTTGTTGTCACTAAAATTCTAACCTATCCACAGGAACAGTGTAGTAAAAGACTGTCCATCTGTAGATTTAGTGCAGTGCAACATGGCCCTGAAAACAAAAGCAGGTATTCGACTTTCAACTCATGATTTCTCTTTGCTTATGTTGGGGCTGCATCTAGTTTCTCTTCTTACCTCTGAGGAATTTTAAGTTCCTAAATTAAGAAGGAAACAGAAATTGGTTTTTCACTCATGAAAAGAATCACTACAAGCAATATCTGTCAATTTGTAATAATTTATTCATACACAATATAAATGAGAAACAATATTACTTTCCTCTTCAAATTTCAGTTCTTGCGAAAGGAGTTTTACTACGGTAATATCATAGAAATGAACAGCACTTGACATCAAATAAACACCTATAAAATACTCTACAAAATACAGCCATATAAGCCATGTTTCTGCTTTTTAAGAAGAAAACACAAAGTCAGACACGAGACTGCAGCATTGTGCACTTTTAGTCAGGGTGAGGGCTGACATTTATGTATAATACAGGACAGTTCAAAGTAGCAAGGTCCTGCAGAAACCATTTATTAAAAAAAGAACAGTTTTCACCTCAACCTGAGCAGTTAAAATTAACCTGGGAGAGTGAATGATTAAACTAAAGAAATAAGCCTATTGGATTTGACCCTGAAGTCATGAAACAAACTCCCTCATTCTCCCCCAATTTCCCCACTGAAATGGGTGAACCTTCCCAAAACTCCCTCACTGGCTGACCTGTCAACTTTGCAAGGTGACTGAAGCTAAAAACATGGGGCTCTATTTGAGCTTTTCAAGAATAAAACTTTAATGCCATCATGACTGGAAGCATTGAACATTTCATTCATTACTCACTACCTCAAAATCAATTCATTAACACATATGTAAAGTTTCCACGAGGATTTACCTCTCCCACACCATAACCAACATTCCCTGCCACCCAAAAATATATTAAACTGTAATGACATATTAAATCGATATTCTGTTCGGAAACATGTAACGATACTTGAACATCATTTTTATTTTTGATTCAGAGTTTTCTTTCCTCTCTTGATGGTGGAGTCCATCAGCTGGAAAGAGGGATGTCAAGAGTGAGTCCATCAGTTCTGAAGCAGCTTGATGCTGTCAAGACTTTCTTTGCTTTATTTATGTTGTTCATTAAAACTCACCTAAATCTTTCCTCAGTGACTCAAATATGAAACAGTATAATTTTGCTGCACTTTAACAAATACCACGGAAATGGGACTCCAGAAGACAGCACCAAACTCATTCACTATTCACAATTATTCACAATTATTATTCACAATTCTGAAACTTAGATTTACAAAGCCATATAGATTGCATTCAGAAATTGAACAGTATCTAGTCAGAAACCTTTCCTTTTTACCTAAGTCAGAACAATATGCACATGAAAAAGCACAAAGTTCTAGAAGCATCTCAGTTATATATTGGGTATTTCAGAGTACTGTAGATAAAATGAAAGCTTTGCCAGTCTCTCAGTAAAAAAAAAAGTACTCAGGGTGGAAGTGGGGTTGAAAATCCTGAACTGTTATTTTAACAAAACCATAATGCTTCCCTTAAGAGTTCTCCTGAATGTTCCTCCTAGCTGTCAACTGCAAGAAACCTTTTTACTTCAAGGGTTCCCAAACGTTTCCCTCTATATCTTTCTATCCTACTATGTTCTTTTGATTTTGTCTTGTACTTCTCCTTGTCCTTTTCTCATCAGCCTGATTGCAAACTGATTGATCCCAAGCTTAACCTCTGCATTCTCCTGGAAATGGTGGAGCATGTTCCTACACTGCAGAACTCATTTGGGTCATTAGCTCAAGAAAAAAAAAAAAGAAACTACACAACTCTGTTCTAATGTGCCTTGACATCACATTTATAAACTCAGCTTTTTGATTTATCCTTCTGTTTACTTCTCATGCATGGAAGCAGAGACAAGAATGTACTCCCACCCCACTAACATTCACCTGAGCAGTGAATCATTAGCAGCTCCTGAAAACCCAGCCAAAACATGGCAGGCTCCTTATTCTTTCACATGAAAACTTGACAATTTGAACAACATGCCTAAGGTCACATAACAATCAAGAAACCAAAGCAGCCTGCCCAAACACAAACCTGCTGGTCCACTCAAAGGGGCAAACTCTTTTGCACTAGGTAGGAAACGTGCCCTTCCCACTTGCCTCAGAAAACACGTGGAAGACATTTTTTCCTTTGCATTCTTTAAACAAAACCTCAGCAGAATAAAGCAGGGTTAGAAATACTTATTGTACACTCACATGTGCCCAAGAAGCAAGAGTACCTACAGAAGCTTTTTACTTCTGGAATCAATTTTCATAGCCTTTGCTTGGGTAAAGGAAACAAGAGTATAAACTCTCAGATCCAATTTCTGCTTTTGTCAAAGTGCTACCCATCAGTACCACTGCTTTGCATTAGTAATTAATTTTAGTCAAATTATGTTCATTTTGCTTATTTAAAACTTCAAAGCTTTAGGAAAAACATACTTTCATGGCCTAAAAAGTAAAAGCTTTGAAGTATTTGATGAAAATAAACTCACCACCACACACAACAGCATAATAAGTTGCAGAAATACATTCCCTGCCTTTGTAAATGGAAGAAGATTGTTGGCGATATGCACCACATATTCAAAAAGTGAAATCAGCTACCTCCTCCACATAAATCAGAAATGTTCTTTTATTTTCAATATCTTGAGGGGAATTTAATATTTTTGTTCTCATTTTTAGGAGTTTTATATTAATAATTTTCTTACAATACTAAAATTATACTTTTATGTAACTATGAATAAATGCTTTAAATATTAAATAAAACCAGGAAAAAATAATTCTAAAACTATTTTACCCTCAACTGTAAGATAGAAATATTATGCTTTTCAGAGTATATCCACTACCAATTTTTTTGTACACTTCATCCCAACTAAGCTTCCTGAATCTTTAGGAAACTCAAAGCATGGTGTCAATGCCTTGATCAGAAATGTTTCTGAATTCCTGACTCAATCATATCTATCAAAGAAGCATTTCACACCTACCATACCCTAGAATAATGCATTCTGAAACATTAGGAGTCACTGGTATTTAAGAAAAACACCAAGAAAATGCCAATTTAGACAGTTTGCGCTCCATTTCTCATCACAAAAAAGCAAATATGAAACATAATCACAGTTTTGTGTTCCAGTTCTTTAATACTTGAAGTCAAATCATTATAATTTCCATGCTGCCTAATTATGTCATCACAGAAGGTCACAACCTTGGAGCACTAAGCAGCATAGCACTCCCAAGCAACAAAGATGCAAATGTGCACAGCAACAGAATACAGAAATACAGAAAAGTCTCTACATAAACAGTTTTACTTCATGGCAAAGTTGTAGCAGGTTTACTAGGTGTCCTGGGTTGAGCTAAAAGAAAGCTTACTGAAGGAAAAAAAAAAAAAAATATCAGTAAAAGGAAAATTAGCTTGATCTGGCTCAACCCAGGACACCAGGGTAGTGCAGAATGGACTATAACAGTTTCCATTGGGGAAGAACCAAAAAAAAAAATGGCTATAGCACAATTTGTTTCAATCTGAATGTTTCACACCTTTATTGTCAATAAATCTTGTTTTTAATTAGAACATTTGACTTATACTGACATGAAGCAAATTCAGAGGAAAAAACACACAAGAGGAAGACAGCCTTCTGGCTGCTTGGGCAGAGGGGAGGAGAAACCAGAAACTGCCACAGACTGATCAATTAATTATGCCTTTCATAGGAAGCCAGAACTTAATATTTTTCCTTCCTTTGCAGGTCATTTCTTTATTAATATTTCTCATTATTCACACTGGAAATTCAACCTGCTGCCATTCTCAAATCTCAAAGCAAGCTTAGGACTGCTGAGCAGCAGCACCTCTTCACCATCAGACTCTGACCTCAAAGTGGATTTCTACATTTCTAACACCACTGAACATTGCAGGCAAATAGCTGCCTATTTCAAGTCGTTCCCAAAACAAAGCCATCTCTGCTTTCTTGCTTCCTGGAGATGCAGGAGAGCTCACTGTCTGTGCTTGGCCATTTGGAGTGATGGAGACTTGCAGACACACGGGTGGTGGGAGTACAGTAAAAGCTAATCAGAGAGCAAGGGGAGCAGGGCAGAGCAATCCTTCATCAGAGGCACATTTGTTGAGTAGCTTTTGAAAAATATTGCCTACCTGTCCATTGGTAACAGAAACCTGGCACTAAGTGACAGAGGTCACCAGCAAAGCCAGTCCTGACCCAAAATGGCTGCTCATAAGAGAGAGCAAAGTAATGAACAAAGCATTCAGTCTCTGGCAGAAACCCAACAGGTAACCAGCCAGAAACCCCCCAGCCAACCTGCCACAAGAGAAGGGAAGTGCCAGCTCTGCAGGGCCTGAAACTCCCAATTGCTCCTTCCAGCCCTGGCCTCCTCTGAGAAAAACCAAGTGAGATACCTCATCTCCCACTGCTATACAAAGGGTCTAAAATCAAATCTTAGACAACTCGTTATGATAGATGGTCTTTCAGAATGTGTTAATAGATCTTCTAAGACATAAGATGCATTACTGAGGTCAGGGACTTAAAAACATTTGCATTATGAAGTAGTTATCAATGCTCTCCAGAAACCTCCTGGATTACCTGATTACTTGGTGGCCAGCTTCACTGTCACTCCAGCAGATACTAGAGTGAATGCAGTTCACCATGAGAACCTGGGCCTGCTAACACAAGGCTTCCTCCAGTTACCTGAAGCTTCCTCTGGTTCTCACCAATTAAGCTGTCTGCAGCAGACATGTACAGTAACATTGTCAGTAACCTTTGTCTCCCAACAATCCTGACCCATAGGCTCTCAGCTGGGTCATCCACCATCCCTAGCTGGAGCTCCATACATTCCAGGTGCTCTCTCACATAACATTTCACATCATGTTTAAAGCAAGCTCTAAATATTGGTTCCTCTATTCCCAAAATTTTAGGCATTGCTTTAGACTATTTTAATCTGAGCCATTTAACCGAAAAACAAATCCAGACTGAAACTCTGCATAAAAGAATTAAATTAAATAGATTCACTGTATCCAAGGTGTTTGGAGTTGCACAGTTGAAGAAGCTAGAAGATTTAAGGGAAAATAAATGTCTCATGCCATCTTCAGACTTTAAAAAGCTAGGCAAGTAATCTGTTGACAATAACAAGTTTTCTGTTCTCTTTAATAGCCCATTCATCTATAATTTTCATATCTACCTGTATCTTTTACTTTTACCTATCATTGTTATGTATAATTTGCACATATAAGTTTTCCTGTACCAGAAATTTCCCAGACACTTTTATACCAATATTTTGTATGAGCAACTTCCCCCTCCTTCCACTCTCCTGCCTCCCAAGGGAGTAACTGCTTTTTGGCTTCCCCTACGTTAGCAATGTCAAATTAAACTGTTCTTTTGTCCATGGATCCCTCTGAGGAAGATATCAAACAAATGATGAAGTGTCCCACTAGTAATTGTGTCTATTTTTTAATTTGCAGCTTCATCTTTTTTAGTCAAAAGTCTTGGATAAGCAGACAAACCATCAAACGTGATCAAAAATCTCCCTTAATTCTCCATTCCTGACAATTCCTACAAAATTGTGTCTCACAAAGAATTTAAGAGGACGAGAGTTAGATACCAAAGGTAAAGTAGCTACAGTAAGAGAGACTCTTTTCTCCTCCTGTCACAAATTGAGACTATGGCTCATTGCTTGTACTCCTCACAGTCTACCTACTCCTGTAATACTTCACCATTTTTCATTCTTCCCAGTTATTGTTCCCATTGGTTTGGTTATTGCTCCAGAAGTATTCTAAATGCACACTGTGTGAATGGGGGTTTAAAGCTGCTGCCACTGATGCTCTCAAAATATCTATCCATTTTCAGACAAACAAAACTCTTACATTTACAGTTTAATTGTTTAAAAAAATAAAATCACCCATTTGTTGCAAACAGAATTAGTGCCCACTGAATTCTGAAGGTCAGTATTTTGCCTGATCCACTTCCCTTAAAACAAACTGCCAAATTTATTAACTTAAAATGCTTAGGCACTTTATTATATAGAGAGTCACATCTTCCCTCTGCAGATGCCAAAAGCACACTGCAAAGTTGCAACATTTATAACGTTTTGTACAAACTAATTTAGCTGATAAGGGCAGGTAACCTTTGGTCCTTCACTTGTAAACAACATGAATCTATACCTTTTCATTATGAAAAGCAGGATTAAAACCCAAATCATTAATTATACAAAGATATAAATGACAGAGGCAAATTTAAACTACTCTCTAGGGCCAATCAATAAAGCACTAATGCACAAATTAAAGACAAACAGGGTGAACTGAAATTGATCTGGCACCAAGCACTACCAATGTGCAAGGTAAATAAACTCAAATTAATAATAATGTATCACTCACAAAATATTTAAAACTTGATTTCTTAAATGAATCAGCCTTCAAGTGAAATAGCCCAACTTGTATTCATGCCCAATGGGAACAGTGCCTGGAGCTTTGTGAGTTTGGATTCTAAGCTTAAACACTATCAGCTGATCACAGAAATAAAAGAAAAGGTAATTCAAGTTCGGGATATATTCTTGTATTTCAGGAAACCAATGAGCAAGCAGATAGAGACCACAGAAGGACAAGGAAGAAAAAAAGCTCATGGCTAAGTGCTCAAAGAACTAGCACCTTTTAAACAAAGGAACAAACCAAAAAAGTGAAACTCAAAAGCTTTTATTTACAGAATATATTTTGCGCTTTCAGTATAACATTTTAACTGAGGACTTAAAAACCCGTTTCAATTCCATCACAGTCAGCAGCTAGCCACTGCTTACACAAGAACATCATCATAGTGTCACAAGCAAACAAAAAACCAAGTGAGAAAACTCACCAATCCTGGGTTATTTCCAGGACTATATAAAAGGAGGGCTTCAGCTTACAGTTTAGAATCTGTTTTATTCATCATTCACGCAACGAAGACTTCAATGGCAGCTACTCAAGAGCTCCACTATTGGGGAGTGTTTCACAATACTCAATCTTAACTTCTCTTCATTTCATGCCTACTCCTGCTGTGTTATCTAGTTAAAATAAGATCAATAGCCAGCTATTAATTATGGATCAATGTTTAATTACCAGTTCCAAAGTTACTGTCACAATCAGTTGCACAGATAACATGATTTCTATGCCCTGTGTTTTATTAAAACATTATGGAGTGGAGAATAGATGAGCTAACTGATTCACAGATGGCTAAAAACTGTCTTTCTCAGCAGAAAGTATTAAAGATTTTCTAGAGAAAATCCTTAGGGTATATTGTAATCTGCAGCTTTGAGAGTCTCAAACATGCAGAGAAAGACTGGACTGGCAGAGGCAGTAATGAGCTGGTGGTGACCACAGGTGTGGTCAAGAGCAACAAAAAAGATACCAGTTGGGGTAAAGTAATCCTGGAACTGCACCTGTGAGTGAGTCCCCAGGTGGAGAGGGGGAATCATATCTAAGCACTAAATAAATACATTTCCAATTTTTGCTGAAAATGAATCTTTGAAAAAAGACAGGGGAAAATATAGTGGAGAAATGATCTACTTCTAAGAAACAACCAAACCCCAAGTGTTTCTAAGCCCTCATCTCACTTTTCTGCACTTCCAAAAGACTCTCAGTATCTTCACACATTCTTCATAGCATCCTCATTAGCAGTCATCAGCCAGAAAGACCAAATGAAAATTAAAAAAAAATAAAATAATAGCCACACATACTGACAATATTCCAGAGAAAAACAGGAAGAAACAATCATGCTGATACCTGTAAAGCAAAACCAGAGTTTGTCTATTGACACTTTATCTAGTGCCTCAGGAGGCAGATCAATGAAAAAACACTTGCTTTTATAGCAAAAACTTCAATCAATCTTAAATATACCCAAGCAAGATAAGGAGTCTCTTTGGGTAACCTGGGTGGGAGCTCAGATGGAGGGGTTGGAGGAAGGGTTTACTTATGCACAGCCAGGTTTAAGACCAAAGGTATCCCAGCTAGTTCTCAACCCCATGTCATATTCATGAAGGTTGTCTCTTCTTACCTCATTATCCCTAGTCCCTAATTATATCTACATGAAGTACAAAGAAAAGCAAATAAAGGTAAAGTGCAGCTTTTCTACTTCAAGACAAAGCTATGAATATCTGTGCCACAGTCAGATTGCTCCCAAGGCAGAAGTTCCACCAGTATAAAACTAACTGAAAAAAATAATTAACTTTTTTATATATATTTTTAATCACAGTCTAAGGTTATATTTAAATTTTCATTTCCTCCTTTCATCTCAAAAAAGGATTCGATAATCATGTGTCTAATGGCACCGACTGGTAGGAATGGGCCAAACATCTGCTCCACTTTGGCATCTCAGTTTTGTCTAGAGTTTGAAGAGGGCTTTGCAATCATTTAATTTAGGTACCTAAAGCAAAAACTGTTTGTGAAAGTCTGTGGCTCATGTATTCCTGCCTCTAAATGCAAAACCTTAAAAATTGTAGGAAAACTATTATCAGCCAGCAAAAGCCAAATAGGGAAACAGCCTGAACCTTCAAGAAACTTTTGAGAACCTAAAAAACCAAAACAAACAAGAAAAAGTAAGAATTTGACATTGAAGTAGCTTCTGAAGGCATGAATTGAGAGTTATTTTCAGTAGAGTTTTTTTGTTGCATGGAAGATCATTAAACTCACAGCTGATAGCTTCTTAAAAAAGACAGAAATTTGTCTGTTTAGCATTAATGAGGCTTTATAGGTATTCAAGTCTAAGAATTGAAGGCATCTGCAATGAGTAACCTTGTACAGCTCCCTATTTTTAACATATACAGTATTCAGTAGATTTTATAACAGGAATATTGTTTAATTAAATATTCTTCCCTCCCCCTCCCCTTTTTTTTTTTAAATGTTTTCAATATGCATGGAATTTGGAAATGCTACATATGACAGGACTAAAAACCATTTAGAAGGCTAGGACAGGGTAGCATAATGCACCAGCCAATCTGCTCACTGTATTAGAAAACTCGAGTTACCTTAAGCAATATTTATGATTCTGATTTAATTGTTCCTTATTTATATTCATCGCTGAAATCCACTGCATCTGAAGCTATTTCGAAAACACAGCATACTCCCAAAGGGCCCAATCCAACTCCCATTCAAATAAACAGCCTTCAATGGAGCCTATTTGTTGCTAGCCAACAAGATTGAATTCTGCAGCAGAGTGGTCCCTGGAGCGTTTGTCATGGCTCTTTACAAATATTGCTCCAGTAAGAGCAGGTCTAAATACGCTTGTCCACATGCACTGCAGACAACTGAAAACTATCTTTTATCTTCTTGAAACACTTGGTCAGATTTAAACTCCAAAAGCACAAAGGAGCTGAATCTATTAAGAATATAAAAAGTAAAAAACAAAACCAAAACCAAAAAACGTTTAACGGTTAGAACAAGGTAAAGAGCCACAGGGAAAGCAAGAGGATGATAAAATATTTTCATGTGGTAGGATCATGTACCATTTATTCCACCCTTAAAATGAAGTCACAGAGAAAAAAATGTCTGTGTGTAGATTATGACAGTGTACAACCACCCCACAAAAAAGTTTGTTTCAACAGAGCTATGCACATTAGCAGTAAGAACTTTGCAACAGGTACGAAGCACACAAACACCACTTCAGCGGTAAGTCATGAAGGGGATGAAGAAAGATTTGAAATCTCACCAAGTAGCTACTCACACAGGGTTGCCAAAACAAAGGTTAGAGAAGTGGACAGGTTTTGCTGGCTTATGGTAAACAAAGAAATAAAAGTAACAATGTAACTTCGCCCCTGAGCTAAGCAGTGAATGATACAAATTAGTAAAACTCATTCAAGGGAAGGACTCTTACTCTCAGATGCGTTATCTGCTTTGAAACACTGATAGGCTGCTGAACTTTCGTTTAAAGTTTGAGACAGAGGAAGGTTAGGACATTAGTTAGAAGTGAATACTATAAGTAGCATTGCAAAAAATTAAGACCTTTCCACAGGAAAGTGTTTTACTTTGAACCTAAGAGCTTCATTTGTTGTTACACAGTATCCATGTGGTTCTTGAGAACAGTCTACTGGGAAAGCACAGATCTTGGGAGATGTTCTCGATACATCAGAGTTAAAAAACAGAATAAAATGTGATTTACAATACAAGGTCAATATCTCTATTTCATAAGTAACACACAAAAAGATTTTTTTAATGTGTTTTTAAAAGTTGGCCACCTTAATATCCAAAAAAACTCTTGAGAATCTAAGCTGATACCCAGTGATTTCAGCAGGGTAACTTAAGAAGATCACTCCATGCTCTGAGGGATGACCAAACAGAGCATGAACTCCTAATTTCCTCCTCTACCTCACACCCCCACTGCAGCACCAGGTAAAGACTGGGCTTGAAACCAAGTTCAACCACAGAGATGACTCTATCAAGGCAGAGCTTCATACTTAAGCCCTACAAAACTCTTCCATAGCACAGCCCTATAGAAAAAGCAGGAGTTCTCACAAAAACAGGGAGATTGCCTCCAAGTTCCTTATTGTAGGATCAGGAAAGCCACGATGGCAGGAACACATAATCAACCATAGGATGCATACACACCAAACACTGTTGGGACTGACAGGATTGCTCAATGCTGATTGATTTACCTACCTATGTATGTAGACAGAGAAACATATGTATATACACACTGATGTGTATGTTTATATACACTCTGTCCCTGTCTCTGTGTGTATATGTATACAGAATGGACATAGACTTAATAGATTAACCAATTGCACCAAACTGCCAAATACTATTCCCACCACTAAAAGGTGAAAGTTGGGCACAAAAGATTTCTGATTTAAAACTGAGCTAGCTAATTTATTTCAGATTAAAATATAAACCATGCAAAAGGAGATGTACAATGCACGCTGTACCATGCTTTATCCGACAGCCATCCCATGCAGCCCTACACCAGCATCTATGGAACAGAACCAGCCAGAAACAGGCTCTGTTCTCTCCAGAGGCTTTTGCTTCTGGGAAAACACGCTCAGAAGCATGGACTGAAATAGATTCCCATGAAACTGATCTGATAAAAAGACAAATTAAAGAGGTTGGTCGCAGAAGGCACCTGAGCTGTCTAATATGCACATCTCTCATTTTAACTTCAGCATTTCTGCTGTCGAGGTAAATAAAGAACTCCTGCTACACCTCAAGAGCTCCTGAACACGAGCCCTTCAGGCAGGCCAACTTACTTATTTCCCTTCACACTCCTGAGATTCAAGACCACCGGGAAGTGAGAGCCATGACCAGCCTTTCCAGGCGAGCACAACTGGGTGTCCTCACAGCCACCAGCACAAAGCCAAAGCCAACCCGCTCCTGCCACCTGAAACGTTTTTAGGTGAATTATATAGCTTAGTGCAAGGTGTCACCTATTTCTGCTATTAAAATAATTAAAAGTACTTTCAGGTGCAGGGAGGTTTTCACAGCTGTGCACGCTTCAGGTCACGCTTTGGTGGGTTCAGCCCTGACCCAGCGGAGGGGGGCAGCCCGCGGCCGCAGCGGGGCCACCAGACCTTCACCCCGACCCCGCAAAGCGCCGGGCACGATCGAGCGAGGGCCGCTCGGTCTGTCCATGCCAACCGCCAAGAGCACAGCGCGGCTGCAGGATGAACACATCCTCCGGGCAGCAGCCCGAGGTCCGCCAAGGTGGAAAGCGAAAGGTCTCCCTCCAGCTGTGAGCAGCAGGCACGTTTAAGGGGAGGCTGCAAGGGGGCTGCCCGCCCGGCCGCGGGGAAAAGCAGCTTCACGGGGGCCAAAAGCGGCCGTGAGGGAACGGGGAGTAAGGGCGGCTTCTGAGGAGAGGCTCCCCAGAGCGCCAGGTGCGCTGCCCGCCGCCCGTTCTAAGCGCTTAGGTCAGGAGCAGGGCCGGCGGGATGTGGCGGCCGGGGCTGCGCTCACTCACCGGGAAGCTGCCCCGCAGGCGGGCGGATCTCAGGGCCAGGTCCCGCAGCATAGCCGCCGCCTGCCCAGCCAGGGGAGCCGCCATCTTAAACGCGCCGCGTGCCCTAGCGGCGGCCGCTGTCTCCGCCCTGCCCCGCTCCCCGGGCGGAAGCGCGGGGCGGCCCCGCGGCGCACACCCCTCCGGAGGGGAGGGGAGGAGAGGGGCCGGGCCTGGCGTGCGGGGCTAGGGGCACACTGTGGAGGCTCGGCGGGGGCTGAGTGGGGACATCTTGGGGCAGGGTGCGTGACCGGAGCCGGTGTGAAGGGAAGGGCGCTTCCGCGGGTAACCGTGCCGAGCACGGCTACATGTGGGGCTGGTGCGGGCGATCGGAGGAGGAGGAGGGTTTGTGACAGGCTTGACCTGCAGGTCGTTTCCTACTAGAGCTATTGCCCTGACTGGTTTGCCCTCTGGCTTTTTTTTTTTTTTTTTTTTTTTTTTTTTTTTCATATGACTAAAAGCACTTACTTCTTTTCTTTCTTTTTTTTTTTTGATAGGAAATAGTAAATTAACCCAAGCTAATAAGCCCTAATAAATCCTACTGGGATTCAGCTGACTCTTCATAGGCACTTTAACCTGAACTCTACAAAACACCTCAGTTCCTTCTTCATCCACAGGTAACACCTGTTAGTTAAGGCCAAAACTGAGACTCCAAATTGAGACCCACCTGGGGGACAGTGCTTAAGACCAGAGCCCTGAGAGCTCATGACTCATTGTGTGGATATAAAATCTAACATATGAGTTCCCAGTCTGAGCTGTGGTTTCATGAAAGTGAGTCCCAGAAGCCAGATTTAGGAAAATACCTCATTCTATCTGTCAGGAATGACTTATGGGCTGGTGTGGACACAGGTATAGTGGTCTGCAATCTGAAACAAGCTCAGGGGTCGAATGGTCTGGTCTTTGCAGACATAGTTTCTGTGTGAGCCCTGTGAGCATTTCAGTATCTGCTTCTGGTTAGTGCACACTCTGGATAATTCACCTAGGAGTAATGGAGAGATGACTTTAAATGGTTCACGCAAATTACCAATTAACAATGAAGCTTTGGGAAAAAGAAAATTGAGCAGCATACCCTTGCAATTTTACAACAGTTCATATTAAAATCACCTATTCTGAAGCATGTAAAGTTTAGCATTACATGCAGGCATTAGTTATGCTGAACATTATTTATTTAGTGGTTTATGATGAAATAGTTGGATAAATAAAACAGTCAAATCCCCATCTTCTGCTCCAAGGAGTGAGTGGGAACAAAGGAGAATGCTCTTGTCAGTGCTTAGAACTTACAGTTCTAAACATGTTTTAAAAAATTAAGGAATTAACAACTCCTGTATTGGAATTTAATTAGCAAATAAATTATACTTCCATTAGAAAAAAAAATCTGCAATTTCATAAGAACTGAGGTGCTAGAAAAATCTGAAATTGAACAGTTTTGTCTTTGTCATGACAATTTAAGTAATGTAATATGTTTCAATAAAGAACCTGAAGATGCAGCTTTTTGATAGCATTGAGCAATAATGTCTGGTACCCAGTATTAACCCAGGTATTGCTGTGTGCTGCTTCTTTCAGAATATTATATACTGACTTTGGTATGATGATGGAGGAAATATAATTTCATTTTTAGTTCCATGACTGTGGTTCAATAAGCACAGTGTTTCCTATTAATACAAACTATTATGGCTGTCTGCGTTAGGCTTATATATATAGCAGGTATATAAGCTTTCAGATAATGTGGGTGGATTGCATGCAACACTATCATTTAGTGCTATGAGGAGCACTTTCACTGCATAATATAAGTACTGCAGAACCTTCTTTACTATATTTTTTATTGTTTAGATTTAGTAAATGGAAAAAGACTGTGCAAATGTAGTCTGGGTTAGTCACCAAGACATTATTTTTTTGTATCTCTAGGGTAGAAGATACTTGTTCTTTAACATATGAGGAGAAAAGTTGTAGAGATTCATTGTCTTCACATTCAGTTTCCTTCTATTTATGTGTAAACCAAAGAAAATTTAGGTTGAGCAAGTCTCTGAAGCAATTAGCAGAGGTAGCAACAACCAGCTTTCTTGGAAGATACAGTACAAGGAAATGTGTGTGGGTGTGTGAGAGTTGAGGTACACAATATGAATTGAATTGTTAGGAACCCAGTTGGGATGCAGGAATTTGGGAACAGCTAAGAAGCAGTCCCAACACACTGTCCTCAAAAATAAGGAGGGAAAGGGAGTGAAGTATACAATAAAAAAGGCTAAAATAAGAAAGGCTGATTTCAAAGGACATTCCTTCTAGGCTTCCAAATATTCTTCCCTGTATCTATCATGGGAATGCAGGATTTGAGGGTGCTGCCTTTCTCATATCTTCCCCAGGATGCATAAAAAGCTAGATTGTAGCTAAGCTTTTCAGCAGTGGTCTACTTAATGCAAAACAACTAGTCATGTTTTTGCAATTAAGTTTAAAAATATGTTGCATAAGGCATAACTCTTAAGAACTTATCATTAAGCCTGAATAGTTGATAGCATTAAAGTGAAAATATTTTAAAACCAAAATGTTACCTTATCACAGGTAATGCACAATTTTAAGTGGTTTTGCATTTCCTCTTCATTGCAGTAGTACTTGTTAACAATGAAATAGTGTATTAATTTTCTCATCCATGCAGCTTAACACGCAAAACCTTGTTTGCTAAAGATGGATGTCACACCCAGCACATGGATGGTGTATCCAGCCATTCAGAGTGGTTGCTTATCATTAACTTTTCATTTAACCATAAAACTCTTGGACAAATACAAACATTATAGCTAGCAGAGCTGAATGGAGTACAACAATGAAGCAGGGAGCATCTATGTTTTCATGGATAGGATACTCTTCTAACTTAGACTGAAATAGAATTTGACAAAATACATCTTCACGTTATTATTCTTGATCATATGTCACCAATAATGTGGTTGCTCTGGTCTGGTTTTGATGGGTTGTTACCTCTTTTTCAGAAAACAGTAAACAATGGATTGAAAGGCTTTCATTATGTGCATATTGCTTTTTAATTGTCCTTGAGTCAACTATGGAACTTGAGGTTCATATACTGATTTTCTGGAGAATAAATATCATAAACATCATACAAATCCTAGAGAATGACTTCATCTGTATGTGAAAGATAAACCACACACAGCATCTCAAAAAATAATGCATGAGGATGGTGAAACTGCAACAAACTCACTAAAATAATCCCACTGTAGGTGACTAAAGAACAGGAAAACAAGATCATAGACTGAGTCTTAGAGTGACATGGTAGAGTAAGAGTCTTGATGCACAAGTCCCTCTAAGTCTGTCATGCTGGCCCTATCCCTCACTATTCCTCATTCCTTTCCTCTGGTCATGTCTGCATGTCTCCAAATGTAAAACCAAAAAAGAAAATGTATGGAAAGCAGCAATGAGTGGAGAAAGGGTAATGGAAGATTAAAATTGTATTAGCAGTGTTCAAGTCTAGAAAGCAAAAGCGGGATAAAAATAAAGAATGAAAAATAGCGTATTAGAATTAGAAATGACCTTCTAGGTCAACAAGTTCAATCATCACAGCCACAAAATTTCCATTCATTAGAAAACTACTTCAATATAATAGGAGGGATCCTGGAAGCAAGCAGGATATGGTGTTTCTTGGCTAGGGAGGACCAAATTCTCTGTCTTCAGCAAATATGTGAGCTCCGTCTATTGCTGCATCATCAATCCATGTATATAAATAATTTGCCTTTTTCATTTTCAAATTGTATGCACCTCTGCTGTACATAGTGTAACTTGTAGGTGGCTTGGAGGAAAGTCCAGTGAAGCTTTAAAGGGGTCTTTGTATCTTCTGTTTGGTGCCATGGAAAGCCAGGGTGCCACATTTTAACACTGTGTGATAACTTTACCATGTTAAAGTTTTAGCTTTTAGTTAAAGCTAAGAACTGAACAGAAGTGCCTAAAACAGGGAAGATTTTAAATAATAACATGTAGGAATAAAGAGAAAAAGTAGTGAAGCAACCCACTTGAAAAAGATTGATAGCTAGAGAGGCAATACCAAGGGAGTAATAGTAGCAGTAATGTTCCACCTTTTTGATATCCGACCATTTGACTCTGTGTAAAAAGGAAACATTCAGGAATTATGACATGAATTAATTGCCTGAAAACAGTAGAAGTGATGCATCAATTTACAAGAGCTGTACTGCTACCTTTTGCCAGTGGCCCACTGTATAATAAGGCAGACAGGGGAGTTCAGGTTGCTCAGCAGAGAGAGACTGTAGGTCTATAACACTCACTTCCAACAACGTTGAGAACCCTGATATTGTGGGTAGAAAGACAATTTTATTGAACTTCTGTCAGAGACAATACAAGACTGTGAATACAAGAAGTGTAAAGATCTGAGCTGTGGGATATGGTGGAAGAAAACAACCTTACAGAGGCTGGACCTCTGATAAAAATGTGGCTGTATCCCCACAAAGACTTTGAAGCCTTTAAAAGGTCTAGACAATCTAAATTCAGGAAAGAAATGTCTTAACAGTCTGAAAAAAAAAGGTAGAGTTACTTGGAGGAAAGGAATGGAGGTTAGAATAGCAGCAAAGCAGTGATGTTGTGAAAAGGTAGGCTCTGTCCTGTGTGTGCTAAGCAATTCAGTCTATTATGCAGGCAAACATTCTAAAAAGAAACACTGATTTATTAAATATGAAGCAGAATCTTGGCTAGATCAATACTGTTCTGTACATTTTATTTTAAAACGTAACAACAAGCTATCTAGAATGTACAGGAAAGTTGATGAAGAGACTGCCCAGACAGTCAAATATGGAACATCCATACCCAAAGGCACATGTTTCCTGACAGGAAGCTGTGAACTCTGGGTGTGCCCTGCACTAAGGCTCTTTAACTATTGCACAGCAGGGCTAGAATACCCATGTGGAAGAATAAAGGCAAAATGCTGCTTCCTTCAGAGAAATTACTTGGTTGCTGATAGAGCAAGCTTTGTTATGTAGGATTGTGTCCTGCACAGTATCTGCAGAAAGCTGTTTTCCAGGACTGAACCCTGAATACTGCTGGAGACTGTAGACAGCTTTAGCTAAAAAACAGTGTTTGCCTTTACCAAAGGGAGGCCAGGGAAATTAGGAAAGCTGTAGGTGCTCATATCACATGTAATCCCTCTTTTAGTTCACAGGTTGCAAAATACCATATAGTGTGTTTGTCCCAACCTGTTACAGGGCTTGAGATTGTCTATTGTATTTAATTGCTAAACCTGTACAGTGAAAGGGCTGCTAATATGTGAGGGGTAATTTTTTCCTGATGAATTTTATGGATTGCAGAGGGAAAGAATTGATTTTTCTGCCGAATTAAGTATTGATTCAAAAGTAGCTTTCTATGCTACCTAGTTTTAGGGTCATGGAGTACTATTTCAGTGGATTTTGTAGATTGGTTGCTGTGTTTTCCTAGTTCAATAAAGTTTTCTGGCGTGGTTGCAAGTTTCACTTTCATTACAATTGTTTGGACACCCACAAGTCTAAGAACCACTAAGAACTGACTCTGCAAGTGGTGGACAGTAAATATTTGCTTGACCATATAGTCAAAACAGTTGCCAGAATTCCTACAACATTCCCAAGCATCACCTCCCCTACACGGAGAACAGCAGGAGTGTAAATGAACTGTGTTAGTATTTGCTGTTGGAGTGGTGTTTGCAAATTCTATGGAAATTCAAAGAGAAAATGGGAAGCCTGGCAAAAAGCAAAGGCTGTATCCTCATTGGACAGAATCTATATGAACAGATTAGTAGGGAGGCTACAGATTCCTGGTTGCTTTCCAAATAGATGCATTTTATTCAGTAAAAGAAACCATATCATTTACACGCTAAGGAACAGCTTAATTTTGGTAAAATTTGTTTTTAGCCTGGAGGCAGAATAACTCCAGAATGTTTTGCTTATGTTATGTTACAATCTGTAATAAAAATATGCATTCAACTAATTTTATAAACTCATGGATATGGACACAAACAAGTAATCAGGCTTTCAAATATTATGTCTGCGTACACATACACACTACAGGTTTTCATGCTTCAGGAAATAAAAATATAATGCTTTTTTTCTACTAGTAGAGCTAGGAGGAATCAAAAAGAACTTCCCTGTGGCCTATCTTTTTAATAGCTTCTACAAAAGTGTGCAGGAATTACCATATTTTTAATTAATATGCATTTTTTAAACAGATAAAAATGAGAGTGCTTTAGCCATCAGCTTGGCTGTAGCAGAGCCTAAAAAGTTCCCCTTTTGCATTCTGCATCAAAATGGAAATTGGAATAAAATTTCTAGAAGCAACTGGTAGTTCTAGTATCCATCTCATTTGGTAAAGCAGCATATGCAAGCTTAGCTGTTAAATTTAATATTTGCAGGGTGTTGCTTCTGCTGTGCATATTGTTTGTCCTCAATAGATGTGTTTCAATGTTTTTGTTCCTTTAGAAAAGTTGGGAATGTTTTAGTGCACCCAAGGAAGTCTACAATCAGAATTCTACCCCAATGAGTCTTTTGGTCCTATCAGTCTGGGCTTCAGAAAATGTTGCATTTGCTCTTAAGCAGAAAACCAGTGAAAACCAATTCATTAAAAACAGCTGCCATAGGAGGTGTGTGATTTGTTTTGAGAGTCATTTAGGCTCAAATTGCATACTGTAATAAAAATTCAGGGAAACAATAGAAAATCTACATGGACACCTCATTTAAAGGCTGTGATTATTTTAGCTTTAAAGTTAAGGTAATATGCATCTAAAGGGTAGTATTCTGAGAAAATCACTCTTTAATTCACTGTAGACCTTAAACATATTTTTAATGAGCCTTGAGCTCTATTCTGAAATGAATCAGTTTGTTACTCAGGGCTACATGTGGCTTACTTGGTAGAATTCAGAGTAGGATTCCTGACAAATAACAGCATTTTAAGGCATAAATGCCAAGGGTGAATTTTCTGATCTCTGCTGGTTTCTGAGAACATAGTAATTAGAATCTCTATGGTCCATGGTTCCATTCTGTACAAAATACTGAACTTAATAGTAATCAACCTGAAGATACTAATGCAAGTGAATAATGTGGTTTTGACAGTAGGAATACCCAAGTCATGAAGTGTTATTTCTTATGGAAAGAGTTCTAATATTGCCAATGAATATTCCTCCAAATTCTAATAGTATTTTTATACATGTAAGAGTGTTTGAGTGTTCCCATCAATAATTTCTTACAATATTTACAGCCAGGAAAGAAAAACAATCTGGTATGACTTGTAGGACACAAGCAATTGCCTGCTACGTTTCAACTGAAAACACAACTATTACCACCCTATAAAGCTGAAAATTATTGCAATTAATTCATTACTTCAGATGAACAGATAAATGAGGACTTTGCAAAATATATCAGTGTTCTGTAAGGAAGAGAAGAAGAATTGTTATGACTTAATCACTTAGCTTTAGTGCAAATATGATCTTGTGATACAGGACTTAAATATGAGCTCCAGACAATGAACAGACTTGAGAAGGGTTTTGTGTCTTGTCCAGAGTCTCTGGAGAATAGCAATGGGTCTTTATTTTAACCTTCACTTCTCAGTGTAAGGAGCAGTTAGGTTCATGCTTTCTTATATCAGAAACACAGAGTTGAGCAGTGGCACTGTGCCTTATACAAACCTGTCACCAGTGTATCCTGCAGAAGTCTCTCATTCTTTTCAGGCCAGTGGGAATAATAAGTCAAAGATTTCTGGCACCATATAAAGCCCAGAAGATGTGTGTATATATATGTGTGTAGGTACATACCTACATAATGCAGACTCATACTTACAGATGATTTATGTTATATATTTATGTTAGTTTATATACTAAAAAGAAGTTCTTTCTTCTACTGGTTTTTGTGACATTAGGAATTCTGCAATATTTTCCTTCCTAATTCCTCCAGTTTCTTTCTGCTTATTCAAAACTGTGAGGAAGTTTCAGCACACCTAATATTCCAGAGATCACTAGCAAACATGTACAGATTAGTTGCATGGAACAGATCAAATTGCATAGAGTTAACATGGCCCAGTCCTACCATGTTGCATCTGTGCTGAGATGACTGAGCAGGTCTCTCTTAATAACCTGAAAGGCTGAGAAACTGAGAATCAGCTCTGTACAACTCCACCCAAATGAGAAAATCAGTCCTCAATGAACAGTGAGTGCAGACCATCAGAAATCATTTTCTTGATGGCCAGATGGAGAAATGTGTTTTTGAGGGTAGGCTGTTACAGTTTTGAAAAGCAACTATCAGAGGTCATTTTAGCCTCTGTTGATTATCTCTTAGACTTTAGCTCAGACTAAATGGCAAGTTCAAAAGTCTCATCTGTACAGCTCTGGTCTGCAGACAGAAAGGTGTTTATTGTAGGTGAACACTGAAGAAAAGAGACAAAGTCCACAAAGAGGAGGGTCCTTTCTTTCAGGACAGCATGCTTATTGGTGAACTGAAAGCCAGGGATTGTTTCATGTAGTGTGACACTTTTGCAAATTCTTTTTTTGCAAAGAATGCTGGTTTTGTATATGTAAAATACTCAGTTATTCCCCAGGAAGAGTTCTGCAAATTAAAGAAAAAAAAAAAAGTCAGCAAGAGCAAACAGAAACTGTTCTCCCAGTCAAAAAGGCATTAGCAGCATGTCCTTACCTTGTGGTGTATTTTGAAGACACCAAACAAAGATGAAGTGAAAGCTTGCAGAGACATTTAGTGTTAACATATGTTGTCTTGTTCCTCTTGCTATCTGCCAAAGAGCATCGTTGTATGCCAAAGAGCATGTAACAACCCTCCTTTACAGACAGGGTTGCCATCCTAACTTCACCCAGGTCATCTGTAACTTAATGCTCATGGTGTCTCAAGGTCTGCAGTATTGCTAGGACTTCTGCTCAGATACTGCAATAAAACCAACAGTCCAGTCTTAAGGTAATTCCACTGTTTTGTTGAAGTAAGCTCAAATTTTCATCAGGGAGCTATTGCTTCTCATTTATTAAGAAAAAACATCAGCTATTATGGTAATAATATAGAAAGCCTCATTAATTGCAGCACACAATAAAGACTAGAGCAAGTGTAAAGAAGCCAAGCAGATGGTGCATTATAAACAGACTGTTTAAAGAATAACCTTCACAGTAGGGAATGCTGTAGGTAAAAGTGCAGCTTAACTTTTAGTCTTTCATTTGAACATTTCTCTTTCTATGTTTAGAACATAAATGTATTTCCAGACATGTTTTTTGCTGAAATTTGAATTATGCTGGAAAGCCTGAGAAAAACAAAAAAGAAATACAACCTCTTTGTGCTTACAGAGATTGTAGGGTGGGGCATGGGGGAGAAGGGGATCTGCTGTAACCTTTTTCTGTTTCCTAGGATTCCTTCTGCAGCTTTGACACATGCTGTAAAGAAAAATTTGCTAAAAACTTTTTAGGGAGAAATTTGCAGGTTGGCAGAGACAAAACCAGGGGCAGACATAGGTCTCTATTTTGGGAGTGTGGAGTTGGGGGAGAGGGACCTAGGGACCTAGGGACCTAGGGACCATTGCCTAAAAGGAGAAGTCTTTGAGGTACCATTTTCCCCAAAAGGGAGGGAAGAGGAGGGTGAGATAAAACTGCTATATATTAGTGGCAATTTCAAGAGACAAACCCAGTAAAGATTCTTCCATCCATATCCAGCATTCCTGTATGTCTAGGAAATTAAAATGTAACATGCCAGTTGCCCTTGCAAGCATCCAGAAAATATCTGTGATACAAACCTACAAAATATGGTGTTAGAGAAACAATACCCATGCAATTTTACATAGCACAAAACTAGGCAAACTAAGTCTTTGTGGTTTAAGAACTCAATCCCTATCCAATAACTTACTGGCAGGATTTATTTTAATGAATGAAATGAATGCTAACAAAAGGCTTCTCTGTTTTGTTTTGTTTTTTCCCGCTCTGTGCAGCAATACATGAATATTGTTCATATATGCTGGGTAACTTAACTGACCAGTTCCAGGAATGACAGATGCTAAGATAAGATACTTTGCATCCATATTTCCAGTCTTTGTAGGCTGTCTAAGCTCAGCCTGCATGTAAATCCCATCTGCTTTTGCAGACACTGCAGTGGGAGCAACCTCAAGCCTGCTTTTTGTTTCACCCAGTATCCTATGACTTCAACAGGGTAACAGAGGGTGACAGAAGGACCAGCTCTCTGGTCATAGCTGAGGAGGATCTATGAAAGAGGGAGGTCGTGGCTATTGGGCAGGTTTGATGCAGTACCCTGATAGCTCCAAAGACTTTTCTGGGAGCTTTTGTTCTAAGCTTTATTAAGAAAATGGACTTTTTGCTTGGGGATAGTGAGTTAAAAAGTAGTTTCTGCTCAATCTTCTAATATTATTCAACCAATTAGTCTTTATTACATCGTTCTTGAAATAATTTCTATAACTCTGGTGATTCACAGTAGACGCTTCTGGTTCTTTCTGCTATGAGCTTTCTACTGCCTTAAAGACAAACATATTACACTTTAACTTTATTGTTAATGAAAATCTAAGATTCATGGCAATACACTGACAGTCCATTACTTTTTGCTTCTGGATGTAATTGGCAACTAAGACCAGTTTATTTTTAGCCTGGACATTTAATGTCAAGAAAACAACAAAACAGTCTATTAAAAAAAAAGGAAGAAAAAGGAACATATTAAGAAAATATTTCTGTACTTAAGGAACTGTTACTTCAATTCTGTATAATCAGGTGGAACTGGAGAAATTAATTTTGTTCAATCTTCTGGACTGCATATATTTTGAATACAGGCAGTAGGAAGATTGGGTTCCTTACACTCTAGCCCATTTCTTGTCTCAAGCCTTTTTGTTTGTTATCTCTGAAATTCTAGTTCTCCTATATAAATACCCAGCATAAGGAGCACGTCTAGAGAATATTCAGAGTATGATTGGGTTTGTGGCTCTTCTTCTAAGGTTTGGGGTGATTCACTGGCCAACCCACCTGTACATTATACTATGTTTTACAGGTCAGGATTTCAAAGGCAACTCCATATGACGATACCACAATTCTCCTTTGGGTACCATTGCCACTGGTACTGGCCTGCCCTCAGTATGACAGTCCAACAGGCCACGTAGGCTCAGGCACCTCGTGGGTGTTTCTTTGATGTATCAACAGACATACTAATCTTGTGGCAATAGAAAAAGACAAACCCTGTCTCTTGAAAAAATCACAGTTGTCACGAAGCTTTCAGTCATCCATCTGAAAAGACATGTGGCTCGTGTGTTCACAAAATACTTTTATGAAACTGTGGCAGCTCTGAAGCTTAGGAAAGGAGCTCTTTGCTGCCATCTCTCAGTGAACTGAGAAGAGAGGGAGACGTATGTACAAACTTTTGGGCATATTTTTTGCCCATTCTCTTCCTGAGAGACATTTTTACTGATTTGCTAAGGAATTAAAATCTGGAGAATCAGAGAAAAGAAATATCATTCTACTTGACTGTAGGGTGAAGAAAATCAGAGTTGTGTTTAAATATAGCCTGTTCAGGAGTTATCATGATTGAACCTCAGTCCTGCACGGAGAAGTAGGTGAAGCTGAGTCCATATGAATACATAAGTACAGCTATTCCTCATGAATCTGATGTGTGGTGAGAAATGGAGACATCAGCATGACAGAAGATGGTTGTAGCATCATTTAGTTATAATGGTACAGGATTAGCACTGACCAAGAAGACAGGAGATTTAGGTTAGACATTAGGAAGAAATTCTTTAATGTGAGGGTGGTGAGACACTGTCCCAGGTTACCCAGGGAGGTTGTGGAAGCCCAGTCCCTGGAAGTGTTGAAGGGCAAGTTGGATGGGGCTTGGAGCAACCTGATCTAGTGGGAGGTGTCCTTGCGCATGGCAGGGGGTTTGGAACTAGATGATCTTTAGGGTCCCTTCCAACTCAAACCATTCTGTGATTTTATGATTCTATGAAATGCGGGAGACAGTAAATTGCTTTCTCTAGGGAACGAGGCAGTCCTTGAGAGAATTTGTGCATTTATCTATTCCCTTTTTTGACAGTAACTTATGGAAAAGGTGCAGCTAGTGGGTAAACTGTGAAATCGTTTGTTCATGAAATGTTCAAACTGAGTTACAGAAAGTATCCAAAGATGGTATGTGTCTCTTTCTTCATAGGTATAACAGAAATACTTTAAATATCAACATTGTGTAGCAGCATTGCTGAGCAGTTAGTGCAAATCAGTGCTGAAATCTCTTTTATCTTCATTTGCTACTTTCAGAGTCAGACAAAGCTCTTCATAAAGAATTAATACTTCTTGATGATCTCACAGAAAAGGTTTTAGATTTTGTATGAGTTTATGTGTTTTATATTTTGAGCTAGATTTTACAAGCTTTAAGGAAAAAATCATCATGTCTGAACCTAGTCCTTCTTGTTAGCAACAATATTGGGAGGAAAAATTTAATGTTTGTATCAGTATGGGAAGTTTTCTGAACATAGTACTCCTGAATAGTCTCATTAAAATCAAAAAGCATGACTGGATGGCCATGCAAACACAGGGTCTGACCCAGAAGAGAAGTGCCAGAGTCTCTGTGACATCCTCCAGGGATTTCACTATTGATATTGATTATACATGAAAGCACTCAGATGCTACAGTGATGGACAGCAGTATAAATCCCTAAGAGAGATGGATAGACATGATTAAGTGTTTATTGGCCAGCAGTCAGTACCTTTTCCTTCTCCTCTCAGGTCCCAATTCACATATGATATGCTGTTGCCACTTGTAGCTCCAGGGTTGGTCATTAAACTCAAGCAGCAATAGGTGATATATTTAGGTCCAGAGGTCTCCAGTTCATTGCTTGTTTATCTCCGTGCTACAATCTAGCATTGTTACAACATTGAGGCCTAAATAAACAACATAATTGTTGTGAATATTTAATTTGTTAAAAATTTTTATCAAGTAGCATTACTTTTTATTTGTTACTTGAAACATTTACAATTCCCTTTGAGACTGTGGTCAGTTGTTACTCTTTCCAAAAGAAACATAGGAAACATAATTTATCCTGAAAGGATTTTATCCTGCCTTCATGTTCTGTTTAATGTTTTTTAGTTGAACAGTGTGAACTTTTCTAGACACATTTCTGGGATTTCTGCATTAATATCAGATTCCAGATGGAGAATGCTTTTTATCAGATAAATACACTTGGGAGGAAGTCCTGAATGTTAACAGTGGGGATGGAGACTGGCACAGTACTATTTCTTTGAGCAAATCTGATTGCATTTGAATGACACAGAAGGCAGAGTACTTTTATTTTATTCACTCGTTCTATCATTCCCACAATAAACCATATAAGCTCAGTAAAACTTTCTGGGATGTGGAAAAATTCAAGAACAAGGTGTACTAAGAAGCAAGGAACATACTTTATAGTTGACTGCTGCTTGATATTTAGATGTCTAACTTTCTTAAGAGTACTTTCAGGTTCTGCAGTTCACTATTCTGCTAAATTAGTATTTTAGTGTAGCTGGTAGTAGAGTTTTTCTGACACTTGAAATATTATTTTTCATAAAATCTGCTTCCCACACGTCTTTTTGCTTGCTAATGTGGTGTAGAAATGGTCAGTTGCAAATGCCTCAGGAAAGTTAGTTAAAGAAATGACTGAATATTCATATCAACCCTCCTTTGCATTATGTATCTTTTTACAATAAAAAAAAATATTATCTCTTTATTTGCTGACATTCCATAGTGACATGTTAATGGTTCTGGGGAAAAAGCCTTTACAAACACTGGTGTTTTTTTCTGTCACCTGGAAGTTCAGAGCTGCAGAGTCTTTGCCCAGACAGCGTGGCTTGTTGTCTGTTGTCACTTGCTTCCATTTATCTAACAAATGCTGCCAGTTATTTAGGTTTGTCACAGACTCTGCTTCAGTTTCCTTTCACCTTATGATGTGACTTACAGCTCCATCACAGAGCTGTTTAATAGATTGCTCAGCATCATTTCTCACTCCCTTAGCCACACAGTGTAGGGGGAATGTTTCTGATCAGTTTTCCTTACAAGAGACTCTATAGCAAAGATCTATCTTACTGTCATAAAGTACTTTTGCCAGCCTTCCTGTTGTGACTGAGTTGGGTGGTTGTTCTTCTCAGATGTACCCCAGCCTGTTTATTTTCAGCTGCTGTGCACCTGACCTGAGCACATGAATTTATTTCTTTTGTGATTTTCCATCTGTACAGATGTGAATGCTGGGATTTGCTTTGCTATGGAGCTCTGTTTTGATTTTTTTTTTTTTCAGGTTTATTCTTCCACATTCTGGACTTCATGGTCAAACACCTTAAAAATTCATTTTCTCCAGCCTAGTCAGAGATTTCATTGGAAATATTGCATTGTTTGTGTGATTACAGCTTCTTCCTTGAGATCACTCAATAATTTATCCCCCATTAGAATGTGTTTCTATAGGAAATCATGGTTGCTTGACAAGCTCAATTATGCTATGTGTTCCAGAAGTATTTGCTATCATAAAACTGCACAGTAAAGCATTAAAAAAGCTGAATAATCCAGGGATAACTGGAAACTTTATATAAATCAAAGTAGTATTCCAACAGAACACAACATCAAGTAAAATGTACCATAGCTATACTGATACTTTCTACCCCTACAGTGGGAACAATGGCAAATACTGTATTAAATATTACAATGCTTCAGCCATTTAACCTTTCAGTAGAGCACATATTATAAGCACTTCGTGTTCTGCAGCAAGGTAGCTGGTTTACTACAAACTTTTATAGGTTTTCCCTAAAATGTATTCATTACCTATGTGGTTTTTGTTGTTTTTTGACTTTTTTTTTACTGAAACAATTGTATTTTAACTACATCAAAATAGTTCGTGAGCATTCCATAGCAGACAGAGGAAGCCAAGTGACATTCTACTAAAAGTGCCAGTAACTTTGTATTTTCATGTATACTTTCAAAGAAAAGGCTTAAAAGGAGTTGGAGAGCTCAAACAGGATGTGATGTATTCTGTACAATTATATTATTCCTTTCCCAGGAGTCTGAGAGGATTGAATTTGATTTGTTGGGAGGTGTTTGATAGTGATTCTCACTGTGATTCTTGGTAGTGGTGTTACGGTCTAGTGGTCTAGAGCCCCAAGAGCTCTGCCTGCTTCAGCTCAGTCAATGGCACATGGAAAGCCCAAGTGCACATCATCCAAACCTGCAGAAGAGGGAATGCTGCTCCTTAACTGTGGAAAAAAAATGGCAGATTGAAGTTCACAACTTCTCCAGAAATGGTGGATGTTTTATTTTTCATTATATAATTGCTGCAGAGGCTCAGGGAATTTAGAAGGAGGAAAAGACAGTTGCACATATTACACTGAACTGGAGAGCAGTGATAAGAAACTAATAGAAGAACGTGCCTTCCAGCTGCAATTTGAGGTTGCCTGCAGAAATCCTTGTGAATTCCAATTCCTTTCTTTGAGCTAAAAGAGGTGAATGGATTAGGAAGCGTAATTCCTGTGGGCAAAGGAAGAAAAGTTTGCCACCTCGCTGCTGTCTGTGCTTATCTTTCTTTTTGTTATTCCTTCATGGTTTCTTTTTCTTCAGTGATGCATCACCTCTCCAGGTTAATAAATCACAGAATCTTTGTGGATAATGTCTTCCTTTTGCATGGCAAACACATGCCATACATCTAGGTGAAGCTTAGTAACTGGGGTGTGGGATCCTTCTTCCTGTGAATGGCAGGGACAGAGGAGCCCATTTCCACTCTGCTTTCCCACTGGAGGAGAGACACAACTTGTTTATCTAATATTTGGGTACTACAGTGATTGATATCAATGTTCAAAAAACCCCCAAAAGCTAGGGGAAAGTGACACCAATACTGGCCTTATCACTTCCTAAAATCCTGCTGGAAAACTCTATGTTGGTCAAAGTTTCAAGAAGAGGGTGGCATTGGAAAGACTTATACCTAGTCACTGGTTGTGTGCCAGCATTGACCCACATGTTCTGCTTTCAGAACTGTCATTGTTACCTGGCAGTCTGTAGTGTTATGGAGAGCTATTAGTCCTCCTTTACCTTGTCTTGTAATGACATTGTTTCTAGTGGGCAAACTGACCTCTCCTCATGCCAACCATGCCTGTGTTGAATACCTCAGTTCCCTTCACGGAAGCCCTTTGAAAGGAATGAAAGGACTGTCATGATTCAGAGTTGTCTAAAATGAACTGGGCTAATTCTAACGTTGGCTAAACCAGTAGAAGTGTTTTCCTCTATGGAATCTCCATGTTCCTTGTCCCACCCTGACTGCCTGGGATATTTTTGGTGTACTCGTTGTAGTGAAGTGTAGGATCACAGAGCCATAAGCTCCCAAATCAGAACTGACAGCTCTGAAACAAAGACAGCAGAAATTTCCTCTGAGCAGGAGTGGTGGTATCAGGCCCATCGTATGTAAGGCAATTACAGTGTAAGCTAATGAAATCAGATGCCAGCTTTGCTGATATAACTGGTTTCACAACCTCTAGCCTTCCTAGCATAGCACAGAATAATTCATAATGGGACTGCACAGAACTCTTTCAATTAGATTTCATCAGTGGAGCGAGTTATTTTAGCTAGGCACAAGCATGCAAAGCCTGTAGGCTCAGACACATGGTAATTGAATAAATAAACTCAGGCTCTTGCTATCACAAAAAGATAATTAAGAACTCAGTGTAAAAGATGTAAGAGTCTACCTCTAAAAGCCACCCATTCAGCTGCAATCATCTAACTGCAGTCCGTTCAAAATCACACTTCTGGATGAGGAGAGAGGTTGCCATTTCTCAAAAAAACCTCTCAGTGGGGAGAATCCTTCAAATGAAGACTGTGAGTGAAGCTGTAACTTTCTGAGGGAACAAATGTCAAAAATGCCTGCAATGCATTAGAAAAAAAAATTAAAAAATAATGTTAATCAGTAAGCAGGGATTCTGAAGATCAACTCTTTCATGGATATTACCTTTATTAGAGGTGATATTTCAGCATTTCAGGCAAGTATCTGTGCAAACATGAAACAAATATAGCAGTGCAGTCTGCCAGCCAAAGGGTTTTGAAAACAGCACCTAAACATGGCAGCAGCACAGTGGTTCTGTGCCAGGGCAGTCAGTGTGTGGAAGTTTCTTCCTGTCTTCATGGTGGTTTATGCTCTTTCCTGGTAGTGACTACTGCTGGGGATCAAGTTTTTGTTCACTTTATCTTTCCCATTATGATGGGAAGTCTTTCCCAAGGAAGATAGCTTGTTCCCCAGCCAAATTACTTCAGCCAAGTAACTTTGATCCAGAGATTTTATTCTGGGCTTCAGATGCTTTCAAGGAGCAAATCATAGATGAACGTACCAGCCTGGCTGACTCTTGGCTTGCCACTGGATTTGCAGAGAACAAGAAGAGAAGAACTTCAGGACTCCATGAAGGAAGGAGAAGAAAGTCCATAAATGTCCTTTCCCAAGTGTAATGGTATACTGGACAAGAAGCAGGAGTGGTTTTGTTTATAATACTTATATACTATTTTCCAAATATTATTTATATATAATTCTCTCAAGTGGAGAAGGTGGCATCACACTGGGGAAGAAAAGAATGTGGCCAGTTTGCAAGGAAATTCATGGGACTTTTGGTGTTGACTTCAAAAAATGGAGAAGAAATGATTTTTACCTGCTAGGTTTGAATAAGAATTGCTTGTAGTGAAATAGATTTTACAGTCCATTAAGTTCAGTCAGTACAAAATGAACTTAACTGGGCAGATTGACACCTTGTGCTAGAGGGAACCTTCATCTGTTGATGCAGGTAATTCTGTTATCTCTTGCTTTGGATATGACATCTGTGAAGTTTCTGCTGCTGAAGCTACATTTTCTGGATGATTTGGAACAGGATGAGACAAGAGGGGAGGAAGGGAGAGTCGAAGAAGAATCAATACCATTCTGCTATGCCCTGTCCTCAGTTGGCAAAGAGCAGGGAAGAGCACACTGGCTTACACTTAGTGTCCTACAGCTCCAGAGCCATTCAGATCCTACTCACATTACTCCTCTGATGATCATATCTGAACTATGAATGTCATGATACATGTAGTCCATTTGATAGTCTTTTTTTCTTAAATCTTGTAAAAAACAGACAGATTTTCTTCAGTGCAAGGAAGAGCTAATGTTCTTTTGCTGGTGGAAATGGCAGAAGACAATCTGATGATGTAAACTACCAAATGCTGGTTTAGATCCAGGCGCTGAGAAGAGGATGAGAAGGCAGATTTCCTCTGTAGAAAAAGCAAATGCTCACTCTACTCTGGCCAAAAAAATAAAAAAATATTGTCTGAGACAGATCCAGTTTATTCTGTTCTTCACAGGAATGAAGGATTCTGAAATTCAGCTGAAGTGTTGACAGAATAGTTTGTCATGCAGTAAATCACTTGCTTTAAATAACCTTTGCTTTTTAAAATTCCTACACATGGTATTATATTCCTTTTGAAGAGGCTAAAAATAAACGATCAAACAGGATATCTCCAAAACAACAAAATCCTGAACCAAAAGATCAAGATCCTGAACCTGGAACTATGTAAAATAATATTTGGCCCATAGATTAAGATTTCTCACTGCCATTCTCAGGTCTTGAATTGAGTGGTAAAGTCTGAAACTGGCTATCTACGTGGACAATGTCAAAAGCCCCAAGAATTAGTCCTTGGGCAATTTAGTCACGTTCCAGAAAATTTGTTACCATTGCATGTTTAAAGCATCAATCACCATGTTTGATACCATCCGAGGAAGAATTTCCATTTTAATTTCTTTGCTGTGGTGAGGGATTATCTTTACAATAATAGTTGTGGCTGTGTGTAGGTCATTCCATAAAAACAAAGGGGATGTAGCTGGACAGGAGCAAAGTTTGGCAGCACAACTGCTTTTATCACTCATGATTCAACAGTCACTCCACTGAGTCCTGTAGTCAGCTGGGTGGATCTGGTGCTACTCGGTAATTGATAGTCGTAGTGCATCATCATCATACCAAATTGACTGGTTTTTCCTACAATAAAATCATAGAATCATTGAATGGTTTGAATTGGAAGTAACGTTAAAGATCATCTAGTTCCAGCCCCCCTGCATGGGCAGAGACACCTGTTTATTTCTTCTTTACATCATATTACACTGTTTTACATAGCTGCTTATTAAATCACAAACAGAAGTCCTAGAATTCATTGTGTTTTGATGATGAACTTCAGTAAGAATTTTGCATGTACTTGGGAGACTACCAGGGGAGACAAAGAAATCATCAGAAGTGCATTAGGCAGCCACTCAAACCCAGAGGAAAGTTGTGTAGTTCATTGTGTGAAAAGCAGAAGAGACAGATTTGACAACTGGCCAGAGCGTGAGTTGCACACGTAGATACCAAAGCTGGGTCATTTCCAAGTGCTGTGTTTGGGAGAGAACTTTTACCTTTGCACAAGTGTGAAGGCAGAGCCCTCAGTCAGTTTGTTTCCCAGAAATGGTAGTGGACTGTGGAATTATTTCCATTGATTGTAACTCAGACACTTATAGTCTCTCTCTTTTTTTTTTTTTTTTTTATTGCCTTCCCTTTTGAAGAATTGATTTCAATAAGGGAAGCAGTACCAAGAGAAGATTGGCTGTATTGAATTCACATTGAACTGATTAAAAAACATGGAAGTTATTAGTAGAATAAACATATTTCCTTTTCCATTATGCAATGTTTCATCAACAAATTTATTAGTTTAATATACTGTCTAAGTAAAAATGGCAAGGAATGTTATTTAGCATCATTGGAGAATAAGTTTGGCAGCTGGAGAACATGTTTTTATGTATGCAACACAGTTTACAATTAAATATGTTTTTTATGGAAGAGTTCATATAGTTTTTCACCTTATGTAGCAAAGAACAAATAGTGTAAAGATAGTCTAAATCTTCATAAAGAAACCTAATTTTGTTTACATTTTTCACAGATTATTATAAAATCTTAGCCATCCAAATAAATCTACATAAGGGTTATAAATCAAGGGATAGTCTGAACGGGCAGATACTAATCACCATTTCCATTGTGCAAAGCTAGTGTTCTTGCACTGGCAGAGAGGTGCTGTAGCTGACACGAGAATCTGTTTTGCAATTTACAGACTAAGATAAGAACAACAAAAAATAATTAGGTGCAGTACACACTTCCAAGTGAAGGCCTAATTGATTTTAGAATCAGCAGTTCCCGTCTGTGAGCTGGTGCAGAGGCTGTGCCTCAGTGCTGTCAGCATTGCCTTCTGGAGGAGCTGATGGGAGATAAAGTAGAAACCATGAACACCTACAAAGAGAGGTTTTGGGGCAATTTTTATGAGAATAAAGGATGAGTCTGAATTGAATTCCCTTCAATATTTTGTTGGGCATATGAATTCTTTCCCTACTCAGATCCCTATTGTTGCAATCTACTGTTAAACAGCTTCAGTGGCTCCTGCTCAAGGACAGGTAAAGTAGTCCCAGGTCTTTTACTTGCCTCTTCCAGGTGGTGTGAGGTTTAATTAATTCATGCTTCTATAGCACACTGAGGTCCTTGAAGAAAAGCTAGTGTAAGGCTGTATTCCCTGCTTCATTCCATTACTGGCTGAGCAGATTGCTTGGAAATGCAATTTGGTATGCACAGGTGGCACAACCTTCTGCAAGTTCCTTCATCTTTGTGGTTGCCACAGGTTTGATCTTTTTCTTTCTCCTTTAAGATTTCTTAGTAAGGGGAGAAAAGGAGAAGGCAGGTCAGAGAGAAGCTTAATGAAAGAGATCTTCAATACATGAAACCTTTCCAAGGAGGCTCCACTGTATTGTCCATTGTGCTGATCAGTTCTGGTATCTTTTTTCTCTTGGGCACTACTCCAGGAATAGGTGATGGGTTTGATGAAAGTACCAGTAGAATTCGATACAGAAAACAGATGTGCAGAGGCTCCTGGTGTGCTGTGTGGCTTTCCTGTTTGTTTTTCTAATATCCCAGCAAACCCATTTGAGCTAATTCTTAAATACACCATAATCCATTTATTTTTAAGTAGATCTAAAATTTCCTGTCAAAACCTGTATTTCTGATGGTTCGTTGTCATTTATTTATATATTTAAAATGGCTGCTCTCTGTGGGAAGCATTATTTTCATGGAAACCAAAAAAATGCAGATCCAAATGTCAGTGCAGTTGAGCTGTGACCTTTTGAACAAAAGAGATTTTTACTCTTTGGTTCGTTTTGGTTTTATCATCCTAAGACTTTGGACCACACTGATTTAATATTTAAGTAACATCACTTTGAATATTGAGCAATGTAGCTTCCTCACAAATCAAAAGACCCTTTTATACCCTTCTTGCCCCGCTCCATCAGTTTAGGGTTGGATCAGGAATGTGAACCTCTTTTTCATCATTCCGGGTTGTTCCTTTTGCTTTCCACAGATTTTTCGTTGTTGGGATTGTTATTGGTTATTAGCTGACACTATTAGACTGGGGAGATGAGACTTTGCTGGTGAAAAAAGCGTAAAGAATTGAAATGACAGGGTTGTACCAGTAGTGTGGTGGCTGTGCTCAGTTGTAGATTGTGCTGTGATATTATAGATGCCTCGTAGTGGTGCAGTGAAATTAGATCAGTACCCATGGGCCCTACCACATAACTGTGAAACAACACAATGTTTTCCATGTGTCTGAACCAAGAATATACATTAACTCTGTAGAGTGACTGAACTATTATAAGCGCTACACAAGAGGAAAACATCAACGCAAAGTGCATTGTCAAAAATTCAGGCAACATTTTACAGCCGCTGCTGTGTTTTTACTGCTTTAAATAGTCCAGTTTTGTATTATTCTGGGTCTAACACAACATTTGGAAACCATGAGCTCCGAAAAAAACTGTGCTTCAAGTATAAAATAGAGCCAAGGTTTGGACATACCTGGGCAGAGTGGGGTTCTAGACCTGTATGAATGCTAGCTAGAGGCAGCATCCCATTACATGGAGTTTGTGCAGCTCTGGGCTGTGTAGCTGAGCACAGTGTTGCACTGGTTGGGCTGCTTCTCTGAACTGGAGAGAATTGTTATGTACTGCTGCCTGAGCATCTCTAAGCTATGCCTGGTTTTAATAGCTGGAGCCTTCAGTGCAAATGTCTTTCCACATGTTTTCTCAATTGTAGGAAAACTTGCCTTTGGGTACATTTTCCCTGGAGACACCCCCAAGACAGCATACTGCCTTTTTTTCTTTACACTGTAGGACAAGACACTTTGGTGACATAAGCCTGACCATTTTTGCTTTTGTAGAATGGCCTTTCAGTGATTTGGTCCAGCTGAACAAATGGCCTACAACTTTAACAGCAATACTTGTTTTCTATGTTGGTAAACATTAGTAATTCAGATCCAAATGTTCATTCATCTAAGTGTTTCAAATCATCACTTCATTCGTCTACTTCATTAATAGCTTCATATTTTTGCCCTTCACTAGTGGTACATGGTGCCTGTATGTCCCACCTTGAAAATTCATATATTCAGTTAAACATCAGGTTTGGAATATTCGTTATAATTAGAAGATAAATAAGGCCACAAAAAAGGCTTTTCTTACATACTGGAAGTATTTTTTCCATCATTACAACTGAGCACCAAAATTCACTGGTTCAGAGCAATAAAGCAGATCCTGCACATCAGAGGTGCTGAGGGACAAAAATGACTGGTCATGGGAAGTGAGAAAATCACATGAGGAAAATCAGGCTAATTTTTCCTCTTTCCTAATTTGTTCTAAAACCAAAGAGTTGATTAGTGGAGTTAAGTTTCTGGTTGGTGAGGAAAACACTTATTCTGCATAGACAAATTACAGCATACACCACACATTTAATTAAAGAGAACAGAGATAAGTACCGCATTGTGTGCTAAAGTAATGTTTACTATAGCAATTGATTACTCTGCAGACAGCTTGTTATTTTCTTTTCCAATTTAAAGTGAAGATAAGAAATATAGAAACATGATAAATGGTTGATCTCAATTGTACCTTTTAGGGAGGTGACTGAAAGATACTGAGAACACTTATATAAGAAATAAAGCTGCAAAATCCACAGGCGATGTAAATTGGCGTATTTCCATCTGACATTACTGAGTGTTGTTTTACACCAGTTGAGAATCTAAGTCTCAAGAGCACTCATAAAAAATGGTGGTATCTTTAAGCTGCTCTGTGAAGAGCTGGACTTTTTATATCACAGTGCAATGGCCTGATAAAACATCATCCATTTCTTCTGAGAAGGTGAAGGAGAAATTTTTAGAAACGGTGCTGTTGTTCTCTAGAAGAAAGCTGTAAGGCATAGTGAAGAGATGGTATCCTGATACTGGTCAGTCCTTATCTTTTCAGAGCCAACACCTTTGTCATTTCTCTATTTGTTGTAAAATGTTCCCTTCTTAATTTCTGTCTGGTGGTTGCATGTGGTGTATGACAGTGGGCTTTCTGCTGAGGTGGTAGATTGGGAAACAGTTCTGTCCCAGGTCTTTTATATGGCTTTGGCAAGCTCCAGTGCTACTGTGTGCCTCAAATTCTTCATCAACATGCACTTTCTAATCTACCCTTTCTCTTTGCACTGTCCTTTTCTTTCTGAAAGGCAGGATTTCTGTAGTTGAGAAGTGGTCTGGTGTTTAAATTCAAATTATTTGCACTAGGGCATTGCCTCTGCCATGGGCTGCTCATGTTTCACTCCACGACTGGATTATTCTGTCCATGTCAGAGCAGACTCAATGTAGAACATGGACAAAAAAACTTCCTTTTTATCGAATCAGCTGGGGGCCTTAGATCCACAGCTCCACAGTATGGTGGTGGGGAAATAAGTTGTGTCTTAAAGGTAGCAGTGGGAAGTTAGCCCCCTTATCCTGGTGCAGCCTGCACCTCGGGATGGTGCAGAAAATACGAGGCTCAGGTCCTGCAGGAGGCACAGAGCTGTGAGCACTGCCAGCTCTGGGCTCTGCCCTCAGAACTGTGCTGGAACCTGGAGTGCTCAAAGCATTCAGCTCCTGGATCCAGGGTAGCAGGGCAAAGCCAGATTTTACATGTGTGAAATGTACACAAAAAGAAATTGGATTATGTGAGCTTAATAATTTTTTTATTATTTATATTAACGTGTAGGTATCGCATGTAATTGTGGCATGAGCTGATGTGAATTAGTTCCAAACAGCCTTTTTAGCTAGAAAGTTTATGTTGTATTTTATTAATGCAGTAGACTCTGGCTTTCCAAGTTTCCTCAAAATGAAACAATTTTCTTTTCAAGTGTACATCACGGAAGTCAGAGAGACATAATATTCCCAACTGTATGAAACAGCCTGTGGCAACTAGGTTAGAGCTGTCAGTTTTACACATGGGGTGCCTGACAAACATATTATACATACAATTCAAGGCTGACCTTCTACTGCACCTGAATTTAAATCTGTGTAGTGCACGATGGTTTATATCCTAAATAGGCTGTTAACACCCTCTTGCAGCCCTTCCCTTTTATAATGGGCTGTAACTGCAAACTCTAAATTGTCACGAGCAGCAGCCAGAAGGAAACATCATAAAATTAGTTAATTTTAACATAAAGATGCCAAATCACTGCTGCACACATTTGAAAAATATATTTTCTTTTAAGTAGTTGAGTGCTTGCAGATAAGAAGAATGTTCCATAAAAATTCATCATGTTTCCCAGTGGTTTAAAATATCTGGTGTCTCCAAAACACATGTGATAAAAAAATGGTCAGCTTACAAGGCTGGGGACCTGTAAGACACACATTTAACTTTGAAGGGAGCTCAGAGAGTAAAAAATGATTTAAAATATTTTTTTTCTCCGAATGTTGCTGTGTGGACAGCTGTGTACAATGGGAAAATGCTAACAACCTCTATAGCTGGTGGTGTTAGGATTCACTTTCCCTCAGGGCTGTCACACACACGGTGGGGCTGGGCAGTCTGGGCAGGGTTGTGCAGCCTTCCCTGGGATGTGTGCCCAAAGCAACAGGGCAGACGTGCTGTGTGAGCAGGGGATGTGCCAAGCACAGCAGAGGGCTCCCTGCTGAGGCAGAGGTGGGAGCACTTTTGCAAATCTCGTGAAGATACTTCATGGGCAAGAGGCTACAGGTGGTCCCTGGGTGTGTGGAGTTCATGTAGTGTGGAGCATACTTTGCTAAGCTGTCCTAGCTGAAGTCACAGGGGGTTTTTACTAAAACCTCTTGATCCATCTATGAGATCATCTCCTCCCAGCTAGAAATTCCTGGTTCTACTAGTTTGGGAATGCTGCAATATTAGCCAGTGGTTTCAAAGGGTGGAGCACAGTCATTTGCAGAGGATTAAATCCAGTGCCAAAATCCTGATGACTTTAGCAGTATGAAATTTCGACTGTAACTTTAATGAGAGCACAGATAAGCACTGCCCATAGAGCAAACCAACGTGCTTCCTCTGCTTCTGTGCTGGGGAAGGAATAATTTCTTTCCTTTTGTATGATAACGGAAAGATTTTCCAAGTCTTTTCAAGGGATGGTGTAACTGCCACCAGTGGGGGAAAGGAGGATTGATGTGGAGGTGGGAAGTGGGAAGGGAGAGGGTCTGAGCCATTTACTGCAACACAATGTAAACTTCTGTACGGTTTAGAGAAGGCTAACAAGGGGGGGCAGATGTTGAGGCCAATGCTTTGCCACTGCTCTACACGTGGGCCATCAGGCATCTCTTCTGATACATTGATATGGCAGATTAAAACTGCTGTAGGATCAGCACATTGGTCCCACAGCCTGGTAAATGGGACTGTGGAAGGAATCACAGAATCAAAGGGGGTCCATCTGCCCACTCAGTCCTTATGGTACTTCCCATCCCTGCAGGCTATTCCCAGGAGATCTGGTCCATTAGGCCAGTGCTGTACCACTGCACCCTCAGTAGTTACATCCTTACTCAAAATGCAAACAAATTCTGTTGCTTACTTTACAGCAGTGTCTCTTATCTTTCATGTGCTTGGTGCTGCAGAGCTGTGCTGTTTGCATGTCAAATCACCCCCTCATTCCTGCTCAGGAGAACAACAAAAAAGAATTAATTCAGCCAAGACAAGCTCAGGATATGTCCAGAGCAAGGAGTCTGATTTCAGACTGACCCAGGCAGTGGGAAGGTTCAGATCAAGATCTCAGCCTGAGCTCTGTAAATCAGGCTTGGATTTTTAGCTTGTTTCCAATCCACACAGGAGATGGTTGAGTCTGGCTTCATGCCCTGTCTCTGTGAGGTCGTACCATGCCTGGCACCTTGATCAATAATGGAAAAAAGACTGCTTTTCTTGGCTTAAATAAATCCTTTTGGAAATGTTTTTGGGCATTTTGAAGAACTTTTTGGAAGTATCCCATTTCAATCAGTAGATCCTCTTTGTTATTCTAGTACATGCTCCTGTCAAGCACTACGATTAATAAGTACCATTTCCTTTCAAATTCCCTTGGAAGTAAAATCTGTAGGATTACTGGGTTTGTTTCCTTTGATTTGGGTAGTTGCCACTCACTGACTCATGTCAGACTTCAAAAAACTGGCTGCTGTACTTGCTAGAGCAAATGAAGACAAGCGCATAGTGCAGCATGTATATTGTTACAGTTAATGAAATTATTTCACACCAGTGGTGCTTTACTAACAAACACTAGTAATTCATTGAGTGGATTAGTCTCTGTAATTGATTACCAACTTTCTTATCAAGCTTGTGCTCAGAAACTTTTAAACATAAGACTCCTCCTCTCCCTCCTCTGGAGACATCTATCTTGTATGCATTATGAAATGGGCACAGCCTATTAAAGTATTCTTCCCTGCTTGGATATGACAGATATTCTCAAAGGAACTAAACTCATTTCTGCACAATGTGCTAGTTACCTGAGGAAATAAACTATAATTTGTCTTCCCTGAACAGCACTTCTCAGTTCAGTGCCTAAGCTGGATCACCTTCCCATGAACTTTGCCTATGGATGTTTATCTACTGACCCAAAGCCATATGGATTTATTTTAACAATCTACAAATAATTTTGCAAATAATGTTGAAAACAAACATCTTGTTATTGATTTTCTATAGATCAGACATTGTCATTGAAAAAAATTTGACTAATTTCTATTACGGTTTTGCATATTGACTTTTAATTATTCATGTTAAATAAAACAAGTAACAATGTCTTTCCCATCAAATGATAGTTAAAGCATGCAGTCTCTATCATGACTTATTTTCTTAGCTTATCCTCTGGATTTTGTGAGTTGAATGAAAACGCAGAAGTTCAGATTTGTGTTGAAAACTAAAAAGAACCAAAGGAAGCCTCTAATATTCTGTAACGTTCTCACTTGGAAGAATGCTTTGTAGAAGATGGGTTAGGTATTTGGTTGGCACTGATTTAACCAGCACAGGCAATTGAGCTGTTTAAACTTCATCTGTTTATTACAAAGTAAGATTTTTTCAAGGTGACATTGTGCTGCGTATCCTTCTTTGGGAGTCTACTTTTGTAGGCTGAGCTTTTGGTTTAGGATAGGAAGTTTTAAACTGTCTTCTTTAATCAAAGAGATAAAAATCACTGGGTGTTAGGCATCAGTGCTTCTTTAATTCTCCAGGATTAGCATGCTGGTGTTCATAGAGATGTACTAAAGCTCAGTGCTAGAGGGTAAAAAGGCAAGAAAGTGTAAACTATTCCTTTTGGGCCTCTTCAGTAGCATACAGTTGTTTAAACAGCTTTTCCTGTGGGTCAGATGATCACTTGAGCAAAGTCGTGGTATTGCCCCTCAGGGAGGAGCCTTTGTGCCTAGAGATGAGCAGACATTGACAAGACCTGTCCCAAGTGTCAGCTCCCCAAGTATGAACAGGCCAGAGTCTGCTGAATACCAGCCTCAGCATCCCTCTGAGTAATCTCAACTTTCTGCTCTGAACCTCAAAGCTATGAGATGATCCTGCAGGTCGCTGCTTCTGGGCATGTTCCTCACCTTCAGCTGCTTCCCTTGTGCTGCACAGAGACATTCCCCCTTTGCAAAACAGGAGGGAGAAGTCACAAATACAGAGAAGTTCATTTAGAAAGAGATGTCAGAAATCTCATAACTTCTGGTGGTCCCTCTGTAGGTGGTAGAAGTCACATACATATTTCCCTTCAAAACAGCCAGTGTTCTGGTTTTGTGTTTTCTAGCCTGCTTTTCTCATCCTAAGATTCCTCTTGAGCCCACTGTTTCCCTGTAGCAACTGTAACTGCTCAAGCCATTCCTAAAATATGGTTTAAAAGCACAAATAAAATTAAACTATATTATGAGAACGTTATTCATATACAAAACTGTGGGATTAACTACTTTCTGTGTGTTTTATTTGCTAATTAATCTGGAAGCTTCCCAGAGTTTATTTTAAAGAGTCCAGTTTCTAGACATGCAGACCCAGTGGAGTAGTCTCTGCTAAGGTATATGTTTAGAATATATGCATGGAATTGCTTTATGTCTATATAAAGTATAAATGTTGTTTTCTCCAGTTTGTCGTTATCATACTTCTAAAAAGCAAAGACAAAGGGTGCTGTACTAAAATCCTGCCAACAGAAGGAACAATAGTTATTAGGACTTAAACTTTTTTTATTACAATATAAAAAATACTTATCTTTAGTCTCTGCTCACCTTTGCATGACATCAGAGGAGGAGGCTGGGGCGTCCTAAAACATCTCTGTTTGCTGTTCCATGGAACACACCAACTATTTTCCATTGCTCTCAGTGCCAAGCAAGCTGGTGTCAATTAATGGTTTGAAAAACAACCATTTTTTTTCAAGTGGTGGAACTATTCCTTTTACAACTCCTCCTGTTAGAAAGTTGCTGGCACTTAGAACCATATTGGAGACATTTCCCAATCTCCCTTTATACGAGAAATTTGGTTTGTAGACATAGTAGATAGGTATTCATACCCTCTAATTTTAAATGGAGTTAAATTTGTTCCTTCCCTTTAGATTCCTTCTGTAGGTGATGATGAGATGTTAACTCCTTTAGATATGATTCAGACTAAGCCACCATCTGGAGATACAGTTTTTTCTAGGGACTGTAGAAGGTACATAGGATAATTGTACTTCTACCAGAGACAAAAGCAGGCTCCATTGTCTGAGGAAAAGAATAGGCTGTGTTTATCCCATTCCTTGATTGGGCTGGAACTACTCTAAGCATTGAACAGGAATTGCCTTCTTGTTTCAGTGAGTACCAAGGAAAATACCACTTCTAAGCCATTGGTAGACAGATATCCTGTTTCCAATGTATTAGAATCAGTTAGCTCCATCTGTGAGGTCTGGCATCAGGAAAGTACCTGTGTGAGGTGTGCACATGGATTAAAGGATGAAGTTGGAATAGTAGAGGTTTCATTGAAATCAAATCCTGACCTTCCAGAGTTGCAGTTTTCTCACTGGCAAGAGGGGCGTGCAGACAGCTTGGTAAGAAAGTTAGTTAGCTGTTGCCAATTGCATGTTAATTTACTATTGATAATTGCTGTTCAATAACTCCAGGACAAACACAAGAAAAAATGGTGCTCTAGATGTGTAGGTGTAAAGGTTTCAATATAATTATTGGCTGGAATTAACCACTGCTGCAACCTCTAGTACCACAGGGAGGACATCCTCAGTGGTCAAATCCAGCTGGGTGCATTTCATGCGACAAGCTGCTTTGGGCCTCCAAGAGATGCATAAGCCACATGGAGCTGAGGGTTAGCCAGATAAACAGCAACATATTTTTGCTCTAGCAGTACAGCACATGCATTTGGGCTAGGATTCACAAGCTCAGCTGGCAGCTATTCTAGCCAGGTGCAGGACATACATCAGCCAGAACAGCTATCTTATAGGGCTAATGAAGGAAGTCTTCAAGAACTGGGACTTCCATGCCTAATAGTTTTGTTAATGCTGTATAACTTGTAAACACAGGTGCATGAAAGCCTTTTGAAGCTGGATTCCCTGTGTTTTTGGCTGTGCTTTCCTAAAAGAGGCAGCTTAGCTGTGCTTCTACATACAACAGAAAACAATGGAACTATCTTAAGAACTGGTCTCAAGAGGCTGAATCACAGCTCCAGCAGAGAGATATACCACCTTTCCTTATTGACCTTTAATATTGCTTCCCTGGCACTCTGCAATCAATGTAATCTTTTCACTATGATCATAATGGTCATTATCCTGAAGACAATAGATAGGCATGGAAGTGATATTAAATTAGAAAAATAGCTGAAGGATTTCTTTGTTTTCTTTATGGATTTCTTACGACTTTTTCTTTTTTCTCTCTTTTTTTTTTCCACTGAAGTAAAAAATATTTTTATGCTGAAACAAGTGGTTGGCCCCATTTATATTACACACTTTTCTCTGTTTCAATACGTTGCCAACAGTAAGGTATTATTTAGGGAAAAATATAAATGCATAATAAACAGATCTATACAATCATTACTGAACTAAAATAGCAGTTAGGAAAGTATTTTTATTGTGAAAAATGGCCCTGCAAGACTTGCTGGCTATTTGTAATGTTGCAATGTAACTCAGATAAATTGGTGCCCAGGAGTATGACATTTCAAAAGCTTGAAAATACACTACATTTTTCTGATACACCATTTTTGTAATTCTGCTTGCTATTTTGCAGTAGCAAGAAGCAATTCCTCTATGCCCAGGCAGTTCAATTAGAGTGTTGTAGATGTTGTCAGAAAGACTCAAACATAAGTGCCCCTGAGCAACGACTGCAATCACAGAAAGTATCCTGTGCCCCTTCTCCCTAATAATTGACATTTCTGGTCAGTTGTGGGCTATATTATTAACTAACTTTTTAAGTAATGACTCATTTGTCTTGTAAACTTTGTATGATGAACCTTCCCATTTGGGTCTAGATGAATTTTTTTTATTAAAAGGGGTTATTAGATGAAGGCCTGCAGGGACAAAGGGTCTTTTCCCATTAAGTGTTTCTACTGACATAAGCAAAAGATCACCAGATTCTAGAGATGGATGCAGGGCAGCCTGGCAGTGTTATCTGCTTATCTGTTCATTTTTTAAGAGTTCAGAAGACATTCTTAGTGAATTGAGGCTGTGGAGTAAGAAGGGGAGAGGTAGATTGGGCACTGGCATGGCTGACCTTTGGTTAAGTAGGAAGCCCAGCTACCTAAAGGCTGGTCAAACAGTGCTGCACTTTTAGGGGCAGAATTTGAAAGCGCTGGGGAGTTCAGATGTGTAGACAAGGTCTTAATAAAATATACAAACACACCAAGATTCACAGGAGTGTGTCTTTCATTCCTCTGTGGTTTATGCATGTTTACAGACCGTGTGGGTTTCTACACTCATGTCTGCATCAGAGGGGGTTATTTGGCACAGTGGGAGTGGAGCAGTGGGTGGAAGCAGTTGGTGCTGTGGCCCCTCCGTCCACAGGCTGTGTGGCCAGGGCATTACTTGGGACTGGATTCAGTCTGTTTCCCCACATCTTCCCATTACTTTTGGGGTTTGTTGCTTCAAACTCTTAAGTCCCAGCAGGGGCTGAGCACAGTTGACATCTGTGCTTCTATGTGAGCCAGGCCACCATGCAGTGACTGTGGATGAGTCAGGGATTCACCACTGCTCTGGATCAGACACAGCTCATTGCACCTTTAAGCACCTAAATGTCTGTATAGGAGAAATGACAGCCATGGAGGTTTAAGAATTCAATGCAAGGGCAGTGCAAGAGTGCTGACCACATTGTATTTCAGGCTGTAATCAACAGGCTTCAGCTCTCAACCAAGGAACCCTCCATGGGATTTAGGGGATGCAGCCCTTGGAGTAGCCAGCCCTTGGCACGAATGCTAAGATTACTTACAGAACACCTGGTCCTTATCCTCCATGCTACCCCCATTGCCTAATTGCAGTTCTTCACAGTTTTTCCCTGTCTTTTCTTCACTGAGTTCATGCAAAAGAAAGATGATTTGTGCACATTTAGGAGAAGCTGATTTACTTCCTGCTTCTGCTGCAGTTTGCAGACAATGGCCTTGATTTCCTTGCTGTGAAATGGGACAATAAGACGTTTTCTGGTCTATCTATGCGTTAACTTTGTAAGGACAAGAGCATTTTCCTACTGTGTGTGCATCTAATGCCCAACATAACAGGGTACTGATTTTGCAAAGCAAAGCATATACTGTCTTGTTAACCCCCAAAGTGTTCTGAAGCCAAGAAATGAGAAACACTTTTTATAGGTGAGCTATGACAAGCCTATTCCTATGAGTTCTCTGTTTTTCTGCTAGAAGTTTACACTGGCTGCTATGAACAGTAGTTACTGACCAGTTCTCTGAGGTCCTCTTGATGACAGGCAACAGTATTATTTTTGCAACATGGAAACTGGTTCACCAGCATGATGATCAGCCTTCAGAGTTAGGAATCCAGTTCCTAGAGATGATAAATAGCAGTTGGGCACAGCCTGGTTTTAAAGCCTATGAAAATCTCTGCATGAGACTTAACATCAGGGTATGAGACAGCACGACTTGATGCAGACTTGATATTCTAACCCAGAGGCTTAAATGTCATAATGCAACACCATAGGATGTTACTACTTAAGAGACATTTGAAAGCTTACGGATGACAATATAAAATAAAATTATAGAGTGTGGTTTTGAGAGTTCCAGGAATCAGAACACGTCCTAATTCTTTAGGCTATCATTGTGATGTTTCACATTGAATCACTTAATCTCCCTTTAAGTATCTGTCTTATCTATTTTTTTCTCATAGGTATTTCCCCAAATGGCATCAGCATCATTGTCTAAATCAAATCAAACACTAATACTGAGTTGGGAATTTGTTCCTATGTATACTTTAGCAGGGGATGCCCACATAATCTGATACAAAGAAAAGACTAAACAAAATACCTTAATCATAGTTTCTGCTACCATGTGTTTCCATCTATCTCAACTTTCATTTGACCTTGTGTTTTCCCTTAGAGGAAAATACTGCCATTTTCATAGAATCATAGAATAGCTAGGGTTGGAAGGGACCTTAAAGATCATCTAGTTCCAACCCCCCTGCATGGGCAGGGACACCTCCCAGTAGACTTAAGGCCTCGTCCAATCTGGCCTCAAACACCTCCAGAGAGGGGACATCCACAACCTCCCTGGGCAACCTGTTCCAGCATCTCACCACCCTCACAGGAAAGAACTTCTTCCTAATGTCTAGCCTGAACCTCCCCTCTTTTAGTTTCAAATCATTGCCCCTTGTCCTCTCACTACACACCCGTGTAAAAAGCCCTACCCCAGCTTTCTTGTAGGCCCCCTTCAGATACTGGAAAGCTGCTATAAGGTCACCCCGGAGCCTCCTCTTCTTTTGGTTAAACAACCCCAACTTCCTCAGTCTGTCTTCATAGGGGAGGTGCTCCAGTCCTCTGATCATCTTTGTGGCTTTCCTCTGGACACACTCGAGGAGTTCTATGTCCTCCTTATGCTGGGGACTCCAGAACTGGACACAGTACTCCAGGTGGGGTCTCACCAGAGCAGAGTAGAGGGGGAAAATTTTCTGTTGACAAAAGCACAATCATGAAGTCTGGGGGGGAAAAAGCAACGTTGACAGATATATTGAATTACAATTCCAAAACAAGCACACAGCAATTCCTAAAATTGCTGTTGGAGTATGTTAAATGTATAGTGTACCACTTGGAAATCTATTATCATAGGCTGCTGCTAAAAAGAGCACCTATTATTATAATCATTGTGCCTGCAGCCTGTTAAGCAATCATGAGTTGAGAAGCTTGCAGAAATTTTCTAGTGCATGCAAAGGGTTAAGTCAGATTTTACCCACTAATTTCAATCCAAAAAAGAGCAACTTCCCTGATCTGTCATATATTCCAATTCAGGTTCTACCACATATTCTCTCCAGTGTGGTTCCAGATCAATTTGGGATCTGTATCTAAATCTCTGTCTAATGGGATCTGTAACAAAAGGTCGCAGAATATACAAGCATTACCCTCCATCAGAGATAAGAACCAACCAGACCACCAAACAAATAAACAAACTGCAACAGAGTTCCTCCAACAAAGTTATTCAGAGGATAATAGTACTACAGAGAGCAGTTGTTCTTATTGTTGTTATAATCATTGTGTCTGCAGCCTGTCAAATAGTGACAGGCGCCTCTCTACCTTAGTAAAGGGGAAACAAAATGATCAGATTGCAAAACTCGTAGACTTTGATATCTGATCATGTCTAGACAGCCTTTGTCCCTGCCTCTTAAAGACAGTCGTCATATGCCTTGCATCAATAATTTGATATGCTGCTTTTTTTTGAGATTTTGAACATTAATGTCACCTCCTTGTGTCCCTAGTGTCTGCCTCTTCTGCATTCGTTTTTTTTAGGTAATAATGGATGCTTGTTCCTGTTTAGTTTTTATAATCATGCAGAACAAGCAGCTTCTATATCTGAAGTAAACTGCTTCACAAATTAATCAAGTGCAGAACAAAGCCATTTGAAGTATTTGACAGTCAATAAAGTCGTTTGTGATGCATTATACAATGTCCTGCCTCTTCTGCTCTGTGCTAAATACTATTGCCAGCTGCAGAGATGGAGGAAATAATTATTAGAAATGAAGTTATCTGCAAGTTTTTACTGAAGTATAAAACTGGATTTTCTACATTAGGCCCAAGCGTTTAATGTAAGTCCTAAACTTTCAGGGGATTATTTCAGAGACTACATGCTTTGGAGAATTAAAAGAAAGAGCTGAAAACGGAATTGCTCTTGTGATTCAAAGATGTCTTGGATAGGTTAGATGCCTTGCAGGCAGTCAGAGTGCAGATTTCTCATAGTGGCAAATGTAATCTAAGTCCACCTCTGAGTAGATCTGAACTGTTTGTGGTTGAACTGTAATGAACTTTTCTTAGCTCAGCAGCTCAATTTTTGGGCTTTTAAATTGTGTGGTTGTAGGAAACAGCTGAATTATATGAAGCAGTTTTGCATCAGCCCATCAATGCAGCAGGAACTGACCAGAGCTACCATTTATTTCTCTTTGGTTTTTATATTGGATATGAAAATAAATAGTTGTAATATTGAGATAACTCTCCCTTTTCCTTATGATTACTCTTGGATTACGTTTAACTCTATCTTCTATCTGTTCAACAAATCTGTGTCCCCAAAGCATTTATGAAAATAAAATAGGGTACAAACTGACATATTAACACTGATAGATATGCAGAGAAAGTGATGGTTTTGAATGTATCCCATTGTAGATGTGAAGACCTCGGTATAGAAATGATCTCCTGAGTAAAATCTATGTGAGATATATAGAAGCTACTACACAGAATATTGGCTTATTGGCCTCTGTAGATTTGAAACCATCTTTCTTGGATGGCAGTGGAAAACTTCAATATCCTTACATGAATTATAAATGATGTCTGATTCTCTTGTTGAAGTAGGTACTGTATGTTTTTCTAACATAAGCTTTAAAAAGCTGCTTTGTGTATGTCCAAAGGTGAAAGATCTGCATTTGGAAACTTTTACTCTTGTCAATACCATTCCATGAATTGTGTACCCTACTGTAAAGATTTTTGTTATAATTGGGAGTGCCACAGATATTTCCTTAATGTGGGAATGAAGTCATGGCTTTTAAATAATTCGTTTAGAGATGGAAGTGTTTTGGAAGAAATAATACCTGTGAAGAACAAATGAAACCAGAATTTATTTAAGGCAACAATTCCTAAATATTTCAAGACATTTTTGTGCCTTGAAATGAACATCTTTTCTGTCAGTTCAGAAATGTAATAATGCACAACAAGGCAGATCAAAGACAAGGAATCTCACTTTGCTTTTTGGATTCTCAGCAGTGATATAATTTACATTCTTCTAGATGTCTTTGTATTGTTTTCATTTCAAAACAATACACACACCCTGGAAGTGCCTCTTGCTAGCCCAAGACATTAGCCCTTTGTCATAGTTACAGTGACGGGCTCAGTCCATGAGTAGCTGGATAAAATTCACAGACTATGTGACACAAGGAGCTAGCCAAAAAGATTTTTTAGATCCCACAGTGCTGTGAACAGAATGCTGCTCCTTGGCAAGAAGAAAAAGTCTGTGTGGTCTTAATTTGGTGCAATCAGGATTACGGTTAATTCATCAAAATAACAGAGCTTTTAAATTTGGCATTTACTTCCTAAGAGTTGAATTCAAACCACTTTTCTTGTACTGAATAGTGCCTTCACTGCCCCGTGTGAGGGAAGGCATTTTGGCACAACGAGGTGTGCAGGTCCTCGTTGCCACAGACCTATGCCCAGGCACTGGGTTCTGCTGTTCCCATCCACAGGGGGGCTGGGAGTCTGACCTACAAACTGAAGTGCTGCACCTGGACGGAAAGATGCAAGCAGCTTCTTATTAAGATAAAACCTGAAGATTTTGACACTGCGTAGATCTCATCATGATATTAGTTGAGTGGTGTGGCTGCTTGTAGTGCTGTATCTGTACTCCCTGGGAAACACTGCCCTCAATCACAGTTCCACAAGACTGTGTAATGGGACTGATAGACACAGTGTTAGCCAGACTAACCTAGCACAGGCCAGTCAAGGGTAAGGAAAGCCTGGCAGACTACTTGATGTAAGAATCACTTTATGCAAAAAGGACTTAATGGAAAATAGAATGCGTTTCCTGAAAGAACAAGCTGACAAGGATGCAGTGAAAATAGTGATTATGTATGCCAAGAACACAAGGTGGTCTAGACTGGAGCATGCCAATGGGAATGAGTTCTACTCTGTTTCAAACCCATGCAAATGCAGGAAGGCTGTACACAGACTCCAGCTAATCTGAAGGGTGTTTACCTGGATTGAAAAGAGTATATGGTTAGGACTGGGTTGCCCTGAAAACAGTCTGGTTCTAGCCCTTGCAGAGTCTGTCTTTCAGGTGAATCTGAATCACAAACCAAACAACATTTCCTTGTCTGATGGCACAACTCAGGTCGTCATCACAGATCAAAATGTAAGGCTTGCCCTCAAGCAAGTGTGTGAGGAAGGTCATCATAAAGAGTCTGATGGGTTCAATAGCAGCCAGGGATAGTGTGGCTGCAGAGGAACATACCCAGTGGTTACCTGTGCAAGGGGTACCCACAGAGAGAGGGACCGACTGAAAGGACACAGGCCTTAAGAGACCTGGGGTCATTTAAAAGAAACAGGAGTTTCAAAAGGGTACCCAACATAGATTGGCACTATGCCTGTAAAAAGAAAAACGAGGTCAAATAAGGAGGAAGTTGACTGTGACATCACCTTATCTAAGCTCTGACAGAGCACTTTTTCATCACAGATCTCAAAACATGTTAGAAAAGGAGGATGATTATAATTATTCCTACTACATAGCTTGGGAAACCCAGGGAAAGAGGAAATACCGTTTACCTATTCTCATGCAAAGCTGAGTCTAAAACTGGAAAAGGTGGGTTTCCTAGCTCAATCCATGCCTGCTATCATGTGACCCTGAAGTCACAGATGAATGAACTGTAAAATACAGAAGAACATGTTTTGAATGTTTGAGTTGATATTTTTGCACCTTGGTCTCTCTTCTTGCTGTACCCATCTGCCTTTCATTCTTTGCTGTGTGCTGTGCTTTTTTTCATATTCATTATACAATTTGGCTCTGCTAATGCTTTTAAGGAAGTTGTTCAATTTTTGTTCTGCATTCCTTTGATGATTCTGTACCAAAATCAATTATAAATATCAGAAGATGTAGAGTTTTAAAAATACAAATTATAAGCTAAATTTCTTGCTAGAGTAGGCTGATTAAAATAAAGTAACTAGAATAATGTCTATTTATCCTAGCAAAGACTTCAGCTTTTTTATTATTACTAGTGCCACTATCATTTTCAGACTTCATTTCCACAAGTTCAAAGTCTTCATGTAGAAAACGTGCCTTTTTTACAATTTAAGACTCCCAGTGCTGTTAATTCTTAGTGACAGAGTAGCCTCTGGAGTCATCCTACACCTTTGAAAGGAACTGCTGGAAGCTGATGGACTGTTGCAAATGCAGACACAGAGGAAATGTTTTTACAAAAGAAAAAACATAAAGTGTAATGTAAATAATTTGTCAGAAGCTATTATCACTTCTTATTTTAGTGAAAGGACACTGATCCAGCTGATGTCACATGGCTTGGTACCTATGTATCTAGCTGACATGAAAGCCTGCACCTAGACCACCCTGTATGTTGCACAAGAGTGTAAGAGCCTTTTATAGTTCAGGAATCTTTAATTGCAGGCTGTAGCAACATGAAAATAGCTCATGTGATTTTTTTAATTTTTTTTTTTTTTTTTTTTCTGCAGTGGTATTCCCTGAAATTCAGAGGATGGGAAATGGGCAATGTGGGCAAACAGGCCTCTGGCAGTCTGTTCTGGCTACTCTCTGGGGTACATGTCTGCTTCCTCACTGATGGTAAATATGTGGTGATACTAGTAGCTGGTCCTGGAAAAGTTATGGATTGTAGGAGGCTGAACCTGGTGCTTCTCTCTGCAGCACAGCAGTCAGTGATTCATGTGAGCCTTTTGGGAAACAGGCCCTCCTTAGTCCTTTTTTGCCCATGGAAAATAATAGTGAAGGCTGGACAAATGACACTCTTGGTTCAGCCTGCACCTGTCAGATTGGGGCAAAACCCTTTTTTGGCAAGGAAACTTTCTCCCAGAAAGCTGGGAAATATTTCACTGAATTCCTGTTTTTCCTATAAAATGAGTTCTGCTCATTTAACCAGGTAGAACATCTGATGGGTTTGACAGCACAGATCCTTGTTACACAGGCAGGCAGGTGCATTGGTCTTTTAGTTTGCTGCTTGTTCCATGCTGGGATCTCTCCAAAGGGACACCCTGAACTGAGCTCTGTGGCTGGGCTGGGACTTCAGTGAGATAGTGTATGTGGGGCTGGAGTGAGGGATAAACAGCAAATGAGAGACCATAGACTTTGGGCAGCAGCAGCCACTCTTGTTAGTGAACTAAAGGCAGAAATTGAACTAAACCTCTTGTAGCTTAGGAATCCAGAAATACTTGACTGTATCTTCTGAATGGGTGGGAGGGTGATTGTAAGAAGGAATGACACAAGCCCTTGACACTTGGAGTGAGTGAGAACATCTGAGTTCTCATAGCAGATTTCACTGAAAGCACCTTTGATATTTAGTGATTATTTGATCATTGTATGTGGTCGTCTGAGTCAAATTAGAAACAGATTTCCACCTTTCTTGGCCTTATTCACTCCCAGGCTTTCCCAAGAGATGACATAATGAAACTTGTCAGGGTCATTTGTTAGTGCATTGCTAAATATTAGGGACGTCAATACTCGATCCTAACATTTAGAGCAGCAGTTTGTGATTCAACAAAATTCACCTTTAAAAATGCAAAAGGGGGCTGGTTGCCTATGGGTTTATGAAGGAGTTACTGAAACTTCATAAAAGGTTGCTAAGTTGAAATTTTTCTCTGTTGACAATAAGTTGATTTTGGTTTAGTGTGACAAAGCTATTCATGAGGGTTCAGTGATCCTTTGGGCAACTGAGCAAAGACATTTATTCTTCTGTTCTCCTGACTTGCTGGCTCAGGGGACATGTGTGTTCCCTACCTTACTAGGACTCTGGAACAGGCCCATTTGTTCTGCCTGGTTGTCAGGCTACTTGTGCAGTAGCCCATATGTGGTTGATATGGACTGAGGATGAAGAGAGAATAGATGAATTTTTCACATTTAAGAAGAAGAAAAAGGAACATTGGGCAGTGCTGTGGTGTGGGCAGGTAGAAATGGGGGTATGGTGGAGCAGTACAATTCCTAATTTGTTCCCATACTCACACAGTTATGCATGGCATCTAAAGATATAGGATGTAGAATCTCTATGGCATATTCACTAAATAGTTCTTCATATTTAAGAACATCGTTTAGAGATCTCCTTCCATTTCTGTTGTATTGTCCCTTGATTTTCCCATGATCCAGTTTGTCATCTTTCAACTATTTTCCTTTGTATTTTATAATGCGCAAGAACTGAATACGGTAAAACTAAATTTATATAGTTCATGTGTACAAAGAATCTCACATAGGTTTACATAGAATAATATCTAGGAGCTTTAAAACTGAGCTCCATTTCAGGCTGGAAAAGCCAGCCTAAAAAGGTAGGATTTCAATTTTGTCTTAAATTAATTCACTGAATCTGCATTTCTGATGTCAAGTAGAAGTGAATTCCACAGCTCTCATAAGCAGCAAGCAAAAGCCCTACAGCTATGAGAGTTTAATCTGAATCTTTTATTTTGCATGTCTGGGATTTTAAAAAATACATTTCTTTTCATATGTTCTGAAGTCTTTGTGTATTTTTGATCCTATGTCTTGCATGTTTATTTATTCCCCACAATTGTCCTTACATTCCAAATCACTAAATGAAACAGTCTTCTGGAAAAATGGTGATCTTAAAGGTCTTTTCCAGCCTTGGTGATTCTGTGATTCTGTGACTCTGTGAAAAACACAATAAATAGCTTTGAAATGACAGTGATGATTAATTAGAGCAGAATACTTTTAAGTGAACAAGTTCCTTGCTGTACTGCTTTCTCTTTGAAAAAGTCTGGTCATTTGACAGAAGTTGGGGTACACGTGATGAGTGCATATGGACACACTTATAATTATGCATCAAGAAGAGAAATATAAATGGAAGAATATAATCCAGGAGCTTTCAGTTCTGAGTGTGCTGCATTTTCTGCTTTTGCTGTAGTCTGGTATGTAGGGTCATTAATCCAATGTGCAGTGTTCACGGATAAGGAGCTGATAGAAGAAATGATTTTATGGCCAAGATTTAGGAGATCTACATTCATTTCTGCATCTTTGGTGCTTGCTGTCCTCCACTGCCAGTTGTCAATGTCCAACAGTTCCCTCCCTGTGTTCTCTTTTTGTCTGTCTGATATGCTTCAGTTACAAATTTTCTGGGACAGTTAAGGTCTTCTCCACTGTGACTGTGGGATGTCAGATTGAAACTGAAGCTGAAAAGTTCCTTCAGAACTGTTGATATGATTGCAATAAAGTAGGTTACTGACAGTGCTAATGGCTGTTAGACACCACACTAGGCTGATAGCAAGTTTCCCTTGCTATGGTGTGCTTCTCTCCCTCCTTCTGGCAGTAATCAGTGTGTAATCTCAGGGTATATCTGCATTGCCATGAATACAGAGCTTATAAACTTATCCAAGGTAGCTTTAAACCACTAGTCTGAGTGTTGCCTCTTGCAGTCCCTAACAATAAGGTTCATCTACCAAGCCCAGTAACAGGCCTGCTGAGAAGCCTGGCATGAGGTGAGTTCAATGCTTTTGTGACTACATTATTTTTGCTCCCTGAGACAGTGAGTTTAACAATAGCTTGAAGGTATTGACTGAGCTGAAAGGAGCACATGTACATTCCTTAGTTGTGGCAATCATGGGCTAATCCATCTAAAGAGCTGATGGCTCCTGCTTAGCTAACTTTATCATTGTAACCAGATGCAGGAGACAAATGCAGTAGCCAGTAATGGGCTAAATCCTCAGAAACGTTTTACCTACTCTTACATATTTTCATCTGCAGCCATGAGTGCTATCAAAATAGTGAGAACTCCCCAGTTCCTTGTGTTGTTCAGTATAGAGAAGAGGGAATAAGGTACTTCCCCTCTTCCCCCAGGCCATGTGCTGGCAGTTTTGGAGGGGTTTCAGTGAATGTGGTGAGTTTAGGGACTGGAGAACAACTGGTCCCTGCAGCACGCTTGCCAGGTACCGGCACTGATCCAAGTAGGCACTCCTGCCAACTGTAATGCCTTGCAGAGAGGGAATGCTGCTCCTGGCCTAGACAGACTGTGTGTTGGCCACCTGGTTACAAAAGGGCAAACACAGAGGGGCATTTTCCAACTTGGCTGGCTCTTCCAAATTTCCGGCAGCTGTTCTTAATTTTTGAATAATGCTACTAGTGTGTTCCATTTGGACTCAGCCAAGTGAAGTCTCCTCTGATTTCCCCTGTGCAAACTCCTAAGCCATGAACTTCTTTACTGCCATGTTCAGCCTTCCCTAAAGTCAGTATGGGGCTGAGAGCAGGGGTACCATTTCCTGGGCACAGGTTAGAGCAGGCTTGGGGTTGCTCTGACATCTGTTATCAGGAGCCTCCAACTCCCTGCTCCCTCCTCCAGCCCTAAACCAACATCTGTTCCAGTGAACATATCCAGTGAGATGCCACTTTCCGTCCTCACCAAAGAGAGCTCCAGCCTGTATGTAAGGAACAAACTGAACAGAAATTATGCTCTGTAAAGTACAACCTTCCCCAGTTCTTCTCCTAGTAGGGGAAAATACATTTCTGCTTCCTTGGATTGCAAAGTCCCAGGAAAATGTGTAGGTGGGCAGAAGAAAGGACAGGCACGGTTCTGTGGCTTTGTGCTTGTAAACATGAGCTGGCACTCCAGATCACTTACAAGATCTGTCATTTAGTTTTGGTAAAAGGCTGCTAGCTGAACTTTGTCCACTTCTATAGAGTTGATAACGGTCATCAGAGTTTCCTGGGGTTTGCTGGAAGTGATCCCCTTTTCACAGTGAGCAATTAATGGTAGAGATCCCTTTGAGGTTTTGCTAGATATGTGTTATCTCTGGCTCTGGCTCTAGTCCTCCCAGCAGAGGCAGTGCTGCTGTGGGCTGTTCACTTTGTGCTCTTGTGAAATGTCTTTGGCTCACAGGCACACGACGTGTATCAGACTGTTTCCAGGAGGTCAGAGCTGACATTGCCAAGAGAGATGCAGGTTAGCAAGTGTAGCACAGGCACAGACTTATTTGGGTTGCTAAAGTGGTTATAAACTTCACCTAAAGTTTTTACAGTCACTTGTTGTTCATCCCTTTCCTGTTCATATCAAAGCTACCTCCAGCTGAGTCCATTATGGTTATATCCATTAAACCCTGGGCAAAACAAAATGTTTCTCATCTAACTCTGCTGCTAATGCCTGAGCTCTGAACACTACCCACATGGGTAAAACGTACCCATGACTGAAAAAAAAAAAAGTGACTGAACATCTCATGCTTTATTTCAATAATTTTGAAAATACTGACAGCCTATTAGACCAGGAAATGAAACTTCTTGGCAAACAAAATGTTTGCTAATTTTGGTGTTTTGTGTGAGTCAGAAATGTGTGGAGGGAAATGTACTGAAACTAACCCCTTCTTGTGAACTGTTTCAGATTGCATAACTGACATTTGCCAATTAAAAAAAAAAAAAGTTACATCAGAAAGTTTCTGAACACATCCAAAAGAAAAGGCATTAGAAGCTACTGCAAACACTTTCCCACACAGCATTAAAGGCCATTGGTCACAGTGGATTTTCACAATGGTCAGCGTGATAAATGTCTGCTTTCCTCTATGCCTAACTCCAACTAATTGCAAGATAATCCTGTTCCTTTATGAACTTGCATATTTCCACATCATTTACTTGATCATAGAGCTTCCCTCTTTCTTTTTATTTAATGCTCTCAGCTGGTTGGTGAAAGCAAGGTGATGGAAAAATCCAGCTATTTGAAATGCGAGTATATAATCTGGAAATCAGTAAAAAAGTCATGTTTCTCTTGATAACATTTTCACACCCACATGTGTTCAAAACTCTTAAAATTTTCATTGTGGCTTCTGGAAAGTACATTATAATGTGAAAATTAAGGCTAGAAAATTAGAATTGTGGTGTTAAAAGTCTACAAACTAGTTTGATCTGAATTATTCACAATTGTCTGTTTTTCTTCCTACTGAAAAACAGTGTGTCACAGGTTCTTAGGATTTCCCATGAGTGATGTTAAAAAGCCTTGCACATTGCTTATTTGCTCAGTGCACTTTTGAACTGAAGCATTTAGTGTTTGAAAATAAGCAGTAAATATATCATAGCTAATTGGAGAAAGAGAAAGAATTTGGGAAAGAATTTGAGCTTATGAGACAGCTTAAAAGGTACAGTGAGATGTGATTTTATTGTCCTGATTTATGAGACTCTTGTTGAATTCTAATTGCACTAAATGAGCGAGGTATGTTAAGAGTTATGGAAAGTACTGAGAGACAAAATAATAGGAGCAAATATCTAAGTAATATGGAGAATAGAAAATCCTGCTTAACTAGCCTTTTGATAGCAGGTCATTCAGGGATTTCAATGGTAACAGGGAAAAAAGATGTAGACTTCTTGAATTTTTAGAATATTCTTTATTAAAATTGATATGACATCTAGGTAGTGTCTAAACATGAAGTTGCAATGTTATTGAATGGGCAAAAAATTCAAGGGCATGATTCACTAAAGATTGAGTGTCCTGTTCTTCAGTGATCCTAGTGATTTTTTGGGTTCAAATCTTCAGCAATATATCAATGATGGATCAAGGTATGGAAAGCCATGGGGGCTGGTTCTCAGTGAAGCAAATCTCTGCAGAGAAGAGAATATCCTTTTGCAGTGGCTTCAACCATGCCTTGTAGCTCTGTGATTGTGAAATAATAAAGCCAAAGAAATAGGTGACATCTTACTCTTCTGTAAGCTCCTAAAAAGGTTTTAATGACAGTGCCTCTAAAATAAAAACTTCATGGTTCCACTTATCCCATATGGTTGTATTTAAATCTGAAACTGCCAAACAGATCCCATTTGAAAACACAAGAAAATTGAGAGTTTCTTTAATTGTTGTCTTAAAGTATACCCTGTCTACTTGAATACAGAACTGTTGGGATGAATCCGTATGAGCAAAAGAGAATGAATCTGACCCGAATTACAGCTACTAAGTAATGAAGATTTCAGAGGTGCCTGGGTGAGTGATGCTCTCAAAGTTGAGATGGGGACACAGAAGCAGTGGGCCTGGCAGCTAGATTAAAAACCCCAGGTGTATGGACACACTGCCTGTGGTGGATAAATACCCCTGGGCTTCTGTCCATCTGAACTGCTGTGTCCTGAATGACTGTGAAGAGCATCACCCTGAAGGTAATGTGAATGTATGTAGATAAGCTCTTGTGAAGAGACTTTTTGGAAAAGCCAGATATGGACTTATTTTTTTCCCTTTGCTTCACTGAGGAGTTACTGTAAAGACCTGGTGTTTCTTTGTAGTGACACCTGCCTAGTCGTGCAGTGCCCTGCAGATGTCTGAGAGGAGCACCTATCACTGCCAAGGAGAGAGGATAAGGGTGGCCAACTCTTTCCCCAGCAGTTTCAAAGGAAGTTGGCTTGGGGCAGTGAGTTTTCCAGACAACCTTAAGGCTCTTACTCTATCATTCTTCAGGAAGCTAAAGAGAGGTGACACTTTAGCCACCATGTCTTTTATGCCTTTGTTTGTCTGCCCCTGTCCCAGTGCCATGTCTCCATTTTGTTCCATGAGGTGAAGTCCTAGCAAGGGAATTGCTTTATGCATTAAACAGTGTTTGTGCCCTGTGTGTCATCAGGGCATGTGGCAGCTTCTTGCTAAATTTTTTGCCCAATAATTGTCATGGCATCATAGCACCAAATAATAGAGAGAGAGAGAGTATCTCTATCAGTGCTATCTGTGCTCTGGCCAGGTTTTCCTGCCAAGCTGTCCCACTCTTGAAGTCAATGTAAAGCCTGCCCTATGGCAGCTGTGGGATTTCAAAGCTCCCTTACTCAGAATGCCTTCTGGTCCAATTTCTTCTGTGCAAGGAGTGTGTGGTGTGCCTGTCATAAAAAGCATCCCGAGTTGCTGAGAGATAATGAAACAGACAATACTATCAGGAGTTAAAGCTGTCTTAGGTTTTCAGCTCCAAATGTGGTTTCTTTGTGGAGTTATTTCCAATAATGACACATGGTGGGTGGTAGGTTGTGTATTCAGGGCCCCAATTAGTTGTCTTTGCGTGAGCTCCACCTTTATTAAATTAAGTAGAACAAAACTCCAGACAGATGCTACCTGCTGATCAGGACACTGTGGTACATATGCCATGTGAATGCTGTGACAAAACCACAGAGGCTGAATAATCCAGACTGTGGTTTTGTTACAGCTAGAGTAAAAATTGGTATTGATCTAATTCCAGCATCAAAATACCTATTCACTTGTCCTCCCTCACAGACTGGTCACAACCTGAAAACATTCAGAGATGGGTTTAGTACATCTTTCTTCAAAGCCCTTGCAGTTGTTTCAAGGATTCTTGGTTATTTGAGTATGCCAACTTGACCATAACCTGGCTCATATTATTTCCATCTTCAAGAAATTTGCTGCAAAGGAAAAGGAGATATGAAATAGAAACTATCCTGGGCAAATGGGTAGCGAAAAGTATGACACGAGTTATTCTTCACCTCACAATTCAACATCTTTCTAGGACACAGCTTTGATGCAGTGTGCCTTGTGTCAGCTCCCTGAGCATGTGCACCAGTTCTTCTCTTTTCAGTATGGCTTTGGAAGTCCACAGAGCTTCTGCATCCCTCTGCTGTGAGTGTTTGAAGGGATTGTTTGAGCCCACATAGGTGGGAGCCTCTGCCAAAGAGGGATCTGTGCACCTGCCTATCCCATACCTAGCACAGTGACCTCAGTTGGATTTTCCCTTATCAGTGGATGAAATGCAAGAACACACTGATCACAGTGTTGCCAGTGGTTTTGAGTTAACTTCACAAATACATTCATCCTGTGTTTCAAATCTGCTTCAAATTTAAAAAAAAAAAAAAAAAAAAAAAAAAAAAAAAAGAAGTAGAACCTTCTCTTAAATTTGTTTCAACAAAATGATTAAAGCAACCATTTTTCTGTCAGCACAGATTCCCCTTTCCATTGTGTACACATATGCAAACTGTTTAAACCACCCGTTATGTCAAGGATGTGGAAGGAAAGAAAAGTGTGAAGACTTGTTTCCCCATATGTTGAGAAAAAATCTGCAGCAGGCAGTAAAGAATCTGGTAATAGGAAAAGTATCTGAAGTTATGTTAGAAGGTAAAACATGAGACTCTGGCTGTGAAAACAAACTAGAAGAAGAGAAGGAGATAAAACACCTTTTACTAGATGAAGTGATAGTACTGTGGTGCCATAGTTTGTTGAAGCTGCTGCAGAGGGAATTGTAGGGGTTTGGGAGCTGGCCCAGCTGACTTTGCTGACACTGATATTACACAAAGTTCCCACTTGACTAACTGCATGAAATGCAGCTCCCATCAGGAGAGAAGCCAGAAGATGAAAGGTCAGAAAGTCTGAATTAAGAAACGGGGAGATTGTATTACCCCGAGAAGGAGCAAGACATCTGCCACAGTGGGATAAACAGCCAAGGGAAGGAATCCCCATGCTGGGCTTTAGCACTGGAGAGCTGTAGATAAATGCTTGGAGAATATACTCCATTTTACATCAATAATGCAATGCCTAAAGTATGTGCTTTAAAAATTACATGTGAATCCCAGGCCTCTCTTGTAATAATTTTAGAAAATATCCATAATCTTGTCATTTTAACAGCAGAACAAGTTTTCTGGCCTTTTCATGCTTCTTGGTTTATTAGGAGCTAAGAAATGTGGACCTTCTCCACATAAAAATTGCATTTACTGTTATTATTGCCTGTGCAGCTGTGCAAGTAACAGGCTACTTGATTTCAGACAACTAAAGTAAATTAAGAGAGGATGAAGACCCAAGCACAATAAAGCTGCTTTGGAGTAATTACAAGACATTAATTTAGAGCAAATCTCAGGTCAAATCCAGGTCTGGCATCAACAGTCACAGCTCCAGCCTCTGCAAGATATGCCTGTAAACATCAGGGTTCACTTCATTTATCAGTCAAAATTTGGATTGATCAGAAAATAGTTTTAGGCTTTCAAAAACATCATTAATAGTGCAACAGCATCACTGAATCATCAGTGCAAGGTTCTTGTCAAGATGATTTCCACTGATTTATTTCACAATTCCAAAGAAGCATTGCTGTGCATGCATGTGGAAACCACCCAGTTTTGTAAAATATACAGAATGAGAAACAAATATGATTCACTTTTCTATTTCCACAATTTGCCCCAAATTCAATAACAAGTAGTAAAGGAATGCACAAACAGGAAAAATAAGTAGGGATTTTTTTTCCCAGGGAGAAATGTGTACACTTCTAGCTGGCATCACTGGGACTTTTGAAGTGTGCTTGCAAGAAAACAATTTGTTCTTTAGATATTAAAAGATACTCAGCCTGTTACTGTCAACAATACAAGATGGGCAAGTGTCGCAATGCCTCCCTGAGCTAAATGCACAGATAAAATATATATGGGTTTAATTTTTGTTCAGTTTATCCCATGCCTTTGATATTGCTGGATGGTAAAGGTCGTGGCGAAGGCTGAAGCTTGCCTTTGACATTATTAAAGCAATGCTTAATTAAATTAACCTGGGGTATATTAAAAGAATGCAGTGTTACTTTCAGTCCCTTCCCATCTAAACTGGGACCGACAGAGTCCACGATTTCCCTGGGCAACATGTTCCAGCCCTCATAGTGAAGAATTTCCCCCTAAGGTCTAAGGGAAAGGAAGGAAAAGGAGGGGCAAGGAGGGGAAAGGAGGCGAAAGGAAGGGAAAGGAGGGGAAACAAAGGGAAAGGAGGGGAAAGAAGGAGAAAGGAGAGGAAAGCAGGGGAAAACAAGGGCAAGGAAAAGCAAGGAAGGGCAATGAAAGGCAAGGAAAAGCAGTGAAAGGCAAGGAAGGGCAATGAAGGGAAAGGAGGGGAAAGGAAAGTCATGGAAGGTCAAAGAAGGTCAGTGCAGGTCAAAGAAGGTCAAGGAAGGGGCTAGGAGGTGCAAGGAGGCACAAGGAGGGGAAATTAATAGGCTCAATTACACCCATTTCACAGGTGCAGAAGCAAAGATGACTGAAGGGACCTGAGCAGTGTCACAGGCAGCAGGGGCAGGAAAAGGGACACAAGCAGCAACATCTGTCACTTTGGTTTCTCAACAAGCAACACTAATGTTGAACAGGGGTAACATGCCAACACAGATGCTTTGGAAAGTCAGCCTTGCAAATAGTGACATACAAATCTAGAGTGAGGGTTTGATCCTGAAAATTATTCTGCCTGGATGCGCTGAAACAACGTGGAGTAGACTCCCCTGAAGTTTAGGCTTGGGACATATAGGTACAACAGTTGATAAACCAGGCAGTGAAGGATTCCTTCATTTGTAGCAAACATTAGGCCTGAGAGTGCTGACAGTCTGGTTTTGTTGTGTTGGACAGTTTCCTTTCTGGCATTTGGCTGTGACCTCCTGAGTGATGTAAATGCTGTTATTTTCCCGTGTCAGTAAGTATATATTAAAATGAATAGGATCCTTCCCAGCTGTCAGGTAGGGACTATGCCAGCAGAAACACAAGTTTAAGGTCATCCATTTCTTGTTAGTCTGAGATTGAGAAGCCTAAAACCTACATGGAACTGTTAGTAGGAACCCATGGCACAAAACACAACCCACAGCACATAACCTGCTGCCGTGGCCCAGCCCCATCTGCCTGGGGGTACCTAAAAAAAGGGACAGGTCTGTCTCTATACTGAGGGGTGCTCCCTAAACAGGGTGTGGAGGGTCTGTCTCTCCATAACAGGGAGGGGGAGTATGTCTTTACAATGGGGATGCCTGCACAATGGGGTGTCTGTCTCTATACTGGGGGATGGCACCTATACAGCAAGGTGCTGTCTCTGTACCAGGGGTACCACTTATTCAGAGGGAGGGATCTGCCTCCACACTGGGGACACCCACGCTGCCAGTGGGTCTGCCTGTGCAATGGGGTGTTACAGTCCTTTTTTCTCCTTTCTGCTTTATCTGCTCTGAGAATAAGCAAACATGCTGCACATACACACACACACTGGAAGCAGAGAAGATTCTGCAGGAAGCTGTTCAGTGTGGAAGTCATAAATCACACAAGAAACGAGTGTCACTTCCATGGTCTGTGTCCTGTGAGGGCTCCCTTAGATACCAAACACTCCTAAAGAGAAGTTAAAAATGGCATCCTATGGCCAAGACTGCTAAAATGCAACATTTTGCTGCAGAAGAGGGGGGCTCTGGCAGGGCTCCTGTATTTAAGTTGTCACTGAAGGCAGGAGAGTGCACAGGAAAACTGGGGGAAATGGTAATGCAGAGAAGAAGAAAGCTGGGAAGAAAAAAGAAAAGCACACAAAACTCGAGCTGTTAATCACATCCCTATGTTGATAAAATATTTATGAGATCTCATTCAATTAATTAGAATAAACTATGTAACACTGCAGGAAACAAATTGAAAATTTAATAAAATAAGTTCACTTCCAATTTCTTTTGAAGAAAGAAGCTAATTATATTTAGTTCTGTAATTATAACTTTAATTAAAATATAATGTACAATATTTCATAAAGTGAAAACAGTTCTGCGTTAGAAAATTGAACCTTTAAGAAAACTTGCTCCTCAGACAAAAAATTCACTACAATTTCGAGTGAGCCTTTTAATCCCCTTGTTTCTAAAATCTTTGCAGGGTAATTTCAATACAAATCCTTCTTAGAAATGCACATCAATGTTAGCTTTTATTTAAAACATGATGTCTTCCCTTCCTGTTTTTTTCCAGAAATGTTTCTTACTCTGCGTTAGGGATGTGTGTTATACTTGCTGTATTTAAACCAGAGACACATTCCTTATTTATACTTGCCTATTGCAGCTTACAGAACCCGATTTTTATTTAGAGAATTTTTTCAAAACACATTGTAAATTATCTCCAGATAGCAGCTGCCTTCACCTGAGCAACAAGGGAAGGGAGAGCCTCAGGCAGAGAGATCCAGGCAGGCACAGTGAAATTTGGGTCTAGGAAAATAAAATGAGAACACTGACAAAATGACCTTTCATTGATGTTCTTGATGATGATTTAATAGCAACAGAGTCTTCTAGGCTTGTGTAAAATGAATTTGTCTTTAGGACTAAAAAATAATTTTACAAATGTTTTCTAATGCACAGTTCACCAGGAAGCCTGGGATGAATGTGCTGTTTGTTGATTCTCTGAGTTTGTCTGACCCCTATTTGAAGTCTGGGTGCATTTCTCCCCCTTTGATGGATTCTGATTCAGCCAAGCTCTGAAGTATTTTTGTTTAAGATAAAAACCGTAATTAGATGCTTAAATATGGTTTTAAATAAGTGTACCATTAGGTCTTGTTCTCAATGAAGCCATTAGAGTCCTGGACCTTTAATTTTTCTTCCTTTTCCAGTAAGAAAACAGCTACACCAATGCATGACCTTTGAATCTTGTCCCCCATGTGGCTTTAGCTACCTGCTCTGGCCAGCTGGCTCCATCCCTGCCCTGTTTCCTACCATTGCTTCCCCATCCCTCCACCTTCACACCCTCTCTCCCAGCTGGCTCCCCAGCCACAGCTCTGGTTGAGCAGTGGCTGTTCAGGATCACTTAACCTCTTTCACACAAGGGACTTCCACATTCCCTCTGGAGCATCCTGCTGGCAGCACTCCTGTCTTCTCCACTGCCCACACAGCTGGAAAACACCCACATGCCAGGCCCTGACCCTCTCACCTTTTCCTTCAGCATGCTGACCAGTCACCACCATCAGCTTGGTGCCTGCCAGTGCTCAAGCAGCACGCTTTGCTCGGGCACCATGGGGATGCTGGGAGTGCTCCTCTGTCCTTCTCACCTCCTTTTTTGATTTCAGAGTGTTGTGTGTGCAATTAGATCAGACAGCCTTCTACACAGGGCCCACAGCTGTGCTGGGTGGTGCTTAGCATGATCAGCATCACTGTAGAATAACACTAATTGTAATCACTAGTGGATTATTTGGCATGAAGAGACTTGGGGTGTTGAAAGAGGTAAATTAGATGTTTGCCTGTGTAGGACCACCTCTTTCAGCTACATTAAGCCCTTTCTCCCTTAGCTTTCCATGGTGGACTTGAGTCTGATTTTTTGGCTAGGCATGTGTATGTTCTGCTGTCCTCTTCTGTTAAAAGAGTCAAATTCCTGTTAATGCACAAAGGAAAAAGGGAGCACATGGAAGAAGTACACCAAATAAATTTATAAGAAAAAAAAGAAAAACAGATTGCTGTATCTCACTTAGCAATGTTAACATGCAACAGTGATCACTAATGGCATCTACAGCAAAGGTGCTTGTTGCCTCTATTCTTTTTTGGCTGGAGGGAGTCACAGACTTTGCCTAATCTCAATACCAATCCTAGGGACACACACTTTTTGTCACCATTTTGGGAAGGAAGAGAGGATCAGACCTCAGATCTTTCTGACTTTCACCTGTGCATGTCACTGCTATGAAGTTGCTTAACTATTGATTTTCACTGTTAATCAAAAACTTCTGTTCTTCCCGAGAAGATCAGATGTAACAAGAGTGAGTCAGTGATAGCAGTGTTAATTGAACAAAACAGGAACCCAAAATAGAACAGTTTGAAGGAAATGCTGGATTGACATATGCTGTTTTGGTACATTTGTTGAACATTATTGAGCATTTCTAGTGCAGTAATCAGAGAGTAGGAAAATGTCTGGGAGTGTTTATTTGATCGAGTTTACATTACACAGCCTGCAATACAGCCAGAGCAGCATTTTGTCATCTTTCTCATGATACAATCCACTTTCTTCTCCTCTTTGCCAAGGAACTTGTTATGATCAAAAATGACCACTGAGTGACCAGAAGCTGGCATTTCAAAGTCTGTCTAATGAATAAGAAGCAGAGCAGCAATTGGTGTCCTCTCAAAGTGGATCAGAGGCTGTGGCACTACTATTGCAGAAGCTGCAGAGTTGACACCTTTACTGAGGCTGTGGCAGTGGATGCTTTTATCTCCCACGGTTTCCAGTTTGCTCTGCCTGGGGAGTCAATCAGCCTGGTGACTGTTCATCCCCTACACCATAAAGCCCTTTTTATGATGGAAATTCTCCATCAAAAGGAGAGCAACTAAAGACACTGGCTCAGATCTAGCTCACTTAATCCACGTTTGGCAGAACTGGGTTACCCGGAGACATTTCAACCTCCCTGCAGAACTGGAAAGATAAAGATCTGGGATGGCTGGACTCATCCATCCCAGGTGAAAATCAATACTGAAATTAACTAAACTGAATCAGGACATAATTTGTGCAAATCAGCAGTATCTCCACTGAAGTTGTTGGTATTGCTGCCATGTCAAAGCTAAAGCAATCCTGCTGAAGCCATGGGAAATACTTTGATGAATATGTTTACTTGCTGCCCTGTTCATACAGACACAATATTAATCACATATAGCCACGTGTTGCTTTGTGCCTTTGATCCACAAGTAAACTCACTGGACTGAACAGGATAAGCTAATTTAGGTAAAGGTAAAAAGAAAAATCTTATAAAGCCTATACATGATCAAACACACAACTGGGTTGAAATTAAGTTTTTGTTTTTTTCCCAGGTAGAGAGAAAGAAAAAAATCTATTTCTTTGAAAGGAAAGATTACTATTTAATGTTTTATTCTTTCCAGTAGAGATCAACTTCCAATGACCCCCACTGCTGACCAGATGGAACTACAAGAACTGATGAGCATGATGAACAAAGGTCTGGGTGAGCATTTATATTGAGTTGGTTAACATAGAATTTCTTACTATATCTTTGTCATGGTGAGATCAAATCCTCTACTACAGACAAGAATATATGCAGGTTTTCAAAGTGGCTTAATCAAATTAGGCACCCAGCTCCAATTAATCAAATTTGCAAAAAGATGTGGTTTAAATTCTTATTTCTGTTGGTACTGTAGTATACTGTAGAAACCATCTGTGGGTGAAGGTTGTCTTCTGCTGGGCATTATGGTTAGAATGTGCAAAGTCAGACCCTTCTGAGTATCATCTCTGATCTAAATATAATCCAGTGTGTGGTCTGCCATGAATCTGCTGTGCAACTATTTTCTCTTTCTGTGCATCTCTCTCTGCTCTGATCTTCTGCCTGTCTGGTTTATGTAATTTCTACACCCTGATGCAGGAATTAGCCTTTATGTTATGTCTATACAGTGCCTAGAATAAAGGGGTGTTAATCTCAGCAGTTTAAATACAGAGGAGTAAATACAGTATCAACTTGCAACTAAGAATTTAATCTGTAACATGTCTGACCCTGTTATTATCAATTATTTTATGCATCCAAAGAAAAACTACTAACAAGGGGAAACAGCCTCCGTTGTCGTACAAGAGATGAGAATACTTAAATAGTTGCCTCCTGCTCTTTTTCATATTTTTAAGGCTTAGAGGTTCATGGGTTTTTTTTCCCTTGCCTCTGTTAAATGAAAACATCTTTACTTGATATTCATCACTCCGCAATGGCCATTTCATCACCTAGACAACATGAATAAAAGTTATTATTCTTAGTCATTAGTCACTCAGTCAGGGAAAAGAGAAAAATTGAACGTTTTAGAACATTTTGCTTTTCTGTCATTTTAGAGTAAATGACACTCCTAAATGATGGCCAGTCAAACCTACAGAATCTATTAGTAACTTGATAATAAGTGTGAAGGGATGCTGGGACCCAAAGGAGTCTTAAAGTCACATTTATCAGGCATGTCACATAATTGCTACTAGTAATAAAAGCATTTTTGTTTTATGCTGCAGAGTCTACAGAGAACAATATTTTTTGTGCTATAGCCAAAAGTGATATTGCTACATTCATCACACTGTTTGATATGAAATAGCCTAAAAGCACTGGAAATTGGTTGCCAATTTTTGTTTCTTCCTTTTTTTCCTAATCAAGAAGCCTACTACAGTGGTGGGAAAAGTTTTCCTTGTCTTCAAATCAAGGCACACAGACACACAACAATTGTAGCAGTTCTCCATCAGAGAGCTAACCCTACGTTTCTAGCACAGTCTTAACATTTTAGTGTCCTTTCAAGAGAATACCTATGATTAACTCACTTAATTTTCATTTCTCCATCTGACAGTAAGATTCAGAATGTTTGGTTTACTGTTAGTGTCTTTCCTGGCAAAATCTTCATGGGCTGTAGTAAAAATTCTGTGTGTTTGGGAACTGCAAAATGATGACTTTGGATGTTATCTTCCAAGTGTTAAAAAACAAAAAAGTAATCTGTTGCCTGTGAAAGTGAGAAAATTATTTGGGTTTCCCTCTTTATTCAATCTTTTAAATAAGATCATTTAAACAAGGCCAGGTCACAGGGTGCAAGTAGGATGGTTTCTGTGCTGTAGTACCCTTGTGCAAACCCCTGGTGAAAGGACAGTGTATATGCTGCTGAAAGAGTGTTCTCTGCTGGTATGGCTACTGATTAGATAAACTAAACTCTTTTGGAGGGGATTTTTGGAGTATATAATTTTTTTTTCAGACCTGAAAAAGACAGTGAGACCAAGCTAAACTTCTCAGTGTTGTCTTGGCTGGTGGCACCATGGGAAACTACTGCTGAATTGTCCATAAACTCTGTCTGTGAGAGACTTTCTTCTTCCTAAAAAGTAAAAAATACTGGTAGCAGTAATGAAATATTGAAAGGAAAAAATACAACAACACCACCCTAGAAGAGTCTTTCTTTTCATCTGACTTCCTTGTAGGAAAAAGATCCATCAGCTACTTTTGACTGATGGGTCAACCAGTCATGGCCTTGTCCTCTGTGTCCCCTAAACAGCTGCTGCAAATTTGCATGGGAAGGCTTGTGCAGTTTCTTATGGAAACATAAGGCTGGGATAGGCAGTTGCATCACAGGAGCTCATTTAATAGCAGAGAGGAAACAGAGCCCATTTATCATATTGAATTCTTTCCCACTGATATTCATCATTTGCATGTAAAAATGCCATCTGATTTTCTCCCTCATAAACCCTCTGTGATGTTTTCCTTTTTTCCTGTTGTTATTTTGGTCTGGATTTAAATCTGTCACTTTTGAAAACTTAGGCTTTTTAAGCCCCACTGCACTCTGGAAGCAGAAACAAATGGGATTTTGAAGGACTGAGGAAGTTAAGATATTCTTTGTTGAGTGTGCTTGTGCAGCACAATGCATTTCATAATTACTAGAGCATGTTCCTGGTGGTGGGGTCTCTCTTTGAAGCTAAATTCTGCCCTGACCATTTTTTTCAGCCTGCAGATTTTGCCATATTGACTGACTCTGTTAAGATCTGGCATGTCTTATTAACACTCCTCAGCAAAGCAAGCCACTCTTTGTCTGAAACATATAGTCAGGCAAGACTGTTTGAACAACTAGAGCAACCTTTATACTTCTTAGGGGCATGATGGTGCCAATATTGTGAATAGCTCTCTGCACTTCCTTCACATTAATCTTATTCTGTCTTTATATTGTGCAGACATATCAGCAGACTCCATGGGACAATCTGTCCAGTAGGAGTATGATGCTATGACAACTTAATTCAGGTTTTTAGAAGTTCATACAGCCAGACAATGAAAAGGCAGACGATGCAGACAGGTAGAAAAGCACCACAAATGCAGAAATGCTGTATACCATTAGTGAGGGGGGCCACATGAAATTGGGTGAACAGCTTATGCCTTCCTTTTCCTGATTTCTTATGTAATTATGCTGGTTCTTTGCCCAGCAATTAAGCACTTGCAAATGAAGCAAGCTGTCACTTTAAGGTCAACTATATCGCTCATAAAGTATGGTGCTAAGGAATGACTCTAAACAAATAAACTAATTTGTACATAACACTATTTTTTTGAACTCAAGAGGTCTCTCTTCAGCCTTCCAGAAGAAACGACATGCCTCAGTTCACCAGTTGAAATACTCAACAGTTGCAACAACCTGCAGACCACACCAAGAAATCATAGAATCACAGGACGGTTCAGGTTGGAAGGAGCCTTTAAATGCTGTATCTAGTCCAACCCCCCTGCAGTGAGCACAGACACCTTCACCTAAATCAGGTTGCTCAGAGCCCCTTCCAATCTGATCTGGAACGTTTCCAGGAATGGGGCTTCTACCACCCCTCTGGGCAACCTGTGCCATTGTTTCACCACCCACCTTGTAAAAAAAAGTCTTCCTTATATGTAGTCTGAATCTCCCCTCCTTTAGTTATAGAACCCTTGTCCTGTTGCTACAGGCCCCATTAAGAAGTTTGTCCCCATCTTTCTTATAGTCCCCTTTAAGTACTAGAAGGTTCTCTAAGGTCTCTCAAAGCCTTCTCTTCTCCAGGCTAAACAATCCAACTCTCTCAGCCTGTCTTCATGGGAGAGGTGCTCCAGCCCCCTGATGATTTTATGAATGCCTTCAGAGTAAACACTCACATCACCCTACACAGGCTTAGTTTCTTCTACATTCTCTTTCCCCAGCTACATTTCTTCCTGAAGAAACTTCTGGCAATGATCAGTTTGGCCTTAGGGTGACTCCTGTGGGTGCTGTTTTCTGCCAGTGCCTGTTTTCCTAAGCATTCCCTACCCGTTACCCTGGTAGTATTTGCAGATTTATTTTGGAAAAGATAATGCACACACTAGCAGACAGTTCTGCAATAATCACATCTCAGCAGTTGTCTTTGGTCACCAGTAATGAGAAGAAAGGAACGAGCTTGAGAAAATGCTCTAATTAGTTCCTGTAGATCAGAACACTTCTCAGCTGAAATAAGCCATGTGTCTTCACAGAGCTAATGTCATTGCACTGAAATGTGGGCTTTTTTGAGGAGAGAAATTGCAGTAGGTTTTAAGGGACAAATCAAAATAATTTTATTATGCAAAATAAACAAACTGCAATAGACTGAGGAGAGGAAGTTCAAGGTTTGTATCTGAAAATCTCAAAATCAAGTATGCTTGTATTTAGGTATTGTTATTATTACGTATTTATAGCACATATCTAGTTTCTTACGCTCTGTTCTCTATGGATATTTTCTGACTGGGTTTCTTATACTGTTTGCAAAAATTCTCCTTTTGTTTTTTCAGTCCTCAGTTTCTTTCTTGTGGGTTTCAAACATTATTTCCTCTCTTGGTTGATTTGAACTAAGCGAAAGGACACACTTTTGCTCTTGTTAGTATTGCATGTAAAGGTAGAGGTATTTGCAAAAGATCCATTGATTTATTCTAGAAGAAAATGCTGTTACTATTGCAAACAAAGACAATGATCTCTGGATCTGGACAAATATCTGAAATCTTAAATCCATTGTTCTTGTGAAAATTGACATAAGAACTGATACCCTAAACAGTTAAGCTAACATACAGTTAAAGCTGTAGGAAGGCTGGAATTAATATCTCTTAATCCTTAATTTATTACTGTATGTTTATAACTACAAGGCAAAGTCACTTACAGTTCATCAATTTGCACTGATAACATATCACTGTATTTATTATCCAGCCTTACAGAGAGCATTCAATTCATTTGGTGGAGAGTAGAACCAGATGCACTGTCTCCCATTAAGGTTTGGAGTGTTAAAATGTCACTCATCTTTAAAAGGCAAACTACAGAATGTTTTTGCCTGTTCACCAGTTTGCTGCAATCTTGTATTACTTGTGAAACTTAAATGATGGAGTTTCTGGGACAATCCTGCATGCAGGAAATTCAGCATTTCCATCTTCTAGAAGAAGCACATCCAGTGGTGACATTAACAATGATGGATAAAACAGCAAAGATAAAGGAGGCATTAAATTTCCTAGTCTAACTCTGAGTGATTATGCTTCAAGAGGCACCTAGATTTCTTCAGTTCTTTCTAGAGTATCTTTGCCTTGTGTACACAGTCTGTGTGTATGTAGTTCCCCATCAAAGCTGAGGAAGGTGGGAGGAATATAGGAAGATGGAGGAGTAATGTTTGAAGGAAAAGAGCTGCAAAAAGGAGCATTTCACTTATCTGGGCAGCTGGGTTGCTGTGGAAGGCAATATTTGATGGAAGACCCATGCAAATGTCAGGCAAGAAAGCAATACATTCTGACAGCTATCAGAGATCTAGCAGGAAGATGCCTCTGAAAAGTAAAGTGAAGTTCTACAGCAGCAACATCTTCAGTGGTTCCTGTGGATTGGAGGTGTGAGACAGAGTAGAAATTGGATGCTTTGGTACAACATTTCTGAAATGTGTCTGGAACTGGAGAGCAGGGAGGGGGAAATGTTAAGGAGATTTTTTGCCGAGCTACCAACCAGATATTTAAACCAGAAATTGTACAGCAAAGGAGGATACATTTTCTAGTGAATTCATTGTTTTTCCATATTACTCAAAGCTTAAATAAGCAAGTTGTCAACTGTAGCTCACAGGGACAGTGAAGAAAAATGGAAGACAAGACTATGACAGGTTGGGGTGTTAGCACTGAATACAGAAAGGGAGGACATCATGGGAGCTGAATTTGAACAGAGTCCAGGCAACTGAGATGCAAACGTGTCACCTCCCAGTCTCTCTGCACAAAGGAACTTACATGGTCAAAATCACCTGTTTCTACAAAAAAAAAAAAAAGTGCCCTATTACTGTAGAATCGTTTGAAGAGGTAACTATGTTATGACCTTTCTACTAGGGAAGACTGATACAGATATAGTAGCTCAAATAACCACTGTTCCCACCGCTGCAGTCATTCTTGTATCAAAAATAAATCAAAGTTTGTGCTTATCTTTCTGGATAACAGTTTGTATTGTAGTCAGAAAGCCTCTGTAAATTAACCATGCTTCAAAGACCTTATCTTCTTGTTTAGTGTATTCTCCTAGGTAAGTAGTAGAGGGTATAATGCAGTCCCTGCAGCTTAGAAAGGATCCAAGAGCCTGCTTTCCTAATTGTAGGAAGAGGGCAGTGTTTCTTTCAGTTCTAAGCATGATTTTTAAGAGATTAAGGGGCAGTATGAGCAAAATATCTATATGTTAAGCTGGAGGAGGATTTTTATCACACGTAGACATGCTTCAGATGGGATAAGGGAGAAATTCTCAGTCTTACCAACATGGGGAAACATCAGAGCCATAGATTTAAGGGAGGAGGCATATATTTAGCTTAGGTGCACTTCCCGGCATTTTAATTTTATATCTGCATAAAATTCTGGGTGCTTTGTAGGTAACTGTTTGCATCTACCCATCTGATTAACCTTGGACAACTCTTACCTACAAGTGCAGCCAAAAGGATAATTATTTAGAGCAGCACTTTGCATCAATACTCTGCAGCTTAGCAATGAATGGGTACTGTGGAGATTCTAAGATATAGGTCAGACTGTACTACTAGATTGTGTCAGATTTTAGGAATTCAGGGATACAGTCTCAAAGCATGTGAGTATTTGAAAACCTGACTCTTAGTATAGTGCTACTTTCCACCTCAGCATCCCTAAGTAGTCATGCAGAGTATTTGGTAATATGAGAGCCTTCCTGCTATTCAGGTTTTTTCGTGTTACACTTGAACCTCTTCTCTGAAAAACAGTGTTAAGTAGAGGTTACAGGTGAGCTGCCATGTTATTTACACCAATTCATCCTGCCCCCCTCTCCATCTACATAATCTCTGACTTAAATATCACTGTTAAATAGTATGTATTTATAACATGAAATAGGAATGATTGCTAACTGGCCAAGTGGAACTGAAATAAGATCCCATAGTTTGTGATAATAGCTTCAGAGTGTGTCCTGATGGCTGCTGAGCCACTGCAGTTCTATTGATTCCAAGATACTGCAAACAAGTTCTTAAAATCTGTTATTAAATAGGATTTTCTCCTATTATTTGTTAAAAATAGAATGTGAAGCACCCCACAGAATGTCACAGTAGAAGGACAGCTAAGGAGGCAGGTGACTTGAGTCACTGTAATACTGAGTATGCCCACTTTGGTCTAACACAACCAGGTTTATGTGCAACACAGCCACAGCAGTTCACAGGTGGACCTTTCAGTTTTGTTGTGTGCCAAGTTCCTATTCCTCTTGAGATTTTTAATCCTGCAATTTAAGGGAAATGAATTTCAGCCACTGGCTTTTGCATTGCTTTCTAATAACTGTAAAATTGCCCAGGTTCTTTGGAAATTGCCCAAGGATCATGAACTACAACAAACCTTTGGAAAATATTGTTGTAAGTTCCAGATGCTCTTAGGAGTGTTTCCAGCAGCCATCAGTGATAAAATCTGGAAATTTTCCAAAGCTGGTAAATGCATCTAATTCCCTCCAGATCCAATAGCTACTTCAACCTCCCTTGGAGCCTTGAACCATAAGCACACTGTGCTTTAGTTGGGTAACTCAGATTTCCCTTTAGCAGGTGATCAAAATATAATCATGTTAGCAGTGAATTTTACATTAAAGCAATCCCAAAAATACTACCAATCACTTTAAGTTTATGAACCACATCTCTCAGAAATGAACCTGAGCATACAGGAGTTGTGTAAGAGTCAGCTAATCCTTCCAGCTGCAGAGAACTCTTCTAGCAATTGTTCTAAGCTGTTATTGGGGGATGAGAGCACTGCTTTAGCTGTCAAACAGTATTAAATGGGGCTTTTTCTTACACAGCACTTCCCCACCACCCTTTTTTTCTGACCATCACCTGATTAACTGTGTATTTTAATCCCATGCTGTAATGGTTTACCACAGTTTTTGTCTTACTGCTTTTCAGCCTAGAGGCATTTTATTTCATTTACTTACATTCCCTAATACTCCCCTATTATGTATTTCCCATTACAATGATCACTAGTGTTTTGAATGGTTCTTGATCTGACAGATACTGCAATTATTTAACCCACATGAATTTCAGCCTTGATGGGGTATAGAGCAGGATTGCTATTTTGTATAATAGTAGGTTTCATATATTAAATCCTTTCCTTCAACCTGTACCATAGAGCATTCAAAACCAAGAGCTGTAAAAACGTTTGGTTGTGGCCCCATCACTGACTGTATCCTAGTTGTAACAGCTGACCAAGTCCACCTTCCCAGCCAAGGCATAACTGGGGACAGTAATATCAACTCTGAAAGCTAAATCCAATTGGATATCTGCTGAGGAAGCCAAGAGCAAGTATCTGTTCAGCTTCAGAGCTCAGCTAAGCTGTAGCTGCCAACTGGAGGTTTTTCTCACTGGAAGAGGCAACATGGGCAGCTGCAGGTTTGTATGTGTACAAATCCAAAACAGTCAGTAGAGGCTTCAGCAGTCATCTGGGGGATTAACATTAGACTGCAAGGGTACCTAGACTTTCCAGATCTCTGTGTGATCCTGCTTGACATGTTTTCATTCTACCTGCAGGGACACCAGAAGATCCTATGGAAGTCTCCTAAAACTATTCCATTTCCAAATCAGGGCATTCAGTGAACCAATCTCAGGTTACCTAATAGACCAAACAGAAAACTACTGAGTCTGATGGTTCCTCTCAAGCCATCCAGTTATCCCTACAATGGTGATATCTACCATTTGTGTGGGAGGTGAAAAGCTGGGGGCAGTGCCCTCTTGTTCAGGCAGAACACAACCCATCCTTTCAGGTGGGACACAGTCCCACGGTTTCCTTTAGCAGTTCTGGGGCTTGAGCATCCATTTAGACAAACTTCCAACTTAATAATCCACAAGGGATATTTTTCCAATCTTGGGTTATGATCAAGTACCTGCTAAAAGATTTTACCTTTGTGGGTCTACATGAGATTGTGGAGAGGTTTTCTTGCTTAACTACTTTTCTGGCAGAAACTCCAGGACAATAAGATGATCTGGCTCTAGTATCATCCAGATGCTATTTTAATTTCTCCTTATAGGCTGACTCTAAAAATCACTAAATTGTAAGAAAGGAAATTATATAAACTTAATTCCATTAGCATAACTTTTTAGGGATTTTTACTTTCACCTGCTCCAGTAACTTGTTGGTACTTAGATTATTAGGCTTTGAAGCTGTGAGCTTTGCCTGGGATTTAGGTTTTAAAAATGGACAGGCTTCAAAATGGAGTGTTAGACTGTATCAACAATATTTTTCACCACACAAACTCTAAATTTTGTGTGTAGAAGTATTCATTTTTTCTTGCAATTTTTCTTCAGTGTTTGTGGTGACTGTAATGTCACCATCTGTTCCAGAAGAAACAGAACAAGGTGCCAGCTCAGATGTGTCAGAGAGACTAAAACCTTGCAATGTTCCAAAATTTGATATTATGATAAGTCTATCTGTTTTAATTTGATATATGTCTATACTGGTTACTGATGATAGTCAGAATGCCCAACTATAAGAGTCATATGTGAGAAGCTCAAGACTGACTGGATTCTTGGAATGAAATCTTGGATCCAGAGAAGCTAAAAGCAGGTTTTTTTTTTCTGGCTTGAGTTTGTAATGTTTCTGAAACCATCTCTAAAAATTACCTGCTTGTTTTGGGTCTGCTTAATGAAACACTCAGTCCAGAACAGACATTGCCTTAGCAGGTCAAATTGTGTTTGGTCTGGTGCTGCATTTCAGCTGTAGCAATCATCAGCCTTTGATGCTTCAGTAAGAGTGATGCTTCTGTTTTATCCTTGTCTGAGACAGCCTGTGAGATGGGATTTTACCAGGTCTAAGGTCTTACACCTTGACACATCCAGTTTTCAAGTGCAAGTTTTGTGACTAAACAAATTAATTGTGCACACTTGTTTTATCTGGTGACATTTGGGTGCGTGCTGACCCCTTTGAAAAATCAATCATAGACAATTGTCGTCTCTGCAGTAACTGTTTCTATTATTAAAATATTTATAATGGGAATTATTTCAAGAGGTCCCTTTATATAAAGGGATATTTGCCAAGCAGATTGCACAGGAAGCAACGATTACTAGATCTATATGCAAGCTACTTCTTTCTGTAAAAATATCCAACAGGACTGGATGTCCTCTTTGGAAACAATCAAACCAAACTGGAACCTGCACGGTGGACCGAATCCAGCTACATTTTGACAGGATCCTCTTCTGGCATTCAGATCCATTAATCTATACAATCTGATACATCTCTGTGCATTTCAGAAGGTTCTCAAGGACCTCTGGCTTCAAAGCATTATTAGGATCTTTCCTGTTCTACCCCAAATGGAATTTTAACCTGCACTATGTGATGCTGAGTGCATTCTCCTGCCAGCATGGAGCTAGTGCAGCTACTGCCAGTTCAGAAGTAATTGTGGGCATCAAAACAGGGTGTGAAGGTCTAACTGAGGAACTGTTCAGCCTTGAAGATATTTTTAGATGGCTGAACATCTCACTTAGTGTGACTGTTAGAAATAGTTTAAGGAGATTTACATAATAGTTCCCTTCTGTGTGCAGAAGGAATATTTCTCAAGATTAATGTTGCAGAAGTTATAATCAATGCCTGGACTGAGTACCTAGTGGTGACAGCCAGAGAAAAGGTTAGTGTTCAAATTATTCCAGGACTCTTCCCCAGAAGGGTTTCTTTCCTTGTTTTCTGATTGCAGCCATTGCTGGATAAAGGATCAACCCTACAGTAGGAAAGCCTGTTCTCCTAAACACTGATGTGACCAAGGAGAAACTGAAAACACACAAGAAATAGGCTTCCACATCTAATGAAAAGAAGCAAAATATTTGCCAGAAAGCACCTCAATAGAAGTGATCATATGCTGTCATTCTCCTTCGGTAAACAGTTTGAATTTAAGGTTTAGATTCAGGAAGGGTTTAAGAAAACTGCCAAACACTCTGAAGGTTTGACTCAAACATAGTTAGGTAACAAATCTGCTTAATTTCACTCTAACATAAACCAGCCATCAAGTTCATAAATTCAAGTCAACACAGTAATTCAGGCAACTAGGCCAATTTGTGAGAGTGCTATCTGGGGAAGATATGAATGTATCTTGACAGACAATATTAAAATAGTTCCTCTTTTTGTGTGTATAGGAGATTCAGCAGCTACTTTGTGTAAGGAAGCTGACATGTACTCTGTGATCAAACATTATTTGGAGAAGTATTTACATTTTAGAACAATCTGTCTCACTCTGGAGAAGAATCAGTGCAACTGAGATGCCCATTCTTTCTAGCTGGATGATAAGGTCAGCACATTCCTCGTGAGAGGCAGCAGGTGGGATTCAAACAGCTTGTACAGTTTGGAGGGCAGGAATGCTCCTGAGATACTGCATCATGGAAGATTTTTGTCAATTCAGCAACTCCTCTGTTGAAACAAACAAACAAAGAAAGAAAAAAACCCCACAGTAGCCATCCTAATAAATGGTAATAATGCAGATCTGTATGAGTTGTGGCATTTAAAGTTCAAGCTGAAATATAAACCATGCTTCAACAGTTTACAATAAATGTAACACTTCAAATACAGATACTTTAGTATTTCTACTAAATGAAAGTAAGATATTATAATCTTCAAAGTCCCTAAGGCTACTTTTTTGAGCATTTTTAACCAAAAGCTTAGTCAGTATCAGGAAATGGGTGAAAAAAGCTTTAGGCATATAAAAGACAACCCAAAACTCATAGTGACAGATATCATGCAATGGACAGGATCAGATGATACATACAACCCTGTCAAAATCTTTTTTTACACTGGATGAAACAGAGGCCTCTGGGCATGTGAACTCAAACATGTGAAAAAAACAAGCAAAAGTCTGTAGAGCCATTTAGATTCTTCATAACCTGTGGAGATTGTTCATTTAGTTCACTTTAGAGTAGGGTGCCTGCTTCTGTCTCAGGTACAAGTAATGGGTGCTCAAAAGATGTAAAGTAAATAGAGAAGACAAGGTCTGAGGTCAGATCTCTACGTTTTCAAATAGTTTTTTCTCCTGTCATGCTGCCAGTCATATCTCTACTAGTGGTTGGTACCTAAAACCAGAAGAACTGAATAAAAAGTATAATGGTATAAGCCAGTTGTTCCTTGATGTCAAAAGGAGGAATTAATGTTTGACCCCTGTAAGATGGCTGGTATATGTCTGGAAGGATGAGATTTAATGAAACAGATGGTAGCATACATTACTGCTTTTCCAATGTGATTAATCATAAATGTTCTAGGTCCTTTGAAAGAATGACTAGAGCATCTGGTTATCCACACTGAAACAGTGTACACCCACCTGACAGGAATCCATCTCCATAACATAGATTATACTTGTGTTTATGTTAATTACTTTGTATCTCACTTTGCATTACTTGCCCATTGTGCTGGCAAGTGCTGGCACATTTTTTTAAATAAGGCAGATCCATTCTGAAGTTAGACTGCATTTAGATTCTATCTGCTATTGAATTTTAGCATCAAAAAAAAGCACAAATCAAAAAAATCCAACCTTAACCCACCATTTTTCAAGAAGCCTGGAGATGAAATTTGATGTAGACTTTTAGACTAGGAAAAGGCAAGGTGCCTTTGCCTGTTGTGGGGGTACTTTTCCTCACTGAATCATCAGATCCATTAGGAACCCCATTACTGTAAATCCCAGGCAAGTGCATGAACATCAGTCTCAAAGGGTTCTAGCTGACCTGCTCACCAACTCATTTGAAAATAGCTTTCATGTTACACATACATGTGATCCAGCTTTATCAGCAGGCAATGAACAGAAGAGCTGCCTGCCTGAAGTTCTGTGATGTCCATATATATCATCCTAACATATATGACCACAGACTGAATGTCTTAAGAATATTCTGTATGCAGGTGCTTGACAAGTGCCTAACAACTTGCCTGTGTTTTTCTGAGGGGACAGAGCATGAACTCAGGAGGACTTTGTCAATGCTGGTCAGCCACTCCTGGTGGGCAAACACCTTTCCTTGGCTGGTTATGAGCATGGTGATTTATTTGCTTCAAATAGATATTATGTTTTTTAGTCCTCTATATTTATCCATGTTCTGTCATTTAGTTCCATCTGCTGTACATGGGAAATTGAGCTTTTATTTTAGAATCCAGTTCTCCAAACTGCTATCAGCTCGAGGCTCTTGGGGATTCAAGGTGTTTGAAGCTGGGCAGGACTCTTGTTTTCAGTCTGTTCTATGAAGTGCACCCCTCTTCACTGAATTAATTTGTGTTCTCCAAGTGCACATTGCTGGCTGATCTCCAAAGTATATAGCAATCATGCAGGAGATGTTTGGTTGCATGATGGGGAGAATCCTATGCAGGTGTTTGAGGGTTCCTCTTGGGAACATTTGAATCATGCTCAAAGAAATAAGAGATGAGACCAGCCTGAGGCTGAATGGTGGCCATCAGGTCAGTAGCCAGTGTTGCAAGTACTATTGACTGAACTGATCACTTAACTATACAGGGTTTCAATACATGTTCTCATTTGTTAAAGTCACATTAAGAGCCAAAGATACTTGGACAAGCCAGATTGCCCTGTTCCTCTCGTTCAGCAGGTCAACAGATTAATACTCTCTACCATTTTCATATGACTCTGAAAGGCTTACAGAAATAGAGGATTACCTTCTAGTTTGTATGGGTTTATAAATGCCATCTGTTCATATCTGAGAGCTGGGTGTTATGGTAACCTGAGTCTTTTAAACTGGAGCTAATTGCAGAGTACATGCCCGTATTCCTGGAGCACATATGCACGTGGGTGCATAGTGCTGGCATGAGGATGGGGACAGGGAAAATCCAGAATATAGAAAGCCTTTGAATGGATCTTACCTGCACAGGTGACAACAGGGTGTCACTTGCTCAGTTCATTCCATTCATACAATGAAAAGCTCAGGATTGCTGTGGCCGTGAATTGGAGCCATCACACACACAACCCTGTGTGCCTTTACCAAACTTCTTAGGTCATTCTTCATAGAAAGTAATTTGGCACATGTACACAACATTTTCCCAGCTGACTTTTGCTCTTAAAAGTGTCTTCCAGCATCTGGAGATGTAGATCTCATAAAAGTTAATAAAACAATTTCACAAAGTTGGACAAGTACACGGCCTCATTCCCCAAAGTTGACTGTTGTATTAACTAGTATCTTGCTACTGTTTTCCTGCTCTGTGCATCCATTAATTATGGATCAATTATTCAATTCTTTAGGAACTCAGGTGACGCCTGGGCTACTGAGTTGTGAAATTAAAGCAATGCCACAGTGAACAGGAAAGAACATGCATTTACTTTAGAACCATCAGCCAGCAATACTGATATTCCTAGGGCAAAAGCAGTTGTCTTCAATCAATAATTAAGCCAATTCTTATGAATGTCCTTTTCCCCACTCTGCTTCTAACTCTTCTAGCACAAAGTTTTTCAAGACCTTCTTTCTGAGGAACAGTCTTTCAATACTTTTTTAATGGCACAATCCAAATCCAAAAGCCAAATGCCTGTTACCACCATAGGCATAATTGACTGTGCTCTATATCTTCCCTAAAGGAAGCACAGCACAAATACCAAAAGAACAACTACTTTACAAAGTGAACTTTGTAGCTCAGTAAAATGTAGCCACTGAGGATCAGCTCAAGAAATAAAGTATAAATTTGCTATTTGACATGCTGGAAAAATTGTCAAACCAAAATGAGAGCAGTGGCCTCTCAGCTGCTGAGGAGTAGTACTCTCCCATCCATTGCTCGTTTTGTCCTCAGTCTCTTGCTTATGATTTCACTTAGATTCCTGTATTATTTAGCTGGGAAAGTCAGTTCCTCTTTACCTTTGGGGAGAGAAATTTCTAGTTACAAGTCTTTTGTTAGTAAAAATTATTTGGTTTTGGAAAATGTTCTCTAGTGCAAGAACCTGAGGAAAATCGAAACCAAATGTTTACACAAATGAAAAATATGCTAACAAACAATGACAATGGCCTGGTTTTCATTGCTTTACCCTTTATTCAACCATCAACACCAATCAAATTAAGCAATTAAGCAAATCACAGTAAAAAATCCAACACTTTACAGGGTTTTTTTTTTGCATGGAGCCAAAAGGGAAATTAAGCTGATATTGTTTTATCATAGCAGGGGGGTTGGAAGCAACGTGTACTAGGAATTCAGAGCAACTTTTTGGCATGCAGGATTGAAAATAGAGTTACAATATAGAGAAATTTTCAATGGGAAATCCTTAAACTTTGAAAAAGCTGTGTGGGAAAATTAGTTTGTTAATTTAGAGGTGAAGGGGTGGAACTTTTCTTTTGAAAGCTTCAGCTTACGTGTATTTGCCACTTTCCCCTGTAAAATGCTCCTCAGGTGGTGACGTGGTGCACTGCTCTGGTGGTTATTCAGTCCCCAACAAACTGCCTGCCTATGGCACTAGATTTATGTGGCCATTTAGAGGGAGAAAATTCAGGACCTGCAGACTAGACAAGAGCATCATAACATGCTATTTCTCCATCTAATGGAAATGTCTGCTTCCCTGGTCACTCTTTATTCTGCCCAAGAAATTCTGTGCCTTTGAAGGGCACGTATATCTAATATAGAATTAATCTAATGAAAAGGACTCTTCCTTTTTTTTTTTTTTTTTTTTTTGCCTCCTCATGGAATATTTTTTGTGTCTGTGTGTGGAGCTCTCTAGAGAGGGACAGACCTCGAGGTGGTCTGAGCATTTGTTCATTCCCATGATCTGGCTGGAAGGAGCGAGCTCAAGTCCAGCCCCCTTCAGGTTTCAAACCCATGTCTTCCTGGGATGAATACAGACATCTTCAACTTACCTGATCCCATGGATGAGTTTGCCCAAATCCACTCCCAAAGCCAGAATTCATCTTGCAGCACTGAAACATTAGAATCACTTTTGATGGGAAGTTTATTGTTCAGGAACCAGGAGCTGCATCTCTGGACCTCAGTTCAGCACTCCTTTTAATGGAGCCAATAATACCACCTTTATAAAACAGCTAGAGCAATTTAGACAAGCTGTTTAGCAGATAGTGTCATTAATAGACTTTCTGACAGCCAAATGGGGATGACACTTGCCACTGCTATATATTAAATGAGAGTTTTCCCCTTTTTCATGGTGAGTTGGAATGGTGTTAGCAACCATGGCAAATGCATTTCCTGATCGTTCTCCCTTTCTTCCAAACTTCAGACTGCAGCATTTCAGGGACTGTGTATCATGTACTGAATTACTCCTGTTTGCCCCCCTGGGCACTGCCTGCTTTGTCAGTCGTTGTGGCTGCAGCCAGTGACATTTTTCACTCCTTGTCTCAGAGGCACAGGATGCAACGTCCTGCCCAGATGCTCTTGCACACCTTTCTGTAATGCCTAATGACAAAGCTGTTCAGCTGAGTGATGCTCCTAGCAAGAGGGGCAGGTCCTGGAAAGAAAATCAGACAAAAAGCAGGCTTGCCTCAGATGTTGAAAATAGTTGGGGATGAATTTGATTTCCATTTAAAGAGCACTTCTGCTTTGCCAGTTCTGAAGTGCAACGAGTGGTAATAAGAGGTGATTATGCCTCACAATAGCCTGAATATAGTTACTGAAGCAGGGGGAAATTAAAAAAGGTTTCTTCTTATAAAGCATGATGTAATGATTTCTGTCATGCTTACAGCCATAAATGAAAATAGCAATTCATTACACACCAAAACTAAGCAAATAGTTGAGGCTGCAGGTAGTACATAAGTAATAAAACCAAAGCCAATCTAAGGACCCAGAGGCTGAGTGCATTTTCTACTTTATTTATTAGTTTTGATCTAGACCAGAATAGACTAGACAAGAAATAACCATCCACCTGTGCTGAACACCCTGCCAATTATTTCAGTCTACAAAACCAAAATGCAATATGAAAAGCTCACTGCTTCTAGCAAAGTGTAATACCCACTCAGATATTCCTACCCCTCCTTTTCCACCAGTACTTTAATTCATTTTTCTCTCTCCCAGTGCCAGGCCACGTGGATTAATATTGCAAGTTCTGCTGATGCAATAACAAACAATTCTTTTCTTTTCGTCATTTTTCAGTGAAAAGTAGGGAATGTTGCCTGAAATACAATGAACACACTTTGCCATGTCTCTTTTTAGAAGCAGGCTTGTAAATGATTAGGCTTTTGATCCTTGTACTGGCTTTTCTTAAGAGACTACTTTTTCTCTTCTCTTCCAAGCTACTTTATGTACTATTTCGACTCAACAACTTCATCTCTTTGCTCCATTCTACTTTTTAACTTATTAAAACTTGAGAGGATGAAGAGCAATGTGGCTTTTAGCAGAAGAAAGACACATGAAAATCTGCCAGTCTTCCAGCTATTTAAGCATCATATCTTTATTTCTTTTAATCTCACTAGAGGTTAAATACAAGAGTAAATCATATATTATTCTAACAGGATTAGCATCTTAAAAGTTAACATTCTTGGCAATGAGTATAAAATGTGTTGCTGTTATTTAGATATAGACCAAGAAAACAGTTTAGTTTTCCCAGACACATAAGAATGGTCTGTGTCACCACAGTAGTTGTGAAGCCATAGATGAAACCTTAGCACTCTGGAAATCAGTGGCAGAGCTTCCTAGAGTGCTAGTACCTAGATTTTCAAACAGATTAAGTGCCTAAATCCTTTTGAAGATCTCAAATCCCTCCCAGGCAATGTCATCTCTACATACAGATGGTTTCAGGGCTGTTACCTCACTGTAAATCCAGAATTACATTGCAAAGTAACCTCATGGCAGTGAAAGTAGGATTTAGCAAAGGGCTGCTGAAAGAATGGAAGAGACTCAGATGCCTGTGTGGATGATTACTCCTTCTACTCCTGCTACAAATATTTTTTCATCCTTATGTGACTGCCCAGAAGTGTGTGTAAGGCTGCAGACACACATCCTCCTCTAGAGCATCTCTGCTGCCCAAAGAGGTTCTGCCCTGATCTCCTCTCCCTCTTGCTTGCTCTCTAGGTTTCAGGAGTCAGCTGGTTACCTCCAAGTCTTCCAGCTGTCTATACAAATCTCATTGGTATTAGCAACAACCACTGAAGGCTGGGTCACAAAATAGGAAATGAGCAATTATTTCACTGAAATGGCAAAAAACAGTGTTTTCCCTTTCCTAATAGGAAAAGAAGTGGAAAGGATGAGATGTATTTTTTTTCAGCCCAAATTCCAAGATGAAAGGTGGATTTCTTATTGGCTTCACCTTGTTTCCCTCATTTTTTATATAACAGAAAAACCAGCTTGGTGAATGGCTGTTGCATTTCAGATCTGCTCTGAATTGTGCTGCAGGGGAACCCACCCCTTCTCCAGTGGATGCACAGGATCCCCAGGGATGAGAGTCTCTGCATGCCTTCCCCTCTCTCCCCACTCCAGTATATATCCCTTAGGCTTCTGTACCACACACATCATAGAAGCTCTGAGCTGAAACTTGACTTACTTTTTTTTTTTGCTGTTTCATTTCAGGAGATGTGTTAGCTTGGTTCATAAATAAATCTGAAGGTGACTACACCAGATGAAATATTAATAAAAACTCCTCCCTCACACTTCTACCATATCTTTGCTGAGTCTTTGCATCCAGGCAAACCAGCTACGTGACTTTCTGAGCTGCAGCAGATACTGCCTTTTCCCTTCTGGTCCCTCATATGTCCCTGCTGTAACTCCCCCTCCTGGCTGGCTGCTCCCAGTGATTCTGGTCTCTGTGTGTGCTGCAAGCTCCTGGTGCCCTGCTGTGCACAGCTCCTTCCTGCTCACCACATACAGTGTTCCTCAAACCTTTTCTTGGTCAGGTTTAGTTGCTCCCTTGATCAGGAACAATGCTCTCCTTCCCAAAATGGCCACCTGACAATGGCAATGCCCTTTCAAAGGATCTTCCTGCACAGGCTGAGAATGAGGAGATGCTATCACTCACAGGAAAACTGAAAGCCTTTGTTTAATCAAAAGGTGTTGTAGGACTTATTTAATATTAATAAAATTTATTTTTAAGCATAATTCAAAGAGTGCTTTGATGCATAAATTGCCTTACGTGTCTTATAAAAAGGCTGAAAAGTGTTCCTGCATTTCTAGACTGTATCCATATCCATCTATTGTTTTAGTAGCAGCAGTGATGTGTTGCTCCCAATCACCTTTGTTTGAATGCAAAACCATATATGAAATGGCATCAGGACTTTCTTTAAATACCCTGGCAAGTAAAAGGAAGTAAAATCCAATTTATGGATGCAGAATCTAAAATTCCATATTCGATGCCCTTTAAGTGTTGCAATCCTACGTTCTTGAGATTCCTTACAGATATATTATGAGGCTTAGAACTGGGTAAAGGTGAACTTTATTGAATAAATTCATTATAATGGTATTTGATAGGTTTGGGCTTGCAATTAATGGATTGTAAGTTTATACTTTAAGACTAGAAGAACATGATCATATAAATAGTCTTATTGAAGTTAACAGGGCTGTTCTTTGAAGAAAAATGCCATTCAGCAGAACACTTCTCTGTATGCATAGCTCTAAGCATATGTTGAAGTTCAAATGAAGTCAATCTATTTGGTTTTTAGAGGGCTTGACTGCACTTAGGTTCCTTGAAACATTTATATTAATATATAGGGTGGCTGCTGCAGTAGCCTTGGGATGTCATTAATGTTTCAAAAACAAGTCTTTCTAAGCACTCGTGAACATTAACTAAGAGAACAATTTGTTGTCAGCCAGGTTAAGGCCTTAAAAACTCTGTCATCTGGTAGGTTTATTAAACTTTCTTATGTATTTTACAGATGCAAAGAGAAATTAACTGCATACCAGTTGCTGAAGACTAGTCTCTACTACCAAGTGTTACAGATAAAATATTGCCAGGGTGCAGTTCAAGTAGAATGGTAAGAAAAGGATTTGCTATTTCTACTTTTTCTGCCTAAATAGTCAGAAAAAAAAAAAAATTAAAAAAATTGTAGATTTGCTCTGGAAGTAATTTTCCTTGGGTTATTTCAAACTCTCCCTCCCCTCATGGACTGGAAGAGTACCCTATGGAAGAAAGAGAAAGACATCTCTGTGGTCATAGCTCTGTGCAGGGGGCACAGCACAGCATGATGAAGGAGCATGGATGACACAGCAGCCACTTCAGTGGACCTCCCTTACAGCAAGAAGCTGCACTGTATAAGGGCAGTTTGAAGACACCAGTTCATGTACTGTATTTCTGAAACAAAGACATCTAATGTCTTAATTACAATAAACTGATACAGAACTAACAGTAACTTTCTACAGTATTAAACTAGAGTTTAGAGGTTGAAGGTACTTTTTGCTCTACTAGAGTTTAGATGTTGAAGGTACTTTTTGCTCTAGACACGTAGGGCAGCCTATATACAAAGGAAAATTTAAAGTAAGCATTCCAAGTCTAGATCTCAAGGTCCTTAGCACAGGTAATCTATCAAGAAACGCAAAACAAACAGCACACTTAATCCTCCTGCTTCTGAAGTGTCTCTGTGGTTTAGTTGGCAGGATAAAACAATCACTTGCTCGACAGAGTGTCGTTTCCCCAATCGAGAGGAAAATATCCCAGTTTTTTTCTTCCCTTCATTTCCAAGATAATTTTTTGCAAGAAACTCAGAGTGTCAATCTGCAGCCACCACTCTCACCAAAACCAAAAGGTACTGCTGCTATCCCACTAGTGTCCAAAGTCCAGGCATACTTTACACTCGACCAAAACCTACTGACTTTCCTGTCAGTTTTCCTCCTTCGACATCAAAGTTATAGTTATTGTTCCCTTGGCCTTGGGATCCTTTTAGCTAAAGTAAGAATAATGAATAAAAAACCAGTAGCAATAATGATTGATCAAATCTGGCCCTTTTAGATTTGAGCAAACCTTCTTGGACAGCATTTTCCATGACTGAGATGTATCATACTCTAGGCAATGACCAGGTACATGAATTGAAAATAGCAAAGTCCTTATCTTCCTGTTGGTACTGAGATCCAGTGCAATGGGTAAATGTTGATTAAATGTCAGATACTCTATGCTGGGCAGTGCTTTAATCAGTTGTTTCTACATATTCCAAAAATAGATGCATACTTTGCATCAAAAGCTCTGAAAAATAAAAAAGAAGGCAGTAGTGCTCTAGTCAATAGGATATAGAGAAATACCAGAAGTCTCATTCAAACATTTTCAAGCTTTTGTCTGGCAAAGTTATGCAGACTTTAGAGAAATATCATGGCAGAAATATAAGCTTTTAACATTGTTGTTCCACTTCACTGAGTTCCATAAATACTATATTTATAAAGCTTTGTGTTTGTCACTCGAAGATCCAATATAAAACCTAGTAAGTTCAGAATTAGAAATATATTCTGTTCCCTTCTCCAACTTCCAGACTGAATTCTGCAAATTATGTAGCAAACTTCTATCACATTCATTGACAATTAAAAATGGAGGCTCTATGTCAATTAGGCCAAATTTAACAACTCCACAACCAGTTTCTTTAATGCGTCTGCACAAGACTAGAACTTGTTAAACAGTTTAGGTGATGATGGTTCAAAGGAGGTGACTTCCATTCCAATCTTACTTCTGATGTGGTTCTCAGGAGCTGAGAACAATCAAAATAATTTCTGTCAAAACAGTCAGCAGGATAAGGTGCCCAATGTATGAAAACAACACAGGTCCCAGAAAAAGGTGGTGTCCTTATATGTTCTTTTCCAACTGGAACTCCAATTTGACTTTTAGTGGTTACCATTTTTTTCCCCATACAGAAAATTCTCACTGAGCTGGTGTAAGAGAGCTGTGAGCAAGTTATCCTCTGGATAGTAACGTTTGGTTGGACCTAGAAAAATATAAGGGAGCCAAGTCCACTAGAAGCTGACCAGTGAACTGAGCTGGTTAGTATTAATCCTTAAAATACACCACAGTATGCAAAAATTAGGCACTGCCATTTCCATTCTTTTGATCAAGCAATGTTGCATCCACATGCTTCCTACTGTCAAAGCTCAGAGCTGTTGTGGTCTAAATAATTTCCCAACAAAAAGATGTGGATACTTGCTTTGGAAGAGCACCTGTCTTAACGTTTGTCACTTCTTGTGGGATCTTTTGAACAACATTTGGGAATCAACATACCTTTTTTTTTAAAAATCAAAGTTTACAGAACTAATGTAAGTTTGGCCTGTGAGTTTCATGAACGTGAATTAAAATTATAGTTCCCTTAAATGGAATTTTCCTCTGGCAGTTAGTGTTTGGAGAAGCATTTCTCTAGTTGCAGCTTAGCGTGGATGGTAAGGAACAACAGAAACTTTTTAAATTATAGAACTAATTATCCACATGCAGCTGATCAAACACTTTGTGCTTCTAGCTGTGAGCACAACTCTCCACATCTGTTGGCCTCTCCCTGGGTAAGTCTACACTGCAGTTGCTGCTGTGAATGTTATGGAGTGGAGCCACACCAAAGGCAGCATTAAACTAACAAGCCTTGGATTTGTTAGTGACAGTGCTTAGCAGTGGCTTTTTGCCTGGAGTTTTACCCAGTCACCTGGTGGGCATTGGAGCCAAGGGAGTGTTTGGGGGGTGCCACAGAGCTGGGCAGCTGCAACTGCTCTCAGCTGTGAAGGTGAGTACCCCTCTGTCCTTCACAATCTGTTTACAGGTTTGTTTTTGTAAGAAAAGTTATTTTAGTTATACGAAAAGCTCACTGGAGCTACAGGTTGCACTGCATGTTCATAGAGGACAAAGGGGTGACAGGGAACTGGCATGACATCAAGTAGTGAAAGAGTCCAAGCCATCTAGGAGGTAGTTTATCCTCCATGAAAATGTTGAATATCCTTGACTTGTAGCTGAATGAAAGAGGAAATTTTTTGAGAACTGTTCAGTGTTCTTTTGGGTACATTATATTGTGACTGTTATTTAGCATACAAAATATCCTTTTCTCACTTAGATCAAAAGGACTCATTGAGTTGCAGAATATATGCACTATTCATGTACAATATACTCATCCTCACCTGTCACACGGACTGTATGAGTAGTCTTTCCTTCAGTTTTACAGACTCATGAATAATCTTTCTGCAAACACAGAGATTTCCACGTGCAGGAGTGGAACCAGTCATCCATTTGCCTCGGAAAACCCTCCATTCTTATATTCTGTGCAGCCACTAACTTGTGCTGTATGTCCAGCCTTAACTATGCATAACAACACTAATGGAAAGGCATATGATCTGTTTCATGTTGATATATAGAAACAGTGCTAGAAAGCTGCATGATGCTCTGTGTTCTCTTTGCAAGCAGAAGTGAAGAAGCAGTTGAATCCTTTTCATTCAGACTCATGCCATGTTTCACCTTTCAGGATCAACAATTGTCAGCCCATTGTTTAAAAATCCTTTGTATGGGTTCTGTGCACAGTGCCTAAAGAGCTTGCTTTCTCTGACTAACAAAAAGCTTCTTCTTGTTATTATTTTTTCCTCTACTGAAAGAGAGAATAAGGCCAAGCAATTTTTGATTTAACCTCCTGCTGCTGAGTCTTCAAATTTTAAAGTGTTAACAAAAGGGACTGCATGTTTTCAGTGCTGAAAGCTCTGATTATACTATGGCACAAATTTATAAAAATCAAATGCAGGCAGAGAATAGCAGACTAGAGGTATGTGACTCTATAACTGCTGGCCTCCTATAATAGTAATTGAACTTTCTCAAGAAAGCAAGCTGTAAAAAAGCTGTTTTACCAAGTCTTAGTCTGTATCCATTGTTGATAGATTTAGTTAACCTACAAGGGAACAACAGTATTGACATATATCACTTTGAGAAATGCCAGCTGAATGAGGTAGTTTTGTTTCCTGGGTTACATGCTGAAGCCATGTCATTTATTCTGATTTTTTTCTATCCCTGCTAACACACTCTGTTCTTGTATTTTATGACTATATGTTCACCCTCTGAACTACCCCAGAGATATTGATCATATTTTTTGGTGAGGGAACTGTATTTCAAACAGCCTACATGAAACTCTCACTTTTGTTCCTATTTATGTAATTGTTTGGACTAGAGATATAATTAGATGAGTAAAATTATTATCCTAAAAAGCCTCTAAACCTGGTAGATAATTTTTGAAGGGAAGGCTTCTGCTTCCATAGTTTTCCTCAGCTGGCATCACATATCAGAATTGTCCCCAAAGGAGAAAACTATTGAGGTCAGTTAAATTTGGGTGTTGCCTCAGTGGGTTTTTCCTACGAATTAATCACTGCCTTGTCCTGTGCCTTTGGAGTCTCACTCCTGGAAGGATAATGAATATTAAGGAAAGGAACCTTTAAGTTTGTTGAGTCTTCAGTAAAACTATGGATACAAATGCCTGCTGAGGCACTTCACAATGCAGCCCCAGGTCTGGGATTTTAAGATTCAGATCTGTTAAGATTCAGAGAATACCCCTAACACTAAAATGGTATGGACAATGTCACCACTGCTTTTACTTACAGCTTGGTTGATGAGAAGAGTTTGGCTCAGGCTTGTCAAGAAAGTTTGATGTGAACAAAGCTTTTACAGCAGAGTTACTCTCTTTTTTTTTCTTTTTTTTTTTGTTCTCTTGTCTTCTCTTTCCTACATGAATGGGGAGTGGATGTCTGTGTGGGCAAAATCTGCTCGCGTTGCTGTTTGCTGACACCCCATCAGATTTGTGTGCCCAAGGCACAAGCACTTGTATGATTCATGCTGGGGTGGCTCAGGATGCTGATTTGAGCTTACTGCTCAATGCTCCCTTCCTGGGAAAGACATGGCATGTTATTTAGGAAGGGAGCTGATCGTGCTGATAGCAGCTCAGAGCAGCTTTGCTCCCAGGCCAGTGCCAGAAAACAGATGTTTGACATGCTGGATCCTTAACAGATGGACATGCCATATGCCATTAAAAGTGGTTACCAACTTTCTCTCACACTGGGGGTGAACAGCTCTTCTCTTTTGCATGAAAGCCTTAACAGGCAAAAAAAGTGTTAGTTCCTAGGAGAGGGAAGTGACTCAAAGGAAGATTTCCCAGGAGTCTTCCAGAGTTTCTCAGCTGGACATTTGTGTGCCCTTCAAGGGTCTGCCTACCTGAGAGTTTGCTGTGCCCATATTCCCAGCTGTGGGAGGTATCTTCTCTGACTCCCAGTCCTGGGGTTACAACAATGCATGTCCAGGTCTGAGCTGATTTATTTTGCTTTTCCTAAGGCAGGCTTGGAGCCAGGCTAACATGGTCATGGAGCATCTGGAATGACTTGGCATACATGAGCAGCAAGCTCTCATCCACAGAGGAGAGGCAGGGCTTGTAGAAATAAACTTGTATGTAAAACTGATTTCCAGCTTCCTTATACAAGGGAGTAGAAATTTGCAGACTAGGCTGAGAACAGCTACACATGTAACTTATGTGCTGGTTAGATGTCCAGGCTGTGCTCCATGAGCACACAGATACTGAACTGTTCTGTGTTTCAGGTTCACCTAGTTATGGACCTGTGAGTGATGCTATGGCACCTCGTGCTGAAGTGGTTTGATGGACTATGGTATGGGTTCTTTTGGATATTCAGGAGGAAAAAATATTGTCATACCACTAGTCACTTGTGGCCTTAACAAGAAAGCTGAGATGATCCAGGTTTTGTCATTTTAGGGTATGAACTGTATCACATAAGGGACTAAATCCATTTTGATGAATGGCTGAAAATATTTATAATGGTAAAAGGTGCAGTTATCCTGAGAAACATCATTTGTATAAAATAATTCGTGCCTAGAAGACTAGCCTCCCATGAGAAGCATAGAGTTTTGCTGGAAATGTGCCAGAGTTAGAGTGTTTCAAAGCTGACTGGCATATTGGTTTGGTTTCCCTCTCTATAAATTTAGTTCATTCAGATGAATGATTGGGCTTTGAGCTGGTTGGTATTTTAGGTGGAGAAGAGACAAAATGGGAGCTGAGAGGAAAAGATATGGGGAAAGTCTTCATAGGTGAGGTCTTCTTTGACCCCAGCCAGCTCCTGAAGCTGGTTGCTTTTCTGTCCCAAGTCATTCAGAACCTGGAAATGCAGGAGGATTACAATGAATGGTTTTGATTTGGAGAGTCTGGAGCATAATGTGAGACAATGGCCACAATAAAACCTACATAGACTAAATAATGCAGAATCAATACATGAACGGAGGTGTGTGACAGGGGTTGCTATGGCAGCTCCCTTATTTAATAAAGGAATAAATAAGGGAATGGAAATCTCCATAAATGGTCTCAGCACAAATTAGAGCTGTTCCTAACAGGCCTAATATATGCAGTAGCATTTTTGAAAAATTAATTATCTTTCTCCATAAACAAGAATGAAGGTTTTTTTGATCATGCTTAAAATGAATTTAATTTATCTAAATTTATGACAATTCCAGTTGAACTGTCCCTGAAGCTTCACTTGGGGAGAGGGAGGTTATGAATAGAGAGATCTGTTCAAGTGTTTCGTTCAAATGCCTTCTGTTGTTTTGTGCTGGAAGTGTAAGAGCACAGGCATAAATACACCCCAAAATGCAGTTCCTTGGAGAATATGGAACCTAAATCTGCAACAACTTGAGCCCTTAATGTTATTAATTGGCTTGTCAGAGAAGGGACAGTAACAGGATTTACTCAGCATGGCAGAAGTGGGCTGAGGGCTGTTCTGGCAGCCTACCTGTGGATCCCAAACTGGCTCTCAGGCCAGGATGCCCCTGAACTAGAAAACCCACACTTAGATTCCAGGTGGAGCTGCCACACCACATCCTCACACGTTTCAACTCAGGGTTTCCAGGGAATTAACAGGATTATACAATTTGGGTGTGGAGAGTTGAAAGTGCAAGTTATATGTGATTAATAAGTAATCTATGAAGTTAAGATCTGGTTTTGCTTGTCAAATGTTGATTTTCTCTTTTAGCCTTACTAGGACTTGATAATATTAAACGTATTTGAATAGTTTTGCTTGATCTGTTACTTTCAGGGTATGTTATTTAATTATGTGTTGTTAATCATGTGGTATAATTCTTCAACTTGTATAGGGCAGTGCTGAAGCTGTGCACCCTGTACCGTAGGTGTAGATGTAATTTATTGACAACAAAAGTTTTCTGAGTAACATTTCTTCTTGTTAAAATCTCAGTTGTTCTAATGGCTTCACCCAAATGAATACCAAAGGGGCATATTATGGCAAAAGGTAATACAAAGAGAATTTGGATGAAACTTCTGAAAGTGTTTTGTTTTCTTTCCATATAAAGGTTAAATGGAGGTTTCTCTGTACTTGAGCATTTGTTGCCCCTTAAATGTATTACACCCACCACATCTCCTACTGTTCCTGGAGAGTGTATCAACCTTTAAATGAATAATTTAGAGCTAACTTAACTTTCCTGAGAAGCAGTCTAATGAATAGATGTAACTGATGCCCACTAGTTATCACATTCCAGGGTACTTGGTGAATAAATTATCTTTTTTTTCCCCTTGTGTGAAACAGTCCCAATTTATAGAAATGCATTTTCTAGTCAGAAATACCCCTCAAAAAAAAAAAAGTAACGAAATAGTAATTGTTATGTGCTACAGGCCTTCACTCACTTGAGTCACAGGCAAGTTTGAACTTCAACAGCAAAAAGTAAATACCAAATGACAAATGATTAATGTTTGCTTAGGAGAAAATACCAGTTTGCTTGCAAGTTGAGACATTTTTATGCACTTGATTTAAAGCCTACCAGTAACCTGAAAATCTCCCACCTCATGCAGGTCAGGCAGCTGAAGAACACCTCTTTCCCCCATCTTTCTAAAAAGACAGAATAACTTATGGGGATATTTAAAAGTAGTCAAAAGTAACAGGTACAGACAAGCAAAATAAAGACCATGCCAATAGTGCCATATCTCTTGCTCTTTGTTTCAGTTGTAACACAGGAAAACTGAGCAAACACATAAGAAAACGTTTCACCTTGTGAACTCTGGGCCTGTGCAGCATCCTGGTTACAAAGGGGACTGCACTTTCAGTTATGTAGAGTCAGTGAATTGCAGAAGTTAATTAAAAATGTAAATAATTTGCAACAAGAGGATGAATGAGGCTGGGAAAATTATTTGTCCATATATTGATTGCACATGTGTTTTTCAGATTCCTTATGATGTGATAAATGCCACAGGTGGTAGAACCTTTGGGCCAGATCATTAGCTGAAAACTCAGCACCATTTGCATTGAATTGAGGAGTGCTGAACACTTCTGCTTTACTGGAGCTTTGCTCTGTAAATCAGCAAACAAAATTTGGCAAAATTCTCAACATTAAACTACACTTGAAAATGTATTTACTCTCTTCTGTGGGTTTGCACAGATGCACTTTTCTTTGGCATCATGTCACTTTTCAGCCATAATGTATTTTGAAGCTAAAGGCTGCTTATTAGGTTATTGATTACTTTTAACTTATCCATTAGGCTGCATTTTCAGGTTTTTACAAGAAGGTATTTAAACAACTTTTGGCCCAAAATACACAGTAGGAAAGGTTATAGCCACCCTGATTCACAAAGGGATTTTACATGTGCCTCAGGTAGGGACAAATAAACAATTATATTCACTATAATATCACTTCATGCAACTTCCTCTTGCCACTAGTTAGGCCTTAATATACTTAGAAGGTTGTTCTTCTAATTTGAACTGTGTGAGACTTTGGCTGGAGGCTACTTCTGTGTCCCAGTGATAAAAGAAGACATAAAACAACCTAGTGCCTGATCATTCTCCCTGGCTGTCAGTGAATCATATTTAATAGCATCTCCATTGCAGTTTTGGCCAATTTGCTTGCAATGGCATCCTTTTCCATGGGCTTACTGCTCAGCAGGCCCTGAAGCAATCTATGAATAACTTCCCAACAGATGCTGTTTATGAATTGAAGCAAATGGCTTCCCTGTTTCTCTTTTTTCTCACTTCAATAATTTTCAGTTACATTATGATGAATATTTATAGTCCTATAGCAGTGCATAAAAATGGGAACAAGCAGACCTGTGCATTGTTTCATACGTGAGTGCTGTTCTAATGGGGTTTGGCTCAATGGTTTTAATAATGTTCCCTTGATGGACTGAAAAGAGAATGCAAATTGTAGATCAGTCACTTCCATTCACTGTTTTAGCAGACTGGGCATTGATGGAAGACTCTATGAGGAGCATGTATAGTGCACCTTATCTTCTGGAAATAACACCCCCTAATACAACCCTACAGTACCTTTCTACTCAGCTTTATTTCCTACGAGTAAACCCTATTCCTTATGAGTAAAACCAACTAACTGTACTGTTAAATGCAGGATCTTACACTACTTACAGTACTGCAGACAGTCCTTCCTGGGTTTATCAGGCTCTGGCTAAAACATAATGTGATTTACCAGAAAATTCATGTTTAGAGGCAGAAGCAGCCAGTGTTACAAGTATGTCATTTCTATGAATTAAATTGGAAAGTGCAAAAGATCAGCCATCTAACAGAACAGCACACAATTCTTGTTCAATCCTAAAAAGGCCACTTCACAAAATTTTATAATTCTGTAATAGTTCTTCAATGTTGTTTTGCCAAGAAAAGTGGTTAGATTTACCCCTGTAGATGTTTATTGTTGGTGCTGCTACATTCATCTCCAAATGTCTGATCCACTTGTCATTTCCATTAAACAATAGAGAGACTAAAGAAATAATGCTTTTACTACACAGTAATTCCAAGATTAATAAACCCATCTAACTTACTAGATACACTCATACAAACACATTATCTATAAATATATACTAGATACAAAGCATGAGTATTTAAATGCAGAATATGTCAAATTATTGCATTTTCCATTGCTCTATAATAAATTCATTTGTATGATAACAATAATTGGAGACATGAATGACCACACGCATTATTCACAGGACACATCTTTAGCACAGCATTTCATTCCCCAGTAGAGAAGCTGGAAGCAGAAAAAAATCTGAACAATTTCTTGTATCCTACTATGATGGTACTCAGGTGGATCACAGCTTTTAAAAATCCTTTGTAAGCAGGGCACACTAAATAACTATGACTGTTGTGCCTGTGAAACTCAGATCATATGATTTCAACACTGTTGTCTTCCCATAAATGAATAAAAAGCATATATCATGTTAACATATAATCTCAATTGCCAGTTGGAGAACCTCTGCTATGAAGATAGGCTGAGAGAGTTGAGGTTCTTCAGCCTGCAGAAGAGAAGTCTCCGGGGAAGAAACTCTTCACCATGAGGGTAGTAAGGCACTGGAATAGGTTGCTTAGGGAGGCTGTGGAAACCTCCTCCCTGGAGGTGTTCAAGGCCAGGCTGGATGAGGCTTTGTGCAGCCTGGCCTAGTGTGAGGTGTCCCTGCTCATAGCAGGGGGGATGGAACATGATGATCTTTAAGATCCCTTCCAAGTTTAACCGTTCTAAGATTCTATGATTCTACAACATGCACCATGCTCTGAGATTTAGGCCATTAAGTAGCAAAATAATACAATTACAGCCACACCAGCCTACACTTGTAGAAGCATTTCTTTAATATTCTGAAGACCCTTCTAAATGAGACTTACTGTAGAAGGCTGACATTTCCAATTGACAGGATAATCTGACATTTTTAAATTTGCCTTTGCTTCATTTTCCATCCAATCACTGACTTCAAGAGTTATCATGTTAGATTATGAAGGTGTTAGAGTCGGGTCTGACCCCCCATGCTGGGAACCACAGGGTGATGGACCCAGACCTGTGGCCATTCAGAGAATTTGGTTCCAGCCTTCTCTCTCCAATCTCTTGACCTGCTCTTCTTTTCTAGCCTGTGCCCTCTGCTGTAATTGCTTTATAAGCTCTTGGTACTCCTTTTCTTCTTCTTTTGCACCAGGAGAGAGCAATGCACTGGTGTCTTTCTCACATCTTGGCTGATGTTTTTCCTGGTCTTCTCCAAGCTGTCCTGCAGACAGTATAGAATCATAAACAAGTCTTTCCCTTGAGATTAGATTTAATGAAGAAATGTACCAAAAACACAGTAATGGCCTAATTTGAATTTTTCAGAATCTTTTAAGAATGAAAAAAATGCATTAAAATGTTGCACAAAAACATCTCCCTGTCAATCACACACCATGCTTTTTTATTTAATTATTCCATATAATTTATCTTCACAGTTCCTTCTGTAACTCATTTCCACAGCTCCTTGCTTCTTGGACAGGTTATTGATCTAATGTGCACAGAGGTTTTTTAAAGGCAGTCTTTTAATAGTAATCACCTATGCACAAAATCAAGGAGCTCTTTCATGTAGAGCAGTAGTAGAAATTTGATCAATGTGAGCATTACAGCATTAGGCCTGAAATTAATTGTTTCAGCTTACACTTTAGGTAACTTTGACATCACTTCAATATCTGGTCTTTTCAGAATTTTGTCATATAGGAAACATTATCTTCATAAATCACTGACAGCCAAGAATTTTTGCTGGAGATATGAAGTAACACTGGTCTGAACAATTTTCCAGTGGAAGTTGGGGACTGAGTTAGATACTGGCCTTAGTTTCCACCTTCCATAATAGTGATTTAATATCTCAAAAATCCTCAGGGAAAGCAGAGAAAAAGCTCCACCCAAAACATTGGATAAATGTTTATAATGTGTCACAGAAGCATCCCTTGTAACCTGCTTGTGGGATGCAGAGTTAGTTATGCTGAAAAGAAAGAAAGATTGGGTCTATATTTTTTCTGTAATTCACTATACAAATCCCTGCTGAGGAATATTCCTATCAGCTAAGTTTTCGTTAAAAAAAATAAAGGTTGGGTTTTTTTAACCACTGGACTAGGATCAAAAGTGCAGAGCCAATACTCCCTGCTTGTGAAGCTCAGTTAGGGGTGGTAAAGAGATGCTTGCTCAGATGAATCATAAAGAATTGATTTTTTTAAAAGAAACACCTCTAGTAACATCTAGGCAGTGAGGTGTGGGGGTCAAGCATGAACACATTTAGGATCACATACTGGTCAGCTTCCCACTGGTCCTTGGGGATCACCACTGCTGGTTGTGAATACCCATCAGGAACAGGAATAACAGCCCTAAGAGGTGTGAGGGAAATGGATGAAGTGGATATTCTATCCAGGAGGTAGAGATACATATATTAATGTACATATATTCCTTCAAAAGGGTTTCATAATTTCATGTAGTTGTGAACAGTTTTCTGTACATTTAAACAATTCTAATGCTTAGTGTTTCTAATGATTTATTTATTACTGTGGACCTTCAATTTACCACGCACTGAACAGGCTATAAATACTGCTCCTACATAAATTATGAATAAAATCAACATCTTTTATCACTTATGCCTCACATAAACTATGATGAGCTGAAAGTCCTACAAAAGCTTTTAAGCACTCCCCTTGTCCTCCTCCCCAGTACATATGAAGAAAATATTTGCTTTTATACAACAATGAAAGTGCTTTTTCTGTTGCTAGAACAAATTTCCTCAGTCTGTCTGTACTGGATACTAATAACCAAAGTGGTTTTGCTGTTACCTAACAAAAGACTAACATGGTTTAGCTTTAAAAAATCATATCTTTCCTATTGTCCTTTTCATCTCAGCGTTGTTTTCTGCTATAGTTAATTATTTTTCTCATAGACAAAATAAACACTACTAGTGCTACCAAGGGAGATTCAGATTAAGAGCTCACAGAGGCTTGGATCTTAATGTTAACATTATTGTGTGAGCAGGAATTTATCAATTTGGGATTAAAAATTAATCACCAAAAATGTTTTAGGAGCATGATTCATAGCCAGACCAAAAAGCCAGAATGTTTATTTGATCCCATAGAAAAGGCAAATGTCTTTATCTTGATTCTATGGGATTTACACTGTAAAATGAAAAGGAGTATGTCTTTAACAAAGCTAAATTTGAACCATCATGTGTGATAATTTAATTTTTTTTTTCTTCTGTCTTTGCTTTTCCCAGTGTGACATGACTCAGACAAAAATAGTAGGAAAACATCACAGATGTTCCTTTACACCAATCACTGCTTATTGCTTACCCAAATGATGTTTTAATACACACAACTGCTCCTTCTGTTTTATTGCTGTCAAAAAACTTGTTTCAAATGTAATAAATGGAGAGTTGTGAGCAGATGTGTCATTGACAGTTTGCTTTCTTCACTGGGCTGCATGGCAAGGTAGAGGATGTTAGGCACATCTGCAATTTTAGGATATTTAATTCAGTGCCTTTTTCACCCAGTCTGGTGCTCCTCAGCTGGTTGTTAAGGCCAGTATAAATGGGCTGTGGCTATGCAGGAGATCTGGAAAGCTACCACAGACATGGAGCTGTATGAGCAGTTAATACCCATCACTAGCTCCTGGAACCTCAGGCACCTCACAAGCTTCTTGGAGAATGTGGGGTAAACTCACTTTTCCAGCCACAGATGCTTCCCTAAAAACCTTATCAATGATTGCATTTCTCCTAGATATTTCCCAGTGCTTGACACTACTGTAACATCCCTCAGTGTTGCACCATTTTGGTTTCAGTCCCCACTATGCTCTGGTAAAGTCCATGGTAAGACTGGCTACCAAAAAATCAATGGGAGTCTGCAGCCTCTGGGATTATCAGAGAAAGGGCATTTCTTGTCAAGTGAAGGTGTTTTAGAGCATATTGTTGTATGGTGGAGTTTGGGCCAGAAAGTCAGCTAGATCCTAGCTAGCAAGGATCCCCTAATCTATTGACATGGGTAGCTTATGATTCAGGGAACCAGGCAGAGAAATCCCAAGGAAGAAACTATCTTAGTATAACAACAGCTGAGGCCATAAAACACTGTGAAATAAATATACTTAATAAACATAAAACGAAAAAATAGTCCCTGACTTACAGTTTTTCTGTGATTTATGTCTTTAATTTATTTAAATCAGTGACCCATCAAATGCAGACACAAAATCAGAAATTCAGCAAAATTTTCAACTGCCATAAAGAAATACTGAGTTTTCATTTGCTCTCCTGCAGCTGCCTCTCCATGTGATGTGAATATATCTCAAAATGAAGCATGATGAGGAATCATCTTGCCAGAATATTATTGATCTGTGATTCGGGTACCACACTGCAGACACAGATGTGAAAGAGACAATTTAATCTCTCTCACCCCCAAATTTTTCAGACTCTTGGTTGCAGATACATGAATCTATGAGCTTTTCACAGCAGTTTTGTGACCAAATAGATGCCACTGACATTACTTGTGGGATTTTTCAGTAAACCAAGCATGAGTCAGTATCCTTGTATTAAGCAGAGAGTCATGGTTTGAAAGCTGCTGATATCCATGTCACATGGCCTGAAGGGTCCACAAAAGTCTGGTTTGCAAGGCACTGAAGTGAAGGGTTTTCTTAAAAAAAATAAAATTGTTTTCCCCATGTGTTACTGTGAGATTTGGTTCAAGCTAAATAAACTCAACAACAAGAACCAGATCTTCAGCTGGTGTAAATTTCACACGTTTGCCTCAAAAGCAGCCGCTGCCTTTCATGGTGGGAATTTTCCTGCTATCTCGGGTACACACAATTTGCAAGTGCTGAAGTTGGAGTGTCCAGCTCTGTAACTTTGAAAAAGATACTGAGATTGCCCATGCTTTACTGGTGGCCATACCCTGAACAGCAGTTTTCTCCTTTTTACTGTCTTTGTTGTTGACTAGTAAAATTATTGTTTGTACAGACGTTTTCCAGAAATATGTGACCAAATGATGCCCTTTGCATTTGAGAAAAACACAGTCCATGTATCAGGACAAGGCCAAAAATTCACAGCATGAGATTTTCTTTAACCAGCTGTACTTGATTTTCTTTCAGGAAATCAGTGTTTGTAACAGTCTGGTCCTCCCTACCAAAATAATCCAACTCTCTTTCCATATTTGCCAGGAATGCTACAGCAATATATCAGTCACTAATTATAGAAAACCATGTCTGAGCACAAGAAAAAGGGAGAGTTTTAATTCTCTTCAAGATACCAATTTCTTTTGTAGCCTCTGAGAAGCCAGTCAATCTGCTTGCCCCTGCAGCAGATGTTTTTTTGAGACTATATAGGTGGTGCAGGAAGGAAGAGCTGATGGAGCAGAGTGTGCATATGGGCACAGGGCTTGAATGAAGCAGCTCTGTACCTGGTTGTCTCAATAGAATGCTAGTTCACTTCTGCAGGCTTGAAGTTGTACAAGCACTACTTGGAAGAGCTCTTTTATCTTCCATAAAATGGCATTAGTTCAAGTCATGAGTATATTTATTCCATAGGAAGGTATCTTCAGGGTTAGGCTCTTCGGAGTGCAACAAAGACAAATTACCCTTTTTAAAGGCTATGACATTATATGTACAAGCTTTTTTTGAAGTTTGGCCATTTAAATTATTTTTAAAGTATTTTTTTGTTAATAAATATAGGCATAAAGACGAGATAACGGCATTCAAGTATTTGCTGTTGTTCCTCAATGATTACCTTGTTACACTATCCATGCCAAGGAAAAGCTGTCCCCTGCTGCTGTAGGTGTGTCTGGGCAGGCTCAGTCTGGAGGTTTGTGCTGTAGCCACTGAGCATGGACCTTGGCAGGTCCACATTTCTTCTTATATGTAACCCATGCTGATAGCAATAGGAATCAGAAAAGGCATGCGAGTCTGTCAGTTATGCCAAAAGGTGGCCCAAAAATATTTATCCCAGGTTTTAGCATAAGTTCAAGAACTTTTAGGGGTGCAAGGTGGGATAATGGAAAACACACTCTACCCTACCCTTATCCAGAAGGTGATCAAGTAGTGGCTTGCAAGCCCATTGCCCTGATCTCAGTTTTTTTCTAAATGGTCTCAGGAGCTTTTCTGAATTTCTCTTCTGCACCATTCCCAGGCTTTCTGATGGCACAATCCTGCTCCATTGCCTGGTGTCAGGCTGCTGTGCTGACAGCTCCTGCTACAGCTCTGGTAGTGATGGACAACGAGCCTGAAATGCAGCTGTGTCTCTGCACTTGTCACAGCCAAGTTGAGATGCAGATTTAATCTGTATCAGGCATGGACACTCCCTGCATTTGTGCCTCAATAACAGAGTCCCCTGATAGACAGGACATGCCAGGTTTTTCTGAGTCCTGTGAAGATAGATGATGCCAGTACAACACCAGATCCAGCACAGTACAAGAGAGAGAGATCCATGATATGTGATCTACCCTTGGTAAAATTAAGCCCCACTCATATTTCTAAACCAATATGAATCAGAATCACGAGTAGAATGATTTTTTTACCAGACCAACTCTTTACATTTTCAGCTGTGATGCTTTTGACTTAGTACTAGGACTTCAGAAGCTACATTTACTGTACCATCAGAACCACAGGTCCAAGGGGAGTCTGTATTTCTCTCCCGGGTATCATCTATTGACCTCAAAATGAGACTCATTTTGCCATACTCGGTGGATTATGGAGCCCTCTAATGTCAAGAAGCTGCACTGGGTGAAACGTCCTCCACAGCTCAGCTCCTCACCTTTGAGTTCATTCAACTTGTGGCAGATTCATTGTACTATGTTGAAATACAAGATAATATACTGTATAAATGAGAGACATGTCTTAGGTATGCTAACTCCACATACAGACTTCCAAATTGTGCTCCTGTTTGTACTCTGATAACTGCTGACTGTACCATTCCAGTGGCACTTAATCAGGACAGAACTCAGCATTGTATCTTTAAGAGACTGGTATTTTTCTTCTTACAGACACTTTTACAGCAGTGGTGACATACACCATTCCATCAAGTACTGATTGGAAAACGAGGTAAATAACACTGTGTTGCATGACAATTTTCTTTGCAGAATAGATACAAAGCAAATTTCTGGAAGAAGCCAGTAAGTTAAAGTTAGAAATTAAATCCTGCCAAACCCTTAGAGTTGGGAAAAACGTGTGGTTACCCAAAGAAACAAACAAAAAAATGAAAACAGAGCTGTGCTGTTGAACCTCAAACATTGTCCAATTGCTGAGAGCAAATGTAAGCTATACTAATAACAGAGAATTTGGCATGTAACAGTGAGAAAATGGCTTAAAAAGCCTGTCTAATTTTCCATGACCCTACATAAGCCTAGTAATACTCATTAGTGTCTACATGAATTTGTTAAACCTTCTCAGCCTTGATAAAACAATTATTTCAATTTAGATTTGTTTGCATCTGAAACTTCGGTCCGCTGTAGCTTCCCATGGGAGTGACAATAACTTGTATTTGAGGATTAAGGACAGGCATTATATATTCCACATCTCAATAAGAGTAGCTAAATAGTGTCATCTACTACAGTTCTAAAAGCAACCAAATGCATGGATCCCTCTCCTTTTAAGTAAGTAAGCTTGCCCATAAGAGAAGCATTTTGAATTTCCTAATTAAATGAAAGATTAGATTAATGCAAGTGGGGCTATGAGCTGATGCAGCTTGATAATAACAACAGGGTCATTAATAGTTATTAATGATAACTGGGATAAACTGTCAGATATCATCCATGTGTAACTAGGCAGACATGAACAAATGATTAATAAATATGTCTTAAAGAAACAGAACCCTTGGCTGCGACTTTCATGGACTTGCAAGCTAGGAAAGTAGATACAAAAAAATACAGAAAGGGGGCATTCGTTTTAATTTAGGGAATGCTGCATTTGAACAAGGAAGCCAGCATCACACAACAGCCTGCCATGGAAGCAGCAATGTCACAGATTTTAGAACTGAATTGCAACAAAATGCCCCTTTTGGCTCAGAAGCCTGTGTTCACCCCTGACTAATTTCATTATGCTGCTCAAGCTGACTTACTGGCTATAGGAAAGTCATTCCATTTACTGCTCCTTGTAATCACTGGGTAAACATACAACAGCGTGCTTGGCACGTTTGATAAATATGAAGTAGAGCAGTTATTACTCCTCAGGTGCTGATAGCACTATCACACTGGATTATCTCCTGTGTTATCAGCACCCCATTCTGCCATATAGAACTTCTCAAAATTGCTACATTGTAAATAAGAGGCCTTTGGGTATTTGCTTTGCTCTGTTTCAACTATACATAATCACTCAGCAATAGCAGGGTGGTTAAATTATCCTTTGAGCCAAATGACTTTGAATGAGATTTCTTTCTTAACTACATGAATCCCCCATGCACCACTGGTATTTGTGGAACTAATACACAAAAATATCTTCTCTGCTGGGGCCATGTGCTGCCACCCATTTCCAGACCATGGTGGATGTAACACAGGAAGGCCCCTCAAGAGCTCATGCTACTGTCTGCAGGGTACACATCTCCAATGAAGAGATGCCTGGGTCTGCTCACACTGATGTTCATTTGGTGGCTGTCAAAGAATCTTCTCTGATGTCAATGCTGTCACCCCTCACTAGAGAGAGGCATTTTCAACTGGGGTGTATGATTTACTATTTTGGAGGCAGGTGAAGGCACCGCAACAGCAGGGTGGGATTTTGCAGAGCACTGATATAGGTGTAGCTCTTCTAAAGCTTTACTATTGATTTCCAGAAGAGTGGAATTAAGAGTACAGCTTTCCAAATCTTTTCTGTGCAAGAAATGAAGAAAGGGTTTTTAAATGTAGGGATGATGTACTGAGGGCTAAGCTAAGCTGGGCTGGAGCACTCTTGGGCCTCCCTCCTCTTATCTCACTTTTGGCCATGGAGAACCCGTCCTTTCCTTGCGTTTGCACTGGGCAGCATCTGACCTGAAAACCCAGGGAAAGCAGTGGATGGAGTGCAGAGAGATGAAGGGGAAGGTGTTATGGCACAGGCAGTGTTTTCCCTTGGATGCAGATGATCCTTTCCCTCAGATCCAAAGAATTATGGAGCCTTGTTACTCTGCCTTGCAGAGTTACCTCACAGGAGGATACATCTAGGACCTGGTTAACTCCACTAAAAAGGATGTTCTGTCATACTACAAGTAACAGCCTCCAAAGGTCCCTTAGGTAGGAGTTTGAAAAGCTCTCATTTTGGAAATTAGTATTTTTCAGGCAGTTCCTGGCATATTTATTATTACAATTACTATTACTACTATAGGCATTTTTGCCCGTAGTTGCTCATGCATTTTCACACAGCGAGGATAAAATTGGAACCCAATTAATTTTTCCCATTCTACTCTCACACCTCTGAAAACCAAAAAATTCAGAAGTTGTCACCGGTCTGCCTATGATCTTGTTTGCTGCTTCCCTCCTGAGCAGTGGCATCGAGATGAGCTTACCTCTGACACCTTGTTGTCATTTCCCTCGAGGCTCATTGCAAATCGGAGGAGGCTCCCGGCATGTCAGCTGCCTGAGCATCCTGCGGGAGCGGGTCAGCTGGGATAAAACCTCCCCGAGGCAGAGGTTTAATGCTGTTGGCATGGCTTTCCCTCCTCAGCCTGCAATCACTCTGACTTCAAAGAAGTGTTTTACAAGTTGCTACATTCAGAGCTTTGTAGAGAAAGGTATTTGTTCTTTCTTCCCATCAACTGCTCCCAGAAACAGCCTTACAATTGCTGGTAAAGGGGAGGGAGGTGTTTTTTAGGTCTGATTTCCCTTAAATCAGCCACACCTTTGCAAAACTGTGGGAAAATTATAGGGGCCATGATTTTTTTTTGCCATCATCCTTCCTAGCTTGTGTATTCCAATTTAACAGCTCCTTAGAGCTGGGATTTTCTGTGGGCATAACTAATATTTTGGCTTCTGAATGCAGTGAGATGCATTTGTTGGTGTGTTCAGAGCATTGTTTCTCACTTGGTAACATGCTCATGTTCTTGAGGAACACGGATCTATTTGTTAAAATTTTATTCAAATAACACCTCAGCCAAAACTGCTGTAACTCCTTTCACATGAATCTTTCAAATGGCCTTCTTTTAAGCATGAATTTTCTTCATGGGCTGTTGTATTTACTTGTATGTTTATTGTTAAGGATGTTGCAGATTGAGAAAAATAAAGGCAGGCAGGCAATCCTGTAGGATGCTGAGCTGAGGGACTCGTATCCTAATAACAACACACAGTGAGGTGTAGAGTCTGTTGTTAGGATAAAATCTGGCCATGAACAATGACAAAACTCTTGTCATCTTCAGGCAGATCAGCATTTCTCCAGTGTCTCTCTCATTAGAGCTGAGGTTCTCCTTCTTTGACTGAAACTTCTTTCTAATTTAAGCACTCTTAACACTTTCTCTGATTTTGGTCTCATTATGAAATTAATCTATTTTTTCCCTTCCACTAAAAAATTAGACTTCTTAAAATGAACTATGAATTCTACAGAAATATTCTGGTTTAGACAAAGTTGCCATCGAATCACTAGGTATCTTTGGTCAAAAAGGCAGTATGGTGATGGCACTGATTTTACACTGGTGCTGAGAAAATTTACCCTTCAGGCCTGTGTCTGAGTCTCCCATTTGCTTGATTCGTTGCAGATTTTTTTCGTATCAGGTGAGTAGTTTGACCATTTGATTTTATTGTTCATTTCTTTCCAGATGTCAGAAATACTGAGTATTTAAAAATATATCTGAAGTTCAGCAGGAAACTGAAAATTGATTCTCTACAGCAGTTATCTGAGATATGGTTCTAGTTCTTGCTTCAAGTTAGCCAGAGCAAGGAGCTGAAGCAGTCTCAGGGAAACACCAGCCTAGCATATATTCTGGAGTGGTTTCTGTGGCATCTTTGAAGAGAAATTCAGAAATGATGCCTTTTTTTAAACAAGTCTCCTGTTTAATCTCAGCTTTACTAAATAAGCATGGAGGGTAAGAAGTGAACAAAAAAGATTTTGAATTACTTGCGTAATATGCAGGTACCTTTTGGTGGAGACAAAAGTGATGAATTGTCAGATGTGGTGATGATGGGATTACAACTCCTTATGATTTTCTTTAGCTGCTGTAGCATGGTGACCAGCTCTAGTGACAGCTCAGCCTTCTGGTGCTAGATCTCATACCTGTAGATACGGAGCAGGTGGCTTCTGCCCAAAGTACTCACCCACAGATTGCAATAGGAATCAGCAGGTTGGGCAGGACAAAAAGATAGGACACGAGGTGACAGATCATTGCTGGAACTTGGATAGCTATGGAGACAGACATCTGGTGTGTGGATGGCTGTCCCTGCATGCACACATCCGCTGCTATCTGCTGTTGGAGACCCTCTGCCATGAAAATGAATGTACCCTCCTCCACATTTCCAAGCAGTTCCCGAGGCTGCCGAGTGCAGCTGAAGCAGAGCACTGCACTCCAGCAACACCCAGTGCTGCCTGTGAGGGGAACTGGTGCCATAAAGGCAGCTTGTTACTCATGCTCCCATGAATTTGCTGCCCTGACAGAGAAGTGCTGATTCAACACAGTGTGCCCTTTGCCATTCTGAATCATATCTAAATGAATGTTTAAAACAGCACTTGGTGCCAGAGTTTAGGTTTGTTTTTCTCAGAAAAATCAACAAAACTAATCTTGGGTAAAATATTTGCAAGAATAGAGAAGTGACTTAGACACTTCTCTGCCTAAGCTTAAGCTTGCTTCACCAACACCTCCAGCAGTGGCCTTGTCACTGTTACCTGGACTCCAGAAGCTGTGATAGGCAAGAGCTCCAACACCCCTTTGTGCTTTGGCAGGAGAGTGAGTGCAACAGTGATTCACTCTTACAGATGAGTGTTAGTTCAATACAGATTGATTTGGGCTGTATACCTTTTTGTTTAAAATGCATTTCCACACAAATGGGTCTCGTGTGTTCCAACTTCCTAAATAAGAATTCCACCAAAATCCTCTAATAAGGAAGTTACTCTCAAAAATCGACTGGAATTAAAAATAAATCAGCAGATTCTCTGTTCAGCAGCAGCAATAAATCCTTCCTCTATCATAGCATAGACTGTTTACATTTGCCTAGGGGCTCTAAAACATTACGAGATGAAATGATTTTCCTGTTCCTTGGTGTCTGGCTGCCATAGAATTTAAGTGTTTCATGAATTTAATTGTGAAGAGAATAGTTTAACATTTTTCAGCCCCCTGTGGGGGAATGGAAGGAGGAGCCCACGGCATATTATGCTGGCGGGAAAATTATTCCTATTTAAAATTTAGCCATGATGACTTTATCAGGTGAGATCAGAAGGCCAGCAAATGACTCCCTGTCCATTCAAGACCCACTCAAACTGTCAAAAGAAGACTTTGATATCATAAGTAGGGTCTAGCCTTCTGCTTGTGGTAGAATTTCATTCCAGGTTGCATAAATACCTTTATTTATGCAACATTGAGCCAATTTTCAGCATTTCTCTGAAAACCTATTAGTTGCTTTCAGGCTGTCTGAAAGGCATCATATTTCATTGCATGACAATTCATCTGTCATACTTTAGAGAGAGACTTTGTACCTCACACAACTAAAAGCTTGTAAAAGGGCAGCTGGAATCTTTTGCTGAAGCGTAAGAAACAAAAACTACTACTGTTGCTTAGATGTAAAAAGATTTTTTTGTTGCTTTTCCAATGGAAAAGTTTGTTCTGGCTTACCTTGATTACTGAAATCAAGGAAAACATATAATATAGGTCTGCCAGATCATTTTTGTGCAGTGGATTGCTGTACAAGCTGGGAAAAAAGCAGAGCTGCTAGTTGCACCTCCTTTAAACACATACCCCTTTATATTGTCATTTTCCAACTTCCCTTTTCTTTTCTTGGTCCTCCTTTATTCACTTTCATGCTTTGCAAGCAATATGGGAAGGGTTTCTGTGTATTCTGACTTCTCTGCTTGGTGCACCAAAGTCAGGGTGTAATGTGAACAACAATTTGATGTACAGAGCCTACAATGCCAAAAGAATCTAGTATTTTATTGAGAAGCAAATGACAACAAAATCTTTGAAAATCTGAGAAGAGGGTGGGGTAGTAAAAGGGATGTGTGGGAAAAGAGGAATATAAAAAAAGGATTAAAGCAGATAAATTTCAGCTGGCATGTGATAACACACTCCTCAGTTTCCTGAAGTCAAATTTGTAGCTTCTGATATATTTTAGTGATGGATCCCACATAGCAAACCTAACCTAAATTATCCCTTACAAATTGTTTCCTGACCAAAAAAATACAATTAAATATAATCTTATAAATTTTTCTAATCTGCTTGGTAGTGAGGCAAAATCAGCCATAAGACAAAGAGCACTGCTGACAATTTCAGTAAGGAACAAAATCAGCCAAGTATAATGCTCATCATTCCTTATTTACGATGATAATTAGATCCCAGTGTTCTGCACTGTGATGTACATGGCTTGCTTTGGTTGAGATGTTACCCACATTTTTTCTTTGGGAGATGCCTTCTTCCCTCACCATCAACTTAATTCACATATTGTTAGAATACAGGCACTGACTATGAGTCCTTCAGAAGTTCCTGGTCAGCCCAGCACCTCCCCACGTGCACACCAGATGACACAGAGACAAAGGAATCTGCTTCCAGGGCCAGCACTGCACAAACCATTGCCTTGGTTCATTAAAGCAAATGCCTGGAAATGCCTTCAACAAATGTTCTTTATCACTGAAAATTAGCAGTGGTGTGAGAGGGTCTCTTGAACTTTGTCACTCCAGTCAGGGTTAAGGATGACAGAATCTGAGTGTTGGGAATTGGAAGAAATCTAAGTGTAAATCTGAGAAGAGAGCAGACAGGAGATGGGAGCACTCCTGCATCTCTCTTAGGGTGGAACTGTGCATTAGCAGATGGCAGCCTAAAAACAATGTGAGCTGAGAGAGCTCGAGATGTATAGCAAAATTTTCAACACCTACGCAAACGTTCAAAGAGTATTGTCTGTCAGGGGTGGTGGAGGAATTTGCAAGTTGCTTTTGTGTGGATTTCTGAAGCTATTCTCCACATACGATCAGCTGTGAGATGTTGGAAGCAAATTCAAGGCAAATTTTTACAAAATGGAATACAAGAACTAGTCACAATATTAATCCATATGTTTTGATGAGAGCGTTGTAAAACACATATAAAACAGCCCAGACCCTTTTTATTGGTATATCATGTAGCTAAGTTGCTTGTAACAAGCAGAAGAAAATTGCAAGTGAAGAGCAAATCGTGATCTTGCCATCTGCCTGGAAGGAATTATTATATAGGATTTTCTGTCAATCAACCAACCTGTTTTGAAGCAAAGGCAGAACAGTATATGGGGTTTTTTTCCATGCTCATTTCACGCACTAATTCCTTATTCAGAAACTAACCATTTCCACCAGTAGTGGAGCACACGGGGCTCTGGCTGCAGCTCTCTGCCCAGCCCTGCAAACTAGTAGATGAGGTGTGGAAGACAGTGCTTGGAGTGTTTTTCTGAAATAATGACAAAGCCTGTAGCTGAGACAAGGAATTAACTGTGTTTGCTAAAGTGATGGCATCAGGGAAGTGTTGGCTGCTGTATATGATAATTCATGCTGATTCTTACTTTTTTTGGGAGAACTTTGCCCAATCTCTCCTTCCCACCTCTTTAATGGAGATATTTTGTGTTGCTTTCTGGTTGTTTTGGTTAGGCAGGTTGTTGGTTTCTTTCCATGAACATAACTGAAGTTAGAACTTGTCCCTGTCTGCCTGCTTTATCTTTTCAAGGATTCTACAAACTCTAGGCTAGAGTATGGCCCATAATCAAAACTGCTTTATGCAGCACCTCTAATCTGAGGATTCCTGAGCATGCTAAAATAGGTGTGTGGCAGCTGCACTGTGCCCCTGCAGAACCCAGGACATCATAGAAGTAATAAACTGAAATATAATTTAAGATCACATAGTGAATCCATTACAAGAATCAATACTGCAGGGGGCAAGTAGCAAAGAAACCTCTCATGTTTTTCCACCACTGGCATTCTGTGTGATAAAGTGGAAGCAAATAAGCTATTTGGTGTAATACTCCCAGCTGAGGTTTGCTCTGCAGCTGGGGCTGATGCAGAATTAAGTCAACTTTAAAGTGTTATTTTCAGGGTAGCACCCAGAGTTACAGAGACCAGAAGTGCAACACTGCAGAACTGAGCTGGCTCCTTGCATTTTCCTTTTGCAGAGGTGCCAGCTAAAGCTTTCTTTCCAAAATATGGTGTTTCTGAGCACAGCTGCTGGGTCATGCCAGAATGTGCATTTGGTGTGTGGTGGAGCCCCCAGGCATACCTGGAGACATTTCACAGCCAGGCATTAAGAGCCATTTAAGCACTGCTCCATGCAGTGCTCCCCAGCACACACCAAAACCATCCTGCCATATTTCCCAAGTCAGCTGGGTTGTGCCTCCTCACTGGGATTTACTCTTAACAAAACAAATATTTTGCACCTGATCCTTTTTTGAGCCTTCCGACTAGCTCCTCCCTGTGCCAGGTTGTGGCAGCCTTTAAAGGCTCAGGTGGTTTGAGTTTTTAAAAGTTCTGATTCTCACAGCCTGGGGGAGGAGGTGAGAAGAGCAGGGTGGGGTTATGGAGTTGTTCGCTCTAGGAGTGGGAGAAGCAGCCAAAAATTTATAGAAAGAAGTTATTGACTTAAGAGAATGCAGAAGCAACAACTGACCCTTCCTGGGAGCTGAGATGTGGGTTTTTAAGGTTGGTGCTTGGGAACTAGACTTTTTGGGGCTGGTGGAGTGGGTTCCTGGTTGCATTCATTATTTGGGTTTTATAGTGTGTTGGGAAAGATCTTTCTCTTCCTAGTAATATTGGGGAGGGGGTAGCCAGGAAAGAGTTGATGTATTTTTGAGCTGTGGTCTGTGTGAGAACTTTTCTGCTATGCTTCCTGGCTTCTTTTTCTACTGGATTCCCTCTGCAAGGAAAAGGTGGGGGGCTGACTGGCTGGGCCAAGGGAGCATCTGCCACAGCAGAGCTGGGGGTGACTTGTTGCAATGCTCTAGGGAGAAACTTGTTTCCTAGACAGACCCATTTCCATGCTATGCTGATGTGTGAGAAGTGTAAACTTTGACAGAAGAGTCACCTTAGCTGCTGTTGAAGCAGCTTTTTTTTGTTACCTGAAGATAGTGTAGACCAATTGTTTGCTAAGTTTATCTGAAAGGTAGGAGCACAGCAAGCCTGGAGGGAGTGAAGGCAGCCCAGTGACCATGTCTGAATTTGCCATAGTGAATTTGTCTCCCAGAGAGTCTCAATTGCTTTGCTTCTATTGAATTTATTTTATTTATGTACTGAGTATTGAAAACATTTGTGCCTTCATGCGAGATGGACTTTTCAGTAGCAAAAGTAAATACTAAATTGGTGCTTGGGGACTGATATTTGACATACCAAAATTGATAAAGCAAGTACCAAGTGTCCTCTCTGACTATGGATACACTAATTTTCAGTTCATACACTCTGGCCAGTGATTTCTCTTCTGTAGGTGGGTCTTGGCTGTAATGTGGCTTTAGCTGGCCTGGAAAGGCAACTGCAGACTGACAGTAATTGTTCATTGTGAAATTGGGAATATTTCAATAGTATTTAATGTAATGAGTTTAGCTAGGCTAATTTAAGAATGTCCAGGCTGAAGTTTCTTGAGTCTGTGCTATACAGAAGTTGAGACTCAATGAGAAGAAGAGATACTGGTTTTTCAGATCAGGATGATCTCTCCAGCTGATGTATAGCTAATAAAGCATAACTGTATCACTGCTTGACAAGAACACCATGACCAGCATCACTCTAGGGCTGGTTTAAGTTAGGTTTCTTTGCTTATTTTGGTGTCTCTGAACTGAAACTAAATAAACAACTCATCTCTATTATAAGAAGGTTTTGTTTACCTGCCGTGGTATCCTGAGCACAGTCATGTTTTTATGGTTATATTTTGAATATATTGAGTGCTACTGAAATTTTGTTGTGTTATGATAGTGAGCTGTACAGATAATTTTTATTGTTAATCCTTAGCAAGTAATGATCTTGTTGGCTAATAGATATAGAGCCTATCTATAGCTATAGATAAGGGTTGAGATTTTTTTGTACATTGTCCTACATACTTTAAAAATAACTAGGACACAAACTTTTTGATAGAAGCTTCCTTGACAAATACAGATGCTTTTTTTTCTTCTCTTAGGCATGGAAAACCTGTAAGAAGCAGAATCTTTGCCTGTCAAACACAGTAATTGTGAAGACTGGACATGCCTTTAACAAGGAATAGCAGCACCTTTAAGGTAGGAAAATAACTGTGAAAATCTTGCCTCTTATGCTCTGCTGTCACTTCTCCCTGCTTTTGCCAATATTCAGGCTTGTTATTTAATTCTTCATTGTTTCCCAGTACAAGCTACTCCTGGTGCTCTAATGGTTTGTTGGTTTTTGTTCCTAGTGGCTCTAGCTGTGCCATCCTGCTGGTGGGATCTTCCCTGTACGTTTGGGGGTGGGGTTGGAGGGGCATGGCTGACCTGTCTTCTGCTGAGCAAGGTTGGTGTGGCTGAGGTGCCAAGGAGAGAGGGGTTGCAGTGATGTGGCATGAGATAAGAGGGTAGAAAGGAGCCACCAGGTTTCTTGGTGCCACGCTCAGCAAATGGAGCCTCTCCACCTAGTGTTGTGCTGTTCCCTGGTGTTGCTGTATCCTTAGCCAGTTCTGTGTGCCTACAGAGCTGCTCCTGTGCTGTAAATGGAGCAAATTTTCCAGAACCCTGTACTTGAGGTGGGACAGTAACTGTCTGAACCAGCCCTTGGGCTCCCATGGGAAATGATTTCCCCGTGCGAGTTATTCAGCTCTGCTTCTTCAGGCTTTTGGTGTGTACAGTCTGTGTGTTTGGCCAGCAGGGGCTGTAGTAGCCAGATAAATCACAAAATCTCTTCCATGGTTTTTCCTTCATGAAAAATTATACTGCTTTCTGGCTGAGTTTTCATGGACAGCATGGTTGTCTCTAGAAAAATCACAGCATCTTCTCTTGCCACTGGAAAAGCTAAAGGAAATGAAAGACTGACAATGCAGACTAAAGGATTCATGATCTTGTAGAAGACACAAGAAGGAAAGAAAATAGGTTTGGTTCAGTCCATGAAGCTGGACCAGACCTCCTTCAAGAGAGGAGGAAAAGTGATGGGGACTGAGAAAGGGAAGTCTCAGGGCAGGGAAGGTTGCCTGGGTGTGTATTGAAAGTGCTGGAAAGGAAGTGGAGCACCCCTGTGACCATCTGGCTGAGCACAGGGGATGTGCACGTAAAATGTCAAACATTGCTATGCTTGTATGCATTGAACCTACAAGTGTCTGGGCAAAGCTGTGTCCACAGCTTATTTCTAGGCAGCCCACAGATCTCCCCATGCCAGAAGAATCCTGCTTTAGTATTAGTGCTCCCTGTTCCACTGGGGAAAGGAACCAAGAGTTAGAAACACAAAGGGAGGCTTAATGCCCTGGATGAGGATTGCTGCTTCCTGGTGTTATTCTGGGCTTTGAGGTTGCTGTTCAGGCTGTAACTGTAGTGCAGATCAATCTTCACACTCAGCTGCTGGTTTTCAATGGAAGACAAACTTTGGGGGGAGGGTATGGGGTCAAGCAAAACTTCAGCTTTGTCAGATTTTTTAAAAAAGCTTCCATAAGTGTTGTGGATGACAGACAAGAGTAAGTTGGCTTTTGGTGGAGGTAAGCCAACACTTGCTGTTAGACTACACTTGGTTCACCTGTGGTAGGAACATGTAGGTACTGAGGAACTGCAGTTGTTGCCCAGGCAGCAACCAAGACCGAGTTTGGGTTGGTAGGAAAGAGCTTTGTAAGATCGGTGGAAAAGCTGGGTGGAATTGAGAACACAACCTGTGGAAAACCAAAGCTGCTTTGTCCCAGTAGCACTAGAGCTAATGAGCTTTGCATTTCAAAGGTGGCGAGCCCTCTTCAGACCCTGTAAAATACATTCCTGGGATTTGTCATGTTAAATATCTGTGGGGAAAAGGCCTGTGTTCGGGAGAAGAGAGAGGCTGGGGAGGCAGCATGCAGAAATGATCGGCCTGAGGCCCTGATTTGGGTGCAAGTACCAATCTGCTGTCTGCATGAGTCTGCCAGAGTTGCATATGCTCTCCTTTTCTGTGTTCACAGAAAATTGTGATAAATAGAGGTTCAGGCAGTGAAGAGCATTTATTTTTATTTTGCCTATTTTTGTCATTCACTTGGCATCTTTAGATGAATGGTGGAACCTGGAGAAAAAGGATCTTCTCCTTGTGAATAGAATCCTCATGTGTGAGGCAGCCTGTCTCAAAGGCAATGTGATGCCTGTTGACCCTTTGCAACACTCCTTCACCTTGGCAATATCACACCAGTGTAATGGTCTGCTTTTGGCAACCCTGCCAGTAACCCCATGGAGTTGTCAATCAGAGCTGTGGATAGGTGGTTTTGCATGCTCTCTGTCTAGTTCCTCTCAGTTCCTGGTCCCTGTCCTTTCTTCTGTTTCCTATCAGGTATCAGAATGGAGGTGTAAGGACTTCCTTTTGACACTGCACCTTCCAGCAGCCAGGCATAGACCAAGTAACCCAAAGGCTGTTGGGCCCCTCTGCAAGGCCTGCATCTGTCCTGCCCCAGCACTGGAGGGAGCTGCCTTTGCACAGGATGGTTGGCACAACCTTTTGCCCCATCTCCCTTTTTTCTAGAGACAAACTACTCTTTCAGCCCTCTATTTTGATAACAAAGCATTTTGAATATGCACACTGTTCAGTAGTGTCTTATTTTTCATTCCTATTTTCTTTCCAATGTGTCAGGTTTAGTAGCCTCACATTCAACACATGGGCACATGTAGATCATCATCCCCTTCTTGTCAAACCCAGTGATCTCTGAAGTGAAGAGGCTAACCAAAGCATAAGGTGAAATTGACACTGTGCCTAGCTCAAAACAGGGTAAGAGGAGCTGTTTCATGTCTTGTTGGTCCACTGAAAGTTAAAATTGGCAGCAAAGACATCAAAGCAGGTGTGAGGATGCTTCTGCAAGACTTGCCAAGGACTCCTGTGTTCCTGTCTGATGCTGGGAGCCAGGGCAGGGAAGAGACAGCAAGTGCAGCTTGTTTAATATTCTCTTCTGTACCTCTGATCTCCCCCTTACCCTGCAGAAGCAACATGTCCCATGTTTCTGCAGAGCTTGTCCTGAGCAATAGCAGCATCTGTCAGGGGTTATGGTGGCATTAGCCTCATGGAGCTGGGAGTTAGCAGTGCCTGGCAGAGTGACAGTTCTGCTGCACCTTACATAAATCTGTCTCTGCCAAGGTGTGTGCTAACAATTTGTCTGATTCCTCCTGCTGTCCACAAGGCCCTTCAGTTTCCTAGAAAATTGTTTGCTTCTTGAGGTCCCTCTCCCTCCTCTTTCTTCAACTTCCCACTTCATCCTGTTTCTTGTGTAGTTTCCCCATGTGTCCTAGAGGGAACCTATCTTGTTAAACTGGTATTATTTTAAAATAAATTCCCATCACCTGTCCCTCTCAGGTGCTGCAGGAAGCTTCCCATATTCCAGGGGAAAGAGGGAAGGTCTTGAACTTCCCTCTGCCTTTGGCAGCAAACAAAGCAGCCACCTTCTGCTACAGGCTGCATGTGATCTCAGGTCCTGGTTCCTTTGCTCATCAGTACTTAATGGTACTTGGCGTGCCTTGGTTGCTTCTCATCAGCTTTCTTGGACACTTCTAGACCCTTCTGAGGTCAGAAAGTAGCAGCAACTACCCCAGTGCTTGGCCTTCTTCCAGCGTCTAAGGCAATTCTTGGGGAAAACAAGAAAACCTTTATTAAACAGCACATTATATCCCCAAACAGTTGTGCTGTGTGTTTTCACATAAAGCACCTGGAAGAAATGTTGACTTCTTGAAAATATCTCTGGTCACCATGAAGTTTGTCCTTTCTTCTCCAGGGCTGCTAAGGGACCTGATGGGAGCCATGCTGCAGTGGTGGCTCATTGCGTGGGGAGGGTCTGCTTGCCAGTGCTCTCATGTGTCACTTTGTCACACACCCCCTGATTGCTTTATTATTTCAAGGTTATAATAAAGAGCTGCTCTGAGCACTGTGGCAGGGACCAGAGTAATGTTCCTGTTGGTCTGCAGGGCCCATCTCTTAATATGTATTACCAAATAAAACACAGCAGCTGCAAAGGAGTCTCTGGTCTGTCAAGTAAACTCATTGCACCTCTCAGAGTTTCCATATGTCCTTTGGTGCTGAGAAGGAGATACTTGACAGCAAGGGTACTTATTACTGTTATTATTTACTATTATTTGGTGTTCGGAGCTGGTAAGCAGTGAAGGTGATACACTTTCCTACCAGAGGTTATTAAAGGGAAAAAAACCCACCCCACACTGTTACAGCATGCACCCTTGGCTCTTAAAATGGAAGTTTCTGTTTTGTCTCCAAGCCTTCTTCCCTTCATAGGCAGAAGTGAGAACTGTAATGCTAAGTGAATGGTATGTACTAAGACTATTCTATCTATGCCTCTTTAAAGAATAATTACATATGGTACAAGAGGGAGAGGAAACTGCTGAATTCCTGTAAATGGCCACTTAAGATGTGGACAATAAATAAATAACTGATAAATCTTGTGTAGCTGAGCTTTAGCATTTAGGAGGAATAAATTGGAGCTCTTTCCACACTGTCTGCTGAAATACATCAGAAATGGAGTTGGAAAGAGATTTCACCCGGAGTTGTGGCAAGGCGTTGGAAAGCTCAGGGGAATGTCAGTCTCCTGCCCTCTCCGGTCCTTCCCGTGCGCACGTTGTACGCTTTCCCTGCACTCCCTCCCGTTTCACAAGCATGTGCCGCTCTCCTGTGACACGGGAGAGACCCCCTTAAGTCTCACTTGCCTTTTGCGAAGAAGTGCAAGAACAACGCCCTGGGAATGAAGCCTCTGCCGGCAGAATTAAGGATTCTCCCGGGCTGCTCATTGGGTACTGCCAGCCCTTCGCCCCCGCCCCGCTCCTCCGCTCCCCCCTGCCCGTTCATACCTGCTCCTCGCAGACGGAACCAGCTGCTTTCCTGCTCGGTGCTAGAGTTCGAGTGCTGGTATTTAAATGCAGCTCCAGTCGCTAAGCCTCGGCGACGGGCGGAGAGCCTGGCTGGGGCTGGCAGCACGGGGCTGTGTCGCTTTAAGGCGTGTGATACTTGCCCGAGCAGGGATGTATTGAAATAGGCTCGGGTCTATCCAGCAGTGCGCGGACAGCAGTGCGCGGATAGCCGCGGGAGTGAGGCTGCTCTGCCCTGAAACACTAACTGCTCCTCAGCCTGAAGTGCCCTGGAAGCTGCAGATTATCTCAAGATCACTTCAAAGGTCTCATCAGGCAGAAGGTGATGCTAGGAGATGATTTAAAGGTGAAAATGAGAAGGTTTCCACCCCTCAAACCTTGGCCACTTTTCTGACGGCAGAGTCTGAGAGCTCAGATGTCTTCTTTACTCTGGGAACAGGATTTGTAACGAAAGAGATTTTTTTTTTTTTTAATCCTGATAAAGAAGATTATCGGGAAGCTATTAAAATCCCTTATTGTGATACAGATGGATTTAAAAAAGTGTTAGATTTTTCCAATGAACACTAATAGAGTGCTCTGCTCTTGGTTGGATTACTCAGGTAAGGAGCTTGAGGATTTAAGATTCAGAAAGCAGATCTGGAACTCATCAGATAATAAGTGGAGGAATTCTCACTGCTGTTTCTTATTAATGATATGATATGTGTGTAGAGGTGTGTCTGTGACAGCAGTTTGCTGACAAACAAGTGCATGAAGGAATGATTGTGAGAAATGCTGGGTTTTGAGGAAAGGTAGTTTGAAACTGTAGTTTGAGCGAGGTTTTTATAAAAAAGAGATGGGGGAAATAAAAAGCAGAGTACTAATAATAAAGCCTGAGTGGGTTAAGTCAGTCTGCTGTCCATGTGGTTAAGGATATGATGCCTGAGGAAAGACACAGGAGCGTTTAGCAGGCTGTAGAAGTTTGCCTTTGTTTGGCTGGGATTTTTAAAGATCAGTTTAAATAACCTGAATACCTGAAATATCCCTACGTGAGAGTCACCTTTCCCTCTTACCTTTTTATATAAAAAGCATGGGAGCACCAAATACAACAGGAAGGCATTAATTCCTGATGACATGAGAAGCCTACTGGGAGCTCCCTGATCGGAGGGGATTGAATCTGTTTAGCAAGATAAATAGGTCTCAAAAGAAGAGAAAAAGTACACTGTATACTGCAAAGTAAACAGTCAGAAATTAAATTAATTATATGTTAAGCAGTGCATCAACCACTCAGTACAGAGAAAGGAAGAGCCTCATGCTGATCAGGATAATATTTTGGTATTTTCTATTAATTCTGCTTGGCAGTTTGTGATTCCTTTCAGCCAATTAGACTTAAAGCTTCCCAAAGACCCTCTGCTTCTTTGAAACCGGGGACAGAAAAATATTTCATATGCATATATTTTTTTACTGCTGTATTTCTCTATATTAATAGTTAATGTTCCAACTGCAGTAATACCCCTGGTATATCACATACAGACTTTGGAAGTATTTTTGATGAAGGACATGACTTTTCTATGTGGAAGATTTCATCTTTCAAAGTCTTTCTTGCTCTGTGACAATGATGTTCAGCTGATTGGATTATTAGATAGAAAATGGCATCACGTCATTGGCTGAATAAGGAGAGTTCCTGAAGTTTGATTAATTTGGCAATATGAAATGCAGCAGAAGGTGTTGTTAAGGGAACTGGACGATGTGTAGCGTAGCTGAGCCTTGCAAACCTCCCAGTCCTTGCAGGCATTGAGAAAGAGCTGTTGAAGTTAAGAAGTCAGAGAGAAATTCAGCCACTTAGTGCAATAACAAATCCAAGTATGAAAACCCACAGTTGTCTGCATTGATTGGCCAATTATGCCAGCACTGGGAGACAAAGGAATTGCTCTTTCCTTTTGCAACAGGAATAATTAAAATGTTGACACTCTGCTTTGTGAAATGATTCAATCTTCTATAGAATACTTCTGAATTTCAGGCTGGCCATGCACCAGTGCCTTCACATGCACCGCTCGAACAAAAGGAAGCTGGTTTAGTCTGGGAATTGGAGCAAAATTCTGAGAAACAATTACTTTGTTTAGCAGACAGCATCATGATTAAAAATTAATGCTCACAAAAGTAAAAACCAATAAACTGTTACCTTCTGGGTCAGTATTAGCCTTCCAGTCTTGGAGATGGAGTGTTTTTGAAATGCATCTCAGATATCCAAGGATGTTTTATGCCTATCTGTAATGTGTTTAAAGTATTTTTTATACTATCTGAACATCATGCTTTTTTAGCTGGCTATATGATTTTTTTCTTTTTGAACTCCCTTGTAAATTCAGCTATGGACCAGTGTGTGAATATTTTCCAGCATTCTATTTATGTTGGGGTTTTTTTCAGTCCTCAGATCATTACAGTTTCATTTTTACCACTGAATTATTAAAGTTATCCAGGCTCCTGTGTTGACATCTTGTTACCTCAATTGTCCTTCTCGGACACAACCTTTGTTGTATGACAATTGCATCCCGCAGGGGGGAATAATAACCCAGAGACAAAAGGCATTTAGCACAAGGAGTAAAAAAGAAAAAAATTAAGCAATAAAAATTAAAATGCTGTTGTAATGGAAGCTGTGTGCTGTAAGGCAATGGATAATAATGTCTGTCTAATATTTTGTTTAGAGAATGGCAGTGGTCTCTGCAATGTCCTGGGTCCTGTATTTGTGGATAAGTGCCTGTGCAATGCTGCTCTGTCAGGGGTCCCTCCATCACACTTTCCAGCAGCATCACCTGCACAGACCAGGTAGGACTGAGATCAGCTGTGGGATGCCATGAGAATGCAGGCTTTCTGCCTGTGCTTATGTGTGTCTTGATAAATGATTGAATAATCATAAAGTCCATTTTATCATTTAACTTTTATGAGTTGCTCGCCTTTATATTGCACAGCATCTTTTCCGGGTCAGTCTAACATGTGTTGTGCTTTGCCAGTCTGACGTTGGAACATTCATCCTTTAAAGTAGTCTTCTAACAACTTCCCAGGACAGGAATCCCATTTTGAGTAACTCTTTAGGTTCTCTATCTCTTTCTGTCCTAATTTCTATCTCCTCTTCCTGTTTTGTGCAGTTCTGGAGTGCGTGTATAACTTGGAAAGACATTGTGACAGCAGAGATTGGGGTAACTTTGCAGTTATCTGACCCAAACTGGACATGGGTTAACTTAAAATACTGGCATCAAATCTCATTCATAGTCTCTGGTGTTTACTAGAGGTCAGGTGTTTGTCTTAGCATAAATGAGACACACAGTTATTCTAAGGTTCTCAAGTTTACCTCTGAAAATTGAGGGGGTTCTGGAAGTGCAGCCCAGAGGAGAATTTGGGACTGTCTTTCCATCAGTTAAATGCCTGTAAAGTCAGGATAAATCCCACAGGTTAGCAGTGGAGAATGCTGCTCACTTTGACTGTTGTGATCCACAGAGACTGCACATTAGTAGTTTTATTGTGTTTTTATTAACAGAAATTGATCACGTAACTCTTTCAACTGCTAATTGAACTCTGAAGAACCATGTGCTGCATTAAAAATTGAGGAGTTGGCATATTCTAGCATTAGTCTGATCCGTTTAAAATCAGATCAGCCAAGAAAGTTGCTCCACAGATTTGGATCCAAAAAAAAGTGGGAGAGGTTTTCAGATCTTTAGAAATGGGAGATAGAAAATGTTAACTCGGTGATTAATCACTTAATAATGTGACAACTAATACTTTAATGTTTTCTAATCTAATGGCATACCTGCAAAGATGGACAGTCTTTAGCCACAGGTTTTCAGCAACCTTAATGACTCAAACTTCTCCCAACTTGTTTCCTTGTCCAAAAAGACACAGGCATTAGCAGAGTCTTGTTTTCTTGTAATAAAATATGCATAGCATGAAGGAATAGACCTAAATCTTTGATAGACCAGCTCTTGGTAGCTATGTTAGAACATTAACTCATTAGTTAGAGCATTAACTCCTGGTGTTTGCTCACTGGCATTGGAAGTTTGAGAGTATTTGAAGTTTGAGTGGCAAGGTTCTTGTGTGGCACTTGCAGAGAAATTAACAGAATATTTATTACAATGCAATTGTAAATAATGCTGCTGGTTATTTGGGTCTGCCTCCCACTTAAAGAAAGGGCAGAAAACAGCCCAGCTAAACAGAAAGGTAAAAGGAAAACATAATCTCATTTTGTAAGATCGGTTGAAAGAAGTGACATTATGAGAAAAAATGAGAGCTGGGCAGGTTCAGAGCTCTGCAACATTTGCTTAAGCTTGAAAAATCACCTTTTTTATGAAGCAAGAACAGCAAGGCACTGAATGCATACCAAGTGTTGGGGAAATGTGAAAAATGACAATCTTTCACTTGCAGATGTGATACAGATAGAGTGAAGGTTTTACAGCTGCCTCATCACCTACTTAGAAACAGCCAAGCTTTCCCTTCCTGTGAGCCTTTCTCAGGCAGCTTCTCTGCACCCTACGTGAATAAGATTGATGGTGCTCTGATCCCAGGCAGCCAATTTCAGTCTCTCAAGAAATAATCCACTACATTGACAGATGAGTGGAATTTGACATGATGTTCACCTCGGATTCAGATTGTGCTGCACCTGGGAAGTACCAGCTAGTGAGCGTCCTTTAGGGAAACTGTTAGAGATTTTGGACAATTTCTGCTGTCACAACAGAAAATCAAGACTGTTTTTTATCAGGCTGTGAATTTGCAGTCTGCCAACTGAACGTGAAAGGTTGTACATAAAAGGGATGGAAATATGTTAACTAGCAAACTGAGTGATTTTAATGTATTCAACTGCAGTCCCTGAGCACACCCTATTTCTCATATTTATAATATTAAGAATGCGTCATTTACTTTTAGTTAGTCACTGTATAAGTAAGATTAAAATGTTCAGCCAAATAAAAATGAATAAAAAATGGATGCAGATGAGGCAGTGCATAATTTCAGTAATTTAATATTTGGTACATGGAATTTCAACTTACTGAATCATGGCAAATATAGCTGTAATCAATAGCATGCTCAACATACTTTTCCTTTTAGTTAATGATCTTCCATAGATAATAAGATGCTCTAAAATGAGAGACTTGGAGCTACTCAGCTCCATGGTGGGGCTACTTTGGTACAAGATAATTAAAAAGGTAGATTCCACCCTGTCTTGTGCTTCTCATACTTGATGAATAGAAGAGTCTCACTGAGCACAAGAAGGTAGAGGTAAAAGATAAAATCCTCATGGAGTCTGCTTAGCATAATAATCTTGAACTGAACTCAGTGGACTAGCACAGGGAATATACCCATCTGTACTACTATGGTTAAGCCAGTTTTGAAACACTGGAAACCACAGGCAATATATGCAAAGGTTAGGTTATCAGACTTCTGAGCTTGTTTTTTTTTTCCTGAAACTTTCTTCAGCAAGTATCTGAATGGGCTGACATATACTATGTGCAATCACAGGAGCTCAAAGTTTCCTTTCAGTGTAGTAAAATTTTTCAGTTGTAACTCAGAACTTCTTTGTTCAGTTAGATGACTTAGCAGAAGGTACAAACACAAAAACAAATGTGATAAACTGCTTTATGTGATAGTATTTTTGTTTCTAGCTTTAATTTCTGTTAAATGTTGGCAGATGGGCACAGACTATAAGGATGTAGTAAATACTGCTTGAATATCAGACGTCTGATACTGAATCATTTGTACCTGTTCATGAGTTTTCTTGTTTCATTAACACAATGAAAAGTTGGAATGCCACTGTTAACTACCCTTAAATAAGGGTGGATGTTCCTTCTGACTGTGATAGGAGAGGAGGACAAAGACGATTTTCATGTTTCTTCATGGAGATCCGGAGGAGAACTTCAGCATGAGGTAGCTGAACACCAGTGCAGTGTAAATCCCCTTGGGTAATACATACAGCTTTCTGCAGGTTTACTTATGCCTATATTTCATTTTAATGAAAATTACGTTAGGCAAAGAATGTATGGAAAGCATTCACAGGAAATAACTTTATGTGGAAACAAATCTCCATTTTTTTCAAATATGTCATTTTGGTCTGATTTAATAAGAAGCAGCAGTAATGAGAATAATTCTGCATGGGCTGATTTAGGCTCTAAGATCCACACAGTTGTAGAGCTGTTGAATTGGCCTGAGGACTGGAGTGGACAGGTGGTGATTTACAGAGTTAGCTGAGTGCCTGTGATAGTCCATTGATCATTGGATTGACAGGATCAACCCTGCCCAGAGGTAGGAAGTAGACGCTGGCACTTGGCAAGACAGGAAGATATTAAGAAAGCAAAGGGTTCAAGTTTAAGAAATAAAAAACCGCCACCCTTTCAATCACAAAATTCTTATCAATTTTTCTGGCTTTATTCCATAAATGAGGGAAATTTTCCCCCTGGCGAGGGCCATCAGGTAGCACTAAATCACAATGGGAAACACTGGCCACATGTTGCTTACAAATGCAGGAAAGCACTTTGGATTCACTTGTAATTTCATGCAAAATAACATTAAGGCTCTAGGTTAGTCTTGCATACAGTGGAAATAAGTGAGGCAGGAACATATACCTACTGTAGCAATGCTGACATTTGCAAATATGTTAATTAAAAACAGGCCTATTTGGAGGAAGAAATCATGGACTGAATCAAGGCTGGAATCATATGTCTCCTAAACATGAAGTACCTTTTATTGTGACCGTAGTTAATGATGTGTGCATTAAAAATCGCCTTAAGAACTGTCTATACCTCATATTACAAGGAGGAAAATCTGTCTCAAAGCAATTCTACACAAACCAACAAGCAATATCAACCTAAGGATGCTCTGAACATGTTTCTCAGTAGACAGCATTTTGCAAAAATTTGAGTCTGTGACTGAGCAAAAAATGTTTATGATCTTGGCCTCCCCACCAATTTTTATAGCCTTTGGGGAAATGGCATCTTTTCACATTTCAAAAGGTCTGCTGTTTTCAAATGTCCCTTATTGTGGCTATTCAGTTCAAAACAGACTGGGAAGAATGTTGGTCTGACTCTTCCTCAAAGTACAGCTAAAATACATCTCTTTGATTTGCAGAGCAATTGAAATTTGGAAGATTAATTCAATGGGATTTTTGCTCTTGGTATTGGTAGAAGCAAGTGTAGGACCAGGTACTTTATGTATACAGCTTCTGTGATTAGCAAGAATTGTATGCCATGAATCATACTGTGTGGATGCAAACTGTTGCTTTTAGTACAATGCAGAAATTGCCATGCAACAACCTAGCCAGTATCCAGTAGATCTTGTGATGGACGTGAAAGCTGACAACTGGTGCTTCTTGCTGTGTTAGAGCTTATACATTTGTTCATTTTAACTAGGGCCTGATTCAGATCTCATTTACACCAGTAAATGCACAGGAGACGCCTTAGACATCCCAGTTTATTCATGATCAGATAAACCTCCTCCCAACTAGCTATTCCAGTTGCTCACTGGAAATAATCTTTGTGATAGCCTCTCGTTATATACCTCTGGCCTTCACAGTCTGTTCTTGACAATGTGAAACTTCCAACTGCTAAATAAAGAAATCCATGTTGGAGGTACTCTATTCCTGGTCACAAAAAATACATTTGGATGTATGTGGACAAAGGTAATTGTATGTATTTTGCATAGGTAGAGAACTGATGTAATGAAACCAACACTTAAGGGTAAGGTAGGGTTACTAGAAGCATGATAGTGATGAATTGCTCACTGTGCTTGTGTGATGCACTCGTTTACAGCAGAGTTTTTCAGCAGTATTGTGCCTTGTGATTTTATTTTCTGAAAAACTGAACCTCCAAAAGAGAGACAGTGTGGCTATACAGTGGGTTTGCAGCCAGAGTGTTAGCTGTGTTTTGTTTTGGGTTTTGTTTTTTTTTTTCTGGGATCAGTAAGCTGTTACTTTAATGGGTTTCTGTCTCAGATAAAGGGGAAAGGGTAGGCAGGCATTGTCAAGGAGCAACCAGTAGTCAATGGAGGCAAGAGGACACCTCTCCTCCCCTGAGAGGGAGCATAGCTGTGAGGCTCACAGCTTGGCTGCAGGTGGAGGAAAGCTGTTGCCAGTCATGCTGCTGTGTGTGATGCCTTGTTACTTCTGATCCAGGGAGACAAAGCAACCTGAGGGGGAGCAGGTGTTGCAGCTCGATGGACTGTGAAGAGCAGCGTGGTCAAGGTGTGTGGTGGGGCACTGAGCAGACTGCTGTGCCTAGCATAGCTCTGTGGGAGCTGTTAGAAGCACAGCTGCATTCCCTGTGATGGCCCTCACAACACACCTTGTGCAAAAGAGCAAGGTGTTAACAGCGGTATTTTGAGATAAGGGACATGCCTCTTGCATATGTGATTTGTGCTCTTTCAGTCCTCCCTGCTCTGTCCTTCTTCCCAACCATGTTCCTGTTCTCATCCCTGCTCTTGTCCCCATCCCATGCCACTTTAGCTCTCCCTAAGGCAGGAGCGAAGCACATCCCTCTTTGTGTGGCAGAAGCTGCTCTGGAGAAGCAGGGACCACAAAGTGCCTCATGCTGTGGTGGCCCTGGCAGGCATCATCTCCTCCCACACCCGTGTGCTGAGCCTCCATCTCCAAGTGCAGCCTTGGGGCCTCGATGAGTCACGAAGAGACCTTTGAATGCACTGCGCTATTTGTAGCTCGCTGTCGTGGTATTAAAGACTGTGAGAATTCATAGTATGGTGGTTAAGTCCCAAGGAAAATTTGGCACCTACAAATACAAACCCCAACGGCAAACTATGATGCTCTGCGCTGAAGTATTTCTGCTGATAACATCAGAAACCTGCCTTTAATGATTAGCCTACTTTAGTCCAAGGCTCATTTATATTTTAAAAGGCAATATTCAAGTGCATTTCCTCCTAAGATAGATGTGTTTTCTCCCATTAAGTTTCATATTATTTTATCCTATCGTGCCTATAATCTTAGTATTTCCTTTTGAATGTTTTCTTTTCTACTCTGCTGTGAAATCAACCTTTGCTGTGAACAAGATTTATTTTCCTAATGGGATTCAGCTTTTTTGCTATTTCCAGATAGTACAGAATAGTGCTCTCCAGCTGAACTTATTTTTTTTGCATGGGAGTGGTGCTGGAGAGTTCTCATCGTGCTCTAGGCAGGGACCATGAGGACTGCAGCACAGTTGGACACTACACTTATGAGATTCAGTCAATGATGCACAACGGGGAGTAGGGGGTGTAAATTAAGCTGAATTAAGTTACAAAGCCTCATGTATGTATGTGTGAGTCATATTTTTATGCTCTATTTGGAAGATTATCTGACATCTCCTTCTTGCTTTCTGGACTCCTTTCAGAACTACAGTTTTCCCCTTTTCCTTTGCACCAAATGAAGAAACCAGTCCTGCCCTTCTTGAAAGGTCACTTCAGTGACAGCAGGTGCAGAATCACTGTTGCTCTCATATGATAATCCATAATTGTGTCGTAGTATTCCATTGTAATCCTTATTTTACTTTGCAAGAACTGCTTTGCTTGAGAACTGAATTGATGGCAGGAATGGAGGACTTTACTCGTTTTTGGATGGTGTTAAAGTGAATCACTGAGTGGAGTGCAATACATGGACAATCTGCTATCTGAGATGATGGAATTTCCTTCTCCCAGGGTGCTGTCCTCATGGTGCCTTGTCCCTGAGCTACAAGCAATCTGGGAGTAGTTTCTCTACAGTAGCAGATCCTGCCCACAGTCACATGTGCTGGGTGCTTTTTAAAATTGTGCATAAGTGTTTCTTCTATGAGCTGTGAAGTGATACTTGTGCATCATGCACCTTACTTTTCACTAAGTGAACTGCTGTCATGGTTCAGGCCCAGCTGGCAACAAAGAACCAAGTGTCTGCTCGCTCACTCCCTACCCTCTTGATGGGATGGGGAGGAGAAAATTTAATGAGGAACTCATGGGTTGAGACAAGGACAGGGAGGGCTCACTCACCAATTATGGTCATGGGCAAAACAGACTCAACTTGAGGAAAAAATCAATTTGTCACCAATCAAACCAGAGCAGGACAATAAGAAACAAAACCAGATCTTGAAAACCGCCTTCCTCCACCCTTCCCTTCTTCCTGTGCCCAAATCACTTTGCCTCTGATTTCTCTGCTTCCTCCCAGCCAACAGCCTGGGGCAGGGAATAGGGATTATGGTTAGCTAATCACATGTTTTGTGCCATTTCTGACTCCTCAGGGAGTGACTCCCCATTCTTCCCCTGCTCCAGCATGGGGTCCCTCCCACAGAAGAGTGTCCTTCATGACCCCCTCCCCTTCGTGAGTCCCTGCCACCAGGTGCAGTCCCTCAGGAGCACACTGCTGCAGCACAGGCTGCCCACAAAGTCACGCTGTGCTTCAGGCGAGGTCACCTCCCCTGGCATGGGGTCCTTCATGGCTGCAGGTTCACATCTGCCCCACCACCATCCTTCTTGGACTGCAGGTCCACATCTGCTCCACTGTGCAGCCTCCTGTGCAGGGGCGCTGCCTGTCCCTCACCACAGGCTGCAGGGGAACCTCTGCTCCCTCCCCTCCTTCCTCACTGGCCTTGGTATCTCTGCTCAGGTACTGCTCTCACCTCTCCCTCTCCTGCAGGTCTTTTAGCAGTTTCCCTCTCCCCTTCTTAGGTATATTAATGGCAGAGGCACTTTTGCCACCATTGCTGAGGGGCCTGGCCTTCCTGCCCCAGCAGCTCCTCACAGGAGCCATCCCTGTGGGCTCTCCCTGCCACCAAAGCCTTCTCCTCACCCAACACAATAGGCAATTAAAAAGCAGCTTAAATGGTGATTCTTGTCTCGTTATTAGGAGAGCTGTTCTTTCAGATCAAAATAGGTATGTAATCTGTCCTCATGAGTGATGCAAAACTCCTATTGGATTAATCTTACTTCTGTAAATGACAAAGCTGACTCGGGCCTCCACTGTGAATCTACTGAACACAATGAGGAAAAATCACTTCTATACTTAAACTTTGTGCAAGTGAAAGTTATATTCCTGGAGAATTTGATCAGAAAGCACCTATGAACTTACATGTAAGTTTATTGGAAAGTGGGGAACTTAGAATTGCAGTTTCCTGTGCTGTAAATAATGTCAGGAGCCAAAAGGCTCCATAGATCAATCAGCCTAGTGCAGGCAAGAACATCAGGATCTTAACTGCACACACTCTGATAAAACTTTATTATCTTTTTTTAGTGTCCCCATTAATGCTCTTTGAAAATACCGTTAAATATTTCTGGCAAGCAGAGCTTCAGCGTAATTTTACTGTATTGTTAAGGATTTATTAATTATAATCTTTGCTTGCAGAGTCTATTTATATTTGATCATGACATTAATTGGTTGCCAAAACAAACTAGAGTTAATTGTGTTTAATTAGGTGGTTGGGAGCAAGCAAGGATAGTTTCTGTGGAAAATCGGTTTCGTTGATTTATATGTTTATATGTTTGTTTGTTTTTTCAAGAACATGAAAAAATGAAGAGAATCTATTTTTTAGCACCTTTTTCCTATGTGCTGCCCAGGAATCATCAATGACACAGCTGAGGCTCTGAACAGCAGCACTGAACTTAAGGGAGGTCTAGTGTTGCCATGGGTTGCCTTCTTTCCCCAAATCTCTGGTGTTTTAATAAAAGGTATTTCCCTTAGCTTACATGTTTAAGCAAGATTTTTAGATATCAGGGCTACACTAGCACTGTTTTCTGTGAATGTCATTAACTCCTGCAGTTCATCTTGCTGGTTACTGGCATGGTATGATTTCAAATTTGAGTGATCAGTCAGCAAGAAGACACTGTTGTGCATTAAACAAAAAAATTAAGAGATGAGTTGAAGATAAGAGACGTTTCAGGTTTCTAGTTGTTTTGAGTGTGCCAGGGTAGGATCTGACAGAGAATGATTGTCTAAGCGAACTACCACATCTGTAGTATAATTATTTCTGTAGTAGTATCATTTTTGTGAGGCTTTAAAATGCAGCTGCTTTTTTCACCAGATAATTAGAAACTGTCTTTCCATGGCTAAAACCTCAGTGCTTTCTCCATTGAGTCAGCTGGCTGGGTGGTTGTTTATCTTAACCTTGTTTTGAGTTTCTCCAACAAATAGATGACTCCTTTAGTCCTAATTTAGTTTCTCTTGGTATTTCTATTATCTCTTTCTAGTTGGCAGGCAGGGAAATCAGATGTGCATCAAATGAAACCATTTGTTATGGATTAGTGCATGCAAATGCCTCGATGACAGCAATAGACAAAAGCTGGCGAGTGAATGCTGACTTTGGAAGAGAAGATTAACAAGGCCAAAATACCAATGATAGCAGTTCCTAAATGAGATTGTTCAATGCCTAAGAGCAAGGGAACATTATTCTGTCCCCTCCTTTGGCAATTTTTCTCTTGCTGAAATCTCAAGACATTAGGTTAATGCACAGTGAACCCTGCTAAGTGGAGATGTGTCGTCCACAGGAGCTTCTGGCTACACAATGTCAGGACCTTCCCTGGGTCTATTAAAACCCATATGTACCTACAGCAGAGGAGAGGGATGGGACTCATAGCTAGGCAAAAGTAGAGAAGACCACGAGTGACACTGCAGAATGCATAACCCAGGTTGTGACAGCACACTGGAAGTCAGAAGGGCTGCTGGGCAGGATTCTTGAGAGAGTCATGTCAAGGTGGAATTATCTTCCTCAGCATCTTCATTGGAAATGTTTTGCATTTCCTTTTTCCCCCAAGGACAGAATTGGTATTTGTTTAGTGCTGATCTACTGTTGATAACAGACTGAATTGAATGAGTTGACAGCAGTTACTAGATATTTGTCTCACACTTGTGGTTGCTACTGGAGCTTCTTTATGAGCCTGGTTGGATTCCTCTGAGTCCAAAAAGGTAAGTGTGGGCTTATGCTGAATTCCCTGCTTGAAGGATGGTGGGACAGTTGTGGGAAGGGAATTTTGAGGTGCCTGACTGGGAACAGGCTGTGGACCAAGAGCATTCTGTGCACATTTGCCCATTTTATTTCCATTCCTCCCGAACCACCCTTAGGAGAGTACCAGATACAGAAACTGTAATGTAGTGGAAGCCCCACAATGTAGCCAGATTATTTGCTGTCTTCTCTAGGTTTTCACTCTGTTTCAATCTTTTTTCCCTACTGTTGTTCTATTTCTAAAGGTTGTCTTTCCTTGAAATCAGTTCCCTTTATGTTCTTTAAAATCTTTCTTTATGTAAGCACTTACAGCTCTTTTTTTTTAAAAAAAAAAAGGCTCTGAACCTGCTTCTTGTAAAGTCAATGCACCTTGATGTGGTGTTTGAGCAACAAAATGCTACTTGATTTGGTCACAATTAGAACACCACCGACATTTTAATGAAATAGAGTATCAAACATTGCTATTTTGAAATAATGTAAATGGAGCTATTTGATCAAATGCTAAAATATATTTTTTGACATTGAGACCAGATTTTAAGTCTTTTCTAAAAAAACTGGGGAAACTAGAAATTATAACCTTTTTTACCCATAAGAAAAATTTTCTTTAGATCAGAATTTTCCAATGGGAAAAAATTCACAGGTACTTTGTGCCTGTATCTGCAGCAGAGTGTATGCAAGACAATATACTGTCACTGTGGTCTCTGGATTTTTGTCTCCCCCCCTGCCCTTATGCTTTGAATTTGTGTATCTGTACCAGAACCAGACCTTCATCTCTTATACTCCCAAAGCTTCTCTGTGTTTTGATGCTGTAGTGTAGTCAAGACAGCCTGTTGAGATTATGATGTTACCCCAGAAATGAGCATGTTGGTCAGACTGGCTGATGGAGGCTCTGGAAAGCAAACTCAACTGAGTAGGACCAGTTCTGAAAATGAACAAATGCTGGTGATAAAAATAGGTGTAAATTTAAGGGAAAGGGATTTCTGCTTTCAGTGTGAATCATTTGATGGTTTTGCCCTGTTAAAACTGTTGATTGACTTTTTAAATTGTACTTGAATTGGCTTTGAGCTGCCTATTGCTGCATGATGTTTTGTGCTGATGTACCTTCTATGAGAAGTGTGGTGTCAAGTTCTTCTTTTGTACCAGTCATACTCCACAGAGGTTCAGGCTATGCAGTACCCCCTGAACCCTGTTCTTATTTAAATTGAATTATTTGCTTGTGTTTTTATGTATTGTTTGGTATTGCTTTCTAGCCTGTCAAAGGAGATGGTGTAATGTGTAATGTCTAGAGATGGAAACCTCAAAGCAATATGTTTATACTGAAGTCCTTCTGATGAGGATTGTACCTCTTTAATATGCTGCTCTTTAACAGGTGAGAGAGATTATCCTGTAGTCCTGACAGAATCTATGACACAAAGTCTGTTAGGAGGAATTCATAGTTTAAAATGCAAACATGCTTTCAAATGTAACTGTAACAACCACTTCCTCTGTATAATACATGTGCGTTGTATGAATTAGTACCTAAAGCTTCAGAGATCCTGCTGTAAACTGTGTCCTCTTTGCTTTTAAATGTCCATATTTCACATTGGAACCAAGCAAAGATACGAACATAATTCAAATATGCCTTTGTCAGGAGGGAATATTCCATATTCTGGTAGCACACAAGTCTCAGAACATCAGTGTTTGCTGTAAAGAGACTATAGTTTTACAGGACACTCAACCAACACCTGCCCTTCTGTTTGGCTTTCTTCTTTTTCTCTTGATGCCCAACCAAGGGCCAGTCAATCCCACTGTGCAGTCTGTACACAGCATCCAGCAGTGGAATTGATCATCTGAGGAAACAAGTCTCCTTATGTTTAAGTCAGTTGGGATGCAAATAAGTGAGGTTTTGTTATTCTGTTCCTTACATAGCACCTTAAAGTGAGGCTGATGTCTGCCAGGAAAACTATTCTCCCAGCTGGCACCCAAAGCCAGCATCCTGTCCCTAATGCTCCATCCCTGGCATGGCCTGGTGTGCAAGTACAAGTGTTGCTTTCAGCTGGGTGATGGATCATGGAGGCTCTTAGCTCCCTCTTTTCATGACATCAAGTGCTTTAGTATAAACCAACTTCACACTGGCTAAAACTTTCATGGTGGTTAAGCTATAATCTATCAGACTGCCCTAGCTGTGAGATGTGAAGAGCCTTTATGTTCACTTACTGCTACTCAACTGACAAACAAGTTGTAGTGAATTTTGTCTCTGTGCCCATGGTCCCAGCTGAGCTACAGGCTCAGAACACACTGACATTGGCTTCAAATGTGGAACTTCCCACTTACTAGTTAATTGCTTCCTTTAAGGGATGAAAAGTTTGGGCTTGTCTTTGGACAGAAAGCTTTCACATTAAGCATGTTTTTCACTTCCCACCAGAGTTTTGGACAATGTTTCCCATCTTTCACAGGCAGTGTAGCACTGATTCTGCATATCTCAGTATTTCTTGTCAAGTATCTGACTTGGAAATCTTGTTAACTGTGTGCTTTTATCGCAATACACTTGCAGACCAGATCCAGCAACATAAAAACTTGTGGGAAGATAAATCATGTCAATTTTTAATAGGGGAAAAAAAATCAGAATATTTCATTTGCTGTAATTGGAAGAAGCTTAATCTCCTGATTGCTTCTAAAGAGACAGATTGCTCTGGAGAAAGAACAAGATGATCATTCCTAAAAGTTGACTGTGCTCTGGGGGCTTCTAGCTGGAAAATCACCTGTGAAGGATGTCTTGTTTAGTTCAGCCAGTGGTGTGTTGAGGATTTGGTAAGGCCTGCATGTCATTCCCCACTAGTGGACCTTTCTTGGCTGCTGTAGTTGATTTTCAAGCCAACTGCAGAAGTTTTGCTTCTTGCTTGCTGCAACTTTGAAAACCTTCAAGCTGGGGAAAGGTCTTCTCAGTTATTTACCTCAGTTTAGGCAACACAGATGCTCAGATGTTATATAGCTATTTATTGGCATTGTTGTGTTTCTTGGTAGGGCTTCATGCTGTCAGAGAGGCACAGTCTTGTGTCCCAGTTCACATTGAGACCACCTGGTTGGACTGGGGGGGTCCTGGCAAGGGATCCTTTTGCTCTTGTGCGATGAAAAGGTGACTGAGGTTCAGCTGATGTCCACTGCCTGGCTTGCAGAGAGTGTGTAGAGGCTCTTGGTGGATCTTGAGAATCAAATTAGGACTTGATTCTATCTGTATTGCTGAATTAATGGAAAAAAGGTTCATTTTAACCTCTTGTGGTTATAAGCTTTTATGTGCTTCAGGGATTGTAGCAAATTTTCTTCTCTATTGTGACAATTGTTTGTTTATTTTTGTAGGCTGATAGAATACAGGGTAACACTCTGCATTTTGCAAAGCAATGTTTCTTTTGTTTTGTGACTAAAGCACTGTAAATAATTGAATATTTTTTTTCTTTGACAGCCAAAGCAAGATATCAACTGTTGGTTTGGTGCAGTATTTACATTTTGAAATTAGTTTAGAACAATTTGATTGTTTTTCTTGCTAACTGGAAAAGAAAAAAGAAAAAAAACCCTGAAACAATTTGTCATATTTCTAAACACTGAAAGAAAAGCCAAGAGAAGGCTGGATTAAAGGAGTGAAAAAAGTCTAGAGAATGTACAACTTCTTTCCTTATATAAATTTACATCAGAGCATCTCTAAGCAGAAGCTATGTTCTGTTGTAGGGGTTGAGCCTTCATCTTCTGTCTCCCAAAAGTAGCACTGTGAGGATAACATATTGGCTGGTACCTCCTGAGTTTTCCATTTCAAGGACATAATTAGTTAATCAGGGGAGCAAGGATGGGACATCAGGATTTTTTCTCTCTCACTTGCTATGAGAGGGCAAAAAAAGCCAGTCCACTGCTCTCAGTCTCCATGGCTGATGGAGTGGTTTGTTAGGCTGAATGGGCTTTGAGACAGGCCCTAGCCCCCCAAAGAATGAGGAGATGGAAGAAGCAGACATCAGTTTAGCACTGCCAAAATTGAGCCCACAGCTCTGCTCTGAGCTGGGGTGGTGCTCAGACTGTGGGGGCAGCTGCTGGTCATTAAGAACTAAATGCATGGGGAAAAGAGGCTTTCATAAACAAAGGATAGGTATTTTTAAAATAACTTATTGCAAAGTTTAACCTCTGGGAAGGGCATACATGGGATGGTTGTGCTTTGCTTTCAGAAGAAGAAAGCTGAGCCACTGTCTGTGAGCTCTGTGTGATGCAGTAGGCAAAGATGTTCTGCCATTCTTCTGCTGTATTTGAACTGAAGGCTTGGCCTGTGGCTTCTCTCTCTGCTTGCATGTTGGAGGAGGCCAAGGCTGCACCCCAGCCACAGCAGAGCACTGCTTGTGTGGCACTGCTCCTGGCCTCTGCTCATCCTTTCACAAAGAAGCAGGAGGGCACAGGTAGGGAAAGCAAAGTTTCGACAAACTGTTGCGTTGCCATTGAGGTGTTTTGCTGACATCAGTCATCTCAAGATCTTTGCTAATTTAATGAGCCAATTTCACTCATCAAGATGACAGTTATTCATGTCAGAGACCAATACTCCCTCTCCTTTAATATGCATCTGTAGCAGTCACGTTGTTGTCCTTGAAGAAACACAGACTGGAATATCACTATTTTCAGAGATGCTTCTAGTTTTTTAACTGAGACTTAGTATTAGAAATGTGTTTCTCTAAGTGATAGCATCTGCTTGTGTCACTTTTATGTAAACTCAGCTCTGCTTTGCAAAGCAGCATTGTTCCCTTCTGGAGCAAATGTGGCTGTCTATCAGCAGTGAAGGTCTGTCTGCACCCTCTAATATTAATCACTGAATTCAGCAGTTATTTAAACTATTACTTGTGCCTTTTTCATGACAAGTTCTTGAGGGGTGGGAGGGAGTGTGGCGACATCCAGAAGTGGCCATATTGCATTTTAAGTAAGAAAAATTACAGTAACTGTGTTAAGGAATATGTACCAGAGGACACCTCTAGTGACATATACAGTCTTGTAAAACCAAAAATCTTCTGGCAGGAACAAACTAGTTTTAGCAGGATTCAAATTTTGGTAAAGCAGAACCAAATAGTGGTTGAGATCTTATCAACAATATGATCAGTGTTGAGGTGGTTTGGGCATTTGAAAGCTGATTTAGATGAAGGACTGGAATCTCAGTATTTCACTGGGCTGTTGTTTGTCTGGATTTTCCCTTTCCTGGGGAGAAAGTCTGATTTGACCAGTTCAGCACACAGGGGGCTGATGGGGTGGCCTGGCACCAGCACAGCATAAAGACCAAGAATTGTTTTTCAGCAGCACAAACCTCTTTCCAAAGCCTTGTGATTTTCTGTAGAAGTACCAGCCTATTTCTGTGTTGTCTTTCCCTGTTGTTACCCAGCTCTGGACAATCTGTCGTTGTCAAATCTTGCAGAGCCCCAACTTTCTGCCAACAGAAATAGAATGGGGTGTAAAACACTTAGGATTGGTTTTGATGGCCCTTCATGTGGAATAGAAAATGTAGATTCATTTCATAGCTGACAAAGAGCTGATTATTTATGTTTCTTGGAAAATGACTGAGAATGTCTAAGAATCTTTTCTTAACATTATGGATTACTTTCCCTGTATTTTCACATCATTCTCTTTGAATCATGACAAACTGAGATTAAACAACAAACACCCCCTGAGATCTGTCATTTTTTGCAGTGATTTACATAGGATGGTACCCATAAATTATGGAGGCAGCTACTGGATACTGTGAATGAACAACTACTTTAGTTCTGATGTAGTTCGGAGAAACATCCCAAAAATTGTATCTGCAGAAAGCAATGGTGCCATCCCATAAAAAAGATGCTTAACATTTTCAGGACACTAAGCCATGAGGCAACGTGCTAATTTTTTATTTCTTTTTAACATGGTTAACATAAACCATGGGGTTTAATGCTGGATTATATCACTGTCTGCCTGTCTTTTCTCAATGCCTTTACCACGTCATCTACTTGTCAAAAGAACAAACATCCACCTTTTGTAACAGGAAAAGATTTTCCAGCATGCTCTGGTGCTCTGAATACTTGGATATCTGCAATATAACTATTTCTCAGTAAACAATTCACCCACTTTTGGACACCTTCTTTTGTCTGAAGCATCTCCCTCTTCTGTAATGGGAAGTTCTGGAAAGATGCTATACGAAAAGGAGGCTTAATTTTGTTCTGCTGCAAAGCCTCCTTATTTATGGCTGCTATTATTTTATGTATTGCCTTTCATTATTCTTTGAGGAGTATGGAGGAAGGTGGCAATGTATCATCTTCCAAAATGAGAATGTGTGGATAGACATATGGCCATGCATCTAACCTGTTTGTTCTCAGTGGTGCAGGAACATCCACGTACAAACCTCTGTGCATTACCTCATCATGCAGAGACCCATTTTTAGTGTACAGAGCTGGCTTCTGTGCTCTTTTTCTTCACAGAACGTTGTCCTTTGCTCTTTCCTTATTTCTCATCTTCTCAAAATAGTCCATGGTGGGGATTTTCAAAATGTCAAGGTCTTAGTCATTAAGATAACTAAGTGATAAATGTTTCCCACCAGCTGACCAGGTCTTGCAGTCAGCTGCAAGAGTTTGGGGTTTGGCTGTATTTTTGCTGGGTCTTGATGACTGAAATGTTTGTTTTGCTGTTGCTGAAGCATCTTTCTTCACTGTGTGAGTGCCAGCCTGGAATGAGATGCTTCCCTCAGAACCATGGCTTGTCACAGGTCAAAGCAGCAGGAAAGGGCATTGTAAAGGGCAGGAGAAAATCCTTATGTTGAGTTGCCCAGGGGAAATGAATGTTGCTGCCTTCAGACTTTTTCCCCACAGAAAGAATTTTTGCTGCCTTCCTAACAGCAGTAAAGACATCAATTTGCAGCTGCAGAAGCAAGTTCTGTGACTAGCTGTGCTGGCCAGGGCAGCAGCAGCAACATTGCTGCAATGCTGAAAGCTCAGCACATATGCCTGTTTCTAGTCATGCAGCCCTCAGGCCAGACTAGTTTTGCCTGTCAGGCTTGAAGTGGTGCTGGTGAGCTGGGGGCCTGGTGGAAAGGGCATTGTACATGTCTCTTGCCCCACCATAAAGCAAAGCCTCAGCAGAGCTGGGGGAGGAAAAGGTGCCATCACACGAGGCTTCTCTCTCTCTTTAGTTTAGATGCACTTGTGATTTGCTGTTCTCCTCATGTTCGTGAAAACCTTCAGAAGTATCATGCCTAGGACTAGAAACAATTAGCAGCTTCCCTGCCTTGTCAATATGTTTTATCTGCCTGCCCCCACCCCCAAAAAGATGACAGCCCTTCTAATATTTTTATTTTACTTTCTGTGCTCTAGTGACCATAGTTAGGCAGACCTCAGTGTTTACGAGGTTTGCGTTTTCTAAAGGAAGTACTTAAAATCATAAAGGGTAAATGTATGAAACCTAGGAACAATGTCAATTACCCTCCCTTTCTTTTCTAGAAACATTTTTCTTATTACATTTTGAATTATGATTCCTGTAACAAATTCGAAAATGTATATATTGCCAGAAGTGGAGAAAATGCCCAAAGTGTCATTAAGTTTGCCATCAAGTTTGCCATCACTGTTTCTGTCAATATTTAATGTTCGGGTAAGTGAAATTAATGCTGTAAACAAAGCCCTGGTAAATTGGTGGAAGGTAGTGTTTGTAGTGTACACATCCATACCTTCACTGTAATCTGACTAATTTCCTGCTTTACATTCCCCACATTCATATGGATTTCTTTCACTGGGGTTTCAGGCACTGTACCTTTCTTCATGTGTGGTAATATTCAGAAGCTTCACATCCATAAAATCAATCCACTTGGTGATCTTCTGATAAATAGGACTCCAAGAGTTTCTAGTTTGTTCAGTTTTGTGGTAGCTCATACTTTGGATTTATGACCAATTGCCTACCTGGTGGGCAGAGGGCTAAATACCCTGGCAGCACCCAGGTGCTCTGCTCTGAGCCCAGCAGCCAGGAGATGCTTGTAACCTCCCTGGAGAGGGATCAATGCCTCATTGCTCAGGCAGTTCCCCTGGCTACCCTGTGCTGCAGCTGCCTTTTGAGATGGGGTGTAAAGATCTGGTAGTCATCTGGGGATTTGAGGTAGGTAACAGGTTTTCTTTACAATCAGCTTGCCAAACATTTTGGTTTTATCACACTTCTTCTGGCAGTGATAGATCTATTAATTAGCATTTTTATAGCATAATAGTCTATAGCCTTAAAATGTCAAGTTGTGAGCACATTTGTAGATTAGGTTTAACTATTAGTGCTTTTCCAGGAATTATGTGTAGATATGTATTATTTCTTTATTGGCAATACTAAATCATCATAGTTGGGGAGCCATACATCTGTTCATTTTTCCCCTGCCACCAGAAACATGCAGACCTCAGAGCATCTCACCCAGCTGTCAGTATTTGAAGATGTTTCCTCTTTGTAAGTCTCTTATATAGCTATATAATATGGAGGAGTGGGGGATATAAAGGTTTCATCAGTGTGCTTTCCTGTAACTCAATTTATATTTAGTATTTTCTCAAGGCAGGAAACTTCCACAACTGTAAGGAGAAAAAGAGGTAGACTAAGAAACATTGTTCTTAATGGCAGCAATGAAAGTGTGCCATGATTTGGGATGTTAAAGCAGGTCTGCTGGGAAATGGATTAGTAGGCCAGGAGAGGGTATTGTGATCAAACTGCATAGTAAATTAATTTACCTTGCACTCCTGCAATTTATCACATAGATATCACCTCTACACATGAAAAGATACATCAGTATAGATGCAATATTGCTCTAGTCCTTATATATTATTCCAGAACTTTAATAATTTAATGCTCCTGCTTTAACCTTATTGAAATATTAAAACCCTGCGATCCCTTAGATTTGCTTTTGTTACAGCTGTAACATTACATTTTTGTGTCATTATGACACTGGTTCATAATTGCAGCCCAGACAGGTCTTTGAATAGAAAACAAAACTAGTTTTGACTGGTAAGTGTGAAGCAATTTTATTATGAACAAGGACACACATTATAAAGGAGGAGGAATTACAGATTCACTGACATCAGGAGCCCTTCTAAAAAACTTTTTCATTTCTCATCCTTGCAACTTGTCTTACAGTCATTTCCCATCTATGTAGCAGTTCTGGGTGACTTTTTCAAGTTGCAGTAGTTAAGCTTCACAATTAGACTTGGCTGGTAAATAGTTCATTAAAAATACCTGTTTCAAAACCAGATGAAAAGTCTTTCAGAGGTGGTGATGGAGAATGGGACAAAATTAAGAGCTGCCTACAGCTGAAGGGCCTCTAAGTTGGGGATAGGGGGTGGTGATGCAGTGAAGTTGAACAGGAGAAATGCACAGTTGTGTTCTGGCCTGAGTTATGGCCACTCAGAGCTCTTGTTTGCTGCTCATGGTCCAGGGAAGTGTCCAGACAAGGCTGCTCTGGTCTGCCTGTGCCTTTGGCCAAAATCTGCCTTGTTCCTGAACAACTCTTTCCCATCAAAATTACTGCCAAGTGGCTCTCATCCTCAAATTTTCAGCTGTAAAAAATAATGTGCTAGGAGACTACAAAAAGATTTCCTAAAAAAAAGTCCCAATTAGCTATGGTCACTGTGCTTAATTTAATTAAGCTGAGCTGATCCCTGCTGTTTGTGGAGCTGGCAAGAACAGTGCTGCAGATGAGAGGGTTTGCTCCTCTCCCACCACCCCATATCCTCTTTCAAATGGTTGCTTGGCTCCTGTCTGCAGAGCCACCAACTTCTTTAGCTGGAATCCCTTTATTGTCTGGGTTCCTCTAATTAATTACTTATCTCTAGGTCTTTTAAAAACTTGGTAATTGGTGTGTGGAGCTGTCTGTTTCCCCTAAAGTCTGAAACCATTTTATGTACATCTTATCTAAGTGTACAATCAACTCAATCAATACTAATTACAATTTCTGAGACCTTCATGAATTCTTCATTTTCCGACAAAAGAAGTTTTTTTGGTTATTTATGAGTAGAGGTCACGAATATCACTGTATTAATCTTTTTTGATTACCAAAACCTGATAATTCAGATTCTAACCTGATAATTGAGGTTCTTCCTGAAGTATTTTTGGTTCAATTAATTTGCTTTTACTGCTGGTATAACACATTATCTGGTGTAATGCATCACCTGCTAATAAGATGGCATCTTTTAAAATCAGACCAGACTTGCTTGTGGCTATGGTTGCTCCTGTCAGACTTCCATTTCAGGAAAAATGTGTACCTCAAAACACTTGAAGAAAATTCAGATTAAAAATACAATTACTTGGATATTTCAGTTTGCCTGGAATTTCTGAAGTGAAATATTGTCACCTCTAAGAACCTGACACCCACATGAGTGGGCTTGACTATCCTTTGCATAATTGTTTTAATCATAGAATTATGAGTGCTTCTTGAAGGGTTTTTTTTTGTTTATTTATATTGCAGGGCTCAGAGCCTTTACCTTCAGTATGAAAATACAACACACACCAGACAGCAGGGTGGGCATGATGTCAGGTCAGCCCAGGCTCTCAGGGCTTGGCCACACAGAACAAGGCAGATTCTTGCAGCTGAGGTTGCAGGGAAACGTGCGGGAGAACAAGCGCAACCGCGAGGGTGGCAGCGCCTCCGAAAGCACGTCGAGTGATGAGGTGGTGCAAACATTGGAACTCAGACTCCAAAACTGGCAAGAAAAAAGTGATGGAAGAAGTTGCTACTCTTGTAGAGCAGGAGGAAATCTTTCCAAAACAGGCAGTTGGCTCTCAGTGGAGTTTTCATCTTAGTGTTACTCCATCAGCAGGATGTAAGAACTGAGTGGGACCGCACTGATTCTAATGGCGTTGTACAAGCACTGCCCAAATGACTTGGGGCAGTAGAGAACTCTTTTCTAGGGTTATATATATAAAAGCACCTTTAGACCCTCTTACAAAGTGAGATTCATGGATGGCTCATGAGAGGGATTTTGGATTAGCTACGTGATACATCACAGAAAGGAGTAAATGGTTAATCACAGCATTTTTATCTTAACCAGTGCAAAATTAATCTTTTCTACTGAGGCAGGAAATTCATCATGACAACTCCTGTTCAGGTCCACAGGAGTGAGTGGTACATAAGTAGGTCTGCAGGTGACAAAGAAGTTTTTGGATAGTGGAAGGGGAAGAAAGACAGCAGTCTTCTTAAATGAGATGAGGCCAAAACTACAGAACCACTTTGCAATGTATGCTGGTATTAAAAAAACAGATTAGAGATTTAGCTGATAAATGAATAAACCTGCAGATATATTTGGATTTGGTTTTTTAGCTTGTAACCCTCATGTTAACGGCATAAGCTTGCTATTGACCCCTTACCTGCATGACTACAGGGCAAAACCTAGTTAAGTCTGCACTAAAACCAGCACCTGTCTCTCTGATGTCCATGACATCTGGCTTTTAAGTCTGATGCAATATACCTAGAACTAAATTATTCTCTTATCATGGCTAAAGCAGGACTTTTGTATCAAATCTCACTTTTCAGTATTGTCCACTGTGAATATCCTGCCTGTAACATGACTGTCATCTTCAGCTCCTCAGCTGAAAGTCATCCTGGCTACCTCTGAATCATGCTACATGAGCCATCTAAGATGCAGTTGTTCAAGTTTATATGTGCAGGCAGGAGTCTTGTTAAGGCTCTTGCCTCATGCCCTGCTTATTTCTATCTTCAATGCATCTGTTCTTCCTAAGTTGTATGACACTGTGCTAGTGTCTATCTGAAGGGATGAGGCAAAGCCTGTTCCTTAGCTGTACCTCGTCTCCCCTCTGCCCAGGTATCCTCTTGGCTATTGCATCCATTGTAAACTGCTTGTTTTGATTCTTTTTAATAGCCTTTTTGGTATATTCCCAGCAGACTTATTTCCTGTGCATTGTGTTGTGCATGCTTTCATGTGTCCCTCACACTGTGCAGGCTTTCATGTCCTTCATTCACATAGTACTTTGTGTACTCTTTTAAAGTACTAAGCCAATGCAGTGTTAGCTGTTGTTGGGATACTGGACTAGATGTAACTATTGGTCTGCTATTCTTTAATAACTTCTTTATAACTGCAGAAGGAAAGGCTTTCTTCAGATAAGCTGCCTTCAAAGAGCTGTACTTAGGATAACAGATAAAATATTCTTAAACTCAGGTGACCATGTCTGATATATAGGGGCACCTCCTAGGGCATACCAGTTTGGGTACCCAAGTGCAGGTTTGTACCTACTGGGATTTTTCAGCCATAAATTTTCAGGCATCTAGTTAAAAAGGTAAGTTGTGTAAGGATTTAATTTCAATTGGTCTTAGTCATCTGAATATCCCCCACTTCATAAAATGAAGATTCTAGGCATATCCAGGCCATGCAAAGGAAAACATAGTGTCCTAGTTGGAGCCTGTACTAGCTCCAGGGCCAGCATAGCTGCATCAGGACATCTTAGCTTGAACTGATTAGTGTTCCTGTGGTACCCTGTTTTCCTAGCTGGGCTAATTTCTGTGGTACTCCAGCTTCATCCATGTGTTGATTGCAAATCTACCTGCGGTGCTGGCTCTTCAGTGTAGACTAGTTTAAGCCATTATATCAGTTTAGCTGCTTATAAGACCAAAATTCAGTATTTTAAATTTTATGAAAGGTTCTTATGTGTGTTTGTGCCATGTGTTTCTCCAATTTTGTTAATAAACTAAGTTATCAACAACAATTATTAAATGGTGTAGCTAAAGTTTAATATTGATTGAATCAATTATGCATGTGAGTAGGCATAATATGGAGTGTCCTTAGTTTATTAATCTGAACCCAACTATGCTGCTTTGAAAGATGGAAAATGTTATTAAAGTGAAGTATATGTGTATAGCCAGGCTATTGCTTTACAAACTGTGGTGATAAACCTCAGGCTTAGGTACTCTTGAAAATATCCCCTGTGGAGAAGTGCATGCATTTGTTTATAATAAGTCAGAGACTTAGAACAGGATTTCTGCTGGTGTTTGTAGCCTGTGTCTCGGCAGCTGTGTCTGCAAACAGCATCTAAACCCAATGTTAGGGCCTCATGGGTGACCTTTTAGTAGAGGGGAGCAATCAGACACTTAATTTCTTGATTAATGAGTGGAGCTAATGAATGTGTGGCAACATCCGTTCCACAAAAACTCTTCTTATTCCTCTTGGGTTCCTCAGACTCCTTCACTTGTATCAATTGCATTTCTGCCCTGAAAAACATACAGGCAGTGTGAAAGAAAGCTATTTTGGCTTGAGGTGCTGTGAGATCAGCACTGTCATAGGATACATAGTGATCTAAATGTGATATTCCAAAAAGAGGGCAAGATACTGTAGCTCATCTCCACTGAATAATAGTTATTAATCACTGTGCTCTGTTTTTAAGGAAATAAACATGGAACAGGGAATGCCCTCAGAGTTGAGGGGTTTAAATTGCTCCAGTCAATAACACACATAATACTATCAGTAATACCTATTAAACACAACTCTCTGAAAAGGAGAAGCTAACATTTTTAAATGTCCATGGGTGCTCACTACTGCAGCTCAGCTGCTGGTTTAGCCCTAGAACTTGCTCACAAAGTGTTCCTTATTTGCTGAGCACTGCTTACTGAACAGCCAAAGGGACTCAGCTCTGGTGTAGAGCAGGCAGGTTCTGGCTTTCACACCTTGCTGCCAGCCAGGTCAGTGACTTGCTGGTGGATTCAGAGGCTACACAACAAATTGTTTTCTTTGCAGCACTGGGATACAGGGGCCTGCCTCCCTCTCTCTAGCTTTTCTAGACTTCCTCCTTGTATAGCTCAAGCTTGTGTAGTGATGTAGAGCTAAGTAACTACTGTGCAGAAAAGTACATAGATTTACTGGAGTAAAATAGTAGGAGTGTGCCATACAGTAATTAAAACACTTTAGAAATTACCTCTCTAAATCAATTTGACATGTGATGTCTTGTAATGCTTTTCACCAGTTTTGTATTATGAAGAACAGTAAATAACTTTTCTCTTTCCATGTCATCTGTTGTTTTATATGCTTTCCTGTCTCTCTCCTCTTCATTTGTTCCCACTGCAAATGAAGTGTTTAAAGCTCTTTAGTGCCCTTGATTCCCTTTGATCCTTTTTCTGGTATCTCTCTCTCCTGTTTTTCCCACTTTTTTAGGGGGGGTTCTTAAGTTTTACCTTTTTTTAGTATGATTTAACTATATTCTTTTCCTCCTAATTTTTTTCAAAGCTATTATTTTTCTAGCTCCCAAATTGTCTGACATTATGGGTGAGCTATAATTTTTTCCAACCTGGCATTGTTTACTTTAGAAATATCTTGGAGAAGGTACAGCCGACGGTTATGATTTCAAGTGGAATTGCATCTGTTTCTTTTGTTTCTCTTGTATAATTTATAACTTGTATATTTTTTAAAAAGAAACACAAAAACAACTGGAAAAAAATCAATTGAAATGCAGTTCAACAATTGAAAATAACAATTAATGCTGGGCTTCAAAGTGGAGCAGGGGGAGGTGGTGCTGGTATTCCCTCCAGAGCCCTAATGCTATTTTTCTTTCTTTGATAATACCAACAAAGTGGAAGCAGCTTGGGCAGATTTGTGTGGGGAGGTGTAAGAATTGTGGGAGTGTGGAAATAGCAAAATAAATTTATCTTCATCCCACTACAGTGTGTCATTGCAGCTGTTTATTTCAGTAGTTGTTCCACATAAAATACCGAAGAGGAGCCTGCTTCCCCAACGCCTCAAATCGGCTGCAGTATAGGGGCGGTTCAGGGTGACAGGCCAGAAAGCAACAACAGGCCTGAATGCTGCCTGGATTGGCACCTGTGCCTTGGGCTAGATGCAAGTCCTGCTTCTTCTTCAGTTGACAAAAAAAAAGCCTGCCTGTAACTGTGCCCATAAGCACAAAAAAAGAGTAAATTAGGCCCTCTGAGGAGCAGCCTGAGGTTGGAGGCTGCTTTTGCCCCACAGATTTGAAAACCAGCATCCTGTGATTTCATTTCTCCCCCCCCACCATGTCCCCATTCCTGAGGGAGCAGTGGGACAAATGCTGAAAAGGATTCCCCTGTTCCTCTGCTGCTTTCTCCCTCTCACTGGGAAAGTGCCATAAGGAGTCACTTTCAAAAACAAGAGGTGGGCCTTGGAGTGTGGCTGCTGCTATTGACTCTATGTGGGGTGAGCTCCAACACCACCCTGCTGAGCTGGCATCCCTGCCTTTGCAGGGCTGTGTATTTTGGCCCTGATATGAATTAAAGCCATTATCTCTTCCCCAGGTCTCCTATGGCACCTGTCAGTTGCTGCATTGGAAAATGACTTCACCATCTGCTCCCAACTTTCTCATCGTACCTGGCCAGAGACAAACTTCTTTTAGCTGAGGTCTGACTCTGGGTAGAAAGGGGAGAAGAGACTTTGGACAATTAAATACAGATTCTTTGGTATTTATTTAAACATAGTAACTCTCCAATTTAAATAGAAAAAGAGCTCTTGCAAATGCAATTTTTTTTCTAAAGTTCAGCTGCTGCTACACAAGATTCTGGTGCTCCTATAGTTAGAAATGCTTAACATAAATTATGACCTAATTAACATTTGCATGGTAATCTAGACTTCCTACAGCTTATTCTGCTAATTAAAACATGACAAATGATCAAGAATTAATATTTCATTGAAACATAACTTGTCCAAGAAAGCCCATTAATGTTGTAAAGAACATTTCATTCCCTTATAGTTTTCATACCTGAAAAGTGTTCTGTTACAGTTAAGACTATTAGACAATTTTTGTCCTTAAAATTATTTGTTGTTAGAAAAATGACTGTAATAAGGATTACTTATTTGGATAAATCCACTACGAGGGTGATGAAACACTGCAACATGTTGCCCAGGGAAGTTGAGGAAGCCCCATCCCTCGAAGTATGGAAGGCCAGGTTGGATGGGGCTCTGAACAACCTGATCTAGCAGGATGTGTCCCTGCCAATGCAGGGGGATGGATCTAGATGATCTTTAATATCCTTTCCAACCCAAACCATTCCATGATGATTCTGTGATGAGTGTGGACGTTTCAAATTTTTCTTAGGTCTACTTAAAAATAAATGAGTATATGTCCTGACATGATCAAGTGGGCTAATTAACATTTGGGGTAGCTGTGATTCTTCTGTAATACCCTACAGGCCTTCAGTCAGCTTCAAACAGGTCCAAACAAGTGCCAAACCCATGTGCTTCCCTTCTGTTCTTGTTTATTTGTAATATGATAGTACCAAAGGGTAATTAATACCCATTCTGTGTAATGCAGCATTCTGAGCAGATCTGCAGGTTAGCTCCAAGCAGGCCAATATCAGCTCAGAGCACAGCACAGTGCCATGCAGAGATACCAGCTTGAGTTCTTACTTCCTGTTGCCTCATTTGCTCTGTTTCATGTTTTCCCCTTTTTAATGCTGCAAAACATCCTTGTGCTTATCACTGCCACAGTGGGGCCAGCCTTCCAGCACCCTCAGCAGGACCCAGCTCCTTGTCCTCACCTTGCCTGGGGAGATGGGACACCTCCTTTCCAGATATGAAAGTCTGAGCACCCACTTAGAGTTTCTCTAGTTTAAATGGCAGATGGTATGACTAAAACAGAGAGCTTACTCTTCAGGAAAGGTACTTTCTTTAGATCCACAGGAAAAGAGCCTGAAGATTTCCATAAATGTGTATAGGCTAAGGATAATTAGCACTTAAATAATAATTAACTGCTAACTCGTAGAACCAAGGAACTGAAGTTTTAAATCAAGTTTGTAATTAGGGTTACATGATCGATGCAGCACAAAAATCCAATGAACCAGTTCAAAGTGATTAAGTACTGGCCTTTCTTGCCTTGTTTTTTCAAGTTCTATTTCTGAGCACTGCTTACCAAAAATTTGAATAAAAATGTGTCTCCTTGGACTGGAACAGTAGGTTTGATTACCCTTAAAAACCCCAGAAATTACGAATAACCAAATGAAAACAGGTTTTTTTCTTCTGCTTGTATTCTTATGCAAATACCACCACTTAGAGCAACAGGTATCCTTTTGGAGGAGTGTAAGTCTCATCTTTATTGTTTGGTCACCAGACACATCTCTACAGACACCACTTGCTCCATTTTGTTTAGGTAATGACATCATTTGTTCACTAAGCAATAAATCCTTAGTGATTAATCAGTCAAAATGCCCATTGGGCCAGACTGAATCTCAACTGCTTGCAAAATACAGGATCTGCTCTCCAAGGGAAATGCAGAAAACATGCACATATTAGACTAACATTTGCTTTGTTTTAAAGTCAAATTAATTTTGCCTTGCCTTGAGCTGGGAGGGAACTTAATCAAATGTAGAGAGTCTGTAATAAATCCTGCTTGACATACAGCACTTCCTTATGAGCTTCCAAAAAGGAGAAGGATGCAGCATATATGTTGTTCAGGGACAACGACCTGGTGTTTCTCGAAGACCAGTTGAGCTCCCACGTTTTGTCTTTGCTTTTGTTCTCCAGTGGTGGGTGCTTTTCTTGGGAAGACCTTGCAACTCCATTTTGGTGCTTGTGGCTGCTTGGCACCGTTGTCAGATGCGGGCGCAATGCGGAAACAGTGATCTGAGGGAAAAGTCTTATAGGAAGAGGTTGAGGATGTTGGGGCTGTTTAGCCTGGAGAATAGGAGACTCAGGGGGGACCTCATCACCCTCTTCAGCTACCTGAAGGGAGGTTATAGTCAGGTGGGGGCTGGGCTCTTCTCCCAGGCAACCAGTGACAGGACAAGAGGGCACGGCCTGAAGTTGCTCCAAGGGAGGTTTAGGTTGGATATTAGGAAGCACTTCCTCATGGAGAGGGTGATTAAACATTGGAATGGACTTCCCAGGGAAGTGGTGGAGGCACCATCCCTGGATGTGTTCAAGGCAAGGCTGGATGTGGCACTTAGTGCCATGGTCTAGATGGTGTGGTGGTGTTGGTCATAGGCTGGACTTGATGATCTTAAAGGTCTTTTCCAGCCTTGGTGATTCTGTGAAAAATCTGTTTCATAGGTTGCCAGCTCATCTCCAGTGCATAAGGTTGATGTCTAAGGTTTGAGCTTTGTGGCTATTGTTTTATAATAACTTGATTACTTATCTAATCATAAATTAGCCATAATATTTTTAATTCAGCCCAGAGAGGTAAAGATATTTCGGACTGTATGTAATCAGTACTGAGGTTACAAATATCTATCTTAACAGTTCAACGTGACCAAACTTCTCCAAATTAAGAATGAATTTCTCAGAACTATGATCATGAGACTTTGTGACTGTTCCAGCCAGGGAGTCAGTTTTCTCCCCCATGAACTGAAAAAGTGCAAGAATATAAAGAGGTTTGGACAAAAAGGCAGCAACTAGGCTTTAATCTGAATTGGGGGCATTATGTAACATATCACCTCAACTACCAAACAAGTACTGAAATGCTCAGAATCCTTATGCAGCCATTCTCCAACTGCTTTTAAAGTGTAATGGCCTGAATGTTAGGAGAATTGTATCTTTTAATTTCTTGCAAGAGTAACTGTTGGAAGAGTTTCCTTTGTCCAGAGGTGGGGGTGTGGATAGAAATTGGTAATACTGATCTGCCAACAGTGATCTATTTTACAACTGCATCTGAAGCATATCATCCCTTTGAAGCTTGTCTTTCTTGTTTAACTGTTTCCTTTGTTCCAGTGGGGTTTTTTTAATGTTCTGGCATTGATGCCCACAATGCTAAGAGAACTGAATGAAAAGCCCTTCAGACATATAACAGTTCATGCCTGTTTACATTCTTCTGTTCTACATTAGATACTTAAGCACATTTGACCCTGAAAAAATACTTTAAGGCTTTTGCTTCACTGTGGCATGTTGTGTGTCTGCATGACACAGGTGGTGTCATGGCATTGCTCCTCTACCATACAGCTAGATGAGCAAAGTATTAACAATTTCACATCAGTCACTTCAACTGCAGGTGGCCTTTTAGTGCTTCTGAAACCCTGGGGTGCATAAATTCCCCCCAACCCCAACTTCATTGGAAACAATAGAAGGTTTCTAGTACAGGACTTGTTTTTAATTCAAAGTATAGTACCACGTAGTATGTTTTCTTCAACTAATAAAGAAACTGACTCTTGAGTTTGGAGAATCTTTGGGTCTAATCTAAAGCTACAGATTTGTCACTGTTCCTGCAGGAGAATACTGTTGAATTTCTGTTTCTTTGAAATTCAAAAGTTGTCTTGGGATCTGGAATTTTCAACAGTCTCTGAACCTTCATGGTTTGCAGACTCAAATGATGTTTTAGTGTTTCCCTAGAACAAGTGGGACCTGCCACAGGTCCCATACAGCTGGGATGGACCATCCTTCTGAGAGCCAGGCTGCTCTGCATGCAGGGGTATCTCAGTGCTGATGATGTTCCAAAGGCCCATAATGTTCCCTATTCATATGCTATGTTTTGGATAAATCCACATGTATTCAGGCTTGTGTTGCATCATGTAATTGAAGCAATCTGATTCATGCAATGAACTGACACTGAGAACCTGTAGCTCACTTTCATAGTTTTCTTTGAATGTGTAAGAAAATTAAATGTCTTCAATCTGTGACAAAAGGTCAAAAGTTTGAGTTGCAGGAGGTATCATGAATCACCCATGAGTCTGGGGGTGGCAGAACTGTCAGTCAGGCCCCTGACTGTTTTGCTGTAGGAGCAATTTCATGTCTCCAGTGGTCCTACATCTTCCAAATGTAAAGCTGTCTCATACTTGTATCCTTCAGCTTCTTTACTTTGAACTTCTGAAGAGTGAGTGTAACGTGGCCTACTGATTGAAATGGAACATTAAACTTAACTCCTTATGGTTATTTTAAGTCAAGCAGACTGATTCATATAGGTTGCTCAGCTTTTTTTTATTGCAGAGTTTGGGCATTGAGAATCTCTATACAATTTTATTTCTTTTACATAATAAACAACAATCCCTTGTCTCTGCATTTCATTATATTCTAGCTCCATTAGATCTGCAGGTAAAACCACAGCCTTAACTGCTTCCGAAAAGGTTTTACTTCTTTCCAGCTGTTTGAAGCAAAACCCATTTGCAAATAAACAAGTCATTAACTGCGTTCTTTAAGAAATGCTGGTCAGTGCAGTAAGGAAGGAACGGCTCTTCCAATTTGGCTGTCCAAATGCAATTAAATGCTGCTAGATTTGCCATAACAAACTGCTAAATTGTCACTGTCATCTGCTGAAAGAGACACCTCAAGTTATTGAGGGCACTGTTCATTTCCTCCTCACTGATAAAGGATCCGTCCGGCTGTCAAGTGTCAGTCATTGCCAGGCGATGCTGTTATGTGCCTGGACTTCTGAGCGTGCAGTGCTGATAGTGCTTGGATGGCACTTTTACTTATTCTTTGGCTTGGATTTGCCACTTTGGGGGTGCTTTGCGTTTTGAGCTTCCCAAAGAATGACTTCAGGTTCTAACAGGTGGGGGTGGTCGCTCAGGGAAAGAGCAGAGTGGGAGCAGTCATCTAAATAGGTAAAAACATGGGTTGGGGTATTTTTGTGACAGGGCACAGCTCAGTTCCCTGGCCAAGGAAGAAGTTGTGTTGTTTTTTCTTTCATTTTGGGTCTGGCTGCTTGAACTTAGTCACAAAGTGGTTTTGTTTTCTCTGCTCAAACTTGTGCTTTGTTCTGAATCTCTCCATTTACACAGACCATCACAGTCGCAGTGAAGGTTAAACTGACAGAGAAAAAATACTATCTTTGAGTTAGCAGTGAATTCATCATGGGACAGGCTTTTCTTGCTGAGAATAGAGGCTGTACTGCTTGAGTCTGGTGTGTCTCTAACAATGAACCTTGTTACTGTAAGTCATTTAACCTTTTTGGTTCTCGTTTCCTTTTTGAAATGGGAAGAGCCCACCAGAAGGTGTTTGCAGCATTAATTAGTTGGCATAACTTGGGATGCTGAAGAAACTCCTGATAGTTGAGACACTGTTTTGGACTACTGCTTCTCTTATTGATTGATGTAATTTTTTCCTCATGTAATGATTTAGTGGGGGGAAAAAAACCACCCCTTTTTCAGCTTGTTGTTAGACTGAGTCTTCTTTCTGTCTTCTGCCATCCAATGCATCTGGAGCTCCCAGAAGCAGCTGACTGAGTGCCAGGCCACTACCAAGCAGAGAAGGCTGTGCACTGATGAACATGTACATTTCTTTCTGATGTGCTTGACTATGTTGATGTTAGGAGGCAACATTTTGGTCACTGGAGCTGGTATTTACATTTAGAGCTGAACTGTCCATTTGCTGCTTGTTCTGGAGATGTGATGTTGTCTGTTCAGAGACTCATGGTGAGTGTCAGGGAGCATTTCAGCTCACATGGAACGTGAAGGTATTGCTTGGCAGTGAGTCATCCAGTCACATAATCAAAATGTTTATAGTGTCTGTGTCTCAGCAGGGCCATCTGCAGTGCCCCAAACACAAATTCCATCAAACAGATTGTTGCAGAGCAGCCATGTGTATTAACTCTATTTATCAGATAATTAATTTTGGTAGCAGGGAGAAGGAATGACCATAATTTACAATGCAGTCCAAGGCCACACGGAAGGAAGAACAATGTTATAGTATTGTGGGCTGCAAACTGGAATTTTAAGTATGCCTTTAATATTTCAGTTAATAGACTAAATGCATTGGGTAACCTTCTAACCAGAAGATCATCTTTATGGGAACAGGGGAGTCTGGCTCACATCCTGCTTCTGGCGGGACAGGACTAATTTCCTTTTGTGAGTGTTTATTTGGTTAAGAGTGAGGGTTTCGTTTTGGTTTTTTTGGGGGGGGATTTTTTTTTGGCATTTTAGTATTGCTTAATCCTCAAGAAGAGATATGATTGGTTCTCTGGCAGTAGACATATTTTAATGCTTTTAACCAGTATGGTGTTTATAGGCTAGCAAAAAATTTGAAAACTATTTTAAACCACAAATTCTCATTAGACTAGGAGGTGTGGTGTTAAATTGTTCCAGACAGGGCCTGAACCCTATAAATGTATAATCATCTACAGTGCTGTTTCCTGGAAGCATTTTGTTGCCAAGTGCCCTACCAGGGCCTGCTAGATTACTTTACCTCTGTTTCCCTGCTCCTTGCCAGGAGAGAAGGAGCAGACATTATCTGTATCTTCTCTGGAGCATATGGAGTGCTTCTGCCTTCTACCCCTGAAGAGCAGCATGGAACCTAGGCACCACAGGCAAGAAGCACATTTATCCTGACTCTATTTCCTTAGTATTGTCAGACTTGGATTTGTCCTGTTTGACAAAATGTGTACTACAGACAAAGCTTCATCCAATTTTTCATCATTGGAGTGACTTCTGTTTATCAATAGCTCAATGGTTATTGATATTACATTTCCTACAGTGCAAGTAACATCTTTTTAAATTTATGCTTGCTCCGTGAAGTTTTCCTCCATTTCCCCCAGTATCTAGCTAGAGGGGAGAGAATCAAAATGAGCATTCAGTTTTATTTTTCAGTTCAGGATCTCTTTCACTCCTGCAAGCAAAGTGCAGGTCACACTGCAAGCACTAGATAAATGGCTTGCTTTACCTCATCCCCAAGTGAATTGTTCTTGCTCACTTTTTTATGTTTTGCAGTTACAACGTGTTTGGTGGTGTTCCATTTGCAGCCTTTGTAACAAGTTCCAGTCTGATGGCCTTCCGTGGTCCTCTCACCAATGCTTGCAAGTGGTGCATTGTTATAGCAGGAGAATGAATGGGCAAAATTTCCTTTACTGTTGTGTGACTCTTTCCAGAGCTGACAGTACCTTTGGCATGAGCTGCAGTTAGTTTGCTTGTATTTTATCATGGGCAGCTGTGTTAGGCTGCACTGGCTGTTGTCAGCAGCTGAGATCAGACAAGGCTTACACTGGTTGGACTTTTAGCTCTGGGAAGTTGACTGTGCTTCAAGGCATGTCCTGGGAGGAGCAGCCAGGTGGGATGCCCAGGGATAGGACGTGCTGGGGCTCAGGCTCACATGGTGTCCCAGTTGGCTCTTGCCTCTTCCTCTCCATGGTGGGTGTGGGAGTGTCTGCAGCCACTCCTTTCCATTAGGATATGAGGACTTGGGCTGGTTAAAATGTGGGATTCTAATTTTTTATTTGAAAGTGCTTCTGTTTTCTTGTTTTTTTTATATTCTAAATTAATTTAGCCATATTCTTTAAGAAATGAGTATTGGTTCAATATTTCAACTCATCTTTCGTGTTGCATCTTCTTTCATGTTGTTCTAAAAATCATTATTGCCTTCATGGATGAAATCACAGTACCCTATATTCATAGGTTAAGGCATGTCAATAATAAAGTAATGCAGGATGTTACCACCCCCATGTTGGAAAATGTGAGAATAACTGTGTAAATTTAAAAATAGATAAATTTATTTTAATACTCTTTAAAAAAAATCCCTAAACTTCATTAAAAACCCTGTGTAATTGGAATACATTATGTTCCACATTTTTGTTGAAATCTGAAGTCAATATAATTTTTAGAAATTTTGTTTTTGACAAAAGACCAGCACTTGGATCCAAGACCCTACAAAAAACCAGTTTATCACAAGGGTAAAAAGGCCCTTCATGACAGCCAGGTCCTTACCAGAAACTCTAGAAGTTTATTGCTAAACACACTTTTTATTCCTGCTAGGTGTTTCTCAAGAAGACTCTATTGTGGGAGAGAGGGAAGGAAGAGCAATTCTTTCCTAAAGCCCTTTCATGATGATCTGAAATCCAAGACACAATCAAGTCTTTATATACTAGAGAAGTGGGTGGTGGATGTCAACTGGATGGATCAGATGAATTATTAATGTGCATTTTTTGGAGATTGACAGTAATCAGCTGAAGATGACAAGTCTATTTTGATAAGTAGTGTGGCTCCACACATGGCACCAAATGGAGGGGCTGGGGTGGAGCCTGTCTGTCAGTTTAGAGAGGATTTCAGGGGGACATGGACACACTTTACCAAATCACAGGGGCAGGAAAAACAGCCAATGTGGAGCTGTTCAGGACATCCTTCAAAATTAGAACTATGGGCACCTGGTGAATGAGCAAAAAACTGATTGTAAAAGGATTTTTGTCCCCTTGAATGTCCCCAGTGTAAGGCTGTAGGTGCTGAAGAAGGACAAGGGGACACGATGGCACAAAGTGGTGGTTCCTCCCATGCTCCCCCAAACAACACCTTATTGTTGATGTGGGAGAGAGAGCTTTAGGTTTTTTAAAACCATGTACCTTAATTTTGCCCTTTGGAGCTGTAAGAATGACCAAAGTCATGCTATTATGTTGCTCTTTGGAGAGCTTTTGGAGACAGTGGCAGCTTTATTTTCAGGTTCCCAGGAATCTTCAAGTGTGACTGATATTCCCATGCTATTTTCATCTCTCAGGTCAATTCCAAAAGCGAAAGAAGCAACTACTCCAAAAACCCATCCTCCCCAAAAGGAGAAGAGTACAATGAAGGCATTACGAGCTGGTAGTGCAGACACCTCTGCTGCCTTTCAGAGCTTTTTATTGTAAGTGACATAAGAGCAGCAGCTTTATACTCTGATCAGAAACATGGAAGTTAAAATTTAATGAGAATGAACAGTACCTTCTTGAAGGGTTGTCATGACTTTCGTTCACAGTCTGCAGAATTAGAAGGGTCTACTTGACAAGATACCCCCTAAATCCCAGGGCTGCTTTTACTGTCTTAGAGGTGGGAATCTCTAATATTTGCACACGTTTTCTAGTTTGGCACTTATGGCTTTAAGAACCTTATGGAATGTGTACATGTTGTGCAAATGGTTCTTCTTAGTTCCTATTGGATACCTCTTGTGGTACAAGGCTTGAATCAGAATTACATGATATCTGAATTAAAAGGTGCAAAAGAAAACCTCTGAAAACCTCCTTATTTTGTTCAAATAAGCTGATCCTTTAGTTTGGGGCTGCAGGAAATTCCTAATTCTGTTCTTTCCCAGAGGGATTGTGCTTTTGTCTGGATTTGCTGTATCAGGAGAGAGCTGAACACTTGGCAACATGTTTTGTGAGAGCAGTAAAAACGCATCTTGGCTGGCCTATTATATATTCTTAGATCTACTCCAGAAGGAAGAACAGGTCAAAAGGACCATCCTGCTGGCTTTTATCTGAGTCTCTCACAGTGTGGTTATCAGTTAACTGACGAAGAACCACACTCCTCAAGATGCAAGATATTTATTATCAAGGGGTGATTACCTTCGTTTTCCCCTGGGAGCTGAAAATGCAGAGCACCTCGTGTTCTTTTCACTGCTTTACAGGATGGGCTCTAAAGGTGACATGAAAGTATATTAGGGTCAATTTTAGGGGTAAAGACCCAGAAAGAGGGGCTAAAAGTCATGACACTAAGATGATAATCTCAGCCCTGCAGCTGAACTACAGCACCTGCTTAACTTCTTGGTCTTCTGCGGAGGGTGGAGACAGGGCCACAGCTATAGACACACATGTAGGTACCTTAAGATGCAGAAGGATGCTACCAAAAGCTGTTGGAAGGTTTTTATTTATTTACATTTTAATACTGTCAGTTATTTCCAATGGTGAGGTGTTTTTTGCTTTGGAGCCTTGCAAGATTGATGGACTTGTAATTTGATAGATTTGTACAACTGTCAGTGCCAGTTGCTCATTCAGGGATGAACAGACCTTTAAAAATGATAAATGGTTAATAATACCAGCTTCTAATGTCTATTTGGAATTAAAAATCTTATGAAAGCTTTTACATGCTTTCAAACTGTGGTTGTTTAGTGCCTTTGTACTTTTCTGTGCTAGAAATCTAGCAACTATCCCCTTTGTGCCTGTTAAAGAATCACAGCTGTCTGTTGGGTTAATGAAGGTATCTGTTAATCGAAGGTAAACTGAGTGGATTCACTCACAGATTGTGTCAGTGTGGGACATAAATCTAGACAGCAGCATAGTTACTCCAGTCATGTTAAAACAGAGATCATGCAATGTGGAAAAAAAATACTTTAAAGCTAGTAAGTTGTCCTTGCATAGTTTCTTCTCACTTTGAATTCAGAGTTAAATGCAGTTTACAGTCCAGTGCTTGTAGTGGAAATGATGTTTCTTTTAAGTTGCAGTGATTCCTGTGCTTAAAGGCTACAACTTAATAAAACACAACTTCTCTTGGAAATTACTCTTGTCAAAACTAGCCACTTTGGAAATTTTTGAACAAACATTGGATGGACTCACTGGGTTTGGCACTAGTGTGTTGAATATGAAGCATGTTACTCTTGTAGGGTTTTTTCACTCCATGAGGTGCTCTCATACTGTGGGAGCAAGACACTCTGTGTATCTCCTGGCTTTGTCCTCTGCAAAGATACATGCCAGTTCAGTGTTAAGACTAAATTGCCTTTGGTTTACTAGTTCATGTATTTAAGGAGCTGCTATTCTCTCTGGCTATATGGCTTCCAGGTAGAAAGGCTCAGGCCTGCCTACACAGCCCAGACAGGTATGCCCTTAAGTGGGCAAGACTGGTCAAGGGAGGTAAGATGTGGCTGAGAAAGGGCTAAGAAAATCATAGCAGAAAGACAAGCAAAATAAATCAAACCAACATATAAAGAAGTGGAAAGAAGGCATAGCACTCGAGAGGCTGGGACATAAGGACTGAAATTAAATTAAATTGCTGTAAAGTATAACAACTGGAATATCCTTACTATCTAGTCAAAGAAAGAAGCAGGGCTTCAAGGAAGGCCAGTAGTGATATTGAAAATAAGAAACAAAAGGGAAAAGAGAACCCCTGTCTCCTGAAAAGGAAAGCCATGGCATGAACACCTTCAAATATTTCCTGTTTTCACTCAGGCATGAGACAATCTGTCACCTTAAAATATAATTAAGAATTTTTTGTCTGAGGGGATGGAGGCAAATACCTGGGGGCAATGTAGCAAATAAAATTAGAGCTGGCAACTAAAAAGCAAAATCATTAAGGTAGTCTCTTGATTGCTGCTTCAGCTTGAAGTTAAAATAAACTTCACATATGTTCAAGCTTGGTGGTGCAAGTCACCTTCCAGAAAAATCCAATAGGTATTGGGTTTGGGGTTTTTTGGGTAAAGAGATGACAAGCTAGGCTGTGCAATATATTTCTACAGCGGGAGTGTCCCAGTCCACTGGTTAAAAAGCCTTTGGCTGCATAGCAATCAGATTTGACTTAGCCCACATATCAAGAATTGGAAAATAAATTTGGTGGTCTATCTTGGTGGCTGTTGGTGATTTTATGCACCACAGAGATAACAGGCATGGAGATAACAAGCATTGAGATGGACACTGCACACCAGGCAGTTCTTTGGTCTCTGATAAATCCAACTCACTTCATAGGTTATGCAATGGGAGTGAAAATTTCCCTCATTCTGCAAAGGACCATTTTTTTCTTTCTTGTTGCAGATCTTGCTTTGGAAAAGAAACATAATATCTGTGTCCTAACTCTACCCCAAATTGAGGGAACAGTTGTAGAATGAACCCATTCCAATATTGCTGGATAATCAGTCACCTTTCATAAATGCTTCTTGTGTTACCTTTTGAATGAAGTTCCTCCTCAGCACGTTCACCTCTAGCTGCCCTTTTCTGTTCTCTCACCCATGGTGTCTGTCACCCTCAGTCCAAACCTTGCTTTGAAGAGCTGTTGGGGGCAGGTACTTTCATTGAGGCACACAGCCTCTAGTAAGGGTGTGCACAGACCTGGGATAGGGGAATTCTTGGGATTATTTCCAAATTGATGATTTGTGCATGACAGGTGAAGTGAAACTTTTGAAAACAGAGCCTTTCTAAAGGGACTCCAAGACAATTTCTAGATCCCTTCTCAGCCTTGCCACTGCTCTGCCCAAGCAAGACCTGTTTTTTCACTCTTTCCTCCCTGATAAGCAGTGTAGAGCATGTGGAAGCCAGACACATTCCTTTTCTCAGGAGTATCTCTCCTCAGGGACAGACAAAAATACCAGTGTGAAGAAATGCTACCCGTGCTGCTGGATGTACATCCCAGGCTCCAGGAAAGATGCAATCCTGGTAGCTGTGTGTTTACCAGCTTTAGCTGACATGGGGAAGGTGTAGCATAAACTTCAGCTCTGCCCTGTCTGTTCCTGGTTGTGCATATTTATTGCTGACCTGTGTCACTGGGCTATCAGGGTGAGGGCTGTGTTCTGCCCCAGGTGCAGAAAGGAACCTTGGGAGAACAGGGCTCTCTGTAAGAGCCAGACACCCTAAAGCTGAATTAATTTCACCGTGGTGTGATTAATCACTCAGTTCTCTGAGCATAATACAAATTACATGCACTTCCATAAAAAAACCTCCTCCTGACAGTACTGTTTAGAAACCCGTCGGATTCTGAAATCAATGTTTGAGGTGTTTTATTGGGAAACGTGCCTTTTCTGAGTTCTTCTCTTGCTAGAAGACAGTATCAAAAGCTGGCATCTTAACCTCCTCCTAATTTGTTTCTAATCAGTCATATGATGAGTTGAGTTAAATTCTTTTTCCTATTAACTGGCAGCACAAGTTGATATCTACCTTTTCTCCCTATACAGAACCAACACCAGGCAAATGCCTTCTGACTAGGTGTATGTATATTCACAACACAGCTTCTTAAATAATCTGTTATTTAAAAAGTAGCACATAAATCTCTTGCTTGTACAGTTTCAGAGATTTAATTTAAAAATACATGAGCAGCGAGCATCTGGGGGATACAAGCTTCTGGAAGTTTTGTAGCAAAAGGAGTAACTTTTGGAAAAATTGCCATGGAAAAGTGGCACTTCCATCAGCAGTTCTGCTCCTGGATGTGCTCTGAATCACCTCTGCTGAGGATGGTCACAAAATAAGTTTGTGCACATCTATAAGTTTCCTGGACATCCATCAGGAATAGGGCAGAAATGCTTCTTGCAGTGTAACCACTCCAAGTAAGCATGCCTAGAGTGGACAGGATTGCAGGGATGTTGGGAGGGGCAACCAATTTATCACTGCTGCTGTGAGAGGAGTCAAGCACTAGGGATGCCTTTTAGCTCAGAAGCTGAATTTGTGGGGGTTGACTCTGGGAGTTTTCTCAGACTGTTCATGCCTGGGAATCGCTGACTGGTGACGTGGAAGCCAAAGAGTAACTTTCATTTATCAGAGCTTTGAAATGAGTTTGTCCTCTCTTTGCATTTCTGGGTGTTTTAGAGGGCCAGGGCCTGGCAGATGCACAGCAGAATAATTAGTTTGCGATGCATAAAATATTGACAAGGTGAAAGGAGGCAAATGAGTGCCTCAGGGAGGATGTGGGATGCACCTGAATTAGCCTGGGTGCCTGACGTGAGTGATAAAGCTGACCTCGTCCTGGCATAGGGGTATTAAACACCCATCGTGGTGGAGAGATCAGGCAGTCAGGCTGCAATTTGCTACAGTAAATCACTCGGTAAACAAGAAGCGAGCAGCTGAGCAGGATTTACACAGCTCTGGTATGTCATCCTTCTGCACGAATAGGCACTTAAGATGTTTGGTGTGGTTATGTCTTGCTCCCCTGGGAGGCTGGAGCCATTTTTTGTGGGGGTAGGTTTGTTTAGCTCTGAGGAGGTTTGTCTGTGCTCTTTGCTTTATGGCACAGCAGAAGTTGCTGGTCTACATTAGCCTGTCTTTGTTTGCAAGTACTTGCTGTTGAGCTGCACAATACCTCTGTTTCCCCAGCAACTCTGTTAATTCATTTAAATCTCTCTTTAAAAGTAACTTTTGCTGTCTGTCCTAAGATAGGGAATTGTAGGGGAATTACAAAGTCAATATACAAAACAAACCCAAACTAAATTTGAGAGAACTTTGCCAAAAAAATGCAGGGTTGTGTCTCTTATGTAAGAAAGATTTACTTTTTGTATTGTTCACTTTGTTCTTCCTGCATCTATCCCTTTATCCGTCGTATTAAACATAGGAAAAAATGGTGAAGCTACTGAAGTGTGAGTTTATGCATGTATTTTGGTATGTGATGGATCCATCCGTGTTATTTTCTTCATGTAGCTATTTCTTAAGGGTATATCCCAGTTTGTGTAGTGTATAAACTGTGTGGTACATTTATGTAGATAATTAAGAAGTACAAAGAATACTTTGAAGAGGTGAATTTTTTATGGCTGGACACAGCACTGGATGGAGATGCAATCCCAAAGTCCAGCCAGGATGATTTACCTAGTTACAATCATTACATCAGAAATAGGGATGTTTGAATCTATTTTACTGGTGATTAACTAGAGTATAAAAATTGGAGGTTAGGGAAACAGTGATATTTGGGGGTTGCACAGCTAAGTGCTCTGCCTTTGGCTCTGGTTTAGAAAACATTGGCATTGAGATGAGGAGTTTCCCCCACAGTGCTGAACTCCCACAGTCTGCCCAGTTTGATTCCTTAGCACTCTAAATAAAACCCCCAGGACTCTGGCAGAGTCTTGAAATTTCTTTGGAACTCAGGAAAATATGAAAAAAATGGGAAATAATGAGCATTAGCCTTTAATCAATTGGCACAAACCCTTAAAAACCAATTCCTTTCCCTTTCCTCCAGACTGTGTGACAAAGCCTTTTGGGTTGCAAGAGCTTTCAGACCAGACCTTCATGGTGGCTCGACCAGAACCAGGCTTTGGAGATGTGTGAGGTGCCTTCTCCTACTGAGCAGATCACAGGCCTTGTGTTGTTCATATTTGCTTGCCAGACACTGGAGAGCAGTGGCCAGGGCACAGTCCTCTGCTTCAGACCCTGCCCCAGGGCAAGTGGGTGGCATCTGCAAACTTTTCCAAGGTCAGCCACCACCACTCTGCGTTTGCACTTCCAAGGAAAGCAGTGCAGGATGGGCTAAACTGGCCTTCCTGACAGGGAGAGCTGGGCTGTGTTGTCTCTGCATCCCCTGCCTGCTTCTAGGAGATGAAAATGAAACTTGCAGCAGTGTAGCAAACCCCAGAAAGTTGTGCACAAGCCTGTAGTCTGCACGGGGGCCCATTTCATCCTGCGTTCCTTCGTAGCCCAAGGCTGTCAACTCCGTGCTTTCCCTGAGCCATGAGGACTCAAAGGAAAAATAAGATAAAGAAAACAGCTTTGATTTTTATAGTTTTGCCACCACCACAGAACAGCATATAATTAGCCTTTCTTTTACATATTAAAGCTAGTCTGATGATGCAATATCCATTATAACTCTAAAAGCTTAATCTTAAACAGAGCAAAAAAACCCCAGAGGAGGATGATGTGCCTGGAAATTAGCATAAGGTTTTTTCCTCTTTAGAGGAATGCTTGAGCACATGGATGCTGAGAGGATGTGACTTGTGCAGAATAAGAACAAATTGTTCTTCAGCCTCTTGATATAGTGCCTGGGATATCAAATCAAGTCCAAGCCCTAATTTGAAACTCCCTTGGAGGACCAATTTTTATTTGGATGTGAACTACTGTCGCAAACCGAGCACAACTACTTTTAATGATGGAGGGATACATCTTTTTGCTGTTATATTTAGGGGGAAAAATGAAAAAAGCAGTTTTGTATGAGCAATAACATACTCCAGGGCATGCAGCTGTAATCAAGATGACATATTTCCTGATTGCTGGATTCCCAACCAGAGCATAGCATATTGAGTATGTAGGCTACACATCCCAACTCACACAGGGCTCAGGCCTGTTTATACTGTTATTGGTGTTTTATACCAACAGCTTCCATCTCAGGACAGAACTATTTTGCCATGCTTATCCTAAGACTATATCTCCCTTGAATTTGCTCTGTTCAGTACATGTGAAGAATGGGTAACTCCCACAGCATGGAGCCCTTGGCACCATCCCACTGGGGAGTGGGGTCATGTGTTTGTGACTTACTCCTGTGCAGCTGCTCTACTCGGTGGTTCTAACCATAGAATATTTTGGTTTAGCTTGTTTCCAGTGCCAAGGTGCAAGCTTTCAGGAGCTGCCACTTCTATCTGTACTGCATTAGAGTGCAGGCAGAGCAAGTTTTCCACCCATCATTTATAATCAACAAATAAAGTTTGTCAAATATCTCATGGGTAATTGTTACTCTTTCTTAGAAATCAGGTTTCACTGCTGGGTTGTTGTGTTTTGTTTGGTTTTTTCCCCCTCTTATTAACCAACTGAATAATGACTTATACAAACCCAACATTTTGAAACCCCCTTTTTTCAGTGGTCATGACAAGCATTAATTTGACTTGCAGAGCACTACTTTTGAAAGGAAAAAAATAACACTTAGCCTCTGCCTTGTACTTTTTCCTTTATTCAGAAATAATCAACAAAAAACTACTTGCCTATTTAAATAACCTTTCATTCTAATAACTTATCTACCACAATCTCATGATGTAACATTAACAGAAGTATTGCTCTTTGCATAATCTCAGTGCTTTTTCCACTTGCTACTGCTCTTTCTGGGATCCCTCATACCAGTTTATTTTCTGACTTTGTTTTTACACTGTAAGTGAGTTTGATATTCTGCCCTGTGCTTTCTGTGCCCTGAATCTCTTCAAAGTTGTTATCAAGCAGCTAGGGCAGATGACATTTATAATTTGCTTCTCAGTAGTTTTCCTGTGAGGACAAAGCCTAAAACAATTATTTTTGAGCTAAAGGTCTTGGAAACTTCCTTGAGATCAGGGCTTTGCTTGTTGGATAATCAAGTGTTTAATGTTGAATGGGTCTGTGATGTTCTTCATATTCTCTACAGGGTTTTGTAGCCACAGATCCACAACTGCACATGAACACCTTTCAGTGTGTATTATGCAACATGGTTAATATCTGGTATATAGTTTTCTTCTCACTTGCTCCTTGGGAAGGGAAGTGTGAGCCACGGTGTGCCCGGGTGGTTTTGGTGGGTTGGATAATGCAATGTGCACGTTTCTCTGAGTTTGTTTCACTTGAGTGAATGTTCCTGAAAAGATGTTGAAGGATTTGTGATTTCTGTTTCAACTTGGGAAAGCTCAGCATCCCACACACGTGAACATAATCCTCCATAAAGCATTTTTTTCCCCCCAATGAAGTCCTGAAACATGAGTTTCAATCTACACACCCCATGTGCTGGCATGTGCTGCAGGAACAGTGAAGCTCAGTTGTGTTGGGAAAGAGCAATGCTGTGTGTGCTAGTGCCTGCTGGGTGGGCTCTCCAAAGCATCAAGGCCAGGTCAGAGAAGCACTGTGTTGCTTAACCTGGTGATTTGGAGAAACTGGTTATTGTACCATGCTGATGAAGGTTTTTCACTTCTAGTCTAGTTTGGTGGCAAGGCTTCACATCCTAATGTAGTTGACTGGATTCAGGGTGTCCAAGAAGGATTATGAACCTTTTTGGGGATATTGGTTTAGCAAACAGAAGACTAAACTGATTCAGTTACAATGGATGCTAATGGGTTTGTTGCAGTTTTCTGTACTGGATGGGATTTTCTGACCAGACCTTTGCAGCAGTTGCAGACCTGACTAGGTAAGGCCAGGCTGGGACTAGAGTCCTCATCTGCATCACTGAGGAAGAGCAACCTTTGCGTGTGCCAACACTTGTAACCTTGTGTGTCTTCAGTCTGTGAAACTCTTCCTGAGGCAGTAGGACCATTGAATCCCATTTCATCTTGGCCACAAAGGAAAACTTCTAACAAATTTCATTATTTCCTCACTGAGTGTTGAATAGACCTCATGTTAATTACAACAGTGCTTCAAATTTGCCATTAATATATGCTGTATCATTCTTTCATGTCAGTAATTCTTTGTCAGTCTGCCTCACTGCAGGAATATATTAAGAATCCTTAAAGCTCAGATTTAGACATGCTCAGGCATGATGATTTTTCATTTATTGTCATAGAATGAACACTGCAGAGCAAGCAGGAGGCTAACCATTTAACACCAAGTGTCTGATTAATCAGCTTTTGTTTATTTAATTTAATAAGCAGCTTTTGAAAGCTGCAAGAGTCTGGTTGTATATTTAATTGAAGCAGCTCTTACTGCTTGGGTCTTTGGAACATATGACTTCAGCCTTCCTGATACTTCACTATTGGATGGTGGCCTTTAGAACTCAAATTTTTTTTTCATCTTTTTTTCCTTTTGAAAAAATGAAAGGAGCATTTTCTCCTTAAGGTGCAAGGCTGTCCACTTCCTTGGGCTGAAAGTTTTACACTGCTTTCTTCTTAATTTTGGGAGTCATACCTAGGCACACAAAAGCCAAGCAACTGCTTGTCTTTTGGCATCAAAAGCCAGGGAAGTAAGTGGTAGAAACTCCTCTCTTTGAATCCTGTCTGGTCCTTTGGGAAGTTATGGAACCTTCTTACCTTCATCCTCTCCTTCCTGGCAAGAATGAGCATTACGACATCTCTGCCTTGACTAAGTCCCAAATTATTTAAAGATCACTGCTTTATGTGATGAGGACCAGAATCCACCCCTGAGACCACCCTTAACAGTCCTCTAGTCACATCAGTCCATGGGTTTTCTCATGCATTTGTTCTTAGAACCATTTAAAATGCTTCCCACCACGCAGCATGCTGCATTCTTGTGCCTGACGCTGCAAACCTGTGTCCTTAGGGATTTGGGGTCCAGGAGATAATTGTCACTCTGGTCCCACTCCTTAAAATTCCCTGGGATAGAAATCAGAGATATGCAGGGTAACAGAGCTCTGGGAAGCCTTTCTTTGCTCTCATTTGCATTTCATGTAATGATTACTTATTTACTAAGTAATTAATCTGGTTTTATTTTGTGAACTAGAAAAATGCCATGTGGTTTTGTACCTTCCATTAGTTGAATCATGTCACATTAACAGGATGGATTTGCATGTACAGCCTGTAGCTCCAAATAGCCTTGGGTATTTTTGTCATGGATCCACTAACTGAAGCTGGACCTAGTGAAAATTAAAGAATTCTCCTTGATTCCATAAAATCTTAATAAGTTGAGGACAAAATATTACTGAGACCAATTGACAGACATGAGTTCAGGATATTTTTCAAGAAAAAAAGGATATAAAAAACCCTTCTGTTACCCATGATACTTGTATTTGTGTATTTTTGCAGCACTAGATTGACATGGAGTCCATGTATTAAATTGACTATATATATATGCCTAATTCTGTTCACAGTGCTGTGGGATACAACACTGTGTTTTGAAAGACTGATCAGGATTATGTCTGTAACTTCACTCCTCCTTGCATGCATTATTTAAATACTGCGGGGGTGGGGAAGGGAGTTTCAGAAAAAAAAGGATAACTGTAATTGTCTAGGTGAAATATATCTTGACAATATTAATGTTTAACTATTTGATAAACCTTTTTAAGGAAGGTACTGCCTGTTGCTATTAGCAGATCCTAATACAATCTGAGAAATAGATTGACACTGTAGCCCCTGTTACTGTAGCCCCCATTGTGCCATTCTGATACCTAAATAGGAAGATCATTGAGGGGCAGTTATTCAGTGCTGAAAAGCTAAAAGAAAAAAGCCTACCCCAAACCATCAAAACCCCCAAAAAACTTACACCATGTGTGACATTGGCTATTAAAAACATCCTAACACCCAAAATGCCGTGCTTGGCAGAAAGCCAAGGGCATGGTCCATTTTGATTTGTAAAGGCATGGGTATGTAAGTATTTAGCAAGGCAAGCTTTTAAACCTTGTTTAGAAGGAAAGAGGAGAGAACAGTTTTGAAGGACATCATTCAGATTCTCTTTCAGTTTGTTCCCGTGCTCTCATTGATCTTTAGGGACTGTTGAGTAGTTCAGTTGTAGTCATTATATTCTTAATTCTCTTAATGCACTAAATTGCTTGCTTGTGCCAGTTCTTAGTAATTAATTGTCCTGAAATAAAAAGCGAAGGAGCAAAGATTGACATCCAAATTGTTATTTTTCCTATTGCAGTATCTATCAGAGCAGTAAAATCAGCATTTTATAACATTTTCCTCTCTGCCCTCTAACTGGAACAAAGGACATCTCTAGTAATGATGGAAATGTCTCATCTAGATGGGAATACTTAAGTGTTTGTTCCCATGACTTTTACCTTCCAGGAACAGGCATTCATATAGGATTCTTGGTATCCAGCTCCTTCTATCTCCAGATTTGCAAAGAAAAAGACCTCCGTGTGCTGAAGCAATGTAATGTTCCTTTCTCCAATAATGGTGGGACTTTCACCAACGTTTGCAAATAGGATCTGAAGCAAAGACCTTAAACACTAATGTGGGAGACTCAGCTCTTCGCTGTACATGAAAAGGGCTGTTATGTGGAAGCAGTCATGGAAAGTTATTCTCATGTCTCTGTCAGCAACAAGTGTATGGGCCATCTCTCAACTACTATGCTCATAGGGCCTGTGTGGACATCTAAAACCTGTTTCTGCTGCAAATAATGTCAAAAGGTTCACAGGTTAATTATCTCTGAGCATTAAATGTCCTTGGGGAGGCATAAGCACAAAACCAAATGCTGCTGTGTGCATTAGACACCGCAAGTCCAGCAGTAACTCTTTCAGCAGAGATGATGCTGAAGTGGGAAGCTAGCTCACTGCCCAGCCTTGGTACCTTGGCTTTCCCAAAAAACAAGTAGATGGCTGTAAATTAAGCTGAGATGGCCCTGCTTTCTAGTGGGATAGCTGATATGCAGGAGCATCAACAAGTGCTCTTCGACAGAAGAAATCCTTGATAAAAGATGTCAAAAACAGTCCCTGGAGAGTGGGGCTAAATCCAAAGCTCAGGTTGGAGGAGGAGTCAGCTTTGTACAGCAGAGGGCCACGCCAAGCTCTCTGCATGGGGATAACGGGCAAGAACTGATCTTGAAAAAACCTAGAGCCCCTTATCCTTAGTGACCTGAAGGAGCATGTCAACATGAAGGAGCTATTAAAGGGCAGCGGAGGCAGAGGAAAGATAACGCGTTTTAGTGAGAAATGAGTCGTTTGAGGGATGCGTTTGCTTTTATGTTTTTATTTAATTGCTTTTCTCTCTGTGTCTATTAGCTAGATATCAGCTTTGAGAAATGTGCTATTTGGGCTTCTGGGAATTTGTCAGCAGTATTTCAAGTTTGTTTGTCTATGGGTTTTATAGACTTGTCAGCAGAAAATCATGGGAGAATGCAAATCAAGAGATCTTCAATTGTTTGTAACTTATCAGTTCATTTCCATGCATGTTTCTCAACACTCTTATTTGCACAACACTAAATGCATGTGTGCATTTTATTTTCATGGTGTTTATTCATTGAAAAGCTATGTTATAAATAGAAGAGCTCACTCCTAAATGCCATCTTGCAAGCATTGTAATGTCATGTCTCTGGCATGCTCAGTTATGCCAACAGGAGTATTTTGTACTACCACTTCCAACAAGTAGGCTGCTGCTCCCTGCCTGCTTCTTGCATCAGGTTTTTATAGCCCAGCTCTGTATAGAACTCCTGTGAGAGCCCCATCTTTTGAGCCCATCCCTGCTGTTGCTGAACACCTGCTGTGCAAAACTGCTGTTTGAATCAAATTACCTTCTCTCCTTCCATGATACTTCCAAAGTCACTCCCTGGTAGGATACCAAGTGCTGCTCTAGGCTCGGTCCTTCTCTTTTGTTTTTCTTCTCATCATTCTTCACCTATTTATTTCTATTATTCTTGATTTTTTTTCCTCTTTCTCTTCTAGGCATCTCGCTGCTGTTGCTCTTTCTTGCTGTCCCTTTTCTTTCCTGTGTTTCCATCCCTTACCATTCCCTTAAAGATGAATTCTCATGTTTCACATACTCTGTCTCTCCCTCTCCCCAGTGATTGCTGTCCTGGTGATAACCATCCTCCTTTCCTCACCCTTTTCCTCTCCTCCTTTTTCCTGTCACTCTAGTTTCTTTCCAGGGTGTTGGCTGGCAAACACCACTTGACCCAAACTAGATGAAATAGATGTGTAGCTATTTCTGTTCGTAGCAGCTTATTTCATCAAAACTGCTCTTACACTCTACCCTGGTGGAAGCACCACAGACAAGCTTTTTTAATGCTGAAGAAACCACCCAAGGTGTTTTGCTGGCTGATCCCTGGTGGTTCCAGGTGGTTCCTTGTGCCACACTTTTTCTCTTCTATCTCTAAGTGGAGCTTGCACCATCTGGACCTTCCCACTTTTAGGGGACACAATTCATAAATATCGTGGGTTTTCTGGTTGATTTCCTCATGACATCCTCCTTTTAGCAAGAGTGTGGAATTGGCAGAGCAGCCACCTCATGGTTGTTAACCAAGTCATCCTCCTCAGCACCTCTCCTGCCACATCTTTCCCACCTTGATTTGGGTGCTTGAGCTTCGATGGCTTCCTTGGTGTCTCTGCAAACGTTACAACATTCTATAAAAATAGAATAATGCTGTTAGTTCCTCCTCACTGCTGTTTGATTTCCTTTATTTTAAGCGTAGCTCATTAAGACTGTAGTTCCTTTTTTTTAATCTCTTATTATCTAGTAGTTTTCAGCTCAGATACCATCCTACTGCTGATTTACTTTAACCCCAGTAGCCCACTGCAGCTCTAATAGTGTCTTCCTGAGTTTCTGGGTACTCCTGAGGGCTCATCTCTGACAGCAGCCAGGCCTGTAGCACTCTACATTCACATAAATCAGTCTGATTTACCTGGTTTTTAATGCTGCTGCTGGAATGGAAAGTCTTAGTTTGTAATGATGAAATATACATTTTACCCCCACCCTCCGCTTTGCCTTGTCTAGCTCAAGCCAACGAGGGTTATTTCTCACATCACTCAGGCTGATGTAGAGGGCAACTGCTGTTTTGTCTGTAACTCTGGTTGTGAGGAGCATATAGAAGACACCTATAGGATCTCTGCTCGTTTGCAGAGGGGTGGATTACCCCAGCCAGGTGCCCACTTGCAGAGTCAGATGAATGGGCTTGATGCCTCCTTCAGCACTAAGTGTTCTCTGCTTCAATGACCTGGTCTACTAATCTTAACTGCACTGAGGGTTTTAAAGTAAGTATGATTGCCTTCAGCTTAATTAAATTATCTAATTGTGCTCTCTCTTTACTGCTGAACAAGGTAATAACTGGTGCTTTAATTCAGGTAATTCAAGAATAAAATAATCTTGTTCTTACTACCGGGTTGTGGGTTTTGTTTGCTTGTTTCAAGTTTCCCTCAATATAATAGATGTAACGTTAACTTGCTTAAGACTGTGGGACAGCAACTGCCACTCCCAGGAAAGGTGCTGAGAGTCCTGGGTGATCAGGCTGCTGAGTCAGGCCAGACTTCTTAACAGCCCTACACTTGGTAATGTTGGATTTCATGTCACTGCTGGGAGCCCACATACACCACACTCCTTTTAGGATTAGATTGCAGGATGAGGACCTCAGGTCATTTAACTCTGATCCCAATTTGTAATGACTTGGATATTGGGAAGGGAAACAGGCCTTTCAGGTGTGTAATGATCATAGGGTGTATATCACTACCCAATCTTTGTGTAGCCTGGTTAAGAGAAGAAAACAGCAGAAAGATCTGTTTGAATGGTTTAAAGATCATAATCTCTCTAAGCATTGTCCTCGTTTTCTGGAGATGTTTCATAAATGGCAATTACAGCTTAGGGGACAGGCCATTGAGAGTTTGTGGATATTTGGCAGTGACTGGAGCCAAGGGGTTTAAGGGCTTTTCCATATGGGGTAATTTAATGGTGTAATTACACCAGTGTAATTATACTGCTCTAATTGTACCAGCATAAATACCTGTGTTTTCCAAGATGAGGGTTACTTTGTTCTTGTTTATTGTACTTCCACCATGACATGCTTTGGATAAAAAGGGAGCAAACTTTAGCAGGTACGTTCACTCTTACCACAGCTCAGGCTATGCCAGGTCTCAGTCAACCACAAAGGGACATCCCATCATCTGTCATACTTACAGCCAGGTGGGTTATTGTCCCAGCACCATTGTAAAATTTGGAAGGCTGTGTCCAGCAGGTCGAGGGAAGTTCTCTTCCCCCTCTGCTCTGCTCTAGTGAGACCCCACCTGGAGTATTGTGTCCAGTTCTGGGTTCTCCAGTTCAAGAGGGACAGGGATTTACTTGAGACAGTCCAATAGAGGTTATGAGGATGATTAAGGGACTGGAACATCTGCCTGATGAGGACAGGCTGAGAGACCTTATTAATGTATATAAATATCTGAAGGGGGGGTGTCAAGAAGGAGGGGCCAGTCTCTCTTCAGTTGTGCCCTGTGATAGGATGAGGGGCAGTGGATGCAAACTAGAACACTGGAAGTTCCACCTCAACATGAGGAAAAACTTCTTTACTGTAAGTGTTAAGAAGCACTGGGACAGGCTGCCCAGAGAGCTTGTGGAGTCTCCTTCTCTGGAGAATTTCAAGACCTGTCTGGATGCACTTCTGTGTGACCTGCCCTAGATTCTGTGGTGGTCCTGCTCTGGCAGGGGGGTTGGACTCGATCTCCAGAGGTCCCTTCCAACCCCTAACATTCTGTGATTCTGTGTTGCATGGCCCAGTGGGAATATTTTGCCCAAGAGCTGTGTGGTAGCTGTCTCCCACTATTCTGCAGAATGATAGAAAGGAGCTGTCTAGCAGGAATGTGTCTCTTTTGGCACCCCAGATTCTGAAAAGGGATGGAATGACATGCACTTTCAGCATGACATTATAGCATTTTATCAGAGAGACGAGGCATGGGGATCTTTCAAGAAATGTAAAAGCAGTGTGCTCAGCAAGTACTGCCTTCAGGCCTGGGAGGAGAAGATTCCCAGGGCTCTGCTTTGAGGCTGAGCAAGTTAAGAGTAGAGGAGGGAAGGCAGCTTAGGGGGGATTTAATTTGCTGGGGTTTCTGTGCAAGCTGCAGTTAAAATCTTTGTGTAACTATTTTTGCTATTTTTGAAGAGACAAAACTCTAATTTTAGAGTTATGTGTGCTCAGGACAAAGAAACATTGCTTCTTTCTGCAAGTCAGCATCAATAGCCAGCTGGAATCTGACTAAAAAATGTTTCTCTTTGGATTTGCGATTATTATTTTTTATTAGAGAGGGGCCTCATTTTGTTTTAACTACACATTCTGAATTATTTCTAATAGTATGGGGAAAAGCATACTATGCACTTAAAAATTACGGCTCATTAATTAGCTTCTTTGATCCTGAGAGTGAAAATATCCCACCTGTGCTACAAGGTGGCTTGCAGAGTCTTAAGAAAAGACTTTTGCTGAAAAAGCCAATCCTCTCTGCTGTGTTACGCAAACAAATGACTTTTTTTCTTCAAGTAGGAGTGAAGTATGAGTTCTTTTTCTTTTCCAGGCTTGCTAAAAATGTGTGATAACAAGTTGACTTCAGTGGGAGTTTTGCATGGGTAAAAGCTGAAGGAGCAATCCCCATATTGTATGTCATTTTGCCCTAGTAATTATTCTTCAGTTGAACAGCTTCTCCATGGCAACTACTTCAAATAAGTCTTGTATCTTCACCTATTTTTAAAAAGAACTTATTAGGATGTATGTGGTTTTTTTTCCACCCTAGAAAAAGAGACAGGAAAGAGTCAGACACCAGGAGATCTGTACAGGATTTGGCCAAAGACCTCCCTTCTTCCACTCACATCCCCACCTTTTCTATGTCTTAGGAAGGGAAAAAGAAAAAAGCATATACAGTTAAAAATAAATGCACTAGCTTGTCTTTCCACGTCCCCTTCCTGAGCCTCTGAGACATTATGGTGCTGACTTGATCAATCATCCCACATCCACCCCGACAGTTCCTTAACACAGACTTTCTTCTCCCCTCTTTCTTTCAGCCACAGTCTGCTTTCAGTCTGGCAATTAATTGTCCTGCTTCTCCTGTCCTCACAATTGCATCCTTGTCAGATGGCTCAGCTGAAGGTCAGGGCCAGCTGGCTGCTTGCTTGGTTTTGTACCTTCTTACTAAAAAGTAAAGGGAGCCAGATATTTTGTGACTGGATATTCTCTTTCGTATTGGACTCACCTCACGGATCATTGGTGATGCCTCCACATCAGTTTTACTCCTAAAAAAGGGAGACTTTAAACCTCATCTGTTGTCAGCAATGCAATAGTCAGGAAAAGCACCCAATTATTTTAGACTTAATTTTCTATTTTCCTTTTAGCATGGCAACTGTGCTTTCTAAAAAAACAAAACTCCAAGAGCAACGGTTTCACAAGAAACCATCTTCTGTAAGTTTTCTGTTGTTGGAGATCACTATCTTCTGAAATAATACATGCTTTTGGAAGGTCTTTTTCCTTGATTCTTTTCCAAAATGTGGGATTATTGTTTTATGCTGGACGTGGTATTTTGTGTTCAGTTACATTGTGCCACAATTTAAAGGCTAATAGAGTAAAATGGAGCCCTCTCCCTTCTGCTGAGTACATGAAGATGGAAACTGGGGCAGATAAGTTTACCTGGCCTAGTGGCTTTATTTTTGAAACACTGCTGACTGATAGTTTTGCTGACACATGTTTTTCTGGCACAGATTTTCACATGCAGCTTTTAAAAACTGATGTATAAGGCCATGTTACATTAGTTTCACCTGAAAACCCACATAATGTGACATGCAAAAGATGTTATCTAATTGATTTCAGTGGGACTACATCCTATGTGAGAGCTATTCTGTAATTTTTAAGGTTGTCTGAATTTTTTTTTGCAGTTTACATCTAATTTTAAAAATCACTGCTCTTTGTTGTCAAGATCACAAAATGTTGATGATTTTGAGCTGATTTTTAGCAAATCCAGGATGACTGACACTGGCCCTGAATTTTGGCTTCTGTAGCTGCTCACCCATCTGGTTATATGCTGCTCTCATCCTCCCTGTGACACACATTGCTTTTAGAGATCCAGTCTATATTATGACCCAATAAAGAGTTTTATCTGCAGAACTAAGATGGCAACAAACCGTGGCAGAAGGTGGGAAGAGTTTGCTGGAGGATGAGAACATCATAAACCAGCTTTCTCATTTAACCTGCTTTATTGCCTTACCCTGAGCCACAGTGCTCAGGCATGTTGGCAGGTGCTGCTCAGTTTTCTTCCTTTCTTTGCACCTCTCAGTGTCAGAAAAAGGGTTCATCAAAGAGAGGGCTCCTCAGGCAGCATCCACAAGTTTGCTGGTGCACTATGAAGTGTTGCCTTTCACTGTTTTCTGACAATCGAGGTGGAGAGAGTGGTTAATAAAGCTAAACTAGCATTTTTCAGTCAATATGTTGACAGTCATTTTGCAAATGCCATCTTAGCTCTGGCATCTTGGGAAACAGCTTAATTAATGTTACAGTGAAGATTCTAATTGTCTGCCAGTTCTGACTCTCACCAAAACAGCACACAAGCTCACTAGATGTAGCAGTGGTACCTCAGGTGGGCTGGACATGGGGCACTGAAGAGCAGCTGTCATGTTTGATATGGTGCCATCAGATGGTAGAAACTCTTAATAGGTGCATCCTGTTTAAGATTCATTGAGTTTTCTTAATATATATTTGGCCTGAACAATTAAAACATCAATTTGATTGTCTTTTGTTGGCATTACAAAAATTAAGCCATCGATTAAAAAATGAGATAAACATTACTAGCAGTCAAAAAGCTGGGAGATATATATATTAAAAATATATATCTCATATATATATATCTTGGCTGTAATAGTGATGAAATGGTATATTGTCAGTGAGGCTGGGGGAATAATTGACTCTAAAAAGCTGTAAGACAAAATTTATTCTTACCCTCAGTTCTGCTCTACCTGTTTGTCTAACACCAGAGTAATTAATTCCAAAGAGCTACATTTAAAAAAAAAAAAAAAGAATAGCCCGTGGTTGTTGCTGAAAATTATGGATGTCAAGCAACAGGAAGAATAAAAAATAAACAATAGTTTATATTTATCACAGAAATTTGGCCCATTCTGTTGAGTTGGGAAGTATCCACATTCTCTAAGTACTCTCCAATTAGTGCATTAATATGTATATTTAATGGGTAAAAACGGGTGGGGTTTTTCATCACTGGTTGTACCAGTCTTTTGCCAACAAACCAAAATTACAGAGGGTTCTCTGCAGTGTGAGGCTTATTTAATAATAATTTTAAACTCCCCCAAACATAACCTCTACATTTTACGACTTGATGTGTTCCATGGACCTAAGGGAAATGCTTAGGGGTGTTTTGTGGCTCACCAGAGAAAGCTGGGACAACAAGTGGGTTCCTCACTGTGGGCCATGAACACTCTTGATGAGAGGGCAGAATTTCCATTTCAGCCCAGGATCAGTTTCCCCACCTGGCAAAGAGAAAAACCATTTTGCAGCAGCAAGAAAATGACTGATGCTGTTGTTTTTCATTCCTGTTAGGTCTTAAAACGTCCATTTATCCCATTCATCTGTCCCATGCAGATTTTAGACAAAGTGACATCTTCTCCATGAGTCTCCTGAGCTTACTTCTCTCCCCAGGGCAGGGCTCCTTCAGTACTTGTATTTTCCTCAGGACACCCATCTCTTTGCTTGTGTAAGTAGGATAGTGAATGAAGTACTCTTTGGTGGGAAATTCAGGAAGTTTATTGTTTCATTTATTGCTGGATTTGTATTTTGAGCAAAGAATGAAGCAGAGGGACCACGCATTGAATGTTGAAGGGAAGAGTAAACGTTGCACGGTCTGCATTGCTGGCTTGGGCAGGGTCCTGGGGAGCAGGGGCACAGAGTTCTGTACAATTCATGCACAGGAGTCATGTTGTAAGACTAGACCTGGCACCAGATTGGTTCCTGCTTTCTAAGGACTTGAGTTTGCAACTTCAGCATTCTTCTCATTTTGTGTCATTATTGCTTGTGAAAGAATATCTTTAGAGACCTTTAATAACATAAACCTTCTAGTCAAAATCTTCTCCTCCTGAGCTAGTACTTGTGCCCTGCAGTATTACAGGAATTATATTCCCTGATTCCAGCTGCCCCCAGGATGTCACTAACCAAATGATGAAGAAATGACTGCACATCAAACCAAGAGACAGGGCACAAGGGAGAAGGAGAACAGGGCATCGTTTCCATGGTTGGCAGCCAAAGGAGGGAAGGTTGTCATACTTGCCTTGCTCTCAGATAATCTACATCACCTGTGCTATAGGTTTCTGTAAGTTAGTTTTCCTTGCTTTCCCCTGTAAGATGTTCATATTTGAAACATACCACTACTTGAAAGGTGGGATCTTTTAAAGCAAGTGCATCTCAGGTATTCATCTAGCAAGAGTTATCATAAACAAAGTGGCTAAAACCATTTTAGTTTTATACCACATCATGCCATCACAATTAACATCTAGTGAACCAGGTATCAGGTCTCCTCACATCAGAGCATCCCAGCTCTGTTTACACATTTGACATCAGGGCACCAGACTAGAGGGGGAAAAATAATTTATTTGTTATATTGCTGTCCTATGCTCAGATTTAGGTAACACAGAAGTGAAGTTCTGTCATTTATTAAGCAGTTAAAGCTGATCCTAATTTTCAGGTGTCTATTAGAACGTGAAAGGAGTGACATTTACCTTGCAGACTCATGCTTTTGAGATGTAAGTGTATAAGCAATAGCTGGGAAAGAAATTGTAGTTGCTGGGCTGGACTTTCAGGTCATGCTGAATTTACTCTTGTGCAATCTTTTCTGAGGAAAAGAGCCTTTGCTTATATCTTTGAAGGGATGTGAGATAATGGACTTTTACACTGAGACATTTGTACTTCCAGAAAAGCTTTCACTGACCAAGAGCAATGCCCAGGCACTCCTGTGGCTTTATAAAATTCATTGGTCAAGAGGCATTCCACATTTAGTGAATGTGAACAAATCACGTTTTGATAACTTTAGGGACTTCTTCCTTCCTAAAAATGACCATTTGAGCATGCTGAAGAAGGTATTCTGTTCTGTTGAAATCAATCTCAGATAAATATATTAGCAGGCAGATGATGTGGTTGTGAGTGTGGGCTAAAGGACATGGCTGTGATTATAGGTACAGAGGAGAAATCCATGAGGTGAATTCTGCACGTATCTGTGTGTGAAATTTAAACCCTCACAAAATAGTATCAAAAGGAATAGGGTATGCTGTGAAGTCAGAGTTGAAAAATAGTCCTGGAAGCTGTCTCCTTTTTCATTAATGAAGACAGAGGAATCTTTGTAACATACAGAAAATCAGAACTCTAATGTGTTGATTATCCTCCCATTAAACGTTATCCTGGACATAAAAAATAGAATTTAAGTTAGCTTTATAGAGGAAATATTGACTAGACAGGCTGCTAACATAGAGATTGATTTTATTATTTAGGAAGGCAGAATATTAGGATACATGAGTGTTTCTTTTTTTAACCAAGATGCTATGCTGTCAGTGGTGAAATATTACTGCAGGAGAGTTTTCTTTTTATACACAGTGGTAAGAAGTATGGCTTCCTTTCTCAGCACTTCAGCCACAGATGCTATCAGCTAGACCATCTGTGGTGACAGATTTGTGTTATATCACTTAGAAACTAAGCGAAGCTGGTAAAGCCTCCTACTACAGGATATAAGTAGCTCCTAAGGCTGGGATGCATTATGATTCTGTCTTTCTTCAGAGGGCAGAAGAGTGGGAGGATTGTGTGGATAGAAGCTCACAATAGCTTTCAATCACATCCTCACCCAGTCTTGAAATGCTTGTGTGGATCTTCTGGGGCGATGTCCACATGAAGCTCCTTCCTCTGTGTCCTCACAGGGGATAGATCTGGACTCTTCTTGTTCACTGTGAGACACTAACAAGGCTGACTGATCTGTGGAGGTCAACGAGGACAGTAAATCTAACCTCAGAGGAAGTCTGTGTAAGTGGTTAGTAGCAGGCTCTTGTGTGGCCCACATCTCCTCTAGAGGAATGACTCTGCAGAAAAGACAATGTCTCCTCAAGGTTACATTGTCTTAAAGATGGTGCCATTTTGAGTCAGGTGGGCTTCTTCCTGCCCAGTTGTAATGTGTTCCTTCCCTTAACCTTCAAAATGTTCTTAATTGGTGTCCTGCAGTTTCTCAGAGGATGACAAGCTTTGATGAATGTTGTTGTCACAAGTGACCATGGTGACTACAAACACCATTTGAGCACTGCTAGGACTGACACTGCTGCTGCACATAGGGAAAGCTGGCCACATCAGGGACAGTTTTTCATACATTAGTATGCAAGAAAGGGATGTTGATGGCATGTAGTGTCACACTGCATTTCTGTGCAGTGAGAGCATTCAATCTTCACCTGTGACTGTCCAGTTGAACATGTTTGGAGATGTACTAGACTGGAAAGATATTCTTCTAATGTCTCCATAAGCATAAAAAGAAATGTAGTTTTAGAATGAGAAACAATTTTTGCTGCTAAGAACATTGCAATATCCTTGTTCTAGGTTCAGAATCAGTGGGGCATACTCAGATACCAAATGAGCACCATAGGATTTAGAAAGCCCTTGGAGTATCTTGTGCTGAGAACTACAGGTTCCTCAGCCCATGGTGTCATTCACTCATTCCTCATCTCAAATTCTAACAAGTAACAACAGAGCTAAAGGAGTTGAGCACCTTTATGGGAGTTGGCATTTCGTGATCTCAAGTTGCCCACCTACAAAATACAAGAGATCACCCATTTGTTTATGTAGAGAAGTGGCCATGACTACTTTCAGTAATAGAACCCATAAAACAACCAAAAATAAAACCATGGCATTTTACAAAATCTAAGTGATAACAAACACCTACTTGGCTCTATAAATTTGCAAAATTGTCCTTCCGTTCTTTTAAAATAAAATCCTACTGATAACTTTTACTTTAAACCCAGCAAGGAGACTTTCAAACAGATGTTCTCAGAAAATTGGTTTTTATTTTTGTCTGGAAATTTAGGCTTGCTACATCTCACCCACAATCATTTTGCAGAGGGAAATCATAGCAGTGGTTTTCTGGGTACTGTTCCTGAACACAGTGCAGCCAGATAAAATTTTCCAGTTGGTAAGATAAATACTGAAAAAGTCATGAAATGAATGGGTCTTTTTTGAAGTCAAGTATTTCCTGAAGGATAACTCATTACTTAAGTCCCTAGTTGGAAGACACAGTTTACATGAGGTAGCTTATTGGCATCTCAGGTATTACTACCCCTTTTCTTAATTTGTCTCCTTTTTATTCTTTCATTTATCCTGCTTTCCTCCCCCTAGCTTTACAAAAACATAGAGTAATGCACCCAGAATAACTGTGTTGATTGCAGTGGTTACTGCATGTGGGGTGTCTGTGGTTGCCATGCTGCCTCTGAGCAAAATCTCCACTCAAGTTTTCTTCCTCCTTCTTCAAAATGTCCCAAGATGCTATTGCAGGGTGGAGGGTATGAGAAGAGGTTGCTAAGCCTGTCTCTTAGGCATGGTAACAGAGGACATGCAAGACATGGTCATGCTGTGGTTTCCCCAGCTGCCTTGCCAGCTAGAGCCCTGCAGAGCTGGCCCAGGAGCCATCAGGGGATGGGCAGGCAGCAGGTTTGCTACTGAGGATGGCCCAACACTGAACCTACAGAGAAGGATCTGTGTGGGAAGTTACACAGGCATCACACTCCTTCTGTGAGGTGCTCTACAATCCCTACCTACAGCACTCCTGCCCCCTCCCTGGAGGGGTTCAAGGCCGGGTTGGATGAGGCTTTGTGCAGCCTGTTCTTGTGGGCAGGGAGGTTGGAACCTGATGATCTTTAAGGTCCCTTCCAACCTTAACCATTCTATGATTCTGCTGTTTTGGGGAACGTGGTCATCAATGCATGGAGTAGGAAACAACCTTGACCTGAACCCAGCACCCTGAAAACTGTCTCTGAATAACACTAGAAGAAGGCAGACCTGGAAACCTCAGATTCTGTCACCAACCTCCAGTCTACTATAGGCTCTTGCTTCTTACAAAGATATATTGGGGCTTGGTGCTGAAATACTTTGGAGGATTTGAATACAACTGCTTAGTATAATAAAAAGATAAGATCAGCCAGTGTGCCATTGAGAAATGTTTGGAATTAATTCTTTTCCCTGTTTGATTTCCAGAAAATATTTTTTGCTTTTAAAAATGTGAACTGGCTATCTTCCATTTTAAAGCAAAAAGAAACCAGCAACAAAGTCTGCTGAATTTAATTATTAGTTTTACATATCAAAAGTATTACCTACAATGGATGTATATTATTAAAGAAGAGAAGAAACTGTGACTGGTTTTACTTCAGGATCAGTGGTGTCCCTTTAACAAGGCTTTTTTCTTTATCAAACATTTGTCATAGGTATACACATAGTAGGATTAAGCTAAGCTGAGACACAGATTTATTCATTTAACAGCTTTTCGTGTTTATTAGGGTTTGTTGGTTTGTTTGTTTCATTTTTTCAGTCTTCAATATAATTAACTTGTTGCTTTCTAGTTCTCTGCCCTGCTGCCCCTCTTGTGAAATAAGGGAACTTTGTGGTGTCTTTGCAATATCTTGGAGCTCTGGAAACACAACCAGGTCACAAAGTCAAGTCAGGTTTTCTGCTCCATGCTTCTGGGGAGTCTTTTTAAGAAGACCTTGAGCCCCTGAGCACTCCCTTGATGCCATCATCCAAAATCCTGCCTTAGCAGAGGTTCCCTGGTGTCTGTTTGTCTGGGCTATCAGGTGTGCAGCATGGTGGGGGGTGGTCCCATAGAGGGAGGTCTGAGTTTGTCTCCAAAACTGAGCACTGTTCTGTACTGAACACTCAACTGCCAGCATGCACGTGAAGATAATTTCTCCCCGGTAACTCTTTGTACAACTGAAGTGATCAATACTGCAATCTAGCTGTCCCTGATCCCCATACCCAGTGTGCTTTTGACTGGACAACATATAGCCCTGGTGAAATATTGCCATAGGGGTGCTACAAACAATTAGAGAAACAGGGAGTTGAAGCATGGGCTGTTGTCAATTGGAAGGCATCACCCAGTCTAGATGATGCCTTCCAATTGATACCTGTGGGCATCATCTAGCCTAAACTCCTGCTCACAGCAGGGCAGGTGGAGCAGATTTCTCAGAAGCATCTTCCTGCCCAGGGAGGTGGTTGAGTCACAATCCCTGAAGGTATTCAAGAAATGTGTAGATGTGGCAGTTCAGGGCATGCTCTAAAGGCTGAGGTTGTGGGGTTTTTTGTAGGTGCTTTTTGGTTATTTGTTGTGTGGGGGTTTTTTTTGGTTGTTGTTTGTTTGGGGTTTTTGTTTGTATTTTGTTGATGGTTGAACTGTGTGATCTCAGAGGTCCTTTCCAACCATGACAATTCTGTGGTTCTGTGATTCTTCAGTCAAGGTCTGAATAACACATGCTGTGTAAAGTCCTAATGAGGTCTGTGGGTGAAATTAAAATTCAGTGTAACATGAGTTACTTCACTAGAAAAAATCATGCCAAAAAGAGATCACTATGTTGCATGTACAAGGGGAGACAGAAGAAAACCAAAATCTTTGGCACATATTCTGCTCTCTGTTACGTCCTTAAAGCCAGAAAATCCACCCACTGGATGAGTTGGGTCAGAACCCAGTTCTGCAGAAGAGACATGATGATTCCTCAGTAAAGAAGAATATTTTATTAACAGTATGTTTAACTTACGTCAATTATCAGCCATTCATGAACTTTTATTGACAGTTAAAGAACCTGAATGATTTGAGTTTTTGGCTGTCATTCAGGGGTGCTTTTGCTTTCAGGTTTGCCTTATCCTGAAAGCATGTAATTTGTTTCATTTGTGGTGCTGCATAGGAAATGAACCTAGGTCTCCAGTGCTCAAAGGCAAATGCAGTAATCATCTGCATGACTTGATTCCTTATTCTGGTAATATGAAAATTGTCAATTATGGATGAATTATGGGTGCTACTGATACCTGTAATTTGGTTCTGTAGTTTTGTAAACATATGCAGCTGCATTTAATTGTGTTTTACTAGTCATGTAATTCATTAAGGTGCACCTGCAGTCACCTAAGACACAGATATTAATGAACTGAAAAGCTGTATTTCATTTCATTGACATTTCTTATGACTGTTTGGTTTTAATCACATATCTGTGTATCTGAGATGCTGATATTAAAAAAATGAAATGATTGTGAAATAAGCAGACAGCATAGCTAGCTGCTATATTTTGACTTCCTGAAAGTACTTGCTAAATAATTTAAATAATTGCTTTTCCATGCAAAGCCCAAGACTGGAGGAAAGCTGTAGGATTGATTTTTGCAACACTTATTTTGGCAAAGATGAAACATTAGATAACTGATTCCAGCAATGTGAGCTGTTGAAGGCCTTACTTTGCATTTCCATGCTTGAGTGATGATGGATGTTGTTCAGCTCTGCCCAAACATGGTACCTTTACCTTGCTTCTTGTAGTCCAATCTCTTGGAGAAGTTACTTTCAGATTTAGGAACACAGTTTTAAAATAGATGTTACATTTTTCACAAATACATGTTTAATATGCACAGCCTGTTCCTCCTCTTCTGCTTCTAGATATTCCTATAATTTGGATTAAAATAAAAACCAAGTAGTTTTATTAGCCATAAAACCAGTCCTTGGTTCTGTGCATTTTGCAGAATGTACAGGTAGAGCACTGAGAATCAGACCATACGTGTCATACCCTGGATTTTTTTTTCCCCCTTTCTTTCAGCATCTCTCACTTTGCCTATTATTATGGGGAAAAACTGGTGTTATGGCAGAGGCCTATGGTTTCAGCAGGTCTGGGGTAAACTCTGGCTCCATAGGGAATCTCATAACTATCCTGAATAAGATGAAGATGGAAAAGAAGGTGACATAGAGAGCTTCAGTTACTGTCTGCATCCCTGGGAACATTACTCTGTGGCTGCTGTCAGTATGGGAGTGCATGGAGAAGAGTGATGAGCCCATTATCTGCAAGCTGCTTAGGGGAAACCCAAACCTTTCCATCAGCACAGGAGACACTGATCTCTGTGTTGGTCTCTGCTTGTTCCTGCTCTGTGTTAGCTACCTCTTCTCTACGATGAAGTGGGTTACTCAGGTACCTTCTTCCTGTCGTTACGTTCTCCTTGAACAGAGTTCCAGTTCTCCTTTTTTCCTCTACCTCAAAGGAGTGTCCCCAGCTGATCACACTGTTGAGCATATGAAAGAAGCCACACCACTGAAGTTAAATAGCATAGTAGCTAAACGGAATAAAATTGAGTCTGAGAAAGGTGTAGAGTTTCTTACCATAGCTTACAAATTTTGTAGTTCTCATCTCAATCAAAGGGTTTGTATTTCTTGAGGAAAAAAACTCATATTCTCCTTTGAGTATCTGTGGTTGGTTGAGGACCTTTCAGGGAAAAAACATTAACTTGTATAGTCCATTTGCAGCAAAATATTTTTTTGTCAGGAAATTTTTCCCAGTTCTAGCTATTAGAAGACACTTCCTGCCTCACATAAAATTGATCCTCTGCCCTGTAATGTAGGTCTTGGGACCAGAAGAGGGTGAATCATTTCCATACTTCTTGACATTTTCCAAGGATGTGTAAAATGTTGCAGGTTGAGGTGGGAGGTGTGTTAAATCAGTATTTCAGAATTTTCTGTGCTCTGAGTGAGTATGATGGCATTATGCTAATAATTGTTTTCTGGCCTTATCATGAGATGCTTTTGCAGTTGCAATATTTGCCTCAGAATGGACTAATCCCATCACTCAGATGATGTACTTTGTGGCTTGGTACCATTTAACTGCACAGTGATGTTTACTGTAAAGGCAAGCTAAATATTCTTCAGCCTCTCTAGGATATTAAGTACTACCAAGCATCACACCTCCATTTCTGGAGGTATTTTGCAGATACAGTTTCCAGCTAGACAATTGTCAAACAAGATGATGAATTGGAATCTGAATAGCAAGACTTGCATAAAGGGGAATGATATCCTCAGATGGAAGAGGCACATATCAGGACAGATGCCTTCAATTAGAAGGAATTAAGGATTAATGTTGTGAATAACTTCCAAAAAACACAGGAATTATTGGGATGAATAATCTGATTAAGTCTGTCCTGACATCTGTGCAAGTGTTGGAGAGTCCAACGGTAGGAACATTTGCACAGGAACAATCAAAGTACTCATGTTCTTCTAATGCTAGAGTCTAAAAACAGATGAAAAAGTTAATTGCATGTTTCTTTGTTATGCTCATTAAGAAGATTGCAGACAACTGGAGGAGAAAGTAAAAAAGGAACTTCCATTCTTGGGGAGAAGACTGGGAGATGCAGAAAGGTGGATGGGAGTTCATTGTACATCAGATGAGGGATGATGTTATTCTCTAGGGGAATATTGGTCAGAAATCAGAGTTAATATGGCAACTTGGCTGTTTTATGATTCTTTTCTACTGACTTTATTGAAATGAGGTATTAAAGAACAATTGAAATGCAGAAAAATGTTAACACTAGGTTGCATTTTGAAACCACTTTATTGTAGCTGTTCTTTCCAAGGAAGTGTAGAATAGGTGAAGCATAGTTCTGTTAAATTAATGCGTCAGTTGAGTCATTTTAAAGTCCTCTTTCTGCATAATAACAGGATTTGCAAGGATAATGAGGTGCCCAAATCTCACAGGTTGGTTCATCTACCAGGCCTTGCACTTAAGCCAGTCCCAGTTAGGGTAATTTTCTTCCTTAGATGAAAACTCCTCCAAAGCTTGGCTTTCACTGGCTTTTGGAGGAGTTCATTGCATTACTGACATCAACTTCACTGTGTGAGGGGAAAAAGATTTAGCCCTTATCTCTGCCTGTACACATTATTTGAAGTTGTCTTTAAATGAAATGTCCTTCCAAGTGACGTAGGTACCTAGATTAGAGGTAAAATATCTCAGTCATTAGATGATTCCTTGTCTTTCTGCACGTCATGCAGCGTGGGAGAATGGCTCAATTGGTTTTGAGTTTGATTTTTAGTTCCTTTCCCCTCTGTCAGGCAATGGACACTAGTTATGAAAGCACCTATCTCTATTTGTATGAGAAAGTTCCACACACAGCAACAAACTTCAGAAATTAATAACTTTATGACAAACTCACAAACTTCTATGACTGCATTTGCTTTGATCATGGATTTGCATAGTCTGAAGTGGTAGGAGAGAAGCTTATCCACCAGTTGACCAGTAAGTGCCATACCTAATTGATTCTTTTGTGCCAACTGGAAGTTGAGTTTTCTTGGCTCAGAAAAGGGTACCTGTTTCTGGAGTTTGCTACCATTTAAGACATTTTTATTTGTGCTCATGATTGCCATAGCAACATAGCATTGTCTTTTGCTTTTTGCTCTTAGTTGCTAAGCACATTGAACTAATGAACTTCATTTTATAGCCTTAATGCTTGTTTGTATAATCGTTTCTTGCTACATTGAACATTTACTCTTGTGTCTCAGATTTTTATTACTGAACTCCTCTCAAACACTTCAGTGAAGTAGGCTTATCCAGACCACAGAATCGCTCAACACACAACACAGGTAATTCAGTGTTTGATTTCCTGCAATACATAGCAAGAATAGTTATCCTAAACTCATTTTATCTTGAATAAGGACAGAACTATGTTTTTTTGCATCAATAGAAGGCCAGGGGGTACAGAAATAGAGTAATTTTATCTTTTTTAACAATATTGGCAATTTTAGAATGCTTCAAGACATGCTTTTGCTAACTTTCAGCCTCATGCTGTCTGTTGTTAATTCCTGAAAGGCTTTCGGAGCAGAACTCGCAGTCTTATGATTGTAGGATTGGAGCATCTCCCTTATGAGGAAAGGCTGAGAGAGCTGGGACTCTTTAGTCTGGAGAAGAGAAGACTGAGGAGAGACCTCATTAATGACTATAAGTATCTAAAGGGTGGGTGCAAGGAGGATGGAGCCAGACTCTTTGCAGTAGTTCCCAGTTGACAGCAGGAGGGGCAATGGGCACCAGCTGGAACAGAGGAAGTTCCATTTAAATATGAGGAAAAACTTCTTCAGGGTGAGGGTGACAGAGCCCTGGGACAGGCTGCCCAGGGAGGTTGTGGAGTCCCCTTCGCTGGAAATAATCAAGACCCACCTGGATGCAGTCATGGGTAATGAGCTCTAGGGGATCCTGCTTTAGCAGGGGAGTTGGACAAGATGATCTCTAGAGGTCCCTTCCAACTCTGACAATTCTGGGATTGTGTGATTAAACACACAATGGCTGTGTATTAAACACAGCTTTAATTTGAAATTAAGTGTGGGATAATTTGTAGTTTAATTGACTTTGACGCTTCATCTGTCTAGAGAAGGTGGGAAGAGAGTATAGAAACCATCCTCCATTCTGCAGCTTGCTTAAACCTCCTCTCCCAGTGAGCAGACCAGGAGTTGGTGGGTAGCTCCAAGACTGGGTAACACCTTGGCTCAGCCCTCCCACTCACTGGGTCAAAATAGCTGAGCCAGCACCTGCTTGCGGGGAGGTAATAATTTAGTCCTGTTACAGGCCAGCAGTAAATCACTACCCTTTCCCTCCCACGGGGAGTAGGTGATTATGATTCAGAGATGTGTGTCTGAGTAAGGTGGCCTCCCAGTGCTCATCGTGGGATGTTCCCTCCTGGTTTAGCATGCAGCAACGCAGAAGAGTTGATGCTCACCAAAACATTGCTGGGGAGGGCTAATTGCATCCAGTTTGAGAAGAAGGTATGAGGAAATGCTTTGCCTTTTGGTTCCTTCTAACCAGTATCCCATCACTTTATCCCTTCAGTGATAAAGAAAGCTTCAACATCCTCAATTTGAAACTTACATGCACTCTTTCCAACTGTTTGTTTCCTGAAGAAGGTATTACCCTAGGTTACGTAGCAATGTAACTCTAGTAAGGGCTGTGTCCCTGCAAAGATGTCATGTCTTCTCACACCTGCATTTCAAAAGGCAGCACCACCAAAGATAAAGGAGGAATCTGAAAGAGTTGAGGTAGCAGGAGTTTTCTGGCAAATTACTTTCCAAAGGAAAATATCTTTCTTCCCAAAGCTGCAAATGCCCATCATGAAAAATGTCAGCTTAATGCAAATTAATGTGGAAAAGAAAATTGGAGGTTTTCTCTGGTGTATCCCTGAAGGTTCTCCTGAAGGACCATAATGTTACTATCACTGCCTGTCTGACAGAAGGGAATGTGTGAGAATTTTTCTCCAGGACAGCAATTTCAGCCATGCTTAGATGTAGCTTTTAGCTTTTTCTGGAAATTCTTACTGGGGACCCCAGGGAATTATGCTTCTTTATAATTTACTTTTTTTTTTTAAAGTAAAAGGAATCTCTACTTTCTGGCCAACTAAACACCCTGGCCAAAACAGAACAGTCTGGTCAACAGCTTTGTTTTGAATGCATCAAGGGTTATCGTTACCCTCAGGTTTCCAAAATCTTTTTCCTAGTATAGGAATTAATGTTCAAGCACAAAAAGAAATGTTGTGGTTGTAGCACTGTGGCAGGAGCCTGCTGAGGGTGCACAACTGCTTCCCCTGCACGTTACTTTCTGATTAGGGTTGTTCCTTGGCACAGCCTATTGCTGAGATTCTTAAAAAAGATAATGACACACTGTTGTTACTGGCCACTTCTGCTCTGAGACTAGCAAGCATGCAGGAATAAGATGACACATTTAGAATCCACCCAAATTTCCTAGAAATTTCTTCTTTCTTCTTTACTGGGCCTAGTTATTCACTAGCTGTTCCTAGACAGTCAGTGCCTGTCTCACTCAAAGGAGACAACAATGCTATTTCTGGTAAATATATTACTAGAGAACGCTTCATTAGCTAAAATGAAAGTGTACTCAAAACCCTTCCTTAGGCAGGAGTGAAAGCAAACGAAAGAATGAGATTCATGATTTTGATATGTCTTAACAGTGACTCAGACTCATAAAAGGTATCTCTTATTCCATTCTTTTGTGCACTCATGTCAGGACAGATATGTCTTGTTCTCTCTGCAAAGCAGCTGTGGTGCTTGTGAAGAGACTGTCGTCAGTGCCGAGGAGAAAGAAATGCTGCCTGAAAAGTGGCAGTGGAAGTTTTCCTGCTACACAAGTGTCCTTGCCTTGATTTTTTAGGAGCCGTCTAGTGGAATAAAAGTAGTAACTCAGCTACAACAGCTCTTCAAACATAACTGACTTTAAATATCTCCACCAGCTCCAAGCATAGTGTAGTTTTTCACTGGAAGTGTTCAACCAGTGTCTCCTGATGGTCCCCAAGCGTTGTTGAGTGTTGTCTCTGCAGAGGAAGGGCTGTTCTCCAGAGAAACAGTTTCTCACAGAGCTGGAAATCTAGTGTCTTCCCATCATGGTGAGAATTATGGTCACCCTCATCTCCTAGTGTCCCAGAAGGGGTGACTTGCCCCTCTGAAATGACCTGATCATTGCTGGAGTAACTGTACTGTTGGCTATCTCTGGTGTTGGCGTGGGGAATTGGTGGTGATCCCAAAGCTGTGTTGTTGCAGGACTGCTGATTTCACAAATGATTGTGAAGGGAATCTGTACAACCCTCTTGCAGAAGATTTGTTGGATGTTTCCAACTTTCTTCACCCAGGGAAATTATTTTTACCCTCTTCTTCTGTTACATGTCAATGAATCCTGTACTTACAATCTTAAAATTCAGCTTAAACATTAGACGAAACTTTCATGGTAATATAATTGTTTCATATGAGATCATTCCACTTCATAAAAGGTGCCTTCTGATGGTCTGGAAATAATGTTATAAAACAGAAACACTAATGCATCACCATCTCTAGAATTGTTATCTAAAAAATACTTGAAGTGCTTTTCTGCTGTGCACTGTGTCCAGAATCAAAATGAAGAAAGACAAATTTTTAAGATAAATTGGTTTGTGAAAAATTTATGTGCACTTTACTAGTGCAGGCAGGATGTAATCTGTTTTGTATTGAATCTGCTTGGAAAAAAAATCTACAATGATAATGAGATTTTTTTAAAGGCACTTTTAAATTCATGCTGGCAAAAGACAAATAGTCATGACTTTTAATTTCTATAAACTTAACAGCTGGGGATAAAATAAAGCGTTATTAACTTAAGGGGTGTAAGGAAGTTGCTTTTGTTTCAAGGGCGGAAAAAGTTATTCTGTTCTCAGTGTTATTCATCTAAGCTGTCTGATCTTTCTGCTGGTACAACTCAGGCCAGTGAGTGGTTTTATTTATGCTGCTTTTACTGTTAGTAGTGAGAGAAGAGGGACTGCAAATATCTCTAGTGATGTCTGTATTCCCTGTCCTTAACAGTCCTTGTGAAAACATTGGTTGTGAAGGAACTATGCTTCAGGGGCAAGTCCCTTTACTACTAAATGGGACATTCCTCATATTCAAAACATAAAATACATTATCAAATACTGAGGAACTTCTTAACCTCATTTTATTGTTTGGAAAAATATTATGTCTTTCTTCTATCACGACAGCCATTAATGATAGACATTTCTCCTTGTCAGACTGAATTCTTACACTAATTTTAATTGCATCAAGTGCAATTTACTGTTATCAGAAGATAAATAACAGTTATTTTCTGTATCCCTGTATGATTTATATTACAACGAAGAAGTAAGCTGTTTTGGTTTTTTTAGTTTTCATTATAAATTTAATGGCAATTCAAAGGCCTACTGTACTGTCTGGGTATCCTTATGTGCCTGCTCTGTCCTTTGCCTGTTGAATTCAAGTCCATTTATATTAATGATTTATTTTTACTGTGAATACATTTGTTTGCTGCCTGTGGACTCCTCCTGTGTTTTCCCAGACTTCACCATAGAAGAAGTTGTAGAGTATATCGTGCTCACAGTAAACCACAAGTTCATGTTTACATACCAAGGGGTTTCCCTTGAGTCCCAAGTCTTTACTAACTGATTTGTCATGGAGGTGAAGGGCACCACCTCTGTGATTAGGAAATCAATAGCAGTTGCCATTTCCATTAAGGAGCCTTGGCTGAAGTTGTTCTGTCTTGCATATTACACTGCTGTCAGTATATGCTTTCATTTGCTCATGGCCTGAAGTTAAAAATGGGGGCAGACCAAAAAAGGTACAGTTGTTTTCTCAAATAAGTATATCCTCTCCATAGAATTGGGAAGGACTGATCAGAGGATGTCTTGAGCAAAGAGGGAATACAGGAAAATTAGTGTGAGTAAGTGTTATAAAAGGATGTACTTACACATGCTCAGTCAAAACAAAACAGTGGAACAAAGCACAGTTTGACCTACTGCAGAAAAAATGAGCAAAAGCAGGAAAAAAACCCACAATCCCTCTGCAGGGAAGATTTCTTAGTACATTACAGGGACAGCAGACTAATAGTTCTGTTCAGTGGTTGCTGAGAAGCATCTCATGTTGTTCCTGGGCATCTTGAAGAACAGCCGGTGTTTGAATTAACTGTAGGTGGAGTAGCAGCAAAGAGCCACTTGCCAGTGTAGGAGCTAATGTATTGCTGCCATGGTTTAGCCACAGAGTTATGGCTTCCTCCAAGGGCTGGCTGGGGCTATGGCACTTTTTTAGTACCTGCACTGATGTCCTGCTTCATTACTTTTGATCATTGAGACATGTTTTGTGGCTGCTCACCCTTGAAGTGCAGGAATGTGTACAAATGCACCAGTGTGATGGTGTTGTTACAAAATGAACTGACATCAATGTGAATTCCGGGGAGAAGGTGGTCTGTAGCCAACCATAAATACTCCCAAAGTCAGCACGTGAAATTACAAAATGTGTCTTTCATGATGTTGGATTGGTGCATGTGAGCTGGCACTAACCATTCCCTCTAGGCAAGAGTGCTGTTTAAAAGAGATTAAACTGCACGTGACAAGGATAAACTCCTCTCCTCCTCCCAGGGCACTACTCACAGCTTACCTGCTGAATACCAGTGTTAGTGCTCTCTTTGCTCACTGTAACATCAACATGGTTAAGCCCTGAGGTCTCCACGGTAGGACTAGAGAGATGTTGTTTGCTGGGTGGGGGCATCTTCATCAATGCTCCTCAGGACAGCGCTGGAGCACTGAGGCTGTGGGAGCCCAGTCCGTGTGTGCCTGTCTGGAGCATCCAACCCCAGGTAATGACATGAAAAGATTTGTCCACCAAGGCAGTGCTAAAATCACAGCAACTGCAGTGGCATAGCAGTGGGCTAGGGGAAAATTTACTAGCCCTGCTTGTGTTTTTATTCTATTTCTGCCCGTGAGAGAGCCCCAGTGCTCCTGCTAGGGCCTGTGCTGTCTCCAGGGTATTTAAAATTCTCTACCTTTAAATACTGACCACCAGCAGAATGGTGCCAGTGCTGAATGTTGTACTGACAGACAGGATAATCTTAGGAAGCTACATTTCTATAAAAATTATTAAAGGGGCATCTGATAGCAGTGTTTCAGTTAAGGCTTATTAAACATTCTCCATTTTACCTTCCATTTTCAGGGATTTATAATTTTGCTATAAAAATTCACTCAACCTTGAAACTTGCCATCTATGGTTTCATTCCAGAAGATATTTTTAAAGGTACAAAAGCAGAAGTATCCCTATTCTGGCAATGGCTTAAATGGATATTAACATTCAATCCTGCTCCACAGCACATTGGGAAGTTGAAAAAACTGCTAAAAATTACTGCTGAAAAAAAAGAACATTTGCAGCAGTATAGCTGAGATTATCCACTGTAATCTTGATCTGGTACATTTTGAGGGCTGTTGCCCAGTTTCAGAGGGAGCTGCTGAGATGCAGGTACCTTTGCACTGTATCTCTTGCAAGGGCTGGAGCCACATGCTCCTTAGAAGGGCTTGTGGACCGTGAAGGAAGGACCTAACAGGGAGGGTGCCTGAGCACAGGCAGTCCTGAAAGCAGCGTGAACAAATGATTTTAGCATGGGAGCTTTAGCTTTGAGAGGTGGGAAATCCTGCGTTATGTCAATGCCTGGGAGTTTTATAAGATTGACAATGAGTGAGTGCTCTGGAGAATTACTGGAAAATTCCTAATTGTTAAGTCTTGAAACAAATTGCCTAGGGTCATTGCAGGATCATCATTGGACCCCAAACCGGACAGGCTAGGCATGTGTCAGTAACACCTCAGGTACAGTTAATTATGCCTTAGAGCAGAGAGAGCCCTTTGGCCCATTTTGCACTCATTTTTCATCATAGAATTTACTAGACTTTTCCACTGGGTGCTGCTTATTCCTCTCCCCATTTCACCAGGCGAGTGTTTTGCAGTTGTCTTAAGTGCCTCCCTATTTCTTACTGCAGAGCAAAGTTTCTTATTCTCAGCAGAGGTCTCAATTTTCCTGTCCTTTGTACCTAACACATCTGAGCTTGGTGTCTTCTTGATTTCATTGGCTTTCAAACTGCTTGACATCTTTAGCCCTCAAGGATGCTCTGAGCTGTAAAGACTCCTTGCTGGAACTGCTGTTCTGGAGTTAGAGGTGGAGCATGATTGGTTGGCTGCTCCATGTGCTGAAGAAATCAAGCAGCGTGTAGCTTCTCCCATTAAAAATTAATGCTCTGCAGTAGGAAGTCAGAACCTTAAATGTTTTGTTGTTAAGGAACAAATAATGGAAAATTACCACCTTTTTTCAAAAGAATGAAGGATGTTTCAGGTTGGGAGCTTTCTCTTGTTATGTGGCTATTGCTGCCTTGAGTCTGACAACTGGAGAATGGTGTCTGGGAATGTGTGCTCATCCATGTGGGTTGCTCAGATGTTATTCCACTGTTCATAATCGCACTACTTCTACCTGAAATGGCCAATGGGTGTATGCAATATGTTCAGAGATGGATAAGTACCTATGTGATTTGATAGTACTTTGGGTATCCTTTCATATACTTTGTACGCATGTAAATCTTCTCACGGCTGCAGATGGCTAATTTGAAAAGAGGCCTGTGGGAAATTTGGCATAGAGTGCGTTTGCTAATGCAAATGACAATTCATGTGGGAAAGAGTGAAAGGATCATTTAAAATGGAGCACTGATTCAAAAACCTCTCAGACATCCGTGAATATCCTGGGTTAAGAGGCTCATGGTGGGGGAAATGGGGATTTGGTAATCGTTTGGGGTTACGTGAAAATGAGTTGTGGGACGTCGCTGTTCGTATCTATTTTACACAGTCTGCAATGGGAAATTTTCCTGGTGTGTGGGGATCTGCTGCCCTGTTGTAGCTGTCTCAAGCAGTTCCTCACTCCACAAAACAACGATGAATTGAAGCCTGAGAAATGCCCTTAGAACGGGATGCAGAGATTAGAGCAGACCCATGGAAAGCAGGCACGTTTCCTCTGTCTGGCTGAAAGGGCATCATGTTTCTGGCAAGGACCACAGTGAAAGAAATGAAAGGGGGCATTATGTCCAGTCAACTCTCACTGCTCACATCCACCTCCCCTTTGCCTCTCTGGTACATTGGCCCTCTTTCCATGGCACCATCTAAATGCAAAATAGCAGGGCTGCTGCACGTCTGCAATCTGCAGCACTCTTTTGAGATGCTCCATGCTGTGATCAGGCTAGAAAGAAAAATAGTTCCTAAGTAACTGAAGATTTAGGGGAACTGTGAAGCACTGCCATGCAAATCAGAGGGAAAAAATATAATGTTATAAGAATGAAGTGTTTGTCTGGAGAAACTCTCTAGAGGAACACAAAGAAGTCTGTCTTTTTAACAAGGTTGTGACAGAGGGGTCCTTCAGCTCATCTGGGATGTGACAGGGCCTTTGCTGGCTATAAAAGCTGGTGCTCAGAGTCTCTGTCTAGTTGGGAGTAATTGCAGTAAACTAGTGGTATAACAAAGACTAGTTAGAATAAATGCTGCTAATGACAGTGACACGTGTTAACAGTGATATGATGATTCTGAGGTATTGGTGGGTAATTGCTAGGTTTAATTTTGAGTTCACAAAAAAATCTTCTATTGTCAACCAACCACTTGTCCAGTCCAATGCAAAGATAATTAGCTAAGGCAGGCACCTGGATTCAGGCTCCCTTGGTTGCTTTCCCCATATTGCACCATGCTCCTCTTTAATCTATGTCCACAGCCTCCAACACACATCCTTTATGGAAAGAAAAGAGCAATGTCACTTTGAGACAGATCCACAGGGTTTAGACCAACTTTCCATTTCCTCAGTTAATTACCAACATAATCTCTAGATAATCTCTTCTCAAGTCTATGAAGATTGGCTGCCTTTGAATTCAGAGGACACTTGGTCTTTTTGGATCCTAGCCATAGATTAAACTTCTTCACAGTGGAGATAGCTGTACTTTCCTGCTGTTGATTGAAACACACTGCTGAACACTTTTTGAAGTTGGATAACCCCTCCAGAAATGCAAACAATTGCTGGCCTCCATGTGTCCTCCCAGCTCAGAGGTGCCAAATCCCATTATAACTCATTTCTGTGGAGACAGTCAATCATAGCCTTCAGTGTGAGAGGATTTTCCAGTTATGCTAGGAATGCTTTATCAATAGAAAATCACACATTATGAAAGAGCTATTTGCACCAAATTTGCAAGATTGTGCCTGTAATTGTAACGTTATGCATTTGTTGCATAACCCTAAGGAGAGGAATTTTCTAATTGTTTTCTTAACTATCCTCATCATGACTAAGTTTTTACATCTCCCATGAAAGGAGAGATCTCCCATCTGCAGGAGACTTACCACCATCATTTTAAAGGAACATACTCACCCTACCCTTCATGCTTTCTTTTTTTATTACCTCTCCTATTCCATGTAGGTATGGGTTATCTACAGAGCTGTTTGCCCACCACAGGCATATGGCTGGGAGTGCATATGCTCAGAAACCAACTGGGTTTCTTGTGAACCACATAAAACATCCAAGCAGGTTCTAGGCTTTCCCTCAGTAGCCTCTAAGACTGTTCCTGGCCCTCCCCTTCTGACTGTGGACTTCTGATCTTAATGGGCCCACTAAAAATGCTGGGACCTGACAGCATGAATCCATTTTGTGTCATCACTGGAGAGTAAAAATACTAATTAAAAAAAAAATAAATTAGTAATTTATGAGACATCAAGGCAATCAAATGCTTAATATATGCTTTCCTGTAGGGCCCGATTTGAAATTAAATTTTGCTTTTGAATAGGCCTTACTCTTCCAAACTATTTCACATAGGGGAAAAAATGCAAATACCTGCATAGTCATGTTGGTGGGGTTTGTCTCTGGTTTAAGATTGGGTCTCTAGCAGCAAGTCTGTCATTTAATTTGCTGATGCTTATTTACAAACCAAACCCTACCCTCACATAACTCAGTAAATACCTGTATGGTTTCAACACAAGATATGACCCATCGTTCAGATATCCACATAGTAATTTCCCATGAGTTCAGAGGAAATCACTCCATCTCCCAGTAGATATCCAGCACCATTTCCTATTGCACCTGAAATATCTTCACTTGAGAGTATTGCAATTCCCCCCCGCCCCAGATGCACACAGTCATTCCATTCCAGTTTGTGGTAACAAGTTTTTATTAGGTTTTCTTTGTACTCTCAGCTTTTGAAAGCTCATCATTGGAGTAATTTCCCTTTCATCTTCATGTAGCCTTCTCCTCCCTTTTTTCTCTGAAAATATCTGAAATTGGTAAGGAAGAAAGTTGCAGCACCAACAGAATTTGCTTTTTTAGTTTGAAATTGTAAATCATGTTTGTTTTTTTTTTTTATTCTCCCTACAGTGAAAGGAAAACAAAACAAAAAACTGAAACAGTTTTGATGTTTTTTGTTTGGTGTATTTTCACTTGTGATAATAATATCTGGAATTTCTGCTTAGAAAGAATAAGACAGCTCTTTTGTTTACCAGCTGTATGTGTTTTATAAATGTCAGGCTTAGTTTTGCATGAATGAATGCCTGAAAATATAACTGCATACCTAAATATGGTGCCATAAAGGCATCTGAAAAGACAGAGTTGGGATTGACACTCTCTGGGTGGCAGGAATGATGCAGAATTTGCCTCTGTCCCATCTAGGCCTGATATTTGGGCTGTTATCTGCAAAATACAGCAGCTGAAGAGTTTGCTAATCAAACCCTACTGTTACTGTGGTTAAAATGTTTATGGCTGTGTGAAACGTAGAGAAGTGGGAGAGAAATAGCTTTTAGAGGATGAGGGTGATTTTGCTTTAAAGACACAGGAAACTCAAACTTGGCTTTCTACCATGAAATAAATAGAAAATGGACTTGAGTGCAACCTCTGAAGCCACTGACCTAGCACCCAGCACTATGCATGTTACGAAATGTTGGAAAGGTTGACTCTGTACATGGCCATGGGATGGAGCTGTCCTCCCTTGGCCATGTCCAGCCAGCACAGCCCTGCCTGGGCACCCCAGCTCACTCTTGCCATGCAGCTCTGGTTTCTGCTTGGCCACTGTCTTGTCCAGCCCTATGGCAAAGACTGCTCCAGCTTGACTTTCCTGTACACAATGCTTAGAAAAACTATAAACAGGTTACCCTTTGCTCATGTCCCCTTTTTCCCACCACTGCCTCAAAATCTGCATCATATCTGCAGAGCATCATTTATCTGCAGGTTGGGATAGTCTATATGAAGCACTATTTCAGTAAATTGCTGCTGGTTGTACTATATTTGCTCTCTTCTCCTGCCATGCTCTTTATTTTCCCAAGGCTATGAACAGCATCTACAAATCCTGTGAGTTGGTCCTATTCTACTAAGCATGATTCTTTTTGAGTCCAGAAAGAGCAAAGGCTGGAGCAAGGGAAAGGCTTTCAACTCCACTCAGGCAGATGAGCTTTACTGGTGCAGCTGCATAAAATGCCACCAGGTAAAACTCTAATCCAGAGGAAGGTGTAAAGCCAGATGTTTCAAACACGGATGTCAGCAGCTTTTTTTGTTTTCTGAAGTGAATACTATGAGTAATATTGAGATGACTGTCTCATGGGAATGTCATGAGTGGATTTAGTAAGATTTTAGAAAGCAGCAAGTTTCTAGGGAGGTATAAAAAAATATTATTTCTTGAGCTGAGCTTGTTGAATGTAAAACCTCCCTGCTCCTATCTGGTTTGCTACACAAATCACAGTTTAAAACAGTGTCTTACATCTACATGAGTGCATCTACACTGAACACTTTAAAATATGTAAATTACCTCCATTTGGTGGTTAATAAATTCTTAAGGCAGAGAGGGCCCACCTGAATTTCCAGATCAAACATGGTCATTTCCTGTAGCATTATAAAGGGAGTCAGATCCCAGCTGGTGTAAACTGGTGTAGTATCAATGAAACCAAGAAAGCAGATCAGAATTAACTGAGAATTCAGCCTGTTTAACAAGCAAGTTTCAGAAATAAATCTTTTATCCATTTTAGCATTAGAATATTTGTTGTGGCAGGATATTTTCAGGCAGCAAAAATGAGCAGCTCCCTAACTTGCTGAAAATCTAGAAAAGACTCGAGCACTGCAAAAAGGTGTTATTTGTACTGAATGTGGTTTATTAGTTGCATAATTGGCATAAAATAGAAAGCAGTTCATGATAATGGTATCATTTATACTTCTGTAATTAAGATTGTATCAGTATTTCAAGGGCATAATACCCAGTTAGAAAAATGCATAACATTAATTCCTTGGGAAGTAGATCTTCAGCCAATATTTATGTGGAAAACATTGCTCTGGTCTCTGACCAGGTAGAAGAGTCCAAAGAAAATGATGCTGGGTTCCAGTATGGCATCAGGTGTTTTGCATTCCTCACATCATTAAAGCCTAATGGGGAAGTGCTGCTTTAGTGGCCTTAACTAGCAGAAATGCAAATATTAGACTGATTTAGTATGTTCCACTTTTACAATGTATTAATTGCTGTAAATATGCAAAGGTATGCAATTAAAAGAGTAAATGAGTATTTCTAATTAGGATGGAATGGTAGCACATTTCATCAAAGTAGGACACAGTGTGCTACTTACCTGTGTATATGTTTTTGCCAATTAGTCAACAAGGAATTCTCATATGAACAATCGAGCCTTATATAATTGGAAAACGAGCACTGAAGCACCAAAGTCCAAAACCAACATTTATATTACCCTGTAACACAGCAGGGTACTTTTGGCCTCCTTTGCATCTGGGACCAGGGATAATTCCTTGACAAAACCTGCACCTGGGAATGTGGTTTCCTCCTGGCTGCCTGTCCTGCAGCGTGCTGATGGGGCCACTCAGCAGAGACTTGGGAGAGTCAATGGCCAGAGAGAGAATGCACACGGGATTAGGAAACCAGGTCTCCAAGCAGGCCAGGGGCAGAGTTATTTCTGACCCCTTGCATTGCTTCATTTGGCCATGTCTTCCAGTATGCCATCCACCTTGGAAAGTGTCCACAACATGTGGTAGTGTAACACTGAGGATTGGTGCCCACCTCTCTGGCCAGTCCCAGCAGTGTGTGACAGCTGCCTTACTCTTAGCAGCAGCACAGGACACAGATGTGCTACCAGCACTTTCCAAAAGAGCATTTAGAAACAGGCCTAAGCTGGAGATATAATGGAATTAAAACTTTTAGCTAAAATAATTTTATCTCCTCTGTAGAGTTGCATCTTTGTGGGTGCATATGTGGGAAAGGGGCAGTTCCACAGGGTGGGAATGTTTCAGGGCTGCACAGCCACTTGGACTCTGGCAGATAACTGGGAAGGATGGGGTAGCCCAGCACCACAGCAGGGGTGTATGGCCCTCAGACACAGATCCCAAATTGGTATGCTGAACCTTGTGTAGTGGGGGAGCAAACCAGTTTTCTCTGCAGTCAAGAATATCCCACTTGGTACTTCAAATTTTGGGTGAGGAGGCATTCAGAGCAGGTGGAGTTTCTCTTCGTTGATGCTATGCATCATGTACACTCCCATGGCAAGATTTGTTTGGTGATTTACTAAATGAAAAATTTGGAAATTTTAAGAGGAAATGCCATTTTTTTTCTCAGGTGGGGGAAATAGAAGGGAAATAACTTCTGTTCTTGACTAACATCTTTGGGGAAGACGTATGGAAAAAGGTTCTACTGATACAAATTGGAGCCACAAATATATCAGTCAAGACATCTGTTCAGATGGGTGTGAGGTTTGCAGGAACAAGACTTTAGTCTGCCTGTCATGGGAAGCTAAAAATCTGAAACTGCTTTGAAAAGCCCTCGAAGGGGCTTTTCATGATCATGAGAAGGATGAGGAGAGGAGTGGGGGAGAACACAGAAAAGACCCCAAACCAAGTGTCCATGGGAGCTGCTTGGAACAAGAGTGTGCCTCTGGTCTTTGTAATGCTTTCCTGGGTTTGGGGCTGCTCTTACCCTGCTTTAGGATAAAGTTTCCTTGTGTTTGTGAGAATTTAGAATCTGTGTTGTGGATTCAGTAAGTTTAGGGGGTTCATTTTGGGGAAGCAAAATCCATCTTTTCTTTCTATAATAACACAAATGCACTTAGATACAGGCTGTACTTAAAGAACTGACTGACAGCCTCTGTGACAGACGAAGCAGAACATCCGGGGGTTGTAGAATAAAATAATTCATATTGTACCAGGCAGCCTCCTGCCCTGAGCCCTGACCCCTCAACAGATATTCTTCCCATAACCTCCTGAAATATTCCCAAAGCCTCTTTCACGGCCAAAGGTAGCTTGCTCAGTGCTTCTCCTATGCTCTGAAGGCACTGGCCTGTAGCTATAAATAATTACTGACTACTCACTCTGCCTAGCACAAAGTTTGGATTTGGACTTTCATTCAGATACCTCTGTGCCTGTTCGTGCTTGTTTTATGTGGTGAAAGTTGTGTTTTCTACACCCACCCCATTCTCTCCAAGTTGGTGATTTTGTCATCTGCTTGAGGTGCTCAGGTAATTAAGTTGGCGGCTTTTTTGGTGTTGGTTGTTTGGGTTTTTTTTTCCTTTCTTCATTTCTTCTTTTTCTTGGGAGATTTTCTAAAACCTTGTTCTTTCCTAAAGAAAGATAGAAATTAGTCACCTAACTCCAGGCCATCAGCACATGAGTGTTTAACTCCCTTGTGCTTTATTGTGAACCACAACCAAAAGGCTGAGGTGTGTCCTGCAACTGCCTTTTACAGCTTTCTTCAGGATTTAGGGATATCCCTTGGCACCCAAGTAAGGCAGGGGCGGGATGAGCAGATGGAGGTGGTGAACATCTACTGATCTCTCAGTCCTGAAAGTCTCTGAGTCCTGGTAGCTGCCACAAGGTAGGACATTGCCCTTCATGCCATGTTTGCAGAGGCCAAACCTGCAGTGTCCCATCCATGAGGGATCCTCTCTGCTGGGCTTAGGTGGAAGAAGGCTCCCTCCAGGCCACCTTCCACCGAGGGTGCACCATCTGATGGCACTTGTGTAAAAGCTTTTACACAAGCATATGGGACTGCACCTCTGTTTCCTTTTGAGAGACCAGTAATACATGGTAATGGCAACAAACACCTCCTGCACCACGGCCGGGTCTGATGTGTTGATGCTCCAGTGGAATGAACCATCTTCTCCAACTTTCAGCAAACCTCGAGGTGTTTAGCATCGGGTTATTTGCATGCTGCTACTGGGACAGACCTCCCACCCAAAATGCTTTGCATCACTCAAGCTTGCCAGATACTGAACTTCATATTTTGAGTGAGGGCAACTTTCCTGATGTATTGAAGGTGTTTAGTACTTTCATTTGACCTTAGCTTCAAGTTGCTGATATTTGTCACTGGAAGGAAAGGTGATTAGGAAGATATATGACTTGCTGTACTGATTGCAGAGAGCAGATATGCAGCACTGTCAGAGTGGGAAATTGCTGATAGAACTGTTTCAAGTTTAGTTCAGTTCAGATCTCAGGCTCATGTCTCTGTCAACTCTACTTGAATATCTCCTAGCACAATTTCAATATTTACTTCATGCAGAACAGAGAACATCTGGGATTTATGTGGCTGCTCACAGGAGTAAAGAGAAAAAAAGAGAAGTGATTCTGGGGCTTTGCCTACAAAAGCTTCGACTTTCTGAGCAAAGCTAAATGGTGTTTGGCAGTGCTATAGTAGAAAATTAGAATGAAAATGGTATAAAGGCTCCTGTTAGTATCAAAATAACTTGTATTTCTGCAGGATTTGGCATAGCAACATCATGCATTCCCAGAACTCTCCCTGTGTATTCAAAAAATAATGAAGTGAAAACAAATTGGGTTTGTGGAGTACGTTGTGTGTGCCAGCAGGCTTGTTTGTGTGTGTCTGAGATAAACGTGCGTGTGTCTGCGTGTTTGTGGGGTAATTGTTATCTGGTAAGTGGTGTGTGATCCCCCTCCCTCCACAAATTTACATCACCTCTGTATGCTGTGAATAACAAAGAAATGCTGGGTACTGCCATTTGTACGTCTAGACTCAGATTCCACGTAAAGAGCCTAATGCTAGCTAAGAATTAAGTGGTCTTCTCCTCCTGTTACTTTTGAAGCATTTGGGAATATTTTTAATCCCTTTTTCTTTCAATTGCTGTGGTCCCTGCTTTGTCCTCTCCCTTGTTGCCACTTAGTCCTTGCTGAACTGAAGAAGTTATTTTTACACAATGTTCTGTAGCTGTTGAGATCTTTGATTAAAAAAGGTACACGCTGTTTCCACTACCTTCTGTAACTTGAATTTGCACAGGGAAGTGATGGGGAAGGTTGCATTGAGGAGGTGGCTGGAGCCTTAGGAAACCCACCCACATGAAAGAGCTGCTCTGCTTTGCACTGGGTGAAGATCTGTCTCTCTTCTGGCCCCTCAAAAGTGGTTATTTTTGTCAACAAAATAAAGCTTCCCCACAGTGTCAGGGTTTTATTACCCCAGAGAAAGTCAGCTGAATTTCAGGACAGCACAGTATCTCCCCAGATGTTTGATGCTGTGCTAATATACACCCATCTGACAGCCTGCATTCGAGCTGAAGTTTTGCACTCAAGATATGAAGAGCCTCATGTGCTGCAGTAATTGCACAACAATTCCACTCTTACACTGCTTTTCTGTTTTCCTGTTTTCTTCTTCTGATTCCTCACCTACCTCAGAAAAAAATATTAGCATTGAGCTATGCCTGAGCCAGCTAATCTCTGTGAAGTAGAGTTGTTCAACACAAGCAGCACCTTGCTGGCAACTCGGAACTGCTGATAAAAATTTCCAATTTCTACTATTTGCCCCATCTCCTGTATACACCATGAGTCAAATTTCAAGGTGCCACATCAGAAGTTTTGTCTACTTGTTTTCCTTTTCAATCCCATAAATTTTTCTAAGTAAGTTTTGGCTTGTATACTGAATATTTTACAGCTACATAGTAGTCTTTATATCCAGAATTCTCATGTGGCTTACTGGCATCTGTCAAAGTTGAGGGTACTGCAGGTATGCAGTAAGTCATATGGCACTGGAGTAATTCTGCATGTGTGGGTGCATATAATATTATTAACCTTAAAAGGAACATCAAAAGTCTAAACTATATCTAAGCACTGGCATATATCATTTAAGTGTTGTTCCTTCTGCACAGTCCTCTCTCCTGCTTTCCTAATAACTCTGACACATCCTTATTTTTATTTGTATTTTTATTTTTGACACGTTTCTTCATAAGCATAGCAGTGAGATGTACCTTCCTGCATGAATCTTGGTTTGTACAGACTTCTGTGCTTGGATTTCAACATCAATTTTACCTTAAGATAGTTACAGGTTGTCACTGTGACTAGTCTAGGTATATTATTTCCATGACATTTTTGCGTGGATGTGGTGGTATTTATTCATACACAAATAAAGCCAATAAAGCACATACCTAGTGCATATTTTATTACTAATGTAACATTTACAGCACTTTACTGTTAACGAAAAATAATGGTACTCATAAAAAGCAATTTTTTCAGCATAAATCACTCTAAATGTTCAGCCAGTGTGACCGTCTCATATAATGTTTCCGTTTGTCAATCAATATGTCAAGATGCCTTGATGCATCAGATGTAAATTATCATCTAAGTTATCTTTAACTCCTCAAAATGTCATCCACTGAACTGAGCTCATTCAAGTTCACCTTTTAACTTTTTCCTGGAGATGCTCAGTGTCCATCAAGTACGTAAAGGAAGTCAGAGGTTAACGAATCTTAATTGGACTTCATTATGTGGTAATATAGCACCTCAAGTGCCTAATTATGGCCTGGTACTGAAGAGCAGTGTCATAATTTAAGGATATAATTAACTAGAAGCCATGCATTACCATGCACTGTAGCACTTCATGACTTATTATGGTTCTCCAGTCAGGTATAAAGCTTGGTGACTACCAATATAGTTAAATTTCAGTTTGGAAAATTATTTAAAACACATTTTTAAGGAAGACTCCTGATGGAATTGCACTGTAAGGGAAGCCCAGTGCTACATAGCTTTGATGGTTACTATAATCTGTTGTTCTTCATTGCCTGTGATGCTACAAGATAAATTATATTCTTTCACTGCAAGTAGGGCAAGTCACACTGAAAAAAAAGATCCTTCACTCCTAAATTTTATGGTGTTAATTTGCCATGTATTTTCACGTATCATTTGAGGGCAAACAAAGAATGAAAATAGTTCATTGGGTAATAAAACTGTTTTATTCAGAGTTGTAATTAGGCTATATTATTTTCAGTTTCCCTTTGGAGGATCAGAGGCCATAAGCAGAAAATATTTGTACTGCTGTTTCATATCTCAAAAAGCCTGCTTGTACATTGGCTTTTAGCAAAAATGCTTGTAAAATATCAGTGAAGTTAGCAGGGCATTGCAGGATGAAAATATACTGAAACAGTAACATATTTTTGTCACTATATCTGTGTATAAATAAACTTCTGTTTTCCAAAGTTTCATGCTCTGCATCAGGTGCATTTTGCCAGTTCTTTGGCAGTTGTCATTTGTATCATCACTTTGTGCTCTTTGTTTTAAATAAGAGCCAGGGATGATGTCTGGTTCCTAGAAACCATATTCTGTGAATAAAAATTGTAGTAGAGAACTTACAAACAGCTCTTAGAACCATGGCATGGTTAAGGTTGGAAGGGACATTAAAGATCATCAGGTTCCAACCTCCCTGCTGTGAGCAGGGACACCTCACACCAGACCAGGCTGCACAAGCCTCATCCAACCTGGCCTTGAACACCTCCAGGGAGGGGGCATCAACAGCCTCCCTGAGCAACCTGTTCCAGTGCCTTACTACCCTCATGGTGAAGAATTTCTTCCTGATGTCTAACCTAAATCTCCCCTCTTTCAGTTTAAAACCATTATCCCTTGTCCTGTCACTGCCCTCTCTGGTGAAAAACCCCTCCCCAGCTTTCCTGTAGGCCCCCTTCACAGAGCTGTGTAAATAATTATACGTCTGTTTTGTCAGCTTGGGTTTGGTGTTTTGTTTAGTTTCTGGCTTTTGTTTTGTTTGGTTGTTTGGGGTTTTTAACTTTATTTTAGTCATTCTGGAGCAAAATATTTTTCTTAGTAAAAATAAGTTTTAAATTAGGTTACCTAAAATATTTTGTCTGAATAAAAAGGATGGTTTGTATTTCTAAGGATTTTAACCTTTTTTTGTTCTTGTTGTTGTTTTAAAATATACTGACATTTTTTAGAATGACTAAGCCAGACTTTAATTTGAAACAAGCAAAAAAAATATATATCAAATATTTTCATTTTGAAAATATTAAATGAGCACTTCAAATTTTAAAAAAGAAACACCTCTTTTGGCCAAAAGCCTTTATGAACGTGATCCCAGAATGGGATGTGTGTAAAACTATTCACTTTTCAAATTTTCATGTATTTGGTAATTGATTTTTCATTATTTTTTCTTTTTTTTTCACCTTCAGGGTGCTGCTTTTTTTTTTTTTTCAGGGGAAAACCCAACCATCTTCACTCACTTTTTGGGCTAAATCTTGCTTACCAGGATGTGTTGTCATTTGGAAAAAGAAAACATTCAGCCCCAAAAGTGTCAAGTAGTAGAGCTCCTCTCAACATCACTGTGGAGAGCAAGCACTTTAGTTTGGCTTGGGACATATGCTGATTTTTCCTCATATTGCAAATGGCAGCTAGTTTAAAATTGTTTTATAAATTATTTTGAGTCAGCAAAAGAGCACCTTCATTTCTAGGCTAAAACTGGTCATTTTCTTGTGGACTTTCAGCTGTTAGGAAAGGAAACCTAGTTATATGCTGCTGTCTGCACCGTCAGGTATCGTGCTTTGAATTCAATACCAGAGTTCAACAGCCTCAAAAGGGTATTAAACATCAATATCCTTCCCTCAGCGAGAACTAATCAGTTCCATCTCTCCAGCTTTTGGGATAAAATGAGGCTGCCTGGTTGCTGCAGGATTTGTAATATTTATAGCTGCATTTTAAATTCTCTGTTTCCATCTGCCTTTGTTTCCATCCCTCTCCTTTGTTTTATTTCTATCGGCTATGCCTAAGCTGAAGGTAACAATACAAATTGGTTCCAGAATCCAACCTGTAGGATCTATCTGCCTTAGGAAAGGCTCCAGTGGTTTTACTGAAGAACAGTCATCTATTCTTATTTATTTATTCTTATTTATTTATTCTTATTTATTTATTCTTATCTATTTCTTATTTTCAGTTTGTAAGAAGAGCCCCTGGGGCTAGATGACCACAGGGGAGACACTTTGGACACAGCAGTGACAGAGCAGTCCTCACCTCTTGGGAGGTGCCTGTGTCTCCTGGGACCCTGGGCTGCAGTGAGGGCAGACCTCTTTGGTAGTCAGTATGTGATATGAGCAGATGCTATGGGGTGGTGGGCAATGTGGATTTCTGCTGCCACTACATATAAACTTGTGTTACCTTTCTTCTCCCCAGGGTCTGTTCTGAATTAAATCCAGCAGTGAGCCTTGCTGGGTACCAAACCTTCCTCTTGCTGTGTTCTGTACAGCCCGTAACACAGTGGGACCCTGGTCCTGATTAGGCTGTCACAGCACTCTTGTAATGACATGTCTGGTTTTCATTGCATCAGCTGATAATTTGGTTCAGACAAATATTTACATTAAAAAAAAACCAAAACACCTCCAGGCACTGTGGTGTATGGAAACAAAAGTCAGCCCCTGTAATTTTTAGGCTGTTAAAAAATAATTCAGTAGAGTACAACACATTACTGTTGTCCCTAAAATGTGAAATACAATACAAATAACCAGTGGCAGCAAGGGATATGTTTGCTGTATGCTCAGGTAGGGTTCATCTGGTGCAGTTGTATCCCATTCTGATAGATTTATGACAGTTCAATCAGAAGGACAACACTCCTCCATGTGTGCTCCGTGCCCACAGGGACGATACAGATTTTGGGAAAGGCAATGAGCATTCCAGCAACAATCACAATTCAGGACAACGGTGTCTTCACTCTGGATATCAGTGGCAACATCTAATTATACAGAGGGAAATGTCAATGCTTTCCCTTTATTACTGGCATTGTGGCTGCATTAAATCTAACTTTATTTGACAGGGACTACTCAAAATTATCTCCTACAGAAATGTACTATCAGACAGCAAGAGTATATCTTTGTCAAAACAGCAAGTAGTAGCTGCAGTTAAGCAATTTTGCAAATATGGTACCTTCAGGCACATATACTGTATTTCATTCTACATTCACTGATCTGACAATTAGCCTTCAATGTCAAGATAAAAAAGATTATGGGTGCAAATATGGCTATTTCTTTTATTTCAGTTGGTTGTATCTGATCACAGCCAAACACTATTTCTCAGAGTGATCAGTTTAAATATATTTTATTCTTTTCTTAAGGAAAAAAAATGGAAATTGACAGGAGAGTACTTAACTGCTGAGATTCATGTGCTCACTTTATGTATATATTAAATGTAATTCAAGTGGCTGCAAACATTGACTAATCCAAGAATTCAAGCTTATTTGAGTTTTGTAGAGAAGCTGAGATTAGATCAAGTTGATGAGTTCTTCCGAGTTGCATATTACAATGTCATAAAAAACTAAGTGAATTTACACCAAATGTAAGCTGGGCCTCTACTCTCAGCACTGCCGAATAATAGAGTCAGGATTTGCATCTCCTCTTCACAGGCAGCAAAACTCCTCTTTGATTATTGGAGGAGTTTTGGTAGATTGTCTCACTGGGCAGCAAAATAACTGCCGAGTCTTATTGTCAAGTCAGTCCTTAGACATGGATTTTACTATTGTCATTTTCTAAATATGAGCTATTCTTCAGCTTTGAAGCCTGGAGGTGGCTTAAAAACCTGTCTGGGAAATTCAGTGACAAATTTGTCATAACAATATTCTGGAAAACTAGCTGGAATTACAAAAATACATAGTTAAAATTAGTCACTTCTGTACTGCAGACCTTGGAGGAGGCACTCTGAGAAGTTTCTGACAGCCATATCTATCTTTCATTTTGGCACTGATGAGCTCTGCTGAGGTACTGGTGCCTTCAGAGCTTGACCTGGTGCTTTGGTTAAATTCAGTGGGCTTGTTCCCAAGTGGGCCAGGGAAGGGCAGAGCCCTCCTGCTCATGATAAAGGAGCTAGCAGAAATTGTGGTGGAAAACAAACAGGCAGTCTTGAGCGCAGCCTTTGTAATCCGAAACCTTTTCTTTGTATCTACACCAAAAACCTAGTGGCATTATTTTTAGCAGCTTATTGTCTGAAAAACAGGCATGACAATGGAAGGGAGTGCATGTCCCAGAGAGATGTGGTCAGAAGATAAATAAAGAAAACAGTAAATGTTGCTGAGACACTCCTGTTGGCAAAAGAGCTAGATGCAGTTAAAAATCCAGCAGATCAGTTCGGTAAGATGAAATTCATTGAAGGATGCTAGACAGTAACCAGAAAATTGTTCCAACCACAACAAAAACTGAAAACACTGAGACGGCCACAGCAGGTGTACTTTATCCTGCTGGCACTGGTGAGACCTGCCAGAGAACACTATAGACGTGTGGCAGCAGAGCATTTCAGTATAAAAGGAGTATAAAGTTGCCTTGGCATTCACATCCAATTTAAAATAAAAGCACAAAGAAAATAGGTGTCTTTCAAATGTTTCATATGGAGATCGTGGTGCTTATGCTCTTCTAATCAAGAGGACATTCATGGAAGAAACCAGTAACCAGCAAGCTTGAACAAATAGCTTCTCAGCTGTGGAGTAGGAATTATTTTTAACCGTAAGACATAAAGTATCCATTGGTGTAAACCCCAAATCAGTATCCTGCTGTCATGCAAGTTGTTTAATTGATTTCAGCAGAGCTAAGTGATTGGCTAGGTTGAACAGTAAAGAGAGTGCCTTATTTTTGCAAAGATTCCTAACAAAAACTGGGCTCATTTGCAACTTAACTCCCATTTCATCGTTCTCTCCTTTCAGAAAACATTAATTCACTGAGCATAAGAAAGGAGTCATAGACCCAACCTGCACCAAAACAGAGGAAGACTGTTCCCCCTGCAGAGATTTCAACAATGTGCAATGACCTGTCACAGTTTTACTTAAAGAGGAAATGCACACAGAAGAAAACAGTACAAACACATGACTGACATGACAAAGACATGTCAGTCCTTGGCCAACAGCTACAAAAAATACTGTGATGCACTGAAACATTAGAGAAAAAATTAAAATTTTCTTCCTGAATTCTTAAAAGTAATAGTCTTTTTAAAGTTCGTATTCTTTTTTAACTACATAAGGAAATTAATTAATGAGGAGAAAAAAGCACCTCAAAACCAAAGTCCACTGGGAAGTTAATTGCAGGTATCTGCTTTCCAGATGACCTGCTGCTTTGGCTGTTTCTATCCAGGATTGTCATCATTAGCTGCTGCTGACCTCACCCTGTGAGACAATTGTAGATTTGCATAAAATTCAAGGTGCTGTAACCCTGCATGGCATTCACCTGAGGTGGCTTTCTGGTAATTAATCCAGGACAGGTGATTATCTGAGAGCAGCCACCTTTCCTTTTGCAATAGCTGCAAAGCTACAGAATTTCCATCTTTATTAATGGACACGGGGCTAATGGACTTGTCTGCTACAGGGTTTCATCATGTCTCTGCCCCTCCAGCTGCTTTTCATTGATTCCACCTCAGTCTTCTCTGTAGATACACTTGGGAATTCCTCACTTCCCCCTTAGAGGGATGGAGAGGCTTGAGCTGAGTGAGGGACACTGTGGGTGTTTAATCTTAACTTCTGCTTATCAGGTCTTTTCAAGTGCTAGCTGCAAAAAAGCCATAGCAGCAGTATGTCTTTCTTGACTTCATCTGCAAATGGTGTCTTCTCCTGCTGAACTTTTTCACCTGTCATTCAAGAAAGGGTTAGGACATGCAAATGTAGATTGCTTTGTAGGTTTTTCTCCTATTATCAGGCAAAATCTATGACTATTTTTAGCCCAGACTCTACTCTGTATTTACCTATTGATTGTTGGAAATTTCAGTGAAGAGCAGTGGTGATCAGGACATAGGTCTTTGCGTGGGATGTCCAGAAGTTACACAAAGTCAAAGAAGTGAGGAAACAGCAGTCAGCAGCTCATGCACCAGCATCTTTCCTGCTTTGGCTCTGTGCAAAGACTCCTACAGGTGGAGAGATGTTTGTTTAGATAGAAGGGGTTGGGTTCTGTCAAACTAGGGAACAAAATTGTAGACAACAGGTTTAGCCAAATTATGTGTAGTTAGTGCCAGAAAGGTACTGTTGAATTCAAGGCATGTTTCCATGTTGGCAGTGCTCAGTGGAGATACCCCTTCCAGGCATTCAGGTAACTGCTAGGATCACTTGAGGGGTGTCAGCTGAAGTGATAATTCACCTAATGGAGACTGAAAGGACCCTGAGTTCCTGGATAGTGTGAAACCATCAGGTATTTAAGAAGGAAAAGGAAGATAGATGTAGGAACCAAAACTACTACAAAATCAATAAAGTGTAAATAAAGATCAGTTTTTGCAGGGTTGCAGCCTGCCTGTAGCAGACCTGTCTAGTCCAGGCTAACCCAGGACACAAGTTTGAAGAAATAATGTTAAAAATCAAGGCTGAAGCTTGGGCTTTTACTTACACTGTTGCACTGCTTAGCTATAGATACACATGACTAAAAATGTTCTAGTATGAATTGGATTTGATTGTTTTTGTACAAGGGCACTTACTGTATGTAATTTTGGAAATATAGATGGCTTGATTACAGAAAAGTAGATGGAGAGACCTGCTGAGAATTAGAGCAGGCTACAGCACCAGCAAGATTTGCTGTACTTAATTTTATCTACAATGCAAGGTAAATTTGTTTTAGTTGAATGTCTCACTCCTATACAAAGTATTACTGCAAATACCATGGCTGAAAATGAATAGCCAGTAAAGCCCTTGAAGTATTTATTGGAGCTTTTATGTGTGTAGATTAGCATTTACAAATTAAAGCATCAAAGAAATACTTTAATTTCTTCTGAATAAACCACCAAACTGTGTTTTAATGTCAAATTTCAGTTCAAGTTCCAAGCAATTTAGTAGAAGTTTTACCAGGGAAAGGACTTAAAATTGAGCTCAGTGATTGCAGACTGTCACTTCTCTGGTAGGCACAGTGATCTCAGAGAAGTTTTCTGGCTGTTAGTGTGACATCTGTAGTAGTACAACCACATTTCTGGTTGAAGTGTGTTTCATCTAAGCTGTACCATTTAGCAAATAAAAGCCATTTAGTAAGATACAGTAGACAGATGCTGAAATTGGCCTATTAAAGATGCTTTAACAAATGGTATAATGAAATTATCTGCAGCTGAGACACTAAGCTTAATATGACTCAGATTAGATAAAGCAAATAGTAACTAAGAGTAAAAGCACTTTATAGGAGATAATTATCATTTAAGTAAGGTACTTTGCAGATGTGAGGAATTTCTGCAATGCACTTCTCTTTCTGCTGGCATTAAAGGTAGTTTCCTCTCAGCAGTGACTCAATGTGGAGCAATTTGTTTCACAACTTGAGAGCTTAAAACGTAGTTTGGAGATTTGTTAAAATGTCTCAGACTCTTCATTTTGTGATGCTTTGAAATAGGCTGTGTGTTTATGAATGATTTTCCCTTGAGTCTTTATTAACTAACAACCACAAGTCTCCCTCATTTTGCAATACAAGCTCCTGGGTGTAGTAGATTTTCTTGCTGCCTGTGTAGTATTTTCACATGCTACAGGAAGCTACACTTTACAGACAGATACTCTGGTAAAATTCTGGCTGACTAAAAAGCTGTATGATTTAAGGTCAGATTTCAAGCACAGGTTTAAGCAATCCTTTTATTTTTTTATTACCTATATTAGTTGGATGGGTGTACTAGGTCTGGCTGGGTTATAAATGTGCCTGTATTATAAATATGTATCTGTTCCTACTGTGTTATAAATATGATCTCAATAGCCTGGTAGTTTCAGCTTGATAGCTCTTTCAGATGCATGGAGACCATTGCCAATTTTGTATGAACTAGGTTTTTATTTCCAGAATCAAATTGATTCCAATTATGCCATTTTTTCCTGTCTGACATCTGTTCAAATCAATGACTCTGAAATTATCCTCATGTGCTGGCAACTCCGTAGATAATAGTAAACTAAAAGTTAAGAGAGAGGCTCTGTGTGGATCATGCATGGTCGAGATGCAAAGCCTGGCCAAATCCAAAGCCAAATAAAGTGACAGAGGTGCCTCATGAGCTGTTCTTCACAGTCCTTTGGAGTAATTGTTTTCTTTAGGGCAGAGGGACAGCTCCTGGGTAGGGCTTCTGGCAGGACCAGCTTCCCCAGATGAGGTGGAAAAGGCTGACACACACAAATGATTTTACCTGCTTAAGATGTCTTCTGAGATACATGACTCCTGAATCATTTTTTTTCAAATAGGTGACTGACTTGATTAGTTTTCTGCTATACGTGTTATTCCTAAGCAGTTAGGAAGCCTTTCCATTTTATCACCAAGCACTTTAATTTGCCAGACGTTATTTTTGTTTAATATGCAGCCTATTCAGCAACGGATTGCAAAGCCCCAGACAAGGCTTTTATAAGGGTTGCTGTATGGTTTAGTAGCTAGTATAGTTATTGTAAGGTTTAATGTTCACAGCACTTCTGAAACAAACAGCTTTTCAGTCTCCATATTATTTTATCATCTCAGTAATAAGCTATTACATGAATATGGAACAAGTTTTATGTGACACAGCAGAGAAGCAGTATTAATTTCCCATACCATTACATTCTCATTTTGAATTAGCAAAGGTGTGACCGAGAACCATTTGTAAAGAAACATTGTGCCATACATATTGCTGTTTGAGGAATGTCCTGATAAGGAGTTGCTGCAGTTACAAGGAGGATAAATGGAACTTTACATTTAGATGAAAATCCCTTCTTTATGTATCTTTCTCCATCTGTGATGCTGCAGAGTAGAGTGTGACCGTGTTGCTTAGATGTTGGCAGGAGGTCCTGCAGTAGCCCCTTGCACATTTGATTTCATTTCTCCCAGGCTGAGTCTGTAGCAAGGTCACTCAGAGGTCTCCTCTTACCTCCTTTCCCGTGCAAATTGTGTAGTTTTGCACCACTGCCTGTAACACATCTTACCTGTGCCTTTTCACCCCCAAAGGGCTCTACGGCTCGCACAGCGAGTGTTTCAGGTTCAGATTAGATTTAGGGTTAGGAACATGCTTTTCAGGGATTAAGTTATTCACACACAGAGGTTGGAGCTATCCCAAAACTCCTCACTGAGAGGTTAAACTGCAGAATAAAATAGTTTAGGCTAAATTAAATTGGGGGCTTGGGCTATCAGCACACAATGAAAACTGCATTTAAAGGGGAGCAGAAGACAGATGTGGAGGAGGGCAGGGGCTGCCCAGGTGAGCATCCTTCAGACCTCACTCCATGGAGTGGTCAGTGCTGCTCTGCACAGGCTGGATGGCAACGTCTGCACAGGTCCTGCCCTCATGCAGGTGGCCACAGAACTTGCCACGTTCTTCCCTCATTTTCAGTTTGCATTGCACTGTACCTCCAGAGCCAGCTGTGTCCCAGTTTGTTCTGGCACACCTGATTTGCTGTCCATGCTGTAGTACTTTGCACTTGTCTCCAGTGAATTTAATTTTCTTTATTTCAGTCCATTTCTCCAATGTATCAAGATCGTTTTTGTAAGCCTGACCCTGAGAGACTTCCCCATCTCTCCCAGCCTCTTCTTGCCAGTGCATGTTGCAGCAGTGGTCTCTCTTCTAATTACTCACCATGTAAAAAGCAGTGCCCTCTCTGCTGATAAAGAATAGTAATCATTTCTTTGCAGCCTGCAGGATTTAACAAGGGTTGCATTTCTGCTCTAGAAGGCTATAAACGGCTTAAAAATCTCCAGAAGGTGTGTAACTATTTATTTAAATGTAGCAGGTTTATTGATTCCAGTGGAATTCAATTGATTTGATCTCTGTTAAAACCCAGGTGACTAAAGAATGTAGCCTCTCTGATAAATTAATAATGGAATGTAATGAATTATTAATCATGGCTCTTGTTCTACCTTTGGTGACACAAGGTGCAAAGACCCCAATTAATTCCCCTCCACCCCCATTTCATTCAGTGAGCAGTTTTCACACCAAATTCAGGTCTATTATAAATCTAGCAGAGGAAGAATATTAGATACACTGGTGATCTATCTGGTTTGTAGAAAGAACTATGTATTTGCAGTGTTTGAGACTTACTGGAGTTATTTCAGGGCTTTTTTTAAAAAATATACATATCTTCTGTTTTTCAGGAGAAATTTTTGTATTCTGCAAGTGTGAGTTTCCCTGTATGAATGCTACCATTGGGTGTCTGAAGGCGTGCATTCCTTCACCTCCAAATTGTGGATAAAAATTACAAACTTTTAAAAACAATCGTTAAAATTATAAATCAGTTATTTATATGGCACAAATAGCTATGTGGGGAAAAAAAAAAAGCAAGCCTGAAAATCAGGTCTTGAACAGTGTGTAGGGCTGTAGGTGGAAGTCATCTGTGGCACAAGAAAAATTTATTTAAGGAAGCCTTGCCCGTGTGACAGGAGAAACCAGCCAAATGCACTGCACTCTGCCATTCGCTTCCATTTCAACATCACTGTTGGCTCTGAACAACCCATTTACTGCAGCTGCACACATCACTTTTTCTCATGATCTTGACTTATCTTCTTATTGACCTGATGGGGAGAACTCAATATATTTTCTGGAAGATGGGATTACAGACAGCACTGAACAAATGATCTCTCCTTCTCTTATCCTGGCCTCAGGTAGCAGGTGGCTCACTGGCTGGGTGACCAGCAAAAGCTTTTGCTCAGTGTCACCTCCTTGCCTGAGGAAGCAGCAGCCCTCCTCAGTGTCCTTGATCTTGCCAAAGGATTTTTAAGTAGAACTACCTATTCTGAAGTTCTTTTTTTTTTTTTTTTCCACCCTCAATTATTTTAAACCAAGTTATTCTCTAAAAGGATTTATAACTTACTCTTAGAAATCCTCTTCATTGCTTTTTAGCCCTTTAGGATTTTGTCAGGATTACTAACAGGATTTTTATCACTAGGGAAATATGGCTTCAGACATTATATCTTAAAAAAATAAATCTGAAGCATAGGCTGCCAATGAAGCAGCTGACCCATTAATATTCTCCAGAATAGCTTGTCTGGTAAACCAGAGGATTCTTTAGCAGGGTGTTTTAATTTTTTATGTGTCAGAATAAAACAAATTACTGGCTGAGGAAAACTGTTTGTAGAGATGACAGCTTGACCATGCTGGTTTACTGTTTTGCTAATATGTACCTGCCACAAAGGTTTTAAATACTCCACCATCTTTTGCTGTATTTGCATTCTTGCTCCTTCTGGTCCCATACTTAAATATATTCGCTCAGGATTACAAACATGAACCTAAATAAATCAACCAATAAAATCAATTTCCTGCCTCATGGCCTCTCTTCTCGTGTATAGAGGATGAGTAAAGAAGGAATCAGGCATGTTGGTTCCTGCTATGCTGGACCCAAGAGCCAACATAGGGTCAAGAGCATTCAAGCTCACCTCTATGTTTGTCTGGGGGTGTACAGATCGTGTAGTACTCAACAGATAAAAATTTGGATGGGCTCAAATACAAAAGAGAATTATTACTTTATTTAATAGCTTTTCTGTACAGGCTTTTTTGTCCTAAAGTTGTTATAATCATCCCACCTAGAGGAAGGATGATCAGCAAGTTTTTACGGTCACAGCTTACTACATATCCATTGTGAACTCCCTGAAGGAGTGATGGAGGCAGCTCACCAGCAGTATTTGTGCAGACACCTGTCCTTGACCTTGTTATGTCCCCATGTTATACTTAGTATATCAATAGCTGGGCAGAGGGGGTCAAATTAGGAAGGAAAAGGGCCTGAGGAAATATTGAATTGCAGAAGAATGTGCTTTAACCTTAGATATGTCTTCAGGAATGCAAGAGCTGAAATCCAGGTGAAAGCAGATTTTACTTCAAAAAATCCTCCATGATGACCAGTTTCCTTCCATTGTTTGTCAAATGAAGCAAGAAAGAAATACAATTCCTTTCATCTCTCTCTAAAACTGCCCTGACAGGGTCTGAGGAAGAGCCTGTGTCCCTGGTAGGCTTTTTCTGCCTCTGTTCCCCCGATGCAGACTGTTGGTCTGGAGTCAGAAGCCTGAACCACTGTCATAGCAGAGCAGTTCCAGGTCAGAGCTGGGGCAGGCCATTAAAACAGGAGGTAGCAACTCTCTGAAAGTGTTTTTCCAAGTCTTGATTTGGCCCAGGAGGTAGGCTCCTGTGGTGGGTCTCTGTGCTCCAGGTCCACTCATGTTCTTGTTATAAACTCATCAAATTGCTTTATTTAGAAAAACACTGCAGGTTTTTTGTCCTGTTATTTGTTTGTATGTGGGTTTTTTCAGTTCAATGAAGAGCATTTATTGGTAAAGGAGCTAGCCATCCAGCAGGCTGACTGGCATAGAGTTAATTGATTAAAATGCATGCTACTGCAGGGGTTAGTGGGTCACATAAATCTTTTAGAGCCAATAGCTCTACTGTTTTATTTGAAAAAAAAAATATTTAAAATTTTATGTCAGGGGATATACTGTCAAAGCTATTTTAATTTTGTATCAACTATAATTATTTAAATGGCCTCTATTATATCTTAGAAAGTCAAAAATGCAATAATGGGAATGAAATCCTGTGCATACAACCTCTCTAGCTACTTACAGGATTAACCTTGGCAATTCCCCAGGGCTCTGGGAGGTGGGCATGGAAAGACCTTTCTGAGATGTTTTCCTTTTCGATTTCTAAAAACTTTCTGGATCACTTAACAGCAAGTTTGGATTAATTGACAAGTGCAAAATATAGAGATTCCTGGGAATGACAAAGTCCAAGCAACAATAAGCATGATCCATCCAGATCCAAGGGCTGAGGGCTTTGTCATGCTTTGACCATATGATGTTTGTGAGCTGCGTGCTCATCTTCTGTTCACAGCAGTATTTAGAATGGTCCCCAGCTCATCTTCATTTGCCTGAAGAGTACAAAGAGCTTTTGCAAAAAATACTCACAATAAAATACTATTAATTTTTAAACTGGTGAGTACAAGCCTCACAGCTGGTAGCTCTATGCTGTTTACAGCAGAAGTGTTCTATTTGTTTATGTATTTATAACAGGCCAGGTAGTGATTAGTGTCTGGGGAGCTGGGGGGGCAGCTTCCCTCAGCAGGCACTGCCAGTGCAAAGCCCCTCGTGCTCCCCCCCCCAGACCTGCCCAGGTCACCCTTGTCCCTCCATGACCTACATGTTCTGCTTCTGCCCTGCTAAATTATGCAAGTCAAAAATCATGCAATAGGATTAAATGTCTGTGATCTTTAATAAGGAGTCTGTGTCAGGTAACTTTTATTTCCATCCTTGGCTTTGACCCTTCAGGCTTTAATCAGCTTTCATTTTCAAGTTCATCTTTGAACCCACAAAGGCTCTCTTGTCAAAGGCGAGATATTGTATCTCATCACTCGATTTCAAGAGCTGGGCTTTAAAATTAAAATACCAGCTATCCAAGTTCTCATGATAAGGACAGGAAAAGTCATCCTTAAAACAGAAGTTACCAGGACTTCTTTCTTCCCTTTTCATGCCATCCCTGACCCACAGTGCAGACCTCCAGCGGAGCCAACTTTCAAGTGCACGCTGCTAGGGGCAGGCATGTGGGAGCTCCTTTCCCGAGTCAGGTTTCACAGATACCAAAGTTGGCAGCTTGCCCCATGCACATGGTTTGTTTTAGCAGGGGAGCAAACAGTTTAATTGCCCAGGTTCCTGGGCCTGACCTCAACTAACCTTAATTAATTGATTAGATATCGGCACGAGTCATCGAGCTTATAGGTGAGGAAAAGAACAAGCTACTATTTTGAGGCCTGCTCTAGGACCTTCTTGTTTGCCTTTGCCAGAGGAAGGGAGTGGGGAAAGTGCTTTCTCTTGCTGTTAAAACAAGATGTGGTGTGGCTCAAGTGAGGGCAATGTGAGCAGCAGTGGGCATGACTTGGGATTCTCCTACAGTGCCCATTGTACAGGAGTTCATGTGGCTCATGTCACTTCAGGAAGGCTGATGTCCATGCCCAAGCTTATCTGCTGATCAGGTGAATTGATTTTGTAGGAGCTAAACACACACCAAGGCAGGAGGTCTGCACCTGGAATGGATGTTTGATACTAACTCATGCAGGGGTTAGTGGTAGTCTGTCCACCAGAGGCTGGGTGGTTACAGGGCACTTAACCCCAGGTGGAGGATTACAAGTCCCTCTAGGCTCTCTGGACAGTGAGGAGAAAAAGGTCCATCCAGTGGTGTCCTGTCAGAGCCAGGACAGAGCAAATATTCTTTATAGTAATTTGACTTTCCAGTTAAGTCTCTTCTAAGTTAACTGCACTTTCTGAAAGTAATGGCCTGTTTTTCAGGCAGTATCTGCTTCCAGGGCTGAGAACACTCCATGTTTATAGTTATTGCTGCAGAATGGTCTGCAGCACCAAGGCCTCTGCCTAGTTCTGCTAAACTTATTATGCACCAGAAATTAAAGAGGGGGGGGGAGAAAGGGTCACACCTGCGACCCTCCTGTGGGGATGAGTGGACTCAAATTGACCAAAGTATGCCACCCCATTCATGTCACACTCAGTATAAAGCTAAGGGATCATGAGGGTCAAGCTCTTTTCTTCCATGGCCAGTGTCCTGGGAGGACTCCATCTGTTCTTTGATCTTGGTCTGTGTTCCTGAATTCAGTTCCCATCTCCTGCTGAGTCCAGTCCAGAACTTTCCCAGGGCCTGCCCTGCAGCCTCAGTGATGATGTGTTCTTGGGGGAGAGCTCGGTATTGCATTTGTATATAAATGTATATATTTCATTATTTTCTTTTTCATCATTACTGATTTCACTAAAGCTGTGTAGTTTAATTTTCTCCCCATAAGTCTGTCTCCCTTTTTCTCTTTCCTTTCCTTTTCTGGGAAGGGAGAGGTGTTAATAGAAAGCATCTGTCAGTTGTTTAATAACTGGCCCAGCATTAAACCTTGACAAGTGGGCAGTCCAGGAGACAGGTCCAACTGGGCAGAAACCTCCTCTCTTGCTTACAAGAAGTCCCTGAGCTGCCCTCCTGAAAGCTGCAGCTTCTGTGAACATGTTGATGGATGCTAAGAGGGAGGTGGAGCAGTTGCAGCAATTGCTCTCATACAGCTTGGGGTGGCTGTAGCTCAGCAGGACACAGGCTTGTTTGTCTGCAGGCTCAGATTTGGGACATAAAAGCTCCCTTTGGGAAAGGAAACAGCTCTTCTGAATAATTCATGTTTTTTCCTTAATTATTCAATAATAGGTGCCCATTCTTTGGTATTGAGATCCCAGATAAAATGCCAACAGTATATTATGTCTCAATCTCATTTTCAGGAGTAGTTTAAGGCCAAATTTTCAAGGTTATAAAAGCATCTTAAGATAGAGATAGCAATTTTCAAGACCAGTAATTAAGCCAGGCATCCAATTCCCTAGGAGCACAACCTCTGTAGGCACTTTGTAAATGTATCTTTTGGCACCTAATGACCTTGGCATCCTTCTCAAGAACAGAGAAAGGAGGGAGTTTGGATGGCTTCCTATAGCTAAATTGCAGTGGAAGCACTTGTTAAGTAGGAAATGCAAAAAGGTCTTTTAGCATGTTTGCTTTGTTAGCTGCTCTCTTATGATGCAGCAGAAAAGACAGGCCTTGAAAAAAAGCTGAAGTGACAACCTATTGTGTTATTTTGAGGCTGAAAAAATAAGTAATGCCATGTTTTTCTTCTAGTTCATTTAAAATTTTCTATCTGAGACTATGGTTCCAACTTTCTGTGGTACCATTAGAATATCTTTGCTTAAAATAACTTCACACTATTCATTTCTTAGATAGTCTGACATGCAGCTAACAAATGCTAAACCTTTTAAGCACAGTCTTACCAGCTGCACAACACTGCTCCTTGTTCTGGCAGCTCCCCAGCACGGCTGGGAGTCCTCTCTCTGCTTTCTGTCCTCAATGTTTTCTGGATCAGAGCTTTTGACAAGTAACAAGTGTGGGAGTGTCATATTCGACAGCTCCAAATCATTAGGAAGAAGTTGAAGTGGAGTAAATCAGCTTTCCTGCACTGACCATAGGAGTGTTGTCTTTGTTTTTGTTGGTTGAGATCCTGATCCGTTGAAGGAAAGATTAAATTGAGATTAATATTTTAAACCTTTGAGGGGCTTTTAAGTTAAAATGTCTCTTTTATAATGAAATATATTTTGATACTTGATACTTTGATTTACAGATTTATACATGTGCATTATAGTAAATTAATAACAGAAATGATAGCAACTTAATAGAATAGTTTAATAAATGATAGAACCAGGTGGAATTAGTGATGCTTTGATTTCCATTAGACTGGAGGCTGAGCACCCCACTGCTGTGCTCCAGCCTGAGAGCTGCCTTGTGCAGGGGGAACCCTGCCTCCTCTCTTTTTTTGGGGGACAGGCAGGCAGCAGGGCAGCTTTCTGTATTCCAGGGTCCAGGATGGGGAGCTGGCTCACCATGGCCATGGCAGCAGAGTTAATTCTGCTGGTTGGTGTGAGCTTGGGGATCAATGCGTTAGATATTTTCTGTAATGTAGACTTGCCTTAAGTCTTCAAATGTATTTAGGAATGTAATAGGCAAGGGATGTCCAGATGGACTTGTCCAAGGCCACAGATGAGGACTGTGACCAAATGTTGTGACCCTTTTTAGTCCCCAGAAAGAGAGAGAGCATTTCTGGGATGGTCAGTGTGTTGGACTATGTTAGGACTCTGGGAAAAGGAAAATACATAATTTGCAAAGGAGAATGAGTGGAATTGACATAACCCTGACTTGAAGATTATCACTCTGCTGAGTGTGTGCTGCCCATACCTCTCTTCAACTTCTGATATTGTAAATTGTAGCTGATCACTTACAAATAAACTAAAGAACACTATTTACAGAAATTTTATGCCAAATAGCTGTTCACAACAAATATTCTTGCTTAAATGATAGTCTGCTTGTGGATAATTTACAAAGAGCACAAATGTGATACTTTCTTTACAGCAAATTATTCACCACTGTGAAGTGATTTTCTAGGGAAATGCTGATTCTTGCCAGATATTTATACAGCTGTGTTCAAACTTATTAAATATTTCAAGAAAGAGTCACAAGAACTTTGCATTGCATAGTTAGTGTTTGAGCACAGAACTCTGGTAATGATTGCTTAGCGTGAAGATTTGGCTCAGGAAAATCAGCCAATACTCTAATAGAGTATCACTAATAGAGTATCTAATCACTAATAGATTAAGTTTTTACCATAAATTTCAGATCAGAACAGCACTGCCTTGCTGACTGCAACTTGTTTGTGGGAACTAGGCGAAAGCAAGTGAAATGGCAAAAATAATTGTTTGCTAGGCTCTTGCTTCAGAAGACCCTTTCACAAACATCAGCATTTGCAGTGGGTTTTTATGGTGCCCAGATAAACAGCAGCAATTCCTGGTAGCTGAATTGCCCTGTGTATTACTTGACAGCTGTCAGTCAATCACTGCTGAAATTTACTTCTTTGTTATGTGTGTTTTATGAAAAAAATAGGGGACTGTTCACACAACCTGAGTGGACTTCATTAGCACAATGACAAAAATATAGCATTTTGAGAAAAAAAAAACAAACAGCTTAAGGAAAGTTTAAGCTGCTTTCCAGCCCAGTTTCTGCATGGAATGGGAGTTTTCTAACCAAGGAATTTAATCTGATTTCCTAAATCTCTAGAATGATAGTGGAAATAGTACAGGGAATAGAGAAGTGATTTCTTCACGCGACTGGTTATTGACATATGAATCTGAGAGGGACACTTGGAGATGCATGTGGGCACTTCACCTTCTTACTCTTTTAGTCTTGATTAAGGTTGTTATGGCTTTTTGTCTGTTTTACTTCATTCTTGGGAAGTTTGCTGAGGAGGCTTGCCTTGACTCAGCATTTATAATGTATTTGCATGAATATGATCAGAATTTTCAGAATTAATCTTACAGCATGTGTGCTACGTAAATGCTTTTGTCACTAGTTAAGACAGCAACACTAAGGCAGTGAAAACAACCCTGGGTGATCCCAAAGCCCTGTTCAAGACCATAGCCATGTAGTCTTCAACCTTAGTGATCCTTGAATTCCAGCTTGCCTGAACTGGTGTGTTGTAAGGATGTTTTTTTAAGGCTTTAAATACATTGACCAAAATATTTGTGACTTTATATGTTGTAGTGAATAGAGAGCTATACTGATTTTTCCCAGCTAAAGACTGAAAAACCTACTCCTGGCAGTTTGAAATTGCTTTTCTGACTTTTTACAAGACTCCAAGGGAAAAAAGCCTGTGATGAGTGGCCCAGCTTTTAAAATGTAGCAGGATTCCTTTTTGTGGTAGCTGGGGAACAGACTTGAAAGTCGAGGTTATCCATATATGTGCATATACGTGTGCATATTTGAAATCTGTATATGTGTGTTTGGAAGCTTTTAAAATACCTGTTTACATAATGACAAATGAATTTTTGCATCTATATGTGAGAATTATATATTCAAAAATCAATTAATGCTTAATAATTTATAACTCTTCACTGAAGAACCAAAGTTTTCTCCCTTGCACGAAACACGACCTACACGGTGTGCCAAGCAAAACACCACAGTTTGTGTGCCAAGATGCTGGAGTTTTTGCTGCTTTAAGGAAGTTAAATATAACTGGTTTCAGAAGATGTTGTCTGATGAAAGTGCTTGCTTTCTTTCACGCTGGCTCTGTTTATTTTTGTCAAACTCTGGCTGGTTTGTTAAATATCACTAAATGATATTTACAAGTTTTTAACGCTCCCACAGACCAGGTGCAAAGATTTCTATGTATCCATCTATCTAAATATTACATATATATGTATATATTCTTGATTATACACAATCAAAAGGAGAAATTAATGACAAATTCCCACCTACTCATCATCAGGCACATCACTGCATAAATATCATCTCATTTTATCTCAACTCAGTTTAATGCTCAGGGAATGGATAAGACATTACAGCCAAAAACACTGAATATCAAATAGTTGTCTCTGAAACTTTCCAGCACATTAAGCTTTATTTTAGCAGAAACTTCATCTCAATTCCAACACAAACCCACAGCTGCTGGCGTTTGAATTTTTTCCTCTTAGCAGCCCTGGCCATCTGGAAGACCTTGTGTGTGTACCCCTATTACAATCACTTTCCACCTATTTTCAAACATAGGCCATAAAGATCTTCTTCCCCTTGCCCATATCGCTCAGTTTCTCACTCTGTCTGAAGCCACATTCAAAGTGTTGATTTTGCAATCAGACTATTTAATTATGGGTTGTGCTTTGAGATGTGAGTTGCTGTCCCAAGCCTGGGGGCACTTGTTTGGCTGCCTGCCTGAGAAGCACTCAAGGGAAGGACCATAGACACCGGGGAGGAGTCCCTTTGACCTGCTCATGGTCCTGTTAACCTCAACTGCTGCCTGGTGGGAAGCTCAGCACTGTGGGTCCTTTCAGTATCACTGCAGGCTTTGTGTCACAGATGGCTTTTGCAATTATTTGGGTGCTGCTTCTCAGTACATTTGAAGAAAGCTGCGTTTTTAGCCAATTCCCTTTGTTCTCTTGAATTTTAGAGAACAAATAATTTTAACGTTATTTTTCCCAGATTGCCAAGTAAAACTATTTCTGAATTTTCTCATAAAACTGATTATGTCAGTTATTAATTAATTACAGTATGGCATCAACCAAATACTTGCCTTAAAATACTTTCAGATGACAAATAGAGTAAACAAAGCCACTGAGTACCTTAGTCTTTACTTCTTCTTCAGAGAACTGTACGGGTATTACTAACTGGCAAGTTAGTCTGGATGGCCCAGGATATTAATACACATGTAGGACTCCACCTGCATACATTCCTTAGCGAGGTTACAATACATTATGGGATGTATAAGGTGGTCAGTGATACCTCAGAATGCCTTAGAGCACATCAGTAACCAATGTGCAAGGTCAGAATCAAATTTTCCTGCTATATTCTGAGCCACTCTGGATGATCCAAAGAACAAGGCATTCTGTTCACATCAGTGTCAAATTCTTAATTCTTGCATGAAAGTGTAGCTGGTATATCAAATGGTGAAGATAAATTTATGATGGTAATTCTAATTCAAGCCACATTCTTGAGTTCAGTCCACCTGAGCACAGAGAGTATTTGATTGATAGAAAAAATGTGTGATCTCTCTGTCTCTGGGGTGCCATCTTTTCCCATTGTCCCTCTGAGCTCTCAGTTCTGACACAATTGAAAACAAGGGGTCAGGTTCCTGCTCAAAAAGGAATGATTTTATGCCACTTACTAATGCTATTTCCTTGTAGGCCAGCCAGAAAAGATGGAAGAGTTTGACAAGCATTTATGTCCCTTGAAATGTGGTGTTGAAGACAGTATTAGCATACACATATTTGCTCTGTCTCTTTCTTCTAATGCACAGTTAGTGTGTTCTAAAATTAGTCAGAATCAAGTTTCTCACAGAGTAGGAATATGCTTATTTGAAAGATTTCACACCTTGATTTCTGACATAAAGTATCTGAGCAGGTGCAGCTTACTGATAGACAAATGATATTCCTGATGCTTTGCCTTCCTTGTTATTTTGACATTTTACTTGTAATTGGTGATTGCAAAACTTGAAAATTAGCAAAATGGAATTATCTGATAAAAAGAGAATACCCTGAATTCTGCAAAACCGAACTAGAAGAGACATATATCTACACCCATTTCCCTGGATTTTTTTCCCTGATCATTTCAGGTGGGTGTTTATGTTTCAGAAACTGCAATTTATTCTACACAGCTCCTTTCATCCAGAAGAAATGGACAAGGTGTTTAATAGACTGTGGTAATTTAACTTATAGCTGTAATATAGGCACAACATGGCAAACAGACCTTCTAACTGGCAGAGCACTTAATGCATGCTGAACATTAAGCATCTCAGTAGTCCCATGATGAAATCCACTCTGAAACTGCTGACAGGCCTTTTTAATGTTAATCACATGCTTACAACCTTTGCTGTATCAAGGACTTAATTTACCAACGCTTGAACCGTGCGCAGCCTAAGAAGGAGAAAATAGGGAAGACGGGGAGAAATCACTTCCAGATTGAAAGCACTGCACTTCAAAAGTTACTGAAATGGTCACCCTTTCAGAAATCTTATTGACACTTGGCTTCATGCCAACCTGTTGTTATTTCCTGCAAAACCAAAAAAAAAAAAAAAAAAAAAAAAAGATGGAACGGGTGAATTAGGGAAAGGTAAAAGCTTACTGCTTCCATCCAGAAACCAGTCAGTGCAACATTTGGTTCCATTCGGCTGTCACAGGCACTGATAAGAACAAGATCTTGCTCACTCTTCCCTTTATGGTAAGTGATCCCTCTTGTGGCATTAGTAGGTTGAATCCTAATATTCTTGAGTTCATTCTGAATAGTCACACCCCAGCTGTTTCCCTGTAGCTCCACAGACAAACAAAATAAAAATTCAAGCTGCTGTCAGCACAGTGGAAAGGGTGAGAGTCAGCCTTTTCCTTCCTGGGAATGGGATTGTCACCAGTCAAGGGGAATGGAAGGAATTCCCTAAAATGTGTTGTCATTTAACATAGGTGGGTGAGAAAGTGTGTGACTGCTCAGAGAGATGATGTTAAAACTGCTGCGTGTTGAGTGTGGGGCTTTGGTGAGCCACACGGAAGGGAATATGGTGAATCAGGATCAGATTTGGTCCTCCCAGAATCACATGATGGAAAGAATTCAGGCAATGTGTGATCTGTGCACCATCAGTTGCTACTGAGAGATTTCTGAACCCTTAAAAGATTTCAGTGGTAGAAATGGTTTGGGATCTGTTTTACACCCTGTTGTAGATCCTGTTTTGTAGATTTTCCTACCTGGGCCTTGGATGAAAGACTGTCTTGAATTTCAGGAGGATAAATTCAGTGATCTTGGCAGTTCCTTACTTGTTCCCTTTCAAATATAAATATGTACCTTTTTAAAGATACATAGATTAATCTGCTGGCAAAATATCCCAACATTTCTTCTCTTATCATTATGAATAAATACAATCTAAAAGAAATATCACCCAAAATGGAAGATGGAGAGAAGATGTGTGCTGACTCTGTGCTGACAGCAGTAAAACTTTTGCAGAACACATTGAAACTTCTGTCACTAGAACTATTTTATTGCAGCTGGGAATAACGAGAACTGTGAGAACTAATCATTAGAGACAATAAAAACAATGTGTTTGTTTTTTTTTCTCCAGATAGGTAAATCACATTTTGAGAGGTAATTGATAAGCTAAGGCTACACAGCCAGCTGTAAATAAACAATCCATCCCAGGGATGAAATTTATACTTTCTTCAGTCACAATCCTAAACCTCCATCAGAGATCTAATTTACTCCCTTTAGCAGGGGAAAATACAAGACTTTATCAAGCAGTAATCCTTTTAACAGAAATGCCAATTAAAGCTACCCTTTTCTTTATGCTGTATGGGTTCTTACCATCTGTCTTGCAACTCTGTACTGTAAATAAGAAGGAAAATAATAGGATCCTCAGTTTATTATAGCTTTAACTGTAGGAAACAAAATTCAAGCATTCCCTTGATGTCAACAAATATCTCTCTTGGCACCCAGTGGAAACATGATTGTACTCTTGCACTACTGCTTGAATTAATGAGTTTGAGCTTAGTGCTCAGGGCGCAGGGCTGGGAGCCAGTGGATCGTAACCTATAATCCAGGGCTGGAGAGACTTTTCCTCACCGAGGGCAAACAGGCCTTTGAAATGCCTTTGCAGACCACACAGCAACACCTGACTGGAGTGGCAGCAGCTCTGAGAGTACACAACAAAAATTGTGGAAATCATAATGTTGCATGCAAGTGCAGCATGGTGTTATTAATAGCACTTTGCACCGTCGATGAATGTTTCCTTGGAACAAACCAGTAATTTCTCATGAACTACATAAACACCATGACTTCTTATTTGGAGAAGGGATGTCTTTGCAGGGCATCAAAGCTAGAAGTCTTCTGCACTTTTCTACAGAGTTGTCTGTTGGTTCAGACAAGGTCCTGGATCATATGTTGAAGCAATTATCTGTCTCTCCCTTCTCTGTCACGCCTAAATAAATGTCTGTTCTACTGTTCAAGATGAGGAGGTATGACAACCTAGCTCACCCAAACTAACAGCAGTTCAAAAATGAAACGAGAGTGACTACTTCTCAAAGCTGCAGCTCTTTTAGAATGGTACCATGAAAATAATGCAATCCCTTAAAATACTCAAGCCCTCCTTTCTTTTATGTGTAAGCCTATTTTAAGTATTTCATGACCCCTTTTCTTTGATTTTTAGCAAGTGATTCATAAGATTCATTCCATGTCCCGTGGGATTGATATTCTCACAAGTTTTTTCTTGTCCTGGCAACAAGCTGATCAGTTGGCCCCAAGGCATCTGTGTGCAGGAAAGCTGCAAGCCTCCAAATTTGCAGGAACTGTAAACTGGGATAAAAAATGGCGTTAAATGTTATTAAAAATGAGGTCAGGAGTTTGTTTTTCTTTCTCAGTATGTTGGTTCTGTTTCCCAGAAATGTCCCTGTTGCCTGGCAGTGGCCCACAGTAGTTGGACAGTGGTGGTCTATGGTGTGGGAGTGTGTGGTGGAAAGGACTGAACAGGTGGCCCCTGCTTAGGCTGTGACATTTACGTTGGTTTTGATAGATGTATCCTAGGGACCCACTGCAGCATGATGAATTCAGCAGCTTATTTTGGCATAGTCCCTATAAAATTGTTCTAAATTTGCAAATATAGGGGCAGGGAGGGCAGGTTGCATTGATTGTGTTATCAGGTGGAAAGCTAAACATTTTTAGTTCATGCTCATTTCAAGTGAGACAAAATATCTCCTTTACCCCAAATACCTATTTGTTACTTTTTTTTTTGATCCAGGAGCACACAAAATATATGTTGCAACAGGCATTGGCCTGAATGCCAAGGGAAACTTTTTTCCACACCTGCATGTAACAAGAGAGATGTCTACCCTAATGCATTTATTCAGGACTTAATAATGTGCTTATCTGTGTTAGAAATCTTATCCAAATTACCTTTTTTTTGGCCTGATTTTTCCTGTTCTTTCAGCGTTGTCTCTGCTGGTCTCATAGTTTTTCAGAGTATTCATTCTGCTTCAGATATGTCTTATGTAGCCCTAACCATCTGTTTCTACAGAGGCTTTGTAAGGCAGCACCTTCTCCTCTGGGACTGTGGTGGCAATGCCTCAATTCCCCTTTGCATTCAGGAACTGCTCCAAAAGCCTTGCTGCCAAACTGCTTCCTGTCCTTTTAATAACTTCTTTAACTCTCCCATCTCCAGTTTGATGGCTTGTGTTTTATTGCAAAGTGAGCTTTCCTCTTAAATATAATGATACCCTTTGGTTTCTAAGTGCCTAGTAAATTGGTCCCAGGCTGTCTTATGACTTTGACTTGTTGAAATATCCACCCCATTCCTCGTGCAACTTCTCTCTTATAAAAGGTTCTTTACCAAGTTTGTGGCAGTGATGGAGCTCCCGTGTTATGCTTGTGATCGTGTCATTATTGACTAATAATCTGCTCATCTGCAACATTGAGATGTTTGTTGCTGTGTGCTCAAATCGACATGCAAACCAAACACAGACAAAAGTTTTATTAATGGAAAAGGCATTACATGCAACATAGAAATTACTTCTTGCATTATCTGTTAGATTTGTCTCATAAAAATTCTAAGAACTGGGAGAAAAAGAAGATAAACTATTCAACATAAAAGGCAATGTATTGAAATAAATTATTCCTATTATTCCTAGACCACACTTGCTTTTCCACTAGAGCAGGCCAAATCCTACAATATTTCTGAGGAATATGATGTTTTCCAGACAAAACCACTCAGAAATAAAAGATCCTTATTCTGATTTAATTTTGCTGTCTGGGAAGCCTGATGGTGTTATAGGGTCTCAGTGTCATATGTGATCCTAGGTGGCAGTAACTGTTAAGATGTTCCTAAGCCAGAATCTGTGCATTTGTGTAACTATAGATAAGCAAAACTGGGCTATATTTGTCTCAGGAGAGTATAAAGGACCACAGATCCCTTTCCACTAATGTGTAGTAATGCACTAATCATTCATGCAATATATGAACCCCAATGACTCCATGACAAAATATTGTAGAGTATCTAAAAAGGACTTACATCCTTCCTGTGGAAAAGTTAAACCACCTTAGAAAAATTTAAAAGAGCAGGTAACTCCTTCTTAATGCTCTGACTTCTGCATAGCAGACAGGTTTTAAGTCCATAAGAATTTTGTAGCTATTGCTCCAGGTGCCAATTCACATGTAAACAGAAATTGGAAATCCTCTGACAGAAGACCTGTTCTGGTAAGAAATGCTACTGTCTTTTTGGCAACTTTCACTGTATCAATTGATACTCATAAATAGAGTATTCATTAGAATAATCTGCTATATAACATGGAAAGTGGCTTTCTTGTGAAAGCTTGTGTAACAAATATCAGTAATACCACGCTGCGGGTTTTGTCAGTTTTCCTCAGTACCTCTTGCTCAATACTTGTCTTGGAATGATCCACTTGGCCTGCCGTTCACTGGGTTTTTGAAATAAAACAATCCTCCTCATGCAAACACTCAGTGTCACTAAAAGGCCACTGCTTAAATAATCTGCTGGAGTCACTCCATCTGTGAGCGGCGTGAGCTGACGTGAAATAATTCGCTACACATGGAAAAAGAAAGGGAGAGACATACAGGAAATCTGCAGATAACCCCAGGGCTTAGCAGTAGGGCTACTACAATTAAAGATTCTCTGAAGGTGACCTTCTGGATGTTCATTTCTTACTCTTGTCAACAGTGGACCATGATGACAAGGCAGGCAGAAGGTAGTAATGAGGCAGTTTGATTGATCGGTGAATGTCAAATTAATTCAGCTGGAAGCTCGCCAGAGCAAAATACAAAACTGCATGGTGGAATAAATAGAAGAGTAAATTTGATACTTTGGCTAAAACAATGCCCTGCAACCATTGAAAAGAAGGCTCAGGCATGGAAAGGTAAAAAATGAATTCTGTAATGAATTTTTTGTCATTCAAAACAGATTTGGTTTTACAACAGGAGATAAAAACTATATGCAGCTTTGCCAAAAGGAGAAGCAATATATTACAAAAATGTTAGTGGGACAGATGAGGAATATTCATTTATCTTTAGGCAATCTGCAAATTCAGCCTTTTAGATTAAAATCAAAGGAACCAGTCTGGAGAATTCAGTAATTTAAAACATGAAGGCAAAAAGCCCATTTTACCTTTATTTTATATGTGCAAGCACGTATGATTTTATAGAGCTTCTTCAGAATCTATCTTGAGAAGACTGGTCTATTAAATATATTTATTTGGATTTGATTGCAGTAATTTATGAAACGTTTCTCGTTTGCTGTGTACAAACAGGGAGGGAAACCCTGGCCTAATGAGTTGAAGGCAAAGCCTCCCTGACTTTACTAGGTGCTGGCTTTTATTGCTACATGTACAAGAGAAAACCTGTCCCCACTGAAATCAGATTTTTATCTAATAATGAAATATAGTGGCTAGTTTCAAAATTACTTAATTCAACCTGTTTCAATCCTATTAACATGAAAAATAGCATTGACCTCCTTAACAATCTTCTTCCTTGAAAAAAAGTGTCCACATAACCTGTGCCTCCAAATAGGACGTTGCCACTATGGGCAGCTCCCTCCTTTTCACCATGCCTGCACATCCAGAAAACCTTCTTGGTCCTGAATGATTTTTTTTTTTTTTTTTTTTAATGTAATGGAGTTGGGAGCAAGGGAAGTGGTGGAATTATGGAGACATCAGACCAAAAGGTTGGAAAACCTCCAGGATAGCCCTGTCAACTGTATCATTCCATCCTGCTTTTCCCTAGAGCTGTTTTCTGTGGATGCCTATGCTGTTGTCAGGTGCTGGCTTTACAACCATCTTTCTTTAAAACCAAAAAGCTGGCACAGCAAATGTGAAGACTACACCCTAGAAATGCCAGCACACTAGTACATCAGCTGCTGGCAGCTCATAATTACATAGCTGCATGTTGCTAAATGTTCTTTTTCATAAAACAAGTAGCATTGTCCTTGCACTGTAAAGGTACTTCTGTCAGCTTTGTGATGTGAACATACATCCTAGAGTGGGAAATTGCTACAGTTTCACATAGGATGAGTATTTATGCCACAATTTCAAGACATGCTTTTGTCAATGTAGAAAGGTATCTAGCTGGGCTCCATTATCAGGCTTTTATGCATCTGCTGTTCTGCTGGAGGTAGAAGAATCTTTCTTCTAAGTGTAACACTGATGTTGAAAACACAGTTTTATTATAACCAGGGTTGGTTCAATTGCTCAGTGTCTCTTGGGATAGTCATGCCATCGCACTTGTAAATTAATTTCCTTTGGCTATTCTGTGTTCCACTTGTGTTAATTTTCTATGAACATTTCTACAATATGATTTAATCAATACAACTATTCATAGAATGACTGTTTGTAAGCCAAGGTATATTTGCAGGGCCTACTCCTGGTGCTCATGCACATACCTGTTCTGAAAACACAGAGTGTTCTTGCACCGCTTGTGAGAAATTCTTGTTTTGCAAATGCCTACTGCAAACAAGAATAGGTTAGATGAGTAATTTTGCTCCAGTTTTAACAGGGTTTTAGGGCTGCAAATATGATTTGCTGAATGCTGGGAAAGGCTGGTGGTGAGGTTCTCTGTGCAGTCACAAATCCATTGGTTTTGGTGTATACATTATAAATCAGGTTTTGCATTTGGAGGGATAGAAGCAAATTCTTCAAGGTAAGCTGCTCATGCTGGTGTCTGTTTTCACCACAGGAGTGCTCAAACCTGGGGGTTTGACATTGCAAAGCCTCAAACACCGGCCTCATTCTGCACGGTGCAGAGGGAGCACGAGTGAAGCATACTCAGTGGTGGGACATGGGCCTGTGGATTTTCCCCTCAGACGTTGCTGGGAAAATCTGCTGGTTCCAGCACACTCACTCTCACGTGACACTGGGACCGCTGTGAGCACATCTGGGCCTCGTGGCACAGATTGGATGGTGAGTAGGAACAAGACACGGGGATTTTGCCACCAACTTCAGTGGGAAACAGATCCAGGCAGTGAGTTTTTATGCATCTATCTGCAGTGATTAATTTTTTAGGGAGTGAGGGACAGCCAGCTGCCACTGAGCTATCTGTTCCTAGGCTCCAACTGTTCGATAACTTCCCAGCTGGAGAAGCCTTTGTCCCAACCTCATCTCTTTTTCGGTCATTCACATTATCACTTGATAAATATCTCATGACATGGTGCTCTCTTATACCCAGACCTGCACCTCAGAGACCTCCCTGCAACTTCTGCCATCCCAACCCCAGGAATGTAATGCATCAATAAAAAAAAAATAATGACTTGATGTGACATGAAGTGAGACCTGAAATACCCTTGATATCATGTGCTAGGTACATTTCAAACCTTCACATGCTAAAGAGCTTAATGCCTTACTACAGTTCTGTTGAAAAACTTTACTTTTTTCCTCTGAGTAGAAATTTGTCATATATATAGAGGAACAACTAGTCACCGTGATAGATGACAGAGTCTCTTGATCCAATCTATGTGATTATATAATGCCTGTTATGTTCTTAGCTTGTTCTTTTGCTGCAGCTCTAAGGGCATCAAAATACTGTTTTGGGCACTACTTGCCCTTGATGAATAGTCCTCTTTTGTTTTTTTAATAGAGTTCAGCACATCCCATTAGCACAGTGAACTAACCTGTGGATGAGAAACTTCCCTGCAAAACTTTAGACACCCAGTCTGAGTGTCCTGGGTTAGGAGCCTGAGCTGGGCCTGATTTCTGATGAGCACAACCACTTTCAGGAGGAGCCAATTTCTTCCCACTGTGAGGGAAAAATCACGAGTCATTTGAGTGCCTGAGCAAAGTGCTTGAAGTGGTCTCTAAAACTGCACAGCCCATCTTTCCTCCAGGAGCAGACATTTATTTTCTCATTGATAAATCTCACTGGGCTTCATTTTGGTAGAGAAATGGTCTCTCGGTTCTGGTGGTGCAGATTCCTTACATGTGCAGGGGAAGGAACAATCCTGCAGTTTCACTTTCCAGGATCTCCACAGAAAGGTGATTCCTCAGAGCTTCTGAACTTTTAACTATCAAGGCAGGAAACCTGCTGCTTTTCTAAGCAATCGTTTTGTTGGTCTGAGTTTGCTCCTCTTGAAGTCTATCACTGAATTCAATCGGAAGGTTCTCAGCCCACCCACTGCCTTGAAATTCCACGTTTTCTTTCTTGGAATAGTTATAGCTAACTTTCTATCCACTGTGATAATTTAACTCTCCATTTCACTTACAGTAATTTCCTCCCCTGACATTTATTGTACATGTTGAAAAGTCTTAATCCTCATTTCCAGACAATGTCCCTGTGTCTACATGGTGATATTTTGATTTTCCTTCTGATGTACATTTCTCAGAAATGCAGCACTTGAATGCATAGCCATTGCTCTGAACTTTGAACTGGTGTCATAGGACTGGAATGAACCTAAAAGTTGCTTTAAAAGCCTCTCTCATCTTTAAACAATTCACATGAAAAATCAAGTGCAAAATGTTCCATTGATTAAAGATTATTTAGCATGTTTGAATAGCTTTCAAAAAAAGCCACATACCAAAAATATAGTCACATTTCTGTAAGCCTATGCTGGTGTTTCTGAGATTATTTTTATTAATGTTAAAGGAAGGGAAATGGTTTTAATTTTCCCCAAAGGAAATAACAGGTTTTAATGTGATGAAAGGACAACCATCATTTGCTGAGATTTCCATTGCTATGACTCATTTATTCATCCTACCCTTGCAGTAATTAGTTTAGATGAGCTCTACTTCTGCCAGTTGGTATCCCCAGAGCATCAGAGGGGAATCCTAGTGTTTTCTGTTTGCATCAGTTGCAATGAGCAAGGTCCTGGGTCACTCCTGAGCACAGACTTTGGCATCATACCTCCCTGGGCAATTAGCCCCACTCACAGGGCTCGTGGCCCTCCCTGCTCGGTCTCTTCCTCACCTCTCCACTAATTAACGTGTCCAGTCAGAGGAGCTGGGCTGGCAGTGGTGGCCTCATACCAGGGCTATGGCATCTCAGAAGGGTCACCTCTGGGGAGGGAACATTTAAAAGCACAGGGGGAGAAAATGCTACTTGGGAGATTTTTTACATCCCGAGTTTGCAAACTGGCACTTGGCTACCAGGAGAGATTACTGCAGTGAGGTTTTTCCCTTCTTCCTACAATCTTTTGCCACAACATTTTGCAGTATAAAGCGTTTTTTAAGTGGAGGGAGGGAGAAGGGAGGGAAGCATAAAAGATAAGGATTATATTAAGGGAACTGACCAACTTCAGAGCCAAGTAGTGTGACAAGATTGAAGTAAAAGAGCGGAGACTGATTTGGGATGTGAGATAATTTAACTGAAGACCGTGACTATCACTCCCGTTTTTACACGTTGTAATGAATGCAGGCATGTGGCAAGAACAGTTTGGGACCATCTGATACATGAAAGTATGAATATGATATTAGGCACTTTTAATTGCTGAATTTTTGGTGTCTTGGGCTCTTTTTAAATAATTCTCATTGTTGTTACTCTTTCTTAAGCAGCTATAAGGGTGCTCCTTATCTCTACGGGGTGCATAGGACATGGAAACATAGAAACCAACCAAATTATTTCTGTACTTTATGGCAGCAAATGATTTATTTTGTATGAGAGCAGCTTTTGTAATGCATCTTCCTAATTAAGCTACTTCAAGCACCCCTTCTAACCGCAGTGTATGTTGGCCCAGATTCAAGATCTGCTCAGTGCAGAGAGGGAACCAGGTCTCAAGCTCTCAAACCCCATCTGCTCCAGCCTTGATTTCAATTAAAGGATTGGAAGGGGTGGCACCAAGTTGCCCCCAGTTGTTTTGTAGCCTCAGAGTCTCTCAGCTATCTGGGAATGGAGAAATTGGAGTTTTCTACTGATTTTACACATTGTGACAACTGTTTCCCCAGGTGGATCCTCACTCTCTGGATGGGCTTTGTCAGTGGTTGGGATGAATGGGAAAAAAATGTGGCCCTTTTAGTATAATCTTACTTCACCTGTCTTCTTTTGGCAATTATCTGTTAGTCCCCAGTGGCCTTTATGTGAGATGAGTGGATACTGCTCTCCCCAGACTTCCACGCTTAACATGAACGACTTACAAATGGTATGAAAATGTAGTCACAATATGGCAAGAGTTTCCTTAGGTTATGTTTCTAAAGGAATTGTTTCATTAAAAGCAGGGAAAAAAAGGGATAGATTCACTGGATTCAAGTGGAGATCTTTGCCCTGTTGATATTCTTGGTATACTCCTGCCAAAAGCATAAGTTTGGCTGTAACTGGTTTGGCCAAAAAAATAGTTGAGCTGCAGTATTTGGGAGGCAGATACCAATCTTGGACTGGGGGAAGGAGCATTTGTTGAAAAAATGCTCATATAAATTATCCATAGAGCAGTTCTAAATACAGTTGATATTTGCAAATACCATATTAACTTTAAAAAACAGATAATATATTGTCCTGGCTGAAGTGAAGTCAGGTGGTTGGTGGGATGCCCTTTTGTAGCTCATTTGCTGACATTTGAGACATTTAAACTCACCTGCCAAAGAGGGGTTGTACTCAAGCAGCTCTGAAAGAGGAGCTGGTGATTTGAAATTGTAAAATTATTAAAAGAAAATCTTCCTGCTGGAAGATTCAAGGACAAACATGAAGTTAAAGGGAATTAAATAAATTTATTTATTTTTTTTATAAATTATACTCCTGGGCTACTAAGGAATAAATTTTTATGGATGTGAGGAAAAATAACTCCCTGAGCTTGATATCTAACATTTCTGAGATAGCTGGTGAGTGCTTTTATTGTGAACGTGTTTATGTTTTTATGACTTGTGTGGAGATTCAAAACTTTGATCTAGTTTAACAAAATAAAATCATAGCAAGAACACTTGAGGAAAGTGCAGGGAGGCCACTGGGGAACTTTGTCAGTAGCAGTGGGTCTGCTGGGGAGTGTCCCTGCACAGTCTGCACAAAGAGCAGCTTCACTAGCAGTGAAACTTCCCAACAAACATCTCTTTCTGATCTCCAGAAGTATTATTTTGGGGAAGTTTCCCAAGTGTCTTTTGGTAGAATTCTCCTACACATTGGAGCAGAAACATCGATGCTTCTGTTGGAGTTTATTCTGCCTCTAAATACTGACAGATTATCCTTGCCAGAGACACCTTACACCTGAGCGTGGAAAAAACATACATCAAAATGTTATTTTTCTCTTTTTTCTTTTTTTTTTTTACATTCTTCAACAAAGTACATGAAGGGTATTTACAGTAAAATAAATCACCAGATGATGATGCTTTTGGTTCCCTAGTACCCAGTTTTCAACCATCAATATCCACAGGATGATGTCCAGGTCTAACATACAAATATTAATGAAAAAGAGGTTCTTAATAAATGCAGCTTTTTCATTTTTTTTCAAGTTGCAGAGTTGAGTTATTGCTTTGTAGAAGCCATTAGGAGGTGCCTGTAACTGCACTCTCTGTTGGAGAAAGGTGTCATGTCTCAAAATCTTGTCACCTTCAGAATACTGTGAAAGTCAGGGGCAAGTTATTTTAATAAGGCAGTGCTGGAAGTAGTGGGTAGAATCATAATGGAAAAGCAACATTTTGGTTTATATAGCTGATGCAGTAATCTCAGCTTTTCTGGGGAGATGCTAAGAATTATGTGGATGGGGAGATGCTAAGAATTATGTGGATGGGGAGATGCTAAGAATTATGTGGATGGGGAGATTAGTGTATTACTAAAACATTTAACAGCCAGAACAGCTACTGTGTTACCTCTCTAATACCTTAATAATACTTGACATTTCTGAGTTGTATAGCCTATTTCTTCACAAGTTTGTTGTACCCATGCTGCCTCCCTGCAGTCAGCTCCAGCTACCTTGGGAAATGGAGAAACAGGAAGGCTTTCTTAGGACAGTGATTGATTGGGGTGAGATTGGTGTTCCTGCAGGGAATGATGGAAGCTGCCAGGCTCATGCCTTGGAAAATGCCACTGAACAGGAGTGCAATTTTCATAAAGGAAGAGACTTGCTGGTATGAGAGGGATATGTTGCATTGTGCAGGAAGAGCTTGATGGTGATTCTTGGAGGAAGGGTTAATAGGAGAGTTGTTTTGTAGCCAACGTAAAAATCAGCTCTCATTGATGGCTTCTTCTCTCAAAAAGCTCTTTTTTTCTGCAGGGGAAATCACAATGTGTGAGAGTGGGAATAAAGGAGATTTCTTACCCATTCTCCTCCAACTGATCCCAGGCCTCACAATTCATGTATAGGGCTCTTTTCTGTCTGTTGCTCCATTAGCTTCCCACACCAACTCCAATACCAGTTAAACTGCTTCCAGTTTGGGTTTTTCACAGGCTTTGCTTCGAAGTTTCATCTCACTTGTGGAGACTTCCAAATTCCCTGTACTTACTTATTTATGCATAAAAGCTGCTTCTCAGCAAAAGCACAGACCTGGACAGGAGGCACAGTGACATGTCCAGTATTTCCACTGTCTAGTAGCAGGATTGCTGCAGGGGTCAAGCCAGCACAGCAGAAGCAACACACCTTACAGAGGGCCCAGGCAATGCAGAGGAGAGCTCTACTCAGGCTTGGGTTTGTTTGCAGCCTCTGATTAGCAGCATTATCATCCCAAGTCTCCTGCTGTGTTGTGCCTTGCTTGCCTGTCTGCTCTTAACTGAGACCCAAGGTTCATCATGTACTCACATAACCCTGGTAATGATCCTGGCTACCTTGGCTCCTACGTCCCAAGCCAAAGCTGCCAATCTCTCTTCTGTTACTGACCAGCCAGACTTGCCTTGTAAATCTTCTTAATTGGCTTTTTGGGATAACTGAAGTTTACCTATTCTGCCAGGCCAATGTGCTAACCAGGCTCAGCTGCCTTTTCTGGACCTTGAGAGGCTGGAGAAGGCTTTTCAGTGCTTGGCTAAGCTGAGAGGCTTTGGAGCAGCTGCCAGTGGTACCCCAGTGCTGTTGTCAGTAGCTTCACCTCTCCTGTGAGAAGCTTCTTGTGCGTCTCCAAAATGGGGATTTTTCTCATTGAAAGAAGCTGAGTGAGCACTCCTTCACCATCCCCTGAACATCCTGTTGCCTTCCCTTCTTACAAAACTGTACAAGTGGTGTATTCCAAGGAAAATAATGAACCTGTATGTGGTATTTTACCATTACTTTCTATCCATGCATACTATGTCAGATATATTGGAAGTAATGGGATTTATAACACTATTATGGTTCTGATAGTTGGCCATATCTATGGATAATCATATTTTTCTTTGAGTTCCCCTGTCCTTTGCTGCACTCTGATTTGATTATTTTTTTTTAATGTTGTGATATCAGTCTCTAGGAGGCAATGTTCTGTCACCACTACAGTTATTAGATGGCATTGTATATAAAAAGAGGCCAAAGTCCCTTGATAGTTATTTCCTTTTTTTCTTTTGTAGCTATAGACTCATTAGAAAAGCCTCATCCACTCGTAGCAGGCAGGCCAGAGCACACCTCATTAGTGTTTAGTATGAGAAAATCCTGGCATGCAGAAGCAAAGGTTAGTTACAGATGTATTTCGTGATAGATCTAAAGCTCTTATTTTAATACTTGCTCTAAAGAAAAGCTACTGAACCATGGCTCTGTCTTGTACTACATTAAAATGCAATGATAATTGACCTCATTACGAAAGCATCTCCTCGTAGCTCTTGCAATACTTGCTTCAAAAATGTATCAAGGGGGAGTCTACCTGGAATGCAATCCACAGAAACAGTGGGTGAAGGCTAGGAGAGCAAATGTACATTTATGGACAGGAGAGGTGGTGAAGAGATGTCCCTCCCTGACTGAATTCTACTGCAAACTGCTGCCTCTCAGAAGAGGTCTAACTCAGCACTCATCAGTCAGAGGTTTCACATAGTCTTCCCTGGACTCAATGAGTCCCAGTGCTCCCCATCTGTGTTATGAAGGTCTGGTATGGGATTTACCAACTAATGGGGTTTGTGTAGGTTGGTGCTTACCCAGTTCTCCCTCACATGGCATTTCTCCTTTTGGTAGTTTTGAGGTGACAAAATGAAAGGTGTTTTAGCTGAAAACAGACCTCATTAAAACTTAGGCTTGTATTTCCAACCTCTCTGTGCACCCAGGGGGAAGAATAGTTCTTGTGCGTGATATGTAACCCCCAGGATTTGGTGTGAAGAGCTGTATTACCCTGGAGGTAAAAGAGAAAAGCCTTAATTAGAAATAAAACAAGCAGGCTTTAAACCATCTTGAACTTGTGAGATGCAGAAGAGGCCTTGCAGTGAGAATACTCCTTGATCAACCAAGTTTCCACAACTACCACAGCCTCAAAAAGCTGTTGAGTAAGAGCACAAAAATAGGATCTCCCATCCCAAGCAGAGGTAAGGTTTTCTGAAATGTGCTTCTTAGCAGGGCACAGCAGTTCAATAAGGATCAACGTCTGATCCTTACATTTCAGAAGAAAACTTTGCTGACGTGTGTGTGTCTTACAGTTTGTTGCCTGTTCGTAGCCTCCAGGAGCATACGAGCAGAAAACCAGTCAGTTGGGTAATCATGGTAATTAAAAGAGATGTAAACTTTCAAAGTAGCTGACACTTAGTCATTACACCAAGCTGTCATGCTTGAATGAGCTAACGGTAATTCCAATACCCCATTATATCCAGCTGATACCAGTTTAAAAGATAGCTGCTCTGTTTCCTCAGCAGCTTGCAGCTACAGTCGTAAAAGTATTGATTGCAGTGTGCGTTTGACAGATGTGAGATGTATTTAAGAGAAATTGTGCCATAGATATTCTTTTACTTAGACTGCTCAATGTCGTATGGATTCCAGAGATATTCTCTTTGATTTCACTGGTGAGGTCCTGTGGAAGCTGCCTGAGAGGTGCAAGGTTGTGGAAACACCTTCTTTGGGGATGCATTTTTAGTGTCTTAGCATAGATCTCTTTGATTTTGGTACCTGACTACAGAGGTGGTGGAGAAAGGGAGAAAAGGTGGGTTTGTTAGGCAACTTCTTCATTTTCTTTGAGTTTTCACCACATGCTAAGTTACAGACCTCAGCTAAAGTGAAGCCTTCTAATTGCCTTCAGCAGACTTTGATGGAGGGGCTGAGCACTGGAGTTTTCTGTTCCTTAGGAATTACCTACATATTTAAGAGTTATTTTATCTTGTCTGTCTTCCTGGCCTCAAATTGATTTCCCAGTAGTGAATTATTATTTTTAAGACCTTGTTAGATTTCACTAGATACTAAAACCCCAGCTAGTGGAAGCTGCTGGGAGCTATAAGGGAGCTATAGAAAAGGTCTCACTTGCAGGCCATAAACTCTATGGAAATGGCAAGCAGGGTTGCTGAAAGCAGACTTCATTCTTACAGGTGGCTAGAGGACATGCAGTTTCTTAGTTCAACCCTTATATGGTTTGTATTTTATTTTCCTAAGTATCCCAACCCCTCATTATATTGTAAGTTAAAATAAGAATTTTATTAGACAATACAGTCTCAATTTCTTCATTTTCACATGCAGCTTTGACTCAGCCCGTGTACCCACACTGGAGCATGAGGAAAATGCTGACAATTGTCCTAAGATAAGAAAACATAAGAAAAGAAAAAGAGGATTTTCATTTCTCTTAAATGTAAAAGTTCAGCAACTTGAGAAACCCAATAAGCCTAATGACTTTTATCTCCTTCTTGAAAATCATGTGCTAGCTTATAGTATAGCAGGAGAAAAATCGGGAGCAGGCTTCACAAACTTGCATGAGAAATGGGAATAGTGAAACGAAATGGCAAAGGAATTATTCATAGATTTATTTCTCTGTGTTTGGCAAAAAAAATTTGACTCGGAGGGCTTTCACATGCTGGCTTTATGAAAAAAAAGGCCAAAGTTCAACTCTATCTAAAGATTCAAAAGCTGTCATCAGATCAATGTATGCCTTACAGTGTAGCTTGCAAAAATCATTTCTCAGCTAATATCCTCAAGGACAAGATATAGTTTGATTTGGCTCTTCCAGGAGGTATTCTTGATTGCTTTGGAAAGCAATATTTTAAACTGAGGGCGAGGGAGGGTGGTGTGGTTTATTTTTAAAGCTCACACAAATCACAACATCAATCTGCTGAGAGGATGGAGGCTCACTTTCTTTCTATATAATATGAATTTTCTATTTTCCGCTTAGTTGGGAATTGTTTTAATGAGTTTATGAAAATCAGTCTGCCTTTCACAATGTCTCTGGAGTTGTTTTTGTTTGGGTTAGTGCCACCTTCTGTTTGTTGGTTTCTACACTGCAGTGTAGAGGGATTTGGGACTATTTTTTTTCCCCCCAACCCTTGCATTTCATTCATATGCAGACAGACCCTTAACACTGTGAATAGATGGGCTAGCAAGTCTTAACAAAAACTGCATAGAAATACGTTGGAGACAACAGTTTAGTAGTTCAGTGCTCCTCTACTGAGGCATTGTGGAGACCAACAATTTGCCTCTCTCTTTTTTTTTTTTCCCAAAGCTGATTGACACAGAAAATAAATAAATGTTCATGTTAGTTTATTTAAAGAGGTGCCCAGGCTTTTGGTGTGCACCCCACAGGTTATTTAATAGGATTTTTGCACAAGGCTCCCACACAGTGCTTACCCCCTGATGGGCAAATATGCCTGTTGCACGGCTACTTTTAAATGCAGGCCTCTAAGAGGCCTAATTTATCTTTCTTTATGCAGTCAGCAGTGCTGGTATTACTAAGGCAAAAGGAGATCGTGCAGTTTGAAAAGCCCCAGTCCTCCCCCAAAACCCTCCCCTGGCTGCTGTAGCTCCAATGAATCACATCTGCCAAATTACTGATGGAGAAGAACCTGCTTTAAAACTTCTCAGGAAACTGCTTCCGGAGATGCTTTTGCTCAGGAGACCCTACAAAGATCACTAAAGGAACAGGCAGCCTTTGCAGGTCAAGATTTCCTTTATTTTGCTTTCGTCTAATGGGAGATTTGAGGTGACACCACGTGCTGGTAGTTGACTTCATTCATGAAGCAAACTATTAAAAGGGTCAGGGTCTCAACTGACCTGTGATTGGCTCAAAAAGGGAAGAAATACATGAATTTATTTTAAAGTGTTTTACAGCACAGCCTTGCAGATGAAACTAAACCAGGGACAGGATTTGAGCACACATAACTGGCTGCTGATAGTGGGAGAGCTGTTTTCAGGGGCAGTGGCACATAGTTTTGCTTCTACATTTATCACCTTGAGTACTTCTACCAGTCTTCTTCCTTGGTTTGCTCCTATCATGCATAATTTTACATTTGAAAAAAAAAATATATAATTAGGCTGTTTTGTATCAACTGGAAAATTTTATTTCGGAACTGGAGTGACTGGAAGATCCATCCAGCACATGCAGCACTGGGAAGTTGGAAAGAGCAGGTCCAGTCCAGCCATCCTGTTAGCCAGCTGAGGTACTGGGGGACTGTTGTATCAGGAGTGGTTCAAGCCAAATTTGCAGAGCTATCATTTAGAATGTGAAATGCAGAAGTGGCATGCAGCCTTCAGGAAACAGCCTGAGAAAATGCCTTTCCCTTCTCTCCACACCTGTCAGTGTAGCCTACAGAGGCACCAATCAACACGGATCTTTCCACCTTTATACCGCAGTGGATTTCACCTGCTTTTTGGTAAGATCTAGAAATTCCTAAACATTCAAGAGTGTAAATTATAATGAAAAGTGTGTTTGTGAGAAAATGAGGCATGTCTTTAACTGCTCTGTTTCTCACAGGTAGTTGAAATTGTCTTTGTTTCACTTAATACTTAAATACTTAAAACATGCTCTCTTCTGGCAGTGCTGCAGACCAAGCACTCATGGAAGTGGGTTGGCTTCGCCTCCAGTTCTGGCCTTGTCAAATTAACTCAGGCTGTAATTTCCCAAGTCCCTGGAGGTGTGTTTCTGTCCCTCTATCACCAGGCTTACCTGGAGATGAGCTCACAGGAGTGTTGAGCCTACAGTGCTATTGGTTAGACAGAAAAACATTTCAGCATCCAGCTCAAAGATGATGAAAGTTACCGGGAAGGAGAAAATGTGTAACTTGGCAAGACATTTTTTTTACAACCACTTCTCTGAGTGTAGCTTCACCTTAGTGGTATGAAGGATGTTTGTCCTCCAGATCCTGGTGTTTTTATCATTTAGGGAGAGTTGAAAAAGGGATTGTATAAAATTTGGTAATTTAAACAACGACACAATCAACTATAAAAAAACCACAACTGTAAAGATGCAGGAATCTTTCATTTAGTGTCGTCCTGTGCAATGATACTGTGCTGATAGTTGTAATTGTTTATCACTCTTCACCATGATCAATAAGGTAGCTAACTGCAGCTCTCTCTTTCAATACCATTGATTGTAACAGCTCCAGCTGACAGTTGCTTTGTGCACCTTACAGCTGTAGCAACATAATAACATGACTTCTGAATGGCTGGGGTGATTTAGACTCTAAGGATGCTATTCTTCACTGATTTACAGCCCTTACAGTATTCCTGAGCCTACTTGGAATGTAAATCAGTGGAGAAATTGGCCTAGGTGATGAGCTAGTCCATTACTGAGAAGTATTTCCATTTTGGTGTATTTACAGGCTAACGCATGTAGCTCCTCTGGTGTTACCTCTAAAGTGATGTAGGGGTGCAGTATTGAGATTGAAAATTAACATTTAAAAGTTTGTTCTTTGAATAAGTTTGCTTACAAAGTTATTACTTGCCTTTTTCATAGTGTTTGGGTCAGCACAAGTGCACAAACGTCAGAAATGCAGACCTGGCAAACTACTTTTAATCTGTCATCAGAGTACTTCCATACTCTGTGCTTTGCTTACTTGCACCTGGAGGATTATTCACGTGGGTGAGCTGTGGACTCTCCAGATTGCTGTCCTTCAGCAGAAAGATCATGGACAGACCATGAGAATCATGAGAGACACACCATGGACCCTTAAGTTTGCTTTGAGCAATTTCAGTCTGTAACTGGGCAAAGGGCTCTCAATGGATCTGTCTTGTAGAAGTGCCTTGCACAGCTGGTTTAATGGCAGTGCTCAGCCCAAGATACAGGCACAGTGGCAGGAGTTTCATATTTAAAGATGACTGAAATTGCATCGTTTTGTGGGCCAACCCAGCTCCAGACCTGGGAGCAATTTGGATTAGTTAGCTTTTGTTTTACATACGATCTCAGAGCAGAGTTGTGTTCTTGCTGCTTAAATTGTATTCTTTGGGGTTTTTCTTTTGTTTTTCTTTGATGATGCATATAAGTAGTGGTAGTTAAATCCTTATCAAGATGAAGCTACTGTTGCACCTTCTCTCAAGCCCTTACCATTAACTGAGCTGAATTAATTTATGGTAGTGTCTCAGTTTCTTGACCATTGCTAGGTTTCTCCTCAGCCTATGCATTATGCTTATTTGAATTAGTGTGGAGATCTACCAAATAATCTATTAACACATTAGGTCATTGACAGACCACCTTGAAACTCTTTTAAATTACGTTTATGGGAGTCAGTGTAGAAAAAATTTAATATCAGAGTTTGGAAAAAAAAAAATACCCCGTCTCACTCTATCCAGTAAAATTGATTTCTGTGCACTGGGCAAACCAAACGAATCAAAATAGTGTTGTGATGCCATGGGCTGACAGGCTGGCTGTGAAACAAGTTTGTGCATGCATGGTGCTGCTGGGGCCTTGGTTCATACAGCCTACGTACCCTTCCCCTTGGTACGGTGTCATTCTTCCCCATTTTCAACAAGTCTGCTGGTGTCTGGCTGCAAAATATTGCAGTACATCCCCTCCCTGAGTGCTGGGAGATGCAGGACTTGCACCACAAACTGCTGTTAGAAGTTGTAGTAAGGGGAAAATGACTTAGATTTTGTTGGTGCTGTTGTCACCAGTCTTGACGGATAACAGAACAAACAATGAAAAGTAGATTTGCCTGCACCACAGATGCCATTGTAGTAATGGTTTCTTTTTACTGTGTGCCTTTTCAAAACTGGTCCATATCAAAGTTAGAGGCATGATACTGAGTGGCCCAGAGCACGAAAAAGCATCTGTCCAACATAAAATTAATTTTATTTCTATTTTTCTTCTCATTTCTCTTCTTACCTCCTCAAATCTCTGATCACAGGCACAGAGACCAAATCTGCCCTCAGCAATGTCTATAGACTTCCACTGACTCATAGTGAGGGATTAATCAGTGGGACCTGAGGCTAGCAGTTTTACCTTAGGTTTTTGTTTTGTTTTGTTTTTGTTGTTTTTTTTAATTCTGAAAAAAAAAAAAATTAAACCCACAAAACAAAGCAAGGGACGAGCTGGAGCTCAGAATTTTTGAAAACCCCAAATAAATAATTTCTGTGCACCTACACCTTGAAAACAGGTCTTTTTCCTGCTTCTTTGTGTTGGTGCCTCACATGCTAATTGCCTTATTAACAAGCTGACATGATCTCCACTGCTGAATAACAGAGCAGAACAGGGTAGTGCTACATGTGTGTTAGTTGAAGGACATGCTTCAGTTGGGATTTCCTTCAGCCTCTCGTATCAGTGAAAACCTAATGAAACTGCTTTGTATTTAGTGCTTCTGACCTTTTGTGCTTCCTCTCCCTTCTTGGATGAGGCACCTGCATTTTGGACTGACTTGCCATGCATGTAAATCACTGTAAGTGCTGAAATGACAGAGAGCACTAAGTATGGTGCTTTTGTTCCCTACACTACAGAATAGAAGAGCTGGCTAACTACACATACTGTGAGAGCTATTGTGGCACACTGTTAAAACCTAAGGAGCTTTTTATTGGACTTTCATGCTAAATAACTTTAAAGGTACCACCTGGTGTTTTTATATAAATTATAAATATTTTTAAAATACATGAGAAAAAAAATGCTTTAAAAGCAGATTCCTGCTGCAGAGTCTCAGGCTATGTAAACTTTCATTTACGGTTATTTATCCCTTCCCTTCCCCCACCAAGGACAGTCTGTTTCATGGGATTAAATTATAGCTATTTATTCAGCTTGAATAAAAGATTTCGTTAGATATTTGGCCTTGAAGCATTCATTTTTATTTTGTAGGTTTGGTAGGAAACACCCACAAATACGATTTCTGCTGCAAGTCACCCAGATAGTTGGTTGTGAAACTTGGCATAAAGACCATCATAAAATAGAATCACCTGCAGTTTCAGAGAGGAACACAGAGTTTTCCGTGAGCTTTACCTTGCTCAGTTTTACTGGGAGCTGTGAAACTTGTAGCTCTGGCATTCAGACCTGCAGGACTATCAGGAGTGCAGACCTGCAGCAGGTCTGGAAGGTCGGGTCCTGCAGGTGATGTGCAGTTTTCTCACGGAAACACAAATCCAGTGGCTGATGCATCTTACTGAAATTAGTAAGGTGACCTCCTGTAACTGTTTACAGTCTTTGTGGTGAGCACAAAGTAACCCTTACCCTAAATGCTGTTTCCCTAAAGTGTAAGAGAAGCTGCAGGCACCGGGGCGTGTGCCTGGGTGGTTCCTGCAGCTCTGCTAGCCTGGTGTAGCTCGGTACACTGCAGTAACGTGGCTGGGAGTCTAAGAGGCAAGTCACTGGTGCTCCTTGGTGATAAAATAAATGTGCCAGGGTCATGGAGTGTTTCCCAGTTCCCTTTTATGTGGGGGATTTTCTTCTTCTCCTTCTGCTAAGGACTGTTTCAGAACTGTCTGATAAATCCTAGGAAAAGAGAAGCTGAAAACCTGTCTCCAGGCAGAGGTGGTGAGCGAGCCCTTCTCTGTGCACAGCCCTGCACGTGGCTGAGGGCCAGCAGAACATCATCTCATCTCACCACAGGCAGCAGGGAGGGCTTTACATGTAACTTTCTGTATTGAGCTGCACTGCCCTGGAGTGAACATTCGTGTTGGCACTTCTGAAAATGGCAGAGAGAAAACCAGGCTGACAAAATGCCTTTGGTGTACTTTTAGGTGATATATAGCAGGCTATGCCATGAAGAGTAGCTCAAGTGTTTTGCTCTCCTGTGAGAGATGCTACATAAAGCAAATATTCAGCGTTCTTCTTACCTTTTTAATTTAATTATTTTGTCTAAGCCATCTTTCTTTTTCTACTTTTCTGCTTTCCTTAATAACACTGATTCAGGCTAATCTCTTTCTAGTGAATATAGGGTCTTTCATACAAAAGGCTTCTTGTTTCCTGGGATCAAGTATGTTCACCCAACTGCAGTAAGTTAGGGAGCATCAGCAAGGAAGGGGAATACTCTGATCCATCATTTCCAATGTGGTCCACAGCCTCCAGGCAGACTTTGGCTGGTGGTGAAGCTGGATCATTTCTATACTTCTGAGTTTGGTGGTGAGGTTAGTAGTGGCCAGTGATGAAACTGGAGGGCAGAGAAAAGCCTGTTGCCAAATATTTGTCTCACTGGCCCAGGAAGTCTTGTGAACTCAACAACAGAGGAGGCTTAGCAAGGTAGCTGGGCATTTTATTCCAAATAAGGGTTTTTCCTAGGGCAGGTAGTTATTTTCTGTACATAACTCTTGTGACCATCAGCTATACTTACAATACAGCACAGATCAAAGTATTATTTTTGATGGCCTTGAAACTGCTGCCTGGAGTGAGATAATATCTGCAAAGGATGCGTTGTAACCATTGACATCAGAAAAATGTTTTGCAATCTAGTAGTGCAAAAATAGATTAAGAAGCCAAAGCAGAACTTGCAAATGTAACAATGCTGCAAACATTGTTTTTCTTTGCCTCCCTATTTATTCATACATTTGTAAATGCCAAAATGTCTCTTATCTGCCCTTTCTCAAGGGCAGTTCCCTTGTGTCGTCGTAATTGAAAATTAAGAGTTTACAGTTTCATAATTAAATTCTACCCTTTGAACTCTTGTAGACTCTAGCTGCATATTAACAACATCCCACTCAGATCATGAGTGGCAAGAAGTATTTTGAACACCAACTGCTGCAAGATAACATAACAAGCTCTGACAGCTCCTTAATCACCAGACTACCCACTACTTAATAACTCTTTAATACTTTAGCAATTCTCTTCTTTGCACATAAGTCATAAGCTATAAGTAATTTTTCCTTTAATTGATATCTATATCACTGTTTAAATACAGGGCACATACTCCCCCAATATGCTTAAGCATTAATTTGTCACCTATGAACTGAATTTGGAAAAAAAAATGAAGGACTGTAAAGGATTCTCATTGATTTTTATCACTTTTACCAGGAAACCTTTACCTCCAATTTGATCATTAGCCATGTTAAGTGATCAGCAAATCATGTAAAGTCATCCTCAGCAGAGCTGACATTCAGATGCTTCTGTACCTGTGAAAGATTCCCACTATGCCACATCCCAGTGCTCGTGGCTAAGCTGCAGAACAATAAATAGACCTAAAACAAAGGTTGCAGAGTCACCATGTGGCCAAGCCTGTCATCTGGATAACAGCAGAGGGAACAAAGTCCAGCCTGTAGGACAACACCCTGCTTCTAGTCCACAAGCCCAGCAAGATTTTACTGGTGGCTCATTAGCAGTTTGCTCCTCACACCAAGGAGTGAGCACTGCTGGGCTCAGCTACTCCAAACCCCACCAAAACAGACCCCCTGCCCCGTACCCACTGGCATCTCTCTGCTTTTCCTCTTGGTGACTATAATTTAGGAAAAAAAAATAAGAAGTCTGGTGGCTTGCCAGTTTGTAAGGAAGAGTGGGAAGGTGGTATGGAAGCTGCTGTAACTTGATTTTCAGAAGAGATGCAAAAAAGTGAGTTCTGGTAGGGTTTGAAGGTAGAAGAGAGTGGAAAACAGGATGCCCTGCTCTTAGGAGTGTAGTAATTTCCAGAAGACATGAGGACATGTAGAAGGTGTGACCAGGAGTGTTGTGCAGCCTCTCTGAAGGAGGCAGCTTGCAGAGATCAGTACACGCATCTGCCTGAAAAGCTGCTGGAGAAATACACATCTCCCCCAGGGCTGTTAATTAATATGCTGTGGGTTTTGGAACAACTTCTGGTTTTGTGTTCTTCAGCACTTTGTGATCCTGTCACGATTGGAGTATTTTCTTAGATTGCAGTCAGAGGAGGTGGGAGACCACTGTAAGACTATTTTTTGGGACATTCCTCGTGATGTATAAATACACCTCAGAGAATGTCCTACGTGCAAAGAGGGTAACTGCTTGTTTCAGTTTTGCTTTTCTCTTTTTTCAATACCTGGCATGAGTTTAATAGAAATGTTGCCTTCAGTGCATGTAAATACAAAGTGATGTTTTGATGATGATGACTAAAATTACCTATGTTATTTAGGTAGCTAAAGATCCAGGCAAGCACTTCTGAGAGCATCACTCTGTGCCTCACTCCCATCAAGGCCCCAGCAAGAGCAGATGTTCAAATGAACTCTTGTGTCCTAGCTGTACCTTAGGTTGCCTCTGACTTTAAAACCACTCCATCCTTCTCCTCTGCTTTTCATGATACAGAAAACAGACTCAGTTGTTTATATGAATCTTCTCCCTTCAACAATACCGTATCCTTTGTGTGCATTCCTTCAGTGTATCACTGCTGAATTCAAACCACTTGCATTCAGTCCATGAATGGCACAATAGATCTGTGCTCTTACAGTGCACACAGAGATTCGAGCTCTCTGAAGCACAAAAAAGGGCTCAAAATGTTTTTCAAAACTTTTTCTTCATGCTCCAGTTTCTCAAAATGGCGGGGCAGCACGTTATTGATGTCGTGTAGAAAAGCCTCTTCATAGAAGAAAAATAACAGGTTACTCAGAGCAAGAGTGTGGTGACCTGTATGTAAGTTATTTGAGTGAATCATTAGTTAAAACTTTAAAATATTTTGCCAATCATTTTCCTTTGTGAGGAATTTCTGGGTCATGCTATTAGTCCTGTCCAAAACAGCATCTGAGCTGACCGCAAGTCACGACTGTGGCAGTAAGAAAAATATAGTTGATCAAAATAATGGTGTAGATGACACTGTGGAGAGGAAGAGTGGATGCTCACTCAAGTAACAGACTTGTATGTTCATATCTTGGGGTGAATGTTATCCAAAAGTGCCACTGAATACAGACATGCACCTTGCTGTTATGGGCAGTGTGTACGATGTGAGCACGGGGCCAGGTCACTGCTCTGGTTACAGAAAATCTAATGAAATCATCTCAGCCTCTCCCAAAATAAGAAATCTTTCTATATAGTCTATGCAGAAAGTTTATATTCATATGCTTTTCCCACTACTCCTATGTTTGCTTCAGACCCTTTCAAAGTCCCTTTTCTTCTGTATGCCACTGTGGGTCAAGTGGAACTCCCCAAGTGAAAGGTGTGTTGTTTTAATGCCTTTGTGGGGTGACAAGTTGCTCATAGCTCATCAAAATAACTCTCACCCGAACAAACCCAAAAGAACCAGATGGAGGGAGGAAAGTGAGGACATACTACTGGTTTAATAAAAATCCCAATTCTCTCTGCTTTTATGGGTACAATAACCTGGCTTTTTATATTGACTGCTGAAATGTGCTGTAATAATGTAAAAGGGACCTCTAGACAGAAATCTATTTTTTGTTCCTCTTCTCCTTTGTACTAAGTGAGCTCTTTTGTAATGTTACTTTTTATAGCCTATAATCATAGTAATTATGTTTTGTTGAATCTTTCACAGTAGTCTAACATTTAGTAACATTTATCTCACTGTGCTGGGACTTGAAATCTTCCCTGCCATCAGACACTGATATAGTTGTATCGTTGTGGCAATGTGGGAGCTAAGCTAAGTACAGTTGTTATTTGTTACTGTTGTTACCTTTGGCAAATTACTTCTGGTTATTATGAGTAGCTGAAATCAGAAGGTCAGTGTTAAGCAGAGCGTGAAGAGGATATAAGCAACAGATAAGTTGAAATATCCACACAAAGCACGTAGTTGTTGGGATCCCTAATGCATTGGTCAGCATCCAGCAATCAACAGGGCTTGCTTTCAGCATTGTGCTCATTGCAATGCTTATTTCCTGGGGAAGATCCCCTCGTGTGCTTTTTCAGCAGAATGCACATGTGTCCAAAGCTAACTCAACCAGATAAATTCTCTTAAATGCTAATATTAGTCTGGTCCTGCCAGCTTATTTCTATAAATGCTGGATGATATAGCATCCTAGTATCATCAGATCAATATAAGCAGGTAGCTGAAAGGAAAGAAGTTTAGAGAATTAATCCTGTAATTTCTGTAACATACTCTGGGAAAGGGGAAATGCATATCCCTTTCTCTCCCTGTCATCTGCTCACTTGCTCTCCCACTTTATGGCTGGTATTGCACTTTGTGCTGTAAACAATCACCATTAAACTCAATTGAGGCACTTCAAGACAACAGCAGAACTTACGCCAACTGTTTATTTCTCGTTATGTTCCTCCAGCCTGTCCTGCTGTCATCCTTCCAAGGCAAGATCCTCAGCTGGCAAAAATCAGCTGAGTAAATTTGTTGTCAGTTAGGATGTAGTCTATAATAAATGTGCTTTTATAAAATGCCTATCAGGTTGTCAGGTGCTTGAGCTGGATGTTCAGAAGTCACAGATCCTGCATTGTCACAGGGAGAGGCATGACCCACCCCAGATCACGTCCGCTACTCATATATCAATAAGCTACAGCATGGATCTTCATCTTTTTAGATTCATATCAAGCTGGAATAAGATTGATCAAGTGACTGGTATTTAACTAAAAGCATTGCTGCTACTTATTTTTCTCTTCTTTGTAAAAGCTTTTCTCAGATGCTCATTAGCCAGGAGATGTAGTCTATGCAGTCCCTGCCCCAAGGTGAACCCTGTGATACACTCTGCACATGTAACAGAGATACTGCTTCAGCAGGGGAGCCAAGGGAGAGAATACTAAAATATACTAAATATACACAACAATGGTTCAGAAGAGTGTAACTTAGAGCTTTTGTGGGTTTTGTGTGACAGAAGTGAAAGTGCTTTGAAATAATCTGTCCGTATTTCCATGTGGATCCAACAGGTCCATGGTGCACCCAGGAGGGGTGGCCAAGAGCTCCTCTTCAAGTTGCAGACCAGGGCCCGCTTGCACTCACAGCAGCACAAAAACTCACAGAGGGCTGACCTGACATCTTGCATAATTGTAAATTATATTTCAACTATTGTAAATTATATTTAAACTACTGCAAAGGCAAATGGGTTTCACTGAAGGCAGGTTGCCACAGGTGGCATATGCCATGTCAGGAGTGTCTAGAGCGAGAACTGGAGAGGAGTGTCTCATCACTTTTGGCAGGTCCTTCCAGGCATCAGTTGGCATCCTTTCACCAAGAAGTTCCCCTTCCTCCAGGTTTTTTTGAACTTGTCTCCTCTCTCTCTGGAGGCACCAACACTTCTTTCTGTAGGGTTTTGGTTTCAGCTCCCTGAGGAGAGGGAAAGCAAGCTTTGTGTTCCCCAAATCTACCATAGGGAGCATGGTAATTTGTGACACACCAGCAGCAAGATGATCTTTGCAGTAGAGCTCTAAGGAAACACAGCAGTGTGAGCACTGGGATGCAGTGTAACCAGGGTAGATGATGTTTTTTTTCACTGTTTTGGTTTGGTTTTGGAAGGACATAATTCAAGTGGCCTTGCTGCTGCTTTCCAGAAAAGTCTGCTGGTGCCCCAGCAAATGCAGCTAACTTTCTTCTAGAACAGCTGGCTTAGCACCAAATCTCCCAGTGCTCTGTTCATCACTGGAGTCCCCTTGCCTCCAAATTTTAAAAAAGAATAATGCTATGTGCAGAATCCAATTGCAGAGCTTTGTGCTGCAACAAACTTGTAATATAAGAAAAATTCTTATTGATTTGTAATACTATTAGAGTTTCTTTGCCCTCCTACCATTCTGCTTCAATGTCTCTGATGAGCAATTGACTCTCAGGTTCCTGAGTAGGAATGAGCAAAACAAATCCAAGAGAGGATTTAAGTGGCACTGTAAGGCTTGGGCAAAATGCAAGTTCCTGTGTCTGAAACTGCACTTCTGAAAACTCATTCAGTGCCCCACTTCTGGGGATACCAAAATGCTTTGGTTAAACAGCCTGTCTTCAGTGATTAGATAAAACATGCCAGTAATTCTGAAGCAGGGTCCAGGATCCCAGGGCTTCTAGCTTTCCAGAGGTAGTTACCAGCTTTCTTGTTATCTCCACTACCCAGCAGCATGGGGTTACTCTCTCCATCAGTTAGTGACCAGGGTGTTCAGTAGAAGTGGACGATGAGGACATCTGTGTCTCTGCTTTGCTGGTTGAATACTTCAGCTACAAAACTTACGTGTAATAAGAAGGAAAGTTCTATCACCATCCACTACATTTTGAAAGCTTAAGGACTGATGAGAGCCCATGTTTTGAAAGAAAGGCTGTGGAGGGAGGGTCCTGGGTTGGACCTGACCACAGAAATGAGCTGGGAGTAGAGCATTTGGTGAGTGGGTGTCAATTCCCAGGTCTGACTCAGCCCTGCAGCTGGCTAGCTAGACATGAGTGCTGATTTCAGATGCTCTGTGCTCCAAGCATGGGATGGTTCACACTCATCTGGAGGCACTGTTTAAGTGTAGGAGTTGTGGCACCAAGATCCTTTACTAGATCTGCTCAGAAAATTAAAATATTATTCTTGAATTTTATCTGTCCAAGGAATTCTGCCTCATTTCGTGCTTTCTAGCTGTACTTTTAAAAACATCTATAAAACATTAACTACATATGTATCAGTGAAGGACAAATGCAGCTTGTAGCATCAGAAATAATTATTTGCTTGTTTTCCTTGGAATGCCATTTTGAGCCAGTTTTACACATTTTACAAATGCCTTCCATGCCAAATCACCCATGGAACGTACAAATCATCTCAATTGTTAAATTCATTAACCTAACAAACTATGGACTAAAAGCCACATTTAAAGCATGCATCCTAAATAGTATTCTCATTATGTGGAATCAGATTAGTCCCTAATCAAATTTGACTTGGAGCTTGAAGCAAAAGGTAATGGAGTATGACCCCTGATGTAAAACAAGGATAGGTGAAGTAAGTATCTAGCACCACGATACCTCCATTTTGTGCTGTGCCAACTAATTCTCTCCTTTTGGATAATTTTCATCATGTTGTAAACAGATTTGTACTTGTTGAGCTCCTTACCTCAGCGTCTCACACACACATGACATCTGCTAAGATATTTACAGATATTCTTCCCAGCAGCTTGATGGTCTTGCACATTTGTGTCACTGATGTAACTTTAATAACATGGACCAATAATAATTATCAAGTCCATTATTGCTGTGCCAACAAACCAAACATTGATGGGACACCGTGGTTTGAGACAGTACAGACAGAAGAGGAGAAAGTCACTGCTTCAAAAAGTTTGCTGTATAAATAGAAAAGGCAGGAGGGGGTAGAACATGCAACGAGAAGGGGGGATAGAAGCCTAAATGGAGACAAATATCACAGTCGATTACTTCCATCTCAAAACTGTAGAGAGACCAGGAGAGACACTTGCAGTAGAAAGGAGAGGAAGGACTGAGAAATACTGACCATAGTCATATGCATTTGAACAATGGATTTTATACAGGGTTGTCCAAGCATGTCTTAAAGGTGTTCCTTAAAGACTTAGGAAAGCTTTTTTCCCCCATGAATAGTACTTCACCAGCTTGAGTTACATGGTATGAGCCCTTTTCTCCCTTTGCTGAGCAGTTGGGACTCCAACATGGGTTGCTCCTCACCAGCACCAACCTGCCTGCTTTAAGGGAACACCATGAAAGTAGGAGAGGTGTGTTTTCCCCCACCTCTCCAGACTGGGCTCTGTAAGCTGACTCTAGCACATGGTGGGACTGTACTTACCTGCCCATTTTACTTCCAGTTGAAAAAAAAAGTATTCAAGGGGGTAACCATCATGAAGTGGTGTACACCAAACCCAGGAGGTGGGATGATGCAGCCTTAGGTTCCCAAGTTAACCCACTGGGGTGCCCTGTTGATTTCATGCAAGAATATTCAGTGTATATTAGAAAGATCAACATCTGTCCTGGAGCTATTGCAAAGTACCTAGATACAACAGACTCATTTCTGTTTAGGTTTTATTTTTTAAATCCTTCCTTTTTGAAAAACTGGGTTTTTTTCTTTTTCAGAGGAGGAGTTCTTAGAGCATCCTTTGAAACTGTCTCATTTCATGCACTGCTATAGGTAATTCTTTTGTTTGCCAGCTACTTGTTGACTAATTAAAGCTGTAGGTCTTTGTGTGATAACTGAATACCATTTCCAAAGTTGATTTAGCTATTCAGTTGTCTATCAGTAGTAAAAAGGAGGGATGGACTTAATCTACAAAGAAAAACAGCAAGAACACTGAATAAATTTTTTTAAAAACTCACATCCTTCTGGTATTCTGAAGCCCAAGAGAAGGACTGTCAGCTCTTTGGAAAGCAAGAGACAAATACTTTTAAAAGTGTGGTCAAGGACATGAGTTTGAGGTTACCACAAAGCAATTTAGCAGATAAGAGCATGTGTGACAGTGCTGAGGTCATTCCAAGACTGCTCATGTGCTGTTCCCAGGCTGATTTGTGATAGAGTTTGAGACACCTGATGTTAGTTTCTGTCTGTTTGCAGCATTTAATGCTCTATCAACATCCTGTGCATATTGTCCTGCCATGGGCTAATACACAGTTCCTTATTCTACCTACTCTCTGCAGTCGACTTGACTGATGGTGAACATGTCTGTTAATGAATTTGCAAATGCTCAGGTGGTTTGGTTTTGGTTTTTAATTTTTGTTATCACATATAACAATGATGACTTCAGTATATAAACAAATGCTTCCAAACCCTCATTTCTCTGGAGGCAGCTAGCATGATTTAATCAGATCCACAGTTGTGGTACAATATAATAGCTGCATTGTGTGACCCTTAAAAAAAAAAAATCTCAGTGTGGCATTGGGTGGGTTTGGGTGTCCTGCAACCATCACAAAGCCATCATTAGTGATCTGGGCAGCTGTCTTTGCCAATGAAACAGTAAGAACTGAGTTGGTACAAATTACAGTGATTTTTCATAACTTTTACCTAAAACTAAGATCACTTTTTCTTTTTTCTCTGCCAAATTAAAAAAGTCCTCCATCTACTTTTCCTCTTCGCAGGTCATTTCTTCAATCTTCTCAAAAAAATTGGAGGGTAAAAAAAGCTACTCAGACAATACTTTTCAGACAGGTCCAACTAATGATGGGGTAGCTGGCACTCCTATGATTCTCCTTTTTCAGCTATAAAACTTTTAGATTCATAACTTTTTGTCACTTTTAAGTATATGGGAGTTTTGATTTTGACTTCAAAAAGGTCTGCCTTTCTCCTTCTGTAAGAAAATGGGGTTAGATAACTTGAGCTCTATGAAAATCTGTCTGCTCTCTAAAACAAAGAACCAGTTTCTGCCAGCTTAGCGATTAAGGAGTCTTTGTGGCAACTTCTGGAATCCTATTTGGTATCAGCATCTGGGCAAGAATTTGGCTCCAATAAATTGCCTCAAATTGAAAACCAGAACCCAACATGAGTATGGAAAAACAGTAGGGATGGAAAATAGCAAAAAACCTGAATGAGCATAACTTGGTAGCTAGACTGCAACTCGTAACAGCTCCTGAGCAAAATCCAGATTACACTTGGAATACTTGGCTCAGGGAATGTACCTGCTAGGAGAATATTTGAGGGCTCTTGTGCCTCAAAACCTTATTTTGTTTGCTATAGAAAATATGGTCATTCCCACCCAAGTCTCCACCCAGTGCACAAGTTGTTTAAATGCACAGAAATACCTGGGAATGGATGCAGTGCAAAGGAGGATGCTCAGCTCCAAATCCCAGCATCAGGGTCCAGAGAAGGGCAGAGCAGGAACATTAATGGGATTTAATAACAAATACTTGGGCTTCAGCACTTACATAAGGCATTAAAACTGTCTCTCCTGGTTGACACAGTGTAAGGAGGATGTCATCAAATCAGAGATGCTGCATTTTGAAGGCAGTTTGTCTCTTCTGAGGGCCCTTTCTCAGGAAAACTTTTGAAGAATAGAAGTGGAGTAAGGAAAGGCTTCTCTTCCCTTTGCTCTCCCTTTCTGAGATTTTAGGAGGTTTTTTCACTGCCTTCTTTAGATGACTAAACTGATGCTACCTTTAGATCTTGGGCACTGCTTTACTGGACAACTAATAAATTAGTTGAAAAATGGGAGCCAGCTGGGGAGAAAAGAATTTGGGTCAAATTCTATAAATAACTCCTGATGAAAAATATAGGAACAAGAGAGAACTCAAAACCGTTTCAGGGGAAATGCCAAAATGTTTCATTTCAGCACTTTAATGATCCAAATTCTTTGTTTTTTGCTTCAAATCAGCATTTTTCAGTTAAAAAAAAAGGTCTACACACTAAAAAAGGAAACAAACCTTTGTTCAGGAGTTAAATAAACCAAAAACATAATAAAATACTTAATTTTAGGTTAAATGAAGCATTTCAGACTGTGCCTATGCTAAAGGCAGAGGTTTTGTTCTTGTAGAAAAGGCATACATATTTTGACCTAAACCAATTTTCTTCTCAATCTTGGAATTGACTGAAAAACTGAAAAAAGCTATTTTTTCCTCTCCCCTTCTCCCTATTCCAGTGTTCCTGAAGCATTACATTTCTTCAGCAGACTTCAGGAGTGGACAGGCTTTCTGGGAAGCAGATCTGTGTGCCCTGATTATGTGTACAGGGAGCAAAGAGAGAGGAGGGAAAACCTAGACTCTTGTGATGTTATTGGGAAGGAAATAGAAAAAATGAGAAGAAAAAATTATTTGTGCAGATTTACTGTGAGTTAGAGTAAAGCATTTGCTAGATGTATGAATGTTATTATCCAGATCAAGAGCATTAGGTGGAAATACCATTTCAGTTTCATGCCAAAGTCCCCCTTTAACTTCCACCAAGTCAATAGAAAAGACTCCAATGTGTTGAATGGAAGTGAGGTGTTGGTCTATAAAAGAAGTTTTCTTTTCACAGGGGACATTGCTTTGCTATTTATACTCTTTTTTTTCCTAGGAATGTCTCTCAGAGGTGATCCCTCTTTCTCTTCTCTCATCAGAAACGTGATTAATGATCTATTTTTCAGCTTTATTGTTCAACTCAGCTCACTAATCCGGGACACGTGCGCAGTTCGCATGGTTCTGAAAACTGGAATTGTCACCACATTCATCCTGGCTGGTGTATGTAGACATGCAACAATCCTGAAATCTGACAAATCAAATCATTTTAATGAACCACAGCAAACAGTTCATGTTGAAACAGCTGTAAGCACAATATGCAAATTATGTTTACTGGTAGCTTATGCTCCAGAGAAATAATCTTTATATGGCTGCTTTATTATTTACAGTAGTTCCAAAATTTAATTTTAGTCAACATTGACAGATGCCATCCATGTTAATACTTGGGCTGCTATATATGGAAAATGCTAAACATATGCAGAGATCTCATGTTTGTGAGTTGATAATGTGGTTGACAAATGGGTTTAACAATATCCACTCATTTCTGAGCAGTCGGCTAAAATTCACCTGAGGTCTGTGGTAACAGAGTGAAGGGGAAGGTCAGAGGAATATGAATGAAGAAGAAATAAAGGAATGACTCCAGAGAGCAGTGGATATAATAAAAGCATGACAGAGGATGATTAATTATATTTTAGAGTCAGATAATTCCCAGAGAATATGTGTGCATGATAAAACTTTCTAACCTTTAGAGTTGTAATTAAATGAGAGATACACTAATCTGACCAAGTAGAGATGATTCTGTTCCTAAAACACCACTAATGCATATATTAAAAAAATGTGTTATTTTAAATTAGCAATCCTACCTGGCAAGAATTAAGTCAGAGGAATTACATGCAAAATACAGAACTGTGAGCAAAACAGCTAAATTTAAGGAAAAATAAGATTTTGAGATGTGAGTTACAAGGTGTAAAATGCAAGAAACAGAATTGCTGCAACAGCTATTGCTGGAAGATAGAGATGAAACCCTCCGAAATGCTTCTCTACTTTTTATCCCTTGTCCTTTGTTTTGAAGATGCCCATTTAAGACTTTGCATTCTGCTGTCCATGAGTTCAGGAGCAACACGGGATTCTGTTCAGGTCCTGAGTGGATGGCAGGTTGATTTAGACAAAAATCCTGAAAAAACTTGAGAGCATAAACTACTTATGTATTCAGGAAAAGTATACATGGATCATAAAGAGCATGGTTCCTCCCCTCCCTTGGGTTATTGCTGTTCAAAAAGTAGCTTCAACTATTTCTGAATCTTGACATTAGCAGAGCTGCTCCTTTAGCTGAAATCTTAGAGCAGGTAGGTAGGAGCTGTTCTGGATTGCTTGGGGGTGGACCTTCAGATTGCAATCATTATCTGATAACTCTGTTATTTAAAATCAATTACTGAGGTGCTAGAATCTCAGGTACAAGACCACAGTGCTTTAATTCTTAATTAGCCCAGAAGGAAGAACTTAAGGACAATGAGCCGTGTCCCCCTGTTTGTTGAACTTCACTTCGATAGGAGTCAATATGTTCATTTGTAGTTCATGCTACAAGAGATATTACAACCATCATTATCCTCCCTTGCTTTTCATACAGGGGCTTTGTAAACCACATTTGCAGTGGGCTGGACTAGTTGTTAGGCAGGTCTGTCTGATTCCTGAAACACTCAGCTTGTTCCCAAGGGAAAACTGCCTCCAACTTTCATGCTCTTTATTGCACTTCATGCGGATTTTTGAAGGAGAAGACTATAAAATTGGGGTGATGTAATTTCAAGATGGATGTGCTGGTGATAGACTGGGCTTGGTCTGCCTTAAGAAACTGTGCATTGCCTTCCTCTCTCTGCTGGTTGAAAATGTGCAGGAGAAAGTGGCCATAGTAAATGATTGTGGTGTTTCTGTTGGTGCTTCGTTCTGATTTGTTAGGAGTCTTTGAGAGAGCAGCACAGAAAGGAGCTCAGTAATTCCACCCTTTTCCTCCAGCTGATCTTGGAACTGTCCCCTTTCCAGGCTGTGGTTTCCTCTCTGCCTCCTCACTCATTCCCTGTGTGTCTTGATGCAAAGACACCAGCTGGGAACAACGATGCTCTTTATGGTCTGCTTTTTCTGTGCAATGTTTCTTGGAAGCTCAAAGCTGTTCCACCTCTGCTTTGTGATCAAATACAGCAGAGATGCTCCTAAGTCATTTTCTAGAGTTGCAGGATGTTATCTTGGGCTTTTCTTCTTATCAAATCCTTGGATTGCTTCATTAAGAAAACAGGATGACTTCTGGTAGTAAATTTACACAGTGAATCAGGGACTCTAAGTTGTTGAAGAGTTATGTTGTTGAAGAGTTATGTTGGGTCTTCCACTTCTCTTTGAAATTAATATTAAAATACTCGCTTGCTATTGACTCTTTTTAAAGTATATTAAAATAGGATGCACATTATTGAGGTGATCACTCACACCATCAAAAAACAGAACAAAACAAAACCCACAAAACCCCTGAACAGTTGGATTTGAGTAGGAAAATTTCATTTTTAATAGATCTGGATGTATCACAGCAGCACTAGCATACAGCAAGCCTTTCTATTCATGGTCTGCTTAACAGGAGCCTATCATTTGGCTTTAAAATCTGAATCTGTGAAATGGTTAAGCACATGTTTAATCTTAATGGATTGTGGACCCACTCATGTATATCATTCTAATATTTTTTCAGCTTTCTGAAACACATTTTTCCTGAAGTTTTAAAATAATAAAGCAGTGAATTATGCTGATTTCACCCTGATCTCACGTTTCTAATGTTGCAGGCTTGATCAGCAAATTTTAAATCAAAGCATTTCCTGTGGCTTCTTAGATTAAAATAAAAAAATGCAGCTCAGCTGTTTATATACAAACATGCAGCCAGTTATCATGACAGAATTACCCACAATGCCAGTGTAACTATAGTAACTTGCACTCATAAAAATCTACATTTAGTGGTGGTTAAAGGGAAATACATATTTGTCTCACATAGACAATATTATTCTTGTACAAAGGAAGGAGGCCCTGTGCATGCAAACATTAGTCAGGAGTGGAGTTTCCTTCAAAATAAACTCTGCCTTTGCTAATAGTATGCAGACTCCCAGGCTGCTCCAAGCAGGTTAGAAGACAGAGTTATTCAAAGTATTATTTCAGGGCAAAGTCAGCTCAAACCCCAGGTCTCTAAACCCTCATCCCCAGTAGTCCCCACTGGCAGAGCTCCTGTTCTGCACCAGACACCTCTGAGTTCAGCAGGATGGTGCAGGACTGATGCTCTCTAACCTGCAGCAACTCCTGCATCTTCAGACTGCTATAAATATAAAAAAATCAGATGTTTGACTGTGACAGAGCTGTTATTGTTTCTAAGCCTTGGAAAAAGAAAACAGCACAGACCGAAGTGAAGGCAGATAGAGGAAATGAAATGACCAGTGGATGTACACTGTAATCAAAAGCTCCCCTCTAGTTTTGATACACAGTATGATGATGCTCTCTTAAGAGAGCTGGGATTTTTTTCAAGTCTATGGCTGATTGCAAGCAAAAATAACTACTGATCAATAGAAACCTCCACTGGGAATGGAACATTGCCTGGAAATGATCTTAGCAAAACTATCTGGCTTATTGCCTTGCAAGTTTATGCAACTACTACTTCTTTCAATTCTTCTCATGCAAAGAAAAGTCACTGTTGGCCTATATCCACCTTTGTAGCTTCGTAGTGATGACTGTTTCCTCTGCTTTGATTGTTCATAAATGCTGTGCTTTCAGTTTTGTCTGAATATCCTGCACTGAGACTGCAAGTCAGGACATGAACAGTGTGTAGTGGGTAGAGGCTCTAGGCACCTTCCAAAGTGGGAGCTACCTGGTGATCCCAGTGAGAAAGCCTCACCTCTCCTAAAGAGAGAGGCCCAACCATCCTCCCAGACCTGCAGATCTGACACAGATATAAAAGAAAACCTTCCCAGCCCCAAACCTGGTAAAGGGAGGGAAGCTCAACAGGCAAAGTCTGTGAGTGCATGTTCTCCATGCCACCTCCTTCATTAGCCCACAGCAGCCTCTCTTCAGCAGACACCCACTGCTGATCCCTCAGAGCAACAAGGAAGAAAACCCCCAGATTTTATCTAGGCAGTTGCTTACTTCATAGAAAGCAAGCAAAATAAGCATGACCAGGTTTATCTGAGACAAGTGATTTCAAGCCTGGAAATACCAATACAATATTGACCAAGGATTCTCAGGGTTCAGAATCATTCTGAACCAGTGTTGGTGCCAGCCCAACTTAAAGTGTGCTGTGCTTTTCACAAGGCTCAGTTCTTATAACACATTGTTAATGACTGCTGTTGGATTCATCTGTGCGTATCACTTTGGCTCCAAAGTTTGGGTTCCTGTTCCCAAATACCTGGAGGAAATATTAGGATATAAAGCAGGTATGTGAAAGGTAAATATCAAGCTCCTATATTGTGAGTTAGCACAGATTTTTATCAGAATTAATGTGTTAACCTGTTTGGTTGAACAGTTTCTATAGTGGGCCAGTGTGCAAGAGCATGACAGCTGGGAGCTTACCCATCTTCTGGCCTGGCTGCTGGGGTACCCATTTACTGCTGCCTCTGTGACTTTGAAATAAAAAGCAATATAAAGCAGCTTGAAATTAGCTGCATTTTGTTATAGCTGAAAACAAGAACATAATTTCAGATGAACAGCACAGAGCTGTCAGTCGTGGTGTTCTTCACATCTAGAAGTTTAATGTGACTCATTGTATGTGGATGAAGAAAAAGGAGAGAAGGAAAGTGTGGGTACGTTGAGGGAAAGCTAAGGGCTGACAGGTGGAAGGCCCAGTTCATTGGTACATTTCCATCAGATGGAAAGTAAAACTGAGACAATGGGTAAAAACACAAATGACATCTAAATAGAAAGAGAATTGAAACTAGAAAAGTAGGGAACAGTACAGCTGGGGTATAATATTCATAATGATGTGTTCACAACATAGGACAAAAGTTTAAAATCTTGTTCCTAAATCAATAAAAAATAACAAATGGCATCCTTTATTCCAGTCAAACAGCTACTTGAATTTCAATTTCAAATAAAGGGAAAGCAGGTTGCTATGACTACTGTTATTGAATGTCTTCATATCTGTATAATTGCTGAATATTTGTAGACAAACACTTGAAATGCATCTTTCGCTTTCTCTTGAAAACTTGGAGTCTAGTTGTTAATGTGAGTCCCCTGGTGTCTTCGTGAGTAATTGGCTCAGCATTAAGCTACAATTATCTCCAGCCAGACAAAGAGATAGTTATTCAAACAGCCATCAGATATATATCAGACCCAAATGTCATTATGTTTTAACATATACTGTATCTTAATTTTACAGAGCTTTCCCCATTTAGATAAATCAAGGGCTGCTAGCATGGTTGACATGATTTTATGAAGCTTGTCTTTGGGCTGTCTGATGTTTGCTTCCAAAACTTGGTAGCTTTTCAGAAAGAAGTGGATCTCTTCAGCACAGCTGAGGAGGGCCTGTGCATGGAGAGCTGTGATCTTCTTGGGCTTCTCAAGGCTGCTTTATATAGTGTTTAACCACAGTGTCTCCTTTCATCTGGTAGACAGGAGATCAGATCTAACAGGCATCACTTATGATTTTATTTTATTTATTTTTGCATTTGTACTGAAGATTTCAGTTAAACTTTTCACATGCAAAATGAGATGTGGAATCATCACTTCCTTCATATATTATGCATTTGCCTGCTAAATGCAGCACTCCCACTGTCATGGAACTAATTGATGTTTAGTCCTGCAAAAGCAAGAATTTTCCTCAGTGAGGCTATTCAGATACCCAAACCTTTCAACAATGTTAGAAATCTCCAATTTAGATTCACTTGTAACTGTAAGTTACCTTCACAGCGTGTACTTAGGCAAAGATTCATTCTTTTTTTTCTTCTTCTTCTTTTTTGGCTGTGGAATTCCTTTGAGGAAATCTGGTCCTAAAACTGGAAGGAAAATATTTGAGGGGGGGTTAGAAACTAAATCATTAATCACTTCCCTGCCTTTCATCCAATTTAGAAATATAATTGAAGGTTAAGAAAACAAAAAGCACTGCTACTCCTGCCTCGCTTTTATTTTAGCTGCCTATATAGTGACACGTACATGGCAGTAAACAGGAGGAAGGTGGTCCATAAAAATAGAAATCAAGTTGTATTGAACAGTCACCTCTGTCATACAACACCTCTGAAAGAATCAGGAAAACAGAAGATAACAGGGGGCAGGTCTGTAAGGTACCAAGAGCTTTCAGCTTAAAGCTGTGCAAACTCAGAAGGAATGAGGAAAAAGCTGAAATATTCTGGATGGATATTTCCCCCTCACTCCACCAGTACTTGTCTTGTTCTAGAAACTCTGTTATGGCTCATAGGAAATTTTTGGATCTATATGTATGTATTGCTTGTCACCCGTAAACACTGTAGAGTTCTTGGTAATTAGCTTTTTTTTAGCAAAATGGCAGAATGTCGAATCAGAGATCTCTTAAAAGTCCTGAAAACACCTAACAGTACAGAACTGGATCAAATTTTACAGCTACTCCCTTGGTACACAACAAATTACCTAAAATCCAACTTAGACTGTATGCCAGGTCTGGAAAATACTTTGCCCATTGTTACCTGCAGCTTGTTTTCTCTTAAAAAAATAAATACAACATAAAAAGAAATCTCAACTTAAAGCCAGAAAGCTTATTTTATTTCCACTACCTGTACTATGATTGGTCCAGTTTATTTATTTATTCAGGACTTGAGGTCTACATATAGATAAAGTTTACATCGTTTCAATCGACTGGTAGTAGGAAAGAAGTGCTGCATGAAAGTCTTTGGCCTTCCTACCTAAGATTGTTATGCCTCTAAAAAGCCCTTGGTTAGTCCTCTACTCAATTAGAAGTTGTCTATTAAGCCATATTAGTCATTGTTCAGGTTCCAGTAGTTTTAAGGTTCTCTGTCTTGGAGTTTGAAATTATACATCCCCTTGCACAGCCTTTGGAGAAAGCTCCATACCTTCAACCTGTCATCTCCAAGTGATACATATTTTATTTCTTTGACTGTAATTCTCTGCTTTTCCTATTTGGCAACCTTTTCTTTTTCATCATTGAGCCCACCCATGCCTCTGGTGTGAGGCAAACGGTACCTTTGAAGAAGGATAAGTTATCCTAATAATGTTCTTGTTCATTTTTCTGTAGTTTCTTCATAGTCGTGGATTTTTGCTTCTGGCTCTGCAGAAAGCAGCTCGGGTAGCTGCATGTATAGTGTGTCTTCCACCTCACAAGCCCATGTCATTCCCTTTGTAGCTCTGGAAGCCTCTGGAGGATCTTTCTGTACTCTCCAGGCCTGTTTCAGGCCAAGGGAACTCAGAAGTTCAGTTCATTGTACCAGGACGTGAGCTGTGAAACTGTCTCCCCTCGGCACCACTATCTGCCAAAACCAACATTTCATGTGTGTAACTCAGGCATAACTATGGAAAATAAGTTTTTCTCAATTAATGCAAAAAATGTCACACATTTTTCCCATTTTCATAATAAATGGGCCTGCCTTATCATTTTAATTAGTGTAGTTTATGACGATTTGAAGTTTGTCATTGTATTAACCCCAGTGAATTAGGCAGAGATATAATTGCATCAAATTCAAGACCATCTCCTTATATATATGAACATCTTTAACATCTGAACAATGGGAAAAATGAAATAAGCTAAAAAAGAGAATGCATTAAGTTAATCCCTTCAAGGTTCATGGACTCAGCATTTCAAAGATGTGCGAAACTTCTTTTTTTACAGAATTATTCCATTGACTTCAAGATTTTTAAGGTCAGAAAGTGTCACTAGAATTCTGTATTCCATTCTCTCGTGCAATATAGGTCACAGGATTTCATCCAGCTGTTTCAGTCCTGAGCCTCGTAAACTCTGTTGAATAAGCATATTTACTGAGGCAGGAGTCAATGAACTGGAGAAATTAACTGAGTTCTCCCGTCTCAACCTGGCAAATCGTCTCTGTCCTATTCCATTTTTAATAAAATGCCAATCTTTTTATTAAAAAATATATTTATGTACATGGAGATCATCACTTCTTTAGAACTGGCATCTAATGTGTTCCTTATAGTGAAGAAAATACAAATGGTGTACTCCTCTGAATACATGTGCACTCACACTAGTCTCATGCTCCTTCCTCTACTTGGTAAAGTGTCCCTGAGAATAAATAGCATTAGTTCTGCAAACATTTGGAATCCCCCTGTCGTGATCATCTCTACATCTATAATACATTTGTTTTAGACAATGAAAACTCTTCAGAAACTTCATAAAAGCTTTATAGATCAAATTTGCAAGGTGAAGAAAATTCTAAGTTATATAAGTAATGCTGCTGGAACAAAGGAAAAATGTGTGTGGTCTGTGCTTGTTTGTATAATTTTCTGGGAACAGGGCTTTGGTAAACTGTTTAGGATATCTGCAGCTCATCTGACCACTAGCCTGAAACATTGCAGTACAATTCAAAGAGCAAGAAATCACTTGCTAATTATTTTGAGCACCCAACGTGGTGAAAAAGAATGTGTCCCTTATCAAAGGTGCTCTGCTTGTTGTTAATCCTGCGACCTGAGAGCCGCAGTGGGTTTCTGAAAACCCCACTGTGGTTCCCTGGGTGCCACAGGTGGACACACATTGTGCCTGCTGAGTCCAAGAGCTGCCTAGGTTGCTGGTGACCAACCTGATGGCCAACCAAGAGGATGAGGAAGCCTTTGGACCCCAGGTGTGGTCCATTCCAGCCCATCCCTGGTAGGGAGATGGCTGTAATTCATAAGGTGCCAGGCTGGGGTTTGAATGGTGGAAGGTGAGGAGCTGTTTATGTAAACAAACAGAGCAGAAACTCAAATGTGACCATCCACTGGCCAGTACCATGCTTCAGAAAAGCACACAGAGGAGCTTTATTTAGTTCTGATGCAAACAGGATGATAGGGAACTTGAAGAAATGTAATGTCTTAAGCTACGCTGCAAAATTTATCAGTTGTGCATGGAGAACCTTCGAAAAAAAATTAGAGAGGCCCTGAACCTGTGTCTGTAGAAACTGCTGATAAAACTTTCATTTCCAGTAAGTCTAATATCTTGGCAAAATTTCAGTACAGGTTCAGGTACTTGAAAAGCTTGAAAGCTGGAAAGCTATTTTGTCCTTAAATAGACAGATACCTTACGTTTCTCCAGCGTGTTATTGCACCCCGTTCCACTCTGGCACTATGTGTGTATTTGGGAGGAGTGTTGTCCCTGTGACCTACCCCACAGGTTGTAACTACACATCTGCTGCGGTGGCCTGTCCTGGCTGCAGGGATGGTTGCCACAGCCAACAGCTGTGGTGTTGGTTTCAGGGAGCAATGTTTGTGCTGCTGAACTGAAGTTACATTGCTAAGGCTGGTGGTGAGCTGTGACCCAGTGCAGGCAGGAGCAGGACTCCCAAATGGCTTCCAACAAAATGGTGCTGCTCTCTGGCTGCAGTGAGAGACAAGGGACCAGGTTGTTCTGTGAATGATGAAGTTCAGCTAGTGCTGGAAAAGCTGATGTCAAGGCTAAGCACTATTTAAAAAAAAATAAAAAAAAATTCTCTTGTGTTAAGCATAAAATCGTGTTGAAAATAAGATTTTCCATGTCTTAATTTTAATACAGAAAGTGTCTTTTATTCTTCCTGTGCTTGAGATAGCAAGGTAATTTCAGAACTGAAACTGATTGTCTCAGACATTCACGACTCAAATATTTAATCTAAAGGGTAAAATTCCCAGCGTGCTTCTCTCATCGTTCCTTAGTTCTATAGAGAATAAAAGCTTCAGCGTTATATGATCTGATATTATTTCCATTATTTGTATTATGCTGCAGGCAAATATCCTTCAAGAAGCAAAATCCACTTCCCCAGTGCTCAGTAAGCTGCTCACCACAAAGGCCCAATCTCTCCTTTGCACTCTGCTCTGGAGATGCCTTGTAATCTGCTGAGAATTTAATAACCATTATTCTACTTCTTGTAGTGAAGACCCTTTAAGATGTGCTATAAAATATTAATCTGGAATCTGATGTATCCAGATTTCAGGGGTGATCTAGGACTGAGGGATGAATTTTTCAGCTAACTGACATGTTTAAGTAGTAGTGTGCCTCTAGGTGTATGCATCTGTGTACCTCCCCACTTGGGTGTGCAAGGACGTTCTTTGGCACGACTCTGATTTTAATGTTCTAATATATGCAAAGACTGTGATAAGTAATAGCTCACTCCTAATTAGTTAACAGATTTTTGAAGCTCTGCCTCTGGAATAAAAGTCAGCAATTGCCTGTGTGGTAAGCAAAGACATCAAATTCATTTTTTCCAGTAACCCCTCAAATTCTCTATCTCCTTAATAACACCTCAAAAAGAGGTTCATGTGATCTGAGTCCAACTGTTTCCATCTGAAAGTGATAAGAGCTGCTAAATTACAACTTCCAAACTGCATGCAGTGTAATATGACAAACTGTAAAATATTTGGTGATTGCAGTGGGTAATACAAAATACCTTACCTGTAATACAGAAAGGACCTCTTAATGATACCATAGAAATTCCTGAACCTTTTTTTCAGTTCTTACTAAGTAAAAATCCCATCAACATTATCACCTTGGTGGGGCTGCTGGTTCTTATCCATCCTGCCTGGTACCACAAGAACACAAATACGAATTGTTTTCTAGATTTGTTGTAACACAAGGGAATAACCTTTGTAATTATGCATAATGAGGTCTGTGAGGCTGTGAGGTGTGTGCCTGTGCAATAGCCACAGATATGCAGGCAGGAGATGGGTCCAATTCCTTTACTATCCATCATCTCTAAGTATAAAATGAGACAGTAAGGAAGATTGCCTACCACAGTTGCACAAAGTTACTGCATCTACAGAAGGAGCTTCTGCAAATAAGCTTTTGCATGAGTGAAAGAGTGAGGACTAGAATAAATGCATGAGAATTCAGGGGCACATGGGTGATAATTGTATAATGGTATATACATGGAGCAGCAAGATCAAAGATTAGACTGAAACATTGAAGTAGACAAAGTCTTTGAATCACTAAAACTTGTTCCTTTCAGTATTCAAAATATCTTTGAAAAACATTATTCGTTGCAGATAAATGTCACAACTAATTTGTAGGTGACACAGTTGGGCTTTGATCAAACAAATAAAGGAATTGAAGACCAAGAATAAGCAATCATGACTCAGGACTGTGCCACAGATTGAGAAAAGGGAAATCACAACCTGTGCCAAAGAATGAGAGCATTATATGTGTGCTTAGTCTCAATTTTCCATAGCAGTCCAAACCAGGAAAATGAGAAGAATTCAGGCTAGATGATAAAGAACTGCACAAAAATAATTTAAAAAAAAAAAAAAAAAAAAAAAGAATCTGTCTGTTATGACACAAAAAGAGGGATTCATTTCAGAGTGGTTTGAATGGTTACAATCCAAATGTTTACATCTGGGCTTAAAGATCCCCTTGCAGTCAAAAGCTTTGCATGATCTAACATGCAGGATGCTACTGCCAGGCAGCAGAGCCTTGACAACGTTGATAATGTCACGTAGATCATACAAGACAACCAAATGAGTGGCATGAGTTTTATATATATTGACATGCTAAAAAAATAAAAGACCTAAAAGACACTAACAAAGAAGAGAAACACCAAATTATGTTAGAAAAGGGAATAATTTTGCAGGAGATGCTGCATCCAGCTCATGGCAATGTTAGCTTTGTGGACCAGATTTTAAATTATTGAAGCTATATCAAGTAGACATATCAAGCAATAATAGCTGTGATGATCCACATTCCTCATGGATCCATATTTGGATTCTGATTTTAGTATTTTTCAAACAGTAGAGAACAGAAAAATAATCCAGTGAGTTATTAACTCTGATAAACTTAATTAACATACCGATCATCATTGTTGCTATCTAGCTGTCTCTGAGTTAGTATTCGTTGGGGGAATTAGGATTATCACCAAAATGTGACCTTTTATTGTAGAAAATAATCTGTATATTCAATTTTTTACCTAAGTTGCAAGTAGCTAGCAAATGTCAGAATGTGCCAGGTGACATTAAGAAAGCTATTCAAGCAGAAATGGTTTAAAACACTTAGTAATGCCTGTGGTGTTTTTAGATGGAGAGTAGAAGCCACTGCTCAGCTTTCTCTTGTTCTCTGATAATAATGGCAGGTAAAGAGAGAGCAGTTGTTCAAATGTACCTCAAGCTATCTGCTAACTGCACATATCTTTCAAGATAGCCAGGGACTCTGCAGGAAAATACAATTGAATTTTAAGTTCTGAGCTAGCCGAACATTTATGCATATTTATGTTTAAAAATGAGTATGTGTTTATACAGAAGTATTGAGATTTTAGAAATATTCACTGGGAGGATGCAGAAATACATCCTTAAATGGCATTATAATCTCCACTTAAGTGAGGAATATGCCCTGCTCCCTGCTTCATAGTCAATACATAACATTTATCTCATTTTCCTTAATTTGCTTTTTTCAAAGAAGATTGTAGGAATGACGTTACACTCAGTCTCTGATTTTATAGGTGAAAATAGACAATAGTATTTAGCATTAATTGATGACCCTTTTATCTTCTATTATTTGGTCTTTTTAAAAAAAAGTCTTATGAAAGTCATGATAAAAATTGCTTTTTGGTAACTTGAAATGGGTTTCCTCAGCTTTAGCAGAACTTGTATTTCTCAAATGGTTATGTGGTTAAGTATTTTATTTTGCATTTATAGCAGCTACTTGCTGCATTATCTGGCTTTTCAGGGGACAAAGACTCCAGGAGACATCAGTATTCAGGAACAATTGTAGGACAGAGCAAAGATTAAAAAAGAATTAGAGGAACAGCAAGAAAGCAACAGATAAATAAGAGGCATAGTCACTAAGAAAATGGGATTGCCACCTGTGATGGGAAGAATGATGACTAAATGTCCTTCTGAAAAAAAAACCTCCACAAACAAAAGAGGTCCTGATTTTATTTGGTGAAAAGGCTCTACAGTGACTGACACCATGCAAATTACACTGATGAATCTAAAATATCTAATTAGTGAAATTACAGAATAATCTCATGAAGTCCCTGGGGATGAGATTCTATTAGTTGTGTGCTCATTGCCATTAAACATCTTTATATTTTGGGGAAGAGGCAACTTGTCTTGCCCCCTTGACCATTTCAGAAGCTACTCATAGGGAGTTTGAAGGGTTAGAGAAGTAGTGGACCTACTTGGCAGGGAAACAGCTCACCCATGCTGGCAAACACTTGGAGCTAAAGAGGGTCCCAAGCAGCAGCAGGTCCTGCAGGGTGGTTTGAAGTTTGTAGAAAACCTTCCAGGTGATGCAGGGCATCAGTCACCCTTAATGAGACCGGGTTTTTTATCTGGGCTTAAAATAATAAACAAGGAAGCCCAGTAGCAGCCATTATCAAGATTTTTGGGGTTTTTAATTAAGATATAATTATTACTTTATTGTAATAAAGACTATTTTTTAGACATGTTCGAAATGAGCATTTATAGTCATTGGCTTGAGCTGGAAAACAGCGAAACCAACTGAAACAACATTCACTTTCTAAAGATTTTGCAATACTGCCCAACTTGTGTAGTAAAAAAGGAGAAGTCACAGCCTTACAAGCTAAGTGCAGGAACCCAAGAATCAAGCCCTTTCTGGAACTCTGTTTTCTTTCCAAAAATAAAACAAGCTGCCAAGTAAGTTCCAGTCATTCTTGCTGTGGCAATAACCTTTCTCAAATAAATCGATGCACTTTTACTTCATTAACTCATCCAGGTAGAAAACCATCTCCTGCCAGCCAAACTACCACTCCTTTAAGAAAACACAATAAATTTAAGCATATAGAAGGGAGTTACTTGGTGCTATGATGGCTGCAGTAGATCACTGGGAAGAGGTGATAGAGTTGCTCATAAAGCAGTTAGTGCTGGGTTAGTGGGGGATCCACACTACTAAAAATGCTCTTCTCCAGCAGCAATCACCACTTGTGGCCATTAGAGATGTGATGGAGCTCTTCATGTAGGGATGAATATGAGTCTGCAGTGTCAAAACTGGATGGTTACATAACATTATTTCTAATGAAAATTAGAAGTTTCCTGATTGATCATGATGTGTTACTCAAAAAGCCCTGGGAATTACGGTTGTATAATTTTGTTCAAAAATACGTAAATACATCATGAAGGACCATGTGGTTTCAACATTTTATATACCTGGCACCTATGAATTTTCTTAGGAATGCCATGTTCTGTTTAGAAGCACTGCAATTTTCTGCAGTTTTTCCCACAGGGTGGAAAAAGCCAATGTTATGATCTAGGGATACTGTTCTTTATTTTCTCCCATACTTTGCAGTAGTTTTGTAAGGGCTGTTGAAGGAAGTTGTCAAGGAGTTTGGATTCTGTATGGACACAATGGGACACTCTTTGACCATGTTTGGTACATAATTGGAATGTTGAAGCTGTTCCATAGTAAAGCAGGACGACTGGAAAGCAAACATCAAAGCATATTAAGGGGTCACCTGAACAACTAAAATGCCTTTCCTGGGAACATGTACCTCATTAGGGACTGAGCTGATTGCTGCCTGGTTAACTTCTGATTTTCACTTTGTTCCAGCTGTTAGTGACACAACTCGTTAGTTACTGAATCTCAGTGGAATTATTGTTAGGCTAATTCAAAACTGCTTTTAACAAGAAGATGCCAACTTGCATTGTCACCTGATAAGTATGGAGAGACAAAAGTGTCTGCAGATGCAAGAAATAGGGGAAAATTTGCTTCATTAGTTCCTCGGCAGATTTGACCTGTGGTACAATGGTTTACTCAGCAGCTTGAGAATTTGCTAAATATGTAGTAATAAGTTAGTCACTTGAAATACATTCTGTACAAATAAATACGACATATGCAACCATTTAAATCCACAGTTTGGCTTCATAATAAGAGATAATGATGTTTAAAAGACTGATTTATGTGTAAATCTTGCTGGTTTATGCTGAGAGAAACCACTGAACTATACATTAGTATGTTGGCAATATAATGAAAGACGGAGAAGACAGTTTTATTGGACTTCAATGAAAACAATAATGTATTTACTTCTGTAACCATTTCCATAGGTTTGGACAATGCTTTATACTTTTGAAATCAAATTATCAGGGTTTCATAAGTCAACCATTGTGCTGTTGCAGTTGTTCCTGTGTAACCTTGTACTGATAGAGGTAGAATCATAGAATCACAGAACGGTTTGGGTTGGAAGGGACCTTACAGATCATCTAGCTCCAACCCCCCTGACATGGGCAGGGACACCTCCTGCTAGATCAGGTTGCTCCAAGGCCCATCCAACCTGGCCTGGAACACTTCCAGGCATGGGGCAACCACAACTTCCCTGGGCAACCTGTTCCAGTGTCTCACCACCTTCATAAATGAAGAATTTCCTCCTAATGTCTAAGGGAAAGGAAGGGCAAGCGAGGGATAAGGAGGGGAAAGGAGGGGCAATGAGGAGAATGGAAAGTCAAGGAACATCAAAGAATGACAAAGAAGTTCAAGGAAGCTCAAAGAAGCTCAAGGAATCTTAAAGAAGGTCAATAAGGGGCAAGGAGGGGAAATGAAGAGGCTCAATTACACCCTTTTCACAGGTGCAGAAGCAAAGATGACTGAAGGGACCTGAGCAGTGTCACAGGCAGCAGGGGCAGGAAAAGGGACACAAGCAGCAACATCTGTCACTTTGGTCTCTTAACAAGCAACACTAATGTTGGTTGGGGTAGCATGCTGAGAAGAATTCTTCGGAAAGTCAGCCTTGCAAATAGTGACATACAAACCCAGAGTGAGGGGTTGATCCTGAAAACTATTCTGCCTGGATGCACTGAAACGACCTGGAGTAGACTCCCCTGAAGTTTAGGAATCCCCAAGTCATGGCAGGAGGCATTGCAATATAGCATTGATTTATTCATTTTACCCTTGCTTACAGTAGGCACCAGATTTACTCCAGATTCAATATTAAGGTAACTAAGAGTATGGCCTCATTGCCTATTTTACTCAAGCAAAAACTATTCAATTGATATTTCATATCGCAGTTAACATGATATATTAAAAAGGAAGCTTCTGCAAAGGTCATGAGCATCCTGTGGGTTTACAGCAGTTTTCTGGAAGCACTGATTGATTGACAGCATTTTGGGGGTGGCTTTAGAAGCAGTGAAGGAATGCAACGCTGCCCTTGTTAGAACAGGGGTTTTGGCTGAATCCTTTTGGTTTCAAAAGCCAGACACATTGATCTGGTGGTGCGTGTTCCTTTGAATGTTTATTTTCATCCTTCCTTTCTCTTTCTTGAACTACTCTTCCAGAAAATGAAAACAATAAACCTTGGAGGTTAACATATGGAAAGATAATTCTGTACAGCAAAAGACCTGCATTCCTGGGAGTGTGGTGAATAAACTTTAGAGACTTTTTGATGATATATCAGCAGTTGAATCATTTACAGCCCAGAACAGGGGAGAAAGGAACAATTCCACAAAATTAGCTTTCAAATTCCACTTACACTTTAGCATTTAGATGTTGGAATCCTTCACTGGAGGCTGGAAAGAGGCTGCACAGAGAAAATGGAGAGATTAATTTCATGCAGTCCCATCCCATAAATAAGGCAGTTTTCAGTTTAAATAATTAAGCAGGTAGAGTGAAGTCCTGTCTGCATTTGACAGTTTCTTCAGTGGGACCAGGACTTTGCCTTGAGATTTTGTGTGGTATTCAGGGACCAGATCTCCTGTCAACTTTACCACTGTGAGCTGTCTTGATGAGTTAGGTTTCTTTTCAACTACATTAATTCCTGAAAGGTATTTTAGTAGATTTTGCTACATATGCTAAGAATAGCTTGGGAAATTCAAAGAGAGTGAGAGTTGAGCCAGAGATGGAAATGTGTATTTTCTTTAAGTGTCTGATGCTACTGAATCTGATCTTCAGCTTTTTCCTTTCCCCGTTACACTGTTTCTGATTGTCCTTACCATCTGATTAGTTAATTCTTGCTATTGATTCTACTGCATTATCAAAGAGACAGCTTTTCCCTTCTGCTTTACCTGTGAATTATGTTTCATTGTTAACACAATAATTATTTTGGTAATAGGTATAGGAATGAGGAAGTACCTCTTCACTCCATGTGCAACACCTGTCTTGAGACTGAGACGTTGAAGCTGAGTTGAGTGTGACAGATATTTATTGGTGTGGCTGGCTGTTCAGTGAAACTGATGTGCATGTGACCTGCTGCAATCAGAGGAAAAATCACAGTGGACAGGAGCTAGTTTATGAAAAGGCCCAAGCATGAGGACATTAACCTGTTACCGTATTTGGAAAAGGGAATCAACATCTCTTATACACAGTCTAAAGCATATTCTAAAACCATATACAAGGGTGATAGTGTTTTGCCTTTTCTCCAATTGCTTTTTGATGGCTGGCATCAAGAATCAAGAAGTGTGCTGGAAGGACCTTGACATATCCCTTAGTGACATACAATACCTTCTAGGCATGGATGGTATTCAGCAGAATTGGCTTTCCATGAATAAAATGCTAAGGCTTCCACACAAACCTCCTGATGTCAAACATCTGCCCTCCACCACTCTAGATGTGATACATGACCTTCCAACAGCAGCCTCAATTCACAACTCGGTCTGAAATATTGTTACTCCAGCAATGAAGTTGGTGAGGCTCAAGGCAGTAATAGCATAACACAAAATATGCAGTATGCAGTGTTTAATATTGCTTAGCAATACTGAAAGCCTCGTGGAATTACAGATACGTGAGCATGCTTGTGCATGTTTTTAATGAACACAGCTAAAAATATCTTATGGAACATATTTTAAAGGTCGGAAAAAATGTAGAAATATGTACTGCTCATCCCTAATGAACACAGATTTTCTGTAATAACCCCTATGAGCATAACATGGAAAACTCTGTATCTGCACACAGACCACAGTCAGGCACGCTCAGCACTGATGGTTGAGGACCTGGATGGATGATGATGTGCACAATTTTTCACCCCGTGCCTGAGCATGCAGAGTTTTACAGGCTGACATACACAACCACCTCTATAAAGGGTGTGCAGATTGTGGTCCATGCTGTCATACAAAATTCTTTCATACTGCATGCCTTAAAATTAAGACTTCCTTATCTTTGGGTAGCCAAGACAAAGTAAAGGGAAATAATGCTCATCTAACAGTGTATGTACATCTGGGGGTGCATACGTGCAATTAATGGAATTATCCTCAGTAATCCTTTTAATGTGCTACCATTACTTTCAAGTATTTCCAGAGGTAAACAGAAATATTTGTTACAGTTAATTTTTTTTTTAACGTTGCTTAATTAGCACTAAGAGATTTATTAACCATAAGTGAGATTTACTAACAGTTTGGGCAATGATCTGGCAAGCCTGGAAAGTATCGCATGGAAAAAGTTTTAATGAAACACATGGAGAGACTTAATTTAGAAAGACTGATACAGTTGACAGTCTTGGGTGATGAAGAACATGACAAAGAGTTTGACAGAGACAAAACTAGATGAATGGGTAGTATAAGGCAGATGATTTTCAGTGTTGGTAACAGCAGGAATAAAATAAAAACGTGTACACAGAAGGAAAGTTTAAAAAAAAAACAACAACTACAACCAAAGGCTAATTTTAACCTTGTGGAGTTATTCTGCCTTTATAGTCAATGGAAGAAGATGGGCATTTAAATTGCCCCTTGAATGACCATCTCTGGGCTAAAGCTATTCCCTGTGGATGTCCTCTATGGTACTGGGCTCTAATTAAAACCTAACTACTCAGTTTGAAGACCTGATTAATCTCCCAAGCTCACATCTGCTCTACAGGTAACATGGTCCAGCATGTGATCTGGTTAACGACCTCATGCTCTGAAAATGAATCTGTGAAAGCTCATGTAAGTGAAGAACCAGGGAAGGTGATGTTGTGTAGGTGTAAACTGCAGAGAGACAAGAGTACCCAGGGGAACGTGTGGTGAATTGTTTCTAGGGACTAGCAGAGACTGCAGAATAGCATTCAAGCCCAAGAGGATAGGAAGAAAATGGAGAAAGAGGCCAAGAATTATGAGACAGCAGAGCTAGAGTAGTCCCAGGGGTGAGTCACCTGGGGCCACCTACTGCTCTTGGAGTGATGAGGGGAAAATCACCCATCTGGTGAAAATGCAGAGGATGATTTATTATGAAAGCATTGGTTATTGGAAAACACAGTGTCAAAACAAAATGGGTGTGCCCAGACTGGTGAAAACTGAAATGCTTCCTCCAGCACACCAGAATGAAAATGGGGTGGGGAAAAAAAGGATTGAATACTAAATTATTTAATGTCATTATGAGAAATTAAGATGTGTCTACTGATGGATTCATGTCCCTCCTTCTCATCAAATCTAAAGGACCAGTGAAAACTAAAAGAGGACCAATAATAAGTTTGAGAGACAAGGAAATAGCTTCATATGCACAAACATGGACATAGCAGTGACCAAATGCAGTAGAGAAAAACTCATTAAGAAGCATGAAATGAAATGCAGAATAACAGCTGTATTTGCAGCTCTCTTAATGAATGAGTGCAGACACTCCAGAAATGTATGAAATGGATGTGGGGAACCAGGTTTAAAATATTTATTAATACAGAGTGTAATGTATGTGACATGCATAGTGTACCAGTAGTACAAGGGATGTAAGATAATACAGCTATTTTGCTGGAATATTTGAACATCATGAATTTGCCTAGGATTAAAAATGCTTCCAAAGGAATAGGAGCTCTTATTCCTCAGAATAGAAGTGTGTAAGGAGGCTCTATTGTAATTGTCCTATTTATGGCCTGCTTTAATGTTCCTTTGAAGCCTTTTGTGTTTCATCTGTCAGAACGCGTGCAGAACAGGTAATGGACAACTGTTCTGATCTAATTTGGCAGCATTTATGTTCCAGTTTTGTACATGTTTAAAGGCCATTTAGCAGTGAACCTGGGATGCATTGAGCATTGCCCAGGTGCATGGGAGATTCATCCTTAGCTTTGAAGCCCAAGCACAAAGAAATTTTGGAGAAGGCGTGACTAGCAGCTGAAATCAAAGAATTGGGGAATGTGCATGACAACTTTGACATTCCCTTCCTCATTCTATCCTGTAGCAGTGACTCTGGACAAGGCTCTGTAAGGCAGGCTGTCAGATGATGGATGAAATAAATAAAACTTTAAGTATGTACTTCTGATGGCATTTCATAGCAGAAGTCTTTTTTTGAGACAGCATGTCAAAACTGATGAGGTTTGTGTACAAAGACAATATGGGAGATGGAGGCGTCAAGGAGATTGGTGCTGGATAAGAACAGAAATAATGGAAATGCAAGTCAGACCTAAGCCAAAAACCTTCCAAAGTAGCAAGTCACTTTGGAGGACTCTGGTTTGGGGCCAAAATTGAAGTTTCTGAAAGGTGCCTGGTTTTCAGCATAATTATCTTTAACCTTTTCTAGCACTCAGGTCTCTTAGCAGGCCTCCAAGTAGACACTCAAAATCAGCAGCTACTGTGGAAAAACTGGATTTAGTTGTTTTTTTATCTAGCAGGGTCAGTGGAGAACTGTCTTTCTCACAGGAGTTAAGTGTTGTATGTTGTACTTGGGCTGAGAGCCACAGAATTGCTGTAGCATGTCAGGTCAGCTGTTCAGAGGACTGTCCTGTGTAGCAGCTGCCCTTATAACTCATTTACTGTTCATGGGAGGCTAAAAATATGTTCAAAAGTTTTTAATCACATAATGATGCCCCTTCTCTTGAGGATACAGATGTACCTTCTTGCAGCTTCTATTTTTAATTTGTGAATTTTGAATGAATTGTAAGCCCTTATTTTGACACCTCTTTGGTAGCAGCTTTCCATACTAAAAAATCTCAGACCTCTACAAATCAGAGCGAAAGCATTTCCTTTCTATATCTGCATTAATTTGAGAGAAATCACACCAGGATGTGGAAGGTTGGTGTGCCAGGTAAGCTTCATAAAAGGTGTTCTACCTCATGCAAAGTAGTAGTACATAATGCTGCTGGGAATCATGCTGCGGTGGGTGGGACATGATGACATGTGTGATCTCTGGGGTGGGATGTGATGACACTCAGCCAACATGCATGCAGTTCCAGGAGTGAAGAGATGAATATATCCATCTGCAGCATGAATTAAAGTGAAATTCCCTTACCCAAGACTGTCCCTTTTCTAATGGCTTATATTGGCATTCACCATTGTAGTATTTGAGCAACTTCCATGAGGAAACATTCCGTAATGTTCCATGAGGAAACACTAACACTGACACCTCCTTTTCTGAGTGGAAATTGGCAACTTTTTGTTTTGTTTTCTTCATTTCAATTCTTACAGCATACAGAAGAGTGGGAGTGCTATCTGGTTTGGCTTTATGATGGGAAACTGGGTAGGGTAGTTGACTCTTTGGTGACTGTAAAAGTTCCTAAATAATCTGACAATGAATTTGACAATCTAATTAAGTCTCCAAAGTTTGTGTTTCCTGTTGCACACGCACCAAAGCCACCTGCTACCAGGAAGAAATGAGTCATGATGAAATGGTGTCTGCTGCTTTGTGAAGTACCTGGAGTTTTCTTAGGACACCATTTCATTCTTACCCAAGGGAATTCGACTGAAGTAGGAGATTTGATTTTATCTCTTGTCATTGACTGCTGCAGTCTTGCATCTTTTGCAAAGATGTTGTCATCATCTTTTCATCTTTTGCCAAAATTACTTCTCTTTTATTTTGTGCATCAACAACAGAAAGTGCCTGGGGATTTTAGCTTAAACCTGTATTTCTTCAAGAAACCTTAGTGCAATTTTACACTTTTCTGCTTTGTTTTGATGCTCAAGTGCTTACTTTCTCTTGAGGATTAGAAACAAAATGTAAAAGCAAGAGCAGCTGACTGGAAAGCCCATATGTTAGATGACTGGCCAGAAGGGAGCAGAGCTATCATCAGTCCATCATGCTGATGACCATCTGATGAAATACACAGCATGATACAAAAAATTCCTACTGAGGGTCAGTGAGTGAGCATCAACAGCTTAGAGCTTGTTTGTCTAGGGCATTGACCAGTGCATATTTTCAATCATCTTAAATATCATCCCTTTTGAAGCAGTCACGGTTAGTAATTTATTTAGGACACAAAACCTCTAAGATAAACAAGGATTAATCTTGGAGGGAAACTAACAGAGACAACAGCTTTGTGCCATTTCTTTTGTTTGTATAATTAATGTTCAACATTAAGTGTTCACTCGGCTGATCCATGCATGGTACCAGCAAAGTAAATTCAAATACAAACTGTTTCTTTTGTATTGTTTTTGGAACTATACGGTACATTTGTTCAGCTGCCTGGTAATACTTTAGAAGCTAATTACTTTGAAAAGTAAACAAGTATGCAAATATATATCAAGAAGTGCCAATTGGTTGGTTTTGAGGTTTTGGGTTGAAAGAGACAAAGTAGAGAGAGCCATGAGTTTGGGGAATTATTGACAGTGCTGTAGTTTCTATTTTCTACTGTCAGTCTCTACAATACTTCCTTTATCCTAGTTTAAAAGAATTGGAATCAATGATTCAAGATGGTGCAAATTTTCAGCTGAAACAAGTCAAGGGAATAGTGATGGAGGGGAGGAGACTACAAATGCCCCGGAAAGTTGATCCATTTGGAAAGCAGCAAGCAGTGGAACATTTATACACAAACTGAACAGACCTCACAAATAACTTGCCTGCATTGGCTGGGGATGATAGGCTTTTGATTGCTGCAATAAAAAAATGAACTAACAAAGCAGGGAAGGAGAATGGGAAATTTGGGGCAGCTGTGTCCCATTGTCCCTCATCCCAGCCCAGCTTTCTCTTGTGCTGTGCCCTGAGCTGAAAAGTCTTAGGACCAAGAATTCCCACCCTGATTTTTCTCTGCTGCAGCTCAGGAGCAGGAGCTCAAATGTTACAAGCCAATGTGCTTTCTGCTCCATGCCCTCTGCATTGACACCATTATCTTAGATGCAAACAGGAAGGTACAGAATATTGCACTTCAGTAGTTGCTAGTTATGCCAAACATCTCAGTAATCAACTGTGCACATTCCTCTGTGCCCAGGGGCTCTCACCAGTCTTGCCTGGGTGGAGGAGACCATGACCTCATCATTGCTCTTTGCAGGTCATCATCAGGAGGATGGGAACCACAGTTCTTTCTGGATGCCACACTGGTGGTGCTCTGTGGGGCTGTTCCCTGAGCATAACCAGTGAGCATGAGGACAAAGTTTAAGCCTTCCAGATCTAGCCAGAACCTTAGATTTTTCCATGATGAAGCTATACACATAACACTTAGATGTAGCCTGGACAAAGTCCAGCAACTTCTCAAAGGTGGATAATAATTCATGACTTTGATATAAGGAAGCTTCTCGCTCATGTTTTTAAGGAAGCAGTCAGGTTATTAAATCCCTCAAAGCCTGTGCCCAGCAGGCTCAGCATCTTCTGACATGACAATTATTTAGGGCCCTGTGCTATCTCACTGAGCTAGAAAATTTCTCACAAGACCATCTCCTGGTCTGAGAACGTCCTGCCATTAGATTTCTGTTCCAGCACCATTAATTCACTAGTCTGCCTCTCACTATGATCCTATGCTGGCATATCAATCCCTCAGAAAGGTCTTTTAAGTCTAAAATTCCAGTTCCAGTGTGTCTGAATATCGTTTATTGATGTGAAAAGGAGTATCTGATCCTGAAAGTATTAACATATATATTCAGCTATTGAAGGGGTGATTTGTCCTACAGAGAGAATCATGCTTGCTTAAATAAGGGAAGGGCTACTATGCATGAGACTGTGAGAAGGTGATTGCAGGATCAAAGAAGGAAACTGAATAAATGAATTTTTCAATTATTTCAGTAGCTTACCTGCTTCATAGAGTGTGTGAATTATTGTAATTTATTTAGATGAAATTTCGAATTATTTTTCTAGATACACTAATATGTCACAACAAGATTTTTTTAGATGTTTTATGTGGATTTCATTCTGTGGTGATTGAAATAAGATCCACGTCCTAAAGCTATTATTGTAGCAACATGGATTTTCTGGCTGCATTACTTGTTCACAGATGGTTAGCCTTTGACATGGCAATGAGATTGTTCACTTCTGCAAGATGTTAGCACAGATCAATAAGAAAACTGTCTTACAGAGAGAACACCTGTTTGTCAACCAAGCCTGCCTTAAAGGTATTTCTGATATTACATTTTTGTTTGCTCAGTGGAAAGCCAGTAGTTTCCCTGGCTGCAGGGTTAAATTCCCTCTTTGTTAGTGTGCAGTTTGACAGCAGTAAGGAGCAGACTCCATTTGGAAAAAGAACAAGACCTACAGCTTTGCAGTGGTGGGTATCTTAGCAGGATGGGCTTAAAACTCTGTTCCAGTTACTCCATTTTGGGCCACAGAGCTCTTGCAAGTTTAGTTTTTAGTTTTTTAGGTTTTTTTAGTTTTCTCCCAAGCAAAAAATTCCTTTCATCTTTTGAGTTTTAAAATAAATATTTGGGGACAGCTTTGTCCGGGTTGTGGCTTGTAGAAAACAGACTCTGCCCATTTAACAGTGATGTTAAAATATGTATTATGACAGATGTCACTGAACTCCAAGACTCCTAATAAAAAGGATCAGAAAAATCTGAGGGCCCGGGAAATAATGTGAGTGGAAGTAGGAAAATGTGAACTAATATATCTGGGGAAAAAGTAGTATTCAAGTATTAATGCTGGGAAATTGCTAGCTGCTGCAGTGGGGATGAAAAAAAAAAGGAAAGTTGATGGCATTTTCTCAAAGAACAGGAGGTAATAGTCTCTTTCCTTGTTGAGAACACTGCTGGAAAACACTGAGCACCATTTCAATTAGATATGGCATTCCTCTTCCACTCTCAGACTGCTGGCTAGACTTTCTATTACATAGCATCTGTCTCTGTTTCTCTCTCTTGTTTTTCATTTGTTGTCTGTCTCCATAGTGCCTACGTGGCTAAGCAGTACTAGATAAATGCCTGTGTATCTGGGAGTTTATACAGCCATGCTCAAATATTTTTGAACTTGATTAACTTGCATTGCTTGCCTATGTTTCAGTTAACAGGACTGAAGAGCAGACTGGAGAGAAGTGCTGGGTTGGGAAAATAGGGCAGATTTCCTCTCTTAATTGGAGATAATGTTTATCAACTTAAGAGCACAGAATCACTGTTAATAATGTTCTTGTTATATAGTAGAATCTTAAAAATGTCAGTACCAGTGATGCCAGTGATGCAGAGAAGAGCTTGTAGACATAATTAGGGTGATGGAGGCAGCCTTATGAAGAAAGATGAAGAAAAGTAGCAAATGCACAGCTTGGCTTAAGAGGTGATAATGATGATGGGGGTTGTGATGACCATCTAAAACATATCTGACATCTGTAAACATAGAATAGGGAATAGTGGTGTTCAGTTGGTCATAGCATTACAATTAGGGTTAATGAGAAAAGTGAGTAAAAGAAAGCACAGAACATTTTTTTGCTGTTCAGCCCAATGGTAGATCCCATTAAATGCTAGAATGGTGTCTTTGAAGGACCCCTGTTGCACCAGCAGAAGCCAAATTGCTTAAATAATGTGAAAATAAACTGAGCAAGATGCTCATGAGTGTGAGGAGGGAAACATTTTGATACTGGGAAAGGGCTGGGCAAGATGACCTCTTCTGCTAGTAATTTCCAACAGTCCATTAGAAAGGGTTGGCAGAGGTGCCCTATCTGTAGTTTACAGACATGTCTCTTATTTTATTTTATTTTATTTTATTTTATTTTATTTTATTTTATTTTATTTTATTTTATTTTGTTTTGTTTTGTTTTGTTTTGTTTTGTTTTATTTTATTTTTATTTTTTTTATTTTTTTCTTTGTAATGTGAACCTAGTTTATATTCAACATTATACAAAACTTCCATGATTGGAAAGCAGGAAGCTGAAGTGAGTGTTCAAAGCAGTGGGGTAGTTTCTGTGGTGGGGCTCACCTGGAGGTGCACATGAAGCCCATGGGATGGCAGTTCAACCTGAGCTATCTGAAGCGAAACATTTGGGGTTGAATAAAATGGTGTCTTTCCAAGGAGCTCGAAAGCAAACCAAGTTGGACATGAATCAGGACAAGTCTAGGAGGAATCGAGGGGAGGAAAACCATTTGTGTGCAGTGCTGAAATTGGCACAGCATCTGCAGCACATCAGGCCAGCTGCCTCTCCCTAGAAAGTTGCAGTACGTGCATAAGGACGTGTGTGTGTGTGTGTCTAGATACATATATATATGGTTGCATGATTGCCTTGAAACATATTGTTTGGTTTATTTAGGAACAAAAGTTGAAATTTCTAATTTTTTTATGTAGAATGGCTCCTTCATGACCATAAGAGGCATAGTTTAAGTAATTTCCAATTTCCTTCTCTGCCTGGATTCAAGCTTTCAAGCTAATTTCCCCTATTTGAGGAGGGTGTGAGTGCATCACCAGGTTGCTTGGCTGCAGTACTACATAGAAAAGGAGCTGGAAATAATTAGCTAAAAGTAGTTGAATTATCTCAATTATAACCACCCCGAGATACTGATATTTTATCTTGCCTTGGGATTTATTGATGTTTCCAGTGAATTGTCAATGGTTTTCACCAAAAAAGACTTTAGTTTTAAAAAAAACAAGCAAACAAACACACCAAAAAAAAACTTTTAAAAAGCAACTTTTAATTAAAAAAACCTTACTCCAAATTCTCAGAGACAGTATTTGGATGAGCACTGATCATTGCCAAGGGTAAACAGGAGAGAGAAAAATGAATGTGTTTTCTGCCTGGCCTCTTTGGTTCTGCTAACTGCAGAGCTCCCTGCACACTGCTACTGTTTAATAAAAAATAAATTAATATGAATTTCAAGCCAATGCTGTAATGTATCACACAATGCTTTCAAAGTAGGAAATTATTTGCTCACTAGATTTCATGTATTTCCACTCAAGTATGCAGCCCTTTTTGTTCACATTGTGAGGGAACAGTGTGAACTGAATTGCACATGTACTCAAAGCAGCAGCACAAATCTGAACAGGAGCCAGATGATCAATTATTAGGAGCTAGTACTGCATTGTGTTGTTCACCAGGAGCTTCAAGAGAGACGAGAAAGAAATTGTCAAAGAAAGAAACATTCAATGCAGTTATAAAAAAAAGGTAAAAGAGAGAGGGAGGTGGGGGAACCAGAATAAATCATCACTGGAATTGTGTGCTGAGAGCTGGAGCGGAAAGACAGAGCAAATCAAGGTGACAGGAAATAAAATATTGCTCATCAACAGAAACTGGGAGGAGTGAGGCATCAAAATACGGAGACTCCTGGAAGAAAAGGCAGCTCAGGATAGTGACTGTGGGAAAATGTAAGGGAAAGGAGTTTTGAGGAATGGTTAAAGGCTGCCCAGGGAGGTTGTGCAGTCTGCATCTCTGGAGATATTCAGAACCCGCCTGGATGCAGTCCTGTGTAAAGAGCTCTAGGTTGTCCTACTTCAGTGGCAGAGTTGGACTAGATGATCTCTAGAGGTCCCTTCCAACTCTAACAATTCTGTGATTCTGTAAAGTAGTTTGGAAATAGAGAAAATCAGCCAGCCCTGTTTTGTTTGAGATGAAAGTTACTCAAACAAAACAAAAAGAAAATAAGAGGAGCCAACAATAAATGAAATAAAATATTGCCACTGTCGTCTCCCTGAAAATTTTGGTGAGAAGGAGGCAACCCACCCTTCCACTAAGACTTCCCCTAGACGTGGCTGGAATGAGGAGTTAAATTTTGAGAATGGTAAATTCTTAATCCCATGGTGTCCTCTGTTTCTCTTCCTCTTCCTCAGATGTAGTTTGACCAGTAGTAAAACAGCTTAATCATTCTTAGGTCTGGATTAAATAGATTATTTTGAGAGAGAGTTTTTTAACTTGTTAATTTATAACCACAGTGCAGTAGTCTGAATACTCACACATCCAGGCTGTAACATTTACTGAAGTGTTTGACTGTGCTTGAAGCTAAATAAGGTTCAGTAATGAGTGTGCTATAAATTCCTTGGGCTGGAAAATACCAAGTTCTTCTGCTGTGGATAATGTAAGCAGTGTAAAACGCTTTCTGTGCAAAAAACCCTGATCTCTTCTGTGCCTTTGGTTCTATCCTCTGTCCTTCTGTGCCCATTATAGTCAGTTTCTGGCAAAGGTACAGTTTTCTACTCAAATGTAGGACCAGCTGCTGGCAGTCACAGTGTGAATGATTCTAGGAATATATGGGATGGGATAATGTGCACACTTGTCCACTGAAAAATGACTGAGAAATGATTGCTTGACATTGCTGAGCTGAAGCAGAGGGTAGAATTTACTGCTGCTGCTCGTGGCACACAGCACCAGTACAGTGACTTTTTCATTACATGTGCTGTAACTCATGGTCTTTGTTTTCCTTTTCATGGATTTTTAACACCTGGACAACCCCATTGATGAAAATGTTACTGACACTATAGCCAGACAACTCATCTGTAAGAGATCCCATTCAAAACATCTTCACTTTGATCCCACCCTTACATCTCACTTTTATACATTGGCCAAGTTCTTGTAGTCCCTTTCCTCCTAGTTATTTTATTTATTGCCATTCTTTGGGAGATTAATGCAACTTCTGGACTGAGTATAATTCTCTGTATCAGTCTGTCCATAGTATCTCTGCAATCCTAGCTCTTCATGACTGTACATTCTTTATGGATCACATTACTTTCACCACCCTTTTATCTAACTACTTCATAAAAAAAACCCTCACGCATTTATAAAGTATGACAAGAGCATTGCCATAAACTATGTTACTCTGCTCAATAAACAAATCATAGACTCTCCATAGGCTAATCACCTTACTGGAGAAAATTATCTGGTGATGAATTTATCTGCAGCAATCATATCAAAAGACCAATCATATCAAAAGAACAGCATTGTTCTGCTTTTCCACAACAATTTAAGATCCTTGTGTCAATTTGTCTCAACTGAAAGCCTGGATTTTGAAGCTGGTTATTGCTGATCATCTTTGCAATCAGTGGATTTATTTATGAATATTTAACAGGAATCCTAGAAGTGTGAGGTTTTCATATATCATATGAAACAATAAAGGATGTGTTATGAGTTTAATAAGCAATTTTGGGTCTCTTTTGAGGGTGATGGGAAAAGTAATAAAGTTTCCCAATTTAGAGAGCAGGCTGAAGATAAAAGCATTTAATAAAAGGATTAGGGAGTTTTAGAGATCTGGAAACATCAAGGTTTTTGGGGAAAGCCTATCAGGCAGGAGTGAGACTCTGGCAGGACCAAACACTGACTTGCATGGTTGACACAGAATAATTTCTAAATCCTTTCTCAGTAACTACTTCTCATGCACACTTCTATACTCATTTCCCATCAGCAGCTGTGCCTAAATCACATATTTCTTACCAGCCTAATTATTCCATCTGAAAAGATAGTTATCCTATCTTCCCTTCATTTTGTGTCTTTTCTAAGACTCATTTAACTTCACGTCCATTATCTCGATGCCTTTTGCTGGCAGCATTTAAAAGAACAACATTTTGAGCCTCCGCGAACAATATTCTGTGGTTCACTCAATTTTTATTGTTAAGATATTTTCAAGCCTAATTCTGCCTTAGGTTTTCACTGTGCTCTGGCAAGGAACTAGAGATGCCCATATTGGAAATGTTCATTTCTCTTCATCTCTCCACAGCTTTGTTACCTGGAAAATTTGTTCTGGGGAAGAACTGTGCAGCTGCAAAGCAATGATCAGAATAGCATAGTAGGTCTTTTTAATATCTAGTTTTATACTGCTGCCTGCAGTTTAAGTTATAGGAGGAGCACTGTTTTAATGCAGGCATATTACATCTCTTTTGCCCAAACTGTTTTTTTTTTTTAAATCCTCTCTGACAGATCAAATATTAAATTTTCCAAACCACCCAAGTGACTAAGGGCAAGATTTTTAAAAGATACTTCCAGATTTTATGCTCAGCCTTACTAGGCTTACATAATTTAGACCAAGAAATCCCATTTGCAAGTCATATAGACCTTTAGGAGTGTCATTTCTCACTGAAAGTCAATGAAATTTAGAGTCATAATGCCTATTACTTTTTGATATGGAACTTAAGTTATTTCTCAAAACTAACATTTTTCTCACTCTGAATTCTCAATGTCCTGTCTCTTCATAAACATTTCTTAATGGCATTCCAGAGCTGTAAATCCCACCAAAACTTCTAATTTCTAACCTCTATTTCTCAAAGTTGCTGTAAGTTGATTTCCCTTTGAAGTAAAAAAAAAATCTCATCAAAATACCGAAGTTCCCCGCTAAGAGAACATTGGATTCTTGTCTGCCTCGTGAGTTACATATCTGCTTTTTGTAGTTCACCAAGGCAAGAATGCTAACAGTACCTATTACCATTCTCCTCCAATACTCTCTGGGATGAAAAAAGTAATCAGACATGAGGGGTATGTGTGTGGTCCTCTGCAGGCAGCTCTGCCTGCCTGCTTTGCTCTGCCGTCTGACAGGGACAGCAACACAAACAGGTGGGATTTGCTCATAAACTCTGTCATTTTTGTATGCGTGTATACTGCAGACAAAATCAGAATTAAAACTACCCACAACACTGCTTTGATCACAGCTAAAAGCAAACCCCTCATCAGCATTCCTCTCCAGCCACTCCTGCCCTGGTGTCCTCTCGAATCCTTCAGCCGATGCTGGTTGTCGCCTCGCCAGTAGAGCTGCCGTGTGCCAGAGGCAGGAGCTGCTGCAAGACTGTCTTGTTTTTCTGGAGACCATTTTTCCTTTGATTCATCTTTAAGAGATTTTTTTTTTTTTTTTTTTAAATATGCACAAGAATAAGGTCCTGTGCAAATTCCTCAGGAGATCAATTTGCGAGGCTCTTTAGTAGAAAGACCTATTCTCTGGTGTGTATATTGGTTTGATATGGAAATCCATCAGCCTGCCCTAGATCCACCCACATGTCATACACTGGTGTGCTCTGGGTTTTCTTTGTGAATTCAGGAGTAGAATTCCTGCCATTTCTCCTTTGCAAAAAATACTTATTTTTCATTTCTGTGAATAAACCTGTTCCTGAGGATCAGAGTCTTTTCTGGGTGTAAGGATAAGGATCTGTAAATCTCTCAGATAAAAAGCCTCCTGTGGCTGATGGCAGAGAGCATTAGTAGAAAATTGTAAAAGACTACAAATCCATGTGCTAATTAGAGTTTTGCATATCCCTGCTTCCCTTATTATCCTGAATGGGAAATAAAACACACCAAAAAAAAAGTCAGATGAAATATTAACATTCACCTGAACAAAATATTTTAAAGGTGTTCTTTTCCTCTAGAAATTATTTTGTTCTGGATCTTTGTGGAAAAGTTTGGTTTCATGGAGATGACCTTTTTATTTCAAAACTACTCAGAAAATTAACTTATAGCACCATAAATAACAAGAGATGCCTGTGCTGAATGCATGTTGCCCCTCTTAGCTTTTGAATTCTGACTTCAGAATCTATCAAAACTTTGGCTTAGTATGACATGAATTTCCATCTCTGGGTGACCTGCTTTGTCCAGCAGTTCTTCTCCAGACTCTGACCATGTATGCAATGGATCAATACAAACCAAGACACGTTCTGTTCTTACTAGAAATAGGGTTGTTTTATCACTGATACAGAAATCGGGGCTTCAGCTGTATAAGAACATTGCACCACCACAGGAGAGAGGCCCATGGGCTGAGCTGTGACCCCCATGAGTACTTTTAAGTGACCATGACATCAGAAGAACCTCAGTAGGAGTTTGAAATTAACCACAAGGTGCAAATCCCAGGGAAACCAAATTTGGCTGGCCAGACTTTTCATGGAACTGCTTGTTCTGGTCTTTAATAAACACCTAGCATTTGTTTTAGAGGAGGTGCCCTGTGTCTCCAGAACGTTTTCATAGCAAAAACATACAAGAAAATACTATCTCAACCTAAAACTTAATGACCCACTGCGGGAATCGCTTACGCTGCTGCAGTTGCATAGAGCCTTCCCAAACTGAAAATAATATATATCCCACATAATGAACAATGAAAATACTGAATATTAATGAAAATACGAATATAAATTTAGGGAACAGACCAGTGCAGTTTGTTCTGATCCAGTGGGCAAAAAAAAATCCAGTATATAACCAGGAGCATGTGTGATGGGTTACAAATTCCCACAGTTACTGTACATCCCTGAATAATGAGTAGCCCACCAATCTGTTTGGATCAGTTTTCATAATGGGAAGGAATTACATATGGCTTAGTGCTATCTTTTTATATTTGGGTCCATTTTTTGATGGTGCCTTTGTGCTACTGAAATTTCCTGGGCCAAATTCCTCTGTTTTGTGACTTTGTTGGAACCAGGGCACTCTGGCAGCTGAGGTGCAGTTAGCCTCAACCTTAGAAAAATAAGTAAAACCCCAAGCCCTGCCTGATCGTTCTGCAATCTTGTTAGCCTCCATGCACAGAAATGCACAGTTCTCTGTGTGCAGAAATGCATCCTGTAAGCTTGACCTTTTTCCTTCTGGAGCAGATACAGGGTGTCAGTGGATTATATGTAAAACAAAGATTGGAGTGTAATTGCACTGTAGCTATGAGGAGTCTTTTATTTGTTCCCTTCTGAAGTGGCTCATGGAGTAGCATGGGACTTTGTTATTCCATCTGTTACATATTCCCGTCAGGAAAAAAAATGTTATTTTGTAAGTAACATAGTAGGGGCTTATTATTTCTTAAAGTAAAGCAAAGTATAGTATTTTCCCCTGAGCGTGGTGTAGTCTGCAGTTCTGGCACATTAGCTGCCATAAACATTTTGATTAAAGCTTCTGAATGTATTAATTACACCTGGGAAGTTTCCAAAGCTTATTCAAGCTGCAAACTCTTCAAGCTGCAGCCCCCAAATCTGAATTCTCTTTTAGCAAATGTAAAATTGGCTATCACAGGGCTGCCAATTACTTGTCTAGGTTGTTTGTATAGAGGCAGGAGGTGTCAAGGGTGCACATTTTTTTTATCCCATTGGTTCCTGTAGGCACTTTTTCAGAAAGTCCCCAAGTGTCTGAAGAATTTGTACTGTCATGCTATTAAACATTTGCTTGAAGTCTAAAGAACTTTAATTCTGTTTAAAGTTTTCTCTGATCTCTTAGGTCTAGCAACATCTGCATATACTTAAGCACTGATCAGAGTAACATCCCAGGGTATATGACCCCAAACAGGATGACAACACTGGCACATAGACTGTCTCACTGAGGCTGTATACCTAAACAGAGCTAGGAAAACCAGCAAGAGTTCTAATGAGCTGCCTGGAAATGTTGATAGAGGTGGTCCATAGGATTTCCTTTGCTCATATTCCCATGGTGGGTTGCTTATGTCATAACAGAAGGCAGAATATGACCAGCAAGGCCTATAAAGCTGTTATGTTATCATGATTTTTTTGTGAGTAACATGAACAAGTTCTTACAGTGACCTTCAACTGGATTAGGTTGCGTGGTGCATTGAGGATGAGATAGAAGCCAATGGAACAGAGGATCTGAATTCTAAAATCACTGGGTGTGTGACCCAAAAAAGAAAGGCATATCTTATCTCTCAGCTGTCTGTGCCTCCACCAAACAACCCAAGAAGTCTCACCTAAACACTGCTTTGCTCATGCATTCATGCACACGTGCATTCATTAGGACTGACCTGCCCTAGGAAGGTCCATTAAGTGGAACTCATTTCGAGCACAGATGGTCCTGAATAGCTTAATGTCTGCCTGGTGGCCAGAAAAAGTGAATTCTTGATGGCCTTAGACTTCTGATCACATACATGCAGCCAAGGAGGAAATGAAAACATGTTTATCATTTTGATAAACAGCCTCTCTCATTGCTGCAGGATGCTCCATGTAACTCAGCAGAGTCAAATACTATTAAATTGTCATCACTGTCAAAGAGAGAATGTATAAGTTTTGCTACCTGAGTCATCGTTAATGACTTCCACAAAGTATAACACAAATCAGTACTGCTGTTTGCCTTTTTTATGGTTGTTTACTGATAAGTTTAGGCTTGGCTAGAATACAGAGGCAAGTTATAATTTTGAAGTGCAAAATATGCTCTTAATATTACCTCCCAGCTAGAGATATAAAAAACGGAGATGACTAGAAAATGGCTTTTTGGCTTCTGCCAGACATGCACTCAGACCCTATAGATGATTAGATCTTTTAAATCACAGCCACCTACAGTAGGTTCTTACTTCTTATAAGATATTTCACTCTGCAGTCTGTAAACTCAAGGTGGCTTTATAATAGAAACAAAAATGAACATGTTTTCAGGAATTTAGTATCCTCCAATTAGAATTAAACCATTTGCAGGAGTATCAAAGTTGTTCCTGTTCTACAGTAACAATGATGGATAATTTCTGCAGTTTCTTATTTTAAGCCTGTGCAGAACAAACACTTCTGAAAGGCTAGGAAATCTGAACAGAGTTGTAATGCCACAGACAGTTGCCATTTTCAACAGCCAGTTCTGTCCCTCTTGCCTTGGTAACCATCACATTTCCTTCATGCAAAGTTGAGGGCATCCTGTGAACCAACAGTTCAGGAAGGGTCAGCTGCTTTTCCTATCAAGTCTTGCTGATGTTTGGTGTGGAGAGGGTATAAGTCATGTTAGGACATGTTCATTCATCTCTGGAGCTTCTTGAAGAAAGAGCAAAACTATTCCTGATTTACAAGATGCTGTTCCATTTCTAATCTGTTTTTTATTTCCATGGGGCAGGAGGGAATTAAAAAAACACAAGCTATGTTTCTTGCCAGCTGGATAAAGCAGCCACTTCATGAAATGTGGCTGTCAAGGAAACATTCAGAAGACACTTAGAGGATTTTAGGGTCCTTTCGTCTCTTTTTAGGATCAATGGCAAATCCCCTATTCACTTGAATGAGTTGGATGAGGCTGTTATTGTGGAAACAAAACCAGAAGCTACCTTAGCTCAATAGACCATAAAGTTCCAAAAAAAAAAAAAAAAAAAGGCTTTTCTGTTCTTTGTGAGAAGGATTCAGACTTCTGCTTCACTCACAGCCTATCAGGTCAATAATTCACATTTTTTCAGGCCTCCTGGCACTGTAACATCTCGCCAGGGGAGATTATGTATAAATTTCCTGTAATCTAGAAGAACCACCTAGAAAAAGTCACTGGCTCAGGAGCAGAAGTCCTCAGATACTGGTATTACAGGACTTCTTTGCACTCTACCTGACATCCCCCCTCCCTCAAAAACACCCCCACCCCCCAAAAAAAAAGAAAGCTGGGAATAAGAAAATAAAAATCCTAAAGATATCAGAGTACAAAGTGACTTCACAGATTCATCTGAACACACTAGATTTTTTTCCAGTGGAAACTGAAGACAGTCATGTTCCTTTCCCTGATCTAACTTGCTTCCTCATTTGTACAGCTGAAATACAGCTTTGAGTTGAACCTCCCCCTATATTTGTGGTATATATATTTCTGTGAATACCATAATCAAGAGTATTTCTTTTCAATGAGTTTTCTTCCTCATCTCACTGCAGTCTTTTGTATTTGTCTGGGTATCTCTGTCTGTTCCCATTTTGTAGATGGCTTTTAAGAAGTCTAACATGTATATGTATGGTTGGTAAAATATATACCAGCAAACACATTGTGTGCAATGCTATCCAGTGGTCATTTATGGGCTAAACATGCTTTGATGGAAAACTCTGATCTCACATAACAAATCCTCCAGGAAAACAGGGTGTGTAACATGCAGAACTTTACCCATGTGAGATGGAGTTTTTTTCTTCTGTGTCAGCACTGGGAAGGGTCTTTTTATTATTGTTATTATTATGATTTGCATTACAGGTATAGTCCGTGCAGATAAAAGTTCCAATTAATGTACTTAACTGTCTAGTGGTAAAAAAAAGGTGTTTTTTCCTTTTATAGTTTCACTATGTTTTGCCACTCCTAAACAGCTATGCACTTTGAGTTAAATTCTTTATTGCTGCAGCAACTTGAGCTTCCACATAACAATTAAAGGTGTTATAAAGCTCATCCACCACAACCCATTATTTTGAATAGATAACCAAATAAGCAAGACTAGCTGATGTGGTTATTAGTACTCATACAGCAAATTAATGGGGAAAATGAAGCAGTTAGCTTATTCACAGATATTTACCACACAGCCTATGTAGTCTAAAATTAGAAATGCTTATTACTGCGTACATTATCTTTATTGTTGGGGTTGCAATCAATAAAATCACAAATCTTTCTTCTCTTAGGGCATAACCATAAGATGAATTGAAGCAGTGAGAGTCTTTTCATTGCTTTCAATATAATTTGGATGGGGGAGCAGGGAGTTTATCTGAAGAATTACTTCACAGAAAAAATACAGGCATTTGGGTCTGAGTTGATTGTCACAATTCCTCTTACTCCTAAGAGACACTGACAAGACTGTCAGATGATGGCTTTCTGAATTGTAGGGATCTCTCTTCTGTGGCACCTATTGGCTTTCAAAAAGCTTGTGTCAGCAGGCAAAATGCACCTGATAACTAATACATGAAGCAGCATTTGTCTCCAGATGAGTTAAATATTTACTGCAGAGCTAGTCTTGTCTCGTGTTTGCAAACTCATCAGTGCTTAACCCCATGACCACACGACCTAAGCTCGTTTACCCTAATGGATGTTCACAGGTTCTCATCCACTGACTCACTCTGGGGGGTCAGTGGTTTGAAAATGTGATATGATGAAACATTCCCACACTTTGTGGAGTCCCTGTTCATTGGTAGCTGTTGTACCACTCAATAGTGCAGGTACACCTGATGGCACAGCACCATATGACCTTAGCAACAGATAGTCAAGGGAGATTCCTCCCTGCCCACCTATCCCAGTGCTTCACTACAGAAATGTCACCTCTGTAGAATCAACAGGTAACAGGACTTGCTCCTGAGCAGGGAGATGCCACTAGGCTCTCAGACCTCTTCCAAAATCCCTTGTTCACAGCCAGGTGTGAATCAGCATCTCCACCCTGCTTACTCTCCTGCCTGGCTGCAGGGCTACTACAGTGTTCAAAAGCCTTCAAAGTTGTTTTAAAAAACCTGAAATCAAAATACAGGAACAATGCTTTTTATCCCATAGTAAAAGCAATGTAGGGGTAGTGGCATAGAGTAATAATGCTCTCCTGGAAAACCTTCTTACACATCCTGCACTTTTGTAGGCTGTGCATAATGTTTTGCACTAAGTTCAAACAAATCCTGCCAAATTTATGCTGCAATTTCATAAAGTAGCCAAATATCAGTGGGGAACAGACTGGCAACGTTGAATACTTGGTGATTATGAGCTGAATACAATCTGAACTGAGGAATTGAGTCGTTACTTGGGCAGTGCATTAGCCCACTGTGGTGTCTCATCTCCTTGCACTGCACTGCTAAGGTGAATGGGAATAGAAACACTTGACACTTCCTTTCTGTGAGTAGCATGTGCCTCAAACACCAAGTACTCATTAACCCCAAACCACCACCTATCTACCTATCCCTCCAATTGTATTCTCCCCCTAATCAGGCTATTGCAAATATTCATGAAGATCAATCAGGAAGAAGACAAATTAAGCCTGGTGATCTTGCAAACAATGGGGAAGTTTTCTGCCTTAAAACTGCGAATTTAGGGAGTGGGGTAGCACTGTAATTTGGAGAGGTTGAATGTCATTCCCTAAGGGTTGAGTACTGGCATAGAATCAAATATTGGAGAAAAAGGCTGTTTCTAGATGTATTCCCTTAGCCCCCATCCTTGTACAAGAGGATAGACACCTCTAATATGACAATCATAAAATCAGCCAACAATTGTTGCCTATTTACTGTAGCATGTTGCCTACATTTCTCCAGGCACAGACTGAGTGCAGTTATTTTTAGGCTAAAAATTCTGCTGATATCAGAGAAGCTTCTAATATAAGACAGGCAAGCTATATCTGCTGTAGAGGGACATTTATCTGCATTTCCTATTAAAACTGAAGCATAGCAGCACTGAGCTTATTCAGGAGCATGCATAATGGGAGCAATATTGCTGTAATCCCAGCTGTATAGGAGCCATGCAAAGACACAGACAGGAGCACGCCTGGGTGCTTTTATTAGCCACTGCTGCTCTTCCTAATCAGAGTGTCAATATTCTCTTTTTCTTTTTTTTTTCTTTGTTCCTTTTTTTTCTTTCTTTTTTTTTTTTTTTGCCAGAAGGAGGAACGTGTGAAGTTATAGCAGCACACAGATGCTGTAATAAGAATCGAATTGAGGAAAGATCACAAACAGTAAAATGCTCCTGTCTACCTGGGAAAGTGGCTGGGACTACAAGAAACAGACCTTCCTGTGTTGATGGCAAGTAGCTCCTCCTGTATATATGTCTCTGTTTGTGTACCTACCATAGAGTGAATAGCTTTAAGTCTATAGATTATGTACAGGAACATTGTGCTCTTTATAGAAAAATCTATAAGCATAAGCACACATTTACACTACTTTGCCTGCCACTTTAGTGCATGGTTCTGTGCATGTGTCACATTAAGATTTACTCACAAAAATGAGAGTATGGTGTTTGTTACAGACACTTAGATAAGTATAACAAATTCTGTGGCAGGAATAATAATAGCCCTTAATAAAAAAATGGATAAAGTTATCCCTTACGTCTGGTGCCACCTTAGTTTTGATTCCTAAATATTTCAAACAACAACAGCCATTCACTTTAATTAGCCATTTGAAAAGCTGGTGCCAAAGAAGACAAATAAATTCATCCTGTGGTCTTGCCCTGTAACAAACATTACAGAAAGCTAGGAAAAAATCTTTGTCTTTTGCAATCACTGGTGATGTTCCTTGTCATGGGGATTATTTTTGCTAAAGGAAAACCACCTTGTTATTTGTGCCTGGGTTTCATATCAGATCTAATTCCACAGTATGTCTTCCTCTCTGGGGCTCCCCTGCTACCACTAGGGTGACACCATGTAGCAACTGGGGAGAGAGCTGTGGCTTGGAAGTGCTCAGCAAAACATAAATCATGTGAGAAGATGGGCAGTAAGTGGTACCAATCCCATTAGTTAGCCTTCCAACAAGGTTGGTGGCATAGCTGCAGGTTTTGGAAGCACCCAACGTTTCCTCTTTAGTCCTGTCGCTTGACACTCAGCTTCCCACAAGTAAGTGAGTGAGGGCAGATATATGAGCAAACACTGGGAAAAATGGTTTATTCTGGCTACCTTTCCTCAATCACATGCTGCAAAGGCACTAGCGTGGGAGCAGGGGCTTGTCCAACTGTAGCCCAAGGTTAGAGAGGAGTATTGGTAGGTCTTTAGGACTAGAGGATTGTGTAGACTTGAGGCTTGCACATTCATTACAAAACAACAAGAGGTTGGGGTGCCTTGGAGGGAGGAGAACCTCATGTTTTCTCAGCAAGTATTTCTGGTGTGTACATATCCAGTTCAGATATTAAAGACAGAAACAAAATGTTTTATTACTTCAAAAATGCTTTCAAATTTTAAAATTATGAAGCAGTCTTTCTTAGCTTGTTACACTGAGAATGCAGTTTAGCTTATGAACTCTTGACTAAAAACACTCTATGAAGGCACCTGTGAATGATTACACTTTAATCCACATTCCATTATTCCTTAATTACACCAATAGAAAGAAGATTTTCTTTTTCTGTTAAGTACACTCACAAAACTGTAGGTGAAACATACAGCTGGTCTAAACCAAAGTTAAGCTGTACAAGCCTTGAAGAATTTCAGGTTCTTCAGCAGGTCACGAAAAACAGAGGTACTAGATAAAACAGAGAGACACCATTAATTCATATCTCAATTCTGTTCAGAGAAGAGGAGCTCAAGGAACACTGAGTTCAGAAAAAAAGTTGGGTGCAGGTGTGGACTGGAACCTAATTGCTCTGTCAGGATTACAATAAAAAGAAGTGTTATTGTCTGGAATTTTGAAAGGAGTAAGGATAAAACAATGGCTAATATAAAAGTGCAGAGCTAGTCCCATTGAAGTCACTGGTAAGACTCATAGTGACTTCAAAGCCAGAAAACGTGAACTACAAAGGAATGTCTTCCCCTTTCAAGTTTAGTTGCAGTCAGCCCAAAACTTCTTTTGTAGATGGCTGGTGAACGGCTCAAAAGCCCAATGTGCTGCTCGTAAAAATTAATAGAAGGGGCATTTTCTTTGGCCTTTTTTTTATCCCAGACTTTGCTTTGTGACTTTTGACATACTAACCCGTTTTAATGCAAAACTTTGACCTATTTAGTGGTTCTGTTCCTGCTAAGGCAACTTCCCAAATCTTATCATGGGAGTCCCACTGACATCAATACTTTAACTCACACTAAGGTTTGGGATTTTCTGTTTCTTTTGTACATGAAGACATTTCAAGAGGTCATCTGCAACTGCCTACCTTCTTTACATATTAAAAGGATTACTGGGTTTTACACTGTATGCAATTCTGAGACATAATCTGTCACTAAGAAAGCTTGCTTGCACCCATTAATTGAAAATCTATGGGTGTTCAGGTATAGCAGTGAACTCACACCTGAACACACCAATCACCTTTGAGAGGTGACAATGACTGGGAGATCCCATGTTAGCTGTTGGACTCCCACCTGAGGTCCATCATTGCCTCAATCAGTCTCCAACTGATGGTTATTCAGTAGTGTGGATAAGAGAAGCTGAACCTCAGTGTTGCCCTGTTTATACCACTGGCCAAACCATGACTTAATGGGATCAGAATCAAGCTTTTGGTGTTACAGAGGAGAGATTGATTGCCTTCCAGTCCTACCAGCCATTGCTCCAGGACACAGCTGGGCTGTGTGGGTGGGACTATGTGGAGAGCCAGCTTTGTTTTCTGTTTAAGAGAGAATATGATTATTCATAGGGGTCACCTTAACCTTTTTAATAAGTAACAGGGGTGACAAATGGTCCTTTTGTCCTCTTGTGAGATCTCACCATGGCTAGCACACCATCATAGTACACAGGACTCCTGGACACAGTCCTCCTCCTCTTGAAGGAGCTGAAATTCAAGCAGCACGTGTGTAACTTATACTATGAAGGGCAGGAAGTTGCTGTGTATTCCCAAGCATCACTTCCTGACAAGTCCAGCAAACTTTTCTTTGGTGCCCCATCTCAAAAAAGTATAGCGAGGCCAGGCTGTGGCAGCCTCAGAAGTTATAAATTATTCCTTGCTGCTCATTCAGTAGACACTGTCCTAAAACCTGCCTCAATCACCAATGAATTATGGAGTAGCAACAGTGAGGGAAAAACAAAAGCCAAATCTTGTCATTGAAACAGAGATGCCAGTTTCTGTTTCTTTGCCTCTGCTGTTGCACATTTACTTTCATGATTCCCTTCAGTACTTCAATGTCTTTTTTTTTTTTCCCCCTTGAAGGATGGTTTTGAATGCTCCCTTCCCTCCCTGCCATTTATCTTGTGTGCCCCTTGGCAGTAGCACATACCACGGGCATCAGTCTGTTCCGCTCTCTGTCATGGCTGTTATTATTTTCTCCATTTGCCCAAATACATCTCCAGAGCAAATCCCAAATGGATTTACTTCATTTGTGTTACAGGAGCTTGAGAGGGTCCCTTTTTCTAGGGAAAGCAGTGTCCAGGGGGTCCCTAGCTCTTGCCACCAGAGCCCAGGGGACAGATGCAGCTTCGTGTGTTACTAACCTGCACCAGAGCAACGCTGCTGGGCACACCGTGTGCGTGGGCTCCAGAGCAACTCCTGAGCTACTGTCCTGCCCACACACTTCAGAGACCACCAGGGCCAGCAAAGGGCTTGAATTTGCAGCTCAGGCTGGCATGCAGACCCCTCTAGCTTCACACTTTGTTGGACGTGCTTCTGCTCTTTCTCATCTCCCTGTTACTGCAAGCACTTTTTGTGTGACATGCAGGCTGTTTCTGGAAGGGTTTCTTAGCCTTGCCTCTGAATTCCTGCCTTCACTCTCCACTATGCTTACAAACACCTTGTCTTCCTAGTTTCAGAAGCCCATGAATTTTCCTCCTTCTGCAATAGGCTCTATGGGCATATGAGGGCACTCAGGTGTCAGCCCAAATTGCCAGGATTTGTCCCCTTCCTAGCTGCTGCATGGCTAGTGCCATTGCTGCTGTGGGTTGAGTTTTTATTCCTTTGTCTTTGTTAAGCCATTTCTTCCTTTGGTACTGTGGTTATTGAAGAAAGATATTCCCAGTAAAGTCATCTGCTTCTTTATAGCAATGCCTTTTGCATCTTCCTCGTAGGGTCAGTGGGCACATGATGATTGTCCTTTCAGGTGTCAAACCTACACCCTTGAGAACGTCTGTTCACCTCTGTGCATCAAGATAAGTTGGTGCCCCCAAAATTTGAATTGTTTTTTCTTAAATCAATTTTCTGTTATTCCATATGAAACTAAGAGAACACACTAAAGCAAAAAAGGAAAAGAACTCACATATTTCTCTTTTTAAAAATAGGTATCTGTCTCTTTTTAGAGTTTTTCACCATTCCCAGTACATCTTTTATATTAACTGGGACTAAATCTCTTCTATTGTTGATGCATAATGTGGAGGTATTTTTAATCTTGTTTGTTACTCCATTAGACCTTTCCTTTCCTGCCTCATCTTCCTTCTCAGGTGGTTGGTGGTTCTACCAGATTTTGGCATCGTACTGGGTTTCAGAACTTCAAAATAACTTTGTTGTGACAGTATTAAATATAAAGATTATACCAACATTGTCATATTTGGGTCAGGACTGTAATGTCTACCCATCTGTGGAGAATGGTCCATCTTCTCCCTCCACATAAGACTAAACTGACTGCTGTCATCGGACCACGACACTATTTTTCTTCATTGACTTAATCTTCATGCAAATTTGATGTCACCTTTCTGAATAGGCTAAGATTTTTTTTCTCCAGCATGAATAAAGTTGGCTGTGTGAGCCAGAGAACAATAATGAGCAAGTGGCAGCAGTGAATTGATTAATACACCTATAGTGGGTTTTTTTGGTTCTTGATGTCTTGTCAACACACAGCTTGCAGTTTTCTTTGGTTGCTTCCTTTAGCAAAACAGTCTTGTGGACACTTCATTTATTTTTTTCTTTGTTTTGGTTTGTTGTTATGGGTTTTTTGAGCTGTTCATTTTAGTACTCAGTATAAGAAACACAGGTGTTTGATTGGACATGAGAGCCTTCACCTTTTCTAGACACCAGCTGAAAGCATGTGAAAATTCTCCTATTTGAAAGTTTTTATTCCCTGTAAGGATACACACTTTTACTTTTCACTACACTTTGCAGCAGCTGCCCACGTTTCTCCCAGAATAACAGTAAATAGGACTGGTCACAAATAGCCAGTATGAAGGAGGTGGGAACAAAGGCCAAGGAGCCCATGGGGTTACTAAGTAAATATTAACAGAAAAGGTCTGATAATGTTCTCTCAGTTCTAATGCTTCATATGATTGCTATAAAAATGTAATAGGAATACAAGATACTAATTTTAATACTGTCACTTTTATGCTGTGAATAATGTGCTTTTTACTATATCATTTACAGCAGTATTGAACCATTCTGTACAGTCAGTAGGTGATTATGTCTGTGTGTTCTTCAAGGCCTTTGAATAATACATTATTTGTTCATCTGTACTGAAGTTTGCTGTGTTTGTTACAGTTGGTGCTCTCAGACACATTTACTTAATGCTTAAATTTTCCAGTTCCCCTTTGTTCAATCTTCTCCCAGTCTTTTTTAAACTCTTTCAGAGGCAACCTCAATATTTCTTGTACAACTATCTGTGAAATTTGTCGGACCACAGGGTATAGAATAACAGAAAAGCACTTGCACTGGACTTTGAAGCAGTCACAAAGAGACTTTCACGTAGGTTTTGCACATTGCCACTGCTTTTAGGAAATGAGGTGGGTTTAGCAGTGGTCAGAACCAATGAGGAAAATAGAAGGTGCTACTAGAACGCTGTGCAGTATCCCTCCCTCTGAATTATTCCTGTAAGCACCACAGGATTTGAAGCACTAGCTCTCAGGCAGCAGGACTAGTGTTTTAATTCTCCATGGTCTGCTGTTGTCCTGTTTTATACCAGTCATGCATCAGGGGAAAGGGAAATCACTCACTGATACAGAACAATAAAATGAAATTAATCCAGCATTTCCCTTTATCCCTGTCTGGCTTTGGATCACCTCAAGTTTCAAATCATTCCAAAATATATGAAACATTAATGTGCATATACATACTTCAGATTTCTATTCATCTGAGGATTATCCATCACTAGCCACCATGCAGCCCTGTGAATTTACATCAGACTTGGTCAGGACAGCATTAACGAGCTAAACACAAGTCCTAATGACCATTGGGAGCACTGTGGCTTTTAATGCCTCTCTGGGCCAGCACCTCACAACTCTCCAGTCACACTACTGGATGGTTGTCACTGCACAACCATCCTTTTCCATGTGCAATAGTAGGAGCAGACAGAGGACAGCATTCATCAGCACATGTTCCCTTTGCTGGTGTTTGCCCTCCTTTCTCTCACCCTGGAGCTCCAAATGAAAAAGTCACACCTGGATGTCACTCCTGGGGCAGACCATAGGTGTGTGCAGCCACGCTGTTGACATGAGATAATTTATTTTACTGTTTAAATTCTGGATAAGATGCCTCCTACAGAGCATTCCTAATCCAAGAGTGCTGTGTTCCTGCAGCACAGAGGTGCAGCATCTCCTCTGACAGATCCCCAAGATGGTGCTCAGCCTCTGCATCCTCCCCCAGCCTCCATGCTCCCCAGCTCACACCAGCTGAGGGATGAGCATGGGAAATACAGAAAGGTCCTGGCATTCCCTGAAGTGAGTGCAGAATTCAAGTCCTCTGGAGTCAAATGAAAGACTCCTATTGACTTTGGGTCAGGTCCTTAGTAAATGCTTTGTTAGATATAATCCTGTATCTATCAGCACTTACATCAAGTGAAAACGGTTCACATTCACAAAGCCAATAGTTTTCTATTTATCTAATGTGTACTTTGAGTGGTATGACCAGAAAGCCTTTTTTTTTTTCCAGTCTGTGAAAATACTTTCAATCAATTCCTATTTCTTGAAGAAAAGGGGAAAAAATGCTTTTTGAAATCCAGGGAGTCAGCTTCTTATCCCTCTAGCTGTGCTTCGGCCTAGATAAGAAGAGATCTCAGGGTCCCATATTATTAATGCACTGTCTATATGAATAACGAGCAGGCTTGGTGAATTATTCCACACTCCTGGGAAAATGTATAGCCCCGTCCTTCTGCAGCTCCACTGGAACTGGAGACTCGTATTTTTTTGATTTGGTGAATTCAGATGACTTAATTTGTAAGGAGGAAAAAACTGCATCTGTTCCCCACTGACACCCATTTAGTAAGCTCAAACAAAAAAAAGTCACAGCATGTCACATGCACTGTTCAAAAGGACCCAACTGTATACTGGAATATTTTAAGACTTTTGTCCAGAAACATGTCTTCTTGAAATGCCCTTGCAGCCACCCTGAAATTGCAGCCAGATCCTGAGAGGTGCTGACTTCAGGAGGAGCAAAAGCAAAACTGGCAGTGAGGAGGCAGAGCAATTAGTTCATGTGTTTACCAGGGCACAGCAGCTCTCGTTACCAGTTTGCCTTCTCATCTGCAGGGCAGAGGCTGATACCCCTGCTGATGGTGGGTGAGCCTTTGTGTTGGAGCACAGTTCCTGAACCCAGACCATCAGCAAGCAACCTGGGGAGAGCAGGGAGGCCACACTTCTCCCTCAACGAGTGTATGTACAAGCATATATATGTGTGTTTACATATATATATGAATATCCATGAATATACTGTAGAATCTTCCCACCATGGAGGTATATCAAAGCACCTAATGCACTTCAGATGTGCACACAGGCTTCCAGTGATTGAGGTAGGCAGGAGGAGGATATTCAAGGGTCAAATTTGTAGCCAACCAAAGGCTGCAGGGAGGCCTGCCAAGTTGGGTTCACCCCCATCTCTGGGAGAGGGCTGCATTGTTTGTGCCACATGCAAACATCCACCAGGCATTAGGGAGGCACAGACAGATGATGATGTCTTTCTGGTGTGAAGATGGTGCAGCTAATGAGATCATCTGACTGTGGGTTTATGGGAGTACATCTTCATCTCAGCTATAATTTTTCTCCCTACCTATGTCTTCTATTTCTTTCTTTTCCAATTGACATTGTGGTTTCCTGCATAGCAAAGCAACCACCCTTTTTAATATCAAGCCCACAGAACAGCTGACTAATCCACCCCTGATGAAGTGCAGAGAGCTCACTTAAATTCCAGATTCCCCAGGAAAAAAAAAATTCTACTTTTTAAAAAGGGGGGTAAAAAAGCTGTAAGCCATGGCATTATCTCCATCTAGGTAAGGGGTGGTTATTTTTCCAGGCTCCAGCTGACAAGTTTCAGTGCTGGCACAGAGGGAGCCAAGCTCTCACAGCCAGGCACGGTGCACAAGCAGCAGCTTTAAGGTGAAATTAGAGACCAGCACGGCCATGGAGAAGTGGGAAGATACACAGGAACATATAATTGCTTCACCTCCATGCAGAGGAAAGTAACCTTTCTCTAAAATACTTCCAATAAGCCCACTAGAGGCTAAATGGAAAAACAGTAGGAATTTTCTCCTCTTATAGGTAGCATTAAATGTTAATCACAGCACTGGAGAGAGCCTGGTACGGGGTTTTGGAGGCAGGGAGCACAGGCAAGGAGGGCAGCTGGCCATGCCGGTGTGCCAGGCACTGCAGGGAAAAACAAACACAAGGTATTTGGGAAAAGAGAGCCTAAATTAAAGAAAATTCCCTTGCAGGAGGGCAGCCATAGGTAGGAGCATGTAGGCGAGCCGCTTACGTTCAGTAAGCGTAAGGACCAGGCATGCTGCTTGGCCGAGCATGGAGAACAAGCAAGTGAAGGGTTTTTTTGCAGCTTTTCTATGCACAGATCTACCTGGGCCAGCCCAGATTAGCTCAAAAGAGGGGCAGTGGCCTCCTGTGACCTATCTGCAAATCTACAGATGGCAGATTTAAGGGGGAAAAAGCTTCAGTAATGCTAAGGGAGGCTCCTATCACAACAAGCAGGCATCCAGCGATGCTGAGGGAGAGATTTCCAAATGCCAGGAGCTAGATGGAAGAAGCCTGTCCAAGAAGAGATCACAAGGCTGGGGTGAGCAGCTGTGTGTCGCAGCCAAAAAGCTTTGCTTGGGGGAGTAGCACAGAAGTAGCTCAGAAGTGTATGATCTGGATATCTAGGAAGGACTTGTGTGTAAGACCCTTGATGCATTTGTATCCATCACAGCTACCACAAGGCTTGGAGTCCAGTCTGCAGCTGCCCTGCATGGCCGCAGCCAGGCAGCTAGAAAAAGAGTTTTGCTGCCATTTACTACATCTGTGTGGAGTGGTGTTGCCAGCTGGTACAGCATGTGTGGTGTCTCAGGAGTAAAAGATTTAAACCTTTACACCCTGCCTTTAAGCAAACACTGGGTTTATCTGTGTCTGGTGCAACCAGGCGCAAGCGCGCGGTCCCAGAGCAATATTCAAAACGCATCAGAAAGTGGTTTGACACCCAGAGACAGATTTTTCAGCTGGTGTAAACTGGCTCTTGAAATCCAGTGAGACCTGGTAGTTGTGCCAAATGAAGGCATGGTTTGTTGACTCTAGGAAAATGAACAGAATGGTGACTGGCTATTAATCTTTGCTCGTGGTCCTTAGGGAAAATGTGGGACCAGCATTCAGCTAATCAGTGGCCAAGAGGAGCTTAAAGAAACATTAAGGTCGGGTTAGCATCTGTGCTGTACCCCCTTACACCAATCTTTGCAGTAATTCAGATAATAATCTGTCTCTGTCAGGAAAGACTAATTCTGCATGAGCTCACATCATACATCTTTCCTGCATCGGGTGCTGTATTTTCAGTGCAGCAGGGCTGCAAAATGCTACTTGTCTACAGGTGTCTCTAATGCAGTATAGAAAACATGTGATCAGAGTATTGCAGTGCATTGTCTTCTTTTCTTGTCTTTCAAAGGTACCTTCTGTCTATAAACATGGAGCTAGCTCACAAGTCTTGAATACAGTTTGTAGGATTAGGATTTGAACACTAAAGAAGTGTATGACTGTGTAAAAATGGAAAATGTGGCTACATCGTGTGCTCTCTTTAAATTAAGAGGCAAGAACCTGAAGTTATTATACATTGAAATTTCAAAGAGACAACAATGAAATCTCTGTAAGAATACACTTTGTTAATCCTTTACTGATGCAGTGAGTTGAAATAGGAGTCAGTAATTTGGCACTGGGATTGTCTGTTGTGTTGAATTACATGGATTAATCTAACTACTGCAACTCGAGACGAACAAGTCAACAAGTGTTTAATTGATTTCAGAGAACTGATTGTCCATAAAATTGATCCCAGACACATTTTCAGTTCCTCCTCTCAGAATACAGCCAGGTAGATGTAGGACCCAAACCCCTCAAGCAGTTTGTCAGCCCGTTGTCTGTTCTGGGTGATTGTCATGCATTAACATTGCAGAATTGCCTTACATTTTGGAATCAAGTAAGTACATTGCAAGCAGGGGATTTATTTCAAATCTTAGAATTCGTGCCAAGAAAGGGAGCTATTCAGCACATGCATAGCCTGCAGATTTTGGAACATGTCTCTCTATATGTAGGTGTTAGAAAGCAGTTTACTAATCCAGTATCTCAAAGAAAGCATTATTCCTCTTTGGGAATTAAGTGTTTCCATAGACCATTCAGTTTACTACAATAACTGCTCAAGGTTAAGCAAGCACAAGTGCACTGATACAGTGTGCCAAAATTCAATATTTTAAAAGTGCTGCCTCTCCCTTTTAAAACCATCATGTGAAAGACAGTGGTGTGGAGAGGAGCTGTGCTCTACAATTCAAACATTCTGCCCCGTGTCATTAGTACATAAAACCTACTCTGCAAGCAGATGGATTGTTTTTAATATGTGGTCTTGTGTAATCATTTCCTTTTGATTACAATTCCTAGGCAGCAAGCATACAGCAGAGTTGTCAAGATGCATGTGCGTGGTCAGTACATTTTTTTTTTAATCTTCCTAATGCTCCCAGAACTCACAAACAACAAGGTGAAACATCAGCACAAACCATCACTCAGGAATGAAACTGAGAAGCAAATGACACTGTTCTAACTGAGGACAATGGCAAATCTCCCATTAACTCAAACTAGAGTAGAAAACACATCTCTGTATTGGTTTTATTATTGCAAAATGCCCTCTCCTTTTTCTGCAGACCCCTCCACAAAATACCATCAAATGGGATTGTATGTAATACAGTTATTAAAATATCAAATGAACTCTATTTCCTTTGGAAATCTACTTTCCTCATCTTGAAAACAGCTAACTGGATGAACAACATTTTGAAACAAGAGCACCTATAGTTCCTGTTAAATAAAAAAAAAAAGTCCATTAGTGTAATGAATTCATATATGACAATAGTGAGATCATTATCTGGGGACACAGATAACCTCTTGCTCTGAGCAGGATTGGAGAGAGTGACCACTGCTTTGAGCCACAGAGCACAGGAATGAAGCAGTAAAGGAAATTATCTACATAGTTTTTGAGGTATTTCTTCTGGGATTCAGCTCAGTAGTAAAGGGTTCCTGGGATGGATGTACAGTTCTGGCCACTCAGCTTCAAAAAAAGGAGGTGAATTAACTGGGGGGCCCAGGGGTGGAGAAAGGCTTTGGCTGCTCAGAAGAATGGGCAGCTTCTAGTGAGAGAGAAGAGTAAAGGATGAGGGAGTATGAATCTGGTGTCAGCTCAGTGTGTGAGCACCAGGAATGGAGAAAAGCTAAGAAAACAGGAGAGGATTTAATAAACTCCCCATTATGAAATGTAGGTTGGAAATTAGAAGAACAGTCCTTAGTCTTAGAGGAGGTTGGCAGCAGCTTCCCGGTAGGGATGCCAGCTAGTTTTGCAGACTTCCAGTGTCTTTTGGCATACCCACAAAAGGCAAAGAAATTAGTATTATTTGATAAAATACCAGGGCAGCACACTGGGGAACAATGGAGGCACCGCAGGCTGACGTAAGTCAAGAAAAAGAGCTGTAGAGCAGACTTGTAAGAATTCATTCTCATGCTAGAGACACAACCAATGGCATATATCCTTTGTCTTTAATATAGCAAGAATTGATTCTATCTGGCAAAAGAAAATAATCTTATAACAACCAAATCACATTAGTTTTCAGGCAGTTTTCATATCAGCTAAAGGGTAAACTCTAGGGGGGTGGTGTGTGTAATGGTTTTTGAAAGGCAATTTTTGAAGACAAAAAAATGTTGTCAGTGTTGTGAATTTATTAATATAAGGAGGAGGGAAAAAATTGCCAAGAAGTTATAAGAAAAAGTTTAGGAAAGGAAAATTAATTCTCCGTTGTAATTGACTTTGATTTTATTTTTTTTTAGTCTCTTCTATTTGTGGATAATGGCAGTGCTGAACTTCTCTGGATGAGCAATAATGAGGAAATATTGCAGAATCCATTCCTACTACTAATCCTCTGAAACAGTGCTTTTAAGTTCTGTGTGGTCATTGCAAAAAAACCCAACACGATCTGCAAGCACAAATTAAGTAAATTACAGACTTGCTACTTGGCTTGCAGTCTTCAAATGACCCCTGGTGCACACAAGTTGGGGATTCTAGCAAAACGTGTCCGTTTGAGTTTGCAGATTTCCCAGCTGAGTTTGCTCATTAAGACATGGCAGAATGGAAACTATCATCAGAAATGGTCTGTGATCACAATGGACATGCTCTAAATGTATCATGTGGTGTCAGGTTTGGTAAATAAAATAAGTGGAGGAGGTTTTGAAATTCCCCAAATTCAAATATAATTACATACCACCCAGATATGTGTTTTACTGTTGTTGTTTACTAACACTGAAAACCTTTTGAAAGCTGATACAATTTATAGTAAAAAGAATAAATTGACAAACCAGATTAGAAGCTTATGCTCCAAATGTAGCAACCCTTAAGCATAGGCCTTTAGAGAAAACTCCTGCACTGCATGAATCCATACAGATCTGAAATAATCAGGAAGATTCATTTGTAAGAAGCTTTGGGTTAGACCCTTTCCATGTGAACCAGTTTCATGTGAAACTCACTATTTATGGCAAGCCTAGCCAGGCTCTTCATGCGTTTTGCATATTCAATTTTTAAGCCAAAATATAGGAGCTGCATTAACTCCAGTGCTCCCAGCAGGTAATCAGCCTCCTGCAATATCAAACCTTATGTCACCAACAGTAATAGGCTGAAATAGTCAGAGCCTTGAAAGGGCTGTGCCTGCCCTGGGCATCCCTTCCCTCTAGGCAGCCTTGGAAATATCAGCCAAATGTAGTTGTAAGTATTAACCTTTAGGAAGTTGGTGGTGGCAGCCTCCTGCTGCACTGGGCTAGCTACCAGAGTCAGTGTCTGTAACGAGGCCTGAGCCCTGCAGGAGAGCCACCAGCTCCTGTTTGATGGGACCATGTCCGTGAGGCTGCTGGTGGGGAGCAGCTGGAGGCAATTCACACCTTCAGGCTTGTTTGGCTGAGCAGATCCTGGGGAGGGAAAAGGCAAATCGTGAGGCTGCTCTGCCACTTCTACCAGGAGCAGCCTAAACTGGATGTGGTTTATTTTCCTGATCTTCAGAGACGAGGAAGCCGGTCCTGTTAAGGTTAGTAGAGGTGGTGTGAAAAGGAAACTGTAACCTGAATGGAATATGATGCAATTCTGGGGCAGAAATACTGAAAATATTACAGCCTAACTGTTCAAATTAACATATTCAGCATAGAAAAAAAACCTGCTTGTGAATTCTTTTATATATTAAAACCTGTCAGGAACTTCTGCCCTGCTGATTTAACCTTCCTTAATTAGGGAGGGTTTTTTCCCTTTCCTGCCTATGTTTGTAAAGAAAAATAGTCTGGCATTTGAAAAGAAAAAGGGGAATAGAATTATTTCTTATTGGTTTACTATTAAAGCAATAGAAATAGCAATAGAAATTCATGTTTTTAAACAACCTCCAGGTCTCGGGCCTAATCCATACAGGTGATGACCTATGAGGAAGCAGTGTTACAGGAATAAATTGGCTGTGATTTAGGCTGAAGGATTTCAAGCCAGCTAATAAAGTCTCAGTAGTGCATGCCTGAAATGTTACCACAGTATCTGGAGAGCAAACTGACCCCTTTTAAAATCTTTTCACCACATAGTTCTAAAATAACCAAAGTGTAATCAGCACACTCAGCGAGCAGGTTGTTCATGGACTCAAAATACATTCCTAAATCAAGTATATTGCTAACTGTGAAACATTTGCTTGGCTCTGCTTTACATAGTATGAGATAAGAAGCAAACACAACACCCCAATCTCTATAACTGACTGCTGCTAAAGGTGATGAATGTGCTCTTTTGATTTCATCAAGGCATTGTTAGCAGAAACCCTCTAAGGACCAACTGAATCTTAATGACATGTTGCTCTGCAGCTTCCCCACCATTGTGAGGGCCAGCTCTGGTTTTTGGTGGATACCCATGCCATTTTAGGAAGAACTAATTGCATTCTGCTGGATTTTGCTGCATTTTTATTCTGATGTTCTTACTTTTTTACATTCCCTTCCTAAATATGATTGTCTGGTAGTCATGGACCTGGAGAAAATGTGTAGCCAGGAATATTAACAGTGCTGACACATCTCAGAAGCAAAAGGGCCAGCCAGAGCCTTTCCTGGCTCTGCTGAGTCCACAGGTTTTGAGCAGAATTATGGGCAAGGCTTACTGCAGTATCCCTGTGCTCAAGGTATGGATCGTGCACTTGTTCTGCGAGCTTTTTTTGAAATATTAGGTCTTGCTAAATGTAGCTTTCTGTAGAATACTAATCAGTGACATTAGCGTAGTATTCTGCTTGTACAACATGGTTTGGTTATGTCTACCCTTGTATTTGCTCACTTCATGGCATATACTACGATATGTCAAAGAATATAGATGCTCCTGCTTCCTACTACATTTTTCAGCAAAAGCTGACAGGTGCCTGGAAAGACTGCAATATTATTTTTGTTTGTTTGTTTGTTTTTCACTAAGAAAACAACATTGAGATGTTGAGAGGTTCTTGCCAGGAGTTTTGCAGAGACCAAGGGGGTGGTACTTGCACTCTAAAGTCTAACAAGGAAGCCCAGTCTGCTGGTTTCTGCTGCAAAACAAGACAGGCCTCCAGGAAGGGCAAGAGCACAGGCTTCATGTGGAGAAAAAAAGAAAAATTGGGCTGTGGGCAAGGCAGGAGTGAATAGAAGTTACACTGCAGAGTGGGAGCTGAATTGCTGTGTTAGGTAATAATGGATACACTAAATAACCTCAAACATTTGGACTTTTTTCTTTCTTATAAACCTGAAAGAGTGTGCAGTAGCTAAACAACTGAAGACATACACTGTTCAGATCACGGCCACTGTACGTGGGAAGGATGAGATAAGAGCACATAACATGGAGGGCAGAGAGGGGGCAGACCCACAGGGTCCTGTTCTACACTCAGTCTGGGGTAACCCTGAAGGAAAAGGAGATACTCCTACTGCCTGCTTTCCATTCCTATCCAAAAATGCTCTTCCTTCCAATCTCTCTGTGGTGTCAAAATAAATGAAAATGTTTCACAGTGATTAATGGTGTGCTGGCTACACAGTGACTGCTGGTAGGGATACAGCGGATCAGTGAAGAGGGTATTTTTGGAAAACATCATCATATTTTGTTTTGACTTTATGCTGACTGTTGAATTTTGGCCAAAAAGTGATAAAATTCAGCCAGCTACACAGGCAAGCATGTGTGCACATAGACACACATGGGGAGAGAAGATGACTTGATGATTCTTCTCCTGGAAGGAGATACCTCTCCGGAGAAATGCTCCTTTGCTTGATATATGTTAGACTGCTGGACACTATTTGCACCTTGATTGTCCTCTTCAAAGATTATGTCTGCAGGATGGAACTGAAGGAGAGTATCCCTGAGCTTCTCAAGGCCATCAGTGGCCACTGCAAGGAAGGCTGATAGGAGATGGAGGCTTACCTGCCTCTCCCCTTACCTCTGTGCACCTCCTCATCTGCCACTTTGGAAAATAAAAGGAGGTGACTAATCCCACACCATTCCTGTTATTGTTAGGAAAATGGCTTTGTTATTTTAAAAGTGCTTACAAGGTTTTGAAGATAGGTCCAAAAACACGTGTCCTTATACAAATCAACTCAGAACTTCTTCCAGGTTTTGATAGAGCCTGTTACACATCAAGACTGCACTGTATCTATTCAACTGGAGACCTTAACTGTTGTGTACAAAAAACAGCTACAGCACAATATAGTTTATTTCACTGTCATTGATCTTTAGGTTCATACTTCAATTTTGCCCTCTAGATTAAGGGTGGGATTTTTGTTCTGCTGTATATGTGAGATGGTTAAAACTTGCTTGAGATTTTGATTTCCAGAGGGTCCTGTGAGGCTGTGGTTGTAGCTTATCTAATATTTTGACAGAGTCCAAGCTCTGTGTTGTAAAAGTCAATTTAGTTTTAAGTTGTTGTTTTCACCACTGCAGTGAATAATCAAATTTTTAATCATTTTAGATGTTATTTTATTATTTTTATTTTTAGTTAAAATTCAGGTTTTTGTCATTACTATAATTTGAGTTGAAGGGACACTGGAGAAACCAAGCCTTGCTGGAATAGATTGTTATCCAGTGTAATGTATTGATCAGGTCAGGCAGTAAATTAACAGGAGCAGAACACCATTAAATTTTGAACTTAATTGCCTTCTACTCTTAATTTCTATTGAATATAATCAATAGGTGCCAGAGGAAAGTTAAAGGAGTTATTTAGCAAGCTGTGATTTCCTGCAGCATAATGGAAAACTACTGTTTCATCCTCTAGTTGATGCAAATAATTTGCAGTTCAAGTGTGGTCACTTAAGCATTTTATCAAAGACTCGCTTTGGTTCTGTCTTGATTAATCTTCATCCTGTCTAAAAAGAAATGTGATTTAGGGACACAATCTGTTCTGGTTTAGCTGCCCCTTTGGTCTTTGCAGTTACACTGGTGCTGCAGCAGTGCTGTTTCCCTCCAGGATCTCTCCAGCCTGTATTCCTGTCTCTAGCCATGCCCACACAGAGTGCCTACAGGGGGATATTCTCAGGCCAGTATCTCTTAATATAATTTCCTTTTCCAAGGCAGTGCACTGTTAGAACCAGTGGGAACAAAGACCTTGGCCTTGCTCTTGACTTTCCTTCTTGGTTCTTCTACTAGCTTGTTTGGGCAAGTTGCTTGTCTCTCTTATTTCCCCTGCCTGCAAAACACTAACACAATCAATCGCCTTCACCAAGGTCTAGTGTCAAGCTGATGTGTTGTACTTCTTCTGGGACTCCCTGTGCTGATGATACACCTTGTTCTGTTCTCCAGCCAACTGTTCAGCTTGTTACCCCTTGTGTCTCACATTTCCCTCTATAGTAATATTTTAGATACTTTTTTTTTAATTTGCTGTTGGATTTCAGTATTGCTTATCCTGCTGCAATCTAACACCAGTTCCTTATAAATCAATATCTCAGTTCTATTATTATTTTTACACCTCTTTGAACACTCTTCCCATTACCCAGGCTTTTGCTAACAGAATGCTGCAAAGGAAACCCCACGTTTCAGGTGGCTTCCTGCCAAAGCTCTGTGCACAGTATCACTGCCCTGTGGAATCACAGGGACATTAAAAAGCCATTGAGTGGGGGATAGACATCTGATGCAAATTGGGGGATTATTGCAAACTTTGGTGGGCCTTGGAAGCTGTATTACTGAGGCAGCACACAGAATGAAACAGGCCAAGGTAATCATACCTCATATTTTACAATAGTGTCAGCTCTGTGCCAGTGGTGCTATTCCATATTTATAGCTTTATATTGGCATAAGGCAAGTCACATTCAAGCTAATGGGAGTTTTCCAGGAGTGTTGATTCAGGTTCTTGATGAGAAATGAGTATAGCCCCTTTTGCACATCTTTGCAGCAGAAACTGTGGTTAGAGTAGAGAAGAGTCTACTTGAGATTTTATGAAGTGGTGCATAATGATGCACCAAATGGACAGACCTTCATCGAAGTCTCATTTTCTAAGTGAGCTGGCCTGTACTCCCCCTGAAAACCAAATATCTTCAGGGAGTGGCAAGTTACCCACCTCAAAATAGTCACCACATCCAGAGAGCTTTTCTCTGACATCTCGACCTACATCTGTCCACAATGCTCTCTGTTAGGAAATGCAGATAACAGGTATTTTACTGCGAGCACATTTGATTTTATTCAAGTCCAGTATATTTGAAAAAACATTGCTTGCTATCTATGCAAATTCAAAAACTGCCAAATCATCAAAAGAGCTAAGCATGAATTTACCTCTTTGACAATTATTCCTTGTCACATTATTTTGGTTAACAAGGAATTCATCAGAGGGGAGAAGAAAAAATAAATCCTCTTGACAGTTACAAGGAATTAACTGTGCTTACAATAATGTGTTTTCCAAGGGAATGCTGGAGGGCAGAGTGTGACAGTGCTGAAGCTGTACCATGTACACTGATGTCCTGTGACCATCATTGACCTGGACTTAACCTTTACAGAGGGAAGACTTGTTGGTCTGTGTTCTAGGCTAGCATGAATTGTGCAGGATTCACAGTGCCTGCTCTCAGGAGTGGCTGAATTTCTCCTGATCTGGCCATTCCACCAGTGCCCACAGCAATCACTGGTCCTCATATTAAGAGCAGACAGACAGAGCAGTTGGTGTTGTGCCTACAGTGTATTTAGGGAACTGAATCCCAAAGTCCAGGTGCCCGTGGAAACTTATGGCCAAGAAAGGAACTGGACATGGGGCTAATTGAGTATCTCTGGCCAGGGTGGTGTCAGCAATTATAATAGCATTCCCCATTTCCCATGGAGAAGAGCTTCTCTTTGTGTTTCATGCTTCTGCCAAGAAAAGGATAAGAGGAGATTTTTCTCTGTGTCACTGAGGAGGATCCCCCTTTCATCCAAATGAATTATGCTGTCTCCAAGGCGCCAGATTAATCTGTCTATGAGATCCCTTGAGTATTGTTTCTAGACTAACACATATCTGTGTTTCCTCTTTCACAATCATCTGGCACAAACAAAAGCTACCTCACATGGCAGTCTTTCACTGCTACCCACTGCCATGAGAAACTCCACAGGAATGAGTCAGCCCTGCTGAGGAAGGGAGGTGCAAATATACACCTCGTTAAGCAAGTAATTGGGGTGAAGTTTCACCCTTGAGTTGTCTTGTAAGAAGCCTCTGGAGGAGATCCATTAAGCATCTGACACAGTTCCCTGGAAGAGCAGCAAAGAGAAGCAGCTGAAATGATATTTTGATGCTGTCTCTGATCCTCTCTTGAAACTCTCTTGGCTGCTTCTGAGCCCCTGGAAAGGGAAGTAGCTGCCTGTGCCATGCAGCCACCAAGGTCCAGTTCAAGCTTCTACATGAGACAGATACTTGCAACAATCCCCAACCATTTTGGAATGAGATGTGGATAATAAGACAATATTTCTGTTAAGGTTGATGATGAGTATGGTTTGGATCAGTTGAAGCTCCTTCTCTGGCTTGCTGCCTTCATGATAACCCAGTGAACTATAGATGATTGCATTGTAGATACACACACCAGGAAAGGCAAACAAGGTAGGAAGTCTGAGACACACATGAATTAGGATTAAATGGAGCAAACTAATTCTAAATCAGCTCTAGTCACCACTGAATCGAAGAAGATAGAAAGAGACAGGGTCAAAATTAGTGAGATAACAGATTGCATTTCTGGTTAGAAAGAGGTCCTGCATTATGAAATGCTGGTGGATTTAATGTCCAATTCTACCCTTATTTGTCATGCACATTGTAAAGCATATTTGCAGTCATCACCTTCTAGTTGAATCAGGGCAGAGAGTTTTTGTTTTTCTTAGAGTACTTTATGTTTTATAGCTTAGAGCCTTGGCAGAAGTCCATCTATTGTAATATATGATTCACATCATTGTTAAGCTGAGGACTGCAATTGTTGCTGTTCTGCTGTGTTTGTGAAAGGATCAGGATTGGAGCTGTGAGGTTTTCCTCGTGATACCTAATCCCAGAAAATATTTGCACCATTTTTATCCCTAGAAAGTTACCTACTGCTTACAACTCATTTTCCTGATAAATGGTCGAAGAAGACATATTGGAAAGCAGGCTCATTTGGTGTGTGCTAGTCTGTAAGAAATTATAACAGACAGTAACCCTAGTCATGATCCAAAAAAAAAACCACCACGTGACAATAACAACAACTCCTCTCCCCAAAAAAAAACTAAAGAAATGAAAGAAAGAAACATCCCACCCTCCAAAACAAACAAACGTGACAGACAATATTTTCTTTACGTAACTTTTCCAATCGAATGTGTGGACTCTACACAGAAATTGTTTTCAATTCTTTCTTGTCGTTCAGTCTAAAGAGAGTTTCAGTGACACTTCAGTGGAGTTTCTCAAAACATTGGTCCTGGCCGATGTAAGATGGCCTGTTGCAGCTGGAGGAAAGCTTCAGCTTCTGGGGAAAACTTTGCCAGTAATTTCATGGCCAGCAAAGCAAACTATGGCAGCAGGAAAACTCAATCAGATGCTGCAAGGGCAAGTTCTCCATCCTGTATCACTGGAAATATGAGAGGGAAACCCCACCACTCCTATCTGCACATCTTCCAACAGTTTCAGCAAAATCAGATTTCCAGATCTTTGTCCTGAATGATAATAAGCATGTGCATTTTCTAAAGATATGCTCTACATCCCTATAAATACCCATTTCTGTCTTTGCCTTTGCAAACCTTGATCAGAAGGTGAATACTTCTCTACTTCCTCATTCCATCCTTCCTCCGTCCACAGAGCCATAACAGCTTCCATGTAAAAATGCATTAGAACTTCAGCCTTGCAATTTAAATGTCAAGTCTTCAATCTTATTTCCAGTACATTTAGCCCCTCTCTTGCATACAGTATGGCTGACTTCTTACACACCTAGTTCTCTTAAAAATGACAGAAGATGCATCTGTGACCATTTCTTGTAGTCCCATTTGTTACTCTACCTTTGCAGAACAAAAACGTAATGCAGCATGCCGTGCTGAGAGATCAGGCACAGACAATCCCTCAGGGATATTAAATAGGTATTATATTGTCTTTGTGGAGCTGATCTGACTCCCCTACACCTCACTAGAGTTTAGCAAGGTCTCACTGAAATGCTGCTGGGATTTTACTTCACTGAGATACAACCAGGCATCACAGGGAGATGATGTTGCAGAGGTGTGTCCCTATTGCCCATCTCTTGCGATGCTCTGAAAAAGAGAAAAGAAGGCACAGAAATATATATATACACACATGTAATCCATTTCACAGCTATCTGATTGTCTAGTTGGTTTTTTTTTCTTCAATCCTGTAGAGTTTCTTCAGTGAAACATCAAGAGGAGCTGTTTGCAATCATGCTGAGTGATGATTTGGGGGGGTGTTCTAGGCTGCTGGAGAAAGACCCAGAGCTCACAATGCCCTGGGATGCACCAATGAAGCTGCAGACACAGCCTGCTCCTCCAGGCCTTTCTTCAGCACAAACTAGTGTTTAGTATCCCACTTTCAAAGACTGAGGGCTTGGCTTCCAGTGAGCCATCTAAATTCCATGCTTAGGCACCTAAATGACTTGTGCTCAGTGGTTTTCTACATTAAAAATTACAATTTAAAAGAAAAAGCACTAACAACTGAATGATTTGTTTTCTCAGACTTGTTACATTGGAAAGTAAAAGCAAATACAAATTACTTTTTTAAAAGTAAGTTTACATAACTCATCAACTTTTGAAGAATTTCCTTCCAATAATGCAATAATAAGAGTCCATGTGTACATTGAGAGGCCTCATTTGGGTCAGGGTTGTTTAGTATGAGAAAAAACTTATTTCATAGCTATATAAAACATTACAGTCATTCCCAATGAACTCACGAGTGCCTTTTTCTTCCACTGTCCACAGGAAGTGACAAAGAACTTGCCACTAGTCTCTCTCTCCAGCAAAGACACAAATATAACCCAGTACTTCTACTAAAGGATAGTGGATATTTTTACCCTTTCTGCTCATGTCCTTCAGAGCAGCTTCTACAATCCATAGTGATCCAAGGAATATACTCTCACTTTCACCTTGGCAGGGCTTTACTGTGTCAAGGCAGGGCTTGGAAACTGCTTTGAGATCCTTGCAGTGAAGGTGTTAAAAAGACACGGGGAGCTGTGGTGGTGTGATGATGCACCAACTGTGTTGCAGCATGAGCCTCCTTGTTACTACAAAAGCCTTTTGGGAGTCACAAGCTGTCCTAGCTGGACTATTTCTACCTTATTTTTAATTAACAAATGCTGACACTGTTTGAATAATTAATTTACATTACTATCCAAAATCTTGAAGCATTAAAGATGCTTCTTTGCTGAAGACATTCCCTGGTTGGGACTGGTGTTCCCTGTGAGGCAGAGCTGGAAGGTCTCCCCATGAGCTCCCAATGCAGAATTGAAGTCCTGAATGCTCCCTGGCCACGAATGGAGCCCCTGAATGTGCAGTGACTGAATATTCATTTTGTCCATTCTTCAAAAAAATACCTACAATTCAAAGCAAAAGAATGGCTCCATTCACAAGCCACAATGTGAGACAAGCTTCTGTCACCGGTGCCATATCTACATTTCTTAATAAGAAGAGAACAAAGCCGATGTATAAAAATAATGAAAAAAGGATATCCAGAGAGAGAAATTAACTTTTTGTCATAAAGTGATGTGGGTTGATTATAAGCATACATATTATTTCTCTTTGTTGTTCACTTCATTGTGCAGCCTGAGAGAATGAGGGAGCTGGGTGATGCCAGGGTTTCAACCCTGGGAACAGCAGCTACTTAGGGTAAAATTTCCCCTGATTGGAGCTGAGCTATTCATCATACACGTAGCTGTCATTAATCTTACATGCAGAGCCAGGCTTCTCATATTTCAAAATCTGTGGAGAGGCAGCTTTTTAATCTATATTTGGTTCTTCTTTTTCCCCCTTCTGAGATTGATTTCTCTTTGCATATAATGCTGTAGTAGTTTCCATTTAAACAGAACCCTGAAATAAAATAGTTGAATATGAAACCTGAGACGGGAGAAAGGAAACAATTAGCTTGAAATTCTTTTTTTGGGGGGAGCTAAAAAACTTCAATGACAACACTGCTGACTGACAAAACTGACATGTATTTTAACTTATGTTTCAAGCAATGGATTATCTTAATCACAACAAGAGGGTATATACTCCTGTGTGGAACCATAAATTCAATTAATCTCAGTAGTAATTCTCAATGCAATTCATTTTAATATAGTGCAGCTCCTCGAAGAATCTAAATTACAGCAGCTGAAGCTGGTTAAAGATGAGAGAGAGAAGCTGCTCATCTCTAACCTCCCTCCACCCCTCCCTGCCCCACCAACTTGGGCAAAAGGCAGATCTGGTGGAGCTGCTCCTCTGAGCCTGGACAGGAATAAAAAGGAAAAAGGGCTAGGAAAGGTAAATGTCAGGGAAAACAGGGGAAAAAGGCAAATCAGATGTGAGGGCAGCAGATGGAAGAGGGTAAGATCCAAGCTTATTCTCAAAAACACATGAACTATGGCAGCTGTAGGTTATGAAGTGTCTCTATCAAAAGTTTCTGGTGACCAAGAGCAAAAATCTTAAGTGGTTTGCATATCTCCCTGGGCTCTTGAGATAATAATATAGCTGTCTGCTCCTTATTTTGTAGGTCACTTTACAGCTCAGATTCTAAACCCTTCTCTCTGCTAATACTCAAAAAGGATGTTACTGGAATCCCAAACTCCTTTCCATTTTGCAGAGCTGAATCTGGACATGTAACATTAGAAATTCAGCAATGTGTGTCACTATGGGAACTGTTTCTCCTGCCAGGCAGCATTGGGAATAAACTGGAACTGGATGTTTAGACACGTGTATGTATGTGTGTCAGCCAGGCACACACACACACAGAGCAGCATTCAAATGCAGATATGTAAATTTTACCATGAAGTGTTTGCATTTCTTTGCTTCCCCATTCCTTCTTATTTTTCCCCATTGAGCACAGATGATCTCTGCAAGTCTGGCAACTAGTCAATTACTGAATTCCTTTGCAAAGAAGGCAAAAGGAAGATTGCAAAATTCATCACACTAACATAAATCACCATATCTTCCCCACCTGAGGATCTGGCCCTCTAATGGTAGTTTCTTTCTTCTTTCTAAAGGTAATTATTCTATTAAAATTAATAGTAAATTGAATACTGCTGTGAGTGAATTTCATGGGATAAGCATGAAATACTGCGATCTTCTGCTGCTATGAATCAGTAATTATAGTGTGCCCAGTGAAAGCTGCATACTTTCCTCTCCCTCCCTGCTACCCACCTTGCTTTAGTTGCTGCAGCTCTCTCCAGGGTTGGAGCTGGAGATTGCTGGTGGTTTACACTGAGGAGGTGTTTGCAGAACACCCTGCCCCTCAGTTTTTAAGATAGCAGAAGTAGTTACAAGATAAGCGTGGATTTGTTTGGTATTTGAAGTATCTGTGATGGCCTTTCTCAATGGAGTGGGGTGATGTGTGCTTATATAGATGAGGGAAAAAAAAAAAAAAAAAAGAGGAAAAAAATCTGCTTCCTCTCTCCACCTGCTATTTCTGTACAAAAAGTTTGGCTTTGTGATATGACTGAGTCAACAGTGCCTGGAGCAGGGACAGTAGCTGGTGTCTCAGCAAGCTGGCACTTGGAGTCAGGGAAACCCAGCCCCCGTGCAGGAGCTCATGGACCTGCAATTGCTTTTTGTTCAGGAAGAGCTGTGTGAGCCTGCCTGAGCTTAGGTGGTTCATGGACAGTTTAAAGTTAACCTTGAAGAGGGTAAGAGATACTGGGGCAAAAGGCAGCCTTTCCCACACACTTTTTGAGCCACATTAGCATTGGTTTGACATCCTTGCAGGTGTCCTGCAAGAGCCATGTGCTCAACTTGGCTTCACAAGCAGAGGGAGGAAATCACTGCTACCCTGGCAGCCTGGGAAAGCCCCAGCTGGCTGGATTCCTGGGAAGTAATTGCTTTTTTAATAGGATTTTATTGTTATTAACCATATTAGGATGGTCGCAGGCTGGTTCAGGTAGCTTATGTTTGATTAAATAATGACCTGCTGTAGTGAGAAATGTAAACTCATTCCCATTAATGAAAAACTGTTTTCTCTTTCCTGAGAATAGCAACAACCACAATTGCTAGGAAAAAAAAAAAAAAAGACGCTAAAGTTGACATAATTAACATAATGTATTATTTCTTTGGATAAACCTTGATCTTGACAAACCCCAAGCTAACAGGAAGTCATTCTTTTTTCCTTCCTAAAATAGTCTGTGCAGTGTGTAGCTTAACCATCACATTAGAAGCATTTTTTCACCTCAAGAAAGCAACCTTAGATGACTTGTAAAAAGGTCATATAAACTTCAGATGTAAGCCATTATTTTTAATTCATAAGGTCTACCCATGTTTCCTAGCACCTGAACAGTCCTTTCTGCAAATTACATTCTTTTTGTGAATATAAACAGTTTATTAAAACTCCTGTATTAATTATTTAAACGAGTTTATAAATATTTGAGGAAGCCCATGCAAAAGGCACTCATAATAAATTATCATATTATACCTTCATTGGAAGTTAAATTACAACACTCTGAAGATTGCCTTCTGTAACAAAGACGTTCCTGCTGCCTGTCATCTCAAGGTCCAGGCTGAGAGCTTTATCTCTAGGTAACATCAAAAAAAACCAACCAGAGCCTAATGTTTAAAGGGAAATAACAACATTTTGGTCTTAAGGGGTTGTACTAAATGTGACATACAATCAAGTATGTGACTGTTTAATTACCCACACTCCATGTCTTATGGGACATCAAGGTTTCCAGCTTTGACTTTGAGATCACAGGTGTGGAGACTGAATTAAGAAGCAGAAGGAGAGATGAAGTAAGAAGAGATGAAGGAGAAGCCTGAAGTAAGAGAAACAAGAATTCACTCACCTAGATGGATTGATTGAATGAGAAGTCAGATGTTGTAACTGGTAGTGGAAACAATATCGGTCCTACAACTTTGTGGCAGATAAACCTGAACACTGCAATGGGGATTGCTAGTCTGAAAGAACAGGTAAAATAAAATTAAATAAAAACCAGCAGCAGCAGGACAGCAAAATCTTCTCTGGATAAACGGTTGAAATTCTTTTCCAGATGGGAGGAAGCTTCAGCTTCAGAGTTCTTAGTTTTGCAGTGTTGGTTGACAAGGTGGTGACTCACTTTCTAGACATTTCCATCTTTTGAGTCTCAGTCTCCATGCATGTGGTCATGTCTGGCTGTCAAGGAGATGACATGTTACAAATGGCAGGTGCCAACCAGGACTGAAGTACTTCTGCAGAATTTGGGCAATGGATAGATGAAATGAACCATCCTTTGTTCAAGGAGTCTCTTGAGGTGGACACGTGGGTTTCTTGAGAACTTGGTCAAGTCAATTTGTGGTCACGCAGGATAGACCAGGAGATGACCCTGCTGTAAAGCATCAGACTGTAGATTTATGATGGCTGAAAAAACTGAGCACTTGTAAAGATAGAGTCCTGTCTAGGAGGAATGACAGCTCAGATTAGTTCCACATACCCAGCCTTTACAGTTTTCCCAACACTTGTCCACTCATATGCTTCTCTTCTCCATTCATCTTCTCTTCCATTGGTGACCACTGCAGAAGCAGACAATCAGAGTGCAACATAAAGCCCAAACTTAAAGGATTCACCAGCCAGTTCTCTTTCCTGTTTGATCAACTTTAAAGTTAAAAGTGTCTGTGGAGGTGGCTGTTCAGAAAGAAAACCCAGCTATTCAGTCTTGTGGTACTTTAAAGTGCTTTAAAAAGATGAACAAAAATATTATAAAATTTCATCTAAAACAACTTCCTGTTCAGTCTGTGAGTAACTATAGCAATTCTCAGTATCTTTGTTTAGGTCTTCATCTTTGTAGGGCTTTTGCTTGCATACATCTTGCAACTAGCAGAGCTGAACATCATCTGCAAAGCATTTTACTCTTATTCATGCTCAGATTTATGAAAGATTTTGTGCTGGGCCTGCTCAGGCTCCATTTACATTCATTTTGTATGAGCACTAATGAGATCAAGTAAAACAAGGACAGATGTTTGTGAAAAATAAAATGTTAAAGTCCTCTTTGTAGGGATGAGTATAAAGCCTATGGCTTCATAGTTAAGAATCATCTGACCAGAGTGTGCACAAGACTCCTGGAGTATCTGAAACTAAGACTCACAGCTCCTTCTGTCTGGTTATTTTGTCAAGAGCACATCTTGTGCATTACAAACATAACAAATAGTGATCCTTGTATAAATTCAGGATTATTCCCTATAAGACCAACAGAGTAAGGTCATCATATAAATTATTTGTAACAAAGACTTAACGAGAAGTGCAATCCAGGGACTCTTCCAAGGTTGAAAAAAGGCAAAAAGAAAAAAATCACTGAAAATGTCAGTGAATTGTCATCTTTTAAAGTAATGCAACTCAGAGTGAAATAGAATGGAGGCAAAAAGACATGAGCTGTGGCAATACCAACATGGCCATGAAATTTCAAGTGCCCATTAACAGACTTCTCAGCTCTGTAGAATGTTTCAGAGTAAATAAGCATAATGAGCACTGAAAATTTCAAAGAAAAGCTTGTCAGTTAAGGTCAGTTTAAAATGAATTTCGTTGGTTTATATCTTGCTGATAAGCTTTTATAATTGTGTGAGTTCTCTTATTCCGTGCATATTGAAGCAGTAATTAAGCTATGATATGAGACACAAAGTATTGTGTGCTCAATTCATCAATTTGTATTCAGTCTTGCAGTTTTTGTTCCAGTTGCACTGGCATTGTTGTGCTGAAATATCTCCAAATCTATCATGTCAAGATTATGCATGATGTAATTTGTAATAGTAGCTAGGGATTTGTTTAGAAAAAACAAATGTTCCTTTAATCTTTAAAACAAAATTAGGGTTGTCTTACATCACAGAACAAAGAGATTTGAATGAATACAACATTTCTAATAAATCAGTAATTACCTCGTGGAGTGGCACTTGGCTCATTTAACATAACCTTTGAAAATAATTTCCTCCACACAGATTTTAAACTGTGCCCTTCTGAGTTAAATTTTGAGAGCTGGACTGTGGAAATCCAAGTGCTCTGTAGGTGTATTATTTATAACCCAGCAATTCCCACTTTATGGAAGAGAATTTGGACCATACTGTCTCCTCATAGCAGAGATAATTGCAAGTTAACTGAAATACCTCCTAAAGACATTTTCAAGCTCTGTCTTGCAGTAGCACTGAGCATAAACTGTCACACCATGTGCAAGTCCATAGTGCCATCATTAGGGCACTAAAACTTCCCTCAGTTTATCATTTCAAATTGAATCATCCCTACAAAAAGTTCACTGGGCACCTGACCCTACTTTGCAGTGTGAGTCTGTTGGTGGATGGGGTTTTAAAGAGCACTCCACCAGCTGTAAACCAGCCTGGCATAAACATATTTCTGTAGTTGATATGGTCTGAAAATAGCTGGTGGGTACAGACAATAGCTCCTGTCCTTTCCCAAAGCACCCTGGGTCACCCGTGGTTAACCTCATCAGAGCTTTGATCCACATCACTTCACTCTGAAAATCAAACAGCCACATGGCAACAGGCACTTAATGAAGGCTGCAGTTCTTCTGCATGTGTGCCTGTTGGACACGATTTTTGTGCATATTTTATGAGGCTGTAGGACACGACAGGCAAAACATTTTGGGGGCAAGAGAACGTACCAAGAATATATTATTCAAGCACGGATGAAATTCATCCGCTTGAGAAGTGTTTCAGTTACCAGCCATGAACCAGTTGGGCAGCTTTACTGCTACTAGCCAGGATGAAGACGTGGTGGTGTGTGTTTTGGACATAGGAATGACTGCACCAGCAGGTGCTTTCACTGGTGGGACTGAAGAGGACAAGAAGGTCCCTCCAGAGCCACGTCCTGCCACCATGAGAATGCCAGCAGACAGCTGCTCACAGCCCAACCCCATCGTCACAAGGTGGGGTCAGCCTGTCCAAAGCAGCAACACCTCAAGCAAAGATTCTCCTATAAAATTACAAACCTGAATCACCAAATGGTGGCTGAAATCCATATTTCATCCCACACCTCAATGGATTGCTGGATCTGCCAATACCATTCAGCCCAGCAGACCCTTTTAAGACATTTGAGTCTTATAACGAGCTCAAAATTACAGAGTGTTTTGATTCAGGAATTTTCCAGTTCTGGATATTATCCTCTTCTCTTCCTTTTTAAGGGAAGAATAGCAGATGGCTTCATGTATGCACTCCTCTTAGCAGTCTCTTTTTCCAAAAATTCCTTGTTACCCAGATTTTAGGAGAAACACCACCCTTTTACTGATGTTTGTAGTTTCAGTCAGAACCCCAGGCACATACTGATGCATTTTCTAAACTTAGAGATTCAGCCTTAGGCCTTTTAAGCATGAAGAACTTAGTATTTTTCTCAGGAAAAACAATGACAATGTAATAGCTTGCCTTTTTAAAAAATAAATCATTTACCCCTGGAAAAATGCATACAAAGCTTAAAAAAAAGGTGATTTGATTAACCAATAACATATAATTGTGTTGTATGTTATTAATTTATAAATATTCAGTGGAAGATTTTTCCTTATTTGTTTACAGAAATCTTCTCTATGGACTGAAAACAAGAGACAAACACTACACAGTTTATACCCAAGCAGCACAGCAGATCTTAATTTCATAACTTATAACTATCCAATATATTATGCATGCTTTGTTATGCCTTATAAATGCATTACAGTTCTATAATTTATTCATTTTCAGCGTTCTTTCATGGAGTGCTTTGCTGCTAAGCTCTGTTTCTGGCACCTCATTCAGTCAAAATTTCTTAATAGACTTTCACCCTTCAGAGCCCATCTTGCAGCTTTTCCTTTCTACCTCACTAAACCCAGCCTTCCAAGGCTGAGGGATTCACATCTGAGCAAACAGCAGCTTTTACAGACACCAGATTTGGTCCCACGCCTGCAAAAACTAAGGAGGACTTTTTTTTTTTTTTCCCCCCTGTTTCTTCAGTACCTCTTGGATCAGATCCTAAACGTGGATCATTGGTTTCTAATGCAAAAGCAGGGGATAATTGTTCCTCTTGGGTGCTCACTTCCACCACCATGGAAGTTGCAATTATGGAAGTCATAGCAATTATACCTTTGGTTCAACACAGTCACTTCCCAGCAGTACTGGCTGTGTGAGCAAACATCTCCACAGCAGCACCAGGACCACAGCAGCTCTTATGCATGTATGTAGGAATGACTTTGGGTCCCTGCAACCACCAGAGGAACAGCATTGCAGGGCCACCCACAAGCCTCTGTGTAACCTCCTTATCCTCATCTCACAGCCTGGCTCTGCTCTTTCTCTGCCTTTCAACTCATTCATTTGCTTTATTAATGAATTAGTATTAAGGAAAAATTAACATTGCAAAGATGCTTTTTTCTTCTTTGTTGGCACACCAGTCCTCAACCCAGGTCTGAAATACGGGTGTGAATATTCATAAGCAGCTTCCTATTGTCTTACCAAAGATGTAAAATTATGCTGCAGTTCATTGGCATTTCATTAAATATATAACAATAAGATTAAGCTTTCACTAGACTGTCTAGAGGCAGTTCAAATAGGGTGTAAATAACACTGCTACACTGCACAAATATTTTACCAGCCTGCTCTCAGCTTTGGTCTGGAGGGAGGGAGGGTTTCAGTTCCAAACTTCAGCAATAAATAGCTGCAATGAGTCTCCCTCACCTACCAAAGATTTATTTTCCCCATACAGTTTGGGGGGAGATCTGCAGTCACCTGCATTCATCTCAGCTCCCAACATTCCATGTTTTCATTAGTCTCATTAGCATTCATTAGTGTCAGCAGGTTGCTCTCCAATGACCCACTGTCTTTGCAGCGAGGTTGTATCAAACACCAATAAACTCAAAATTATAAAGCAAGGCATGAGGCTCAGCACTCACCTTAGATGCATGTTGCTGTGCATGAAATCAAGGATTTCCAAGAAGAAACTCTGAGTCCATATCCTGGTACTCTGGAAGGTCATAGAATACACTATGTGCTTCTGGGAGGCAAGTTTATCAGACATGGTTTATTTTATCATTTTGTGTCCTTTCTCTCCGCCACAGATATCAGCACAAACCTGTTTTGTTGAGACTTGCTCTGCTTTTCATGGTAGAAATCAAATTTCCAGGTAGATAATGCAGTGATGGTTTGTTTATAACATCAACTATGATCCATAACTGTCAGAGAAAAAATGTCCAGCATTGGTCATGTCGGAGTTCAGTGGAATGTGGAATATTTATAAAAGCCAAAATGCCTTTTGAGTGCAGTGTTAGCAAAGGGGAACCGTGCAGGGGTTAAGAGCACAGCTTCTCTGACCTGGGACCTGCTGGCACCTCTGGGAAGGAGTGCTGCAACCCATCAGCCTCCAAGCCTGACAGCTTCTGGTGGCTCCATATTTTTTATTACCTGAAATCTGAGACTTTGAAAACATCTCACAAGTTGAACTATAGGGCCCAAGAAAAACTTTGATTGCTTTTCATCAGCCTGTACTCAGTGCTTCAGAGATCACAGAAATCTACCTGACTCTAAAGATAATTTTGCCAATTCTATTGTTCTTAAAATCTGGGCATTTTTATCTGTGTACCTAGCTAACAAAACAGATGTTTTTTAACCTCTGAACAGCTGTACACTTTATAAGTACTCAGAGAAGTGGAGTTCTGTCATTTTTAATGCACTTGTGGAAGTGAAGATGCACGTTCATTCTCCAGGAAGGTGCTGCCCATGAAAAATCATGGTCCAACTTCAGTTATGGATGCCCCTCAGTCATAGGTCTAAGCAAGATTTGTTTCCAAAGCTGCAAAGAGAGGGAAGTGGAAAAATGTCAAAGCTGCAGTGCACAAACCTCCCAGGCTGAACAGCATTGAGGGCTAGAAATTTCTTTGCAAGGTCTAAGCTATTTTGGATGAAACCTGCTCTTTAACAGACCATCTCTGTTCAGCTGAAAGTCAGGCATGTGCTTAAAAACCTCCTGGAGGCTCACAGGCTCCCTATAATTTTAATGTTGTTATTTATGTTCATAGTAGCTAGGAAGTCCTGTCTCTGGCCATGACTCCATTCTTCGACTTGTAGAAATGCAGAAAAAACACCAGTCCCAAATTGCTGCAATACAGTGTTTGCAGCTCAACAGGTCAGTAAAAACAGAGGGGAAGATACAAGGAAAGAAAGCAAAAATAATTAATCCTCTTCAATAAATAAAATTATAAATGAAAAATTGTTATGGTAAGAAGATGATTTACCTGAAGTAATAGAGAAAGGCAGAAGCAGAGCTGGGATGAAACAAGCTTTGAGAGTTTGATTCTCAGGCCACTGGGAAACATCATCTCTATTAGTCACGTTGTTATGAGGGAAGTATCCAACATGTTTCTGTCATTTATCCCAATTTACCTAACTGCATGTCAGCTGTTAAAAAATGGTAATGGAAGTGTTTTTTCACTAGTGAGTCTTCTCATGCTGTTGAATTAGCACCCTTTTTGCTGGTTTGTGCAGAACTTAAATAGAAATTGTTCATGGGCTCTTTGTGGCTAATCTGCCCTTTCATATTTTATGGGTATATTTTAGTGCAGCTCACAGGGTTGTTCAAACATATATTGCACTCAAAAATATCCTACTCTGGCTGCTGAATGTATTGCAATGAAAAGTCAAAGATTCTGGATAGAAAAAAATATAAAAGCTTCCAATTCTTGCTAAAGTTTCTGCCAGTGAATCAATAAAACATTGTTCAAAAACCTGGAGAATATTGCAAAGATCAGAAAGTTCTGAAAGAGGAAAAATGTAATACGATGATCTCTTTTTAATGTTTACTGCAATTAAAAAACATTAAATTAGTTCAGCAAGGCTGGATCTGAAGCAATTAGGAGATAGGAGGCATCACTTGGCAGCCTGATTGTACTGTGCTTGTGTTTTAAACTGGAGAAATGTCAGTTTTCCCAGAGTTATGAGAGGTCTGTTATCAAAGTCTGCAAAGTATTACACTGTGTGAACATTAGATTGATGCTTCTAAAATTGAGTAAGATTGAATTAAAGCAGATAGCTTGATGGACTCCCTGTGGGAAGCATCCTCTATTTCTCCTAGACAGCATTATTCAACCTCAAATCTTTAGTTTCAGACGTGTATTCTTTAACTTATCAGACTACTGCTTTAAAACTTCCAGAGTAAATGGTATCTCAGCCTGCTTATGAAAAATATAACCCTTCAGATGACACCTTCTTTAACTCTGGCATTCTTATCCTCCTAGAAAGTGTGTTCCCACCCCTGTAATTCATTCTGCACCCCGTGACATCCCAATAAATTAAGAGAATCTACATGTCTCATTCCATTCTCTGAGATTTTGCTTTACAAGGAACAGGTAAGCAGAGGGTTACAGATTCCCCTATTCCAGTTTATATCAGGTTGGTTTCTTTTTTTTCTTTTAAAAACCAAAACAACCTGAAAGATTTCACCTAGCTCTGTGCTATTCCCATTGCCTAAAGTCTCCGTCAGTGCAAGTGATGCAAACTCACCGGGAGTTTGAACTTTCCTTTAATTTAATCCATTTAGAAAATGACTCAGAATTTATTGAATACAGTGGAGAAAATTGATATCTTTTCATTAAGCTTACAAAGTCTTTTTCACTGCTGGTGTCTGTGGAATGTGTTCTCTATTTAAATTTTATTTATATCAATCTTCCCTGGTGGAAACGACATTAAAATTGAATGCTTTATACTTACAGTAAAAACTTTCCCATCCTGCAATGAGTGTCATACTGGTTTTGAAAGAGATCTCTGTTCCTTATTCCTTGGAGTGACATGATACCTATGATCAGGAGGAAGCACAATCTGATATCTCTATTCCTTTGTATTCCATTTCTACATAAACAAAATGTGTACACTTTATCACAGGCAAAAAGAGATAGCTGCTGTGGCTTTATAATGGCAAATGCAGAAGCAATCTGGGAACATTTTAATACATAGCATGTTCCCTCTAAACTGTTGAAAAATGCATGATGATGCTTTGCTCTGTTTTCATATTTCAGGGTCTTCCATAAACATGAATTAAAGTTAAATATTGCTCTGTGAGTATTGTCAGATTTTTACATTGCTAAATATTATGTCTTTTATACTTATTGTCATATATAGCTTGCCATATTGCTCAAACCATTTCCTAAATACAAATGCAGAGAAGTTAAGGGAGAGTTCTAGGTGGAAGTTTTAATCAGATGGATTGTGTATGGCTTGATTCAAGAAGGCGGCGATGGAAAGGTTAGAGCTTCCATGTTGATTTGATCTCAGTTTCAGCAGAAATATTTGAAGGTGTTCTGTGCATTTTGACTGTCATCCCATAACAGAATAATTTCTTACTGAAATTCAAGGGGAAAACACCCCCAGCCAGCTCTTTTCATGCATCAAACCTTTGTGCTCCAGATGATGCACAAAACCAAGTCAAAAAGCGGTCACTACCCTTATGCAACCTATAAAGGTTCTCATGGACTTTGCAGGCTGAAGCCCACTGAATTCAGGCTAAGCTGGACATTCCCTGCAGCCACCTGAGGCTCTGGACATTATGTTTGGGAATCAAATAATTTTAAAATGCAATTGGATTGTGCAAACATAAGCTGTTCTCTTGCTCATTCCCTATGTTCTATGTTCAGTCTGATCACCAGGTCTCTTCTTTGTGCCTGATTTCTCTGGTACACATGATTAGAAAATGCCATTTCAACCAAATGCTTTTTTTGCCTGTTAACTCATGCAGACTAAATACATCAAAAGTTAAATATTTTGATAAAAAATCTGCTATAGCTTTGCAAACAAAGGTAAAAAAAAATCCAATGTGAATTGGATTGGAAAAAAATATTTCCATAATTTTTTGAAGACAGTTGTTTTTCTCCCCAGCTCCATTAGTTAAATGTTTCCGCCTCAGGTATTCCTGCTGCAGCAGTGGGGTTGAAATTGATGATCTTCAGAGGTCCCTTCCAACCCCTATGATGCTATGTTTAGAGTTTAATATTCTTACAAAAGAGGCTTTTTCTTGAAAAGAACTCAGATATAAGCAATCCCACATTTACACAAGCAGGAGCTGGGGAACAAAAAAAAAAACCAACCCAACGAAACAAAAGCCAAAGCAGAAGCAGTCAAGCCTCTTTTCTATCATATCCTTTTTCTTTCCCCATGGCTGAGGGTATCTGTCTCAGGCAGATCAGCCTTGCATGAAAAAACTCCAGGCTTCATGTATCCCCCAGACAGTGAGAAGAACACAATGAAAACGACTCCAAAATGTTACCAGCATCTAATTCAGCATGATGTGAGCACTCAGGGCCTGTGATACCTGGTGACTAACGGGAGGCTGTAATGCTCCTCCAGAATTAGCAAGAAGCTCAGGTTCCTCAGGATCTGGGAGATCTTGAATGCAAACGGCCCTGAGGGAGAGCATCGTAACTTGAAGAATTCTCTCTGTCACACGACTGCTTCAGCACATCTCAGAGCAACTCAAACGAAATGCAGAGAAGCTGAATTGTACTCCTGGGGGAAGTTTCATCCCCCCTCCCCGTGCAGGTGTGCCAAATCTCAAACACAACAAACTGCAAGTCATTTTAAAGCTTTTTCCTCCTTCTTTGAAGAGAGCTGGAGGTGTAAAACTTTGAAATCAAGTAGACCTCAAAGGATCAGCAGTGCCCAAGAAGGATAACCGGTCCTAAAGATTAAAAGGCTCTTAATAGAAGAGAAAACCTATAAACACAAGACTCAAAGGAAATAATTTTCATTAGGCTCTGGTCGCCCCTGCCACAGCGTGGTGCTGAAGGCTAGACCACAGCGAGCTTTGTAGTGCTTCAGACTTACAAAGGATTTTTGCCCACTTATATATTAGAGATAAATAGGAGCTTTTCATCTGCAAATGACTTGAGTTTCCCCTTTATAAAAGCAGCCAGGTCCCCAGCCCAGCTTTACTGGGTAGTGACAGGAGAGGGTGTGCAGTGGGGGGCCCTTGGGTGGGCTACCTTGTGACTGTAACTGCACTTTGATCACAAATTTATATATATACCTATATAGATATACACTAACCTTTATCAATATTTAGTGTGCACCTGCACACTATTAGATTAATCAGTTGACGTTAGGGTTCAGCACTGACTTTGCACTTGATTATTTTTCAAGGTCAATAACCAAATACTTGGGCTGTGTTTAACAGCATCAATAAGTACTTAGATCATTTTAATTGCTAGGGGCAGCATTGCTTCTCCATGCTGCCTCTCAGGCTGTATTCATCCCATAGCTTTACTTTACATTGCAAACTCCCTAGGCCAGGAGTTTCAGTTCTGTGGGTTTCAGGACTTAGCACCTTCTCCATGGCTATTTAATGCTATGGCTCTGCTACTAGTAAATAATTATGACCATCACTTTTGGCTCCATATCACAGGATTCTCCTCACGTGTTCTGAGAATGCTCCATTTGGATGATTGCTCTGAAGGCCAGTATTTAGCAGGTTATGTTTTTTCCAGTTTGCCCACTGTACAATCTATTATTAGAGCACAGATTCAGCTTTCATGTGCCTTTTCATGCATAGCAAAGAGATTTCTTTTCTCCACTGTTAGCACCATTAATGATACCCTTCTGAAAATGGTGTGTGAATAGCATCGCTAAACTGCCTTCCAAGTGCAGGTGTAAAGGGTTTTTTTTTTCTGTTGTACATATGGAGAAATTACATATTACATGATGAAAATGAGGTATAAGCTGTGAGCAGAAATAGGAAAGACAACACAGAGAGCTAGATGATCAGTTCAGCCTTCCCACTGAACTATTCAATTCTATTCTAAGCTTTGCCTGCTTGCTGCCACTTACTCAACTCTTCTTCCAGACCAAAGTTGCTTTCCCAACTCAGCGGGTGAAAACCCCATCTCTGTTGGGACAATTATTCAGCAAGTCTGCTGGGATAATCACACACCAACTGAAAGCCTCCTTCAGAGATGCTAACTTGGATTACTGAATTGCAGTAGCTTCCCATTAGACTAAATTAGCTGTCCCAAAAATGTTGCCTCTCGCTCTGGGTTCTTTTTCAGTAGGATGGACTCTATTTGGATGCACCTTGACCCTCTGGCATTCAGATCAACCACCTACATCAACAAGCAGCAGAGCTGGATTTGTCCAGCTTATCTGAGGAACAAAGATCTCACCTTTCCAAAGGACATCTCAATGGCTCTTTAAAGGAAACTAAAATGAAATCTAATGAATGTATACTTGACCTTCATTACAGAATTTTCTAGTCTATATTTACCATTTTTATTTCCCAAAGTTTACTACCAGATTTACATAAAACCCAGCTTTCTTTCTGGGCCCATGACATATTTTAATGATCATTTAATCAATCTAAATTATTCTTCTCTGTTACATATTACCTACATAATACAATATTTGGCTTATTTTGGGTGCAAACATGTGTATGTTAGTCTCCCATTTGTAAATATACATTTCTAGTATCACACACCTACACACCTGCACCTCTGTGTGTGCTGTGTGTTACTCTGCAGCAAAAGAAGCTGGATTAGAAAATCAGGAGGGCATGAAGGAGAGGGAATTATTTGAGGCTGCCAGACAAAGAGCCTGAGGGCTGACCTTCAGTTTTCACGGACCACAATGGAAAACAAAATGCTGAATTGTAACAGTCCTGTAAAAAATTAGTTTTCCTTTCAGAAATAAGATCAAAAGGGGAACCATTCCTAGTAAATTAGGACTGGTGCAATAAAGTCAGCTGCTTGGATGGGATAATAGCAGGTCTGGTAAGATAACATGAAGGGTATAGCTCTGAGTAGGTAATGCTGATGATATGTATCTTTGAAGCCATGGTTACCTAGTGCCCACCCCTCCTAACCTGAAAACAAAAGTGCAGCTCAAGTGTGATGGAAAGGGCAGGAGTCCCTCTTTTGGGCCTTGTTGAGGCCCTTTCTTCTCCAGTCTCCTGTTCTCTGTGCCAGGCAGAGCCTCCTCTTGTACAGTGAAACAAACTAGTGATGCTCACGTTTAAGTCTAGGAGTATCTGTGGGTTTGGTGAATTTATTTTTCAATGTGGGTTGGTCATATAGTCAAGATTAGAGAAAAAGGGACATGTAGCTTCATCTGTGAATTACAGGGCTGGACACTAATAGCAGCTGCAGATACATCTTTGAGTGTTTCCTTAGGACTTTGTGAACATAAACAGATTATAAGTAGGTAAAAAATATATCAACTTTAATTATAAACACTGAAATGTCCTTAAATCAATGCATGCACAACTGGCCATTTTTCAGAGCTGAATGGTGTGATACAAGGTAGTCTCCTGCTTCAAAGCAACTTGAAGCAGCTGAGTGGGCAGATACAAAAGGGTTAAGCATCTCTCTTGGAGTCAGTGTGTGAGCAGCTTTAACAGTTCATGAGTGCAACCATGAAATTAATTCTTGCCAGGGAAAACAAACCACAGACAGATCCACTCATGCACCAACTAGTCATAGTTTGCAAGGTTAGCTAAAGTTTATCAGAATCCCCAGACAAAAAATGTCATTAAGATACAGTTAAGGTTATAGAGAGATACCAATTCCCAAGCAAGAAACTTCATTAAGGTACAGTGAAGATTGTAAACATATGTGCCAATTAAATTCAAACAACAAGATCCAAACACTGTCATTATTTACCACGTTAAATATTTGGAAATTAAAAGTTGCTGCTAGAGATAATATGGTTTCAATAAAATTCATAATCATATTTCAACAAACTGAACTTCTGCTGCTCTTCAGCATTACCTTACCTTTTGTTTTGTGACACTCCTTGCCATGGGATACGGAGAGGGCTAAAAGGTTACATGGGCTCAAAGAATCTTGCAGAGCTTTGTGGAAGAAAAAGCCAGCTGTAGGTATTGGAAGCAAAGTAGACACCCTTTATTCTGGAGTGCCCTGAGCCACAAGTCCTAGAGACCTGGAGAATATTCTGGGGAAAATCTCTTTGGACTTGCCTTGTTCTTCTCTATGTCCATAAAGATCAGACTGGCCACTCAGAGACAGGCTGTTTGGGTGGATGGTCCTTGAAGGAGTGTCACTGTCATTGCCACCTTCCCCACAGCCACAGAGTGACAGGAGACTTGACCTTGTGTACAAGGAGGCCATGGCAAACCATGCAATGTCTTAGAGAACGTAGGATGAAAAACATGGCATTAAGTGTGAAATCCCTGCAACGAAGTTTCAGTGGAAGGGTTTAGAAGGGACACTGCTTCATAAACATGGTCTTAGACCCTTGAGACACTATTTAATTATTTTTTTCCTTATAATATTGTTGTGAACATTGTCTTTTCTCTTTTAGCCTCAATAGTGATTGGGAAATGGTGGTGTGAGATGGAGCCCTGCCTAGAAGGAGAGGAATGTAAGACATTGCCTGATAATTCTGGATGGATGTGTGCGACTGGCAATAAAATCAAGACCACCAGAGTAAGTCATCTTTCTGTCTATACCTAGGAGCTCTTAATAGGAAATGGAGTCACTAAAAATTGCTCACACATACCTTATCCATCATCATATCTGCTGTAAAAGTCTTAATTATCACTGCACACCTTCTGTGATATCACTGCACACTCAGCTTCAGGCCATAATTTTGTGAAATTTGCACGGGTACAGGCTTGATAACCAGCAGCTTGGAGCTGCTGAATCATCAGGTCACTTTCTTACACACATTATCATCTCAGAAGAAAAGCTAGGGCACTTCACTGAGTCCCCTTCTGGCAGCTGAAGGGAAGAACATTAGATAGAAGGGATCAGCTGGATCCTAGATCCATTCCTTGGCTGTTCCAGGCAACATCTGTATTAGCAGCTGTGCGGGTGCTTTGTAGCTGAGGACTCAAATCTGCATTTCAGGTCTTACTTCAGAGCAGCTCTAGCCCCTGGCACCCTTTAGTGACATACTCTTGAGATGCTGAAGGCTGAGATAACACAGGACAAGAGGTGACAACAACTTTCACCATGCATTGCTGGGAAAATGCAGATAGAGCTGCAAAGAGAGAGATCATGAATGAGGTGGCTAAACTGCTCCTACTATGAGACTATCTTTGGAAAGAAAAAAAAAAGTACTTTCCAAAAAATAGATTCTGGTTTTTCTTTTGCATTTTGCAATTGTTTCACAACCATTTTCTTAAAGCTGTCACCTATACCTGTATTTAAAAATTTCAATTAGATTATTTTCAAACCACGATTGAATTTTTTCCAAGAAAATTACATGGTTGTAAAGTCAAAATATTTTTTATAAATGGATACATTTTGTTTCTCAGCGAAGTGGAAAATAGCTTTTGAAACCTGCTAAATGAAAAGTAAGCAAATTTTAAAGACATTTTTCCCTGTTTATTAGGAAGTTCTACATACATGTACCCAGCTACTAATTCACAGGAATGTGGAGTTTAGTGTCATGATTTCCTGACTTCTTCCTTTTCCTAGAATCTTAACTCTAGTCATTTTTCACGTGTTCTAGGCCTTTTGTTGAAGGAGGAGATTTTACCCCAACACTTTCTATATTATTTTCTTTCCCTCCATGTGACTTACCCCAGGATGAATGATTTGTGTTGCAACTCCAGTTTATTTGAAAGGTGCTTTCTGGCATGGCTAATCTCCCCACCACATTAAATTACCAGGATACATATTAACACAGGAGGTTTTCTGTGCAGGAGGCAGTAAGTGGCCCCCGAAAACACTTTACCTCTTTGCCATCTCCCAGAGCAAAGGAGAAAGCACAGAGGGAATTGTGATTCCTTGGCACAGTTTGTTCCTGGAGTGTCTTTGTTGCTGCAGACCACCCTGTGCTCACAACTGCAACATCACTGGAAGATTGTGCACTACTATATGTACCTGGCAGGGCAATTAAAAAACAAAACCAAAACCAAAACCAAATCTACTATATGTCCTTTTCAGTGAGGCAACATTTTTATCCCTGAATTAGTGATTTAGAATGGAAGAAAGTGATATTAAAGAAGTAATAAGCAAAAAAAGAATGTTAAACTTTCGTTAAATTACAGTGATTCAATACTTCTGCAGTCTGTCTGCAAATGATACAATTTAGGAATTGCATTTGCCTTTTTCTGGCAAATTGTGCTGCTCTTAACTCCACCAACCCTCATCATATAAACTAGTTTTAGGTGATAGCCTGCATCTAGAAGTGACTGCTAGAAATTTAGCAGCTTCACTAAAATGTAGATGGATGGTCCAATCTCTTCAGTATGCATTATTGTATTTCATTTCAATTAAATACTTACAAAGTGAGTGCTCATAACTGAAAAAAAAAAATTTCTTCATTTACCCACAGGAGTTATTTTAATTAGAGTGTGAGGGGAGTACCTTATGGTGCTGCTTCCAGTAGAATTGTGCTTTGTTGCTTTAAAATATCATTACAGAACCCAATTAACAAAGGAGACATGACATGATGTGCTTAACAACTGTCTCTTGCATTTTCCAAGCAAAAAATTCTACTTCATAATCCCTGAAACTTTTCTTGTAGCTGTACTTGTGCATCAAGCCTGGCAAAAGAAATATAAAATAACAGAAGCCATCAGACCCTGAAACAGGCATTTTGGTCTTTGTTTTGTCATTTCAGATGGCATCAGAGAAAGAGATTAAACTATAATCTGTACTGACCCCAGTCCAGGCTGCAAGATTGGGCCATGTGTGTCTAATTTATGTAATTAAGGAAGTTAAGAAAGCAGAAGAAACAAGACAAATCAGTCAATCTCCTAGATAGATCTGTGGTGATTAGCCAAACAGCCAGAACAACTCACCATAGGCTGCAAACTGTTTTAATGAAGGTTTTTCCTTACACTAAATACATTTACATTAGGCAGCTGCTGTCCTGACAAGGAAAACATTTGCATTTATGACTTGCAGGATTAAAATACCTATTAGTGTATTCTTCAAGGTCTGCACTAAATCACATACAAGAATGTGTGTGTGTATATATATATATAAATGAATTTGTGTATATGCACAATATATGTAATTTTACAGTGTAGTGTATTATTCATGGTTGGTTCTCAGACGTGATTAATACTAATTAGTGTCAGAAGAAGGTGCAGAACAGATCCAGTTAAGGTTTTGCCAGCACATCCTCCATTCTTTCCTTTTCTCTCATTTATTCCTGTGTTCAGTCCTTTAGCATAGCTCACTAATTAAGTTGTTAAAGCCAAAGATAAAAAGCACACAGCCTCTATAAATCAATTTGTTTTCAACTGATGGTCAGAGCAGGTGACAAACATTGGAAAGAAATAATTTTGTAATTCAATTTTTGGAGCAGTTTCAACACATTTTTAATCCCCATTTACTCCTTTTTTTCCTTCTTCTTTTTTTTTTTTTTAAGAACATAAGTTTCAATGCTTTGCTTACAAATGTGAGCCTCTTGAAGCTGTTCTAGGACCTGGCTGGAGTTCACATCACTGTATTTCAGCAGAGCAGCCAGCACCAGGGGAAACACAAGAGCACAGGATCTGCCTGGATGCTGGGAGATGGTGCCCACAAGGGCACGTCAATGCCTGCAAGAACCAGAGCTGCTGATAAACATGAAAATATGGCTCTTCGTGCATCCCATGTCTTGTCACTGCCCAGCTGACTGAGGGATCACTCAGAAACTCTTTGACATTGGGTTTGTGTCTCCACACACCTCACTGCAGCCCTTTGCAGGTCCCTGAGGGGCGCAGGGCTCTTCCCAGGGGGCTCTGCCCAGGCTCATGTGCACACTGAACTGCACGGGGTCCTTTCTGTGTGATCCCCACCAATAACACCTGGCATGCATGTACTAGCCCTCTAAATGCTTCAACAAGCTGGATTTCTGCTGATGCTGTGGAGGAAGGGAATTAAAACATTGAGCACTCGGGGACTGGCAGTGCAGCTCAGCTCAGACCATCTCCCCAGCTTCACAGCCTGTGCCCTCCTTTTCAGCCCACCCACCCCCAGTTTCCAGAGTACAACTTGGTTCCCCATACGTTTTGCCATGAGAGAACTGCCATTTTACAGTGCCCTGAAGGACCTGAGCATCACGTTAGCAGCCACTTCTCATCACGGGCTGCAGCAAATAGCACCTGAGGTGCCCTCGGCCCCTTGGCATCATGATCCCATGTCATTCCCTGCTCCTACACCAGCCACACAAATTCTGGAGGCAGGGTACAAGTGAGAAAGGGATGTATTCATCCTGAGAGAGAAAACCCACTTGTCAGTGGCAAATCAGGAGAGCAGAAAACAGGAACTGGGAGAAGGAAAGAAATGGTAAATGAACGCAGAGTTTTATTTTATTTTTTTAAGCTGTCTGACTAGGTTAATATGTCAGATGATTTCCAGACTTTTTTCTTTAGAGCAGTGAAAAAAACCCTCTATTTTTATGATAACAGTCTCTGTAATTAAGAGGTCAGTTCAAAGCAGTAGAGCACAAGATAGTAAATATCTCTTGCTGGAAGACTTACTGCTGCAATTCATCATATCACCTAGTGCTTAGCTAATAAATTGTAGCCCTGATTTAATGCCTGAGCCTGCTCGTATTCAAGTTCATTTGAGTTTCATTGCTGATCTAGTCACCTAGCAAAGGGTTGGACCTCACCTGCCATTCAGCTGTGTATCAGTGTGAGAAAGAAACAAAAGCCTCTCCTCTATTTTCAATTCTGGCCAGTTGTTCTTTTTTCAGGATCCTAAAAAAAAGCCTCTGAGTGGTGGCATTTCTTCCTCAAGCCATTAGTGCTCTCACTCAGATCAGTTTTGGTGTCAGTCTTAAAGAGCAATGGGTTTATGGGCTGTTGCAGGGTGAGTTATCTGAGTTATCTCACCCCAGGTGAGTGGCTGAAGTTGGTCAGGCTTTCCAGTCAATTATATCACTAGTCACGCTTATCCTACTCGTCTTTGGATTAAGTGTGTTGGTGGGGGTCCAAATGAACCTGAAATGTGGATCCATCTGCATGTCTTTGTCTAGCAGAAGCTCCTAGCATCAGTCTGAGGTGGGGAGATGAGCATGGCCCCGTGCCTAAAGCTGGCCTGGCATCTCCCGCACCACCAGCCCAGGTGATGGATGCACACCCAGGATCTCCCCAGGCTCTGGCAGGAGCTCACTCAGGGTCTGACTCATGCAAGTCCTTCAATCCCTGCAGCCCTAACAGAAAAGAACTCTCCCAAAATATTGCCATTTAATATTGCAGGGCAAAGTGGCACGAAGCCTGGGTCTCTCTTTCCTCTCATAACATATTTGATAGAACTGACTCTCTCATACTTTCTTGCTCCAGATCCACCCGAGGACCTAACAGAGTCTGCATGGAGGCAGTGAAAGCCCTGCTGATTTATGAGGACAAAGTATTGGAAGTTTAAAACCATCTCAGCATCTACAAGCCAAATGGATTTCTTATTTGCACTTTGACTGTTTACCAGATAACAACAGTGGCTTTACTGCGGGAAAGGAAGTATTCAGTGGAAATAATGCCCCTGATTTTTGACAGCTGAAAATAAAAATGAAGAAAATGGTTCCTTTGGTAAAGTTTCTGAGATTGCAAAGTACAAACAACAGTACAAGTTTGGATCTACAATTTACTTTATACCAGTTTAAATATATATATATATAAATATATATATAAATATATGATATTTTGAAATAAAAGCCTATCTCTTCAAGAAACTGAATAGTACCACACTTTGCTGCAGCTGCTGTAATTATTTTTATTTTTTTTTTCTTTTTTGTAATGGTCTGGAAGATTCCTACCTGTTTCAGAGAGAAACGTGGCCGTGAAGACGCCAAGCAAACCCGCGGCGGTACAAGGATGTCTAAGAGCTACACGAGTCCTACCAATGTGGCATCCAGAGCTTCCTGTTCCCTTCAGCAGAATTTTGAGGGCATTTGTTGTTCCACTTTGTGTTCTGGAGGCTTTTCTCCTTGTGCAATACTAGCATGCTGGCTTTGCGTCATTAACCATACTTGATTGATATATAACAATGATAATTCTATCCTCTTCGGAGAAAATATTTTTAGAGCTGTTAGATATTCCGTGAAGAAGAGATGGACAACTACTGAGTGAAGTACAGTATGCATTAAAAGTTTACTTGGCAGAGTTTGGTAGACTGTGAACTCCCTTCTTATTAAAGATGTACTGTACATACATTGCCTTCAGACTTTGTATAGCTCCTAGAGACTACAGTAAAATCCCAGTAACCAACTCCAAAGCTTTGCACTGGTGGCTCTCTAGTTCTTTGAATCAACAACAAAGCTGTTTCTTTCCAGACCAACACGTGAGAGGGCTGTTACATACAGTTGGGGTTTTTTTATGGGCCCATTTGCAATTGGTGAACAAGCCAATTTCAGCTTGTGGAATGCCTCTGTGGACAGCTGGAATGCTCAGGCACACCCCCACACAAGGGAATGCCTGGCTATGGGCTCTATCCCACAGCACACGGGGGACAAAACCCCAAAATTAAGCTCCCCTCCATGCAGGCCAGGCTAATTCTCATCAAGACCATTTGCCACCAGCTAAAAGCATTTGTGTAGCCAATTCCACAGCACAGCAAACACACCAGTTTGTGGTCAGCAAACTGTGCCTGAGCCCTGCTTTCATTTCAGGAATAATTTCTTCCAGTTTAATTTTAATCTGCTTCTTACTAAGGGCAATTCAGCTGAGCTGAGATGCTCCTCAGCAAGGATACATCCACCGAGGCAGTGCTCACCCTGTGAGCAGTTTGAGTGCACATTTCTAGCTGAGCTGTTGCTGTTCCCAGTGCAGCTGGGCCCTTGCATGGCTGAAGAGAGATCTAGTCTGAGGGCTGAAGTGTGCAAGCCTAGGTCACATTCCCAGGTGCTTTTGTGAGCAGCCCAATTAAATTCAAGGGGTTTATTCATGTGGAAATTATCTTGCTGCCATTCCTAAGTCTGCACAATCCACCCTTCTCTACAACTAATGCTACCAAATCAAAGTGGGATAGGAAACTGTAAAACTTGTTCTGTGCCATCCAGCTTCATTGCTTTAATATTTCCAGTTTCCTTTCAGGCTGCTTACCTGTCCCTCATGGGATCCCTCCGGCCATGCCGATCACATTTAATCCAATGTGCTGCACTTCCTGACCTGGAGTTGGTCAAAATTCTCCCACTAACCTTCTTCCTCCTTCAGGGCAACCACTTCAATCCCTGATGCATCAAGAGGCAGAAATTTGTCACTGTAATTACACCGTGAGGTAAAGCAGCTCCACGACATGTCACGCCATGGTCCATGCAGGCTTTCTGTGCTGGTCCCTGCCTGATGCTCACAGTGAAAAGGGATCTGCTGTTTCCAACTACTTCTGTTAGTTCCCCTTCAAAAAGATAATGAGATTGAAAAGTATCCAGGGAAGAAATTTGTTTTTCTTCTGTGCACAGAAAGACTTAACAGGAGCATGAGCCTCACCACCAGTTTTAAGTCCTAGCACATGGAGACCAGCCTCACTGGTGGCTCAGCTGGATGGGCCATGTATTTTCTGGCCAGAGCCACCTGCCTAAACCACAGAAGATACCTGGTCCTAGTCTATGTTTTAGTTATTATCTGCCATGGCCATGTCCCTAGTCCCATCATCTCAATTTGGAGAGGACCACTACCAGCCTGGCTACCCAGACACAGGTGTGGTCCCAACATGAGATCATCAGACCAGCTCCAGTAAGGAGCTGTCACAAATGAGGAGAAACTGCTTCAAAATAAATCCTCAGCATTTCTCAGTTTTACTAGAACAGCACTTTAAAAACCCCAGGACCCTTTAAAGCTGGGAATGCCTTGGTACACTAAGAGATAGCCCCTGCCACCAGGAGATAAGTAGATTAAAAGCCAAGATATCATCCCTTTAACAGTGGGAACTGAGGCACACAAAGCTGAACGGCCACTCAAAACCACATTGGAGGGCTGTGGAAAATCAAGCAGAAATTGAACTTCAGTTTCCTTATTCCCAGTCTACTGATACTCTGTAAGATGACCCCCTGGCAGCAAACTAACCCATGGCCTCTTGTACCTTTTGCCAACACCCAAGGCATCACCATGGAGAGGTCTTCACCCCACAACAGTGTGTCAGACATGGCTCAGCCTGGGAGTAGATAACACTGCTAATGCCTGTGTCTATGACATATGCCTGTTGAGATAGGGAAATATTACACTTGCTAAACTATAAGAAGGAAATGTTGTCATTACCACAGGAAAGTTTCTTAGAGATGTTTATGATTTTTTTCTTTGCCAGTAGGCAGCCTCAAATATCACCACACGAAATTCAGTAAACATCTGTGCCTCTTTGAAGTTGCTGCAAAACTCTGCTCGTGAAGTGCAGCACTGAGAAAATGCTGTTTTAATTTAAATGTTTAAGAGGGGAATTAAGGCCTTTGCAAAAATAATGATTAATAAAACATGCGGGCAAAGCAGGAGCCGGATGCAGGCAACCTTCATTGTTTCACTGAACCAAACTGAAAACAATAATAAAAGAATTCAACCAGCCTGGGAGTCACAATGCTCACGTGTTTCAGTGGCAGGCACAGTAACACGGTGTGCAGGGGGGAGATGGCAGAGCTGCTTCTTCACCTTGGCCCATGGAAGCCCAGTGAATTTCAGTGGTGCCATGAATGGGTCCCACATCCTCCTGAGAAAGAGAAAGTCATGCCATTCTCTGCACAGTGGTAAAAGGTATTTACAACAACAAAAGACAAAGTTAATGTTCCTGCTTTCTGGCAGAAGTCTAGACAGAGTCATGTCAGGGAAAAAAGAAAAATAGCTTTAAATGCATTGAAGATAAACTTAGATTTATGTCGATGTTTCTTCTTCAGATGTGTGAAACCAAGTTATGTAAATCTAAAATGTACAACTTGGGAAAAATACTGGGGGAAAAAAAAAAAGAAAAAAGTAGCTACCATCTGCCTATTGATTCAGAAAAATCTAGATTATGTGCTCCTGTCCAAGAAACTCTGGTAATAAAAAGCTCAGTGTGGTATGACTTGATATTGCTTTGAATATGCTACATGCTATAGTTGAAGAACAAAGGCCTATGGAGAAAGTCCACTGCTGTGGCCAACAATTATGAAGAGCATGATGTGCACCCAAAGCTGGCACTTCATAGGAAAAGACCCATGACAAATTACTGAAGGGGACTGTGATGAGTGCTGCTCTTATAAGTCCTACTGATCGACCATTAACAGAGTTTGCAGATACTTCCAGTGGTGTATTCCTTGTGTACTTTCCTATTATAAAATGATTAGTTATGTTCCTAACCATATGCTTCTTTTCTGTTTCACTGTATGGTCCAAATATAACTACAGATGATAGAGAAGTTGTCGAGATAAACATACCTTGACTTGGAAAGAAAAATCCACTTCATCTGAAGGTGGCAGTCTTAGTTTCTTCTTCAGTGGTAGGATGAATATTGCAGCCTAAAATGAGCTTCTCTTTTTATCAATGCCTCAGTCACATCCCAGTGAGCAGAGTTTAGAGCTTGCCTGACAAAGAAATGGGTCATGCTTCTTTGCTTGGTATTTTTTGTCAGAGAAGAATAGAAATACATTCTGCAAATAATCTTTCAGGTAGACAGAAGGAGATGTGTGTACAGGGCAGTTGGTTTAAGGCTGTCAACGGTTTTCTACTTCACTGGTTTGAATTCAGATCATCGGCCTGACACATATTTATGGTTCCTTCTCTGAAATGCTGCCACAATCAGAACACTGAGCTGTTATTGATACTGTATAGAACTATGCTGCCAGAACAGAAACTGAATCCTCTGCTTGGCAGGTAGGAAACCAAAGACTTGTAAGATTTGAGACCTGTCCATGGTTATGCTAAAAAACTTTAGCAGACCCAGTAGGAGAAATAAGAATGCCTTGCTCTTAGGTCATCATGGCAGATGATTCCTCTGGTTCACAGCTGTGAAATTTCACTGACAGCAGATCCTCACTTTTAGCTCGGGTCACAGAGTGCAGAATTGAGGGTGTCTGCAGTCAAGTGTGGACAAGAACTTCCTCCAGCTGGAATTCACAAACCATTAATGCATGGAAGACCACCACTAGACATCATACTCCAACATCTTCTGCTCGCACAGGGACACAGTGACAAAGTCCTGCCCTAGTTTGGTTTCATGGCTCCTGAACAGAAGCTGCTTTGAGCCTTTCAGATCAGAGCAGAGATTAAAAAAAGGCACCAAAGTGTCTGTGCTTAACCCTGGTGGGCTGAGAAACAGATGCAGCCAACAGTCCCTCTTTTGGAGATCAAGGTTGCTCAGAGCTGCCCATCTGATAAAACAATGTTCAGGTAAAAGCTGACTTTGAGCAGAGAAGCACACATTACTCCCTGCCAAGGGAGTAACTAAGTCCTGAGGAGAAATCCCCACTTTATTTGTGACAAACATTCATCTGTGGGTGCACTTGGCAGATCTTTGAGATAACCTTTTGCTGTTGTTTAACACGTACCGATACTTCCTGAGTGCAGCTCAGCAACCTGCAGAGGTCTTTCCCACACCACAGGCCTGGGTTTGACATCTTTTCATCCAATGTTCATGGTCAGATTATTTTTCTTTTCACACCATGTAGCAATTTGGTCAACTCTGTATGTCCAGAAACAATATGCACATTTGAGCACCAGGTTACAGACCTGCTTCCCATTATTTCTCATCTGCTTTCTTTGGCAGACAACTGCCCTTGATTCAGTTAGAAATGAGGGCTGGAGGCCCACCTAGATTTGAAGCAAACTGCCCATAACCTAAAATATTGCTCAGGGGAATGTGCAATTTCTTCCTCTCACCTGCCATTCCTCTTTATTTCCTGTTTCATTTCATTTTCATTTCATCTCACCCCCTCTCTTTCATACCACTTAATTATTTCCATCCATCTCTTCTCATCCTTTATCACCACTACTGCCCCAGAGTCGAAAAAAAGCAGCTGTGCTGTCAAGACCCAATTCAGGGAGCTGTTCCCCCAGCAGCAGTGATTTATGCAACCTTCTCTCTTTCCCTTTTTCCTGTGTATTTTGGAAGGTGAGATCCCAACCTCACTGCAGCTGCTGTGCCAGCAGCTCCCCATGTCTGCACTGCCCACACCAGCAATCCCCAGCTCAGGGCCACAGGGTCCATCTCAGGTGTGCCCCAGGGTACAAAGCAGATGCTACTGGCACTTGATTTGCAGCAGAGGAGTTAATTGTCAGCTCCTCACCCTCACTGAACCTCTCCTGTTTGTTGCTTCTCCTCCAGTCTCACACACCTTGACCAGAACAGAGAAGTTGGCACACTGACAATTGAGGGCTTGCCATTAGTTTATGCCTCTGCGAGAGGAAAATTTATCACTATTGATTTGCTCAGACTTTTCTTGGACTTGAAACAGTGAAGAACAGGCCACATTCCTGTTAAATGCACAGGATGGGTTCCAAGCACAGACACGTCAGGTTTTTTCTGGGCACTTTTTTTCCTAATGCTCTTTCAGTTACGATTTCTTTCTGAAAGGTTCTGCTACCTGAAACCTATAGAGTCTACATTCTATCTCATGTAAAGCGTTCAGATTTTTTTATAAATATGGCACCAAGTCCCTAGAGCATCTCACAGACACTGTTGCAAAGAAGAGCAACAATTAATAAATGTTACAGGCTGAACGCAACGGTTTCTGTGTCCTTCCTCCGCTTCAAAAAAAACCGACCCTTAGAATCACAGAACAGTTTGGGTTGGAAAGGACCATTAAAGGTCATCTAGTTCAACTTCAACTGGATCAGTTTGCTCACAGAGAGCACCATCCAGGCAAATAAGGATGACAGGCTTTCTGACAGTTAGTGCTCTTCAACATCTGATGGAAAAAAAGAAGAGCAGCCCAAAACTTTAAAAATTGTTTAGCACATAGTTGTCATTGATTTCTAGTCCATGTGGTCCTCTCTTAATACTCCACACACTACACTAAGCCCACCTTGAAGCACCCATTTGAAGCCTTGACACTTGCAAAGGATCCCCAAAAGCCAACCATGCCATGTGAAATGAGTGTAAATCTGGACACTGTGTTGCTGTCTTCAGTTTCCCTTTCCACCACTGCCCTTATGCTCCCAACAGACTGACCAGAATAGCTATGGGAGGGCTGCTCTCCACAAATTGTTGTGAGACATGAAAGCCATTGTATCCTTGAGTAATTGAGGCACTCACATCTACCAAGGGTCTGTTACTTTCTGTAGTCCTCATTAACCCACAGCAGCCCTAATGAAACTGATATAATTAGGCCCTTGCAATCAAAGGCAGTGCTTTGGGTAGAAGACCTGAAAAATGGGTGAAGCTCTTGATCAGGATTATTATTTTTTTTTCCCCCAAATCAAACCCAAAGTTTGCATAATGAGGATTTCTGGTAAGGTATGGCCTATTACATAGGAAAAGTAGTTGATCCTCACTAATTGACTCCCTCCTTTTCAGACACTTTTTCACAGACACTCGGAATCAAGATTTCTGAGCACATACAAGCCTAGCATTAAGTTAAATGGAAATTGAAGAACTGACCTGAAAGCAAAGATTACCAGCCTTAACTTTCAATTTGTCAGCCATGATTTAAACACAGGCTGCCCTGCTGAAATACAGTTTCTACCTGCAGCTCTCACTTTTCCTTGCTGCTCTACAAAGCACAGGCTAAACTGAGTGTCAAACAGCACCTGTGTAAGGTACCCTGCACACCTCAGTGGTGCTTTCCAGCACTGAGATGCCCTGAGACACAGGTGAGCCCTTCAAACAACCCAACATTCATCAGTGGGAAGGACAGGGGATCTTCAGTTTCAAGTTTTTGCAGCACAGAAGCAGAACACACTCATACCAGGAGCAAATTGATACCAAAACCAGTGCCTGGACAGCAGCAGATCTACATCTCACAGATGACTTACACATAAAGAGAGTGCACACAATGGCTATGCTGATCCTTTCCTTAGGATTTAGAGAAATGAGCAACTTAAGCTTTACTGACTCCATGGTTGCTTGATCTCACTACAGTAAACAGCTCCATATTTTTCCTTTTCATGTTTTATCCTGAAGCAACAGAGCATTACATTAATTGACTTGTCTTATTAATTCAATAAGCTGCTTCCAAGATGAAATGCTTAGCTATGCTTGCTTGTTTTTGGCACTTTTTTGGTTGTTGGAAGAAAAGCTTTAAGGATAAAATTGCTCTGATGTTTTCCACAGTTCACTGAATAATTTTATGCACTACTGAAAATTTTTCCACATTTGGAATTACTGCAAACTGCTACTTTTTTTTCATCATATTATAATTTAATTCACACTTTTAGTATGATTAGAAAACATTTAACAGTTTGGATATTAGAGAAGTGTATCATTTGGACATAAGATACATTTAGAAGATTAAAGATTACTTGGAGCCACCCCTTTCACATAAATTATATGCAAGAAAATTCAGGGAGAAAAAACTGACCTTGCTGTAAATATAAAGCAAAAATATTTTACTGTGAACTTGAGTAAGATTGAGAATTTCTTATTATTTTAGCAAGTTATTGGAGGGGAAGTGAACAAATTTTAAACTTTGAGACATTTGAATCCAAATAGAGGTATCCAACATGCCTTAAGGGGAAAATAGTCATGTAACTATGTGGATTCTTAGATTTCAACTTCTTTAGGAGACATGAACTCCAGATTTGCTTTTCAACTGGTGAAAAACTGTATTTATTTATTTTTTTTGTCTGTGAACTGGGTGAAAATGAAATTTTTTTCTTTCACTGAGCTGGTTCCTTTCCAAAAGCTGGCCAGGGCCAGTGCTCTTACCTTTGAAAGCTTTCCTTCCATCCACTGCTCCACTGCAGGCTGTGCTCATAAGAGCTTGAGTGTGAGGTAGAATATCGTCATGCCTGCTCAGTGCATGGCAAGCACCTTGGACGTGACACACGCACCAGCCAGTTGTTAATGTCACCCTTCAGCAGCCATCATTGATGTCCCTCAACCTCTTAATGTCCTTTGGAGGGTCCTATCACACTGTGAGCTATTCCCCTAGAAGTAAAACTCTCTCTCCCTGTTATTTCTTGGACTTGGAGCAGAAGCTTATGGAGAAGCCTCTAAGGTAAGGTAAAGTCTCGGTGAATACTCTCCCTCTGCCTTGACACTGCAAGGGACTGTGGGCAGCAAGTCTGTCTGATGAAGGTCAGTGATTGGCCCTCAACCTGGAGGAAGTACAACTCCCTACATCCCTGCTTTGCCTCGTGGCACCCACCAGAGCCCCTTATAGAGCTCCTGGAGACAGCACTGCGTTCAGCTGCTCCAAGGGCAAGCTTGCCCCAGGCTGGGCTGCTACAGGAATCAAGGTCTAGGTACCAAGTGAAAATGCAACTGCTACAAAGAGCAGTCAGTGCCTGGAGAACCTGGTCAGTTGTTACTGCTCCTTGGGGTTGGCAGGCATGTCTGCAGAAACTGTTCTTCACACCCTCTCTCACCTGCAGCAAGAAAAATGTTGTCCCCCAGCAATAAGTCTGGCAGTTTTGTCCTCAAAAGCAGTGCTGGTGGTCAGGTCAGTGACTCCCACCAGCCCGGGTAATGTGTTGGTGCAGTGGATGGGAAACCTTCTTCTCACCATGGAGCCAGTTGTGGTCACTGCTGCAGCAAACCCAATGTGGTAAGTGCAAGGGTTTGAGACAAAATTAAAACCTTGCCCATAGTGAGGTCCTGTTTTCAAATGAAGGCTATTGATCAGGTTTCTGGCCTTAAGAAAATAAATCAAACATAATTTATGCTCAAAGTGACCTATAGGTGTTTGCACAACAATTAATACCCACAGTTATGGCAATGCAGCTGGACACATGGCAGGGGATCTTTTCCCTGAAACATTTTATCCTTACAGCCTCTACCTCTAACTCTTCATTATGTGTCCCCATACTCTTTGCATTTCAATATTATCACACTGAGCAAAGCTCAATGCACTGTTCAAATGAGTAAGGAACATCTGGTAAGCTGAGACTGCTGAGACTCCACGGACAGATAAAGTTGTAGCACTTTTCCTCTGTATATGGAAATGCATTGTAAATTAAATCCATGAATTGTCTGAAAAGGCAGAGGTCAGAAAACAGGTGGAGAAACACCATCATTTGTGTCAAGGTCAAGTTCCACACAGCTTAGCTTAAAGTCTATGCATTTTCATGCATTTAGTCACAAAGCATTGTAGTGTTCACTTTTGTATTTTAATGGTTTTCTAAAGGTGCTTGTGAAATCATATTTTGCCCTTCACAAAATATATGTCAAATACATTATAAAAACCAATAAATCATGGGAGTATGAAAATATTTCTCCCTCAACCCCTACCCATCCTCATCCCCATCCCCCCTTTTTGTTTTCCTTTTGTTTGCTTTAAAGACACATGAGATAATACTGAAATCTCGACCTGGAGCTGCCCGAGACTGAACCACTGCCTGCTGATCCACCTTAGTTAAAAAAAAAAAGAACAAGTTGTGCAGTAGGCCATCTGCCATGAAACATAAATGTCTTGTAACAGCAATGAGCCGAGAGCCATGAACCACTTAGCCTGAGGGAGAAGATGTTTCAGCAGGGTAAGCAGCAAGGAAAGCCTCAAAGAGACGGGTGACGCTCCCTCTCAGCTCCAGCTGCTGCAGCATTGAAGGCCAGCTCTCCACAGCCTGCCACATTCCTGCATGGCCCAATAGTTCCTGCTGCCTCACCTCTTCACCTTTGCTTTTGTGCAGAGAGATTGAACTCTTGGGAAGATTAGAGTCCCTTTTGTCAGCATTACCCCGTGGTCAGACATTCTCCATATCCCGGTGAGCCAGGAGATGATGTTGCCTTTACCCAGAGGTCACCAACACCTCCCTGCCAGAGACAATCAGCTTCCCTGATGCTGGTCTTCCTCTGGCACAATTTGTCTGACACAGATTAGGGAGTACTCACATGTTGGTAGACCCGAGGTCCTTGCAGAAAGTGAGGAGAAGGCACTACAGGCTGGTGGGACTATGATGATTTGCAGCCCAGAGCTGGATCTGGAAGGCAGTGACACCATAGGTTTGCCAGTCAGCATGGATACCCATCCCCTGGCTGTTATTCCCATCACACATGAAACCATGATTCTGGAAAACATTGCATGGCAAAGTGGTAAAAAGCAGCTGGGAGAGTGCAGCCTACACCTCTGCAAGAAGTCCTACCACTGCTTCCTGACAGCTCCCAAACACCCTTTATTCCAGGTACATCTCTACGTCAGGAATTACTGTGACACAAAGTACAACCACAGCCCGAATGTCAAATGGGATTAATATGAACCAGTAGGACATTTCAAACTGTTTACTCTGGAATGGAGCTAATAACAAGAGACAAGCAGCTTTCCACACAACAGAAGGTTATCTCAGGTCACAGCAGCTAAGTGGTATAATTTTAAAACCCCAAAGGGAAAAATCTAAGAAAACATCTTCCAGAAAAACCCCTGCTCTTGTTCCCATTTCAAGAACAAGCAGCAGGGACATGACACCCTTGTCTTGTTAATGTTCTAATGGTACTAAGTATATGGGGAGGATGAGTGCTATTTGTTCACCAGGTGATCAGTGATATACCCAGGTGGATACAAAGGAAGAAGGTGAAAGAGGATAAAAGATCCCTTGGATTTCTCCTTTCAGGAAATCATTTAAACAACAGACATGAAGAAGAAGAGTGGCAGGACTGAATCTGCAGGTGGCTCAGGTGTCAGGGAACATTTCTCTGAAAGCCAATAAAAATGTGACAGTTTACTGTTTTCCCAGGCCATTTAACTTCACCTTGATGGCTGTTTTGAGCTAAGACAATAATGGATGTGGAAGGACCCACCTCCTCTTTAGCAGCACGGGGGCACAGGGAGGGCAGCAGTGCTGCTATGGCTCACTCTGCTGCTCCAGCTCCTCTTCCTTGCAATTCCCCTGGGTATAACCCCCAGCAGTTCCACTGCATCTTCCATCCAACTGCCCCAACCTCTTCCCCCTGCTGTCCCTGTCATCCACATATGGCCCATCAACTTGGCTGATCCTTTTCAGGACCTGCCAGTGCTGTCCATCCCCACAGCACCCACAGATGTCCCCACCAGCACCTCACTGCCCAGCGTGCAAATAAATTCCCTTCAAAAATCAGTCTCCTGCTCATTCAGTGGGTGTCCCTAGCCCCAATTTTGAAGGACGTGGGGAACAGCTCCACATTGGCTGCATCTTCTGCTCTCATGATGTGGTAAGCCATGGCCATGTCCCCCTCAGTCTTCTTCCTTCAAAATTGAGGGCTCCCAGCTGCATCCCTCGATTTGCTGCTGTGTCTGGAGATACATTTGTTTTAAACCATTAGCCCAAAATCCCTCTGAGGATAATCCTCATCTTTGTGCCTGCAGATTTCTCAGCTCCTGTCCCACCTCAGGAGACCCTTTACCTCCCTGAAGAATATGGAGCCCTGGAGCCTTTTTTTTTACCTCCTCAACACGCAGATCTGTGATACAAATCAACAAAGTTTCCATCCTCAATGCAGCTGAGAAGAAAGGAGAGTAAAGATGCCCCATAGCTGGACAAAACATATCTTCTGGCTCAGGAAGGTCTGACATTCATCTTGTACCAGCTGAGAGCTGGAAAAGATGGTGGAGAATTACTCTGGCAGTTCCTTTGTATGAGATTATTTGACACAGCTGATATTAATCAATGCCCAAGGGCAAAGTGACCGGTATTAACCTGCCTAACTTCTCAATGCCATGAAAAAAGTAAGTCCATTCTTCGTATATTCCTAGGAGGAGGAAATAAAGCTAGAAACAAAGTGCTTAAAAACCTGCATTTGTCAGACTGATCCTGTTTAATTAAATAGGAAATTGCAGGGCAACTAAATCAATCTTTACAAAGAAAAGCTGTTTGTCTGTTTACAGAAGAGAAACTTGTGGTGATTTATCTTAAAGAATGTAATTGCCTCATGATTAATAGTGACCAGAGATAGTCAGGGGAGGAAATGAGGAACAGGAGAGACTTTTCTTGGAGTGTATTTGAAGCATCTCAGAGCTATATACCCCTGCCACAGTAAGAATTAAGCAACCAAATTTTCCTGGTTTATACCAGGAAACTGCTGCTTTTCTTCTAGTTTCTTCTGTGGATACAGATGTTATCCCTGCTGGAGAAATCCAGATGTGCTGATTAGTCTTTGGAGAATTGGCTCCAGATATACATTTGGTTTTTTCTTTCTGCTCCTGATAATACGAAGTCAGATTTTTACCTTCCCAATTCCCATCTGGAAGTTCCAAACTGGGAAGTTTCCACTGCCTTATTAATACAGGATTGTAAAAAAAAGAAGGGTTGGCTGCCTGGGCTTGAGACTTTGTTTTGCCTGAGCTGAGAGCAGGCTTGGAGTTGCTGCAACACATGGTGAGTAGATAAGGCTCTCAAAAGCAGCACAGATATAATGTGCTGGTCTGCAGGCAACCTTTGTCTGCCTGTAGGCTACCTAGAGCTGTCTTTAGGCTACCTACAACTGTTGGTAGGCAACCTACAGCTGTTTACAGGCTGCCTACAGCTGCCTGTGCCATGGCAGTGACCAGGGGCTGGGATATGCAGAGGTACATCTCTGTATATACACAATAGTGCTGGATAACCTTAAATCTGGATATATTTTCTGCATCGTAGGGACACTGTGAAGACACCAGAAACATCTCTTACTGATCCTAAAAACTGATAGGAATTAATACTTGAGGGACACTTGGCCTTCAGATAAATCTATCATCTTGCTTAAAAGGACAGCTTGTGCTTTTCATAACACGATCAGGGTCTTCTTGCAGCCATTCATCTCAGGATATCCTGAAAAATATAGATCAGTGGTGACAGGATAGACAGATGAGCATGTCAGAGATATTTTTCATTATATTTATTTACTCGTGTGCTGAAGTATTCCAGCCTGACAAAAGCAGTGTGAGTAGACAGCAAGATGATTTGATTGTCCAGAGAACAGCCAGTTCATGGATAGCTGCTTTATTATACCACTAATGCAGCACAACTTCCCATTTTAGGGATCCTCACTATCTCACAAGGTCTCTTCATTAATTGCCATCCGTTTCTGTCACTGTCTATCAGGTTTGTGGTTTCCAGGAGACTGTTGAATGCTAAGACAGCTTCTATTAAAAATAATGGTTATTTTCAGAGGCCAGATCCTAGACTTGGGGCCCTTCCCTCTCTGAGATATATCTAGACCATGTCAGTACAAGCCAATGTCCAACCTGAGTGTCCAGTTGGCACCACCATGTTTCAGAGGTGCCCAAAACTCAACACATTTCAGGAGCATGCTGGGTGAGCTACTGGCACCTACCTGCCCAGTCAGAGGAACAAGAGCTGGACCTGCCTTGTACTGTAGTTCTGACATGGTTATGTGTAACCCCAGGAAGCTGTTCCACCACTATGCATTGAACATACAGGTGCTGCTGTTGGCCTCCACCTTCCTGCTGAAGCTGAGCTGCAGTGCAACGAGGAATGCAGGAGAATGTGTAACCATGCAGGATGCTAACTTTGCAAGCTGAAAGGCCTTTACAGGAAGCCTTGAAATTTCCCTGTATATTTACAGGAAAAACATATAAATTTCCCAGCAGCTGAGAAAAGAGCCTGGATGCCCCTTTCTCCCTAGGTTGAAGAGGCAGGCTCCATCTTGCTTATTCCCTTTTCCTGACCCCATTGATTTTCTGTCTTAACGCCCTAGTGTCCCAGCACAGAAGTGCCATCCATGCTATCCCTCTCTCCTCACCAAGCTGATTAACAGATGGGAACAATTTTTATTCACTTGGAACCAGCAGAGGTGAGGATAAGACAGGAACCTTTTAATGAGTTGTAGTTTTCTGACTGCTTATGAGGCAAAGCAGGCAGCGGCCTTCCGAAGCAGTTAGAAAGCCCTAATTAGTGAAACCTCATGGTTTAAGGAAATGAGGAATGTTTATTATTACTCTACTGTGGCTTGCACTGAGATGAAAGTTTGAAAGGCTAGTAACGCCTCTGAAAGAGGTGTCTAAAGCTTGGCCAGCATGTAAGAGGACTAATATTACAAGTGTTTCACTGTTTTGCTGTTGTAGCTGAAGCAAAGCAACATACTGCTCATTTTTCCAGCTCATGTTTCATCTGCACCTCCAGCAGGACAGTTCTCATCCCGAGAGTTAATGCTCTTTCCTAGGAAAGTGCTTTGCTAGCATTTCAGTCCCTTATATTAAAGCATTCATTATTCTCTCAGCTACATGTTTTTTTCCCCATTTCCTTTAAATGAGCCGAGGAAAAATCTGCTCTCAGCCTGTTGCAGAAAGGAATCCATCTGGTTTTAACCCATAACCTTTTTGTGTTCTACTGACCTACAAGCCTGCTGCCTGGAAGGCAGACTCACATTTTAGAGCATCTAGCTCCATCATTTAGGGGTGGTCATGAGGCATCACCCAATCATATCTGCTCTCTTTTCTCATAGATCATTTACTGATTATTTATAGGCAGAATCCTAGCTTCCTGTTAGATGAGCACGTTCATTATTATGCCTCTGTATGAAGTTATTCAGCTAGACTAATATCCACAGAGTGCAGTGCAAATTCCCTATTAAATCCTAACCCTTGTAATTACACAATCCTAAATACTCTCATTTCTTCCTCTGTAGGTTCCAAAAATATCCAACACATGAGGACCTCACAGCCACCCTCAATAATCCCCCGCCACCACTTAATTGAATTATAACACCATAAATAATCTGGAGGGTATCTCAGAGGCACCCCATACAATTTTCAGGGATGCTGCCTGGTGGGTGACCTATATGGAGAGGTGCAGACAGGTTTCTTGGGATTGTCTTCAAGCTGATTATCTCCATATTCCCTGATGTGTCTTTGCTACAAAAGCAGTAAAAAAAAAAATTAAAATGTGCTAAGCTATTTAATGTATTACCAGCTAGTCCCAAGGTGGAAAAATACTGAGCAGACAAACCTAAACTTCTGAAATTGAGAGCGCCAGGACAGCAAAGTGTTTTAAGATGGGGATCTGAATTTTACAGCAAAAGACCATCTTCAGGCAGGGAGTGGATTATGGCCCGTGCAGGGAGCCAAATGCAGAAGGCACTTCTTGCCAGGTACCTTTCTGGCATCCACAGATATAATCTCCCAAAAAAGAAGATTTCCACCACAATGAGATGCTTCACATGAACAGCCAGAAACATGGTTACTTACCTGAATTAAACTTTCAAGGGCATGAAGGCTAATCTATTGGCAGCTGTGGGTCTACACTTCAGGTAGATGGAGTGCTTGTGCTGAATTGTAGCCCTTCAGAGGAAGGCATGCAGAAAATTGCTCTTCCCTGAGCCTGCCCAGCTGCTGTACGGCTGCTTCCACACTTGTAACACAATAGAGGGGGCACGGCAGCCCTTGCACTCCCTGGCCACGGCCCCACAAATGCTGTGGTGCTCAGCAGAGCTCTGCAGAGTGGCTCTACACAACACGCCTCTCCTTTTGTTTCCAGCCTGTGCAGAATAACAGGAAGAGACTCGCTCCGTGCTCCTGGAGAAACCTTTTCCCATCTGTTTGTCCCCCCAGAAGCACACGCTGCTCTCCTGCCAGACAGGAGAGCACTGAGAGCTTGCTGGCACCCAGCGTGACCCCAGGCCCTTCTGAAGCAGAAGGCCATGACCCTTGAAGCATGACAACCATTTCATTGTCTGCCTGCTTTACCCCTCTCCTCTGCTTTGTTCTCCCCCAGGTTCAGAGAACATTCTGAGCCCACTTTTGCTAAAATGAAACATGTACTTTCTTTTTTTGTCTACACTGATTTCTGGAGGGATGTGCTCAGTCATAGGAACCCAGCACCTGCTGTGGCTGATCCTTTCTGTGCCAACATCTCGGCTCAACCGACACCTCTCAGCCCCTTGCAGCCTCAGCCCCAACTTCTGCTCCCTCCTCTGCACTCGTTAGTACCTTTCATACAGGCAAAATTGAAACAGGAGGAGGAAAGAGTATTGCAGCTGTTTTATTCCTTTAACTGGAAAACCTATCAGCTTCATCAGCATTTGCAGGACTTAGAATGGAGAACTGATACTAGGATGGGTGAAAAAATCCCATAACAGAAAGTGGCAATTTAAAAAAAAATACCAGCACCAGCAAGCAGAGCCAAACCTTTGGTCTGTCACTCCTGTGCTCTTGGAGGTAGGGTCTACCCAGAGCTTTCCCACCAAGGCAAGCATTCTACTGGAAGAAGCTCCTGTTCCTCCCCCCCATCTGCATCAGCCTGGAAATACTCAGCACAGGAGGAACTTGCTCCCCCACTAGTTTACTCACCCATAAAAATTGGGAGCATTGCTGGCCACAGTCTGATGCTTGGGTGTTCGAAAATTTCAACCATTTGTGCCACAGCTGAGAACTGGCACTAATCTGGAGCAGCAAGCCATGACAGAGTGGACAGACAGACAGGGTCACCTTTCCCAAGGACACATGTCTGGGCAGATGTGTGAGCATCACAAGGTGCCTCTGAAAGAGGAGAGATGGTCTATAAGTCAGAAGCAGGGCTGTTTCCAACCTTGACTAGAGATTTCCTCCAGCACACCATTTCACTTCTTTTTAACAGTCTTTTTGGTCTCTTCTTTCAGTTGGATTAGTATACAAACACTTCCCATCTGCCTTTTGGTGCTCTTTCTCAGCTGGTGGAGAGGCTGGGGAGGGGATCCCCAGAGCATGGCTGTGGCTCAAAGGGGCTGCTGTGGCCCCTTTGCGAGAGCCACATGCCACGTCCCCTACCAGAAACTCTCCCAAAATAGCAGAAGTTAGGAAAAAGTGGGCTAGTGAAGGGGCATTAACATCTGTGTGAGCACACTTAGCGAGCACTGAAATTGGCCCAATAGCGTAAGCATTTGTCTGCTTGCTCCTAACCTATAAATAAACTTAACCTGGCCAGTGAAGGCTAAATAAAATGAAATGACACTTTTTTTTGCCTCTGCTTGAGAGTATTCATGTAATTGTCATCTCTCTGTTAGCCTGCAATAACTTGTCTCACTTCCAATGTGACCAAACCGGATGAAATTAAATCAATCTGTATCCTGAGCTCATTCACACCAGGCACTAAATCAGTTTAGTTTAGTTCACACGTTTGATAACAGATGAGAACAGCTCATGAGTGGTTACAGAGGAGGTTAGAAAGCTTTCTGGCTTAGTGCTGTTTCTCAGGGAGGCTGTCCAGCACAACAGCAGTGATATGACAACTTAACCATATAAGCTGGTAGGACAGGTCTGCCATAGACTATCTCCCACCACATTCCCCCAGCTGGCATTGCTTCTACCTGTCCTCCACATATATCTCACCATGCTTTGCAGCAGGAAGGGATGCTCCTTGGCTTGCAGTGATGCGGAGGCTCTCACCACCATGACATGCAGCTGAAGGTTTCAGGTTCCTTTCTTCTTTCTCCCTGGCCCTGCAGCTGCTTCTCTGAGTGCCCCGTGCCTGCGAGCAGGGATGTGTATATGTGCTAGAAAGGATCACAGAGCTGGTGAGACCCGATGTTTTTCCCAACCCCTCTGTTGGTCTGTGTGTGTGGCTTTGTGCAACCAGAGCTGTTGAAGTCTGATGTATTAATATATAATTCCCACATTGGGAAGCAGCCAGGTCTCCCCTCCCGCTGTTCATAGAGCACCTTTACATTTTCCCTGCTTCCCAAGGAGGACTTGGGGCTGAAAAGCCAAACCTCAGGCAGAGGTCTGCACTTTTTGCCTTCTTAATATGCACAGCTCTCTGCACGTGAGGGCTCACAAGGGGTGTGAGCCAAGGCTTATCCTCACCCAACCTTCAATTAAGAAACAAGTGAGCAGAGAGGGGAGCCTGGGCCAGCACCACACCAAAGCCCAGGGCTGTCAGTGTGGCTGTCTGCAGCAAGCTCCCAGGAGCTAGCTACTAATACTAAGAAAACAAGGGCAAAGAAACCCAAAACAACCCCCTGAGCCCAAATTTCTGATTAAATAACACTGAAGTGCCTAATGTAAAGTGTTGCATGGAAAGGCATGGTAGAGTGGAGGGGAGGCAGAGCACCTGTGCTGGGAAGCCCCAGCTAGATCATGGCTGTGAGAGCATCCTCTGATCTCAGCCAGGATAAGGAGAGGAGCTCCCGCAGACACAGCTATCTGGGGACAGAGAAGGCAACCAAACACAGAACAGCTCAGAAGGAGGCAAAGCCTGGAGCAGCAATACCCAGTGCTCATCCTCACCTGCAGTTAATGGGCTGCTGCTCGTCTGTTTGACCGACTTTCTGCTAATTCCCCCCAGAGGTTGTACCCAGCCCATGGAGGGGGAGCCTAAGCCTCAGTTCTCAAAGTGGGAGACAGCCATGAGGAGCTAAACCTGAGGCCTGACCTACATCCTTCAAATCCAACAGCAGATGCAGCCTGCCATTTTCTGTTCCAAAGATTTTTTTGTTTGTAAGTACCAAGCCAGTTGCAATTTAGGCTGGCTAACTGAACCCCACCTGCTTTATCTACCCCAGGGATACACTGGCAGGTGTCTAGTTAACCTCAATACCACAGCAGGGTTTACAATGGACCAAAACCTTCTTTTCAAAGTTTAAGGGATTCCTGGGGTGCAGCTGAGGTTTAGTATAGGGCTGACTTGCACAAGAAGTGGAGAAGACATCTTCAAGTGCAAATTCCACCTATTCAGTTGTCACCCACCCCAGTGCCAAGCTCTGGGATGGAAGGGAGGGGCAGGGGGATGCATGGTGCTCTGGGTACCTGGGTGGCTTTACCTCCTCGGGGTAGTGAAATCCCAGCTCTGCTTCTGTGCTCTGCATCACCAAATTTCCAACAGCAACAGGGTCAGTCCCTTCTCTCCCATAAAGGAGCATTTGAACTAGGCTACCAATTTAGAAAAACAGTCACCCTTGTAAAAGAAAGTAAGTAAACACCCTCCACTGAGTGACTGATGCATTGTAAAGTTACACAGCCTAATGAAGAGCACTATGAGCTGCTGGCATTATTACATTTGCTGTGACCTTAAAACAGAATATCTCTGGTTGTCTCCAGAGTACAGCGTTGTATGTTCTTGGATTTCTAATACTAGTGGGAGCACAAAATCCAGCACTGATTAAAATCATAGCAGCTTTTGCTTCTACACCAAGGAAGGAGTGAGAATGGATTGTAATACAGACATTTTGACAGAAAAAATATTTGCTTTCTCAGGGGGAGAGATAAGGTGTCAGTCAATGAGCAGGCAGGCTGGATCCCACTCCAACGCGGTTTCGGCGAAGTCTGGTTTTACTCTATTACATATTTCACAGTTGGTGAGCCCGGGCTCTGGGCAAACACCTCCAAGAAGCCCCTTTGCAGATCCTCCCAGTGTGAATGGAATCAGTTGGCCAGGGGGGTAGGGGTTGTAATTAAAAAAGGGGCTGTGGTGGCAGAGGTAGCCCAGGAAGGGCACGTCCATGATGGGTAGTTCATGAACCACTCTGGAGCTGTGGACCAGCAAGGGCTGCAGAGGATTCCCTCTATGGGTTTTCCCCTCCACCTTGATACCATGTCCATGCTGCCCCACAGGGAAGAACAGGGAATTGGTAAGAGCCTTCTGTATCACCAGCCCTTGAAGCACCCCTAGCCCAGTTCCCTGCCACATACCTCGTATCATACCTACCAAAAGATGTTGGTTTGTGACTCCAGGTACCAGAAAAATCTGTCTGTGCAGCCATGGGTTACACTTCCACCAGGTTACTTTAACCTCCCAGGTCTAAGAATATTTAGCAACTTATTTAGCAACAGGATTGCTGTGAACAGATTCAACAAAACCAGCTTCAGGGACAGCAGCAAATTTCAATTGCATTTTCATTTCTGTAGAGAGCTGATGGTGGTGCCATCTAACGTCAGTATTCAACAGTACGTGACTAATTATACCAGAAATGAAACAAAGTCAATGCCTTTCCAACTTAATTGGCTTACAGTTAGGGCTTTACTAAACAAAACAAAAGCAACAAACAAAATTAAAACTAAGTCTGTCTGTTTGAGATTGATCTAGAAGATTTAAGTGCACATTTTCAGACTCTATACCGTTCTTTCATATTTAACCTTTTTTTTTTCAGGTGTGGTTATAAGCCTTCAAGTGATCAGAATGTCTTATTCTCAAGATACTAATTTATTTTGGAAGGTATATGGGAAGATTTCAGGAAAGAGAAAGTTAGGTTTCACCTGCTTTCTCCTAGAGTGCATGACAAGAGGAATACAATGTTTTAATTAAATGTATTCATACAACAGAGTCTGGCAAAGCATATTTCTCCTGTTGTTGAGAAAACAATGGTGGTTTTCCCTCTTTTGTTACATTACCTAGAAAGGAATAATATCCCTTATCCATTGGTTTTAATCAAATGCTTGTGTTTTTATCAATATGAAATGTCAGATTGAACCACAAAGCTATTTGCTTTGGAGTAATCATAATATTACCCACAGCTCTATTCAAAGCACCAAAGAACGTAATAGTGTTAACTATAATTAGATTATTTTCCAGAGGGTTTGAAAGATGCATTGTAGAGAAGGGGTTTTCGTAAGGAAACAGAGAGAGTTATTTTGCTGAAACCCTCAAATACCTCTGCACAAATTGGTTTTGGAGAATTACCTCCCCTTTGTGTCTGGTTTTTAATTATTGCCTTTTTTCCTCGGTGAGGCACGGATTCTAACTATCACATTTTAACAACACAGCAGATGACAAATGTGGTTTCAGACTATGGGATTAGCCTACCCCACTGCTACTCTGAGCCTCCTGGGTCTACTTTTACCTTCTGCAGGGCCCAGAAGCAACAGATGCAGATTTCCTCCAAAGAAAAAAATTCCTTTCCATGCCATGCATGACATCCTTCTCAGCACTGCTCAGGGTCAGCATCTCCTTCCTACCCTGAAAGCAGAGGGCACAACACCCCTGCTAGAAGAGTTTCCTTAGTGCCACGCTGCAGGGTCAAAAACATTTCATTAGTCATTGCAAGGCTGCATCTTCCTGACACAAAACAAGAAAAACGTATCACCCATTTTATCAGTTATTTCTGAGCAAGCAGGTGATCGTGGCTTAAATTACTTTTACTCCAGAAAGTCTCCTGTAATTGTTTGTTGTCTTTTTTTTTGCACCTGAGGTCTGTGTCCTAATGGATGTTACATGGACGATTCATCTGGCATCTGAATCAGAGACTGAAGCCTCTATTGACTTGTTTGGTAGGAAGTCAGTGCTGATCATCATTGTATCTGACAAGTTTTAAGAAATGCCAGATAAACAGAAGTTGATAAACTATTGGCTGTTAGACACCTGGCACTTTTGGATTTACAGGATTTATAGTGGCTGTTTCATCTCCAGTTTCTTGGAAAATAAAAGAAACTTAGGAATCTTGAAACACAAGTAACTTCAACAACTTAAAGGACACTACAGAGCTTAATGGCCATTTTTCTGTGGAACTCATATCCTTTTTTGTGAATGATATTGATTTGCAGCCATAAAAACCTTTTCACTTCCAAGTATCCCTACAGTATGCTAAGTGTTTACAGGAAACCCCATCACTATGGTTCTGCACAGCTGGTCTGGAGAGCAAGAAATAAACACTGATGTACTCCATCTCACATCTAGCTGGACAATGTAGCTGAATCAAGCAATTCTTCAATATTAGCCTGGATCTCTAAATAGATTTATCTTCAGCTCCGCTGAGTCCTCATGTGTTTTCACTCCCCATGAACCCTGAAAAGACCAAGCTCACACCTTAAATGCCTGAGAGAAGGTGAGAAAGCAGCAGCTATTGAGCCAAAGGGTTGTGTATCCAGCTGGGTGGCAGAGCACTTCTTGGGGGGGAATTGTAGACAAGAGAAGGGAGGGGAAATTTAAAATACTTTCAGTCAGACCAGTAGAAAAACTATGTCTAAACCAGGAACTAATTTGATAAACTCATCAACATGTTATACACCCTTGGCTTCCAGCACAGTGAAATGTAGCCATGTAAGGTCTCTGGAGAAAAGGCTGCATCTGCCCAGTTGTTGGGACAATATCCCTACCAGGCTGCTAAGTACTGCACTACCAGGCATCAATTAGTACAAGACCTTCCTGTTCTCTCTGTTCCAAGAACTGAGCAAAGTGATAACAAACCTGGTTAGCAATAGCCCTTGTTTTGGAAAAGGTGTTCAATGCTCCCTACTGACTTATTTTCATATCTCTTCCTAGAGGTGACATCTGTCTAAGCAGAGGAACCTGCCCTGAGCCATTGGACCAGCACTGAGCAGAAGAGTGCCACTCCATCGAATTATTATGGTTGATTTTACCCATATCCCAGGCTGTTCTTGAAGGCCTTCCATTCACAATGGACAAGGCCTGAATTAGCTTACCTTTCAAGACCACTGTCCAAGTTTCTGTGGCTGCAGATATGTGAACATATTTGCTTCAGAGAGAGCCCAGACCAGCAGGAACCGTAACGTTGCTACCGCTGGCAGTAGCTGGATGTTATGTACCAGCACTGGGTCTGCACAGGCAGTAGCACTGGCTGTGGAAATGGGATTAGTGGCTCCAACTAAACTGAACTTAAGCCATTATAAAGTCAGTGGGAGGTTCTGATTGATCTCAGGGGGCTTTGGATCAAGTCCCAGCAAGAATAGGACTTAACTATATGGTGCCACTGCAACATATTCCTAGAAGACTCCTTTGCCCATGACAATAGTGTTGTTACTGAACAACTTTCTAACAGAGAACCTGGGCTCCTGGGGGACTGGTTGGCTGGTTTTTGGAGGCAGTTACTTGAGGTGCTGGTTGGTGAAAACTAGTGCCAGACAGAGAGCAGACACTGGTGTGATCTAGTCAGCCCTGGGTGTCATTAACCACATTTACTCCCAGTTGTTTCTGCCTCTTAAAGTTTCTGAGTGGGGCCTCAGGAGAGCAGAGAGCTGGAGGGTTTTCTGAGCATTTCCTAGGCAAGTTCTCCTCTCTGCTCCCTCTGCCCTCGCTGTAGAAGCAGACTGTGATGCCACTTAGGATGCTCGAAGGGAACCTGCCACCTAAACTCTGTGACAGCTACTTCTTTTTTTGAAAAATGAATAAATATAGTGAATACATAAACTGGAACCTTCACTCTCCTTTTCCAAACTTGTTATTAAACTTGGGGGGGAAAAAAATTGTTTGGGGCACCAGAAACCCTCATTCCTAACACTATAAAGAAAGACAAATATGGTCCAAAGCCTGCCATTAATTGTTTCTCATGATTAGTTGTTGTTAGAAGGGAGCTGCAGCTATGCTAATACAGTGTGCTCTCTACAAAAACACCCTGTAATTGGGACAAGGCAGCCACAAGCTTCCCGCAGCTGGCAGGAATTGTGACTGTTCTCTTCGGTTTTAATCATGGCTTTTAAAGCAGATCAGTAACAGCAACAATTAGCCTTTTAGAATGGTCTCAGAAATTACCATTTCTAAAATATGGTGACTCTGCAGGCACAAACCCAAAAGCTCTGCATGAAATGAGCACACTTCGCCTCGTTTGTCACCAGTTTGGTTCCTCCTTTGTTTCTGCTGAATTGTGGTTCTGAAAAGCAGACAGGAACTCACACAGATACTCAAAAGGAAATATCCTTAGTCACTTCCTTTTCCTCAGGAAACCTACCCTTCGAGACAGCTCCTGCTCTGAAGGACTGTCTGGCACTCCAGCTGTGCAAGGAGAAAAAGGAGGCATGACCATGTGGTTCTGCAGGCTAATGCCTGAAAAGATTGCTGGTTCTTAGCCAGCAGAACAATCTTGAATCTTACCTAGTAGGAAAGGATTGAGGCACAGCCATTTGGAATAGAGACATGAAAGAACCAAGAGGAGAGAGAAGCAGGAAAATTTTCCATCCAACAAAGGACTCAGAAGATTCACATCCCCTCTCCCTGAGGAGAATATTAGAAAGCAATGAAGGAATAAAAACAAGTGCCTCATAAGAACAGACAGCATTGTGTCACAGGTTGCTGTTGAGAGGGTCTTTTGATTCATCTCCACGAAGGGCAGCGAGGTCTCAGCCCGGCTGCTGAGGCTGGCAGGAGCTCTCTTTGCTCCTACCTGTCTCTGCTAAGCCACTCACAAATTTTTGCCTGCACAGCGAGGTTACTCAGGGACCCTAACATCTTTTGTGAATCCTCTGTGGTGTCCACACAAATCCTGGCATGCAAAGCTGGGTATCCCTACATAAAAACTCTCTCCCTTCTAGGTGTGACATGACTATTCTTCAATCCTTCTGGGAGGGTTTGCCAGCACAGCAACACAAAGGAGCCTTTTCAAGTACAGATCTGGCCTTTGTGCCTGAGGGTTTAACTCTCTGATGCCAGGACTTCTTTGTACTGCTCTGGTTTACAGTCTTTACAGTAAAAGTGTAAGTGCACTTCCATGTATCTACGTGTCAGGGGGCAACAGGATCTTGCCTCCCTCAAAGAGCAATGGAGTGGTGTTACCAACAGTTCCACCTGGCTTTGATTTCCTTCAAAAAACACTTTAACATTGACACTCATGGCTCGCTCTCATTGAAGTCTGCTGCAGATCCCACATGTGAGCTTCACAGCATTGTGTCCCTGCCAGACTGTTGGACCAGCTACTGACCAGCTTCTTCAGTCCCAAAACTTATTTACCTGTCCCGAAGCTGCAGGTGACCTGGGCAGCTCTGGGGCTGCAGGCCACACCCATCTTCACTAGAGCTCAAACAGTTTGTTAGCTCAGCTGGCCTCATACTTACCCACACTAACAGCATTAAAGACTCACAGAGATGTGTGAATAACCTACTTACACCTGGGAATAACATCAGAGCACGGCAGCTGAGCACTGGTTTGGAAAAATCTCATTTGAGCAGTGGGCATTGGCTCCCAGAGAGACATTTCAGGGTATTTCTTCAGGTACACAAACTGCTGTTACATTTGGGTGCCTATGTTTGGAATGTAGCTTCTGTTGGCCAACCAAAACCCTCTGATGGTTTATTTCAAATAAATCTCTGATTTGAGGGTTTGGAGATAGCAACAGAATCTCTCTGGCAGAGCTGAGTAGACCATTGTCTGCTGTATGATGTCCTGTTTCTATGAAAACAGCAGAAATATGGTGTATCCTGCAACAAGTTTTCCAACCAATGCAATTACAAAATGATCAAATGATAAAATCCATGTATCTATAAGAAACGCTGAAAGGCTTCACTCCATATCTAGCTGATTTAATCAAAAATGATTCTGACATTTCTGTGCTTTATTTCTGACACAAAATTGTTGGAAAATTTCAAAAGTCATCATTTTTCAACATCATAATTTATCTTTCTCAATATGCACCATAGACCCAGGAAGAAAAGAGAAGAAGCCACAATTACAGGAGGCTTTCAAAGAAGCAGAGGAAAATCAGCTTTATGGAGCAATCCTGCATGATTAATAATATGTGGAGCTTAGGCTGAGCCTTTCATCCCAATGGGTTCCATGTACATGTGGACAGAAGTGCAAAGTACCTATTTTTCTCTCAAGCCTGTCATTCACCACATACGTTCAATCAAACAGCACTGAAAGGTGGAAGTGCTGATTTTGTCCATGATGACTGATAATGGGTTTAACACCTCCCCAGGAAAGTACAATGGGAATTGGCAGGAATATAAACCTTATATTTCCTGAGGTCATATTTTGCTTTTAAAATGGGATTTTTTGCTGCTGTAAATACAGTGGATGCTGAGCCAGAGCCATCATTAACTCTTGCACATTCCACATTTTACATTACTACACTTGCCTACATCCCAATCTGCACATAACAGACACAGCAGGAGTCTGACAAACCAAATGATTTTGAATGTGGTTACCAGCTTAATGCTGGGCTTTCATTTATTTCTACCTTATGCAGTCATTCGTTGAGGTAATGTGCATTAACAGGAAACCAAAAGGTATCTCAGCCAATCAGGATGTGGCAAGGAGAAATGCTATTGTAACAATGATGAGTTATTCCTGTTATAAACAGCCATTTATTATATGACTATTCATATATACTTCCATATAGGAAAGCAAAGGACAATGTGTTTATTTCAAATTCCAAAATGGGCAATATTTCCATTCTGTAACTTTAAGGGGCCAGAAAGCACATCCTTTTTTTATGTATATGCAACAATTGACACCAGGATGGAGTACAGACAAATGATTAAGTGCTCTGTTAGCCTTGCACTGCCAACCCTCTTCCTCCATACTCACCATTTTCCACGTCACATTTGAGACAAACATCCTCTTCAGGGTTTTCTCTTTCACTCTACATCTTTCTCCACTTCCAGGGGTATCTCCTAGTAACGCAAGCAGTAAATATCAATGGAAGTGTTTTAATAGCAGATTCAGGAAAAGGTGCCTGTGACAAGTGAAGAGCCTTATTCAGAGCTGGCTGACATTGATGGATTTGTGATAAATGGGCAGCTTGCTCAGCAAGTATTGAGTGACTGCTGTAGCCTTGATTTTATCTTTTTATGACATTTAATAAAATGTAGTTCTTTTAATTTAGAATTTCTGCCCCTGAGAAAATAACAAGCTTTTTCCCTTTTTCCCATCCCAAAATGGGATGGAAGACATCTCGAAAAACCAAATTTTTGAGCATCAAGTTTCAAGTTCTTTTCAAGAAGACTGTTGGTGCAACAGGTATCCTTGCTGCCTCACAGGAGGTGAAGTTTCCTGTCCTGCAAAGCCCAGCATGCCAGTTATGTTCCTCTGTGTTGCCAAGGACAGGTGGCTCTCACAACAAACAGGATGCAGTTTTTTGTGGTAAATTATCTTGGTTTTATTGTGGGTCCCTGTAACACTCACATTGTGTTTCCTGTGACACCCCCAGCAAGTCCTCCAGGCTTGTGATTTGCCTCAAAACCAGTTGTTTCACCCAGTGTTCTCCATCCCCTAAACAAATCACCTTGGTTTGGATGCACGTTTTCTCTTTCAAGGTTCTCTGGAAACCACATTAACCTAAAATGAAACCAGCATCAAAACATTAGATTAGCAGTTTATCATCAACTAAACCATCAACTCTTCAAGAAAAAAAACCCAGAAATGTTCTTTCCACTCTATGAAGAATGCTAGCACTGAGACATGTAACCTTGTGAATGTCCTTTAGATCCTAAAGATCTCATAAGCATGTTTTCTTTATCATCATTCAGGTTTTATATGCAGCTGTTGTCCAAACAAAGTTATTTTCCCCAAAAAACTTTTTTTTCCTGAGAAATAGCTGATCAAAAATTGAAGATCTTGTGAAATATTCAAGAAAAATTGTCACTTATAATGAAAATTTTAATTGATATCTGCTTGCATACGTTATCAGATCCATTATTGAACTTCTATTTTTACTGAGCCCTTTTATTAAAAAATGTGAGGGTTTCATTACGAGACGTGTGACAGGTCTGAATGCCTTGAGATGAAAACTATTGTTGTGAAATGGATTGTGTGGCATTCAAGCCCATCTCCCTGTCTGCCACTGTAGCTCATAACACCGTGTGACACAGCCACTCACAGCTCTAGCAGCATAACAGTTGGCACCACTCTTTTTTTGCAACTGCTGTATTAGCAAGTAATGCAACTGAGTTTCTTTAGGTCTCAGGATGAGGCTTCTGGATTTGCCCTGGGGGGTAGTAGAGATGATATTAGGCAGATTAGATATTAGGGATTATGTAGACAAATCAACTGACCTGCCCATGAGTTTAGCTTCTTGCAGGGAGCAATACTCGATAATACTAATAATGCTGAAGAAAAATCCAGCAAAATTTTCCTAGCCTGAATGCAGAAGGAAGAGTATTTAACTTGCTGGATGAATGAAAGGAAATGTTTTAGAAAAATAACTTGAAAGAAAAGACAGTAACCTGTTTCTGCCTAAAATGCTGTATACCTTCTAGACAGTGTAAAAAACCATGATGCATTCAAGTCATAAATCAGCATTTCTCAAGGCTTTATTACATGCTGAAACCACAATTTCTCAACAGCAGCAGCTCCCTGCTCAATGCAAATATCTCTGCCAAGATTTGGGAAGAAAAATTCACTACGAGGGTGGTGAGACACTGGCCAAGGTTGCCCAGAGAAGCTGTGGCTGCCCCACCCCTGGAAGTGTTCAGGACCAGGTTGGATGGGGCTTGGAGCAACCTGGCCTGGTGGGGGGTGTCCCTGCCCGTGGCAGGGAGGTTGGAACTAGATGATCTCTTAAGGTCCCTTCCAAGCCAAACTAGTCTGGGATTCTGTGAAATAGCGACACAAGGACAGAAAAGAGAGAAATTATGAAAGAAAACTTAGCTGCAATTTAGTTACAAAATAGTTTTAAGCTTTCTCACTTCAAGTGTCTCTCACTTCTGCCACATTTTGCAGTAACTCTTGCAGGGAGGCTGGGTCATGCTAACTGATCAGCCTCAGCTCATTCCTTATTCCAGCAATCTCTCACTGGCAGCTTCCCAGCAAGTGGTGGGGAGGGACCTTCAGGATTTCACACAGGCTGCTTGAGGCAGCCAGCAGGACCTGACCACTGAGCACCTCACAATTGATACCTCTTTTTCCATGGATCTTCCTTCCTCCCTTCTACATTTAGCCTCATTCTTTCTGTCCTGTTCCAGATTTATGTCCCTTTTTCTTTCCTGTCTGAATCAGCCTCTCTCCCCTGCACATCATCATCTGCAACGTCTTCCCAATTGGGAGGAAAAAGTGATTATTTTGTAGCTCTCCCTGATGCTCACCCAGACACTCACACTCTATCACTTGAAGGGTATTTCAGAATTATCATTTCCAGCCCTCCTGAAATAGAGTAAAAATTAACATGTAAAAACCCCAGAATCTGTGGTCTGTTGATTCAACCCCAGGCAAAACATGGCACTAGCTGTGGCTGTTTTACATCTCATCACAGCAGAAGAACAGCTTCCAACCAGTCTTATTTGTAATTTTTTATCTCACTGTCCAGCTAAGTCAATCAATTGCTGCAAACTGTGTTGTGCTGCAGGGTAAAGGATAACAGAGAAATATTCAGCCAAACTGTACAAAAATTCTTCCCACTGCTGTGTATATATGTTGGAACAGCAGCCTGGCCACTGCTTGCCAGGCAATGCCACTGGTCCTTGATAAGACTGTTACAGCTCTTCCACTTTCACAGAAAAAAAAAATAAAAAGAGCCATCATTCACCTCAGGAAGTGTCCATGGAATAATTACTCCCTCCAAAACAATTACATCTGCAAAAAGCTCCTTTTCCTCAGCGGGAAAATCCTTGTGGAGCCTGCTCCCAATTAAGGTTTAATATATGCCTCTATTTCTTCAGGAAAGGGGTTGTTCTAGTTCCCATTGGAACCACTTGGAAACTTTAATAGTCTTTGAACCAAGCCCAGTGACGATGCATCTTCATTAGTGACAGGAGTGCTCCCTTGTTTCAGGATTTTCTGTGGTTTGGATGCTTATCTATCACACTGTGGCATCCTGGGGACCAGAAATTGGACATAAACTTGCACAAGGAGCTGAAATTTCCTACTGACTCGGCCACTCCTCGTGCCAGCTTCAAGGCCTGTGAGGTTGGTATTTGTGGTGGCTTTTGCTCTAGTGACACTGCTGGCACCAGCCCCCAGCTTCAGCACAGCTGGGAAATGGGGCTGGGCAGCTCAGTGCTGGTGCTGGACATATCCCAGTGTCCCCAGCTGCCAACTGGTATCCCCTGGGCCATCAGTGGAGGAGCAGAACATATTCTTCTGAGCTGTTATGCCCACTCCAGCCCTGCAGTGGTCCTCAGTTTTTGAGGGCTGAAGCTGGCAAGGCAGGGGAAGGAAATTAATAATTATGCCACTGGCTTTCTTGCTTTGTACCTCTGCAAAACAGCTTTGGAGTGACTTCCATTACAACTGTCCCACAGCAACTACAGTTCCTGGGACAAGCAGGGACTTATTTTTAAATGGAATTATAATTTAATTTCTGCACCATATTAAGCAAACAAAAGCCCAGGATTTATCTGCAGGGTCCCTCTTACTGACCTCCTGGCAAGGGAGAGGAGAGCTTCCCTCTGACTCCCATGGGCTCTTTCATCAGTTTTCCTGTATATCCCATTGCTTTTCTCAAACTGGGTGCAGTTCTTAACACCGATCGCCATTCTTCCTTCTCTCACACACTGCACACTTCTCTCCCTCTCTCCCCCATCCAGTCTTCAATCTCTTCTCTAACCATGTTTTAGGTATTGTATGAGCTTTTCTTTGTGTTATCCCACTGCTGCTCAGTAAATGACTCTTCTCAATCGAATTTGTGCTACAAAATCTTTGCAACGTGCTGCTTACCTGAAGCTCCCCCTAATTGTTCCAGTGTTGTGGTTTCCAAAGCTCTGCTTTCTTGCTCTGGCTGTCTGTGCAGCAGTTCATGCTCTTCCCTTAAAGGATTTCTTTTCCTAGCTCCTGCAGCAGTGTAGGAGGAGATTCTTCTTTGTATTCCATGGTTCTTTTTGGTACTCAGGTGCCTGTAGCACCTTGCAACAGTGAGAGAAACAAAGACCATTGTCAGCTGCAGGCAGGGACCCCAGGCAAGGTGGTCGTGCCAGCCTGTAGATCACCAGAGCATCTAAAACATTGTTAAAAACAGTAATGAACACTCTCTCATCAAATGTAGTACTCCAAAAACGATTGGATTTGGATCAAATGAGAACAAATGCAGTGCACACCAGCTCCCATTCATCTCAAGGCATGTTAATCCTGGTTCCTAATTATTTATAATTGGTACATTTATTAACAATTTATCTGTTACTACCAGCTGTTAAAACTGAGATGAAGGGGAACCATGGCCACTACTGGCAGAGTTAGCTCTTGACTACTGATCATTCTTAGAGAAGCTCAGACTCTCATGCCTACCCACCAAGTGTTTTTAAAGGAAAACCTGAGCCTTGGTGTAATAGACCTGCTAACTTCTTAGTATAAATATGTAGAACTAAGCCCCCATTTTCCTCCAATCTTAAAAACTGTTTTCATCTGTGCTTCTATCCAATATTCTACAATACCTACCCGGCAGGGGAGGCACCATGATCAGTCATGAGCTTTTCTCAGGGCAAGGCTCATCCCCTGCTCTCCAGGTGTGCTGGTTTTTATATTGTTTAACTTTTTTGCAGGTGGATTAAGATGATCCTTGTAGGTACCTTCTAACTGAACTACTACTCTCCTATCCTATCCAGTAAGGAGGAACATTCATCTCAACACCAAACATTGCAGCTGACCCCAAACATGTCACACACCTTCAAGGAAACATGTACCTCCAGACACCTCCTCTATGGATTTCATCCTTAGCAGCTTTGGGTCTCCTGACTGCTCTGAAATACATTTTGGAGCTGGAGGGGTGGTGGAAAATTTACAATTTGGGATCCAGTTGAAACGAGCTGAAGAGCAACCTGGCAAAAATAAAGCTGAAGCTTCTTGGACAGTGCTGTGCAGAAGCAAAAGAGGCTTGGGCTGAGGGGTGGGATCCCAGGATGCCACCCTGCACCCCACGATCCCACCCTGCATCCCACCCACCTCTACCAGCCTGCATGCCTGGGGCAGCCCAGCTTCCACACAGGTGTGCAGCAGCCTGTGGAGTCATTTCCAAAGCCACCAAGTTGCTTTTTGCTCCAAGGAAGCAATACTATGCACCGTAAACCAGCAGTTTTTATGATGTCTCTATTGCTTATCAAATTTCTGAACTCTGTGAGAAATATGAGAACCACATGTGAGAGCTCCCTGTGAATGTACAATGAAATTGTTCCATTCAGGGCAGCTGAGCTGCTTATCAAATAAAGGAATAAAACAAAGTATTCCTTCCTAATGTGGAACTTACATCTTTAATAAACATCAGCTTCATGTTCTCATGAGACTCCTATTACACAACTTCCTTCATTGATTCATGTATTAATATCATTTTGTATTAAGCCAGTACAGAATTGATGATATGGAAGTGTTTTCATAGAACAGCTCCTTCACTACATAATATAACCCACTGATCATATTTTCAGCTCAAAATTCCAAAAGTTCATGGATGCATTATACACTGGAATGAACAAATTAACTATATAAAAGTACAGTATATCATTTGCAAATTGCATGCAGACCAAAGTAAATATACAGGGCTAAATGGTAACTTTGATATAGCTCAGGTTGAAAGGCATAAATCAGCTAACAGAAAAAAAATAAATAAATTAAGGGCTCAGTAGAATGGAAAAATCCCTCTCAGAAAAGAAGACCTGATGTAGTGATTTGGGTGTGACATGTAACTTCTATTGCTATGATGAGCACACACCTTTGCAATTTAGGGACAGGACTGTACAGCCCAGAAAAAACAGCCCTGCCTCACAGTACCACTCACTATAAGCAGAAGAAATCCCTGAAGGGATTTGTTTTTCTTTTCGTTTTAGGAGGTTTTTTTTTAGTTTTGTTTGATTTTGCCTGCAATTGCATGGCAGGATTCAGCAATACTTCAATATCTAATATGATGAGATTACAAAAGGCTCAGGGGCTTGCTCTGTTTTATAAAACCTATTTAAAACTAAGCTTAGAAAGGCAGACAAGGAAACCTTCTCCCTGCCAAACAACGTTCCCAGGAAACGATGGTGCAACCCTGGGAGTTGTGATTCCCTGTGTTGACTTACAAGGTTCTCATCCTGTGCAGCTCATTTTACAGGTGCTCAGGCAAAACCATTAAAATTGGAGAGCTCTTATGAATGTGTTCAAGGATGGAAAAAATGGTGGTTTGCAGGAGAAACATGCATGGAACTTCTGTCTTACACAAACACAGCCAGGGTTCATGTCTGTGCTGCAGCACCAGGTGCCTGTCCCAGCCATGCAGTGGGACCAGGTGAGATGCCACCACCTTTCATGGACTTGTGGCTGCTGGTCCCTGCACCATCACACTCCAATGTTCCTTGAACACCAAAGCATTGTACCAGTGTTACACCAAAAAGTCAGTCAGGTTAATACTACAAACGTACACTTTGCCTTTGAGCTTGTTTTTTGGCTGGAGTCAAACTTTGCATCTGTTACCTATTCTGACTCTGATCCTCAAGGTTATGTTTGTGCCCAAAACCAACTGCTCCAAAGATGATCTTTGTGAGACTCAGAGCCTTTCTTCTTCTCTGGGAAGTGGTTCATTGCTACCCTTACAACCACTGTCATACAACCAGAGTTCAACTGCACCATAAGACACTATATACAATTAATCCCCTCTCTCCTTCCACTATCATACACTTTCCTACCCATGAATAACTTCCATCCTGTACTCAGAAAAGTGATTATTAAATATTCATGTCTCAGGAACAGAGACTTCATCCACAGATCTGCCCACACATACCCTCAAGTGCAGTAGTTCCACTAATCTCCTTAATTCTTTCTCCTTTGTACAGTGTAACTTAGAGTAAATTCAAAATATGAGTGAATGAATCTTTTTTTCATTACCTTCTCCCCAGCTTGAAAATTTATGATGTATCCCAGCCAGTGTGATGAAGGTCAGATGCACCTGGAATGCTTCAGCTTCATAAACTACATTTCATTTCAAATCAGGCACAGTCCCAAAGCACAGGTCTTACAGGTCTTCAATAGAGCACAGCTGCCCCTGCCCAGGGACAACTGTAACAAAAGTCACACTGGCCTGAATAACACAAGATAAGGGCCCAAATCTTGTCCTGTTTCCCATTATTCATAGATATTCCTAAATCTGTATTCATTGAACTGCAAATACTTAAAATGCACCTATTGCTCATTTGGCTGTTTTCTTATAGTACTTCAAACTCAGGTGAATTTAGAACAACGAACTACAACCATGGGAGATTCTTTTGTCATCTGACTTGATCAAAGTCACAAAAATCCTTCAAAAAAGGAGAAGAGAGAGTATTTCTGCTTGTCCTTTTTAGCAATCAGGTTACTAAAAGAAAAAATATTTTTTCTAAAAACACGTCCTTGCTTTTCACCTAATGATCATTGCACGTGTGAATTCACCTGAGTGTTTCAAAATCCGTGTTAGCAGGAAGCAGTGCAAACACTTCCCATGTGATGAACCATTAAAGTACATCACTATCTCGATCTTCCACCTCACCACAGTACTGACCCATCACCTCTCTACCATCAGAAATGGTCCTCAAGACTCTGCGTTGCCTCCCAGCACCCCTGGGTGAGCGACAAGCCACACTACATGACCTTTTAACTCCCTCCCCTCAAAATGACCCATCACTTCCCAATCCCCCAGTTCCTCTGGGCAGTAAACAAGCCTTGCTCCAGGAGCAGCGTGATCCATTATTTATCCTGCATCACTATTTCTCAGGACTTTCAGTCCAAGACAGAAATAAAAAGGCTGCAGCACAGGCAGCCAAGGACTGCAATCAGAGCAGGGTTTGTAATTTAATAGAGCTACCTGGAGTAATGCTATAATCTCAAGCAGCCTTCATAAGTTGTTCAGAGAGAGATTCCCTAAATCCTCAAATCAGCTACAAATACAGAGTTGCATTACTACCATGGATTTAAATGCCTTTGAATTCACTTGAGAGATCCTTACAGACTTTCTTACAGGCTCATGTGTTTTAAATATATATATATGTATATGCACACACTTGCACACACACAAATACATATATAAATCTCCCTAGGGGTTTAATCTGGCTTGAGAGTCCCTGAAGAACTCATAGCTGAGATCCTATGGAAAGGCACAGTCTGAAAGCTCTCCATCTGCAGGATTTTGTAATAAAGTCTTTTGAATGGAGTTTTTATTCCATTAACCACCATTTTTCTTTTCTTCTCCTTTTTGGCAAGGCAAAGAGTTGTCTCTTTTCTGTAATGTAGACATCACTGTTTCAGGGCACATTCCCAAGGAGGCCAATTTAAAGACTGACAAGAATATCTCCCGTTCTATTTGGACACAGAGAAAATTACATTTTTTCCAGCTGGAAAGAAAAAAAAAAGAGAGAGAGAAAGTAAATCCTGCTGTGTAACCCTGATCAGGTTTGCTGGACCACCAAGAAAAGCTTGATGTCTTGCCCACATGAGAATCACAATTATGGGGAAAGCTTAGTGAGCTTTATTTGCTTGCATCTTTGCACTGATTTTCCCAAAACTGTTTTTTCCTTGGTGCAGAAGTTTGCCCTGGCCAAGGCCATTTGGGTGTATAGGTCCATCTGCACCCTCACTGCTGTCAATGCCACAGAAGCTAGGCTGGGTCACCCACTTGTTTTTCTTTCCTCTTTTTTCTTGCTCATCTTGTTCCCTTTCCAGGTCCTTTTCTGCAGTCTCCCATTACTATAGTCACCTTCTCTTCCACCTGATGTTGAGCAATGTTCCTCCTCCTAATTTTCTTCACCTCCTGCTGTATTGGGCCAATGGATAACTCCAGGTCAGAGCATCTCCAGGGTCACTGATTGCTTCAAACAGGTGGGTTTGGAGGTAAGGACAGTGAAAAACACCATCAAACAAGATCACATAAGACCAAAAGAGTTGACAGAGCAGCTCCAAAAAGACAAAGGGAAGCAAGGTGAGATACAGGTTAAAAATAAACACAGGTCTCCTTCGGAAGGCACAGATCATATCCAAAGCCTCTGACATTTGAACTTAACCCATGGCTGCACTTCCAAATCAGAGACCAACCTGCTGCTGTGAGAGGGGAAAATGCTTCAGTGAGGAAAAATCCGTATCTTTTTGATTCAGGCAAAAAAGGAACATATTTTAGCATATTTTTGCCTCATCTTGATTTGGGGATGAAGATAAAAAAATAAATAAAAAGCCTGTTTTGCAGACTAATGGCTGTCACTCACCTCAGTAGCTCTGTTAGTACCAGGAAACAAACCATTTCATACAAGTCAGTCCAATACAGACTCAGCACATCAAGTCCTGCTGCTGATGCTCAGCAATGGCCAAACCTGCTCTCTAAAATCCCAGGGAAAGCCACAACATCAGCAGGGACTCAACCTGCCTTTGCTGCAGGCTCTAAATGAGCTCTGCCTGGGGATCACACAGGGCTTAACTCTTAGAACTAGGTGCCACTGCCACACAAACATAGAGAAAAGTTAAAACAAAAAGTAGCTGAAAACCCAAATGCATTTCCTTAACCAAATGACTTACAATTTTTCTCTTTGTTTTGAAGCAGGAGGGGAGTGAGTGGGAACCAACAGAAACAGCAAATGTAGACCAGGAATGAAAGCTAAGTGAGGTGCATGTAGTGGATGAGTAAAGCATGGGTAAGGAGTAAAAAGCCTCAGGCTTCTTTAAATGTCTTTCTATTGCTAACTAAAACACTGTGAAGAATTTCCCATGGGAGGAATCATGGAAATTGAGCGTTGTGGCATGAGCCTGAGAGTGGGGCGCGATGGAATCGCTTCCCTCCAAGATGAAATTCTCTCCCACACTTCAGGGCCCTGTCCTGGCTCACCCCAGCTTCACTGCACCCTCCCATCACACTGCTGCCCACCCCGGAGCCTAAAACCAAACAAGCCAAGAAGAGGACTGGTCCTGTACCCCCAGGCATCACCAAGCAGGGCTGTAAGCACCTGAAGGCAGTTGATTCAGGATAAGGCAACTTGGGGACACATGATGGGACAACTGTGCATAATTTACTTCACACCACAGTAAATTTAAGCCTTAGTTTGGGTGACAATGAAGTGCCTGCAGGCCACAGGACAATTTGACCCAGAGGTATATCATGTGCTTGGCTTCTGCAGTTCAGGACCAGAGCAGGGAGCATCTTTACAGCCCTCTCCCTGTCCCAGAAGGCCTGATCCAGCAAGGATATCCCCCCCACAGCCCCTTTCCCAGCCTGCCTCCAGGGCCCTGCTCACTGTCTGCCTGCAAGACAAAAATCCCAACCCCTGCACTTGCTGGAATAATCTCATGTCATGTTCACAGAGATCAGACAGGATTTATTTCTAGATGAAACTTGGTTGATAATATAAAGCAAGTTATTAATCCACTCAGGCCGGCCACCTAACACCCAAAGCCTGTGACTCTTGCTGGCTGGAAGGAGGTATTTGATCAAATCAGAAGGGATTTGCTCAGCTCTCTCATCTTGTTTAAGTCAGAAGCTGTGTCAAATCTGTAGCTGGGGTTTGTGCCGATACGCCCAGCATCCAGCTCTTGGCCCTTTGTTACCAGAAACTGAACCTGTGAGCTGAGATTGTGCAGTAAAAATAGGAACAGAAGTCAGGATAGTCGGGAATCACGTTCCCTCTGCTACATTTTCCTTTAGTGTCAAGATGCCAGGACTAGAAATAAGACCAACTCTGATTATTCATGGCATTTTTTTTGTCTTGACTACTTATTAAGTATCTCTTCCTTTCAGGCTATGAACTGAGCTTTCCTGCCTCTCCTGTTGTTATGACACTCCAGCTCTCAGTCTTCCCTCTCCCATCATAAGACCCAAGCTGATACCCCAGTACCTCTCTCTGCTGCCCTGTCTTCCAGCCTCCCTCACCCCTGCCCTGTTCCCAGCCACAGCACATCCCCACCTCTTCCCCCAAGGAAGAGCCCCATTTCCCCCACAGTGCTCCCCAGCATCCTGCCACAAGCCAGGCAAGATTCAAGGCTTCTTACCACAACTCCTGGTCATGAAAAAGCTGCACATTGGAAAATTCGGGGGCACAAGATCCTTTGAAGACCAGGGGAGATTCAAGCAGTCAAGCAGTTGTGTTTAGGTACCACTGTGCTGGAAAACTCTGATTTCTCCATAGCAGTGGTTTAGATCTGTCAAAACTCTCTGTTCAGCTGCTGTTTTAACCAGCAGGGACTAGATTTTCTCTCTTTTTCTGGCAGAGGGTTTGATAAGAGAGAACTGGTACCAGAAGGATCAGCCAGAGAGTAATGATAATGCTATTAGCATCCAAGCCAAAACCCACTGCCTTTCCTGGAAGCCTTTCCATTGACTTTGGCAGGGTTTGATCAGCCCTATGCGTTGCCACAGGACAGGGCAGGCTTGGCTTTGAACACATTTTCAGAGTTAGACACCAAGGTTTCCAAAAGCCACTGTGTGGTCTGGTCACAGAAGTTTGCAAACAGGTAGGGGGACAAGCGAGAAGAAAGAAAGATTTTCTTTTTTTCCTCCACTTCCATTCCCTTAAACACCTTTCTCACCATCACTGCCATTATATTTCATTTTCAAGTTTTCTCTAACATCTCCTAAAACATCCAAAAAGGAAAAGGTATCAACTCATTTTTAACAGCGAGACGTGAACTCAAAAGTTCTTCTACAAATAAAAAAAAAAGAGAGGAGTGGAAAAAGTAAATGCAAAAAGATGACTAAATGTTTCAGGAGGTTGACAGAAATATGTTGGTTTAACTCCTCTTTCACATGGTCTGAAATCAGCTGAACGTAGGTGACACAATTCTCCCTGTCTCTATTTATTGCATTATGCATCAACTCTGCTGTCAGGGGAGATGAGCAGATCTTGACATGCTGTGACAAGCTGCCAAAGTCGCTGCAAACAGGAGGTTCCTGAGCAGCACAATAAAGGAGGACAGCCCCCACGTGCCCCTAACCAGGCGAGCGTGGTGCCGCGCGGGGCGCAGCCTCCCTTGTTACTGCAAGGAACTCCAGGAATACAACAGGGACAAACGTGCATGGAAGTGCCTGGCAATGGGAGCAGCCCTTGGTCTTCTGCAACAGTAACTAATGAGAACTTCCACACCTCCTAAAAGTCATTGTTGCTGCTTTAAATCAGAAATTAAATGAGCAGTTGCAGGCCTGAACCTGTGACCATGGAAGGGTTTAAATAAATATACTCATTAAGATGCCATTTGACACTGTGTATTTTTGGGGGGGGTTGAGACCATAGTCTTTCATGTCCTTCTTAGGCTTTCTCATTAGGCACTAAAAGCTGGAAGTTAATTAGCTGCTTGCACAAAATGGAGGAGGGAGGAGAAAAGGTGTGACACAGCCAGGTGGCTGTCATGGAGGAACATCTCCTTGTGTAAAAGCTGGTATCTATTCACAGGCTCCGGAAAACCTTGTCCCCAAGACAATATATGCCAGATGTAACACACGTAGTAGGTGCTTTGCTCCTGTGCAGCAGCTTCCCCTTTGCAGCAGCTTCCCCTTTGCAGCAGCTTCCCCTTTGCAGCAGCTTCCCCTTTGCAGCAGCTTCCCCTTTGCAGCCCCTGGTTAATTACAACTTGGAGGCAGAGCAGCCTGTAATCATGAACACGGAAACTCATTTCTCTGTAAATGAAACCTGGCTAACGGTTGCTTTTTACTGGAACAGTTTTCAAATAAAAAAGCTCTGAAACTTAAAAGGAATCTTAAACTCCATTAAATAATACAGTTCCTTCACAGGAATTTCTCCTGGGAAGAGATGTCTTCTATTCAAGTGCCATGTTATGACAAGCATGACAGACTTGATAGCGATCGGTTCCAACTCATGACATCGCTTGAATTAGGTTAGATAGAATCTGTGCAGGCTTTCTAAGGAAAGCTCCTCTGGGTGAAAGCACTATTATTTTTGTTAATGGCTGTGAATTATGATTTTCTTCTCCTAGGAGTCATAAACTATGTTGCTACGCAGTAGTACATCGTGTAATGTATGTAATACATGATTCCTTAGTAGGGGAGGAAACTATTATATTTGCATACATTAGACCCAGCGTTGCAATCACAATGTGTTTTCCCACTTCCTTCATTGAATATTTATAGATTTCTTTCTCACTTCCCCTTCTGCCACACATGCCTCCTGCTTGACCTGGTGTCTTGCTCTATCTTATTCAAACTTGGGAAGCGTACATGTTTATGGCACGTTCCTGTTGCTTTGCAAACACCAAGTGACTGGCTTTCTTTCAGATGGCTTTCTAAGGCTCCCACAGGCTCCCACGCATCTGCAGCCTCAGCCACAGCCATGTGAAAAGACAGATGGAGGCAGAAAGGAGCTTAACCCCATCGCTGTGGGCTCACCAGCACATCAGGGCACTAGACAGCAGCTGATGACACCAAGGACACTTGCAGGTAAACAAGGGGATTTAAAGGTTGTAGCAACACCTGAGCAAGCTCAGAAATGCCACAGCCAGCAAGTGACACTTTACACCTTCAAGGGCTGCCAGACCAGGGCTATGACAGAGGAGAAACCAGCCCATCCTTCTGTTTTAGTCCTCTCATAGCATAACATCCCAGCACCACCATTAGCAGCAGGGTGATGCATTCAGTGCTGTGCCACTGTTTTCAGTGCACTCCATATAGTTATTCCTGAGATCTTCAAAGGTGCTCTTGGACTCCTAATTCACTAAGGTTTTATTCAGAAATCCTGCTCAACAGTCCACCAGGCAAACCCACACTTGTATTCTTCCCCACTTTTGATAATTCATGTCCTGAATTTGATATAAAAGCCAGTCAAGTGCAAACCCAGATCACTAGGATATGGAATTCAAGGGTTTGTTCCAAGCTTACATTAACATACTTGTTTCTCCATCAATAAAAGGAAAACTGAGAGAAGACTAACACCCACCTGTAATTTCCAAAGAGGAGCCGGAGGGCATCTGAACAACTTGGACAAAGAAGAGCAGCAAGTACACTGGTTTTGATGCTACACATGTCACAGAAACAGAGCAGCAAAGCTGGAAGGCTCTCATAAGGATCAGAAGATAATACACCACCAGGACAAATTAACACTCAAGACTTTGGAAGAAATTCCTGTTGAATGCTCTGAAGCAACAAAAGATATATAAAGGCCTAAGAAATGCTCTTGGATCTCAAGTACACAAACCCACACCTGGCCCATTTTGCTGCCCACAGTATCTGTGTAACAGCACATTTCCAGTCTCCCCTGCAGATAACATTTGTACAAGCATCAGGTGACAGAGACAAAAGGAGAGGGCAAGTGAGACATCCCCCACTGGTTCCTGAAGCCTTGCTGACACACTCAAACACTGTTGAAGTGACTGATTATGGACACGCTCCCAAGTAGACTGATGCTGATCAGAGCAGAGCAGAGCTCCTCCATGGCCATCATACTGGCAAAGGCTCAGGTGACAACTGCCTGCACCTTCAGAACTGAGTTACTGTTGATGCAGACAGGTTAGAGAGAAACCAAGACCATTTCTGACTGACTCAAACCAATTTAAGCTCAGGTTTCCAGAGTGACACGTTATTATTTGTTAGCTGAGAGATCGTTCAAGGCCAGGTTGAACCCTGCAGGCAGCCTGTGGGTAGCACAGTATGCAGCGATGGGCAGGGGCTCTGAGAGCTGACAGCACTGCAGGGATCCAGGCCACTGTCACCACAGGGACACAGAAAGGTCTGTTTCACCATCTCAGAGCAGATTTATTGCTAGGCTGCCAGGGAGGAGCTGCCTCTGCTCCTTTTCGTTATAGAGAGAGGGTGGTTACACTGTGAGACTCCAGAGTGCATCCAGAGGAGGAGGAGACAGCATTACATGGTGCTCCAAGGGTTTTAATGCACAACCAAAGATGTACTTAGAGACAAAAGATGTTTAGGTGACTAAAAATGCAGAGAAGCACACAAATCCAGATCCATAAGGAAGAAACTTTTCCTGGACTGGGCTTAGTGGAATTTCCAAGTCCTCCCAGCCCAGGGGAATACAACAACAGGAGCACAGCATCCCTCTGCTTCAGTGCTCTCTGCATCTTACATGTGCAGCAAGGCTGCTGCAGGACTGGTCTTTGTGCTGAAGAACAGTTACAAACTAAAAGGAGAAAAAGAAAAATTAAATAGGATATTGCAATTTCTCAGCCATCAGGACAGGCACAAACCAAACATTAGCAGGTGGGTTTCTTTTCTACATTTGAATTTGTGAGAAAGTACACATTAAAAAAATAAAAATAACAAAAAATGAATGTGAAAAGCATCTTGAAATAACTTTGGCCTCTCTCTTCCCACATGGGACACTAGCCACAATTATCTCATTATTAAATTACAGTCATTTCCCATCCTGGGATGGACAGACACTTTCACTCTGCTCCTGCCTTCAGCCTGGACAGATCATTAATATAAAGTAAGCAAAGAAGGAACATACTTAAAACCACTGTTCAAACTCACAATCTCTAAAGGAGAAGAAGTCACCTATTATTGTGCAGACACGTGTTCTGAGCAACCACTGAGTTCAGGGCAGATGCCATTACAATTGCAACATGTGGGGAAGTTTGTATTGTATCATGATTTTTCAGTTGATAAACAGCAGCCTCCAGCCTGCCGTGCTGTTAATCTAGCATCTTGATGAAAACAACATTTATTTTCAAAGAGAACTGGATATTTATGGCTGATAAGTGTTATTTGATCATTTTCACAAAATTAAATTGAAGCTCATGCTGCATGCTCTCCAAACTACTCTATAAAATTACACTTAAAGAAAAATTATATAAAACACAGACAAACTGATACAATCCTTACCCCTTAAAAGTACTGCATGGGTATTATTTAACCATGATGTATGCAAACCAAATGCAAATTAAATAGCAGTGGGTGTGGTTTTAATGCAAATTTCAAACCCTACACCATCCCAATTTCCCCTTCATGAACTGCCTACAGCTATAATTCTCAGTATTTACGAGCTGCTCAGCTTTTAATACAATCTTTGTCATTGTAATGAGGCAAAAATAATGGAAAATGATATGAAGTCAACCTACTGCCACAGGTCCCATTCTTCTTCTTCAGGGGTCTGGCCACCCATAGAAGTGCTATCTTGAGGATGGACAGACAGGGCACAGCACGGGAAGGTGTGGGTACTTGTGAAAAACCCTGAATGCAGAGGGCACCTGAAGCTTTCTGTGTTACCCAGCAGAGAGCTGGGACCCTGAGGGCTGGGGTTTATACACAAAGACAGCACAAACTAACAGCTGCCCCACTGCTCCTTCCTGCAGCTCACAGCTACCCCTCAAGAAATAAACCTGTGGCTGGTGTGTGCCTCGTACCCACTGTTCCAGCCTGTCTCTCTCTCACTTCCATCAGATGTAGCCCACTTTTCTGCAGTGCAAACTGCTTTTGCCAGCATCTCCCCATGGTTTCAATGCAATCTGTCTCTTTGTTTTCTATCAATAATGGAAAAAGACTAATTCCATGAAGAACTCTTATGCTTCTACCTAGAGAGGATATTTTTATGTTGCTGAGGTCTAAATGCCTGGATTTTGTTTTTATAAAAGCAGAGCCTGGGTTTTTGGACAGAAAGGATCCCCGATTTCAAGCCAAATTAACATTCTGGGGAGTCTCCACACCTAAGGTATAACCTGACTGAAGAAATTACCTGTGTTTGGGGAACACTCATGATGATGCAGGGGTCATTATATTTCTGAAGGAAATATGATGGTCACCTTCCTGGCTGAGCTTCCTGCCACTGACACAGGACATCCAACACTGAAAGAGAAATGCCCACAGTTTGAGCTGAGCCCTACAGATGGGTGAATTTCAAAGCCAAGACTCTCCAACACTGCTCCCAGAGGGAAATTTTCTATCCACTAGACTGATGAAGCATTACAAACATTCTCCTCCATCTTCTCATGGTATTTGAAGGCCTCCCACCTTTGATTTCCTTTGAAATTTCCTTTTGAATCATTTCTTTGAGCATTCTCTCAAGGGCGGTGGGGACTTCCACCCATGACAGCTTTAACATGTTTTCCTCAAGATTTTGCAGAGTTCTCCAGCTGCTTCATTTCCCTCCAGGGCCTTCACCAGTGAGCCAAGACATCAGATTCAGTTGCAAGAGACTTGATAACAGAGGAGCTGTCTCCCAGACCTGGCAGACTCAGTCTTCACGAAGGAGTTGTTCCTCCATTCTGATGTAAAGGGATTTCCTTCAGAGTTTAAAAAGCAATAAGATAAAGCAGCCCCAGACTCTGTCCTTCCCTTTCCTTCCTTTCTATCTCTCATATTATAACAGGAATTGGGGTATTTTTCACTCTTGTATTGGACTCACTTCATGTGTCATCAGGAACTTCCTCTGGGATTATAGATATAAGATGCCTCTTTCTTTTTTTTTTTTTTTTTCCAAAAAAAACCCCAACCAGTTCTCCATGAGCACCCACAGCAAATCTGAAAAGCAAATGCTGCTCTTTGCTGAAGGGAGGTACTATCCAGCCCCTCTGGGCATGAACACAAAACTCACTTCAGCAACATTTGTGACTTGTTCCTGTCTGTTCTGTTCCCAGCTAATTATCCCTTCCTTAAGTGACAAGAAAACAACTTAATCTGTTTTTGCAAAACTCATCCCATCAAATTAATCAGAAAGGTGCACAGCACTTTCACTGATGGTAAAACCTATACCTAGGAGCTACTGCAGACAGTCAAGCCATCTCTCAGTGTAGTATTGTCTGACAAACTCAACCAGTTCCTCCAAGGTGGGAGGAACAACCAGTAAATGCCCAGTGTACACCACCTTCCTCTGGCACACAAATCAGGAGCACCACTTGGCTTCCTCCCATCACCTTCAGGTTCAAAGGACAACAGTGAGCATTCAACACCCCCGCTCCTTTTTCCCTACTGATAACCAGAAACAAACCAAAAACCCACCACACCTTCTCCTCTCCCTGCTCTGCTTTCTGCCCGTGGGAGCAGGGGATTTCCCAGCACTGCTGTTAGCTCCAGCTCACCCAGGCCACCATCGTGCAGGATGTTATCCTCAGCCTTTCCAACACCTCATAACGTATGCTCACTCACACTAGGGATTATGTAGCTCTGCTGGAAATCTCACAGCTTCACAAGGATAGAGAGAGAAAGCAGCTTCGGGATTAGCAGGATTATCCACCATTCAGGAGTGCCTTAGCCTATTCTTAGCTTTGGAAGGTAGCAAGAAGGAACAGCTCCTACCCAAGGAGTGGTCTCCTTGGAGTATTAGCAGCTCTGCACTTTGGGAGCCCTCGTTAGCAGTCAGCACTTATTTTATCAGCTGCTGTTTGGCTGCACCTGTTCTGTGGTCTCATGAGTCTGTCCAAGCAGTAATCCACCTGACATCTCCTCAGTCTGCTGTACATTGGATGAGTTTCTAGCTCATTCCTCTATACCATCACTAGACACACACACTTCATGGGGGCTGACCTTGAGAGGCAAAAGCTGCTGTTAGATACCTACACCCGTAAATCCAGCTCAGCCTTTGTGTCCCATTGATCCTTCTCCATATTGAGCCTAACCCACATCCTGCTGAAACTCATGGGATACCTCTGGCCCTTGATGCATTTCTCTTTATCCCATCTTCGTGCTTCTCTGACCAAGTAAGCTGTGGTGTTACTGAGCTTTTCTTATAAAAACAACCCTTCCTTATTTGGAAATAAATTTAGCACAGTGAATTACAGAATTAGACAGACCCACAGGGAGCTGAAAAATGTTACCCAGCCTGTTCTCCCAGTCCCAACAGAGGACCACAAGTATTAATGAAAAATCTTGAGCTATTCTGAGAATTTCCAAGAGTGAATCCTGCTGCACTTGTATTTAAGCAGGATTTTTTTCATCATGGCTTGGTCCTTGCACAGGTTTTTATACAAATTTTAGCTCCATGGAGTAGATCAAATTAAAGATCATTATTGTTGGAGAGCGTTGGGGGTGGTGTTTGCATTTAGGCAGTGTGTAAAATACATAAGACTGTCAAAACAAATTCGGAGTCTCTTTGTCTGCACTTTCCAGTCTGAAAAGTTTCCAAACTATACAATGCAAAACACACACAAAGTTGGAAAGTATCCTATGGGGATAAATAATGAATAAAACAATCTGATGCCTTTCCAATCTAACAAAACAAAGAAACATTCCAAGCAGTGGTTCTGGGGATACAAATCATTCCTCTTTTCATTATATGTGTTAATTTATGCTTTACATATTTTTAAAAACAAGTAGATTTGCGACTTGAAAACCTGCTATTACATCTCACTAGGAGTGTCACTCATTCAACACACAGAGTAGCAGTGGTAGATCGAAGCACCAAGGATGGTGCATTTCCAGTTATTACCAACACTTGCTAGTTCAGTGTAAGATTGCTTTGCTGGATAATTTTTCCTAATAAGAGGTACCCGTCTCCTTCCCAGCCACAGCTCTGGCCTGGATGGCATCAGTGGGAGGAAGGTCTTTGGGCATTTGACTCTGTCACCTTGCAAGGTCATCCAACCCTCTGAAGTATACTTCAGTTCATTAAACCAGTTGCATTCAACTAAGGAACAAATGCAAATCTCCTTACATAGAGTCCAGTAGAGCAGAAACAAGCCAGCCCTTCCAGGGTCCAGATGAAGTTTCTGGAATACTATTGCCCTAAACCTTCTCAGTCCCCAGAAAGCATTTCTTCCATCGGCACCATATGTTGAATCAGTTCTGAAGCCAGTTGCTCGTTCTTCAACACCATTAAACAAAAGAATAAGGGGGAGAGGGGGAAGAGAGGGAAGCCTAATGCTCTAGCAGCTGACTGCACGATCAGATGCCAATAAAACCCATCAGACTAAACAGGAATTCTGTTTGGTTGTTGTATTTAGTGATGATTGCATCATTGAGACAGGATTCAATGATGCTTTTGACTCTTGCAAAGATAGCTCTTTCATTTTTACTCCCTCTCATCAAATAGGTTTAATTCACACTCCAGGACACGTTTTATTATGTACCAGACAAATAATGAGGAAAGGTTAGCTGGTTTTAGTTTCAGATGCAGAAAACATTCCTGCATTGAATAAGCAGAATTAAAAACAAAACAAGAGAAGGGAAAAAAAACAAACAAAAAAACCCACCCAGAATCAAGCTGAAAAATAAGATGATCAACAGTATATTATTAGCCTCCAAATAGAAAGTCTTCTGACTCTCTCAAAGAAATTACAGATCAATTGGCTACCACCATGTGGAAACTTCATACAGAGACATTCAGCTATAGGAAAAAGCATTAACTCATTCCTGTTTTGGAAAATCTTGTTATTATCTGGAATTTCTTATGAGACAGACATATTTGTGTGTCATACTTTCAAAACTAAATCAGAAATCTTGTATTCTGGAAGCACTACAAACATAACACACCATTGGAATATTTACCAACTAATGCAAACAGAGACCAGAGGTTAAACTACACACCAGCATGGTTGAGAACAACTGAAACTAGTTCACCTTGCAAAGAAGCCTCAACTTGTTCTAGGCAAGTAAACCAGCCAGAGAGAAATTAATTGCATAGTAACTGCTACTGTTCAGGTAGCCTCACCTCACCTATTCCCTTTATACCTACCAAGAAGGTCACTTTATGAATCTGTGAGCTAGCAAAAAAATAGCTGTGGAGAAGTGTCAGCTGATTAATCATGTACATATGGCTCTTCCCAGAAAAGGAACGTTCAACTACAAGCAAACTGATGTTTATGTTTCTCTGCTCCAGCTAAGTTCAGCTCCTCACACTTGCCAGATCATTGCAAGTTCTGAAAAAAAAAAAAAAATAGAGTCATGATATGTGAAAGAGATTGATGACTTTCCTGCCTGATAAAAGTCAGTGAAGAATAAAAAGGACCTATTATAAACAGAAGTAAACAATACTTTAAAAAAAAACAACAACACAGGATTGAAAATAGATATTAAAAAAGCAAGTCTTCAAAGCACTTATTGGAACAATAAAGTTTCTTCGAGCTTTTCAGAAGCTGATCCTTGATGTTGAAGATTCTTACATGCAACCATCTCACCATCTCCCTGCTACCTGCCAACAGTATCATGTTGGCCAACATCCTGTATGTCACACAGAGGGATACAGCCCATGAAACAACACAGACAGCTCTGCTGACACCCAAAGATGTCCTCGTGGATAACACCATCCTTTCCCTCCTGAATCACTCTGAAGCCTTTGATACAGAGATTAAAGAAACTATTCATATGTACCAGAAGTAGACAGCTCATCCTCAACATAGTTTCCATCACCAGTGTGCAGCAAGCCTAAGGGTGGAGACAGGTCTGATCTTCCTTCCTTGAACAGCCCACAGGCATTCCACATAGTCCTTCTTTCTCTTCATTCATTATGCAAGATGATTGGAAGAGATGGAGAGGGAGAGGTGCTGTGGGCTTGGTTACCAACAGTCTGCAAATGACAGTCAGCATCCTCATTCTCCACAGATTCAACCATTGACACTAACAGCATGCCAGAACACCTCCAGGAAAACAGCTCTTGGAGAGGAGCAGATGGCTTGAACCGAATCCAAGCAAGGCTGAAGTGAATGAATCCAAGCACAGCCAAAATGCAGGATGAGAAGAAGGATTTCTTTAAACAGCTCATGGAAACATGGTCTCCCCCTCTGTGGAAAACCATGCTACCCACACTTGTCAAAGTTGCACCTTGGGTCTGACACCTTGCAAAGTCTGGCTGCTTAGGTGGCATCAGTAATCCATGAATTTGTCACCTCTGGGCTGGATTATAATAACTCAACGTGTTTTGAAGCTCACTGTGGGAACTGTACACCAGCTCCAGCTGGTTGGGAATGGGGAACAACTGCTTTTCCTATGACTTATGTTGCCAAGGGCATATCTGGTTTGTGCTCAAGTCTTTCCCACAGCTCCCAGTCAGCATCTAATGCCAACTTAGGGCCGCTGTCCTGTTTTTCAAAGCAATTAGTGTCTCAAGACCCAACCACATCAAAGTCTGAATTTCCATCCATGAACCCCCACGGCAAATGTGCTCCTTTGAGAGGTCTTCGAGCTCAGAACAAAGTATCTAGGAGAGCTGTGAAGAAAACAGGCCCTTTTTATCAGTAGCTATGGAATATTTTTCTAGTGCAGATCAGGCAAAGCCAGATGCTGGTACACTTCAGGCACAATTTCTTTAAGGTAGATTTACTTCTTACCTTGAATGCACAACTCAGATAACTGTTTCATTCCAAAATTCTTCCCAGCTTCCTCACCATATCAATTGTCACGAGTTTCTGCCCCCTTTGTAATGACCTGGAAGAGGCTCTACAAAGTGCATTAGGCACTTAATGCTGCCACTGATTTTTCCCACAATGTACAGATGCTGCAGTAGCTTAATAACCTTAAAGAAAGTACATAAAAGCAAGAGCAGGGAGACTGTGCAGAACACAACTTAGTTTGTGCTTCAATCCATACTTGACAATTTTTTTTATGACACACTATGTAAGAGAAGAAGCAAAAACTGGTAAACACCTACCTTCTCACATCTGGAGGCTCTGCAGCTCCCTCATGTGAATTCTTTTGTTCATTCCTCTTATGAATTACAAGTAGACTTGGGAAGCTTGTTATTTAGTACTCCTCCATCTTAACCAACTTGAGAAGTGCCCAGGCTGATGTTATCCTACCTAGTATATCAGCATGCAGGAAGATTGATTTGTCTCCAGTATCCACTAGTGGAAGTACCAGGTTTATTTGCATTGAAAGAAATTTGCTTTTCCAGCTCCCAATATTTTTAAGAATTATGACAGGACAGCCTTTTGCAGATGGACATGATCTTACACATGGTACGTGTGTTAAGCCAACTTCAAACTGCAGTATCTTCAGGAACAGCATTATTTTCACAAGGCTGCTTTCACTAGCCTCAACCATGTTCCTCCTGTTTTGTTTCCCTTCCCAGAACATCCCTCTCCTGCTGAACTTTCTCAGCATCAAGCCTTGCCAGCAGTAGATGCTATTATCTTGCTGTTCCCACCAACATCCATGGGGCACCAGTTGTTAAAAAACACACTTGGAGTAGCACAGGCAACCCCTCACATTTATCATATCCTGCCCTCATGCAGACAAGATTAAAGACCTTTCAGTAATTAAAGATGGAAAGATGGCATTGAAAGGTCCAGGGTAGCTGGGGAAGGTGAGTTATCCTAGTGACACATCTATGAGTCTCTTGTCTCTTCTGACCCCTCATTCTGAAGGCTACTGTTTGTAAATCAAGATTAATGAGAACAACAGCACTTAAGTGCACCTAATCATAAATCTGAGAGAGTTAGTACACTCTCTGACAAGATTAATATATTTTATATCTGACACTGTCTGTGTAATGCTCTCTGTTCAATTTATTACCATCTCAGACCTGAAAGTGGAGCATGGATTTACTTGTAGTGCTACTTGCACTTTTTGCAGAGCTTTTCATTTACAACTCTGTAACCATTTCCACCCCTCTTGAGGTTATTTTCGTTATGAAAAAAACTTCTAACATCATTCCAGTAAAATGAAACATCAAAAATACCACCCTGGCAAAAAGTCACCAAAGAGTGCTGTTGGTTAGATCATTAGGACTGGGAATTTTTTTTTGAGGAAACATATCAGAAAATGCCATTTTACCTAAATCAAAGCATTTTGTAGATAAAGGATGGTTTAAAAATTAGTAGGGAAAAAAATTAATCTAAACTACTTTTTTAGATACCTTTTTACTGAAGCAGATTGCATTTAATATAGAACTGCTTCTTCCTTTGAAATTTATAATGATCAGCAAATACTTCTTTTGGAGGCTTCTCCTGGAACCACTCTTGTCTCACTCCTGTCACCCTCTGAGCCACTCCAGGTGTGATGGGGAAAGGAAGGGCTGGTGGCACTTCTCCTGTGGCCTGTCCATCCTTCCATGACTGTACTTTCACAATCATGTCTGCCAGACAAATAGCTCCCATCCCCTCCTGAATCAAACTCAAAGCCAGAGGGTACTCAGCAGAGGCCCCCAGTTTTATTTCTCTGGAGAGCAACTTATGGACATGGATCATCCATCCTTCAAAATGCTCCTCTAATAAATGTCGTAACTCCAGTGGCTTCCAGGCTGGCATATGCCATGAGAAGCACATCCCAGAAGAAAGCCAATTTGACCAATATTTTCTCTGCCAAGTTTCACCATGCTTAGATGCTCCGATTCTCCTCTGCACCCACAACTATGTTCTCACCAGTCCCAGCCCTCTGCCACCACATTTCCTAAAGTCAGTACCCTACCAAAAGTTTGCCTCTCATTATATTTCTTGCTTTTCAGTGCCACTGTCACCTCCTCCCACCACACCATATGTTCTTCATCTCTTCCCTGCTGAGCAGTCTCTGGTCTCAAAATCTGACAGCTGAAATGACCTCCCCCTCCTTGGCCCCCAGTTCTGTCTCAGCAGAAGTCAGTGACTGCAGTTGGTGTGCTCTGCTCTCCTCCAGAACCAGACCAACACCTGTGAACAAGGATAAAATCAATTCCTTATTCCCAACCTTGATCTACTCCATCTCCTGATGCTGTGGGCTTTTTGGGACACTGAGGTCTCCTCTTATTTGTCTGGGGAGCACTTGTGCAGTGCCTCACATCTGATTGAGGTTTGTTGGGTGTTTTCATAACACAGAGAGCTGAACCTACTCCCCATATTACTGCTGACTAGCCAATTCTAAAGCCTTTTTCCACCAGCACCAACCACAAGCTTCTAACATAGCATGAACTCTCAAAGAGATTCTACAAGATGCAAGGTCAGAATCTTGCCCATATACAAAACAAAACCACGAACCCAGTTCGTGCTCCAGCTCTGCAGCCACGACTAATATAAAGCAAAGTCAAGTTTTCTAATCTTCCACAGTATAAAACACCCAGCAATCAGAGGCTTATTAGCACATAATGATTTACTTTCTACCCACCAGCTATTTGCAAAGATCATCTACTCTCCCTGTCTCAAGTACTGTCAGGGTTTCTCCATAAATCTACTCCATTTATCATTAGGGGGATTTACACTGTAAACAGGACAGCTGCATTACTAAGTCTAATTATACCCTGAGAAGACAGAGCACCGTGTGCCCACACATTGCACTGGAATTAGAAGTCCAGGTAGAACAGAAGAGAGCCTTTTAATTAAACAATGTCAGTTACCTTTCACAGAAAGCCTACGATTTAATTTAAGCTCACACACAGGAAGAACAGTAGGTCAAGCACCTTCCCCATCTTGTGAACTTCAGGCCTAGTGATTGCCAAACACAACACATTCATTTCTGCCCACCTGCCTCACGTTTCTGTTTAGAAGTACTTCATCCTTTTTTTTTTGCTTTCTTTCATTTAATTAGGAGTAAGGAAAAGGCTGGAGTGACTTCATAGCATGTCAGATTTAATCTGCATAAGACCCCACTGCATGTTGGGGGTGTGTGTGGCAGGAGTTTTTAATAAAGGATTACAGAATGCACCTGCTGTGGTTGAAATATTGTGAGCTTCTTCCAAGCTCTGGGAGGCTACATTAGGTCAGGTTTGACTTGAACATTTATTACTTATCAACCTTTGGCACTGGGATGGAATCTGAAGCACAGTGATGATGCCAGCTGATTCAAATTGCCAAAAAAAGTGATCAGGTTGTTTGCACGGAGCCAGATAAGTGTTTGTCTTAATGGCTGTTTCAAAGACAGGCAGAATTCCTTTGCTCCAGACAACACATTTTTTTGTTCCCAGATGTCATCAGATAATGACTTTTATGCCAACAAGTTAATTGCAAAAGCAAAGCAATGCAAATATATACTGAACTAGTCACGTACTTTCTACATTTGCTTCAAATTTAATGTAATGAACACAGTGTTTTGTGAAAGAAGATTGCAGATGTCATGGAAAATAAATGCTGTTTCCTCATGCAACCATCACCCAGCCAAATTATTTGCCTGTTTTCCCCTTTGCCAGCACCACTTGAACTGCTCATTGCTTACATCTTTCACAGGGGGTGGGACACGGGTCAGTGCCTTTCTCCATCTGGAGGAGTTCAGTCCAAAGCTCACCACCATACACCTCTGCCATTTGGTGTAAGCATGGGATGGACACCCTCACTCCAACCAGCTGAAGCAGCTCCCCATTGCATAGGCAGATCCAGGATTACCAGGACAGATGGAGATAGCACCTGCATGCTCTCCTAGGGATTTCAGAAGTCTCCTGCTCACACTTCTGTTTTATTTTCTGGCTTTGAGGTAATTTTAACTAAGAGAAGCTCACCCTGGACAGTTACTGGCATGTGCAGCTTTGCAGCCTGGTTCAGCAGCTCTCACAAATACCAAACACCAGCCAGCAACAGAGCAGTTACAGAGACCACTTCACCTGAGAAATTTGCAGCAGAAGGGCTGCAGAGCTGGACCTTGCATCAGTCCAAGTATGTCTAGGAAACAACCACCTTTGGAGTGTTAGATGCCTCCTTTTGAATAAATCACTTGTCAGTTCATTGCTCACAGCTGTTCATTCGAGCCATTTCCATTTCCATTCCACAACAGAAAAGAAAGACATCCTGAAAATACACAGAGCAGTGACAAGTGTTAATAGGGCTGCTCTCCTGCTTTAAAGGAATTCTATTAACACATTATACTGCAGCTGAGGGTAATTATTTCCAAGGGAAATGGTTTTTGCGACCGTGACCCACGGTAGGCTCTCAAAATGGTGATTAAATTCTCATGTGACTAATATACATAAGACATTAAGCAAAGGCTGAGGATTTATTAAGATTTGCAGACACATCTGCAGGGCCACAGAAGACAGTCTCCTTGGGCTGCTGAAAGAAAAAACAAAGTAAGAAAAGTTCATGTTGGCCTATAAAGCTAAATAAATGAATTTCAGATTTTCAGTAATATGTGTTAAAGTAAAACCTCTGCAAATTTAACATTCTATTTAGCAAAGAAATGAAAATAAAAGGGTTGTTGCTCATAACATGTAACAAAATATTACATTTTGCCTTCAGTTAACATAAATTCAATCTACCACTGAATATCAAGCTGATTTAGAAACACGGGGGAGTGGGCTAAAAGAAATAAGGAGCATTTAGATTCACTGCTTCTCATCTGGCATTGCCTGATCCTTCCTTACTGCAACCTGATGGCAACACAACACTGTGCATTCAGTACTTCCCTGCCATGCAAATATGGGATACTCCATGTTCCTTTGCAGCATCCAACTGGTTAGACCAGTGCTGGAGACCAATTAAAGCCAGAAGCTGATCACTGTCACTGGAAAAATCTCCCCCTCTGTGTCCTTCCTGAAACTGGGCTCACCATTATCTGCCAGTCTGCCTTCTTTCAGCACACACTTACCATTGATCCAAATCCATCCCAACAGCAACCATAAACAGGGAACCAGCAAAAGTGATCATGCAAGTTTTGCCATGCCATGCACGCTGCAGCATTCAAATGTTAAAGCCTTTCCAACTGCACAAAAGGAAATCCTTTTCTGGATTTCCACAGTGCCTTGATGTGACCTTACAGCCACAGGTAAAGGAGAGCAGTGTCAGCAGGCAAGCAGCTTCCCATGGGCTCTGAGGATGGCTACATTAGGTCAGATGGCATCTGGTTGCAGCTGCAGAGCAGCTGGCAAACCTTAAGCCTGTCCTTCAAGGGAAACCATGCTACAGCACCTGTCTGTAAGAACCAAATGCTCTTATGAAGAGCTTCCTCCACTGCACAATACTGTAAATGTTCTTGAAGAACAACATACACTCTTTGAAAGGAAAAAATGGCCCTCATCAAATTCTGTCCATGCAACAGCAGTGCAGGAGGCTTTAATGAACATCTTTCCATCGCCTTTGGAATGTGTGTTTATATAAAGTTTGGATATAGGAAGGGGAAGGGAAAGCAGAACAGAAGTGAGGCAGATCTAGATCTACATTGTGGGTGGAGTGAGTTTAGATGTAGCTTTCACCACCCCACCAGGTTTTCCATTGCAAATCCTGTAATGCCTCACGGTAGCTGCACACAGTCAATATTTGACAGACAAGTTGGCAAAGCTTCTTACATCTTACCTACTCACTGCACAGCAAACAGAGCTGTAGGCAGGCAGGCTGCAGGAATCTACACTAGGCAACACTACAGTCTGGCTTCTCCTTTGGACCTGTGCTTCAGGGACAGAATGGGAACAGTCTAGCCTTCTTAGCCCTTACTGTCACAAGCAATAGAGCAGAGAAAGATGCAGCTGTTTTCAGATATTGATTGAAAACCTTTGGCCCCATCACTCATACAGAAATTCTATTGATAAACGTGCACACTAGGATATCCACTGCGTTTCAAAGACCATCTGCCTTTACTCAGCCATCTTGTCCCTTTCTCTATGCAACAGCCTGCAACTGGATCTCAAACACAACCTCCACTGCAGGACTCTGATGAACAGCAGAACCACATCCAGCATTTCTCTCCAGCAGGCAACCCTCCCTCCTAGTCCTCTGCTGCCCTGCTCCCTGAAATCCATGGAGAGCTGATGATGCAGATCAGGACATTTATGGATTTGACAGAGAAAACAAATACAAAGGATTGTCAAATACTGATTGTTTTTCCTAGGTTTGAGGATATAATGAAACATACCCCACAAAGTACTGTGCTGTGCTAGAAAACATTAAGAAAGAATTTAGTTTATCATTTCATAGGTTACTTACTCACTTATATAGCTACTTATGAATCAGGGAGAACACCTTTAGCAAGCTTAATAATGTCATTTCCTTCATTAAAAAAAACCTCTGGAATCTCCAAAGCAATCCTTGAACTGAGACTCTCATCAGGTAAAAAAAATATTGGTGGAGAGTACAGATGTTCCTGCCTCAGCTTCAGAGTTTGTCTGACAAAACCTAATTCTACACACCCATGGATCACCAGATCAATGACCTAGGAATGTAACTCTGCTGAAATATTCTTGACATGGTGAATGTTAATGGCTTGTAATAGGCCTATAGAGTCTAACTCATCAATGCACCTGCAGTAATTCAGCAGACTGTAGCATCTATAAAAATTGCTATCAGTCCATTAAACCATAGGTCTACAAACATACATCTCTCTAAAGGAGGAGCAAAATCTGATTTGATTTGACAGACTGAAATAGCTTCATCAGAACTATTAACTAAAATATCTTCAAAGGTGCTTATGGGCATTTTAGATCGTGTTGGAAAGTCCACTCCTTTTACCTTTCATGATTGCAGAATTGCAACAGGATGCTTGAATTAATAAAACAAGATTTCATGAATGAAATCACACATCACAGCCTCTGCACACAGCCCTGCCAGCATTCCCAATTCATGACCATCAGGGCCTTTTCCCAAAGCAAGGATGTCCCAGAGGGACTGCATTTGTCACAGCAATGCTCAAAACCAGAGCCTTGCTTTGATGTGATGGACAGCTGGGGTTGATGTAGCCAAGCCTCTATCCTGAGCCAAGAGGAAAGACCAACAGCTACAGCTTTCCATTTTCACCCAGTTCAAGCTCATCAATTCCTGAAGCTCCTCCTGTTACCCTTGATCTTCCAAACACTTCTGCTCTTCTCTCCTTTGCCCTTGCCAATGTGTAATGCTCTTGGTGGTGGAGTGGAGGGGCAAAGCTTGGGAGGCAGATCCTTGGGAAAGGAGAAGTGACCAGACCCATGAGCAGTCAAAGAGCTGAACTCACCTTGGTGTGCTGGTGGCCATGGCAGTTGCATTAACAGTCTTCTGTCTCAGCAGTCAGTCACTTGCCCCCTGCTGATTCACAGATCTCCATTTCTCATCATTGCTTGACAGGAAAAGAACCTAGGATGAAGAACTTCATGAAGGTCTTCATGACCTTCATGGAAGACAACCTGTTGTGCTGAGGAAGACAACCTGGTGGGCAAGTAAATGGGGAAAAGGCAAGGGCACAAGGGAGCAAAGACACAACAGTAACAATCAGCTCTACACTCAAACTACATTTTGAGGGTGTCTCTGCAATAATATTTACAGATATTTGGACAGAACCTTTTCTAAAATAAAAGGTAAAATATTACTACATTCATCGTAGATAAACACATATATCACAAATGCAGCTCTGTGAGCAGAGTCCTGAAAGATAACAAACAGCTCAAAAATTTTCCTCTTCCATAAACTCCAGCACACCAGATCTGTTTTGTTGTTAGGCTTAATTTTCAATCGGGGGGGAAGCTTTTGCAAAAAGAATGCAAATATATCTGTGCTTCATAAAAGAAAGGTCCTTTTTTGACATGATTACCCCAATCTAATTAAAAACTATGCTTGTCACATCTTGGAAAATTAACTGTCTTCACGCAGGGCAAGTGCTATCATTTGGAGAGGTCACAATAAATTACTTATAAACAAGAAAAAAAATTAATTTCTGCTCTAAGTACCAAACCCTTTACAAACTTAATTAAAGAGCAAAAATGAGCATCCTGAAGTGACTCTGAGATGTTTCCCACTTGCAGAACAGACGTCTGTGTGTTCAAGGGAGCAACCCGACACATTTGGGAAAGAGAGGGAGAGCACAAAATTAATAATATAAAAGATGAGAGACAGGATTTTATGCAAATGCATTATGAATATCAATAAATCCGAACACTAGAACAGGGAATGCATCATTACTGAGGAGAGTGGGGGATTGACTTTGTTGTCATTCAATGCCAAAAATCAATGCTTGGTATCCTTTTCTCAGGGCACGGTTACAATTTATAAATTATTAACTTGGAGTCTTTTGTAAAAAGTTCCTGTTTACAAGGTTACTCTGTAAGTTAAAATGTTTGTTTCCCCTTAGCTCTGTACTGTACAGCATCTGTGGGCAGATTTACATGATGAAGTTGATAGATTTGTATTTTGACAGTACATCTGTCATCTTTGCTTCATGTGTCAAGAGGTCAGGTGTGCACTTGGTGTCATCAGGTGGCTCATTAGTGTCCTGTGGGATATGCTACCTTGTCTGCTCTACTCTAAGTGACAAAAAAATGTTCTTTTTAGCCCTTGCTGCAAGAATTCATATCCCCTTTGCAATCGTTTGTATTCTCCTGCTATCAGAAGATTAGAACAAACTCATAGCACATGTACAAAGTGTCTGGACACACAGCACCAATTGGAGAGAAAGCTCAACTTCACCCCCCCCCCCCCAAGTCCATCTGGGCTGCTAAGGGTGCAGAGTACCCCCATGGCCTCCCCTTTGCAGGACCCAAAATACATACTTAGACACTCGCCACAGTCACATCCCAACTTGCACAGTCTCTGTCAAATAAATGTGAGTTAACCACTGCCAGCAAGCCCCCAGCCCACTGATAACCACTGCCAGACACCTATGCCCTCTCTAGGGGCAGGGGCTAATCCATAGGCTATGAAATCTACAGTCTAAGGTACAATGAAGCACTTTTCCCACTACTTCCCACAGACTGTGTAAAAGTCTTTGAAAGTAGCCGTACCATTTCCGTACTCTTCCTGCAATATTCCTCATGGATTTGCTAAGAGCTCCTGCTGTCTGAGGGCACATCTTCAAAAGTCAGACTAGAGACCCTCATTGTGTATTCCTCTGGACCTGTGTGAAATCATCAACTCCAGGAGTTTCACATGAACCCAAGTGACACTTCAGTTTAGGCCTGCAAATAAAAAGCGCTGGTTTACAAAGCACCTATTTTATTTTGTTGGTACTTAGAGTAATGCATTTTACATTGATTTTACCAGTGTAGTAGATTACTTTGTGGGCCACTTAATTGAAAGGGTAAGCAAAGAGCTGACAGTTTTGCTTGCAAATCACTTGTACTAGTGAATTTTAAGCAATGAGCATATTGGTCAAAAACACATGGTAAAGAAGAAATAATTGTGCTTCTGTAAACTGGGAAATCATTCAGGGTGTGAGGTTGGGTGGATCTGCATCCTACTATACAGTACACAGATTCTACACCTGATTTTTTTTATCTTTTAGGCTACTTTTCCACTTCGACAATGTTCCTCATCTCTTCCTCATTGCAGATGTTCCTTTAAGGTGCATGACAACTATTTTTTTCATTTACTGTGGCTCTCAGGTCTCAGGTATATGAAGGCTACATGCCCACTGTGCTTGAAAAGTCTATTTAATAACCCTGTGTACAAATAATATGGGATATCTCGAGGTAGAGTTATCTTACCAATGGTACCTTGTTACTCTTCTGGCTCCCTGTAGCAATCATTTTTGGGATTTGATGAACCTTGACTCTCTTAGCTTTCTTTTCATGTTTGAACCAAACTTCCCCTCTACTCAGAAGACTCAGCAGGAGGTTTCCTGACTGGAAGGCATTCCTGTGAAAAAACTCCCTGATTATTCAAATTATGTAAAGAATAAAAAATAAAGTGTGAAGAAAGTGCATCCACCCACAACCTTGAATTGCAGATAACACAAAAAAGGACTCTATAGCCAGGAGCCATGAGTGGGATTACCAAACTTTCACCCAGTGCATGAATTAAAGAGCAGAAGGCACACTGGATTCCTACAATTTATACATTTTTGTGCAAATGCCTTTACCAATCTGTGTAACCTCATGTCAGTATAGATTGCCATGAAGTGAAACATAACCCCAGTGAGCAGAGAGAACATTTGTGTTCCTGTCCCTCTGCTGAGAAGTCTCCAGTGGCTAAACATCAAGATCTAAATGGAATGAGTCAGTTCTGTAAAATTCCACTCACAAAGACAGACCTTTTTTTACCCTAAATGAAGAAGTCACTGCTAGTGCTGGATCATCCAGTGTCTCTAAACAACCACTACTTGGCAGGTACAAGGCAGGTTATGGCCGAGGCAGCCAACTGCAAATCAGAGAGTTAATGTATCTTTAAAAGTTACTGCCCTCGAGCTGCAACCTTCACAGCAGCTTAAGCTACCTCACTTTACTTCATATCTCCATAGACCACAAGTACGTATGGTACCTGCATTTCAGCTAAAGACCAGCACCTTATTTAGATGGACTGTTTAATCACTTGTGATCTGCCCATACCTTCCAGAATGAAAAACTTAGAGTGGCTAGTAGAGATGTGTAAATCTTGGAACTTCAGTCCCAGCAAGGCGTACAAAGACAGACGACACAATCTTCTTTCTTCATTGGATGGTGTGGGCAAGAAGAGGGAAGCCAGACCTAACTTTCTGCTTTCCACTCTCCCTCGTATCTGTACCTTTCATAAGGCATTACATCTCAAAGGACCAGAAAACCATGTTCATTTCCAGGCCCCCCCACCCCCCCTTGGGCTGGTAAAATGCAACAGTGGCATCTCATAGGCTTGAGTCTCTGGGTTCAGTGTAGCCTGTAGCAATTTCGTTTGGTAAAATGTAATTGACCATCAAAATTGATCATTTTGTATAAACGATCATAATGAGCAAACTTTTCCTCTATGTTACCCAAATTGGTCTTCTTCTGAGTGCATGTAGTTTCTGTTAGTATTAACAGGAACGTCACAGACACACACAGAGTAGGGTAGAATGGCCCTTGAAGTGTTCTCACAGCAATATTAATTTCTCCTGGTGGGTGACACTGTCCTCATAACAATAATAAAGTTACAGTACTTTATATAATGCAGAAGTTCTCTTCAAGGTTGTTATTCTAACCAATTACGTTTGTGAATTTCCATCCAAATGAGAAAAGTAGGGTAACTGAGACATACCCATAAAAGATTCTAGGCTTTAAAATACAAGCTGAAAACACTGCCTAGGCACTTGTTTGTTTTTTAAAGGTTAACAGTTCGACAAGCAAAAGGCACAAAGAAAAATCAATGGGAGATGTGCTGCTTATTCATCAAGGCAAAGTCATCATTTGGAAAAATCCTCCACCTTTTATCATTGTCTAGATAATCCTGCTTTTGCAAAGGGGATCTACAACTAAACACTAAGGTAGCTGCAGTGCAAAATCATACATACTCCATGTCTTCAGGTGTAGGAGTCTCATTTCCATGCAGTGAGAATGCTGTTAGCCATAACCTTCAAAAAAAAACATCCTCATGAATTCAACATAACCAGCATAATCCAAATTCCAAGGTGAGAAGATCCATTCTGAGTCTGCCCAGAACTATTACCACAGTGAAGGGCTTGGGGAAAAGCAGTCCTTTAAATGTCATTACTACCATTTAGAAGCAGTTATTTATTCTAAATAGTTAAAAGTTTGTTACAGGGTCATATGGATTTCAATAGATACAGAAGCATCTGTTCTTATGGCAAGAAGTTTTAAGTGTTCTCTTACCTCAGGGTCTGCTAAGTCTGCAAGCAAACTGTTAGTCTTCAAAGACATTTTCTATCATTGTAGGTCTGTTATGAACTAACCCTTCAGAAAATTTATAGCAAATGTAAAATTTTTATTCACTCTCTTTAGGTACAAATTCTAACACAAATCACTGAAGATAACAGACTTAGAGGTATATGGAAAATGGAATAAAACCTATCATGGATTTAACAGAGTTGTAGGATGTAAGAGAAACCTTAAAGGAATTTCTATTAAGTTAATTTCTTTTCTAGATAAAGAGAATTCCATTAATCTAGTTTAGATATCAAAGCATTTATTTTGATACCACAGGTATTTCCTCATTGAATTGGAGAAGATAATGAAGGTAGTAAGGAACTGGCTAAAGAGTGAACAAAACAAGTCAGTCTTGATAGTGTTCAGCCATGGCCTTGCAAAGAAAACCCTGGCACAGGGAACAGGCAGCACCTTGTGACCTCAGCCTGGGAGAGCAAAAGTGGGTGACATTCAGCAGCACAAACTCCAAGGCCACTCTCCATGGTAGAATCAGTAAGAACATATGCTAGCAGCAAGGAGGCATGAGCTGAAGAAAGCAAGCCTCGAATATTAGTCAAACACTTGCTGACTGTGAATTCCTAATGTGATGCAGCTATGAAAAAGCCAAAAGCAACATAGGCTGGAGAAAGTGAAGTATTTGCAGCAGAGATGGGGAAGTGCTACTGACACTCCAGAAAACTGGCAAAGGCAGATGTCAACTAAAGTGCATGATTCTGGCAATCTTTGCTCAACAAAAGATTCACCTAAATTGCAAGGGATGCAACGAGGGCTACAAAGATAGGTAGAGAAAAAAAGGGAGACTAAGAGGCTATAGTTATTTTATGCCTACTGAAATGTCACCTGGGTGAAGGAAAATACATCAGGGTCATCCTAATGAGGGAAGAAAAGGACACAGTTAAGAAGTAAGATAAAAGTATATTCAAGACACAAATCAGTTCGGCTTGGATGTTAGAATAATATCTCAGAGAAGTGAGTGTTTGCAACAGTCTTTGTTAGGAATTGTGTGGTAAAGCATTGCCACTTTAAGACCAAGAGGATTACATTCTGAGCCAGACTGCAGGAGAGAGTGCCTGCCCAAACAGAGCCTGATCATGATGACCCCCACAAGTTTTAGCCCCATAGAAGCTTAACAGTGGGATGCAAACTGAGAGATTTCAAGTATGCTGCTGACAAAAACTGTTCTTCTAGGACAAGGAGATAAACAAAAACTAAGTCATTTACATAGGGAACACACCAAGAATCTGGGACTCTGATCTCTTCTACTAACAGAGCTGCTGGCAAAGACTTCAGTTTTGCTGTTGCTCAGCAGAAGGGCAATGTTGGTGTTAGAGGCCAGACAACAGCATTAGAAGCAGCAATCCTCTGAAAAAGAGACAGGCATACATTACAGCATTTGTTCAATGAGCCAGAAAAAGCTCTAAATCAAGCCAAGATCCTCTGGAATGAAACTGCTTTAGGAATATAAAAACTCTGTCATGGGTTGAGGATCTAGAAAGGCAAGTCATTCATTTGGGCCATGTTTCATAATCCCATGCTATCAGACTTCTGTTGTAGTTTTCCCCTTCCTCAATGGCAGTAAAAACACCTTCCAGGTGGCTGTTGCACAGCATGTAACATAGTGTAGCCCTTTTGGGTAAGTATGTCACATGGCTTTAATGATAAAGACTTCATTAGACATTAGAAGTTTTGGTTCTGGTCTCAACTCCACCACAAGTCCAAGGTATGGCCACAGGCAAGTCACTTTTTCCTTTGTATTTATCTTCAAAAAAGAGAAAAATAGTAACTTCTCCCTAAAACTCTTGTTTCTCCACTTAGAACATCTCAGCAATGGTTTTTACTGTGCCTTTGTAGAGCACTTACCAAAATAAAGAAATAAGCACCACTTATGGGTCAACATTGTGAAAATAGTAAATGAAAATGATCTTCACTGATGATATTGTTGAATACATACACACTGAAACAGTAGAAATAAAGTTAATTTTAAAATTTAATCAGAAAATCAAAACAATGGAAAAATATTAGGAGTGTAAAGCTCATTAGGGCAAGCAGAGTCTATGAACTGTTCAGCTGTCCAAGCACGGAGCTGAAAATCTCGTTTACTTATCATCGAGTGCAATGACCACTACGATCCCAGCTGTAATCAAATACATAATTAGAAGTGATCTAAACCAGAGCAATTAAAATCAACATACACAGGGTCAGATCTTCCCATCACTGATTTCAATGGAATTACCTGCCTGCATATTTCCACTCACTCCAGCAAACCAAAATCTAACAATTATTACTCTGAACAGCTTCACACTGCTGATGCTCTTTCCCATAAACTAGAAAGCTTGTACACAATGACACAAATTAATACAACACTTTTTTTTTTCCCCCCCCTTTTTTCTCTATATAAAAATTAGATGTACATTGTTACCCTAATATTTACAGAAAGCATAACAACCAATTCAGTAGCTGGGACACCAAAAGTTCACCTGCATGACAGCCATCTGCATGGTTGCATTTCAGTCTGTTTCAATGCATCTTCAGTCACAAAATTATGTAATGGGGAACAAACTGGCTACAGCTTTACCTCTACTAATTGTTGTTCTATTTATGAAGACTGGTGACAAAAAACTAACAGGCAAATAAGAAAACCAGTATGAAATGCATATACAATAATATGGAACAATTACGTGTCACAAAATGTAACCACTTGGAAATTCAGTCTGTCGAGGAACTGGACATTTCATTATTATCACTCTAAGCAACAACTAATTGAAAGTGAAGATTCACTTTTATCTAGATTTTTGCTTATGAATTTTAAGTATGTTACCTATTAGGATATATGAAAATCCAAACAACTTACCTTCCTTCCAGTAAGCCTTCCATATGCAGTACAAGCATGCTTTCCTTTTTTTGAGGCATCTGAATGAATATTTCTAGCTAATGGCTAAATTCTGTTCCATATCTAAATTCTGTTCCATATCTAGATTCAAAGAGGCAAGGAATATGTATACTTTGCAATTCCCCTAGAGAAAGGATTTATTTTAGGACAAGAAAAGCTATGTCTACTTTCAATTTTTGTCCCTTCCTCATGCTTTCCTGCCATCACTTATGAATGTAAAAGTTAAACTACCAAGAACTATCTAAGGAAAGAAATCTAATTGCACAGATAGAACTAAAGTATGCCCTACAATAATTGCTACTGATTTATCAGTTTCATCTTTTCACCTTCATACAACCTTGATAGTTACATCACAGATGAAAATACACTAAGACATAATTTACTAAGTGTCCTGTCAACTCACTTAGCATTGGGATCAGCTTTGTATTTTTGTGTTGTATTGTACATGAGAAGTACTTCAGACAAATCCATAGAATCATAGAATCATTTAGGTTGGAAAAGACCTTTAAGATAATCCACGTCCATTCTAAGATAAGCGTTTGCTTTCTGTGAACCCTAGGTTACATTCATGATCTAAACTCATTTAAAGCAATTTTACATATTTTAGTGTCATTAAGAAAGTCTTATCCTTGATGCACCACAGTTCAGGTGTGTGCTTCTATCAACTTCTGCCAGGCGTCAGATTCTTGGGAATCCAAAATGCATCTCAGGTAGAACCAAATCTCCTTGGTTTCCTCTTGTGAAATTAAAATGTACAATTCTGTATAGCAAAATCCAGGTTCAGGAACTGCAGCCACAGTGGGAGAAGAGCATTGTCCTTTTTGCTGACTAATTTTGCAAGTTCAACGAATTAAGTCAATAGCAACAAAAAAGGGTCTCTGTGTAACAGCCAAGCAACAGTTGCACATGCTGTTGTTCTGGTAGTGACCCACAGGTTTATCCTTTGCTACCGTGTTACCTATAAAAGAAGAGGAAAGAGTTACCTACACAGAGGCCAACAAAGAAGGATGATAGCACGTGCTTTGTTGCTGCAAAGAAACTGCACACATTAATACCTCATGAATGAACTTGCCCCAGCCATACCTCTACACCTTGCACAAAGCAGAATCTATCTGCAAATGTTAACTACTCTGTTATCGATTAGTAGAAGGGAAATTTGCAGATTTAAAAATGGCCATTTACCATTAAACTTGCCACCAACGCCTCATAAAAATCTCCTTCTGCTTCATTTTGATTAGCATCTTTTTCAACACCACTGCCTACGGCTCAAATGTACGACTTAGATCCCAAAAGACCGTTCATGCAAACCGCTACTATTCCCAGCGGTCCATCTTGCAGGAGGGAGCTGGGAATCGGACAGAACATGGTCTGCAAAGGGGATGAATTGTTCTTGCAGCAGAAGCCAGTCCCTGATAACTCCTCCCCCAGGGGACCCCATGTTCTCTTCCCCTGACAGGCCCAGGCACACTCAGCCCGAAGGCTCAGGGAGGTGTGTGCAAGCCCCAGTGCAGGAGCTTGGCTACACGGGGACGAGGGGACATGGCAGGTTGCCCGTCCTGGAAATTAATGAGAGTAAGCAGTCTGAAAGGAACAAAGCTTTGTCAGCTCTGCTCTATAGTGTCTGGAGTGTTACAAAACTTTACAGACACTCGGCATAGAGAAGTTTTTATTTCCTCCCCTGAGGTAACTGATGTAAGATATGAGCTCTTCAGCTTCCCACATTTTTACGGTCCCACTCAGCCACTAACTACTCACCTAAATACTGAGTAGCATCAGGAGTCTCCTGTGCTTCATACACTTTAAGTTACTTGAATAGTTTCACAAAATGAAAAGATAAAGGACTTAAAACTGATTAAAGGGCATTTCCTCTTTCTGTGTATAATTAATCTGTGGAAGTCATTGTCCCATCTAGTACTGATCCCAGAGTCTTAGAAAGCTTTAAAAATTGATTAGAAATTTAAATGGTAATGAGATCATCTTTGCTACATAACATAGAAAAAATATGTAATATGAAATTAATCTCAACTCTCATACTTTAGACATAAGCCACCTATTAAATCAGAAGAATTTCATGTGTGTGTACATTTTCTATAATTGTCCACACGGGTTTTGTTATGTCTTTCTGATTTAAGCATCTCAGCACTGAGGCACAAAGGCTGCTGTACAGTTTGCACTCCTGGTCACAGTCAGATAAGACAGTTCATACATCATCTCTTTGTCTAAAGCTTTAATAATTAACTTAACATGTGTCTTTTTGATTGAGTTTGGGCAAATCTTTGGTTCATTTTTAAAAATAAAAACCAAAGTTTTATCTTACTTACCTTTTCCCTTTAACAAGGGAAATTTTCTTTCCATAATATTTTCCTTCCAGTTCAATACTGCCCGTGCCACAGTGAGTCTGGAATTACCATTACTCATTGTATTTGTACAACTATAGGTTGGTAGCCAAAGAAAACCATTGACAAGACAGGCAAAATGCCTACAGAGGAACTGTGGGTGCCAGGACAGATTCTGCAGCACAGCTTTTGCTGTCTAGCAAGCAGGAACCTCCATGCAAGCCTGTCATCCAGGGCTTCTTAAAGGTACAGAAGACAGAAGGAAGTACTCATAGAAACATTCTTGTGGATGGACACAGTCATGCTATGAGATCACCCATTTCTCCCCATGTGACTTTGGAGATTCCTAAACAACTGAACAATTCCTTGAATGGAAACATGCCTGCAGCTGGGCGCAATGAATCCCACCCACAAAACCTTGGACAAATCATGCCCTTTCTTATTTGCACCAATAAAGAATACAAATTTCATTCTTTCAGACTGATTCTCAAAAGGTATAACACTAACAGCTTACTCCAGGAGTACAACAACTCAGTCTTAGTATGCAAGTCCTCAGCTTTTAGAAACGTCACTACTACTGAGGAGATAAAATCCCAGCCTCCAACAGCAACTCTTCAACATCCACTTGCCAAAAGAACAGGTAGATGCATGGAAAAGAGCTTTTATGGGTCAAAATCAAAGTATTTAAAAGCATGAAAGCAATTATTTCCCCGAAGTACCCACACATAAAACACATGCAGCAAGCAATGGCAGAATTTCTAGCAAAGACTAATTAAAAAGGGAGTGACCGAGGCTGCCCTTTGGGTAGGTCTGCTTGTTCCCTTCTCTAATGTGGTCAATTACTAGTTAAAACTTACAACTCTCTTGTGTTGTTTCAATATAAAGCTTCACCACTAGCTTTGTTATATTCACATCTACATTTGTATCGTTGTAGTGCCCCAAGTTCCCAACCAAAATCAGGATCTCCCTTGTACTGTTGCTAACCTCATGCACATGAAAATACAATCCCTCCTACCTTAAAATGCACCAATCTAAAACAAAACCATGCAAGGAAAATGAAGAGTTCTCATGTCAGCAGTACAGTAGAATGATTCCCATCTAAGCACAAGTGCCAGGTGTTTGCTTATCCTTTCAATTACATGCCCCTTAAGAAGTCTCTGAATGAGACAAAAATCAGTGCAAAATGCATTCCAAAAAAGTAGAGGAGTAGTTTAATACATATTGTTAGACTCTGCCCTCTGTTAGACTCTCACAAACTCACTGAAGGTGATGAATTTGCACAGGTCCAATTGCAGGCAGGATTATTTGTCCCACTCAAGCTTTATAAAGACATTTCTAAACTCATCAGAATGCATTACCATATCCTGTAGTTTGCTGGTTGCAATATTTGTCACGGATAATAAAATAAATGATCCATGCCAAATTTGCCCTTCTATTTGTAAACTCCCACTGACTCAGGCTGCCTCTTTTCACTGTCTAAGAGCAAGAGTCATGAACACAGGCTACATGATTCATGTGGTCAGTTGACCTCCATGAACTGAAAGGCAACTGTCCATAGGAAAGAAGAGACAGATGCATTAATGAGGACTTGATGCCTCAATGAGGACTTGATGCCTCAGGCTTTCAGTCATCAACACCAACAGGAAGTTCTGTCTTCTGCCCTCTTGTATCTTTCGAAGGCATTAAGGATATTTAATCCCAGTTTACCCTTTTCCAATATGGCCCTTTTGGTAAAAAATGCCAGCTCTCTTCTGGTATGTCCAGAGATGAAGTTGTCTTATTCAATATCTAGACTTCTTCCTTCACCAGTCTCAGCCCTCAGTGTGATGCTACAACACTACCCCTTATCTATATATGAGTAGTTAGAGGTCAGCACCTGAAAAAAAATGTCAAGCCTGAGGGTGATGTACAGCTTGCAGTAAGTGCCTGCCTGTTACCTACACTGACTCCAGAACGTGCAGGTCAAGTTTCAGGTATAGCACCCACCACAGGAGAACAGCAGAACCTCAGCACACTATAGACTACATCTTTGGCTTTTGAGAAACAATGTTGATTTGCAGCAATTCCTCTGATCTTAAACACAGGAAAAGGGTTTTTTCAGGCTGGTTGGTTTGGTCAGGTTTTTCCTGTGAACCTGCCACCGTGCAATGTCTGTAGCTGGGCTTTAGACCACCAGTGTCACACCACAGCTGCCCAAACCATCTGATTTTCTCTTTCATCCAGCAATTAGTACAGTTTTCACTCCTTAGAACAGCCGTTATTCAACATTTGGTGTCAGTATTTGCTTATTAACTCAGACTGTAACCTAATCAACAACGTTCATTCCCAACTAGAAGAGGCTGTAAAGGGAAAAGCTAAGCATATGTTTTTCCTTGCTATTGCCTGCTAAAGACTCCTGGTTTAGACATGCACTTGACTTGTTGGACTTCAATGCACGGACCTCATTTTAAGCAGACAGAGGACTCAATATTGTCACTCTGTTGGCCATTAATTAGGAAATACGATGCCATAGCAAAGTTGTTTTAAAACAAACAAACAAACAAACAACAACAGGCCATCTACAGGATGGCTTGTAATTAGAAATCATCTGAACCAGCCTCATTTCCAGTGGTGCTCAGCATCCCACAGTTCCCACTGACATCAGTGCAGATTCTCAACAAATCCCAAGACAGGCTGCTGCTTTCAACAGCTAAAGGGTTTTCCAGCAGCACAGGAATTTAACTTTAGGTGACACTGGTAAAGACCTTAGATCCATGTCTGCAAATTGAAGCATTCACCCTGGAACATGATTATCGCTCTAGCACTGGTCACAATGAAAGAGTTTCTCTGCTCATGGAAGGCCTGAAGCAGGGGTAGTTCTGACCCAGCATTTCCTTCTCTGAGAACAATTGCATTAATCACCACTTTCCAAAACCCTGAGGAGTCCAGTACAGGTGCTCACACCTGCAGGTGCAATGCAATAAGCAAGTGCTATCAGCAGACTGCCACCTTTAAACGTAGGCCATCTCTGTACTTGCCTTTGTGGTTTTGACTTTATTTCCACTGCTGCAAGACCAACCTGAATAGTCTGGTAGTACTTTACAGTCTTCTCCATCCAAACAGGGGTTCATATGACACCACCACTTCTGTAGGACAATGGAAGCTAGAAAAAGAAATAGGAAAGAGAAACAGAATACAATCTTTTTCTTTTTTTTTTTTTTAATACTATTGGTTTTAGTAGGGAGGTTGTCTTTGTGCTGTTTGATTGCTTTATTACAAAAGGTAGAAACAAACAGTTATTGCTTCAATAGCTTATCACACTGACTGGTTTTGAGCTAAAAATGGGGCTAAAAAAACTTCACCAGCACACAGAAGGGTAAAAGCCATATGCAAATGGTGAAGACAGGCAAGCACCACAGAGACTCCAACATTTGTACTGACCTCTGGAAGAGCCTTTCTGTCCCCACTGACTACAATGACTTGCCTCCTTCACTTACATGCTTCAGCCAAGCACCTGCCATATGGCAGAATGAAACCAGGGATTCTTGTTTAACCTGGATGTGCATATGTGAGATGGGACAAAGCAATGCCAGTTTCTCCCTTCACTGGGTGAGAAAATAGAATTGCACAGAGATGTAAGCATGGGAGGTCTGTCAGCAAATAGTGCAGACAGGAAGGTGGAAACCACTGGAAAGCATTAGATTATTAACTCAAAATTTACTTGCAGTTACACTGCCAGTTTCGAAGTGTGTTTTGGAAAACTAGAGTAGTACACCTTAACTGTGCAAATCTCTTCATTTTCTACCCTTAAGCCAATTTCCATTAATAAGACCACGCATGTTATTTTTACAAGGGTATTAATGACTTTACAAAACTGCTGTTAACAACAGATATACTTTCCCACAAATATCTGGAAACATCTGCATGTGTTTTTCACAGTTTTGCATTGTTCACGGGTTCACCAAATACCAGAAAATTATTCTGAAATGTATCAGTTCACAATCTTACATAATCTAAATTGGATTTAAAAATAAAATATGCCCTAAAATGTTGATTTAGTTATTCTGCATTATGCTACGATGTGCACAAAATATTGAATTGCATGCTTTAAAAGATACCACATCCAAAAGAGATTAACAAAAATAATTTAGTCTACTCCCTGTAAAGCACTTTTTTCTTTCTAATTTCAAGGTAGATTCGTACCTCTGCAGCCTTCAAATGAGGATGACAAGCAGGCAAGCTGACATCAGGACATTGCTGAAATGTTCATTCAATTACTTTTGCTCTGCACTTTCACTCTAAGCCTACGTGAAAAGCACTATGAAAAATATACTTCTGGAATACCAGTTAGGCTTTTATAAACTATTCTTTCAATCTCATAAATTTATAAAATAAATGCATTATTTCTTTCACCAGTCGTTTGGCTCTCAGCTCATTTGCATTGATGCTGATTGATTGTTAACAAAACAGATTACACTTCATTGTGCTTCCTAGGAGGTGAGGGATTATCTTCACTCCAGACATATGGTTCAGTCATCTATTTTATCTCTCTGCTACTTTCTAAATTTGTTTTGATTCCTATACCACATTTGTTTCAGGTAAACATGAGCAAGTCTAAAAGGCCAATTCAAGAAGACTGAAGGCATGTGCAGAGGACCCCAAGCAAGCAGGAGATCCTGGTAGTAAACTAGCTGTGTCTTCAGAGCTGTGCATCAAAGCCAGAGAGGTCTCCTGGAAGGCCTGGCCACTGCAGTACACAGCCCTGCCCAGTGCTGTTGTGAGGGTGGATGGTGACATGCTGCAACACTGCCTGCACTCTGACAGGTGAACATGCTTTCATGCATTTAGTGCTACCCTAAAAACTTCAGTTCAACTTCAGATGTTGAAAACCACTTCTCACTCTCCTGCAGGTATCTAGAATCTCTTGTGCCTCAGTTACTCTGATAACCCCTTAGATCCAGTCTTTTTCACACTGGTTTGGGTGCAATCTGTTTTGATATCACAGAAAATCACAGTAAATCACAGAATCACAGAGTCCTAGGGGTTGGAAGGGACCTCTAAAGATCATCTAGTCCAACCCCCCTGCCAGGCAGGGTCACCTAGAGCACATCACACAGGAACTTGTCCAGGCGGGTTTTGAATGTCTCCAGTGAAGGAGACTCCACCACCTCTCTGGGCAGCCTGTTCCAGTGCTCTGTCACTCTCACAGTAAAGAAGTTTTTTCTGATATTTACATGGAACCTCCTATGCTCCAGTTTGCACCCATTGCCCCTTGTCCTATCACTGGATGTCACTGAAAAAAGCCTGGCTTTTTTTGCATCAAACATGGCAGGTTCAACTTATCCATACAACCTGCATTGACCTGCTCCTAATGCCTGATTAAAGGAAAAAATGGCATTAGGTGACTGGCCAAAAAGTGCAGCACAGGAGTGAGTTCACACAGCATTCTTAACCAATTGTGCCCATTCAATTTTCTGGTCCATGTGGAACTGAAGATACTGGCCCATCATCTCCAGTAGTATAATGTTCCACTAAAACAAGCACAGATGTGAACAGGAAGCATTGCTAAGTCAATCTGTAACTCAAATGAGATCCACAAGCTCCTCAATAGACTGTATATTTCACCTTCTCTTCATCTGTTTAGACACTTCCATAGAAAATGACTCCTACTCGTCTGTTGACTGATTTCTGTTCTGTGCAGACATCTCTCCTTGGAGTAAAGGCAACACTTTGAAACACTTCACACAGACCTCACACCATCAGCTTCCACCAAATCCACAACTATATGCTGTAGCAATCCAGTAATTCTTACACCCACTTTATGCCCTGATTTATTTGTAGTTGTGAAGTCCACTCTGTTGATCTGTATGTCCTAACTGGCTGTAGCTGTTTGTGTTGAACACACCCCTGAGATTAGTCCATTACATTTCTGCATCAGAGCCTTAGGCTCACCTTCACTGCTAGAGTTCTTTAACTATTGTTGTCCCTGTAACCATGTGACTATAAAAGCTATAAAAGGCTATAAAAGCTTCCTCTTCTTCTCAGATTCAGGCACCCTTGAAAAGGTTTCAACAGGTGATTTTTCAAAGAAATGAGAGCAGCTATTTCACTCTCATGCACAATCACCCTCATGAAGAGAAAGGAGACTGTTTTAGTTTGACATTAGCCAGCTGATCTGCTGGAAATCAGCCAGCAACCAGCCAGAAACCCTGCCAAAAATAAATCTTCTGCTGACATTACTCCACAGATAACCTGACTCGATGGAAACAATAGGTTCATAGAGAATAAAGCCAAAATATGTCAATACATCATCTCATCTTGACTCTCACAATTCACCGTGTTGTGCCCTCAGTTGTGTTTGGCTACACAGTGTCTTCCAAACCAATCTGGAACAGGTGAAGAAATAAACTTCTCCCATTGTCATTTCTTCTGACAAACAATCTCAGCATGAAACACACACCCATCGTTTTCTTCCTCTTTCCACGTCTTCTGTTGTGCTTTCTTCTCCTACATTAAAGCACCTATTAGCAACCATCATTTTCTCCCTGTGCAGGTATTGAACATGCTGCAATTCAGTAACGTTTCAATCTTCTGCCTGAGTGAGTCCAGCTGATTGAACTTCTTCAGTTTTGCACCACAATGCATTTGTCTTCATTAATGCATTTTCTTTCAAAGAGGTTCAACTTCCTGTGAGTAGGACTAGGCCATGTGACTGCCTTGGGCTTGTCATCATTACTCCTCTGACCCACCGGATGAAATCCATACATGCTTTTGTCAGGAGAGGTTCTGTATTTGCTTTTGGGTCACTGCTGGAAGTGTTGCAGAGTGTCAGGTGTAGAGCTAAGCACTGTGAACTCCCAGAAGGTGTTTCCCACCAGTGGGTGTGTAGGGAGCTGTGGTTTTGAGGTGTGCTGGGTAATGGCCCCTGAGCATTGCACACAACAGCATATGGCTCACAAGTAAATAGCTTTCAAAAAATAAGACTTATATCCTCAGATGTATTTATTAACCAAATCTTTAGCTGAGTAAATGATACATTACCTTTCGAGGTAACTTGGAAAACATGGGCTTACCTATGCAGAAACTACCTGTACTAGTCTTGAGAACTCCTCAGGAAATGAAATCAGTTGTGTCTGGCAAATCTCTTTTCAGAAAGCCACAGAAATTCTTGTGCGCTGCACCCCAGGAATTCCTTGCTAATGGGATACCATATCAGCTTCCCAGTTATTCACACATGACTGAGATCAGCCTCAGTTGTCCCTCAGGATCTAGACCATGATGCTTACTCTCTCAAAGTTGCCACAATACTGGTACTCTTCTAGAACACCCCAAGTATCCTGAAATACATTTTTAGTTACAATAACTGAGCAGAGAGCTGCTAACCAGCTTGCTAGGACTCCAAATTACACAGGGTGAGAATTAAAAAATAAAGAGTAAAAAAAACAAATAAAAAAACTTTAATCCCAGTAGATGCTGGCTAGCACCTTCTTTAGTTAACAGTAAGTTAGAAAGTACCTCCCCACCCTGTTTCTTACCAAAAGGAACACTATAATACTGATCGACCTAAGCACCAACAATGTCAAAATCTCATGCATTATGGACCAATTTATTATTTATTTCTAATGTGTTCTTTACTTGAACAAGCAAATTCATATTGTCTTTAGTCCAGACAAATACAGGTGTCTCTCCTACTCTGCTGGATTAAGATTTCTTCGAGAAGTTTTCATTTCACTATTCATTCTCCTGCATGTTGCCTTTTTTTTTTTTCACCTTTGAATACTGACCCAGCATTAGCATCCTTCTGAATTCTCCAGTATTCTGAAACTCATTCAAAAACCATGGGAGGGAAATCTCAGCTACTTCTCCTTTTATCTATTTGTTATGTATTGATTTTCTGCTTTCTTGTTTATATATGCCCTCTTTCCTGCAACCCAGATGGGCTTTCAACCAAAAATTGTCCTTTTGCGTCATTGTGGTTTGTTGGCCCTACAGAAAATTCTTAAACAATTCTTTATTCCCATTCACATTTTTTTCCAATTTGAGTGTTTCCTCCTCATAAATTCGAGGACTAATAGAATTGCCTTCATGGAAGATTATTTGGCTAGTGATGATTTACTTAGAGGCTTTTAAATCATTTAGCTAAGATAACTATTCTACAGACAAAATTATTAATGTTTTATCTTCTTGGCAGTAGCTGTTAGACAAGCTGCAGGTACTTACTCAAGGATGTTTATTTCCATAAAGCAAGCGGGTATAAACAAAATCTCATGACTACTTTACATGTAATTTAGTCATTGAAAGAAGAATGGGTTGACCTTTGCTAAGCAAAATTTTCTATAGCTGCAGTCAAGTAGAATAGCTACAACTCAAGGCAGGGTACACAGGCTGTGGTATCTCCTCTCTGCAAATTTAAATAGTTTCTTTCACACCCTCTGCTTTCTTCTGAGTTTAATGGCTCCATTTCTCTACAGCAACATTTCTCAAAGGATCAGATGGGCCTGTGCTTGGAAGCCCAAATAACCCCCCAGGAAAATGAGTTGTGCATGTGTACAGAATTAGCCTTGCCTTTTTTGTTTGCCAGAACTTCTCAGTAGCTTTCACAACTCGGTTCAAATACACAAATGGCAGAGTTTCTTGTTGGATGCATCCAAAGTGCAATTATCTAAGTAAGTGTGTTATCATGGGGAAAGGATAAAAAAATATCCTGACCCCAAGAGTCTTTGCCCTGTACTCATCTAGTCTATGACAAATGATTTTAGTGTGCTTATAAAAATGCTAGAAAGATCTCAGTCTTTAATAAACATCGATCTTCACCTTCATATCTTTCTCTTTAAATGAAGTACCTTGACTTCTCCTACGACCAATATCTAAAGCTTCCAAGATGAAAGATGTTGAAGAAATGAAATGCCCTCCATAAATGTTAGTTAGGCCTCACAGTACAATAAGTATTACTGCACAACATGGAAAAGGGCTGATTCATGGCAATCAAGGCACTTAAGACTTTCACTTTATGCATCTGGAAGATCTAACTAGCTTTTGCTTTCCTTTCTGCAACACTTCAACACCTTTTCCTTGGAATTCACCTGGATATCTATTATTTCTTCTGTAACACCAAAGTACTTAGTCTCCTCCTTAGCACATATCACAAGAAAAAATGTCACTTCTACGTGTAGGTGTATGGCTGAATAGAGTTATGCAAACCCATTCTGACTTGTCTAAAGCAGGGGACCTTTCTGAAACACTGGTACTGGGAATACTGGTTCTGCCATAAAAACTACTGAGCACTAGCCTACTTTTACCAAGAATTCCAGTAGGTTAAAGCAACTGTCTGTGCATGACTAAAAATTTTCTAGTCTGACACAACAGGTAGGCAGTACTTTCTGGACACATAATGAATGTAAACTACATTCCTGTCTCATTTTGTCCCAACACAGTTTAGCACATAAGTAATTTGAGAGTTGTCAGTCACTGGAACAAGCTTTCCAGGGAAGTGGCCATGGTATCAAGGCTGTCAGACCTCAAGGAGCATCTGGATGATGCTCTTAGTCACATGATTTAGTTTTAGGTTGTCCTGCAAGGAGCAGGGAGTTGGACTCGATGATCTTTATGGTCTCTTCCAACTGGAGAGATTCTATGATTCTACAATTTGAGGTAGGAACTACAGGTATCAACCACCATGTCATGCATGATCAACAGCAGAGATAATTGCTACCCAGATGTAAATGATAACTGCTACTGGATAAGGTCTGAAGTTCCAACAAAACAGTTTAAAAGACTACTAAAAGCCAATTGCTCTATAAAACCTTTTCTTTCACTTAGAAAAGTAACTCTGTGCTTTGGGCATGTTCTTCCCTTTAAGCTCAGAGCAAAATATAGGCAAATTAAACAGCACTGCATTCAATGAAAAGGTGCTGGAAAAGACAATGAAATGTCTATACAAGGCTGAAATATGCAAATTCAAAACACAAACGGTTTATGGTTTCCACACTGTAGAAGTCTACTGAGGGATATGTATAGAGTGGGAGAACACGTATCTAATTCTGAGGTTAAGGAAATACAGTTTCTGTGCTACAGCAACTGAATAACACTGACTGTAGTCCCATATGCTTGCAAAAATAAGCAAAGCATGTTAAAGCGTTACCCTAGGGCGTGAGGAGGAATCAAAGGCTTCCACTTTAGAAACCAAAATCCTATATTCATAATATTTTGTCATATTTAATTTCAACTGTACTCAAAGAAAAAACAGCTATCAAATTCTTTCAGCAACTATTTGCATTGACAAACTGAATGAAGCTTCTATGGTATCATGCATTTATATCTTTCTATCATGGATAGACATTGTCACCTTTGCCTGTCACCTTTGTCACAACGCCTGACTTTTACTAGCTGTGGTTTGTAAAAGTATTTCTGCTGTTTGATGTGTCACCTAAAAATACAAAAAATGCTTCTGATTTAACAAGAAATCTACTTACCAAATTGCACAGTTAAAGTTGATTGTGTTCCTGAATTACAAGGTATGAAAAGACTAAGCTCTGCTCTGCAAACTCTGATGTAATTGGGGTTACAACACATGAAATCGAATAGACATGGGGCATCTTTATAGCACTGATGTCCAGCATATGAGACTATTAGGCACAAAAAATGGTAAAACATCCATCTGGAGAACAGCTCTCAAAATCAGATGACTCAGCACTATCTGTATGTCCAGGCTCAGGGGTGCAATTTTTATCCAGTGATTTTTTTAGCCAAGCTGCTAAGCCTAAAGACAACTGGAAGGGTTAATAGATAAGATTGGATTTTTTGGCTTATGCTGTTTTCAGACCAGTTTTAAAGGAGAATTGTTCTGTGAAAACAATGAAGAAGTTTTATTGGCACAGACATGAAATGGATGAGTACATATATTAAGAGGATTAATTACACCCAGATTTATGCACAGACTCATTATCATCAATGCACAGAGATGTTTCCAAAATTAACAAAAGGACGGATAACGCTTTTGAGACAGTGGGAAGTCAAACAATCAAGGAGACCAAACTTCTCAAACAATCTTAATGAACCACGAGTGAGCAGGACACTGCTTACCTTCCACACATGAGGGCTGAGCCCTTGTGGTACCAGCCACCTGCCCTGGGAAGCAGGAGCACTTGACTGTTTGTGATCTTTCCTCAATCCGGTTCTTATTGCAGCACCGATGCACTGCCACAACTTCACATGTCCCTTGCTTGACTTGGTGCTGGCCTAATAATTGCAGAGACAAGTGATGGAGAGCAAAACAACATCAGTGCATAAAGAAAAAGCCAGTTCGTACAGTCCTACAAGATACTGAATCTCTTGAGCACCAGTTTAAATCCCAAGAAGATGAAGGGGCTAAGTACCGTGTCAGATCTGGTTTATTCCCCAAGTTTGTCCTATTCTTAGTAATAAAAATCAGTTCATCATAACAAGTCAATTTTTCAGTTTAACTTCCCTGTCCCTTACAAAGCCATGGGGAGGAAAGTATTTTGGAAAAGTCAGATGGATTAGACAAGAGGAACATGCAGAGACAGAGCACACTCCTCCTTCCTGTCTTGCATTAGGTTTTATATTTAATTCTTTCCCTTCCTAAATGGACACATTTGACAGGATTGTATTTAATGCAAGGGATACTTATCTGAAATAGTAGGGAAACTTTTCAGCATGAAAACATGTAAGCACTGCTCACTATGCCTGTAATTGCAGGTAAGCTAAAAACAACATGGGCTGAAAAGCCATCACAGATGTCACGTTTTGTCAAAAAAAAACCCGAAAACTCAAACCCTAACTGTATGGATTTCTTGACTTCCCTCCCAGCCCATTTTGAAGAAACCTGTGATAAATACTCTATCCTATTGCTTTACATCATCTCCTTGCTCCTGCCTTCACATCTTAGCTCCACTGCTCCTTGCACCCAACCACTTTCCTCCACTGTCAAACTTACAACTCTGCCTTGCCTAAACCCCTTTCTCAGAAACCCCACTTCACAAAACCCCTCTCCTGTTTGTGTAAGTCATTTCCATATCCTCACTCTCCTGAACAGCCTTCAAGTGCTTCATCTTGCTTTTGTCTGGTCTTTAGTGTAGAGCTTTGGATGGCTCTTATCAGTGTTTGTAAAGCACCTTGTAAATTAACAGCACTACAGAACAGGGTGGGTTTTGTAATAACTGAGCTACACAGAGAGAAAACTTGCTGAGAACAATAAAAATGTTCACCATCAGAGCAGTACAGGCTCCTTATGTGAGAAGACAATACGGTGCAGATATTGGTGTGTGTAATATCAAAGGTACAGCAGACTAAAGATAGGAAAGGAAGGTGAAGGAGAGCCAACTCTTCAGAAGCAGACAGTCTTCCAGGTCCTCCAAGCTCTGTTTTGGTTTGGTTTTTTTCCTACAGTATCTGTTACTAATACCAGACACAGGATTTTGAGACAGAGAACACCTTGGTGCCTGATGCAATATGGTCAGGCTAATGTCCTTACACTGAAATCTTACCGAGCAATTAAGACCACTGTACTTTTGGGGCAGAAATTTTTCAGTTGGTTAAGTGGGAAATCTTAACCTTCCAAAGAGTCAGACGTGCAATTTAGGCTTCTAAGGAAGTTTTCAAAAAAAAAAAAAAAAAAAAAAGGAGAGTATTCAGTTATATATATATAACTTTTTACAAGGCGTCTTGGCAATGTTCCTTTGCTGCCTGTGTTTTGGTTTCACAAGTATTTCAAGCTGACTTTTGTTGCCAAATTTGTATTCACAACAACCTCAATGGACAAGAGACTATGTACATACAGCCCTGGAAAGGAAGTTTAGTCTTCTATTTCTGCACTCAACATGTAAAAAGAAATTATATATACAGAGATGTTTTGGGTTTTTTTTTCCCTGAGGAAAAGGCCACACTGTACTTCTAAGCAAAATATGCTACAGCAGAAAAATGGTAATGTTGGAAAAATGTTGAAGACATCATAAAAGTATCTTACATTGCTACTGCAACAAGTTTATTGGGAGACTGAATTTTCATGCAAGTACCAAACAACATATCATAATAAACGTGAAAAAAATTGTAAAAGCTACCAGCTTATAGGGCAGCAGCTTCTCTGTAAGTCAACATGGAAAACAAACACACAAATAGAGGAATTAAACTGGCCGTGCCAGTTCATTCCAAAGTATTGCTCTACAAAACACCTCACGTGACAACGCTTGGAGATAAGCCAGAGGTTCTGACAGGAAAGATTTTGTAAAATGAGGTCGTTCATTTAAGAGAGTTTGTTTATTTATTTATTTATTAGTCCTACAGCCCAAGTCAAAACTCTTTGGAGCAAACAGGGAAAATTTCCGTTAGTTTTCTAGGGTTCTTACAGTGGTGGTCCTGCATTCACTGGAGTCAACAACAAAATTCCTGTTGACTTCAGGAGAGCAAGGTCATAGTCCAGACTGTCTCTTGAGAATGAGATTTCATAAGGGAGGGAAGAAAAAGCAAAAATTTGGAACTGCTCAGGCCACATACTTGAGTTTTCCATGTTTCTCATATGAAAGACCAAGTGGCCAGGTCTTCTTTTTAATTAAAGTCATTATTCACCAGACATCAGATGCCAAGATAAGAGTAGAAGCCATTTTTTCAGAAGGTACTTCGTAAGGATGGACTAGATCCAGCTCCAACAATCAATATGTAGCTGCAAAAATGTCTATTTTCAAGCCCAATTCCTGCTTCCTTTAGGTGAACAGTCCTGTTAAGTCAATAACAAAATAAATCAAATGGGTTGGCCCTAAGCACACAGCCCAGAAAACCTGGGGCTCTCTTTCAATTATCCTGTTTGAATTTTAAAGCAGTGACAGTGTTCCCCTGAAATTCCAGGATTCAACAGGCACACAGATGTTTGCAGAAGGCAAAATTAAGTTACCACATGAATGCATCCTTTGGCTTAGTAGCTGATTTAGTGTACACTTATTCAAGGTTCACAGCTACACAAGAAGGTAAGAGAAGGGGTCCCCTCTTCAACTGCTGGCAGTGGTAGGATGTTAAGGTTCAGAAGACCTGCTGCCATGCAAAGGAAGACAGTGCTTTCCTCCTTTGTCCCTGCTGCACAGCTCTAAGGACAGTGAAAGCTACTAAAAAGCCAAAGCCATCTGTATGCATCATTTGCATTAATTGGATTACCCCCCTAATAGTCTTTCCCCTCCTACATATTCACATCTATATTTCCTCCTGCTTGTTCACGCACATCTTAACACTTTTTATTCTGTTGAACACCATACATATTTCTTCTTAATATTCAGACACATCTGTGACCAGCTGCTGAACAAATGCTGGGCGCTAACACCCTAACTTTCTGTCCCATTTTTGTCAGTGTTCAGCAATCTAGAGGACAAGCACTCAGCTTGAGCAGAGTGGCTTTTAGATTTAAGAAAACTCCCAGAATGTCTTAAGCTAACCATCAGCTCAGTCTATTGTCTACCTAGATCTATTGAAACCTGTTGTATCTACATTCATGTGCCCAAAGGCAGCAAAAAGAAGTCATCTAAGAATACTCAGCTGAACATTCTAATCTCCATCTTGTACTAGATAAACCTTCAGCTCAGGTTTGAAGTACATTTAAGGTACAGCTGAGAGCGTAACGACAGAAAAACTCACTAACAGCCTTAAAATATTTTATAATCAATGGAGTCTCAGGAAACCAAGGCATTAGAGGAGCAAGGACTAAAGAACTTTTAAAGTGTGAAGATCACAGTAAGTTAATTCTACACTAGACACATGAGGAAAGCCATTTCCAGAAGAACTGTAATGATAGCTAGGGAGAAAGCCAGGCTCTGGAGAGCAAAGCTCCTTTGGGCTCACTTATAAAAAGCCCATAAATTCATAGCTCTTCACCTGTAAACCTATTCAGCTCTGCAACCTAAGGGCTGTCAATATTTGCAGTTGAAATTCACTTACATCTTCACATTTAAATAAGAAAACTCTCCATGGAGAGATACATTTTATCCGCAACAGTACCAGAGAAAGGTTCCTGCCACAGGACACCTCTTGCATACCAAAAAGGGGATGTCTGCCAGCCAGGCACTGTGGAGGACAGAGGATGAATGTTGAAAACCGTGGGGCTCTGGGTTACCTCTGATCAGGAGTTGGGCACATGTGCTGCTCTCATATCCCAAATTCTGTACAGCTTACCTTCCCCAGAAACAGCAATGCTACTCGAGTTCACTAAGGACACTTTCCCTGCCTCTCCATACATGGCCCATACATAACAGGATAGGACTTTCTAATGGAAGTGAGCTCCAGGACATTCCCTTCTATGCATTTTGCTGCCTTTCATAATGAGGTACCTATGGCTAATAACAGCCCTCAGGTGCCTACATCCAGAATGCTGCTTCAGTCCTCATGGACTGGCCACTTGCAGACTCTGTGACCATTTCTTTATTATCTGCAGTCTTTCCAGCCCAGAAGGTGGTAGACTGTCTAGAGCTGCTAGGCAGCCTTCACAGTTTTCAGAGAAGGCAATCATCATCTCTGAACAACAAGAGAGTACAAACTAGGAAGTTTTAGGCTTGCATATGACAAGCCAGCACAAGTGTTGCAAGTAGAGTTGACTGAACAATCACCACTGAACTGTTTATTCTCAGTTTAATACATTTTTCAACTAACATACTTGACAAGACCTGATTTTCACTTTCTTCATAGAAGGGGGCAGATATGCAATTAATGCTTCTAAAACTCTTTGAAATCCTCAAACGAAGAGAGTGAAATACAATTATTATTAAGAAAATATCAAACATAACAGTGATATACTTCAAGACTACAAGGAAAATATCAAAGAAAGAGGAAGGCTTTCAGTAACTTGCTAGCCAATTCTGTCCACATCCATTTTATCTCTGACTAATCCTAATCACTCCCAAGGAGTATTCTTTCCATGCAATATACATGCAGGCAACATGTCTTTATCTGAACTCCTGAAGAACTTCCTCTTTTTCTAACTTCAAAGCTAAGAAACATATGGGAAAGCTACATTTCAAGGGAGGTTTTATTTCTGTTTCATAAGCTGTCCTCGTTGATGAAGAAAGCAACGAGTAATGTGGAGAACAGCACACCCAGACAGCAGGACAATATGACCCTAGCTCAGCACATTCCTCAGTAAGGCTCAAAACCAGCGAGCTTGGTCTGCACAAAATCAACTGCATCATTTATTTAAAGGGTAAGAGGATGTCTGTCAATAGGGAGATGAATGGCTGTGGAACCTAATATTGCAGCCAACAGCAAGAGAAGCAAGTGAGTTCAGAAGTCAGCACTGATGCTGCTTGGAAGTGGGAAGCACTCTAAAAAGCTTGGTGCCAGTTCATCATCTGTTCCACCTTCATCTCCTGCTGGCTTTTGGTTACAAACGTAGGAACACACAGAACAACACAGAAAGATGCAAATATTCTTAGAAAAACACATACGTTAAAGGAAATAACATGCTACTTTTCACACTGTTTTACCAACTATATTTATGAAAACTTCCCAGCTCATTTAGTGTTTTTTTTAAGGGGAAAGGGGAGAAAGGATGTTTCTAAAGATGACACCTCTTCTCAAGAGAAGAAGCTAAAAGTCACTTGGAAGGTCAAATTAACACACCATCTTCTAGGCTGAGAGTTTCAGCAGAGCTTTCCTGTACTATCATGCCATCAGCTACTACATTTTTTCTTAATAATTTCACATTCATGTCAAGGTCCTGACTTAGATGCTGTCCTTCAAGGATATACAATATTTATAGATATACTTTCTCATAAATTGTCTCTGTATATACAAGTCAGTCCAGTTTCACTAGTAAAGTTCTACCTTTTGACTTGTTGGCAGTAAGGGACTGTTCAGAGATAGTCCAGAACTGCCACAAAGAGCCAGTTCAACCACCCTGTGGATAAATAGACAAGAAATATCTTACCATAATGACCTGCCCATGATAATAGAGAAAGTATGATGTAGCACACACACAAAAAAAACCCAAACAAACCAGAACAAGGAACCCAGTTTGCTATCCATTACTCTCACAGTCATCACATACATAGTGGTATTGTGATTACCAGAGCTAATACCTGTTACAAAGAAAAAAGGAAAGACACAGTGATTTCCTGGATAAAAGAATTGAGGCTGACGCTCACACAATGTGCAGGTTTCCAACCAGAGTTTCTCACAGTCCATAAAGTTACAGCCTTGGTTTCAGTCAAGACATTTGTGCTCCACCAGTTGTGGAAGCCAGTAGCATGGCGTGCAAAATTACAATCAGCTTTTTAACTGGATAGCCAGGGAACCATCACTGAAGTACTTTAGCTTATTTTGGGCAAGAAGTGACAACCTGAGGAAGACAACCACTCTCAAAATGAGCAACCAATTTGAGAGGAACCCTAGGGGTACAGTAGATGTGTATTAGGGGGGGGGGGAAAGGTGAGTGATCTCAAACTCTGATAATGAGTCCAAAAAGTTAATGAAAACAAAAGCACAACGTTTCAGTGCAGGTGCAGGAACACGCTGACACAGCTGGAGTGAATCATGCAATACAGTGAATTCTTTGGAGAGTGTCAGAGGTCACATCCATATGGAGATTAAAGTCTCCTGGAATAAGTAGCATAGGTGACCTTAGATCAGACACAAGCACTGAGACTTCTCCAAGGAATGAAGCATTATATCTGAGTGGTCGATAAATCAAAACAGCCAAGACCAAAGTAAGTGCTGCAGATGGGGGAGGGAGGAGGGAAAAGTTGCTGCAAATGAAAAGAAAAGTGGATGAAGAGTGACCTGGAAGCAAAAACAAATTAAAACATGAGCCTCTCTACCTGCTGGGGTGCTATGCTGAAGTTAATCAATAAGGACTGCCTTTCATCCAGGCAGGAATAGTCCTGGTTCAAGCACACAGATCACTTGTACAAATGAAATCTAAGAGCATAGAACTTCATAAAGTACCTCAGAGCAAAGTGGTGCCCATCATTTCCTGTGGGAAACTTTCTACTGTGTGGCTATTTTAGTTGAGCTAGAGAAGAAAATACAAGGGAAAGATTTGGTTTTCCATCATATCTTGTAGCAAATGAGCAACATTTTGCTCAGTAATATAGAAGTATTTCCCACATGTCCCATTAACATTCACTCTCGCTATTACATGCAGACCTCTCTTTCTCTCATTTGTTCCTTCCTTCACAAATTTAGCATGAGAGAAAGGGGAAAAAAGAACAAAACTAGTTCCCTAGAGAGATTTCTACTTGCCTGAAGAAAGCAGATACACACATCCATATAGGCCAGACTTACAGCTATTCACCAGTTTGTAAGCAAAAAGTAAATTTTCTGTCCCAGTTTTGAGGACTGACAGCCTCTAAAAACAGTGACTCTTGCCATAGGAAAGTAAAAGTAGCATACCTGGAGCCACAAACTGGGAAGGACTATCCATCCAAATCCATAACTAGCTGTTCATCAATGGCAGAAGCCATCCTGACCAAGACATCATCAATGCAGCCCCACCTGGGCCCAGGTGGGCTCACTGTCCCCAGCAGCCTGCTGCCATGTGCAGCTGCTCACCACACCCAAACTCACTACTGTACTTGTACAATTTTTTACTTCACGTTCCTGGCACACCAGAAGTGCCTGTAGTATCATCCTAAACTTCAAGAAAGAAGAAAAAAAAAATTGTGCCCTTCTGATCATTCTTCCATCACTTGAAATATCAAATGACCATTTTGGGCTTAGCTGTGGAAAAAAAATGTTTATCATCTACTAAATACCAGAGGTATTTTTTTGTCACGTTGAAAGTCATTCATCAGACAAGAATGATATTGGTTTAGAGAATATGAAACAGCAATTGTCAGCTAAGTCATTAGGCTCTGCAGATTAAATAAATGGCAGTTGCTAGAAAACAAAGTAGCTGTTTGGGAAAGAAGCATTTTCTTCAATTCAAGTGAAAAGCGAATCTTTACTCTCATGTCCAATTATAAGAGGTAAAACTGAGGAGGGCAACCAAGGGAACTGGTACTCTGCTCCATTTCAGTGTTCAAAACAGCTCAAATTTACAAGGTACAAAGAACTTCTGCTTTTCTGGTTTTCGTTTTTGAAATGCAAAGATGCGTTTCCCTCCTTTAATGAAATTACATTTATGAGACTGTAAAGAAAAGGACTGTGCCCGAATTTGGCAGCTAGAGGCAGACAAATGAATAATTATTCATTAGTTAACCCCCATTTGAGAATCTGCTCAAAGAAAAGTCCAGACATAACTGTTGTCATTAGAAGGTGTGGTTTATGAAAATTTTTCTGGTTGTCCTGTTTGACAGGCTTCGTTGAAAAGCCTGACTTCAGCAGTGAATCTCTCTTTCCATTAATTGGTCTGTGTTTATTAAAATCATGCAGCGGTATTTACTGATACTAGAAGAACTGGCTTTTGCAAACTAAGACTGAATTTGGATGATCCATTTCATTGCTGAAGTGAGATGAAGTTTTCACGCGATAGGCAAACCAGGCAAATGGAACTTCGAGGAACGTTACAAGCAATCGGATCGGTTAATGCACTGGGCACCAGGCCACCAGCTCCTCAGCTGGTCTTCAATCCTCGGGAAAGCCCCGATGTCTTGATCACCACTGATTAATTATTTTCAGAGTTTGCCTCATTTTAGACCAGGTTTTATCTAGCTGTAATGGTTATCTTGGGTTTATTCCGACGGAACGGACAAGCGAAGCATCGCAGCCGTTCAAGTCTAAGATCCAGCTGCCAGTTAAGCAACAACAGGTCATAAAACTGAATTGCACAAATGCATTTTTAATTCTGAGTGGCATGAGGACTTAAATGGCTTCATCATGTATCCAACCTGGCTGAACAGCTAAGTGAACTTTAGCTATTTTAACAGTTACATCCATAAGTGCAAAGCATAAGTGAGGTTTCCTGAATGCCGACAGACTTTTTTTGGTCAGTATTATTGAATTATGGGGTTTGTTCTTAGATGGAAAAAATAACTCTTCAGAGTTCCCACCATTTTATGCTACACTGTAACAATGAAAGAGACACCAAAAAATATGGCCACAATAAAATGAAATGAGAATCAGAACCTGATAACAATCTCCCATAGGCCCACATTCTAACTCATGACCCTGATTTACACAGCTAACAGTAAAATAATAATTTTAAAGGTCAGAGTTCAGAAGTTGTGAGGGTCTGTATGTTTCCTATCTCCTACTGATTACTCTTTTTTAAAGGTTTACCATTTTTTCTCTTCTAGGTTCTGCAGATCTTTTGTGCCTCTCAACTTTCAATTTTCAATCTTCCCTACCTAAGAAGAACGGTGAAAATCTGGAATTTTGACATGCGGCCCAAGCAAATCCCAGAGAGGTGCAGCTTGGAGAGCCATACCTAGAGATCTGTGTTCAATAACCAGGTACATGCACAAATGGGTGCTGCCACAACACATCCTATGCTGATTTTTCACCTTATTTCCTCCACATTATTTATATTATTAACCCTATGATTGTATTATGCAGCAAAAGGCCCTTCTGTAGTCAGTATACTACTGCCTGTTCTACCCAAATTTGGCTTTTGTAATTTGGCAACTAGTAACAATGAAGAAATTTCATCCAGGCTAACAACGTGGGTTGCTATGAAAAATCTATTTCATGAATCAGTAACAACAGAGTGTTAACAGACCCTTTCTCAGAAATGGAAAAACTAGAGGTTAAGACATTCTTTCCCTGTTCCACAGATCTCCTTCCAAGCACCCAAGAACCCACGCCTTCTTCCATTCTTATTAAAATGGACAGTCCTTGACAATTATTAGGTAGACTTTCCATTTGAATTAAGCCGTCCAGCTTAAAGTGAAAAATTAAAATATACCTTTTTAAGTGGCACAGAAGCCACTGTATCTGGTAACCTGTATAACAGGAACAGATGGGAGAGTAACATCAAAAGACTCCCTTCCCACCACATCTTACCTTTGACAGAAAGAGACTACATCTCTGGGAGAAAGTCCGACAGTTTAATCCTTGAATCATATTCAGGCCTCACTGTCATCACTCAAAGGACTAAAAAGGCTCTTGACTCTTGCAGATTATTGTATTTGGAAGGGGCTTTTCTACCATGAGATGGAAATTTGCTCCCTGATAACTGAGTGCATTTATTTTGTGATGCAGCAGCTGCAATAACAGCACTTTTTATACCTGTATGTAGCAAGACAGTCAGTGGCTTAGTCCCAGGACACTTGACACAGCATATTTGGATTGGAGGCTCAATGGAGGTAGAATGGAAGGGGAAGTGTCAGATTTCCAAGGGATTTTAGATGTCCAGTTCTTATGTTTGGAACAAAACCTATTTGAAATCAATGCAAATGAGATGTTTAAATAGCAGGAAGACACTTGGATACCTTTCTAGATCTTGGCAAAAAAAAACCCCAAAACAGATCAACCATAAAAAGGGACATACTTCACTCACTACAGAAGAGAGGGATTGCCCCTTTTAGTGGGAACAGTTGTCACAACTGGGTGAGCTGCAGAAACACTGTAGTGAAATTGCCTTTCTAAAGTATCCCAGGTAGCTTGTCAGATTTGACAAACATTCATCTTACCAGAAAACAACTGGCTTCTTCACCTGGTGAATTTTCCCTTGGCCCTAATGAGACTATCAGCAAATGCAGAGATGAATTAAAATAGTCATTAAGGAGGCAGAGCATAAAAAATGAGCCACAGGAAAGGTCAGAGCAACAAGGGTGAATGAAGAAGAGCACGAGCCCTGTCACAGCCACTGCAGATGTGAAGGAAAGAACCAAGGGAGAGAAGCAGATGTTCCTGTTAAAGCTGTGCAAATTTGTGCTGCTCTCAAGGATAATGTAGCAGCCATAGATGGCAAGAGAGGGCAGACCATTAACTTACACAATGCTGGTTAGACTCCCCCAAGAGCCATTGACTTTAACATCAATGCTCCACCATCTCCCCTGTCTGAATAAGATTAAAGGTGACCTGGTACAGTTGTCATTAGTTCCACTCTCTTTCCACAAAGATGGTACTCTAACGAAAACAGTTGGGTTTTTCCTCTTGCAGTGTGCATGCTACAAAGCTCTTAAAATATTCCTTCCGATCACATTCTCCAAGAAAAAAGTCAAATCAACAGTTGCACTGCTTATTTTTCTTACCTTTAAAAACTGTGTTAAGGTAATCCATTTAAAATGAGTTCTGTTCATGTGGTTGGCTTTTCTTGATCTTAAAAGATGCACTGCCTCACTGGCCAGGTGAATTGTCAGAGCGGCTACTAACTTCAGAAGTCTGTGGACATCATCAGATTATATATGGTGTCCTTCTGGTCCTTCCTTCAACTCAGTGTTCCATCAGGGATACAGTGAGAAGGCCCAACAGGTATTGCTTGTGATAGCTGTTCTACAAAACAGTAGCAGCTTCATAAAGGCAGATTCCTCTGCAAGACCCCTTGCCTGAAGTTTCTGGGAATCCACAAAAGGGTCAGTTTAATCTGCGGTGAATCACACCAGCAGAATTCAGCAAGGACTGCATTATTGCAGCATTAAAGAGCTGTGAAGTCCTTCACAGCCTGTACAACACACTTGCACACCAGCTGAATAGGCCATGAAAAAAGACTTCTCTTCTGCTCATGCCTGTTCAACCCCTATTATTTTCAGAGCTTTCTAGGACTCTGTGTGTTATTGGAGTGCCTCTCTTACACTGTTCTTTGACAACCCTCCCCTTTCAACATGAACTACTCTACAGCCTCCCCCTGTTGACATCCCTCTGGTGCCCACAGCAGAGGACTCATGTCTGACAGCATTACTGCAGCCCAGTAGGTAGTTCTCAGCAGCAGTGAAACAGGCCAGGATCACACTGATCTTACCCAGTTGGCTCAATCCAAGGAAACAGCAGAAATTCTGTCTCCTCTCTGGGTAACAGGGAAGGGCACAGCCAGGAAGAAAACCACAACCACAGCAATTTTTCTAAGGTAGGTGTGTGCTCACCAACAACCCTGCCATCTCCAGCTAATTCCACACTAACCACCTCTCTGACAGCACTTCCAAACACTACCAAGCAGATCTGGATCAGAAACAGTGACCATGAGGTGAAAGGCTCTGTATCTCATTACTAATCCATTGAGGCTTCCTGTTCTCATGTGATTGAATCTTGCAATTATTTACAAGTGTCTCAGGCACAAGAAATTAGAACACTTTCTTTATAGCACCCTTTGGAGCATGGAAACCTGACCATCTGAGATTAAGCAATATAATTAAAGTATTTGTTTCTGCACGACCACCTCCATGAAGAGAACTCAATTGTCAACACACTGACAGTCCTGGCTGATCCAGTTTAATTCTATCTTGGCAAACACAACATTTAAGTACAATAATTCACACACCTGGACTGCCATACCATAACTTCTTTAATGAAGTAGTCTGGATTTTATTATGCAGAAATACCCACATTTCTGCATTAATAAAGATCTGTGTTTTGCTTTAAAAATATTACAAAATGTTGTTGTAAGGCAACAGACGTGGCATTATTCACAATGAAAATGCTGACAAATAAATGGCTTTCAAAAGTCCTTTTGTCACTTTACACATGATTTATTGCCCACAAACTTCCTGGTTAAATATTTCTACTCAAGTCATTTAGCTTTTACTCATGTATTACATACGAAATAAGAGGAAATTTTAATTGAGGTCTCGAACAAGTTGCTTCTGAGAATGTAAAAAGGCAGTACAGAAGTTAAGGCAAAATTTCCTTTTACTTTTGGGCAAAGGTTAAAGGAAAGGCAAGAGAGGAGGAAGATTTAAAGATTCTAGAATGAGTATAAAATAGTTATTCGGTTTAAAACAATAAAATGCAGTGAAAATTACATTCTGCTGTGAATGACTGGTTATGATAAGGAAGGATGCATCTAGGATGGATATTTTTATTCATCCTGAAACTGGTAGCAGATGGCCTGAGGTTATCATAAATGTGTACACTTTGGAAGTGGCCTTAGTTGAGAAGGTATCCATCTTTAACAACACAACTCCAAAAGAGTTCACTTAGGAACAAAAATACAGGTTTTTCCACTATCAAGTGCCAAGCACCCCATGCTCTGGGAAGCTGAAAAACAGTGATGTATCTTTAATTACAACAAGTCATACCTACACAGCAAGCCAGACCAATGAGCTGACAGCCAATACACTGAGAATTTGAGCTGGCCATGGATACAGTATCCCAAACTCCAAGTTACACAAAGGGTTGGTTTACAAGGCTCAGCACCAGAGAGACTTAGACCTTCAGATATGGTATTTTAAAAGGTCTGACACTTCACTTAAAATATCCTACTTTTACTGAAGGAAATCTGCTATGCAAGTTCACTAAAAATGCAGGGAAGCATCATAAGATCCATCCATCCCTAGTGCTTACACAGTTCTACATGGGGTGGCTAAACGACACATTTCAGCACCACCTGATCCTCAGGGACTATTTTCACTCTAACACATCCTAGTCACAATAGCTGAACAATGGAACCATCACAATGATGTAGGCAAATGCAATTCCCCCAAGTACCATGACAACTCCAAGAAAGACCATGTCCACATGAGAGTCCCCAAGCCACACATTTTTCATCAGTTGTGGATGGGACACAAAGAAAAGTGTGATCGTTCTCACAAGACCTTCCCTGCTGCCTCTCCAGAGCCCATTCAGGCCAGAGGACACTGTTTTGATAACCCCAGCTGGCAGATGATTCCCAGCAGAAATACTCTGAGAAGTTTCCAAGTATGGCTTCCAAACTGACTGCAACAGTTAGGCATCTAAAGGGTGGAATCACTGTATTTAGTATAAATTTCACTCCCTCCCTGAGCTTGAGGTACAAGTACCTTAAATATCAATAGTAAAAATCTGAGACCATCAACGCCCTCTTGTTAGCTACAAAGGCTGCCCTTTTTCCCTCCTCTTGAAATTTATTCAGACTGTGAGCTGAGGTGGATTCGTTTCCAAGGTGCCCTGGCTTCACAGTCATTCTTTAACACAGGCGAGGCATTGAGAGCACTGAATAGCCACCTGTAGTTATCTTTTACAATCAAATGAACAACGGGGTGTGTCAAAAGAAGAACTCAGCTACCCTCCTACTGAGAACGATTCCATTTTTCAGTTTGTACTCATTAAACTTTGCTAACTATTAGACATGAAATCATACGTGTTATTTAGCAACAAACTTGACACCTACTTTCAATGGACGAGAACAAACCAGCTTAACTTATCTCCTGCAGGAATGCATTTTGTACTCTGAAATTAAAAGGTGCAGTCTCTTTAAAATCATACCTCACTTTTTTCCCTTTTTTTTAATTGACTTAAAATCAGTGACATTTTATCAGGAACTTTGGTAATACATTGTTACTTAAAAAAAAACAAAACAACAGCATCAAAATCGTGTAAGAGAGACTAGATAACTATTTTAATGTTCCTCTCAGTTTAAACCAGAGGGATGTTTTTTAATGAACTTTTTACACGTCAATCAAATTTCCATAAAAATTCCAATACAGAAGAGGAAAAGTCTGTTAATGTAGAACGCATAAAGCCTGGAAATACTACAGTGAAAAAACAGACATTTGTGCATGAGGTGTCTTTTCAAAATTGGGGCTACCTTCTTGAAAAGAATTTCTTACATGTCCTTCCTAATATTAGTGAGAATAATGCCATGGCTGATGGGGATTCACTGCTTAAAGAACAGGGCAGTTCCAGACAAGAGTTGGGTGGCAATTACTGGGATGAATACAGCCTATACTAGAGATTCAACATGCTGACAGTCCAAAACATTATCCTTTGTCAGCTTTTAAGTAATTCTAGGCATTTGGATAGAGGTGGAGTATTAGGTAGTTTGTTTCAAGGCACACAGACAATATCTGGATGCTTGCTGCTGGGAGTGGAAAACATCTTTGTCTGCAGGATTTTGAAAGCAGCTTTGCCCAGATACCTTCACACTACAAAGCTGATGCTTTTATTGAAGCTGAACAGGGAACTCTCTCTCTCCCAGCTGCCACCTCAGACCATGGCACAACACTGAAAGTGCTGAATTAAAATCTTTAAAGAAGAGCCTGTAACAAGGAGTGACCAGTTTCTAGGTACAGGCAGAGAGGAAACACACAGTCCAGCTTCTTTAAGTAAGCAATCAATCCTTGGGTGTAAAAGTAAACACAACAGCTTAGGTCTTATCTTCACCAGTACTGAACCAAGACAGGCAATTAGGCAAAATGAGAATGGACTCAGTGAAACAATTTGTTATTTGTTTACCATACAGGATCATCTAATAGAGACTCCACAGAAACAAAATCCCTTCCTGGAGGTCTTTGCTTTGCTCGTAACTCATTACCCTAGAGACAAGAGATATCACTGATGCTATTTTAATCCACTAAGCTGCCTCTGCTCAGCTATAAAGCAAACCTTACAAAATTCTGCAGTGTACAAAGCAAAATCTTCTCTCTGCTGGCGAGAAGTCCTTGAACTTGAAAGTTTGAATCCATAGCAAGGCAGACGATGCCAGAATGACTAGTCATAATAGTAGTGCAGGATAATGCATTGTATTTTAAAATTTTAGGTTTTGCTGTACTGTATTAGTGCACATCCAGCAGCCCTTGTCATCAGTAATTACTATCCCACAGCAACTACATGAAAATACTCACCAATTAACTAATTTCATTTTGACATTTCTGGAAACAGAAGAGCAGAAATATTGATGTCTCCAAATCACAGTGAGCAGCTGACACACATCTTCTTTCTATCCGATGGAGCTGCTGTCAAATGAATTGCTTAAAAAGATATTTGAGGTAGTTCTTTAGGATACAGCAGGGATGCCTTGCAGAGCCTTCTGCAAGCATTAATTCCTGGGGTACTATTAAAATCAGTACAAATGAAAAATACTCCTTGGTGGCAAGAAATGACAACTTGAGAAAAGTACTCTTTATAGATGGCCAGTGTTTTAAGAGCTAAAAGAACTTTGAGAATAGCAATTGCCTCTAAAAAATAAAGCAAATCTTGACTTTTTCAGCAATATGCACTAAATATTTAATAAGAGATCCTGGAGCTCAGAAAGGTTTAAGACACTGTGTTAGAATATTGAGCTAATAAGCTCCTTCAGTAAGCCTCTAAATATGTATAGTTAAACACTACCTAGTTTATTTTAATTATTTAACACAGCAACTGAAGGAGGTTAATGTGACCCAGTGGACTTGTTTATGTTGAAAACTATTGCCTCTCCTTACTCAAAAATCTGCATGCTGAGCTGCATCATAGCACAGAGTTACAAGGGAGCTATAAGGAACAGAGGGTTCCAGCTGCTTGCTAACATCCAAATGATAGCATTTATACCAGGGCAGTGACTGCATGAAGGCACAAGTGATAAAAAAAAAAAAAAATCGGGTCCGTTGACTTTGTTGAAACCACTGGAAAAACTAATACATGTAAGTTAGGTGTTGAGAACACACTTGATGATGGGGGATTTTTCCAATTCCCAAAATTTAGTTTTAGAAACATGAAAATCCCCATCGTTTACCGTTCAGCTCACAAATCATATCTGCTATTTGTCCTTCTCTCTCTTCAGACCATAGATGACATGTCTCTTTGATCTTCAGCTTTGTCCTCCAGCTGAGATATTGGAGAATGCAGCCTTCACTAAGCCATCAAGAGCAATGAAAAAAACCCACTGCCCTTCACTTCAAAACCCCCACAGAATAGTTATTAAACAAAGTGGGGGAGGACAGGGACGGGACCAGTTTCACAGTCAAAGAAAGAGAATGGCAGGACAGGTAACGTTCATGGCAACACCAGAGGTGTGGGGGGGAAAATAATCCAGTTTTAAGGAATACCAGCTAAGGCCCTGTGTATTCACCTGGACACCTCTTCCTTGAAAAGATTAAGAGTTAGTCTTGCGGAAGTAAAAAAGGGCTGGAGTGCCATTTTTAGCTGGGTATCTGGTTTAAAAAAATAAATCTTCTTCAGAAACACTTGTTTTCATTTGACCTCAGGAAAATCAGTGCAAGATGAGGCTAATAGTTCTTCTCCTACATGGAATGCAAAACCTTAAGTCTCACGTGCAGCATGATGTGCCAAGAAAAATTGTGGGTTAGTTCTGCAACATCTCTGACTATTACAGAGCAATGTTAGGAGTCATCATTTTGATTCTACAAAGACTAGTATTCATACAACAAAGGTTGTTAAAGACTAAGGAAAAAGCCACCGAGAGCAGAAGTCACTGGACTCTCAGAGGATCAGTTGGCAAAATAAAGGCTTTGGAATTCACTGCATTAGATGCATTCAGAAGGGAACAAATAATGGAAATTTTGCATATGCGTCTCCTAGAAACAAAGAATCTGCTGTGCTGGAGCAATCCCATCAGCACATCTATGCACACATGCAGCTTTGTGCTGCTGCAGCACTGGAGATCTACTGACTGAAAACTGCAGAATCCTGCCCAAAGGCATGATAAACACTTATTTCAGCTCTGAGAGACCAGCACTGAGACCTTGACCCTTTGCCACTCAATCTCTCTCATCACCACCATCACTTTCTTTGCAGCTATAAACTTAGGAGGGCTGTGACTGTGCTTTGTTTCTAACTCAGTGAAAGGTGTGGCCTTTTTAAACACTATCTGAGACCCAGATGCCTACATTCCACAGCTATTGGATTTCTAGCATTTAAATAAGTTGGCTTTTGCGGTTTGTCTTCTAGAAAAACAAAATTTCAAATTACTCTCACTAAAAACACAAAAAGCTGAGGTAAACCAATTCCAAAACCTCCAAAGAAGATCAGCATCACCTTCAATCATTTAAAATCACAGTAGTGGGGAAATCAGTGGGGCAGAAACAAAGAGGGAAGCTCATCCATACAAAAAGAACATTTAAAAATAATTAGTGATTCAAACGTTTTATCTGAGAATGAACCAGCAGGTGCCACAGTCTTTTTACCCCCAGTCCTGAATAAAAATAGCACACTTAAGTCTTAGTTTTGTTGGCTTATTTTTCCTTTTCTGCAGGATTTTCATTACTGCTTTCCTTTAGAGCTCTCCCAAGACCTAGTTATGTGCCCGGAGAGGTTTTAAAGGAAAAGAGCTTACTTGCCTGGCATCTCTTTCCAGCCTCTCTTAGCTCTAATTACAAGGTAATGATTGAAAAGACAAATTAGTTTTATCACTGCATCCTTGGCCTTTTGGAAATGAAAAAAAACCAAACCAACCCAAACTCAAAACAAAAGTCAGTGGAGCCTCCAACCTCAGGTAAAATGTTGAAGTCAGCAGCTTGTACTGGGAGGGGGGAAAGAAAAGATTAAATCCAATTTACAAAAAAAATCACTAGGAAGCTCACATGCCTTGTGGCAGTCTTGCTTGAGTGCAAGTTGTGCAGCATGCAGGTGACATAATTAGGTCACCGGGGGCAAGGCTTCTTAGAAGTATTACATAAAGAAATCCATAAAATTTATCAAATTAGACTTCCTCCAGGTTTCAAGGAAGTTGAAAACAATGACTGCAAGCAACCTGGAGTAAGTTTTTCCTGGCAACACACAGCACTGCAGTTATACGACCTGGCTAACTAGTTAGTTCCCATCATTATTCCATTCTCAGCTTGCAATTATTTATGGGATCCTGCGAAATACACTTTATAACTCTGGCACTGAACATGAAACAAGATTAAAGAGATGCAAGAGGCAAACACTGGTAATTCTAGGATGAGGACTGACATTGCTCATACAATAAAAGTGGCTAATATGAGTCAGACTTTGAGGACAGGATTTTCAGAAGTGTGAAAAGGTGACCCAGGAGCACTGAAAACACTCACGATTTGCTGCTACTAATTCAAATGGACAATATTTAATAATCAAAATCTAATGGAACAGAAATCAAGTGTCAGTTGGACACACATGAGAATGACAATGGTTGTGCTGAGAGGGATGGGTTCCAGTGTTAGGATCATGGTCTATGCTGACACAACAGCTACAGCTCACGGCCATAAGCAGCTGCCCTTGTATGCATTTACTGGAGTGTTCAAGCAAGTGCAATACCTGCTCCTGCTCTTCTGTCACTGCAGGCTAGATGGACTTGCCCCACAGACAATCTTACATCTGGCCCCTTTCACAGTGGCAATGCCAAGAAAGCCAGCATTCAAATCACCACCACGTTCTCCCATCAGAAGAAACCAATTTTTCTGACATTAAACAAACCAAATCCCATTGCAGAGGTGATCATCGCTTCTTGAGGTGACTGTCAGAAATACTCCCTCATGGATTGTGCTGCTCCACTAAGCTGCATCCATGACACGTCTGTTTTCTGTCCCCATCACACATCACTGGCATGGCTTCCATTCTCAGCCACTTCAGCACGCTCAGGCATCTTCTGTGCTCCTTAACTACAACAAGGCAAGTGCTGGTTCCAGAGTAGAGGTGTATTAATCAGCAAGCTGCCAGGAGACACAGGGCAAGTAACCCTCACAATCACATGATAGATTTTTCTTAGTGGGGGCAATAATGTACTTTACTGTTGGTTTTCTTCACATTCCTAGACACTCTACCATGCTTAAGATCTTCACTTGGTTGGATTTGGTCCAGAAGTTTCAAATAATTATTGGGAAGTCAGTGACAGTTAGAGAGACTGTACAACGATATATATCTTGCTCCTTCAGGAACCTTTAGTCCTTCAGGATGAGAGGTGTTTGAAATCCAAGATGTACACATGGTTCCCACTTTGGAAAGCACTGTGAATGAGACCACCTTACTAAACACAGGAAGACTTGGCCATCTCTTGTACCCTGCAACAGTCTCAGTTTCATTTACTCTGAAGGGTTTCATATTTAATTCAGAACATGCTTGACTATCAGGATGAAAGGTATCACACTCCATGAGAGCAAACTGAAATGGAACAGAACAACTAAAGAGAAGGAAGAAACAACCTGCTCAGGACAAAAACCAAAGCACTGCTCCAGCCTTTTTACACAACTGTTACAACTAGAGAAATCATCTCCTGATTACACTGCACCGTGATGAATTGTGCCTGCCAGCTAGAGATGTTCTGTCCTCTCTGTGGATCTTCCATCAACTGTGACCTGGGGCATACATAACACCACTCCCAAAGGGTCAATCACAGGCCTAGATTAATGATGCTAACCAGTTACCTTCTCTGAATGACCCAATTAACCCTAATTAAGAAATCTCTTTATTTCTAAAAAATCCTCCTTCAAAGCAATTTTTCCTTCAGGCTTTTACACCAACCAGATAAATTCAACAGCTGGGACAATCCCATAAGTCAACCAGCCCCAGTTTCCACAGTGCAGCATCAGATAATACGTTCAGCCAGTGCACATGGCTTGTGTTGATAAGTTTCAAACAGGTTTGAGTCACTGTATCTGCAAGCAAGCTCAAAAGGAGGTGAACAAGCTGCCAAAATCTTGTTTCATTCCAAGATTGAGGGCCATAACAGAGGTCAAGCCTGTACAAGCTCCAAGCTTGCATTTTTCCTCACATAATGATTTTCCTTATTTAATTACCTCCACATTCTTGCTTAGCACCATCACTAAGACCTGTGGCTGGGATTAAGTTTCTTCTACTTATCCAAAAGGAACTACTGTGGAATTACTGTTAACAACCCAGTTGGTGGGTGTCACCACTACAGCATTTCTATGCCCTGATGCTCTAGGGAAACAGACTGTATTTTGCCCTCTTATTTCCTGCTTGCAACAAACAGCACAATCTTTATTCTGTCTACTTAATACCAAATTCTTCCTCTAGTAAATGCAAGTATTTCCTCTTAAACTTAGAAACACATCCAAAGAAAGAAGGAGTAATATCTTCTTAAATATATCTTGCTGCAATTTCAGCTACAGTGTTTAGTAACTAGTCAAGAACAACTAAAACAATAAATCAACTCTCAACGTGTAGTTGCAAGAGACTAGAAGTCAAAAACTAAAAGGGTTCTTATTCTGTTGATTGAAGTTGAATCTCTATCTAGATATCCAAAAACGTCACCATCATTAGAGTTTTAACTTCTGTGGGAGTTGCCCTTGCTGCAGAGAGAGCCTTAACTGGAAAAAGCTCTTTTCTCTTCCTGCACAGACTCAGCACACAAATAGTTGGAAAATGCAGCAGTGGCTCAGGGGGGAACTGCCCACACTTTCATTCTAATGAATTGTTAGGCTCAGGGTAGAAATGGATCCCATTTGAATGCTGGAACACATATACAGTATTGTAGGTCTTAGCACTCAGCATAAAATAACTTAGTTAAGAAACATGTTATGTTATAAAGGCACAATGCTACACAGGATGTTGTTACATATTTTAAGTAACATAATTTACATTTTAAAGAGACTCAAAAATTCAGATACTGCTTCAAGTAACATGAGGAACGTGGGATTGCTCAAGGTCAAATCTAATTACAAAGCCTGCGAAGATGAGGATCATTTTTTAAGCAGTAGGAAATCAAATTATTTGCCCATGCTGTCTGGCAGTAAATACCTGCCTGTTTTAATTGCTGTTGATGTAGCCTAATAAAAATTGGAACAGAAACACTCATGCTCAACATCAGTTCCCTTTCCAGGTAAAGTTCTGCCTGATGCTCGATGAGCTGGGCTGGTCATTGCTGCAGTGTGACCCACACCAGGTACATGTGACACACCACCTACTCCTTGGCTGGCTCAGCCCCCGGCTCTTTGAAGAGCAATACATGTTCCTGGACATGGGGAGAAGAGGAAACTGAAGACCAAGCGGTGCCTCTTCTGGATACACAGAGGCAAATAACAGAACATTAAGTAGGGACAGAGTCACACGGAAGCTGGGAGAAAATGTTCTAACTTGAACAATCCTCCAATTTACTCGGACAAAAACCGGAATCTATGGCTGTGTTCTGCTGCTGCCATCCAGTGGACAGCTTGAGCAGAAAGCACTCGAGTAAAGATCGATGGCTAACAAGGGCTGAGGCTGAGTCACTGACAGATTGATGCTTATTCTGCGCCTTGCTGTCAATGCCATCCAAGACGAAAGTTTTCAGAGAAAGTAAAATACAACAGGTGCTGAATAAGAAACGGTTGTAACAGCCTGCACCTTCTGCACAAGGACAAAAGAGGCACTCTGCTTCTCCTGCTAGCTCCTGGTGCTGCCTGGGAAATCAGTCAAAGGACTTGATCTGCTTTGGTCCTGCTGTTTAGCTGCTTTAAGATGCTGGAGCTGACAGAGGGATGGTTACACAGAGGTCTGTAACATGCAGGATCTCAGCTTAGACCATGACAAATTTCAAGTCTTCAAATCTACTTATTTGTTTGCATTTAGAATGAAAGTTCAGCAACTACCTTGCATACACACATTTCAAAAATCCTACTGGCTGCTAACCTGCAGTGATAGGCATCTGATTGTCTTGTTAAATCTGGCTTTAAAAGCCCGTATCTGCCTTGTTTCAGTACTTGGGAGCTTGGAATATGGATGAGTAGAATAACAAAATGAGATTCTGATACTCTGCTATCTACTTAGCATCCCCTCACAGACAACAGAGGGCCTCACAACTGGTAAATGATAGCATAGCATTTTCATTATCAACATCATTACTTGTGGATGATGAAGCAGAGGCAGTGACAACAATTTAAAGCCAACTCAAATTGTCAGGGTACAGCCTACAGAGCAATTTATGAAGAAGATAAATTTCTGATGCTAACAGGACTCTACAGCAAGACATCAATAGGCAAGAACTCCTTCAGCAAATCAAGAACAGGAGGGAAGCAGGGGAAGTGGACAGACTTGGGACTGGAAGAGAGGAGAAGACAAACCTTTCCTCAGCAGTCCAACTGCACAATCAGCACACTCTGCTTTGTGAGACTGAAACACTGCTGAGACTAATTATTCTTCCTCTATGTCCCTATTTTTCTTACCTGCGTAATATTTCCTTGAAACTACTACAAGCAACATAAAATTATCATTTAATACAGTTCTCAGTTTATACAGTTAACCTTCCTGAAAAGCAGAGATACCAACAGAACCCTCTCCAGCAAGTCCTGGGTGCTATAAATAATACTCTCCTGCAGTAACAGGCAAAACTTAAGAGCTGCCCTGTGATTACTTCCTATACATTGCACCAGGCACCAAGTCAGCTTTCTACAGAGAATCTGCAAGTATATCTGCCCTTATTTTCTGCCATATGTTCAGTTCAGCTCTGTCTGAACAAGACACCAAGCCCAGGACCCTCTCGGTGCTTAATTTCAGGAGGATTAATTTAAGATACTTACGTTTTGTCAGTAAACAGATGTCCTTGATTTGCCTCTATACCAAAACACAAAAAGCTCATTTACCTTTTAGGAACATTAACTGTAGCATTAAAGCCCTGTAACTTGCATACCCAAACAAATATTGCATAGACAAGACTTGCATAGCACATAAGGTGAAGAATAATCTCAACCTTTGCACATTTCTACCGGGTTGTTGCTTAACCACGTTTAAAACTTGAAACACTTGTTTGAATACAGGACAGCAGATTTAACTGAAAATCTACAATATATTATTTAATAGCTAATTTTAGTCAAGAGGGTATGTAATCATTAGCTCAGACCTATTTATCTCCCTCTCATTTCATCATGCAGTCATTTAAACGGGATTTTTGGATTTCAATTGGCTTATCAAGTGCTCAATGACATCATGAGATCCTGTCTCCACTGAACATGATTTCTGCCTTTCTTCTTCCTTGAAGACTACCATGTCCTGTTCACTTTATCAATCAGCCTGACATTGTCTTTCTTTCACAGAGCAGATAGCTTAAGTCACCAGATTTATGCAAAAAAAGAACAAGTAGTTCTTATTGCCCTGGAGAGCACTTTGCAATTGGATGTTGTTCTTTATACATACTCCTACTGAAGCTCAGCTTTTATCCTTCTGTATTTTATAATGTCTCCTTTTTATATTCATCAATTCTCTGCTTGATGCTTTATTTACAGTATAACATCAATAACCTTTTTATAAAAAAAAAACCAAACACCACTTATTGATTTTCAGATACAGAAAAAAAGGTAAAGAGGAAATGGACAGACAGGGGTATTAAGAAATCCACTAACACAAAATGGAATTAAGAGCTGAAATACATACTCACATGCCAGTGTAACTCATCTGTTAAAACACAGGCTTCTAAACACACCACAGCACCCATGTAACTCAGTGATCAGCATCTACTTGTCATGCTGCTCACCCTGAATGGCACCTCCACTCCAGAGTAAAATACCTTTGCTTTCACTGAAGCCTATAATCTCATTCTTCAACTAAGCAGTCACTCCACCCTTCCAGGAATTATACCTGTCCTCTTCTGACAGCATTTCTAGGAGATGGCCTCTTCAGAGGAGATCAAACAGGAAGATCTTGGAATGTATATCATCGCTGATGTTTGTTGCTAATCCCACGTATTCTTAGATTGCCTTTAGAAATTATAATCTACTGAAACGATGAAAATCAGTATAATTTGAAAAAGGTACAAATTATGTCTTTTGGCATAAGTCACCCCAGAAGCATGAATGTCTGGTCCAAACTGTGGATATGCTAATTATTTCTGTCTGTCAAGTCCTTTCAGCAGATGCTGGTATTGCTCCAATGGAAAAAAAAACCAAACAAAAAAAGCCCCCAAACTCAATCAAATTAAATTTCTCATCTAGAACATTTTGAATGTAGAAGGAGGTCCCCCCTGTTCTCTAGGTGTTGGGTCACTGACGAATTAAAATGTAACTGATATTTTTATTTTCATTTTTTCTAAATGCACCTTGCTTAAAAAGGAAGAAGCCTGATTGCACTGGAAGTTACATTTTAGGACTGACACTTGTTTGATCGTGTGTCCGAATGAATTGTCTGGTTTTGGGAGTGGCCACTTATCATACAGTTTAGTAATTTACTTGCATTGAGTTAGTTTTTTAGATTTTGTTCTTCTCACAAGGTTTCAGAAATGGGGAAGGAACAACATAGTGGATTTTACTATCAGACCTCTGCTCAGGATTTTTTGTTGTTTGAACTCCATAGGAAAAAGTACTAGTTTGATATTTCAGTTGGAAATACCATGGCAGGTGTGCTATTTTTCTCCCCCACCACATACTATTTTTACTGGAAATACAGAAAACCCACAACTTTGTGTTGACGTTGCTTAGAAATGAAGTAAAATTGCTGCCCTCAACAAAACCCAATGTACTGCAAGGGATGCCATGGTCCCCAAACAAGGAGTGAAGATAATTAGTCTGTGACTGACAAATAAGTCTGCTATGCTCATGTAAAGAAACATCCTTTTATCAGCCTGTATCACATGGCAGTTTGTGCCAAGCTAGAGGGAAAAGAGAGTTTACTCTGAAAACATGTTCTCTTCTGGGGGAACAAATCAACTCCAACAGTGACTATGGAAAGCATTTTCCTGACTCTTCCCCAGTATCAAGAGATTCGGATTAACTGAATTCTGGATCAGAACCAAGGCCTGAATAGGGTTGTGGGGTTTTTTTGGTTTGTTTTTTTACAAAATCATTTCCATTTTTCTTTCAGCTGTAGCAGGAGCTGTGTCAAAACAGCATTGAAAAGAGCTATGGCTGCAGAATGACCAGTTTACCAGAGGGATAAAGGTGATCCAGCATTCTCTCTGTATTGCCTCTCAACAAAAGACAAGGGTCTTTGCCCCAAGTGCTTCAGTCTAAACAGCCAAACTCTGCTCTGGCAGCCAGACCCTGGAATCAGAGCAGTACGAGGTGTTTGTCAGTAGAACATGAAGTGCTTTACAAATGAAGTGTGATTATTCTCATTTAACAGATGGGGGGCTGAAACACACATGCTTGCACAGGAAATGCTTCCAGGTCTTGGAAACAAGTTGGACTCAGTTGCAGAGCAGTGCCAGGGGTTATATTTAGATTGCCTTGCCTGGGACTTGGCGACTGGGCTATTATTTATGCAAACAGCACAGCCCAGTATGTAAATACCATCATTGCAGTCTGCTGCAGCAAAGCTACACACCTGTCAAGCAGAGAAGTGACCTGTCAGCTCCTTCCCAAACTTATTTCCAATGTTTTTACATGGAAGGTTAAATACTTTATTCTTACAGTTATTAAGCTTTGCTCACTGTATTTTTTTATGGAGTATGACATGGGCTTTCAGTCAGAGACCTGTTAGCTATAAACAATATTAGCAAGGTCATCCCTTGACCAAGGAAAAACTGTGAAATGATGAATTCAGTCAGAGGACAAGCAAAGGAAAGATGTCTGGTTGGTGGCAGCCTCAGCAGAAGGTTGTAATGATGCAATGGATATTGCTAATTGCCACTGCTCTTGTATTAGCAGGTTCACCAAGAACTGGTTTGCCACTTGCCCACGGAGGTGGGGGAGAGAAGATGTCTCAGATTAGGTGATAATACAGTCATTGCATGCCAACAGGATCACAGAAACCTTAAAAACACAACCAAGTCCTAAGAATATATTTGCTGCACCTAAGGATGCTACTTTAAGGAAACACAGGTGTGAAATTAATGGAAGAACTAACATCAGGAAGATGCAAGCAATAAACAATGCTACAAGAAATCCTACCTCACACTTATCTGGTCATTATTTCTTTAAACAACAACATAAATCAAAAGAAGAGTAACCATCACTGGACTGCAAGGCAGGTGGATGCTGTCCATCAGGGAAACAAAAGGAGAAATAAAGATCTTTAAGAAAAAATAGAGGCAGGCCAAACACTAAGCGATAGAAATGTTGATCCTCAAATTTTCCACTCATAACTTCTGTCATCTGCACGGTTTTGTTAAAGATTGCCACCCTGGAAGATAATGAATGTCAGGTGTAGTCTCCACTCCTGTGCTGATGGATAGCATCTCCAGCCTGATGAGGAGAGATTACCCTGCTGAACCCTACAAGACATCTTTAATCTCCTGATTTAGAATCCATTGTCCTCTAGCAGTTGTCACTCTCCTGGAGGAATGCAGGAATGCTGCCAAACACTGAAAAACAGACAGCTGCAGCAAAGGGCTATCAGCAGCAATCTGGAGGTGCTCCATCAACAAAACTCTTAAATGTTAGTAAAAAATAAATAAATTCCATTTCCAAGTTCTTCCATTATTAATTAAACATTTTCTGGTTTCCAAGAAGAAATACTTGCTCAAACATGTCCTTGAAACCAGACACATCAATACCATAAACTTTCAAACTAACAGCAAGGGGCAGCTCTCTGGCAGGGGAAAACACCAAGCTTGGCACAAAAGCAGAGCTGAGCACTTCTTCAAGCAGCCTGAGTGGACTAGGCACAGGTGGGGCATGTGTGATGCTACAGCCCAGTATGACAACTAATTTCCTGCTCTTACATGCAGGGTGAACAGCTTGTATCCACCTACAGGCAAAGCCATGGGCAGATGGATGTCAGCATAGAGGGTCAGCATGTTCTAGCCTGCTTCTGAATCACCCTTCACCTGGTAGCCCAGACAAAACTAGACACTAAGTCTAAATCACCAGATGAACAGAAACTGCTATCCATTTCCACAGACTTTCATTCAAGCCTGTGCAGTCACTCATTTGGGATGAAACTCTCCAGTAGAGAGAGCCTCACAATTACACTAAAATTGGGCTTTAAGTTTGGGACAGGCTCTGTGCTGCTATTCCAATCACTGTCATTGGTAGGGCTGTGGAAATGCAGCCCGTGCAGTAAGAACAGTCATGTCAATCAATAGCAGAACAGGCCCTAAAGCAATTTCCATCCCTCAAAATGGCAGTGATTTGCAAAACACTGAGTGATGAATTCTGTAAGAATGACTGGCTTAAGCGTTAATAAAATCATAACTATGAAGTCTAACTTTTCTACTGGGACCAAAAAACACATGACATATCCGGAGCAGGCTGGAAACTGAATCACAAAAGAATCACAAACTCCCACTTCAGTAGGGTCAGGACTTCATCTTAGGCAGGCCTTTTAATCATTCCAGAGCAAGGAAATCAATGTAAGCCTTTTACATTTCAATTTATTGCCTTCATCACTCAAGCATCCTTCCTCCCAAGGACTCAACGTGTTGACCTCCAAGTAAACCCAGAGCATAACACGTTCCATTTCTTGTTGCATCACTTCACCCAAATTAACACTGAGGACAAGATGCTCTCTGTCGTATTTGGATTTTCACTTACCCAACCATTTCTTTCTCTTCACATGAGGACAAGCCTACTCATTTGAAATCCAGTATTTTTTTCTAATAGAAGTTCTAAGTTTAGGAGAAGTAGATTAAAAAAAAAGACAGAGCAAAGACAGCTTTCTTGGTTAGAATTTTGGTCAATGGAATATAAAGATTACCATTTTTTGCAAATCACAGCTACATAAAAAATGACACTGTCAAGTAAAATGAAGAAAAGAAAGCCAGTGTTTTCATGAGCTTTCCCCAATGGCTTTAAAATGAGGTCACTTTGATATTGCAGGAAAGAGCTTGGTTTCAGCCTCCTGCCATACAGATTGATACACTGGACATGCCAATTTGTGTGTTAAAAGAGGCTCCATCTTCTTGCTTCAGAGCCTCACCCCTCCCCCCTTTTTGAAACGCAGTGAAGTGAGATACACAAACCCTGCACATTCACCGGTTTGTCTGCAATTTTTTTCCCCTCTGACTCCCTGGAATACACAAATCTTTTCATATATCACAGAATCACAGAATCACCAAGGCTGGAAAAGACCTTTAAGATCATCAAGTCCAGCCTATGACCAACACCACCACACCATCTAGACCATGGCACTAAGTGCCACATCCAGCCTTGCCTTGAACACATCCAGGGATGGTGCCTCCACCACTTCCCTGGGAAGTCCATTCCAATGTCTAATCACCCCCTCCGTGAGGAAGTACTTCCTAATAACCAACCTAAACCTCCCCTGGAGCAGCTTGAGGCTATGCCCCCTTGTCCTGTCATGGGTTGCCTGGAAAAAGAGCCCAGCCCCCACCTGACCACAACCTCCCTTCAGGTAGTTGAAGAGAGTGATGAGGTCCCCCCTGAGTCTCCTCTTCTCCAGGCTAAACAACCCCAGCACCCTCAGCCTCTCCCTATAAGACTTTCCATCTAAACACATATAAACACATTCCATGCAGTTAAAGAGGAGGTTTTCATGGAAAACAATACCAGAGCTACATTTTCTCATATAAAAGACCAAATTAACACTGCATTGCTCCCTACTGGTAACATAGCTATGTATCCAAATTGAAGTCGTTGTCAAAATCTGACATATATATTAAAAGCTCCTATTGTTATTTAAGGAAAAAAAAAAAAAAAGGTAAAATAAGAAGTATTTCTTCCTCTTTCTTTTCTTCTGAAAAATAAATATACCAGTAAACTTCCTGCAGTGAACTCCACTCCTTCTTGTCTTAAAGGGAACCTATTGCTCAACAGCACTGCTTTCCCTACCTTATTACTTGAAGAGATTACAGCCAGGGCTGTGTATTGTAGCTACACTATATTTAGAAGCTGGATAATAAAACACATAAATAACACACTGAATAAAACATTAAGACATAAAACGTGTTAAATAGAGCAAAGGGCTAACGCTTATTGTGCACTAACCACGTCGGACCCGGTGAAATACAAAAGGACTCATAATTCAAATTAGTAAAATGCACCGTTATAATTTAAATCGGGAGAAAGCCAGGTGCCTGTCAGCGGCGGTGTGCTGGAGCCCCTTCGGTGGCCTTGCAGAGCCCTCTGGTGGCGCTGGGAGCCGTGCTTGTCGTAACCCAACAGCACCGCTGGAAGAACGACGGTCCAACCCCAAAATAAAGGGAGAATAAGAAGCCCGGGTTTTTCCTTTTGTCCTTGAAAGCAGCAATACTTCTAATACAAAGCTACGTGTTGCAGACACAGCCTTCACTTAAGTATAGGCCTGTAGCATATATAAGGGAGGAATTTTTCTTCTGACTCCAATGGGGACAGGATTCTGCCCACAAAGTCCTCAAAGTTGCTAAATCCTACAATTGATGTGGAACAATCCAGTCTGCTACTAGACCACCTGAAACCAAAAGCATGGTCAAGAGGTCTGAACTCCAGCTGACAGTGACATTTCACATTCAGAGTTTAAAAAAAGCAGACCCAGAGGGTCCTTGCAGACCAAAACAATGTCTGATGTATACCTCAGGACATGAATTGCTATTTTGTGCACGAAAGAGCAACCTTCTGCTGGAATGTTCCCAGTATCAGTTATGCCCACCTGCCACACAGCCCCCAAGTCCATTTCAACAGCATCACTAAATCCCTTATGCAGCCTTCAGATTAACTCATTGAACAGACACATTCATGTCTTCTTCACCTGATGCCTGGTTTACTGATCACACACTCCACACTGACAAGGAGACTGTAAGCATCTCAGGTGAGCATCATCACATAAAAATAAAATACAGCAGCATCAGAAAAGCCAAGCTCCACTGGTAATTCCTGACAGAAACTGCTCAGCTGGCTGTATCAATTAAATGGTCTACAAGTCCAACCCCCATGTGATGCAACCTGAGGAAGTGTCTTTTCAATGCTTCGTCATTTGTGAATCCTGACTTACAACTGTGAGGTGAAAAAAAAAATCTTTTCTGCTACTAAATGTATGTTGCTTCATTCAGCACAGCATGGAATTGATAGCTATATCAGTATCAGCCAGGTACTCTGGGAGCCTGAAGTACTGCCCAATTTTAAACAGCTATAGCTAGGCTGGTGCTTCTGCTTCCCACAGCTATTGTCAGTGAAAGAGACAAACTCTTCAGGAGGATAATTGTCCTGGATAAGGGGACCAGGAAAAGAAGTGCTTACGGCTATACTGACCTTAGACGCCGCCCGCGGCAGCAGGGCGGTAGCCGTGTTAGTTACAGCAGCGCGAGCAGCCGTGCTTATAAAGGGGAGAGAGTGTGTCAGGTGACCCAGATGGACCAATCACAGTGCTCCTGCGCCGGGGCTCAGTATAAAATGGCTCCGCAGCGCACTCTCGCCTGGTTAGGGTTTGTGTTTGTTGTCGTGCTGTCTGCTGCTCCTGAATCCTGTTTTCTCGCTAAAGTAGAACTGGTTGCCTTCTGCTGCCTGCCTGAGCAGAACCGGCTCGGCCGCTCCAAGGCTGTTGTGGGCTGTCAGCGGGCCCGTGGACTCAGGCACCCCCACCTGCTGCCGGGTCTAGTCCGGGACTTTCCTGGTTCGGACAGAATTACCAACTGAGGAGCGTGGGTCCCATATTTACATGCTTGTATATATTTGTGATTTACCATCATCATCATTATTACTACTTCACTAAACCTATTCTAGGTTTGTGGGGGGGTTTGTCCCCCAACCTTAAAGTGTCTCTGCCATATTCCCTTTTTTATCTTCCCTTGGGAGGGCAGTGTGGGGTGGTGTAACAGAGAGCATCTGTCACCTGGTTATTGGCTAAAACTGACAGTAATTCAGAGCAACAAAGTCAGATGAGTATTCTGAAGTGTCTTTTCTACACAGATGTACGGGGAGCCTGCTGAAATAATCTGCATAAGCAGCATCTTCAGTGATCTCATGGTAATGAGAAGGAACAGTTATCCTCTACCTTTTGCCTAGTTAACTCTGCCAGTCAAAGCAATTACAGTGCTTGAGTGAAAATTAGGCTGTGGCTCAAGATCTACACTGCTTCAAACCAATGGCAGGATTGGCTTGCTAGACTGAACAGTTTCTTTCTCCACTAACAGTTATTTGATGGAGGTGAATATTTTGCAGAACAAAAGAACCAGGTCTGTCTTCCACTTTATTACCGTGAAGAGGCCCTTTTTGTCAAAGGGATTGCTCAATGGCATTCTCTTCCACTTTTCAGCAAAAGGATGGTTATTGGGTTCTTAAAGATCTAGTTTCTGTTCCTGTGTGAATATTGCAGAGACAGCTGTCAAATGTCATCCTTTCAGTCACCATCTAACACGACCAAAGTCAATAATTGTCTTTTTCTGGATTAGGCTCCTTAAAAATGCTAGTAAGTTTGAAAAGAAAAAAGTCAATCCCCACTTTTAATCTTCAATTCTTTTGTTTGCTCTTGGTTAAGAAACTTCCTTGGTTTTAACAAGTAAGCATTTTTTTCCAAAGTGGCTAGTGATGTCAAGTGCATAGCTTGAAACACACTGATTTTGGGAGCAGACACAGCCTATTCTTACAAACCAGCTCCTCTGAAGTATCCCAGGCAAGGCACTTCATGCCTCATAAACAGGATGTATTTCCCACCTCAGTACACACCTGTCAGGTTACAGCTGCTTGACCTAAGGGACACAGGACAAAGCCTTTGCTGAAGTCAAAGCTTGAATTCATCCCTCTCATGTGCTTGGGACGTTTTACTTGGAAAAATCTTAACCTTGTTTATTAACTGCAAAAATTTTACCTCAATTGCCAAGAACATGCTAATTTCTACTAAGCAAATGAGGCTAATTATTTGCTTTCCACAAAACAGACTACACTAAAAGCTCTAAATTATTTGCTTTCCTGATGAACAAGACGTGTTCTTGCTCACATATCAGATTCCATCACAGATCTGATAATATATTAGAAAGTCAATCTAGATGGTGTGTCAAACAACAAAGATGAGGATGGCAAACGCAGGCCCCTTACACTTCATCTGCTACGTGGAAATCATAAAGCGGGATGGGGGTCACTTCAGTGTACACATAAGAGAAAATCACGTCTGGGGAAGAATATGACACCACAGTCTAAAAAGGTGCATGCAGGCTCCAGCTTTAAGGGTGTCTTTTTGAGAAAGAGCTCCATAATCTGAACAAACTATTCATGAAGAGCAGAACCGTTCTTTAGCCTACCAGAGAAAGCATGGTGAGCAACCCTGCTTAACAGCTGAGCAGCTTGGCTGTGCTTTACAGTACCTCTTTGATACAGGGGAAAAAACTCTTGGTGTCAATTGAAAGTATGCAGTTCAGCATTAGGAAATGTTAATCTTTAAAAGATTGTCATAATTTACATAACACATTATGAGTGTTCATCATACAAGCCCACAACACAGGATCACTATTGCCCTGTTACAGGTATTGCCCTCAGGTACACATGCAAAGTACATCTTTAAAAGACAAGAGTATGTTTTCTTGTTACAAGACTCTTCCCTAAATGACAGAAGCTGCAAAAGGCTGTGTAGTCTGCTCTGAAATGCTCTGCTAAGCAGCAGTTGTTTACAAGAAAGGTCAAGAGGGCCTAATTAACTTGTCATTGTGCATAGACCTCCTCCTTAGTGTAGTGATTCAACTAGTTTCCATAACAGCTACCTGCAAAACAGTGTTAGGATCAGGACTTTACAATATAATGGCTCTTACAAACTGCTATCACTATATACATATAAAGGAATTAAAATGGCTGCCAAGGACACTAAAGGACACGGCCGCACCTTAGGCGGACTGAAATGAGGACTTTAGGGGGGAATTCAAGGCGGGAAAATGGCAACATAGTGGCAAGCAGTGAAGGGACTGCCTTGTGGTGATTGGGCTAAACAGACATGCAAATAGACAGGATTCAAAACGGACCAATCATGGACTGTGGTGCAGGCACCTAAGAACTATAAGAGAAGCACCTGCACCCTGGCAAAGTGCTTGCCTTTCCCTGGACAAGACACCTGCTCCAGAAATCCAGCTCACCATTTTTCCTTCAAACAAGCCACTCCAGGGATTCAGCAAAAAGCTGCCACTTCTTGCTGCCACCTGAACAGAGCTAGGGCAAAGGCTGAACAGCCCTTTTCAGGGCTATTGAGCTGAAAAGCCTAACACTCACTCAGAAAAAGGAGAAGACCCCAGAGGAGCCACCACAGCCTCCACCACAGCCAACATCATCAAGAGCCGGGGCTGGTCCCCGACTCCACCCGACTTGGGAGCCATAAGGATCATTTCCCCTTCTTTCCTTCCTCACCTGTATTAGTGCTCCCTTTAGACATAGACTGCATCTACCCCCCACTTGGTGGGGGAAGCGTTGGGTTTTAAGGCTCCCTCCTCCTACTGCAGTCTCCTCCTCTGTACTTACCATGGCACCTTATCCCGGGTTACTTTACATTGCATTCATTCCATATGCTCTCCTTGCTTGTACCCATTTTATATTCTGTTTAAGTGTTTATACCTTGTTGTTTAGTGGCCAGCGATGGACAAAGCGAAAGGCGTGCAAGGACAGCGTGAGAAGAGACACGTCTGGAACAGTGTCATTGCAGTCCACGTGGACATGAGAGCCTTAATTAAACATCACATCAAGCCACAAGCACACACACACGAAACACTCCCTCGGACCATGACAACAGTCCGGCCTCTAACACTGTATTCACTGGAATCACTTCATGGCATTTTCCTGCAACATGTCAGTTATTCTTCATAACCTGTGACTACATTTTATGGCAAACACCTATGAGTGCTCCACAGCACCAGGGAACACAGAGCTGGTGGTGGGATAAGGCAAGTGGGTGTTGTATAGTCCTTAGGTACACACACTGCTGATGTGCCATGAGCACACAGAGAGACACAGCAGCTATAGGCAGGTCAGAGTCAGTCCTACTTGTCAGGACTGAAGAGAATTTGGCAAGCACACAAGGAGCCTTCAGCTCCTACCTAGACAATCTCCAGAAGCAGCCAGGAAAGAGATCAATAGATTGTCTCATCTTGAGGATGGAGCCTCTAACAAATGCAGTCCCACCTCCTAGTGCTGAGCCAAAGTGGATGCTAACATTAGACCTGAACCCACAAGAGTCTGGCTCAGAGCTAAGAACATTACATATGGATTTAAGACATTACACCTGATTTAAGAATGAGACTACATCACAAATAGCAACACTTGCAGAAATCCTCAAACCAGCATGAGGTGGTACTGAGAATGCAGCTGTCTCACCATGGTGTTGCAGCCAGGCTTTTGACCTCTCCTAAAAAAATAGATCTCGCAGGTGGTATTTTGTGAACTTACCTCTCTCCCTCTTCTGAAGTCAAAGGTGACAAAGGGCTAACTCAGCTATCCAGTTCAGCACTTGCACTGATATCTTTGCATTAGCACATCTGTATTTCTTTCTGTTTTCAAGCCGATGTGTCTGCATGAACCTAGCACAGAGATGTTGCTTTCAAGATCCAGTTTGGTATCTCTTCATGAAGGCAACCCGGCTTGTTCTGAGCTATTTCTGTCATTTATAACAAGATACTACATTGTGAGTCTACTGAAATGCAGTATCTGTCTATTTCCCTCACTATGCAGGTCAGGAAAAGAAGGAACATGCCACAACCTGAACTAAACCACAGTTCAGTATTTGTGCTACTTAGTGAAAGAGCTGGGTAACGTCAGTCTGAAGGCTTTGATCTGTTGCCCACCAAAGCCAATGATACCGTTGTAAAGTCTCTTGATAACAACTGGATTAAGAGGGAGTAGATAAAGATACATTTCAGAGTATCATTGGATAAGAATAGAGCAAAAGGACACACACAAATCCTGACGTCCTAGGAGTCATGCAGTCACTCCAAAAACTGGTGAGGCCCTGTACATGAAATTACTACAGAAAACCCATGAAAATTCACAGTAACTCATTTCGTTGTTGCGTTTGTGTTTTTAACCCATTACACTGATTATAACATTCTGTCAACAGGCTCATCAATTATCCATTGTTAAAAAGTGGGCTCTGAAATTCTGCGAGTGACATTAATTGGTCTCAGTAGCAAATAATGAGTTTAAAAGCTCCTACCTGTGTGCCCCCGGGGATGGTGGCTAGAGGCAGACAACAATTTACAGCAGACCATTAACACATAGACCAGAAAGAGCCGGTCAGATAGAAGCATTGATTTGGCACAGAATCTCATCCTGGAGGCAGAAAAGGAAGCAGTTGAGTGAAAGAATAATGTTAGTAGCGAGTAACATAAAAATGATGTGGGAAAGGAAAACCTGAAAAGATGCTGAAGAATAACTAGTATGGCTTGCTACAGGGCAACGCTGACAAAGTCACATTCATGGCTTGGTTGGGATCAATTCTTTGTTAAGTGTGATCCATAATTAGAAGCAAGGCAGTGGCTATCACACATCATACTACCCACAAACACATATTTATATTAACACATTGTAAGTGCAATATAGTTCTTTAAATCTGAGAGAAGGTGTTGTTTTGTGGGTTTTTTTAATTAAGATCCATCCACACTCAAATTTAAATATACATATTTATAAGGTGTGCTACTATTTTTAAACTGCAGTTGCCTCAGAATCATAGAAACATCACTGAAAAAATGTCTTTTTTTACCTAATACTTTGCAGGACATATTTGCTAAAGCTCTCAGCTCCATGTAGCCATGCACATGAATTGGCTGGATCTCCCAAACATATAACATCTGTTAGCTTTCCTGGAGATCAATGTTTGCTGAGGGTTAAACACTTGTGAAACCAACACCTCAGTCAAATATTCTCTGCCAGGGTGTTAGAAACTGCATTTCAGAAAACAGTTGTTCTAAAGAAGGTGGATGTTTTTAGTCTTATTCATGTTAGTGTTTGAACTAAGACCACAAATCCTCAGTAATTTTGCTGCAAATATCTACAATTAAATCCCTCAATAGCTTATGTTATGCTATTCATCATATAGAAAGGTAATCTAATCATTTCCTTAAACTCAGTTATAATGATTTATTGCTTGTGTGATACATAAATGGGCATTATGCAATTGAACTCTTAGATACAACACTCCACACTTTCAGCAAATGCTGTAAGCAGGAATACATCAAGTTAATTAAAGGCAATTTATTGATTTGCATAAATTGAACTAAATACTGCTTTCATAGCAGTGACGTTAGCGTGCAGTTAATCAGCACACTGGGATTTGAGCAAACCTATCATAAGCATGCTTATTTGCACCAAAAAGTCCTTTGGGAACTTCCTTCCCCTCCAGATTCCAGTTCTGATTATTTCAAGTATTTTCTAAATAATTTGTTTATCTGTATGTCATCAAAATACCTGAGACCATTCAGCTAATCCAATATTCAAGTGCTGAACAGACTGATGGTTAAAAAGAAAAAAACAAAAAAAAAAAACCTTGTGCCTTTGACAGCTCTACTGTGACAGCCAGGTGAAGCACTTCAGTCCTCTTCTAAATTTGATAACCATCTACAAATGAAACCAAAACAGATCCCATGTTTTCTCATTTAAAAGCACTTGCATAGTTTTCCCTTTCACACATCACAAACCAATTTTGGTCCCTTACTGTGTATGAATGGGAATGTTGATAAAGCCCAAACAAATCACAAATGCACTTCGAGGCTAAAAGCCTGTTGTATGTAAATGTATTTTAGCAAAAGCCACTAGTTGCCCTTGAGAAAAAAATACATTGGTGAAACAGCCAGCATCTTCAGCTGTCCTTCTAGACTTTACTCCAGCCTACAAAACTGTTTAAAAGAGCTACACAAATATTGCTAAAAAATAACTCACCATGTCTACAGATTTAAGAAAAAAAAAAAAAAATCACAGGCAAAGAAGCCATATTTTAAGGACTGGTTTTTGAAAAAAGGTACCTTTCCTCTGTTTTGAGCCCACTATGTTGCTGAATGCAACTTAACCTTACAGGAAGAAACACACTGGGGCTCTTTCACAGCAGTATACAGGAGTCTTCTGCAAGCATGAATCAAGCCCAGAAGATGAAGATGTCACTGGTCCTTGCACACCCTCCAAGTATCCTCGTATGGATCACTCCCAGGTTAATTCAGAGCAGCTACACTTCAGCTAATAAGCTGGGACCTAATTCACCTCTTGCACCCAGCTGAACCACATAATGCTACTGCAGCTAATGGGATTGAGTCACTGTGAAACCAGCATAAATGTTATTATTGCTGTTGATCCAATATTAGGCTAAGGAAACTGCCCAGTAGGCTTTGAAATCAAGCTACCATTTCAGATCTTAATCACCCAAAACTTCCCCAGGTATCTGAACCTCATTTTCTTGAGGAGAGAGCTGAATTTAACCTTAGTTTTCTTGCTCTCTCCATGAGAAACACAAGGCTTACACCTCATGCACCAGCTACCACTAAAGAGGAAGTCATCATCTTCTCATTTTGCAATACCATCCATCTGCTGCCCTCAATGCAACCACAGGAATCTGATCCCAGTATTAGTGAAGACCCCAGGCTCTGGAGTCACTCTTCAGTATCATAATGAAGATAGGGGCCTTCCTTCAGGTTTCCTGAGGTGTGTCTGAAAGCAGGATTTAACCCTTGAAATTAAGCATCACAGATCAGACATTTTGAGCATGCCCTTTCTGGTGTGACTGGATGGAAAGGACAGGTATGGAGTCTCAAATCATGCACCATATGCTCAACAGCTACTATTCCAGAATGTTAGTGAAGCCAGGTGTTCCACCATTCCCAGCAGGAGCTGGTCTCAGTGGAAATGCTTGTGTGCTGACCTTATTTCAAAACCTTTCCAAAATTATAAGTTTGATTCTTCTGAAGCTATGGCCCTGATGTTAGACAGGAGATATGAACCCAAGTTTCATCAGGTTAACAGGGTAACCCTACCCCTTTGTAGGTATATTCAAGTCCAGGAACAAGTGTATGACTACAAAGCATCAGCTTAGCTACAGCCAAACTACAGGCTGCTAGAACCATCCAGTGCCAATAAAATTATACAACATTTGCAGACTTCAGTCTGCCTTACAGGTAGACAGGACACAAGTCTTCAGCCCACTAACATAAAGAAATAGAAAGGGATCTTTAAAAAAGCAAAGGGAAAACAAAATTTGGCAGAGAGATGCAGCAAGGGGTGCTGAGCCCTTCAGCATCAGTGGGATGCTGCTTTCAGAAATGTCAAGCCTTCCTTCTCTGTCAGATTCAAGTGGATATTGTCTTGCTAACCAGCACAGCAAATCTTCAGTGTCATTTGAAAGATAAGAAGTGCTCTTACCTTGGGGACTTTGCAAGAATTTTGTTCCAGTCAAACACAATTATTTCAGTGTGGTTTTCATAGTTATTCCTGATTCCCATTTGCGGCAGCAAATAAGCCTTTCTGCATTTCAGAATTTTCCCTTCTCTTTGGGGACCTAGAAAGCAAGCCATATTACACTGCAATTAACGTCTGGAATGGTGCTGTGAAATAGATCTTCGTCACCAAAATCATTGCTTCACAGTGCCATCTACAGTGCAATCCGAGTAAAAAGGCAGCAGTCATATAGCTCTTTTCACTTGTGTCCAAGATCACAGAGAAACTGTGATATGGCACCTCTGAAATATCACTCATTAACTAAAGGCAGGGTACTACTAGAAATTACAAACAGAATGTGTGCAGCTCACTGTGTCCTTATAACCACCTGACCTCTAATCATTGAAGTGCTGTGGGAACTCCAAGATCTAAGACACCACTACAGTGCAGATTTCCACAAGATTACTTGAAACCTCCAACAGCTTGAACCAGAGATTATTAAAGGCAGGTGGAGAAATGTTTCATTGTCTTCAAAAAGGTTTGGCCAAGGCCCTTGGAGTCTGGCTGCCTCAGGAGCAGAGGGTCTGCAGGGTCATACCCAAAGGATCCTCTGTGTGATCAGTGCATTATAGCACCCTCTGACACTTTTGTCTCAACTTGCTTCCAGCATCACATCTCACACCTATACCCAGAAGCTACACTTTGAAATCACTGTGTGGAGACACTTGTGTAGCAGTACTGACACGTGTTCCACAGAATAATGAGCTCAAACACTCCATTTCATAGACAATCGAGTCTCTTTACTTTTATTGTTTATATTTGTTCTCTCACTTCTATCCCCGGGCTCACGTTGACCTTCTGCTATTGAAAACACGACTCAGTGCAATTTGTGAGAGCAATAATAATGTGGTCTTCACCTACAGAGAGAGCACAATAACCTTTTCTCATCGTCTTCCGCCACGCTTTTCATTTCACTTTTCCTTTGATCAATTAGAAATTTGCTTTTAAGAAACACAAAATTACACTATCACATCGGAGGGCAAAGCACCTCCAGGGTCAAAGAAACACAGAGGCAGAAACCTTTCAGAAGCTTAGGACAGGAAAGCCCCTGGCTCGATACACCCAGTTCCTTTCTGTTCACACCACCATGAGAAAACAGAGTAATTGCTGGAATTAAAGAGGTACCAGGCCAGCAACCTATAATTAATCACATTTCACTCTGTCTTCACTTTCCAATGTGGAGAGTTTCAAAGTGAGCCAAATTTGTAAGGCAGCAGTTCTAATCAAAACAAAATGTGGGCAAAGAGATGGCTTAAGACAAAGCACTACCATCCTGTATTAATCCTTTCTTCCACAAATACACATAAAAGAAAAAAAATAAATCAGTGTGCCTCAAAAGGCCTATTGAGGAAAAGCAAAAAAACAGGCTTTTCAATATAATATTGAAAAACTCAAATGGTTGTGTGGCACATTTTTACCCACTTCATAATAGAACAGATAGATAAATATATTCTTACAGTGCTCTTGTAGAAATCAATATTGCAATATACTAACTTGGGTTTCAGTGCTTATCTGTTCCATAATTTTATTAGAGAGGGAAAAAAAAACACAACAGTGTAGATGGATCTACAGGTAAACACCAGTGTAATCTGTTCTGTAAACACACGTTCAACAGCTGGTAAAAGACAAGGAAGTATTGATTATTCTAACTCATTCCAATTAAATGGATACAGCAAAAGCAGTGGATGATACAGCCACCAGCATATCTTGGGGCTTTCTGATGCCTTCCAGGCAGTGATAGTTCTTGATAAAATAGGGTTGTGTGAGAGGACCGTAAGGCAAACTCCTACAGTGCAATCTGCAATCTGCAAGACTGAGATTCAGCTGGTTTATGTCAATAAAGGAGATGGATCAGAACAGAAGCAAGAGGCTCACCTGGTTAATAACACTAAAAGGAATGTCAGGCTTCTCATGATGAAACCATGTTTTGTGTGTATTCTGTGATCAGTGGTTCTACTGCTGGTCCCTGCCTCTGCACTCCAGTCAAATGGGTCTAAATAGCATTTCCCTATGCCAGCATTTCAAGCACAGAAACAATAAAGGTCTGAAGTTATTTGAAAACTGTATGGGCACTGTATAATTCTTTTGACAGATGGAATAAGATAGCATTTTAAATTAGGTACTTTTCCTACAAATATTTACATGTTGTAAAAAAATTCTTATGGCTACTTTCTGTAAAGAATAAATTACTAAACCGTTTAATGCCATCTTTTATAATAAGCTATTAAATAATTTATAAAACCTCCATCCATTAAATATTTAAAAGACCTTAATTTCTCTATTCTCAGTAAGTCCTCACTAAAATAAAGACAGTGCATCCCTTAAAAGACTCCTCTTCTGCAAAGCAATTGGTAAGAAGGTCGCCAAGTGTGGACAACGCAGACTCCACAGGGCACTTTGCCAGCTTAGGAGTTATAACCCCACCCTCAGCCGCTTTAACATCTTATGTCCTGCTGAACAAAGAACTGAGAGAAAACAGAGCGACATCTGAAATTTTTTAGAAGCAGAGGGGAAAAAAATCTAGTCTGGTCACTGCATGAATGTGAAAAGTGCTGCTATTTGAGAGGAAATAACCAAAAATGAGGACAAGAGCAAGAGCAAGCATCTGCATGGCCAGTGCTACCTGTTACACACTAGCTAAAGAACGCAGACCGCCCATTTCAGGGCTAAAGGACAATAAACAGGGCATATATTCAGCAGTAACCCTTCAAAAACCCCTTTATCCCACAGAAGCGCTCTCCCCCAGACCCACAGCCTGGAGGGCAGACGCTGCCCCTCCGGGGAGGGCCGGCACCTGCAAGGTGACACTCCTCTGTCCGGCCTGGCAGTTCACACCAGCTTTAGGGCCGCGAGTAGAGAAATTGTTTTCTCCGCGTGCCGTAACTTTATTTTTCTGTGGGTGCTAAGCCGCATTTGAGGGGCGATACGGCGCGGCTTGGAGGGGCGCTCCCTCCCCTCCTCCCTGAAGGCGGCGGGGCTGCCAGCCCTGCGGCGGGACTCTGCTGCCCCCTGGCGGCCGCCGCCGCCTCCGCCGCCCCGCCACGCTTCGCCGCCTCCCCTCAGGGGCTCCCGCCGTAGGAGAGAGGGAGCAGGCCGCATCCGTCATTCAGTGGAGAGCTATTAAACGCTTCCAACTTTTGTCATGACTCGGAAATCTCATTAAGTCGCATCGGTACAACGTGCACCAATTGCTCCGCCGAACCGCGCTCATTGTTCCCCGTTGGAGCCATACTGGCCCTCGGAGAGATCCTCTCAGAGGCCACCCCCCCCGCCCCGCCTGCCACAAAGCCTCTAATTTGCGAGTGCTCCTTTGTGCAAGAATGAACTGTCCGTGCAAATTAAGTTTTGTCATTAATCATATTCACATGTCGCTGTCACAGGATTGCTCTGTTCACCCTCCTGCGGTAGTGGGCTCCCTGCACTGTCTCGTAGGCCCTGCCCCATCTCTTCAAGGTTCCTTGAGAACCCACAGAAATGGGCCAGCAGAGGGAAATAATGCAATTTAGATTCTGAATTTATTCCCTCGATCCTCACCCAGAAATCTCTGCATCAGGTCAGGTAACTTTAGCTTGATCTGAAGACTTGGAGCGGCAGTAAATTCACCACAGCTAAACTATTCCAACAGTTAATTAACCTCACTTTAAACAATGCACTCAATTTCTAAGCTGAATTTGTCCAGCTTCTGCTTCTAGGCATCTGATCTCATTAGGGCTCTTGCTGGCAGATGAAAGGGCCCTCTGCTCTCCAGCATTGCTGCCCATACTCGCTGCTTGCAGCCCACCATCATGGGCCCAGCTTTCACATAAGTGAGATGGAGAAAACCTCTCCTTGGAGGGCTTTGCACGATTAAATCCAGTATGCAGCTCTTTCCTGCATTGCTTATAATTTCTCAATGTCAGGTATTTTGAAGTGGACCTCAGAAGATACAGTAACCAGAGGTGATCTTTATCTATACCACAAGCAGAGGTAACAAGCCTTCCAGCTTGTACCTCATCTTCCCTCCTCATATATCCTGCCTGTCTATCCAGCTGTCACACCACACAGGAACAAGTTAGGGGCTTAAAGGTCTCAGTTCTGCCCATCATTACTCACACCAAGTAACAGTTACACCATGTAGGAAGGTACTATGCAAACTGAAAGAGGACACAAAGTTATGCACATAAGACTGCTCTCACAGTGCAAGAAAGCAAAACTTTTATTGAGCCCAATTCCTCTACCCTTTATTCCCAGAGTCAACATCAACTTTTCCACTGCATTTACCCTCCCGCAGGTATCACCGAGAGAGACCCAATCACATCAAGCTCCACAGCATAAAGCAAACAGAAGTGAGAAGGCTCTTCAGACAGCAGGAAAGTTAGCTAAAGGAGATAGTTCCGAACTGCAAGGGTGCTGCCTCACTTTTAAACCAGGCATGTAGCCTAAAAACCACAAGGAGGCTGCAGCAATTCCCAGCACCCTTCACCTGCAATTTTTAAGTGCTTTTTGATTACATCACTTTCCATTTATGACATCAGTCTGCTGGCAGCCTCTCAGTCTCTCACCCTTTCCACAGGAATGTTTAACAATCTCACTTAGAAGCGACTGGGGGAGGTGGGGAAGAAAGGAGAACAATGCAAATAAGAGCTTAAGGAAATAAAACCCACAGCCTCCTAAGAAGGGAGTACTGAACTGCTATTACATCCACATAGCATGAGGTAGCAACCACACCAAGCAGCCAGACTACCCACACATCCTATGTGCCATGTGTTTTGGGGGAAATGTGTCTGTCTTCAGCAGCATTTGGAGTTCCCTAGGATGGATCTGTCTTCACTGTTTCCTTTAGAGATAAGTGCATACCTTCCATCCATTGTGGGCACAGTAAGAGTACTTGCTGAGAGGACTGCAAAAATATGCTTAAGCCACCCTAATTCTCTGTCCCAATCATTGCAGCCTTCCTCAATTAATTCTGCCAGAGTAAGAATTATTGTTTTGCGTGGATCCTCTGTTGGAAAGTCTTTTTCAGTTGGACTTTTTCAGTTTAAGTGAGAGTTTGTGGCCCCCAAATGTAATCCAGTGGAGCTCAGGTCACACAGAAGTGGCAATAGCAGTGCATAGAATCAGAAAATAAATTCAAGCAAAGCACTGAAGGTGAGAGCTAAAGGACTGCCAGAAGATCTCAAGTTCACACAGTGTAAGGAGGAGTTTGAAATCAAAGCTGTTGCCTCCTCTGCTGGTGGCAGAACAAGTCAGATGTCTACTCAGAACCTGATGCAATGCAAACTACAACAGCTAGTTCAGGTCCCCTCCAGGCAGGGAACAGGAGCTTCTTCATATACGCTGACTCTGGTGTATCTTCTGGGGACCTATGGTCACCACAACTCACAGCTTTCATGTATACTTTCAATTTTTCATGTATACTTGCCATTTACATGGCAAGAAGTAGACTTGCAAATGAAGCCTATGAGTTATGCTGGCACAAATAGACTGATCACTTGCAGTTCAAAAGTATGATCTCTGCATATAAGATCATCACCTAAATTAAACAGAATCTCAGAAAATTAGTCAGTAGGAAAACGTTTTAGACCCTGGTCTCTCAATTCAAACTGAGCCCGCATTTTCCCTCCAGGAAAAACTCCTCCCAGAGCAACAGGACTGCTCAGAGAGTGAATTCTATTCTAGTGGTAGAGTCAGAATAGTCCCTTTTCTTCATAAAGCACTTTGTATTATTCATCACCATCCTACAAAGAAGACTTCTGCCAAAGTAAACTCCTGAAGAGGTAAGTATTGCTATCAAGGTTTCATTTTTAAGTTTGCACAGACTTCCCCAGCTCAGACAGCCAACACAGCATAACTCCTCATTACAGCTCAGCTTTTCAACTCTTTCAACTACATTTATCAGAGAGAATTTTTCATTGTGATGATCCAGGTTCTCAGTCCCTCACCACAGCTCAAAATCTTCCCCACCCCCTGGCGTATGGCCTACTTAAGAGATGGGCAGACTTGCAGGCACAGTGTTCAAGGAAGCACGGGAATTGCTTCGACCCTGCTCAAAAAGGAGGCAGAGCAGAGACAGTGCCCTGCTCCACTCCCAACTGACCTCCTAGAAGCAGAGAAGTACTCACATTAAGCCAGCAGCACACCAAAAAATGTGGAGAGAAACATCTTTGAAGAAACTCTCTTTAGCAGGATGTTTTGGACAAGGAAAATACGCATTTTCCCCTACTGCAAAATTTGCCTGCCAGGCAGCAAAGCAGTTGCACAGATTGTCCTGAGCAGTAAGACACTGTTTTCTATACCCTGAATTGATGGAAGAATTTCATTTTGCCCATGGAAGGAAAAGATCACTAACCTAGTAGCTATAGAGTGGGTCACTCACCTTTCTTCCCCCTCACCAGGGACCCAGGTGAGCTGGTAGGTTACTTTGCAGAGATCACTTGGGGAAGGGAGGGAAGGGATGGAAGAAGGGGCCTCATGTCCATTTGTGCCTCTGGATAATGGACTGGGAGGTCCCAGACCTGTTCTGGATGCCTGGTGGCCAGCCCAGGGCTCACACACAAGAAGGAGATGATCACTTGACTGTGGGTGACCATTAAAATGATGAACATGAGGCAATCCCAAGGAAATAACATTAAAATTGAGAGATTCAGCAAGTGCAAGCAATAAAGAATTGTTGAAGTAGCTGTGTTTGTTTAGGCAAGAGTTCAGTCTCCTCCTAGAGGCTGTCTCCTTCAAGAGGTTTGCTTTAAAGAAGGGTGTGATTTGAAGAAGTGGTTCTCTGTAGTTACTGCAAATAGCAGAAAAATAAATTAATCATCCTGCAAAGATAATTTGTTGGGTGGATGAGGAGAAACTTTCTGCATCTGAGCATGGTACACTAGTGGTACAAGTTGCTCAAAAACCTCACGGAGCCTTTGATAGAGGTGGGTTTTTTAATTGGCTGAACACCTATTGGGTGGTCCTTCTCCATCTATAGGGGCTGGTTACATGTTTGCTCAGGGTCTGTAACGGGACTGTATCTCCTTTATGCCTTGGAGCAAAGAAAGCACTAGAATATAAATGTGAGGCAAACAGTCACTGTTCACAGTGTCATCCTCAGTACCCTGACCACAGACAGTCATCAAGTCAGAGGTTAGTGGAGGAAAATTGTTGCAGAAAGAAACAGAAAATACCTCCTACACATACTGATTTTTCATTTAATTTTTTTTTCCTGCAGACATGGTCAGCTTGTGTTATATTTAGCTACCTTTCTGGTGGGTCTGAGGGTCCTTATGCAGCCAAATTTGGTTCCTTGTGATTCTACTGCATCAGAATAGCATATCCTCTTATTATTCCCCAAAACACCTCATTCACAGTAAGTAGTTACAGCATACCTGTTCATGCTTCTCTAAGCTCTGTGAGGCCCTGACTGCAACAGGGTCTGTCCATTTCTGTGTCACCAACATGATCTGGTCGCTGCTTTTGTTTCAATTCAGGAAACACTCCAAGGGGAAAGCACAGAATAGCTAGTTTTGCTTTTAGAACACAAATCCGCTTTATGAGCAGTGGATGCACACTGGCTGATGAAGAATCCCAACTCTCTGGGTATATGGGATAATTTTTCCACTTGGGACTCATTAGCTAATTGTTAAAAGATTCTAAGGAAAAGCGTTTGATAAATACAGCACTAAATTTCCAGAGGTGTAATTATGGGTTGAACGCACAGTTTTAGCACCTGTGTTATCAACTACATAACACACCACAAGATATTTTGCTATTGGCTTATCTCTGTCACCTCTGTCAGTGCCAGGGTAGTACACAGGGTAACTACAAGCAAATTAAAAGGTCACATTTTTTATATTCCTACTTCTATACGAATATAACACTGTCAGCTTGGGATGGGTTGAAAATTCTGCCCCTAGCATACAGAATTTCTTGTGGCAAAAGAACAAAACCTGCACAGCAGGAGAGAGGCATAGACCAAAGAGCTATAACCCAGCTTCTTGATCTTGTTTTGTCACTTGACTTTCATTCTATGGGACAAGCTTTTTACTCAGTGTTAAGAAACATTGTTTGTTTATCAGAGGCTGCTTCTCAAGTTATATTAAAAAAATCATTGCTCTACTGAATAGTAGATTCCAGAACAGGGTTCCTGGCCCATCAGTTCTGGAACTGTTACTAAAAAAAAAAAAAAGTGTAATATCATTCCTTATTTTTTGTAATTGAAGACAGAAGCAAAATACTGCTAATAAGCTAGCAAGGCATTTGTATGGCAGGAGGACTTGGAGCTGGGTCAATAAACAATTGCTCTTTAAAAGAGAACCCAGTCTTGTTCAATCTTGATCCGAGTTAAACAGAAAAAAACCAAACCATATTCAGAACAAATCTCAGAGTTGTGTTTGCTTTTCTATGATTTGGCAACATCCTGCTGGCTAGAAGCACCAACCATCACACAGAGGGCACTCGCACTGTTCCAGGCACTATCTGAGCTGGTGTATATAGATCTACATCTATCTATACATATAGATATAAAATATATATAATATATATAATATACTTACTATTCAGGTAACTGAATTCCTATTCCAGCACTGACAGCACTGCTCTTGAGTCCTGAACTCTGGGCTCTACTCAGCATTGTACTGTGAGGAAGTATCTGCTTGTCTGGAGCCAACTGGAGCACCACAAGCACAGTATGGGCATGGCACAGCTGGGTCTAGCTCTCCTTGAGTTTGAGAGACCTGGGTGAGGCTACAGCTATACACAGTTTGTATTGTGTTCTTTGGGTACCAGAAGTCATATAAAGTTTTCTAATTCTTGACAGCAGCCTACTACTGAGTCAAGAAGAAAAATGAGCAGGTAGAGATATCTGTTAATTATCTCCTGAGCCATTTGTCCTGTGGCACTGGAATCAATATTACATTGCCAGGAGAAAAAGCAAATTTAAGAAGGGGACAGATCTCAAAAAGATACATCATTTGTGATGTGCAAGCAGCATGCCCCAGCTGGTTTAGTTGCCCTGGCAGACCACTGACAAGTATATGGAGTGACCCTCCCTCCTGGAGGTCCTTGTCTTTCTCCTTGTAACCAGAAGAATTCCAGTATGAACGTATAAGGTAAGATGCTCACACAGGTATTTTCATTTCCAGCAGTACCAGTTACTGCATGCCCTGATGCAAGAGAGTTTCAGAAGTCCCATAAGTTACATTTTGCCACCTTGCCTCCAGAAAGAATTTCCTTCATCCTTTCCTTTTCTTCAGGCCTCCTTCCCTCTCCTTCCTCAGCTCTGTTGCTTGTTTGAAGAAACAAAAGGCATCTCTTCCTGCCTCCTCTGGGAAGCTCACCTTGGCAGCAGCATGTGTGTGAGCACCAAGAGAATGGCTGGCAAGCAGGGACAGACCCCACCTGAGTTATGTAGTGATCAACGATGAAGAAAGGTGTCCCTGTTTAAAGCAGGGTAATCATCAGCTGGCTGCTGTGCTCATCCCTTCACAGGCACGAGGAAGCCAGATAGAGCTCTGGCTTCTGTTGCAATGTAAAAAGAACAAACCTCAAAAGATGCTGAGGGATTGGGAAGGAGAACAGAGCTAGATACCTTGCTGTCACTGTTTCACCAACGCAGGACAGCAGCCACAACAAGCTGATACTGCTCTTCAGAAACAGGAAGCAAAGGTGTGAGCATGGTATTTCCCCCTCAAACACCTGAGTTGTCAGAGGGTCCTCCTTCCAGTCCCTCTTACAGCTCAAGTAACAACATGTTTCCATAAAGGACACTGAATCAGTTGCTCTGCTTGTACCTCAGCCAGACTTTGAGTGACTACCAGCATGTCCTCTTCATGGCTAAAGCTAGAAACTTTCTTATCTGTTTAAAAACAAACAAACAAAAAAAATCTTTTTCACAAAGCTCAGAAAAAACTTTCAGTTCCTAATCTACCTAGGATGGATTTTGGTTTTTCTATTGCACCTTCCTTCATGCACAAGCTACTTCATGATCACATAACCATGTGCATGATTGATGGGAGGAGCTGGAGGAGGGTAAGTGGCGTAATTTTGATTATGCTTTGAAATGCTTAGGGTTGGAAATGAAGTATGAGATCCCTCCACTTCCCCTACCTCACTTTAAGGCAATTATGATTGCCTTAAAGATGTGGGATCTGTTGAAAATACTAGTTTTCTGATTGTTTATTTTCAGCATAAACAACATTCAGCTTTTAATCAGCTTTTCATCATCACTAGAGAGCTATTAACTCTCTTAAAAATAATTAGAAAACAGAGTAGAAAAATCTCCTCCAGTTATTTTCATCCTGGAAACTGGGACTTTATGAAAAAAATCCTCAAGATTCACAGTCGAAAAAAGTTAATTTGGTGGCACATTTAGTTCAGTCTTTTAACAAGGGACACTGTTTGCCAGAGAAGTGGGGAAACAAAGCATGGAAAACTCAGAGATATTTAATATTTTTCCACAAAGCTTGGCACAGACAGTCACCCACCAAGCTAAGGGCTGTTTGACTCGCACACCTTGTCACAACCAGCACTGCCCTGTTCTCCTCCTTTCAAATCCCCCTCTGAATAGTGTCTCCTCCACTTCATGTTTTCTGCAGCACTGTCCATTTACCACAGCCTCCCGGTTTAGTCCCATCCTGGCATTGCTTCCCCTCACCTCCCCCAAATACACTTTGTCTGCACTCACGCTCACAATGGCAGAGCCCAAGAAAACAATCACCATTTCTCTTTCTGTGGAGTGTGCTTCTTGAGCTTGTATGATGTTATGGATATTGGCATCTGAATAAGAACCAATATTTTCAGCCACCTTGGGTGGACACTCAGTTACAGCTGCTGAAGAGTTTTATTTTTTTTTAAGGAAACAGATTGCAGGAGTCTTCCATTTCTGGGATCTCTGGCTGTTCACAGAATGCTGTCTCTCAGAGCCCCGCAGTACACATTTTTTCCATTTTTGAGTGAACAAACTGTGAACACTGTCCTGAGGGAAACAGTACTCAAACATAACTACAATAAAGCAAGCAGCCTCAAAAATTCAATCATATTAGAATTAGCAGCAGGTATGAAGTGTCTCAACAGATACGACCCTTCTGTGGTTTCAGATAGACAACATAACTAAAGAGTCCCTCCATCTCATACAGCTTTCCAGTAGCCTTCCCCACTGATAGTCCCATGAGAACACACCCTCCACATGCCTCATTTGCTTCCACCCTACTGCCACATACACCTTTACCAGTAGGCTGGTTGTAACTCAAATGCAGTCATCCTTACAGCAGAACAAGATCAATCATGAGCACTTTGCTAGATCCTGAGCCAGCTGCTGTTGTCCTGTCGTTGAACCACTGCTCAACAGATAATGTGCCTTTCAGGGTCATGACCAGACAATGTCCAATATGTGCTCCTAAGGTGCAGCTAAGTAGCAAGCAGCCTTTGGTAAGAGACTGGGGGACAGACACACTTTGTTGTTGTCACTTGGCAGAGAACATATCTTCAAAGCCAAGAAGGGATGCCCATCTTGAGGGCAGGCATTTGTCAAATACAAGTTCTCAGACCCTGTAAGAGCTAACCAAACAAAGATGTAATGGACTGTAAAAACCAGGTCAGACTGGGTTATGCATTCTAAGGGACAACTAACTAAAGAGTGTGTGAGGGGCTGAGCTAATTAAGCACCCCCCCACCAGGATCCCAGTGGTGGTGTTTCAGGTCTTTTATTTTTTCAGTTGCCCATTGGAGATGAGTTGAGATTCACTTTAGAAAGGGATTCTTCTTGTAAATCGATCCGTTTTAGACCCATCTGACCTAGTAGTGTCTCTTTAAAGATTAATGAACTGGAACACAAAAGTGAAACTCTCCCACTTTAACTGTTCCCATCTGAGTTTCCTGCACTGTGAGATACATTTTTAAAGAGGCCTATGGAGTGGTTGTATCATTGATTCAAATTCTAGGGTTATTGCACAAGCATTTCCATAGCCTGGCAGTAGGGAAGACAGACACACAAACTGAAAGGCTGCTGTTAGCAAAGACAGGCACAGGATTTTAGATTTAGATTTAGATTTTAGATTTAGATTTAGTTTTAGATTAAAAACTGCTGGTATTAAAAATGCACCACCTCTCAGGGACCAGAGCAGGAATTTGTTAGGCCTTTTACTTTCACACTTGCCACTAATTAAACACAAAACACCAACACTAATTTAAAAAAAAAAAAAGTTATATGGAAAATCACTTCTTGGATTTATATTTTCTCCTCTCTAAGTGAAACACCAATCATTTTGGCCAAGATTAGCAAGAGAGGCTGCAGGTAACTGAACCTTCACTCACCAGAGGATCCAAGAGGATTCACTCACCCCTGCATCCAAAAAACAGATACAGACTTCTAATTTTGAGCTGTACCTTGCACTATTTCAGGCAACCCCCACTTGTTTTCACACAGCTATTTGTTGCCAATTTAGTCTAACACTTGTTTTTAAACCAGGGATTAAATCCTATCCATCTCTATTCTCTAAAATTCAGAATGTTCCAGACAAAACTCCCTTCTCTGCTCACAGGTCCTGTTTGGTGAGCACCCAAAGGACGTCATCAAAAGAGAGCAACCACCCTTATTTTACCCTCGGTCCTTTTTATTAGCTGATGGCTTTGAGCAAATAAAATAAATACTTGGGTATTTATCTGTTCAGCTTTGTTCAGACTGTACAATTTTGAGGAGGTATTTGTGAGTATGAAGTGGTTTATTATATCTGCATGGCAGAAAAAGGACATAACTTGTTTGGTATACTGACACTACTGCTTAAAACAGAATAAGTGGTCTGAGGAGGGTGTGGTTTATAATTTTAAATCATTTTTTGCACTCCAGCCAAAAACAATTGGTTTCTTAAACCATTATTTTGTCCTTTTTAATTTGACTGCTCAAGTGTATAAGAATTCCTAATTATTTCTGTGATTGCAATAGCACCATCCAACTTATTACCTGAAAATAACAATATTGCATAAATAATCTATTGCCTTTTTAACCTGAAGGTCTGAACATCTGGTCTTCAAGAATATGAAAAATTTCTAATTTAATAATGGATTATTCCTATCATAGACACCCTAACAGGAATGGATTACTTTCTGAAGCTTCCTGTTCTCCACTCAGGAGGATTTAGGGTCAAACAGATCATTTGACAACAGTGGTCATCTTCCAGCAGAGACCCAGAAGTGCAGGAGTGATCCAGAGCAGGCTGGCTGTCTCATGAAGAGCCAAGATCCACATGCTGTTTGTCAGCATTCAGGCAGCAGGCTGGGGTTTAGAATCATAGAATGGTTTGGTTTGGAAGAGACCTTAAAGATAATCTAGTTCCAAGCCCCCTGCATGGGCAGGGACACCTCCCACTAGATCAGGTTGCTCAGAGCTCCATCTAACCTGGCCTTGAACACTTCCAGGGATGGGGCAGCCACAAGTTCCCTGGGCAACCTGGGCCAGTGTCTCACCACTCTCACACTGAAGAGTTTCTTCCTGATGTTTAGCATTGTCATTGTTACTTTGCTCCTGGATCTCTGCTAAGTTAGCAGAGCTTTCTGATTATGATGCTCAAGCCTGGTTTAAGCTCCAGTACAACAGTCTAGACATTGCTGTAGGTTATCTAGGACCTCCTGGACCTCTCATCCACCAGAGACATGTGTCCCAAAGTGCAGAACCACAGCCAAATCCTGTGTTTTGTGCAATGTTGAGCAAAAAATGTTTTGGAGTGAAAGCAAAAATCCAGAGGTTGCTCCCCTGGCACAGAAGACCAGTACCAATATCTCTGCTGTGACTGGGTAAGCTTCAGCTGAATTTGCACAAGGAGCAGGATTATTTTTTCTAAACATCTCTAAGAAAGATCTGCTGAGCACCGTGTTATAAAAATAAAGACAGATCAGACTTGACAAGTTTGCAATTAATTTTCCTGGCCTCTTATTTATGTCTTTGAGTCTGGCAGTCTTCCTCTTCTGAATGAGAAACACTGGCTCCAGTCATTATTCCTAACATAGCAAAATCCATCATGTGGCAGGTGTTGGCTACTCATTGCATTGACACAACTATTAAGTTTAGCCAAAAGCTGAAACAAGACAAAGTGAATAAAAACAAGATAAAACAAAGTAAAGCCCGAAGCACCAGTCTACCCTCAATGCTTCACAGTTTGGCAGGACAGCTCTGGGTGCAATCTCAGAGTAAAATTTGCCTGCCCAAAGCACACAGTGTACTGTCAAACCAGCCCATGGAAGCTCTACAGGGACATCCTAACAGACTTCTAAGCTCCTGTCCTATCTACCAACCAATACCTTACCCAGAGATATTATAAAGTCTCTCTCCACTCCCTTCCCATTAAAAGTAAAGTCTACTTAAAACACACCACCTCTCCTTCCATCACCCAACTGGATTACTTCAAACAGGACAGTCATGAGTCTAGCATTAGGAGAAGGCAAAGTCCAAAAAACCTTTGTGAACCAACTGGAGTCTTACCCTAGAAAGCGAACAGAGATGTCTAGAAAAGGTAGAAAAAAACCTAACCTTCAAAACAGCCGTTGGACAATGCATTTGCAACAGAAAGGCAGTGACCCAAGGACCTGAAGCAGAAGCTCAGCCATGCTTGTCAAATGATGCATTTGAAGCTGCAGTGAGATTTGGGAAAACGTTCTGAAAAAAAAAACAGGATCTTGAAGCTTGAAAACAGCCTAACTTGAGAGCTGCTTAGAATTTAAGCATGAGAATTTTGAGTGTCTTATTCAAGGCACAGTGCTATCCACATAATTATTCCCACCAGGGAATCCACCAGTGGAACTTGCTCTGTTACCTGAGAACAAAAAAAAACAGAAGAGTTTGTGCCACAGAGCAGCCCTTCCAGCAGAAGGCCATTTATCTCCTCCTTTAATAAAATCAACCACCATGTCTTAAGAGAGCATCTCCTCCTAACAGCTCCTCCCCTATATTGTGAACACTGACAAGAGCTACACAATCTCAAAAGGAGGCACATGGGATGAAAGATGGAGGCCCTGAGATGTCCCTTTCTCGTCATGTATAATTTGTAAAGCTAGTAAAAAAATAACAAACAACTTGAGCCTGGAATTCTGCCAGCTCTGATATTCATAGCACGTGTGATCAAAGAGCAGAATTTGCCAGTCGGTGGAAGAACAATCAAACTCGTGACCCAACTTCCACCACCAAAGACAAAGCTTGCAAACATTACTATTGATCAGAGTAGAACTATTTCCACCAGGCTGCCTTGCACTAGGCATTAAACATCTGCAGAGCCAAGGCCTACTTAAGCTGAAGTTGGGGCAAATAGTTCCAAGAACTTGACATTCCCGATCCATGAGCAATTTCCAAAAGAACAAGAACTGAAGACAGCATGAAACCACACTGAAAATTAAATAAAAGGTTATAATGAAAGGATTTCAGGTAATACACCAGGTTATGTTACAGCATATTGGCACGTACAACAAATTAAAACAGCTAATTCATCTTACTACCTTCCACTGATAATTTTTAATTAAGTCACTTATCTTTATCTACATATTTAAGAATGTAGATCTTTCATTATTCATCTCTTAAAGAAAATCAATGTTGTCCTGATTTGCTACAGCTCAAACAAGTGAGCAGTATTAGCTAAGATAAAACAGCCTAATAGAAAAATAATTCATTAACTTTCTTAACAAGCCCCAAGAAAATGTTATTGAGCACTTTTTCATTTTCCTGGAAGTCTGAATTATGAACAAAAAATTTAACGGTGTTCAGTACAACTAAAATATATATCCTGGATTAAAAAAAAATATGTTTATGAATAGGAAGGGAAAAAAGGGAATAAACTATTAAAATAATCCAATGAAATATTTTAGAAATTTCATCCCTAATACTGAATTGTATTATAAAAACCACTATCAAAAAGCTTCACAGTCTGTAAAGGATTAAGAGCCTGTAGCACAGGTTAGATGTGAGTGTCTAAAGACATCTCCACTACAGTTTGGAAATATTTGCAGATCAAAACAGACTCTGGTTTTACACTGGGGATTCCAAAGCTTTGTAAAAGGCACCATGAAAAGAGTCAACTTTGAATCTCAGTTTCTAGAGGAAGCAGACTTTTTCTAGTCATCTTAAGTGTCCTTTTCTTCTCAGGGTGACCTTAGCTTTCAGATTTGTAAAATGGTTTTCTCCTGTGTTCAATCCTACTGTGTAATAAATTTTAAAAATGACTATTTATCTTCTTTAATATATTAGTCATCTGTAGCAGGAGAAGCCTCTGTGGGAATTTTTGCTATTGAGTTTGCTGAAGCTGAAGTCAATGCTGATTTAGAAAATATAACTTATGCTTTAGTAACAAACAATCATTAATATATTTCTTGGAATAACATCTTTCCATTCTCCTCCAGCAGCGTGTCTAGTTGCACTCCTATACATCAGTGTGTATTTACAGTGACCAAGGTAATTTTATGTTGCCCATCATATTACACTTACACAAGCCTGAATCACTCACATTTGGAGAACAAGCAGATCTGATGGTTCTGAAAAATGTAAATGAGATGCAAATCAACCTGGCAGGTATCAGCGATGTTTATTTTGGAAAAGTGAGAATCAGCATATTGCTCAAAGACTGCCTGTTGCAAAAGTTAGATTTAAGCAAGTTTAAATGTTTTTTGATTTTGCCTTCCTAATCATGACCTCAGCTGCCTGCACCACGTAATGACATTAATGAATAAACATGCTGTGCTTATGAAGAACTAGAACCTAACAAGCTGATCAATTTTTAACTCTATAAAGTGTCTAAAACGTGTCTCTACTATCAATAAGGAAATCAGCTTCTATTTGTGGGACTAATGCATCTTGTACATATCCTCCAGCTATCCTGCCCTTCTCTATAATAATGTAATTATCAGTTTGGTCGTATTTAAGTACAACCTGAATGAAATTTGATACTATTTTTGTCTTAGAGGGTGGAAAAATAAAACAACAAATTGTCTGGATATTTAAAGAGAGACACTACATTTGTTTGGAGGATGGAGGTTTTCTATTTCCTCTCCAATTTGTTATACACAATTATTCATTTGAAAACCAATTATTTTACAGTATTATTCCTAAATCTTACAGTCTATTGTCAGATAGACATTCCAGAGAAGAAGGACTTTTTATTATTAAAGCCATCTTGCTCTAAGTCTCTGTAACAAAGAATTTAAACAAAAAACAACTGTTACTACTGTAGAAAAATAAAAAAGGCATTTCAAACAAGAAAAGTTTGGCTTTGTTCAGTCTTTATTTTTCCTTAGATGAGGAAAACATAGAAGTTGTATCAAGCTTTCAGCTATAATAATGTTATGTATATTCCAAATACAGTAATTACAAAGAGCTGCCACTGTCCACTCTATTTCCAAGCAAGATTTACCAGTAATAGCTTATTCATTGCTGAAGATTCTGTTCAAGAAGTAGAATGTGTAACACATGCAAAAAAACAAAGAGTTCTGCTGAAAATACCTGATTTCCTTTTAGCTCCTACGAATTCCTCCAGCCATCTGCAAAGGGCAGCTACCTGACCATCCCCTCAGCTCGTGTCAGTCGGGCTGCAAGCAGGGAGCAGAAGCATCACCTGAAGTGTGTTCCAGGCAAACCATGCACCCTGGCAGAGTGAGTAACTATTGAAAGTTGCTGTAACTATTTAAAGTTGCTGCACCTTTTTCAGAGCTCTAAACAGCTCTAAACACTAACCATTCTTAAACGGTCAGGGCTTCAATGTCTATTCTACTGTTAAACCTAAATACACAAGAATACATTAGAAGCAGGAAGGAAATGTTCTGAAGGGAAAGGCTGTTAAGTATGTGGATAAGCTCAGCACCAATTAATGTCTAACACTTAATGAACCAAATGAACGTATTCATTTCTCAGGTGGAAGGTTACACTAATTCAGCCAGAAATCGCTCTGCTTCACCTCAGAGCCATCCCACTGTGGCATGTTGGTGTAGAGAAGGGAGGAGAACCCTTTTTACCCAACACTCTTTTAAACTAAGAGAATCAGTGCAGATTTTTAATAACAATTTCTAACAGAATGTAGTTCTTTTAATGGTCCCTGAACAGAGACAGATCTATAATTAAACAAAAGCAGAATTAAGCATTTTAACTAGCAGCAAGTGTTCCAGCTAGGGGACTGAAAACACTGGAATGTTTATGTTTCTGCTGAGACTCCAAGGTCACTTCTTAGCTCTGCTGCTACAGAGGCTACTGGGGCAGGAGAATTGTATCTGTGAACCCCCCATAGGGGAGCTGGACTAGACAGACAGCAGAACTGACCAAAGGGATTCCATTCCATAGATCCACGTAAGCTCCCAGGAAGGTCAGAGAACACAGAAGACAATTTCCTTCCTGCTTCTTCTTCCCTTCTCTTCTGTCCATGGCCAGTGTCTGGGGAGGACTCCATCCATCACCATCGACCCCAGGCTCAGCCCTGACCCTCAGAACTCTCCCCACAGCCCTGTCTGCTCTGCTGTTATCTCAGACAGGGGGCTGAGACATTTTGGGACTGCTCACAGCTCAGGAGATGCTGGGAGAGCTGCTGGGTTGGGGGGAGGCAAGAGGCTTTTGCACATTCCTGAACATACTTGTATATAATTGTACATTGTACATATAATTATTGTACAAATTGTACATGTAATTAAAGCTGTCTAATTTAGTTTTCAATCCAGCAAAGTCTCTCTCCTAATTCTCTCTCTCCTTCCCTACCCGGGTGGGAGGGGGAGGGGATCAAAAGCATTGTTGTTTCTGGTTTATTTTTCGATTCTAAGTCAAACCTTGACAAACAGCACATGAAAAATACAGGGATAATTTAGTACTAAAATAACGGGTTTGCTTTTTCCCCCTTCAGCTCCAGTTAAGCCTATACACCCTATAACTGTTAAATATTTCCCCAGTTAAACTGTTACTCCATTAGTACCTTTCAGCTAAACAAGCCAATGCCAAATACCCTCTTACATTCTTTCAAATAATGGCTATTGACTCAAGGCTTCAGAGACATTGTTTAACTGAGTAACATAACAGGAATACACACATATGACAATCTCTCTATATTCCACAAAATTACTAACCCTTTTTTTCAGATTCAGTGGCTTACTTGTTATGTGCAAGTCCACTCACTGCTGTAGACCTGTGTTGGGGAACATTTTCTAGCACTTGACTCCTAACTGTGGTTCTTCACAGTCACAGTGCTCAGCACAGACAGTGTCACAGTCACCACGAGCCCCCCAGACAGCCAGGATCAGGCTTGCACAGCTACCTGCATTCATGCTGGGCCAATTCCAGTGACATCTGTAAAACACTCATGGAGTGAGGCATGTACACAAAGAGGAACAGCTTTAGCCTCTAAGTAACAACGCCAGCTGACCAACATGAACTTCACTGGCTCACTGCACCCCCTCTTCCTCGTGGAAGAAGCAGTGCTGGGGTCTCAGAGCAGAGCAGCCACCACAGCCTTCTCCCTGCTCAGCTGCAGGAGCGTGGCTGACAGCATCCCCTTGCCTGCCTGCTCCACAAGGCACAACCCAGGAGCCTGTCTGGGCTGCACAGGGGTAGGAGCTGGGGTACATCGTGCATGGGTGGCAGTGGAAGAGCTGTGGGACATCACAGGGATTTCCTTCACACTCTATCGCTTTTCCTGGGAACGGGGCAACCAGATCTCCTGAATGCAGCCCTGGGATTGCCACAGTCCCTGGCAACTGCCAGAAGAGGAAACACCAGCAAAGGGACCCTTCCTCCCTTCCTAGTCACCCTGTCTGCTGAGCATTTGCCAGGAAATTGGAATACCTGAGTGTGGACTGCCTGAATGCCCAGCAAAGGGACCATCACCAGCAACTATAGCTTCTCTATTTCCTTTTCAGAATTTCAGGGAACAGAGAGTCCCAAAGACTAATTTAAGTAGGGCATATTAATCCCCTGGCTTGTGTCCAAAATCATACCTCCACTAAAGACCTCCACAACATCTGTTTTCTAGATTAAACAACACAAGAAGTTTCATTTAGGAGTCTAAGCTAAATGAATTTTGCTAGGAAATTATAATACAGATGCATTATATTCGTTTCTGAAGTAAGGCATTTCTCTTCCTGTCTCCAACATTATTAGCATGTTATAGTGGCTTAAATTAAAAAAGAAACATTCATTATATCACCCTGATATCAGCTCACTGCAATATAACATTTTTGAAACAGGAAAATATCACAGCTTAGCAACATAAATTCAAGACTGCAACAAGATAAATCTTTCCTATTAATGTAAACCTCTGTACTTCACAATACATCTACATCTGCAACACACTTCTGTTTGCTTATCAGACTATCACAAACACACATAATTCTCATTGAATAATGGAAGCAGCAAAAAATATGAGGGTAACTATGTTCTCTAGACTAAAACAGCCACAGCCTGGTCCTTCAAACAGATTCACTCGTGCAGGGATGTTTCCACTTGCATATGACAACATAAAATACCATCATCCCCATAACTGGAATCTAGATAATAGCAAATGACATCAAAGTATAGTCACTCCTTAATTACACATGCACAGAATGTATGCTGGAAGCTTTGTTAACTTGCAATACATATAAATCCCAGAGACACATATATGAAGACTGGGTACCCTATTGATTAAGAATTTCCAAATTTCTCACTGAATACCTGAGGTGACAATGAAATGACTCTGAAGAAAAAAAAAAAAAAAAAAAGAAGCTTCTTTGATTTTGTTGAAATGAAAAAAATCACTAATCATTCAATGCTACCTACAACTACATTTTCTCCTTTTCCCCTTTACATTCAGATTAACACTCCGAAACTTGTGCCAAATGGGAATTTTGGCACTCCGTTTGGGAAATGCAGACACATGAATTAATAAACTGAATTATGCAAATATGAACCTGGGATTTGCAATTTGTTTTAAAAAGCTGAAAAACCTGTATTAACTGGTTTATAGATGTCCAGGCATTATTCAGATGCTTCTGGTTTAGTTAGCAGTTTCTTGCAGGCTAGAAAAAAGGCCTGTGAATGCTTTAAGAGCTAAAGCATCGGTGCTTTACTCTCTCCTTTCAAGAGCTTAGTTGCTTCCAGAACCAGCAAGTCCAGGCTGACTTCAGTTCCATCGTGTCCTTCAGTTCAGAAGGATGTGAGGCATGCCTGGGTCCTGCTCTGCAAGTGGTTGGGTGGAGAACAGAAAGGGGCAAGAGCTCTGCACCAAGGGTTGGGGACTAAGTTCTTTAACCAGACTTCTACCATCATGTAACACTGAGGCTGGGAGTGCTACCCCCAAATATATTTATCCCTGCTTGTTATGGGGGTGCTGCCCCCTAATATATTTATCCCTGCTTGTTATGGGGGTGCTGCCCCCTAATATATTTGTCCCTGCTTGTTGTATCTCGCAGCACTTGTAAAACAACCTGAAGGAAGGAGGGAGAAAACTTGTACTGATGCTGTGCAGAGAGATACGTCCTCCGAGGAGAAAGGCCTGACCCCACCAGAGTTTTTATTCCATAGATTTTCCCCATAAAGTGTAACTGAAATTGAAACACAACAGAAGGGGCAATAAAAACAACAGGTCACCTTTTGAGTCACTGAGATACCTGATACTACTTTGCTTCGTTTGAGCTTTACTCTGGCATAGTTGTACCAAATCTGAGAAAAATCAGCCTTTCAGCTCACAGCCTTTCCTAACTAAATTGCTGGAAAAAAAATAAAATAAAGCAAAATTGGTGAAATCTACAGTCCTTTGTTCCTCCTTATAAGCCTCTTCAGAATAGCAAAGAGGCTTCAGTGACACAGACCAATAGAAATCCCCACAGCTTGCAAGTATTCAGGATGCTTTGCCACTGCGAAGCAGCTCAGATCACACTGCCTAACCTCAGGTGAAAGTGTGCTGTGATCTTCTGATCTGCAGGGTTGGCACTGGCTTCAAAAAAACCTCTTGCATAATGGTTATCCAGTATTTCAAAGGGAAAAAAGATGCTGAGGGAGTTCTGCTAGACCTTGAGAGGGGGCAAGGAGTCCCAGGAGCCATAAACTGTGAGAGTGAGACAAGCAAAATCCAATGCCTTGAAAAGTATTTCTATAGGACAGCTCTTTATTCTTAATATGCTTCCAAAATGCAGGACAAAACAAGACTTTCCACAGGGAACTGGAATTTAGCACTCCAAGGTATCATGTTACTCCACATTCATGTTGCAAGTGGGTTAAAAAGAGTAAAAGATTTGTCTTACAGTGTTATTGAAGATTGATATTCCAAACAAAACAACTTTTTGCACCCGCAAATTCAAGTTTAGGTCTAGATTAATTCTTTGTTGGCCAATGCAAGAACACAGTTTTTTTCAGGATTTCATAACAAACTTCCTTTTACATGAACCCAAGAACTAGCTGCTTTCCATCAAATATTTTATTGTCTATCCCTTAAATGTACATTTTTTCTAACACTTGAGGAGCACTGGCCAAATTCTACCCTTTTCACTCAAAGCCCAGTCCTTAACTGGGCAGCTTGCCTGAGGGAGGACAGCAGGTGCTGGCCTTAAATTAATAAAAGTTTGGCATGGAGAGATCAGGAGCTGCTCCACACGAGTCCCACCCACTGGTTGCCAATTCGGATCTAATCCAAAGCACTCACATCTGGAAGGCAATACCAGGTAGTGCCTGCACAGTGAGATACATGACCAGGAGGCTGATGGATTTAATCTAGTTCTTAGGAATTTATTTAAATCTCAGTCAAGTCAATGGGAATATTTTTATGCATTTTAATTCATATCCCAGAATTGCTGGAGCAGCCTGCTAGGCAGCCAAGCAAAGGGTCCATGGAATAAGTGGCACAGACCCAGACTATGTCTGCACTCTGGCAAGGCAGAAAGCTCTTCAGTATTGGACTGAAACACAACACCAAGCCTCTTGTATCATTTTGCTTGTGTTTTTCTTCAGTAATTAGGAGCTTTTTGCTATCAGAGTACATCAAACCTGTACCTTCCATAAGCACTGAAGTCACTCAGAAAAATGATAGCAAACATAAATGTGAAACTAGAAGGCAAAAAAAAAAACCTGGTACAGAATCATCTAAACAGAAGATAGTAAGTAATAGCATTAAAAAAAAAAATCTATTTCACACAGATGAAAATCATTACAGTTCTCTAGAGACCCCCTCTCTCTGCAGTCACCCGTGTCCTTTCCTAGCTAGTAAAAATGTGCCACAGGATATCAGAAGACGGTAACGTTCTGCTAATTTTAATATTCCTCTAATCCAATAATGGCTTGTTTACTGCTTTCTAATTTAAAGGTAATTCATTAGATGTATCCTGTCACATCTTATTGCCATCGAAGGCATAAGAATCATACACACCTCTGAGGCATGTCAGTGGTGCTGCTAATATTCTGTGTAAATGGCTGTCAATGCAATGGTGCTCATAGGGGAACGTGTGTGTGTACATACATATCAATTACAAACAATAATATTAAAAGACTTCAGGGTGAACTCTGGACCCAAAAATTTACATTCAACGCGAAGAACTCCCGCAAACAGAAAATATTTGAGCTAATCTAAGTGATTTGTGCGCAAAATTTGTGAGAGTGACACAAAGGGTCTCACGAAGCCTGCGGGGAAGCCCCCGACTGACCTGCGGGGGATTGGAATGAGTCTGCTGCAAAACGAGGGAGGCTGAGGAAGCACCGGGGAGCAGAGGCAGCCCGACCTCAAGACATGCACATTTCAGGAGCCAGACCGTGCCTGGCAACATCTGTTGCGATTCTGCAAAAGCTACCCAAGACAGCTGAGTTTTTGAGTAACCCTACAGCAATGTAACTGAGGCCAAGGGCTTCAAACCCGCTAGACCTTGGCAGACCAGACCGAGGTGCTGGGGTGGAGACCAGAGCGCAGCAGGAGCCACTGGCACCGCAGGGAACACGCTCTATCCTGCCGGGCAGACTACGGCGGCATCCACCTGGCTGCACAGTTCCGCTCCTCACTCCCCTGACACGGAGTCTGTGCCTTCCTCCACGTGAGCAGCGCTCCTCAAAGCAATAAGGTAGAGCAGCCAACTTATTACAGGGGAATCCACTGTGTGCTCAAACACATCGTTCAGCCACCTCTCCTGCCACCAAGGCTGAGAACTCTTGGGCTGTTTATATTCTGCCAGCAACCAGCTCAGTCACATCATCTCTCTCTATGCCAGGGAACTAATATAGCTATTCCCAAAAATCTCCTCCCAAGAAATGAAACCTTTGATGAACCAGACTAACCACACACATGGCTGTTTAATGAGCTATCACTACCTCGGAGGAGGGCACAAGACTGAGAAACACAATGAAACCACGCCAGGAAACCACCCCGTTTGTCCAAACTTGTGCTGTTCCTTAGGAGCACGACGGGATCACCCCATCAGTTTGGAAGATAGTTTGGGTCAGTACGTGTCCAAACCCATCACCTCATTGGCTGTCGATGATGTCATGCCCAGGCATTAATCCCCAGTGACTGCAGGTTTAACATCACACATATCACCACATCATCTACATAATGACAATGAACGTGAGTCTTAGAGGAAATTACTGGAGCAGAGAATAAAGCAACTTGTTGAAACAGGGAAAGTTACCTCTCTTAAGCGATTACTGCCAGCCTTTTTTGTCTGCCAAAGTTAGTGGGGTCAGGAAATAACACGTCTCACTGAAAGGAGTGGGTATCATTACATCTCTATTGTTAAAAAAGTAAATTTTCAAGATGTCCCTCTCAAAAAAAAAAAAAAAAGTAAAAGAGCCAGTGGTGACAAACCTGCTGATCCAGGAAATAAAAGTATTTCAGAAGCTATAAATTCGGTAGCTGAAATTAAAAACATTTTTAAAACGGAAAAAAATTAAGAGTGATGTCTACAAATCAAGCTTGTCCAATTGCAAGTGACATCCTTATCGCTAGAGTAGCTGTGGCAGTACCCGAGTTACATAGACACACACTAGTACGTGGATATATTTAAATATAACACAAATACTTGAAGTGTTGCAGGCTGTCGCTCAGCCACACTCCAATGCCAGAGCTTGCTCAGCCCGTGGGGTGCGATAGAGACGTGTTTAAAAGCGCAATTACCCCGGGAAGCGGGGTCTGCCTGGAGCTGCGCAGAGGAGCCCGCAGCCCCCGGCGGGGGCAGCCGCCCAGACCCGGGGGGCCACTTCGGGAACAGAAAAGTCACCGTTCTCCACCGCGCCCCTGAATTGCATTCCTAAATGCGAGTTATCACGCAGACGAAGATGTTTCTCCCAGCTCAGCTGCCTCCCCCCCCCAGCTTGGATCGCTCCCCCAGCCCGCCGGGACGCGCCGTCCCGAGAACCGGCCCGGGCAGCCGGCGGGCACCCCTGGAGGGGACCCCCGGCTGGACAGTCCGACCCCGCACCTCCCGGCCCAGCTCTGCCCCCCGGACACCGCTTACCCGGCCGCAGGCTCGTCCGAGGAGATGCTTCGCTGAAGCGCGGCGGAGGCAGGAGCACGCGTGTGGGGAAGCGGGGGAACCATCCACGGGAGAGCGGGGAGCGCAGCCCGCTCTCCAGCTGCCAGGAGGATGCTCCGCACAGCCTCCCGCACGGAGCGGCGCAGCGGCCGAAGTGGCTTGGGAGCTTCCCCTCCCACTCCTCCTCTTCAGAGCCAGGGGGAGGAAGCACAACGCTGCGGCTTTTCCTTCTCTCCCACCTCGCGGGGCTCCCTGCTCCCTCCCTTCACTTCTCCCGTAGTACACGGCTGCACGTTAGGTGCAGAGCTAGAACTGTTGGGGCGAAGTGTTCCCCTCTGCTCCCTCCGCTCCAGGGACGATGCTCTGCCTTCCGCGGGCAGAGCTGCACGGGAGCCGCGCTCAGCCCGGGCTCGTCCCTGCCTAACGCAGCCCTGACCTTACTTCGGCATCCGAGCGGTCGCTGCTCAGCCGAGCGCAGAGGAAGGACACGCTGGTTCAGCTCCCAGCCGGGCCGAGGTTCGTAGCATCTTTTGGAGGCAGCCGCAACTTGAGAAAGGTGCAGAGGGTCAGAACCACAACCTGCCCCCGCCCACCTCTGATCGCCTGTCTGATCGCGCTGCCTCCTACACCGCAGCCCCGGGGGTTATCAATTAATTATCGCCTTCAAAAATTTAGCTCTAATGGAAGATGTGAAAGATGGTGTTTCACCGACTACAAAGTCGGGGTCACTTCGACAGGCTTGCCAGCAGCCCCTGGGACACTGACTTTCTGTACAACCTCTATCAACTCCCATTACACCCTCAGTTTCTCCTGGAGCTCTAGTGCTCTCTTGAACAGGGATACCCAAATACGTGTCTCAGCAGGAGTCAGGCATTTAAATATCTGTGGGTATTAGTCTCCTTTCTGTGAGAGAGGGCAGTGTCTCACCGTAAGTGACCCTAGAGCTCGGTGAAACAGCAGGCTGGTCTTGGCTACCTTCCCTAAACGCTGTTGTTATACAAATCGCCTTCACCATCCCTGACAAACATTCCTTATAATTCGAAGAATGACTGAAAATCTGCCTCGTGGAACAGGGCAGGCTACTTTTATCACAAGAAATCACTCATCATCATCTACTGATGTGGAATGGCATATTGCTTTTCAAGCTGTCCACGTGCAACTTTTTTTAGTGCACATGTCAGAAACCAGTAAAAATCTCAGTAGTTTTCACACCATGGTTCACTGTAAATTAATAGTACAGTAGAAAAATCTCACATCTTGGATAAATTCATTTAGCCTGAAAGAAAGGGTCCAAACTCCCAGCCTTAGCTCTCCCCCATCTCATGTTAGCATAATTCTCTCTGATAACTCAGCTGGGGTCTTTTAATCAACAGGAGCTACAATATAGCCCAAACAGGAGGGAACAAGTCCACAGCATCAGATCACATTTCTCCATCTCATTCCTTACACGTGGAGCTACCACCCTCTTGCTTACTGCTCCTGACACTTAACACCCCTCCAGACCTTCACAAAGCCTAGAAAAGGAAACAGAGAAAAGCCAGAGAAGTGAAGGAGCTCCAAGCTTTGGGAGAAGTAGATCTGGGGAAAAGGAACACAACTGGATGAACTGGTGGGAAAAGGAAAGAGTTAAGAGGACAGGAGACACAAATCAGCAGGAAAAAGGTCTGGTCTTGCTGCCTGGGGAACAATTTGTTGAAAGCAGGCTAGGCAACCCATCAGACAGGGATTACATAGGATCAACCTCTGTATGTGTGGACAGAGCAGCTCACCTGCCGTGGGTGCTCTTACAACCAGGCTGCTGAGCCAAGGGAGACAGAAGTTCACTGTTCTCCCCGACCTGGTGCTATCCTGCACTCACATTCCCCCCACCCCCAGCCCCCTCTGTCTTGGGCCCATCTCTTCGACTAGCTTTTCCCATCAAGACAACGGAGACAGCCACATTTCTGGTGCAGGACTGCTGTCAAAATGAATTAAGTGATGTCCAAAGAGTACTTTGAAATGCAGATATTATGCTCACTAGCTTTAATGCCTCCAAAGCGGTCTCCAGATATCTCTAAATCCTCAAGATATCCCTGATCAATTCCTGTTTTACAGATGAGGAAGCCAAGCAAAGGGACGGATGCTTGAGTCCATCTCTTTTATGTTGGGCTCTGTGGGTCCCCCTGACCTTGCCATGGCTCGGGCTCCCAGCTGCTGGCCCACAGTGACCCAGTCCCATCCAAAGACACATTTTGTTGGTGACAGAAGGGCATCATACATGCAGTGCTTCCACACCTAATTACTACCCTCCTACAAAGCTATTTCCTTTGACAAATTAATGCCTAAATTTGAGCTCTCAACCCCTCTCACAACCTGGCGTTACCCGCGTATTTCTGGCAACCCCTGTGTCTTGCAGGACCCCTCCAGAAAGTGTGGGCATTGTGGGGGTTGAACTAAATCTCTCCCTATGTTTTCTTTGCCTTTGTAGGTGTACTGGGAAGGAGCAAGACACAGGAGCTTCCACTCCCCAGGCCTGTGATCGAATTATCTCTCCCTCTGTCACACATCCTAATCATCACAGCTGGCGGTCATGCCAACAATATTAACGCTGCTGAGTAGCTTTCAGTTTTGCAATTAGTAAGGTTTTCTGCTTCCCTCAAACAAAAAATAGGTTTGTACTGCTTAATGCTGCATAAATGATCCAGATACATTCGAGGCTCACGTTACTGTCTTGAACAGTATGAACCAACATTCTAAGTGCTGTAGATATTTTAAATCTTTTGAAGATTACGATGGTTACAAAGCTCATTATTTCTAAATGTGTTTATCCTTCCGCTCCTTTTTGTTTGCAAAATCAGGCAATGCACAGTTTAAATAAACAACTATTGTACTACTAAACATTGATTAAAGAAAAGGGTTCTATTTCAATTATTAAGTGTTAAGATACAAAGCATCCCTCTCTTTTGTACGCTACTTTATTCAGAAGTCAAACTTCTGTAGTCTCCCTGAATGCTAATGAACAGCATAATAATGCACAAGGGCAAGAGGGGGCTGAGTAATTAAAAACAGAGGCCAGAAATCAAAGGGCTTGAAATATACTTACCAAAATAATTCAATTATACATTAGAAAGCTGGAATAATCAAGACACATCCCACAGTTTCATTCATCATTACCCCCCCCCCCCACAATTTAATATTGAGGCTGGTTTGCTGTACACAGGAAGCAGCAATTGGGACTCTGACGTGTGATGCCTTGGCTGAGGAGACAAAGGCAACATGCACTCGGGTCCTCTTCTCATCATGCTGCACCTTGAAAATAGCTTCACTTGACTGAGTATATTCTCCGTTAAACTGATTTAGGGAACTATTTTTAGCCACAAGCTATTTCTGTATTGGTTGTATATTCCTTTTCTCCCTAGCTTTGCAATTAATTAATATACGAATCTCCACACCCACCATTTTAGCTTCCCTAGAAATGTTTCTCCCACCTCTCTCCTTGGCTTCACCTCTTCTTGTGGCTTCAGGCATTCCTGGTTATCCACAAAAACCTGTGCCAAGCAAAGCAGCAGGTAGGTTATTCAGCATTCATTTAGCTGCAAAACAGCATCATGAGCCTCTGAGGTTTTCATGCAACAAAAGCTGGGTCAAAAAGTCCTGATGTAGCTTTGCAATGTCACCACTTTTATGGGCCAAGGAGTCCCAGCACAGCTTCTAGTCTCCAAGATGGCAAAGGGGAGGGGGGGGGGAGGTGGGGACACAACTGTGCATTTCAAGAAAATTCCAGTGCCACATTATAAAGCAGGGGAAAAAAGAGCCACTCTGACCTTGTTCAATGGTTTTGGAGAACAGCAGAGGACTTAGGTGACTTTGCCCTGTGCAGTCTTGATGCAATAAGCCATGATCAAACCTAGTCCCACTGACACTGGTACCAGCTTCACAGAGGAAAGTCAGTCCAAGTGATGCATCCTCAGAAAACATGGACAAAAAAGAAAAAAAGCTTCCAGCTGACAAAGGAAAAGTTTGTTGTTTGAAAAGTTTGCAGATGCACAAGTTGTTCCCTCCCTTCTGGCACATAATTAAGGCAACAACAGGTGCAAACAGTTGGAAACAACCGATTTTGCAAAGAGAAAAAAAAAAATCAGGAATTTCAGCAAAACCAAGACTGGGTTGCATATCAGCTTTCTGAGAAATCAGAGTCCAGTTGCCTTATTAGAATTTTCAAGGGTTTAAGCACAGAGCCTACTAGTTGTCTCTAATGAGCGAAGAGGTGAAACCAAATACTGCTGTGCTTCTCAGGCCGAGAGGAGCCTGGAGGCCAGCACAGGTCACAGCATGAAATGGTAAAAAAAAAGGGTAACAAGAATCTCAGGTCAAGTTTTCCAAAACTAGAGGCCTTAATTAAAATGAAGGTTAGAATTTCAGCAGACGGGTGCCATTTAGTGTAGTCCCAGCTATTACTAAGATCTGCTGCATCTTCAATTTAGAACAAAATAAAACTGCATGAGAAGGGCCGAGCTCTAGCCAGGTTATGACAGCAGCAAAGGTGGATGGCTCAGACTTTCACCCAGCCCTCTCTGCTCCATTTGCCTCCACCAGAAGTAAAGCTCCTTTTGAGATGATTCAGCTTCCCCAAAAGAAGATGTACATTTGCTTGTTAAAAAGGACATCATTAAGACAAACAAACCAGCCCATCATGTGAACCAGAGCACTTTTTGCCAAAGGGGGAGAGGGGAATGTACAATTTAGGACAGATATAATTTCAACATACAGTGAAGCAGAGAGCAAAATACCTGTTTGGTGGGGGGAGGGTTTCCCATTTTTCTAATGAGAAATTACTTTTTAGAAGAGAAGAGACTAACACATGTATTGCTTAATTTTTCAGAGGGTTTGGCTGAAAGGGGGGACCTATGTTTAGAGGCAGAGCCTGAGTTACCCAGGAGCCCCACAACTCAATATTCATCTCCCAAGTTTGGTGATGAAATACTCCAATAGGTATCTTAGTGACATTATTTTCTGAGAAACTGTCTGGGGCAGGAATTCTAACAGGACAAGTCAGCTGTAATGAATCTCTTTCCTTGGTGCAGATGGGGCCTCACTTTACTCACATGCTTAGTTTCTTCCAATTCCTAAGACCACATGGAGACAAGAGCAAGTAGCTCTGGCCTCTTACCTGCCCTAAACAATACAGCTGCAATCAAGAAATGAACTTCATTTTTTTAAAATATGCAATTACATGAAATAGATTACAGAAGTGACAAAACCCAGAGCAATGCCACAAACACAGAGCTGGGCTCTGATTTCTATCAGTATGAGATCAAAGTACAGTAGTTGCTCATTTACAGCTCAAAGCTGCATTCTTTTCCCTAACTGAGACTCTCTTGCTAGTCAGCTGAGCTCTGTAAAGCAGAAATACCAAGCCATCTTGGTATTCCTTCCACAGTAAGTAACAATTTACAAAGGAGGGGGGAAATCTCCCTTCCCCTCCCTCTTTCAATTCATTAAGTTCAACTGTGATAACCAGTGAGGCATACAGGAAAGGGTTAGGTATCTCTGCCTCTGAATATTTAATTCAGGACTAAATGGAATGCACAGCATCCTTATACCCTTGGGAGTTTAGCAGCCAATATGCCAATGAATATATCCTGACAATAGTGATATTTTCTGCACTTTGGAGGCATGAGTGACATTTGCTCACCACATATGTTCCATCGGATGCTGAGGTCTACACTTGTGAGAAATTAATCAGAATCCATCTGTTTCCTTCTCATCCTGGACAATTTCATTACAACTTAACCAAAGATTATAGGATTCCCACGTCTGTGTCCCCAGCCCCCAGCCGAGTCTTGGTGTTTCCATACTGAACGATTAAAGCTGCTTAGTTTAAGTAAGGTCAGAAACAATCTTCCTTCCTGCAGGGAAAGGCATAATGCTCATGAGCAGGGTCCATCTCTGCTCTGAATTACATGTAGGTAAATCCAGAATATCCCTACTCAACCAAAAGGGGGGGGTTAGATTTATCATGGAGCAGGATCTGGACCTTGATCCTTTGATACATGTTTCTGGTGGCTGACTTTGATTGGCTTCAGGCTCCAGATGACACCAAGTCAGTCCCTCTGTGGGTCCTCTGTTAGGTTTTCATTTACTTGTCCAGGTGGTGAGCCAAGGGATGGCTCAGCCTTCCTGCAGGGCTAGGAGATGTTGTGCTGCTGTTGGGAAAGGAAAGGGCTCGGTCTTAAAATACTCCCTGTACTTACATAGGCAGTTTAGCAAATTCTTTGCTCATTTCTTATTTGCTAGTACCTCTTTAGCTCAATATAATACCAAGGGAGGACTGGGACATAAAGATTGCATGGACTCACCTGATATATCATTTAAACATTGCACAACGATGGATGTATTTGCCTAAAAGTGTGGTTTTCTAGGAGTTCTTTCAAAGAGGCACAAATGGCACAAAAAAAAACAACCCCAAAGCATAAATATTAGTGGGATCAGGTACCTGATTGCAAGGCAACAGTTGCAGCCAAGCCTGCTGATACGAGGTTTGCTGAGTGGCAGAGAAGCCAAAGCTATAAACCAAGAAGTGACGTTTCCATTACAGAAACTCTCAACAGAGAGAGATGAAGTGGGAGGCCTGGGAAAGCCCAGTGAGGAGGGAAACGAGCTCCTGCAGCAAGGAGGGGCTCAGAAGCAGCTGGAGTACCTGGGGTCTGCATGCTGGGGAGACAAAACCTGAGATGCAAAGGGACCAAGACTGCAGGCTGGCTGCTGCTGCACACAGGGACTGCTGCACTGCCAACCCAGAGCAGGAGAATGCAGGTCCCAGCCCCCCTTGGCAGGTCCTTTTTTAGGGGAGCAGCATCTCCTGTACCTGCTACCAACCCAAAGCCTTTCTGCCACTTACCCCGAGTGCTTTTCCTGCTTGCCCTGAGGGAGGGAGGACACTTGGAGACGTGAGGTTTTCCACCAGCTTGGTCAGGACTGCCCACCTCCAGTTGTGGCTGGAAATGAAGCACAGTGCAACCCGAGGTACAGACCTTGGCCTGTGACATGGCAGAAAGCAGGGGCTGATCCCACTGAGCATCGAGGCTGCTGGACAGGAGCAGCAGGACCCCAACAGGACTCAGTTAATGTGGTTGCCCTAACCTAGGTGAACATCTCCCCACACTGCAGGTTCACAGGGACCAGCCCCAACACTGGAGCATGCTGGCAGGGAAAGAGGAAGGAGGCGAGCAAGCAAAGCTGTGCAGGACCAGCTGGAAAGAGCAGCTAAAAGCAATAGGTTGTGGCAATGAGATTTGTCTACAAGCAAAGAAATTCATCCAACAGTGGGGAGGTGGAAGCTGAGGGCAGACGAGATCTGCAAAGCAAAATGCCTGGGATGGGAAATGGCAGGGAGCTCCCTGACCCTGCTGGGAGCCGTGCTGCCTTCCCCATGTCCCACAGCTATTATTCCAGCTGACTTGCAGATACCCAATAGTTATTCTTGAAATGAAGGTGCATTCAGATCAGGCTGTCACAGCCTGTCTTTTCAATCAGGAGTTACTTGATCAGATGCTTTTTTGCTGTAACATAATCACATGGTAACAGGGCTTTAAACAGGACCTATATTCTAGCTCCAGTGCTGGATACTTCCTTGCCAGAAAGATGTTGACACATTGGGAGATAGCTATAAAAGAAAAGAAAGATCTTGCATAAATTAATTTACACTATTTATAGACATGGAGAGCAGTCTATCCGTGGGACCATCTGCTAATCTATGTCCCATGGCAATTGAAGTCAACATTTCACCATATCTTCTCCATCAAGGGCTGAGATTATGCACTGTACTTTTTTTTTCATGTAACACTGACTTACATCCGTGCTGCTCAGTGTTTCCTTTCAAGTTTCTGTAACACTGCCCATCTCCAGTCTCTGAGTGCCTGCTGCAAGAAAGGGAAAACTCAAACTGTTCATTTTTATTACCATGAGGTCGAGGAGTCAGCAGGTGACAAAGGCTCTATTTATTTCATTGATTCTCAATAACTTTTCTGTTTTAATAAAAAACAGATTTTACACCCTAAATTAATGACTTTATAGATTAGATACAGAGCAGGCTTCACACAATTAAACCTTTTCAGTGCTTCTTGTTACAAAAATCCTACATACATTTTCAGAAGCGACCTAGGATTTTGGACCCGACGTTTTGGGTCCAACCCAACCCAAGATGCTTTTAAAAATTAATGAAAAAAAAACCTATGAGCAGACTTCTCACCATCTCATTCTTTTTCAAGGATAGCTGGAAGCCTAAAAAGCCTGACATCCAAATGTTTTATTTTAGAAAACATATAAAGACAAAAAACCAACTGTATTGAATGTATAGCTTGTCCATGTTATAAATACTAGAGGATTTCCTGAATTAACTTAAAAGCTCAAGTCCTACTGCCTTGCTCTGCCCCTTTTTATACACAACACATTTTTATTACTTGATGTAATTTTAATAATTTACACTGGCCCTGTCATTTTAGCAACTGCATTCACTAGGTTTAGCAACCAGGATTACTTTAAAAGCAAGGAAGACAATAGAGAAGATTCGATTAGCAGGGAGATCTGCCAGAAAGGCAGCCTTACAGCAGGACTGAAGGACTCTTGCTCACGTGAAAGATATTATTTTACAGAAATGGAACTCAGGGATACACATTTCATGGACAGTAATACATTTGGTTAATTAAAAAAAACCCTGGCTTTCTTAGCTATATGTCAATCAGTCCCATGAATAACATCTCAAGCAGTGCTCCACCTCTGTCATCACTGATACTACAAAAAGCTTTTTTTCCAGATATGTGGGGATGTGTGTGTGAGGAGGAGAGAGAAATGGAAATGCTAAGCAGTGACAAAACCAAGTATTATCCATTTTAGTCTAAAACTTACTGCAGTCACAAGACATTTTGAAGCTACATGAGAACAGAGCTCTGCAAAATTGATGCTGCCTGAGCCACCCTGTATGGGAACAATCTTCTCCCAGATCTCCCTTCACCTTCCAGCCTCCCCAAAACTTTCCTTTCTCTGGTTTCCAAAACAAGATACAAAACCTCTGAGAATGAAGGTGCTGAGCAGGAGCTTTACAACCACGTCTGTCTTCCCAAAGGTCTGAACTCTCTGATCAAAACCTAAAGGTTATTATGCAAAATCCTAGAGGAGAAAAACTGGTGTAATACCATCCAGAAAGATAAAACAGACTATTACTGACTGCAGATATAACATATAAAGTATACCAGGGCCTAGATGTAAGTATTTGTGGAGAGATTTTAAAGCCATCATTGTCCATTTTTGCACATTAAAACCCGCAAAGAGATTTATTTAGAGCACTAAATCATTTCATTCCTCTCTGGCTAGATTTTTAACTATTAAAATATTCATGGTGCTCTCCAAGAATCTCGATGCCAAGTATTTATTTTAATTTTTATAACCTTTTAAATGGCTTCTTTAAAATACCTTCAGGTGTACATATTGTTTTTAAAAAATGAAACTAAAGCAAAAAAAAAACACAAAAAAAAACAACCAAAAAACAAGCCACCAACAAAGAACCCCCAACCAACCACACCACCACTGAAAATAAGAGCTTATTCTAAACACCAGAGAGAAATGGGACATCAGGCACTGCTGAGGGCAGAGATCTGCCTCTGACCACTGCACAACAGAGTGGTATTTCCACAAATTTCAGTGCTCAGGGTAAACACAAAGGGCATTTTTTTCAAAGCTGAAAGATTTCACACTGAAAGTTCTTGGGGCTTCACATAAGTAGATGTAACTTAGGACTGCCAAGAAGGCTGGAAAAAAAAGAAAAAAAAAAAAGCTTCTGTAAAGAGGATATTTGTGACAAAACCTCCCGTTTAGATTTCTCTTCAGATGGACAAGATTTTTGGTAAGATGGCACTGCGAAAAATCACTGTTTACTGTTTGAAACTCTTCCCCTTCATCTTGTTGTCCTCTTTTTATGCTCAGTAGCAGCCAGCTCCCTGGGCTTGCAGGCACACCACACACCCCAAAACAAACCCGTGCCTCTGCCTTTCTCCAGCTGGAGCAGGCAGGGAGCTGCACGGATCTGCTCCTCGAAGTAGCCTGACGCAGTTGGTACCGATCAGCCCAAGCTGCTTTGTCAGAGACAATTACAGAGCTGCCTCCTCCGAGCTGAGCGTCATATGGCCGTGCAGGAGGTGCTGTCCCCACGGCCGGCTGGCCTCAGGCACCCCCCACAGGGGCAGGAGGGGGCAGCAAGGGGGATCTCTTACCCAGGGAGCGATGGGATGAAGGCACAGACACACGGTCATTGTGCGAGCAGCAGTAGCTGGGGGGAGCTCCCCCCAGCTCCCCCCAGCACTGGTTTCCTGACCAAAAGGTCAGCAGCACCGTGGAGGCTCAGCCCACCTCGTCCCGTAGCTTTCAGTACAGCAGCAGAACAAACATCTTCTGCCTGGAAAGACATTTTGGATGGAGCCTCTGACAGAGACCGAGGCCAGTGCTGGCTCAGATGGCTTCACACCCCAGTGAAGTGGCTACTCCTCACCCTGCAGCCTCCTGAGCTGGAGATGCCGAATGTGATCAAACACAACCTGGCAGCCGTAAAGCTCGGTTACAAACTGCCTGGGAAGAGATTACCTTCGGTTTCAAGAACATTTCTTCTAATCTGAAGAGAAGCAGAGACCTCCCCTCTCCTCCCCGTGAAGCCTCTGCTTTACGCACAGAGCCAACCTGAATACCAGAATCTAAACCATTAAGTTCCTCACTACATTCCTTCATGTGACTTAACTTCTTCCACATGGAAAAAAGTTATTTTAACTGTCCTCTGTTTCTCCTCAGAGACAGGAGTCAAAGAGTGAGGCACAAGCCTGAAAAGTCATACCAAACTTTTTCCAGCTGCTTTGGCATCTCCTCCAAGAGCATTCTGGCCACCGTGGCTCCTTGGCAGACAATGATAGGCAGCATCTTCAGGTGATTTCATACAGAATTTGTGCCACTGCTTCTCTGTCCAAAGGGGTTTCAATCTGCATCTATGTAAGTGTAGAAAGCAGAAGAGGCTGTTTACCATTTAAAGTCTCCAAGGAGTAAGGGATGTGCTTGTACATAGTTATTTCACCTCACAGAGACTGAGATCAATGTGAAAAGGCAAGTTAGGCTGCATTTGTAGACCCTGGCTGCATTATTACTGAACATGGAACGTAGCATGGAACATCTGGGTCACTTAAAAGATGACATGGCATTTGTGAGGAAATGCATTTCATTTATTTATGGACAACAGAGACACACTGGATTCACTATATCATAGGCTTCCCCAGCAAAGTGTTCCAGTCAAGGTAGAGCAAGCAAAGACATCTTGCAGCTGGGGAGGAAGCTTGTTCTTTTTCAACAAATTGCTGCTCATGTAGCACATTAGGTATCATTAATGGACTAAACTTCTACTGAAACATGACCTGCTATTTCCACAAACAAGTCTCTCACCTTTACCACATTTATTTCCTACAAACTCTTTGATTTTCATTTAGTGTCTATCTAAAAGGCTAAATACACTCCACTCAGTTCCATTGACATTATCTTTTAATTAGCAGAGGTCACTTAATGCTTTTAGTACCATCAACAGTTGCTTTCCTTCCATGATCAACTGCAAGAGCATCACAGTTAATGCAGACTGATTAAAACTTGAAAATCCTTTAGCATAAAAGTATCTCAGGACAAATATAATCAAGCCATTGCATGTAGATCATTTTCCTTGACAGCTTTGATTGCCAATCCATTAGTGTCTTACTGATCATCACTGTGCAGTATCATTTCATAGAAAACATCCTAATTTGTACAGCACCATCGGGTCACAGGAAGATCAGTGCAGGATCTGTGAGCAAATGTCCCCTCTTGTACGCTGGGTCTCACCAGAGTAAAACCTGTGGGTGAAATTAATCTCCAGGGCAGTCTCCAGCTGTATGTTTGACACCCTTTAAAGTGCTTCCCAAACCTTGCCTCAGAAGGTGGAAAACTAAAATTAGTGCTCACATGTGACTGGTAAGTGATAAATAAAGCTGACACTGGAGAGACACCCACAGCTCACTGCTCAGCACAGCAGCTGAACGCACAGAGAAAAACGTGACCAACTGTGTAACGTCCTACAAGTGCAAACTAGTTCCCTTGTACACAGATGAAGCTGGGATCCCTGCCTGATGTCAGGGGACAAGGACCCACTGGGTGTCTGGTGGTGAAAAATTTGCTGAAGTATACCACTTTTTTTTGGAGTAGGGACCATATTCAATCTAAGACAGTGGCAAGTCTTCTCACTTCAGAGTCACCTGCCCTTTTAAGAGAGAGAATTCAAAAGCTGAAGGCAAATAGACAGGGCTACTATCTTCAGTTCCTAATACTTTTATTAATCCTTATCCTACACACAAAGAAAATTATTCCAGGAAACCAATGGCAAGAACTCCTTCATAATCCCTGTATTATATTATATCTGCCACTGAGTTTGCAAAATCAGTACAATGAGAAGAGCCCTGACTGTGCCCGGTACAAATTAACAAAGGCTTCTTAGTCTTGGTAGCTTTTCATTCCTAGACAAGGAGCATACCTCAGAAAACATATGGCAAACAACAAAACCAGGATGGACCAGACCAAAACAAATAGAGCAAGCATTTCTATTTAAAAAACAATTACATAAAGCTCTCTTGGAATGGCCACATACATCCACAAACCAGCCATTTTCATCTCCTGTGCTGCATTTAGGTTATGAAAGGATTTAGTTTCCCAAGAAAAGAATTTGAGACATAAGGAATGCAGGACAATTTTAAATTACACAGCATGACTGTGGTAACATCTGCAATAGATCGAGTGCCCTAAACAAAGTACTGGAGATAACAGTCATCTTATCTACGGTTTGGTAAATAATTTCTCCTACCTCAAGGGTCATTACATCTTCAGCTCTTTCTGTCATTTGTGATTCCACTGAGGGGCTGAAGAATAAAGTCTCTACAGGTGCTTATGGCACAAGTGAGCAGCTATAAATAACATCCTCCTGTTTGGCTGCGCAGGGCAAGAAACCTCATTCACATCCTGACATTCCTTCATTAGACACCAACTTCCAGCCCCACAGATCTCAGCATCTCCTGGCATTGAACCTGGCAGGCAGTCACTAAGCAGCAGTATGAGCCATGAGGGGAAAGGGTTTCTGCTTTCCTGCCTCCCAAAAGCTCCATAGTCCCCTCCAGAAGGAAACAGGGAGTTGGGGTGGGGAGAAATCCCACTAAGTGCCATGTTCCCAAACTGAAGAATCAGCAGAAAGATCTTTCTCTCTGGTCTTAAAGCTTGAACTCTTTAAGAGGGGGGTAACACCAGCTCCCCACTGCGGGGTATCACTCACCCACCTTCCCCTGCTGCTGCTGGGTTTGCTCCAGCAATGGGAGCACGAGGCTCCCTCTGCCCAGCCAAGGAGCTGCTCGCAGTTCACTGCCCTGGGAGCAGCTCTGGGGCTCTACTGCAGATTGATGTGTGTTAAAATAAACCTGGAAATCTGTGTCTGGAGACTGCTTCTGTTTCTGGGGAAATGGTTTAAGATGGGGGCTGGTGCAGTACCATTCTCCATGCTGGTCTGGGAACGACTGTGGGCTCTGTGCTGCCTGCACAAGGTCCCAGCACAAAGAGGAGCTCCAGTGTGAGGGAATCTTACTGTATGGGTGCTGTTTTCTGGAGACTGCCAAAAATAAGATGGTCCCCTAAACTGAAAGGAAGACAGGGAAAAACCCAGGGAGATTTAGTGCACAAAGGTATTAAAACTAAAAAAAAAAAAAGCTGAGGAGAAGGCAAGGGGGCACTTAGCTCAGGCAGGCAGAGCCAGACATGTGAGCGATGCACAGAGATCTCATGGGACAAGGTTAGGACAGAAGTGACAGCTGGTCTGAAGAAATAGCATTTTAAGATCCAAAACCCTGTCAGGAAAACCCAACTGTGCGGCCAATAGAAAGGTTCAATAAAAATGGGCAGGCAGGGAAAGGACACGAGGTACATAAATAGATGCTTATTCAATAAAGCAAGAAATGGAACAGCAAAATTGAGCAAACAAGGCTGCCCGGTGATGGGAGACAGCCTGATTTATTTGCCTTGCTGAAACACAGTAGTGTGGAAAACACAGCAGGGAAACTGGGTTGTCTCAGTGGGAATTATCCAGCAGAGGGTTAGGTCATGGCTAGAGCACCAGAAAGAGCCTCTGGAAGCCAAGTTTCCAAAGGAAGAAAAATCACACAGATGATGCATAATTGATGCAGATGTAGCAGGAGGGTTGTACAGTTGGCTCTGGGGACAGAGAGGATGATTTTTTATTTTTTTTCAATCAACAAACAGTTAATAATAAAGCAGTAGTGACTTCTAATTACCTGCATACAACTGATTACAGCCCATGCCACAGTGACAAGCTGTTTCTTAGCAACTCAGCTTTTAGAAGGGCTCGTTCCAGGGAGAGAAACTCCCAGCTCCCGGGGACCAAAGTTTAGCAATAAACTCTACCTGCACCATTAGGTTTTAGGGGCTGCCCTACACTGTAGAGATGTCATTTACCTCCCATAGGTAAAAATGACAATATATTTGGGAGTGTGGAGAGGAATCAAGCAGTCCTGCAAATGAGGATATTCAAATTGTGGATTTGATCCAGGGAGACCTTAGAGCATCTTCCAGTACCTGAAGGGGCTACAGGAAAGCTGGGGAGGGGCTTTTCACCAGAGAGGGCAGTGATAGGACAAGGGGTAATGGTTTTAAACTGAAAGAGGGGAGATATTTAGGTTAGACATCAGGAAGAAATTCTTCACCATGAGGGTAGTAAGGTGCTGGAATAGTTTGCCTAGGGAGATTGTTGATTCCCCCTCCCTGGAGGTGTTCAAGGCCAGGTTGGATGAGGCTTGTGCAGCCTGGTCTAGTGGGAGGTGTCTCTGCTCATAGCAGGGAGTCTGGAACCTGATGATCTTTAAGGTTCCTTCCAACCTTAACCATTCTGTGATTCTATGAGTTTCAGGCAGAAGGGTGCAGCATCACCTGAGCTGGCAGCACAGAGGAGAGTGAAACCCAGCAGGTTATCAGGGCCAGATGGCTTTGCCCAAAAGCTCTGCAAGGAGAGAGAATTGAGCTGCTAATGCAGAGATCCCTTCTCATTAACATCAGGTGTTCCCTTTTTTTGAGAAATGCTCAGGATAAATGCATTTTCTCGCCCTGATTTTTTTTTTCTTGCACAAATAAGTTGATTATTTTGAGAGGTCATTGAAAGTTACACCCACCTAGGTGAGCAATGTATTTCTGCAAAGGAAAACTGCACCTTTCCACAAGTTAATCTGCAAAATAAGGGAAACTCACCTATAAATCATGTGATCTTTGAAAAGGTCTTGAGCAGAGGCACTAGCAAGGGTCTGTTGATGAGCTGAAGTATCCAGGAAAGCCAGAGTATTGCCAGGGCTCAAGAGCTGATTAAGGGACAGGCATAGTTGGTTAAGTTTTAAGAGGATCAAAGACCTGCATCACTGTTGATTTTTAATAAATTAATGAGCTAGAAAAGCACATAAAGAATAAATGTCAAATACTAGAGAGAAGCTAGAAAAACCTCAGGAGTTTAGGAAGTCTGCATGAACAGACATACAGATAAAGAAACACACAGCCCTGCTCCTCTGCAGACACGAGTCTCTGAATTCATTGGAAACTGCTTCCAAGAATAATAGTGAAAAAGAACAAAAAGAAACAGAGCTGCCTACAACAGCTCTGCCAAAACTTTTCACTCTGAAGTGCTGGCTGAGAGAGTGGCTGCCAGGGGAAGCGTCACCATCTAAAATGACATCAGCCCCCACCTCTGATGCAGTCCCAGGAGGGGCAAGTTGTGGAGCTCAGTGTGGGCAGTGCCAGCCCCACCCTCCAGCTTGGACGGGAGGCAAAAATCCAAAGTGCAACAAAAAAGAGAAAAACCACCAGAAAGCAGCAGTCCAGCTCTGGTTAACTCCAAGAGGAGATAAGCAACAGAATATACGGGGGTTAATTGACATCTGCTCCCAGGGAGAGAAACCTGGGCATCACTTCTTATTAAAGAGGGGAAAAAATAAAAGGGAAAAAAAAAAACTTAAAAAAAACCCCAAAACAACAACTTGGGTGAAAGGAATTTAAAAAGTGATGGCAAGATATGCTGGGGATATCTGCCAAAACTGCAAGGAACGTGCTGCACTTACTTCACAAAATGTCGATGTCCAGCAGGACTTCACCCACAGTGGGATTTGCACAAGGATCTGCACAGGATCTGCAAGTCACACTTCTTTTTATCCTCCTTCATTTAAATGCCCCCAGCACAAAATCTGATAAGCAACATTCAGGAGAAACCTTTCCTGTACAGCAGTGCTCTGATGCAGCATGGCAATGCCTATATCCTCGTAAAAGACACTAACAAACTGTTCTATTAAAAAGAATCTGCCGACAGAACAGCACTGACTGCCTAAATATGATACTGGAGAGTTGTTAGAAACTAAATATAAGAACAAGTAAACACTGTTCTATCAGGAGGGGACAAAACCCAGAAAGCCTTAGAAATAAGCAAAAGTGTTTAACATTTGGAAAACATATGGAAAAAGTTTTTAGCTGAGTTTTTAGTCCGTGGGATCAGGGATGTCCTCAGACAAGTCCCTTCTGCTGAGATCAACCTTCTGCCAGGCAGAGAGGGTTTGTCCTTTCCACTACTGTCTCCAGAGTGACAGCAGCATCCCCAATTGATGTCATTGCATGAAGCTGATATTAAATGCTTTCAAATCTGATCAATAAAATGCAATTTACATTAAATGACCAGAAAGCTGTCAATTTTGTTTTTTAATCCTAGACTTTCTCCTGAGTTCCTGATTCGAAAGGGAAACATTATGGTTATTAAGTAGTGATTGATTTATTACATACCATTTGGAAATGTTTTCTTTGAAGCATGCATTACAAGGTCAAATATTCTCAAGTTTTTCTTTGGGTGGAATGTTAAAAACATTGAATAGATGAGACCCAGGGCAATTTTTCCTCCAGAGGCATCAGAATGAGGTTCGGCATATCCTGTGATGTAATCTTAATTTACCCAACTTTTGAGTTTTCTTAATGAAATGTTTCAATATTCTGCATTGAACTAACTACATGTTCTTTTGTTAGGGAGAAGTATTGCTACAAACAACACGACACCTTCTGGATTCATGGATCCTGGATGCAGACCCACCCTGCAGCCATCACACGTGGGAAGTGGGGAGGGAAATGGCACATTTGGCAGTGATCCAAAACCATCAAGCCCAGGGAGCAAACGGATTGCTTGTGAGAACTCAAAGCATCCATCAGGCTTCAAAAACCTACAGACACTATTTCCAGCTGCAATTGTTGCTGTGGACAGTTACCCAACTAATGACAAGGCAGGGAAATACTTGGTGCTCCAAGTGCACCTCCAGCAAAGGCCTCCCCTGCATTTCACCAACACTAACGCAGCCACTGCTGCAGGATGGGATGTGCCAGGACTCCAGGTCCTACCAGGAGTGGGTTTTCCACCCAGCTGGCCACCAAGAGCCAGGGTGCCCTGTTCCCCACACCCTAAAGTGCCACTGGGCCACTTTCCCACTCAGAAGGGCTCCCAGGCTTCAAAGCAACACACGTTCAAGTATCATTTCAGTGCTTTGCTGCTGGAGCTGTGACACTCGAGGTCTGGCTGCCCAGCTCCTTCCCTGGAAACCTCTCTGCTCCTCACCAAGCAGGAGAGCCAATGCAGGCACAGGAGGTGAGGGCTGAGGGACCAGAGCATCCCACCCTGCCCCTTCTCTGCTGGAAAGCTGCTGACACAGATACACAATTAACATTTAGCTACTGGGGAGGAAGGAGTTTTGTAAAGCAGAATGCAGGCGGCTTAAATAATGAATTAAGAGGCATCAAATAATGTGTATGTGAAAGGACACAGAGGGAAGGTCTGATATTTTAGACTATGCTAGGCCACAGTGAATAAGTTTTAAGAAAGGCTGCATACTTCACTAAGGATAAAGATGTCTAGCAAAAGAAAAGTTCCTCCACATGAAGACAGAGCTGGCTCAGCCAGTCCATGAGGTTTTTATCCATGTACGTTTTCATCTGGACTGAGGCATCTTTATTTAACAGCATCTATTCTGCCTTTGAGCCTTTTACACCAGAGACAAGTTTGCTTATTTTTCCAACATTATGAAGTTCTCCCAATCATAACAAACTCAGAACACAGAGTCAGTTTGACAAAGATGAAGTGATGGGTAGGAGGCACATTTCATTACCCAATCAAGGCTTTGGCGTGGTAATTGGTGAAGAAACAATTCCGGGCTGTCAGCTCGATACACACGCCTTTCCACTGACTGATGTGCTGGGTCCTTGGTGGGTAATGAGTGATATCCAAGGGTGGTCACCACCCACTCACATCCTCTTGCTGACATCCTCACAAAGCCCTGAGCAGCCCTGATCCCTCCCCATCATGGACACGGCCTCTCAGTCACCTGCCACACACCCCAAGGGCCAGGGCAAGTTCCCTCAACATACATGAGGTTTTTAATGATCTGCACGGTGCAAAAGATCAAAAGCCAAAGGGGGATAGCCCCTGCTGCAGTCTCCACCAGAGCTGCACAAAGGCTACTCTGCACATTCAGGATCTGCCCGTGTTCCTCACCTGACACAGCCCCACAGATGTCAGCAGAAAGATGCCTACTTGGAGCAGTTATGACCTTCACCACCCGTGGCAGCCTTCCTCCCCCCACGGGGTCTGCCTCAGCCCTGCACCACTGAAAGGAGAAGGACAGTTTGCAGGTTACATCATGTGTGCTGACAGAGGGACTCCAAAGAGCCCTAATTCAAACACCAAAGTTAACGATGGATGTATTGCTTGTGTCACAGAAAGGGAAATTAATGAAGCAATGTTAGTGTCTTCTCTTCTGAAAATGAATTCCTCATTAGAAAAATGAAAAAAAAAAAATTAGATCTTTTGCTCTCTGCTTCACTGGATGTTGAAATTATATCTTAAATCTGCTTTCCAACTTTCTCACACAGTAATTCCAACAATTACTACCCTGTACTAACTTTTAAAGCTTGTTTTTGTTTTGCTCAGCTGTTAAAAGCTGTTGGGCAGAGAGCAGGCAGAGAAACCCACACCAGCTTAAAGCAACGAGAAGGTGCAATGCAGGACACTGCATCCCTCCCTGGGGCAGCTCAAAGGCTTTCAAAGCTGCAAAGGAAAGTTAATCAATTCCATTTTTAATGACCAACTGAGGGATAAGTTTGGAAAAGGGGCAATCTGCAAAGCACGGATATTTTTTCTTTAAGAACTAACATCCTTGTGGTAATTAATTGTTTTGTGTTGTTTTTTTTTAAATAACAACTTCACAGTTTTCCAGTATTTTCTTGCTATTTTCTGCTTGTCAGTGGTCTACATTTTCAAGGACACCAGATGCACATGCACCTTCACACACACCCCAGTGAAGTAAACTGGAGAAGTGATTAGATGGTGGAAGGTGCACGATATATTGCATGACTGGGTCATGTGTTGCATGAGGGAAAATCAAGACTTTGCAGCAGAACAGGAATTGCATTCACTGCTAAAAAGTGACAGTTTGGCACAAAATGTTTTTAAAAGAAAATGAGAAACAGCATTTTTCTACAAAGGCTTTACTGAAAATTATTTTCCAACACCGACTAAGTTGCTTAAAGAGAAAGTAAAGAAAAATATTCTGGTATTATAGCATCTGAACAATTTTAAGCTCAAACCTAAAATCTCCCTGGATTACTTTTTTCCAGGCTTTTCCTTCAGCAAACAAGAAGAAAAGGGAAAAGAAAATAATCATCTGCAGGAGCAGTTGCTTTATTGTACTCCTCTGTGAGCTGACTGCATTTGAAACGAGGTTTCCTTTGACAAGGGAACATTGGAAAGGGCTCTAGTGCCACCTACTGCTCTCTGCTAAGCTAGGTAGGAAATGCTGCTCAGCTTTACCTGGAAATGGGATGTCCATTCAAAGGCAAGAGACTTTTCCAGCTGACAGAGACCAAGAGGACAAGCAGCAGCCACCTTGGGGAACACTCTTCTGAAAGCTGAGGGGAGCAATGAGACTTCAACACAACGTATGGCTTGATATACTGACCACAAACACATGGCCAGACAATGTGGATTTCCATTTCTGAACTGATGATATTCAGCAAACAAGACCATAAACCCAAATTCTAAGTGATGGGGTATCTGAGCATTAAACAATTGGTTTCTCACCTTCTACTCAAAGGCTTCATACATCTGGTGTACTATGTTGTCTCAAATACTTTTCTACCAGCCAGAACCATAAATCGCTCGATTCCACCAACACAGAAGCTACTCAGACCTGGGCTCCTCAAGTCTGGCTCATTTTATTCCAGCTATACCTTTTTCTAAAAAGGTTACCCCAACCAGAACCCAGACCTACCTGCCTGCCTGCTTTGAGGTACTGCCACCCCAGACGAGCAGCTCACAAAGCTGTCCCTCACACACAGCCTTTGTCAGCAGGGAAAACAAGTCTGTGGCAACCAGCTGGCACTGTGAGCTATTGCTAAGGCAGCTGACCTGGGCTGAAATGAGGTTGAGAGCCCTCAAGGAGTCATAGACAGGAGGAGCAGCTCCCATTCCCAGCAGGTCAGTGGCTTCAGTAGCTGCAGGGTTAGCACCAATGCTGTGAAGTGAGGAACTGAAATGCAAGAAGGACAATGAGATTCATGAATGAATGGTGAAGAGCCAGGCCACACTGGCCACCTCAGGGCCAAAGCCAGAAGTGTGTTCAGGAGCAGTTCTTTCACTTCAGACAAAAAGCCATGAGAAACATGCATACAGAGGAGTGGAAGTGAGAGCTCAACTCCAAGGCAAACACTGCAAATTGAGACAACAATTTACTGCTGAAATCAAAGAAAATTATCACCTCACAATTATCCCCTCATGTTTTACACTTCTGAGCAGACATAAAGCTCTGAAGGAGAACGTTTCCTTCAGTCTCTCTCCTGCTTAAAAAATAATAAAATATTAAGAGACATTCTAAACCCCGAGTTATCTCATTAATAGTGCAATTGGCAAGATTAACAGCAAAGACTAAACCATTTCATTATTATTTAATTGCTTTTAAAAAGGTATAGCCTTAATATTTATAATTGTACTCTTCAGATTAATAGTCCTGGTTTGCCACCTCCCCATCACAAACCATTTCTCACACTTCCACAGAACTTCACCAAGAAAAAAACTGAAAATACATCTTGAAGACTCCTGAAGTAAAAGGGAAAGACACCGTGTGCATCCATACATTATTTTTTTATTTGAAATACAGCTCTTGGTTTGCATTGTACATGAAACACAGGCAATCCTGTAAGCACTCAGGACTGGCACTGTTCATTAAGTCCCCAAGCTAAATTCCTCATGCTGATGCCCATGTGCCAGTTAAATACAGACTCTAAGCTTCAGTTAACTGGGGAGACAAAAAAACCCACAATAACTCAGAAGTAGCAAGGAACAAGACTCCTAGAGTCTGTCAGGAAAAAATAAACCAGAGCTATACCCTGCCTGAAGAACAAGTGGCCCAAGAGTCTCATGGGTTCCCTCAAATTCCGATTTTGAGGCAGGTGGAGATGGCTCAGACCCTCTTTAAGAAAGTCACAAGCCAGATCTTTGCTGTTATCCAAAGTCTCCCTCGGGATTATTGGAAAAAATCCCATTAATCAAACCAAACCTCTTTCTGCTGCTAAGATAGTGTTGTGACTTTTTGTAAAGCTAATCAACCAAAACAGTATTTTCATCCCAATAATATTAAGTCATAAAGGCTGAAGTTGGCCATCAACTGCTGATGCTGCACTCAAATTTGTCAAAACTGGTGAAGGTTGGCAGGATATTTTGCCCTTGGATTACCTCCCCACAGCCTCCCCTCTGTGCATTCAGCCAGATGTTCAACCACTTGTTTTAGTGAGTGCTACCATGGCTTGAAAGAGAAGCTCCAACAGCATCATCTGCACTGCAGGAACTTCAATGTGCACCAAACCTTTCCACAAGCCAGTCTTAAAATGCCTGACAACAAAGCCCTCAGTGCAAGGTGAATGATTCCCAAGTAAATAAAGGAGTTTGGACCTCAGTACAGCAGGCTGCCACGGCAGGAAAAAGCAGACCCATGACTTTACACAATCAATAGCATTTAAAACAGTTGCCTCCTAAACCTGGCAAACTATGATCCAAAATGTTACACTTTTTTTTTAATAAGAAGTTTTTTATTAAAAAAAAATTATCAAGTATCTGTGCACAAGTCGTAGTTAAACACTGTCTTTACTTTGAGTTGGTTTCATTTGAACTCAAACATTTTACTGACTTGAAGTTTTATACATTTTTTTCTCTTTAAAAATCCCACAAGGTAAAAAAAACAAACAAACAAACACACTCACAAACACAGGAAATTATCTTTCTCAAGGGCTGGGTTGTTGTTTTTTTTTTCATGCCAAGAAGTGCAAATTTGCTTCTATGGTTCTTTAAAGTAAAACAGTTTTATCCATCACTAAAACAATACACTATGCTAAGAATTGCACCAGATACCTTAATATATCTTGTGTATCAGCTATATCTAGTTTTTCCTAGGCACTGCTTAAGGTCGTGAGGGATCTATATGAAAATTATGCTTACAGTAACTCATCTTTACCAGTATAGGCAGGTCACTAAATGTACCTACACTCTCTGAAATTGCCTATGACTGCTGGAGAATGGAAGTCAATAATATCTACAATTACACCAGTGAAATGTTTACATTTCCTGTAACTGTCTTTCTTTTGCATACAAATGTATGCTCTGCTCCAAGCCACTGAGACTGTATGATTCTACTGCAAGACTATCATGGGAATACAGTCTAAAAAAAAATAATCCATAATTTAACATAGAACTCTTGTTTTTTATCTCACTGAACTTGACTCTTCTTCTGGCCCCACTTAAGACAACAGAACTACTCTCTTTCCCCCTGCCACTAGCACCAACAAAGTCAGCTCCAGAAGGAGTTTTATAAAGAACTTGGCTTTGGCTTGACATTTCCTTCACTGAAGACAGTGAACTATGCTACTGGCTTTGGAAGGATTTTCAAAAGTTTCCTACATTGACTCTTCAACATTTTGAGAACACAAGAATATTAATAATTGGCCTTTTAATGGCTCCAAAAACAAAGTTCCTAATGACTTTGTTTCCTTTCAGCTGCAGCTGAAGGACACCCTTCCCATCTTCCCATTTGTCCTAAAAAACTAGATGACCGTTCCCTTTAGCATCCTTAGAAAGACTCAAGTTTTACTCCAATTTGCTCAGGTTTTCCATTTAAGAGTGCTGTTTTAAGTGAAAAGGTAGGAAACAGATTACCTGAAGTTTGAAGTATTCACCTAGGACAAGATTTCTCTGCTCTGAGAGAGAAGACTGACTAAACCTCCTGAGCAGACCTGTTATATTTTAGCATTTAAAACTACAGAGCCAAGTTCACATTCAAATGCAAAAACATAAGACTCTGCTCTCCAACTTGAAAATGTTCCTAAATTTGAAATAGAAGTCTGCAGTGGCTGTTGAATCAAACAACAGAAGTTAAAGCTTGCTTAACCACTTCATTCTTAGAACCACTGTTTTGCAAAGGAAGAGAATTCAAATCTAGAAACAACACAGGAACAAGCGCAGCAACAACCTGGATGGTGACAGAAAGGAACTAAGCAGCCACTACTGTGTCATGTAACTCGACTGCAAAGAACATACTGGGCAGTGTCTTATAATAGGAAGGCAATTTCTATTCAGATTTTTACTTAGAGGTACAGGACTATAGCATAAAAGCATCCTCCCACTTCTTAAAAAGAGGAACTGGGGAGCTCTGACAGGCCTTTTGCATTCCCAGAGAAACTACACTGAGAAACCAGTATGTAACACTCTCCATCCTCTAGCATTTCCTCAGATAAAAGTAGGCATCAACTGTTACAAAATTAGTATCTACCCCAGAACATCTTACATGAAATGGATGGACATCTCTTTGTATCAAGACAAGTATTTCAGAATACAAAAACACAGGGCAAAACCCAAAAAGAGTTCTGAAAAATAGTTTTTACATAGTGAAAACTCTCAGAATGAAAGAGCAGTACAACAAAGACAAGGTGTGGTGCCAAGAAGTGGACTGACAAATGAATAAACAGGTTATTTCCCTCGTAGAGGTTTACGTGTTTCACACTTAGCATTTTGCTTTATGATGTTACAATATTTTTATGGAGCATTATTTAAAAATAATATTTCAGTTGGCAGTCTAATTTAGAATTCATCATGTTTTACCCTAAATGGCCACTTGGCATGCTGTGAAACATGATTCGCAGCCAGAAGCACCAAGTACATAAATTCTTCCACATCAAAGGAGTAGTTTGTAAATTTTGGATGTTCTCCCAGTGTTGGGTGGTGTCCCTAGAAGAACGAAATAAGGCATTTTAGACAGAAAAAAAAAATATATAAATATACACATCTTCCATTCAAAAAGCCACAACAAAAATTGAGCATCTGCCATTTTAATTTATTATTCCTGATCCATTGATCTGCTCTGAGGCAAAAGAGTCAGCAAAGTAACTGCATACCAGCAGTGCTGTGGATGGCTTGGATTAATGGCCAGTTCGTTTCATTTCTTAATTACAACGGGGAAGTTAATGTGGTCTAAAGAATGAAAATTGCATTTCAAATATCCAAACATAGACAGGTAAAGCAAGCTAAGTTTTAAATGCTTCAGGTGATGGCATCCCAGCCTTCCAGCAGTGGCCACCATTACCTGATCTTGAGGGAACACTTTATTCCTTTTCCGCCAGGTGATGTAGTGAATGCCTCTCAGCCTTGCCAGGTCCAGGTAGCAACGTTCATCTTCACAATTGTACCTGGGGGCAGGCAGAAAAATCCTAAGTTACCTACAGTGAAGTAAGCTGAAGCTTACTGGGGTGAAACGGGGGAAAATAGTCAAAAAACCTCAGCCTACTTCAGGCCAAAATGTCTGTTGTTCAGTTCTAAGGCACTGAAACTACGGATAAATTCTGCTCCAGTGAAAACAACAGCAAGGGTTTCCATCTGTTTTTAAGATGTGGCCTAGCCAGTCTGAGGCACATCTATGTGTCAGACATGTCACTGTCCAGCAGCAGCAGCTCTTGGGACATGCAAAAAGCCACTGCATTTCTGAACTTCTCTGGAGACTGGACGAAATGCTCTCAAGCCAAAAATATGCTGCAAAGCATCAGCGCCACAGCCTTCCCACAGCAGGGGCTTTAAGCAGAATTTCCCAGCTTGAAGAATTCAGTGCTCTTCTGAGAAGTGTGCTGCATTTTTGGTTAGTTCTATAGAACTGGAGTGTCTATTAACAGCCACGTTTTGTGACAAACTATGTTTAGAAGGAAGCTACTAAAGAAATGTAGATAAAATGGAATGACACACAGCTGAGCTTGGCCAACAAGCAGTGCTCACATCCTGAGCATAGAAAGGAGTTTATGAATAACCTTCAGGGGGATCTTTAACACCCTGGACATGCATCTTGTGTAATCAGTTCCCCTGGATCACCAAAATACCATGAGATCTCAGACCCACCAAGCAGAATCTGACCAGTGAGGCTCTTTTTTTTTTTTTTTGCCATTTTCCCCAAGCAATTGCTGACCAGGCTGCATTTTATTTATTTATACCTTAAGAAATCACAGGCTAAAACTGTATGATATAGTTACATTATATTTTATGATGAAAGCTTCCTTGCTTTCAACTCCCAGAAGAGGTTGCCAAAAAGGAGGTGTTGATAGGGATACACAACAAATATTCATAGTCAAATTCTAGCAAAGGAGAGTGCTTCATTAACAGATGAAAACAGATACTAGGAGTTGTGTGTGAGGGGAAAGAGAGAGAAACAGACTTACAGTTCAAAAACAACAGCCCAGTCTGGTAGAAAGAGCAAATGGGTAAGTCCAGCTCCATGCATCCCAATGAATATATCAGAGTTGTGGGTGATTCTCAATTGCTCTGAAAATTCAAGTTCCCTGCAGACAACACAACACAAGTGGTGATCTGGCATGCCCATCCATCTCAGCAAGAATTAGTTACAAGTAGAAAGCACAAAATTAACCCAAGGGAAAACTGAAAGAGGGAATCGATTTTTCAAGGAACAATACTAAGAATCACAAATGCTGCAGCCAGCAATAACTCAGCATGGAATTAAAAGAAATGCAGACAGGTTTCAAAACTTCACAAGAGTCTGTTCAAAACATCTGAACTGAGCCTACTAACTCGAGAGGTTCATGCCTGGAGTAGCGCATCACAGGATGAGAGTGCTTACCCAGCTCACCCAAAACTCCCTCAAATAACAAGCCTCCTTCCCAGTTCCAGGGGTTTGCAATGGTTAGACATGAGGGCATCTGCAGCTTTGCCTGCAAACAGCTTTCACCAGCCACAGGCAGCATCAGACCTCACTAGTTTCTTCTACCAACTTACGTACTTGTATTTGTAGTCTACCACTCTGACCTCCAACGTCGATACTGTTTTCAAAGCATTCACCAGCTAAGGAGGAAAATAAAAAGATAATGATTTGGTGCTCTCCTTCAATTAATTCCTCCCCTGCACTCCTCATCATTTTACACACTCCTCCTCCTCCTCACCAGGGAATTACGAGGAGTGAGACAGAACATACTGTCACCACCATATAAAGGATCAGTTCCCCTCTTTATGTGCCTTCCCATCTAAGACACATATGTTATTCCTGACAGAGCAACCCCTGGAGAAGAGTCTTGGATCTCCTGCACTCTCACAGAGACTACTGTTGACTTTTACATGCTTCAGGAGCCAATCCTAAACCACTCAAACTAAAAGGAGTTTTGCCAAGAATAGTGGGAAGATGCGGTCAGATTTCCAAATGATATTCCAATACCTAAAGAAGCAAACTGGTAGCCAGAAGGATTTTCAAAAATATCTTACTAGGTCAGACTCCTACTCACATGAGAAGTGAAACCAGGTTAGAGCCTGGGCTTCTAACCTAAAAGGGCACTTTTTGAGTCTCCAACCCACAGTCAGCAGGAGAGTGAGAAAGAAAGTATATTATTTTGTAAAAGTGGAGTAAAGATTAACTTCTCCCTTTCTGCCATGTGCTCATTACCACGATACATACTAGGTGCAGCAGTGTAGGCATGCACTGTGGGCAGCTAGCAGATAAGCACAAATCTGAGCTCTGTCCATTCTGCCACTGAGCTACTGCATCAAACAAGCCTCCATTTCTCCCTGCGTCAGGTGGGGACGATAATGCCAACTCATTTCTGTCAGGCACTAACAGCTAAGAATGAAGACAGGTATGAAAACACTAGATAGTCTCATTGTACCAGAAGAGAAGCTACACCCTAAGTCCCCTAAGTTGTGTGACTCAAAAACAAGACTCAATATGAAGATTCATTAAGATTTGAATGCACACACTCAGATACAACAGCTTACACATTTTAATCTGCAAGCATAACAAAGGTTTTTGTCAGAGCCTTCAACACTGGGGAACGTAGAAATAAAAGAGAATCTGAAAGGAAAATAATTTAATGTTATCAGAAGCTCTGCAGTGTCTGTTTGTTAAAAGGAAATACTTTTAGTATTACATCTGTACTCTTCCACTGGGTATTTAAAAGGGGCAATGAGGTTCAGTGTCTGGCGTGCAGAAATAGAGACTGCTCAGAAGACATTAGAAGAAATTAACACCGAACGTATTTGTCCAAGATTTGTCAGCATAAAGACGTCTTGGCTGCATCAGAAAAAAAAATAATAATAATCAAGTCAATGAGCAAAATTTAACTTCTGATAAACTTGTTTTAAAAATAAAAAGGACCACACCTCATTCTGGTTTAATATTTTCCGGTAGTCGGTACTGCGCGCGAGTATGGTGACTCGAATTTTCCCACCCTAAAAAGAAAGCAGCAGCAGTGTATGAGCTATGAGCCAGACCTCCCACAAAAACCCCTCCCAAATAAGTTCTGTGTTTACTTCTGGCAACTATTTGAGCAACTAAATACATTCCCTCCCCATGTAACAGATGATGTAACCACCTTAAAAATTAACATCGTATTTTCCAACAGTTTAAAAGTGTCAAAAACTTTGTGCAAGTCTGACTATTAACAAAGAATAAAACATTTTCTGAAATATTTATTTTATTCAGTACAAAAGAGCCTTTGTATTATATATTATACAGCAGTTCTTTAAAGCAGGAAAGCAGCTTTCAGGATGGCTTGTGCACAAGATCCTCAGAAAAAAATATTTTACTTCTATAACAGTTCCTCCTTTTACGTCTTTAAATTAATTGGACTCACAGGGGTAAGTGTTCCAAGTGAAATAAAGAGATCTAACTGCATGACTCCCATTAGTGTCAGCAGGAGAAGCATAACTAAATGCCTGTGCAGTGCTTTGAGTGTGTGCCCCTCGGTGATAATATGTAGGCTACTCTCTGGCACATACTTCAAGGAGCCCAGAACTGCCCCATCCATCAATGCAGCCACTGCAACAACTTTCAAAAACTACCCATGTGTACAAGAGAGAAGGCCAGGCCAGGCAGATGGTACTGGGCACGGACTGGAAGGAGCAGATTCAATCATTTCCTCCTCTGATTTGGGCTCAGCAGCAGCTACAAGGATCAATAAGGAGCAAGCTCACTGCACTGCTCTGTGGCATCCTCTCTGCTGGGCCCAAGCACCTTGTCAGCACGCTCCAGAAGAGACCACGCACCGTGTGTCTTCTTTAACTAGGAAGGAGCCAAAGGCCTTGAGCACAGAGAATGGAGGCAGGGAAGAGATCCTAGGGTCAGGAGGAGGATGTACTAAAGTCTGTCATATGGAAATAGGACACCAACTTTCACACACATACACGGATGTTTGCTGAAGGCCTTGACAGAACAGGCTGACTTACTGGGAAAAAAATTCCCAGCATCACAGGAAAGGACAAAAAGTGCACAATGTGCCCTTATTCCCCACTAGGCCCAGCTTGCTAATGCTGTTTCTCTGGTAAGAGCCATCAGCTCTATCACAACTTTATTATTCAGTTACCATACCTTGGGTCCTTCTTGTGTGATATTTAATCTGTGTAACACATGTTGAGAAAATGCTCTAAAGAGCCCTGTACCATGACAGCCAGAGATCTGAAATTAAAAAAGCAACTGTTAATACAAAAATTTATTTTGCTCAGAAAAGCTCTTTTTGTGATCAGCCTTTTGCCATTCTTGTGGAACAAAAGCCTAGGATCATGCACTGTGCTAAACGTGTCTCTATTCACCCCAACACAAGTGGCACTTTGGTTTAGAAAGAAATATAACCCTCTCCACAGTGTTACAGCCTGAATGCATGAGCTATACTCCCAGGAAAGTCTGTCAGTGTACGAGCTCTTCTGCTGTGCAAAAATACCAGTAAGTCCACAGTGCCCACCCATTAAAGAGGTATAATACACATCTCATGAACTGTGACATTGGAGACTGTGCACAACCAGTTACTGTCAGCCAGCTAAAGCAACTTCAAAATCCTCATCTGTAGGGAAGATCAGTTCATCCATTTCATGATAGCTCAGCTAGGTATTTAAGGGATTCGTTAGCTCAGGTTTTACACTGTCACACATGCAGTTAACACAGCAGATGGATAAAAAGGACTCACCAGTGGTGTGTTATAAAACAAGCCATACCGCATCCGAGGCAGTAATGAGAAGACTGCTTCCTTAAAGCACACCTGCAAAGGAGATCACAAGAAGTTACACTGCTCTGCTACCTTCTGATGGCACGTTCCCACATTCCCTGCCCATTCGGTGGGATCACGGCTTATAATGAGCTAGCAATTACATGGTCCTGTCAAGAACATCCTCACTTCCTCAACTGTGCAAATGAATAGAACAAAGACAATCCTGGTCCCAAAAGAGCTCTCACTTAGGATGCTAGAGATGCAAGTGTGAGAAGTGGTAAAAAAGGCACCCCCAAAACAGAACAAACATAAGCTAAATACAAGAAAACCAGTTAGAGAGCAGAGAGCTTAAGACAAGCTCTTTCAAAGATTTAAGAGACTAAAATGAGCTCTGAATGAATGGGTAAATTTTTTTGTTAGAGTAAAAATGTATTTAATGATAAACAGCAGGCATACTAACAGTTGCAGGAGAAGATAAACACCTGAGCAGGAATCAAAAGACTTAGGAAAACAGTACTATTTGAAAACCCTTAACTTGCAGAAGTGAAACCAATACATTAATATCACCTCTCAGAAGACACAAAAGTTAGGTCCATCTATATAAAGCACAGACATGCCACAGAATTAAGTTACAGCTCTGTCTCTTGTTTGCAAGGTAGAATACTCATATTACGGAAATTAAACATGCATGGGAAGTATTAATGTTCCTCTGGAACACCCAAATCCACAACCAGCTTGATAAGCTGTCATATTTGCTACCTAGTGATTATGAACTAAAAAAAAAATATGCAAAATTCCATACCCTTTTAGAATCAAAGGTTTTCAAGTGTATTATTTCATAGTCAGTAAATGCCTTCCATGTCTCACTGAAGAGGTCACCATAGCCATATGAGCTCTAGGAGGAAAGGAAAAAACACAAAGGTGCAATGATTACATAAATGCACCTCAAAACTGCCTTCATTGTTTACAAGTCCCATATAGGAGTTTTAAAATACAGTTAATATGCACATCACCACCATGGGACCTCAGACAGCTGAGCACAGGACACAGACATTACAGAACACCAAACCCTGTGTTTACAATGGCAGTTAACTCAAATTTCCTGTTGGGTAGTTAATTTTTAATAAAACAGCCTTTAAATTAGCAATCTAGACAAGTTCTTCAGCAGCAGATTAGAGTTTCTGGGCTAGAAGCAAGGAGTACCTGCTACTTTCCCCAACAGCACACAAGTTAAATTTGAAGTAGCATACTCATAGGGAAGGTAGAAGGCATGAACCTTGACTCCTGAGATGAAAAAAAATCCCCTGGGAATTGAAATGCAGTGCAATGTTTGAAGTAAAAAGTCACAACAAGTCTCTGTTTTGGGATGGTCACTTGTACCACAAACTGAAGTCAATGATCCGATTTGATGGAAGAAACAGCCAGGACATGATTTTTGCCTTTACTTTCACTGGCTACCAAGAAGTTTCTCTACAGAATAGAACTTCCCCCTTTGCAGCAACACTCTGTGGATCTTTTTAGGAACCATCTACTCCCTACAACATTGGCCTAGCAGCTTTCAAATTTGTAACATTTCCTACATATCTGAGGGCAAAGAGCCACCATCTTGTGCTCTTTTAATGCAATTCAATGTGACCTCAGTAGTCCTGGCACAGATTCTTGCTTAAAGGTTCCTTTCAACTCTGGAGCTGGTTCAGGCTGCTTGGAAAGTTATGTGGAAATACTCTCAACAAGAAATGTGAGAATAAGACTAAAAATGACCACAGAAGACAGCAGATATCTAATGAAATGTAAAAGAATGTAAAGGGTGCCAGGTTTCCTTCAGTTGAAGAGGTGCTTCCTTCCCCTCTTTCTGTCATTAAGTGTTGATGCAATTTACAATCCATGCTGCTTTCTGACCAACTGTTTTACAAGAACTGCTCCCCTAGATTAGCAGTAGAGAACTGATCTTCAAAGCTCTATGTACTGTTTTCTAACCCTATCTGCCCTCCTCAAAAGTGCTTTATAAACAGTGCATTTGCAGACAGTCTGCAAATCAACACCCAGTGGATTTCCTACTCATTTTCTGCTTTGTTTAACCTATATCTGAGGGCATTACTGCTTAGTAAGAACAGTGCACTGATCCTACAGTAGCTAGAAAGTGTGGCCAAACGTAATTACATCAAGGGGAAAAACAGGAGAATTAATAAGAAGCTGAAGTCCGTCTTTTGATCAGCAGAGACAGCTCATCAGCAGTTGGTTGGTGCCATCACCTGGTTGTACGTGGTAATGAACTCGAGCAGACTGAGCGGTTAAGACTTTAAAATGATCGGACTGTGACAGTACCTGCTTTGAATGGCACATTTGAAAGAGTTATTTGATTCAACAATGTTATATAAGACAAAGAGTTGCTTTTCAAAGTAATTTGCAGTGCTGTCTGACACAACTGATCTTTTCAGAAAGCCATCAGAGCTGGATTAACAGGTCCCTGTACAACATCCAGAGAGCTTGCTTGTCTGGCAGGCACATTTATTTTAGCTTTCAAAATGTAAGAGAACTAGGAAAAAAGGGTCTCTTCTAGCCAAAGAGCCTTCTCATTAAATAGCAAGCAGGGGATACTTGCAGTTCTCTATTGGATATTAGTTGTCCTAGCAGTTTATACTCAAAAAATAAAACCCAGAATTTTATAAGAACAAGAAGGGTGTGGAACAATAGCACAGTCAAGAACTGTGTTATTTCTGGACCTGATTAAACATGTTATCTGGCATGTTACACATTGCCCAGTTTTTCATTGTTTCATTTAACACTCTCCCACATGGCTTAAACACTGGCCAGTAAAACCAGTATTATTCTTAAACACAGTCATGGTTTCACCTCAGCAGTACAACAGAAACAGACCCACTTAAAAATTTGTTTTATATGTCATGGTCTCATTCCAAGAGGTGAGTGAGTGAAGTAACTGCAAGTAGGCTACTTAAAAGAATTAAGTATTAGACCCTGTTGTGATATATATATATATATATATATATAAGCATCTCACTTTAGTTGTTTTCTTTATTACAGGCTACACATTACTGATTTAAAAAGATGCAAGGCTGCATTTCTTTTTAAATACAGAGGAAACAGGTTTGAGTAGATCTACTTCAATATTCTCAGATTTAAAAAGTCTACCAAAACCACCAGGAATGTTCACATGCCACGTATTAGAAATACAGATCATGTTATTTTTGAGATCACACAAAAAAAAAAGGTCATAATCATGTGCTAGCAAAAGATGAGTTGTGGAGTAGCACTCAAACAGCACATGGTTTACTGTAGAAAATGTTACCTAACTATTGTTCATGCACCTGAATTAACAAGATCCAAAAACTTATCAGTTCCACATGGCTAAGCCCCCAAAAAAGCAAAGAACTGGCTACTGAAAGCTTCAGAATCTCTACAAAGCAGAAATACAACCCCTGACAAATAGGTTAAAAGCACAGCAGACTTACAGTGTCCCACATGACTATGTTGACATCAGTACTGAAGGAATTATTAATATGCTGTGTAATATAAAGATTGACGAAATCACAGAAGTGATGGTACATATTAACACCTGAGAAAGAAAGAACTGTTAGCAAAATACTGCATCACTTGCTCCACTTTTTATTGGTTTGTGAATTTTTTCCTTAGTAGGATCCTGCATTATATATTAGTTTTCCCCTGCTTCTACCTGAAGGCTTCTTGTACACTCTAAAAAAAAAACAACAAACCTTTACAGGGAAGGTGAGGAATCTGAAGCAAAAAGTACTTTTTTAAAAAGTTCAGAGAAATTCTGAGGGGCTAAAAGACAGCATAAGAAAAATCTAAGTTTCATGTGCTGTTTCTCATTACAGTTTGCAGCTGCTTTCTGAAGTATGTGAAAGCAACTACTGCTTTAACAATAGCTAGTTAGACATAAAGGAAACATTAAAAACAGGCCTTTGGCACTGATCTTGGTTCTCTTTATTAGGGTTAAGGGAAGCTCTGTCTGCAGGCCTACAAGACAGAACTTGTGTTTGCACATGAGCCAAAGGCCAAGTAATTCCTCAGGTTTTTTTCTTAGAACAGTCTTGTTCATTCTTGGTTTCTTAACCTAATACCTCCAGATCATGGCACATAAAAACCAGCTGTGAAACAAAGGAGGTAACATAGTCCAGCTCCCTGCTAGTGAAGACCAGTTCCCAGTTTTGGAACCCTATGTACACAGCCCGTTTCCAAGCTTCTGACCAAATCCAAGTGCACAGGAACTAGCTCCTGGGCTTCCTATAGTGCTCCAACAGCCATTTTCCCTTTGTCTCCCCTAAAACAAAGGAGCTGAACAAAATCCCCTCCTGAGCCACAGCTAGACCACCCTGCTCAAAGGTACAAATTGACAGCACAGAAACTCTTCCACGCAGGGGCCTGCAATGACTTTGCTTAAAATATAAGCAGGGGAAGAGGGGTGATCCACTTGACAGCTGCAGTATGCTCCAGGGTCAGAACACAGCAGACAATTATCCAGTTTAAACCACAGCTTACCCCACAGCAGCTTGTTTGTATGTTTACAGCCTGGACACTCCCTTTCATTAACATTTGTCTGCAAAATATGCTGCACGAACAAAAAGGTTGGTGGACTTCAAAAAAAATGTCAGGTACCACTGGCTGACTCCTGAGGACATAATGCAAATGGGGAAGCTGGACATGTGGTATTTTTACTGCAGTACTGTAGGGTAAGAAACTAAGCTAAAGATATCAATTACCTGCATCTAATTTCATGAAGTACGTTGGCTTTTCAATAACAACATCACACTTCTCATCTTCTAGGGGCCTGAAGTTCAATGCAGTAAATGTCTGGAGTTCTGCAAACCTACCAAGAGTCAATCACACAGAACATGCTTTGTCATTAACACACTTAAACAAATGTACTTCATACATCTAAGATTTAGTAACTGTTCCTCCAGTCCATTTGATTTAACAGGACTGCTGAAAACTGATAGAGTCTGACAATTAAAATGACTTGAAATTGTAAGGGAAGGTTCTTCAGCTTAGAAGCTTCTAGAGGTTAAACACCTCCTTTGATCTCAGGAGTGAACAGCATCTTTGATCTACAAATCAAGGCAGCAGAGACATAACAAAGAGCCTTAGAGCCTACATCTGTGGGTCTATCCAACTTGATCTGCATTGCCAAGGACACTTCCACAAGAACTTCATGCTTTGGTCAGAATAATGAATGTAGATGTGATATTTATTATTCCTGGACCCAAACAAGGATGAACCGTTGAGACCACAATAGCAGGTAGAGAGGAAAAGTCTTTTCCTCCTCTGCAGCTACTCTTAACTCCAATTGACCACCAATGCAAAATGAGGAAAAAAAAGCATCAAAATTAATTCTTACATGGACCTTAGAGATTCCAATTCCTTCACGTTTCATCAATTAACTGGCAATGCAGCTTTGAAGTGCTAACAAGCAACTTGTGATACTTAGCCAGCTACCACGAAGCTCTCTCTGCACTTCCCACTAGGCCTGCAGACTGTTTCCTGTGTCACATTCCCAACACAGGCTCCCTGGGAACACCACATTACTATATATCCAGATCAGGCACTGCCTCAACCCCAACACCACCAAGGACTGTGGCAGCTAAGACACAAGTGCAAACATCAAGGCATTTCAAACAGAACAATTGTCTCCTTCTATAGGCAGATCAGACACACAACCAGCACCTTGTCCAGAAAACACCTGAGAGAACTTCAAATCACAAGACATTTTCAGATCTTTTACTGCTATAAATTAGGCAGGACGCAATTACTCATAGCATAGTTCAGATGTAATTACCAGAGGTATCTTATCATGAACTCTGAAATTGACCTTAGAAAGGAGCAACTATCTCCTCAGTATCAAATCCCCTCCACACAGCTGCTAGTGGCAGTGAAAAAATAAAAACGAATGAGCAAGTGAACTTGGAAGGAGCCTTGACAAGTGATTCTTACCACGACTGCAGCGGGCTCTTGCGTTGACCTTCAGCCAAAAATCCTTGGACATCAAGAGAGCAATGACCTCCAATCTCCCCCTTCTGGAAAAAGTCTTCTTTGAATCTAATGCAAATTAGTAAAAGTCTATCAGCTCTTGTGCAGCAGGGCAGCAAGTGCTCTGCAGTCTCAACTACATACTCAAGCTAGTGCCAGTCAGTCTCAATTCAGCAAGGTACTTCATACCTATTTAAAACCTGTAAAACCTGTGCATTTTCTTCAGCATAAATCCAGCATTTCCCACAATTCCCAAATAAAGATAGTGGTGTCCTTGGATTTCCACACATCATTTTAGAAAGTGGCACTAATCCACCCAGAATGTTATTAGGAAACATTTTCACATACCCAGATGGGTAATTCAATTAGATTTTGCTACATGATTACTTACAGAAGCATCATTAGTTGGGTTTTTTGTTTGTTTAAGAAAATATTCTCACTGAAATTCACCTCAGATTTCACCAGTAGGTAACCCAAGAACTTTATACAATATGGGAAAACTGAGGTGCAAGAACAGGTTTCATGAAAACAAACTGCCAACTAAAAGCACTGCCCAAATTAGCTTTCAGGGTAAGCTGGGAAGATGACAACAAACCATTCTGAAGGGTATTGGTGTCACAGCCCTGAACCAGCTCTTTTCAAGCCAGGTGCCCAAGACACTGACTTCAAAGATAAGAATGAAAAATGGGTGATGCCCACATCAGTGGTATCAGTTTTCCAACATGCAGCATTTTAAATTGGGATGTGGGAGATCCAGGTTCAGGTCTCTCTTCAGTCTCAGTACCTAAAAATGCAATTTCCAGTTCTGGTATAAAAGCACCTAGCATAAGAAAAGCCTTCTCTCTGTCTCATATAAAAACAATTCTTCTTTGCACACCACCTGATCAAGACAGGATGTGACTGAAGACACAGAAAAGTCTTCCTCTTTTTCATCAGAAGGGAGGATTTCAATCACTCATCATCATTCCACAAAACTGAGAGCTTAGGTTTTTAAATAACCTGTACTGCTGAGAGCAGAAGCAGACAGCAACTAAGAGGTGTAAATCTCAACAGGACTTCAAGCAAGAAGCCTCTGATCAGCAGTAAAGCCCACAGCAAGAAGCACACCAGCTTTGTTAAGCAAATCCTGAAGTTCTTTGCCCTGCCACCCCTTGGTTTTACTATAACATAAGCAAATCAGAGACCTGTCATGGTTTCTCTTCACAGTTCGTAAATCAATGTACAGGTTTGTTGCTCTGCAATGCTGAAGGTACCGAGAACAGGTCAGAGATGAATCTCCCTGATAAAAGAACAAGTAGGACTTTGTCAATGAGAAAAATTGTTTTTAAAAACAAGTGAAAAGTAACATAACTATCAGAAACACCTACTGTTGCTGCAGGCTTACAATGGGTTTTCATCTCATTGAGCCTCTCTTGAATGTAACCAAAGTCAGCTTGTTTCCAGAATATCTGTTGGGCTGTCTCAATGTCACTTGCCCTGATGTATGAAGGAGATAGGAAAAAAAAAATAAATCAAAGTTTGCTGCTAAGTTCTAGTAATAACTTGAAGAGGTAACACTTTTTTCTCTGAACATAGAACAGAAGAGCCAGACAGTTACTTCACTGACATGTAAGATGCAAAACAAGAAGCAGCTTATCAGCTGCATGTGTGTGAAAACATCAATGACAACTTAAAGCTATTCTCCTGTAAAAGGGTTGGTTGTTGGTTTTTTTTTTTACATTTTTTCCTCTGTTTTTAAAGCTAGGAAAGGAAATCCAGAGTTATTTTAAGAATCTGAATTCAAGGCTAAATCAGAATCATGAAAACAATGAGGCCGGAAGCATTTAAAACAGTATTTTCTTCCTTAAAAAGTTAAATTTTTAAACATGTTGAAAGCCCTATGTTACATATCAACACAGGTATATATACACACACATATATTCACAAAGAATCATCCTTTAAACTCTAAACATCACAGTAATGTTAACTTCACAGCTAATAAAGTAAGCATTATACTCCTTTTGTTAAAACTGTACTTAACATTTTAAAAATGAAACTCACCATCCAGTTTCAACATAATCACACACTGGGTAACTGAACCTGTAATCTGATTTGCAAGATTTCTCATAACCCCAGCAGGATTTCAGTTTCTTCAAGTATTTCTGCAACACAGAATAACTGAATCAGGTAATGCAACAGCAAAATGGGAAATTATTTAAGTTAGTTGTCAGCTATAAAGTACCTCCTGCTAATAAATCTCACATTAAAGGCTTTCAGACTGGTCTGTTTTCAAACAGAGTTTCAGAAAGAACACCCAGATTCTGTATGTACAATGGAGACTCCAAAGAGGGGACACAGGCACAGCAACATTATCCTTGTCTGTAGTATGTCTGTTCCAGGACAATCACTTTGCCTGACTCAGTGAGAAGGATTCCAAAATTTTCCCATCACTGACAGACACGAAGCAAAGCTCACACAAAGCACAGTGCTCCAAACTCCAGGCTAAACATACCACTGCTCCCCAGCCAAATCCACACAGCTCCCACCCCCAGCTCCATCAAGCACCTCCAGCCTGAGAGACACCAGAATTGCTCCAGAGCCAATCCATCACCATCTCCAACTGCTGTGACTCCAAGAATAAACCACCACAACCCTACGTTTGAACAAAGAAACAAAAACAAACCTACTTTATATGGGCAATGAGAGTCCTGCTTACAGATGCCAGCAATATGCTGGTTATTGTGCAGAAAGTATGGAATATGCTCATCTGGCAAGTTGATGGCTTTGTAGCTATATAATGGCTCTTCTGGAATGTTTTTGAACTCAGTGAGGTTTTCAGCCTGGGAATTCGCCAGAATTTCTTGCAGTACCAATCCAAACACAAGCAACATGAACATGGCAACCTGTGAGTTCTGCACTTACAAAATAAAAGAAAAAAAAGACACTTGTCAAGCATGCTAGACAATGTTCAGACAAAGTCAGTCATTTGTATGACTAAATATTCAAATAACACTCAAAGATTTGTCCTTGTATTTCTGGGGTGGTTTCTTTTTCCTATGAAAAGTAAAACTTTCACTAAGAGACCAGACTGTACAACATCAGGATTATCTTTGAGTCATTAGTCACTGAGGGTTATTACGTGTTACCAACTCACAGTCAGACTAAAATGGGTGTGTTTACTTTAGCTAAATCCCAAGGGATCCTGAGAGTTCAATTCTGGAAACTAAGTATAGCACATATAATATCCAGACAGCAGGGAAAAAATGTAGAAGGACTGGGGGGGAGGGGTGAGAAAAGGAGGAATTTTAGTATAAAAATAATACTTTCTCAACTTCAGAATCATTAGCTGTAGGAAAACTATGCAGTCATAAATAGAAGGTCAAAGTTAAGTCTGTTTCAGGATGCTTGGTTTTAGTAGTTAACATCATGTTAAAGAAACTTAGAATATCGAGTTATGTACTTAAATTTAACTACAGGCCCACACGTATCTATATACACTAAAAAGCAGACTAGACACCTTTCTAGTAATGCAACCTTCTCATCAACACCCCTCTGCTTTGAACCATTAAACTTCCTGAGGAAAAAAAATGGATGGTCTGTATCTAAAATTCCTTTGCTGGCATTATAATTTGCCAAAATGTGCATACTTGCTTGCAACTGAAGCCTTTAGCAATATTCCCACAAGACAAGTAGTTTTACCTGTTTGGTTTGAGGAGAACTGCTTCGGATTTCCCAAGTACACAAGCCTGGTGCTGGAGGGGAAGAAAGCAGAGTTGAACACGTCCTGCAAGAGGAGGCTTCCTCAGAGCACAGTCACAGCCATGAGAGCAACCTTCTCACAGCCCGGCAGCGCTTCTGACCTGTCTGGGTTGCAGAATCCCTACAAGAAAGCGCTTTCCCTTCCCCGTGGCACACACTCCGGACTCGGGGGGCATCTCGGGAGGATCGAACCGCACCCCATCCCCAGCCCAACGCTGCGCTGTGTGGCATCTGGCTCCTCAAAACAGCGTTGTCCCCCACCCGTTCCTCAGCTGTGGATCAGTCACTTAGGAAAGGCGCCCGACACGCGGTGCCAGGCGCAGTACCAAGCCCCCGTTAGACTGGGGGGTCCACGCTGGACCCGATGCCCGGCTCACGCTCGCCAAGCCCGTGCTGGACCCAGCGCTGCCAGGTCCGCAGCGATCCCCGTGAGGCGCCGCTGCCCCATCCTGCCCCGCCCGAGCCACCCCCTGGCCGCGCTCACCCACGCCCTGAGGCCGCACTGGCCACCGCACCTCAGCTCAGCCCCGCCAGCCCCGGGGAGCCCCGCGGCCCATGGGACCGGCCGCTCCTCCCGTGACGCGTTCGCCCACGGCCTTAATCCTCATGCCGCCGCGGCAGCTGGCAGCCGTCCGGGGGGGAGCGCGCACGGCCCGGCCCCAGCAGGCTCGGTGGGGGAAAGGCGGCCGCCGTGAGAGGGCTGCGCCCGCCGCCGCCGCGCCCCTCCTTCACACCCGCGGGGAACGAAGCGAGGCGGGCGGCGCTGCCACGCCCCGTCCCGTCCTCCACAGCGCCGAGCAACCGCGGCCTGAGGGCTGCTGCTGCTGCCGCCGCCGGGGCCCGCCCCACCTGGAGGCGGCGGGAGCGCCGAGCGGCCGGGGGCGGGCGGGGAGGGAAGGAGGAGCCCGGCTGGGCCGGGCCGGCGGAGCCGCTCTCCGGGAAGCGGCCGGGGCGGGGCTGCGGGTCGGTCTCCGCTGCCGGTTCTCAGCGCCCCGGCCTGGCAGCCGTCAGGTGGAGCCGTGCCGGTGCCCGCCAGCATCACCTGCGGCGCGGCAGAGGACGCTGCTGCCGCCCGGGGCCGGGCCGTGCGGCACCTGCCGGGGGCGACACCCCCGCGCCGGCCCAGCCCGCGAAGGGAAAGCGGCGGAGCAGCGGGGACTGGCGGCGCGTCTTCCTTCTCTTGCCGGAAATCAAGCGCGGCCGCGGTCTCGCACCGGGAACGGCGTTCTCAGGGTGGGGAGGAAAAGGGCCTTTTCCTGCCGCCGCTCAGCAGGAAGCACAGCCTCCGGCCGCCCCATTGTGCGAGCCGTCCTGCCCCGCCGGCAACCCACGGCGAGGAGCGGTGCCGGGGGTGGCCTGGCGCGGTACCGCCGCCCCCACTGCCTTCAGAAACGTTCGCAAACGGAGAGCTTAATTCCCCCCGGTCCGTCTGAGATGCCGGTCTGGCGCAGGGTATCGCTCCAGCGCTGCCTTTATTGGCAACCCACGACGTCGTTCAGTTTTACTCGATTCCTGCTTTAACAAGCGCCGCAGGGGCCGTAGACATCAAGACTCGAGTCCTTTGAATCTCTCTACCTCCGGAGAGACCCCCTCTCCCCTCCTCTACAGGTGGGAAACGACATACAGCTTTCGGTGACAAATGCCCAGCCTGGCCCAGGGAACCCAGCATAGAACAAGAGGCAGAAGGCACCGGCTGATGGGCTGAGCCCCGTTCGGGCACCGCTGAACCAGAAAGCCATCTTATTTGAGTAAAGAAAAGTAGTCCAACTAACACATTACTTTTAATCCCATTATTGCAGTGAATTTCTAAATAAACCAGCCTCTTGTACCTAAATACCCATGACACCACAAGATTTTCACTGGCATCTCTGAGATTCAAACTACACTACTACTATACATTCTAACCTTGGCAACATTTTCACTAGCTTCATATCCAGCCACCCATCACAAAACTGTTTTTAAGTCTTCTCGAAGAAAACCAGAGCACCCTCTTAGCACAAAATTTTATTTCCCCCTGAAGCATGCTTTTTACAGTTTATACACACTTTACAACTAGAAACCAAGAGGTTCCCATTTCACCGTGTGATAACCCACTTTGTGTTCAGGATCATTATAGCCCTTAGTAAAACATATGTACATAAATGACAACAAACTTGCAGCAGGACAAAAGAATTACCAGAACTAACCCTCTCTCTCCCATGTATGGATACCTGGAATGTTGGACATCTCTCCTGTGTTCATAAGAGATGCAACACAACGTCCAGAGAAGGAAGGACCAGCATAGGCTGCACCTCATCCAAACCCACCTCCAGCAACAGAGGCCCTTCCCTTCCAGGGAAATACAGCCCCTCTGAACACTGTGCTTTGAGTAAGCCTTGAAACAGCATTTTTGCAGATGCAGTGAAAATGAGGTATAAATTAACTTGCTTTCAGAAGGAATATTCTAAAATAATAAATTTAAACAGAAGTTGATGTCAGTGTTCTGACCTAAGTCCTTTCATTCTGCATGTTCCTTTTCTAAGCTATCTCAAATGGTTGGACTTCATGACCTTCAAAGTCTTTTTCAACCAAAATGATTCAATGATTAAATAATAGCAATGAACTTCAGGTGTCCAAGCAGATGTTACTGTTTCTGTAGAACAAGCATACAAGATTTGTATCAAAGATGGCAAAAACAGAGCAAAGTCTGTTACCTTCCAACAGGAACTTTGTTTTCTAAGGCTTTGATGGTTAAGACACTGTAGGGCATCTTGATTATTATGTGATAGCAAAGGTTGCACTAAATGGGAATAAAGAATCCAAAAATAGTCAATACAAACATTTACATCTACTTCTGTAAAATTTATAAATCTAATACTCTGACAAATGTTTGTGTATCTAAAACAGTTCATGCTGACTGGATGTTAAAACTTCCCATTTACCTAAGCTCTTCCTGAAAACACAAGATAGCCTGAGAGACACAGAACAGCACCTGTGCCAGCCCCTAAGGAGAATCTGAGGATCCACTCACACACTACACAGGAAATGTTACCTTCAAAAGCATTGGCAGCAACAGGTCCAAATAAAAGTTCAAATTTATTTTTAAGACAGTGCTGCATTTGTTGACCAAGATTGTTAGGAAAAATGGTGAAAATCAACAATTACACAGAATCATAGAATACCAAGTTGGAAGGGACCTCAAGGATCCAACCCTTCCAGGTACTACTATGGTTTATATGAGATGGCTCAGCACCCTGTCAAGCTGAGAACTTTAAACTGTCCAATGTGGGGGAATCCACCCCACTTCCCCTGGGAGACTATTTCAATGTTTGATTGTCCTCATGGTGAAAAATTTACCTCGTGTCCAATCGGAATCTCCCCAGGAGCAACTTGTGCCCATCGCCCCTCATCTTTTCCATGTGACATCTCCTGATCTCCACAACTTCTCAAAGATTATGGAGAGCAGCTTTGCAATGACATCAGCAGCTCTCTCAGCACCCCAAGGTGGATGGCATCTGGGCCCATCGATCTGTACGGGTCAAGCTCCTGTAATGGTTGACACACCAACTCTTCCTTCACTGACAGGGGGTTGGTGTCTGCATCAACCTGGACTTTTGTTCCTGTGGCCTGGGACCCAACAGCACTGGTAAAGACAGAGGTGAAGAAGGTGTGGAGGACACCTCTGCCTTTTCAGCACTGTTGGTGACTAGTTCACTTCTCCTGTTTAATTGTGGGCCAATATTATTCCTCTGTTTCTGCTTGTGGTTAATGTATCTGAAGAACCCTTCATTGAAGCTTTTGACATCTCTGGCCAATGAGAAGCTTTTGCTTTCCTAACTGCATCTCTGCATGTTTTAAAACTTAAAGCAACCAACCAGGCTTCAAGATGAAGGCAAACTGTTAAACTCTGCTCTTTTTAGAAGACAAATGTTTCCACTTTGGTTTCCAAACCTGAAACTACGACAGTATGAGCGTAGTCCCTTTCCAACTCCCCATGAAAAAAGTTTTAAAAGAAAAGAAAAAAAGTATTTTATTTTATTAAAGTAGTTTCTAAGACAGTAGTGGAGTTATGATAAATTTTAGTGTTTGTGCTCTATGGCTTTATTGAAACCCTCAGAGTAACTTCCTGAATCTCAAACCGAACGAGGCTTTTCCACCAACACACCCTCACCTGTGTAACTGCAGTGACCAACTCTTCTCCCACTAAGGAATAAATCCCTAACACCTGTAGAAGTCGTAGTGCTGAGAGGCTTTTCTGCAGAAGCAATTTCTCATGATTCACACCCTTTGTCTCTCTCAGGCCACTGAATCCACAAGCAGGAGCTGAGCTCTCCAACACCAAGTGCAACGCACACAGCTGTGGAGAAACCCCTCACAACAGAGGCAGTGGTATGATAAGCAAAAAATTTCAACTGTAATTCACAGCCTGCCATGGCTACAGTTCTGAGATGCAGCAAAATATTTGCTGTCTGGAATGCAGAGAGGGAAATGCAAGCTTCTTCCCTCGATTCTCAGCACTCCCAAGGGTCCAATTCAAATGTTTTCTCTGACATTACTGAGAATGCGGCTGAACGTCAAGCCACGTGGATGCTGTTTGACCAATACCTTGCTCAAGGACTGACATGGGAAATACTTGGCAGCCACTGGAGACTTGCTTGAAAACTATATTAAGTCACAGCACAATTTGGCAAAAAGTCTAAACCTTGTTACTTATAGAAAAGGAACCATGAGAGCAGCAGCGATTAGTGAAAAAAAAAAATGAGTCATTTTTCCTGCATTCTTCTGAACTGTTAAAAATCAGCATCCAAATCTAGAACATACAGGGATTAGTTCAGATTTCTGGTGTTAAAAGTTAAACAGTTTTAGAATTACAAGCAGAGCTGCTGTCTCTAGACAGCTCATGAGACAACACCAGCAATATACAGGATGAAGCTGTAATTTATAAAGCCTCACACTCTGCTTTAGAGGCCTTAGTATAAAACAGACTAATCTGGTTTGTCTAAGAACTGAGAATTACCACCCTAACATGTTCAGATGTTGTGAGTGTAAATAAGGCATTTTCCTGTCATAAAAATACCCAACCAACTATGCCTCAGACAGCAAGCCACTGCTATTTTGTTAATAAAAATTAACGGCTGAGATTTTAAAAAGACTCACAATAAGAACACTTAAAGACCTCTAATGTCATTTCCACAGGTATTCAGAGGTCATGGATCAAGGGCTACTTTTGGAAAACCCATGCCTTCCAGTGCTGTCTCATGAGGTAACAATCATAGAATCATATGACTGATGTAACAATCATCGTTTCTGCTACAGTTTACAAGTAAAATGGTCCATCTTTTAGCAAAAACTTAAATATAGGGATGACTGAAAAAAGAAAATTAAATATTGCACAAATAATTTAACTGCAGACACTACAAGATACTTAAAGCATTTTTTTTGTCAACATATGAACTCTATTATATAGTCACATTTCCTATTATACAGTTATCTTTTTACAAGACATTTAAATTCAGCATTTACATAAATCATTATCTTTACAATCTGTTATCATATAATGTTAAGAGCTCCAGCAGGAGTTAATTTTGTCTTTGTTTTAGAAGTTCATCTATCTGAGTCTTGTACATGTTCTTCACATCTTCTAGATCCAGTCGGAGTTCTTCAGCTTCCTCTGCTTTCTCTCCATACATCTGAAGAATTGTGTTGTATCTTTGATCCAAATCCTGCAAGGACACGTGGTTTGTTATTTGACTGTTTTTCAACTTTAAATAAGCTGCTGCTAGGATAGTGGTTTACATTACTAGGGAAAATAAGTGCAGCATTGTTGTATCCAAGTGTAACTACTTCACATAAAGTGTAAAGAACTCTTCAAAACTACTTTATGCTTTGACTCTCTGCATATGGCTAGATTTAAAAGGAAATACGGACATAAAAGGAAAATATTCCAAAAGACAAAGATCCTTGAGTACCAAGAATCAGTGCTGGCTTCAGAGGATGTACTGAAGCACCTGGAAGTTCAACTGCTACAAGCATTAAAAACCAGCAAACTGCACCACGTTTACTATGTTGGCTCTTCAGTCATTTATGAGCAGGGACAGATTTGAATGTAATTCTAAACTGACAGAGGCATTCCTAAAAAAACCCAAACATGTCCATTTTACATCAGCTTTACAACAGAAATACCCTTACCTTTAACTGCGCCCGTAACTTCGGTATTTCCTTCACTTTTTCTTCAAGTTCATCATTTTGATTTGTTAATTTAACCAGCTCCTCTGCCATTATTGATCGAGTTTTCTCAAGGTTTCCGATTTCCAGCTAAGGCAAACACTTTTAACAATTAGGAGGAGGAAAAACTTTGCTGTATTTATAAATGCTGCTGTGAGGACAGGGACCAGGCTTTCAGACTATTCAACTGCTTGCATGTATTTTACCTTGAATCTAAAATCTGACTATAGTGCTGATTGCATTAGTATTTACACTTAGACATGCTGTTTGGTTAAGTAAGATGAACTGCAGTACCTGTAGATGTGAAATCTCTCCTTCTCTTAGCTTCAGCTGTGATTGGAGGTTTTCAATGATACTTGAACCTGCTCCCATCCTTATGGCATCATAAAGATTGCTCCCACTAGTAGCTACTGGCCCAAACGAGTGATCGTGAGGATCATCCTACAAGCAAAAGGTTAGAGAAGCTTAAAATCCAACAAAAATGTGTGCCCTTTAGAATTCTCCCTCTTGCCAAGTATTACTTCATTTAAGATTTAAAATTACACTCTTACTAGGCAAGAATTCCGATGTTTAAAGGTTGTTTTTAAAACAAAAGCTTAAGGCAAATAGATGTAATTTAAAATAGCTCCTTACTGGCAAGTTCTCATGTCACCTCCACAACTGTCATTTAACTTGGACATCAATCACAGTATCCAAAGTAGCAGAAGCAGCAGACTCCACACAGACCAGAGCAGTCAATGATACTGCCTAGGGAGCATGGTTGTGCCCTAAACCAGGCTTGCTTGTAAAAACACATCCATTTATTGGAGTCCTGCTAGTGTTATTGAGTTCTTCTAGATTAAATTAGATATGTAAACTCAGCATCAATACATATATATATTACTGTGCAGTAAAGTTGTTTCACAGTGTCTTACACAGACACTCTACAATCAGACATCTCGTAAGCAAGTTTTAAAAGTTTCTGCACAGGAATTACCTTGTGTAAGGCTAATATGCACTTCAAGAGTAATTTTCTACATTAATAAACATTATTGAGGAGGCAAAAATGCAACCTGCTGAAAAAAGAAGCCAATTTAACTGATACATGATACCTGTGAGAGGAAAGATGTCTGAAGACCTGCCATGTCAACTCCACTTATGGAACTGGAGCGTGACATTGTTGGGGTACTTGAAACAGTTTCAACTGCAAACGGCTTCCGATCCTTAAAAAAATCCCAAACAAACACAAAACCCACACACACCACCAGTTAGTTACAGACAGTTTACAAAATGGTGAAAGTCACATTCTGTAAATAACAGACTGCCCTTTTTTCCACCAACTATATAGAACATAATAATGTGACAGAATCTTTCACAGAATCGTCATGGTTGGAAAGGACCTCCGAGATCCCTGAGGCCAACCATCAACACAAAACTGAAAAACAACAACAAAAGCACACCCCACCAAAAAACCCCACAACCTTGGACACTAGAGCATGCCCTGAAATGCCACATCTACATGTTTCTTGAATACCTCCAGGGATGGTGACTCAACCAGCTCTCTAGGCAGGCTGTTCCAGTGCCTGACCACTCTTTCAGTATAGAAATTCCTCCCAATATCCCATCTGAACCTCCCCTGCTGCAACTTTGGGCTGTTTCCTCTGGTCCTGTCATCATTTACTTGGAAGAAGAGGCAAACACCCACCTCCCTACAACCTCCCCTTCCCCCATCTCTAAAAAATACTGAAGTTCAACAATAAAGAATTACTGTGCTGCTAACACTTCTAGCCTAGGTTCAAGTCCTCAGACTTTTAAGGAAACAAAAACAGAAGTTGCAAATTACACCAAAAGAATTTCTCTTTCATGTTTCAGATGCAGTTTTATACACCCAGAAGTATCACAGGAAGAATATTCTAGACCCAAAAGTATGTCTCTTCTTAGAATGCACGTTAATACTTTTTTTTTTTAAATTAAGTATGAATTCAATTCTGAGATTTCTCACTTGCTAATACCTTACTGACATACCTTCCAAACAGACTGAACTGTTTTTATGGGCTGCATCTGAAAGTATGCTAGCCCCTGAATGATAAAGCACTTTTAGACCTGGAGATGGTAAGAAACCAGTTACTGACTGCTAATTAGCAGTAATAAAGTTACTGACTAATGAGGACCAGCCTGTGACTTAAGCTGGAAAGCACGTGGTACATTACACACAGTCACATGAAAGGCAAAACAGGAATTCAGCAGAAGCAATGCTAGTTGTCTAAGCAGAGGAAAAAAGCAGCTACACAAGACAAAGAATGCAAGAGCATTCAGAAAAGGAGCAGATTAAACCAATCACTACCCATATTGTATCTCTTCTCAGGTTAAACAGACTGTTAGTCAAGACTCATTTCAGCGAGTATCGCACAAGCGCCGATTTCACTGGAAATAAAAGGCAGTCATGGCAAGAAGGAGCCAAGTCCCTAATGCCTGGACTGACAAACACTGTATATACTGTGCTGCTCTAAGCCCACTGTGCTGCCTGTGGCAGTTTCAGGTTCTAGGTAGCTACTAAAATAGTGATGGTATCAATAAGATCGAAAAGAAATGTTAGGTTTTGGTACCTTCTCCTTTGCTGCTTCTTGCACAAAAATTGCCTTCTTTCTTTCCTGTTCAACCTTCATCTTTTCCATTTCTAGCTGAGTAGCTAGCAATGTCTACAAAAATAAACACAGGTTGTTAATGTCCTGCTAGCTCAGACCTGAACTATAACATAGCTTAAAGCTGAAGTAGGCAATACCTTTTCTTTCTTTGCATCTTCCAAGGTTTTTGCATACTCATCTTTGAGTCCTTCTAGTTCAACCTCATACCTACATTGAGGGAAGAGAGAGGCCGAGGAAGCCAGTAAATAAGTATTCTGAGTTTACTTTAGATCCACATGCTTTTAAAACAAATGTATCTTCAAGGCCTTAAAACATTATGAAAGTAGCATACTTCAGACAATCTGCAGCATGAAAGAAAACACCCTTAAGCAAGCTGGGCAACTTCATCAGTAGCTGTCATCATTTTGCACAGTCACATCAACCCTCAAAAGAATCAAGTCTTCCAACATGCAGAGAGATCTGCTGCAGAAGGCTACGTAAGGGAGAGGGTGCTCCATTTCACTTCAATTTTAAACAGATGCTACTCACCTACTGTTTTCATTTTCCATTTTTTTCAATCTGTTTCTCTCCACTTCTAGCTGAGCCTGAAGGCGTGTATTTTCTCGCCTTAAAAGACTATTCTGAGACTCAGTAGAAGACATCTGAATTTTATTAGAAAGAAGTTCTTCTGTAGCAGCCCGTTCTCTCTCAGCAGCTGCTGCTAGAAGAGTTTGAGACTCACCTAATATTAAGTAAACAAAAACATGGAATGTAACTTTTATGATGAAACATCTATAATTATTTCAGCAACAAAGTGGAATTTGACATTTTTTTAGATGAAACTATTTTTTCTTTAAAAAATCAACCAAACTGTTTTCTCTTGTAAATGACATTGAATATTTCCCAACATACAGTGAGAGGAACAAAGCAATGCAGAACAAGGAGACTTCATACTCTTTCAGAATACAATATACAGCTACAGATTGCCTCCAGAAAAGAACTCATTTCTCTGGGCCCACCTTTGGACATTTTATGCACTTTTTATTTAAAATAATAGATTAGTACTGTATGAACAAATCTATGTCTCATTTTCTAGGCAGTTAGGTAAGTAAATGATTTTAATCTTTTCAATACAGAATCTAATCACCAGGCTTGACAACTGAAAATGCTGGTGCACTTCCAGTGTCTGTGTGTCCATCCTTACTTCATATGCTGTAAAGACACATACAACTCAACACCTCTATCTTACAACCTTATGCTACACTGTATTTTAAAGAGTATCAGTGAATTATCTGTCTCAGAATACCTCACATACCATTTCCTTACAGAAAAGCTTTTTGTGCTCCCCTGTCCTGACCCACCATCTGGAGAAGTGTCAGGTCCTTTTAATTTACCTTTAGCCACCTCACAACTTCATCAAGAGCCCCATTGCTCAGTAAAAGCTAAACACTCTTACCAAGTCTGTCAGAAAGGTTCTTTTCCAGTTTTTCCCAAGCAGAGGTCTGTGCTCCCAGAGTGGCTTGCAGGTTCTCTATCTGCCTGAGAAGGGGCCGTGTGGCAGATGTAACACTTTGACTTAGCTCCTGGTTCCGGCTCTCTGCTTCTTGGAGTCTCTGGAATCAGAAATTAAACACAATTCAATTTTCAAATTGTACGATGGATTAAAAGATTAATATAGATTTCTGCCAAACATGCAGCAGTTGTTTTACTTTTTGAAATTCTTATGTTCAAACTCCCAGTAAAGTGTGAAATTTCAAGACAGAAGCCTAAAATTTTTAGATACATGACAGAGCAACAGCCCATAAATTTACATTTCGAGAGCCCCCTGGACATTACTTGAAACATTTTGGCAGCAAGCTGTCTATCTTCTGGATCTTAAGAAGAAAAATATGCTTAAGAGTAACTTAAAACATTTGCTCTCTTATAAACATTGTCTCTTATACTAAAAGGATAACATCACATTTAAAAGGCATGATAAAAATTATGATTTTGTTTTCAAGATGTGACTAAAACAACATTTCCTTTAGTATTTTCACTGCTGTTCTACACAGCACAAATACTGCAGGTAGCCAGGAAACGAAAGCCTCCCTTTCAGTCTATTCATGTCATGCTAGCTTTTCATTTGCAGTTTTTAGAAGCCCTCCTTGGGGACAGGAACTGGCACCATCTATTTGCTGAAGCACCTGCTGTAGTTCACTGATCTCCTGGCGTAAGTAGTCTTCTTTCCTTGCTGCCTGCTGTTCCGCACGCTGCAGTGCCAGCCTCAGGTCTGCCACCTGGAGAAACAAAGACATGGGCACTAATCTCTTGCCCAGTTAGAGACCACCTATTTACCCCCTGCTACAGTCCTGTACCATTTCTACAGCCCTGTACCATTTCTACACACTGTTAGACACGGTATGTCTCTTTACAAATGAAAGGCTTTGCACGCACACCAATAGTTACACTCATTTATCTATCACAAGTTTTGTTCAACTGAATTTCCTGAACTGTGCATCACGGTATGAGCACTACAAACTTGAAATAGAGCCTGTCAAAGTAATTTTGTTTAGGCAAAATTAAAATTATTTTAAAATAAAATGAGTATTTTAAAGCCTGGCGTGACTGCCACTGAAGACTGAACGAGTTCACAGAAAAATCATTCAATGGGTATTTGCTAAGTACACAAAACTGAGTTCCACCTTACACTGCACCTGGTTCATGACATCAGATGCACACACCATCCCACTATGTTCATTTGTTCAGTGATAAGGTTTTATTCACTGCATTTCAAACCCACCTGAATTGCCAAAGCCTCTTGTTGCTGCCGTGCCTCATCCTGGGCCTTCTCCAGAGCTAACCCAAGCTCTTCCTTTGCCTTCATCTCCCGACTGAGGGCTGCTTCTTGAGCCTCACTGTCCTTTGTAGCATTAGCTTTATGAAGATCTGCAAGTTCCCTGGGGAGGGGAAAAAAAAAGAAGAGAAAAACCCACACTGCATTTACAGTTTATACAACACCAACAGTGACTCTGCAAACACCTTTGTTATATATTAACGTTTCACAAGCAATAGACAGAGAAATTGAACCTGTGGTTGAAGACAGGCACTCAAATATTTGCTTACTTGTATGCACTGTCAAGTGCTGCCTGGACACTTCTGTTGCGTTCTTCAAGGTCTTCCACTTCTGCCTGCAGTTTAGTAAGATCCTTTTCCTGCCTCTCTACAACACTGTTCAGTTGTTTAATGCTGTCTCGATGCTGCTTCTCCAGGTCTTCCTTGCCATCAAGCACCTATGAGAGAGCAAAAAAAAAGCATGAGACTAATACCAGTAAAGGGGTGAATGATGCCACCTGAGCACAATGACAACTGTGGCAACCAACCCAGGATGAAGTCACACAAAATGCTGAACCTGATCTAACACTTCACCAGAAGAGAAAGGTTTTGCTTCTCCCTCTCCCCCGGAGGAAGTGGCTCCTCACCAGCTTCACCGACTTCCTTGTACTGGCTTCTGCTGCCTCTAGGGTCCTGATTCAATCACTAACTGACCAAATAAAGGCCAAAATTTGTCTGGTACAGGTTTTCCAATTGAAATTTAGTGAACTCAATGGGGTCAACCCACCTAGTAACCACCAGCACAAGTACAAACAAGCAGTCAGAGAGATACCTACTGCAGTTGTAAACTGCTCTGAGAATACACCCAGGAATCACACCTCAGTGCTCCAATAATTTGGAATAGTCTTCCAGAAAAAAAACAAAAACAAACAACTATCAGTCTATCTAGAGCCTCCCCAAAAGGTTATTCTGCAGCTAACATCAAAAGCTTTTTTTTAAAAAACAAACCCCAAATCTATTACCTGTTTTAAATGCTGCAACTCCTCCTCCAATTCTTTAATCTTTTTGTTCTGTTTTGTGTTAACATTTTCTCTCTCTTTCTCCTTGGCTCTTAATTTCTTAATAATGTTGGAATTATGCAGCTGCTGTTTGGAAAGCTTTTCTCCTGTGAAGAAAATGAACATAAAGCTAATGCATACTGCTGTTAATCTATGAACTGTCTCTATTCACACCTCCCCCTGCTCTTCAGTCTGGTGAAAACAGTAATTAAATACGTATCAAAATACTTAAGACTTTTTTATGCAAGTTCTTAAGAGTTAAATCTACCTTATTCTGAGATGACTTTGCTATACTAAGCTACAGTGGAACAGGATAGGCAGTGAAAGGCTTTGAAAGTAAAATAAATGAGATTGTCGCATCAGAAAACAAAACAAAATGTCCTGTTCATTTAGTAACTGTATTTTACTTTCAAAATTAAGAAGTAAGGGAGACACTGTAGAAATGCCTTGAACAATGCCCTAGTTAGATATCTGCTGAATGGAACATGGAGCATTGTACCACACACTGGTTTATCTTACAGCACCTTTTAATGCATGCTACAGGAAGCACCTCTCCAGCTCTATGGATCTGACTGATCCCTCCTGTTGCTCTTCACTATTCACTAAATGGTTAAAATGTTCAGAATCTTCAAACATGCTCCAAATAATGCTTCTCCCCACACAAAGAAGGCTCATATGTGAAGGCAGTACATTTCAAACTATTCTACAAATTTTTACTATTTAAATTTTGTTTTAATTCTCACCTTCCTCCATTAGTCCTTTGATTTGCTCTTCTTTTTCTTTCAGTAATTCAGCAGTTTCATTACTATTAAGTCTAGTAGCCAATTCTTCTTTAACAGTCTTTACTTCCTAAATATTAAAATAAAATACTTAAGACCACTTATTAAAATATATTTATGGATAAATGCACAGTAAGCTACACTAATTACCTTTTTCTCTCCACTTGCTCTCAAAAGGCTTTTATCTGAAAACAACTGAGGTTGGAAAGGAACTCTGGAGATTATCTGATCAAATCAGATTGCTCAGAGCCTTATTCTATCAGGTTTTCAAAACCTCAAAGGATTGAGACTCCATAAATTCTCTGTATAATTTGTTCCAACTCCTTCTTCCATTTCACGTTCTACACTTTCAACTTTTGCAATACAGTAAAAACAAACTGTTACATTCACACACAGGTACCAGATAATTTCTCTGTTTCAGCTTACTACTGTGCCAACACAGTGACACGCACAGTGACACAACAACTGTGACAAGTGGGTTTTGTTGCCCAGTTACAGATTTGAGTTTACTTTTTGGAGACAAGCAATAAGCTTGAGAAATGCAATGCTGTGATACCAGCTCAAGAACATTTAAACTCCATAAGGTTTGTTGCTGCAGACTTCTTTGCTCATCCCAAACCAACCCATCATCAATTCTTCATTTTCCTACTAGTTAATCCTCTGCAGAAGCCATTCCCATTCTTTGCCAATTCCTCATACCCCATTCTTCTGCCTCACACCAATGCAAATGCATATATGGGTACAAGGCATGCAAGAGCAGACATTAAACCTTTTTCTTCCCCCAAATCTGACTAACTTAAACTTAAATGAGTTCCCTTACTTGGTTCACAACACAGCTGCAAGAACACACCTGTTAACACAAGGAAATAACAAGCAGCCTGGGAGGCCAGAATCAGCTTATGCTAGATACTAAAACTTCGAGATAGCACCTGTCCATCTCATGCTTTTCCTGAGCTTAATTTTTATGAATTTATGTCAAAAAATTTACTTGCCTTCTAAAATAAAACATTAATCTCTCCAAAAACTCAAATTACCTTTCTAGCTGCATCCCTTTCCTTGCAGGCCAGCTGGAGCTTCTTCTCAGCATCTGCAATTCTCTGAGCAAACTCCTCTTTAAGAGATGAAAGGCTACTGCTCTCTTCTTTCATTCTAAACATTTCACTACATTTAAAATCAACATTTTAGGACAGTTGCACAGTTACATGGCATTCCAAGCATTTTGTAAAAGGTTGTATTACATGCTTTTAAAATATGCTGGGTTTTTTAAAATTCTATTTTGCACATTAACCAGCAATCAAAAAAACCCACATTCATACTAAAGTCCTAATCAAAGATATCCATTAATTCAGTAATTACCCATTAAAACAATTAAATGCTTGATTTACCTTAAATGTTTTGCCCCTTAATCAGGTTGTCTCTCATTAACCATAGTCTGTATCATATACAGAGCAAATAATTAAATGTATTTTTAAGTTAAGGTCAATTTAGTCATTAAACAACACCTTCACATACTATCTGTACATTGTTGAACTTCATATTTCATCAGTGAACTGGTAAGTCCAGCTTTTTTTTTTCCTTTTAATTTTAACTGAATTATATAATGAATTCAGGTTTTTCCCTACAACCAGCCCTTCTACAACACTTTCACTACCTACATTTTAGTCAGCAAATTAGTAAACCAGGTTCATCCACCTGCATCAGAAAAGTCAGTCTCCCTTTATAGCTGAATCCAGTCTTTTAACAGAGTCAGACTCTACACATCTGTTTGTCATCCCTCCTGCTTACTTCCTGAAAAATCTTTCACCAGCCTCGTCCCAAAAGAGATTTTGGCCCCAAGAAATAACGTGTCTTTAAAAAAATACCATCACAGCACATGCAATCATTATTTCCACCTTTCCCAAACAACCTTTCTTCTAGTTATAAAGCTACTTGTTTTACAATATTGTCCACTGACTGTATCACAGTAAAGTTACAGTTACACACACTACCGTGTATATTTTTCATACTTACTCTTTGAGGTTATCATAAGCTTCTTCCAGGCGTGCCTTTTCTTTACTAGTACTTAATAACTGTATTTCCCTCTTCTCCAGTCTCTCAGTTAATGAATCAATCATCTGGACAATGTTTTTAGAGATAAAGACCAGGTGAATGGGACAATTAAAACACAAGAGGGGCAGGATTCCCCTCTCCCCCCACCACTCCCACCCAACACTATTTAAAACTGAACTTGTCAATGTTCTGACAAATTTCTTGTAAATTCACTAAAATTAAAGATTACCATGTTTCTGCCACATTAATTTAGAACTGAGCAATAGCTAAATACAACACTTGTTTTTCTAGAATTTTAACAAAAAAAACATCCTACCAAATAAGTACATGTGGCTAAGTCCCTCAACAAAATCACCAACAGTTATATTTAATTACAAATTAAGTTTTTAAACAGATCTGGTAGCCTATAAAACTATAGCCATTAAGACTCCCAGTGCTCCTTGTATCACTCTTTACAGAATCACAGAATAATTTACATTAGAAGGTCTCTTCTGTAAACATCAGCACAAAGCAACAAAACAGCATCAGGTGGGGGCAGAAAACTTTCAGGCAGGATCAAGAGCTGGTCACTCACATCACCAAAGTTCTTAATACCAGACTTTGGAAAGATAAACATAAGAGTAATAACACCAACAGACATGCAAATACACACAAATGTAACAGTCTATAAATGTAGCTCAACATGGCCAATGAAAGACACATTTTGCTGTGGTCTATGATCACTGTTTCCCATTATGTATAACCATTTAAGTTCAGAAAACTTATGGATAACAGTCCATAGTTTTGGAGTTCTCTGAGGAGCTCACACTGACATTCTGTACAATTTACACAGAAAAATGCTTTCTTTAAAACACAGATTACACTGGGGTTTTATGAACTCCCATAAGCAATTGGTTTTCCTTGATTACTATAAGAAACAGCATCAATCTTACAAACATGCCTGCAGGGCAAGGCCATCTATATCACGTATTAGGGACACAGGCTATGAACAAAAAAAAAAAAAAAAGCAAAGAAACAGACCAAAACACACGTCCAAGGAACTCAGCAATTAAAAACAAGAACAGGGAGACAGGAAGGTGACAAAGGAAATGGAGAAAAATACAATACACTGGCAGAACTGGACAAACTACACTGCTTCAAAACTCCAGTTTAGCTCTACACACACTTGAGTATCCTACTTCACCACATTTCTAGTCTTTCCATCTGACTAAACCAGCCATAAAAATTCATTTTCACCTATCCACTATCCATAACTATGCTTATCTTCTCCATTAAAAAGCATAGTCTACATTATTTTTAAAAGTAAAGATTATTTCTGCTAAAAATAAACATCAATTTACCCAGTAAAAAGGACTTATTTACACTAACTACTGCTATCCTCAGAGAACATGCATAATGCTCCTAGAATGTAATCAAGTTTGTAAGTCTCTGGAAAAAAAATGCTTGCAAAATACTATTTTTATCATTGCTGAAATACTAAAGGCTTGTAGTTTCATCATTAAAATCAAAATACTTCATAGAATCTCTTCCACCTTTCATAGAAAAAACCCCAACACACCAAAGAATTGAACTAACACATCTCACCTATCAAGGCTGCCTGTTTGCCAGCACTACTGACAATTCTCAATAATGATAACTAGGTGGATTAGGTGAAACCCAAAATCCTTCGACCAGAAATGTCACCAGTATTATTCCACTGCAGAATATCAAGTTTTCTATAAAGTAACATAGTTTAGCATCAATTAATTCATGCAAATAAGGTGAAGCTAACAGCTATATAAGAAGGTGACAGGAGTTTCATTTGTAATTAAAAGGTGCATTTGCAAAACATGTTTTACAGCTACCTTGTTAAGCTCTTGCTTTTCAGTGTCCTCTTCTAACAATTTTTCAACAGCATCCTGTGGGGGCTCAGTCTCCTCTTTCACAATCTGCTCTTCAACAGTCTGCACAGTAGCAACCAGGACATCTGGCTGCTCAGAATTAACAGGGGTTGCACTTCTCCCACTCTCCTCCATCTCTGCTTCCTCAGCAGCTAAAACAGGAGCATCACTCAAGTTTTCAGATTTATTTTTCAGAGCATCAACAACTTCTGCCTTTGGCGCAGAAGGACTGACAGTGACAGATGCTGAAGCAGGAGCCCTGCCTGGTAACTCATCATCTGAATTTATTTCACTTACACTTCTACTATCCAAAGACTGGACACTAAATGAATCAATTCTTTCAAAAGCATCAGAGGAGCCACAGCTCTCAGTCATTTTTTGAAAGTCATCTAAACGATTATAATCTGCACAGGCCGACGTAGACAAAAGCTGAAATGATGTCTGCATTAGATGAAGACTGGATTTTGAATCTGCAGCTTCTTGTCTTGAACTTACTGAGCTCTCACTTATTACACTTTCATGGTCCAGAACTTCAATGTCACTCGTTGTGGATGTCCCCGAGGAGAAAGTGCTAATTGGAGGTGATGGTGTATTGCTCTGCCTGTCCTCAGTCTTTCGCTCCTTAGTTTCCAAACCCACATCCTTTGTACCTGCATGAAGAGGCTGTGAGGTGCTGCCTGGTGCACCTCCTGTTCCATCCCCTCCTGGGCTGCGTTTTGCATTAACAGCATCTTCAGGTACTTCCAGATTTAGAGCAGACACCTTTTTGTCAGTGACTTCATCTGTGCTTTCTTCGTGCTTGGCATTAGATTCAAGCACAGAATTCTCTTCTAATTTCTCCTTGGGAATATCAAGGTTTTCCAAGTCCACTAGGCCAGCTACAGAGGGATCCTTCACTTCTGCCTCTGTTGTCACTGGTACTTCCAGCTGACTGGGGTGTTGGGACTCCTTTAAAGTGCTTTTCACTTCCTCTTTGGGTCGCTGTGATTTGGCTGGAGGTTTGGACACCACTGAATTTTTCTGGATACTCTGAACATCAGATGGAGAGAGAAAGGCACTGAAGAAGTTCTCAGATTCATCTACCACTGTCCTCCTCACTGGCTTAGTGATTGCTGTTGGTGATACGGGCTGGTTCTGTGGTTCTGTATTTGAACTTGAGCCCCAGGAAGATGCATCCCATCCTCCACTTATGAGAGAATTTGTTCCTATAACAAAAAGAGATAGGCCAAGAGCACTTAAAATGTATATTTTCTATTTATCTTTTTAGATGCAACAGTTCAGAAAATAATGTTTTCAATTTTAAGTGATTATTATTTATGATCGAAACAGCGTCATTTTCATTACTCCCTCCTTACAAAGCTTGGAACTGATTTTTAGACAAAGCAAAAGAAGCTTAAGGGAGACACAAAATAATTTTAAGAATTACAGTGGACACAGACACCTCTAGAAAGCAGGAGTATCTGAATGGAACCAACTTGCTCCTTCCCTGTGAAACAGTGACTTTAGCAAAGGCAGAAAGAAACCTTACACAAATTACACCAGTAAATCCAAGAATGAGAATTTCAGGAGGAAGATGGAAAGGAGTGTATGGAAAGGGAAAACAAGCCACACTAGACCAGGCTGCACAAAGCCTCATCCAACCTGGCCTTTAACACTTCCAGGGAGGAGGCTTCCACAGCCTCCCTGAGCAACCTATTCCAGCCCATTACTACCCTCATGGTGAAGAATTTCTTCCTGATATCTAACCTAAATCTCCCCTCTTTCGGTTTAAAACCATCATCCCTTGTCCTATCACTGCCCTCTCTGGTGAAAAACCCCTCCCCAGCTTTCCTGTAGCCCCTTCAGGTACTGGAAGATGCTCTAAGGTCTCCCCAGAGCCTTCTCTTCTCCAGGCTGAACAGCCCCAACTCTCTCAGCCTGTCTTCATAGCAGAGGTGCTCCCACCCTTTGACCATCTCTGCGGCACTTCTCTGGTCCCTCTCCAACAGGTCCATGTCCCTCCTGTGCTGAGGGCTCCAGAGCTGTACGCAGCACTCCAGGTGTGGCCTCACCAGAGCAGAGCAGAGGGGCAGAATCACCCCCCTGGCCCTGCTGGCCACACTTCTTTTGATGCAGCCCAGGACACAATCGGCCCTCTGGGCTCCAGCACACACTGGTGGCTCATGTCCAGCTTCTTACCTACTGCCACCCCCAAGTCCTTCTCCTCAGGACTGCTCTCTAGCCATTCTCCCCCCAGCCAGTATTTGTGCCTGGGGTTGTGCTGACCCAGGTGGAGGACCTTGCACTTGGCCTTGTTGAACTTCCTGCGGTTGGCATGTGGCCTCCTGCTTCCTATAGTGAGAGGAGGCTAGGCAAAACAATCTGAAAAACTGGAGTTTAAAAGTGGAGAATTATACAGATTCCAAAAGGAGGAAACAATTACTAGGTCTTAAAAGCAATCTGCTAGTAGCACATAAACACTCCACACACCGCTACAGAAGACAGCTTTACATATTTGTAGAATTTAACCTATAAGAAAGGTTCTTGCCCTTTCCATTTGTGACAAGCTTCATATTTTTTTATCATACACCAAGCAACAGCCTGAAGCTGACAATACACATTGTCAGCAGCCCAGGTAAAATGATGAGTTTTCTTCTCCTATGGAGAAATCCTGAATTGATTAGCTCTGAAGCTGCCCTAAAACAAGATCAACAGGTCAATTATTGCATTTCTCACAGATTTTTTTGCAGGACTTGTCAACAGCAAGAATAATAAGAATTTCAGCAACATCCTAAGTGAAAGAGAAATTTTAAAAAAATATATATATATATCCAATTTGATTTTGTACCTACAAAAATAATCTGGATAACATAACTATTTCAGGCTACTTAAAAACAAGCTCACTTTATAGAGCAGCATCTACTAAAAACCACTGAGTTATAATATTTAAAGCCAACTACCACTTTCAGAAACTATTGACAGCTATTGGCCGCAAGAACTCCAATTCAGATAATTACTGCTCTCACTGCCAAAAATACTACAAACATCTGATTTACAAACATCATCTTGCCTGTGATTCAATAGCTTCAGAAAAAGCCTGTGAGTAAACTTTAACATTCAGAAGATACTTTACTTCTTAAAAAAAAAATAAATTCCCCTGAAAAACAGGCATAGCCTGATCTGTGCTGCTTTCCTTACGAATTTACAGAACTACTATAAACACTAAGATACCAATTACATTAAACAAAAGTTTTAGACAAGTTCAAAATTTTAAGAAACTAAGTACAACACAGAGTTCTAGAAACAATTCCTGTCATTTAAGACGATACTGGACTACGTGACTGTCTAGCCCTTGCTCCCACAAAGGGACCAAGACATGCAAAAATGACCCCACTCTTTGCTGAGCAACCCACGCAGACTTCACTTTCAGTTGTTCCAGCTTTCAGTTTCCAGAAATCTAACTCTGCTGTGGGTCTACCTGGAAATAACTGGCTCCTACAAACATGTGCAGTCCTTCCAGATATATTTGTAGTAAGGACACCAACTCCAGACAACTTCAGCTTCCCACCGTTTTCTTTCTTACCTTTGAGGTATTATTTATGGGAGAAAAAGTTTCTAACGAGAGGGCTCTTTTTTGCTCTCTCTCTTCTAAAAGCAATTCAGGACATTCTTACAGGTTAGCACACATGCAAAGGAGACACTTCCTCATAACTGAGCCGTGACAATTTTTCCACCAACACATTCCTTTCAACAGATGTTGGAGAATTCTGAAAACCCCATAAAGAGTGGCAACTTCACTCGGCTTACACAGATCTTACAACCTTTACGCCGCTCTTCCTGTCACAAAGGGAGAACGCATGCCTCAGAAAGAACATTATTTTCCCCTTTTTATTAACTTAACGTTTTTTATCACTTATGAGTCCCTTAGCCAAAAAAAACACAACAAACAACAAAACGCCTTGTATGCTACCTATGCGACAAACGCACGACACTGGTGACAATGACTGGTGTTGAGTGTGCTGCTCGGGCTCTCTCAGCTCTTTGTCTGTGTTACCCTCCCTCGCCTGGAAGGGGGGAACCAGAAGTACCACAGGCACTGCAGAAGGGGCTTTGGACGGGCAGGGCCGGTTAAAGCTCCACAGCGTAACCCCCTGCCCGGGTGAGGGGAGAGACAGAGGAGAGGCCGGGAGAGGAGGCTGAGGGGACGGCACCGCCCCCGCCAGCCCCGCTGGAGGGCCGAGGGGCAGGCGGTGAGCGAGGCAGCCCAGCGCACCCTACACGGGGGCTGGGGGCCGCCCGCCGTCCCCCGCGCTTACCGTCGCCGTAGTCGGGGATAACAGCGTCGGGCCAAGGCCTCTCCTCGGCCTGGATGTCCAGCACCCGGTCGATGGACTTCTGGGCCTGCGACAGCGCCTGCTTGGCGAAGCTGGACAGCTGCGAGGCGTTGAACCAGCTCATCCTCCGCGCTGCCCAGCCCCGCGCCGAGGCGGCGGCACCGGGTCACAAGCACAGAGGCGGGCGGGGAGCCACCCGCCCTCAGAGCCCGCTCCCCAGCGGCTGCGGGGCCGGCGGCCTCGGATTCGGCTCCGGGGAAAAGGCAAGGCTGGCACGGGAGGCCGGCCCCGCGCCTGCGCCCCGCCGGGCTCCACGTCGCAAACAAGCCCGGGCGCAGCCGCGCTCCAGCCCCCTGACACATCACGGGAGGAGGAGCAAGGCCTCCCCGCCCGCCTCCATACTGGTGGCGGTGGGGTTGGACGCCTCCTCCTCGGTCTCCGCCGTGGCGTGGGCCGGCCCTCGCTGTCCCCCCGCTGTAGTGACAGCTCTTCCAGGTTAGATGTTAAAAAGACAACTTTAGTTCCCGCTTCTCAGGGCTTCCTTCAAATAAGAACCGAGCACACTGCCCTCTAAACCTCAGCACCTCAACTCGCTTAAGTCCCACAGCTTATATGAGGCCTTTTAACACTTGAAAATGCTGCAGAGCTGTTAAAAATTACCTGGTTAAAACTTACAGTACAGTGTCCCCACTCCAGTTCAAGGCTGAAAGATCTAAAGTTTAAACACAGCTGACACACATCAAGTAAAATCAGGTAACTGACAGCGAGGTATCCAGCACTGCTTCCTGAAAGGTCTCTGCCTAAAGCAGCCAGATGATGCCCTAGATTTATCAGTTATCAACACCCTTGAATGTCCATTGATAAGCCACAAAATAAAGTGTCTTTACGATTTTTTATTAATAAATACCTTAACAGCACCAATGATACTTGAACATAACCTTGCAGTACTGTGGGGGGGCTGCGAGCAGACACGTCCATATTTTCATGTACAGCTGTTCATTTTGTCCTTTCACGTTTGCTTGTAAACAAAGTTAATCTTCCGTACTTCACACCTTTCATAAAATTGATCAATATCAAACAAGAGGACACTGTTCATTTAAATCTTCTGCCCTGTTTTAAGGTGACTCAGCAAGTATTGGAGTGCTACAATTTAAAACGGGACTGCTGTGGTTTCTTTTAAAGGGGCTTCTCTTTGCATACCTGTGTGCACATGTGTTGAAAACAAAACTTTTGGCCACCTTGAAATTTCCATGTGTCTGAAAGTATATTAACATTGGCATTTTGACAACAAAAAATGGGGGAAGAAAGTGTTTTCCTATACATCACAGTTCTGTACATTCGTAAGTATTTATACAAATATAATCCACCAAATATTGGCTTCTACATACAATTGTGAAATATGATGATTCATTTGTATTACCTACCCTTCAACAATGCTAGTACTAACAGGGACATTTTTTGGGTTGCCTTAACACCCACAGAGCACGTTTGCTTTACAAGGTGGGTACAGATGCCTCTTGCTGTATATGCAGTTTACTTAGGAATAAATTAAGTGGTGAAGTGAAGCTTGAACAGCATAGTCTGTGGTGTAGTAACATCAGCAACTGCAAGTTCCTGGCCATCCACAAGCCCTAGTTCTGAAACAGAAAGAAAACTTTAAATACAGCAAACCCACGTGGTTTGGTTTTTGGATTATTTTTTTTTAGTAAAAAAAAAAAATTAGGAACACCATTCCCACAAATCATAAATGTTAAGAAATAAAGCTGTGAACAACTCACTAACAAAACTATTGTTAATCTAATTCAACCATAAATCTAACAGACCTTGCCAAGAAACACAACAAACAATACTGAAGGATGCTTAATCTACACCAGTTACCATTGCTTTCTTGCAATGTTTTTCTCCATCAGATCACATCTTCCCACACTTCACGTTTAAACAACTCAAAGCTCATCCCTGAGCAACCTGAGAAAGGTGTATTACATGTAAAAGCACAATGAAGCAGATTCTACTGCCTGGTGCAAAGTAAAGCTAAACGTGAAATTGACTGACTTTCTGCTTAGAGAAGTCTATTGAAAATCTACACGTGACAACTGCATGATACCTTTTAGTGTCTTGGAAAGATTTGGCCTTGTTCGTTCTTCAATTGAAGCCACTGTCTGCAAAAAAAAAAGGAAAAAAAAAAAAGGAAAAAAAAAAGCCAAAACTTTTCCTTTCAAATTCTGATAAATAAATTTAAATAAAGACAATTATGTACGTTCAGATTACCTGTAAATAAAGTGTTTTATTTCCCCCATACATAGTTGCTGTGATGGCAGGAGATTTCATTTGCCTATATGTAAAACATTTTAAAAAAACAATCAAGTAAAAATGCATTCAGAAATTACCCTTTTGAAACACTAAATTATCAAAAATTATCAAATAAATTGCAGAACAGTTGCACACTTACAATGAAGCATTGTTTGTCAAGTAATCCAAGATCTCCTGCAATTTAGCTGATGGGGAAATCTCTATGTTTTGGGGAAGCTGGCTGCAGGCTGGACAGTTCTCCTACAACAAAGTAGCACAGGAAAGCAAGTTAGGTTAAATATGATTTTTAAAATGCTGCCAATAAGGTCTCAAAACTATTTGTGTCTTTGTCTTTAAAAAAAAACAACGAAAACGTTTTAGCTCTAGAAATGCTGTTGCAAATATTAATGACAAAACCCAGTTCCTGTAAAGCCTGTCACTGTTCAACTGGCTCTCAACAGCAGCTAAGTATTTACGAACTACAAATTTCATCTGACGTGACATTTAAGACTACAAACTTTAAAATCAATTGTCATAACCACTTTTTGAGAAGATTTGCTTATAAGTCTGCTTATGAGATTGTGTATCTTATTTCCTAAACCATGTTTCTTGTATTACAGGAGAAATCTTAAGGACTCCCTTTCAAAACAGTCAGGTACAGTTTTCCTCTGGAGGTAGCACAGCAGGAACAGCTGCAATGCCAATGTTGCAATGGCAGACACCACAGAAATAGCTGTTTTTTCAAATACTAAGAAACTTTGGCTAAACAGGCAAAAATGAAATATGCCATTACATATACTATGCAATCGTTTTTGGTAAACTGATGGGTAGAAGAAAAGGTTTCATTACCAGGACATCAAATTAAACTTCTGATGATCTGGAGGTAAACAGTCCTGCTACTCTAACCATAGAAGTTATTTAAAAAAAAAAAAAGTCCTACAATTATTATACAGTGCTAGGGGCCACGAGATGCAATACTGAGTTTCAGAAATACACAATAATTGCCTAAGTTCAATAAGACCCAAGGAATGAACACTGCAAGTCTTTAATGGCACTAACCTTTCTCTCAGCTTCAAATGTGTATGTGTATAATCCATCCACATCATTAAACACCAAGTAGTTGTTCAGAGGAATGTAGGCGCTATAATGACAAATTTGTTAGTGTTAACAGGTGTCACTAGGTTGGAAATCATGTATGTTATTAATAATAAATGAAATACCTTGTGGCTATTTTAAAAACTTCAGTGGCACAAACAGCTGGAATGAGAAAAAACAAACAATTTCTTCACTTTCTACCTCTACTTCAGAACGTGCAGACATTAGTGCACAACATTGTACCACAGAAGAAGTGACCAAAAAACCCAACAAGTATAACAGTTTCTAAAGAGAAAAATAAACATCTGAAGTCAGCTGGTAGTTCTATGCCTAACACCATATATTCAGCACCACTCTGAGACTATGTTAAGCTTATATTCCATGTTTTCCTTTTCCCTCCCCCAGACTCCAATGCTTTTGCTCACTCCTATACTCATACTTGAGCTTAAAATTCACAATCACAGGTGGTTTCTCTACAGAAAACAGAAATGAGACTGTAAGAATAAATCAGACCATTTAAAAAGTACTATTAAGCTCCTCAAGTTCTCTATTTACACAACTCTGAAGTCTATAATGCAGAAGTGCAATTAATTCTTTCAGCATACCTGCAATGACTGCATTTGTAGAAGCTACTGCTGGAATAATTCGTTTAACCACCCCTGTAAAACAGAACATACAGCTTCGTCTGTCCCAAGAAACTACATTGGGAACTGGCAACTTTTAGCCAGAATAATTACAGAAGGGGGTACCCACAGGTACTTTAAACACTTTTCAGGAATTTCCATAACAATATATAATGGCATCCTGCTCAAATACCTGGGCATTTCTTAATTTGAGGAATGGACCAAGCATATTGAGAAAAAGAAGGTATCACACAGAGAACCAGTGAACAAATCCTAAAAACAAGTATTATGCATTTAGCATTGAAAATTAATTTACAACTCAGTTCTATTCCTGATTAGCTGGAGAAATAAATAATGGAAATACATTTGGGTTTGGTTTTCCCTCTCCAAGAACAGGCTTGCCAAACTGTACTGCCATCTCCATCCAACTGAGCCCATCCAGTCAAAGGGCACAGGACACACGTGGACAGAAAGCAGGATTTCCTGTGCACACAAGTTTGCACACTGGGAACAAGGAGGTTCACTCTTTTTTCAGGCCTGCCAAAAAGACAGCAAATCCCTAAGTAGTCTGAAGTTCCTCTGGCTTCTCATCATTGACTTGTATTCCTTCATACCTGAGAAAACATGCATACATTTTTTTATCCTTGCCTTCTTTCTGTTGTGTACTTCATCATGAAGCCATCTTCAAGTGCTGAAAAGTGTGCAGCCATTTGCATGTACACAATTCTATTTTGTAACTGGACTTTACATTCATCTGTATAAAAAAATACTTCTAGAGAAGCCAGGATAAACTTGCTGCAAAGAAAAATATTGTCTGCAATACAGTAGGTGGAATCTGAGGAAGATACAGGAGGAATCAGTTCACCCTTTTTTGAGGTTCCAGTTTGGCATTTTGAGCCCAGCAGTTCAAATCTATTCTCAGTACTGCAAGTGAACAAAAGGAGTTACCAAGAAATATGGAGATTCCATATGAGATTCTCCACTTCTTTTCTAGTTGGTTGGCATTTAAAATGCTGATTAAATGAGTGGCAGCATTCTGCATGTGCACGTGAAGGATGGCATACACAGCAGTAAAGAAAAGATGCTATGGTCTTAATCAGCTTAAACTAGCAGAAGTGTTGCTGTACTGAAAGGGGCAATCACCTTCTTTTGTTTCTACCCTTTGACCCAGCAAAAGTAGCCACAGTGTAATGTAAACTGTGGAGCTGGTCCAGGTTAAAAATAAACGACGAAAAGAATGTTCAGTTTTGTCCCAGATAAGTTCCTCTGATTCATCATGAATGCCTGAACATCTGATTCATCATAAAATATTTGTGCTGGCACAGGAAACAAGCTGCTTGTTTCTGTTTTAAGATGTTAAGGGAGAACAGAACTGTTTCTTTCTCAGCAGAGCTGCCAGGTTAGTCATAACAAATACAAAGAAGGCCAATCCAGCCTAATCCCAAATGCCACAAGCTTAGTGAAATGCCAGACCCTTACCTTGGGTGAGTCTGTATGTAACACCTTTAATATTAAATTGTGATGCTCTTTCTAAAGACCTCTGGTAAATCCACTGTATATGTTCAGGGTCATCTCCATCCAATGCCACACCTTCTACAGCAAAGTTAGATATTTACAGATAAGTTATGAGTTCTTCAGAAATACAGCATTCTTTTTGCTTAAAAAAATCCCTTTGTTGTAATTTGGATTAAAACTAATACTCTATTAAACTACTAAAACTTGACACTTTAAATAATCAAAACATCATTTCTACAAACACGGTAAGTTCTAACACTTCTTTTATACAAACTATCTTAACTTCACAAAGTTACAGAGTGATCTTAACTTCAGAGCTGTTACAGGTTACACTTTGAGTCAGGAAAGACATCGTGCAGTATGAGGGAGAGAAGCACATGAACAAGTATGGAACCACAGAGCAAGCCCAAGAAGAGAAAATCCATCACCAGCTCAGAGGAGGCTTAGATTCAATATGACAATAAGCCACGTAAAGTTAAAAGGTAGGAAGCTTTTATTAAAAGTAGCTATGTACACCTAACTCAGATCAATTTAGTTAGAAGCAGAAATGTCAGTTTAGCACCCGTGCAATATACTAATTACCTCCAAAAGGTTGCTCCTTTGGCCACTGCAATATCCTGACATACTCAATACAATGCTCTGGTAGTCTGGGCATAGATGCAATAGTACACATGGGAAAATTGACCTGGTGTGGGCAGGGGAAGAAAACCAGAAGCAAGCATATGACACATTATGTACAGCACTAGCAAAAGAAACAAGCAAATCAGAGGAATATATTAAAAAAAAAAAGGAAGTATCACTGGTTGCAATTACCTGCGGTGGATAAAGCTCAAGTGTGCATTCAACACATGCTGTCATACCAGGAATAATCACACGAACATTTCCTTTAAAACCTTCTGTCCCTCCATCTATTAAAGGTATGATGGAGCTTGGATCCAGTACACCATCTTCATAATGTAAAATGACATCTGAGGAATAAAGGAGGGGGTTGTTGGGTTTTGTTCCATTTGGTTTTTTTGAACCAGTTGCAGGAAGAAAAGACATCCTAAACTTTTTTTCTTAATGGCACTCTGTTACACCTCAAGATTGGTAACTTAATCTACAGTTTATTTTAAGGGTACATAGTGTATAAAACACTACTTATTTCTCAGTGCAGAGGACTTCATATACCACCTTCACCCTCCACCTCATCCTGCCCTTACCCCCTGATAAATGCTATTATTTCCTTTAAGTATACCAGAACAAAAGGTTGTGTTTTTTTTCTTTTGAAATACTGGTAAATATTAAAGATCACTATTTTATAAATGAAGGAACCTAGTCCAATGACCAGCTTTCTGCTACTTTAGTAGCAGCAAGGCTCCAAAAGATGACATTTACAAGTTGCAGCACAGTAAGTACTGTTTGACTAATGAAAAAAACAAAGCACATTCACAATGGAAGCATCCAGAGAGGCCGTGGAACTTCCCTTCTTATAGTCTTCAACAGCTGAGTGCACAAAAGCTGACTACAAACAATGTAATCTAACTTCAAAATTACCCCTGCAGGGCACTGCACAAGTGTTGGCTAACATTCCTCAAGAAAAAGGCAGGTAAGAAAGCATGTATCCTGCTCACAAAAAGAAAAAAGAAAACAGAAATAGATACAGAAAGCTGTGCGTTTCCACAGCCACCCCTCCCCGTTCATTTTAATGACACATTCTACACAAATCTGTTCAATTTTAGTTATCTATACTCAAGCAATAACCAGGCTTTAGAAGACTGAAGACTTTACCAGCATGCCATTTATCCATCTTCTTGCAATTATAGAGTCCAGCCCACAAACAATAATATGAAACTCTAGGGGGAAAAAAAACCACATTATTTAAAGTCTATCCTAATGCCCACTTCTTAAGACAAGCAAAGTATTCTGTCTATAACAGTCAGAGAAACTGACTGTGATTTGGCTATCTCCCTTAGAGTACCTATATGTCAGGTGCATTTAAGTTTTGTCTATCTGTTACTTTTACTTCCAGAATATTGTAGAACCCTAAAATAATTAGCAACCTAGCTACCAGGAAAAGCAACGAGCAGTAACAACTGCAATGTTCCCCTAAAGCACCCGTGGGTGTTTGGCAGGCAAACAAAAACCACTCACGTCTGTAGAAGCTTTCATCCATGTCTTGAATCTTTTTAAAATACCTGAATGGAAGTCCAGTAAAGGAATATATTCAGAAAGCAGTTAAGTTCATTGTTTTTTTATTTACTAACCTAAAGCCAAAGCATTGTCTAATTTATTAGTATAATTTTATTACATTTTTTAAAAGACCTAAGTGATTGAAAGATTAAAAATTCCCAAAGCTGCAGCTATGGCATCTGACAAAACAAGTAAGGGACACACTGTAGTAGTCACACACAGCAGAAAGCTCAGCAGGCTGACTACATAGGAAGCTCAAAACGTGCTCTCACAAAGTCCTGTGTCACTAAGTGCTGCTCTACATACATGAACTAGTGTTTCCTACCAGTACATACTCAACACTCTAGGGAATAAACCTGCAATTCTGGTATCTCAGTGAAAATCAGAATACCACATTTGAATAAAAAAACTCAGTGGAAAGACAGAAAATAGTTTCTGCCTCACTTCCCCACATGGATTTCCTGCATGTTAATGCCACCAAGAAAGAATTCTCAATCGCCAGCTGAATGAATCTGTTCTTTATTCCATGAAAAAGAGAGGATGGCAGCAAAATACTTTAGATAGTCTTACCACCTACAGAGTTTTCTAGGTTTTTTTGAGGCCTTTGGGGCTACTACTTGTCCACAAAAGGATACGCGACAACAGCACAGTTGGGGACGCGGCTGTTCAGGAATTCTGCTGCAACTTCTGCTTTTGGTCGCCCAACATCCTTTGGTCTGGGGAAAAAAAAACAGCCATTTCAAATACTTGATTGGAGTAGATTCCATCTGTCCAGACTTTATGCATTGCAATACTGAATTCAGTGACTAATTGTTACTACAGGACAATTTATTTACATGGATATTGTTAAGGAATCCCTGTAAAGCATTAGGTATGAGAGCCCCAGAGTTATCTAAATCTGTCCACGTAACTACAGTTATCAGCACGAAAAAAATTCCAACCATTTTTCATTTTGCTTAGAAGAAAAGGGTACCAGAAAAACCAGCATCTCAACCTGTGTGCATTATTCTTTGGTGTCACCTTTTCCATTAGTCAGCTTATTTGAATGGTAAGAAATGTGTGTTAATTTTCATCATGGTCAAACTATGACTCCACAGATCTCAAAACGAGAGGGAATCACAAGCAGCATTTAGTTAATTATGAGTAATACTGTGATGTGAAGGTTGACCAATATTTAATGACATCTAGTTTAACCAAAATAATTATCACATTCACGTATTTTGTTTAGGTATTTTATTTTTTTTAAATTGAATTGTGAAATTATCACTTACCGAAACAGAAACTGTCGGTTAAGATTAGAAACATCTATAGTATCCATGTCAATAACATGGATCTGCCTGAAGCCCAACAGTGCCTGTAAAAAAAAAAGATAGTAAACTTCATTTAATAGGAAATGAAATGCTTACAGTGCTCCAAAATTAATTTCACATGCCAAAAAAGCAACCTTTGGAGGAGCAAATGTATTTGCTCTTCATTCCCTGCGCAGACAGGTACATGGCTGCTCCTCCTCAGAACAGTGCTCTTTGTTGGGTGGGTAATGCTGATGTTTGGACAGATGGAATTAGTAACATTTCAGTGGTCAAAGACCATGTTCTCCTGAGTGCAGTTGGGCTTTATCCTACATAATCCTAACACAAGGAAGTCAACGGTGGGATGAGCATTAATTGGGGGAAAAAAAAGCAGATCTTGAAGAAATACCATAGGCACTTTCTTGCTTGGCGGGAATAGAAAGTTTCATTTTGCTAAAATTTTAAGTTTTTGAACATTCACCATTTTCATAGTTGGCATAAATGAGACTGGGATGTCCAGCCTCAAATACCAGTGCAAAACAAGCCAGCATCCCTCACTGTGTTCCATGCTGGAACAGAATGCAAACACAGAAGGTCACCTCAGTACCTAAGAGCATGCCCAGGCTCTGACAGAGGTTCTGGTCAACCTCTTCCTGCATGCAGCCCATCACTAGATTGGGCAAATTACTTCAAATTGTTTTAAAACTGTATTGCGAGTCTGATCTGATAAAGTAACAACATCATCCATGCACAAAGAAACAATATGAATTGTGGTTAAAGGAGAGAAAGGAAATGTGTTGTGATGTTCTGAAGTGACCCCAAAAAAAACGGAGTCCCATCCCCCACTCCTTTTTTCCTTTAAGACTCAATCTTGTTATATATAAAGACTTCCACACTTTTCATTTTACATTTTCTGAATAAACAGAGACATTCCATAGGTAATAAGTATTTAAAATGCTGTATCAGGAAATTGACTGCCTACTTCTTTAATCAACTTTTATATATATATTCCTCCTTAGCCATTTCTACACAGAACAGCACTGTTGGTCTGACTCAACGAAGCTGCCATTACACAGGCTGAATTCAGCACCACAGGCACAGCTCAGGGAGTGTTCAGGCTCTGCAGACAACTTCCAATTTACTGATCCTGAGGAACTGGAAAACCACTACTGGAAAGCCACTACTGGAGGAGACCAAACGGACTCCATGGACATGAAAGTCACCATAGACACAGTGAGTTTGGCTCTACTAATTCCTCTATGAAAGAACATAAATAATTTCAGCAATTCCAACCTCATTTTGAATTAATCCAAAGATGTAAAATAAGCTGAAATTAAATTCAACTTTGACTGTTATTACTAAACTTTGTACTAGCTACTTCTGGCAGTTTGAAGTATCACTTTTCCTCTGAAAAGGTATTGTATTTCAAACACTTCCTTGTAGCTTTGTGAGCATCTTTGGTTGGAATTTTACCTCATTTAACTAGATCTGGTAATCAGAGAAAATTACCAACATTAGATAAGGCAGCAAACGAACTGTTGTCTACATTTCATAAGCAAGTACCATGTTGCCTGTCCCTCCTGACAACTTTGAGATGCTAATAAATCACATGCAACATATTAGACTATCACCTTTGGAGCTTATTAACAAAGTGTATTCTTCAAGTTTATAGTCTGTATCACGTATTTTATACCATTTGATTAGAACTCATAAATTTAGTAGCTATATACAATCAAAACTGCCAAATGAACAAAGCAGAGAAGATAATTTCATCAAGGAAAGAAAAAAAAGATTCTGAGAAGTGTGAAAACTGAGTAATTACCAGGTTTTTCAGGAGCTCACATCCTAATCCACCTGCTCCAATAACTAGTACTTTACATGTGTTTAACAAAAACTCAAGAGCCTGCAGAAAATATAAAACAAAAAATTAATGCACTAGACAGGAAAATGTATAATTTGTCCTTTGTTTCACAACCCTTATAAATGCATTATCACACATTTGCAGTGCCTAATAAGCTTCACATAATGATCAGTAAACCAGTCTGTGCTTGCAGGAGCAATTACACATCAGACTTTCATCAGTTGTTAAGTTCATGCAGTTCCTACATCCCAACTTACAGAAATGCAATGTTGATACCAGTATTCCCTCAATATTAATTTTGATCATGAAAAAAAACAAGGACCACCTTTATTATTTTTCAGTTGAAGGAGATAGTTTTCTTCCTCTGAATGTTTTACTGATACATAATGCAAAATAAATCAGAGACAACATTGCTGGCCTTCAAATTTTAACTATGTAAGTGCTTTCTGTGAACTGTTCTACTAGACTCCAGCCTCAAGCTAGTAAATAATGGAACAGTAGATTAGAAAGGTAATAGTAAAATACATTCAACTGTAAGCTGTGAAGCAAAATGTACCAAAAAAAGAAAGTAGAAATAATTAAAACAGTCTAATTTTTGCTCTTCCCTACTAAACATCTTTCCCAATTCTCTAAGCACTCATATTAACCTTAATTCCCTCTGTAAGTACAAGAAGTTCCCTACTGTGTCTAATTGCTTAAAAATGGAGTGACAAATGCTGCTGTTTTTTATGTGGAACTCAATTAGCATAATTCTTATGTTGTTACATATCTATACATCAGATGACAGCAAGTTTGTAGTTGCCAGTGTACAGTTTAGAAATACAAGTTTATAAAAACATACAGCATTTTATTCTAGAATCATAACGTTGAAGTGACTAAAATATAAGCTTTTCATGCAGCTTTAGTACCCACACACTGCTGGTAGTAAATGAATGAAACTGTTTACATTAGTTTGCAACACACGCTACAAATTTATTTAAATTGTTTCTCACTTGAGTGCCTGGCTCGAAATCAGGATGTGTGAATGGTCCAGATCGCTCGAGGAACTTCTTTACATGGTTCCAGCGACCTTCCCAGCCTCCAGTGTCCCCACACCCACCATCAACAGCCATTCTGCACAGAACACAGTAAATTCAGCTGCAAAATCACAGAGAAAAAGCCACACCTCTGAAATATTTTTTTTCCTTGATATATCTGAAAAACACCTCAGTTGTTGACCACTCATACAAATGCACCTGCATACTCTTCAGGCATCTAAGTTATGTGCATGAACATTTGCATGAGTGGGCATTATTGGTGGCACTAGAAAGAAATAACAAGGAAGCATGGAAGGGAAAAACCCCAGGCATTTCCATTAAATCCCACCGATTTAGCTGTTACTAGTAAAAGTTGACCTGAAGTGAAAAAAGGGTCTAGTCTTTTTGCTTTTATTTTCCTCATATTTAAAGAGGGCACAGAAAAAGAGGTTGTCGCTTTAGATTTTTGAAGGTGATTTATTTTCCATCCACCAAGTCTTGCATGCTTTGACAGACTTTAAGTTCATTAATAATATTTGGAATTACCAGTATGTAACTGCAACTGAGACACTGAATAAATAACAGTAACATGTTGTTACTCTTGCTGATACAACAGCCCAGGTTGTCTCCTCTGAACCTTTACAGCAGTTTATTTAAACAAGAATTAAGAAAAACAAAACAAACAAATCTTGAATGCTTTTCACCCTCAATTAGGTCTATATAATTTAGAACACCCCCAGTTTTCAGTCATCTCCTGAGCCTGTCAGCAGTAGCAATATGGCTTGAAAAAGGGAATGTTTGCAGTTATCTTCTTGTACATTAAATACTCCCCTACCCTTTTTTCTGCTTTTGCAGGTCACTTTTAACTGTACATCACTATAAATGTAAACTGTTACCAGACCTACTGGAATAAGTTAAATCAGCTCTCTGAAGGCACTCTCTAATGTAAGATCTTTGCCTTCACAGAACAAGCCCTTCCTTAACACTGAGCACTTCTCTGTTTAGGTAGGAGCTCCACTCAATATATGTGGACAATTACATTCTACATTAATACAAAACTAAGCTCGTTATAAAAAATCTTTGCCAACCCTGAGTATGAAAGGTTGTGTCATCACTGATAAGGAGGGTTATTTGCCTCCTGCTATGAAGTAATAAAAAGAGCACGTGTATCAGTAATTCTTGGGTAATGTTTCATATTTTTGACTTCCTGGTGGTTCATCTCAACATAAAAGGAAAATGTAGTGAGAACACCTAGACAGTGAATACCTTTATCCTCACAGAATTCAGAAGGTGGACAACACACTGTGACCATAGCAATTTTAACATACGGGCAGTAATTTTGAAAAATATTTTCAATAACAGGGAAAAACTTCACTGAAGTGCAGGAATAAATACATCATAATTTGCCTGTATTTTGATTGCAGACCAAATTCATTCCTAGTAAACTGCTGACTTTAGGTTAAGTTAACTTACTGCGTTAGCAGTTAAATAAAATCTACAAAACTTATCTGAACTCATAAGGGCCTTTTGACTTCTGACTTGCACTTTTGTATCTCCCCAGTGTTCAGAATTCACATCAAAAATTAGTTTTTAGGAAGGTGTGAATAAATACAACACTCCCTCCACTCATCTGTTGCATGCCACTTTTAAGGGTGTGCATCAAGCAAATAAAATGGTTCAACAACTACCACAATAATTGGGTCTATGGATTACATTTTAACTTTTCTGGAAACAAGTGCAGAAGCTGTACTTGGTGACATTAAGAACACTTTTCTTGTATACGTTAATACAATCCACACAAACAGCCATTAAGCAGCAGTACTGCTTTTCTGTTTACATGAGAGTTCTCCTTTACAAGTAATAAATGGTAAGAACTAGTTTCACTTTTGTGACTAAACTAGTTTGGTTTTTACAGGGTTGGACATTGTGGAGATCTGAAAAAACATCAATAACTCGACCTGAGGTCTTATGTTTAACTTCAGAGCCAGTTTTTTAAAGTGTTTCTTTTTGTGTTGCTACAGCATTACCAGATATCTGGATTATTGGAATTTAACAAAATCCTTATTAATTTTATCGAATTAAGTTTAATTTTTAATCTCGTTTAAAAAAATCAGAGCACCACAGTCCTTATGTTGCTTTAGGCCCAGACTTTTCCCTGCCACCTTCACATCTCCCGAGCTCCATGCTTTTGAGGGACTTGGCATGCACCCCCCCACTCCAACATGCCCGAGGATTTCTGTGACCCTCACCCCAAGACACACATGCACTGCCTGCGAGCCCACTGCTCAGGCAGGCAGGTAGGTCTGCTCTGTGATCTTTGGGAAGAGGGACACAAGCAGATGGAAGGGAAGAGTAAAGGGATGGAAGCAGATGAGGTTAAAGATTTCCAAGCATTAGTTTTCAAGGCCGTTAAGACAGATGCACAGAATTTAGGGTTTTCATAAGCAGAAGCAACTGTTCTGTAGCCTGAATTTTTAATTTTCAGCCAAAAATTTAGTCACCTGCTTCTAGCCTAGAGGCCCTCCCCAGGTCCCTGACCGGCAATGCAGCTCTTTCCACTTCTGCCACAAAGCTCTCCAGCACACCAGCCTTTTACTCATGCCAAGCTCCAAGCTTGCAATTCCCATCCCCGCTCCGGGTGAGCCCCTTGGTCCTCTCCTCAGGAAATCCCTCTTCCCCAGTCCTTGCTGTTCAAGCGCCCTTTCGCCTTCCCCCTCCTCACACTGACCCACCTAACACCTTTCCTCCGGCTCCCTCCTCCCGCCCCGGCCCTCTCGGCCCCCGGGGCCCGGGCCCGCTCACTCACGGTCGCCCCTTGCCAGCGCCTCTCCAGCGGGCCCCGCAGCCCTGAGCTAACCCGCAGCCTCCTCCCAGCCCACACCTCTCCTGCGGGGCTGCGGCTCGCCCTGACCTACCAGCCGCCCCTCAGCAAGCGCTGCCTGCCCCTACCCCGGGCCGGGAGCCCGCTCGCCCGCAGCCCCGCACTAACCCATCCGCCAGCAGCTCCTCTAGCCTCCTTCTTTTCTTCTCCCTAAAAGAGAGAGAATAAAAGAAGGGTCAGTATCGCGCTACAGAGACCGGGGAGGAGGGAGAGGGGGACCCCGGGGCCCACCCGTCCCCAGGAAGCGGGGGAAAGGGCGGCCGAGCACACACATACAGGGCACTTACGGTTCCTCACCATCCGCCATATTTCCCTCTGCTTCCCACAATGCCCGGTGGCCCCTGGAGAGGCGGCGCTTCCGCAGCGCCCCGCCGCCTGTGCGGGCCGATAGAGTTGGGAATGGGGGGGACACAGCGCCCGCCAGGCGAGCTGCGCGGGGCGCTCATCGCCATGGCAAGAAGGCAGGGAACCCTCCTCCGGACCACCTCCCCATTCCCTCCCCGTGTCTTGAAGCACAGACCGGGCAGCCGCAGCTACCTCCCCGCCCGGGCCGAAGCGCCCTCCATAGAGTCCGGGGCCTGGCGGCTCTGGGCAGCCCGCGGCCTCTCTGTGTGCCTGGCCCTTGACAGCTGCGGGCTCTCCCTGCGCCCGCCTCCCGGGAGCCTCGGGGACAAGGCGTGTGGTGATGGTGGCGATTTAAAGACTCTGGGACGAGTAGAGGCAAAACGTGAAGATGGGATCAGCCTCAGGCTGGCTGCTGCCTGCCAGCCGGGCGGCTCCTCCACTCGAGCTGTATTTTCAAATGTTTTTAGGCTTGTCAGCATTTCCTGGGCAAAGGCCGGCCTGGCCCTGCCCCTGGCTGTCCTGGGAGCTCACATAACCCAGCTCCTACATGTACGAGCCTTCACTCTCCAAAGCACCCAAGGAATACCGTGTAAGCAGATGAGGTTTGCACTTTCAGGCCTCAAGCTCCTAAACTTCAGGGATCTAAATCCTTCACAGATTGAGCTGTGGGAAGCAGCTGCCAATCTCCCTTATTGCAGTCACACTTGGCTCACTGCTGGCCTCCATTTTGGGCAGGACTTCGTTGTCCAGCATGGCGGCTCAGCCAGCCCAGGGTGTTGTGCGATAACATGCAGGGACAGCAGACTCCAGCCACAGGGCATGAGTGTGAAAGTCCTGAAGAGAAGTTACTCCCAGAGACTGCTGGGGTTCAATCCACCCTGGCACCAGCCTTCCCCTCCAAAGCTAAAAGTTTTGGAGTGCAATTGCCCCCAAAACAGGGTCTGTCACCTGCTATGTAATAAGCCAACCCACACACAGGGTCAAGATATTTGCTTTAATATCCAGTTCTGTGCAGAAAAGGGAGCTAGGTGGTATTCTACAGAGCCCGCTCAGCTTCGTGAAACATGCTTTTATACACAGAAACACGTAAAATTACTTTATCAATTAATAACCAACATCACAAACACCTCCCTGCCATGGCTTGACACCCCTCCCGTCGCCAAAGTCTCCTTGGCTGGGACAGCTGCTTCATGGCCCCGTCCACACTTAGACCCTGGTTCCCCATTTCAAAGATGATGCAAACAGGATTTGCCATATGAATATTAAATATACGTCATCTTTCGCTGGAGAAACAATGAATATACAGCGACTGCGGAGAACAACAGCACTACACCCCTGCCGGCTGCCTCTCCTGGGCCAGTGAAGGGCAGCGCGCCGTGACACACGCCCCCGAGTTGCACTGCCCTTCGCTTTCTCTCTATTCAGCGGCGAGAAGCGGCCGGGCCGGGACTGGCGCCGGGGCCGGGGCCTGCGGGCAGGAGCCGCCCCGGGGCGGTGCCGCGGAGCTCTCAGGCCTGCGCGGCGCTGGGGCGGGGGCGGTGGCAGCCATGGAGGTGCAGGTGGCGCCGCTGCGGGCCTGGGACGATTTCTTCCCTGGCTCGGACCGCTTTGCCCGGCCCGACTTCAAGGATATCTCGAAATGGAACAACCGGGTGGTCAGCAACCTGCTCTACTACCAGACCAACTACCTGATGGTGGCTGCCGCCGTCGTCTCCATCGTGGGGTCAGTGCGCGGGCCTCGCTCTCTTTCCGACAGCGGCGGCCGGGGAGGACGGCGGGATCTGGGGGGAGACGGTGTTCCCGGGGGTGGCCCCGTTCCCCGGGCGGGCTCCGCTGAGCTTCGGGCGCTGCCACGGGAAAGGGTCTGGCCCGGCCCGGCCCTGGCCCTGTGCTGCCGGGTGGGATGTTGGGGGTGCAGGGAAGCTGCCTTTCCCTTCCTCTGCCTTTAATTTCCTCCGCCTTTCCCTTCCTTTGCCTCTCCCTAAACCTCTGATTTACCTGGTGTAGTTTAAAAAAATGAAGGTCTGGTTGCAGCCTCTGTTGTGGAGAGGAGGCTTGTTAGGTTAGGAGTACGGTTTAAGACTTATTTATTGGTGAGGGTCTAACAGATCTGAGGACTCATCTTCCTCTTCCATGGGCTGCCCATCAAGCCCCTTTGCCCAAGGCAGAGGGCTGCAGGTACCCAGCTGGTCATGGGCCTGGCAGAGCAGCCCTGGGTTTGTCTTGCCGGATGCCACTGTGCTCTGAAAAACGGAGCCGCATCCTGCGTGGGGATCTGTGCTTCCTCACGAAATCTGCCCCGTGGGACTGCTCAAGCCGAGATAAGCTTCACTTTGAATAATAAAAAAAAAAAAACCAAAACAAACCAACAACAAAAAAACACAAAACTGCCTGCTGTTACAATTCTAAGCTCATGTCCAGGGGACAGAGCAAGGCTTGCTCATACTGTAAAACCTTTAATATAAAATAAATAAGGTACCCTTCATTTCATTTTGGTGGGCAGGATTGAGACGTTCAAGGCAGGAGCCTCTGCTAGTGTGATGTTTCATAAGGCCCAGCTTTCCTGAAGAGAATGGGAAAATAACCTTATACTCATCTTTTGTATCAAAGCTAACATGACTCCTCTTCAAGTATTGCTCTAGGGTCTTTGGTCAGAAAGCTTTTAAGCAAGATGTGTAGCAGGGGCTGATGATTAAGCTTTTAATATGAAAACCGGAATACTCTGCTCTTCACAACAATGTGCAAATGCTTGAATTGGAGAATTGCCCACCTGCTAGGCCAGAGTGGTTTTGGCTGAAGTGCATCTTATCATGTATGTGGCAGAGGCTTAAAATTCTTCCCCTAAATCCCCCCCCCCCCTTTTTTTTTTTTTAAGGAGTCTGCACCTTGTTAGGGCTTCTGAAGCTGTTGACCCAGCATCTAAGGTGGTGAAGATTCTCTGGGTTGCAGGGAGTTAATTTTGGTGGGAATATGTTGCAGTCAGCTCAATAGACTACTAGACTGGCAAATTGAGACTTCCGTGGTCTTGATGTTCTTACACAGTGTGATATTTAGCAGTGTGATGCTGTACCAGCTCTCAGTGAATAGGGAAATCACAGTGGCCCTACAAAGCAGGGGGCAGCTCTTCTCCCCAAGAAGGTGGGGGAAAAAATGTAAACAGTTTTGATATCTCTGGTTGGAAAATGAGGATGTCAGCAGCTTTTATTCAGTCTCCTGAATTCCTCCCTTTGAACTCTGAACTCTTCAGATCAATTGGACGTATCTCCCACTTACTTCCCACTGTTTTTCTGGGGTGGGAGGTGGAGGAGGAAGAGAGCCACAGAAGGTGAAGTTTAATATCAGAACTGCAATTTTGATACCTTAATATTCAGTGGTAACTGTCTGAGTTGAAAACTTATGGATGAGGAACACCTGGAACTGGGATCTTGATCTCAAATACTTTTTTTTTATTGCATCTCTTAGAGCCTTTGGTAGATGATGAATCTGGTCCTTTTGACACTAAAATAAAAGATAATGGGAAAAAAACTATAAGGGAAACAGGCTAAAACTTCAGTAGAGAAAAAAATATCCATTTGTTTTATTAAAAAGATTTTTTGCTTGGCCAGACTGTGGCTTTGGGAGAAAGGTAAAGAAAGTTCTCCTGATAAATTGAAATGGATGATTAAGTTGTTGTCTTGCACTTCCTTCTGTAATAGGCAGGAATCCCTGAGTGGTAAGTGATGATTCATGGCTTTTTTAGGAACTCCGGGGCTGTATACAGGCCTAAGGGCAGGATTATTGCAACCACTCATGTAGTGGTCTTCCTGTGATCTAAGCTAAACTTAGCCCACGACCAACTCTACCTGTTCTTAAACCATTTAATTATATAGCCAGGCTTGTAATGCAGAAGTGATATTTTCAGCTACTGTAATACTTGGTAGCTATGGTGGTGCTGGCAGACATGGAAGTTGTAGCCTAGAGCTGTCTTGATACTGGAAGTACAGAGCTTGCTGCCACAGCTGCAATTTAGTGCCTCTTGTGCAACAGAGTTGCTGTCTCTGCAAGGTATGGAATAAGCTGACTGTGAGTGCAGTGGAATTGTAATGGTCTCTGCTGCATCATTTCCCTGCCTTTCCCCCTCCACTTCCCTTCTCCCATAACTCCTGTTACATGTAAATGAAGTTCTGTGCTTTGCAATCATGGAAATTTTACTTGCAGCCTGCAGGACTAGATAGAAAATAATAAATCAGTGAACAAGAAACTAAAACCACAGAATTAGTGCTACTCTCCTAATTCAGGCTGGTAGTAGCAGCCTTGCCTTCTCCACCCTCCCTGCCTTGCAGATTCATTTCAGGAGTAGCATGCTGTTTGGTTGTTTGTGTTTTTTTTTTTTAATTACAACTCTGTTGCAACAGATTACTGATAAAAACCCAAGATCTTTACTATATCAAATGGTGCCCTTTCTCCCTGTTGTATAGGAACTGGACTGCCTGTTCTTACCCCGAGCCAAAGCCCTGTCACTGGGAGTGCTATACAGATATTTATTAAAATTAGTGCCTCCCACAACTCTCCCTCAAACAATCAGTCTGGTTAATAAGTGGAATTTTTCTGTGCTTTCACCTACTCCAACAAGGCTTCTTTGTCTTATGGTTCAAACTTAACTACTTAAATTGATGTAATTTCTTCTAGGTTTTTGTTGCCATGTTCTTGCTAAAAATTAGCTTCTAAATCTGACGGTATGAAAAGGTGTACTGCATGTCAGAGTGCTGCATCTAAGAAAGCCTTTATTCTTTCCTGGCATCATGTCTTCCCTCCAGCCTGAGGTTCCATGTCTCTTTCCTTTACCAGTTCTCCAAAACGTCTGCTGTCCATCTGCACAGCCCCTAGCAATTAATGACTGCATGTTGACTTCTCTTTCTTGTTTTTCTCCCCCAAACCACTACCTTAGCTGATGTGCTTGTAGAGATTCCTTGCCAAAACGAAGACTCCAGCACAGCAAAATGCTTAGCTTCTCGAATGCCTAATGAAAGATGAAGAATGAGTGAGCAAAACACGTCGCTTTAAAACATTTGTTGCATAACAACATTAGTATGTAACTTGATAAAGGTCTGGCAGTTCTGCAGGGATGAATCTGTCTCTTGTTCTCAAAGCAATTCAAGTGAGCAACAGTAAGTAAAGGAGCATTGCTAAAGCTGTGGGTGCTGGGGGCCATTGCCTGGGACAACATGCCTTAGGTAGTTTTATGTGCTACCTCTAGTAACAGCTATATAGCCTCAGTGAAGCTAGAAGTATGGGGAGAGGGGAGGCAAAACTTTATCTTTGAAGTTATTTGAATTAATACAAGTGAGGAAGAAAGCATTGAAGTGCTGTAGCCTGCCCACGACATGGGACATGGTGGAGCAGAAGGGAATCATCATGCTTATTTCACGTAATGGCCTAACTGAGCTCCTCTACATAAAAATACATTCTCAATAACTGTTTTCTACTTGGTGCCTTTATTCAGACTTGCCTGGTCACATGCAAAATAAACAGATGTGACAGCAACTGCTGAGTAATCACCCTGAGCCAGTCATCTAAAATGGAGATGATTTAAGAATAGAGTTAGCTTGCATTTCTTTTTATGTGGCCTGTCCTATTTCTGGGCTCACGCTGCTGGAGGCTCCTTGTCTCACACAAAGAATGCATCTTGCCTAGCCCCTTTTTCTCTACAGAGCTGTAGCTTTGTGTTCTCCAAGTAACTGCTCACCTTTCCTGCTGTAAGGCTGTGCACAGGTGTGCAGATATGAAATAACCTGTTGAGAAGAGGTGGTGTGGTCAGTCACTGAAAGCAGAGCTCTTTGGGCCTTCCTACACCTATGTGGGAAATCTAACCTGTCTTGTGATGCAGAGTGTAGAAATAGGAATTCAGTAAAAAAAAAGGGTGTCCCATCTTTGTTTTTGCAGGCCAGAGGTAGTGCTTCTTCCCACACAGCTGCACCCCTGGCTGCTGCTGTCTCTGCTGTCTTCTGATACTACTGCCACAAAGTGTCCCACGGTGCTACTTGCACAGAACTCTCTGCAGCTGGGCAGGATGTTTCCTTTCCTGTATTTATTTTTCCCATCTCTTTACTGTGTATCGAAGCAGATACTGAAGGAAACCTGGTCAGTGAGGGGCAGCAGGAGTGCAATTGCAAGTCACCCTGCAGTGCTGTTGGAACTGAATCTAGGTGACAGCTTTCCCTTGCCAGTTTGTCTCAGCTGTACTGGAGGTCACAGCATCCTACCAGGGTTGTTCCTTGTCCACCAGAGAGAGCAGTGCAGAAGATCATCCAGCTAGGGTGCTGTGGGCTGTTAGCATCCACAAATGCTGATTAGTCCTGACCTACCAGCTCCTTTCAGGGTAGTGAGTTAGTGTTTTTTTTTCTCCAACCTCTAAAGAGTTTTTCTTCCCCTAAGTCATCTGAGCAGGGTAAACTCAAGTTACCACACCATTGCCATGCTAGTAGTTCCATGCATTTTTAGGCGTTTGAGACGTCTTATAAATCCCTGCTAAAAGGAATTATATTTAGAAAGTATCTTGTAACATACTTAATGGTCACTTACCTTGTCTCTGCAGCTTTGAAAGCCTTCCAGCTGTCTTGCCTGAACATGAATTTGGCATATTGTATTCTGGTCTGGACATAACTAAGGCCAATATCAGTGTTGGTGGATCAGCTGTAGGGTGACTGCTGGGGCTGTTACACAGCTCTCTCTTCCCCAGACACTGGTGTTCTAAAATAACATGTCCATGTTTTTTCCTTTTCAGTCTTTAGCTATTGCGTTATCAGGAGCAGTGTGCCAGCAGATCTGAGAAAACTGGATGGTGGAGGTCTGCCTTCTCAAAAAATGCTTTTGGAGAAGTTTCTGGATGCGAATTTCTAGGACACTTTTAGACAGCTCTGCAAATTACACTGTGGGCGAGTCAAGCAGTAAAGGGGAGCTTGGCATGTGACACCCTACCCAGGCCTGTAATCACCAGACTTGAAGTCTGTGGACACATGGCTGATAATTTGAATACCAGTTTTTGTGGCAACTGCTATCCCCATCTGTTTCCATGTGGCTCTGAATGACTTCATTTGATACTTATGCTCACTGTTTCCTTGTACATGTTGGAATGCAGCCCACTTCATGTAATTCAAATCACCTTCCCCAAGATCTTTTGAGGAATTTTTTTTTTCCCACATCCCTTATAGCCAATCAGTTATACAGAACCTGTGTAATAGCAGAAAGAAGTGTAGAGCAGAAAGTCTTTGGTGTCTTCCTCATAAATATGGAGGGATTTCTCTTAGCCACCAGTTTCTCAAGTTGTAATAAGAGTGGAGGGACGATAAGGGAAGATAAAGCTTTGCAAGTACTTACCAGACACATGGAAAATGTACAGTGGAGCTCTGCCTAGCCCTTTATTGCTTCCAGGATTATCTTGTCTAAAGATTTTTCAGAACAAAAAATGGGTACAGGGAGTTGTTTGGCCACTTCTGCTGCAAGGTAGCTGTGACGTGGAGGCAACTTCTGCTTTAAGAATCTGCTGTGTCCAGTAGTAGGTATATAAACCAGGCACTAGTGTGGCCCAGTCATGAGTCACCCTCCTGCTGCTACTGCAAAGGAGCACAGATGAAACTATTTCCTTCCAGAGCAATGCTGTTCACTTTTTCCAATCTGGAAACCGAAGACTGACAATTCAGAGCTAAAAATAGTCTGGTTGGCTACAGGGAGTGACTCAGATGCAGCACACAAGCCTGCCCTATCACCAATTCCAAAAAGCCCTCTTGGCTTTTCAGCATGAGTAGCAGAAGCAGGTGGGGAACTAGTCTGAATTTTAATCTCTTGCCATACAGTTGTCTTGACTCCTGTTGGCACAACTGACTTCAAGAGCCAGTTTCTGCTCTGAAGTAATTCTTGGGGGTTCTTCCTTTTCCAGGAGAAGCCTCTCTGGCACTGCAGGTAGGGTGCTGGCATGCCAGTCCAGATTTGTTCTGCCTGTGCCGGATATGAAGCACAGACCACAAACCCTAGCATCCTCCTCAGCAGTGTGGTGGGGTGGTGAGTCATGGTGCCTGTTAGCTTTGGAACAGCTAGGGCTGGCTGCAAAGTCTACAGGAGGAAATCCTGCCTACATCTGGCTTTATCAGGGCAAAGTTGTGCTGCTGTTGCAGTTGTAGCCACTCAGAGCCCTCAGATGCTGTGGAATCAGATCGGTGCACAAACATGCAAGTAAATCAGAATGCATGAGGAATCACACAGCTTACTACTAGATAAGTGAAACATAACGGAGCCTGGATCTTGTGTGGGCACAGAAACAAGCTGAGGAAAGTCCTTGCTGAAAGCTTGACTCTAAACAAGCTCTAAATACTCAGGGAAGTGGTTTGAGCAGGTGATGTTCTTGCACTCGTCCAGAAAAGGGCCTTGCTGTTTATAGACCAAAGCTGATGCACAACCATGCTTGGTTTGCTTGGTAACACTGATAACAATAATAGGACACAAACCTCAGCAGGGAGCCTCCTGCCAGGCCTGCCTCCTCTTCCTGCAAGAGCTTTATCCCATACTCCAGTTCCCTCTCTCAGGCATGTTTGCTTGTGACTGGGCTCCCATCTGTTGTGTTGATGGTGGTAAGCTCCTGCTGCAGGCTCATAAAATTATTCTGTTTGGGTGTAAAACAATAAGAAGGCTTATTCAGAAATAAGAAATAGTGAGGTAACTTCCTTTACTCACTGTTCCCCTACCTTTCCCATTGTGCAAACATGAACAAGATAATGTGAAAAGCTAGTTCTGAAGGCCTAGTTTTGATCATGTGTAGGGCAAAGATCCACCCCTTGGACAGCTGATTGTTGGCTCCATCTGCTTTTGGGATTTGATAACTTGGGGTCTGATGCCAAGTGAATGTGTTGACTGCACAAGTAGGAAGGGTCCTGGTGGTAAGTGCTTCTGTTAGTGAGGTACTGCAGAAACTCTCATTATCCTGAGCTATGCTCAGGAAAAGAACAATAAAGACAAAGATTATCTAAATTCACTGCTAAGGGCTTGTTCAGTTGCACTTGTTGCTTAACTTAGCTTCTGCCTAAAAATCAGAGGTTGATGAAGGTCTTGACAGCAGCAACTGACTTCTTGATGCCTTACCTCCCTACTAACAAGTCAGCCATGAGCTATATGGACACAAGTCATGAAAGCTCTGAAATGGGACACTTTTTTTTTTTTTCTTCTTGTCTCACCAGATTTCTGAGTCCCCTGAACATGCTCATTGGTGGCACTGTGGTGGTGCTGGTGTTCATGGGGTTTGTGTGGGTGTCACACAACAAGGACATACTCCGCAGGCTGAAGAAGCAGTACCCAACCACATTTGTAGTGGTCATCATGCTGTCTAGCTACTTCTTGATCTCCTATCTGGGAGATGTCATGGTGTTCATGTTTGGGATCACTCTTCCTCTCCTCTGTAAGTATTTCCCTCTTCTCTGGGGGGGCTAGGAGTGTGTGACTTGAGCTTTCTCAAATAAGTCTACAGAGTCTAATTTAGCTGTTGCCTTTACGATCTCTATTTAAATAAATTCCAAAAAAAAACTGGGAGGAAGGGGACAAAGCAGCACAAGTCATCTTTAGTGTTATTAAATTGGGTACCTGTGGTTACTGAAGTGGTCATTGAGACTTCATCTTCTTCCAGGGATGTCATGGTGTGTCTTAAGATGAATGCTGCAAGAACTATGCATTCCTTCAGCATTACCAATTAACAAGTGTGTTTCTGTCACACAGTGATGTTTGTCCATGCTTCTCTGAGGCTCCGAAACATAAAGAACAAGCTTGAGAACAAGATGGAAGGAATAGGCTTGAAGAAGACCCCGATGGGCATCATACTGGATGCCCTAGAACAGCAAGAGGATAGTATCAACAAACTGGCTGACTACATATCTAAAGTAAAGGAGTAAGCAGCTGCAACGTGGCATTTTTACCTATTGCAGGAGAGTAGTTGCTATTTACTATTGTTCAAGCTTGCTTTCAGTTTGTGTACAAAATGGGAAATGTATCTGGCACAGATTAGTAGTTGCAGGATACAGGTATTCCAGGGTCTTCAGTGCTCCTCTAAGAACATAAGAGCAGCAACTTTTTTTTCTATTGTATAGCAAAATGTTCTGGTGTTTACACAAATACATACTAACTTAAATGTGTTTGCTTGTGTCTTCTTCTGGGGGTAGAGGGGGAAGGGATGGAAACCTATGGAATAGTCTCTCAAACTGCTGTGCAGCAGATTTGTCTGTTAGTAACACCCCTTTAATCTCACTTTAGCCAGTTTATGCTGGGTAGCACCTCCAGGCTGGCAGTGTTCAAGGTGAGCTGGAATGCATCAAAAGCAGGTTATCTATCTCCTGCATGCTCCAGATCTCTCACCTGAGTGGTCTGTACTGAGACCATGTTGCACTGGCAAGCAGTAAGACTGTGTGATACTTGTCATGAATATGGGTTCCTGTCCTTGCCTCACATTCCTCCTGTAGCAGCTGGGGAACAGTCTAAGTAGATCTAAGCATTAAGCTATATATGGCAGTGTGTCTCTGTCAGTTCCAGTAAAATGCACCTTTCTTTTTTCCAAAATTGTGATCTGTAGAAACTGCTCCACTCTGCAGGAAAGCCGGACTTGCTTGCATACCAGCTAAACTGGTCAGGCATGGGAGCAAAAAAACATCTTCAGATAAGTTGGATGAGCTAGGTGTCTACCCTACTGATGTTCTTAAATACTGCTACTTTAGGACTTACCTTGTTCTGCTTCAGTCTGTAGAGGTGTTTTGTAGATGGAGGTGTATGTGTGTTCTCCAGCATGGGTAGGTTTCTTTCTCTCTTAACCAGAATGCAAAGATACAAATAAAACATGCATCTCTCTGACTCTCTTCAAAGGAATAAACTGGATTTCAGGTTTACATGTAAAAGCAATAAATGTCAAGATACAGTTTTTGAAAACCCATTCCAAATTCATGAAGATAATTGCCTGTAACTCCTGGAAGTGATGTGTGGGATTCTTTTATATGTATTTTAACTTCCAGTTCTGATGAAATTACCTTGATAACAGGAGCTTACCAACAACAGGGGGGAAAAAAACTTGTCCAGGTGACACTCCATTTCAAACATTCTTGCATTTGTCTTTTCTAACAAAGCAATTAAAAAAAAAAAGCAAGGATCCTTGAAGTTGAAGCTTTTATGTAACTTACCATGTTGTTTTCATCAAGAACTGTGTAGAAATCTGAACATGTCATTCCATTTAAGTGTTAAAGTGATCAGTATTTATTGAAACCGTCTGTATATTCCAGCTGAAGAGTCAATCTCCTGTTCCTCACTTGTAGTGCATGGTCTTTGTTTTTTGAGAACTGTTTCCACACTTAAAGAACATAGTAGCCTATGACTTCATCATGACTGTACGATTTTAAAAACTGCACAGTTAAGAAAAATAAATTCTAATGGTGATTACTGAGTGCATTTATTTCAGGTTGGGAAAGGTGGTTGGAAACTTGGGCTTGTCTCTATTTCTGTGGTTGGTGGAACTCCCTGGAGTGGTGGTGGGAGATCTGCTGTCACCTGCAAGCCTGTGCTCATGATGAGCTGCTCTAAGAGCTTTCTGGGAGAGCTGCTGGTGGCACTTGCTGCCACAGTGCAGGTGAGGGCTTGGATAAAAAAAATTAAGTTCCTTCCCTTTTCTACTTCCTGTCCTTTACAAAAAGAAAGGGCTGCCTGAAATGGGTGCAATGAAAACGTTACTTCCTTTTTTTAATGTCTCTGCCATGCAGAAATTGCTCTTCTCTCCCCTTTACATGATACTTAAAAACTACTTGCTATGTTTTAGGTAATACATCAACAGGCTCTTAAGTGTGTGGCACTACAGGCACAGCCAGAAGGACAGCTGAGAAGGAGCTTTACAAGTTTGCAAGCTGGAGATTTGAAAGAGACCAGGTGATACATACAAAAAGGACAAGGATAAACAAAAACCTGAACCAATGATACTGGAAACCACCTTGGATTCAAAGAGGTCTTGGACATTGCTGATACTATAGGACTAGTATGATAAATGTAGGGAGAGGGAGTGGGGTGGGACTGGGATTTAGCTGCCAGGGTTGCTAAGAGTTACAGGCAGGAGCAAGGAGAGACTCACCTGAAGGAAATCCTGCCAGGAGCTGCAAAGCTGTGCCTTTGGAGCAAGTGTACCAGCCACAGGAAGGCAGGAGAGCTGCTTGTTGGCAAAGGGAAAGGCTCTCTGCTTTCCCTGTACAGCTTTAAATGGCTTTCCTTAAAAAAAAAACAACCAACACAGAACAAAAAAACAACCAAAACCAACTGGTCTCTTGTGGGTCTCTTTCAGAAGAGTGTGACTTACCTGTAGCTGCTTTACAGAAAAGGCTTGCAGCAAATAAAAAGCTCATGTGATTTGAAAAGGGGAAGAGAAAAAAAGTGCACAAAAATATTAAGGAAAACCTAAGTTGTGTATATGCAGTTTTAATCCCATCATAGCCAGCCCTGCCAGGGGGGTGACGTGCTCTTCACACTCCACACTAGGAGGAAAGATGAGTTTCTTCAACCCCTGGCAAAGAGATGGGTAAGGCTCATCCTCCTGCCACTTAGTGTGGAGAGAGACCTGAGATGGCATTTCAGTGGGCTCCAAGGTGGCTGTAACTAAGGATTGCATCATGGACAGCTGTGGGGTGGGGGGAATGATGTTCACAGCTCTCAGAGCAGAGCATGGCATCTCTTACATGCTGCTCAGGTACAACACCAACTAGACTATGTCCTGAAATGGAGGTAGGTTGAAACCATCACCGAGGTGTTCATTATACCAGCCCAATCGTTCTGTTCTGAGTGCCTCATTAGCCATGAAGTGCTGCACACATCTTACAGAGAGAGCTTTATTTCATTTCTGTTTCCTCAGACTAAAAAATGAAGCTGTGTACATGGAAAGCAAATACATTTCTCATGGACAAGAGAATAATAAAGGAGCATGTGTGTGAAAAGAAAGATAAGAGAAAGCACAGCATGTTCCTGCAGAATCTGGCAGCAGAAGGACAACGTGGAAGCAAAAAAGTTTGCTGACAAACTAGAAAGACAAGGTTATTGATGCCTCTGAGAAAATACTCCCACAACAAACCATAGCCTCAAATCCACTTGGCAAACAGATGGCACTGGGATTGTTTGATACCTGATGGAAACACTTAGCACTGCCTTTTCCCATGCCAGCTGCTTTCACCACACTTAGAAGAGTGTGTATCACAAGCTTTGTTCCCAAAGAGTCAGAGGTACCACCTGGGTCCTGCAGAAAACATCTGCTGAAACAATTGTAAGCAAAACTTGAATAGTCTTTATTCCAAGTTGTTTTCTTCAGATCCGTCTGGTCTCTCACTCAAGCTGCTTTGGCAGTGGCACCTGGACAAGGATAGTAAGCATTAGCAGGAGGAAATTTCACAGTCTTATTTCCCAAAGCAGTTTAAGTGAATATAAACCTTCAGAAAGTGTAAAAAGATCCAAAATATAACAGCTATGAGCTCCAAGAAACTGTGGTTGGGAATTGCTTTTGTTTGCGATTCCCCAGTGGCTATTTGCCATTCTTCATGCCCAGGAAATCAATTTGCAAATAATGAGTCCCACCACGGAGCAAACCCACACACAGCTCAGCTCAAGCAGTAAAACCTGATTTTAGAGATGAAGCTAAGGATATCGAGGCAAATAAGGAGTTACCAAGATCACACAGGCAGGGGAGAACAACACCTTAATGCCCCAAATCCAAGCCCTTTGGCCCATTGACAGAGAACCAAAAAAAACACAAAACAAAGAACAAACCCAAACACGTGTCCATTGCTTCACTTTTCCATGGACAATTGTTATCTGGCCCGTGAACTGATTCTTCCACCCCAAACCCCAGAGCTCTCATTTATAAAAACCTCCCAAGGATTCTGGGAGGAATGGCTGCAGCCAAGTTGGACTGGCCAAGAGAAACCACAGCCCCAAAACTTGGTTTGAGGGCAGAACCATTACATTAAACCTGGAGCAGGGTCACTGCAGGACCTGCCTCTGCCAAAATTTCAGGACAAACTACTGTCTCTGGAGTTACTGGAGGAACAGTTATTTCTGTGCAGGTATAAATGAAAGCAAACTGTGGCCCACTATACAAAAATGTCAATATTAAACAAAATATGAATCATAAAATAATACTTGACCATTTTTAATTGCAAAGGATTTTCTGTCCTCTTACACTAGTCTTAGCAACACAAGCAGATGCATCAACATCACTAGCTACAAATAGATCAGTCAGCTTTTAGTGTTCCTTAAATAATGGTACAATGCAAAGAAATACAACATTTCAGAAGAGCAGAAGGTTCAATCTGGTGGCCAGCAATTTGAAGCAATTTGAGAGGTGGCCCATGAATTTGGTACCCAAGTAAAAGCATCACCAAGAGGCAATTATCACAGTTTGGGATACCCTCTACACTAAAGCTTTTAATTTCATTTAAACCAGACCAACCAAAGGCAGTCCTGGACCACAGCTGTACCACAGACCCTTCTCACTTCCCACAGCCTTGGCCTGGTGGGTTTGTGGTAGCACTGAAGGAGGTTACTCACCCTGGCCAGCCCGGGGGCCTGGACCCACGGCAGGGCAGGGGAGCAGGGCCAGGGCATTGCTGCAAACCCAGGCCCTGCCTCCGTGCAGTTCCTGAAGTGACCTTGGCCGAGTTATTTTGCTGCCTGTGTTTCAGTTCACCCTTTATCAAATGAGCCAAGTGATGGTGCTTTCTTGTGTACAGTAAGAGCTAGAGAAAAACAGGGCTGCTGAAAAGAGAAACGTTTTTTATGGAGGACTGAGGACAGACTAATGTGAAGAGTAATACCTGCTGCTCACCTGAAGCAAACATCTTCTAATAGCATTTGTCTATCATAACTAATGTACTATTACTAGTATGCTAACACTGAGTTTCTCTGGCTTTATCTCCCAACTGAACTGCTTTTCTTTTCCCTTTAAGGTTGCAGACAGGGGTGTGTGAGGCTGCAGCCTCTGGAGCTGTGGGTGGGTGGGATTCCCTCCCCTGCCCACCCGCCCAGGCACTCACCGGTTTGAGATAAGCCACATTACTCTGACGAATGTCGTTTAGCAGCTGATCTCTCGGGGTTATTTCGACCAGGGGCGGCGGCCTCCTCCTGGGAACTGGTTTAAGCGTTTTGATGACGTCTCTGAGGTTGGTTTTCTCGGCGGGTTCCACGTACTCTGGCACGGCGGGTTTGCGCTGGATCTTCTTCAGCTTGACCACTCTGAAGCTGCTGGGCTTCTCTCTGCACGGCTGCTCGGGGGGCGGCTGCCTTGAGTTCTCCTGTCTTTTGCTCAGAGACACAGCTGCAGGGACGGGTGGTTTCGGGGCTCGCGGGGGTTCGTGCATCCTCGGCTGGGGCAGCGGGCCCCCCAGCATCTCCCACATCCCAGGAGGCAACCCGAGTCCATTTTCCAGCATGGCTATCAACTCCCTCTGCTCTTTCATTTGCTGCTGCCTCTGCTCCTCTTGCCTCTTCTGCCTCTGCTTGTCCAGGTTTCTGCTGAGCAAGTTGGTCACCACCATCCTGGGCCCTGGCAGTTCGAAGTGATACCCCATTTTAAGGAGGGTGGAGTTGGCTTTCAGCAGCCTGGCAATCTCCATTTCTGCCTGGTGGCCCAGCATGCTCCTCTGGTTGTGGAAGCGAAGCTCTGTCAGCGTCTCATTGTACTGCAGGCATCTCATGATAGCAACGATCCCTTTGCCAGAGATGAAGTTGGAATCAATGTTCAACGTGGTGATGCTCCTGTTTTCCCGCAGCATGTTGGCTACTGCAAAAGCCACGTTGTCATCAGCCCCTACGTTGGCCAAGCTGAACGTTTTTATGTTCTTATTCTTTTTCATGGCATTGACAAAGTCTATCAGCATTTCTTTGGGAACGTTTTCTATGTTGTTCAGGTTGAGCTCTTTCATGTCCGGGTTGTTTTTTCGGACTTTCTCCAAACTCTCTTCTAAATTGGTTTGATTTCCTGAAGGCCTGGCACTTATTTTCATGAAGCTGGTATCCAGCGCTAACTTCTTTGGGATGTTTAATTTTGAAATTTTCTTCTCATTTTCATTTGGCTTTTCCATGATTTGTCCTGGTTCTGTACCTGGTTTCTTACTTGTCTGATCACAGTGATGGTTTGCGTTGGTGTAAGTCTCCTTTGTTTCCGATTCAGTCTCATCTTCCTCTTCCTCCTCTTCTTCTTTCTTCTCCTCTCTCTCCCTATCACTTCCATTTTTGTTTGGTTCCCCAAATTGTGCTCCTGAGTTGGACAAGTGCTCATTTTTGTAATGTCTCTCCTTTCCCTCTGCTCCCGGCACCCTCCCGCTGGCCACCTCTCCGCTGCCGCTGGCCTTTCCTTCCGTCTGCTCCACAGCACTTCTCTGAGAAAGACAAAAACTCACAGCTGAAATAATTGGACACAGCTTTGTTACATGAACTTTCTGCTCAAATAAACGTGTAGTGGCTAGTTTTAGATATCTCTGCGCCCATACGTTATAGAATAATCCTTAGGAGTGTCATGGCCTGTAGGCCAGGGTTGTGCTGGCTTCCTTGGGAAAGTGGAATGATTGCTCTTAGAAGTGACTGCAAACCACATCTCATCTTTGCTTATTACATTAAATCCTGACAATTACATCCTGTACATGTTTGATGCTCTGGTAAGGTGGCTTTTGAACCCTTCTGGGGGTTAACAGCCTCTGATCCAAAGTCTGTTTTCTGGATTTTGTGTCACTTTTATTGTTTCCTTGACAGGAGAGAAAGTTAGTTTTGCATGTCACACAGCACTGGGAATCAGTGCTGACTGTTTCCTCAGCCCAAGGAGGAGCAAAGAGGTGCCCCTTTGACACCAGAGGAGTCACCCAGCACATGAGGCAACAAGGCCACCTGCTCCGGTGCTTGCCAGAGCATCACAGCTAAGAAAGCACGACACTGAAGAGAAAGCAAAATATTAGCTCAGCTTTATTTTCAGCCCAGAGGTAGGAAACTGGACTCTGCATATGGCTGCTGGAAAGCAGAGGGGGCTTTCAGCATCAAAATAAAACCGGTTGCAAACTTGCACCATTTCCAGAGACCCTCCTAACTAAGAGTTTTTTTCAAACACCTTTTGTTCAGTGGATCTTTCATCACTGAGAGATGCTTATAAAGTGCTAATAAAGATCAAGATATTCTCCTAAAATATTTTCACTAATTCAGGCAAGGTAATGTCATGGCTTGGGCTTTACCAAAGGTCAGACAAAATGGTGACAAAGTCACTTCTGCCCTTGGGGCTGTGGTTCCTATTTGCTGTGGCAGTGGATGGGTTTAGTATGGGCATTGCTTGGCCAGCTGTGGATGCAGCAGGCAGCTCTACACTCAAATTCCAGATTTAACTTCAGAAGTGTTAAAAAAAAAAATGTTTCTTTGAGGATAACAGTATTGTGGGAGAGGAAAAAAACCCACAGATTTCTCCCCCTCTGCAGAGACAGCCCATGAGACCTGCCCCAGGCAGTCCATGATGTACTGGGCTGTTGTGTATAAGTCAACCCACTAATGTTTAAAAAATAAAACCAAACAAAAATCAATTATCTCAAATTCACTTGGGTTCAGGTACAGATGAATTTAATCTAGCCAAGTTTCCATTCTATTAGCCTATTTTCGAGTGTTGCAGTCATCTTGAAAAATACCTAAGTATGACCTTAACTTTATTTCAAAGTCATAGGGATAGTAGAATAAATTTAAGTACTGTTTTGAAAAGGGTTGGACTAGTTCATGGGGTTTACATGCTTGGTTGTTAGTGAGTGTTTCACATTGTTAAAAGGTGTTGGAGGTTTGTCCAGTATGACATTAACAATTCTGTCTATTAGTTTAATACATATGATTAATGTAGTCTTCTATGGAAAAGCAATACAGTGTTCTGCTGTATGCAAAGTCAAACAAATTTAATTTACATCCTCCAAATTGATTTTATGATGATTTCTCAGTGATTTGCTTTACGGAAACAGATTTTTATTTTTTTTTTCTCATATTGAAAAGCTTTAAATAAATATTTGGGAAAAGCAATTAAAAAATGACTAAACCTGATGTCGGGCCAAGCTGGATCCTGACATTGCTGAGGCTCTTAGGATGAATTTAAATTTGCACTGTACCTTATGTCAGGGACAGCAGCAGGTTAAGGTATTAAAGCTATAACAGATCCCACAGCAGATGCATAATAAATATTTGGGATTTTTTGCTTGTTACCTCAGAGGGCAAGAGGGTGACGGGAACTCTCTCATCCTCGAGCATGCGTCTGGATGCCTTCTGCCAGTACAGGTAGTCAACCAGGGACCTGTGGTCGAAGCTCCCCGTGGGGGGTTTCTCTGTCTGATCCCTCTGTATCATCCCGGTTGGGACTTGGGGGTCTGGGGCCATGACTTCCATCTCACACTGCAGCTCCTTTAGCTCCTCAGGGGACAGGTTTGCCAGGATTTCATCTTCATCGATCTCCTCAGGGCACACTTCTTCATCAGAGTTTTGGCTGAATTCAGACATGTTCCTTCCCCTCTCCTTCCTCTGTTCTTTTTAAACCTAAAGAGAAAGATAAATTTTAAGGGATTTTTATTTTTTCCCCCTTCACAAGCAGTAGTTCGTTTAGTCAAATCGACAACTTCATGCTTAGGTGGTGAGCTGTGGCAGCTCTCAGTCTCAGTGCGGGAGGCAGACCGTGCAGCTAAGTCTATATTAAGCTGCACTTGGCTGGATAAAGAGAATTTATAGTGATGCTGCCATGCTCCTTTTTCAGCAATCTCAGCTGTGCAAACCCTTCTGACATTTCAGTGCAGCTGGTGCCTCCCCCATTGAGTAAGGCGGGAGACGGCCATTTTCTAGAGGCCTCCCGGGCACTAGGCCTTGTAGCGCACCTGGGAGTGCATGGAGGGACCCTCAGTGGTACCTGCAAGGTGTGCAGGAAGAATCAGCACAGGGTTTCAGTATCCATCATGTCTCAGGGACCTCAAAAGGGCTGGGGACTGCAGGCTCTTCACTGCCCTTAGCCAGGCCTAAAGCCTGACTGAATATTGCAGGTGGCTGTGGGGAGCGCTGCCGTCGTGCAACCGATGAGCTCTCCCAAACACCAGATCCTGGTTAAGGTAAAAGTTACCCAAAACAGAAAATGGCAGGTGAACAGTTGGTACAATGTACACATTGTGCTTGGGGACAGGGGTCCACGTGGGGATGGGCACCAGCCCTTTGAACCAGCCTGAGCAGTCCCACAGGGAGCATTTCCCACAGCACATCCATGGCCTGCTCCCAGCCTGCCCTGAGGCAACGCCAACGCTCTGTACCTGACTGGCCTGGCTCTATCATGGACATTATTTGTCTTGTTGACAGAACTTGGCTGATAGTTGATCTCAGGTTCACCCTTTCCCTATTTCTTTTTTTAATATTTTTTTTTAACAATTATTAAGCAACTACAACCATTTACTTTGCTAATATTCGTAGAGTTGATGTAACTGTAGAAGATTACCTGACATCCTTTTTTTTTCAACTTTATCCATTCCAGCTAAGAAGTACCTCCTTCTTTGTTCAGAATATTTTATAGGCTTCTAAATTCAACACGGGAAACCAGAAAGAAAGTGGACAATGAATGCATTCCTGTCATAGGAAAGAAACCACAAAAGGGAGGCTGTGGAAACAAGCCCCACTTATTTTTTAAACCATATTTCTTGTTACAGTCTCAACCATGCTCTGCTGGAGTCTGCCAGCAGCAAAACAGTTTCTGCATGATGATGGTCTCTCTTTGCTGTGTTCAAAACCCTGTTAACCTCTATTAAACAGCCATAAACCAAAGGTCCTCATTTAATTAATGCTGTTGCACACTGGGGAAGAGGGCAAAAATTTAAGACTGAAGTGGTAAAGGAAAGAGTAACTAAACCCCAAGCCAAGAACATAATGACTGTTTGCCCCATTGATATTTCAGGGGACATCCTTATTATATATTATGCAGTAGCAAGCACAACAGCAGACCCACACATCAATCTATCTGGACTAGCAGTTTTAACCCCCAGTGATTGCTGTCCATAATAGAGTCCATAAATGGTTTCCTGATGTTATCAAATAAATCAATGCTCTTTGGTAGCTGGTATGTTACTCTCCCAAATGATGCTGTTTGGATCACAGAAGCTGTCTATTCAGTGGTTACTTATCACTTGCTAATTTCCTGACTGTAAATAAAGACCCTGGCCACCTTCTTATATTTCTGTGATCTTCAGCAGGCTGTCTTGGGCCATGGTCTTGTCAGATCTGCTAAGCTAAGTAGGGTCAAACCCATAAAGTCCTCTAGAGAAGCAAAACAGAGACACTGAGAACACTGTCACATATTTGAAAAGCAAATTTTCTTCAAAGTAGAAATGTATCACTTGTCAATACCATGATTAGGAAATACTATACTTCTGGGAGCAATGCCTTCTCCATCAGACACAGAGCAAGAGCTGCCTGGTGGCAACTTTCTTGGAGGCACAGGTGCTAATCCCACAGATTTCCAAGGTGGGTATCACATTTTGCCTACTTTAGGTTTCCTCCGTAAATTACCTCCAGTACTAGATTCACTTCCCTTTCTATCATGTTGCTTAGTGTTTTGGTGCACTGCAAACAGCACATTGAGGCAACAAACGACACCCTCCAGGCTGGGGACACACTCATGGCCAAACCTAGAAGTCCTTTCCAAGGCAAAACACTCCTATCTTCTTCCCAATTACATTTGCAGTTATTCTCCTTGGACCTATCCAAAATAGTTGCTCATCCCTCAACCTTTATTAAGACAGGAAAGCCACTTCCATCAGTAGCACTTGCTATTTTCATGCCAATTTGACACTTGCTCAGGAATCCCCAGACTAATAAGCTGCTGGATGAGGTGCTCTGTTACCAAACATGGAGCTGTGCCAGCAGCTACACTCAAAGCATGAGCAGAAGACACGAGGTACCTGCAGTGATCACAAAGCAATCCCTACAGGTAGCAGCTCAAAATTCATGCTAAGTAGGTACCTAACAAGTGTTAAATAAAAGTACTTTGGGAGCAAAGAAGAAAAGGTCTGCCCTTGGTAATGAACAATTCATGCTTACTGTTCCTACAGCAGGTACTGGCTTCTGGATGAACTCTTGCATGAAAGCCAGCAGGCTCTTGTGCAGGATTGTTTCATTTCCTTGATTTTTCTCATTTGTGCATTTTCTTCAAAACTTCCAACCTATCTCTCTTGAGAGCAAAAGAGTTGACAAGTTAACTCAAGTATCAAGAGGAGCTGACTCCTGTGTCACCATTTGACACAAAGCTGGCCATCAAACCATGCTTCAAGTGCCTAAAACGTGTTCTATTTTTAAGGTAATTGATGGGACACATGCTGATGATGCCAAATGCTTGAGAGCAATTTCTGTAATGTTGGCTTTCATTTTTTTTGCTTATAAAACTCCTGCTTTTTATCTCCCTTTCTTACCAATCCATGGCATTTCCAAGGTATTAACTGGAACGAGTCCGAGTGTAACCTATCCTTGCATCACTTTTGAGAAGCTCGTAGACTTGATGGGACAGTCTAAAATTGACAAACAGTGGCATACACCAAGTATGTGCAGCAGTGCAGTGTAATGCAATATGGGGATTATCAAGGGTCAGATGATGGGATCTCAACAATAACAACCACTAACTAATGAGAGCAATCATAGAGAGACACCCTGTGGGAAAAACACCAGGGATCATCTCAGGAGAAAACCCTACCCACCACACCTCCAACCTGATACAGATATAAATACATCGGATTAGATTTGTTGCTTAAATAGAGTAAGGACATCTGACTTTTGAGGTATTTGCCCCAGCTGATTGACAGGCAGCTGCAAAGTCAAGTCCCTGTGTCAACAAGCAGCAATGGTGGTGGCTGGTGTGGGGACAGGGTGGCACAGCAGGGACAGGGGCACGAGCATGTCCAATTTAGCAATTATTTGCTTGTAACTCTACCTTTATTCTTACAATTTATCTATGCTGGGTTTTGCAAAGAGCCTCAGGAGCAACAAAAGCCTCACACTAAAACCAGTAGCTAGAATAAACTTCAAAATATCCTTTCCCTTTTGCAGGCAAATGTATAATTGTTAAATCTGAACTGTCATAACACGATGTTAAGGACTACTGGAGGAACAACAGCCATCATCACCACCTTTTGAACAAGCAATTGCCTCCACATTGACATGAAATGCTGAATTCAGCACAAGCCAGACCAGGTATGATAAGAAATGGAGTCATTTCAGGAAACAATGTCACCCTTCACATTGAGCATAGGGTGTACCTTTCTTCCATGGCACCCAAACCTCATATCATCCTGCCACTAAAACACGTCCACGGGCAATGGTGCTGGCAAGGCCACGTGGTGATTTCATTATGTATGTGCAGGGCACGTCCTTCCCTAACCTCAGCCTGGGAACAGGTGGAAGGGTTTCTTCTAGAGTTACTCCAGCTGAGCCCAGGCTGGCTGCAAACTCTTCTCCATCTGCAACTCTTCAATGACACTCCAACAATAAAATATAATTTGAGACAGGCAGGAGATACTCTGGGAGACACAGTACATCCCTCTGCAGTCAAGGACTTGCTGAAGGATTTATGGTGATTCCCTTCATGAGGGACAGACATAGATAATTAAGTTGGATGGTTGGCAAGGAGCTGCTTCTTGGTTAAAGGTCTTGCTGTTTTCCCATGAAGGCCCCGACACGTGTGTCCTGTGTCCTTCTGGGCCACCAGCACCAATCATGACACACACCATCCCATTTTCCAAGGAGAAAACATGACATGAGGTCTGACTTGCTGCGTCAGGTTGTGGGGTAATTGTGTTCCATGATAAATTCTGTCCTGGGAGATGATCCATGTGGTCCTGAACCTGTGTCTAACAGCTATGAGGGGAAGGGGAAAGCCTGGCCAGACAAGGCAGGGGGCTGTGCATCAGAAAGGTGTCACCCCCCTACCCACTGGTAGAGCAGGCAGCACAGTGATGCTGGGAATGGGGGAAGTGTCATCTCTGGAAAGCTCAGCCAGACATTACAGACAACACAAGGGCACTTGGCCAATTTGTGACAGCAAAGGGCAGGTGAAGGAGGGAGTTAAACAAGAGGGAAAGGGGGTAGATGACAATACAGCAAATGTACAATTGCCTTTTCTTCCTCTGTCCAGGCCCACGGAAGGATGAACCCTGAGGGTCCCATCCTGTAGGTCTCAATGCTGAGGTCAGGCTTAGTGAGTGACCAGAGCCTCCAAAGTCCCAACCTCATGCTGGTGCAGGAAAGCATCATTTCTGGAACTACCAACCATAACAAAATCCACCATACAAAGTTTGTACCTGAAAACAAACAGATACCACACACAGCCTCATCCCTTCCCCTGGCAACACCATCCCTCCTGGGACAAAGGCCCATTTCCTCAGCACTTGTGAAACAGCAAACATCTGCACGTGCAGAGTTACCCAGACTGCACAAAATCTAACATTAATTGATGCTAATCAAGGCTGCATTAAGCAGGAAAACATGGGCTGCCTCCAGATTAGAGCTTTAGGTCCCTACACAAACTCCATGTTCATTGCTTCACTTGATTGGAAAGCCAGATTACCCCCCAATTTACCCAAGGAATGATGAGGGCCTCTCCGTGCCATCATTGTTCTTTCCTGGAAAGAACAAGGGCAAGACCAGGGGACATGGCAGGGAGAGACATGATGCCCAGCACAGCACCATGAGAAAAAGCACACACAACTGTTTATATCCTCACACATTTACAAAATAAGATTTTTTTTTTTTTCCCCATCGTGCTTATTTCAAACAGCTGCAGAAATTGCCAGAAGCAATTTGAAAACTACTCCAGGAAGTTTGTTACAAACAAGATAAAACATTCCCAGGGAATGAGAGTTTTTCCCCTGACATAAGATCCCTTGAAAAAAAAAAATAATCCATGGAAAGCAGATAATTTGACTTAAAATAATAACAATTAAATAAACACAATTAAAAGTTAGCTTCTATTTAACTTCATAGATGTCAATCTTTGAGGCCCTTACTGGAGCTGAAGCTCTCAGCTTTCTAACTTAGAAATGTAGTAAGTATGATAGAAGAGCACAAGGGAGATGGAAGGATAGTGTGAAAAGCAGAGATCTTCCTAGGAGAGGTATTAACTTGTCCAGAAAGTGCCAGGCAAGCTCAGAGACTGGGAGCTTCTCCTCAGGCTCAGAAGCTGCCTGCAGAAGCAGCTCTCCTGCATTAATCCCCAAGACCAGGAGATGGAGCAAAACTTCAGCCTTCATAGGATTTCTACTAACATTTCGGGACTGGCTGGGCCACCGTGCAGCTTTGCTGTGTACAAAGCATTGCTGCGACAGCCCTTAAGCTGAACAAGTCCAAGAATATAAATGAAAATTCAGCAGACACCCATAAGAGCCGCATCAGATATTAAGCCACCTTGGCCAGCAAGTTTGGGGAGGGTGCTCCAGGTCTGAGCCTCGTCCTTCCCCAGTCCCTGTGCCAGAGGAATGTCAGACATCAGGGCTTGCAGCAGCTCCCACGGGAGTTTGGCCTCCCACATCTGTTCAAAACAGGAGAGGAAAAGCAGGCAGCAATTAAAAACATCAGGCATGGCTTATTTTAGCACAGTGCCCTAATGCATTTTTAAGGATTCCTGGCAAAGACCATTTTTTTCTTCTCCATCCATCAACTCAAAAGCACTCAGAAAGGCTCCATTACGTCCTGTTTTATGTGGGTTTTTATTTCCCCTCCACACTCTCATTAGCAGCATCTTCTACCTTCTAAAGAAAGAGGCGTTTGTGACACTAAAATTTAACCCTGTGGGTGTTTTGCATTGGTGTTCCACGTTGTTCACCTCTTGGCTTTGTGCTGGATCCTAAATAAGGATTTCTAAATATTTCTTCAAACTGAAAGGGCAGGACGGATTTCAGAGGAGGAGGAGGAGGGGCCAGCAGGCTCTTGTCTGCAGTGAGGCCACCAGACACTAGATGCCCTCACCACTCCTGGTGAAGAAGGGCTTGTGGTTCAACAGCAGAAGACAGAGATGAGGCAGCAATTCAAAGCACAGGAAATTTGTCTTTCAGCTGGGAACAAACATGATAATAATGATAAGTATGTCTTTCTTATCTCTACAGCTGCATTATACAGAGCTGGTCTCTGTAAAAAGTCACACACGTGCATCCCAACCTCGTGCCAGAAATGCAGGGCACCAAGGCAAGGTGGTCTGCAAAAGGCCAAGTTAAGGGTCCTGGGGAGCAACTGACAAAAATCGGGTTCTTGCACAAGCTGTGCAGCATCACCTGCACCCTTGCTGGGGATGGGCAAGAGGTTCCACGGGGACTTTGTGGCCTCCCTCTCCTCCCCTGTGCCACCCGAGGCCAACCCCAGCCCTTTGCTACCTACCCCAGGCAACACTTGAGAAAGAGAAGTTGGATCTTCTTATTCTCTCCTCTTCTGGGCCTCCTCCTTCACTGTGTACTTCCACCCTTCATAAACAGTCCTAGGAGCACAACTCCTGCAGAGCCAGGCATGCAGAGAATGACAAGAGGGGTTACAAGTGCTGTGCCTGCCAGGCTGCTGCTCTTTATTCCAGCTCCTCCACAGCTTAGCTCCTGTTCACTGGAAGTTGCCATCAGGCTCTGAACTCTGGCCCTAGAGGTTTTATGCCAAATATGCCCAAGTATCATAGAATCACAGAATGGGTTGGAAGGGACCATAAAGATCACCTAGATCTAACCCCCCTGCATGGACAGGGACACCTCCCACTAGACCAGGTTGCTCCAGGCAGCCAGAACTATCCTGGGCAACCTGTTCCAGTGTCTCATCACCCTCATGGTGAAGAATTTCCTCCTAATGTCAGAAAGGCATGCAACCAAGACCATCCTGGTCCTGTCCAAGCAAGCTGGGAGGCCAGGCTGAGTGCCAGCACTGTGCCAACACGGGTGTGTTCCACTGAGCTAAATCCTGAACAGCAATGGAAAACCCAACACAAACCTCAATGGCTACAGCATTAAAATAGAGGAATGCAAACAGCACTTCAACTAGGGCACAGACCTTGTTCCACACCTCATTTCCTTTTTGAAATGAAAAGCTTTGAGAGCTGATAAACACAAGCCAGCCTGCACCAATGCCCTTAGTTCTGGGTGAGGTATTGGGCTTGGTACCACGCAGCTTCCTGCTCAAAACACCCATGATCTGTAACAGCAGCAAGCAGGATTCAACAAAGAATTTGTGAAGAGACAAACCTCAAAAACTACATGGAGAAATGGAAAAGTATGATGACATGGGGGTATTTTTAGTGGGCACATCTGTGAGTTAATACCTATTTTCACCAGCAACCTGGAAACAAGCATAAAATTCAGTGGTGAAGCTTATGGATGCCACAAAAAGTACAAAATTACCAGTAAGTCTGAAGAGAGAAAAGTGAGACTGAATAACCTCAACTGCTTGGTGAGCAGGGTGCAAAAGCAATTGCACATCTAGAAGCCAAGTTGCTCTTCCATGAAGGTGGGTGTCTGAGAGGGCATAAACTCAAAAGAGGACCCAGCAGATGAGCAATACAAGCCTCAAGAGGGGAAGGCTGCAGTACTTCCAGAAACACGAGGCCACCTCTGTCTGTGCACCACTGCTGAGCTGCAGCTGGGCAGCAGCTCCAGGGAGAGCAATTCTCCCCCAGAGATGCTGCATGAGCCCAGCTTAGCTCCCATGGGAGAGCTGTGCCAGAGAGGCCTCTGCAAAGGCACCCAACTGGTACCTCCTCCCTCCTCTTGAATTGCAAGAAATTCACAAAATCACAGAATCAACCTGATTGGAAAAGACCTCGAAGATCATCAAGTCCAACCATAACCTTTATCCACCCGTTAATGCTTAAATCATGTCCCTAAGCACCACATCTCTATTTCTTTTAAACACTTCCAGGGATGGTGACTCCACCACCTCCCTGGGCAGCCTGTTCCACTGTCCAACCACTCTTTCAGTAAAGAAATTCTAGTATCTAGTCTAAACCTCCCCTGGCGCAACTTCAGGCCATTCCCTCTCGTCCTGTCACTATTCACTGGAGAGAAGAGACCAACTCTCACCTCCCTACAACCTCCTTTCAGGTAGTTGTAGGGAGCAATGAGGTCACCCCTCAGCCTCCTCTTCTTCAAACTAAAGCCCAGTTCCCTCAGCTTCGTCCCCCAGGCCTTTCAGCAGCCTGGTAGCTCTTCTCTGGACACGCTCCAGCAATTCAGACTTACAGACATGTTTTGGGAGGGTCTGAACTGCCCTGGGCCAAGCTGCCCCCAACTGAGGCCACTGACCCTCTGCACCCAACCTAACACAGCGGGCCAAAAGAAATCAGACCCTGGTGATTTACTCTCTCATGCTTTAAAGCCCTGAACTAACACACGCTGCACTTCTCCAAGCACTCGAGTAGAAACAGGACGAATGCTGAAGTGGTTTTGGTAAGCACACTTTTTAGTTTATTGACCTATACAAAATAATAGGTCTAAAAAATTCAGAAGTAGTAAAAGAATAAGCAAAAAGAGCTTTCGCGTTTCTAGAAGGCTATACAAATATGCAAAACCAAGGAAATAAGTTACTTTTTATTCTGTTTTTGTTTAATTCCAAATCGCGGCTCTAATAATACAAATGACTAAGTACCAGCTTAACAAGTGTGTCCTTCTGTATATATTACATGCTCTGGATATTGGTAAAAAACGTCAAAAAGGTTTATCAGAAACTTTTCTATTCACAATATGAACAAGGAGTAACTAATCCTTTGTATAAAAGAAAACAAGAGCACCATTTATGGAATCCTGAAGCACAGTACAGCTGAGAAACGAGAGAATGTTACCATATGCAAAGGAGTTGTTGGGAATCACGCAGGATAACCCCTGCCAGTTTGCTCCTACAGATGGATGACATGAGGTAGGTTTATCCCTCTTTGACCAAGACTGCAGTCACACTTGTTTCCTACACAAATGGTTTTGTGAAAAACACTGTTCTGTCACCTGGTGACCCGGCAGCTGAGATGACTCGCGGTACGATCCTAATGCCCCTCATTTTAAGGCACCCACTTGGCTGTTTGTGTTTGCAGCCACCTTAAAATACTGGCTGTTACACTGGAATGGTCACTGTGGGATCACTGGAGCTCCCCACTGTGGATCCTCGACTCACTGTGGCAGAGCCAAACACCCCATGAGCACGGGAGACTGTACAGCCACTGTGAAAATTTGCCTACTCCTCCTCACAGTGAAGTTGTACCATGGAAAGGTCATTCAATGGGAGGTTATTAATTACACTTTATCATGGAAAAGAGAGTTCAAAGTTTACTGCTTCTGTTTCCAAAATCCACAACTGCCTATAGTTTTACATGACATAGTGTGTCAGCAAATTCTTCTCTTTCCAGAACTTGCCTGTGGTGCTAACAAACACTCTTAACAACACCCCAAAAAAAGGATAAGCTCATTCAAACCTCCATAATAATAAAAAAAAATAATAATCCGGCCTTCCTTCAAGTAATGTTCCAATACTGATAAAGTCACCTTTTGCCTCACTCACACACACAGTATCCATCCTTCATAAGCTTATGAAAATCCTTCCAGGTCATCATAAGCCATGGCAGAATAAATTTTCATTTCTTCTTCTTTCAGACATGAGAATTGTGCTCCTAGAATTCCCGGGTTTTCTCTAAGAGTCTCCTTTTCACATTTATTTTTATTTTTTCTCCTCTGAGGTTTGCCTTCACAACCTTCCAATCTTCCAAAAAAGTGCTTGCTAAATATAAATACTTCAACCAAGTGCTGCATCTAGTCATAGATTAAACTGTGGCTTGCCCTTGCTCGTGTAGGCTATCTGGATTTGGAAAGGAACACCGTTCATGGTAAGACTGTCATTCTGCTGCAGCCCTTCTTCGTGCTGAATTTAACCTCTCCCAGCAGAACAGCCTGCTTCCTTCTCTTCTTCCCTGTGGAAGTCCTGCCGAGCTCTGCCTCGGAGTCCCAGCCTCCTGTGCAAGGCACACCAGGGTGCCAGCGTGGGGCTGCAGGTGGTCTACACCAGGGTCCCAGGCTTTGAATCCTCGTGCCAGAACAACCTCTGCTCGTTGCTGTGCAAGTCGTCTTCCAAGTGGCTCCCATCATCACCACCCAGCTGGCTCGTCTCTGCGTACGCTCTGTAAAGAGAGACACAGCATCAGGGAGCAGCCAGGGCTGAGGGTCTTCCCCAGACCCCCAAGTGCTGCACAAATTCATGCAACCCTCCTGGTCTCTGAGCTTGGTTAATGTGAGTTCACACCAGAGTAATTAGGATCCAAACACAAACCCGGTTTTCATGCTGTCATTAGTCAAATTGTGTGCAATGGGATCTCAGCTGCTCAAAATTGTCAAGACTGTGGGGTGCATTGATTGCTCGTTTGCTATGATCACATTAAATTAGAACATAAAACAGATGAACAATCAGACAAGTGATTCATAAAATGGAAAATTAATAGCTAATAAACCTCATACAGAAAAAGCTGCCAAAATAAGCAGTTTCCAGTGCCCAATCATAGGAAGTTAAGAATTTAGTAGAACCTGTTGCTGTAGATCTTTCAAATCACTGCAATAAAAAAACCCTACGGCATTTAGCTTAAAAACAAGGATCTAGCAGAAGCTTTTGTATCTTTTCTTACACTTCCGTTTAGTTACAAGAAAATAAAAAATTTCAGTAATTTCACACAAGTCAGCCTAGCAGCCAGAGCAAGCTGTAACCCATGAAGCAGGAGGCACAAACGTGGGGTACTTACTACACACTTAGTGTAAGTGTACTTAAACACGGTGGTGTTTGTGGGGGCAGAGCCACTCCCCTGGACAGGTCGTCTCTGCTCTCCCTGGTAACAGCTGGAGTTAAATAGTGGGGAAAAGAGACTGAAACACTCAGCAGAAGCAGTGAGAGCACTGCAGGAATTTCTGCAAGGACAGAGCAGCCACTGGGCTCCCCGCAGTCCTTGGGAGAGCCCCCCTGAGCAGGGCAGCTCCGCAAGCAGCAGCGCATCCTGCCTGGTTCCTGGGTTAAGCCAGGTGCCAGGTAGCAAATTGGTGTCAACTTTGAACACCAGCACTCAGACACGAGGTTGGAGAGGGCTTTCCTTTCCTTGTTTTTCCACAAGTTTATCAGCACAAGCACTACAGCTTCATAAACACAACAGGAGTGTGTCCTGCCAGGCTGCTGCTGGGGAGAATGGGACCAGGGTCAGTGAAGACTCTGCCTAAAACGCTGCTGTGAGCATCCCAGCTGCCAGGGACTGCAAGATCTTCCATGGGCCAGCATCAGCCAGAGGAAAACGCTGTGCAACAAATGAGTTCATCCTTCACTATGTCTGCTTCCCCTTTCCTGGAATATCACTGGCACAGTTAGTGCTGGTGCACCTGATCTACTCCTCACAGAGAAGACTTGCTCTCGCAAAGACAAAGTAATAATTCATCTTCATCCTGGACCTTTGAAATCAAGCTGATGTTCTCAGAAGTTTTAACACAGCCTGTGATATGCAGGAGGAAGGGTAGAAAATCTTGATACACTACTCACCTGCTCTGCAAAGGAAGGTTGCCATAAACATTCCCATAACAGCTGGCATAAGAGGAATGAGACAACGAATCATAGTCTGAAAGTCCCAGTGCAAGTGGGTTTCGCCAGGTCCCAGCAGTGTTTGCAGAAGAGGCTGGAATTAAAAAATGTAAAAGTGAGTTAGACATTTATCCAGCTAAATCAGCTGGGACAAGCAAGACAATTCCCATTAGCCATCTCTATGGGTTTCTGCAGGATACACAAGCAGACAATGCAAACACAAAATATGATTTAGAAGCCCTGCAGGGAGGAAAGAGAAAGCACTCTGTGGGCAGTGGTTTGGAGCTGGGGAGCCTCTTCAAAAAGACTTTCTGACCCAGTCCGTGATGCACACTGTACCCTATTTTGGAAGGCACCATGGCAACTGCATGTACATGGGATGAAGTTCTGCACGTTGCTTTGAGCTGGTAAACACACCTATTTGAAACTCACATGGTTCTTTGTGTTCTTGGGACTAGTGCACGTACAGAGAGCAAGAGGCAGTTTTATCCACATGAGAAGGCAACAGGCAAGTCTGTCTTCCCGAGCATGGAACAACAAGATCCTATCCAGTTCCTCATCTACCCCTCAGGACAGAGCTGTAGCCTTCCCTCTACTCTGCTGACTTTGAGGAAACAGGGAGGCAGAATTTGATGCACAGCAGGGACTTACAAAAACACTTGGCATAGAAGAAATAAGACATTACCTGAAGAAAAAGAAGACACCCGACTGGTAGGAGAGCACGGCACCTGCAGACCAGCAAAGCCCAAACTCCTTTGAGATCCTCTGTCAGACTCAAAGCCTGCCTGCAGGCTGTGACCCTGTTCCTTTTGACTGGAGGCACGCTGGTACCAACCACGGAGATGCTCTGCAACTAAGGCCTTGTGAATGTTTTTGGTTATATGCTCCGTTTTAGCAACTTGCTTCCTCGGAAGCCGTAGGGTCGCGTATGGGTTGTGTGGCACTCTGTCCACTTCATCCTCGTGGTAAGACCTGAATTCCCGGTAACGGTCGTATCCGTAATGCGCCGACGAGCGGTAGGAAGGGTTGACACTGTACTGTCCCTCCGTGTCACTCTCATAAACGTATCCTCCGTTGTAACAAACGTCAGATTCCGCGTATGGGGAATATCCAGAAATATAGTAACTAGAGGAAGGCTGCTCCTGACCTTTGTGGTAGACACCATTACGGACATCCTTCTGGGCAAGGTTTGGCATACTTCCCGAACTTGCAGCAGAAATGTTCTGTTTCTTTGACCGCCTTCGGCCCCTGGTCCTGTTGTCGAGCGTCTGAGTAGTGTAATAGGGATTGGGAGTAGGCGTCACGCAGTAATACTCTGCACTGGACTGGCTAGTGTAGGAGGATCCATCATCGAGGATCTCTGTGCTGCTGCTGCGCTGGGCCTTGGAGAGGGTGAAGGCTGCCTTGTCAGCAGGGGTCTCAGCCAGCAGGTGGGTTTGGGACTCCAGGCTCCCGCTGCGCTGCCGGCAGTGGCGTGGGGAAACATCCGGCCTGAAACACCACAGACAGCGGTCGGTTAAAGGCAGTCACACACACACACAGCTGGAGAGAGGTGGCTGGGCAAGCCAGGCATGCCTCCCCAGCCAAAGCACAAGACAAACTCAGGTCCTTCCTTTCTACACAGGGTATCTGCAGCACACAAAAAGCAGCCTGGCTGAATTTTAGATTTGCTGCAACACTAGGAGATCTCTTGGATGATAATCTATCATGGTGAGCAAGGTTAATCTGTGACAAGGATACATGCACCAAAACTCACAAACTCATATTCTGTAATGGTTTGCAGGAGGGCTCTCTCAGTTTTAAAGTAGGTAAAATCAACACAAGTCACTGAGCAAGGAGCAGAACGTAAGATGGGTTTCCTGTGGCTCTGTCTCTCAAGGCTGCATTACCCCAGCCAAATAAACCATGAGCTTTTGGTAACATTTAAGATTTATAGCATCTCTGCTTCCCCAGCATGGATTCTCAGTTGTCTAATAACACAGGTGAGCTCATATTGTAGCTCTCTTCCCATTGAATGGGCCCTAATTGGCATCTCTCTCCTCTATCTGGCCACTTTTTCAGGAGGCTTCTAAGAATGTAATCCACAGTAGGCATCTGTCAGCTCGTGAACAAGCTTTTCTGGGGAGACCACCAGCTGATGGACAGTACAATTTCATAAACCTCACTTGGTTAGAAAATGAGGCTACAAAGGAAATGTAAAATAAATTCTGACTATCTTGAAGTATTTACAGAAACTTTTTGAACAAGCATTACTTACATTACTTACTAAAGCTCTTATAGATACCTATCTTGGAAATGAGCTCTCCTACTGTCTTTCATGATCAGATAGGCAGTTGTTGAGTACCAGCTTCCATCTTGCTCCTGGTTTTACAGACACCCATTTGTGTGTACTGCTATTTGCCCAGACAGGGTTGGTGCTCACATGAACACTCGTGTCACAAAGCTGGTGCAGGACTGTGCCAGAAGATCAGAGCTGATATTAACCTTGTGCCTCCAATATCCAGAAAAGACATTTCTGAGAGCCTGATCCTGCTGCAGGGAAAGCTGCATGGCAATGGGCCCTTTGTCCTTTTACCACCACTTGCTTTTATTCTGCTGCTGCCTGAGATGGAAATTGCACTTAAAACAAAGCCCTCTTACTGTAGGTGGCTGCTGCTGTAGGCATTGCGTGTGAGCACAGGGGTTGTGGGCATGCTTCTGCCCCCGTGGGGCTGGGGCAGCCGGTCCAGCGTCCGGTAGGGACTGCTGTGAGTTGAGAGTGGGTCCCTGTAACAAAGGAGACAACCCCAGTTAGATTGGGCACCATGGAAGTCACAGCACACAGAGCACGGGGACCCCAAGGCTTGAAGAAACAACCCGAAGGGCAGAAAAAACAGGTAAGGGCATAAATGGATGTGCTTCCTCATACAAAGAACAGGGCTGTTAAAAACAGGAAGAACAGTTCAACCTCTTCTTGTGGCTCAAGGGAGGTCCTCACAGGATGACCAGTAGGAAAAGCTGCTGCCAAAGGACAAAAGTATGAAGCAGAAGAGAGAGAGCAGGCAACAGAGAAGTAAAGGAATCAGGTTTTAAAATTAAGCACATGACAGCTAAACAGTCCAAGAAATATCAAAATCAGTGGGAATCCTTACACTGAGAACAACTAGCACCAGATCAGACCCATATAACACAATCACACAGCCATCAGCAGAGCTGCTGCTATTGATGCACTCCATGGAACTGTTCTTCTAGCTCAGAATGTGCCCAAATCCCACGGATACACAGGAGAACCTCAGCCAGTCACAGCAGATTGCACTAATGATGGTAGCTGGTGCTGGGCATGGTTTGGTGTTATCTGAAGCCATCAGGCACAGCCATCAGAAAACACACGAGTTGTTTAAATAACTGAAAACAAACCACAGAAAGGGAGCAAAGGGTGACAACTACTGGTGGGCACAAGTGATTCCCTGATTGCAACCCTTGCTATTAAATTTCTCACCCATTTAGAACCTCTTCACAAAGACTACACTACCCTACAATTTCAGAGACCATGACAACTACTTATACACACTTGTACACTTGTTACTTAAGAGGGAATTTAGCTCCCATCACCAAATCCTGTAACTGCAGAGGAGTGTGGAGGCAACAGGCTCTGCTGGAATGCCTGCAGTAAGAGCAGCCTCGGTAGGAGCAAGATGGAGCTCCTGCCAGCAAGGCAGAGAGCACAGCAGCAACAAGACGTGCCCTACCTGGAGTGTCTGGTTTCCAAAAGCTGCTCATTTATGGATGACTTTCTGAGATGAATTCTCTCCACCCCGAGGGACTTTGGTGGAGGAAGCCTTGGAGAAAGCTGTGCAGAGGTGGGTCTCTGTGCTGGCACTGGAACCGATTCACTGACTGTTGGAAAGGAATATGTAATTTGTTAGCAAAATCCTTGATAGTTTTGCTCTATATTTAAATCTGTGGCCCACGAGCAGAAACATTTTGCACTACAGAGACAAGCATAGAAGCTGTCAATCTAGAAGGGTTCTCCTGCCTGCACCAAGCCCTCCTCCACATGGACAGGATGTTGTGGAGGCTCACACAGATCTCAGCAGCACCAGGACCTAAGGAGATTACAGACAGCTTGGGGCTGTGCCAGATCTCAAAGTGGAACTTCCTTGGGAAAACACCTGCTTGCAGCACGATCCCTCCCAGAGCCGAGCAGGCAAGCTCAGCCTTTGCAAAAGCCACTTCCTCTCCCTCACCTTCCAGCTCTTTACTTGAAAATGACATTTTAAGAACTAGTTTTGAAATACAACCTGAAAGGGACTGACTTCAAAAGCAATTGAATGAGCAAAGACAACTGACAGCCAAATTTGGCTGAAGGCAACTGGGAAGACGCTGGTTTGATCCCTGTTCTCACTTTGCTTAGGCACAACCCAGGTCCCATCAGAGCCAAGAGGAAACTCCAACTAATACATATAAATGCAGGATGAGCATCACAGAGAACACTTCCAGAAGCCAAAGCCCTGGCTCTAATTCTGTGTGTACAAGCAGGAATTGGGTGTAACTCCATTTTAAAGCACCAAATGGATTGTACAAGTCTAAAACTGGGAGAAAGCGAGATCAGAATCAGGCCCTAACTGAAAAGTGAGTAATAATTTAGATAATGTTTGTCCCCAGATGATGATTATCCAGTTCAAGGGAGAGGCAAGCCAAGTCCTTTCCACCTTGTGGAACAGGGTGTGAATGCGTGTGTCTGTGGGTGTGTGTGTGAAATGAGTAAACTGGGCAAACACCATACCCATGCAAGCTCACTAGGTAACAGACACACATAAACAGATCGTTAGTATCTGTGTCTATTCTACTTTTTTTTTTTTTTGTAAGTTTATAGTAGCCGTGAGGACAGAGGGGCTGGGCAAATCCTCCCAGCTCATAACTCCTCCAGCTTCTCATCCACCTCTGTCCAGGTCCTAGGGATGAAGATTTGTTTGAAATTCAAAGCCTTCCACTCACAGGTTGGTCATGTTAAAACCAATTACCTTCTCTAAAGACAACTCAGACCAGCTCACAGAGCAGAAACTTTCCATAACTAACCCATTAGGAGGAAAGACATTCCTGGTCAAGCTCTTTTTTCCTTTGCTATGAAATAAATTGTCATCAAAAGCCACCAAAATAGCAAGCTAAAGGACATTCAGTCAAAGGAATGTCTCTGAACTTTACAGGAAGAAAAGGATAAGCAACGTACCGTCATCATAGGTGGTTGTATCGGACAGGGAGCTGCTCTCAGATGGAATTATATCATCTAGGAATGGAAACAAGCACTTTAAGCACAGGAGACCCAACATTCATTCCCAAATATCACAAACTGTTTATTTACTACACCTTCAGAGCCAGCTGCTACTTGCTACACAGCTGCACTCAATGTGCTTTAGCCCTCAACAGCCTGAAGACAGTCCTGCTTTGGAGTATTTCATTACCTAGTCATGTTCACTGCAGTTCAGCAAGCTACCTACAGAATTATCAAAGGAGATTATTTTTTAATTGCAGCCGAAATCAGGCCAGGATTTACAAAGGTGTTTTCCATCCAACTCCCAACAGATCTCCCAGGGTGTTTTGGTGCTTCAATAGGAACCTACACAGACATGTAGATCTTGGCTGCCAGCATTTAATCTCCTCTAGGTACACCTGAAATCCCACCAGGTAGGTATGAAATGCCTTTTGAAATTTGGCATTCACTTTTCAATATTTCGTAAGCATACAAATTCTGTTTCAATTAAATTAATTCCAATCCAGAATAATTGTGCTCAATTTCAATCAAGTTACTGCTAATTCTTCCAACACACAGAGCAGTTGCTGTTGTATGGACATTGCAATTTTTTTCTTTAATGTTCTGTTATTTATTCAAAGTGCTTTACTGCACCTGCCTGTCCTCTCAACTTGATAGCACACAGTCCTACTCACTCAGGAACAGCCTGTCCTTGCCAAGGTGTAGAACAGACCAGCAGTGGCAGAGAAATCAGGCTGGTGATTAAAAGTAGCACCAAAGATAATTAACCCAGAGAAAAATCTGTTCCTAGGCCGACTCTGGCAAGACAGCACTGGTGGGGTAAGAAGTCTGCATGAACATCCATGCAGGAGGGAAAGGAAGCAACAAAAGATGGTGACAGCCACTTTCTATGTGCCACTTGCTTCCTCCACCACTCATTCTGAGCCCATGCAACATACATTGCTCCCTCTCTGTTATGCTTTGCTGCAAGGACAGGTCTGATTATAAGATTTCAGTGAATAGAGCAGCTTTTCAAGAACAGCAGAACATCAGGGCTGGCCCCTGCTCTGAGGGGACTTGTCAGACCAGCGAGGATGGGTTGCAGCTCTGCTTGCAACTCACACTGGGAAAAAGCTTAAGGGGAGCCTATTCACATGAATTTGACCACTTGGTGGTGAGATATGGAACTGGGCCCAGTGCAAGGAGGAAGAAAGCCTACCTAGGAAAAAAAAAAAGCCAGTCTAAAGCTGCACTGCTGGATTCATGCAGGGTCTGCAGTACTGACATATGGGGGAGCTCTGAATTTAAATCCTACATCTGTGCAATTCACTGCAAACGTGGAAGAAACTCTGGACTAGAGGAAGCAAAGCAAAAGGGAGAGTGGAACATGGAAAGCAGCAGACAGTTCAGTACGTCCTTCACCTCCCACCCCTGGGGGGCTGTGATGAAAATAGCTATGGTTTGATTCAATAAATCAATGTTAGTATTTAACACGTCATTTCCAACAAGTCATTCCCCAAATCCCCAGCCACGAGTGACTCATCACAGCTCAGCTTTCTGAAACCTGCACCCTGAGCCTGGGAGTACAGTCAGCAGTGGTGAAATCAGAAACACAAAATCAGTTATTGAAGCAGACATTGGTGCTGCTTCAGGCAGTGCAAACAAATAGACACTGCACTGCCAGAGTCAGGGACTGGAAGGGAGAGCAGCTCACCTCTTGCTGGCTAAGTACTTGCTGTCTTGCAGCTCCTACCTGCAGGAAGGGAGACCCTCCAGGACCCTGAGTCTGGTCCTTTCTGGCTGTGTCCCCCTTTTCAGACAGCAAACAAGGAAGTCATCTATCAAATGTTGCAAAACGATGGGCTAAATATGGAAGGACCAACTCTTAAGTTGCTTGTTTGCACAACAGGACAAAAAAACCACCTGCAACAACCAAGGCTGACTGTGCAGGGATGCTGCCTCACAGGGCTCTGGCTGCTCACTGGCCTTCAACAGCTTCCACCACGTGTCCCAGGTAATACAGAACCTCCCACAATTAGCATCCAGATTGGTGAGCAAGGGACTGGTAAAACAGATGTTTTGCTCATCTCTGTCAATCAGCTGGGCCACATTAAACAGCCATCATCAACCTTTCAGAATAAGCACTTCACAATGATGGATAGGCCAGTGCTGCTGTGGTTTGTGCTGGGGAAGAATCCAAACCAAGCTCTCAATAGGAATGAGACACACCAAAGGTTTCCCCCAGCAGTGCACAGAAGGATCTCTTCCAGGGAAAATACATATTGGCAAGGGGTCTTTTCTCAGGAGTCTGTGAGGGGGTATCAATATAACTAGCAGAAAAATCTGGCATTTTCTTTCCCACAGTGCAATTCCCAGGGAATACACCACTAAGCTCACAAAATAATATTTCCTTTGGGAGAAAGGGGGCAGAAAAATCAACTAAACATTAACAATTATCCATACATTTTTTCAGAGGGGAGAAGTAAAACATGTCCTAAAACTGTTAACCACCTGCAATACCTATGAGCTTTTACTATTCCCAGACTCCTTCAATTGGCTTAGATACGAGCAAGTTTCCAAGAATCTCACCTCCCTTAGGAAAATCACACCTTCAGAATGGAGGAGCCAAGGGTGTCTGGTTCCACTGGCAAATGCATTTGATCAAAAATCTGAATGACATTATTTGCATTCACAAACTCTTGAACTTCACTTATGTCTTCCTGGAAATCAGTAATTTTTAATCAAGAAACAAAGCCTTTGATCCTGATTTCCTCTATCTCGTAATAAAACTCACTCTATTTTTGCTAGAACTGCAGAGTTGTAGACATAAAACTGCACTCCAAACACCAACAGCTCAGCCAGCACACCAGTTTTGGCTGAGATGCTCCTGCCTTTCTATGTATAACAACTTTGGTCTACCTGGTGCTGGAACATGTCCCCACTTGTTCCCAAAACTGCAGCTTATTCTCCCCTCAGCCTATCAGCACTGCCCTTCTTTTATCAGATGCAGCAATTGCATCTCTTTTCCTTTCTTAATACCTTGGAGAAGATAAAATCATATAGAGGGTATATAAACAAAACTTGAAAGTGAGCCAAATAACTTTTTTTTTCCTGTTTTCATCAGAATCCGGGGAATTCTCTTGTTTACCTGGCAGGGTAAGAGTTGATTTCTGGGTTGGTTTTTTGCCACACTTGATTCTATACTCATTTATGGAATTTTCTATCTCTTGCAGCTTTTTTACAGCCTCAGCATACTCTTGCTTTCTTTTCTTCTTCACATTTTTGCAGAGGTCTGGCTCACTGGCAAGTTTCTTTGCAGCTTCCACCAGCTTTTGCTGTATGATAAAATTGCTCTCCAAGTCCTGCAAAGCAGGATCCTGCAAATTTGTGAGATGAGTGAGTTATTTGCTTGTGCTCTGGGTAGAAATTATCACAACAAAGGTTATTGCTTAGAAGATCTATTTTTGTGGTAATGAAGTGAAATCTTGAACACAAAACACAGAAATACCAAAGTTTATACACAAGAAAATCTAAGCATATTCAATTCTTATGCATCCTTTTTCTCTGACAAGTGTAAGATTATGAGATCTCTTGAGAAATGTCCAAAGTTCTCAAGCCTGACTCAAGAAAAACAGGGACCTGAATTCACGTGCAGACCCTTCTGTTACACAAGCCAGGCTGTTAAACCTCCTGCTCCAAGCCCAAGCCTGAAAACATCTGTTCAAAAATCTCTCTCTGCTTTAGAGAAAACAAAACTGGAAATTGAAATCACCGTATCTATGTAAGAGGGAGTTGGAGGCTTTAATTGTTTGTAACCACCTTTGAGAAGGTGCTACAGAGGTGCTAAGCAACACATTATTAAATCTGCTCAGTAGGATTTTGTTTCAACAGCATTTAAGCAGTCTCCATAAAATCAGTTTGCTGCAGACATGCTCCAGTCCTGTAAGCCAGGGCAGTGAGTTTTTGCTGAAAGACAGATGCAAAGTGTCCAACACCTACTTATTATCTGGATGATACAGCTTGTTATTGAATCTCACAAGGAATGAGGGGGAATGGTATGCATCCAGAAACTGCATATATCTGAATTGCCACATCTCCCAAGTCAGTCCCTGCCAGTAAAGTTCATATTTGCTTCTTGAGCAATATACAGAGCTTTTACTTAGGTGGAATTCATATTAAGCCAAAGATAAATCTCCTCCTGCTGTCACCTGTCACACAACTATGCTCACAGACAGATGATTCTGCAAGGGGGACAGTGCACGCCCCTGCCACATTCTGGGTTCAAACACCACCACCCCAACCTGACACAAATCAAAGCTCAAGAAAAGCTCACAGCCATGGCTTGCCAAATGGAACTAGGCACCTGCTCTTCTGTAATTAGCAGCAAAATGTCCATTGAAATTCAAGCAGCGTGGCCAAATCAGGGGTTTGGGTCAGGGGATTTTAAGGGTTTTTGAAATGGCCAACTTCCTGGTCACTTCATGGCAGCATGGCTGAAATAAGGGTGGTACCCATCTACATTTCCCAGCCTGTGCAAGTGACTGTCCTGGCTGCCTCCTCTTAAACAATCGGGGAAGAGCTGGATTATTTACAAGTGGCTTTGGCCACTGGTCTAGCCACCCCACCTCTGCTGTGAAAACATCCTGCACTGCTCACCTCTTCACTTGGGAGCAGGTTGTCATCCAGCTTGAAGGCTGTGCCAACACGTCTCCTCACCTGGGGAGGTTCCTCTCCAGCACTGAGAGGATACTCCTTGGGCATCTTGCCTGTCAGCTCCTGAGGAACAGAGAGAGCTCCACATGAAGGTCCTGAAGGACAGAAGGGCTTTCACCTGCCCCAACCCTAGCAAAAGATGCTGTTCTCACCGCCTCTCGCAGGCAGATTTTCTTCAGCTCCTCAACCTTCTGAAGCAGTTTTTCCTGAAGGAGTTTCTCTTTTTTCTTTAGTTCCATAATTTTCTCCTTCTTTTGTTCTTCACTGACTTCTGAATCCTGGGAGCCTGAAAAATATACTCACTGTATCAGAGGATTTGCAGGTAAAAGGCATTTTTTTCTGGTCAGATAAGTGGAGATGTCCCCAAAGCAATCCAGCCCAGCTAAGCAACACATGTAACATCCACCTCGTGTAATTCAGCAAGCAGCTTTTTAAGAAACCTGCACTTTTTCAGTGGATACACTTACATTGTAAGCCCCAAGGACACACCCCAAAAACCCACCACCCAGAACATAAACCAATGCATTAGGGATGTCTATGATACACTTGACATTTCAGCTTTGACTTTGCACTCAAGACAGGCTGAGGCTCCTCACCTGAACTTCACCTCGAGGCACCTATGTGTGGCAGCCAGGCTTTTATCCCCCTGCTTTCCCCCCTCCTCCACAGTCCAAGGAAAGATCTAAAGTCCACTCCAGAGCTGAGCTTTCTTTGGAAGCGTTTATCTTCTCTGCTCATTTTTCAGGAAGCTCAAGGCAATTCAACTCCTAGTACAGGTGCTTAAAGTCAGCCTGAGTCAAATTTCCCTCAGACTTTAATGAGGCTGATATAAAATTATTCATGGACCAACAGCATATGGGTGCTTATCTACCTAGTCCATTTTTATTTTGTTACAGGGGGGAACAGCAGATTATACCATTGCTGTTACTGTTTCAGATACATATCTAAGTGTGTACATTCACGTGTCACAGTATTTATGGTCAGCTAGCCTCACTTTCTCTTTCAACATACACAAGCCCCACTGTACTTCACTACCTGGCATTTACACAAAGTACTACCTGATGAGATCAAACTGCCATTGCTGGCCATAATAAGCTGGTTCTTTGCCTCCGAAGTCACCAGCTTTGAAATTTTCGGTGTTCCCATCTCTGTCAGATCCATGGCAATATCATCCAAACTTCTTGCTGAAGGAATTTTTGCCTGAAGAAGTTTAAAAAACAAAAATCAATAACCCAGCCTCATCAAGTTACTTCTAATAAACTTCAGAGCATGGGGTCACAGAAGATGACGTTTCACACCTCATCTGCCACAAAATTAATGACTAAAGCAACAGCATCATGCAGAAGCTCCTGGTGCACAGGGCTGCCCTGGCATTCCTCTACCCCCAAAGCCTGAACCACCTCCCAACTCAGAATCTCTCTACTGTTTGCACAGTGTTCAAAACGAGGATGAGGAGACAAAAGAAAAAGCAGATTAAACTGCCAGACATGGGAATTCCCTCTTCTGTGATTATACTTCCATAGCCCTTAATTGCAGGCAGGCTAAAAGAGATCGAATGGCAGGACTGTCACTAACAGCCTGCTCAAAAAGCTGAGGAAAACAATTTGTATTTTTTCTCTGGAGACTGGTTTGTATGAGGAGCAACAATACACTGATGGATATACTGGAAAGGTGTTAAAGCTTATGCCTACAGTAAAATGTCTTACAACTTACTTTGCTCTGCTTTCTGTCCAAGTAAAACTGGTGTTGACTGATGGCCATCACCCAGATGGATTTGATCAGGGAAGTGTTTGCATACCAGGTTTGCACTACCAGTCCACTCTGACCAAAGGTCCTTCTCGACACTGAAATTCTGAGGAGGTGAAAAGAAATGCAATTTCAAGACAGGTCTTTGAAGTTTAAAGTCCAAAATGCCTCTCTCTCAACCAGGCAAGGCTCGGCCCTTATTTTAGAGATGTGAATATTCTGATTTCCTTCTCCCCACCACCCTGTGCCGCTGCCTTTCCTCCTTCCTAACCTTCCATTCATTTTACAAAGTTAGAATTAAAGCCCCTCCTGGTTGAGCTTTGCAACATGGAGCAGCAGCAACTGCTGTGCCTTTAGTTCAGCAGCACAATTGTGTTGCTGAGCCACACAGCTGGGTATGCTACAAACCTAGGAAGGATGAGCAGACTGTCATGGGACCCTGAAAGGAGCAATCAGGCAGGATGGGGGATCTGAGGGGATCAGCAGGGCATCTTGCAGCTCCTCCTGGCCCAGCTGAGAGGCACAGTGGTTCTGTGCCAGAGATAGAAAGGTTGGCAGCAGCAGAACAGAAAGGAAGGTAGAGTCACAAATTCACCCCAGGCAAAAGCTCTTTCTTCTTGGGAGAGATCTTGAGGGGAAGGCACAGGAAAGCAGCCTGGGGCTGAGCTGCCATTCTACCTGACAGTGCTTCTTCAGGCCCCTGGAGGCTCAAGCTCAGAGGAGGAAGCATTGCTGCCAAGGCAAGGGAGGGCAGAAGGTGAGGAAGAAAGTAATTTCTGGGTCCTGCAAGCTGTGCTCCCAGGTCTCCTGCTGAACTGGCACATTACAGCAGCCTCTCAGGGAAGGGTTTTGTAAAGTGAGCAAATTTGGCCATGACAAATAGTCCTCCCTCTGCTCCAAGACCTTCCTCAGTGGACATCACAGGCAACCTGAGAGAAGGGCACCCAGAACTGCAACACATCAGCAGCTGCTCCAGGTTGCTTCACTACAGTTGTGACCTTCCCTCTGTAACACCACAGCACTACTTGTCCATCACCTGCAGAGCAGACCCAGCCCTGCTCTGTCCTGCCAAACGCAGGATCAGGCTCAGTATTGCAAAGCCCAGAGTCAACTCAGGTCTGTGTTGGACTCGGAGGCACCTCCCATTCCCATCCATTAACACAAGATGACAAATCCCCACTCTGGGTGAAGATTCACCCCACTGCTACAACTGCCTCCCCCAGCCTTACCTGCGGGGATCATGAACTTCCACAGCAAATTTCTTTTCACGGAAATAGAGATTTTCCAGCTGTTTCCATTGAAATAGCTAGAGGAATTGGGAGAGAGAAGCAGAACACTGTCACTCCCAGGAATCACCCGTCTTCTACCCCCAGGGTCATATAATTCCAGCAAATTACAATTCCTGTGTTTCTTCAGCTATGGCATGGACTCAGCAATAACAATTTCATAACATCAATTAAAATAAGCACCTAAATATAAATATACAGGATGCCCCTCAAGTAATTTCACGCTCTACAGACGACACATCGCAGATTGAGGATCTTGCCTGTGACAACATCTGTTTCCATCAATAGCACATATCATTTCACTGCTAGAAGCTCACAGAGATCTTGGGAGGGCAGCTAAAGTCCTTTTTTCGCTGACTAAATGCAAAAATTTCTATACAAAGTAACTGCATAAACAACAGTCTCTTCGCTCAGTCAGAACATCCCTGAAGAATGGCAGCAGCTTGGGGAAAACCAAGACCCTTCTCTTCTGAAGACACCGGGTGAGAGATTCAGAATGATGCTCTGGATTGGGGTACAACATGGACTGAGAAAGAGCAGCTACAGGAGGAAGCTATCCCACAGTGCACACTTCTGTGAGGAAACCACAGATTTCCTGCCAAGTGCCAGCTGGGAGAAGAGATCAAAGTCACCCAAGGCTTGGCAGCTGCACCCGTGGGATCAGAATTTCATATTAATCTGCTCTCCCTTTGCACCAGCATTAGCCACCCTCTGGGGATGACCCATCATGGGCTGCATTTTCTCAGCCCAGCTCTGACTGAGCTGTTCCCCAGCTCCTCAGTGCCCGTTCCTGCAGCAGAACCTCCTGACCCCTCAGCAGCAGTGCCAGGCGTGTGGGTACACAGAGACCTGTACAGGTGTCCCCAAGGATGACGGGCTGCAGAGGTGCAGCAGCACATGCTGTACTTTACAGCCAGCTCCTTCCTGGAGCCAGAGCCCACGTGGAGGTACCTGAGGTACTTCCACCCAGGCTGGGCAGGCAGGGCCAGCATTAACAGGGAGAAATCAGCTTGCAACATCCCACCGAGACACCTGGGCCATTCCAGGGACCCTCACCCTCCCCACCGAAGTTTTTTAAAAGCCTTCAAGGCTGCAGCCACCACGCCAGAAGTCCCCAGCACAGGTGACATTCCTGCTGACCTCTGCCAGAACCCAACAAACCATGACTATGGAAGAACTTCAAGTTTTGTTTAAAAAAAAAAAGTACATATTAAGCTATGCTTCATTTGAAACATTCTTAACATGGATTGTAAACGAAACGTAACCCAGAGCATGTGTTTGTGGGGAAAATTCTGGCTCTTTCAGCGACCTTTCCCTCTGTTTAGTTAAAGCTTTCCTTTCTAGTACTACAATTTATTATTAGATCCTGCTGTATGAAAAATGCAGCAAGGGGAAATGTCACTCACTTGAACTAATAAGTCATTTTCTAAAAGACTGCGGAAGTTTGACTCTGCTGCTTCAGTAAGTTTATCTTTGAATTAAAGGCACCCTGTCCAGTCACGCTACTTTCAGAAGTGCCCTCTTTATAACTTGACATTGAACTTTTAAACATATTTTAAAAAAATAAAACTGAAAAGCAAACAGCTCAAGGCAGTGTGTCAGGCTGTTGAGCAACAACACCCATGGGTGCTCCCGCACACCGGGATCCCCGGCAGCGCTCCCATTCCCGCACTCACCTCCCGGCACCACCGGCCCCTTCTCCCCGGCCACTCCGGAACGCGTCAGGGGCGACATGAGCGGAGCAGAGCAAGAGGCGGCCGCCCTCCCATCTCTCCCCGCCGCCGGCAGCTTGTGCCGGCCTCGCCTCCCCCCCGCTGACACACGCCTGAGCTCACCGCCTCTGCCGCCAGCGACGCCGCCCCGGCCCACCCTTCCTTTCGGATAAAGGCAAAACCGACCCGAGGAGAGAATAAACGAGGGTTCCCAGCGCGGGGCTGCAGCCCTTCGAGCACCCCGAGGCCTGGCGGGGGCTGAGGCTGGAGCCAGTGTGGCCAGGGGGCTGCAGCAGCGGCCGGGCCCCCGCGGCGGCCCAGTTTGGCCCAGTCGCGGCCCCTCGGCCTTGAGTCACACCCGAGAGGCAACAGGTTCGACCAGAAGCATCGCGCCGCGTTCCCGGCCGCCCTGCTCCCACGCTCGTAAAAGCGATGGGCGTGCTTCAAACATGACCTCTGGAGGGGAAAAAAAAAACAACAAAAACCCACAACAAAACAAACAAACAAACAACCCTCCTTGCTGCCTCTTATCGTCTGCGAGTTATGAGTCCCCATATCCTTGATCACTTCCTCTGGGTTTTTCCCCACCGGACGCGCTGGGCATTCCCTAGGGCTGCGGGAGACGGGGTCACCTGTCCGGGGGACAGCGGGGGTGAGGAGGGTCACATCTGGCAGAGGGACAACAGGCAGCTGCCCCACCACCATGAGCAGCCTCCTGCCCAGGCAGAGGAACCCACCAGCACCCCGAGGGTTCACCCGGACCCTTCCATGAGGAGCTGCCTGTGCAAATCCAGCCCCAGGTGAGATGCATTCCTGACCACCTGTGTGAAGGAAACAAAAAGCAGCAAGCAAGCAGCGTTTGCATTTGTAAGGAACCCTGCATGGAATTGCCTCAGGATGTGGGTAGAGCTTTGCCCCATTTCCTCCCCACCCTGTGATCTCTATCCCGGCCCAAACTGGAGCTGACGGTCGCCCGAAGCATTTGTAGCCGGGTACATTCAGCACAGAGACATTTTCCTCCTTGCCCAAACTGCGATAACTCCAGCCCCCTCCTCTGCAGCAGGAGACATCTGGAATTCTGCACACAGGACATGGACTGAAAAGTGCCCTGTCCTTAATGTCTCTCACTTCAGAGCAACATAAGCTCTTGGCAATCAACTCTTCTGACAAACACCTGCAGCCTGGTCCTTAAAGAAAAAGACCACTGTGATATGAGTGGCTTCAGAGTAAGTTTTGGACTAATAATATTTATATAGGTGCACTTAATTAATGAATGTGTTAATGAGTTTCTGCCTAACATGTCTGGATTCACAAAGACAAGAGGAAAAAAAAAGTCTCGAAACAAACAAGGGCAAAAAAGTAATAATGAATAAACCCGAGTAAATCAAAAGAAATCCTATAAACACTCCTTCAAATAAAATTTTCCTAAATTGTGGTCAAAGGGCAATACTCAGGGAACTGTCACTGTACTAGTTTTCCTGCTCCCTTCAAATACACGCTAACTCTGTACAGACATGTTTCTACATTGCTCCTAATTTCAATCTTACCTAAACTACATGCATCTTAAAAGACAAAAGAGTTGTAAAAAAAGATCTGGGAATCTGAAACTGGTTTTTGAGGGCTGGAAGAACAATTAGGAATAATTAAAATGTTTTTGTGGAAGTTTTGCAATGTATGTTTCCTTTAACCAGATGATTAAGTCCATCTGAGTTAATGAATGTTTTCTTAATAGCCTTCCTATCCACTTAGATTGCCAGATCCTTAAAGGCTCCTGAAAACTCCTCCCATTGAGCATATCAGGGGCTGCCTGTCCCACTCGACAGGCAGCATTTCACCTGGTCAAAGTTTTCAGGGTCTTTTGGGAAAAGGCAGAGGTGCGAAACTGCCTGATCACACCTCATTTCCCAGGCACCTCTGTGCACCAGCCTGACTCCTACCACCAGCTGCTGCTTTTGCCAGCCCAGGAGTTGAAGCTTTCTGCAATTTTACTGCGATCTTCTTCGAGATACTACAGAACACTGAACAACGATATCACCGTCCTAACCCTCTTTCCCATACAAAAAGAGCTGTAATTGTAGTCTAATCAGACACAAAGCAGACAGAGACTGCTTAAGTAGTGAGACACCTTAATAAAAGAAGCAGCTGTTTTTTTACCTGGCTGATCTTGCATCCAGTTTTGAATAAAATGCCAGTTTGTCTGGGCCTGACAGCAAGAGCTCGCTGGCATGGAAAAATGGCCCCGTCAGGATCACAGGCAGGAGCTGGCAGATCCTCTGCCCTGAGAGACATGCAAAAGAGCTGCTCAGGGGCCCTTTGCTTAATAGTCCTATCAACCTGATTAATTTTGTTCTAAAAAGACTTACTTATTTTGCAATGGAGTGAAAAATCTAGAGAGGAGCTGGCTGGAGGGGTTGTGTGACCAAGCACCTCTGCAAAGCTGCAGCACCAGCTCTGGTGCCGGGGCTGCACCTGGGGTAGTTCCAAGGTTGATGGCAAATTATGACCAAGAGCCAAATTATCCAGATCTCTGAATTTCCAACCAAAGGATCATTGGGTAAGGTCAGCAGGGAAGTGTAAAACCATGTGTTTGCAGCAGCCTTTCCCTCAGGAAGTAATTTCAAAGCACCTTGTGGTACGTGCGGTGCCTGCAAGGAGGTTCAGCAACCAGCATCCCAGGACCTGGCTGGGAACAGCAATCTCCAGACAAATCTGGCAATTCAAACCAATGAAACATAAAAGACTTCTGCCCACAGGAATGCACCCCTCCCTGATGAAGGAAATTACCACCCTGCCGGCAATGCTGGAAGAAGGGCTGCATTTCAGCCCCTCTGCTGCACTTTGCTGTCTGGCACAGTAACTTCAACTGAAATATTTTTGTTTTGAATTGCTATGCCTGGCCTGGGATGGAGGCATTTGAGGAGACAGCAGGAGAGCCAAACTGCCCACCTGCAGCAACTTCTGAGAGGAGGCAGCAGACAGCTCCCACCTGTGCCAGCATAAATTGGCAGAGTTCACCTGGAGGCATCCTTCATCTCTTGCATATTAAGCTGCTCCTCTAAAAACCTCTTCAATCGCATTTTTTCCTAATGCATTATGATCCATCCTCACTTGGTTCTCACTAGCATTGGTATTAACAAGAACCAGAGATATTGTGGCACCAAACTGTCCCAAAATGCCCATGTTTGGGGCAGGTGACATTCAAACAAATTTCAGCACGTCTGGAAAAAACTGAATTTCAGGGCAGTCTCGTAAAAGCTCTATGTTTATTTTAAATAATTATGCGAGCTTAGTATCTAATGGCTAAAACAATGGCTTCTACTTGGCAAGAAGTAAACACCATAAAAGAAATCCCTGCCTAATTAGATCTGCCTGCTGAGAAGCCTGAACAAATGCCGTTGTGTTCTGAACTATTCAGCAAAACAGGACAGCAAATTTACATTAAGTGAATGTTCTGCAAGGGAAAACTTTCAGCATCAGCTCTTAGTCTATGTTGAATTAGAAGAAAAATATCATAAATATTACCCATTTCAAAACTTGTATACTTTAACACAAGCACTTCTGAGAACATAATGTATTCAAGACAACCAGCATTAGAATCTAAATTCCTGTAGATTTGAAACAATACCACAGCAAGATTAGTTCTTTTCTTCAGACATTATAGTTCATTTATCACCAGGGAGTCGCCCACAGAAACACAATGAAGTGGGAGAACAAGTCAAAAAGCCAGCAAGCTGCCTTCTCAAATTCCCATCCCTCAGAGGATCACCATGTATTGGCTGAATGCAGAATAAACTCAACTCATACCCTAATACACGCTCCATAAACAAGGCGAGGGAGGCATTGTTTATCTCACCAGTGAGAAGAGTAGAGATAAAAGGGAGATACACTCTGATTTGAAATGGCATATGAAGTCCTGGGACCTGCTTTGTGGCTTTCCTGAGTGACTCAGAGGAGACTGGGGACAGGATCTTGGCATGCCACCCCACAGCAAGCAGGAGGCATCTCTCTATTCACTGCAGCAGAAAGGACAATATGTTTGCAAAGCAGCAGGACTGCAGAGTTAATCCCAGGTCTGAGCTGAACTCCGAACCAGAGTTGCCAAACCCAGTCTTTTTTATGCCCTTTGAAACTTAAGTATTATCACCAATGGAGCCCAGTGTAACCTCCAGCCAGTGTGGAGCCACTGCCTTTACCTACAAAGACAATTTTCATAAATGACACAGAAAATCCTCCATTTTCACAGCAGTGAAGCACAGTGCTCTTCCCTCGGGGCCCATCAGCCCACGGTCCCAGGTGAGGGGTAGGACATGGGCTTGCTTCACTGGAACCCACTTCCAAAGCAATACCAGCTTTCAGGAGTGACTTACAGCAACACAACTCCCTTCTCCAAACCACCCCAGGTCAACCAGCAAAAAAATTAATAGGCAGCCTCAAACCTCCCCAGCCAGCTTTACACAGCCAGACAGCCACAGCAGGTTCTCCTGGTCCAGCCTTGAGTTACACACCGTCCTCTCCAACACCACATGACCCCCTCATGGATGACTGATGGCACATGTGCAAGCCCTGTCAAGGCTGGGTGACACGGATCTGCAGGTTGCTTCACCCAGGTCTGTCGTGCAAGTTGTTTCCTGTGAAGAGTTCTCAGCCTTGGACTTGACGCAACAGTGTTGATCCAACAACAAAATCCTGGCAAAACCACTGTGCTCCAAGGCTCATATTTAGGTCTCTTTGCCTAAAGACCTACTTTGATAAAGGCAAAAGGTTTCACTTTTTGAGAAGGGAGGTTGTATTTGTTGGAATTTAATTGACGCTGCATTAATGGGTGCAGTTAATTTTATATATATTCTATCTTTATTATTATTTTAAGAAATATTTTGAATATGGAATTGGCTCTTACCATCTTACCAGATGCCTATGAACATATTACACAAATGCAGCTACATCTGACAGCCATTAGCATTGCAGAAAAGACACTGGGAGGAGAATAAAACCCACTGGTGTGAACCCAGTTGAAGCACAGGCACCGGTTCCTGCTCAAAGCCTCCCACCTGCAACTCAGCAGCCTCCCCATTGCAGCCAGTATCACAGAGGTTTGCACACCCAGAGATGACTTGGATCTTTAAGATCAGGAACAGTCAGCTTGGTCTTCATTAGACTTGGATTCACCCTTTCCCTTGTATTGAGTTAATCAGCTGCATGTATATTTACACATCACTAACTGGAGCACAGTAAGGATGCTCTTTCCCAGATGGCTAGGGATAAACACAACAGCACTTTTGATCCACAGTATAAACAGCAGGATAACACCAGCATAAGGCCGTTTTAAGTTTGGCTCCATCCTGGAAAGCAATGCAAGAAAATTCTGCTAAATCCAAAAAAACCTAGGACCTCTGCTCCAAAGGACAGGCATAGTTTCCATGCCTGCTCTCCTCTTGCCTGCTGGTTTGGAATGGACTGTGCTTGCTGACTCCTCAGAGATTCAGGCAAGCTATGCAGATTCTCCTCTCTCTGAAAGTTATTCTGATACATTCATAAATATGAGCCAACAATACTGGTTAAAAGGAAACTTCTGCCTGCCACTTCACGGGCAGCAAGGCTATAGCTACACTGAAATGAACTGCAGTATCTCAACATTTCAACTCCAAAACCAAGTCTGGGTGCAGGTGCCTCTTTGCACCCAGCGTCTGCTTTCCCCCTCCAAAGCAATCTGATTCCAGTAACTTCCACAGACCACATCACATTTGCACTTTGTATTTCAAACCCTGAACACTTTTTATACAAAGCAACTGTTTGCACAGTTAGCCACATGTTAAAAGTAATCATGACTCAGTACAAGCTGTGGCTTAAGTAATTTTTGTCCCCTCCTATTAACACCAGACAAATCCGTAAGGATACTACAGCCACATCCCTCCACACGTTTTCCACCAGCTTATTGGCATTAAGCCTTCCCTCTGCATTTAGGCTCCTCTCCCACCTTCCCTTTTAATCCTCTATTGAATAGTTATCATGACAGTAAAGTAGACTACTATTATAATTTCGATTGTAACACTTCCACTGCAGACGGGACCTTTGGTTTTTATTTTATTTTTCTTAAACACAACTCCTGTTGTGTTCAAAGCCAACTGTAACTAACTGTAGCAGGGTGTGACTTGGTATCCGGGCCCTGCTGACCTTAAAAAATTTTCTTAATCTGCCTGATTGATGTTGCAAACTGAAATCCCACAAGCATAAAAACTGCTTGGCAAAGCAATGCTTCTACCCAGGCAGGCTGTATTTTCTTGGACAGCGTTGCTGGTCACAGCTGGACATCTGGGATATAGAATGATCCATGTTTGACCTCGCCAGAAAATCTTGTAGATATTGCCTAAAAACTCAAAACTGCTCAAGAGCAAGAAAGGAGAGCACCAAGGAGCTCTTGATGACCAATTACTGCATCAACATTGACTTTATTTTCTAGGCTTCTCCTTATGTCACTGTCATTTTAGAACAGGCACCATAAGAGACATCTGGGGCTAAACCAAGTGCTCCACTGAACAAAGCAAAGGACATGTGAGTTCAACCTTGGACACACAGGTATATAAATATACCAAAATAAACCAAGTCACAGCCTGCTGTGAGAGAAGATCAAGTTGAGAGCTTGAAGGGGAATTACTCTCAACGAGGAAGTTTTGTCGAGATGTGTTTTTTGGCACAAATACACTAAACAATATCATTTTGCAAATGTAAAATTCCCTGGCAAGAAGCACACACGCTTCATGTGAACTTCTGCCCAAATCATTCCCGGGAAAGGAGAACAGCAAAACCTCAGGTCTCCATCTCCTCACGGCTTAGATGTTCCAACAAAGACATGGCCAGAAAGAAACCACATGGTCACCTGACTCAACTGCGTGGCCCCTGCAGATGCAGTCCTGGCTCCTCCCCCCAGCCAAGTGGGTTTTCAAAGACCATCAGTCCTGTCACCGGGAGATGTGTGTGGGTACAGGACTGGGTGAGCTCCCAACACATCGTGTGCTTGGGCTGCATGGTGGGTTTCCAAGGCTGCTGGCAGAAGAGCCTGCTAGGGCTGGCTGGTGGGGGCTGCAAGGGAGCCAGCAGTGCGATATGGGACCCTCTGCCCTGTTCAAACAACAAGGGAGGTTGTTGGCAGAGTTCACTCTGCAGGAGATGGGCAAGGAGTAGGGGGGTGGAAAAAGAGAACGACCTCCAGTATTTGGCATCTACTCTCAATCCCCCTTTACAATTCACTGCATCATGGAAACACACAGTTGCCTCAACAGGCCTGCAGTTTCACACAGTTCCCCTCATATTTCATAGATATCAGTGGATCTTTTTATCACTTCATGCAAAAAAACCTTATGAGTGCCAAGTGAAAACACTGCTTGAGTACAAGGCCTGTAGTTTGAGATTTGCAGAAGCCAAACTGCTTCATACTTCTGTAGTTATCTCCCTGGAGGCTGCCAGAATTTCTGTCCAAACTGTCCTGAGACCACCAAGCTCAAGACGACACACGAGCCAAAGCTCCCAAAGGGAGTTTCCACTATCTATGAGGAGCTTTACTTCCTCGGTGCCAGCAGATTTCTCCTTCTACCTCCAACATTTGGTCTTTTGCTGACTAGTCGAATAAGTGACAGCTTAAAAAAAGTCTAATCCGACTTGCAACACCAGCCACCTCCCCCTGAAAAAGAATTATATGCAAAAAACTTACTTTTCTGGGCTTAACTTTGTCTTGCAAGTCGTACTGGCCTATTCCTTTGTAACTTATTCCAAGCCACCACGGGATTCCTTGTTTATCCTGAAAAATAGATGTCTACATGACCAAGAGCTACTTAAGAATTAAGCAATTCCAAGACTACAGCCCAATTCATTCTGTGACAAGTATGAGTAGGTATGGGAAAAGGACATTTTTTGCAAACAAACCGACGTGAAGGGGATTGCTGGAGTGAACGTTGAAACTTTCTCCCCATTTTTTCAGGCAGAGGCAAGAAACTACGTGGTGGTGGTGGTGGTGCAAAGTGGACAAAAAAGCAACAGTGCTGCTGAAACAAAGGGGTGCCACTTGTTACAGGAGTGGCTGTGAGGGGGGAAGGATATGGGACAGAAAAAAACCCAAACTGTGGCCAGGGACTACATCCATTAGGTTCAGGCATGGCCAGCCACAGGAAGAGAGAACAGCACAAAACATCAGCTTCTCAGGTACCACAGTCATGGCCAGGACTCAAATTAAGGAGACATCATTTCTGCTGAGCTCTTCTGCACGAAACACTTTGGCCCAGGCTCTGCTCTACAAACAGGAATAAATGATGTATTTCCATCACTCGCCAAAAATACTTCTTAGCATTTCCCCACTCCAAGTACATACCCACTTGGAGTCTTTTCTACATTGTATTTTTTTTTTGTAGTCTTGATTAGAAATGTCTCTGGGGAAACTATTAACAGCTTTGGATGTAAAAGTGATATCCAGTTTAATTAAGCTGATACAAATTTAGCTCTGGATAGGATTACAGAAGGTTTTACAAAGATTCCTTTCTGTCTTCTGTAGCACACAAAGCTTTGCTGCTCTCTGGGAACAATTTTTAAAAAATATTGATGGAAGAAAGAATTATAGAGGTTGAAAAAGGGGGAGGGTTTAATACTGATAGAAGGGCATTGAATCATCAGACTACTCCTATAGGAATGTAATCACACGTAATAAGCTAAGCAATCATGTTATCTATGGGCTTTCACTAACCTTTACTCCATAGTAATGAACTCCATATGTTGGCAAAGCTTCTACCACCTTCATGTACCTGTAGACAGATTTATAGCATCTCAGATTATTTTCTCTGGAGAGAAAAATATCTAATAAAATTTTTTTTTCACACACACATTCAGGACATGTCATTTCTCATTTGCATATTTTGAAATTCTTAATAATTGAAGGCTCATGCTTTCAGAAAAAAAACCCCAAACCTTAGCATCCTGGCTTGGGAAAAGATGTGGTATTTTGGCCTAGCTAAAGCAGATGGAAAATCTCATACAATAAAAGATTCAATCTCTTATTGGAAGGTCAGAGAACTGAAAGTAAAAATTCTAGACTGAGCATGTGAGCCTTTTGGGAAATACTGGCAGTAAAGACCTGCCTATAATTATTCCATTATGGTGCTCTGGTTACAATGGATAGGCTCCAAATGGAAGTGTTTATGCAGTTGTATGACTGTTTCATGAGGCAATTCAACCACTGAACAGACAATTTTTCCCTTGTTCCTGTTGAAAGAAGCCTCTGAATTATTGAGACAGAGTTACAGGCATCCAGGTATGTGAGAAAAATCACAAGCTGTCTACTTGTAGATGGCAACCATGGCAATCATCTCAAACTACTTGGTTCATAACACTGCATTTGCCTGCAGAAAGTACAGTAATATTAACAGTAAATTAAAAATAAAATTCCACATGTATGCATCTAGGAATATCTTGGTTTTTTGAAAGCCAGATTCTGAACATTTCAACAAATATGAATTTGCGTTTTTTTTCAGGACTTAAGGTAAATCCTTGCCCTTAAGAGTCTGGGGTGAAAGCTAATTGATAGCAAGCAGGGTACGGAGAAGACTCTCCCAATAAAGTAAATTTCAAATAATTTATATTTGAGGTATCTGAAAGAGGACACAACCTGAACTGCAAGCCTGTGAAATCTGAAGCTTCAAATAATTTATTTTTGAAATATAACTCAATAATAAAGAATCTGACAGACACAAATGGTAAAATTTGCAAGCAATAATGACCAAACCAGCCCACATTTCCACTTCTCAACAAAGAGGAAAAAAAAAGAAAAGTAAAAACATTATCTTCACGAATTAACAAATGTCATACTCACTGAACAATGGCTTGTCCTCTGGTCAGACCTTTAATTTGTGTATAATGCTCAATTACTCTGTCCTCACTGCAAACCAAGCACAAAACCCAATTTAGAGGCTCAGTGACTTTTTTCATGTGTGATGGCATCTGTCGAAATTCAGACACTTGCTCAGCATGCAGAGAAGTGTCTCTCTTTACATTTCTCACTCTGGTTTACATTCTGTTCCTTACTGATTCCTTTCCCACCCTTCATTAAGCAGCGTGGAGCTGCCTGGCTGATCTCCGCCATCCCATGCCGCGTTCCAGACTAATTAACGAATCGTTTCAGACCAGCCTGCTCTGCTGCAGATGCTGCTCTGCAGAATAATGGTACTAATTGTATAAATTCATTTTCACGTTCTAAAGGACCAAAACTTCAAAGGATGGTTAATGCTCCATGTGTAAGACAGAAGTAGTTAAACCAGAAATGTTTTCATTCCAGTGTATTTTTTTTCCGCTGACATTTCACAGGTGAAAAGAATGAAGATTTGTCAGCAATGACCTTTTTTGCATTTTTCCCATTATATACTTCAACACTTTCTGTTAGCAGAATGCAAAATAAAATATGCATTTGTGTGTCAGACACTTGAAAGCAAAATAAAACCCAGCAGTATTCATTCTGAAAAAAACAAGTTATGAGCAAGTAGTGGTACACTCGAAAATCCATCAGGTACCCACCAGGCCTAAAAAAAAATGAAACAATGAGGAAGTCAAACCTGCATAAAGGGCATAAATTCCAAGGCAACGCTATCACTGATTCATCCCAAATGCTGTGGTCCTTTACAGTAGATTCAAGTCACAAAATTGGCCCTGCCTTTCTGTTTTCAGCTTTTCTATCTTATTTTCTGGCCCCTCCGTCTTCTTGAGGAGAGCAGCTGGGTGGGCATCTGGCAGCCAGCCAAGGTCAGCCCACCACAGAGGCTCTGCTGTGTGACAGCTGAAGAGCAAGGGGCTCTTTGCAAACCCAGGCTTGGCTGGAGTTCAGATTTCAGCTCTAATACGTGGTGCCCACGTATTCCCATCCAGCAGTTTAATTCAAGTGCACCTTCAGGGGGGGATTTGCATCGGATCTCGCGTGATTTATAACATTTGAAAAACCAGAAACGCTTGAACATGAGCAGTTCACTCCAAGTTCCATATCACACAGGCTGAAAACTTTTTAAGGAATTTCCAAAACTGTTTAAAAGCCATCTTGTCGTTACCATTCATACCAATGATTTACATTTTAAAGTAAACAGCTCACCAGTAAGCAAGTGATGGATGCTCCTGCAGTGTCTTGGTAGGAAAGACAGGCAGTGTCTTCAAGTCTTTCCTAGTGTTTTCATCACTACAACCAAAAATGGCACAGAGTCACTGCTAGTGAATCATAGATGCAGGCATTAGTTTCAGCAGAAGGAAAGGGCTGTTCTTGCTGCCCAAGAACATGGTGCAATGCCCCATATCAGGCTGTCATAGCAATGTAACTCTATAGGCCCTCTCACATGACAATGATGTATCTGGTGTCAGGCAGACTCATGTTGTAACTCATTATACAGACACGTGATTCTCAGGCCACTGGGGTGGCAGCACCAGATCAATATTTATTTTGCACATACTCTATTTGCTGAGAGCAGAATGAGCCCTGGAACAACTGCAGAAGAAAAGCCTCTGCCCATAAGCAAGGCTTGTAGCACTAATTTTTGATCTTGAGCTAAAATCCTGCTCTAGACAGGAAATTTCATGAAGCAGCATGTTGTTTGTCCAATCTCAGAGTTTAACACTGATCTGATTCAAAACAAAGGGTTTCAGTTCATATACTTTACAATATTTTCACTGAAAATAGTTGTCCTGGACTGCTCATCCTACAGAAAGTTCAAATATTTTGGACTCCAGGCCAAGCCTGCAATGAAATAAGGAGCTGAAGTATGTGAACACAATTAATCACAAACCCCCCAACAGAATATTTAAAGACCTATTTACAGGCATTGGTAAAATGGTTAACATTTTCTCCTTATATGCTGCATTAATTAGTCAGCTGAACCTTGCACACCCCATTTCTGCGTGCCTTTGCAGCAGTGCCAGCAAGCACCAACATGACTTTTCTATGCAAGGAATGCAGCAGTCATGTCCATCAGCATCCACCTTGACTTCTGCATCCAGGCTTTCCTTGAAGGTTTTTTCCCCGCTCCCGACCTGTTTTCATCAGACTCCACTATGAGAGATTTCATCTGAGCTACGTTCCCCCTCTTCCCTCAAAATCTGCACCCTGTGCATCAGTAGAGTGGACCACAGCAAAGGCATCTGCTCCATGGGTCAACCTCTGCAGATGAGGAGGCAGCAAACCCCTACCACGTCCCCATCCCACGCGGCAGATGTCACATGGAAGGTGCAGTAAATGAAAGGTTTTTGTTCCTCAGCAAGCACAGGCTAATCACCCTGCCAGCTTCTTGCCCAGCCCTGCCAATGTGCCTCAACCTTGACTAAGAGGGACCACCTCTGGGGATGAGGAAACGGTTCAATCAACAGCCTATTTATTTTTCAGCATCTTTGATGAAGTTGCCAAGAAGGGGGTCAATTAGCACAGAGGAGCTGGTGCTGCTCAGCTTTGCTGGCCAGTGTTCTTCTGCCAGGAATATCCACTTTTCTTTGCAAGTTGGCCAGCACCCAAGTGCCACAAACTGGGACAGCTGGGTAGAAAATCAGGATCTCTCCTCTCAACACTCAAATACAGCCAGTGCTCACAAAGGCTGGGGGGGGTTGGTTATTCACCCCTTAAAAGCCCATTTTGATGGGATCAAAAGGCTGCAGAACATCTCAGCTTGCAGAGAGAAGGTAGATTACCAAGGGTTTGTAGGGACACATGAAAATGCAGACAGAGCACATCCTCCAGAGGCCTCAGAAACTAGAGCAAAAATTAAAAAAAAACACCTCAAAGCAAAAAACCAAGCCCTGAGCAACCCAGCCTGATCTCACAGCTGCCTCCTCTCAAAGCAGAAGGTTCATCCAGACAACCTCCTGAGGTCCCTTCCAGCCTCAATCATAGACTTACAGGATAATTGATTATTAAAATAAAACTTTCCTCCCATTTTTAAGCCTGTCTCACAACTGCAATGGCTGCTGTAGTAGTCAGGGTTGGCAGGAACATGCAGTGAAGCAGGAGAGGTTTTGGAAGGCAGCAATAACAAAATTGCTCATTTTTACCAAACAAAAGGGCTGTTCCTCTAAAAATAGATTCTCAACCCACAGTACTCATCATCAGAGGTGTAATAGTTGGTCTCTAAATCCCTGTTTAGAAACCAGCAAACAACAAAACGCCCAAGCAAGGGCTGAAGCACTAATGAGGCTGATGCCAGGAAGCAAAAGCTGAGCTCTGGCAGAGGCAGCTGGGCAGGGGGGACAGGTGACACCCCGGCTGTCACCACCACAGCTGGCTGGAGAGGTCCCAAGATCTCCACCAGCTGTTCTGGGGCCACTAGCCTCATCACAACTGAGACTCTGCAGAAATGCCACAAATCCTGGCAGCTGTGTCCTGCCATGCTCTGAAAGGCCACTTTTTGCACAATTTGTGGTCTCCAGCAAGGTTACTTGCCTTTCCATTGGGTTTTTGGGCCCCTCACCTCTGGACCTGCTTGTGTAGCTACTTATTTTTTCCCCAGCAAAAAACAAAACAAGGGCACTAGTTAAGCTTGAGTGATGAGTAGCAGCTCATTAATATGGAAATGTCTACCACTGAATTTAAACCAAGCACCAGCCAGCCAGCACACCCACCTCCCTGACAAGGTCTGTGGGCTCAGAGTGGAGACATGCAGTGACCAAAGGGCTGCAGTTGTGTCTGTGCCACGACACAGGGCATGTCCCTGCAGCACTGTGGGTCCTGGTGCAATTCATTAGCAGGCAGAGTCCACGGAGCTGTAACAAATTACAGCAGAGCTAGACCTTTTCTGTTCTTTTGCCAACCCACAAACCCATCCAACTTCTCACAATAGCAGAGAATACACTTATATAAGGCAAAGTTGGCCCTTGGGACTTCCCCTCCTGAAGGGACCCAACCTCATACCCTGAGGTTCAGACACACCATCCCATCCATCTGCAGCTGGAGCAAGTCCATTAAAACAGACTTAGAAGGCCTGAAAGTCTCTGAGAAGCCACATGGATTTTTTTTTTTTTCCCCCCTACATAATTGTAAGATAAAGCAGGAAAAAATCCTAGAAAAATGTGAAAGACCTGGGAGCAACCGGGCACAGCTCCTTGCATGCTGGATGCCTTCAGACAGCGCAGGCTGGCACGCAGCAACCCAGACCTGCTGACTGCGCGCCCGAGGATTAGCATTTGGGATGATTCACGGCTTCAGGGATAATAAAAGCCTCAAAGGGTCCTCCCCTCCCCTCCCGAGTTCATTATCATTTCATCTGCACCGAGGAGCCCGAGCACGTCTCCCCTTGACCTTCAGGATCACTTTCCCAAGCCCTCTGAGACCCAGCCGTTCCCCAGAGGTGACAACTCCAGATAGCAGGAGTGACGGTTTGAGTTATTACCTGTTCCTGTTTGGTTTCACAACGACCACAAGACGACACAGAAATCACAGGGCACACAGCCCCGGCTCCAGATGTCCAACCCTCTACACTATCTACCAACCAAACACACCAGTGTTGTATCTGGCGTGTCCCTGGTCAGATCTCATCAGGGCTGTCAGGGCCCACTTGCATCTGATGGGACCTCTGCTACAGAGGGGGCTTCTTGACTGGTGGTTCTTGGCAAAGCATTGATACATAAACTTAAACTGCCCAGAGTCAATGGGACTGAACATTTTTGGCAAAAGGTTTGTTTATTTCCCCGGGAGGAGAATATAGGAAACTCTCATCTGAACTATTTTTCCACTATGGAGAAGAATCAGAGAAAACCACCAGACAGACCCTTTCCTTGCCATTCCACCCTCTAAATGGGAGTTTTATTTCTGGCAAATATTGGACACAACTGGAATCGATCTGGGCAACATACATGAAAATCTACACCAGACTCTTCTCATGCTGAACCTCAGCTTGGGTTTTTCATACTGTTCATATTTAATTTTGTCCCAATGTGAACAACCATTGGCCAACATGCTGTCCCCACCAGCATGCCCTCTCATCAGTGCCAGCTCTGTGGAGATGGAAGGCCAGCCTGTCTCTAACATAACCAAGAGTAAATACTTAGCCACGTACCACACTACAAATAGAAGCTGCCACATTCACACCATCTCTAGTAGCAAACCAGAACCAATCCCATGTCCATCCTACAACTCGCTGATGTTAGTGACATTTTAGGCATCTTGCTAAAATCCCACCAGAAATCTGGGAAGCATCCAAGCCAGACTATTGTGGCACGCTCTGCCTAAAGCACATTACTGAAAATTAAATGAGGCTTACATATTTATGCTTCCAGAAAGTGCATCTTCACAGCTTGCAATCAAGTGATACAACACTTCCTGCTAGGCAAAGATTTACAGAACCGTGCTAATTAGGACCATTTGTCAACAGCTGCCCAGGCTTTGCCCTGTGCCCACTGTCAAAACCAGCTTATGCCTGTTGCTAAGTCAGGTAAGATCTTAGATATAATAAGATGTGGTTAATGAGATTAGCATAAAACACGAAGAGCAACAGACACACCCAGAGAAGCAAAAGCAACATACTGGACTACAACAGAAAAGCTTATCAGCCCGCATCATCTTTGTAAATATTAACAACTTGATAAGGACAGGACTTCAGACAACTTCTGACTGAAGTGATGGTAGGTGCCTCTGCTGAATTGCATTGATAACACTTTATATGGTAGGAGTTTATCACTGGTGAAAGTTCATTGTATAGTGATCTTCCTCTATTCTCAAAGCTTCTTGACCTCACATAAATACTCGTGTTGCTGTGTGATCTTTAGAGTAAGTCACTCCTGGGTCTTTCAGAATGTCACTATTTTATATTCAGTTAATTCTTGAGATGAATTTTAGGAACGTCTCAGGTACTACTTATTCAGAGCTGCCTTGTTTTCAGAAAATATTGACCAATCTCTCAAGTTTACCTGAAAGTGATTTCATGGACACCTGAAAATCAACAGATACTTCCAAGAATGGCATGTGAGATACAAGCAAACATGGAACTTTGCAGCTGAAGGATAATACAATGTTACCCTTTATCACAAAGATGCTTCAAAAACTTTCCATTTAGGTTTTTCTTCTTCTTCTGTCCAAGGTATTTAGAGTTAGTAAAATAAACAGAAACAGCACACAAGTAGATTAGATACTTACAAGCTGACAATCTAAGTTTTTCAGAGGGCTGGTCAGGTTACTCAGATGATGTTAGAAATGGTCCTATTTCTTGGCAACAACCACTGAATTGCTTTGCTAGGTGTGATACAAGCAATGCTAGAACATCCTGTGTTGCTGCCCACACCTCAGCCTGCTCCTAAGGTGACTTTGTAAAGTGACCAGACTTAGGGTAGCATCACCAAGGTCCCCAAGGTGCCCCTATTCCATATGATCACAGATGAGAGCCAGCAACATGGACATTCACACTGAAGCTGGACTGCTTCAGCAACAGGTGCCTTTTCTGTAGGTTTTTGTTTTGTTTTAAAATACATGTAAGGGCAGAGTGTGGCAACCTCCTGCTCCCATGGAGGTTTGGGCTGCTTTTCAAGGTACCACAAGAAACAGGTGTGAGGAGGAAGCAGCAAGGCTGTGGAGGGGAAAAAAAATGAGCAGGGTTAAAAGTGCAAGGAAAAAAAGAGGGGGAAAGAAGACAGAGATGGGAAGGTGTGGGAAGAGCTGGTGGATTTAGCAGCTTTTGAGTATGTCAGAGCAGCAGGATCTTGGCAGCCAGATTTTGAAATGTGTTCTCTGACAAATCCTCTTTTGTGACAGATGCCAGACGCTTCCCATCGTTTCCCAACCTCTCAGTTTATGGTCTGCTGGCACACTCAAGAAAGTTATTTTTCTAATGAAGGAAGACCAGGATCCGGAAAGCCCATGAACAAGGGGCTCACACTGGCACAGGACAGCTAGAGCCAAACCTTAAATCCCTCTGTCAGCAGGGAGTTCACCTGGGGCAGGGCTGCAAAGTCTGCCACTTGAGTACCAGATAGGAACTGCCTGCTAAGAAAGGTATTTGAAGGAGCACTTCTAAGAGCCTTCCAACCCTGCATGTGAAAAGGAACATAAGCAGTGCAGATGCCTTTTTCAATGCCAGGCTTGCTGAACATCCATGCTGTGCCCATGCTGTGGATTCCCACGTTGTGCTGCAAAAACAGCTTTAGTTTCACAGCTTAAGAGGGAACTGCACAAAACAAAGCATGGCTTGGACAACCCAAGGCTGGGCCACAGCCTTGGACCTTCATATGCCTGACCTGTAGCTCCAGCCCTGCTCCTTTAGGCTAATTTCTCTGCTTCCCAAGCCCTGCCCGAGTCTCAGAGCAAATGATGCCTACTGATCTCACAGGGGGTTTGGTGACTCTACTTGTTGGCTTTTGAAAGATGGACCAAGAGCACCAAGGAAAAAGCCACATTTCTCCTATCAGCTATATGCATGGACCTCTCTATTTGAGAGGACATGGGGACCAGACAATTAGAGCCTGAGCTGCTCCCAGAGCCACCTTGAAGGATGAGGCACCATTCACATCCCCACTCCACTGATGAGAAACAAACTGCTGAGGAAGCAGCTCCTCACGGCTAGAGAAAATCTGCGACCTGAACCTGCCCTAGGTTCTCAGTTCTTCTTTTACAGCTCTTGATGTGAAATATGAACATGCTGAAGAGGAAACCCTTTGGTCCTTGAACAACACACCTGCCATTGGTGATGGCTCCCAGCCCCAGGGGTCTGGCACAGCACAGCCACGTTTGCAGAGCTGCTCAGCCATTCCAAGAGCACGCATGAGCAGCACTTCACTGCCAGCCCTGATGGGAAGCAGAGCAGCTCTGCCTTACCTGGGGATTTACTGTAGCAAAAGATGACTGTTCAGAGTTGATACAACGCTTGAAGGATCCCAAGCCCTTCCTCCCAACAACAGACTGTTATTTCTAACATTCACGCTTTCTTCCTGTTCACACAAAAGTCAGCTTAGCCATATTAGTTGTGGGTTTTCAGCGTGTCCAAGTACAGCAGCAAAGTTTAAAGCTTGTTATCACAGCCCTGGGTGCTGATACAGAGATACATGGAACCACAAGAAAAATAAAGTATCCAAATAACGATAAAGACCAGACGAATCTGCAAAAGCAAAAAAGCTGAGGCTGAAAAGCTGTCGTTCCATTTCCTCCAAGCACAACATACACACCACGTGATAGATCCCAACCACCACGGGAAGGAAAAGCAAGACAGATCTATTTTTTCTTTTTTAGAATGAGGGTGTTGTTCAGAGTCAGACCAGAGCCCTAACTCCTGCTCACAGCTGATACTGCAAGACTGGAGAAACTCTCTGTAGACCTGACAAAGTTTTCCAGATATTCAACAGAAGGGAGATTAATACATGACAACACGAAAGCCACAAAATTTAAATTTACAAAAGGAAAAGGCAATGTGTTTTAATGCTGAACCTGTACTTGAGGGAATTCCTAGGGGGAGACAATCTTTTACCTAAGGCTGTGGGTGCCATGAGGCTACTCCAAGCCTGACAGCTACAACAGTAACATGTACTCGACCAGTTCCCTGCATGGGAGACAATGAATTTTCTGGCACCGTGCTTGCCTTGTCTCTCCTCTGCTTTGGATGCAGAGCACACACAGCTATGTCCTCCCTAGCTGGCTGGCTTGGACCCACTATAGCACTGTCTCTTTGAGTTAAAAGTCCTTAAAGGAAAAAAAAAAAACAAACAAACACAAACCCAAAAGAAAGGCCTGTGAAGGGACACCTAAAGAGGACAAAACACAACGATCCCTTTACTGCCTCTCAGGGAACTGTACAGGCATCACGCATATGAAATCTGAAATTGCATGTTTCAGACCAAACTGCCATCATTATGTGTAAATATTAAAAGTTACACTGCTATATGCAATTAGTAAATCCCATGAGATCAGATTATTAAATAACTAAAAGCACCAGTATTTTTCCTCTTCATCTAGTCCTTTTTGCTCATTTCACCTAGTGCTTTCACCTAATTCAGGCTAATTCATCTGCTGCATAATAAGCATACTATAAGAATTCCTTGAGAGCCCTTACAGAACTGCTTTAAAATAGAAAATTGTAAAATCCATTAAAATTACATCATTGCAGAGACTATATTGACTTTGGTCTGCCCTGAACTGTATGAATCTACAAGTAGTACCAGTAGAAAATACCCTCTTGGTGTTAAAAGTCTAGCAGAAAATTAGGGTCCTAACTACATTATTTTTTTTGGTATTTGCACCTGGTTTCCACTCCTTATTGAAAAAGGAGAGAACAACATTTGCATCTCAGAACTGCTGCCTAAGTGCCCGGGGAGATAAAGCTCAGCAGCTCCTGCCTGGCTCCCCTCCAGGTGCTTCCTTCCCTCAGCCCCCCATGGTACCCTGGGGTGTAGGACCCCAAAACAAAACTGCAGTGACTTATCAAGAAAAGCAAGACTTGCACACTGCTATAGAAAAATTACTGCAGTTTTCAACCAAAATTCAATTAAGCAGAGAGCTCTTTGGAAAAGTGGGTATCCAGTACCTGTCAAGCAAGGGAATCGTTATCGTTTTATGAAACACATATCAAATATGATGTTCCCTAAACTTGCTTAATTATTACCTCAGTTCATTAAATGTTCCCAAATAAAGTGAAATAAAGAATCAACCTCCTCAGCAAACAGGCTCTAAGTTAATAAATCTTCGCTCATCTTGTTTCAAATTAGTTACTGCAAAAAAATGAGCTCAGGGAAGCACATGGCTAGGTTTGACTGCGACAGAGTTAATGGTTCACCAGCAAGTACCCAGCAAGGTACTCACAGAAAAAGTGTGCAGAGTCGCAGCTGAAAGACAAAACACACAATGACTCACTCCACAAACAAGCACCGAGGAGCACAGGGAGCACAACAGCAGCGCCAGTGCTGAGCACTGATTTCCAGCAGGGCAGACACAGCCCACGGGGAGTGGTGGGTCACGCTGGAGAAAGTAAACATAGCAGTAAATATAGCAGTGCACGGGCACTTTAAAAGTGCACTTGCATGGAAAAGAAAAACAAAAACTATGACAGGCTCCAGGACGCTTTGAGCGTGAATCCGATGGTGATCCACCAGCTCTTTGGTGTCACCCACCACTGCATGTGGAAGGAAACCTAAGAGGCTGAAAGAGGTACCCATGCTGTGCTCAGGTCTTTGGCCTCCACATGAGACAAGTGCAGATATCCCCTTGTAACCTATTCCCAATCCCTAGAAAAGAGATTCCCATGAACAGTTCACAACAGGTCTCCCTCCCCAATAGCTCAACCTAACAGGAGCAGGGCTGTGGAACAAAAGGCTTTTTGTTGGTGACCTGACACCCATGTTGTACCTATTTCAGTGCTTTCTTGGAGCCAGCTCCAGCCTGGTCCCACAGTCTGAGCACCTGTTAGTGGCTGACACCCATGAGAGGGGCTCCACTCATACCACATGGACCCACCTTGAGCCCTCTGAGACCTCCCCAGGATGCAAACCTGAGAGAGGTCAACTTCGGTCCAAATTTGTGTTTCGGCTTCAACCCCAGTTCTGGACATGGCCACACCTGGAGTTTTGATCATATGAACCTGGTGAGATTTCCAAAAACAGGCTGGACGAGCTGCCTACAATGAATCCCAGGTGTGTCCTGTTTCTGAAGCTACATGAATCTTGGGGTAAGCAGTACAGCAAACAGGTGCTTTGTTAACAGACAATTATTCACTTCTCTCAAGCAGCTGTTTTCTAGCACTGCCTAAGTTATCATTTCCACATTCTTGTCTATGAAATGATTTTTCCAGTTTGGCAAAATAGTCATCTTCCCAGGGAAACACTACCCAAAAATCTGACTGTCAGCACTTGCTTTTAATTCTGAGCAAATTTTTAATACCAGTTTACTGCACCTAGACCAAGCACTTATTTTTTTCCTCATAAAGTTTTTAAATTCAGGACTTTCTGAACTAATTACTCCACAGCCACAGTTAGCAGGGGTATCTGTCACACAAACCTTTTCCTTTTACAAACTGTGTTTATCACCCATGTAATGATAAACCTCGGTGCCTCACACATGTCATCTATCAGGAATTCATTATTTTGTCTGTGTTATGTTATACCAGTCGGGAGTTATCTTTGCAGCCCACAGGCCAGAATCAGAATCGAATGTGTCAGTTAGTTAAAGAAAATGGAAGCTCTTCTCCAGCAATTTCATTAATTTTCAGGGAGCATGGCTGGGTTTCAGTCCTGGAAATGTTACTGGGGAAAATACGATCCAAGATTATCAGTCAGAAAACAAACTTTTTAAAAAGTTACCATCCATATATAGGCTCTGAAGTTAATCTGATTTTAATAACTCTTTTTCTAATCCTAGAGAGTATCTAGGACTGTCAGTCTTCATCTTAGTTATAAACTGTCTCCATCAAGCTACAGAAACAAATAATAGTATATACTATCGTATAGCATTTTTGAGGGCAGATGCTTAGTCTGTAAACTAAAAACAGCTAAATCATTGAGGCAAGACTTCATATGCTGCATATTCACACAATGAATAATTACCAGACTGATCTATTATTTTGCTTGCCTGCCAAGACAATCGCTTTCTTTAAAATTTAAATAAAATTTCTAAATTGAAAAAGAACGTGGATGTTTTTCCCCGAAATTGAACCACGCCAGAAGCTGCAACTTGAATCAAACTCTCTTTTTAAAACTTTTGCAAAAAGAGTTTATAAAAGAAGATTTTGTAAAAGCAGGCTGGCAGCTTTTTCTGTTTCATTTGCAAACATGACTGGAGGAGTACAATTAACTAATGCAGCATTTCAAAACTACTATCAATGACTAATACCCTGCTCTGGGTTCTTGTTGCAGGAGCTGGAGAAAAACTGATAGGAATTCAGTTTAAACACAGAAGCAGTCAGTTGGAAGCCACAGATGAGCTGTGAAAAGTGAACACTGTTACATCCCTCCTCTTGAGCCAGACGTGCCTAGTGGTTGCAGAGGAAGGCAGAGAGCCATGGACCTGCAGCATCCCAGACTTGGTGGGGCATCCCAGACTTGGTGGGGCATCCCAGACTTGGTGGGGCATCCCAGACTTGGTGGGGCATCCCAGACTTGGTGGGGCATCCCAGACTTGGTGGGGCATCCCAGACTTGGTGGGGCATCCCAGACTTGGTGGGGCATCCCAGCTGCAGGACTCTTGGGAGGAACCACTCTGCCTGTGGCAGACCCAACACTGTCCTGTGTAAAGGGGGAGAGGAAGGGCTCACCAAGCATCCCTGTGGCATGCTCTTCATCATACACAAGGGTAATTATCTTGGCTGGGTTCACCAGTTTGGTAAACAGGAAAAGGAACTGGGTGTGCAGTGAGCTACACTGATCATGGTCCGCTGTCATCTTTGTTAATCGTTCCTCCCGTGGCCTGCAGTCAGTTTTGACTGCCTTTGAGACACCAGAGCTGTCCAAAACAGGCATATAACCAATGGACATGCTGTGGGTGTAATTTTGAAGCACGTACTTAAGTTTTATCAAGATGTCTTAAAAGCCAGGGTCCTCTCAAATTGGGACTTGGGTGGCTTATCTCACACAAAACCTCTTTCCAAATGATAAGGCACATACCTTTGTCCTAATAGCCCAACCCAGGACCAGGGGCTCTATTGCAAAGCACCTGCAAGGGCCAAACCCCCAAAACCCTGACACTTTCACGCTCTCAGTGCTACCAGACTGCAAACTCCCTCCAGAGTGACCTTTGCAGTGGAGAAATCAAAAGTTTTGACTTTCTCCAAATGCCCGCACGTCAGGTTTGCTCACTGAAAAGAAACAGATTTCAAAAGAATGTGCTCGCCCACTCAGCACGGGGTGAGGGAGGGTGTTTCTTGGGAGATTGCTGCTCCCAGCCATCTAGACCTTATCTGAGAATTTGAGCAGAGGATTGGGAAAGGGGTTACTGCAGAGCTGCAGGAGATTGAAGCGTTCAGACCCTGGTACTGAGCTGCCTGTTCCCAGCTGAAGTTAGCAGGAATGCCACACAGTGACCCCACCATGGGAGGTGTCCCCACAAAAAAGCTCCCTATGGGATGCGTGCAAAAGCAGCCAGGCAGAGATCACCAGCATTGTCTGGACTGGCCCATTTTTTACTTCCAGAAGGCTAATCTCTAGGACTTCAGGCAATTCCTGTATTTACCCACATTCATTCAGCACTAATCCAATATAAAAAAAAATTAACCTGTGCGTTCTCACGTAAGCAGAAATGGTGCAAGAGCCACATTCCAGAAAGTGATTCAAAGTGGAATTGCCAAACGACAGCGAACAGCGACCACACCAAACCCGAGACACCGCAAACAGGCAACGGGCTGGGCACAGGCAGCACTGCTGAGAGGACCTGTGCTGCGGGGGAGTCTGGCAGGGGAGACCAGTCCCCTGGTACCTTTGTTAACATGGACTGCTAATTAAGCTCGTGCTTTATCAGCAATGGTCCCAATGACCACTTGTGATATGTAAAATGAAATTCCTTCGCTTGCAGTGCGCTGGCTGCGCCTGCGACAGCTGGCCCCGCTCGTTTGCTGTGGAGGCCTAACATATGTTTTGTTTAGCAAGAGGAAAACAATTGCTGCAGCTATTTTCATGCAACTATCAGGGGAAGAGCTGCACTTGGAAATCAATCTTGCAGCACAGTGTTCTTTCCTCCAATTTTCTTCAAATACTTTGGAAGGAAACCACGGGCCATGCACTCCTTGCGGAGTGTCTACAAAGACAGGGAAAATACCAAGGGATGCAGTTCTTGGGCATGGGAAGCATTATTTACAAGCCTATTTATGGCAAATGATAAGAAGTCAGTGCTAAGTTTTTTAACCACAAAAGGGAGGTTTACACCACAAAGGTAATTTTTAACCTCAACCCTTGAGATTTGTGAGCATGTGCAACCAGTTGCTACTGCTTAACAAGTTACTGCTTGTCAAGTGAACGGTGCTTCTCTGGTCATATGTGCCTAAACTGAGTTAAGCTTAGGGTGTCCTGAAATCAGGCAAGATGAGTGGTATTTCTAGAGTAAAATGCAGCACATTGTAGCTGTAAGAAATACGCTGTGGGTCACAGAGCAGGTCTAGAACATGAATAGGAACAGAAATCAACTGTACAGCTGGCCCATCCAGTTGAGCTTGGTCACAAGGTCATCTCTTCCTCCCCGCAGGCATGAGAGCTTTCCAATAGAAGGGGAAGGATGTTGTGATGACTTCAGAGTGTGGCTTTTAGTGGAGACGGGACTGGTAATTGCAGAAGGGGTCTTGGGCAGCAGCACTGGCACTTAGTTTACAACTGTGCACTGAAGGAAAAGCAGAGTCTGCCACTGCTGCAGGCTCTGGCAGTCAGATGTGACTTGCCCCCTGCATTTGAGCAGACAGCTCTTTTCTGAGCATTTCCAAAGCATGGTTCCTGAAAGCCGTCGTAGCTTAAGTGTAAAGACACCTCTCTTCCCAAATGGAAACTCAGCAAGTAGTAAAATATTAACGTGACCAAAGCCAACCTTCTACATTTCTGTTTGTTTAGTGGGCTGTTTCTAATGGAAGGTCTTTTCCTTGGCTCTAACAGGTCTGTATGCAGGTCGAGGAGGGTCACCTCCCATGGCACCCTGAGGCCAGTTATTATAACCAGTACATGGTAAAAAGTGACCTCCAAGGGCAAGCCCAGTCTGATGATGCAGCTTTAGAGGGCTAAAGCCCAGCAACCAGGTTGCACACCAGCTACAACACAACTGTCAGGTCAAGTGCAAGGAGGGGGAGGCCTCATGGGGCAGCTGCAGAAGAAAGCAGCTCATTGATCTCGGGCGCTGGCAGCTGACGGGCTCTGCGTCCCTCTGCACAGGCAGGGCTGCAGGCAAGGTCACCCAGATGGACCCAAACTGCAGGGCAAAGCACAGGTTTTCTGGCAGGAAAGAGTGGGAGCTGCCTCCCCATCCCACTTGGGCACCACACTCGCGGAGGGGAGCAAGAGGGATGGCCTGAAAAACTGTTTTGAGTCAGAGCCTGCTCACAAAAGGCATCACTCACCCTGCGGACTCAGATTTTATCCAGCCCAGCAGTGCATTTCACTTTCTTCAGCCACTGCTCAAGGCTGGACTTTACCCCCGTTTCTGATTGTTTGCAATACAATGCCAACACAAAAAAACACATCCATCAAGCACACTAGTATTAGAAAGGAAAATGTTATTACCTGGAATAGTCCCCTTTAGCTTCCTACAATTGAAAAACAGCGACAGAATTAAAACATGATATCTTCAAAAGTCCTTGATTTTCCCAGCATTGTTCACTTCCCCACTCCCACAGCTCTAAGGCCAGATCCTGACCCCAGTTACACTCAGTGCAAAGCAGAGAGGCTGCCCCTATGGATTCAAGAACAGAATTTGCCCCTTTACACTTCCAGCTGTAGATGATCCACCTACACTATAAATAGAAGTGCTCCCAAAATGGGGATGAATTTCACATTGCAAATCAAATGTCACTTTTACTGCACGAGAAGTGAAATACAATTCTCTCCTTGGCTGACTGCATCCAGCTAAAGGTTGGCTTTCCGAGCAGGTCAGCAGCTGGGAGGAATTGTGCTCACTGGAGATGAAAACAACAGTTCAGGCAGATCAAGCCACTGCAGCTTTGCTGTGGCACTTGGTCACTGAGAATGCAGGGGGGGAGAAACCCCAACGTTTTAAAGGCAGAATTTTATTTCACAGACAGTGCTAAATAACCAGAGTTTAAGTCTGAGCAGGAGAAACTTGATTAAGGAAAAACTGCCAGAATATAAGAACTATCAAAAGCATATGCTCTGAAAGATTCACTGGATATAGCTAGTTTAGCTACAGTATTGTACCCTTTTCTTCTTAGCTGTCCAGAACATGTTTAAATTAGAGTAAGTGACAGATTGGCTGGAAACCTGCCCAAATAAGTAACTTCCCCTCATGAGTTTTTCCTCTTTCGTTCCATCTTTCAATGTAAAATTTCTCCAATAAACATTTCTCTCACTTGTTTATGAAAAAAATAACTCCCAACTTCTTTAGCTTCTCTTCCCCCGAAACTAGAGGTATTACGAACAACGCTCCGTGCCCTTCTTGCCTTTGTAGAGAGGGGGGGAAAAAACAACCCAGAAAGGCAGAATACAGCTGAACTAAAAGCAGTCCAAGTCAGCGATGCCGGAGCCGGCCAGAGACAGGAGGAAGAGGGACTTACCTGCAGAATCAGGGCTGCCAACTTGAAGACGGTCTCGCTTTCCACTTCGATCTGCCCCTGTGCAAGGAAACAGCAGAACATGAAGCGTGCGCGCCCCGCCCCGGCACCAGCACCACTCGGGCACAGAGAGACCCGACCCGGCTGGGGGGTGCGGGAGGGCTCGGGGGCTGCGGGCGGAGCTGGCCCTCGGTGCCCGCCCGGCGCTCCCGGACAGCGAGTCCCGCCCGCAGGAGGCGGTGGGGCCGGAGTCCCCTCCCCGCGTCCCCCTTTTGTGAGCGCGTACACACCCCCTGCCCTCCTCCCCCAGCCCTCCTCTCGCCCTCGCCTGTTTTCTTTACAAATCTTTCTTTTATTGCGTTCTACCGGCGGCTGCTTTAGCCTTTGATTGCATCGGGCCGTGCCTCGGCAGGGACCCGGTCCCGCTCACTGCAAACACGCACAGGCAACACCTTCCGAAGCAGGGTTGATCGGGAGGTATTTTGACGGCCCTTCAGAGCAGGGAGCGCAGGTCTCTGTTGCCACAGTGGTACACACGCCCCTGATGCTAGTGAGTAGTAGTCGTTAATCACAAGGATAATACAACTAAGCTTGCTTTGAGTCTGGATCTTGCAGCCTCCAGCTCCTGCAAGCACACTGGAGGTGCAGGACAATGCTCAGAAAAACCATCCAGCCCCCCTGTGCTGGGAGTCTCCTGTGTCTTGACCCCACTCCAAAACCCATCCCGTCCTGACAGCACTATGCTCTGGGTGACTTCGGAGCCGTGCAGCTCATTCATGCCAAAACATCAAAACTCCACAAGGATTTTTTGTGTTGTTTTGTTGGGTTTTTTTGCCTGCTTGCAAGCTCCAGTGTAATCTTTTAAAGCTGGTTTCTCACAAGCAAAAAAAACTGCTCTTGGGACGAGCAGTAACACTGGAAGGGTAAAGAAGATTAGACTCTTGTCAAAGCTACCCCCTTACACCTACTGCATCCTGAAAACTGAACATAAAACAGAACTGAATCCAGAAACCATCCCATTAATACAGTGTTTTTTTTCTTATTGACCTGCAAGTCAGGGTAGTAGACACAATGCCCGTTCTCCTCCCTCCAAGATGTCAACACATCCTCTGTCCCCAGGATCTATTGGCTAAATGAGGGGACAAAGCAGACTGAAAGCTGAAATAGTGCCAAAACCGGGCAGCAGGAAGATCTACAGAATTACATACAGATACAGGGAAATGACATCTCAAAATACATAGGGCACATCTGGAGCTCAGCTAATTTACCACAGCTGCAGGTCTGGCCCACAGAGATTGAATTCAAAACTGAGCAAACAAATAATTCAATTTTCATGGAAAGGAAGTTTTTTTTGCCAGCGTTGTCAATAAAACATTCCAGCAGCAGCACTCCCCCGGGCTGCTCTTCAACAGCAGACCAAGAGGAATTTCCCCTTCCCAACAGGTGTGGCAACAGCTATGCAGAAGTAGCCTCCAAAGCATTCCCAGACATATTTTATTAGAGGAACAGGAGGGGCAGATCACAAATTAGGAAGAAAAAAAAATAGCTTCAAGTTCATCCTTCCTTCTGATCTGTTTCCTTGCTTTTTCTCTTAGGTGCAACATGATTGCAGCCCAGGAACTCTTCACAAAGGTGCAATTTTAAGGTACTTTGTTACTTCCAGGTCTGTATCAAGTTAGTCTTTGTTATGCACATCTGAGCTGCCTTTTTTTAAGCTTAAATTGCATCTGCTCAAACAGCCTCTGAGGCCAACTGTGGCAGCGGGAGGATTACAGGAGATGGGGTCATCCCAGCACTGTGCTCTCCCACACCAGCACGCAGGGAAGCCAGCCATGAGAAAATGCCATCGCAGGGAACCTCTGCTCGGCAGGAAAGACAGGCTCTGAGTTCAGCAGTTTCCCCTGGACCACAAAATCAGGGAAAACAGGGCCAGAAGGGACCTTAAGAGCTCATCAAGAGTATCTCCCTGCCCCAAGGCAGAATCAGCTACACGCAGCTCATCACCTTTTAAGCATACAAGAAACTGGTGGAGATTTCACTACTCAAATGCAATTCTCACATCAAAGGCCCTCTTCTCTTTGTTGCTGGCTCCAAGAAAAACTGCAGAGCTGGGTGAGCTACTGCAGCAGAGTCTCTGCTGACCCATTGCAATAGCTGCTGCTGGCTTTACAGGCGTGTTGGGAAGTTAATAACCAAGCACCTCTTCCCTTTTCTTCTTCAAAGCACCTCACAACCATTAACTAATTAGTAATAGTAATTACAGTGCGCTGCTTTTCCGTGTTTATTTTCTCAGTCCTAAATAAAAGTGTTAAGAAAACTCTGGTCACTTTACTAGGCTGCTATGGCATTGCCACCAATGTTAAAAATCATCCCACAAACCACTTCATTTATGGCTTTAGGAGACCAAACAGGCTGAAGGAAGACTGCCTTCTTCAGGTGAGGAAGTTTCCATCTTTGCTTTCACAAAAAGACCTTTGCTGTGCCAAGGTCCTCAGTTTTGAACACATTTGCTTAGAAGCTGTGTTGGGGAGTGAACAGGCAAGAAGGTCCTCCCTAACCTGACCTCTCTCAAACACAACACTGAAGGTGTCCTGACCAGAGCAAAGGGGACAAACAGGATGCTCCAGGTGCAGCGCTGCCCCCACAGCTCTCCAGCTGTTGCCAGCCTCAGAACAGGGTGGACCAGACCTAATTATTGCCACATATCACCATACAATAACAGTGGCAGGAGACTTGGGGCCACTCTGAGGGAAGCTCTGCATCAAAGAAAACCCCGAAGAGCAATCAAGACAACCCCTGCCCTTTAAAGGAGCTATGATGTGGCACTTAGTGCCATAGTCTAGATAGTGTGGTGGAGTTGGTCATAGGCTGGAGTTGATGATCTTAAAGGTCTTTTCCAGCCTTGGTAATTCTGTGAAATCAAAGAAGAACAGACATGCAGGGAGACAAAGCACCATCCTGAGGTCACACAGTAGCTAAGTAGCAGAGCAAGGATTTGAAGGGATCCCAAAGTCCAGCTCAGCCTTTATTGAACAGACTAATGCTATACAAGTGACAGTCTCTTGGACAATCCCAGAGTCGTCAGAGTTGGAAGGGACCTCACTACCCAGGGCTGCATCCAGGTGGGTCTTGAATATTCTTGACGAATATGTTGAACAAGACTGGAACAAATCCCTCTGAGCTGGGCATGATTTTCCATCATAACATAACATAACATAATTTGCCATCTGGCTCCCCCACTGGCCATTGCTATAAGGCAATCCAGCCCTGGGCTGTTAAGGAGTTTGGACAGCCCTTGTCTTAACACAAATCCATGGAGTGATGTGTCACCCAGGAGTTCAGGTCCACAACTCTTCCCACTCTGGCGATACTTAGATTTTATAACCATCTTTCTGCCCCTGAGGTTGGCAGACGGGATTAACAGCAAGGTCAAATTTCAAAAATAGATATGGAAAATACCTGTAAGAAGATTCATTTGTAATGCCTGCAATTGCCAGGGTAATTTAAGAGACACTTCAGTGAGCTGGTGGGGGGCCCTGGGAGCCAGGGCAGCGAGTGCTCTCCTGGCCACGTGCTGATGATGAAGATGGAAGATTTTCCTAGATTTATCCCAAGTGGGAGCAAGGTCACTAGTGTGAGGTTAAGTAGATGGATGTAATTCAGATAATGGAATCTGAGTCTTCTACATTTTAGATGTAAATAAGTTTAAACAGACTAGCAGGTGCAGCTCTAGGGAGGAGATGAAGCTTATTTTTCTATTAGAATTTGCAGAGGGACCAAGAATTTTAATCAGAGAGACAGATTCAGCCCATTATATAGTTCTCCAAAAGGCCACTGACTTATGTAACCAGGGCATTTAGTCCAGCAGATTCAGGTGGTGGCTTTTGTCATATTGACAAACATCAGAAAAATAAACAGTTGTAGCAGACAACTGGGTGGCAGTTACTGTAAAGCAGAAATAGGTCAATATCTCAGCAGCTAGTAGAGACCAGCTCCTGCCTTCCATGCCCATGGGCAGAATTTACCCCAATTCAGATAGGAGCTCAAGTCTTTTGCTGCACAGACAGACTTATGAATGTGGTAACAATCACAAGCTCGGTCATGAATAGAGCAGTGAACCCTCATTAGACACAGCAACAACACTAGAATTTACTGTCACAGAGATACAACTCTGAGATCCTGATGAAAACACAGATCAAGAATGAAGATAGTCAGATGAGCATTAACTGTGCTAAGCAAATCTTTAGACTGTAAACTCAGATTAGAAAAATAAGCAGAGGAACTATCATATTTAACTCTTTAGAGCCACAGCAAGAAATGGAAACTGATACGGTTTGTTCAAAGCACATATAACTTCCAGAGGTTAAAGACTGACAACAAAAACATTTCACATGGAGATTTCAGAACTGAAATACTAACACACCTCTTCCCTCAAACCAATCCCTTAACTTTATATTAACCAAAAATGCCCCCAAATACACACACTGTGATTGAATAGCCTCAAGACAGCCACCATATTGAGTATAATTACCCATGATTACTGAAAGGTGATTAAAAAAGCTGAGAGAAAGAAGGGTGCAATTAGAGGGAAAGGAAGGACCCGAATACATACAACAAGGTGTTCAAAGCTAGGGAGGCAATTAGCTGGGTGTGGACCCAGCACAAGTGAAGAAAATGATGCCAGCACCTGTGCCCTTACCCAGCACCACTGTGACTTCCCATGAGGGATCCAGTATCCCTGCGATGTGTCCTCACAGCCAGAAGACACAAAGGCAGGTCCCTGCAGTGCAGAAAGCTTGGCAGCTTTTCAGTGTTGAAGGCTTCTTTGGGAGTGGGGGCTGCTCAAGGTGGCCTGAGCCCCTGGGAGGGGCTGGGGAGAGGTTGTTGGCCACAACCTGTTACACCACACAAGTTGAGCAGTGCAGCAGTAACTAGGTCAGGCAAATCCAACAACTCGCTCTGTCAGTGTGGCTGTGCTGGGTAATTACACCAGGGAGGCAAACAATAGCAGCCAGAGAATAACCCTCCAACTCTAAAGCTCCCGTCTGATTACCTGCATTCACACCTAGGTCTCAGGCCCGGTGGTGTCACCTGCTGTTCATGCTGCCCTGCCACGCACCGGGTGCCCCATCCCATCCTGCACTGAAAGCTCCATGCTTTGCTGAGCATCTCAACTGGGATCAATTTCCCAAAGAAAAACACTGGGCTGAGAAAAAGAACAGCAAAGCAAGTGTCTGCCTCCAGCATGTTAGGGAGAGTAAGTAAAGCACTAAACCAGCAGGAGATGCAGAATATGAGCTGTTATAGGAGGAAATTAAAGGCTGGTCCTTCTGACCCTTCCTCAAAAGGGCACTTCAGATCTGCACTCATGCTGCACTTACCCCATGGGGAGCACAGCTTGGATAGCTCAGGAGGCTTCACCGCTGCTTCACAGCGTTTAGATGGTCCCTGACACCTTTAATTTTATCCACTAAGCCCCACAGCCCTTCCTACCCACATGAGAGCACAAACTGAGACTGAACAGGCACAGCTCAGTGCCCATGCAGCAGCCACCACAGCTCCTTCCTGGCAGGACCTGCTGCTTCCCACCTCAGCAGCTTAGGCCAGCCCAGCCAAAAAAAGTGCTGGTTGTGCCTCGTGGGGAGCAAAAGCTTCAGGTTTCTCTGTTGCACCCTTGATTTTGCTGTCTCTGCCAGCCACCCTCATCCATCTCCCTTGCTTGTGTTTTGTGCTTCAGCCAACACTTGATGAAACTCCAGGGACAGCAGCTGCTCTGAGATTGGTCTGCACAGTTCAGAGCAACAGGAGCACATTTAGTACTGCTTTTTTTTGCATTAATATAAGAGTAAATGCAGAGAAGGGGGGAAGCACATAAATACTTCTGTTTACAAGCCAGGCAATATGACAAGTGTCATTAGACTTAACATATAATCACAGCCTTTTGCTTTTCCTGCCACAGCACCACGGTGAGATACCCAACATGCACCAACACCAGACCTGGCTGAGCTGTTTTTACCCTGTGGCCAGGAGATCAAAGGTGTAAAACTCTCCATTGCAATTAAGGCCAGTAGTTAGACCCAAGAGGAGGTGACCGAGTCAAGAGATTCAAGTTATGAAACTTTGGCTCTGAACCAACTAAGCCTTCATATGCAAATGCACCAGCCCAGCTGGGACACAACCTACACCTCCCCTAGCAAGAGCCTTAACAGCTCCCTGGGGCACCATCAACCTGTACAGCAGGCAGCCTTGGACCAACCTCAACCACTCAGAGGTGCTGTGCAAAGTCCCTTGACTGTACCTGTCAGATGTTCTCCACAGTACCCACACCACAGCCACATCCCTTCCCAAGCCACCAGCACAGTCCCATGTGAGGTCTCACGGATTAATGAGTAGGCAGGGCCCATGAAGATCTGCCAGCTTACATAAGCAGGAGGGCCCTGCCTCCTCCTCCCATCACATTTTGTTCACAGGCATAACCATGGTCTGTCCTTCTCATCTGCTGGTGGGTTTGGGCCATGGAGGTGGCTGCCAGCATCCATCCATGGAAGATACAAGCGCTGCATGAAGGCCAATGGGTCTTGCTAACCCTTGACCTGGGCTTCACACGTGCCATCTTCAGGAGCAGAACAGCAAAAAGTGGTAATTGACAGAGCATAATTTAACAGCCTCGGCTAGGATCAGACTACACTGAGTTACAAGGCTGCATGGGAACACTCCCCTCTCCCTAGGGATGGGGGAGAATTAGGAAATATCTGTTATAAAACTTTCGAGAGCCCTCTGATATATGACCACCTTGCTCTCCATGAGCTGGAAGACAGCCAGGCTTTATACTCACACCAGGGGTCTGTTTCAACAGCTCCTCTTGGTAAGCACTGGTCTTCAGGCTGCCAAGAGCTCACAAGCATTGCTGCTCACAAAGCTATCACCCTTACAGATCATTCTGAGAACTTCCATTGCCCTTAAATTTTGCCTTTTTTTTAAAGCAAATCTTGCAAGTCCTTGAAACAAATGGGAAATTAAATAAACTCCCTGACACCCAAATATAGAGAGGAAAAGGGGAACATGGCCAATTTGACCAAGATCTTAGTTTACAGAACATATTTTAAGGACTGGCAAAGAGTCAACCATATGGCTGCAAAGCTACATGGAGGTTAGCTCTAATGTATAATAAACTTGACAGTGCTTCACTAGCCAAGTGTTATTTTTCCAAACTTGGCTGTTTTGAAAGAAGAAAAGACTAATTTATCTTTCCAAATTTATCATCAACGTGTGCGTGACCAGCTCTGACCCACCTCCTTAAAAGTACCCCAGCTATGGTTGTGGGCTGTGCAATAACACACTGGATGTGTTAAAAAGCTCCTCTACCCCTGTGCAAACACATCAATGCTGAGACACCTGAAGCCAAGTGCTAGGCTTTTACTATTTTAAATTCCAGCTGTACAGTAGATTTCAGAGGCTGCTATAAATCTAAATCCAGCTTCTTGCAGTCAGTGACAGGAGAGAAAGCCTTTAAATGGAAGTTGTCACCACTGAAGGTTTTCAGGCAGAAGTTCTCAAAGCCTTGAAAAAGAGAAGCATGTAGGAAAACAGAGCCCAGACATACACAGAGCATCCTTCCAGCCATTGCATTCTCCTAAAACACATACAGATACACAAGCTTCTGGGTCACTGGGAGGCCCTTCCATAGACCAGGAGATTGAAGTTCTACCAGCTCCCACCTCCTGCTCTGTGGCCCAAGCTGCTCTTGGCAGCTGACAGGGCTTCTCCAAGCTCCAACCCAAAAGCACGGATGCTGGAGAGCAGGAGCCAGGCAGCTGGCTGGACCACACAGGCCAGAGAGGGCCTGGGGACCACAGCATTGGGCCAGGGGAAAAAACAGGCAGCTGATCACAAAAGGAGCATAGGGAGAGAACATGGGCAGCATTTGTTATGTTGGTGGGGGGTTAAGGTCTACACACACACACCAGCAGGGAGGGAACAGTGGGTGCTCTTGGGGGTGTAACAGCAAATGTTGCATTCAATTCAGCTGCAAGGAGACCCGGGGAGGGCAATGCCAGCAAACACTAAATGGGTTGTGTTGGCACATCCAGCAGAGGAAATTTCTTCTGCAGGCACATACAGCAGAGCTACACTACACTGTGCTGCACAGGTGTCAGTCATGATGGGTTAAGATGGGGTGTGGTGGAAAGGAGCAGCCAAGGACACCTCACTGTGCACAGATTCTGTGCTCCAGGTGCAGAACTGCAACACTGCTAAAGGTGATGTGCAAAAGTACAAGTAAGGTCTTAGCCCTCCTGTGGGCAAAGGGGATCTCCTGGCTCCCCGCAGGGAATGAGGGCAGGGGGGGAGGCAGCAGAGACCACCACAGGTCCTAAAGGATGCACAAACCCAGTATGTGGCAGCAAAAGTCCCAGAGGCACAAAGGAGCTTTGACTGTTTAGAACAGCACAGAGGTGGGGGAGTAGGTGGGGAGCAGGAAGTGATACATTTTTGGCAGCAGAGATTTCATTGTCAATTTGTCCCTCTCTTGGCAAAATGTCTACAGAAATTGCAAAATGCACAAGCCCCAGATTCCTCCAACCCTTGGCAGGGAAAAGCCCTACCAGATTTGCAGAAAGGAGCTGGACATTTGCAGGAAGGAAAGTGGAGTTGAAAGGTGAGGAAGGAGAGCGTGGCTGTGCACCACAGACCAACAGGCCAGCCTTTGCCCTTCTCAGAACCTGAATGCAGGTTTTCATTCCATTATTTATTATTCAGAAGCCATATTTTGTAATTTATCATAATTAATAATATATGTAATATGCAGTATTCTTTGTTCTGAATTTTTATTCAGCTGCAAGCAAAACGTCTCTGGAGTAATCTGGGGCAAAACAGCCAACACAGAGTGCCCAGCAGCTCCAGCCTATGCCCAGAGATGCCAGACTTCATTATGGAGATACCATTCTGTTTGATTAGATACAGCCACTTACAAGATTTCCCACACAGGATTGCCTGCAGATCTCTCAAAGGATACTGTAAATACACTTCTGATGCAGCCTCTGAAACTTGTAAGCCACAGATAAATCCCCTCCAGAGGGGGGACTGGCAAAAACTTGACCAAAACATTGGCTGTGTTCAGCAGCCTTCAGCTGACCCTCATGGTGTGTCCTGCACAACCGTCAGGAGCTGCGACATGTACCATCTCACACCCAGGGCAAAGTCACCCTCCCACCCTCTGCTCAGGAAAGCATCACTTTCCCTTAAAGCACACAATCATGGAAGCGTGGGTACCTACACACCACTGTGCTGTCAACACATGCCAGCGCTCAGGAATGTCAAGAGGACACAAAAACTCCTTCAAGCATCAGGCCTCTGCACCACCCTGGATTTAGGCTTTCCAATCAGTGTCCCCTGTTGGCAAGTAGATACCATGAAAACTTTGGGAACAGCTTTGTGAAAGCAGAAAAACCCACGACTGGCTTTTAAGCAATCTTATCCATGTAGGTCTTTTCACACCCTGGTATTGCAGCATTTAGCCTCTGAGCCACATTCCTGGCCCACACAGAGCAGAAGCTTCATGCAAAGATGCAGGTTGGGATATGGCCCTGGCAGGGCATCCTGCAGCACACCCTGTGTGTTGTGGAGCACCCCCAAGCACAAGGGCTGGGTGTAAGTTGCTGCTTTTTGAGGCAGTGGGCTTTCCTCACCCATGCAGCAAGGAAAGGAGAGGAAAAAAAAAAGCTAAGCTGAGGCAGGTCTAACCTCCTGGAGCTGGATTAATGACTGAGAAATGCCAGGGAACATTCCTTGCTGTTACCAGTGAGCATCAGCCACTTGCTTCACCAGAGCTGGGGGTCTGCTCATATTCAGGAGCTGACATTGCTGACACATCCTGCAGCCTGTGCCTCCTTGTCCCCAGCACAACAGAGCCTGGCAGCACCACAGGAGCATCCACACCATGGGAGTGCATCTGAGGTGCCTTTGTGCACCTCTTGTCCATGCCCTGTGGGCTTAAATGTGAGAACTGGTCCTATGTGCCCTTCATTAACTACTTGAAATTTAGAGACCGACCATAAGTTTACAAAGTGGGATTAAATATTTTTAAGAGACCTAATTTGAAGGTTAAAAGCCACTGGACCAAATGTACCTTGACAGTCAACAAACTGGCTTCTGCTGAAGGAGCTGCAGGCTTCTGCTGCAGGTGGGCTGTGAAGCTGCCCAGCACAGAGCACTGCTGGTGGAGCTGGGGCTCTTGGCTTTTGCTGCGTGCTGAACAGCTTGGCCCTGCCTGGAGACCCTTCTCTCAGGAGGAAGCAATGCTCCTCATCCCTCCACTGTCCACAGAAATGGGACATGACAGGAAACCTGCTCTGCTCCTGGCAGTTGTGCTTGCAGGAGCAGGGAGGAGGAGGTAGTTTGGGTTATACCAGTCAGAGCTCACACCTCGCAAGCCATGGGGGGAAACCATGAACCAGCTTTCATTCCAGCCTGTCCTTGCTGGTTTGATGACATGTGCCTATGATCAGAGGGCAATTCTCTTATGCCTCTGCTCTCCTTTGCTTTCTCTTATGCTTTATGCATACATAGATACACTTACACCCACATGCTTTCATGTTGACCAACATTTGGTCCAATAGCAGTGGTATTTTTCACATTCTGTCCCATAACCAGTCCCACATTCCAATTCCAAAATTATTTGTGCTGTCTTTCTAGCGAAACTGCTCAAATTTTCCCTGAAAGGATCACTATGAGTTGCCAAGACCCTTCATTTGAAATGGCAGATACGTCAAATACAAGATTTGCTTTTTATTAATCTTAAACAGTGAGGCCCAGAGTTCTTCAAACATCTTTAAAACTTTAGCATGTTGTAAAAAAGGCACCAATTTTCTCCACTCTTCCCGACAGCAATTCCTGTACAAAGCACAGTCACAACTTTGCCATTAACCATGTCAGGTTTCTGATCCTACCATAAAATAATGAATACTGGATACTGAATAAGAATCCTCTAAAGTATGAAGCATGTTAGACATGAAAACTTTGGCTGGCTACACTGAGCTCCACCATCAGCTAATAATACAGGATTGTTTTCCAAGAAAGGTGCTAAGAACTGAGTGACCCTCCTGGACTGATTGAAGCACAAGTTAAAACAAAAGCCAGATACCCCAGTTTAACATTAACTGGAAAGTCCCAGAAACATCAGGCATTGCTGGAGTGAAGTCCATTGAACCACAGCTGCTATGGCACTGCTGGTTCTTAGGGACATGGCAAAGGTGGCTGCCATCACCACTCTTTTTCTAGACCAAGATGTACCTGCAGCAGATGAACCTTATCTTTTAAGAACTTGGCTACCATATCATGGAGTCACTTTTAAAAATATTAATTTTATTAATTTGAACATTTTAAGAAAGCAGTGGAAGCTTCTTAACCAGAGAGTAAATACAGGAAGTATTTTAATAACTAGCTTTGATTGCTACTTTATATACTGAATTAAGGCAGAAAACCAGGGAACTAGGAACCAAGTTCACATAGGACCTTCCTCATGGGTCTTTTCTTAGAACAGGTTTGAACCAAGATGAGTGAAGATGCTTGCCTTGAGTGTTTGCTATACAGCATACAGAGGGATATGACACTGAGACAGAGCCTACCCGTGAAGTTACAACCCAGATTTCAAACAACTGAAAGGCTTTTGAGTATTTAAGACTTATTTTAGTGTGGTGAGCACACAGCAGGGCTGCAAAAACAGGACAAGGAAACCATCATCATCCTTATCCATTTGCATGAAGCAGCAGAATTTAAGTGAAGGAGCAGAGCAAAGCAAGCACACTGAGATCTTAATACTTCAATAAGATCTAGAAGTCAGACTCCTAGCAAGTTTGCAGGACCATATAGGTGATGGAGTAGCAATAAAAGGGAGATGCACAACAAGGAGCTCCAGAGGACACTGAGCCTTACCTGGTGTACACAGGCCTTGGCATTCAGAAAGAACAGCTCTACTGTAGTTTTGTCCTTGAGAAAGGAAATGCTCTCAATGTAGAACCTTAAAAAAGAAAAAAGAACAGTTACTTTATTGAACAGGTTTCATCTTCCTCCTAAATAATTTTATTTCCTCAACATTTTGTTCTCTGGCAATAAAACGGCACAGAGGAACTATGAGCTACTGCACTTAATTTCCTGCCTATTAGGGTGGAACAGGCAGAAAATCACAGGCCAACAGCACACATGGAACAGCAAGCTCCTTGTTGAATAGATCGTAGATATCTGATGACTTTGAAAACCCTGTTGAATGCTGAAGGAGCAAAGCCCATCCCTCCTACACAGATAAAGCCACAGAAATGGAAAAGGTAGCTCCAAATGGCCCCAGAGGCAACCCTGCAGGACTGTCCTTCCTCTAGGAGGAGGGATCTGCCATGGGCTGAGAGCCATTAACTTTGCTCCAAGCAAAAACACACAGTATGCTTTGGTGTCAGCTCCATCCCACTGAGCACATCCATCCTAGTGATAATGGGAGCCCCAAACCCAGGGGTTTACATGGAAGGGCTGCAACTGGCTCAGCCTTGCAGGCACTGCTCACTGCCTTCCTCCTCAGCTGCCTCTTCTCAGAGCCATGGGTGCATCAGAGAGGCACACAACAACAACAACAATCCATTACTGGTTACTCTGGCCCAGCCAAGGTTAGCAGATGGGTCCCAGTTTGTTACAGAGCTACACCAACATCATGTCTGCCACGGGCACTCTGCACAATGGCACACAACCTGTCTGTGCTCTTCTCTGACTCACTGAGGGCATCAGACCAAGCAGTGCTGGGATGTGTTAAATGGTGTGGAGAAAACACATTATAATTTGAGGAGTGCAGAACTGCCAAGTCGGTTTAAAGAGTTAAATCTGTGTGAAGGTGGTCCTGTCAATCCTCCTTTAGCTGGATCTGAAAGCAGGATGTGTGCTTCAGGTCCTTACAGAGGATGAATACATTGGGTCCTGGCTCTCCCATCCAATGCTAGACAGAAGGCACACTTTTCTCCCAGCCAGGCAAAGACCTGGGCCACTGCCACCACTACCCCAGCAGTGCAGACCACACCAGGGCTTCTCAGTGTCTTGCCTTTGACAGCAGGAGGCCTGGATAGGCCAGCACAGGGCAGGCAGGCCATGATGTTTATCAGAACCAGGCCAAACCCTCCCACAGCCCCTGAGGCTGCTCACAGCCTCAAGCTCCAGCCACTGATCTCTTGGTGTAGACAATTTGCAAGACACTAGAAGTTCACAGCAGCAGCACGGAGCACATGGTAGGAAGCAGTAAAACCAGCACCTGCTGCACTTGTTAGGAATGTACGCAGTATTTATGCTGTGACATGAGACAAGCATTACATTAAACAGTAATTGTTTTAATATTTTGCATTCCTACAGCATGTTCCATCAAATTAATTTTAAAGCACTCCCCAGAATGCCTCTGCAGGATAAGGAGATAATTTACCCATTTCACAGGCATGCACAGCCTGTCCAAGGGGCAGACCCAAGCCCAGCAGCCTGCCCCAAACATTTGAAAGGCTATTTCACATTTCCATGACTCGCCTTTCACCAAGAACTGCAGGAGCCACAGGTATTTCCACCCTCTCTGATCACACCTGATATAATTTTTTTCCCTAATAGTTTTGCACTTTAAATACACTTGAGCATTCTCCTTGTCCTTTGCCAACCTGCTGCCAGACTGGTCCTTTTCAGCATGGATCTTCATCCCTCTGCTGCACCAAAAAGGTGATTTTCCTCAACTAATGACCTCATTTGCACTTGCAGTTTCTTTCAACTAGGAGTCAGACATGGGTGATTTATACTCAGAAGCAGGGTAGTACCCCTGGCTCTGAGAGGTAGCTTCCAGTTACTGCTGCTACAGAGCAGGAGACCACAGGATCTATGGGTTTAGGGAGAGAGCACCAGGGAGGCTTTGCCCCCTCCTGCAGCCAGGTCTGTGTGCTCTGTTTCTTCCGTGGTACAAGCCATGTGCTCTTATCACCACAGGACAGATGGGGAACACTGGACCAGAGATAAGGATGCTCAGAGGATGACAGGCATTTTTGGGAGCACCATGAGGTGTATGTTCTGGTTTTATTTCTGATGCTGTCAGCATCCTTGAAACTAGAATGACATTTTATAAGTCCTAAATCTGCATTACAGAGTCCTTCATCAGCTACAGGCTCTATATGAAAATGCATGTGGCTGGATTGAGTTCATGCCAGATGAAGAAAAATAATGAAAAATTGAAAGGAGTATCATGTCTTTCATTACTGAATAGCAAAAGCTCAGGGCTGAGGAATTATGAACAAAAGGAGGGTCATCACCAGGTGTCTGGGGATCAACCCCATTTCCAGTATTGCTACTGGAAACTGTCCAGCACAGTGCTGGAGGATACTGGGAACTGCTGCTGTTGCACATTTGCCACTTACTGTGAGAGCAGCAGCTCAGCACCCTGCCTCATACTTGCATCTCAAACAAAAGTGACACTGAAGCAGTATCTATTCTGCCCATGGCTGAACCTACTTCAAACCCACAGAAGGCATGGGCCCATACAGGAGGGCTTGCCCAGCCCAAGGGACACCCTGCCCTGACAGCAGCCACCACTGTCACGTTGTGCACAGCTGGAGACTGTCCAGCCCATGGGAACAGGAGGCAAGCCCTGGGGCTCCTGCCCAGCCCCTCCATGCCCCACACTTGGCTACACTTTTCCATTCAAGTCACAGGCACACAGCTCCAACTGTGTGTACTGGCTGTTCTCATGGGAGTTGAATTAAAAATTGACTATGACAATGTGTTTATATGAGATAAGTGTTTGAGCTAACCACCCAAGGCATACGTCATGGACCAAAGGCCTAGAGTCACTTACTTATCCAGAAGTTTGTAACAAAGTAGAGAACTGCAGGTTTTGAAGGGGCTTTTTTGCTGGAGTATCTTTTTTGTACAGATCAGGGTCTATATTGCTAATTATTTCTGTATCCTCCTCCTCTTTCTCTGCCTCTCACTCACTGCCCACCCTCTTGGCTCCTAATTGCTCATTCTGGATCTCATGACCCCAGAGAAGTAAGACTTCAAATTAGCTTCTAGAAGTTGATCTTTCCAAGCCCACTTCCTCACACATCAACTCTTGCCCAGGTCTCTGCTCACCCTGTCCTATAGAGGACCATCTTGCAACAAAGAGGGCCAAAGTGAACATCACGAGCCAACAGCATTAATTCCCACCAAAGAAATGCTCAAATAATGCAATTCCCTCAACTGTTTTTGGACAGTCATAGATTTTAGCATCCCAGATCCTCATCAAACACAGTGAATATATTGAAGGGCCCATCATTGCTTTTAAGTTTTTTTTTTCCCTTTCTGTTAAACGTGGGGAAGGGAAGAAAAGCTCTGAACTGCATCTCAAATAAGCACATGTTCATCATAAAATAAAGTGCCACTCGTTTGAACCATTCCCTCAAAGACCAGGGTGAGGAGGATGTGGTGAGGTGACAGTGCCAAACAACCCAAGTACACAAGAGGCTCAGCCTTCAAGGTTCTTCAAATAATTAAGCACACAAGGCATAAAATTACTGAGATATGAAAAGCAAATGAGGTCAGGCTGATCTCATTTTCCTCATAGACTGTAAGGAAAACAAAAACTCCAACAATATTAAGAGTATGATGCTTGGTCTTTTCTGCCAGCACAGCTCTGTCTCTTAGGACATGTTGATTTTTTTTTGTCAGGCCCTTAACCCACAGAGCTTTGCCAGCAAAAGCCCTAAAGTAATGCAGTTACATTGGCCAAAATCACCACTTTGCCAGGGATTTTATTCTCTCCTGAGGACTGTCTTAAGCTGTCAGAGCAAAGCAACCATCAGCAATCCCTTTTAAGTACAGACAACCCCTAAATAAACAAAGGCAGACAAACTAAGTATGATTGTTTAAACAAACTGTATTAAAATTCAGCACTATTAAAGACAGGCCAGGCAAAGAAGATATTTAAAATATGGGGTTTAAAAACCCCACCACCCCAGGAACAATGCCCTAGCAACAGTTTTAAAAGTATCAGCTTCCAAACTACTTTATTTTACTGTTAAATACAAAAGAGAGCACCACTTATCCAGGACCTAATCTTCTAAAAAGAATATATCGCTTTGACATTTGTTTTCCCTTTATCAAATCTGTAATCAGTTATTTTAAAGAAAAATCCCTGGTGGTAAGTAAATCTAAGTGGTAATGTTTTCTTTGTGGAAACAATTACTCACCTAACGGCAAAGTACAAAGTTGCCGGGCCTGGTTTCTTGGGCAAGTCATGGTCCAGGACCCGGTGATCCAGCTGCAGCCAGACACTCTGACCTCTGTGGAAACAAGTTGGAGAGGCAGTTAAAAACTGGGATGGGAAATACAGAAATGGGGTCTTTTCAGTGCTCATGTTTACTCCAGGTGTTACTCTAAAATGTGCAAGATTCAGCTCTGAGGCAAGCAAGCGTAAAATTATTTCCTCTTTTCCTAACTTGCAGATGTTGACGTAGTTCACTTTTGGATGGTAGAGAACACTCTCTGCAGTTGTATTTTCAGCTGTAGCACTAAAGTCATAGCACAGCACCCAGAGAAACTAAGTATTACTGACATTACCACCTTTGCTACAGATGGGAATGCTTCTGTTGACTTCTCATGTTTAGCAGGGGTACCTGATCTGTAGCAGGGGCTGGATGTTTGCCCACAGCAGAAATGGGTCGGATCTCTTCTGCAAGGGGACTGCACAGCTCTGCTGCCATACCCCCCACTCACTCTGTTCTGCACCATCCCCAGGCCCAGCATGACAGAAAACCCCATTTCAGAGCAGAGGGGTTTACCACAGGCACACTCAATGAAACACGCTTCTCTCTACAGCAGCTGCCCTGATTGAAACTGGAAGGAAGGCAGAAAGAAAACAAAAATACCCCCAAACCACCAATAACCTCCCTGAGGACCCCTGGGACTGAGGGGAGAGTGCAGGAACCTAAGGGCTGCATGGAAAGGCTGGGCCATGGGTGCCCTCCAGAGGCCACACGCTCCCTTCAAGCACCCAGCCCAGCCCTGTACACAGAAGGCAGCCTCTGGAGTCCCACTGGCATGTCTGGGGGTGCCAACAAGCTTTGGGTATTTCCCTGGCAGCACTTCAAAGCTCACCGTGAGAGTGTGCCAGCAACCAAAAACCTCCAGAAAAAATTCATGGCAGCTCTTCTGGGTGGAAAAATAAATCAAGTGCAAACAGCATCCTCAAGGGATTTCCAAAAGAGCTGGAGGAAAAGTATTTTCCAACACTTGAAAGGACAAGGATGCGGCAAATATATTCTAGGGAGAGCCCAAGATGAGGGTGGCTGGTAAAAATAACACACTGCTGCTGTCAGGGCTGTGGAGTGAGCAGCTGCCACCAAGTCCCTGAGCATCAGTCCTTTCCCCAGGGCCAGTCCTGCACCTGCAGTCAGGAACAGCCCTGGCCAGGTGGCCCCAAACATGTCTCCAATGTGAAGGCTTCCATCCAGAACACCATAAAAAGCAGCAGCAGAGACTAACATTATCCCCGTTGGACAAGGGAAGGCTTATTCAGGTGCTGTTTTAGGTGCACAAATCCATTTCCCCACTGCCCCAAGCAGCTCTGCTCCAGCTTTTTTGGGGAGCTGGAGGTAACTCTCCTGGAGATGCTGCCCCAGGGGAGCAGAGCTCTGCCCATGAGTTTCAGTCCTGCACCCAGCAGACATGGGAAGCATTTCAGCACAGTGCTGATAGATGAGTCTGAAGACCAGCTGAGACTTCCAGGTTAATGCCACAGAAGCAGGTCTCCCGTGGCACTCCAGAGCCTGGCCACAGCATCTCACCCAGCCTGGCAGCAGCCACCAGTGTGGGTGGCAGGGGATGGACAGTGGCTGCCTGAGCATCAGCAACAGTCCCAGCTGCCAGGGTTGTGCCTTTCAAGCATGTTCTGCTTTTGCAGCTCTTCTTTGATAGTCTGCAGAACAGCTTGGATACCTAAAAGTAATAGGGAAGCCAGAGGATCATCGTTCATGGGAAGGCCTAGCCTCCTATTTCAGTGCTGCTAGGGAAGTTTAAAAGATTCAATAGTACATCTGAGATAACAGTGCAAAGCAATAGGAGCAATTCCTTTTGAAAATAAATGCAAAACTTTGTTGTTATTAGAAGTGCAGAGCAGGAAAGCTGAGGGTGTTCACGTGGGACATTATTGCTGGATCAATGTTTTCACCTTGTGGGACAAAAATGAAAAGTCAAAGCACCAGGAAGATATTTTACAAACATTTTCTGGTTTGTGCCTAGAAGATACTTTCAAAATATTTTCTGTTTTGTGCCTTCCCCTTTCCTCAGCCAAGCAGCACAGGTAGCAAAATCGTTCTTAAAAAGTCATTTTTCCATCATGGTGAGTTGCCACGGCATAAAGGATAGGTTTCACATTGCAATAACCACACAGCTGTTTAAAATAAATCAGCATACTTACGTATCATCTATAAATGTTATTCCAAAATACTCCTTTTCTTTCAGGTTGAAGTGTGAGGCCACCAGATCCAGTAACTCCCGAGACAAAAGTTTGGGCTATTGAAAGGATAAAAATAATTTCATGTCAGTCCAGGCTTTTCATATCTCCAAAATTTTCTCTGCAAACACTGACATTTAAGTACACTTGGCTAAGTTAAAACCCTGTTGTACAACTCAATAGAGAAGTGGCTCCATCAGACTCAGGTCAGTGGGATTTGATCTTCGTGGAGCTGCAGGATGTGCAGAACACAAACAGGCAATTATGTACTAAACCCACAACATCAAGGTGAAGTGCACAGACTGACCACTGGTTTCCTCTTTCTGGGGGAGAACAGGGGTAGCTCAGGCTCCTGTGCTTACAGGAGGGATTTCTCAGTTAAGAAAATCTTGTGGACAAGAGGATCTCATGCTTTGAGTTCTGTTATGGAAATAAAACATCCCCCAAAATACAAACTTATCTTCCCTTCTAAATTACAAAAAAACCAACAACAACATGAGGGGTGTGTTTAATAAACTTTAAGAATTTTGGTGAAAGCAGATGAAAAACTGAAAGCAGAGCTGGTGGCAGATGTTTTGCCCACTGTGCACCCATGCCCAGGGGTAACCCTCCTGCTAGTTCAGGTCTGAGGAAGGGCACGAGTGCCTGAAAACGTGCCTGTTTATTCCACTTCTACAAGTTCCTCTAGTAAGAGAACTTTTCTTCAAAACATCACTTATGCATCAGACCCTAATAGCACCGCTGAAGTAAATATGCAGAAAAAACTGACACCAGTGCCCAAAAGAGCAGGGTCTGTACCTGAACCAGCAGCTCCAAGTTCCTGTCATCGAGGAGATGCACCTGGCAGTGCCGGCCCTCTGTCATCTGCAAAGACAGCAACACAGCCACGTGAGGAAGGGCAGGTCCCATGGCTCTTCTGGCTTGCACCAGACCACATGCAGCTCGGCAGCAGGGGCAGCACGTAGCAAGCGTTAAGCCACACTGATAAAGGAATCGACTGTCCTGGAGCTGAGTGTTCTTCTCCAAGGAGTAGGTCTGGGGAGCTGCCTCAGCACTCTCATCTCCCATCAACTTCAAGCTAGAATTAAGAGTGCTTAGCAGCACCCAGGATCAGACAGAAGTGACCTAAGTGCTGCAAGAACTTAATCTGAGGATGAACCAGCCTGGCTAGTACCATAGCCACCAGCAGTAGCAATGGCTTATGCTCCAGTAAGCAGCAGAGATGACCTGAGACCCATGAAATCCCCATCTAACCAACCTTCCCTGCAGATGGGTCAGCCTAAATTTGGTCCTTTGACAGAAGATCTTGTCTCTAGCCTAGATACAGTCTAGCAGGACATTAATGCTCTCCCTTGGATGACTTCTCACAAGCATTAGAACTCACTGTCTCCACAGGATTCTTACATAGGTGTTCACACACGTCAAGACAGGCACTTGGACTGCATGATTAGGAGCAGGATGAGCTTTGCAATCTCTAACCTTATATCTGGACCACCTCGGTTTCCACTTTGTGTCACATTTATCTCTTGCAAACAACACGCCTTTCTCTCTTTAAGAAGAGAGCAATTCAGAAATAGTTGCACGTTATGCCCTTTTAATATCTGCCCTCTGAAACATAATACATTTCCACAAAAGCTTCTACATTATTTAAAATCTGTTCTAATTCTGGAACTCTTGCTGGCTTTGGCGAGGGCCGGCTTCGCAACTCTCTCCAGGAGAGGCTGGTGAAGGAAACCTGGCTCTTACATTTATTCTCCCAGCCTCAGAGTAACTCATTCTCCTGGCAGCACAAGCTTCTTGCAGACTATAAATTCTGAGCTCTGAGCAGAGGCTGAAGGTGGTTTGCTTAGATAGAGGCTCCCAGGGGGATTAAACAGCAACACACAGTGGTTTCTTCTTTCATATCCCTCTGGCTCTGTGGGGATGGGGACAAGGACAGGGCTGAGCTCTACTGCCACCAGCACCCCCCTCCCCTCCCCTCCCCAGGGTGCTGCACATCCAAACCTTATGAAGACTGAAGAATAAATACAACATATACATTATTGCAGCATGACCAAAGAGACCTCCAGCCCCCCTAGCACTGCCCCGTTTCAGCGTGTGGCTGTTTGCACGGCGAGGTCTGCCAAGACACAGCCTCTTCTGTCACCACTCAGCCAGAAGCAGCCAAGTTAACAAAGCTTTATTGTCTCAACTAATTGAGTGCATTTTGACCAAGACGCTGGAGAGAGCCCCCTCCTGAAGAGCTCTGCAAACAGGTCAGAGATGAGCATCTGCAGGCACAACCCTTGTCTCGTGTCTGGGAAAAAGGGGCTCTGGCATCTGTGGCACCAGCTCCAGCAACTTACAACGCTAACTAGACACGTATCGCTCACCAAACAGCAATACTGGTAACAGGACGATTTGCAGGGCAAGTCTAGTTGGAAGAAACCCCTTCCCTTTCATTTTTCCTACTGCAGAGAAGGTGAATTTGTAGAGAAATGCCAGGTGAAGAGGGACTTGCTGTGCATGCAGGGGTGCAGAGCAGAGACTGCACCATCAGAGAGGCAGCAGTGATGCTCCCCGTGCAAACCACAGCTGTACCCCACGGTATTGCACCCCGAGGAGGCACCAGCCCAAAGCTGCACCAGCCCCAGGCCCATGCTCCCAGCAGGGTACCACTTCCTCCAATTTATCCTTTAGGTTTGGGAAGCAAAGCTGCAGCATCCCTATTCCAGCTTCCTGCGTGCTCCCTGCTATTTATCTGCTCCCTGAACACACTGCCTGGAGCCTTTAAATCCATTACGATGTGATCACAGGTCCATTAGTTCCCGGGAGCTGAAGGTCTGCCATTCCATGGTCATAAATAAGTCGCATGTTGCCATCAATTAATCATTTCATCAGCACACCCTTCAAGGTGATGCATATTTCTGCCTCTGACATGCTGTTACCAACCTGCCCCTGTTGTGAAGTGTCTGATCCAATAGTGTTTTTAAATCATTCCCCATCTGTTGCTCTGAGATAGCACAAGGGTTGCCATTATTTAATTGCTAGCTGCTTTAGCTTTCACCCAGTGAAACCACATTAATCACTTCTGACTGTTTTAATTGCTTCGGTTGTCTATTGTTAAGTAAAAGGGGTTTCTATTATAGCAAACACATCCATGAATCCTTGTGCTGAGGGGAAAGGAAGATTAAAGCACAAAAGAAATATCAACCATAACCTGCTATCCAAGGTGACTGTAAAGCACCTTAAAAGTAATTAAACCTCATGACACCCCTGAAGATGGGCACGACATAATTATCTCTGATTTGTATTGATGAGAAAACATAAGGATACAGCTTAAAAGTCTGATTTGCAGATACAGATAGCATTTAGTACCTAAGTCTCCAGGAATGTCATCATAGAAGAGAGCATCATACAGCTGCTCCCAGAGTACTGGCAAGCTCAACCAAGAAGCTGCAGAAGATGTCAGGTTGTTAAGCAACACAGCACAGTGGAATCCCATTCCTGCAACAACCCTGCCAGCTCCATGGCACATCCCCCAAGCTCAACATGGCCATGGGCTCCTGTCACCCCAGGAACACAGTGTCACATGGTGGGACACAACAGCAACATCCAGGGTTCTGAAGTGTCTGCTGCTGTGTACTGCTCAAGGAAGAAGAGGGATCTCTGGAGCCCCTTCTAGTTGCTGCTTGCACCGCACCCCTCTGCCCCCAACCTACGCACACACACCTGAGGGCTGCAGCCCTGCTAAGATGCCTTCTCCACTTGGGCTGAGCAGCACAACATGGATACTCACTGCGTGGCACCACAGCCTGGTTGAGGAACACAAATCTGCCAGGGTGACTATCAGTTTTTCACTTGCAGGCTGCCGTCCCCAAACAAAGCGGTGTTAACCAGGACAGCCCAAACATCAGCCCTTCTCCTTCTGCAGACCCAAGGTTTCAGCAACCAGCACCCTGGTTTCTGCAGCTGTGCAAGAGCTCACTCCAAGTATCCCCACCCCATTCCTGATGGGGCAGAGAGAAATTCACTTGGCTTACTACATACTTAAACACAATCAGAAGCAAATCACTCCCAGTTACTTTCACAGAGCAACAAGCCCATCCTGCATCAGGAATGTCGCCCACCAGAGAGGTCACCTCCAGGAGACATTTCTCTCCTCACATGAAGCTGCCTCCCTGGGCAGACAGAGCTCCTATATACAAGACACTACTCACATTTTCCAAGTCTCCTTCATACAGGGGGCAGAACCAAAAGCTTCAGAGGCTATCACAGCTGCAGGACCACCTCACAAACTCTGGACCATCAACCACCTTCCACCAGCCTCGTAGGTGTGACAGGACTGCAGTGCAGCAATGCCACATGCTCCAACACTGGTGTCAATGGCCTGTTTCTCTCCTCTTGCCTAAAGAGGAGCTGGGGAGCTTCAAAAAGAGGACTTCACCACCATAGCATCTAGGACACGTACAGGATTATGGCCATGGAGGAGTGCCTTCAGCCCAGCGACCCTGAGCTCCTGGAGCTGAAACAGCAAAGGACTCATTTTTAACTCCCCCAGTGACACTGGGGTGATTTATTTCCCTGCAGCACATCCGCTCATGGGTCTGTTTCCCTGGGCTCTGGGAAGGGACACATGGTTGACTCCCCAGTCCTCAGGGCATTGGGCTCCTCCTCGACAGAAACCCAACAGCCGGGAGCCCCTTGCAGACACATTTTCATCTTTAATTCAGCACACCTTGCTAATCTGAACAATATAATTGATTTTCTATGTAATTGGACCAATCCATCATGAGATGAGCACAGCTGTCTGGCTCAGTTAAGAGGTGGCTGAGCAGTCTTGAGATATATTTGCACACAACTATGTTTGCAGCTTATTCTCATTGATTTTGCATTGTCTGTACAAATGATTTTGTCAGGTTTTTGCAACATGTCCCCAAGATGGTCTTTTGAGCAGTTGATTCTAAAAGCCTGCTAATATTTAAGCTATTATCCAGATCAAATTAATTAAGTATCCCTGTATCCCATCTCATTCTCAGTAGGAAATTAGAGCAACATAACACAGAGCCTTCATTTTTGGCAAAACCACTGAGATATGGGGATGCTGGATTCTTATTTTTTCCCCAAAGTCTCTCATATGCTCTGTGCACAAATACACAACAAAACTCAAACACGAAGAGGAATAAAAAGTAAAATAAACACTGCCCAATGTAATATTTTTGTATTATTGCATTTCTGCATGCCTCCTGACAGACATCCAGCTTTCTGCAAGAAGCTGATTTTACTTCAATGGAAAAGGAAAATAATGAGGAGGAGAAATGCACAATTATCATAGTATCATCATTTTCAGAATCTGTATGTGGAAAGTAAAGCAAAAGGGGAGACTGCCATTCTAGATAGCAGGTTAAAATGTTTAAAAAGTTTTCATAAAGCTGGACCACCCCCCATTTTCTCTTGTGCTTGTGACACAAAAATTAAGACAAATTATCCACTTAAAAACCAGGGGCAGATTTTCCAAAACATTAGTCCTTTAAAAAGAAAAGAAAAAACAACAACAAAAGAGAGAGAAAAAAAGTCTATTTCTTGGCTGAGATATCCCTGAGATGATTCCCTGAGATATCCTGAGCATGAATGTTTATTTGGAGGAAAAAATATACCCATATGCAGGATATTTATGCTATTTCTTGTTGGCAGAAACATCCTCCCTACTCAAAGCTGGTTGTTACATGCAATATTTTTAGACATCCATGGGTGTCATCCAGCTAGGAAAAAAATAATAAAAAAGTAATTAGACAGGGTGTAAACAGGAAACCTCAAAAAAACTTTGAGACAAAAAAAAAGCTCACAGAACAACATATCTCCTGAAGCACAGCTTCAGAATGGGGAATCAGGAAGGGTTTGGATCAGTAGCAAACCCAAATGTGTTGCACTCCCTCCAGACCAGATGCCACCTCCCAAAACTGGGCAAATTACAGAGACATTGCAGGGCACCGCTGGCTATATCTGTCCCTGACTATTTTTAAGTCTTTTTTGTTTTGAGGTCTGGAGTCTTCATTATTAGAGAAAGCCAAAAAACCCCCAACAGCTCTGTGGCCAAAGAAGAGAGGATTATCCATAAACTGCACATTATCTTGAGACAAAATTGGGAACTGTTTCCACCCCTGAAATGCCGAGAGGTCCTTGCCTGCATCCCAGCTGCTCTCATGTGGGATGTGCCAGGACTTGGGCTTCAGCAGCCGTGTGCACACTTCTGGCACAACCACGTTGCACTGGTGGGTAACTGCCACCTGTCCAGGGATAGCATGGCATCAGGATCCTGCATCAGTGTAAATATGCATTGCTGGAAGCTTTAAATCCACCCCCCCCCACCAGTATTAGAGTTTTTAATACTCCAAACTCCACAAGAAATCTTTTGGAAGCAACAAACTGCTTCTCCCAGCTCTCCTCTTCTCTTTCCCTCAAGATAAGCCCTTTTGCTGGTGCATGGATGTTCCTGAGCACCCACAGGACCTCTGCCTGGAGAACACTGGAGCATGACACCAGGGATTGGGTCCCAGTTGCACAGACCTCTACATGTTATTTCCATGAGGTTCTCGCAGGGGAACTACACAAAACTAAACTTCACTGGCAGGTGAGTAAGCTCTGGCAGATATTCTACAGCTAGAAAAATACCCTGCACTGATGCATCCATAAATGAGGGGGAAAAGGGGAAGCATTTTGACTAAATAAATGGCCAACACACAAAGCCTTAAACCTGTAGATTTTAAAGTGAGAAACTGGACTGTTGTGCATCATCAGAACAGATTGTGAAAGCAGATAATTTATTCCTGAAACAGGCACATCACGGTGGCTCAGAGCGCTGAAGAAAATGAAATGGATATCAAAAACCAGCAGAGCAATATTCCCACTCCAAAGGTGCTCATGGTCTGTTAGGAAACACGGTCCCTTTGCCACAAAGACCCAGCCTCCACAAACCCTGCAGAACAGGGGGGCCCAAAATCCTTCTGTCCCACTTGGGCCCAGTGACTCAGAGGCAGCAGCACTGCTGTGCAGGTGTAGGAGCCCAGAGAGCCAGCCTTAAAAGACAATTTCATTTCAAAATCCCTACCTGAGCTGCAATTAACCAGCTATAAAGCATCACCAGTAATTTCCTGTAAGGGTTTGTTGCTTCCCCCCCCCCCCCCCAAATCTCTCTTCTGTAACTCATAAGCCTGTAAGAGATTTCAAAGCTTAATATTGAAGCCCCCACACTGACCTCAGATTTTCATCAGCATTTAGGTGGGATTTTTTTTTTCCTATAGTCCTGAAGGCATTTAGGATCAGATCCTCAGCTGTCTTAGATCAGCAGTGCTTCAATGACTTTGATACAACTGGCTGGCTTGTGTCTGGCCCATAAACGTGCACGGCCTAATAAAAATATGAAATAAGATGCAAGAATGTATTGCAATATGGAGGTGCCTTAGCTAGGCACATCTCAGGAAGACAGAAGTCTTTGCCTGTCCTTCTGGAAGGAAGGGCCCTGTGTGCAGCTGGGGGGAAGAGGGGAAAAAGTTATAATGCTTGAAATGACCTCAGACTTTCCTGGTGTCTGTTGGGAGAGCAAAGCCTCGGCTTGTTCCAGCACTTGGAGTTGCTCAAAGCTTTAAGGAATAAGCAGCAATCTAACAAACAGGAGTTTGGTTTTATACCAGCATTTCTATGCAAACTTTTTAAAGGATCTACATAGGTGTCTCAAACTGCCTCGATGCACAGTCCTTGTCAGCCTGTTTGCAGCCAGCAGGCCCCCCCTGACCATGTAGATGCACATCTCCAAGTGTCCTGTGGTGGGAGGTGTTCAGGGGGAAACTGATGGGTGGGGGGTTAAAAATGCTCCACCCTCCCAGGGGTGAGCATCTGGGGAAGGGTAACATGCCCACATCCCCCTGCCACATCCTATCCCACTACACACTTGCCCATCACCTCCTTTTCCAGTAAGGGGTGCAGCACAAGGGCCACCAAGTGATGCCTCCTCTGCATGGTTGCCCACCCCTCAAAGTCTCCTAGACTCACTGATACCTCCTGCAGAACAAAAAGGCTGGCTATGGGTTCAAAAACTCAGGCTTCCTCCTGGTGTCTGCACACACCAGCCCAGGCTGTGGCTCCCTGACACAGCCTGGCTCAAGCAGACATGATAAACTTGCTGTGATCCCTTCAAAGGTAATGGCAGAGCTTCCACCCGCTTTATAGGGGGAGACTGTCTCCAGACACAGTGCCTCTTCTTCCTAATCTTCAGGTCATCAGTAAACCTTTGGTTGAAGTTCTGACTCTAATGTAGTCAATGAATGTTGCCATTAACTTTTTTAAGGCCAGGATTTTTACTTAAATCATTTATCTTGCTATTAACCTTAACAGAAGCCAGTATCTGCTTAATTTTAAGCAGCCAGCAATGCACTGAAGTGTCTGGCTACACCTTTCACCCTTTGTGCTATGGCAAGCCACCCTGTAGGACACATTTCACCTTGCCAGGGTGACTCCAAGTCACTTCTCAAGGGTTGGGTGGGCTCTGCATGCTACCATCCCAACACTCATGGGGTATTTTTTTACCCACAGCAATTTCAGACTGTACAGAGCCATTCCCAGCCTCAGGGCATCCCTGTGCTTCTTGCCTTGGGAGCAGCCAGGCAAGGACACACTCTTAAAGACCCAACTGAATATGACATCCACACAAATAAGGTTTCAAGATGAGACAGGCTGTAGAAAATTTACTTAAGCACAAGATGGTACAAATGCCCCTTTGATGATGTCCATGGAAATGTTGGCTCTGCTAAAGTTTGGCAAAGAGTTAGAGATAAAACACAGTGCCTGGAAGAGGGACGTGAGAGGCTCTCCGGGTTGCATGGCACCTTCCTAAAATAGCCACATGAACTGAAGATATGATGAAAAACCTGGGTCCTGCAGAGCATCAACTGACTTTCTTGTAAGCCCCACCAGCTGAGCCAGTAAAAAAAATCTGGCAAAGCAACAGTCCAAGTGCTCTCCCTCACTGCAGGCACTGTGGCTTTTCAGGGCCAAGTGCCAACACACTTTCCATGCAATTCTCCTTTTCCCCATTTATTCCACAATTTCTCATTGCAGGGGATGGCAAATCTTAGGAACTCTTTCACTTGCTTTATTGATGATTTGCTGACAAAAGGCAGAGCCTCTTGTGGTCACTAGAAAGATCCCACTCACTGGAGCAGGCCATGGGGCTTTAAATTTCCTCCTCCCCTCCCAAAATGCTCAAATGCAATGCTCAGAAGTAACAATGAGCACACTGATTAAAAACAAAACAAAAACCAAAACTAGTGACAAATGAAAATCCAAGGAACAAATTAATTCAGTCTTCCTCAAAATTATAACTACAGCATCCGTTCTCAGCTCACAAGTGGCACCCAGACAGCATCTCACCTCTCTTGATGGTGCCAAAGGCCACAGGATCTTGCCAGCAGTGTTATCAGCAGATGCTGAGTCCCTCTGACAGAGGGGGAGAAGTCAGCCATCTTCTTGAAAGAACAGCCCCTTGGTTGCATCAGTATTCTCCTTATATTAAGTAAAGGTATCTCATACTCACAATGACAACGTTTCTCAAACAGGTCATGTCATTCCATGAGTGAAGAAGATGTGACCATTCCCACCACTTTGCAGTGTATTTAAGATAACAGCAAGAAAAGAACAGACAGGCAACTCTACAGCTAACCCTGAAAGTCAGGAAAATTAATAGGAAACAATCAGTGCAAATCTGCCACAAACATCAAGTCAATGAAATACTTCATCTAACATCTGCTGTCCTTGGCAGAACACAGCTAATAAATTAGTGTCTGGTGAAGACATTCTTATCACCAGCAGCTCTGAGACTGCAGTCAGGTCATTGCCATGCACAAGTCCATGGTGATGTTTTGTTCCTGTTCAATCTCCTAGGAATTCGGGGAGGAGGGGAAGAACCTGTGGGATCAGAGAGCTTTCCTGATGCTACCCAAAGCAGCAAATGCAGTGTTGGCCCTGGATAGGGCACTGTGTGAAGGCAGCAGCATGCTCTGCCCTTCAACAAGCAGTCCCCACTGTGGGGCAGGACCTGCCTGCCCTCCTGTGACCTGTTCTAACCTTATCTCCTCAACCAGGAGGTTGGAAGCAAATCAGTTAAGCTCATGCTTCTTTGCTTAAATCTCTACAACATGAATCACAGGAGATACTCTGTGCAGATCTTCTGGTAACTTTTCCTGTGAATTACCCCACTCCAGAAGCCATCCCTGACCCATTTGATACAGAAACTCAGCTTTCACCATTATGGGATCAGTTACAGAAGACTAAAAAAATCCTCTTAGTTTCCCCTCCCCAGAGACCCCCACCCTGCCCTTGGTCCCTCTTTGCCTCTCCCCAGCCCTGAAGATCACCCCCATCTCTTTGATGGCTTCTCAGAGGCTGCTCCTCTATGCCCCTATGCCCCCCCCCCCCCCCCCCCTTCTTGCTTCTCCACCATCCCCCTTGCTCACCCCTGGGTCGGGTTTTTGAGGGAAGGCTCCCAAGACAGGAAACATGGGCAAAACAAGCCTTGAACGTGTACCTGGCATCCCCTCCAGGTAGCACCATGTCCTCTGAGGGCATCCTCTTCTGCCCCACTGGGGTCCTTGCACCCAACTCATCCCCCATCCTGTCCCCATCATCTCCCTGTATGTTTCAGTTCCTCTCATGCTTGGAAGCAGCCCCATGGGAAACCCAGATGCCAGCCTTGAACAGATATTAAGCAAACAGACAATGAAGCATAGTTAAAAAAAAAGGCTGTATGACAAGTCCCTCTGAACTGCCTTTAACTTTTTTAACTCAAAAAATGCAAAGAGCCAGCAAAAAAAACACCAACCAACAACAAAAGCCTGAAATCCTAAGCTCTCTGGAAGAAATGCAAATAGTGGTACTGGCTGCAGTGGGGGCTGAGCAGCATTTCTGTGGCTAGGAGCCAGCCTGCCCAGCCACCAGCACCTTGCCAGGCTCTCGGGGGCTTGGACAGATTTGGACTGCTCCACACTCCACTTTTAAAGCAAAACAAGTGTCTCAGATCAAAGGCTCTTTCTCAACGGCCGTTAACGAGCTCCATGTGCACTGCTGCATCTCCAGTGCCAACCTCTTCACAACAGTTGGGTTTTTTTGGGCAAGAGGGGTGGGGACCTCACTGATGAGACATTTAATAGTTACATGCTGAAAGGAGCTACTGTACCAGCACTGACCAACCACCTCTTCTCAAGATTTATGAATCTGTGCTTTGTTCAGTTTAAATCATATCTTGGAGCAACCTATAAGGATAATCTTTGAAAATGGGATTTCTCTATAATCAGAAAGTACAGACCTGCTGTTCAGCTGCAGCAGCAAAGTTACTAGACTCAAGCTTGGATTTAACACTTTCCTAAAGCAGCCAAGGCAGCACTTATAACAAAGGCAGGAAAAAGCAGCTGTAAATGCTGGGAGTAAACAAACAGCCCCTTATCAGCACGATGGAGTGCAAAAGATGCAAAGAATTTTTTATGGACTGATCTTTCAGGGCAAAGAAAAGAGCAAGCAAAGAGGTTTCAGGCTGCACTACCGAAATACCTGAAAGAAAACCGACTTTGCTCTGTGCTGCTTTCTGGTGCCAGCTCTCCTGCACTCACAGTTCTGCTGTCTGCATGAGATTTAAGTTGGGGCAAAATGTAACAGCACTAACGACTATTGCTGCCAAGCATCAGAAATTAAAATACAGCCTCTTACCTCCAAGCCACACACCCTCTGCTGTAAAAGGACTGCAGAAACCCAAGAAGTACTCAACAGTGTGCATGTACTAAGCCTTCATGTTTTCTGTACATTCAAGCTGGGAGAAGGGAGACACGATCCCGGACTTCTTCCGTTGCCACATAATCTCAAGGAAATGACCTTTGCATTTGTTGCTTTGATTACAGATTCAGAAACAAAAGCCTTTCCAGCGTGAGTCAGGGGACACAAGAGGTTGAAACGTGACTGTTAAAAATGGAGGTGAGCTGGGAAAGCATTGCAATTTTTTTTTTCTCCTTTGTAATACTAAGCCCTTTATTATGAAACAAAACCAAGTAAAAACCCAGGGCTTTGCACAAGGTCCCACTGTGCTGTAGGACCACGGGTCCCTGCCAGCCCCCTGTGCCACGGCAGCTGGCCGTGGACCCCCAGGCCAACAGCTCCGGGCTTGTTGGGAGCTGCAGGGCCCCTCAGGCTCTTCCTCCACAAGCATCCCCATCCAGGGGACAGAAGGGAACTGCATGCTAAAACTTGGCACAGCACTAAAACTTCAAGCCACCTCCACTCTCCGCCCCTGGGAGCAGAGAGGCTCCTCAACTGATCTATTTTATGGGTAAACAAAGATAACCAGAGCTTGTCTTTTCAGCACAAGCATCCCTGTTGCATACACTCCCATCCCTATAGCCCCTTGCTGTGACAGGTACCCTGGGGACAGCATTTCACTGGATTTCCCCAGCTCCTTTCCAAAGCACACCTTGGACTGCTGCCTCTGATGTGGGATACCGCCTGTCACGGAGGGAACCGGGTGTGTGGAGTTTATTCCCTTGGCTGTCAATCAAAACTTCTCCTGGGGTCAGGGCTGGTCTCCAGGAGTGCAGTTTGCTGCTGGTAGAGATGCAAGAGTAAATCATCTACCTGCTGATCCACCACTCCCTTTGCAGGACTGCTTTCTGTGTGAAAAACACCAAGTTGTATTTAATTCCCCCAATTTCTTCCCCTTGGCACATTAACCCACGAGGCTTCACACCCCTCTGGGCTTTGAGAGAGCAATGCTGACTGCACCAGGCAGAGCACTGGCATCACACCAAGGCACAAAACCTGAGCTCTCCTCCAAGAGAAATACCAGACGACTGCCTTTACTGAAAAGAACAACAAAACCAGAACAGAAGATGCAAAAACTGTGCACCTGAATCCAGGAGACTATAACCTCCAGAGCTCCAGCTTAATCTCCAGGCAGGTACACAAGAGGCACAAAATCTCAAATTTACACGTGCAGCTACTTCAAAATCTAACACAAGCCTGTTGCTCCTTCACAAACACAGCTCAGCATTATTATCTTCAAAGAGCATGAGTCTGCCCTGCTCCCCTTGCCTGGGCTGGGCACTAGCTCCAAACATCACCATCAATCCAGACACCTCCAGAGGGCAACTCACCCCAGCTACCCCAGACACCTGAGATGTGGTGAGGTGCCAGAGGTGTCTCGCCCTCCTTGTTTAATGCAGAAGAACTAGCTTTGATCAAATATGAACCTTTTAAACAGCTGCAGACAAAGAGATTAATTTTTCCCCAAACTTTGTAAAAGCTAGTATTATCATAGTCATGAGACTACAAAAACTTTCCACACAATGCTCAATATCACAGGTTTCATTAAAAAACCACGAGCTGGCGTGACAGAAAGATGGCAGGTCAGGTCCAGCCAGCTGCTCCAGACTGCACCAGCAACTGAAGGGGTGGCAGCTGAGACAATTATGGGAGAGTATTTCAGAGTAACCAACTTGTGTTTGTCTCCAAAACACAGAATCCAAAGCCCCAAAATAAAATGAAGAATAAACAGTGAGTCATTTCTCCTTAGAGAAATGACGTGAAGGTTACCTGGGTGGTGCCAACTCCTGCCCTGCTGGGATAACACTACAGGGACAGGAATAGCTGGAGGAGGGAAAGAGCACAGCTCCTCGGAGGACCTGGGCTGTGTAATTCAGCTCTACTCTGGGCCACAGACTGTTTTTCTAAACCAGAAAAATGAGAATTGAAAGGAAATACAGCATACCTCTAAGAGGTTCCACCAGTGGGAAGCTGTTAAAGCCGCAAGAGTTGAGCAGGGGAAAAGTCTCTGCAATTCAGAGGCCACCAGAAGAGCTCCAAGCTGGGCTTTGGGGATGGCAGCACTGCAGCCCCCCACCAAAGGCTCCATAACCCTGCAGTGACTGCAGCCCACCTCAGCCTCTCTGGACAAGGCGAGCAGATGTAACGTGCTTGATACGAGAGAGAAATTACTCCCACTTTTGCTACAGCTTAGCAAACCCCGACCTGCAGGCCTGCTAACTGCACCTGCCTGACCAGATTCCTGATTGGTTTCATCCACACAAACATACTTGCTCTCCCAAAACAATTGTGGCAACCAGACACTTTGAGTCCAGCATCAGCCAAGCAACTTTACACTGAGTATGACAGGGACCTCTTTGCTGGGGCAGCCACCTTTCTGGAGAGACTGCTCCCCTCTTTTTTTTCCTTGTCTAGCCATGACCTCAGTTCTCCTCTCCTACTGCTGCTGCTTTATTTCTTACCTGTTTGTTTTCCCACACTTTCTCGCAAGTTTGTGTGAAGTTCAGCGTATTGGGAGTTTTGACATACACCTGAATGGGGTCAGCATGATTTTTAATTTTATTTTTCTTTATTCAGTGGTCTCTCCCATCTTTTCCTGCTTGCACAGCCAGTACTTTCCATGCTCTACAATTCTCACACTGCCCTCTCTGGCTCTTCCAGCTTCTTCACTCAGACGCTCCATCCTTTGCCTTCCTCTCCTGTACACAAGCCAGCAACCTGCCTGCATGAGACACCAACAAAGATGTCCTTCTCCACACCATGAATCCTCTGCTCAGCCCACATCACCCTGCCTTGAAACCACTGCCCCAATGAAAGGTAAAACCAGGGTGCTCCAAAAACAGTGCATAATTAGCAGTGGTCATGTGGTGTAAATGCTGCATGCAGTAACGTCTCCATCACCATCCCCAGCTCTGCTGGCACCACACTAATCAGAGGGCTGGAGGACCTCTCCTATGAAGACAGGCTGAGAGAATCAGGCTGGAGAAATAAGTCTCCAGGGAGACCTTAAAGCACCTTCCAGTATCTGAAGGGGCTACAGGGAAGCTGGGGAAGGACTTTTTATGAGGGCTTGTAGCAAGAGGACAAGGGTAAATGGCTTTAAACTGGAATAGGGGAGATTTAGGTTAGACATTAGGAAGACATCCTTCACTATGAGGGTGGTGAGACACTGGATTACGTTGGCCAGAAAAGCTGCGGCTGCCCCATCCCCAGAAGTGTTCAAGGGCAGGTTGGATGGGGTTTTGAGCAACCTGTCTAGTGGGAGGTGTCCCAGCCCATATGCAGGAGGGCTGGAACTATATCATCTTTGAGATCCCTTCCAACCCAAACCATTCCTTGATTCTGTGCTTTGCACCCAATGGTGAGCAGAAAGATAAACACTGGGGCACCATTACCAGGACAGCACCTATTGTACATCAGCTGGAAAAACAACCACAGAAAACAGTCTTCAACCTAGTGTTGCCTGGATTGTCAACAGCTCCTTTTAATGGCTAAACAGCCTATCCAGGCTATTCTCAGCATTTGGATGACCCTTATTCTCCTCATCTCTCCTTTCCCAACACACAGAGCTGATGTGTGTTTAAATGAATGACAGACCAATTAGAGGGGGAAAAGGGTACATGTGTATTTGTGTGGGGGAGGGTATTTAAGCCAATATATTCCAGTGCCAGTAGCTTTATCCTCTTTGCAGTCTCTGAGAATGAACTGGCCTCCATCTGTACAGAAGATTAGTAGAACTCCTAATCACTAATTATGACTCAGAAGTTTTAAGAGCAATGCAGACTGTACAAGGGTGGCCTGATTTTTAGAAAATGAGAAGACAAAGATAGCAGTGTTATTTTAAGCAAATGGACAGTCCATCCAAGATTGCAAAGGACCGCAGTGGCAGCGCTAGCAAAAGAAGCGACAAAAACTGGAGTGACTCAAAGAAAAAAATGAAGTATGGAAAAACCAGCGTGTGCCTGGAACACTTAATTTGCCTTTTCATAAGCCTCTTGTCCAGTTAGAGCAAGCTGGACAGCCTCTCTGCACAAGACTGAAATGGAGATTTACAGAGGCAAGCTCACGCAGTGCTACTTTTGTGCAGGGGTCTGCTCCTGAAAAGCCGCGCCAGCAGCGTTTGAAAGCCAACGTATTTTGTGAACTGCATCAGATCAAAACCAAAATATTTATACAGGCCAAAGGGGTTAGTGAATAGAAGGCACTGTTTGAAACTGGCACCACGACACCCTGAAGGAAATGAAATGAAGTTCACAGTCTGGTTGTGAAGTTTGTCTGCTAGGGAAGAGGGAGGAGCAGTACAAAAATCATATTTTTGTTTGAATAAACACTCTCAAACAGAAAATGCTAAATCATGAGCTCAAATGGAAACATATCTGGCAGACAGCTTTGGAAAGTTGCTGTTAGAAGTGCATAAAACCAAGTTTAACTCAAAGCTGTTGGAGGCAGTGCCTGGAGCTGGTCTTGTTCTCAGCTCTGCAAGAGGCTCCCCCAAAGCCCCAGCCCCAGGGAAGCCTCTGTGCGCCAAGTTCAGGTGTAACAGGGGTTCCAAGCAGAGCCAAAGCTCTATAGGTGATGTACAAGCAGCACCACAGCATTAGATCAGATCCCATCAAAAAGAAAACCATCTGGATGAAAGCACTCAGAGCAAAGCTTTTCAGAGCAACCAGTAATTCCCAGTGCCCAAGTTTAAATCTTTGAAGAGGCATATATTCAGTATCCTCTAAAAAGGTCTTTAAGCTTCCTTTGGAAAGCCCTGACCCAGAAGGACACCTGAGATACTTCCTCTAAGTATCCTGGGGTTGGTCTGGTGTGGAGGAAGGAAAGCTCTGACAACACAGTGCACCCCCTTCGGGCTCACCCTGACTACTCCAGCACTACTTTTCATCATTGTGAAATGAGAAGGGAAAAGGACATCTCCAATTCTGTTGTCAGCATTTTGTAATAAAGAAAAGTTAAGGTGTGGTAGCAGAGGAAACATGGTCCTCGCTATCCAAACCAATTATGTGAGCACTACAGGAAACAGACGTCAATCGTTTCCTCTCTCACTCCTCCACCCCAGGTACGTATGGGATGGACACACGTACCAAGCCTGTTTATTTTACTTCATCAGCAAATTTTTTTTGTACTTCACACAGAGGAAATGACCTTTCAGAGGTTAAAAAGCACTTTGTCCAGAAAACCCACATGAATCCAATTTACACTTCTACACCAGAGATTGCTAGCCAAATTACCAGTGTAGTTGAATAGCTTCATTGCAGAGATGCTCCTATACCAGCCACGCATCAAGCAGGTATTAATCATAATGTGTCACCATATTCTTCAGGTAGTTTGGGGACAATTTGCCTGGTTTCTCTTTTCCCCTTCCCAATGAACAGACTGACATGCACTTCAAACTTGATGCTAAAGCATTCACTCAACTAGCTTTTCATTTACAACAATTAGGTTGCACTATCAGACCTTGATGCAATGTTTCTTCCATGCTTAAAGCATGAGAGATGACTGTGCCAGGGGGTTTATAGGACAAAATGGCTATTTGTACCTTGGGGAAGATGTGCACCAGTATAGGGTACTGTTGACACCCCAGTGAAAGTCAGGCCAGTGGTAACAGAAGTAACTAAACACAGGATAGAGGTTGATACTGAAAGTTTTTAGCTTTGACACTACTTATTAACGTCATTTATATAAAAATTATATATTCTGTTTTGCTCTATAATTAAATGTAAGACAGGTGGCCTATAAAACCAGCATGTAGAGAGCCTTGCCAAAACCTTTATTTTGGAAGAAACACCAGGACACCTGGAAGTGCTGCCCTGCCCCTTTGTGGGCATCAGAGTGGGCTCTGGGAAGCCCCCCAAAGCCTGGCTGGCAGGCCAGCACACTATGTGCCAGGTCTCCATAACTAACTTTACCTCACGAAAAGTGGGTACCTTGCATGAAGGCTTCTATACTGAATTGTCACCTAGAGTTCTTTCCAAGCCACAATAGCTCATATTGACTTGCTGCAGTTAGAAGATCTGTGCAAGCTCTTCCATCAGCTGTCTCCGCAAGTGTCTGGTTTCTAGGACAGGCTTTCAGATGCTCCCAACCACAGGCAAGACAATGTTCCCTGGCATACAACCCAAGTGCTCACAGAGGATAAATTCACATATTGTACAACCCCTCTTCTCCTTGCATGGGTTCAGAGGTTATTTTGGAGTGAAACAGGACACCCAATCAGGACTTTGGCTCACAAACTCCTCCAGATGAATAGGTCTGGGCAAACAGGACATCCCTTCTCCTGTAGCAGATGAGACAGATGACGGCAAGCACCTTGAAGCAGAGACCAGCTTATGAAAGCTTAAGCTTGGCTTGTTGGGCTGGGGCTTATGTCTCTGCACCAATAACTGGGTGAAACAGCAACCGGTAAGACCTTGGAAGGTGTTTCCTACACACATGCACTAGAAACAAGAAGGCTAAAGAGAAGGTAAGTGACAGACGCTGGTTTGTGCTTGTTGGTTTGGGGTTTTTTTGTACTTAAAGCTGCTAAGGCAGGTAAAAGCTTTATGCTGGCAGAGAGGATTCAGCCTCCCTGGCCAGACAGTTCTGCCCATGTGACAATCTCAGCACCTGCCGACTTCAGAAGATGGCTAGTGAGAGCCCAGCGTAGAAGTACAAACGAGAGTGGCTTCTGTGTGCTGGGACTCAAGCTCAGGTCTCCCACAAGGCCAGCCAGCATTTCATTAAAAAGACAAAAAAGAAAAAAACAAAAAAAATCCCAAGTCAGCAGCCCAGTGAGAAGCAATCCTACTGGCTTCCCTTTCACCACAATAACATACTGTTGGTTAAAAAAAGGGACCGGCTAGCAGCGTCCAACTCACCTGAAAACAGCCCCTCACCCACAGAACAACAGAAGCCCCAAATATGTATCAAAATGGACTGAAGCCTTCAGGGCTGACCAGCAGTGCAGGTTCCTGTCAGCTCTCTCTTCTCTGCATGTCCCTTGCACATAGCTCAAAGTTCTGATTGTGTCCTAATGCGTTACACAGTGGCAGCCGGGAGAGTCCTCATTGGAGGCAAAAGTTTAAATTTAGTCAAAAGAGCCTTTATATACCACCTGTAGAATTTTTCACACCTGGAATATGAATGAGAAGGAATTAGAGATATATGAATATTCCTGATGAAACCAAGGTGGGGAAGGACTTTGTAAAGCACCTGTCCAGGTCCCAACATTAATAAGAACACAAGGCAAAAACATGCTTTTGTCTGGCTGCACTAACTACAAGACTTATGTTAACGTGAACATAAGGCAAGAAGCATCCCAGGCAGGTAGGAGAGTGTTGTTATACACATTTTATAGGCAAAGAACAAGTGCACAGAGAAAGACAACAATCTGCCCAGGAAAAGAAAAGCTGTATTTGATTCAAGCTGTTACAGGTTTGACTCCACGGGGACGCGGCAGGGAGCAAAGGCAGCCTGAGCTCTGCACTCTGTTCACATAAAGACCCCCAAATAACATCCACACAGCACAGGTGTAGCTGGATTATATTTAGAGAGAAAAAAGGGGTCAGGGCTGCATCCCACATTTCTTCAGGTCAGTAGAGATGTGTAAATGGGGAGCACCGATGCATTCCCTAACTATACACATTCCACATTCAAGTGACACATGCCACATATGTCACAAAGTGTTTACATCCATCACCTGTACAAGATGCCAAGATGCATTCGAGCACTTGGAAGCATTTCTGTCACCATAAAGCCCACTCCTGGGCATACCTTAAAGCTATAAGCAACAGATCCCTTTAGGATTAAATAGGCACAGATGTCCTTTTAGCACGACTTTCTCTTGGAAGTTACATCCTGATGGTTCCAGAGAGCTGTTTGCTGTGAGCTGTGTCATTCTGTGTATTGCAACACACCAGGGACAGGGGAGAAGCAGCTTTGAAATATTCAACATAATCTGGCCAGCACTTCACACTGACACCATGTCCAGGCACACAAGTTTACACATGAGAGAAAGATACAGACACACAAAAAGAACTGCCAGCAAAAGAGACTCCAAGAAGAGTGACACCACACTAACCGCAACTGGATACCTCAGTAGCTGCAAGCACGGTGCTCTGTGTTTTGCCTCAAAAATAGTCATTTCAGGACTTGTTGTAGCCCCCTTAAATAGCAACCCCTTTGTAAGGCAAAGTACTCTTGCATGACAGCCTGCTGTTGTTCAGCGACACAAACAGCAGGAGAAACTACAGCCAGTATCTCCCGTGACGGCATCGTGCTCTGAGTGCCCGACGGCAGCGCAGGCTGCAAGCCGAGATCCTGAGTGCGAGGACAGCGACAGCAGCAAAGGGGCTCCCAAGAGGCTGTGATACGGGAAAGGTTGGCTGATAAAACACATTTAACATAGAAAACATCTCCCTCAAACCTCGAATTCAAGGCAGATGCACAGAGCTGGCTGTCTGAAAGCAGTATCAGGCATTACTGCAGACCCTCAGGTGACAATAACCTGTGGATCTCACCACAGCAGGGCTGCCTGTGCAACAGCTCCAGCACGACGCTCTTCACCTCACCCCGTCCCCACCAACCTCACCTGAGGTCTGACCACACAGGTGAGCAAGCACATCCCTGTCACGTCAAGTGGCACAACACTTTTTTAAAAACACCTGGGTTGTTTACCTGGTAGACATCCCGGAGGCCGCACCAGGCTCGCAGGGCTTGCCGGCAGGCCCGCAGCCGGGCCGCGTACCATCGCCTCAGCGCTGCCACCGTCACCGTCCAGACGAAGCGGCTCCCGCTGAAGAGCAGATCCTCCACCCCGCACATGAACACCGAAGCCATGGGCAGCTGCTCCGCTGGCAAAACAAATCCCTGTCCCAGCTGGCTCCTGCTGCCTCTCGCTCCCTCCTTCAGAGGCCTGGCATGCCGGCAGCCCGGCTTTATACAGCGGGCGGAGGGCAGGGGTGTTGCACAGAGCCAGGGTCAAGCCTTCCAACAAACTCCTCTTTGACGGCGCTTCCTGGGCAGATTCCCAGGCATGGCCCAGCCGCCGGCGCCTGAAGCCGAGCCAGCGGCTGCAGTAGCTCAGCCCGACCAGCAGCTCACACAGCAGCCTTGTCCTTCTTAGCTGCTTATATAAATCTCTGTTAAGCTCCAGTAGCTACCACGGTGTTTTCTAATTAAATTTTAACCCTTTTGCCACATGCCCTGACGACAACCCCATTTAGACAGCGCGGGAAGAGAAGGAAACAGCTCCTGAGTGCTCATCCCCACTGCACCTCAGTGAGCTGGGCAGGAGCTTCACACACAGCCCTGTCTGCCACCCACACCTCATTATCTGCCGTGCAGGGAACAAAGCTGTCACCGTTTTCTCCTGGCTGATCCCATGCTCAAATTATACACTAGAAAACCTACTCTAAAAAACCACCACCGGGAGCCAGAGAATGGAGGAGGAAAAAAAAAAGAAAAAAAGACCTGAATACTCCAGCAGAAATAGAGGCACCAACTTATCTCCCAGCTTGGATCATGGCAGATGCCCACAGCACAGAGGCACCTCCCTGCTTCCACTTGCTTGTTGCATTGTACCAATTAAAAGCTAAACCTGCTAAAGAGACAATTCTTCTCTACTCTTAAACTCACATAACTCCATTAACCCAGCACTTGCTGCATGAGAAAAACAAAACTGCTCATGCTAGCAGAGCTCTTCACAAACAGCCCACTGCAAATAAACACTGAATAACAGCCCACAAGAGACTCCAGCCTTGCCTCAATAATCAGTATGAAACTGAGCAGCAGTCTGTCCTGCTGGGGATTAAACTGTTGATGCCAGCAAGCTGCACCTTTCATTTGTGAGGGAGGGTGAAAGGCAAAAGGCAAATAAACTTTGAGACCCCTCAGAGGATTTGACATTTCCTAAGCTTTTTGGGACAGAAGCTGCAGGGGGGCACCACATGCCACCATCAGCACCTTGCTGAAGAAACTCCTCAAAGAGCAGAGTTTTGACTAAAACCATCTGCAAGACCAGCCTCTCTGTAAAATTAATCTCTCTTGAGCAATGAAATGAAAAGGGGGTAGGAATGGTTTTCATGGGAGAACTAAATCCCGATGTTGCTGGTACTGCTCCCCCAAAGGCACTGTCTACAAATGGCCTCTACACCAGAGCTGCAGCAGCCCTGTCCCAAGTGCTCTTCATGGGGGAAAGACACCCTGCTTGCTGGCAGCACACCATGAATATTCACAAAACCCATTTCGTTCCATATTAATCAACCTTTTTCATATTGCAAGAGCCTATGCTCATGCAGACGGCTCCTATGTCATAGTTGGGGTGATGTAATTCTGCAGACAGATGACCTCCTGTTTCAGACAGGCTTTGGACCTGTGTGTCTCCAAGCATGACACTTTTGCCTTTTATACATAATGAAGCAAGAACAGCTCTGCTCCTCTTGGTGCTGCTATCTGCTGGCCATGCTGCTACCAGGGAGTCTAAATTTCACCAAGACTTGCTTTCATTGAAGGAAAAGGATGACAATAGTGTTTCAAATGTTAGTAGAAGTGAGCCAGTACAGAGAGACAGATTGCTGTCACACAAGGCAAGTAAAGACTCAGGCTCTACAACTGAAATCCAGCATCCAGGTACCCACCCCAAGAGTGTTATCGCTCCTTTGAATGCTGTCTTGGAGCCTGTGGCCACAAGGAAGTCTTCCTCCTCCTCAGTATTGCCCCTCATCCCTGTTCTGTGTATAGAGGACTTTAACATTAGCACAAATGTACAAAATGAAAAAAGTTTCCACTTTCCACTGGGAAAGAACAGTGACAAATATCTAGAGAGTTATTCCAATAACCTAAGCCAGCACCAGTGCCAGGCTTGGCAGTGGGTAATTGCCATTCCCTCAGATAACACTGCTTTGGAGAGGAACCAGCCAGGAAAATCTCCAATGGCATCTGTGTGTTATGGCCAAGTCATGCCCAAATATAAACAGATGAGAAAAGAAAACTCAATTTTCAAGTTCCATTTCTACAAGAAAAGGACCTTTGTGGTTAAAGAAACAGTGCAGGGAACAGCCCCATCCTGAGCCAGGAAAATCCAACTAACCCACTACAAAAAGTTTAAATGCTTCCGTTGTGCCTGCTGCCTTCAGTGCCTTTTTGTTTTCCTTATCGCCTCATTAGAGTGGAAAAATTGAGGATGAGGATTTTCTCCTTTAACACAGCACAAGGAATTTTTTTTTTTTTTAAGTTGGTCTAGGACTCATGGTGTCTTCAAATAAGAACTGGGGCATTTTGCATAGTTACTCCTCATGCTCTGCAAGTTACTGTGTGCCCAAGTGATGGCCTCAGATAGCTCCATCTTGGAAGCTGAGCCATATGTACCCAGGCCCTCCCTCCTCAGCACTCTCAGCTGCTTCTCCCAGCAGTATTTCCATTAACTTGTGCAGGCTTTATGCTCTTACAGTCAAGCTGGAGCTCTACGTGTAGACTGGAGCAAGGCAAGAACTTTTTCCCCCACCGTTATTCCGCGTACAGAATTGTACATGGATTTCAAGTCCAGTCTCGTCACTAAAAGCTTCACACACATCTTGTCATCCCTTCTGCAGAAAAAGCAGGTGATGAATGAATTATGAAGCAAATGCCACCTGGACCTCACCTTGTCAGTTGACCCAAGTACATGAGGCAGTAATCATACCTCTGTGCACTGTACCTTGAACTTGGGCCTAGTGTTGAACACCCGCAGAATAAAAAAGAGCAAGGAAAGTTTATGATGCAAAGAGCTAAATGCATTCTAGAATAATATGTGTTTTAATATGCAGCTGATGACTTACCCATTCAAATCAATCTTAGTCTTTTAATGACTTCCACTTTCAGAACCTGATTGCAAGTGGGTTAATTTGAAGTACTTAAATAATATCCAGGCTCCTTAGAGTTAAAACAGAGATCACAGAAAATTCAGAAGGGAAAGCCGGTAGGATTGAAACCAAGACGGTTTCCAAAGGCTGTAGTATCCAGTCTCTATTTTGTGAGAAAGGGGATGGAGATAGATGCCTCAGGAAAGGTCTTTGTAGATGTATGTACCACTTTCAAGGGGGCATGAGAGAGCTACTGCAAATCTATTTGATGTACAGTCATAGGAACAAAGGGCATTCATTTCTGGAAAGGAATAAGCCCACACAACAGGAATCTACCGAGAACATCGCTTCAAAAGAAAACAGAACATGTGATGTGGGGCAGATTCATGCTTTTTCTTACACTATTGATTGTAGCTCCAGATTAACAAGTATTAAAAGAAAAAGGTTTGCTACCAACGTAATAGGAAACCACAATCCCAAGTGGATTCCTGGTGTGTTATCTTCTGTACCAAAATGAATGCCATGAGACTTAGCTGAACTGCTGCTTCTCTTTTCAAAGTACCTCAATGCAATTCACATGAATAGACAATTCATCTACCTGTGAGAGCATGGGACAAGAGCATCAATCCTCTCATATCTACAAAGCAGTATTGCTCCTAGAGATAACTTTTGATTAGACAGATAGGGAAAAGGATATACAAAGTCCCCAGTAGCAGGTAATGAAATTAAAGCTTTGATCATTTTTGGTCTCTGAACCTTCAACAGTAGAAGGTGAGTTATTGTGAGTTATGTATGGTTACTAGATGACTGTCCTAACTGGTGCTTTAAAACACACTATTTTTTAATTTGTCCTCATATATTGAGTACATGATTGTAACCAACATTCATAATATTCTGTAGCAAGTAGTAAGGTTCCAAGACCAAAAACCACAGCCCTCAAAGTTATGAGAAACAGTTCTGGTTCATGACACACATCACTACTTTGAAATCTGCTGTTACCTCAGCTCCCAGGACATAAGCCCTCAAGCCCTGATCCCCTGGGATGGTAACAGAGCAATGACAAGTATCATTGAGGTCCATGTTAGGGCTTAAAAGGGCTATGGTACCACATTATCCACTGAATTCCCAGCAGAAACCAGCTGCAATCCCACCTCATCCTGCTACACCCAGACATGTTTCTCCTCTCTGCGCAAATCTGTGTGCAAATTTTCATCAAAATTCCCCATTATACTCCAGTTACAAGCCAACAGGATGTGATTACACTGCATTCAAAACTACAGTTTAAAAATGCCCAAAGGTGCCGATTTATAGGAGTTTTCATGAGCATGAACAACAAGATTACTTGGGAATTGGGACTTTCTCAGACAATGCTGAAGCTGAACATCTCTAACAATTTTTTTTTAAAATTTCTGTCATGAAGCAAGCCTGTCAAGCCATGAGCATTAATGCAATTAACCCCAAATAAAGATGAAGTGACTTTTCAGAAATCGCCTTTGCTGCACTCTGCTCCTTAAATACCAACTTAATAAAGATAAAGTGAAATACAGTCATCGGGCACCCTCTCTTTGATGTTGTGACCTCTCAGTACATAAGATGCTTAAAAAGCAGCACCAGTGCATAGGATAAGTCTGTAATCCAGCCCACCCTGAGCAGGAGCTTTTGAAGCAAGATTCCACTTCCAGTAAAAGGCACTGGCAAACCAATTTGGTCCTTTGAGATTGTTTGGGGGGGAAAAAATAAATCACAAAATACTCCTAATCTTCTTTATATTAGCAGAAATTTTAAGGACCTCAAAAATCAGTCTAAAATTCCACGGATTTATCTACTGCCATTCACATTACTAGACCCTAATTTATTAAACAAATTAAGTCTGCCTGAAAGGGCCATGCCACCATCCTTCGAGGAGAGTAACAGCTTCCAGTGTCAGTATTTGGATACACACCCCCCCTCCCCTCCCAGACGCTCTACCAGGAATTTAATTTCCCAGCTTTTGCCCACTGAACTGCCCCAAAATCAAGTGGCTGATGTAGGTAAAAGCCACCAGCTACATCCCAAATGACTCACAGCTACAGAGGGAGCCTTTGGTACCTAGTGCTCTCCTCTCTGGATGAGGAACAGCCTCTAATAAGCTCATTTAACAGCAGGTTTACATACTTCTAAACAAGGTGCTGTCTTTTTCCTTCCTCTCAGAGCTCAGGCTGTACATATATTGCTCTACACTAATGATATAAACATAACATCCCAACAAATAAACACATTTTTTTTAAGAACAGCTGCTGTGCCAGAAACACAAATTTCCTGCAGCCTGTATCCCACAGTAAGCTAATTAGCACTTCACATCAGAAGTGAAATGCCACTGCCTTTTAACTCTATAAATGATTCAACAGCTTGCAGTCTGATTCCTCCAACAGCAAACTTTCATGCCCGCTACACCTAGAACTACAAAATCAGGTCAGGTTCAAGACAAGCAGCACATGCTCCAGTTGCACCAGTCAGGGTTTGTCACCCTCCACGACCACGCTGTCACTGTCACAACGTGTCACCCAGTTCTTAAAACACAAATCTAGTTCCTCCAGCACCTTGTGGCCAGTGCATCAGGGCTATGATCTGGCACAGCTCCACTGACTTCAGAGGAACCTCACACATCCATACACACATCAGCAGGTGAGGATGTAGTTCAAGTCTACGTGCCACTTGGCAGCAGTGAGCACGACTTGTAATGCATGTCACTACTTAATATATACCTACATACAAATTGTATTTAAATTTCTCTACACACATTTCTATGTCCATAGCAGTCGATAGCCCCATTAAGTCAGTTTGCACAGAGACCTAATAAGGGGAAACCACCCTAGATTTCTGGGGAGAGGAGAGTGAAAAAACCTGAGAAAAATTTATTTCCAGCTGAAAGAGGATTTGTTTCGATCACACACACTGAATCTGCAAATGCTTCTGGACAAACTGAAAAAGGGTAGATCTAGGTTAGATATTAGGAAGATATTCTTCACTGTGAGGGTGGTGAGACAATGGATCAGCTGGCTTCAGGAAGTTGTGGAAGCCCCATCCCTGGAAGTGTTCAAGGCCAGGTTGGATGGGGCTTGGAGCAACCTGGTCTAGTGGGAGTTGTCCCTGTCCCTGGCAGGGGGTCGGAACTAGATGATCTTTCAAGTCCCCACCAACCCAGTCTGGGATTCTATGCTTTATGCCCTTTCTCAGCAGCAGTGGTGATGGCAATCTGAGCTGGCTGGAAACCTGCAGGAAGCCTGCCATCTACTCGGTCACCAGCACTGTCTGCAGCTCTCCAGGGAGACCTGCCCCAGGGATATAGTACAGGGTGATGGGAGGGCCATGGGATTAATGTGACAATGCTCCAGGATGAGGCAGGAGCTTGGAGAGATCCATCCTCCTCTGCTTTGTGGGAAGGGCTTCCTTCTCAGGGAACACTTCATCAGGAGAGTTACTACCACTGTCATGGGACCCTGCACTCACTGCTACTCCCAAGTCACATCTGGAGGAAACGGGAGAGCAAATGAACACAGGGTGGAAACCTGGTGCATCCTTAGGGCTGCAGAGAAAGCCACATCACCACCACCTTTCCTGGAGAGGGCTTTGCCCAGAGCTGCACCTTGACCAGGGTGGTGCTGCTGGAGATGATTAATACCATGCCAGACTGCTCCCCTGCCAGAGGGAGGCACCCCTGACCTCTACCTTGGCAGGGAGGGTCTGTGGCAAGTGATGGGACAGAGGAGAGGCTGTGGCTGCCTCTGGAAATTGTGGCGGGAGGAGCAATTTCTCTCCTGGCTGCTGATTTTACCTAATACTCAGCCAAGCAGCAGGTCCCTCGCTCACATGCAGACTGTGCATATGCCTCCTCTCCTGATAACCCACCCATGGACATGGTCCCCAAGGCTGGAGAGAGACAAGGAGCCTCTGCAGAAGAGGAGTTGAGACCCTGTGGAGCAAAGGGACAGAGAGCTGTCGCATGCCACAAAAACAGGAAGGGACAAAACCATGTTTTCCCTCTACACCTGCAGTCTCAGTGGTCTTGTATCTCCACCATCCCAAAACTGGCAGGGGAATAACAAATTGCACAAAATACTTTTAGCACCCTAGTTTTGGAGGCAAAATTATAATAGATGTAGTGCACTGACACCATTTTGACACCACTTTAACCTTACATGCCCAAATACTCAGCACATTCCTCTCTCCCTCCCAACCTAGACATGCTTCAGCAGCTTCTCAGCAGCTTGAAGCAACACTACACACCTCCTCTCTGTGGTTTGCTCATGGCTGTCACTCTTCCTGTCCATCACCTTACTGGAGCCATGAAGTGCTTCAGGGTCTTATCAGAGGAGTGGGAAGTTCAAAGACCAAGGGGCTGGAGTGCCAGGCAGGGTGATGTGTCCAGCCCCACTGCTTTGTCCTGTGTCCCCCCCACACCTCCAGCAGCAGCAGGAGGGTTTCCTCCCCAGCTCTGCCAACTGGTCACTTGGATGGGCACCATGTTCCCTGACAGGTACCAAACCTACTGGACTCCCCTCAGGCACTGGTCACTGATGGATGCTGGCATCACCTCTCTGCTGTCCCAGCCAAAAGTGGGGCAGCACCTCCAGCTTTTTGAGTTGGCATGAAGTATTAAAGGGAGCCTGAAGAAGTCAGGTAAATTACTTTTGGATTAAGTATTTCATGGAAGATATAAATACGTGAGAAGCATGAAAATCCAAGGCTGCCCCAGCTTTATGATTATTTTATAGCCTCATTAATCTATGGCAAATGGGGTAGAATTACTATATAACCTAAATACTGGACAGAGATCTACAGCCCTGTAAGAGGCAGAATAATGAGATAGTAAAGTTTTAGCATTTTGCATGATATATATGGCCACAAAGACAAAAATAACAACCCAAACCTATCAGTCTCCTAACAAGAATCTTTAAAAGGAGTGAGAATAAATGATGCCTAACTATTATAATTATATCCTCAGTGCATTAATTCTCTCAGGATGAGTAACCTGGGATGCTGTAGCCTCCAGGAAGATCATGACTCAGAGCAATGCTTTGCCCTTGATTAGACTTTATGGGTCATACCTAGCACAGGAAAGGTGTACACCCAGGAAAGGACTTGTCCTTCTCTGCGTACACGCTCAGATGACAGTTTAGATAATTACATCCTATTAAACATGAGCAAAGAGACCATCTTGGACAACCTTTTGTGCTTCTTCTCCCTAACCCAAACTTCAGACCCTAAACCCAGCAGAACCATATTCATTTATGTGTCCATTTAGTATCCAGCACACCAAAGCACCAATGTCAGTTTTTCATCAAAATCCATATTTCAAGTAACTGAGCCCCATCCCCATTGTCCCTGGCTGGCAGAGGGCAGCAGGGACGAGGGCAGCAGCATGGCATAGGCAGCTGATGCTCTCCCAGGACCACAGTACTCACCTCACCTCCCCCCAGACCAGCATCCAGCCCCTCAGCTCTGGCACACTCAAGTAAGAAAACAGTCCTTGTGACATTTTTGTTTCAGATTTGATCCAGCACAACCTGAAGTCAACAGGTCTTGTTCCACCTGCCCTGGGTGAGTTCAGGTCCCAGCCTATTGAGGCAGAGCACTGCATCTTCCCAGCCAATTTTCGCAGGAGAATCACAAAGCAGTGGGAAGAGACAGCAGCAGTAAACAGAAGAGGCAAAAAAGAAATTGGTACTGTAAATCTACACAACGTGTTGCCAGTGTTCTTGGTGCTGTGAAGTGATGTCTTCTGAGAACACAAGTCTGCTGCCACTGTGCTTCTCAAGACAGGAAGAAAAAACCCTGATTTCACAATGTATCATCTCTTGCTATAGCAATTAGTGCCTCATTTTACTAGCAAAGTATCATTCAGTGCACATTGGCCAGCTTTGGACACATAAATGGGGAATAACCATCTAGAATTCGAAAGGAGGCAAACCAGTATGTTTGGTTGTTAGGACAGATGAGCTCTGGCATAAGCATTTCTTGAAGGTAAGTCTTGGTGCTGGGTGTTTGACCATGGAAAAGGAAACAAGTCATGGCATTTGCCCACAGAGGGACCACATTGCTTACAGAGGCACTGCTCGTTGCTATGAGCAACTTTCCAATGCACACGAGCTGCTGGCCCTTCACAAGGTAGGTGTGTGTCCAACAGCATGAGGCCACGGGACACAAGGAGCAGCTGAACCAAAGGAGAAGGAAAAAGAGCAGCCTTGAAAGGGTGCTTTCATCCTCCAAAATAAACAAGCAGCATGCCATAGGCTTGATCCAAAGCTCATAGAAATGGATGGAAAGACTCCAAACTGCCCTCAATAGGCTCACAGCAGGGCCGGGCATGCCATGAGAGCTCCGCGTGCTGCCCCACCAACATGTCAACTCTTCACTGCCACATCCCCCAGCTCCTTCTGCCATTGCTCAGATCTTCTCTCCTTGGCCTCAGTAGGCATTTTGCTACTTGAGCCATCCAAAATAATTGATATTAAAATAATAAAGTAATAATTTGGAGATAGGGTTTTTTTCTACCCAATCCTGGAAATACAGAAACGTAAATGGTTCAGGAATTAGTCACAGGGACCACAACAGACATAGTGGCATAAAAAGCCTGAACCATAACTCTGCCTCATACTTCATGATGTGCCTTCTGGAGCCACCACACAGGTCAGTCCTCACCCAGTTACCACCCTTGTAAGTTGAGGAGAGCCCCTCCAAGAACAAACACAAGGAGTTCCAGTCAAATTCTTCCTCCCTTTTTAAAGAAAAGCACCAAGAGAAAGGCCTGACACTTTATCAGATGGGCGGGAGCAGTGACATCAGGAAACTCCAACCACAAACAATGAGAACGGAAGCAGGGAGGGAGAGGTGGGGGGGGGGTGGAGGGGATGGATGGTGGGGTGGCCACAGCTGCTGAGTCAGCCTGTTGGAGGCAGGAGGAGAGCAGGACCTCACCCCTTGTCCCATTACCCAGAGGGTGATGACAGGGGTGCAGGGGGGTGGGTCACCCCAGCCTGCTACTAAACCAATCAGGCATTTATTCTTGTAACTTAATGGGGAGAGTTAAGAGGGGAGAGGTGATGGCAGAAAGGGAGGGTGGACTTTACCAAAGGCTGTTGATAGCACAGGCTGTTAAAACTCATCTTCAGAAAAAAAAAAAAGCTTTTAAATATTGTTCAGATTCAGGGTTTTGTTCCATTTAACTCCTTTAAACTTCTCCCTAGTCACCTTGGCAGAGAGGAAAGCTGAGCACACATTGGGCAGGGCTTGACCCTGGCCAGAGTCTCCACAGTTTCCTCATCTCTCTTCTGGCCATCCTGCAACAACACAAACTCCCCAATGGGGGTCAATCTGGGACCATTCATATGCTTTAAAAAAGTTATTCCTGCTTTAATGGGCACAAATGAAAATTCAGCATTTGTTAACAATTATCCTAGGCAATAACTTCAGCTTCCCCTTGTACTTCAAATGGAAACAACACAGTAACTAAGCAGTACCTGTTGGCAGAGAAACGTTTTAAATAGATGGGTAGGAGTGGCTGAAATGACTTCCTAAAAGAAAAATTCTCATTTCTTTTTTCCCTTTGGGATATAAAGCAGGCTTTCAAACTGCCCTTGCCATTATCAGAGCTGTAATTCAATCAGCATTTCATGGTCCTAATTATCGGGTATTTGTTTTCATGGGTGTGATTCCTCATTTGCCAAGACTGCAAAATTATAATGCATTTTTCCCATCCTCCTCGGAGAGGACATGATGAAAGGTTAGCCAGGGAAAGGAAGCCAATTGGAGCAGGAAGAGGATGCTTGGAAACAGAGCTGGAGTGCTCATATTAGGCCCTGTCTGAGGTTAGAGGATGAAACTGAAAAAAAATAGGTGCTAGTCTCATTCAGGTTAATGGGCAAAACTAGTGTAAGAAGCCCCTTGCCTGCCTATTTCAGCAGGTCAGGCCATCCTGCCCAGCTGCTCCTGGAGGATGCTTCCCAGCAGCCCTGCTCCCATCATGCACATGTGGGTGCAAAAGATGGGGATGGGGGCCATCGAGCCCAGGGAAACCAGGGCACCCAGTCCTTCTCTTCCTCCAGTGCTCCATGAGGAGGACTTGCAGCTACTCCTGAATGGGCTCTGCTACACCCAGTTTCATTACCTCCTGTCCCATATACTTGTTTCTCAAGCCTTGAAAAACCACATAAGGAACTTCCTTTTCCTTACATGCACCTGCCCCTCTCAGTACGGGACACTGCAGACGACAAGGTGTCAGGTAGCTCACCAGGTCCTGTCCCATCTCCAGTGTCCACCAAAGCTGAGGCTGCTGCATGTCTCTTGCTCTCTACATCCTAAACATTTTTCCATCTTTCAGAGAGGCAAACAAGAATATTTGGGCCACAGTGGAGGGGGAAAAAAAGGACTGGAGAAACTGTCAGGAAACAGGCAGTAGCTTTAGGATGGTAGGACTAGGGTCTTGGGTGGAAGAAAAAGCACAGCTGTAGGCTGAAAGTGGCTCCTGTGTACCACAGGCTGCCTGGAGAAAGAATAACATCTCATTAGGGGCACAGACAGAGGGGATTGTCCCTCCCCAGGCATCAACTGGCCTTGGCAGGACACAGAGGCACCTGCCCCTGTGGAAGGGGCACCTGGATCACAGCACATGACTCATTCCTAGGATTCACAGAAAAAAAAATCACACAAATAATTTCAGGGATTCAGGAAGAAATTTAGTGGATGCTCCACTTCCAAATCCTTTGGGAGGAAAAAAGTTACATATATCCTTCCTGTACCCCTCTCACCTACCGCTTGTTAAATCAAATAAAAAACCCCACAAGAATGCAGCAGCCATGGGAATTAATTAATGTTTCTGTACTGCTAAATGATGCATTGGTCTTACAGCAGGTAAAATTGTAGCCCAGCACCATCTGTTTCTCAGTATGCTTCCTGCCAGCTACCGTAGCAGGGATTTACTCACGTATCCCTTTCAAGGTAGGGATGAGCTGGTGGGCAGCACATCTGTCACCACAAAGGGATCTGTCAGCTGCCCACTGAACATTTGGGATATACCCTGCCAAAGGGTGGGGACAGATCATTTGTCTTCTGACATATGGCATAGGCTCACAGTGCCAGCTCTAGTGAATAGTTCTTGATGATGCTACACATCCTTTAAAATACTGTGGGAGAAAGCACATTTTCCAGCTGTTTGTGCTTCATGCCAGAGCATTTATATCAGCAATTGCATTTCTAAATATTCTGAGGGTTGCTGCAAGTTTTTCTATTATGATAGATGAAGGAGAAAGAAAAGCAGCCAACATTTCCACATCTTTAGATTGAAATTTAAGGGACTTGTACGCAAGTACACGTTAAAGTCTCAGCCGGTAATCAGGAAGTTTTCAACTCCTCACATTTATCTGTTTCAAGCAGACCTCAAATAGCAGCCAAAGCACCAGGGATCTCAGTACAGAGCAGATTCTGAAGAGGACTGTCCCCCCATGGGGTTTTGGTGGGTGCTCAAGGCAAGTGGTGGGGGCACAGGGTGCAGAGGATGCACAGCTGAGGATGGGTTGCCCCATCCTGCGGCTTCCTCATCTGAGTATGGAGCTACTGCTCAAGGACAGACCCAGCAGGCAATGGAGCAAAACCCACACCCCTGACTCACCCCAAATTCCTGCTCTTCTGACTGGAGAGCAGCTGCTGAGGCTTTATGCTTAGCAAGGACAGCCAAGTCCACCACAGCCTGGAGCAGCACTGACTCCTGCTGCGGTAGGAAATGCTTTCAGCCTGTGAGGTTCTCAGAACAGTCTTCCAGTTAAGGCAGCATCCCTGCATGGTTAAGCCTTGGTCCCCTCAACATCTATGGTGGACATTGAGTCCAAATAAATGCCTAACCCACCAGTCAGTTTGGCATCAGGAATCGCAACAGGAGCAGGTCTGCTGGCAACACCCACACCAAGTAAGCTGAGGAGCACCTTTTGAAATCCTTCCTGCTCAGTCATTCCTGAGGTCCCAGGAGCATCTTCACCAACCACAGGAACACACATCCCCAACTCAAAGGCAGTAACAGTCTCCCAGGCTCAAGCAACTCAACTTGTCAACACAAATAGCAAGTTTCTCTCACCTGAGACTCAGGAGACAGGTACCTTCTGGAAGTGAAAGCTGCTTGCACACCTTACCCTCTGCCACACGCCATAAAAACCTCTCCTTAACTGTATCCAGGTGCTCCCCTCAGTCCCCAAACCTCAAGCTCAGGTCTTCTACACAGCCTCCTCCGTGGGGCTGCCACCGGTCAGAGGCTGCTGGCCACACACCGCGGCTCTGAGCTGGTGGTGGAGGCAGGGGAATTCCTGCAGCGCTGGGAGAAGAGGCCAAGCACCTCCCAGGGTGCCGGGACAAGAAAGCGCCTGTCAGGAGACTGAAAGCAACGAGCAAACTGGTTCAGCCTGTTGCTGCCGGTGCTGAAGGCCAGCCCGGCACAGGAGGTGTTTAAGTCATGTGTTTGCTCCTGCCCCAGCTTGGAAAGGAAAAATAACAAACAAAAGAAAGTGGCTTCGTAGGATTTAAGACTTTCACCTAACCATTTTCAAAGGGGATATGTCAGGACTAAAAAGAGAACAAAACAAGAGTTAGAACTTCAATGACAAAGTTGTAACAAAAAAAGCTCTTGCTTCTCCCAGACTGTTTTACATCTAGGCACCTACTCTTTCACAGCCCTGATTTTACTGTTCAGAGTCAGGATTGGAGAGTCTTGTTTCTACTTCTTCCCTCTCCAGCCTCATCTATACAGAATAAGACTAAGGAATCAAGACAACCAGCATCACTTTATGAATGGCCAGATGCCATGTCCTAACATCCCATGGAAGGAAAGGAGAGGATCTATGCATGTTTCAAGAAAGGTGATCTGGAAATATGACCTGTGATACCTTTCTTATGCCTTAAAGATCTCTATTCCCACGGCTGTAGGTTTCAGTGGCTGGTTTGCTGTACACAGGATGCACCATATGAATGCACCAAAACACAGCAACTGGCTGCTGGTGTTCTGAGCCCAGAGAAAGGCTGATCCCAGGCTGAGTTAGCCTGGCTGCATCCAGGAGCAGTGAGTGCAGGAGAATCCAGCCTGTCCAGGGCTGTGGGACTCTCCCTCAACTATTAGAAATGTGCTCAGGCTTCAGCTCTTCAGGAGCTCAGACCTCAGGTCACGTTTCCCCATTTCCCCAGTAAAATGAACACCTAGGGAGAAATCCATGTATTGGATGTCTGATTCTTCATCACTGCAGCCCTGTTAGTGTCTGTGCTTTGCTGCATTTCGGCTACCACTGCCTTCTGGTAGAGAACTGCTGCTGTCTGGGGAGAGACTCACCCACTTCACTGAGCACTCCTGGAGGATGTGTGTAAAATCAGCACCCCCAAAGGAGCTGCTGTCTTCCCTACAGCCAGAGCACTTGGCTTGGAGAATGCGATGTGCAGAGTTTGAAACATCTCCATGTGGGTGCACCTCTAGCATTCTACTGTATTGCTCTGCTAAGAGAAGCCTTCATCAATTCATACCTGCAGTTCTGGTGCAGTCTCCAGACTTTGCTTAAACCTCACTTCCCATTACCACATAGGGATTTAATCCTTTTCATCATTTCACTCTTCTTCCTTTTATCCAGTCCCTTTGCTGGGATGCTACAGCAAAGATAGTATCTACCTTCCCTTATGAAAGTCTCCCGCATCCTAAACTCTCATATTTTTCCAAATGTTTACCCAGAGTCACACAGAACAACCTCCTTGTCCAGACTTCATAGCGGACTTGGTCTAGAAATTCAATCAGGTATTGCCAAGACATGGGTGCACAGATTGAACTGTGCCATGGCTCCCTGATAATGTTCCTGGCACCCCCTTCCTAGCAGCTATGACTGCTGCATGCCTTGGTTCATTCCAGATGCAAACCCAACCTTACCATCTTTTAACTTCTTCTCTGCATAATCCTTCCCTCTATTAGAGTAATGAATGAAGTGTTTCCAAGGAACAGAAATATACACGTTACCTAATTACAGGAGTCAGGCTGAAGCAGATCCTTTAAACAAACACATCCTGACTAAGCTCTTCTAACCCCACTTACCCAATCCTACCCTCAGGTATCCCCTACAAGCAGCTCCTCAAAGCAGCAGCACTTGGCTGCTGCAGGACCGGTCTTTCAACAGCCCAGGGCACCGGTGCCTGTTTCAAGCCCTCTCTCATGCAGGGAATCCATCCAATTCACCTCCCGGGTGAATTTTGCTAGGATGCCCCTCCTGCACCCACACACCTGCTCTTCAGAGAGGGGAAATCTAACACTAAAACCATCCAGCACTGCTGAGGTCTCCTCTTTGTCTTTTCTCCTCGGCAGGCTACAGCACACATTACTTAGTTTTGGTGACCCTCACCTGTAAGCCTCAAGCCTGGAGGAACTCCCAAGCACACTACCTGAGCAGCACCACAAAGACTTCAATGTTGCCAACCACATCTTCATAACTACCTTTTGGATCCCAGGGATCACAATGATGATGGTAGTTGTCAGACAGGACTTGCACCATTTTCAACCCTCCCCACACACATACCCACCAAGACCATCACAATACACAAACAGCCAGAGAAATACAGGATAAGAAAAGCTCACCTTGAAGTATCTCTCCCCTATGGAAACAAAGCAACACTTTCCCAGTGCTCAAATGGCCCCATCTCACCGCCAGGCACAGAGGCCTACACACAGGGTGCACATGGCCCCAGCGCATTGATTCACTCCTGCAGCTGTTAAAAGCCACCCTAGAATTTTATTATATGGACAGAAATTCAGTGCAGAGGTTTGCTGTTCACCAGAGCCAGCAGTTCCTCTGAGGGATCAGTCCCCAACAGTGCTGCTGCTCACACCAGAAAACCCAGGGCAGGGGCTGAACAAGCCCCACTGCCAGTGGAAATGCAGAGGTTCAATGTCACTCTTCCACACCTCCTGCATCCTACATGATGCTCTTCAGATGGGCAAAACTTACCCCTCCCCACTTAACACACACTAATTAGCCAACAGGCAGATTCCTACCAGCAAGATGATCAATCTGAGATGAAAAGGATGACTCTGATCACAAGTTTTAAAAGGCTGCAGAGGAAGAGCCATACTCTCTGCTCCAGCAGTGATTTGTTACAGGCAGCAGCTCACAGAGGGCAGCCAGCTCACAGCTCTGCTCCACCACCTAGAACCTCTGTATGCAGGGAGCCTCAGAGGGCTTCAGTCTAAACATATAACTGGCACAACTAAATTTGTACAAACGATGGTGTGGTGAGAGGGGAGTAAAAAAAATTAACTCTATACTATGCATATGGTGTGGCTCAGACACAGGTTTAGACTCTTGGGGGAGAAAGAAAATCCCAAACAATTCATTAAAAAAAAAACAGGCCATAGTTTTTTTTTTTCCTAGCTTCTGCCAGGCATATGTAAATCAATGAACCAGCAGCACCAACCACCACATCCACCTCTCCCAGAAAAGTCTCCCTCTCACGTGGAAATACTAAGCTCTTTCATGCCAGCCAGAAACAATAATCTCTAACCTCATTGCTGGGAGATTTACTCTGTATTTTAAGTATTTTTTCCTCTTGGTGTATTCTTACCAGGGTGTAATTGCCTTTGTATGGCAACAATTAACCTATTAGGAAGTACCATGGGAATAGGGATTTAAGGTAAATAGTGTGACTTCTTAGCAGGGTTTAATAACCTCCAGTGGGACTGATTTGCCTGTATCAATAGTTAATCAGATCAAATATTCCCAAGGGACCCTTTTCTGATAGCATGTTATTTATGAGAGGGATCAGCATCCTGACCCAGAGGTTACTTGAGTCACCTGGAGTCTTTCCACACTGGATCAGTCTCTCCAAGGCAAACAGATGGTTCTGCAGGGGCTTGATCCCAGCACAGCTCCAGGGACCACCCCAGCTCATCTCAGCAGTGGCTACCCTTCAACCAGTTCTGCTTCATGTTTTAACTGACCAATGCAGTTCTACTATAAAGTCTTCATGAAATGATATCTAGCAGAAAAAAAATTGAGGCTAGAAAGGGACATAATTTAAAATACGCACAAAAAAAGAACAATGATTTTTAAAGGGAAGAAGTTTTCCTGCTGTTTTAGAAGCTGCTTTCAGCTCTTCATGGTCTCAATTCCACACTTCGACCTAAGAGTCCCAAATGTCTCCTTGCATCTAAGGAGTGAAACACACCATATCCAAGAAATGCCCTGTGAGAAACTGGTCCTTTCCACAGTCCACAGCCATTAAGTAATTGATGTTTTCCTGCTTTAGTACTTTAAGAGCATGTTGGCATGGAATTTGACAAGCTGGAATTTGTTTCACACACATTTTTTCCAGTCTGTCACGTAACAGGCCTGAAAGACAACAGGACAGAGGACACCCTTGACTGTGTTACTGGAAAGTGAGCCCAGAGCAACCACACTGTGGGAAAGAGTTTGCAGGGCAGCACGTGAAGTCACTGCTCAAGACACCTGCAGTAGCTTGGATACCTGGACAGAATGAAAAAGTAGCCATTTTCCAGCATTGCTCATTATTTTACCTCTGCTTGAACAGGACCTTCCACTCACATAGACACTTATGTATAGATTAGAAATTAAAAAGCAAGCCAGTTTGAATTAAAGACCATCCTATCCTTCTATAAACAACACTCACATGTCAAAGCCTAATATAGGGTTTTTTTAAACTTCATTCTCTAACTCCAGTAATTTAGCAGCACTTATTGATTTTGAAAGAATGGACAAAACTAAGTAAGCAGGATGCAGTGGGAAGGCAGGAGTAACTGCTGAGTAAGAGAAAGGACTAAGAAAAAAATAAGATCACTAAACCACTGAAAGATCAGAGAAAGATTCCATGTCTTCCTCTGCTCCAATGACAAACTCTCCTCAGTTAAGAGATCACTTAAAACCTAAGTTTATTCTGTTGGAAGTCTAGGAAAACCTGGGTTCAAGAGGAACCCACATGGGAATGCTGCCTTCACCCTGCTCCAGGGGAATCACACCAACAAGAGGCTGCAATGCAACAGTTGAGGGTCAAGGTAACAGGCCAGGTGAGTTTAAGTTTCACATGTTCTGGATGGGCTTTCTGGAAACCTCACAACTCCCCAGAAATCAACTGGTGCACGGGGCTGAGCAAAACCTCCATAGTCCTGGGGTACACAAGGACCACACAACCTTCACCCTTTCCTAACACAGCAAAACCTGCCCATCCTCTCCTTGGCACAGGACTGTATTCTAGTATCTAAAAACAGAAGAAAAACTGTGTATGGGGAAGGGATTAGTGTTAGAAATTAACACAGTACACAAACAAAGGAGTTTCATCCCAGTTTATTCACTCCATCCCAGGAGGAGGATACCCTTATCAGAGCAGAAGAGAAAGTGAAGACAAGCCTAGACACATTGGGCTTCCAAGAGTTATTTTGAACTAATTCTTCTTTTTTGTTCCACATTATTTTAATTAAAAGGGTTGATATTGTAGTAAGAGCCCAATTTTGCACGAGCACTAATCTGCAAGGCAACAAGGATCTTGACTGAAGCTGCTGAGCACAATTTCTAAAGAGGCTGTTCTGATACACAGCACAAGGTGCATCATATCAATGTGTTCTCCTGTGGAGCTGTGTGTGACTCTGCTGTATTTGTCATGTAGCTTTATCTTCTCCAAATGATGTTTTCTAAACATGCACAGAACAAATGTGCAGCAAGGGTGAGGTCAGCAAGATAACTCTTGCTTTCTTCTCCTAAGTGACACATCCAGAATTAAGGGTGCATTTGGGTGGTTTAGTTCTCTCTTTTTTTAAGGAAAACAAAAAGGTAGAAAAAGTACTGAGCTTACAGCTGCTCAGGAGGAGCATCCTGCATCAGCTGGGGAGCACAGGATCTACAGCCCAACACATGTGAGCAGAGTCACTCGACATCTTTGGAAGTTTCCATATATCAGCTGCTCACAGCTCATGCCAGGGTAGGAGCCCTCAGCTGGTCTCACTCCCAGCTGGACAAAATAGAGACCACAGGGACATACTGGGAACCCAGGAAGAGAGGTTTTCATTTCACAACCAATGGGAAAACTCAGCACTCAGTGGCCTGTGGCTGTGATCCCCAGAACAGGTGATGGTGCCATTTCTGAGAAGGGATCACACCACCTGGAGAAAGACAAGTGTCCTCCATGCACCCAGCAGACAGGGCAGTGTTAGAGGAGACCTCTCCTTGGGACAGTATCCCCATGACAGCTCCCATGTCAGGAGAGGCACACAAGGGCAGCTGCTGTGCCTCAGAGCTGCTCTTGTGCCTCATCATGCAGGAAGGAAACAAGGGGCTTGAAGGCCCAGCCTCCATCATTTGTCACCCACCAGTCAGGAAGGGGCCAAAAAAACTCCTGCTAACACCAGAAGTGAACAAATTATGTAAAGCAACTTCTGTCCTAAAGATGAAGGCACAGCCCAGCCTTGCACACTGCAAACAGCAGCTTGGCAGGAGGAGCTTAGGGTCCTGCAGCCACGTGTTTTCAAACATTATCTCCTCCCAGCACAGGAAGGTTGAATGTGGAGACCCAGAATGGCTGCTCTGGGAAACTTCCTACCCAGAGATGAAGCCTTGTGTTTATGACCTGCTACTTCCCACACAAGCTGTAAAATTATCTGGGTGAGTGCTGGGACAGACCTGGGCTTGGCAGAAGCAGAGCAGGAGGCTGCAGCAGCACTCCCAACTCCCTGGGTCAGTGGCAGACCCTGACAAGGAAAGAAAGCTGTATTTGAATGATTTTGGGGGATTTCAAGTGATTTTCTCACTTGCTACCATCTCCCTGTTGCCCTCACTTTCATGTATTTTACTGTCAAGAAGCCCCCTTCTTGAACAGAGCAAAGCATTGCTCTGCTCTGTTACAGTTACAAAAAGTTCAAAGTGCAAAAGATTTGGACTTTGCAAAGCCAAGCTGTGCCTGAAAGCCATGCTGCACTTCAGAGAAAGCAGGGGCCTGCTGTGAGACCAGGGGTTCTGTGAAGATGGCAGTAAGGGTCTCTCCCTGACACACATCCCCACGTGCCCCCACTGATGGGCCAGCCTGCAGCAGCAGGGGTACCAGGCACCCAAACTGTTACTGGGGCAAAAGGAAGGAAAAGATTTTGACACAGGAGTGCAGAGGTTCAGCTGGCAGCATCCTCCAAATGTAGTTTCGCTAGTGTCAGGCCTTTTAGGAACACACATGCTTTCCTCTCCAAAAAAAAAAAAAAAGACTGCAACAGTTTCACTTCTCTGTCTCTGCATCAGCCAAATTAATCCCCAGTGCAATCCTGTGGGGAGATCCTGGTGCTTATAATTTTCCAAGGAGCAGGGCAGGCAAGGCTCCAGCCCCTGGCAGCCAGCAGGACCCCCCGCAGCATGCAGGGGGCTCGCTCTGCCACAGCCCTGGTGCAAGCAGCAGAAGGACCTTGCTGGAGAGGAGATGACCCCACACAGCATCCTGTGCCATAGCTGAGGAGCCTCCAGGTGGAGACTTCTGTCTTCAGTTTGGATTCTGATAAATGATCATGTTCTTGGGCCATAATCACTAATTTTTTAAGAGACCTTGATGACAGCAGCAGTGAGTCATTCCCCTGGCATACAAGCCCCCAGTTCCTGACTCAAACCAGTCCTGCTTTCCAAGACCCTTATCTGCTGGCTTTAGCCCACAGCTCACAAACTTGCTCTTTTCCCCCTTCCTTTGGGAAAAGCCACGAACCAGCTTGAGCTGTGGGTTTAGGCAGCAGTTAGGAGGTACAAGTGAACAAGGTTTCTCTAATTACTGCTCTGACCAATCTCCACACCCTGAATCACATTTCTGAGCCATTTTTTTGCTTGTCCTACACAGCTGCAGTTTCATTCAGCCTGGAAAAGCATCTATCCCCCCCACACCTATTGATATTCATTTTCTTTAAGTATGAACCATTACACACAGTAAGATCTGGAGAATGACACGAAAAATAAAACCAGACATGTTATAAAATACAAAATTTCAGAGGGTTCTGCTTATTTTCTGGGACATGTGTGGGAAGTTGAGCACTTTTTGCAAGACATGCAAAAGAACAGGGTCTTGGAGAAATACACTCAAGACAGCCTAAACTGAAGGGAAAGGTGGGAAGAGGAAGCAGCCCCCTCCAGCAGCACGTTACTGAACCATATCACTTACAAATGCAAATGCAGACAATCCTGTTAAACTGGCTCAAAGCTGGTCTCCTAGTGCAGTTCACTGAAACTATAGGAATTTGCCCTCAGAACTTTTCCTTCTAGTACCAATGTCTACACTTGGAGATCATAAAAAGCATCTAACAGATAAAATTAACATTTTCAAAAAGTTGCTTTATGTTGCCCACAGGGAATCACATAATTACAGGATGAAAGATAAAGCTTTGTCTGGGATAATGCATAAAGAAGTGAGAAACACATTATAAAGTTATCATTTGGGCTTCTTTCCATTTGCCTTCTGAGATTCCTATCTTCAAGATCTCCTCAGCTAACCTGACAGCTACAAACCTACCAAAGGGACAGCAGCTATTGTAATCTCAAGACTCCAGGAATTCAGCATTTAAGAAATGAGAAAACAAAACCAAAGAACCACAAGCCTGTGAGAGCTGCAACCATTGTCAAGACCCTTGTGAAGACCATCATTCCCCATCAATCCCAGGGAAGGCTGGAGCTGCAGCAGCATCTGAAAACCCTGTGCACAGACAGTAAGGGCATAAAAAACCCATTCTTAGGGCACAAACCAACCTCTAAATGGTAGGGGTTAGGATCAAAACTTTAAGGACTGGTTAGCCCATAGTTATTCTGTATCAGGATGCAACTGTCAGCTGGCTCCTGTCCCTTAACATTACTTCATCTGCCTTCACCCAGACTGATAGCCAAGCTCCTGGCAGACAAAACCAGTACAACCAAACATCCCCTCCCCTTTCCACACCCCACCATGCACTCCCTGCTGGGAAGGGCAGTGTCCATGCTGCTCTATAGTTTTCCAGGCCTGCCTCTTTTTTTTTGCAGCATGAAAAAGGGTGAGGGCTGCTGCCTCCCAACATAATTCTGTTACTGAAGGAGAAGTTAGAGGATAGTTTCCTCCCTGGGTCCTATCAGCTTCACTGAGAGACAAAGGACATGCCCCACACTAGTGCCCACACACCAAACCTTGCAGCAAAGGCAACCAGCACCTAGGAAAACCCCAGGCATTTCCCATCTAGCAGGTGCTTCCATCCCATCCCTTGTCATCCCCTCAGAAAACTTTACCCCTGAGACCTCCCAATACACACCAAGGACTCTTGCTGGGTATTTTGAAGCACTCAGCAGCCAGATCAGAAGAACAGAACCTCTTTTGCTTCAGAATGGCAAGCCCTGAGTGCTGGGCTTTACATGTATGGAGCTAAATTACATGGTGATATTCAGCTCCTACACACCGTGAGGATGCTTCTCAAAAGACTGGATTAGAGTTGATATAATTTACAACTGAGTTGTCAAAAGAAGATGATAGTAAGAGCCATATCCAACAGCTACCCCTTTTAATAACATATTCAAAACCCACTTTCCTACTCCACTTAGCAGAGAGATCACAGGCTGCCCTGCATAAATGGAGTGGTGTAATGCAGAGGGACATAACTGGCTGTATCATAGGCAGCTGTTCATGGTATCCCAGTGCTCAGGAACTGGTTTGTAGATCATCCTCCTGCAGCAGATTGTGTAGGATTTGACTGACAGCAAGCCACCAAGGCAGATATAGCCCTTTCTACAGGGACAGATGTGCTTAGATGCAGCGTATGAACTTTCAAGTCAAGGTACCAAGCCAAAACAGAAAACATATCTTGTTTCAAAGCTAGATCATACATGCTCTTCCATTTTTCTTTCTCACAGACACTGAAGCACAAACCAGTGGCCTGACTGGACAAAAAAACAAGTTTCAGAGCTGGGAGCATGGCTACATCTCAGCTCAGTGCCCCATCCAGAGCCACATCACCTCTTCCAAATAGTTCCCTGCACCTTTCTAAAATAGCATTTAAAGAATAAATCCTGCAGTCATCTTTTGCAGCTTTTTTTGTTACTGTATACTCCAATTATTGTTGGAAAGAGATCTTTGATGCAGGCTCTAGGTCCATTTAACAATTCAACTAAGAATTATATTTCATTTCTCAGACTATTAGCATGTAATGGAGCAGCAGCAGCCTGGGCTCCTGCTGCCTAGGAAGGGAGATGGTTTGTTCCCAAGGGGTAAAGTGGGGCAGCTGGTCCTTCCAAACCCCAGAGCACATCTCAGAAGCAGGAATGGCTGAGCATCCATTTCCAAAGCTCAAGCTCTATGGGAATTTGTTTAAGACAGAACCATCCCAGAGTTCCCACTGACATTAAGAGCTGGGACACCTGCAGCAGGCTGCAGAGCTGAGCAGGAATGTCTGCTCAGACCGGAGATATAAAAAGGAAAGCATAGAAGAGATGAGCTCTCCAGTCCTCATTTCTGAAGTACCAAAGTTTCTACAGATTGCTTGCAGGTTTAAAACTGAAATTCTTTCCCACTAAAGCATATTTTGATTCTGCTTCACCCTCCTGTTACCTTCTCTTGCAAGATCTATTTTCTCATCTTATATGAAGGAAAAGAGCAAAGAGTGGAGGGCTGGAAAAGTGGAAAACATTTCTCAGAGCTACACAGTTGTGTTTATGCAGCATGCACAAATTCCCATTCACAGCAACTCCTGTACCCAGCATCTGCTATGCACACTGGAGAGGAGTGATGACTGCCCTGAAGACCCACAATCAGTCACTGCCAGGGTGAGCATCACTTCTGCCTGGGACAGGCTCCATGTAGCAGAGGTGACAAGGACAACCAGAGAGGTCTGAGCTGTGTACAAACACCAAGGAGCCTCCACACACTCCAGCCATGCAGAGGATCTGCTGCAGGCTTCAGAGGTTATTCCTCCTGCAGAGGCTGAGTCTGGCCTGGGTGCAGGGCAGCAGGGAGGGAGATTCAACCAGGAGAGCAGGAGGAGGACTGGAGCTCATCCAGGTCTTGCTCAGCCCATCAAAGGGTGAGCTCCCTCCTCTCTTCCACAAGATCTGGCTGATTCCTGGAGATGCAAATCCAGCTGCTTCTCATCAGATGTGGAGGAAGCAAACCAGGGCTCTCCCCACTCCTCTCTCCCCACATACCCACCCCCCATATCCCACTTCACCTCCAGGAAAAGCCATGCCAGCAGCACACCCCCACTCTCTGCCCAGCTCCAGTACAATCCATCTTTGCTGGGACACAGCCAGCTGGGTCAAGGAGGGGACACAGGGACAGCAAAACCCCAATTGATATAACACAGCATTTTGGTACTGACTCAAGAAGCTATATAAGCAGCTGTGTGCAGAGAGCTGCTCCAGCACTCACCCAGTTTTTATCTAGTCATGGGATGTAGTTTTTTACCTTCCCCAAGAGGATTAAAGCAACAAAGGGAGGTGGGAGGACTGCAGCAGTGTGAGGGAGATGAGAATCCAGGGGCTCCTGCCTTTGATGTTTTGAGATCACGTCATTGCAATTACTATGTTGAGGGCTCTGCTGTGTCACTGCTAAATAAATCACCCAAGGAAATGAACTGTGCAGGGAGCTTGCACCACAAGTCACAGCAGGTAAACAAAAAGATAACAGAAGTCAAAGCATTTCAAACAGGAAAATCTCCAAAACACTAGAAAAGCAAAACATCTATTTGAAATAATTTCTTTAACAAATACAAAACTGGGTAGGTGCCTGAACAGGGAGAAAAATGGAGACTTTAGATCCATCTACTATTCTTTGGGGGATGAAGACATTGAGCAATCATCTGTAATGTATTGGAGATACCAAGCAGATGAACTCAAGAATTTTTATCCTACAAGGATGAGTTTAGCACTTGGTTTTCTGGAGAAACCCCTTCTGATACAGCATTAAAAACTACACAATATGCTAATTCTCTGTCTTCATCACAAATAACCTAGGGTTCTTCTCCCTGTCCTCTCCAATCACAGTTAATGAGGTGATCCAAAATACATCATTACACAGAAATTCATACCACACTGTTCAGACTGATCCAAAGCAAAATGCCTCCATGCATTCCCAGCCCACATGGCTCCAGAAATGCTCTGTAAATGCCTGCTTTGCAATTCAGAACATCCTTAAACTCCTCCATCAGCTCAGTATTTGCCTATAATCCCCTCTGGATCTAAAGTGTTTATACAGTATTACTTACAAGATCTAACACAAAGATTATTAATTCAGTTCTGTGATTTTTGGCTTCATTTTGATTTCAAGGCAGCAACAGAAAACCTAGTTTTCAGTGGACTTTGCTTTGAATCAAAGCACTTAATTTCACAAGCAGATTTGCAGCCCTGAAGAAAACTCAGCTTCTTTTTTTTTTTAAAATACAAACTAGTTTCACTTTTATCCACCCCCTCTTTTGTGTAAACCCACCTAGCATTGGTGGGATCACAAAATTCTGTGATCACATTCCTAATAGCTGCCTCATGTTTATTTCAGATCAAAAGTCCAGCCTGTCCCACTTGCAAGTATTTCAAGCCCAGAGCTGGAGTAGGAGAGTAAATTGAAATGAGAACATCTGCAAAAGTGATGGCACCCACCACCCTGAGCAACCACTGCACCCACCACCCTGAGCAACCACTGCACCCACCACCACTCTGCAGCCCGTGGTATGGGGAAAGCAAAGGAGATCTTTGGCAGAGCATCACACCCCACATGGCAGGGTCAGTGCAGCAGTGTCAGGGCCATTTTTTTGGTGAAAAATAGATGGTGCAGCTCGTGGCTGGGAAGAGCCAGCAGCCTGTGGCCAACAGGGTGCTGCTGGTGTTAGCAATAACAGAGCTGCTGCAGAGGGATGAGCACACAAAGTGTATTGCACCATTTCATACCTCTGTTGGGTGGATGAGGAAAAATAGATCTAAATTCATGCCTCTGCTTTGAGCAGGGCAGTTTTACCTCTTGCGTGTCAATACTCAGAGCATCCTCCTCACTTCCAGCAATTTCAGAGCAGCTGAACCATTGTTGGGGGTAGATTTGTCCCCTCCTGGTTCAGGCAGTAGCTACCAGGCTCTGCTCCCACTGATAATTAAAATTCACATTGAGGCATGAAGTGGTATTATAAGATGGGGTCAAGAAGAAGTGTTATCCCATGGACAGGGTCAGCAGGTGTCTACCACAACCCCAAGCTTCACCACTCCTCTGCTACCATTTCACATAAAAACTTAGACTCAAATGAAATCTAAAAGACCTCAAGCTGCCTCTCAGCAAGGCCCACTGGCAAGAACTGTGTTTAAAATTGCTGCACCCTTGAGCACCTCTAATTTCTCAGACTGATGCAGCACCAGCCAGAGTATCAAGTCTTCCCACCCACATGACCCTGCTTAATAGAGTGCTCCTGAAAAGCAATTTATCCTCAGAGCAGAGTCAAGAAAGCCTTCCCTGGCAGAAGCCTTATTGCATTCAAAGTCAACACCAGTTACATTTTCACAGCAATAAGAAACCATGATTTTATCCTTGTAGGAGATCAGATTGCTTTACAAACACCAGTGAAACCTCAGACCAAACTCCAACCAAATAATGATCCTTCTAAGAGTCTAAAAAGGGTAAAAATACACCTGACACAGGCAAAGTGGGGGTGTTTGAGATTACTGGACACTCCTATCCCACTAAAAGCACTGTTGGAAGTGACAGGTGGGAAGTTGCCCATGGGTTTCTCCAGTGCTTAGCTTGAGATGTGACACAAAATGATTTCTTCACAGCTTTACAGAGTGACCTCATTGCACCACAGCACACCTTTAGTCTTGTGCAACTGCCAGCTGGGGCTGGAGGACCAGCACAACACACACAAAGCAACCCAGCTGCAAAACACATTTAAAGCTCCATGACCCTGGGAATGGCCATGATCAGTCTTCCCCAAAGGGACCACTTCCACTTTTGCTGCCAAAAATGGATTAATTATTTATAGCAGAAAATAAGGTGGCTCACTGCAGCTGAGGAAGCCACTTCCAATTTAGTAGAGGATCTACAGTGCATGATGTCAATGACATCTACATGCACACAGGCTTCTGCCACTTTTCCCTGCTTTTAATCAGGAGCACCAGTTCTTCAGTTAAAATTAACAGAATCAGGATCTGAACTCTAAATTGTCTGTAAGCTTGACAGGTGACAGCCAAGTGCACTTCTCCCCACCTGAAGTTCTCAAAGCTCTGCAGGGCCTCACTCCCATATCTGACCACCTTCTGGTCAATGGACATGATTTGATTTTCAACCATCAATTGTTCACACAAACTGAGCCCCTGGCTGGCTAATGCCCTCAATGTGCACTGCCATACCCTTTCCAGTCAAGAGGCATGAATTTAGGGCACACACTGAAAAGTGACTGCTTTGATGTAGCACTTGAACAGTTTAGAAAACTGGGCACCTATTAACTTCTCTCAGATTTGACGTGGAAGTTCAAGCTGTTTGGTTTCCACTTAATCATTAAGAGTCAGTGAGATTTTTAACACGTACTGGAGAATTTATCTTTCCACCAACTTCTTCATTGTCCAAGAGATACAGCTTTTCTTAAGCACACCAACTCTCCCCAAAACTGCTTGTTCCTACAGAAGTTAGCTTGTATGTCATTCCCTCCTTCAGATGGACTTGGGAATCCAAGCCCAATCACATTGGTTATTTGAAGGCATTGCAGAATCTGAGCCACATAAAAAATGAAATACAGAATAACTATGACTTGTTTTTTTTTTTCTTGGACAGGAAAAGTTTGGGGGATTACTCTTTCTCCCCACAAGAAAAAAAGTACTATCTTCCAGGAAAAAGAACCTTAAAAATATTTCAGGTTGTACCCTTACAGGATTATCATTAAAAAGAAATAGATCGAACAATGTGCATAAATCCAGACATGTTCTAATGAGCTCACAAAAAGCAGAAGCCAGAAACAAAGTTCTGATCAGCTTGAACACAAGCCCACTAACAGCATCTGGGCTACTCAGGAGGAACTGTGCTGATTTCAGAGGGAACCACAATCCAGGATCCAAGCTCTGTACCACGTTAACTCCACCCTGCAGAGCCCTGGCTACATCCACCAGCCACATACATACACAGCAGTTGAGTTTGTAAGAATTTGTACCACTGGTTCAAATCTACTCGCTCTTTTTCTGCCAGTTTATTGGCTCCTGCTATGAAGTTGGGAAGTCGTGAGTCTGTTTAGGTGTTGCCAGCTCAGTCTCTTGGCTGGATGACCAGGAGCCACTGGCTGTTCCCCACAGATGCCTCACCTGGTGTTGCTACACTTTTAACAGCTCACTAAAGTCTTTGCAAAGGTCTTAAGGTTAAGAGAGCAGGAAAACAAATTAAAATGTAGCCTTAATTTATTGTTTTCAACTGTACACCACAATTAGGCTAACCCAACAAATGTGCATTGCAATATTACACTCCCTGTGACCAGAGTCTTTGGGAAAGTGATGCCCTGAGCTCACTCTCCAGTTTCTGTCCTGAGTGGCTCCACAGAAATCAAGCCAGGTGCTCTGCACAGGCACAAGACAACTGCAGTCAGACTCAATACCTGCAGACAGGAATGTTTTAAACATTCACCCCAGTAAAAAATATGACAGATTAACCCAAAATAGATTTTATTCCTCTACCAGAGGAAGGGAAGAATGAAGAGCTCGCTCCCTGTATTGCTTTTCTGCATTTCTGTCAGAAATTGTGTGGTGAAAGCAAGTCCTTTCTTTAAAAAAATTTCCCAATGTCTATTTTGTGAAGTTCTCATCCATCATATAGCATTAGAGATACTCAAGGGATTCTGCTTTGGCTTTACTGTGATTTAACACGGAGATTTGCCCTCCCCCTGCTTCCTTCCCATCCCTTGCTCTCTTTTACAATCTTGGGTGGCATTAAGCTTTGAGGTTCAGTAGCTCCAAGGGGGGCTTCTATTTCAAGTCACTTTTACTGCAGGAAATTCTGTTACATGACATGTTTAAAAATACATTTTGGGGAAAAAGTGTCAGATGACTTCTGAAAGATGCAAATGCAATGAGCAAAAAGTACAAATCCTACTGATTCTCCAGGCTTGACCCAGAAAAAGACACCCTCTAAAGTTTAGGGATAGAGAACATCACACTGAGGAGGGGAAGAATTTTAAAGCAAACTACTAAAAATCCACAGCTACTGGCAAAGGATCAGGGGGAAAGCTACAGGCACGACAATGGGATAGAGAGCAAAAAGACAAGAAATTCCTCTTTGTTTTAGCTTACATGGGTAATGTTAAAATACACACACAATTACACACAGTATTTTCCCCTGGGAAACCCAAATTTATGCCTTGTCTGTACAAGAGGACAGCACAGCTGTGACAGAGACCAGACCTGTAATTAGGTCTCTGTTGTGCCATCAACAAATACAGCATTTATGAACGTTCATCCCCAGAGAGGTGAATCCCACGCACACAGAGATGAAAGCTCATACATCTCCTGTTTGCAACCTTACCCCCTCACACATTTCATTTTGGGTTTGATTATTAGATGCCCACAAGCACCTAATAAGTAGATGGAATAAACTGTGGCAGAGCAAATCCCAGCTCTGCTGTTAGGACCAATAAAGCAGCAACCAAGAATCTGCAGCAGTGCAGGCTCCCCATGTCCCTGCCAAGGCTTGCACAGGACCAGAGGCCAGGGCTGTGCCCATCCCTGCAACAAGTGACACCAGGACACTTGCTGCCCTCCATGGCACTAGGGGTGTTTAAGGGACAGCCCAGGCAAACCAGCCAGGGCTCCTTCAAAAGGCTCTTGGGGATACAAGGCTGCTCTCAGAAGGGGAAAATGGAAGCCCACCCCTTTGCAAACCAGGGGAAGAAAGTACAAGTGCCACAGAACAAGGAACTGAGGATGAGGTACAGCAGCAAAGGGACAGCGTCCATCCAAAGCAGGGTAGATGCCAGCTGTCTCCAGGAGCTTGTGTGGAAGCAGCAGTGGCCAACAGCTAGTGTCTGTCAAGCTGCTTATCCATCCAAGCCTTGAACCCATCCCCAAAACCAGACAAAAAGGGCAAGTCCATGAAATACTATAGAACCAGGGCAGACACAGACATCCAAACACAGGGTGGATGAACAACTGAAGTACATTTTCTACAGCTGTAGCTGCAGAACCCACTTACCTGCCAGGGCAAAGGACCCGATTATCAACAAACCAGAGCAGCAACAAGCTATTTGTCACAAAAAGACATACCTAGCCCTTTAAGAAACAACCCAGCTCAAGATTTGTCTGCTGTTTATATTCCCTGTGTTACCCTAAATGAAGAAAAGGGGCTCTTAAGTGACTCTTTGGACATGCCCTACAACCCCAGAGCTCTTCTCCCCATATTGCTGTGCACACAGACATGGCTCCTGGGCCAAGGAGACCTACAGCAAGGGCTGACCTGCTCTTCATATCCATTGACCTGGGGACAACACGTGCCACAAACACCCTCATAAAACAAAAGCCTTTTGGGAAAATCAGTGACCTTGTTTCTTTCCCCTGACAGCAGCCCAAGAAATGCAAAGAGAATATATTGCTCTCGTCCCTTCTCTTGGCAGAGACCTCCCTGGGAATATATCACTCCTACCTGAGTTGGGTTCCTATTGGATGGCTGTGAACTTTCACATTACACAAATGCACAGCTAGCCAAAAAGTATCAGCTAGTTTTGTGCATGTGTATGATTTGGCTCTTCCCTTTACAGTCAGAGGCAGCACAGTGGCAATTCAAACCCTGATTTGGTGTTCCTTTTCTGAAAGCACCTGCACTGATTTTTAAATAAGGAAGACTTGGCCTGAAACCAGCCCTGCAGAAGGTGGGCTTTCCTTTGTCTCTGCTACACAGAAAGCAAAACAGCTACAATAAAACCCAGAGACAACATGGGGATGGGGATAGGAAGGGTGCTGTGGGGTGAAAAGAGAAGGATTAATCTGAAAATACCTTGTGACAGTTTCCAAAACAGAGTCTAAAACAAGGAGGGAAAAGGTAACACCAGAGTGGAGATTGTGAACAACAGGAAAAACATATGGGAAGATTTCAAGTGAGCAGCTCAGTGCAGGAAAGCAGAGCCACTGGAAAAGCTGTATTCCCACAGCAGTGATGGCCATGCCCAGGAGCATCTGCAGGAGCAGCACACATGCACCAGGGTAATGTGGTCATAACTCACAGAAATATCAGCAAACAGCAGTTTTCCTGCTCACTGCAATAGCTCCTTGTATAATTCAACAAAGGCAGACACTGCTCTGTCGCATTTCTCCTCCCTCAAAGCAGCAACATCACTTTTTCTAGGTTTATACTGGAGCTGGCTTAGATTTTCTATAACAGAACTACGGACTCAGCAACCTTCTCATGGAAGTGGCAGCTCAGGTTCCTTGGTTCAGAGCAAGCCTGAAAGCCAGATAGCTCCAAACAGCCTCAGATTTCACTAAGCAGCTCCAATGAGAGCACCTTGGCACACAGCCCTGCCTAACAGCATCAGCCAGCCTGGAGAGTCTGGAGAATTCATACTCCATTTAACACCACCAGGCGTTTAACAATCAGCTTTCAGAAACACAAGGACATCAGAAGATGACAAGTCTCCTTACACACAAGGCTGTGCAACCACCACAGCCACCTGCACAAGTGGCTGGATTTATGGGACTCCAGGAGAGTAGCTGTGCAGTTATTCCTGCACACACCATGTGCTGTGCCCATGGAGCAGCCGTGCTGCGTGTCCTCACCTTGGACACCCCAACTGCAGGTGTTCCTGTTAAGAGATCCTGCCTTTAAGCTGAGGTAGTGAAAGATTGTCAGAAAGTCTGGGGCTTAATCCTGGCTCAGAGTTTACATTTATATATCCCCCTTTGGAGAGGGGGGACCAACTCCAACTGCAGAGCAGCACTGGACAAGTACCTGCCTGTTGATTCAACATCAATATAGGAATTCCTCCTTCTCTTGTCTCCTCTGTTATTTGCATTAATTTCAAGCAGCATTAATTCCTATGAACCTCCTGCTTCACTGCCCCTGGATCTAGGGAGCTGCACCCATCCCACGTGGCCATCCCCTCCCCATGGCCAGGTGACAGACTGCCAACCCCTCGAGGAGCGCCGAGATCACTAAGCAAAAGCAAGACACTGCTTGCCTGCCAGTTCCTACAGCAGCTGCCTCCAAGGCCACTGAACCAGGTCATGTGCCATGCCTCCTGGTAACACCTCTCCTCCAGGACTTACCATTTTCCCATTTCATTCCAAGCAAGCAGGAGAGCAGCACAGAAAGGGCAAGCTCAAATGCAGTTTCTGCCTAACTTACTGGCTGTGCAAGGAGCCCAGGTTTACGTGCCCACAGGATCAAAACAAGGGGCAGAAATAGTTCCCACTGCAGAGCTGTGCACACGTGAAGAATGCAAGACCAGCTTCACATTAGCAATTTTTCTTCTTTAAATGAATCTTTATAAGCTGTATCTTGGGGATGTTCCTCCTCTCTGCCCAGCTGTTGTTTTAACCAGACTCTCCTCACTCAAAACATGCTTAATTCCCAAATAACTTGCACAGCAGAAACCAGGAGGTGCCCAGGGCTATTTCTAGAAGTGGGGCCTCAAACTATTTTGCAGACAGGCAGCTGGTTTCTGGACTGACATCTCAAACAAGCACCTCTGTACTCATGCAGAAGAGCTCCCTTTACCTGCTCCTCCTAATGCACCATTTTCATTCTGCTTGTGTTCACAGAGAGGAACCAAACTGGGATGATAAGAATACCCTGGCAGGGTATTGCCTAGTTTGGTTCTTCAATATTTCTGTGAGCCCCCAAGGATTTTGTTTGCTAAGCAATAACATAGCAATTAAATAATGCTGATTAAAACTATTCAAAGACATCATGTCTTTAGAAATACTGGCCATGTTTAATCCATGCTACAGCTTTTTTTCCCCCCCTCCCTGAATTCAGCAATTCCAAGTGCATTCCTCCAAGCAAGCCAAACACACATGATAGAATTCTTGCACCAGACATGACAATATTTGGCCTTTTCCAGAGCAAGGTTTAAGTAAATTGGAGATCAAGACTCAAAGCCACTTGGGTACTTCTGGATGTGAGCCAGTTTCTAGCTAACTGGGAGTCAAGAAAGGAAATGTATTGGAAAAAACCCCATCCCAACACACACTGGACTTTTTAAATATCAGCTCCTGAAGGAGTTGGTACTGGCTGCTGTCAGAGATGAGATCTTAAACAACCTGATTCATTCAGACAATTTGTACAGGCTTCCTTTGTGACTTTAAATGTTGTACAAAGTTTTCATTACCTTCACAGTGGCCAAGCTGAAAGGACATTTAACTTGAGAAACATTAATTTCATGGTGCACCAACACAGCAGCACAGAGCTCACCAATACATGAGCGTTACAAACAGGCAAAGCCTCCCAGGCAATTGTACTGAGTTAGAGGTACTTGTTGGATCATTCAAATAACACCATGGTTTTATTATCTGGGAAGGAGTCTCCTGCTTTGGGACAGAAATTTCTTGGGAAGCAAAGTGTCTCTCGCTGGTTCTGTCCCACAGGTAAATGCACCCAGATCCATTCTTGGGACACAGACAATGCAGAAGAACACTCACTTTGGGGCCCCAACCCTGCCTTTGCTCTTCCAAACTTACCCTCACCTGCCCTATGTTTTACACCAACTATCAGATGATACACATGAAGATGCACTGCTCAGGCCTGTGGTGGCAATCTGCCTGCCTCTCCTGGCCAGCAGCTAACACCACATCACTGAGGGGACACACTCCATCTGCCTGAAATGGAGACACAAGAGCAACCCTTGTTAAACCACAGCACAGCCTTCACTGAAGGGAAAGTCCCATTTCTAATTACTCCAGCAGCTGACAGAATGATCTGTCAAGGTCTTTTCTTCAGGAGCAACATGAATTTAGTTAAGTATTTAATTATCTGCTGCTTTACAATAGCCTCCCATTTTCTACCACCCAACTCTACTTTTGAGTAAGGAATCTGTAGCAGTCCAAGACACAAGTCTAGTTTGATGACAGTTTGACTGAGCACTGTTGAAGGGAGAAAATGTGTTCCTGCCATGACAGCAATTAGCACCGAGAGCTGCTGCACTCAACAGTACCAGGCAAGATGATCTCAACACCCTGCTGCCTCCACTGCTCTGGCCCAATACTGCCTTGCACAAAGCCAACTGCCACCAGAGTGGCTTCCAGTGTTTTGGAAGTTGGAAGGTAAAATACCGAAGGCCTCAAACTGGTTCTGATTTGAGCCAGCTCCTGGAGTTTAACTGGTCAGGTAAAATATTCATGTAACTGGCCTGGGACCAGTACAACTACGTACATCTCACCTGCACCAAAGCCTCCGACCACATTTGAGGTGTCTCATGCAGACAGGAGACAGAGAAGCAAAACAGGAGCAGTGCAAAGAGCTTTGGGAAGTGTTTTGACAACAACAGTTGAGAGTCACCACACTCTTGTGTTACCTTGAACAAGTTTCTCCAAGTCAGTTCCCTCTCTTCAACCCACAGCAAAGGTTATGGCTTTTTTTCCTAAAACCCAGTGTTCACTATAGGCTAGGAACTAATTTATGGCAATTCACACTGTACCTGTCCAAAAGGAATTCTTCACAAAAACACAACCCCACCCTTGCAAAAAGTTAATTAAGGATTCTTTTACCTGCTCTCAGAAGATCACAGGGCAGATGCTGTCAGACAGGTTTGCTTTCTGTTATTACCAATTTCAGCAGCAATTCATCTCTCCTAATCCCTTTCTATCAGGTACTCAGGTAACAAAATGAAATGCAGGTTTATTGTAACCACCCAGGCAGTGATGCTGGTTGGGATGGAGCTTGCAGAGAGGACAAGACAATTGAGTATGTGGGGTTGACTTGCTCTTCCTAAAATCTAGAGGGCAATGCTGTTCTTCTGAAGGCCCCCTGGCCCTCTAAGTATTTGCTTGAGGTTTCCTAGAGGAATGGTGAGCATGCAGAGCACATTCCTCTGTTAAGTCTCTTTTTCAAAATTTGGGTAAATACCAGCACATTCCTGACCAGCTCACACAAACAATTTGGTTTCTAATCACAGGAGAAGAGCTGAAAGAGTGGCTAACTATTGCCTTGCTGCCTGGTTTTCATTTAAACTAAGGACACAACTGATATCCTTCTCTGTTAAATTATATTGTTAAACTCTCACAGTGGACAGATTTATCCAACTAAATGGTTACTCTGAACTATATTATCTTGACAAAAAGGGTAGCTGTAACCATGCCAGGAGGATCTAGCAGGTAAAAAGGTGTCCTGAATGTAAAGAACTATGTTTTACAGTAATGAAACTACTGCTAATGATATACTACTGTCATATTAGTACTGAGAATATACTGGACAGTGGTATATTTGAATTTAATTTACTTTTTCTTCCTGTCTTGCTTCATCCTCCCCTTGGACATGGGTGTCACAACTGCAAAGAAATTGCTTGATTGAAATAATTGCACATTGAAGTGGCAATTGCAGAACTTTCACACCTTTTTGTGCTCAAGAAGGGCACAAGCACCACCCAGAAACACCTCAATCCTTCCTCCCAGAGTAAGATGCCATACCTCACCCAGCACCAGGCACTATACCACATCATTAGGATGTAGTACAGAAAAACTGTTTCAAGCAAAAAACTGTCACCATAAAACAGAAGACAACTGAAGCAGTTACACATGGACAGACAGTCACAAGCACAAATGTATTTCTTTCAGCCCAGGCCAAGCACTGAATGAGATGTTAATGTTGAGGAACTGCATCAAGTCACTAAACACACCTATCTCCTTGGATCCCATCAGTATGTCTGATCCAAACTCAACCTGCTTTAAAGCCACAGCTCTGCCTTGAACACTCCACTAATTTTTCAGACCAATTTTCTGGAGCCTGACATGGATTTTTATCTAAATAACTCCTTAACATGGAGCAACCCCAAATCAGGCTGGTATCTGCTTTCTCAACTTTCTGTGCTACAACTCCTCCTTACACTATATTGAGTAGTTCTGCTGCCTTCATGTTTGCACCCATCAAACATTCATCATGTTCCTTTGCTCTGCCCTATGCATACCCCCTCCCTTGCTTTGATGTTTCTTTGCAGACCTGGCCCATGCAGTGCAGAGCCACTCTGGACTCAGCATTGCAGCCCTCAAAGTCATTTATTCTAGAAGTTATGACACCAGTTACAAGATAAGAGACCACTAAAATGTAGAAGGATTTTAAGCAGATCTTTCCAAGTCCTCAAAAGGAAAAAAAGGAAACAGGTTTTTCTTTGCTTTTAGCTTTCTTTGATTTTTCTCCATTTCTCCATTTTTCTCTTCCAGCTTCTTTGTTCTTCCACACAGGACTGACTTCTGAATTCAGAGTCACAAGCATGGGGACAGCCTCTCACAGATTAAGGTGCCAGTTGCAAACATGCACAATTTCTCAGTTTAAAGCAAACAGTTAAGATAAACTAACTCCACGAGAGTCTCTCCCCTTTTTGGGGTGGGGGGGTAGGTGATGCTAAACCAACAGGACAACCAGCATCAGGACCAGCCCTGTGACCTCTGGAGCTCAGAAGGCCTATGGTGTGGGTTGCGTGGACCTAGACAAGGCCTGCAGGGGAGCCAGTGAGAGCAGGGACTGAGCACCATGTGCAGCCTTAAAATAAAATCCCTCCAGCCTGAGGGGATGAGCATTGCTGCTGAAAGCTCCTGGTACACCTGTCTTAGCCCCAGAGGAAGATGGCAGGTGTTAGAACTCATCTACTACAGGCTTCCTCATCAGACACCACTTCCTCCTCCCTCCCAAACCTTTTATTCTTTTCCAGAAGCATGAGATACCAGATGCATTGGGCAGAGCAATACCTAGAGCATAATCAGACATCTTTTTCTGTACAACAGGAGTTTTCACTCCCACCTTCCCCAGGAGGCAGAGCTGCTCTGAGCTCCTTCCCCAGACTTGAGAGTTCCTGGGCTTTGAAGGCTCCAGGGTACAGGATTGGGAAGTGCTGGAGGGAAGAGCCAGAGACAGCATCAGGCAGTGATTCCCCTCCTCTCTCACCCACACACTCTCCTGTGGCACATCCCTGACACCTCCAGGCCTGGTACTACTGTCATGCTCTGCCCAGAATAGTCCTTTTACTCATGCTTTGCAGAGGAAGGACCAGGAACAAACAAATTGCCAGCAAAATCCATTTTCACCACAGTATGATCTTGCATCCTGGGGAAGCATCATTGACAGCCTTTTAGCACAAAGCACAGTACACACATGTACAGTGTTTTATAACTGCGTGCCATGCTGTCCTGTAGGAAGCTCACAGAAAAAATAATCCCATTTGCCCTGCTCTCTCCAGCTTTTTGTGTAAAGCAATCTACTTAACTACTTGTTTCAGCAGGTGAAGAGGCTGCTGCAGGAACATTCCCAATTTCAAGGAAGCAAGTAAGATTCCTCTTGTGAGAAAGGAACCAGGATCCTAATTTTTGCAAATAGCTTCATTTGCCATATCCTTGTTACATCTGGCAGTTCTGCACAGCACTACTTTGAAGCCTGAGGCTACAAAACCACATGGATAGAGAGATAGGTGTGTGGGGGCCAGGTCCCACCTCAGTGCAGCTGGAGAGGTGTGGAAGGCTGGACAACTAGGCCAGACCAAAGTCTCCAACCTCCCTCAGTAACCTAACTACTGTCTTGCTGTGCATTGAAGGCACTTACCAGCTCCACCACCGAGTGAAGTGTACCCACTATTAAGATTAGCTGTTACAAGACAGGCCAACACACCTAAGCATCAGCCAGAGACCCTGAATAGCTTGTAGTAAGATTTAAAAGGCTGGATTGCAACTACAAAAGTTACTGGCACATTAAAAAAAAAAAAAAAAAAACATTAGATGCAATTTCTGCCACCTCAAAGCAGAGGTCTGAGCCTGCAACTGCTGCTCCTCCATAGCACATGTAGAATCACAGACTGGTTTGGATTGTAAGGGACCTTACAGATCACCTAGTTCCAACCTACCCTGCATGGGCCGGGACACCTTCCACTAGACCAGGTTGCTCAAAGAAATCTGAGACCCATCAGGTAGGAGTTACATGTCCAACACATCCACACTGCAGCCTCCCACTGCTGCGGGCAGCTGCCATCTCTCCCTGCAGCTTGCTCAGCTCTCACCTGAGAGGACAGACCACTTTTCTCAGGCTGATTTCATGCTTTTGCACATGTAAGGGAAAGGAACAACATAACATCTTTCTTTACTATGACAAACAGCCACAGCTGCAGTAAATATGTTGCCCCCCTTCAGCAGAACTGCATACCCTCAGCACAGCAATGGTCTGGGGGTATGAATCTCAGATTGCCTCCACATACCTGGACTCACTGGGTAAAACCTTCCAAGGATAAACTGCCAGACAGTTCATCCCCTGCAGTGTTTCTACACTTGCTGCTCCCCAGTGCTCATGGAACACCACTCGCCTTTGTTTCTCCTCCAGCTGCTCTTTCCAGCTCAGTCCCACCCATGGCTAGCTTTCCTTTCTTGACTTTTTCTTCCCAAAACATCTAATTTTAGGAGGACAGGACTACAGAACACCACTAGTATGTAAAAACAAAACCAAACAAGTACAACTTTGCAGAGGAAGTGCCAGACACTCCATCTGCCACACAGCACACCTGCCACCCTGTACTTACACAGCAGAGCTGGAAACTACAACTGTTAAAGCAAACTGGGAGCCTTATTCCTGGTGCCACTAAAATCCCACGCAGCTACGGTTTAGTGGTTTAGTCGAGAGCAAAGATGAGACACTCAAATCTATTTGAATAAACACACCACATCTCAGCTGCTGCAGAGCCCAGGCTCTAGTACTACAGAGGAGTTTGAAGGAGGGGAAGGGATTTCTCTCACAGGGAGAAGAGAGGTGCAGCTTGTCCAACAAGCATGTGACACTGTGACAGGGTGTCACTTCTGAAAGATGAGATGTTAATGCATTGCCAACAACCCATCCTGCCATTAAGCAACAAAGCTAGTCAGAAAAAGAGATTCAGGCTGAGAAGGGGGGAGGTAAGATTACTCTTAACACCAGCTCCCTGATGCAGAAATTGAAAGGAACCAAGTTAACGGACAAGTTCACTCAAGGTAGTGAGATACATTTTGTGTACTTCACAAGAAGGTTAAAGATGGAGCTTCCTTTAGCCTGGCTGAATAGTTTTTCCTAAAGATTTCTTCAAGTGCCTTTGTTACGAAACTTGTGTGTTGAAAGATAAATTGATATCTGATACACCAGACACACACCATGGCAGGACCTTTTTCCTTCCAGGTTTCTTCTTTCTCCAGCTTTCACACACAGATCTAGATTATACACATGGACAGAGACCGTTTCCCCTCCTTTCTAAGCCCACCACATATCCACATGGCTTTGACCCACATCCCCCCTTTACCAGGAGTGGACAATCAAGAAAACCCCATCCCTAAAGATCATTAAAGCAAGTACTGTGGTGCCTCAGGATAAATCTTCCTGCAAGTCCATAGTACTGAAGCAGCAGCCACTAGTCTTTTAAAGACGAGTGAGCTTTGCAAGGGAAAATTAGGATCTTTTATCACACCAGTCACCCCCAGTGCACACACACATCCACCTCTTCCCTCCCCACACCCACTGTCAAATTGCTTGCAGAAAGGCCATGGTTTTCCTCTTCTTCTGCCAACAATAATAAATTCATGTCAGTGACAAGCTTAGGAATCCTTGACACTAGTGTGTTTATCAGGTTCATGCTACTGCCTACAAGAACAGCTGGAAAAGCCAAGTCTGCTTGTGTCCCCTGGACATCCCAAGCTAACTAGGGCACGTTTATTACTAGATTTCAACTTCAATTTACCTTCTGCTCCATGGAAACCTGCCATTAGCTGGCTCTTCCAGCAGATACTCACATCCAGCCCTTACAGTGATTTACTCATAAGCACAGTGAAGGCTTAAACATGGAAAGGAATTCTGCTGCCAAGAGAGGCAGACCAACACGGTGAGCATTAGGAAATACTGGCAGATAAGCACATAACAGCTTGCTCTGTGCCAGATAATGCATCAGCCTCCAGGCTGCCAAACAGACACCTCCTGGAGCTTCCTACTTCTGCATCCCATGTAAGCAAAATCAGGTGAGGCTGGAGAAGAGATTAGGAAAGGTTACTTCTCCAAACTTTCTCCTCTGCACAAGAGGACAGACTATGAAATTAGACAGAGATGCAACTGATTGAGACAAGAACAGAGCTAGAAAAGTCTCTAAAAATACATTATTTTTGGAAGACAGGATGAACTAAATCCAGGCATTCAGAATCCCTAACACATTAGCTACAAGATACAGACACATTTCTCCATCCCAGTAATAAGGATACTTACACTAGATGCCAATTGTATTTTACTTGCTAAAATACTAGATTCTTTCAACTCTGTGCTAGGCTTTTTTGATGCTGCAGGAGGAACAAGTGATTGGAAACACTAGTTTATTGTAAAATTGAGTGATATGGCATGGATTAGAAAGACTCCTACTGCAGCACATCCTTTTACATTTCCCACACCTCACCTTTCTGCTGCACATGCAGCTATCATGTGTGGTGCAGTCATTTCACTGAAATATTATTATTAAAATTTTGGTCATTTTAAAATTTGCTTGTAGCCAGGCCCTGCTCTCAGGCAGCATTCCTGCAAAGACATTCCCTTCATGTTATGCACAAGAGGAAACTTAATGTCAGAGTCAAATATGTTTAAGTTGCCAGATCTGAAATCCAGGGTCATTCATGGTTTGTCTTCTAAACTAGGAAAAGTCTAAAAATAAAAAAGAGTAAGGAGAAAATGCCAGAGGAAAGGACAAAAATCAGCAAACGCTTAGACAACTGCATTGTTGTCTTGACATTAGACAATCTCTGTGCACTGGGGTCTGTGTGGAGATGCTTCCCAAGCTCCAGACACACATTTTCCATTGTTATCATCTTCAAGAACAACACCATGTCAGACCATGTCAAGGGTTAATCTTACACACACACCCTTTTTAAAAATCTTTTGAGATTTAAGACATTTTACGTTTTATAAGAACTGCTTTCTTTATTGGCTTGATTCAGTCCCAGCTCCCTTGCACAATAGCTGCAGAGGATGTGAACATCTGCTTTCCATAACATCCAAGCAGGACTGTTAAGACAGATGTAGTAACCATGTTCATGTAACCTATCCATTTAGCCCTGCCATGCCTCTGGAGGTGTTATGTCACATGAAATACATCAGCACTCTGATCTCAGCCCCAGACTAGATCACGGACAGCAGCCACCTTTTGTGAGGTGCCCAGCCTGGTCCAGAGCAATGACTAACTGCTCTCCTCCTCTTATTCCTGGCTTTCCAGACTCCTGCCCCAGTTCCAACCTGGGCTTGTTTCCTGCTCTAAAGCAACCCTACATCTTTCTACTATGTCTGCTATCCTCCACCTGTCCATTATGTGAGCCTGAAACTGGAATAGGTTGCCCAACACTGGAATAGTTTGCCTAGGGAGATTGTTGATTCCCCCTCCCTGGAGGTGTTCAAGGCCAGGTTGGATGAGGTTTTGTGCAGCCTGGTCTAGTGGAAGGTGTCCCTGCTCATAGCAGGGGGGTTGGAACCTGATGATATTCAAGGTCCCTTCCACCCTTAACCATTCTGTGATTCTAAACCAAGGAAGGGAGCACATCAAGCATTGCCATATGCAAGTACTCCCCAAGGTCTCACTGCAGACCAACAGCCTCTGCTGTGCTCTTGGGGCCAGGGCAGGGACTCAAGGGAAACACTCTCCAAAATATCCACTGATTAGTTTTTATTACTTTCAGGTTTGTTTCTAAACAAAAGTAAAGGGTATCTGCCCCAAGGTACTTCTAGTGCCTCTCCAAGTCCTTCTAGAACTGGTTGGGAAAGAAAAAGGATGCACAACTTTTGCTGTTTAACCTACTATTTAAAAATAATTGAAATGTTCCAGGGGTCTGTTTTCTAATCTTACACTTCACTTCAAGAAAAAGGGAGAGGTCAGCTAGGTAATTTATGGATAAAACCAGAACACCTGGGAATTGCTGTTTCAATAAAATTCTGCAATGTCACATCTCTAAAAGGGCACAAATACACTATTCCAAGGAAATACTTAAAACTCAGGGCGAAATTCTAGCCTTAAGATTCCCATTAACTTCCAGAGGGACAAGATTTCATCATCAGTTTTGTATCTTTTGTCACTTCATTTTCTATAAGATTTGTTCAGGATTGAAGGCCTTGAAAGTAATCTCTCTTTCTTGGAAAGTTTTGGGGAGAGAATAACACTCCGAAATCACACAGCAATAATAACCAAGAATGTGCAGAAATCTCTCTGTATTTTTGTTCCTGCTTTCAAGTAAAAGGGGGTTGTTTTCAATGCAACACGAAGTAAATGGATTTGTTTCTAAAACCATCTCTCCTACTCTGTGATCTGAAAAAAAAAAGGATTAATTGTATGAAAGAGATTTATATATGGGGAGATTAACCCGCCTATGGAGCTCTCTTTCAAAGGAATTAAAGATAGCTCAGACATTAGCATGAGAAAAACTGTAGGGCTACATTTTTTTTTTTTTACACATATTAGAAGGGGGTTTAGATACCCCATCTCCCACTGCTGAGGCAGGGCCACGCAGAGCCTGGCAGGCTGCAATCATTTGAGCTGATCTGTGATGATCAATAACAGATCACCTGCTCCAAGGTCAACAAGCAGTGGCTGAAACAGTTCTTTTGGCTCAGAAACTTGACCATATGATCTGAAAACATACCCAAAGGGTTTGAAAATAAATTCAGGAGGAGTGTAGTAGTGATCAGTCCTGTCCTGGCAGAGGAATGAAAGGGGCCTGGGTGGAGTGGGGCTTCACACATTTGAGTTCTGGGGCACCTTGGCAAACTCTTGGACAACAGCTTTTATAATAGTTTGTTAAACTGACACATGACTAACAATATAACCCCAGTGGAACTGAATTTCTTCTTCCTCTTCCCCATCCCCCTTTGTTTGCACTGAAGTTTTGACAACTGCTGAAAATGTGAAGCCTGTCAGCTCAACATACAGCCGACCTACTAGGAGTTCAGTCTCTAAACCAAGAGGCCATCACATAAAACTATATAATTTCCTGCCTTTGCCCTGTAAACAGGCTACACAGAAAACAGGACTGAAATTACTGTTTGCATGTATTCAATGTGCAGTCTGTGTTTCCCAGAAATGACCACACTTCTGAAGGAAGGACAGCTTGGTGGTTTGTTGTGGTGCTTTAAATAGAGAAAGAAAACAAAAATCCCTTCTTTCTGTAACCTATACCATTTAGGCACAGAACTGTTAACCCTTGCTGGAAGCACTGATGCATTACAACTGGGGGCAAGAGAAGGCTTAATTCAAAGGCTTAATGCTTTGAAATGGCTGCAGCCAAACAATAGCAGCTTTGCCTGTGGCTTTGCACCATTACATTGGATGCAAACTGATTAGCCTGCAAAAAAGAGAGATACACATGCTCTAAACTGGCCAAGGAATTGTTCCTACAACTAAACATTGTCCTACAATACCACTGATGACGTACACAAGATAAGGGTGTAGCTCATTTATCAGTGATGCCCAGCGACCTACTTCACTCAGCTCTTGACTTCATCATATTCTCAGCAACTAGCTCTAAGTATTGACCAATCTTGCAGCATATGGCATGTGCTGGTTTATCTGAAGCCTGGTTACACAGGCAGAGGTGCCAAGCCCAAGCCTCCTGTGATGATGTGATCTGAAAACCTTGATCTGTATCTCTCTCATGGGGTTGTGCATGCTCTACAGCTGTTCTCAGCTGCTCAGAAACCCTTAAATCAAAATACAGCTGCTTTATGAAAACTGTTGTCTGCAGGCCTCTCCTCACATTCACTCCACAATTTCCATTTTAAGCACAAAAACTGTTCCAACTGTAGTACTCCAGTCAGGAGAACAAAACCCAGGAAATTAGTCAAACCTAGTACTAGCCCCTTAGAAAATTTGCCATTTTATTTTTTAGGTAATCTGAGAGGAAAAGTCTGAAATGTGATTTAACCACAAGGGTCTCATAGAAAACAAGCTCAGGAAGAGCTGCAACTTTTATTGCCACGTAGCCTGAACACACATCTGTCCTTCCCCATGCCACTCTGAGGGGAAAGAAATTCTTCACCGTGAGGGTGGTGAAACACTGTACAAGGTTGTCCAGGAAAGCTGTGGCTGCCCCATCCCTGGAAGTGTTTAAGGCCAGGTTGGATGGGGCTTGGAGCAACCTGGTCTAGGGGGAGGTGTCCCAGCACATGCAGGGGTGTTGGGACTGGATGATCTTTAAGGTGTCTTCCAACCCAAACAGTCTGTGATTCTATGACTGGGAGCACCTCTAAAGTATCTCTGGGCTGGTTGAGCCACTCAGCTCAGACCTGCAGAGGTGCTGCTGACCAACCCATGTCTGCTACTGAGCTGAACCTGTCAGCTGAAACCAGCACAGACAGGAAAAAGCACTCAGCAACACCAGCACTGTTGAGGAACTATGTGAGCTGGAAGATTGTCAGCTCCTCACAGCCCCCGTGGCACTGGGGTGGCTCCAATCACTACATCATCCTATTGATCCGAGTGTCAAGTCAGGCACTTGCAGTCAGGTGAGTGAAGTCAACATCTTTAGTTCACCATCCTCCCCCTTCAGCTTCACTACTCCCAATTTTAAAGCTAAGCATGGGCTTATAGAGTCATGCCACCCTGACTGGGATGCTGCCTGACAACTATAGGACCTAGAAATCATTTTACACCACATTATAGCTCCTCCTCTACTGGTCTCTCCAGCTCAGCCTGTACAACACCACCTCTGAGTCAAAGACTTCTGTTAACCCTGGGACTGTACAGCTGTGTGACAGCCAGGGCCCACTGCTGCCCGTGGCACTGAGACCAGAAGACACAGGGGTGCAGGGTCCTAATTCCAAGCTAGCTTACTCTGTCCAAAATCTCACGTCAGCCCACCCTAAAGAGTAAAACCAAGGTTTCCCAGCCATGTTTTCCAAAAAGTCATGACTTCCCCCACCCCTTTTGCTACTCCTTATATTCATGTAACTGCTGTAACACAGCACCCAGGGAGGGGAAAAAAAAAAAATCAAAAGACATTAAAGCCAATTTGTATGGAAAACCAATTAAGTTCAGACATCCCATTAACCTTCTAACCCATTTATCCCCCAGCTTTAATTTATACTACCACTTGCAAATGGATTTTACACATTGGCCCAGCATTTCCCTGGGAAGGTGCAACAGGCACAGAGTCCTTGGGTCCCAGAATACCCTGTTTATCCAGATCTTCCCTTTTTCCCCCTGCCTTTCAGTGGATGCTAAGCAGCAGCAGAGGAGGAAAATAGGATACAGAAAATATGCAAGAGCTCTTTGAAAATTCTGTAAGCCCTGCAGTGGGCCTCCTTTTTAGGTTCTGGTAATTAAAGCAGCAGAAAGTAAGAGTGGACTTGCCTGCACCAAGAACGCCCGTCCATGGCCACATCAGCTGAATCCCACAGTGGTGACAGAGCCATGCTCACAGAAGTCTTTTCATGCTACACTTCACTTCCATGCATTGGCAAGACTGAACCAATAAGTTATAGGTAGCATGTGGTGGTTTGTTTTTATGTTATAACACAAAGCCTAGGAAAAAGCCTCAATTTCTAGAGCTGAGATGCATTCACAACCTTTACTCTGGGGAAGTCTACAGCAATTTCACCTCACTAGCCAGAAAACACCCTAGCTTCAGCAACACAAACCCAGCATCCTCACAATAAACCACAGAAAAATGGTCACCTGCATGTTAGCCCTCAGGAGTTCATTCACTGCTGACATGTTTTCAAATTATGGGATTCCAGGGCTTGTTAACACACTGAAAGGTTTCTGTACAATCCCAGTCTTTTGACTGAGACAACATGCCTACTTCTAATGGACTGAAGTGCACATTATTAGTAACAGCTTAGACATGGTTAATACATCAGAATTCAACTAAAAAGATCCAGTCTGGCATAGCTACACCCATGAAAATCCAAGGAAATCAGCAAGATTAATCTCTGTATAAAATAGACCGAAACTTGACATTTGCAGACAACATAAATCTTTCCAAGGCAAGCATTGATAACTTCTGCACAATGGGCTCTTAAAAAGACAAGAGGAAAAGGACAGCTACAAGAAAATATTTTTTTTAAAAGCAGAGAAATGGTGAAAATAGTTACAGTTTTCTAAATGTATGTTCCTGCCTCTATGAACCAGGCATAACTAAAGCACTGCAGCCTTCCCCAGCCTGCAGACACAGCTCTCCAGCCAGTGCCCCTGCAGCTGCTCAAAGATTTCCCAAGTTATAGCCAAGTAAAAATTGATTAAAGACTTGACTATTTCACTGCAATTGGGAATCCTGCAAAAGTTGCAAGAATGAGCTCTGCTGTTCTTTGCTTCCTATTAGGCAAAACTCTAAAGGCAGAGCTTAAAGAACACAATCCCCTAAAAGAAAAACCAAGTCCCCTGGACAGCAGCTATGCACTACCCTCTGTTCCAGCACACACTTTCAAACATACATAAGAGTGAAACCAATACACTACAAAAGACAGAGACTGGACCCTTTTGGAGACACTGTTGTAACCAGCTCCTAACCTGGCTTCTTCCTAGACCTCATCCTCAGCCACTAAAGGCACTCCAAAACTTTTTTCCAGGAACAGTGTGTTCAATGTAACAGTCTTCAGCTACATCCAACTGAGCTGTGTTCCTTTAGCCAAGGACCACCTAGTAACACCTACAAAAAACAAGGGAGCAGAGGTCAAAGGTAAAGCATAACATTATTTTACATCATATCAATGTCTGGGTTAGAAAGCCCCAGTCTATAAGCATGCTGTGCTTAGTATAATTTAAACTGATATCAAGTGGTGCAAAGGCAACTAGAAATCCCATCCTCATCATGCAGCAGGTTCTAAGTTTTTCAATTTAGTTCAAACCCATTCAAGGGCAATAGGAGTCAAATTGTAAAAAGGCTGTTACACTCAGGAAAAAGGAGAATTCTCTCAAAATAGGTAGGTCTGGACTTAAAACCTCTGTATGGGAGAAGGAAAACACGTCAGGGTGTTGTGTCCGCAGAGGACCTGCAACTGAGGAGGGGTGAAGGAAAAGAGAGGCGAGAGGAAACACATGGAGAACAATACGGGGAAAAGGACTATTCTGGGTGAGAGGGAGGATGCCAGGCCAGGCCGGGAAGTCAAACAAGTGTAACAAAGACAGAGGAAGCGCCCTGGGCTTCCTCGGCGGGGCCTTGGTCCGGCAAGGATGTATTTGTCCAAATGTGCCTGTGCTCAGCCCTGACAGACCCTGTGCTGTGGCTTCAACAGTCCTGAGCAGCTCCTCTCCGTAAGGGGAAAGACAAGGACCGCGTTGGGGGGATCGATCCCCTCCTGCTTGGCAGACTAAGTTAGGATGGGAATACTCCTCGGACCCTTCAGCCCACCAACGACACTCATTGTCTGGGAGCGAGCAAATATTTGTTACCGGTGGAGCCGAGAGCGGAATCACGACCCTCAATTCTTCATCTCGCTCCACGAGGAATTGCACCCTGCCCCGGTCCGCTTTCCTCGGCGGTCCCCGGCTCTGCCAGGCACCGAACTCACACCGAGCAGGCTGTGGGGGCAGGGGGTGCGGAGCCCCCGGCGCCGTTCCCGGGCGGGTGTGGCCGCGCATCCCCCCTTCTCCCCCCGCACTGTCCCAGCCGGGGGGGGGGGGGGGGACCCCGCAGCTTCGCGACCCCCCTTCTCCCCCCACCCCATCCCCCTCACATCCCGGGTTGACCGGCGGCCGCTCCCTCCTGTCAGCCGCTGCTTCCTCCCACCCCCCGCTCCCCGTTAGGAGAACAATGCGGTGCCCGCCCCCGCCCCTTACCTTGGCTGGGGCTGCGGTGCGGTGCGGGGCTGCCGGCCGAGCCCAGCCCGCCCCGCCCGGCCCCACCGCCGATGCCGCCGCTCCCCTCGCATCCACCCCCGCGGCGGCTCCCGGCTCCTCACCCACCGCTCGGCCGGCGGGGCTGGGCTTAGCGGCGGCGGGTCCCGCACCCCCGGCAGGGCAGGGCTTAGCGCCGGCCCGGCTCCCCCCCGCTGCCCCCCGAGGCGGGTGCGAGGACCAGCTCCGCCCCTGGCTGCGGGGACTCGGCTCCCCCCGGGACACACACACAGATCGGCAGCCGCTCCCAGCAGCCCCAGACCCACCCGGTGGCAACGGATGCTCAGGTCATGTTTACATCCCTGTGTGCACACGCAGACACCATCTCAGCCCTCACAAAGCGCCGCGGCTGCCTCCCCGCACCGGAGAGGGGACGTGGGCAAGTTGGAGCATCCTCGTCCTCAACTTCAGCAGAAGCAGCGGAGGGACGTGGCCAGCCCTGCTCCCCACAAACAAATGTACTCAGCACCAGCAATCCTGACTTCCCCAGAGCCGCTGTGAGTCCTCCCCCGCCTTTGATTTACTCCCAACATAGGCAGACCTGTGTCATCCCTCTTAGGTGATATATTGAGGTTGCTACAGGGCAATGGGAAAGGGGCTGGATTTGCCTAAATCCATCTCTCTCGGTTCCTAAGGGCCCTTTGTTATCCTTGCAATGCGAAACAGAACAATCAGATGAGATCAAGAATACCCATGCCGGTATGTTACAAATGCAGGCTTCTAATTACCACATGGCAATGGGCTGTCTAAAGCACAGTAATGAACAGCAGCCTGGCTATTGTTTGGGGGGTGTCAGATAAACCAGAGGTGCTGGTAAAAGATGTTAGAAGACAGATTTTTGAAATGAGCAGCACCACAGCGAGTCCTATATAGTCCACAAAAGACATCACTCCAGCTAAAACAGCACTTGAAGAAATTAGTTCTTCATACTTTGCTATGAAGGAGGATGCTGTTATTTTTCCAGCAATTCCGCAAATCTCTGTTCATTCATTTAAGCAAAATTAAGAGATCGCAAGATCTTCCAGGGTAAATAGGCTGTTTTGTCAGGTTTTGCACATCAGCCTCCAAAATTTGGATCTTGCAGATCCTGTCTGCTTCACTCTCAGAACCTCAAGTTTCCTGCACATTCATGTGACAGAGGGTTTACCTGCTCCCTAGAAATACTAAATAGATTTTAGCTACATGTACCTCTACATCAGTAGTCTCATCACTGCCTAATTTCCAGCTACCATTGACCACCAGTCCCCAGTGGGCTCTGTACTGCAGAAGATGAGCAACCACTATGCAATATCTCTAAAAAGGTTGTTCTATATCACAAGAAATTCTACCACCACCTAGTACTTCCACCATTGAAATTCACAATGCCCTCCTTCCTGCATATAATATACTTTGTTAGGGGAAGTTACACTGACAGATACTTTGATGTGATAAATGCATCCATTTGCCACCCACAAATAATCCTAAATCAAAGTCTAGAGGCAGAGGAGTGAGCTTCCTTTGAACAGGAAAGGTCAGCCAATATTTATAGTAGCTGAAATAAATGCTCTGTATCAGGTTTATAGCTGTATTATAATAAAATCAAAAGCTTGCAGAAAATAGTGCAGATGCACCTGAACCAAGTACATACTGAAAATGAGTGACAGCAGGGCATGACAGCAGAAGTGACCTTCTGATGTGATTGGTGAAGGGATGCAGGACAAAATTCTTCAGCTGGGTAGCCTCTGCTGGCTTTGGACTTGACCCTGACATACCAATATACAACAGGACCTCATTGGTTCCATGGGTATCTGACAAATCCAGAGACTCATGCCCTCAAGAGTGGAGACACTAGACAAATGAAGCATGGGGTGAGGAACCTGAACATGTGGTTTGCCTGGAGTCTCACAGCAAGCCACAAAGACTTTCTCCAGCTTTCAACCAAGCTAAATCTGAGACATGTAGTCTGGGTAAGAGGCCTCAGGTTTGATAAGAAATCCCATTTTCAGCCCATGATGGGGAGCAGAACTCAAAGTAGGACCTAACAGTGAAGTCCTTTTGCCTTCCTTGGCCGACAGCTATTTACACAGTCCAAAACCTGAGATTAAATGCATTGCAATACAATTAGTCAACCTATCTATTTCCTTAAGGTTTGGCAGTCTGAAACAAAAATCCTGCATTCCTAGCCCTGAAGCTTTTTTTTTTTAATGTCAACTTCTTCAGTAAATATCTAAAGTGTACGGACACGAGTCAAGATGGGAACACTGGCTGAATTTATGCTACTTTCTTTATGAGAAGGGTAGATCCCAGCACCAACCATAGATCTTTGCAAAATCCCTTTATAGTAACAGAGGAATATTAATGTTTAAAAAGGTACTCTCTGCTGAGATCTACAACTGATGATAAACTCTACAAACTGCCAGAGTGGGTATCATTTATTATTTAGGATGAACAGTGCAATGCCAGACTAAGTGGACTGCTAGTCTAACCCACTGCAACATTCTTCTGGGAGGCCCCAGTGAAGACAAGCTCTTTATGCAGTTTGGCACCAACATACACAGATCCTAAAATGGGCATCACTTGAGTGATGGCAAGGCACAGACTTGCTGTATTCCATATCCTCCCTCTGCACAGCCAATCTTCACCCAGATGTGCTAGCAGCAGGTATCCAGCCTTTTGGGGGGGCTTTGAAGAAGAGTTGCTGTTTGGGCTGACTTCAAGAAGGTTCTGGAAAAAGATTATCCCTCCAGCAACAAACGGCTTTCCGTGACAGGAGGTTCCTTTCTTGCAGCCCAACTGGCAAAACAGAATGTACTCCCATGCAAAGCCAGCCAGCTTAGCTCAAAATGCTTTTGTTGCTGGTTTCAGCTAAGTTGGCTGCTTTTGTCCTCAAGCCAGGACAAGCACTCACATGCTGGAGCTGTGCACCTGCAGCAGAGCATGAACCTCCAGAGGAGAGCAATAGCAAACAGCTTGGAAGTGATCCATGGTGCTTATTTATGCAAGCAAGTGGTGGAGTTTCAAATATGTGCATAAACTTTTACAGTATGGGCACCCAATATGTTAGAAACAACCCGAGGTAGACTACAGTCAGCTCCAAATTCCCACAGCCACCTCACAAGGTCCAGACATGCCACAAGCCACCTGTTGTATTTCAAATCTAAAACAGAATGTGCAGATCCTAAAAGCTGCTCAATCCTGAAAAAAAAGTTGGATGCTTCCATCTGAAATTATTCCCCAGTAGGAGTTTTTTCCCCCTTCAGAACAGGTCTGTTGAGCTGGATATAAGTGTCTTTACCATATACATTCTTTCTGTGCTTCTGCAAACTGTTTTTCCATGTTTTATCACAAAGAGGACTTGATACTCCAGAACAGGCAAGAGCTTCAGGCAACTGTGCTGAGCTGGGTGAGGCTGACAGCCCAGTCACTCTCCTGAGCACTCTCCTCCTTCATGAGAAAAGGAAGCTGAAGTTCCCCTATTCTTCCTACTTTCCTTCCTCCTTCCTTTGCTTCCCCAAAATATCCTGGGGTCTGTTCCTCATCAAGACCTTTTGCAAGCAGTATCTATTTGTGTGGTTTGATGTGGTTTAAATGAAGTGGGAGAAACAGGATTGATGGCTTTTCTGTCTGTTTTCAGATTCATATCGTTGAATAGTCAACTTTTGTATATTTTTAGAAAGGAAATGAGTAAATAAAATGCATAGAGTAAAATGATGTAATTTACCTTAACTGCCAAAACACACAAAGTGTTGTTATAAAAATACACCAGCAGAGCTGAGCCCTGAGAACCTCTTTACAAAGCCAACTTCTAGATGCCAGGACTCAAGTCCAAGGTCCAAGTTCAGCAAATACAATCATACATGTTTAATCTCAGCTTTCAGTGGGGTGCCTGGGGTATTGCTGGGACATCAGTGCACTCCTAATGTGAGCATCAGTTTGAGGAAGCTCAACAGAGCTGAATTGTCATCTTCTACCTCAGCACCACTACACAACTCCTGTTTTCAGGCCTATATCCTTGTGTGTTGTCCAAAATAATTAACCACGTTTTTGGGATTGTCTGGTTTCAGGCTGGTTCCTTTAACACCAGTTACAAATTTACAGATGGGAAAACTGGGGGATGAGCACTAGCACTGTCCAGGCTTACCACACTAGCAGAGCAGTAACTAAAATTTAAGTCTTCCAAGTGCCAGAAACTGGGTTTTTGGGGCTGTGCCCAGCCTCAAACAGAAGTGAAAGAAATTACATCCTTGCTTTTTACTAAATGATGGGCCCATATACAACTTTCAAAGCTTTAAAGAGCTCATTGATCAAACTTGCAGGTTCTTTAATTATTTGAGTTACCCCTTGCCTTAAACTAAACACATTTGTGCCATTCTAAGGCACTAAGCTGTATCAATACAACGGTGCTTAAAAATGGGCAAAAAAACTAGTCTTGCTAATTATGTCTAACAGTAAATAATCTCAAATATTTCTGCACAACCTTCAATTTTCATTTACATGTGCTTCTGATAGTGGATACTCTTCTAAAATACTACAAAGGCAACTAGAGATGGTAGTGACTGCAACCACCATTAGTCTTGATAATTTGCTCTTTCCTACATGTATGACTGAAGCTTCTACCCAGTGTCCCACTGCCAGTTTTAGTCTCCCCACGATGGGGAAAGACTTGTGATAAAAACCCACTTTTCTGACTTTCATGAAGACTGACTGATGTCCAAGTTTAAGGGAATAAAATCAGATGAGTGACCCTGAGCTTTAGTCGTGGCATCCCCCTGCACATCCATTCTTTAAGGTTGAAGTGGTCTGTTCCAGCTACCCATGCCATCCATTTATATTGCAAATGAGATATTGTGTCTTGCACAGACTTGACACAACAGCCAAGCTCAGAGGCTGCAGATAATGTCTGCAGAAGGAGCTGAACAGTTTTTCAAATTCTTGGTTTCTAGGCCCTTCATTTTTCTAGTTCCTAAGAGGCAGCTCTGCAGGTTAACAGCAGGACAAAAACCACACCCCCAGGTCCTACACATGCTCTCACAGACCCTCCTATCATCTATGCTCCATAATAAGGAGAGAAAGCAAGCTGAAGGGCATGGGTGTTACTCCTCCTGTCACTAAAACTGTTCTCAGAGAAATTATGGTTATTCTGATGGTTGATAGCACAATCTACTGGGCTGTTCTTGCATTTCTCCTGCTTCATTTTTCACTGATCCTATTATTGTTTCCATAGAGCTAAAGGCAGATTCCCAAGTGCAGAGTGGCTTGTTACAGTCATTCAGTCCAACCACTTGGCTCTCCACAGGCCATGGCACTTAATTACTGTAGGTAATTCTTGCTGTTGAGCAAGAATGTCTCTCTCCAGAGGACACATGCTCCTATCTCTGCAGCACCATTAATGCTAGAAGGGATTCTGCCTCTGAGCCTCTCTACATCCCTATATACTTACAACTAACCAGACATTTTAAAAATTGTTTACATTCATATTCCTGATAGATTTGTGCATTCAGAATTCTTGGAATATTAATTAGTTTTTAAAGATACATTTATAAAACAATTTCCCAATTTGTTCCCGAAGTCATATCAGCCTCTAAAGATTCAAGGTGTCTCTTTCGTATTTCAAAATACTATGCAAACCATTTAAAGTCTGGGCTTCTCACAGCAAGGGGACCTACAGACCTTGCCACGTATTAACAAAAACATGGCCTGTCCCATCAGGAGATCCAAAGCACATTATGAAGATGAGTATTAGTAGCTTCCCTTATTTTTTATAGATTGAGATAGCTGAGGATCAGAAAGGTGAACAGCCAGACCAGCAAGGAAGCTACACTTCTGAATCCCTGTCCTCCTCACAAATCCATCCTCCTGCAGACACCTTCTGTGTCTCTTCTGCTCAAAATGCCCCCAGAGCTTTAACTACTTTCCTCTTCAGTCTTTGCTAAACTACATGTTTTGAACTCTAGCTTTTGAACCCAAACATCAATCACACTTACTCTGGTCACTGTGGACTACTCCAGATTACAAGGCTAATACAAGGAGGCTCTGGAGGGGCTCTTTCATTAGCCCTGAGGCCCTGGTTGGCTGGAGGCTCAACACTCATGGATGGGCAGGGCAAGCAGCAAGGACAGTGCTGCCACATTCCCAGAGCTACTGGCTGTGACTGCACAGGTCAGGGATGCAGGGGAAAGGTTGCTGGCAAGACACTATTTAAGCTTCCATCCTACTACAAAATACATGTGCCTATAACTTTAACTGTTAGTTTCTCTTTCTACAGAGTGCATTACCACATGCCAAAGCCTGTTCTCCACCACTGTATTGCCCTGGGATTTTGTTTGCTCTCTAGGGAAGGGCTGTCAATTTTTTTTCCAGTGCATCAAGGAAAGAACAGCTTTACACTTATTTCAGTTCTCCTGTATCAGAGCCAGAGCTTGAGGCTACTTTGCTTCTATCTGCAGGCACATTTGACAGCCACAAACCAGAAGCACAGCTACTCTGCTGGCTGTCAGGCATATCTTGATGGCTACAGAGGGGTTTGATGTGAGGGCTTTTTGTTTTGCCTTTCCACCCGCCAGTCTAGGAAGGCACGTTAAGATGGAAAATAGCATAACACTAGGAGCATTTAACCAGCTAAAAATACTACAAGAGGGTCAGCAAACAATTCTGACAGAGTCCTGCTTGGTGGATCCTGTTCATTTGATCTTAAGTGCTGAAACTGCTCCAAAGGGTATATTCCAGTTCTGGTATGCTGGTGTCAAGGAGGAATAGTGACATTTAACCCATGAGATTTGCTCTGTCTCTTCAGTAATGCAACCTAGGTCAGAGTCTGACCCTGAACCATCCCACATGAACTTGTTGGCCTTCCATTAGTGTCCTCAGCCTCCAGAGTGCTCTTCATGGGTACTCTGAAATGACTTCTAGTGAATGAGTCAACTATGCAATTACATTCATGGAGAGCTTTGGCCTCTCCATATATCAAGAGACAGAGCCTACAAGCATGTCCATTGTGAAACTCATCCATGATTGAAAGTAGAATGCCATATCTCCATGAAAAATAACTCCATGAAAATAAAACCATGTGTTAAATGTTTTTTTTTTAAAAAAACACAGTCAGAATCTTATAAACCACATTCTAGCAGCATGTTTACCCTAGGATTCAAATCCTGTGTGCAATCCACACATCATCAACAAAAAAACATTAGCATGAAGCTCACCAAAGCCACAAGATAAGCTGAATGCCATGATGCCTCCAGGCATCAGCAACACCTGCTCAAAATCCCACTTCTACAGCACAGTAGTAGCAAAAATGCTCCATGGAGTTTAAGGAAAACATTAGGAAACTGTTTGCTGTGGAAAAATATGGTTTAGTTGTTCTTACCTTTGGCAAAGACACCATCAGGGAGCAGAGAGGGAGAGCAAATCCATAAGGGAGCATGACACCACAGCAGAGTAGGGCTCAGCTTTTTAGTATTTGAGCAAGGCAAGCCCAGAGCTAGTGACCAGCTTTTGGTAGGAGTCCAGATCACAAAGCAAACTTGTGAAGGAGACAGGTCCATGGTGAAGCAGAGAATTTAATCTCTGTAGGAGGAGTCCACAGCCAGGCATAGCTGAGCTGGGGACTAACACTGCTCTAACATGGCTCAGAAAAGGGACTGAATCACCCCAGCTGAGTTTAAATGGGTTCCTGGGCTCCATGGGAGTGCATAGAAGCACCAGGTGAGACTGGTCAGGACCACTGAGGTAATCAGTGTCCTCTGGGCCCTATCAGAGAGCCTTTCAAAGCAGTTGTGGACAATTCCATGCAGTGATTTCAGAGCTTGTTCCATAGCCAGAATAGACCCTGCACTTCCTACAAATACTCATCTCCATTACATAATAGTGTAGCCATCTCCACCTCCAGGATGTTTAAGGAAGAGGTCAGAAAAGTGTGTGGCAGGGAAGATTTAGATAATACAGAAGGCATCTCTGTATGAGAAAGGTGAGGGGGCAGTAGGCTGCACCAGCAAAAACCTTATAAACCAGCTATGATTTTTAGCATCTGACCTCAGGGCAGTGTCAACAGCTTCCCAGAGGTGGGAGGCATTGCAATGAGACTGCTGCAGCTAGCCTATACCTCCTTTGCTTCTCTTCTTGCAATTGGAATGGAGTTGAAAACCAGAAGAAAGGGTTTGGGTTTTTTTCCTGGCCCATGTAGGTGAGCATGAAAGTCTGGATGAGATAGAATGTTATGTCCAGAAGAGGAGCAGCATTTACATCTCTTTATACTGTATTAACAAACAAACAAGCAATATCTCTGATTAGACCACAATATGGTGGGGCTTCCAGAAATTATCCACGAGCACCTGCCTCATTACAACTTGAGGTACCTGGGCTCCTACATATGCTTTTGAAAATCCCACCCTGCTTGTTTAGGAAAGACTATCTGCCACCAGTAGAAAAACTTGTCTGTGAAGGCATGGAAAGTGTCCAGCATCTCTCAGCAGCAAGCCTTTCATTACCACATGGTGATCACCACAGTGATTAAATTGCCATCAGGTCCTTGGTAGTTTCCTTCTAACCTCCTTTGTCTGTACCAAAACAGTAGGGAACCTAAAGGAAAAGAAGAAAAGTGAGGTGGCAACCCAGTGCCCTTCATGTCAGGGGTACAGCTGTATAAAAAGGTATTAAATCAGCTTGATTTGTTAGGTGTACTTAACATATTAGAGCTTAGAAGGTGATGATTTCATAGGAAAGGATTAGAACCGTTTGGGTAGTGTTTAAGGATTCCATCTTTGAGCTACATTTTCTGCTTTATTAAACCTTCAGGGGTTCCCAATTCCAGCATTCTTCTCACATGGCCATTTATTCAAATTGCTGACTATTCCTTGCAACCCATGTGCCACTTCACTACTTTTTTCCCCTTTAATAATGGTACACTCTCGAGATATGGAAATTGTTGTATCTTAATCTTGATTTGTATTTGCTGAAGCATGTGGATAATCCACAAGAGCCTATGCTTAAAAATTGCTGCTAAAGTCAGTGCAGCCAATGCAGCTGGCTGTACAGCAAGGATAATCTCCATGTGGGTTTCATCCACTGGTACAACAGCCCCATTACAAACCATCCACTGCCATAGGAATCAATAGGCCCCAGGAGGTTAAAAGAAGCATAAAAAAAAATAATTAAAAAAACACAATGAATTGGATACCCAGTCTGCCAGAAGATTAAGTCAAGAAGGAGTATTAAGTTGTTTGGGTTCCCATTTAAAAAGAAATAAATGGAATCTCCCAGTCAATCTGCTTAATGTCTGATTGACATTAAGCAGATAAGTAGTGATTTAACCTTATGGGGTAGACTTCTTCCTGTGATGCAGAGGTCATGTTGTACTTGGAAGATGACAAGTGCATTGTTTAATTTCCTGTCCTGCTATAGGCTATTTGCTGCAAGGTGAGGGTGCTCCTTCTTTTTCTATTTCAGATGCTCCTGGGGCATTCTGAGAGGGGCCAGCAATGTGGAAACAACGCTGTCAGAATGGCACAATGGTGCTGTAAATAACTCCACGGAAAAGGCTGACTCAGTTAAGGCAGTATGAAAAGGTTTAGTGTGGGACACATTCAGCTGGTCATTCAGGTTTTGCCATTCCTGGGAGCCGTTCTTCACAGGTCCTTAAATTGCACATCCTCACCATTCCATGAGTGCCAGTAGAACCCAACATGCAAAACAATCAAGTGCCAGAAGAGCCACCCAGGTTTGCTGCATCGTATTTGATTGCTTTGATTTATCTCTCCATTTCTTACAGACTTACTGAGCTTAAATTGCCTTGCACAGCCCAGCTTCTCTGGCCATTTACGAGATCCTGCAAGAGGTGATTTGTCACGTTGTGTTCAGATGTCAGCCCATGTCCCCTGCACCTGAACCTGCCTGGCCTTAACCCCCAGAGTCCCAGGAGATGTCCATTCCTGGTTTCTTCCAGGACCAGGCGTCTCTTCATCCATCTACTTCCCACACCATGCAAGATTAACACAAAATCGTACCCTATCCTCATTAGTTTCACCCTCTTTCCCCTCCCCTCCTTCCCAAAATGAGTAAGTATTAAGCCCAAAGTGGAAGGTTTGAAATGGTTATTATGGCCTTCAAGCATTTTGTTTCCTGGGGCACAATTTTCTAATTTTGTGACAAAAGGGTTTTTTTTTCCGTTGCTGTTGACAGCTCTGTCCACAAAATCAAACCACCTCAAATACATTGTTCAGTAACATTTTCCTCTGTTAGCAGCTGATGGACCTCACTGGCCTCCCAGAAACAGAACTCTTATTCATAAAGGAAAGAACCATTTAGGACCCAAACTGCCTAGCTTGGAGAAGTGCAGGAGTGTTTGCAGCTGCAGCAGCACACTGGTTCCCTACCAAAGAGCCCCAGGCAGAGCTACCCCTGGTGGCATTTGTCAAGGGTTTTTCAGCAAGGACACTATTTGCCATCAAGCCTTGGGTGCTTTCATGCAAAACACTTATTTGAAGTTCTTGAAAATCTTCTTTTGCATTTCTCATTCCAGGTTTTCCTGCCTGAAATGCTCTGGCCCAACTCTACTGAGCTGGAGAGTGCAACAGGCAGCAGAGGCGCAGGAGCTGTGATGGCAGCTGTGCGTGGTGCTGGTCCTCTCCAGCCACCAGCACCAGCTCATCCATCACACATGGGCATCAAAGCATCTGCAGATGGTCCAGGCAGCAAATGCTTAAATGGCCACAACCCACCCCCCCCCCCATGGTGACATTTCTGTATCGATGACAGAAGGAGAAGGGGCTGAGGAACAAAAAAACCCCATTGCCATGAATATGTATGTGAATTTTTAAGCACACTTGGTGTGTGTTTGCATGTCCTTTGTTTTCTCTTCTGGTTGAATGCACCAGCCAATTGGTTTCTGATCGACACAGAAGAAAGAACCCTCTGATGGGAACTTTGGATTTATTGCTTGTGTTACCATTGCATGTAGTAGTTACATCCCTGAGCCAAATGAGCTTCATGCTACAGACACAACCTCTGCCCCGAGGAGCTTGTGTGCTACTGGGAGAGAGGAGAAGCTGCTGGGGAATCCCAGGGAAGACTGTGCTGGCAGTGATGGTCAGAGAGATCACGATGTTCACACCATACTGATGATTTGGTCCTTCTGAGTTTTGGCAGGCAAGGAGAGATTGGGCAGATGGCCTTGCAGCGTGGGAGAAAGCCCAAAGATGCAGATTGGAGAAGCAAAGTGGGTGATGATGGCTGCCTTCAGAGCTGGTGGAGCTTGTGTTGGCTTTGGGATGCTGAATGAGATGTAGTGGCTGGGGTTGTGTCATCAGAGAACCTGCAACAGAGGCTGGAGGTGTTTGCAGCCAGTGGAGCATCGGGCTGTCCCTGCCATCTGCATCCTGTCAGAAGGACTTGAAATTTGAATTTCAAACGTCAAACATCTGCAGTGACTCGGTCACCAGGAAATTACCAAGCAAGAAACATTTGTAAAAATCATTTGGTAACATTTGGGTAAGAACCCAACCTGTTCTCAGGTGATTTGCAGGTGGAAAGGAATGAATAAATTATTCCCTGTACCTTCTTTTTGCCCAGGCTATTTCAAAGCTGTTTCACTGAAATTCCAAACCACTTATTTTTGTTTAATGTCCTAACAAAAGAAATATGATTCAGACTTAATGCAGCTAGGAAACGTGCCCTGTGATGAACCCCTTTTATTGAAAATTATGTGATGTGCCTTCAATTAGTGTGTCTTTGGTGAATGAAGAACTTTTCTCCCCTGTGACTGTGAACACCAGGAGGAGGATTTGCCCTGGATGTTGCATTTCTGAGCTTAGCTAACCAGGGATTAATTTCTTTTTCTACAACGAAACAATAAAAAACTTCTGTAAAAATTCAATTATTTACAATGTCTTCAAGGCAGCAAAGCAACAACAAAGAGCAGGACACCAACCGAGGCAAGTGTGGAAATTTCCATCATAGAGACAGGTTCCCTTGGACGGCTGAGGACATGATTTGTGGCCAGCTGAAAAAGATACATTGAAAGGCATCACAAAAGCTCTTGCCTTGCATGCTTGAGGAGCTGAAATTGCCCCTTTCTCCCCCCTTTTCTCCACTGTACTTCATACGTGTTTAGTTTCAAAGGTCCTCCGGGGTCTGGCCTCTGGCACCGTGACTAAAATGAAATGTTCTGGCTGGGAGCTGAGGGAGGGATGGGGAACAAAGCCCATGGGCTGTGCCTCTGGAGAGGCTCCCAGGCTGTCACCACTCCGGCATGATCGACTGCAGACAGCTAATTAACAGGAGACGCAAATAATTAACATCTCTGAAGCCAGACAGCTTCACCCTGGGACCTCGAAGACGCAAACCCTCAGCGGAGCAGCGCGGCCTGTGGGTGTGTGACAAATGCTCATGTCAAATGGTTGAACTGTCTTAGAGGGCAGAGCCTTTGTGCCAGTGTGCTGCTGATGGGCAGCACCAGAAAATGCTGGTGTGATCCTTTTAGCATGGGTTTGTAGCCTCCGAAGCTGTTCTAGATGGCACACACCAGTGCTACCCTCCTCTTTTCTTTCTATTAGGTCACCTTAGGGGTTTAGGAGGCAGAAATTCCTTCCCTGCAGCAAACAGGGAGTGGGTTTTGCTCATGACAAAAAGTAATCAGGGACGAGGAAACCTGTGGCTGCTCCCCAAAAGCCAGGCGGGGGATTTCAGTGGCCACCTCAGCATGGTGGTGAACTGACTGCTTCACCAGATGGGGCCTCCAGTACTTAGGATTTTTATAGCATAATGCTTCAGCCAGAAATTTAAATAAATTACAGCTCTGTAACACAGAGAATGTTTGGCTTTGATGTGAGATAACATGAAGTTTGGTCCTTATCTCTTTATTCATCAAAACAGATACAGACACTGTCACTGGGAGGGCATCGGGCAGACACAAAAGGTTAGGGATGTGGATTCAGCCCTCCATTACATTGGTCATCCTCAAATCCCAGTGTCGAGGGTGGTGGTTTTCCCCTCACTCTCCAGGAAGCAGAACATGACTGTGATAAAGCCAAATTTGCTGCCCAATCACCCCTGGCACTGCTAACAGGGACGTATTGTTGGAGCAATTTACCCAGAGGTGAACAAGCCCAGAGCCTCCTGGTAGCAGGTGCCTGTCCTGGGCTGGCAGGGCAGCTGCTGGAGAGCCAGGGGAGGCACAAGGCCTGGGGTCAGGATGGAGCATCCTCCAAGAGTGACAGCCTTCAAAGCCACAGCTTTGCCTTGCACACTTGCACTTGCTAAGAACCAGAGATGTCTCCTCAATGTAGATGTTTCAGCAATGGAAGGGAATGTTACCTTTAAAATTCCCTGGGGATCAACTGAAAATACACAGTCTTCCTCCAGAAGTGTTTTACCTTCATATATTCCTTTATTCAATACCCAGGGGCAGCCACAGCTTGGGATGGGAGTAGATATGCAAACTGCAACACAGAATCACAGACACAACCACAGAAATAGCAAAGTTGGAAAAGACCTTCAAGATCATCAAGTCCAACCGTCTGCCCTACAACCCCTAACAGACACAACCTGGGCTGCTGGGCCCCACCAGAGCCAGCAAAGCTGATAAATAAGACCCCTAAATCATAACTCCACAGCAGTGCTAGTGAAGTACAAATTGGTCTTTGCATGCTCCATGATCATATAATGCAGAAAAGTTCATTTTCATTAGTTTGCAAATAGCTTGTAAGACTAGACGAATAGATATGCTTTTCTCTTGCATACTGAATACTTGGCATATTTGCATATTTAGGTAATGACAATATTTTTTCATGCTGCAGCTTTGCTTGTGGTCGTAAATCCATACTCTACTTCAAGGCTTTATTGTCCCCCAAAATGTGATGTGCTTCAGTTTTTCCAAGTTATGAGCAGACATCTGCAATTCATTGAGCAACCTGACCAACACATTTTCCATTTCACAGTCACTATCTTTGTATGACCTTTTTGGTCTGATGACTCAAACATCTTTAATAAATTATTAACGGAGATTACGTTATTGAGAGAAGAGCTGTGTCATTATTTGAAACAGTGCTCAGAATTGAGGTTGTTGGAACCTGCTTGAATTGGAGAGGGAAAGTTGTCAGGAAAACTCCAGAGGAGGAAGGGAAAGAGCATAGAAATTTAAACTGAGCGTATTTTCAGATGAAAATGAGTCTCAAATGGTTGCAGATTGTAACTCTTTCTGTGGATTTTAGCTGTCAGATGTTCTACGGACACAAACCTCCATCTCTCCCTGGCCCTGTGTGGGAAATACAAGATCTGAGAGGGGAATGGATCTTCCCTCACCACTGAGGTGCAGCAGGGAGCATGGCCAGTCAAAGGCAGAGTGGACCTGTATTTTAAATCACAGTGGTTACTGTATTGCTCTGCTCTGAGTGATTGGTCCATGGTTTTCTAGCAATGCCTAGAGGAGAGCTGTGGGCTCTTGGCTGTCAGCTGGGTGCTCTGCAGATGCTCCCTGTCCCTGGGTGCAAAGGTTGGTGAGCAGCAGAGGGACTAGCAGGTGGGGTTGAAGGACACATACCCTAGTTTGGGATTAGCTGGTCCAGAAAAGTACCTGCTGCCTCTGCACTGGCATCTCCAGGTTCAGAGTGATCGCAGTAGCACCGATTTTCTCTACTGTGTTTTTCATACACTTTGTCTTGCCCAGCTTTCGATGCCCAAGAGCAACTGGGTGTGGTTGGCCCTTGCAGCTTTAGTTTTCTCTAAATCTAACCAGCGAGCTGTAAGATTAAAGTAATAAACATTATTAGTGTTCTGATAAATGCTAGCAGCGTGGCAGAAAAAGCCACCCATTCTAATCCATAGAAGGCCCCAGCTTCAATCATAGCTTATTACTTTCAGAGTGTTCAATCTTCATCTCAAGTCATTCCGTGGCAGTTTAATCAATACATCAAACTCATGCACAGTTCCTTCTGCTTACTGAATAGCTTGCATCAGAATTGGTTTCTGAGTTGTATTCTGAATCAGGCAAATCATTAAATCAAAGACCTAATGAAAGAAATATTCTTGAAGGAACACAATTATTTTCCTTATGATTTGTCTACATTTCCTGGCTTCAGTTTGTACATTACACTGAACTTTCAATAATCTTTCAAATATTTTCATGCATTAATTCTGAGAGCAGCATTGAGAGGTGAGCATTACAGTTCTTTCTCAGAGCAGGTAAACAGCAGAGACATGGGCGAGCACTGTCCAGCTTGGTCACTGTATTTCAGTTTGGTTGTATTTGGTTTTCAGACTGTAGAATCTTACCTGCAGTTCAGGTCTTAGCTCTTGGCGTGTTCAAAATCTTAAATGAATGGGATACTTTGAAAAAGGTGGTCTTAAAAACATGTCTAGGTCTCAGCTCTAACATGCAAGTGGCCCTGGACTCCAGAAGCATTTTTCCTTTCGTATCAAAGAAATATAATGCTGCCTTTTCTTCTAGCACTAATCAGGAGTGTTTTCTCAAATCCTAATTTCTTCACATGGGAGATAAAACTCAAAAAATTAGTTTCTCTGTGTTCTTCACCTTTCTTCTTGCCTATCTCTTTAATTTAATCTCCTGCTTAATCTAATCACACTGCAGATTAGCAGCCCTATCCTGTAAGGGTGTAAACAAATGTTGGGAAATAGTAGGAAATCACTCTTTGTGATGAGATTTTTTTCCCATTTCTTTTTTTCCCATTTCTTATGCCTTCAAATAGAATAGTGTATTGTCCTGGTATGATCTCCCGGGAGATGTTTTGAGAAATCATCCAGACCAGACTTCACTAAGTAACAAAGAAGACCCAGTTGCAGGCTGCCCTGAGTGGTTTGCAGTTGGCAGGTGCTTTGGTGGAGTGTCACCCAAAGCCTGTTGCCCCACATCATCCCTCCAGATGAAAATGTGATGAGATGCACAGGCAGTCGCAGTCATCAGAAGCATTTAACCTCATAGGAATTGGAGGTGTGGTAAAATAAGCCTGGTCCAATTTTCTTGGTGGATGTAAAAGGTTTGCTGGTTGCTGGATGAACTGAGCTTCCACCAGCACTCCAACACCCAGCCAGCAGAAAGGTCCCTTCACTTCCCAGAGCAACCCTCACTGCAATAATGGCTCATTTAAATTATATATGCCTGTAAAAGCCATATTCTGATAGAGTGATTTAATAGAGAGAAAAAAGTCAAAGTAGCAGCTCATCAGGGAAGTGAGATGTCTGCATGAGTTATGCAGTACCTCCGTACCTGTCTCAGGAACACATCCTTCACCACCACTTACAGAACTGGGATCCATCCTGCAGTTTAAACAGGGGTGAACAAGCAATGCATGGTAGCCTTTCACTTGGACTTCATGAAACCATCACTGACTTAATGAAATTGCCATTTTTCCATTGACTTCAAAGAGAGATGGGCTGGGGCCAGCCTGAATTCTTCTGAGATCAGGTCACTCGCTTGAAGCAATTTTCTTCTGCACTTTGTGCATTTTTCTTTTCATCCTCAAGGAAGAGGCCGGCAGAAAGCACTGCTTTTGGTTTTTGTTTTTTTCTTTTTCAATATGTTACAATTTTTAACATATCAGATTATGCATGGTAAGAAAGCTTAGCAGTAGCCCTAGCATGTGTTACACAGATTGACCTCCAGCTGTGATGGCATGTGGTACATTATAATTGTTTTCTGCTCTGACATATTTCATGCAGCAAGATGCTGTCCATCTCAGAAGGCACTGATATTGCTATAATGGGCTTAAATTCAGTTTTGAGAGTGACAAGGCTCCTTGGGTCGGGCAGAATTGCTGTTGGTGTATTTAGGGCTCTGCTTTTGACAGCACAGTAGGACAAAAGGCACGTGTTAGCCTGTTGCCTTGGGTTCCTTGACCACAAACGATCCTCTCTCAGGCCACATCTGATGATGCCAACACTGCAGTGGGATGGTGGGAGCCCGTGGCAGCTGCTTGTTTCACAGGGATCAGCTTTGCCTTCTCAGAATGTTCTGGTTCAGAAGCTGGAGCTAAATCAGTCCAGGTGTTCTGTCAAAACTGGATGTTTTACTAAAAACAAAAAACCGTCTTCCTTTGGCAGAAAATTGAGGCTTTTAAAATAAAACTCAGCACCTCCTCCCCGGTGTTTATTCCAAAAGTCCAAGCATTTGATTCCAAAACACCATGTTGTGCTTGATGTAGCCTGAGCACCTCATGGCTTCACCCTCCTGTGAGCCAGGTTTGCTCAGCAGGCTTCTTGCAGCTGGATTTCCACATCAGCTCCATCTTGTTTTAGTTAAAACTCTTTTCACTTTCTGTTTCAAAATACCATTTCCCACTGACCTCCACAATCTCCAAGGAAAGCCTGTGAACTTCTCTCCCATGTTCCCTCTTTCTTGCCAGAGGGATACCATTAATCCAGATAGCCAGACATTACACCCCTCGGCCATCACCCTCAAAAGGATGCTTTTAGCAGGATATTTTATTCTCTGGTTTGTGGAGTCCATCCTGGGGTCAAGTCACAAGTTGTGTGAATGTGGCAGAGCGTGTTGGATGCAGGATTGAACCCGTTCCTATGGGATTGAGAAAGAAGGTGGCAGCAGCAATGGTGAATGGCCTGGCTGTGCATCTCACACCCTGCATGGCTTTCAGCAGGACAGGAGCAGTCAGCAGTTTGCATTTTCCTTGGGAAGCAGACAAAATCCATCCCCACACACAGCAAACCTCACCAGTGACACCACTCAGCACCCACTGACCTGACTGAAGGGAAGAAAATGCCATTTTGGGGTTACAGGATTATTTTTAACTTTGTCAGATAAACCAACAAAATAGAAAGGATTCTAAAGAAGAGCTGTAAAGCTGGATTCATAACCCAACAGATTATGTATGACCAATCCATTCTGGCAATGTATTATTCATCACAACTAAATTATTCTGGCTTTTGGGCAAGTCCTACATGTAAAATCCTACCACAGAAGAGAGGATTTTTTTGTCCTGGGCTTTGCTCTGGGGAGAGAAAATGTTATCATTTGATGGGATTGCATAATAAGACAACACAGATGAAAAATGAGCAAGCTTGTCAGGGTGGAGTCAGCGCATTTCTTTTTAGATGAAAACCAAGTGAGTAGTTAATTTTAAAGTAAATTGCCCTTATTTCTCATGGTGAGGCATTTTGACATTTGTGTTGACAGTTTCCTGATTCAATGTGAATATTTTGGTGGCATTTGAGTGTAAACCAAGCCAGGTGTTTCAAGGGCCATATAGATCTAATTTCTATTAAGGTGGATGGTCCATTCCCCTCAGGGCCTCAGAGTGGATGAAATCTATTATTTTTTTGTAGCATAAACCTCCATTACAAGCAGCAGCTCATGATGTTGCCAGAGGCAGTATGTTATGTGCATCCCAGGTACCAAGGAGAAAGGTTATCTGCTTCCAGTCTAATCTTTTTATTGCACAAAAGCAGAACTTGAGCACTTAGTGGGGGTTTTCAAGCCTGCCCCTTGGCGAGAGGGAGGGAAGCAGCTCCCTGAGGAGCACAGAGAGATGGCTCCTCACTGCTTTTAGGCAGCACTGGAGGGAAACCAAGGCAGAGAATCCAAAGAGAAGGAGAAATGCAGTAAACTGGGAAGAGTAAAGCTTGGTAGGAAGTTTCTCCTTCAAAAGCTGCCTTATTTTCACATGGGTCTCCAGCACAGATGAGTGCTCCAGCAACTGCACAGCAAAAGCAGAGGTGTAAACTCTGTTCTCTCTGATGTAGCAGTCCAAAAACCTCATCTCAAGAAGCTGCCTTCTTTTGTGAGCCCCTTTCAGTAGAAATTACCTCACTTTCTTATTTCAAAACGTAACACCAACCAAAAGATTAAGTCCATTTGCTCAAGATCATCAATCATAGAATCATAGAATGGTTTGAGTTGGAAGGGACCTTAAAGATCATCTGGATCCAAACCCCCTCTAATGGTCAGGACACCTCCCACTAGGTCAAGATGCCAGGAAATATCTGTCCAATTTTTTACTTCTACTTAAGCCAACAGGTTCCTTTGCAAATGGAGCACAAATATGTACAAGCAGTAATTCTGACTCATGTGGGGCCTCTGGCTTATCCACTTCCCTGGACTACTGTATCCTATATGGGATTGAGAAAGGAAACAAAACACTGTCCCTCTTTCGGGGAGGGGAAACTGAGGCACAAAGGTATCAAGTCCAGGATCTACTCTGTCTCTGGCCAAGCTAAAGCTTGAGCCCTTCAGGGTGCAAAATTTGAAGCCTGTGCACAGTCGGCATCCTGCCTCTCCCAGAATAATTCAGAAAGTTAAAATAATCAGACAACAGAGTGTTTGTTACCATCGCTAGTGGCGAGTTGCTGTAGGAGATGTCAGTACTCTCCTGCTTGGCCAGGAGGGGATCTTTCTGTGTGCCTCAGGGCTGCATAAAGGATTTGACTTCCCAGACATGGTTTTGTGCTTAAATATCTCCTTACACAGATTAAACTACTTATTTCTGATTTAGCTAAGACCCCTGGAAATGCTGAATGGAACACAACACGGTTTTCATTCAGCTTCATCTGCCAAGCTTAATTAGGGAAGAATTAGAGGTTGCCCTGATGGGAATTTGTGCTAACTTAAAGGTTGAGTTTCCCTCTTGCACTGATGGCTCGTGGATACTCAGACCCCATTCTGGTCAGACAGGCTGTAAACATGAAACATGGAAAGAGCATCAAACACATTTCTTTGAAAAATACTTCTGCAATGCAGAGAGATTCGCAGATGGCTTTTATGCCCTCACATCAATGCAGTCACACTCTCAACTGCCCCAGGAGCTCTTCTACTGTCATATCAGAGTATTGAAAACCATCCCCAACATTTTTTATGAGGGAAGAGAAAATTATTTATGACTGTTTTAAAGTTTAGCTTCTTCTTAGTTCTTTAGTTCTAGCTTCTATCAGCCCTTTTTGGGGACTTGATCAACTCTCCAGATTCCATTAGAGATCTTACCTTATGATATTGCTAAGTGGTATAAACCAGCAACATTCATCCACTGACAAATTTTAAATGAGCTAATTATTACTTACAGAACAGGAGAGTGGAAAGAAAGAATAGAAGGGGAGAATAAACTATAGAAACCATATAAAAAGATAGAAAATAAATTATAGAAACTGTAGAAACCAAGAATGGAGCACAGCAACACGTGTCACTGTTTCTAGGTAATCTACAGCTGAAGAAATGGTATTTTCATTTTATAAAACTCCTGTCTGATTTGTTTCACTGGGTCAAACGTGGTTTTTTTTTCCCAAACAACTCCATTTTATCAATATTCCGTGAGGTAATACAAATTCTTTTGGCAGGAGTATACAGTGCTGAAATGGCAAACATTGCATTACTAACCCAAATAATGCAGGAAAAACATCTTTCTATTGTGCAAGCAGACAGCAATATAACACAGAATTTCCCCTCAGGAATAGATTGCACTCTGACAACAAAAGCCTCATCAAAGTCTTTGTTCTGATCCCTAAGGAGTTTATGAATTGTCACACAATCTGTGTAGATCAGCCTTTCATCCTGATAGGCAGACTTTGCATTTCTGTGAAAGCTGACTGATGTTTGAATAATAATAATAAAAAATTAATTAAGAGGTGTTTTTGATCATTTTGAGAAATATAAATTTTGTTTCTTCTTGGAGCGGAGGGAGGAAGCAAGTAGAGGTCTGAAATATCTTCACAACTCACAGTATGCCCAGCTGAATATTGCAAATGTACCTGATTGACTTCAGCTGGACCTCAAGGAGATGGAATGTTCTGAGCAGCCTCTAAATATTGACACAGGTTCTGAAAGTGAGGCTTTGTACTCCAAATTCACTCTGTCCTTTCTTGAATCTTTACATGGGCCCCTAATATCCTGCTTACCTTTTATTACGATATGTATCAGCACCCTGTATACTTGGAAGCTTTTGCTGTACTAGCACTTGGCACATGTTTAATGATTAGCATCTGATGAAGATGTTTGCTGTCTTTCTAGGTAGAGAACAGCAGGGATGTTACTGACTCTGCCTGTGATTGTTTTAGAGCATTCATTGTGTGTATAACATTTATTCCACGCAAAGATCCTACACGTGACCACTGCCAGAATTACCTCAGCCATGATGACACAAAAATCTTTTTGAGTGGTGATTCTGAAAGGTGTTTTATAAAACTCAAAACCAGGATCCTGACAGACACAGCACCGAGCAAATGGTGTCACTACATTGTAATAATTCAAGCCATGACTTACTAATTGTTAAAGAAGTGATCTGTGGCCGAATCTGTTCAACTAAACCCTGATTTCCTTGTGGGTTTCTTGTCAAAAATGGGCTGTGCCTTGCAATGGTTTAATGAGTTAAATTCACTTAAATGTGTTTCAATCCAACCAGTAGCCCACAAGTTGGGGTGAAGTAGTTGGAGCTAAATGGAGGACTAAACTAGCAAAATTTGTATTTTGATTATATCTAGCTTAGCTGCTCCTTGCCATCAGGCTGAGGATGTTGCCCTTTGTAGGAGCGCTGGGCTGGAGGTTGCCATTCCTCCTCCTTCCCGTGCTGCCTCTCCCCATCCCTCATTAGCATTCCCCTCTCGTGCTGGCACCAGGGGGGAGCTGTAATTAAAATTCAATGTGACACAGCATGTCAAATGCAAAGGGTCCCTTTTGCACAAAATCTTTGCTGAGCTCCTGCTCGCTTCGTGGTTGTATCAGTTACATGTGCTGCTCTCCAGGAACAAATTCACGGGAGCAGGTCAGTCTTTCGTGATATCCAATGGCAATTTTGTTCAGATCATTCTCGTGTTAAATATTGTAGCTATATTCGTTGTCTCTTGCTCGTAAAAGCAAAGCAATAATCCATTAATTACTACTTCAGAGCCTGGATGTACTCAGTGTAACAGAATATTGCTTCTGGAGTGGGGGCACCTCTCCCAAGGGCAGCCCTTCGCAGCCGCCGCTCACTGGGAATGGGCAGGGAGGACAACCTGGAGGGATGGGTGAAGGAAAACAGCCCAGGGCAGAGCTTCCCAGGGTGGAAGATCTCTCTCAGTTGCACCTAGATGATCTAAGAAACAAGAAATAGAGGGTAATGCTTCAGCAAGGAGGCCTTGAGATGAAGTTTGTGTTACAAAAAGGGCTCACCAAAACTGCCTGGGGATTCTGGTGGGTGGGGAGCTCGGCTGGAGAGCAGGAAGTTGAGGACTGGCAGTAGTCCTGCACCACCAGCTCAGGTCCCCCTGACTGTCAAGAGTCGGGAGATCACCCAGAGGAGAGAAGGACCATCTAAGCCACTCATGCTCCCACAGCTCACCCTTGCAGGGCAGAGAGATGGGGACAGGCAGGGCAGTGGGGAGCTGTGGAGGAGGATGGAGCAAGTACTGATGAGCACAAGTGCAGGCTCAAGCTTCTTGTTTCATTAGGGAATTCTTCTTATTAATTTTGCAAATCATTAACATGTGGAAGACACACTGCTTTGAAGCTCTCACTGGTGAGTCTGCTGATTGCTCTGACCTTGGTACAGAAGTCCTGGTAAAATCAGAGGTTACCCCTGCAGGCATGATGCCCTTAGGTAAAGGAAGCTTTAAAGGCTCTTGAGTAAACATTCCCAAAATAGTGGGGCAGCAGTAAAATTTCTAACCCAATGACAAATCTCACACTGAGAGCAAAACCCCCAGTAGGGTTGAGAAAGATGTTGGGGTGTAGTGGATCCAGCCCCATTATCAGGGGGGGTCTCCCTGGACTGGTCATAGCAGAAGAATACTTCTTGGGCAGGTGGGATGATCAAGGCTATGGCATCCCTGGAAAGCTGGAGACACATCAAACCTAATGGAGTTATTATATAGTTAATGAGAAAAAGCTGTGCCTTCTCATTAGCTAGTGCCCAGGGCAGGGTATTTTAGGAGGCAGGAGTTCTCAACAGGCTGCCTGGCAAAGTGTGGTACTGAAAGTGCTTGGGAGAGGTGCTCTGTGGACTAACCTCTGAGGCTGCTGTATTACCACTTGAGGAGCCTTGGCTTAACTGTAAAAAGGAGATTATGGATGAAATGACTATGCTGCCAGGTCTTTTCACTGAGTCACTGTGTGAGCTGAGGAAGCTTCCCAGCAAGCAGAAGGTTTGTTATTATATATTCATGATGGAAAATACAGTATCACCTCTTCTGAGGTATGTGCACTTTTTGGCAGCTGGTGTTGCTGAGCATGGGGTTAATCCTCTGGGGGTTTTCTTGATATCTTTCCCACTTGGGTTTGGATCTCACTGACTTCTATGAGGATAAGTCCAGTGATTTAAATGGGCTTTAATGTGTCCTTGGGCTGCTGTGCTCTCTGAGCAGGAACTGTGTGTTATTTTGACAGAGCTTACCTGCCTGGGGTGTTACGGAAAATATCAGCATCCTCCCAGCAGCTGTCTGCTCTGTGTTTTCCTCCTCCAGCTCTTTTCCAGCATTCCTGTGGCACTTCTGAAGAGCCACTGCATACTTTGCATGCCATGATTGTTGTCACCCTCTTCATTTCAGCATCAAGCCCCAAGATAATCCTGATGTCTGTTTGCACAGTGACTTACCCAAGACCTGTTCAGGACTGGGATTCTTGTTTAATGCCATCCAAAATTAATGGTGAGGAGGTTAAGGCTATGGAAGTCTTGTCCATGTTTTAACTACAGCTCCCATATTAGCACTTGGGCTCTGAGTGTTTGCATGAAACATGCAGCTGCTGGAGAAAGCCTCTTCCAACTACTGATGGAGCTGAGAGCAAGTCTCCTTCCTCTGTGCAGTCATCACCCTTAGTCAGCCATGAGCATTTCTTCTTTGCCATTTAGCTACTGGTCTTTTTACCATGTTTGTGGATGTGAAGCACAGAAAAAGGCCTGAGAAGCAGGTAGGGTTGTGTGCTGGGTGTGTGCTTTTCTTGATCAGAAGAGGTGGGTTGTTCTCCCTCTAACTTCCTTCTGTTATGCATTTTGCAAAGAAGGCTGCAGAGCATGGCAGAACTTACAGCTCTCCTTGTTTGATTCCAGGTGGCTCAGTTTGCAGCCTCCCTGCTTCCCATCACTGACAGTGATCCAAGGAGCTTGTCAGAGTGTGTAAGGTATGTGCACAGCCCTCCTGAAGGCTTCTTTGTTAAACAGAAGAAATCATGTTAACTCTCTCCTTACTGCTTTTCAGAATATGATCAAACATGATGGTACAGGCAGTAGAGCTCAGTGTCAAGCAGCACCAAAGCAATTCATTTTACACACCCAGGCTTGCAAATAAGTCCATACACACCCTCAAACTCGGAAGGGAATAATGCATACCAGCTGTATTTTAAAATGTAGCTGGCTTTAGACATTATTAAGATATAAGCCAAATTCAGGAAATTACCTTGCTAACAGCTTGTTGAAGTTTTCCATATATGGTGCTTATTTCTGTTATTACAAATGAATTCATGAGGAATTTAATTAAAGTTCTCAAAAAGGAACAAATGGCTTTCTATCTATTAAGTACACTGGCCAAGTTTACTTCTGGCATATTTCCTTGTTCCATAAAGGTTTTCAGTACATTATTTTTCTCTGAGTAATCTTGTTACTAAATTAAGCCTTAGGGTCAACATCAGCTTGCTGAGTACCAAGAAAATGCTGATAACCTCAGTGTGCTGCACCTGCAGCCAGGGACACTTGAAATATTCAAGTTGCTGTTCTCAAATAACACTTGCATGGAGATCACATTTATTTTCCCTCTGTGTGGCTCCTCTGTATTTCAGAACAGATGTGTCCAAGCATACCCATCCAGGTCTGCTGGGGAGGCTGAGACCTTCCCACCATGTAGGGCTGTCACTGGCAGAGCTGATGCACCCATCACTGGAAGTGGTTTTGTCTCCCCAGACCCCAAATCCAGCTGCCTGGTTAAAGATTGGGGTGGGACTTTTTACAAGGGCTTGTCATGAGAGGACAAGGGGTACTGGATTAAAACTGGAAGGGGGAGATTTAGGTTAGACATCAGGAGGAAATTCTTTAGTGTGAAGGTGGTGAGACACTGGCTGAGGTTGCCCGGGAAGGTTGTGGCTGCCCTATCCCTGGAAGTGTTCAAGACCAGGTTGGATGGGGCTTGGAGCAACCTGATCTAGTGGGAGGTGTCCCTGCCTATGCAGGGGGGTAGGAGCTAGATGACCTTTAAGGTCCCTTCCAACTCAAACCATTCTATGACTCTATGACTTGAGCTCAGTCCCTGCAGCCATACCTCCCTGTCTCTGCCATTGCCTGCCTGCTTCCAGGATGAGGATTGTGCTAATATGGAATGTGCAATGACATGTATCAGTGAAAGACAGGGCTAATAATTTATCCTTAACCCTCTAAGCCACAAGGAATTATGCAGGAGAGCATGGGCGCACTTTGAAGTAGCAAATCCTCTCTCTTGCTTGCTTAGGGAAGGGGAGGGCATGGCTGTAAATCAGAGGAATCGCTGATCTGCAAAAGAAATCTCCCAAACATGAGCAAAAATGCCATATCTTCTGCTTGTGAACCCTGGGATTGTGCTGGTGTTTGTAATCTGATCAGAGAAGGTGAGGGGTGAATTTGATTTAGTAATGTAGATAAAAATCATGTTGGCATGGAAAATATTCTTCTGAAATCCTGTTTCAAGCCAGCATAGTAGCTGTTTATCATTCAATGCTGACTAAATCCCCTATGCTGAAAGGTGCTTTGCACAGGCAAAAAGGTTTGCTGTGCTTCAGTAAGGCCCTGCTTCAGTGCATGGATCAGATCATGGATGGGGTTGCTGGGCTGGAAGGGAATTCAGAAAACCTTCACCCCAAATGAGAATAATTTTCATGCTCTGGGGGTTTCTGTCATTGTTCTGCAAATGCAGACTAGTCTATTTTAGAGTCTGTGCAAGGGAAAGAGGCTTATGATAAGACTAAATACCATTGGTGCTGCACCTGACAGCTTTTAAACAGTCCAGAAAGTGATGTGGAAATACCTGCATGGGAAGCATTAACCTGCAACAGGCACATTCAGTCACTGCTCTGGGGTGTGCATTCGCTCCCTGGCAGCTTCAGACTGTGTTAGAAGTCTTGTCTGCTCCTAAGAAATCTAGGTAACTTCAGAACCTCATTCTTAAAATCCTGCCTCTCTGCTTGGGCTGCATTACCCCAAACAAGCTGGATAGTGGATGGCAGGAGCCCTGTGCCTGGTCCAGCTGATACAGGCTTGGCTGGATCTGCAGGGCTTCCCAGCAGCTGCTGGAAAAATCAAGGGCAAAATAATTCGGTGGACCCAAGCTGCTGCCCTGGCAGTGGGGTGACTTTGCCTATAGCCATCCATCAGTCAGTCCTTTCCTTCTGGGACTGGAAGATGCAGTGGGGTGGCAGCAATACCTCTGCTAGATTCTGTGTGACATCACTAGCTAATGTCATATGTGACAGTGAATATATATATATATCACTGTGGTCAGAGACTTGCCCAAATTAACTTTGAGCCTGGTAGTTTGGCAGAGGGGACCAGCCTAGGGTGGGACTCAGTGGCTGTGGTACTGCAGCTAATTAATGTAAAGAAGCATATATCAAATGGTTGCTGCAGGTCCCTTTGATGTGAGACATCTGTCCTGGGTTTGGGGTTATGCTACAGAAAAGTGGGATTTGCTGATTGATTGCAAGGTAAGGCTTTTTATTAATTCAGTGACAGCTGGTAATTTGAGGTAGATGTTGTAATGCTTTGTCTCTTTGGTCTATTCTAAACAAGCCACACATTTTGACCTCATTTATTATTTAAAGCTGATGTGTCGCTTTATGTGGTGAGGAATTTATGTGCTCAGATATTGACTTGGTGAAAAATGATAGGGTCATTTAGCATATTTCTACTCAAGCTTGGAAAACATAAGCTATTGTCAGCTGTATGGAGGCTACAGCTGCCCCAGGACATGGTCTGACCTGAAGGTGATGGAGCACTGCAAGGGGAGGGAGTCAGCCCAGGTTTTGCCATACAGAAAATGAGCTTCTCTTCTAGCATTTTGGAAGGACCTAAACCTCTGCTTCTACTGGGGAAAAAGGTGGTACCCTATTTAAACTAGAAATGAGTATTAGGCAGCATCTCTGATTTAAACTGGCAAAATTCAGGCCAAAAGTAATTTTTTTTTTTCCAGGATGGGATGCTAAATTTTTTTACATCTATAACAGAAAATTTATTTTACCAAAAATTATCCTACGAATGTTAGCAAATAAACGACTTGCACAGTTTCTTTGATTTATCTTAAAACCTTCCCGCGCCCAGCCAGCTCTCTAGCTGGAGACTTGCAGGGATGTAGCTAGTGCTGGAGGGCCCTTGGATGGGTCCCGAACATGAAGTCGGCTGGGTGGCATGGAGCTTTGGGTCCTCTCCTCACCACCACCCGCTGGCAGCGGGGCGGGGAGCTCCTGGTGGGGAGCGCGGCGGCTCCGGGCGGGCCGGCAGCACCATCTGCTGCAGACGGAGCCGAACGGCAGCAAAAAACAAAAAAAGGATTTAAATGCTCCATCTCAGCTCCCGCTAGGATTTGGGGTTAAAGGTGGACATCGGGGCTTAGACACTGACTGCAGACTGAGCTATAAATCACACAAATATTAAGCAAAGTTGCTTGGTGTAAACAGCAGTAGGCTGATTTGGTGCCCTAGCTGAAACACAAACTTCAATATTCAATCTGTCTTGCTAAAATAGGAAATGTCAAGTTTTAAGTGGAAAAGGGAAATTCATGTCCTAATTATAGAAGTTGGTCAAAACTTCTGATTTGATCTGACGAAGGCTGGGAGGTCAGATGGGACCTCTGCATCTGAAACTATAGGACAGACCAGTTCTGAGTGGTGGCTGTGATGGCACCTGGTGAGATCATTATCTGAGAGGACTGACACTGCTGAGCTGAGAGCTGTTTGAAAACCCCTCTGCTGCCCTTTCCCACCCTGTAACTGGTAAATGTTTTCCTGCAAACAAATGGAAAATTGAGCAATGTGCTGAAGGCTTGATCCAAAGCATATTGGCTTCACAACCCATCCCAAAACTTTGGCTTCAGAGGAATTTGGAGTGTGCTCATCCCAATAATCTTCACTTTGAACAATAGAAAACAAATTCATCTTTCAGTAAACATAGGAGGTGCCAGACAGATGCACCCATCACCTGAAAATTTGGGTGCTGTATCATGGACTAATCTCAGCAACTGAAAATACTGTGGAAATGGTGTGTTTGGTGGGGGCACTTTACATCAGCGAGACCTGCAAACACATTTAACCTAAAAATTGTTAGTAGGTGCACTTTGTCTCCTTAAACTCTTCTCTCTGGGAAGAGTGGAGGTGTTTAACACCCAGGTCCTCAGCAAAGGTGAGCAAAGTATTTTCAGGGAGATCCCTTCCCATAGGCATGGGGAGCTGGGCTGTCTTTGAAGCTGGTGATGCTCAGAGGGCCTTGGCCTGGCTCCATCTTGCACAATGCCCCAGAGCAAAGGGCAGAGTGCAAGGAGACACCCAAAGCTTGTCACAACTGTCTTTCAACAAGGCTTGCTCTGCATTCAGCAAGGGCAGCCCAAGGCTGTTTGGCCTATCCAGGAACATGTGCTTCCAGTAACTCCTCTTATGAGAGGAAGATGTGTTTAGAAAACAGAGTAATATTATTTCCTCATTTCCACACACAAAAAAACCCCCACAAAACTCTGTCAAACTCTCAGCAGGATAAAATACCTGGTAGGTAGAGGATATTGGGGAGGGGGGGCTTTGAGATGGCCCATGTCATACAGGCAAGGGCTTGCTAAGCCCCAAAGCACCCCAAATGCCAGTGTCAGGGGATGTTTGGGTGTATGCTGCAACAGTATGTCACTAGCTGAGCCAGAAAGTGCAGTAAACCTGCTGGGGTTTTGGAAAGCTGTTGAGATGGGAAGTTCCTAAATTATTGTTAGCTGAAAGAGCTGCATCATAAATAAGGGGCTGTGGCAAAAGTAATTTTAAAAGCAGAATTCTGCCTTAATTCTGCACTTTGCAAAGCCCTGTTGATGTTGGGTAGAGGTTTCACTTTAATTAATGTCTCAGTCTCAACTGTTGCACTCTAGAGACCTGGTGGCCAGGCTGAAAGTGGAACTCTGCCTTATCCTCCAAGCAGAAAGTCCATAGGGTTCTTAGAGAAAGCCCTGAGTTCATCCTCAGTGTATTTACTTTGAGGACAGGCTAAGGAAGGAGCTAAGATCCTGACCTACAGTTACATCAGCTTATTCAGCTTCAGCAGCCAGAGCACGTGGCTATTAGTAATCTAGTGAAAAATGTAACAACACTTGCTTAAAAATAAACAGCCCACTCAAAAAAGGAAGTTACAATAAATAAAATGCATGAGAGATAGCAATAAAAAGTTTATGGCTGGAGTCATAATTGGCTGTAGAAATAAATGTCTCTAAAGCAGGAGATATTGAATATTTTCCTCCCTACATCTTGCCATTGAAGTTTCCTCAACTGGAAGAAAGTGAGTGCTCCCAAGCCTGTGTGCTGGAGAAGGAGACATCAATGTATTTAGAGTCTTCTGGTGCTTCTGCCCACACAACTTCCTTTCTTGAAGTCACGCTGTGGAGAGAAAATGTTTTCCTTCCACTTGCTCAGCAGAGCATGGTGAGCTCATAAGCAGGAGACTTCAACTTTCAGATGTTGAACTTGACCAAGGGCTGATTTCCCTCTTTATTTATGTTTCCTCCAGCAGCTTCCATGAACTGAGGCACACTCTGTTAAACTAATCTTCGCCAGCTTTCACTCCTCCTTGTCTGGAAAAGTTGCCGTGAGCAGCTCTGGTCGGCCTGTGAGTAATCCCTCAGAATTACTACAATCCCAGATAATCGGGACTCACCAGATGAGACTAAGACAGCCAAAAGGGGCGGGGGGAGAGGTTGCTGCTTACATTGGCTTTTTGGTCATTTTGTGCAACTTCAGCTCAAAACCAAAGTGCTTTAAAATAGAGTGGTGAAGGCAGACAAACTCCCACCTAGCTTGACATCACCAAAGCCCTGGACAAAGGAGACGACCCAAACAAAACTGCCTGTCACCAGGGAAGGGAACAGCCCAGACCCCAACACAACCATGGCAAGTGTCAATCTGCAGCAGCTCTGACCTGAAAGAGCTCAGTGCAAATCCCTGGAGAGATGCTCTTAACAACAACGCCCCCCCACATCTTGCAGAGATATTCTGCTCCCACACGTGTTGATATTGTTCTCCAGAAGGCGTGCAGTTTTTTTATTGTGCTCAGTAGAGTTAGATGGAAGTAATGAGTCAGTGGCCTCACATTTTTAAACAGATGGTTGGAGATCTTTTGATTTCAGTCAGCTGCTGTATTTTGGTGCTTTTGTGTTTTGGACTGGGTGCTTGGGAGTACACCTGTAGGGAGAAGAGGCTTAAAATGGCTGTGGATGCAGACTGGGGAGTTGTGGTACCTTGCTGCAGGAAGCCTTCCACTGGCTTTGATGAGCTGCTCTTTTGGTAAGAGACACCTTTCTGTGTGTGGCCCTTCATGAAGGGAAGTGGAAGGGAGGGGTCTGGCAATGGTCTTTCAAGGGACTTCTTGGAAAAGAATAAAAATGTGTCCTGAGAATGAGTGAGGCATCCTACCTGGCCCCACATCCAGACAGAGCTGCTGACACCGTGATGTCAACCAGATTTCAAGAGTACCAGAGAGGCAGTGATCTGTCCTTCTGGAGAGACACTGGTGTGTGGTCTCATAGCACATCTTCACCCTCTCTCAAGCTGTAATGTTCTTACTCATGTTGATTAGTACCTCTCTGAGGAAATAGTCCCACTGGTTACAGTAGGACTACTCATGGCAGACACTAATATTCAACATGAGTTAACAGCTAGACGTGTGTGATGGGGCATACAAAGCTGTTCAGAGTCCTGTGGTTTGCAAGTCCATGGGCGATGCTAGGGATCCATGTGTACAAGTGCAGAATTCCAGATAAAGGTCATCAAGGTTGTGTTGAAATTTCTCCAGAGCGAAACATGAAGACATTTCAGTAATTCTAGTTGGAAATTTCTTTTCCTCTGCTCTAAGCTAATTTTCTTCCTGTTGTCTGGATTGTGTTGGCTGAGCTTAGAAAGTCACTACATGTACAAAGAATAGTTTTTATAGATCCCATGGTATCCAAATTCATGCTAGGATGTACTCATTCTTGCAACTCTGAACATGGCAAGCAGTGTCTTGGTAACATGGCATTAGCTTGATGTCATACATCTGAGGTAAACTTAATGATACTTTATGATAAAGGGTAAAGGTCATCTCAGTCTTAGGTGTTGAGTTCAAACAGGTCCTGAAGATTCATTGTGTAGTTGGTGAGAGAAATGGGTGGCACTGCTGGTGGAAAGCTCCGTGACAGCACAGGGCAGCTAACTTTGGGATGGCCAAGTCAGAGCAAAACTGTTTGATACTCTAAAAAGACAATGTATATTAGAAGGGAGAAATAAAAGCCAAAGTAGTACTGAACAAAAGAGATTTACCTGCAGTGCACGAAGACTGTAAGAATTATCAGCTATATTGGTATAATCAGTTTTGCCGCTTTGGGGATGATTTTAGTGAGTGTATTTGTGGCTTCCTGGGTTGATGGTGTAGTCAAAGTCACTTTGACATCCTGGGTCCATTCAGTGGAAAGGTCCATGTACCCCAGTGGGCTCCAGGGCAGAGAGGATGGGCAGCCAAGAATGGCAACTCTCAGCTGTATGCACATCCCCACAGCAGAGATTTTGAGCTTCTCTGGCACCCAGTTCACACGTATTTCAATAAATCCCACCCTGAAGTGTTACAGAGAAGTTGGGAACGGGTGAAAGGAAAGCCCTTGTTAAAGGAATGGAAAAATCCCATAGCTTATGCCTTCTCCAAAGGAGCTTGGAGGTGGGAGGGTGGTTTGGTGTTTGTAGAGGCTGCCAGTCCCATGTAATCTGTGTAGGAAGTTTCTCACTGTCACAGTCTGCAGGGACATTTCTCCCCTCTTAGTGACCTAATTTTGGTGAGTGAGCAACCATTTGGAAGGACTTTCCTGCCTGACTTTCCAACTGGAGCTTGGAGCCAGCAGGAATGGGAGTCCAGGTTCAGAGCTTTCCCAGTGGCACGTGGTTCAGCAGCCCCAGAACTCCTGCCCAGGAGCCCCGTTGCTGCTGGTGAGCACAGACAAAGTGACACTTAATGGACAGAACATGACAATGTTGCTAAAAGCAATAGGTCCTTAGGATATAAAGAAGCCTATTGCAAGCTTCAGATGCCACTCTAACGGGATGTGCCTTGCTGGATTTGAATACAGTTTTGCCAAAAGAAAAACTTTTTTTATACAAGGCACATGATTTTCCTTTGAAAGAATGTTTACAGAATAGAGCTCATTGCCTCATCAGTCAGTGTATCCTTGATATTTTCATTTATGTGGTTTCTTACTCAACACATGTTTGAATCATAAGACTTCTACCCCTTCATCTGAATTTATCTACTGGGAGCATTTTTAAGAGTGAAATGTCAGTCAGGTGCATACCAGACATGCAATAAACAGTTTTTTCTCTGCTCCCTGCCTTAGTTCTCTGGAATTCCCCTCTGGTGCTTTCTTATTTTTAGTGTTCCTTTTCCAGCAGAGGAGAAGAGGTCCAGAGGATTCTCTGACCAAGGAAATATACTCAGTGAGGTCCTAGGACCAGGTCCTTGCTTCAATCCACTTACAGCACACCAGGATGATCTTTTGTATCCCTGTTGAGAGTCTTCAAGACTCCTCATATTTCTGCAGCTGCTCTATTCTGGTTTGGTACTGGAGGGCCCCCCTCGAAGCCTTTGGGTCTAAAACCTGACAGCAGCTGGTAGTGCTGCTGGGCCTAGAGTTTTCCAGGTGGGTTTTCCATTTGTCTGTACTTTAAGTAGCAAAGGAAGGGAAAATCAAACAGGTCAGGAGCACTGTTAGGGGACAGGCTAGGCTGGAAGCTGTGGGTGGGCAGAGAGCATGGCAACCCCTGACAGATCCTGAGCCTCCTGCCTGGTGAGGCTCCTGTACCTTGGGGCAAGTGCTCCCTGCCCTCCTCTGCTCTGGATGTCTCCAGTTTCTGATTGCTTGCTCTGCAGCTGCAGGGAGATCTGAGGAAGTGGGCAACGCTGGAATGGGAACAGAATGTCATTATTTGTGGTGAATTATTTCTTAATGTTGAGTGTAGGAGAGACCGTAAATATATGCACTGGCGCAGTTTAATAATGCTCCTCTCTTCACCATAATACTGCATTATTCTAGAAAATCATACAGAAATCCAGGCCAGAATTTGGATAAAAGAAATAGCTGTTTGTTTTTCCCACGCTTCTTTCTTCATTTAAAATAATATAGTGAAGTATCATCAACAGCATGACGCCTGTGCAAGAATGATGACAAAGAATAAGCAGGGGGGTGGTGTGATGCAGAGCAGGGGCAGCTTGATGTTTGGTGGGTTAAGCAAGACACGTGGCTTGAGATGTTTAGAAATCTCCCTAAAATACCCTATCTAAAATATATGATCTTACATGTATGCCTTGGTTAGCTACTCATGGAACTTCTTCCTGGCCTCTGTGAGCGTTGACATCCCAGGCAACTGTAGCTGCTGGCACTGATGCCTGTCACATGGATTGTATGAAAACAGGGCAACATCTGGCAGCAAGCACTTTGGCCCCCAATCAGAAAATTTGAGCGTGAAGAGGAAATGTGGTGCATCTTGTTGTCTCCTGAGTGCTTTAAAAACCAGGACAGACTCAAGAACAAAACTCTTTCTTAATGAGGCCTACATGATCTTTCCAGTACTAACACTCTGCAATGAGCTCAGACAGCATCTCCCCAGGGTGCTGGTGTGGGGTTTCAAAGGCGCCTGCAGTCAGCGAAGGCAGAGTCTTCCTGCTGAAACCCACAGCAAAGCCTTCTCCACTGGCACAGGGTGGCCCTGGTGGCTTCAGTCCATGCTCAGCCACACAGCTGAAGCCAGGAGGGTACAGCAGACCTGTGAAAGTCAGGATGAGGTTAAATAATCTTTGCATTTGTATGTGCTGCTGAATGTTACTGATAAGGCCCAAGCAGGACAAGAATCCTGTTCACTCACTGCAAGTGGAAGAGGATCTGGGGTGCTGACTGGGCCTGTGACTTCCCATTAATTACAAGGTGCTGTGATTGCATGTTTCTATTTGCTGATGATGCCGATGTCTTTCAGAAGAAGGTACAGAGGATTTTACATGACTTTCAGCTGGAACACAATGTCACCAACACTCCTCCTAGGCTGGTGAAGCAGTTCTGATTGCTTGCAATGCTTTATTAATAGACTTGCTAACCTCAAGGAAAGCTTTATGAACACTGAGGATACAGGGAAGTGCCAGTGACTACACCTTTTGCTGCTTCTGCGAATAATATGTAGAAATCATGGCTGCCCTTCTCCCAGAGGTGCTAACTAATGCACTGACTGTGCATTGCTCTGCACGGGGTTATGAGAATCAGACTCAACCACATATTTGATTATAACTCAGGACATCACAGTGGCTTTAGGTAGCCCCTTTTGCACTTGCAGTGGATGAGGAATGTGGCACCTGGTTAGTACCCCTGCTTCATGGGGAGGAAGCTGATTTTTCCATGAAGAGATAAAAACAAGGCATTAAGATGTCTTGTGATCACCTGACATGAATGGGGCAGGACTGAGCTATCTAAAAGGAGCAATACTTCGGTTCCTTGGCTTGGATAGCACCTTCTTCAGGGCCTCCACAGATCTTGAACTCTGATCCTACAGTCATGGGTGTGAGGCAAGTAGTGGGTTGATATTGATTCATAGTTTTGGGCCAAAGAAGCAGTGGCTACTCTGCACTGCTTGGACATCCACAGACAAACAGAGGTCCATAGCTTGATGGAAATGTCCTCTGTTCCTGCCAAGGACAGCCCAAGTGAGTGTGGGCAGGTAATGCAACCGAGTAACTTGGGCTCCTCTAGACTAACAGCTCTCAAGCAGACTTAGCATGCCGCTGAGCAAGGCCTTTGTGTTGCAAATAACTTCGGGTTAAAGGTTGCTGTGCAATGACTTCCCATGGAAAACACTAGAGGGTATTTTCTCCATTCTCCCACAACAGTACGGAGTGTACTTTTTATTCCATTTTGCCACAGTAATGGCAATAACTTCTGGGAAAGCAGACAAGGAGCTCCAGGTCTGGCTTTTTTACTGACTAGCTTCTTGGAGAGATGTCAGCTCACTTGAGCCATATCCATGAAAGTTGCTGTGCCAAATAATTTAGGCCATCTGAAGCAGTTTGAATACCCTGTTCTCATGCACTACATCATCAAGCAGGGTGTGGAAGGTTCAGCCATGTGTCTGATCATGTATTCCAGTCACTTGGCTGTGAACAATTTGGTCCAGGCTGTGCTATTCTCTATCAAGACTCCCAACACTGAAAGTAGTGTTGGCATGGGGGCTTCCCAAAGGACTGCCAGAATGAACTCTCCAAAACAAGCTGCAGTGGTTCAGGCTATACTGTGGGGTCCTTGCACTGTGCATGGCTGGCCCATGGCTACACACGTTTTGTGTACACTGATGTTCTCCCAAGGTTTCAAGGCTAATGCTTTGTGGTCTCTCAGTCAAAGGGACCTTTGCCAAACAGCACCTAGGGTGACCAAGCAGTTAAGCACTCCTCACTCCTCCTACGTTCAGATGCCCTGGTGTTAGTTGGGTGAACAGAGAAGATCCAAGTGAAAGCTGGTGTGAGCTTTGTGCCCTTTGCAGAACAAAACTGACAGGAATGAATATAGAACAAAGAAGTGTGGGGTGAGAGCTGGCAGAGGGGTGCAAATAGAGAAGTGTATTACTGGGCAAATTGCCTCAGCTTCTTGTACACAAATGTTTGTGGTAAACATTAAAACTCATCCCTGGATTTATGCTGAGGGAAGAGGCATCCTTCATGGCTGATGAATCAGATGCCTTCCTTCACAGGCAGGCAATGGGTCTAACAGGTCAATGTTTAGCATGTCTGGCTGAGTTATCAGGCCTTTAACTTCCTTTCTTAACAAAGCTACATGCTTAAAAAAAAAAAAAAAAATCCTCTGGCAAATTATCCTTTCCAGGTAGATGGAGACCATGAGACTGACTTGCATTGCCTGTTCAGATCAAATGGCAGCCTGCTGAGAGAAAGGAGGGGGAAAAAATGTATGAAAACTCTGTAGGGTTTCTAAAGTAGGCACACATGATGAGTAAAGCACTTAATGATCACTCAAGAAGAGTTTTGGGAACCTTTTCTTTTTCATACAGGCAGTTTTGATCTCAACTGTACATAGTTTTGGCCTTGATGCTACCAATTATCCCTGTATAATACAGATTTAAAATACTTGCCACATTGTTTCGTTAGCTGAGGACATCCTTTTTGCACATCCAGAAGTGTTGAAGGTAGCACAGAAATTCAGCAAATTGGCCCTTATTCTTTAATTCCTCTCCTTTAAAAACCCTACAAGTCTCAGCAGGCTACAGACTTTTTTGCTTTGGATTTCTGATTGTCTCGCTGCTTAGTTTTCAAGACATAGAAATGAATTGCAGCAGAAATACTGTGGATGAGAAAAAACAAAGGGATTATTACTTCAGGTGAGGATTATTTTCATATTTAACAGAATGATCTTTTTAAATTCTGATTTCAGGTGGGTATGGAAGACATTTGGGGAGTGTTTGTGTTTCATGGTGTGTGTGTAAGGGCCTGATGTAAAGCAGAAGTATGAGGGTCCTGGTATTTAGCTTGTTGTAGCTATTAACTACAAATGTTCATATTTCAATTTTTAAAAAAGCCTTGTCTTCCTCAAATAGCACTTGTAATTAAATCTCTCTCAAAAGACACAAAGCACAGAAAGCATTCATGGGACTGTATCAAAATCAAAAGTTTGAGAAGTTTTCACTGAAAAAAAAATAAATCTGTGATTTTCCATTTAAAACTGTTATTGGACAGTGGGAAAAAAAACCCACAACACCCCAAACACCTTCCCCCTAGATTGATGAGATAATGTGTATGTTGAAAAAAATGGGCTGTGATTTTGGTCTCACCTTTTATAATAGGGTTTTCAGGAAACAAATTTAGACCTAAGTGTTGTTGATGTGAAGATGACACAGTTTCTCTGAAAAGCTGAGAATCAGGAGTGCGAGACCAGCTGAGTCTGGGCTGAGTTCTCTTTTCTCAATGCACTTCACTCCCTGTTAAAAGCAGTTTCTTACGTGTCCCTACAGGTTGTACTGGTTTAAATACAACAGAGCAAGATTGGCAGGGGTGTACAGTTTGCTTTTGATTTTAAAGCAGTCTAGTTAAATCAGCATCAGTACTTAGGGCAAATGTATTTAAACCAGTTAACTCTATAATCAGTTTAACTAGCACTGGTACTGTACTGAATTACATTAAATCAGCATAAGTGAGAGTTTAACCTGGTTTATCTACATCTGCTTTGGCCTTTGCACTAGTTTAATTAACTGGATTTGCAATGCTGTGCTGGCCAAATGAGGTTGCCCTCACAAACTTTATCCCATGGACTTTTGCTGAGTTCCATGCAGTTGTTCCCAGCCTGCCTATGGCTGTGTCCGAGTGCCAGTCGGTGATTCCTGCTGGGCTGCAGATCTGGCTGCTTCTGCCATTGCCTTCCTCTCTCCTAGAGAGCCTGCAAAAGCCTACCAGAGCTCAGCAGGATGAATTTGTGCGCCTTCCTGCAGTGACCTTTGAGGAGCAAGACCCAAATTCTTTCTCACTGGGAGAATAACCCTCTGGTCCTCAGGAGGAGCCAGTCACACGTATCCTATTGCCAGCTCTTCTGACCTGGTAATTGGCCTTGGATTTGTCCTTCTCAAGTAATTCTCAGAGTCGTATTAGCTCAGGAGAACCTCAGCTTTCACTTAAAGAAAAGCCCAGCTGCCTACCTCTTGGCTTGCAAATGTTCCACCAGATCCAAGGGTGACTGGGTGTTATGGCTGAGAGCCTGCTTTAGAGCTGGTCAGATCCTCCTCTCCAGGCCATAGACTGAAGGTGAGAATCCCCTGGAGTCTCTTCTCCATCCTGCAAATCCCTGTCCTGAATACCTCCCCAGAGCAGGGCAGATTGACCATTTGTCCCTGCAGAGGCAGTTGTGACCCACCTGACACCGTCTATTTGGGCCTGGGAACATCTGCCTTGAGCACCAAGCTCAGCCACTAGCGTTGAAATAATGAAAGCTATTCTTTTGATGAAGAGTCAGGGGGAATGACTTAATCCCCAGTCTAGGCTTTCCCTCCCCCCCAAAGCCAAGTCAGAATGACATGGCTCTTGCAGCTCCTGTTTGCACCACTGTTGCTACCCAGTGTCATGAGTTAGCGTCTGCAAAGAGGAACATGTGAAAAATCAAAACAAGAATATTGAACAACAGAGATTGTCCAGTTCCCCCTTGAATTCTCCCGTTACCTACCCACATATGGCAGAGATGGAGAAAGGGAGGACTAGGAATTAGTGTATGACTCATTAGAGTAACACAGTTCATTCAGGAGCCACAGCTGCAGAATTAATCACCTTCAATTCTGCTGATAAAACCACCCTGGGACTGACAGGGTTTCAGACTTTGTTCCAAACTGATGACACAGTCCTAGAAACTATATTTTAAAAGCTGAATTATGCTTATTTCTCCTGGGGTATTCATATAACGAGGGGGCCCATTTTCAGTCTGAGAACTCAAAACTTTTTCTAAGAGAAGCAGATGCAAACCTTGCAGTGAAGTTATTAGACCTGGCAACAGCATCTTGTGTGGGGCAGGCTAGGGAGAGCAAGGCTGTCCTGCTAAGATGTGTGGTAGCTGGCCCATTGTTCTCCCTCACAAAATTATTTTTGGGTTCCCTCTCAAAACATCTGGTTGCTGTGGGCTGTCTAGCAAAGCCCTGCGTGTGAACTGCCAAAGCTTGGAGGACTTATCTTGCTGTATGTGGCTGCTGGTTTTCATGTATGTCAGAGATATGCCATGTGCTGTTCTTGTGACAATCAGACTACATGGTGCTGCTTTGAAAAAACATAACTGGTACATGCACAGCAGAGCAGCAGCTAAATTTCCACAGATTTCATCCCCCTGGGACATTTTCCATCTTAAATGGGAGCAGGATTCCCCTGCTGTTGCACTTCAGAGCTGCCATGTGTAGGGAGCTTCTGCTGAGAGATGCTTGTTTGGTTGATTTTCCTCAGTGCAGAAGGTGGGGAGAAGGAAACTTTCCTGATAGCAGAAAGGATGAAAACTGCACCTTATGGGAGACAAAGCTCAAAGGGCCCTCAGCGCAGGCAGCAATTGCCATGAAATCCTGAGTAAATGTGTGAGGGCATCAGTGGGAGGTGGAGGGAGGTCTGAAACAGGGAGAATTAATCTTGCGTGGGCAAAGAGATGGGGTGGCAGCTGGGAGGGAAGGAGAAGGGGTGATGGATTGGGGGTCTGTGAAGAAGCGTGTCTGGAAAAAGCAACAGGGACAAGGAATGAGGGAGGATGACAAAGAGTATGGGCAGAGGGGCACTCTGCTACATCTTACCTGGGAGAGTGAAAAAATTTAGATGAGATATTGGGGATGGAAGATTTTAACTGGCAATATATGCAGCTGGTAGGGGAAAAAAAAATGGTACAAGGATGTTTCTATGAGACTGTTCATAATCTCTCCATGGGTACTGGAAGCTCTCACTTAAATGTCACCTTTCTGTATTCAAAGCTGAAAGCTTTTAAACAAGTCTTCTGCCTTGTAGGGAGATAAAGAGTGATAACAACTTCTTCTCTTTTAGTCTTCAGAGGTAAATTGCATCTTCCTGAATTTCAGTGTATGATACAGAGTATGAATACAAAAGTCTGTGAACTTTCTTCAAAATTAAGTCACATGTCTGTCTATTTTTTTTGAATAGCAGCATTGACTGCTTCCTTTCCCCTTCAAATGAATGCACAAAAAGTTAGTGTGGGGGGATTCTTGTAAACTGGGAATTCTGCTGAGTCGAGTGTCAATTTTTTGCCTGTTTATAGAGATATCAATCTATATTACTGCTTCCTGCTGTCAATTTGAGATCACCAAACTGTGGTTTGAGTAACCTTACTGATGGGAGGACCATTTTCAAATTGTACTTGCAGGCCAGAAGAAGAAAAATACAAATTATGAGAACTGTAAGTAAAGATACCACAACTGAAGGAAATGCAAAGAGTAATTATGGGGGGGGAGAGAAAGGGAATGGCAACTCTGCTTAATGTGCTTGCTGCATGTTGAATTGTGCACCCATAGTATCTTGAAAATCATTGCTGAAATCACAGGAAATGTTGGTTCAGAATGAGGAAGAGCTGTGTCTCCTGATAAACCCTTCTCCTCAGGAGCCACACAGCCAAACAGTCCTTTGGTCTCCTGAACCTCTCTGTTGCTTCTTTCTCAGACTTGATGAGAATCCAGTCTGAAAAGGAGAATTCATCTAATAAGCTGAATGCATATTTTAACAGCTTTAGCAGTCTCAGACCCACAGTTGAAAAATAACTGAACAATGGTGAGCAGGGAGAGGGTCTGCATGGCACTGGGGAGCTGAGCAGAGCTGGGGAGCCTGAAGTAGCTTGTGCCTTTTGGAGGGGGTTATGTTTGGGTGAAGAAAAAGAAGTGTCATATAGGCACTGCCTACATTGCTAGATGTTAATCTGCAACTCTGGGAAGGCATGAAAATGTCATTCCATTTGAAAAAATGAAGAACAATAAAACCCCAAATGTGGGCAAATTGAGTATTACATTCAAGAGAGCAAACTAACATGTAGTTGTTAATAGAGATGCAGTTGTTTGTTTTATTCTGGCTACATTTTGTATTAAACAGTCCTTATAGGCAAAACAATTTCAGGCAATAGGAAACCAGGCTGTGAATTCCCAGTGATCCCTAAAGCTGATTATGTGGCTGTACCCCCACTGAAATCTGACTTTACCTCCTAGACAGTGTTTGGGACTGGCTCGTAGTGGTGTGACAATGCTACAGAAATCCTACCTGGTAAGAGTCTTAGTCAGGTTATGCCCATGAGGCAAACACTGCATTAAAGTTCATGTTCTGCTGCTGATTTGATGTTTGACAAATGACCTTTCTGTGTGTTTTTTTTTCACTTTGCTAAATGGGACAATCGTTCTTGCTCTCCTCCCTAAAGCAGTTTGACATCCATGACTGGAAAACATGCAACAGAGCTATAGAGAAATCTAAACCCTGCATCAACACAATAGTCACTTCATCTCTAATTCCACCTAATATGTATTTTGGGTTTAATTTCATTTTCTTTATGGGAATCAAACTACAATATTGGCATAATGGGATTCACCTTTAAGCACCATGTTTGTTTTGGGGCATGCTGACATATTGGTATCCTGCTTAGGCACAGTAGAAGTATTGTTCCTTCACTCTGAAAGATAAACTCTAAAAAAATATTATAAACACAAATGACATCTATTATGAATAGAAGAAAGCTTTGTGTGACTCAGCAAAACAGTGTGAAGGTCCCAATTAGCCCAGGTGCAATGAGAAATTGCCCCTATCCAAACACTAAATACAAACCTTGCAATGCATAGAAGGGGGATGAAAGACAAATAAAATCTTCATGATCTGATGCAAAGAAAACCAGCTTCCTCTCTCCTGTGAGCTGTACATGCCAGCCCTACTGAAGCTGTGGTACCTCAAGTGAAGCAGCATTGCCTGGGACATAGATTTGCATACCAGATCTTAGCTCTTTAGAACTAGTGCTATAATTACAACAGAGCTGAGAGCTCATAAACTATACATTGTGAACAGCTGAAGAGAATATCTCATTTTTACACCTGGAAAAACAGAAGTAAAGTCATTACAAAGGGATGAGTCCTGCTGCTTGCTGCTTCCCATGAAATCATGTAGCATTTCTTCACTCATGAAAACACAGTTCATCAGAAACAGCCCCTAACCCACAGAGACTCAGGCTGGAAATGCAGCTTAGCAGTGGGTTTTTTTCTAAGTTGTTTTTAATTGTTTGTTTGTTGGTTGCTTTTTTTGCCCAAAGTGCTGTTAGCAAGCCTACTCCTCTGTCGAGCCATCCCAGCCATCTGCCAATGTGGGCTCAAAAGAACATTCTTCAGGGCCTTATCCAATTTGTTGTATCTGATTCATTAAAGTAATTACTCTTGCTATTAAGTCATTGCTTGGAGTTTGGCAGCTGCATAATAATCTGGGACCTAAATTTCTAAACCAAGCTAAACTTCTTGCTTGGTTTTATTTTATCAACTCTCACATTGCCTTAAATGAGCAAGGGTCCTGACTGTCCAGGTGTGAGCAGCCCCTGGTGCAGCTCTGAGAAGCTTCTGCAGCTGTGACCAAGGAAAAGGACATTTAGAAAAGCCTTTTTTCTGGCTTACCTGGTCTGCTGCAGTTAGTGGTGCTGCACTGATACAACAGGAGCGGTGTGATTTTAGCTGAGTGATATGATGGCACCAGAATTAATTTGCATCAGTAATCAACAGGATCCTCAAATGTCCCGGGCCTTTGAGTTCTGCTGTGACTTCATTTAATGAGGTCAAAGCACCAGGGAAATGCCATGAATGACATTTCCTATGGCATTTCTGAACTTGAAGGTCCCTGTCACCCTAACATCAAAGCAGGTAAGAAGATAGGACAGAGCTGAGGAAGGTTTCTCTGGGATGTAAACAAGAACATGAGCATGTGAGCTCATGTCCTGCTCCTGAAATCCAGCTCTTTGCAGCCCAGAAACCCCTATCAGAAGAAAACAAGCAAGGCCAAACAGGATCACTTAACAAGTTCAGAAGGGGATTTGGACCCTGGAGGTGTCCAAGGTTTTTCAAGCCAAGGAAGGATCAGCCCCATCATTCACAGGGGCTGGGCAGGCACAGGATGTCTCTGATCCATGAGACAACCCACACCCCCCTGTGCAGAGACCTCCTGGCCCACCCTCCTGCTTCTGTCGCCCCTGGGACCTGGTGCGGGCACGATGGAGCACGGCAGAGACTGAACTGTGCTTCAAGATTATCTGCTTGTAGTTTCCTAATCCTGCAGGAGCCAATCAGGAAGATGAGGCGGCCTTAAAATTTTTCTGCTGCAAATAATTTAAACCCAGCTGGCTCTCAAATGTTTTATTTTATTGCACCTTTCTTAGTAATGTTTATGAACTCTTGCCTATTTCTAAGGACACATAAGTTTGCAGAAGCCTCTTAGAGCTATAAATTCTTTTGCTGAGAACTTATTTCTAAGTGCAGACACTCCTGGGAGGTGAACGCTTGGCAAAATAAATGACCATAAATGTCCCACCCTCCATCACCTGCGGATCTTTTCTGTTGTTTGTATTCGATCCCATCGCATCCTCAACACAACCCCCACCTCCATCCCTGCCCCAGCTCCTAACAAGGCCAAGGCCTGAGCCTGCAGCTGCACGGGAATGTTGTTGCGCTGCTGGACGCCCACCCAACACCGGTACATTTAACAAGACCCTTTGCCAGACATTTTTAAGGGCGTGATGGAAAACGCTTTGCGTTTTTATCTCCCCTTTGCTGCCGCTGCTGCCTGCGTGCCGGGACCGGCCGTGGGCAGGGGCTGGCGATGGGCAGGGGCCGGCCGATCCCCCCGCGCAGGCAATCCGCAGTTCTCTGCTGTTCGCGACCAGCGGACAGAGCGACCCCGTCCCTGCTCCTGAGGGCAGGCGTGACGTCACGCGTGACTGCATGTCGTCAGAGCCGTGTGACGCCAGCCCTGCGGGGCGGGGGCCGAAGGACGGGAGGGGGCGGCAGGTGGAGGGCACGGCCGGGCCGGGCCGGGCTGGGTTCCCCCGCCCCCGCGCTCCCGGCTGACAGCGGCGGGCCGGGCCCGACCCTTCCCGGCGCGGCGCGGCCCGGCGGGAGTTGTAGTGCGCAGCGGGCGGAGGCGGCCGGGCCGGCCCCGGGGCGGACTACAAGTCCCACAGGCGGGGCGGGCGGCGGCGCCGTGTGTGTGCGGGAGCGGGCGGCGCGGCTGGGCTCGGCTGGGCTCGGCGCGGCGGTAACCTCCCGTCTCTCCCTCTCGCAGCGGCGGCGGGCGACGATGCAGGCGGAGTCGGGGATCGTGCCGGACTTCGAGGTGGGCGAGGAGTTCCACGAGGAGCCCAAGACCTACTACGAGCTGAAGAGCCAGCCCCTCAAGAGCAGGTGGGATGGGCGGCGGGAGGACGCGGTGCCCCCGCGCTGGGTCAGGCCGTTTGTGAACGCTAAAATCAGCCACTCCTCCCCCTTAGAGGCACCCCCGCGCTGAGGGGACTCATCCTGCGCAGCGGGGCGGCCATTTAGTGCTTCCTGCCATAATAGCGGCGTTGTCGGGCGGGAGGGAGGGAGGGCCGGGCCGGCGTTATGTAAAGGGCATTGTTGGCCGTGCGGGGCCTCGGCGGCACGCCGGGGCTGGGGGGGAGACTGGACACCGGCGGCACCTGCCCCCGGGGAGCGGCCGTGCCCCCCACCCGGCAGGTGTGGCGGCACTCGGGTGCGGTCGAGCTGTAAAGTTGTTGCAAGGTCTTGCGGCGTGTGAGGTTGTTTTGGTTTTTTTTTTAAATTTTTTATTTTGACTTTGAGAGCGGGTTTGTTACTCGTAGTTGCGTGAGGACTGGAAACTTTTGCTTGGGTACGTCACTCTCTCCCTAAAGTATCTTCTCCCCGAGATAGACCCTTTATTCTTATCTAGAGTGGCTGCGTCGTGTAGATACGGCCCTTAAAGGGAAATAAGGTGGTGTGTGTTTCTCTCTCTTTGAGGGGTGTTAGGGACCCGTTTTCTATCCCAGTGCTGGAAAAAGAAAGCAAACACTCTGCCACTACCTTGTCAGCAAGGGCATGTTTCTTCCTCCCCTGGTTTTTCATTCAAAGTACACTGGCGGTAGCAAACCCTCCATTTCACCACAACGCTCTCCTTAGCAGTACTCAGCTGAATGTAAGGTCATTGCTGTGAGTGTGTTGTGTTTGTGGAGTCTGTTGTTAGCCTGTCTTTATATTCGTGGTTTTTAGTTTTGAACAATTCCTCTTTGTACAACTGTGCGTGCAGTTGAAAAATGAATGGGAAGGTAAATATTAAAAAAAAAAAAAGCTAGTTCAGGCTGTACTGCCTGTCAGACACACTTGAACGTAAATAAATGCATTTGTGGTCATGTGCTGAATGCTTCAGAAGCACTGAAGGTCTTGTAGTAAAAGATGTTAAAAATTCTGTTGCTGTCCCAAGGGCTGGCAAGTCTGGGGCCACCTGCTGTGGCCTGTCTTCATGGCAGCCCTACCTCACCCTGAACCTTGGGTATTGCTGAGAAAAGGTGCTTGTAGTGGTGGTGGGAATGTGCAGCCTTCCACAGCTGTGACGAGCCAGCCTACCTAACTCCTCTGGCCTCCAAGGTTGTGCAGGGGAGTTGCTGTTATCCAGGTAAATTAGCTGAGAGCCAGGGAGAAGGTGGGTTCACCAGCAGTGGTGGGTTCCAGCTGTGATGGGAGCCCCACAGGGCTTTAGCTTCAGTGCCTGTGTTGCCAGTGGAGTGCAGCAGTTGCAGGGTAGGTGGTGGAGCACTGATGCTTCATGCTGTGATCAAATAGCTCTGTTTGCACCAGCCACAGGTTCTAACTGGTCTGCAGGAGTTGTCCCTTTATGGACATCTGCTTTGTAGTTAGCAGTTTGTCTGTATGCCTTCAGATGGTGTAGGCATGGAGCTTAGATAGCAGGTCTGCATTTGACCTTGCACAGATACTGCAACTGCTTTGAGTTCCTGTTGATGCTTTGGAACCCAAATGCATCCCTCTGTTGTTCACTTCTCTCAGGGGGAAGAGATAGTAAAGGTACTCTGTAATGAAGCACTGGAGTATTTGGCTTCTTCTAAATGTTGACACTTCAAACTTGCTCCAGTACATTCATTCTCACCTGGCACTGCCCACCCTTCGGGTTTAAAAGGTCCCTGAGTCACTAAGACATCTTGGTGGTGTTTCAGGTCAACATCTGTTCTCATGTTTCCAGAAGGGTTTGTTGGGTAGGAGAGGTGCCCAGCTTGCCCCAGTCTGCCTCCCTGTCCCTCTGCACGTACCTATGCATACAAGAAGAGGTAGCCCTGAGGGTGGAATAACAACCCATGGTTTTTCTAGGAGGTAGCAAACTGACATGCTAACCTCATCGTGGATCCTGCCCAGCTCACGTACGACTCTTACCTCGAGGTAGAGTCTCAGTTGTCTTCCTGGCCTTGTGGGAAATGAAGAAGCAGAGGAGCCACGGCCCCTGCCAGGTCCGTATAAACCTGTCCCTGGAGCCAGGCTGATAAAACTGGATGATAACAGGAGGCAAAAGTTGCTCACAAACCTGTTTGCTGTATGACGTGCAGATTGTAATCTAAGAGGACTTCAACAGTCCTTCAGCTTTGCTCAGGCCTGAAACCAGTCTGACTGATAATTATCAAGGGTATCTGACATCACCTTGCTGCTTTCTCTTGTGGATGTAGATCAGGAGTAATTGCACAGCAGCTGGGGGAGTAGCACCAGGTCAGTGTGGTGTAGCAATGGGACTCTGGCCACGGGAATTGCTTTCTTACCATCTTCTCCACAGCCTTGCTCTGGAAAGGTGGCTGGGGAGCAGGCAAACCAGAGGTGATGGCTGATGTTAGGAAATGAGTCTGAATAGGGATCTGCTCTCTCCCCTGATGAGAACTGCTGATTTCCTAGCAACGTTGAGGGCTTTCTCTGGTCTTTTCTAACTACAAGGGGTGAGAAACATCCTCAACTTACTCATAGCAGCTGAAATTGTGAGTACACAGCAAAGGCCATCCAGCTCAGAAACATACAAGAACGCTGTGCTCAGAACCAAGAAGAACCCTTTTTTGTTGCCCAGTTAAACTCAGCCCTGCTGATATTGCTGTCCTTTACTCGGTAAACTCTCCGATTTGCTCCCTTCTGGATTTGCTTGTTTTCCATTATGTGACATCCAGTTAAAGGTTTCTCCTCCTCCGTGTGCCATCGCAGTTACTCCATCCATATTTCATAATTCAAGTCTGCAATCCAAAGCTCCAAGGGGTCCAACAATAAAAGTTTTTTGCAGTAAATACTGTACAAACTTACAAACTTAGGCCAAGCCACAATTGAATGCTAGAGGCCAAGGAAAAATGTAGGCCCAGCAAAAGGCTTTAATCACAAGAGATGGAGAGAATACATGGGGCTGAGTTACATCAGTTCCAACCGTATTTCCTAAACCCCTCAGACTCAAGAGAAGTTAGCTTCTTGTGCTCAGTGCTAGATGCATTTAAGGTTTCTCTGGAATTTGCTGTGGTTGAATGTCTTTGAAAACTGAGAAGATGTTTCAGTCGCTTTGGTTTCTCCAGAGTCACTTTTCACTGTGGGAGGAAACTGGACTGTATGACTAGCCAGTAAGACAATGAGATTTTTTATTTTTTTTCCCTCACATTCATACTTTATTCCTCTCCTACCATGCTCCCAAAGAGTAACAGTTTTAATTTTAAGTACATCCACTTAAATATGTATGTTTGTGAAATGAACAAGTAAGTAAGTTTTCTGGTACAAGCAGAACACAATGAAATTGAGTTTTATTTTCTGGCAATCAGTTGAAGAAAAGGATTGGTTATTACCACAAGTAAACACAGATCCTGACATGTCTGCGTGCAGCCACCAGGGCACTCTAGACTGTAGTTACATCTCTCATACTACTGATGTGGATTCTGTAAATCATTTGACTTGCTGAAATGATGTTTTTGATATCCAACTGGTCCCTAGCAGTAAAGACATTACAGTCTGCCTTTGTGTGATCTAACTACCCAGATGTGCCAAATGTAGCAAAATGTTTAATATATACAATTGCTTTTCTCTTTTTTTTGGTCCCCTGTAATGTGTGTCTGTTTGGATTGTATCCCTGACTTAGCAAGTACCAGCAAATTATTGTCAGTTGTAATTTACTGCCTTGCTCTTAACAAAAACATGTACCTGCAGGTAAATTGCTACTATTGCTGCTATTTTCTGTTTCCCTTTCCCAGCTTACTTGTTTTCAGACTGGTCAAAGAGCACCTGAATGATCAAGCTACTCAAGTATTTTTAGTGGAAAAAAATTACTAGGAAATGCTTTTAAGTTGCGTGAATAGTTTTTTAGGAAGCTTATTTTTGCTTTATGAGCAATAGCATTAAGATGTAGAGTTTGTCACTATTAAAGCAATGATGTTTTTATAAAATTCTCATCATTCCTGGTTTCCAAATGCCTTTTTAAAAATGTAATCTTTCAGTTTTTTACTTATGCCAACTAGTACCTCATCTCTATCCAGTTAGGATCTTCTGTAAAAGGCTCCTAGTAAAAACTTCCTTTTTAATACACAGTGTTTGTTGAGGCAACATCAATTTAAACTGTGTACTTTGGAGCCAAAGAGGACTTTTCTAAAGTGCCTTCCTCTGTAGATGATCAAATTTAATTTTGTAAATGAACTTTGCAGCATGATTAAATTTGAACTTGATTACATTAGGCTTCTCAGCATTGAGTTTGTGCCTTATTGGAGGTAGTCTTTTCATATTACTGCTATTTATGGATCTTATTCAAGTGTTTTATATTCTGGTAGGGTTCTGCAATGCAGTTTGTTCAAGCTACTGCTTATATCTGTTCCAGTTGTGCAAGAAGTGGAAAATATCCTTTATTTAGAACAGGTCACATGTGCTTGCATCCAGGAACCGCGTCTCAGTGTGTTTAAAAAAAAAAAATAAAAATGTGTCTTGGAGGAACAGATTTTAAAAGTTCCTGAAATATTTTTCCGTCTGTTACAGAGGAACATTACTTATTTTAAGCTAAAAGGTAATAATAGCTGAGTTTAGAGTGATATATAGGCTAGCACTGACTGAAATCAATGGTAAAAGTCTTAACCAACGTCGGTGGGAGTAGAGCTAAACCAGAACTATGTCTCTTTGAAATGTCTCTGGTAACATTTCTGTGAGTGAGTCAATAATCCCATGTTTGTTCTGCACCTCAAATTCACTTCACTGGGAAGGAAACCCTCTCCACATCTTTTTTACTCTTTTATTTTTGAAAACAGTCTTAAAAGGAAAGGCTGCAATTGGAGTGTCTATTGTATAAACATGTGGAGACAATAAGTGGTATTTCTTCTTACTAGTTTATACTGGGAGCTGGTGCAGCTCCCTGCCTGTAGCTGAGCATTTTCCATGGTGAGAGATCCTGGTTGACCTTTTCTGTGAAGCCCTCACTCTGTTATTTGCAGTAGGCCTTTGCTATTTAGCCAGGAAACAGAAATAGCCCATGAAATTCAGTTCAGCATTTGCTTTGATATGAGCTATTGAACGTCACCTTTTTGCTTCTTTAGCCTGCTTTCCTCAGGAGGATTTTTTTTTAGCTGCCAGACTGGTCAGAGAGTGCACAGGTAGAGGCTGAGCTGGCTACACTGACTTTGCTCCTTTGAGCATGCACATGTATTTTCTTTTAATTTAATCAGACTGCTGGCTGTATTAGTTGTAAGTACATGTGCACTCTGCATGAAACAAATCCATACCTTTCTGGTGAGCAGGGAGCTTCCCTAGCTGGCTACTACTGATTTACAGAATCCAGGTGATCATTTGAATCAATATATTCTTCTGCATTTTAAATGGCTGAAAATAAACTGATGTAGCCCTGCTGATGGATAGTTGGGGTGCCACTGGTGCTGCTTCGTTCCGTGCACGTAATAGAGGTAATTTCACAAGCCTCTGGATCACAAATGTTGATGCTACTGTGAACCTACCAGTTGTCGTTAACAAGTCATTGTGGGGCTTATTCTGCACTGTCTGTTTTTATTTGGCACTTAGGGTGATGTGTCAGAGGTCCTTTTCAACGTGGTGGTATAGGCAACACAGCTGATTCCTGCTGTGCAGTTTGGTCAGTAGCTAGAAGAAAACTGGGAAATGGGAGCAGAAAAGATTGTGCCAGAGGCATTATTTTGTAAACAAATCGAGCCTCTCACCGTGTTCTATGATTAAAAGTTTAATGGGAAGAAATCTGTACAGCTGCTTAAAAATGAGGGCACAGGAGAGACCTGTTCCAACACTGTGCTGTCCTCCTATTTCTAAGTTTGCTTTTCACATCAACATGCTTTAAGACTCTGAAAATGAAACAGGAGGAGTATTTTTCTGTTTACTTTTCTGCTAAAAATTGAAATTGAGTGTTGGCTGTTAGACGATCTGCTGTTTCAGTGTTGGGAACAAAATGAGAGTCCAACTTCCACTAAGGTGGTCAGGCTCTTGGCCATTGTTGTCTGTTTTGTTCTATTTTGAATTTAAAAAGTTTTCGAAATCTGTTGGTTGTAACATTTTTTTTTTGTTTGGTAAAATTCATTGTCTTTTAAAATCATTTTTGCTGGAACGAAGATAACATGATTAAGCACCATGGCATGGCAGATTTTGTTGGACAGTTAACTCTCATATTAAAATTATACTAGAACTGTGGTTATTTTATTTATTTTTAATAATCCCAGCAGCTAAACAGTGACAGAACAATTGGCTTGCACGTGGTTTTGCACTTTATTTCATACTGGGGAAAAACAGCAGAGGAAAAGGAATATTGTTGTATATTCATAACAACACTACTGCTTTATCTGCAACAACTGTAAAAAGGCTGATGCTGCTTTGAGTGTCAAGATTAAAATATTTAGGTTCACTGGAAGAAAAGGCTGTAATACAGTCTGAAACAGGCTAGCCTGTCCTCCAGCCCCCCCTCTGAGGTCGTGGTTTCATGTGACCTATGTCGAGGGTCTGCTTGCTGTGAATGGGCTCTAACAATTTTGCAGAGCCTTTGGAAAGGCCTCTGACTCAGTGTTCTTGGCCAGAATTTCAGCTTGTGACTTGTGTAAGCCCTGGTCATTGATGTCTGTGGGCTTCACCTGAACATAAGCATTTCAAAGAGGACATGGGAGCATCCAAGTGAAAGAGGATGGTGTGTGGGTATCACTGGTGCAAGTACAAAACCTGAAAATTAACAAGGCAAGCTTGCAGTACAACTGCTAGCTAATACTTCAACCACTAATAGTGCCTTTGGATCGAGCTCATTTTTTCTGGTAACATCTCTGCTGCAAGGGCTGCTGTAATGTTTGTGTTAGCAGCTTTCTGCCAAGCATGCAAGCCAGGGTCTGGTGGTTTATAGCTCTTTCTTCTTTGGTGGTGATTATGTAGAAACCCTCTGTACGCTCCCCCAGCCCTGAGCTGCTGCTCACAGCTGCTGCTTGGACTGGACTGGCAGGTTGATGGGCAAAAATGTGTTGCTGTGATATATAATTACCTCTTCTAGCATGAGCCAACCCTGCTGCTTGCTGTGATGATTGTTACGTGTGCTGCTATGTAAAACAGAATGCAAGTCTAATGTAGGGTTCGGGCTAGTATTTTAATGTTGTAATTAACAGCCTCTAACAGTAAACAAGTTTTTTTTTTTAGTTCCCATGAAGATTATTCCTTTACGATGTAGGCAGACATGCATTTGCAGATGTGGAGTTTATGAATTCCGTGTAACTTGGAGAAATGAGCATCAAGAACAAATACCTCTTTTTCAGACCCTTTTTCTCTTACTCTGAGAATACCACAGGTACGGTGCCAGGTGGCTGGAGATTAATCCTGCAGTTGGTATTTCACAGGGACAATTTGGCTAAGGGAAAGAGACGCATTTGAGATGATGTGGCAGTTCCCATCTCTTGGAAGAGCTGGATTCGTGCTTTTTAAATGCTCCCCAAAAAATGGTGGGCAAGTTTCACAGGTACGTTGCGCCTCTGTTTGTGCTGCTCTTTTGACACAAAATGGCATAAACCCACCTGAACCTACTGGTGTGGCTGGGTGGAGTGTGCTGGGGGGGGGTTTGATCTTCTCAGACCATCTTGTGAGAGTGCTTGTGGAGAGACCACTGAAGTTGCAGGGAGTAAAAAGGAGGTTTCTAGCTGTTCAAACCTACAAAGACAAGTTTTGCTTTTCTGTGTACAAGGATTACGTGCTTGGTTTGCCCTGCTGTTACATTAAATAATTTATTTATGATGAATTCTGTGATAAAAGGATGTTACATGGTGAAAATTAGTGTTTTGGGTACCTGGAAAGGTGTTGATCAACTTTGAGATAGTTAGGTGTGGGAAGCTTGCCAAGTTTCATGTGTTTAAAGCATCACACCAATAGCAGCTACTGGATTGTCAAAGCTTGCCTGTAACCCAAGGATGCTGAAACACCCTTTCTTGTCTTCACAGTATGTGATGACACAAACTGGTGTATGAATGGTAGAAACCTCATAGGGCAGAGGTGTTGGAATCTGGAGATGGGAGGAAAAAAACCTGTAATATCCCAAACAAAGGATGCTTCAGAGAATGGAGACAGGAACAATGAGTGATCGTTACTAATCTTACTGCCAGCCATCCTATTCTATCATGGAAACACACAGAAAACAAGAATTGCTGTGATCGCTGGAGGAGAAGCAAGAAAACTTGGGATGGAGCTAAATCAGCTGGGAACTGTTTCAGGGTGAGAAGATGGGAACAAACTTTGGAAGCTGTCAGAGGGCAAGAGGTGGGGAATATGGGCAAAGGGGGGGTCGTGGTCCTGGAGCGTTGAACTGGGAAGTTGCAATAGTTCTGTGGAGATGGAAAAGGATTATTGAGAGATCTGAGTGGGAGAGCTTGGCTGAGCATGTTTTGGGCACACTTACTATCTCCTTTCAGGATTTTTTGGGCTTTATCAAAATAAAGGAGAGAGTTTGTATAAAATATGACTGACTTTGAAAGTGTTTTTTTCTGGATGTCTCTCTGCATGGTAATACGCAGCTGTAAAGTCAAACCTAGAGATACAGAGGTAGAGGGAACAAACCATCCCCTTTTTATAATGTTTGTAGACTTCAGCCTGAATAAATAACAATTGCAATCTGAGAGAATGAAGTCAGAATGATCTCGAGATGTGTACACATGCAGGAGGGGGTGATCTTACAGGAAAGCTAAGGAAAAACCTCTCTTGGGCTGTTCGTTCAAAGCTGGAAGGAGTTCAGAGGGGTGTGGGCCTCTGGCAGTGAGTCTCCTCGGATGCCATTAACTCCTGTGTTTGGGTTTCTGCTCAGTCTAGCAAGTTTTATTTTATTTGTACCAACTATTTACAGTTCTACCCAAGCTCAGCCATGCTAAAGGCACATCCCAGATGTCAGTCTGTCTGGTGGCATAGTTCAGAAGAGTTGCTGGGATAACTTATTTATTGCTGCTGTAACACCAAGGTTGCTATCTGATAAATAATTATTCCACCCTTGGAGAAGACACATTGTAAATCTTTTAAGCTGCTCCTTTGTTTGTTAGGCTTGTGCATAATGAGTTTGGAATTTAAGATTAGTAGTATGCTGTGCAACTGCTCATTTTGTGACCTCATCCTCCTCCTCAGCTCGCCTGCTTGTCCACCTGTCACATCCTGTTGGGCACCTAGGGCTATATTCGTAAGGGGAACTTTGGTTTAGTGTTGCATCATCTCATTTTTGTGTTCTGCTGCCTAGTGGAATTAAAAGAACCCCATGAGGTAGGTGTCTAGGTCCCTTACAGAATGCATGGGGAAAAGGTGGCCTCAAAGAAGGCTTGTGAAACCAGGACATGAAGTGGAGAATTGTTTCAGTCAGCCAGCAAAGGGTGTTAAGAGGCTGGTGTTCAATGCTGTCCCTTGGAGATTTGGTTGTATGGTCTAGGTGAGCTGTTGGTAAACCTTTCTTGGAGTTACATGCCAAAGAGAGGTCTGATCTTACAGAGATGAGAGAGAGCAAGTAGTACAACATGCCACTACCTCAGCTTTATTCACCTGGGACTCAGATGTTTTGGGTTCCAGTCCTGTCTGTGACTCAAAACATGGGACTGAATATGTCCGCCACCCTTTGGAATGGCCAAACCAATGAACCATGGGCTTCTTGAGGTGTCTCTTTTGCAGAAGCTAGTCCATTTTTGCCTTGCATAGTATTTATTGAACTGGTAATGGCAGGAGTGGCTTGTTGCAACACAAGGCAGTGAGCATTCACCTGGGATGGTTCTCACCCTGCTCCAAAAATAGTTATTTGTACAAAGTGAAACAGCTCTACTAGGAAGCAAGGAAGATGTGCTTAGAAATTATTTTCAGCTCCATCTGTTTCTAAAAGGCCGTGGTACAAATTTCTCTAATTGGGGTCACAGCATGAAATATGGGGATCTACTTGAAATACAAGTGGTGATTTTTGGGGCACAGGTAGCTGGATGGAGGGAAAACATCTTTAGGGTTATGGGAACCAGAATTTCTGCAGGAGGACAAGGAAGTTGAAGGGTGTTAGGAACTCTCTGATGGTACTCATAGCCAAAGGGCCTCTCTGAATGGTATCTATTGGTGAGGAAGCTGTCAGGTAGAGGTGGATATTAACAGTGAAGACAAATATGCATCAATTATTCAGAGTGCTTAATTGTGTAGGAATGTGAAAACATTCGTGGTGCAGCAAGAGAGCTTGAATCTGTGTGGAAGTGGGTTATTTCAAAGGAGTAAAGTGAGTAAGGCAGGAGGTGAAATAAGTTTGTCTCTCATGAACTTGTTTTTTTGATTTAGCTTGTTGCACAATTTACAGTTTCAATTTAATTGCAAAACTATTCTGCAAGTGATAATTTGGTTCCCAGCTAATACAGCTTTTGATATTTCCTGTACAAAGCTGTGCTGTAGGAGCTTGCTCGCCCAGAAGATGCTGTGGGCCAGCAAGGACTTTCTGGTTTTCAAGCGTGTCAGGGAGTGTAGAAAAGCATGAAACAGATCATGCTGTTACGAGGATCTTGGAGGTGCTGGAGCTGCCCCTGGAAAGAAAACAGGGCTGCCTGGAAGAGGCCTGGGACAGCTGGGGTCTTTCTTGCAGCCTTTTTGGTATTTCCCAAAGGAATCGGCCACCCTCCCTTTACAGCAGCCTCCTGCTTTCTGGGGGAGATCCCTCTGAGTAGGCTGTAATTACTGGCTTTCTAAAGGAGTCCTCGTTTGTGGAGGAGACTGTTAATTATCCCTCACTTAGCCTTTGTAACGAAGGTGCATGTCAGAGTTGTGCTGGGGTACCACAGCCTCCATGGCGCAGCGTTTCCCTGCTCTGGCTCTGCCATGCATGCAGCCATCTCACACTGATCTGGGGTGTGTGCGTGTTCTTGGGTCTCAGGTGAGGTCCTTAGGGACTTGCTTGTTGAAACTCTTGACCATTTGGCCTTCTGCCTTGCAGCACCACTTGAGACTATCAATAGCAGGAACAGGTCCAATGGTCTTGTGTTCCCGGGTGCCCTTCTGCTGAGCCATGTAGTGCTGCATACCAGCTCGATGAAAGGAGGTTGGTGAGAAGAGGTGGCTCCTGCAGTGAGCTGCAACCTGGAGCACTTCTGATGGTGGTTGCAGTCTCAGCTGGTAATCCCACCATTTCCATACCCAGAGCTTCTCTTGTGCAACCTGAGCATTGCAGCTGTTTTAGGGAGGCACATGGAAGATGACAGGTCTCACACTCCCAAAGGATTGGGAGAGCATCAATACCCTGTTGATATGGTGCAGTGTTCAGCAGGTCAAGGTGATACTCTTCTCTGTGCCATCCTGGCTGGCTGATATGGTAAACCAGCAGTACTGCAGGAAAAAAATGATCTGAAGAAGAAATGCATTAGTAATTTCCTACAGCTTCTCCTTGTTTAAATACCAGGTTTGCTCACTCGCCTGTAATTTCATACCATTTTGTGATGTGCTATGAGCTGGAGGGTGGTACTGGTTTGTATGGTTACCAGTCTCATCCCCTGCTATCTGATAACTCTACCCTGTTGCTATGAAACGTTTTAGTGAGATGCAATGTAAAAGGGATGAATATCCATCTGTAACTGCAGAGAGATTTTTTCAGAACTCATATCTTGCTGATCTTTCTGATCAGTTTTCTGATTCCGCTGTTGATGGATTTGAATGATTTCTGGTGTTGCCATAAAAATATCTGATGCGTGTTTTCCATCTGTAATTTGATAACTTTGCATGGAGGTTTATTAAAAAATCTTTCTCCTTATTTTGTGTATTTAGATAAAATTATGCTCTGCAAACTGCTGGTTTAGTATTTTCTGTGGAATGAAAACCATCTGGATAATTTAACTGAATTTTATCAAGGTTTATGGTAACAGGCTCTTCTGTTTCCTGGCATCTTGTTAGATGAAGATGAGAATTAGAGTTAAAATTCAGGGACGTAACAATGTGCTGGTTTATGACCTGGAATTTTAGAAACAACTTGGGCTTGTTTGAAGTTGTAAAAGTAATACAAATATTAAAATGATATACAGTCTCTCCCAAAAGCATTCTCCTGGAGCAAATTCCTGCCATAGGCTTTTTTTTTCTCTGTCCCAGTGCTGTTTGAATCCTTGACATAGTGGGAGCTGAAGCTAATGAAAGCATCCAGCATTCATGCCGAGGCTTCTTTAAAAGAGATCAGATTTAAACACCAGCTAAAGTTAAGCATATGTTTAAAGACTTCCCTTGATCAAACCTGTGTTGAGCAGTATACTTCCATGTATTCTTTATTTCAGAATCCTAAATAATTCAATTGGTTTTATACTCATAGGTTTAAACTTGTTGCAGCCCTACTAGGGCTGTAACAAGCATGGGAGTGCTCTGCACTGGCCCAGCAAACCTTCAGCATGTGAACTGTGCTGCTCCAGACTACCTGGGCTTAAGTTCAGCTCATGGTTTGAATATGTTGCTGGCCTGGGAGAAGAGTGTTCAGTGTATGGCAGACTGTTAAATCTTACGTACTTTTGAGCCTGACACAATGATTTGAAATACTACTTAGAAAAGTAAAAAATGCCACTAGAAGAAGGTAAATGCGTATTTTTTTCAACATGAATTAACTGCATTTCAGTATAGTCTGTGTAACAGAGGAAGAGCACTATCAGTTTTTTCTGACAGCCCAGTGCTGCAAAAATGTGCCTTGGTGGTGTTTGTACAAAACTTTGACAGATGCTCATCACTTAAGATGCTATCTGGACTGTTTAATGTGTATAGTAATTCCAGGAGTTCTTTGATGCACCAGCACTAACTTGTTTGCTTATGAATTCATACACTGAAGTCAAAATTACTTCTAAAATAGTAAACATGAACTTTGGCCACCTCATGTTCTGGGATGATTCTAGAATCAGTTCCTCAGTGTGGTGAAATGTGCACAGAGTGCCTTTTTGTAACCTGCAACTGTCTGTGTTCAACTGCTGCCAAGCTATATTAAATAAATAGCATCTAAGCTTCAGTCAGGGCTGATCTTGGCTTGTCTGTCCCATGCCATGCAGTTATCTAGGCATGGTCAGGGGATGTCGCTGGATTAAAGGCCATTATAGAGTCCATCTCTCACATCAGACTACATTTTTTTGCAGATTGCTTTTGGCAGCTTCAAGGACCAACAGGCTGGAGATCTTACGGTGTTACTTAGCATAGAAAAGGTTTACTGGAATTACTGGAAAGGTTTACTTCAGAGGTGGCTTCTGGGCTGGAGTAAAGCCGAGCAGTTAAATGCCAATCGTTAATGACACTGTCAATAGCAAGTAGGGGTTGGGTGCTGTGCCATGCCATAGCAGTCTGACTTGGTTCACTTGGTATCAGACATGGGTATGAACATGTGCTGACTGTACAGTCTTCAGTTTGTGTTTTCTGAGGCTGCATTCACTTCTCTGTACTGTCAAGCTCTGACATGTTGGGTATCTGGAATTGACTGCCAATAGCAAAACATCAAGTATAGAAAATAAACCGTATTTACTGCTCCAGGCTTTGTTCCTTTTGCATTTACAATCACTATTGAGAAATAAGCAGAAAGGTAAAGGTGTTTTCTCAGAGTAGCACTTTTTGGGGAAGTGACTTGATTACTTACTGCCATCTAGAAGGTCCAAGCAAACCAGAGAACCAGTGGTATCAATGGTCCTTCTTACTTCATGTTTAAAGGTGAGCGTGGTGTCTGCATTTATGCAGTCCTTTTGGGCTTTTCTCATGCTAAGGAGTGATTTTGGGTGGTAAAAGCATACAGCAATATCTGAACTCCTAGGATGCTGTAAAGCTTAGCTCTTAGGTGCCTTGGTGACAAAATTAAACCTTGTGAATGTTAGCTGTTGGCAGACTTTAACTAGTTTTTGCCTCTGCCTGTACCTGCAGTGAAAGATCTTGTTACCCCCTTGCTTCTGTTTGTCTCACCTTGTTTATTCTAAGGCTCAGTGGTGTGTACAAGGGAGATGAGGAGAAGCAGATGGGGGGAGAAGTCTGGACATCTGCTTACAAGGCCATCTTTAAGTGGCACTTGAGTATCTCACTTCAAGTGCAAGATTTGGGAGCAGAAGGAATCCTGTCAGCTGGGTAAAATTAAAATGTGGGATCCTGGGAGGTCTCACTGTGTGAGCTGCTGCTTGAATAAAGCTGTTGGGGCAGTTTAACTCTGCAATGCTTAACTTCAATTAAGTTGTCAAGTTTAGCATTGCTTTAGGCATTAATAGAGTTTTATTCTCACTTAAAAATCTGGTTTAGTAATTAACCTCCGTTTTATTCTGGAGTTCAGAAGGTGCTCATTTAGTGCAGCAAATCTAATGTCATGTGAATTAAAACATGAAAGATATTCAGTAATGAGAAACTGAAACAGGGTAGTGCAGAAATGAGATGATATGCAGCTTACTGGGAGGGAGCTGTGCTAGATGCTGAGTTCTTAATGAGAAGTGTTTTGAAGGCGCTGCCTTACCTCTGCATTTGCATGGGTAAGGATTGTTCTGAATTAAATTGGGAGTTACTAATTGGAGTTGGGGTTTCTGTTGTTGCACACGGACTTTTTATTGCACTTAGGTTTATTGTAGAGCTTTTTCTGAAATCTGGATGTTGGATGGCTATGACAGTACAATTACCAGAAGGTGTGAGGAGAAAAGTCCGTGTAGATGGAGGAGGGACCCTTGGTTTAACTGGGTGATATGGACTAACAGCTGAGACCCCCCTCGTTGTTTTAACTGAAGTCTGAACCCGAACTCCAGCATGTTATCATGAGGTTATTTTTGAAGAGAGACATAGGAGGATGTACATGGGAAGAGAATTGCACCTGCAGGCAGCAGAATTGCTTCACAAAAAATTGGCCTGGCCTTTGTGATTTCCTGGTAGGATTCTTCATACTGCTGTGCTTGTGTTTTACATCCTTCCACAACCATTACTGTTACGAAGAAAAGTGGTCCCCAGCTTTTCTGGCAGGAGGACTGTTCAACTCACTGACACTGGAGTATAGCTGCATACTGCTGTTCCCCTCTACAAGAGCAGAGATGCTATGCAAGGGGAAACAGGTTTGATTTTGCCCAGAAATTGTCCAGCTTATGGCATGTATGTGTGGAATATGTCCAGCTGGTGAGTCCCATGCTTTCCAGGACTGGACTGCTGGCATCACAGCAATTCATGTGGGCTGACTGGCCTTTGGATATAAGGTACAGGCCTCCAAACAGCCTGGAAAACTGCATTAGGTCCTGTGGTCCAAAGGTTTTGGATGGCTGCAGGGATAAGGAGCAGCTTCCCCATTTTCTGCTGAACATCGCATGCACAAAGTGCACGTTTTTTGGTTTGGGTATTGGGGACTACTTAAGAGTGCCAGTTGAGAACACGAACATGAAGGCATTTGCAGAGCAATACTGCCTATCATGCTTTTGCCCTGTGACATGTATTCTCACTTCAGAATGTATTTCTACCAGTTCTTTGGCATTATCTACTCCAGTAGATCTCAGAGTTGAAGACGCAGGAGGCTCAATGTTCACCCAGCCGACTCCTCTATAGCTTAGATACAGCTTAGAGGCTTTGTCTTTTCTATCATTTGAGTGATTTAAGAGTAAAAAAGAGCCTCTTATCAGGTGCTTAACTACTTTTCTTTCCAAGGCAGTAATGTGGGGTAAAAGTTCACCTTCTGAATGCCAGCAGAAGGACTATGCACTATGCTGGTGAGGTTTTGTGCTGCACCTGGTCCCCTCCTCCTGTCACTGTGGGAAGGTGTGGCCTTGCCCATCTGTGCCTTCAGCCGCAGTCCTGCACCCCGTGAAGGGGCTGGCTGCTAAATGGCTGCAGGGAGGCTTGGTTTATCTCGCTGATTTGATGGGAAGGGACCACACGTGCTCAAAAAAACCCCGTTCTGTCTGCTTACAGAACTGAATTATGCTGTGGCCACACAGCTACAAGACCCAACCCAGGGGTGGGTTGGGAACCAGGGCTGTGGGAAGGTAGGACTCCGCCTTCCGTAGTAGCTTGAACTTTGGGTTAGATGGAACATCAAATCTTACTGCTGACCTTAGGAAAACATGGTAAAAGCGCTGTGTGAGTTGTGTGGTGGCTGGTGATTGGTTTGTTTTCTGAATGTGGCTGCATTTTTCTGTCTTAAAAAGCATTCCAGTAGAACGTGTGACAAGCACTGTGCTTACATTCAGTGACATCTTTACCAATGAGTCCAGTCTGAGTTTGTATGACTGATTCTTGTCATACTGAATATTTTAAGTGAATGAACAGTGATGCCAGCAGTATGGTAACCTGCCAGGACTCCTTCTCAAGCTTTATGCTTACTCCATAGGAGCCATGTCCCAAATACACTGGCTCACTGAGTAATCATCTTACGGCTCAAGCATAGTTTAGTTAATTCTGTGTAATAATTTACTGATGTCAGCTATATTGCACTGGTTATCTATGTGCAAAGTCCTGGCTCATAGCAAATATGATGTAATGCAGGTTAACGGTAACCTCTGGGACTGCAGGCTGAGCTAAGCTGTCTCAGTACACATTGGCTGTGGTCTAACAGCACACGTGGCTGCCCTCACTGCTCAGCTGCTGAATGGTAACTTGTTAAGCCAAGGTATTTTGATCGGCTGCTTTAGTCCTACTGCCACCATTGAGACCTCAAATCACTTGTGTCGACAGCAGCCGTAGTGTCTAAGTTACAGAATCTCACAGAATCACCAAGGCTGGAAAAGACCTTTAAGATCATCAAGTCCAGCCTATGACCAACACCACCACACCATCTAGACCATGCCCAGTTGTCCTCTGGTAATCCATTTTTTGTGGAAAAGAGAAAATGTCGATAGGGGATGAAACAGGATTAAATTATTTCAGTGTGTAGCCACTGCTGGTGACTGTGGACTAGTTTGACGGGGTTTGCATCTGTGTAAACTTTCAGAAGACAACATGAAGCTATTATGCAGTTACTACCCACTCCAGGATCTGCACATCTATTAGGAGAGGCTGCTTAGTCATGCTCCTCAAAAGTTGTGCCAAAATAGCTATTACGTTATGTCAGAGTCCATATTTTCATCCTGAACAATTAATCAGAATATAAACCTTGAATCTCTTTGGCAGCATTGTATGGAGACCTAGGACTTTGATACAAGGTACTTTGAAGCTGTACTGGTTCAAGAGGGCTCCTCAGTAGTTGGCACATGTCAGGGAAATTATTAGGAAACGTGACATTATTTTCTAGCGATATATCTGGGGATCCAACAACAAAGTACTCTGTAAACAGCTTTTGTTCTGCATGTTGTGAGTTATTCTACTATAACACTTAGAATCCCTGCTCTGGACCCGACATCCCGTGCTGCTGGTAGGTGCTATGTGAGCATGAAGGAAGGTGGTGGGATGCTTCACAGCAGATCTGCAATCTGAGAATAAGACATGAGAAGCAGATGGCTACAGGGGGAAACAATGAGGCAGAGCTGGCAGCGTGATGGGAAGGAGTCTTAGTGCACCCACTGCCTTGCTGCTGCCAAAACCCTGCTCTGTGTCCTGCCCAGGAAAGGGCTCTTGAGACAGACTTGGAGGGGGAGATGACAGGGCAGGTATGCTTGGAAGTACCTCTGAGGACCTTCATTTGTAAACGGGAGAAAAGTGCTGAGTAGATGATGTTGGGGAAACGTGGTATTTTTGTTGACCAGCTTGCAGCATGTCAAATCAAGCTTCAGCAGCTTGTGGTTGTGGATCCCAGCGCTGTCTCCTGGGCAGTTGGTGGTGGTTCACTATGGCCCTGAGATTCCTGGTAGCAGAGCCTCACTCAGATGGGTGTAGGGTCTCAGTTAAGATGGGACATGCCAAGGAAGTGGCATCTGTGGAGAATGGCAAAACCTGTTGTAACCTTACTGAAAAATATTGACTTTACTGGTACTTCAGGTCTTAGACAGGAACATGGAAGCCTGTCTCCTGACCTTTCAGGCTGCCCTCATATAACAGCTGCCTGATGGTGCTATACAGGAGCTCCTTTTTCCAAAGCAGAGAAAAGGCTCAAATGTAATTGTGTGAATTATTTGTACTGTGCAACACACAACTGGAACAGGGATTCTGTACACAAAAAGTACTGTCACCCTCATGGAAAGGCTAAGGTCTGTTCTGGAATTCTTGATCCTAATTGATGATTTTCTGTCTGTTTTGCCAAAAACTCTGTAATGCATGGAAAAAGATAATTCTAGATAATAAAAATAGAAGTGCTTGCTCCAATATATTAATGGCTGGATTTGCAGGCCGGAGATTCCAGGAAGGTGGCCAACAGTCTGAATACCTGCTTGTGCTATGACCCTCTGTCCATGAAAAAGCTGTTTGGGTTTGAGACAGGGATGAAATCATTGGGAGTGTTTGGTATCTCTTGTGAGCTGTGTGTGATTTTATTAGAAGAAATGAAGTATCATAATTCCTGAGGTATCCCACCATGCTTCCCTTTATGTCTTTGCTACTGGAAAATTCATGGAGAGTGAGTAAGTTTGCCGTGTTGGAGGCTGTCTGGAAATAGCTATAGCAGGATATCTGTATATGTTAAAAAACATTTCAAAGACCTTTCTCTGGGGAAAGGTAGGAGGGAGAGTTGGAAAATAAGTTTAACAGGAAGAACAGACAAAGAGATTAGCGTTCAAAAAATATGAAATTATGGAAAGGTTTTCCTTCAGAGGAAAGCACACAGAGTGTTATGATTGCATACAAATATTTGGTTATGGTTGAATGCAAGTTCTGGAACATGAAAGTGTTACCTAGCCAGTGGCTGTCAGTTTTGTCAGTCCCCTACCAGCTAATGTGTATAACTTTGAGATGCACACCACCTTTCTGTTGTTGGACAAGATAGCTACCCGAGTTAAAATAAAATGAAATACACTCAGTGCAATACTATTGGTTTATGCCTGGAATTTGGGTACCAATCAGCTGAGTTCTGGCAGGTTGGATGTCTAGTTCCTTCTTTCTCTAGCTATTTCAAAACCAGGAGCAACTCATCAAAGCCTGGGCTAATGAATCATTGCAAATGCTTGATGTGTTGGCAGCTACATGCCACCCAGCTTCACACTCTTCTGCTGCCATAATTTTAAGAAACTATTGGAACAGTGCCCTCCCCCCAGAAAAAGTATATCCGAAGATCTGGGAACTAATATATGCAACCCTCCCTCAGTTTCTTTGTACCAAACTGTTTAGGTAGGCCTTGGTATTAGTTCTAGCTGCAGAGCAGCTTTTAGTAAAGAAATCAAAAGCTTGGATATAATTTGCTCTGAGTAGATAAATGAACCACTTAATCCCGAATTGATGAAAAAAGCTCATCTGAGTTGGGAGAATTCAGTCAAAGAAATAAAAATCTCCAAATCCAGAAGAGCTAAATGATGGTGTATAGTCATTATCCTGTCAGTCATGTTTGTTAGTTTGGTTTAGTGTAGATGTCAAGGTGTCTCAAGTTGTGTTCATCTTTGCATGTACAGGAGACTTGTTTATTCTCCTAATGTATTAGTTTAGTTTAACTGGAATCTGTACCTCCATCAACTATTTGTCTTACTTTATTTGACTCACAAAGTCCATGTTGTGATGTACTTCAGTGCACGTGTTAAAACAACTTAGTCCAATACTCCTAGGAGGCTGCCTGTCCTTGGGTGAGCAGATGCCTTGTGAGGGTGATCTGCTCCCCTCACTCTGGCTGAGGGGTCAGTAGGTAACATTTGTACTTTCAGCAGAGAAGAATCAGGCATTCGTGAAGGTGGATGGTCCTCTCCTGACCAGGTCCTTGCTGCACCTTTGGTTTCTCACCCCCCACTCCTGCAGCACCTTGACCATTTGCTATCTGAAGCAGACCACAGTCACGTTGCAGGTGAGCCTGGCCAGAGGCACAGTTTCCATTTTATGGAGGAGTGACGTCAGGGACAGTGTTTTAAGCTGCAGGTCATGAATCAGGCCTTTCCTTCAAGTTCGAGGGAACAGTCTCCTTCTCCAAGAACTTAAAACCTTTTCCATTATTTGGGAAGTTGCCTGTGCTAGCACTCCTGCCTTTTCCTTTTGTCTGTTTGTGCAGTGTCAGGAAGAAAAAATAAATCTGTATTGCAAGTAATATTCTAAATATAGAAGTGTTAGTCTCCAAATGAGCCATCTTTCTGATGGCTTCAAAATGGGTTTTGTAATAAAAGGAAATGTATTTGACACTGCCAGAATTTACAGTCCCACCAGAGGCTTGTGAAATAACTGCTATACCAAACATCTTGGGCTGTAATGGAGCTTGTTGACACGTACGGGTTACTGAAGGGTATTTCTGGCTGTTGCCATGAGGATGGGTTAGCAGGAAAAAAGACTTTCTTTGCAACTTGTCTGTACCATCACCTTTTAAAAAGAGCTTTTTAATAAAAGGTGATTAAAGAGGGGGGCTATTTTTCAAAATGGGTGCCAGAATATGGTCTGTGGGAGCCAGGAGGAAGGGGTTATGAGTAAGTCTGGTGTGAGTGGCTAATAGTGCTTTTGGCTGTTTAACTGACTAGAAAACTGGTTTTCTTTTTTTCTTTCACCAAAATTCTTTCAGGCTTGGTCCTCTCTATATAGCTACTCTACAAGGACCCAGTTATTTCCAGATGGGATAATGACTTTTTCATCTGGTCACTTATAAACCAAGTGTTGCAGGAAAGCATCATTAGTGGTCTTCAGGTGATGTCAAATGTGACTGGTCTCAGTCATTTGATGAGATTTCAGCAACAGATCTAGAGGTGAATGATCTTATTCCATTTGACAGCACTTGTTTTGTAGCAAATATTTATAGGTGCATCTAGGGGTCCAGTTCTGTTTGGTATATAGAGGCATTGCCATAGAGAAATTCCATTAGAAAGTGTGTACTTTGTCATGATTTCTGCTTGGTCTAACTTAGGAGGAACTGAAGATGTGTTGGGGGGAGAGAAAGAGTCTCTGCCCAGCTTCTCATAGTGTCCAAAAATAAAATACTATTTGAGGACTTTTTAAAAACATAGCTGATGCTAGAAAGAAAATAAAAAGTCTGTAATGGACTTCCTCATACCAAAAGTTAATTTTCAGATTGAAATAAGACAGTTAAAAGAAGTATTGAAGAAGTAAAATTGTCTATTAAAATATGAAACTGAGTCTCTGGTGCTTCATTTTGTCTTCAGTCCAACTTTCCTATCTGATTCATTGCCATACAGATGGGTGTATATACCATATTATTTGAATCTGCAGACCTTTTAGAGGGTTTTACTGCTTGTCTGTGGGTCTGAATGTTGCCTGCACGAGGGCATCAGGAAATGGAACTCCATGGTACACTGAACACTAAGGATTTGCTTAAGTGTTTTGCTTGGAATCAGTTCCCTGTGCTGAGTGGCAGGGGTTTAGCCAGCAAAACCCCAGTTTTAAAGCCCTGGTTTCTAGCACGGTTAGATCTGTGTGATCTGTGTCAGTGGGAGATCAGGCTTCGCTTTGCATTTTGCTGCACTTTTGACTTGCAGGCTTCTGATGCCACACACCATTGGCTATTGTATTGTTTGAGCCTTGTGCTGGGGACCTCTGCTTCAGGCTCTGCTCCTTCTCAGTACACAATGCAAATACTTCCATGAACTCTCAGAGATGTTTCAGGTTACGTAAACCAGAATTTAAAATAGTATCTTTTTCACAACATTTGGAACACGCGTTCTTGAATATAAATTCTCAGAGCAGTGCCAGCAGAGTTGGTTGAACAGATGCAGAACTCCGTTACTAAGAATAGTTTCTGCAGTTATCTCCCCACACAATTTTCTCCTTGGGCATTTGCAATGTGCTTATCAACATTGCAGAAGATCATAAGTATGTTCAGGGTTTGTTTTTTTTTTTTTTTTCAGAAAATAGTCTGTAAGCTTTCTGCTTTCAGAAGCAATCAAAAGCCTGCTCTTCTGAAGCCACACTGAGTTTTAACTGATGAAGCAGAATTCTGCATGGAAGGGTTTGAAAACAAACAGAATAAGGAAATTCAGCAGTATCTTTTTTTATTCTTTTTTCTCTTGGTAAACAGCAGCACTTGCTGGCAAGAATGGGAATAACAGATCAATCTGATTGTTTTCAGTTGTTGGGTTCATGTTTTTTTAGTCATCCAGCTCTTTTTGCAGCTGTTACCCAGTTCAGTTTACCTGGTGAGGAGAAAGGTACAGCGTCTTGCCACAAGATGCCAACTCCTTCATGATGACATTGAGGCCATAAGAGCACCTGAAGTCAAATCAAGAGTTTGTTTGAATGAAAGCTTCATTTTCAGAGTTCTCCCACTAAAAGAAACGAAGTGCTCTCCTGAGTTAGGCAAACAGAATTTGGTCCCCAGTGAGCACATAAAATTGTATTTAAACAAGAAAGAGTAATTGAAGGTTGTCTGTTCCTCATTCACTAAGCAGCAGAACTTGCATGGGGTGTGAAACTGTGGTTATTAACCATAGTTAATGTCTCATTCATTACCATACACTGTTAAGAGTAACTGTTGGTTACTCTTTGTTCAAGCAATGCTTCTGTTGCCAGTGGTGTCAGGAGATTTACTTTATTTAAAAAAAAGAACAAAACACAACAAAAGACCTGGGCTTGGCATATTAGTAGTCATTGAAGGTGAACACAAAAGAAATACAATAGGAACAACCTACTGAAAAGAAACACAGTTTTTAAGGTAATTTAGTGCTTAATTCCTTTTGTTATCAAACACAAGTGCCCACATACAATAAAAATATCGCCTGGAGGAAAGAGAGAGTGAGAACTAGGAGAAAGACACTAGGCCTGCCTAGGTAAAGCCAGAAAAGGGGAAAAAAATGGGTAGAAGAATAAAAAAGCCCAATCAAGAATCAAATTCCCAAACCCCCCTGATTTCAGTGGACTGCCCAGAGAGGTTGTGGAGTCTCCTTTGCTGGAGACATTCAAAACCCGCCTGGACAAGTTCCTGTGTGATGTGCTCTAGGTGACCCTGCCTGGCAGGGGGGTTGGACTAGATGATCTTTTGAGGTCCCTTCCAATCCCTAGGATTCTGGGATTCTGTGACATCTGGGGAGGTAACTTGATGTGCCCTCATGTCCTTTCTGAGTCCCATCACATCTGGCAGGTGGCAATGGAATGTGGCTGTTCTGCTTCAGGTGTGAGTGCTGCAGAATTACTTGTCTTCTGCTTTGATGTCCAGGAACATATCAATGGATATAATTTTATATAAATATTGGTATTGTGGCTTTGTGTATTTTAGTGTGGTTTTTAGGTTACATTGGTAGATTGCATTGTTTCTTGTACATGGGACAAACACAGGCCTAAATCTTTGGATGATTAAAAAAAAAGTGCCTGTAAAAGTATATGGAATAGTGGGTATTGCTTTGCTCAGGAGAGAGGACGCTGTGTATGGGGTGGAATTCTACTGTGAACATCACTGCTGTTGCATTGATGCTATGGGATTGGTAGAGCTGGATGTGCTAGGGCAAGTCTGAGGAAAGAGCATCTGTGAGAGGGAATGCAGCTCTCCATGCTTTGGGAATAGTAGGGAATAAGCTTACCTACTGATTGACTCTTGTGATTCCTTTTAATGTACTTGATAATAGCTGTTCTGAAGGATGGTGGCATTGGTGGTAGTTGGATGACAATTCTCATTGTCCTAATCCGGGTCTGGGTTTGGCATCACCAGCTGTGGTAGGTCCAACCTGCCTTGGTGTCCTCTCGTTCCCACCCCAGTGGTGTCATGAGATCTGGGGTTTTCAGCAGTTTAAAACTTTTTCCAAAGGTGGTATTTCTCTTACTCAGCTTTTACAGGCTGCAACTGTGTTTGTGGTGCAAACACTTCTTAAAGAAGGGGGAAAAAAAAAAAATCTGTGCTGGAGTATTTGCAAGGTTCCCTAAACTTGGAGGTTCCACTCCAAGCCTGGATCTAGGTGTTACAGCCCCTTTCCTCACCAAAGGGGTTTGTCTCCTGAAGTCATTTTACAAACTGATGTTGGGAGAAGAAAATATAACTGGGCTGAGGAGCCTGGAGCCTGCTGTCCCACACTTTACTTGTCCATACTTGGGAGCAAAACTGATCCTTGAAGTCTGTAGGACTTCCCCCTTGAAACAGGGAGTGGGAATACTGAGAGACAAAGGAAAGCTTGGGGTTTTCCATATTCTTTTGCTTAATTTAAAACAGTGATTCAGACAGGCAAGGGAGACCATTTATCTCTTCAGGTTTGGTATAGGCGTTGCCTCTTCTTGTGCCAAATACCTCTGAGGATGGGAAGAGACAACATGGTCCTTCTCAAAACCTGAGAAGAATTTTAAATGGTTAAAAAGAATTAAACTTCTAGTAGATGACGAGTCTGGAAAGCCTGTGCTGCCATTTACACCTAGTTAGAAGAAAATAGGGTTAATAGTAGAGTTCCAGAAAAAAAGCCTTTAATCAATGAGTGTGTTGTTGTTTAAGGATGCCTTTTCTTTTCTTTCTGACTGTTCTGATAATTTCTGTCTCTTGGAGAAGATTACTGTGTGTGGTTTTGTCCTGCCAGCAGCTGCAGTAGCCCAGAACGATAGGGTGCTGTCTGCTGTAGGTCTGAGATAAGTGTTGGAAATCTGAATGTTTATTTCTAAAACATGATACAAATGTAATAACTGCTGAAGATCAGCTATAGATTAGCAAATACTTGGTGAGTCATACCTTCCCCTTGCTGCTTTTTTTTCTTTAGCATGTCATAAACATTTGGGGAAGCTCATTCATTCCAGGTAGGCGTGAAATCAATCTTTGATGCATAGGATTGTGACTCAAGGAGTGGAAACAAAAAGGCCACTTGGTGTAATGTCTGCTGCTATGCTCTTGCCAAATTCCTTGAGCAGAGGGGGAAATCTCCTCTGCTCTAGTTTGTTTGGAGGATGCTTTGAAGCTTATGGATCTCTTCCATATAGCATACACCAATTAAATGTGATTAGGAGTGTTGTAGGTAATAGGTCTGCTATGAGGATGAAAAGGTGATGAGAAAGATGAATAGCACAGGATATGAAGGCACTGGCTGGATACGTGAGGGGAGGCAATGGGGTGCTGGGAGTCTTGTTCCAAGGGGAATGGGGCAGCAGGGGTGTGTAAGACAGCCTGACCTGGTGGGAGCTTTGTCTGGAGGGTTTCTAGGGCAGGCATCAGGAACTGACTGGAAGCAGACATCTAGGTGAGTTTCCACTTAATCTTCTTCCTCTGTCTGCAGTCCCTCTCTTTGTTGTATAGGTGCCTTTGGCCCTTCTGATAGAGTAAGTGGGACTACAGCTCTAAAAGACCCTTCTGTCTTTTATGCAGCACAAAGGGGAACTCAGAGCCTTCAGAATGTCTCTTGTCCATTCTTTCTTGCTTGAAATTAAGTACGTCAAATGTATTGTTAGCTGAGAACTTGCCTTATCCTTTCATATCCATCTTCCATCTGCCAGGACCCAACATTTCTACCAGGCTCCCCATCCCTTGCTTCCCATACTTGCTCTTTCATCCTGGAGTGGTTTCTGGCTGTGGTAAAGTTAACTGGCTGCCATAATATCATGCATGTCCATCACCTTCTCCTCTTCCCACCTTGAAAGTCACTGTTGTAGATTTGTCTTGTGTTATAGCACATCTACATCTCCTTCCAGAAGTTTTTGCTGTGTGCTTATCCACCTTGTCCAACAGAACACTGTTTAATGATCATCATCCTCATGAACCTTTTAAAATGAACTGTGCTGTGAGTTATGGGACTGGCAATTGGTGTTGTGTTTTTAGGGCTGTCTTGATGGCACACAGAAACCTCTGCAGTGTTCCCAGTGGATGACACTGACTCGGGTGCTTGCTGTCACAGGGACAGATTCTATCCAGCCTCTTGCACCCCTGCAGTATAAGGCTGATGGAGCAGTTTTCAGGGCGCTCTTGTGTGCTCTGTGTGTTTGAGCAGTGTTGTTGTTCCTGTAATTTGCACTGAGCAGACAAACAGGCTGCTCATTGCTTCTCTGATTGCCCAGGAAATGTTCTGTCAACTCCACCCTTTTTTCCTGACTTGTAGCACTTCCCTTTGATCCACTGTGGAGCTAGGCTGAAGAGAGGAACTGGGAACTAGGTGAGTCACCTCACAAAGCTCTTACAGCAGGTGCCTCACTCAATCTGCCTACCTTGCTTTTCTTGTCTCTTGTGGTCTTTTTCTGACCCATCTCATCGTTTTCTTTGGGTGGTTCTTTGATGAGATGCTTGCAATAAACAGTCTCATTAGCTTGTTTTTTCCATCTGTTGCTGTCTCCGTTCTTTCCCTCAAGATTTTCAGTTTACCAGCACAGGGGATAGGTTGGCAGGTAAAGTTGATCTTGAGATGTTTCCTGCTACAACACTTCCTAGGGCAGTGTTACAGAAAATCAGCTTTGCTCATAGAAAACAAGGGGGGAAGGTTAAGCAGAGCAGTGCTTGGGGAGGGAGGAGAGGGAAGACAACCAGCTACAACAATGGTTCAAGTAAAAGTTGCTGCCTGTTGGCCTTGTTGCATCAGAATGAGTTGACTGTTAACTTTAGTATGGAAAAAGTATTCCTCCTTCCTTCCAGTTTTTCCTTCCTGTGAAGGGAAGAAGAGATCCGTGATAGGAATTGGTTGGTTTTTTTAATTATAATTATTAAAAAAAGACAACCCCCTTTGGCTGGCATCTGTTACAAGGGCTGCAGCTGTCTCCTGGCACACTTTTATCTCCCCCATGTTACTTATGTTGTCTGTCTTCTATAATATGTTCTTTGGGACATATTTTGTGCAAGATGCTGATTGATGTTGACTGCTCCTGTGTGCTGTGGCAGTGCAAACAAGTAAGTGAGTAGCTTACCTATGGCAGGTATATGAGTGAATGTGCACACAACCCAGGATATACTAATGATGTGTGTGTGTGTCAATGTATAAAAAGCTTAAGTTTTGTGACTTTGATAAATAAGCTGTTTTGAGATAGGGGGACCAAGCAATCCCATCCACAGTGGGTAAAATACTCAATATGCTCAAGGGAATGTAGCAAAACAGAAGCCTCTGGGTTTGTGTTACTGTCTGTCAGAATTGTAGGAGCAAATAATTTAACAACTGGTTTGTTTAATACTTTCAAATGTTATTTTAACTTTCAATGCAGATGGGCAAAAACTTTACCCACTTAATCAGTTTTGTTCAAATGTGGATAGTAGAGGAAATGAATGTTTTTGATCTTCATCAATTTTTTACCTAGTCTGAAAGAAGGAAGCTATGATAAGAGATCTTCAGAAAGTCCATTTTGACGTGGGTCACTCTTCAACTCCTCCTGCACTGGGAGAAACGTTGTACGGTTTCTTTTTACGATGTAAATATTTAGGGTGAGCATAACTTCTTTGTGGAAACTGTCTAATTAGAAGTATTAGGAGCTGTGTTTATTTATAACATGTATGAATAATTATTACTCAAAGTCTGAGTATTATTTTCTTGGGAAGTCCCTCATTAGAAACTCTGCATCATCAAGGGTTTACTGTGCTGTTACTTAACTGGTTTCAGTTTGCATCTGGGAAGAGACAGTCAGGAAAAACTGCAGAGCCAAATACAACACACTGAACAAGAAAGCAGATCTTTCAGCATCCCAGATACTTTTCATAATGATTTTTTCTTTGTTTGGAATAAGCACAGCCAATGCTTGGCTGCTTGTGCAGTGAAATGTTAAATACAAGTAATGTTGTTCTGGGTGGTGCTGGGGGGGGGGAGAGAGAAGTCAGGGGTGGGTGTGTGCTTCTCCCCACCACCTCAGAGCTGGTGCTGCTGGAGATCTCTGAGCCTGCCGGGTACCTTCTACCAGACTTCACACCCTCAGTGCAGCTCTGCCTGGGTTATACATCCAAGTGTTTGGCCTCTCCATTTTCTTTAGAACAGGGACCATTGTTTGTGCCTGGACAACAGTGGCTGTGTTTTCTAATTCAAAAAGTGCCTTATAGAAAAGGCCTTTATCATCATTCCTGCATTACAAATGTGGAAATAGAAACAGAAAGGGAGCAGCTTCCCCTAAGGTGGTATAGATGAGCAGCAGTCAGGAACCAGAGCCCTTGTCCTTGCCGAGTCCTATAGTAATTTCATCTTATGTTAGTGTCACCAAGCAAAGCCCTCCTGTGAGCTCCTGAAAAGAAGAGTTTATTACAAATATTGTGGAACAGAAATAGCCTTTCCCGCTGTGCAGACAGAGCTAGCTTGGTTGCAGTACCAATAATCATGGCCTTAAGCTACTGGCAATGATGTTCTGTGACAGGCAGGAATAGCTCAGTAGTCCATGGTGAAGCTGTTGGGTTGGAGAGATGTGGCAGATGATAGAAACACGTACAACAGGCTACTTCTCATCCTTCAGGTTACTGGAAGAGGAAGGTCCTCCACTGTCTGCTCGTGGCTGGATCCAGGGAGTGTTCTCCTACACAGGCCCATGCACTGGGGGTGACCTCTGACCAGCTCATTTCTTGAAGCTGTCATTTAGTTTTTGTTACACAATATTTGTAGGTTGGACCTTTCCTTAAGCAGAACAAAATCCAAAGCCTTTGGGGTTTCTTGTTCTTATTTTCTCAATTCTTCAATCATCCTTTTTTTTTTTTTCACTTCTCTTTTTTAAGAGCTGATGCCCTGTCTTTCCTTGTCATTTACTTTAGCTGGTGTGAATATCTGGCTTCTGCCTTCGTGCTGCAGTCTCCACCTGTGCTGCATCCCTTGTGGCTGTTCCTTGCACACCAACTCTTGTCCTGGCTGCTCCTCTGCATCTCTGTTTTATTTTGCATTTTCCTGTGCCCCTTTCTCCTAAAGCAGGAGGCCTCTTGTACTACATCGTTTCTTTTGATGTGAAGCCTTCCACTTTATTCCACCCTGTATCCTCTCCCTGTATCATTTAAGACTAAATGAAATTTCTGTAGCTTTGTGCCTAAAGATCTTGATTCTTTGTATTTTTGCAGTAGAGAGAAATCCCAGCCATACCTCTGTACTTTGGAGTGTTTGTACAGCACAAATCCAAAGATGATCCCCAGAAATCCATGAACTAACTTAGGTAGGGTAGAAAAGTAAGTAACACAGAAACAATGGAAGTTACAGATACAGGCTGCAGAAAAAGGAGAGCCCACCTTCTGTATCGATACCTTCTGTATCAACATCTTTTTTGTCCTGTCAGGATTTTGCAAACTGACCAGTTTTGAGACTGGTCTAGGATGGGAGCACATACACTTGTGGCAGGACATCAGTTTGCTTTGGATTCAGGAGAGGGTGAGAAGTGGTTCTGACATCTGGCTCTTTGCTTTTTATCCTCTCTATGACTATTGGTTACTCCTGATGTCCATGGAGCCCCAGTGTGTGCTTTGTAGCTTACATCTCATTGTGATTTATTTCTGTCTGTTTCTGTGGCTAGTAGTGGGATAACTAGAGTTTCACATGGAGACTGTACTGCATGGTGATGGTGGTGATAAAGCCTCACTCTGCTCCTGCCATGGAATGGGAGGAATTCAGATGTGGTGACTTGATTTAATGTGTTCCCATCATACAGTAAAGGAAAACTTGCCAACTGAATTAGAAGCGGTGGCTTGATTGCATTAGGATTTTTCTGTTTATAAATGATTAATTCTTTCTTGTCTTCCAGCTCCCCCCCCTTCCCCAAGCTAATAAAATTTAGGCAGGGTTAGCTTTGTATCTTAAGAATTGAGCTTCCACAAAATGTAGCGAAAAGGAATCAATTCATGTTTTTATTGTGAAATTATTAATTCATAAGAAATCTCAGTTGTTCCACAACAGCAGTGTTTTTCTTGGTTTATGCAACCAATAGCATGTGAAAAATCCCTGTGTTGCTAATGCTGATCCATCTGTTTACGTGCTATTGGAACAGCAGTGCATTTAATGGTATTTTAGATTGGGTCAACCATTAAGCAAACGTTTTCTTATAGTTCAGTAGTTTTCTTTACTCATGTGAAAAGTAGATGTTGGAACTGGTAGACCTGGAATATAACTGTGCTGACCTCACAGGAGAGAAGTGGCTTTGTCCAGTGTCCTTTCTTGCCCTGCTTCTGGCCTGTGTGAGAAATACCAAAACAAAAAAGGTGAATTTCAGAGCTTGCTGGTGGGCTGACCAGTGCTAGGTGTGAGCACCTGGAAACCTGATGAAGAATTTGGCTACTAAAAGCCCGTATTTCCTCTCCCCCAAATGATCTAATGAAGTAGTCTTACAAACTCTTGAATCATCATGGCTGCAAAAACATGACTTTCTGTTATTACAAAAACGTAAATTCTGATGTTGCAGACAAATGGCTTTTTGTTCATCAGCTGTTCTCAGCAAGTACTTCGAGAATGCATCCCACAGTCATCTGTCCTGCTTTCTTTTATATTCAGGAAAGGTGAAGGAGCTGTGCTGAATATTGTTGAGATTGACCGAGGGTGGTCTGGGACATCTAGTTTGAGTCTCTGAGTTCTGGCCCAAGACCTTGTAAGCAACAGCTCTTCTGTGTGGATGCCTCAGGGCTTCTAGAAGCACAGAATGTTCGTGGTGTCTAGGTTGAAGACCTGAGGGGGATGTGGACCTGAAAGGGATGAATTGTGGCCCCACTGCCTGCGTGGGGTGTCTCACAGGAAGCTGAAGGCAACTGCCTCCTACAGACCAAATGCTCAGCCTTACATTTGAGGATAGGGTGAACACAGAAACTAGAAGGGACGGTCTCTGCGTCTGTGGCATCTTTGAAAACAAGAGCAGTGGGATCTCTCCTTCAGCAATGTCTGGTGGCTCCTGCCAGGAGCAGACCTCTTATCTCAGATCTCCCAAATACAAAGTTATTTTACCAGATATGAAGCAGATTTTTTTTTTTTTTTTAATGTGACATGTCCCAAGCTGTTAGCTAGGCTTCTTTTCAGAATACTTCACATTTGGTAATTTTGGCCTTGTGGTGGGCTTGTTTTTTCCTGGTAAGACTAAGAAATAAAGCTTTATTTGCACAGGATTTATTTATTTACCGGTTTTTGGTCTAGTTGAAATGACTTTAAGTGAGCTTCAGTTACATGGGACTTATATTTGTTATAAAATAATAAGCAGACCTACTCCAAGTCTGACTATGCCTACCTCAGGTGGCATTACCCTAAGATGGATGAGTCCTTCTCTGAGTGCAAGACCCATACTTTAATTGTCCCTGAAGCTGGGCTGCTGCTATTGGAAGGGATTGTTATGGGGAGAGCCACCCTTTGGGAGCAATCTTGTCCGTTTTCAGCAGCAAGTTCAACTTTAGTTTCTACCTTAAACTTGAACCCTTGGTAATATGGCATGGTGAACATCCTTTTGTTCAGAAGGATGCTGGAAGTAATTATTTTGTGTGACTGCACCCTAAGTAGAGATTAAGCAGCTAAACTGAAATCATCCATTTTTTATTTGCCAACGTTTAGACACTATTTATCATCTCTGTCCTAAGTCTTGCTGTCTTGTCTCTGTTTTTTGCTTAGGAATTAGTACTTGCATTCTAGTCAGCAGCAATGCAACTGAAACAAGAGGCAAGTTCTGGGACACTGTCTCCCCTCTGCCCACCCCTGCTCTGAGCTTTGTGCTCAGCAGTAACTGGAGAGATCATGAGGGTTTTCTTCAGAGGCTTTGGCAAGACTTGCTGTCAAGATGTACGTGTTGCAGTGCCCGATGACTTGAGTGACACTGCCAGATGGACCGTGTGCTCAAGTGGCTCTGACCGCTGCCTGGGTCAGTGCATGTCTAAATGCTTAGTCACCCATTAGATGAGTTTTTGAAATATTTTTTCTTTTTGTTTACCAAACAAGGGTCACAAAATCCCTCTAAAATCTCTGAAATATTGTTTGTTCTTAGCCCAAAAGAAGCAGTTATTTAAAAATGTTTGGAAAAGTATTTTTCTGTATATGCTTTTGTCTTTCTGTTGGGCTGAAATTGCTTATTGACTTGAAGATGCAGCAAGGCTGCTTTCTGAAACAGTTTGATACACCCTCTGCTCTGCTCAGTCAGTGTGTGTGTTTCCTTTAAAATGCTACACAAAGCACAAATATAGCTGGAGCACCTAGTCTGGAGTCAGGGACAAAAATAAACATGACATTATTATATTAGATGTGGACACAGTTCTAACGGGTGTTGTGCTTTAACTTTGACGTCTAATATTTTTAAGCAGACTTTAAGGTTTGTAGGGGTTGCTAGTTTGGTGGCCAAGCCTTTCTCAGTCCAGCTTTTTTTCTGAGGTTCTTGGTTTGGTGTTTGTGTCCTTCTCTGAAGGCTGCTATTACGGAAGGCCATGGTTGTGCTTTTCCCTGGTCATACAGAAGTGGCAGTTGGTCAGAATGCTCTAGCTGCCAACTGCAAATGCTTGCTTTTTTTTTTGTACAGCAAGGTCAAAATTACCCAGGTTTGCAATCAGCTCACTCTGTAACCATTACCTTGCTAAAGCACTTTTATAGCTCTCTTACCTCCCTTCCTGCACTGAAACTGCTAAATTTATTAACACTGAAGCCCGAGAGTTAGATTTGTGCTGTGAATTTGCCACAACTCGTTTCTCATTTCGTTTGCATGATCCCCATCCACACTGTTAAACAGTTATTCCTGTTCCTCTACTTGGGTCTCAGGGAGGTGTCAGCAGCTTCCCAGTGGAGTTGGGCCACAGTGCTGCTCTGGATCCACGTCACTGTTACACCCACTGCTATACCAATAGCTGTATTTATATTTGCAGTATCACCAGCTACAGGCCTTTCTATTTTAAGTATCCCTGGCATGCTGTAGCCTTTCCAGAACATGATTTGCACTCTTAGGGAAAATGAAAGACACATCCAAGAGAAAGCAGCAAGCTTGCAGAAGTGTGTACGTACATCCAGTTTCCTTGAGGAGTACCTTAAGAGAAACGACGGCTGGTTATGAAGTATGACTGCTAGAGGATTTCTATCACTTACAGAAAACTAACAAGGAGAGATTTGGGCTGATTCTGCTTATTTTTTTCCAATGCATATACACTGGTAAAATACTTTTGTGTTCAGTGCTGAATAGCTATTAACTCAAAGCCTTAAATGCAGCATGTCAATCACGTGGAGTTGTCACTGGCAGTTGGGTTTGGTGAAGATGCTCTGCCATGCTCCTCTGACACATAATCTTTTCCTAAACTTGCTTAAAGGTATTAAAACTGATCTTGAGCACTGGCACTGTTGCAGAAAAGCAGTAAGCTAAACAACCTGTGTGTGTGCATGTGTTGGATTTGAGCAGGGAAGATGCTGAGGGCTGACTCACCAGAATGATGATTTGGGGGAAGGAGGGGGATTCAGCTGCTCACTGTTCTTACAGTCAGGTTTGATCTGATAGTATTTGAAGAAGGCAGTTAATGAAATTGCTGTCTGTCTCCACATGGTGTCTGCACTGGGCATGCTTGATGGGGGGAGAACATCTGTAAGGGTTCAGTGGTTTCTTGTTGGCTCAGCTAACTGAATTTTAGTAGTTGTCAACATTATTAAAAGCTTACTTGAAATCTCTATTTAACTCTATTAAAAGACTTCAGCTAGCAGCAACATTCAGCCTCGAAATGTCTGAAAACTATAGTAGTTCAACAACCTTAATTTTGTAGATTAATAAAGAATATAAAAACAAAGACTCTGAGTAAATGGCTTGCGACGAGCCTGTGTAGCAACACATGCACAGAGCAGTTACTGAAGGAGTTGCAACGGTCTTGTTTGCAACTACAAATGTTTTTGTATAGCTTTTCAAGGCTTGATGCAGGGCCTGGGTCACATCATTCTGGATACTATCTGCTATGGCTCAAACCTTTTGTTTTTCCGTGCTTTTATGGATATGATCAGTAACCTTAAATACTAAGACTAAACTTCAGTGTTTCTGGCTCAAAAATAATTTGGATTGGATAGGATCCCTGAAGGTCATCTGCTGCAACCCCATGGCTCAGTGCCCTAAGTCTGAAGGTGGACAAGGCTCTCAGCAGCCTTGTTTAGTCAAGCTTTGCTTATCACCCAGGGGTCCCTAATGAAAATGTTGAAGAATGTTGATACCAGTATTAACCCCCTGAGGACTGCTGCTGTCAACACTCTCCACGTGTGGGTGGACAGATCTGCTGCCCACTGTGGTAGAGCAGGGCACTGTCTGGATTTCCTTGCACCTTGACAGGTAACCAGTGATGGCTGCTCTCCATTTTTGTCCATCTCACTGCAGAAGGCAGACAGGTTGGTGAGGCACTGTTTGCCTGGCACGGGAGCTGTCCCATCACCTCTCCCCAGTGCCAGTGGAGCTTACACAGGTGTCTGCTTTGCCCTCGTACTGACAGCCCCAGACCTGAGTGATCTTTGCAGTAAGCAGCCAGTCAAGAACCAAGGCAGAGTGGAGGCCCACTGATTTCTAATGTATTTTCTTTCTGTCAGAAGGCTTAGCAATGGTAACGTTTGCAGAATGACCTTAAAGACCAGGGCTGTGGGCTGTTGGTTTTCCTTCCAGCTGCCAGTGCCAGGCACTTCCCAGTGTGTTTCACAGCCTGGATGTTCCAGGTTTCAGAACAGTCAGCTGTACTGCTAGGTACATCGAGGGTGGGAAGAGTTTGTTTCCTATTAAAGAAATTAATTGCTGGTAACTTTCCACATTCTTCTTTCTCGGTTTTGTCACTGAATATTTTCCAGGACCTGTTTTTTTCCGGTAACAGCTTTGGCTGGAAAAACTATAGGCTGATTTTTGGTGCATTTCAGTCAGAAACAGCTAATATTAAGAGGAAAAACTCATCTGCATTTTCAGAATTTGTGGATGATTAAGTTTTCAGTAACAGATTATTTTTTTTCTTTAAGTGCTAGCAAAATATGTGTATGTACAAAAGCGTGTTTGAGTGCACAGAGATTAAGCCAGCTATAAATAGCATCTTCCGTGACCCTGCTGGAATTTTCTTTAAGCTTGGAAACACTGAAGTGTGTGTTTTGTCAGATTTGAATCATGAACCCTGAAGAAGAGCTAATGAGTTCTTATTTTTCACCCCTAATCTCCAACTAGAGCATTCTTTATATGAACAGCAGATCAGTCTGAAACTGCAGCTCAGGCCTCAATTGCCTTATTTAACTTCTTTTACTTCCTTTGTTCATTGGGATGTTTTTTCTGCTCTGGTTGTTGTGTTTATGAAAATAACTAATTTCAACCCATATTATCAGACCCATACAAGCTGTGCAATTGTTGCTGTGGGTGGCAGTTTCAAAATCTACTTTATTTCCTGTTGTACTGAAAAAATAATCTCTTTTTGTAACTCCTACTGTCATGAAATGCCTGGTTTTCTCTGTTATTCTGTCTCATTTTCCTGGCACCTTAATGAAGAGGTGTAGCTGGGACTAAATGATCAACTCTTGGGACAAAAGCCATATTCTCTGCTACCTGTCCTGGTGGATTTGGTTGTAGGCAACAGGTGGCAAAACATTTGTTTGCTGTTGAGGCTGAGATTTGGTTCTAGGATTTAAAAATGTTCCCAGGATGTGCTGCACCTGAACCTGCTGAGGTGCAATTAACATAACTGCTAATTATGTTTTGCCAAAAAAACCCAATTAAAAACTATTAAAACCCCTCAGTTTTGTTGAAATGGAAGTGCTTTTTAGGAACACATCAACTTTGACATTGCTAGTAGGAAGCAGTCAGAATGCTTTACATATTTTTTGATGTAGAATTTTTTCATATATTAGTATTTAAACTGTAATATATGTTTTGGTAATAGGTCGAGTCCTTGCTTCAGAAATCTTTTATTTAAATTTGTCTTCTGTTTCTGTATAGAACACTATTGTAGAAAAAACACTGAATTCCAGTGCTTTACTAGCTGTTGTTTGGCATGAAGTCACAGAGCACTTAAAATTCCTCATACAACAGCTTCAATTGCTTGCTAATCTTGCCTGAAGATTGGCTGAGAATGTCAACTCGGTTCTCCTGTTGCTTATTTTCAGTAGCACAGACCACAAATGCTTGGATAAAATGTACAAGGAGTATTTACTGTAGAATATAGATAAAGGGGTATGGAAAACCTTGCCTAGGTAGGGTCAAGCTGTTGACTTTTCAGTTGTTGGCTATTGATCTGTATCACTAGTCTGGCAGATGTATAGCTTTTGTGGAATGAGTTAATAATTTCTTGGTGTAATGTAAAATCAACAACCAGTTGACCTGAGCCCCATGGAAGGAGAAGGGGTGTGATGCTTTTCCCAGAGCTTCTGCTCCTCCATGGAGCCTTCCTCAATGAACTGCTCTTTTGGACAAAGATAGCTGTGCCCTTCCTCTTTCCTCCCCACGTTGTGTTGAGCTTTGATGAATGTGTTAGTACTCATGTTGTTGGCTGTTCCCTTTTTTTAGAAACAAATCTTACCCTCAGTAATTCTATATTCATGGTGAGTAATGGAGAAATCATTGCTTGTTAATCATTCACTTAGAGGTTCCTGTATTGCTGTTGCTCAGTCACTTGTGTTGCTGTTATCTACAAAGTGTTGCTCTGATGAGCACTTAGACCTGATTTTCATAGTTTCAGTAGGATTATTGTAATGACAGGATGGCAGGTGTCTGCCTTCAGTTACTGATCATCTAGTCCAAAGTGTATCACCTCAGAGTCAGTCCCAGTGATGCTCTCAGCAGGCTTGTAGAACTTCTTTGAACCATGCAAGTACAGTACTGTTGGTGCTACTTAAAGACCACTTTTAAGTTATTTTCTGTTGGTTTCCAAAAGTTATGCTTGGCTGTTTCACAGAATCTTAGAATGGCTTGAGTTGGAAGAGACCTTAAAGATCATCTAGTTCCAACCCCCCTGCATGAGCAGGGACACCTCCCATTCAGGATTTACCTGTCCTGCTGTGTGTACCTCTTGAACACTAAAATGATTAAATACTGGACTTTGCTTTTCCATTTTGAAAATTAGTTTTCAAGTTATTTGAGAAGTTCTCATCACAGCCTTTCCCAAGTGTTTGCTTTCTGTGTGTATGCTTGGTGATCTGCTTTCTTGGGAAGCACGTGTGCTTTGCTGCTGCAATCATAGGAGTAGTGCATCTACTAAAGGAGCAAAAGCCAACTTCAACTCTTAAGTAAGCTCAGTTGCAGAAACCAAGTCCTGAAAGAGATGCCTGGGGTCACCAAGTCCAGTCCTTTGTCTCCGTTGTGCCTGTCATATCCTCTCTAGGCTGATTGAGTTACGCAGATGAAGCTTGCCTAATAATTCCGCTTCCTATTTTGTAACAGTCATTATTGTAAGCTGTTTCATGGTGCCATTGTTCAAATAAACTAAAAAAAAAAAAGGGGCTCACACAAGAACAAGAGGATGCTTTCGCTGCTTCTGGCTTGGTGACTTCCTGTGAAAAAAAAAACAAACACTTGCTAGGCGATGCTTGGGATTATTCAGCAACAATCAACCCAATAATAGAAATTAGTAAGTTTAAAAGCCCGGAAGCTTCAGAGTGTTGGCAATATGAAATTGCTGTGGCCTGACTTTTAAACATTTTTTTTTTTTTTGTTGTTTTCTTGATTTCTGCTTGCCTTCCAGCATGGGTGGTCAAAGCGCAGTGGCTCTGAGTCGTTTCCCAGGAGCATTGTGCAGGTTAATGGAGGCTCTGGGCTCCGTGGTGTTATGGCTAAATGCAAGGTTGGTGTGAGAACCCACACACCAGACTGGGCAGTGGTGAGACACGGCCTCTGCTTGGCCTGGGTGGTGGGAGGAGCAGGAGGCTATAGCAGCTCCTGGGCCACATGGGGTGTGTGGTGTAACTCGTGTTAGGGAGAAGTGTGGCAGACTTTCTGATAAAAAGGGCTGATATGCATTTTATTGTGTTTAGGAGTTCCTGTAATTGATTTGATTCCAGGGGGAAATACCAGAATTTTTTTAACCCAAGTTGTCTTATAATTTTTTTTTTTCTTAACCAGTGGTGAAGCAGGTCAGGGTCTGTGCAAGGCTTTCTTGTCATCATACTCCCACTGTCATTTTACAGCAGTGACTTCATACCCTCCCCATTTTCTTCCTCTGGTGTTGCTGTTGCCCACTTTCCCTTCCCTGCACGCTGCCCTTTCCCTCCTGCCCCACCTGGCTGCTCGTGGAGCAGGGTCAGAGCTGGCCTTGGATTTGGCACGGGCCAGCGTGCCGGGGCGCCGGCGGGGAGCCCGGAGCTCAGCCTGTCAAAGCACCTTTGCCTTCATGAATTCATAAGCTCTGGGATGTCACATACCAGAGAGCTCAGATCTGCATTTGGGTTGAAGTTTGTGCAAAAAGTGGGAATGTCTCTGTTCAGACTTTTTTTTTTTCATCGCACTCTGAATAGCTAAAAGCGAAGGAGCCAAAACCTGGTTATTTTTCATTTTTTTTGCAAGGGATACCCCTTCAACAGCCCTGAGGTTGCTCTGCCTTGTGTTAATCCACATAAATTGTTAGAGAGACCTGGGCCTAAGCCCATATGGGAAACGGCAGTGGATCAATGAAAGAAAGCATTCAGCAATGTGCATTTTATACAAGCATTTAAAGGTTTTTTTTTTTGTTTTGTTTAGTAATAAAAGGAACAAAGCTATTATTAGGGACCATGGGCTTGGGAGTTTGCTAAAGCAGCAATAGTTACTCATCTGTTTTGATTTGCAGAAGTATTCTAACAAAGGCAGCCACAAACGCAGCGGCGGGGTTAGGAGGTGGATGGTAGGAGTGGAAGTGCAGTTTCTGGAAGCTGGTGCTTACTAAGACCTTTCTGTCTAGTCTTGGTTTTGTGGCCATTAGGAGCACAGTTCCTGGTGAGCTCTTGCCTTGCTGGATCAAAAAGAGGGAGAATGAATCCCCTGGGTAAGTTCTTGGTCCTTTTTGTTCTCCAAGCTGCAGCAGAGTTGTACAGGGCAATTGTCATTTCTGGTGCCAGTGCAGGGTTTGTACGTCAGCTCCCGCAGCTGGCTGGCTGGAGTTGAAGAACAAGCACTGTTGTAGGATTTTTTTTTCTTCTGCCCCATCCCCAGGTAGGAATAAAACTAAGAAATTACCTGATTTACAGCAACAAAAATGCAGACCTACAAACGGTGGTAAAGATGTCCTTGCTTGTTTCTTTTTCTTCTGTGAAACTGTCCTAACAAGCATGCACAAGACCTGTGTGTGTGCTTTAATGTTCGGCCAAGCTGGTTGATGGTTCACAGCCACTGTGGACTGCAGAACTGATGCTGGGCGTGGGGTTGATGCTGCCTTGCAAGTGCTGTTGTGGTGCAGTTTGCTCAGATGCAGTTAGGGCAGAGGAGTTGGCAGCTGGAAATGTTGTAGTCAAATACCAGCCGTGCCATAACAGTGTTAGTCCATGGGAAGTAGGAATGAAATGCTCCTATTGATTTCCTTGGGTTTGGGACCATGTCCCAGCTAAATTTGGTTACGATGCACTGAATGTGGGCTTGAATTTCATGTTGTAATTAAGTACTTAGTGAAAGTTTGCTGTCTAAAAATGTCATTAAAATCAGCCCCTTTTTCTCCCCAGTCCTGCAGCAGTTAAGGGTATGACCTTGCAATTTGAGTTTAAATCCTAAAGCTGCCAGGACAAATACCAAGAGAGACACCTTGAATAAGTAGCATTAACTTTCTGATTTAAATTTCAGAAATTGCTGTTTGCTTGGATGTCTGTGTGCTGAAGATAGGGACTTAAAACCACGGAAATGTAGGAGACCTAAATGGAAAGCAAGGATGGAGCAGGAGAGCTCTTGTTAGTGAATAGACATCTCTTGGGGCAGCTGAGCCACAGTGTAGAAAGTTCCAAGTATTTTTTCTAGTGTCTGAAATGATATTGTCTGTGGTTTTTAGATAACAGATAAGCAAGGGAGGAATAATTGGGCTGCTTTATCGGGCTGCTTACAGAAACTTGAATTTTAGCATGATAGTTGAATGAAAGGTCTTATCTATATTTATGGTTGTTAATGGTCAGAAACTGCCATTTAAGAGTATAGATTAAGTAATTTGTGTTTTGCTTTTATTAAAATTAGAAATATGTCGTCATCTTGGTTTTTTTATGAACTTTTTTCAAAAAATGTACCTTCTCTCTTCACTGCATGAAATATTTCACTTTCAGAGGCCAAGGTTTTAGGAGTCAACTGATAGAATAGGGAAAATGTTGCACTTGGCAATATATTTACACAGGACATTTAGCAGGACTTCTTTTGCTTTGTAGGATTGTTTAGGGTTTTTTTTGTTTGTTTAGTGTTTTGTTTTTTTTTAATTTATCAACTTCAAGGTTGTTTGGTGTTTTTTTTTTTTCTTAAAGGTTTTGCAAGCTCAATGAAATACGTGAACAGGAAAGTTTGAAGTGACCTGACACTAAAGGGAACAAAGAAACCTTCACACTTTTGAAATGGGATTGAGCACATAGAACTTCAGTTTGCTCAGTTTTCCTCTATGGCAAACAAATTTTTCAAGTTTACTTTGGTAGTGATTCATACCACCATTGTGTTAAATAGGAATGGAAGGATATTTCCAAGCATAGTGTTATTCCTATGCAGAAATGCAGTTTTAAATCTATTTTCTGTAGGTACTTTGGTTTGGGTTTTTTCATTTTCTTGTCATCTTCACATGCATCGTAAATTCCCAACCACGTTGGAAATAGTTCTATTCATCTTTTTATTGGGATGAGGGAAAAATATGATTTGGCAATTCTGTCTTGAAGTTCACTGTTTAAATTTTTAGGCATGTGAAATGCTAACCAATACAAAAATGCATGCATGGTGGGTCCCACCTTCCGTTTGCATATTTGATTTGTTAGTTCCAAAGAGTTATATAGTATTTATAATTTTCCATTTGAGATTAAAGATAGACTTTAGTATAGAAAACTTCAGCAGTTTTCTACCAATATACATTTTTGTTTGCTGCTCTAGCTATGATGGAAAACATTATCATAGAAAATGATCACGGAATCATTAAGGTTTGAAAAGACCTTCAAGATCATCAAGTCCAACCGTCAGCCCTAAACCCCTATGACCACTAAACCATCTCCCTAAACACCACATCTACCCATTTTTTGAACATGGTGCCTCCACCACCTCCCTGAGCAGCCTGTTCCAATGCCTCACTACTCCTTCAGTGAAGAAATTTTTCCTAAGATGTTGTTTCTTGGAAGGTAGTACTTGGACAGTTGATTAAATGATGCTGCTATTGAATAATGTAGTGAGAAAATGATGGAACAGTTAGAAACTGGGATTTTAAGCTGCTGCAGCTAAATCTAGAACATACTGGCCAATTTCAAACAAAACTAACTTCTTGAGGTTTTCTGGAGCATGGTGGTCTCTGCATACTTGTTACCCCAAGATTGAGGATTGCACCTTCTTGTTTGGGGGGGAGAGTATCAGCACAGGACAGGGGGAGTTGTCCCTGTAGTAATATGTCCTTACAGTAAAACATCAGGAGTTGTGATGGTTCAGTGAGTGGTTTCAGTGAGTGGTTTGGGGATTTTTGTGGCTTGGTTTTGTTTTGAGGACACTACTCTCAGCTTATTTTCCTTAGGCTGTGTTGGGAGTGCCATAGTCTTTCCTAGAGGGGAATCAGACCATTCCTACCATCTTCAGTCTGTTACTTCCACTAGGTCATGGAGAGGGCTTTTCACCGTCTTGAACTAGGACGTTCTGCATTCACTGGAATAGCAGTAGCCTTTTATTGTCCTTTTCTATAGCAGTATATTGATTTTTTTTTTTTTTCCTTAAATAAGAAAGGATGCAACTTACCTGAAGTAGTAACAGTAATAAGGTTTTATTGCTCATAAGACACTGGTATGAAAGTGCCTCCCATGCTGGCACTTGCTTCATCTGCAAACCTTTTCTAGGCGACTGCTGTACCAAGGTCTTGGACCTGTTTGAAAACCAAACCCCTCTGGCCTGGGAACTGCATTATTCTGGCTGACTTAGCAATCCTCAGCTTACCTGATGCTGGTTCTGTGGAGGTGTGTGGTGGGATGGGTGGTGAAATTTGATTTTTTTTTTTTTTTTTTTTGCCAAGGGCTACTTTTGCTCTTGTTCGAGGGAATTTTTGAATCCCAGTCTGGAAAGATATAATGTGCTGGCTTTTTAGTAGTACTAAACACTTGTTGGATTATTAAAAACTCATACGTAAGCATTCAAATATTAAAGACTTAAAAGTATGGACTTAATCATGAGACCATATTACCTAATGCATTTGATCTGCTTTTATTTTTTTTCAACAGAACCCTTTCAGCTTAATGTACACTTTGTAATTGTCTCTGCTTTCCCCCAATTATTTTTAAAAAACAATATCAGCAGCATGAGGTAACGTGTCTTTAGAAAGCACTTGCTCTGTCAGACAGGTTGCATACTTTGGTTTTGTGTATTTCATAATTATTACTCTTCTCAGAATAAATTAGACTGCATTCAGAAAGCACCGGAGGCTGAAGTTCTTTGTTCCCTGGCTGGAAATAATGTGGCCAATGAAGGTGTTTTCTCTCTGCTCCACTTTTGGACTTCAGTGGAAATTTTGGATGGCAAGTCCAGGACATGGAACAGTAATGGGATGGCAAGGGTTTTTGGTTTTACACTGGTGTAATAGACTGAAAGGGTTTTTTCTCTGCTAAACTCATGAGTAGGCATTGCAAGAGCCTGGTAGGTTCACCTTCAGTTATGGCTTGTGTTGCTTGTTGGATAAAGAATCTTTGGGTTATCAGTTTTCAACTGGGAGAGGAAGAGCAGATGAGCTTGAATAGATTAGCCCATGTGGTCTGGTACTTCAAAGCATGAGAGCTCCAGGTTTCCAGGATGGCAGAAAGTGGTGGGCAAATGGAGGTGTGGTGTAAAGACACTTGAAAGTAAATGGGCTTAGTTCTCCCTGCAAAGCAAACTCCCTGCAAGGGAGTGTGAGTTTTGTTCCTGTATTGAAGTCTGCTGTAAGTTATATCCATGTTATAAATACATGACCTGAAAAGAGTAATTAAATGGACTGACCAGTTTTGGCTGTCTGGTCTGGACTGTTAGAGGTAACCCCAGGCTGGTCAGGAAGCCATTACTTGGAAACCAGAGGGGACCTTTTAGGAGAACACAGTATGGTGGGTGTACATCTTTGTACTTTTTTGTTCCTTGACTGAAAAAAGAAGCAAATGTTTTTCCCCAAAACTGGTGACCTACTTGAACATTTGATTAAGGTAAAACTTCTCGATGCTGACTCTGCGGGCCAATTACATTGAATAATGTGGTGTCGTTAACAGAAAGAAAATAGGGACCGAGGCTGATGATTCCATGTGAATGAATAACAGCTTCTCCTTTTCATCACCTGCTCCCACAGTTTTCTCACTCTAGCTTTCCTTTGCGCTGCTATGTCAGTTATTTGTACTGCTTGATGGGAGTTTTATGCCTATTTAAGAAATAGTGACTTGGAGGAACTTTTACATGGCAAAAATTATCTTTATTTGGAGCCTATTTTCAGGCCTTTTCCTAATGTTAGGACTTGAAGTTAGCCTTAAGCATGGAGTCACTCCATTTGAACGTGTGACTGGCCTAAGTTAAGGAAGCACAGGACCCCTTTGGTCTCTGCATGGTTCAGTGCAGAAATCTGGGGAATAGTGTAGCAGCCAGACACAAAAGGTGGGGTCAGCTCAACTGTAGTCACTTGCAAAGTGGTGACAGAGGCATTTGAGTTATTTTTAAATTAGTTGGAAAGGAGGGGTCACATTTTTTGGGAATTATTTACCACTTCAGTTCAACACTTCTGAACTCTGGCTCACTCAGCTGGGCTACTGAGGTGGGAGAGGATATGAGCAACTGTGTCCTCGAAGGTGGGGGTGATGGGGAGCACTGCCAAGAAATTGCAGCATGATGACTGCAGATGCTCCATTTTCAGCTCACCCAGGGTGCCAGATAATATGAGGAATGTTTAATTAGGGTCCAGTTGGGCTGGTAGCTCTAGAGAGCATCTTTGTTTTGGTGGGACCCACTGAAGAAGCCTGTTGAAGCTAGCATGCTCACCTTCTAGAAGGACTGCCTTTGGCCATGCTGATGTGTGTGAAGGCAACAGCTCCTGTTGTGTGCAGGACTATATTCCAGCACTGCTTCAGGATCTGTATGCTCTGCCAAAGAGTTTGTGTTGTCCTGCATCTGTCCTGTTGGAGCTTTTGGCTGGACGGCATCTTCGCTGGCCCGTAAATTGTTACTGGCTGCTTCATTTCACAGTGACCTACTTTGATTAGGCAACGAGTCTTTATCTGAAAAGCAGCAAGTTGTTCCTTTGCCAGTCCTCCAGTTGGAAACAGTTTTGGGACTGGACTTCTCAGAATGAGACTGTTGATACCAATTAAATCTTGTTCATAGCTGGTTCATATCGCTTGGTGACATGCCAGGGTTGTTCTCTCCAGGGTGTTTGTTTCTCTGCTGTATTTATAGACAAGCAACACTCATCCCCATCAGCCTCCATTTTGCAAGATTAAAATGCCAAACTTTTCTTTAGTTTCCCACTATAAAGGGGGCTTTTGTTTCTCTAGTCACTTGAACTTCAGCTCCTTGTTTCTGAGCAGAGGTGTCCAGGCAGGAGCCCTTGCCCACAAAGTCTTACACAGATGTCTTGTACTACAGACACTCGTGCTTCTCCATCCTCTCTGGTAATTCCTTATCTGAAACAGCCTGAGGCTGCTCCTTTTTATGCTTTTGTCGAAATGCTGGCCACTTGTGCCATTAGGAGTGACTCATTCCCCTGGGCTCTTCTCTGTCCCATTGAGTTTAAATTCATCACAGAAATACCGAAGATGGACCATATCCTGTTGTGCTTTGAAAGATCCTAATGGAGTGTGGCAGCTCACCAGAAGAATGAGCTGTTTCTCCTGAACTGTGTTCTGAAACTATACACATCAGATCCAGCGGATAAGGATCAAGGGGAATTTTACTCTAAGCAATGAGTTATTCCCAGAAAGTCAGTGGGTCCAAGTCTGGAGCCTTAGAAGAGACATTAGGTACAAAAGTGATCAGAGGGCTGGAGCACCTCTCCTATGACGATGGGCTGAGAGAGTTGGGGTTATTCAGCCTGGGGAGGAGAAGGCTCCAGGAAGACCTCATAGTGGCCTTCCAGGACCTGGAGTGGGCGTATAAGAAAGATGGTGACAAACTTTTTAGCAGGGCCTGTAGTTACAGGACAAGGTGTAATGGATTTAACTGAAGAGGGTGGATTTAGACACCTTATATCTAAGGAAGAAGAAACATTTTATGCTGAGGGTGGTGAAACGCTGGCACAGGTTGGCTAGGAAGGTGGTGGATGCCCCATCCCTGGAAACATTCCAAGTCAGGTTGGACAATGCTCTGAGCAACCTGATCTAGGTGAAGGTGTCCCTGCTCACAGCAGGGGGGTTGGACTAGATGACCTTTGAAAGCCCCTTCCAGCCTGAACCATTCTGTGAAAGCCAGTGACCACTTTGGGTGTGAACTCTGGTAGTAAGCTTAAATGCTGTCCCTTTATAAGGGGAGAAAAAGCAATGTAATTTTAATGTGGTGGGAGCTCATGGCCATAGTCAAGGCTGGTAGGAGTTGCAGTGTGGTTTGGGATCTGGAGTTGCTGAAATCTTTGATTCTTTGAAAATGACATGGCAGTGCTGGAGGGAGGGATGAATGGGGATGGGAAGGGGGAGTGGGACCTGGGAGGCCAGGCTGGGAGCCCAGGCACTCACTTGGTCTCACGCTGTTCTGAAGCCAATATGTGCCCGCTGTTTATCCGGGCAGAGGGCTGTTTATCCGGGGCGAGGGTGGCATCTTACTCTTTGCCTCTTTACTCTTTTTCTCCCCGCCGAAGCGCTGTGCCAGCCAGCAGCCTGGGGAAGTGGGAGATAAAGCTCCATCTAGTGTGGAAAGAGAGACGTCGGGGAGCCGGCAAAATAAGAATTCCTACAGTACATGCTTCTCCCTGGTCCAGGCCCAGGGTTTGTGGTTTGTTTTTGTTTGGGGTTTTTTGCTTTGTTTTGGTTTTGATACCTCGTGAATAGGATTGCAAATGCCTTAACTGTGCAAGTGTTAATTGAGTAACTTGGGCGTCCTGACAGCTCATTTTCTGCACCTTGGCATGTGCAGAGGTTAATACTGGTGTTAATACAGTTTTAAGTAGTCTATAATGTCAATTCTAGGCAAAACCAAATGTATGTCCTTCCATTAAGATTTGGAATTGTATAGCCAGCTTACTGCCCTGTGAGGAGAAGGGACACAAAAGTGTAACTATATGCAAAGGTTAATGCTTTTAAGGTAAAATAACTTCTGATAATCTGACTGACTTGTACAACCTTAAACCACAGTAAGTGGTAGATAATGCAAGTATAAATGGACAAGACACTTTATTATCTGCTTTTAAAAACAAAAAGAATAATAAATCGTCTTGTCTATTCTGGAAGTTGGTAAAAATATGTCTTTTTTTTTTTTTTTTTTCCCCTGGGTATTTAGAAAACCAATTGCAGTTCCTGAATGTGGCTTTGCAGCAGCCTTTGGAACTGTACAGCATTTCTAGGTGACTTTGCTGCAAGTTTATAAACCTGGGTGACTGCTGTGGGGCTGTGTAGTTGTCTGCTGTAGCCTAAAACAAGAGAAGGTGTGAATTTCTGCTCCACCGTATTGGTAGGTGCTGCTGCAGGTACTTTGCCAAGGTCATGAATGCTAAATAAACCAGATTAAACAAAACCCTGTGCGAGAATTCATGATTAACTGTAGTCTTTGCAGGATTTATTGGTTATAGGCTGAGTGCCTGCCTTTATTTTTTTGTCCTAGTAACTAAGGCAGATGTGAACTTCAAGTCCGGTGAAAAATTGTTTGGCTCTTGCCTCTGTTTACATGATTCAGGAGTTTGCAGTAGTTCCACAACAAATACAGCTTTGAACAGAAATAGCCGTTCAAGTGCTATGCTTCTGGCAGTGCAGAAGGGATTAAGAGGGTCTAACAAAAAGGCTTGTAAATAGTTTCGAGCTGAATGGTTTTTGTTGGTGGTTTTTGGTTTTTTTGTGTGGGGTTTTTTGTGGGTTGTTTTTTTCCTTTTTCAAAAATACACCAATAGCTGTAGGGTATTTTACAAAGTAAGAAGTGGTATTCCTGCAGCAAGTTACCTGCACAGCATGTCTGTCTTAGTTGTGAAACTGTGCCAAACATGGTGCATGCTGAATAGTTTAACTTAAAATACCTTTTTTCTAGAACTGCAGCAGCTGTATTAATTTTTGAGAATGTATTTGGTTGCATGAAGTTGTTTCTGAGGGTTTTGCCTGACATCTCTTTCTTGAGAAGGGCTTATGCTTTATAGATGCAAAACAAAAGGGTGATTGGAAAATGAAATGAAAACTTTGGATGAGCAAGACTCTATTTGCAGTCTTAAGAAAAGACTTAAGAATAGATCAAGGAGAACCTTTTTGTATAGATTTTGACACTTGGTGAAGTTGGAAAGTATAGATTTTGCTTGCATGTTCTTTTTTTGAATGAAACTTCATTCTGTATCATGTTTTTGATTTAGTATGTCTTTTTATCTACATGTGGCCCTAAGTTTAAGTAATTTTTTTCCTCTTTCCCCCTCTCTGGTGTTCATGGACCTTTTTCTGGCTAGAAACAAAGTACAGAATTATTTATTTTATAGAGAGGGCAGAGGGAGAACAGCCAGAACAGTCTCTGGAGGTGCCAATTCCCCAGAACTCCAGCCTTTAAATCAGTACTAAATATTTTTGTGAAAGACTGCAATTCATATAGATGTCATGAACTTAATAGAATTTACAGCTGTTGGATGGTGGGTGAAGAGGTCCTCTAGTCAACACTTGCACTGACCTACTCTAGCTGCCCTGTGCCAGCTGCAGACAGACCCTGAGGTGTTCTGACATGACCCACAATTTACACCCGAAGGTTGTAAGCACAAAGAAACCCTACTCATCTTGAAAGCCCTCAACTGGGAGTGGTTGGGATTGGGGATAGGTACTTGGGGACACCTTATTGCTGGATGTGGCTGTACTGAGGATGCTGCTAGATCTCGTGGTAGAACAGCAGAGCTACCTGATGGACTACTGGGGTTTGCTTTCTGTAGGAGCCTTGGTTTGAGATTACCCCATGTCAGGGATGTTGTAGGTCACATGGAATGGCCTAAGCAAGGGAACTGAAGGCCATCTCTTCTGTAGTTGTTTGCAGTTGGGCCATTCCTCCAGTGAACAATTGTCATTTTGCTTGGTCTCAATTAGCAAGTTTGTAAACATTACTAATCCTTTCCTACATGGACAGCTGGAGCATGTCCCAACTTCCTGTCTGTGCTGTGAATACCCAAAGCAGCAAGACTGGTGCAACTGTCCTGCAATTACAAAGCACGATTGCAGTTTAAATATCCAAATGGTTGGTAAAGTAAGTTGTTGCTGAATAAAGACTTTTCTCTTCCCCCCCTATCCCTGTCATTCAGCCTGCACAGTCAAACAGTCATTTTTGCCCTAGTAACTCTTCCACAAATATCAGAAAATGTAGAAGAACTATGAGCAATGGTTAAGGACTCTAAAACTGAAGTTTTCTTAATATGTGTGGACACTGAGAAACTGGTTTTGGCAGTCTGGAGAGCTGCTTTGTTAGAAAGAAAAGATGCTAAAGAGACTCTCTGATCTGTTCAGGTCTTGTAATGAACAGCTGCAGCTGTGGCTAGAGATTGAAGGGAGGGTTTGCATAATATCTGTCCAAGATTATTTTAAAGAGTTGTTGCAGTAATGTGTTAGGAGTTTTTTTTCCCCTTGCACAGACCATTCACTGTAATGAGCAGGTCCCACATGCTGATAACACAGACCCATCACATACCGAGCACCAAATTTGCTTTGTGGTTTTCATTATGACTGTTTAGGGCTCTTAATCATTTAAAGCAAATCTTCCATAATCACTTTCCCTTTTACTCCTTAAGATCCTGTTTGCTCAGCATACCAGAGCAAGGATGTCATCTGTGCAAGAGGAGGCTTGGAGCTGCCTGGGCATCTTAGGAAAGGGTTGTATAATGCTCTAACAGTGGAGCCAGTAAGCAGAAAACCTTGGATGAGCAGGGGGGTGTAGGCTGGGTCACTGTAAGCCTGGAGGAGCCTGGTGGCTTGTTGGCTGGGAGGGACTCTGAGCATGTGAATGACGGGTACAAACTGAACACAACACGATCGAGTCTTGTTTTCTGCCGGGCTGCCTCTGTGAATAAACTTGCCATCTGACTGTGTAAGTGCTGGATCGTTTCTAAACCAAGATAGGATGGAAAGGTGATGGGCACTCAGATCTGGGCACTGTGTAGTTGCAAAGTATCAAGAAGAGAAGTCCAGCGATCATACATAATCTTCCCTCTCAGCCATGGTGTTATCTTCTCTGTTTACCCAGATAAAAGAAGGTAAACTCTATATTACAAAGAACTACAGAGGTTGTTAGTGGAGCGTTATCTCCTGCCTTTTTCTTTTATCACCTCTTGGTTGTTTTAGCTATCTGCCTTTTTGTTTTGCAAATGTGTGTAGAGCTCTTTAGAGAGGGAAGTAGATGCCACCCATAGATGTGGTGTCTGAAAAATGGTTCAAAAAGCCTTTAACAAGGTGACTGGTGGTCAGGCTTTCAAGCTTTATTTTTGTTTTTTTTTTTATTTGTGATGGCTTTGAAAATTTGAGGAAGAGCACCAAACCAATATTGGGTAATGCAATCAACTGAACTTTAAATGCCTTTAACCCTTCATAGAACAATTTGGGAAGCTTGAGGTATTGGTGTTGGTCTTCACCTGGTGCTCCTTTCTGCCTGAGGAATTCAGCCTGTTTGAGCAGAGGTGAAACTAAGGAACTATTGTGTACACTCTTACGTTGAGCCTTCATACTGTGCCAGATGCATGTCTGGCTCTTGAGATGCACCTCCAGTGATTCCTGCGTGGAGGTTCACATAGATGAACCTTGAATGACCAGGAGTTACGTCCCAGAAAACAAATTTGTCTTGCACCCACCCTTTTCCCTTTTCTTTTTGGTGATAAAGATCGTGAGAAAACTGTGCCCATTACAGACAGCCCTTATCCAATCCAGGCATTAATGGCCTGATCACACCCCTTTTAATTAATGAATGGGAGAAGCACTTTCAGTGCCAACCCGTGTCTTCCATTCCTCTCAAATCTGCAGAGAGCCACCCGTGGTGGCCAGGGTGGTACAGCTGCCCAGGCAATGGGTCTGAGCATCATCCCCCGGGAGCACTGGGTGTTTATCTGTGCCCCGTCTCCAGCAGCAGTTTGTGCAGTACTTTCATGCAGGTGAGGCAGGATGTAGTGAGATCCTGACCCTGAACTTCTGGGCTGTTACGGAGTCCTTTCATGATGGCTGAAGACCTTGCACGTGGCTGCCTCACCTGCCCCCTCCTCTTCTCCTCGGTAGGTGCTGGATTGCACAGGTCTGCAGTGCTGGGAGTGGGCCAGCTTTGCGGCTCCCTAGGGATTGGAGTTGCCAGGTCCTTATCTGGAGCCACCCCTAGAGACACGGCCGGCAGGGAGGCTGATTGACTTTCACCTGAAGGTGCTCTGCAAAAGCCCTTGGACAGGAGTTGGGGGGGAAGATGGAAGCTGTTAGTGTTCAGAGGTGCATGCCCTGCTCCTTTGACAGCTTCTGCCTGTAAGTGGCGCTTTGCCGGAGCGACGGAGCTGAGTGTGGGATGGATTTGATGTGGTGGAGGTTTTGCTCTGGGAGGTAGGAATGTTGTGCTCTGGGAGGTAGGAATGCTGTTCTTGGAGCTGGCTGTTGTCTTCTGCAGAGCTGCAGTAGTTGTGGCTGACTGGCTGAGATTGTGATGGAGGCTTTTAGGAGAGGAAGAATTATAAAATAGTCTCATGTTCAAATAAAATAATATATATACGTATATATGTCTATATCCTTCTGAAACTTAATGGCACACACACTTTTGGGCTAATGGAGGTTCAGTTTAGTCATAAAAAGACTTGGTGCATTATAGTGGTTAGTATAGAGAGGTCTTTGAGGACATCCTAGATTTGCAATTATTCATTTCCCTTTTAACAGGAACGGTAGTAAAGGATTGTAAAATGTGACCTTTGCAGCTTCTAGATTGAACCTCTTTAGTTTTACCTTGTTTCTTAATCTGCTGGTGATCAAGCTTTCCAAGCTATACTGCAAGCTGTGTCCACAAGTAAATGGGCATTCAAGCAGATCAACTTACGGCATTTTATTAAGTCAACACTCATGCAAAAGCCACCTCCAGAGCTTAATAATTATTTACTGAGTGCTCCTGGGTCATGAGAGAGATTTTCATTAAGTTCAGAAAGCATTATGTTCAGCAGCTTGTGAAGGTGTGTTTTAAAGACAGGAAGAAAAATGGAAAACTACTAAGTGGTGTATAACTACTTAAAAATATTTCCTAGCCAAGGATTAAGTAAAGTGTTTAAACGTTTAAAATTTTCTTTGGGTGTTGGGTTTGTTTGGTGGGGTTTTTTGGTGTTTTTATTTTGTTTTGTTTGTTTTTTTCAGAAGACAAGTGTATCTACTGAGTTAGTTCAACTTGTAATTCAACCCTTAGCTCCTGGGTAGTGAACCTTCATGGTGGATGTTTGAGAGAGTTTTCCTCCTCTCTTCCTCCCAACCAGGTGCCCTCAATGCATTCAGGTAGATGGATGGATGCTCCTTGGGCTGTGAGTTGTTCCATGGATGCAGTCCCTGGTGTAGGATAAGCAGTGCTGCAGCAGGAGAGCAGCTCTGAGCTGGTTCAGGTTGGGATAAGAAAGTTCTGGAGGGACAGAAAACGTTTGCCTTGATGATTGACAAGATATCGGGGTGGGCAGAGTATCTCTTTTAAAAATGTAACCTTCAAACAGGGAAACCTTTCATATAGAGGCCTAAAGCATAGTCCTTGCTTTACTATAAAGGCTGATAAAGGTCTCCACACTGTTTGTGCCATTGCTGTCTTTAGCAAGAAAGGACATTAAATCGAGGTGCCAGCTGTTGGTTTGTTTGGTTTTCTTTTTACAGTGATACTTTAAGCAGTGCCAGGCGTTTGGTGGGTGAGCAGAGCATCGCTGTAACCCACAAGCAATTAATACATTTTAGGCATGAAGTACAAAGTGCTCCAGGGAAGATGCCCTATTGGTGTTCTTAGAATCCTTTGCTGTAGCTGAAGACAGGGGAGAAGAGACTGTGTGAGGGCTTTGTTGTTTGTGAGTGTTCTGGTTTTGGGGTTTGGCTGCCACTTGCATTTATTTTTTTTCTTTTGGTGTCCTTCCCTTTTCTGTCACCCCTCTCTGTGGCAAACAGCAATGCTGGCCAGCAGGTTAGATGCTGTGAGAAGTGTTGTTGCTTCAGCAACATAAATAGTCCTGTCAACAAAAAGCTTCTTGATGTTTTACTGCTTGGTAGAGAGACTGAAATCAGAATCTGCACAAATAAACCCACTTTTGAGGAACCTGTAGTGGTCATTGAAGAGAGGAGGGGTGTTGGAAAGGGAGCTGTGTGGTGGTCTCTGGTGATGAAGCCTTCTAGAGGTCAAGCCACGTATTTGAATTGTAACGTTGGCATTCTCTCATCTGCTTGCTTTAAAGATCAAGTTAGTTTTATGCTAAGGTCAGGTGCTTAAAGGTGGATGTCTTTCTTTTCTCTATAAAGAATTATGAATGGGATAAGGGTAAGACATGAAACACAAGCATTTAAATCCCGTGTTATTTCTTACCTCCGAGATCTGGTGCAGCTCAGTGGATTTCTTGAGGTGCTAAATCTGCTTTTCTTGGCTCATTTTTCTATGGACTAACCCATTAACAAACAGTTGGCATGAACAGAGGAAAGCAACAGCTTCTCTCTTCTGTGCTGTTTCTTTGCTTATAGCACAGCAGTTGATCCTGCCAGAGCAAGTGCTTTTGAAAGCTCTTTTTTTAAAATGCATTTTATTTGATTCTTGATCATCTCTATTTGAGAAGTTGATATGTGTTTTTAGGCATTGTAATTTATCTAAGGAACCTTACTTCGAGGCTTTTCTTTTTTCTTTTTTAAAAAACTTCTAAGCAGTAATTAAAAAGCAAAGCTGAGTCAAATAACTTTTTCCTGTTCAAAATCTCCAGAGAAGTTTCTTAAGAAATACACAGCTAATGCAAAATAATGTTTGTAAACCAGACAACTCACATAAACAATGCATGGCGAACCAGAGAACTTGTTTGATTGATTTACAAGACTCTGAAAACAAAACGGACCAACAAAAGACTAGTTTGTCTTTTTGCCCAAGGAGACAGAGATAAAATAATCAGTACACATCTGGGAAGGTAGATTAAGCTCTAAAAGATAAGGTCTCTGTAATCTCTTGAGTTGATGGCAGCAAAATCAAACTTGGTTTTAATCTGATCAGTTGCCTTTTGCTATGGAAGGGCTCATCTGCATTATAACTTATGTATGCTGTAACTAACATTTCCCAGCCATCTGTGCAAAGGATATGTAATTCAAACTTATTAAATAAAATGTTATCACTTCATGATTAATTGGATTGGCACATGACATGCATAACTAGTAACTCTGTATTACACTATGCTTATCAGACTGCTAATGGATAAGTGGCTTAATCATATGTCAATTAAAAGGATGAGTCAATTTCGTTTATTGCAATTAAATGGTATCCATAAACCATGTTTGCAGGAAGTATCTAAATCACATCGTGTATCAGTTGAGTGTGTGGGCTCTGTTACCAAGTCTACATAATCCAGGGGTGAATCAGTTAATGTACGAGAATTTGGAACCCACGTGTCCAGGTTCTGGGTTGTGCTGCAGTACATGGCACCAGTCTTGGTCATGGCAGTAGCCCATAAAGGTCAAGAAGCTTTAAAAATATAAATTTTCAGAACTCTTTTAATGAAGCCTTTAGCATAACAAGTTTTTAATAGCTTTTTTGATTAGAAAACTGAGTTTCTAACAAAGCTTCTGCTGTTTGCTCTCTGGAGGGTAGGTGGTGATGTAACCCAAACCTTCTTCCATTCCATCTTGGAGCTTAGCGTGGAGTGTCCTGGGGTTGAGAGGAGGAGTGGCTGCCGTGGGGGAGGGAAGCTGGGTGGGAGGACAGTCTGTGTTGTTTACAAGACAAGCTTAGAGAACAAGGTACCAATGTTTCAAGCAGTTTTCCACATTTGTTCAGTACTAGTTGTGGTGAGTGGAAGGAGGGCTGGTGTGGTGAGACCACCATGCCAATGGGATGAGCATCACAGTTCCAGGGGGATAAATAACAGGGAATCCACATGGCAGGAGCTGTCTTGTGCTTGTCCAGTTTCCTTCACAGTGCTTGTGACCAGAGCATCTGGCCAGGCAGGCAGGTGTTGTGTGGCAGCTTTTATCCCAGATAAAAGACTTATTAGAACTCAAATGCGTTGAGGGCAGTAGCTGTGGCCTGGCAGCACAATTGCACAAAACTCTTCCCTTTGCTGGTGGCTGCTCTTCTTTTGGTATTTGTTTAAAAAGTACATTACTCAACCTTGCAGTACCTGCCATTTTTCCAGTGAATAATTAAAATAATTAAAATATTGTGTAGACTTGCAAAAGAAATAAACCCTAGAAGCGTCTCTGCCCTTTGGGGAAGAATTTGGCAGAACCGCATTTTCGGGGAGTATAATTTATCTTAAAGACACAATATTTGAAACTTTTGTTGACAATTTTCTATCCATGGTAGACCCCTGACTCATCTGCAGGAAGCTGTAAGGACAGTTGTTGAGTTGTTGGTGTGAGTAGGCGCAGTCATCGCGTGAGTGAGATGAGGTTCCTGGCAGGGGCTGTTTGAAATGCCATGAAAATAATTTCTCCTTCTTTCTCCCTTGTATTCCCCAAAATTCTAATATATGGGAAAAGTTCTTTTGAGATGGTAGGTGGTGAAACAGTTGGAAATAAAAGAAGGTGGGAGGAACTGCTGGGTTGCCAGTTTATCAGCATTTAGGCATCTGTAAAAAATGCCAGTAGAATCACACAATCATAGGATGGTTAAAGTTGGAAGGGACCTTAAAGATCATCAGGTTCCAACCTCCCTGCTATGAGCAGGGACACCTCACAACAGACCAGGCTGCACAAGCCTCATCCAACCTGGCCTTGAACACCTCCAGGGAGGAGGCTTCTACAACCTCCCTAGGCAACCTTTTTCAGCACCTTTCTACCCTCATGGTGAAGAATTTCTTCCTGATGTCTAATCTAAATCTCCCCTCTTTCACTGCCCTCTCTGGTGAAAAGCCCCTCTCCAGCTTTCCTGTAGGCATGGATGGGAATCCTGCTCAGTGTAATACAAAATAAGCTTTTCCTCAACAGAGGAGAATAAATCCTTCCTTAAAAGCAGCATTTGAGTGTCTTCTTTTGCTCATATTGGGGGTGTATGCTCAAACACTTTTTCCTGGTAGCAGTGCATGATCAAAACAATTGGGAATCTACTGATTTACAACAGTCCTGTCATGGGCATAAACGTGTTCTTGGTTTGGAAATGTGCAAGTGGTTCAGCTGTACAGCCAGAAAACACACTGCTGGGTTTAGATGTGAAATGCTTCACCCTTAATTGAAAGGGTGATGGTTTTTACGAGTATCACAGTCAATGACTTGTCTTGGGCAGCTAATTAGTGCGATTATTCCACAGCTGCATTAGTTTCACCACAAAGGTTTTCTCTTGTTTTATCAAAAGGATCAGTGTCTCTGCGAATGTTTCAACCTGACAGGTCTTAAATAGCAAGATGGTCCCTGCTCTCCCTCCCTCCCTGCCCCCAAATGTGTGCTCTGGAAGAGCAGACTTGGCTCCTTTGGGAGACTAACTATGAGTTCTCCTTTTTCATTTCTACTCTGAACTGTTTTCAACATTGGTCCTGAACAAAGCCAGAAAACTTCTACCAGCACTGGCTCTGGTTGTCCAAGCACAAATAGCCCTTAGTGCCTGCAGCCTCCGGGCCAGACCTGGAGGGGATGCTGGCTCCTGGACTCCTTTGCAAGCTGTCTCCTCAGCATCTTGCAGGTACCACCTGAACACTGGAGCTAGAGCTGGGATGTTCAAGAGCTGTCTCCTCATAGAGTGGGAGAGTTCTCTCTTCCCCAAGCATTGCCCTGCATTGTTATAGCCTTATGAGCCCTTTCCTTCCATGAGCTGACAGCAATCAACTGCAGCAGTTGGAATCAGAAACCAAATACTCTGAATTATAGGCACTGTAGCTCTTTCTTTGATGGAGTCATGTGTTCTTACCCAGTTCCACCATTCTTCCATTGAAGGATGTGCAGCTTAGTATTTACATACCCTTATTGTTCTGCCTTATGCTACAGAAATGTCTTATAAATGTATTGTAGTTCTGAGGGCTAACAAACAATGGGTTGCTTCAGAAGGTGTTCCTGCAGTCCATGGCAAAGTCCAGTGGTTTGTCCCATGCTCTCTGGTAGGAAGCTCTGATTGCCAGTGGCTTCGAGATAGCTCTTAAGTGGTGGAGCAGTGTGGAGTGCTACCCTTGGGCTAGCCTGGTGGGCTCTATAAAGTGTGACTGAAATAAAGCTGTTATTGTTGTTTATTCTGCCTGTTATTCTATCTCTCTGTGCTCAGATGATGCTGGTAGGCCTGAGGTGGGAGTTGGGGTTTTTTTGTATCTGGTTTCTAGCTATGAAGAATGTTGCCACCAGCAAATCCAACCCTGAGGTGGTATTTTGTAGAAAATAACTAAACCAAAGTTATGCTGTGCTTTCACGGGAGAGGTAGATTTATTTTATCTATTGATTTTTGAGCTGTTGAGATTGTTAGACCTGGAGTATTACCTATACCCATCATTAGACTTCATGCAGCCTTTATTCCTTTTTATTAAAAGGCGTATGAGTGCCTGCTGCTACCCCTCGAAGCAATTGTTTTTCCTGTTGTAAGAACTGAAACGGCAAGTAGCTCTTTACAGCTGGGTACTGGTGTTTGGAAGTGGTGAGCTGCAGTCAAGTTAAGGCAGCCTAATGTGACTGCTAAGTAGCTGAAGTAGGTCGGCTCCGAATTCTCCCTCGCGCGGCGCGCCGTGTCCTCACCCATCCCGCCCCACGTTCCCGTGTAACTCAGCAAGCTCCCACCGCCAGAGCTGCCATCCCACTTGTGGAAGCTGAACTGTCTCTCTTTGGTCTTCCCACAGCAATTCCGAGCATCCTGGCGCTTCCAAGCCTCCCTTAAGCTCCTCCAGCATGACCTCACGAATCCTGCTACGACAGCAGCTCATGCGTGAGCAGATGCAGGAGCAGGAGCGTCGGGAGCAGCAGCAGAAGCAGCAAGCAGCCCAGTTCATGCAGCAGCGAGTACCTGTCAGCCAGACACCTGCCATCAACGTCAGCGTCCCTACCAGCCTGCCCCCCTGCCACCCAGGTCCCCATGGAGGTCCTCAAGGTATGCCAGTCTCTGTGGAGGAGCTCTTGCTTGTCAAAACGGACTTTATTTAACAGGGCCATGGTTAGAGGGATTTTTTTGGCAATGAAATCTTGCAAATAAGCTGTGCTCTGGCTTGATTTGCAGCTTATTTTGGTGTCCTGGTAGCAAAGAATGGAGTGTCTTTCTAAAGTTTGTGTGACTCTTGTTTTCTTCAAACTTTGAGATCTCGGGAGGGACTTTTTGTTACAAAACTAATGTTTCCGTCATTTTCCCTTTTGAAAACACTTTTGTGTCTTTCTAGTACTTAGCTATTTTCAAAAAGAAGGAATTACCAGTAGAAATTCAAATCAGTGTTTTGGTTTTTAAGAGAAAAGAATGAAATATTTTTGTAAAATGGAGTCAAAACTCATTACAAAAGAGCTCCTCGGAAAGCCTTAATCTGAAATACGGGTGAGTTTCCAGCCTTCTGCAACGAGCCTTCGTAATCCTTTTTTGCTTAAATGACTTGTTTGCTATTAGTAGCTTTGGATTGCTTGTCCTACTGGAAACTGTAGGAGCTTGTTAGTACCCTCTGTCAAAGGAGAGGTAGCTTGCTAATTACTTGGGGGGAAAAACGTGAACAGCTGTAAGAAAAGAGATCATTTCATGCACTGGGTAAGTCTAAGTAGAGTAATGCAGTGTGAAATGTGTGAAAGAAAGAATGCAAAAGGTTTTGGAGAAATTTCCTGACATATTTAATGAAAATGTTATTTTCATTAATTTTGAAGAGTTACCTATTTCCTCTGCTTTATTTCTAAATCTTTTTATTACAATCTGATGTGTAGTAACCACTTTCAGTCAGTCAGAGCGTTGTAACCAGCTGCGTTGATTGAGTTTGGTTACAATACACCTGGAGTTTGCTCATCACTCTTAGATATCAATGATATGTATTCAAAGATTTCATTTTAAAATAGAGTTGCAGGCTCAGGATTTGGAGGCAGCCTGTGTGATGGGTTCATGGCGGAAATGTAGGGTGCTTTTATTTATAGAATCTGCATTATGGTGTTGTGTGGCCAGTGCAAAAACTAATACTTATTTGGGACACTAGACTCATACTCCAATATGGTCTATGATCTAGGAACAAAATGGAGACAGTTGAGTTTTGTATTTTTTATACATAGATAAGTTTCTGTTAAAAATTAAGTATTATAAACTTTGGGCTTATGTGCATCTAGAGCCAGAAATGGACTGGAAAGACCTATTTTGTCTAGTGTTGGGGTATAACAATTTGTTAAACTTCTTTCTAGGTTATGACACCATAGTTAGATCCAGTAGATGTGTAGGTGATATGAAATAGTAGTGTTTTTTGTAAAGCACTTATTTAACTAAACATACGTTACATTTTTGCATCCTTTCATCTTAGTATGTTATGAATTTTAGGGATTTTTTTTAAACCTCTGAAAACTTGTAGGAAAGTGTTTCTTTTCTGATGATATTTTACTGTTAAGGAAGCGGGGTAATGTCTTGAAGAAGCATTAGCAGTTGTCTATATTGTTCATGTTACCATTGCCCCTTTATATGAGAGAAGAGGGGAGGCAGCACTTCATTTCTGAGGGACTAACTACAGAAGACCCTGCAGCTGAGAGGTGATGCTCTGTTATTAAAAATGGGATTAATAAAGAGCTAGCTTGTCATAGGATTTGTAACCTGTTGGAGCAGTGCTAGGGGACTTCCCATGAAGGACCTGAACCTGAATCCTTGTCCTTCAGGACTGCAGAAGAAGTCTGTCCCCTGTTTTCTCCTGATGGAGGAGGGTCTTCTGGAAAGAGGGAGGACACCTCCCCGAACTCATCTTTGGCCCAGATGGCAGTGTGCGTGACCCTATAAAGCAAAAAGAGAGTGTATCCTTAACTGGCTTGTAAATTAAAAGTAATAACTGGTAACCAGAGTTGTGCATTGAAGGTGATGGTTGTGGTGGAAACATGAGCTCCCTGCTGGAACAAAATGAAGCTTGTCTTCTCATCACCTGCATTTACATAAGTAACAGTCAGAATTGCAAAACCAACTCCTCTTGGTCTCTGCCCATGAGCGAAGAGAGACTGCTTTGCATGGTTTTGCTACTTGTGTTTTTGGTGGGTGAAAGGAGCTAAAGAGCCATCCTTTTATTCTTACTGATAAAAGTGGACAAGTTCTGTAAAAAAAAAAATTAGTTCAAAATACCACATTTTGTCATGATCTTGCTGTAAATTTACCAGTGATGCTTCAGTGAAAGTAGCACTTCTCTGAAAGGTCCTTAAAATTTTGTTGTTTTTTTTTTTTTTTTTAAATATAGGTTATTTGGCTCAAAAGAGGAAATTAACAATAAATCAGGGTCTTCCTGGTGCCCGTGTGGTGACAGCTCGGCTTGCTGTATCGCTGCTGTATGAGTGACATCATTCCCCTGCAGCTGTTTTTTACACTTCAGTTGTTTTTTGGCTGTAGACAAATTTTCCATATGAGCTGTACAGAAGTTTTAATTAGATAAATAGGGAACTAAGTTGGTAACTTTATTATCCAGATGGTCTGGATTTAGTGACCTTAAAGAATGAGAGAGACACAAAGGGGATTTCTACACGTTCAGAATTGGTAATCTGCAAGTCAACCTTCTTTAAAAGAGGTCTTTTTGAATACTACTTCACAAACAAATAAAACCAAATGTAGTGGCTATTTTGTTTTGGAACTTGGGTCAAAAGACCTCACTCCAAGCCTATTAGATTTTTCAGTGTTTTGTGCTTTTAGTTACACTGTGTGACTTACCCTTTCTCCCATATCTCACAATATGAGGAGAATAACACTTGTGTGTCTGAGGGATGGTGGTTTGGAATGACTTCTTTCAAAGGATGCCGAAAGTGTTAGAGAGCTTGGATATTTTACATCTGTTTTCAAGATATTAAAGATGTTTATTTAGAAACAATACAGAAAGAAAGAGAAACACTTATGAATCTGTCACATTGCATAGGAATCCCCAAATTACATAATGGGATATGTTCAAGGCCATATGAGTGTATAGAATTTCATTTTCTTGAGTAATGACTTCTTATTGCATCACTTCTCTGCCAAGTAATGTAGCTTGGCAAAGTAGGAAATGACCTGTTGGAATTTAAATTTTGTGTCTTTGTGGAGCCTAATTAAGAGATGGACTAGGAGTAGGTCTAAGGCCTTTGAAACAGTATCTCTTTGAATCTAATAGCAAAAGGAAGATTTGTTATGGCTTTCAGTTACTCTTCTGCAGAGCTGATGTTGGCTGGTTTGTATTTAAGCTCCTTGTCATCCATCTCCTGTTGGTGGTTGAGGACAAAACACTATAGAGAGATGTCACAGGAGTTTCTTTGCTTCTGCTGCAGTTCAGCTTCTTTCTCTGCCTTGGAACTAGAAGCATATAACTTAAAATGTTGATCATTGGAGTAGTTCCAAGCCCTATCAATGTTGGATCAGGATCTGTTCCTGGGGTACAAAGTAAGTTTATGTTTTTATTTTAAGAGTTAATTATTTGGAAAGAGTTCATCTTAAGATGTCTTCATTGGGTTTTATGGAGGAACTTCTTTTGTGTAGGTGTATTTTTGTTCTTATACTTAATTGGTATAAAGAAGCTGTTCCTGTTGTTGATTGTACTTATTCTCTTGGCTGGTAGGAGTCCTTATGTGTTGCAACAGGAGCACTACTGAAGGTCTCAGCTTTAGTATTCCAGAGTTGATTTTTTGGGAACTAGTTGCTGCATTTTTGTAAGCAGGCTTAGCCCAGGCCTTGAGAAGGTCATGCATCAGATCTCCCTGCCTGTAGTCACCGAGACCTGATGATAGGTTAGTCCTTTTGCTCCTCAGCCATCCATCTGCATAATATTACTGCTATTAGTCTCATACCTTGTGAAGTTAAATTTGTTAAAGGTGGTGAAATCCTTGGCTATTAGAAATTGAGAGAACACGCTGTTGGGTTTCTTGTGAAGCTGGGCTGTTGTTCAGCTTCCCCATAGCTGTCTTGAACTTCATCTGTTACTGTCTTCCTGCTTTTGCTGTCATGGAATTAGGTTTTCTCCTGTAGTTTTAGCAGCTGTCTGCTGGCAGTTATTTAGGGAGCATCTCCTGTTGATGCGATAGGGTTGCTGGGCTCTGCTTTTTGTTACATGCCCCCCCTGTTGGTGCACGGATGCCACACTTGTGCTGCCATGTTTTTAATGTGATGCACACGGGTTGATGGAAGCCTAAACTGGATGTGTTGGGGTGAAATGATGTGGTCCCTGCCCCAGTCTGCTCCTGCTGCTGCATGTTAGCACTCCAGAGGATACAGTTGATTTACCTCCCTTTCTTCCTGAGTGTTGTCACACCAGATGAGTAGCACAAGAAGAAATCTGCTGGACTTCCCATGTTTCTTCCTCCCTCTTTGTCTGCTATTGGGGATTTGTAGCTTGCATTTGGCACAGGTGCTGAGGTGGGACATGCTTGCCTGAGACAGTCACCTTGGGTGCTGCTGCAAGGCACAGCCTGGAGGGCTGGGATGGGGACCTGCAGTGGGTGTTTGCTGCACAAACTGGCATGTCCCTGCAGTAATGCAAATATCTTTTGGACACTGCATAAATGCTTTGCAGGTCATAAAAGGTCTCCTGACCAGTAGATGATATAAGAGGTCCCTTTCAGGATGCTAACATCCCCTTTGTTCTTATTTCTGGAAAGTAAGCAAACAGTTCCTTTGGTCCAGGGGATCTGGGCAAGGTGGGTCTTGCTTTGGTCATCTGCAGCTCCTGCACAGTGTCTCCTCTTGCTAATGGAGCAGCTCACCCCAAAATGCCAGGCATGTATTCAAACATACAAATGGAAATATAGGCTAAACCCCCATTTTTAATATTGGCTATTAACAGATTGTTAATGGTGTATTTGCATACAATAATGCTTATAATATACTGGACATTTTAAAAGTTATCTGCCACTGAAGACCTCATTTAGGACCCCCCCTGCTGCACTGCCTAGGTTGGTGTCTTCATGGTAGATGTTACCTGCTCTTTTGGTGCTAGAAATACAGCTCTTTGCTGCATCTTGTCATTGTGGCCTTTCTCCTTTCACCTGGGGTCCTAAACAAGCCAAACCCTTATTTTCAAAGCCAAGAACCAGGTACTGTTTACTGGATTTCTTCTCTTCTAGCTGGATTATTGCAAGAGCTTTTGCCTATCTCACAGTGTGGGCTGATCACTGCTGATACCAGCACACTTCTGTTCATCTCTTCCTTATTGCCACCCTGGCCACTGCTGTAGCTCATGCTCATCTATCCCCTTAGAGCTGCCTTGTCCATGTCAACAGGAGCTCAGTGCTGCAGCCACCCTGTTGGAAGGGTGCAGGCAACCAGGCTGGCCTCTTGCCTTCACCCTGGTGTCATTGCTCATTCAGATTTTAAATGCACCACCACGGTAAGCTCTTTGCACCAGATACCTTGTATTTCTTTGGCTTTGAAATGCCAAGCATGCCTTCTGAGTGATGATAATGACTATAGACATATATAAAAAAATCTACCTCCTCCTAGTCCTTTTCCAGTGTGGTAACACAGGCCTACCTAGCAGGGAAGGCTGTACAATTAGCAGTAGTGTTCTTGGTGTAATAATTACCATAAAACTTCATTGTGTAGGGGACTTATCTCACAGTTCTGAAGAACAGGAACAATGGGATGTCAAGATAAATGTGTGGTAGCATCTGCTACAGCAAATGTGTGTTTGTGGACGCACTTATCTGATTAAGAGTTAATTTAATCTAACCTGACAATGGTAGATGGTAGTGTGTGCCAGTATGTTAATTAAGTATGGCGTGTACTTGCAATTGAGAACTTAGACAAGTGATTTGCCAGACTGAGTCTTGGTGAACTACAGATAGGACAGTTAAGCTAAGGTTACTTACACTTCATAGAGAAAAACTTGCTTTTGACTGCAGAACCACTAAAGCCTGCCTTGTCTCCTAAGCCTTCACGTAAGTAAAAGTATCTCTCAGGCCTTAAATCTTTTGCTTGCTTAGTGGGTTGAAAGCTATTCCAAAACAAGCACTGGTGCTTGATGTCTGCGGTTAGTAATAGAGGTAAAATGTAAACTCTTGCTTAACACCCAGCTTATTAGACATTAAAAATGCATGGAATTCAAGGGGTAACATACTTCTGTGTAAAAGTATCTGACTGCATGACTGCTACTGCAAAACACTGCTTTCACCCTTCGTCCCAAATGTCCTTTTCCTGTGGATGCAAATATGCCTGTTGCTTTGCTCTTTTGCTGATGAAAATGTCTGATTTTTCCATCTTGGCTCTTCAGCTGTGGTCACTGTGGCACAAAATACAGCTCCCAAAGTTGTGGGAGAAACAGTGCTGCTGAATGGTGCTGCTGGGAGGATTGGGGTATTTTCGGGGCAAGTCATACTGTGAGAAGACTGCAAAGGTAACTGAACAGTGCAGGATGGTAACTGAGAAACTGCTCCTCATCACAGAGCTGCTGCCCTGCAAGTTCACTGTAGTTACCTGGTAGCTTGAAAAAACATATTTGACATGAAGGAAATAAGGATATATTCCCACTGAATTATATGGGCACCTGGAGGACCAAGCTCTGATTGCCTTTAGAAGGTTCTTGGTGGTTTATATCCTCGTTGGTGGTCTTGAGGATTTGCTGTCTTCCTGCTGGCATGATAACATCCACAAAGTTAAGGAGAGCTTGCTGAGTTTGTTCTGTTACAGCTTCAAAGCACTTTTTTTTCCTTTTTTTTTTTTTTCCACGGTCTAGACATATTATCTGATGGCTGAATTACCAGACCTTGGAAAAATGGTGGTTCACCACGTGTCAGTGACTGTTTTGGACCTGCAGAAGATGAGTTAATCTTCCTAAAGATTTGTAGGTGCCCATAGTTGTGGGTATTAAAAGCATTGATGAGGCTCTGCAGCCCACCAGCTAAGAGGTTGTAACAGCTTGTATTAAGTCCTTTTTCAGTCAACGTTAATTTAAAAAACACCTTATTGCACTTTCCTGCCTGAGCCAAGGACTTAGGGAGAGGGTGGCTCATGGTCATTGCAGTTGTGTTTTCAAGTCCGTGGCTTAATTTGGCAGAAAATAGTGCCTGGAGCCACACACAGGGTTGGAGAACAGGGTGGAGGTCTGGAGAGGCCTCAGCTGACATCTTTGATAGATGTTAAATTTTAAATGTGAAAATTCACATCTGCTTAAAGTAATCTTTCAGTATTATGTATGCTTGCAAATATTTCAGTTCTTCAGCTAGTTTGGCAGCATTATTCTCTGAGATGCTGAACCTGTGTAGTGAATGAATTCAAAGTGACAAGCTGGAGACATTCCTGCCATTCATGAGAGGCTTAAGGAATTTCTTATTGGCTAAAATACAAATATGTAGCATTTTGCCCAGCACTGCATGGCAATTTCAACCTGCCTGACCGTGACAAGATTAACACTTTTCCTCCCCCTTGCCAACACTAATATTAAAAAACAACAAAAAAAAATTAGATTAAGAAGTACCAGGCAGAGATGCAAAAGCTTGAAAGAGTAAAAACCAGCCTTACCTTGAATGATTCTGTCTGTCATTGGATTGGTTCCTTAATTAGCCCCATGTCCTTTAACCTCTTGAGAAATAAGTAAGGGATAAATTTGAGGATAAAGACAAAGACGCCCAGAGATTTACCACACACCGCTAGGTAATTCATCAAGGAATGTTGGTAATTAGCCCTGCCTCTTTCCTTTCTGGCTCATTTAATAAAACTGGTTGATTTAAAATAATTCCTGCTGGTTCATTATCAACTACTTTACGAGCCAAGTTATGAACTTGAAACAAAAAACAGTATTGTGTTTCTGTAAAGGATCTGGCAAGTGTGTTTTGTTTTGTTTTTTAAAAAAAGAAATTATTCAGTCTTGTCATCAGTCTCCCCAACTTGATAATTAAATATTGCTTTGTTTGGATTACCACTTGGCTTTTGGGGTGTATTTATTTCTGGTGTCTACTACTGAGAGGCAGAGAGGAGGAAAAAAAGAATCCAGGATCTTGAAGAGGTACGTGTCAGGTTGTGTTAAGAAACATGGCCTGATGGAATTCAGCAGAATGTGGACTTTACAATAGGAGTAGTAGTCGTCCAGTTGAGAGAATAGGCAGCTGCTTTAACCCTTTATCTCAGAAATGAGTGCCAGCTACATGTCTTGTTCTTTGAGCAAAATGATGCATTTTAGTAATGCACCTCTTTAGTGCTTGTAGTGGAAGTTTGTCCCTGTATTGAGGACAGAACTCATCAGGTATGATTTGCTTAGGAAAATACTAATGCAGAATTCTTTTTCTTTATAAATGGGAGTAGCATTACTCATAAATTAAATGAGAGTTTCAGGGTAGAACTGGGTTGATACACTGCTGCCTTGGCTCTTTTCTGGGAGAATACCTTTGTATGGCAGCATCTGGTTTGAAATTGTTACATCAACACTTGCGGTCCAGCAGATCTGGTTTTGTCTGTCTGACTTAATTATTTAAGTTACTATTACTCTAAATCTTCCTTTAATAATTAATGACAGACTCAGATTGCAACACTTCTGAAACTGTTGTGGGTTAGGAAAAGCAGGCTGTGTCAGCCTTCCACTTACAGTAGGCTTGCCAGATCTTGAATGCTTTAGAAGACTTTCTGAACAACTTCTAACTCATCAGTATCATTTGGTACAGAATTGGCTATAGTGTTTCAGTGCAAATAAAAAAAACGCACAACCTCCTCACTTGTCTCCCCCATCGAGGTGTCCCCTGTGATATTCTGGGGAGCTTGTTTGCTACTTGCTGCTGTGACCCAGCAAAACGGTGTGTCTACTTTTATACGCTTGGCAGATTGGTAAATTAAAACCAAAATAAAATGAAGAGTGCTGGCCTTTGTGGAAATAATACTCTGCCAAGCCTTAATTCTCAGCAGTTCTTTTGTTACCAGCTAGGAAATATAACTTACTGCCTCCAAACACTTGGAGAGAGCGTGCTGGGTTGTTGGGGTGACAGCTCAACCCTGCAGCTTGTCACTAGAAGCACTTCCACTGGATGCCAGTTACCCACTTCTTTGTTAAGAGACTTGTTAATAAAATTTGATAGTTTAAATTGACTAAGAACTGGGTATGTTTTCTTTAGCTTATAACGATGTGGAGCAGAAAACAGTATCTTAAAGGAAAAAACAACAAATGCGATTTAATATTTAACACTGTTGTTTTTGCAAAGTTCGAAATGTCCATGACAGATTAATGGTTTGATTTCCCACATGATATCCTTATATTTTTAACATACTGGAACAATATTTTGTTATGGACCTCAGTGATTTAGTGTCCTTAGCTTGCTGAGTATCAGGAATTGCAGCTAGTTCCTTGAAAACTCTTGGGTAACTTACACAAATCAAGCAGATTTATTTTTTTTTTTTCCCTTTTGAACTTGGTTACGAGCAGCATGCATTTCGACATCAATATTACAGTAATTAAGCTGGTACATGAAGTGCTGGGAAGCACTGGGAGCTCATTCGGGTGTCATTCATTGTGTTGCACTTTCATAATCTCTCAGCAGATGGCACGACTGTTTCCAACAGTGTGTGTATTTCTTGGGAAGGCTCTCAGCTGCTGGTGAAGTTGAATTCCTAGACTATTCCTTTCGCTGATAAGGGCTAATACTCTTTTGACACGTTATTCTAATCACATTGTTTGCTTGTGTTACTGTATTTTATTTTCACCAACTGAAGTTCCAGTTTAAGCCATTAACCAGTTAAATGCCATATGTAGTAGCTATTAGATGTGAAAACAAATTGCTGCTAGGAAGTCAGTGAAGGGTAGGCAGCCTCTTTTCAATAAACCTGCTGCTGGTGTCCAGTAGAAGCACTAAACTGATTCAGCAAGTAAGACTAGAGTGCTAAAAAAGTGGTAAAACTGGAACATTTTTTCTATTGAACGTTCCCTATCTTCAAAGCTATGTAAGACACGACTGGTTGTGTTAAATTATATCCCCCTTCCTGCTTTGTGCTACAAATCCTGATTTTTGTAGACAACGTGAGCTAGTGAAAGAAAATTATTTGAAGAAGTACATGATGGCTTTCTGGAAAAGTAGAAGTAAATATTGCTGTATTTCTAAATGACTGTGGCTTACACAACCTGGAAGCCATTAGCTGTTTTCAGGCAACCCCCCTACTTGAAGTCCTGGCTTCTGAGAACAACATTTTTGTTACTGGGGTGGCTGGAGTTTGTGTTGTGTGTTCAAATGAACACAGTGATATCAGCGGGAAGGTGTCTTGTGTGTTTAAAGAAACAAGTGTTTCAAAAAGCTGTTCTTCTGCCTTGGGACAATGTGCTTCTTTCTTGCTGTCTAGCTGGTGTCTCCGCAGCCCTCAGGCACCTAAGCATCTTTAAAAGGTCTGAGCCTAAGGGTTCGTTGCTGCAGGCTCCATAGAATTCTAAAGAGTGAGTTTCAGAGTATTTTCCCCTCCTTATCTAACACTGGTGCTTCTTTTTCTTTCCTAGTGGCAGTGAAAGTTGCCAGTAAACTGCTGTATTAAAGTATGCTGGGAGTCATATTGAAGCAGAAGTTATTCTGACCTGGAATAAAAAATAATGTATGAATTGAAGAGGAAGTTTATATGTATGTCAAAGGAGGTGAATCAAAGCTTGTATTTCAGGCTTTCTTCGTAAAAATCACCAGGAAATTCCTGGTTGAAGCCATTGAATTCAGTTTGTGGACTTAATGGCTGGCTATGATTTGAAACTTTCTGTTCTTTTCAGAGGAAAATATAAACAGGCAACTAGTGGATATCTATTTTAAAAAAAATATCCCTGCCTTGACAGGAGCAAATTTCAGGACTAAGGTGTAGAAAACAACCTATCTGCCTATTCCAGATCTTCATAGAGGTCCTGTCAAGGACCTCCAGGCAGCACACTAAGCCAAGTCTTTTAAGGCTACTACTTCTTGCTACCTAAGGCTGTGATGTCTCTCTGCTGGTGGTTTAAGTATGTGGGTTTTTTGTTTCTTCTGGGTTTGGAGAGCCCTGGCTAGAGGAGGTGATATTCTAAGAAAAGACACCAGTTTGCCCATAGCAGTGATCCAGGGAGCTGTTACCCTTAACCATTATCGCTGTCCTGATAGCAGCTGACTGATAAATCTGCTTTTGGTGAGAGAGCTCATGTTTTTGGGGGAGAGGCAGAGCTACTTTTAGTGCTGCTACAGCCTCATGTGAAGTAGGGCTGTTCTGTCAAATCAATGTTAGCATTTCAGGAACTGCTTTAAAGTTAATTCCTGCCTTGTTAAACAGTCCTTTAAAGTTAATTCTTGTATTGTTAAACAGAAAATTCTAAGAAGTGAGACTTCTGTATAAAAAAAAAAATACAGCAATCATCTATATTATCATAATTTACTAAATGAAAATTCATCCTTTGAGCAGTTTAATACTATTTTACTAGAGTATTACTTTGTGTATGTTACAATACTTCTTCATGACTCCCACCAAAACTATACTCTTCTGAAATACCACGATAGCCTGGGTTGATCTCAAAGAAACAATTTGTCAGGGAAGGAGTAAAATGACCTTGAATGAGTCAGCACTTGTGTGTAGCAATCGTAAGCTTTCTATACCCTTTACTTTTAAAAAGGAAACGGATTCTGGACCACAGGCACCATTGATTGCACAGCAGTTAATGGGCTCCATTCACATGAAAGTTCATATATTCCTTAAGGGTTCAGCCCTGTCTGGTTTGCTGTGTAAAAGGAAAAATACTATTTAATCATGCTACTGTGGCTTTTCAAAGGAGTTTATCCTTTTCTAATGTACGTTGGCTTTTTGAGGGAAGAAAAGTGGTGCCTTCTGCTTTGGAGTGCTGTTCAATATTTCAAGAAGTGGTGGCTCTATGCAAAGTGCCACTTCCTATGTGGGTCACTGCTCAGAATTGCCTTTCCCTGCAGTATTTAATGTAAGTAACGATGGAAAAGCTTCCAGCCAGGGCTTCACTGGTTCCCAGGACTTACCCTTAGAAAACACTTCTCTCTGAACTCGCACCTTCTCCAAGAAAATTTGTTAATTCCATTTTTGTCTGCTTTGGTTGAAGGTGGCTGGCTGTGAGGGCTGAGTCAGGTCGTGGTTGCTCTTGCGTGATCTGAGTACAGTGTGTCTGGACACTCCACTTTGGATGTGGAGTGAGGAATGTGCTGACTGCTGCAGGACCCAGGGAATAGTGACAGATAACTGCTAGGGGAACACAGTTAATCCAACTTCTCTAGTAGCAGCAGCAATTCCAGATAATGCCTAAATGGCTGTTACTACCAGCTGAATATAAGCAGCAAGCCACCAGATGGGGTAAGGCAGAAGCAGCTTTGGCTTTTGCTCAATCATTTCCTTATTTGTGCCCTTTTTTATTTTTGGGGTTCAGTTCCATGATACACTGTGGACCAAAGGTGGCTGATGATGTCCCTTGCAGCCCTGGTAGTTGCTGCCCCCATGGTTGTGCTGCAGTGTGCATCTCTGGGGCCACACCAGAAATCATGTGGGCCTGCTGAGGCACTTTGGCATTTCATAAAAGCCCTGTTTTTGGAAAAGTGACTTTTTATTTTCGTCATCATAGTGGGTTTGATGGCATGAGTCAATGTAGCCCTGCAAAACAGCTCTACCTGTGTAACTGAGGGGTAAGAGCAGTGAGCTGATGAGGTGGAAGAACAAGCAGCTGGACATCAGCCCTTCTCGGGCCAGCTCTGCCAGTGTGGAGCTCAGCCTTTGAGAGCAGGGTAGAGCTGGTCTGACATCAACAGCTTGAAATGTGTGCAATGTTCTGAACCCTTCCCCTGCGGGGTCCCATGTCTTGAACCACACTGCTTGAGGGTGCACAGCTAGCTGTGGTGTCCTGGGGACCAGCTGTGACCAAATCTGCCATTGTCAAAATCCAGCTGTTGCTATTGTGGATGTACTGGCATCTTCTCAGGCTCCTAGCAGATGTTAAAAAACCTCAAACTTTTACTTTTCCTCTGTTCAAACTTTAATTCATTTAAAACAAACTCTGTTGCTTGTGAGCTTATTTTCATTTTTGAAGCATTAAGATCTCTAAAATATCTATCCCATCCTATAAAGTAGTGATTTTGCACTTGAGGTTTAAAAAGGATGAGGAAGGTATAGAAGATTGAGTTAGGATCTAGTTAATCCACATCTAATCTCTAATTACATCCATCTAACTAGCATCTGGTTGCCTTGAAGCATTCTCATACTATTTCTTGGGTAGCTAAAGCTTTGTATGTTCTCAATCAGTGATGAGAGGAGTGTTGTAAAATACATTGTTTGTGTTTTTTCAGTGGTAAAAGGAGATGCGAGCTTTTTTCCCTTTAATAAATACAGCTTTAGTGAAAGGTACTACGCCTGTTTCCCCTTGTGAACATAGTTCTGTTCTTGTAACAGCATTTGAAGGGTTACATTAGTGTGGGTCAAGTGTGGTTTAAAATAGGATTCTTCTGAGACCAAGCCTGGAGGCCCTGAATTTCTTTCTCAAAAGGCGTTTTGATCTTCTGACAAAACTCATACTTCTGAATTTCTTGGCGATTCTTAGTTGCAACTAACCTTTGGAGAACTGGAATGATAACACACACTCTTCTTTGTGTTTTGTGAATGTGCTGCTCCTGGTGAGCTGCTGGCTTGTGCTTTTTTGAAGTTCAGATGAAACCATTGAAAAGAGTTTTCTGTAAGCTATTTGGGAAGGTGGAATTTGTCTGATGTCATGTAATAAAATGTGATTCCAGTCCTGCACAAAGAGCCCCAATCCCAGCCTTGGTAGGACTCCATGCAGTAGAGAATGAAGAGCTTGTAGTCTCTTGCAGGCTGGAGGTCTTACATGTGCTCATAGGCTGAAAAATGCTGCTGTGCCAGCCAGGGTGTGTGTGTCTGTGTGCTGGAAGAGCATCATGGCAGAAGTTTAGCCCATCTTTTTTATATCACCTGTTTTTCACTGTCTTTAAGTTTTCATGATAAGGAACTTGTGCAATGCCTGTTGAAGTAGTGATCCTGACTGCATTTTTTTGTTACAACTGCAATAAAAACAGGGCTACTGGCAGGTAACTGTTTTTGTCAAAGATTTCACCAGTTCACATGATGGTCCTGCAAGCTCCCTATCATCTGCCCTGCTCAAGGGTCAGTTCTGTGGACAGGAGCTTCTTGTTTCACAGTGTAACTAACTAATTGCCTACTCTATGTGAAATAACATGAGGAGGAGGGTTTTCAACAGCTCATCTCTGGAAGACATGGAAGGGCAGGTGTGGGAAAGGTTACAAAAACGGCCAAGCATTTGGATGGTGTTTTTATAAGTACAAAATAGATCATGATGTTGTGTTTTCATGTATGTAAGGCCCAAAATCTTAAAAGGGCTGAAATGTTGGCTTCTTTGTTTCATACATGAGTAGATGCTCATATTTATTTTTTTTTCCTTTTTTTTTAATTTCCTGGGAGCCAGATGATATCTAGTGTCTGTCTGTTGTGGGAATAAGATCATGGGCTGTAAGAGGTGAGGTCATGCAACCTAATGACTATTTCCCTTAAATACATCTTTGAGTTACAGAAGTATTACGGCAACATTCCTTTAACTAAGAAATAACTAAAACACTTAAGTTTCATTATGGTTTCTGGGTTTAAAATTAGAGCGGAATAAACATACTTAATTTCTTACTATTACCACCTTTAATGTCTTGTGGCTACTGTGATGTTTGCTGTGGCACCTACTTTGGGAGTGAGATGACAGGAAATAAAAGATGTCATGTTGCTTAATGGAAGTGTGGGACATTAGCACAGTACTCCCTAGGGAGAGCCATAACTGTGTGTGGAAACCCTAACACCGTTGGCTTTCAGTTTTGATGCTCTATGGCATCAATTTGCCCCCCTGGGTTAATTCTTCTGCAGGTTTGCCACCCCCTACAAGGAGTGTACTTGTCAAAGTCCAAAAAAATCCCAATTCTGGTATTTAGCAGAATGCTTCTGATAGTAGCAAGTCGAGTTTGCATGAAGGTGACTTGGATTATTTTACATTAGTGAACATGATGATCAAGCACTCTCAGGTACTGAAACTGTTTTATTACAACTGGGTAGGTTTTAATACAGTCATAAATAACATCACAGCTTGTTGAGCAGGAGGATAAAAATGGAGGGGTTTGGTGGTAAGCCAGCTTGCGTTTCCTTCACTTAAATGAAGTCAGCAATTTATTATTATGTTAGGTTGTGTCTAATGATAATATTAGTAGTGTGAGTAAAAGGGATAGATCTACACTGCTTTATTCATCTGCTTGTTCAGGCCTTCAATAGTGGGGCTGCCATGAGACATCATTGGGTGTAGGCAAAGGGATGTAGAGCCCAACTAAATCTTTCTCATTCTATATTAACTGTGACATGGAGAAGCTCAGGGCAAAGTTGACACGCGTAAAACTGTTTTGAATTAACAAAATCTTCATTCTCTTGCTAACTTCTTCTCATGGTGCTTTGTCGTAAAGTGGATAGCCTCAGAACAGGCATGTTCCAAAACAAGTGTCCTTTGTGCTGTAGCCAGTGTGTTGCCAAGTGCTTTGTTAAAATACATGGTTCTTTCTAAATGATTTTCACTCTTATTTTTAGATATTCCCTTTAAAGTTTTGCTGGGCAGGCTTTTCAGTAGATGCACAGGGCCAGCTGTCCCAGCACACACGGCGTGGCACTGGTTGGGTTTGGTGTATGTGTTTTTCTTTTGATGTTTGAGCATGTTCTTGGTATGTGCTTTGTAAGTGACCTTGAGAGCAGGCTGCCAACCTCACAGTCCCCAGGTAATTATGCAAACAGTGAGCATAGCAGTCTTCACCTGGGTCATTTTTAGACTGAGTATGCAGCAAGTGTAGATGTCTTTAAACAAGTATGCAACAAGAAGTAGAGGTTGGACTAGATGACCTTTAAAGGTCTCTTCCAACTCAAACTCTTCTATGATGTCCTTCTGATGTGCAGTGAGCCTCTAAAGTGGGGAGGCACATTTTTTCCTTTGAGTGTAATAATCCAAAAGTTGCATTTGAGTTTACAAATAGCTTTTATTTTAAAAAGAGAAGGACACGGCTGTTTCTGTTTGTGGCTTTTGGGCGTTAGATAATATTTTGATCTAGTGCCATCTTTACATCTCTCTCCCTATCTTGTGTTTCAGTGCTGAATGTTGAAATTCTGTAAATAAATACTTCAGTAGCCCACAGGCAATATTCTGAACTAACATTGTGAATTAGAAACACTTTTAAATCAAACTCTCTTCTTCCTTAGCCCCAAAGTGCTAAAGATTACATTCCTCAACATTTGAAGTATTTTGACTCAAAACTGTGTCACATACACTACAAAACTGAGCAGTCTTTCACAAACCTTCTAGTGACAGATGAGACCAGTGTGGAGGGGATGTTTTTTTGAAATTTATGAAAGTAACAGGTTGAGGATTTTTCCCTTTCTTACTCTTTTTATTTACAGTTTGGGCAAAATAACCCCTTTTAGCTTAAGTTTCACCTGTGAAAAGTCAGTGTTGCGTGATGCACATTAAGACAAGTCCATGCAGTGGCCAAGTAGATTTACTACATTAAAATCTGCTTTTGGCATCAGGACTTGAAGCTTCTTGAATTTTATTTATTGAAGTTTGGATAAGCAAACAACCTGTTCCATTCTGTGTGTGGGCAAATCTGTGTGCCTCTAGGAAGTTGATAATAAGGAGATCTATTTTAAAGTCAGCATGTGCTCTCTCTCCTTCTGTTTTAAACTGAGCTCAGGTTACTTTTTACTCAACACCTTGTGTGAATCTATTTTGTGCTTTGTTGATTTTTGACAAAGATGCCATTATTTTTACTCAGTCCCATTTGCATTCTTGATGTTTGACAAATGAGCAACCTGAACAAAACCAGGTATGGAGAAGGATGCCTCTTCTCACCAGTGGAAACTCTCCTCAGGGCATCATAGAACTTGAGGAAAAACTCATATTCCCCCTCTTGTATAGCAAACTGCATGCTGTCTCAGGTGTTTGGTTATACTTCTGGAGCCAACACCTGAGACAGCATGCAGTTTTTTTTTACTCCAGAAGTATAACCAGAATCTCTAAGTCCTTTGATGGATGATGTGATACAAGTAGTAGCCTGACTCATCAAGGCCCTGCTGGGAGAAGGGTCTTTTCTGCACCTCCTCCGGGCCATGGGCAATGTAATGGACTGAAGTTGTGAAGATACCAGTTTTTCCAGCAGGCTTGCAGTGAACCAGAGACCTGGAAGTGAAATACTCTGTCGTGCAGGTCTAGCAGGGGTTACTGAGGGCTGGAACGGTGGCTGAGTTAGTAACCCCTGTGAAATGCAACAGATAGTCTTGCTCAGGCTCTAAATATGTGACTGCAGGTCAAAGCTGACACTGGCCAACACTCTCCTTGGCAACCTTAGGAGGAAGATAAGGTTGGACAGATACTTTTACTTTAAAGAAGTGACTCTTAATAGTCAATAATGAACTGTGTTAGAGTGGTCTGGTAAATCTTGCATTGGTGTTGCTTGGGCTGTAGGAAGGATGGAGGATTGCGCTTGGGGTATGAAAGTCTTTGCAAGGGGGAGCAGGGAGCAGAGATGGTTTCAGACCTTCTGTACTGGCTTTGGGCAGCTGAAATGTCTGTAGTCCTATGACTGCTCCTTCTAGAGTTCACATCTCTATGCCAGGTCTTGCAGGAGAGCAACTTTGTCTATCTTTAACAGTTCCAGTAAGGAGGAGTCATGTCCTACTGTGAACAATATCAAATCCTCTAGTGCTGATGAAAGTGCTGCCCAGTTTCCTTACAAGAGAGAAGGATGGCCGAAGTGGACATAACTATGAGGTGCTTGAATTAAGCTTTTTACTGAGGGAGTACCATCATTCAAACTTGCCTGTCAGATGCAGTTGTGTGCCTGATATTATTGCCTGTTAGTCATAAAATATTTACGCTCTGAAGCACCCGAGGTAGGTGAAATCATAGCAGAAGATTTGTGTCTGAGATTTGATGGAGTCAATTACTTGTCTGTCCTAAAATGTTGCAGTGCTTTTTGGTATCCTCTCAGCAACTGTGTAAAATAAAAACTTATGGCATATGTGTGAGGAAGGAAACAGCTGAAATGCTGATTTGCTAACAAAAAACAACGCAGGAGTTTAAAGGACTGAATCCTGTCTGAAAGCCACACTTGAGGAATGGCAGCTTGCATGCCACTAACCTGCAAGTTGCATCAATTCCTGTTGCCTTAGGCAAATTTGGCTAACGTCTCTTAAATTTCCTTAGATACTGTTGTCATGTGCTTCTATAGCTAAAGCACAGTTTTTAAATACTAATCCACAAAAACTTTGTTCTTTTTGTCTGCTTCATGTCTTTCCCTTGGATAAAAAGTCACGTTACGCAGAGGAATTTTTGGTGATGAGCAAAACAACCCATAGTTGTATAAGTGGTCGTTCTGGACAATGTGCCTTTTCTTTTTCATAACTATTTGTGCTTGAAGATGGCTGTGGATCCATTTAGACTGGAATCACGATGCCAGATCTTAAATAACTTTTTCATACCTGCCTTGGTTTCCAAGTTCAGAGGGTTTCTTTGGACGAGTTAGGTAACCAAAGAGTTTTATTGTGCAAACTGATGTCATTCTCTTGCAGTGGCTGTGTCCTAGGTAAAATGCTGGAATCAACTCACCCTGCCTGTCATTCCCTGGTCAATAAAAGTAACTCCTCACCTTTTTCCTGCTCTTGGGGCCTTCTGATCAGTGGTTTCTTCTGGCCTCTCTTCCTGGGTTATGGACTAAAAGAAAGGTGAACAAATATTACCTAGAAAAGATGGAGAGAAGAGGAGAACGGCAGCCAGAGAAGTTACTGAATAGATGTATCTATTACTAAATTCACAGTGGCCCTATTGGGAATGATAAATCCCAACCCAATCAACTTCATTTTGATTGCATTTCAAATGAGGTAGCTGTTCCATCTTGGAAGACTGGAAAGGCTGCAGAAAGCAAGAGAGCAGAACTCCTCATGCAAAGCTCTTTAAGGACATGGACTTCCTTAGGAGGAAAACTGTTGATGCTCCATGTTTGAATGGTGCATATGAGAAAGTGTCTTTGAGAATGAATTAAACCTGTCTCTCACAGGTTGTTAGGATTGCTCTTGGGTGGTAGTGGAGTGCTTCCTGACATTGCAGTGAAGCCTGTGATCAATATTTTAATGAAATAATTGAAGTGTTTTTATAGTCTTCATGATTTTTTTTAGGCTTAATGGATCAAGCTGTATTGAATGTGACTTGCAGAATCTTGAACCTGGATTAGAAAAATTCAGGAGAAGAAATCACTCTTAATGCAAGAGGCACTAATTGATTATCCTTCTCATATGTCATGTTTTTATTCAAAGTCCTAGAAAACAATTTGTTGCTACTGCTGTTGGTTTTTTATCCTTGAAAGTGATAGGTGGAAGCAGTTTTAAAAAGCAGCTTTGAAGCCCTGGACCAGCATGTTTGAACGGGGTTACTGTGACAGTGGACCCAGCTGAAGCCTGTAACCCTTGCAGAACACTTCAGTGGATGTGGTTTTGTATCGTTTTTCTTTGGGTACCATTAATTGTTCAGTGACACAGAATTTTAACCTTTCTTAAAAATCCCATGACATTTAGCTCTCTAAGCAACAAAAAGTTCTATTGAACTGAGAAAACTGACCAAAAAGTATTTTATTTGTAATCATAAACTGTAAGTCCTAAGGCGATTTACTTGAAACAAATGGTCTTTTTAATTAAAAAAAGAAAAAGTGGGGGTGAGGAGGCAAAGTCTTCCTCTCCCTTCGTTAGCTGTCCTCCGTAAATCTCTGCTGTGTCCCTGTGCCCAAGCCTCTCTCTGCTTGAATGAAGCATTAAGTGGTTTGTCTTCATTTTCACAGGAAGATTCAGTGATATTTTTGATGAGAAGAATCTCCTTCTGTGTAGTTTTGGGAATGAGAATATGCTCCTTCCCAGCTCGTGGGGGCCAGAGTAGTGGGGCAGCCCCCAGAGCTGCTGGCATTGTGTTGGTCTTTTGTCACTTGTGGTGCATCAGTAGAGGATTTGGGGCATCTTCAGCTTTGCAGGCACAGGCATGAGGTCTCCACTGCTTAACTACACCTCCTGGTTCTTAGCAATTTACTAATAGAACTTTTTTGTCCTCAAAGTCGTTTAATGTTTTGTTCCTGGTGGTTTTTCTGCTTGGCCTGGTTGCCTTTTCTTCACTTCATGTGAATGGTGTGGGAACATGAGTAAACCAGGAGTAGTCTGGATATCTGCAAAAGTTTTTACAATGAAATTGCATGTTAAACTGTTTGAAAGTTACAGGAAAGACCACGAGTGAGTAAAACAACTATCAAGTGTTCAGAGTTGCATAACTTCTTGTTTCGTGGGTTTGGTTTTTTCTTTCGGGTTTGTTTGGGGTTTTTTTTGAGGGTTTTTTTTTTGTCATACTGTTCATACAGAGTTCATGGAAAGCTATTCTGTGATCACGCTGAAATAGAGGGGGGTTTTATTTATTTATTTCTCCCTGGACACTGAGAGAGGTTTAAAAGCAGTGGTATTTGGAGATGCAACAAATAACACGTTGTGATTTTAAGTAGTGGCTGAGGTAACCAATAAGCAGCGTTCCACATTGGAGAAATACTCTTAACACAAGGTAAGCTGGCCTTGGTGCTGGCTTCCTGCAGTTACCTATTTCAAACAAATCATACCCATTCATGGACAAATTCATAAGTATATAAATAACACAGGCCAAATAACCTAATTAGCTTTAACCAGAAGTACTGGTGGGTCAAACCTTGATCCTGCAGCAATTAATGGACTTCTAACTATGGTTGGACTCATAGAATCATAGAATGCCAGGTTGGAGGGGACTTCAAGGATTGTCTGGTCCAACCTGTCTAGGTACTACTATAGTTTATATCACCCTGTCAATGATCTTAAATGTTTTTTCCAACCGAAATTATTCTTAGACTCTCTGAACTTGAAGTTTTCCTAGAGGATGATTGGTAGTAAAGCTACAGCTAATTAATGATTTTTATTCTGGTATAAATTCCCTGTTACTTTAATCTGTGCAAACACTTGGCCAAGCCAATAGACTTTGCTGTCCTGTGCCTGCCCAAGAGTGAACTCTTCTATATGCCTTTACCAGAGATTTGGTCCCTGGGAGTGGGGGTGCATTGCTCTGTTGCCACGCAGCACCGTTCGAAGTTCTTGCCGTCATTAGCAAGTTATTAATAAATTAAGTCTGAGTGATTCCCAGCAAGACTTAACAGGAGGAGCAAGTATCAGAAGTATTGTTTCAATTGTTTGTGTTGGCTTTGTCCCTTGTGTTCTTTGTGCTTAAGCATGTAGCTATGCTTTGTGTTGAAATTCCTGAGCCCTGGTCACCTTAATGGGAGACATCTTTAGCTTTTTAAATTAAAGGGAGTATGTGGGTCTACTCAGGAGTCCTGTCACTGGTGTGTAATATACTACAATGATTTTGAAGAATGTAGTCTGAAGTACACCTAAAATTCCCACTGGTGTGGTGTGTGTGCTTAAAGCTAGTGAAAGTCATTGATTAAGTATTTGATTGATTGACACTAGACCCAAGGGCTAGGAAAAATCTCCTCTTCGTATGTAGGTTATTACTGCTGTTTCTGTGATGTGGAAGAAAATAGACAGCTTCTCTGGATTGGAAACATGAACTGGATGTATGCACTGGAATTAGGAGTCAGGTGTTGAGATCAGAGAAGGTAAGAGAAAGCCTTTCCTCTGCTTGATAAAACGTTGCTCTCCAGAATACTCCAAAGAGTGAGGGAGGAGTGCTGAGTAATCAACGTGGCTCCCTGCAGAACTTTTCCAGCCCAGCTCAGCCTTGTTGAGCTTTAGCTGGGTTACATATGGGTGCAGTCAAACTGGTTTCTTTATACTGCTTTTCTTGGTGCTTCGGGTCAAGAAGCAGCTCAGTGCCAGCATGGCAAGAATGGATGGAGTTTGAACTGCTGTCCTGCGAGACCTGTAGAGCAGGAGCAGCTGACAGTTGGCTCTGTGCATGGAGCCAGCCATGGAGACCAGTGGAGATGCTGCAGAGCTGGCACTGGAGGCTGTTATAGCATGAAACCAGACCAACTTGGCCATCCTTGAGCTGAAGTTCCTTGTAGCCAAATTTTTCTGTTACTACGGTGTGATAAATATAGCTGCTTTTGCCATCTTGTCTTAAATAATTTTTGAAGTTCTGCAACTCATACTTCCATTACTTCTTGCTGCTAATGCCAAAATGCCCCCCAAAAACGTGTTTTACTCAGTTTAGTGATATTACAGCAAAACTTGGGTTGAGATTCCTGGACATAGATGGTGGGAGACCCAGAGGATTCAGTTTTAAGTGGTTCTATTTTTCTTGCATGCCCACATTCAGACACATTTCTTAGGGAGTGTATCCAAACCAACAAATTGTCGTCTTGCACTTTGTGTCTCATGACTGTGGAAGAACAACAAGAACTATTCTTCACCCCAAAAGCAAGAAGGGGCTGAGGACCAAAATTAGAACTTAATTAAGTCAAAGCTTTTATTCATGGTTTCAAATTCAGAGTGGTGGAATTCTGTTTTAGGGTCGGTTTTGCAGTTGCCACTGACTTGAAGCCCAGACACCTGACAGCAAATTAGTTTCCTCAGAGTCACTTGTTACCCGTGTGTAGCAAGAGTTGACTCTACATGAAAATGTGATCTAGTGGGTAACTCTGCTCAGAATACTTCCAGAAGAATATACCTTTTTCTGTGAGCCAAAGTGACTATGTGGTGTGTCAGCAATTAAACTGATTAGATTATAATTTGCCTTTGCAGTCATGATGCACACAAATAGGTGGTAGTGTTTATCTTGCTGTTACAGTCACTGTAAGGGTGGGCAGAGGAAGAAAGCTATCCCTCCCCAATCCCCAAAAAAAGGAAAAGAGAAAAAAATCAAGAGAGTAGCTTCTGAACTGCAGCCCTGGACCAGACACCTCTCAGCAAGATGAAAATTCTCAGAGAATAGTTACACCACTGTGTTGAGTAGAAATCTGCAACTGCTTGCTTTCCCTGGTGTACTGAGGACAGCACAGCCTATTAAAAAAAAAATCATAAGAATTATGGAATAGCAAAATAAGACAGTCTACTTAAATGCAGGATAATAAAATATTGGGTGAAGTATGTTCTTGTGAAATAAATACATGTTTTGCCCACGGAAGTCTTGTGTCAATTAGGCAGCGTGTGTTTCCAACAGTGGAGTCAGTTCAGTGTATTAGAATCTATTATAAATAATATAATATTTGATGATTAACGGTGAAGATGTGAATCTTGGGATTTTGCTGGTCCCCCTCCTGGGAGCGTGGAGGGTGGGTGGTAGGAGATGAGTGTGAGAGGAGAGGCTTTGATCCATCCCATTGCCATGGCAGGGTCGAGGGAGAACAGCTGTGGTATCTGATGCCTGGGGAGGAAAAGAAATGTGCAAATTCTGTCAGAAAGGAAGGGCTCGTTTTGAAAATAACATATTCAAAGATAAGTGTTATGAAAATAACTCATTTACTGGTAACTTTATCTACTTGGAAGATGAAAATTTAAGTGAAAAATAGACTTACCTGGAAAGCGTAAACCTTGCCACCGGTGGTAGGAAAATTGATAACACAGTTTGGGATTGGCAAAGCAAGTGCTGTGCTTATCATGGCAGAGTTCTCTATTGTGTTGTCCTGTGATTTAGTGCAACAAATGAGATTAAGCTCTCCAGAAATGTTGTCTCAAGTGTGCTTCCCCTGCAGCAGAAACTTTGGAAAATGATGCAAGTTGAGCAGCTTTTGGTGCCTGTGCTTGAGGACAAGCTTTTGTCATGGTCTTGGATAGAAAGAGAAAGTAGGTTCTGGAAGGTGTAGGGACTGTGTGCAAGTGCATTTGGGACATGCTTTAGCCCACTGTCAACCATTCCTGAACTGGAAAGCCTCTTCCATCTGTAGGCTGGGACAGTTAATGGGCTCTGAAGCACCAGGCTGAGGACGTGGTAGAACTTTTTCAAATCCTCTGTGTTCAGCTGCAGGTCCTGGGTGGGTTGGTGACTGTGTGGGCAGGGTGATGGAAGGTGAAGACAGAACTGTGTAGCCACATGGGTTTATCCAGTGCACCCCACTGCCAGGGAATGTGCGTTAGGCTCCTAGGGAGTTTGTTCACTTATTTCTTATTCTGTACTTAAAAACTTTTAACCTTACTGCTTAAAGAAAAATACCATTGTCTATTAGTACGACTGGAACGAAAGATGAATAGAGAATTAGCCTTGAGCGAACTGTCAATCTGACTTTGATAGCTCATCACTTGAAAAGGTCCTTTTATGTTGATGAAAACGCATGACGTCAAAGCCAGGGAAGAAAAAATAAAACCAATATTTAGGGCTAAACTTGCATAGCTTCCAAGAAGAGCCCCTGTGTGAACTGTTTGTTTCTCTACATGCGTGGCTAATAGGCGTAGGTTACTATAAGTCTGAGCAGTGGCGTTCAAGTTCCTTCTGCTGTTTTGGGGTGGCTTGTCTATGGTGCTTCCATATGTGAATCCCTCAAACTGGAGCAGCGTAGAGCAAAGGACATTGCAGTTGCATCTCTCCCAACCTATAAGTAGTATGCTGGAAATGCTTGAATATAATCATTATCAGGTGAGTTTTTATGGCAGATTGATTTTAAAACCTGTTGCTAAGAAGGCTTACAGTACACAGGAAATCTTTCTCCTCTAGTATCTAATATGCTTTATTTAATTTCTTCCACAAAATTAGGAGGGGGATACATACATGGTCACTTGTAACAGCAACAGGCACTTTGATGAATCTGTTTTAAAACAAAAACTTCTCAGAGTATTATTGTATTTTGGTTTGTTTTCTACCTTCGGATAAAACATTCACAATCAACGAAGGGTGACAAAGAATTTCCAGGATAGAGTGAAAATTTTGCATGGAAAAAGTTGCTTTTCTTCTCTTGCTCATTTAGGGCGCGGGAGAATAGTTCAGGATGAGGTTTTTCATCTTTTGTATATAAAAATTTCCAAGTACTGAAAAGCTTATCTTAAATACAGAAATAGCTGTTGCTGAGGACAGTGATTGATCTGAACCGAAACACTTCATTTTTTGCATCTTATTTGCATAATGTGTTTATAAACAGGTTGTCTTATTTGTATATGATTTAGGCCTTGTATCTGAGATATAAATAATTTGTGGGCAGAAAAACAATGTGTTGTTTTTGTTGTTGTTTTTTTAACCAATCTGTTAAATAAACCAACAAAACCTAAAAAACCAGTGACAAACCTTTTGCTCTCTCTGTCACCTGCCATCTGGTTAAAGGTCAGCAATCCATACTATTTGGTTTTTTTTAATCAGTAGCTACTAGCAAGTAAAATGAGTCCTGCAGTGCAACTTGTTTCTCCATATTTTAGTGAAAACCAAATGTCACATGGCTGAAGGTCTGAACAGAGAACAGCCTGTTCTGGAGTATCTGTATAAACTTGGAAAACAGGAGCGTTGGTCTCAAGTGAGAAATACCATGTTGTAGAAAAACAAATGGGACTTCTTGGTTTACTGTTAAAGTGGCAGTTATTGAAACACTTGCTCAGAGACTGTTTTTTTTTGCCGCTGAACGGGAATTGGTCAAGTGCTGTTGACTTCCTTGGAGCTGCCCAGGTTTGTACTTCGTGCTAAGCTGGTATAGATGTCACAGAAGTATCGCGGAAGTCGATAGCACCTCTAACGATGATGTAAAACAAAGCACTTTTCAAATTGTGTCGTGCAGGTGCAGACTCACCTTGAGAATCCAACCAAGTACCATATCCAGCAGGCCCAGCGGCAGCAGGTAAAGCAGTACCTCTCTACCACTCTAGCAAACAAACATGCCAACCAAGCCCTGAGCTTGCCATGTCCAAACCAGCCCGGTGATCATGTCATGCCGCCCGGAACTGGAAGCAGCGCTCCCAACAGCCCGATGGCCATGCTTACCCTTAACTCCAACTGTGAGAAAGAGGTAATACGCTCTTGCTGGGCATGTTCTTCAGGAACATGGAATTGCAGTCTGCTTGTTTTCTGTGTATGCTCATTGTTAAGATGTTAATTTACTTTCTTCGAACTCTTCACTTTGAAAATGCAGCTACTACCTCTTTGTCTGCCTGGTTCTATGTGTATCTGCATGGAACGTCTTGGCCAAAAAAAAGTGTCCCTCTAACTTCCTCTTTTTTGAACTATTTTAGCTGGTTTAGGCTTATTAAAACTAATTTATTTTTTTTTCCCTTTGGTTGATGCACGCTGTGAATAGTTGACCTTTGCAGCATACAAAGCAGTTTTGTAAGCTGTGACTTTCTGGAATAATGTTATTTATGGTTCATTTGTGTAAGAAGAGCAAAGAGCACAGCAAGAATAACTGAAAAACAAAGGTTTTTGAGATATTTTAGATACTTTTACAGTAAAATTTGAGCAAGTCTTTTGCTTAGCTGGAGAGCCGGGTTATCCCAGTTAGTTTACCCTAAAATGTAACTGGTTGCTGTTTCATGATGAGTTCAGTGCTGCAAATAGAAGACTCCATCAGCCTATGCCTAGAACTTCTTCTCAACCTTGTCTTAACCTTTGCTGGCCAGAACTTGGTTGATGTTACATGTGTGCTCAGGTGCTGAAGGAAGAAGTTTTGAAAGATGTTAACATGTGTAAGAATAGTGTCAATATTTTTGTAATGTAACAACTGGTGTACAATTGTAGAGCTCCTCATGTTGCCTCATCCTGCCCCTGAGGCCTTTGTGCCAGATTTTTAATACTGATGCCCTCTGTGGGGAAAATGTTATACAACTTTGAGAAACACTTATTACAAAACGTATTTTGCACGTGCAAAAGAAATTACTCGTGCTCCATATCTTCAGAAGAAATAAAAATCAAATCGTTCCTTCCTATGGTCCCAGTTGTACCCAAATCTTTTTTTTTTTCCCCTCAAGATATTTACAGCTTCACTTTGCTGTGTCATCAGGCACATGTGTGCATGACACTGTTTCAATAGTGCTCTTTTTGGAACTGAGACTGTGCCATGAACTCAGATCCATGCTTTGCTTTTTCTTTTTTTCTTTCTTTCTTCTTTTTTTTTTTTCTTTTCCGTTTTATTTCTGCAGGGATTTTATAAATTTGAAGAGCAAAGCAGGGTTGAGAGTGAGTGCCCGGCTCTGAATACACACTCACGAGCATCATGCATGCAGGTACTGGATGACACAGGAGCTGGAGCACAGGTCCCCTTTCTGATGAGCATGTTTCTTTGAAGTTATATGGAAGAGTAAACTTGCCCTCCAATGTTTTGAAGAGATTGAGTGCAGGATGTGTTTAAGGAACAAAACAATAATGTTGTTTATTTCCATTGATGTCAAAAGCACACATTATGACATCCAAGGAGGGCTTGAGCTTTTCCAGCACTGTAACAGTGTAGCAGAAGAACATACCAACCATGAAAAGGTCTCACTTCAAGAAACTTTCCTAATGCAGTATGTGTTCTTGTCCTGATAGTTTTTAAGACCACACTTCTATGCAGATCACATTTACATGCAAAATAAAAATGCTGTGAGAAGGCTTTAATCCATCCATGGCAATTTGTCCTCAATAGTCATCCATTGCTGGTTTTGGTTTGTTGGTTTTTTTTAATTTCACTTTTTAAACCCAGGTTTTTCTGTTTCTAGTAGCCAGACTTTGGATATAGGCTGTTCCTTTCTTGCTCTCACTTCCAGTCAGTGTAATTGATTCTGATCATGCTTTCTGGAGCTGATACAAAAACCCCATATACTGTTATTTCTACCATCAACGTTATGCATTGATTTGGTAGGTTACTGTCATTTAAGCTCTTTTTTTATAGTGAGCAAAAAGGAAACAGTCCATGGTGCAGGACAGTTTGGAGCACCTGTGTGGTGCTTTGGAGGGCTCTGTTTCTCCTGACTGTGCAGGAGCTTACAGAGGTGTCTTCCAGCCTAGCCCCAGCAAGAAGGTGGCTTGCACCACCTAAAACCATCTCTGAGCTGCTCTTGGATGGTGCTTCCTGGTAGGATTTCTGAAGGATGTGAATCTGATGGATTCTGTTGTGGAGGGCATTAGCATAGCTTGTTCTACGGGGAGCTTTCTCCTCTGTTCCTGAGAGGAACAGCGTGTCCGTGGCAGGTAGTGCAGGGGAACTGCTGGTGGGAGGAGTGGGTTGGACCATGAAGTCTCAGCTTTGTCATGACCTGACTGTCCTGGCTGAATAGTGGGAGTCATGGCTGAGGGATGTGGAGCATGACAAAACTGCACAGGCACCTCAGCCTGGGAGAGAGAGCTGCTGTGTGGCTGAAGTGCTTTGTTGGCCCTCTGTATCCTAGTGGCTCTGATAACTGTTTTGTTTTCCTTTGTCCACCTTTTCTGTTGCAGATGGATGATGTGATTGATGACATAATTAGCCTCGAGTCAAGTTACAATGAAGAAATCCTTGGCTTGATGGATCCAGCCCTGCAAATGGCAAATACGGTACAATGGTTCTTTTCTTCTGGTTTCCCTGTTGAGTCCAACTGTCTTTCCTTGAGAGAGCTCAAAACTGGGGCATGACTTTTTTTTTTTTCCCGGGCAATTAAGTAGTTATTATTTTGTCCCATGGAGTGTAATTAGTTTTTCTTTGAAGAGCCTAAGGTGTACAGTTGCAATGAAAAACATGGATTTGAAAACGCAAGCTGGAGTCAGGTCAAGGGAATACAAAGGGCCATTTTGCTTTTCTTAGTTCAAAGTCAAGTTTGTCTGTGAGAGGATTGTAACAGAGGATTGAACTGAACTAACAGAAGTGAACGCATACTCATTGATATTAAAGATTGCCATGACAATGTTGTCTCTCATGGCTTGGCTTCAGAAAGCCTAGGAGGAGCCTCCATCACCCCAGGTTCCTCTATTTTGTCACGTTCAAGAAAGAAATTGTATGCTATGCATAAGCATGTGTTAGCATCCCTGTCCAGACACCCTGCAGTGTAACTGTTAGCTCTAACTTCATAGCTTGGGCTTAACCTGGTCTCTTATGGAGAGAATTCCCTAGCTAGACAACAGCAAAGATGATATAATGTGAATTCAGGGAGAAAAAAGAGTTTAAAAAACAACCTTCAAAACAAACAAAAGGGGAAGGAATAAAGAAACATAAAAACTGAACAGGGGAAGGGGACACTGGAAGCCTGAGACAAAAGGCAAGAACATAGAGGTGGGAAAGTGAGTGAGGGAAGGCACAGGTTACCTCCAATTTGCTGTTTCTGTTTGCTGCTTCACATTGCTGTGAGCATTAATATAATACTTCTGGCATAATCTCATTTTGATCTTTTGTGGAGGGTAGCTCCAGTGAATTTTTTGCCTTAGGCTTAAGTGCTGTTAGATCTGGCTGAGTAGATGTCTGCCAGGGCTGGCTTCTGTTTCTTTTTTATCTAGTGCCAAAATTTACAGCTTACCACATAGCATCAATCTTGTAGCACAGTTGTACATTTGCTGACAGTACTCATCTGATGTCATGTTAACCTAGTCCTGTGCTCCCACAGATTCCCACAACCCTCTCAGAGATGTGGTGCACGCTGCAGGAAGTGGCCCACCAGCATCTCTTGCTAAATAGTGCCCTTTGAGTAGACAGAGAAATAACTGCAGAGTCCTACTGGAAAGAAGGGATTTTCCTTTAATCTAAGATTACTTCAAAAGTGCATCTGCCCTGGAGTTGGAGAGGAAAACTTAAAACCCATGAAAATGTAGTTTTCAAGATAGTTACTCTTTTATTAGGGGTTCAGGTTCTTCTGGAGGCCTTCCTCTGAAGTTCCTTTGGATTGGGACCCAGGGAGTTAGAGGGGATTTTGATTTCTTTGTGCTTTTCTTCCTGTCTCATTTCACAGGGACCCCAGCAGGGGCTCTTTGCTTCCAGAAAAGCCCATGATGGTGCTCAGGAGTGCTTTTGGTGCAGGGGGTCCCATAAGTCAATACTTAGGGTAGTCCCTCCTGCTTGCTGCCTGACAACAAGCCTTATGAAGACTGCCTGACCCACATTTGCTGTGAAATTTCAGAAATTGCCCACTGTATGTGGTGAAGTTTGTAAAACAAGTATACGAAATAGTAGAATTAAGACTTCTTTACTAACACATTAAAATTGCTGGAGGCAAAAAGCCTATTTCAGCCTCTTAATGGACCTGAAACCAATCCTGTAGAGATGGAAATTGAACCACGTGTCCCAACAATTGTTTTGGGGAAGGAAAAAAAAGAAAGAACCTGATGTAACAGACACTTTGGCTTTGGAACAGGATTTAGCTCTTAAAACATCCAGCATTTTACTCATAAGGAATTAATGTCTGTAGACTGAGCTAAGTAGAGGTGGAAGAAATCAGGAGAGGAAGTGGTCTCTAAACAGACACAACCTATAAGTAGCTGTGCTGAGACTACAACAAAGGCTGCTATTGTTCCATGACCAACAAAGAACAAAAGGACCAGTTTGTTACACTTGGTAACAGTACTTAATTGATAAGCAAAATCGGAGATTTCTGTGTAGAGTGAGCAAAGGGAAGTTACCAAGTACCTCTTAATTGAAAAGGGCTCATGGCAATCAACTGCTTGTGGAAGTGTTTGTCAACTTTGGGTTTGGGTCACAGGTTAACTGGTTTATTTCAGTGACTGTTGCTCAGTTTGTGCTTGTAGGTAAAGGAACAACACAATACGTTGTTGGCTGCAGGAGCTGGGGAACAGAATCCCTCCCAATGTGCTTTGGTACCTTAGAAACAGCCCTGGTGGTCACACAGCTGATGTCTCAATGATTTATGTAGAGCCCGAGTGACTGGAATGTGGGTGCTTGTTTTGTTGGAGTAGTAGAGGAGAAAGGAAAGCCTCAGGCTCCCCTGAATGTACACTACGAGGGGACTGCAGTAACAATTACCATATTGGAAACTTCTGTTCTATAAAAGCAGTAATTTGTGCACCTTGTGAAGCCGAGGCCTAGAAATATGAAAACTCACAAATGAAGACTTTTTAGACCGTGCTGTATCAATGAAGATGACAAGCTGAGGCTGCCATAAGCCACTCTTCATTTACTTTTTGGGAGAGTAAAGGTGAATTATCTGAACGATGCTGTATTTAAATTTCTTCATAGCCAGAAGTGGCTAACAAAGCTTTCAGGGAAGAATATTGAAGTTACAAAGATGCTAGAGTTTGGTGAAGGCAGAGAAGGAGCCTCCTTAGCACCAGAAAAAAGACATCAAATTCAATGTCTTTCTCAGTTTTGAGACTTTCACCTTCCCCATGAAATGGCTGTGGGAATTCTGAACATTTTCCCATTGCTTTGTGCTTGGGGAAGGGGATGAAAGGCTGAGTGCCTCAATCGATCAGAGCTTGAAGCATTTGCAAACAACATTTATTTTTTTCCAGTGTCTTCCAATAGGTGGCATTTGAAACCATCTCCAACCATTGCCCTCAGCATAGGGATGCTCTCTCCTTTCTAGTTCCCTGAACTCTGCAGTAATTAAGTGTTGGTCTAAACCTTAAAAGTCAACTGATTTTTGTTCCCTGGGACATGGAATAGAATTGGGAACAGAGGATGTGCCTCAGTTTTAATTTACCTTTAACTGCAGGTATTTTAGCCATGTGTAACGAGTTGAAGTGTTGTATGCACTTTAAATTTTTCAGGTGAAAGAAGTTGTATAAAGTTAGTCCCAAAGATGTGTCTTACAGTGCTGGAAAAGTGGCCTCCCAGAGGCTCATACTGAGTGTGGACTGTGCACATAGTCACACTCATAGTAAAAAGTTATAGCTGAAGCTTTGAGTTCAGCTTGCTTAGAAAATGGATAAAAAAAAAAAGTTGATTAATCTCTTTCCTTATGGGTCACTAATTTAAACTGAGATTGTTTGCATCTGCCTCTAACGTAAATTTTCTTGATAAGCATTCATGTCTACATGCAAACCTGCAAAATTTATCAGCTGTGTGAGTTTCTCCCTTCATCTGCCTTTATTTAGCTCATGCTCTTGGTGTGGTTCCTCTGGTGCTTGCAACTTCTACAGGAGTTCAGCAGCTGCTGCCTGTGTTACAGTCCCCTTTTGTGGTGATGGCTTGCACAGGTCCTGTTTGTTTCCATGGAAATACAGCACAATGCTGACACCTTTGGGGACAAAAAAAGTAAATCACAAACCTGTTGTAACAAGCTGGGTCCCTTTTGCAGAAAGTAAGTAAAGCAGCTTGGTGACCTTGAGTGTTCCCCATGTTTAGTTATAACCTGCTGCTTTACCCAGGCATCAAGATGCTACTTTCTAGATTTCCAGGGGGGTGGAAAGGAAAATTTTTTTTTAATTCCCTGAAATTCCTAATCAGTTTTCACATGTCTGGTTCTGAACTTCAAGTCCCTGGGCTACAAACAAGTTCTTTGTGCTCTCTCCATGAGAGAGCAGCATGAACAGAACAAACACATCCAAGTCAGAAGGGTGTGTGATGCTGTTGCTGTGCCTGTGTCTTGGATGCATTTGAGGGGCCAAAAGATACAAGGGTCAGCCTTGTAGAGCAGGGAGGGAGAGAGTGGTCACCCTGACATCCGTGTGGATTCATCACAACTAGGGCCATAGTCCGTGATGGACACCTTTGACCTTATATTTATTATAGAAGTTTCTTCTTGTTTGTTTTTTTTTTTAAATCTTGCATTCAAGAGCTAAGGGGAGGGGGAGGAATTACAAGGCTTGATCTTGGTGAGAATTCAGTTACATTTTTCCTCTGTCACTTAAAAGATGGAGTCAGGGGACTTAATTTTTCTTGTTGGCCATTGTTCAATGCAAGTATCAGCAGGAGTTCTAGTGGATGGATGCAGACCAACTTTTATTCTTACGGTGTCTCCAGATGGCAGAGACATTTTCTTAGGTCTCAGTCTGGCAAGGACCATCAGCAGGAGTTGGATAGTCTGGCTGTGACTCACTCCATTGTATTCAACAGCATTAGTTTTATGGGTGTAAAGTTAATATTCTAATCTCTGCAGGATCAGTGTCTTGGAGGGATGGGTTTCTTTGCAGCAACAATGATAAGAAGTATTGCAACTCTGATAAGATATCAAAGTGTTTTATACCTGTCTGTTCAAAACCTAGTTTGAAAACAAGAGAGAGGTGGGTAAAATAATCCACTCAGGATAAACTTGTTTAAATATGTTCCAATTTAAGGGGACAGCTTTGGTAAGTCTTGTTGGAATACAATCCCATTTCTGTATGGATCTTCTTGCTTAAGCATGCCTAAATAAGAATAGCAGAATGAACAAGTAATTGGGAAAAGTTAATGTCAAAATAATCTTCCTCCCACTGGTGTGTGTTTTTGTTATGTAAGTTAAAGTAAACTTAAATGTTTTCTGTGTAGGTAGCTTTCAAATCACATGAGAAAAGGGATTGATGAATATAGTGTTCTCCTTTAAGCATGTGACAACTTGCTATGTACTTTCACTCGCATATTCCTGGAAAGCTGGGGGCTTCCTCCAGGAGTGTTCTGTAGGCTGTCAGACTTCTTGTGTAAGAGAAGTGATGGGGGTACAGACCTCACTGTTCCACTGAAAAGCAGGGAGCAACAATACAGCAGTGTTGTCAGCGTGTTACCTCTTCTGCACGTTCTCTCTCTGCATATTCTGAGGGAAGAAAGAGTTTTCCTAATGGAGGAGTTTTATTCCTCGTACAAATCGGAGACTTTTGCTGATACCGCTGCATGCTCTGTTTGCATGCAGAAAAGAGCACAGATCCCTTAGCTGATCCTAACTCTGTTCTTCTGTTCAAAGCCTCTCATAAGGGCAAAAGAAATGATCCTTGTCCTTGTTTATCTTTTCCAGTTGCCTGTGTCTGGCAATTTGATTGACCTTTATGGCAACCAAAGCATGCCTCCTCCGGGACTAAACATCAGCAACTCATGTCCAGCTAATCTTCCTAATATAAAAAGGGAGCTCACAGGTAAATATGTCTATAATACCACCTTGGAGCAATCATACAGTTGTTTTGAATTCAGGTGATATTGGACATAATTGTTATGGGAAAGAACATGTGGATGAATAGTTACTTTTTGCTTTGTGGACCATTTTTTAGCAGACATGTTAGCCTGCAGTGCAGTTGTGTTCCTGGGTGGCCATGTGTGTATTCACTGGGACAAATTAAGATGAAGTCCCTGATTGTTACAGGGAAAACACTGTGTCACAGGCAGCTTCTGTGCATCTCTTGCAGAGTTGGTTTCTAGTTTGGGCTTATTGTTTGCTCTGTCAACACCAAACTTTTAACAACTTCACATCTGGAGTCCCTGTGGGATCCATGTTGAGGAATGCTACAAGTTGAGGCTTTACTGTAGTTGGGAAGGGCAGTAGTGAACAAACAGCCTGTTGTCACCTGAAATCTGGACATCTAGATCCTGTAAAATGTACAATTAGACACTCGAGAGAGAATATGCATCTTTTAATTTAAGAGGAGAATAAAGTATCCTGTACACTTCTTGTTGTGTTGGTGGTTCTAGCAGTGCTTTGAATAAACCCTGGGAGGCAGGGGGAGGGAAGGGGGACATTAAAAGCCTTTTTCTCTTAACCATGTATGTACAGAAACTAAATAGTTTGAAGGAAGAAATAAGTTTCGTTTTCTCGAGTACGTTTTGGTTTTGCTGTTCTGCTTCACTTGAAAGGCTATAACCACATGTAGGGTACAGTAAACAAAGCAAGCTTGTCTGCAGGAGGAACAAATGGAGGTCCATCCTAGAACCAATGACAAAGTCATCCTAATACCCAGAAGTGGCTGTTCTTCAGCCCAACAGGGAGCCACACTGTAGGCAGTATGCTAGAGCCATGGTTTTGTCCTTGTCTGTCATCTTTCCAGATTTCTGTTGTGAAAACTCACAGGCTGACTCAGTTGCAAAGCAGGTTCTGGGCATGAATTAGTTTAAGTAGAGCAGTTTTAATAGCCCAGGAGTCAGCTTCTCAGGAGGAAATGCCAGAGCTCTGAGCTGGCAGATATTTGCATTTATATGATTGCACAAAATGTGAGTTCAAATGAAGACACCCAAGCTGCACAATGATTTCTGATTGTTAGAAAAAAAAAAAAGCTCTTGCAGTGATGGAACTTTATGAATAATAGAGAAGGGTGGAGGGGATGAGAACTACTCAGAGTCCTGCATTACACACAGTTTCATTGCCTCAATTATAGAAAGTTAAAGGTGGCTGTAGGTGGCAAACTAAACATCCAAGTGGTCTTGTGCAAGTCCTTAGAACCTCAAAACAGACCTGAACTAAGTTATGTATCTATATGCTACATTCACCTGTGCACAGAAACAATGCAGATGAGTGCTTTTTCTGTTCAAAAGATATGCTAGCAGATAGCATTTAATTTAGGAGAGGTTTAGCAATTAAACTCAAATTTGACAGCAGTCGCTTTGACATGGATCTGGCCAAGCCTTTGTGCAGAAATCACTATTGATGGTGCTTTCTGTCAGCCAGTGATTTTAAAATCAGCATTTTATTGCAGGCAGGAGTCTCTTGGTTCTCCATTTCCTGCTTTTGCTGTTGGAACTTTCCTTGCAATATTTAAATCTAGCATCTGTCAGAAACCTTTCTCCATCCTACTTTACCAATATCAAAATTATGAAGAACCAAGATAAGTCAAATTTATTATCCTAGTGTTTGATGATGGTTGTGAGTTCTCAGCTTTAGTTACTGAAACATTTAACGGGAATGTTGCTCATCCAGGAGTGGAGTTTCCATCAGTTTTGGCCTTACAAACTTCATACCTGTTTCATAAGACAATGTCAGATTAAGCCCAAATTTAATTAGGACATGCAGTAATCTTTCAAGCATTTTTGGGATCCTTTGGGAGCCTCGTGCCAAAGATTAGTCTTTTTATGCTGCATGTAATATTGGGGCAGCTCTGTATTCTAAGCAGTGAAGTAGTCAACTTCCAGTACTGCCAGGGAAACCCTTATCACCTGTTATTTTGAATTGGGGTGGACATAATCCATATTCCATGAAAATAAAAGAATACAGGAAAGACACTTGTTGGAATGAGTTAGGGAGGTTGTTTCCATCATGGACTTTGTGATGAGAGATCATGTGTTGACTTGTCCTCACTGCAAACCAAAATAATGCTTGCTGGGTTTGAAATGTAAAAGCAACAGGGCAAGGAGCTCACCCTTTTCAAAAACTAGAAGGGATAGAGCAAACAAAAAGGAATTAAAATTGCTTGAGAAATATAAGATCAAGTGAGAACTGAAAATAACACGTAGTTATGCTTTTGCTTGAACTATTGTATGCTGATGTCTGATAATCATAGTCTTGGGTTGGAAGGGACCTCTAAAGGTCATCTAGTCCAACCCTCCTACAACAAGCAGGGACATCTCACACTAGAACAGATTGCTCAGAGCCCCATCGAGCCTGACCTAGAATGTCTCCAGGGATGGGGCTCCCACCACCTCTCTGGGCAATCTGTTCCAGTGATCCACCACACTCATATTAAAGAACTTTTTCCTAATGCCCAACCTAAATCTGCCCTTCTCTAGCTTGAAACCATTACCCTATGTCCTACCATTACATGCCCTAGTGAACAGGTCTTCCCCAACCTTCTTATAGGCCCCTTTCAGGTATTGGAAGGTTGCTATGAGGTCCCCTTGGAGTCTTCTCTCCTTCAGGCTGAGTGTGTAGTAAGTGTGTAGGTGAAGGTTAAGAACAGTTCTGAGTTGAGGAGACAACTGATGTGCAACATGGTTGTCATTACTTTTCTTTTTGCTTTTCCTGAAGCAAGGACTGTTGTTTTCTGACAATATTGCTACTAAAGGTGTTGAATTTTTCATCTTATTTCCATATAATGAGGACAGCTAGTGTAGCTGGAAATACAGTATTTTTCGTTAGTCACTTAAGTTATCCCTTGAGCCTTGCGGTGACGTGCAAGCACGTGCCACAAGAGGAGGCAGCCTTGATTTGGGTGAGTAGAGCCTCTGGCACCTGGCTGCTTCACATCCTGCCCAGGGAGCAATGCCATAAGCATCTGGTTCCTCTGGTTCAGCCTCTGGTTCCTCTGGTTCAGCCTCTGGTTCAGCCTCTGCTCCCTGCGTTGCCGGCCACGTGTAAGCGCAGGAGAAGGGATGTTGGATTTCAGCAGTTTGTTGTCCTCAAATACCTTGCTGAATCAGGGCCTCCGTGGGAAACGTTCTCCTCAGGGAAGTCCGTGTGGGAAGGGATGCTCTACAGGTGCAGGGATGTGAAGTTCAGCACCAGTGTTGGGTTTTGGCACTGACTGGCCCCCCTGGCTCTGTGCAACGGGTGCGATGATTGGTTTGGCAAAAACTGACCAGGTTTCCTGCGTGGATGTTTCACAGACTGACACGTTGTGTTTGAATGGCTTTCATTCTAATTACTTCATTCACATGCACAGCATGTATTTTTCCTACAGAGTCAGAAGCGAGAGCGTTGGCTAAGGAGAGGCAAAAGAAGGACAATCACAACTTGAGTAAGTTTTGGTTCTTCCCGTTTTGCACCAATTTTAGTACTGATTTGAGGCGTCAAACGTTGGAATGCGGTGATCGAAATCTGAACGAGACACTGCACGTGGTACATAGTCCCAGTTCCTTATGTTATGCCCATAAAACAAGTATCTCAAATTCTTGTGAAATGTGTTCTTAAATCTACCATTGGTTTTTAAACTCTGTTTTTATTTTTTTTAATAATCTGGAGGTTTTTACTGATGGAATTACGAGGAACAATATCCAGTTGCTTTTAACAAATTCACCTTGCATGATTTAGCTGTTTTTTTAAACTTAATCTAAAATCTTAGATATGTGGTCAACTTGTGACTTTAAATATCAGTGTGTCCTCACTCTGGCAATTTTATAAATTCCATTTTTGAAAGGAATGTGTATTTCCAACTTGGAAAAAATTCCAACATTTTCGTTAGCATCTTATGACTTAAAGCATCCTTAAGTTGTCCTTTTATACTTTGTATTACTAGAAAAAAAGGAGTTCTTTCATGCCTTGAGCTATTCAGAACCTTTTCTATACCATTAAAAGCTAATGCAGGAAAATTGGTATTTAAGTTTGGCTTTTTGATTCTCAAAATGTTGCATTTAAAAAAAATGTTTTTAAAGTATTTTAAAAAATAATCTATACATGTTATTCCTTTTCCTCCTTTGGGATTTCCTTGGGCATCTTAATCTTTGTCCCTGAATCTCTCTGTGATGCTTTTCCCTAGGAAAGCATTCCTTTCTCAGTTGAGTCCTACTAACACAGCCATCCTGGTTTTTAGAGTCTCAGTTGAACTCTGCCACTTGAGCAGTCCCACATTTTTGCAGTGTAGCCACAACTTCTGACTTAGTGTCTCTGTGTGTGGGAGAGCAACATAAATTACTCTGCCACTGGATTTTAAGCTTCAGGCGAACATTTCAAAGGCACTTAAAGAAGTCTTAGATGAAACGCTTTATATGTTGTAATTAAGTGTGAATATTACTTGTAACATTTGTGCTGTTTTTCCTAAAGTTGAACGAAGAAGAAGATTTAACATTAATGATCGTATAAAAGAACTAGGCACTTTGATACCCAAGTCAAATGACCCGTAAGTATAATGTGCCCAAGGAGACTGTGGGAGGGAGATGTTAAAAGAGAAAACAATCTTAAGGGAGAAAAAGAATTTACAAAAAAAAAATCTTGTATTTTCTTGTAGGATCCTGGCACTCCATGATACTAGAAATGCTTGAGGGTTCCATTATATTGTTTGAAGATTGTTTTGGGGTTTATTGTTTCCCTTTTGGATCTTGCTTAGGTTTATATTAATTTGATGATTCTTGTCACAAAACAGTCACTGTAGCACTGTGCAGGAGCTCAGCGTGGACCCTGGGATTTGGCAGGGCTGAGGTTGATGCTGGGACTGCCTGGCTGAGCAGCACAGAGTTGTCAGGATGGGAAACCTTAGTCTGGTCTTGCTGCTTAGCTGGCTGCTGGTCTTGCTGAATTATTCTTTCCATTTGTTAGATGTCACAGCTTGGCAAGACAGAACCAAGCCCTCTTGCTGTGAAAATAGAGGGCAGTTCATCATATTCCCTTTGCCTTCAAGAAAAAAGGGGAAAAATAAAGAGCATAGTTGTGTGTCTGTTCACTAATAATTTGCCAGTGTTTATGGAAATTTCCCAATAGTTCTTTTAGGTAATTTACTACTACTAATTTGTCTTAACACTTCCCCAGTGCTGATTCAGTAGCAAGGAATGCCCCCCTTGCTCTGGAGCTTGAAAATCTCACTTAAATCTGGTGCTTTTGGGGAGAGTTTGCATTAAGGCAGCTGTTCATGGAGCAACTCACAGCTGCGCTTCAGAGAGGCTCTTTAGCTTCCTCTAAGGCAAGCAAGACAATATTGCACAGTATCAGCCTGTGGGACAGGTGGATCTTTGGTCTGCAGTAAACTGGTGTTTTTTATTTGAACAAAGTAAGGTGATGCAGGGGAGAAGAGGATGCAGGCAGCCCCTCTCTCTAAAGCAAACGTGGGAAGAATAGCGTGGGAGAAGCAGTACAGGAGCCATGTCCCCCCGACTGAAGAGCCTCAGCCCTAGGCTGCAATGTGGCATTTTTATTGTAGCCAGTTTTAAGTTGAAGCACTTGAATGTGCTGCTGCACCGGGCTCCTCTGACCGTGGCACAGCAGTGCCACCAGGAGGACTATTGCTTGCTGCTTCTGGGGAGCCAAAGGGCCTCAGGTCTTCCTCCCACAGCAGCACCACGTGTGTGCTTTTAAGTCTCCGCTGAAATCAGGCATGGCACAGATAGCCGGCTGGGCTGTGTCCCAGAAGAGTCTTGTGGGGTTTTGTGGTGTTGTCTTCTAGCCTTGCCAGAAAGTGATGAAAGGAGACCCTGGTCATCTTTGCTCGGCACGGTGCTGGTCCCAAGCTGTGCAGGCACAGGGGGTGGCCACGAGGGGCTGCAGGGGGGGTCTCAGGGCAGCCTTGGGCTCTGTGCCCTGCAACTGGGCTGGGGCTGGCTGCTGGCTGCCATGTGGTGGCCATCTGGCCACCTCTGGTGGGTCTCAAATGCCTTCTGCATTCATCAGCTTGGAACCAATATCAGCCAGGTGTTACGTATATCGGAAGTGTAATCATGCCTGCCTACGTGAAGGTAGTGACTGTAAAATAAAGCTCTTAAATAAGCTCCCTGAAAGCCTTAACTCTTCCTTTATTTTTATTAATTTCAAAGGGATATGCGCTGGAATAAGGGAACTATTCTAAAAGCATCCGTGGACTACATCCGGAAGCTGCAACGAGAGCAGCAACGCACGAAGGAGCTTGAGAACAGACAGAAGAAGTTGGAACATGCCAACAGGCACCTGCTGCTCAGAATACAGGTTTGCTGAGAAATAAGCTGCAAATGCACTCAGTGCTGCAGCGTGTGGCTGCAGACTGTGGCAACCAAAGCTTCTTTGTTGGAGTGTGGGTTTGAAGGAAGCACTGGTTTAATTAAGGGTGGCCAATGCTGAGATGTCTGCAGAGATTTTTTCCAGGAAAAAAACTGGGTACATTAGTTAAAAAAAATAAAAATAATAACCCCAGCCCTCTAGTAAAGCACTTAAGACTGGTCTATTTTTGTTCTTCTGTGGCCAGCAGAAGTTGCAAGCCATAAGAAAGATTTATATGGTGGTCTTCCTTTTTTTTTGGGGTGCCAAACCTAAGGAATTGGGACTTTATATATGGTTTATTTGTTGATAGTGATCAAATTCAGTTAAACTGTTTGGGAATATGTTCTCTTTAGGTCCCTTGTTTGTGGAGGTTTTTTTTCCACCTGTAACTTTAGTGCTTGTTTTTTCTTCTGAAGCAGTTTCAGATGGCTGGCAATAAATGAAATCTTGTAGGCACTATCTGTCAGTGAAGCTCTACAGATTGGAGTCTTCTACATCTGCTCTCTTATTTCATCTCTCCATCAGCCCTTGCCTGATGCTCTGCAGGAATCTCATCTGCTTTCTGGTGGAGAGTAAATGCTGCTCACAGGACAAAATGGGCAGGGAGGGCAGTACTGGTGACAGACACCACAGCACTGTATCTTAAGTTCCCTGTTGGTATCTGGGGGACTTGAAGCTGTATTTAATGTTGAGGCTGCCCTGGCTTGGCTGAGAGCAGTTGCAGAGAAGGGCACCCAATGCAAGTGCTCCAAGAGTTTTTCAGCAAGACAGCCAAGATCAATGGGTGTTGAGCTGCCTTTTTTTTTTTCCCATGGAGCTGCTGTGGTTGGTTGGTTGTCATCTTTGTTCCTTGAAGCCTGTAGGACTGTAAAACAGCTCTCCTCAACACAGAAAAGCAGTAGGTGGCATGACTATTTTGTCTGTGGGTTGTTGCCTTGTGAGATTCACCCAGGCTCCCAATAGCCTGTATTACACAGAGATCTAGGGGTGAGAACTGCATTTCTTTAGTGGATTCCTTTGCCTTCACCTCAAGCTGGGTAGGAAAAATTAGCCTTGCACCCTACACAGCTTTTATTGTCAAGTCTGTTCTCCAGGTGGGCAGAGAGAGCTGGATATTTACCCCTCTGCATAAAAGGCTAATTAAAGACGTATATCTAGACTTGGGTGTAAGAACACATGACATGGGGACAGTGATGTCCCAGATATTCTCCTGTTGCTGCTCCCTGCAGCATGCATGGCTGAGCTCTCCATGGAGGCTGTGGTGTCAGACACCCCTGAACCACAGCCTGGCTAATCCACAAAGGAGATCATGAAGCTAGAAATACCTGAGCCAAGTGTGGCAGTAAACAGCTTTAAAATAGAACAGCCTGGGATGAGCTTCAGTGCTGTTTTTGTAGTTCATTGAGCAATCTGTTTGCTTAGAGTGAGAAGATAAAGATGCATGACCCTTCTGCAGAGCAACATCAAGAAGTGGTATTTCAAAGCTAAGTCAGATCACTTTTTAAGCATCTTTCATCTTCCTTTACATTATCCATCTGCCCTGGCTCCTTCTTCAATCAAAACAACATAAAACCAGACCCTTGAATAAGGGGCAATACATCTGGCAGCAAATAACCTAAAGTCTGTGTTTTCCTTTTTGGTGTTGATTAAGCACAGAATAATGTTAGCTGATGGAAGAAGTGCTTCCTTCTTCAACCTTCTCTGTTGATCTTGCAGTGTCAATACAAGCTTGTTGTCTTAGCTTGAAAATGGAAAAAAAGGCAATTAATCAGCCTCAGTGACAGGAAAATCCAGAAACTGTACAATCACAACAGTGATTGTGATTACCTAATACAGGGCATAAGTAGAAGCAAAACACCTCGCTTACTGCTGCATTTAAAAAAGGGTATTTAAGTGGATTCTTCTATTATCTGTCTTCACTCAAGTGCATCTCTGTGATTAAATGTAAAGGTGAGATTTAAACTTTTCATGGAGATTTGAAGAATCCTGGCTGTGTGTGAAGTATAAAGCCTTCCTGTGACTTGCCTGTCATTTTTCAGTGCAGGAATAATGTTGCTCAGTTTTGGCTGACCTCTTTACATCCAGCTCTACCAGACTTGTAGAATGAGAAATGTACCTTCCAGTGTCTCAGCAGGAAATGACCAAGCATCATATAGACATGGTCTGTCTTCACATATGGCTTTTTGGAAAGTACTAAGTGTATGCTTCTGCTATTCCATTTTTATTTTTTTTTAACTTTTAAAGGTTTCCCCCCCCCCCCCCCCGACCTGATGCCAAACTTGCCTGCTGTGGCACTGGTTTGAGAAGGAGCCCAGGGGAGGAATGTTTCCTTTCTTGCGGGGTGCTGGGCTTTGGTTCTGGTGTAGGTTCTGAGGAGAAGTCGTGATGTGTGTGTTTCTTCAAGAAATTAGTATTCAGGTGAAGATCTGCAGAAGGGTACAAGGTACAAGCCCTTGTTACTGTTGGAAAGGGGGGAAACAGTTTGTGTCCAACAGAAGGAAACTGTAAGTTGCAGTACATGGGAGCATGAGATGTGACAGATTTTGCTTTCAGATTTTTTTTTTAATTTGTCCTTTATCGTCCTTCACAGGAACTCGAGATGCAAGCTCGGGCACACGGACTCTCCCTTGTTCCATCTACAGGCCTTTGCTCCCCTGATATGGTCAACAGGGCCATCAAACAAGAACCTGTGCTGGACAACTGCAACCAAGACATCATGCCACACCACACAGACCTGTCTTGCACAACCACCCTCGATCTCACTGACGGGACCATCACCTTCAGTGACAACCTCGGGAGCGTGACTGAACCGACTGGCACTTACAGCGTTCCTGCCAAAATGGGATCCAAACTGGAAGATATCTTGATGGACGATACCCTCTCTCCTGTTGGAGTAACTGACCCACTACTTTCCTCTGTGTCTCCTGGAGCATCAAAGACGAGTAGCAGGCGGAGCAGCGTGAGCATGGAGGACACCGACCATGCTTGTTAGCATATACTTGGCACACCGTTCATAAACTGCTTCGTTTCTTGATCAGTAGATTAAATAATTTGCCTTTTGTAGAAATTTTTGATTTTTTTTTTTCCCCCTCTTGCTTCATCAATAGCCCAGTGTGTTTGCGTGTGTGTATATATTATATATATAGGATTTTTTTTAGATTTTTTTTGTGAAGAAACTTGTATATTCTATTTTAAAGCTACCAATGCCTCCAAAATATTGTACAGCGTATGTACAGTATCTGTGAACTGGATTTGCCTAGAACTTTGAACTGGTCTAATCTACTCAAAGCAATAGAATGAATTACAAATGAAGAGTCTGTTTCTACTGGGGGGGAGGGGGGGAATCGTAGAATTGTAAATGCAACCTATTTACTTGGAAACAAAATGTAAAGTTAAAAGAATGTACAGAAAACAACAACAGTCCAATTTGTAATTGTATTGAATAGTGCTGCCTTAAAGATACAGTGTCCCTCAAATGTTGGTCTTTACATGACAAGTGTTTAGGGAAAAATACCCACCCTACTCCACTCAGAATACAAACAAGACAAGGTGTTAAGACATCCTGGTTGTGTTGATTGTGAGAGGGAGAGGTGAGTCTCTTAGAGTGCTGTTGAATTGTACTCTGAGCTGATTGGAGTTTTCCTTTTGATCATGGTTCCAGTTTTTCTCTTAGGTTTTTGTTTTGTTTTGTAACACACGTTGGTGGCTTGCTGAGAGGAAACCAAGCAGGAGCACTGTAAGTTGGTATATACACTCTTTGAACAAAAAAAAATAAAATAATAATAATGGATACATTTTATCAGCTGGGCACATTACGTTGTACATATCTAATTGGCTTTTTTTTAATTGCATTGTACAGTTTCTTTTGATTTGCATGGATTCCTTAGTTATCCTCAACTTTTTGTTTTAAATATATTTGTATTTCATTTGTAAGATTTTTTGCCTCTTAATATTGCAAGAATTTTTTGACATTTTTAAAACTCATTGGAAGTTTTCTGCGTTCTTTGTAAACACTTCAAAGGAAGCTTTTATGCAGGGTTCTGTGTTTTAAGAGAGATTTTGAGAATATTTTGTATATTACCGTCTCACTTTGAAAATGTTTTTAAACACATTTAAGGTAGAGTATAAATTTAGATTAGGTAATAAAACAACTCTGTAGAGAAACTGAACTTACATATTTATTTTTAGTGATACAGGAAAAAAAAAAGTAGTAATATGCTTGGAAACATAACTATGTAGTTAATATACCAGTTATAGTAATTTGTGTTTTATTTCAGCACTGGGGCTGACATAAGAAAAACAAAAAACAAAAAAAAGAGTAAATTACTGTATCTGCAAATAACTGTTACTTGATAACAATGTTATTAATTTTTAACATGCAACAATGTTGTACAAGTAGTTGGGTGCATTATCTACTCAAGTGTAGTCCTATGCAATACTGGTAGTTCTATTATATCAAGCCTGGGCGTTTGAGAGGGGTGACCTGTGGTGTTAGGGGCTGGATGGATTGGGTGGATTTCTCAGCCTACAGCTGGCTCGCAAGCGGCAGGCGGGCGGCTCCCATTCGGAATGAAGTGCCTTAAACTCTAGTTGTAGTCTTCCTCAACTAGCACTGACTGACATGTGGCATAGGAGGGAGCTTTAGGGTGGTGTGTTCCAGGACGCTGGGGTGTAGCATGGTGCCTACGTAGAGGAAACAAGAGCTTCCCGTTCTCCTTTGTGCTACACTGGGAATTACAGAGGGTAAGTTAAACGGTTTGTGACGGGAGTGCTGGTGTGGCAGGTTCCTGAGGAAACCTTGGTGGCAGCAGCTGGTGCTCAGAAATCAAATGTGAACTGGGCAGCGATGGGACACCTGGGGATGTGGTCGGCAGTTCCCATAGCTTGTGGCCTGGCTGGCTCAGCTTTCCCCCCGAGGTTTTCCCCGGGGAGGGGTTCTTGGAGTGTCTCCTCCCGGTGCTGATGGCAGGGGGCCTGGGGGGGGACGTGGCTTGCTGCTCTGGTGCTCCAGGGTCTTGCTGCTCCGGGCTCTGCGTTGCTGTTGCTGGTTCTGTGGCTGCTGCTGGCTGTGCCCGGCCGTCTCGGTTCCCACTTGAGCTGTGTGTTAGCATTGATGCAACCACCAGCTTGTGGCTTTTGGTTTCTTGGATTTTTAAAATTTTTTGTTTTTTGAAGGAGGAGCTGGAGTTAGGTTTGAATGATGACTCTCCCCTCCCCACCCCAGACAGCTTTTGGGAATGTGTCTTTCCTACGGTAGTGAAGCTCTGGCCCAGGGTAGGGCCTGGGACCCTGCAGGATGTGCTGCAGCTGTCGTGGTCCTTAGGCAGGGAAGTTCTCTGCAGGGCAGCTGTGCTGTGGTTAGCTCTGAGTTGAGTATGTGGGTACAGGCTTCTGGTGCTGCTGTTTGGTACTGGTGACAGGTAAAGAAAATCAGGGCTGTCGAATGCTTGTAGCTGTAACACAGGGTTGCATTACCCTTCCCCATTAAAATGGGACAGCTCTTCAGCATTGTACAAAACCAGGGTGTGCACGCTTGAGTGTAGTAGCTGAAAACCACTGGAAAGATTGAATAAGGTTTTGGTTTGTTGCCCATGCTGGGCACTGAGAAACTGAAGTCTAGACTGTGGTATATGAATTTTTTTCAAGCTAACATGAAACACTGGTACTTGCTGACAGCCACAACTTCTGGTATTTGGCTCCGTGCTGTGTGTGGATGAGTTAGGATTCAAGGAAAACCATTGTATCAAGAGCTGGATTTCTTGATAAAAGTCACTGTGACCCCAGAGCTGTGTTTTGTGTTTCCTGTACATTGTGTCGCTCGGGGGTGACATAACTCGGCTGTGCCCTGCTCACTCCTCACCCTGTGTTTCCTTAGGCTACAGCCCTCCTCTGAGTTTGTCCACCCTTTGAGTGGCAGCATGTTGGGGCTGTGGTGGGGACATCTCAAGGAGACACGGACCTCTGGGCAGGTGCAAAAGAGAGTTGGCTTAGCCTGTTTGCTCATGGTGGAACGTGTGGCTGTGAGGTTTTGCAGGGGATCGGTGGCAGAGGCCAGAGACAGTGATTAGAGGCAGTGTGTGGCATGAACTAGGTGGAGTGAGATAGACAGAAGTTGTTGCCCAGTCTGATGCTGGTGTCTCCAGGGACACTGGGCTGGCAGTGGCTTCCCTGAGCGAGTGGACAGGATACCTACTAGTTCTCACTTTGCCAAAGCCATGCAACAAGCAGGAACATGCAGAGTACCATGAAGTTCTTCCTTTACTGCTTTTGGTCTACAAAGCAATATTTAACTCTTAGAACCTGTAAAAGTAAAAAGAAGGTACATGAGGAAAGCACAAAGCACAAAATAATGCACTTACATTTATGTTGTTTGACATAAAATGCACTGGGGGGGAAGCTGATGTTGATAATAGTATAAATACCTATATTTCTTGAAAAAGTGACATTAATTACTGCCTCTTGCTATGATGCTTGGTACTGTAATGTTGATATTCATCTGCTGTTGACTGCAGCAATAATTTGTGTATGGTCCATAGCACTGTAAATTATGGATCAATATTAATGTATCCAATGAAATAATTTGAACTGTTGTTCTTGATAGATGGATTAAAGCATTTGGTTTTTCACATACGTCTGTGTAAGCCACTCGTTTTCCATGTAAGTGGATCTTGTTTTTCTGTGCGTTTGAAGTCCCAGCAGTGCTCTTGTGTTTGTGACCTGGCAGTGAATGTGTCTGTGTCCCTGAGCTGGTGTCAGTCAGCAGCCATGGTTGCCCCAGAGCTGTCTGGTTGTGTCGTGTTGTGGTAGCACAGGGGGGATGGAGCTACTGACCACGCTCCACTTGGACTTTGCAGGTACCTACCGAAGTGGATAGACCCAAAACTTACTGTTCAGGCTAAGGGACAAAACAGGTGGACGTGGAAAAATGGCATTGCCCCTTGCTCCCCACCACCTGCCCTGTGTAAGGCATGGACTGGGTGAGGCCTGGGGGTACTGACATCTCTTTGCTGTGCTGTCTCTCCTGTGAGGTCACTCACCCCCAGCAGTCCTAGACAGAGGCACCTCACCACCTTCTCCAGCTGACCTGTGCATAGAGAGACATCCCGATCCTCTCTGCTCTGAACCCTCTTCTCACCCAACATGCAAACAACTGCTGCTGGGTTGTGCTGTAGCTCATGCTGGATAGGAGCTAGCTGGGGTCTTGTTTGTCTTCCTATCTTCATTATTTTTCTGTCTCTGTTGCTTTCATCTCCTCTGGTCTTGTTCTTTGACAGGCTATTGCTTGCTGTCCCCACAGCGTGGAGTCCTCACCATCTCTGTGGATGTTGCTGCAGCAGCAGTGGTGCTTAATGTGAATTATCTCATGGGCTTTAAGCCCAGATTACAAACAACAGAAGTTTTGAATTTGGCCTGTGTCTCAAAAAATCTGATACCTATTAGGAGTAGAAAATAATTCAGTTGCAATTAAAAATTACTAGCTGTCCTGCATCACTACATTTAAAAACCTACCAATGAAAAATGCTGGGCAAAGTTACCCGACCCTGCTAGGAATGAAGTAGAAAAGCCCTGTGCCCTCTTTGTAGAAGATACTAGAGTTGAAGCTTGTCAGTGTTCCCAGCAGGCTTTGTAGTGCTATTCCTTTAGAAATTCAGTGCAGTGTTAGAATGTGGTGTTGTCGTACTGCAACAGGAGATCTGTTTATCTGCAGCCTAGGATATAATTTCTAAGTAGAGTTTTTAGATATATTTTGGCTTTTCTTTTGGTGGTCGGTGGTGCCAGCTCAGTGTTTTGGGAGTGAGTTTCTTGGTGGTGGTGGAAGCAGCTCCAGGTTTTGGAGGGATTGCAGAACCCAGGAGGAGGAGGAGGAAGAAAAACCATTGTGGGGGTAATGGCTGTAAGTTGCTCAATGTGTGTCAGCAAAGAGGTGGTAACAGATTTGCGTAGAAGCCTTTTAGTTCCTTTGGACAAGCCTGAAAAATTCTGTCGGGTATGAAAATGGATGTTAAAAATAAGGCTGCCAGTGCCTGGTAGGGTCTGGTTTGCTGGAAAGCCCCGTGGCCAGGCTATGGGACACTGCAGGGCTTGGCTGCACGGTACAGGGGCACAGCAGGACCCTGCCACCATGTCACCACATCATGCTTTCCTTCTGAGGAGACACCTGGGAGCTCAGCAGCTCCCAGTGCTAGTAATAAGATGGTGATTGCGCTGCCTCAGTGAGTTCAGTTCCTTAAAATTGCAGGGGAATGGCTTGAAAAAGTGTCCTTGACTTATTAAAATTAATGAGGCTTAATGAGATGCTGGTTCGCAGGTTAAATAGGTGTGCACTGACCATTGCGTGGTCTTTGCTTGTCATCCAAAGTGTGCCTTATTTGAAACTGCTCCATTTTTAACTAAGTTTTTGAGAGCAGCTCTATTATGGGTGTGCCTTGAGGTTTATGTCTCCACTGAGGCCTGAAGCTGCACTTTGTTTTTTTACAACTTTCTCACCTAGACTGCAAAGGAGCAATCCCATTCCTGCGCTTCCCAGAGCTGAGGCACTGTTGTGCTCTATGGACATAGAGGGAAGTGATGGTTCCTGTGACAGACCTACATCTGAAATGCTGTCCAAGAGCTGGGCAAGGCAATGAGAAGGTTGCTACGGTCAGTAGGATGAGCCAGGGCATGCAAAGCATCTAGATACTGATTGCTGTTTTATTGTCTTTCTGAAAATCACCATGGGGTTGATGTACACGGTTGCATATTGTGGATGTCTTCTCTCAAGTTACAGGTGGTAGAACAAGAGGAAATGGCTCCAAGTTGTGCCAGGGGAGGTTTAGATCGGGTATTAAGAAAAATTTCCTCACCAGAAGGAAATTGTCAGGTACTGGAACAGGTTGTCCAGGGGAGTGGTGGAGTCACCATCCCTGGAGGGATTTAAAAGAGGAGAAGTGGTGTTGAGGGACACGGTTTAGTGGTGGACTTGGCTGTGCTGGGTTAATAGTTGGACTTGATGATCTTAAAGGTCTTTTCCATCCAAAACAATTCTAGGATTCTGTGCTGTCTTGAAAGAGCTATGGGAGGAATCCTTAATGCCCGATGTGCCTGCGGTGGGCAGGGGAGGTGCACTGGGTGTCTGGGGCAGCTGTTGGACACGGTTAGAGGCTTTGGGAGCTGGGCACAGCGGGCACCTCGCTGCAGCCGTGGGGGGGGGAGGCCACAACTCTTTGGGAGGGAGGGCGAGTGCCTGGCTCCAGCATGAGACCGGGTGTCCGAGCGTTGTGCTGGTCCCGCAGAGCAGGGCCAGGCCAGGCTGTGCTGGGCCCTGGGGTGTGCTGCAGGCTCTGAGCAGGGTTGGGTGAAGGGGACACACAGCTCGGGGGGGCTCTGGCGCTTCAGCAGAGCCTCTGCAGAGCTCCCCGCTCCCGCTGGCTGCTCCTCCTTGCCTTTGATGGCAGCAGGAGTTAGATATGAATTAAACCAAGCGGGAAACAGCACACTCTGGTGGGGCTGCGTCCTTTCCCGCCGGCTGCGGGGCTCCACGGCGGGCCGGCCGCCCGGGGCAGGCAGCGACCGGTGATTTCGGTGGAGGTGGCATCCCCTGGGGGTTAGCTCGATCCCTGCGCAGGACAGCTCGGGGAGAGCCATGATTTAATGCTCACCCTTGCGAGAGGGTTTGTCTGAAGGCAGCGTGTCACTCGTACCAGCGGGAACAGCTCCAGGCGGACAGAGCAGAGCGCTGCTGGGCCTGGGGGTGCTGTGCGAGGAGCAGGGTGGTTGCTGTTATGTTCAGCACTGATCATTTAGCCACTTTAAATGTGTTTAGTCAAAATCTTTCCGTGTTTTCAAGACCTCTGGCCTGATTTTTATTTTACATTGAGTGCTTTCAATTCTGCTATAGACAGGACACGAGTAATAACTCCTTAGGTACTCCTTTATTTAAAAATACCAGAGCTCATAATCTTTCTCTTTTTTTTTTTTTTTCCCCCTGCTGAAACACATTTTCTAGAGCAGGTCGTTGTGAATAAAATTACTTCAGAAAGTGTAAATACGGAAATAATTTCTCTGACCACTAAAGTAATTTCTTTCAAACAAATCGATGAAGACCTTGTGCTGTGGAGAACCCAGCTGGGTCCTGCATGGCTTTCCCCTTTTCTCCTTGGAGTAATGTGTCATCGAAGGTAGTAAGAAAATAAGAGGAGATTTTTAGGTCTAATGATAATAGTTCCATTTGAAAAAGCAGGAATTGAATCAAAGCTGAATAAATGGAAAAAAATTAAATTCACGCTAGACATTAAAAAAAAAGCACTGCAAACAATGAGGTGTATTTTAAAAAGTCGCTGTTTTATTAATAATACTTTCCACCTCCTTCCCTTGATCTTTCAATGACAAGCCAGGCAGAGGCATTCTTTATCAGACTCTGAAGCAATTTAGCTGCTGTCATATGCCCTTCTTCATATACACATATTAGTCACACAGCCGTTTTGTGTTCTTTAGCATATTTTAGTATATAATTAAAAATGTGGCTGTCTGCTACTAAGCAACCAAGCATGTCAGGGATTGATTGTATTCTGTCACCCACAGCAGAAGGGAGGGTGAAAAATAATAATCATGTGTTCACTTTTTAGTCTTAATTGTGCTTCAGCTCCTTTGATATGTTGTTACACACACAGCAGCTCTGGAAGACAGAGGCAAAACCAACGTGTGGGAACGGCTGGCAAGTGACCCATGGCCACATTGCTGTCACCAAGAGCATATCAGTGTTAGGTGCTGGGCTTTTAATGGGTATGTGTGGTTTTGGGACTCTTCTGGGTTCAGGTCGGCTGGACCCTGCTAAGTGCTGCTTGGCTTTCCATGGGACTGAGGAGCTAAATGCCTTTGGGACCCTGAGAGTCAATCCCTGGACATTTAACATGAGCAACACAAGTGGATGTTTGTCTTGTACCTCCTCCTTGTAGGTAGATGGGAGTAAAACCACTGCACTGATGGACACTGACTGATAATCCTGCTCTTCATTGATTTCTAGATTATCTGATGTGAAAAAAAGGCCCATCCAGGTCCTGGAGAGGAGGTAAACCACTTGCAGGTGTACCTGGGTGATTACTGTAAACTCTGGGAGAGGAGCACCAGAGCTACAGGTCTCTGGTCCCAGATCATCTCCTAGGGGTGGCCAGCACCAGATGGGACAGAGACAACACACATTTCCCCTCCTGGAGGCTCTCAGCACATTGCCCCTCAGCACTGCTGTCCTTGGGGCTCTCTCAGGCTCCTGAAAAGTTCAGGTCCTCATCTAGTCTGGTGGTTAATGGTCCCTTTCTGTTCTAGTGAGAGGCTGACAGTGTAGATGGCTTCCCTGAGAGCAGGAGCAATGCTTGCCCCACTCGGTGGCTGCTATCAGGAACCAGCTGAATGAACCAATGTTCGATGATCTGGAAAAAGGAGAAAATTTCATTGATATCCTCAGCCACAGGCTTATTTAACTCAGGGCATTAGGAGATTATTTCTAGGGGAAGATGCAGCTCTGAGGATGTGCTCTTGTGCTGTTTGCTGCAAGCACCCCAAGAGAAGTCTGCTTGGTAAGGTGGTAGCATCTGTGTGGAACCCTGTCCTGAAGCTGGAGAAATGCACAGCTCTGGAGAAGGGCTGAGGAAGTTTGTGTACTTTGAGGCACATCTTCTCCAGGCACAAGAGGAAAAGGGATTGATTATGTCAGCTCCATTCCTCACTCCTCCAGCGCCCTTCTTTCTGTCTCTCGAGCACGTGCAGGTGCACCCAGGCACGCAGTGTGGGCAGCAATGGAATGGCTACTTGCAAAGTTTTCCAGATTTAGTAGCTTTTATTAATTCAGCAAAACAGAAGCCAGCACATCAGCACAAACTGGTGCTTTTTTTTTTTTTGCTAGTTTGAATGAGCTGAGAAAACAAGAAGAGCTCGGAACGCCAGAACCAGCGAAGGAGAGAACCCACTTCAAATATTTTATATAGCATGGAGACTTTGCGTGGTGCTTTACGTGGTCTATGATCCAGATGCACCTACTGACAGAGCTGTGCAAGGCCATGGCAGCCCCAGGGTGGATTACCTAAATGTATGAATAAAAGCTACTCACTTCCCCTGAAGGAGACAGTTTGCTGTGAACTACACCATGGGCACTTGGTGGTGTCACTTCTGAGCCATTTCTTGAGCACTAAGGAATTGCCTTTCAAACAGAGCAATGGAAAGAGCTAAATCAAGTCAGATGCCAGCCAGTATTCTTGTTCCACGCAGCTCTGGGGTGTAGGAGGTTTCACAGGTGTTGCAGTATTTATCTTGCTTAATATTCAGTCCTGCCCACAAACTTACAATGTTGAACAACTCTACCATAGGGCAGGACCATGGGCCAGGCTGGCAGCTTTCAGAGGGTGGCTGGCTCCTCTTCCAGCGCCGTCTTGCAGTCGCTGACCCACAGCTTGTATGCTCTTGCAAGGGTCTCTTCACTAGTGTCATTGAATATCTCTGTAAAATAAGACTTGTAGTTAATTGAACATCCAGAGGAGCTTTTCCTGCTTGCATACTCTAACTCACTAGAGGGGAGAGTAGGTCCTCCAAACAGTGTATGAGAGCCTGAGTTTCATGGAAGTTGTCTGGATGGATAGTAAAGCAGGAGACCACAACCTGGTCCCATGCATTGCATCTATGTTAGGGATTGCTTGGTTTGTTGTTGTTTCTTGGTTTTGGTGTTGGTTTGTTTTTTTAATTTTATGAGTGTGTTTCACCCCAGATATTGACGAGATACTGTTTAGCTTTCAGGTATTGGCTCTAGGCACAGCAATGCATTAAATTATTTTTGCCAAGGGTTGTTTAACAAATATTTTCAAGTATAACAAAGGAATTGTTTGTTCCCTTTTGACATTGTTGGTTTGTCTGCCAGAGCACTGTGTTTAGACTGTTGGTTTGCAAACACGTTTGCAAAACAAATTGGTCAATCATAAGGCAATTAATTAGGCTTCTGTCTAATCAGAAGGATCCCACGTCTCAACAGGTTTCACAGGATCACAGAGTGGCAGAGGTTGGAAGGGACCTCTGAACATCATCTAGTCTAACCTACCTCCTAGAGCAGAATCCCCTAGAGCACACAGGAACATGTCCAGGTGGGTTTTGAGTGTCTCTAGGGACAAAGACTCCACAACCTCCCTGGGCAGTTAGTTCCAGTGCTCTGTTACCCTCAGAGTAAAGAAGAATTCTCTTATATTTAGGTTAGACCTCCTGTGTACCAGTTAATGACCATGTTTATTGAGATGTTAAGAAAAGCATAAGTAAAACCAGAAACTGCAGACCTTCAGGGCACATTTTGCAGCATGTCACCACGCCGGGGTGCCTGCTGCCCCCAGCTGCCTGCTCACTGGTGTCCCTGGTGTCCCTTTCCCACCATACCTGCCACACCAAGGCCTGTGGGGAGGGGCATGCGGGGCTGCCCCCCGCTGTGTTTCAGGCGTTCCATGAGGGCTCTCTTGATGAGGGGCCAGCTGCAGCCACTGTGCCAGACCGGCAGCTCCAGGCCCTGCATGCACTGGATGATCTGCTCCTTCTCCTCGGCCGTGACGAGCCCCCGTGTGTAGGCCACATAGGTCATGAAGGCCATGTCGATGTTCACCGCTTCTCCGTGCATCAGCGATGGCAAAACCCTCTGAAACGGAGCAAGGCAGGTGGGAGAAAAGGCTTGGGTTGGCAAATAGTAAATAAATTGTGATTTTTCTTGTGAAAATTGACATGTGACCGACAGCAATAGAAGTACAGACTCGCTGGGTGTTAGCGTCTTGTGATTCAGGGGTTGTGTGGATGATCTCTTTTACAGGTGGATTACTGCATGTAAAATTTCCCACAGGCATTCAGGTTCTAATTCTCCTCCCATTCAAATCACTGATGAAGAGCACCATGGGATGGAGAGAAGAGCTCTGAATTTTGTATAAGGTCTAGTCCTCCCCCCAAATACCTCAGTGGCCATTTCTCCCCAGAAATCCAGGCTATAGTCTCAATGCCTTTCCACTGTTGTAAATCATGTTGGGGATTTCTAACGGCTTCATTGTAATCTGTTAATCTCTGTGCTTTGGTAAGTGACTGGTAAGAAGGAATAACTGGCCTGGGGTCTGAATAGGAGACACGGGGGGCTGGGGGAGGGATGGGGAATGGGGTGGAAATGGGGCAGGGAAAGGGTTTTTTTTACCCAACAGGACCTGGATGGGTGTGTTGGGTCGTCTCAGGTAACATGCAAATCTGGAGTTCCACTCAGCTGCCTTTGGACAAATTTTTCATGCTGCTGATTGAAAACTTCTCTTTTTTTAAAAGCAGATGTTGAAATATTAAGGCTTTCACTCACCATTTCCAGCTCTGGGCTTATAAGGTGACCAAAGTCAACCAGCCTGTCCAAGTCATCCTCCCAGAGGTTGGGAGCCAGCTCTTCCAGCATGGTTTCAATGGCAATCCTGGTAGTCTGTAGTGCAGCATCCCCATGGTCAGCAGAGCCGCTGTAGGACTGGAACTTGGTGTCCAGAAGGTATTTCCCATGGCTCTTGAGCAGGTCAAACAGCCCTTTGTGTTTCATGAGTGCCATCTAGGGTAGAACAGAAGAGGTAATTAGAGAGAATTATGTGATCCTTGGATGTGCTGTTGAAAACTTGAGTGTTTCCTTAGACTGGCCTATAATTTCACGTTATACACTAGCAAAGAGATACCTACACACTTGGTACATGGGAAGGTTCTACCTCTGCAACATGCAAAAATATTTCTGTAGACACAGTTCCTGGTTAGCAGGTATGTGGGACTGTAGGGAGGATACACCAGTTTGGTGTACATTCAAGTCTCTAGGAAATGTGGCCTGGTGGTGTTACACATGTTGCCAGCTATGGTAAGTGAAGATGTAGGCAAAAGCAGTGTGGAGGTGTCCAGTGGGCCTCTGGTAAAATGCTGGGAGCACTGGTGAGCAAGTTCCCTTGCTACTGGGCAGTGCTGACTGTACTGTGGAGCTTGCTGCTTGCTCAGCAGACAGTTTGTGATGAGTTTTGTCTGTTTCTGTGCCTGGCAGGAAACTCGAGACTGTCTCTGCTGAATGGTGGCCATCCTTAGGACAGGGACTGGATGGTGGACATCTGCAGGAGAACTTTAATCCTTGAAATTGCTCTTTGGGCAAGGGAGGGTGGGAAAGCATTGCAATATGGGCAATATTGAGGGTTCAGAAGTGGTTTTGTTGTTACAAGTATGTATTTTTTCACCTTCTGACTCAGGCATTAGCCCCCTTCTGCAGTGGGGAACAGTGACCTGCAGGTTTCCCAGTGCCTGCCAGAAACCTCCACATATCTTGGGAAGTTCCCACTATGCAAGCACTGAAAAATTCTACTGATGAACTCATTGCTAATACACTTCAATAGCCTGAACTCTGCTTTATCAAAAGTTTTCAAAGCTCTCCAGGCATAAAACCATTTACTGTGCACTTCCCAGGTAATTTTAGAAGCAGAATTTTCCTCAGAGGAGATTGATTGACCACACTCAACATACCCTGCAAGGTAGGTGCAAATGATCTTGCAGATTATTAATCTCCAGGATAATGAACCACAAATTATCTGCCAGCAGTTCATTTGAGAGAGCTATGGATCAGCCTCAATGGGAAGGAGCTGTGTCTATGTCTGGCCTTGAATTTTGGAGTTTACTCCTCAGGTCTAGCACTAAGCACTGTGTGTAAGGGATATTCTAATGAGTTTAGCAGCTCTAAACTGTATGTAGGCTCGATGAGAGTGAGAAGTCTCCATTCAGCCTCAATGGCTCACCATCGTTTCTACAGGGCAGTTCATTCAGTGCCATGGATGGTGGTGGACATCTTACCAGCATTGCGGCCTTTTGATACTTAACAGGGACTTACAAGAAAGACAGAACAGGCTTTTTGGCAAGGCCTGTTGAAATAGGTCAAGGGGTAATGGATTTAACTGAAAGAGGGTGGATTTAGACTAGATTTAAGGAAGAATTTTTTTATGCTGAGGGTGGTGAGACATGGGCACAGGTTGCCTAGAGAGGTGGTAGAAGCCCCGTCCCTGGAAACATTCAAGATCAGGTTGGATGGAGCTATGAGCATCCTGATCTAAGTGAAGGTGTCTCTGCTCACTGCAGGGGATTTGGACTAGATGGCCTTTAAAGGTCCCTTCCAATCTGAACCATTCTATGATTCTATGATTTCAGTTGTGAAAACTGCAGTTGCTAAAGTTCGTACCTTTAAAATTTCACCGAGGCCGTTGGAGATGTGTCGCCTTGGAATGCTTTGAATGAAGGATCTATCCAGGAAGCTAGCTACTGGGGGGGTGTAGCCCCCGAGCTTGTTCTTACACTGGAGGAAGTTCACCCCATTCTTTGCCCCCACGCTGGCATCCACGTAAGAGAGGAGGGTTGTTGGGACCCGAATGTATGGGGTGCGTCTCCTGTAGAGCGACGCGGCCAGTCCTACGATGTCCAGGCAGACGCCTCCTCCGATGGCGATGATGGGCTCGGTTCGCCTGTCAATGCTGAAGTTCTGGACTTCTTGCAAGATGTTCAAGACAAGGTCCATGGATTTCGTTTCTTCAGTGGTGGGCAGGGCGAGGATTTTGTGCTGAACGTTATTCTCTTCAAAGTATTCTCTGACTTTGGAGCCATAAAGTTCGTCAACGACTTCATCTATGACAATGAAGCGCCTCAGCTTCCTTTTGCTGCTCATGGCTAGCTCTAGTTGCTGGGGATCACTGATGTGACCCCAGAGCAGAGTAGTGTTAGAAGGATCCAGAATATTGTATGTTTCGACCACTTTGTAGCAAAAATAAATGGGAGCTTCAATTGTCCAGGAAATTCCACCTTCGGAGACGCATTCCCCTCTGGCAAGGATCAGAAAACATGGTTTGCAATGATGAGATTCCTCTTTTGTACTTTGCACGTCTGAACTAGTTTAAGGATGTAGCTCAGGGTGGGGAATGTGGAGTCTCCTTCCTATGCACTGCCAAAGCATGGGGCTGCCAGGATGGCACATGTCTCCTGTACATCAGGGCCCAACTGCTTTGGCAGCAGAGAAACCCTCTCATGTCTTACAGAACGGTCAAATGTCTGAACTTCTACATGATAATGGTAAAACAGAGAGCAGGAAGGGCTGGAAAAACAAATAATTTGCCTTGCAATTCATTCATATGTTAATAAACCAGCAGAAAACCCCAGACCAATCATCCCAGCTCCCCAAAAGGGAGTGGAGAAGGGATTGCCAAAATTGTCCAAAGTAGTTATGAAGGAAACATCCTCTGCCCAGGGTATCTGGGTGAAAGGAGCTGATCTGTTCCTGTCTGTCTGCACACAGCCACACACATACACACACCCCCATGCAAAATAGCACCTCTACAATTCTCCAGTTGAACAGTGGATCTCGTCAAGGAGTGCATCTCTCTACCTTGAAACAGGGATGATAGAAATAGGAAGTGCTTCCAGGTAGTTAAAATACAAATATAATTATTTGAGAGGTGGCAAAAGTTTCCACAGTGGAGTTTGAAAGGGTAAATAGAAACCCACAAAGCTGGCATGTACTATCTGTCTAAAACAGTGAAGAACACAGCCCTGCAACCCAGTTATTACTTCTCCTGTTGCAAAGGGGCAGCCAAGTGGCTTGTTTAGTTTGCTGGGAATCAGAAAAGGATTTTTTGTTTGTTTTAAAAGACAGAACAAAACTGCAAAATGGATTTTATATAAGATCTCTTTGTGAGAGTTGGATAAAAATTGAAAGATTCCCTGAACCTTTGCTTTGTTTTTTTGAAGGAGCAGATGGCCCATTGGATAATCAGATTTCTGTACGTGCCCAATTTCTTTCCACATGCCTGAGCTTTCTCTTCTAGGTCTAAATAGATGCTTCTCTGCTTACTTTACCAAATTGCTTCTAAATCTGGCCCTAAACTTTTTAAGTGGTACAGAAAAACAATGAGGATTTTTACCTCCCAGAAAATTTCCTCTGGGCTTTTAAAATGCAGTATTACAAAAAAACCCACAAAACATTCCAGTGTGTATTTTAATGCACCACATATACACCTTACAGCTGTACTTTATGTGCATCCACCTCTGGCATGTCACCCTCCTAAGAGACAGGATGGTTTTGAATGTTGTTGGAATCAGCTTTGGGTGCTGGATAGCACAGCTTGCACCCATTGCCACCCCTCTGCTGTACGAAGAGAGCAGTGAATTGGAGGCTGAACATACCCTTGTTGAAGCATGTGTCAGCTGAGGAGTTTTCAGGGTGTGCTCTGGGCTCTAGGTTCATCCTACCATTGACTGAGGTCCTGCAGACTGCCTTTGGGTCTGCCCAAGTCCTTTCTACCTGCTGCAGCTCTGCCTCAGCAGCACTCGTGCTTGGCAGCTGCCCAGGGCTGGCACTGGGGAGGATCCCCCTGACCTGACCTGACCTTTCCCCTTGGAAAGGCTTAATTTGTGACATTAAACCCTGAGTACAACAAATGCTAGAAACTCCTGACATGCAGAAGATAACTGTATTAGGCAAGAGCTGCATCATAAACAGGGCTTCATGCACTTGGGAAAAGGAGTATCCTGTAATTAAAGGATAATTAACTGGAGAGATGTGATAGCAGCAAAGAGCTGTACATATCCCTGGGAGAAATTTCTGTCCTTTGTCTGAAGCAGCATTGGGTGACTTCTACAGTTTGAGAGATGTCTTAATGGTTTTGCCTTGTGTCAGTGACCTACTGGGATTATTTTTCCCACGCAGGCATTTAACTTACCTGCAGCTCTCTCTATAGATACATCCTTCTCCCATGCCTATGCACGAGCTTTCACACACAGAGATCTCCTGTACATACAGGAGAAAAAAAATAACCCCAAGTGCAGCATTCAGAAGTCCTGGCAGAAGCATTTCAGAAGTCTAAAGAAACTTCCCATCTACAAAAATTCAAGCTGTTGATAAAATTCCCTCTGTAACTTAGCCAGGTCATGCCAAGGAGAACTGTGCTGCAATATTGCATATTTTGAAGCCCACTTTTAGTAGGGATGTACATGTAATGGTGGGTTTAACCTGCAAGGGCATGCAAGAGGTTTTTTTTTCCAGCTGAGATGCATCTCATCAGGAAGACAGAATCACAGAATTCTGTGACGGCACAGCTTGGCTAGCCAGAGCCTTCCAGTGCAGTCACCAGTGGACAACGTGTGCTCCTATACTTACATTTTTGCTTCGGAGAGAGTTATCTTGTCCTCACAGTTGGAAAGGGCTTCTCCTTTCTTAATCCTGCACCATGTGCTCCTGACTCTCACCAGCTGGAAGTCTGTCTGCCGGGGCTCCTGGGGCATGGGGGCCGGGGCCACCGGAGCAAAGGTCTCTTCTGACACTGGCATGATTCCAGAAGGCAAAATCTCCCTGGTAAGAGATCTCCTGTAACTGGGTGTCTTTGAGGTGCTTTTTAAAGGCTCCAAGTGACCAGGTGTTGGAAGGGGAGGTGGTGTCTCCACAGTGGAGCTCAGTTACAAAACCAAAATTATCTAATCTGGGATGCATGTTAGGGGTGGTAGGAGCATTCAAAGACATGTGCTGGTACCAGGATGGGGTTGTATAATCAGCTGGTTTTATAATGCTTGAGAAGTATGATAGGAGCGCACACGTTAACTTCCAACATGATGCCCTACAGCAAATTAAAGGTTATGAAAGGCAAGTTGTATGATTCTCCATGACGTTCAGGAGCCTCCTTTGCTGAGTGGAGCCTCTGGTCTGGCTGCTGCTCTAACCTGCTCTTATGGGGTGAGACAGGAGAAGGAGCATGGGGACAGGATCAATACCAGCTGGTTAAAAGTCTTTTGAGCTCACATTCCTGTTTTCTCTTGTGTTGAGGAACAGCGTGATTTTTGTTGTTGTTTTTAGCTTTTATGGTGGGTTAAAAGAAATAATCAGGGGGAGTCTTTGCCCCAAAGGGTTGTGTTTTGGGGATGAGCTGGGTGGTGATTTGTTTGCCCAGCTGCCAGTGGGACTCTGAGATGCTGAGGTTTCCCTGTGGTGGAGTCGTTTCAGGATCAGCAGTGTGGTCCAGGTGATGACCCTGCCTTTAGTCCCCTGCTCTCCTGCAATTGTCACCTATTTGTCTATTAAGACTATGCCAGATTCCTCCTAAGTACCCAAGGAGACCCCATCTTGCTGATGCAAAGGCATGTTGCTCCTGTGGGATAGGCTCAGCCAGAGGGATGAACTCCCCTTCTCTAGGAAGTGCTGGCATGGTGAGGGGTGGTAGGGGGCCCATTCCTGCTCCCCATGTGATGGAGGGATCCCCAATTCACCTTTCTGTCTGGTGTTCCTGCTGGGGCTGTCGGAAGGCCCTGGGCTCAGCTTGCCACACCAAACACACCCTTGGCATCCTGCTCTGTGCACTGAGTTTGCCAGCAGTGCCTGAAGGTACAAACTCATCTTTGCCTTCTCCTTGGCCCTGTTTCTAAAAGCTATCCTTGTTCAGAAACAAAGATCAGGAAAACCAAAAACAGGCATAAAAGCAGAGGCTGGAAGAAATATTTCTTCAAGAGCCCATCGGACAAGAGCGAGCTCTCATTGCATTGAAGGGTTATAGATCATAGGATCACAGAACAGTTTGTGTTGGAAAGGACCTCAAAGATAATCTAGTTCAAACAACCTCTGGATGTATCTCAAACTTACATTTCCAAAAAAGCTACAAGAATGCACTCTAAAGCCATGTAGCCCTGCTCCAGGGAGGGTATTAACTCCTAACATCTAGCTCTCACTGCTGCCTTCATCTCCAGATGGTGAAGAGCTTTGCAGAGAGGACAGACTGTTATCCCCATTTTACAGAAGAGGAAAATAGTCACCGGAAAAGAAGCAACTTGCCCAAAGTCACCTCCAAAGCTCGTGGTGAGTGGGTTAGATGGTATACTAAAGCTCTTAGCCCATTTACCAAATATTTGTCTGAAATTTTTAACTCCCAATCCAAACACAATTTGGATTGCTTTCCACAGGGACTGCAGGTCTAACGCAGTTTGTTGTTTACTAAGTCGTAAGATGGAATAATCTTAGATATGTCCTCTTTGTCTTATTTGTTTCGATTAATAGCAATCCACTGAGCACTGGGACTTGCTGTATTTGCTTTTCTTTTAGGCTTTTCTCCTGTGCATTTACTTATTTTCCATTTATACTTCCCTGTTCTATTCTGGGGGCACTGAAATATCTTCTGTTCCATTTTAGAAGTTGACCAATGGACTTTCCAATGTCCATCCACTAGCCTAGCCAATGACTGCCATGTCCTTGTACCATCTGTCCTGCAGAGGGGCTGTCAAGAGCCTTGCAGCTAAGACCTGCTCCCCCCAGCCTCTGCACCTCCTGTGCCCAGCCCTGGGCTCTCTCCTGGCTCTTTACAGATACACTGAGTTGGTCCTTGAGTGGACAAGCCCAGGGTGAACATCCCAGAGGTGAAAGATGCCCTTCTGGTTATGGGATTGTCCACATTTCCTCATTACTGTCAGTTTGTGTTTCATCTGCGTGGAGAGCAGACGGCCAGCCAACCTCAGGTCCATCACATGCTCTTTAATTACTTTGTTTTAATTCCTTGCCAGCCTTTCCTGCTTCAACTCTGCTCAGGCAAGTTTAGGCTTTTGGATACCCTGGATGTTCCCAGTGGTTTGTCCTGATGCCTCCTCCAGCCAGTGCTTTCCTGGGACCCTTTGTGGGGGGGGTGCTGGACCACTGTGTGACAGAACCTCCTCCAGCCAATGCAGAAACCTGGCCTGTGAGCTGGACCCCAGAGCAGTGGGTGCTCTGAGGTCTGGCTGTGTGGGGCAGTGAGTGACCTTGCAGCTATGGACCACTTGTACATAATCTGGGGTTCAAAGTCCTGGGGCTTTTTTGGCCTCATACCTGATGGTTTAGCGGGAACATGTCTGTGCTATGTAACCAGAGGGTTATGAAATTGCTGATTATCTCCTTGAGAGCCAGAGCTCCCCAAGGTCAGGATGTGAACATTGCTCTTATGTAAAGTGAAGGCATTGAAAGTTATCTTTTTTTTTTTTCTCTTTTCATGTCAGATGCTGTTGGATCTCACCCGTTTCCTGTACTCTGGGTGGGGTCAGGAGTGGGTGTCCAGGGCCATCCTCCCTGTGCAGCCTCTCCCCAGGGCTGGGGCTCAGCCCAGATGATTACTGGTGGAGAAGCCCATCCCCTTAACAGACACCTGAGCACAAACGTGCTGCTCTGCAGAGCCAGCAAACCCACAGCAGCATCCTCTGAGGCCGGGGAACAAGAAGCAACATGCATAATCCTGCAGGTAAACTGCCTATGTGGGGTGGGGAGCTCCAGGAGAGATGATGTGACAGGAGGGGATGCTGTGTGACCTCCCAGTCATGGGTCCCTCACTGCCCAGCAGAGACAGGACCTACAGGCTCTGTGGCTTGGCAGAAAGGAGCAGAGAGGGTTTATTGGGGAGAAGAGTTTGAGGCTGAGCAGGGGAGGTGGGTCTGAAGGAACCTGCAGTCAGAGGGGAGCATGCTCTCAGCAGTAAGGGGTGGGCAGGAAGGTGGACACTTGGTGTCAAGATAGCTTTAGCTGTGACTAATTTCTGGTGGATTGGGGTGCTTGTTTTACAAATATTTTTTTCTGCAGCTTTAACATTGCCTTGGTATTTCTGTCATAGCCACATGTGCCTGGGTAGCACACACAGCCAGGTGCTTGCTGCCTTTTTTGGCCATTTTCTGAAATCACCAGCTGAGCATGGGAACTCCAGCTGCTCTGAACAGAGAGACTTTGTTCTCTCACAGCCCGATCTAAAGCCCATTGAAGTTGTCAAAGGACTCCTCTTGGCTGCCCTGGGCTTTGGATCTGACTGTCAGTGGGTACTGCTCATTCCTGCTGCGTGCAACATCATTTATTTTGTATGAAAATAAACGTATGCTTTGCATATGCTCTGCCAGTGACTCCAGAGCCTCCCCGATGCAAGCACAGGAGCACAGGGAGTATCCAGCTCTCCTTTTCCAGCAGCAGAGCCTGTAGAAAACATGTCAGCTGGCACATGTTTTATTCACCCTCCCCTGAAGTTCAGGCAGAGTTTAGCATCCTGGTTCCTGCATGAGCTGCAGCTTCCCAACCTCAGCTGCTTCTTCCCCCTCTTCCTCCTCATACTCCTGCTCCACTCCTAAGCCACTATCTCTCCCCATGCCATCACTGCTGCCATCACAGGCTCTGGTACTGCTGATGCTGAGGTTAAACATCAGCTAAACTCTGCTCAGGACCTTCTGCAATGTTTAATGGGCAGGCAGGTGGGTCTGGCCCGTGCTGTCAGCCTGCTCTTGGCCCCACATGGGCTATGACATGTCTGTGCAGCACATGGCCCTTCCCGGGCTCATGGTTGGTGTGTTTGGAACCACTGAGCAGCCTCAGATGTGCCACAGCCATACTCCTGCTTCCCTCTGCTACGACTCCATCCTTCCAGTGGACATACATCACAGTTGGGTTTAACGTAGTTGGGTCAAGCAGTAGAACAGGGTCTCCTGAGAGGTTGAAGTTTTGTGTGCAGGCTTCTAGTGAGCTAAGGAAACAGCTCACCTTAATCAGTCAGAAAAGTGGAAGGCTGCAAAAACATCACTTCTCCTATGAAGTCTGGCTGAGAGAGTTGGTTTTGTACAGCCTGGAGAAGAGAAGGCTCCAGTGAGACCTTATAGTGGCCTTACAGTTCTTGAAGGGGATCTATAAGAAAGATGGGGACAAACATTTATTAGGGCCTGTAGTGATAGGACAAGGGGTAATGGATTTACATGAAAGAGGGTAGATGTAGACTAGATATAAGGAAGAAGCTTTTACAGTGTGGGTGGTGAGACACTGGCACAGATTGCCCGGAGAAGTGGTAGAAGCCCCATCCCTGGAAACACTCAAGGTCAGATTGGATGGGGCTCTGAGCAACCTGATCTAGTTGAACGTGTCCCTGCTCACTGCAGGGGGGTTGGACTAGATGACCTTTAAGGGCTCCTTCTAACCTGAACCATCCTGTGATTATACAAAATTACGGCTCAAGCATTGCCTTGATGTGTCCATAAAGAGATTTGCCTGGTAAAATGCAATGGCTGAGGTGGATTTCCATGTTAGGATGAAGTGGTGAGTGTTGTGATAAGCTGTTGTCAATGCCTGAGGTGCTGTGGTGAATATGATGGCTGGAACTGTTTGGGATGATTATATCAGGCTGGATTTCCCAGTGTTTAGCACTGAGTGGCTCCTGCCCAAGTGCTTGGCACCCAAGCATTGAGCTGATAGCATAGTGTTTGGGTGCATCAAGTTCAAGCTCTGCTCTGTTTGGGAAGGGGAGCTCTTCTGGAAGTCATTGCTGGGGCTGCAAAATAGATTTTAGAGGCTGGAAGGTGAAATGAGGATAACCCAAAAGTGAGATCCAAAGCTCTGGTCCCACATCTTTGGATGTGGCATCTTCACTTTGCTTTTGCCAAAGGCAGACTGCCTTCTTGTGGCCTTCTCCTGGGCAGCCCCCTGCAAACAGGACAGAGTCCTCCACTTTCCTGGCTGAGCTCCCCCCACCCAAAACGTGCCATCTAAGCCAAGCTACAGAGTTTAATTTCACTTCTGGAGCAGCATGTCCTGCCGTGGTGCTGCCCCACCTGCCTGTTCAGGGGACACTGATGTCCCTCACATACAGCTTTGCTCCCACCTGCAATCCCCATTCCTGACTAGTATGAACCAAAAGTGCCTGATTCCTGCAGAAGTAGGAGCTGCAGTCTGCTACCCAGCCTAGCTGTAGAACAGGCTGACTCTGCTCTCAGCATCTACCTAGGAAGATGCTGGGAACCATCCTGCTGGCAACTGTGGTCCATTTTAAGAACTTTATCTTTTTTTTTGGAAGCTGCTGGAGGCTTAAATCAGCCCTTTCCTGCTTGAATTCCTCTGGTTTGCACCTGGCAGCATTTTTCTCCTCTGAACGAGCTCTTTTTAATTTTTCCCCCCCTGTATGCATGAAAAACCTGCTGCACCATTAGATGGGAAAGAGTTGTCTGTGCATAGAGTGAGCCATGAGGAGGGAACCAGGCAATCTAGTTTAGTGCTTAATATAGCACAGCAGCTTTGCTAGGGTTGGGTATAAAACTCTGCACTTTTCCTGGAGTAGCATTAAAAAAAATAAGTAGTTGCATAATTTTTCTCTCACCCTAGTGCTCAGAGCCTGGAGCTCAGCCTGGCCCAGCCTGGCAGCCAGCTCTGAGCTCTGCTCTGACTTGTCGGGTGCTTGCATAAATGAAGGCAATTCTGACCTCTGCTGTTGGCCCGAAGCATCATCAGGCTGTAAAATATGAAGAACTTCCTGAAAAGATTGTGTAATCTCAGCTACAGAGTGATCTTGGCGTGCACGGCGTGCTCCCGCTCCCCCGCAGCGCTTCTCGGCGCCTGCGGTTGGTGTTATAACACAGGTTACAAAACAGCTGGAGAGAAATCTTGTGTTCCCCCTCCTTCGGTGACAGGGGATCCTTGTCTGTTACTCATCCAGAAGCTTAACATGATGATTACTGAAATCCGACACGGATAATATAGATGTTTTTTCCCCTAAATTAACAAAAAGCCTGAGGGGAGGATGAACAGATCCCGACCGCCAGCACCCTGGAGTGGGAGCCTAGAGATGCTTGCTCACAGGATGGTGAAAATGCTGTGAAAAGAAAAGGTGTCTTCACACAATGTGTAGTAGGTAAAAAAATTAACACGTGGTCTGGGGAGGGGATGGTTATTCCTGCACTTACAATTAATTATAAAACTGCTGATAGAGATAGAAGGTGCCCCTGATGGTGAGAGATCAGCAGGAGATGTAAAGCTGGGGCTGCTGAACCTGCCTTCCTTGTACATCAGGCTGGGCTACTGCCATGAGCCTGATGCTGTTTAGATGACCTCCAAGTCTGGTCTAGACTGGCAATTCCCATGTAAAATGCACATATATATCTTTTATGTTCCTTGTCTACTTCTATAGGTTTTTTGTAATTGGGATAGTGAAAATTGCTGAAGTTGTCTCAAGAAACAGTGGAATGGTCATCTTAGTAGCTACAGAAAGCTGAGATGCTGCTCTGAGCAGCAGATGTTTGGGGAGATTTAGACCTTTCCCTGTTACCAAAGACAGGAGGTTATTCATATGGTGCCCCTTGGTACCGGGGGAAGGAGTGGTGAACAGCAACTGGAAGCCCTGGTTGTCTTCTGGTGGTGGGGTCATCTGGTGTATCTCCCTTCACTTTGGTGCATAGAAGAGTTGTAGAAATAGACACTAAGAGTGCTCATGTCCATGGTAAGGAGACAGCTATTCTCCCATCCTGCTTTGAGGATATGTAGCTGCTCAGTCTATCCTTCCCAGACTTATCCCTTGAAATGCTCAGGCAGAAAAGACATTAAAAAAAACAAGCACCCTCCTGTAATGCTACCACTTAGCTAGAAGCTGACACCAGGCCATCACCAAAGCTGGGTTGGGACACCCATAAGACACAATGTTTGGGAAATCAATCCAAGGGGTGTTTTAAATAGACAGGAAAGAAATGGAGAACAGAGAAGCCAGAGGCTCCTAAGTGTCTGCACTTCTCAGTCTGGTCCTTTAACGACCTTCTGATCAAAAGCTATTCCTAAAATACACCATTGTGTTTGCCTTCATATAGTCTCTCAACAGTGGGATATATGAGGTGATGCTCTGATGTCCTCAGTGGCTTCATACCAGACCTCTGCCAGCAGGCCATGGGGTGGGTGGATGCCTTCTATGGTGTCCAAGACCCCACCAGAAACTAATTCTGGGATGGGGACATGGTGGCGGCAGCAACAGTAGTTCCACATGAGCAGGGCTTTGCCCCACAGCTGCTGGGCTTGTCTGGGCTAATCCTCCAGAGGAAACACATCCCTTTTCACTCACTTCACTTAGTTGTCTGCAGCTTTTCTATCACAAGGAGTAAATTCCTGCCAGGGGCAATCTGCTCCACCCCAGTTATACTCCAGCCTTCTTGTCCTGGGTCTCTGAAATCTGGGCTTGCTGGTGCTTTCATAACCCAGCACGTGCCCTTACACTTGAGGGGTGGGGGAGTTTTTCTGAACCATGTCTCTCTCTGTGGGGCCATCACTCACCAGGGCCCATTGTTGCATTGCTCCCACATGGTGATATGGGTTTTTTGGGGTCTCAGGGCAAGTATAGTGGCATGGGCACCATTGCTTTTACCCCTAAGACAGCCTATCTTGACTCTAGAGATGTTTCTGCAGACTTTGATATGCTGACATATTGTTGTGTGTGCATAACTGTTTCTCTCTCCACCTGAATCATCAGCTTTTGGGAGGGTCTGGCTTGTGAAGAGCTGCAGGGACATTTCCCATGCTGTGCCAATGGGTTCAAGCATAGTTAGGTTTTTTTGACTTGAGAAACAGAGGGTTCAGGATGGTATATCACCACCACAAGCAGTTGTGGGAAGTTGAAGGCAGGAGAAGGGTTAGGAGGTTGCATTCCTGCCAGGTTGATTGTGATATCACCTGCTTAAAAATTATTAGTTGAAGAGTATCTTTGGTTTTAAGCCATCATGGATTTGGCACAATCATTTTTTTACTTGAGTACTTGTCAGCTCGGCTGCGTTAGGACACGTGTACTTGTATTTTAGACACGAGCACCATGGGCTGCTTTGCAGACTCTGTGCTCAGCAGCCTCCATGGCATGGGCACATGTTGAGGCACTTGTGCACCCTGTTGGCACACTGGGAGCAGAGATCCTCCTTTTGACAAAGGTAGTGGTGCCTGCGTGTCCTGGCCTGGAGGATCTGCCTGGATTTGCTAGAGTGGTTTGAGAAGCACCCTGCTTTCTCCAAGGAAAAAAACTACCTCGAGGCATGTGTTTTATATGCAGTTGTTTGGTGTTCAATGTTTGTCTCAGAGCTCCAAAAGTGAAAAATCATGTTTTTGAAGTAGTAGAATGGTTTGGGTCAGAAGGGACCTTAAAGATCCTCTCGTTCCAACCCTCCTGCCATGAGCAGGGACACCTCCCACTAGACCAGGTTGCTCCAAGCCCAGCCTGGCCTTGAACACTTCCTCTCAGAAAAGGATCAACTGTGAGGGGAAAAAAAACAGAGAATGCATGCAAGAAAAATGAATTAGAATTATAATATTTTTTCAGTTCGAAAAGATTACCATGATATTTTTTTTTATAGTCCTTCAAAAACCTGTATTTTATATGGGGAAAAAAAAAGTGCACTAGTTTTTTTGCTTTAAATTCCTCTTCTGCTAATTTGAGCAGTTACAAGCTCATTTGTCTTCCTTTTATTTTTCCATTTCAGAAACCCCAGCTGGACTGATTGCTGAGAACCTTCTGAAAGCCAAAGAAATAGCCCTCAATCACTCTTGTGTTCCTGAACAGCTCAAGAATTACTTACAAAAAGCTCTTGATGTTGTTCTTGGACTAGACCCTTACCTGGATGCAATGGCAACTTCAAAGAGGTAGGGATACTTCTTTGCAGCCTTGTGCTTTTTTGCTGTGATTGTATAAATGTGTTCTTAGATTTTCTGTTCAGAATACCCCATAAACACAGAGGACAGTGGAAGGCAGAGGGATGAGAGGTAACTGCACTCAAATATATCACAAAATGTGCATGGACATGTGCATCTATGTGCAGCTAAGGCCTTCAGGAGAGGAGGTGAGAACAAAGAGTCCTAACTTGAAATTTTGGAAGATATTCAGCTCTTGACTAAGGCAATGTCTGTGTTGGACTATATCCTGGGAAAAACTGGAAGGCAGCTGCCACACTGTGCCCCCTGAAAGGCTCTGAGAGTGAGCCCCTGGATCAGATTGGTGCTGGGATAAATAAAGAATGAAGAAAACCTGCACCTCTGGATCCACCCTCTAATAACAGCCTTTATATGGAGCTTTTATCTCCAAGAGCTCTACAAACATTAATTAATCTGCTAACTAAATTACACTAGTAACTAAACTAATTAATTAAACTAATTTAAGGTATCATTAATTCAGAAGTCCAACTGATACCCTCATTATTCTTTTTTGAGCTACAGTATATTACCCAGCCATGTGGGGTCTGCTAAACCATTCCCATTTATCAGTGTACATTTTGATGTGTGGAAAAAGCCAGTTCTGTCTAAAAGTGACAATGTGTAAACTGTTCCAGGCTGTGGATGATGGGAATGCTCCTCAATCGTTCTGTTGCTGAAATAATAGCTGATAGTTGTTTGACTCATGCTTGCTGTCGATAATAGCTATACATTATCTTATTAAAGTTGTTAAAGCATTTGTGAGGGGCACCAAAGGGGTTATACAGAATGTTCTACACTTTAAGTCTTGGGTTATCTGAGTGTGGATGACATGGGTTATGAATTCTTTCTCATTTTACTGAGGAGTCGGGGGGAGGGTGCTGGGGAAGGGGAAAAAAAGGAAGCTGAAAAGGCTTCTGGCCCACGGAAGTGTCACCAGCCATTTCTGGTGGTTATTTTCTTCAGATCATCTAATTTGTCTAGAGGCTATGGACTTCTTCCAGTTGTCTGTTCCCTTCTCTTCATAATGGATATCATCTCACTTCACCCAGAGTCTTTGTCACAGGCCTGGTTCCTGTGAGCTAGCATCTGGAGATATCCTGCTTTTCTCAGCAGTTTGGGAGGAAAACCATTTTTTTCCTGTCTTGCAAAAAAAAAAATTTAAAAAATTAGCTTTTACGTCTTTTGCCTTATTCTGCAATGAAACCTCTTCTGGCTGGAAAAGTAAAAAAAAACCCCAAACCTGGCCAAGATAATTGGAACCACTTATTCCAAACCAGCAGATAGATAAGACACCTGCCTGGAACCAACTGGAAATGGGGAAGATTTGGGGTTGAACAGTGGGGAACACTTTCTTTCAGCACCATAACCCCTTCTTCTCTAACCTCTATGGCTGGAGACAGACCTGCTGCCAGGCCAGGTCCTCTAAGGCATGTAATTTAGGGACATATTTTATACTTCTGGGCTGATTTCTCCTGCTCATGCAGAAACGGGCATTTTCCAGGAGTTTCCTCTTGGCTGCTGTTTTTTATGCAGGACACTCAGAATTTTGGTTGTTACCATCATGTTGAAATTTCTGTTTTTTTCCAGAAAACCTTCACCTGACCACAGCCCAGGGGATGCTGGAGGAACTGAAACCAGAGTTAGGCTTCAGGAACATCACACCTCTGGCTCTTTGAATGGTAAGTTGGTCAACCAAGAAGATAAAATCGCACCTGACTGGTTTGAAGGTTATTGCTGGAGTTCATCCTCTGTTCCATCTTGAGGGGAGATAGTTTGAATGTCTTGGAAATGCTCAGAAAATGTGGAAAATTCCTTAAAGACGGGAACTTCCTGTAGACTTTGATTTTATTTTTTTTTTGTGTGTGAATTTGCTTGTCCCTCACCTCCCATGCTCTTGTGCTTGAGTGCACATGCTCATGACTGCTTTAATTCAGAGTTCCAGCCCCATCCCTCAATGAGGAGCAAAGAGATCATCATCCTCTCTGGAAGGGGAAGGAAGGCAAAAATCATGTTGCTTTTGGTTTGGTGGTGTCTGATTTATGTGCTTTTGTGGTGGGGGCAGCCTGTGGCCCAGCACTGCACCTTTCCAAGTGGCAACACCCAGGCTTGTATCCCAATATAAAGCCTATTACACTAAATCTATTCCCAGCTTCATTCTTCCCAGATGTTCCCATCTTTTGAGTAATATGTCATCACAGTGAAGTACTCTTATAATGTATTACACTAATACATTATTCGAAGGACACCACTGATGATAAATTTCTTAAATGATGGTGCTGTCTAGGGATAATGACTCTAAGAGCAAATGCAAGGTAATGTAGTGATTTTTTTTTAACCGGGTTCCAGAAAGAATATGGAGACCTCTTAAAGCCATTTTCATATGGGGGGAATGTTAAAATATGCAATATTTCAAGCACTATTTAACAAGCACTTGAACAATAGCAGCATTGATGATAAAGGTTCTACATCTAAAATGAGTCCCTTTATTCTGTTGGTTTTTAGCTGCATTTTAGACATTTTTTTTTTGTCAGATTCTCCTGTTAAACCCTTATTTGAAGGTGTTTTAGGATTACTACTTTTTTTAATGATCACTTAAAAGGTACATCTAATTTTCATTGTGACCAGGGTACAGTCCTTCCTACGGTTTTATTTAAACATTTTCATTCTTGTCTTTCAACAGGCCAGATTTTTAAGATGTTTATGCATATGATCAGAGCCAGGAGGATTTTATTAATTGGCAAGCTGAAAGGTTACAGTATCCTTGCTATTGCAGAAGAATTACCAGATGATGGCAAAATCTTTGCATGCGCAGAAGCGCCGTATCTAGGAGTGAACAGCCAAGAAGCATTTGATTATTCTTCAGATGGTAAAAAGATAAGCATGAGAGTGGGACCTACAGCAGACACTTTGGAGGTAATGTCAGTTGGAAGGGGAGTTTGGGAGCAGATTAAAGTGTTTCAGGCAGGTCCTAGATGCTGGGTGGTGACTCTAGTTTGCTTGCAAATACGTGACCATGCTCTTGCACTGCAGTTATTTCTTATTCATTATGATGGATGATGGAATGGCTCTGTCATTAATTATCAATTATCAACCAGATAATTTTTTTCCTTCTCAACTGAAATACTGCACCTTTTGATCAGAGGGATAACAAGACCTAAGTGCAGGTTGATAGGCTTCAGTGGCAGGAGCTTTACTTGATGTGGGTGGGCTTTGTCTCGGGGTCCCTAATTCCAAACATAACGAGCTGAAAGAGTGTATCTGTGCCTGCTGGGCATACCCTGGGAAGGACAGCTTGCTCCCAGTGTTCACAAGAATTGGAAAAATCCTGCAGAAGTTTGTAAGTGACCCCCAAGCTGTCACTGTTTTCCCCAACTGGCAACACTGCAGGCCATTAGACCCCAGGTTTCTCACTTCCAGAGCACTGATAATTTCAGACACACAAATGTGTTAGCTGGGTTTGTTTCATTCTGACTAGTGACCAAGAAATAGAAAAGCTTATGATTGCCAGCAGCTAGAGGAGTTTCACATTTAATTCCAGTTTGTGCAACTCCAGCACGTGGAGGGCCAGCATGCTAACAGGTGATGTCCATGCCAGGTTCATTAAACATGTAGCCTTTTTATTATTAATGCAAATCAATTTCATCCATTTTCAATCTGGATGTGTCAGTGTGAGCTTGATTGTAAGGGTATTTGCATTAACAGGTCCCCTATTTGTTTCCAAAATGAAATGGCCAGGAGCTTTCTGACCTCTGGCTGTCATGACCTCCAAATTTGATAAGAAAGAAACAAAGAGCTTTACCAAGTATATGAATAAACGAAATGTTACAGATCACCTGCAACGTGCAGCATTTAAAATCCCAGCTCCCCGCAGTGAGTGTGAAATTAATTGAATTGCTGTTGCTCTCTAGTGCCCATTCTGTGCAACTGACTTACTGTGACTGAATTAAAATATCCAGAGGCAGGCAGAGTACATGCTGTGTAGAGATTAAAGAAGGGAGCAAAGACATGAAAATTAAATCCTTAAAACAGAACATTGCAGTTGATTTTATATCCTCCAATTGCAACATGATGGCACATCCTGACCCCAGTTCTGCAGGTGCTCACGGCTTCAAACAGGCCTTGGATTCCAGAGAGATCCCAGTGCTGGGGACACCTCTCGGTGCAGGATTTCTGCACTGGGCTCTGAAATTTTGTTGCTCAACCTGGCAGGTATTTTTTCATTGGTATCGGGACAATCAGGATTGTCCTACAGGTCAGAATGACTGTAAAAGGTGAAGCAATGCATTTGGTGGCCTCTCTGGTGTCTTTGCAGTTTGGGCTCATGGAGGTTTGCTTGGCTGGAGTGAGGCAGCTGTGTGGGAACTCACCTGGATGGATGGAAGAGGCTCAGGCTGTGAACAGCATGCTGCTTTTTCCCTCCCAGAGAAGACCAGTTTAGCTTGGGTACCTGTAGCTCCCTCCACTGCCATTTGGCCATGCCAAAAGGCAGGAGGACAAGACAGTCACAGGCAGGAGATGGGCTGAGGATGGCCCAGCTCAGCTCTCACAGCTCAGCTTCATGGAGCAGGAGGAGAGCAACCTTGTTTCTGTCTCTCATCCTCTGCAGGGAGGCTGGTCTAGAGCAGAGCCGGTTAACCATTGTTGGAAAGTGTGGTGAGATTTAGGAGAGCCAGAACAAGCTCTGGCAAGGATTGTCTTTTTGTCTGTGGTGTCTGCAGCCCTGGGTTTCATTCTTGTCCCTCTAGAGAAATTAGAGGCCAGAGATAGTCACCAGCCGCATGCTTTTTGGAGGTGTCTGCTGCAGCTTTCTTGCCATGGTGACTGTGGCTGAATTTTCCTTCCAAGCTGAGTGCAAAAGAGCAGAATTTCTATTTATCTGCTGCTCCTCCCGTTTTTGCAGCAGTGCAAGCCCCTGGGAGCAAAGGATTTGCCTTGCTGCACTGGCTCTTTCAAAGCACAAAAATGTCATATGTCACAAAAATGTCATATGATATATAAATAACACTGCCTGGCAGGGAAGTCCTTTTCTGCTGCATGGAACTATGGTGTGGAAAGTCTAAACTGCTGGAAGGTATGAGATGTACTCTCACTTCTGGTGTAAAATAAGTCCACCCAAGAGTTCCATCTCAGCCTTGGGCAAGAGGGTACCATCCACATGCTGTAGGATGTGTCCAGTCCTGCGTCCACATCTGCTGCTGATGCCCTTTAGAAGGAAATCTGCCAGATGTTGCAGGAGTTGCCACAAGATGTGGCACATCTGTGCCCATGCACCTCAGACAGCAGGACCTTTGTGGCACCCGTGTAGCTCTGGTTCTTCTACCTAGAACTACAGCCCATCAGGGCTGTGTGAGAGCAGAGAGCAGTGCAAAGGCCTCTCATCAGTCCACAGCAGCACCGTGACCAGGTTTTCTGAAGCCTCTTGTGCTCCTTTGTATTATCACACTTTCTCAGTTTCTTGTCCCAGCTCAGAGCCAGCTGCAAAACTTCTGGGATTTTGAGCTGTCAAAGGATGCTAAATACCAGACAGGAACTGCAGAGCTCAGATACACAATGGGGTGCTTTTGGTACCTGAGGGCATGATGGAAAAAAAATCCACCTTTCCCACGTGTGAGGGATGGCAGGGCCAAGCTAGGTTAGATCCCCACCAAAGCATGTAGCTCACATGCACCATGGCACAAGCCTCTGTGCCCAGTGACCTCAGGAATTTTAATCCAATATTTAGAAATGTGGGCTGAGGGGAAGATTTTCCTTGGGCTCAGCCTCTGATACAGGTGCTTTCAGTGGGAATTAGCCACTTCTTCAACATGTGCTGGGCAAGTGTTTCAAAACCTTTCCCAACAAGGTCCTTCAGTCTAAACTCTTGTGGTGCTATGCCTGGATAATGTCCCTGGCCAGGCCTGATCCTGCACGAAGAGCTTCCTGTAATTCCCAGTGGGCTTTTGGTTGAACAACGGATGCAGAATTGAGTCCCGAGGGAATGCAAACTACCAGGAAATTAATTCCCCTTCCATGATTTTTTTGATCCTTCCATTTTAAAATCGAAAACGCAACGCACAAAATAACGCCGTGTCTGCAGCAGATTCTGCTGATTGCAGGGCATTGTGCAAGCATGTCAGGGGTTTCTTTTTTCTTTTTTCCCTCCTTTTACCAGACAGAAAAGGTGAAGAGGTTGAGCTGCAGATCTCATTTCTCCTGTTTTGCTGCTTGTGAAGTCTGCCAACAGAATCCACCTTGACAAAGTCAAGGACTCTGCGTTTAATGTTGAACTGAGTGAATAAATTATGCATGAAATTGTGTCGGAGTCTCTAGTGTGCAGAATTGCTCCTTTTGATATGAAAGGTTAATTCAGAAAGGAGTCCAAAATAGCTGGAAATTGTGGGGATAAGTGGATAGTATTCACTGTTGTGAGCTGTTATTACTAGAAATTGCATTCCCTCTCTAGCTTCCCTAGAGATTTAGCTTTGCCGGTGAATATAAACTGTACTCAATAGAATAGCATTTAGGAGTAACAAGAGTGTATGTCCACATACAGTAAAATATTCTAATGGTGTTTGAAAAGGAAGCTGCACTTTTTCATGTATTCTGTGTACCCAAAGGATGGATTGCTATTACATTTAGGTCAAGAACAAGGCATAGGCAAGGTAATAAGTATTGAGTACATCCTTATTACAAAGATGCTGACTGTATGATCTGTATCAAAGGAACTGGACAGTCATTTTTTTTTTCTGATTGAGTTTGTATGTGCCTTATGAGAGAGTGTTGTCTCTGATCAGGAGTCCAATCAGGTTTTCTCTGAGCTTTGGCAGAAGATTCATTCATGTTTTTATTTGGGATGTCCTCTCCCTGATGTTTGTCATATCCCTCAGCAGCTCCGCCGTGCCCGTGCTTGTGCTCGATTTTGGTGCATCTTCTCCATGTGACCCAGTGCTAAAAGTTCAGGGTTTTTAAAAATTTTTGAATCCAAAAGGAAGTTAATGACTCACTGTAAGCAAAAGCATTAATTTTAGCCAAGTTTGCTCTAAATTAAGACACTTCTTGCTGCCATCTGTTACCATCTAGGATGCCTCTGTAGCAAGGAGCAGGGATTGCACTGTAAACATTCAGGAAATTAGTTTCAGCAGGATATTTTGCAGGCAGATCATTTCCTTCTGGATCTCAGCTTTCCTCACAGTTGGAGGCATTTGGGCTCTGCCTGTCTCCTAGCAAAAGACTAAGGCATCTCCAACATGGTGTGAGGTCCCAGGCAGGGCCTGGCCTAGTATGTTCTGGGAGGATGACTGTGGTCAAGCCCTCCTCTTAAATCTCCTCATCCATTTTGAGAGGGACAGCAGCAAGGTCTCCTCTCCATCACTGCAGTGATAGTTCCAGTGCTTAGTTCTGCAGTCAGAGCTACTAGTACAGCAGCTTTTTTTCTTTCTGGCTGTCTTGGTTCAACAGCAGGTGCTGGCACTGGGGAAACTCTCTCCAGTGTGGTAACCTGGACACCATGACTGCCTGTCTGGGTGACATGTGCCCTGTTAGCCAAAGACCTCCAGGAAATGGAGCACTTTCCCATTCCTGGGTCGGTTATCCTCTTGTATAGAGGCTGCTCTAGAGGCAAACCTGGTTCAAGGATTTTCACAGATTCCTCTTGTAGGCCTAGAGCTGTTTCCAGCTAACTGCTGTGGAAACAAGAAGCTCAAATGATGGTAGGGTCCCAGTACAAACTCCAGGGCAAGTGATTCAGGCATTTCCATACAGGTGTCTAGCACTAAGTATCTAGAAGAAATGAAAGGTGCCCAAGTGACCTTCATGGCTGGCCATTCAGGACTTGATGAACTGGTGGAAAAGAAATGCCTTCCAAGCGGTGGCCTTGCACACCCTGGCAGTGCAAGGACAAGACAGGCATGTGTTGGATACAGCCTACAACACAGACACCCTCCTGGGATGAAAGCTGGGAAGTTAAAAGGTGGTTAATCTGTATCAGAGGATAGATAAGGAGATAAGCTGTCAGCAGGTACAATACAGTACAATAAGAGGGCTGAAATGAGAAGTCCAACTAATATCCAAAGATCTACACAACTCCATATGGACCTAATGAAGTCAATGCATTAAAGTGAGATTCTTTTTCATTAGGGAGCCATACTAGGGAGGAGTAGTAACATATGTTCAGAGATGGCCACATCTGCTTCTCAATGTCTGCCCCCCACCTCCTCCACCCGGGAAGGTTACAAGTTGAAGAGTAGTGATAAGTCATGATAATTGCTCGAATTTGGCTTTTGCTTTTCCCTCTGGGGAATGAGACCTCTAATCTCTCTTTCTGATGGACTTCTCCTCCCAGCTTTCATCTTCGGACCCTTCCTGAAGTATCTACATAGAACAGACTGGCTGAGTGGCAACCTGATGTCAGATGCTCTTCCACAGTAGCAAAAAATTGTTCCTGCTGCTTTCTCCCAATATTGTTCAAGAGGGAACCAGGGTTAAATTTTCTAACTGGTCATGAAATGAAAAGATGAATCCCAGGAAACCAGATGTCCCCAGTTTCTGCTAGGCTTATTATAAAACAGCATATATTTGGCCTTCAGGTCTCCTTTCATTGTAGTGCAGTATCAAAAGGTGTCCTAAATGTGGACTTATGAATGCTTTTGGCAGAGCTTCTGTGCTATCAAGCATCTGCAATTAAGTGTGAGTATCCAGGCTTTCAGGCAGGCTTAATTTCTTAACCCCTAACAAGCTCACAAGGATACTAGTTTGCACAATACAGTAATTTAGCAGGAAGTGGATCACTGGAATGCTGGTTCTTCATCTGAATGACACACTCCCTACTCCTGAAATTTCTGTTTGGGAGCCATCAACCTCATTCCCCAAAACAAATTAGCTTTTCACATTCTGTTGCCATTTGTTATTGATGCTTCCTCTGGTGCGTCTCAGGGGATCGCTCGTCACTCATTGTGCACAATGTCTCCAAACACAAAAGGGAAATCTGGACGCAAGAAGTACTGTTAAAAGTTGTGGTAGAAACAGTGAGCTCTGGAAAACATAATTGTTTCTCTTTTCACTCAAAATGCCAAGACTTGAAAGCGTTTTGCTTGCCGAGATAGGTGGATGAGCCGTTGTTTCATTGCAATGCACACAGATGCAGTTAAACAGTCCCAGATGGAATCTGAAATATTCCATCGCAGCCTCTTGGGCAGCGAGTGCATTAACTGCCACAGGAGAAGGCTGTAAAGGCTCCCATCTGGTCATCCATCAACACTTTTATACATTATCATCAGCAGCCTGCTTGGAGGGAAGGTGTGCCACATTTCTGAAAATCCAATTAGATGATAGCAGCCAGTTCTCTTTTATCCTTTCTGTTGCTGAGCCCTCCAAAGCATTTTTTTAGATTAAAGAAACATCATTTTCCTTCACAGGAGCTGGGCTGCTTTATCTCTATCATGACCTGTTCTTTTATGTGCTTTATAATTCTATTATTAATTGGGATTTCAACCATTTTCCTGCTACAGAAGTGATATTCACTACTTTGCAATTCCCAGGATCAGCCTTATGCCTCTTTTTTTCCCAGACCGATATAATTGCCACTCTTCAAGTTGTTGATAGTTACTCTTGTGAGAAAAGACAACTTATTGCAACACCTCAGCTTCAGGGTTTGATGCCAGTCCTTTCCCTGACCCTGATGGATCAATTTGCTTTGACTCTAGATACACAGATGTTTCTGCTGTGACTCTCAACACCAGAAGCTGGGAGGAGGCATCCTCTTTTATACCCTGATTTTCTAGGAGAGGTTCAGAGTTTTGGGCACCAGTGTTGCTGAGGAATTGTTTGCAAAGCATGGAAAACTCCCAAGATCTCCAGGATTCTGGAAATGTTAATTTAAAAGAACAGGGTTCCCTCTGGTTTGGGTTTTATATAAAGAACGTTTTAATGGCGAGACTTTACATTTTCAGGTAAATAATTAGTGTTTTCTCCAACACATTTTTTCCCAGGCATTACATGCTGAGGATGAGCACTTTGATATAGTCTTTATTGATGCTGATCAAAGGAATGCTTTTAACTACTACAGCTTTGTCATGGATAACCACTTGCTGAGAATGGATGGAGTGGTCTGTGTAGAGAATACGCTCATGAAAGGACAAGTCTACCTGGAGAACATATCTGATGAAAATGTACTAGCTGTCAGAAAATTAAATGCAGTGATTAATTCAGATCCTCGTGTTGAGCAGGTTAGTGCAATGCAATTGGTTAAGGTGCCCGTGGTACTGTGGCTATGGATTTTGAAAAGTACTCTTCAAAATGTTTCTTTTGTTGGTGCCATTATCCAGAGGACCTAAAATGATCTCAAAATTTTATATTATAATATTTAATATTTATTTTATTATATTATGTTATAATAATATTATAATTCACCTCACTTGAGCTCTATGTATGAGTTTCTATATTCAGAAATGGTCTCTATTCTTTGTCTACATCATGTAGAGTGTTAAAGGCAAGATAAAAGTGGAGCATTTAAGAGTGAATAATCAGCTCTACACTACAGCTACAGAACCACCACCCCTCTTTAAAGGCTCTGGAGGCTGTAGGGCATCTCCAGCACAACAGGAGTCAACCAAGTCCTACTCCAGCAGGAGGAAAAAAAAAGTAATAGGATGCATAAACAATATGCCGTGGTTTTAGAGGCAAAATTAGATACATATTCTCCAGGGTTGGTGCCATGGTGGACCAGGAGAGGTCTGCCACCTCCCTCCCAGGCACCTGCCCCCACACTCACCCCTGCACATGCCTAGAGGGTTTTGGTATGCACCTCACAGACATGAAGTCTATCCACAGGTCAGACAGACTCTCGAGGTGCCTCCCGTGATTCTGTATTTGTTCTGTCCTCAGCACAACTATCAGCTAATGTATCAGGAGCAACAGCTTTTCTTTGTAGAAGCAGGAAAAATTAATGACAATTTTCCAAGCCCTAAATCTCAGTGTTAACCATGCACTGTGTGTCACTAGCATGTTGTTTCCATATCTAATGTTCTAATAGTTTATTATTGGTCTTGAACCTCCAACACTGAGTGCAGCTTCCACTAAAGTGTGATAATAGTATCAGAGAAGGTTGGTGGCAAAACCCACTAATATTCTTCTATGCAAAACAGATGTTCAAGCAAATGCTGAAGAACACCAAAGTGTTGCTATTGTGGTTTGCTGAGCTCCAGGAAGAAGCCTGAAATATCCTTGTGACAGCATTAGCCAGACAGTGGAAACCCAGAAACCCCAGCAGCTGGCACTGGTTTAGAAAACAGACAAAATTGCATTTATTTTCCTGGCATTTGTGGAAGCTGTGAGTTTGGAAGAGGACTGTGAGCAAATACAAATGCCTGACATATTTGTGTTGGAAGGGATTTGAACTAAAGAATAGGAGTAGGAGAGAAGCCACTATGACCTAAGGAAGGAAGGACTATCCCTTCTATCAGTGGAATTTGGGTGGTGGAAAGCCAGGTACCAAGCAGTTGGGAACTCTGTGTGTATGTGTTACATTTGCAGATAATTTTACCTGTGCAGAGTGGACTGAGCATCATTCGAAGGAGTCCTGCACCTCCAGATGCAGTGATTGAATCCAAGGTATGTATTTCCTCTCTCTGAGCCTTTTTGGGAAAATTTTGACTCTGCTGAGAACAATGGGAAAATAATTTCCAGGGGGTTGGTGGTGAGAGCCCAAGTATTTTTGAAGTAGCTCTTTCTTTTTTTGCCCAAAGGCAGCACATGATGCCCTCCTATAGTCTCTGAGCTGAGTATTTGCATGGCCTTAGATTTTGCTCGTCCTGTGGAAAAGATGGTGCTTTGATCTTTCTCCATTTCACGCAGTGGGCATCATCCAGCTGTAATGAAATTCCCATCTGGAATCATAAAGGCCTAACTCAGGAAATCCAGACCCAAACATCCTGGTAGTTTTGCAGTTCAAGTGCTCCCAAAGCTACACCCACTGGTAATTCCTGGCATTTCAAACTCAGTATTTTAAACATCTTGTATTTTCCGTTTTGATTCCAGTCAGGAGGAAATGCTGCATGACAGCTGATCAGATGACAGCTTGGTTGAAGTTATTGGCTGGTATCTTTATTTGCGCACCAGCCTTGTGAAGATATTTTGATTGCACTTCACTTGAGCCAAATCCTGCCATTGGAAACTTGTTCTTAGCCTCTGTGCCTTCCTGAAGCCAGCTAAGCCCAGTGACAGGATTGGGCCTTGGGGGTTAAATATCTGGAAGACCTAACCTGTCATCTTCTAAGACATTGTACCTGTCTCCTGTGGGAAGCTGGGTCAGGAAATACCATACCCTACTCTCCTGTAAGTGGGGTGGTCAGTGCATCTCCCTAAAGCACAGCCCTTCTGCTCCACTGCCTTGCACCTCGGGGCTTCAGCTGAGACTAATATCTGTAGGGATAAGGCTTGAAATAGTCACACCTTTTGTATTAAATCATGAGCCAAGAAGACATGGATCCCTCTTCGTGCTGCCACCTCACTCTCACAGGCAGAGACCTTCATAGCTGTCACTTATTGACCTTGGCACCTTATTGTGCAATGTGTATGTTTTTGTTTTAGAAGGACGTGGTGAGGGATGACGTCTTCTGGGGTTATAACCGGTGCCGCGTCCTCGACCGCCTGCGCTTGGACGGGAAGGTGGCCTACGTGACGGGTGGAGGGCAGGGCATTGGGAGAGCCTTTGCTCACGCGCTGGGGGAGGCTGGTGCTAAAGTAGCTGTTGTGGATCTGGTCCTTGCAAAGGCAGAAGCCGTGGTGTGCGAGCTCAGCCTCAAAGGTAAGCACGGGACTGACCTGCAGGTCCTGCTGGACACGGCCTGGCGATGAGTTGTAACGTGCTGCTTTCCTTGTTCAAACCTGATGCTTTCTCCCAGATGCCATCCTCTTTCATCCAGCCCTATTAGGGAGTACAGTAGAGGATTTTTAAACAGTGAGTACATGGCATGGTGACAAAGCTTCTCCTGCCCAGGCTGGGTGTCAGCATTGTCTCAGCAGTCGTTGAGATCGCATTGTCTGCAGCCAAGGCACCTCAGGCTCCACTAAGGATGGATAACAGACATGGGCTATGGACTCATTAGCACATACCCCCTCCCTGGCACCTCTTCCATACCTAATGTCTGGACAGTGCACCAAAACACCAAACCATGGTAGAGCTATTGTCAGCGTAAATCTCTCTTTGTGGCCTCAAACTGATGCAAAGTCATTTTTGAAACCCTCAGCTATAGTTCTTTCAAACATGCATGCAAGATCAGCTATAGAACAAAATACTAATACACATATCAACTAAAATCCCAAATAAGAGGTGAAAGCCTCTACAAGCCACTTCTGGTTTAGCAGTAAAAAAGAAAAAGTGACATAAAATTGAATTTCCCCCTGGAGTCATGCTACACTACAATTGTAAAAGGGAAAAAGAATACTGGAAATATAATTTTAATGAGAAAAGAAAGGAAGTGTTTCTCATTTTATAATTCCTTTTGAGAGATTACAACTGAGTCTTCTTCCAAGTCCAGTTCTTCATTGCCTCTAAAGATGGAGTTTTACCTGGGAAATGTTCACATTCTAATTTGGATAAGCCACCAGTATTTGTTTCCACTCTGGCTTCAGAAAGAGACTGGACTATTGGGAACCATATTCTCCAGAAAATCCAGCCCCCACAGATGTGTTTGTATCACCCAGCCTCAATCAGCTTCCTGAGGAAGAGGTGAGGATGGTTTTGATGCCACCCTGAGCCTCAGCAGAGAACACCTTAAAAGTCCTGGTCTGTATGACCGCAGATCTAGTAAAGCAGGAGACACTTCACATTGAGTACCAGTGTACTGGCTAAAGCTTTGATTGCTCATCTGATCCCAAACAATGACCAAGAACAGAAAGTGTCCAGCTCCTGTTACGAATTCTGGAGTCATCCAGTCCCTCCTTCCCTCAAACTTTTCATTTTCTTGTGCACTGAAGCCATATGGTCTTGGCACAAAGTAGCTGTGCCCTGCAAGTTAACTTGCCTTTTGGACATTTTTTCCCAGGGAGATCCTGCATATCAAGTAGAGCTATTCAGATAGAAATGGGCTCCTTGATAGCGCCGTGAGACTTGGGATGCCAGCAGCCTAGTTGAAAACTAACCTAACTTTTGTCCAGGGCATTTTCAGTAGGAGTTTGATCATCCAGCCTTCACTGGCTGACCTAGATCTCTGCTCCTCCTGCAAAGCCCAGAGGAGGAGTGGAGGAGTGTTACAAAATGCAGTTGGAGAGGTCATGAGGAATAGCAAATATTATTGCAGTCTAAGGTAAAGAAAATCATGCTTCTCAGTCTTTACACATCTTTGTCCTCTGAGGTCAAACATTCTCTATCAACTTGACCAGTGCAGCTGGTCAGGGCACACCTATTCCATCTCATGATGGTTTTTGAGGTTTCAAATTTATTATCTTTCCTTGTTGGAACAAACCCCAAACTTTGTAATGCTTTTCTGAAAGGGAATTATATCCAAATGGCCGTTTTTGGAAAGGATCTGAAAAGGTCAGGTTTTCAATCTCTTTCTCTCCTGAGGTAACTAGAGAGTCTAGCCTGGACCTCAGAAGATTTTCCTTGAAAACTTTTGTTGAAATCAATATGTTTCCGTGAAACATTTTGGCTTCAAAGAAGTAACATGCTCTGTTGGAAATAAATTTTGACAAAAAGGTTCAGCTAGCTTTATTCTCAAGATATTCACATGAGTAAATTGAAACATTCATAGTATTAATACATATTTTTCCTGCTATAATAAGCACAAAGGAGCTGTGATTTCCCCCCCCTTTTTGGTTATGGATCTCTAACTTGAAGTTGGAAACGTAGCACCCCAAGTTATTCCCATATAGGTACATTTTCAAAACATTTTGCTTTGCTTTCTTAAACCCACTTTACTTCTTATACCAAGGAGCCCTTTAACTGTCTTTTGGGATGGTGCCATCATTTAATGATGAGTTTTAAACATCAGAACCTCTGTGATCTCAGTTTTAGCTTTGTTAGACAGCTCAGGTGTATCTCCCTTGGCTACAGGGGTCTTTGGTTTTAGATCCTGCATGAATACTTCTCTCAACAGTTGCTAATGGATCCTGACAGAAGAACCAAAAATGATGAAACGTAACCAAAAAATCCTGAGGGTTACCTTCTACTACATACCCCTTGTCTTCAGGGGGAATTACTGCCTCTACCTTATGGGAAGAATTAGTCTGATGGGATTTTTAAAATGTGCATTTTCACCGTAAACTATGCAAATGCCTTCCCCACAATGTCACTTCTGATCTTCTTTTCTTTATGCAATGTACTACTCCCATTTCTATGGAAACACCAGAGATGAAGCCCCGTGCAGGGGTGCCCTGCAGAAGGGCACCTCGAGCAGGTTTGGCACATCAATGCCTCTCCAGCTCGAAGCCATTGGGCTTCTCTCCTGCCCCTCTCATCCCAAAACTGTCTCCACGAGCATCACAAAACCAAACTGAGGACTGTAGAGATGCATGTAGCAGCATGGTCATGTCTTGAGTTTCTTACATTTGGTTAGGACTACACATTTTAAGGTATTTTTCCATAGTTTATTTTTAACAGATGTTTGGGGGGGACAGTGGAGAAACAGAATGTTTTTTCCCCCTCTCTGAGTGCAGGGATATCAGCTGAATTGATTAAAGTCAAGTGTGGGACCCTGGTTTGAAGTGAATGTGCCTTCACTGCTTGTTTGCTAGACACTCATGCGTGGCACCTTTTGTCTTGTTTTTATGAACTGCTGTATAAGATGAAGCCATAAATGGGGTGAGAGTTGGAGGGCAGGTGAAGAGCCTCATTCTGTTACCATTAGTAACACGCTTGCACCCGTTTCTCTGTAGATTGAATATGAAAGATTACAGCAGCTCCCTGCACGGTACGTGTCTTGATAACAATTAGGAGGAGCACCAGGGGCTGTCTGGCTGTTCTTACTCTTTCAGCATATTTCAGTATAAAGCCTGCAATAATAAGAGGCTTCTTTTGTGGCAGAATGTCCATTCATTTTTGTAGGTGGTGTATTATGGGTCTGCCCTTTTCTCTGCCAGGGAGAGCAAGGGACCACGGTGTGGCTGAAGGCCAGAGGACACATCAGCTTCTATGTCCCAGCATGGGGAGCATCCCAGACCAGCATCACCTTGGGGCTGGTGCTCCACCAGCCTCCTGGAGGCATTGGAGGTCAAGAAGAGCTTTTCCATCCCAAAGCCACTTTTCCTGTGATTTTCTTCAAGCATCATTGGGCAGTTATTGCTTTGCCTTGCTTTCATGGAAGTCTCCATCACAGAGGAAAGAGTCTTCACCTGTTCTCCTAGGATAGGCTTAAGACTTCTTTTACATTTTTTATTAGAATGATCTAAAGGAGGGACAAGTGGGGAATAATTTTTCCATTTAAATGCAAGTAAAAAAGTCTTGCTTTAACAGTTTTAACTTCGTACCTGTGCACTAGTTGCTGGCAGACTGCTGACCTATGGTCCAACTCCAGCAGCTGTCCCTCCTGTTAATTAAGACCCATATCCCCACAGCCCTTCCTGGGTAGCCTTGGTTGGCTTTCAGGGTGGGTATAATCCCATTGGTGCCTCAGTAGGCTGCTTATTGTGTATTTAAAGGGTATTTAAAGCTGATTTTCCTAGTAAATGAAATGAAGTTGTTCATGGATAATCATTGGTGCAGAAGTCAATGCCTGGATTTTTCCAGGAAAAAAAGTAGAACTTTTGAATGTTTTGAATACATTAAATCTCTTACCTTCTGGGTGTTTGCATTTTCTGGTAGTGTGATTTGCAATAAATAAGGCCAGGCACTGTGACTACCCTCCCTGGGAACCTGCAGGTATTCCCATTTAGCTCCCTTCTAAAACTGGTTTGCTTTCCTGTGAGGCTCCCAGCTGCCTGCACGCTGTGGTTCATCCAGAGAGCACTTGTTGGACAAATGGGTTTGATTTTTGCAGCAATCTTGGGAAGAACTGACAGGAAAGCCGTCTCCATTTGAGCAACTGGAAGAGTCCTTGGCTTGATCTTGTTCCTGAGCTGTTCCCATCCAGCCCCGAGTGCTGGAAGCTCCCTGTGGAAGGCGGAGGGCGAAGCTGCAGTTGAGGCTTTGGACAGAAGATGGTGCAGTGTTCAAAGCTTCGTCCTGCTGCAGTGCCAGGCTCCGCTCAGCCCTCGGGGTTCTGTTTGTCTCCAGCAAGCAAACCTCGCACCCGTTAGCAACTCGACACTAGCGATATTACAGGAACAAACACACATTTTGCTGCAATCTGTGGAGCAATGAAATAAGGTGGCATAGATATGATACATATATGTGTATATATATGAATTAATGAATAATAATAAAATAGATTCTTTTTCTTTCTCTATGAATTCCTGTACTGATCCATCACTCTTTTAACTCAGGGATTAAAAGCATTGCCCTGACAGCAGATGTAAGCAAACCCGAGGATGTGCAGAGGATGGTGGCTGCAGTCGTAGCTCGCTGGGGGACAGTTCACATTGCTTGCAACAACGCGGGAGTCAATATGAACTCTGCAAGTGAAGATACTTCCCTAGAAGAATGGGACAAAACTTTTAATGTGAATTTACGAGGATTATTTTTGTGTTGCCAAGTAAGTGTGAAATGCTGGACTGGTCTGTTTTGCAAATGGGTAATGATTTTCTAAGCACTTACCGAGATCTAGGAACATTTTATTAATAATTATCACCGTGAAATTTGTCCTGGTTTTTGGTGGAGTTAAGGGGAGATTTGCTTTACAGCAATTACAGATTTTAGTTCAATATTTTCCAAAGCAGCTGGTACTTACTGGCTGCCCAAACCCACATATTTAAGAGCAGGCAGATTTTTTTGGAAGCTGATTATTTGACACATCCTGAAAACCAGAAAATTCTGGGGGGGCCATTCCCCCTCATTAGTTATTATTTTGAAAAAGCATTGCCAACAGTGAAGCAGGTCTGAAATGGCAATGGCATTTTTCCTGCATCAGCCATTTTTATACCAAGTTTTTATAACAAGTGCTTAAAAAAAAAAAAAAAAAGTGTTAGCACATAAACTCTTCTGAAAAGTGAAGGCTTAATTTATTATCATGTCATTATTAGCACAATCACAAAAAGGGTCACTGGTCTTTCCTTTAATTTCTGTCACAGGCTGCAGGCCGCATTATGCTGAATCAAGGATATGGGAAGATAATTAACACAGCATCTATGGCAAGTTTAATAGGTGAGTGATGAGAGCTAACAGTTGTGCTTCAGAATCCATATTTTAATTACTACCAATGCTATTTGAATCAATTAAACCTGTATTGGGAAGGAGTAAATCACTGACATTCTGTATTAGAGGAAATGTACTACAAAATTTTTATTGATATCATTTTTCAACATTTATCTGTCCTCAATGGTTTAGAGCACTTACTACTTTTTATAGAAGAGGTGGAGTCACCTTCTCTGCCGCCGATGCACTGAGGGTGTGGGAGAGATGCTGGTGCACTCCCCATTTCTTTCAGGAAAACCTGTTTGAGTGCATGAGCTGTGCCCCCATGATGTTTACAAGCCACCCTAAAGGTTTTGCACCAGTTTTTGCCCTGGTACCCGAGGTTTTGTTTCATTATCCTTGCCAACAGGTGTCTGCACCAACGCTGCTGAATCAGCAGCGTTTTCAAAAGAGCCAATAAACCATTGGAACATATGGAATGAAATCCCTACTGCTGAGCTAATCTGGAAGGCAGTTACATGCTGGTGAGCTGAGGCCCATGTAACAAAAATTGATCAATTACACAAATTAAGCATAGCCCTTTAGGAATTTATTTTATTGGTCTGGACATCTGTTGCAGTATTGTCCAAATCCAAAAATCAAATAGTGCCTTGGGTTGCCAAGTTAGGCAAGAAAATCTAGTAGCTATAAAAGTACAACTGAAAACTCCTGTATTAATATCATGTCCATCTGCTGAATGTTACATAAATATACAGTCTTTTTATTTTCCTTGGGAATAACATTTATTTTTACTGTGCCCAGTTTGACATTCTGTGACATTCTGCTCAGTTTATTGCACAGTAACTTTAAATGTTTCTTGAAAAATGCATTTATGCTGTTGTTGTTAATCTTTATTCAAGTGTCTTTACCAGCTGTTTTACTTATGCTTAAACACAGGCACCATCACTCTGCCCCAGCTTTGTAGAGTTACAAGATATCCCAAAGAAAAATAGTTTAGGAAAGAATGTAGAGCTTTAAATTTCAAGTGCCCCACATGTCCATGCTCTGTGGGACTCTGGTCTGGGCTTGGGCTGTCACCACCCATATCATTGTTGTAAAAAAAAATTACTGGGAGGTATTCCACCCTAGAGAAAGTGATGGAGCTCTGGAAACTGGCACCAGCAGGAGGGGGGCTGCTAGTTTGTCACACTGCTCCTGGCCCCTCTCTTGCAGCCCAGAAGTGCTCAGCACTGCTTAAAGTGAGGCATTTCCCAGCTTCTCCATCAGACTGTTGTGTTATTGTTCCACCACGGCATCCATCCCAGCCCCAGCCTGCGGCTGCACCTCCTTGGCTGGCATGCCAAGTCCACTGAGACCCACACAGGGATCACATTTGAGGGCAGCATTGTTCCTGGAGCAGGAGCAAGCATTGGAAAGCAACCCTGAGAGCAGCCTGGAAGGGTCATTGCAAGATGTGTTTAAATGTCACTGAAAGTTAATGTGTGCTGGGCCAGAAGTTAAGAGGCAAAGAGATGCATTTACCTTCTGAACCTGTTTGAATCTTGGCATTGAAAAAAATCTAGTAGTTATAAAACTACGACTGAAAACCACGATGTTCATATCATGTCCATCTGCTGAATGTTAAATAAATATGTTGGTTGGTTGGTTATTTAAGTATGTTGGCCAACTGGCATAGTATGAAATGTTTCTAGAAATAGTTAGGGGATTTTTTTTTTTTAGTAGGTTGAGTCCTTCCTCAGAGATACAGAAAAAATAAGGAGCCTCCTAACAGGATAGGGAGGTTTTTGTTTGTGATTTTTCCAGATACACTGCTCAGAATCAGTTGTAATTAATTGAAGATAAGCTGCATACATTTTGCATATGTGCATTTTGATTCTAGTATTTCACTGGAGTTATTCCAGATACGGGCTTCAGCAGCGCCGACCAGGCTGCTGCAGCGCCACGATTTGCACAGATGTGACTTGGATCTGGAAATTTTACAGTGACTGTCTTTAGTGGTGAGTGGTCTGGTCTTCTCTCTCCGTGTGCACCTCTCATTAACATTAATTCCATGGCTGCTTCAAGGTCAGGCTGGAAGCCTTAAGCACCAAACAGGGTTGCAAAAACGTAGAGTCAGGTGTTTAAAATGCACCGTGGCTGATGCCGCCAGTGTGTGTTATCTGCTTTGCTCCTGTCTTCTCATCTGAAACAGGAGTCAGTGTCCTCACTTGCCAGAAGCCTTACAAATTCAGATGGTTTTGGTGGCACTGCCGGAGGCATAGCTTTATTCACAAGCTCTAGCCCCATTTTGTAGGAGTTTGGAGGGTTGCAGGTTTGCTCTTCTATCTATAAGAGACCACCTCAGGTAAGGGAGGAGGAGGTGGTGTGGGGTGCTCAGCTGCAGAAAGCCAGAGCTTCACAACCCTGGTTGGCTTCCTCTTGAGCTCTTCCCTATGAGAGGGGCCAAGTGTCTCAGGATGGGAAATTTCATCTTCTGAATTACCTTCCTTAGATATTCATGTGAAGACATGGAAGGACTCTTGAAAACCCCATCTGAGGACCCTCCCCAAGTCAGAAAGCTGACTGGGATACCTTGCAGCAACTTGTTCTCACCCACGAGTGCTGGAGGTGCAGAGCTCCTTGTAGCAAACTCTGAGTGATTTATCACAAACAGACATATTTGGAAAGTTGAGCAAAGAACTGCTTTTGGGAGGTTCCAAGGTTAACTACCAAAGTTGTATGTAACTTGGAGCTGGTGCCTGGCAATTAATCAAGAAATTACATCCCACATCTCTTCGAGAGCCTGCACGGTGCGCTGCGTCTGGGGGGAACAGGCACAAGCAGAGGGCAAAGCAGTTCTGCCAGCCAAAATGTGAATTATTGCATCTTGAACAAAAAATGAGCGCAGAAGAATTGCTGGCAGAGGGAGGGCGTGGTGTGAAATGCTCTTTGTAGCAAGCAAAAGGCCTCTGAATTTTGAGCAAACCTCCAGCACACGCAGAAAAAGGGGTACTAATTGTTGCTCCCGTCATGTGTGCGCTTTAAATCTATTCACAAACATCTGTGCTCAAGGCAAAGCTCCTTATTCACATGCTCAGTAATTTGTGTCAGGCCTTTTTGCTCTTTCAGGTTTGGATAAGCCAATTTGTTAGTATCTTCACCCATTATATTGACATGCTCAAACTCAATGGTTTCAGTCAATAGAAGCAATAGTGGATGTGTTGGGGTGCCATGGCTGGTGGTGATCTAGAACTGATGCACCACCTCAGCTTCATAAATTAGACCAATTTAATGCCATCTACCAGTGCCACCTATGTGCTGTTATCAATATGCCATGGGGTTTGTGGGCTCTGCCTTACACAGACCCCTCAATTCCCCTACATTCCTAACCCTGCAGGCTACAATTGCCTTTGTGGTTCCTGATATTCAGCACTGACTTTCCCCATGCTCCCTCCATGGGAGAGTCAGCAACTCCGTGATTCTCAGTACCAACACGGTGTTAATTATGGACCAGTGCTTTGCACTGGGTTTGTTTAATGAAGTCATGATGGCAGCCAGAAAAGTCCAAGGAGAGACACTTTGGGAGTGTAAATCCCAACATCTGGTCTGACTGGGTTTGCCTGTCATGGGTTTAAAGCACTTTACATCAACTGGGGGTTTGTCCTTAAGTAACTTTCCTGGGAATACTGCAAGTGTGAGAGCTGGTGGAGGGGCAGAGCCTCCTGAGCACACAGCACTAACAAGCTCCAACATTGTAATTAGCAAGCTGATTATTTTCCCTCTCTGACTGACATGTGACATCACTGAAACATTTTCAAAAGCTTCAGATTTTGAAAGTGGTGGGTGTTCTGAATTTTTGGGGCACATCTGTGCTCACATCCACGCAAGCACTGGTTAGATAATATGATGTGTTTGCTTCAGACTATGGAAAATTTAAAAATTAAGGAGAATAATTTGTTCCAGGAAGTGATATAGAATAGAATATGTTCTATAAAATATATTATGCACTAATATAATACAATATAAATTATATCATATTGCAACAGATCATACTGTATCATATCATATGATATCATAATTATGGCATGTTATATTTTATTAATATTAAAGTTTACAAGTATTTTGTATATAAACATACATATATGTATAATATATGAATGTGTATGTGTGTACATGATTACCTTTCTTGGCATTAGTCAAATATTGTATATGTATGTTTGATGCATTGGTTTTGGCTTTGCCTAAATACAGAACCTTTTACTTTTCTTTATTTCTTTATTTCTTTTCCCTAGTAGCCCACCTGCTGAGGCAGGAAGGTTAGATGCCACAGATGCAGAGTTTTGTGCTGTGGGTGGCTAAATTCTTGTTGCTCCCTGCCTAGCATGGGGGAAAACGGCCAGAAGTTCATCTCAATACAGGGAATTGTCCGTGTAGTGCCTGAGGTATCTCAGCTTGTGGACAATAAATGATTTTCTGTTTCTGAATCCCCTCCAGTCCCACACCCACAGAAGCAGCTGGCGTACAACGCCTCGAAAGCCGGGGTCGTAAAATTAACACAGACGTTAGGAACCGAGTGGATTGACAGAGGAGTAAAAGTCAACTGCATTTCCCCGTAAGTAAAACGTAGTCTCATTTGGAAAGTACAAAGGGAGTGAAATGTTCTAAGAAGCTCAAATGAACAGTATCTCGGCAAATAAAGTTTCTAATTAGCAGGTGGATTGCATCCCTTTTTATGTTGTCTTTTCCTTAACAAAGGTTTAAATACTTAGAACCAAGCCTGCTCTGTTGCTGTGTATACTCAAGGATTTAAGAAGAGGTTTTAGCATTTGATAATAGGTTTTCCAATAACGTGAAGGGTAGTTTTTAGCATTTCTCTTCCAGATGAAATATCTCCTTAGTCTGTCCAAGCCTTCTGTGGTTGAAGAAAAGGCTTTTGACACTTAATAGACAATACCTCTTTCCCCTTTTTACTTGAGACAAATATATAGGCACTTTGAAAGCCCCATTGTACTGCTGTAATTGAGATACTGTTCAGCTCTGACAATCACAGGAGGCCAGGTGTAATTTTGTAAATAGATATATATTTATTACAAATTACATTTTCCTTATTTTTACAGGCTTAAAGCTGTATGTTTTATTTTATGGTATTTATGCACAAAGAAAAATTTTCTTGCCACAAACACTTTTTCTCTCCCTTTTTCTCACACACATGCCCAACACAGTCATTTTATTAAACAATTAACAGTGCATGATAGTGCTGAGCAGAAACCCAAGTGGGCAGCGTTAATTGGAAGCGGTCAAATTCTGTAGACCATTGAAGTCAATCAGAGTAAGTGAGAAGGGCAGGATTTTAACCCAGGAGTTAAATTGTAATAATGAAGATATAATGTACATCAAATTAGGAAAAACAAATCACATATTTTAATCCACAAGTGGAATAAAAAAAACAAAAATCACAGTGCTCAATGGCAAGTGGCTCTGTTGTTACTGTTGGGCTGCTCTCCACTTCCTTGTGCTAGCTGTCTTCCTTATGATTATTTATTACTAATTATCCCAGTGACTCCAGTCATCACTTGATGTGATCCACAGATTTTTTTGAAGCAGCATCTTACTTGGTAATGGGATTTTCCCCATGCCAATGCTATTGGCTGTGCAATAGTAATTCCACAACTAGTGCCTGTGAACTTACACTGGCTTTTGGGAGCTGGGGGAGATGGGAGAGAATTAGGAAAGAACAGCAGGAGCTGGAGGGAGCTGTATCTGAGAACACATGGGTAATCTTTACCATTGGAGGTGGGGTAACAGTGCCACATTCACAGCCATCATGGATGAGGAGGCTCTTAGGCAAGGAATTAACCATTTCAATGGGGTTTACATAAATTTTAAAAATATCTGCCAAATGTTCAAAACTCATTGCTTTGTGTAAGCTGGAATCATATTTGAAGAAGTCCTGTTTCTGGAGGCAGTTGTTCAGAGCATGGAGAAAAAATAGTCATGCTTCTCTTTTTGTCCTTTTCAAGCCCAAACAGGGTTGTATTTAGGTCATCCTGACCTGTCTTAACTTTAGCTCTGAGCTCAAAATCCCACCACAGGAAGGGGAGGGTTTCTTTGAAGAGGAATGGCCAGAAGTGGTGCACAGAGGATAGATAGTTTTGCTGTCTGGAGGTGCCCAGCTGTGTTCAGGGCAGTTCCCCTATAGCCACGGGGGACTGGGCAGGACTGTTCCAGCAGCCAGGCTCAGCTCCTGCCCGGCAGTGCCAGGCTTGGGCTGAGCCCCTCATGCTGGGGCCACCCAGGCAGCTCTGGGTGGTGGTTCAGAGGATTGAGCCTACAGTGGTTCCTATAGCTCAGATCCATCCTCCCCAAAAGCAAAAGGCACATATTCTTTAGTGAATCCATATTCATGTGTACCCTTCTGCCTGCATGAGCCTGCGTTTCAGATCTGAACTCACCCTTAGAGCTGTGGACCCCACCAGTCTTGTTGTCATGTCTCTTGATCTGACTCACTGAGGCACAGGGGCATCTTCAACCCCCTTGAGCTTAGTTCCCAGTGCCAGGCAGTACCCTCAAGGCAACAGCCCATCATTCAATGCTGTCAGGATATTTTATAGGGTTAGAAAATGTCCTAAATGCACATCTTCCTGAGCATGGATGCCATCCCCCACAGGAGGGGATTTTGAGGAATGTGAGGAGTACAGAGGTAGATATGGGGCATGGTGGTACCCAAGAATGATCTCTGAATAAGTAAAACATGTAAGTGTGCCCTGAAGTCCTTTGCCCTTCCCACTCATGGTTTTGTTAATGCTTTAAGGAACTCTCAGCATTTCTCTGACTGAAGCTCCAAACACTCCAGTCTGGACTTAAACGATATTTTACCATGCAAACCTTTGGCCTTTTCCCCCTCTTCCTCTCTGGTCACATTTTATCAACTTAATTTCTTAATGAGTGCATAAAACCTATGCAGAGCAATGTATAAGTGTTATCAATGCATAAAATGTTAGTGCAGACTCCTTAGGATAATTTATTGCATTGATAAAATTGAATATCCAGAGTTCTCTTGCTGGTCACACAAGCCTCACACCCATGAGGAGAAGGTGGCTGAGACTTCCTGGATGCTCTAACTGACTTTGCCTGTTGGTCCAGGTGGCAGTGAGTGTCTCCATGTATCGTGGAAACTGCTCAGCTCTTTTGCCACCAGCTAGGGCAGCTGCCTCACAGGTTGCTGCCCACTTGATGCCATACCAAATTGAAAGGATGCTGGAGTCTTCCCAAACAGGATGGGGGGGTAAAGCTGCAGAGAGGACCTTGGTGTGAATAGGGACCTTGACAGAGTGCTGACTAGTGGCCAATACCTGGCTGCACATGGGGTGTTTCAGGTCCTTTCCTGGCCCCCATACATGTAAAGTGTGTTGGGTGTTATGGAGAAGGGGACTTTTGAGAGCCTCTGTTTTTTTGCACGTCCAGCATTCGAATGCTTCATTTTCACAGTCATTGCACTGAATCATTGTCCATTTTGGGGGCTAATTGTGTCTTCCTGCTTGCTTTGCAAGGCACAAAATACTGTAGTGTGATGACCTCCAGGATGGGCAGCTGGAAGTTCATCTTCAGCTCAAACCACAGCCAGGCCAGCTTGCCAGGGAACCCGTGAAGCTCAGCAGTCTCAGGAGATGAACCATGTTCCCTGCTGGAGGGATGTGGGTTTGGGCTGTGATGGGCAGAGGCTTTATCCCCTGCAGGCCTGCCCTGCTCCCCCAGGACAACGTGGGGACAGCCAGATGGTGCCGTACCAGGCTTTTAGGTGGGTATGGGGAGCCAGCAAGCAGATAGGGCAGGATCATGGCAGGTTTTGGGTGTATCCCATCATGGGGAAAGGAGAGGCAGAGCCAGCAGGAGAAGGAGCACCCCAGCATCACCTGAAGGCATCCCAATTAAGCAGCATTACCATCTCCATTAAGCAGCGGTTGTTGCTGGTAAGTATCTTTGGACTTAAATCTAATTCCTTGGGAGATGTCCCAATTAAGTGGATCTCTTGATTAAACACTTCCTGATTAAGTGGAGTGTACTTAACTCATTCAAATTAATAACTCATCTGAAAGAAATCAAGTTACATACAGATGGAATCTTTTTTTTTGCTCTCATTTGGGGATTAAACGCACGTAACAATTCCAGTTAAGTATCTGGTAAGTGATATTTTTCCTAATGTGTCTCTAGAACTGGAAATGTTTTAGGCAATTGTTGTGGTGTGTTGTTTTTTTTTTCCTTCCTAATGTCTCCAATTGTCCTGTGTATCAATAATGAAATATTGATGCTCATGTCTAACATTAAGGAACCAGCAGTTTGATATTACATTGACATGCAACAGAAAGTACTGATAGGCTCAGCACTGCATATGAGATGAGGTAGGGAATTAATGCATTGGCAGTTGTCTTTGCTGGAACTGGTGGGGAGCCAACTAAAATCTGCCTAAAAGGGTTCGACAACATTAAATTGCCCAACTTGGCACCAAAGCTTTCCCAGAAGATGTGTAGTATCAATGACATGCCTAATATTTATAGTGCCATCAGTATGTGTGTTTGCAACTTTCAAGTTTTGCGCTGTATTTTTGTCTCATTTCTGTAACAAAGATTTGTAGTGAAGTTTTGTTACACATCTACATTCTTGCTACTTGAAGTGAACCTAAAGAAAGGCCCAGTAAGAGGCCCAGCACTGTGATTTCTAGGCTGCAGTGATCAGACCAAGGAGATTGAAAAAAGTCCTCTTTTTAGCAAAATCTGTTGTGCCGGAGGACTGTGTGTCTTATTCCCTAATCCACGTTCCCTTGGGGTTACAACATTTATGTAAATTTTTTAAAAAAATTATAAAATCATACGGATCTCACTGTGAACTCTGATAGAATAAAGCCAGAATGATTATGCTGATGGATTTGTAAGCACTGTGAGAGGCACGGGAGGGAAAGGAGTCCAATATGTTTCACGTGTGCTGCTCAGAGCATGTATCTTTCTGAGGGAAAACAGTTCTTGAGGAGTTTGGGAAAACGAGGGGGGAGAGTGGGGGGGCTGTGCTTGGAGAAAATAAGTAAATCATCTGCAATCCTATACTAGAATGTGTTCAATTTTGTTACGTTGCCAGAGCTTAAGGGAGCTGCATTGCTCAGTGTTTCTGAACTGCTCTGGTGTTTATTGACAATTACAATAAAAACTAAAGCTGATGTATGAATCCTACCCGATTAGTGAAAACAGAAATGTTTGGGGGAAAGTCTGAATTAGTTCCACTTCATAACAGAGTAAATAGCAGATTTCAGCCTTCATTTAAAACAAAAGGTGAATCTCATACCCAGAATCCAGTGTGTCTCAAAAAAATTGTTTCCTTGCAAGTACAAATTGGGATGCCGATGAAGTTTCAGAACAAAACGGGTATTTTTATACTTTGTTCATTTCATATTTATCACTAGCTTGTTTGCTAATTTTCATTTGCAAGAGGCAATTCTTCCAGCTAACTGGCTGCCTCAATGGGCCACTGATTTCTTTGAAGTGACAGTCTGTAAATATGCATAAAAAAGAGATGCAATTAGCGTGTGTGTGGTTCAGTGCAGCCTGATTTCATTGGCAAGTTTACCCACAGTGTTGATAAGCTACATTATCTAGAAAATTGGCCGCTGAAAAACAGCACCTCTGATTGCCAGCAAAGGTTCCAGATAACAGGGTGCTGAAGAGAAATATAATTGAGGTTGAATATGTTAACCAAGGTGTCACATGCTCCTTAGAAGCGCTAATTTATCAGCATGTTGGAATTTTTATTAACATTTGGAATGCATTTCTACCGCACTAATGAAGTGGAATTGGCAGTTCAGGTTTTAGTTATTGTCATTTCTGAGAAGTTAAATGTAATTTCTCGTTAGACACAGTTATGTAAATATATTTGTTCGGGGGCTGAAAAAATTATACATTTTGCAAAATACAAATATGTTGTTAGGGAGGAGTATGACAAATCAGTTGCAGTTAAAGTCATAAAAGCCAGCCAAATGTTCGCCCTGTGTTGTGCTTTCCAGAGCATCACTATTTTTAGGGCACCTGAAGAAAATGAACATAGCAGAGTTTTAATAAATGGTGTAGTCACTCATTCATGTAAAAGAGATGAGATGGGTAAATACGTTGTGGTCTGTTTGGGTATTGGTTTTAGGGGAACCTCACTGGGTGCACTGTGCTTGTCTTTGCTTCTCCTTTTTTGTGTGGAAAGGGTCGGGTGCCTGGAAGGGTGCTGGCTTTTCTTTCCCCTGTTTTGTGACATATTTGAAGTTGGGCTGTTTTCAGTTACTGGGCTGTACACAAACACACTGTGTGACATTATGCTGCAAAGCGCTGAGAAGAGAAATCTGTAGAAGGACAGCAGTTCCCAAGAGCCACCACAGACCTGGTTCAGGGAGTTTTTGGTTCCAATGCAATGCTTCTTTTCTATTAAAAAAAAAAAATAAAATTAAAATTACAAGTAACCTAAAAGCAAGGGGCATTGTTTTCAGCTATGAGCACAGTATATGTGTGCTCACTTTAAAGAAACCCTCTAAGCCTGCTTGGCAGCAGTGGAGGCAATAGGAAAGAAGTGCTACCCAAGTTCATATCACAACTTTCAGCAGAGACAGAACAGGTCTGACTTGTACCTCTTCTTTGTGCTTTTTCCACAGTTTTCCTTCCCAATTAACATCTCAAACACGCGTAAGTTCTGCCTTTCCTTCTGGGGAAAACCCAGCCCTAACCTCTTGGCACACGTGCTCGTTGCAGGGGCATCGTGGACACGCCGCTGATCCGCTCCAAGGAGCTGCAGCCGCTGGTGCGGCGCTGGCTGGTGGACATCCCGGCGGGGAGGCTGGCCCAGGCCACAGACCTCCAGGCTGCTGTCGTCTATTTGGCCTCTGAAGCCTCGGATTACATGACAGGCCATAATCTGGTCATCGAGGGTGGCCAGAGCCTGTGGTGAGGGGCATCCTCCAGCATCCTTCCTCAAGGACGTAGTTCGCTTTGGAAAGTGCGTATTAGAGTTTAGCTCAGTCCCAGTTTTGACCTGGGTGGCTAAGTGGCCAGCTGATAAGAAATGGTTGGGGTTTTCTTTGGGTGTTGCTTTGGAGACTCATACAATGCTGGGAGGGGGAGGGGAAGGATTAAAAGAGAGAAATCCTTAATTTTCAACATTTTCATGTTTTTCACTATGCGTTCAGATTTCTTTTACATTAGCATTTAATCATATAAAGGCACATTTACTGCAGTGAGATGTGGCTGTTACTGACTTTAGCAGGGGGCATTTTTAAAGCAATCAGTATTAGCTGGTTTGTGTAGTATATTGTTCTTAGGTTATTTTTTGTATTCAAGTTGTGCTGGTGACATCTGTGAGTGGTGAAGAATAGTTGGGTGTAGTGTTAAAAAAAAAATAAATAAACTAGTTCATTGCATTTGAACCTGACTGTTGCCATTTTATATTTACTGGTGTTCTTGGTTTTTGACAGTGTTTTTACACAAACACCCACACAAATGCCCCTGAAAGAAAAGTACTGCACTTAGTAGAGAATCCTGGTTGATAATTATATTGCTCTAATCTGAAGACCATTGAGGTAAGTGAGGACTGGTCACATACTTGAACTTAAGTGCTTGTGTAAAAGTTGATACAACTGAGTCTTTGTTTTCCTTGATAGGCAAAGGTAAGCAAAGGTCATCTTCCAAATATTTTCTTTGTCCTGTGAAATTGTGGAGGCAACTCCTGGGTGTAAATCAAGGCCAGCTCAAATGATATCAATACAGTTCTGTTGGCTGGAGAGCTCATTTCAGCAACAGTGCTGGGTTCATGGCTCATGGGCAATAAAATGTGGCACAAGAACACCACCGTTTTGACAACACTCTGCTTTTATACAGACTTCCATCCCGAGGGCCTTTAAGCATAACCTAAGGAGAATTTACGGGAAGGAATTCACTTCCACATCCTCATGTCATTTGTTTTGCATTTGGCAGCTCTTTGTTACCATAACATAAATAATTGTGGATGAATGTCATTACTTTGATTAAGTGCTACAAGTCCATACATTGGCTAGCCATTATTGTGGTGAATTGCTGTAATGGCTTCAGACTTGACATTCACAGCCACAGTGCAAGGTATGCATCTCGCTGACGTACTATCATCATTATCGTGGATAAAGTGCAAGAAGATACTTGTCTTCATTAAATTTTCTATTAGACCATTGATAATTAATACATATCTCATGTTTCATCTCGAGCCGTTTTTCTGTTGCTGTTAAGCGACTCAGGGCTAGAGCTTTTTGGCTTGAAATCCCTGCCTGGTGTGCATGATCTAATTTATTGACAATGCTCTGCAAACTCACAGGCTTAAGGAGAGCTCAATTTTGGATAAATCTTCAAGAAAAACAATTAAGGATTTAAATGTTTTATTATTTTTCTGGGCTCACAAAACCTTTTCTCTCCCTGCTCACACACTTGCATCATTTTGTGTCATGCTCTGGAGGGCTCGGCGGAGTTCTCACATCCTCCTGGCTGGCTTTTCACTCAGAGGTTAATGTGCAAACATTGGTGAACTCATCAGGAGCTCTTCCAAGGGATCCTAGAGGGGCTTGTATACTATCGCTTGGCCTGCTGGTGAACAGTTTGTTGCAGCTCCTACCTAAAGTGTAAAATAACAAACTTTAGCTAATTTGAAACATGAACTGCAGTTGGCACTGGAACTGTAACCAGTGTTCTCATTTTCTCAGCAGAAAGACAAAGGGCTGAGCAGGCTGCTGAGGCTCAACTCTCTTCCCTTGTCTGGAGAGGAGTGCAGGTGAGCACCAAAAGGCTCTGGCAGGGCATTGCAGGAAGCTGAGGTTAATTGTCCTGGTGCCAGGTGTTTTGGGGAAGATTTGCAGCCAGCAAGGGTTGTGCTGTGACTTTTGCAGGCTTCAAATGAACTTTTAAAACAAAACCCAGACAGAAAAAAGAAAAAAACGACACAGACTTGAAAAAATTAAAATAATCAAAATGATCTCTTAACTAAGCAGCCTCTGGTGTTTGGACTAGAGCTTGTCTCGCTCTGGTCTATTTGCCCTCAGGCTCTGCCTTTGAAGGGCTGAGCAGGCAGAGTGAGAGGAGTGAGTTTACCTGCACAGGCTTGGACCTTGTCTGGAGATGCTGCTGTGCACCCACAGGGACCCTGGCTTTGCCTCTGGTTGGCTGGGGGAAGAGGTCATCTCTTGCCCTGTGATACAGGAGGGGCTCAAGACTTAAGCAGCTCCAGGGCATGTGGCACTTGGTGCCAAGTCCCCAGGTGATGGACAAATGCCCTCATGGCAGTTTTGGCTTGCATGGCATCCTCACTTTGGCCAAAGAAATTGATCTTGAAGGACAGCAGGTGTCAGGAGGGAAATGGCTTCCCCCACACATGTCTAAGCCCTCCTGAGGACAGACCTTCACCACTCTTCCCCCCACACACCTGGACCTGGGAGCTCTGACAGGGGCATTGTGGCTCTTTGTGGTCTCCTTTGTAATTTCACGGGGAAAAGGCTGATTTCCACCCAAAGACAGGGCTGGCCATGCAGTGATGCTCCTGTCTGATCAGACCAAACTTTGTGTTGGGGTTGAGATTTACGCATGGTGGCTGCTCCCCAGGCATGGGGCTCCCCAAGGTTCATTGCTACAGTCGTGGGGTCTCTTCTGGCAACGCAGCCCTAAAGCAAGTGGAAGTGGTGATTTCCACTATTAAGGGAAAAGCTCAAGAGTGATGCTAGAGAAATGGTTTTCTGTCCTAGCACAGAAAACCTGGAGGGAAAAAAAAAAAAATTCCCGGCGGTACCTCTAGGAGGAAACCTCAACCTGTGTTGTGCCTGCGGGAGCCGGGCTTCCCGGCGCTGCTCCTCAACTTCTCCATTGCAGCGAAGTTAGTACTTCTGATATTTCTAAGGTTTTTTGTTTTTTTTTTTTTTTTTTTTTTTTACATTTATGTAGAACACCACATAATTGCAGAAAAGATAATAGTCACATACCCTAGGGCTTGGTGTACACTTATGTTAAAAGTACAGCTTTTATTGGCAACTACAGTAATAACCTTTCCATGTCAAATTGCTTTAAATTAAACTTAAAAAAAAAAAAAAGTGCTGGCTGATACCCACACTTAGTAATTGTCAAACATTAGCATAATGTGGGATACTAAAGCTGCCTAAATCTTGGGTTTAAAAATAATTATTTACTTAGGTAAATTCTCTATTCAAAAGCATAATATTAGATTTTTTTTAACATGGTCTCCTTGATGTGTATGTTAAAATGCAGACTTAAGCTTGACATGGAAGTGGGACTAAATGTTACTGTGGCCTCTGAGAGGAAAAAGGGGAATTTTATACCTTTAATTCATCCATCCATCATTGATGACCCTGAAGGAAATGTGTGAAGGTGACATCTCCAATGGCATAGGTGCTGCAGGTGACATCTGGTGACCCAAGAACAGTGACTTGGAATACCTGCTGATCACACCCCACACCACACGCCTGAAGCACACACAAAATGTTCCTTTTGCTGGAGGACATCTCAGAGATGGGTGTCTCAGGTATGTGGGTAGGCAAAGCCAAGGGCAGCAGGGTGGTTAAATGTTTCACACAGGTACATTTTAATTACAGCACATAGCTGGGGGAACTGTGATATGGGCCAATCAAGTTTCTGGTGCAGAGCAAGAGAGGAAACTGCATCATGACATGTGGTTCTTGGGGCCTCTCTGTTGTATCTGAAGGAAGCTGGACCTACCAGGTGCTTTTTGGGAGGCCCAGCCTCTGACGTGCCCTGCTGAGGACTTCCATCCCTCTGCTAAGGTTTCCCTGAGAGGTCCACCACAGCACCGTGATCCACCAGTTCTTCCTTGGAAACGTGCCAACGTTTTACTAGAAGGTCAGCAAAACCCATTTTAGAATATTTTCTTAAAGAAATCAGCAACTCCTTTAGTGTGAGCAGTTTTGTGGCAAATTCCTGTTAACCTTGAGCTAACAAGGTTTAACGAGTAAGAAGACCTGGGAGGCTCTTGCTGCTGTTTCAGCCAGCTGCTGGTGGAGTAGAAAGGCATGGTAGCACCTGGGAGCAAGAGGTTTATGAACTTTAAGAGAGAATTAAACAGTTGTTGGGAGGGGAAATGAGAGGGACCGAGGACTGAAAATTGGACACCTTTCCCAGCCTTGCCTAATATTGTATGTGTTTTACGGTGTAATTATAAATCTGATAATACATTAATTTCCAGACTGTTTTAATTCTTTAAAGCAGAGAAGAAAAATATCTACTCTTCTTTGGAGAACCCCAATGCAATCTTACAACATTTGCCTTCTCACAAGAACAGGTTGAAATTCTTTAAAATTCTCAAATCACAGTGAGTGTTTGACGATACATTTTCACCCACTTGGTGTTTTTATTTCTTTCAGTACCACTTTCCTCTTCTTCTAGAGCTGTCCCTTCCCCACCTGTCCTATCTGACAACTTTCCCCTGCTCTGCTGCCAGTGCTGCTGCTGTCACCCCACCAAACCAAGGCAAATGGAGAAGAGTGGAGAGGAGCTAAGCAGAGCATGTTGGTGGTACACATGGGTTTTCCTGAGACACCTCTCGATGCCAAGGCCTGGATCTAGCCTTCATTTACTTGTACCCCAAATGACTCCATTGCAATCCATGAAGCTTCTGGTGCCAGGACTTTATCAGTGGTAGCAAATGCAGGAAGACTCTTGTTGATGGGTGAGTACAAGTAACTCTTACCTCAATCCCTTCCCATTTGAATATGTGAATATGTTCCGGAACCCAGGGCTGGCCTAAAAATATGTCCTGAAGGCTGTAGATCCCATGCCCACTTTTGTTAAAGTCCTTTCCCAAACTGGAGCTTGATGAAGACTGACTCAGCCCTTGTCAGCTTGGGTGTAGGGACAATCTGCCTTCCCCTGGAAGATGTCCCTCAGGACACAACCCTGCATGGCAGCTGCGAGTTCTTTCTGCCATGCTCGATTTCCTCCCCTTTCACCAGCATAGCAAGCTGTGTACAGACACAGTGTGTGTCTTTAGGAAGCCTCATTGAGTCACAAGATACATATTTTTTTTGCTTGACAGTTTGTAGCAGCTTCTTAAATGTGTAAACTAGCATTTCTAGGTTTATATTAAAATACTGACACATAGATTTATGTTTCCTTAGGCTACTTCCTATGTCTGGACAGGGTACTGACACTGCCTTACATGTACAGTTGTTGCATAAATGATATGCATGAGAGAAGCCATTCATTTGAAACTGTTCAGAATGATTAAGGGCTTTAATTACAGCCCTGATTAAAACAAGGCTTTTGGTAAATAGCAAAATGGCAAATACTCTGCTATTCCATTACAAAACTCTCTTGGTGACAGCAGGGTTTGTTGCCTCTTTTATTGTCATATCACTCATCAAATTCTGATGGTCAAATCCCACCTAAGAAATGGTAACAGGCTTTGCCTCAACGCTTACCTGTGAATGAGGTGTTGGAAATGTTGATCTACTTTTGATACGCTGAACAGCGCCTGTGCTGTGATAGATGAGTTAGTTGTGGGACTAGGATCATGACCATGTATCACTTTTTCCAGATCTCAGGTAGATTTACCCACCAACTTGCATGAAATCATGTGAATGCTCTTCAGTGGGATTTCTCAGGGCAGTGCAATGGTCTGGAAGATCAGTTTTCTTCCCTTTTGCAGGGGACTGTTGCCTCTGGTGGCAGAAATGTTGGTTATATTTAGAGCCTCCAACCAGCACCATGCAGAACACAATGAACTTCAGCATCTTTCTGTACAAGCATTTCACATATTTCTTAATCTTCTACGTCAGATTTTTTCTTTATTTCTAATCTTAAACAGATCTTGAACTGCAGAAATGTTGGGAAGTCTCCTCTGAGTGATAGAAGTGGCTCAAGTGGGTCGCAAATGCTAGGAAATTGTCCTCCTCTTTCTCTCCTCCGGTACTTTATGGAGTTAGTCTGGTGGTCCTGAATGAAGAAGCAAATCTTCTCTCTTCTGAAGCTCCTCATAAATGTGCCTGCAGTTAATATGAGTCCTTTTATATTCTCTCCCTTCAAATTCTTTGGATTAAAACAAATACCGTCTGGTTCTTTTAGCTCTTTTGATTATATATTCAGAACTATTGTGTATCCTGGAAAATGAGTTCTTTTCAGTTTTCACTTTTCTTGACAACAAGCTGAAAAATTTCCCCAAATGAAAATTTTTCTGCAAAAGTCTTGGTTTGTTCCAAGACCCATTTTTCAAATAAGTAACGTTTTGATGAAAAAATGCCAACCTGTTCTACTTAACAACTGTTCGTAGAACTGACGAGAGAAAAACAAGGAATCAGAGGAAAAAAAAAAAACCCGAGTCTTTTATGTAGAGTTAATCTTTGAATATTCCTGTTGTTTCAGTAACAGACAAGATGTTGGTACAAGTAGATGAATATTTAAACATTAGCATTGACACTGAGTTATCTTCTCGATAACATATTGATTACATTCTTTCTGTAGAGATTGTTATGGACTTCCCATAGAGTCACTGAGCATCTTAATGAAGTCACAGGCTGGATGTTGATGTAGGTATTTCCTTAGAGGCTGGTTATACAGACAATCTATGCACTGAATAAGCCCCCAAAAATGAACCTCAAGTGTGTCTGCCTTTTTATCACCACTAGCATGTGTGATTAGTTAGAAAGGCTCTTGTTGTGATGCAGTCTTAGCTTAGTACCTGTTATCCATTGCACTAAAATGACCAATAGCTTTTCTCTTTACCAAAGCACTTGGAAGCTGATTTAGTATCATAGTATCATCATTCTGGTTGGAAAAGAGCTTCAAGATCATCAAGTCCAACCACTAACCTAGCTCTGCCACGTCCACCACCAAACCCTGTCCCCTGGCACCACATCTGTCTTTTTAGATGCATCCAGGGATGGTGGCTCAAACACCTCCTCAGACTCTGGGGATGGATGTTCTTTCAGGCATTCAAATGATGCCTGAGGTGTGAGTAACTCTGCAGCCCTTCCCATGGACACCTGTACATTTTTTCTGGGGAAGTCTCTGAAGGGTGCTGTGCTCACATGGGTGTCCCAGAAAGCCCAAAGGACAGCAGCCAGGGAGCTGGCTGCTGCCCCTGATGCCAGGAGAGGGGACGACTGCCAGGTGGCTGTCACCACTGCAAAACAGAACAGTGACAGAAGTATGCTGCTTGGATTAATACAGGGTCTGTCTTATGTTAGTGGCACTGAATGAATTTTACAGTGGATGGAGATGTATGGAAAGAGAGGTTTTCAAATGAGGAACATATTTAGTCCACTAGACTATATGCTAGTGTATTTTAAGAGAACTTTTTAAAAAAAATGAAAAGTACTAGGAAGGAAAAACATAAGTACATAATAAATTATGACTCAGAGCAAAACTCATAGACTTTAAAAGGAAGGCAGGATTTAATTTCCACTGTAGTTATTAAGAAATGCTTCTTACTGACAAGAAGATGAGAGGCAGAGAACACTCATCTGCAGGACAGTGAACAGTTGTTCATTCCATTAACATTTAAACTGACCAGTAGGTTTGGAGTTATTATCAATAGCTGGTTTGGGCAAGTCTTGCAAAGCCATACCAGTCCTTCAAGATCCTAAAAATCTTCAAAGAATAATTTGTCAGCTTTGCAGTTCTCAGCTTATGATTCTTTCTGCACACCTGGATGAAGAAAAGTGTCATATGGACAAAGGGACTTCTTCCAAAAGGTGTTCAGGACATCCTTTGGGTTGTTGAAATTATTTTAGTGTGGAAGATGTCCCTCTCTAGGTTGGAGAGTGTCAGTTCTTGAAGTGGTGGGCATCTCTTCCACCCATCAGTGCTCTGGAGAAAAAGTGGGTGGGTTTTCTGACAGTAGGTAGGGTGGCCTTCCCTGGCATGCAGAAATGTTCTCCTCGTTGATATCCCATGCTGAACACCACACAAAGTGATATTGGAAGCCACCTATTCTCCAGGGCATTTGTGTGCTTCTCTGAGTGTCAGCTTTGGACAATAGGAGAGACTTTATGTCATGGGATTGCTCTAAATATAGTCAGGCAAATTGTCTTACTTGGCCAGGTTCCATACAGGTGCTTTTAGGTTTCAATCCATGTAGATTTACCCCTAATTTAAGCTCCAGCCTTGAATGAACCCGAGATTTAGAGTCAAATTGGAGATGTATGATACAATTTTTGATAATACAAGGACCTGAAATCTGGACAGTGCCAGAATAAATGCATATATTGATCCAGGGTTGTTTTAAATTAAACTGGATTCACTTAAAATATTCATGAACTGGAAAGGGTCAGTTAAAAGCTTCAAGCTGTGAGATTTATAACAGGCTTATCAAAGCAGATGCGTTTTGCATCATTTCTAACTTTTGACTAGTGAGAAGTTTAGATTTTTTTTTATATAAATACATATACATTTTCTCTAGCAAATGTGTGTGTATATTTATATATATATAATTTTTTTTTTCAAATGCATCCCCATATGCATCCTCACTCTCAGAACATTTTGCTTTTACTCTCCTGGCGTTTCAGTAACTTGCCTCAGCTGTGCGCCGCGTTCCCTTCCAAATGCAATGCATCATAAATTCGTGATGGTTTGCCAAGCAAAAGAGGGCACTGAGCTTCTTTATAAAGAGGATATTTTTGCAAACTGGACCTCATCTATATCCCAGTGGAATTTCCTGATGCTTCCATATTACTCCTGTAAAAAAAAAAAAAAATTAAGGAGTTATAGATCAGACATGAAAAACAGTAATTAAAGTCCAACTTACTCTTCTTCAATATCTGTCTATGCATTTCATTAGGGAGCAGAGACATACCTTTCCTCTCCTATAGCAGTCAGATCCAAACAGTCAGTTTAATGACCAGCCATCAGTACTTCTGCTTCTCAGATTTCCAAACCTTCTTGGTTGGGAGATGCTGCTTATACTGTTGTGTGTCCCAGTATGTGGACATCACTTAAGTCCCATATGCGTAGCTGGGTATTTAAAAATAGTTGCACATGTGCAATAAAGTGCAAAAAGCAGTTGCCATGTGGACAGTTTGGATTTGTGCTTTGAGCCTGGATGCCAGCAGTGGACAAGGGTGTTGACATTGTGTTGGTAGCCATTTGCTGAAAGCAGTCACAAGGGATTGGGAAATTCTGGCCTGTCCAAAGTAAGCCTTTGAGCGATGTAGCATTTTTGTTCAAGCGTGTTTTGAAAGCTCACAGACTGAAATAAACCTAAAAAGGCTTGTACATAACACTGAGAAACAAGCCCAGTTTGATACTGGAGGTCATGGCATTGCTGCAGTTTGTTTCACTCCTGGTACCAGCTTTGCTGTGCCTCTCCACTCACTGTCCTGCTCCTACATGCTCTGCTCTGCTCTGCTCTCCTCATACCACCCCTGGTCAGTACCTGAAAACCTAACAAAAACAATTAGCGTGAGAATGCAGCACAGTCCTCCTGGCAAACACATGTCCTTGGCATCATCTTGGGTTTTTTTGGGGGTTTGGGTTCTTGGGGTTTTGTTTGTTTGTTGTTGGAGTTTTTTTTGGTGGTTCGTTGTTTTTTTTTTTCTAAGTGCTGGCAGACCTCACTTCAGGGACTGCAACCAGGCACCCAGATGTTTCATCTGGTTTTCAATCTGAAGGAGTTTCTGAGATGCCTGGAGAGAGGAGAAACCTGCCCAGTGCCAAGTAGTGGAACTGGTTCCTAGTGCTGCTTCAGTGTCTTATGGAAGAAAAGCCACCCTGGGAAAGCACTGCAGGTCTAGTGGACCTGAACTCACACATAGGAGCAGTTTAGCTGTGTAAAGAGCTAATAGACCTCTACAAAACACTTTGAAATTTGGAATAGGTCTGAGAAAACACTGTGCAATGCCTCACTATGGTGTTATCTGCTTTGGTCTCAGAAGGAGGCACATGATGCTCTGTGGAGACCCTGTGTCTCCCTGCTTCAGGAACAAAGAGAGCCTTTATCAGTGACAGATGAGAGCTCATGCAGAGTACAGACAAGGAGTTTCCATGAGTCTGTGGCCTCTACTTTAATGACCTCTGATTTAATGTCTTCAGGAGCACAGAAGCTCCTGCAGCTCTTGCTGGGATGATGAGCCTTTGCAAAGATCTGGCTCTTTGCGGCTGTTCAAGCCTTAGAGGGGTAATTATGCTACAACTGACTCACAAGCAAGAGAAAGCTTGTAGGCTTTCAGCTGTCTTTAATTTTACATTAGACAAAAAGCAATAAAGAACTTGTTTTCTGTAATCTATGGATTTAACTTTGAATAGCAGGTGGTAAATGTTCCAACAAATATGTATATATATATCAAATCTGTGAGTGCCCAAATATTTACATCTCCAGCCAAACAAAGGCTGGAGACTCACGTTGCCTGAGGGGAAGATTGTTTTAGAGAAACAGGTTGAAAGGAAATCAAGAATGGGAATTACAAATTTTCTTTCAGAGATGAGTGGTTGTGGTAGGGAGGAATCATGTTCCTGATAGATGCCTGGCTTAGAGCGATAAGCCTGCTTGTAAAAAGGGGTGTCCTGTTGTCTTTTGAGCCGTGGTCTTGTTCCATTGAGCACTGTGCACAGTTGAATTGAAGTCTGTGAAAGGAGCACGCCAACAGTAGTCAAAGTTTGTACCAGCTTTCCCAGCATGGGCTGTCAATCTTGTTATATGGCAACGGTTTGAGATCTGCAGCTGATGTATGGATCTGTCTTAGATGACAACACTAGGAAGTCTATCAGTTCTCCATTTCTAGGGTGGGAATCAGTAGGAACATCAGTGGATTGATGGAGCTCCAAAAGTCTGGGAACTCAAACATTTGTAATGTAAAACACAGCTACAGGGAGACAGGAGCGATTTGCGTTCCACGCTGCTCTGCCATTTCAAAATCTAAGAATGGCTAAAATCATGAAGTGTTGTGTTTAGCAGGTGCCTGTTAAACAGAACTAGAACTTCTCTGGATAGTGGAATTTATGCAAATGTCCAGTACCTTCTTGAATCTTGCAAGATTGCAGGCTTCAAGGACTTCCTGTTGCACTTAAGCAAATTGGAAAAATAATAGTAACTACTGGTTTTTATTTTCCCATCTTTTAATGTTCCCTTCCCATTTTGAGTTAGGAAGACCAGAAGGTGCTAGGTGAGCTATGTTGCCCACTTCTCTTGTATCCCCTTTTCTTCAGGGTAAACAATCCCAAGTCATTTCCAGCTCTTCACTTAAGGGTTTTTCCACAGATTTGGATACTGGTGTGCTAGTCCATAATGCAGCAGTTCTGCTCCATACACTGGAGCTAGAATTCACCAAGTTTTGTGGTTTCTCCTCCTAAAGGCTGTGCATCAATTGCAGATGCAGAACTTCAATTGGATTAATGGACCTCAGTGGTGTAATGCATCTGTAAATGTTCCCACTGGAAAACTCCCTGTTTTGTCAGATAGTGTTGTGTGTCTCTGTCACTTGATTATTGCCAGCAGAGGACAAAAAATTGATGTGTGGCTGTGCACTGGTGGGAAGTCTTAACCTTCAGGAAGGTGTTCTAGAGTGTCAAGAATAATACTGTTAGTATGTAAGACACAAGGGGTAAAGATTGAATTTGACCTTTGCTTGTGGGCTATTTTCACCAAGCTGGAGCCAGACTGGCACTGCACTGCCTCGGGGCTGCCAAAACCAAGGCAATGCAGGAGAAATGCCAGGACAAACAGGTACACGTTGCTATGCTTTTGATGTGCTCAGTGGCAGATGCTGAAGCTTGTGGTTTTGCATGGGTATGTGTCACCTGTCATGAGCTGCAAAGAGATCCAGGCCTTTTTTTAAAGAGCTAAGGAAACACAGGCAGGTGCAGGACTCTAAGGCAGCAGGAAGAAAACAGTGGAGAGTGTCATTTCTCCTCCCATCACTGCTGAGGCAGCCTTTCCTGTACATCAACACACACCAAATCTCTCTCATTCAAATTTCCATCTTTTACCTCCTTTGCTGCTACATCTTTTAGTCTCAGACACAAGCTGCTGCTTCTCCTATTCAAGGCTCTTCTGGGTCTGTCTTGATAAATGTGTTCAACAGAGATATTTCACCATCCTTTCTCCAGTAGATAGAGATGGGTTTTTTTGCTGACAATATAATGATATAGAGACTTCTTAGTATGTTGGTTGAACACTCCATAACAATGTGCAAACCTCATTTTCTTCTTTCACCTCCTTACCTTGCTTCCATGCTTGCCAAAATAGCTATGGCTGGAGTTAGGTGTTACCCACTTCCAAAAAGGAATAATTAGCACAGCACTTATGGTACAGATACCTGGTGCTTCTTGACCAATGTGGCTGAGGTAATAAGGAATATGTTAGTGATCCAGACATAAAAGTAGGAGTTTGCATCATATAAAGTAAACCTAGGACATCATTTACTGGCCTTGTCACATGGGCAGGATTCTGAATAGCTTGGTAGCAGAGAAAGAATAGATCGAAAAATGAAATTATTAATTGTTGTACATATCTGAAGTACAAGTAGAAAATAACTGTGAAGTTAGAGGGACATTCTTCTTTTTTAAATGAAATTCCAGTGTATTTGTAACTTCATGAAAAGAAAGATAAAAACATTCTGGAATTTAGCTTTTCAGTTTGATGTATTTTACCATATGATTGAGTTTAAATGTATTGGTGTATTGGATATGTTTTTCCATGTAAAAAGCTCTTGTAAATGAACTATTTATTTACATGAAAGAAAAGGATTCCCAGTGCAGCCCACGATACTTCTCCCTTCAAGCCTGCCTTGAAAGAAGGTTGCTATTTCATATTTGGCTCTAGCTTTCAATGTTCTCAAAATTTAAAAAAAAAAAAAAAAAAAAAAAAAGTATTCTTAAAACTAAATAAAACATATATCAGTATTTCTGGCTGACTGAATAAGCACTTCCCCTGAATAGACCTATTTGAATGGCTACTCAATGTTTTGTTAGAAAAGTATATTAAAATGTTGGAACAGGCTGCTGAATGAAGGTGAGGGACAGAAACAAAATATAAAATGTGTCATGTGAAAAAAGAGCCCCTTATCCAAGAAGATCTTGGTAAGACTTTAAATGAAAAAGTGACACTCATCAAATGATTTCTGTATCATCTGCACTGAATAATTTACTTTTGGGTGAGATTCACTAACATCATTGCAGAGGAAGTGTAATTGAAAATTATGAAAGCTATATCTTTATTGTACATTACAGCACATGCCTTTGATATGGCGTTATGTCTGCCACAGCAGGAAGTGTTTTTCAGAAAAAGTCAAATCTCTGGGACAGATTCCCAGTGGTGTAAATCAGTGTTACTCCACGGAGAGCCTCCTACACGAGCAGGCTTCTGCCTGTACACCCGGAGTCCATATCTCTTTAATCACCCAGGCAAATTACTGGTTATTTTCAGGGAAAGTTTACTTGGGTAAACATGAGCTAAGAAAGAGCTCTGTTATTTTATTTATAACAGACAGCTCCAATGTGATTGTAAAATTTCAGGGTCTTCTGCTCAAAGTTTATAGAAGTGTGTATTTTCTCCAAGTGCAATTTAAGTCAGTCTTGTTTATGATCACTATACATTGTCACAGGTTCTTGTGGCACTGTGGGTGTGCATCCTCAGTCTGAGCAAGTTATTTGAGGTCTTGACTGGCTTTGGTAGCACAGACCCTTGAGCTTCAAAAGGTGCTTCAGAAGTAGGACTCTGAGGAGGAACCAGTCTGAAAACAGAACTGGTGTCTAAATCGATGAAGATCTGCTGGCTAAGGACTGGCTAAATGTCTTTTAACAGTGTACATGGCAAGTCCACTGCACTTTTTAAATTCCTCCAAGAGTACCTGAATGCCTGAGGCTCCATCCCTTGGTGATTTATAGAAATCCACCCCTTGCCAAGGGCTGGCAAAAAGGGGCGATGTTGGTTTAAAGCACTTAAATAATGTCTGAGCAAAGGGTCTTAGCCTCACTGTGTGCACCAGGGCAAGTTCTGGCTGGTCCCCAGCACCCCAGGAGAAAGGCCACCAGCTCATTCAAGCTCAGGCGTTTCCCAGATGACTTGTGCTGGTGGAGAAAGTCTGCCCAAAGTAGAACACCATGAGTGACATTAGCATTCAGAGAGCATCTGTTCAGCCATCCCCAGTTAGCGTCTGACTGTCAAACTCAGACACACGTCTATTCCCAGTCCAACTCCTTAACCCCTGCTGTGCCTAACCCACTGCCACATCTCCCAGCACCGTTCCTCATGGGAGAGGTAGGCCAGTGCTCTGCTCCTCGGTGGGCACATGAATTAATTATGAAGGCCTGACTACCTTATTAGCAACATCTTGCTTGCCAGTGCAAAGAGAGTGTGCACGAACCCCCTCTGGACAGTTCTTTGATGTACCCATATCTATGCCTTTCTTGGCCATATCCTGTTCAGGGATGTGGTTTTACTCTACTGGAAGGAGAGGTGGAAAAGTTGGCAGCCTTGGTAGCCGGGAGTTATTAACCATCATGAGTGCAAATGTGTGAATGTGGTGGAAGGAGCTGGACCCGGTGAGATGCAGATTTCTTCCTGATTTCTTCAGGTGAGCCTTGGGTAAAGAAAGGCCAGCAAGCACGCTGGTGGAAGCCCATGGGAAACAGTGTCTGGAATGTCCCAGGATGCAGAACAGAACACCAACATTTTCAGGATTTACTGGTAGTATTCCACAAAGGAAAATGGCACAAAGCACTTTTTTTTAAATGTGGGCTTCCACATCTCCTTAGTGCAACTTTCATCTCTAGAGCTGACAGAAAGCTTAATCTGTCCTCCCCAAGTGTGTGTGTGTGTAGATGAATGGAATTGGAATGTTAATCAACACTTTTATAGTACTTCAGAGCTCTTTGTGCTGCAATTGCCTCTTTGGAAGGCAGGAAAGTTTTTTTTTAACTTTTAAAGAGAGGTTGATGGAGAAGAACTTGTCTGAGTTTGTGTTGGAGATATCTCCAGAGCCTTCATCATAAAACTGTCAGCATTTGCCAAGAGATACCAGACAGTAACCACAGGTTTTGCTGGTTCCCCCAAAGAGCTCAGTGCAGGAGAAGGACTGCAATGTTAATCTAGAGAGGCTTTTGGCTTTGAAGATCCTTTCAATGGCAGTCATTGAGGTATGAGTCAATGTCAGTCCTGAGATCAGCCTATTTCACATCATGTGCTTCATCCCTAGGCCAGCAAGGATGTTTGATTAGCGGCCGACCTTCTGGTAGGCCATTGGATTGAAACCCTCAGGACTGGAGATTTGGCTATCTGAAAGCTTCCTTTTGTGACCTTGAGCAAATGCCTTAACCCCTCTGCTCACGTGGTCATCTGTGTCCTATGTGGATGTTTGGGGAGGTTCTGGTGCTCTTGTGCCCTGAGCTTGTTTTGAGTTCTCATGGTGCAACTGTAACGTGAATGTCAGTACTTAGAAGGATGCATTGCATGCTTTGCTTCACTTTTAAAGGCAAGAGATTTTGAACTTTCTATGAGTTGATTTACAGAATGGTTTTTAATCCAGTTTGCTACTTAAATCTTTGCTACTTTAAACAATTAAGTTGATTTGCTCAACAATGACAAATTATTATTTTCTGAGACTTGTGAAAAATGCCAGTGTTCTTGTATTCCAGTCCCCGAGCTGTTAAAAAAGCCATTCTCATAGGTGTTTTAAATGTAATGAGTTTTCAGATACCATTTATAAATGTCCAGTGGATAGAATTTTATTATTTTTTTAAATTTCCTTCATCTGATCTAGGTCTTTGATAAATACTACAGACAAACTGAGTGCTGTAGGATCAATCTTGACAGTTCTTCAATAAAAGGCTGTGTGGTTCTTCGTCAGTGTCTTCCTTTCAGTGACAGCTGCTTTGTTCTTTTTCAGTCAGATTTTCTAGTTAACACATCAAAAGTGTATCTGTGTACACGCAGTACTGAGAAAACAGTTCAAAGAGGCAGGAGATTCACTTTTAACTCTTCACTGCATCTCCCTGCACTTGTCACAGAAGATAGCTTATACAGAAAGCTTCAGAACAAGGTGAGGAGTTCACCGAGGAGCACTGTGAAGGACAGCACATGTGGATTAGTCTTAAAACACAAACTGGTCAGTCAATCCACTTACCATCCCAAATTAGCTTTCTTTCGAGCCAAGCTATTAAGTGATAAGAAGTTTTCAGGTTTAGGCAGCAGAAGCCTTGCATCAGACACAGATAAAGTCATATGTTTGATCAAGCACTGAAGTTTTGTCTGATGGTTCTTGCTGTGGTGTCAATACCTTAAAACTAATTAAACTGAGTTCAGTGTTCAGTTTAAACTCGTTTTTTTGGAGTGTTGCCATCAGCTTCTAAATAGTAAGGACAAGCAACTGCTTTGCATATCACTTCTCTCATCTATTATGGCTGAAAACTTATTTCTGACTACATTTTTAATTGCCCACCCTTCACCCACCACCTCAGCAATGTAGCAAACAACTTGGAACTCTTTTCTGCAACTTTACAGCTATCGAGCATTGCTCAGGTCAGGAGCCAGATCAGCAGAGCAAAGTGCTAACTCAGGAGAGCATCTTCCAAGCATCAGTTCCTAGTCTGAACAAGGTTTCAAACCTGTGCTAAAATCCGGTAATGTTAAGTCTTACAGGAAGGTCTATTTTTGAGTGCCTGTCCTCATGAGCTGTCTCCTGAATAAGACCAGGGAAAGTGGTTGAGAGCAGCAGCTGTGTAAGCTTTCTCCAGGATTTCTCTCAGCCTTACAGCCAGAGTTGCAAACTGTTTCTCATACCCTCAGGTAGCCTTGGCTAATGGAGAGCCTCTTTGGATGTGGGGCTGTGACTCTCAGGCATCAGTGGAGGCAGTGTGACATTTCTAGCCAACCCCTGTGTCCTTCAGGTGCAATCATTTGCTCAGCACGATGCCCCACTTCCAGCCCCACTGATGGCCAGATCTGTCTCTCCAATTTGGCATGTGGGGATGATGGTGACAGCCCATAGTGTGGGCACAACAAAGGTACCCACTTCACACCTTCATCATCAATAGCCAGAGAACAAGCTCATCCCCTGCCAGCTGGAGCTTCTCCTTTCTCTTTTTATTGTTCCCTTCATTGGTCCTATTTTTGTTTCATTCTTGCTTCAGTTGCACAGCAGTTCAGAGCATCCATGCTCCTCCATAACCAAAATCTACACTTTGCAACTTAAGCAAGAGGATGTGTCACACATTGATGGGAAACAAGAGGAGATCTGATCATCCCAGCAGCACCAGGACACAGGAGGTGAGCAGTGACCCCCTCCTCCCCTCCCTCCATTCTTCACCCACTGCTTCTCCACTCCCTTGTGTGGTCTGTGTCTGCAGGTAGGGGCTGCAGCATCTGGCAGTGGCATTTCCTGGGGTATCCAGCCCCTGCCTGTGGTGTGTCAGCTGTTAAAGGCACACAGGAGAGGGATCTGCTCAGGCACGGCTGCATTCTCCTTAGCTCAGCACTACCCCTCAGCTCCCACTGACACGTCCTCTGCTTGACTCCTGCAGATAATGGAGACCAGAAACACACATCTTCCTGGAATGAGCCCCACCAGACAAGCTCTACTCAGGCTGCCCTTGTTGTACCCTCCTGTGGTCCGTACAGCCTCAGACATGAGATGACAGAGCATGTGGGAAGGCAACATCAAAGCCAGTGTTTGTTACGGTCCCTTCCTTGGGTCCTGTCATCTCAGGATGGGCTGGATACCCCGGTGGCAAAATTACCACATTTCCACAGAACAGGATTTATGCAGTCTGGGGATTTTGTGAAGCAGTGCTGGCAGAAACCATCAAAGGAAGGACAGCTGGTTACAGGAACAGATAAGGAGGTATGTACCACAGAATAAGGATTCTTCCAGGAAAACAAGGAGGAGCTGGTGATTTATGTGCAATGGAAATTAGTCATCATTAAAACAGATGGGTTGGAGGAATGAGGAGAGCTCAGTGCTAGGGTGGACTCCTGGGAGGTGGTGAATGAGTCCAGCAGACATGTTCTCCAGGAGAAACACAAAACTGTGCTAGACTCCTCTTAGGCACAAAGGGAGACTGAACCACAAGCAGGACAGGGCCTATGGACCTGGGCATGTGGGAATGTCCAATTGCTCTGCAAACACCAGTGAACAAAGCACCATCACCCGGCAAGAGTCTTTATCCCAGTTTTTGATGGGACATAGAGCTGTAAATGAGGAGGCATCACTGGTGTCACTGGAGATGGCCAGATTAGAATTTTGTGTGGATGTGTTTTAGTTAGAGAGGAAAGGGTGAAAACGAGTATAATTAAAGACAAGAGGTCAAGAAAACACTAACAAATGGGATCCTCTGGTACAGAGGGTGTGTCTTCCATTAGGGTGATAATTTCTAACTTTATTATTCTGGAATACATTCTAGTAGGGGATCAGGAATCATTATTTCTGGAAAAATAGTCTTTGCCATCTCATCTGTACTGTATCACCAAATGTTACACGAAATTTGCCTAAACCCAACAAAATAAAAAATACTGCAAGTATGATTTAGGGTAGAAAACTAGACACTGAACAGCTCTTACAAATGATTTTAATATTTAAAAATGCCCAATAGAATAATCCCTCGGGGTATCTGGATATATGTTTATCTATATTTATTTTGCAGGAAGATGATTTTGCAGGTAGTTGGTGAAGGAGATACAGTACAGGGCAGCTCCCTTCCAGAGAAGGTGTGTGGGTACAAGAAAGAGGTGCTGGAGCAACCAGGTCTATCACTTTGTCCTCCCCTCATCATTTCTGTCTACTTTCCAAAAAGCTGGTCATTGTTGAGCAAGTTTGCAATCCCCTTGGTTGGTTTCTTGCACCTCCACCCCTGTCTCACCTCCCTCACACTGCACTGGCTGAGGTATAAAATCTTCAGCGCTGGCCCCATTTTAGCCAAGTTTCTGAATTCTTTTTCCACACTGGAAAACATCACTGGGAATAATCCCATCAATTTCCGTGGTCCTCTGCCATCAACTGGCATTAGCTATAGTGACTGAAGGATCTGGAAAAATGTTTTTTTTTTTTTTTGTACTGTCAGCCAGGTAGTAGAAAGGTGGCAAAAGGAATGCATTAAAAAATCTGCATTTATTTGTCAATATCAGAGTGTGCACTGTCAGTAACCTCTGGCTTACATTGTTTTATCATGTCAATATTTCATAGCATCATAATGCTATTATACGGCTGACTAATGGGAATGGCTATTAGCAGTGTTGATGTCGTTTGAAAATAGCAATCCATATTTTATGGACCAGAAAGAGACCAAGCCTTTACCTTAGACCTTAGCAAGCGTAAAAAGGGAGATAATGTAAATGAAATTTACCTTCTCATTTCCATCTTCCCCCAATTAGCTAATAATTCACATATTGTCCGTCTGCTTCCATGCTTTGAATGCACTCACACAAATTAAAATATCCTGAGGAGGTCTGTTGAAAACTCATCCTTTTCTAGCTTGAGGTAACACAGACAGCTCTGCTTGGCCTAGACTGAAAGCCTTCCTAAATCATAGCTGTCCTTCATCTCACAGGCTAGGCAGTGTTTTGAATGATTTACTAAAGTCAGCAACCAAGTATATGGACTGTTGCTGCTGGGTGTCTCATCAGGGAGGAATGGGGGATGGTGACTCCCCAAGGCCTCAGCTGCTGACCACAATATCTGTGACCACACTCAGACTTGGTGTTTAACTGCAACTTCACATCACCCAGACCTTACTGAGAGGGAAAACATGCCAGTGGTCTGATCCACAATGGACATGGCTTGAATCCTTGCCCCAGCACCCACCTGGTCTGAAATCCAGGGCCACAGGCACAGACTCTTCCCCTTACCTCAGAGGCCAGGAGGAGACAGACAGACAGACATGTTGCTTCTCTGTCTAATACACATTGTGGAGGGGCCAAGAAAAAACCCTATTAGTCTGTAATCATCAATCTTCTGCACTAACCTGCTCTAGACCTTCATGAAGTTAAGTCTATGACATTAAAGAGAGAAGAGAAATGAAAATTGTAAATGGCCTGTGAATAGCCTGGCTCTGAAAAGCTGCCATAATGGGGTTTTACACAGGCCAACTAAATATACTGTAATAGTAACCTAATGGTGGAGCTGGAAATTAAATAGATTGTGTGTTAATTAGGTATTGGTTAATGCTATTATTTCACTTCATTATTCCATATTCCAGCCCTGAAAACTGGAATCCACCCTTGTGCAGAGAGGCTGGAGTTCTCCCAGACCTGAAGAAGACCCTGCAGATGTGTCACTTAGACCTTACTGAAGCTTTCAGTGTGAGGCCTAAGCACATGTACTCAGTGAGAACAGCTGGAATAACACATCTGAACTTTGCTGCTTTTACAATTAGCAGCATATTATTAGTACATTATGAATTTGCTCCTAAGAAAAAAAACAATAATCTCCCCAAGCTAGAAAATCATTAGTAAAGTATTAAGAGAAGGTGATGGGAAGCTTTCATCAAGATATCCCATTAAAATGTTTTGCATTTTTTACCTTGGCCTTTACTGTCCTCATTACACAGTATGCATTATTTATTAACAATGCTGTCCACACAGTAGTGGGCAGCAAATTGCCCTTTAAGCTCAGTATTAATGAATGAGTGTAAAAAATTCCCGAGAAGTGGAGGATTTGGAAACCCAGTGGTCAGCTTGCTGCATCCAGGAGAGCCAGGTATGTTGTCAAAGTTCATTTTACAGTTATGGATATGATGTCAATGCTTCATGGTTGTCAGGGCTGAGGTAAGCTTGCTGGAAAGAGTGGGAAAGTAGTTTAAATTGGTGAAAACTGAGTTTATCTCAAGGTTTCTTAACACTTTTTTTGTCATTTATGTTTCCCTTTGGATCAAGGCACAAACCTTATGTGGTATTTTATTTTGGTCCAGTAATGGGCCAGACTTATACTACATTGTTGCAACAGTCAATTGTGGAATGAAAATGAGAGAAATGTAAAAGATAAATAGATTTTCCCAGTGAAAACAAACAAACAAACAAACAAAAACCCCCAAAAAACCTAATGTATTTGACTCAGCATTATAGCTGCTCAAAAATGAGATAGTGGGATTTTTGCAAAAAATCCATATTTTCCTTTCCCCTCCTGAAATCTGATATTTTTATTGTGCTGGTTATGAACAAGACTTTGTTTTTTATTTTCTTCCTCCCCTCCCTTTTTTTTTTTTTGTGTAGTCATGTCATGTTTAAACCCTACACTTTCAAAACCAATTGGCATGCTTTCACCTGTCCTTTGGGACGTTTCATTAGCTCCTGATTCACAGTGAGCCCAAGCCTTTGCTCTCTGGCAATCAATTCTCTTGGGCAGCCACCCAAAAAGAGCAACTAAACCCAAAGCAATCTTTTTCTGAAATGCAGGATGATGTGCAGTTTGTGCCATGAGCTGATGGGTGGGTTTCAGCATTCCTCTAATGCCTACGAGAAGGTGCTGAGACCCCACACTAACTGACAAGGGGGTCCAGCACGAGGGGACAGGACTCTGCAAGTTCAGTGAGACTTTTTTCTCACCCTTCTGGGATCTCAACCAGTCTGAGAAATTGCAGATGGAGGTCTGCAAGATAGGAAGACCAGATTATTTTCTTCCTTGATTTACTAGACCACATAAGTAATTTTGTTCCCTGTAATTTATGTGACTGGAGTCTATATTCTTCCTAAACTTTATAAAAACATCCTTTGCATACTTTAAGCTTTTAATACCATAGCACTTGCCAAGTTCATTTTCAGTCTTTTCTTTGTTACTCCTGGCTTATAATTTCCTGACTCCTGCCCTGATGCAGCTACAAATCCTCTGATTCAAAATCTGCACCATCAGAAACCAGCAGCAGCTTACCCGAGCAAGAAAGGAAGAACCTGGTCTTCAGCAATTAACATAGGGACCATCAGATTATATGAGACCCCAGGCTATTAAGACCTAATTTTATAGGTAAAAATGACCCATATGAGCTGTTCTGGAGCTAAATGCTGTAATCTGTTCAGTGGGTCAAAACAAAAGAGCAGGCCAGACAAAATACCTCCTCCTTTGCTCATCTTCTTTACAGGCTGGCTCATGTCTTAAAATATAAGACATTTCAAGCCCTTTCTGCTCTAATTATACATAACAGTCTCTTCCTCCCACCCTTTTTTCTTTAAAAAAATAATTTGCTAAGATCCATCTTTCAGGGCTGTCTTTTGGCAATGGGCTTTGTCAGCTGCCTGCTGTGCTGCATTGCTGCTTTAGCTGCTCCAAAGGAACATTGCTCTGTTAGTGCAACTTGATTGTTTTTGATTCCCCTCAACTAGCAGGGTTGGAGTGCAGCAGGAAAAGTGTCTTGGCCATTGAGAGAGGTTTAAGAGCATATGATTTAATCTAGGAAATTCGAATGGAATTATTTTAGGGCAATGTTTTCACTTTTCTGCTGGTTAAAAGGAAATGGGAAGCGTTAGCTCGGAGGACAGAGTGCAACGCGAGCATTTGTACAACAGACAAATTATTGCCACCCTGCTTCAGTGAAACAGAAATCATAAGTTTGGTTTGTGTTTTGTTTTGTTTTAAATTGTAAATATGAATTTGTAATCCAATATTTATTGGCCTTGGTTTCTTTAAAATATAGAGTTTCCAAATCAGAATTTAAATATTTATGCAGTAGCAGACATTCCTCTTATAGCTAATACAAGTAATATGTTTATCTTTCAAGGCAGCAATATTTTTTCATTCAACCTTGACTTTTAAGTTTAAATATGTGGATAAGAAGTGGTGCTATCTAGAAGTTGTTGTCACTTATTTTTATGTACAAATCAAGATAATTCAGACTGCTTTTTTAAGAGGTAGCATTTTTTATTTCTGTGCTCCAGCTGATCAAGCAGATTATGATGGTTTATTGTTGGGTTTCATTTTTCTTCCTTGAGTTAGAAGGATTTCTGTATGTACCTTCCAAAATGAAGAGGTGAATTTCGACAGCCAGTAGAACTGCTGGGAAAAAGTTTAATGATAAATTATGCTTTTCCCTGTAAAAATCCAGGATAAGATTTTTCTTCCACGTGAAGTCTGTCATGCATCATTCTCACACTTTAAAGGGCATGTGATGGGTATATATGTAGAAGAGCATGAAAAGGATTTTTGGGTAACTGAGACTCTTGTCCATATCTCTCAGTATGGGGAAACATCTGTTTCTGTAGGACATTTTTATAGATCCCGGACATATTCTCATCTGGTATTAAATCCAGTGCAGTTATAGCCATTTACTCCTGCTGGGGAAGTGATCCTGAGACCTTCCAGTTCTTGCTCATTGTGTTTCCAATCCTCCACTTTGCTTTGACACTGAATTTTCTTTTTATCAGAGAGAATCTCTAGATACAGTATGTTTTATTTTACTGCCCTGGTTCTCAAAGGATCATTTTTCCCTAGAAAGGCTTTCCCTTCACCATTTTTCTCTCTTTTCTTTGCCTTTCACCCAGTTGTTTAGCAAAAGCAAGTAGCAGTGGAATATTATTTTCCCTCTGGGTTAGGCTACTTTTGCTTGCATTAGTATCTTGGCCAATGAGCCCCTGCCAGGGGCCATGAATTCAGTTCCTGGAGAAGGGATGGGTCTGTTCTACAGCAGGTGACTCTCTGGGTACATGGGGAGGAAATGGCACCCTTGTCCTGGGAAGCAGTTTTGTCCTCTTTTGGGAGATGGCAATGTTGGTTTTCTCCTGTCCTGCTGAGGAGGTGTGAGCCAGCTCTGGGCAACATCATAGTCAGCTCTTAAAGAGGTGTGGCTCCAAATTTGAACCTTGGCCTTATCATACCAGAATATGTATAAAGTCTCATTTTCAGAGGTGCTGGTTTGTAGAGGGAGCTCCCCCTGTCTTTCACCAAATTTTCTGGAGTGTGCAATCCACCAATTAGTCCAAAGAGAAGCTCATGGGCTAGAGACTCTGTGGCCACAACTGAATATCTTAACATATTTCTCTTACAATGCTGCAGCTCATTCACTTGAGCTCTCCATCCAGGAGGACAGCAGGGGAAGAGTCCTCCCTCCCCTCTTCCCAAAAAGCAAAGTACCTCATCCACCAGCATTGCAACAGAAGTATTATTCTGTCAATACAATGGCCCTTGGGATGTCAGTGGAAAAAGTTAAAAAACCTGAAGTCAAGAGAAAAGCCTAATAGAGTTGCACTGACTTTGCATACACTTTGAATGAGCCGTCACAGTGTCAATCAAGTGTCTAAGACTGAGTGATCTTGCAATGTCAGTGCAAGCTCTGTGCTAAAATCAATGGCAGAGTTCCTATTAATATTTGGAATTTCTATTTTCTTAGGCTCTTAAAGCTATTTTCATTTCTTTTGAATATTCAGTAATGCATGTGAGAAATACTGCTGCTCTTTGCCAGTCTTCTTGTTTTCTGCATTAGAAGGTGTGTGACAGTAAAGGGCCTTTTATGAACTCACTTGCTGGCTCCTTTTTGTACAAGGATGCCTTGAAATACCTCTGATCAGCTCTGTGAACATACACTAAAAGAACAAAACATTTCCTGTGTGGTGAAACACACTGTGGTTTCTAAACCTCTCACCACTGCCCCTTGCTCAGGCCAAGCAGAAGGGTCCAAGCCATCTTAGAGAAGGTTTATTTTGCAAAGGCTTGAGTCTTGGTATAACCACTTGTTTCTGTTCCTGTACAAATGACCTAAATTCCTGTGAAAACTTACTGCATAAACCCAACCACCTGGAATTATCTGACTTCTCCCATAATTTTTTAAGCTATAAGGGGACTTAACAATGGCTTTAAAATCATTATCCAATACCCCACTAAATCTCCCTGCAGATGAGTTATAAGATGGGATATAAGAGACAGCAAGCAGAGAATACTGTTCCTCAGCATGGTCTTACCATCCCAAGGAAGCAGAAGGCAAAGCAACACCAGGTTTCTGGAGATAATGCTGGCACATCAGCGTTAGGCAATAATGGAGAATGTATTCCTCATCCTTCTTCTCCCCCAGACAGGCAGAGGTGATATATCTTCTGGCACTGTCAGCCTAATCTAGGTCAGTCCTATTGTCAGGCTCCTCAAATAGTACCTGTCCATAGTTAAAATTTATGTTGGAAAAGCATTAATGCAAGCTTTTAATAAGATGAAGAATTTAACAGTATGCTGTTATCTGGAGATGATATATTTTATATACAGGAGACATATTTAATTAGCTTTGCAATAGTCAAAGTGTCTCATGCAGAGGCAGGCGTAGCTGCACCTCTGCTCCTTCCCTCCTGTAATTAGAGACAGCAAATGCAAAGCACATATTAACTTTTCTGGTGGCTGAGCTGCCTTGCTTAGACCTTCATACACTCTGCTGCTCAAATATAAATTAGCCCTGGCAAAGCACACTTGGTGGATAAATAAAAAAGGAGGCGAAGGACTCCTTGAAGTTTGGCTGTGAGGTACCCACAGCAAGAGAGAAGACCAGAGGCAGCATGACCTGTGAAGAGCTCAGGTCCTGCAGGGAGGAGGTCAACCCAAAGTGGTGGGCGTGATGCTCCAGGTTCGAGGCCCTCCCTGCACTAGGGTCTACCTCTACAGCCAAATCTGTCTCAGACAGCACTCAGTGTTGTGGGCCCAGCAGGAATGCAGGTAGCTGGGTTGTCCCTGTCCTTGGGGAATCTTCCATTTTCTCCTGCTCAGCCTATTTCAGGGTAGTGATGTTCAGACCCTTGTTAGAAGTGAGTGGGTCACCTCCATCCTGCCAAGGAGATGCTCTGGAGGCAACAGCGGGGGTGAAGTCAATGACACCATTGACTGGAGCTGTTAGTGGTGACCCTGTGCAGGTCATTACAAACAACAACTAATCCCATTTTTTACTCAGCCTTCATCTCTTCCTCTGCTTGCATGCCAGAGCCTGTCAGAAAAACACACATGCCTCTGGAGGTCCCAAACAGAGGCCAAGGACGTCCTTGAAACCCTGTGAGCATTTCTGCTCTTCAAGTACAACATGTGCAAGGCTTTGATCTGGGTTATGTCCCAGCTGGGCACCAAAATGAAAGCCCACAGGAGTAAGAAGGTTGCAGGGGTGAGTGTGATGCTAAATGACACCACATCTGGTTTCTTCTCCCTTACCTTGTCCTGCCCAGGAGATGATCTTCACTAACAAGATGACATTTCCTCGAGCCATATGCATAGCCCAGGCATCAGGGTGCTCCATGGCACTGTGGATGGGGTCAGGTCTGGCAGCTGATGGCTGAGACTCTTGCATTGGGACCCCATAGCAGTGTGACAGCAAAGGTAAGCACAGCTCAGCCATGGCCTTTGTGTTTGGAACAGCTTCCTGAAATACTCTGTGGGGGAGAACTTATTTGTTTTTTAATGCCAAAACAATGTTTTAAGGACTGGTGATGAACAGCGAGTCTGTTTCAGAGGTGTCACATTTATTAATGCATAGTGATGAAGGATCTGTGAAGTCGGGGAAAATGCTTTAGTTCTCTCATAATGATGATACATCTGAGGTTAAATAGACAAACATGTTTTATAAACACAGCCTTTAGGCTATTAAGGCTTTTCTCCTGGCTGAAAAGATGTAAGAAATCACCATAAACTAAGTAAATTTAAATGGCTCCTGTTAAAAAAAGTTAACTATTAATACATTGTTGAATAACAGGCATTTAAAGAAAGACAGAACTATGATATTTAATAGATAAATGTAAAATACTTTGTGCATTTAAATGTGAAGATCACATTAGGAGTAGAAAATTACAAAAATTTAAATACTGTAGGAGGTTGTTAGGTAGGTAGTCTATAAAAAACAGGCAATTTGGAATTCCTCTAAAGAACATAAACCCTAGATAGAGCTGCTAGTTCCTTTGATAAAGACAGGTCTCAAGCTGAAGGTTTGATGTTTAAAACCCCCAAAAGATGTCTGAGCTATCTTTTTCTAAGGGATTATATAAGATAAAAGCTTGCACTGTAAGTCCCTATTTTAAGGAACAGAGTTGCTAGGAAGTTGCTAATACAGAAGGCTAATTGTGCATGCAAGAAATGTATCGCTCCATTCACAAAATGAAGTGCTAACATTTTAATAAGGGTTGAAAATTGTCTGCTCAGGAGCTGGTGCTGGTGTGTGACTCAGGGGCTACTGCACTGTCTCCCTGGCACCATGGCTGCTCCCAGCTCAGTTTCAGCACTGGGATGTCCCATGGACATCCTGTTGTTGCTCACAGCGATGCTGAGGAACCCAGGTTTTGTGCCGGTCGGTCTTCCCAAACTGTTCACATCTCAATTACCTACTTACTTGGTTCATTCAACATGTTTTCTTCCCTTTCCAGCCTCCAGTGTCCCCTCCACAACATTCCTATTTGCCTGCATCAGTGAGCTTGTTTGTCCTGGGATATTTTCTCTTCCCGATGCCGGGACCCAGGTAGCCAAGATACAATACCATGCTCATTGCTGCCTTTGCTGACAGCCAGATGAGGTATGCACCCCTCCTTTAAGACATGTTTTGTATCTTCAAAAGGCTGCATCCCCTTCTGGCTGTGCCTACCTTTTCCATGGGTTAGGAGTGCAGACCTCGACTGCTAATTTAAGCATTGCAGTTAGTTGAATCTCTACAGTTTGGTGAACTTAATCTAAGCTTCAGGGGCTGAATCCAAAGCTGGTGTGAAATGTCATTCCTCCTTTGGATTTGCTGCTTTATGTGAGCTAGATCCAAGAGGGGACATGTGGAATGAGGGAATAAAGAGCTGAGCACGACTGGGACAGTGGGGACCCTGCACCCAGCACCACCTCGTGGCCTCATGGCACAAGGCAGACCCTTCTCCCTTCCTCTCCTTTTCCTGGGCTGATGAACTCATCTGGTTCAGACCCTGCAGTTGTGCCTTCCCCCCTTCCCCCCCGTGTCATTTCAAGGGCTCATTTTAATCACTGAGGTCTCGCACTCCTGGCAATGCAGCAGGTTACCTCTGTGTACAAGAACTTGTAGCAGAATTAGGAACCAGACCCTCAGTGGATGCAAATCGGCATAATTTCATTAAACGTGGCTGCCCCGGTGCTATCAGTGTGGCTGGGTTGATTTATAGCAGCTGAAAATCAAGCCCCAGAGCTTCCTTTTATTAAAATATTTTTGATCTGTAAAATAAAGTTGTGAATAAGAGGATGGTGACAGAAGGAGATAGCCTGCTTTGTAGTACCTTGTTCACTAACATTACAAATGATATGGAAATTCAGTTGATGTTTTGCCTTTAAAATATTAGTTAAATCATTCTGTCAACACATATTTTTTAATACATATCCTCCCTGTCAGATTTTACACTTAATCTTGGAGTCTGTAGACAGCTCAAGAGCATCACTTTCTGCAGTGACTCCTGCATCAAGGTCTCCTTTTCTGTTATATTCAGCTTGCATCTGTTTAAACACAGGATGCAAGATAAATGATGTTGCCAGGCTTCAACATACATCATCAGGACTCTGATGTGAGGCTCTGGAAATGGCAGGGCCAGATGGTGTAACGCAAAGCTAAGACATCACAGTTTGTCATGCCATGCTCCAATCCACTGGACTAAAAATGGACTTCCCTGTGCACTTAGTCAATCATCTCTTTGGTGACCAGAAAGCAGGGGTCAAAACAAGAGATGTCACGAAACAAAGGTTGTGGTCCTGCTCGGCAGCTGTTCAGCCCTCCAAATCTGGACATCGTCCTTGCTAGCTACAGAGATGGAATTAATAGTGGAAGGAGGTTATTCCAGATGATTTTATGGGTCTGCACAGTCACACTAACTTTAAAAAAAATTATATATAAAAATATATTATATATCTATATAATAACAAGAAATACATATATAAGAGAATGTGCTTACTAATTTTGTAGAACAGAGTCAAGAATATACAAACCCATATGGAATAACATAATATTAGAGAACTCTTTTTTTGGAGGACACCAGAGCCATCAATACATGAATAAATTCACGTGATGTTTGCTGTGGGAGAGCTACATAAGTGCCATCCAGAGAAAAAAAATTGGCAACTACCTCATAATGTTTATCGGGGAAGAGTTAATCGGAGAGAAGTGACAGAACCAAAAGACACTATTTTGAATGAAAGTTTTTTGGGGTTAATTTTGATCTGTGAGCTACAACAGCATTTGAAATGTGACCACATTTTACATTTTTTACATGCTGACCTCAAGACTATTTAGAAACTTGTCCTGCTGCTTAACAGGACTCAACATTGCATGTAAGAAACTGCTAGGAGTAATTGTATCTCATATTCATTAATAATCAAAATACTTGTATTTAGAGGATGATTCCTCACCACGTGGCTTCAGTTTTCTGTGTGTAAAATTCAGTGAAACCTGACAGTTCAATTCTTTTGAAGTAATTTGCAAACAGCCAGCAGGAGGGATCTTTTGCTCTGGTTGTGTGGTGGTGTAAACCCTGGAATAACTTGCAGCAAACTGAGCTTTCTGGTGCTAAAAGCAAGCAAGGAAAGGAGCAGCAGCTTGCCCCAGCAGATCCCACACCTCCCAAACCCACTGGATTTGAAATGTTGCTCCTAGTTACCAGAAGAATGTTTGTTATATTATGCGAGAAACGCTTGTTTGCTAAGCTCTGCTGAAGCTGAAGCAAAATATTGTATGAGGAATTTGTATTGATTTAGCAAGGTGACTTGCTCCCTGCACTGTTACACTTTGAGGTAGAAACTCATAAAATGCTCATCTCTGGGACATGTTGTTTTATCAAGCAGCAACTTCAGCATGTGTGTGAGAAGTGGAAAAGACTCAACTAAAATAGAGAGACATTTTAAAAATTTGCCTCAATTTACTGTTCTTGCTATGTTTTCAAGCTGCCCTGAGCGTAGACAGGGCTGAGTAAGAGGCCAATGTACCTTAAAGCTTGTTTACCAACATTAATCTATGCACCAGTTTAACCTGAAATAGGACCACAAGAAACTTAAATGCTTTACCCAGACTCCAGGTATCTCCACACAGATGTTACACGTGCTCAGCTGGGCACGTCCTATGAACAAGGTAAAGATGCACTGGTGCAGAAAAACACTGTCCTGTTTGAAAAAAAATATTTAGAGTTGCCCCCTGAGTACAAGTAAGTGGAATTGTTTTTCAATCTTTACTTTACAAGGAATAGATTATTATTTGTTGCCTAAAAATAGGTTTTTGGAAGCACACGTTGACAATACAGTGAACTTGTTGGAACAGTCCAGTAGATGTAGAGTCAGCCTGTTTTGGAGGTGTAGAGTGAAGCTGAATTGTATTTACAGGAGCAAAACACCCAGAGCCCATTGGTGTTTTATAGAGCTTTGATTTGATAGGTTATTGAGTTTGGCTTTGGGGGATAAACCCCTGCTGAGAAAGTATCAAACTCACACTGAATAAAATTGTCAAAAGCCTTAAAAGCAGCAGTGAGGGACTGCCCAGCTCTGACTGCAGTGCTTCAAATGGAGTGGGGAGGAGATGCCTTATTGCCTTCAGACCTCTGGAAGCAGTTATGTGTATTAAATACTGGAATAACTTGATATTTTAAAAGCTTATACGCTCATCCAAGTAAAATGGGTTTAGAAGGCTGCTGGGAGTTTCATTATTTTATGACTAAATCGATACCCAGATTTATGCCTTTTGGACATAGAAACTTGAATTTAATTGAGAAAATGGGATCTAATGAGGATAGGCATTTTTTATGCAGGTGCCCTTGTTTAAAAACGCACACAATTCTGGACCACATGGAATAAAAAAAGAGCAACTGAATTTTAAGTGTCGAATTTACTCACTGGAAAGAGTGACACACCCAAAATACTGGGGAACAGGCAATGGCAAAGAAATGGTGGCACTTCTGAGCACCTGAGAAACTAAAGGAGTTTTCTTTTTTTCTTCCTGAATACAAAACTAACTAGGTAACACAGAAAAGCATATTATTTTGCTACCTACCAGTAAAATTAATGGCCAGATGGCAATAACCTGGCCATCACAATCAGCACTACTGCTGATTCAAGTGCAGCATCAGTGTTTGCTATTTGCCTGTTCTCTGGCAAATGTGTGATATTTATGGAACACTTTTCCTAATACAAGCTCTTATCTGCAGTGATGAAAATGAGAAGGAAATGGTATTAAATATATTTAGCTAAATTCTGCTCCCTGTGTGGATTCAATTTAAAAAAAGAAAAAAGCCCCAGACAAGTATGCAAGCACGTGCTTAATTTTATTCCCGTCTCCAAGACCAACTTTAGACCACATGCTTTGCCAAATTGAAATCAAAATGCAGAGTAACCCCATTGACTTCAGTGAAATCATTTGTGATTCAGTCCCATATATTTGTCTCATAATGTGTTTCATTGGCTATAATAGGCAGAAACTATTTATGACACAAATTTCCTGGACTTTTACAGGCACAATTAGCACTCTGAAGGGCAGAAGAAAACTAGTAGGAAAAGCTAACAAGTATAGAAATGTCGATGGAGAAGTCATTAACATTTCATTTTCTATACATATACTCACACACACACACAAATGACTCTCCACTGGGAACGTACACATCTTGAAAATCTAAATTACACACTGAGAATAGGTTTGTGTTGCAATGCACTGGAAGAAATTTTCAAGTTTATAGTTGGCAAGAAATTAGCATTTACTATATAGAGAGACAACGTGGCAGAGTGTATTTTGCTCTTTATGCTAAACTTCCACTGATTGCCATGGGAATATTGTGTGTGTGGAAAGGCAGTAGGAGCTGTGTCTGGAACAGTAAACAACAGTGATAGTCAGGGATGTTTCTGTCTGCAGTGAAATGAAGTGCTAATAAAAAAATCTGCATTCTTATTATTTAAAAGCCACAGTCGATAGATTTCTGTTTTCCCTACTGATCTGAACGGTAAACTTCTGTAAACAAAATCTGATGTGCCTCTCTTATTAAATGTAATTTAAATGAGCACTCTGTATAAACCCAAAGATGCCTTCAGTGAAAGGAGGCAAGAGGTGGGACTTGGAATGTCTCAGGTGGCACAGGTACTCCCGTGTAATTTTGGGTATGGTCCTTGAGTGTTCTGTTCTTTGTAGAAATATCATGGAGGAGAGGTTTTTGGGACAACCTGAGGACAAGTTGTGATGGGGCTTGGGATTGTGGCCAATGGAGCTGCCGTGGTTGAGGGTCCTGTTCTTCAGGGAGCTCTACCCAAACCAGGTTTGACCCACAGCAATACTCTCCAGCAGATCAGGAATGAAAGCAGGAGCTGCACAATTCCTCAGGGCCTCCTCCTTCCCCTGAACTCCCCCACATACAAATCAGTGTCTATTTTCCTTCCAGCTCTATCCAGGAATTTTAATGACCATTAATGGGATTTATGCACAGACTTCAAGGGTAACACTGACCCAGCCATGGCACATGGTGTGTTCTCCACCAGACCAGGTATCTTTTCTTTTTTTTTTTTTTTAATATTTGGCAGCCAAATTTGTCCCTGAAGTTAATGGCAGGTTTGGGTGTACCTCCTCCTTCCCCTGAACTCCCCCACATACAAATCAGTGTCTATTTTCCTTCCAGCTCTATCCAGGAATTTTAATGACCATTAATGGGATTTATGCACAGACTTCAAGGGTAACACTGACCCAGCCATGGCACATGGTGTGTTCTCCACCAGACCAGGTAACTTTTCTTTTTTTTTTTTTTAATATTTGGCAGCCAAATTTGTCCCTGAAGTTAATGGCAGGTTTGGGTGTAGGTAGGAGCCTGCAGATAGCTGGGAGAGCACTGGCTGCAGCAAATAAAGCCAGGGAGAGGAGCCCACGAGCCTCTGCTCACACCTGGGGACACGCTCCGTGGTCCAGGCTGGCCTGAGTGTCCCCAAATGTGCAGCTGCAGATACTTCTGTAAAAAGCTCTCAATAAAAACAAATCTCCAGAATGTATAACTGAAGGCTGTGAGCTTTGTATCTGTTACTGCTCACTGCACTGATAGAAATCCCCTGGCAAGGCTTTCTTGTTTTATTCAGGCAGGCAGATTTCTGTTGGACTTAGTGGCAGGACTGTCACGTCCCGTGAGCTGGGTTTGTCCCTCGTTTTGCCCTGAGTAATTTTGTAGGCAAGTGAATCCCGTGATGAGCTGATGGGATGTCCTGCCCAACACAAGCTGTTTAACTTTGTCCTGGGATTCCTTCATGAAGCCTGACTATTGCTAACTAATTCTGCAAGTGTGGTGTGCTCAGGAGGAATTAACTGCTTTTTAAAACCAGATTCCTTCCTGTCTTGTTCCAGTATTTTTACTGAGTGTTTTTCACACTGATTTTCTGTGTCTCACTGATACTAACATTTAAGAATTTATTTTTTTTTTCAATAAACAACATACGATTACCAAAAAAAAAAAAAAAAAAAAAGCCACCCTGGAAGAAAATATGTAGGAATAGTGCCAAGGAACTGTGGAGTACTGGAATTATGAACGTTTTTCCACATTGATGCAAGTTCAGAATGGAACTAATTTTCCTGAAATGTTTGTAGGAAGCAGGAACATGGGAGAATGAAGTTGCTGTAATTATTAATAATCCTTTAGGTTGGTTGTGTCTGTAAGGTTGGCTGCAGGGACTGGTTCAGCATCTCAGTGTCAGGGACAATTCCAGGGCAGAGCTGTGTCGCCCAGCAATGGCACATCTCTGTGCAGGGCACAGAGGACCAGCCCAGATCTAAACTCCTGCCATCACATCACCTTCATGAACCCACTCACAGCCTCTCTTACAGTGGCAACAGGATGTCAAACATACATTGAAAGAGAAAGGATACACTTCAGTCTGTTAGTAGCAGCTGGTAAGGGGATATTCAGAATGACTGATGGTCCCATCCTCTCCCCTACAAATCACACCAGAGCAAGGGCTCTGCATTTGGCCTCTCAGAGAAGGAGGGGACCTGCAGCTTCACAATTATATCTATCTAAACTGTTTAAAAAAAAGAGTCTGCACTTTCTTGCTAGAGCAATTTACATTAGGATTTTCCCAAGCAATTTTTTTTTTTTTCCGGCATGTTTTTTTGCTTTATTCTGTACATGAATAGAGTCCAGGTAAAATATTTTTAATTCATTTCAGGCTGGATTAGTTATTGGAAAAAAAGAGATTTTTTTTTTTTCCTTGTTGTTACTTGATTTAATTAGTGCTCTGTTTTTAAAGTGGCAAGCCAAGCTTTGCCAAGTCTGGCTCTCTGACTCATGCTAGCAGGGTTTTATAGCCCCACCTGCACCTAAGAGAAGGAAAAAAGCCCCAAAGCTTTATTTTTAACTCCATGTACATAGCTCGTTCATTCCATTAAAACACACACAGGTCCCAGTGCCCACTCTCTGCCCACCAAAACCCACAGCACTGGTGGTCCCCCCCTGGGATCTGGGGGAATGGCTGCTGCAGGCAGGGACAGAGGCTGGCAGGGAAGCTCACTCATGTCCCTTGTTTGCTATAGACAGTGAGTAAGTGAGTTTGAGGGACTGAAACCTTCTAATTTCATATTATTAATATCCTTGTCTGATAGGAATTTGTGCCTTTGCACCTCTCCAGCCACATGGCACTGTGCAGTGGATCCAGGGCTGCCTGCAGCGGGTGACCCAAAGCCTCCTTGTATTTACCCAACTTCCAGCTGAGCTCTGGCTTGGGGTGAATCTCTTCAGTTTGAAAAGGGTCAAGACTTTTTTTTACATGACCAAAAACTGTCCATGTTTTGACGTTTAACATTTTTCCTTTTTGTTTTGAAATTTTCATTGTTTTATTATTTATGTTAAAAGCAATTAAAATCCTGTAAGGTAAAAAATTGGAGAAAAGATTTCAAAATGATCACGATGAGTAATTTGCTTTAACTCTGCTTTTTCCCTGGCTCAAAAATGATTTTTTTTTTTTAATTATTACTTTTTTAAATCCCATCTTGTTTTATCCTGAACAGGAGCAGAAAAAAACACCAAGATGTCAAAAACCTCTGACAAGGTGGGAGAACCCCAGACTCTGCATAGAACGACCCTCTTGCGACAGTGTCAGACTCTCCTCCCTCCTTCTGTGTGTCCACACTCCATGTGCTGGAGAATGAGGATGCAGAAGGATGCTCCCAGAGGTGACTGACTCCCTGTTCTCACATCTCCCAGGCCCAGGATAACCTGGCACAGGGTATGCTTATCCACTCTCCCACCACCACTTTGCCTCATCCTGTTGGCCCACGAGGGCCGGAATCCTGCTCTTCCCAATGCCGCTGGCAACCTCCCCGCTGGCTTTGGCAGGAGCAGGCCTTTTGCTGTTGATTTTTTCCCTGTCAATCAGTTACTTTGACATCTAAATGTCAAATGACACCACATGGCATTTTTTTGCCTTTTTTTTTTTCTTTTTTCTCCTCGCAATTTAATTGCAAACACAAAATGGTGGGTGCAGCGCGACGGGTTTCGAGAGAATGTATCATTAGCAAATTCAATTAGCTGGCACTTGTGCTTGCTGGCATGGAGGGCTCTGGTGCTGGTGCCAGGGAGGATGCTGCAGCAGCAGCAGCTCTCCCAGGCTTCCTGGCTCACCTTTTCTTCCTACCCTTCAGGAGCAGGAGAGCCTTCCCTCCTAAACCACCCAAGATAAGAGGCTGTACAGTCAAATTCTCCCTCTGCAATGACAATAAAATGAGGGTCTCTCCTGCTTCCAGGAATTGTCTTGCTGCACCAGCAAATCAGCATTTCCTCAATTGTAACATCATTCCTGGAAATAGTGTTACATGACATGCCCTCAACTGCCTGTCTCAGTGTGAATGAGAATCCAGCAAAGCTCATGTTTTCCGTTGTTGAAATACTAGCATAAATCTTTCACTAATGTTCTGCTGTCTTTTATTATAACAGTCACTGCAGCATAGCAAAGTATGTCAAATCTCTCCTTGTTGGTACAGTCAGTTGTTGGCATCGCCCTGACATGTTGTTTCTTTCCTTAAAATGGCTTTGTAAAGGGACTGAAAGGAGTTGCTCAGCCTCTGGCAGCACCTTTGTGTGTTTTGACAAATCTGAGGCTACAATGTTGTACGTAAGGAGGTTCAAAACAGTGGGGAAACAGAGCCCTAATGATGGGTTTTGACAAAAGCCAGCCCCATCTCAGGAGCAACAGTCCCAGATCTTCTTCTTGGGGCAGGTTCTGTGTTTATGCCTGCACAGCCAGAGGGAGGTGAAGGGAGGGAGGAGGGCTGGTGGGGAGGGATCTCCCTTGGGTCACAGGGTGGCCAGGAGCATCCATCCTGTGCCATCAGGAGGTTCATGTGCCCTCGGCAATGCCCACAGGTGCAGAGGGCTGGGCCCTGCCCTTGCTGCCATGAGCAGGGACTCTCACTTCAGCATGTGGATGGCAGCTTCCAGGAGCAGGGGATAAGGCAGAGCTGTGTTTAGATCAAAACCAGGGCAGCTTTAGGCTGATGTGCAAGGGCAGTCATCTGGGACTTGCCTTTGCCCATGCTTTCTGAGGGGGGCTGAGGTTGCTCAGAAATATGAAGGTACCTTTGTGCTTTGTGTTTCCCTTTCAAAACTGAGCATTTTTGTTGTTTTGGAAGGGGACCTGGCAGCTGGAGACTTCAGGCTGGTTAAACAAACGGTTTTATAGACAAAAAAGAAAATCACAGTGACGTAAGGAATTAATGCCTAACTGTTTGAGCCCCAGAATATCCTGTATCCTTCTGTGTCTCCTCTCATCATTTCTTCTGTGCTGTTATTGCCATCCTCTGTCGTAAGCTCCTCAAACAGGCTTATGCCTTCTTGGATGTCTGTGTGGCCCCTTGTGGCTTTTGAATGCTGCCCCAATAGAAGAAATTATTCTTCACCTGCTTCACTGCAGCTTCCAGGAGCTGGGGCTGCCCTGCTGCAAGGGGAAGGGCCAAAGCACCTGGTGCTTCATCTTAGGCTGCCAAGACCACCCGGTGGGGAATGGCCACTCCCCACTGGCGTGGCAAAGGAAACAAATTATGGAGGGGGACAGTTAATTAGGATAAAATCTGTTCATCTGCACAGTGCTTATCTTCACCTCTCTTCCTCTGACCAGCACTTGGGTGGTGCTTTGCTGTCTCTCCCTCTCCACGTGCAGTGCAGGATGCTCCCCATTGCTTGTCCCAGCCAGGAGACTGGCTTTTCCCTACTGCTTAAAAATTCCAGCACTTGAAACTCTCTCTTCTCTCTCTGCAACAGGTGAATGCAGCTCCCCTCTGCTCCTTTCAAAGCAGTAAAGGGCACAGCCTAAGTAGGCTCTCCTCTTGGTTCCCTTTCTCTCCAAGTTCCGTTCTTTCTAGGCAAGAAGAAACTTCTTACCTGTAAGACCCTCCACCTAAATCCCGACTGGAAAAAACTGTTTCTCCTGAAAACAAAGATTCTTGTTAGGTGTGGAGAGCTTGTCTCATGGGTCCCTGCAGGAGAGTGAGGGCAGCAATGCTAAACCTCTGCAGAAGCTCATGTCCTGTCTTTTCCTGGCTGTCTGCTTCTTGGTTTCCAAACTACATGATTCAGAAGTTGATGTCCCTTCAGTGCCCAAGACAGCTGTGCAAAGGACATATTCACATTTTTTCCCGTTGGGGAAACTGAGGCAGGAGTCTGGTGTGAGTCAGCAGGGCTGCAAATGAATTCTGTGGCAGGACTGGAATTAAATTGTGCCTCAGATGAAAGTTTTCTCTCCAGAAGCATCAGACAGCCTAATCTCTAGGCAGATATCACAAAATTACTGCAGTTCCACAGAAGCACGAGCTCTGCCCCAGCCCTCCTCTGAAGGCAGAAGGGACATCCCTGTTTCCCAGGGCTGCCACAGGGTAACTTTCTGATACCCCCTGCAAAAAGCTGCAAAGCATTTGGTGTAGGTGCAAATGGCAGAAAGTGTTTGGCAAAGCTCCCTGGCATTTTTTATTCTCCACCTCCCCCCCCCCCCCCCCCCCGACTCTGCACAAGATGTTTTACAGCCTTTGTGAGCCTGTGTAGATGCTGGTTCCTGGCAAGTGTTGTGCTGGAGGCTGTGGGCTTTTGCTGAAGCCTCAGGAGTGCAGCTGGCCTTTAAATCCAGCTTTATAGGAAGGAAACTCTCCAGTCCCCCAAGAGGGAGGTATGATCTTGTGACACTTAGTGGAAATAGAGCAGTTTTCGTTTGGTCAAAGGGGAAGTATTTTCAAGGAAACATGAGATTTTTAGGAGTGTTCCAAAGGTAAGTCCAAAAATTTTCAGTCCAATTATCTTGCTTTCCCAGGTTAATTTTATGAGGAGGCCCTAAGATGTGAATGAGGAGTGATCTTGTTCAGCCTGAAAAATAAAATTAACACCAGTATGAAAAGGACTGATGCCCAGAGACCCACAAGTGTCCTATTTTTTTTTTTTAACTGAAGGATGCAAAGGCTCAGCTCAGGATGTAACTGAGGTCCATTTGGAATAATGTATTTCTTACTTGCCTATGAGAAGAAAGTAAAGTAAGATCCCTTTGGATGGAGGCAAGTCCTTTTTTAGTTCAATTAAGGAGAACAGAGATGTTCTTTCTCTTCCTTCTCTTGTAGGATTTTCTACCCTGTCCTGGGTCCTTTCCCCTCAGATCTGCCCTTTCTCTCCATTTCAGGTAGGTAACTTCATCCCTCACAGGTCAGCCTGTCCTTAACTTTCTTTCTGCTTCAGTGCTTAACACCATTACACCTTTGAGGCAATATTCAACTAAAAACTGTATCCAGCCAGCCAGCAGCAAGCCTGGACTGTACCACCTCCCTCCTCAAAACTGACGGTCATGTTTCTCCTTCTTGCCAGCAACTTTAGAGTTCATCTTGAGTCTCTGCAGTTTTGTTTTGTGCCATGCACGCTGTTCAATCCCCCCCCCCTCCTCTTTCCCACTGCAGCCCTGCACACCAGCTCCCCCTTTTGCTGTAGGCATCCCCAGGGTTTCCAAGGGGTTGTTAGAGAGCAGTGAATGCCCAGCCCTGGGTAACCTGGTTTGTGCTGGATGGCTGCAGTGGCTGCTGTAGGTAAGCCACAGCACTGGCATTTATACAGCTGAAGTCACCTTACTCTGCCAAGTGAGTCTCATAGAGATGCTCTCCTAGGGCTGACAGCAAAGTCCCCCCTGAAAGTTAGATATTCTGCAATAAAACAGACATCCGTAACTTCATTGCTATATATAAAGTTTCCCTCAAACCTTTTTCAAACTAAGTCCTGTCTCCTCCCTAGGAAGCATCTGCTTCCCATTGCCAAATTCTTCTACGTTCCTGTCCCTTTGGTCGTGTTGTCTCTGAATCCTTTTAAAAAAAAAAAAAAAAAGTGCATTTTGGCTGCACGGTCATGCCAAGGAGTGTGAGAGTTTGCACATTTCGAGCAGGGATTGGCCCGTCTCGAATTGGTGCATCCAGAGAACCTGTCACAAGTTCCTTGAAGCACTTCTGCCTTCTGTTGTGCTGGCACTGAGCTGACGGGCGCTCATTTTGCATGTCTCGGCTCCACGCTTGGCTGGTGAGGATATTTGGAGGGCTGGATATTTCTGGTTCTACTCCACAGAAGCCTTACATGGAGTATTTGCTGTGCCCTGCCTTACAAAAAGGAGCCTAGTAATAAAACTTTGAAGGCTCCTGTTCAAAACCCTTATGTCAGACCTGCCTGGGTGGTGGTATGTCTCTCTCCCTGTTTGCTGAAGGAGTTTCTGAATTTTTTGGCTGTCACCAAATCCCTTTGCTCCCCTGCAGCTTTGCTTGCTTTGCCTTACCAAAGGCTTTCATAGGGCTTATTGGTGTCATTTCTTCCTATCCTATTCAAGCCATTTTTCACTTGTAGATTGAAAGATTTGGAAGTGGCTTGCCACGTTCAGACCTACTTGCCATCATGCAGGGCTGTACTGGTGTTGTTCCCAATGCTTTGAGCCACCCCCTAGGGCCGACCGCATGAAGTGCTTATGGCCTGAAACCCCAGAGCAGGTCCTCCAAGGATGGGTTTGGAGCAACCTGGTCTAGTGGAAGGTGTCCCTGCCAATGACAGGGGGGTTGAAGCTAGGTGATCTTTAAGGTCCATTCCAACCCAAACCATTCTGTGATTCTATGAAATTCTCTCTTTGGAGCCTTAAAAGCTTCATTTCTGGTCAGCCCTTGAGACTTTTCCATCAGACAGTGGCAGAAGGAGCCTGTGCTGATTGAGGAGTAAACACCAGCAGCTGTAGATCACTATTATGCAGCATGAGCCACATCCTTTGAGGTTACCAAACTAGAAGTGATAGCACATGGATGCAGGTCTATCACCTGTCTCATCTGTCAGTGGTGACTTCATTATCTGGCACCTGGAATCCTCTTACTGCCCAAACACAAGGAAGAGGAAAGAATGACTGATTTAAAACCTTTCTCCAAGCAGATGCCGATCTTGTGTTGCCAGATTATTTTAATGGTGCCTTCTGACCTTGAGAGAGATGAATCTAAGATAAACATCAGGCCTTTGGATCTTGGCAAAGTTCAGATTTCCAAAATGAAGAAACTCAAACAGCCAGAAAGGCGACGCTGAGCCTTCTCTGGATGGCTGAACAAGTGCCATTAGCACTTGAGTGTAGTCCCAACTAGATATAAAAGGAATCGGGAGTGTTAAGGAAAAACAGAGTCAAGTGAATGCCTATTACAGCTGTCGCAATAAGAAAGTTGCAACATTTGCTTGTAGGAAAAGATGCAAAAGCACAGAGAGTACCTGTTAGTGCGAGCGAAGCCAGACTTGGGCAGGATTTCAAGTGTTACAGACACAATCCTGAAGGCTATATGCAGAGCAGCGTGACTTTTCTATGGTGCTGGTTAAGAAGACTTGTCATTGCAAATTCTTTTTTTTTTTCTTTCTCTCTTAATGCTTCTTAAGTTGGGCCTATAATAGAGGCCAGGCAGCTCAGGAGCATTCAGTGTGCCAGGGGACTTGAATGGAGGGACAGCGTCCTTGGCCGTGCTATAAACATGGCTCGTCCCTTGGTCCCCCTTGCTGCAGATCAGATTTCTAGCTGAGAAATAAAGTTTTTGGAGGAAAAAAATTCACCCTTGGTCTCTTTGTTCTGCTCTCCTGTTTGCAGACTGTATGGTCTTCCCTCTTTCATCTTTAAAATTAGGACCGCTCTGGGTCAGAGTCTTCCCCCATGCCTATAAAACATTGCTTGTGACAGAGCTGTTACAGGTGAAGATTGGGGGCTTTATTCCACCAGAGATTCTGGAGTTTGGGGAAAAATACCGGTTCAGATAGATGTTAGAAAATGAAAGAACTAATGTGAAAGGATCATCAAAGAAAACGCATTCTGGGAAAAAAAAAAAAAAAAGGAAGGATTCTGTTCTAGTTCTTATTTTATGTTTTAGTGAAATGAAACAGATGGTTGACCTGAATCTCAAGGACTTCCCAGGCTCCCAGCAAAGCACCTGGGTCATTCTTCTTCAGAGCCCTCCCAGGGAAACACACAGTTCCCAACTCTACCTTGCCTGTGACACTGCAAGGTCTGCTTTAGCAAGTGGTTGCTCTGTCATGAACAACCATTTTACTGGAAAATTTCTGCTCAACTTGAACTGTGACAACTATATAGCCTCTAAAGTTATTAACAAATAGTGCTGGTTCTGGCTTTGTCTTAGGAAGGTTTCTATCACAGTTAATCTTTTCCCACTCTGCATAATTTCTTGCTTCTTGGAACACAGAGGCATTGCTTTAAATATCCATGAGTATAAATATGGATTTCTATGTACACATATACAGTGTACTGCACAAATGGATGTTTTATCATACCATACCCTATTGTGTCATATAACTTAATATAATATTGCAGTCTGCAATGAAAAGACATATTTTTCTGGCCTGGTTAGCTAAAGTGAGGCATCAAAGGTTAATGTCTTCCTGTCTGAAATTAGCACCAAGTAAGTTAGATTGGACTTTCCTGTGCCAGGATAAACTTTGTGTAGTATATCTTATGTAAAATATCTTAGGTAAAATACATTTTCCATGACTTAAACCTTTGTGGATTGGTGCTATGCTAAGGGCAATTAGATTTAACATCCCTGGAAGCTCCAGAGGCACTCATTCTTTTGTTCCAACTCTAGTGCTTAGAGAAAGTGAGACATTTTTGGAATGGGTTTTGGTGGACTTACACGAAAATTTGGATGACTAAGAACTGGATTTGTTCCTCTGGAATATTTTTTTCCTCTGGATTATTTTTATGTTGGAATTACATAAGTGTGTAGAGCTGCATGCTGTTGGCTTAATGTAGCTAAAAATATATCCTCTGATTTCCATTTGGAAAGGTAGCTGGATTTTTCCAGCTTCCCCTCTCAGTGATGACTTTATGGTATGCATGGGTTATAGATTACAGGAAAAATTGAAATGCATAGTAAAATGAAGGTTTTGAAATGGATTAATATTTGGTTATATCTTTGAGAAGATGAATATTGATGCGTGTCTTTCTACACTCCTGGTTTTGAACTGTGCTGAAATCCCTTACAAATGAAGCTTACTTTGGAGAGACCATCTGGATGTAAACGAGGGTAAGAACGGCAGTGCAAGAGGGAGCAGAAACCTTCAGGAGCTGGGGCAAAACTCCCTGTTGCTTGTCCTGCTTTTGTACCATGGCTCACCTGCCTCTGGTGCTGCAGGAGTCACGAAGACTACCCAGACAGGAGAACATTCTCCCAGGGAGCAATCGGAGGCCATGAGGTAGTAACAACTGCTATCAGTTACAGTAACCAACAATACCCCATCTCCTTCTGCTTCTCAGTCCTCCATCTACCTCTCTCTTTCTATATATATGTACAATAGACTTTGTTAAACACTGTGCTATGCAAAAAGTGCTTCTTGGAGGGAGATTGTTCTGGCTGCATTTTTTGATGCAGAGGCTCACGAAGCACTGGGTGAGCTCTCCTGTTCCAAAGGAGAACGGACAAGAAAACCCGATCCTTTTATTTTAAACAATTGATTGTCCCATTTAACACCAACCTTCAGCACATTTTCTTCACCCTCTGTGTGGATCAAAGACACGTTTCAACACCCCAAAAGTTTTGAGGAGCTGAAACTGTGGTTTTGTGGGCAGCTTTGCTGTTTCCTAAGCAGAAGAGTTTGTGAGTATGGTGACTGTATCAAGTGATAAGGCACATTGACTCTCTGAGGGGGTGAATGATGCAAATGTACTGCAATAAAGATGAATAAAGGGTGTCTCTGTAAATCAGCTGCATGCTTGTGATTTACCTAGAACAAGTACAGTGTGACACTGAGGAGATATCAGGATGTTTCCATCAGCTTTTAAAATGTTGTGTAAGATGGAACATGTGTTACAGCATAAAACCAGAATTCTACTTTTGTTCTGTTTCTTCTGTCCCTGCCTGGTATGTTTTCTAAAATGGATATGTCCCTTTAGCTGTTTAATCTTATAATATATAGTTTTGAATTAAATCCTGTCTTTTCTCAGCTGTGCTTGCTAATGGAACCACTCATGCTTTTTATATAGTTGATACAATATTTTCTTCACTGCTCTCTGGTATTGTTTTTTACTTTGTAGAAATCATGGCAAAACTGGCAATATAAATTCAGTCTGTATTTTAATTATATTGATGGTGATTTCTTTTGTGCTTGTGTAAGGTGGGTTTTTTTCCTTTCTCTCTCTTTTTGACCATAATCATTTAAATATACTGTGGTATGAGCACGTGAATGACTGTTTCAGTTGCAAGATTCTCTCATGAGGAAGCAGACTTTTCCAATATTACTTTGTCACTTAGCCTGTCCTGCTCGGGCAGGCCACCAACAGAATGTCCATGAGGCATCATCTGTTTTTTCTTTCTGTTTTGTAAGCAATATTCTCTAGTGGCCTGTGAACTGGCCTGTTGAAAGTCCACAGTCCCTCTTCAACAGGAGGAGAATGGTGGCTCACCTCTGGAAAGCACTAGGAGATGGTAAGTCCATGATTTTTGGCACCTATGGATTTGTAGATTTCTTTGACTTCAAGTGGGGTTTGATGAGTAGACACTTTTTATTTAGTGACAAGAGATTTGCACCTAGAAACAGGACAAATTATATGCTGCAACAACAACTGACTCTGTTTCACTTTATATGTGTGCAACCTCCATGAATGAATTTAATGGTGCGGGGGGGGGGAGCACAATGAGTGTGTCCCTTAAGAGTGAATTTTGTCCTTATTTTAAAAGGGTTCTGAGATACCAACTGCTGCCTCAGGAGAGAGTAACCCTTCACAGAGGCAGCAGACGCAGTTCAGCATTGCTCTTTCTTTTGTGCTTCAACTCTGACCAGCTAGGAGCTTGCCCTTGGGACAGAAAGTGCTCTATTTACACTCAGATCTTGGCATTTTTCCTAAGGTTGCCAATTATAATGGTGTTTTCTTGTGATATGGGCACACATCTGTTCTGAACTGGCTTGCACCCACTGCCTCATTTTGCACAGGCCATGGAACATGCATCAAATGGCAGCCATTCCACTACAAGTGCAATCTTTAGGAAATCTAGATCTTTACCAGCAGAATAATGAATTCCATAGAATTGTTCCATTGTGCAACAATATGAAACATGTTAAGAGAAAGTGCAGTTTCTCAATATTCCATCCATCCTTCCCCCTTTTTTTTTTAACCACAGGAATGATAGATTATTAATCATGATTAATACTCAGTTACTGTGAATTATAGTGCAGCAGTGCCTGGAAATCCCAGTCTGTTCACTAAACTTATTTTCTTGCATAAGAGGAAATTTATCTTGCATTTCAGGGGCCTAAAATATAGCTTGATGTAGAATTGAACCACCCATTTCATATAACTACAAGAAAAAATTAATAGATACATTCTTAGTCCAACACTATTGGACATTTCTTTTATACTGTGCAAGCATAACAGTAGGAGAAATACAATTGTGAACATCTTAATTGTTCTTGTGTTTTGCTTTCTTCCTGCAAATAAAAGTCTGGCAGAGCTCAGCTCCACCACTCAGCCTGAATCCCAAACCACTGGAGTTAAGGCGTGCGCAGTCGTGCGTTGTCTTGACTTTTCAAAGATGTTGGTCATTCTGCTTGTGGTTGCTTAAGGGAGTATGAACGTTCAGAATGTTCTAGGAAGCAGAGGAAAGTCAAAGGAGAGGATACAGTATATTCCATCCCTGTATTTGGGGGTGTACATGGGCTAATTTTTGTTAGCTCTGTATCTAAAAGGACTCATAGTGTGCATGGAGAGTAAGGCACCAGAATGACTTTATGGAAGGGCTCACATTCAGTCAGAGAATTTAATTACTAATGAGATAACTCATATTCAGCGTTTTAGAAGCACCCTGAGGTCTTCCATCCTCAGTTTTCTGTGGGCAGGGCAATATTGAGCAAATAACAATTACTGGTTTAAAGAGTTTATGCCCTAATCTGTAAAGTGTCCTGAGAATACAGTGAAAGGAGGTGAAAAGACATTTTTCTCTCAAGTTTGAGACTGCTGTGTCATTTCTAAGAGAAGATCCTTAGAGAGCATCCCATCGTCCCCCTCCTGTAGAAGGTAGCAAAACAGCTCTTCGTTATTATCTCTGTCTCTCTCTTCCCCCAACCAATCTGTCAGCCCATTTATGGTGCTGAGGAGAGGCGGCGTGCCGGAGCGATGTTCCCGTTTGCAAAATGGTAACTTCTATTTGTTGTTCTGAGGAGCTGGTTTCACACACTGGGGAGCTGACATCTCTCCGGGAGCACAGCTGAGTCCAACATGTTGAGAACAGCCATCCACCCAAACGCCTCCTACTCAAGTGCTCAGACCTTCCTTACCAGTAAATAAAAAACACAGAGACAGCCTTGAATTGTTCCACATATTTCTGTTTCACTGGAATGTCTGCCTGTGTTCAAATCTGATAAATGGGTATTTCTCTGGCCTAAGAAGTCAGTTCAGTGTGGGAACTGGATGGCTCTTTAAAGAGAGAACCCAGTTTCTGGAATAGGTAATGGAAAAGTCTGTCTGACTTTCTCTGGTGTCAATGTATTGAAGAGTTCCTGTGTCTCATGAAAACACAATGTCGCAAATAACAATTCCATGACAGAAAACAAAGTTCTCAAAAGCGACTGCTTCTACGACCTTCTACATGTTTTTCAAGGTTTCATTCCTCCTACAGAAGACCTCTAAAAATCTACTTCCTAAAACAGGAAACCTGTCAATGTGCCATTGTAGACTTTAGGGAAGGAGATATTGCTGCAGTATTTACACACTACCATTCACTACAACAGCAGCTCTCAGTATATCCTAGAGTGTGATTCAATTAATATTGTTGGGACATCCTGTCTAGCCATGGCTGTGACCATAGTAATCCTGTCTTTGACCTTACCCATGCCTGAGACTAGACGTGATCTCAGTTTGCCAACCTATAGATTATAATGTATAAAAAAGGTCTTTCAAATAATGTTTCCTCAAAAAAAAAAAAGAGTTGAAAAAAATAATGTGTGCCAATAGTCCTTAATTCAGCTCCACAGCTGATGCATGGAGACCTCACTTGCCATGGGTGATCCCAGTATCATCAATGTGTTTTACCTTGCAGGCTCAGAGCTGGAACAAGGCATCCTGGCTTGCAAGACAAGTCTCCCATCTCTGGGTCCCTCACTGACAGTATTTTGGGGTATGCAACATTCTGGTTTCCTCTCTTGGATTCCTTCCAGCCATTGCACATGAAACCTCTTGGATGGCAGCATCAAGGACAAGGACTGCCAATGTACATCTCTAGAAGTACCTCTCTAAGAAATGGTATGTGGGGCAAGTTTTCTTCTTTTCTCACTCTTAAATGCTTTAGGTCAATGTCTTTATCCATACATGCCCACTTGCCATTTGTCAAGGAAAACCTATGGGAGAAAGGGGAATCATCCAAGCCTCTGTGGCCTGATGTGTTGCACTGAGAGTTTAGCTGTAAGGCTCAGTATTGACTTAAGATCAAAAATCTATCAGTTTTGGGGAGAAGTTTTAGTGTCTATACAAAGCAAACATTATCTTTATTGTTAATCTATAAATAATGTGAATAAGCAACTCTGTATTTTCCTCTGTGCTTCATACATGTGTTCTGCACCCTCAGGCAGCTGAATTTACATGCATTTGGTGTCATATGTGTAATGTGCAATATGAATTTCCTTTTTATTATAGCAGACCTGCCATCAGAAAGGAGGGAGAGGGAGTTTGAAAGCACAACCAGGACAGAGACTGCCATTTTGTAATCTTTTGTGCACAGGTGGCACAGATTTCCACTGGAATAGGTGGCAATATTCTGCAGCTAGTAGAAATCCTACAAGGCAAAGGAGTTACTGGCCATCCATGGGGTAATTCTCCTCTGGAAGTGTGCAGTCAATTCCCATTTAGGCTAATTACACTTAAGGAGCTCTTTCCTATAACTGATGAACAATAGGCATAAGCTGTTATTACCTATCCATAGGCACACACATTAATACACTGCCGAATTGCACTGCCCTGTTAAAATGCTTCCTTGACAAAACTCACTGGAGATTTTTGGAGGCATTTGCTGTAATTACTGCTAGCATGGTTTCTAATTCATTTAATTTTCTTTTCTACCTAAACTGAGCATGTGAATGTGTTTTAGGAGATTGAATAAATAAATTTTTAATTATAAAATGATGCTCTATCGTACATTATTAATAATAACCAACAATGTGTAATACACGTTTAGGTATGAATCCATTAGGGGCATGAACTAATATAGATCAGTCCTAAAATGATGGCCTAATTTGTCCTGTGTTTATGAATGGGGAAATCCGTGTTTGAAGCAATTAGAAGGAACAAACAAGTGGGAAAAGCATCAAGCCCACGTGGCACTTAGGAATTCTGTTGTTATCTACAGCAAAGGAGAAGACCCTTTTTTTTTCCCCTTTATTGGTTTCAGCAGTTTGTGGAATCATACAACCAGAACAGTGCAGGTTTACAGACCTCCAGGGTGGGACCAGCATAGTACTGGTTGGCAAACACTCTGGTTATTATTGTTATCTTAAAAAAAACCAACAAAACAACAAACAACAAACCATCAAAACCAAAACAATGAAACTCCTTTGTACCCTGTCAGTTCACTCGTAGGCAGTTTTGAGGAATTTTGCCACTTTATTTTCCTCCTAGCGATAGCAGACTTCAGAAATCTCCATGGCAAGTTCCAGGCATTCACCAGTCTCGTGGCAGGACTCAAAAAGGCTGCAATCAATGTCACAGTCACAGTTGCAGTCGTTGTTGGCGTGGTCGTCATTGGAGGTCTGGTAGTATCTATTGGATGGACAACAGGTATCTATCAGCCAATGTTCACAGGTATCAGGCAGCATTATAAGAAAGTCCCAAAATTGGCAGAACAAGCAGGCCAGGATAAGTGTCGCACATTCATCTAAGAGAAAGGAAAAGCAGCGAGACGTAAGAGAAAGGGTGTGCTGGAGTACCCAGGTTCAGGCTAGTGTGATTGCACAGAAGTGAGATGCAAGGCAGCACACAGGGTAGGCTAAAAATACAGTGAGGATGACTGCTCCCATAAAGTCAAATGAAGGGATTTATTTCTGTTGTTTTTTTCTGGAAAAACAAAAACAGCATCAAAATAATTTGAATGACAATATTCTGTGGCAGTGAAGTTCAGAGGAACAAGCATTCTGAACCAACTTTGTGGTTGGCCTTGATGATCTTAAAGGTATTTCAAGCCTAAATGATTCTATGCTTCTTTAAAGTGTTTGGCCTATAAATTTTAGCACAGGAGTGAACCTCAGGCAGCAGGGATGGTCTGCAGCTGGGTTGCAGCCTTGAGGAGTTTGGAAATGCTGCTGCCTTTTGTTGCTAGTTGTGCCACCCGACCAGAGCACGAGACACTGGAGTTTATCTTCTTTTTCAGAAGAGTTTGTAATTAAAGAAAAAAAAAAAAAAAAATCAGGCTGCTTCTGCTATTTCTAGGAAGGAAAAAAAAAAATCAACAAGCCCTCCCCCTGAAAACCTTTCAGGGGCATTTTTGCAGCATGCAAATAATTGAGAACAGAATCCTTATTTAAACTATTCCTTTCTGGGCTGTAAGTCTGCTACAGTCTGAATCAATCTTTGCTGGAAGTCAGTGTGCAAATACCCAAAGCTTTTGTAGAGAATGGATCAGGCTCTCAGACTCTCCATGTCTAGTTCTTGCTTTTCTACATGGCCATTCTGGAGGCATGGGATGGTGTATCTCTGCCTCATGAATTCAACGTGGCATCCGGATTTGGACTGAGATGATCTCATGAACAAGACCAAATCCACACACACAAAAAGAACACAGATCCATTATCTGCTTATAGTCTTATTTCTAAAAGTATTCTGTTTCAGTAAAAATGTTTAAGGGCAGCTCAACTGCTTAGCCAGAGACAGGGATAAAAAGCAAGTCTGGAAAGCAGAGTTTACAGAGGACAACGTGCTGATTGATTCTCACCCCAGGGTCTTTCCACTTTTCTCACCTTTTCATTCACAGACTTGTTAATTTTTGAAAGGAGGCAAAAGTTTGGAAAATAGCATTGGCTAGGCTGTATGTCTGGAGCCAATGAATATTCCTGAAAACTTGTTTGTTGCCCTTAAAAATCCACTCATGACCTCTCCACCACTCAAAGCACAGTACTGGGGGGGCTGCCTCCGGGCACCGCAGGGCTCGGAGCAGGTGTTGAATCCTGACGGTGAGAATCCAGTCGGAGAGTAAAGATCCAGACCTTTCAATTTAATTTTTTTTTTCCCCCTCCTTGTTTTTTGGAAAGCAAAAATGCCTTCAACAATATGAATGCCTTTTCATTGGTTCTTTCAGGAAAACATATGGTTGTAACCACATTTCTTGCCCTAGGATGACTAACTGTGAACTCATTCAACTGCATTGGTTCTGTTGTGGCATTTTCTGTCTCACGTAGCATAAATTTCACTGCCAGGAAGTTTCCAGAATTATGCTCTTTTTTTTTTTTTTTTTCGTTTTAAGAAAGCTTTCTTGATGAAGAACAACATTAAAAAATCATTCCAGCTTCTTTATTAAAAAAAAAAGAAAGCAGTGAAAGCAGGTAGCAAGAATAAGTAGCATGTGATTAAACTTCTTTCTCAGCAGCATAACATCACCAATGTTATCAATTTTAATACTTATTTAAATATGTCAAGATCTATTTAAGTTCAGACAAGCACAACTAACTTCTAAGTCAGTTATGTAGAATAAGAATGACTAGATTTTGGTGATACTTAGTAAATTCATGCTTACATTTTTTTCTAACTAAATGAACTGAAATAATTATAAAATTGGAACATTTTATAAGGTGACACCACTGCACTTAATTGTATGAAATTTACAGTGTAGAAAATGTAATCATTTTATTCAGTAGCCCATGGTGTAATTAAGACTATTCTTTTTAGCTATCTTATGTTTATGAAATTTTCTTCCTATATATAGATATGAGAGATGAAATTTAAAATTATATATCAATTAAAGATCTTTCTTTTTTTTTCTTTTCTCTCCAAAGATCTGCTTTCTAATACCAGTTTTTCTCCTGAATGTGTTAACCATAATGGGGCTTATGTAATCTGGAGAGAATAGATACAGTTCTTAGGGCTTGCTCCAGGAAAGAGAGCACACAAAAAGCACAAGATTTTAATAATAAAGTAATGTTTCAGCACAGAGTATGTGATGTGCAGTAAAGATGCTTTTAAATTCCCATCAGAGCACACACCATGAACTGTGATAATGGATGTAACACATTTCGAAAAATCTGCATGTGTGAGACTTTTTTGTCCTGTTTTAAGTGGGGCAATGTATATAAATAATAGATATTAGCAATTAAACATCCATTCCTATGCATTCATTTATATATTTGAAAATAAATTAGCCACAAACTGCACAAAAGGAGATGCAAGCTCCTGTTTCCTCCTCTGTTTTCCCTGCTGTTTGCAACCGGCGCTACTGCGTTTATCTCTCTGAGAACAACGACCTCAGCTCTCAGTCTCTACATTAGTAGATTAATTACCACAAAAGAAGAACTTCTAATAATTTTGCTAGCCTGCCTCATCTCTAAATTTTTCTGCTCTTGTCAGTGGTTGTTGCCAGCTCACCCTCTGCTCACACAGATGATGCTCTGGATGAATCTGGTCCAAAGCTCGCTTGAGGCCATGATGGTCCCCCCTGGTGAGACCCATGATCTTTGGCTTTGCTCCTCTCTGAGTACAGGGAATGAAATAATCACTGATTTCCTCAACTATCACTCTGCCTTCAGAGATTCTCCAAGCACCAGCAAACAGGATTTGTCCTCGTGTGTGTGGAATTAGCAGTAACTTGTCAGAGTAGAGCGAGTAGAGTATGCAGTGACAACCACAAATCTGGCTTCCTTTGGTTTTTTTGGCTTGCATCCAGCCCTTAACATTATTAATTGAGCACAGATTGTTTTGGTTTTTTGTTGGTTTTTTTTTTTTTTTTTTGTTAATTTCCTTCACTTCTAGCTTTTTTAAGGAGGATGAAATCTGTTATTTGCATCACATGGTACACACCTGTGTGCCAGTAATGGTTGAGGGACCTGATCAGATAATCAGCAAATTCAGAAAATCGTAAGTGTCTGGACTACAGAACAAGACCCTTAAATAAAAAAATACACTTAAGATCCTTCACTGAAATGAAATACATTCTAATAGATGTATAAAATTTGTTCCTCTTATTACAGGCTCAGTGATACAATGGAGATGGTAATGGTTCCTGGAGGGCATGGTGGTTTGTTGTGTTGATCTGTATTTAGAAGTTCCTAACTCAGGGATTGTTAAATGATGTGCACGATGGATCCCAACCCCATTGGATGTAACACACTAATCCATTATTGCAAAAGGCGCACACAGCCAACTGCAAAAATGCTTCACAGAAGTACTTTTTTTTTTTTTTTTTCACATCCACTGGAATAACTGGCTGGGAATAGCTGATTCTCAGCATAATTCCATTAAAATCAGGGGTGTTATATTATTTAGATTAGCAGGAGTCATGGCCCTTGGTCTGTAATGAGTGTTCACAACTCGTTTTATTCCTTAACCCTTGGTTACACTATTGCCTCTGAAGCTCTTAAAAAAAAGGTGCAGGTGTTCACTCTTTAACTTGTGCTTTTACACAATAAAAAGGATCAGCTCCTTTTGGGAAAAGGTAGGACAGCTCTGGTTATTAGCTCCAGAACAAACAAGTTTTAGCAATGTTCATTTGCAAAATTGCACTTGAACAGTTTGGCTTCTGTTGCAGTTTTGGTTCGTATCTCCCATTCCTGGTACTTCGTTTTCAAATATCTTTTTTTCAACTGGCGGAACATACAGAACTGACCAGAAGTCCTCTCGACGTGTATCCATCTGGCCCAGTCATCAGAAACATGAGGGCAGAGTATGAAGGCAGCTCCTCATCCTGACCCACGTGAGTTTTGCAGTGCAGGCTGCAGAGGTCATACACTGACCACCTTTAATATCACTGACAATGGAAGATTATCTTCCACAGATTCTCATCTACCACAAAAGTGTCTGCAGGGCAACCTAATGTTGCTTTTGGCTACGTTCTTGAACCTCCTGTTCAGCACATAAGCATTTACTTCAAGTTAGATACACACAGTGCTCTTACAAGAGGCATTAGTTGGAAATCAGCTTAAAGATGGTCTGTTTTATGAAACATACCATCACTGTCCCTCTGATGTACCGATGCGTCGTCTTCAATGTAAGTGAATTCTCTGCATTTCTCCAGGGAAGCAATGGATGATGTGCTCGCATCTGACAACTTCTTCTCATTTTTGGTACCCTTTGATGAAGCGCCTGTGATGCTGAATTCTGCGACAGAACTCATAACAATACCTTTCATAGGCTTTTCATCTGTATGTTTTTCATTTGTAAGCTGGTTATCTGGTGGGATTAGGGGAAAAAAAAAAAAAAAAAGAAAAAAGACTTGTTTGTGATACTAAGACAGAGATCTGAAAGAATAACATATGTAGAATTTCCAAGCTTACAGTTGTTTACTTCCAAGCCTAACCCTACTTACCTCAGGATTTCAGTTTCTTTATGCAAGTGAAGTTTATTCATAGTACAGGTATTTCTGAACTCGCATTCTAAGGTTTTTTCCTTAAACCCAGTGGGCTTAGAGGCTGAGGAATAATTCACCTCCACTGGATCAGGTTAGGAGAGAGAACAGCTATTGCTTCAGCCGACATCTATTCTGAGTGTGATATCTTAACTTTAATTTGTGATGTAAAACAAGGCAAACCAATTATCTTCTTATTTTTCAACAGCAGCTCTGTTTCCTTAAATTTACAGCCAGCAATGTGTGTAGGTGGTACCTAGATGCAGATGTGCCAGCTCACCATGGCTCATATTCTCATAGCTAAACAAGCCAGATGGTCTCTGTTTAACATCCAGATTCATTATTTCATAATTTCCTCCACACTTGTGTTCTTGGCCTGGAAGTCAACTAGAAGATGGGATACTTCACATACTGTCAGCATGCCAGAGAGGCAGCTCAAAAACCAGAGAGAGAGCTTAATTTTAAGCCCCAACTAGGGGAAAGGTTAAGAAAAGTTCTGAGCTCAATTTATTCTTGAAGAACTTTGCAGGCACAGATAAACATGGGTTGATATATAGTTTCACTTACTCACTGAAGTGATCAAGAGGCCAAGAAACACAGTCATTCTCTCTATGGCTGGGATGATACAACCTCATCAGTTCTTATCTACAGCTGATTAACTCCTGCACCTCACATCAAGCACAGCTTCACTTTTTATCTTACTTAAATCTTGTGATATGCTTGCTCTTGAGCTGGATACAGAAAAGCAATCTTTACAAACACCTCAGTTTTGCAAATGTTACTTTCCAAGAGGGACAGTTGAGTGCTCTTAAATAGCTGGTCTGCTCTCTGCTGCAAGGAGCCAGAAGAGAGACCCTGCATATCTCTTGTTTTTCAGATACCTTTGACCCTTGACAGATATTAAAGAAAAGCCAAAAAAAGGTTGATAGAGAATGAAACCTTGGCCTTGAAACTTGCAACCAAAAGGAGGAAATGTGGATGCAATGTGTGGATTGCAAGGTAGGCAATAAACCACTGGGACCATCGGGCTCAAAGTGGGGGGAAGAAAGGATTTGAGGTCTAACTGGCGTGTGGAGCAAGTCCAGTGAAGGTCATCAAGGTGGTGAGGGATTTGAAGCATCTGCTATATGAGGAGGGGCTGAGGGACCTAGGTTTGGTTGGCCTGGAGAAGAGAAAGCAAAGAATGGTGCTGGATGCTGTCTTGCACTTCATGACCAGAGTAACAGAGAAGTCAGACCCCAACTCCTTCCAGCAGTGTACAAAGGTAAAAAGACATGAGACAACTGTCACAAGCTGCAGCAAAGGCATTGGGGGTTGTATATGGGAACAAATTCTTCATCATGGGAGGTGTAAAGCACTGGGGCAGCCCCTGGCAAGGCTAGGGAAGCATGGAGAGCTCAGCTGGGCATGGACCCCAGCAGCCTTCTCTTAGTGCAGAGTTAACCTGGTTTGATGCAATGGCCAGACAAGGTGACATCTACAAGTCCCTTCCAAGCCAATTTTTCTGTGATTCCTGTGCGCCTATTTACTTACAGAATGAATTAACAACTCCATTAAATTTTCACCCATAGTCAGATTTCATGCCATTTTAGATCATCTTCATGTGGTGAAACATGTAGAAGCAGAAAAGCTGGGTAGAGCTTAGCAGAATAAGACTTTGGGAGAGGATAAGAAGCAATAGTAAGCTATCATTCTCATTTGAACTTCAAATCACTGCTTTAAAAATGTGTGTTCGCAGATGTTCTGGCTTCATTTTGAACTTGTAGTAATGACAAGGTCTAATATGAAGGGAATGTGGATTTTCCCTGTTCTGGAAAGTTTACAGGTTAGTCTTAGGCAGGGAACAACCACCGGTGGGATAGACAGAAGTGAAGGGAAGAAGGCAGTAAGACAGCAGTGGCACAGGGAGGAGTCTCCAAAACCTGTAGCCGAGTTTTTAGTGTGTTATGACCTAGGGAAGCCACAGGTGAGACTTGGGAAGAGGTGGTAGCTCTTCCAGGTGTAAACCATCAGCTCAAAGCACAGTGGTTTTGCCTGAAGGTTGTACACTTTGTTGTAGGAAACCAACATCCTGGGCAAAACCAGTCGTGTTTTGCCCACCTGTGATAATTTGTTGGTGGTTTTCCCCCCAGAGTAAATAAATACAGATTTTTTCCTCCTCTCTGACTTGGCCAGCCTCTTGAGTTCAAAATGTGAAAATTCATGCATTTGAGATGTCTTTACATGCTACACTGCTTCCCAGTGTTTATATATCAATGATATAGCACCATTTTTCCTGCACTTGCTTTGGGTAACATGCTGTCTCCAGGAAAAGCTGTGCTGATTGAAGTAGCAGAGCTCTGGAGGAAGCCGTGTTGCAGTTACACACTGGACTTATTTGACAATAATTGAATTGTGAGTCCAAAAGTCACAGGCCCCATCTGTTATTCAGGTGAAAATCTTACAAATGGATCTTGGTTACCCAGGCTGAGAGCTACACCCAGGCTGACCAGCTGCACACACATGGATCAGACTGAAAGTCCTAGGCAAGTATGATGTTTTCTATAATTTTCCACTTTCAAAACTGGCCCAAAAGTCTAAACCAGATACAATTTCAGTTGCAAAATATTGGTTGAGTTTCCAATTTCTGCAACAATACAGTGGCCCACAGTAGGCATTTAAGCATTAAAAAACAAGACTGAAAAAAAAATCAGACTGAAGTAATCAGTGTATGCCAGACTAACAGTTACCATATCCACCAACTTTTACTATTCATGCTTTGAGTCAATTTTCATTCTTGAAGTGCTGTTGAAGAGAAATCAAAACCAGAAATAGAAAGGCATAGACATAACCTGAATTTTTCAATACAGCACCATCAAACAAAAGGGTAACTAAAGCTGTCATTCAAGGACTCTTCTGTTTGTTAAAGCATACTACATCTTTGAAAATACCGTACATTTTAGTGTCAGACTCTTAGTTTGAAAAGCTCCCTTTAAGTAATGTTATACTTGTCTTGTACAGCTAGATCAAGTCTTCATGCAATCACCATAACAAGAAACTTGCTATGACAAGTGAGATCCTTGCTTCCAGAAAACAGTGTGATAGAGGCTAAAGCAGTGTACAATTATAGGTCTCCAATTCATTTTTATGCAATTACCTTCAGTTCAGCTGGGGGTCCATCTACATTATGTCTTTTATCAATTTAATGTTAGCACAGAGTGTCTAAAGAAATAAAGATTATGCTAGACCAGCACAAAAAGAAAAAGTGGTTAGCAGGTTTTTTTTCTTCTTTTATAGTTTGTTGTTGCGTGGAACAGTAGCAGGTTGAGAGTTTGGAACAAATTAGTGGAGCCAAATAGGCTTTAAAAATATATTATGTACAACTGGCATTATTTATGATTAATGTTAGGTGAGGATGCAAAAAGAAAAATGAAGTTACAATTGAAGATGGGCAGAGGGTCAAACTTTGTTTCTGTCCTTTAAGAGCCTGACTTCAGCTTCAGATAGCTACAAATGCCTGTGTTTTTAATATGTAGAAATCACCTACTGAAGTGAATTAAAAGAAAAAAAGAAGTGCATCACGCTGAAGAAAGTGTTAGACTGTTAGGCAGAAGCAGCTAGAGGTAATCCCCCACAATGTGCCATTTTTAAACAGTATCATGAAGTAGCAACTTTCTTCCTCCTATGGGGAAGCTGGGACTTGCCTCAGCTGTTGCAGTAGGAGACTGGGATTGTTCGCCCGTGTTTGAACTAAAGATATAGTCTTAATGCTCACATGAAATTTCTATTTTCTTTTTCAAGTTGGGTGATTCAGACAGCTGACTGCACTGTCTGAATCCACAAAAGCACAAAGTAACTCACTTTGCACTGATGCCAGACCCAGATCCCTCTGGTTAATAGTGAGGAGCAGTGATAGCAAGACTGGCATTTACAGTAGGTCCCCTGACCTCGATTTCTCTTCAGTGCCTTAGGCACAAACCATGCTGCAGCCCTTCAGAATAGGAGGATGGAGTTTCCCAGCATGCTTTTGAAATTAGCTTTTATGTAGTGGCATTTAAGGGCTCTAAGTCTGTTTTTGGCAAGGGGTGGGGGAGTAAGAGGTGCTCTGGTGCTGGATGGGGACTGCAGCAATAAGAGTAAAGCCAAAGAGCTGCTTTAGACAATAGGTTAGGGGGAATTAACACTGAAAGAGGAGGAGAACGGATCTATCACCCTACATAGGGCTCATGCATGTCTTAAAAGCAAAGGACAAAGGAGTCTGTGGCTTACTGATGGTATTTGTTGACCCTTTGCCTCACTCCCCTGTGACAAGGATTCACAAGGGTTAATGCAGAAATGAGTGGAAAACTCCAGCAGTTTAGGACATGTAACTTTTGAATTTCACCGTGAGGCATCTTCATGTAACAGTGCAGCAAAAGAACCAAAGGAATGCCTGGCTGATCTCCCTGCCATTTGTTATCCCATGCACTGCTGTCACTACCTGTCTATTTAATATATCACATGCTCATCACCGAGAGAGCTGTGTGCCATGTCCATTCAGTCCTGAGATGAAGCAGGCAGAGCTACATCCGACCTGATGGATGATAACTTGTAAGTATAAAGGCTTGAACTGAACTCACTTGGTTTGAAAAGACTCATAGTAAAATGAAACCCAACCCCCAGGTTTCAGTGGCGGTGCTTCAAAAAAGAAAAAGTACAACATACTTTTTCTTGCCAGTCTAAAGGACATATTTGGCTGCCAGAAGTGATGGGAAGGGATACCAGGGGCAGCTCTTCATGGTGTGAGCCATGCATGGGGCCAGCAGCTTACCTGGATGGTCCTTGCTGCTTGGCGTCACCCCAGGGAGCACAGGGAGAGGCAGGGAAAGGTGAGGCTGGCTTGGTGGAAGAACAAAACAACATTGCAGAGGGACACTGTAAATAATCGTGGCTTGGCACGTGTATCATCCCCAGCCACTTAGTGACAGTCATTGACTTCAGGAGTTGTTGCTTTGGGGGCAAATGGAAGCAGATGTGCTACTTTGCAGGGGGAGGTTATGTGGGACGACGCACTGTTTCTGTTACCCTCTGTCTCATTTGTGGAAACGAAGCCAAAAATGAAGCAAATTGCTCAGAGAGAAAGTTTCGTCTGAGAAGAGGAGAAGAGGATCCCTGGTAGGAAAAGAAGTTTCTCTTTCAGGTAGGTATAAGAATTTGAGGGCTGGGAGATCTGCTATTAAATGTGGGGCATCATGTGCCGAACACACCAGAAACCTTAGCTGAGGTTCCCAAACCAGCAGCAAAGGAGGAGAGAAGAAATTGTAGCCCAAGCTCCAATCTCCATGGCTTAGCTACCTCGCTGGCCAACATGCCCAAGGTCCCTGTGGTGGCAAGCCCAGGTCCCCACATGGGTGCTGAGCTCCTCTACCTCTGCTGTGCTTGCCAGGCCATCCACTCCATGAGTAGGGCTTGGAGGCTTAAATCTTCCTTCCTTCTCTCTCCAAGGGTCAGGGAGGCAAAGTAGAAGAGGATGTGGAACTATCCCTATGGTGTGTGCAGCAGATGGAGCAAATGCCATGGGAACTGCTCTCATTCAAGTAGAAGAGGCCAGAGGGACAGCCAACCTGAAGCAAGCTACTCTAGACTATAATATCATGGGTGCTTTCATAGTTCTGTGCCTATTACATTTTGCTGAGCCCTGGCATAAGGATACAAGGGATTTAGAGACTGTTTATTTTTGTTGTAAGGAAACAGGGAATAGTACACAAGGCTATAAATATATTTTGGGCTTCATATGACATCATGAACTTGCACAAATGATTCTCTTCTGATTTATGATGATAGACTGGTAAGTCACAGGAGCTTTGGTTTTACTTTATTTTGCTGTTGCAGTAACAAAGCTAATGGTGCAATCCTGGGAGAGGGTATTTTATCAATAGTGAAATTTTGACCTCTTTGCATACGTTTTAACTTTATGAATTAGTGACCCAGCTGACTGTAAAGCCTTCTATAGGCTTATTATAAATCTATCACAGGACTGGCAAAAAATTTTGGCCCAGATCCTAAATTCTGACAAGCATGTGTTGATGGACTGCATAGCAAGCACTTCCACTAATATTTCTCACTAATTATACCATATATTAAGAGAAATGAATGAAGCCAATGTTTATATGCAGCTTTAACTGCTTTTGATATAAGAAAGCAACCCAATCCCTAATAAATTTTCACCTTCAACATTTCTATTCATTATAATTTTTACCATGATGAATGAAGTTAGAACTGGAGAGGGAGGGGGTTTGTCCTGAAATCTGTTCAGTGAATGACTGAATTTACTTCCCTTCTCCAACTTGTGTTGAGGAAGGAGGGAACAGATGGACACAGGAAGAAGAGGGAGGCGAGTGAGGAACGAAGGAGATGGGTGAGGAACAGATGGAGTTGGGGGAAAGCAAAGAGGAGAGTCAGCAAGGATGGTGGGAAAGTTTTCCACTTGACCTTGAGTTGAAATGAAGATCCACATACAGCATGGGGCAGCTAGATTTTGGGATGCATCCTTTTCCTCTCTGTGGCACTTATCTCAGATTCCCCAAAGCCCTGTGGGCCATCCCAGGAGTCCAGTCCATCCCAGGGGGTCTGCAGAACCAGATCCTAGATTTTCTTGCAGAGATGGCTACTGCAGAAGGGTGTCTGCACTGTGCTCAACACCCCTAATGGTAATGGCAGGGGAGAAATGTGTGCAGACGCAGTACCCAAGATGGGTTGGGGTGTGCTAAGTCTCCCAGGGATCCCAGCCAAGCCAGAAACTGGAACTTATCATTTTTAAGAGAAATCCTACGCCCTGTTTGTGAGGATCCAATGGCCAAAATACTCAGCGATTTATGATTTTACCTGCCTAAAGTAAGACATCTGAGATGGCCTGATTTGCAGAATGTGCTGAGCATCTGTGCTTGGAGGTGGATTGAATTATATAGCCTGAGTCACTAGTAAGTCCTGGAAAATCTTGATTATATTCTTAATTCTATTAAATTGCCTGCGTATAGTCCGTTGGTTCTGGCTTTGCAAGCTGAAGAATGGAAGAGGTGAAAGTTAAATATTGGCCATGTGTGTCATTCCCTTTGAAGAAAATGGGAGCCATGTGCATTCACCTAACAGCAAAGTTTGGCTCCAACTATGATTTCACAGCTGGGCCCTAACTTCAGGAATGCCAAAGCACTAAATGACTCAATTGGAGTAATCCGATCAATGCTGTATTTTCACTGTGGATTCAAACTGCACACACAGCAAGAGCAGAGTTAGTTGTCTTCCCTCTCAGAATCACTTTTCTCTGCAGATTTGATAGCATGAATATGGAATTTTGCTCTCATCCCACAAATAAGTGAAATGGCAGAAAACGTATGTCAAAGAAAATGCACAACGTTACGTCCTTTTTTACTTTTTGGAGGCTGTTTAAGAAAATGGTTTCATTAATTTTGACTGAATAAAAGGTTTCTTTAAGGGATTTCAATAGGTGACATGAAAAATGTTAATATGAATGATCAAGACAATGGAGGTTAAAACTGTTTTGAAAATATGATTCTTTTATAGATCTCAGGTGTTGGGAAGAGTTACAGAATAAATATACGGTAGTGCTGACATTCTGTGCTGTTTCATCTTAGCAAAAGAGTTTTTAGTAAAGAAAATTCTTTGCAAGGAATGTTTTCTGCAGCCAGTCTTCAAAAAGAGGTTTTTCCCCCTCCCAGTTTAATAAAATTAAAGTAATTTCTGTCATATTGATACGTCGATATGTTTTTCAATAAACTTTTTCACAGAGGTTTTTTTTTTAATTCTCTTCACTTTAAAAATTATAATTATATGTCTTCCTCCCACTTTGAAAATGGCACAAGGTGCTCATTTGCAGAGCTCTACTGTTCAAATCTTCACTGAGAATAGAAATGTCATGACTCAGTTAACAATGCTTTATTATTCACATTGATCTTTTTTTATAGTGTTCTTTATCTCAAAAACAGTGTAAATCAGATATCTTCCTCCCACTCCTTTGTTCATTTGCAAATTTTTATTATTCTAGTTTAAAAAAGCAGTGGAGTGTCAAGAGTCAGTGTATATTGTTTATGTTCTTTTTTGCTTTAAAATTACTTTTAACTATAAAAAGTAAGATGTATAGCAGGAAAAAAAAAAAAAGAAGCTGGATTTAGGGATGCTTAAAAAAGAATTGAAGGGATCAGTGTGAATTTTGTGTTCTTCTCTTACATTTTGGAGTTGTAACAGACTTTGCAAGAAGGGGGACCAACCACTGTATGAAAAGGCTTTTATGTGTTAATTCAAAAGTCCCTGTTGCATCAGACACTGGACATAATTCATGCTTTTAACAAACTCTCTAGCAAAATTCACAACTGCAGTTGCAGTGTGTTCCCTGGGTGGTTTACAGGTGCCTGCCCAGAGACCTGCACTCTCCATCTCTGTGTCAGATCTCGGCGCCAGGTCCCCAGGAACTGAGAAGCACCAAGATAAATCACTGGATTTTCACAGAAACGTCACAGTTTGGGTTTCAAAAGTTGAGTGCAGCAGAAACATAAGCTCAGCTGGTCAGTAGGCAATGCAATGACTGACACTCATGGGCCAGGGCATGGGGAACAGCTAGGCATCCTCCAGGAGACCTGTGCTAGAGCCTCCAGGGTTTGTTTCTGGATTGGATCTTCCAAATCCTCCTTCAGCCATGGTTCTATTTTCTGCCAACTTTTTCTTTAGGTCTGTATTTACATCCTGGCTGATCTGACTGCATGAAATGGCCTCCATGAAATAAATCCACTGTAGCAATAGGAGTTAGTGCAGGGAGCAGCAGGATTTCATGGTATTTCACACACTACTTGCTGATAGGTTTTTTTTTTTTTTTCTTTTCTTTTGCCTGTTTTGAATTAATTTCCTCCAGTTTATGACCAGGGCATCCTGGCACCCTGTTGTTACTCCAGCAGCTCTTGAAAGAGGTCATCCTCTCTGGGAGTCTCCAAGAAGGAGTGGCTATTTCTGAAGCTGGATTTAAGCCCCAGATTGGATTTTTTGGATCTTGTAGGTGCTGTGGTGGCTCTATCAAATGAAAGGCCCTAAAAAGCTTTTGTAAACAAAAATAAAGTCTTCTTCCCATATTCTTTTGTGTATTTCTTTTTGTTTCAGGGCTGAACTCTCCTGAAATGTTGCTAAAAGGGGTAATTAAGCAAACAGAACAAGTAAGTTTCAAAGTGAACCCAAACTGAAAACACACAGCTCTGACGGGGCTGCAGGGACACCCATGCCCTGGGCTGGGGCAGATCCATCCTGGTGTTCATGGGCAGCTGGTTGCTGTATTGCAGGGATGACTCAAAACTCTCCAGTTTTCTTTATTCTTCACTGCAGAGTGTGAAGCTGGGGATTTTGATGCTTTATTTTATCTGAACTGATCATCTTGTTTTCAAATTAAAGAAAAAAAAACCAAAATCTTATTATTATTATAGTCCTTGCCTTGACAGCACTGCAGCATAAATTTGGTCTTCCTTCCTTCCTTCCTTCCTTCCTTCCTTCCTCCCTCCCTCCCTCCCTCCCTCCCTTTCTCTCCCTCCCTTTCTCTCCCTTTCTCTCCCTTTCTCTCCCTTTCTCTCCCTTTCTCTCCCTTTCTCTCTCTCTCTCTCTCTCTCATGGTTAATTACTCACCTCATCAATGAGGCTGACTCTCTGCCAATATGATCTAGTTTCAGAAACAAAATCCTAACCAGAACGGAGTAGCCAGAAGTGGACAGGGCTTTATTCCATATGCTGGCACAGTAACTAAAGGTAGGTCTCACCCGTGGGCATGTTTGTGTAATTGCTCACTCTCTTTAGTTTGGGAAATTTATAGATAATATAAAACAGAAAATACTGAGTTTATTACAAAAGAGTTGTGTTTGTTTTTTTCCATGTAAAACTCTGTATCATTGAATTTGGAAAGCACTTTACATTCTCAGTCTTATTTTTGGTAAGCACTATCTATTGGAAAGTGGAAATATCAGAAGGATCTCCAGGCAGAATATGTGAACGTTCCAATGAGAAGACAGCACAGTGTCTTCCTTTCATGTCCCAGGGTCTTTGGCAATGGTGCCACTTTCTGAATGACACTGAAGTTATGAGCCAAGAGCTTATTTCCAAAGCAGGTACCACACACAGTAATGGTCAAGATCTCCTTGTACAGCATTAATGCCAGAGGAAGTCTGAGGCTGTCAGCATTTTGATTTGGTGGGGGGAAGCACCATCAAAACCACATATATTCCTAAAATACATCCAAACATTTTAAACACCATCAAATAGAGCTGCAACTCAACAGAAGATGCAGTGTTACTCAGACATGGGCCTTAAAGCTCCACTCGTGCTAAATTGTCATGTGATAATATATGACTACAAAACCCCATGTCTCCTAATCAGTTATAAAAGCTTTTCTTTGATTTAAATCCAATGATAAGTAGAAATCTGTGGGAATCTGATGTCATCTAGAGACTTTCTGAGCAATTCTTTCTCTCTCATCTGCATGCCATGCTGGAACGAAACTGGGAGCTGGACTTGTCCACTATAGCAAGCATTATTAATCTTAGCACATTCTGAGCAGCCTTTGCTGGCCTGTGCTGGAAAACCATGTATGTAGCTCTGCCAGGACCTGATCCAGTGTCAGCAGATGTCAATGGCAAGACTTCCCGGGAGCTCAACAAATCAGGCTCCAAAATAGGGCAGCCTTCTCTGGATCTCTTTGCTCTTTTCCTCAGAAAGAGTCACAGACAAAGCACTTAGCCGTATCTGAAGCAGAGGTATCGTGCTGTACATCTTCTCACAAAATATCATTTTCCCAGTGGACACCAAAGATGGAGAACATCTATTCTGGGGGCACAGAGATGACATCCACTGTTTCTTATTTATGTAGTAAGTACTTTTAGGACAGCGTAGTCTTGCTAGTTCTGGCAAAGGCAAACGTGGTAGCTGTTCTGCTCACGGTATTAAATACACTTCTCTTGCTGTGCAGTGGAAGGGTGTGTTTAAACTCACAGTCTATCACTATTCCTGGATAGTGTAGGAGAGCCCAGGAACACTCAAGATGTCTTTTCCTGTGTACATTAACTCATTCAGAGCAAAATAGTGCTCTTAGAGAACATGAACCTTAGAGTAGAAGGAAATTTCCTTCATGGCTTTGCTACAAAGGTTTCCAAACAGTTGCTTGTTCCTTTGAGTGCATGAAATATTAGGTTCAACTGGCTCACAAGTGCAAACTCATAATTTCTTCTCACCATGGTGCCTTGACTGTGGTCATTTCCACCTGGCTTTTTAATGTTGGTAAGTGCAGTATTAGCACAATGTCTTCATTGTACGAGCTTTAAGAGGAGAGCTGCAGAGCTCCTGCAGCCTGGGTGAAATGCCAGCTCCTCCCCGGTGCTGGGTCTTTGTCTCACTTAGCAAGAAACTTCCCTCCCAGAGAGTTATGCTTGTGTCCAATGTGAGCAGTGAACACCAGAGGTTTCAGGTGTTGCTAGATGGGAGGTCCCCATGCTTCCGCCCCTCTGTGGACCACGCAGAAGGGTCAAAGGGTTGATTGGGTGATCTTCAGAGCCCTGAGCTCTCCAAAGTCCCCAGAGCAGGACTCTGTCTGTCCCCTCAGGGTTGCCCAGGCGTGGGACAGGTGAGAGCTCAACCCTCTCCTCAACACATCCTCACATCAAAACTTCTCTGAAGCTTTTGCACAAGGCTCAGGTGTACAACCCCTTCCAAGGAAGGACTTCACAGCCCAGGCCCTGAGAGGAAGAAGTGAGTGTCAATGAAATGGAAGAGGTGCCACTGTTTTAACACTGAGATTAGGCAAAATCTAACCCCATTAATCCTTCAGAGCAGGGCCCCTGGTTTGTTCTTTTTTCAATCTATTCTGTATTCAAAGCAAGTTCATTTTTTTGTGTCACTATATCGCTATTGTTAACAACTATAAACGTATTAAAAACACAGGGGCATTTTAGTATGTGTATTGTGCATAAGAAATATTGTTACATGACAAGCTCCAATTGGCAAGTGAAAAGAGGTTTTATTGAAGGAAATAGCAGTAGCAAACAGTGAACTATGCAGAATAATGGTAATTGTTCCTTTAACATTGGCAGCGCACGTTCACTTAATATGACTGCTCCTCTGTCTCTGCCTCATCCAGACCCAGAGGACCTGTTAGACAAGCAGGCAGCCACCTCTCTCTGGGATCAAGCTGTCAATGCAAACTTGCTTTCTTTCTCTTTCTCGGAGCTAAGCTATACCCCCAGAGCTCCTGAAGCTTTCCCTGAGTGAAAGCTTTAAAAAAGCTCCATTCTAAATTACATCACATGAGCTGTTCTCTTCAGACTGACAGAACAAAAGCTGAGGGGGAGGGATATGCCAAAAGTACCATCTGAATGACTGCTGAGTTGCACAGAATGAGTTACCTCCTCATGCTTTATCAGAGCAGACTAACGTCGTCTTGACCTTGCCTACCAAAGCCCCAGCAGTGTCCTCTAACTAGCAGAGAAAGTGTCATGTGTGTTTGCAATACAAATAAATACAGAGCTGTTCAGTGAGGGCTTTTCACTTGCAGCAACAAGGTCTTGGGTGCCCCATTAAAAAGGGTCCTAACAGAGGCACGGTGCTTTCTAAACTCTTTAAGATGACGTGGTCTCTAACACAGCCAGTCCCTTGTTACTGGGAGAGCCCAGCCTGTAGGGGCTGCACAGCCTGCTGAGCTCACCCTCTGAGCTGTGATACCTCAACCAATGGTCATGCTGAGGACCACTGCCAAAATCTGAGAGGTGTCTCATGTTGGCTCCAGCTGGGACACTCCAATTAGAGGTCATCATCAGAAGAAGGGAGCCTACAGGAAAGCTGGAGAGGGACTTTTTACATTAAGTGATAGAATGAGGGGGGATAGTTTCAAGCTGAAACAGGATAGATTTAGATTGGGTGTTAGGAAGAAGTTATTTCTTGTGAGGGTGATGAGACGCTGTTTCAGGTTGCTCAGAGAAGCTGTGGATACCTCCTCCCTAGAAGTGTACAAGGCCAGGTTGGATGGGGCTTGGAGCAATCTGGTCTAGTGGCAGGTGTCCCTGCCCATGGCAAGGGGGTTAGGACTAGATGATCTTTAAGGCCCCTTCCAACCCAAACCATTCACGAGTCTATGAAATAATGGGAGCAGATGAGAATTATCTTAGTAGGAAGCAGACAAATTGGCACATCTACGCCTTCTAAAGGCTTTCAGGTTGTACCAATTGGTTTAAGAACCCTCACTCAGGAAAACATCCTCAGCTGGGAAGGAAGGAGGCTGTGGGACTTCCTTCTTCAGCAGATAAGTAAAGGAAAGATAAGAGGGAGAGAGCAATGTCCTGGCAGTTCTTTGGGTAAGGTGGCTGAGGGTTAGTTGAGGGAGTTGTCTGATCCCCAAGTAATCCACTGAGATTCTGCAAATTGAAAGAAACATTTTTTGTGTGGTTCATGTGCTGACTTTTTTTGGTTTCTTACTCCATTTTTATAAGAAAATAGTTTTGAGGTTAAAAGCCTGTTATCCTGATACTCAAAATCTTGTAGGCTTAGACCACTGCTCAGCACTTCTATGCACATTCTGCTGTTTTCAGTAAACCTTAAAATGCTTCTTTAAGTCATTAATACAAATAACAATTTCATTTTAAAAATGAGCTGAAATTTGAAACAGATGATGAGTAAGTATTAAGGCAAAAAATGTTGCTCACATCCTCCATGGAATTAGAATAATTGAGCTCATTTTCTTGCATGAAAGGGGCCCCTTCAGTAGTTGCAAAGATGTGGTGCCACATATTGTGGGGAGAAGGAGCTGAGAGGGTGGGGGGCTTACCTGAGTCTCCAAGGGGCTGTAGGATGGGGCTGTCCAGTTCTGGAAAACAAGAATGGGAGAGGAAGGCTTCACTAAGCAGGAAAAGCTCCTCAGCTGGTAAGGTGGCTTTGTTATCCCACCAGGCACCAGTGTTCTGCAAACTGCTCAAACCTGTGTTGTTATTGAAGGGAAGAGTAAAGTCAGGCTACAGGTGCTGGAGCATTAGTTCCCTGCTTGGCTTCACAAGTATGGAAAAACCAGCTTTTAATAGAAATTGGGAGATGCCTCTTCCCCCTAAGGGCTCTTGCTGAGATGACTTTTTCCCTTCCCAGGGGACACAGAGTGTTTTCACATGGTCAACAAAACTTGTCTTATCTGGAGGAGCAGACACTGCTGGAGGATCCTGACTCCTTGATGCATCATTCAGCCCTGAGTGCCTGAGTGAGTAACACTTATGGTTTTTGTTATATCTTCTTGGCGGCCCGTGTTTGAGTTGTCTTCGTGCGCGAGATTGGTGAAATGTCTCTGCCTTGATCCATAAGGGACCATCTTAATGCCCCTTAAAGCTGCTGGAAATGTTTGGCTTCAGGGCATACTGTATCAGGTGTTGTATCTGCTTCATGCGCCAAATCGTGAAAATCTTAATTAGGAAAAATCTTCATTAAAATAATTGCAGCTGGGGAAAACACTGGTAATGAACCTGAATACAGACCTTATCGCTGAGTGCTTCCTCATATCCCTGTTCCTAACAATGGTACATATATGAAGGTGCTGGGTTTTAAACATAACTACTGTAATACATGCAGCCTAGTTTTCTGAATCATGGTTTTAGAGGATGGTGGGGGTTCAAGTTTAGCTCACCTATCTTTATTTTTCTCCCAGCATAGCAATGCTTCCTAAACTTGTAGGTATATTAGGGCTTTGGGGTGCCTTTCACCTCCGGGGTATCTGAGGATCTCAAAATCAATAATGATGGCAAAGCAGAAAACTTCATGGTGTTTGTAGTGCTTTGGATTTCTCCTGCTTAGAGGGGAAGATATAGGTCTTCTATGAATGACTGAATGCTTGGGTGGCATTGTGATCCCACTGGATCTGGGGTTCTGTGTCACACAGAGGTCCCTCAAAGCATAGTGTTCTGTAGCTTTTTGGTAAATCTGGATCTGAATGCAAGTTAGGAAATATACTAACCTGCCTCCTCAATCTGAAGTTGTGGTAATCGTGGCAATCAGAAGCTTGCTTATAAAATGAGGAAAATATTATCTGGAAATAACTTTGAGACAATAGACTGGGTGCCATGGTCCTATTTCCAGGCTTGTGACTCAAGCATAGCTGGCCTTTCAGCAGGACAGCAGCGAAGCTCCTCGTGGCATGGGGACAAGTGCGTTTGTGGGCGAAGGCTTGTGAGTCTCTGACACTGCTCCACTAGGAAGACCTGGAGTCCCTGGGGCACCATGTGGTTGAGAAGAGATTAATTTGCTTATGCCACCATGCAGACCACACTCCTCCCCACTCCTACCCTGCAGTTCTTCCTGCACTGCACTGGTACACTTGCTGGCTACGTGCTCTGGGGACATACATAGTGAATTATTTGCTCTCCTCTGGATCGAGGTCCAGAAATTTTACTTAAAAACCTGTAGATAACTTTTCTCCCTTTTCTTCTACATGTGTGTGTGAGTGAAGCTTTGTGCTCTCTTTGAGCATCACTAAAAAGAAAAAAAAAAGTATGCCTTTTTCTGTGTTTGTTTCAAGCCATGATTATTCTGGGACATGTGATTTGTTTACATCTTTCCATTACAAATGACAATGGTTAAGGTTGCATCTCTGCCAACCTCTTTCTAAGTGGTTTCAAGAAGTTTACCTAAAGAGGGATTATTTCATCTGCCACAGCATGAGGCAGCTCTGAGGTAGTGTCTAGCTTGCACAGAAGAAGACCACTGAGCATTATCTTAAGGCAGGAAATTTAAGGTCCAATAGACTATAGGATCACAAGAGGATGGACTCATAGTCTGCAAGTGTGCTGCATCTGAATAAAAAAAGTTGCTTTCCTTTTCTGATGGCACCAAAAAGACTGGGAAAGTCTAGCAATGTCAACTGTCTATTGGAGGTGATGACTGCTTGAATCCTGGCTGTCCCTCAGTGAGTGCTTGCACCAACCATGTAATCCCTGTATGCCTCACATAATTCCTTACAAAGCAGGGACATGTAGAGTTCCTAATCATATATGATTGGGTGCTGAAGTAATGTCTGTAAGCTAATATACATATGTGACTCATATATACATGATGCTGTAAATGCAGTTGTCAGTCTTGTGGTTGCCTTGCTCAGCTTCAGAAAGAGTCTTGAATTTTTATGCAGCAAATTTCAACAGCTATTGCAGATTATGGTCACTTGTTAGCTACAGCAGGAGGGTCAAACTTTGGAAACTGTAGTTTCTTTCCAGCCTGTAGGTTTCCTCCCCCTCCAAGTCTGTTTTCTGCTCTTGCCAGTCCTCTGCCTTCTGTTTAAAGGCATTAGTAATACCAAATAAAGCTAAAGATGCTCGTTATAACAACGAAGTTGTTTCCTTTTTAATCAGAGCTGATGCTTATGCCAGGTTTGGCATGAAGAATCTGTGTATGTGTCTAGTTTGGAGCACAAAAGCTGATCATTTGTTAGACTAGTGCATTATGTATAATTTTGCTTTTAGTTGTACAATTTACCAAGAGGTTGGTAGGAGCATTAGTAGTCTAATTTTTGCTTGGGTGGAGGTGGTGGAAGTAGAAAGAATGGGAAATAAAAGGCTGTTGCCATATGTGCTGAATTGTGGCTTGGTAGCAGCAGTTGTCTTGTAGTTAAGTGGCCATCAAAACCTTTCTTGGGGTGGCAATAAATAAAAAAAAAAAGTCTTCAGAAAATGTATCAGTTTTCAAAGAGTAAAGAAAGATGCAGCAATTATTGTGACACAGGTTTACAGTCTGTTTCTGATTATCCTTTTGCCTGGAGAGCTGGACTTTCTAATTGTAAGGTTAAGGAATCTTTTTTATCTCTCTCTTTCCTCCTAATCCTATGCTAGACAGTATTGTTTTCTGTGTCTTTTGTCTTCTGGGGAAGGAGACAATCTCTGGCTCATGCGAACATCTTGTTAAAGTCTGCTGAGGATTAGGGGGTGTGACAGTTTTCTTGCTGAGCTTTTTTATTGGGGATTTTTATGCTTGCTTTTGTGGGAGGTCTTTGAAATATCTTTTATGTAGCGATCATTTCACTCTTTCTTTGTTGTCTCAACTGCTGAGGCTGTATTCTTCTCATCTGTTCCTGTTTATATTCCATACTAGCTGGTCATAACAGTTTAGCTTGAAACTATCATCATTTCGCATGTTTCTGACTTGCAGGAGTGTTGCTGACTGCTCCAGGACAATTGCAAATTTGAGCTTTATTTTAAGGGATGTGAAGCTTTAGCATGGTTGTTTGGTATGAAATACTGTTAAAGAGGTTTCAGATGAAAAATAATAATCTAGGAGTTAGACATTTGAAGTGCTCACAGGTAGGTAAAGGCATTTAAAAACACTCCTGCTATAATGAGGTAGGTCTGCCTTAGGGTGGTGATCATCAGCTGTAGCTGGTGTGATCAGTCTGGCCTAAACTCCCACAATAATCACCAGAAGAGACAAGCTTGTCCTGCTGGCAAGCCATCCCATTTTGACAGAAGAGTTTGAGCCATGACAAAATTGCTCTTTGGGAGACTTGTTCTGTCCCTGTCCTCACCCCACCCCCTGCAGCTGGCTACAGACACAATATAGATAATTACCCAAAGAAATCAAAATTTTAGGTGACTAAAGTTAAATAATACAAAGGCTAATCTGGCCAAAGACATGAAAGAACTTAGCCTTTCCACAAGAAATATGTGAAACTTTGGTCATTTCCCATTTCAGTATCAGAAAACTATGGGGTTGGTCACTGTATTTAAGTAGAGACAAAGCAGAAGTTTTTGTTTCCTAAAATGTTTATTAAATCAATGCTTCTATACCTTGAATAGCTATCTTAAGACATATGAACTTCTCATATCTTTTTTTAAATGAGATGGTAAGCACTGATTTATTGCTGATTTCCCACAGTGCTTATTTCTGACACCCTGTAAGCTCAGGTACCACCTGGGGAGATCCCAGACTCAACATTAAGCAAGGAGCCAGGGGTTTGTGGCCTTGCTGATAGCTTTCATGGTCTTGCTGATAGTTAAGGTATCAGAGGCAGGTTTCTGAGACATTCGTATGAGAAAACCTGGCTGCATCACATTTCTCCTTTGAGAAAATTTGGGTGAAAATGGTTTGCATGAAGTCATTACCAAAAGTGAGTGACTAACGTGCATAAGATGCTGTTTTAGTTTTTTAATCTAGTTAAACTCTTATTTATTTCACTGAACAGTATGTCATACCTTTACAGAGGAAGAAGCTACCTGCTCAGATGTTTCTTTTACTCCAATAAGTACCTTCCTAAAAGCAGTTTTTTCTCTCCCTATCAAAATTTGCCACGTGTAACACAGCATTTCCACCTGCCTTTGCTTGCAGCCTCTCTAGCCTAAATTTTAGGGTCTAAAGCCATATATAATATCATTCCATTTCACACTTAGCCACAAAACTCCCTCTTCCAGATATGACCTCCGTTTATTTTAGATTACACATCTTTTCTTAAAGTATTTTATACCTAGCATAATATGAAATGATACGGCACTGATGTTTCTCAAAATTGTTTCACACTGTACCTATTTCTATTTCTGTATTTTGGATCAAGTACAAGACAGCTGCAGATTAATACCACCTTTTAAAGTAGGCTTAATGTGTTTATTTTCTTGCCACATTCACTCCATCCACTAACTTGTTATATGGATTATATTTAATGGGAATCTTGTGGGACTATCAAAGGGCATTTATTTTCCATTGAAATAACAATTAAGATAACACGCACGCTAATATAGTAATCAAATAAACCTGACAAATAACAAAAACTTTTTTACAGCTGCAGAGGCATGCTAACAAATCTATTTGATCAATATATGGGATGTGAAAAAAGAGGAGACAAGATTGACTGATGAATAAAATGGAACTGACACAAATAGGCTGACAGCCAGTCGCAAGTCTCTTTAGGGCAAATGCAATTAACTTAGAATAATAGACTCAAATTTGATGGTTAGAAATGCATTTTTATTAACAATCACAACCTGAATCATTATGCACTCTTATGAATAAAACTATAGTTGCACTGAAAGTCTGTATACGTGTATGCATGTACATACAAAAAAAGCCTTGTTGAAGGAGAGCTTTATTTTTGTGACAGAATAACTGAGATTTAAAATTTAAAGCATACACAAGTATAAATCTAAATATTCAAATCAGTGATATGAAAATGGCATGTGTGGTATGCTAGTATTAATGATGAAGGCAATAAGCAGCAGTCCCAGGACTGCTTGTTCTTTGGGGATGTGCAATTGCAATCAGGGATTTACAGATTTCATTCTGAGGCAGAGAAGTCATTACTAGAAACATAAGCTCATTCTCTTTACTTTAATAGCTATTTTAAATCATTCATTTAGAAAATACATTAACTATTTATTGTATAGGCAATACATTTCTATTGGCATTCCATTTTCATGCTTTTTTATAATCCTTTTTAACAAATTATTTTATTAAAAGAAGATTAGAATTAGCAAAAGGATCCTACCAATTTTTGAAAATGCTACTCTTGAAGAAGGATATTTCCCATTATTAACAGGTATGCAGTATTAAAACTTTAAAGGGAGGGAAGATATTAAATTGCTAATGTGTCCTTTTTCTTTTGACCTTCATTGCAGAGGATGATTGCTATTTGTAAATTACTTTAAAAATTATTAATCTTATTTAATTTCTGAATAAATACATAATCTTTTTTTTTTTCCCTCCAAAAATCCTTGGTATTTAGATATGAAAAGAGCTGCCTATAAGAAATGTTATGGTGCAGACATCTCTTATTTATGGGAAAAGACAAAATACTTAATGCAGAGAAACTCTACATGTTATCAGCAAAGGATAACATGAGTATGAAACCATTATACCTGCAATGCTTGGTGCTTAAATGTCTGGAGAATATGGTGTAATGTATGGAAGTAAAACTGCACTGGCAAGTATTTAACTCCAGTGTTCTCCAGCTCAGTGTCCTTGGTGGACCACTGGCTGGCCAGGGACAGGATAGCAGCAGAACATGATGCTCTGTAGTTGCCTGTAGCATGAAGGAGCTGCTGTAAAACATCATCATCATACTCAGTTTCTAGGGTTGCTGCGCTGGGTCCAAGAAGCAACCACATATGGTTTTCTCCATTTGGAAGCTGGTTTTAATCCTCCCTGTCTCTCAGGAGTGAGAAATGTGCAGAGGTACTTTGAAGGCAGAACACCTTGTGTCTAGGAGGAGAAAGGCCCATCAAAACCATTGGGAATGGGGATAGCATGTGGCTGAGGAACAGATTTTTCTGGTAAACACCTGGTGTCTGGGGAATTTGTAAGCTGCCATTTTTGGTTTGCTGCCTCTAATTAGCCTTCAAGTCATTGCCATGATGGAAACACTTCTCAAGGACTCCAACGGCTGCTGGAGACTTTCCAGTTGTGCTTCATTTCTCCTCTCATAATCCATTCCAGATACTCGGGGCAGCCCACCTGAACTTCTCCTGAGCTGGCTTCTTGAATAGCTGGTATAGCCTTTTCTTAGAGATAAGATGGATGGATCACATGTTGTTCTAGCACCACCAAACCTGGTGTGTGCCTAAAAAAGGAATAATACTGTCAGGTCTGGCATAGTGGTTTTACTTTAACACAGAAAGTGTTGCAAAATGCTTGGAGATTTGGACTGTGAAAAGTTTCTCACAGAACTGCATTTAGTGTAGAGGGAGCTTAAGTAGTAAAATTGACACTACCTATTCAGTTTCTCGTTGCCATCTTTGTAGATGTGTCACTGAAGACTGATGGAAGAAAAGTTCCTTCTTGAATGTGATGCCAGATGAAGAGTATGTGCTCTTTTATGACCACAGCTACTTCATATTTTAACTGAGAAATAGGTCTTAAAATAGCTTATATGAAAGTTTTAATAGGTTAACAGACTAAGGAAGAAAGACCAGATGATCTGCTGATTTAAACAGGAGCATCTTCTTTGTATTCAGTGTACAGCTAGAATAGGGGCCTGAGGCTGTGGACTCAGTTTTCCATCTTGTTTGGTTTAGGCTAGTGAAATACTGGTGAACTCCACACGATGTTTCCTGATGTACGGTGATGTAAGACATAAGAGGCTCAGGTCCTGCATGATGATAGACTAATTCTCCACTGATGTAATCATCCAACCAGAACCAGAATGACTCACTCCATCCATAAATATCTTGGGGCCTGCTTCTGATCACATTTAAATTCGTTCAAACCAACCTCATCTCATTTGCTTGAATGGGCTTACTCCTGAGTTAGGATGATACATGTAAGAGAAAATCCAGGCCCTTAAAAATGAAATCGTAATTAGTTTCTCTTAATAGCTGCTCTATTAAAAAGTCAGATCTTCCAAAAAATATATTAGAAAGCAAAAGAAGATGCCTGTAAGTGCATTAGGTTTTTTCTCAACACAGCAGCAGTAGACTTGTAGACTTGTTGGTGATGTATCACACTTACAATATGTTTCTATTGGCATTTAAGTTCTATATTTTTATATTCCCTTTTTTAGAAGTTATTTAATTAAAAGAAGATTAGAACTAACAAAATGTAACTACCACGTTTTGAAAATACTTATCCTGAAAAGGATGTTTCTACCCAGCACCTGCCATTTCTGTTCCTCTCCATCTTAAACCTGTTCAAGTTCAGAACTCTGATTTCACCATTTCATCCTCCCAAAATATGAAAATATTCCATTTCCCCCTCAGTTTACCCTTTCCTCATTTTTTTATCTCTTGCAAATATGGCTTGGCCAAGATGTTCTTGATGAAACAAAAATACTTTTGCTTTACTTTCTGTTCACCTCGTCCTCGAGCAGCTGCCAGGCAATCTGTGGTAGCTGCTCTGCTACCTGAGAAGTGTTCATATATATAGAAACATGAGGCCAGCCTCTGTTGTCATGGCACAGAAAGGCAAAAATAGAAGATAAGAGGGCTGGAGCACCTCACCTATGAAGACAGGCTGAGAGAGTTGTGGTTGTTCCACCTGGAGAAAAGAAGGCTCTGGGGGGACCTCACAGTGGCCTTCCAGTACCTGAAGGGGGCCTACAGGAAAGCTGGAGAGGGACTTTTTACAAGGGCTTATAGTGAGAGGACAAGGGGTAATGGGTGAAAACTGGAAGAGGGGAGATGTAGGTTAGACATCAGGAGGAAATTCTTTAGTGTGACAGTGGTGAGACACTGGAACAGGTTGCCCGGGGAAGTTGTGGATACCCCCTCCCTGGAAGTAAGCTTTGACCTTTCTTGCCCCTAGACATTAGGAAATTCTTCACTAGGAGGGTGGTGAGACATTGGAACAGGTTGCCCAGGGAAGTTGTGGAAACCCCATCCCTGGAAATGTTTCAGCCCAGGTTGGATGGGGCTCTGAGCAACCTGATCTACTGGGAAGTGTCCCTGCCAACGCAGGTGGGGTTGGATGTAGGTGATCTTTAAGGTGCCTTCCAGCCCAAAAGATTCTATGATTCTTCTTCCCATGAAGATTTCTGCAGCTCTGTGAAGTCTTTCAATACACAGGTTTTAGTGTTAGAAATTAATGGTGTTGGAAGGAAGAATCTAGACTATGTATTTATAATATAAAAATAGTTTCTGTAATATTTTTCTATTAGATGGGGATAGATGGACATATCTGAATATTCTTCCTTATCCCAGTGATCAAGAATTGTGCCAATTCCAGGTGTATGCTGTTTCCTCCTATTAACATGGTTGGAAAGCCACAAGAAAATAAATTGCTTACAAAAGCCATATTTGTAACATAGTTAATTGCACAGCACTGGCTTGCTGTTTAAGACTATCCTGAAAGCTGATTTGCACTAGACATCATGTTGTCTTAGTGCCACTGGCATGGATGGGAGGTGACACTGTATTTTAGGAGCTGAGGAATGGTGCCAAAAGAAATTACAGATGATGCATCTGGAAAGGACCACCTAGTTCACCTCTGTGGGCTAATCCCTTGGGTGTTTTCCCTCTTGTTTCTTCCTAAACGCTACCACGTGACAATGCCTGAAACGCTTCCTGAGGCAGAGCATTGCCTGATCATCCCTGCTTGGAAGATATTTCCCTACCAACAAAGATGCATTTGTACCTTTTCCCAAGTAGGCATAAGGGCAGGTGTCCTCTGTGGAAGGGGAAGGAAATGTAAAGGGGTAAATAACTCCAAGCTGAATAGAGCAGCCAGTACTGCAGGTTCTTCCAAACTTGATTTTTTTTTCTGGAATAATTTCCTTCCTCCCTGGTCTTGGTGGTATTGCTTATGTATCCTTTTTTTTCCCTCACAGTGAAGGGTCACATTTTGTTCTTTCATGTGTTTTTTTAAAACCAAATTGCTCTTAAAGACACCAAGGCAATTCCTATTTCATTTAGGACCTACATTTGCCAAGGTTTGATAGGTATTTTATTTATAATAGGTAGTGCCAGTGATGATAGAACAAGGGATTGATTCTGCTTCAGCTTTTATGACAGGGCTAATAAAGTTCTCTGGCTCCCAGACAACACCTCACAGGCCCTATACTGCAGTGCAAAATTATGGTTAAGACTCAGCTGGTGGTTATTGTCCAGTAAATGTTCAACATATTTTAGTAGTGTGTTAGTAGAAAGTTAACTGCAGTGCCTGGTGATTTCTGCCATGGCCAGGAATCTGTCAAACTAGATGCTCAGTGCAGATACAGTTGAAATGTTCCTGTCCCTGAAAACACGAGGTCTATGTAGGTAGATGAATTGTGATGATTTTACAGATGTGTGGACACAGATTATTTTTTTTAAGAGCACAAAGGCATCCTAAGAATAGCCAGGTATAAAACGTTGTTTTTGGAGTGTTAAATGGACAGTAAAAAGTAAATAGTCTCAGTTCTACTTTTATCCTCTATACTTCTTAAAAATCTTTGCTTCATTTTCTTCTGCAGTCAGGAAGAGGACTGCATTGATTCACTTTCAAGGTGGTTTCCCAGCTGTGTATAGTGCATCTTTTTAATTCCTTTAGGTTTGAATTCTTTGTAGAAGAGCACTTATGTAATTTCAGTGAAACTTCTAATGTTCTCCCAAGAGAAGGGGAATTTGTGAGGATTGCCATCATGCTTCTCTTCAAACAATCTTTCCCAAAATACTGAGGAAGGAAAACCAGAAAATTGTACTAAAATGGGGAAAAAAACACCTATTTTAAAGTGTTGCTTTATTGGGGAACTAAGTAGAAATGTAACTACCTTGGAAATCAGAGTAGTCTATATAGGGGTTTTTTGGGGGTTTTTTTGAGGGGGAACAGACTAGTCCAATACAATTATCCTGTCTGACTGGAGCACATAAAACCATCCTCAGTAATTTTTCTTTCAGAGGGATTTATTCTTTGCTGCATTAGTGGATGCAGTTGAACCCAGCTGCAAACCACCAGAGGCCCTGTCTTTAAAGCAAGGTGCTGCTCCCTGGAAGCCAAAGGGAGTTTTGCCATCTTCTTTGATGAAAGTAGGAAGAAGCCCTTTATTTGCAACTTAAAGCAAGTAGGTTAGAATTATGAAGAATGATTATTTAAAATAGCAATGATGTAATATCAGTGTCAATTCCATTATTTTAACAGATGTAAATTTGCTCTGCTCTTGAACTCTGAATTTTAATGGCAATATTAAAGAGATACTATTAAGACTACTTAAAAGAACTATTTGTAAAAAGTGTCTCCAGTTAGGAGGGAAAAAAGTTTAAATGGCTTTTTTATTCAGTCTGCACAATTATTTATTTGAATGGTTTTGTATATTAAGAATTAATATGTATTAGAAGCTGAGAAGATCACAAAATCATTTCAATAGTCATTGGATATGGGAGAGCTTACACTCTTTAGACAAAGCAAATAGACTTCTTATCCAGCCATGGTTTAGGTAGCCTTCATGATGGGCCAAATAATTGTTTAATTATTATGGAAAATGTAGATGAAGAAAGTAGTTGAAAATCAGCTGTGCAAATAACTTTAGGGTAAATTTACATACTTTCCAAGGCCAGTTCCATGACAATAACTCCAGTGGTGTACCTGGCTGATGGTGACCACTGCCACTCTCCTGGTAGTCAAAGGGAATGATGATTTGGAGGTACTTAGAGAATTCAGCTCTTATTTTACATGCAACCTGCATTGCAAAGGGACACGGATGGGAGAAGGAGGTCAGGGGGACTGGTTGTGGAGAGAGTCCTTTTAAAACTTATGTACAAGGCTGTTAGCATCTGCTGTCTCAAAAGCGCAGTAGTTTCTGGAGGGAAAGTTGAGTTGTTTTAAAACAAATTCTAAGGCTACAGTCCAGAGCTCATAAAATTAAATGGAAGCATTTGAAGAGGCTGGCATTGCACAGAGTTGTTATAGGCCAGAAAAAGATGGTGCCACCTGGTTTTTTTGGAAGTGAATTAGAAGAGTAAGAAAATAAATACTAAAAAATGAGAGAATTAGGGAAATCCAAATTCTAATAATTCTGTACCGGCATTTTTATTAAGGGCTCAACCTTTCTGGCAGTAAAATCAGTGGCAGTTCCTTGTGATCTTTACCTCATCTACAGCTACTAAATATGTGTGTTACAATTATTTCTGTTTACTTCTTGGAAACTTAGAGAGTTCATTTTCATTAAGAAGAGCTGGGCACTGCCAGCTGCAGTCCAGGGTCTTAGCTACCCAGAAAGCTGAATATTTAGATTCTGCATATCTAAAGCATCTCTAACACTGGCTATAAATGTTTACTTTGTTACTGTCTCAATTTGTAGGATGCCTCAATTACTTAAGGTAAGTGGTGGCATAGAGGAAGATGAAACAAGCCTGCAAAGTTGAGATCTGAACTGTTCTGAAGTTTAAAATGGCTCTGGGCTGAGTTTTCATTTGCTTCACTCTAGAGTATGTTCCTGTCCTAATGTCCAAATCTAGGCAAGAATCAATTTCACACTTCTAAGTAACTGCTTCACCTCTACTCTTATTAATCACCTTCACAGAGCAAATAGGCTATTTCAGTGGTTAATGGCTGAAAAAGATTTGAGACTCTCAAACGAAAGGTAAAAATTATTCATAGTTTTTGTTTTTTTACTTGATTAGGAAAAATAAAGTGATGGAGCAGAGCTGGACACTGTGAATCATTTGACTTTGCAATTGTTTCTTCTAAGTATTTATGAGCACAGTCTGACAATGTGATCTTGGAAGTACTCAGTTTTGATCCAAGAAGAAATGTCTCTTTCCATTAGTTTTTATTTCCTCTTGCTGCGGATAAACCAGAATATTACAAAGGGCAACACCATGAAACTTCCTCAACTTTCCCTTGGGGGCGAAAAGCAGGATTTTTCATCTTAAAATGATAGTCTTTGTTGTGCAACAAATGCTTTCATTTCTGTAAAAGCCACCACATTGAAAAATGTAGGCTGACTGACTATGGCAAGAGAGAAGGTGTATTTGGCTGTAATGTGGTCGTGTAAACTCACACACAGGTAGATTTAAACATCACTGGGTATAAACACAATCTCCATGGGCAAAACCAGCTTTTTTCTGTCAACAAAAGCACACACCATGACTAACAATTTTTGCTGTTATTGCTCAACATAGCAACTTTTTCTATATCATGCAAAAAACCACAGGGGTCAGCTGCTCAAAGCTCTCATCCTTGGCCACTTGGTCACTCTAGTTTTGTCACGAGTGACCTGGAGGAGGGTGTGCAGTGCAGCAGGTTTGTAGCACAGTTGACCAAAGCATCTACAGCTCAGTCTGCATAGTTTTAAAGCAGAGGCAAATTCAGACTAACAGGCAAGATGGGAAGAGATCTGCCAGAATTCAAACCCTGTTCTACCAATCTGCTTGTAACTCACTGGTACACTCTACACAATGCTCCTGAGAATAATAAATACATAATCCCATATCCCACAGTCCATTACCATACAGTGTTTGAAAAATTTCCCATTAACAAAGCAGAGTACATGCAGGTACATGCATAAATGCATCTCATTGGGGGCGGGGGGAATGGAAAATATGTATTTTATTAAACCAAGGTCTGGGCTCTTGTGCAAAGTTTGAGGGGGAAAAAATGTATTTCTCCAGGTGGTCTCTCAAGCAGAGGAAAGGATACAGTTTCTTGGCTACACTAGTGAGTAGAAACAGAGCAACACTATATCCAAGATGTGGCCTCTAATCTAGGCCAAGGAATTCTTCATTTTCCTCTTCTATAAGAAGCAGATTCAGCAACATGCCTAAGCACAAGCCTAACTTGAACCACAAGAGTAATTCTAGAGACTTTGCTCTTGAAAACTTGGTCAAAAGAATCATACCCGATGTTTGGTTTTTGCCAATGTTGCAGAGGTTTTTTCAGGTTGCACAGCACCCCATGGAGTCCTGTGCTCTGATATTCTTCAGCAATAATAAAGAACTTGCATGTGACAGAAATAAAGGCGGGGCTAAAGTATGGGGACATTGAACCCTTGAGAAAAATAATACAAGAGGACTGCATGTGATGAACACATGCATTGAAGACCCATGACATGAAAAGCTGACAGGCCAAACCACTGAAACCTTTCTGCTTATAAAACCTTCTCTTACCATTTTATAGGAATGCTTGAGATTGAAATCAGTACTGCAAAGTACTGTTGGTGGAAAGGGAAGAGTAACACTGGCATGATTAATTTCAGTGAGCATCTTATGCTCTCTAGGCCTTGGTTATTGACCCTCTGGACCAACTTCTGCTTGGGCATGGAGAAACAGATGTTCAGTTTGTGCACTGGGTCTGGAAGGGAGCTCAGCAGTAGTTAGAAGCTGCCTGAAAGAGGAGTTTCAAACAGAACAAAGTTATTTTATTTTTGTGAGCAGATAAACTGCTCTTACTTACTCTTTCACTCCTGGGGTTGAAATAATCAAGCCTCTTAATATTTTTAGGGAAAAAACTCTATTTGGTATAGATTTATATATTTTTGTATGCCATTTCTTAGATAGATGCAAGCATGCAGAGGACCCTAACAGATTTCCTATCATGCATTAGGGTACCTTAGGCAAAACCTGGTGTAGCTTTCTGGGATCTTTCTACCTCACTATAAATGTAGTGTTTGTGGGAAGTTCGCCAATCTATGGAAAAAACCAGCCAAAGCTTGGAATGGGAGGCCTGTTGGTTTTCTGCTCACATAAATATTCTGCAAATCACACGTGGCCCTTGGAGGGCTGTGCTGGGGGAATGGTTCCCCTGGCAAAGCAGCACCACATGTTTCTGCCAGGCCCTGTGCTCTCTGCAGCTGCACAAGGTATCACATAACCCCCTCAACAGCAAACACACCAGCTTGCCACTCCAGCGGGGCCCCAAACACTGGGAATAGCAAGAGCAAGAAAACTCCCTGAGACACAGCAGTTGCTGTGGGTGAATGAATGCTGGAGTCAACTGCCCAAGGCTTGTCCTCAATGCATGAGACTTGACAGGTGCAGCTAAGATTTTATTGTTACTGCAATTAATGTTTGAACAGTCCAGGTTCTTTAATTGAGAAAAGCCTTGGTTATATAGTCAGAACTGTTGTATGATCCATGCTTACCTTCCTAGTGCCTACCCTTCTCATGTGGTGGTGTGCTTATCCCAGCACCAGATGATGTTCCATCCCACATGATGTCCTGAAGCTCCTGCTGTGTTTCCACTTTGTCGATCTTGCTCTGTCTCCAGGTAGCTCAGTAATGCCTACCCACAGGCATCCAAAACAGATGAGGGCACTTGTACAGGGCCTGAAGGGCTACCCAGCTGGGCTGTGTGACCTTGAATAAGGCATCTCCAAGGTTCACCAGGCTATGCAGCAGGAGAAGAACTAATGTTGGACCTTGTGATGTGACAGTACAAGAAAAGTAAAAAGGTCGTTTTCTCTTCTCTCTTTGCTTCCACCCTTTTTCAAACTTGGCCACCTCAGGAAGTTCCATCTGTTACTGCAATGTCACCAGTAACAGTTTTCTTAGGCACCAGTGGTAAGCCCAATTCTTCATTCTGAACCATTGACTTCATGTTGAGCAGTGACATTTAAGAGGTTCAAAGACCAGAAATGGGATATGGTACTGATCTGGGCTGTGCAGCTTTGAAGAGGACTTGCCCTTACATATTGCTGGGCAGCAGTGAGGAGTACTGGCCCAAAAAACACTACCTGGACACGTGCATGAGTTGCTTTCCCAAAGCTGATGAGAATGTGTCCTTGTAGTTCAATTATTCACTGCTCAGTTATCTGTCAAGTTTTTGTTTTATGAAGAAGTCTCTTCACAGATTTAAAAAAACTGTCTTGGGAAAATGATGGTATTTTACATAAAAAAACTGTTTTATTTTGTGTGAAATTTAACTGTAACAATCTTAATGACTTATGTAAAGTGAAATGTTGGGTTTTCCTCTTTCTTTCCCTTTTAGCCCTGGTCTCACACAGGTATATTAATGATTATTTGTCAAAGTCACACTGTTTGCTTACAAGGTATGAAGGCTTTTTAGACACTATAATGACAGCTTTTGATTCACTTGATAATATTTAGAATAAGCTATAAAAGCCAATCTCTGAACGAACAGACCACTTTTATTGGCTTTTAGTGCTATTACTGCTATCATAAGTGGTAAATTGGCCTAATGCAAGTAATACTGCTGTGTCATACTGTAAAAACCACTGCTTGGTTTTATATTTTATTTATTTTTCATGAAAAAGTTTTAAGGCATGGAGACTGTACTATTCTACTACTGTTGGTGGTTTCCTCCAAGCAAGAGCTGGGGAAGCTTCCACTGATGTTTGGAGTTTCTCTGCTTGGACAGCAATGATGATACAATTAGGGACTCATTGTGAGTCAAGGAAAATCTTTTTAATTCAGGGTGCTCTGGAACGAGCTTTAAGGGAGATATAGGTGAAGCCAGGTTATGTGTATTTACATGGTGTCAGAAAACCTTTCTTAATAGCACATCATCTTCATAATAAGAATGTTATTCACAGCACTGACCTTGCTGCTTGATTCACCTGTTCCTTGTCTGCATACACTACATGGACAGTGCCAAAAATGGGCACCCCAAAGCTTACTGACTTGGGGGGGATCCCTCCCTTGGGTTCAGCAGGGTGTCTGCAGAGCCCATCTCTGGAGTCCATTGCAATGGACTCATAGGCACCTCGAGGGATTCTGTTTCCAGGTATAAGGGAAAAGAAGTGAAATTCCAAGTCACTATAGTTCAGGGTGTTCTGCTAGAAATAAGATATCAAAACTTTTATTGCCCAAACTGAGTATCTACCTGAAGCTCATTAGGCTGGTTGTTTAGGTAAGTCTTGACTAATCTAAAAAAACCACAACATATCCATAATTGCTTAGATGAAGGCTGACATGGACATATTTCCAATCCTTTTTGCTACATTTTTTGGTCTTGTTTTGTAATATCAATAGTATTTAAAAATATTAAGCATTTAAAGTATCTGAAGAAGACAATACATTTGTTCACAACTATGAGTGCAATTGAAGAGGTTTAGATTTACTTTTGGGTTTCAATACTTTCATCTTCTTTCCTTCCCTTTGCCCATTTACTATCACAGTGGACTCTTTTCCATCAGGGATACTGGCTGATGGATCAGCCATGGTGTAAGTTTAGGACCAGCAGTCAATGTAGGTGACATGTCTATACGATAACCTTAGAAGGCATGAAACCCCAGCTTGGTCTGAGTCAAATTCAGAATTGTTCTACATCTGGCAGTGTGGATTGCCCAGCATCTTAAGCTTCTGTTAACCAACAAGAGAAGCTGTGGTTTAACTTTGTGCTGACTACTTTGGTATTCAATAAACGTGTGAAGCAAGTGCAGCTGACAGGGTGGAAAGCTGAAAGAGCAGCATCTGATAGAAGCACCTTACACGAAGCAGTCCTACAAAATTGTAATTACCTGAGGATGTGCTCTGTTTTTCTAGACTCATCTCAACTTATTTCTAATTTAAGAGTGAGATGTCATGCAGAGAGCCAGCCTAAAGCATGGATTAACAGGGTGAAGTTAACCTCAAACACCCCTTTTCTGGCTGTCAACACACAAGTCAAAAACCCTAGGAGGGCTAAAGATAGGAAATACCAGCCTGAATTTAGCTTTAGTGATACATAATAAGAACATGTGGTTGGAGTAGCTTTATCTGAGAACCAAGAGTAAAGCAGCAAAGATGATAAATTATTCTTGTTTGGCAGGAAAAAAAAACAAACAAAACCCATAATGTGTTTTAAGTTTAGCTAAAACTTGTATATTCCAAAGCCAAATATAAATTCATCATGGTATACTATGTGACCATTAAAAAATTAGTCTAATGACAGAGAAAAGCCTATCTGACTAATAATGACTAACTTAACTGAGCACATGCTTGAAATAATTATTTACTTTATATATTATTTACTTTATAATATCTAGTGGGAACAGGAAGAATCATTTTCCAACTTTAATTTTGGCATCCAATTATATGTGGATATGTGATAGCATTTTGGCACGTGTCAGTTGCCATGGACATGTAGCAAAACTGACAATTTTGGTGTTAAAAGGGTTTAACCCTTTTAAAACTGTCTTTACAAAGACCACACAGCAGAAAACTCTTCTCTGTAAAACCGATGTCTGAGTTTGCTTCTGTAGGTCAAATCAGTATCAACTTTAAAGAGCTCAAGTGATCTTATTTACCCAAAATGCACACCTGTCCTTTTAAATTACAGGTGCAGTGGTATAGCCAAACAGTGTTCTTATCTGCATCTTTGCTGCAAAAGCATTTTTTTTCTTTGAAACTCCTTGTAGATGGATTTCAGCAAGAAGAGCATAATTCGTCAATAATCAGTTCTCAGATGTCTCAACACTATCGTGGCAATGTTTGTGTTTGTTGTGGAGCACAACAGGGAGCAGTACATCTCCTTCTCTATCTTTGCAGCCTACTGACACATTCAGGCAGAATTTTTTCTTCCTGCACATATTTCTCTACTGTGTATATTCATTTATGTGAAAGAAGAAAACATTATCATGTTTAACTGCTGCAATCATAAGCACATTAAGTAGACAGATAATAAACAATCCATCTGAATTTATGATTAAGTTAATTGTGTCTGTGTCTTTCTAATGTGTTTATTCAGATTAAAGACTGAAATTAGAATGAGACTCTATAATCAGGAGACCTTAAGAGACTGTTTGACTCCTTTAAAATACAAATTAATTTAGTTTAAGAGATCAGAAAAGATCTCTGTAACACTTAAAAATTTCCTGGGTGGTAAAGAGGCCTTGTGCAATTCTCTTCAAAGATACGGATTTCAGTGGTAGTAAGAGATATGAGGAAACTTAGCTGACACTGAGGGCTTCAGCACCTAATTCTTTTATATGTCCTTCTGCCCAGCAGGCACCACAGTCCCAGATTCAACCTGTTGTACAGGATGTGCAGAGGATCTGGTAACTGGGAACAATAAGCTTATTGTTTCCCTGTGACAAATGAAATCTTTTGCAAGCCAATGCAGCTCTCTTGCTTTAATGAAACTACTCATTGCTTGGGCACTGACCCTTAGGCTAAGATTTTCCCTGCACCAGTTTGCCATCATATGCAGGAAGCACTATGGAGGCCCTTGGATATGTGGATTCTGCTCTAACTTGTGTGTTGCTGAGAACGCCAACAAGTAGCAAGTGTCCATATTTTTGTTCTGTTTATTCTACTGACCTGTAGGCTGGACTTGGTGATCTTTTGAAGGTCTTTTCCAGCCTTGGTAGTTCTGTGATTCTGACACAACTGAGAGCAAAATTCTGAATGTTTTGCCCAAGTTCTGCGAAAGATAGAATTGGTCTGGAAAACTTCCAGGGGTGAATGAAACAACAACTTCAGACCTTCCCTAGCACTGGCAGTTGAATGAAATGGACTTTTCCTTTGTGGAGAAAATTCACTTCAGGCAAAAAACCCCTAAATTTTGCTGATATTTTTACAGTCAGCATCCAACATAGGAGTATGACTTTAAACTCAACCTTATCTCCTAGAGAAGTACCACTGTCTCTACTGTACATTTATTCCACTTCTGTGGCAGTATTCAAAGTCCTAAATCTGCAAGGACCCTCCAGTTCAAAGATCAAGGACCACTCAGTTTATAAAACTATAATTAGGAGTGGTGAGCTGGGACCACTGCAGATTTCATATACTCCCTCTCCATTGGAAGAGAGTCTTTAAATCTACTGTTTTACAACTTAAAGAAAGGGTTGTCTTGATTAATTCATTTGGTCATAGTCCTGAAGCTGACAAGGCATCTTCCAGGAATTTGAGCCCCCTGGGATCCTTGTCATCAGTTTTTAAATGTGATTTTTTTTGTGTGGTTCTTATCTGGAAACAGTCTGCTTGGATTACAGCATTCATTTTATAAGCATTTGGCATTTTCTGTTACATGAAGCAGAGAAGCATTGCTTTGCTATCAGTCTTCTATAAAGCTTTTCAATCCAATGACTTAATTCAGGCTGGAGGAAGGGAGTGAAAAAAGCTTCTGGATCCAAGTCAGCAAAATTCAGGAAACAAGTGGCCAGGGATATACGTAAAATTGCATTCATTGACTTCTGAGATTTTAGAAAGAAATTCTAAATATGTCATTTAGCCCCCTCAATGCAGGGATGTGAGTCAGATCAGAATGCTCTGCTGAGAATAATCTCAGAAAAAGTACAAGCCTTGTACTTTTACTCCCGCCCCTGAAAACTAGGTAAAAAGCTGGAAGATTTTGAAAGACCTAGGAAATTCCCAGAGTGTCTCCAGGACAACTCTCCTTCTGCAAAACCAGTCTCATGGTGTTATGTCCTTCCTGCTTTACTACTACTTGTAAAAGTCTCTTAAAGCTCCTGGGTAACAAGGGAGAGGGGTGAATGCTGCAATACAGGAAGGTTTTGCCCTTGCCTCTGGGAGTGTAACCCCGGGGACCAGGCTGTGGCATGTTTCAGTGAGGTGCAGTCAGGAATAGCCTGTATTGGATTTCTGGGATGTACCACTAAGAAATGTGGGACCATCTCACCCAATGGGATTACTTCTGGAAGAAGGTATTATTTGAATAATGTGAATAATGTCACTACAGCCAGGTCTATGATATGAGTAAATCTCTTTTCTTATGAACTGTAGTCCTTGGAGGGGTGAAATATAATCCTGAACAGAGGCTCTATTTACCACTTAAGCCCTATTTTATGGTTTAAGTGCTGACCTTGTACTGACCCTCAGTACAGGGCTGAATTTCACCCTACAGCGAAAATCTGCTGGCTAGAGCAGCCGATTAAAGAAATTGGGGCTAGACTTTTTACTATTTGCAAGACAATGAAAACAGGCTTAATTTAGACAAAAATATTTGTGATTTATGAGAATTTTCATGCAGAAAGGTCCCAATTTGGTAAAAGTCTTGAGATTAACATTTCAGTTATATTTCTGGCAGGAGAGCAAGGATGCCATTTCATTAACTTTTCACTGGAAGTTATATATGGAGGGCATTTGTGTACACAGCTGGGCAGCATAAAACAGGAGGGCTTTGTGTGAAAATATCTTGAAATGAAATTCCATTTCTGTGCAACTTGGATCTGCATCCCTAGGCTGCTGTGGCCAGTTTTGGGTGAAACCGTAGGAGGGCAGCATTAGGCCCTCACACATTCCCTTGCATTTGTGATGGATGCAGAAATCATGAACAGACCACTGCTGGCCCCTGTGCAAAATCAGTGTCACCTTTTACAGCTTGATGTCAGTCAGATAAGCTCCTGCCTGCTCCCATGTATCCATATGGCTGTAATCATCAAGTGATACTAAGATTAAATGTTTGTAAGGAACTCCAAAGGCCACATGTTGAGGCTGGTGTGAATTTAGCTTGGCTTTGACCTTCCATCCCACCAGATGGCTGTTAATTTGGCACTAAATCACCACCATGGTGGAAAGAGCCCTCAGTCCATGTGGCAGAGGCTTGTGGCTGGGCTGTGCTGTGCACAGTGGGAGCATCCCAGAGTCAGCCCCTGGGAGTGTTACTCATCTTTGGGTACTGCATTTCTAAAGGCGTGTCTAGTTTCCAGATTTCACAGGACTTTCTGATAACTGTGCTTGGTTGGGTGCCCACAAAGATGTTTCTTGCTTGGGGTGTGATGGTCTGATTGTTGCACATCTTCCAGGTGCATGAAACAGGTGGGGACATAGTTATATTGGTTGTTCTTTAGTTATTTGTGTATATTCATATTTTATACACTGGAATTTATGTTGTTTTGTGCATGTTAGGGGAAAATGTGTATAAGTGGGGATAATGCGAGTGCTGAGGATTCCTGCTGTAGTTTTTCAGGGCAGAAATGTAGATAACTCTGCAAATGTTTCTTTGCAAATAAGCCCATGTTCCACTCTGCCCTGATGTTTTGTAGGCAGTGGCATGGGAAATTATCTCCATCCAAAATGGCCTCACGTCTAAAACCACACTTTTCCCTATGGGAAGAAGTAAACAAATAAATGCCTCCACTCCTACACAAATAAGAGTAATTGGCTCTACTCCTATGGCCCAGGCTTCCCTTGAGTTGGTTTTCACCAGTGTTAAGGTCAGACAAAAAGAGAAAGATGTGGAGAACTGCTGTGTCTCTGCTCATTCATACTGATTCTGGTTGACCTGCATGTGAGGCTCTGATGCACACCTTCCAAACACAGATTTTCTCATCTGTTGTGCCATCTTTAGGAATAAGAGTTCTGTGGAGCATGCCATACTACCAGAAAAGATAGCTGGTATCAAGTCTTCACCCTGAGACATCTTGGGATAGGATGGTGATCACTTCACCAGCCACATTTGCATTCTCAACCCTAGGAGTTATATGTTGACTACCTCCAGACTTGAGTCCTAAGTGCCTTGGGAGGGACACAGATGTCTTAGGACTTTCTGAAACTCTAGCAAACCTAGTCATGCAAACCTAGCATGCATTTACCAGTCTGCTTCCCTGTTTACATTTTTGCTCTTATTTCATTATATTCCTTCCATCAGCTAGGTGCTGCAGAAGACCTCTGGCCCTCCACCAAAAAAAGACTTTGTAGGATAAGCAACAAATAAAAGGAGAGGGCAAATGTGCCAAAGCCCATTTTAAGAATACAGTCTAGAGCTGTGATCATGAGGCTGTTTCTCTCCAAGACTCTGCTGGCTTGTGCAGCTTTTTTTTTTTCCATGTCATCTTTAATTCCTATCAGTCTTTTGCTGCATTTGTGACAAGGGTCTGAGAGCACAGCAGTAGGTGTGAATGACTTACTGAGAGGTAGAGGCATGAGTAGGACCATTTATGCTCTTCCTTGTTGATATGGTAAGATACAGTCCCATATGTACAGCCTACTGCTCTGTAATACTTTTCATGAAGCTGTTTTGGTTCCTGAGATGCTGTGTGAAAGAAGTTTTCCCTTGGAATGAGGCTTTGATTTCTGCTTTTTAAGGTTTAAAGACAAAAGCAAAATTTCTTCTACCAAAACAAGTAAAGGATAAATAACTGGCAACCAGATTAAAGCTGCCCTGCACCCTTCCCTGGTTAAACAGCTTCTAATGTTGAAAGCCCACCAAAAAGTAATAGGTACCTTATTTTGATGTTGACCCACTGCACTACCAGTCCATGAGTTGTTATTGTGCAAAGCATTAGGAAAAAAATGAAGTCTAGGAAAGATTTTAAAGCCACAGCTTAGTCTATATTTTTTATTTCTGATACTGTGTGGTTCATGATTGTTTCTTTTAGAAGGAACAAATAATCGATACAAAACCATGAATAAAAATAACTTTTCTTTAAAACTGGATGCTAAAAGAACATACAGTCTTCTTACTGTGCCTGACGGAAACAGTACAAATCTGTTCTCCACAATTCATTGTTTATTGGAATGCCTGAAATCTATACGTGAGGTATTTTTAAAACATTTAAACATAGACGTTAAGCTTCTGCTCCAGACAATTTGCTTCACCATATTCTAAAAACCCACTGTGTGCCACAGAAGTGCTTAAAGCAAAGAAACAATAACAACATTTTAAGAAGCAAACTTCAATAAAAGATAAAATTACGTCCATATTCTTATCTCAAGGAAAATTTCCTTCTCTTATGAGACACGTTTAAGCTATTTCTTGTCAGAGCTGACGTACGGGACCTTCAAGGCCCAATTCTGCTCTGTGGCACTTCACAGAGAAGAGGTGTTTGGCTCTTCCTGAAGGAGATAAGCTTCTCCAAGTATAAAATAATCAAAAGGTAACTAATGAACCCTGGATGGTGTCTCTCCTTAGGAAGTAGAGAAATAAGACATTGTGGATTAGCATCACTAGAGTGAAATGACCTCAGGAACGCCCAGGTGGGAGAGATGCCACCTGGTGCCTGGAGTAAATCTGGACCAGAGGATAAATAGGCATGTGGGACTCTGAGGACCCAAGCATCCTCCTCAGAGACACGGAACAGTATAAATCCCCTTTATATAAAACTACCTTTATACCCCTTCTGTAAAGTTGCAGATCTCTTGTGCTGTACTCTGTTCTGAAGCAATATATATTCAGTTCAGTTCTGTGTTTGCTGTTTACTAGCTAGAGTCCAATGCTGTCTTGTAGGGCCAGACCCAGATCTCTCAGCTCCATCACTCTGTGATGCTCAAACTGCAAATCATCTGTTTGCAGAGGTTGCAGTGAAGCCAGCTGACACCTTGCAAGCAGAGGGGTTTGAGTGTCCAGCCAAGGGAAGCCTGGTGCTGGCCAGGCAGCTCTGCTCCAGCCCAAGATTTTCATTCTGCAAAAGTGCTGCATAAACAATGAGGACTGCAAGGCAGTGGCATTAATTTAGGCCTGTGTTATTGCAGCTCCTCTTAGAGCTAAACAACCTTACGTACAGTTAACTACATGAGCTTAAAATAGTGATGCTCATTTTACAGATGACATAATAGTGGCTATAAATGAGCCTTTTCCTCTATACCCCCCAAGTTAATGTTTTCAAAATATGAGGTCACTTGTTGAGTCTTCCCAAAATACTTTTGTTAGGATTAAAATATGACTGCTTCCATTAAAACAGTAACTTGCACTTGACCATAGATACTTAATTTGTATCTCATGCATCTTGAAAGTCTCTGCTTCGTGACTCCATTTAATTCATGTTGCCCTTGTGTGTGTATGAAATACAGTAAATTAACTCTGCTCTGACCAACAAACCTACATAAAGATGTAATAAGCTATGTATTAACTTGCCAAATCAATTTTTCTGGTAAGAAATATATTGTAGGAACCTTTTCTCTTTATGTGTACAGGCATATGGGATAAGAAAACCTTTACAACTGTATGTCTTCTAAATAGTTTAATAGAACTTAGTATGTGAAACACCAGTATCTGGCACAAATTCTTTACTTAATGCCTGCCATTTTTCAGCCTTTAACACTGGAAAGGTCTCCTATACTTGTTTTGTATAACTTCTCTACTTCTGGTTGTCTAGATTTCATAAACCGCTGAGGACTGGTGGTACTTTATTCTGAGATAGCACGCTGCTAAATCCAAAGATTCAGGTTGACCTTCACTCATGTTCAAGAAAACCAAACAAATATTAATCCAATTCAGTAATAGCTTGAGCTAATAAAAACCTTTCATCAGAATTAAGGTGGCAGTCCATACTTCTTAATGGCTTATAGTTCAGGTCAAAACTTCTCCAGGAATGCAAGATACAGAGCTTTCAAGTTATTTAAAATGTGGTAATCTAGGCCTTTCTGTACAATAACCAAATGTACATTCATGTTTCATGGAAGCTAAGCTATGGAATTTGTGTGGTAGGAATTCCTGGCCATATTGAAGCCTGTAAATATTCTTATGGCTTTTTCTTCAAAAAAGAGCTTTTACTAAATGAGAAATATCTCTGAACACAAACCAGTAACAAATAACTCAGCAATGTAACTTACCTTTCCTCAGCCAAGAAGTATTTTGCTTGTCATGTTCAAAACTTTCTGCTGGTTTGATTTTTACCTTGTTTGTCTCGGCTTCTGACATCTGAGGGGGAGAAAAGAATTTCAGGATGTCAGGTTCTTTTAAATAAAGTTTCTGACAAAGAAATACATTCTCTGTTTAGGTTCCTGTTATAATAAATTGTGATTACTTACACAGACACATTTTTCCTGCAGATTATTGATACCAGTAATACCTCAGACATTGAATTTATGTTCTGTTCCTAAATGCTTTATCAATATTACATAGTTGCTGTTTGTAGATGGATTCTTTTGTAATGTAACTATAAATTACATTATGAAATGAATGAGTGATAGCTCATAGCATGCTGGTAATAGATGTACATATAACACACAGAATAGATACAGTCTGGCTAAAAAGGAAGCATCCAGTCTGCCTGTTTATTGTAGTTCAAAGTTGCTGTAAAGTCTGCTGTCAGAGAGAGGTATAATTATGTAAATAATGATAAATATTTATAAAGGCAACTTGAACAAAGTGCATAAAAAAATAAAATCTCTACTGCCAGTTGCAACAATTTATTTGCTGTAATGGGAAGAATCAGATGCAAGTTACAGTACCTGAGGGTATTATGTATACAGCAGCCATCAGCCCGTACACTGTGGTTTACTTCCATTCCTGCTAGGAATAAGATTAGGCTGTCCGGGCTTCTCCTGACTGCTTTATATTTTCACTGAATCCAGTTCACTAAAGCATTTCTCTATTTTACCTGTATCTTCCAACCGAGGGTGAAAGCAGCAGGGTTCAGAGGCCGGGGAGGAGGAGAGCTTTCGGCCGGGTCCCTCGCTGTGTGGTGATGTCCAGCATTCCCATACACTGACAAAACTGAAAGGATGAGCAGTGCACTCTCTGCCTGCCTGCTGTGTGGTGCTAGATTTGTCTTGCTGCCAGAATCAGCCAACTTATTGCTGAAGGGGTTTATTTATTTATTTTATTTTTTTCCTCCCTTTTTGTTTGCGTGCACTTCTAGAGCTGGGTAGAGTAAGGAAGGAGGGGGGTAATCAGTATCCCAGTGCTAGTAGAGTGATAAAAAAAAAAAAAAATAAATCAAAAGCTTTGCAAAGAAGGAAAAATTGATTTGGAAAGGTTACTATTGCAGTTCATAACCCAGTGAAATCTGCAGGAGGATGAAGACAATAAAAAGGGAACCAGCAAATTAATAGTGACAAATCAGATACTTGTATCAATGTTTTGGCTAAATGTAAGTTAAAATACTGAAGGATGTAGAAGTTGAACCCTAAATGGCTATTTACAGCTGCCACTTTGGCAAAGAAAAGGTCTAATCCTGGAGGCAGCTGAGTGCTGCTACCCTCCTGAACTCAGGGGAGTGAAACTGAGATTAAGCAGATTTAGGCTGGGTATTAAGAAGAAATTATTTCATGTTACGGTGGTGAGATACTGGCTCAGGTTGCCCAGGAAGGTTGTGGCTGCCTCATCCCTGGAAGTGTTCAAGACCAGGTTGGATGGGGCTTGGAGCAACCTGATCTAGTGGGAGGTGTCCCTGCCCATGGCAAGGGGGTTGGGACTGGATGGGCTTTAAGGTCCCTTCCAACCCAAAACATTTGATTATTCTAAATCCACCATCACTAAGGAGGACAGGTCTGCAGAAATGGCCAACCCTAATGTCCACTGCTACAAGGCTGGGTACTCCAGTGGGGACAGCCCTTGTTCTGAGTGGACTTGACTGCAGCACAGAGGACAGGGTGACAGGCTAGATCCTGTACCTTGAAGGCACTAGAAGTTTAAGGTTATTAGTTGACTTTAAAAATTCTCTTTTGATAGTTACCAGCAATATTGTTCTAATATGAACAGGAGTAGAGTCAAGCCCAAAGAGAATAAGATTTTAGGGTGCTTAGATGTTGCATCTTACTTTTTCTGTAGGACAAAAAAATGTCACTTTGCTTCCCAGAGCTGAATTTTGAAAGTGTATGTTGCAGAGCACATCCAGAATTACTCAGTTATTTTACCTTTCAAGCAATATTTATGGAATTTCATGCAGCATTTGTCACCAAATACTATAATCCAAGGATCCCAGTGCTTAAGTGTGGCCAATAAATAATAACATATTCCCTTTGTTATGACAATTATCTTCCTCTACTCTCCCATCACATGTCATTCTTACAAGAAAAAGAATGTTTTCTTTCTTTTTTTAAATCTCCTGTGCAACATGACTGAGATTCTTCTACCATCGTTAGCTAATTGTGAATTGCATGGTAAGTGCCTACTTACATCTCCACTTGCAATGATTAGTCTTCCATGGTTTGAAAACCTATTTTAAATAGGGTACTTTGGGAATAATTGCAACCACAGGGGGGAAACATCTAGGGGTAATATTTTTAGATCTTTGTTTCATTCCCCTTGGATGCAGCTTTGAGAATCATGGATTTTCAATTGCAGTTCCCCTCCTTCTCCCAGAATCACTTGCCTATCTTTTTCATGTTGTTGCACCTGCAATGCTTTAAATGTACCAGTGGTGCTGATTCTTCAGCTGCATTTATCAGGGCAAGCTATAGATCTCCTGGTGGGTCCTAATAAAGTCAGCTGGGCTCCACACCTATCAGCCCAGATCTGTCTAATTGCAACTTGGACCTGATGCTATTGTGCATTTCAGAAGCTCTGTTTAAATTGAAGATATGGGTTGTTTCCAAAACAAACTAGAGAGAAAGTTCTTTCTGTGTCTAGTTCGTTCAGCACCTCCTCCTTGTTTTTCTAGAGATTTTGTCAAAATCCTGATGTCTCCCAAAAAGTAAAAAAGACCAAAAGAGCCCCTCCAAAGCCACAGCCCTGAAAGCTGCTGTTGCTTGAAATAGTGGCCCCTGAAGTCTTGTCCTTAGAGGATTTTCCCTAGTAGGAGCTGACTCCAGACTCAGGAGTGCAGGAGCTGACATTGCTGACAGTCCAGTGCTAAATGTGTCCCCTAAACCATGACAGTACCAATTTGATAAAACCAAGCCGACCCAAAGCTGGTTTTATATCTGTGGTTCAACAAGGTCATGAAGATTTCTGTTTTGAGATGATCTCTTCATCTGCTGTTCCCAGCTAATATGCCACGTAGGACCCTTTTGCTTGTTGGCAGCTTGCAAATCTGCAGAAGTTACCTACACTGAACCTTAGGAAATAGCCCAACAGTGAGTTAAGAAAATATGAAATGAGTTCCCTATTCAGAATATTCTTCGTTGCTGACATTCAAGTAATGGTCCTAATGTTTTCAAACCAGGAATATTAAATGTAACCTTTCATAATCTTGATCAACTCCAGTTTTCTACGAAGACATGTTTGCGTGCTATTTTTTGCCTCATTTAATTAAATTATTTTGGATAAATACATCAATATTGCTGTTTCATAATCAATCTTAAAGTAGTTAGAGGAAAGGCAGGCTTGCCATACATCCTCAGTAGTGCCAGATTTTGCAAAGGAAGAAAAAAAACATTATGAGAGAAGGTCATTAAAATATTGAGTAAACTTATTTCTATTAAAGCTGTAATTGAATTTTTAAAGCCATGGCCCATTTTAAATACCGAACTTTAGTTTATGGTTTGATAATTCATTTCACTTTTATTTTATAGGTTCTATTTTACAGCTGTTAAATAGCTATGGGCCATCACTTGTTTCTTTTCCTTCCAGATTGTGAAATAGGGCATTTATATGGAGGATTAAAAAAAAAAAAAAATCATAATGCCAAAATAGATGTGATATCAATCGGTTGCCAGATAAATGTACTGTATCAAGTGCTTGTTGAGATTCAAGAATCTGTTTTTCTGGTCTGCTCAACTGGGAGTGCATGCAAGCCTTTGCAGAGGTAGAGAATAGGGAACTTTAATAGGTTGTAAAAATAATCAAAGCAGGGGAAAAACCTCATTGATGATCCTAGCAAGCATCAAAACTGTCAAGGTTTCTTTGTGTGCTTAATGTTAGGTCAGGTGTCCAACATCAGCTCCTGCGCTGAGTCTATGGGAGGATGCGTAGCCATAGCCAGGAGAGGTTTTGGTTACATCCATGGCTACAGCATTTACATTATATTTTGTTATCTAAAGTGACTTTTTACTTGAGGATATGAGCTGTGTGCTTAGAAGTTTAATTCTCCAGTGTGAATTTTCCACAGCACCTCATTTGATTAAGCAGTTATTTCTTTCTTGCACAATCCGGGTAGAATTCGGGCTCTTGTCCAGTGGGAAGTGGTGCTCTGTAGCTTTGGGTACCCCACACTGCAGTCAATGTGGTTCTAAAAAAAATTAAAAAGTTATGATGAAACTGTGCCTTTCCTCCCTTTAGGACCCTGGGGTGATAATTTCCAATAATAAAGTGAGTATAATGTGATGTGCCCTGTCAAAGTTAAGGAATCTCTTCTTGATCACGTATCTGTAGGTAGAATATTAAGTTGTGGGAACATGATATACAGCCAAATTATCCTTGGTGATTACGTGTACAATGCATGGGGTTTGAGCTGAACCATCATGTCCTGTGAGTGCTTCAAATGCAAAACAGGCTGTTTATAGAGCCTACCTCAAACTGGCACTGACAAATGATCTATATGCTGTGGAGGCTTGGAGCAGTACAAAGACAGGAGGATTTTACTTGTTATCACTCTGCCTATAAACACTAAATAATTCTTCAATAACTCTGTGTCCTGCAAGGGGAGACATGGGGGTTTATTTCACTTTTCCACTCAGTGCCACTATAGGTTGGTGAATATCTGGGAATGTGCTTAGACTGAAGGATGGAATAATAGCTTGAAAAGGGTTGCAAAGGCAGGTTAGCATAGAGGTAGCACAAACTGCTAAGATTAAGAATGCTCCATGTTTTCACTTAACAGTAAAGAAAGGAGAGAGACTGGATGTGTTTCATCTTCCAAGAGGGCAGGAGGGAGTTTATTTGGTGTCTGTGCCAAAAAGTATGATGAGGACAATGAATAGGGGAAGAGGAGGAAGGGCAAGCGTGAAATAAAGTTGAGAGGATGATAGTGAAGTGTTGGGGTGGGGAAGGCAGAAAGAACCATCCTCTTTCCCTGGAGTCACAGAAGCCCTGTCCAAGCTGGAATTTAACAGTACCCTTTGGCCATCTTCCCTCCTACCAGCAGCAAACTCTTGAAGGTCTTGGTCAAAATCAAGGCCCATATTTTATAATGGTTTTATACTAACATGGGCTATTTGTGCCTTTGTGTAGCCTGGCTTCAAGTAGAAAATCTTCCCATGTCCATCATGGGCTGAGTTCTCCATTCCCTCTGCGTGTGCTGTCTTTGTAGAAGCATTGCCCTGGCATTTAGGTGGGTGCTTTTGGCTGGAAAGTATCTTGAACCACAAAGCTTTTAAAACATTTCATATGGTATGTTATAGAGCAATTTGCCAGTTTAAAGGCTCCTTTTGGTGCATTTGGAAAAGCAGGTGAAACCAGGTCCCTTGGTTGAGCACCTGCTGCAGGAGATCTTTCTAGACAAATAGTTCAATAGTGCACTACTACTGTCAAGAAACTACATGTCTTGGATCATTGCAAGGCCCCTAGTTCAAGATATTTACAGGAATTTTAACGGATCTTATGAGGCCATTTACTCCTTGTTTAGCTCAATGCAGGATTGACTTTGTGTGTCTCCTTGCCAATAGACCACCTTTTCTTCCAGTCCCACAAAGACATCCAGGTATGTGCCCTTTCCAGGCAGTCTACTCCAGTTCTCTTCTTTCTTGATAACAATACAGAAAGTTTTCTTGATGTCTAACCTAACTCCTCCTTTGCTGCAGATTCACCCCATTACCTATTGTTCTTTCTGTCCTGCCTGTGCAGAGTTTGCTATCTCTTTGTGAAAAACCTTCCAGCAGATAAAGAACAGTGATAACATCTTCCCTCAGTTTTTTTGCAACACTTACATTTAGATAATATTCATTAGCCTATGATCAATCTTATAATCTCTGTAGAGCTTCATTTTTCTGGTATATGGTATCCAAAAGATGTCACATTCCGCCTCAGGATTTGTCCACATGAGATGGAGAAGTGAGGTCACTGGCATGTTTTACAACTTTTCTTCCTATTTATAAATCCCAGTATGATGTGTCTTCTTCATGATGGCATGGAATTTTTGACTTATGTTTGGTCTATAATCTGTTCTCTTCCTCAGATTCAGTTCTGCAGTGTAGCAATTAACCAGTTGGTTATTCCTAGCCAAGCTGTGCTTCCTGAACTTCATCCTAATCTTCCATACTGTTTCCCCTGTTTGTCAAGATCATGTTGAACTCTCATCCTGTTCTCTAAAGTGCTTGTTAGCTCTGACCTGTTGTGGTTGTGCTGGTGGGTGCTTTCAGAGCTCCTATGGAAATCACTTCTCTTCTGTATAGGCATTTGGAGCAGGTCAGAAATGTTACTGTTTCCAGACCACACTTTCATGGATGGCACATGTTCCACCACAGTTTGTTCCCTTGCAGGAAACCATGAATACCTTTAATCTCTGCCTCTTCATCGTTTGATGAATTACAGAGGCAGCTTCTTGAGTGCCAGTATGACATGTCTGTATGTTGAAGTACGTATGTGGGGCCATGGAGAAAAATCCCCCACATCTTCAGCAAGTGCAGAGTGGACCCTGGGATTGCTGACAGCCAGAACACTCTGTTACTGTTTACAACCCAGGTAGGCACAGCAGCCATTTGCTACACCTTCCATCATACATAAAAAGCCAGTGGCAAGTATTTTTTAATGAAGAGGAATCTGAGCACTTACAGACTCATTTGCTGACTGGTAAAGCTTGACAGCACCTCCCTAAACAGCCTGATCCCACATGTTAGGGAAATCACTGTGCTTTTTAAACACAGAAAACTGACTGAAGGGTTTCCCCTTCTTGCTTTTAAGTAAGCTGTTTCCCAACAGTGGTTGAAATGTGGTTGCCTTCTCGGAGGTGCCGAGTACAACTTAGAAGGGGAAGGGTTTTGTCTAACTTACTCTTGTAAGGAAGACAAAATTAGACCTCTACCTTATTTCAAGAAGATGTCAAGGGAACTTGTAGCTGCCTTGAACTCAGCACTACTATTTCTCCGTTAACCACCACTGAAATTAGTTTCTTGTTCTTTGGCCAAGTTTGTTTGACTTTGTTTAAATCATAATCAGGACAGAGAGAAGGTAACAGTAGAGAGAAAACAACAATTTTGTGAACTCTTGAGTAGGGTCTCCCTGGGGCAGAAGAAACCTCAGCTCAACCTCCTTCTGAATGGTTATGTTAGCTTCTAGCTGGAGAGAAACAGGTCTAACAGGAGAGACTAAGAACTGGTCCTAAAGGAACGGATAGGCTGGTGGTTATGGGAGTTACGTGAGATCTCTCTTGCTAATGCTTCTATGAGATGCTTTGTAGAGGTCTGTGATTTGGACTAGTGAAATGAGAAAAACTGTGAAGTCTCAAAGTTTTGTTCCTGCCTGAGCACGTACAACTGAAGTCAACTGGGAGTTCAGCACCCTGAAAATAAGGCCTGACATCTAAATGAAATTGAACTTCAAAAAGAAAAGTAGTTTTCTGCCCCTTTTGGAGCCAAAACAAAAAAGTATTTATTCTATTTGATCAGCTATTCACAAATGATGCCTTTGTATCTTTAAAATAACTGCAAACCAAATTTAAAACTGGAAGCTCTCATCTTTGATGTTATCTGCAGATAAGACAGGGCTTTGAAGCACTAACAGAGACTAATTGGAACAGAATACCAATACAACTGAAAATTAATGGAGAACACAAGAACTGTGTGGAGCCCTATCACTGTAAACTGGGGCCGTTTATTTTCAAATGCTATAGAATTTCAGGGAGAAAGTGCAGTTCTCTGCCATGTAGATGAAAGAAAAGAATTTTCTGATTCAATGTAGTATGACACTTCAAAAACCATTATAGGGTTTAAAGTTATTTGTATATATCATTGTAGTTTTAACTATGAAATTCTTTCAAATAAGTAACAGGCTGAAGGAGGGTAGTGAAAGTGTGTCACAGGTGAAATAGTATCAAATTCATTTTTTTTTAAATGAGGTTTTTTCCTCTTTTTTTTTTTTTAAGAAAGCATTTTTCCATCCTGAGCTTGAAAAGAATTTGTCAAAGTTGCTGGAAGGGAAGAAAAAAAAAAAAGTAGTAGTGCTATATATAGAAAGCATGCAGATGAGAATAGAGCAAAATTATATCTGCAATCAACTCTAGACTTGAACGTAGATAATCAATTGTCATCAGTCCTGCAAGCTGATACAAAGGAGACCAAAGTTTGCCCTGGAGTTTCTGCTCATCTCTCATAGGCCAAATCTGCTCTACAGTCTATGAGGTTGAGTTGGCTCATGGTGAGACAAATGAGGGAAGGGCAAGAGCAGAGTGGAGATGTGCATTGGTGGACAACTTGCCCTGAAGAAAGTTCAGGCAGCACTTTGGGTGTTGTGCAGTGAACTGTGGGCAACCTCAGGCCCTAAGCTGGGATAATCCTTCCACATGTGCCAAGCTAGTGGAAGTGAGACACCTGTGTTTGTATCCTTGCTCCTAGTAGAGTATGAAGGCAATGTTCTCTCTAGATCTGTCCCACTTGGTAGTAAAAGTAAATTATTCCTGTTGCTTAGCCAAGTACTCTGACACTAAGCAATGCCAGAATTGAGGTTGCTCAGGCAACCTTATTTCTGTTCCGTCATTCATTAACATACTGGGTGATCATATAAATGAAGCTACTAATTTTTAGTTCAGGCCGAATCTGGGGTTTAGACACATTTGTGCAAGACAGCTTGACCTGCCATGGAAAGCCTGGGAACAGGGTTCCAGAGTGCTTTGAAACACTGCTCATGCTTTGCTGGAAATGCAAGGAGCAGGAGGTACGTGGCCATCATGAAAAATCTCTCAAATGTCAGTGAATCATTTTGAGGAGAACTGCTCCTCTGTGAGGCCCCAGCAGGGAGCCCTCTGCCCTCACACAGGTTACCCAGCCTCTGCCCCCACAGCCCCACAGACCCGTTTCTTTAGCAGTGATTTGCACATTGGGCAACATCCCTCTGACCAGACAAGTATCCACTGATTTCTGGAGATCTTAATTTTTATCTTGATTTAGTTGTAAAGCACTATCTATCCTTGTCAATGCTGCAATTGAAAATACTGTGGATGTCATTGCCAAAAATGTCTCAACCACTTGCTATGACTGTTCTTTTTCCTTAACTGGTTTTCTACCTAAACACTCATTAGTTCTTAGCTAATCCAATAGTGTCTGTATTTTAAAATATTACCTAGTTGGTAAAACATAGGATTTGTATATTTTTGCAGATGTTTCCTTCTGCTGTGTAGTTTGGATTAAAAGCAGTCTAACACTTTTTCAACTATACTTAGTTCTCTTCTTGAAAGCAAAAGATATCTCTTTTATCTGTAACACTGAAAGCAGTTCAGTATGAGCAGCTTTAGTTTTAATGCCTATTGCTTTTTCTTCTTGAGAACCTGGAATTTTGCAGTCCTGTGAAGCACTTGTTTTCTCCAATAAATATTCTGCACTGTTGCTACATTTCAGTTGTTAGGTTTCTCAGGGGACCAAGGCAGTAACATAAGAAAATGAATGAATAAACATTCTTGAGTGTCCAAAAAAATAGCTGTAAATTGATTTGAATAATCAGAAATTGAGACACTTTATTTGGGTACATTTAATCACACTTAAAGCTTTGCATGCAAATCTAAAGTCTGCCATTCTCTCCAGTTTCTTTTAACATTTTCATTGCTGATCTTTTCCTGTTTTGTCTGTTCCAACAAAAGGAAAAGCCTCAGTGTTATTTACAAATAAAGTTAACAGCTCTTGTATTTGATTAAACAAAAATGACCCACATAACAGGATGGGGGGGATTCTCTTCCAACATTTTTGCAATGACTAAGTAAGATCACTTTATTTTTTTATTTTGTTTTACTGCAGAAATATGAGAAATACCTGGCTTTGTTTGATGTATGTCTATTTCAGAATATTTTAAGCTGCCTTTTTCTTAGTCTTATCTGGACATACTGAAAATAATCTAATTTAAAACAGCAACAAGACGTCTGCTTCCAGTACTTTATTGGGAAGTTGGACTTAGATGGGGCTTAATGCAGTCATTCCAAACGGAAGCACTTTTGTGGAACTCTGTTTCTAATTAGTCTCCAAAACAAAGGCAAGGGTCAGCAAAGTCTGACTTCTCTCGAAATCTGAGAATGCCAGGAGGGCTTGTTCAAATTGCGTCCTTGGTCCAGATCTGTTTCTTTCCATGTCTGATCATAAAACCAAGGAAAACATCATAAGCAAACTTGAAGGATGAGGGGAAGAGCCTCTTTCCTACCACCCAGCCAGGCCTTGGTTCTTCACGCAAGCTGCTCCCCGCAGACTCCCTGGGCCCAGTCCTTTATTTCACACCCCAACATCCCTTAGTTGTGTCATGTTCTAAAACCCTGCTGACACAAAATACACTGAAGAACCCAGGAGCACTTCTGAACACCTGTATCACCAGGCGTGGCCCAAATACCTGGAAAAGAAACCCAAACCTGTGGGTTCACGGGGCAGTGAGGTGCAAGGAGGGAGCAGGCCGGGCTTGGGCCTGCGCGTCAGCGGGAGCCTGAGGCATCCCCTGGAGATGGCGGTGAGTGACATGGGTACATTGCAATGGGGGCCCCCAAAGGCTCTCATTGCCTGGCCCAGCTTGTTCGACAGTACTTAATTTTTAACATGTGGAAATTTCTGAAATATGCATCTCAGTATATCTGCTTAGCTTGCCTAGAAAGCTTTAATAATTAATGGAAATTCAGGGTTGAGGTATAGTAATGATTTATATGGGGAGCTGTCTTTACACAATCTGCTCTCAAAGCTTTCTAGAGTATTACTCTTAGTGTCTAATTAACTTCCGAAGAGTGATACTGCTCCTTTCCCTACACTGATTGATCACGGGCTTCAGTGCAAGTCATTTTCCAAGTGATTCCCCAGTGTCCTCTCAGCTCTTGTGCGTTCTTGCTGAGGAACAGAACTTCCTTGGCTATCAAGAACAACTTTCAAATTTTCAGATGTAGTATCTTAGATATCAGGGTGTTCCTGTTGCTGTTTAGCCCACGTAGCCACAGCATAGAAATTTCTAGATCTTTAGATAGGAATTTGTATGATGGGATATAAATATTTTTTTCTCCAGTAGCAAGTCTTCCTGGTACATCTTTTGGAGCAGGTTCCTCTCTTTGGGATTCACAGTGATAAAGATACTCTAATATACTAATAAGCACTAAAAATTCAAGTAACTAATACTGATTTGGAGCTAAGATGTGGTTTTGCAAGTACCAACTACCAGCTAAGGACTTTGAAAATACAGGGTAATTTCCTTGTTTTGCCATTTGCATGATGAGTGATCTGGGTAAATTGTATTTTCCCCATCTGTCAGACAGTGATCATATGTTGTGATCTAGCTAGGAAAAATAATCTATAGACACCCTAGGACTATTCTAATTAGTACCAAATCTGTTTTCAGGCTCTTGAGCATTTTATTTATTGAAATTAAAGCTATGTGAGAGTGAAAGAAAATATGACAGGACAGTGAACAGGGGCAGGGAAGGTCTCATGCACCTTAGGGTTTGTTCTTACTGCCACTAAATTTTGGCATTTGCAAGTAACGCAAAGTCCTAGAGAGCCACAGACACAGGAAACACAAAGTGCAGCACAGCTCTTTCAGATTCACTCTCTTTTGAAGAACTCACCAGTCCCTTCCCAGAATAATTTTTAGGGTCACCAGAGGATACTGGGCAAAAATGTCTATTTTCTCAGTATTTAATTCTTCATTTAAGGCCTATTTGTCCCACCACTTTCCTGTTCCTTGCTCATGATCTCAGTAGTTGTCTTAGTCTTTGACACAAGTTGCCAATGCATTTTATAAATATTTGCTCACCCATTTTTTTTATCCTTTCCACAAAGACTGTACCTTCACTTGGCACCTGAGGGCTTTGTGGTGACAGCACTGGCTTTGGAGACTGTGTCTTCAGGCTCACCTGTAACTGACAGCTACCAGCTTGAGAGTATCTACTACCTTAAGATCCAGATATTCCTCTGACAGGATTAATGGCCCCTTCTTTTAAGAAAATAGCTATATCTCCATTTCCTCTTTCCATCCAAACAGCATTTCTGATACTAATAACATCAGCCAGAGCAAAAGAGGAGATAAAAGCACCGGTGGCAGAGTTCCACGTGTGAGGGAAGGTGTTATAAAGTCTTGGAGAGCTCATACAAAGTTTGGATCAAAATTAACTGGTTTTGTCATTTATATCAGCCTGGAACCTTGATATATTTGTTCTGAAACTTCATCAGGAAAAAGCTAGTGTAAGGGTAATTAGAGCATTTAATTTCTGTTGAGCTAAAATGAAGATACTTGGTGTATTCCACAAGTTACAAGCAGAGGCTGATAACTGAATTCAGGCACTTTGGTGGTGCTTTTTTTTTCTTTCTCATGTGGATTTTTGTTAAATGTTTGGCTCAGTCTGTTCAGGCATGAGTGAGTGTAGGGGCTGCTTCAAAAAATGCCTTATGCTGGAATTCCTCAAGGAGAGCTAGGGAGGGACAGATGAACACGTTGGTTTGGCATTTGTTCCAAACTTGAAGCATTAAGACTTTCTGCAAATTATGTTAGAGCTATTCTACCATCATGCTTCAACTAAATTCTTACCTACTTACCAGCAGGACAGAATAAATGGAAAGTATCTAAAGAAAAAATAAGGATCTTTCCCAAACAGTTGTCTTATATTAAAAAAAAAATTAAAATACATAGTTTTGACATAAATCAAAGCTTCATCTTTCTATTAGTAATATCACTGTTAGAAAGAAGCAGTCTGTAATGATAAAAAATGTGCTAGGTGCAGGGGGAAAATAAATATAATTAATCCCAGATGATAATGCTTTGTCCAAATATGACAATACAATGCTGGGACTGTCTAATGTTCTATGTTGGCCAAGTACTGCTCCTACTGAAGGATAAAACCATAGTTAGCATTTCTGCAGATTTTGTAAAACTAATCTCTTGTGAAAATCTTAGCCAAAATCAGTTACAGAAATAGTGCCAGGTACTCAAAGAATTACAGTTGTTTTTCCTATATGTAATCTCTTTACAGTAGTGATAGAAACCCTTTAAATGTCTGTATCCTAAACCAAAGGTGTCTAAAATATGGCATGCCAGCCTTGCCAAATCAGCACAGTTTTATATGTCCCTGTTGCTGCTTCTGGTGTTGCCTTCAGCTTCTGAGCTGCTACTGATAAAAAAATTAAGTGATTGTGAACCCCTGTGCAAAAATAAGTGTTTTCTCTGTAACAGTAAATAATAACTCATGTAAGAAAGGGATGTTTTGATATATCTCCTGATGCAGATTCCTTGTTTATCAGTCTGCCTCCCTCCTTGTGGTGTAGCATAGAACTGCCTTGGCTTAAAAACAAAAAAGGTGGGAGGAAAACCCTTACAAAACAAGGCATGCAGTTGTCTTCGTGCACATGAATCATTTTGAAATGCTCACGTTCATGTAACAGTAATTTTAATAACAAAATACATTGCCCATGCAGCTTGATGTTAAATGTGTGCAGCTCTTTAGAGGGGAAGGGCTGCAGACAGTCGCATTTAAATTGTGGGGTTTCTCCAGGGTGAAGCTACAGAAGAGCTGATCAGTAAAGCAAGAAATCACTGCTCCAGTCTGTGAGGGAAAGAGGTAATGGGGAAGCTGCTACCTGAGGGGAAGGGCAAGTCCTCCTGAAGATAAGCAAAGAGAGAGCTGTGAGGGGAGAAAACCATGTAAGGAAAGATTAGAGTTTTCTTGAACAGTGTAAAATTATTTAACACTGAAGTTGTATCTCAAGCCAGTCCTGTCTATCCCAAGACCACTGCACGTTTGTAACCTCAACTTTGCAGGCCACACTGTTTCTCTTAGATAACAAGGACATGCAGATAGTAAGAGGCACAAAAATAAATTAGAAAAGGATTTCTTTAATGCTTCTAATAATGTATTTGGACATGATTATCATAATGAATCTTGTAAAAGGAATTCACTGTTTCCCCTTTTATATGATGTATTTCTGACCTTAACCCAGTTGATATGTGATTCCTATTCAGCAAAGGTGCCCATAATAGAGGGGCAAGAAGGATGAGCAGAGTTCAAACAATAGGGTAAGAAATGCAGAGTACTGAGAAAAAGCTTCCATTTTCCCATAAGCTGGGGCATAGGAGATACTGCAGCCTCAGCTCTACAGTATCTTATGAACAAACAAATTATGCATGAGTTTGCTCAGGGGACTACTCAGCTACTCAACAATAATGGGTAATTGCCCTCACAAACTTATCCTCATATCACTCATACACACCAACACTTATACTGAAAAGAATAGACGCAAAGAACAAATTTCAATATAAACCACATTATTATCATGAAAATGACACATTTCCATTTAACCCTTTTCTAACAAAAAGAACTCCTTGCCTTTCAAAGAAAATGGGGCTAGGAAATTTTAAATGTTAGTCTCAGTATTTTCCCTTGGAAGGCACACTCAAGATTGTTTTACTTGGCACATTCTGTACTCTTCATTGTAGCAAAGGCTTGCGGGTATCTAATGACACAATCACAGAATGCCATAGAAATTTGGAACAAAATCCCCATCTTTGATACAATTCAGCAGATTCACGCCATATGGAAATCCTGCTGTTTAATGTAACACCATTAAAAGCCACATATTGCTAAATTCATCTCTCAAAGATTTTTGCAAAAGTTGAAGGAACAATATTATTTCTGAGTTTTTAACCTTTATTCAGCCTCCAGCATTCTCAAGAGTCAAATGTATGTTTCGTAGCTGGGAATCCAACTACTGCATATGCTGGGGATATTTTGATTTCTCAAACATACGTAGTAATATAATGGCCTTGTCTCCTTACAACTTAATGACCATAGCTAGAGCTCAGTGTCCTAAAAATGATAGATTAAATTTAATTTATTCTATATATCTTCACTCTAAGCATCCTACTAATTCCTTTTGTTTTCCATATGCTTTCAGTTCTAGATGATAAGTTCCATGGGCCTAAGATTGTGTGTTAACATTTTGTACTGTGAAGCCTTTTGGTATTTCTGGACTCCTGCACAGCCACTTGTGTGCATTTTCAGTCCATCCCTTTAGGAAAATTCTCTACTGAAGGCAGTTGTTAAGGATGCACAAGTAGACAGAATAATTTGACTGCTGTATAGATGCTTTACCAAAGCTTTAATAAACATTTTCAACAACATCTGCATAAATCTCAGCTCTCCTTACTGGACTGCTTGTGGGTGTAGCAATTCTCCAGCTTCATCTTCTTGCAAGAGTTGCATCAGAAAGGGTACAGGAAATAACCCATCCAGCCTCTTGTTTCCATGTGTTTCCTCAAAATCTTGCTTAGATCTGAAGCAATGTTTCTACCCAGAGAGTATGTGACCAGTATCAGGACAGAGAGACACCATGAAAATGGAGCGTATGTGCTGTTTGCCATGCTGAAAAAGAGTATCTTTAAACTCAGAAGTATGTGTAAGATCTATGCACCAGGGAGCTTAGAGGCATCTATAAGGAGTCCTATAGAAGATGTAAGCTGCTTTTTCAACCTGAACCTGTTTCAGATTTGTCAATCTTCCTTTCTATGCCTAAAGCTGGGGTAAGGATTTGTGTGAAAGTTAAGGCCAGCATCTCCAGAGGTGTGGCAGACATGGCCAGACTCCCAAAGGGCCTGCCTTTCCAGATGGTGAGGCCTCCTGAACATGTGGTGATCATGGGTGTTTAGAGAAGGGCCAATACTTTTCTGAAAATATAATTCAGGAAGGATTCAAAATCTTTAAGTCAGCAAGAATAATGACTCAGAGCAGGGTAGGTGGTGTAGAGACTGGTTGTGCAGCATGATGAGTTGGGGCCAACACCTCCAGGAGACAACACAGGAGTTTAGAGAGGAGGAGTTTTATTTGCAAATTCATGGTTTACAAGAGTATGGCCCCTGATCTAGGTGGCCAGACTTATTCTGGTAAATTTTCAGAAGTTGCTTTCCACAGCTGTTGGCAGCCTTGTAAGTCCAGGGTTTCAACTCCAGAGCTGCAACAAGAAAATTACTCTCTCGCTTTGTCAATACGAGCAAAGTGGGCTTTACATCTCTTTAGGGAAAACTAGCATAGCAGCAAACATTCATGAAGGAAGGAATAGCTATTCTAATAAGATCAGCACACCCTGAGTAACAAATTACTGGGATGAGAGAAGAGCACCAATCCTAGAAACCTTCCCAGACTCTGGCTGGTGCACATCTAGTGAGTCACAATGTGTCTCTGTAGCCGGAGCCAGTGAAGCTGCATTTGAGGGTTGTGATGACATTTGTATGTCCCTAATATATTTATAACCTAGGACAGAGTACCTGTCTGTACGTCTCACATTTTGTTCCTAGTAGATATGCAGAGATTTAAGCAGGTGAAAATGTGTCCACAAAGGACTATAAAGAAGAAAAGGAGTTATAAGGTAATGCAGCAAGAGCACTGATGCATGGTTATTGAAAGTAAAAATGGTTAACATGTGGAAAGAGGTATATAAATGACTGCAAGCCACTTTTTCAAATGTCTTTTCCTGTTGCTCTTAGCAATATCACTGAATATGATCAAATCATTTTTCCACTCCTTTGCCACAGTAACTTTTGCGAGTTAACAGCCACCTTAAAAAGGGGGCACGGGGTCCACAACAGATAGTGCACATTCTGTTGTGTGATTCTCAAACACTGCTAGGGCTCTTCATGGGGGGAGGTTAAAACCACTCACAACTGGCTTGTTTAAAACCACTCACAATCTTTGCTGCCATTGGTGCCACTGGTTTGGTGTCCTGGGGCTGTGTGTGGGCTCCCAGCTCTGCCTGTGGGGGGCCTCAGGATGAGGCCGTTGGCTGCAGGTTTAGCAGCACCCAGCGTGTGGCAGCTCCCCATGTGTAAGCCTTGGTATAGTTTTAATTTATTTTTAAGAACACAAAGAGACATGATTTAAATATTGTGAAATCCTGTATATATTTTGGCTCAGTCAGTCATATGCCTGTTTACTCACAGATTCCCCAAAATCTGCATTTCCTCAGGCATTCATGTCTTTCAGATTCTTTGTGCTGCTTTTTCTGCCTCAGTTATTTCTTAACACCGTGCTGCCTGCTTTTCCTTCAACCCAGTGGAATATGACCTCTCCTATTAGTCTTGGTTTTAGCACATGTGGACGATGATCCCTGCTTGACTCCCTAACCATGGGGCCAATGGCATGTGCTGTCAGGGTGGGAAACACCTTTCTGCCCTCTGCCTGCCTCCATCCTCCTTTGTACAAAAAAAAATACAAAACCTAAGTTTGAGGAGCATCCTAATCACAAGCTAAAGAATGGCAGATGAGCTCTGCTTGGTAGCTGGCTATGGCTGAGGGGTGTAGGCTTGTGTCCTCCCAAGCCAGGAGCAGAGCTTTCCAACACACCTGACAAACTGTTTAACTAAAAATGTGTTAAAACTTAAAAGGGGTTTGTGAAACATCTCCCTCCTGGCTCTGGTCTTTGTTTAAGTCAGGTTTAGGCTGCTGAATATTGGAAAGGCTGGATTTTAAATTGTATTTTCTTGGAAGTACCAGACCAGGAGCACAGGTAAACTGATGAAGGATTGGGTTTCCCTCCTAGGGGATGGGCACCCACCTCTGTACCTGGGTCTCTGCCTCTCCATGCCACATTTTCCTCACAGCAAAGCAGGCAAGCCTCCTCTTTTCCTTTCTCTCCAAAGAGAATCCTGGGCACAAGATTGTGAGCTTGTCTTACACCTTGTGTAATGGGACTCTGCTTTGGGTTGGAACACTTTTTGTTCCCTGGGAAAAGTGAACTGCAAACTTCAGTAAATGTTGTCTGTCCTGTCACTGAGCAATCTCTGTCATTGAGCTCCCTTGCCTTCTCTTAGCAGAAAGATTTAAATTTTTTTTTCTAATAACACAAGTTTAGGGCACTTGCATTATCAAAGAGTTTGCAGTCCTGATTAGGAAATCTATTTAACCTGGTGTCAATTGGCCTCCTTGATGTGAAAATCCACCTGAATCCAGGGAGAGAGGGCAGGCTTTCTGCAGGAATAACTTGTTTTAGGAAGAAACAGAGGAAAAGCAAAGGCATGCCAAACCATCAAAACATGAGAGGAATACCTCAGTGGGGCATTGAAGGGAATAGATGCTCATGCCGGTGATGAGATTTTATTTTAATCATGCTGATAAACCTTTTAATTTTGGTGCACGGCACCAGTGGCTTTAAAAATGAAATAAAGGGTTTGTGACTAGCTAGAGTCCTTGCTGTTGCTTCCAGAGCATTGCTTGGGCTGTTATTAAAGCCCTGCCAATAGTTTCAAGTGGAACAGCTAATGTTTCAAGTGTTCATAAATAATTGTTTAATGTTCCAAGCACTTTAGGAGCAGGTTTTAAAAACTAGCCTTGCACTGATTATTTCCACGGCTGTAAAAACATTCTTTTGACAGTAGCTTTGTCTGCTACTTAGAGATTTTAAAAAGGAAAAAATAAAACAACCGTTGTCCTCTGTGAGTCGATAGAGAGAGATGCATCCAGTGTAGACCTGTAAAAAGCCCTATAACTAGCAGTTTTCCCCTCCAGAATTGCCCAAAATTTGGAATAATTTTGCTGTATTGTGAGAGCAGGGCCCCAACCATGTCGGGTGTTTGAGAGGTGATGATGGTCCATCTCTGCTGCTCCTGGATCAGTGTGGTGGGATGGTCCCAGGTCCCAGGGAAGTTGTGCATTGCCTCCATGTACCCATCCCAACAGGTGACACCTTAAAGCCAGGGTTAGAGGGGAGGTCTTTTGTACCAAGGAAGCCCTTGGTGCCTTTAAACCCAGCCCGAGCAGAGCCAAGAATCAGGCTTGGGAGTTTAAAGAAAAAATGGTGCAGTAAAACCCAAGGGGCAGAAGCCTGGGGAGTGGAAAGCTTGGGAAGAGGTGGAGGCTGTTTGCTGCTGGACACGGGATGTATCCTGGCTCTGCTCTGCTTCCATGGCTTGCAGTGGGTGTTGGAAGGGGAGCAGGATTTGGCTTCAGAGAAGAGGCAGATCCGGTAGCATCCCTGTTGTTGCTTCTGTGCTCTCCAGGGTTGTCAGCAGCTGGATATTGTGGTGGGGAGACAGCAGTAAGACTTACAGCTCAAAGACATGGGTCTGGTCGAGGTTTGCACTCTTAGCCAGTGGTTTGGTTGCTCAAACCAAGCTTTTACCTTCTTTTTCTTTTCAAACTGCATGTGGTGGAGTGAGAAATTTTATAAACAATTATCCCATAAAAGTAAAATAGGTTGGTAGACACACTGACTACACTTATGCTGAACATTCACGGTAGTTCAGAGAGGGTCTTGCAGTCCTGCAGTTTGATCCCAGTAACTTTCTGGATTTGTTTGAATGCTTTTCCCTAAGATGATGCTTTACTGCTATTTTGCTGTTGTGCACATCACGTTCATTTCTGATGGCCAACATCCTATCTCAAGTAGTAATTTTTCCTTAAGATCTGTATGAGTGCATATAGAAGCACACACAAACTCTAAGGAATTAGAAATTTCTACGTAGTAAGTAGGACTGATAAATTTTGCCTGTGTACATATATTTTTTGTGTTTATAAATATCTGTAGAAACATACCCATGTGTAACCTTACTAAGGCTAGTCATAGAAGCATCACTCCTCGTGTGGCAGAGTGCTTTCAAGCCTGGACCTTAGCTCTTAGCCCTCCTGTGAGAATCTGACTAGCAGGTCTTCCACTACAGAAATGTCTTCCCCTTTGTTTGCTGCTTATCTGAAGATAAAAACCTCGACTTTCTTTCTGCCGTTTGTTAGAACTAGGTTGTGCAGTGAGACTGGACGCTTGTGCAAACATCACTCACCGCTCTGCTTGTCACTTTTCTAGTTTGGTGTGGTGGTGGTTCACCCCCCCCTTTAGATGAGTGTTTTAAATATCTCACCAGTTATCTGGGCAAGGCGGTGCCTCCTGTTCAGGTGTGGAGAGCTGCTGCAGCAAGCGGGGAGCTGCTTGCCAAGGATCCGCTTGTCAGAAAAGAGGGAGGGGGGAAAGGGGGGAAAAAGGGAAGGAAAAAAAAAAAAAGAAAAACGCTTTTGAGGCCAATTGTTTGATCTGACAAATATCATCCCTGCTCGGCCGGATTGTTCTTGCTCGGCTGCCCTCTCCCGGCATCGCGGCGCGGTGCAGGACCGGCGGGGCACCGCGTCCGCACCGCACCCGGCCGCGCACCGCTCCGCGCGGGGAGGAAGGTGGGGTGAGGGAGGTGGGATGGCTGGTGTAATTAAGCATGAAAAACAGCCAGCATTTGTATGGATCAAAGAAAACAATTATGCATAATGGTTGAACAGAAAACAATTGACTATTATTGAATGAGAGGATTGCTCTAATTAATCCAAAAGATATACCCCCACTGCTAAATGAGGTGAAGAAAAAGCTCAAGAATAGATTTAACTCCAAAGCATAATACAGCTGAGGCAAGGGGGCAGTTTATGACTCAACACAGTAGAATTTCTGCTTGTAAATGTGATTGCTAACGTTGGTGTTTTTTTTTTTTCAATCACAATTTTCCTAACTTGCAAATGAATCTGAAATATGTAGAAATAATAGTGTCTGCCGTGTAAAATGAATGCATGTTTTTCTTCTTTAAGGTTTTATTTTTAACTGTCTCTAGTAAAAGTACATTAGTCATATTTATCTCACTCATGAAAACGCCTCTTTCTGTAACTCACTTCAGATTTAACCCCTATAGGCTTATCTACAATGTCAGCTCTCTGTCTGGTTTAGGACATCAGTGTCTGTTCCTGACTCTTCCTGGATGTTTTATTGACATTTGGAAAGCCATACTGTATTAAGGGATAAATGTAAATTTCAACAAGAAACAGTAAAATATCCCCACTGTCCTGTTTGTGGTCAATCTTGTCAAGACATAGGGGAAAATTAAGACTGAGGGAAGCAGGGATGAAGAGGGGGTGCTGCTTCCTTCCTTCTGTCTCCAGCATTTCCATTCCCTTCCTCACCATTTCCATTTCCTCTTCTATTTCCTAGTTTAAAAGATAGATGGTTAGTACCTGTGACCCTTAAATTTCTTTTACTCTGTTATGTTTACACGGAGAAGATTATTAAATCTGCAGATAGAATTAGAGGCCAAACTAAATTATTTTGTATTGATATAATCACAGGAGTTATTTTAAATGTGATGGATGTAACTTGAGAGCAGAGTACTACCAGGATGTCTAAAAGGCAGACATTGTATGAGTATTTATGAAAAAATCTGTGTGCTCTTAAGATGTCACGCATAATCCGTGCTGTGTGTCTCTTCAGTGTCACAAGCACATTTACATAGATTGTCATGAATTTCAAATTGCACCTCAAATCAATGCCAGAGTACAATTACCTTCGAGTACAATGCAGCCTTCCTTGAAGAGTTAATCACACAGGTCTTGCTGTGTTTGGAGGCAGAGCTAGCCCTCCCGTGACACTTGCTGCTCGCTGCTCATGGAGTGCCAGCATCAGGTGTCCTGACATGCTTGTAGCACCTCCATGGGACTGAATGCCACCAACGTCTGGTGCCACCTCGTACCCTTCACAGAACATGAAGTGTGGAACTGCATCATGAACACAGCTCTAACTGATGCGAGCAGAGTCTCTCAAGGGCATCACATATGTGCTTAGGGCTCTGTTTTGACAAACCATTTGTAAACATCCCATGGGGACTTTGCTCCAACAGGTACAAGAGCTCTGAAGCAAGCACTTTCCCACTGCTGTAATGTTGTTGCCGTCATCTAATTGCATGGGCCTCGATTGTGGGGAAAGATGCCTTGAGTGAGCCACTGTCTGGTTCAGTCTAACCATAAAAGGCTAAACAGGGCCTTGCTCCAACTCCATTGGTTGCACACATCCAAATTGGATCAAGGCTCACTCAGCAAGACCTTCTGGTTGTGGGGAGACAAAAAGAGACAAAGATTTTACAAGGATCTGCTCCAGGTGACACCACAGCACCTGGTAGGAACAGCTGTGTCATCTGATCCCAGGCTTCTTGTCTTGTCCCAGAGCATATTCATCTCTCCAGAGGGTAAAAGCTTCCTGTAGACCCAGAAGAAGCATGAGTTTATTTCTGGAGAGGGACCATGCAGCTCCAGCAGTTTCTTGTGGCAGGTTTCTGGTTACGAGTGTAAACCATGAGGTGTCTGATAGTTTTGCCATGGGTCTCTCTCACCAAAGGCCACTCATCTGCTCTGCAAACCACTTTCTCTAGAATTAATCTTCCAGCAAGCGTGGTCAGGAATTTCCACCTGATCTGGGGGCACGATGGCCTTTGGGTGCCACTGCTGCTTCATTAACTGATGGGAAGGAGAGGAGGAGTGTTTGGCCGATGGCATTGCAGTGACGAGAGACATGTAAATGCCAGCGATGCTGTTTAGCATTTCTTGAGCAAGAGAATGGGCCAGCAGATATGTTGTGGATCTTCGCCAAGCATGTAGGGGGACATGTTGTTAACTTGCTGGTGGCTGCTGCAGCCAAGAAACCGAGTAGCCATGTAGGGACTGTGGCAGGCGGGAGAGAGAGAGAGCACATGTAGAAATAAGGCTTCTCACTCCACAAATTCTGCTGTTTGCATGCGGAAAAAGAGGTATTTTTGCAAGCGGGGACTTCAGAACAAGATGAAATTCCTCCCACTTTTATGAGAGCAGCAGTTAGGGACAGGCTCATGGTGAAAGGCTCAAATTCTGGTGCAAAATATCATGGAAATAACTGAACACAAAGAAAATTTGGAATAGCAAAAATCAGGAAGCCATGATTTTGTGGACTGTTAAGATGGAAAAGTCACTCTCATTGTGACGGTTTTGTGGTGTAATTTAGCCCTCTGGGCAATATCCTCACTTCACAATTTCACTGCAGGTTGAGACACCTCCGCTACGAGACAACTGGTATTTTATGTACATAGAAAACAATAGTCCCAGGCACTTGGGACATCAGCTAAGTATGGAAACTCTGACCAGGACTGGGGTGTGCTGTCCTGTGAATGGTCTCCTGGAGATCAGCCCTCTATATACTTAGCTGCTCACCTGAAACCATGGAAAATTTCTTGTTGCTTTCCCGTCACATTTTAAAAGGTGCAGAGAGCTGAAAGCAAGTGTTTTGTTCCATACCTAAGGTAGCCACAGTTTGGTGGTAGGTGAAGTAATGACTATATATAGTCACTAAAGTGCCTTCAGATAGTTCTGGAGAAAAACTGCTGTATAAATTTAAGGTATTATTGTTATTAAGGTATTATTATTGTAGGCTTGCCACAGGTTGCAACAAGACTGTGAGAATCACCTTGGAGCACCTAATACTGGCACAGCTGCAGAGTTTAAAGTTCTCTTTCTGTCAATATTGTGTGAATTTTATCTGGTGCTTTTGATTAAACAAATGAATCTGGAACAATTTCAGTAGCTGATTTTCTAAATAGAAAAGGCACTAATAAGCGAACATCAAGTTGCACCCCTCTGGCACTCAGAGAAAGGAAAATCCTCTATGAACAAATCAGATGTGGTCACACTGTGTCCTAAACACTGCTCAGCTACCATCATGCTGATTTAATCAATCCTCACGAGGTAAAAAAGGTAGAAAGTGGAGAATAATATGCCTGATGATGAGATATTTTAATGAAATGTGTTGGGATAATTTAGTGGGGAATGAAAGTGCTATGGATAAAAGTGAGTCAGAAAGCATGAAAAACACCAAACGTATCAGAACATGTGGATAATATCAAGCAACGGTTGAACATCCTTAATCTGTGCTCCACAGGTAGAAGGATGAATTGGAGGTGGTTTGGCTGTGAATCAGTGGGGTCGGGGAGGAAGTGGTGCCAGAGTCAAAGGACAGATGTAGCTTGGAAATGGATGGGAACAGGTCTTTCGGGGTTCTGTGGTTGCTGTGTCTCACTGGTTCATTAGAAAGCTTGCAGGGAGAGTTCCCAGACTGGAGAGGCATGTGGAGCTGGTGTCTTGTAAGTGTGAGCTTATACATTTATGCTACTGCTGCCTGTGGAGGCTGAAGTAGTGTCCTCAGTACCTTGGTAAAGATCATTGTGGGCTGAGCTAAAATAAGTGGCTTTGCACACTGGGAGTAAAGCAGATATATTGGTTTCTGTGGACCTGCAGTGCCCTGGGTACATCACCTTTCTTCACACACAATCGTAACAGTGTGAGGAAGGTGGAATGGTGCTGCAAGTTCCTGCAGAAGGGGAAAGGGAGGTAGGTGGTCGTTTCTTACTGTTTAGATCATGATCTGAAGGTAATGAGAAGCTCACTGCTCGCGTTCTTCTTCTGTGAGTGAGACTGGTCTGAGATAGGCATTTGGGACATAAAGGCACAGCCAAGATGCATGTTCAAGTAGTAAGATCTCAAGGAGAATTTAGTTAAAAATCCCTGTAGCTACGTGAGTCTGAGTGATTTGGGCTCTGGGAGGCACCAAGTGACGCTCCTTATGCTGACACATAATGAAGAATGTGTGTGACCAAGATGTGGGCCTGGGTTGTAATTGTCTCATCCTGCCATGAACTACTGGATGTGTTGTTGACAGCTGAACAGCAGGAACTTGTAAAAAGAAAAAGACAATTTAGAGAAGGATTAAAACATGTGCAGCTGTTTGTGTATTATTTGTGTGGATCTAATGCATTACAAAGCAGGAAAACTAGAGGGCAGGTCCTGAACTGATGCTGAACGTCCAACCTTGGTTAACCAGCTGGAGATCAGGTCCATAGTTTTTCTGAAGCAGCTTTTTTTTTTTTTTCCTCTGAATGCACACAGGGAGCAGATCTTTTGAGTAGGAAGGTGCCATTTTTACACAGTCACTGTTCAGACCATAGCCACACTTAAAGCCAAAAATAGAAAATATATTTTAGAACTTGTTAAATTAAAAAAAAAAAAAAAGAGAGAGAGGAAAGAAAAACCTCCAGCAGAACTTTGCATTCTCTGACTTTTCAGACTTTCAGGTCTGCTCTCCTGATTACACATTTTCTAGCTGATGACATGCCATCAGCTAAAGATGGATTTTAAACACAAGTCATGTCAAAAGTTTCATTTAACCTCTTCAATATAACAAGCTGCTGATGGTTTACATTTCTGACAGTAGAGGTAAATTAATCTGTGATGGATGTTTGGAAGAGAGAGAGAGGATTTGCAAAGAGCGAGGAAGAAGTAAAATGGTAAATGCTGAAGGCACTGGACATCTTTTGGAGTCTAATGAGGGGTGGGTGGGATGTGGGCAGGTGATATTTCTAGATCTGCATCTATAAGTATGGATATATCACACTCACTGTGTGTATGTATGCGTGGTTTTTAAATAAAAATAATTTTCCATTATACTGTGCAAGTCTGACATTTGATGAGGTAGAATATTTCCAGATGGGTTGGATTTTGGAGAATAGGGAGTAGGTTATGATTTGTCTAATGAAATGTTAATTTTTTGGCAGTCAGAGGGGTTTAGGGTAAATCAGTTAAACTCAAAGATGATTAAAAAGGGATTTGTGAAACTTTGGAGTAATAATTAGTATTAATTGAGGCCATCATTATTTTATACGATTAAGGTAGTATGCATGTGTAGTTGGGCAACAAAGAAAATGTTAAGCTCATCTTCCTCCTTTCTGAGGGTTGTGAAAGTTTAGAAGGGAGCTCTTGTTAGTAAGTAATCCCAAGAGACATAACAGGGTAAAACCTTGACACAAGAAAATTCAGCCAGGAGACAGTTGATTTCTCAGCTGGGAGGTACTTTGGGAAGAGATGGCATCTTGCCGTCTCCACCAGGACTTGGTAATAATTCTCACTATTCATGAACAGATGTCTTTGGTTGGATTCCCTAGGTGCATTTGAATTCATTAAAGGATCTAGGGAATCAAGATATTAATTCTAAATTATTACATATTATAGATTTTATTTTCTGGAAGAACGGGAACATGGCAAAAAAGAGGTGGTAGTAAAAGTGGTAAATGATACCGAGATAGCACAATCACAGAATGCTATTGTGCCACTCAAGGCTATATGGTTGATTTGTTTGCTTGTTTTTTGCTTTAACACTGGCTACCTAAAATAGTTTGGAGAGAGAGTGAGTTTTAAATTGTGTGTGTGCTGAGACACCAAAATTCTGTAGTTGGAGACTTTAATAAGTTATATTTGTCCTGATATTCAACTGGAATAAAGTGTTAGTGCTCTGTTGCAATCAGTGTGAGGATACCACTTTACAGGAGATGAGGATCTGACCAGCTGACCTAAAGCACCCTGTAATTGCAAGCTGAGCTATTTTGTAAGTAATTAGTAAGGACTGAATTAAAGAACCACTAGACTTAGTCTATCCTATGTGAGTTATTCTCCAGGATAAGCACTTTGATATTTTCATGGACACCAGAGGGTTGATAAAAACTCCCCGTAGATGAAATTTTCACTTTTTAAGAGCAGCCTGCAAGCCTTCCTTTCCCAGGTCAGCTGCTTCAGGGATCTTTGCAGACAATATTTTGAAACTGAACATCCAAAAGCTCTCCAAATCTCCATGACTAAACTCTATTCCAGTACTTGGTTGCATTAACAGATGTGATTTTTGTCAATGGAAACTTGCCAGAAGAACAAATTTCATCAGCTCATATTTGTAAACTGCTTTGAGATCCACTAATGGAAGGAAGCCTGGTCTGAGAATAAAAAATGCCAACTATTGGAGTTTGCTGAATTTTCCTTGAATCTATATTTATAGGATTTCTTCACATCTCTTTAATAATTGTCTTCCAGTTACGCCTCTAGCCTCCCCATTTTCTGTGTACAGATGGTGGTTTAGTAGTTTTTCTGTTCACCCAAGGTTTTCTTAACATAAAGAAGGGCCAGTTCATTTCAATTGGTCTTACAGGTACGCTCAGTTTAAGTTTACTACTTGTCTACCTCTTACTGAAGTCTATTTAACCCAGTATAGCAAATACCCAGGACCTTTATCCTGCTTGGTATTCAAATATTTATATTAGAATATCAAGCAGTGTCTCATTTTAGAGTCTGCCTTTAAAGCATGAGGTTTTTTCCAGTTGATTTATAATTTCTCTGCTTTGATTAGTTTTCTCTCTCCCCACTTTGCAATGGAGTTGGATGAAGAGAATCCTCTGCAAGTGGCATTGCTGGTGAGATAGCCAGAGAATGCTGCAGATGATGGGCAGCTCATCTTGTGTAGTAAAACTTATTCAAGTTGCAGCACATCTTGCAAGGACCCTTTGGTCATCCTCTTTGGATGCATTCATCAGCATGGTCATAACTATCATAATCAGAAAAAACCTGCACACGTTCATTTCTTCTACTTGCAGAAAAAACCTGCACAGGTTCATTTCTTCTACTTGCACTTGAAAAATTCCTAACTGGACACTTTCTAACAGTTGTAAAAATAGTTAATGCAGTACGAGATATATATATATATTGTTTTTTGTAATTTCTTTGCACAGGCTCCAGAATTGCAGCATTTTTAAACATACACAAATTTGCCTGGACAGACATCTCTTCTGAAGTTGGTGGATGCTTTATTTTGCCCAGCATTAATGCAACATATGTTTCAAGCCAGCCCTGATAATGTTTTTCAGTGGTATTCATCTGTGATATTTGTAGTGAGTTTTTTGGTGTAACTAATTCAGAAGTTGTCTGTAGCCCTGTGATATGTGCATAATTGTCCCTGTCCACTGTAACCACCAGCACCTCTTGTCAGCAGGATTGATGGTAATGTTTTGGTTCCTTTTTTAATAATAAATTGCTTCTCCTTCTAGCAACAGGGGATTCAAGTGGAGCTTTTGTTGTTCTAAATTTGAAATCTGAAGTCTGTGGAGATGTTTCCAGGAGGTATTTTTTCCGGTTCAACATACAGTCTAACCACAGGTGTTGTATCATCAAAGAAAGAACCCATATGCTAATTTAAAAATAACAGGCCTGTTTATTGTTGCAGTGCATCATCATCAAAGAAAACAACAACAACCACCTGTCTTTAGCTGTATAATTAAACTGATGGGTCTTTATTCTTGCTAAATGATATGGTAATATATGGAGAATAAGAGAAATAATCCTTTTAAACTTTTGAAATGTTTGCAGCACTGTTGAAAACTGCTTTTTAAAATCAGGGTGGTTTGAAAAAATCTGTTACTAACAAGATGCTTTTCCTGGTGTAGTTATGCTTCCTTTAGCACTTTTGACCATGCTGGAAATTAATCTCTCCTCAGCTTTGGATGGCCACCTGTACTCGCATCTTTTTCTCCACAGTCTTCAGTGATTCATTCAATTTCATTTTTGTCACCTTTTTCTTTATCACTCTCAAAGACCTATTTTTTGTTGCCTTTCTCCAAGCCTTTCCAAACAAAGGCAAGCTCAACACCAAAGCTGGTCTGTATTGTGACCAGATGGAAGGCCAGATGAGAAGACAGATACTTCTTGTCTTCCTTTCTATCCCACCACAGAGATCCAGCCAGCCCAGCTCCTCTCTCAGGCAGTGGTGGTCCTTTTCTGCACACGACAAAAATCTGCTGCTGCTTTTAAAACCAGATGAATGCTGATGTTTCTCCCTGCCAAGCACTAGCAAAAGAGCTGAGGCTTTGAATATTGACTTCTCATAAAGGAATCAGTCATAGAATCTGTATGTATAAAAATTCTGCTTGGAGTATTTGCACACCAATACCAGCTCTGGAATGGCTTGGTCAGGCCTCCACAGCCAAATCTTCTCCTAGTTGACCACATTTCCTACCAAACCCAACTCTTAGAGAGCATGCCTACTCCTACAGTTACTTTAATTGGATAAAAAATTATAATGTTGTTTTCACAGATCACTCTTTCTCCAGAAACTCTTTTGACACAGAAACTTGCATAACTAGTGCTCTTAGATGAGTAATCTGAATCATCTTCTCTTTTAAAAGGCCAATCCTAAATCCCTTTTGCTATCCACTAGACCTGTTAGTGCAGGCAGAAGATCACGTTGGCCTAAAGAGGTGTGTCATACTGAACCTGTCATATAGGACAAGGCTCCCAAAGAATTTGGGGCATTAGGCATTTAAAGTCTTTGAAAAACTGATAACTTTCATTATGAATTATATATTTTTGCTCAAGAATTAGCTTGTCCTACTTTTTTTATGATGCCTCCTTGCTATGCCTTTATTTAAATATTTTACTCTGATTAAAGAGGAAAGGTATGCCAGGTCAGCTGGAGGGCTCTGCACCTTTCCTGCAGAGATGAAGGAGAGGGACGCCTACCTCTCTGAAATCTCTTCTTCCAGAACTCAAACTTATATTTTTAGGTGTGTTATCAGTTATGCACTTTCCTGTTGTCTGGGGTTTTTAAGACAAGAAAAATGTGCCTGTCTGCGGAGTGTGCCTTCTGGGTAGGAATACTGCCATGAGGCAGGGAGTTGGTATCTCCATCTTGGCAGGTGTGGGCTTATTACCCTGAGGGCAGCAGTTTGGTTTTGAGCTGAGGTGCTGAGGCAGATGCTCTTTACTGCAAGGGAGTTGAAAAGTGCATTTTCTTCAACAGGCCGATGTGATAGAGTTACTGCCAGGCAGGAGTGTTTCTTTTGTAGATGTTTGGTGGCCCAAGTTGAAAGATTTGGTCATAAATTTGGCAGTATGAAGTTTTGGTCTGTTGTATCTTATTAGTTCAGGTGCTAGAACTGGACAATAAAAGTGTGTGGTTTTCTGTAAAGGAGCCAATACCTGTTCAATCCTTTCTACAGAGGCAGGAAAGGTGGTCTGCAGAAGCCACACTAGTCACTACTCTGCTTTAATGAGCATTGCAGTAAACCTGACAGTCTGTTCCACATGAACGTCTAAGCCACAGATTAGCTCCACTAGTCTGCTTAGGTTTCTTGGCTCATTGGTCTGAAGCTGCTTTAACACTGTTTTCTCAAATGCTGTCCTGCAAAGTGCTTAATTTTGCAGTGCAGGTGCCCCCAGCTTACTGTCTCCACCTGATTGCACTGGCAAATCTTGCTGTACTCTTCTATAGATTTCTTTCTAATCATCCATAAATAGACTCAGCTGTGTTAGGTCTGTACGTCTGAGCAAGGGAAGCCACATGACAGCACGCCTCACTTGTTGGAGCAGGAGCAGATCTGGGGAGAAAACTTCATGGGAGTGGATGGAAAATTCTAATTGAATTAAACACATGCAGAATCTCTGACAGCTTCTTCTCCAGACTCAAATTCTTTGTGTGGGATGGGGTGAGTTGCACAGGCTTGGTTTATCCTTCAAAAATATGGCTAGTAATACTGAGTTTTGTAGCAGCACTGGATCCCAGGAGAGTAAGAAGCTGAAAAAAGTATTTCTTTTTTCTATCAACATGTGCAGTGCAGTTTGTTTTGCCTTTTCTTGATAGTGGCTTTGGCACTTTTATTTTATCAAAAATGCGTGTTATAGGAAGTTTAGGAGTAAGGCATCATGACCAGTTAATTGAGATTATTATGGACTTAGGCTTGTGTTGAAGTATTTACATGATCAGTACATACATTTCACTGTAGAACTGGCTAAAAAATAGTTTTTCAATAAATAACTTGACAGTTTCAACCTGTTTCTCTATTTTACGACTTCAGTGAATGAAGTATGTAATTAGCATTTATTGAATATGATCGAGGGAAATATGAAATTAAAAATAATATTTTCCCCATTTTATTTGGTCATGGAAAGAGTTTCTTTTCCTGATGTTTTTCCTTTTAGGAAAAATAATAATGCAAATGTTCCTGGTAGAAGCTGGAATCTTTAAAAATTGACTCATTATAACTTTGAGAAATCCCGAAGATTTAATCAGAGCACAACTGATAATGCAAAAACCTAAACCAGTGGAAACTAAAATCAGGGCTGTGAAACAATTAGTAGAGTATTACAACTAAAAATGTATGGATTTTTGTTTTCCCCAAGAGCTACAATTTTTACTATCCCTTTTATTAGTTTCAAAATGTGATTTAATATCTGCAGACTGTGAGTATGCATAGACATGATTCATCTTATGTTGCCTGTTTCCCCCACCTGCAGGATGGGTAGTGGTCCCAAGGGACCATTTTCCTCATCTCTCCCCCTTAGGACAAGACCACCCGTGCCTGCCAGATCTGATGGACACTTGTCAATCTATTCTTTAAGACTTCCAGTGACAGGGACTCTCTCTCCTCCCCAAGCACTCTGTTCTAGTGCTTCCCTAGCCTCATTGTTCAGTAATTTTCCCTGATGTTTAACCTTAATCTTTCTTGCTGCAATTGAATCCCATTACTACTGCTTCTATATGCCATGGGCGTGGGGAATAGATTCCTCCTTTATTTCTTGGAGCAGCTTGTTATGTGTTTGAAGGCTTCTCTCCTATGCCCTGTGTGACTTGTCTTCTTAAAGCTAAGCCACCCCAGTTTGCTCATTTCCTCACAGGTCCTCGTGGCCTCTAGCCTTGCAATGACCCTTCAGATTGCTTACGGGTGGTTTGCATCTTTCTCCAAATATTTCTCAAGTTTCTGTGCTGCCTTTTATGTAGCTGATGAAGCCTTGGTGCTACATAGTCTTGCAGAATGGGGGATTATTGAAGCCAGTGGGATGAGTGGGTAAAAAGCTACACCTTTGTCCATGTCTCTGGACACGTCCCCCCGTCACCGGCAATGTCACCTATCATTCACCCATGCCAGTTGCTCCTTGCATAGAGCAGAGAGGGTATATTTTGCATTTTGGTCTTTTGAAACTAGATATTAGGTCCAGGAGGCTCCTGCAGCAGCTGTCACAGGGCAGCTAGAGATGGTTGATGGTTCCCACCTCCCTGGTCCTGTTGCTCCCTGCCCTCCACGCACCCGCCTGCCTCACGCTGTGCTGCGGCCTTGTTTTCTGCCCTCCTCTACTGCCTGGGCATATGGACCTGAAGTAGAAACTTACGGGTATATGCAAATGTTTTAATGATGCTATTTGCATATCTGGAAATGATTTACAAAACGCTGCACATGGAGCTGCTTAAAACTTGGCACCAGTAGTTCACAGAGGATCATGGCTCAACACAACAGAAAAGGAATATTCAGCTGGGTTTTGCCAGCTCTCCCAGAGAAGCAGGATAGTGCTGGAGGCTGCTGAAGAGATTCTGTCAATGAAGGAAGAGGTGCTTGAGTCCTTACCCAGGCTGCAGCCCTGCCCAAGGGGAAAACATCCCCCAATGTACTGCCTTTCTCTGCTTTCTTGTCACTTTGGGACTTGCAGCCAACTGCAGCTGGTCCTGGCAGTGGTAAATGTTCTCCTGCAAACCCCCGGGAACAATGGCAGGCAGCGGGGTCTTAGGGGCTGGAGCACCCCAGGAACTGATTTATGAAGAAATCTTACAGATTTGTAGTTATTTATTTTCCCCTGCTGGGGTATGCATTTGTATGACTTGGAGATGCAGTGCATTTAAATATCTGAGTTTGGATTCTTTTCAGAAACCGGCAGCATTTTACATTGATCTGTATAATTCTGGTTTAGGTGTACCCTCTTTTCAGAGCCCTTATTTTGGGAACCAAATTCCTCTTTTCTACACCTATTTGTAAGAGCTGATAGTGTCTTTTCAGTAGTTCCCACTTGACAGGATGAGGGGCAGCGGGCACAAGCTGGAACATAGGAAGTTCCATTTAAATATGAGGAAAAATTTCTTCACAGTGAGGGTGACAGAGCCCTGGGACAGGATGCCCAGGGAGGTTGTGGAGTCCCCTTCTCTGGAGATATTCATTACCTGCCTGGCTGCAGTCCTGAGTAATGTGCTTTAGGGGATCCTGCTTTAGGAGGGGGGTTGGACTAGATGGTCTCTAGAGGTCCCTTCCAACTCTAACAATTCTGTGATTCCATGAACTCTTTTGCATGCGCTCCCTATGGAAGTGTTGTCAGCTGGGGAGCTGTGCTGGCACAAATGAGAAGAGGCACCTAAATCCTGCAGAATCACTTACCTAGTTCTTTTAAAAATTTAGTAGTATAGGTCTATCTAAAAAGAAAGGAGGGTGAGGACAGATTGCACTTACTTGTGTTCACCATTGGGTTTGCCAGCTCAGTTTCCTCTGTTTTCCTTTATTTTGGCTTGAATTTAGCACTAATAAGAGAGAGGGCATTAGTACTTTTGGAGATTGCATAGAAATTATGTTGTTGTAGTCAAAAGAAAATCTGCTCTCAAACTTTTACATCCAAGTGTATGATAGGTAAATATCAAATTAATTTAGCAGAAGCTGGGTTCAAGCACACAAAAATTGGTAGTTTTTGTGTATGAGGAGCTCCTTGCAGAAGAACACCATTTGTACTCAGGGTTTCCCTGAGTCCAGGTGGAGGCTGGACAATTTCTTGGAGAAGGGATCCAGAGGGTGCTGTTAAATAGAAGGAAATCACAAATAGCTAAGAAAAAAACAGAGCTAGCAAGTATTTAAGGGAGGAGATTTTATATAAGCTTGAGCTGTCATTGTGCTCCTGCCCAGGCACCTGCCTGGGTCTGGTGGTGGAGGCAAGACCCAGGGGGAGAGGGATCTTTGCCCAGTACAGCCAGTATTATGATTATTTGACTTTCTTGCCATCAAACAATGTTTTGTGCCATCTTACAGGAAAAGGAAGGAGAAAAATGTCATCCTGAATAGTGTGTTCAGACCCTCAGAGGGTGAGCCCTGTATGTCCATGATGAAAATATCCCTTTCCTAAATGTCCTTTTGTTGTGTGAGCGCAAGGGTTTAGCTGAGGGGCCCGACACACTAAATCACAAGTTTCTCGCCTACTTATGTCAAGAAACAAGTGGTTACAGCAGATGAGGGAAGTGCAAGGAAACAGCAAGACAGGGTATCTTGCAGTGCACCAGCTTCTGAGCCATTGCCAAGCATTTTGTCAGCTTTGTTAAGAAAAAAAAAATTTAAAAGATTTTTAAAGAGAGAGAAGCCCATTCAGGGCTGGATTTGCCCAGCTGCTGAAGGCTGCTCTTCACTGAAATATTTGCCTGTTTCACCCTTTTTACAGGGTTTGATGTGCTGCTTGCATCTCTGTCTCTGGAATGTGGTGGTATGGTCAGATACCAAAGGCAGACAGCTTCCTCTAGGGAGAACAAGAGCGTCCTGTTGCAAGAGACAAAATCATTCCCTAGCTCATCCCTGCTCCAGACAATGCACAGCTACCATCCCTCTTAAGGCACATTTTGTTGATGTTCTGCTGCCATTGCACGTACTTCTTATTTTCTTTGCAATTGTATAAATAGCATATAGGAAGAGGGAGCCTATTTAAGGAAAATACTAATTAAAATGAACAATAGAAAATAGGAGGTCTTATGTTTCTAAAATTAGAGGCTAGTTATCCAGTACTAAATAGCCCTGTCATTATTAGTTTGCAGTCCCTCCTTTCTCTTGCCTGACACACACTCACACAATATCAGTGTTCTCCATGGTTTGCCTGTCTAAACACCATTTCTTTCCAAGGCTCTGCATTGTTTGCTGGCCCTTGTTATAAAAGCTCCCCAGCTCTGCGCTTATCTGGCAAAAGAAAATAAGGCGAAATATGAATATGAATTTGATGAAGGAGTAAAAACACTAACAAAGGCACTTTCATGTCACTTCTCGCTGGATGTTGCTTCTTGGCCTCTGATAATTTCAGAAATCTGGGAGCATGGACTATGATTTTATTTCCTAATAATTAGTAAGTGTGTTGATGGATTTGATGGCTTTGTTAAGAGTGCGCTTGCCGAAATTAAAGGGAAAGTTGCACCTAGGTGTGCATTGAGTAATTGCAACATGCAGGCATGGCTGCAGCTGGGGCTGTACTTGTGAGGCAGGCAAAAAGATTTGGAAGGGCCTTGAGTTTGTGTGGTTCTAGCAAGCCCCTGTGTCAGGCTAATGAGCAGCTTCAGGACTTTTGCATCCCAAGAAAAAATATGGAGACGGGTTAAATTTCTGTTTCCTCAGTGTACATAGTGGATAACTATATTTGGCTGCTGGGACCATGCTGAATCACTGTCAGCAGGGACAGACAGCAGGAATCTCTTTTCGTGGGTGGAGTTAGTGTGTTTATGGATTACCTGGGCTTCTCCCTTTGCTGAAGATCAGCTCTTCCGGAAGGACCCATCACCAGGTTTTCCACAAACTTGCTCTCCTGCTGGGCTTTTAAATCCTCAGGAATGAGTCCTACCCATGCCAGATCAATTGCTTCTCATTACTTAGTGTTGAGATTGTGTTGTTTGTCACCAGGTTGTGTTTTGGATCCGTTTGAAAGATGCTGGATTAAATGAAGTCACCTTCTGCTGTCATTGCTTCATTTTTATTGTTGTCTGGAACAAAAAATAACCTCTCTGAAAGGTGAAAAGGAGGTGTAGAAGGTGTAGGAATCTGTGTTGGCTCAAGGGACAGTAATAGGGGAAACAGAGAAAGGAAGAGAACAAAATTCCCAGTGAAAATAATAAATACAAAGGAGAAGCAGGAAAGAAAAAAGGCATAAGCAACCATAAAAATCCGGTGTTGTCAGCTGAAAATTGGGGCGATCCTGTCATATTAATGACAGGAAACCATATCTCTACTGGCTTTCACTGACAGAGCTGCAAGCAGCTGCTGTGGAAGGAAGGTGACTCGAGCGTGAGTGAAAATATCTAAGAGTTTGTGCACTTATTTTGTAGAGAGAGAATTTAGTGAGGATTCATCTGTCATTATAATATCCTCCATTGAATGTGTTGCCCTTGGCAATGGGTACTCAGTAACTAATTTAGCTTTTTTGTTGTTCAGTATTTTTGTGCTTAGTTCACCTAGTAGGTGTGATTTTTCAAAAGCAAAGGACAAACAAATCCCTGAATTAAAAAATAGAATTTATGAAACATATTTTGATTACTGATCCTGCCCAGATCCTGGCATTTACTATATCAGTTGGAAGTAGAGTGCTTGCTAATTGCTTTGCTGGATCTCCTGTTTTCAGTCATAGCTACATGTTAAGGGGAGGTGGTGATGCTAGTCAGAGCTTTCTGTTTTACTAAATAAGTTGAAACTGAGTGAAACTTTTACAGACCCATATACAGGTGGGGAAATAACAGTGGACATTGGTGCCCACTTGATTCTCAGCATGGAGCCAGGCTGTTGCCTGCTGTATGTCAAAGTACCAAAGTGCAGATGTGACATAATACCAATAAAAGGAAATCCACAACTTTCTGCAAAATAATACATGGCTTAAAGCAAGAGCACTAAAATAAATGTTTCTCTTACAAAAAAAAAATAAAAATAACAGTGGTAGGAGATCTGACCACAAGTTCTTTTACAGACTTGTGTGAAAGACCCCATGTAGTAACTTAATTGGGGTTTAATTTATTTAAGTTGAGGGAGAAGATCTGGCATGACCCTGCTGAGATTCAATCCTGTGGCTCCTGGCAGGCCAGGTAGCCCCAACCCAGCACTTAGGTCGTTCAGCCATTCCTTGCTCTGGGTGTACCACTTCACCAGTGCAATATTGTGTAACAACATGGAGAAGACATTGTTCACAGTAGATATCAGCCCTTGGTTAAAGCCCTAAGTGAATGAGCAGTAAAATCTTTAAGGAGCATAAAAACCCAGCCAGCTTCCACGCAAAGGGTGAACTTGAAGCAAACAGTGCCTGGTGTAATGCTGAACCTTGTCTGACCATGTGTTAAGTTTTGTAGACTCTAAAAACTCCACGGCAGCTTAGAAAAGAGGCACCAATCTGAGGTAAAAGTTTCTGGGAACAGAGTAAATCTCCCTTCAGCACTGATTCCCAAATCTGTGTTGATCAGATGCTGTTGCATTAGGGGGAAAATATTGATTTTGCATTAGCTTAGCTTAATTTGGTTTTGGTACAAGTGTAGATCTTTGACTTACTATAGTGCATTGATGCAGAAGACTTTACTATTTGCCTTCCATGGGGCTCTGGGGTGGCCTTGTTCTTAGTTTGTCTGTTTGGATTATTGTAGACTCCTCAGGACAATAGCAGTTCCACGTCAGCACCTGGGGTGCCCTTCTGCTAGATGTTGTGCAGATCTCAGGGGAAACCTGCTTTAAGGGCTGATGCTGGGGTGCTGAGCAATCCTGACCTCAACAGGGTTGGCTGAATGAGTGGGTGAGCAGAAGTAGTTGTCCTGTCTAATTTTGGCAGTGGCATGTCTCTGGGCAGTGGCTACCACTGTCCCCTCCCTCTGCATGGTCACAGACAGCCCTGCAGAGAGAGTTGAGGCAGAGGACAGGCTCTGATGTTTTGGACAACTGTCCTTCATCACCTCTGCAACTTGTCTTATTCACTTCATGAGGTCCTCCAAGGCTTTTGCTACCCTCCTCTCCTCTTCCATCTCATTCTTTGTTCACTTTGGACTCTTCCTCCTCTTTTCCCAACTAATTAAAATATATATATAGGACATTAAACTTATTTGGGAGGTGTGGTGGTTTTCAGAGTTAAACAACGCTGGAAAAAAGTACTTTCCCTTCATTTAGTATTTTTAAAGAAGTAATAAGTAACACTGCAGGATATGATTGTAATAATGTGAACAATTCTGGGATATCTGAAGCTTTATTCCTTTGCCTCCTGCCTCTCCTGATCGCTATAAGTCATGCATGAGCTATTACTTTTACTGTACATAATTTCTAGTATCCTTTGAGATCCAATCACTCCTCTGATAAAGTGATTTTCCTGACTTTTTCAGCCATGCTTACATAGCTGTTTGTGGATGTGTGGATGTAATTTATCTGTTTATTATAATTCTAATAATGAAAAGAAAGTGAAATGCTATTATAAAGCTCAGCATGGTAATCAGTTTGTTGTTATTGCTGGTCATGACAATCATTTTAAAGGCTCCATTTTGCTAATGGCACACCTTAAATTTTTCCAAGTTGGATGAGATTTATCCATGACTTTAATGAAGATAGAACATGAAAACTAGGCTGGGAGAACATGAAAACTAGGCTGTAGTTCAACAAAGCCCTTGAGTGTGTAACTTCACTCACATGAGTAGATCTACACATTTTAAGTGGACAATTCTCACTCACTAATTTAAGCACGTATGTTAGTTTTTATGCTGGGGATTGAGAGTTTATGTTGCCTTATAACATGTAAGACTTGTGGGCTCTTTGTAAATCAGTCGATTATAACCTGTGTCAATGGGAAATAAGCTTATATCTAGAGTAGCTTTCAAAAGAGAGAAAAGATGTTTTATTTTTAAATCATGCATCTATACCAAAGCAAATTAAACAACAAAGCAATATGTAGTCAAAGGCTAATGGGTATGTAGCTGTTTGTAGCAACTTCCAGGAGAACCATCATAAAATTAGTTTTATAACTTCCACAGTAAAAGCAGTGGGAACAATTCCTCAGTCAGTGGGCAAGGTTTTCTAACATTGATGGATACAAGCTAGGAAAAGTATTGAATTTTTTTCTAATTAGCCTTTTTTCCCTACAAAATTGCCTCTTAATAATTTCCCTTCATGTCCAGGGCATAAAGGTATCTGTGTATATGAATTTAATTTATATGCCAATGATGTTTTATACATTGTCTTGCCTGCATCTCATTACTGTCATTAATAAGCACTCCAATACATCTCGTTACAAGGTTAATTGGGACAAATCTAAAATACGTCCCCTTTTATATTGTAAATATGATATCTCCTGGCAGCACATTCCTGCTGGATAGACACAAAAGTTATGGTGTCTTATTAAAGGTTTCTATAGAGTATCATAGCTGCATTCAGGGACTACATTAACCTGTAAATACAGCTGCATGGAAAATTGGCTGCATACAACATAACCTAGAAGAAACCTGCATTTTCCTAGTGTTGGGTGAAACAGGACTGTGTCAAGCACCTCTGCTTCTGGTTTGGGGTTTTTTCAGCCATGCTTGTGAGCCACAGTCATTTACACTGTATTTGCTGGTCTTTTAGCTAGCAGCTAATTTCTGATTTTGAATGCAATGTTTTTAAAAGTCTGTACGTTCACAAGACTTGACTGTACTCTGTTATGGCCAGCAAAAAGAAACATTTTTCAAGTAAAAGGTGTTTTCTCTGGGCAGCAGATAAGACTGTTGGTTCTTTCATATCAAAATGCATCTTGTGTCAACATCTGTCAGAGTCATCTAAGAGAACACACTATAATAAGTATGTGGATCACATATATGCCTTTAGCCAGGGTTAAAACTCAGGGAATGTGGGACTTTCACTGAAACATGATCTGGTGTAGATGTAGATTACACTGCCAGAGCCTCATGTCACATGGAGCAGAAGAGCAGATAAAGTCTTTGCGACGTTGTTGGAGAACAGGGGCTCTAGATAAGAGGGATCTCTGGGTACTGCATTCCAATTCATTTTTTTGTTTTCCTGTGTCGATTGTGGAGTCTCTGTAGTGACTCACTGAGTTTGGAAGGGGTGTGAAGCCTCCCAGGCCCTGGTGGCTTTACCTAAGGTCTCAGTTCTGTAACACACAGCCATGGAGAGGACATGCTGCAGCATAGGCTGGTCTGATAAGGGCGATGTAGTTTGCATTTGCCTGTGATCTGAAGGTGTGCTTTAGGGCAGGATGCACTGGAATTTTGCCTGGATAGACATAGGACTGGTGGTGTACAGATTCATAAGCTGTTATTTCCAAATCACACACCAGGGCTGGGAATTCCACTGGGGAGATCTGACTTCCCCCATGCCATGAGCTTTCTGGATGTTCCACCTGAGAAGCACAATTTACCTTACAAGTTTTGGGGCTTAAGTTTGACCTTTGACTATGTTGAGTGTGCAGGGTTAAAACCTTCCACAGCATCTATGAGTTTTGTTTATGATGAACCTTATGGAGAGATTTATGTCCTATACTAGGGCTGAAACTAATCCTTCTCCAAAGATCTGTGCCAAGACTAACACACCAACTAAGTCCCTCCAAAAGAGGGCTGTACTGGCCTTTGTTTTCTCTTGGCAGAGTTGAATTTCAGTCTTTCTGTATCCCCTTAGTCAAGAGATCATCCTGCCACAAATTCTTGATTATAAGCAGCATCAAATTGGAGACAGGATCAGCAATCCTAAAGTAAGGGCATTTCATAAATGGTCTGCAGCTCTGCAGCTTCAGCCTTTCCTTTGAGTTTAATGCCTGGATGTTGGAACACTGTGACTAAAGCTTATCTCAAGATCAGGCAAAATTTTATTAACTCCAAAAAAAAAGAGAAGAGACTGCTATAACACTGTTGCTATGGGAGGCACAGAAATACTCTTAACATTCCCAGTTCAAGAAGGATGCAACAAAACAAAAAACACCAGGCAAGAAAGTGAGTCCCTATTAGAGAAAATAGTAAATTCCTGCTACTCATTAACACAGTAAATCCAACCATTTTCCCCTGACATAGACTGTAAAGTTTCACATCCTCAAGTATCAGCTAAGTAGCTTATGGAGGCTGAGTAGCTTAGCCCCAGTTTAACTGATACAGTATTGTTACTTCAAACAAGCTGTATTAGTGGCATGTTATCTCTGCTGTTGTGTTTGTTCCAGACCCTTGGCAACAATTAATTTTGTCATGCCAACAAATATTTCATTTGATTTCTAACATGCCATTGCCATAACAACTTGGATAAATATATCCTAATAAAATCCATAGATTCGGGTTTTTAAAAGGCAACTAGTTAATAAGAATTTGAAAAAAAAAAGATAAACACAACAACCAATCATCAACCAAACAACCACCAAAAAAACCCAACCAACCAGAAAAACAACCAATCAATCTTACCCTGTATTCTGATGCTTCTCAGTGGAGCCCTAAGTAAGTCACAACTGGAAAGACAGTAACATAGAAACTAGTGGGTCAGTGTCCATCCATGAATACCATCCATGGATGGTTTCAGTGACCAGTTTTGCAATGGAAAGCTGCATGGTGAAACCAAGACCCAAGCTCATGAAGTACTGAAGTGGGCTTCACATGTCAAGACCTGCTCTGGTCCTGGTGTAGGCTGAGCCTGAACACAGTGTTCTGCTTTAGTGATGCTGACTGGTGAGTAGATGACCAGTTATATAGCTTCCTTCATTATATTTGTTTGTCTAAAGAGCCAAATGAAACATATAATTCTTATAGGAAATACCATAGGCTTTTGTGTTAGAAAGAGCTTGCCAGTAGCACACTGTATTGCTGATGTTAAGTAAATGTTTTAGCAGAGTAAACTCTAAAAATTGTTATCATGCTTGAAACTTCTCTAGCTTGACAAGAGCAAAACAAATAATGGCTATCAGAGATCTCATCCTGTGGAAAGTATGTCTCAAACTAAGGCCACAAACATGTGCTTTTATCTCTTGAAATCATCCAATGTCCACATGCATCTGTCACCTCTGTCTGGTGGTTAGGCACTCCATAACGTATTGAGAACAGCCTACTTAAGGTTTAAATTTACACTTCTTCTGCAAGTGTCTGAAAAAATAAAGTTTTACTGCACCAATGTCCTGCATGAGCACGGATGAAACAACATCCTTATCAACCACTGTACAAACACTTTTCAACTAACACCTTTATGCACAACAAAGTCATTTGTTCCTAGTACTTTAAGAAAAAAGCATTTTCTAATTGTTAAAAATCCATCACATGCCCAAGGTCTTATACCTGATTTTTGGCACACTGATGGCCTTATTTTCACCTCTCCTTTTTCTCTGTACAGTTGAGCTAGTGCTGCTGCAACAAGTGAAGCACTGATAGAGTTTTCCTAATAATCTCTGTAGTGGCCCAAGGGGTATGACTGCATTTCTATCCTCCACTGCTGGGCCATGAGCAAAGCTCAAGAAATGTTGCAAGATGTCAGTTCAGTCCTTAATAACAGAGCTTTTAAATGTGTTTCCTGAGTCAGAAGGACAAGGATGCATCTTTTTGCTCTTTCTCTTCTTCCATGCCCTGAACAGAATGGGTAACAGAGCTCAGACATCTCCAGAAGGTATCTTAACATGTTTAAGGATTTATTTTCTGGGTCTTCTGTAAAGTTTCATTCATTATCTTTAGATAGTAGTTGTCTTCTGGCTTAGTGTATGTGCAGCAAGTTCAGGGTTCAAGTTTTGAAAAACAAAGAGAAATTCTGTTACTGTCTTGCATGTCTGTAATGGTTGGTTTGGGAAAACGTGGGAATACTCATTTTCCTGAGGAGCAGAGATACTGTTAGTACTTATCCAGTGTCATCCAACTTTAGGGCTTTTCAGACATTAAACTGAGGAATCCTCTGTACGAATCATTCATAAAGCTTCTACCATGTATGAAGATAACAAAGCATATTTTAATAACCCTAACACACTGGCTGCAAAGCCCATAAGTCAGTCTTTCTTTCGTATAGTTATGAATTTCTTCCTAAAATTTCTGTCACCCTAAAATGTATCTGAAGACATAGAGATAACTTAGCAAGCATGGGTCTCTCCTAGCACTCCTCTCTGACTGCTGTAAAATTGAACTATTCAAATGTGCTTCAAAAGCTGAAACAAAATGAAAAGGATGATAGATTTGTCTCAGAGGCACCCACTTCTAATAGCTGAAGTGTCTGAAGTCCAAAGAGTTTCCAATGACCAGAAACCAAGGAGCTCAGCTGCATTCTCCAAGTGCCTGTTCCCTGGTGGATGTGACATCCTTTACATGATAGAAAGGATTCTTCTCTCTTCAAAGTGAAACCTTGAGGTGAATTGTTGGATGTTTCTAAATTCTCCTTGTTTGCTTACCTGTGGCCAATGACACGGTCACTTCTGTGTGTTGTAAAGTAGCTTTAAGGCATTTTGGTCCCTCTTCAGACAAGTGAAGGTTACTCCACCATGAAGAGCTGCTTAACAGGCAGCTGCAATGCTGCAGGGTCTATTTCGGTGTCCTTTATTGTGCTGAGGGCACCAGTTTCCTTGGAGCAGGGGAAATCTGTGGGCTAGAGCACAAGGGGCCTTCCTAGTAAAATGGTAACATTTGTTAAGCTCAACCTGTTGTTTTTGTAAGTCTTGCTGTTGGAAGGTAGCAGTGTGCCTTGAGCCTGGGGTGAGGTAGGGTGTACTTTTCCTTTGTCACCAGGTACCATCTCATTCTGCCTCTAGATTGCTACTCAAACAAAAACAAGCTTTGAATGCCTAATCAGTGATGGTGTTTTGATTTTTCTCTCAGCCATAAGTACCACCAGGCAATCAGTAAGGAAAAAAAAAAAAGAGGAAAGCATGTTCTCTCAGTCTATTTTTAAATATGAGTAATTGGCATTTTCCCTTCTGCTAAAATAAGTTTCAGGTAAGCACAGCTCAAATTGACCTTATCACACAACCCTCCAGGGAGGAGAGAAAAAAAAAAAATAAAAAAAAAAAGGGGTCAAGCAGCTATGATTTGTACCTGTGAACTGGGAGAAAGCAGAGCTCAGCACTCTGCTTGCCCCGGCAGGCTGAGGCAAATGCTTCAGCCCTGCCACCACCTCAAATCCTTTGTCCCCTCTGGCCCTGCTGGTGAAAACCAAGGGGTCACTCTTCAGCAGAAGGACCAGGTACTCATCCTGTCTAGGTGCCACCAAGCCCAACATCCCTCAGTGGCTCCCATAACATCACTTGGGTGCCCTGAGCTAGTGCTGCACCACTCTCCCAAGTGCCTTGCTGGGCTCTCCCTACTGCACCCAGTTTTTAAACAAACCTTGCACCTGGGGATGAGGTCTTCACCTCAAGAAAGCGAGGTGGCAGAAGAAGAGCTCTTTACTGCTGTGCTGCAGGCTGCCAAGGCTCAGGGATACCTTGTTTACTTTCATGACAGATGCTTCATGTTCTACCTAGGTCCCCAGGATACTGCTCACAGTAGGAGAGGTGAAAATACCCATGGCAAAGTGGGATCTAGGAAGTGAGACAATATTTTGGTAGCAAATCTTTAGAAAACATGATCTTGAAAAAGCTGGAGGGTGAGAGAGAAGAAAACAGAACCAGTGAAGCCTCATCCCACTGCAGGTTTGGTATCCATCTCACTTGTGTCTGAAGCATGGTCCCACCAGGGCCTGGGACTGCACCTCCTCACACTTGCTCACAGCAGAGGGACTCGTTATGTTTATTTAAAGTTGGCAGAGCAGCATGTTGCTGTTAGGATGCACGTGGTGCTTTGGAAGCCAAAGGTGACCACCTGCTGCAGAGTGAGTGAGAAAAGATTTTACCCAATCAGATCAACCCTGAATTTTTCTTTAGAACATGTCAAGTAGGTTCATTTTCCTCTAGTAAAAAGAACATCACTGATGTTTCTGCCAAAATCTTCAAACTGACTTTATTCAGATATTTGGAGACTGATCCTGATCCTCCCAGTTTCTTATGCAACTGGAAATGAATCCTTAGCACCAGTGGAAGCAGGAACACAGACTGCTGCAAAAGTAGGAGTTTTTTCTTGTCATTCTCAGATGTTCTGTTCTGTTACTGAGGTTTCTTATCAGAAAGAGCACAATCGAACCAGAGTGTATGAAAACGAGAGCTCCAACCAAATGTCAGTGTCACTGCTGATAACATGAGTTCGGTAGCAAAAACAAGATATTATGGATTGTTTATCTTCTTGTTGCATTGTAACTGTCCCTTCTGAAACACAGAGATTGAAGGAGCTCAAGTAAGACAGGCTCTGCCAGCAGCCACATGAGCAGGTGGGTTTGTGTTTGAGGGAAATGTGTATCAAGAAGTACAGGGGAGATGGCAGCAGCCAGCCCAGGAGGAACTGGAAATAGCAGTAGGGGCAGTTGGTCTTTCCAGACACAAGTGTCTATCTGTGGGACTCTGTCCTCTACCCCTTTGATGGGGGGCAATGAATGCTGTGTGCCTGGGTTGCATCATAAGGCAGTTTCTACTCTAAATATTTTTAAACCAGTTTTTATTTTTAAGCTGTTGCAAAAGCAACCCTCATCTGGAGGCTGGCTGGGAGGAAGCTGTGCTGTTAGCCTTTGATGCATGGCCAGAGGTGGGAAAAGTACCATACTTGGGGTAAGCTGCAAGTTGCACACAGTAATGGCCTCAAGTGCTTCCATGTAATGGAAGCAGGAGTTAAAGCATTATAACCCTGAGAATCCTACTCACCTTCTGCCTCATGCAGGAGGCATTGAAAGCTGGTGGCTGTGAAGAGCAAGTTTTGCCTCTGTAGGTGCCAAGATCTGACCTTGACAGTGCCAACCATTTCTATGTGTGCTCCCGAGGTGAATGCCACAAGGCTGGTGGCTCAGGCACTGTTGCTGGCACAGGCAGAAAGGTCTCTCCTTGCTAGGAATAATTTGGAATTGCTTTTGGTTAATTGTCGTACCTGTGAACATTTGTTTGCAAATAATTTTATGGAGTCAGTGCTTCAGTTTGCAGGAGAGCAGAGCAGTGATTGACACCACAAGCTGGCACTCGCAAGACCCCCCTCTGCTAATGAGCTACATCCAGGAAACCTCTCCTTTGCCTGGGGACAAGGCACCAAAGCCATGTCAGATTCTCAACATGGTGGCTGGAAGTGTTGAGGGAGGTGGGGCACTTGGGACAGGTCACACAGGTGTTGAGCTGGGACATCCCAGTCACCATCTCCAGTGCAGGGAAGCAGCACCATCATCTCTTCACCTTGTCTCATATTTAGGGAATAAAACACATGCTGCTCCATCCTCAGGGGGAACTGGTGTACCTTGGGTGAAGGTCCAGGGGGAAGTGATGATGGCACCCCAAGTGAGGTGTTTGGTCTGCGTCCCCAGTGCAGTTTTGGGAGATGTCAGGGACGAGCAGCAGCTCTGGCTGCCACCCCCTCTTTGGAGGCTCATCAGGTTGTTATGTGCATATGACCAACAGAAAGTGTTACTGGTACTTTGCTCCCTTTTTGTGCTTATTTTGCACGTTGCCTTATAATGCTCTTATAGCACAGTAAGGCTCATAATGCTCTTTAAAAATCGATTTTTGAGGAAAAAATGTGCTTTCATGTGAACTGGCTTAACATACTTATGTGACAGATATCTTTTCACCACCCAGTGAATTACAACAGTAAGATAAGTGATGTTATCTCCTAAAGGCAAATGTTTTTGTGTACTAATATCTAATCAGACCTTATACCAGCAAAAAGAAAAGTTCCTTTTTTGAGGCTGGTAGTGGCCTTATACATGTGTCTGTCTTGAGTGTTGCTTAACGACAGTGAAGCAATTAAGGCATTTGAAGACTACTAACACAAAATGAGCTCAGCCATTGATTTTATTTCACTTGGTGTTGTAAAATAGGTTGTATGTTTTCTTCCCCTCACATATTTAATGTTCATGAAATAAGTTTGCAAGAAGTTTGGTTTGAATCCTAAGAAAATGCATGCAGTCAGGATGCCACTCTGGGACAGCTGTGCTGTTTTCCCAAACTGATTGAGCTGGGTTTGACGAGGGTGGGTTCCTAATGCTAAGTGAAACAGCACTTTGGCTACATCAGGGAGCCTTGTCACTCAGAGAAGCAGCCTGGAAAATGCAGGATATTTTCTCTTACGTCAGTTTTAGCAGCCCCCACTCACAAGTGGAAGTTGCAGATGGGGTCTCGTGGTTTACATGGGTACTGCAGTACAAAAATAGAGTTCTACTGTATTTTAATTAAGAAAATAACTAGCATTAGATTTATACAACTATCTGGCAGTTTAGGTTATGCTTATGCTAACACTTATAAAACACTTTAAAGTCATGTTTCTGTGCGTACTGATAATGCTTTTTGTACATGTGAATTAGGCATATGGGTTAATACCACTATCAAAAAGTAGTTGTGAAAATCTTTAGTAAGGAAACTGAACTGAATATGGGCAAGCGATACCACTAATAGCATTTAAATTTATGTGGTAAATTTACTAACATGATGTTAAAAAATACATACAGTATCCAATTAGAGAAGAAAATCCTTCACTTCACATGCATTTTATTTTATACAGCAAGGACTGTCATTCCTCCTGTGAAGTTTATGTTGGTTGAAAGCATAAATTTTGCTGATATATATACAGGTTTCTGTTCCCAGCGGTGAACACTGTTACATTTAGAAAATTGACAAAATCAATGGCAATAAACCAGAGATCAATTTAAATTTCACATTTAGCTACTTGTTTTAGAGTCTCTCTGAAATTTACAGTCACTAACCTGTTTCATGTTTAGAAGAAATAGATGAATACTGCTGCTGTCCATTTCTAGTGAATGTTTCCTAAATTTGTGAACTGAGGGTATGTGTGTATATAAAGACCAATATGAAATTACACTTATGATGTAGCAGATGGAACCCTGTTGTTCTGCCAGACCATTCTCTGCTCTCTGCAGGTTGTTTTCTTATCTGTGGAATGTATTAGAGGCTGGTGACTAGTAAGTGTTATAAAAGTAACGAATAGTGATAGACACCCAAGCTTTCTAAGTTGCTAATTTACTAACCCATTCCACAATAGCTGTCACTATAAAATCAGGTCACTATAGAGGTAAGAACCTATAAATATAGTGCCTATGTCATATCCCATCATCTCCAAAAGGATCATGCTCTCTGTCTGTTTAAAGAGGTTTACATATTCCATATAATACATATGTGATAAATTAAGCACTCTTTTCTAGACCCCTTTAAATGGAAGGAATTGAAAACACAGTAATGATATAATTAATTGCAGTCTTATTCTTGTAGAAAAATTACACCTTTTTCGATTAGCATGAAATATAAGTGTCAAATCAGTAATAAAATCCTGATCAATAAAACAATAATAACTATGTTGTTAAAAGCAGACCTAGAAAGGTGTTCATGGCAACGTTTTTTAGGGGTTAGAAACCCTTTTAAAATAAACGGATTTCATCTTTACACTATGTCATCTAAATCATTACAATGTTTGTGTATACAATTATCATCAGACGATAAATTGCAGCTATTGAATGGATTAAGTTTGAACTTTTTGACCTCATAAATCTGAGTTTGTCATAGCTTTAGCAAATGCTTGTGTAACAATCAGTTGATTACATGGCAGAGCAGATGTACGTATGTTAACTGGAAAATATGAAAGGACCAGGGTAATCCAGAGTTCACTGGAAGAAGTTTATAAATGTCTGACAATATCATGTTAACACATCCTCAATATACCTTTCTAGTTCTAAGTTAGTAACAATTTCTATTCTATTTTCCCTCCTATTTTTATGTGAGATTTAAAAGTAATAGAAGATAAAACTAAAAAGTAAAATCTTGAATTTATTAGCAGAGAATTTAATGGAATGCAGGGAGTGAAATATTTTGGTAGGATATAGTGAGTCATGTTCTCAAGAAATCATTAACAATGAGCAAAATAGCAATCAGAAACAAATAGCATCTTGGAAAAAGCAGCTACACAATCTAGAAGTGGGAGGATGGCATGAAAAAACATGAGCCATTTGAGAAAAGAAGAGTTCTAGATTTCTGCAGGATTATTTTAACCAAAGGGTCAGATCCCACAGACTGGGGGATCTGCATGGTGTTAGTCATCTGAAATAGGTATGGACCAAAAATGAGTGAAGACCAAGATGGTATCTCCAAATTGTTCCCCTTCATGTTGGAAAGGTCAGTCTTTTTTCCAGTAGGTACTGATGACCAAGAAAAGGGAACAGATGAAAATAATATTAGACGCTAGTGCTTGTAGTTATGGGATCAATTTAAAAAAAACTTAGAATGCTGGTATGTGAAGTTTGCCTATGCAGACACTAACTCATCTCTGGCTTCTCCTAAGAAAAGAAAATACACAACTACATCTTTGATAAGTGATTTTTGACCATTTTCAAAATATCGTATTTTTTTGTTAAAAAATATTTATTCAATATTTAAAAAAAAAAACAACTACATAGGTTTGCAGGGCCAGATGTAGCTTCCTTTAATTTCAATATTTTTTTAAGAATCTCATGTCAAAAATCAAGCTTTCCTGTAGTGAAGTAATTAAATCCGAAAGAAACTTCTTTTCATGTTTTCACTTAAGCATCAAGTTATTTAGTTTTGGCTCCCACATGAGAATGATTTTTTTTCCTCTTAATTTCTTAGCTGACTAATGTAATGTAAAAAACCACAATTCTTTGAATAAGAAGAGACATGTTCACAGAGCACACACCCACCAAAAGGTATGTGTAGTGTAAGTGCATTCTGTGCTAGCCATGTCTCTTCCTATTTTTGTTCAGAATGCCTTTGGAAAAAGATTCTCCTCTTTGTGAGAAATACCGTGCTTAACAAGTGTCACTTGAAATTACTATTTTTGTATGCTCCTATGAGAAATGTTTGCAAACAGTGCAATCGTGCTGTTCTTTTTGAACAGGTCTGCTATGCCCAGAATTCAGAAGAGGGACTTGGAAGGTTGGTGAGGGTACAGCCTTTATGTCATAACGTGCCTTTTATTGTGAAAACCTTCAAAATTCAGCCAGGTTATATGCTGACAGAAATTGCAGTTTGCACTTGAATGACAAAGACTTTGATATTTAGGAGCTAAAATTTCCATATGTTCTGTCACCACGGAGTAAATTTGAGGCTCTGTGCAGAGCTGGCATCGCTGCTACCCCCACACAGTGCAGCTGAGAGCATCCTCCCCTCCTGCACCTCACAGCTCTGCCCCCTCATGCCATTGGAATAGATTCCCATAGCTGTTCCTAAACTTCTTTAATTTCTTGCTGAAGTCCCTCCCAAGAATAATTGAAAATTAAATAATAATGTTAATACTGAAGTTTTGCTGTAGGAATTTTCCTTTGTCATCGAAGTATAAAGTAGGCACCTTGGATTACAGTGATCCTTCATGGCTGTCTCTCATCTTAGCTCAGAATTTATCTGCATTTAAAAATAATGAAGGCAGATTCTCAGTTTGAGGCAGATCCTTAGGATCTAAATTGTGATTACTGCAAGGAAGTCAAGTGACAGTTTTCCCTGCTGGAGGATCCTGCTCTTGAGTAACAGGGACTGCTCCAGATGGGAAATCTCCCTGTTGTCAGTGTAGGTGTCTATGTTAAATTCCTTGTAAAAGTACCTGGGATTAGACTGTTGGTTTGCATAATTTTTCTTTTCATCTTCAACCGTGTGGCTGTGGAGGGGTTAATTTGGAAGGCATTGCAAAGTCATTTGTCTAGCTCTTGAAGTGAAAGGCTTGCCTGAATTTTTGCCATTCCTTCACATTTAAAAATAAATTAAAAAAATAAACTGTCATAGAGATAATGTTGCGGTATCACTTGAGTTGCCAGCGAACAATGGTCTATATCATAAGAAAAAAATATACACATTTTGCCACAAGCCTCTGATCAGTAGACACTCTGCACAGAATGAGCATAGCAACTACATTATCTTTCACCCTGAGGTTAAGGTCATTGTCAAGGATTTGAGGACAAGCTTGTATTGCAGCTGCCTGCATTTAGAGCTGTCAAAGCTTAGAAAAACCTGCCTGATGGACACGTTCTTGTTTTGTATGATTTTTTTTTTAAGCCCTGCAATCCTATGGGAGATTTAATTAAGACCAGTGCAGAAATCTCTAAGAAAAGCATAACACCTTTAAGTACCTGTAGTTGTTTTTCATTATGATCCTGTGAACTCCTACAGCTGAATTTAGTGTAAGAGAAAACAAATGGCTAATGAAGGGTACCTACTCTCCAGAGCAGCTCCCCATTCTTTGCTGATGCAGCAGCTGAAAGGCGAGACCCACTAAACTTCCAGCTTTGGAGGGGCTCGTTTCACGGATATTCAGATCTCAACAAAACAGCCTGCTCAAGCCCTTAGCTGTATTACAATTGGCCTCTTAATGAACAGATGAACTTTTCTTTTCACCGTTTCAAGTCTGTTATCCAAGACTAAAGGGTAGCGTGGCTATTTCATTTCTGACCTGCCTAACATATAATTAGAAGGTTGCTAGAGGTACTTATAATTGAATTATGGGGTGTTTCATGAGCATTCTTGCTAGTAGGTAGAGATATAAAAAGCAAAGCTCATCTGGAATGCATGCAGGGAAAGCAGATGATTTAGTAGGTCTGTATATTGCCTGAAATATTAGATTACAAGTATGAGTCAAAAAATCTACTGGTGAAAATTTATTTTTATTAGGAAAATTATCCTAAGTCTATAGCACCAATTTCTGTGACAGTATAACTGGATACAGCTCGATTGATTTTAGTGAAGCTCTGCTCATTTATACCTAACTCAGGTTAGAGAAGGGTCCAGTGAATTAGTCCCAGTCACATATTTATCAGACATGAAACATTCAGCTAATCTCTTGGAGACCTGTAATTGGCTAACATAAAACATTACCGGATGATTAAAATTACAGTTGACTTTCAGATTTGTTGTCAAGTAGATTTGAAATGTGGGGAAATAACTTAAAGGGTCCAATTTTGTGCTCTCTCTCCAATGTTTATGGATTGATTGTCAGACACACAGTCCTTGTAGGCTGGCAACTCACAATTGCTCTTGGCAATACACGTCCTTCACCTCCTGTGGAAATCACTGCCCTCGGTGCACAGACAGGATTATTTAGCTAAATGTCAGTTTGGAAAATACAGGAGTATTAGAAGAAAGGAAGGATAGCACCTTTTGGATATGCCCAGCATTGTCTTCTGCATCCTTGTGGTTTTTGTTTTGATGGAGGTTCCAGCTCCTCTCTTTCTTTCAAAATGCTGCAAACCAAAAAATCTGACTAATGTGTACTTTGAGTATAGAAAGCTAAATAACAGGCTACTGCATCCTGTCAGGGATGTTTTTGAACAAAAACAGGTAGTGTTCAGGCATCAATGATACCTGACAGATAGCCTTGACTGGTTTAAAACAAAACCAAAAAACCCTACATTTTTATCAAAATATGAACTTGCCTTGTCTGACCCAACTCCATTTTAATATACACACTATTTTGCTCAAAAGATAGTTTGGGGAAAAACTGAACAAAACACAGAAATCAGACTGTTCCCCCTTCTGTGGCAATCTCTGCAGAAATGTGGAAAGAAATGGGAGGAGGGTAGAGAAGTAAAAACTTGACCTTTCCAGCTGCAGAAGAGGCAAAATTAAGATCTTGGGGCACAGGTGGAATAAGGGTCAGGGAGCCACTACCCCAGCCAGCATTTCCTTTGGGTTGGGAGCCATTGGGGTGGATATTAGCAGTCTCTCTTTTAGAAACAGACTGGTCTTAGTCTTTAATTTCGAATGTCATATTTCATGAACTTGTAAATGGTAGCAAGAAAGCCTTTTTATAGTCTGTATTAAACCATTTGGTAAGGGGGAAAAAAAAATAATCTATTTTTATGAAGCTGATCAACCCTTTCAGCTACCCTCAAGTACAATTAAAGAGAACTGGAGAGTATTGTTTTTGCTATATCTATTACACATTCTTCTCAGAAAGCTTTGTCTGCCCTTACCATTAAAGCTAAGGCAATATTGATAAACTTGGCACTCCCAGTTTACTCTGCTTCAAATAAGGAGTATTTAAAAAACATCTGTCATCTTCAAGTATAATGACCTGTGAATGTTTACTAAGGATCTTCAAATAGTTTCTGGTCTGTTTCCTAACAAAGCACTGAATAGCATCACTACATGCCCTGTGCTGTTCTCTTGCAGAATTAGATTAATAAGTTATATTGATTGGTTAGCAATGCAAATAGAATCTGATACCCCCTTTCTGGCATCAAAAAACATAAATCTGTTTGTATTGTTCCCTTCTGGAGATCTAATTTGCTGAACAATCTTCTTGTTGACATTGACAGTTCTTCTCTCTTTGATGTAATCAATATTTTAAATGGGAAACCAAATGCAGAGTGGGAGTTTTAGACATTTATAACTTGGTCAACTTTTTCTTTTTGCAATGATAGGGTGTTATTCATTTCCATTTGGAGGCTCTTTTACCAGTCAAAGGATAACTTTAGGTAATTGATACCTGAGTATCAGTATAGTTGTCAGGGATGGTAACTTTAAGTTAAGTAACTTAAGTTGTCAGGATATGGTTACTTTAAGGTTAAAAAAATCCCTGTATTTCTGAAAGATGCTTTGTTACAAACTGTGCCTGACTCCAAAAGTGAAGCAGCAGACTCTGGGGATCAAATGTTTGTTTACCAAGTTACCATTACTGTTAACATCACTTGAAGTTGCTGTTGGAGCTCTTGCTGTTGAAATGATCCACCACAGCACTGCCTAGAGCATGAAGGGACTTCGAATTTGCAGCATAACATCTCTGTACATTTTGTAACTATGAGTGATTTCAATCTTGTTTGAAGTAATTCCTTCATGCAGAGGCGATTACTGGGCAAGAGGTTTCTTCCATCTTCAACTCTTCTTCCCCAGCTGGTCTCTAATGCAGAGGACCTTATCCATGTTGTTTAAGAATAGAAATAATTTTAATGTAGGTATGACACTAGTGCCCAGGAACAAGGCTTCAGCAGTATTTTCCATAAAGTATGCAAAAAATAAATTGGAGAAAAAATCACCAATGCAAAGCAGAAAAAGAGGAATAGGAAATAGTAGAAGTGGCCTTGTCCCCTTTGCACTGCCAAGACAACAAATAGGGTGATTTGTCCTTTTCTGGCATCCGTACTTAAAAGGATGAGGAATACCCATGAGATTCCAGAGACATGAGAATTGATAGAACCACTTTTAGGAGATGTTTTTGGTCACATTTCTATGTCTACAAGGCTTTCAAACTAGGAGTGTTCCTCATCAATGCAGCAGAAAACAGATACACAAGCATAATTTTCCTTGACATATAAACATGTCTAATTTCCCTCCTACTTTTTTGCCTATTTGTGCTAACTCCAATGGAGAAAGAAAAGGTTTCAGTCATTCATCCTCAGACTTGCCTGTGTATTAGCAATATTTATGACACTTTTGAGGACCATGCTGTCAACAGTACACTGCTGCTCTGCTCATGTTCTTTCCCTTAAATTCTACTGATGGTAAAAAGCTTTCCTTTGGCATCTGAGCAAATTCACAAAATGACAATTTTAGGCTCTTATGAAAATCTGTTGTCTTCTCACTAGTTCTCTTTCCTCTAAATTGATGTTAAGGGATGGATTTTGTTTTGCCATTTCCTATTCTCATTAGAGCCTTTGTCATAAGAATAAAATATCAGAAGCCCAGTGGCTCAGGAATTCTCAGCAAGAGATCTGCATCCGAACTTCCTTTGCAAAGTGGATTGAGGAGACTCTGATTTGTTTTAAAAATTTAATTTTATTTTTTTTAAAGGCAAGATGCTAATTCATTCTTATAGCAATCATGTTATAAAGAAGAGGAAATATTGCCAAGAAGCTGTTTTCTTATAAACATTGTAATTCATGTCTCCTCATTCCCTCTTCAACTCCTCTTTTTGCTGCAAACATCTAAACATTCCCAGTCAGGACTGGCAGGTCTTTGCTTATGTCTTATTCCTTCAAACTATTCAAAATGTGCACTCTTTAAAACACTGAGGTTGTTTATTCAGTAGTTTCTGTTTTTCTATAGCTGCATAATATTTTGGTAGCTTTAAATAGGTATAATTCTGATAGTTCTTGTGAAACATCTCCTTTGCCCACACGAATAACCACTAAAACATCAGATTCCTTTGGCTCCTGCATTGGTGTAGAACACCATTGACCATCCAAAATTGTCTTGTTGGGTGAACTCATCCCACGCAACAAAGAGGAAGCCACAAATTCCCATACAAGGCTTTCATCTTGAATATTGTACCTTGGTTTCATCTGGGTGAAGATGTACAACATGTATCAAGAGTCTGAGAGATCGAGGTTGTGTTGTGCTGTGCTGCTTCTGACATTTTTAGATATTTGTGACCTCTCCATTCTACCAATCTGTGAAATACTTGTTACCTGTGTCTGAGACAAGGCATAGAAAAGTAATAACTTTTTCAAAAGCAGAGATTGTTGTAGACTTCCACACTGACAATTTCTTTTCCTGAATTAAGGGTAGTATCTGTGAAGTTCAATCTATTACTTTTGCCATATTCCATGGAGAGTAGGTTTTAGAATGATCTCATTACATTTCTTACAGAATTATCATGGGATGCTCACCTAAGACTCTGAAGTCTTTATTAGGTAATGGTTATCCTTGAGTAATACAAACAAACTTTGCATGATCAAATGTTTAAAGCTGCTTGTAGTGCAGAAGGCCCTAACAACTGCTTGAAGGTTTAGTTCAAGGCCCTGTTATTTGAATGTTTGGTATGTGGGTGAATGAGAACACGTGTGCAAGAGGTGAATGTATTTATAATGTGCAGGGGGACACCTCACTGCTCAAAAGAGTGTGCTTCTCAAGGGTTTTGAGTTTTGGTGTTAAGGAATTGATCATCAAGGGGTAGTTTATTGTAGCTGCACATGCTAAAGAAAAGTGAGTCTTTTTATTTGGCAAAGAAATTTGGAAGATCAGTAAGTGCCTTGCAGATGCATCAAATTGGACATCCATGATTGCAGGTTTTGAATATCTTGGCTTTGGTATTTGCACTGACCTAAGCTGATGCCAGCATCATTTCACTGGCTGCAGCAGCCACAGAAAGCAAGGAAGTTCCTTCATTTGTTTTACTACACTTTTAATGTCTATGTAGACATTGGACACGCCATTCAGTCTCACTGGACCATTCCACCGGTTCTTAATCAAGCCAAAAGTCTTTCAGTACAGTCTTTTTGGACTCTGTAATATTAGTTTACTGTTACAGTTAGTCCTGTGAGCAAACTGCATTTCCTTCTTTCTAACTGGGAGTGTTTGCTCTTCTGTGTTTTTTCAGCATTCCCATCTCTAGCTTACATTTCTGTCTACTCCTGGTTTCTTTATTTAAGAAATTACTACCCTTTCTGTTTTCCACTCCCTGCTTTTCTCCTCATTATTTCTTTCTGGCTCAGTGCATTTACCTGCCAGCTGCTTCCCTTTGAATTTTTTCAGCTTCCTTTGTATTCTCTCTCCACCCATCTACCAGTATAATAATGTATCCTGTTGCAGAGACTGTCTCTGATCCCATGTCCAACAGTTAATCCATGAATTTCCGTAATGTTTTTCCATGTACGATTTGCTCTGCATGTGCTACTGTAAATTTATATTTTAATTTCTTAAAACTGCTGGTACTTATTAATATTGATATCAAATCAAGTTAAATTAATATGTTTTTCAAATCAAAGCCTTGTATATAGGAGGAGATGGTAAAGACTATCATTGCCTCTTACTGAAGGCTCATAGAAAGTTTTCAGCCACCTCAAAGAACGCATCAGTATTCATTTCCAACGCTGAGCCTTACGAATCCTTGTGTTTATAACACTCCTCAACTGGAATAAATCTTCCAGCTGATTATCACAGCATTTGGCACAATGCCACAAGCAGTTCTGGGAACAGTATTCAATCAATGTGTAAACTAGTGAAATGCCAGGAACTTTTGAAAGACCATGAAGAATGATTAGTAAGTAAAGAATAAACAATGTTTGAATGTTGAGTATAGCTACTAGCTAACGCAGGGCTGAGGAGAATTTTTCCATTATTTAAAAAGAATATATAACTTCTAATTTAGGCAGGTATTTATATTTTGTTATCTCACACTCCAACATTTATTTAATTGAAGCCAGGTATACAGGGTAAGACTTTAAAAGAAATAAACACTTCAATTATATTGTAATGTTTATATCACCAACCATTAACTCACCCTTTTTTTATGGTTAAACAGGTATATAAAAAATGAAATATGAACCAAAACCTTTTTAGAATTATCATAATTACGAATCCCTTTTGGTCTTAGTGGAGTATTCACGCCTTAGATTGGTGCTGTTTATACTAAATTTTGGTGCATTATTTTATTATTATAATGAGAATGCATCCTTTCTAAATTAGTATCACTTGTGCTATTGGGGAAAAGGATTTTTTCTATGTGTGTTTGAAAGAATCTAGTTTGCAAGCCTTCTGCTGTTTCCTCAGAATTTAGTGCTCTTCTGAAGTGCTCACCTAAATCCCAAATACCAAAATAATCCTTGGATCTCAGAGGCCAGAGTTAGTCCTGTATACTTACATGCTACAGTTTTGCTTTCTACAGCTTCTAGTTTACATACAGTGATGCCTTTCAACTAGGTATGCCTGTTCCAGTGTTGGTGGGATCCATGGGGGTTAGTTACTGGTAGTTTATAATCTTTAGGACATCCTAAATTTTCACTTAAATATAATAGCCAGTCTAGTATGCACAGCTCAACAGCTGAGATACGTAACCACTATTTCCTAGAGCAGCATTTATGTAAGCTCCTTTTCAAATGATGCACCAGACTTTGGCTCCCTGTTTACTAGCTGAGTGTATCAAGAACCAGGTGGAAAATCAAACCCAATGTATTTTTATATTCTTTGAAAGAGCTACGGTAAGAAGACAAAGTCTGTGCTGACAGCCTCTCAGACACACTGTGGTAGCACAGAGTCAGTCTGTTCCTGCATCCTGCTAACTGTTTGGTGCATAAAAATAATATCTGCTTTGTGGGTGACAAGAAGGTGTCAGGATATTCTCTTGGTGAGGCTGGAGACCAGAGATGTCTATATGCTTCCATGTTGTATCGTTCCATTTATAGACAACTGTAAATATAATACATCTGAACTCTGCCATGCTACAGGAAAAAATATGTAGGCTTGCATTCCTCTCACAATAGTGGTTAGTTCTTTAAGTCCAAAAACTTTACGGGGTCATGCACGGGGTTTATTAAATCTCATAGTTCTATACTTCTATACCCAAAAGTTCAGGTCAGCTATGTGGCTTTTCCCATGATCTCATCGTGTGTGTCAGCAATTGCCCTGCATACAAAAGCGAAATCTTTGAAAAATATTTGGATAATAGAAGAGTTCAAGTTTTCTATTCTCAGGCAGAATTTGTAGTCATCTTTTCAGCAGTTCTTTACAGTAGTTACGCTATATTCCAAGTGGGAATAAATATGTTTTCTAAGGACAAGAGTAATATTATGACAGAAAACATAATAAAACATTGAATTGGCAAGATGCAACAAAATAGGGGTAAAAAGAGGACTGTTCAGTCTGGTTTGAAATCTCTAATTTAATACATGACTGTGTAGAGATGTTACAAAAATAAGAAACTAATGTAAATTACAAGTGTGCAATGTACACAAAACTGCTCTCCTCCAACAAATAAGATGTTTTGCCATGTATAGCCCTTTTTGAAACATCTGCCTTTATTATTTATACACAGAAGTGCTGTATCTCACTTTTTTCCTTAAACTCAGTCTTCGTGCATTTAGGATTCGTGCTGCAATACATTATTGAGGTGTTGCAATGAAATGAGAGTGGGAAACAGAAAAGGGATGGGATGTGTGTACAGGGGTGGGGGAGATTTGGCAGTAGGCAAAACAGACTTAGGAACAATAACAATTGTATTTTAAGATACTTCAGTGAGTACCTTTAGCACTAGATATTCTTTCTAATGGATTTGCCTTTTTTAATCCACGAAGAAGGTTAAAAGTGATATCTTTGTTGAATAGCTACTGTATGTCTAATTCTTGGAGGTTTTTTTCCTCATGATGTGGAAATGGTTTCAATCCCTTTTAATATTCATTTAATGTCAGTGCAATATATATTGCCACCTTACTTACTGCATTAGTAAAAAATGTGCTTATGTGCTACGATTCTCTTATGATAGAAACATAAAATCTGGGAAGGATCAAAGTCCACCAACACTCACCCTCCTGCAACAGCAGGAAATTGATCATGCGAGAGATGCTCACCTAATGCTAACATATTATTATTATTTATTATAGCACTAACAGTGTGCAAGGTGCATTAGACACCAGTATGAAGATGAGGTCCTTGTCCTGGAGTGGCTTCAATCTCCGGGGTGATCTTGCAAACACTTAACTATATGACTAACTATATACGCATGATATCTTTCTAGCTCACATATTTAAGTGATTTTTTTCTTGAGCACAAGGCATTCCTGCAGAGTCCACAGCACTAATTAAACTTCCCAGTTCTCCTCTGCATCAGAGTGTATGTGCATACATAAAAGGGAAAGGACCAAACTCTTACAGTTGTATGGAAGTTTTATTAAAAAAAAAAAAAGGAAAAAGCCTCCCCTTTTCAATATGTGCCTCTTATTTCCCTACAATGTATTTCCCACTTAATATTTTACAGCCAGTAAAAGCTATATTTTGCTATCCAGTTTTATTAAAACAAAGATCTTACTGACCACAGTGAAATTCCCAAAAGGCATTGCTGTTGGACCATAGTCCACAGAGGCACTTATGTAAACTAGCTCAGAAAAAGGACATACGTTATACTCTGCCATGTATATGTTAGGGTTATTCAAATGGCAAATTCTGGTCTAAATCCAAACTAAAATAAGTTTTGCCCAGACCTCCCCAAGACCTCACTCCTTTAACCCTTCTGTGTTTGTGTGCTTGCTTCCAATATATCAAGGACATCTTGCAGAGCATCACCAGCATTTCTGGCTGTGATACTGAGGTCTAGCAGGGCAGAAGCTGGCAATGTGTCATCTGCAGTAAAGTTATCAGAAGGTATCAGCAGATAACTCCAATCCTCAGTAAAATTATTCATATTTCAATATGAGTGTGGCAGTTTGGTTAATTTGCATTGCCTAAAAACGTATGGCTTTGTTGCATATTGTTGGATGTCGTAAGAGCTTTCATTTGTGAAACATCTTTTTTCAGTAGTCCCAAACATGCTAGCAAATGTGAATAACTTAAATCTCTCAGTTTTGGATATATGGAGCTTAACGATTGCCAATCCCTTTTCAGATGCTGATGAGAGAGGGATGTAAATCACTCTTCTTCATTAATTTTTGGTTTAGCTTTGGGTACATCTCTTGCTGGGTTTTCACTCAGTTCTGACGTAGTCCAGTCAATGGACTGTTGGACCAGGCCAGTTTTCTTGACTCCCACAGTTACATCCCAGCCCCCAGACACTGCTCTGTTTCTCACATATCTGATCCAGGCTTTTTTTCCTGATGACAGTTATGGACTACCGAGTCCAGGCTGTGGACATCAGGGCTCTGAAACTAACTTCTACTTCCCATGTGATCAGCAATCAAAACCTCTTGTCACCCAAGTTGTTTCTTGTCTTTAAAAACAGAAAAACAGGAAAACACAACAAACTAACAATATGCAAACTATATTGATAATGAGAACAAGTTTATAATTACAAATGCCAAGGGAGAAATCAAAGCTGTGTTCTTCAAACAGGATATTATTTTGTAATTAAAAAGAACTTCAAAAGAAAAAAAAACCCTAAAGATGTGATCATTATAATGTGCATTAAGTGCAGTTGAAACACCATTTGAGTAAAATTAATGTTTGGTAGCAGGGAGGAGACTGTAGAGGGAAGGAAAAATTAAAACAATTCAATGCTAAAAGAACCAAGTCCAATTATATTTGGAGAATTATGTTTTCTTAATATTAGCATTATAAAATTATTCTCTGTATTATTTATTCTACAAGTCTTAATAAATATTAGGTGACTGACTCTTGCAAAAGAACAAGCGCTCGGCGGAGTATATTCTGAGTTGGTTTGGTTTGTACTTATCATAAAAATGAGAACTACTGGAGCATAAAGAACTTACAAAAAGGAGGCATTACTGTGGATTTAGTACAGTTGGTGCTGGATACACTGAGCTGTATTCATCACATACACTGTGTCGAGACATTGCTCACAATGCCTTGGATCTTATTACCGGCCATAAGCGAGCACAATATTTAAATTGAATGATGCATTTGGTATCATTCTGAGTTAATTCTTATATAATAAAGTATAAAAAAAACACAAGTAGCATCCATTTCCACATAATCTCTCTTTCACCTTATCTGTATTTGGCTGTTTTTTTCTCATCAGCTTAAAAAAGCAAGTATAAGTGAGAAGCCACCGAATTTAGGAAGGGTATTACAGAGACATTTGGTGAGGACATGCTGTTTCTTGGCTCTTTGGCTATAATGTTTAAGCACATCACAAACACAAAGGGGTTTATTTCACATCTTCCTGAGACTGGGAAGCATTGGTAATATTCCCATTTACAGACCAAGGAATACAGTGCTATTTGGTGACGTGCCTGGACTATGCAGGGAGTTTGTGGTGCAGCTAAAAGCAGAACCAAAATTATTTTACTGTTTTAACTGCCACTCTTAACATTTTTAGTTGATTTTGATCCCCTGCTAAGGGATGCCTCTTTCCCTGTGAAACCTCTCTGTCCATCTAGACCTTGTACTTGTGAGTTCTAATGTACAATCCAACCTCCCCTTCAGTATTTAAAAGATGCCAAGGGTGACATAACTGCTGATGGACCTCTGAGATTAGCAGAGTTGTGCTGTGCCTGTTGCAGGGTCCCCCAGTCCCTCTGCACACACCAGGAGCTTTGCTGTGCTTCACTAGGACAATTGCTTTGCCCTTCCCTTCCATGGTAGTTTCACCATGTACAGGAGACTCATGCATGATGTAGCCCACCTTCATGAGGTCACCCAATCAGCACACCCCCATGTGTTACGTGAAATCCTGTCCCTGTTCAGGGGAAGTCTGTTTTGATTCATTCTGCAGGACTTGTAGTTCCCAGCAAAGCCTTTTTATTAAACATTCCATAGGTAAAATAAGAATCCATGTATAGTTTAAGCTGTTGGTCCCCAGCCCCTTGCAGGTCCATACTACTTCTGCTTCAAAGAATGACCTAAAATATATGTCGTTCTTTTTTTCAGTGTTTTTTTTTTATTTTTCAATCAGTATGTAACCTCATTAAAGTGTTCTTCTGTCAAGATTTCTCATTTTTTCCCCATGCCTTTATGTAGATATTACTCTCTTAGATCATCATTGACTTCAGTAACTTGCTAGGGATTGAGATATGGAAAGAATGATTGAAGGGGATTCAATTAAGTATATATGAAATTTTGGGCAAAGTTTACTTTTTTTTTCTTCCTACTTCAAAACACCGACAGGCTGTTGGGTTTGGAGCTTCTAGTTTTCAAGGCTCTCACCTTGCAAATCTCTATGTATGTGCTTCATTCCTTAAGTGTATGCAGACCCCAGCCAAAGCACGGGCATATGTGTGCGTAGGACTAGGATGTCGTCTGGCAGATGGTGTCAGGGTACCTAGATTTCTTCAGAAGTCAACTGAAGCCTTCCATAATTCCAGGGAGATAAATAGGAAAGCAGTTTCTGAATGCATAATAAAGTGTTATTCCCTCAGAGTTGCTTAGAGGGAATAACCAACATAGCATATAGAAAACTGTGGCTAACCTACACGCTCTGTTTGGGAAAGTTGAATGCCAGAGTTTGTCCCTTTATTTGACATTTTGCCTGCAGAAGAACAAAGTATTATACCATTGAAACAAATGTTTTCCATAAAAGGAGAACACATACATCAAAAATCATGGAGAATAGCCCTGAGTCTTGAATCTTAATATAACTGTTAGCTCATTAACATGAAACTTGGAGGGTTTTGTGTGTCCCCAAATGTCCTTATCTCTGCAGAGCTCCGTGCTGATTGCTGAAGGTGATTTTGAGACAAAACACTTGCATAACGGTACGATACAATTTGTCTTTGTGTCAGGGGGAAGTGTTTAAATGACTCGAGGTAAGTCAGCAGAACAGTATCAGCACATGTTTGCCCAGAGTCTTACCTGAAGATATAGTTGAGCTTGTATTACAAAGAATTCAGCTGTATAAATACCTCGTGCCATCTGTGTATGGCAGGGGAATTGAGCCAGTAGAAGCTCAAGACCTGTGTCAGTGTTCTCACAGAAGGACTGTTTATGAACAGATGTTATGTGGTGTTTTTCACAGAAAATGGGCTCTGGAGAGAGAAAATGTCTATCAATTACTGAGGTATTATGTATAACAGCAATTTTTAACCTTGAGAATGATACTTAAAAGTTCTCTGTGAAATATTCAGAGCCACGACCACTTCCTTTGTGCAAAGTAACCTACGCCCTTGCATATTGCCCAGATTCCTTTTAATATTGCTGTTTTAGTACTTTTGGAGAAGAGATATTAGATATTGTAGAAATCATTACTCCCTTGGAAAAGAAAATACAGTGTCCTGGATGGAAAACTTCTTCTGTTTGCTGTTCTCAAAATGAAGCTGAGTTTTTAGGATTGGCTTCTTATATATGTTTTGTGTTCCCCAGACCTATCTGAATGTATGGATTCAAAAAAAGCAAACTATAAACATTAAATGAATGGAAAAAAAAAACCCCAAACTTATTCTGGGCTGTCCAAACCTTAGTAGTTGATACAAATTTCAGTAGGGCATTTGAGAGAATGAGGTCTTAATTTTTATTGAAGGAAGATGAATTTACTTGAAACTGTAAAATCAGGCAATATTCTGTAAAATTTAACAATTAATGAAGAAATATTTTATTTAATAGATTGCAATGCTATTCTATTAGACCAGTCATATCTTACTCACCATTTATATCACTTCTGTAAAACTCTCAACTTCAGAGGACCTTTGAACTTGAGCTTTCCACTGCACAATGTTAAAAATGGAGCCCCCAGTTACTGCCAACAATTACAGCTATCGATGTTGGGCTGCCTTTTACCAAGCTGCTCTTGCTTCAGGAGGCTAACTACATCTTGCAAAAATGCACTGTTATTACATAGTCTCACACGGGATGTCTCTGCATCAGAAGACCCTTACGTGACCTGTGGACAGACACCATGTTTTGCATAAAATATGTACTTTCATTTTCCTCTAGCTTTCTTATTATTTATTCAATAAATCCTTTTTTCTTGCTGACAGCAGTTGTATTTATAAAGCTAAATCCAACACAGCAAAATGTTCATCACTTTATAAACTAAACACTAATGTTTTATTTATGTACAATGAACAGAGAAAAAAGAACTGAATTGATGTTTACCTAACAAGCTGCAAAAAAGTGCAGTAACATAATAGTGAAGTTCATAAGCATTCTGGCTTGTAATTTTTGGTGTCAACATTTGAATTGCAGAAAGAGCTTATGCAGACATAGCACGTATACAAGTGCAGTTTAGATCTACATCTATAAAAATAACATCTGTTTAAGCATACATTACATTTAAAAATAACTGTACAGTGATCAGCTGGTTAAGTACAGTTAACCAGATGCCGTTTGAAAGTGCCAGATGGAACAATGAAACTAAGATTGAAAATTAAAAAATACTGTGAAAGGTCAAATCAATTAAGCAACCTGTTTTGTTGGCATGTAACAGTTAAAAGTAAGTTTAAACTACTTAAGGAATGAGCAATGTGAAGATGAAGCAGTTAATTTTAACTTGCTGTTAAGGAGAGGGAAAGATAAAATGCCTGCCATAGTTCCAGGGTCCCTCGGCAAGTCCAGGGGGATACCAGGAAAATAGACACGGTTAAGTGATGTTTGCTTTGGTTTGCTTTCAATTTAAAATAAATAATATCTTGCAGGCTTTTCAGTAACATCTTCTATGACAGTCTGAGATCCTGCAGCATGTAGGCAAATATCTCTCTTTCCTCCCCTGTGACTAGTGAGGGACTCCCGGGCTGAAGCACCTCCCTGAGCTTGCCCTAGGGTGGTTGGGATGGTGCCCAGAGGGGATGAGGATAGACTTGGGCACCCACTGATACCCAGAGATGCTGTGGGAAGCAGCTGTCCCTGGCACCCAGGCTCTGTAAGCCCTGCTTATTTCCGAGAGCTAAACCCACCTGCATTAGGAATCACACCTGAGGAGAGGTGTGAGGTGAAGTTTTGGAAACAGGTGTGCTGCCAGGATGCTGTGAATAAATGAGAGACATTTGGTAAAATTGCACTCAATAGTAAGCCACTGGAAGAAAGATATCATAGCATCATAGAATGGCTTGAGCTGGAAGGGATCTTAAATCATCCTGACCTGTTTTAAGCACAAGGGGAAGAATCACATCTTTGAAATCTCAGGAAGCCAATAGGCTTTTTTTCAGTCCTAACGAGTGTGAAATTCAGAATCTAAATCCAAATTTGGGGCAGTGAGACAGTGGTATCCTTGCTTTAATCAGGAAGGTGTAATGATACCTGCAGGTGTGCTGACAGGCAAGGCAGCACTCATGGCCCATGGGAGAGAAAGTCTTGCTTTTCCCATGGAGATGACTGCTGCTACTTTTTTCTTTTTTTTTTTTTCTTCCTAGCAGTGACTGATTCTCAAATTGCCAGCGATGGCACAGGAACCAGTGACATCAGGAACTGTTTTGGAAAGAGTGTTTAGACACCAAATCTGGGAGAGCTTGGGGGGCTGTGGGTGGGAGGGGGATGCTCAGCCCTGCAGCACCAGTGGTGCCATCCATCAGCCATGAGAGCACGGCCACTAACTAGAAAGGGGATTTTTCCTGAATGAGTGTAGGGCTATTTTCAACCTAGGAACTTGATGTTGTTCCTTTGTTTTGGTAACTTTGTTTATATCTGGTTGGTGAGAGGAGGAGGGCAGAGCTCTGGGGCGCGTTGCTCCTTCCTGACACCTCCTCTCCTGCTCCCAGAGCTCCCAGTAAAAGAGCAGCTGCACCTCTCTGGCAGGCACAGCCAACAGTTTAGACCAAGAACACAATGAAAAGATTCTGCGGCTGTTAAAATAAATAGCTTCCCGGCAGGGGGTGGAATAGTATGGCGGTTCCTAGGAACTTTGTGTACTCTGCTTTCAGAAAGTGCTGGGATAGGACACGCTATGGGGAGGGAGGAAACAAGCCTGGCTTCTGCTCTTGGCTCACTTTTCCTCCTCACACTGAGAATAGTTACCATACAGATCGCTGGTCCTGTTGGATTCCCTTTCATGGAAATATTTTGCGTTCCTGCTGGTTCAGTGGCTGATGTTCAATTATTTTTATTATTTTTTTTCTCAAGCAGTTTCTCTTCATTGACAGCATAAAGCAAACATTTGGGCTTGCTGTAAATAGAGAACATACCAGACCAGTGGCAGGTAGCTTGTGATTTTTAAGTGGGTTGCCAACCCAAGTTTGTAAATCTGGGAAATCGAATCATTATATTTAACAGACAAATGTGTATAATATAAAATCAGTGAAAAGATAACATAATAAGTACTTTGGCTATTATCTGGGGGCCTAATTAGTCTTGTGGAATCACTGTAGTCAGTGAAATTAGAGTTCTACAACTGGGGGGAAGGGAAATCCAGCCCCTTAGCTGAATGAACGCTAATGGAGCCCCGTTGACATTTGCTGTCCCAGGTATCCAGCTGCTGTTCCTTTCCTTTGCAGAAAACTGGGCTTCACGCTTGCCAGACCATATTTTCCTTAATTTAACCCCCTGGCAGAGGATGCAGTGGAGAGACAAGAGGGGCTAAGTCCCAACTGAAGATCAGACTGTTTCACCAAGCATCCTCCCACCCTCCTTGTTTCTTCCCTCTGGCCTCCTGAGGTGTTACCTTAGAGCAGGAAGGAGGTTTTTGTTAAAAAGAGAAACACACATCTGTGCTCTGCTCGCAAAACTGGGTGCTGGGGGACCACCAGCCTTCAAGAAAGCCAAGGCTGTGCTCCCCACTTTGCTCTGTCCACCACCCCAGGTACTGAGAGATGTTCCCCTCGTGAGCTGAGGCTCTGGGCAATCCTGCTGCCCTGGGACTGCAGGTCCCAGCAGCTAAACTATGGGCAAGCTGGCACAGGGATAGATGTGGGGACTAGGAGTGGTGGTCTGAAGGACCTTAATGGAAAGTTTAGAGGGTATCAGAGTGAGCAGAGAACAGCATAAATGTTAATGGGATGTGTTGGGCTGGTGGTTCATTCTGGGGAGCCAGTCATTTAGCCTGAGCAAATGATTTCCCTGATGAAGGAAATAATTTTCAAAGAAGATCTTTTGATTGAATTTTGCCATCATACTTAGGTGCAGATGAGATGTCTGTGCTTGCAAGGCCCAGTGTATCAGTAGCTGAGTGAACTCTCATTGGTAGAAGAACATTTTGGCAGCTGAAAGAAGGACTGGAGCACTTCTTCCTCTGGGAAAAGGGAAGCTGGAGCCTGTGGAGGATGAGACAGGGAATTGACCTGGTATCAGGCTGCTCACTTGTGTTTCTGTTTCCCCCTGTACACCTAGTGCCTGATCAGCCTTCCTCATTACTCCTCTCCTCAGTGCTCTCATTACCTGTAGCTAAATCACCCTTGGCAAATTTTCCTTCCTGGGTAAAGATGGCAACTCCCCTGTCAAGTTCTTGAGCGTTTGTTTGTGCAGTGAAATCTGTGATGCTCCAAATCTCAATGTGCATCAGCTGGCGTGCTCTGACATTTGGAGAGCCTCACGCTCACTGTGTGCCAGGCACACAACGAGAGGCCCCAGCACAGATGTAGCTGGACCCCAGGTTCATCTCAGAAGGTAGGGAGGGATGTGCTGTGGGGTCAGCGAGTGACTTGGGGCTTTTGGTGGGGGAGGGAGGCCTGGGAGGAAGCAGGGGATAGCCAGCTGGCTGATTGCACCGAAACCAGGACATACAGTTGAATATCATTTTCTTCTGAATTCCTGAAGTACCTGGACATCTGGCTACCTGAAATATCTCAACAATTAGGTCAGCTAACATCACAGAAGCATGCCTCACACCGCAGGGCTGTTATGAGAGCAAGAGGGGACCCTGCCAAGAAAAGTCTTCCTTTTTGCAGTCACATTTTCTGCTGTCTAAAATCCTCTGTTGGCTTCTTAACTAAGATCACTGGAAAATGTGTTAGTCTGGGAATCCTTAACTGAAAAAAGCAAAGCAAAACAACAAAACCTACAAGGTATTCTTGGGGAGTGTATTTTTGGGGTGGAAGCAGGAGATCTGCACCAAAGGGCAGGGCAGGCAGGTCTCTGTGCCTTCCCTCCCTGGGTTTTCAGGGCACCTGCATCCCAGTGCTCCACACTTCCACTTTGCCTGGCCCACCATCTCGAGGGAAGGGACCTCCTCCTCCATTTTCCAGTGCTTTCCCTTACACCAGTGCAAATAAGCAGAAAATGCTGCTGTCCTTATTTGGGAGCATTTTGCAGCATTTGCATAGTCATGATGCTGATAGGGAATGGGAGGCAGGAGGGAACTGGGCCCAGAGACAGTTCAGTTGTTTCTTATTTCTACAACGTGCACAGCCCCTTATAGAAGACACCAAAAATTGCCAAGGTTAGAGCATGTGTCTCATCTCTCCTTAAGCACTCTCAGGATAGGATTGTTCCTAGTGGCAAGAAACCACCAAAATGACCAGCCAAATATCTCTGTTTTAAAATGCATCAGTCTGATTTTCCTTTTACAGCACTGGTAACCCTTCTAAACTTGTTTTACCCCAAATTACAGTTACAGATTGATTGCAGCTCCTATCCCTGATTAGGGTGATGTATAGGAGCTGAGGTAAATTATGCCACTTTTTGCCCACTGTTTTAAAGACTTAAAAAATTATGTATTATTAGAGCCTGTGAGGTCCTCATATAACTTTTTTCCCCTCCAAAGCCACAGAGGAACAAGCTGATCACAACAAATAAAATTCTTATAATAAAAGTAAAATATAGGATAATGAAATAAAATAAAATACAAAGTCATGTTGTTATTGTTTATACCATGTGAATTCTGCTGCACTGGGAAATGCCTTTTTTTCTAGTCTTTCTTCTGCTATATCAACATTAGCTAGCAACACACCTAATCTTAACTGAACTGTGTTATTTCCTGCCTCCCTGCCTTTCCTGTCTAAATCTCACTTTCTGCTGAAGGAGCTAAATTTGCTGCAAATGAGGAATATTTTGGGACACGAATTTTCTTCCAAAACATGGGGAGAAATCTAATGCTGTAAGCAAACAGCACTCTAATTAATGCAGATCCAGGCTATTGAAAGCATTTGTAGGTTAATGTTATCAAAAAAAGAGATCAAGAAATTGATACTGAACCCAGTATGGTCATGTATAATAAATACTGACCACAAACATTTTGGGGAATCGTACTGGAGGAGACATGAGCTAGAAATTCTGAACCTGGAACATATGGGTTTTAATAAACAGACTTCTGTTCCAGCTCCTTGGTTGCTTTTCCCCCACCCTTTTTTTTTTTTTTTACTGTACTTGCTTCATTTTATGCGGCTGTGTATGATTCCATTATTAATTAATCTGCAAGTATTTGGCATTGCTTCATCTTCGAGGTTTTCTTCAATTTGTAAATGTGCTGGTTTAGCTTGAGCAGGGGTTGTGTGGCTAATGTTGGGATGGAAACACATTTAACCCTCTGCTTCGTTCGATTCCTATCGTCTCCTTGTCTCCTTCCAAGAGAAGTAGCTGACTTCAAGTCTGTGCCTGTGCACACGTGTGCGTGTGTATTATTAGCTGTGCTGTCATTTTTAATCCTTTTCTTTCAATCATCATTTTTCCTCAGACATGAAATATTTCAGTCTAACATGCTGTACAGACTGTTCACGGTGAAACTCAAGTAGCGTTTTCAAAATCTAAAACAGAGGAGTACCATGAGGGTAGAACAAAAGAAATTAAAACACTAGATATGCCACAGTTGTCTTATGCAGCTGTTAGAAATTTAATTATTTTATCTCATAGAATAATGTGCCCTTCAGAAATCATTTTGGACTAGATGTTTCAAACCAATGATCTGTAGTTAATTATCTTTAATAACTGTTGCACATTATGGTTAGATCTATGTTTTTGCTAAACCAATTAATAATATCTTCATTAGTATAAAGACAAGGTAGCTGGATCCTTTCATTTTTCACATTGAAAGAGTAGATATTTTAAACACTGTAATTTACTTTAGCCATACATTCCCGATGATATGACTAATTAATGAAACTTCAAAGACATATAACTTCCAAAAGCTACTTATTTAAAGTCATCGTTGAGCACTTAATGACATTATGTTGGGGCACTGCAGAAACCATCACTGCCTGAGTGTTGAATTTGCTAAACCTTTTTATGCTACCGAACTGAAGGAAGCTGGAGTTCCACTGAAAAGCAAATTGAGCCAATATTTATTCATTAAAAAAAAACAAAAACAAACAAAAAACAAACAAACCCAAACCTGTTGATTACAAGAAGATCTATCAGAAGTTGATGACCTTCTTCTTTCTTACAAGTTGCAGCTGCCAGTTTGACTTATTTAGGCAAGTCTGCATGGATAAGGCTGGAAAAGGAGTGAAGTAAATATTCTATATCTTGTGGGTTGACTGGTATGAATTTGTTCAGAATCATTAGTTTTCTAAATACTCTTTTGATTTCTGATTTTTTTCCTTTTTTTTAATTTCCATAGCTCACTCTAGTTACTCTAGTAACTACCATGTCATTTTAGCCTGCTACCTGACAGAAAACTAACCCCAAATATAATATTAAATACACAACGATTGCCTTGATATTAACAGTGCTACTGGTTGCACAGAGAATGAAGCTGGAGCTTTGGGGCCAAATATTTTAGGACCCCTGTTCAGGCATGTGAGCTGATGAAAAGATTCTCCAGAAGAGAATCTCCTGCAAAATTTCTCTGACCTTGAGGTAAACTGAATGTAAAAAAAGATGCGTGTTGTTTTTCATCTTATATGTATTTTCATACAATCTTCAAATATCACACAGCCATCAGGGAAGGCTTTCTGAATCTTAAAAGAGCATTGTATATACAGCCTTTCAACAACTGGTGTTTCCCACCATGGAGAGCTGTACAGGAATCAACTAAAAAATAAAAAAAGAAAAAAAAAATCACATCTAAGAGAATAAAACAGTGCAGTCAACTGTACACAGGGCTGGGAGGCCAGGAGAGAAGTGTTAACAGCCAGTTGTGACAGCTACAAAATAATTACCCGAGCAGTGAGCACCTGGTCCTTCAGCTGCTGAGTTTCCCACAGGAGTTATCTTTAGTCCTGCTGCAGATAGGAAAGAGGGTGAATACATTTAGTTGGGATTACACGTAACCAGTAGCAGAGATGGGCTTCATGGTCCATGTCTGTGCTGGGCTTCTGCTCGCAGGGCTTGGGGCTGCAGATCCCATTTCTCACCTAAATGCTGTTTCTATTGAGAGGGTGAAAAGTCTCAGTTCTCTCGATACAAATCTGGTAGCTTTGGTGGGCTCAGGAGTTTGTAGAAATGCAGCATCTAAGAGCAGAGAAAAGAGGGAGCTTTGTAATGAGTTATCTGGCACATTTCTGTGGCATTAGCAATGAAATCTGTTGACTGACGTTTCAAATACAGGTTAACCTCCTGCAATGTACAGGTTAACCTGAATGATTGATATTTAATGATAATATTAATGCATAATAAAAGGAAAAAGTGCAAGAGGTGCAATAAAAAAAGCTTTTCACACTATATTTCTCTTCTCTCTGTATGCCTGCTGAATTAAAAAACTGTGTTTGAGATTCTGCAGGGGCAAAGTCTATAGTGGCTTTCTTGAAATGACCAGTTGAAACCAACTTGTGGGAACTTGGCAGGCAAACCATCAAAAATATCTTTTTCTAATAGGAACTGTATTTTGGCAGCTTGTAAACTCAGATATCACTGGAAAAGGATGGCATTTTTCTCAGATGCCAGCACTTCTGCAAAGTTGTTTTCCCCCCTTAAATCTTGCCATCTTCACAGTCCTGTGTGTTTGAGGCAGACAGTTTGAAGCTGCTGTTATTAATGCTCCAGTGAGCTGGGGGAGCCTGTATGATCCTGGGCTCAGGAGTCTGTTGGGCTGAACCTTCTAAGGGAGAGAAAAAGGAAATTTCTTCTCAATTATGACAATGTTTTTAATTCTGCATGGATATTTTTCTCCAGTTAGCCTGAAAATATACTGATACAGGGAAACATTGGGTTGTTTGTAAATTATACGTGTATATTTGTGGAAATCTGTGTGTATTTGAGGAAAAATGAATGTTTATTTGGGGAAGAGGGAGAGTCAATAAGTGATGAGAGTAAAGAGTAATAAGAATAAAAGTACATTTCTGGAACTGAACTTAATGGAATATTTTAAACTTAAAATTTTGCCTAAATTTTCATCTTGACTTTGTTAAGCATTGTATTATATTTTTAATTAGGCAATGGACAGAAAACATTGTGTTTGGATGCACTTCTAAAAAATCTATATTATTTAGTTTCCCATGCTTTTATTAAAGCACAAAATCTTTCTGATCATCTTTAATATTGGTCCATTAACATTACTTTGAGGTGTAGAGCAAAAATGGGTGGCTACACAGGAGTCATAAATATTCTCTAAATACAACTTTTTCTTAAATCCACTGTAAGAAAATAATGCCATTGTTCATTTTCATTCCCTGACATTTATACTTTGATGTCCTACGTACCTAATCAATCTTTAAACCAGTGCCAGGTTTGATTAAAGATTGTCAGATGAGGCTGGTTCTAGTTACTTCATGGTTTTGCTGCAAGGGATAAGTGCCCAGATGAAGACATTTGGTGTTTGGGAACAGTGAAACTGTTGTACTGCCTACAACTGGGAGCTGAATAACCCAGTGCACAAGAAGTGTTGCTGCAGGAATGGGTGGTGGTTCTGGAAAAAGGATCATATCAGTTTCCCTTTTCACCTGTGCAGTAAGGACGTGTTGGCATGTGCCTGGAGGCACTTGGGGATTACCTCTGCTGTGAGTGTAGTAGCTTGATTTGTTGTTTGAGTTTTTACTCCACAAATATATGTCTATTTTTCTAGCATACAGCTGTGTGCTATTTAATTTCAGTGATTTGTTATATATCTTTTGAGAACTTTAACCTCTCCTATTTTGGGCTGACGTGGTAACTCCTGCTCTTTTCCTTTTAAAGTTTGGGCAGCCAAAAAATCCAAACATTTACAGTATTCTGTGTCTTGAAAGCAAGTTACCAGGAATTGGGAGAGGCACTATATGAATTAGGTAGCAGATGGAAATCATTATTTGCTTTGATGAAAGTCTCTATAATATTCTCCAGTCTTGAGGTGAAGAAGGCCTGCTTGTATGGCTCAGTGTCACAGCATCTCCTTTCCAGTCTGAAAGTAAATGAGACTCTACAGCTTCCACTGACTTCAGCTTTGCACTGGGGGTTAGTTTGCAGGTGAAATCGGTATCATATGGGAGCCAGTAATGAATCTGAGCTAATCTCAGTTGTATACGTTGATGTTAGTGAAATTATTGAAAATGTACCACTTCAGAACTTCTGGTAATTAAAGATTGCTTCTAGAGGTTCCCTCTCTCTTCAGAAATAACCTTGTGAAGTGTTCATCTAAGGGCTATTCATAACCTGCCTTTCTTTGAGTTACTCTTTACTGCTTTGAAACTAGGGACTGAATATGAAGAACAAGCATTTTTAGCACATCTCTGTCTTTGCTGAGTCTGTGTTTGGTTGGTAAGCCCTCAAGGAAGAAGGATATGGGGAATTTGATCTCTAATTTGGATTTCATCTTTGTAACACCTTAAAATTATGATAATGGGATACTGTTACTGGAGGACTAATTGGGAAACCACAAAAACTTGGAATGCATAAGCCAGTCCTGCATTAATGTTACTTAATGCAAATATATTTGGTTTGGGGTTGGGAATATTTTATAATTTAAGTAAGCAGTTTAAATTCTGTGGTTATAACTTAAACAAAATGTATTGTGCATGGGGGTGATAATTCACAAGCCTTGTGGCCACTTACCCAGATACTTATCTCATGAGAATAATACATGTGAAAACTCTTGAATGAACCAGTAGTGGTTAAGAATACATATATATAAACCTTTCCCTAACTCCCAAGATTGAGTGATTTGAAATGTTAAGTGTTGCTGCTGCCCTATTTATGGACAGGAATAAAAGCTCTTGGGGGCTGCAAAACCTTCATTTTCTGATTGTAGCCCAACTCATCTGGCCAAAAGATATCCCCTAGGAATGAACTGAATCAGAGGCTCAAGTCCCATCTAAGGCAAAGGTCTTGCAAGGTATTTTCTTTTTAGTAAGCAGTATAAAAGAGCCATATAACTTGTGTCTGTTGAACTGAGAAAAGGGATTTCAGGTAAACTAAAAATCCCACAGGATATTGGTAAAAAAACCTCATCTAAAACCAAAACTTGTCAGAGCCTGAACAAACCCCCACTATTTTCCTCTTTTCATTAGGATGGAGACTGTTTACTAAAATCGAGGTCATACTCATCTACCCATTCAGATTATAGCTGGGTCAGAAAAAAAAAGTATACTGAGAGAGACAATTGTTAAGCTAACCCTAACTACAGAAGATTGGAGAGCTGACGTGAAAATCTGCTCAGGTTACAAGTGCACAGTGCCCTAGGACAAAGGAGGCACAGGGAGCACCGATGGGGAATGAAGCTACCAAATTTTCCCTACTGTCCTTCCTGTTGATGTTTTGAATTTTTTGGTGATAGCAACCGGAAACACGATTTCCTGAGAAAATAAGAGACCCCTGAGACTGCGTGGCTGGAAAAAAAAAAATCAGGTTCTTGTAGCTGTGAGACATTACCATGTCACCCTGCCCTAAGTCAGGATTACATCCGGAATTAAATCCAGCTTTCCTTTGCCTTTCTTTTCTCTATTATCTGCAGAATTGCTTTGTACAAATGTTATGAAAGAGCCTCTGCATTGGGGAGTTTTTTTGTAAATGAACCATTAGTCTGAACAAACAGGATTTTTGGTCGGAGACTGAAGCCTCCACCAGGCGGCACTGACGCCTCTCGCATCCCCGAGCTATCGCTGCCTGCTGGGTGCTCGGTCTCCAAAACATTTAGAAATTACGTTTGCGTGCCTTTTATCAAAAAAACTCTTCTGTCTCTAAATTTTCGTGTTACCCTGCAAAGTGCCGGGTTAACAAAATAGGAGTTAACCTTGATAAGAGCTGTCAGTAAATTCCTATAAAATAGATATTACATGTTCTGGGAGCTTTAAAGCAATGATAATGTAAATTGCCTATTTGCTGTGACAAACAATAATTCTTTTAGTACTTCGCCAGTATTTCAGTGACTTGCAAGTTTTGCAATAGATACCCAGTTGCTACTTACACTTTCTTTCCTGGTCTTCGTTACGTGGTTAAAAAAGTTACAGAAACTGGTTTTATTTTACTTCTTTGCATAAACAAGTGGATGCAACACTTGTGTGCTCCACTCTCTTTTTTTCCTACTGATCAGAGCTGGTGATTGAGATGAATCTACTCCATGTCTTGGCAAATTCAAGCCCAGCCAGCCAAGATCTAGGCCGTGTTGCATTTATTCTCCTTAAATACGTATCGCTCATGAACAGCAACACAGGAGAGGAGAGAAGCGGGTGCTGAAAAACACAGTGATTCTCCTAATGACAAGTAGTCCTGTTAGCATGAAGACAGTTGCTGCTATCAGTAAGGAGGGCAAGTTTCTCCATTTCACCAACTCATGTGGTAAATGCAACTGCAGAAACAAAGTTCAGTTCACTCTGCCCCTCCGTCACCAACGGCCCCCTGAGCAGGGTTCTCTCTGCAAGCCATGCAAGCCTTATTGCTATGTGTCCCTACTCCCAGTAAAGCAGGGCTATTCTAGTGAGAGATCTGAAGTTAGTGGGGCTTGAAAGAGATCTTACTAAACTTAAAAACTAAAGTTACACAATGTCTTTTTCTGTTGCTGACACTACTTGTCATGGCTGTTTTGAGACCCAGAGATACAAACTGTACCTACAATTCTCTGGACCAGTTGAAGAGCTCCAAAGGTTGTCATTACTGTATTTTAACCAAAAATTCCCTTACTTAGTGGTGTGAAAACAGATCAGAAGAAAGAAACATATAAAAGCTCTCCCTCCTAAAACCTTGCTGGCTCTGCTCCCTTGCTCTGTGGTCAAAAGTTAAATAGGACGTTCGTTAACACCACTCCCAAAACAGATCAGTAGGGTTTTTGTTGAAAATAATTCCTTCTCCTCCTCTTGCAGCTACTCTTTGCCAGCAAGTTCAAAATATGGGAAGCTTGACCTTAGCTACAGTCCTTGCCCATGTGCCACACATCCTGCACTGCCTGGAGCACAGATAGCTCAGCCAATCTGGTGGAGACTTCTGTCCACCAAAGCACTGACATACCAGGGGACAAAAAGTCCATGGGGAACCTGATGTAAAGTTACTTGAAGATAACAGGATCCAGAGGTTTCATTGCAATTTTGGAGTAGGACCCAAATGTGTAATAAGTTGGCGAGGAAAAGCTTCCCACTATATATGTGGTGAAAAGGAGTCCTCATCTCCCAAGTGCTAGAGGGGAAAGTCAAAACCTCTTTCGAACTCTGCCACATTCGCCAGTGCATAGTGAAGGAAAACATTCCTCCCTGATCCTGCTGCTGGCCATCATCCAGAGCCCAAAGCACCCTGGGAAATACCACTTTCTGAACCCCACTGTGCTACCTAATCACACAATGGGCTACATATGCCATCCAAGAAAATAAACACAGGTCTGGGAAACTGTTTGTCCTGCAGGGCTAGGAATGCTCTTCCTAACTTGGCAGGGCAGCGTAATCCTCTCTGAAAGGGGGGAGCTGCTTGAACTCAAACTGACTAATGGGATTGAAGAAAAGCCCATCAGAAGCTGGCACAGCCCTGCCCTCACCCTGCTGAGGCACTGCCAGATGACGCCGTGCCGGGTGCTCTTGTTGTGGCTCCTATTTATGTCGTGATGGAAGGTAGACCGTGGGCCTAGGACTCAAAATGTTGTTGAGTGGCAGGTTGTCCCCCAGAGCTTGTGGTTTAGAGAGGAGGTTGCTGCTCTTCCATGGCCTCTGGGCAACATCTGAGTTGCACATTTCAGCATGGACTATGGGCTCATCTCGCTGGCAGCTCCAGTGGTGACTGACATTTTCTATGACTGCAGATGCCTTGGGAGGGTCTTGTGGTCCATGTAGGCTCTGGGCTGAGGTTGTGGGATCTCAGTGAAGAGGGGTGGGAAGAGGTGGTGGAGGATAGAAGAAATGGTGGCTTGTTGAAAGTTGCCAGTTGGCCAACAGCAATTACAAATCACATCAGCTTTCCTGAAACCCAGTCTTGGTGCTCTTCTCCACTTGCCTCTTGAGATCAAAACCAAATTCCTCTTAGAATGAGACTGCATTGATTATAGTAGAAATCGGATCTGGATTTTAAATCATGTTATTAGCTCTTCTAGCAAGATGAACTGAGTGATACAATTTGATTAAAAATTGCAAAACCTCCCCTTCTACCTCCCTCCCTTAGTTCTGGAGCAAATGTGTGCTTCATGGCAAAGGGGAATTAAAGTGTTCCACAAGGGCTTTTTTAATTACTGCATTAATAAAATGCACTGTATGTTACCCTCAAAATTTACAGATTTGTTTCTTCAAATGCATCATATTGCCATTTGAAACACTTGAAACTCTCAGAAGTTTTTAAAAGTGTGTGTTTAGGTTAAGGTTAAGTTGCCCTTGACAGCATTTTTTTTAAAAGATTTGAATTGTTGAATCACCACCTTTCACCCATTCCTAATTGTAATTTAAATGACAATATGCTCCCAATCAATAGCTCTTTGTCACACTTTGAAGATCAAGGATGAGATTTCACCCCATGAGTTTACATGGCAAAAGCTTCTTTTTCATAATGCTAAAAATGTTGCATCCTGCTGTTAAAGAAGTGTAAGAATACCTGCTCTCAAATAATTAGTTTTGAATAAAAGCATTTAAGTCATACTTTATAGCCATTAATTTAAAACAATTCAAAGCCCTTCATTTCTGCACTTTGTTCACAGCTAAATATTACAGAAGATATTTTAGCCAATCAGGGGAAAAAAAAAAAGATCTGTTACAGCAAGGTAATTTGAACAACATAAGATAGGTGATGTTGTGAGAGGTGGGTTTTGAATAACTGGAGATTTATTTGTGCAACACTTTCAGTTCTATATAGAACCATCTTTGCAAGAGGAAAATTGGAAAGCTTTAAATGGTGATCATTGTGTGTATGTGACTTTGTGTTACTGTGTGCTTGTCTAATGGGTATTTATGGGGGCACCTCGGTATTTCTCCAGTTGTACACAGAAAGACAGAGATTTATTACACAGGCTCAAATCAAACAGCTGATTTTTTATTTTATTTCTATTGCTAGGAGTCCTAGGGAAGGGCCAGGACTCTCCTGCACTCGGTGCTATGAAATGCCAAACAGAACGATGGTCTTTGTCCCAAAGTGCTTACAATCCTTGTTTTTAGTTAGAGCAGCGAAATTTTTTCGGAGGGATAAAGTCTGGTCTGTTTCTATGTTGTCCTTGGTAAACCCAGTCTAGTCTGGTCTCAAAAACAGAGCAATTCTGCTGGTTGCCAGGGAGAATACATAGGTATCCAATGAGTCATGGTCAAACATACGGCCATTATTAGACCACAAACGCAGGAGGAGAAAAAAGATTTCATTTGGACCTGTTGTCACTGCTGAGCTGACGAAGAGGAATAACAAATAACCGAGTGGAGGAGGTTGCTCTTTAGGTATTTATGAGGACCTTCTCTCCCTGTGGGATAGACTGGGGAAAAGCAGAAGTGTGCATGTTGGAAAATTTAACTAGAGCAAAGGAGGCTGCGTCATGGTCTAACTAAGTGCATTTAGTACATTTTAAGAGCAAACTAGAGACAATAGGAAAGAGAAGCTAAAGCTGTAAAGGGCTTTAGTGAATACAAACAACTTATTTTTAGTTTGGAATAGAAGGCGCAATCAGAGAAAGAGGCAAAGAGAGAAGTGATTTAGTTTAGTGTTAGATTAATGATCTCTGTGGCAGTACTTCAAATGAGTGTGTTCATCCAGGCCAAGAAGAAGGATGCTGAAGAAACAGGACACAGGATGCTGAGCACCACAACACTCGGTTGTGTTTTTGTGGCTTAGCAGAAAAGGTCATGTCAGAGAATTGTTATGCAGAAACGTTTTGCAAGACTGGACCCGTATGTAAAGATTTAGAGAAAAATCTCAATTAAAGATGGAACAAAAGTACTCACTTTTAACTGTGAGCTTGCACAAATATGGAGTAAAAAAAACAACCTATGGAGAAAAAGAAAAAAAAAAATTTAAGCCTTCTTTAAACCAAAACTCCATAAAATAAAAACTTTGCACTTGGGCAAGTCCTCTACTCCCAAGTTATAATTTAGTGCAAGATCATGGAACTGCCTGGTTTTACCCTGGCAATGAGATTTGCCTGGACCAGCATGAGAGAAACTCACTGTATGGGGTTCAGCTGTTCCTGTCTGGGCTGCTAGTGGAAAATTTGGAGAGCAACAGGTTGTGCTCAGGGTCCCACTGAATTGAGCCATACACAAAAACAGATTCTGCCCTGGTATTACACTTTATAAGCAGTGATCTGAAGGTGAGGATGTGGTATGGCTGTGTATGACTGGGCAGTCACAAAACCCTTCTGTGCTCCAAGTTTTCCAATGTATAAAATGGAAGTCATACTATTTCCAACTCTAGCACTAGTGGTTAGGGGGTTGATACTTTTGCACATTCATTAGCGAAAAAGTGTATTGGTACAAAGTACCATTTCTGTTCACATTGTTTCAGGTTATTAATGCTGTCTGTGGACTCAAAACATGGGATTTATTGATAGTTTTATTTTCTATATGTGTCGTATAAATGCCTTAACAGATGAGCAGTCTAGTGAGAATGATAGGGTGCCTCGGAATGGCTCAAAGTCATTGCTTCTTTAATAAAGATTTGGTTTTGCATGCCAGGAGAGATGGAATTCACACCCCAACCTATGCACAGCTGTAAGCCCTATTAAGTGAAACCCCTCCTAAATATAGATCCAATGGCCTCATCCCTGGCCAGCTTCCAAAGACCACAGAGGCCTTTTTCACTCCTTCCACATCCCCCTTCCAACACACAATGAGCAGCGACCCACTGAGCGTTCTCCTCGGTGGCTGGGAAGTGCGGGTGCAGGCTGTGGAGGGTGTGAAAGGGGTAGTGAAGCCTTCCTGCAAAAAGGGTCATTTTCATGTGTGCAATCAGTAAGTAAAACGAACACTACAATCACTGGAGCTATTCATAAGCTACATATTGATTTTCCTATGTATTGTCACTTTAAATAAAAAGGGTTGTTGTTGTTTTTTTTTTTCAAGTAGCCCTCAAGACAGCACTCATGAGATGAGCAAGTCTGAGCCATGCTCAGACAAAATATTTTAATGATCAGGAGAGCCCTGATACTTGGCAGTCACTAAAGACTGCATGTTAAGGGTAAGCCAAATAATCAAAATGCTGCTTGACTAGGTCCAGTGATGGTGTATTATGTTGCTACAATTGTGGCTGCTAGAGTTAGGGTTCAGTGGGCATTTCTATTCCCAACCCCAAGAGGTAGGGTTGAGTGTTTTGACCACATCAGATAATGTTAAGTGAAACTTCTCATAGGGATTGACACCCAAATATGTGTAACCTCCCTTACAAAACAGGATCAAGCTCTTCCCCCTCCACCTACCCCTCTTCCCAGCCTATACTTGATTTTGTACTTGGGTCATTCTCTTAAAACACCGATGAATTTTAAAAAGTTGTAAACATTTATTTTAAAGAAATCTAGACAAACAGTGCCCAGTCATTGGTGTGGGATTTTCTCCTGGTGGCTGTCACATTGCTTGGTGTCACTTCCTTGCAGTGGTCACGCCAGCATTGCAGACCAAACCACACCATTGCATCACCTGGGAGTGTGATCTGTCAGGCAGTGACAGCATAAGTGCAGTTGTAGTGTGGCAATGACACTGTATTTCACCAGAGTGCCCTTTTTCCCTGGGAGAGGCTATAGTAAACTCCCCTGGTAAAAGCTCAGCCTTGGCAGCACGTTTCCCATCCAGAGGCAGAAAGCTTTGCCAGGATGTTTTGCCCAAGTGCCCCCAGTGTGCACATGGCCAAGGTGCCACAGCTCTGCCGAGCTCCTTGCAACCTGCAGGGATCAGTGGGGCCACAAACGTAACAGGATTAAAGAAAAAAACCTGAACTTGGATAAAACTCAACAAAAACATCCTCTGCTATGTTGCTGAAGTTTACAACACAGCTTTCTGGAAGGGACAGAAGCCTTCATTGCTACAGGGACAACATTAAATAATGGGGGTTACAAATGGGTTTTTCTTCAAAGGAGAAGGTCTCATAACTTGAGTCAGGAGAGGAAGGATGCTCCAGTGGTGAGGGTGCAGCTGGGAAATCAAAATCCAGCATGCAATGCCATTTCTTTGTGGTCATGGGGAGGCTGAGCAGGCTTAGATCTTTGCAGGTACTTAGGACATTATCCCTCATCAGTCTCTGGGGACCTTAAGTGAGTGAACATTTCCCAGGACAAGGCTTTAGTCTATGCTACCCATCTCTCCAGCTGGAAAATAAAAAGCCTAATATTTACCTGTTCTCTCCAGTGCTGGAGTGGACAAGCCTGTCAAAGATAGTACAGAAGTGAATGAGTCAGGGGTTGAGTAGGAACAGAGGGAGGGGAAAATCCTCCTACTGATAGATTACAAACACTGTTCTGCAGATTTCAGATACTTGATGGTACCATGATAATTTTTTGTGCTTCAGAATTGCTAAATATTCAAATTACTGGATTTTTTGCCAAACCTGGTTTGTAAAAGCAGGAGAGAGAATGCTTTGCAAACTTTTAATTTCACCTACAGTGCTTAAGATGATGAAGGTAGATTAGATAAGACTAGCAAAGTTATTTGAACATAAACATTTATTTAAAAAATATCCTCCGCTTTGCTGAGCCCACAAACATTGTATAAATAATACACAGTTCATGCATAGGAATGAACAGACTTCTACCCCTCACCAGTAGAGATTCTTATTCTGCACCTGCCAGGGCTTTAATAACTCTCCTGAAAGCAGTAGTATCTTTGCAGAGAGATCTAAAAGATGTTGTTCGTGAGAATATGTCCCCAAAGCTTAAACTTCAGTTATTAATGGGTGGATTTAGAAATGTATTTAGGCAATTAAAAATGAGAATACATGACTAGTCATATTTATAGAAGCTGAACAAGTTAGCTGCCTAGCTTCTGGTCTGGTCTCTGTTAATGCCCTTTGGTACATTCGTGTGTTTTTTAGGGTCAGAAGAACTTTGTCAATCATAGTCTTGTTCTGCAAACAATGCTACGTGTGCTTAGCTTTATGGATGCAAATAGTACCCTGTGGGACTGCTCACACAAGAAAAGAATTTACATATGTGTAGGAGCTGAACTGAAATGGTAAACATTTTAGAATAAGCCTAAACAACCATCTCTGGGTCTGTGATTTTAAACACAGCCGAACTTCAGAGGTGGCTGGTTTCAAGCCAGTGGTGCAAAAAGTTAGGAGAAAGATCCTGCTTAGGATTTCTTCTGAGCTTACTTGTCATGTTGGTTTGAATCAAACTTTCAAAGATGTGCTTCCTTCTTTTATTTTCTTTGCAACCTTACCTGTGTACTCCTGAGAGTCTGTATTCACACTGGTGGCTCCAAAGCCTTTTGCTAAAATGAAATAACCAAAACAATACACTGAATTTCCTCTGCAGTTGGGGAATTAAAAGAAAAGAAACCTGGGTAGGAACAGCTGTTGTGGAATTTTTTCAGAGTGCTTTCTTGTTCCTGTGTCACCTAGTTTGGTTAAAAAACAAACAACAAAAATTGACCCAGCCCCCTGGCTAATAAGTCAGCAGGTGCATCAAGAATTTGAGTCTCAGACGAGGAGCAAGGAAAGTTTATGTTCTAAAACGCAGGCCACATTCCATGAAACACTGAATATTTAAAGCTTCTTGTTAATGAACCTGTGTCTTTTGTTTGGGCAAATACCTCATGAGTCAGCTATGAACACATATATCATGATTTGTAAGGTATTTACTCTATGATATGTTTTAAAATGGAAAGAAATTATCAGCTTTCAAGTACTTTTTAATCTTGATACTAGCAATGAGAGATACATTTGTCTCTATACATTAATAAACTGAAGGTTAATAGTTTATTTGATCAAAAGGAACATTAAAATAACCTGGTAGCATCTCAAAATACAACCTGTGTGTGCAGAGGGTGATGGGGTAGAGCACTGTTGCTGACCATCAAGTTGGCTGCAGGATCAGGTTTGAAGTCACAGTGACCCAGCTGTAGTTATTGGATGACTTAGGAACTCCTGCAGCTGAGAGAGCACTATTGACTGTGGAAAAAAAACCAAAACACTGATGCATTTTTGTTTGTTAGTGCATTTTTAGTATGCATTTCATATGCCAAGTGATAAACAGCTAAGAAGTGCTCCCAAAGAACATCCAGTCTACAAAGGTAAAACATCTGGACAGAGAGATGTGGCTGATATGGTGGTTAAGGAAAACAAGTCAGTTGATGGGTTTGGTTGTGATTTTGCTATGGGTAACATGCATATATGTGGGTCATGGCAAACTGCATTGGAAATGAGCACACGTGGCCAGCAATAAATCAGTATTCCCTGTAATTTCAGTTGTAGCTGTCAAATTTCTTCAATGGGCACTTCAGGAGATGTCCAAGTCCCACCAGGTTTCTGCGAATGTGTCTAAGAACTTCACTTTCAGTTGACTTAAAGTACAGAAAGTTGTGACTGCTCTTGGTAATGTGATTCCTCAAAGGAAGGCAGTGGTTGTAGGTATAGCCCAAAGCAGGGGCAGTGAGTGAGCCCATGCAGAGCTCTGTGTTTTCAGTACTCACATCAGCCTGTTCTGCACTAGGTCACTGAGCACCACAGGTTTTCAGGGAAGACATCCTCACCATTGCAGGCTGAGTTTTGCATTTAGTCTTGTAAATGCCTGGGATCACTGTTCCTGTGGCACAGATATTGTTGCTCCCTTTTTAAACCATTATGCAACATTCCTGTTTGCATGGTACAACAGTTTTGTTTTTCACTATAGATTTAGCTGCATTTCAGGGGTGGTAAGACTGCTACCCCAACAGATCTAGTGTTGGCAGAAAGCACCACTCTGGAAACCCAGGAATGATGCAATTCTGCTCACATTCACAAGTCACACCAAAATGAGTGTGTGGGCCATCCACAAGCATCACAAGGGACTGATCCACCTCTCTCTTTTCCATACCCTTTAGTTTTTCACCTCTTGCAGGTCTTCATTAGCTCTACACCCACTCACAAACAGCTAAACCAAGCAAATCCAGTGGAAATTCTCTGTCAGACCCTCGGGAGATTTGGGAGATGCAGTGGTAGGAGTAAGGGATCACAGGAAAGGATTACTAATGCCTCAGCCACTAAACTCGTGTTAAGGAAAGTGTTCCTGCTTTACTTTTTTAATGTGGCTCAGCAAAGATGCCTGAAAAGAGAGGTGACACTTTTGGAGTAGAAATGACCTGGCAGGTGATGTTAAAAGAAGAGCTCACAGAGACTCTTTCTACCAAAGTAGTTAATAAAATATCTCTAAATACCTCTAAAGCCATCTTCCCTGTGAAATAGCAAGTATAGCCTACTTTGACAGAAGCATTTTACCCTGTTGTCATAAGAGCATCAGAATCACTGTTCACTTGTGTGTGAAACATCCACATAACCTGTCCAGTGTCTTGGATGTGGTCAAGCTCTAAGGGTCAGAAATATCCCTGTAAATGAGCCCAAATCCAGGAGTGTTTGTACTGTTAACAAAATGCATGGAAGCAACAGGTCCCACTAACTCCCTAAAGTAGGGTGGCCACTCTGGGGAGGGAAGGAGGATGACTCTGGGGAGCCCTCCCAGATGTCAAAGTGAAGCACAGAGGTGGTGGAGGCTGAGGGCACTGAGGCTGCCCCATGTTCCTCCCATCAGGCAGGTTGGGTTTCCTTTGGCCTCTCAAGAAAGGCACTTCAGACCATGTGGAAATTCAGTATGAATGAAATCCTCTTGCTTTTTGCATAGCTCTCCAAATTAGCCTTGCATGATGCACAACTTTGCCTTGGTATATTTAATGCTTCATCTCTTTTTCTGCCTTACACTCCCCGTACCTTACTTCTTGTGCCAGACTTGGTCTCCTTTTGTTTTTTATGGGTTTTGCAGCAGTAAAACTGGCTGCTGTTTAGCAAGGAGAGCTGTAGCTTGATTCAAACCTTAGTTACAGACTGTTTCTTTTTGTTGTTAGACACTACCCGCCTCATACTCTACCTGGCCAAAGCTGCCAAGTTTTGGATTTCCTAGAGGAGGCTTTTTATTCTGTCTTCTTGTCTGCACATGTACATACAACCTCCAATTATATAATAGGTGAACTCACTGTTGTGCTATTGTCCATTTTTCTCTTTTTACAAGCTAACTGTGCTGACACTTTTTTGTGTTTTAAGTCTATTGTTACCTGATGCCAGGGCTGCAGCCCTGAGATTTCCTCCAATCTTCCTTTTTCCCACACCTAATCAAGAGCTTATTTTTAGCACGTTTTTTCCCCCGTCCACTTCTTATGTTTCAAACCTCTAAAATACTAAAAATGGCCTGGCCAATGTAACCTCTCTAAACACTGAAGGGTTGTGTAATCTTTGGGCATGTAATCAGCCTCCCTAGGATGGCAAAAGAGCCTCCTCAGTGGTAAAAGAGCTCTGTGTGTTTTAAAGCAACGGGCAAGAGGTGATTCCCTTGGCGTTGCTTTCAGGCTCAGCTTTCTGAGCAGCTTCAGAGGAAGCTCCTGGAGGGTGCACCATGTTGTCATCAAAGCTGCCAGTGTGCAGTTTATATCTGAGAGCAAGGAGGAGGAGGGGGTTCCCCTTCCAGCCACACATCTTTGCGTGGGCACGGGGCTTCCCAGAGATGGGTTCTCAGCTGGTGCACATCTGCCTTGGTGCTGCTCTCCTCTGCAGCAGATAAGAAGTGATGATCTCTTGGGGCTCTTGTTGCAGACTGGCACTTTGTCGAGAGGGTTTCTTGGAAAAGTGGCCACATATTTCTGATCAAAGGAGCTCAAAGATGCAATGTTTGCCTCCAACTAGCTTCTAGATCATCCTTCTCTGCAGACCACATATGAGGAGGAAGGGGAAAAACAACTGCAAACAAACAAAAATGGAGTGAGGTGGCTGAGCCCAAATTAGATTAATTAGCCTCGGGCTGTTTTTTATGTTTATATTTAATTTAGGTTTAGCTACTTCAAAGTTCACATAGTTCTAGTTAATAACTTTACTATAACTTATTATTTTCAGATGTTGGCAGGTAGACAAGTTGTGAGTCACCTGGAATATGAGGCTAAATAAGTAATACTCACTGGCAGGGTTTTGACCATGACTGATTACACTTTTCTGTCTTCTGTGTTAGAAAAATACAGCTTCAGAAGGAAAAAACTCTACTTTTCTCACTTGCAGTGCCATTTTATGTTGAAATGTCCATGGAGTGGGTTAGATTTCATACATGGCTGTCTAGCTTTCAAAACCTTTCAATCTTTAATCTGCTGCTTAATGGTTAGTACATCCTGTGGCATACCAGGTCTTTATTATTTCACCTGACCTCTTTTGTGAACCTAGGAAGGTCCACAAAACCTGTTTGTTTATGAGCAGTACGGTCTAGAGGTTAGTAGTCTTAAATCACAGAGGAGAAAATGAATGGGTAGCCCTTTACTTGGGATAATAAAATTGTTGCCACTCCAACTATGGATTTTTGTAGGTTGTTACATTAGTTAAATAAAATATTGCCTCATCGATGCAAATTCCTGTTCCGGCTAGTCCTGTTGTTGGCTGCAGAGGCAGGAATTCATCCATATTGCTGGCAGTAAAAAGGAAGAAAATTGTGTTTGACAAGAGCAGAGAGTTAAGATCACAACTTTTCAGAACCAATAAGGGTTCATGGAAAAATATATACTTGGGAAGAACAAAACCCTAATCACAGGCATTGCTTACTGGAGGTCTACAGCTGTGACAAATGGTGTGATACTCATGAATATGCAAAGTTCTTTTCAGCCTGTAATTATAAGAATCATTGAGCTTATATACGCATTTCATAGGAAGCCTCAGTTGCATAAAGCAGCAGATGTATTTTGGTGACAACAATCAATAGTAAGACAGAAACTCATCATAATCCCAAGAGCTCAGCGTGGACCTGATAGGCTGTTTCTCCCCTAGATTTCCAAATGCTTCTGTGAATTTGCACAACTGGATTGGTGCATGTTTCTCTCTGGTCTCAGAGCAAGTCTGTTCTCCTTGACTCCCAGTCAGATCTACAAGCCCTTCTCTTTTACCTTCTCTCCCTTTATCCCATATCCACCTTGGAGAGAGGGAAGAAAAGCTCTGCTTTCTGCAAGCCCTTCTTTCTCCAAGCACAGATGCATTTCACCCCAAAGTGGCACAGGTTATTTGTGGGGTGACAGACCCATGGGTTATTTTGCTTGATTTTTCTGCTGGTATTTTGTTTGAAGTGCTGCTTCAATCTGGAGATGAAATAGTCTCAGAATCTATAATCTAAGTCCTCTTTCTTACTGATGTGTTTTGCAGATGAAGCCCTGGCTGGACTGAAGTCAGCAGCAGAGGCTGAAGACACAACGTCACGTGTGAAGGTCAAAGCTGAGTACAGGTAGGGACTTTGGCTTTGCTTCTTCCATATGTCAGGAGATCACTGCTGGATGGAGGAGATGGTGAGAGATGTGGCTGTTAAAGGTTTCCCTGTCACTGTAGAAAAAACCAGAGAAAAGTCTAAATTCAAGAGTTATGCAACACATCTTAGAACTTTGAGCCTTCACAGCCCCAATGAAATCTCCAAAATGAGAAAGATGAATAAGAAAAAAAGTAGTCCTGATAAACTCAGTATCAAGTGAGACATAGGAGAGAGGTAACTTAGACACCTATAGCAGCTTATCATGGAGGAAGATTATTATTACTGTGTTATCTGTGTCTGGGGACAGAGACAGCTGTTTGCATTTTCTAAATATCACCCTGGGACTAACATCTCCCCATACCAATGTAAGCATGTATTTTACAAACTGAAATACCTGTTTATCAGCAGTGTTAAAGTATCTGTGTGTGTCAGGCTTATTTTGGCAGTAAATTATGTTGCGTATGTTGGCCTTGGGGAAAAGCATTGAGATGTATTCTGTGCTGGGAAGGGTCATCTTGGTATTTTGCACCTGGTTCTCACTGCTCCCATGTCTACTTTCACAAGATCTCTTGAGGTTTACCTATGTGCAAAGCTCTTTGGGAAGTACTGGGGTCATATCTATCTGACCAGTTACAGGCACTATTAAACTCAAGTGCTCGTTCAGGTGGTTTGATGGTGACCCATCAACATTTCTACAGGTTGTTTGGAGTTATCTGCAAATACCTGGAAGAAATTCATGTGTTCTGCCCTTCAGAAAATCACGTGGAAGGCATAAACAGGTTATCATGATGATTATTATTGTCTGGTGTAAGACTGTTTAGGAAATAGCTCTTTTCAGGGAAAAGGCAATAAAATGGATGTGTTTAAGAACATTAGGATAGTTAAAGTATTGGAAAAAACCTACTGCGTGAAATCACTGTGTTTCTAGAAGCTACATTGGATGTGCTCAGGGTTGCTTGGTTTTTTTGGGCTTAGTGTAAAAGTCACAAAATACTTATTCTTAGCAGTGTACTTACTTCCTAATGAAATTCCTGTGGGTTTTGGCATAGCCTGTGTTGGAGAGACTGTGATCACTGTAGCAAGCAAGATGGAGGGAGCCACAGGTTCACCAACTGTAAAGGCTGGGATATGACCCTCGGTACACACCAACCTGGGAAGGAAGGGGCACCTTACATCACCTTTCCATGGCCAGTAGCACAAGCAAAGGGACCAGACTCCATGCTAGAACTGCTATAAATATTCCTTCCTAGGCTGGGGGAAATACTGGCCCCAACCTTCTGCACAAACTGAGACAGGACAGGGGAGGCAGTAATAAGAGGCTTTGTGATGCTTTGTGTTTGGGGAGAAACTAGGTAATAAACTCATTTAGAGCCAGTAACAGATTAGTTTAGGCTTATGGCATTACAGCTGTGTCTCACTCCTTGCTCAGGACTTGTGGCATTTTAGCACCTTTAAACTGTTTACTTTTTGTGTGCCGAAGTCAGATGGAGAGATGTACATCTTCGTGGCTAGATGGATGGGGTAAGCATGAAAAAATGGCCCCAAAATACAAATGAGTGACCTGTGGTGTAGCAGAAGGGGATCTTGTCATGCTGAGTGCTGTGCAATCTGTTGAAAGCAAGCCTTCATATTGATTAACTACCTTCTCTCTCCTGCCATAACATAACTGAAATCCAATATGTTACATAAATAAAAATCTTTCTGGTTATTAAGGGGTCATTTATTTAGGGAAAATGTCCACATGAGTGTATAGTCCTTATTCATCCTGGGTGGAAATGATAAATAATTGGGTTTTATGCAGCAAACCCACAGGGGGTAAAAGACTGCAGGGGTGGAAGGCTCCTTGCACAAGTGGGGTCAGGGTGCAGTGCTCGGTGTTACTGATCTCCAGCAAGTTCTGCCTCCAGGATTCCTGCTCCCCACTGGGACCCCCAGGCCAGGGTGGGAGTTGGGTACCTCCAGTGATGGGTGTTGAGTAAACATTGGGTAGGTAGAGGAAAAACTCTTGAGACCGACACCCATGGTTGATTTTGTAGATATGAACTGTATCTGTGCAAGAAAATTTTTGCCCAGAGGCTTCAAAAAACAAGACAAAAAAGGGCAGAAAATCGCCTCAGCTGCAGAATTGCTGCCTGGCACAGTTGTACATTTCTATTTCCAATAAGCTGAGTTCTCTAATCACAAGACTTCTAATCTTCTACCACCGAGTCACAGATTTTGAATTCAAATTTCCTTCTTTTTGTCTGTATTTAAAAAATAATAATAATCATTTTCCATCTATTACAAATAACAATACGGATCCACAGACTGAATGCTGAAGTTGTAATTCAATCTCGGGCTTTGGCTGCCATTCATTGATACCTCGAGCTGTGCTCTTATTATTTATGACATCAGCAGAAACTCTCAATTGAATTGCAGCCTTATATTTAATTAGGGACTATGTATTATTTTGTAGGCAATATCCAGAATTAAAAATAGCCCCTTTCCAGAGTATAATGGGGAAAAGGCAGCAAAGTTTGAATATATATTCTAATTGATATTTCTTGTACTTATTCTAAAAGTAATCAAAACGTATGTTAAATATTAATTATAATATTTTTACTGCATTGTGCACCCTGATTTATTGCTGCCTCTTTTGGTTCACTTTTTAATTACTGTACATTATAAGAAAACTAAGGGGTTTTTTAAATAGAAGAGTTATTTAGCATTGAAATTAATGTATAATTCAATATCAATCCTCATAGCCAATGTTATATTAAACGTAATGAACAAAAGGTGTATTTAACACAGTTTGCAATTTTTTTTTTCTACTTTTTTATTTTCTCTCCTCTCACAACATGCCTCTCAACTCTCTCCACATTTAAAAGTCAGGGACAAAGCTCATAAAGGAACAAAAGACTAAAATCAGGGATGGTCTTTTTTTAAAAGAGGTACAGTTTCAAAGCCTGGAGGAAAAAAAAAAAGATAGAAATCAAAGTGCTCTTGAATACAGAGAACATTTTAAAGGAAATATTGAACTGTTTGCTTAAAAATCTTACATTATTGCCTTCTTTTTAAACTCAATTCCTTTTTGAAGGAGAACACCAGATAGGGACAAAGAGAATATTTTCATGCAAAAATCAGGCACAGGTACAGAGGCACAGCCAGACATCATTTCAAGTGGGCACAGGAATTTAATTCAAGTTATTCTCTCCTTTATTCCACATTTAACAAAGTTGAAGGATTTATCCACCTCTCTGACACTAGTGCAGACTTCACTAGGTAACATTTGTATCCAGTGGCAAGTAAATATTGGGCTGGATTTTCATGTCCACCTGAAATGGATTCTGGTTATAAACCTCAGCTGCTGTAGAAAATAAGTTTTGCATCACTGTGGAGCTCTGTGCAAAGATGTGCTCAGGTGTTATCCATAAGAACAAAGAGATTACCCTTGCTTACCCACCCAGGTCTAATTCAAAGACAGAATGAGCCATTTTTTTGCAGGGGTAAATTCACTGCTATCTGGAGGCAGCGAGATCTGTGAGTTTTGGGAAAATGGCACACTGGGCAAAAGCATTCCCATGCTATGGCAGTGGGTGCTTTGGAAATCCCCAGGCAGAGGGAGGTGATGTAGTGGGCCCTGGACAATCCTTGCTGTATCCTCATGGGAGCCTGGAGAAAGAAGCAGGTGATGCCTCCTGTCCTGGGGAAGGTCCCAGCCCTGGGCTCCCGATGGCTTGACCTGCTCAGCCTGTGCATGTGGGGTGCTCAGGGGATGGATAAGCTGTTTGAAGCAATATTTACAGATGCATTACCATTAGCCTGAGAACCTCCTTGTCTAAGCTACATGACCTGGTTTCCTGAAAAGAGAGATGAAAAAAACATGTTTGTTTTGAAATAAATAACAGATCCCTCACTAAATCATCTAACATACTGTCTATTTATTTTTCATAAGGACAAATGTTTCTGACAACTCTCATAATAGGTCTGTACAAGTATGCCATGTTCTTCCCAAGGAGGCTTCTTTGAGTGACATAAATTGCCATTAATGAAAATTTTAACAATTCAGGCTAAATAATTTTTTAACTTTTAATGTGCAGAGATGCAACATAACATGGCAGCCCTTGTGAGAGAAGACATTTGTTTTGGAAAGAAGTTGCAGAGTATATTTATTCATAGGCCAAACTAAAAGCAGCATGAACATTATTTTTTAATAGCTCTGCTTGTTGGGTGGCTGTGTGGAAACACTGATGTATCCCTTCAGTAAATACTGGAACACACAGTGCTTTAGTGCCTTGAGGAGATCTCCAGTATCCAAATGTTAAAAGTACAGATCTCACAGCACTAAACAATGATGTTGACCAAGAAGTCACCTGAGGTGGCAGGACTCTGTGAATCCTGCCACAGCTCAGTTATCTGGTCTTTAATGACACAGCTTCTGAACAACCAGCATTGAGGAAAAAAAACACTTATTTTTATTCCTTCAGAAATCTCTCACCGGCAAAATCATAACATTGCAACTAAGAACACAGGTAATGGAGACATCACCCAAGGGAGCTGGAAGGGGAACTTTCTTGTTGCTCTTATCACTCCTTTCCTCATCAAGCTGTGTCTGGGTCCACTAATCCATTTGAAACTCCTGTATCCTTGTCATTTACCCTCCTGCTCGCCCAGCAGTCACTGATATTGGCATTGACAGGTGCCTGTCACTTCCGATGGATCCTGGATCTGGGCCACTGGATGTGTGCAGGGCAGGCAAGGATCATCAGGGTTGTGCAGTGTTAACTCCAGCTTTCCTCTTTTATAACAGCAGTGCCTTTTGAAACTCTCCAATTATAGTTTCAATAAATGGCTTTCAGATCAGCTAGATGTTTCAGCCTTGCTTTGGAGTTTACAAGACCTGACAGCCGCCTATATTAAGTATACAACAGACTTTCAAACATTGCTGTTTAAATATCTAATGACTCTTACCTAAGAACGTGGCATAACAATGCCATCATCATGCATTCATTTGAAAAAGCAGCAAACATATTCCATGGAAGAGAAAATGTAGATATTGCCACTGAACAGCGTCTTGGGCAGGCATCCTTATCGATTCAATCACAGTAGGTTTATTTTTTAATATTTGCCAGTTGAAACAAAAAAGTTTTCATGCAACTTAAGCGGGTATTTTCTGAAGCCAAGTTGGTGGGGAGTGAAAATGCTGTCTTGCTATAATGTAGGGTCTTTTCTGTGTTAGAAGTGGCTCTAATAACTGTATTCATCAAAATCATGCTGAATGCATAAAATACAAGTATGCAACTCGGGTGTCTGTATATCCTTCTGAAAGACTTTAGTTCAGCAAAGCATTTTTATTAGTATTTACTACTCCCCCTGAAGTTAATAGACCTAATTACAGACAGTAAAACAACTGAGATTCTTCAAATTAAACGCATCTGTAATTGCTTTGCTAAAATTGAACAGTAATGTCATTATGTTAACAAATACATTTATCTAGAAGAGGATGATGTAATCAAACAGGAGAAAGAGTCAGGATGGAATACTGGTGTCTACCATCACAGAACCCTTCCAGAAGAGTTAGGAAGGAGGCATGATGCAAGCAAAAGGCAATCTAGAAGGGGGGAAAAAATGGGGTGAAAAAAATAGACACATTGCAGAGTTAGTTCTTAATTAAAATTACAACTGACAAAACAAACCCTGCAGGCAGGCATCCATCGGTGCCACAAGGCATAAGAACATGGAAATTTATTTTAAAGCAATAGTTTTAGCTTGGTGCATTTCATCTACCAACAGATGTTGAATTATTTGCAGTCTTCAGCAACAGTAGCAAACAAGGGAGGCAAAGGGAGAAAATGATTAGGGCTGAGCCTGGGTAGGCAGGAACCTTATTAATTGTAATGAAGTTAGACTAAGCCTTTGCTAAATTTCCCTGAAGACAAATGGCATGTGGGGAATTTTGTGCAGAAAGGAAGTTGAAGTTTCCCTGCAACTGTTGATGTTTGGTGAAACACTTGTCACTCATGTTCTTAAACTGCCTGTACATATCAGGTTATTGTTACTGAATGGAATCAATTATTCTGGCTCTAATCCATACTTCAGTTAGACAGAGGATGTAATCTTTCTTGCAAGTGAGCAGAGGGGCCTGAGGAGCAGACTTGCACTCTTTTACATTTTAACATTGAGTAAATCGTTTCCCTTCTGTATGCCAGTTTGTGTGTGTCAAATGAGAATGTTATATATTTGCCTGATTTTTAAAAGCACTAGAACGTGGGGAAGAAAATAGTATGACTAATGTTGTGTATCATAGTGTGGTTTCTGTCTGATTTTCTTTATAACACACACACTAGTGCAATCCTGCTCTATCTTGTGAACAGCAGAAACAGCTGCAAGTATCTATGTATCCTGTTTCAGTATAAGGGAAACAAAGTCCAGAGATATTTTGACTGTGTCATGCACTAAATTACTGATTTATTTTTGTAATTTTTTTTGTAAGCTATTCAAAATTTCAGCTTAAGCAAGGTCTTTCCTGGGGCTCTTATCTTCCATAGTGGCTGCAAACAGAGATTTTTCAGTTGATTGCAACGTTGGTCTGCTAGAGGGATCATTGGTAACATTTATCTGTCAAGCAGACTTTGATACCACCTCTACTAGTTTGGACTACCTCATGCTTTCAGGTTAATAAGGTCAGAAAAAACTCCATTTCCTGTCTGAATGGGGCAACTAATAACTGAAACTGGAGAGGGAATGTGATTCTTTTGTAGGGATATGGAAGGGAGCAGGGCAGGACTGGGGCAACCAGGCCACAGATGCATCTCCAGGCACTTCCCCACTGCACATATACCACATGCTATGGTACAAATTTTGCCTTTGGCTGGATGGAGAGAAAAACTCATCTGTACAAAATCCATTTTCTTGAGTGATTGAATCAGACTTCAGCCAGAAAACCTGCCTTTTGGTGGCTATGTCCTTCTGTTCAGGTTTGAGGTCCAAGGACACCAAAATGCTGAGGAATCATCCTGCCTATTTATGGTTGCAATGGAAACAGCACAACTTTCCACCTCTTTGCCTATGCTACTATTGGGAGATAGTGAAAAACAGTGTCTACTGGGGAAATAATTAATTGACACCAAAGGAAGAACTTGCCTGAGCCAACAGCCCTGGAGCTGACTTTTCCTTTCAGGAACTTCAGAAATAAGGGCATTGATGCCCTGTGCAAAATGGCCTCCTTGTCTGCCTCCTGGCCATGCTGGCTGGAGCCATTCAGGTGAGGAGTGGTTGGAAAGTGCCCACTTACTGCAGGGATGGGGAGAGGAGCTGCTGTGCCAGGCCAGCCTCTCACTGCCTCCTTGTTCTGCTCCTGCAGCTGAAATGAGATGCAAGGATGTCTTGCCTGGGAAGTTGTCCAGATCTGCTCTCCAAAAGGTGTAATGCTTCACACTGCCTACATTAATATCATCCGCACACTTTGGGCTGTCCCCGTGCCCAGTCTCACCAGCAAAGCTGAATATGGCTTTTGAACATATTGGGACCTGGAGAGGGAGGAATGCACAGCTCTCACAAATTTGGCTCATGTGGGCCTGCAATGGGTTGGATTTGGCTTAGGCTCTAGCCATCCAGAGCTTTCAGCAGCTCCAGCAACTCAACTTTTCTTATCTGTCAACTCAGATGCAGAGTCAGCATCCACACACAGTTTTTTCTTGTAGGCTGGAATGTCCTTAAGAGATCCCCCAGTCCATGCCCCTGCCCAAGCCAGGGTTGGCTCATCCTCCTCCTGCCTGCCATATCCACAAATGTCAAATGCTTCTTGCTTTGGTTTCACCCTGCAATAACAATTGCTTTACAGCAGCGTATGGGTTATGCACAGGGACGTCTCACGGTGCTTCAAGGCCTTTCTTTAAGCTTATCACTCACAGTTGTGTGAGACTCTCTCTGTTCTGCAGTTTCCTCCTCCTACAACAGTTTTGCTTTCCTCCTGAACTTCCCAGTGGTCTCAAAAACCAAATTAAATTAGCAAAAAGTCTTGTAAAGAAATCACTTCACTTCTCCTAGGTGGGAAAATGTCATTGTAGTGGTGATCATCATTGTGTCTTAGTTATCTGCAGTTGCTCAGATCAGGTAGCTGAGTCCTCTAGTGAGATTTTCCCTTCCACAAAGGAAAAGATGCTCATGGAGTTCTTCATAGAATTGGAGACTTGGGGACACAGTTTATTTGGTCATTTTGAAAACATTTTATTCTCTATCTCTTTTGCTGTCCCTCCAAATGCAACAGCTTTCTTAGCATGTTCTTCAAACTGTCTACTCCAGCTCTAAGGAGCTTTGTGCACCTGTGAGTTCATTAAACCAAAATGTACAGTGTAGCTTCCCCAGCTCACTTTAGCCTAATTAAATGGTTGTTTTCATCAGTTCTTCCAATTTATTTTACTATAGATAACAGGAGAATGTATCAGCTTTGGAATTGTATTAAATATTTCCCTCATAACATATTGTCAACAAAAGTCCTGCTGAATTAATGACTTGTGTGCCTGTTTGAAAGTGGGCTTGTACTTGTCTAATTGTGGCATCAGTTGTCATAGTGACTATCAGGCAATCCGGCAGCAAACACCCTTCCTTGGCAGGGTTTAGGTAAAGCAGCCTTTGTGCAGTTGTCAGCCAGAGATTTATGATGGCAAAAACTATATTTGGCAGCCAAATCAAGGCGCTGACCACTCTTTGTGCTCCTGATCTTATTTTAACTTAAACGCTTGATATTCCACCTGAATATTAAGAGACCATATGTCTTCAGAGCTGTTCTCTTATTAATAGATCACTTTTTATAAACTGTGTGTAGGATGACTAGTTATTTGTATATATGTCCAACAAATGCAGTTGCTGATATTTTCTGAACACGTAACTTCAAATGTCAGATCTTGCAAGCAAGTGGATATTAGAGGGTACCTTTTCATGCCTGCTATTAAAATATGTTGAGTGATCTATAAATTACCCTGTTGAGATAAACAGTGGATTAAAATAAGGCACTCCCATTCTGTCATCACTGTAATATTAATCATTGGAGTTTTGGTCTTTAATGTTAAAATATACCTTTTAGCAGTATATGTCACTCCATACTAAATTACATGTTGACTGACAGATTTTTTTAATCAAAACTTGCATTCTGGTTTTATTTTCTTCATAATGTCACAACAAGGCAAGAAAATAATTTTGCCAATGTCTATGAATTTTTTTTCCCAACACTTGGTGTTTTATTTTTGCTTGTAGGATTCGTTTTTCTTGGTGGTTTTCTGAAGTTTAACCCTGACTTGTTTTTGTCATGTGAGCCTATGTAAATGCTTATTTTTTTCTTATTGTATCGGTTGGTGAAGGAAAGGAATTAGAAATATCATTCAAAAGATGAAATCTATACAGAATTTAAACACAAGAAAGTATAAAAATTTCAGTATGTCAGTTATTAGAAACTTTTGTATGGCCACAAGTATGTCACTTGACTGGGTGTGTATAAAAACCAAATGTTTTCTTGACTGAATCTATCTTTTACCATCGTTCCAAATGAAGTTATGCTAGTGGATTTAACAGCATAGATTTACTTTCTTAAAAGTGTTAGACAATTACAGGGCCATGTGTGTAAATGTTTTTCTAATCCAAATATGCACCTTTTTCTGCCTCTTTTCTTTCATAGGGGAAGTGGGCTACAACTCTTCTTGTAAAACTATAAAAGTAATCATTCAGGACAAGAAATCACAACTTTTTTGGGTTTGGTTCTGTGTTATGTCTCCAAAATGTTGAAGGCCAAGTTCACTGTTGCCATATGTGGGTACTACTGCTCCAGAATGCACACCAAAGAGCTCAGTACATTTAAAGCAGTGTAATACTCCATGACAGTGGGTGCAATAACAATTTTACCAGTAAACAGCCTGAAACACCCACTGCTGTTAACATTCCACATTTTTATATGGTCAGAAAAGTAACTTCTTGTTGGAATATATATTGTGTGTCCTTACTCCCCAAAGCAATTGAAACACAAATTTAGTCTGAGAGATTTGTAGGTGTATTCAGACTTCCCATGTCTCAACACGTTGGAAAGGTTTTCCTCTCATTAAGGGGATTCGACTTCATGATCTACCATTTATGGGTTCTTTGTTTGGGTCAGTTCTTTATTTCTGTTGGCTCTGGAAGAATCTTTGCAACCATGCATTTGCCATCTCTCCTTTCTCTCCCCTGTCATCATGTTGAAGAAGAGTTGTCTGTAAGTGTCCTGACACAGAACCACCAGCCAGAAGTAGCCCTTGTAGCTCTGTTAGTCTGCTGCAGATGAGTGTGAGGTCAGGAGCCAGGAGGGAAAATCTGAGGAAGGAAAAGAGGGAGTCTGAGCTCATGACAGGTGCCCCCAGCAGAAAGCTGAGCTTAGCAACAAAGCCAGGAGAGAGCTTTGCATTTCACACTGACCCCAGTACCAAAGTGAGGAGGGCTTGAAGGAGATGACAAAGTTATGAGCACAGAGCAAAGAGGAAGAAAGGCAAAATTCAGTAGCAGATAGAGCAGATCCTGAGATAGTGATGGTTGGGGTGGGTCCTGTAAGCCATGGGACATCCATATGGACAAAAGCTGGATGAGGCAGGAGATGAATACTGAAGGAAGATCCTAGAAATGGACAGACTGGAAAAGCTGCCATCCTAGTTACATAGAAGGATCCTGGCAAGGAAGTGTTTAGATGTTATCAGTTAAAGGTTATCTCGCACTACTCTCTCTGGGTGCGTGCTGAAAGCTGGAAAAGGGAAACATTTCTCTCAAACATTTTTGTAACGCTTTATCAGTTTGTTAACATTTGGTCTAAATGTTCCCGTATGCCTCTTCCCCATCCCCCTCCTCAAATCCCAGGCGTCAAAGCTCCTTTCACAACATATTGATAATAACCAACACAGTTGTCCGTCTTGGAAATAATAAAAGCTATAGACCGTAATAGATTTTTAAAGTTACATTTTGAGTTTAATGCTTATAACTATATCACTGGGAGCAGGTACTTGGCACAAATGTCTCCATTGGAGCATAAACACCTTGGCCTATAGCCTCTGAGAGTTTATCAGTGCCATGGGAGATATTTCCTGCTATCTACATGCTCCTCTACAATGAATGAACAGCTTGCAACTACATATTAATCTACTTGATGACCTAGATCAAGAACAAGGAAAATAATGTTGATAAGTCAGTCACTTTTCCTTTTTGGTGTGTCCCTGACTATTAGCACTGGTAAAGAGGCAAACAGATGAGTGAAGACTTTGCTTCTGACAGGGGTCAATGTCGTTAAGGGAACTTTCTTTTTTAATCATTTCTGGGCCAGACTGCACAAGTGGCTAGGTGGTTAGTGGGAGGTGGAGGTAAGTTTAGTTCTGCTGGGATTGAGCTATGAGCTGCAGTGTTTAGCAGTATCACAGCACTGGGCTGGATGGGTGAAATACATGGAGCTTCTGTGAATAGCCATGCAGGTGCAGTTATTTGAAGCAGCAAGGATCTGGGCTGTCATGCCTGATTCTGTAGGAATCTTCTCTGTGCAGGTTATTTTGGTCTCTGTGGCATCGCCCCATTAACCTCTGATCGTTGTGTCCTGGCTCTATGCAGAGAGTTCAAATCAAGGCAAATAAACTCAGGCATTGTCTGAAACAGGATTGTGCAGCCCTGCAGTCATTCAGCTGCAACCTCTGCAGTAACCTTCATCTATACCCTGTATCCTTCCTGTTTATGTTCATCTTTCTCCTAGCACCTCTTTAAATTGCACACCTGCAGAGGCCCTGATCAATGCCCTGTAGCCATAAAGGACAGACATTGCTTCTTTGCCCTCCCAAATACCTTGAAACACCATGGATTCAGTTTTCACCAAAAATACTCCACCCAGAATGGATCAAGAGGAATTTACCACTGATATTGTGCAGGCCAGTGTGTGTGGATGGCATCCTGCTTCCTCAGCTCTGACTGCTGTGTATTCCAGCCCCAAATCCCTCTTTTCTGCCACCCAAACTAGTAGGTTTTTGTTCTTTGTTCGTGCCAAGCTTAGAGAAAAACATTAACTTTTCCCAGTTAAATAGAAGGCTCACAATAAGAAAAAAGTTTGAAGTGAGAAAAATGACTGTTGCTGTTTTCAACAGAAACTGCTCCCCAATGATCCATATATTCAAGATGTGTGGGAAATTAATACCTTAACACATATATTAGTATGTCAAAATGGCATGCCTACTTACCCATTTACCAGGTTAAAGAAGGAGACTGGTGTGACTTTAGGCAGTCATTTCATTTCTATGTGCATCAGTTCTGCCATTTAAAAACAGCAATATGGATAATAAACAATAGCAGAATGTTATTGAGTCATTCACATTTATAAAGCCCTTTGATATTGTCTATGCCTCAGTATTCTCATTTGTAAAACAAGTGTAATAATTCATATATTTATAGCTTTAAAGGATGGATAATCTAATTTGACATCCTGCCGAGCAAAATCTCTAGCATTTAATTTAGCTGTTCCTTCACCTATCTCAGTAACTCGTGGCCTAAAGAAACCATGATTTTAGACAAAAGAGCTTAATTTTTTAAATGTCATGTGATTGATAACCTTCCACAGCTCTTGGCAAACTGTGTCCTTCATTAATTACCCGAACTATTAAAACTATGTGATATTGATCCAAATTTCTAACTTTCCAGCGTGTTTTGAGATGCCTCCTAAGTAATCTATTTTATTGGACAATTTGTACAATATATTCTTTTCCATCTAGCACTCCAAGTATTCCAAGATCTGCAGGTGGTCTGTGCCTTATGACATCCTTCTCCAATATCCTCTTCTCTTTTTTTAAGTCTGAGTCATACTGGCTGAGAGATGCCAAATAGATGCTTGTAGAACAGCACTGGTGAGGATAAAAATGTTTCATTAGTGATGACCTGCCAGTGATTTTTCTCAAGTGGGCAGAGGATCATTGACCAAACCACCAGCAAGAGGCTGTGAAGTGGAGCTCAGCGCCGTGTCTGACTTTCCACCCATCTTCACTCCCCGATTTGTAGCGCTCTGTTATTTCAGGAGTTGCTGGAGTGTGTGGAAAGGAGCATTCCAACTGGTGGGAACCATCTGCTCCAGAGGGTGTTGCTGGCAGCTCGTTTCCTAGCTGCATCTTAGTCGGGATTGAGAATTTTCTAATTCGATGCAATTACTAAAATCTCCTCGTGGATGGTGTGTGTCACCCTCAGCAAATTTCCGGTGTTCTGGTTGTTGCTCAGGAAGGCAGCTGGATGCAAATACAGACAAAGTCAAGTCCAAGGAGAGATGCGACCTTGTGCTGGCACAGGCAAGTTCATGCAGGCTCAGGTGTGCCAGAGAGCCTCTGTGATGGCAAAATAGGATTTCTCATATTCTTTCAAAGTATAATTTTATATTTTCCTGACATTATGTGGTTTGGATTGGTCTCTGTGAAATAAAAAAAAAGTCATCTTACTGTGAAATGCAGTGTGTCTGTTAGAGAAATATAATTTGCCATTTCAAATTCCAGTCATGGATAACTTGTTGATGGGGAATTTGCTTGATTTTCAAGGTGACAAATTGAAGAAGTTGGACACTTGGCTACTCTGTACAAAACAATTTCTTTTTGTCCTTTTCAAAGCTCTCTTTTGGGCCTGTCATGAATGAACTGGCTTCCTTGGAACTTAGATTAAATATTATGCTTTTACATATATAACTAACCAGTGGAAAAGTAAAAATAACATTGGTGTAAACTTGCCAAGGGGATTCGGTTCAACCATTAGGTAAGGCCTGCCAGATATATATAGCTTCAGCTGTTAAAATTACATATTCATGTGTTTTCCATCTATCTGTTGGCCTCTCTCTTGGAGAGCTTTGGAATATTTTTTTACTAGACTCCAATTAAACAGCAGCAATTGAGAACAGGGTATTCCCCAGAAATTGCAAGACGAGGAGTGTTTGGTGGCCACTTGCAGAGTTGGTCGTTAACCTCGAGGAAATGCAGGGAGTACAGACTTGGTATGGATAAATGATGTAGGGGGTGATGGGACTAAAACATCATCTTTGTATATGCAGCTTGCACATTTAGGTTTTGTATACAGAGTGTGATTGAATTGATTCTTTAGAGTGCAACCAAACTGCATTTGTCCAGATTATGCCCTCTTGCCTCCTAGAAATTCACTTGAGCCAGTGCCACAAGTCCAGGTGCCACATGAGTCTGTATTTCTGGGAAAATTCACTCCTATGCTAGCCCCGATTTTTGCTGATTTCCCTGGCATATAGCTCCAGCTTTCTGTATTTATAAAGCAGTGAGTCAGGCTCTCTGTTTTTTTCAATGAAACAGCATTGAATAGCTGCTGGGATATTTGTGTTACTGTATCTTTTCTGCCTTATTAGAAAGTTGTCTGGAAGTAGCAAGAAGTTATTAGAAGAATATTCTTTTTTACTATAATGGGTAATTGTAATTTTACAGATCCCTACCCCAAATGAGGATGGATGGGGAGTGTGAAGCCTATTTCTGCATTGTGATGAGTACTATTTGAGAGCTCAGTGATCTAAATTGAGAGGTATAGATGTTTTTGGTATAAATGAGGCTGTACACTGCTAAATTAGGTAGGGCAGTAGGGAAGTATTCAGTGTTCACCATGGCTTACACATTCTCACCCACCCACCTCCAAAGTATTTATCTGGCCTACGAAAGCTTCTGTTTCTTCACTCACTTGGGTTAAGCATTTGCACCATTCTCTTAGCAGACTTGGGCTTAGGTGCAAGCTGTGTGTATCATTTGATGGTCTGAGCAGACTCTCTGAAATACTCCAGCATTGGGAACCCAAGCAGGTGTAGATTTTGGGGTATGAGTTGGGGGTGTCTATGCCATGTCCTCTCCCACTGTGTACTGTGGTCCTCTCATGTTCGTGTCACTCTGACATCTCTCTGATTTTACATTCACCACGTGATATTTTGCAATTTTTCTCCCACCAGAGCCATTAAATAGTCCAATGGTAAGAATTTAAAAGCATTTTAGAATGATATGATAATGAAACCAAATGTAACCCTTAAGTTATATTAAACACTTAAGTTTAAAAAGAGCACAGTGAATGTGGTTTTTTACTTAAAGCCTATTGTTGTGATGGATTGGGATCTGGTATGTATGCCACAGTCCTTCTCCTGTTCTGAATTTAAATCTGGAGCCTTCCAGACAAGATTATATATCTACCTATCTTGATATTTTTAGTATGTTTTGTTCTAGCTTTGAGGAGAGAGTTTTCTGATTCGGCTTGGACAGCTGCAGTTGCTGTTGATTTTGGAAAACTGATGTTCTGATTTCCCAGTCTGTAGGAACTATACTGGTGTGACTTAGATCAGGGAAGGCCTACGGTCTCAGGCAAGGAAGTTCTGATGTCTCAAGTATACAAGCATTGACAGGGAAATACTCAAAAGTTTTAACGCTATAGGAAAAAAAATAAATGGTCAGAACTTTCTTTTTCCTTCTTTTTTTTTCATTTTTTTTTTTTCTTTTATGCCAGTGGTCTACAAACATTTATTTAGAAAAGTTTATTGGCTGCATAGATGCTTGAACTGATGTAACACAAATGTCTCTTGTCTTGGTGCCTTGCAAGAAGTTGGTCGTAAAACTCCTGTCACATCTATTTTCTTTGTCTCTTGTTTCTTGGGTATAACATAGAGTAGACACCACTGACAAGCTCAGAATATCAGTTTCCTGGAGCTGAATGTATCCCAAATTCTAACGCTCAAAGCAGCAGAACTTTAATTCCCAAGATTAAGCATTCAAATAATGAAAAGGAAAAAAATAAAATAAACTCACGCTTCCCTAAATTTCATGAATAAGTGATAAGGACCACAATTCTTTTACACCTTTATCCAAGCGCCTACTCTGAGTGTAAGTTATGCAGGAAGTAGAAAACTGCAAAATATTGGAATTATTTTACAAACCCTTGGCATACCTGAGTCCTGGTGTGCTGCGGGCAGGGCACCCAGAGCAGCTTTCCTCTGCGAGTTACACTTTTGAATGTCAGCGCCCCCCTCCACAGCAGGGAAAAGCAGTGCACAGGAAAGCTAAATGCTAAATGTCCCACGGGGGGTTCTTGGTGCAACTAGGAGCAGCACTCAGATATTCTGGCTCCTGTTTCAATATCTGAATTACATAATTAGCCTTGCTCAAATCAGGTCATGTGGCGTTCAGTCTGACTTCCTTTGCAGTCGGGCTATCTGTGCTATGTAACTCTCATGCCAAGACAGTGTACAGAGCCTTAAATAATCCAAGATATTCTAGTAAGGCATGGTAGAATGTTAATTTAAAAAAAAAAAAAATCACATAAACATATATATAAGGAAATTAACACTGTTACAGATTAACATAATCAAACAAAATACGGTTCATTACAACTGCATATATTACCATGCATTTAAATGAATGCTGATTGAAGGAAAAATGTGTTTTCTCTGCACTCAAATGAAACACAGGAGCAAAACAAGTGAGCTTCTTTTAAGAATCTGTAACTAAGACATTTATTTCATAGGTAACAAATGGTAAATGGACAGGAATAGTTATTTTTGTTAAAGGAATAAATCTGCTGAAATACTGTGAAACTTTTTCTGTGCAGCAAGCCCCAATATATACAATAATGCAGTAAAATCCTCCACCAAATATCTGTTAAAGGAATAAACCTGTCAAAAGAATTAATTTTCTGTGCAACAAGGTTATTCATTTAACAGGCTTCCACCATATGTAATTTATGAAGCAAATTATATTGTTCCAAAAAGGAAAGGGAAACTCATACAATGCAGTTTAAACTACAACAAGATTGGCTGGAAGAATGGTCTTAAAAGTCAGGAAATCAGCTAGTAAAGCCAACTGCCTGAGCCTGCAGTAAGCCATGGTGTTGGCAGTATATACCAAATGCTTTACCATGACTTTTGGGACAAAAAAGGAACATTGGTCCTCATCATATCTGAAGCAAAGCCAGCGTTGTAATAGGCAGGGGACCCATTCACACCTCAGATGGCTGTTCAGGAGCATCCTTCCCTGGTGTTTTCCACATCTAACAGGCTGCCCAGGGAGGTGGTGGAGGCACTGTCCCTGGAAGTGTTCAAACAACGGGTAGACATGGTGCTTCAGGACATGGTTTAGTGGTCACAAGGGTGTAGGGCTGACAGTTGGACTTGATGATCTTGAAGGTCTTTTCCAACTTTAATGATTCTATGCATCTATAATTCTATCTATGAGTAAATAGGAGATGCAGTTCAATTCTAGCAGAATTACCTGTCCAGTGTCAGTGTCTGGTGATTCTTTCTTTATTGCTACTTTCATCCTTACACTATTTTATATTCTGGTGCCATTGAGTTTAACTGTAAGGTGCTCAGGAACTCATCAGTACTCTGAAAATGCTGTTATTGCTTCCCTTTACTGCAGTCCTCCTGTACCAAATAGCATTATAAAGTGCAACTTGAAGGTGTGTTGTGTTTCACCTGTGGCTATACCTTTAGTGTTAGAGCCAAATTCATCAAAATAATCAAACTTTGCTTCGTGCCAGATCTATAAATTGAGAATCCCTTTGTAATTTTTTTTCCTTGGATATCTGTCTGGAGGCCACTGCAACTTTCTGTTGGTCTTGCAATCCAGCCTGAAGTGTCATCCTCAGTGTCAAGTTTAAAGCCTCTGAAATACTTTGTTTACAATTTTTTATTTTCATCCAACAATCTTCCAGTCCTGGGCACATTAATTTGCACAGTGAGTTCCAATCTTATTATTTTAATAACTTTTTATTAACCTCTAAGCAAGCAGAATGTTATTCCTAGAGCAATGCTGAAGTTTCCTTAATAAAACCTGCAACAGGGTGAAAGTTGCTTTGTTTGAGCTTTAGTGGCAAATCCAAACCTTAAGTCAGGTTCAGTGAGGTTCATTCATGGACTTTTTGGCAAACGTGGGCTGTCTAGTGATATCAGGCCAACTGTGAACAAATATGGACTGATTTATAATTTTGGGTGGAAATCAAGTGTGAAACCAAGAGAAATGTGGCAGAGTAACTAAGTCACCGTTTACCTTTCTAGGGTATTATTAACCCAAAGCTAATAGAGGAAATCAAAGTCTTGGATTCCCATGACGGGCTGATCCCATACAAAGATCACTTCCATGGGTAAAGGTCTTTGTAAGGACTGGAGAAATTGCAGAAATCATAGCTGTTAATTAGCAAAAATGACAAAAAATGCTGCAGGCACCTTTACAGTTTGAATCTTACAAAAATAGTTTCTTTAAACAGCAGCTGTAGTCACCTGGAGTACTACTCGTGGGGGAAACAAGCACGAGCAATAATTCACATCCAGTTAACAGATAGCCTCCAGTGGGGAAGCTCAGACAAAGATTACATAAAAGAGATTTAGACTTCCAGTGGTTGTCCTTTCCTGGTCTCTTTATTTACATAAATTTGTCAAAGCTGAATTAAAAGCTGCAGTTAAGATCCAGAACTCCATATCTGCGCTTGTTATTTGAAACATATAACTATCAAATTGCAATATCACTTTATTTTTTTTTCCTGCAGGCAAACTAAAAAATAAATCATCTCCCATGCAAATCCACTCATCTGTTTTCTTTTGGGGTTTTTTGGTGGTTTTTTTTTTGCATTTTGTTTTATTCAGTGACTGAAATCTGATCTCAAACAAATGTAGGCAGATGTACAGGAGACTTATTTTTCCCTCGGCACACTGCTTAAAAACTTATAAATTAACTCCCCCTCTTTTAAATCATTCTTTTGAGGTGTTCCAGCTAAGCATCCTCACTGGCTGTTGTATCCTAAATTCTTTGGGATTTGCTACTGGCCTGAAACTATTGCACAATGTGAGCTCATCATCTAAGAAATGGATATTAAAAATATCTGTGACTTCAGATGTGATTCATATACCCAGTGGCCTTTGAGTAAACAGCAACATCACTGACTCAAGGACCCAGTTTGGCTCTCTGACATACTCTAAGTGGCAAAAGCAACACCATTTTAGGGAAGAACAGAACTTGAAGATTATTTTGTGTATGTGTTACTGACTGGGAGGGAGATCTGGCCTTGTAAGCAAGTATATAAAGAAACAGAGACCAGAAAAATAAATCACTGTTGAAACAAAATTGTTACCGTTTCCTGCTCCTGAACTCCTCAAGAAAGGTCTCGTTTTTCCTTCCTCTTATAGGTTGAGTCTTGGAGAGAACTGTGAGCCATGAAGTGCTTTCTTGGTGCTGGATTTCACTGATCTATAGCCTGAGTTTTGCTTCCAAGGAGGTTTTGTTTACCAAATGAGCTCACTGGTTTAGTCATGATTGCTGTTTAACTATTTGAACAGCTTCTAAAGATTTCTCAAATTAGAGAGTGTCCTGAGTGGTCTAAAATATTGATACATGAAGCATTAGTTGAGATAAAGACAATAAAGTCTGATTAACAGTTTGATTTTTAAAACAATTACATAAAAGTAGTTTTTGAAATAATTCATTTTAAACAGCTGACACTTTAATGCATAAATATAATTACAGACTATTCAAGAAGGGCTTAATTTTTGCCTTGATATATATGCTAGCAATTGTATATTTGAAATAGAATCATAAAATGTAAAACTTTTATATTTAATCACTAGTGTCAAAAATTATTAGGTAATAACCACTGCAGGAGAGAATGTGGTAAAAGATACAAAGGCCCATATTTAAAACATAATTTTTCTAATACTTACTCTGATTTTAAGATGTCATGTCGTCATATGAAGGTGAATGGGTCAGATGGAAAATTGACTTTTCTTTTTTTTTCATGTTAAGTGATCAATTTACATTCATAGAGGGGTTAAGCTTCCAGGAAGCTAAAGTCCTCTTTGGCCAGACTCTAGGTACATCATGGACTGCTGGGACAACAGCAGCTTCCTGCTCCACAAAGTGGCATAGGTTAGTAAATCAGCCCAGCACCTGAATCCAACACCATACTTCTGTATGTGCAGATGTGGAACATGGAGCTGTTAGGAAGTTCTAAGAGGAAAGCTGTCATCTCCCAAAATGCTGTGTAATTAGCTCACACCTTGGTGTTTCCCACAAGGAAGCAGGATTTTCCCCTTCAGTTCCTTAACATCTTTCTGCAATACCAAGCTAAAAGCTCTCATGATAGAGGGGACCAAACTTTCACAGCCCTCCAAGAGGGCTGTGCACAGCACTATGAAAGTGCACAGCAGAGGAGAATCCCACCTAGTGTGTGCTCTTACTGTGTTTAAGATCCTTTTTAGTCAGCAGAGGTGGCTATGATCCTAGGACTTTGCTGTTTGTCTCAATAATCTTTTTTCAGATAAACAATAATTGCTATGAAATATACGTCTGTTATTTCCAGCCTGTAACCATCAGAAGAGCTGCAGCTTTTAAGTCAAAGCCACACACAAATAATCCAGTCCAATTTGCAGAGCAAAAGGTTAATGTATTAGCTTTATTCTTTATTGCAGTAATTTGCTTACCATTGGGATAGTGCTAAATAGTTTACAAGCCTTGCAGAAATGAGCCCCTGCCCAGGACACCTCGCAAAAGATCTCTGCTTTCCTGAAGGAGCTCATAGGGTCACACCCAACAAAGAGCATGGGCAGAGTAGGAGAGAGGAGCAACGTCTGTGTGGTGGGAAAATGAGCAAGATGTTTCTGCTGTTACCCCTGTAGTGCCTTTCAGTGATGAGCTTTAAGTGGAGAATCTGCATTTGTAGTAGGTTACCGTCATTTTTACTATCCAATTTTTACTCTGGCTTTGCAGGGCTTTGCTCAAACAAAAAGTACTTTTGAACAGCTCTCTACTTTTCCTGCACAGGAGGGAGAAAGAGGGACATGCACCATGGCAATCCTGCATTTCCAGTGGCCAATGGGCCTCAGAACCTTGTAGCTCTTCAGTGTTTACTGGAGCCATTCAGGGGATCATCTGTGCTTCCATAGGAGCTCAGTCTTCTACATCTAGGAAAGGGGATGGAGACCAGGTGTGGAGGAGGAAATCCCTTTCTGAAGGCTCTCAGGTACTCCTGGACTGCTGCCAGACTGGAAATAGGATTTTTACTTCCCTTAATAAGCGCAATCCTGAAATGCAGAGGAAATTAAAATAAATTCAGGGACAAAATTAAAATTTAAATTGAGACACCATCCATTATTGGTTTTTGTCTAGAAGGCAGATGATGCTACACAGCAAACCAGTAAATGGTATGTGTTATCATTTAATATAAGTTACTGAGAGTAATTTGAAAAGAAAGTAGACAAAGTGAAAGGGGTAGTTCACAACAATGTTTGGTTCAGTGAGGATATCACATAGTAAGATGTCTAATTAAAAGAAAAACGTTTATTTCTTAGTGCCAGAAAGGCCGCAGCAAAGCTGTTCCTGATAACACTGCTTCAGCTTGCTGCAGTTCACAGCAGGAACATCCCAGGTAGGGACAACGTGGTTGTCCTGTTCAGGCACAATTCCCCAGGGCTTCTCCTCTCAGCCCTGGCAACCACACACTAGGTTAGTGAGACCTTTGTTACTGCTTGGTATGGCCTTTCTTATATCCTTACTTAAGAAGTGCCTGGATTTGCCAGCTTTAAATTCTTTAATCTAAATGTAATTTTTAATTTTATTATTAATTTTTAAAATTAAAAAATATTTTTATTATTAAATTTAATTTGAAATTTAAAATTATTCCATATGCCCTTTAACGTCAGCTAATCGAACATCACTTGCCAGGATAGAAACAATCACCAAAGTTGTGGTCTTGAGATAAAGCCAATGAGAGAGTACACAGCACCATACGGTGTTCGCTGATTTGGTCCAGAAATGCTTCAGTGACTTCTCCAAACCAGCTGAGGTTCACTAGAGGAGACAAGAAATATGTGAGCACAGTCCAGCCCTGTTTGCTCTGCAGGGGAAATAATTTCAAATTCACTCCTCAGTGTATCAATGCTTACTATGGCTTAGCTGGTGAGAGCAGATGTGTTGCAAGCAGAGACTTCACAGCTCTCAAAGGAGAGAGATGTGCTTGTAACATCATTGTCTCTCTGCCCATACTGGAAGCATCCCCATCCTCACCTTGGCAATCCGGATGAGTCAGCTGAATTCAGTCCAACCCGATCTCCTCCAAATCAAAGAGGACATGTTAGTACTCTTCCTTTTCATCACCAGACTTATCTTCTCCATTTAGAGTAGGTTATTAGTTCAGGAAGATCTCCCAAGTTTGGAAAGTAGCCAACATAATGCCAGTTTTAAATACAGCACCTAGGAACACCAGTAATACCAACTTAACTTTGTGTCCAATATCTTCTCTGTGCTGACCATCTGAAAGTAATTATATGCGTTTATATGTAAATATATATATCTGGAGGAAATAGTTCTGGTAATCAGGCTAAATATATCCAGAGCCTGTGAAGCTCCTGCTCACACATTGTGGTGTGTGAGGGGCTGCTTGTTTGTTTGGGGTTTGTGCTTGTTTTTCCTTGTGTATTGTTACTAGAGCAGATGGGCTTATCTTTCCAGAAGGGCTTTTAGCAAAGTGCTTTATCAGATCACCCTTCTGATGTGTGGCACAAAAACAGCTTCTTTGTCTTTGTAGCAGGGTTGTATGGGAAAACCTCCCTCCCGGTTTCACATGTGTCCTTGCTGCATTTTTGTTTGATGCTGTTGCCTTCATCATGATTGGTGTGACCAGAGTTTACAGCAGAGAGGAGTCAGCAAAGCACTCTGACGATAAAATCTTCTGGTTTGTTGATGCTATGGCCAGTTCTTTGTAATTCATCAGTTTGTTCACAGTGGGTGATTTTAGCCCGTATTTTGACAGGAATTTTTAATCTCTCTAGTATCTCTGGGATGATGCAAGCAGAAGAAGGCTGTTTATGTCTTTCACAAGCATCCTTCATCCCTACTGTGTTGGCTTTAGATGTGTGTTTAATACAAGGGTAGTTATCTTTTGCTGATCTCTACTTGGCAATGGCCACAGAAAATAAATCTATGTTGATTTTATTAGATCTGTCAACAGTCCTTGATGTTATTGACAATGAGGTTTTGTTGACTTGCCTGCCAAGCCCAGTGAAAATGGAAGGAGACCTTCCTCAAGTATAATGTTTTCTTAGCATCCCATGAAGTGCATCCAAAATAATATTCTCAGCAACAGGTTGGTTTATAGTGAAGAGGCCGGTGAATAATCAGTGACCTGATTATTTTAGGAAAAATAATAGTTTGACGGGTGTACATGGCAGAGTTAAAACAGGGAGGGGGAATATAAAGAAAAGAGGAGTACTCTTTAGCATGACTGAAAGCCTCCAATTTCATGGTATTATCTGAGCTATTACTGCAAATACTGTACAACATCTTGACTTAGAGGTCTGTGAACCTCTTGGTTGTTCTGAAGCAGCATTGTGCCAGATAAAGAGGAAGCCGTTTTATGCTTTGAGAATAATCTTTGTTAATACTTTTTCCAGCAGGGGAAAAAAATAATCCTAATTAAGAAGTTACTTTATGCCTTACAAAATGGAAGGGCAAAAGGTTACTTGTTCCAGGGATAGAACAGGGGAGTAGATCTGAGAGCTGACAGTGGGATTGGCTTGGGTCCACCTCCCTTTTAAGCTTAGTTTTTGCAAGCTCTCTGCCAGTTTGGAGCACAAAGGACCTCTTCCCATACCTAATGGCATGTTGGATGTCAGCCCTGGCCCCAAGAAATTTCAACTGCACAAACAGAAATTAGGTGTGTTTCTGCACAACAAAACCAACATCTTTCTCAACAGCAACAATTTTCATGCAACTCTGAAGATAACTTATTTGTAATCCATTCATGTCCAGATGTAAAACACTTCCTCTGAAAAAAAAAATAAAAATAAAAATAAGCTGTAATAGTGTATAAACATGTGCAATAGAGATGGATTTCAGAGTTATACCAGTATTTATGTCTGGAATATTCACGCCTTGATCTAATCCTCTTCTTCTTAAAGGGGAATTTTTCAAAAGTGCTTAAGGACCCCATCGTTGGAGCTACATCTTGAAAAGGGCACATCTTTCTCTCACACACCTCAAACAAGGTGGCCTGATGTTTCAAAAGCTGCTCAGAATTCAAACGCTTCCTTCGGGTGCCTAAGTGGAAGAGCATCTCTTTTGAAACTTTGGCCACTTGTGGAGGTGTTTAAATGGGGAGACTTGGTGCTAAGTAGGGCATGTAAAAAGTTTTCCCTTGAAATATTTCCTTAGGGAAAAATTGGGGTTTTGACTACTGAAATGTTATTTCATAAAGAGCGTGCTTTCTGTGATAATAATGGGTTTTAATAAAAGAAAAATGACCACTTGAAGAACAAAGAAGATTCTTGTTATAAACTAAAATTTAAAGCATTTTCAGTTTAAAAGTTAGCATTTGCCCTTTGGAAGCTTCACTGAATTTTTGTTTTTTAACAGCATTTTCCTCAAAGAGGAGGCTGGGCGAGAAGAACAATTCTTTCCAGGTCTTAGATAAAATTTTAAGGTGAAACAAGTGGCAAGATTCAAACAAACAGAAGAAAAATGAACCTACCTTTCAAAACATCCCTGGAAACAACTGAAGATCTGCATTCATCCTTTTTTTGTTGCTAAAAACTGAGACGTTTTCAAGCAGCTATCAGAAAGTGATGGGGTACGTGTGCAGAAATCTGTAACTGAAGGTAGATTAAGAATTGGAGCATAAACTTCACTTACCTCTTGAGTAGACTTTAAGCTGCAAGGCCCTTAAAGGTTAACAATAAAATCTCAAATTGAATCCTCATTTTCAATATGAGACCATTTAAGTTATAAGACAATGAAGTGACATGAGCCTAGCGAGGCCAACGAGGACACTTAAACCAGGGTTGTCAGAGTGCCCATGCTTTATCACCCATGAAAGGACGTAACTCTCCATGACATGAAGGATGCAGAGTTTGATGGAGTGTCACAGTTAGTTGACACCAGAATCATCCAAAATCGTAGACTCCCTGTCACATCCTGCCATTGCAGAATAGAAACTAATGATCGTGCTGCTGCACCATCGCAGGTGTGCTGGGGTGCTGGGTGACTAATAAATTATTACATAGCAGTAGGAGTTACCAGCAGAAGAAGACTTCTAGAGCTAACAGCTAGGGGGGGAAAAAAAAGGGAAACTAAATTCTGGCTGCTTTGCTCAAATAGAGGATGCTGCTGTTCTGAGGGTCTGAGGGGACAAGTGGTTTGGGGCAAATCTAAACTCTTTCTGGGTCTTTGCATTAGTTGGAAATCTATACTCTTCTGTAGATATTTTGTGAAAGGGATATTAATCTAAGAAAACGTGAATATTCACTTTTGATCATGGCAAATCTTTCTACAAAGACTGATAGATTCAAAGCATAAAGGCTTAGCTCTTTAAACAAATATATGTATAAAATAGAGGAATGTACTATTTCAAAAAGGGAATTTACAAAATACATTCTTAATCTTCCATAGACTCCAGAAGTCAGTAAATAACAGACATTTTGAACATCTTTTGGGCCCAGATGCAACAGGCATTAAAGTCTGATGGAAAAATAATTTGATTTAACTTGATAGCCTTTTAGAATTTTCTCCAAAGGAGCAATATCAAAAATCAATGTGTAAGAAATGCAGAGGACAGATGTACTGTACCCTCAACTAAATGATCTTTCTGAGCAGACTCCAGCCAAGGATGCAGCTGAGAACAGAAATTAAAGTCTTACGGGTGCAAACTGATGGTATTTAAGCATAACAAGATACTCAGTTACACGGAGGGAAAACTGACTGATTTGGGATCACTGCTGATCACTACCTGGCCAGGAAAAAGTGGTGGCATCCCTCTGTGATAAAGGTACTTGCTGAGTTGCAGTGTTCAAGCAGGCCTAGCACAGCCATGGACACTGCTGGAGCACTTTTAACCTGGCTTAGAATCCTTATTTCCAAAAAAAAAGATGTCATTTGCTTCGATAGAAGGCTAAATGCAAAGTCTAGGAACCCTGACCTAGGAGGACAGATTGGATGAATGAGGTTGTTTAGCCTAAATAATAAGCACTTGAGAGGGGACATGAAAGTAATTACAGAAGAAGCAGTGGCAGGGAAGACAGAAATAATCTGTGCATAATAGAAAGGATGTGACATAATGGGCTTAAATTACAGTGAAGAATTCCAGTTAGACATCAGGAAACTTTCATAACAATCAGGATAATAAAGAACTAAGGTAGACTGCCTGCAGAGGTTGTGGGATCTCCACTGTTGGAAGCCTTCCAGAGCAGGGCAGACAGACTTCTGAAAGGAAAGACAGGAGGATAATTGATCTTGCCTTAGGGGAGAGGGATGCACCAGGTGACCTCCCAAGAACCCTGTGACTCTCTTGGTTTGAACTGTGAATACCTTTAATCCACATCCTTCTTAAAACTTGTTTCTTTGTCTTATGTCTCTGTTTTCTGCTGGTTCATCTCTCTCAAATATATTTCTGATTTTCTTTTAGAGGCTTGGCCTTATCCTTCTTCATCTGAAAACACAAATTTAACTACTACCTCTATGCTGATGATTCACCCATCTATCCATCTTCCTACTCGAGACCTAGCAAACACTCTTCAAAATAAAAGCTTGGCCTGTTTTTGTGATGTATCATTGCAGATGTTTTGCTCTCCACCGAGTTCAGCACAACTAAAAAAAATCTCATTATAATCAATTCCTTCTGCCCCTTGCTTTCCCTTTGATCACATTGAACAATGCTGTCAGCCCGCTGGTAACTCGGGTCTAGAACCTGGAAGTCATTTGTACCTGGGACCTCACCTGGCCGCCTATTCCAGACTACATTTGTATTTTATGGGTCAGAGGGAATATTGCCACCACAAAGTGACTCAAAAATATGGCCTTTTACAATCTTAGTCTTTTTTTCTAGCCTTGACAAATGCAGCCTTTCTCATCTACCTTTTTCCAGCAGCACCATAAGCTGTGTTGCTGTCTTAGCTGGTGCTTTGACCATGCCAGAGAACTGCAGCTCAGCAGGGCAAGTGCCAGGCTTTGCAGGTACCAAACATGTGTTCCTGTCTTGTTACACCACTAACAATTTGTTGTTCAGCAGTGAGAACATGCTGAATAATGAAAGATGCCTGAAGAAAGGAACACAGCACGTACATGTACCTGCAGCATGTTGTTTCTGTTTGTGTACACAACCATGATTAGAGACGAGGGAGTGTCAGGCTTGCCTGGTGGATAAGTGCTGGTTCCTCTGCCAAATGAAACTCCATGGCTGCAGAAACAGTGTCCGTGTTTGCTTTTCAGAAGGTAAATACACCCACTCAATTCCTGCCATGCAGCAAACACCTCTGGGAGGAGCCCTGTGCTGCCGGGCAGGATGGGGAGGGACTCTGCAGCACCTTCAGCCTCAGGACCTACCTTGGTGCTAAATCCAACTGACCTGGATTTGAAATCAAAGGGATGCTAAGGCAGTGTCCAGGTACATCCATGTACCTGATCAGAGATGTGCTTGGATTGTTGTGGATGCCACATCCCTCTAAGTGCTCAAAGTCAAGTTGGATGGGGCTTGGAGGAACCCAATTTAGTGGAATGTGTCCCTGCCCATAAAAGGGCATTGGAACTAGATGATCTTTAAGGTCCCTTCCAGCCTAAACCATTCTATGATTCTATAAGCTTTTTAGGATAAATATTGTGTTTGCTCTTTGTCTGAGGTGCCTAGGGCAGCTTCAAGACCCACCTCCCTGCCAATCCCACAGTACATAGAAGTAAAGTAAAAGCTGCTTTCCAGTGGAAAATACATGGACAAAACCTTCCTACCTTCCTCCTGAAAACATGCTGTGGTGCAATGTAGTAGGGACACCTCACTGTTTTCTTTAGGTTTTGCAGTGACCCTGAGCTTTGGTCACCTCTGGAAAAAAATGGTATTAATGGAGGGGATCGTGTTTAGACCATGGATTGTTCTAACCAGCTGCTGGCAGATTGACTGTAATCCAGAGTGGGTGAAACCCCCACATGGTCAGTGAGGGGAGTAATGAAGTCTGGGACTGGGAAACCAAGCAGGGACAATGGGCACACAAAGAGGGACTATGCCACAAGCCTCTGGAGTCTCTAAGTAGCTTCATTATGTCAGCAGCAAACAAGGGAATAGCTTTGCAAAAATTCAGATTCCAAATACCATTGTAATTAGCATTATTTCAACATTAAAGAAACCACCACTTCCGTGTAACAAATTATCTCCAATTTAAAAGCAAAAATAATGTATTTTTTGTTCATAAAAAATGCTCAAGCGGAAGCATTCTCACATTAATTATTTCAGTCTATTCGGAAAGCATATCCCTGCTTGCTTTTTATTATGCCTTCCAGCTCCTTCTTTGAAAAATATGTTAAGAAGCTGCAAGCTATTTTCCAAAAAAATGAAAAATAAATAATCTTTGAAGCAATTAGAGCTGAACGACAGAATGTATAAATATTTTTTTTACTTATTCTCCCCCTAGATTCAAATCCTCCATTTTCTGCCACCTCCCATCTTGGCAGCTGCAATTCAAGCGTCTTTGCTTGAACTTTGGAGGCAGGCAAGTGTTTTCTCTTTCCTCCCCTAGAGTTGAATCAAATCGTATTCTGTAGCTTTGACTGGCAAGAGCTTTTATAAGTGAGCTGAGGGTTGCTCCTGGAGGCTAAATGCATTATTTCTATAATGCACTTGTCTTCACTCTCCTAGGAGTTTAAATACTTCTGAACCTTTCCTTACAAAAGTAATAATTAGTGGACATGTTACAAAAAATTTTGCTTACATAAGAAAAATCGCAAAATTGAATAATAGGAACTATGGCTGGTCGTGTGGAATTATCTGGAAAGTATTTTACTGTAAGAACAAAGAGCACTTTGAATGTCATGTAAATATCATTATAGAGCTGCTTTTTATTTTAATGAAGGCTTTGCACTGGTTCAGCATTGGGCTCATCCACTCAGCCTCAGTGCAACTTTAACTCAGCCCGCGGTGAGTGAGGCTGGCAGCTATGTGTGATTGTCAAAAGCACCTTCAGCCTCAGAAAGTTGAATTTAAAATGTAATTAAGGAATATTCACCTATTTTCATTGTCACAATCAAATCAATATGGAGCCCAATTAAACAAGAACAGTGAACTGTACAGCACTATGAGCTACACTAATAAAAGGTACCTATTTTCAATTTTCTCTATTATACTTTTCCCCTTTCTTTCTTTGCTTTTTGCCATAGGAACAGGAAAAAACATCTAAACAGTTTCTTCTTTCCCTGGCACTAGCTGGAAGTAGTCACGAGTTGCAGGGAGATTATATATTAATACAAAACTAGCCAGGAGACAAAAAAAGCTTATACAGCAGTTTTCATAGGTAAGATGATTAAAAGTGTTATGTATGATCTTAGGGTGTGGGGGCACATCCTCATTTGTTTGCTCTCCCAAGAGGTGAATGGGAGGGTGTGCAGGGACCCTTCCTGGAGATGCTATGGAAGATATTCTCCAGGGGGCAGGAGAGTTTGGGATCTGTAGAGGATTTTTCTTATCTGGGAAAAATTTGAGATCTTTTTTAATGCAAGGACATCTCAGGCAGTGAAAGTGGCACCTGCTTGTGTCCTGGTTTGGCACTTTGTATGACAGTGGGAGCAGAATAAGGTGACCATGTGCAGAAGAGTGAGGTTGACTCCAGAACAATGGCATCGTGCAGCGTTTGCTGATGCTGGGAGCAGTTGCCCACCCTGGGTGACACGTGTGAGTTGCAGCCGTAGCCTCTGCTTTTTACAGGGTTTCTTGCAAGTCAAAAATGCTCGGGATCACCAGTGGGAGTTGAAGATGCTGGGCAGTAAATCACAGGTAAGGGCAGAAGGAACCACCATGACCACCTATGGTGATGTCTTCTGAAACCTGGGCCTGAAAAGGCTAGGAACAGGGACGAAATTTTTAGGGAAGTTTCAGTTTTGAAATCACAGTTTAAAAACTTCTGGTGACGGAGAATCCAGAGCGACCTGAGACGAGGCTGGCTGTCAGGGAACTTTCCAGCTTCCTTATTTCAGAGCATCTGTCTAATTCCTACAGACTGTGATAAAGTTGCTCTGTGATCCCCTCAGAGTTAGGCTAAATGAGCTTTTCCATGATACAGCATCTTTTTAAATTTCTTTAATGCTCTCTATGACATTCTACTATAATTGCCTAATTTTTCAATGTACTTTTCAAAGCCTAGATCCAAAACTCAACACAATATTCTCACAAAGGTAACAACAGGCTGAAATACAGGAGTGCACTTGCTAAGTACACTATTTTAAGCATCCTAGGATGAGGGGGTTTTTTTAGTTCACAGCTTAACACTTGGTTATAATGTTGACTGGATCATCCCCATGTCATCTTCAGAACTAGGGTCCCACATTTAGAGCGTGTGGTCTTCATGTTTTAGTTAGTAGGTGTGTAACTTCATATAAAGTCACATCTCTAACTCAGATTTTTGCCCTCAGATGGTTTATGGTCAATCTTGTTCAATTTCAGTGAACCTTTTGCAAATTTATTTAGTGCTCTTCCAAACTTTGTTTCACTTCTGAGCTTTGCAGCAGTAATTAGATTTCTCCCAATGTGTACTAATGTTACATAGTACTAGGCCAAAAACTATTCCCTACAAGACTGCATGAAATGCTGCCATGCTTTTTTTGGTTTATTAATCAAAATATCTTGGAGTGATAAAAGGAAAGCAAATGACATCCAAAGTCTACTGCCCAATGGCACATTCACACTGCGGAATGAAGTATAATTGTCTCTGAGCTAGCTGTAGGCTACTAGATAAAGTCCCATCTGCAGCAGGATGGACCTTAGAGCAGTTCATTCCATTTAGTTTCCTCGATTTGTTTGTATCCTGTGATTCTGTAGTTACCACGAGGGTTTTTGGGCTGTGCCTTTGACTAGTATTTACTTGACTGAGAACTGAATGTCCTCCCTTTCCTCTCGTGCCTGCATTCTTAATAATAAATTAAGGTTGCTTTTTTTTTATCTTGATTGTATCCAAAACCAAATGGCATTGTGTCTCCTTTCAGCTAATAGGACAATTTTTTGATTTATTTTTCTAAACATTTTATGTCTAAGAAATATGATATATGTACTTGTCCTTTTCTGGACAGATCTTTGGAGATCATAAATGTCGAGGGCATTTCTTACTTGACAGAGAGAAGTGGCTTCAATTTTTATATCTGCAAGCACTCTGTTACTTGAAATGTAAAGAAACCTGCTCAAGCATGGGACAAGGAATCTTAAAATCAGCTGCCAATCCCTCATGCAATAGAAGTTCCTGGGCAAAGAAGCAGTTTTAGTAGAGGTAAAGAAAGACACATTTTCTTTGGGAATCAGGAGCTTAGGAGCGACACATATTTGCTCATCTGACTGTATAGTCTAACTAGCTGTTTGTTATATTATTTACTAGGTTTCAGTAATTTAACCTTCTTATGTGCATGGGTTTTCTATAAAGTGCAGAGACAAGTCTGCTCCCCAAAGACGCCTTAAGGAGCACTAGCTGAAATGTTGAGTAACGATAAATTCCTCTGAATTCCTTGTGTGCGTTCAAATCTACCACAATGAAACTTTCATGTTTTGTCAGATATTGTAATTTTGCTTTCAGAAATGCATTACAAACTCTTCCTGGGTAAGTGACTTGCACATTTAGCAGTGTCTTTCAGAAGAGCATCGCTATTGTCGTGTTATAAATGGCATGTGTTTCAGTAGCACTCAAACATACAGGCTTCTTGCTGGTATATATTTGAAACCCAATTGTTTTTACTCAGCTGAAGCCATGCTTACTTTTTTTTTTTATTTCTTTCAGTAATTACCTTATGTTTTATTGCCTTCAGGGAGAGACCCTGAATTGAAGCAAAGTTAAGGATGCGTAGTTGAAAACAAAGATCATTAAGAGATAAAGGCCCTAGTTCTATGATCTTGGATTATAACAAGTAATGGAAAAAAGTGATTTGGCTCCTCTTGTCAGTAAGAATCTGTCCATATCATGTTTCAGGGTTTTTTTGTTTTGGAGCTATAGGATTTTTAGAAAAAACCCTCATGAGTATGAAACATCTTGGGGAGAAGGAGAGCTACAGGAGGAAACAACCTGAGACAGCATACCTCATTTTCCTTTTTCTCTGCCTTTTGCTCCATATTTTAGTAAGATATCAAAGATGTAAAATGACAGTTCAAATGGTTTCATAATAACAGACAAACGGTCTCCATCTCAGCTACAGGAGTCGCTCTGCCATAACAAAATCCAATAGGATGCATAAATGCAATATATTGTATATTGTATGTTCAATAATGACAGAAAAGGCAGCCTGGCTAAAAATAATTACGAAGCTCAGCAGCTGTAATTAAAATAATTTGATGGGAGATAGGAAACGTTTATGCATCTTGGCAGAAAAAGACATTTTGAGGATTTTGATTGATGCCTTTTATGTTTGTTCTGTGTATTGTACAATAGTAGATATGGGCACTGAACCAGTGTGTTAACTAGATGTGATGCCGTGTGTCTTACTAGGGCAGATGAGAGGTCAAGCTGAGAAAAAGTGAATTTCACAGTGACTTCAATTTTCCACCAAAAGCACCGAGGTAGATGACACAAGTCTTTCAAGGGTGAGTCTCTTGTAGACTCGAAAAATCTGGCTGAATTAATTTGTATGAGGTCTACTTAGAGGCGTCGGCATCCACCAGAGTAGTTAAATGCTGGCCAGTGTAGTTCACTGAGAAGAAGAAAAATCATTTTACTGAGAAATACTACCTCCTGCATTGGGCTTTTCGACACTTCACCTGGTGCTTGGAAAACACAGCAGCAGAGAACTATCTTACAAAGCCAGTCTGCTCCCAACAGTTTTCTGTTGCCAATATAATTTTTTTTCTTCTGCTAAGATAAAGAATGGGCCAGGTTTTTATCAGGGAGCTGACTTCAGTGTTTCCAGTGAAGCTGAGTGGATGTTGTCTGCACTAGTGTAATCATACCTTACAAAAACAAGGAGCTATCTTCACATCTCAATTTACATTATTGATGCAGTATGAAATAAGTCCCGTAGTAGATGAGCACTCTGGGGATTCTCTTGTTTGTCTCAGCATGTTAAATGACTGCAAGGCATTACACATCAGAGATAGAACTGCTTAAGTGCATAATTCTTCCTCGTGGCTTTGCTGGGAGCTAAACGAACCTTCTTAAACTAATAATAAAATAATCTAAGATATAAAAATATGTTTCTTTTGGACAAATCTGACATGTTACAATGACAGAGTGTTTATGACTCACAATCACCACCTCCGCCACCAGCACTGCTGTATTTAGAAGCAGCAGGCAGTAGAGCGAAATAGGCAGCCCTGAAGTTTCACATCAGGATAAAAGTAGCTAAATTCTTACTAAATGGGGATTAGATACTAATGAAGAAAAAAGATGGTGGATTTCCAGGACTATGGCTCAAGGGAACGCTCTCCTATTTCACTGAGCGTTGCAGTTGTGTCTAAGTTCAGATTGCAGTTTAGATATAAACAGATGAAGACTTTAAGGATGAAATATAAACATTCCCAAGTTCTTACAGTTCTAAATTAGGTGCAGTTCCAAGAACACGGGTTTTGGTCCTAGTGCTGTTTATATTTGATTTTTATGTGTCAAGGAGTACTTACTCAAAGGTGGAAAAAAACGAAACCAGGAAGGCTTGTCTCGTTAAATCTGTACATTAGAGGTGCCTCACAGCATGCAATGATTAATTGGTTCTTAGAGGAGAAATTTCTACTCCCCCAAAATGGAAAACTTTTAAAAGTTCAAGAACATACTTTTCTGCGTGCAGAAAGGATGAATAGGATATAGTTGGCTTTCAGTGTCCTGCAAGATTTCTAGAAAAAAGTAGCATAGCAAATCTGCGTTATTATTCCAGTAAGGTGAAGTAGAGGAAATATTTATAAACCTCAGAAAAGACTATCAAACCCAGTATTTACAAGTTCCTTTTTAGTCGTAGCCATGTAAAACCTTTAGCGTCACTTTAGATTAGGCCTTGTAACCTTTTCCCTGTGCTCTCTCTTATGTTAACTCCTAATTCTCTTGCCAAAATTCCTGCAGTCACATGTTCCCTATTGAGCTGAGTTTATAAGGAGGAAATCTGCAGCCACAGAAACTTCTGGTAGCAGGAATTGCTCAGAATCCCAGGCAAACCAGGGAACTGCCAAAGGGACGGGAGCGCTTCCCAGAGCAGTGGGTGAAGGTGGGTTTTGAGTGCACTGACAGGTAGATATGGATCTGCAGAACGTCCCTCCCTGAAGGTGAAGCACAAGGATTTAAAGGGGCTCATCACACACAGAGCCCATCACAATTTTACCAACCCTAAGGAGAGGAAGGGAAGGCGAATTGATCCCTGTGGGATGCACAGGCTCCAGCTCTACCTGAGAGCTATGAATACTTTTATGGTTTGATTGATGCAATCAAAGAGACCCCACAGGAACAGCGGAGGGGGCAGTGGCGGCACCTGTGTCCAGCGCCTTGATTAAAAATCAGAAGTGATGAACTGAACAAGCATAAAAAATTATAGATGTCTGTCCTATGAATGTGGTAGCTTTTGTAAAAGGAGAAGTCACACTGCTGAGGTGCTGGCTCAGGATTTAGCCAACCTGATGACACAGTTTGACCTAAATGCCTTCCCCAGTTTACGGGCAGCTTTTCTCTAGAAAATCCTAAGTATAAGCTTTTTCCCCCTTGCCTTTTGTATATATTAAGCTTCTGTTTGTGTAAATAACCATCTTACATATATAATAGACTGTGAAATATTGTAGCATAAAGATGTATTTGACACTTTTTCTATGATTTTGTTCCTCACCCAAAATATAACCACTCAGACATGTTTTTGGAATGACGCACGTTTCAGCGGAAAAAATATTTTAGAAATATGCTTAGAGTGTTGGCATTATTTCTTTTTGGATCCCTCTGGTTGTAAGCAAACTAACATTGTGAGCTTCATTGGGCAAAAGAAATATTACTGCCACTGTATAAAATATGTCTATTTGAACTCTTAGTTAAACATTTTAATGTTAGCTTAGGTTTTCAAATTGCCATGATTTTAGATAAAGAAATTTGTGAAACACTAGGACTAACTGTAAGAGAGTCCAAATGTTTTCTTCCTATTTATCAACTATGAACATTCTTACCACAGTTACTCAATTTTTAAATCTTTCATGGCTATTGGTAAGATTCCAGGAGGTTTGCTAACCTTGAAATGGAAAAAAATTCTGTGATGCCAAGAAAATGTAGCCCAATCTGCATTTAAAACTTCTGTAGTTAAATATTTAAAGGTTTCTTTGTCCCACTGCAAAGCATTTTGCAGCTCACCCTTAAATTTGGAAGTCTTAGATTTCCTCACTGATATCTTGTATTTTGGTCACCTTACCAGGGGATCAAAAGTATCTCTGTTCTATACCACATTGCCTTTTTCAATCCAAATTCTTTTAATTGGTAATTCAGCCAATTTCTATTTAAAGAACTATTTCCAATGATTTTGGAAGAAGAGTGGGAAATTTTTATCTCAGCTCACCCTCTTACACACCATGCCTCTCTTTAAGTCAGCCTTGGAGGTTCTATTATTTCTGTACCTATAAACCTTTTTTAGAATTGAGATATTAAATTCCTGAGAACGTGCTTTTTGAAAGCACATCTTCCATTTATATCTTAACCAAGTGCTTTCTAATAGTCTTTCAGACTGAGATTTGTCGCATCTTATTTGAGAGGTACAAGTTTATTTGCTTGGTAGCAAAACATTCATTCAGCTGGTCCCAAAGAGCTCCCAGAGTTTTTCCTTCTCTTCTGCAGAAGAGAAGTGTTGTATGGCCACAGGAGACAATACTTGTTTTGATGCTGATTTTGCTCTGTGAAGGACTGTGCATCAGTTCTTTATTGACTGTTTCCTGCTAACAATGAAAACCCACTTTCCTGTTGGGAATGCTGGGAATGCTACAGGTGAAGGTGTCAGTAAGGATGTTTGGGTTAGAAGGTGCCCAGGTGAATCAGGTGTTTGGGTTGTTTTCACAGTGGGGTATAGTGAACCTCGTGCCAGGACAGGATGAATGTGGGGTAAACTGGTAGAGCTGAGCCTCTTCTGCATCCCAACATCTCTTTGAGCTCATCTGCCTTTGCTGCATGTCATGATTCTTGGCACCTGGTACACACTCACAGTTCTGATTGAAAGGAAACAGCCTACAACTTTAATTAGCTAATCAGGCAGTGCAAAATAACCCACAACAACAAACCACACAACAAAAAAAACCCAAACTGTAAAAGGGGAATATTAACAAAGCTTCAGTGGCTGGTTAATTACACACTTCTAGTGGATCTAGTGCTCTTCTTAGCTGCTCTGTAACTAAACTCAGGTCTACCTGGAGTGTATGTCCTCTGTTCATTGAAATGCATGGTTCTTTTCATCTCACTGTAGGTGTGTTTTTTGTTTCAGTTTAGCTTTTTAGTCTCCTGATGTTTAAGCAAACCAGATATCCTTTCAGAGCAGTAACACCAAAATCCTTGAAGGAAGTATGCGTGCAGAAGTAACAAGATAACAGCACTATCAGCAACAGGACAGGTAATGACAGGTTTAGAGACTGAAATTATTGAGCTCATTTCGTGTTCCCACATCTTGCAGCAGGAACAAGCTGTCCTGTTCTTAGAACCTCCCGAGTGTTAGTGATGCTTTTCTTTCTAGCAGCCTGTAGCTCTGCTGACTGCAGAGTTTATCACATAAGGACATAGACTGCCATGTTTGAAGTCTTTGCATCCTGAAAACCAACCCATTTCATCTGCCTAATATTTTATCCTTTCTAGCCCCTGTTTTGGGCCATTGCTCCATATACTGGCCATCACTCCCTATACTGGCCATCACGGGCTTCCTCCTTCCCTTTGATAGCTATACAAGCCATCTCCCATAACCTGATCTGGTGGCCAGAGGGTGAGTGAACTCTCACCAACCCTGCTCCTTCTTAGCCAGCATTAAATGGACAGTGGGACAGAGGGAGCCAGATGAGACTCCATTTCATCAGAAATTTCAAACCTCTGATGTTCATGTAGTACAGTACATTTCCTATCACACATCCCTGTGCTCTCCCTAATACCTGCCTGCAAGTTTCAATGGAAAAGGCATCTCTGCCTGTTTCCATGATCCATGTTACTCAGAGTTTGGCATATTTCTTCCTCTTTGCTGCCATTGTTTTAAAGCAGAGACTGGCTGTGTGGTTCTGCAGACATAGCTGCTAATTCTAGGCCTGAGGATTTTTTGAGATGAGCAGTATAACCTTCTGCAAAGGTGTTTGCTGGAAGTTTGTAGTCTTGGACATTGGGATTACTTTTGAACTCTGGTACCAGACACTTGTGGCCCATTAGCCCTGGGTGGAGGCCCAAACACAGTGGAAGAAAAGTTAAATGTTTTAGCAGAATGCCAGTCCTCCCAATACTATTGCAGAAGATTCCCACCACCCCAAAGCAATTGTGTGCCTGATTTTCTTCTTGAATGAGGGAGAAATGGCTTGGGTAGTCCAGCCAAAATAGGCATGTTGCCCCACTGTATAGTAGATCTGTGAGCATGTATCAGTAGAAGCCCCCAACATGAATTAGTTGCACCAGAACAAAGCTTATTAAGCTAAAGACAGGAAGGAATATATATACTGTATGTCTGGAATATCCAGCTTCAGCAGTAATTTAGTACATTTTGGACAGTGTACTGAGTCCACCACTAACATATGGGATCAGGTAACTTACTCTGAATATGATTTTCCTATGTATGTGTTAAATGAAAGAAGTTGCAAAGTCTTGTTATACCAGACCTCCTTTCTGCAAGACATTAAGGAAAGAACCTTGGGAACAAATAAGCCCTAGAAATTGTCTTTTGTGTGATAATGGAGGTATCTGACCTGATCTTTCTTCCCTTTCCATCTTCTGATGGAAGTTGTAGAAGATAGATCTTGGGCATCAAGCTCTAGCTGTGAACCAGCAGCATTCCCAGACTGCTGAAAAGCACATCAATTTCATCCCACACTATTTTTGATATCCAAAAGACATTTTTGGGACAGTTACATGCTTTTTACTAGATAGACCTATTCTTTTTTTAGAATGAAAAAATGTTAATGTTATTTCCCATTTTGTAAAGTTTAGAAGAGTGTCTTCCCTTGGTTCTACAGGAGAACTTGTCTCAGTTTTCTGAAATGAACAGAAGAACTTTCTCTCTAATGCTGAGTACAACTTCTTGTGCTCCCATTTTTAGGATTCCCCAAACTCTCTATAAGCAACAGATTAGCAGGGTCCTGGCAGAGTTTCAGCATTCTCTCTCACATCTGTCAGTGCTACCAGCACCTATTTGCTATGGCCTTTATCCACCTTTAATTAAAATAAACACAGGTAGGTTGATCAGTAGACAAAACCACAGATACAGACATTTATGTAATGCACACTGGATTGTCTCTGAGCTCCTGAGGCAGTTCTGAGGAGTTAGTGATAGACACTTAAGAAAAACTGAATCCAATCAATTGGAAGACCAATTTCAATTTAAAGTTAGCTTTGACAAAGACGAGTGTTTAGTTTACTTTGATAAGAAGACTCTTTTATTTCCTCAGCATTTGGAGGGTAAAAGAGCTGTGCTCAGATTCTGTGAATTGTCCTCCATTGGGGACCAAAAAGACTGTAAAACAGCCCTCAAACCAGGGCACTTGTCATCCCATGTGTTACGATCAGGAGGGGCTGGCTCTGCCTTGTCCATGCTGTCTGGCTCTCTGCTGACAGCAAACCCCTCACAGTGACCTCCTTGCTTGTGGTGGTGGCCCCTGAGCTTCAGCAGCTCAGTCCCTTGCAGGAGCTTGTGTGGGTCTGAAGACATTTTATCCCAGCTGGATAGGAGATCCCAGGAGCTGGGAGAGGGAAGAAGCAAGGCTCAAACCTTTCTGTAAAACCTCCTTTAAGTCTCTGTTCTCTTTTCCTCGTGGCTGAGGAGTTACAGGGCTGCCCGTAACAAAGAGGTGACAGAGTTTAATTTCACACCTATCGAGAGCAGCAATATGATTTCCCAAAGGAGCGCGGGGACAGCTGAACCCTGCAGCCCTAGGTGGAGATGCTCTGCTGCCATGGTGATGATGATGGACATGATGTAAGATCTCACTGGGGCCTCACCAGGTAGTAGAGCACTCTGTCCTTCTCTTGTCCCAAAGCTTTTGTGTAAGTTGTCCCTGATAAAAAAACGTAAATGAAAAAGTGAAAGAGGGAATCAACGTTTGACTCCCAGACTCACAACATGGCTAGTGGGGGCTCCTGCAGTTCTCTCCAATGGAGAGAAGGACATGGCCCTGAGGCAAGATGGTAACTGTAGCCATAGTGCAGGCAGTTGCTATGATGAGTAGTTTGATGCTAGTAGTAGTTACTATGCAAGCAGTATGACAATGATAGCCATAGAAGGGATCTGCTTGTTCAAGGGAGCTTGGAGAGGCTGGTGGGTAAGAGAACAGAGCCATGGCATGGTTCCTGCCAGCTCCTGAAGACCAACCAGCTCTCCTCCTGCCTGCAGAGCTGAGTTATTGCCCCGGCAGAGAACCAGTCAGACGGTGTATGAAATCTCATGGAGATGGGGTCAAAAGTTTAACTTTCTACCCTCAATCCTTACCTAGTGACACAAAACTTCAGTTATTTCAGGAGTAAGAACTGAAGGTAGCTTTAAAGCTGGCTCTGCTGGTTTTGCTGCAGGGGTCCCCTTTGCTGTCAAGTTCAGTTAACATTTGTTTAAACAAGAGATGTAGATACCTGATAAGTGGCAGCACCTGGCTTAAAGATGCATTATGGACAGCAGAGAGTAAACAGAGCAGCTATAAGATTCCAGTGCGCAGAGGTCAAGACAACATCTGTTTTGCCTCGTGTACATATTCATACATAGTTTTCTGTTCGAGAAGTCACTCAAGCATCTAATAACTTCCTGCTCCAGGTGATGTTTCAGCAAATTGTTTTCCTGCTCCAGTTTGGTCAGGATTTTTCTAGCTTGGGCAAAGTGGCTAAAATATCTACAGACTTGGCATGTCACCCCAGAGTAACTGCAGTGTCACAAACCTCAGGCCAGAAGCCAGTGACAAAGAAGTTCAGCTAGACAGGGAGGGGGATGGCCATGGAACCAGCAGCTCCAACAAGGTATGCCAGACCTGCTGTGGGGCAGCCAGCCACCCTTTCCACATCCCTGTTAAATCAGAGCTATAGAGCCTGGTAGTTTTTCCTTACTACATTGCCTTAATCTGTGGTTACAGAATCTTAGAATGATACAATGTGTTGGGTTGGAAGGGACTTTTAAGGGTCATCTAGTCCAACCCACTGGAGTGGGCTTTAAGTAGATCAGGTTGCTCAGAGCCCCATCAAGCCTGACCTTGAATGTCTGCAGGGATGGGGCCTCCACTACCTCTCTGGGCAACCTGTGCTAGTGTTTGACCACCCTCATAGTAAAGAACTTCTTCCTGATAGCCAATCTAAATCTACCCTGTTCTAGTTTAAGACCATTGCCCCTCATCCTATCGCTACATGCCCTTGTAAACAGTCCCTCCCCAGCAAGATCAGGGCTCCCTTGCACAGAATAAAGATACAGGGAAAACCAGATTGTAGATAAGAAATATATATTGTAAATAATTAACACCAAAGGAAAAAAAAAAAGCAATAATGTGATCCACCCTTCTGTCACACTCTTTTTCTTATTCATCTTCCATACATTCTCAGACTCATACTCATTGAGTTCATTTTTGCAACTGGGCTTTTTCACATTATCCAGTTTTATTTATTTATTTATTTTTCTTTGCTAAAGGGAAGGTAGATGCAATAACAAACATTATGAGCAGTGCAAGGTTTTGGGTATGTAGGGTTCTGTATACTGGTGAACAATATCACAGATGCCCACTCAGATACCTGTGACATAACTGTGTGTGTGGTGCTATCCCCCGTTTGCTTGTGGTATTTCCTTCAGCAGTATGAAATACTTTAATCTTCCTTCAGTTTGGCAGTTGGTTTATTAAATGTTTATTCATTTTCTTTGCATTTGGGATGGAGCTGAAATTAGCACGTCCATTTTCTTGTTTAAACAAGAGAAACTTCAGTGTAAATAACATCTCGTCACATAAATGCATTTTTGTCCTTCCACTGGTGTCAGAACAAAATGAAGGATGATATTTGTGAGAAAAACAAAACCAAACCAAATCTCTTTCCTGAAACCAACAGAGGGAGCACAAACCTTTGGGTTTTTTGTGAGACTTTTCAAAATAAGAGGTTGTATCTACCACATCTTACTGTTCCAGTGAGAGCACAGAAGGTTTAAAAGGTGTAGAAATATTTTAGTTCTTAGAAACATCTTCCATTGACTGCAACAGCTTGCACACATTTGAGATTTAGCTAATTCTGTTCAGTATGTTCCTGCTGTTGCAAAGGACTGGTTTGTGCTCTGGAGCAAGGAGGCACCTTATTTATTCTTCTTGTCATTCAACACCTTAAGTTTCCATAGACTTTTCAAATACAAAGGTAAAATATACCTGCCCTCCTCCCTTGTCACCACCCTTTGGCCATCCCCACCACTGCCATGGTGTTGCTCTGCAACTCAATAAGCTCTGCTGCCTCCTTCAGTTGGGTGACTCACACCACTGCTGGGAGTTGTTCCCACAACTCATTGTGTAATGTCCCCCTTGAACGTTTGAATAAAAATGTCATCTGTTAGAAATGGAAGGCTTCAGTGCTTTGCAAGTAAAGCATGAAGACCATCTGGCTTCTCCTGTCTCAGTAGCAGGCTTTATCCTGTCACCCTGTTTTCTACAGACAAAGCAGCACCATTCATGTTCATTCACAATGGGGTACCTAGAGTGTTTTGGGTGTGGTCTAGTGGAAGTTGTCCCTGCCCATGGCAAGGTGTTCAGGACTGAATGATCTTGAAAGTCCCTTCCAACCCAAACCATTCTATGATATCCTGAATGCAGGACAGCTGTGCAGTCAGACAGTCATTTTCAGAGGGTCTGGGAGACCATCTCCCCCTTCTCAGCTGGCGTTCGAAGTCAGGCAGGTCTCCACGTGCTCCACGGCATTGTGCATTGTGTAACTAACTGTGAGGCCCACTATGAAACATCACCTCTTTTTCCACAGTTGTGCAAGGTTCAGGCCTCTAGCTTTTCAGACATTTAAAACAACTGACCAGATGCTGTAGGCTTACAAAAGCACTACACATAGCCAGCTGTGCCATATAAATCTTAGACTTCTTTTTTTTTTTTTTATCATCAAGCTGCGGTTTGTTTGTGGTGTCTCATTTTTCCATCAGCTAGACATTCCTGTCCGTGCTTCCCATTTATTTGTTGGGATCACATAAAAACGTAGCTTTATTTATGCGTATGCTCTAATCCAGAACATAAACTGCTGCAGCAGACTCATCATGCATTGTCTGAGGGACTGCACGTTGTAAAGCACATACGTCACAGCAAGAGGTTTCTTATAACTCGGTGCAGTCCTTTTAACTGGGTCTCTGCTTTGGCCATCTGTTCTTTAATATTATCATGAATACTTCACACTTAGCACTGCTTTTGTCTGAGGATCTCTCACTTCTTTTCAAAGGTGATTAAGCATTAATGTTATCTCAGTGCTTCAGACAGTGCAACTGAGGCACAGACAAGTTGGGTGACTTGCCAAGATGATGTGTTCAGTAAGTGTTAGAACTAGACTTGCACCTTCAACTTTCTGTTTCCTATTGCTCGTTGCTTCCTACAGTTGTGGGGATGCTTTCAGCCAGCCTGCAGTAACATGTCATGTCATTCAACCCCGTCTTTGACCCAAATGCTAACATTTGGGTCCAACATATACTGTGTAGTTTGGCCACCAGCATACCATGGTGCCACACCACAGAAACCTCGGCAGGATTCAGCACCTGCAAATACTCTCCAAAAAAATCTTCCTGTTAAAACTCTTCACGTAATTCAGGTCCAGTGCTTGTATTTTCAAGGGCTCTGGTGTAGCACTAAGCACAAGTAGGGGATGTTTGGGAATATATTTGAGTAATTAATTACTTACACACCTTGACTAAAGTACCTGTAGATTTGGGCTAATAAAGAAGAAAAAAATGTGTGATTTGTAAGTTGCTGCATTCTCTAATCAAATGCATAAATTTGACCCTACCGATGTTTTTGCTGGTGCTTCCAGAGGCACCAATATGACAACTTCTCTGAATGGTGTTTAGATGCAATGAAGTATGGAGGCAAAGTAATCTGTACAGAAGCAGCCACGTGTATTACAATCATGAGCACTGAAATGGAAGAAAATGGAATTCAATCAGTGAATATATAGATTAGGCAAATTGCAAAACATTCCTGTGTAGCATTAGGAATGGGCTTCCTGCACAGCAGCTCTGCCATCGAAGTCCTGCTTCTGAGGCACCTGATAAAATCAGGCAAACTTCAGTGATCATGCTCTCTATACATATGATAACTATCAATGGACAATGACCCTGGTGCTGCCAGGACTGGCCTGTTTCCCTTTGGTTTCAAAGGCAGAGGTCTTTAAAATAAAGATCAGATGAACTGGTTGTGCATCTTGGGGAAGAAAAAGGCTTAAACTGTGTCTTAATGAGCATGATTAGCTCTAGTGGACCTGTGTCAGTCACCTGCTCTTCTCCCACCCTGGACTGCACATGACTTTGTGTGACCCTTAAAGATGTCTGCCTAAGTCCTGTTGCCTTCAGGTGGGAGACTGACCTCCAGGTACCTTCCACTCTAGGTGGGCCAGGTGAGCCAGTGGGCTTGGAAAGAGCAGGACATGACACAGGTACCCAACGATGTGGCTGGGATGGTGAGTGTGGGCTTTAGACCCACTGATAAAATTGAACTGGTTCAGAGGTTGGGATCAATGGCCTGAGGGTGCTGCCCAGCCATAAACTCTGAGAATTGAGAGTACTGGGTGTTAGAAGTGAATATGTCATGAACTGTCATACCTGAAATTTGTTCACATATTTATGAGCAATTGCCAGGAAATTTTATAGAATAAGTAAGTAGACAGAAGCATAGAGTGTTAATTCTAGAGAATTTACCAAGTGGAGAAGGACCAAAAATTGTGGAGAAGCTTGTTTGCAAAAAGGTAATCACCTCAATGCTGCTGATGAGCTCTGCTTGTTGTGCAAAGGCTCTAAACTAGAGATTAACTGTCTTGATCTGTGCATCCATCCAGCAAAGAGATGGTCTTAGAAGTATTCACCTGATGGGTGGCCCAAGATAAATGTACTCTCTGTGTTTCTTTAGCAGTCCCTTTTCATGAGTCAGTGCCCTGGCATCTGCTTCCAAAATGTTCCCATCCTGTTCAGAAAACTGACCTGCATATAGATTGGTCTTAATGATCAAATGTTTAAAAATTCATTGCACAAGAACAGCTGAAAGCAGTTGATTGGTTTGAACTTTATTGTATGCACCTTGATTCCCAGATCTGCAGTAAAGGGGAAGGTCAGCTGGTAAACATTTGAGCATTTAAAAATAAAAAGGGATGGATTTCCCGCTACCCGGGCCTTTTATGTTCAACCTCAGTACAAACCTGGATGTACTGAGGTATTTCTCATGTGTATGATTTAAATCCACCTGGACACTGTGGGCCACATCTTCCCTCAGCTGGTGTAAATCAGCATAGTCCCTTTGAAGTTAATGAAGAAAAGCTAACTTTGCACCCACTGAGGATCTGGCCCAGTGTTACTGTAATTTATTATTTCAAGAATCCACAGATATTCCTGAAAAACAGCAGAGCATTTATAAAGGCAAAGTTCCTGCCCTGGTAATTCTGAAAAGCAGTCTTTCCAGACATTAATTGCACCAAATTCTCTGTGAAAAACTGAGCTGGAAATCTCAGTATGGAGTCAGACTTTCAGGGGGAACAATATATCAAAATAAATCAAAATGAGCTGTTAACATTCTCCCCTCTTCTTGGTAGTCCTTTTTGATTTTAAATATAAACTTCACATATATTTTAAGGTTTATTCTAATTATAATGTTGAAAATTCAAAAGCTTTTTTAGTTAGTATCATCAAATGGTGGCAGAGTGCAAGAGTAGCAAACACTATCTTTGTTTTATCAAAGTACTCACCATATTTGAGAACCTGAGTAAGATTAGGAGCAAACCTGTCATAAATTAGATTTTTCAGCAGATTACATCTGAAAAAGTTGAATGAATACATGGTCAGGGGGCTGAACCCAGGAATCAGGAACATTAGGAGGGCAGGAGCAGTGACAGAGAGAGGATTTGCCTTTTGGGAAGCTGATTGGTTTTCCTTGATTGGCCTTGAGCGTAAGGGGGAGATACCCAGTATTTACCTGAGCAGAGGATGCAGCCGTGTGATAGCAAATTGCTCTGCCTTGCCATGAATCAGTAAATAAATACAATGTGTTCTGCTAAGACATCTGTAGTTTGTCAGGCTAATTGGTCCGGGAGCATGAGGTGATGCACATTACTCTGTCTTTGATCCCACTGTCCTAGTGTGTATTTTTCTCTTAAGCCCTGGGAACAAGCCTTAATCACATGCACCTCTTGGGCCACCACAGTCATGGCACACAACCTAATGCCCTCCCAAGAAGGGGTAATTCCCAGGAGTGCTCTTTTGCTCTGGCAGTGCTGCCACGAGGCAAACGTCCCCTGGGGAACACATGTGTGATCACATCTCCATGGTGTTCCTTCAGGCCCAAAAACTCGTGTTGGTGAATGGATGGTAACGGTGCGTAGGGGCACCCACGCATGAGCCCTCCTCAGTCCCATGCCAGCTCTTGCAGGAAGGGTTTCAGTAGTGGTGGGCAAGGGGCTGAGCTTCACTGACCCCACTCCCACCCATGCCAGGGGCAAAACTTCTTCTTAACTTTTTGTCTGCAAAGTCCAGGTCAGTTCTTAACAGCTTGAGCTCCAGGATTTATTATTGCTGTCTTCCAACAAATACACGAAATTCACTTTAGTTCAAATCATTCAAGCATGGCAACCCTAATAATGATGTTTTAATAGCGTCTACAGTGTGAAAGTTTGTTGAAATCTGATATCTGACACTAGGTAATATAAGCAGTATCATCCCCTTTTTAATAAAACTGTTACTTTAATGAGAAACTCAGTTGTACTTTACTGATAAAGACTAATGATTTTAAACATTACTTTTTCCTCCTGTATTTGTGATTTTCATTCTAACCAAGATTACTCTGTTATTTCAGCATACAAGCAGTAATGTCCTTCCATCTAAGTACATTTTGTTCACCTCAGAGAATTTAGGTAACTAATTATCCAGAACCACTGAGGCGGTTACTGTTTGCTTCCTCTTCTATTGCATAGTAATATAAGTTTTCTCTAATGGAACAAAAATAATCCAAATTCTTTTCTCTGTATTCCAGTGGCTCCCTTTTAAAATGCTTGGTTATGTTTCCTGCAAATTTTTTTGTAATGAGGACTCTGGATCAGCTTAACAAGGTTAACATTGTTTTGAGGGTTGCAGATGTGGACTTTACATCGTTTTTAATGAAATCAAGCCCGAAAGAGGCTCAATAAACAAATGACAATGTTTGGGAAAGAGAGGAACTCATTTCCTTTGATAGGGTGAAGGGAATTTAACCGATCTGTGTTTATAATTACTGTCTGGTTTAGTTAGTGCGAAAGAATCTACTTGTTACCAATTTATAAATAAACAAACTAGACCTGCTTTTCCCCATTTTGCAGCAGTCTCGTTAGAGTTTATTTTCTTTTTATTTGACTGCAGAGCACTTACTGTATGCTTAATGCTTAAATTGTTTGGGGATTTTTTTTTTTTGGTCTCCTTCAAACATATACTGCTACTTTTGAAATTCTGGACCATTTTGCAAAATTTGCGCCTTGTCATTATATTTTCTGTTAAATACTTTTACTCTATCAAAACTATCATTGTTGCTTAAAAATAGTCGGGGGGTGGGGGGGTGGGAGGAGAGAAATCTGTCGTCCACATTTCAATCCTTGGTAATTTCCCAAAGATATCATTTTTCTTGGCAGTGTTCTATATAGGCTAAGTTGCTACTGCTTAGTTAATTGTAAACCAAAATCAAATTAACAGTCTTTGCAGGGTTTGGCTGCTACAAATGTGGAATTTTAAGCAAATTAAAAATCCAACATTTGGACCGCCTAAGATGACGCAATTTACCATTGTGGAAACTAGAGACTAAATTCTCAGTTTCTTAGTTGCAGACACCTTTAACAGATCTAATTTCTTACTAGCTCTCTGAATCTGTACTAATGATTTATGATTCCTTTTCCTTCTTAATTCTTTCCATGAAATATGCAGATTTAATTTTAAAAATCTCTTTCTATTTATTTGGTAATGAAGGTTCAGTTCAACTTTGCACTAGCCATAATTAGCCATAAGATACTTTTTTTCCCATTTATATAAAAGTAGTAATTGAAATTGCAGCCTCTTGCTATCTGACAGTAGCCGCAGAGGTGCAACATCATTTAGCAAGTGACTGGGTTTGTTCCTTTGCATAACTTTGTTTTTTTATGATTTTGTGCCTTCTTTGTAGTTACCCCCAGGTTTTTTTAACTGGGATGTGAGTTTACCTTTGTTTTGAAAATTGCATAGATCTATCAGGAAATTCTGAAAAATCAATAAACTAATTTTATCGTTAGAGATGTGTAAAGCAGTAAGCACTTTCCAGATGTGGCTGGGGATAGAAGCAAAGAAAACTGCTCTGTTCTAGGAGAGGAAAAACTGTTGACATTTCTTTGAAGTATAATCTCTTTTGTTTATTTGGGTTTTAATAGCTTCCAGCAGTTAGCTGCATATTTTTTAACTGATGCTGCTTGCATACTTATTTTCTAAGGTTTGTGAGTGGCATTCATTGACTGCCATATGTTTAAAGGCTAACCTGTATGTTGATGAATGAATGAGATTGATGAGGAGAAGGGAGTTTTAACTAGAGATGGGCTTGAACTAAAATGCTCCATCCAAGCATTACCTGAACTCTGAAACTATTTGAAATTCAAACAACCAAAGCTGGATTTCACAAAGGTTTATTTCATTTCTGACTTCACTGCTGTTTAGTCAGGACTCTGGGTGCTGGGTAAGGATTAAAATATCTAGGTAGGAAGCCTAACGCTTTCAGCCCAATGTTAGAAATTGCCATTTTTCTCCAATGAGAAATTCTCCCCATCAAAAAATTGCCTAGAAAGTAGCTAATCACACAGTGCCACAAGGCTTAAGCTGTTGTACTTCCCTAAAGGGCCTCTTACCAAACAGATGTCCTTGGTCACACAGAATCACAGAATGTTAGGGTTTGGAAGGGACCTCGAAAGATCATCTAGTCCAACATCCCTGGCAGAGCAGGATCCCCTAGAGTAGCTCACACAGGAATATGTCCAGGCAGTTTTTTAATGTCTCCAGAGAAGGAGACTCCACAACCTCTCTGGGCAGCCTGTTCCAGTGCTCTGTCACCTTCCATCATGGACTAGGGAGCATTTCCGATTGGGATCTGGATGCCATTCATGGATTCCTGCTGGACACTAACTAGCATCTTAGAATACCATCCTGACTTCCTTGTCCCAGAATCTCTAGACTGTTACAGAAGAATCATTTTGTTGATAGCTAACTGGAGAATAGGATTTGCGAATAAACTCCTTTGATGGAGTATGAGGTTTTTCAGCTAAATACACAAAAGATTTTAGATACTGAATTCCATGGGTTTTGTTGTTAAATAGGTGCTTACGTATCTTCTGGAAGGCTGGACCTCATGGTCCAGCACCCACCTGAGTCAATGGGAAGCTTCCCACACTGGATGAGACCCATTCTCTCTCCGCACCTCCTTTAGCCCATCTGTAAAATGGGAGTAGAAATACTTATCTGAATCCATAATGAGATTTCAAACTGTTGGACTGGAAAGTGCTACAGAAGTGTGAAGCCCTGATGAAGAGGAGAGCAATTATCCCAAATGTATGAATTTGCAGTGTAAGAGTTTTTAAAGAAGTCATTATGATTTTGTAGTATAAATGTACCTATTCAAAAGAATGGCTTTACAAATCATTTATTACTGTAATAACAGCTATTCTGAGCTGAGCTATCAGGGTGCAATCCAAAGCCCATTAAAGTCAGTGGAAAGATTCCTACAGATGCTAGTGTATTTTATGTCTGTTTTTAAGCACATGCTTAATATTAAAGTCAAACAGACTTAAGTGTCTAAGAGAAGTTAAGTACTGAAACAGGCCCTAGTCCTTTGTCTCATCTTAGGCAAAAATGCTTCCTGATTGAGGCCTCATAATGCAACATGAATCAACCACTCTGCAAACTCTTCTGTCCTCTTCACTTTCTGGGAGTGTTGTTCTGGTGCACAAGGTAAATACTTGCACCACTGGGAGTACTAATGGGGAGCTGGCATTGCACCTTGTAACTTACTGGCCCAGCAAATATGTGCAGCATATTAAATATTAAATGAGTTATTAAAAATATTCTGTGAAGCTCAAATTTAACACACAAATCATTATAGTTGGTCTAAGTGGCTGAAAAGGGGTTGACATTGAAAAATGAAAACTATTTTGGAAAGTAAGTGGAAACTTAAAAAAAAAAAAAGACTAAACACAACTATATACAAGCTCTTGACATTTCCTAATGATTTATGTAACATACTGCATGAGAATATAGTTTAATTTGATTTCAGATGCAATGCTGGCTGTTGCCAAACTCGAGCAAACAGTAAGCATTTTGTATTGAGACCAGCCTAAAATTTATTTTGCTACAAGAATAAATAAGATCAACAACCAACTTCTCACTCAGTCCAATCAATAATTTTTATTACTTACAAGGATGTGATTGGTTATGAAATGTTTTCTATGGGAAAAGTCTCTCTATATGAATCCAATGCAGCATTCCCGTTTTGAGAAAGTATCTAATTGTGCTAAGTACTGTAAAAGTACAAACACTAATTATGTATGGTTTGATACATTTTAATGGTGCATGAGTTCTACAGATTAACAGTCAGGGAGTTTAGTAAATGAACTTGCATTTGGTTTCTGGTTTGGAAATCATCACTAAACAATGCTCCTTATACATTAGTAATAAAATTACTCTAAATGATGCTACTTGAACAGTTGCTCTAGCTACATATTCAGATTTGCTCTGTTTTTCATGTGTTTTCCATCAAGGAAGTCTGTGGTTACCTTCCTGATTCTGCTGGACTGGAAAAACATAGCTAATATGGTGTGATCTGGAGAAAGCTTTGATGCAGGGGCTTTACAAATAAACCTCCAGATGCCATATGGTTTACATTCATCTCTCAATTTATTTCCTATAAATGTCTATTGAATATTCCATTGAACCAACACATGTGAAACTAGAGCTGGAAAAGAGCGAGGTATAGAATGCTTTGTGGCAGCATGTGATTATCATATTTCTTTTCCAATATTGCTACCAGCCTTAAATGCATGGTAAATTAGTCAAATGCCAAAGTTCTCAGAGTTAGGGTGGAAAATAAAGAAACAATATTTTAAACCTTACAAAAACAAACACTCCTCTCTCACATGTTCTAATGTATCTCTCACACTACAGCTAGTTCCTCTCTGCAGTTAAACTAACTTGTGTGTTTGGTTTCTGTCATTAGAAAATTAAAGTCCAGGGGAACTCAGTTATGGGAAAGAAAGCTCTGTTAAAATTTTGCAAAGGAAAAACAAATGCAGGAATGAGCAGCTTAGATATGTATTTGGGCTTGATTAACTAATACCTTGTATCAGAGCTCCCTGGCCCTCTTAGTTTCTCTTCTTCTGAAATCAGGCAGTGTAACTTAAACACATCTGACTAGCACATCTCAGTCAATGGGCCTTTCTTAGGGCTATATTTATTCCAGAAGAACTCCAGTTCTCCAAAAGGTCCTCATGGTAGAGGTTTCATCTCCAAAAGAAAGTCTCCATGATTATTTGGAGCTTTTCTTATCTCTGTGAGCTCCCATGCCCCGTGTCCCATGGCTGCTGCTGAGAGCGCCCTGGCTCCAGGTGCTTGGCTATTGGAAATTGTATCTGAAAATTAAAAGACAAAGACCCCAGCTGGGTACAGATGAGGAAAAAAGCTTCTCTCAAGATGGGCTAATTTGTTTTACAGAGCTAAACTTTTCCATAACCCTGATTTAACGAACTTACCAGCTCAGTATTTTAATGTTGATCAAAGGAACATATTTCTGTGCTGCATACAGAGGAGTTTCCCTCTCCATCCAAGTTGATTTGCATTTATCCATGCATCTGTCTGGGACTGAATATAAACTTCTCACCTACATTAACTGTCTACTAAGGCCTAAAACCCACTTAGGGCCTGCTTATGCCTTACCAAGTTTGTTAGCTCAAATACCACAGGCAGGAAATCTTTTGCCCATACCTCACTGAAGCTATGAATTTATCTGGAGGACTCAACATTGCATATAGTCAGTGCTGGTCCTCTATAAGCAAGCTCATTTTGCCCAAGGAGTCTTGAAAAGCCAATCTTCAGATCACTGACCCAACATGCTAGCAAGTGACTATTATTCTTTATGATACAAGATTGAAAAGCTCCAGGTTAGCAGCAGAAAATCCTATTCATTGTAGCTGAAAAGCAGGTTTCATTATAATGCAAGTTCCATAAATAGCAAAAACAGTTAGGAAAGCAAACCAAATCCACAGATGAAAAATAAGGTAACTAAATTTTTTACTCCATGCATCAGCCTCTTATGTTCCACTGAGACTAGGGCTGGGAAATCCTATATTTAACATACTAAACTTTGATGTCTTCTACAGGGATATTACTCAGATATAGTTGCTTGGAGAGACGAATGGAAAAAAATCTCTTTGTTTATCCTCAGCCATAAAAGATGTTAGAGACACTTTGCATGTATTTTCCATGTTTTTTATTATAATAATTATTATTATTGCAAAACAGAAACTGCCAGACGCTGCTGGGCAAAAATCTTAAGAGTTCCCTTTGAGAAATAAGATATTGGATTATTAAAATTAAAAAGGCCAGAAAAATAGACTCCTACATCGTCATAATAGCCATGCACAGGTTCTGACAAGAGTATTGTATTGCTAAGAAATTTGTCAAAACAACTTGCATTTAAGAGAAAAACAAACTGCTGGCAAGCAAATTATATTATATACTAATGTGGAAATGTCAGTCCTTTCCTATTCAACTCCAAGTGCACTAAAAAAAGGACTTTTAACTGTTCCTATGTACAGTAAATGTAATAATTTTCATTTTTGTGAAGTGTTATCATTTCTACAAAATTTCCTCTCAATGACTCACCACAATCTCTTTTCTTGCCAGCTTGTTACTGCACTGTCCTCCTGGATTTTAGTATAGGATAGGATGGAGATTTTTCAATGCAGTAAGAAAGGAGTGACAATTTAAATCCATCCTTGTAAGTGCAGTCAGCTTTGAGAGGAATGAACCAGGGCTGTGAGGGGTGAGCCTTCTGCATCCTGCCTGCCAGCTCCCCTGTTCACACCCCTCAAAACCTCATCCTGGACATCCTTTCCTTTTAATTTGGTCTTTAGCTGTTAAACCACAGAATAGCTCCCAAATACACAGGCAGCATGACATGGTCTCTTTTAAAAATACTCTCTCTCCAAGTACCAAAGGAATCTGGGAACAAGCACACAAAAAAACAAGGATCCAAACCCAAGTCTTTTCTCCTTTTGGCTTCTCATCTCCTCACTGCATGATCCCACATGGGCCCTTGACTGACACCCTCATTTCACCCCCAAAAGCTCTTTTGCTTGCTTTTTCCCTACCTCTCCATCTTCACATCTCTGGGTAGCAATGGCTATTTTAAAAAATACCACTCCTGTTTGTTCTCACCCCTACTTTCTTCCCAAAGAAAAATCCTGCTGCAGTTCCCATGCACTGATTTGCTGGGAATGAGAAACCATCCAGAAAGGCTGGGTGGAGCTGCAATCCTTGTGCTGGTGACACAAAGTGTTTGTGAACAGCCAGGCAAGGAGGGTGACGAGCAAGTGGTGCCATGGCTTTGCTCATCTACCTTCACCCAAAGAAAGATGGCTTCCCTTGACAAGGTGGGGTGGGGGGGTGTGCCCAGTTCTGGTGTGTGTCATGAACTACACTTCAGGCCTGATGGCATAGCCAAGCTAAGTGGGTTACAGCAGTAAAAATGAAGCTTACATTTTGCACAAAAAAGCCTGTGTTTGTGCCTGAAGCAGTGCCTTTCCTTTTTTTTTTCCACTCGTGCAGTATTGGGCAGGATGTGACTGGGAGACAGCGTTGAAATAATGTGCTAGAAAGGCTGTGGATGTGGAACAACAATTGCATAGATAATGTCACTAAAAACACGGCTTTCTTATCAAACCAAGCTTAAACAAGTTTGACTTGTGCAGAGCCCCGGGGTCATGCTGGCCTTCAGCGTGGGTGATCTTTACCTCTCCCACCATCAACACTGCTGCTCTTTTGGGTCAGGAGTCTCTCTCCATCACTGTGAAATTTTCAGGGCAGAAGCGCTCTGGCATTTCCTGAGCTGCCGTTTGGTTTCAACAGCACTGCAGCTGTTGCGTAAGTTTGTACCTCTCGTTTTGTACCTCCTAGGGTTCAGTCATGTGTCTGCTGCTTTGAAATAACTATGTGAGTTATAAATGCTTTCTTACAGTCTCCCATGATGGTCAGCCAATTATTCATATTCAGCTAGCGTATTAAAGCCATTCTAGGTCTTTTTTCATACATGTTCGAGGTTTTCAGACCCATTCTTCTATCATCACACAGGAGTGATGGCTCTGCTGCTGTTTTTGTCCTAGGTGGAGCCTGCCAAAGATCTCTTCCCAGAATGATCTTATTCAGCAGAAGCAGCATGGAACAAACTCTCCAGCCTGCTAGGAACTGTGATCTCCCCAGGATAGTTTCCTTGGTTAGAGAAAAGGAAAAACATCCCAGGGTCATTCCTCACACTACCAGTTAGACACACGACTACGGGAATAGCCTGTTTGGTAGCTCCAGCACTTGGGAATGGGAGGGGTGAGGACAGAGATGCCTTGTGCCTCTCAGAACGGTGGAGGAGGTTGGCACTCTGCCCACAGTAGAGAAGCAGGGAGAGAAAGGAGCAGTCTATCTCTTGACACAAGGCAGATGGGAAGGAAGAAGTGGAATCTCTTTTGCTAAGCTCACAAAACAGTGAATTCAGCCAGAATTTACACTCTTACCTGCCTCATTTCATCACTTAGTCCAACACTTTATTCTCTAAGATCTCATATAGCTGTTGCTTAACAGTAGAAACACTGAAATTCAGAGGAGACTACCTTAAGCATCTCAAAGTTTGGCATTCCCAGAAGTTGTCAGTTTTCACAGTGTTTGGCAGTCCAGCGTGTGTCTTTTGCCAAGACTTGCTGGTTTCCACAAGTCACATCTCTTCTGCTCATCTGGCCCATGGAGCAAGTATGAATTCTCAGACCATGGCAGATGGAGACAGGTAAAAGGGAAGGAGATAATGATCATAGCCATGTCCGTCAAAACACTTTGACTGTTTTCAACTTTAATTTATTTCATAACTGAAACTTTACCTCCTTACTCCCAGGAGACTACCTGCTGGCGTTGTCAAAGCCTTCTAGAATTAGAGAAGACTTTTTTACTCCTGTGAGGCTCTTGCTGCAGTTAAGTAAATATCTGTGGAGCACAGAAAGAGAACCAAGATGAACATAAATCTAAAGCTTAAACTGTAGTTCCCGTGCTGTGTTGTGAAGATCATCTGCTCCCTTGAAAACATGACCTAAGCCAATGAGATACTAACACAACATGGACTGGAGTAGAAGTCTACCTCATGCCAGTGGGAGACATAACCATCATAGCCTGGTCTTGTGCTTAGTAGGCTGTTTGAATCTTCTTTGCTTTCACTGACCACAAGCTCTTACAAATAATTAGTTAGACCATGAAAAGGTGGTCACTGCAGGAGAAGAGAGGAAGACTGCACACTTTAAAGCAATTTTCATGCTAAAAGATGGAACATGCTCTTAGAGAGCTGTGCAGTCACCTGATAGGGTGATTCATGTTCAGGATGAGGTTCTAGGCACTCACTACCAGGAAAAATACCAGAACTTTAACTATATCTCATATGCATTTTGGGGGAGGAAAGGAGGAGGTAGAAGGAATCAATGTTTGTCCTCTTCTCCCATCGTGAAAGGAAGGGCTTGAATGTTTCACTGTAGTTCCTGAGTAGAGCTCACTTTACAGTCCAAACTAAGTTGCCTGATTCTGAAAGTGGTGAGATTTAGACAACAATTCCTATTAGCTGGCCAATCGCTGGCATCTCTTGAGCTCGAGGGACCAGACACCTAACTTCAGTGTTGAAGATTCTGCCATTTGGGCAGAGCACCTGCAGCTGTGCAACAGTAGGAACCTAAAATCCCCTTCATAGGGAGATTTGTGTCTCTATGCCAAAAGAGATTCTGCTAAGAAATCTGACAATGCAAACCTCTTCAGAGGTACAACATAGCCTTCTTCTCCTCTTGCAGCTGAGCATGTCCAATGGCCAGCACAGAGAAGAGGCAGAGCCAAAATTCTCCTTTGTGTTTGCATCAGACCAAACTGAACCACCATGATGGACTTACCAGAGAGCCATCACTCACCGAAGGTTTGTAGAAGTGTTAGATTTTCTTTACTTAGATTTTCTTTTCAGTACTCATTGAAAGGAAAGACAAGAGAAGGGAATTATACTTGGTCAGCAGAAACAGGAATTGTCTCCCTGAACACATGGCCAGACAGATCTGATGAGGAGAATACAATATATTTATATGGACCTTTTTCAAAGTGGAACCACACTTTAAATATTGATCTCCACTGGCATGCAAAATGCTGATATTCACAATTATGTCACTACTTTATTATTTTATTTTTAAAATAGGTTTTCTACATGACAGGGTAGATCTCTTGTTCTCAGCCAAAAGGACCATTTCAGTAACATGCAAGGAACTATGGGTTTGACTGAAATCCAGCTGGAGCACAAATTTCAAATCCAATTAATTGTAAGCAGTATCTTCAAGACATTTGAGGAATTGTCTTGCTTAAAATTTCCTAGTCTGTAATACATATACATTATATACAATAGTGCATATTTATAGCTACACTTTGGATGCATATATGTGTCTGTGTATTATATATATAAACACCAGGTACAATAGTATATACAAAATGTTTTAACTTGAATGAAAACTCTTGTGAGCTTTAGGAGTGTGTGCTTTGCCTGCGTCCACTCACGTGATAAACTCATGATACAGCAGTTGTGTACTTCAAGTATTCTGTATATTTCAATGTTAATCTATTTTTTTAGAATAACTAGCATTACAGGTGCTGTTATAGGGTTGGATTGGTCATATCCAAACTAGGCTAATTCAGGACTACCCACGTCCCATGTTTGGCCCATGAGCTGCTGGTAGTTGCCTCATGCAGTTTTGAATTCTACAGAATCAGTCACAACAAATTAACTGTCATTTCTTTTACTAAACTAACCCCAAACCCCTGTTTTCCCAGGAGAAAATTGCTGCACTTAGTTAAAACACAGGAAAACAAATGCCCACCCCCCAGGAGCACACGAAGAATGCTAGAACACAGACAAACCAAATTGCTATTATTCATTATCTACATTATCATTTAATGTGTAGACATCAAGTGCTCTAGAAATCTGACAGATTTATGAGTAGATTGAGAGAGACGGGCTCGTCTTTATTCCAAGCAGCAAATGGGTGATTTATGGGCACACTAACAAATACTACTGGGAGATGTCAGTGTGGTGGAAGGGGCATGCCAGGCTCCAGACCTGACCAGGCAGGCATGCCAGAAGTGAGGTTTATGGTCAAACTACAAGATATTTTTTAATATATGTATGTATATATTTGGACCAGCTGGCCCAGTTGCATGTACCCATTGCTTTCAAACAGTCTTAATAGCACATCTTCTGTACGTCCCTTCCTGCTGTGGTGCCAGCTCTGTGGGACAGGAGTTACTGCTTACTAGCTTTTTCCCTGGGGACACACCAGTGTGCTTTAAACTCTACTGCTGTTTAGTTCATAGTGAACTCTTCCTGGCCCTCACTGCGTGGGATCCTCTAGGCTGTGCTGCAGCTCAGCACCACAGAAGTCAGTGATGAGGCTGAAACACAGGTTTGCCATCCTACCAAACCTGCTGTTCCCTGGTTAGCACAAGTCCCTGGAGCAACATGTCCACAGTGCACATTAAGGTTATTCTTGCCTCTGATAATGTCAGCACCGTGACCCCATTGCCACATGGCACCCAAAATGCTTCTAGCCCCTCAAATTTAGGACACTGTTGTGGTCACCATCAAGACTAGCAATGGTAGTGTTGTCTCGTTATGTCTTTAATTTCCTATTTGTGCATCTGGATTTCCAGTGCAATTCAGTTGCCTTTGTACTGAGATAAGCAATTTGTTTTATCTTTGCAGGAGTGGTTGTCTTGGACTTCCCTCCTAGTCATCCCAAGGGTGATGACATATTCATATGGCATCTGAAACAATGTATGCAAGATTACCTGACCACAATTTATCGGTGAAATGGATGAAAAATGCTTTCATTTAACTGATTAACATTTAATTAACATTGTTAATTAACATTGATTTTAACTTTTTCAGCTGAGTGTAACACTTAACATTGACCTTAACTTTTAAAATCAAAGCTAGGTGCTAAGAAAGCCTGGAGAAAACCATGATTGATATTATGCATTATAATCTAGCTGCATGTGATCTGTGTTGAAGTTATGGAGTAATGTGCATTGTACCATATAAAAGTCTAATGATAGTTAATGTTAGTTAATTAAGATGAACACTGATTGGTATTACCCTGTCTCATATGGGTATTAACATAATATTAGAGTCTAACAAAATATTATTTTAGTTAAAACCACATATACTGATTCAGTCTAGATTCTGTCTGGGAGAAATGAATTCTGAATCTGATTAAGCTGCCTATTTCCAAATCATATGATGCTCCTGAATCTCAACACAGCAAACAGGAAAACAGGTTCTAGTCCAATAGGGTCTTCTTTATTAAGTAAAAACACAGACACAACTTTATACTTATGCTTAGGAATTCTAGGATCATAGAGTAGAGATCTCCAGCCTGCTATCACAGAAAAATGGATTACATTTTTCTGCTCATAAGCTTAGCAAGCTCCCCATTCAACTGATAAGGTTTCTCTTCTGCCTTTTCACATTCTCCCATCCTGAACTCCTTCTAAAGAACAGTAATCCAGAACAATATTTCTCCCGTGACACACAAAAGACACAATCAGCACTGCACTGGATCCCAGGCCAACATGTTCAGCCCTGTGTGCTTGCACTGATCACAGGGTGATCAATGTCAGCGTGCTCCTGCCTTGCCCCCAAGTACGACAGGGACAAACTGAGCATTTGGCTTGTTATAATCTCTGGTGTATTTACCTACAGGAAGTTACGTCCTCTTGAAGAAGGCTCAGAGCACTGATTGGTACAGTGTGTAGTATTGAGACAGATCAAAAAGCACCTCTGATCTCTATCCTCTCCTGTGCTGGAGACATCCCTGTGCACAGAAACATGCAAGAGACACAGATACAGACAGGATGTCCCTCCTTCCCTTGCATTCCTGAATGCAGTGCAGGGCATCAGCTAAGCTGGTCATAGTTTCAAGCAGAAAACAGTATCTAAAGAGAGGTAGAAGTGTGCAGAAATGCAAGTGTATGTATATCCTTTAAGCACATGAATATACATGTGATATTAAATGTGAGAAGGATTTAAAGAGACCGTATTGTATCTTTAATTAGCAGGTGGTACTTCTTAGCATTGTAAAAGAGATGAGCCCTGTTAAGTGATCTGGAGACGAGAATAATGACTTTAAGCACTCAGGTTATGAAGGACATTTCTATAAAGAGAAGAGTAGTATAAAACAACCAAATGCTTCATGCAGTTGTATTTACTTTGCATGGTCTTATCTGCAGAGCCAGGTGGTCACAGGCTGGTTGTTGCAGCCATGGAAGTGAAGCAAGGAAAAATTTCTCAAAGCAAACTCATATTGTAAGAGTCTGTGGAAAGGGAGGTTGAAGAGGAGGCAGGAGTCAGAGTGAGAGCAAAATTCACACTGGCTGGAGTGAATGAGGACAGTAAAGAGCATCCTTCATCAGATCAGATTGTATTGGAACAGGAAGCTGAGGTCCATTGACAGCAGACAAAGCTTATTTCTTGTCTCTTTCCTTCTGAGTCAAAATCTCTGTATCTGAGCACCTTCATTCATGGCCCTTCACTTCCATGGCCATTTCTTGCATATCATTAACTCCAGTCAGTTTAGGGGTATTTTGCAAATTTTGCTGAAATGTGGTTGGTCAAGAAATGAAATGAAATTGCCATTACAGTTCCAAGCATAGTCCTAACTCCAGGATGAATGAGTACTTTCTGCTGCATGGTAAGTGGCGGATAAAACTTGTTTCTGCTTTCACAAAATTGAGAAAACCAGGGCTTTGCATCTTGGCAGGAAGGTGGCACCTTCAGCTTCACAAAATCTTTCTGCCACATGATGCTGTCTACACTGTCTCTCATCGTGTGCTAAAGGCCACAAGGAGCCTTTTACTTATGGGTGTAGTAGAGGATTTCAGGAAGAGGAGCTGCTTCTGCTTTTAGTGTGTTGGTGTCAAGAGAAGCTTCACAATGAGAGAAGGCAACTGATTCTCGAATATGCAAGCATAGCAACAATGTCCATGTTGAGTTTCTGTCAGCTTTTACCTGCTCGGACTCTCCCTTGGAGTGATTTTTGAATGGCGCAGGAAAGTACAGGACCCAGGTGCTGTGCTACAGAAGATAACATTCTGAGGGTACTGTCTGACCCCTCTGTGAGCTCCAAAGGCAATTGTGTTGGTAACTTTGCATTTGCCTGTAGGGTGCTCTCATAATTAGGCTATTCATGAGCTATGGGGGTTGCTTTCTACTTGTGAATGCCTTTTTTTCCCTTTGACTTATCTTTGATTCCCAGGAATTTATGCACTTTTATTCACTTCAGAATTCAGTAATATACAAACCTCTTTTTAAGATCTGCAATATATGCATTCACCCCATGGGATGCCTCCCTGGGCCCATATTTGTTTTTTGTGTGTAAATATGCACAGTGGCCTCTCTGCTGCTCACACATGAGAAGGGATCACACTGAGGTGACTGATTATGAATCAAAATTAAAACCACCGATTGGCATTAAAGGTCACATCTTTATTAGAATTATTCATCCAAATACAATTAGCTGCACACCAATCTGTGGGGAGGAGGAATGGAGGCTCTCTGTGAGCCTGACCTGATCCTGACCCAACTTACATCAACAGGGTGTCATTATCTTGAACAGAGCTTCTTCCAACCTATGGTAGAAATACAACTCATCTTCCACAGCCTCACTTCTCCCTCTCCTCTCAAGGGCAGCATGAACGGAGGAAAGAAGACATTAAGAGTCTTTGTCTTGAGGGAATGTGGTCTGTTTTCTTTTTCATTCTTTTTTTCCCCCATTCTGTTTTAGAAGTGACTCCATTCCTTATACTGTTGGATGAAGTTCCATCAATACTCTCACTGTGGATGGGCTGCATTTCTGTGGCAGCCACTCAATAGGGTAACAGGGTGATGCACCAAAGAGAGAGAGAGGGCAGGAAGATAACAAATCAGTGGGATGAGACTGGTGAGGCCAAGAGGTTATTTGTGCCAACCAGTTATCACTAAGGCTTAGTCACCAGGGACTGAATGTAAACCCTGGCAAATGAAATCTAAGATGGAAACATGCATAAAGATTTGAAAAGCAAGTGAGAATCAACTTTTAAAAGTGAGGGGAAAGATCAAGTCAAGGGAAAATGGGTGGAGCATTGGCTGGAGGTATGAAGTAGAACACAGAGGTTAGCCCGTTATTCCATGCTGAATGCAGTGTGTGTGCTCTCACCTGCCTCCAAAGTGTCCAACACTGGTTGTTCTCAGAGACAGTGTATGAGATTGCACAGACCCTTGTGCAGATTATTTATGTTGCAGAAACAGGTTTCTTGAAGTTTACATGGTCCAGACTTGGGAGAGAGTAAGTTTGTAGGTAATAACCTTTATTAGACCAACAGATGTGGTTATGTAGATGGTTCTTCAGAGCTGAAATGGAAGCAGAAAACCTGCATGTGCCCCAAAGCAGGTCCATTTTTTTTCAAATGTATCAGTTGATCTAATAAAAGACATTACTTTCCCCAGCAAGCCTTTCCTTGAGAACAGTTATGGTAGCTCTTATATTACTGTAACTGGGGACTTCAAACCACTTTAAAAACATTACACTAGATAGTATCACACCATCTTTATTTGGAAGTTAATTATCATTTCTTATCATCTTTAACATGTGAGGAAACAGAATTGAATAGACTTATCCAAGATAAAATAGGAAGTCTGGAGAAAAAGATCAGTCCTGGTCATTCTCCTCAGCCACAGCCTTGTCATATGGAAGGGGTAAGTCAAATGTCTCTCCAGAAGTTTTCCTTTCTGCCACAGGAGTGGCGTAACAGCAGAATGCATTTAGGTTTTTTTCAGGACCATACAATGAAATCTGAGAGTTTGTCCTCAGCATGATGAAACTAGAGTAGCACAAAAGTGTTCAGAGTGAAGTGAAATCTTTAGGTGTTCCTGATGTACAATTGGTCTTCATTCTTAGATGAAAATTATGATGTTAATTTTAGAGGTTTAAAAAAAGAAGAAAACTTTAATTATCATACTTCATGGCCTCATATGATTCAGTGATCTGCAGCCTTTCTAGGTGCTCTGTCATTCCTGATGTTTGAAGACAAAAAATATGGGCTCTCTCTTTCAGAGAGACACAGATACACATGTAAACACAACATGAGATACAGGTACATTGCAGTCTCTTCAGGACATCTATTGATTGATGGAGAAAACAAAGGGAGGGAAGAGACTGTTTTTTCAAGAATGAGTTGGAATGAGTTTTCAAGTTAGTTCATGAAAAAAAATATTTGCAAACCTATCATTTGTTAACTGGATCTGTGCAAGTGGCTTATGAGCATGGCTTTCAAACTGTTATCCCTTATTGTCTGTCTGAATTCATCTTTCTGACCACAGGGCTCTTAGGTAACACAATTCCCAAAGCTAAATGTACATACTGTGTGTCTGCAGACCCTCGTAATGAGAGTTGCTACCATGTGCAATACCATGTAAACACCTTTCTTCCTCTAATTTCTAGAAAAATAGAAAAGAAGGAGATAAAGTTCCTATTGGTACTTTTCAAATGCAAGGAATGTATAAAAAGTCTCCCGAGAAGTTGAGTTTCCTTTATGCCACAGCAGTGAAGAAGCAAAATGTGTTTTCTTTCTTTCACTTTGTCAGAATGCAGTGCTAAAGTCTGGGGGTCAGGACCGGTGTCAAATAAACAACTTTACTGTTTTGAATTTTTTAAAGGTTGAAGCTCCAGATAAAACAACTGCCGTTTGCACACAATATGCCCTGTGATCACAGGGCATGATTGATGATAAGTCAAAACAAATTTTGTTTATTCAGCTTTAAAGTGAATGTGGTGTTCAGATTTTTCTGCGGTTTTGAATGCTATTAGACAAACAAGGTGCACATATGGGATGTAGTAAAGGTAGAGGCCTATTTCACCAACTATGTGTTTCCTTTGGGCACTGCTGAGTCATCTGCAGAGCCACCCTGGGCAGGCAGTGTTGGGAGCAGTGGCCCCTTCCACCACAGGGACTTCTCAGTGCTCCCAAAGCTGGGGTTTGGACTCCCCCTCTCTGCCAGGAATGCTGTGCAGTGGGCTAGGAGGTATTTCAGCCCTCAGGCTGGGCTCCTTGGAGCTGTTGGGTGCAGGAAACAGCAGGGAAAGGACAAAATGTTGCACCTCTTACCCCTGTGCTCCAGTGAGTGCAGAGGCACTGAGCTCTGAGTGTTGCCGCATCTGCTGGCGAGGGGCTGCTGTGAGCAGCCTCCTGCTTCAACCCACAGCCTGGCTCTATGGCCACCACTGGCATCAGGAACTATGATCATGATCTCATGTTTACCATAACACATCCTTCATTGTCTACAGACAATCCCCAGGCATCATCTTGGAGCTCCCCTTGAATTCTAAGCAATCATCCAGGAGAGGCATTTTCACACAGGGCTGTGTCTTGCCACCCTTCCTCATGCCAAGTAGTACCTTCCTTGCAGCAGCGTATAAAGTGGAGGGAGGCATGAAAGACAATTAATTCAGCCCCTCACTGCCTCCTCTGGGAAGGAAGCCTGACCTCACCTGTGTGTGAGGAGATGGAAGTGCAGACCCCGAGGAGAGACAGAGTCACAGGGCACATTGGAATCTGTGTTTGTCGTCATTTGACTGTGAGGAGTGCAGGGAGGAGGCCACAGCATTTCAAATGGGAGGTTTCTATGGCTTTACTGCTGAGCTAAAATAGTTGAAAGCAGGAAGGGAAAAAACACTGAACTGCACAGTTACCCCTCTGTTGTCTAAGAAGGCTGTGATATTTGCTTGCTTTAAAAAAAATCAGACTTTCTCTGCTTGAAAATAAAAGCAAGCAGAACTTGCATTTTTGAAAGAGGAAATCCAAGATGATTCAACTGAAAGCAATAATTGTGTTCAATTTTTCTTACAGGAAATATCATACCAATTCATTGGGAAAATACAAATGAGGTCATTTTTTTGAGACACTCAAAGATTCCCTTGAGAAATGTCAGTAATTTCCTAACACCACTATCATTTATCCTTAGTCTTCCTTAAACTTATTTTTCAAGAATTTTTAGCTAGCCCCTTCCACTGAAACTTTCTGTGTTAGAATAAGACAGTTGTTTAAAATATTAGCGCATTTAATCATGTTTTATTTTGACATTTTACATATGACAACTTATATATTGGGATATTATAAAGAGAGAGCTAGTGAATGATTAACATGTTTATTTGTATAAAGAGTTAACACTATTTAGAGACAAAAAGTTGATGGCTAATTTCATCCCACTTAGTGTATTGTAATTATTTGATTACCTATAGAAACTTCAGAGTACGGGTTTTGAAAGATCAAAGTTAGTGAAAAGTCAGCATGTAATTAGTTTCTTGCTTTGGAGCATTAGGTAGAATTACTGCAAAGAGGCAAAACTATCATTTTATAGAGACCCTTAGGAGATTTATAATGATGGTAGACAAATATATGCATACAATATCAGTTGGTGTGCTAAAATTTAATTTTAGTGAGGAAATGTGGTTGAAGGTGATCACAATACATGGGGATGTTCTTATTTTAATATTGGTGGATGTTATTATTAGAGAATCATATCAAAAGATATGTCACCAGGGAGAAAATATCATTTATAAATCACTAATGAGTAGCAAACAGTGTTTAGCTTGGAGGTATAAGACATCTTTTCACAATGTGCATTTATGATCAAACACAAAAGATCAAGTAGGGGAAAAAACGAACAGTAGATCTATATTTTATCTTTCTGTTCTCAGCAACATTTTTGATGGTTAAATGGGGTTATAAAATGGACGTGCTGGATCACCCCCTCTCCATAAAGGCAGAAAGAGCCCTTTTTGTGTACAACAAAGAGCTCATATTTTGGCCCCCAAATGTTGTCCTCTTTTAGAAAAAACCTTAATAAATACCACCCCAGTTTTAAGGTAGTTTGTACTCCAGTATTTCAAGGTAGGAGGAAGTGCTGCAGTCAAAACATGGGGTCACTGACGGGTTGAGATTTTCAGGTGCTGGAGTTTGTCCCACCTTGCAGCACAAGCTGAGCCTGAGCCACTCGGCTGTCAGATGTGTTAATTAACAGCTGCCAAAGCTGTTATTGTGTACATGTCATTCTCTTACCATGTGTAACTTTCTCCACAAGTCCTTTATACCTCTCTGTGTCACAGATAGAGACAGAATGTTATGTTGGGTCCACCTGTGCACATATGGGGCCAGAGAAATTTTACAAGAATTTCAGTGGGTTTGTGATTGAGCCCATTTCGTGAGAGAGGATATTTTCAAGACAAAGCCTTTATGACACCTTACAAGTTCTTTTCCCGCCCAGAACATTACATGAATGTGATTTTAGCATGGAACTGAACCATGTAAGTAGTACCTGGTGTCGAAGCATTTAAAACTTAATGGAATAACAGAGGAGAGAGCTGAAGCAAAAAGGTGTAGGCAAGGGATTGTCATGAGAGACAGTACAAGGTTTAAAATCAAGAAAGGAAAAGCCAGTAGAGAGGTTGAGATGAGAGTCAGGAGAAATATGTGTGGAAAGGAAAGAAGAATTTGAGAGCAGATATAGAGAGTAAGTAATAAGATTGTGCCTTCAAAGAACAGATAAAAAGAAGGTGGTGGCCAGTAGTGGCAGCATTTAAAGGTGGCTTTTATCTTTCTATAAAATGTTACTCATTAAATATCCTGAAAAAAAAAATAGAGGAAAGAGAACAGCTTTTGTTGATTACAAAAATATAATACTGATGAACCAGAGAACAGAGCTGATCCATTATCCTAAATTACTGCAGTTCCAAAGGTCCAAGGGAAAATGGACTTGTGTAAATAATTCAGATATTCATTTTAGTGCCTGTAACTGAGAACAATTAAAATATTGCTGCTATATTTATCCAATACATATGTGAGATGTGACATGAGAATCATCAGGAAGTATACACGACATAAAAATTTTATTTGTGGAAAAATAATGGATTTTTATTGTTTTATTTAGTGTCTAATAATGTGATCTAAATGCCTTGCTCTTCACTCTTTCTCTTTTATTAATGTCTCTTTTCATGCTGGGATTAATTATCACTTGCTGCTGTCATATAACAAAATAAGTAAATAAATATTAAGGACTCTAGAATTAAATTCCCATTCAGAGTAGATCAGAAAGTGAAATATCTTACTTTTGCCTTGTCTTGCCAAACAAGGTACAAATCCTACCTCTACCCCTTTGATTTTGTTTTTATGGCCTTAAATTGGATCTGGAAAATATCCTTCATGTACCATTTTCCCAGTAATCCACACCTCTTGCTAATGTCTGTAGGACAAACCAGTGCAGGGAGGATACTCAGCGAGCAGCATCCAACCTCAGCATGACACAAAAGGCTGCACACATGCCCACACACACGGATCAGACTGAAGCCCAATGAGGTTGCTATCCCAGCGAGCCAGATTCTTCAACTAAGATTAACCTTGAAGCTCAAATGAGATAAAAACAAATAGAAATTTCTCCACAGGAATAAGAGCTTATTATAAAGGAAAGTATTTCATAACTCGCCTAACTTTAATTAAAGGAAAAGGCTGGCAGGATATATTCTATCTCAGCAGCCATATGTTTAAATGTGTGTTCAGTGAGGTGCACAGAAGGTGTGCACATCTCGTTATTAACTAAGTAGATCTGTGTGTACAACCTCCCAGAAGTGCTGACAATATCTCTCACACATTTACATGATGCTCATCCTTTTGCCCATTATGGAGCATCATGTCTACACCATATTCTATGAACTGAGCTCTGCCCATATAAATTGAAGAAACTCTGTCCTACAGCAGATCCCAATTATATCCTTTGGACAGGGAGGCATCTGAGTGCCCTTCCCCTTCAAGTAAACAAAGCAAACAGGAGAGTTTATAATAATTCAGTGCTTCCAGCCAAAGTCAGGCCACCTTCCCAAGGAGCACCATGGTTTTGAGAGAGGCTTGGGTCTATTGGAGGTTCCAGGTACCCTTTGGAGTCATATCTTTCATATTTGCATTTGGTTGCTGCAGACAGGTCAACTGCTGGGAACTGAGTCTGCAGGAGATGTTGCAGAGGGCACTGTTGGTGAGAAGTTTGCCATGTTTTCTGTTGAGGAAATATGCCAAGGTTTCCTCAGCAGTATTGTCAGCCAGTGACTGAACACTGAGATTGATGAAGGGGTGAGAAAGTTGTATCTGTTACTGAAATTCCTCTGCATGCCAGGATCTTCATGTGCATCTGTTGGAGTCACAGTCTGGTTTCTGAGGAAGTATGAGGAAATATCCCATTGTTAATGGAGCTGTTTGTATGTGCATCTTGGCATAGAGTGGCACAAAAAAGGGAAATTGGCTTAGGGCTGACCCAGTCAGACTCTGGAAACGGGGAAGGATGGAGGAAGCAGAAGTGCCTGTGAATGACTGGTTTCTCCTCTGCTCTTTGGATAGATAAACTGATCTTGAGTAAACTCAACTAGATGCAAACCGCAGCCAAGCAGACAGCCTGGCATCAGGACAAATTGCCTTGAGGTCAGTGAGCTTCACTGTGTCCTCAGCCACATCTCAGGCTGCTCATGGAAGCAGCTGATGAGATTTCTCACTGTTAGAAATCAATCCAGGCGTAAGGTTATTCTTGCCTGTATATCCAACAATGTCCCAGTAAATTGTATGGTCCAAGTAGGGCTAATAATGGAGGTTTCTTTGTTGATCGAGAGACCTTGCAAATAGAAAGGTGAATAATTATATGTACTCTGTCAATTGCCTGACTTCAGATCAGCTGGTAGTCTACATATGCATTCATAATGAATCCAGAATGAATCTTTGGCCTCAGTCTGAATAAGCAGAACAGCACTGTGGCCTGGACTTTGCTGAGGATTTTTGAATCCATAGAAAAACTGAAAGAGAGGAGGGTGCTGCATGAGCAATGTCCACTAGAACCAGGACTATTTTTGTGAGTGGGATGAATGATTTAGGGCATGATTTAGGGCCTCCTAATAAGAACTAGAAGGCATTGTATGGAATCAGGGTGAAGGGCAGGCTGGCACAGACTGTTCCACACGTTGTCCCCTCCAGCACTGATCCCCTCAATAAAACTGCTGGCAAACTAAGTTGTGAGACAGTTGCAAGAGAACCAGAAGACAGACATCTCTGGCATCTCCAATCCAACCTCAGTGATCTGGATGTGCATTGCTCCCAATAGCACTGTGGCTGAAATCTTTGTTTCTAATACAGATGTAGCTTCTGGTTGCTTAACCATCTGTAAGGCTAGGAAGGACCCATCAGTTCTGCTTCTTTAAAAAGCAGATCTTTCATAACCTTCTTAATGCACCCTGGAGTGCTTTCAGAAATTAAAATTCCCATAGCTACACTTCTTACCACCCCATCACAGGGTGCTTGCATGAAGTTTTTAGGAAAAAAAGTAAAGAATTATTGCTGACCAACACTTAGGCCACCTCACAGTGTTAGACAGCACTGAGAGAGATGGTGGAGGGCACTCTGCAGGGACCTTGAAGGTTTGCAGAGCAAAGTCACTGGACCTGCAGCAGTTTATCCTCAGAAACTGTTCACAGGATGTGAGCTACAGCAAAATGCTTGTGGACAAGTGCTCAAAGAGCCACTGCACCACACCTTGTGATTACCCTGCATTGAAGGGTTAGAAAGGATCCCAAAGTCTTGGACTTTCCATTACCATAGTAGTCCCCAAGTTCCTCTGAAGCTTTTGGCTCTGATGTTCAGCCAGCACAAAGCACCAGTGCTGTCCTCATTACCACTTGTGTGGCAGAAACCTCAGTGGTGTCAGAGGTCTGGTTTCTGCTTTTCTGTTGAGAATGGGTAAAAAAACAATAAACAACAATTATTTCTAATAAATATGAAAAAAAAAAAAAAAAAGGAAAGGTGAATGAACACAGAAAACAGGGAGCTATGAAACCTTCCAAAGGCAGCCTTTGCACGACAATGCTGCAGTTCCCCAGCAACTGGAGCTGGATGACTACTCATTGTTTAAGTGCAGATTTTCCCTGGGAAGGTTGATGAAGATGTTTCCCATTTAAAGTTAGATAATCTTTCACCAAATCCCCGTCTGAGGGATCAAGAGGGAAAAAATGTTTGGAGGCCAACAATGCATCAAACATTTTCATACATTCCTACTGTAACCAAAAGGTCCCTAATCACAACAGCTACACAAAGCTGGATCCTGTGTTGTTTAGGACTGAGTGTGGGATCTGGCATTCAGAGTCTGTCGCCAGTTTGGAGAAGTCTGCCTCAATCAGTGTCACTGCTGGCCACAGCCGCCTGTGTCTGGCGCTGTCAGTCCCGCTGCCTTTGTTTTAAAAAGCTGGTTTGTTTGGGGTTAGGGTTTTTTTGTTTCTTCTTTCTAGGGCAACTACCACATCAATGTCAGGGTCGGATGGTGCATCTTAGACATAAGAGAGATTCGCACGGGCGGACCATCAGTGGTTTTAGGTTATTTCCTTAGATGAAAGCACTCCTTTCTAACATTATTTCTCCAGGCTCCTGCATTGCACAACAGCAAACTCTTCTTTGCTAAGTTATCCTGACTGGGGGTCTGAGCAGACCAGCTGATGGCATATTAAAAAATCACTCATCCTGCATCCTCACCTTGCAAGCAATAAAGTTTGCCTGCTAATACACCAGTTTCAGCTGGTTTTGCTCTTTATTGCATCAGGCTGAAACACTGGTGACAATGCTTCTGAAAAGTGGTAGGAAGACGGAAAATGCCCCTATCTAAAACAGATATTTAGAAAGGGTTTAGTCTCCTGCTAAAACTCTTTTGCATTTCTATATTGCTTGTGTCCTTTGCAGAGAAGAATTGGGTGTCTTGTCACAAAATAACAGTCCTTGCTATCAAAAGTAAAATCAGAGACACCTTCACTTAAAAATATGAAAGAAGCACCACTGGTGTCATTTGCAAATGTGTTTTCCATCTCCGAGTCATGCCATACAGGTGAGGTGGCTCAGACCCATCGTGGCCTCGTATCTCACCCTGTTATTTCCACTTTGGGCAGAGGAACCAGTTCAGACAAAATAAAATTTGCCCTTTGCCCGTTGCTGTGACCCAGCCCAAAGCAGAGCTTTCCTGCACGAGGAGCTGCTGTCTGGGCTCCATTTCCATGCTCCCCAGTGCTTCCTGGTCCGTCGGGGATGGGAACACCAGGGCCCCAGCACTGTGAGAAAGCTCTTCTTGACCTGAACCTGACCAGAAACAGGAAGTAATAGAAATCTCAAAAAAAAAAAAAAGACAAAAAAAAGAAAAAACTTTTCTCCTGAGATCTTCAGCCAGGGGGTCATTTTCTGAACTCTCTCTTTCCCTGGTGTAACCACTGACTTTGTTTACTCCAGTGTAATGGAGCACAGCCTTAATTACGGAGGTTCCCTTACTTACAGCTTTGCACAAGAGCTGAGCTTGAGTGTGTGTCCAAACCAAACCTTTTGAGCTTCTCCCACCCCTAATTATTTGTGGATTTTGGATGTATACCAGGAAATTAGTTCATATCCATCTACAATTTTCTCTTTGTTTGATTGGTTTGAGGGTTGGAATTCAGAAAGAGCATTACCTAGAATAATGCCATCTGTATTCCACATAAAGAGAAGCCAACCAGAAGCAACAATGCAATGTTGTTTAAGCTGTATGATATGATAATGCACAATGACACACTGCACAAACTGACACATGGTTTCCACGAATACCAGGGAGGTTTCTCTTCAAGGAAAAAGTAATGAAATGGAGCAGACCTCAATCCAACCACAGCAGTACCAACCTGAGCATGCACCAGGGACATAATCAGAAATCACATCCTCACTGCTGAGGAGCTATAATTAAACTAGATCTAATTTTAATGGAAATTCTTCTCAGTAAAAAAAAATATACCAATGCTCTCCACCCCCTCTAATGTTGTTCCACTATTCCATGCTTATGGAAATAGTTACAGGATTCATGTGTTTTGCAACCCCAAATGTTTTCAAAACAAATAGAACATCTTAAAAAACAAAATTAATAAATCTTTTACATTCATGCTCAAAAGTCATTCATGCTGAGGTTGTGTGGGTTCATCAGCATCAGATGCTTCCTGCCGGCTGGTGCCTCCACCCAACACATGTTTTAAATAATAATCAACTTCAGCCTTTGCAATTATATTTTTGCCTTCATGCTGTTGAATGGTACTGGCTCTTTTATCCTACTTTCATCTCCCAACTTCATGTCAGATAGTACTACTCCTATCCAGGGATGTGAAAACCAGATAACTTTAAGAGGATTAATACTGATGACATGTGCTTTATTAGTTTGGATTTGTTTTATTAGTACCCTGCAGTTTGATTAGGACCAGGAAGCAGTCAGAATATTGTTTGTCCAAGCAGAGAGAAAATAACACCAAGTGGAGAGTTAAATATATATCTATTTACTGGGCTGGTGCTCTCACAGGAACACCATCTCTTCTGGTGTCTTGCTCAGCCTCTCTATTTACAAGAGCACAGGCCTCTTGCAAACGTAAAACAAACCCAGAACAGATCGTCTGGTGCCCCTGGGCTAATCCTTTTCCTTTGGGTCTTTTTCCCCAAATCTACTGCTTCTTTCACCTTTTCCTCCCTGGCCACACTCAGGCATGTTGGGATCTGGAGTAATCGCTGTCCTTCCATGCCTGGGGACATAAAGGCACAAGCTGTGTGGTGTTTTTCCCACTGCTCAGCACACATCCTGATGGTACAGTGTTGGGCAATGCTTTCCAGGGGAAGGCTGGACAAATCCACCTGGTAGTGACACCCTGTAAAGCCTGTTTATGTAGAAGTGATGAAGTGTTGTGCAGAAATATCTGGTTACCTTCTCCTTGGGATAAATAAGCACGGGCTGTGTTAAGTGCTGGTGTGTGCAGCAGTCAGGTTACCCAGGTTGAAACCCCACTGGGTGCTGTGCCACCCCACTGCAGCCCCGTGGTGGGCCCTTCTCCTCTGGGTGCTCACAGGATGCCCATCAGAGAGTGCTTCGGTGAATAGAGAGGGACAGACACACTCCTGATGACTCTCTGACAACGATGCTGGCATCAGTAGAAGGGAGAAACGTGGTTAAATATATTTCTACATGTGATAGGTGCATGGAAAACCCATTTTTTAATTTTTGGCAGAAAGGAATTGGAATGCAACTGGGCAAGCTACAGACCCATGCTTGCTCTGCCAACTTTTGTAATAATAGGAAGCTAGTTACAGTAAACAGTGGTAAATAACACACTCATGAAATCCAGTGGGGAATAAATGATTTGTTCTTATACAGGAAAACAAAAAAGGAGACATCGCTTTTTTTTTTTAGTATTATCGTGCTCCACCCACACTGTCTCCAGTATATCCCATAACAGTGTTGGCTCTTGAGAAAAATGCATATAATGACTGGACTCAGTCTTCTTGCACAGAAGCATGACTAGATAATAAAACAAAGATGCTAGCTTACCAAAAAATTCACATTCAACTCTTTGTGACACATTCATTCACCACTCACTTTCTCCATCTTTACATGTAGAAAGAGTTTGGTGACTGGATTTATTCCTGATTTGCACCAGTGAGAATGAAAACAGAATGAACACAATGCTATTTCTATCTGTGCCTAACATATATAGTACCTTACTTACAAAATATTTATCTGTGTTTCCTCCCACCCACTACTTCATTACATTAATCACTGCCTGGGAGGAGAGGTAGAAGATAGATGAAGATTGGAAAGGATGTTTACTTGAGGGAGATTTGCTGTGAGTTATGAAAAAGACTTTTTGAAAAACTACTTTCCAGCATTTTTCTGGAAGTAAACAACAAGTTTAGTTATACTAATAGATTATTTCAGTGCCTGTAAAGGCTCTGTTGCCTTTTCGACTATGAGCTATTTTTATAAATAGTTTTTCCCTAGGCTCTCTCACTGCAACATTAGCCTGCAACAACTTCTATCTCCTACAGACAGGGAGAATAGTTTATTCCCTGTCCCTCTGCAACCTCCTTTTAAGTATTTGACATCTCCTGTTTCTACCCTGACCAGCCCCAGTTCTCTCTCTTTCTCTTCCCGTGGTCCTTCACCCTTCGTGCTGGTCTCTACTGGATTCTCCCCAGTTAGTCCTCACTCACTTGAACACCACGATGAAGACCAGACAATGACACTCAAGCTGACCTCCACCCGAGCATGATTCCTCCTTTTCCATGGCAGAGTGAGTTGACTTACATCTGTCTTGTGGACCCCTCCACATAAAGCAGGACAAATCGAAGTAAGACAAAGGATCCAGACCCCATGAATGCACAGTCCTGCTCCAGGCCAGATGCATGGTGGCACCATGTCTGGGGATATGGAGCTGCTTGCATTAGTAGTGGAACCAGCAGACCAGCCCTTCCCTGTGGCTGGTCCTTTGAGAGCAAAAGTGGTAATCCTGAAGTAACTCAAAGGCACTGCAAGAAGAAGCAGCCTCTTCTGCTTCTCCTTCTATTCAGCCTAGCTGTTACAGCTGGGGTCTGATCTGAAAACATGTCCTTCCTGTGAGGTTCAGACCACAAAACTGACTGCTTGCCACATTCCACTGTTGTTTTTTCCTTGGGTCGCTGTATGTATCTAGTTTATCACATCCAGCCCTGTGCTAAACATGGTTAGTGTTTGAGCAACCTATGAAGTCAGAAGCTTCCCATGGAGAGTTTTTCTTTGCTTCGTCTGGAATCCACCAACCCATACAAGTGTACACAGCATGGTTCCTCAAAAGGTCCTCCCTTGTCACCTCTGGGAAATTTTGCTACTTCATAGTGGAGCTCTTTCACACAGGAATGTGTGGAGTCTGGGGGAGGGCAGGTCGTGTTGCTGAGCCCCAGGCTCCCAGCTCTCCTGGGTGTCTCTGTAGGCCAAAGAAGGGAAATATTGCTGAGATATTTCCTCTGAGATATTTCCTCCCAGTGCTCTCCTAGGCTCTTCCCAACAGACAAGGGAAGAAGCTTAGAAGACAAGGAGATGATATTGCCATGGTGAGCAAGGGCACTACCCTTGCAGCCACAGAGCACACACCATCACTTACTGGAAGACGAGGTGAAATACTGGCTGGAGTAAAGGGAAAAACTCTTTTTGTCTGGGATTTCTTCCAGGTCATGTAGATGGTGGAGCAAAAGGAGCAGTCAGGGACTCTGTGCCTCATCATCCACTTGGAGCAAGAGCAGAGCAAGGAAGACAAGGGTGACTGAGCAATGCCAGGAAGGACTATGTGTCTTGTCTGAGCTGACTGAGAGTCCCATCCCACCCTGGCAGCGATTCCCAGCACTGTGGTGTGCTCTAGGCATACTCCCTTCCCTCAGCTCCCTCCAGGACCATTTACTGACCCCACAGGTAACTGATCTCCCATTGTATGAGGCGCTGAAGAGGGAATAATAAATAAATAAATAATAAATAATTCAAAAATAATCTTTTCTCACATAAAAATCCATGTTCCTGGGGAAAAGTATACAAAGCTAAGGCCAGGAATAATCTGCCCAATTCCAGCAAAAGCTCCAATTCCCCTCTTCTTTTGTGTAAGTCACAGACTCCCTTTTCTCCTCCCATAACAATCTCATGCATAATAAAAACAGGGCTTCCTCTGAAAATCTTTTGTTTTCCAAAAATAAGAAGAGTTCCAGGGAGAGCCTCCAAGATCAATTTGCTATCTGATTCCAAACAGAGCTGAACAAAATCTCTGGTTTTCTCCACTGCCAAATATTTGTGGTGACATGCAGGATCTGCCCCTAATGTCAGCAGGAATATCAACAAAACATTTCCAGCATGTTTTCACAAATTTGCCATCAGTTCCCAGGCCATTTGGTGAAACTCTACAGACGTCGTGGGTTCACTTTGTTAAAACCATCCACACAGTTTTAAAGAAAATAGCATCTGATGACTTCCCACCACCTTTCTTGTCTTTTTACAGACTCTTAAAACACTTTGTGATTCCTACAAAATGTTCAAATAATCACTTCTGCTTTGATTATAAACAAAGAAAACTTTAATTTGTCTCTTCAGCCAAATTCAGGAAAATCAGATCCCCCTGCTCAGTTGGAGAGGGAAAGACAAACAAATGTAATGAAGCCAGGCAGCTGAAAAAAAAATGCACTGATTAATGGAGAAAAACAACTCGCATTGTGGGTTTTTTTCAAGCCCACTTGTCCTTCTACCAACAGCCTAAACACAGGGCAAAAGTGAAAGTGCAACCACTCCTTTCCTCTGCTCCTTCCCTGCCAGCAGCACCCTGCCTGCCCAGGGGTGGTGGGGCCATGCTTGGATCCTCTCCCCTTGGATGTGGGTGTCCCTCCAGCCTGGATGTTCCCACTGCCTCTGGTTCCTGGGCTTTGCAAGAAAACTGCAGCTGCTGGTGTTACATTTCAGGTGATGCTCAGACTTGCTGGTGCTCATGGCATGCTCACACAGAGATGGATAATGCCCAGTATTTTGGGAAGCCACATTTGACAGCTCTGTTCCTTCCTAAATGTGGAGTGGTAGGAGGTGAGATTGTTGGGAAAGCGGGTGCTGAAGTCAATCAGCTGCTGCCAAACTTAGGAGTGGCTGAGCAGGGATGCCCCAAAACCATCCCTCCTACCCCAGTTCTCCTGCTGGTCCCAGCCCTGGTCACTTACCCAAGATGTGCTCCACACCTTCCCAAAGGTGCCCTCTGGAAATGGCATCATGGATTTAGAAGCATTCTCAGGGTGGGGTTTTATTATTTCATGGTCCACGTTTTTAGAGCACGAAAGAGACTCTACTCATTTGTAATTAATTTTCAATGTTTTTTCTGCCCCAAGTGTTCCAGGAATAGCCTCTTATAGACTGAAGTCTAAGAAACTTCAGTTTAAGGTACATCACACGCAAGTTTACAGACCTCCTAATGATTTCAAATATCACTTACATCACTCTAGAAGACACCAAGTCCATAAAAGATAATGCAAACCTCTTCCTTGCTGTAGTTCCTCTTGAGATACAGCTAAATGCTGCAGACACATTACTGTGACTGAATGCATATAATAGGTATTTGTGCATGCAAATGGCCAGTTATGTGTGAGCAAGTAATTATCTGATTTGCATGCCCAGACGTGGTAATTCAAATGTAAATTAGCTGTGCAGTTGCAGATATCCTTTGATTGTATAGTTGTCTATTTATTTTTAAAAATGTGTCTTTTTGTCCAGGCAAAAGGTCCTTTTAGCCCTCTCAAAATGAGACTTAAGTGCACCTTGAGTGGCACATGCCCGTGTCTGCTCAGGAGTGAAGGCCACCTGGGTGAATATAGATGTGAGAACTGCTCTGCCCAAACTTGGACTCAACTTTATTTATAGAAAACAGCAACAAAGGGTTTCCATCTAACTCCCACCAGAATCAATGTGAGTCTTTCTGATGACTTTCGTGGGCTTTGAATCAGGCCCAGGTGGAGCAAAGATATTTCATAAATTATTTTTAATGGAGGAAGTGTTGTGCACAAATACATGAATAGATTAGCAGAGATCTGCAAGTCTCTCTAAACTGATGGTTGATTATACAGCTGTGTTTTCATGGCTTTAAAGTTCCCTTATCAAAACTTGTGGAATTATGTTGATGATGCAGAAACCAATAAAATATTTACTTAGAGCAACATTTTACTTCTGCTTTTGCAAACTTCAAAATGAAAGTAACGCATGAGCCGTCATTATATTTCCAAAGTTGGTAATGATCTGGTTTTCTACAGCCCTATTGGTATATGCAAATAATTACTTTTTTTTTTTCCCCTCCCCTTTTTGATACAGTTTCATTATTTGCATTGCTACTAGTGGTTCACCAATAAAGGCGAACATCACATTAGGATTCATGACAGTTTTCACATTGTATTATCAATATGTGGAAATAATTGTCTGCTCCGGGATTAAATTACATTATTGTGTATCTTTTTCATGCCTAATAAATAATGATGGATGGCTTTTATTTTCATCACCACCTGCAACCATTTAGTCACCCCTTGATTGCTGAAGATAAAATAATAAAAGGCAAGTGTTATGTTGCAAGCAAAAGAATGCAGTCAAAACAGTTGCATGCCTGCTGTTCCCATCTACCTTTCCCAGGTCCCTAAGGAGCAATAGGTGCTGTTCTGGGAAGACTGGCAACCTGCAAACTGGCAACCAGGTCTCATAAATCGGGCAAGGGGGGAAAAATGTGCAAAACATTTTTTTTTTCCCCATAAAACAATAATTATTTCTTAGTACATGATTCATAATCTGAAAATTGGGGTTTTGTTCTGCTGTGCAAATCACTTACATGCAATTAGAATGCAAAGCAGAGGCACATTCTTAGTTCTCAGCCCTTTTAAATAGAAATGAAAACAGCCTGCAAATTGTACTAAAGTTTAAAATGCATGCTAGGTAATTTTGAAATTCAAAGAAATAAAACCATGCATAATAAAAAGCTCACTCTAATGCATTCCATTTTTTTTCTTTTTTAATTGGCAATTTTGAGGCTTAATAATAAAAATAGATGTTGCATATTTTGGAAAACTCTAATTGGGAAGTTCTTTGCCAGTGTTGATGTATTTATACACAGGCCCACAGATCCAGGTGTGCACACGCACAGAGTCACAGTTCATGTCACTTTTTGCATGATCATTCTTTCTACTAGGTCAAGTGTAATCTTGAAATTGTTATCCCTCCTACCTCTGCATTCTGATTCAGAAACTCTTTAAGCTGCAAACAAACGGAGTTGACATTTTTAGTTAAAGCTTACATTAGCGATTGTCACAAGTCTTTAATCAAACTCAGCCTCTTCAGATATCTGGTGTGGTTGGCTCAGGCTGCTCTGTGTGGAGTGCCACAGGAGCCTTGTAAAAATAGCACAGCAATATTTAGAATGGAAAGTTATTGCTGGATAATTTCATTAACTGCAAGTGTATCAAACTGAGCTCAAGACAAAGTCGTGCCCTTTTTTTTTTAACAAAATAGTCGGTTCTGAGTCAAAGGTTTATTCTCTGTGTGCAGTTTCACATGCTTGGCTCTATTATCTTTAAATCACAAGATGACAATCTTCTCAGGCATACCAGAAAGTCAACCAAAATCCAACAGTAATAGATAATCCTATCAAATGTCAAGTTACTGAGGAGAAGCGGTTTGAAAAATAGGCCAACAGTCCATTACTTGATTTACCTTGAGAGGATGTTAACATTTCTGTAGTCTGCCTTCAACAGGGTATACTTTCTCTGTATTGCTAAATTGTTTAAAAGCAGGTTTCAGGCATTTAGAGCTGTTGCTGTTGTTTGAGTTTCAAAACATACTTTGAATTTTCTCATTTAAGCTGAAAGTGCTGTTTAAAATAATAAATACTTTTCCTGCAGGGACAAAAAAACACTGGTGGTTGCTGCAGCCCTCATCCCTCAAACACACAAACACCAACGAAATAGTTCATTTACTAACCCAAATGTATGGCAGAAATTACAAGTGAATTTCACTAATAGCTGAAGAGTGGAATTTCTTGAGATGTCCCCTCTTTTGACCTATGGAAATGCCTCAGCCATAGCAAATTACCCTCAGAAATCATAAGCAGGGCCCCAAAGGGCAGTGCTGAGTGCTGATGTGCTTGAACCACTCATGTGGCCCCGTGCTGTTCACCTGGAACACAGCAGCCCTTCGGTGCAGCACAATTCAACACATTAAAGCTCATCCATAGAGAGATGCTGTGCAAAGAGTCCCTCAAAAATAACGGCTGCACTGAAAGTAAAGAAGAAGCTGTCCTGGAAAAATTCCCCAAAATTCCTGGGAAGAACTCCTCGTCTACATCACTGGTACACTGGAAGTTCAAATGGAGCATTCTCCAGACACATCTTTCTTTTCCCAGCACTACCAATACCTGAAAGCAAGGGGAAAAATCAGGAGTGGAAATAACACCTTCCATGATGAAATCACACTTGCCATTTGTTACAGCAGTTGCAATGCAGGAGAGATTCTTCCTCTGATATATTTGCAGCCCTTATTCAGCCACTCACTATAAAGCAGCTGCATTTATCCTGCCTGGCACTTTTGGTTATAAAGCACACGAGAGTGCACACACATGGAGCAAAGGGCTGAATCTACAGCTGAGGTTTTCCCTTCTTGTGGCCAGATGGATGCTCTCTGCAACAGAACAGGATCCTGCACCCCTGGTGCTGCAGAGCTGCCACGTGTGGGAAGCTGCAAACAGCTGCACGACTGCAGTTCTTAGAACCTTATTGCCCTCTCCAAAAAAGTAGTTCAACTGAAAGTGAAAAATAAAAGACTCTCTGAGTTCTGTCTGCAGCCGGAGGCAATCACTGTCCTTCTCATCTCTGCTTTCCATCCAGGCCTTCATCGATTGAGAGGTAATTTTTGGCCTCAGCTCATTAACACCGAGCTGTTGATGGAGCTGTAAACACTCCACCCTGCTCTCATTTTGAGCCTGTTACCAGCTATTCTCATCTGTTTAGCTGACCCGCCATGGCATTTAAGATGAAAAATATTTATTTTAAACTCACAGCAGTTGCTGGAGTCTCTGAAGAGGCCTGATGCTGGCTCTGACATTGAAAAGCACTGCAGCATGGAAAGGGAAGCAAACTTTTTTGGCTGGAGTTCTGCAGTGAGGGTGGGACATGTGGCAGTTAGGGACACCACAAGACATCAGCAACGTCAATTTTTGCTTCAAATTAGGCTTCCAGCATGTAGAACATACACGCACATAACATAAACAAGCTTCAAGATAAGGAAATTACAAGGAGGCAGAAGGAAAATGGGTTTAGGTAACAGATGTCTTGGTGAGGAGAGGGGGCACTCTGTCCCGTCTGCTCACAGTAGACAGAAAATCCCACCCAGCAGGCTGCTTTGGGATTGGCTGGTACTTTGGTGGATGGTTTGGACCACAGTGTGAGGGGAGGAACAAGCCCATCAGGGCATATGTCATGGCCCAGCCTGATTTTTGCACCACGGCCAAGGGGTGCTGTTGATGGCTGAAGGCACCCTGGTACAGATGTTCTCCAACCACTCCCAGGGGAGCTTGTTTCTATTCCACAGCTCATGAGGATGCTTTGACCCAGGTGTCAGGCCATGGTTTTGCAGGCTCACAGCCCTAGCAAGAGCCAAGCAGGGAGAGTTAGCCAGCACCCACCCACAATGAGCCAACTTAACTCCCAGGGTTACATTTTTTCCATAAACAGAATTACTGGGCTGGACATGAAATTTTGTCCCTACTCTCATCAGTGTTGTCAGGTCCTTCATTGCAAGGTGGGCAAAGTCACACACGTTGGAGGTGGGGTATGGTTACAGAGAACTTCAGTTGCCATGTTTTGGAAGGCTCTGTCATGGGCATGGTATATATAACTCAGTGTGGGTTCCTTGTGCTTTACAGGCATAAATGTTCCCTGGGTGGTGAGGTACAGCAGGTGGCAGAGCTAGGAAACCTCCCCAGAACATCATACAGAAATCTGCACTCCTGGTTCCGAAGGAGAATGTGTGTGGCCCAAAGGAAGCTCATGAGCAACCTGGCACTCAAGGAACCAGCCACCATTATTTTTGCAATGTTATGTGGTGCACAAGAGGGAATTCTGCCCTGAGCAGGTAAGGCTTGAAATTTTTATTCTGCCTTTTTCCTCCTCTTGACTTTAACTCGATGAAAATCAAACTGAGGTGGCAGGGCCAAGGGATATCAACCTTCACCTTGCAGATTCTGAGCAGACACCCGTACTTGGCAATGCCTCCACCCACAGCTATGTGTACCAGACCCATCAAGCAAGCAAACAGCAGCAAAAGCCACGCAGCCTCCATGCTGTTGTGAAGCTGATGTCTCCAAAAGGGCCAGAGTCTATTGCTCAGGGATCCTATGATTTGGGGTGAACAGAATCTGGATGTTTTAATGAAAATGGCTATCATCCACATTTTGTTTTCTTTATAAACATTTGCAGAGCATCAGTAGCCAATCTAAATGTCTCAGCAGACTAGAACATACTGTACTTCAGCTCTTTTTTTCTGGAGTACTGGAGAAAACATGTTTGCTGGAGCCAGCTAATGTGCTATCCATGGGTCTCAAGGGCAAACTCCTTTGAATTAAGCATGATCTTCATGTCCCTTCCAAACTTCCTTTGTGCTCTTTTTTCCTACATCTTCAGAAGTTCATCAAACCATTCCTGCTCCACACCACACTCAGGGACAGCTCCTTTCCCAGCTCCCTCAGGAGGTTGCCTGACTTCAGGGAACCACGCAGCTCTCCAGCTGTCCAACAATGCCTTGGGATGAATTGTGATTTGGTCCAGGAAAGAGATTTGTGAATAAGCTCTGTCTTAGCAGGGCTACAGCCCATTTTCCTTCTCTTTCAAATATGTTCCTCTTTTAGATGAGGATCATCTCGTCAGGGCAGTGTGTTTGTGGAAGCAGCAGGAGTGATGGGCTCAACTGGAAGAGTCCCAGGGAGCTCCTATGACAGCTTCATTATTGGAAGGTGAGCCTAATGAACCTGCTGTTAGATGATCTCTTGTCTTTTTTGAGCAAGGTAAAGAATCTAAGAAAGCTCTTTCTTGCTCATTCTTTGGACAAAGACATCCAGCTTGAGTGTCACGGCTCTTCCTCGCTATGAAGACTACAAAGGTATCTTTATCTTAATTAGAAACTTTTGGTGGCCTACTTTTTCCTGAGCCCTTGTCCAGCCAGCTTGTCATCCTTCCAAACCAAACCAGCTGTTTTCAGAGCAATCTTGGCACCATGCTACCCAAGGGCTTCTGTCCACTGGACTGAGTGGGAGGATCAGCCTTCAGAGACCCATTTGAGAAGGTCCTCGCTGTCACGAAGAGACTGCAGCAGAGTCCCACTCCTGCCCCCAAGGCTTGGTCACCCTGCCACGTGGAGGGAAAGGCTGGCTCCCTGCTCCATCAGCCAAGCCCCTCCTCCCTGGTTTCTCTAGGCTAAGGCAGCAGGAGCAGCCCAATTCATCTTGACAGAGCAGTTAAGTAACTGGCACAGATTTCACATGTCAGCCTTCGCCTGCCTAATCTTGAAGTTTTCCCACAGCAAGTGACTGGTGAGAAGGTTCAGCATCGTGTGGTGGCACTAGTTAATACACTTCAGAGCATGTGCTGCTAAGCTAAGTGTTTTGCTTGCCTGTTTTACACTGCCTGGATCCAAACTCAAAGGACCTTGTATGCATGCAGAGCTGTCGAGACCAACTAGAACAAGCTTCCCAAAGTGTGGTTTTCTGCAAAACCTTTAATACGTTAGTGTACCTGGATCCTCATATCTGTCACTGGTAATTATTTTTTAATTTCCACCTGTTTTTTTTTGTTTGTTTATTTTTAACAAAAAGACCTCTCTTCCTCTCAGCAGTACCTTAGCCCTGCTTTCTGGCATAGTTTAAAAGAAAGTTGTCAGCAGAGCTTCCTTAGCATTGAAACTGGGGAAAGTGTCAGAGTTTTAGTAGTTCTGTACCTATCTTTTATTTAGCTGACTCCCTTTGTTGCGGTATTTTTCAGGGCACTGAGGGCCTAATGAGCCTTAATTGCCCTGATGAGCCTCACCTGGAGCCTCCACCCACTCCCATGGGTCCTGGAGAGTATTTAAGCTCAGTCAGGGGTCTTTGCTCCTTTCCTTGAGCTGTACTGGGGGTGCTGGTGTTCAGCTCAGCCTGAACCCACCGGTCCTGTTCCACAGAGTAACTTTCCAGCTTGCTATCACTGCGATATTGCCTGATATCCTGGGCTCTTGGTTGGACCTGGCCACCCTCTGAAGCTCTGCCTTCTGCCCTCTCTCAGGTACTGTGGAAAGGGGCTGGTGGTGGGTCCCCTCCCCACTGTGGCAGCTGCCCCTTTGGCTGTGATGTCCCTGCTGGCTCATTGTCCTTAACGACAGCGTCCAAAGCTTAACAGTCCCTGCAGTCACACCCAACTCCTGGTAGAGATGAGATTGCTGTGGCTCTCACTTTGCAGGGAAGGTGAAGCACAACAGCTTGTTGAGTCACACGGGGTACCTGGAACAAGGTGCTACTTTATCATTCCTTCCTCTTAGCAGCATAGCTGACCTGCTCGTCTGATATATGTAAGGTGTGCTCATGGTGTGGGGGTGCTGCTGGAGCTGGCAATGTGAGAGGGAAAGGGAAAGAAGAAATTATTCATGGCATTAGTGGTGTTGGTGCAACTGTTTCTGCCTTCGGGAAAAAGTTAAAGCCAACATCACACAGGTGCTAATTGCTGTGTTTTTTTACAGTAAATGGGCTTGGGTAAATAAAGCAACTGCAAAGACTACCTGTAAAAATGAAAAGCCAGGCTGCACAGTAGAGTAGTAAAAGAGTATTTATGTTGCTAGTGTCTCAAAACTTCGGCAGCAGGAAGTCAGCTACCAGTGAGAAAAGCTCTTACTGCGTATCTTTCCTAAAAGAGCAGGTATGAGGGAAGAATGCTTCATGCACACAGAGCTGATGTGAAAGCAAGGAGTGATGATGATGCAAGTACAACATTCATGCTACAGGAACGGACAAAGGCTGGCTTGTGTCAGCCAAGGCTGTCACTGCTATAGCATGATGTCTTCAGTAGGGTAACTCAAGAGAAAGAAGCTGGCAAGTTAAGGTAACTATAATTTTTTGAGAAATGTGTTTCTATGGGATGGTATGACACGAAGTCCCTGTATCGTGCAGTCACTGTGGCCCAACTTGCGAACAGATACTTTCAAATTGACTTATGGCATCTTACCTCCTCTTTCAACCATTGGGCAATTTCTTACCCTTCTTTACAGGAATAACAGGGAATTCTGAGAAGCCTGGCTACCTCTGGTAATGCAAACATGTCAGGGTTACATCTCAGGGATACAGGCAAATACCCTGTTTCCACTTAAAATGGACAAAAACTGCATCCAAGACATCTCCACAGATTTCACTGTGCACATTTCTGGGTTTCATCCTTAGCAATAGATTTAAGCAAAACTGTCAGGAAAGCTCTTGCTGATGTCATACGTCCTGACCCAAAAAGTTCAAAGACCTCTCAAAAGTTTGTTGTTGTCCTTCAGATGAGGACTTCCATTTGTACTACTCTGCTCAAGTCAGCAAGAGTGTTTTTTCTTTGACAAAAGAACATAAACTATTATTTTGGCAGATGCAAAAGCTTTCTCAGCCTTCAGGCTTTCCTATTGTAAAGTCTAATTGCATTAGGTAAATTAGGAGAGTTAACAGAAAATAAGCATCACATTTGAAAGAAGTACAAAGCAGAACAAAACAATAAATTGTTACTGTGCATAAGTTAATATTTAGGGAGCGTATCTCAGGCAAGGCAAAGCCATAATCAACACGAAAGCAGAACCTCCCTAAACTTTTTAGTGAAGAAATTAATAGAAACCTTGTGCTTTTTTTAGTTTTTCCTTTTCTGAAATGTTTGGGGTTTTTGTTATGTTAATATTCTTTCCATGATGGTGTCTACGTGAGAATTGGAGATAAAATGAGACAGATGTACTGACCATGGTTACCAAGGGAGCAGTTTCCTTAGCAATGGCAAAGCAGTTGTCAAAGCAGTCAATGTTCCTTCTCTCTCTTACATGACTTGTTTTTACTAGTTTGCATAGCTTGGTTACACAAACAGCTAATCATAAACACCTCTCCCAAACTTCCAGGCACAGGCAAACAAGGCCTAGGTGGGTCATTAGTCAGAGGGTTCAGTGTCTACCTGAACTTTTCCTTCTTGTTCATATTTTTTCATAAAATATTCACTGTCTAAAGAACATGAAAGTCATCCAAATGGAAGCACAACCACATACTGCACAACCACATACTGCACACCCACATAAAGATATGGAGGTGGATGAGCAGTACAAAACTGCCACCTGTCCAAAGCAGCAGCCCTTTTCTCTTAAGGGTAAAGAGGGCAGCTAAAATAATCTCTATAAATGTCTTCTAACTGCCTATATGAAATTGTTATTATCCAAGAGTGGAAGTCTGATCCTGCCATCCTGACTGAGGATTATGGTGCACTATAACACTTACTGCTCTCTATGGGTGCTTCTGGTGGTGATTGTAAGTGTGTGAGGTCCCCAGGCAGTGTCTGGAATTGCCTGGCCAAGGCCACCCAATGGGTGGCCACCTTCACCCTCAGCATGTGCTGGGAGCTCAGCACCCTCTCCATACCCTTGCTCCCAAAGCCTATTCAGGCTCCTATGGACAGCAAGGAGGTGAGGGAGGCTCATGCTACTGTATCACCTCTGAAAGGATGGTAGATCCCATAAAGTGCTCAGAAAACCCAGTTATCTCCAGGCACTGTGGCCACCAAACTAGAAGTTATTCATCCTGAGCAGAGCAATACCAAGAAAAAACAGGCAGTGATGAAACTCTTTCCCATTCTGTATTTAAGTGCTTAATTATAATGAAATCATTATTAAAAGTGTTGTGTCAACAGCCCAATAATGCAGAGACTGATCTGTACCATAGTGGTGGTTGCAAGAGGTATGGTCATTTGTTCTGATTATCCAAGTTGGGAAACTATTGTTTTCCTGCCTCTATTGCTAATCAAGGGCAAAGCTGTATTGTACCAAATACAGCTAAATTCCTGTACAATGATCTTTCCAGGGAAATTCTACTTGCAGGCTAGCAAAGGATACTTTTAAAGTTATGTGCTTTATTTTTTGAAAAGCAATATTAACATTACCCCGTACTATCCCCTGCATTGTCATGTATAGAGAAAATAGTGACTGGACCACTTTTGGATTAATTCTGGGTTGCAAAATGCCATCTTGGTATCACTGCTATGACATGTAATTTCAAATGCTATTATTAAAAACATTTGAAATCAAATGGCACCTGAGAATTTTTTGATAAATCTGCTCCTCTGTGTGTATTCAACCTGTGGCTGCAATTCATCCCTACTCATTGTTCCAACACATCCCTTCTTACTGCCTGCAACAAGTATGGATCTTTTTTGTCCAAGTGGACTGGAATTTAATTAGACACTGATAAAGAGAAGGAAAAGTGCAGTGTTCATGCAGGGGGGCTGATGGCTGTGGATCCCCCTGCTCTCTCCACATGGCTCAGTGCCATGGGGTGGGTTACAACTACACCTGTGCTCCTCCTAGGAGCATTCCTTGCATGACTTTCATATTCATGATGCACTACTCAAGGTGAAGTTAGGAGTTTTCTGGATCTGTGTTTACAAATACTATTAGCAGGAATCTGATGTCTTAGGAAGGCACGGAACAAGATGGAAGTGCAATATTAGGTGAAAGATGTTGCTGGCCTGTGACATGTGATTCGTGTGCCCTTGCTTACAGCATCCAGCCAGAGAGGGGGAGCAGGAAGAGGGTTGGGAGTAGTACAGGGCCACCTAGTCGTGCTGAAAGCAAAATCTGTTGCTCACCTGCCTTATTAGGGAAGTTGCACGGAAAGGGAAGAAAAAGGTTATGGTGTGTTTCTTAAAAATTTCCTTTAGTCCACATTGAGGCAGTTTCAGATTCAGAGAATCTTATGGTGGATTCCATAAATATTTCTGCACAATCCTTGTGAAAAACAGTATTTTTTGTGTCAAGAAATGTGGGAACAAAGAGGAAGGTAAAAGCCACATAAGATCAAATAATTGTTCAACTAATCAGGCACTTGCTTTAGAGGAAATAGTGTATGTGTGTGAAGGGATGGGGAAGGTCTTAGTTCTGCAGTGCAAGAAGTATAAGTATACAGCTTGTGTTTTAAAAAAAATCTTAGGAATGCAGGAAGGAAAGCTCCAGGAGGGAAGGCAGAGCAGTGGCAGGCATCCATCTGATGGAAGAAGAAGGCAACAGGGAGGGACCCTGAGACTGCTTTCTGCAAAGAGGCAAGTTTGCAGTTTTAATTGTAGGAGGAACACACCCTGTGGTCAGCCACAGTGCTGAATCACGTCACAACCCATGGTATGTATGGCTGTCCTTGCATCTCCCTCCACAGCCCATTTGCCTCCAAAACCAAAGATAAGCTGATGAAAAGTTAAGGGTGTTGAGTCACCTGGGAGCACAGCTTTGCCCTGTAGCTGCCCAGTCCCAGTCTCCCAGCTGCAGCCCTGCCAGTCCCTAA